>BSBN01000757.1:5807500-15807500 GCA_027924645.1 Cunninghamia lanceolata | reverse complement strand
CTTTCTCTACCCTTTCCATCTTTTCTCTATTGGCATCAACTGCCTCCTATTAAATTCCACATCTCTTGGCAAATTCTTCTACTTCCCTTCTCACTTTTCTCTTGATCTCAGGTTGTCTCAATTCAACATGAACTTTTACACTCAACTCTTGGAAGGTTCCAAACCTTTCTGCCTTAGGGTCCTTAGGCTGACTTAGTAGGTGTTGGATATGTAGTTCCAAAATTTTCTCATCCACCTCATACCCCATTGGCATGATCCACACTATTCTCGATTCCACTGCCTCCATTAGGCATTGATCAGTGTCTACCATAAAGCACATGGGATCCTTGTATTTCTCAACCAATGATTGGGGGATTCTTTCTCTAGCCTGCATCATACTTTGAAAGTTCTTGAAGTATCCCCAGAGTGTTGTATTCTGTGCCTTGGCATCACCAATCCCATGCATATAATCTCTGACTTGTATGGCTACTGGTCTGTCATTTTGCCATATCCAACCACTGGATCTGGGTAGCTCATTCATAAAGTAAAACAATAAACATAGAATCAAGCCACCGTACTTAAATGAATTCTTCTTATCCTTCTTTATTTTCTGTAAGTTCTCTAACAGTTGGTTCAGGAGAAGCTCACAAAGATCATAGTTAGCATTTTTCCTTAGAATTTCATATGCAGTATAAATTGCAGTTTCAAATACAGAATTCTCCTTGCTAGAGTGATTTATCTTATAGCCAATTATTATAGAGGCAAACTTGATAATCGGATCAGCGATATCTTCTATAGTCATTGCTCTCTTGTCAAATTTTGATCTGGTAGCCTCACTTACAGTTTGGTTTTTAATTGATTTGAGAGTAGGCAACCCACCAGATGAGTGTAATTTAGTTACTGCCCTAATGGCATCTTTAGTGATCTTAAATGGCCTCATCAACCACATGAAGTTGTCATGCATTCTGCTCAGAACATACTGGACCCATTCATCTTTAGCAAAACAGGGGAAATGAATGCAATGTCTAAAATGCTTATCCCGAATGGCCTTGTATTGGGGTTTAAGTTTAAATGATTCATCTGTCAGTTCCTTGTGATAGATATCCATCAGCTTGGATTCCTCAAATTCTTCAATGTTTGCGTGTATGTAAACGCTAACATCTTCTACATGTAGAACTCCATGTGGAATGCTAGAAAATGTGCCTAGGGGATCAACTTCTAGGGATTTGTAGGGATGTTTCTTGAATTTAGGGCGCGGCCTATTAGTGATCTTCACAACATTCAAAGTAGCCATCTTTCAAAAGATTCAGAGAAAGATATTCAAGAGCAAAAAATACCTTTTACGCTTCTAAGGTTCACGATATGAGCTGGATTGGATTGCCGGATGAATCGACTTCTACGGTTGATCTTTGAGAGGTTTGAGACAATTCTATTATAGAGTTCCTTCTCTCTTCTTCTCAAATGTAAATCTGCAAATGATGAACAAAAGAACCCTTTTATTTCTGCGCAAACCCTAATTCCATTTTGCAATAAATGCACAACTTAAGTTATTCCAGTTGCCTTGTTTTCATTGTTCTGAGAGAGATCTTTCTAGATCACTGAGATGCACCTAGAATGATAACTTACAATGTATCTCCCTTTCTCCAATCATTCCATCTAACAACAAATCCAAATATTTCAATTTTGAATTATACCAGATCTAACTGTGAAAGTCCTACTTTTTCCGGATGACTATCAAACTGGATTAATCTTGGATGATTAACCTTTTCAAACTCCTTGCAGATCTTTCAAATCTTTACCAAGGGTTATTTAGATGTTTCTCTAAGAGCCCTTTTAAACTACAACTTTCATGTGCCAATTTCAGGCACTAATTGACTGGTTGGGGGAACTTGTTTTCTTTTGTGACTCCCCCTAAGCCAGAGCTCGTCTATTTAGTTTCTGGAAGGAATATCAGCACCAGATTTTGGTACAGATCCATCCCCAACATTTTCTGTACTTCTCTTCACCCAAATCTTGTTCATCTCCCTTTGAATTTCATCCGCATTCACTTTTCCTTTTCATTTGTCTTGGTTTTGATTATGATGCATCAGACCCTTTTTGTCTTGAGTCTTACTTCTGCAGAATTTAGCAATATGACCGGATCTATTGTAATTGTAGCAAACAACATTTCTTTGCATATTTGACTGGTATCCTCTTGATCTACATTGATTAGCCATATGTCCCATTCTATTGCATGCAAAGCATCTACCATTGAATGAATTGTTCATTTACATATTTCTACACTCATGAGATTTGTGACCATACCTTTTGCAATTAAAACACTAACCCGGGAAGGATGAATTAGTTTGATTCATTCTTCTTCTACACTAATTTGCTTTATGACCAAATTTACTGCAATTGTGCCAGTATCCATTGAAGGATGGATATATTTGAGAATTTGGTTGCCTTACTGGAGGTCTTCTAGGCATGTTCCTTGGATTTCCTGCTCCAGAGTTTTTCTAACCAGATCTGGAGCTTTCACCTTTCTCATACCCCAAGCCTTGCTTGTCATCTACCTCTTTTAGCTTTCAAGAAGAACATCAAGTTTACCAGAGCTTATCTTGAATTTATCTTTGTATTCATTTGTTGTTTGAAGATCCCTTTTAAGAGTGTCTATCTGATTCTCAAGTTGTTCTTCATTGTCTCTAGCTTCTTCAAGATCAAATTCTAGATGCCCGATTATTCTGTCCATTTTGTGGCAATCTTCTGATTTCTCCTTGAGAGATTGTTTTAGATTATCTTCACTTTTTCTTTTCTCTTCAATTTCTTGGGTAAATTTCATAACTCCTAATTCCATTTCATGTCTTACCATAATGACCTCTTTTGATAACTTCTCACATAACTTGGTTTTCTCATTCAGATCTTCATTAGTATCATTGGCTTCACTTTGACTTGCTAATTGTTGAAGTAGTTCCTTTCTCTTTTTCATAGAGATACTTAGTTTCTCTTTTAGTTCATTTATGAAATCATTAGCTTGTTTGAGTCTTTCCTTCAGGTTATTGACTTCAGAGTGAGACTGTTCAAGATCATCTAAGGTAGACTGAAGTTGTTCCCTCATACCATACATATCCATTGAGATTCCTAGATCTGCCTCATGTTGTTAGGCTCTATTTGGAGGAACTTAGCTCCGATACCAATTGTTGATAACTAAGAGGGGGGTGAATCAATTATCTTAATTATTTTAACTTTTTGTTTCCTCTTTAACAACTAGTGTAGCATCAAGTCATATAAGCATGCATAACCATGAAAGCATAAATAAAATCAATACACATAACACAATGATTTGATGTGGAAAACCTTGTTAAGGGAAAAACCACGGGGTGACTAACCCAAGATTGTATTCTCTATTAAAAGAATAAGGTAGTACAAAATGGCACTTGCCAATTAGGGCTCACTGCCTGAGCACACTACTCATAAGAGGCTCACTGCCTATAATAGTTTATAGAAAGAAAACCAGGTACTTGAACTAATGAGGAGCATCCACATATGCTGAGGTTTAGTTCTGGTTAGGCTCAATATACTGATCTGTTGCACTTCATTCTTCCTCTGTTCTAATGTTGTTGTTATGTCACATTCCAGACCTCTATAGCTATTTCCACACTACTCTCTGCTTTTCTTTTCATTTCACTACACACCACACACAACTTCACATCGAAATCCATCTGGTATATATATCTGCACCAAGGATTTCATCATCTTTCTATTTGGCATCCGAAATACTCAATATTTTCCCAAACTTTGATCTGTCGGTTGAATCCTAGCTTACTAAGTGATGCGTATCAAGGAGATACTTATAGAAGTCATCAATCATGTTGGCCAACCATGAATGATCCCTCAAGAAACTTGATCACCATCAACTTCTCATCCAGATTAAGGTCTGATGCTCTACCAGTCAGTTCTTCCTTAGTCTACTCTGCCAAACAAGAACCCAACACTTAGGTGCTCATATCTCTTCACTCTTTCATCACCGGAGGCTCAATCTCTGGAATGTATCAATCATGGTACTCCTCTTGATTTCCCCAAGTCTACACTTTGCTAAGATACTTCCTCTAAGAGATCCGGACCTAATTGTCAGACCTTGCTGCATGCTCTATTCTTGGTCACCGGACCAAAATACTCTTCAATCTGACTTCTGGTATAGACATACCATGTCCTGTGGATGTGTGGGATGGACTTTGTTGCCATTAATGACAACATTCATGAAGCCACATAGTGTCTCTTGCCAACAATACTTCTAGAACTAATCAAAAGATGAAATCTTGGATATAAGATCATCTAAGAGTTAGGAACATCATACCATAACCACAAAAAATGGTTTTCAATTGTGGACCAATGCCAATCCAAACACTGTTACTCTATCGCCGCTTCTGTACATTGCCACGACTTAGACAATATGACTAAGTCTTCTTTATCGGTCCAAAATCTATGTTGTAACCTTGTTCCTTTTCTTTTTGTCATCAATGACAACACTCATATATTCAACATTGTAGTGTCTCTTATAGACAATCCTCCCCTTTGGCATTGATGGCAACACTCAATGAAAAATGCTTATGTTGCTCCCCCTTACTCTGTACACTCTATTTTTCAATTCTCCTTTAGATGTATGCTTATTTTTCACTGGTTTTCCTCTCTCCCTTTGACATTAATGACAAAGGTGGGTTTACAAGCAAAATTGTGTCAAAAATTCTTCAAGACTGTTTCTGCCGCATATCTATATATACAGATACACATTTCCACCTCAATCTATGGTTGAAGGTAGAATATCATTATAGATAGTCTTTATTAGAGCTATCTCTCCATTCCATCTATTCTTTGTACTTTCCAAAATGTTGATGTGGCCATTTATCAAAAAGACTAACTTTTCTACCTTCTGCACATCTGATGGTGTATTAATTGATGCTTCAGATTTCAAGGCTTCGTCTACCAGTTTGGTCATGGAATCAATTTTTGGACTTATCAGCCTTCTTAGCTGGCACAACCTATCTTTGTCTTCTTCCCTTTTCTTCATCAAATTGTTCAAGTCATTGTAAATATTTGTAACCTGTATTTTCTTTGGTACTTATTGACTCAACTACTGGATTATATGTCTTAGATATATTTAGTGGTTTGAATTCCATGTCCTTGATTTTCTCTTCTAATTCTTCTGTGACTTTTGGCCAAGATAAACCAAATTTGTACAAGGCATAGGCTTCTTTATGGCACTCTATATACCTCTTATTCCATGGTCTAAAGAGATTTTATCATTGATCAACATGATTTTTAACTTAGCTAATCTTTTCTCATCAAACTCTTTTCTAACCTTTGTTTCTACCAATTTTTCAAAGGATTGAAAATGATTACTGATTGATTTTATCATACCTTTTAGATGATCAGTTGATGATAACAATGTATCTTTTTGGTATTCCAGCATCAACTTTCTTAGTGTTGGCAAGAGACACTATATGGATTCATGATTGTTGTCACTGATGACAACAAAGTTCATCCCACACATCCATAGGACATGGTGTGTCTCTACCGAAAGTCAGAGTGAAGAATGTTGTGGTCCGGTAAGCAAGAACAGAGCATGTGGTGAGGTCTAACAATCAGGTCCGGATCTCTCAGATGAAGTATCTTCGTGAAGTGTAGATTTGGGCAAGTCAAGTGGACTACCTTGACTGATAGATTCCAAGGATTTAGCCTCCGGTGATAGATGAAGAAAAAGATATGAATACTTGAGTGTCGGGTTTCTGATTAGTAGTGTGGTCAGAGGAAGAACTGACTGGCAGAACATCAGACATGATTCCAGATGCGTTACTGATGATGGTAAAGATTCTTAAGGCATAAGTTATGATTGGCCGACATGATTGATGACTTCCACAAGCATATCATTGATCCGCATTACTTGGTAAGCAAGGATTCAGCCGACAAATCAGAGTTTGTGGAAAATATTGACTATTCTGGGTGATGACTAGAAAGGTGATGAAATCACTTGTGTGCATATATATAAGATGGATTTAGTTGTAAGTTGTGTCATGGTTTTTGGTGATGTGCGAAGAAAAGCAGTAGAGCTGAATAAAAACATAAAGGAAGGTCCAGTATGTGAAAGGAGAGCAGCACAAAAGAAGAGAAAAGATGAAGTGTAGCAAATCAGTGTACTGAGCCTAACCAGAACTAAACTCCAGCATATGTTGATGCTCCTTATCAGTTCAAGTATTGTATTACACTCTTTATAAATTGTAGATAGTGTGTCTCTTGTAGGCAGTGTGCCTCTTGTGAACAATGTACTCAGGCAGTGAGCCCTAATTGGAAAGTGCCATTTTGTATTTCCATTCTTCTAATAGAGAATACAATCTTGGGTTAATCACCCTGTGGTTTTTTCCCTTAATAGGGTTTCCATGTCAAAAATTTTGTGTCATGTGTATGGTTATGTTTGCTTATTTTAATTAATACTGCATTGAATATTAAGAAAGTTCATAAAGTAGAAATAATTAGGATAACTGATTCCCCCCCCTCTCAGTTATCAACAATTAGTATCAGAGCCAAGTTCCTCCTAACAGAGTCTAACAGCTTGAGGAAGATCTGGGAATTCAAATGGATGTATATGGTTTAAGGGAGCAACTCAAGACTGCCCTTGATGATTTTGAGAAGTCAAACTCTGAAGTCAATGAATTAAAGGAAAGACTCAAATAGGCTGATGATTTCATGAGAGAACTAAAAGACAAATTAAGTCTCTCTATGAAAAAGAGAAAGGAGCTACTTTAGCAATTAGTAAGTCAAGGTGAAGCTAATGATACAAATGAAGATCTGAAGGAGAAAACTAGGTTATGTTAAAAGTTATCAAAAGAAATCATTATGGTAAGACATGAAATGGAATCAAGAGTTATGAAGTTTACCCAAGAGGTTGAAGAGAAAAGAAAAACTGAAGATAATCTAAGACAATCTCTCAAGGAGAAATCAGAAGATTGCCACAAGATGGATAGAATTATCAGACATCTTGAATCTGATCTTGAAGATGCTAAAGATAATGAAGAAAAACTTGAGGATCAAATTGTCTCTCTCAAAAGGGATCTTCAAACAGCAAATGAATATAAAGAGAAATTCAAGATAAGTTCTGCTCAACTCGAAGTTCTTCTTGAAAGTCAAAAGAGGGTAGATGACAAGTGTGGTTTGGGGTATGAAAAAGGTAAAAGCTCCAGATCCAGTCAGAAGAATTTTGGATCAAAAAATCTAAGGAACATGCCTAGAAGACCTCCAGTAAGGCAGCCTAATGCTCAAAGATATCCATCCTTCAATGGATACTGCCACAATTGCAATAACTTTGGTCATAAAGCTAATCAGTGCAGAAAGAGAATGAATCAGACTAATACATCCTTCTCTGAATAGTGCTTCAACTGCAAAAGGTATGGTCACAAATCTCATGAATGCAGAAATATGCAAATAAACAATTCATTCAATGGTAGATGCTTTACATGCAATAGAATGGGTCATATGGCTAATCAATGCAGATCAAGAGGATATCAATCAAATATGCAAAGAAATGTTGTTTGCCAAATTTGCAATAGATCCAGTCATATTACAAAATTCTGTAGAAGCAAGAATCAGGACAAAAGAGGTCCGGTATATCATAATTAGAATCAAGATAAGGGAAAACAAAAAGTGAATGCGGATGAAGTTCAAAGTGAGATGAACAAGATTTGGGTGAAGAAAAGTACAGAGAATGTAGGGGATGGATCTGCACTAGACTTTGGTGCTGATATTCCTTCCAGAAATTAAATAGTGAGCTCTGGCTCAGGGGGAGACACAAAGAAAACCTTGTTCCCCCAGCCAGTCAATTGGTGCCAGAACTAGCATAAGGGGAGTTACAGATTAAAGGGCTCATAAGAGAAACATCCAAGTAGACTATGGTTAAGATTTGGATGATCCGCAAAATGTTTAAGATCTGGTTCTTCAAGTCATCTGAATAAGGCAAACCGGAATGACTTAGGTCGAGCATTTATTACAACTTGATATTAGGGTTTGCGGAGCAATATAAGGGTTTTCTCATTAAGCATTTGTTCATTTTGCACTCAAGAAGAAACAAAAAGAATCTTTGCAACAGAAATTCCTCAAGCCCATCAAAGACCATCTACAGAATCTGATTCATCTAGCAATTGATTCAGCTAACTCCGTGAAACCGAAAGGCGCAAAAGGTATTCTCCTTTATCAAATATCTCTCTGTAAATCCTTGAATGATGGATACTCCAAATATTGTGAAGATCTCTAATAGGCCTTGCCCCAAATTCAAGAAACATCCATACAAATCCTTGGAAGTAGATCCCCTAGGAGCTTTTTCCAGTGTTCCGCATGGTGTCCTGCATACAGAAGATATTAGGGTTTACATTCACGCAAACATTAAAGAATTTAGAGAGTCCAAATTAATGGATATCTATCACAAGTAGTTAATAGATGATTCTTTTGAGATCAAACCTCAGTATAAAGCCATTTGGGATAAGCATTTTGCACAGTGTATTCATTTCCCCTGTTTTCTAGAAGATGTATGGGTCTGGTATATCCTAAGCAGAATACATGACAACTTCATGTGGTTGAACAGGCCATTTAAGATCACTAAAGATGCCATTAGGGCAGTTATCAAATTACACTCATCCGGTGGGATACCTGTTCTAAAATCTGTCAAAAATCAAACAGTGACTGAGGCTACCGGATCAAAGTTTGATAAGAGGGCAATGACAATTGAGGATATCACTGATCTGGATATCAAGTTTGCATCCATGATCATCGGATACAAAATATATCACTCTAGCAGGGAAAACTCAGTACCTGGAACTACAATATATACTGCCTATGAAATGTTAAGAAAGAATGCTGACTATGATCTCTGTGAGCTCCTTCTGAACCAACTTCTGGAAAATCTGTAGAAGATAAAGACAAGAAGAACTCCTTCAAATACGGTGGCTTGATACTATGTCTGTTCTTCTATTATATGAATGAGCTACCTAGATCTAGTGGCTAGTTATGGCAAAATGACAGACCAGTTGCCATACAAATCAGGGATTATTTGCATGGACTTGGTGATGTTAAGGCATAGACTACAGCACTCTGGGGCTATTTCAAGAACTTTCAGAGTATGATGCAAGCAAGAGAGAGAATCCCCCAAGCTCTAGTTGAAAAGTATAAGGATACTATTTGCTTCATGGTAGAAATTGATTAGTGCCTTATGGAGGCAGTGGAACCAAGAATAGTATGGATTATGCTGATGGGGTATGAAGTTGATGAGAAAATTGTTGAGCTGCATATTGAACACATGTTAAGTCAGCCAAAAGATCCCAAGGCAGAAAGGTTTGTAGCCTTTGAGGAGCTAAGTGTAAAGATTCATGTGGAACTCAAACAACCAAAGATCAAGAGGAAGGTAAGAAAAGAAGTTGAATATGTTGCAAAAGGCTTTGGCATATCAAAGGAGGCACTTGATGCCAATAGGGAAAAGATGGAAAGGGCTAAGGAAGAGAAGAAAAAGGTAGAAAAGAAAAGTGAGGAAAGTGTTCCAGTAAAATCTTCCACCCAGACCAGATCATCAAAGAGATCTGCACCTACCACTACCAAAAGCTCAAGGCCATCAAAACTGGAAGCAAAATTATCTGGCAAAGGAGAGAAAAGAACAAAGACAAAAGCCACAAGGGCTTATGCTAGTCAAAGAGATGAAGAGGAGACTAAATCTGATGAAGAAATCAGGAAAGTGAAGAAAAAGAAGAAAACATCCAGTGAACCCTCTACCGGACAATGAGAAGAAGAGAAGGAAGAGGAATTAGTTGAAAAACCCACTCTATCCTTAGATGTTGTAGTGAAAGCAGTCACTGTGGATGGGAACCTGCAACCCTTAACAAAATTCTATGATGCATATAATGAAGTAGATAAAAAGATTTTGGAGGAAGCCACAGTTAAATTTTTGAACACTTACAATAATGCTTTTATTGAAATTATCTCTCTAATTCCCAAAAGCTTAGAGAAAAGGCTTGAAATGAGGAAGAAAAATGCTCGAGCAAAAGATCTCGAGATCTGGGAATAGGTCGCCATTCAGCTCTTTCCTTCAATCACTCTGCAGCAAATGAATGTGATCTTTAAATATTGCAAGGATGAGTTCCGGAGCAAAGCTAGGATGAATTAGCTCATGCTTGGTGAAACCAACAAAGTGGCAAGAGAGATTGAAGAGATCCTCTGAAATGCTTTTAAAAAGTTCAACATTCCCATCATAGAGGACTCTGATGAAGGTGAAGACAAGGGCTCAGAATCCTCTACTCTGGAAGAGGTGGCTCATGAACAAACAAATATCTCTCCTCCGGTTTCCCCTATAGTCTCTGGATCTAAAGGAGAAGAAAGAATACATGAGAAAGAAGCAGAGGTGAAGGAAAAAGAAGATGACAATACCAAGGTTGTGGAAGGAGAGAGAGCTCCAAAAGATAGTTCTGTGACTGCAGAAGAAAAGAAGAATCTATCTCTGGCAAGAGACACGGTAGAATCGGTCAAGGACTTTTTGACAAAAGAAATGTTGGAGATTGATGAACCGGAGTTACTTCAAGGTCCATTTAACTTTGACTCTCTCTCCCTGGTTCAAACAATGAAGATAGCTTCATTTGCAAATGCAAAGGCAAAAGAAAAACTCCTGAAGTCTCATATGGAAGATTGTGAGCTAATAGAAGCTGCATCCGGCATTTTAGAAAAGATCATGCCATCTTTTCAAAAGGATCCCTTAGCCTCCTCATCCGGTAATCTCAAATCTCTGATCAATAGTATTACTACACATTTCAATTCTCTAGAGAAATCAGCTGAGGAGAAGGTCAGGAAAGAGTTTTTGGATAAGAGATTCTCAGAGCTGCAAGGGTTAATATCAAATGAGAAAAGAGTTATGGGTATTGGGATAAAAAGTTTGGAAAATGCCCTTAAGGATGGAGGTGATGTATACAAATTTTGTATATCCTGGTCTAAAACAACAGTGGAGATTGAGAAGAAAATGAAAGAACAGGAGGATAAACTGATAAAACTTTCTCAAAATATTGATCCACTTTCTACATCCATAATAAATCAAGAATGTCAAACGATTGCAGTTTTGAATGAAATTAAGAAGCTTGAAAAAGAGAAGAAAAACAGAATCAGTAGGTTGAGTGAGCTCAAAGGGATAATTATCCCTAAGTTAGAGGCCATGCATGAGGCCATAAAAGAAGCCCAGATCACAGCCCAGACTAGTGATCTGACAGATCTAAAAAGGGCATATGCATTTGCATTCCTATTAAGTGGTCATATATCAATTTTGGACAGAATGAAGCAAAGTTGAGCAACAGAATTTGTCCAATTGAAGACAACTTTTGTAGACATTCTTCAGTTTATGTGAGTATGTTATATGCAGCTAAGTATGGTTAAATTTTTGAAAATTTTGATGTGCGGTTCCCACCCTTTGCCATTGATGTCAAAGGGGGAGTGAAGAGTAGTGAAAAATGTCGTATCCAGCTAAGGGGGAGCTCTGAAAAATGTACATAAAAATAGAGCATCAGCCAAGGGGAAGCATAGTGTAAACACTTAGTCATTTTTCACTAAGTGTTGCCATCAATGCCAAAGGGGGAGATTGTTGGCAAGAGACACTATATGGATTCATGATTGTTGTCATTGATGGCAACAAAGTTCATCCCACACATCCGTAGGACATGGTGTGTCTCTACCAGAAGTTAAAGTGAAGAATGTTGTGGTCCGATAAGCAAGAACAAAGCATGTGGCGAGGTCCGACAGTCAGGTCCAGATCTCTCAGAGGAAGTATCTTGGTGAAGTGTGGATTTGGGCAAGTACCTTGACTGATAGATTCCAAGGATTTAGCCTCTAGTGATAGATGAAGAAAAAGATATGAATACTTGAGTGTCGGGTTCCTGATTGGCAGTGTGGTCAGAGGAAGAACTGACTGACAGAACATTAGACATGATTCCGGATGCATTACTAATGATGGTAAAGATTCTTAAGGCATAAGTTATGATTGGCCGACATGATTGATGACTTCCACAAGTATATCCTTGATCTGCATTACTTGGTAAGCAAGGATTCAGTCGACAGGTCAGAGTTTGTGGAAAATATTGACTATTCTGAGTGCCGACTAGAAAGGTGATGAAATCACTTGTGCGCATATATATACAAGATGGATTTAGTTGTAAGTTGTGCTGTGGTTTTTGGTGATGTGCAAAGAAAAGCAGTAGAGCTGAATAAAAGCAAAAAGGAAGGTCCAATATGTGAAAGGAGAGCAACACAAAAGAAGAGGAAAGATGAAGTGCAGCAGATCAGTGTACTGAGCCTAACCGGAACTGAACTCTAGCATATGTTGATGCTCCTTATTAGTTCAGGTATTTTATTACACTCTTTATAAATTGTAGACAGTGTGTCTCTTGTAGGCAGTGTGCCTCTTGTGAGCAGTATGCTCGGGCAGTGTGCCCTAATTGGCAAGTGCCATTTTGTATTTCCATTCTTCTAACAGAGAATACAATCTTGGGTTAATCACCCCGTGGTTTTTTCCCTTAACAGGGTTTTCATGTCAAAAATTTTGTGCCATGTGTATGGTTATGTTTGCTTATTTGAATTAATGTTGCATTGAATATTAAGAAAGTTTAGAAAGTAGAAACAATTAGGATAACTGATTCACCCCCCCTCTCAGTTATCAACACTTAGTACATCAGATACTGTTGTAATGAGCTTATTGTCTTCCATGTGTGTTTTCATCATTTCTTCCTATGCCTTTGCTTAGACAACTGATACTAAATTAAATTTTTGTTCTAAAGACAAGGTATTTAAATTTATTGGTTCTTGTAGAAACTTGGGTAGATCTAAGATTTGTGCACTTTGTTGCATTTCCAAGGATTTTGCAATAGTGTCTCTTGCCACTTTTTCTTCAACAAGTGTAACTTTCTTTCTTTTCTTCTCTTCTACTTCCTTTTCTTTCTCTATTTCAATTGTGGCTTCTATAATGGATGAGGTCCTTATTCTTTTTCTGGGACTAGATGTTGGTTTCTCCACTTCAGATCTCTTATCTTTCCTTTTTGGAGTGTTTGATGTCCATTCTACAAGAGCATCTATGGACTTTAATCCTCCTAATTTGCATTTTTCCTTACTTGATTGTTCAACTGATGTTTTCTCTATCTCCTCAGGTTCCATAAACATTCTAGAAGATAATTATGAGAATGTCCCAAATCTGCCCTCTTTGGGATCATTAGGTTTGCTCAGTAGTGCATCAACTAATTCAGTCAAGACATCTTCTACAACTTCATATCCCAGTGCAGGGACCCATACAGTTCTTGGTTCCACAGCTTCCATAAAGCATTTGTCTTTGTCCACCATGAATACAATATTCTTCTCATAGTTTATCACTACATTTTCAGGTATCCAGAACCTACATGACATTTTCTTTTGAAAGTTAGTGAAGTATTTCCATAAGATTTCATTCTTCTTATCTGCATTACCCAAACTATGTAAGTGATTTATTATTTGAGTGGCTATAGGTATGTGATCAAGGTGAAAAATATTTCTTAAATTGGTTAGCTCTCTCAAGAAGTAAAAGAGTAAACATGTAGTCAATGTTACGTATTTGAAAGGATGATTAGTTTCTTTTATTCTTTTCAAGTTCTCCATTAGTTCACTCTGGAGCAATTCATAGAGGTCATAATCTATATTATTTTTATCATGTCATTAGTTGTGTATATAGCTGATGCAGACAAATAATTTTCCTTGTTGGAGAAGTATACATTGTATCCAACAATCATTGATTTAAATCTGACTGTCAGATCCTTGATATCATTATTGTAGGGGCATTCTTATCAAATTTGGCTCTTGTTAGCTATATTACCACATTGTTCTTCATTTTATTTATGCCTAGAACCCTTCTAGAGGAGCTCGTACCAGTAACAGCTTTGATGGCTTCTTTTGTTATCATATAAGGTTCATCAAGCCATAGAGATTCATCATGAATTCTGCTTAGAATAAGCTTGACCCATGCATCATTTGGAATTGCGGGAAAATCCAACCAGGTGTCAAATTTCTTTTCTCCTAGAACTTTATATTCATTTTTCAACACAATATCATAGTAGTCAATTCATCCAAATACAGTTTTCCTAACTTCATGTGATCATATTCTTTTAGAATGATATGAATGTATTCTCTGATATCTTCCATATGCATAATCCCATATGGAGTAATTGAGAATGCCCTTAACAGATTATTTTCTAGTGATTTGAACAATTGTTTCTTAAACTTGGGGCGAGGCATTTTCCCTATCTCGATTACATGAGGAATAAACATTTTCCCAACTTAATTTAATTTTCATAGTAGAGTTTCAAGTTGTAAATACCTCTTTCCTCAGATTAGGGTTTCCTTGATCTTGATCTAAAATCCTTTGGAGAATACTTTAGCCACTTTGAATCTTTCTTTGGTTTGCCTTAGTCACCTAAGTGCATGGAATGCAGAATGATTTTTCCTTTAGATACAACTCCTTTTAACCTTTGCATGCCAAAACCTAAGTGGCATTTATGTCATCTTACAAAAAGTTGTTAAGCACCTTCCTAACAACCACAGACACTTAAGATTACTCTACAAATCTTCACAATTGGTCGTTTTCTTCTGGAACTTGCTTTAAAGGATTTGTCATATGATTCTTTTTATCATATCTTCATGCCAGATTCCAGCACTAATTATCTAACTGGGGGTTTTGGATTTTCAACACTACTCCCCTTGAGCTAGAGCACCCAAATTACTTCCTAGAGGAAGTATCTACACCAGATATTAGTGCAGATCTATCCTTAACTTCAATTACTTCTTTCTTGATCTAGATCCTATACATTTCTTTCTGAGTTTCAATCGAATCAACCTTTTCTTTTCCTTTATCATTCCTTTGCTCTATTTTCCTATTTTCAGTATGGTAGTTTCTTTCCACATTCTTGCTTCCGTAAACTCTTGTTATATGTCCATATTTGTTGTAATTGTAGTACACCATATTCCTTTGTCTTTGATACCTTCTATTGATTGGATTTGATCTGCATTGATTAGCCATATGTCCAAATCTATTGCATGCAAAACACTTTCCATTGAATGATTCACTATTTCTTGCTTTGTAAGAACCATTTCTTACCAGATTTCTGCATTCATTTGATTTATGACCAATTTTCTTGCAATTGAAACATTGACTAGAGAGTGATGGAACATTCTGATTTACTCTACTTCCACATTGAGTAGCTTTATGATCAAACTTGTTACAATTAAGATAGTGTCCATTGAAAGATGGATACCTTTGAGCATTTGGTTGTCTGATCGAAGGTCCTCTAGGTCTTCTTCTTTGATTTCTGAACTGGTTCCCTCTATTTTTCTTTAACTCAGTGTTTGTTTGACCTAATTTTGAACTTTCTCCTTTCTCAAATCCCAAACCTTGCTTATCATTGACACTCTTTTGACTAGTAATCATTTCATCAAGCTTTGCAAAACTTATCTTGAACTTTTCTTCATAGCTCTTGGCTTTTTCGAAGTCTACTTTTAGACTCAAAATTTCTTTTTCAAGTTTGACACAATCTTCTAATTTTCTTTTCACCATTATATTTAGATCTTCTTCTCTTTTGCTCTTTGTATAATTTGCACTTCCAAAATTTTCAGGGTTTCATTTGCTGATATCAATTGATCACTAACATCTTTGTATTTTTCTTTGAATTTCTTGACTTGTTCTTTTAACTTTGAGATACATTCATCAACTTCTTGTAAGTTATCCTTCAGATCCCTAACTTCTACTTCAGACTTTTCAAGATCAATAAGAGTTGCTTCCAGTTCAACATAGTTTGAGAAATTTCTAGATCTCTTAGCTGCCATGAGTGAATTCTCCTAGATCTTCCTCAAGCTATTAGACTTCTTCCAAGGAACCTGGTTCTAATACTAATTTTGATAGAAAGGAATACTGAGAGGGGGTGAATTAGTATTCCATAAAACCACTTCCTAACAAGTTTATTAATCCAATCTTCAAAATTAATAATCTAAAAGTAGAATAAACATAGGAATAGCAACCATAATGACATAACACATGAACACCCAGATTTTTATGTGGAAAACTCAAAAAGGGAAAAACCATGGTGAGTGTCATCTCACAATATATTAATATAGTACAATACCGAATTACAAAAAGGCTCATTGCCTTAGGGATCACTACCCAGAGAAATGCTCACTGTAAGAAAGGCTCACTGCCTAGAGAAAGAAAGAAGAAGGAAGAGTGGCTCACTGCCAAGTTGAACTGCTCAAACTGCATCTACACATGCATGGTTACATCTCCAATGAAGCACAGAAATACTATCTCAAAACTCTTCATCTCTGACTACTCTGTTTCACTTTTCTGCTTTTACATGGGAATAAAATCTCTCTTCTTCTGCTCTTTATTGCTTCCACAAAATCACCTTCCTCTATATGTCACACATATGTATGTATCACATATGCATCACACACACCAAACATTGAATTCAATCCCTTATATATATATATATATACAACACTTAAAATCTTCATATTAGGTCAGCCTAATGCACTCATACCTTAAGTAGCTTGTTGGCTAAATTCATTTACTAAAACTCCCAGTAGACTCAAACAACACTTGAAGTGCATTCACATATTTTAGCCTCAATTATTGAACAACTTAGGATTAAGTTCTAAACAATAGAACTTACCGTATACAATTCAAACTTATCATGTTGGCCTCTAACTCAGACTGTCACTAATTCAGTTCATCTGTCAGACTCATCTTTTACTGTGGACCACAAGACCTGGTCAAAATCATGTCAAAGGCTCCTTAGACATCACAAACCATACCTTTAGAACTGCAAGGCAAAATATCCTTTAGCATTAAAATACGGACCATCAGAACTCAGACTTTGTCACAATCAAACTCTATCAAATAGTGTAGCGATACTTAGTAGCTTGTAACTATATTTCTAGTGGACTTTAGAACCTACAACTCTAGATTTAGACACTTCATACAAGTGTTTACAACACCTCAAAACCACATATCAAGATATGCAACACCAGAGGAATTTAGACCAAATCAACTAAGTGTTCTGCTCTTGAATAGTACTATATTTTGTTCTGCTGGACTTAGGCCATTTGAAGATATACTTCCAGAACTGATCAAAAGCTGAAACCTTGGATATAAGATCATCTAAGAGTTAGTAAAATTATACCAGTATCGCAAAACTTGGTCTTCAACTACAGACCAATGTCAATCCAAACACTGTTATTTTGTCACTGCTTTTGTACATTGCCAATATGACTTAGTCTTCTTTACCAGACCAAAATCTTTGTTGTAACCTTGTTCCTTTTCTTGTTGCCATCAATGAAAACACTCAAATATTCAATATAGCAATGTCTCTTGCAAACACTTTATATCTCAAGTCAATGAAAGTTGGCTTTGGCATAGAAGGATGTGTCACATCAGTTTTGATAATCTAGTGAAGATAAGTATAATTCAAGCTATGAACAACCTACCAAAGATCATCAAACCTGCTAATACTATTTGCAAGGAATGTCAAGATGGAAAGCAAATGAGGATATGTTCTGAAGTCAAAAACAATCTTCTACCAGACTATTGGAATTGCTACATATAGAACTCTGTGGTCCTACCTATTTTATAGGAAAAGAGGGACGGTGGGGTTTAATGGCTATAATGTTTAAATCCTCGTTTCACAACAAACATTCAAGGACATCCAACTGAGTTGAATCACATCTCTTACAAGTGGATTCACCTATAGGTTGTGTTGGCAAGAGACACTATGTGGCTTCATAAGTATTTTCATTGATGGCGACAAAGTCTATCCCACACATCCGTAGTACATAGTATGCCTATACCGGAAGTCAGATTGAAGACTATTTTGGTCCGGTGAACAAGAGAAGAGTATGTATCAAGGTCCAACAATCAGGTCTAGATCTCTCAGATGGTGTAACTTAGTAAGTTGCGGTCTTGTACAAGTCAAGAGGGGTATCATGACTACTATATTCTAGAGATTTAGCCTCCGATGATAAAGTATGGAAAAGATATGAGCATCTAAGTGTTGGGTTCCAATCAGGCAGAGCAAACAGAGGAAGAACTGACTGACAGAGTATCAGATTTCAATCCGGATGAGTAAAAGGTGTTGATCAAGCAATTTGTGGGATTATACATTGTTGGCCGACATGATTAATGAGTTCTATGCTTATGTTTTTGATACGCATCACAAATCAAGCATGGATTCAGTCGACAGATCAGTAACTTGCAAATATCTTGAGTGTTCTTGTTGCTAAATAGAAAGTTGATGAGAATCCTTGATGTGAATATATATACCAAATGGATTCTAGTATGTAAGTGTGCATGGTAAAAGTAGGAAGTAATACGGTGCAAAGAAAAGTAGGGATAAGTGTGAGAACAACAATTCAAGTCTGGTATGTAACTGAACAACATTGAATAGAGGAAGAATGAAGTGCATTAGATCAGTATATTGTGCCTAACTAGAATTAAACTCTTGCATTTGTAGATGCTTCTCATTTGTTCAAACACTTGATTATCTTCTGTAAGTTCTATAGATAATGAGTCTCTTGTAGGCAGTGTGCCTCTTGTGAGTAGTGTGCTTGGGCAGTGAGCCCTAATTGGAAAGTGTCATTTTGTACTCCTTTATTCTTTTAATAGAGAATACAATCTTGGGTTAGTCACCCCATGGTTTTTCCCTTAATAGGGTTTCCACATAAAAATCCTTGTATTATGTGTGTTGATTCTATTTCTACTCTTACGATTACATATGCTTTCATGTATTGATATAACACTGAATGTTAAGATAACAAAAGAAAAGAAAGTTAAGGAAATTTTGAGATAACTAATTCACCCCCCCCCCTCGAAGTTATCTGCCTTGTTTCCAACAATTGGTATCAGAGCCAAGTTCCTCTGAACAAAGCCTAATAGCTTGAGGAAGATCTAGGAATCTCAATGGATGCATATGTTATGAAGGAACAACTCTAGTCTACCCTAGATGATCTTGAACAATCCCACTCTGAAGTCAATAATTTGAGAGACAGACTCAAACAAGCTGATGAATTCATAAATGGGCTATAGGAAAAACTTAGTATTTCTGTGAAAAAGAGAAAGGAACTAGTTAAAAAATTAGCCAATTAGAGTGAAGTCAATGATACTAATGAAGATCTGAATGAGAAAAATAAGATATGTGAGAAGCTACCAAAAGAAGTCATTATGGTAAGGCATGAAATGGAATCAGGGGTTATGAGATTCACCCAAGAAATTGAAGAAAAAAGAAAAATTGAAGATAATCTAAAACAATCCCTCAAGGAGAAAATAGAGGACTACCACAAAATGGATAGAATAATCAGGCATCCTGAATCTAATCTTGAAGAAGCTAGAGACAATGAAGAACAACTTGAGAATCAAATAGACACTCTTAAACAAGATCTTCAAACAACAAATGAATACAAAGAGAAATTCAAGATAATCTCAGCCCAACTTGAAGTTCTTGAAATCCAAAAGAGGGTAGATGATAAGCATGGTTTGGGATATGAGAAAGGTGAAAGATCCAGATCCAGTCAGAAGAACTTTGGATCAAGAAATCAAATAAGTAGGCCTAGAAGACCTCTGGTAAGGCAACTAAATGCTCAAAGATATCCATCCTTCAATGGATACTGCTTTAATTGCAACAATTTTAGTCATAAAGCAACTCAGTGTAAGAGGAGAATGAATCAGAATAATCCATCCTTCTCTGGACAATGTTTTAATTGCAAAAGGTATGGTCACAAATCTCATGAATGGAGAAATATGCAAATAAACAATTCATTCAATGGTAGATGCTTTGCATGCAATAGAATGGACATATGGCTAATCAGTGTAGATTAAGAGGATATCAATCAAATAAGCAAAGAAATGTTACATGTTACAATTGCAATAGATCTAGTCATATTGCCAATTTCTGTAGAAGCAGAAATCGGGATAGAAAAGGTCTGGTGGAACATGATCATAAATAAGATAAGGGTAAAAGGTAAATTGAATGAGGATGAAGTTCAAAAGGAAATGAGAAAGATTTGGGTAAAGAAGAGTATAGAAAGTATTGGGGATAGATCCACACCGGAATCCAGTGTTGATATTTCTTCTAAAAACTAAAAAGGTGAGCTCTGGCTCAGGGGGGTCATAGAGAAAAACTAATTCCCCCAACTAGCCAACTAGTGCCTAAATTCAACAAATGAAGTAAACATTTGACGTTGTGGATTAAAGGATTCTTAGAAAAACATCTAAATAACCTTCAGTCAAAATATGAAAGATCTGCATGTAGTTTTGCAAGATTTTAACCACTCAAGTTAATCTAGTTCCAACAGCTATCCGATAAAGCAGAATTTCATAGACAAATCTGGTATGATTCAAAATTGAAATGTTTTGATTTACAGACCCATGGCATGATTAAAGAAAAGAAGATATGTTGTCAATTCTCACTGACAATGATTCTAAGTTTGGTGCAGTGATTCAAGAAGATCTCTCTCAAAATAGGGCAATCGGATAACTTAAGTTGTGCATTTATTACAAAAGGAAATTAGGGTTTGTGTAAGGATAAAGGATTCTTTCACCCATCATTTACACACTTGCACTCACAAAGAAGAATAGAAGAGCTCTGTAAAGAAAATTCCACAATTCACTCGAGAACAATAGAAAAATGAATTCAACCAGTGATTTGTTTCGGCTCCTACTTCAAACCCTAAGGTGTGAAAAGGTACTTCCATTCTGAAAATCTCTTTCTGAATCTCTTGCAAAATGGCTACTCTAATGGTTGTTAAGATCTCTAATAGGCCATGACCTAAATTCAAGAAACACCCTTATAAATCTCTAGAAGTTGATCTTTCTAGCATTCCACATAGAGTATTACATGTAGAAGATGTTAGGGTTTATATCCATACCAACATTAAAGAATTTGGAGACTCAAAATTGATGAATATTTATCACAAACAGCTAATAGATGAAAATTTTGAACTCAAACCTGAATTCAATATCCTCCAAGATAAACACTTTAGACATTGCATACATTTTCCATATTTTCCAGAAGATGATTGGGTTTGGTATGTTCTAAACAGGATGCATGACAATTTCATGTGGCTAATGAGGCCCTTCAAGATAACTAAAGATGCCATCAAGATAGTGACCGGACTGCATTCATCTAGTGGGTTACCTGCACTTAAATCTGTGAAGAACCAAATAGTAACTGAAGCCACTGGATCTAAATTTGATAAAAGAGCAATGACCATAGATGACGTCACAAATCTAGATGTCAAGTTTGCCTCAATGATAATTAGCTACAAAATCTATCATTCAAGCAGGGAGAATTTTGTGTTTGGCACAACAATCTATGCAGCATATCAGATGTTGAGGGAAGATGTAGATTATGACCTATGTGAACTTCTTCTAAATCAACTATTGGAAAACTTGTAGAAGATCAAAAAGGATAAGAAGAATTCCTTTAAATATGGTAGCCTTATACTATGTCTATTCTTCTATTATATGAATGAGCTACCTGGATCACATGGTTGGGTCTAGAAAAATGACAAACCGATTGTAATTCATATTAGAGATTATATGTATGGACTTGGTGATGCTCAAGCCCAAAACACAACTCTATGGGGTTACTTCAAGAACTTCCAGAGCATGATGCAAGCTAGAGAGAGAATTCCACAGTCCATAGTTGAGAAATACAAGGACACAATTTGCTTTATGGTTGACACTGATCAATGCCTAATAGAGGCAATTGAGTCAATGACTGTGTGGATAATGCCTATGGGATATGAAGTTGATGAAAAAATCTTGGAGCTACATATTCAACACCTACTGAGCCAGCCCAAGGACACTGAAGCAGAAAGGTTTGGTACCTTTCAAGAGCTAAGTGTAAAAATACATGTTGAGCTAAGATAGTCAGAGATAAAGAGGAAAGTGAGAAAATAAGTTGAAGAAATTGCTAAAAGATTTGGCTTATCAAAGGAGGTTGTAGATGCAAATAGAGAGAAAATGGAGAAGGTAGAGAAAGAGAAACAAGAAGCAAAGAAAGGAAACATTCCAGTGCAAGCCTCCTCCTAGACTAGATCTTCCAAGAGCTCTGCACCTATCACTCCCAATGGCTCAAAGGCTACTAAACTAGAAGTTAAGACATCTGGCAAAAGTGAAAAGAGAATGAAGACCAAAGCCTCAAGAACATATACAAGTCATAAAGACGATGAAGAAACAGAATCACATGAAGAAATCAAGAAAATGAAGAAGAAGAGAACATCCAAAAAGTTCTCTGCTAGTAAAGATGAGGAAGAGAAGGCAAAGGAATTTGTTGAAAAGCCCACTCTCTCCATTGATAGCATCATCAAGGTAGTAACTATGGATGGGAACCTACAGCTAGTGACTGAGTTCTATGATGCATATAGTGATGCTAACAAGAGAATTTTGGAAGAGGCCACTGTTAGGTACTTGAATATTTACAATAAAGCCTTCATTGAAATTATATCATTATTTCCTAAGAGCTTAGAAAAGGTACTTGAGGTGAGAAAAGAGAATGCAATGGCAAAAGACCTAGAGATCCAGGAGCAAATAATGATTTAGCTTTTCCCTTCTATCACTCCAAAACAAATCAACGTGATTTTCAAGGATTGTAAGGATGAATTTTGGAGTAAGGCTAGAATGAATAAAATTATGCTTGGAGAAACTGACCAAGTAGCAAACGAAACAAAAGATATCATCCGAAATTCTTTGAAAAGATTCAATCTTCCTATTATAGAAGAAACAGTTGAAGAACCTTCTATCGTGGATGTTGAAGGATTAAATGTAATCAATGAAGAATCCTTTGACAAGGATATAGAAGGATCAAAGAAAATAGATGAAGAGAAGTCTGAGGACTTAGATTCCTCTGTTGTGGAAGAGGAAACTCATGAAGCAATAAACATAGGTGACATCTCTCCTCCAGATCCCACTACAACTATGATAGACATTCCAGACTCTGAAACTAAAGGAGAAGGTAGAAGAGAGGAGAAGAAAATTCAAGAATAGGTAAAGGGAAAAGAAGAACAACCAGAAAAGAATAACGATGACTCTCTGATATCTCAAAGAAGTCTGAATCTCCAACAAGAGACACTATAGAGATAGTAAAGACTTCTTAAATAGGGAAATGATGGAGCTAGATGAACTTGATCTATTTCAAGGACTGCTGAATTTTGACTCTCTCTCCCCAGTTCAGACAATGAAAATAACATCTTTTGCTCGAGCCAAAGCAAAAGAAAAACTCTTGAAATCTCACGCGGATGACTATGAACTATTGGAGATTGCATCTGGGATACTAGAGAAGATCATGCCATCCTTCCAAAAGGATCCTTTGGCCTCACCATCTGATAACTTGAAAACTTTGGTAAATTATGTTAACACTCATTTTGAATCTCTAGAGAAATTAGCAGAACCAAAGGTCTAGAAGGAGTTTCTAGGAAAATGATTCACTGAAATGCAAGGAATTATTGCTAATGATAGGACCCTAGACATTGGAATAAAGAGCCTTGAAAATGCTCTTAAAGATGGTGGGGACATATACAAATTCTATTTATCTTGGTCCAAAGTGACAGAGGACATTTAGAAGAAAGTGAAAGAACAAGAAGGAAAACTGTCAAGTTTGTCTCAAAATTTTGATCCCCTTACTACCTCTCTAATGAATCAAGAATACTAGACTATTGTTATCATAAATGAAATAAAGAGGCTAGACAAAGAAAAGAAGAACATAATGAACAGAATGGGTGAACTCAAAGAGATAAGTATCCCTAAGCTAGAGGCAATGCATGAGGCCTTGATAGATGCTAAGACCATAGCCTAGACCAGTGATCCAATAGATTTAAGAAGGGCGGAAGCATATGCATTTTTGTTGAGTGGTCACATCTCCATTTTGGATAGGATGAAGCAGAGTTGGGCCACATAGTTTGTATAGTTGAAGACTACTTTTGCAGATATACTTAAGTATATGTAAGTATAACATATATATATACTTATGCGGCCATGTATAGGACAATTTTTGCAAAATTTTGGTATGCAGATTCCGCCCCTTTCCATTGATGTCAAAGGGGGAGTGAGGAGTAGTGAAAAATGTGGAATCCAGCTAAGGGGGAGCTCTGGTAAAATAGTGCAAAAAGACAGAGCATCAACTAAGGGGGAGTTACTGCGACACTTAGCCATTTTTCACTAAGTGTTGCAATCAATGCCAAAGGGGGAGATTGTTGGCAAGAGACACTGTGTGGCTTCATAAGTGTTTTCATTTATGGCAACAAAGTCTATCCCACACATCCATAGTACATAGTATGCCTATACCAAAAGTCAGATTGAAGATTGTTTTGGTCTGGTGAACAAGAACATAGTATGTAACAAGGTCTGACAATTAGGTCTGAATCTCTCAGATGGTGTAACTTAGTAAGTTGTGGTATTGGACAAGTCAACAAGGGTATTATGACTACTGTATTCCAGAGATTTAGCCTCCAGTGATAAAGTATGGAAAAGATATGAGCATCTAAGTGTTTGGTTCCAATCAGGTAGAGCAGATAGAGGAAGAATTGACTGGTAGAGTATCAGACTTCAATCCGGATGAGTAAAAGGTGTTGATCAAGAAATTTGTGAGATTATAAATTATTGGCCACATGATTAATGACTTCTATGCCTATGTTTTTGATACGCATCACAAATCAAGAATGGATTTAGCCAACATATCATTAACTTGCAAATATCTTGAGTGTTCTTGTTATCAACTAGAAAGTTGATGAGAATCCTTGATGTGGATATATATACCAGATGGATTCTAGTATGTAAGTGTGCATGGTGAAAGTAGGAAGTAATAAGGTGTGAAGAAAAGTAGGGATAAGTGTGAGAACAACAATTCAAGTCTAGTATGTAACTGAATAACAACATTGAACAGAGGAAGAATGAAGTGCATCAGATCAGTATATTGTGCTAATCGGAACTGAAGTCTTGCATTTGTAGATGCTTCTCATCAGTTCAAACACTTGATTATCTTCTGTAAGTTCTGTAGACAGTGAGTCTCTTGTAGGTAATGTGCCTCTTGTGAGTAGTGTGCTCAGGCAGTGAGCCCTAATTAGCAAGTGCCATTTTGTACTCCTTTATTCTTTTAACAGAGAATACAATCTTGGGTTAGTCACCCCATGGTTTTTCCCTTAATAGTGTTTCCATGTAAAAATCCTTGTGTTATATGTGTTGATTCTATTTTTTCTCTTATGATTACATATGCTTTCATGTATTTATATAACACTGAATGTTAAGATAACAAAAGAAAAGAAAGTTAAGGAAATTTTGAGATAACTGATTCACCCCCCCTCTCAGTTATTTTCCTTGTTTCCAACAGGTTGGTAGTCACTTGGAATGATGTGGAAGCTCAGATGTTATCAACTAATATATCTATTTATTGCTCAAATACCCTTAAAACCCTAATTATACAAAACACTAAGTAAATTGATGAATTACGACAAATGCTTATAGACTAAGGTAGTAGACAGAGATTAATAACTAACCATTTTTTGAAGTTCAGGATGTGGAATAGTTAGGGACACTACCACTAATGCCTCTTTCCAAGGTACTATTTTCTCTATGGAATCTTGATCTTCTCCTGACACTAATGATCACTGTACTTTCTATTTCTGCCTTGAAAGATGCAGGGGACACCTCCACTAGCGCCCAAGTCCAAGGCCAGATGTTTTTTAGGATGTCAAAATCTCTTTGGATGTTGATTATTACTATCCAAATTATTTCTGTGTTTGCAACCTTGGAGGACACTGCCACTAATGTCCATGTCCAAGAAGTCCTTTTCTTCAGGGATTCAGAATCTGTACTCCGTCAAGATGCGACACCTATAACCTACAATCATGAGGAGAGTGGTTGGGGGTTGTGTTTACAATCTTGCCTCAGTCAAGCCCTAGAGAGACATTCAAGTCTTTTGAACACCATTGTCAAATAAAGAGTGTGTACAGGATAGAGGCAAAAACAAATTGATGAATGATTCAAACACAAATAGATATCACCTTGGAAGTGTATATCTCATATAAATGAAGGCTCTTCAATCACATGAGAAGATGAAGCTAAATTTGCAATTAGAAACATAATAACAATGCTCTGCTCTGCAACAATGAATATCATGGATGCTCTAAAATATAAGTTCACCAAAAGTTCATAATCATCTTCTAGTTTGCAAATGAAGCACTAAACATGCTTATATATATGCAACTACACACATTCCTGCTAAGAATTTCATAATTCAAACTTGAGATGTCAGCATAGAACCTAAGTAATGGCCATAAAACCGACATTTGAATTTAGGGCTAACATAAAATGAGGTAGGACTAGGGTGCTAGCGCCCAAGTCCACCCTCCCATTTTGAGTCAGGGTCTATCAAAATAGCACCCCCTAGGTCCTATTTGCCACAAGACTTCAGGGTTTTTTCATCATGATTGAAAATTAACATGCAAGATGTTTATAATGAATTCTAACGACCCGGGAGCTAAATCTTAAGAGGGAAAAGCCCCCAAGGGTATATTTTCTAACATAACATTTAGCCCCCACTTTAATGTATGTATAAATGCGAGCTAATACATGCATTAAAGTATGGTCAAAACAAAGCAAGCACACAAAGCATGGCGCAGACATGCCAAACACACTCAAGACAGTAATAGGCATGCAAATCACGGAGAAGACAGTTATAGTCACACAAAACATGGAGAAGATAGCATTGAAGACATGTAAAACACAATGAATATAATGAATGCAGTGATTATTTCTTTTTCATTTTCTCATATATATGAATGCAAATACATGTACATGGAAAGTAAACACACAACCCAAAATGTAGGATGAGCTCATCACCACCAGTCTTTAGACTACACTTGAGAACAAACATGCCATAAAAATCACAAAGCATAGGAGAAGCTCATTGCCACCAGTCTTTAAACTATGCGTGGGAACAAACATGCCATACACACACATATGGAAGACACAGAGAAAACACGGCAAACAAGTGATGGAATGAGACTATTGCTAGGTTCACCACCATCTTAGGCACATTATAGGCACACACTAATAGTTGGGCTTCTCCACAACAACTGCAAAGACATGCTTAAGGGAGGATACACCAACCCCATCTACTTGGAGGACTTTTAGAAATGACAAGATGTGCACTCTCCTCGATAAATACACCATTCCCGCCTCCGCACAAGGATTAAAATAGAAACAATATGTACGATATACTATCTCTACATAGGGCTTAATGATTGCAATATAAAATAAAGATGTGCACTCACGTGGAGATACAACATCCTGTCTCTGCGAAGGGCTTACAAACATGCTTCGTTAGTACCAAAATCGTTAGACAACTTACCTTATAAATGCCCCCACCTTAAGGTGGTTGATATTGTGTACCAATATCAAACACATTAAGGTAGGAAGAAAACACACAAGGGACAAGAGCTCTTGCAAAGCCCATGCCCCTAGAAGTGACATGCACTTTACGATTGTTGAATGTTCCCATAAACACACAATATCCTGCAAGAAGAGGTTAGAAATCTTTCCATAAGATAATAACCACATCAAATGATCAAAGCAATGCATAAAGATCATCACATCAAAAATTTGAGGTTATACTATAGATTTGGAACCTAAATATAACTATGGGGCAATACCACAGAGATCTTAGAACCAAGTATAAGCAAGGCGAGATCCAAGATAAACAAAGTGCATAGAGAAAAAATATTGTTATGGTTTGTTAGTGTGATAAGAAATCATCAAAATATCACATGGAGTGATTCTACTAGCCAAGCGTCAGATAATATATATCAACCCCATTGTCATGTATGGACTAGGTCCATTTTTTCTTACTCACTGAAGGGACATGTGGTTTGTATCAGTCTTATTTTTTTTCTTCATCGACCAGCTAGATAGAGCCACTAGAGGAAGCTAAACAACAAATCGAGAGAGGAGAAATAGGTACCCTAGGTTCATCATGTAGGAAGATGCCCCCAGGTCACCAAACACAATGCTATGCCCCAAGGACACAACACACAACAATGAAAATAGAGGAGAGACAATATAGAAGAATGATGATACAAATAGAAGAGGGGTCACAAAAGTGGTGGTCTCCAAGTATCCTTGACCTTACAAGAGTATCAAGGGTCATCCAAGGAAGCCTAAACAACACATAAAACATCACAGGGGAAACACAACATGGAGGTAAAGGGTTAGAAATACTTACCAGTATGACCATACTAAAATTTGGAACTTGTGAGCATCTTGGAGAGATACTCCATCAAGTTTTGTCCAAAGATTGAGTGATTCTTATTAGAGTATTGATTGTTGTCAGGAAGTCAATGCGTTGCTTGTTCATCGTCTCTTTGTTTATGTGAGGTCTTTTATTGCTTATGAGGAGGAGAACCACTGTTATTTCCTAATGATGATAAGAGTCTCACTCCTTTCTAATTTTTAGTTCTCTTATTTTGTTGACTTTGTCTATCATAAGGAGAAGAACTACCTTGTACCGTATCAATCTTTTCTTTTGTCAGAATCTCTTGATTTGGTTGTTCCATTTGTCTTTCCAATGCATTTTGATTATCTCCTGATCCTTGAAGGGATAACAGATGAGGAACCTTAGCATAAATACCATTCCTTCATTAACAAGGTAATATTGTAATATTTTCCTTATCCACTTCTATTGTAGCAATTATCTCATCGTAGTTTAGATGGTCATCTTATACTTCTAGTGTGTTTTGTTCCATCATGTTATTATCAGTATGCTTAGGAAAGGGATTAGTGAAGATCTATAAATTTTGATTTGGTGGAGCAACCAACTTATTTCCATTATCACTCACACCAGATACGTGTATAACATTCAAGTCAATGAGGTCTTGTATTTCATGTTTAAGACGCATACATTGTTCAATATCATGTTCTTGTTACTGATCATAATGACAAAAATCATTAGCATCAAAATAAGGTCCTTGAATTCTACTAGGATCCAATGGTTTAATCAGAGGAAGCTTCTAGAGGTTATTACTCACAACTTGATTCATGATAGAGTGATAGGATTCAGATATCGGAGCAAACTATCTTTGTTGTTGTCTATTTTGAAACAATATCCTCTTCGGATTAGTGATAGAAGACACCTCTGAGAAATTGTTTGAATTATGTCCATTAACCTTAATGAAACTCTTATTATTCCTCTTAAATTTGTTTTGTGAAGGACCACCTATGGATTGACCAAATTAAGCTGATGAGTTTTGGTTTTCATACTGACTAGACAAAATTTGATAATCACAAAGGGCAGTGCATAGATGTTGAAAAGAGTTATACTTCATCAAGAGAATCTTATCGTGGATGTTAGGTTATAGATTTGTAATAAACACCTTCTAAACATCCTCATCCTTCATCTAATATTGAATTTGTGTATATAGGGATTGATACTAACTAATAAACTCGGTTAACTTCTCTTTCGGCCCTTGCTTGCAATGAACTAGAACAATCAAAGAGACTTGCAGTCTAATGTTTTCTTGAAAATGTAAAAATTTATCAACTAGCTATGAAAAAGAGTGTATTGAATTCAGAGGTGGGGAGAAAAACCAATCTAAAGTAGTATCTTTGAGAGATCACGGGAAAAGCTTTTCTAACAAATCCTCTTCAAAGTAAAAATCATTACACATAGCCATGAATGCTGCCACATGAGTATTAGGATCACCATTGCCACCATATTTTTCAAAGCGAGGAGTTTCAAACCTCTCAGGCATAGGAGTTCTCAAGATTGCATAAGATAGGGGATTACGAGCATGATAAGTTGGTATACTAGGTTGTGAAGAATTTGTCAAGCTTGTCACCATTTATTCTAAAGAAGTCATGCCTTGCAAAAGTTGGTTTAAGAGGGCATCATTAAGAGATGCAGTTTGGGAATTAGAAGCTGTGTGCATGAAATTTTGAGGAGATTGGTTGTGAGTGGAAATGAAAGGTGGTTGAGAGCAATTGTAGGTGGAAGGTGGTTGTGAATAGTTGTATGTAAAAGGTGGTTGAGAATAAGTGGGATGGAGAGGTGGTTGAGAATAATTATTCATGAAAGTAGTAACCTTAGGTGCTAAGTTCTGATAGTTGAATCCCACAGCTTTGTAATTTTAGGAATTACTGCCATTAGATACTCCAATACTAGTGGTAGCATTACTACAGGCATTTACATTAGTAGTTAAAATTGTTGATGTAAATGTAGGCATTCTCGTAGTCGGTATAGGTGTCGATACTTGCGTATGAGTCGGTGATGACATGTTGTTAATAACATTTGCACATTTAGTCACCAGAATAATATTATTATGTACTATATGTGCTAATCCTCAAATTACATTAACACCATTTTTTTCTTATTTTATCAACTCTCTTATGTTGTGAATTGTAGGTATAGCTTCTTCTGCTATCCTTTCATTTTCCATAAATGCTTGAAAATTGGCTAGCTCTTTATCAAGTTTGTTTATTTGCTCATTAGGTACATGTGTGACCACCTCAATAGTGTCCTCTACATCATGAAATATTTGATCTTCCATTGTGGTTGTAGGAGATATGATATCTTGTAAAATTTGTCTCTCCTTTTGTAAAGAAGGTATTCAATGGATTTTCAGAGGTAGGAATATCATTTTCTTCAGGAGCACTAAATCCCATGAGTCTTCTGCTTCTTATTAAAGGGATATTTCTATTAGGGCAGAAGGTTATAATACTCATACAACATCATGCAATGCTCAATGCACAAAATAATAGAACAAACCCAAGGAGCATGGTATGTTTAGGATCCAAATGCTTGGTTTTTCACATTTTTCTCAAATTTTTAATGCAAATCACTAACAGAAGATTGTTGTGAAGAATTTCAAGTGAGGAAGTGAATAGTAAGCCTAATATCAACCCAATAATGCAATAATATCCCTCACAACACACCTATAATGCAATTCTAGATAGACGATAAGGCCAAATCTAGTGAAAATGTAAGGTTTTCAAACCCTGGTCATGAATTTTTCTAAAGAGGACACTATGATTCAATACTAAAATTATAAATCAGTCCTCAATGAGTTTTTTAAAAGGGTAGTAAAATATTAAACATGATTTTAACTACAAACCCTAGCTAATGCAAAACTAGGTTTTATGAAAAATGCACAATTTCAAGCAATTTTTAACAAATTAAGCATGAAAATGCAATACAAGTGATTAAAATAAGATGAATTTATGTAATTTAAATTAGATCTAATAAAAATGACATAAATTAAAGGAAATTAAATGCCAATTAATTCAAATTATGCTAAAATGCAAGCCTAAGATGCCAATTTTAAAAAATTTTCCAAATTTTTCATTTATTTTGTAAATTTTTTAAATGCAATGAATGAATGCAAATCTAAAGTTCAACACTTAGCAAGGTGAAAAATTCTTTAAAAACATGAGTTCACCAAAAAATTTTATAGTAAAAGAGAGACGATGGAGTTTAATGGCTACAGGGTTTAAATCCTCCTTTCACTACAAACATTCAAGGACATCCAACTGAGTTGAATCACAACTCTTGCAAGAGAATTCACCTACAGGTTGGTAGTCACTTGGAACAATGTTGAATCTCAAATGTTATCAACTAATGTATCAATTTAATTCTCAAATACCGTTAAAACCCTAATTATGCAAAATAGTAAGTAAATTGATGAATTACAACAAATGCTTGCAGACTAAGGTAGCAGGCAGAGATTAATAACTGACCATTTTTCAAAGTTTAGGATGCGGAATAGTCACGGACACTACCACTAACAACTCTACCCAAGGTACTATTTTCTCTGTGGAATCCTGATCTTCTCCTGACACTGATGATCATTGTACTTTCCATTTCTTCCTTGGAAGATGCGGGGGACACCGCCACTAGTGCCCAAGTCCAAGGCCAGATATTTTTCAAGATGTCAGAAGATCTTTGGATGCTGATTATCACTATCCAAATTATTTCTATGTTTGCAACCTCAGAGGACACTACCACTAACACCCATGTCCAAGCATTCCTTTTCTTCAAGGATTTAGAATTTGTACACTATCTTAATGTTCCCTGCAACTTCACTATGTCAAGATGTGACACCTGTAACTTGCAATCACAAGGAGAGTGGTTGGGGGTTGTGGTGTTTAGAGGCTTGCCTTGGTCAAGCCCCAGAGAGACATTCAAGTCTTCTGAACACTATTGTCAAATAAAGAATGTGTATCCCTATGAGATAGAGGCAAAAATAAATTGATGAATGATTCAAACACAAATAGATATCACCTTGGAAGTGGAGATCTCACATAAATGAAGGCTCTTCAATCACATGAGAAGATGAAGCTAAATCTGCAATCACAAACATAATAACAATGCTCTGCTCTACAATAATGAATATCATGGATGCTCTAAAATCATAAGTTTGCCAAAAGTTCATAATCATCTTCTAGTTTGCAAATGAAACACTAAACATTCTTATATATGCAAATACACACATTGTAGGTAAGAATTTTACAATTAAAACTTGAGATGTAGGCATAGGACCCAAGTAACATTCATAAAACTGACATTTAAATTTAGGGCTGACCTAAAATGGGGCAGGACTAGGGTGCTAGCACCCAAGTCCATCCTTCCATTTTGAGTCAGGGTCTATCAAAATAGCACCCCCTAGGTACTATTTACCATAAGACTTTGGGGTTTTCTCATTGGGATTCAAAATTAACATGCAAGATGCTTATAATGAATTCTAAGGACCCAGGAGCTAAACCTTAAGAGGTAAAAGCCCCCAAGAGGACATTTTCTGACATAAAACTACCAAAGTAAGAAGTGTTCAAAGTGATTGGTGTTTTATGATATTAACTGATGATTATTCCAGAATGACATGGGTTATTTTTCTTAAAGAAAAATCAAAAGCCCTAGATAAGTTCAAGACATTTAAAACTATGGTAGAGAATGAAATAGACATGAAATTCAAATACATGATCTCTGATAGAGAACTTACTTTAAATGAGTTTAACATCTTCTGTGAGGATCATAGGATAAAGAGTAAATTATCTACTCTTAGGACTTTTTAGCAAAATGGATCAGTTGAGAGGAGGAACATGACAATTCAAGAAACTGCAAGGACTATGTTGAAAGAAGCAAGCCTACTAAAAGCCTACCGGAGGGAAGTGATTTAGACTGCTATCTACATACAGAATAGAGCACAAGTAAGAGTGAATGATACAAAGACTCCTTATGAACTATGGTATGGAAGGATTCCTACTGTTAAATATTTCAAAAATTTTGGAAGCAAATGTTATATCAGAAGAAATGAAGATCTAAGAAAATTTTATGTATGATATGATGAAAGTGTTTTTCTTGGGTACTCTAACAAAAGTAAAGTTTACCAGTGTTATAATGAAAGGCTAAGAAAGATTGTTGAGAGTGTGAATGTCAAGGTTGATAAAGACATACAGAAGATTTTTGAAGTTAATGGATATGCATCAAATTCAGATGAGTTCTCTTGCAGAGAAGAAGAAAATACTATTGAAAAGGAAGTACAGGTTGAAGGACAAGATGCTTTGGAAAGAATTCCTGAAACTCCCAAGTATGTGCAAAGGCATCTCGTTGAAGACTAGATCATTGGTGATAAGAGCAAAGAGGTATCAACAAGAAGGAAAGCTATGGAAGAATAGGTAAATCTATGTTTAATTTCTAAAGTAGAACATAAAACAATGATTAGAGCATGCAAGGATGAACATCAGATCAAAACAATAGTTGAATTTTTAGAAGAGGAATGTATGTCTACTAAGAGTGGAGAATTGAAGATTGCTCTTGAAGACCTAGTGAGGACTAAAGAAGAAATCATAGACTTGAAGGAGAATGTTGAAGAGGCAAATGAATGTATCAAAAATCTAAGAGAGCAAGTCAAGAAATTCAAACAAGGCATAACGAGGTCAGTGAATAATTGAGACTAGCAAATGAATCTATAGTTGGTTTGAAAGTGCAAGTTGAAGAAAAGGTAAGAACCGAGGAATGTCTAAGCTCAATGATGAAAGGAAAATCTAAAGAATGCACAAGGGTAGAGCAAGAAGTTGTGAAATTGAAGTTATATCTAGAGAAGGCATTATGAAGAAAAATTCAAGACAAGTTCTGCAAGGCTTGATGAGATGATTTCAAGCTAGAAAAATCCCAATGATAAAGAAGGCTTAGGGTTTGAAAAGGATGAAAGTTTAAAATCAGGTTAAGCATCAAAAGCTAAAGACAAGAAGAACAATGGTGAGAAGATCTAGAATCAAAAGAAATGAGTTAGAAAACCACTAGTTAGATAGCCTAATGCTCAAAGGTACCCATCTTTCAATGGTTATTTTCATTCTTGCAGTAAATTTGGACATAAGGCTACACAATGTAGGAGTAGAATTAATCAAAATGTTCCACCTTTCTCTATTCAATGTTTCGCATGCAAGAAAGTTGGCCATAAAGATAATGAGCTCAAAAATCAAAGAATGAATGGCTATAACAATGACAGAATGATTCAACCCTTTAACGGCAACTATTATACATGCAATAGATTTGGGCATAAAGCTAATCAATGCAGATTCAGAATGAATGTATGGAATAATGGATAGAGGAATGTTGTGTGCTACAATCATAGTAATCCTAGACATATTTCAATGTTGTATAGAAGAAAAAGCTGGAAGAAGGATATACTAATCTATACTGGGTTACACTTTTTGGCCAAAGTTGACATTGAAATGAACATTTTGAAAAACATCTTCACTTTTAGACACCTATAGTTGTTAAACTGTGAGGAATTTGAAGATGATGTAAACTAATGATTTGTCACATTTTGTCCGTAGATTCTAAATATATATATATTTAAAAATTTTGGAATCAAATTGTATTTCTTTTTCCATCTCCTTTAATAATTAGTTTCTAAAAGTAAACACCATTTTTAAAGAGTGATGTGTACTATGTAAAACATAACCTTTTTCTATGAAGGATAAAATTCTAAATTTTTTGAATTTAGATTTTTAACTATGATATCTAGAGGATGCATTTAGTTTCATAATGTTTTATTGAATATTTTTCTTTTAATTAATATTTGAAGTCAAACCAACTACAATTTAGACATAGGTATACTGTGTAAAGCATAACTTTTTTTTCATGTATCAGAATTTAAATTTTTTTTCTTGGATCAAGGACATGAATACCAAGAGGATATATATTTTTCATAATTGTTTTTGGTAATATACTATTTTTCCACATGTGTAGAATAGAGAGATTGATTTTCGGTGAAAAACTTATGTTTAATTAAACTAAAAAAATTACAATAAAACCAAACTATATTAAAATTATACTTGATAGAAAGCTCATTTAGAGGACTATAATCCTCCAACTAGGTTTGTCAAGTTGGTTCCATTTTGATCCTCAACCTGAGCTTTGAAACCTAAAAATCTGCATAAAATTGTAGTTGCAGAGGGGCAAGGGCAAAATAAGAGGGTTTGAATGAATGGGGATTCGAACGAACCCCTCACGACCCATTTGTTCAAACACTTAAAAAATGTTTAAAAATCAATCTAGGGGGTTCGATCAAACCTAGTGGGTTAGAAAAATTTAACCACCAATGTTCGTTCGAATCCCTGACCGACCAAATTTTTATTATTTTTTTTAATAATGTTATATGCATATAAATATGAACTTTTATTTTTTATTTTTTCATATAACATTGCAAGATTAATTCGCATTATTAGTTAGCAAGTGAGATTTTGGAGAAGAAAACTTTTGGTAGAGAATTTGAGAGAAGAAAACTTGAAGAAGAAAATGGGAGACAAAAAAAAAGACAACATAAGACTCAACGAAATTATTCAAAAGAAAGAGAACAAGAGATGCACGAAATAAATTTGACAAGATACCATAGAAAGAAACAAGGTATGTATGCATATTTTCTTTCCTATTTAATTGATGAGTTTTTAGCATGTAGTAGGATGTTAATTCTAGTTTTGAACATAAATACTAAGTGAATTTATATTTGTTTCAATTGAATGTGTATTAGGGTCCTTCATAGGTTTGCACACTAAGTAAATTATACAAGTGTATTATTTAGTCATAAGTTCCTCTCTCTCTCTTGAGTAGATCTTTTTAAAGATTTTTCTTTGTATCTCTCTAGAGATCTCCTTAAATCTAGATAAGTCAAGATTCTCTCACTCTCTCTCTTAACTTGAGTAAGTCTTTTTAAAGCTTTTCCTTTCTCTCTATTTCTCTAAGGTCATTTCTCTCTCTCTCTTGACAAGTACAAGTAGATTTTTAAAGCTCTCTCTTTGTCTTGACTTAAGTCTTTTTAAACCTCCTTCTTTCTCTCTTTGTAGGACTTCTCTAAATAGGTCTTCTATCTCTCTCTTGACTTAAGTTTTTTTAAAACTCTTTCTTTAGATCTCTCTTGACTTAAGTATTTTGTGTGTAGAACAGGCTCAACAAGTAGAAAGTTCTCAAGTAGGAGTTGAGCCAAATTTAGATATTAGGGAAAATGAGACTGAATAGCACATAGTTGAAGATAGGGAAGAGGCCCAAGTTTAAACAATGCATGTTGGAGAGGGGTCAAGATCACTTCCTTCTATTCATATGGATGAGCATATGAATCTAGCTAAAGAGGTGAAGACAAAAATTTCAAGTTATAGAAATTTAATCATATACTTGAAATGGATGTGGAGAAATTAAAATATTATGCCAAACAACCTATAAATACTAGTAAGAGGTCAATGAATAAATATGTAAAGGAAATAATCAATGCTCATTTCAATCATCTTGGTACACTTGAAAAAACCTAACTGTTATCACTTTTACTTCTTCGTAATGAGTTGAAAGAGCCATTACAATTGTTGGGTGTAGATTTGACATTTAATAAGAGGAAAGCTTCATACAGCCTAGGAAAAGATATTGTTGAAAATGTAAAAAAGGTTTAGATTCTGTTGGGAAAGAATCTTGATCAATGGATAAGGCCATTACAAGAAGAGTGATGTTGACAACTATTTTAAATAGAAATATATCAAGAAAATGAAAAATCTCTTCACTTTCGACTAAAATTGGTATTAGTAGAAAGAAACTAACAAAATATGCGAAAAGGAGAAAGGTTTTGGATGATAGTTCAAAAGGCAATTGGGCAATTATGTGTAGAGCTCCCCGTTCTGACAGGATTGAAGATGTTAGGAACTTGGTCTCAAATTTTTGGAATGATCATACTCGTCCATCATCAAATAGTAGAGATGTTATCAAACACAGGATTGGGCTCAATGATTATGAACATCATACAAAACATTGGCTAAACATAACACAACATGGGATGTATGTGAAATTTTGTAAGTCAAATCCTGCTATAAAGATTGAGCAAACAATGTTTGTGTAAAGGGTAAAATTTGGATGTTTGGTTTTTAGTAGTTTTGTGTGTATATCCTCCTTTCACCCTTTCATTCAAGGACCTAGGGTCGAGTTACAATGTACTATCATACCCTAGGTCACTATGGGAATGTAGGGAAACTTGGATTTTTATGATTTGATTGCTAATTATCTTCTCTTATACTTAATTATACCTTAAAACCTTAATTATGCAAATACGACAGTAAATAGACAAATATCAAAAAATGTTGCTACAGAAAGATGTAAAATAACAAATAACTGTGCACCTATTTTCAGGGTTTAGAGGTAGAAAAGTCAGGGACTAAGGAATAGGCTCCCAAGTCCAAGGCCTAGGTTTTTGTCAGGATCTGGAAGCTTAGTCCGCAACCTGTATCTGCTGTACCAAAGATTTTTCTATTGCGAAACTTTGAGGACTAAAGAGCAGGTGCCCTAGTCTTCTCTGATCTGTAATTCTAACACTTTGTTGTACCCTCCTACAACTTCACTTTGTCTACAACTCCAACCTGTAACTTACAATCATGAAAACTTTGGGAGGGGGTTGTGGTGTTTAGAGTCTTGCCTCAGTCAAGCCCTTGAGAGACATTCAAGTCTTTCGAACACCGTTATCAGATAAAGAGTACATGCCCTTAGGAGGTAGAGGCAAAAACCAAATGATAAATGCTCAATAACACAAATGATATCACCTTTATTAGAAATTAATCTTTACTTAGTGAAGATTATTTTATAATTTTGTATTTTAATATTTTTGGTGTTTTATCCCCACGTCGGGTAAACACCTCTTTTTTTCCTTCTACAAGAATAATCTATTTTGATAGATTCCTCCTTAAGAGGAAACATGTGGCACACACCTTATGCAAGGTGGCATATTGGAGTTACGCATAACTCCATCACCTCTATTTAAGAGGTGTCTCCTCTCTTCCTACACATTCTCTTCACAGATATCTTCTTCTTCTTCTTCTTCATTTTCTCTCCTTGAGAAACTTCCCAAATATCTTTGTAATCTCTTTTTTGGCTTCTTGCCACTTGCATATTCAAAGGGGGTTTTTCTTTGCTTTTCCCCCTTGACAACTTTGTGTTGGTCTCCTTGGTGTATTCTGCATATTGGTATTTCTCTTGTGCTTTGAGCTATTTAGTTATGCATGTTTTATTAGTAGATTTTCTATCATTTAATCTTCTTTCCCTAATCTTCTTTACATGGTATTAGAGCCTTGCTTCTAATCATTATGTGCAAGTATTTTTGACTCATCTATTGCAGACAATAGAGAACATAGATAAAAAGCATTATCTGTTTCAAAATCAATATAGCTTACTATTCTTCTTTATTTACAAGTCATATTTGTTAGAAGATTTTTTTTTTTTACTTCTGTGTGATTTTTTTTTAAAAAAAAAATATAAATTCTTTTATTAAAATTTTATTTATATCTCTGAGAAGAAAACAAAATTCTCCTTCTTCTATACCATTTCTATTTTTAAAAAAATCAAATTCTAATTTTTTTTTGCAAAGTTCAAAAAATAAATTTTTTTCCAAACATCAAATTAATTTTTTTTTTCAAAAGAATTATAGTCTTTTCTTTAAAAAATTAAGCTATTCCTTTTTTTAATATCAAAGCCTTTTTTTAAAATTAAAAAACCAAGAATTTTTTTAGGGCCTTTGCAATGTTAAAATCCTAAAAACTTAAACAATTAATAATCAAAGTTTTTTAAAATTATAAACCCTTATTTTTTTAGGTTTTTTTTAAAACTAAATAATAAACAATCAGATTTTTAAAAAAAAAAATTAAATCATTAAATTTGGCGGGGATTGGCACCCCTACCCCGTCCCTCAGTTGTTCGCAGCTCTTAATAATTTTTTAAGTTTGTCTTAAGGGCTGCTGAGGGGGACATAACCCCGACACCCTTCTGACGCTCTGATCTCCACTCCTGCGCAGCTATGCTATGCTGCACTCATTTGCCTCCTCTAAACGCTGCCCGACCTCCTCTGCCCTACACTCAGCCCTCCACAAAAACACATTAACTTTAATTCATTAAACATCAACCGTTTTTTTCATTGCCTTTAAATAACAAGCCTTTTCATTTTAGTAAGTTTTTAATAATATCTAATTTTTTATAAAAGTTTCTATTGTATGACTCTTTCTTTTTTACTTTGTATAATGTAGCTTTAATAAAAGGTTTTTAAATTTTAATCTTTTTAATTATTTTATATACTCTTATAGATTTTTTTAAATTATATATCTTTTAAATAAAATTTTCCCTTTTTATAAGGCATTTAAAAAAAAACAAATTGCCTTTTTATTAGGGCATCTTTTAAAAAAAAATTGCCTTTTAAGGCATTTAAATTTTTTTTTTTTGTAATTAGTTTTTTTTCCTCATAAGGTATATTTTTTTTGTCGATTTTAATTTTATGCAATATGTCGATCCTAAGATGTCGCATTATTGTAAAGTTGGACTAGTGATTGTTTCAAAAAGCCTCATGCTAATTTGAAGCAAAATTATAGGCTCAATTCTCAAAGTTTTTGAATTTTTTTCCCTATAGTTTTAACATGTACTTTGTTATTGGACTTGATCAACCGAATAACCTTGAACATGTCTTCTATAATTTATCTTTAAATAGAGGATATTCGTGTAGTCATGAATGCATGAATATTGTCTTATTTTGAGTATTTTATACTCATAATTTCAGTCATAATGCTAGGTTCTTGCTTATAACATTTCTCACAATTTGTGACTTTTATCATTTCTCTACCTAAGTCTTGATTTATCTCAATATTTAAAACAAGTCTAGTGTTTCTTCTCAACTATGATTATGTTGTCTTGATAAAGGGAATCTAATATTTGTGCCTCATTTATCTAAGATATTAAAAGCTCAATGAAGCTTCTGCCTTCTTGATGGTTTTATCCCATCTATACAATTTTTTGCGAAGTCCAATGCTTCATCTAGTCTCAATGGATCCTTTTTTATGCGCAAGATGCATTTATTGTAATGTTGCATAGGGTGCTCTTTAGGTCTCATTGGAGTACTTTTTTGGCCCCATGGAAAATATTTCCATCCACTTTGATGGTATGCACTTACATTTATTTGATGAACTGATCGTTGGGGATCATGTTCCTAAATTTCTATTGAAATCAATATGGTTGTTATACCATCTTTAGGACTATTTTCAAAGTCCTCTGATATTTTATAAAGGCATTATGGTTTTTATAACCATCTATAGGACTGTTTTTCAAAGTCCATATTTTTGTAATTTCAAATGATGGCACTATGATCTTAGGACTAATTTTTAAACTCCATTATAATTAAACTTGATATAAGTTCCCTTTACAATTCAACAAATGAAGTAGTGAGAAGCAACCTAGAACTTTTATTGCTATGCCTATATCTTGGCATTTTATAATTTGGGCTATAAGCCATGAGTTGTGCTACACTTCTTTACTAGCACTCTTATTCAAGACTTACGGTTATCTACTTTGTTTCACTCTTATGTTAGCTAAGCTAACCTTTGCCTTCATTGCTTCATGACTCAAATTTGGATTCATTTTATCTACAAACTTTTGTTATGCTATATGCAATTTATATCTCTTTATATGAATATTACTAATTCAAGTTTCATGTGATGATCCCAATGATGGGAATTCTATTTGTGGTTATGGTTTCTTTGATGAAACAAGTTCAATATCTCAATGTTTAGATTGTTCAAAGGCATCTATACAAGCACTTTGGTTCACTCAATTCCTTGAAGACTTGAAGACTTGGCTCTACATCAAGCTTCTTTCTTAAACTATATATTCTTATTTATTAGAAAGGCTTTAGTGCCATTCATGTAACATGTAATCAGCCTTTGATGGTTTATTGTAAATCTCCCCAAGTAAAGCTTAAGGGGGGGTATTAGAAATTAATCTTTACTTATTGAAGATTATTTTATAATTTTGTATTTTATTATTTTTGGTGTTTTATCCCCACATGTCAGGTAAACACCTCTTTTATTCCTTCTACAGGAATAATCTATTTTGATAGATTCCTCCTTACGAGGAAACATGTGGCACACACCTTATGCAAGGTGGTATATTGGAGTTACGCATAACTCCATTCTTCACCTCTATTTAAGAGGTGTCTCCTCCTCTCTTTCTACACATTCTCTTCATGGATATCTTCTTCTTTTTCTTCTTCATTTTCTCTCCTTGAGGAGCTTCTCAAATATCTCTGTAATCTCTTTTTTGGCTTCTTGCCACTTGCATATTCACAGGGGTTTTTCTTTGCTTTTCCCCCTTTACAACTTTATGTTGGTCTCCTTGGTGTATTCTGCATACTGGTATTTCTCTTGTGCTTTGAGCTACTTACTTCTGCATGTTTGATTAGTAGATTGTTGATCCTCTAATCTTCTTTCCCTAATCCTCTTTACAAACTTGTAGTGAATATCTCATGGGAGGAAGAAGCTCTTCATGCCATGAGGAGATGATTGCTCAAATCTGCAAATACAAACACATAAAACAACACAAGTCTGATCTTTCACACAATGAATGCCTTCAATCACCAATGCTCATGCAAGTTGATAGCTTGTAATCATCTAGTAGTCATCTATTTTACAAATGAATGCCTAAACATGTTTTTATATGCAACTACAAACACTCTCACCAAGAATTTTGTAATTCAAACTTACCGTGTTAGCCTAGGGACCAAATAATGGTCATAAACTGACACTTAAAATTTGGGCCTCACCCAAAATAGGGCAACACTAGGGCATCGGTGCCCAAGTCCTCCCCCCATGTTTTGGGTAGGGTTAGGTTCAAGAGGTCCCCCTAGGTCCCATTTGTCACGATATTGTTGATCATGATGTTAGTCATAAACAAAGATAGAATAAAAGTTACACAACAACCTTTACTCATCTTGAAAGATATGATGAATTAAAACAATTCATGATCCCAAGTCTCCATGGATTAGTTCTTAATCTACTGATGTTACTCAGTGGTTGATGTGTGTTGTTGTTTTCCATTCAGGGGCCTTACATTTGCTTATCAGTAGGATTCTATTTCTGTAAAGATGCTACACAGAAGGGTTATTCTACACATATTTCTTCAAATGATGTGTCTATTCTCAAATCTTTGCATGATATTTATCAAATTTTACATGCTTTAACTTCAAATATGCTATGAATTTCCATTTATCTAGGAGATGTCTACATATTTCATGTAATTTGCTTCTGATTATCTATTATTTACAATTGTGATGGTGAATTGTTCTGAAATTAAAAGAAATGTAAAAGAATACTTCAAATTATTATGAATCTTTAGCTATTGAGTCACATACACACTTGATACAATCATGAGGAGAAGAAATCAAACCATATTTTCACTAGGATGTTCCACAGCTAGATACAGATGATGCAAACTTTAAAGGATGATGAATAAAGACAATACATGCAAACTGATGAGTACTCCACGGGACGCAACAAATCAAAGCATGTATCAAGAATTCAAACATAGACTACTTAGGATTTATGATAATTTGTAATCAAATGGTCTTCTCTTTCATTAAGTATGCAAAAACATGTATGTTTACAATAACTTTGAAATAGGCACTGATATTTCAGCAAACAAATTTCAATTAATCTTCGAATATTTAAAACAAGGCATCCCTGCACCTTTTATAGAATAAGGTGAGGGAGCGGTTACAAATGATCTACGATCAAGATTTATCGATTAAGATCCATGGTGCATATTCCTTTTTGACTTGGTCAACTGTATCTCATGGTACAGGTTGCCAATTGGCAACCATCTAGGTAACTTATTTTCCTCTAAGTACTTGATGCAGATATTTCCCTTGTAGTGCATCTTCATCTACTCTTTAGGTTCTTCTTCTTCATCATCATGATCATCATGATCATCATTTTCTATGTCTTCATCATCCTGATGGATATCGCCTTGTATATGGACCTGCATTATTGTCCTAATATTTTCATACACTTCTACTATTCTTTCAACTTCCCCGCCATCTTGAGTTTTAGCTTTACTTATGGCGTGCTTATGGGCTTGAAACTTATCTCTGAGGGTCTCCAATTTACCCTTCCTATTGCTCAATGTCTCATTGTAGTTCTCCACCCTAACTTTGATCCTCATGATCTTGTTCATTGCTTCTTCTATTAGGTGGTTGAGAGGGTCATCAGCCATCGCCTGGAAGTTATTATGTAGAGCTTTTATAGCAAAGACCATGTCTGGGTTTTCAATTTTCCCCTCTACTTTTCCCTCAATGGCTTCCAGGACTTCTACTTCATAGGACATCATGCTGTGCAATTTCACACTAATATCTCTTAATTTATTACTACACTTGTTCAGTATATCACATTAAAATCTGATGTCCCTATACCAAATATCCACTAGCATGGCAGTGTTATTATTTAGCACCTGATGATTTATCAGGATCTGAGGATTAATCCTCTTTATTTCACTTAGAGCACTTAAGGGTTTTTCTAACTGGAATGACCTTCCGGCCTCACTCTGTATTTTATCAACCTTCTTCCTTGAGATACTCAAAGAATTCTGCCTCTGCAAAGAGGTGCTCACTACTTCTTCAGCTCCTGTTAGTGCTGATGACATACATTTCCTCATTATCACTGACTCATGCCTCATAAGGTCTAATTTATTAACCTCCTCTTGAGAAATTGCAGTCAATGGGACTGTCTGATCTGATGATGTATTGTCAGGGTTAATCAACCCTTTTATGTATGAATGCAACTGGGCAATGTGCTCCTTATGCTGCTTATTCTTCTCCTTTTCTTTCTTCACCCTTTGGGTTAAAGAATCTATTATATCATTCCCTTCTTGACCTTCTTGGTCTTCATTGGCAAACACCTAGTCAACTGTGGTGATCTGGAATTCTTCTAGGGTGATTTTGCCTTTCTCTTTTTCAACAATGGGAAGTACTACCTGGGCAGTCCTTCTACCTGTAGTAGGATCTCTTCTAATTGCAGATGTTAATCTGGCTTTCCTCTTCGGCTTCATGATGGTTTCTAAAAATAATGTTGAAACATCAAACTCTTGAATCTCAAAACTAGATTCCGTACCTATTTCTTTCTCAAGCCATTGAGGTACTTGATCTCTAGATCTTTGGTGTTCATCATCAACATCATGTCCACCCTGATTTCCTATATCTGTCTCTATTCTTGATGGAGAGGGTGATTTCCTTATCTCTTCCTCATGATATTCATCCTGAGGGGGATCATGTTGTGTTTCTTTCTCCTGAGGAGCTTCTTCTTGCAGAGGGGGATCTTGTGATGTATCTATATGCTGATCTTGTACTTGATCTTGTATTACCTTCTTTTGTGTTTCATCCATTTTGGGGATTTCCTCATCCAGAGGCACATTTGTATCTGTGGATATCATTGTGTTCGTACTAGGTGCATCAACCTGATCTTGGATCACATTCTACTCCGCACCTGATGTATCTACCTCCTGAATCTTTAGGTCATCATGACCTAAGGTTTCTTGAGTTCGAGGGCATCCTCACCTAATGTTTCTTTATCATCCCTGCACCTCTGTTGGACTACTAATATTTTGGGTTCTGTTGGTATTTCTTGTTGTTGCTGACCTACAACTGAAGCATTGCTTTTTGTTTCTACTAGCTTGGCTATTTCAACATTTTCTACTTTATTAGGTGCACCTGCTTGATGCTCAGGACTTACATCCTCTCTATATGTTAGGTCTATCACCACAGTGCTAGTTACCTGATCAACTAACTTATCAAGCCTGATTTGTTGGGCTACCCTCTCTGGGCTATTTTCCTTTTCTTGCTCTGCTTGCTTCAACTCTTCTAATATCACCCTCTATGAGGATGGAGTTCCATGGGGGGTCATGCGAGTGTTAGAAGCAAGGGTCTCCATCTACTGAGAAGTCACATTTTGTACCACCTCATCATCTGATAGGTCCATAGTTTCCTCTAATGAGAACATACCACCTTGAATTGCTCTAGTGGTTTCTTTCATTTTCTCTTCAGCTTTCTCAGTCTTAAACTGAATGATGGTAGGAAGTGGCACATCATGTTGCAATTCTTTTTTAAATACTTCACTACCAGCTCCCCTTAATACTATGGGGTCATGTCTTATTTCACCCCTCATAGATGTTCTCTATCTTTTAGGTGGTGATGCCACCAGGGGTACCTTCCTCTTTCTTGTGAATGTCATAGGATCATCCTCTTCAAGCTCTTTATCCATTGGCTCCTCCTCAGAAATATCTACTTCCACATTCTGCTGTGAGGTTTGGCCTTCATACTATAGTCTTGCAGTTTCTACGACTGTCCTTAGGATTCTTTTCATTCTTGGTTCATCTATCAAAGGCTAGGCAAATGAGGCTGATGCCTGTCCTGATACAGATGCACCTTTAGCTGATGTATCAACTCTTTCAACTATCACCCCCTTAGGACTATCATCAGTTTTCTTCTTTCCTTTGGGGGGTCCTTTACTTTGTTTCTGAGGTGGCAGCCTTTCTCCATTTGATTTTCTCTTCTCAACAAGAAAGTCATCATAGTCTTCATATGAAATCTCCTACCTTTTCCTCTTATTATCTACTGTGACAGCCACACCTTTCTTCTTCAGTGTATTGATTTGTTCATTTACCCATGCTTGGGTCAACTGCAACACTCCACCTGTAAACTGATCTAATGAAATGTCCTCAAGTTGTGTCAGGTCAGGAGCTAAAATGGTGTCATTATACACCTTATTATCTTCATACTCATTTGACAATAACTTGCCATCATCTTTCTTCAATTGTCTTAATCTGATTAAGGGTGAGCCTTTGATATTTTCTTCTTCTAACTTTAGCTTCATCCTCACAGTCAGTCTAGAAATCCTCTAAATTGTTCTGATGTATGGACTTCCCTATGATCTTTTGCATTCTTCCATAGGGGTCATATGATCTGGCCAATGGGAATGGCTGTAAATTCATCAAGTTTAGACCCACTATGGCCTTCTTTATGTTTTTAGAATCAGGGCATATATACCACCCTATAGTCACTAGAAATAATACTGGAGGTATCTTCTTTTTTTCTTTGTATGCATCCAGTATAGTTGATACCTATCTCAGAAACTCCATCAGGACTACCCATCAGTAGGGTACCTGGGTAGCATTAAGGGTTGTCCCTCAAAACCTTCTACTCTGATGTAGAAAAATGTGGCAAACTGGATGAACCAGGCACCATGCTTGTATATAACTTCCTAAACTTTCATGCTCAGTATTTTGGTTCTATCTTCCTCAATTGTTCTGACCAGATGCATAGAAAATGCATCATTCACTAATTTGTAATCAGGGAGATAGTTTGTTCTCTGCAACTAAGGGTAATGGTCCCATATATGGGCATAATTTAAATTGCCATCAATCTTTCCAACTGTAGTTAGTGCATCAAATGTACCCTTATAAGCACATGAATATACAACATATGAAGTCATGTAAAATGCACACTCCAAGCCTCCTAAGTTCATCATTTGTTCATTTAGGGCATCATTGATGATTTTAGGCCATAATGGCTTATTATCTATATAAGTACACATCATGATGACACTAAACATCCAATCCTTGAAACTTCTAGTAGTAGGCTGGTCTGTCACTCTATTGAGTAGGGCAATCATATACTTATATTCATCATCAAAATCAAATTTATACAGGTGCACTGGTAATTTGGTAGAGGCAGTATAAGTGTTGTTCTTTGCCCTCCACTAATATATCCTCTTTCTTGCAGTCTTTTTGTTATTTATATATTCAATCTCCAGTTTTTTTTAGATCCATACTGACTACCTTCTTTCCAAGTGGGAGATTGAAAGTAGATGCAATCCCTTTGATGGACAAATCTGCATAAACCCTGCCATGTTTTTCCACTCTCCTTGTCTGAGGATTGTAATTTCTGGCACATTCTATTATCGATTCTAGAGTTTTCATGGAATAAGGAAATCCAGCCACATACCACATTCTTGATGTAAAAATGACATCCATTAGGGTGCTTTCTTTATCGTTATGCATCTTGGATGACCATGCCACTAAATCTGTGTTTCCCTGATGAATATCCCCGATGAAACCATACTTGAACTACACTCCTTCAAGTTGAACGAACATAGGCTTAAGAAATTTAGACTCAGACTTGTTCTGCCTGACATCTGCCATGGATTCCTGTAATGAACACGACTAATCTTACCATACTATTTATATCCATTCATATACATCACTATTGGTGTAGGAGCACCAAGACATTAGGGTTTTGGTTAGATTTACAAGTAGTTTGTTTGGTTAAATAAGGTCTGTAAGACCCTCTTCAATGTTGTCCAAGGTTTTGAAAGCCATGTTGTAGTTGGACTATGTTCAAATGTCGAAAAGAATCTTTTGTTGTGTTGCAAGTCCTAGTTAGGACAGTCATGTTATAATAGGCAGTTTAAATTAGTTTTTATGTAAAGCCTTTATGAGGCATATAGGAAAGTCATGTTAAATTTTCATGTTGTAAGCCTTTTAAGGCATGTCATAGGTTGGAAGGGAATGTTTACACCTTGTTCAAGGTCATCAAAAGGTTTGAAAACATTCTAATCATGAAAACAGTCAGTAGAAGTCAGTTTCTAAAAACAGTCTTTAGAACAGCAGTTAAAAAAACAAGAAAGGCACAATGGTTTTGGGCAGTTTTCTTGACTCCCACTTGATGCATGCAATGGAGAGGTTTGATATATCCCTGCCAAGGTTGATTGTAGAAAGAGGATTGAATAGATTTGAAAAAAACAACAAAGAAACACTATTTTTCTACCTTTCTCTGCTTTTCTGTATTTTTCTTCACTGTAACCAGGCCGTACCCACGACTGTACGGCTTCATCATTCCCCAAGTTTGTAATGGATGGAAAGAGGTTTGAAGTATCTTTGATTTAAGCTTTGTTTGGAGTCTTAACATTGATCTAGATGAAAGATATCACTAGTTTTCCCAAGACTATTTTTTAAACTGTTGTTATCATCTTGTAATTCACTATTTTCTGCTCTTATCCGTACTTGTACGACTGTGTAGTGGGTGATGCCTTAGATGGTTGGTTAGGGTGGAGTGTCACCTATCTTGGGCAATTGATTTGGGATCTTTACATTCTTGTTTGTCCCTACATTTCTCTTTCCTCTGAAAGTAGGTTTGAAAACCTAGTTTAGGGCTCTTTTGACAGTCCGATGGATGTTTCTTTATTCCACTGATCTTTCCTATCTGTGATCAATGGAATGGAATGTAAAATGGTTAGGTTAGAAGGTTGTGAAGTTTTCAGGGGTAGGAGAATAGTATAGATGATCCACCAAGATCCTTGTGTTGTGACTTAGAGATGGACAACAGCAAGTATGTGGTGATCAGTGACAGAGAAGTGGAATGTTGGTGAATGAAGGAGTGGAGATGGTGTATGATGCAAGATGCCTTTGGATCTAGAAAGGATCCCATGATTAGAAATATGGAGATAGTCAATTCAAGAAGACAATAGACCTCCTGGAGACAATCACTGCAGAGAAGGCTTGAAGATAGCCATTGCCAAGAAGGTAATTGATTTGTTTATTATGCTATGAAGATAGTAGGTATGTTAGGCATGTGATAGGTTTGGCATAATACAATGAAGTTGAGTTTGTATTGGTAGAGATCATACCAAAGAGGTGTGTGTGACTGTCTTGCCAATGGAGCAATGTTATGACAGACAAGGACACTGCTGTCCTATAGACCCTGCACAGTGGGTTAGGTAAGTCTTGATTGGAGTTGGACATCTTGGAAGGTGTAGAATGAAGTTATTGGGTTAGAGAACATGTGTTGGTCATGCTGTGTTATGCAAAATGCTAGTATGAAGTTGATTTGTTCTCTTCCTCTGCATCAACTATGTGTTTACGGCATAATGCATCTTATACTTATTAATCTATATTTCATCATGATATGCATAATTACAGAGAAAAACCATAGAAGAACTTATTACTTGGATAATACAGAAAATGAAAACAAGAGGGTTTTTTTATTACTTACCTGATAACGCTTATCTCCTGGATTAAGTTGATGATTACAGAAAAGGGGCTCAAATACTGGTGATAATCACGTGTTCTATTCTGCTGTAAGCTGTATGCATTCGCAGGTAAGTTGTATGAGGGTTTAAATGTTTTACACTCTGTAAACTCTCATTTTATCACAAGGTAAATGCAAAATGACCTTGTAAACTCACTTTTAATCTCATTCATAGGGCAAATTAGGGCAAAACCAGGTTAAATTGATCAAAACCATTGATCTTCTTCCATGAATCTATGAATTTTGCTAGGTGTTTGAATCACATTCGCAATCGGCAGGAATCCACCTACTACATTTATGTGCATTTAATGTCATGGGGCAAGATGAGGGGGGTGATCTCCAGAATATTGGGTGATATTCGTAATATGAGCCCCTCTGTGTAATATGACCCTCCGCCTTTAAGCAAGAAGATTGATGTTAAAGGATCGGGTGATATTGAGAATATCAGGTCATGTTTTAAAGATCAGGTGATATTTGAAATGTGACCCCTCAAAACTAAAGTGACCCCTTTTCGAAAGATCAGGATGACATCATCGTCATGTTATGAAAAGGGGTAATCATCGAAAATATACCTTTGCGAGGTAAAAAGGATGATGATGTCATTATCAGGGTGATTTTCTTTGTTCATCAGGATTGGATGACATCATCAGCATATTGGCTCTAGGGTGATATCTTGTGACAGGGTGATATTCGGAAGATTAGGTGATATTCAGAAGATCAGGTGATATTCGGAAGATCGGGTGATATTCGGAAGATGACCTCCGCAAAATATATGATGTTTGATAGTAAATACCACTATCACGTAAAATTGACATCTAGAGCTTCAGACCAAATGATTATCAGGTGATAAAATTGGATTAGGGTGATGACTGATGTTACGAAATATGATCCCCCCTCGGAATATCAAGTTTGACCAGGACTTTGACTTGCAATAACTTTCGTTCCCTAAGGAATATTAGGGTGATCCAAAAGGCAAACCTGCATGAAATTTTGTACTCTTCCCAACCATGGGGTTATTGATATGAAATATTAACTTTTACTAATCTAACCTCATCATGATGACTTACCCAGCCCCCTTATGCAAGGTCACCTGCATGACTTACTTTTACCAGACTGCCAAAAAGCAGAAAAACACAAGCCAAACCAAGCAAAAAAGTTGGGTCCCTATTTTTTCAAGTCAAAATGGGGCATGTTGCGTAACCACACAACAACTTGCCATGAAAGAAAATAACAAAATTCTAATGATTCAAGTGAGGTGATCACATTCATATATAGTATTCTAACTTTTTCTAAGTATAAGGATCACAATCTTTCTGAATGACAAAGTTTTCATCATGGCAACAGTGCTAACAAAGGATCACGTGTGTGCAAATGATTAATTATCCTTATCTTGAAAGCAAGTTGAAAACATGAGTAACTGATGTTAAGCTACAGAGTTTGGGAGCATCCCTCATAACCAACTTGGATAGAGCCTTGCTGCCAGCAGGCATCCATAGCCCCGACAAGGTTATCTATACTATCCCCCCTGAGTAGAGCCCCACTACCAGCAGGCGTCTATAGCCCCAGTAGAATTACTTAGATGGCCTAATTTTATTTCTTTTTTGATTCTTCAATATTTTATATTCTATAAATCTGATGTCATCATGTAAGCTTAGTGTATAAGGGATGATCACTTGCTGATTTAGGTTGGAGATTGTATTGGTAGCAAGGGAGTCCCTTTAGAGTTTTCACTTAACACCTATACTTGTGTGTTCAACAAACCCAAGGCTATTAGGTGAATCATTGTGAAAGAATCACTTTGATCAAGAAAAGGCACCCTGATGAAAAGATATCATAGACCTGATGACAAGTACTTCCCAAAATAAGTCATAACCTACATATGAATTTGTTCTCATCACTTGAATCCTAACAATTTAGTTATTTTCTAGGGTGATAAGTTGCATCATCTTGTCTAACCAAAACAACAACTCAATAAGTAAACAAAACAAAACACAAAACAAAACTGTACAAACAACTATACAAATATACACTATGATACACATGACTGACATGAAGCTAACTTAGGCTTGGAAATAATGTTTGAGGAATTGTCCATTAACTGGTAATGGAACATCTTCACCTATCAAGTTTTTAAGCCTGTAAGTGCTGTCTCCTAGTATTTCAGAAATTTGGAAGGGACCTATCCAAAGTTTATCAACCTTACCATGATCTCCCTTCCTCTCATGCGCTTTGTCCCACATCAGGACTAAATTTGAGATCCTGAAGGCCTTAACCTTGGCTCTTTTGTCAAACTAGAATTTGACAACAGCCTGATGTTTGGCAAATTGATCCATTGCCTAACTTCTTTTCTCTTCTAGGTGCATCAACTGAAGTAACCTGACTTCTTGTTTATTGTCTATGCCTAGGTACTCTTGTGCAAACTACAGTGTAGGAATCTTTAGGTTAACAGGGAGGATGGGATCCACCCCATATACTAAGTGATAAGGTGAGTTTCCTAATGTAGCCTTATTCCTAGTTCTATCTACCCACAAGGCATACTTTAGTAGGGTGTTCCACTCCCTAGGGTTCTTTTCTATTAACTTTTTTATGATATTCAACAAATTTTTATTGGTGGATTCTACTAATCTGTTCCCTTGGGGATAATAGTTTGAGGAGAACTTTAATATGATCCCATAATCAAAAGCCTAGCTTGACAATTTGGTTGAAGCAAAAGTAGATCCATTGTCACTTACTAGAGCATAGGGAACTCCATACCTGGTGACAATATTACTTTCCAGAAATCTGATGACATCTTCAGCATTGTTGGTCTTGCTACTGACTGCTTCAGTCCACCTGGTACATGTCATGCCCACAACTGTAACACTAGTGTAAGGACCTCAAAACATGGATTAGTATCATACTTTACTGCCAAATGTTAATTCTAATTTCAAAATACAAAACATTATAAACAAAAAATATAAATTTGATATTCCATGAGTACCGTCAACATTTAATAGAGTTATACATTAACATAAGTTAATATCATTCATCCTAATGAAAACCATGATTTACACTTTTCTTTTACAATTATACACAACTACGGGAATCTCCATACGATCATTTGTTCGCAAGGTAAGGTAAACTTTCTTAGCTTCAGTATCCTGCATAGGTAATAGTTCGAAATCTGCTCAACTCAATATAATCAATAGTTCCACAAAATTGATAAATAACATATCAGATATAAATGCATGAACCTATTGGTGCATCTTACAAAACTTCTTGTAACAATCATCATAATTAGGGATCCAATTTTAAACATTTCTTGTACAATAACACAAAACTTCAATAAATATTATACATTAGTAAATTAACAAAGTAGACAAGATAATATTACATTTAGCCCTTCTTGAAAAGGATAGAGAGTGCTAAACACTCATATCTGATGACTTGTATACAACATCACCCATAGATAAGCTTGTAACATAAATACAATACAACCACGTGATACATCTTTGGGTCAATAACATAAGTATCTGATATTGACTCATTACATATGAAAAGAAAGACTATTTGTCACCTTAAGCTTTATGGTTACCTTGTAATTAAAAAGGGCAATTCCAAAGGATTAGATAAACTTAAATACAAATAAAACATTAACTAAATGTAATAACAAAAATGAAATGATTCAATTATACCTCTGATTTACCTTGTGTCAATTTGAGATAGCTAAAGTTGATGCAATGTCATTACTCTTGTAAAATTCTACCTTCTTGCGATGTTCATAAAATACACTATTGGCACTAACACCATGTACATGTAACTAACATGAATCTATACAACTAAATAAAAGTATTAGTCTCACAAGATCAATAATAACATGATAGGTATCAATGCACAAGATGACGATTCTACAGGCCCTAAGGGGCAGACCTAGTGCCTTGGGGACTCATTAATGATGGCCTTGCCTACGTACAGCACAGAGGCTTCGTAGTTCGAGGTAACTTGACTTGCAATCATAAGGTTGGATTAAATACATTTAAAGATTGACTTGCAATCATAAGATTGGCTTAAGTATATTTGTTCAAAGAGGGAAAATAAATAATCCTTAATGGAGTTTTTACTGGAAGTAAGACTCTCTCTTAAAAATTAAGAAAGAAACAACATCAAATGGGCAAGATTTCTTGACATTAGTAGAACTTTAACAAGCTATTCACATAAAAAATATTCTATAGGCAACAACTAACCAATACACACAAATCTTAGTTCACTACATTGAAAACATAATGAAATTATGGTATCAATCAACAACTCGACAACTTAATATATAGAACTCGTATATTAATATAGAGATCATATGAAAACACATCGAATACAATAAGGACTCATGACTTAATTCTTAAATAATAATAATTTTAAATAAAATCTAGAATTTTAATTGGGCAACCACAATACTTCATTTAGTAAGATGATTTGCCATTAAGAAATAAAGTTTAATTAAATCATAATAGTAATATCAATTTAATTACTAAGAATCAAATGATAATGCTAAAGACAATACACATGAAATAATTTGGATACAAAAATAATAATTAATAATAAATATTCTTATTATCTCTTATCAAAACCAAATCTATTTATTATCATTTTACTATTACAAGCACAATTTATTCCTTTATCTCAGAAAATAACTATACTAAATGTAATAGGAATAATGCATTCAAAAGGAAATGTATTTATATAAATTATTTTGTCACCAATCTAATCTCAACTTAATTCAATGAATTAAACTATTTTTAAAATAAACATAAAATAAAATAATAAACAAAAACTGTCTTAAAAAAATAGTTAGTAGTAAATTTGTCATAACTTTCTTGTTGTTCAATGAAATTTTAAAATTATAGATGTTTTAGAAAGGTGAGATAAAGACAAACAAAACCCATAATTTAATTGAGAAAATTATTTAAGATGCATGAGCAGTTTTTACTACAATCAGCCACACTGTTACAAAGAAAAATACAAAAAAATTCAAAATGCTTGCAAAGAAAATTTATTGAAAAGATCAATTAATATAATTATAAATCAAACACAATTAGAAGACTGATTCACATTGCTATAATTTTGGATTTCAAGATAAGGAATGATCTATATTTAAGAAAGTATGCATAGGCCATAACAACAATCAATAATCTTGAACACATAGTTCAGCTAACACAGGGAATTAAGAACAATTCTATGGGGTATGTTTTTTAACCAAGAAAATAAATTATACCTTTTTGAATCAAACTAAATTGTATATATGGAACCATTACTTCCAAAACTTGATTTAATTAAATTTATATCTTTTTAACTTCTACATAATTAAAATTTCTATCTATTGTAACAAAAATGGATTTGATTCACAATCATCTATAGAAAAATAGATAAACATTCTATTTGTAGGTAAGTTTAACCATATGAAAAAAAATAAAAATAAAAATAAAATTAAAAATCACAAAAGAAAAGTCTTGAATCTGGAATACACAAACCAGCCCATTATGATACTTTCAAAGAGATTAAAAGAAAAATGGTAGGAATTAAGACAAGAAATGTCCCCCACGAAATGCATAGACAATCTCACTGAGGTATGAGAGTAGATTGCTCCAAGAGAAGGTTCATCACAAGATTGAAAAAAAAACTCAATACTTATCAAGCTTAGTTCTTTAATCAAAGAAAATTTCTTTCGTAGTAGAAGTCCATTACTCATTTTCTGAAAAAAAAAATGAATCGTTCCCCTAAAAGAATGAAGTCCATTGCAAATATAATAACAAGAGATAATTTCCTCTTAAAAAACTCACAACTTTTAGAAACTTATAAAAGATTTTAATAAACTTTCCCAAACCATTTTAGAAACTTTTAACAATAGCAATTAGTGAAGCTAAATCCTCAAGATCTTTATAGAAAGAAAATTTAATTCTTTATTTTTATATAACCTTTCTTTTTAAGAATATAACAACTTCTTTATTTTATTATTATTGAAATATATAGAAATCTAAATTATATAATTTAGATTATAAATTAATTTAATTCTAATACTTAAACATGTAAAAATATGAAATAGTCTTTACTAAATTTAAGAACATAAGATATCATTTAATATTATTTAAATAATAAGTAGAGTTTATGGACCTCAATATATGCACTCTAAATTATATGGCAAATTTAGAAACAAATAAAATCAACCAAAAAATATAACAATATCTATTTAATGAAAGATAGAAAATTCTCATAGAATCCTTATTTTAACTCAAGAATAAAACAAATCCTTTAAAACAAATTATATATTAGAAACAATTCTTAAATAATAAGGCTTCTAAGAAAAGATGAATTTTGAAAAGATAAGAACTACCACTTCTTTCTCATTATTAAAATTGGAAACTAATATTAAAACATTTCCAAAATGATATAAAAAAATTGAAATCCATTTATTTCTATTTTTTTTTTTAATATGCACTTTCTAAATTAAGCTCCACAAAAAAGGTAACTCTAAAAAATCTTTTTAATAAATAATTAAATATTTTCTAAATTAATTGATAACTCAACAACTATTGAATAAGGAAATAAAGCACTTTTTTTTTCCATAAAATAAATAATAAATCAATTAATCAAATAATATGCACACACACAAATTAAGAAACTAATTATATAAGCTATTTATTTTTCCTATTTTTAACTATTTGTTCCTCATACGACAAAATAGAATAAAGTATAAATAAAATATAAAATCCTAGATATTTAGATAAAACAACATTACTTTTATCTTAAAAACAAAACCTTCTTTAAATAAAAGCATAATATATAATTATTTGTATATTTATCTTTAAATTAAATCATAAAGCAAAAATCATATATATTCCTCTATATTTAATAGAAGTATAAATAAAATTATATATGCCCACACCCACATAAAACTCAAAATTCTAATTTAAACAAAGAAGAACAAATTTTATATTTTTATAACACAAATTTTCTTATTGTAATATTATTAATATTTCTAATATAAATCATCTCCATAAAACATATTTAGTTTCTTATTAAAATGTCTAGAAATAAAACTCTATTAACTTCATTTATTTATTTATATATACATATATTTTAATCAACTCTTTGAGAGAAAAATAGAATAAAACCTTATCCATTATTTTTAAATTCCTTTACTTGTTTTAAATCTAAACATCATATCTTAATAAGGAAAACGATATAGCATACAATTAATATAACAATAATAATTTACAATAATTAAAAATAAAGTAAGTATATGCGACAATAATATGCGACAGAATTATGAGGTCTTCATAAGAAGACCTTTATGCTCGCAACAAAGTTTGTTTTTTGAAGCACTTAGGGCACAAAGACGCTCATTATATCCGGAGTATGCACGCAAAGGGTTTCGAGAGGATTTTCGCAATGTTCGACAAAGAAGTTTTCCGGTGCATCATGACCCTCCTCGATACCAAAATTTTGGTTCTGTTGGTAGATTCAATGGTCAAAATCTATGCTATGCCCCAGGAAGCAAAGATTCTGGACTTGGAGTTCGACAGGTATGGAGGGAAAAACCACTTAAGACTATCCATAATCATGTTGATGAGGGTAATACTTAGGCGGATAGGGTTTCTATGGAAATTGTAAACATCCAAATTCTGGAGGATATGGTAAACCCATATGTTCAAGATCTTACTTCACGGGCCCTTATTGGTAAGGTCTGGAACCCTAAGTTTAATCTTGATTCTTTTCTTACATGGGTTAGGGTTGCATGGAAAGGGGTTTTAGATGTCTTCTTCTTGCATAAAGATTTGTGTGTTTTTACAGTGGTTTTTGAAAATGGTGGTTGTCAGGATGAAACCCTCAGCCAAAAATTGTGGTTTTATCGTGGCAAAGGGATTTGTCTTCAAAAATGGGAACCAAACTTTGATCCGGTTAAAGATAATATGAATTTTGTCCCTTTTTGGATCTCTTTGCCAAATATACCGCTCGAGTATAGGGATCTTTCTATTATTGAATTTTGTGCCCAGAAACTGGGGTTCTTCATTAAACATGACCTGTCAAACTTCCAAAAGCTAGATTTGCCAGTAAGGTTTTCTATAATTCTCAATACTTCATTTCCCTTTCCCAAATTTATGGAGTTTCACTCTAAATTTGGAAATTGGAAACAAGTAGTTATCTTTGAGAATCCCATGGCTATGGAAAAAATAGAAATGTTGGATTCAAACAAATCTTGCAAGGATTTTGAAGAAGTTAATTTTGCAAAGGAAAACCTAGACTTTGTTAATACAGGGGAGGCATCTCTAAATCATTTTATAAATTCCTCTATTTTTGAAGAAGAGCTCTAGTCTGTAAAAGGGTTAGAGGAAGAATGTCCTTTTGAATTTGTAGTTGGTAATTCTGAGGATTTTGAAACTCCTATTTTTCCTAGTGATAAAATTAAGAAAAATTTGCTTAATTCCTTTAACAATGAGGAGAATTGTAATAGGGAAACCGTAAACAAAATGGTTGAGTTAGGTATAGATGGTTTCCCTTTTTCTGAAGAGGAAGCTGATGCTTTTGTTGAAAGAACTTTCCGTAAAGTTGCCTCTGACCTTATTGAAGAACTGGCAGATGAGGTAATTACAGAAAAGCCAAAATCCTTTGAAGATGTTTCAACTCAGTCTAACATTTCTATTCCTAGTTTAGATCCTCAAAATTGTTTAAATTAGGGGAAGTTAGACTGAGTTGTTCTACTAGGAGAAGAAAGTGATGCCTTCAATTTTGAAACAAAGTTGTCCATTTCTCAATCGTTGAGTCAGGATTCACCTACCAAACAGAATTCTATTTCTCCCTCTAAGCAAGGACGTAAGCCAAAATCCTTTAAAACAAAGGAAGAAATAAAAGCTAGTTTGCATGCCACCTTGGATACCTATTTGAGATCAGGGAGAGTAAGAAACTCTCCCCGTGAACAATGAAGCTTCTTTCTTGGAATGTTAGAGGCATTAATGCCCCTAACAAGAGACACTTGGTTAAGCATCAGTTAGATTCATTTGGTCTAGATATTGTCTTGTTTCAAGAATCAAAACTATCTACATCTCAAGCTGATATTATTTTTTCAAGCTGGTTAAAATGGAAATATATCCACATTCCTTCTCAAGGGGCTTCAGGAGGTCTAGCTATCCTTTGGGATAGTAAAGTGTGTGAAATAGAGTTAATTTGTTCTGTTCCAAATTTTTTATTGGCTAGAATCACTTCCTCCTCATTAAACTTTTGGCTTTTTAATATCTACGAACCTACTGCAACCAGAGAAAAAAAACAATGTTGGGACATTTTATCAGCACTTTTAGAGCAATTATCTAGTGAGAAAGTTATTCTAGGGGGGGATTTCAATGATATTTCCAGTTTAACAGAAAAGTCGGGAGGAATTTGCCCTCCTCAAAGGGTGATAGAGGATTTTAAAGAATTTATTTCCGATAATGCTTTAATTGACAGTCCTGTATTGAATGGGAGCTTCACTTGGTCTAATAGGAGAAAAGGTTTTTTAAATATTACAGAAAGATTAGATAGGTTTCTCTTCTCTTATGAGTGGTGTCTTGAGTCTAACATTCCTGGTACATCTGCTATTCCTTTTACTGCTTCAAATCATTTTCCTATTTCTATTCAAATTAATGCCAATTTAAAAAGACAGACATACAGGGCATCATTTAAGTTCCAATCTATGTGGTTTAGAGATAAAAATTTCTTACCCCTACTAAAATTTTGGTGGACAAATGCTCCTTTTGTAAAAGGTTCTCGTATGTTTTGGGTCAATGAAAGGTTGAAATACATGAAACATAAGATTCTAGAATGGAATAAATCTTCTTTTGGCAATATTTTCTTCCAAAAAGTAGCTTTACAATCTCAATTAGACTAGTTAAATGAAACTATTATTAGTAAGGGCATGGATAATGCTTCTTTTGAATATATCAAAACTCTTCAATCTGATCTAGAGGAAATCTTAGCTCAAGAAGAAATTTTCTGGAGACAGAAGTCAAGGGAAATTTGGTTAAAGGAAGGAGATCGTAATACAAAGTTTTTTCATGTTTCAACCATGCTACAAAGACAAAAAAACTCTATTGTATCCATTAAAGATTCTATGGGAAATATATTATTAGAGGACTCTCTCATTCAAAAAGAAGGAATTAATTTCTTTCAGAAACTTTTAACTAGAGAAAGAAACCACATTCCCAATTCGACTGTAGCAGAAGTTATAAATCACATCCCCAACCTCATTTCTCAAGAAGATAATCTAGAATTGATGAAGCATTTTACTTTAGAAGAAGTCAAGGTAGTAGTCTTCTCTTTAGACCCAGACAAATCTCCTGGTCCAGATGGTTTCACTCCTATTTTTTTTCAAAAATGTTAGGATTTTCTGGGTAAGGATATTTGGCTAGCTGTTGAAGAAGCCCAGAGAAATAGAAGTGTTCTAAAAGAAATTAATTCTACATTTATTGCTCTAATTCCAAAAGTTGCTACTCCTTCCTCCTATGCCAATTTTAGACCCATATCACTTTGCAATACTCTTTATAAAATTATTTCAAAAGCAATCACCTCAAGACTTGCTACTCTAATTCCAAAAATTATTTCTGATGAACAAGATGGTTTTGTCCTAGGAAAGGAAACTTCAGAAGGTGCTTTGATTGCCCTTGAGATTCTACATTCAATCCATCAACATAAACTCCCTTCTATGTTGGTTAAATTGGACATGTTAAAAGCTTATGATAGAGTGTCATGGGATTTTTTGTTTCAAGTCCTTAAATTTGGTTTCTCTCCAAGATGGTGCAAATGGATTTATTCTTGTATTTCTGGTGCAAGTTTTCAGTATTGATTAATGGCTCTCAATCTGATTTCTTTAAATCTTCCCAAGGAATAAGATAGGGAGATCCTCTCTCCCCTTTTCTTTTTATCTTAATGGCTGAAGGTCTAAGTAGATTAATCATTAGACAAAATTTACTGGGCCTCTGGAAAGGGATAAATATTCCTAGAGTCCCTTTTTCTATTACACATGCCTTATTTGTAGATGACACTCTGTTGTTTGGGCAGCCTGTGATGAAGGAAGCCAAAGTCTTGAAGGATGTTATTAACAGTTATTGTCTTGTATCAGGCCAGAAAGTGAACCATAGTAAGTCTAAAATTTTCTTTTTCTTTTCATCTATGTTGGTGCAAAAAAGGATAGCTAAATTTCTTGGCTTTCAAGTTGACACCTTACCCTCGAGGTACCTAGGAATTCCTCTTTTTTTGGGTTCAATTAAAAACATGTTCTGGGAGAAGCTAATAACAAGCATTAAAGCTAAAATATCTTCTTGGAAAGGCAAATGGCTTACTTTCGCAGGGAAAATTCTGTTGATCAAAATAGTCCTATCAGCAGTTTCGGTCTATTTGCTTTCAATACTGAAGGTCCCAAAAACCATTCTATCTTATATTGTGAATATTTTAAGAAACTTTTTGTGGAATGGCTCTAATTTAAATGGGCGAAAGATTCCCCTAATTTCATGGGATAAAATTTGCATTCCTAAATAGTTAGGGGGAGTTGGAATTCATAATATTGCAGCACAAAATAAAGCCCTTAGAGCTAAACTAGTCTGGAATTTATATCAAAAGTCAGATTCTAAATGGGGAAAATTAATGTATGTAAAATATCTAGATTCTTATTCTCCTAAAAGAATATTTACAATACTTAATCCAAAGGAGGGTTCCCATATGTGGAATTTTTTAATTAACTGTCAAGAAGTTATTTCACCTTATTTAACATGGGTCATCCGTGATGGAAAGTCTGCCCTTTTCTGGGATGACTCTTGGAATAATTATCCTCCTCTAGTTAAAACAGAAGGTCTTCAAGAGATAAAGTCCTTTTTGTGTCAGGTTTGGGGAACAAAAGTTAAAGATTATTTTGAATTTGATCATACTGCGGAAATTAGTAAAGATAAATGGAAAAACTTTGATGATTTCTTGGTCCCTCAAGAGCAGAAGATTTTGCTCAAGACTATTTTGAAAGATAGAAGACTCTTTATCTCAGGTGAAAAGGATAAACTAGTCTAGGCTCCTTCCAAAACTAGTCGTTACATGGTTAAACTCAGTTATTTAAGTCTCACTAGTAAGGACTCTACTCTAGACTTTATTTGGCCCTACAAGCTATGTTGGAGTGAGCCTTGTCTACCTAAAGCAGGAGCTTTCACTTGGCTAGCATTGAACTACTGAATTCTTACAAGTGATAGGTTATCTAAACTTGGGATTACAAATCCTTTCTTATGCCCCTTCTGTCATGAGGTGGAGGAATTAGTGGATCATCTTTTATTGAACTGTAGCTTCTCCTCACAAGTTTGGTATTGGCTTCTCTCAAAATTGAATTGGTTGGGTCCGCTTCCTTTCTCTTTACTTCAGGCCTTCCAAAGTTGGCCTTTGTTGTTTCCCAAGTTTACTTTTTCTGTCTTATGGATTGTATCGCCAAGTATTGTCATCTGGTCATTATGGTTAGAAAGAAATAACAGATTATTTAAAAAAATCAGTAATCCTCTCTATATAGTTATGGGAAAAGTTGAAAAATCAATTATAGAAGTGGTTTTAGCCTCATTTATCTCAAAGAAGGAGGGCTCTCTAATCTTCACAAATTGGGATGATATGATATTAAAAAATTGGAAACAGTTAAGGCTGCCTAATTCTAACTACTTTACGGTTGATGTTAAGGTTGATCGTTCTCTATCAAATGGATCCCTCTACCTGAATCTTTTGTAAAGCTTAACTTTGATGGTGTGAGTAGAGGCAATCCAGGAAATTCAAGCACTGGTTGTGTTATTAGAAATCATCATGGAGTAGTTCTTAGAGCTCTGTCTATTAAGCAGGGTACAATAACAAACAATGAGGCTGAGGCTTTGGCTTTAATAGCTCGTTTGAATTTAGCAGTTAAATGTGGATTCACAAGCCTTATTGTGGAAGGTGACTCTTTAAATATTGTTAGAGCTTTTTCCACTAACTCCTCTCCAAGTTGGAAAATTGGGTACATTTTACAATTTGGAAGGGAATTATTGAAGCATTTCCATTCTTTCCAAATAATGCATACTTATCGTGAAGGTAATTTATTAGCAGACTTTTTAGCTAATTTTGCATTTAGTTCTAACGATGATGTTCTCGAATGGGACTCTGAATATTTTCTTATGATTCTCGGAGTTAGTTATATTTTGGAGAAGGACAAAAAGATATAGTTAGTGTAATTTTGGCACAATTCTTTAGACTTTTATCATTTTTTAATCCCTACTCTATTGGTTTTTTGTGCTGATAAGTTGATGTCTTTAAACTACTTTTAAGTATCTTTTCGATGGGTGTGATGTACTTTGATGTATGCTTCAAGTGTAGGTTGGCAAATTTTGCACAAGGGAGCTGGCAATTCCACTTTTCTTTTAATTACTACGCTATGATTGTTTTTTAGTCATTTAATTTGGTGTTATGCTCTTTTTCGGTTCCACTAGCTTCTTTTATTTGTTGCATTTGGTAATCTCCAAGCTTCTGCAGCTTAGCATGGGCTCTATTCAACAGAATACTAGAATCTCCTGGCCTATAAGGAATTGGGAATGGCCCCTCCTTGGTTTCTCTAACCCCAACTCACTACAGGAAGTTTTTAAGTTTTATGAGGACTCTGTTGGAAGAGCGATCGTTCAGGTTTGTGTCTTACATTTTCTACATTCTCCAGTGGCTATTTATCCTTCTCAAGCTACGTCGCATTTTCTTGCTAATGCAATGGACCTCTTGCAAAGTGGACAAAGGGTAAGGGTTTTGGGTGTAAGGTTTATTCAGAATGTTCACTTCTCTATTGACTTACTTAATACTGCTTTAGAAGACTATGACTTGCATGAAGGATCTGCTCTTGTGGGAGGTTTGTTTGATTGTAGGTTACTATTCCACATGCCTGCACTTCACTGCCTCTTCAATGCATTTATGCATGGGCTCCAAAACAACTGTGTGGTTTCTTTCCAAAACTCTATCCACTGCCATAGGAGGGAATTGGGGACTTAAGTAGCAACCAAGGCTTCAAAAGTTTTTAACGCATTACATTTCTTATTGAATTATGTTCCTCCCCCACTGCCTCCTCCTCCTCCTCAGCAATCAGAAGTTGACGGTCCTGAAGGAGGTCATGCCTTGCAAATTATTAAGATTGCAGACTAATTGGGAGTTCCCTTATGCTTTGGTTTTCAGCTCATAGTCTTTTGTCCTGATCAGTGGTCGACTTTGTCAGCTGTCTTGTAATTATCTACTATTTTTTTGTATGAACTCTATTATGAATTGAGCTACAGAAGTTACTATTGGATCGACTCATTTTTTGAGTTGATTTTTGTATTATTTTTTTCACAAACAAGCTATAACCGGAGGTTTTCTTTGCCGATTCTTTCCTACCGGTATGCCTCCCTGAATCTGGCATTTTGTATTTCCTTTTTAATTAATATAATTTAGTGGTTTCTACCACTTTTTGGGAAAAAAAATAATTTACAAAAGTATTATCATTTCATTAAAAAGGTCAAGGAGAAACATAATTTAACGATTGATTCCCCCACATTATTCTTAAATCTTCATATTTAAATACATGCAACAAAGTGTGAGTTAGAGGATTAAATGCATAATAAATTATGTATAAAATAATGTGGAATATTCTATTTCATTACTCGAGGGTGAAAAAAGGTGACACTAGACAAGTATGTTCTAAACAATAAAATCAAATACCTTGAATGGATTAGAGTTGTTCGAATGCTATATTAATGTAATTCTAAATTTATCCATCATAAGACTTCATAGGAGATGTACTCATACTTGAATCTATATCTTGGATTGAGTTAGAAGGGTTAGGTGACCTTACAGTACAATAGTCAGTAATAGTTAAGACATACCTGTGGCCTGAGGATGATGGAGGATTAATTGGTCCTATGAAGTCCATTCCTCATTGTGCAAATGGGCGCATCTCCATCACTGCCTGCAAAGGCTGAGCAGCATATCTCTCTCTATTAGCAGCAACCTGACACGTATGATAGTATTTAATATGTTCAGTAGTATCCTAAAAAAATGTGGGCCAGTAGTATCCTACCCTGAGGATAGTGTGAGTAGTGGCCAAGGATGACCCATGTGCTATTCTAAACTTATCATGTAACTCTGATAGCACTTTATCTATTTTTGGCCTTTCTAGGCATCTTAGGTATATCCCTTCATAATTTTTCTTGAAAATGACTCCCCCTTTCATCATATACTTCTATGACCTTATTTTTAGAGCTCTCCTTTATGAGGCCTGCAATCTTGGATGACATCTTCCAGTAATTAGGATGTGCCTGATGTCTAAGTACCACTCTCCATTGTCCTTTGCATTAACAACATACTGCTGACTCATGATATTAGGGTCAATCTCTGATATCATCTAGCTTAAAGCCTATCCTCTCACTAGCTTCATGGGTGTAATATCCATGTCATATTCTTATAGGATAGTGATCCATTTAGCCCTTTTCTCACCTAGCTCACTCTACATTAATAGCATCTTCACTGCTGCATCAGGTACCACATCAATAACTTTACTTCTTAGGATATAGTACCTGAACCTCTTTACTACTTGAACTAGAGCAAGTGCCTGCCTTTCAACATCCAAGTATCTTAGTTCAGCATCTTTGAAAGGGTAGCACATGAAGGCTATGGGCTTCTCTTCCTTTTCTTCATTTCTTTGTGTCAGCACTGCTACAGAGGTATGCTCTGAAGCAAATGAATAAATATAGAAGTCCCTGGTGTAGTCTAGATTTATCAGAACTGGAGCATCAGATATAGCTTTTTTAATGTCTTCAAAAGCTACTCTAGCCTCTGGTGTCCACTCAATTTTAGCGTCCTTCTTAAGCATGGCATTTAAAGGTCTAACTATTTCTGCAAAGCTAGTGATAAACTTCCTAACAAAATTAATCTTACCAAAGTAAGATTTGAGCTCCTTTTTGCTTCCAGGAAGCTATATTTTCATGATAGCTTCCGCCCTATCAGGATCAATGATAATCACATTTTTAGTTATCAGGTGGCCTAGTAATTTTCTTGTGGTTACCCCAAATATGCACTTCGTGGGGTTCAGGGATATCCCATATTGTTCACATTTTTTAAGCACATTTCTGAGATCTTCTACATGGTTTCCTTTATATTTAGAGAACACTGTTAAGTCATCCATGTATATGACTATGTATTTTCCTATTAAGCCTCTAAAGGCTATGTCCATTGCTCACTAGAATGTGGTTCCAACATTGAATAACCCAAACAGCATGCGCCTGTAAGCAAATATCCCCCACTTTGTGGTGAAGACAGTTTTCAATCTATCAATTTTATCCACCATTACCTAGTTATAGCCTGAGAAACCATCCAGAAATGACATTATTTTGGCACCGTTCACAGTTTGCAGGACCTCATCTAGGGAAGGTAAGGGATAATTATCCTTCTTAGACGCTCTATTCAAGTTCCTGAAGTCCACACATAATCTGATGTCTCCATTGTTCTTCCTCACTAGGACTAGATTTGCTACCCAGGTGGAGTGCCTCACAGGAAATATGATCCTAGCATTTAATAGTTTCTTAACCTCTTCAAAAATAATAGGCTCCAGCAAAGCATTGACAGGCCTTTGCTTTTGTCTGAAAGACTTGGCATCTGGCTTGAGGGGTATGGTGTGAGTGATGACTGATGTGTCATACATTTTCAGCTCATCATAAGTCCATGCAATGACATGGATGTAATATTTGAGAGCCTGGGTTATTCCTTCTAACTCTTCTTCTGTGCAAACTTTTCTGATCAAGACATTTTTATTTTCATCATCTTGTCCAATGTTAACCTAAGAATATTGTCCTCCATCAGCTTTTGGAAGATCCTTTTGTTTCAACATGTTGTCCAAATCAAACGCTCTCTCTAGCTCTATCATTCCCTTAGGAATCTTATTGCTGGGCAACTCTAGGATTTCTTCTTCTTCCCAAATGTGATCTTCTACATTGTTCTCATCTATGATCTAGGCATTAAATATTTCTCTGTTGGAGATGAAGTCTAGAATATGCTGATCATCGTCAAATACTTGGAGGTTGGTCACATTGTTAGGCACAGAAGGTACTGATACCAACTCTACTAAAAATCTTTTCAGTCCTGAAATAGACAGTGGCTCCAATGTACTGGCATCCTGAGCTAAAGCATCTGCCCTATGATTTTGTTCTCTGGGTACATGGGTGATATTGAATGCATCAAAAGATTCTATCAGGTCCCACACCCTGTGTCTGTAATTGGACAATTTTATATAATTGCAAGAGTAAATTCCTCTTACCTGTCTCACGACTAATTCTGAGTCTCTATAGACATGTAGAATTTTCACTTTCTTCTTAAGGGAAAATAGTATCCCATGAATTAGAGCTTCATACTCTATTACATTGTTGGTGCATGAGAACTGCAATCGGTATGCTACTAAGTAGGATTTTCCAGATGGATCAACAAGATCTATCCCTACTCCAACTCCTTTTTTTGACTTGGATCCATCAAATCTAAGGATCCATGGCTTATCCTCAGCCAAAGGCTTATCTGAGCCTTCCTTTTTCTTTGCAACTCTGGCAACTGCACCACTTGATATCTATTTTAGCTTTGGTATCTTAGTTTTTCCGGACTTCATCTTTCCTTTCTTTTGTGAAGCTGAGGCCTCTTCTTTCTTTCTATCATCAAATGGTAAATCTTCTGGACTAGACAATGTCTGTCTTTTCAAAAGATGCAGACACAAAGAGCAAGTAGTTTCTGAGTGAGGTGCTTCATGTAACCTACACCAGCTTTCAATTAAGACATCCTGTGGAGGTCCCTGCTACTGTGTCATTTTCTAAATTTCCTTTAATAGGAACTCCTCAAATTTAGATAGATTGTTGCCTCTGTCCTCATGAGATAACTCATAATCTGATTCTACAAAACAATCACTCCCTGGGGTGATTTTCTTTTTTCTCTTAACATTACTCCAGTTGCATACCAGCATCTCTTTTGTCATCTGAATATGACCTTCATCACGGCATGTGGACTCTTCATTTGTTCCTATAGAAGATAGATAAAATTTAGTGTCACTATCATTATCACTGTCTATAGAACTTACCTTTGAGGATGATGATGCTGATGCATCACTACAGGCTTGTTCCAGCTCAAGCATGTCTATGCATGCTTCACAAGTCTTCTCAAAATGTGACTCATTATGCAACCTACACCAACCATCAATTAGAATATCATTAATAGGTATCTTTAATAATTGACATCATTTCACCTATTTAGATAAGTGCATCTTAAAATTCCTGAAGTGATCTACCTCATTCTCATTCTCGGGGTTATAATCAGGTTCTACAATTATTTTGTCATCCTGGGGGTCATCATCATGATGATGAACATCATACATTAGGATTTCTTCTATCCTGACAGTCTGGGGTCTGATGGAGTAAACTCCAGGTTCCACATCCATATACATGATCTCGTTAGTTTTATTATATTTAGTGATCATGTGCTTCATACGAGGCTCAGCATCAATTCTTATTTGATTTGGTATCCCCTTCTAGGGTAACCACATATGACTGAAATCTATGGACATGTATTCGTTAAGGGTTTTAGACCAATCTTTGCTAAATAACATCCCATAGGTATCAGGTATGTCAACTACCTGAATGTCAATATAATATTGGATTCTGGGGTCAGATGCTAGTTGCATGTGAATGTGAGTTAGTTCTCCTACTACACTCACCTTAGTTTTGTCCAATTGTGTCACCTTATTTAACGATTTAGTAGGATGTAGCCCTAAAGCATTGCATATGGACAGGGGCATTACATTGGTAGATGCTCCTGAGTCTACTAAACAATTATGCAGGTTTTTGCTGAACATTCTTATGGTAAGGAGGAACAGAGGTGACTCACTTTTATCTCTATATAAGGTCATGTGGGAGGTCTTTGCAGCTTGAACAATAGTTGGTACCTTGTGTTTAATATTAGAATCCCTAGTAGCATGATCCTTGCTACCAGACTGACCTGAGGGGTGACTATCTTCTTTCAGAGCAAGATCATATAGTGATTTCATAAATGCTTTCTTGATGGTAGGAGTTTTAAGCAACTCTGACAAGGATAAGCTAATTTTAATCTTTTTCATCTCATCAGCCAGATAAGTAACCAGCTTGTCAGATTCATGGGGCAAATTCATAGTCTTTGATGTTGTGTTTGGTGATGCTAAGTATTGTGCATTGACCTTGGGGAATCTAGGGTTATTACTTTCTTTGGGATCTGGAGGTGTATTGAAATTATTCAGAGGCAAGGAAGTGGTTAAAGGACCAATAGGCCTATTTGCATTATTTCTCAAGTTGTAGTTATGTTTACCCTAATATTGCTGCTGATATGCATGTACTCCTCATGTTCATTTGAAGGCTCATTTTCATCCTCAAAGGGGAATACATAATTTGACTCAAAAGCCATGGCTGATTCCTCACATGCCAGGGTGGAATCTTGGTGAGCAGGCATTGTCTGCTGATAAGGATGATGATTGTAACTTTCAAGCACTAATGTAGAGTCATATCCACAAGGAACAAGTTCATTTCCTTCTACATGAGGTGGATTTCCTAAAGTATTGGACACTTCAGTCTGGAAAATGCTAGTAGCAATTCTAAACTGAGGACAGTCTAACTTTGCATGTGCATTGGTGTTATGTATTCTGCACTAGTTAGTGAGGGTTGCCTCTGCAAGGTTGACTCTGGTAGTCTGTTTGGCTTCACCAGGAGGCAAATTGTCTAGGGGTGATGACAAGGAACCATTATTTGGCCTAGTGTTCCACACTCTAGGTTGTCTGGGAGGATTATTGTTGCCATTATTGTTGTTGTACCCCCTATCAGGATAATTTGGTCTGTCATTAGCATAGCCTCTATTCTGGTTAGGCTGGGAATAGAAATTTTGGGTCCTTAAGAGAGTGATCTCAGTAGTAAGTTTCCTTAACTGAGATGATATTTCCTTAATGTCTTCTTTCTCTTCCTGAACCTTAGCCACTACATTTTCTATCAAGGGCTTGAAAAAGGAAGATCCATTGTTCTGATTATTGGAATTTTGAACCTATCAGTGAAAGCTTTCTCTAGGATAGCCCATGATCTGACTGAACCCTGACCAAGACTAATATACTAGTTATAGGCTTCTTCCCCTAAGGAAAAAGGAAATAACCGACATACAACGTCCTGATGCTCAATTTTGGCCCTACAGCAAGCTTCCTTGAAAGTTCTGATGTGATCATCCACATCCTGATATAGATGATACTTTGGACAAATTTTATCCGGATTCTTTGGCAAAGGATGATATGTATTGAAATTCAAAGGCAATTCTACTGCAAAGAATGACATTGCAACCGATGGAGGTTGAGGTTGAGGTATGACAGGTTGAGGTTGAACCTGAGGTGTAACAGGTGAGCCTGTAGGTGTTTGTAAACCAATATGAGTTATAGGAGGACATTCTGGTGATGCTCCTGAAGCACTAGAACTAGGAGTATGATGGATGTCTATAGTTCTAGGTCTAAATCCTCTGATAGGTAATTCTTCAAAGATTCCACTAGACCTAGACCTGGTATTTGGCCTGTGAGCCAGGATTTCTCAAATTTAAGGAAAATTGGCTGGTTGACTATAAAGATCAATTGGAATTTACCAGCAAAGGTAGTATTTATAGTCAAAAATGGTAAGTGACTAGATATTTATGAAATATATGCATGAACAATACAAATATGAGGTGATATTGAGGTCTGGTGACACTTGCAACCGGATATTAGGTTTCTAAAGCTGATTTCCTCAAAGCTTTGACAAGTTTACCTGAAATAGGATTGATCTTTGCAAATTCATGATGATTTACCACAAAGCTTGCAATATTTATGGTTAATTTTGAAAACTTCACAAATGATTAGCATGTATAAGCTTAAAACAACAAATGTTTGGATATTGATCGAAATCGAGAGGTGTTTCAGTGTTACCTTACTATCTGCATCATCAAATCTGATAAAACTTACTGATGATGAGCTTCTAGCTTCGGCCCTCCTTCTAGCGGCAATTTATGTTGATCATGATGTTAGTCATAAATAAACATAGAATAAAAGTTACACAACAACCTTTACTCATCTTAAAAGATACGATCAATTCAAAGAATTCATGATCCCAAGTCTCTGTGGATTAGTTCTTAATCTACTGACGTTACTCAGTGGTTGATGTGTGTTGCTGTTTTCCATTCACAGGCCTTACATTTGCTTATCAGTAGGATTTTGTTTCTGTAAAGATGCTACACAGAAAGGTTATTCTACATAGTATATTTCTTCAAATGATGTGTCTATGCTCAAATCTTTGCATGATATTTATCAAAGTGTACATGCTTTAACTTCAAATATGCTATGAATTTCCATTTATCTATGAGATGTCTGCATATTTCATGTAATTTGCTTCTGATTATCTATTATTTGCAATTGTGATGGTGAATTGTTCTGAAATTAAAAGAAATGTAAAAGAATACTTCAAATTATGATGAATCTTCAGCTATTGAGTCACATACACACTTGATATAGTCATGAGGAGAAGAAATCAAACCATATTTTCACCAGGGTGCTCCAAAGCTAGATATAGATGATGCAAACTTCAATGGATGATGAACGAAGACAATACATGCAAACTGATGAGCACTCCAAGGGACGCAGCAAATCAAAGCATGTATCAAGAATTCAAACGTAGACTACTCAGGATTTACTATAATTTGTAATCAAATGGTCTTCTCTTTCATTAAGTTTGCAAAAACATGCATGTTTACAATAACTTTGAAATAGGCCCTGATATTTTAGCAAACAAATTTCAATTAAGATTCGAATGTTTAAAACAAGGCATCCCTGCACCTTTTATAGAATAAGGTGAGGGAGCGGTTACAAATGATCTATGATCAAGATTTATCGATTAAGATCCATGGTACATATTCCTTTTTGACTTAGTTAACTGTATCTCATGGCATAGGTTGCCAGCTGGCAACCATCTAGGTAACTTATTTTCCTCTAAGTACTTGATGTAGATATTTCCCTTGTAGCGCATCTTCATCTACTCTTCAGGTTCTTCTTCTTCATCATCGTGATTATCATGATCATCACTTTCTGTGTCTTCATCATCCTGATGGATATCACCTTGTATATGGACCTGCATTATTGTCCTGATATTTTCATACACTTCTACTATTCTTTCAACTTCCTCACCATCTTGAGTTTTAGCTTTACTTATGACATGCTTATGGGCTTGAAACTTATCTCTGAGGGTCTCCAATTTACCCTTCCTATTGCTCAATGTCTCATTGTAGTTCTCCACCTTGACTTTGATCCTCATGATCTTGTACATTGCTTCTTCCATCAAGTGGTTGAGAGGGTCATCAGCCATCGGCTGGAAGTTATTATGCAGAGCTTTTATAGCAAAGTCTGTGTCTTGGTTTTCAATTTTCCTCTCTACTTTTCCCTCAAGGGCTTCCAGGACTTCTGCCTCATAGGCCATCATGCTGTACAATTTCACACTAATATCTCTTAATTTATTACTACACTTCTTTAGTATATCACATTCAAATCTGATGTCCCTATACCAAATATCCACTAGCATGGCAGTGTTATTATTCAGCACCTGATGATTTATCAGGATCTGAGGATTAATCCTCTTTATTTCACTGGTGCAGGAGCACCTTGGCAAATCAAAGTTGTCCTAGATAAATCTTTAATTTTTGGTTAAATTTGTAATGATTTAATATTGTATTGAGGTCCATCAAGTCATCTTTCATGTGTTAAGATCCTAGGAGGGGTCTAATGTTTAAGTCTTATGACAAGTTGTCATACAAAATGGAAAATCCCTAAAAATGTATCTTTCAAAAATGTAAAATGAGGATGGTGAAGGGTCACTTTGTTCCAATTCGTTGGAAGGAAGTGGAAACTGAAGAGACAAATGAGGAATGCCTTTATTAAGGCCTTGTAACATCCAAATAAGGTGTGGGTGGTTGATTAGTAGGTTTTGATCAATAGAGAAAACATTGTTTTCATGTATTTCAACAGAAATTGACTATTTCCTGGAGTTGTACGGACCTATACGGATAAGGACTGGTGCCAAATTGGTTGTAAGTGATAGTCCTATCAATCACCCTCCATTTCCTTTTGGTTGCATGCATTTTGGTTTCGTTTTGCTCAAGATATTGCATTTTTCGTGTAGACTGTCAAACCCTGATTTAGAGTAACCTGTTTTGGGAAAAATGCCATAACTTTTGTTTCCACCGTTGGATCTTTATGTAACTTGGGGAAAATGACTGTAAATATGTTATCTACAATTTGACTGAAGCGATCGACCTCATTTTGTGTTCTTTGGAAGTTATGGATGACTGTTCGTGGCATTTCACAGTGACATTTCTGAGTTTGAACCCTTGTAGCAGCATTACCAGTCCGTTTTTAGAGCACATTTTACAAAGTAACCTATACCCATCTTAGAGTATGCTGTGGGGAGGCATAATGGGTATCCAATGCATGTCTTAGGTTGACATTTGAAGGTCTGTGCAAAAAGATAAGAGGACTGTTCTCTTTTTCTAGGGAGACAAGCCATTTAGAGGATTTGTGAAGCAAGTGCATGTTCCGGGAGTGATCTGCCTTAACCAATGGGTGGGATGAGTCATTTGGTACCCTAATACAACCTTTCCATGATCATACTAGAGTTTCTTTCTACTGTTCCCACTTTTGCATAAAGGTCTTCGTTTTTGGGCTTGTAGGTGAAGTAGAACCTTGTCTAGTCCATCTATCTTTCACCATTCAAAGTTCCTCTGCATCAAATTGGTATCAGAGCTGGCGAAAGATTTGGGTGGTGTGTATTTTTTTTTCTTGTCACTGAGAAGGCAAGTGAAGAGCGAGAAGATCTTGATTGTGTAGATAGATCGCCGAGGGAGGCAATCTACACCAGGAGTTCGGGATGAGCATTGGTTTTTGCTATCTGATTCTTGTTGAGAAGTTTTATGGTTGCAGGTGCAAGTTCACTCACTGCTGTAGGCAGACATGAAGGTCTGTCAAGAGGGCCAGAGAAGATGGTCCATTGGTTGTCGCCAACAGTCTTGGGGAGAGAGGCAAGAGAGGACTCCCAGGTGAGGGACAGAAGTGTTGTTGTAGCAGGAAGGAGTGGACTTCTGATGCACCTTGGAGGCAGCCAGTCAAACTCCATTAATAGGAGTCACAGTTGGAAGGTAAAGAGGAAGCAGAGGAGGCATCAAGTTAGGGTTGAAGACATAAAGATGCAAAAGTCATTTGAAGCAGACCACACAACTCTTGGGACAAGAGTTTTCTTCATGCTGAGGAGTATGGTGCAGGAGCACCTTGGCAAATCAAAGTTGTCCTAGATAAATCTTTAATTTTTGGTTAAATTTGTAATGATTTAATATTGTATTGAGGTCCATCAAGTCATCTTTCATGTGTTAAGATCCTAGGAGGGGTCTAATGTTTAAGTCTTATGACAAGTTGTCATACAAAATGGAAAATCCCTAAAAATGTATCTTTCAAAAATGTAAAATGAGGAAGGTGAAGGGTCACTTTGTTCCAATTCATTGGAAGGAAGTGGAAACTAAATAGACAAATGAGGAATGCCTTTATTAAGGCCTTGTAACATCCAAATAAGGTGTGGGTGGTTGATTAGTAGGTTTTGATCAATAGAGAAAACATTATTTTCATGTATTTTAACAGAAATTGACTGTTTCTTGTAGTTGTACGGACCTGTACAGACAAGGACTAGTGCCAAATTGGTTGTAAGTGATAGTCCTATCAATCACCCTCCATTTCCTTTTGGTTGCATGCATTTTGGTTTCGTTTTGCTCAAGATATTGCATTTTTCGTGTAGACTGTCAAACCTTGATTTAGAGTAACCTGTTTTGGGAAAAACGCCATAACTTTTGTTTCCACCGTTGGATCTTTATGTAACTTGGGGAAAATGACTGTAAATATGTTATCTACAATCTAATTGAAGCGATCAACCTCATTTTGTGTTGTGTGGAAGTTATGGATGACTGTTCGTGGCATTTCACAGTGACATTTCTGAGTTTGAACCCTTGTAGCAGCATTACCAGTCCGTTTTTAGAGCACATTTTCCAAAGTAACCTATACCCATATTAGAGTATGCTGTGGGGAGGCATAATGGGTATTCAATGCATGTCTTAGGTTGACATTTGAAGGTCTGTGCAAAAAGATAAGAGGACTGTTCTCTTTTTCTAGGGAGACAAGCCATTTAGAGGATTTGTGAAGCAAGTACATGTTCCGGGAGTGATCTGCCTTAACCAATAGGTGGGATGAGTCATTTGGTACCCCAATACAACCTTTCCATGATCATACTAGAGTTTCCTTCTGCTGTTCCCACTTTTGCATAAAGGTCTTCGTTTTTGGGCTTGTAGGTGAAGTAGAACCTTGTCTAGTCCGTCTATCTTTCACCATTCAAAGTTCCTCTGCATCATTCACTCAGAGCACTCAAGGCTTTTTCTAACTGGAATGAACTTCTTCTGGCCTCACTCTATATTTTATCAACCTTCTTCCTTGAGATACTCAAAGAATTCCCCCTCTACAAAGAGGCGCTCACTACTTCTTCAACTCCTGTTAGTGCAGATGACATCCATTTCCTCATTATCACTAACTCATGCCTCATAAGGTCTAATTTATTAACCTCCTCTTGAGAAATTGTAGTCAATGGGACTGCCTGATCTAATGATGTATTGTTAGAGTTAACAAACCCTTTTATGTATGAATGCAACTGTGCAATGTGCTCCTTATGCTGCTTATTCTTCTCCTTTTCTTTCTTCTCCCTTTAGGTTAAAGAATCTATTATATCCTTCCCTTCCTGACCTTCTTGGTCTTCATTGGCAAACCCCAAGTCAACTATGGTGATCTAGAATTCTTCTAGGGTGATTTTGCCTTTCTCTTTTTCAATAGTGGGAAATGCTACCTGGACGGTCCTTCTGCATGTAATAGGATCTTCTAATTGCAGATGTTAATCTGGCTTTCCTCTTTGGCTTCATGATGGTTTTTGAAAATAATGTTGAAACATCAAACTCTTGAATCTCAAAACTAGATTTCATACCTATTTCTTTCTCAAGCCATTGAGATACTTGATCTCTAGATCCTTGGTGTCCGTCATCATCATCATGCCCACCCTGATCTCCTGTATCTGTCTCTATTCTTGATGGAGAGGATGATTTCCTTATCTCTTCCTCATGATATTCATCCTGAGGGGGATCCTATTGTATTTCTTCCTCCTGAGGAGCTTCTTCTTGCGAAGGAGGATCTTGTGATGTATCTACATGCTAATCTTGTACTTGATCCTGTATTACCTCCTTTTGTGTTTCATCCACTTTGGGGATTTCCTCATCCAGAGGCACATTTGTATTCATGGATATCATTGTGTCCATACTAGGTGCATCAACCTGATCTTGGATCACATTCTACTCCGCACGTGATGTATCTAACTCCTGAGTCTTTAGGTCATCATGACCTAAGGTTTCTTGTGTTTGGGAGGCATCCTCACCTAATGTTTCTTTATCATCCCCGCCCCTCTGTTGGACTTCTACTATTTTGGGTTTAGCTGGTATTTCTCATTGTTGCTGACCTACATCTGAAGCATTGCTTTCTGTTTCTACCATCTTGGCTATTTCAACATTTTCTACTTTATCAAGTGCACCTGCTTGATGTTCAGGACTTACATCCTCTCTATATGTTAGGTCTATCACCGCAGGGCAAGTTACCTAATCAACTAACTTATCAAGCTCGATTTGTTGGGCTGCCCTCTCTGGGCTATTTTCCTTTTCTTGCTCTACTTGCTTCAACTCTTCTAATATCGCCCTCTATGAGCATGCAGTTCCATGGGGGGTCATGTGAGTGTTAGAAGCAAGGGTCTCCGTCTGCTGAGAAGTCACATTTTGTACCACCTCATCATCCGATACATCCACAATTTCCTTTAATGAGAACATACCACCTTGAACTGCTCTAGTGGTTTCTTTCACTTGCTCTTCAACCTTCTCAGTCTTAAACTGAATGATGGTAGGAGGTGGCACATCATGTTGAAATTCTTTTCTGAATACATCACTACTAGCTCCCTTTAACACTATGGGGTCATGTCTTATTTCACCCCTCATAGATGTTCTCTGTCTTTTAGGTGGTGATGCCACCAGGGGTACCTTCCTCTTTCTTGTGAATGTCATAGGATCATCCTCTTCAGGCTCTTTATCCATTGGCTCCTCCTCTGGAATATCTTCTTCCACATTCTGCTGTGAGGTTTGGCCTTCATACTGTTGTCTTGCAGTTTCTACGGCTGGCCTTAGGATTCTTTTCATTCTGGTTCATCTATTAAAGGCTGTGTAGATGAGGCTGATGCCTATCCTGATACAGATGCACCTTCAGCTAATGTATCAACTCTTTCAACTATCACCCCCTTAGGACTATCATCAGTTTTCTTCTTTCCTCTGGGGGGTCCTTTACTTTTTTATGAGGTGGCAACCTTTTTCCATTTGATTTTCTCTTCTCAACAAGAAATTCATCATACTCTTCATCTGAAATCTCCTGCCTTTTCCTCTTATTATCTACTGTGACGGCCACACCTTTCTTCTTCAGTGTATTGATTTGTTCATTTACCCATGCTTGGGTCAACTGTAGCACTCCACCTGTAAACTGATCTAATGAAATGTCCTCAGGTTGCGTCAAGTTAGGGGCTGAAATGGTGTCATTATACACCTTATTGTCTTCATACTCATTCGACAATAACTTGCCATCATCTTTCTTCAATTGTGCAGGCATTGGAATGCAATCAAATGTCTTAATCTGATTTAGGGTGAGCCTTTGATATTTTCTTCTTTTGACTTCAGCTTCATCCTCACAGTCAGTCCATAAATCCTCTAAATTCTTCTGATGTATGGACTTCTCTATGATCTTTTGCATTCTTCCATAGGGTTCATATGATCTGGCCAGTGGGAATGGCTGTAAATTCATCAAGTTCAGACCTGCTATGGCCTTCTTTATGTTTTCAGAATCAGGGCATATATACCACCCTATAGTCACTGGAAATAATACTGGAAGTATCTTCTTGTTTTCTTTGTATGCATCCAGTATAGTTGATACATGTCTCAGAAACTCCATCAGGACTACCCCATCAGTAGGGTACCTAGGTAGCATTAAGGGTTGTCCCTCAAAACCTTCGACTCTGATGTAGGAAAATGTGGCAAACTGGATGAAACAGGCACCATGCTTGTATATAACTTCCTGAGCTTCCATGCTCAGTCTTTTGGTTCTATCTTCCTCCATTGTTCTGACTAGATGCATAGAAAATGCATCATTCACTAATTTGTAATCAGGGAGATAGTTTGTTCTTTGCAACTAAGGGTAATGGTCCCATATATGGGCATCATTTAAATTGCCACCAATCTTTCCAACTTTGGTTAGTGCATCAAATGTACCCTATAAGCACATGAATATACAACATATGAAGTCATGTAAAATGCACACTCTAGGCCTCCTAAGTTCATCATTTGTTCATCTAGGGCATCACTGATGATTTTAGCCCTTAATGGCTTATTATCTATATAAGTGCACATCATGATGACCCCATACATCCAATCCTTGAAACTTCCAACAGTAGGCTAGCCTGTCACTCTGCTGAGTAGGGCAATCATATACTAATATTCATCATCAAAATCAAATTTATACAGGTGTACTGGTAATTTGGTAGAAGTAGTATAAGTGTTGTTCTTTGCCCTCCACTGATATATCCTCTTTCTTGCAGTCTTTTTGTTATTTATATCTTCAATCTCCAGTTTTTTTAGATCCATACTGACTACCTTCTTTCCAAGTGGGAGATTGAAAGTAGTTGCAATCCCTTTGATGGACAAATCTGCATAAACCCTACCATGTTTTTCCACTCTCCTTGTCTGAGTATTGTAATTTCTGGCACATTCTATTATCAATTCTGGAGTTTCCATGGAATAAGGAAATCTAGCCGCATACCACATTCCTGATGTAAAAATGGTATCCAGTAGGGTTCTTTCTTTATTGTTATGCATCTTGGATGACCATGCCACTAAATTTGTGTTTCCCTGATGAGTATCCCTGATGAAACCATACTTGAACTGCACTCCTTCAGGTTGAACGAACATAGGCTTAAGAAATTCAGACTCAGACTTGTTCCGCCTGACGTCTACCATGGATTCCTGCAATGAACGTGACTGGTCTTACCATACTATTTATATCCATTCATATACAACACTATGTGTTTACGACATCATGCATCTTATACTTATTAATCTACATTTCATCATGATATGCATAATTATAGAGCAAAACCATTAAATAACTTATTACCTAGATAATATAGAAAATGACAACAGGAGGGTTTTTTTATTACTTACCTGATAATGCTTATCTCTTGGATTAAGTTGATGATTACGGAAAAGGGGCTCGAATATCGGTGACAATCACGTGTTCTGTTCTTCTTTAAGCTGTATGCATCCGTAGGTAAGTCGTATGAGGGTTTGAATGTTCTACGCTCTGTAAACTCTCATTTTATCACAAGGTAAATGCAAAATGACCTTGCAAACTCACTTTTAATCTCATTCATAACGCAAATTAGGGTAAAACCAGGTTAAATTGATCAAAACCATTGATCTTCTTCCATGAATCTATAGAATTTGCCAGGTGTTTGAATCACATTTGCAATCGGTGGGAATCCACCTACTGCATTTATGTGCATTTAATGTCATGGGGCAAGATGAGGGGGGTGATCTCTAGAAGATCAGGTGATATTCATAATATGACCCCGTCTATGTAATATGACCCTCCGCCTTTGAGTGGGAAGACTGATGTCAATGGATCGGGTGATCTTGAGAATATCAGGCGATATTGAGAATATCGGGTGATGTTTTAAAGATTAGGTGATATTTGAAATGTGACCCCTCAAAACTAAAGTGACCCCTTTTAAAAAGATCAGGATGACGTCACCGTCATGTTATGAAAAGGGGTGATCGTTGGAAATATGCCTCTATGAGGTAAAAAGGATGATGACATCATTATCAGGGTGATTTTCTTTGTTCATCTGGATTGGATGACGTCATCGGCATATTGGATCTAGGGTGATATCTTGCGACAGGGTGATATTCGGAAGATTGGGTGATATTCAGAAGATCAGGTGATATTCAGAAGATCATGTGATATTCAGAATATGACCTCCACAGAATATATGACATTGTTTGATGGGTAAATACCACTATCACATAAAAATTGACGTCCGGAGCCTCGGACCAAATGATTATTCTGTGATAAAATTGGATCAGGGTGATCTTACATAAGATGACTGATGTTACGAAATATGACCCCCCCTCAGAATATCAAGTTTGACAAGGACTTTGACTTGCAATAACTTTCATTCCCTAAGGAATATCAGGGTGATCCAAAAGGCAAACCTGCATGAAATTTTTTACTCTTTCCAACCATGGGGTTATTGATATGAAATATTAACTTTGACTAATTTGACCTCATCATGATGACTTACCTAGCCCCCTTATGTAGGGTCACCTGTATGACTTAATTTTACCAGACCGCCAAAAAGCAGAAAAACACAAGCCAAGCCAAGCAGAAAAGTTGGGTCCCTATTTTGTCAAGTCAAAATGGGGCATGTTGTGTAACCACACAATAGATACCTAGGGTTTATTCTATTGGGATGCCAAATTATGATGTAAGATGTCCTACATGCACACTAAAGACTTGGGAGATAAACCTTATGAGTGAAAAGCCCCCAAGGGGACATTTTCTGATGTTATATTTAGCCCCCACTTTAATGTATGTATAAACATGAGGCCAATACATGCATTAAAGTATGATCAACAAACACAGCAAACATGCCAAGCATGGAGAAGACACGCCAAGCACATTGAAGATAATGACAGGCACGTAAAACACGGAGAAGACAGTTACAGTCACACAAAACATGGAGAATATAGTAAATGCATAAAAGACACATTAATTCATAGAAGACAGGAATGATTTTTCTTTTCTTTTTCTCATATATATGAAATGTAAATGCAAGTACAGGAAAATAAACAAACCTCCCATAATGTAGGATGTACTCATCGCACAAGTCTTTAAACTACATATATGGGGCAACACACATGCAAGACACACAAAACGTCCCAAAATGTAGGATGTACTCATCGCATAGGTCTTTAAACTACATATGGGGCAATAGACATGCCAAACAAAGAAAGAATGCCAACACACACACTTTGAAGACACATCACCATATTAGGCACATTATAGGCACACACCGACGATTGTGCTTCACAACAACAATCCCAGAAGACACGTTTAAGGGTTGAGTTAGTCATATAACCACTCCCCACCTCCACAGAGGACTTTTGAAAATGATAGGATGATTCAATCTACTTCAAGAAATATACCATCTCTGCCTCTGCAGAGGGCTTAAGATAAAAAGGATATACGTAATATCCTACCTCCGTAGAGGGCTTAGATGATTGATTGATTGATTGTAAACAAACTCAAAGTGTAGGATGTAATCATCACACAAGTCTTTAAACTACACCTGAGGACAAACACATTACTAACATCTACAATAGATAGCTTACCTTATATATATCCCCACCTTAGGGTGGTTGATATCACGCATTGATATCAAGCACACTAAGGTAGGAAGAAAACACACAAGGGAACATAGACTTTCGCAAAGCCCATGCCCCCCAGAGATGACATGTACTTTACGATCGCCAAATGTTTCCACAAACACATCCTTGCAAAAAACATGTTAGTGTCTACAAAATCATGATAAACAACAACATCAATGCATATAAAATATGAGGCATGCAAGATTCAAGATAAAAAAAAATGCACAAAGTAATAGTATTGTTATGATTTGTAAATGAGATAGAACACCATCAAGATCACTATGCAGAGAGCACAAGTGCTTCTACTAGCCAAGCATTAGATAAGATATACAACCCCATCGTCATATTAGGAACTAAGTCCAATTTTTGATTTCTTGCAAAAGGGACACTAGGTCTACATCATTATAAATGTTTTTTGTCATCCACTAGCTAGATAGAAACACCAGAGGAATGGAAACAATAAATAAGAGAGGAGAAACAAGTGTCTTATGAACAGTCATGTAGGAGGGTACCCCAAAGTCACCAACCACAACGCTATGTCCATAAGACACAACACACAACAATGAAATTAGAGGGAGAGGCAATATAGAAGAATGATGATACAAATAGAAGAAGGTCACAATAGAGGTGGTCTCCTAGTATCCTGGACCTTACAAGAGAATCAAAGGTCATCCTAGGAGCCCTAAACAACACATAACACATCACGGGGGAAACATATCACAAGAGAGATAAATGGTTAGAGATAATTACCTGTAGGGATCTTCATATCATATTTTGGAACATGCAAACCTCTTGGAGAGGTACTCGATCATGTTGAGTACAAAATTTATGAAAGTCTTGTTTATTATCATATGATGCTTGTTTTGTAATTCCTTGTTAAAGTGAGACTTTCTGTTGCTTATGAGGGGGAGAACCACAGTTATTTCCAATTGATGACAGTCATCTTACTCTTTTCTAATTTTTAGCAAGTTTTCGTTGTGGAATCTTTCTAACACAATAACAGGAATTATCTTGTACCTTCTCACTTGTCTGTATCAGTTGTTCTACTTGTTTTTCTGATGCATTTTGGTTATCTCCTGATCCATATAAGGATAATGGAGGAGGAACCTCAGCATAAATTCCCTGTCTTCATGGACGAGGTGGACTATCCACTTGCTTCTTATCCACTTCAATCATACCCACGATATTATCATAGTCTAAATAATCATCATCATCTACTTCCACTAAAGTTTGTTCCAACATATTTCTATTAGTATGTTTAGGGAATGGATTAGTAAAGATTTGTAAATTCTGATTCGGTGGAGAAATCAATTTATTTTTGTTATCATTCACACCTAATACTTGAATGATATTCAAATCAATAAGGTCTTGTATCTCATGTTTAAGACACATACATCGTTTAGTATCATGTCCTTGTGTCTGATGAAAATGACAAAAGGTATTAGCATCAAAGTAACGCCCTTGTGCTTTGTTAGGATTGACAGGCCTAATCAGGGGAAGCTTTAGAATGTTGTTACTCATAGCTTGATTCATGATAGAATGATAAGACTCAGATATCAGAGTAAACTTTCTTGGTTGATATGATGCCTTCTTTGAATTAGTGATAGTAGACATATTAGAAAAGTTGTTCATATTCAATCCATTAATCTTGATGAAACTCCTATTATTATTATTCCTCTTAAAGTTGTTTTGTGATGATCCACCCATCGATTGACTAACTTGAGCCAATGAGTTTTGGTGTTCATACTAACTAGACAAAAGTTGGTAATCATGAAGGGAGGTGCATAAATGTTGAAAGGAGTTATATTTCATCAAGAGAATTTTATCATGGATGTTAGGTTATAAATTTGTAATAAACACCTTCAGAACATCCTCATCTTTCATCTAATATTGAATTTTTGTATACAAAGCTTGATACTGACTAATAAACTCAGTTAACTTCTCTTTCGTACCTTTGTTGTAGTGAACCAAGTCAATTAGGAAGACTTGGGGTCCACTGTTTTCTTGAAATGTTTATAAATTGATCAATCAACTATGAAAAGGAGTGTATTGAATTTGTAGGTAAAGAGTAAAACCATTCTAAAGTGGTATCTTTGAGAGATCATGGGAAACGTTTTGCCAACAAGTCCTCTTCAAAGTAGAAATCACTACACATAGCTGCGAATGCTTCCACATGAGTATTAGGATCACCTTTTCCACCATATTTTTCAAAGCAAGGAGTCTCAAACCTCTCAGGCATAGGAGTTCTCAAGATTGCATAGGAAAGGGGATTACAGGCATGGTATGTTGGTATATTGGGCTGCGAAGAATTTGTCAAATTTGTTACCTTTTGTTGTAAAGCATTCATGCCTTGTAAAAGTTGGTTTATGATGGCATCATTAGGAGATACGCTTTGCTGTGAGGAATTGGAACCAAAGTGAGGAGGTGATTGAGCTTGAGATGTGATTGGTGGAGGTTGAGAATATATCAACGGTGGTTGGACATAATGATAGATGGAAGATGGTTGCAAGCAGGTAATAGGTGGCTAGAAATGAGTGGAATAGATAGGTGGTTGAGAACAATTATGCATAGAAGAGGTCCCCTTAGAAACTAAATTTTAATAATCAAATCCCACATCTTTGTAATTAGTGCTATTAGATACTCCAATACCAGTGGTAGCATCATTACAAGTGTAGACACCCAAAATTGTCCCAACTTTGTTCATGTCTAACAACACCTTGTCAAAAACATCACTTAGACATCATGTAGCATTTTGTCCTAAATCCCACTCTTAACCCCACTTATTCAATTAGCCGATTAATTAAATAAATTTTATTTATTTAATTAATATCCAACTCATATCCCAACTAATTCAAATATTTTATTTGAATTAAGTTCTCACATTTCATCATAAGCCGACCTTCCAATTAATTAAATAAATTTTATTTATTTAATTAATTTATCCTATCATTTAGCCGACATGTGTGCCTCTTTCATTTAAAAAGATAAGTGGTACTATAGCCCTTTATTTAATATCTTTCACATGTAGTACTTTTTATGTACACAAGCACACATGAGCCCTATTCTCCTTGACACTTGTCCAATGACTACAACTCCCTTGAAGAGTGGGAATAACTAATCAATCCTAGCCATCCGCATCAATCATTTAACTTTTTAATCTCAACCATCCATTTGAACCAAGCCTTTCCTATAAATCAACCCCCTCATAAGCCATTAGAATGCATTGAGCTTCAAGTAACATTATTCTACCAAATTATCTAAAGCATGCATTGATCCTCAAGTATCTAGATGCTATCGAAATATCATTAGAGCTTTTGCATCCTTCATCTATCATTCATTCTAGCATCTTCATCTTAATGTTATGCTGCAGAAGTGAGCACCCAACATTCTTCCAACAATAATCTTTCAAAATCTTGCATGCTCATGTGAGGTGGAGAAGAGCAATGGAGATAAATCGAGCATAGCATGGAGATCAGTTTGCATTTATATTTGTTATTTTGATTTTCATGTTGTCTTGTGCTTCATTGTGCATTGCTAGGGTTTTTATCATTGTTGTTTATTCATTTGCCCTGATTTGCAATTTTACCCTAACTACATTTGGCACGCCTGGTGGGACTCACTTCGCTTGATCTTTTTTTGTAGGTTTTTGTAGTAAAAATTTGTATTCATATAACCCCCATTGTCAAGTTTTGTAGGTTTAATTAACTTTTTGTTGCAGATCTGCTGTTTTTTCAACAAAACCCTAGGTTTTAAAGATTTCATCATATCTTCCAAACGGATATGAATTTTTCTACAATATTTTAGCAGTAATTTGTCCATGATATAGGGAAGCTGCAGAAGAAAAATTTTGGGTTTATTGTGATTTTGGCGAGATTTATCACGTTTTTATGTTTTTTTATAAAATCACAATTCGGGGCACAAATCAGTGAATTTTTTAGAAATTTTTATATTTCTGGAAAGCTCTTGAAATTCTAATTGGGATCTATGTTTTATAGATTTAATTTGGAGGTGGTTTACTATGCAAAAAAATTAGATCTTTGCCGACTATACTATTTTCATAAATCCACATTTCTAGGCGCAAATCAAGGAATTTTTCTAATTTCTTTACATTTTCAGAAAGCTCTCTAAAAATTAATAGGGCTCTCTTTTTTTATTTTTTAGTTTTCGAACCAAAAATGTATCGAAATAATCAAATCTAATTCGGCTATGCATCTAAAATTACAATTTTCCTTGCTTGATGAGCCTATTTTTTATGCCTACATTATAATATCATTTTTTTTAATGTTGTAGGTGATCATAAGGAGGTGAAGCAACATTGACATCAACATCTACAACAATTTGAAAAGCAAAAATAATCAGGTGCACTCATTCTAATCTTTCATCTTAATCATTGTTTACAAACACATTTCGATTTGGGCATAAAATGAACAATTGTTTACAAATTTACATCAAAAAATTGGGCTAAAATGAACTATTGTCTTTCATCAAATTTGGATTTGGGCTTTCAAAACAAACAAGTGCTTGCATTGTCTTCCACACATTAAATTTCTAAGGTTAATGAACCCCATGCAAGTGTGACCAAGTAAATGTGGATGCTCTCTCCTCGCGTCCCAACACGAACTTGGAGATCAAAAATATTTACTTGTGTTGCTTTTGTTAAACCTTAGAGAGGCCTGCCTTGGTATCCACCCCAAGGGAATGACCTCAAGTGGTACTTTCATCCGGTCCACTATAAAAATTAGAGGATAAGGTGAAAGCCAAGTCTAACCGGTATTAATGCTCACCATACAGTGCTAACTCGAAAGGAGTTGTACCTTTGTGTATATTAAAACTCCTAGTAGGGTTAGTTAAAGTCTTAAGTGGCTTACTGGATGCTTGTGGGGTGCTGGTCCCCTGGATTTTCACTAGAACCTCCTTGTGATAGTGGCCTTGCCTTGACTACGACTTGTTGAAGTGTCTTCACGTGCTTGCTTAACCATCATCACATTCTTCCAAACTAAAACTTGCTTATGTGTCTTGTGTGAGTGATTCATGTGTGTATATGCATAATCATTTGTTTGAACATTGCCAAATCAAGCTCTAAACACCGATCACATAAAGACAAGTCATCCTACACATTCTTCCAATAACATTCAAACCCAATCACTTTCATCCCAAACATAGCCAAGTCATCCAAACAAGCCACATCATCATCCAAATCCCTAAACAAGTACTTGTTAAAAGGACTTAAGACATATACTTGGGTGACAACATGCCTACACTAGAGGACCTAGAAATCAAATTCCAAAGATTCCTCCAAAATCTTTATCAAGGATCACAACCCCTAAACCAAGATGCCATTGAAATATTACAATTCTTCATCCAAAGAGCTCAACCCCACGCAAGCCAATCACCTCAACTGCAATACTTCATAACCCAAGTCCAACACCTTTTAGCCACTAGTCAAGCTCAACAAGTACAACAATCCTTAGCCATTCACTACCAACCTAATCCACTTCATAGCCACATGTCATATCCATCCACTTCCTATCAACCTAATCCACCTATCCACCAAGTCAATGCCACATCAACCTATGAACATCCACCTCAAGCTTATCCAATCCTTCATGCCACCATTCCAATGCACTACCAAACCCATCCACAAAGCAATCAAGTGATATTACAAGAACAACATCCAAGTCCTAATGGCTCTTTGTACATAAATCAAGTAAGTCCAAGTACACCTTTTCAACAAGACCACCAAGCACCATTGATAGATCTAACTCCACCTTTCCAACAAGAATCATATCCAAATCCCAATGGCCCCTTGTACATAAATCAAATGAGTCCAAGTTATCCTATGCAAGACTTAATTACCTTTGACAAGGGAGATACCAATCTAGAGTGGCCTCCACCATCCAATCACATGCCAACACATGAGCCAACAAGTCCTATCCCAACACCAACATGTGATCCCATTCCTAGTCCATTAATCACTCTACCTTCCAAACCACCAAGCCCTCCATTACTTTCATCACCGGGTCATTCTAATCCTTCACCAAAGGATGCAGTTGAGATAGTTTTACAACAAATGCTTGAAGAAAAACTCATTGAACTTCCTAAAGTCAAACCATGTGAAGAAAGTCCATATGATGAACATGATTATTGTGCATACCATAGGACAAAAGGCCATAATACAAATCAATGCCCAATATTTGTCTCAATTATTTACAAGGTGTATCAACATACAATAAGAAATCATGCCACATCATCCCAATCCCATGTCTCACACCTATCTAATCCACATCATAATCCACTATCCCCATCCATCTATCCTTGCATGAACCTTTCATAATCCATTATCTACCTAATCCATCTCCCATCCACGCAAACCCTTATCAACATCGATGAGCATAATGACATGGTCCATGCGAAGACATCATCCATCTCTAATGGGACAATATCACCTCTCATAGCACTAAACACTTGAGTCCCTCCTATCCATTACCATGGTGAAAACCTGGCAAATAGGTGCCATGTGTAATTGTCATCCCATCTAAAAATAAAATTAAAAAAAAAAAGTAAAGAGAAATCCCTTTGTCCAATGGTGAAAACCTAGTAAACAGGCGTCCTATCCATTTTCAAACTATTTATCCCATTATATCATTTTCAATCCTATCCTGTCCTACCATTACCATACCATCGTAACATCCTTAGCCATTACATAAACATGCCTATCCTACTGAACCCATTTATCCATCCTTCCACCTTTTGATTTTGATGAAGATATAAGGGCAAAATGTTGAAACATGTTTGGATATTTCTTGGCATACCTCCTTTCCAAACCAAGTCCTATCCATTGACCATTTATCCATCCCATTCAAACCAATCCATCATGTCATCCCATTATCATGAGCCTTGTCATGTAAGAATCCTAAGCATTACCACCTAGAATGGGGCAAGTTATTCTTCCTATGGAACATAGCCTTTTGAGATCACATCCTAGCTCCCTTATGATCCATCCACTATGGCATATCCTTATCACGAGCTTTCCATCTTATAGCTTATCCCCATCTATTTATCATGAGCTTTCCACTATAGCCTACCTATCCATTTATCATGAGGCAAGCATCCATCCCTTATATGGCCTATCCTCTTATCTATCCATCCAATCCCATTCATCCATCGTTGCACCTAGACTTGGTTTTTTTCCCTTGTCATTGGTATCAAGCACAAAGGCTACCTAAATTGTAAATCCATTGGTGTTTTCCACAACAAACAAAAAAAAAATCATCAAATATCTCCAAAAATTCAAAAAAAATCAAAATATGTCAAAAAATCTAAAAAATTAAATATCCACCAAAAAATCCAAGCAATAAGATCAATTCAATCATCATCCAAAACAATCCAATCCATCAAAATTCAATCAAAATCAAATCCTCATCATCATCAATTCTTCTTATCAATAACATTCATTTATCCATTTCAATCAATCACTTCTTCCAATCATATCAATCCAATCCATCTAAGCAATGATCTTAAATCCAAGTCACACTAATCCATATCAAGCAAGCTAATCAATTAAGGAACATTATCCAATCAAATCAACAGGTTTTGATCCTAATCTTGTCATGAGCCAAATTAATCATCATCAATCATCGTCAATGGGATATAGCGTTCCTACATCCTTGTGTTGATCTAGGGATATAGCTTTCCCCGCAATGACAACACTATCTATCATCATCAATCAAACAATCAATCATTGGTTTATGACTTGACAAGGGCAATACCTTGTTTGTTTTACATCCTTTGAGGACACTGAGAACACTTGCTTATGCTTAGATTGAGTGGACACTCCAATCATCACACCATCACTATCATCATTCAAAACAATCCAATCATCAAAACTAAAGTACATCAAGCCAACCATTAAAATAAATCCTATCAATCATCAGCATCAAAACCAAAGCAAATCAACTCAAAGCACATCAAGCTAGCCAACAAAACAAATCCAATCACTTCAGCAAATCAAAAGTAGCTCAATCCACCACATATCATCACATCATCAATATTTCATCAAATCAATCTTCATCCATCATTTCATCATCCTCAAAATCATTCTAAACAAAGATCCAAATGCAAGCCCATCCTTAATCCATACTAATCAAGTTAATCAATCAAGCCAAGTTATCCAGTCACAATCAATGGTCTTGATCCTAGCCTTGTTGTAAGCCAAATCAATCAGCCAATCAGCCAACCAACTCAGCAAACAACCATGTGTTCATCTAGGGATATAGCTTTCCCCGCAATGACAACACTATCATCAACAACAATCAACTAATCAATGGTTTACAGCTTGACAAGGGCAATACCTTGTTTGTTTTTGAATCATTTGTGCATGCTTGCTTGCTTGCTTGTGTGTGTTATCATTTTATCTTGCATTTGCATCACATCAGTATCAATCCAACTAATATTCATATCTTGTATCCAGACAAGGTTGTATTATGCTGGGGCATGAGACACATCGTCACCCTGGTCCTTATACCTTGGTGCATAACGTCTAGTGCTATATCAAACAACATGGTTGCTCACATTCATTTTAGCATAACACATCATCTATTTCTTCTATCTATCCCCTTATCTTTCATAGTCTAAGCCATTTCTTTTCGAGAGCATACCCGTGTTTGTCCAACCCGCCTAACCTCTCGAGGGGGCATCATCATCCTATCTTTCTATCATCATCATCTCATTATCCCATTTTATCCTTACATCATCATCACTATCCTTTTCCGCTATCCATACCTTAGCTTCTCTGAAATGATGTTACTCGACATAAAGCTTATCATCTCGAACATCATCTCAAAGAGGGGCAAAACGTAGACACCCAAATTTGTCCCAACTTTGTTCATGTCTAGCAACACCTTGTCAAAAACATCACTTAGACATCATGTAGCATTTTGTCCTAAATCCCACTCTTAACCCCACTTATTCAATTAGCCAATTAATTAAATAAATTTTATTTATTTAATTAGTTTCCACATCATATCCTAATCCCACTATCCAATTAATTAAATAAATTTTATTTATTTAATTAATATCCAACTCATATCCCAACTAATTCAAATATTTTATTTGAATTAAGTTCTCACATTTCATCATAAGCCGACCTTCCAATTAATTAAATAAATTTTATTTATTTAATTAATTTATCTTATCATTTAGCCGACATGTGTGCCTCTTTCATTTAAAAAGATAAGTGGTACTATAGCCCTTTATTTAATATCTTTCACATGTAGTACTTTTTATGTACACAAGCACACATGAGCCCTATTCTCCTTGACACTTGTCCAATGACTACAACTCCCTTGAAGAGTGGGAATAACTAATCAATCCTAGCCGTCCACATCAATCATTTATCTTTTTAATCTCAACCATCCATTTGAACCAAGACTTTCCTATAAATCAACCCCCTCATAAGCCATTAGAATGCATTGAGCTTCAAGTAACATTATTTTGCCAAATTATCTAAAGCATGCATTGATCCTCAAGTATCTAGATGCTGTCAAAATATCATTAGAGCCTTTGCATCCTTCATCTATCATTCATTCTAGCATCTTCATCTTAATGTTATGTTGCAGAAGTGAGCACCCAACATTCTTCCAACAATAATCCTTCAAAATCTTGCATGCTCATGTGAGGTGGAGAAGAGCAATGGAGACAAATCGAGCATAGCATGGAGATTAGTTTGCATTTACATTTGTTATTTTGATTTTCATGTTGTCTTGTGTTTCATTGTGCATTGCTAGGGTTTTTATCATTGCTGTTTATTCATTTGCCCTGATTTGCAATTTTACCCTAACTACAACAAGCATTTGCATCAGTTGTTAAGATCATTGATGTAAAGGTGGATATTCCCATAGTCAGTATAGGTGTTGATACTTGTGTATTGGATGGTGACAAAGTGTTATTTATCACTTTTACACATTCAGTCACTAGCATGATATTGGTTTATACAATACGTTCTAAACCACGAATTGTATTAACATCATATTGTCCCTCTTTTATCAATTCCCTTACATGGTTAATCACAGGTACAACTTCATCTATCCTCTCAGTTTGCACATAGTCTTGGAATCCAGCTAGGTCTTTGTCAAGTTTATTTATTTTCTCATTAGATACATATCCTGTCATCTCAATAGTATCATCAACATCATGAAAAGTTTGCTCTTCCATTGTACTTGTGATAGGTGTAATATCTTGTAACATTTGTGTCTCTCCTTTTGTAAAGAAGGTGTTCAATGTGCCAACTTCTTCAAGAGAACTAGATCCCATGTGTCTTATGCTTCTTCTTAAAGGAATTTTTCTCTTAGGGCAGCAAGTTATGAGACTCATGCAAATCTAGGATGATGGCAAGTCAAAATATAGTGAAAATATGCTAAAATATGCGATTTTTCACCAAATCTGAATGCAAAAGAGCATGACAAAGGGTGTTGTGAGGAAAATGATGATGGATAGAAGATTATATCAGTAATAATAGCCACTTAATGCCAAAATATCTGTCACAACACACTTATAGTGCCACTCAAGATCAAACCTTAATGAAAATATAGCAAAATATGTAATTTTTCACGATTTTTCAATTCCAAGACCTAACAAAAAAGGTGTTGTAAAGAATTTTAAGAGGTGAAACAAATAATAGAAATGATATCAGTGACATCAATCCATAAAATTTGTCACAACATGTTTGGAGTGCAAACAATGCCAAACCCTAGGGAAAAAATAGAAAAAAAGTACAATTTTTCACCAAATTTTCAATACAAGAGGCCAAAAAAAGGTGTTGTGAAGATTTTTAGGAGGGTTAGAAAATAATTACCCTGATAACAACCAATTATTGCAAAAATAATCTTCACAACATGCCTATGGTGCAAATTTAGAGAGTCGGTAAGGCCAAATTTATTGAAAATCAATGTTTTTCAAGCCCTAGGTTTTAGATCTTGATGTAAAATGCTATATGAATGTTTTGCAATCTGATGTATGATAAAAATTAAATGTTCTCAGATCTAAAAATGATTTCCAATCTCTAACATGCAAAATGCAAGTGCAAATCTAATGAAAATGCTAGTTTTGTTTTGTTGAATTTTTCTATGCAAAAATGCAAATTTTTGAAATATAAAAGCAAATTTCTACTAAAATACAAGACTACAGCCAAATGCAATTTTGAATGAGTCTCTAAAATTAGTAGAAAAATATGAAACAAGATTTTACCTACAAACCATATTTTTTTGAATTACTAGGTTATATGCAAAATTCACAATTTTTAACAAAACCCTAACAATTTTATGATGAAAATGTCATGCAAACTAATGAATTTTTATAATTTTCTACAATTTATCTTAGATCTAATGTAAAAATCAAAAATTTGATAAATTCAAATTAATTGATGCAAATTAGAAACCCTAGAATGCAATTTTTTTTCAATTTTTCTAATTTTTCATTTTTTTTTGGTAAGTTTTCCAACGCAATAAGATGAATGACTATATGAATGAATGAAATCAATGGAAATCTGAAGCAACACACTTAGAAAGATGCAAACAACTCCAATAACATGGGTTCACCAAAATGTAAAGGGTAAAATCTAGATGTTTGGTCTTTGGTAGTTTTGTGTGTATATCCCCCTTTCATCCCTTCATTCAAGGACCTAGGGTCGAGTTGCAATGTACTATCATACCCTAGATCACTATGGGAATGTAGGAAAACTTGGATTTTTATGATTTTATTTCCAATTATCTTCTCTTATGCTCAATTATACCTTAAAACTCTAATTATGCAAATACAACAGTAAACAGACAAATATCAGAAAATAATGCTACAAAAAGATGTAAAATAACAAATAACTATGCACTTGTTTTCAGGGTTTGAAGGCATAAAATTTGGGGACTAAGGAGCAAACGCCCAAGTCCAAGGCTTAGGATTTTGTTGGGATCTAGAAGCTCAGTCCACAACCTATATCTGTTGTACCATGGATTTTCCCATTGTGAAACTTTGAGGACTAAAGAGTGGGCACCCTAGTCTAGGGAACTATTTTCTTCTCTGATCTACAATTCCAACACTCTGTTGTACCCTCTTGCAACTTCACTTTGTCTGCAACTCCAACCTGTAACCTGTTATCATGAAAAATTTGGGAGGGGGTTATGGTGTTTAGAGGCTTGCCTCAGTCAAGCCTCAGAGAGACATTCAAGTCTTTTGAACACCATTGTTAGATAGAGAGTGCGTGCCCTTGGGAGGTAGAGGCAAAAACTAAATGATAAATGCTCAATAACACAAATGATATCACCTTGTAGTGAATATCTCATGGGAGGAATAAGCTCTTCATGCCATGAGGAGGTGATTGCCTAAATCTGCAAATACAAACACATAAAACAACACAAGTCTGTTCTTTCACATAATGAATGCATTGAATCACCAATGCTCATGTAAGTTGAAAGCTTGTAATCATCTAGTTTACAAATGAATGCCTAAACATGCTTTTATATGCAACTACAAACACTCCCACCAAGAATTTTGTAATTCAAACTTACTATGTCTGCTTAGGGACCAAATAACGGTCATAAACTGACACTTAAAATTTGGACCTGACCCAAAATAGGGTAGGATTAGGGCGCAGGCACCCAAGTCCCCCCCCTTGTTTTGGGCAGGGTTAGGTTCAAGGAGTCCCCCTAGGTCCCATTTGTCATGATACCTAGGGTTCATTCCATCGGGATGCCAAATTAGGATGTAAGATGTCCTACATGCACACTAAAGACCCAGGAGCTAAACCTTATGAGGGAAAAGCCCCCAAGGGGACATTTTCTGACGTTATAGTTTGAAAGGTTAAAGCCATATTATGTAAAGATTTAAATAAGGCTTTTGAAACTTGTTGTTGTTGTTATCATATTGAATTTGATCTCTACTATGAGGTGTTTTAAAATATGAGAGAAGAAAGTGATGGTTTTCAAAATACACCTCCTAAACAGGTAAGTCTTTTCATAGAATCCATCTTATGTGATAATGCAATTGGTCAAATAAACAACATAAAAGGAATTTGTGAAACATGTATAAATTTGGCTAAATTACCTTTGAGAAATGAAGATACCAACCCAACAAAGACAATAAATTGCAAGAGTTACAAGTATGTAAAGTTTCAGACAAATTTTGGGAAAGAATCCACAGGGTTAAACTATGTAGAAGAGGAGATACCTCTTGGAACATTTATGGAAAATTTTCAAAAATTGATACAATCGTACATACATCATGCCTTTTTTGCTAGGTGGCAAGCACAATAGTTTCAAACATTAAGAGATACTTTCCCACCTAGATTAGTTCTATCAATAGTTGCCTTTGTAGAAAATTACTCTTTTGTACATCAAAAAGAGATTCAATCAGATTATTACTTTTCAAAGCAGATCACTATTATGGTGCATCTATGTTATCAACTTGCACAATTAGATTTGAATGGTGTTGATAGTACAAATCATGAATGAGTCATTAAGAAAGAATATCACTTTTATATTAGTGATGATAAAGAGCATGACACACTTTTTGTACAACATTGCTTTACAATGTTTTTTGAGAATTTGGCAAGCAGATGTGTAAATATTGAAAAGTATTTTGTATGGTCATATGGATGTGTGGCCCAATTCAAATCATTACGACCATTTTATGCACTATGTAGATATCATTGAAATTACAAAATACCACATGTTTGGAGTTTCTTTGAGAGTGGGCATGGAAAGGGTGAACATGATGGTGCAGGAGCTTGCATTAAACATACCCTAAGAAAGCATCAAATGAGTTATTCATGAGATCATCTAGAAAATGCACATGATGTTGTTAAATGGTATAAGAAACACTTTGCATCAAATGAGGTCACCACATCTTCAGGAATGAATCGATACATCCCACATAGAGTGTTTTGGGAGATATTAGGTATGTATATATAAATTTTACAGAAATGAAAATTTCAAACTTTAAATTTAATATATATATACATGTATGTTTGAATTTGTATTTAAGTTTAAATTTTAAATTTAGTAAATTTAATTATATTAAATGAATTTCTATTAAATTTATATATATGTAGTTTTTTTATAATTTTTATGTATCTAGATGTGGATAGAAGATTGAAGCATGGATGCAAGAGGGTAGACAAAACAAGATCTTTGCATTGTGTCATGAGCACAGATGATCACCCTAGATGGATATTGTACATGAGGGATTACTCTTGTTTCTGTGATGATTGGATTTTGGAAAAATTTGAGGCATGCAACAACCAACAACATGGATATGTTAGTGAATGGAATGTGGTACCATTAGTTATTTCTAACACATACGATGAAGATGATGATGAAGACTTTGAAGACATTCCTTTGATTTTAATTGATTATGACCATATTTTAGGATTGATTAGAAAAGGTATGTATGCATGTATGTATTTATATGTACAGTTTGATATTTATTTAATGTAAATTTACAACACATGTAGTTATTTATTTAGTTTAGTACTCTGATGAGTTAAATTTAATGATTATAAAGTCTAGAGAGTTCTAATTTTTTACAAATTTTGAACCATGTAAATTTGATGTACTAGGAAATATTTTTGTAGTCATAGCAGAGCCTAGAAACATAGAAGGTGTTAGTTATTATTTAATGTGTTGTACAGAAGAGAGGAAGGAGCTAACATGACATGAAACAAGTGATGAAATGGTGTTTTCCATAGGTGGGTTGTTGTTATATGGAGCCTAATCAAACTCAAAGGTTAAATTTTCCCCACTTTTATCAGTGTGGTTTCCCCCCAAATTATTTAATGGGGGAGTGCAGGGGGGTAGATCCCCTCATGCGGAGCCTGAGGGGCTTACCCCCCCGGTGGTGGCCCCAGGACGAAGCCCATGATGGGGGTCTAGGGGCAACGCCCCCAGTGGGAGTTGTTGGGGGTAGCGCACCCATAGCAAAAATTGCCTATTATTTTATAAAGGCATCAGGAGTTATTTTTCTATTAGCTGAAATAAATAAAAAACACCCTATTTTTGTAACCCACTTAAGGCTTGATAAGATCCGCTAAGGGTTAGGGTCTCCATTGAGATGTATTGTAGCATTTTGTAGTGGTATTGAGTTGCATGGATTGTTGGTTGTGATCGGTTTGATTTACTGGATAATAATATTGGACTCTTTATTGGTGGATGTAGCCTGAGTTTGGGTGAACCACCTTAAAACTTGTCTCTCACTGTTATTATTTCTGTGTATTTTCATTCCTCTATTTAATCTTTATTTGCATTTAATTGATATCTTCTATCAGCTAACCCTAACAAGTGGTATCAGAGCAGGTTGTGTTAGATTATCATCTGCAAGAAGGTCTCATGGTTGAGTGGGAGTCTCACAGTTGAGTGGGAGCAATGGCAGATGAGGGTAAATTGAAGGTCGATAAATTTAATGGGTAGAACTATTAGTTATGGAAGATGTAGATGGAGGATTATCTCTATCAAAAGGATTTATGGAGGCCATTGGAAGGAGTATCCAAGAAACTGGTAGGAATGATGGATGAGGATTGGGAACTTCTAGACAAAAAGGCCCTGGGAACCATTTGGTTGTGCCTAGCACTGATGAAAGCTTTGGCTAAATTGTATGAAAAACCCTCAGCCTCAAATAAGGTATTTCTCATGAAGCATTTGTTTAATTTGAAAATGATTGAAGGTGGATTTGTGATAGATCATTTAAATTAGTTTAATACGATTGTCAGTCAGTTAACTTTTGTAAAAGTAAAATTTGACAAAGAGGTGAGGGCTCTCTTGGTTTTATGTTCTTTGCCAGAAAGCTGGAATAGCTTGGTAATGGCTGTAAGTATCTCTATCTCTAGTTCAAATACTTTAAAATTTGATGTTGTTGGTGTTATCCTTAGCAAGGAAATATGACGAAAAATCTCAGGAGGGTCCACATCAGGTAGTGTTTTGAATGCAAAAAGAAGGGGCAGATCAAAGGAGAGAGGAAAAGGTTCTAGAAGTCATGGGAAGTCACGAAGAAAATCAAAGAACAAGAGATCCCAATCTAGAGGACAGAAGGATTGCTGGTACTGTGGGAAACTAGGTCATCTAAAGAAAGATTGCTGGTCTCAGAAGAATAAAGGAGACAAACAAGAAGGAAATAAGGAGGCAAATGTACTAAGTAATAAATCTAAAGATGATGCTTTGATTCTTTCCTTAGATAATGCTGATGATTCATGGGTTTTAGATTCAGGGGCCTCATTTCATGCTACACCCTATAGAAGTTATTTTTTTTATTATGTCCAAGGGGATTTTGGGTTGGTTTATTTGGGAGATAATGAACCCTGTCACATTGTTGGAAAGGGAAGAATTAAGATTAAGTTGTAGAATGAGAATCATTGGCTACTACAAGAGGTAAGACATGTTCCAAGGCTTCGTAGGAATTTAATTTTAGCAGGGTAGCTAGCTGAAGAAGGTTGCAGTGTTACATTTACTGATAAAAATTGAAAGGTTTCAAAAGGTGCCTTAATAGTAGAAAAAGGTGTGAAAGTAGGCACCTTATATCTTTGTATAGGTCATACTATTCCTTCTACTTTAGTTGTTGTAGAGAAAAAATAAACAGGTTCAGGAACAGTTGTTGCGGGTTCATAAGAAGAGACTGAAATAGTTGCTACAGGTTTTGACACAACATTGTTACATAACAAACTTGGGCATATGAGTGAAAAAGGTATGAATGTACTTCATTCTAAGAAAGTTTTACCAGGTCTGAAATGTATTAATATGGATTTATGTGAAAGTTGTGTATGACAAACAAAAGAGAGTCAGTTTTCTCAAGGATGGGAAGAAAAAGAAAGATGAAAAGTTGGAGCTTGTGCATACAGATGTATGGGGACTAGCTCAGGTATCTTCTCTTGGTGGCTCTCAGTATTACATTACATTCATAGATGATGTAACTAGAAAGGTTTGGATTTATTTCCTCTGGTAGAAATCTAATGTATTTGAAACATTTAAGAAATGAAGAAGCCTGGTTGAGAATGAGACAGGTAAAAGATTAAAATGCCTCAGATCTGATAACAATGGTGAGTATTCCAGTAAAGAATCTGAGGATCATTGTTCCTTTATTGGAATCCATAGGAAGAAAATAGTTCTAGGGACTTGTTATGATTTTTTTAACACATTCATAACAAAAGTTAAAATTCACAAAATGAACCTAACTGTCTTGAAAGATATGAAGAAATCAATTAAGATTACTTAATCCCAAGTTTTCGTATGGTCAAGTCTTGACCTTGTGGACAGTTCAATAGGTTAATATGAAGCTGTAATATGCAAGGGGCCATACTTGATTTAAGGTGACTAATGATTTACTAGACTCGAATTATGCAAGATATCACAAATATCAACATTTTATTCATTTCATTGCATAAATTTGTTATTGTATTACAAAGCTTTCTATGATTTATATTAAAACAAACTTTTCTTTTCAAATATTATGAAGATTGCCAAATATTAACTCAATTGTTCCTATTTCCTTCAAACGTCAGACAATCTCCTTTGAATTTCTATGTTTAAGCTAAATATTTCAAATGTTTGGGAAAAGTTAGAGAAATTCTAATTCAACATCATTTGCTATAGGATCTAAATGTTTTGTCATGCACGTTATAAGAATTATAGTAAACTTGATCAAATCAAGAGACTAAATCATTAAATGTGAATGTCCTGAGTATTTTTACGAACATACATTCAAGATTGCAAGCTTTAAGAGATATTATTTCAAATACAAAGAAGAGCCAGAAGACACTCTGAATATCGACATAGAATTCCAGATTCATTTATATTCAAAAACACACAGTCATATATGATTTACAATGTATGAATGACTCTTAGCTTCATTAATCAACTTCACAGAAAACTTACAATGCTATACAGATACAATAAGAAAGCTGGACATTCCACGCATTCCTTAGTGTAGACACAGGCAACCTCCTCTAAACTAAAATACTCCTATTCAAAATGCTTGAACAAATTACAAATGCTAGCTATTTTCTAAAAATCCCTGTGTAAGTAATGTATAGGTAGCAAAGTTCCTTACATAGATTTTGAACTTCTCATTGCTACGGCTACAACTCCATCTATGGTTGAGATCTTTCCATTATTGATCAATGGTGCAAATTCATCTCTAACCGTCTGCCAAAATATCCAAACAGCATATTTTCCCTCTCAAAGGATGCTATTGGAATCTTTCAAAAAACAATAAGATTCTCCCTTTCTTTGACTTTTACCGGTTGATACTCTTTGTTTGACTTCTCTCAAAACCATTGCTTGCCTTTGTCTTCTCATTCTTTCAAATACTTTTTGAAATTATTTATTACACCTTCTACAAAGGTGCGGTCCCCTCCTAGACTCTTTGCCCATATGTACTCCTGCATTATAACTCCTTTTAATTTCTTCACTCTATTTTCTGATCCTTCTCTATTCTTCTTATATTTCCTCATTTAGCGCTTTCTTCTACCAATGAATCCATTATTTGTTTGCTCATGTATTCTTTCAGATTTTCAATGCATGGTGTAAATATGGCCTTAAACTTTGTTAATGCCCTTTCTAACTCATATGTTGGCACTTCCATACATTCATGCTCTAAGAGTTTTTCAATTATCTTCTTGTGCATTTTAACCATTTCAACTTCTTTCTCTTCTAAATCCTAGATAGTTGTTATACATTTTCTGAGGTTATCTTCCTCAAATTTAAGCTCTAATCTTGTCTATGGCACTTGGCTTGCCAGTGAAGGGGTAATTACTCCTTCATTAATTAACTCTTTTGTTCTTTCTTCAATTTTTGTCAGTTGTTCCAATTCACACTTACATTCTTCCTTTCTGAATTGGCATTTATATATGAGTATACTACATTTACTCCTTTCTTTTGCAACTATTTTCCAACTTTCCACTACCTGCTTTATTACTTGCTCCCCTTCTTGTATAAAATCTCTAAACCATTCATCACAAATATTGGCCTTGAGCCTTTTATTTTCCATGTCCCTTATTTATTCTTTGGTTACCACTACTATGTCACTGGACAATTCTGGGACTATTGCATTGGGATTAAATATCCCTTTAATAAATTGTTGTAGTTGGACAATGTGTCCTTTTAAGTATTCCTATTTATCTTTGTCTTTTCTCAGCATCTCTATTGTCACTTGGTGCATATCCTCCCATTCATTAATGAGTTGTTCCCTTGTAGTATGCCCAAGGTCAAAATTTAATATTTTATACTCCTCCAAGGCTATTTCACATTTTGCCTTTTCTTTTTGTTGTATGGCTAGGTTCAGCATTCTAGACCCATCTGGCCCTCTCTGTATAGTAGACATTGTCCTAGCCTTTCTTTTTTCTTTCATTGGTGTCTTCTCACCTAACAAACTCTTGATGTCAATTGGTACTAAATGTACCTCTTTTTTCTCCTTTCTTATTTCTTCTCCTAACCATGCAGGAATTTCTTTTGTACCTTCTACAGCCTTAACTTCATCAATTACCTCTTCATGAGGTCTCTCTATTTCCACTTCTTCTTGTTGTTCTTGTTGGGGTGGAGGCTCTTGTTCCATGGGATCATTTTGTTGTTCTTTTGATTCACCTTCATTTTCTTCTTCCTCAATTTCTGTATCTCCTCCATCCTCAGCCTCTTCTTTAGGACCTTCCTCTTCTGATGGCTCTTTTTCTTGATCCTCTTCTATATGTATTTGCTCTACATCTAGCATGGTTATATCTTGTTTGTTCTTCAAGTTTATTCTCGTCAACCTTTTCTGTTTCTTCTTTACCTTGAGGCCTCTTGGTTTCATCTTCTATAATCTTGTATTTTCTATCTCCACTTTCTTTCTCATCAACCTTTTCTTGTTCTTGTATATTTTCTATATTTATTTCTTCTTCACTTTGCTCATCATACATATTAAGCATATTCAAGACATATGCTCCTGATGTGCTATCTTTTGTTTCATATTTTGTTTGATCATGCTTTTCTGTAATTGTCTCTTCATGCGTTCCTTCTTTCTCAGCTTCTTCAATCTTATGGGCTTCCTCTTGCACATCCCTGACAATTTCAAAAGGAACTAAGGTACCAAATGGGTCCACTGATCCTATTTCTTCTTGTACCTTTTCTTCTTCATGCTCTAAGCCCTGTTCAATCTCCATTTCAGCTTGAGTACCTTGCTCTTCCTCTTCACTTAGGAAATCACTAGAATCTTCTTCTATTTTAATCTCCTTTCCCTTATACATTTCTCTTTCTTCACTATCACTATTGTCAATGTGCACAATCTCAATAGTTTGTTTGGCTTTGTGAGTTTCTGACTCTTACTGTATTTCTCCAGCCAACTCTATTTTTACTTGAGCATATGTTTGTTTTTGTTTTGATGATGTGGAGGCACTAGGTATATTACTCAGTTTTGCACCTACTTCCTGTGCTCCAATTACACCACATGTTTTAGAAGTCTTACCCTTTGACAAACTTATTGGTATTTCCTTTCTAATTTGTTGTCTTGCCACTTCCTTAGCAGTCTGTGCCTCTTCTGCACTAATCTCATGACTTATTGATTTGGCATCCACAAAAGTATCTGATGCCACTGCTTCTATTATTCCTAGTGCATATGGATCCATTAAAGTAGCATTTTTATCTTTTTCAACAATCTTGGCCTCTACAATCTTCCTTTTCTTCTCATAGAAGCATTACAGATCCTCATCAGTTTCTCCTTTTCTTTTTCTTCCTTCTTTCAGATAAGTGATATTTTTTCCTTCAGCCTTGAGCTCTTCAATTTTGTCTTTCAACCATGTTTTTGAAAATAATATCACTGGCTTTGATTTTACGTCTAGAGATGTATTCCAAGGCTATGACCAGTCAGGCTTTGTAATAGGAGCCAACCTTGCTTCTACATAACTATGATGTAATAGTCTATCATCTTCCTAAACCTCTGGGGGTACATATATGTCACCTATAGACTTTATTTTCTCAATGGTTAATCTTTTATGAGCTCTTTTCCTCACTTCCTTGTCATTTTTTGCAATGAGCCCAAAAATCCTCAATATGTATCTAATGTTTGTACTTTTTATCAACAAAATTCTGGATCCTATGGAAAGGATCAAATTTCCTAACTAAATCAAATTCTTGAAAGCCATAATATCTCAATTCTTGTTTTGTCCCATAACCTCTTCATTGTAACAAGAGTATCTGCCAATAGCCCAAGGCAACTTAAGATTTCCTCTAGTGAACTTTTTATACATTCTAAAAACATTCAAATTCTGTCTTGAAAATTCCAAAATAATCAACTTATCAGAAGGATATCTTAGTAGCATAAATGGCTTTCCCTCAAATCCTTTAGTCCTTATATAAGTAAAAAGTTCAAATTGAATGAACTAGGAACTATGCAATCCAATTGCATCTTTTGCATTTGTAGACAACCTTTTGTCAAGTTCCTCTCTCAAAACTCTCACCATGTAAGTATAAAACACATCATTGACCAAAGCAAACTTCTTCAATGCATTCTCCTCTTGCAATTCAACGTAGTGTTCATACACTAATTTTTTATTAGGACCATTCCCTAGGGTACCAACCCTTTCTATGGCATGTATATATGGCCTAATTTCTGCTGCACATGAATATAACACATAGGAAGACAAATAAAAGGGCATCATCTTTTGTTTTCTTAGCATAGCCTACTTCCAAATAGCTGTGCTTATTGCTTTGGCCCAGTGGATTTGCCCTTGCTCTTTTTCTCCTACTCTTATGAACTCAATAACAGTGAACATCCATGGTTCACATTTGGTGCCATCTCTCAGCCCAACCAATCTACTTAGCATGGTGATCATCAAATAAATTTCTTCCTTGAAGTATATTCTCATCAAGTTCTTGTGTACCCTGGCTATAGCCTTGGGTTTATTTTTTGGGTTATACCAACTGTGGAATATTTTACCTTTACAGTCTCTTTAATTTGTATTAAAGTCTTCATTATATTGATCAATATCAATATCTCTCATTTTCTCATTAATTTCCAATCCAAATGTCTTTGTAATCCCTTATGTGGTTAGATCAGCAATAAGTCTGTCATACAGCATGATCTTCCTGGTAGCTAGATCATATAAAGTCACACAGTCTAAACACAACTCTCTGGCCTCCATAGCCAGTGGGAAACCTGCAGCCCTGTATAATCCACTCTCCTAGATACATTTCATATCCTATGAAGCATTCACTGCAGTAATTTTCTGTAACACATTCTCTACATCATAATTTCCTATATTCGTATCCGTGCCCACATCGCTCATACTGATTAAAGATGGATAACCTCTGTACAAGGGCAATTCTTCTTTCTCTATCTCTTTGCATGGTTTCCTCTCTTTTTTCACCTCACCCCTTGTATCCTTCTTCTGTTTCAGGGCCATCCTATGGAAACATGCATCTTTTAACTTTCGTTTTACTTTCCTGTCTAGGGTTTTTACTATGAATTTCTATTTTTTACCATTTTACCCTAACCAGTTTGTGTTTTATGTTTTGACCTTTAAATTTGTTAAGCTCTACCCATTTAATTAATAGTTAAAATAGTAATTTGACAAACTACCTACGTTTTAAACTGAAATTACTAAAATTAACACGTATCTTACCAAGTCAAAAGAAATAGAGTTTTGAGGTAAATACCTATATTTCTTCAACTATTTAACTATTGTCATTGACTTACTTTTACCTTTTATCTTTCTTCTTACTACTGTAACTTTGTCACTCTGATAAATTATGTTCAATTTACTGTAGCACTTCTTTCTTCTCTGCAATTTTAACTCTCAACAATGTATATTTGAAAACAAAATAACATTGAATTTACCCTAACTCTCGTTAAATTTTACCCTTTTTGAGTGTTAGACTTGCATTAATTATAACAATTAATGTGCCAAAACTTCGGGCTTCTATTGCAATGTTTGTGTTTTTAAATTTTCTTACTGTTAGTTTAATTCTGCATACATACCTTTTCCCTTTGTATTTTTCATTGTATGTTTTCTTTGTATATCCTCATTGTATCTTTAAACATACAAGCATTTTATGCAAGAAATCAAACTATAGTTCTTTCCCTTTTTTGATTTTTCCGTACTTCCTTGTATATCGCCGCTTGTATGTACTCTTTGCATATTCAAATATACAACTTATACAAACCCTCTCATTACATTTTCTCTCACGATGCTTTTATTTTCTTTGTACCTCAAGTATGTACATCATAAACATACAAGCATTTAAAACATACAAAGACTTTTTTGTATTTAATTTCTCTTTCGTATCCGGTTTGTATCTTTAACTTGTATCTTTTGCTTTGCATATCAGCTTGTATCTTGAAGACATACATTGTAATTATACAAACCTAACATGCAATCAGTGGGACCCACTTCACTTTTCCAATTGTATCTCTGCGATACAACAATGATTGTATCTATCTTTAGATACAAGTCTGGATACATACAAACTCTTTTTGTATCACCTTTTTGGACTTGTCCCTTTTATAAACCACAGTATGTAGCCCTTTTTCGACTCTGACTTTTATATAACGTGAAATGCATCCTCCGATATACATTAAGTCCTGATGCATCCTTTATATCAAATTTTAACTTTTCTTGAGTTCCACGTTGTATGTATACCGGAATGTATAATCTCAAAACATACATACAAAGCATGAAATATACAACAATTATATCACATTTCATAATCTTTCAGTTATGCGACTTACATATCTCATTGTATATCATCTTGTATGTTTCCGAACATACAAGCCTAAAATACATTCAACGGACCTAACCGATTATTCATTTCAACTTTAAACTCTGTCGGGCCTGACTTGTATGTATATATAAAATGTTAACAAAATGCATACAAGTACACCAACATATATAAACCTGATGACTTCTTTCGTGACTTATACAACGAATCGATATACAAACAACTTTGTATATGCAACATACAAACCCTTCCCTGATACATTTACCAAAAAACACATATAAGTTGCAAAATACTGGGAATTTTTAAATGCTTCAAAAAACAACCCTTACTCATTTTTGACAAGGAATTCACCCATATTAAGCTCTGGTGCTTAATGCTATTTTTCTTTATTTTCAACAAGGTTTGTAACTTTCACTTCCTTTTCCCTTTACCACCAAACAGACCCACACACACAAGCAAAGAAGCCAGACACAACAGGGGTCCTCATTTTGCTAAGAAGTAAAATGGGGCATGTTGTGAGCATCACAACAACTAGCAACCAAATAAAACAATTAAATTAAAAATAACATTAAAGAAAACTTAAATGAAATAAATTCATAATTTCCAACTATCTTTTCTGCAAATCATCATTTAACTTGAGACCTAATGTATTCAATAAGGTGCATGAATTTTCGTATTTAGTTTAAGTGGATGCACGTGATTAATAATCCTCATCTTGAAAATTAGTCGAACAAACCAGTGACTGATATTAGACTACCTAGTTGATGTCATTCCCTCATAGCCAACCAGATAGAGCCTTGCTACTAGCAGGCGTCCATAGGCTCGACAAAGTTATCGTTACAATTCTCCTAAGTAGAGCCTCACCGCTAGCAACCGTCTATAGCCTCGGTAGAGTTACTTAGATGACTTAACTTGGATTTTAGTAAAATCCATTTTATTTATTTATTTATTTATTTTATATTTTGTATTTGATACAGATTTCAATAATATATTACAGTTGTAACTTCATGATGCAAGGAATGATCACTTGCTGAAATTAAGTTGAGAATTGCAATGGTAGCAAAGGTGACCTCTAATTTTTCACCTAATATCTACACTGGTAAGTTCAACAAACCTAAGGATTTTAGGTGTGTCATTGTGAGAAACTTCCCTTGAATTCTCAACCCACAGTTATTGAATACAAAATTTCACAAGTCAACTAACTTTCTACATTTATGATAGTCACAACAAGTTATGTATAAATTTCAAATAATTAACCTGAATGCTCTAAATTTTCTATTGTTTTCAGTGGTTGTTAGTTTGCTCCTGTATACTTAAAAAAAAAAAAAACACCCATACTAAGGCAACACAACACACAAACAAACACAACAAAACAAACAAAAACAAAACAAAACAACACCAAACAAACTATACATTATTTACATTATGATACAACATAGACCAACAAGCCTCACCTCAAGCCTGAAAGTAGTGTTTTAAGTGTTGGCCATTAACCGGTAATGGCACATCTTCCCCAGTCAAAGTCTTGAGCCTGAAAGTGTTGTCTCCTATTATTTCTGAGACCTGTAATGGACCTAACCATAATTTGTCAAATTTTCCATGATTTCCTTTCTTTTCATGTGCTTTATCCCAGCACAGCACTAAGTCTGAAATTCTAAATGTTTTGACTCTTGCTCTTTTGTCAAACCATCTTTTAACCACTGCTTGATGTTTAGCAAATTTCTCAATGGCTTGATCTCTTTTCTCATCTAATTGCAACATCTATATTATTCTAGCTTCTCTGTGATCATCAAAGCCTAAATATTCATTAGCAAACTTCCAGACTGGTATTCTTAGATTTACTAGAAGTATGGGATCAGTCCCATAAACTAGGTGATAAGGTGTATTACCTAAGGTTGACTTAACCTTAGTCCTATCTACCCAGAGTGCATACTTTAGCAATGTGTTCCATTCTCTAGGATTCTTTTAAATTAGCTTCTTGATTATATCCAATAAAATCTTATTTGTGGACTTAGCTAAGCCATTCCCCTGAGAATAATAGTTTGAAGAAAATTTTAAAACTATTCCATATTCAAACGCCCATTTAGAAAATTTCAAAGAAGAAAATATAGGGTCATTATCACATACTAGCGAGTATGGAGCTCCAAACCTTTTTATGATGTTTTCTTCAAGGAACTTGATAACTACCTTAGTAGTAGAGAACTTGCAACATGTGGCTTCAGTCCACCTTGTACAATAATCAGTCACTGTCAGTATAAGCTTATGTCCTGCAGATGATGGAGGATTTATGACTCCAATGAAATCTAAGCCCCACTGTGCAAATGGCCTAGACTTAATGACTGGCTATAATGGATTAGCCTGATTCCTTCCTTTATCTGCTGCAGTTTGACAAATATGACAACTTCTAATGTGACTCTCAATATCTTTAAACATTGTAGGCCAATAGTATCCTGCTCTCAATATCTTATGCATTGTGGCTAAATGGGAACCATGAGCAGTTCCATATTTATCATGTAATTCTGACAACACCTTATCTGCTTCAACTCTGTTTAAACATCTTAAATATATTCCTTCATGGTTCTTCTTGAATAGAAGACCTCCTTGTACCATGTACTTCTGTGCTTTGATTTTTAAAGCTCTCCTCTGAGAGGATTTCATCTTACTTGGGTATTTGCCTGATATCAGGAAAGTGTTCAAATCATCATACCACCCTGATGTCTCATTAGTATTCGACACATATTGTTGTTTCACTAAACTTGGGTCTATATTTGCTATGGTCTACACTAATGTTTGTCCTCTGACCAACTTCATTTGGATAATTTCCATATCAAACTACTGCAGTGTTGTAATCCATTTGGTTCTTTTCTCTCCAGGCTCATTCTACATCAGCAGCATCTTCATGGCTGCATCTGGTACTATGGCCTTAACTTGACTGCATAAGATATAATGTCTAAACTTTTTCACTACTCTTACTAGTGCAAATGCCTATCTTTCTGTATCAAGATATTTCAGTTGTTCATTCTTCAGAGGTGCACTCATAAAAGCTATGGGCTTCTCTTCATTATCTTCTCCTTTCTGTGTCAAAGCAGCTGCAACAAAATGTAAAGATGCAAAAGAATAAATGTAAAATGGCTTTGTATAATCTAGACTTGTCAACACAGGAGCATAAAAAATAGCATCCTTGATATCCTGAAATGCAACTTTTGCTACTGGTGTCCATTCTATCACTGCATCCTTCTTAAGCATAGCGTTCAATGGTTGCACAATCTCTACAAACCTTAAAATAAACTTCCTGACAAAATCAATTTTCCCAAAAAATGATTTTAATTCCTTCTTACTATTAGGTAATTGTAATTTCTTTATTCCTTCTATTCTATCCAGATCAATAGATATCCCATTCTCAGAAATGACATTCCCTAATAATTTCCCTTCAGTTATGCCAAATGAACATTTCTTTGGGTTGAGAGAAATCACATTTCTTTCACATCTTTTAAGTACTCTTCTCAGATCTTCAGCATGAGTAGATACATCTTTGGAATAAATAATTAAATCATCCATATAAATTACAATGCATTTACCTGACAGTCCACGGAATTCAATGTTCATGGCTCGCTGAAAAGTGGCACCTGCATTAATTAGACCAAAATGCATTCTTCTGTATGCATAATTACCCCATTTACAAGTAAAAGTGGTTTTCAACCTGTCTTCTTTATCAACTAAGACTTGGTTATATCCTAAAAATCCACCTAGAAAAGACATCATCTTAGCTCCATTCACTGCTTATAACACTTCATCTATTGGAGGCAGAGGATAATTATCTTTTTCAGATGCCTTGTTTAAATTTATAAAATCTACACATAACCTAATGTCTCCACTTTTCTTTCTCACAGGTACTAAATTAGCTACCCAGGTTGAATGTCTGACTAGGAAAATTATTCTAGCAGACAGCAATTTTTTCACTTCTTCAAAAATCAAAGGTTCTGAAATGGCATTCATGGGCCTTTGTTTTTGCCTAAATGGTTTAACATTTGGTTTCAAAGGTATCACATGAGTTATGATGGACGTATCATATGTTTTCAAATCCTCATATGTCCATGCTATGATATGTTTGTACTCTTTTAGAACATCCATGATTTCTTTTCTCAACTGTTCAAAACAAACCTTTCCAATTAGTACATTTTGTGGACTCTGCTCTATTCCAAGCTTATATGGATCACACTCACCTCCCTCAGTTTTGGGCAAGTCTTTCTATCTTACTACCCCATCAAAATAAAAAAATTGTTCTAACTCAATCACTCCCTTAGGTAAGAAATTGCTTTTTAAGTTGATTATGTCTTCTTCATCCCAAGACACATTAGGCCTTTCCTGTTCATCAATAATTTAAGCTTCAAATACCTCATTACAAGTTAAAAAATCTACAATTTTCTAATCCCCTTCAAATACCTGAAAATGAGTAACATTATCTGGTATACTAGGCACATTTACTAATTCTACATCAAATCTTTTTAACCCTGACAGTGTTAATGGTTTTAAAGTGCTAGCAGCAACTACTAGTGCATCTAGTCTATGGTTCAATTCTCTAGGGATATGTGTTGATCATGATGTTAGTCATAAACAAACATAGAATAAAAGTACACATTAACCCTTACTCATCTTGAAAGATATGATGAATTCAGAGAATTCATGATCTCAAGTCTCTATTGATTAGTTCTTAATCTCCTGATGTTACTCAGAGGTTGATGTGTGTTGCTGTTTCCATTTTGGGGCCTTACGTAGATCTCATCAGTAAGATATTGTTTCCTGTAATGATGTTGCAAAGATAGTTATTCTACACAGGATATACCTCAAATATTATGTCTATCTTCAAAACTTTGCATGATATTTGTCATTGTGACATGCTTTAACCTCAAATATGCTGAATATGTTCATTTATCTATGGGATGTTTGCATATTTGTACTATTTTCTTAAGATTGTCAGTTATTTGCAATTGTGATGATGAAATTCTCTGAAATTGAAAGAAACTGAAAGAAATACTTCAAATTAAAGTTGAACCTTTAGTTACTGATCCACATACATACTTGATACTGTCATGAGGAGAAGAAATCAAACCATATGTTCACCAGGATATTCTACAGCTAGATACAGTTGATGCAAACTTTAGAGGATGATGAATGAACACAATACATGCAAAATGATGAGCACTCCAAGGGACGCAGCAAATCAAAGTACATATCTAGAATTCAGACACAGATTACTCAAGATTTATGAATATTTGTAATCGAAATACTCTTCACTTTCATTAAGTATGCAAAAGACATGTACATATACAATAGCTTTGAAATGAGTCCTAAATACTTCAGCAAATAGATTTCAATTAAGTTTTGAATGTTTAAAATGAGGCATCCATGCACCTTTTATAGAATAAGGTGAGGGATCCATTACAATTGATCTACGATCAAGATTTATCTACGATCAAGATTTATCTATTGAAATCTATGGTTTACATTTCATTGACTAAGTCGATATTTTCCATATGGCACAGGTTGCTAGCTGGCAACCATCTGAAATACTTATTTTCTTTCATTAAGTATCTGATGCGTATATTCACTTTATGATGCATCCTCATCAGGTTCTTTGTCATCATCATGACTTTCACTGCTCTTGCTTGCTTCATCATCATCATGATGATCATTCTCTTGAATATGGACCTACATAGCTATCCTAATATTCTCATATGCTTGCACTATTCTCTCCAATTCTCCATCGTCTTGAGTTTTTGCTATGGTGATGGCATGTTTATGCACCTGATACTTGCTCTAGAGAGATTCCAACTTATTCTTCCTACTATTGGCAGTTTCATTATAATCTTCCACTCTGACCTTTATTCTCATTACTTTATCTAATACTTCTTCTGTCAGGTCGTTGAGAGGGTCTTCAACAACTAGCTAGAAATTACTATGTAGAGCTTTGATGACAAACTCTTCATCTTGATTCTCTATCTTGCCCTCTGCATCTCCTTCTAATGTTTCTAAAACCTCAGCCTCATGGGACATCATATCATGTAGCTTCATGCTGATTTCTCTCAACTTATTGTTGCATCTTTTGAGTATATCACATTCAAATCTGATGTCTTTATCCCAGATATCAATCAATTGGGCTGTGTTATTACTCAGTACCTGGTTCTTTATTAGGATCTGTGGATCAATCCTCCTCATTTCATCCAAAATGTTGATAACCTTTTCTATCTGAAATGACCTCCTATCGATCTCCATCTGTAGTTTATCTACTTTTTTCCTGGAGATGCCAAAAGAATTCCACCTCTTCAAAGAGGCCTTTGCTACTTACTCAGCTCCATCGAGCGTGGATGACATCCATTTCAACATTATTTTTGATTCATGCTTCATGAGGTTCAACTTGTTGACCTCCTCCTAAGAAATAGGAATCAATGGGACTGCATGATCATTGGTTGTATCGTCAGGGTTAATTAACCCTCTTATATATGCATGCAACTGAGCAATGTGCTCTTTATGTTGCGTATTCTTCTCTTTTTCTCTCTTAACTCTTTGAGTTAATGAATCAATAATGTCTTTACCTTCTTGGCCTTCTTGATCTTCATTGGCAAACCCCAAATCTACTATAGTAATCTAGAATTCATCCAGAGTGATCTTGCCTTTTTCTTTATCAACTGTAGGAATAGCTACCTGGGCTATTCTCCTGTCTGTATCAGGATCCCTTTGTATGGTAGAAGTTATTCTAGCCTTTCTCTTTGGCTTTATTAGAGTTTCTGTAAATAATGTGGACACATCAAATTCTTGTATCCCTTTGTCTGACTCTTCACCAATTTCTTTCTCCAGCCATGAAGGAACTTGATCTTTTAACTGTTGGTCTCCATCATCATCATGATGACCACCCTAATCTTCGGTATCGACCATCATGTGTGATGGTGAGGGTGATTTCCTTATTTCTTCCTCATGATGCTCCTCATGAGGGTTATCTTTGGGTATATCCTCATGTTGAGGGCCTTCCTTTTCTCGAGGGTGATCCTATTGATCATCTACATGTTTATCATGATCTTGATCTTTTGCTTCCTCCACGGGTATCTTATCTACCTTAATGATTTCCTCATCATGAGGCACATTTGTTTCCATAGATATTATTGCATCTACCTTAGGCTTGTCCACCTAATCTGCAGCTGTAATTTGTTCTGTAGGTGTAACAATTACCTCCTATACTTTTAGGGTAGGATGATCTGATATATATGTCTCTTCTCCTCCCTTGTCTGGTACTTCAACTATCTTGGCTCCAACAAGTATTTCCTCTTGTTGTTGCTTACCCATATCTACAGTATGGCTCTCTATTGCTGCCATTTTTACTTTATCAACATTTTCTTCTTTATCCTGAACATTTCCTTGATTTTCAGGACTTGCATCCTATCTATAAGTGAGAACAATTACTGCAAGACTAGTTACCTACTTAATCAATGTATCAAGCCCTATCTCTTGAGCTACCTTTTATGGGCTCTTTTCCTTTTCTGATTCCACTTGCTTTATTTCCTCCAACATTGTTTGTACTAATGGAGTTCCATGAGGAGTTACCTGGGTGCCAACAACATAGGCTTCCATTTTATGTGAAGCTACATCCTTCACTGCCTCATCATCGAATAGGTCAACTATTTCCTCTAATGAAACAATGCCACTTTGGAGTATCCTATAGGTTTCTTTTGCATGTTCTTCTACTAATTCAGTTTTGAATTTTACAATGATGGGGAGTGGAACATTATGCTATAGCTCCTTCTTGAATACCTCCCCACCGGCTCCCCTCAGCGTTATGGGAGTTTGTCTTATTTCACCTCTCATAGACGTCCTTGGTTTCTTAGGTGTAGTGGTTACCACCTGAGGTGCTCTTCTCTTCCTTGTGAAGGACAAAGGACCTTCTTCTTCTTCAGATTCTTCCTCTAAAGGAATCTTGATCCTCCTCATAAGTAACAGTAGGCTGTGCAGTTGGCCTCTAGATTTGTTTAGCTTTTTGTTTATCCTGAGGAGGCTATGCTGACGATGTTGATGCTTGCCCAAATCCTGATGCATCTTCAACAGGCACTATCACTCTTTCCACTATAACCCCTTTGGGTTTAGGACCAGTCTTCTTACCTCTTGAAGACCTCTTGCTTTTTTCCAGGAGGTGGTGCCTTCTCTCCTTTGAATTTTCTTTTCTCAACCAAGAAATCATCAAATTCACCCTTAGGCACTTCCTGTCTCTTCTTCTTATTATCAACAGTGATGACCACTCCTTTCTTCTTCAGTATATTTGTCTACTCATCCACTCAAGCTTGGGTTAGATGTAATATCCTGCCTATGAATGGATCTAAGGAGATATCCTCCTGTATGGTGAGATCTGGTGCAAAGATGGTATCATTATAAATCTTTTTCTCTTCATATTCGTTAGCCATTACCTTTCCATCATCTTTCTTCAGTTGTACTGGGATGGAGATGCAATCAAAGGTCTTTATTTGGTTAAGTGTTAACCTTTGGTATCTTCTTCTTTGGGCTTTAGCCTCATCTTCACAATCTGCCCAGAAATCTTCAAGGTTCTTTCGATGGATGGGCTGTCCCATGATCTTTTGCATCCTCCCAAATGGATCATATGATCTTACTAATGGAAAAGGCTAGAAATTCATCATTTTGAAACCAGCTATGGCCTTCTTGATATTCTCAAAGTCTGGGCACATATACCAACCCATTGTGACTGGAAACAAAACTAGTGGAAGCTTGTTTGCCTTATAGGCATTCAATATTGTTTCAACTTGCCTCATGAACTCCATTAACACTACAACATCAGTTGGATACCTTGGGAGCATGAGGGGCTCCTCCTTAAAACCTTCAATCCTAATATATGAAAAGGTGGCAAATTGAATAAACTAGGCTCCATGCATGTAGACAACTTCTTGAGCCTCCATGCTCAGTCTCTTAGTTCTGTCTTCTTCCATGGTCCTTACTAGATGCATAAAGAATGCATCATTCACCAATTTATAATCTTAGAGGTAATTTACCCTTTGCAGCTAGGGATGATGATCCCATATGTGTGCATCATTTGTGGTGCCTCTGATTTTCCCATATGTGATCAAGGCATCAAATGTACCCTTGTAGGCACATGAATAAACAATGTATGATGTCATATTGAAAGAACAATCTAGACCCCCAAGGCTCATTAGCTACTCATCGAAAGCATCACTTATCATCTTGGCCCACATTGTCTTGTTATCAGTATATAGACACATCAGGATGACTGCATACATCCAGTCCCTAAAACTTCTAGCATCAGGCTGGCCTATTACTCTGTTCAATAGTGCTATCATGTATTGATATTCATTATCAAAGTCATATTTATATAGATGAACCAGAAGCTTAGCTGCCACCAAATAGGGGCTATTCTTCACCCTCCATTGATACATCTTCTTGGCAAACTTCTTGTTATTCTCATACTCTACTTCTGATTTCTTTAGATCTATCTTGGCAACCTTCTTGCCCATTGGCAAACCAAATGTAGCAGCAATACCCTTAATCGATAGATCAACATATATCCTGTCGTGCTTTTCTACCCTCCTGGTTTTTGGGTTGTAATTCCTTGCACATTCTATCACCAGCTTAGGAGTTTCCATAGAGTATAGGAAACTAGCTGCATTCCACATTCTTGATACAAAGATGACATCCAACAGGGTGTTGTTGTTTTTCTCATCACTCATTTTGGCTAACCATGCAGCCAGATCCGTATTCCCTTGGTGCGTATCAGTGATGGCTCCATATTTGAATTGGACACCCTCAGTATGAGCAAACATAGGCTTAGAGAATTTAGCCTCTAACTTAGCTAATCTTTTATCTGCCATGAGTGCCTGCAATTAACATAACTTGGTCTTACAATTGATACCATATACGAGCATGCATATACATTACATAACCATTATTCATCATGCATACTATTATTCTTTCTACATTTCACTTATCTTGACATGCATAACTTGAAGTTTCAAACCAAAGACTCCATAGTACCTGAATATGCAGAACATGACAACAAGAGGGTTTCAATTACTTACTTGATGACCTATCCTCTTACTTATACCCCAGATTATCAGAAAGTGATCTTGATACTGCTAATAATTGACTTATTCATTCTGCTACAAGCCTCATGTGTCAGGATGTTGTTCATCTGAAGGTCTGGAAGCTTTGCTCTTTGTAAAAACTAGTTTATCGCAATGTAAATGTAAAATACCTTGTAAATTCCTTTTTAACCCCCTGAATTGAGTCACTTAGGGTAAAATTAGGGCAAATCTACCATAATCATTAAGTTTCCGCATGAAAACCTGCAGAGGTTGCCAAGTGTGAGCATCGCATTAACCATTAGTGGGATACACCTGGCGTATTAATGAGCATTCAATGTCATGTGGCAAGAAGAGGAGGATGATCATTTGAAATATCAAGTGATATTATAAGAGATGAGGTGATGTTCAAAATATCAGGTGATGTTTCCAAAAAAGATGATGACCCTATGCACTGCTTAAATAGCCTCTCTCAGAATATCATGATGACATCACCATGATATTGGTTTAGTCTATCATTTAAGCACTATGACATCATTGTCATGTTTTATGAAAGGGTGATCTTAGCAAATATACCTCCACGAGGTAAAGATGATGATGACCTCATCATAGTGTTGATTGTCTTCGTTATCGGGTTGGATGATGTCATTAGGATAAAAGTTCCAGGGTGATATTCGGTGACCAGATGATATTTGAAAGATAAGGTTATATTCAAAATATCAGGTGATGTTTCCAAATATCATCCTCGTGGAATATATGCTGTTATTTGATAGGTAAGTATCACAACCACCTAAAAATGACGTCCGCAAGTCGTGAACAGATAATTTATCTAGTGATAAATTGAATCAGGGTGATATTTCGTAAGATGACTGATATTGAGAAATATGATGATGACTTACCTCCTACTTTATGAATATCAGGTTTGACCAAGACTTTGATCATTCATAACTTTTACATCCTAAGGAATATCAGGGTGATGTAAAAGGCAAACCTTCATGGAATTTAATGCTCTTTCCAAATATGCAGTTAATGAAATGAAATATGAAATCTGACAAACTAACCTCATGATGATGACTTCCCTAGTCATTGCACAGGATTAGCTGTATTGATTGAATTTTACCAGACTGCCAGCAAGAGAAAAAAAACACCCAAGCAAAGCCAAAAAGTTGGGTCCCTATTTTGTCAAGTCAAAATGGGGTATGTTGTGTAACCACACAACAGCATGCCACCAAAGAAAACACCAAAATTCCAATGATTCAAGTGATGTGAACACATTATAACATAGCATTCTAACTCTTTCTAAGTATAAGCATCAAAATCTTTCTAGATGGTAAAATGTCCTCATGGTAACAATGCTAACTAAGGATCAGTAGTGTGCAAATGATTAATTATCCTCATCTTGAAAGCGAGTTGAAAACATGAGTAACTGATGTTGAGCTACATAGTTTGAGATCATCCCTCATAGCCAACCTGGATAAAGCCTTGCTGGCAGTAGGTGTTCATATCCCTGACAAGGTTATCTATGCAATCCCCCTAAGTAGAGCCCCACTACTAGCAGGCGTCTATAGCCTCGGTTGAGTTACTTATATGGCCTAATTTTATTATTATATATTTTTTTGATTTTTCAATATTCATACTTCATATATCCTATATCATCATGTAAGCTCAGAATGCAAGGTATGGTCACTTGCTGTTTTAGGTTGGAGATTGCATTGGTAGCAAGGGAGTCCCTTTAGATTTTTTCACTTAACACCTATACTTGAATTTTCAACAAACCCAAGGCTGTTAGGTGAGTCATTGTGAAGAAATCACTTTGGTTAAAAAAGGTACCCTGATGACATGATATCACAGACCTGATCATGATGACTTTCTCAAAATGAGTCATAACCTATATATAAATGTGTTTTCATCACTTGAATCTTAACAATTTTATTATTTTCTTGGGTGATGAGCTGCATCATCTTAACTAACCAAAACAAAACTCAACAAGCAAACAAAGCAAAAATAAAATAAAACACTGTACAAACAACTATACAAACATATATATTATGATAGACATGACTGACATGAAGCTACTTAGGCTTGGAGATAATGTTTGAGGAACTGTCCATTAACTAGTAATGGAACATCCTCACCTATCATGGTCTTAAGCCTGAAAGTACTATCTCCTAAGATCTCAGAAATTTGGAAGGGACCTATCCATAATTTGTCAAACTTACCATGGTCTCCTTTCCTGTCATGGGCTTTATCCCACATCAGGACTAAATCTGATATCCTGAAGGCTTTAACTTTGGCTCTTTTGTCAAACTAGTGTTTGACAACAGCCTGATGTTTGGTAAATTGATCAATTGCTTGACTTCTTTTCTCTTCTAGGTGCATCAGTTGAAGCAACCTGACTTGTTGGTTATTGTCTATGCCTAGGTACTCTTGGGCAAATTGCAAGGTAGGAATCTTTAGGTTAACAGGGAGGATTGGATCTACCCCATAAACTAAATGATAAGGTGAGTTTCCTCATGCAGCCTTGTTTCTAGTTCTGTCTACCCATAAGGCATATTTTAGAAGCGTATTCCATTCCCTAGGGCTCTTGTCTACTAACTTCTTTATGACATTCAACAAATTTTTGTTAGTGGATTCTGCCAATCCATTCCCTTGGGGATAATAATTAGATGAGAACTTCAGTATGATCTTATAATCAAATGCCCAACTTGACAATTTAGTTGAAGTAAAAGTAGAGCCATTATCACTTACCAGAGCATATGGAACCCCATACCTAGTGATTATGTTACTTTCTAGAAATCTGATGACATCTTCTACACTGCAAGTCTTGCTGCTAGTGGCCTCAGTCCACCTGGTACAATAATCAGTAATTGTTAGAACATACCTATGGCCTGATGATGATGGAGGATTTATAGGTCCTATGAAATCCATGCCCCATTGTGCGAATGGGCATGCCTCCATCACTGGTTGCAAAGGTTGTGTAGCATATCTCTCTCTATTGGTAGCAACCTGACATACATGACAACATTTAATGTGTTCAGTTGTATCTTTGAAAATTGTAGGCCAATAATATCCTGCTCTGAGGATTGCATGTGTAGTTGCCAAGGATGAGCCATGTGCTGTTCCAAACTTATCATGTAATTCTGATAAAACTTTGTCTACCTTTGGCTTTTCTATGCATCTCAAATATATGCCTTCATAATTTTTCTTGAAAAGTACTCCTGCTTTCATCATGTACTTTTGGGATTTTATCTTTAAGGCTCTTCTCTGTGAAGCCTGCAGTCTAGGAGGACATCTTCCAGTAAGCAAGATGTGAATGATATCTGCATACCACTCTTCATTGTCCCTAGCATTGATAACATATTGCTGACTTGTGATGTTTGGATCAATCTCTGATATCATTTGGCTTAGAGCATGTCCTCTTACCAGCTTCATGGGTGTGATCTCCATGTTAAATTCTTGTAAAACTGTGATCCACTTAGCCCTTTTTTCACCAGGCTCACTTTGCATTAGCAACATCTTCACTGCTGCATCCGGCACCACAATAATCACCTTGCTTCTCAAGATATAATGCCTAAATTTCTTTACTGCTCTGACCAAAGCAAGTGCCTGCCTTTCAACATCTACATATCTCAATTCAGCATCTTTGAAAGGACAGCTCATGAATGCAATTGGTTTCTCTTCCTTTTCTTCATTTCTCTGAGTTAGCACTGCTACAGAGGTATGTTCTGAAGCAAATGGATAAATATAAAAGTCTCTGGTGTAATCTAGACTGATAAGGATAGGAGCATCAAAAATAGCCTTCTTTATGTCTTCAAAGGCTGCCTTGGCTTCTGATGTCCACTCAATCTTTGCATCCTTCTTCAACATGGCATTTAAAGGTTTGACTATTTTTGCCAAGCCAGTGATGAATTTTTTGACAAAATTTATCTTACCAAAGTAAGATTTGAGCTCTTTCTTGCTTCCTGGAAGCTGTAATTTCATAATGGACTCCACCCGTTCAGGATCAATGATAATCCCATTTTTAGTTATTAGGTGGCCCAACAACTTTCCTGTTGTCACCCCAAATATGCATTTCTTGGGGTTCAGGGATATCCCATATTCCTCACACTTTTTCAATACATTTCTGAGATCTGCTACATGGTTTCCTCTTTATTTAGAGAACACTATTAAGTCATCCATGTAAATGACTATACATTTTCCTATTAATCCTCTGAAGGCTATGTCCATTGTTCGCTAGAATGTTGCTCCAGCATTTATCAGCCCAAATGGCATGCGTCTATAATCAAATATCCCCCACTTTGTGGTGAAGGCAGTCTTCATCTTGTCAATCTTGTCAACCATGACCTGATTGTAACCTGAGAAGCCATCTAGGAAGGACATTATTTTAGCTCCATTTAAAATCTATAGAACTTCATCCAATGAAGGCAAAGGATAATTATCTTTCTCTGATGCTCTATTCAGGTTCCTGAAGTCTACACACAGTCTGATGTCTCCATTCTTCTTTCTTACTGGCACTAGATTAGCCACCCAAGTGGAGTACCTCACAGGAAATATAATCCTGGCATTTAGGAGCTTCTTGACTTCTTAAAAAATTATTGGTTCAAGCAAAGCATTGACTAGCCTTTGCTTCTATCTGAAGGGTTTAGCATCTGGCTTGAGAGGTATAGTGTGAGTTATGACTGATGTGTCATAGGTCTTCAACTCATCATAAGTCCATGCTATTACATGTATGTAATCTTTAAGGGCCTGAGTTATTCCTTCTAACTCTTCTGGTGTGTAAACTTTACCAATCAAGACATTTCTCTTATCATCATTTTGTCCAATGTTCACTTGTGAATACTGACCTCCATCAGCTTTGGGAAGATCTTTCTGCTTCAACATATTATGCAAGTCAAAAGCTCTTTCTAATTCAATAATACCTTTGGGAATCTTGTTGCTAGGCAACTCTAATATTTCATCTTCTTCCCAAACATGATCTTCCACATTATTCTCGTCTATGATCTGAGCATCAAATATGTCTCTGTTAGAGATGAAATCAAGAATATGTTGATCATCATCAAAAACCTGAAGGTTAGTAACATTATCAGGTACTGAAGGTACTAAAACCAACTCTACTGAAAATCTCTTTAGGCCTAATATGGACAAGGGATCTAATGTAATGGCAGCCTGTGCTAAGGCATCTGCCCTATGGTTCTATTCTCTTGGTATGTGGGTGATATTAAAGGCATCAAATTCTTTAATCAATTCCCACACTCTATGTCTATAATTTGACAATTTCTTATAGTTGCAAGAGTAAATTCCTCTTACCTATCTGACAACTAATTTTGAGTCTCCAAAGACATGCAGAATTTTTACCTTCTTGAGAGCAAATAGTATCCCATGAATCAGAGCTTCATACTCTGTCACATTGTTAGTACAAGGGAACTGTAATTTGTAGGTAGCTAAGTAGGACCTTCCTAATGGATTAATGAGATCAATCCCTACTCCAGCTCCTTGTTTGGACTTGGATCCATCAAATCTAAGGATCCAAGGTTTATCCTTAGTAGGAGGCCTAGCTGAGCTTTCTCTTTTCTTTGCAGTTCTAGTAGCTACTCCACCTAATATACATTTTAACTTAGGAATTTCAACATTCTTGGACTTCATCTTTCCTTTCTTTTGTGAATCTGATTCCTTTTCTTTCTTTTCAACATTAGGAGGATGATCCTCTAGATCTGGTAATGTATGTCTCTTTAAGACATGTAGGCACAGTGAATAGGTAGTCTCCGAGTGAGGTGCCTCATGCAACCTACACCATCCTTCCGTCAGTGCATCATGTGGATGCTTCTTTTGTTCTATTGTCTTCCTAATTTCCCCTGATAAAAACTCTTGGAATCTGGTTAGGTTACTGCCTCTGTCTTCATCAGATAGTTCATAATCTAACTCCATCAGACAATCACTCCTAGGGGTGATCGTTTCTTTCTTCTTAACATTTATCTAGTCATATACCAGAATTTCTTCTGTTCTCAAAACTTGATTTCTGTCATGATCTGTCACCTTTTCTATGGTTCCTACAGAAGACAAACAAGAATCAGTATCATCATCATCACCAGATGTAGAACTTACCTCAGAATATGATGATGATGCCTCACTGCATGTCTGCTCTAGCTCAATCATATCTAAGCATGTTTCACAAGTTTTCTTTGAATGTGCCTCATCATGTAATCTGCACCAGCCATCAATCAAAATGTCATGAATAGGTATATCTAACAATTGACAATGTTTTACCTACTTGGACAAATGCATCTCAAAATTTTTGAAGCGATCTATTTCATTCTCATTCTCAAAATTACTATCAGGTTCTATAACCTACATGTCTTCCTGATGATCATGATGATGATGATGATGAAAGTCAAGAATCAGGATCTCTTCTATCCTGATAGTCTATGGCCTAATGGCATACACTCCAGGTTCAACATTCATGTATATGATCTCGTTTGTTTTGTTGTACTTGGTGATCATGTGCTTCATTCTAGGCTCAACATCTATTCTTATCTAGTTTGGTATACCTTTCCAAGGTAACCACATGTGATTGAAGTCAGTAGCCATATATCCATTGAGGGTTTTAGACCAGTCTCTACTAAGCAACATCCCATATGTATCAGGTATGTCTACTACCTGGATGTCAATATAATACTGGATCCTGGGATCAGATGCTAGTTGCATGTGGATATGAGTTAGTGCACCTACCACACTTACTTTTGTTTTATCTAGCTGTGTCACCTTCTTTAGGGATTTGGTAGGATGCAGTCCTAAAGCATTACATATTGACAGGGGCATGACATTTGTAGATGCACTTGAATCTATCAAATAGTTGTGTAGGTTTTTACTAAACATCCTTATGGTAAGGAGGAAAGGTGGTGACTCACTTTTGTCCCTGTACAAGGTCATGTGGGAGGTTTCTGTAGCTTGAACTGTAGCTAGAATTTTATGTTTGACAGTGTTATCTTTAGCAGCATGATCCCTATTGCTAGGTTGACCTGGGAAATGACTATCCTCTCTAGGAATAGGATCATCTAGTGACTTCATTAATGCCTTCTTAATTGTAGGATTTTTCAACAACTCCGATAGAGATAGGATGATCTTTACCTTCTTCATCTCATCTGCCAGATATGTGACTAGTTTGTCAGACTCATGAGGTAGACCAACAGCTTTTGATACTATATTTTGTGGTGACAGATATTGTGTATTTACCTTTGGAAACCCTGGATTGTTACTTGCCTTGGGATCAGGAGGTGTGTTAAAATTATTCGGAGGCAAGGAACTGGTTAATGGACCAGTAGGTCTATTGGGATTACTTCTCAGATTATAATTATGCTTACCCTGATATTACTGCTGGTAAGCATGTACCTCCTCATGTTCATTGGATGGCTCATTCTCATCCTCAAAAGGGAACACATAATTTAACTCAAAAGCCATGGCAGATTCTTCACATGCCTGGGTATAATGTCAGTGAGATGACACAGTCTGCTGATGATGCTGATTAGTATAGCTCTCTAATACAAATGCAGAGTCATATCCACAAGGGACAATTTCATTTCCCTCCACCTGAGGTGGATTTCCAGAAGTATTAGATACTTCTATCTGGAAAATGCTAGCAGCAATTCTAAATTGTGGACAGTCTAATTCTACATGGGCATTTGTATTGTGTATTCTGCACCAATTAGTGAGGGCTACCTCAGCAAGATTAACTCTAGTAGTTTGTTTGGCTTCACCAGGTGGCTGATTATCTAAATGTAATGGTAGTGAGCCATTATTTGGCCTGGAATTCCATGTTCTAGGCTGTCTGGGAGGATTGTTAATATTTCCACCATTGTTGTTGAAACTATTGTTGTTGTACCCCCTATCAAGATAACTAGGTCTGTCATTATTATAGCCTCTATTTTGGTTAGGCTGAGAATAGAAATTCTAATTTCTTAGATGAGTGACCTCTGTAGTTAGTTTTCTTAGTTGAGCAGAGATTTCTTTGATTTCTTCTTTCTCCTCCTCAGCTTTAGCTACTTCATTTTTAGTTTGAGGCTTGAAGAAAGAGGATCTAGTGTTATTGTTCTGATCCACACCATGAGGTGTTGGTGCTTGTGCAGGATACTGAGGCACTTGACCATTCCCATTGGGAGGAGGAGGCATGATACTTAATGGAGATACCTGCAGAGGTGCTGGCATTACTACTGGAGGCATCATAGCTCCATTGTACTGTGGTTGGGGAGGATATTGTGGAGGATATGTTGGATACATGCCAGGCAATGTAGGGAATGCAATATTTGGAGTAGGAGCAGGAACTAACTACTGATTCACTTTGATAGCTTCTTGGAAAGCTCCTGTTAAGGTTGTGATTTCAGGATGTGTTCTCCTGATGAACATGGATGTCAGTGGATCCAGAGCTGAGTAATAGATACTCCTAGCAGCAGCATCTGCTACAGTATATGGGGTAACTAACTTGGATAGCATTTTCTAGAACCTAGCATTGAAGTTGGCAATAGGTTCTCCCTCAAACCGCTTGATTGTGGCAAATAGGTGATAGTTCATTGAAGGATCAATAGGTACTTTGAACCTATCAGTAGAAGCTTTCTCTAGGACAGCCCATGAACTAACAGAACTTTGACCAAGACTAATAAACCAATTATATGCCTCTTCCCCTAAGGAAAAAGGAAATAATCTGCATACAACATCCTGATGTTCTATTCTGGCCCTACAACAGGCTTCTTTAAAGGTTCTGATATGATCATCAGCATCTTGATAAGGATGATATTTTGGACAAAGCTTGTCCAAATTCTTTGGTAACTCATGATATGTAGTGAAGGTCAATGGTGACTCTGCTGCAAAGAAGGACATTACAACCGGAGGAGGTTGAGCCTATGGTATAGTTGGCTGAGGTTGGACCTGGGGTTGAGGTTGGACAGGAGGTGTCACAGATAATCCAGAAGGTATTTGCAAACTGACAGGAGTTACAGGAGGAGGTTCTGGTGATGCTCCTGATGCACTAGGTTGTGGAGTGTGATGGATGTCTACAGTTCTAGGTCTGAACCCTCTAACAAGTAATTCTTCAAAGATTCCACTAGGTCTAGACTTGGTATTTATCTTGTGAGCCAGGATTTCTCAATTTTGAGGCAAATTGGCTGGAACTTTGTAAATATCAGTTGTAATATACCAGCAGTGATTGTATTTATGGTCAGGATTGGGAATTGATCAAGTATTTACAGAATATTTGCAGCTACACTGCAAATATGAGGTGATTATTGGTTTGGCAAGACTTTGTAGGTCAATATCAGGTTTCTAAAGTAGGATACCTCATAGGTTTGACAAATTTACCCAAAATAAGGCCGATCTTTGCAAATACATGACGATCTAATGTAAAGATTGCAATATTTATGATTGATTTCAAAATCTTTACACAGGATTAGTGTATATTGGCTTAGAAAAACAAATATTTGCATCTAGCTTGGAAATTTAGTGGTGTCTGAGTGTTACCTTACAATCTTTATCATCACCTAAACTACTGATGATGATCCTCATCCTATGCCCTCCTTCTCGTGCCAATTTATGTTGATCATGATGTTAGTCATAAACAAACATAGAATAAAAGTACATATTAACCCTTACTCATCTTGAAAGACATGATGAATTTAGAGAATTCATGATCTCAAGTCTCTGTTGATTAGTTCTTAATCTCCTGACGTTACTTAGAGGTTAATGTGTGTTGCTATTTCCATTTTGGGGCCTTACGTAGATCTCATCAGTAAGATATTGTTTCCTGTAATGATGCTGCAAAGATAGTTATTCTGCATAGGATATACCTCAAATATTATGTCTATCTTCAAAACTTTGCATGATATTTGTCATTGTGACATGATTTAACCTCAAATATGCTGAATATGTTCATTTATCTACGGGATGTCAGCATATATGTACTATTTGCTTAAGATTGTCAGTCATTTGCAATTGTGATGATAAAATTCTCTAAAATTGAAAGAAACTGAAAGAAATACTTCAAATTAAAGTTGAACCTTTAGTTATTGATCCACATACATACTTGATACTATCATGAGAAGAAATTAAACCATATGTTCACCAGGATATTCCACAGCTAGATACAGTTGATGCAAACTTCAGAGGATGATGAATGAACACAATACATACAAAATGATGAGCACTCCAAGGGACACAACAAATCAAAGCACATATCCAAAATTTAGACATAGATTACTCAAGATTTACAAAGATTTGTAATCAAAATACTCTTCTCTTTCATTAAGTATGCAAAAGACATGTACATATACAATAGCTTTGAAATGAGTCCTGAATACTTCAGCAAATAGATTTCAATTAAGTTTTGAATGTTTAAAATGAGGCATCCATGCACCTTTTATATAATAAGGTGAGGGATCTGTTACAATTGATCTACGATCAAGATTTATCTATTGAAATCTACGGTTTACATTTCATTGACTAAGTCAATCTTTTCCATATGGCACAGGTTGCCAGCTGGCAACCATCTGAAATACTTATTTTCTTTCATTAAGTATCTGATGCATATATTCCCTTTATAATGCATCCTCATTAGGTTCTTTTTCATCATCATGACCTTCAATACTCTCGCTATCTTCATCATCATCATGATGATCATTCTCTTGAATATGGACCTGCATAGCTGTCCTGATATTCTCATATGCTTGTACTATTCTCTCCAATTCTCCATCGTCTTGAGTTTTTGCTTTGGTGATGGCATGTTTATGCACCTGATACTTGCTCTGGAGAGATTCCAACTTATTCTTCCTGCTGTTGGCAGTTTCATTATAATCTTCCACTCTGACCTTTATTCTCATTACTTTATACAACACTTCTTCTGTCAGGTGGTTGAGAGGGTCTTCAACAACTAGCTGGTAATTACTATGTAGAGCTTTGATGACAAACTCTTCATCTTGATTCTCTATCTTGCCCTCTACATCTCCTTCTAATATTTCTAAAACCTCAGCCTCATGGGACATCATATCATGTAGCTTCATCCTGATTTCTCTCAACTTATTGTTGCATCTTTTGAGTATATCACATTCAAATCTGATGTCCTCATCCTAGATATCAATCAATTGGGCTGTGTTATTACTCAGTACCTGGTTCTTTATTAGGATCTGTTAGTGCCTGAATTGACTGACAATTTTTGAGCAATTTTCATGCAGGCACTTTCCCTAAGTATCCAAAAAATGTTCTAAGTGTTGGACCTCCTCAGCATTTTTTAGCTGCATCATCATTTTTTCTTTGAGGAGGAGGTCATCATCATCATGTTTGCTTCGATGGTGGTCAGCATCATCATGTTTTCTGTCAACCGGTTTTCTCATCAGGATCATCATATTTCAATATCGGGTGATGTCTGGATATCATCCTGATCCTGCTGATGAGCTACAGTGCACCCTGATTTGCTTGCGGGGGTGATTTTTCAAGTATCTGATGATCTTCCAGTTATCACCTTGCCCTTTTGTGATGATGATGTTGCCCCGATCTTCTGAAGGGGTTATTCTTTGAGTTGTTCGACCTGACTTGTTCTTTCTTAAGGGTCGTCATCATCATCATCATATTTCCAGTTATCACCGTGTTGCTTGCGGGGGTCATCATATTTTCTACCTGCATGATATTTCGCCGGGGTGATATTTTTATCATCGGGTGATCTTGGTTATGATCATCCTGATGATGTTGTTGAAGAGTTCTAAGTGTGACCCGATATTCACTGGGGTCATCATATTTTGAACGTCAGGATGATCTTAGTCAATATCATCCTGATGTTGTTGTATCACTTCATGTTCGTTGTTTTATCATCCTGATGATGCTGACGTCATTCTTATGTCAGGGTGATATCTATTTCTCTGCCTATCTGCATCATGATATTTCCGAAGGAGGGGGTGATATTTTCATTTTTGAATATCACCCGGATGTATGTTTGTTCCAGCGTCATGATGATGCTGATATCAAGGAGATATCCTCCTGCCGGCTTCGTGCATTATCTAGTGGGGGGTGATCTTTTCAAGCATCATCATATTCATCTATCGCCCCGATCTTATAGTGGAGCTACAGTGCAGCATGATATTTGTGCATCAGGATGATATTTCCAAATATCCGGTTATCTTCCGAATATCATCCTGATGTCGATATGATGATGATGTCATCAAGGTCCGGGGGGGTCATATTTCTAACACTGATCATCTTGTGGAGATCCCCCGATATTTGCAAACATGATGATGACGTCATCCGGATATGAGGAGGTGCGCAGTAGGCAGATATGATGATGACGTCAGCAGGATATGATGATGACGTCATCAGGATGTTCATCGGCCAGACTTTTGGTATAGGCTCAGCGGGAGGATGTTCCTCCGATGGATCAGGTTGTGCCGATGAAGGCGATTATCATGCAGGTGATATTGCGGTTATGATGCTGACGTCAGGGTGATATTTCAAGCAACAGGATATCATGCTGCTGGAGGATGATGATGATGAAGTCTTATACTAGTGTCGTCAGGAGCAAAAGCACCGACATCATATATGCTCATGACCTAGTATATAAAGTGTTAAAGAGGTTGCTGCAGGGTGCATGTGGGATAATTGATATCCTGCATATTTTTGAAATATCATGATGATGAATCTTGGCGGGAAATGGTTGCGATGCAGAATTGACGTTTTCCCGAGGCCGCGGGTTGGTGCGCCATTAATGACGAAGGTTGCAGAGGTATGGGCGGATCTGGTACCCGATTGAAGGTGTACATCGACGGACAGTGGCGTAGGGCTTGAGATTTCTTCCTGTCTCCTCCCCTACCTGCTGCATTCATGTTTGGGCACCAATCTGGTAATGCGTTGAGCGCCATTTTGCTGATACTGTGTATCTGGCAGGATTTTTGGTCAACCATGTAATTAATTGCTGTGGTACACTACCTGGCTGTTATAAGCAGGAAGTGTTACTCATTTGTGGTTGTTGAAAGTTGAAGATTTTTGGCTCTGTAATTAAAAACAAGCTGATCTGGTTGCTCTGTACAGCTTAACCTGTGAGTTTATGTATCTCTTGTTGTATGTTTTTGGCATGAACCCACTGATTTCATGATTGATCTTATATGAGAAATGCTATCTTAGCATGTGTTTTGTTAATTCTGTCTCCAGTATTGCATGTATTCTTCTTCTGAATCTGGATATTTGGGTAATGTTTGGATTCTAGAGCATAGAATTCCTATGTTGAATGTCTGATCTTTTAACTTCTGCTCAAGGGGTAGATTAAATTGTTTTCAGGTTAAACATTGGGAAGGGTATACTGCAGTAGGGATGCCATAAGTAGAGATAACGTAACACTCTATATTGGGAGATATCTGTAAGGCAGGTATCACATATATCCCCCTGAAATCCAGTTTTAGCTGTTCATGTTGATCATTCACAGGTGTATGTCTACTGACTCCAGGCCCTGGATAGGCACCAATCTTGCTTTGTTTTTGTGTTGTAACCATGTCCAGCTTTGCATCCAAACTTAAAATCCAAATCAAAATCTAAAACAACCATTAGGACATTAGAATTAGCTTTAGGATCCTCAGTCCTCTGTCTACAACTGCAAATAGGCCCAAAGCTAGCCCCTTTGCTCTTATCTTTCAGTTTTGGTCTACTTACAGGAGGACTTATCTGCTTTCTGTCAGCATCCCAGCCTTTGTATGCATATCCTCATGGATGTTGAGTAGGGAATACCCCCCTAGGTTTTGCAGAGCCTGAAGAAGAAGAGGAGATAAAATATAGAGTCTATCTCCTATACTGTTGGCCCCTGGCCCAGAGATCCTGTTGATCACTGATGGCTACCTTGTAGGGAAATCTGGGAATAAGCATCCAGTCTGGGAAAAAACCAACAGGATCTATGGATCCATCCTCCTCATTTCATCCAAAATGTTGATAACCTTTTCTATCTGAAATGACCTCCTGCCGATCTCCATCTACAATTTATCTACTTTTTTCCTAGAGGTGCCCAAAGAATTCCACCTATTCAAAGAGGCCTTTGCTACTTCCTTAGCTCCATCGAGCGCGGATGACATCCATTTCAACATTATTGTTGATTCATGCTTCATGAGGTTCAACTTGTTGACCTCCTCCTAAGAAATAACAGTCAATGGGACTGCATGATCACTAGTTGTATCGTTAGGGTTAATTAACCCTCTTATATATACATGCAGGTGAGCAATGTGCTCTTTATGCTGCTTATTCTTCTCTTTTTCTCTCTTAACTCTTTGATTTAATGAATCAATAATGTCTTTACCTTCTTGGCCATCTTGATCCTCATTGGCAATCCCCAAATCTACTGTAGTAATTTGGAATTCATCTAGAGTGATCTTGCCTTTTTCTTTATCAACTGCAGGAACAGCTACTTGGGCTATTCTCCTGCCTGTATCAGGATCCCTTTGTATGGTAGAAGTTATTCTAGCCTTTCTCTGGCTTTATTAGAATTTCTATAAATAATGTGGACACATCAAATTCTTGTATCCCTATGTCTGACTCTTTGCCAATTTCTTTCTCCAGCCACGAAGGAACTTGATCTTTTAACTGTTGGTCTCCATCATCATCATGATGACCACCCTGATCTCTGGTATCCATCATCATGTGCGATGGTGAGGGTGATTTCCTTATTTCTTCCTCATGATGCTCCTCATGAGGGTTATCTTTGAGTATATCCTCCTGTTGAGGACCTTCCTTTTCTAGAGGGTGATCTTGTTGATCATCTACATGTTTATCATGATCTTGATCTTTTTCTTCCTCCATGGGTATCTTATCTACCTTAATGATTTCCTCATCATGAGGCACATTTGTTTCTGTAGATATTACTGCAACTACCTTAGGCTTGTCCACCTAATCTGTAGCTGCAATTTGTTCTACAGGTGTAACAATTATCTCCTGTACTTTTAGGGAAGGATCATCTAATATATCTATCTTTTCTCCTCCCTTGTCTTGTACTTCAACTATCTTGGGTCCAACAAGTATTTCCTCTTGTTGTTGCTTACCCATATCTACAGTATGACTCTCTATTGCTACTATTTTTACTTTCTCAACATTTTCTTCTTTATCTTGAACATTTCCTTAATTTTCAAGACTTGCATCTTGTCTGTAAGTGAGATCAATTACTGCAGGACTAGTTACCTGCTTAATCAATGTATCAAGCCCTATCTCTTGAGCTACCTTTTTTGGGCTCTTTTCCTTTTCTGATTCCACTTGCTTTATCTCCTCCAACACTATTTGTACTAATGGAGTTCCATGAGGAGTTATCCGGGTGCTAGCAGCAAGGGTTTCCATTTTATGTGAAGCTACATCCTTCACTACCTCATCATCAGATAGGTCAACTATTTCCTCCAATGAAACAATACCACTTTGGAGTATCCTAGAGGTTTCTTTTACCTGTTCTTCTATTAATTAAGTTTTGAATTTTACAATGGTGGGGAGTGGAACATTATGCTATAGATCCTTCTTGAATACCTCCCCACTGGCTCCCCTCAGCATTATGGGAGTTTATCTTATTTCACCTCTCATAGCCGTCCTTGGTTTCTTAGGTGTAGTGGTTACCACCTGAGGTGCTCTTCTCTTCCTTGTGAAGGACAAAGGACCTTCTTCTTCTTTAGATTCTTCCTCTAAAGGAATATCCTTCTCTTTATTCTTCTGTGAGGCTTGATCCTTCTCATAAGTAATAGTAGGCTGTGCAGTTGACCTCTAGATTTGTTTGGCTTTTTGTTTATCCTAAGGAGGCTGTGCTGACGATCCTAATGCTTGCCCAGATCCTGATGCATCTTCAATAGGCACTATCACTCTTTCCACTATAACCCCTTTGGGTTCAGGATCAGTCTTCTTAACTCTTGAAGACCTCTTGCTTTTTTTCAGGAGGTGGTGCCTTCTCTCCTTTGGATTTTCTTTTCTCAACCAAGAAATCATCAAATTCACCCTTAGGAACTTCCTGTCTTTTCTTCTTATTATCAACAGTGATGACTACTCCTTTCTTCTTCAGTATATTTGTCTGCTCATCCACCCAAGCTTGGGTTAGATGTAATATCCCGCCTGTAAATGGATTGAAGGAGATATCCTCCTGTATGGTGAGATCCAGTGCAGAGATGGTATCATTATAAATCGTTTTCACTTCATATTTGTCAACCATTACCGTTCCATCATCTTTCTTCAGTTGTGCTAGGAGGGAGATGCAATCAAAGGTCTTTATTTGGTTAAGTGTTAACCTTTGGTATCTTCTTCTTCGGGCTTCAGCCTCATCTTCACAATCTGCCCAGAAATCTTTAAGGTTCTTTCGATGGATGGGCTATCCCATGATTTTTTACATCCTCCCAAATGGATCATATGATCTTACTAATGGAAAAGGTTGGAAATTCATCATTTTCAAACTAGCTATGGCCTTCTTGATATTCTTAGAGTCTGGGCACATATACCAGCCCATTATGACTGGAAACAAAACTGGTGGAAGCTTGTTGTTTGCCTTATAGGCATTCAATATTGTTTCAACCTGCCTCATGAACTCCATTAACACTATAGCATCAGTTGGATACCTTGGGAGCATGAGGGGCTCCTCCTCAAAACCTTCAATCCTGATATATGAAAAGGTGGCAAATTGAATAAACTAGGCTCCATGCCTATAGATAACTTCTTGAGCCTCCATGCTCAGTCTCTTAGTTATGTCTTCTTCCATGGTCCTTACTAGATGCATAGAGAATGCATCATTCACCAATTTATAATCTTGGAGGTAATTTACCCTTTACAGCTGGGGATGATAATCCCATATGTGTGCATCATTTGTGGTGCCTCCAATTTTTCCATCTGTGATCAAGGCATCAAATGTACCCTTGTAGGCACATGAATAAATAATGTATGATGTCATATAGAAAGAACAATCTGGACCCCCAAGGCTCATTAGCTGCTCATCCAGAGCATCACTTATCATCTTCGCCCACATTATCTTGTTATCCGTATATAGACACATCAGGATGACTGCATACATCCAGTCCCTGAAACTTCCAGCATCAACTTCTAGCATCAAGTTGGCCTATTACTCTGTTCAACTGTGCTATCATGTATTGATATTCATCATTGAAGTCATATTTATATAGATTAACCGGAAGCTTAGCTACCGTCGGATAGGGGCTATTCTTCGCCCTCCATTGATACATCTTCTTCCTGGCAGACTTCTTGTTATTCTCATACTCTACTTCTAATTTCTTCAGATCTATGTTGGCAACCTTCTTGCCCATTGGAAAACCAAATGTAGTAGCAATACCCTTAATCAACAGATCAGCATATATCCTACCGTGCTTTTCTACCCTACTGGTTTTTGGGTTGTAATTCCTTGTACATTCTATCACTAGCTCAGGAGATTCCATAGAGTATGGGAAACTAGTTACATTCCACATTCCTGATACAAAGACGGCATCCAGCAGGGTGCTATTGTTTTTCTCATCACTCATTTTGGCTGACCATGTAGCCAGATCTGTATTCCCTTGGTGCGTATCAGTGATGGCTCCATACTTGAATTAGACACCCTCAGGATGAACAAACATAGGCTTCAAGAATTTAGCCTCTGACCTAGCTAATTTTTTATCTACCATGAGTGCCTGCAATTAACACAACTTGGTCTTACAATTGATACCATATACGAGCATGCATATATGTTACATATCCATTATTCATCATGCATACTATTATTCTTTCTACATTTCACTTATCCTGATATGCATAACTTGAAGTTTCAAACCAAAGACTCCACAGTACCTGAATATGCAGAACATGACAACAAGATGGTTTGAATTACTTACTTGATGCACCTATCCTCTTACTTATACGCTAGATTATCAGAAAGTGATCTTGATACTGCTAATAATTGACTTCTTCATTCTGATGCAAACCTTGTGTGTCATGATGTTGTTTGTCTAAAGGTCTGGAAGCTTTTCTCTCTATAAAAACTGGTTTATCACAATGTAAATGTAAAATACCTTATAAATTCACTTTTAACCCCCTAAATCGAGTCACTTAGGGTAAAATTAGGGCAAATCTACCATAATCATTAAGTTTCCACATGGAAACCTACAGAGGTTGCCAATTGTGAGCATCGTGTTAACCATTAGCAGGATACACTTGGTGTATTAATGAGCATTCAATGTCACGCGACAAGAAGAGGAGGATGATCATTTGAAATATTGGGTGATGTTTTGAATATCAGGTGATGTTCAAAATATCGGGTGATGTTTCCAAAAAAGATGATGACCCTATGCACTACTTAAATAGCCTCTCTCAGAATATCATGATGACCTCACCATGATATTGGTTTAGTCTATCGTTGAAGCACTATGACATCATTGTCATGTTTTATGAAAGGGTGATCTTAGGAAAAATACCTCCACGAGGTAAAGATGATGATGACCTCATCATAGTGTTGATTCTCTTCGTTATCGGTTGGATGATGTCATCAAGATAAAAGTTCCAGGATGATATTTGGCGACCGGATGATATTTGAAAGATAAGGTTATATTCAAAATATCGGGTGATGTTTCCAAATATCATCCTCGCAGAATAGATGCTATTATTTGATAGGTAAGTATCACAACCACCTAAAAATGACATCTGTAGGTCGTGAATAGATAATTTATATGGTGATAAATTGAATTAGGGTGATATTTCGTAAGATGACTGATATTGAGAAATATGATGATGACTTACCTCCTGCTTTATGAATATCAGGTTTGACCAAGACTTTGATTGTTCATAACTTTTACATCCTAAGGAATATCAGGGTGATGTAAAAGGCAAACCTTCATGGAATTTAATGCTCTTTCCAAATATGAGGTTAATGAAATGAAATATGAACTTTGACAAACTAACCTCATGATGATGACTTCCCTAGTCATTGCATAGGATTATCTGTATTGATTGAATTTTACCAGACCGCCAGCAAGAGAAAAAAAACACCCAAGCAAAGCCAAAAAGTTGGGTCCCTATTTTGTCAAGTTAAAATGGGGTGTGTTGTGTAATCACACAACAATATGTTCTATGTTGAAAGTATCAAATGAATCTATCAAATCCCACACTCTATGCCTATAGCAAACCATCTTTTTATAATTGTATGCATACAATTTCCTTACTTGTCTGACTACTAGCTCAAAGTTTGAAAACACTCTAATCATTTTTACCTTTTTCTTAATAGGCATGACCAGTCCATAGATTAAAGGTTCATATTCTACAACATTGTTAGTACAAGCAAATTGTAGCCTGTATGCTGCTAAATATGATTTACCATGAGGATCTATAAGTTCTACACCTGCACCTACACCTTGTTTTGATTTGGATCCATCACATTTTAGTGTCCACATGCCATTTTTATTCTTCTGACCTTTTACTTTGGCATGTTTTTCTTTTTCTATCACATGTGAGGTGCTATCTTGTTTATTCATAGGCGATTCATTCTGACTTACTTGTACATTTACTTTTTCCATTTGTAGATCAGAATGACAGATACTTTTGTCTGTTGTCTCTTTTTCTAAATCTGGAGTTACTACATTTATGTTGTTATGAAAGTATCTCTCTGGTTGACTACGATGAACCTTTCCTTCTTGCAATTCCATCCCCTTTGTGCATTTTATGTACTAATGCTCAATAATATCTCTGTACAATCCACAATTCTCTTCAGAATGTGGCTTATCATGGACTCTACACATGTTTTTGTACAATTTGCATTAAACTAGAATATTTTGTTCCATGCACTTTTCCATTTCCTGTCTAATGATCTAGCCAAAATTATTCATTGCATTGTTTTCTTCATCAGAAGAATTTCCGTCAGACTCAATAAATAATATTGTTTCCTTACTGATGGGTTTTTCCCTAAAATTTAGCATTAATATTTCTTCAATTTGTACCCCTTTGTTAGTGACCCTATAAACACCAGGTTCAATAGAAGCATACAATATCTCATTAGTCCTATTGTATTCTGTAATCATGTGTTTCATCTTGGGTTCAACTTCTATTCTGATTTGATTTGGAACACCTCTCCAAGGTAACCACATATGTGAAAAATCAATGGCCATATATCCATTCAATGTTTTAGACCAGCCTCTACTAAACAACATCCCATAATTCATAGGTATATCTACTACCTAAATGTCAATAAACTGACTCACCCTAGGATCTAAGGCTAGCTACATTTGAATATGCATTAGTTCTCCTATCACATTAACCTCAGTTTTATCCAACTGTGTAACCACCTTGGTAGATTTGGTAGGGGTCAGCCCTAAAGTTTTGCATATCCCTAAAGGCATTACATTAGCTAATGCACTAGAATCTACCATACAATTATGTATGTTCTTTCCAAACATTCTAATGGTTACTAAGAAAGGAGGAGCTTCTTTCTTATCTGCATACCTTACCACATTAGTGTTGGAAGGTTGTTCAGTTTTCTTACTTTTCCTTTGGACTGTGCATCCCTACTAGGAACATTCAACTCAGTAGAAACCTCACCTGTCACAGATGCATCCAAGGATTTTATGAAAGCATTTCTAACCCCTGGACTTTTCAACAATTCATAAAAAGGTCCACTGATCTTAATTTTCTTTATCTCCTCTGATAGATAACTCATCAACCTCATGGTTACTACTGTCTCTATTTTACTTGTTTGGACCTTTTGTGCTACTATTCCATTATTTGCATGATGACTGGCCTTCAGTATATCAGGATTATTACTAGCATTCTGGTCTGGGGGAGTATTGAAATTGTTAGGAGGAGTGGAAGTGGCAAAAGGCCCTCCTAGCCTAGTGTTATTTCCTAGATTGTAGGTATGATTTTTATTTGATTGTTGAAAAGCTTGTACCTCTTCTATCTCATACAACACTTTATTGTCAGCTTCAAAGGGAAATTGAAATGCATTTAGTACTAAGGCTGATTTAGGATATAGGTTTTCACAAAAATATGGTTCATCCTCTAACAATTGGTCCTCTTCCTCTTCTCTAGTTTCCAAGGTAAAAGTCTCTAAGACTAAAGCAGTATCATATCCTGAGGGCACTATTTCATTACCTTTGGGAATGAGAAACTTAGAAGTAGGGGCCTGTACATCTACATTAAAAATACTTGCTTCCAAATGAAACTGAGGGCAATCTAATTCAGCATGGGCACTGGTATTATGAATTCTACACCAATTCTTTAATGCTACATTGGCCATTTGAATCCTAGCTGTTTGTTTTGTACCTTGGTTATCCAAATTTTCAAATGGAGAAGCTAGAGTGCCATTATTTGGCCTTGTGTTCCATGTTTTAGGTGGCCTTGGCTGATTCTAATTTTTGTTATTATTACCCTAGGCTCTATTATCTACAGTAGGTCCCCTGTGTTGCATTTGTTGTCCTTGATTATGATTCTAATTTTGACCATAATTCTAGTTTTGATTTGAACTTTGACCTTGGTTATAGTTCTGATTATGATTCTGGTTTTAACTCTGGTTATAGTTCTGATTATATGCCTAGTTATTTCTACTATAGAAATTTTTATTTATGAGTTGTGTCATTTCGGTAATCTTTTCAAATGTGTAGTGATTTCTTTAATTTCTTCCCTGTCTTCTTGTATCTTTGCCACAAATGTATCTTGAGGAGGTTGAAAGAAAGATTAGCCATTATTCTAATTATTATTAGCATTGTTACCAATATAAGGGACTATAGCTTGGATTGGGGAAGGATTATACACCGGTGTGTATGTAGGAATTCAATTTACCAATGAAGTGTTATTTGTAGGAACTCCATTCCAAGGTTGTGCTTGATTTTGTATCCCAAGATTTCCTCCATTGAGAAATGGATTATAAGTTGTCTGCCTTATCTCCTAGTTTATAGAGGTTACCTCTTTGTAGGCTTTAGATAGTGTATCTATGTTAACTTTTCTCTTGACAAACATAGCAGTTAATGGATCTCTAAGGCAACATAATACATGGCTAACAATGTATCTACATTTACTGTGTATGGAGCTACCAACCTAGAATAGGCCTTTTGAAACTTGTCATTAAAATTGTCAATCAATTCTCCCTCACCTCTTTTAATTGTAGCCAATTTGTGGTATAAGATGGAAGGATCTATTGGTCCCCTAAATCTAGACAAAAATGCTTCCTCCATAAGTGCCCAAGAGGAAATATAATCATTAGGTAAATTCACATACCAGTTGGAAGCCTGTTCATTGAAGGTGTAGGGAAATAACATACTCACAACTTCTTCATACTCTAACCTGGCGATAAAGCATGCTTCCTTAAATATCCTAATATGATCTTCTGGATCCTGATGTAACTGGTATTTAGGACATATCTTTTCAGGGTTTTTTGGCATCTCATGATAATCAAGAAATGCTATAGGTGAATTGACATTAAAGTAAGCCATTACAGGTACTTGTGCTTGACCTAGACCTTGAGGAATACGAGGATTTCTAAGTGGACTTGGATTTCTAGGAGGACTGGGACCTCTAGGAGGACTTGAACCAAGATTTAAAGATCTAAATGAAGAAGTGTTAGGACTCACAATGTTATGGATGTTAAAAGGTGATCCAGGAGGAGTTCTAGATGGACCTCCTATGTGTGATACTCTAGGATTCCAAATTAAATGACCTTTACTTTGCCTTTTATTAGGTAATTGCACAAAGATATCCCTGAACTGGATCTAGACCTAGTCACTTTACCACTGTTATGACCCAGCTTTATTTAAATTCAACCTTAACTCCAATCAGGTCCTCCTTCTAGCACCAAAAACTGTTGATTATTTTTACACATTCATTAAAAAAGTTAAAATTCACAAAATGAACCTAACTGTCTTGAAAGATATGAAGAAATCAATTAAGATTACTTAATCCCAAGTTTCCGTATGGTCAGGTCTTGACCTTGTGGATAGTTCAGTAGGTTAATATGAAGCTGTAATATGCAAGGGGCCTTACTTGATTTAAGGTGACTGATGATTTATTGGATTCAAATTATGCAAGATATCACAAATATCAACATTTTATTCATTTCATTGCATAAATTTGTTACTGTACTACAAAGCTTTCTATGATTTATATTAAAACAAGATTTTCTTTTCAAATATTATGAAGATTGCCAAATATTAACTCAATTGTTCATATTTCCTTCAAATGTCAGACAATCTCCTTTGAATTTCTGCGTTTAAGATAAATATTTCAAATGTTTGGGAAAAGTTAGAGAAATTCAAATTCAACATCATTTGCTATAGGATCTAAATGTTCTATCATGCACATTATAAGAATTATAGTAAACTTGATCAAATCAGCAGGCTAAATCATTAAAATCGAACATTTGTCCTAAGTATTTTCACAAACATACGTTCAAGATTACGAGCTTTAAGAGATATTATTTCAAATACAAAGAAGAGCCAGAAGACACTCTGAATATCAACGCAAAATTCTAGATTCATTTATATTCAAAACACACAGTCATATATGATTTACAATGTATGAATAACTCTTAGCTTCATTAATTAATTTCGCAGAAAACTTACAATGCTGTACAGATACAATAAGAAAGCTAGACATTCCATGCATTCCTTAGTGCAGACATAGGCGACCTCCTCTAAACTAAAATACTCCTATTCAAAATGCTTGAACAAATTACAAATACTAGCTATTTTCTAAAAATCCCTGTGTAAGTAACGTACAGGTAGCAAAATTCCTTATATAGATTTTGAACTTCTCATTGCTATGGCTACTACTCCATCTATGGTTGAGATCTTTCCATTATTGATCAACGGTGCACATTCATCTCTAACCGTCTGCCAAAATATCTAAATGGCATCTTTTCCCTCTCAAAGGATGCTATTGGAATCTTTCAAAAAATAATAAGATTCCCCCTTTCTTTGACTTTTACCTACTAATACTCTTTGTTTGACTTCTCTCAAAACCATTGCTCACCTTTCTCTTCTCATTCTTTCAAATACTTTTTGAAATTATTTATTACACCTTCTACAAAGGCGCGGTCCCCTCCTAGACTCTTTGCCCATATGTACTCCTGCATTATAACTCCTTTTAATTTCTTCTCTTTGTTTTCTAACCCTTCTCTATTCTTCTTATATTTCCTCATTTTAACGCTTTCTTCTACCAATGAATCCATCATTTGTTTGCTCATGTATGCTTCAGGATTTTCAATGCATAGTGTAAATATGGCCTTAAACTCTATTAATGCCCTTTCTAACTCATATGCTGGCACTTCCATACATTCATGCTCTAAGAGTTTTTCAATTATCTTCTTATGCATTTTAACCATTTCGTCTGCTTTCTCTTCTAAATCCTGGACAACTGTTATACATTTTCTAAGGTTATCTTCCTCAAATTTAAGCTCTAATCTTGTCTGTGGCACTTGGCTTGCTAGTGAAGGGGTAATTACTCCTTCATTAGTTAACTCTTTTGTTCTTTCTTTAATTTTTGTCAGCTGTTCCAATTCAGACTTACATTCTTCCTTTCTGAATTAGCATTTATGTATGAGTATACTACATTTACTCCTTTCTTCTGCAACTATTTTCCAACTTTCCACTGCCTGCTTTATTACTTGCTCCCCTTCTTGTATAAAATCTCTAAACCATTCATCAAAAATATTGGCCTTGAGCCTTTTATTTTCCATGTCCCTTATTTCTTCTTTGGTTACCACTGCTATGTCACTAGACAATTATGGGGCTATTGCACTGGGATCAAATATCCCTTTAATAAATTATTGTAGTTGGACAATGTGTCCTTTTAAGTATTCCTATTTATCTTTGTCTTTTCTTAGCATCTCTACTATCACTTGGTGCATATCCTCCCATTCATTAATGTGTTGTTCCTTGTAGTATGCCCAAGGTCAAAATTTAATATTTTATACTCCTCCAAGGCTATTTCACATTTTGCCTTTTCTTTCTGTGGTATGGCTAGGTTCAGCATTCTAGACCCATCTAGCCCTCTCTGTATAGCAGACATTGTCCTAGCCTTTCTTTTTTCTTTCCTTGGTGTCTTCTTGCCTAATAAACTCTTGATGTCAATTGGTACTAACTGTACCTCTTTTTTCTCCTTTCTTATTTCTTCTTCTAACCATGCAGGAATTTCTTTTGTACCTTCTGCAGCCTTAACTTCATCAATTAGCTCTTCATGAGGTCTCTTTGTTTCCACTTGTTGTTGTTGTTGTTCTTGCTATTGTTCTTGTTGGGGTGGAGGCTCTTGTTCCATGGGATCATTTTGTTGTTCTTTTGATTCACCTTCATTTTCTTCTACCTCAATTTCTGTATCTCCTCCATCCTCAGCCTCTTCTTAAGGACCTTCCTCTTTTGATGGCTCTTTTTCCTGATCCTCTTCTATATGTATTTGCTCTACATCTGGGATGTTGATATCCTCTATTTGTTCTTCAACTTTATTATCATCAACCTTTTCTATTTCTTCTTTACCTTCAGGCCTCTTGGTTTCATCTTCTATAATCTTGTCTATTGTATCTTCACTTTATTTCTCATCAACCTTTTCGTGTTCATGTATATTTTCTATATTTCTTTCTTCTTCACTTTGTTCATCATACATATTAAGCATATTCAAGACATCTACTCCTGATGTGCCAGATTTTGTTTCATATTTTGTTTGATTATGATTTTTTGTAATTATCTCTTCAGGTGTTCCTTCTTTCTCAGCTTCTTCAATCTTATGGGCTTCCTCTTGTACATCCCTGATAATTTCAGGAGGAACTAAGGTACCAAATGGGTCCACTAATCCTGTTTCTTCTTGTACCTTTTCTTCTTCATGCTATGAGCCATGTTCAATCTCCATTTCATCTTGAGTACCTTGCTCTTCCTCTTCACTTAGGAAATCACTAGAATCTTCTTCTATTTCAATCTCCTTTCCCTTATACATTTCTCTTTCTTCACTATCACTACTATCAATGTGCACAATCTCAATAGTTTGTTTGGCTTTGTGAGTTTCTAACTCTTATTGCATTTCTCCAGCCAACTCTGTTTTTACTTGAGCATATGTTTGTCTTTGTTCTGATGATGTGGAGGCACTAGGTATATTACTTAGTTTTGCACCTACTTCCTGTGCTCCAATTACACCACATGTTTTAGAAGTCTCACCCTTTGACAAACTTATTGGTACTGCCTTTCTAATTTGTTGTCTTACCGCTTCCTTAGCAGTTTGTGCCTCTTCTGCACTAATCTCATGATGTATTGACCTGGCATCCACAAAAGTATCTAATGCTACTGCTTCTATTATTCCTAGTGCATATGGATCCATTAAAGTAGCATTTTTATCTTTTTCAACAAACTTGGCCTCTACAATCTTCCTTTTCTTCTGATAGAAGCACTACAGATCCTCATCAATCTCACCTTTTCTTTTTCTTCCTTTTTCTGGATAAGTGATATTTTTTCCTTTAGCCTTGAGCTCTTCAATTATGTCTTTCTACCATGTTTTTGAAAATAATATCACTGGCTTCAATTTTACATCCAGAGATGTATTCCAAGGCTGTGACCAGTTAGGCTCTGTAATAGGAGCCATCCTTGCTTCTACATAACTATGATGTAATAGTTTATCATCTTCCTAAACCTCTGGGGATCCATATATGTCACCTATAGACTTCATTTTCTCAATGGTTAATATTTTATGAGCTCTTTTCCTCACTTCCCTGTCATTTTTGCAATCAGCCCAAAAATCCTCAATATGTATCTGATGTTTGTACTTTTTATCAACAAAATTCTGGATCCTATGGAAAGGATCAAATTTCGTGACTAAATCAAATTCTTGAAATCCATAATATCTCAATTCTTGTTCTGAATATCCTACAACTTCTTCACTGTAACAAGAGTATCTGCCAATAGCCCAAGGCAACTTCAAATTTCCTCTAGTGAACTTCTTTTTATACATTCTAAAAACATTCAAATTCTGTCTTGAAAATTCCAAGACAATCAACTCATCAGAAGGATATCTTGGCAGCATAAATGGCTCTCCCTCAAACCCTTCAATCCTTATATAAGTAAAATGTTCAAATTGAATGAACCAGGAACTATGCAATCCAATTGCATCTTCTGCATTTGTAGACAACCTTTTCTCAGGTTCCTCTCTCAAAACTCTCACCATGTAAGTATAAAACACATCATTGACCAAAGCAAACTTCTTCAATGCATTCTCCTCTTGCAATTCAGAGTAGTGTTCATACACTAATTTTTGACTAGGACCATTCCCTAGGGTACCAACCCTTTCTATGGTATGTATATATGGCCTAATTTCTGTTGCACATGAATATAACACATAGGAAGACAAATAAAGGGCATCATTTTTTGTTTTCTCAGCATAGCCTTCTTCCAAATAGCTGTGCTTGTTATTTTGGCCCAGTGGATTTGCCCTTGCTCTTTTTCTCTTGCTCTTATGAACTCAATAATAGTGAACATCCATGGTTCACATTTGGTGCCATCTCTCAGCCTAGCCAACCTACTCAGCATGGTTATCATCAAATAAATTTCTTCCTTGAAGTATACTCTCGTCAAGTTCTTATGTACCTTGGCTATAGCCTTGGGTTTATTTTCTAGGTTATACTAGCTGTGGAATATTTTACCTTTATAGTCTCTTTCATTTGTACGAAAGTCTTCATTATATTGATCAATATCAATATCTCTCATTTTCTCATTAATTTCCAATCCAAATGTCTTTGCAATCCCTTCTGTGGTTAGATCAGTAATAAGTCTGCCATACAACATGATCTACCTGGTAGCTAGATCATATAAAGTCACACAATCTAAACACAAATCTCTGGCCTCCATAGCTAGTGGCAAACCTGCAGCCCTATATAGTCCACTCTCCTAATACATTTCATATCATGTGAAGCATCCGTCGTAGTAATTTTCTGTAACACATTCTCTGCATCATAATTTCCTATATCCGTATCCATGCCCACGCCGCTCATACTGATTAAAGATGGATAAACTTTGTGCAAGGGCAATTCTTCTTTCTCTATCTCTTTGCGTGGTTTCTTCTCTTTTTTCACCTCGCCCCCTGTATCCTTCTTTTGCTTCGGGGCCATCCTATGGAAACATGCATCTTTTAACTTTCATTTTACTTTCTTGTCTAGGGTTTTTACTATGAATTTCCATTTTTTACCATTTTACCCTAACCAGTTTGTCTTTTCTATTTTGACCTTTAAATTTGTTAAGCTCTACCTACTTAATTAATAGTTAAAACAGTAATTTGACAAACTGCCTACGTTTTAAATTGAAATTACTGAAATTAACACGTATCTAACAAACTCAAAAGAAATAGAGTTTTGAGATAAATACCTGTATTTCTTTGACTATTTGACTATTGTCATTGACTTACTTTTACCTTTTTTCTTTCGTTTTACTACTATAACTCCATCGCTCTGATAAATTATGTTCAATTCACTGTAGCACTTCTTTCTTCTCTACAATTTTGAACTGTCAACAATGTATATCTGAAAACAAAATAACATTGAATTTACCCTAACTCTCGTTAAATTTTACCCTTTTTGAGTGTTACACTCACATTAATTACAATAATTAATTCACCAAAACTTTGGGCTTCTATTGCAGTGTTTGCATTTTTTAAACTTTCTTACCATTAGTTTAATTCTGCATACATACCTTTTCCCTTTGTATTTTTCATTGTATGTTTTCTTTGTATATCCTCATTGTATCTTTAAACATACAAGCATTTTATGCAAGAAATCAAACTACAGTTCTTTCCCTTTTCCAATTTTTCTGTACTTCCTTGTATATCGCCGCTTGTATGTACTCTTTGCATATTTGAATATACAACAACTTATACAAACCCTCTCATTGCCTTTTCTCTCACGATGCTTTTATTTTCTTTGTATCTCAAGTATGTACATCATAAACATACAAGCGTTTAAAACATACAAAGACTTTTCTGTATTTAATTTCTCTTTCACATTCGGTTTGTATCTTTAACTTGTATCTTTTGCTTTTCATATCGGCTTGTATCTTGAAGACATACATTGTAATTATACAAACCCGACATGCAATCAGTGGGACCCACTTCACTTTTCCAATTGTATCTTCGTGATACAACAATGATTGCATCTATCTTTAGATACAAGTCCGGATACATACAAACTCTTTTTGTATCACCTTTTCAGAATTGTCCCTTTTATAAACCATAGTATGTAGCCCTTTTTCGACTCTGACTTGAATATAACGTGAAATGCATCCTCCGATATACATTAATTCCTGACACATCCTTTATATTATATTTTAACTTTTCTTGAGTTCCACATTGTATGTACACCGGAATGTATAATCTCAAAACATACATACAAAGCACAAAATATACAACAATTATATCTCATTTCATAATCTTTTGGTTTTGTGACTTGCATATCTCATTGTATATCATCTTGTATGTTTTTGTTTGCCAAACATACAAGTCTAAAATACATTCAACAGACCTGACCAATTATTCATTTCAACTTTAAACTCTGTCGGGCCCGACTTGTATGTATATATAAAACATTAGCAAAATGCATACAAGTACACCAACATATATAAACCTAATGACTTATTTCATGACTTATACAATGACTCGATATACAAACATCTTTGTATATGCAACATACAAACCCTTCCCTGCTACATTTACCGAAAAACACCTATAACTTTCAAAATACTGGGAATTTTTAAATGGTTCAAAAAACAACCCTTACTCATTTTTGATAAGGAATTCACCCATTTTCAGCTCTGGTACTTAATATTATTTTTCTTTATTTTCAACAAGGTTTGTAACTTTCACTTCCTTCTCCCTTTACCACCAAACATACCCACACACATAAGCAAAGAAGCCAGCCACAACAGGGGTCCTCATTTTGCTAACAAGTAAAATGAGGCATGCTGTGAGCATCACAACAAGACTCCATAGGAGAATGGAGTGGCTAAGCACATGAATAGGACAGTAATGGAGTGTGCAAGGACCTTGATATTATATGTTGGGCTGCCTTTAAACATGTGGGTAGAAGCTGTCAACATTGTTGTATATTTAATTAATAGAGGTCCTTCAGTTCCTTTGGGTTGTGGTATTCTAGAGGAAGCATGGACAGGTAAGAAGGTGAGTTATTTATTTCTCAAAACCTTCAGATGTGAAGAATTTGCACATGTAGATTCTGAAAATAGAACCAAGATGGATGCAAAATCAAAAAAATGTACTTTTGTTGGATATGGCATTGATGAATTTGGTAATAGGCTTTAGGATTTTAAAAATTAGAAAATTGTGAGAAGCAGGGATGTTATATTCAATGAGAAGGTGTTGTACAAAGATCAGTTGTGACAACATGAAAAGAAAGAAAAGGATTATGTGGTGCTGGATGATACTCCAAATAGTGATGTTCTAATGGTTCCTCATTCTCCGCAATAGCAACCAAAAATACCACAAACTCTAGTGAATGTTAGACGGTGAACAAGGCTAAGTAGACCTCCTGAAAGGTTTTCTTCCTCTTTGTATTATATTTTGTTAATAGATGTTTGTGAACCAGAAGAGTATGATGAAGCTATGCATGTGGATACATAGGTTCAGTGGGAGCTTACAATGAAAGAAGAAATGGACTCCTTGCTGAAAAATCAGACTTGGGAATTATGTAAGTTGCCTGCAGGTAAAAAAGCTTTACCAAACAAATGGGTTTATCAGCTGAAAGAGGAAGATGGAGGTAAGAAAAGATTTAAAGCCAGGTTAGTTGTAATAGGATTTGCATAGAAAAAGGGCATTGATTTTGATGAGATATTTTCTCTAGTTGTCAAGATGACTTCTACTTGTACTGTTTTAAGTGTTGTGGCTACTGAAGATTTACATTTGGAATAGCTCAATGTGAAAATTGTCTTTCTCCATGGTGATTTAGAGGAGGAGATATACATGGAATAGCCCCAAGGATTTGAGGTCACAAGTAAGGAGAAACTGGTGTGCAGATTGAAGAAGAGTTTGTATGGCCTGAAACAAGCACCTCGGCAATCGTACTTGAAATTTGATAGTTTTATGGCTGAGCAAGGCTAGAGCCAGTTTAATTCTGACCATTGTGTTTGTTTTAAGAGGTTGGATAATGACAACTACATTATTTTATCTTTATATGTTGATGACATGCCTGTAGCAGGGTTTAACATGGATCACATAAGAGAGTTAAAATAGTAGTTAGCACAGTCATTTGCTATGAAGGATTTAGGGGCAGAAAAACAAATCCTTGGTATAAAAATTTGTAGAGATAGGAAAAACAAAAAATTGACTATATCTCAAGCTGATTATGTTGAAAAGGTGTTGCAAAGATTCCATATGGAGAATGCAAAAGTTGTCAGCACACCTTTGCCTAGTCATTTGAAATTGACTAAGGAGATGTGTCTTAAGACACCAGATGATATGGATGTGGAGTCTGATCAATCTCCAAGTGGGATATTATTGTTAGATGGAGCCTAATCAGACTCAGAGGTTAAATTTTTCCCTCATTTATCAGCATGGTTTCCCCCCAAATTATTTAACGGGGGAGTACAGGGGGCAGATCCCCTCCTACAGGGCCCGAGGGGCCTATCCCCCTAGCAGGGGCCTGGGGAGTTTATCCCCGCGGCGGGGGCCTGGGGGAGAAGCCCTTGATGGGGGTCTGGGGGTAACACCCCTAGCGGGGGCTACTGGGGGCAGTGTCCTCAAAGAAAAAATTGCCTATTATTTTATAAAGGCGTCAGGAGTTATTTTTCTATTAGCTGACATAAAAAAAAACCCTATTTTTGTAATGGACATAAGGCTTGATAAAAGTCACTAAGGGTTAGGGTTTCCATTGAGATGTATTGTAGCATTTTGCAGTAGTATTGAGATGCAAGGATTGCTACTTGTAATCAGTTTGATTTACTAGATAATAATATTGGACTCTCTGTTGGTGGATGTACTTCAATTTTGGGTGAACCATGTTAAAACTTGTCTCTCGCTGTTATTATTTCTATGTATTTTCATTCCCTATTTAATCTTTATTTGCATTTAATTGATATCTTCTGTCGGCTACCTAACATGGGTCACATTTAAATTTATATATACATTTACACATGTACATTAAACTTTACATTATATTATAATACATGGGTTGAGTAAAAATGTTATATACACATGTCTTACCAAGTTGGTTCATGTTGTTTATTGTGCAGGTCTAGTTGTAGTGCAAGGGACATGTCTCAAACAAGTCAAAATTGTTGAACATGGGATTCATTTTATTGACTATCAACCTGAGAACAACGTATATGAGTATAGTCACCTAGTAATTGATGTAGACAAGATAAATCTTAGAGGTTAGAAACACAAATAAAATGCATGAAAATAGACAAAATATACCTCAAGATCTTCTTACTCCTTGATAAGGTGGAGGAGAGTGCACCAAAGAGCTCTCCTAGCTTTACTCGAGTTGATAGTTGGAATGTGGATTGCTCTTGCTTTCAACACAATGTGGATGAAGAGATTTGGCTATGGATTGATATAAGATTAGATGGAGATGGGATATGGATAGATAGGCTAGAATGATTTTGGCATGGTAAGGGTATGATGAGAGAAGATGAGAGAAATTTTGGCATAGTGAGGATAGGATGAAGAAGTGATCCAAATGGCTTGGGTGAGGGTTTTATTTATAGATTTTTGATAAAAGGATGGAGGGTGAGGATTGAAAGTTTAGATCAATGGCTAGGAATCCTTGAGATTAGGATTTGGATTAGAGTTGTAGTCTTGTGACAAGTGTCACAAGAGGGTTGGGTAAGAGAGATCAAGGGTTAAGATTAGGTTAATGAGATTGGATGGCTCTCATTATTTGTAAATTTTAAATTCACATGGGGAAGGGTGATGAGAATTAAAATGAATTAAAAATTCATTTTAGGAGAAGAGTTGGTTATGACAGGTTAGATGTGAATTTTTAATTCACACATGGGGAAGAGTTCCATTAATGGAGACTAAGACAAGTGGGAAGGTCAAGGACACATGTACACTTACATGTGTCAGAGGAAGATGTGACCCTTTGAATAAAAAAATGATTTTTATTCAAAGTGTGTGGGAAAAGGGGTTATGCAAGGTTTAATTAAGTGGTTAGCTTAATTAATTTAGGTTTAGGGGATAGGTAGGCTAGGGTAGCTAATTAAATAATTGTTATTTAATCAACTAGGCTAAGTTTAGGCTGATTAGTAGGGTAGATTAACTAGATAAACATAATTTATCTAATTAATAAGGATTAGGAAGATGGACAAATTAACTAAATAAATATTGAGAATATTTATTTATTTAATGAGGGATAGTGTTGTAAGGTACAGCGATAAATTAGATGAATTAATTGATCACGATAGACAAATGGATAAGGGTAGATGATTAGAGATAAATTAATTAAATCCAATAAATTTATTTAATTAATAGGAGGGATAATTGGTGGTGTAGAGATACAAGAAATTGGTTTGCGGAGAAAGTCAATTTTAGGTGTCTACATTTGCCCCTATTTGAAATGGTGTTGCGACTAAGTAACATTAATTTTAGAGTTAGATTGGATAGAAAAAGGTTTTAGCTTAGAAGAATATGGTAAGGTTTAGGGATGATTGGTAAGGGTGATGCCCCCTCGAGAGGATAGGCGGGTTACGAGAACACGGGTGTGCTCTCGAAATGGATGGAGCAGATTGGTTGAAGGTGGTTGGAGGATAAGGGGTGAGATGAATGATTGATGATGTCAGGTAGATGATTAGATGATGGATGTATTGGAAAATGGATGATTATAGTGCTAAAACTGATTTAGAGCAATCCTAGGTTTGTTATAGAAAAGTGGATATTTTCACCAAGGTATGGAAGACACGGGTGATGATGTTTATCCAACATTTACATGGACTAGACACACAAACAAGAAGATGATCCTATGCATGCCCAAGATAGTACAACCTTGTCCAAATGAATGAAGGGGACTCATAACATAAGCCCTTAATACAAAAAAGGTATGATGAACCTTAGATGCATAAGGAGATCAATATGCTAGAACCGACCCTACGATCCACAAGATATGAATACTAGCTTGGAGTAATGAGGCCAACCCACAAGAACAACATACAAAAGCAATGACTATGCCCCATTCTAGATGTTTTCACCACATACCATGATATAGTGAGATCAAGGTAGTTTTGATGTGATCTTAGAATAGGACAAAAGATAAAAGTCAAAAACCAAAAGACCAACGAACTAAACAAATAGTGATTGTATCTCTTGCCAAGATGGATGATGATTTGATGAATTCTGCCTATTGTAGGAATGATATATATATTAAGGTAGGAACCATTGGATGATGTTGTAAGATTGGTGCAAGATATGATGGTTGTTTGTTGTGGTTGATGTTGATTTGATAGTTGATGATTTTTGATAAGGGATGATTTATTTGATAGGTAATGTGATGCTTGGGATGATCTAGTAAGCTTAGGGGATAGGGACCATCCAAATAGGTTGGATGGGTACATCTTATATACTTGAGTACGGAAAACTTCCTTTGTATTCTAGACTGCCTACATACCTTGTGTCCACGGGATCAAGGTACTTTCAAGATGCAAATGAGATGAATATGTAGTTCTAGAAAGACTTGATGATGTGGGATGATAGATTGGTGATAGGTGATGGGAATTTGGAAGATGATGCATTGGATGATTTGGGTGATTGTGATGATGTTGTGGGATTGTTTTTCAGATTTTGGTAATTTTTTGATTTTTTTGGTGTTTTTGTGATTTTGGATAGGGAATGGTTTATTATGAGATGGTTGCATTGGATTGTGTTTGGATAGCCTTTGTGCTAGATACCAATGACAAGGGAACACAAAGTATAGAGGTGAAGGTGATGGGGTTGGACTGAATGATTGGCGATGAAAGGATAATGGATAGGAGATTTTTGATAGATAGATAGATACATGTGGATAAGGGGTAGGATGGGGGATAAAGGATTGGGTAGGGATACATGATAAGTAGATGGAGGGATTGCCAGTGGAAGGTGATAGAGGAGATTCATGATAGCTGGATGCAAGATAGATGAATGGGAGATGGGGATAAGGATGTTATCCAAGGGCTAGGTGTCCAAAGCATGTTTTTGATATTTTTCCCCTTGTCTTTATCAAGATCTAAGGAGGAAGATATAGTAGATAGAATGGATGGGAAATGATAGGATAAATAGGGGGATGGTGGATATGAATATGATTGGATAGGTAAATGGAAAGGATATGCAAGAGGATTATATGGATGTTGGTGAAGGATATGATTTTGCCCCCAAGTGTAGGGAAACAAAATGGATGGAGAAGGGATTACGCATGACACCCACAAGGGGTTTTCATCATGGTACATGCCCAAGGTGCCACAAGGAGTGGTTTTTACCATTGGACATATTTTTCTCTTTACTATTTTCTTAATTTTTTTAATTTTTTTCTTTTTTTTTTAATTTTTTGATGGAGTGGGGACTCTAGCGGCTGTTTCCATACCAAGTGGAAGATGGTCCCATGCTGGATAATTGGAGGATGATAGATGGATGTTGGTAGATAGGAGAAGATGATGGTGGATAGTGGATTATGATGTGGATTATGATGGATTATGTAGGGTTTAGTTGTACCACTTAGGGTTTAGGGTTTTAGGTTTGAAATGTTCAAGTGTTTACCTTAGAAATTACTTTTACCCTATTTTCCCTCATTCTTGTGCTTTATTTTATATTTCCATGATTGACTATCTTTAGCAGGTTGTCAGTCACTTAAGTTGCAACTTCATGTCATAGCACTCATAGGTTGACTAGCCCCTTTGTCTATCCATTACCCGTTGTCTCCAGTAAAAATCAAAGCTTTATATCCTAAGTCCTAAGGTTTATTTAAGTCCAAATCGCACCGTCGTAGAGCATCTTTTATGATGTCATCCCCCCGCTACGATGCTACAACAGGTTGACACTTGTCCAAGAGTCTATACCTGCATAGTTTACCCTTTAGAATCTTGCCTCTGCCAGTAGTCTACTACCACTTGTTGATGTGTTAATGGTCTGAAGAAAAGCTTTTGATCTAATGTCTACAATCCAGCATAGAGGAATCTTTCTAAGAATAATATTTGCTGCCTAGAAGCGAGATGTTGACATGTGGCACTACCAAATAAAAGGCAAGTGTGAAGAAGGTGTATGGAGGCTTAATCGCACAATCACATGGTAGGTATGTGGTGGACCATTTCCAGCTGTGATGCAGTGAAATGGTGCCACATGTCTAGTCCAGATAAAAAATGATGTGACCAAAAAGGAAATTACTGATGATTTGGCCCATTCTAATTGGATGAAGACTATTCAAAGAAGGTGATGAAGATTGTCAAATCTAGTCAACCAATCAGAGCTGTGGATTGCAAAATGTAAGGAAAAGATTGATGGCCCAGATTCAAACTTGCAAAAGAGGAAGATTTCCAAGTGTCTACAGCATGAACATAGTAATGGTCGTTGTGACCTCCATTAATATAGAGAACTATGAAGGAATTCAACATAAAATAGGTAGAATTAAAGCATTTCTTGTCATTTTCAAGAGCATATGTTGCATTCAGAGTGAAAGGAGATTTAGAACAAGCAATCTAGTGTAATTTTGAGCCTCTGTTAGTGCTAAAACCAATAAGTTGTTTCCATTCCTCTACGTCTTGATGATTCAGCAACTTTAAAGTATTAAGAAGTAATATAGAGTTGTAGAAACCCTAATTCACCTGCATAAACATAAAAATGAGTCATTCTGATTAGTCTTCAACCTCAAAACATAGCTTAGATGAAGATCTCATGGTTCAGTGTCTCAGGTCATCAAAAAGACCTACAATAGGGTTAGGGAAAGTAGGAAAAACTGATAAAATTTATGACTTATGTGTAGATTGTTGAGATGCCAAAATACCTGTGTCTACCTAGACCTTGTTCAAACACTGGTCTAAAAGAATAGACTATAGAACCTCTATTTATCATGCATGGAAACTTGATTTGGCAAGTTAATTTGCCTTGATGTCTTTGAAAATCTAGACTTGGTTAGAGCAATAGCAAGTAGGTATGACCCCAAAACCATGTCTATCTTGTCTTGCAATAGTAGTGTTATAATTAGATTTACAAAAGGCATATATTTCAACTATATTTAATCTAGACCTTGCTGCCAATATGCCCATTGATTTGAATGCCCTCTAAGAAAAGTACAAAATTGTCAGATATGCCTATAGATCTTTCAATCTATCCAAGAATAGACCTAATGGAGTTGATGGAGGCCTAATAAAGATTTCTAACAAAGAAGAAGAGCCCTTCCATTGAAATTTGTTCATGGAGTACTTTGTCAAAACTTACCATAGCTTGTGTCATGTGCTTGGGACGGATGCAACAAATAGAATGCTAGTAGCTCTGATGATAATAAAACCATATGACTATGCAGGATATCTGGCAAAGAAAATGCATGAGCAGATGATGGCAATAAAGAACATGTATATTGTAGGTCCCCATGTGAAATTCACATGGTACTCCTTAATGTGCCATATGATCTTGTTCTCTCTGTGTGGCCACTGGAGCAAGGACTTACATGTGAAAATGAATGATGCAGAGGGCAACATGATGCTAGTGCAAATGTGGACCTGCATGCTAGACATGCATTTTAAATCTACAAGCTATGTTACCTTTGAGGAGCATTTTGTAAGAAAGGTATTAGGTTTCTTAGAACCAACTGCTAACAAGATACCTAAATAAATTAAGGATTTCTTGAGACCATTAGAGATGGCCCCACACTTGCACATAGATCATAATTGGGCAGACTAGTTCTTAAATGAAAATACTACTTGCTTTAGGATTTATGGGTGTGAGGCTGTACCCTATTCTCTGCCAAAATTTGTGCCCAAGAGGCTGGCTTTCATGGAAATTATCAGGCAACTGAATGAAGCTGATAAGGAGCATTTTAGGAAGCACAAAAAAGGATCACTCATCCCTACTTCATTAAGGCTCCATGATTTTATAACAATTGATAAGAATGGGCTAGATCAGATAGGCTTCATGCTTCAATGCTACAGGATGGACATGGAGTAGGTGAGATTCTTTGACCCTGAGGGTTTCATAGATGACACAAGATTGAAGGTCAATAGGCCTATGTACCCCCACCATGTCCTATTGGATGAAGACATAGTAAGGAATTTCTAGTCAATGTAGGAGGTGCATTCTTTGAGGAATAAATGGAATGTGGTAATGGAGGCAAAGAAAATAAAGAAAAATGTCAATATTGCTTACCTTGGGGCTTTCATTGAGATACAAGAACCCATAAAGAGAATAGAGATGATCTTTGCTAAGGTAGAGGAGCTAATAGCTAATACACCTATAGGTGAGGAAAGGCCCCCATACCAACCAAGCAGCTCAAGGGGTAAATATCTTAGAAAAGAAGACTCCCTTGATTCCCCTACTCCAAATAGGGCAAAAATCATTGATCTTGAGATAGAGGAAGAAATAGAGGTTGTAAATTTGGAGGAAGGGCCAGCAGAGAGAAATTCAAGAGCCCCCAGATTAGGTGAGTTCCCCACCAAAGATAATGCCCTACTCCTTGTTGAATTCTTTTCTCTGAATCAGGAAAGGGTTTGCTAGTTCAATGCATAGGCAGATTCGACCAACAAATACAGGAGGTTGTGTGAGCTGCCTCCCCTTCACTTCTAGTTCTTCTGCACCAAGGGAGTATCCCTATAGCTAAAGATTTAACTTTGACTCACCCAACAGAAAGATTTAGCTTTTTAGTCACAGCCAAAATACTCTCATGTTTGGACCAAGGTTTGCTAGATAAGTCACTAGGCTGGCAATGTTCTTAGACATATCTAACTGGTTAAGGATAAGAGTATGCAAGGGTCCTATTTCTACTCCTACAAACTAACAGATTTGAAGTCTAAAATGATTTGTATTTATGTTTTGGATGCAAGAAATGGGGTTTTGGATCATAACTACTACACAAGGGCAAGGAGTCAATTAGATGTATACAAGTGAATGATTTGCAATAGCATTCAAGTTTCAAGGGGCCTTATTGGTATTTGCCTTACAAACACCACCCAAGAATGAGTATTTAGCAATCTCTACTTACAAATATCCCTGCTGCCATACATTCTTCCTCATACCTCACCTAAAACAGTTTAATCCACTCCTTGAATGGAAGTTAGAGATCAAGCATGTGATACAACGAATCTATATCCTAGAATCTGAGTAACCCTTAGCAACCAGATTCAAAAGAAGTGATGCATACAGTCATGGAGATAAAGAGCTAAACACATGCCATCAAGCATTTTTCATATAAAAAAGACACGAAACTAAACATGTATGCAACATGCATTCAAATGCAACTCATAAACTCACAAAAAGAGATAGAACAACCAAGAAATGCTCTATTTTTGTTATTTCCTCCAAAAATTTTGCCCAAGTCCTCCCCCCTAAAAATGAGTAACACAGTTCACCTATATAGCCAGAACGTGTACTCAGCAATCAAGGTACATGGTCATTTTTAAAATGCGACCAGATACATCGTACCATCAAAATGGTGCCTAAAACATTCAATGCAGCAGGCAGAAGAAGAAGGAAGAGCAGGTTAGTTTAGGAAATGTGCAGCATACTAGAGATTTTCACCTTAAAAATGGTAGTTGACTCATCCATTCAATCCATACCTCTGATATTTTCCATAAATGCCAACCTACTGATTTCAGGATGCAGCAACGGTTCGCGCTCTAAAGTTTCTTTCCATTTGAAATGCAACTGTGAACACATACAAATCTCTTCCTATTCTTAAAAGTTTGAATGATGACCATCGATTCTTTTCCTCCCACCAAGAGCTATGGCATCAGATCACGTTGACTGGTCCTTGACTAATGAAAACATGCCATGCAGAGGGTTTTTGCTCCTTTGATTTTTCACAGTGTGAACATACCTTTTACCTTTTTCACCCATTGCATATTCAAACCTTTGTGTATACAAATGCATATACATACAACCACCTGGACATGTGGCAACACCTAATTGGTTCGCCATCGCTGAATATTTGTATCTCCATTAGCGAGCCATTGTATCTTCATTTGCATTTGAAATTGTATGTGCAATTGTATATACATACAATCACCACATACAAGGGTAGACCCAAAATCATTCTGAACCAATTTGAAATTTCAATCAGGTCCGGGTGTTGTATCTCCTTGTCTTTGTATTTCAGCATATACAATGCACTTAACATACAAACTGTGGACCCCACCCTTGAGTTTGTCGATTTACATTTTACGGTTGGGTCTGCTTTGTATATCCTCCCTTGTATCTTTGCCTTGTATATTGCATATACAACTATGAATATACAAGCAAAACATACATACAATCAGACTTTTGCCTTTATCAACTAGAATGTATATTAATTTCGGGTCCAGGCTTTGCATCTCAGGATTGCATATTCCCTTGTATGTTTGATTGCATATGCAAACATACAATCAAACATATATATAATTGGTGGAACCCACACATTGGTTCTTGCCTTGCATGTATCTTTGGTATCTTCATCAGCCCATTGGAGAAACATTGGACTTGGCCACCGATAGACAAAGCCTTGCCGACATGCATTTTGTATCTTTTGCCTTGTATATGCATCAGCCCATTAGAGAGAGCTTTGACAGAGCTATCAACAGTCGTTGTCACACTGATAAAACCTTTGTATGTCTACCTTTGCATATTAAAAATACATACAACAATATATACAAAGGACCTAATGTACATTTGCCTTTGTATATGGCCAAGATACAACATACAATGCATATGCATACAACTATGGACCCCACCGTCGCTTAAGGATTTTTGAACTTAACATTTTTTTGTGATGGGAAAAGGAGGTAATACAAGACAAAGGGGGCTGGTCATTTGAATAGCACTATGATATGAAATGCATCTTAAGTGACAGATGACATGTTGCAAATGGTCAACGTAGAAATAGAAAAAAAATGTAGGAGGCTGAGGTAAAATAAAACCTGAGGCATTAAGAGTTTGAGCGAATAAAAATATAGGCTTGCAGACTCGACTCAAAACCCTAACCCTAGGTGGGCACCACCATTGGCTCTGTTTAGGGATGCATGCCTCTTGCAAGCATGGCAAGAACTCTAGATCTCTAGGATGCAGACCAAGGCCTATATCCATTGGGCTACAGAGTCGAACGCTGCACCAACATGCATCACAAATCACATTTTTTGAAATATACTTGGTGACACAGGGCCACCAAAAAGGAAGAACTAGAATTTTCCTTTGTCAAATACTTGATTTTCGTCTGCTTTCACTGGATCAAGCCTGAAAATATTGCCTCTGTCAAACTACACTTTAAAATCAAGCATTGATCCACATACACTATCATTCCCTTCAACATCAGGCAATATGTGAATGTCATATTCATCAAACAATGCACTTTCATATGACATATAATAGTTATCATCATCTATATAAGTAACATGCATTGTAAAATGATCTCCCAGCTGGACTAAAAATTAAGGGCACTCAAAGTCCACCATATAGCTAGGATCATTAGGCCTCATTTTATCATAAGCTAGCATATCAAAGAAGAAGCTTTCATATTCACATTTGTGCACATCATGCAAACAATCATCAACTGCACCAAACTAGAAAGGCTCAGACTCAGGCACCTTTTTGCAATAACCTTCATGATATATGTTGGTCACTCCATCATCAGGATGAAAATTAGAATCCTCCTCAATAACAGTGCCTTGATTTTTACCATACTCAACCAGATCCTCATCATTATATGTATCATTTGTATGGAAGAGGGTTGATCTAAGTGTTTCAGCTTCATTATAGTATGTCACTGGTTCATAGGCAGCCAAACATGCATTTTCATTACCAATGAATTCCTTGTGTGGAGGAATATCAGCCTATGTGTCATAAACAAAACTATAATTAATAAAAGAACAATCATGCTCAACACTACTACTTGTTTCAATCTCTGATTGCTCTTCATCATCTCCATGTGTTTGAATATAAAAAGGCAATGATTCAAACATGGAATTGCTCCTTTGTTTCCTTATTTCTTCTCTATCTTGCGTACAATACTCACAATCATCCCCACAAATCCACTCAAACAAGTATTCATTGTTGTCCATAACCTTATCATTGTTTTTAGAACCAGATACCTTAACCTTGAATTGGGAGTCATCATTTTGGCATTGTTGTCATCACTATGTTCAAACACAACATTCTCAACTTCTATCTCCTCACTTACACATTTATCTTCAAATGATGCGATGATCACTTGGTCATTTGCAACTACACAACTGCTATTCATACCAAAGCCTATGGACATGGAACTCTGTATGTGCACATCCCTCATTTTTTTTGTATTTTCTAAAAACTTGTATGTCATCTACACACTTGTTATCTTGAATTCCCTCAACATTGCACTAGAGCCCTTTTCAAAAGCTTCAAAATACATACTAATGCATGCTAGAGTATTAGGTCTGAAGTCTTCAGGGATTTGTGAAAGGGAAACTACAAATCTATTACTGAAATCAATACTGGACTCTTCATCTTGTCTTCTAATTTCCATTAACCTTACAACAAGATTAGCAGGTTCTATTGCAAATTCCTTTCTAAAATAGTCAACAAGTTCATCCCAACAGGCAAAGGATCTATTTGGAAATATCAAATACCAATCTCTATCTCTAGCACCAAAGGATCTAACAAAAAAACCTCATCCACATATCCTCATCTAAATGAGTATTTCTCCATAAAGCTGTGAAAGTTTTGGATATGTGCACCCCCATCACACACATTGTGTCCACTAAATCTAGGCATCTGATTGTAAATCTGAGCAGCCATACTTTCAACTTCATAATCAACCCATGACAAATCTAATTGGTCATATAAGGGATCAAAAGGGCTGACAAGAGGTTTAGCATTCTGACTGGTAGACACAACAGGGTTACTATCTAATTGAGATTACTGAGCCTCTAAGGATATCAATCTATTCTTTATCTCTTCAATTTTTTACACAACACTTCATTCCCCTCTTGGATGAGTATGGGTGAATACATACTTAGATTAATATAAATTTTACTTTCAAACATTTTATGTCTGCCTAAGACCTAAGGCTTCCCCTTGGCATTTAACTTATGCAATAAAACACTGAATACAAGTGGGAAGAAACTGTGTACCTTTTCTCATCCAGATGCTAAAGTCTTCAGTAGAATATTTTTAGATCACAACAACATACATCAGCCTTTCATGTGCACTGAGAACTTTTTGCAGAGTCACCACCTCTCCAAAGACGATAAAATTTTCAAACAGTTGAAATCTCACCATAGAACAAATATTTTTCTGAGTTCATTCCGCCAATAGAGCACCATTATTCACATGAAATCTCCAGATATGCAGCAATGATTTCACCAGATGTTGGGTCTTCTAAATCTCCAAATCACTCAGCTCTTGTCCCTAGCGGAGTCACCATTTTGTTGGATTCTTTTCTTCGAATCAGCAAAGGGTTTGCCAGTTCCAATGCATAGGCAGATTTAGCCAACAAATATAGGAGGTTGTGTGAACTACCTCCCCTTCACTTCTGGTTCTTCCGCACCAAGGGGGGTATCCCTATAGCTAAAGATTTAAATTTGACTCACCTAACAGAAAGATTTATCTTTTTAGTCATCGGAAGAATACTCTCATGTTTGGACCAAGGTTTGCTAGATAAGTCACTAGGCTGGCAATGTTCTTGGACATATCTAACTAGTTAAGGATGAGAGTATGTAGGGGTCCTATTTCTACTCCTACAAACTAACAGGTTTCAAGTCTAAAATGATTTGTATTTATGTTTTGGATGCAAGAAATGGGGTTTTGGATCATAACTACTACACAAGGGCAAGGAGTCAACTAGATGTATACAAGTGAATGATTTGCAATAGCATTCAAGTTTCAAGGGGCCTGATTGATATTTGCCTTACAAACACCACCCAAGAATGAGTATTTAGCAATCTCTACTTATAAATATCCCTGCTGCCATACATTCTTCCTCATACCTAACCTAAAACAGTTTAATCCACTCCTTGAATGGAAGTTAGAGATCAAGTATGTGATACAACGAATCTATATCCTAGAATCTGAGTAACCCTTAGCAACCAAATTCAAAAGAAGGGATGCATATAGCCATGGATACAAAGAGCTAAACACATGCCATGAAGCATTTTTCATATAAAAAATACATGAAACTAAACATGTATGCAACATGCATTCAAATGTAACTCATAAACTCACAAAAAGAGATAGAACAACCAAGAAATGCTCTGTTTTTGTTATTTCCTTCAAAAATTTTGCCCAAGTCTTCCCCCCTAAAAATGAGTAACACAATTCACCTATATAGCCAGAATGTGTACTCAGCAATCAAGGTACATGGTCATTTTCAAAATGCTGCCAGATACATCGCACCATCAAAATGGTGCCTAAAACAATCAATGCATCAGGCAGAAGAAGAAGAAAGAGTAGGTTAGTTCGAGAAATGTTCAGTATACTAGAGATTTTTGCCTTAAAAATGCTAGTTGACCCATCCTTTCGGTCCATACCTCTACAATTTCGCCATAAATGCCAACCTACTGATTTTAGGATGCAGCAATGGTTCGCACTATGAAGTTTCTTTCCAATTGAAATGCAACTATGAACACATACAAATCTCTTCCTGTTCTTGCAAGTTTGAATGATGATCATCGATTCTTTTCCTCCCACTGAGAGCTATGGCATCAAATCACGCTAATTGGTCCTCGACCAATGAATACGCGCCATGCAGAGGGTTTTTGCTCCTTTGATTTTTCGCAGTGTGAACATACCTTTTACCTTTTTCACCCATTGCATATTCAAACCTTTGTATATACAAATGTATACACATACAACCACTTGGACACATGGCAGCACCTAATTGGTTCACCATCACTAAATATTTGTCTCTCCATCAGCGAGCCATTGTATCTTCATTTGTATTTGAAATTATATGTGCAATTGTATATACATACAATCACCACATACAAGGGCAGACCCTAAATCATTATGAACCAATTTGAAATTTCAATCAGGTTTGGGCATTGTATCTCCTTTTCTTTGTATTTCGACATATACAATGTACTTAACATACAAACTATGGACCCCACCTTTGAGTTTGTCGATTTACATTTTACGATCGGGTCCGCTTTGTATATGCTCCCTTGTATCTTCACCTTGTATATCATATATACAACTGCGAATATACAAGCAAAACATACATACAATCAGACTTCTACCTTTATCAACTAGAATGTATATTCATTTTAGGTTCAGGTTTTGCATCTCAGGATTGCATATTCCCTTGTATGTTTGATTACATATGCAAACATACAATCAAACATATATACAATTGGTGGACCCCACCCTTTGGTTCTTGCCTTGCATGTATCTTTGGTATCTTCATCGGCTCATTGGAGAAACATTGGACTTGGCTACCAATAGACAAAGCCTCGCCGACATGCATTTTGTATCTTTTGCCTTGTATATGCATCGGCCCATCGGAGAGAGCTTGGATAGAGCCGCCGGCAATCGTTGTCACACTGATAAAACCTTTGTATGTCCACCTTTGCATATTAAAAATACATACAACAATATATACAAAGGACCCGATGTACATTTGCCTTTGTATATGGCCAAGATACAACATACAATGCATATGCATACAACTGTGGACCCCACCGTCGCTTAAGGATTTTTGAACTTAACATTTTTTCATGACGGGAAAAGTAGGTAACACAAGGCAAAGGGGGCCGGTAATTCGACTAGTGCTATGACATGAAATACATCTTAAGTGACAGATGACCTGCTGCAGACGGTCAACACAAAAATAGAAAAAACAATGTAGGAGGCCGAGGGAAAATAAAACTTGAGGCATTAAGAGTTTGAGGGAATAAAAATATAGGCTTGCAGACTCGACTCAAAACCCTAACCCTAGGTGGGCACGACCACTCCTCATGAGAAAATAGGTTGACAAGGTCTACAGTCAATAATGAGGTGGATATAGAGGATGTGAGTGAGGTGGCCTGCAATCAATTTATTTCAGATGATGCATTCATTTACACTCCTTAGTTTAGTTCATTTGTGCTGAGGACCAAAATGAGGAGTTTTAGAAAAGAATTAAAGACAAAAAAAGTGGTGCAGACCCTACATAATATGATGCCATTACTAAGAGGGTTTTGGATGAAGTAAATAAAGACACCAGTGCAATGACTCATGAGGAGGGCAGATCACTTGTGACTAGAAGCAACATCTTGCTGCTACTACATTAGACATTATTAGATACCATTGCATTCAATACAATTACAAGAGATGACTAATGTGACAGAAGAACATGTCAGCAGAGCTATATAGGATGCTATAATTGATCCAAGGTTTGAAACCTTGGCAATATGGGCATTGGCCCCTAGTGATAAGAAACCAAAAGTTGGTTTAGATGAATTAAATGGCAATGTAATAATAAAGAGGGTGTTAGACACTCCCACTCCTTAGGCTACCAACTTAAATGTGCAAACTGCACAATTTATAGAGGCAGTGAAAGTCAAACTGCAGAAGGATTACAATGAGCTATTGGGGAAATATACAGTGGCTATGGCTAGGTTGAGCACATATGAAAGCCAACCACAATTGTAGGTTGGGCCATCTCAGACTCCTCCCATCATATAAACTATAGATTCATTGCTAATTGATACATAGCCTCTTCCTTTAGAGATCAAAGAATTGAAGGAGGAAAATAAGAAGATGAAAGAAGTGGAAAGCAAGGTAGAAGATATAGCCACCAATTTGATCAAGAACAGAGTGACTAAAATCTTGCGTAGAGTGGAGGAGACCCATAGGTCTTACTCACAATTGAGGATAGCCTATGAGAAGCATGAGTCTGATAAGCAAAGGCTATCAAGTGTGAAGGGTAGGTGGCTACCAAGAACAATAGAGATTAGGCATTTCCTTAGGTGTGCCAAATTTGATGTAAATGCACCCCCTAAATTAAAGATAGTGGTAGATATGCTGACTCATTTTGAGGATGTGGTCGGTTATCAATTGGGGTTGGATAAGAGTTTGGTAGAGAAGATGCAGGCAATTGAAAAGCTAGACATGAAATGGTTGCCACACATTTTGGAAGCAGATGGGAAACTTAAGGATATGGACAAGTGGAAGAAAGAAATTATTGATAATGGTTATCAATTAATTCCAACTTGTTGTGATAAGGGTGATCCAACCATGTAGGTGCTAGGTCTTTCACTAGACAAGTTGCATGTAGTGGAGAGAAATTTTGAATTCTTTGGCAAAAATGTGAAGAGTATCCTGGATGCCAAATATCTCGGTCATAATGGCAAGATTGCAGAATTGATTTCATTCCCTTGGCTATATGAAAAGACATATGGTGAGTGGAAAGATAGATATGGATCGTAGGATTGACAAGCTAACGACCATCTTCCCAACGTTAAAGAGGCAAATCCTCAGGTGACCACATGCTTTCCAATGTCTAACTACCTTCTTCCCTTCTTCTTTTCTTCTTCTCTCTAGTGCAATTAATGTTCCCCAATGCCTTTTTGGTGGTTCTTTTGTATCCAAATCAATTTGAAATGCAATGTAATCAATGTTGAGTGTACATTCTTGAAATAAAAGAACTATGTTACTCATTTCTCTGGCTGGAAGATTTTGGGATTTTTGGAGAAGTAATAAAATACAGTTCTATTGGGTTGCTCTGTCTCTTGTCTTGTAATTTTATGAGTTGTATGTTGAATGTTTTATGCATAAAACTTATCAGTTTCATGTTGATTTAAATGAGTAATGCTTCATTGCATGTATTCTGTTATCTGTCTCCAAGTTGTGTGTGTGTTCTTCTTCTTAATCTAAATAGCTAAGGGTTATTCAAGGTTTTGGAACATGGGTCTGTTGCAAGTATGGGCCTAACCCATGTTGTCATTGATATCAACATACTCTTGTTGCATTAATGATAAGGATTGGATGAGTTGTGTGTTGAGGATATTGAGAAAATCAGTCTCAATCAGGAACAGTGAAGAATAGTGATGACAATAAGCTAAAAGTCCAAGATAGGATGAGGATCAGAGGATACAATTTAAAGGGTTTGTAGATATGTGTTTTAAGGTGGTTTAGTAGAGATTTTAGAGGTCCGTATGAAGATCGGAAGAAGTTGTGGCCACTCAAGTAGAACCAGTTCTGGCAGATGTTCAATGGTGACATAGTGATATAGATAGGTCCGGTGAGATCTGGAAATGTAGTATCCTATTCTATGGATTTAAGGGAGTGTTTAGGAAGTCTTTTTAAAGTATTAACTCGATTGGTTCGTGGTTTGAAGGTCCGCAAGCATCTATTCCTTTATGACAGTAATGACAGACTGTGTTCTTCAGGTTCCAGATGAAGAGGAGAAGGATTTCAGTAAGTAGATGAAATGTGGATGTTCTTGGTGATTTAGGTAAGCTTGTGGAGGTCTTTGGATCATGTCCAATACATGTTGGTGGTCCACATTGGAGTTGGAGCTCGCAATTGAGGAATAACTTCTGGATGATGGTGTTTTTCCTGAGATTGGCTGACCAGATGAATTACACATCTTGCGGATGTTCTTGTTGATGTTTACCAACTTAGATGATCATTCCTAAGTTGATGTCTTGTATAAATGAGGGATTGCAAAGTCATTTCAAAGGTGTCCTTGTTGAGATGAGTGTGTGGTAGCAAGGAGGAGAGCGAAAGGCAGAGCAGAAGTATTGGGCTTAAATGGAACTGATTCAAGCATGGTGAAGATGCTATTCTCCAGTTCAAAGTATGTGATACTTATTTCTTTGTAAAGAGTGTGTCTCTTGTAGGCAGTGGGCCTCTTGTGAGTAGCATGCTTGGGCAGTGAGCCCTAATTGGCATGTGCCATTTGTTCTTTCTATTCTTCTAACAGAGAATACAATCTTGGGTTAATCACCCCATGGTTTTTCCCTTAACTAGGTTTTCCACGTCAAAATCTTGGTGTCTCATGGGTTAATGTGTTTCTGCTCTTAATTCATTGCATTATGTTTTCATGATTGATTTATCATTATGCTACTAAATTACAAAGTGAAGTTAAGTGTTTAATTGGAAGAAAGATTTGTACGACTGATTCACCCCTCCTCTTAGTTGTCTTCTCTAAATCTAACAATTGGTATCAGAGTTAAGTTCCTCTAAAAAGAGCTTAACCACTTGAGGAGATCTAGAATGACGTCTTACAAGAAGGATAGTCTAAAGTTTGATGGAACCAATTTTAATCTTTGGAAAGGTCACATGAAATGTCACTTGCAATGTATGGGAATAGTGTACTAGACCATGGTTACAACAAAGTATACACCTCCACAGGGTGGTCCGAAAACCCCAAATGAAATCACAGATGCTAAAAACAATCTGCAGACTATAGAAGCTCTTCTAAGTGCATTATCTGATTCAGAGCTTTCAAATGTTATTGACCTACCAACTGCTTTTGAGATTTGAGAAAAACTGGAACTTCTACATGAAGGAGACAAGTATGTTAAATGTGCAAGGTTACAAAGTCTAAAAGGAAAATTCGAAAATCTAAAGATGAGAGAAGATGAAAATATCACTACTTTTATGCCCAGAGTAAATGAGCTTGTTTGCGGAATTAGAAATGCTAGTGGAGTCTTGGATGAAAATGAGATTGTTGGAAAAATTCTTAGATTGTTGCCATTGAAGAATTTAGAGCCCATACAACTATCACAAGAGATCAATTGGCTGGTAAATTGGCTGCATTTGAAATGACTAAGTTTGGAGATGCCCCTCCTAAGACTGAAATTGCATTCAAAGCCAGTGCCTTTGTGAAAGGTAAACAAAGGTTTGATCCGGGAGAGAACTCTTCAAGGAAACTCTCATGGTATGAAAAAGCAAGAAAAGACCTAGAAGAAGAGGAAGCAGAAACTGCTCAACTTGAAGCCATTATTGCAAAAAGACTACCAAGAGGATTCAGTAAGTATGAAGGAAAATTGTCTTTTAAGTATTTTAACTACAATAAGATTGGTCATTTTGCCTCAAAGTGTCCGAAAAGATTTTCAAGGCCAAATCCTAACAGATCAAGGTTCCAAAAGAACTGTTTCTATGTTCATGAGGAAGATGATAATGAAGGAGTAACAGATGATGAATCAGAGATAGGAGATAAATCTGGAAGTGACTGGGTGTTCATTGCCATCAAGGAAGAAGATCTAATGCCCTCTGAATCTGTCAATCATAAAGTTGTAGAAAGAGCTCTGGCTGCCTAAGTTGAAGAAAAGGATGATTGGGTCATTGATAGTGGATTCTCTCACCATATGACAGGTGATAAAAGTAAGTTCATAGATTTGGAAAGGTATGAAGGAGGAGTGGTAAAATTTGGTGATAATTCTGCTGGTAGAATCAGAGGTAGAGGAACTATTTCTTTTGATAGAAGGAACAAAACCAGTAATGTACTGTATGTTGAAGGATTGAAACACAATCTTCTTAGTGTTGTATAGTTGGTGGACAAAGGCTATGATCTCAGATTCAAGAATGGGAAATACAAGATCTTTGAGAGTTCCAGAATAGAGATTGCATCCGGTACCCAAACAAAAGGTAACATCTTCCATTTAGTTGGTACTGGTAAAAGTTGTTTATTTGTTCAAGTTGATCAGAGTTGGTTATGGCATAGGAGAATGTGTCATGTGAATTTTGATAATATCATCAAGATAAGCAATAGTTAGGCTGTAAGAGATCTTCTAAAATTGGTGAAGCCTACAAATAGTTTGTGCAAGGAATGTCAGTTGGGAAAACAAAGCAAAGTCTCATTCAAAAGCAAGGAACAATCCTCCTCTGGATTATTAGACTTAGTTCATGTTGATCTTTATGGTCCGGCAAGAATCAGGAGTGTGCAAGGTGATAGATACTTCATGTTACTAATTGATGACTATTCCTGGATGATGTGGGTAACCTTTCTGAAAGAGGAAATCAGAAGCTCTTGAGAAATTCAAAATATTCAAGGCTATGGTAGAGAATGAAACTGGATTAAAATTTAAATGTCTGAGGTCTGATAGAGGTGGAGAATTCACATCCGGTGAGTTCATAGATTTCTGTGAGAAACATGGAATTAAGAGACAGTTGTCTGCTCCTAGGACTCCACAGCAGAATGAAGTAGTTGAGAGAAAGAACTAGACCATCCAGGAAGCATCTAGGACCATGATGATGGAAGCAAATGTTCCTTAGGTCTATTGGAGAGAAGCTGTCAGCACTGTAGTCTATACTCTCAATCGAGTGCAAATCAGAAGTAATGCTGGTAAAACTCCTTATGAACTTTGGTTTGGCATCACTCCTATTGTGAGGTATTTCAAAGTCTTTGGTAGCAAGTGTTACATTAAAAGAGATGAAGATCTAGGAAATTTTGATGCTAGAAGTGATGAAGGAATATTCTTGGGTTATGTAAGGAAAGCATAGGTGTGGAAAATAGCTTCCCTAATGAAAATTCCAAGGGGAAAAAAAATAGACAGGTAACTTTCAAAATAAAATAATTAGATAAATACACTAGAGAAACAAAATAGACAAAATAGAACACACAGAATGACACCATTTTTACGTGGGAAAACCCTTTCGGGTAAAAAACCCACCACCACAATAGAAGCTATCTTTATTACAATAAACTAAAGGCTTACAATAAAGATCTCAGTTTTTTTGCTTCTGATATCGATTCTTTTACAATTATACAAAATTGTTTATTTCATCTACACATCTACAGAATAAACTGTATAATTTTAAATCGTTTCATCATAAAACAACAATGCCAATAGATTAGTTTTATATCTCCAGTCTGCAAGAGCAAAGACCGTTACTCAACTATTGCCCTAACTGATCAATCTAACTTCATCATCACCACTGTTGTTTAACAGTCGTAACTGTTCACATTCCCATGAGATGTTTAATCCCACATGCACTGGGTCACAGACTACGCTACAGTTTATATTGCCAAACACTCGGTCATACTATCATTGGCAATTTTGTTGCTAACGATGCCAAACCAAAGACCCATCGACCTAACCTGCTCCATCGATGATCACATTGCTTCCTTCACTGATAATATACAGTCTCCACGATCCCCAAGTTCACCACCCTTCATCGGACAGACCTTTCCCATTGGTTCAAATGCTTTCCATTGTTCCAATGAACAATCCCTCACCGACCTCTATAGAAGCTACAACCATCGGTCAGAAAAAGAGTGTCAGACAAACTTAACAAAGCCTAGCCAAAAACAACTCTTACAGCGATGCCAAACTCCTATTGGAGTAACACATAACTGTCAGGGCATGTAGCTTAAGTTCAACCGATAACAAACTTCACGCTAATAGATGTAAGACATCGATGAGACTTCACACATCAGACTTTGAACCTGTTGAACCTTGAACCCATTGAACTCTCGAATGGTTCAATGAACCATTGAACCCAACACTTGAACAATTCATTGAACCATTGAACCTAATGAACTCATGAAAGGTTCAATGAAGAACAACTATGAAACATGAGGTTTAAGCAATAAAATTGAGACACAAGTTCTCTTCAATCTCCCACTTGTCGAAGAGATTACTACTACATCTTAGTCCTCTTTAGATTATTGAGAACTATGAGCCCATAGACCCATTTCATCTAAACACCATTTGAACTTGGCCATGCTCACTGGTTTAGTTAAGGCATCAGCAACATTTTCCAAAGTGTCAACCTTTTCCAACTTCACCTTCCTGTCTTCCACCATATCACAAACAAAGTGATATTGGACATCAATATGTTTTGTCCTAGCATGGAATGTATGGTTCTTCGCCAAACATATAGCACTTTGACTGTCACAATGAATTTGTATCTACCTTGCATTAAAACCAACATCAGAACATAACCTCTTCAACCAAATAGCTTCTTGGCATGTATGAGTAGCTGCCATGTACTTTGCCTCTGTTGTGGACAAGGTGACTACAGCTTGCTGCTTACTCATCTAACTAATAGCACCACCATTTAACGTGAACACATATCCACTGGTGGATCTTCTACTATCAATATCCCCTGCCCAATTAGAATTCACATATCCCTGAATGCTAATAGATCTCTGTGATCCAACTAAGTTTCCATGATAGCAAATAGCATAATCAAAAGTTCCCTTCAAATACCTCATAACTCTTTTCACAGCATCCCAATGTGATCTGCCTAGATTCACCATAAACTGGCTCAAAACTCCCACTGCTTGGGCAATGTCTAGTCTGGTATAGACCATTGCATACATTAAACTACCAACATCACTTGCATAAGGCACTTTCTTCATGTCGTCAACTTCATTCAAAGATTCTGGACAATCTTCAACAGATAGTTTCATTCCCTGCAAAACTGGAAGAACTAGCTATTTGGAATCAGACATATTAAATTTATCAAGAACATTGGTAATATATTTGCTCTGGTTGAGCCAAAGCTTTCTCTTAGATCTATCCCTTTTTATTTCCATTCCCAGAATGTACTTTGCTGCCCCCAGATTCTTCACTTCAAATTTCAAGGACAACTGAGCTTTTAAATCTGAGATCATCCCCTTACCATTGCCAATGAATAACATGTCATCCACATATAGTGCAATTATAAGAATTTGATCACCTTCAGTTTTATAATAGACATAATGATAAGATTTAGATCTCACATACCCCAAAGAAAAAACATACGTATTAAATTTTTGATACCGCATTCTGGGAGATTGCTTCAATCCATAAAGAGATTTTTAAGTTACATACCAGATGTTCTTTTCCATTTACCACAAAATACTCTAGCTGGGACATATAAATCTCTTCTTCAAGGTCCCCATGAAGAAATGTTGTTGTCACATCCATCTGCTCAATTTCAAAGTCATACGCTACTGCAATTGACAAAAGAAATCTAATGGATGTCATCTTAGCTACAGGAGAAAAGATTTCTCCATAATCAATACCTTCCTTTTGGGAATACCCCTTAGCAACTAGTCTTGCCTTGTACTTATCAACACTACCATCTAGACCATATTTCTTTTTAAATACCCACTTATAGCCCATAGGTTTTCTTCCTTCAGGCAAGGGCACCAGATCTGAGGTTCCATTTTTCTCTAATGATGTCATTTCACTATCCATGGCTTCCAACCAAGAATCTGAATCAGGTAAACTAATAGCTTCTTTCACAGTCCTAAGTTCATTAGTATTAGTAAGTAAAGCATAGGCACAACTTGAATCAAGTACTAAAAATCCATACCTAACTGGTTGTCTTCTTTCACGTGTAGACCTCCTCACAGGCTGAGGTGCAGGTTCAGGTTCTTGCTCTGGATTTGAATTGTCGGAGCTACTCGAACTCACATCTGAACCATCTACACTTAGTGTTAGTTGTTCCTCTTTTATAGGGGTTAGAGGAATATTCACAACACTCGTTTCTTTCTTCTCTTCTATCTTCTCCAATTGAGGATCAATAACCAAAGGTTTCAGCTCTCTAAAAATTACATTCCTACTGTAAATTACCTTTTCAGTTTTAGGATTCCAAAGTTTGTACCCTTTAATACTAACACCATAGCCAATAAAGATACATTTAACTGCCTTGTTATCCAACTTAGATCTCTTTACCTCAGGAATATGAGCATATGCCTCATAGCCAAAGACTCGAATATGTCTTAGAGAGGGCTTCTTACCAGACCATGCTTCCATAGGCATCTTATCAACAAATGCCAAAGTAGGAGAATGATTCAACAAGTAACAAGCTGTAGCAACTGCCTCAACCCAGAACCTTTGTTCAAGACTAGCATAACTCAACATACTTCTTGCTTTCTCCATCAACGATTGATTTAACCTTTCAGTAACTTCATTTTGTTGTGGAGTATAAGGTGTAGTTTTATGCCTTTTAATTCCATGATCTACACAATACTTATCAAAATCCGCATTGCAATATTCACCACCGTTATCTATTCTCAAACATTTTAATTTTCTACCAGTCTAATTTTCTACAAGAGTATGAACACTTCTAATTTTCTAAATTCTTTAAACTGACTGAACACTTCTGATTTATTCTTCAAAAAATATACAAATGTCCTTCTTGAATAATCATCAATAAATGATATGTAGTATCTTGATTTAGATAAAGAAGGAACATCAACTGGACCAAAAACATCAAAATGTACATAGTCCAGAACACCAGAAGATTTATGAGAACTAGAGTAAAAAGAAACATAGTTTTTTTTTCCATATATACAATGTTCATAGAAATCAAACTCTAGATTACAATCAGTCAGCCCATCTACTAGGTTTTTGTTTTTCAAAGTTTTTAAATCTTTTTCACCCATGTGACCAAGTCTATGATGCTAGAGCATTGTTTTCTCTGCAGGAAGTTTGACTTCCATTCAGTTTACATCATGTGTTACAATAGTAGCTTTACCAAATTTTACAGAGACATTATTACAGCACACTAGTTTTGCATCTAACCTATACAAAGTTCTAATGTATTCACCCTTTGTCAGTACAATAGACCCTCTAGTCATCTTACAGCCACCATTCACAAAAGTAACTTGCACTCCAACATCATTAAGCTTACTAATAGAAAGTAAATTTTGAGCCAGACCCGGTATGTGAAGAACTCCATTCATTCCCTTTATCCTACCATCCAGGAATTGGATTTTGACTCGTCCTCGGCCAACAATTTCCAGTGTTGAATCACTTGCCAGGAACACCTTCCCACCAGCATATGGTTCATACTTTGTGAACCACTCTCTTTGAGATGTCATATGAAAAGATGCTCCTGAATCCACCAGCCAAACATCTTCAGATGCAGGCACTACCAAAGCAACAATGAAGGCAACAACATCACTCTGTGAAGACTTAGAGTCAAAGAAGTTCTTTTTCTTTTTCTCCTCTTTGCAGTCTTTCTTGACATGACCTTTCTGTTCACAATTCCATCACTTCACCTTGGACTTCTTGCCCAGAGATTTTGATTTCCCCTCTGATTTGGACGTAGACTTCTTGTCCTTCTTCTTGCCTCTTTCCTTTGATCTACCTTGAACAAACAGAGCCTCTTTAGTGATTCCAGAAGACTTCCTCCACATCTCTTCAGACAATAGTGAGGCAACAATAGTTTCTATTGAAAATGTAGTTGTACTTCTAATAGCCATCACCAAATGGTCCCATGAGTCAGGTAAGGAACATAATAGAAGCATACAGCGGTCCTCCTCTTCTATTTTTACACCTATATATGTCAACTGAGTAACAATCATATTGAATGCACTTAGATGTTCTGTTACAGATGCACCTTCATCCATCTTTAGAGAATACAATTTCTTTCTGAGGAAAAGTTTATTCACCAAGGACTTGCCCTGATAAATATTATTCAACTTCTTCGACAAATCACTTGTAGTCTTCTCCTCATGGATGTTCAATAGAACATAGTCAAATAAACTCAATCTTATTAGTCCTTTAGCTTTCCTATTTGCCAGATCCCAATCTTCTTGCTTCGTGCCTGTAGGTTGAGTTCTAGACACAGCAACCCAAAGATCTCTATAGACCAGCATGTCTTCAACTTTAAGTTTCCACAACTCAAAGTTTGTGCCATTGAAAATTTCAATGTCTATTTTGTCTGATGTACTTGCCATCTTATTTAACCAAAGAAATCTCTGCAGAACTCCCACTCATATAATTGACACAAAAAACCCAAACTACCAACAAGGATAGTACAACTGGCCAGGCTCTAACACCACTTGTAAGGAAAGCACAGGTGTGGAAAATAGCTTCCCTAATGAAAATTCCAAGGGGAAAAAAAGTAGATAGGTAACTTTCAAAATAAAATAATCAGATAAATACACCATAGAAACAAAATAGACAAAATAGACAACACAGAATGACACCATTTTTACGTGGGAAAACCCTTTCAGGTAAAAAACCCACCACCACAATAGAAGCTATCTTTATTATAGTAAACTGAAGGCTTACAATAAAGATCTTAGCTTTTTTTCTTCTAATATCGATTCTTTTACAATTATACAAAACCGTTTATTTCATCTATACATCTACAGAATAAACTGTATAATTTTAAATTGTTTCATCATAAAACAATGATGCCAATAGATCAGTTTTATATCTCCAGTCTATAAGAGCAAAGATTGTTACTTGACTATTGCCCTAACTGATCAATCTAACTTCCTCATCACCGCTGCTATTCAACAGTCATAACTGTTCACATTATCATGAGATGTTTAATCCCACATGCACCAGGTCACAGATTGCGCTACACTTTATATTGCCAAACACTCAGTCATACTATTATTGGCAATTTTGTTGACGACGATGCCAAACCAAAGACCCATCAGCCTAACCTGCTCCATCAGTGATCACATTGCTTCCTTCACCGATAATATATAGTCTCCACGATCCCCAAGTTCACCACTCTTCATCAGATAGACCTTTTCCATTGGTTCAAATGCTTTCCATTGTTTCAAGGAACAATCTCTTGCCGACTTCTGTAGAAGCTACAATCATCGGTCAGAAAAAGAGTGTTGAATAGACTTAACAAAGCCTATCCGAAAACAACTCTTACACAGATGCCAAACTCCTATCGGAGTAACACATAACTATCAAGGCATGTAGCTTAGGTTCAACCGATAACAAACTTCACACCGATAGATGTAAGACATCGATGAGACTTCACACATTAGACTTTGAACCTGTTGAACCTTCAACCCATTGAACTCTTGAATGGTTCAATGAACCATTGAACCCAACACTTGAATAGTTCATCGAACCATTGAACCCAATGAACTCATGAAAGTTTCAACAAAGAACAACTATGAAACATGAGGTTCAAGAAGTAAAATTGAGACACAAGTTCTCTTTAGGTTACTCTACTCATAGCAAAGCATACCGGTGTTATAACAAGAGACTAAGAAAAATGATTGAAAGTACAAATGTTAAGGTTGATGAAGGAATTGAAAAACCCTCAAGGTTTTATGAATATGATGAAGATGATCAAAATGGTGTTCTGATTCAAGGAGCCCAAGCCTCCTCTGTAAGTTAGATCCAAACTAATCTAGTAGATCAAGAAGAAGAGATGAGTTTCAATGAGCCTAATCAAGAATCATAAGTGCAAGAATTTCCCAAAGTTCTCAGGTATGTAAGACTGAACCACTCTGAAAATCAGATCATAGGTGATAAAAGCAAAGGAGTACAAACAAGAAGGAGAATTGCTCAAGATTCAGAAGAGTATTGTCTGATTTCAAAGATCAAACCTAAGATAGCGAATGGAGCTTGCAATGATGAAAACTAGACTAAAGCAATGGAGAAGAGCTAATGCAAATTGAGAAAAATCACACTTGGGATCTTGTTCCTAAACCTAGAAACAAGAATGTGATTGGAACAAAATGGGTCTTCTGGAACAAACTGAATGAAGTTGGTGAAGTAATCAGAAATAAAGTCAGATTGGTCTACAAGGGTTACTCTCAAATAGAAGGAGTTGATTTTGAAGAAACTTTTACTCCGATGGCAAGAATTAAAGTAGTCAGATTATTTCATGCCTTTGCTTCCTTCAAGGATTTCAAGGTATATCAGATGGATGTCAAGTCTGCCTTCCTGAATGGTGACTTGGAAGAAGAAGTGTACATAGAGCAACCAGATGGATTTCAATTGTCTGATCATGGTGATATGGTCTGCAAGTTGAAGAAAGCACTATATGGACTGAAGCAAGCCCCAAGAGCCTAGTATGAAAGATTGGATAAGCATCTTTTGAAGATTGGATACAACAAAGGTGCTACTGATAGTAATTTATATTTCAAAATTGATCATGAAAACATCTTGATTGTTGAAGTGTTTGTTGATGATATCATTTTTGGAGGTAGAGATAGTATGTGTAAAACTTTTGCAAATCAAATGAAAAGTGAGTTTGAGATGTCCATGCTTGGTGAAATGAATTTCTTCTTGGGTCTACAAATCACTCAAACAAAGAAAGGAATCTTCATTTCTCAGACCAAATATGTGAAAGAATTGTTGAAGAAATTTGGGATGGAAGACTTAAAACCAATGAATACTCCCATGGCAACCTAATGTAAGTTGAGCAAAGATGATGACTCTCCTAAGGTTGATCAGACAAAGTATAGGTCAATGATTGGAGGACTGTTGTATCTCACTCAAACTAGACTAGACATTATGTAGGTTGTTGGTCTTGTTGCTAGATTCTAGGCTGATCCTAGACAATCTCATGTCATGGTAATCAAGAGGATTTTTAGATATCTAAAAGGGATAGTTGAGTATGGTCTATGGTATCCCAGAGATCGTGATTTCTCTCTTCATGCATATACAGATGTGGATTGGATAGGAGATGTGGATGACCGGAAGAGTACCAGTGGTGGAGCATTCTTTTTAGGGAAGAGATTGGTTTCTTGGCTAAGAAAGAAACAAGAGGCAATATCTCTGTCTACAACTAAAGTAGAATATATTGCAGCAGTAGGTAGTTGCACTCAAGTTTTATGGATGAAGCAGATGCTAAGAGATATCAAAGTGGAGTATGAGGAACCTATCACAATCTTCTATGATAATTCAAGTGCAATAAATATATCTAAGAATCTGGTGTTTCATTCAAAGACTAAACACATATCCATCAAGTTTCACTTTTTGAGAGAGCAAGTGAACAAGAATGAAGTCAAATTGGAGTTTGTGCCTTCCAAGGATCATATTGCAGACATCTTTAATAAACCTCTACCCAAGGACTCTTTTGAGTATCTCAGGGAGAAGTTAGGGGTTACTGCACCTCCATTGATGAACTAAGGTGCACTGATGTGCATCAATCTGATGGCTATCACAGTCACATCATGTGGTCCAGATTGATGACGGGGAGCTGCTACTCAGGGGGAGCAGCAGGTATGATTCTGAAGTGGTGGAATTGCAAGTATGTGCCCTTTGCCATTGATGTCAAAGGGGGAGAGAAGATATGTGAAAACAAGTGGTTGCTAATCAAAGGGGGAGTAGTAAAGGTAGAGAAGACATGTGAATGGTTGTTGTTGATAGGGGGAGTTGTGACAGTGAGGAGAAGTTCTTGTCTTGATGGTTAAAACAGTTTTTCACATCGCATGTTGCCATCAATGACAAAGGGGGAGATTGTTGCAAGTATGGGCCTAACTGGTGTTGTTATTGATGTCAACATACTCCTGTTACATTTATGATAAGGATTGGATGAGCTATGTGCTGAGGATATTAAGAAAATTAGTCTCAACCACGAACAGTGAAGAACAGTGATGACAATAAGTTAAAAGTCCAAGATAGGATGAGGATCAGAGGATGTGGTTTAAAGGGTTTGTAGATATGTGTCTTAAGGTGGTTCAGTAAAGATTTTAGAGGTCTGCATGAAGATCAAAAGAAGTTGTGGCTGCTCAAGTAGAACTAGTTGCAGTAGATGTTTAGTGGTGATAGAGTGATAGAGATAGGTCCAGTGAGATAAGAAAATGTAGTATCCTATTCTATGGATTTGAGGGAGTGTTTAGGAAGTCTTTGTGAAGTATCAACTTGATTGGTTCGTGGTTTGAAGGTCCGCAAGCATCTATACCTTTATGACATTAATGATAGATTGTGTTCTTGAGGTTCCGGATGAAGGGGAGAAGGATTTCAGTAAGTAGATGAAATGTGGATGTTCTTGGTGATTGAAGAAAGCTTGTGGAGGTCTTTGGATTGTGTCTAGTTCATGTTGGTGGTCCGCATTAGAGTTGGAGCTCGCAATTGAGGAATAACTTCTGGATGATGGTGTTCTTCCTGAGATTGGCCGACCGGATGAATTACACATCCTATAGATGTTCTTATTAATGTTTGCCGACTTAGATGATCATTCCTAAGTTGATGTCTTGTATAAATGAGGGATTGCGAAGTCATTTCAAAGGTGTCATTGTTGAGATGAGTGTGTGGTAGCAAGGAGGAGAGCAAAAGGTAGAGCAGAAGTATTGGGCTTAAATGGAACTGATTCAAGCATGGTGAAGATGCTATTCTCCAGTTCAAAGTATGTGATACTTATTTCTTTGTAGATAGTGTGTCTCTTGTAGGCAGTGGGCCTCTTGTGAGTAGTGTGCTCAGGCATTGAGCCCTAATTAGCATGTGCCATTTGTTCTTTCTATTCTTCTAACAAAGAATACAATCTTGGGTTAATCACCCCATGGTTTTTCCCTTAACTAGGTTTTCCACATTAATATCTTGGTGTCTCATGTGTTAATGTGTTTCTGCTCTTAATTCATTGCATTATGTTTTCATGTTTGATTTGTTGATAACTGAGAGGGGGGGGGTGAATCAGTTATCCTAATTATTTCTTCTTTTGAACTTTCTTATTAATCAAAGCAGCATTGAATCAAACAAACAAACATTACCATGAAATAAGAAACACATGACACAGTATTTTTGACGTGGAAACCTGGTTAAGGGAGAAAACCACGGGGTGATTAACCCAAAGATTATTCTCTGTTAAAAGAATAAGGAATTACAAAATGGCACTTGCCAATTAGGGCTCACTGCCCGAGCACACTGCTCACAAAGAGGCACACTGCCTACAAGGAGACACACTGTCTACAAAAGAATGTTATACAATACTTGAACTGATTGGAAGCATCTACATATGCTGGAGTTCAGTTCCGGTTAGGCTCAGTATACTGATCTGCTGCACTTCATCTTTCCTCTGTTCTTTATTCTGCTATCTTTTCACATACCGGATCTTTCTTACTGCTTCTGCTCTGCTCTAAATTTATTCGCATACACCTTCATATCATCACTCTTTTCACAACTAAATCCATCCTCTATATATATCTGCACTAGTGATTTCATTATCTTTCTAGTCGGCACCCGGAATAATCTATTTTCTCACAAACTCTGTTCTGTCGGCTGAATCCTTATATATCAAGTAATGTGGATCAAGCATATACTTGTAGATATCATTAATCATGTTGGCCAAACATGATTCATGCCTTCACAACCTTTACCATCAACAATAACACATCCGGAAAATAGTCTGATACTATGTCAGTCAGTTCTTCCTATGTTCTCACTATCTCTCAGGAATCCGGTACTCAACTATTCATATCTTTTTCTTTGTTCATCACCGGAGGCTAAATCCTTGGAATATACTACTCAAGCTAGTCCTCTTGACTTCCCCAAATCTGCACTGCACCAAGACACTTCCTCTGAGAGATCCGGACCAATCTGTCAGACCTTGCCACATGCTCTGTTCTTGTTCACCGGACCACAACAATCTTCATTCTGACTTCTGGTAGAGACACACCATGACTTGCGGATATGTGGGATGACCTTTGTTGCCATCAATGACAACAACCATGAATCCATATAGTGTCTCTTGCCAACAATCTCCCCCTTTGGCATTGATGGCAACACTTAGTGAAAAATGACTAAGTGTTTACACTATGCTCCCCCTTGGCTGATGCTCTATCTTTATATACAATTTCTGGAACTCCCCCTTAGTTGGATTCCTCATTTTTCACTACTCCTCACTCCCCCTTTGACATCAATGGCAAAGGGTAGGGTCCGCACACCAAAATTTTCAAAAATTTTCTATACATAGCCGCATATTTACATACTCACATATACTGAAGAATGTTTGCAAAAGATGTCTTCAGTTGGATCAGTTCTGTAGCCCAACTTTGCTTCATTCTATCCAAAATTGAAATGTGACCACTCAAAAAAAATGCAAATGCATCTGCCCTTTTTAGATCTTTCAGATCACTTGTCTGGGCTGTGATTTGAGCTTCTGCTATGGCCTCATGCATGGCCTCTAGCTTAGGGACAATTAACCCCCTGAGCTCACTCAACCTGCTTATTCTATTTTTCCTTTCCTTCTCCAATTTCTTGATTTCACTCAAGACTGCAATAGTCTGACATTCTTGATTTGTTATAGAGGAAGAAAGAGGATCAAAACTTTGAGACAAGCTGAGTAGTGTGTCCTCTTGCTCTTTTATTTTCTTCTCAATGTCCACTGTTACCTTGGACCAGGAGATACAAAATTTGTATATTTCACCGCCATCCTTAAGAGCATTTTCTAAGCTCTTTATCCCAATGTTCATGTTTCTCCTATCATTAATGATCAAACCCTGAATCGGAGAACCTTTTATCCAAAAACTCCTTCTGGACCTTTTCTTCAGCTGATTTTTCTAGAGATTCAAAATGTGTACTAACACTGCTGACTAAGGTTTTGAGATTACCGGAAGAGGAGGCTGTGGGATCCTTCTGAAAAGATGGCATGATCTTTTCCAGCACTCCAGATGCTACCTCCATAAGCTCACAGTCTTCCATGTGAGATTTCAGTAGTTTCTCTTTGACTTTCTCATTTGCAAATGAGGCTATTTTCATTGTTTGTACCGGTGACAAAGAGTCAAAATCTAATGGTCCTTTTAGTAGGTCCGGTTCATCAATTTCTATAGTGGCTTTTGTCAAGAATTCTTGAACAGTTTGTGCAGTGTCTCTTGCCGGAGACAGATGTTTCTTCTCTTCCGCAGTTTTGTCCTTTGGAATCTTTTCTCCTTCCTTACTCTTGCCACTTTCAGTCGTGGTTTTCTCTATTGGGATCTTCTCTTTCTCTGCATCCTTGGTGCTGTCAACCTCTTTTTCTTTAACCGCTGCTTCTTTCTCCTATAGTTTCTCTTCTTCTTGGGATTCGGAGACTGTAGGGGAAACCGGAGGAGAGATGTTAGTCTGTTCAAGGGCCACTTCTTCCGGAGCAGATGATTCCAAGTCCACAGCTGTTTCTGCACCTAAGTCCTCTACAACAGGAAGATTAAACCTTTTGAAGGTTTTCCAGAGAATCTCTTCAGTGTCCTTGGCTACCTTGTCGGTCTCACCAAGCATAAGCTGATTCATCCTTGCTTTGCTCCTGAATTCATCCTTGCAGTCTTTGAATACCATGTTCATTGTTTTGTGATCAATTGAAGGATATAGTTGAATAGCTATCTGTTCCCTGATCTCAAGGTCTTTTGCCATGGCATTGTTCTTTCTTATCTCTAATTCCATCTCTAGGCTCTTTGGGATTTCAGAGATAATCTCAATAAAAGCTTTATTGTAGATGTTCAAGTACCTTATTATAGCTTCTTGCAGGATCTTTTGATCTGCCTCATTGTAGTCATCATAGAATTCAGCCACCGGTTGAAGGTTCCCATCCACAGTGACTGATTTGACTACACTGTCTAGAGACAGGGTGGGCTTTTCAGAAAATTCTTCTGTCATTTCTTCCTTGTCTCGACCAGTAGAGGGTTTACCGGATCCTTTCCTTTTCTGTTTCTTTATTTCTTTCACTCCCTCATCTGACTCAGTTTCTTCTTCATCCTTTTGGCTTTGATAAGATCTTGAGGCTTTTGTCTTGGATCTCTTACCAGATCCCTGGACTTCCAGTTTTGAGCTTTTGGTTTTGATAGGTGTGGATCCTTTAGATGATCTGGTCCGGGTTGAGGATTCCACCGGAGCACTTTTCTTGCTTTTCTTTTCTGCCTCTTTCTTTTCTTCCTCAGATTTTCTTCTCTTTTCCCGGCTGGCATCAAGTGCCTCTTTTGAGATGCCTAGGCCTTGAGCAATATGCTCTACTTCTTTTCTCACCTTCCTCTTTATCTCAGGTTCCCTGAGTTCTACATGTATCTTTACACTCAGCTCCTCAAAGGTTCCAAACCTTTGTGCCTTTGGATCTTTGGGCTGACTTAGCATGTGTTGAACATGCAGCTCCACTATTTGTTCATCCACTTCATACCCCATGGGCATGATCCAGACAGTCCTTGGCTCCACTGCCTCCATTAGGCACTGATCAGTGTCCACCATAAAGCACACTGAGTCTTTGTATTTTTCAACAAGAGATTGGGGAATTCTTTCTCTTGCTTGCATCATGCTTTGGAAGTTTTTGAAGTATCCCCATAGGGCTGTATTTCTTGCTTTGGCATCCCCAAGCCCGTGTAGATAGTCTCTTATTTGGACTGCAACAGGTTTGTCATTCTGCCATGCCCATCCACTTGATCCGGGCAGCTCATTCATGAAGTAGAAGAATAGACATAATATAAGAGTACCATACTTAAAGGAATTCTTCTTGTCCTTCTTAATTTTCTGTATATTTTCCATTAATTGGCTTAAGAGCAGTTCGCAGAGATCATATTCTGCATTCTTCCTTAGCATTTCATAGGCAGTATACACTACAGTTCCGGATACAGAATTCTCCCTGCTGGCGTGATAGATCTTGTATCCTATTATCATGGATGCATACTTGATATCCGGATCTGAAATATCTTCAATGGTCATTGCCCTCTTATCAAATTTTGATCCAGTGGCCTCAGTTACAATGTTGTTCTTGACAGATTTGAGGATAGGTATCCCTCCGGAAGAGTATAGACTAGTTACTACCCTAATTGCCTCTTTTGTGATTTTGTAAGGTCTATCCAGCCATAGGAAGTTGTCATGCATTCTGCTTAATACATATCGGACCCATTCTTCTTCTTCAAAGCAGGGGAAATGAATGAATTGATCAAACTGTTTCTTCTGGATACCCTTGTACTCTGGTTTAGGCTCAAAAGCATTGTCTATCAGTTGTTTGTGATAGAGATCTCTCAATTTAAATTCCCCGAATTCCTCAATGCTTGCATGTATGTAAACCCTAATGTCTTCTATGTGTAAAACTCCATGAGGAACACTGGAAAATGCTCCTAAGGGATCTACCTCCAATGACTTGTATGGATGTTTCTTAAATTCAGGTCAGGGCCTATCTGAGATTTTTACTATATTTGGAGTAGCCATTTCTTCAAAAGATTTGTAGCAAGATATCGAAAGTGGAAAATACCTTTTGCGTCTTCGGTTGCACGGAGTGGCTGGATTGATTTCTGTATGTAATGACTTCAGCAAGAGATCTTCGGTGAACTTGATGAGTTTTGTTGCAGAGCTCCACTTTTCGCTTCTTCTTGGATGTGGAATGATCAAGTGATTGTTGAGAAATCCCTTATATCATTTCGCAAACCCTAATATCTGTTTGCAATAAATGCTCCACCTATATTATTCCGGTTTGCCTTATCCAGATAGCTTGGAGTATCCCAGATCAGTTCTGATCTATGAACATCATGCGGATCTTTCAATCATGAATAAATCAAGATGACACATTACAAGAACATCCCAAACATTCTGTCCAGTCCGCAGAGAAAAATAATGTACTTCCGGATCTCTCCGGACCCTTTTGTAGTCCTCTATCATTCCGGAGCATCTCCCGGAATAGGTCTTACTTGATCGATCACAACTTCTTTGCATCTTCATGCGGACCTCTAAGATCTTGTCTGGATCATCTCAGGACTTATATCTTCAAACCCTTTACTCCGCATCTTGTATCACATCCAGCACCACTTGATTGGCTGGGGGAACAGGATTTTCTTTGAGTCTCCCCCTGAGCCAGAGCTCACTTTTTAATTTCTGAAAGAAATATCAGCACCAGAGTCTGGTGCGGATTCAACCTCTACATTCTCTGAACTTTTCTTCACCCAAATCTTGTTCATCTGATTCCTAACTTCATCCGCATTCATCTTTTGTTTACCCTTGTCTTGATTCTGATTATACACCAGACCTCTTTTGTCCTGATTCTTGCTTCTGCAGACTTTAGCATTATGACTGGACCTATTACAGATTTGGCAAATAACATTTCTTTGCATATTTGACTGATAACCTCTTGATCTGCATTGATTAGCCACATGACCTACTCTATTGCATGTAAAACATCTACCATTGAATGATTTGTTTACTTGCATATTTCTGCATTCATGAGACTTGTGTCCATACCTTTTGCAGTTAAAGCACTGTCCGGAGAAGGATGGATTAGTTTGATTCATCCTTTTTTTGCACTGATTAGCTTTGTGACCAAAGTGATTGCAGTTGTGGCAGTATCCATTGAAAGATGGATATCTTTGAGCATTGGGCTGTCTTACTGGAGGTCTTCTAGGCCTATTCCTTAGATTTTCTGATCCAAAATTCTTTTGACCGGATCTAGAGCTTTCTCCTTTCTCATATCCCAAACCGTACTTGTCATCTGTCTTCTTTTGACTTCCAAGAAGTACTTCAAGTTGGGCAAAACTTATCTTGAATTTTTCTTTATATTCATTTGCTGTTTGAAGATCTCTTTTGAGAGAGACAATTTGATCCTCAAGTTTTTCTTCATTATCTTTGGCATCTTCAAGATCAAATTCAAGATGTCTGATAATCCTGTCCATCTGGTGGCATTCTTCTGATTTCTCTTTAAGAGATTGTCTTAGATTGTCTTCAGCTTTTCTTTTTTCTTCAATCTCTTGAGTAAACTTTATAGTTCCTGATTCCATTTCATGTCTTAACATAATGACTTCTTTTGATAACTTTTCACATAACTTGGTTTTCTTAGTCAATTCTTCATTTGTATTGCTTTCTTCAGTTTGGCTTGCCAATTGTTGGAGCAGCTCCTTTCTCTTTTTCATAGAGAGACTTAATTTGTCTTTTAGTTCTCTCATGAATTCATCAGCCTGTTTGAGTCTTTCCTTTAATTCATTGACTTCAGAATTTGACTGTTCAAGATCCTCAAGGGCAGTCTTGAGTTGCTCCCTTAAACCATATGCATCCATTTGAACTCCCAGATCTTCCTCAAGCTGTTAGGCTCTATTAGGAGGAACTTGGCTCTGATACCAATTGTTGATAACTGAGAGGGGGGGTGAATCAGTTATCCTAATTATTTCTTCTTTTGAACTTTCTTATTAATCAAAGCAACATTGAATCAAACAAACAAACATTACCATGAAATAAGAAACACATGATACAGTATTTTTGACGTGGAAACCCGGTTAAGGGAGAAAACCACGGGGTGATTAACCCAAAGATTATTCTCTGTTAAAAGAATAAGGAATTACAAAATGGCACTTGCCAATTAGGGCTCACTGCCCGAGCACACTGCTCACAAAGAGGCACACTGCCTACAAGGAGACACACTGTCTACAAAAGAATGTTATACAATACTTGAACTGATTGGAAGCATCTACATATGCTGGAGTTTAGTTCCGGTTAGGCTCAGTATACTGATCTGCTGCACTTCATCTTTCCTTTGTTCTTTATTCTGCTATCTTTTCACATACCGGATCTTTCTTACTGCTTCTGCTCTGCTCTAAATTTATTCGCATACACCTTCATATCATCACTCTTTTCACAACTAAATCCATCCTCTATATATATCTGCACTAGTGATTTCATTATCTTTCTAGTCGGCACCCGGAATAATCTATCTTCTCACAAACTTTGTTCTGTCGGCTGAATCCTTGCATATCAAGTAATGCGGATCAAGCATATACTTGTAGATATCATTAATCATGTCAGCCAAACATGATTCATGCCTTCACAACCTTTACCATCAACAGTAACACATCCGAAAAATAGTCAGATACTCTGTCAGTCAGTTCTTCCTCTGTTCTCACTGTCTCTCAGGAATCTGGTACTCAACTATTCATATCTTTTTCTTTGTTCATCACCGGAGGCTAAATCCTTGGAATATACTACTCAAGGTAGTCCTCTTGACTTCCCCAAATCCGTACTACACCAAGACACTTCCTCTGAGAGATCCGGACCAATCTGTCAGACCTTGCCACATGCTCTGTTCTTGTTCACCGAACCACAACAATCTTCATTCTGACTTCCGGTAGAGACACACCATGACTTGCGGATATGTGGGATGACCTTTGTTGCCATCAATGACAACAACCATGAATCCATATAGTGTCTCTTGCCAACAATCTCCCCCTTTGGCATTGATGGCAACACTTAGTGAAAAATGACTAAGTGTTTACAGTATGCTCCCCCTTGGCTGATGCTCTATCTTTATATACAATTTCTGGAACTCCCCCTTAGTTGGATTCCTCATTTTTCACTGCTCCTCACTCCCCCTTTGACATCAATGGCAAAGGGTAGGGTCCGCACACCAAAATTTTCAAAAATTTTCTATACATAGCCGCATATTTACATACTCACATATACTGAAGAATGTCTGCAAAAGATGTCTTTAGTTGGATCAGTTCTATAGCCCAACTTTGTTTCATTCTATCCAAAATTGAAATGTGACCACTCAACAAAAATGCAAATGCATCTGCCCTTTTTAGATCTTTCAGATCACTTGTCTGGGCTGTGATTTGAGCTTCTGCTATGGCCTCATGCATGGCCTCTAGCTTAGGGACAATTAACCCCCTGAGCTCACTCAACCTGCTTATTCTATTTTTCCTTTCCTTCTCCAATTTCTTGATTTCACTCAAGACTGCAATAGTCTGACATTCTTGATTTGTTATAGAGGAAGAAAGAGGATCAAAACTTTGAGACAAGCTGAGTAGTGTGTCCTCTTGCTCTTTTATTTTCTTCTCAATGTCCACTGTTACCTTGGACCAGGAGATACAAAATTTGTATATTTCACCGCCATCCTTAAGAGCATTTTCTAAGCTCTTTATCTCCCTTGTATCAATATCCTAGCAAGTTCATAGATTTATTTCTTGAATGTTGAATAGGGAATACCCCCTAGGTTTTGTAGAGCCTGAAGATGGAGAGGAGACATTTATAGAGTCTGTCTCCTGTATTGTTGGCCCTTGACCTGAGAATCCTATTAATGAGTGACGGATACCTTGTAGGGATGCTTAGGAAACATTCAGTCAGGAAAAAACCCAATAGATTTGGTGACTCTACTGGGAAGTGCTTTGTGTAAGAACCCCAGTCTAAAACTTAGTACCCAGTTGTGGGTGGCAACTCCAAACAAATCTCCTACCTAGTAAGATAGAATTTGTATGTAGGGGATAAGATCCCTACGCAACCCTTTATTTGAAGAACTATGAAGAAAAATGATGTATAGGAAAAAGGGGACTACTCAAACTAGTCATAAAGGCTCACCCAGTCCTAGAAATAATGATGATATCCAAGACAATCCTAGATCCTCAGGATAGCAGCAACCCTACTTTTCAAACACTAAGGCTAAAATTTAAGAAATGTATGAAAGACAACAAGGTGATAGGTTGAGAATGAGGTCAAAGGTGTTTCAAGAACATCCTTTTTTAGATCCCTTTGATAAGTTTGAAGATACAAAGTCTCCAAGGGATAATGATGACCCTAATGGAAAAATACCATCTACTTCTATGCCAAAAGATGATGAGCTAGAAAAGGAAATTAAAAATTTCATAGCTGAACTAGAATATTTGCAGGCTTTAAGGATAAGAGATGATATGAAATAGAAGGTACGGGCTTTGAAAATGGCTCAACAAGACTCAGTTCCCACCATTGATAATGTGAATGTGCTCAGAAACCAACATACAAATGAAGTTCAGAATCAACAAAATGATCAGAATATCCTCAAACATGATCAAGGAATTAATCAACATATGAATCAAAACCCACAAAATAATCAAAGACAAAATATGAATAACAATAGGATGCCATTAAACAACATGAGAAATCAAAATGTTAATGCTAATAAGAATGCAAATGTCAATTGGTTTGGTAGACAGCCTATGTAGTTGGATAGGTTCAGACAGTTAGATTTTAATGGCATTCCTAGTTATCCCAACCCCATTGACAAACATATAAGGTCTGAGATACCAAAGTTTTCAAGAAATAATGTTGTGTCAGGGGAAGATCATTTGAAGGCTTTTCAAAATGTTATGGATAACTTGAAGTTGAGCATGAAGATATTTTTATGAAACTATTTATGCAATCCTTGATTGATGAAGCTAGAGAATGGTATAGAAATTTGCCTGATTAAAGTGTCACATCATGGGATGACTTCAGGAGGATTTTTAGAGAGCAATATGGAGATAAGACTAACCCTATTTTTATTATTAATGAACTCACTAGTATTGCTAAGGTGTCAAATGAGCTTGTTGCAGATTTTTCTACTAGGTTTACTAGAGTGCTGAATAAGTTGCCACCTCATATGAGGCCAAATGAACCAATGTGCATGGTGCTATACATAAATGCCTTTGATGCTAAAATAGCTTATGAGTTAAGAGATAAGAGTCCTGCTAGCCTTAGGGATGCTTTCAAAATTGCAACCAACATTGAAAACAATAGGAAAGCATCTGGTAAAACAAATACAAGGGATGATATAAGAATTCTACAGAATCCAAATAATAGGTCTCAAAGTACTCAAGGTAATACATACACTTCTAAAGATAAACTAGATAAGTTGACATCAGTTGTTAAGGACCTAAGTTATAGACTTGCCAAAAATGAAAAAGGATTGGGTCCTGAGAAACAAATTTATCAGAGACAAGAAAAGAGACCACAATTACATGACATGCCATATAACACAAAATGGTACAATGTTAAACCCATCCTCCCAAATAACAATACTTATCAAAGAGCTCAAAATGTTAATGAGACCCCTGTTCCCTTGAAAAAAGATGTCAATATTGTAGATGACACTCCATGGTGCATAATATGTCAGATGCCTCACTCACAGTCATAGTGTATGATTGCTCAGTCCTTGTATAATGATGTTGTTGCTTATGATAAGTGTAATGAGCCACATTATATAGAGGATGATAGTGTTAATATGCTCTTTACAAATGGAGAGTACTCCTCTGATGAAATAGATGCTGATGAAAGGAGGAATTATATGAATCAAGTCTGCCAACAAGCTTTTTCTAATGAGGATGATGAAGATAACCATGTGTATGCTTAGGATTCACACATCCCTCTAAATAATTTAAGGAGGCCTTTTGATGAAGAAACTAGAGCTCTTATAGTTGTAGCAGTGGCTCAGGCTAGGAGTAACTATAACCTCAAAAGTAAAGCTCAAGTTGGTGATTCAGGTCAGCCAGGGGGTATCTTTGTAAACCAAGTTATGCATAATCATAAAGAGACTGAACCACATAAGAAGCAATGGAATAATAACAAGAAAAATTTCAAGAAAAAACTAGGTCAAGATCCTCAAAACTCAGAAGGTAAAATTCCCCAATGTGAGGATAAAATTAAGAGTTCACCTGTCAAGGATGATAATCATAAAACCATTAAAGCCAAGATTGGATCAACTCAAGATAAGAGTAAAATCCAGGCTCAAGCTATGACTGTTATTCAAAATTATGCCCCCTTTGACATAACTCAGGCTTTATCCCAAATGAAAGTCTCTGTTCCATTAATGGAAATGACGAAAATTAAAGAATACATAAATAAGGCTTTGTCTTTGATTTTAGGGGTAGCTCATCAGCCAGAACAAAGTGTTGAGGATCAAAATAAAAAACAAGAGTTGTGTATTGATGAGGAAGAGCTTCCTGAGGTTTATTTGGGTATGATAATGACAAAGTGCCCTTCACAGGTTGAACCATTCTATGTCTCCCTTGTCCTCAATGGAAAGGTAATCACAAATTGTATGCTTGACTCAGGTGCATCAATAAATATTATGCCTCTAGCTATTATTTAACAAGTTGGATTAAAAATAGATAAGGCTTATGGAAAATGCTATGCAATGGATGCTAGGGAGGTACCAGTTATAGGAATCATAAAAGATGTGGATTTTATGTTGGCAGCTTATCTAGAAAACACCTATAAAATGAACATAATAGTAATTGAAATAAAGCCACAGTATGGCATGCTGTTGTCAAGAAGATGGGTTGCATTGATTAGAGGAAGTATGCAACTAGATTTATCATATGCCATGATCCCTATGAATGGTAAGGATGTCAAATTGGTTAGAGAAGAAAGGTCACAAGAAACAATTGAGGACTAGGAACTAGAAGATCATATTTGTTTTGTGGATATTGACTGTGAAAATTTTAGAGTTGTCTTAGATGATCAAGAAAATAAGGAGAAATATCTTCGCATTAAGGAGCCTATTCAGCATGGTCTCTAGACTATGTATTTTGATGGAGCATGTTCAAAAGAAGGTTCTGGTGTTGGAGTGGCATTTTTGTTTCCAAGAGGATGCTCCTTAAATTCTCTTTTCTATTGAAGTTTGCTTGCACAAACAACATTGAAGAATATGAAGCTCTTCTATTAGGATTGAATGTTGCACTAAAGCATGGAATTAAGATGTTAAGAGTGTTTGGAGACTTAGAACTGATAATTTCCTAGGTAAGAGATAAATATGATTCAAAAAATAAGAGGTTGAAACAATATAAGCATGCTATCTGGGATACTATTGAATTGTTTGATGCATTCTTGATAAATTGGATAGAGAGATCAAAAAATGTCATGGCAAATTTTTTAGGTAATGTAGCCATTAGGCTAGATGATATCACTTTGTCTGACATCACAAATGTTGAAGTTAAGATTAGGCCTACAGTTCCAGATAACATATGTGTTTGGCAGTGTTTGATGATGATAAAGACTTATTGAGATTCTTGCATTGCATAGATGAGTATGAGAGTCAAGAGATTGATTTCCAAAACTTTGTGGAAGTCATAGATGGAAAAGAGACTCTTTTGGGGAAGGAAGTGATACAACTTAAAACAAACAAAATTCCCAGAGGGCTAGAGTCTTTAGAAAGAGCATTTGTTACCAAGGCATCTCCCAAAAACAAGGATGATTTAGAGGAGGTGAATTTGGGAACACATCATGCCCCAAAAAAGGTATATATTGGTAAGAAACTTAAGCCACACATCAAGACAATGTTGATAGTACTATTAAGGAAATACAAACATGTCTTTGCATGGTCATATAAGGAATTAAAGGCATATAGGGAGGATTTATTTCAGCATGAGAGCCCTTTGAAGCCTAGAGCTAAGCCATTTAGATAGAAACAAAGACCTATCAACCCTATTTGGCTCCAAAGATGCAAGAAGAACTTATGAAACTTAGAGAAGCTGGAATAATCATGCCTATTAGACACTCAACTTGGGTGTCCAATCTTATCCCAGTCAGAAAAAAGAATGGAGATATAAGACTCTGTGTAGATTTCAGGAATTTGAATGTATCTTCTTTAAAGGATAATTATCCATTGCCTAACATGGAAGCTCTACTGCAGAGAGTAACAGGATGTGAGCTCTTATCCATGATGGATGGATTTTCAGGATATAATTAGGTGAAGGTAAAGGAATCAGAATAATACAAGACTGCCTTCACAACTCCATGGGGAACCTATGTTTATGTAAGAATGCTATTTGGGCTATCAAATGTAGGTGCTACATTCTAGAGAGCTATGGATGTTGCCTTTACAGGATTGGTTGACTCAATTTTGGTTGTATACCAAGATAATTTAACTACTTATTCAAATAAAGAGGAACAACATTGCATGCATTTAGAACAAATTTTTATTAGAGCACTAGATTATGGGATTTTACTCAATCCAAAAAAGTGTGCTTTTGGGGTAGTAGAGGGAAAACTATTGGGGCACATAATTTCTAGAGACGGAGTTAGGATTGATCCTGAAAGGGTTGTTGCAATTGATAGAATTCAAATTCTTAAGATAGTGAAAGGCATTCAATCTTTCTTTGGGCAGATTAACTTTGTTAGAAGGTTCATTCCCATCTTTGCAGATATTACAAAGGATATTTCTAAAATGTTGAAGAAAGGTGAAACTATAAAGTGGGGGAGTGAAGAAACCAATCTTTCCAAAACATAAAAGAAGCTATCAAATGGCTCTGGTATTGAAATCCCCTGATTTTTCTAAGCCATTTTAGCTATTCTCATTTGCTTCTTTTCACACAATTTCTGCTTGTCTATTACAGAAAAATGAAGATGGTTTTGAATAGCCTATTGCTTTCTTTATCAAATCACTGTAGGCAACAAAGTTGAAATATGACATCATGGGAAAACAGGCTTATGCATTAGTCAGAAAAGTTAAAAGTTTTAGGCCCTATTTGGTAGGATCTCATATTATTGCATATGTACCCCATGTAGTAGTTAAAGATATTTTCACTCAATAGGAAGTGACAGGAAGAAGATACAGATGGATAAACAAACTATAGGGGCTCAACATTGAAATACAAATTACTAAATTGGTAAGGGGACAAGGTTTAGCTAAGCTGATGGCACAATCAAATTTGGAAGCATGCAAAGTAAATGTAACTCAAGATGAAATTGTTAACATGTCAAAATTAAAGTGCTATAGGGATATAGTGCACTATTTATAGAATTTAAATTGTCCAACCCACCTTAGTGATAATCAAAAGAGAACCTTGAAGCTACATGATGTCAAATTGTTGCAAATATGTGCCTAATGTGTTGTCATTGTGGTGCAGGAGCACCCGCACATGATCAGGATATAGGTCCGCATGATGACATACATGATCAAGATGTAGGATAATTATCAGCATGATGACAGGATAGTCTATTTTTAGTATGTTTGACTTCTTCATGTAATAAGGTCCACTGGACCGATGCTATGTATTAGTTCAGCCTAGGAGTATGTGTAGGCAGTTAGAGATCGGGATAAGTTAGTCTGAGCTGTCCTCTCTCCCAGCCGCTTGGAAGCTCCCAGCCGCTGGGAAGTGAAGTTGGTAGTACTCGAAGGATTTGTTATATATACCTTCGATCTGTTAGGGTTTAGACAGATTTGATTATTGAGATTGAGATTGTGGTTGATAGATGTATTGGTGTTGTGTTGAGTTGAGAGCAGTTCAGACATTGTGAATCTGTATTCAGGACTTTTGAATTTCAATTGAATAAGATCTCATCTTTGCATTATCTGGTTGTATCAGTTGTATCTGTTTTGATTTCCTTTCCGTTTGATAAGTTAATGGGCACTTTCAACCCTTCCACCGGTTGATCCTGCAAATCGATGGAATGGTCCTGTATCATAGTTTAGGTTGCATTTGTGTTTTCTGTTTATGCATTGCATTGTTCAGGAGATCAGTTAGGAGCATGCTGTGAATCAGCCTAGCATCCTCATGTGCTAGGTCTAGAAGATAAGTTGTTAGATTTTGGTTTGAAGGTGATCCGGCCCGGTCGTCACATGATCTTTGTGAAATAGAGCGGTTCGGAGTGCTTACATGCAGTGGAAGGATACACAGGAGTCTGCATGTGCATTTCCAGTCGGGACGAGCCGCATCGTCATCTGCGAATCCATCGCCATCAGGATCAGGTCATGAAGTTGTTGAAGTTTGCATGTTGCAAGTGCATCATGATGTTTTGAGTTGGATATATACTCAGTGTATATATCGCAGTCAGGATCATCTCTCGGGGAAGTTCATCATCCGCATATCGTCAACGGATGCGGGTGTGAAAGTTAAGTTTTTTTGGCTAAGTGTTGAAGAGTTCATCAGGATGATGTGTGACGTCATCGTCATCAGGATATGACGTCATCATCATCAGGATATTAAGAAATCCCTCTATGCGAGTTTATCTTGTTGTCGCTAAGGGGTTAAGTGTCGGCGTAGGCAGGAAGTTGTATTAGCATCATCAGGAGGTTTCGGGGAACCGGATGAACAATATCATGATGCTGTTGCTTGTATCATCGGGCAGTGGAGCATCGAAGGCAAGTTGTTGAAGTGCAACGTCATCAGGACATTTGGAGCAACCGGATATTTGGATATCCTGCTGACGAAGGTGATATTGAATATCATGATGATGACGCTTGTATTTGGCACCCGATGAACAGTGCAACCGGAGGATGTTTGCGCCCGTTGATTATCATGATGATGATGATAGGCGATAAACGGAGGAGGTAAATAGTAGTCGACAGGAGGATATTTGCGATCATCCGAAATATGATGATGCTGTTGAAATGTGATGATGCTGTTGGTGTCTCTAGGAAATATGATGATGAGGTTCAGCCGATAGAGAATTTTATCATGCTGTTTGTTTATTTGGCTCTTCCTTCCTGTTAGATAGCTTCCGTTGCGTCCCACTCTGCATCATAGTGGTATCAGAGCAAAGGTTAGGATCTTTTGGAAAAGATAAGCAGGATGTCAGACGAAGAAGGAACATCTGAGGTTCCAGCAAGGATGACCAACGCTGAGTTGGTAGTTCTGGTGAAGAAACAGATTGCAGAAAGCAAGGCCGTGAAGGCTCAGAATCAGGAGTTGAAAGATGAGTTAGCAAAGTTGAGGAGTAAGGTAGGTTCTGGTAGAGAAGATGATAGGGAAGAAGAAGAGATCCCTAATTGGAGCGAGGAGGTCGTTCCTGCAGACCAGAGACCGCTGTTGAACGCCCTCAAGGCCATGGAGAGGAGAACCATGGATGTGAAGCTGGATTTGCCAGTATTTACAGGTAAGATGGACCCTGATTCAGTAATGGAATGGATAGATTGTTTGAACAATTTCTTTGTAACAGAGGAGATACCAGAACAGCAAAGAGTGAAGATAGCACAGTCAAAGATGAAAGAAGCTGCCTTGACATGGTGGAACTTTGTTCAGGATGATAGAGTACAGGAGGGAAAACGTAGAGTTGCCACATGGAAGAAGATGATGGAATTGGTAAAGGAGGCTTATATTCCTTTAGATTACAGTATCCAGTTACACAAGAGGAAGCAGAACCTGAAGCAGAAGGAGCTAGATGTCAGCTCATATACAGAAGAGTTCATGAAACTCTGTATGAAGACCAAGGTGAAAGAAAGTGAAGAAGAAAAGGTAGCCAGATACCTTAATGGATTGAGGTTTAATATTCAGGAAGATCTCAGTCTGCATAACCCAGATACAGTGCAGAAAAGCTTTCAGTTGGCATTGAAAGTGGAAGAAAAGCTGAAGAGAAAACAAGACCAAAACAATAGAGGAAGAGGAAGACAACAAAGAGGTGGAAGAAGTCCTTTCAGAGGCAGAGGACAAGGACAGGGATATCAAGGAGAGTCCAGTCAGGACAATAGCAAGGGCAACAATGGTCAGAATCAGAGAGAGAATTTCAGTCAACAAGGAAACTTCAGAGGTAGAAGACCTTACAGAGGAAGATCCCAGGGCAAAGCATCCATCAGGTGTTACAACTGTAACAAAGAAGGCCATATAGCCAGCAGATGTCCAGACAAGGCCACAAGCTCAGCAGGAGAAAGGAGGACAAATCTGGTCAATGAACCTGATAATCAAAGTAGGACAAGCTCTAATGATTTTCAGAGTGTGAATGGTCCTGAGAATTATGGATACCCAGAAAGTGGAGAGTCCCTGATGATGAGAAGAACAGTGACTACCATGAAGGTACCTGATAAAGAAGCCCCTCAGAGAAAGTCTCTTTTCAGAACCACTTGCAAAGCAGGAGGTAAGGCTTGTAAAGTTTTGATTGATTCTGGTTCTACTGAGAACTTTGTGTCTGAAGAAATGGTGGTAAAGCTGAAGCTTAGGAGATTGCCTCACCCAGCTCCATATAAAGTCTCATGGCTTACTCAAGGACAACAGACAACTGTAGAAGAGCAGGCTTGGGTAGAGTTTCAGATTGGTGGATATAAGGATAAGTTGTTGTTTGATATCACCAAGATGGATGCTTGCAACCTTTTGTTTGGTAGACCATGGCAATATGATCTGAAGGCACAGCATGATGGTGTTAAAAACACCTATAAAATCACTAAAGATGGTAAAGATGTAACACTATTCCCATTAAAGGAGAAAGAGGAGAAGTCTAAAGGCAAAGAAGTGAAGGTCATGCTGATGGAAGGCAAACAGTTCATGAAGGAAGTAGCAGCAGAAGGTGCAGTTGCATATGCCCTGATCCCCTGTATGAGTGTGAATAAGAAACAACAGCAAGAAGCCAAGAAAGAGAAGAAGCCAAGGTTGATAGACCCAGCTGTCCAAGAGTTATTGGATAAGTACAAAGGTGTTATCTCAGAGGGAATGCCAAGATCCCTACCACCTGTCAGAGATATCAGTCATTGCATAGACTTGATTCCAGGGTCTACACTTCCAAATAAAGCAGCTTATAAGCTTACCCCAGAACAGAATGCAGAAGTAGCCAGACAGATTGAAGAATTGATGAATTCAGGTCTGATTGGGAAGAGTTTGAGTCCATGTGCAGTACCAGCTGTACTAGCACCAAAGAAGGAAGGCACTTGGAGACTTTGCACAGATTCCAGAGCCATCAACAAGATCACAATCAGGTATAGGTTTCCAATCCCCAGAATTGAGGATTTACTTGATTGTTTGGGAAATGCTAAGTACTTTACAAAAATAGACTTGAAGAGTGGGTACCATCAGATCAGGATTAGACCAGGTGATGAGTGGAAGACAGCATTCAAAACAAATGAAGGATTATATGAATGGAAGGTTATGCCTTTTGGTTTGTCTAATGCCCCTAGTACTTTCATGAGGCTGATGAATGAGGTTCTAAAGGAATTTATTGGTAAGTTTGTCATAGTCTATTTAGATGACATTCTGATTTTCAGTAACACCAGAGAAGAACATCTCAGGCATATAGATCTGGTTCTCAAGAGGTTACATGAAGAGAAGCTAATGATAAACTTGGACAAGTGTCTGTTCATGAAACAGGAGATCACCTATTTAGGTTTTGTCATCTCACAAGGAAAGCTGCAGATGGATAAGGAGAAGGTGAGTGCCATATTGAATTGGCCAACTCCACAGACCATGAATGAAGTCAGAAGTTTCCATGGGTTAGCAACCTTCTACAGAAAGTTCATCAGAGGGTTCAGTCATATTTGTGCACCCATGTTGGATACCATAAAAGGAGGACAGAAGTGCAGGTTTGTTTGGACTCAAGGAGCAGATGATTCCTTTGAGGCATTGAAGAGGAAGGTGGCACAGCAGCCAGTCCTTGCACTTCCAGATTTCAACAAGATCTTTCAGGTAGAGTGTGATGCCAGTCACATGGCCATTGGAGCCGTACTCAGTCAAGAGGGTAGACCAATTGCATTTTTCAGTGAAAAGCTCAATGATGCTAAGAGAAGGTATTCATCATATGATCTGGAAATGTATGCTTTAGTTCAGTCCCTAAAGAAATGGAGGCATTACCTGATGCCAAAGGAGTTCATAGTTTTCACAGATAATCAAGCTTTGAGTTTCATCAACAGTCAGGAGAAGCTGAACCACAGACATATGAAGTGGGTAGAGACCTTACAGGCTTTCACTTTTACCTTGACGCATAAGAAAGGGGTTAAGAACAAAGTTGCAGATGCTTTGAGCAGAAGAGTTCTCACAGTCAATCAGATTCAATTAGAGAGTGTTGGTATTGATTCACTCAAGACCATGTATGAGTCTGATGCTGATTTTGGAGAGATATATCAGGTCTGTACTTCTTTTGGGGAGAGATACCATGCTGAGTTCTCTGAATTCCTGATCCAGGATGGATTGCTGTTCAAGGGTGGACAGTTGTGTATCCCAAGATGTTCCATGAGATTAAATATAATCAAGGAGAAACATTGTGGAGCAATGGCAGGTCATTTTGGTCTAGACAAGACTCTTGATCTGGTCAGGAGGCATTATTTCTGGCCTAAGTTTCAGTCAGATGTTAGGAAAATTTGTAGAAACCTGTGTAATTTGTCAGAAGGCTAAAGGCAAGTCAACTAATGCAGGGTTATATCAGCCCTTACCCATTCCTTCCAGACCGTGGGAAAGTATCAGTATGGATTTTGTTTTGGGTTTGCCAAGGACCAGGAGAGGATTTGACAGTGTCTTTGTTGTAGTGGATAGATTCAGTAAAATGGCACATTTCTTGCCATGCAAAACCACTGCAGATGCCTCATATATTGCAGATTTATTCTTCAGGGAGATTGTCAGGATCCATGGGTTGCCTTTGAGCATAGTTTCAGACAGAGATGTGAAGTTTGTGGGTCACTTTTGGAGAACCCTATGGAGGAAGCTGGGAACCAATTTATCTTTTTCCTCTGCATATCATCCTCAAACGGATGGACAAACTGAGGTTGTGAACCATTCCTTGGGGAATCTACTTAGATGCTTGACAAAACAGCATGGAGAGAAGTGGGACAATATTCTGTCTCAAGCTGAGTTTTCATATAATGATACTGTCAACAGGAGCACAGGAAAATCGCCTTTTCAGATAGTGTATGGAATGCATCCCAGAGGTATTTTAGAGTTGCGAAAGCTACCTACAGCAGATCCTGTTAGTGCAGATGGAGAAGCTTTTGCTGAAGCAATCAAAGAAGTTCATGATCAGGTCAAGACCCAACTCCAGCAAACCACTTTGCAATATAAGGAATATGCTGACAAGAAGAAGAAGGATGTTCAATTGGCTGTTGGAGATTTGGTTTGGGTTCACTTGAAGAAAGACCGGCTTCCTAAAGGGAAGTATACTAAGCTCATGCAAAAGAAAGTTGGACCATGTCAGATTTTACAAAAGCATGGACAAAATGCTTATGAGATCCAACTACCACCTGATCTTGGTTTGTCTCCTATCTTCAATGTATGTGACTTAACTCCATACAAGGCTAATCCAGATGCAGATCAGGATATTCTACAGGATACAGTTGCTGAAGACATTCCTCAACATGATCCTCCACAAATACAGCAGCTTTTGGACACTAGAGTGGTCAAACAGACCAGGAACAAGCAGTACTTGGAGTACCTCGTCTCTTGGAAGGGACAGCCGAACTCTGAAGCAGTATGGATGACTGCAGCACAGATACAGAAACATGGTGCCGACCTTGATACTCTCATCTCAAGTGGACTTGAGATTTCTTCTTTTGGGGAGTATGGTGCAGGAGCACCCGCACATGATCAGGATATAGGTCCGCATGATGACATACATGATCAGGATGTAGGATAATTATCAGCATGATGACAGGATAGTCTATTTTTAGTATGTTTGACTTCTTCATGTAATAAGGTCCACAGGACCGATGCTATGTATTAGTTCAGCCTAGGAGTATGTGTAGGCAGTTAGAGATCGGGATAAGTTAGTCTGAGCTGTCCTCTCTCCCAGCCGCTTGGAAGCTCCCAGCCGCTGGGAAGTGAAGTTGGTAGTACTTGAAGGATTTGTTATATATACCTTCGATCTGTTAGGGTTTAGACAGATTTGATTATTGAGATTGAGATTGTGGTTGATAGATGTATTGGTGTTGTGTTGAGTTGAGAGCAGTTCAGACATTGTGAATCTGTATTCAGGACTTTTGAATTTCAATTGAATAAGATCTCATCTTTGCATTATCTGGTTGTATCAGTTGTATCTGTTTTGATTTCCTTTCCGTTTGATAAGTTAATGGGCACTTTCAACCCTTCCACCGGTTGATCCTGCAAATCGGTGGAATGGTCCTGTATCATAGTTTAGGTTGCATTTGTGTTTTCCGTTTATGCATTGCATTGTTCAGGAGATCAGTTAGGAGCATGCTGTGAATCAGCCTAGCATCCTCATGTGCTAGGTCTAGAAGATAAGTTGTTAGATTTTGGTTTGAAGGTGATCCGGCCCGGTCGTCACATGATCTTTGTGAAATAGAGCGGTTCGGAGTGCTTACATGCAGTGGAAGGATACACAGGAGTCTGCATGTGCGTTTCCAGTCGGGACGAGCTGCATCGTCATCTGCGAATCCATCGCCATCAGGATCGGGTCATGAAGTTGTTGAAGTTTGCATGTTGCAAGTGCATCATGATGTTTTGAGTTGGATATATACTCAGTGTATATATCGCAGTCAGGATCATCTCTCAGGGAAGTTCATCATCCGCATATCGTCAACGGATGCAGGTGTGAAAGTTAAGTTTTTTTGGCTAAGTGTTGAAGAGTTCATCAGGATGATGTGTGACGTCATCATCATCAGGATATGACGTCATCATCATCAGGATATTAAGAAATCCCTCTATGCGAGTTTATCCTGTTGTCGCTAAGGGGTTAAGTGTCGGCGTAGGCAGGAAGTTGTATTAGCATCATCAGGAGGTTTCGGGGAACCGGATGAACAATATCATGATGCTGTTGCTTGTATCATCGGGCAGTGGAGCATCGAAGGCAAGTTGTTGAAGTGCAACGTCATCAAGACATTTGGAGCAACCGGATATTTGGATATCCTGCTGACGAAGGTGATATTGAATATCATGATGATGACGCTTGTATTTGGCACCCGATGAACAGTGCAACCGGAGGATGTTTGCGCCCGTTGATTATCATGATGATGATGATAGGCGATAAACGGAGGAGGTAAATAGTAGTCGACAGGAGGATATTTGCGATCATCCGAAATATGATGATGCTGTTGAAATGTGATGATGCTGTTGGTGTCTCTAGGAAATATGATGATGAGGTTCAGCCGATAGAGAATTTTATCATGCTGTTTGTTTATTTGGCTCTTCCTTCCTGTTAGATAGCTTCCGTTGCGTCCCACTCTGCATCACATTGATGTCAACATATCCTTCTATTAGAAACAGTGAAGACAGTGTAGAGGAGTGATCAATATTTCTAGTAAGGTGATGATCAGAGTTCACAGATTAAAGAGTTTGTATAGGGTTGCCTAGTGTTGCACCAGTTAAGATTTGAAAGGTCCACATGAATATTTGGTGAAGTTATGGCCCTCTGAGTAGAACAAGTTTCTACAGCTGTTCTGTTGTGACAAAGTGGCAAGAAGTTGGTCTAGATTCATCTGGTATGAGAATATTGTGATCTGTAGATCTAGAGGCATGTCAAGGATGTTGGTGTGTTCCCTCAACTTGAGTGGTTCATGGTTTGGAGATCTGGAAGCAATCTTTCTAGTTTAACAATCATGGTAGTGTGTGTTCTTGAGGTTTAGTATGAAGATGCAAGTGATTTTAGTGATGCGAAGTGGTGTGGTTATTCCTATTGACTTAATTGTGCTTGTGGTGGTCTTTGAATCATGTGTCTATTGTGTTGGTGGTCCACATTGACAAAGGAGCTCGTGATTGAAGGTTTCCTTTTTGGTCATTGTTGTTCTTCCTAGTCTTCGCCGACAGGATGTTCCTAGCATGTTGTAGATGATCTAAAAATCATTTTATGAAGCATGGCATGTTAATGGAGGAAGATTCAAGTCTCATCTATGATTGGCTAATAGTATAAAGACCTGCATTAAGTTTGGACAACCTTGTTGATCATTCCAAGATGGATAAAGTGTATTAATACTTGTTGAAGAGTTGTCAAACATTATCCTTGTGAAAAATAGATAAAATCCAAAGAAAGGATTAGGAGCAGAGTAGAGAAGAAAAGGAGTGAGAGCAGTATAGAGTGTGAAGAAGAGTTTAGGGAAAAGTGAAAGTTCTTGAGCATTTATTGAAACTAAATCAGGCATGAAGTAGATGCTATTTCTTAGTTGATTCTTTCTAAATACATTATGTAGGTAGTAAGCCTCTCTTTTGAGTAGTGAGCTCTAGGTAGTGCGCCTGAAGGCATGTGCCTTCTATTTTATTAATTACTTTTAATAGGGTATGCATTTTGTGTGTTAACCCCCACTGTCGTTTTTCCCTTAACCAGGTTTCCACGTTAAAATCTTGGTGTCAATTGTGTTGATTATGTTTCTGCTCTTATGTTGTTGATCTATGCTTTAATGTTTACATCACTAATCTGATAGAAAGATAATAAAGATGGTCAAAGGAAGAAAAGTTTAATTGTGGGACAACTGATTCACCCCCCCTCTTAGTTGTCTAGTTCCAACAATTGGTAATAGAGCCATAGCCTCTCATAAAATCCTAACCACTTGAAGAGATCCAGAATGTCAACCTACAAGAAAGATAGTCCAAGATTTGATGGAACAAATTATTCTGTTTGGAAAAATCACATGGAGTGCCATTTGCAATGTACGGGTGATGCCTATTGGGCAATAACTAGTGTTGAGTATAAACCTCTCTAGAAAGGTCCTTCAACTCCTAATCAAATCAAAGATGATGAAAATAATCTTCAAGCTAAAGAAACCTTGTTGAGTGCCTTGACTGATTCAAAAATGACAAATGTCTTTGGTCTAAAAACTGCTTATGAAATTTGGAAAAAGTTGGAGTATCTGTATGAAGGTGATAAATATGTCAAATGTACAAAGCTACAAAGTCTGAGAGGAAAATTTAAAACTATGAGGATGAGCGAAGATGATAACCTCACAATCTACATGCAAAAGATAAATGAACTTGTGTGTGGCATCAGGTGTGCTGGTTGAACTTTGGAAGAATCATAAATTGTATTAAAAGTACTCAGATCTTTACCAGATTCATACAAACATAAGGTTGCAGCTATAGAAGAGATCGAGACAGTCTCAGAGGTTACAAGAGATCATCTGGTTGGCAAAATTTCAACCTTTGAATTAAGTGAGTTTGGTGATTCTCTTCCCAAGTCTAAATCTGCATTTAAGGCCAGTGTGTATGGAAAACAAAGATATGATCCAAGTGAAATCTCTTCTGCAAGATCAAATAGATTTATGAAGACAAGAAAGGATCTTGAAGATGTTGAAATAGAAACAATAGATCTTGAAGCTCTTTGTCAGAAGAATGTCAAGAGGATCTGGCAAGTATGAAGGAAAATTACCACTCAAATGTTTTACTTGTAATAAGATTGATCATTTTTCCTCAAGATGTTTAGAAAGGTTTTCAAAACCAAATCCTAATAGGTATAAAGGTTAGAAGAAATGTTACTATGTCCAAGAAAATGGAGAAGAAGGGGTAACAGATGATGAATCTGATCATGGAGGCTCCTTTGAAAATGATTGGGTGTTTATTGCTATCAAACAAGAAGATCGAGTGTCTACTAAATCTGTTAGCTATGAAAATGTGGAAAGTGCCTTGGCTACTCAGGTTATTGAAAAGGATGAATGGGTGATTGATAGTGGATGTTGTCATCATATGACTGGTGATCACGTAAGTTTGTGAATTTTGAAAACTATGAAGGAGGACTTGTGAAATTTGGAGACAACTCAGCTGGTAGAATCCATGGCAGACGATCCATCTCTTTTGATGGCAAGAATAGCACTAATGATGTTCTATATGTGGAAGGATTGAAACATAATCTTCTCAGTGTTGGACAGTTGGTTGACAAGTGTTATGATCTTTGGTTTAAGGATGGAAAATGCAGAACCTTGGAAAGCTCCAGAACTAAAATTACATCCAGTACTCAAACTAGAGGTAACATCTTTCACTTAAGTAGTTTTGCAAAAATTTGTTTGCTTGCTCAGACATATCAAAGTTGGCTATGGCATAGGAGGATGTGTATGTGAATTTTGACAACATTGTAAAAATAAGTTCCACTTAAGCTGTAAGAGATCTTCCAAGACTTGTGAAACCTAATAACATATGTAGAGAATGTCAATAAGGGAAATAGAACAAAATTTCTTTCAAGAGTAAGGAACAAGGTTCGAGTGAGAGATTGGAACTAGTACATACTGATCTCTGTGGTCTTGCTAGAATTAGGAGTGTGCAAGGAGATAGATATTTCATGTTTCTAATTGATGATTACTCCCAGATGATGTGGGTAACTTTTTTGAGAGAAAAATTAGAAGCCCTCGACAAGTTTAAGGTGTTCAAGATGATGGTTCAAAATGAGATTGCTGGCAAATTAAAGTGTCTAAGATCTGACAGAGGTGGAGAATTTACCTCCGGTGAGTTTGATGCTTTCTATGAAAAGCATGGAATAAAAAGATAGTTATCTGCTCCTAGGACTCAGCAAAATGGAGTTGTGGAAAGAAAGAACCAAATCATTCAAGAAGCTGCCAAAACCATGATGATGGAAACAAGTGTTCCTCAAGTTTATTGGAGAGAAGCCATGAGTATTGTTGTCTACACTCTTAACCAGGTGCAAATCAAAGGAAATTCTGGTAAGACTCCTTATGAACTTTGGTTTGGTCATCCTCCTACTGTGAGATACTTCAAAGTCTTTGGTAGTAAATGTTATATCAAAAGAGATGAGGATTTATGTAAGTTTGAGTCAAGAAGTGATAAAGGAATATTTTTGGGATACTCAACTCAAACTAAGGCCTACCGGTACTTCAATAAAAGATTGAAGAAGATTGTTGAAAGTGTGAATATTAAATTTGATGAAAGCAAAGAAGGACATTCCAGGTACTCTGGATATGATTTAGATGATCAAGATGAAAGTCAAAATCAAAGAAGGTAAGTTCAAGTTCAGACTCAGATTCAATTTGAACTCGTAACTCTAGAGGTTAACATAGATGATGAAGAACAAGTTTAAGAAATAGAATCTCAAACAATCTCCAAAACTCCTAGGTATGTAAGGTTAAATCATCTTGAAGACTAGATCATAGGAGATAAGAGTAAAAGTGTTCAAAGTAGGAGAAAAAGGTCTGAAGATCAAGAAGAGATTTGTTTGATTGCAAGGATTGAACCAAAATCAGTCAGAGAAGCTTATAATGATGAAAACTGGGTCAAAGAAATGGAAGAGGAATTGATACAAATTGAAAAGAATCACACATGGGATCTAGTTCCTAGAGCTGAGGAAAAAAAAGTGATTGGAACCAAATGGGTCTTCCAGAACAAACTGAATGAAGATGGCGAGGTGGTAAGGAATAAGGCAAGGTTGGTATGTAAAGGCTACTCTCAAGTGGAAGGAATTGATTTTTAAGAAACTTTTTCTCTGGTGGCAAGGATAGAGGCAGTTAGATTATTTCTTGCATTTGTTGCCTTCAAAGATTTTAGAGTATATCAAGTGGATGTGAAATCAACATTTCTAAATGGAGATTTGGAGGAAGAAGTCTACATTGAGCAACTAGAAGGATTTAAGTTGTCTGATCAAAGAGATATGGTTTGTAGATTGAGAAAAACCTTGTATGGACTCAAGCAAGCTCCAAGAGCCTAGTATGCCAGATTGAATAAGCATTTGCTTAAGCTAGGATTTAGCAAAGGTACTACTAATAGTAATCTCTACTTCAAAATTGATCATGAGGACATTATAATTGTTGAAGTTTTTGTTGATGATATCATTTTTGGTGGAAATGAATGCACGTGTAAAGCTTTTTCTGATCAGATGAAAAGTGAGTTTGAGATGTCAATGTTTGGTGAGATGAATTTCTTTCTAGGTCTGCAAATTGTTCAATCAGATAAAGGTATGTTCATATCTTAGTCCAAGTATGTAAAAGAATTGCTAAAGAAATTTGGAATGGAAGACTCAAAGCCAGTAGGTACACCTATGGTAATCAGATGCAAGCTAAGTAAAGATGATGACTCTCCCAAGGTAAATCAGAAAAGATATAGATCAATGATTGGAGGATTACTTTATCTAACCTAGACCAGACCTGACATCATGAATGCAGTTGGACTTGTTTCTAGATTTCAAGATGATCCAAAAGAATCCCATGTTATGGTAGTGAAAAGAATTTTTAGATATCTTAAGGGGACAATTGATTATGGACTGTGGTATCCAAAGGATGATAACTTCACTCTTCATGCATATACAAATGCTGATTGGGCAGGAGATATGGATGATAGAAAAAGTACTAGTGATGATGCATTCTTCTTGGGGAGAAGATTGGTCTCTTGGATAAGAAAAAAGCAAGAGGCAATATCTTTGTCTACTATTGAAGTAGAGCACATAGCAACAGCAAATAATTGCACTCAGGTTTTATGGATGAAGCAAATGTTGAAGGACATTAGAATTGTGTTTGAGGAGCCAATCACAATTTTCTGTGATAATTCTAGTGCAATAAGCATCTCAAAGAATCTGGTATTGCATTAAAAAACAAAGCATATATCTATCAAGTTTCATTTCTTAAGAGAGAAAGTAAATAAGAATGAAGTTAGGTTGGAGTTTGTGCCTTCCAAAGATTATATTGCAGACATCTTCACTAAGCCTCTTCCCAAGGATAATTTTGAGTATCTCAGAGAGAAGTTAAGGGTTATTACTCCTCCTAAGAAGAACTAAGATGCACTAAGGTGCATTAGTCTGGAGGAATTCTCAGTCATATCTTGAGATCTGGATTAATGTTGAGAGAATAGTACTCTAGGGAGTAGTCAGTATGTAAACATTAGAGATCAGTCTGAAATAAAAAGGGGAAGAGATGATTGCAAATATGCACCCTTTGCCATTGATGTCAAAGGGGAAGAGAAATCATGTGAAAAACTTGGAAGTAAGTAGTTGTTGGTGAAAGGGGGAGTAGTGAAGAAAGTGGTTGTAGGTGTGATAAGAGAAAGGGAGAGAATTTCTTGTCTTGATAGCTAAATTAGTTTTTCACATCATATGTTGCCATCAATGACAAAGGGGGAGATTGTTGCAAATATGTGTCTGATGTGTTGTCATTGATGTCAACATATCCTTCTGTTAGAAATAGTGAAGACAGTACAGAGGAGTGATCAATATTTCCAGTAAGGTAAAGATCAGAATTCACAGATTAAAGGATTTGTATAGGGTTGCCTAGTGTTTCTCCAGTTAAGATTTGAAAGGTCCGCATGAGGATTTGACAAAGTTATGGCCCTTTGAGTAGAACAGGTTTTTACAGTTGTTCTATTGTGATAGAGTGGCAAGAATTTGGTCTGGATTCATCTGGTATTAGAATATTGTGATATGTGGATCTAGAGGTATGTCAGGGATGTTGGTGTGTTCCCTCAACTCGAGTGGTTCATGGTTTGGATATCTGGAAGCAATCTTTCTAGTTTGATAGTCATGGCAGTGTGTGTTCTTGAGGTTTAGTATGAAGATGCAAGTGACTAGTGATGCAAAGTGGTGTGGTTATTCTTGTTGACTTAATTGTGCTTGTGGTGGTCTCTGTATCATGTGGCTGTTGTGTTGGTGGTCCACATTGACAAAGGAGCTTGTGATTGAAGGTTTCCTTTTTGGTCATTGTTGTTCTTCCCAATCTTGGTAGACTGGATGTTCCTAGCATGTTGTAGAGAATCTAAAAATCATTTTATGAAGCATGGCATGTTAATGGAGAAGGACTCAAGTCTTAGCTATGATTGGTTGATAGTATAAAGATCTGTGTTAAGTTTGGCTGACCTTGTTGATCATTTCAAGATGGATAAAGTGTATTAATACTTGTTGAAGAGTTGTCAAACATTATCCTTGTGAAAAATAGATAAAATCCAAAGAAATGATCAAGAGCAAAGCAGAGAAGAAAAGGAGTGAGAGAAGTATAGAGTGTGAAGAAGAGTTTGGGGAAAAGCAAAAGTTCTTAAGCACTTATTGAAATTGAATCAGGCATGAACTAGATGTTATTTTTCAGTTAATTCTTTCTAAATAAATTATGTAGGTAGTGAGCCTCTCTTCTAAGCAATGGGCTCTAGGCAGTGTACCCGAAGGCATGTGCCTTCTATTTTATTAAGTACTTTTAATAGGGTACACATTTTGTGGGTTAAACCCCACCATGGATTTTTCCTTAACTGGGTTTCCACATCAAAATCTTGGTGTCAATTGTATTGATTATGTTTTTGCTCTTATGTTGTTGATCTATGCTTTAATGTTTACATCACTAGTCTGATAGAAAGATAATAGGGAAGGTTAAAGGAAGAAAAGTTTAATTGTGGGACAACTAATTCACTCTCCCCCCTCTCAGTTGTCTAGTTCCAACACAAATATGTTATTTCTCAAGGAGAGTTATATTGGAAGAATCTTGATGGTGTGCTACTCAAATGTGTGGATGAGAATCAAGCCAAGAATTTTTTAAGTGACATGCATAAGGGAGTATGTGGTGGACATTGTACTGCTAAGAAAGCTACGAGCAAAGTGGTGATTGATTTCATTTTGGAGCACATTATTATCAGGTTTGGAGTGCTAGTAAAATTGGTCACAGACAATGCCATGTGCTTCAAATTTAGTGAATTTGTTGATTTTTGCAATAATTATGGAATCAGTCTATCTCATACATCACCATATCATCCACAAGGGAATGGTCAAGTAGAATCAAGTAACAAAAGCCTTATGAAAATCATCAAAAGGGTAATTGATAAGAACAAAAGAACATGGGACTCAAAGTTAAAACTAGCACTATGGATTGATAAGGTGATAGTAAAGAAAGCAATTGGAAGGTCATCTTTTGAGCTAGTCTATGGCATAGAGGCCAAGTTACCAGTGAACAATCTCTTACCAATTTACAAATTCATATAAGAAAATGATGAATAGATAGAATAATCAATGAATGAAAGAATAAATCATTTGATTGCATTGGATTAGATTAGAAGAGAAGCGTAGAAGACAAATCTCAAGAAACAACGAAAAGTAAAGTATTTGTTTGATAAAAGGACCACATAAAGGAAGTTTCAGGTTAATGATATAGTCCTTGTCTGGAATGCAAGAAGTTAGGATAAGGGAAACCATGGTAAATTTGATCCCTTATGGATGGGCCCATATCTAATAAGCAATACACATGGAGAAGATTCTTATTTTCTCCAGGCCTTGAATGCTGAGTTGCAGGAATTATCGATGCATGGTCAGTTCCTTAAACCCTATTTCTCATGAATGAATGTATTTCTGTGCACAGTGTAAATTAGGTGTACATATAGTTTGTAAATGTTGTACATTCTTGTATAGTTAGTTTTGTTTGTGTTTTCCTTTTATCTAGTCTATCCCAGAGTTGTCTGGTTCTCATTGCAACCTTACGTTTGCACATCCCCAATCAGAGCCAATGGTGGTACCCCTTAGGTTTTAGGGTTTTAGGTCTGAAATGTTCAAGTGTTTACCTTAGAAAATCCTTTTACCCTATTTTCCCTCAGTCCCATGCTTTATTTTCTATTTCCATGATTGATTGTCTTTAGCAGGTCATCGATCACTTAAGTTGCAACTTCATGTCATAGCGCTTGTAGGTTGACTGACCCCTTTGCCTAGCCATTACCCATTGTCAATAGTAAAAATCAAAGCTTTATATCCTAAGTCCTAAGGTTTATTTAAGTCCAAATTGCACCATCATAGAGCATCTTTTATGACATCATCCCCCTGTTGCAATGTTGTGATAGGTTGACACATGTCCAAGAGTCTATGCCTAAGTAGTTTACCCTTTAGGATCTTGTCTCTGCTAGTAGTCTGCTGTCACCTATCAATGTGTTAATGGTCTGAAGAAAAGATTTTGATCCAACAACAGTGCTCTAGCGTAGAGGAGTCTTTCTAAGAAGAATATTCATTCCATAGTAGCGAGATGTTGATACATCGCGCTACTGAATAAAAGGTAAGTGTAAAGAAAATGTATGGAGGCTTAATCGCACCATTGTACAGTAGGTATGTGGTGGGCCATTTCTAGTTGTGTCGCTCCAAAATGGTGCCACGTGTCTAGTCCAAACAAAAGGTGATGTGACCAACAAGGAAAGTACTGATGATTTGGCCTGTTCTGATTGGACAAAGACTATTCAAAGAAGGTGACGAAGATTGTCAAATCTAGTCAACCAATCAAAATCATGGATTGCGAAATGTAAGGAAAAGATTGATGGCCCAGATCAAACTTGTAAAAGAGGAGTATTTCCAGGTGTCCACGGCATGAACTGAGTAATGGTCATCGCGACATCTATTAATACAAAGAACTATGAAGGAATTCAGCATAAAATGGGCAAAATTAGGGCATTCCTTGTCATTTTCAAGAGCATAGGTTGCATTTAGAGTGAAAGGAGCTTCAAAATGAGCAAGCCAATGTAATTTTGAGCCTCTATTAGTACCAAAACCAGTAAGTTATTTCCATTCCTCTATGTCTTGTCGATTTAGCTACTTTAAAGTATTAAGTAGTAATCTACAATTGTAGAAACCCTAGTTCACCTACATAAACATAAAAATGAGTCATTTCGGTTAGCCTTCAACCTCAAAACATAGCTTAGATGAAGATCTCATGGTTTAGTGTCCTGGGTCATCAAAATGACCTACAACTAGGTTAGGAGAAGTAGGAAAAAATGATAAAATTTATGACTTATGTGTAGATTGTCGAGATGCCAAAAATACCTATGTCTGCCTGGAGCTTGTTCAAACACTAGTATAAAAGAATAGACTACAGAGCCCTTGTTTGTCATGCATGGAAACTTGATTTGGCTAAGTTAATTTGCCCTAATGTCTTTGTAAATCTAGACCTATACAGAGCAATAGCAAGTAGGTGTGACCCCAAAACCATGTTTGTCTTGTCTGGCAAAGGTAGTGTTATAATCAGATTTACAAAGGCATATATTTCAACTGTATTTAATCTAGACCCTACTGCCAATATGCCCATTGATTTGAATGCCCTCAGAGAAAAGTAGAAAAATTTTAGATATGCCTCTAGATCTTTCAATCCAGCTAAGCATAGACCTATGGGAGTTGATGGAGGCCTGATAAAGATTTATGACAGAGAAGAAGAGCCCTTCCATTGCAATTTGTTCATGGCGTACTTTGTCAAAACTACCATAGCTTGTGTCATGTGCTTGGGACGGATGCAACAGCTAGAATACTAGTAGCTCTGATGATGATGATAGAAGTATATATTTAGGATTATGGAGATAAACAACCATATGACTATGCATGATATCTGGCAAAGAAAATCCATGAGTAGATGATGGAAATAAAGAACAACATCTATATTGTAGGTCCCCATGTGAAATTCACATGGTACTCCTTAATGTGCCATATGATCATGTTCTCTTTGTGTGGCCACTGGAGCAAGGGCTTACATGTGAAGATGATTGATGCAGAGGGCAACATGATGCCAATGCAAATGAGGACCTGCATTTTAAATATGCAATTTATGTTACATTTGAGGAGCATTTTGAAAGAAAGGTATTAGGTTTCTTGGAACTAGCTGCTGACAAGATACCTAAAGAAATTAAGGATTTCTTAAGACCATTGAAGAGAGCCCCACACTTGCACATAGATCATTATTGGGGAGACTGGTTCTTACATGAAAATACTACTTGCTTCAATATTTATGAGTGTGAGGCTGCTCCCTATTCTCTGCCAAAATTTGTGCCCAAGAGGTTGGCTTTCATGGAAATTATCAGGTAGCTGAATGAAGATGATAAGGAGCATTTCAGGAAGCACAAAAAAGGATCACTCATTCCTATTTCATTAAGGCTCCATGATTTTTTAACAATTGATAAGAATGGGTTGGATTAGATAGGTTTCATGCTTCAATGCTACAAGATGGACATGGAGCAGGTGAGATTCTTTGACCCTGAGGGTTTCATACATGACACAAGATTGAAGGCCAACGGGCCTATGTAACCCCACCATGTCTTGTTGGATGAAGAGATAGTAAGGAATTGCCAGATAATGTAGGAGGTGCATTCTTTGAGGAATAAATGGAATGCGGTAATGGAGGTAGAGAAAATGAAGAAAAATGTCATTACTACTTACCTTGGGGCTTTCATTGAGATACAAGACCCCATAAAGACAATAGAGATGATCTTTGCTAAGGTAGAGGAGCTAATAGCTAATGCACCTACAGGTGAGGAAAGGTCCTCATACCAACCAAGCAACTCAAGGGGTAAATTTGTTAGAAAAGAAGACTCCCCTGATTTCCCTACTCCAAAGAGGGCAAAAATCATTAATCTTGAGATAAAGGAAGAAATAGAGGTTGTAAATTTGGAGGAAGGGCCAACAGAAGAGAAGATTCAAGAGCCCCCTCATTAGGTGAGTTCCCCACAAAGGATAATTCCCTACTCCTCACCAGAAAATAGGTTGACAAGATTCATAGTCAATAATGAGGTAGGTACAGAGGATGTGAGGGAGGTAGCCTACAATCAGTTTATTTTAGATGATGCATTCATTAGCACTCTTGAGTTTAGGTCATTTGTGTTGAGGACCAAAAATGAGGAGTTTCAGAAAAGAATTGAAGAAGAAAAAAGTGGTGCAGACTGTACAAAATATGATGCCATTACTAAGAGGGTTTTGGATGAAGTAAATAAAGACATCAGTGCAATGACTCCTGAGGAGAGCAGATCACTTGTGACCAGAAGCAACATCATGCTGCTACCACATTGGACATTATTAGATGCCATTCCATTTGATACAATTACAAAAGATGACTCTAATTTGATAGAAGAACATGTCAGCAGAGCTATGCAGGGTGTTGTATTTGATCCAAGGTTTGAAACCTTGGCAATCTAGGCATTGGCCCCTAGTGACAAGAAACCAAAAGTTGGTTTAGATGAATTAACTGGAAATGTAATAATAAAGAGGGTGTTAGACACCACTACTTCTCAGGCTACCAGTTTAAAAGTGCAAACTGCACAATTTACAGAGGTAGTGACAATCACATTGCAAAAGGATTACAATGAGCTATTAGAGAAATATATGGTGGCTATGGCTAGGTTGAGCACATAATGAATTGTAGCCACAATTGGAGGGTAGTCCATCTTAGACTCCTCCCATCATACAAACTATAGAGTCATTGCCAATTGATAGACAACTTCTTTTAGAGATCAAAGAATTGAAGGAGGAAAATAAGAAGCTGAAAGAAGAAGTGGAAAGCAAGGTAGAAGATATATCCACCAATTTTATCAAGAACAAAGTGACTAAAATCTTGGCTAGAGTGGAGGAGACCCATAGGTCTTACTCACAATTGAGGATAGCCTGTGAGAAGCATGATTCTGATAAGCAAAGGCTATCAAGTGTGAAGGCTAGTTGGCTGCCAAAAATAGTAGAGATTAGGGATTTCCTTAGGTGTGCCAAATTTGATGCAAATACACTACCTAAATTAAAGACAGTGGTAGATATGCTGACTCATTTTGAGGATGTGGTTGGTTATCAATTGAGGTTGGATAAGAGTTTGGTAGAGAAGATGCAAGCAATTGAAAAGATGCACACGAAGTGGTTGCCACAAATTATGAAAGTGGATGGGAAAATTAAGGATATGAACAAGTGGAAGAAAAAAATTATTGCTAATGGTTATCAATTAATTCCCACTTGTTGTGATAAGGGTGATCCAACCATGTAGGTGCTAGTTCTGTGACTAGACAAGTTGCATGTAGTGGAGATAAATTTTGAATTATTTGGAAAAAGTGTGTAGAGTATCCTAGATGCCAACTATGTCGGTCATAATGACAAGATTGCAAAAGTGATTTCATTCCCTTGGCCAATTGAAAAGACATGGTGAGTGGAAGGACAGATATGGATTGTAATATTGACAAGCCAACTACCATCTTCCCATCGTTAAAGAGGGAAACCCTTAGGCAGCCACATGCTTTCCAATGTCCAACTACCTTCTTCTCTTCTTCTCTCTAGTCAATTAATGTTCCCCAATGCCTTTTTGGTAGTTCTTTTGTATCCAAATCAATTTGAAATGCAATGTAATCAATGTTGAGTGCATGTTCTTGATATTATAAGGAATTGTGTTACTCATTTCTCTATCTGGAAGATTTTGGGATTTTTGGAGAAGTAATAAAATATAGTTATGTTGGGTTGCTCTATCTCTTGTCTTGTAAGTTTATGAGTTGTATGTTGAATGTTTTATGCATAAAATTTATCAGTTTCATGTTGATTTAAATGAGTAATGCTTCATTGTATGTATTATGTTATCTGTCTCTAAGTTGTGTGTGTTCTTCTTCTAAATCTAAATAGCTAAGGGTTTGTTCAAGGTTCTGGAACATAGGTCTTTTGTGTTGAATGCTTAATCTTCTACTTTTGTTCAAGGAATTGTATGCTCAAAATCATGACTCCGGTTGTCGGGGGCTATCGGGTAAGATTTTGGCATGCACATAGACCCTTTCCCTCCTTGCCAAAGGGTCATTTTATTTGACAACTGATCTCTGACTTCATTTAAAGTTGTTTAATGCTTGTTTCTCTTTAATCTGACATGATTTGGTCACTAAACCTACCTGTTTATTGCAATTTTAAATGTTTATACAATTTTTTTGTGTAAGGTTTTCTACAGTTTTATGATTTTTAGGAATTTTTGTGAGTTCACAAGATCTAATCTGAAATTCTCTTTTGATTTTGTAGGACATGTGTATCTAATGGAATACCTATCAAGAGAAAGGGTGGCTCTCAGAGATGTTTGCTTCACTGAGTACTGAGGATCATGCTATACTGAAGAGGGTAGGTCTTGCTAGATTTTGCCATGTTCATGTGATTCATCATGTATCCCACATATGTTGTGACATCTTGACTTACTAGGATGTAGATAGGAACACATTCAAGTTCCCACAGATTTTAGGAGAGTGGACTATCACTCTTTATGATGTATACCATATACTTGGGGTTCTTGTGAGGGGACAACCTTTATCTCTTCCTATCAGTGAGTCCTATGAGGACTGTTATGGGAAAATTGGTGTAAATGAATAATCAATGTATATCAACAATACCCAATAACCCAACGAAATAAGAAACAAAGAAGATTAAAAAAACAAAGAACTTCAAACCTTGCAAACCTCTTCACTTTGTGGCTTCCATTGATTACCTATCTCAAATGATCTTGTATATAAATATGGCCCTCAAAAGGTGCACTTCCTTGCTATTCCAAGATGTCAAGTGGGAATGGCTATGATAGTTTATTACAATGAAGATGAGCTTCACAACAAAGGTAATGGTATGGTAATAAGTTGATCGCAAGCAAATGGAATGACTTGGGTGCGAAAGGTGCATTGTAATTCCTACAGAGTAAGGGTACTAAAAGCTTGGATGATAGAAATTGAGGAATTGGGTTCAATTGATAGACTCACGAGAGAGAAGATCAATGGTATAGAATGAATGAGAAGATCAATGGTATAGAAGACTTGAGAGAATGTGCGTGAATAGAAAGAAGACAAGTGTCACACAAAAGTTGTTTTGTTTGAGTTAACTACATTCTTTTATAAAGATAAGATTTGATTTCATAAATTAGAAAGCTTTTTTCTAATTTAAGAGTTATTGATAAAAATAAGGTTGATTGAGTCAGTTAACTCTATTGGAACTAGACAATTGAGAGGGGACTGAATCAGTTGTCCCACAATAAAAATTTTTTTGCCTTTAACCTTCTTTATTATCTTACTATCAGATTAGTGATGTAAACATTAAAAGCATAGATCAATAACATAAGAGGAGAAACATAATCAACACTCTTAATACTAAGATTTTGACGTGGAAACTCAGTTAAGGGAAAAACCATGATGGGGGTTAACCCACAAAAATATGTACCCTATTAAAAGTACTTAGTAAAATAGAAGGCACATACCTTCAAGCGCACTACCCAGAGCTCACTGCTCAAAAGAGAGGCTCACTACCTATAGAATTTATTTAGAAAGAATTAAATAAGAAATAGCATCTACTTCATGCCTGATTTAGTTTCAATGAATATTCAAGAACTTTCGCTCTGCCCCAAATTCTTCTTCACACTCTATACTTCTCTCGCTCCTTTTCTTCTCTACTCTACTCCTGATCCTTTCTTCAGATTTGATTTGTTTTGTACATGGATGATTTCAATACCTCTTCAACAAGTATTTATATACTTCATCAACCTTGGAATGATCAACAATGTCAGCTAATCTTGATGCAGATCATCACATTGTTGGCCAAACACAATTGAATCTTGAATCTTCTTCTACAACCACTCCACTCTTCATAAAAATACTCTTAAGGCATCCGCAACAGGCTAGGAACATCCGGTCGGCCAAGACTAGGAAGAACATCAACCTCAAAGAAGAAATCTTCAATCAACAAGCTCAACCTTCAATGTAGACCTCTAACATAGTAGCCATAAGATCTAGAGACCTCCACAAGCACATTAAATTCACCGATAACATCCATTCTAAACCAAATTATTAGAAGCATTTGAATCTTCCTCCATAACCTCAAGAACACTCTCTACCATGACTGTCAAACTAGAAGGATAGGTTGTAGACCTCCAAACCATGAACCACTAGTGTTGATGATACACATTGACTTCCCAAACATGCCTTTAGATCTACAAATCAAAATTTTATATTATCAGAGCAATCCAGATCTCTTTCCTGTCACTCTTTCTTTCCTGAGTATTGCAGGAACTGGTTCTACTCAAATGGCCATAACTCCTTCAAATCTTCATGCAGACTTCTCAAATCTTAACTGAAGCACTCTCTGACAATCCTCTACACAACCACATGATCTGCATGTAATGATTGTCATTAATTTTCTGAATATCCTCAACAGTCCAGTCTTCTAAGTAGATAGCAAAATAGGATATAGTTGACACCAATGGCAAAAATGATATGTTGACATCAATGACAACCCACTTAGGCACATATTTGAAACAATCTCCCCCTTTGTCATTGATGGCAATATCTGATGTGAAAAACTAAATCTAACCATCAAGACAAGAACTTCTCCTCCTTTCTCTTCTCACTTCTATAACTACTTTCTTTATTGCTCCCCCTTACATCAGCAACTAGTTTTTCACATGACTTCTCTCCCCCTTTGACATCAATGGAAAAGGGCACATATTTTCTATCTTCTCTCCCTTTTTGCTTCAGACTGATCCCAAAATTTGCATATTGACTACTCTCCCTGAGTAGTATCTCCTTAACATCAATCTGGATCACAAGATATGACTGTGAATTCCACCGGACTGATGCACCTTAGTGCATCTTAGTTTTTCTCAGGAGGGGTAATAACCCCTAAGTTCTCTCTGAGATACTCAAAAGTATCCTTGGGAAGAGACTTAGTGTAGATGTCTGCAATTTGATCTTTGGAAGGCACAAACTCCAACTTGACTTCATTCTCATTTACTTTCTCTCTCAAGAAATGAAACTTGATAGATATATGCTTTGTCTTTGAATGTAATACCAGATTCTTTGAGATGCTTATTGCACTAGAATTATCACAGAAAATTGGCACTGGCTCCTCAAACACAATTCTGATGTCCTTCAACATTTGCTTCATCCACAAAATTTGGGTGCAATTATTTTCTTCTGCTATGTACTCTACTTCTATAGTAGACAAAGATATTGCCTCTTGCTTTTTGCTTATCCAAGAGACCAATCTTCTCCCCAAGAAGAATGCACCACCACTAGTACTTTTTCTGTCATCCACATCTCCTACCCAATCAGCATTTGTAAATGCATGAAGAGTGAAATTATTGTCCTTTGGATACCATAGTCCATAATCAATTGTCCCCTTGAGAAATCTGAAAATTCTTTTGACTGCCATAACATGGGATTCTTTTGGATCAGCTTGAAATCTGGCAACAAGTCCAATTGCATTCATGATGACAGGTCTGGTTTGAGTTAGATAAAGCAATCCTCCAATCATTGATCTATATCTTTTCTGATTTACCTTGGGAGAGTCATCATCTTTGCTTAGCTTGAATCTAGTTACGATAGGTGTACCTACTGGATTTGAGTCGTCCATTCCAAATCTCTTTAGCAATTCTTTTACATACTTGGACTGAGATATGAAGATACCTTTATCTGATTGAACAATTTGTAGACCTAGGAAGAAATTCATCTCACCAAACATTGACATCTCAAACTCACTTTTCACCTGATCAGCAAATGCTTTACGGGTCAGTGCAAGAAGTTGGGTCCACTTTTTGGCCAAAAAGTGGAAGTGTTTTCCCTAATTTTCAGAATTTGTCACATTTGACCTTAAAATTTGAAGCACTTAGAGATGGAATTTTTAAAAAAGTCACTAAATATAAAATGTAGTAATCGGAGTCTAGTTTCCAAATATGTAATTTATTTCAATACCCAGATGATACAAATTAATTTTCAATAGGCATTTCTAAAAACCACTGTTTAAAAGTCACTTTTTTTAACCATACCATACACATGTATGGCCAACATTATTTGAGCAAAAAAAATCATAAAAATAATTTTTTTTTCATTGTGTAAAGAATCATGTGTAGATTGATAACATATAATTTGTTTTTTTTTAAATTTAAAAATTAAAAGTTATTAAAAAAATACAAACACCTGTCATTTCAAGTTTTTGGACCAGTTTGCTCATAAATTAGATAATAAATAGAAAAACATGTCCAATAACAAAAAAATTACATATTTGAAAATTAGACACTGTCATTTGCAATGGGTTTTCATTTCAGAAAAAAATTTAGAAAAAAAGGTCATCAGCCATATAGGTAAACTCAGTCTTTCCTCTTATTATGTACTTAGAAAAAAACTTGCAGGCCCAAGGCTCAAGGTCAGCTAACCATGCTTATCCCAAGCCTAAAGCTGAAGAAAAGGGAAGGGAAAAGGTGGTCGGTGATTTCAAAATTCATAGAATGGGTACCTATTATATAACGAGTATCCGTTATTTTAAGAATGAGTACTCATTTCTATTATATCTATTATATAACGAGTACCCATTTAGGCTTGAGTACCTATTACTAAATGAGTACTCGTTACTAAATAGGTACCCATTTAGCTTTGGGTGCCTGTTCCTAAATGGGTACCCATTTTCTTTGAAAATGGGTATCCATTCCTGTCAAGAATTTTTTTGCCAGTGTGAATTCCCCTACATGTGGACCGAGTTTCTTGCTTTTACCCTTACACATGCATTCATTTCCACCAAAAATGATATCATCAACAAATACTTCAATAATTAGAATGTCCTCATGATTAATTTTGAAGTAGAGATTACTATCAGCAGTACCTTTGTTAAATCCTAGCTTAAGCAAATGCTTATCCAATCTGGCATACCAGGCTCTTGGAGCTTGCTTGAGTCCATACAAGGCTTTTCTCAATCTAAAAACCATATCTCCCTGATTAGTCAATTGAAATCCTTCTAGTTGCTCAATGTAGACTTCTTCCTCCAAATCTCCATTCAGAAATGTTGATTTCACATCCATTTGATATACTTTAAAATCTTTGAAGGCAGTAAATGCAAGAAATAATCTAACTGCCTCTATCCTTGCCACTGGAGAAAAAGTTTCTTCAAAATCAATTCCTTCCACTTGAGAGTAGCCTTTACATACCAATCTTTCCTTATTCCTCACTACCTCACCATCATCATTCAATTTATTTTGGAAGACCCATTTGGTTCCAATCACATTTTTGTCCTTGGGTCTAGGAACTAGATCTCATGTGTGATTCTTTTCAATTTGCATAAATTCCTCTTCCATTGCTTTGACCCAATTTTCATCATTACAAGCTTCACTTATTGGTTTAGGTTCAATCCTTGAAATCAAACAAATCTCTTCTTAATCTTCAGACATTTTTCTCCTAATTTGAACACCTTTACTCTTATCTCCTATGATCTGATCTTTAGGATGATTTAACCTTACATACTTGGGAGTTTTGGAGATTGTTTAAGCTTCTATTTCTTAAACTTGTTCCTCATCATCTGTGTTAACCTCTGGAGTTACTGGTTCAAACTGAATCTGAGTTTGAACTTGAACTTGCCTTTTGTTGGTAATTTTCCCAGACTGGATGCTTGTTCCCAGTCACCCCTACAAAATAGACATCAATGATCAACATGATTCTTGGGCCAGGGGCCAACAATATAGGAGATAGACTCTATAGATATCTCCTCTTCTTCTTTAGGCTCTGCAGAACCAAGGGGGGTATTCCCTATTCAACATCCATAAAATATAACTGTGAATAGACTAGGATGTTGACACAAAGCAGATTAAATCCTCTATTATGTAGACCAAAACTGTGAGATAAGTGCAAAGGGGCTAGCTTTGGGCCTATATTCAATTGTGAGATAGAGGATTTTGGTCCTAAAACTACTTTTAAAGTCCTAATGGTTTGATTTAAAGTTCAAGTTTGATTTTATATTTGGATGCAAAGCTAGGACCTGGGTGTAACCTTAATACAATACTAGACTAGTGCCTATCCAGGGCTTGGAGTCAATAGACATACACATGTGAATGATCAACATAAACATATACCAAAGACTAGATTTCAAGGGAGTTTGTTTAGCACCTGCCTTACAAACACTTCGCAAGACTGAGTATTCAATTATCTCTGCTTACAAACATCCTCACTGCAATACATTCCTCCCAAAACTTGATCTAAAACATTTAATCTACTCCTTGAGTAGAAGTAAGAAATCAAGCATTCAATACAGTAAACCTATATTCTAGAGTCATAAACACCCCTTAGATGCCTAGATTCAGAAGAACACACTCAATTTGGAGACAGATAACAAAACACATGCAATATAGCATTACTCATTCAAATCAACATGAAACCAGTAAATTTATGCATGAGGCATACAACATGAGACTCATAAACTCACAAGACATCCAGAACAAGGCCACCAATGAAGTATCTTATCACAGCACCAAAATTCATCCAGTTTTCAACAACACAAATGAGTAACATAGTCTGGCCTTTATACCAAGACTATGAACTCAGCAAAATTAATTACATGACAAGGTCAAAAATTCCTGCTAGATACACTGCACCAGAAATGGTACTCACAATCATAAATGCAATGGTACTCACAATCATAAATGCGGCAGGGGACAAAATGGGAAGAAGTAAGAGAAGGGCGAGGAGTAGTTGAGCTCGAGCCCTATGCCACTGCTGGAAGACTTTCCGTCATAAACCAGGTACTTGGTTGTTCGACTATCAGCCCATGCTTGTCTACAATCCTGCCATTAATGGCTCAACCACCCATAGCTTCTCTTGGAAATCGTAGCAGCGTACCCATGGAAATTTCTTGCTCAAAAAAATGACTCCAGTCACAAGGAAAAAACCATAGCTGAAGGTTCAAAACTCGACCATTGATCAAAAACCCATCGCTAAAATCAACGGTCCCAAAACATGAATGAAGAGCTACCAGCTAATGATATCGTGCCACGTAGGCACCTTAACCCTCTATCGCTGACCTTTTCTCCTTTTATTTCGCCTTTATCACTTTTGTATATGCAAACCCAAATGCATAGACAACATACAAGGCAAATGTTCAAATGTCATAGAACAAACTAGAATTTCATTCGGGTCCGGCTTGTATCTCCATCCTGCATCCATCGCTTTGCATATTTCACACATATAAGCGCAAAACATAAGGTGGAATCCATTGCATCTATCCACCAGATTTGAAAAACTTTCAGGTCTGAGTCTTGTATCCTCATGAGTTTGCATATCGGCACATATACAAGTGCAAATATACAAGTGGTGGGCCCAACCTATTTTTCCTGTCCTTTGCACATTTCCTTACACATCGCATATACAAATGCAATGTACAAGCTACGGATGCCACAGTACTTTAGAACAAAATGAAAATGACTTCGGGTCTGCCTTGCAACTTTGGAATGCACCTCCATTGTATGTTCGAACATACAATCACTTTATACAAGTGGCGGGCCCCATCAAATGCACCCTCTGCTTTTGTATGTTGCAGAACATACAAGGTCCCTTGTATATTTTGCTAGTATCTTCAATTGTATATCACCGAATATGCATTTGCCCTTTGCATGCAAACAGGGAATCTTTAGAGAATATGCGATAAATGCATCTAACCATTGTATATGCGCCTGAATGTATATTGCATACACAATCCACATTTATATATCCACGGCACTATTCACTTTGCATGTCACGGGCCTTGTATATTTTTCAATGTACATTCCCTTGCACATACAAGCAAGGAATCTTCTCCAAAATATTCCTGCAATGTATCTTTTCCTTTGTATGTTTCGCTTGCGTATTCTACATACAAGCCCAATATACAAGCAAGGCCGATATACAAATAGTGAATATTCCCAAAATCTTACAGAAGATTCCCCCAATGCATACACAACCTGATATACATTTAGAAATGCATATAACTCAAATTTTTCACCATTTTTGGAAGCCAATTAGGATTCCACAAGCTTGTCAACAGATTTGATCACTTGCACACATAGAAACTTGACACTTTTCTCATGTGAGATGGGGAAAAGACAATAAAACATTTCACTGGGCTGGTCAACCCATGAACATTAAGGCATGGAGATGAAACTTAGTAGCAGGGAACCCGTTTCAGGAGGCCAACCTCAAAATAGACAAAATAATGCAACAGACCAAGGAAGATAGAAACTTCAGGGTTTGAAAGAGAAAACCTGCAAACATTCAAGCTTAAAACACTAAACATAAATGAATACCAACATAGGCTTTGATTGGGGACATGTAGGTGCAAGGCTGCAACGAGGACCAAACTACTCCAGGGCAGACCAGACAAAACCCAAAATTCAAAACACGACTGACTATACAAGGCATGTACAAAATACTTACACCTAGTTTCTAGTGTGCACATAAGGTATTCATTTATGAGAAAAAGGTTTTAAGGAATTTACTGTGCACTGGCAATTCCAGTAATTCACCATTTAGGGCCTAGAGAAAGTAAGAATCATCTCCATAGATATTGCTAATTTGATATGGGCCAGTCCATAAGGGCTTGAATTTACCATGTTTGCCCTTATCCTGACTCCTAGCATTCCACATAAAAACCAAGTCACCTATTTGAAAGCTTCTCTCTGTAACTTTTCTTTCAAATAGATATTTCACTTGTCACTATCTTGATGTTTGTTTTCTGTGCTTCCCTTCTTATCTCATCTAGTGCAACTAGCTGATTTATTCTTTCAGTCATTAGGTCTCCAATCTCCTCACTATTCCCTTGGATGAATTTATAAACTGGCAGGAGGTTGTCCACAGGCAATCTAGCTACTGTACCATATACTAATTCATAAGGTGACCTTCCAGTTGCTCTTTTCACTGTCACCCTCTCAGCCCATAATGCCAACTTTAGCTTTGAATCCCAAGACCTCTTGTTTTTACCTACCATCCTTTTGATGATTTTCATGAGACTTTTGTTGCTTGACTCTGCCTGACCATTCCCCTATGGATGGTATGGTGATGTATGAGACAAATCCATTCCATATTTATTGCAAAAGTCAATAAATTCACCAAACCTGAAGTACATTGCATTATCCATGACTACTTTTATAGGTACTCCAAATCTGATAATAATATTTTCTAGAATAAAATCCATCACCACTTTTCTTGTATCTTTTTTAGTTGGCATGGCCTCAATCCATTTAGTGAAGTAATCAGTGGCAACTAGAATCCAACTGTGCCCTCCACTTGATTTTTCTGAGATTTCCCCTATAAAATCAATCCCCCATTGCTGAAATGGAGCTTCCACAGTTATAGTCCTAAGGGGTAATGCACCTTGATACCTTAGCTTTCCTAAGAACCTTTGGTAGGACTCACATTTTCTTATCATTCTATGTGCGTCTGAGAAGAGAGTTGGCCACCAATTACCAGCTCTGAGAATTCTATGGGCTATTGTTTGGGCTACATAGTGTCCACCACACACTCCATTGTGCATGTCATTTAGAATATCCTTAGCCTAATCCTCATCCATATATCTGAGCAATACACCATCAGGGTTTTTCCAATATAGCTCTCCTTGAACAATGATGTATTTAATAGCCTGTAACTTCAAGGTCCTCATCTGATTATCATTGAGGTGGGTAGGACAATATAAATTTTGGAAATAATACACTATATCTTTATACCACTCAAATCCTTACATATTTATAACTTCATTATGTACTGCATTCACTTGGCATGCCTCTAGATTTGACTGTGTCATCAATTTTGCTAGACCTTGTCCTCTTACTAGTTTTGTGATCTGTATTTCAATATTGAACTCTTGCAATTTATTTATCCATCTACATCTTCTTTCAGTTACCTCCTGTTGAGTAAAAATATCTTTGATTGCTGCATGAGGCACATATGCAACTATCTGAGAGCCTACTAAATATGGCCTGAAGATCTTGACTACTCTAACCAGTGCATATGCCTGTTTCTCCATGATGTCATATTTCAATCCAGCAGCCTGTAATGACCTTCTGAAGAAAGCTATGGGTTGTTCAAAGCCTTCTACATTTTTCTGTAGCAAGCAAGCAGCAATAGTGTGGAAAGAAGCAAATGAAAACAATTGGAATGCCTTAGAAAAATCTTGAGATTTTAATACAGGAGCCATCTTTATTGCCTCCTTGATGTTTTGAAATGATTTAGTTGCTTCCTCTTCCCACTTGACAGTTGCACCGTTCTTCATCATCTTAGAGATATCTTTGGTGGTCTCTGCAAAGTTAGGCACAAATCTCCTTACAAAATTAATTTGTCCAAAGAAGGACTGAACACCTTTTACTATTCTAGGGATCTAAATTTTGTCTATTGTAGCCACCCTTTCAGGATCAATCCTATCTCCATCCTTGGAAACAATGTGTCCAAGCAATTTTCCTTCCACTACCCCAAAAGCACACTTCTTTAGGCTGAGTGAGATGCCATACTCCAATGCTCTAATAAAAATCTGCTCCAGGTGCATACAGTGCTGCTCTTCCCTTTTTGAATAAGTTGTCAAATTATCCTGATACACAAATAAGATTGAGTCAATTAATCCTGCAAAAGCAACATCCATTGCCCTCTGAAATGTGGCACCTGCATTTGTCAGTCTGAATGGCATTCTCACATATACATAGGTTCCCCATGGGGTAGTGAAGGCAGTTTTAAACTATTCTGATTCTTTACTTTCACTTGATTGTACCCTGAAAATCCATCTATCATGGACAAGAGTTCACAGCCAGTCACCTTTTGCAACATGGCTTCCATGTTTGGCAATGAATAATTGTCCTTCAAAGAACATACATTTAGATTTCTAAAGTCCACACAAAGTCTTATGTCACCATTCTTTTTTCTAACTGGGACAAGGTTAGACACCCAAGTCGAGTGTCTAATATGCATAATTATTCCAGCCTCCCTAAGCTTCATAAGTTCTTCTTGCATTTTTGGAGCTAGGTTGGGTTGATAGGCCTTTGTTTTTGTCTAAATGGTTTAGCTCCAGGCTTCATTGGGATTTCATGCTGGAATAAATCCTCTCTGTAAGCTTTCAGATCCTCATAGGACCAAGCAAAGCCATGCTTATACCTTCTCAGTAGTGCAATCAGCATAGTTCTGATATGTGGCTTCAGTTGTTTGCCAATATATACCTTTTTGGGGGCATGCGATGTCCCCAAGTTTATCTCCTTCGGGTCATTCTTGTTTGTTGGAGATGACTTTGTAGCAAATTGGTCCCTATTGTCAAAAGTTCGCTCTAGAGCAACCAACCCTCTAGGGATTTTATTTGCCTTGAGTTGAATTACCTTCTTCCCTAAGAGAGTTTCTTTTCTATCTACAACCTCTACAAGATTCTAAAAATCCATTTCCTGGTTCTCATATTCATCAATGCAATGTAGAAATCTAAGCAAATCCTTATCATCATCAAACACTTGCCAGCTGCATACATTATCTGGCACTACAGGTCTAATTTTGACCTCAACATTTGTAACATCTGATAGAGTTATATCATCTAGCCTTATGGCTACATTAGCTAGAAAATTTGCCCTGATATTTTTTGATCTCTCTATCTAGTTTATTGAAAATGCATCAAGCAATTCAATCGTATCCCAAACAACATGCTTATATTGTTTTAACCTTTTATTTTTTTATGCATACTTATTTCTCACTTGAGAAACAACCAACTCTGAATCACCAAATACTTTGAGCATCTTGATTCCATGCTTTAGAGCAACATTCAATCCTAATAGCAGAGCCTCATACTCTGCAATATTATTTGTACAGGCAAACTTCAGCATGAATGAGAATTTTAGAAGCTTACTGGTTGGAGACAGAAATACAATGCAAACACTAGAGCCTTCCTTTGAACAAGCTCCATCAAAGTACATGGTCCAGAGATCATGTTGGTCAAGCTCTTGAAAGCTCATGTCTCTCCCTTTACCTTCTTTATCATCTGAGACAATCCTGAAGTTTTCACAGTCAGTGTCCACAAAACATATATGTTCCTCTAACTCATAGTCCTCAACTATTTCTGATGATCTTTCTTCTCTAATCAATTTGACATCCTTGCCATTCATTGGGATCATAGCATATGATAGGTCAAGTTGTATACTCCCACCAATCAATGCTGCCCACTTTCTTGACAATAACATACCATACTGTGGCTTGATATCAACAACTGTTATGTTCATGTTGGCCCATTTTTTCCTCTCTTCAGAGCCTAATGGTCCACCTAGTGTTTTCCTTGAAAATCCCTCTTAAAGGCCCCATAAAGGAAAAGTACCAAATTTCCTAGGGAGCCTTGCCTAGAAAACCTTACCATTGTAAAGAGCTTGAAAAAATAGGTAGGTTTGTTTTTTACAGTACCCTGAAATTCAGCCAAATGAAGAAGTTATCCATGGTCAAAGCTTGGTCAAACATATAGTTCAAATATACATTTAGCAGCCTTGAAAATCTCCATCGGCCTTAGGAAATAATGAAAAAATTAAGTCATATACATTTTTTGAATGTATATCGGGCCAGGGAAATGTATATACATTCTGGGAATCTTTCGAAGATTCCTAGGAATATTTTGGGTTTGTTTATCAGCCATATACAAGTGGAGATGTAAGAGAAACATACAATGTATAAATATGCATTCATGGCATATTCCTCAAAGATTCTCCATTTGTATGTTTAGCGCTTGTATATTTGCCTTGTATGTTCACACATACAAGCAAATATACATTCGCTAAATATACAAAGGCAAATGTACATTCGTGGCATATTCCCCAGAATATTCTGCAGTTGTATGTCAGCAGGCTTGTATATTGCTTTGTACATTCGCAATATACAAGAGGAAATATACAAGGAAATGATACATTGCGAGAATATTCCTCAAAGATTCCCTATTTGCATGTCTGGAGGTTTGTATATTGCGTTGCATCTTTGTCATACAAGCCCAATGTACATTTGCTACAGTGCCACGGGGAATATACAAGAAATTGCTGCAAGGGATATACAAAAGCTTTTGTATATCGCCAAGATGCTTGATGTGGGGCCCGCACAGATACAACAAAGAGGTTTGTATGTCTCCTACATACAAGTGATACATTGCAGGAATATTCCTTCGAAGATTCCCTAGTTGTATAAAAGGTGTTTGTATGTCGCGACATACAAAGGAGATATGCAGGCTGGATTTCAAATGGATATCATTTCTGCCTCCTTCAAGCTTTGGGTCCATTTTGTATGTATGAAGCCATTTGTATATCGGCGATATACAAGAAAAAATATACAAGCCGATATGCAAGCCGGACCTGACAGGTAATCAAATATACTTAGAGGTCAGTTGGGGTCCAATTTGTATGTATATGGCGATATACAAGTCAATGATGCATTACATATACAAGGTGGATTTGAACCAAGGATCAGTTTCGGCACATAAGAGTTTGGAGTCCGCCTTGTATATATGGGTGTTTGTATATTTGCATATACAAAGAAATGTACAAGTAGAAAATATGCAAGTCGGACCTGGGAGAACAATGAAACACAATTTAGTGGTGTTTTGAGGTCTGTGACTTGTATATTCAGACATATAAGGAGCAGATACAAGGTTATATGCTGGGCATTTTCAAAGAGGTGGGGCCCGCATATACAAGGGGAAATTGTATATATATACAATTTCGAACATACAAGGTATATATAGGGGCCGATATGCAAATTGCCATGTATGTGTAGAAGGAGTTGTAGGATGAGTTTTTGAATACCGATTCAGGTGCCAAGATGCAGCGATATACACAAAAATATAAAAGTGATATATATACGCAGTTGACTGAAAGTTTAACTACCTGTATCTCCTTCATTTTGGTGAATTTTGGCATGCTCCAAGAGGCAAAGTTGCATATTTTGGTCCCCTCTTTCATTTGGCAGGGTTTTTAGGAGCTTTATCACTTTTCAAATTTTAGATCTGGAAATGCATATTTTGGACGACTGGACATTTCAATGACGACTTTCAGCAGATGAAGATATTTTTGGGGCATTCATTGCTGCACAAAGATGATACGGCTCGCATTGATGGTCAAAAATATCTTCCCACCTTCCTCTTCCAGATATTTTCATCTTCACTACTACAGATCGATGAGTAAGCTACTTGCAATAAAGACTTAAAATATCTCCCCATCTGCCCAGTTCCAGATTTTGACGCCATAGCTGTTGTAGCTAAACAATCATCGAGGGAGATATTTTCATTTCCAACTCATGGAGAAAATTTTGTAACCGACTTAGGATAGTTTTGGAATGCTATATATATGCATTCAAATGTTGTAAATAACGTTGGAAATTTTTTGACATCAAGGGTTTTCTGTTTCCAAACAGAGTTTTCATGTACTATAACCATGCCTTTCTATTGAATATATGCAAGTTAATTTTACCTCTTTAACTGCTTTTTCTGGTTCTGTGTGAATTTGCATATGGTTTGTCTATGAATGTTTTATTCCTCTCAATCATATTGCTTCTCACCTCTACTAGAGTCATCTAACCTGTGTATACCTACTTGTTGTATTTGATTACATTGTGCATCTTCTTAGTGTTGTGAAATTTCTTTAAATCTGTCTGGTGCATCACCCTTGTTTTCAAGCTTTTATTTCATTTTCATTACAAGTATTCTCTCTCCCTTTTCCCCCCAAAATTTAGTAGTTTTAGGTGATATCTAGACAAGGAAGCCGACCTTCTCCAGAGGTCTGATCTCACTTACCAAAGTCCCACACTTAGAGATCAATCCCATGTTACTTCAGTTTGCAGAGGCTTCACGGCTGTATGTAAGGGTGCAAAACTAGGTGATAACAACTTTTGGCACGCCCAATGGGACCCAAGAGATCAGAGTAACAATCAAATTAACAGCCATTATTGCTGGTTTTGATGCGCAACTAGTAATTGTAGACATTTAAGAGGTTAAAATTTTCACATCTGGTGACTCAGACTGAGGAAAGACAAACAGACCAGTTTTGCTGGTACATGTTTTATGAGAAAGATAGCAACTAAGAGTTCAAGTTTAGGCTCATTCGAATATTTGTAGCTCTCTCCACCCAGAAGACAGAGCAGAGCTGTATCAAGGACTCTAGTTTCCAAAAGAGTACAGTCAACTCCACCAAGTTTCAGACCAATTGCTTCTATTGTTCCTGGAGTAACTCAAGCGAATCTACCTACAGCTCTTCAGATGGCAAGAAATCAACCATTTGTGACTTTTGATGGGGGGAGTCCTTTGAATCTAACAGTGCATGATGTGATACTGATGGCAACTTTGAAGAATCTACCCTATTTTACAAGGGAAAATCAGACTACTCTGATCGAGCACATTAGAGACATACCATCTCTGTGTGGGGTTCATCATGTCACTCAGGAGAATGTAGCTATTAGATTACTGGCCGCCTCCTTTAAAGCGAAGGCATTGTAGTGGTTCAAGAGTCTACTAGTACAGACTATAGGAACCTGGGATGATCTAGGAGAGAAATTAAACAAACAATTTCAAGAAAAATCAGATAATCTATCATTGGTCGAACAGATGACCACCATAAAGAGAGCTCCACAGGAGCAAATGATAGATTTTAACCTTAGATTTTAGAAGACATGGGGCAGAATCCCTGCCATGGTAAGACCTCCAGCTGAATATGCATTTCTATATTTTTTGAAAGCCCTAAATAGTGATATTCTAGTAATGATTCAATCACTAGGAGGTAATAGTTTACCAGATGCTTATGAATTAGTAATTAGAGCAGAGAATAATCTCATTCAGGCTAGAAAAATAGCACCCAGACCACCAGTGCCTATCTTTCCTGAGATTTAGGCTTCTATGCCTTTGCCAATTCCATGTTTTCCCCCTGTGCCTACTATCTCAGCATTACCTAATATTGCTAATTCTAAACCTGCTGCCTCTAATTCATCTCAAGAGTTGAAAGAGATTAAAAATAGTCAACAAAAGATTGAGGGTATCCTTCAAACTTTTGGAAATGAACTGGTAAACATAAAGAGGCAACAGGCCCAGAGGCCTTTTCAGCCTTATCAGTAATCTAGCTAGGGGCAGAATCAAACATTTCAAGGCCACAATCAGCCATATCAAGCTGATAGGCCACCTTATCAAAGCAACTATCAAGGTGCTAGATAGAATGTAAATCAAAGGCCTTTTCTACCTTATAATCCCACACCTATTAACACTGTAAGGGACCTTGTCCCTACTCAGAACAACCTAGCAACTAAATATGAGTGGTGCTACCCATGCAATCAGCCACACAGTCAAGTAGCCTACTCAAATGGAGTCATAAATCAGGCTTTAATGGTGCAAAATGTGTCAGCCTCATAGCCAAGTACGCCAAATGATGGGGCTATGCAACAACAGGAACAACCTCAGAGTGATTCTGCTTTCATGAATTGGTAGCAAGGTAAATTTTGTGGCATAAACAGTGATAAAACCTCAGTTGCAGCAAATACAAGAGTAAAGAAAAGGGGTTATGAGGTAGAACAAGAAGCAAATAAAGGAAAAGCATTTGTTGATGTTCTTGTACCCCAAATTCCCCATATTCTACAAAGAAATGACCCAGCAGCAAGGGAGATTCCTCGTTTGCAACTAGATGTCACTGCTACAAAATCAAATCAGAAGGTGAGTGCCATTCCACCTTTCAATATTATTGAGAATATGAAAAAGATGAATGTGACAATATCTATGTGGGATTCTTTAGCCATCCCAGGCCAAAAAGACATATTGCAATCTGCCTTGTCTGATTTGAAGGTGTCCAAAGCTACAACTGCTGACCCAAATAGGGTTGTCTTTACTAATTCCTCTAAGGATAACAACAAACAACCTAACAAAAGTACTAAGCCACTCCCATTCTATATATCACTGATAATTGGAGACAAATTAGTTCATAATTACATGGTGGATAGTGGAGCAAGCAATTCTGTGATGCCTAAACAAGTTGCAGACCAATTAGGGCTTAAGTACCAGCCTCTTGAGAAGGGTGTACTCCAATTAGATGGCACAGCTGTTAGTACTATGGGTGTAATAAAAGACCTATGTCTTACTCTACATACCTGTCCCAATTTTTCCATCTTCCAAGAGGCCTTCATTATTGATTTGCCTCCCTATTTTGCCATGTGCCTATCAAGAGAATTCACAGCCAAAATAGGAGGATACCTATCCTCTGACTGGTCCCATATGTTTTTTAGGACCAGATATGGCACTAAGGTGACCCTAAGATCTGAATTGCTTTCAAATCATCACATAGAACCCTATACACTAAGTGTGGTTAATGCGAATCCCATTATTTCTAATGATCCTAAACTTGTGGTGGCTCAAGAGTTACAAGCTGAGAGTATACCAGAAATGTTATTAAAGGAATGGTCCTCAGAAGATGTTGTAGATGATTCTGAAGCACATATTCAAGAAAATGGTATGGGGGTCTATATACTTCATGAGCCTGAGGCAGCAATTCCAAGTATGGTAAAGGATGCAGAACAATAGATAGAGCAACAAGGAGATGTATGGAAAATGTACTTTGATGGCTCAAGGAGTAGAAATGGATCCAGTGGTGGTGCAATGCTTGTATCCCCACAGGGTGAAAAATATTATGCTGCTTTCTGTTTTGCCTTCGCATGTACAAACAACACTGCTGAATATGAAGGATTAATTTAGGGTTTGCAATGGGCAAGAAAGAGGAAAATAGGTTGTTTGCAAGTATTTGGGGATAGTGAACTAATCGTAAATCAGGTAAGAGGACTGCATCTTACCAAAAATAATACCTTGAAGTGCTATAAGCATAGGGTATGGAACATGATTGAGGAGTTTGATGCTTTTAATCTGATTTCCATTCCAAGAAATCAAAACTCCCATGCTGATAGATTGGCTACAATTGGGGCATAGTTTGACATCCCTAGTGACATTCAAAAGGAGAAAATGTAGCCTCATGTAAAAATAGTTGACAGACGCTCTATCCTTGATAATAATGTTCATTGGCAGGTCTTTGAAAGTGATGAATAGATTCTAAGACTTCTGTTAGAGGAAGATGAGTTTTCCATGATGAATCAAGATAAACTCAAATGACAGTATGGCAATGATCAGATTATTCAGCTGAAGACAAACAAGCTGCCCAAGGGATTGGTGACTTTGGAGTCTATTTTTGGCATCGATGATCAGATGAAGAAGACTAAGACCAGTATGCAAATAAAAGAGGAACATTATGAGGAGTTAGAAATTTTTAAGGGAAAACTCCTCAAAATAGGTAAAATCTATTCAATTGAGGACAGGAGAGCTTTTATTGCTCTTTGTCAGGAATTTAAGGAGGTATTTGCTTGGGATTATTTAGACCTAAAGGGATTTGATCCTCATATTGCCCAACACACCATAGAATTGGAACCAGGTACAAAGCCTGTAATGCAGAGGCAGAGGCCCCTAAATCCAAAGGTAGAGCCCCTGATGATTAAAGAATTAACTAAGCTAATTGAGGGAAAGATCATTTTTCCCATCAAGCATACTTCTTGGGTCACAAACCTTGTCCTTGTGAGGAAGAAGAACAGAGAAATTAGGCTATGCATTGATTTCAGGGATCTAAACAGAGCCTCCCTAAAAGACCACTACCCACTTCCATCAATTGAGTAGATTTTACAAGTAGTGGCTGGCTCGGAGAGATTTTCTTTGCTTGACAGATTTTTTGGTTACAATCAGGTGTTAGTCAAGGAGGAGGATCAATTCAAAATTGCTTTCACTACCAAGTGGGGCACCATGGCCTATAGGAGGATGCCTTTTGGTCTCTCTAACACTAGCTCGACCTTTCAAAGAGCCATGGATATGGCGTTCAAGGGTTTGCTATACAAACTAGTGCTGGTGTACTTAGATGATATAACATTTTTTTCCAAGAATGCATCTGAGCATTTATCCCACTTAAGGCAAGTTTTTGAGAGATGCTAAGAGTTTGGGATATCCCTTAATCCAAACAAATGCATTTTTGTTGTCCATGAAGGCAAACTGTTAAGGCACATTGTCTCAAAAGAAGGCATTACTATTGATGCTAAAAGAGTAAGGGCCATTTTGGAGCTACCTTTACCAAGTCATAAGAAGGGATTACAAAGTTTCATTGGTAGAATTAATTTTCTATGAAGGTTCACCCCTGATATCGCAAATCTTTTGAAACCTTTGACATCCATGTTGAAAAAGAATATAGTCTTTAATTGGACAAAAGAGGACAGACTCAGTTTTGAGTCTATAAAATAAGCATTGTCAGTTGCGCCAACTTTGGTACATCCTGACTTTTCCAAAGATTTTATCGTATATGCTTATGGCAGCCTAGATACAATCTCTACGATTTTAGCGCAGAAGCAGAGTAGCGGCTTTGAGCATCCAATTGCTTTTTTTAGTCAAGGTCTGGAAGAATATGAGCAGAGGTATAGCTTTGTTGAGAAGCACTTTCTTGCAGTGATAAGGAGCCTCAAAAAATTTTGGCATCTTGTTTCCAATAACAAGATACATTTAATGGTGGCTCATCCTAGTGTGAAAGAGTTCCTATTGAGTAAAGATGTTAATGAGAAGAGAGCGGGTTGGATCACCAAGGTCATGGAATATGATGTAGATATCCAAGTAACCAAGCTTGTCAGAGGCAAAGGACTTAGTGAGTAGCTCGCTACTAGTTCAAATAAGGAGGATGAGACACTTTTTACCATTGAGGATGCACCTCAAGATAATGCAGTAGTAGCGAGCACAGGCTAGGTTACTGATATGATTAAATTTTTGCAAACTGGCAAATGTCCAGCAGGTCTGGATAAAACCAAGAAGAGATACTATAGACTGTAGTCCGTTCCATACATTTTGATTAATGGCACCCTTTTTAGGAAAGATTTTAATGGTGTATTGCTAAGATGCATTGCTGAAGAAAAGACTGATAAGTTGCTACATGAATTTCATGATGGAACAGTGGGGGGTCATTTTGCCCCAAAGACTACTACCTGGAAGATAATGAGAGCTAGCTATTACTGGCCTAGTTTATTTAAGGATGCCCATGCATGGGCAAGGAAATGTGTAAAGTGTGCCATTTTTATAGGGAAGGAAAGGCTGCCAGCCTTGCCTTTATGGCCAATTCAAATAGAGAACCCCTTCGTGAGATGGGGTGTTGACTTCATAGGACCCATTAATCCACCATCAAGTGCAAGCCACAAATGGATTCTTACAGCTACAGATTTTTTCACAAGATGGACTGAAGCAGTAGCTCTAAAGGAATCAAATGAAAATGTTGTTTTAAATTTTTATCATGACTTGATTTCTAGATTTGGAGTGCCTGAGTCAATAATTTATGACAATGCTTTAGCCTTTGTCAGCCTAAAGATAACTGATTAGGCTATCAAAAATGGAATCTATCTGAATACTTATTCTAATAATTATCCACAGGGTAATGGTTTGGCTAAGTCTACCAACAAAAATCTCATAAGGATTATTAAAAGATCAATGGAGAATAACCAGAGGACCTGGCACACTAATTTGAAATATGCCTTATGGGCAGACATAATAACTCCTAAGAGGTCCATTGGAAACTCTCCATATATGTTAGTATATGGGAAGGAAGCAAGATTGCCTATCTCTGTAGAACTGCCAGCACTAGACATTATGAATCAGCTAGAAATGTTTGAAGAGGAAGATCCCATGGCTGTCAGATATGCTCAGCTTATGGAGCTTGAAGAAATTAGAGACAAGGCTATGAAGACTATGGAATATCATCAGCTACAAACCAAAAGAAGTTTTGATCAAAAGGCCACTCCCAGGATCTTTAGAGAAGGTGATATGATGCTCAAATGGGACAAATTGAAGAGCAGGCCTGGAAAGCACTCCAAATTTGATAGCATGTGGAGTGGTCCACTTCTCATTACTAAATGCAAGGAGCACAATGCATTTCAGTTATCAAATATGGATGGACAAAATCTACCTATCCTAGTCAATGGGATACACCTAAAGAGGTGTTTTGAGGTATGAGTGCCTTGTAAATTAGTAAATTAGGTCTTTATGCTTTCAATAAGTGCTGTTGCACATTAGTTTAGATCTACTTTTGCTTTCCCTAAATGTTGTCTAGCATAGTTGAAAGAGTTTGCTTTCAACATTTTGTCTTGGTTTGGCCTTCCAAGTGTTCTTCATTACTTCTATCTTGTTTTGCTAAGGTTAGAAATATCTATATTTTAGTCTCTGTGTGATCTATGCCCAATAGATGTATAGGCCACTGATCCGACTGTTTAGTAGGCAAACATCCCATAGAGGTCACCAAATTGTTGACCCATTTTTTCCTCTGTTCAGAGCCCAATGGTCCACCTAGTATTTTCCTTGAAAATCCCTCTTAAAGGCCCCATAAAGAAAAAGTACCAAATTTCCCAGGGAGCCTTTCCTAGAAAACCTTACCATTGTAAACAGCTTCAAAAAATAGGCAGGTTTGTTTTTTACAGTACCCTAAAATTCGGCCAAATGAAGAAGTTATCCATGGTCAAAGTTTGGTCAAACATACAGTTCAAATATGCATTTGGCAGGCTTGAAAATCTCCATCGGCCTTAGGAAATAATGAAAAAATTAAGTTATATACATTTTTTGAATGTATATCAGGCCAAAGAAATGCATATACATTCTGGGAATCTTTCGCAGATTCTCGGGAATATTCTGGGTTTGTATATCGGCCATATACAAGTGGAGATGCAAGAGAAACATACAATGTATAAATATGCATTCATGGCATATTCCTCAAAGATTCCCCATTTGTATGTTTAGCGCTTGTATATTTGTGTTGTATGTTCGCACATACAATCAAATATACAAAGGCAAATGTACGTTCATGGCATATTCCCCAGAATATTCTATAGTTGTACGTCAGTAGGCTTGTATATTGCCTTGTATGTTTGCAATATACAAGAGGAAATATACAAGGAAGTGATACAATGCAGGAATATTCCTCAAAGATTCCCTATTTGCATGTCTGAAGGTTTGTATATTGCATTGCATATTTCTCATACAAGCCCAATGTACATTTGCTACAGTGTCGCGGGGAATATACAAGAAATTTCTGCAAGGGATATATAAAAGCTTTTGTATATCACCAAGATGCTTGATGTGGGGCCCGCATAGATATAACAAAGAGGTTTGTATGTCTCCTACATACAAGTGATACATTGCGGGAATATTCCTTCGAAGATTCCCTAGTTGTATAAAAGGTGTTTGTATGTCACGACATACAAAGGAGATATGTAGGCCGGATTTCAAATGGATATCATTTCTACCTCATTCAGGCTCTGGGTCCGTTTTGTATGTATGAGGCCATTTGTATATCGGCGATATACAAGAAAAAATATAGAAGCCGATATGCAAGCCGGACCCGACAGGTAATCAAATATACTTAAAGGTTAGTTGGGGTCCAATTTGTATGTATATGGCAATATACAAGTCAATGATGCATTGCATATACAAGGCAGATTTGAACCAAGGATTAGTTTCAGCACATAAGAGTTTGGAGTCCGCCTTGTATATATGGGTGTTTGTATATTCGCATATACAAAGAAATGTACAAGTAGAAAATATGCAAGCCGAACCTGGCAGAACAATGAAACATAGTTCAATGGTGTTTTGAGGTCCGTGACTTATATATTCAAACATACAAGGAGCAAATACAAGGTTATATGCTGGGCATTTTCAAAGAGGTGGGGCCTGCATATACAAGGGGAAATTGTATGTATATACAATTTTGAGCATACAAGGTATATACAGGGGCCGATATGCAAAGTGCCATGTATGTGTAGAAGGAGTTGCAAGATGAGTTTTTGAATGCCGATTCAAGCACCAAGATGCAGCGATATACATAGAAATACAAAAGTGATATATACAGGTAGTTGACCAAAAGTTTGACCGCTTGTATCTCCTTCATTTTGGCAAATTTCGGCATGCTCCAAGAGGGAAAGTTGCATATTTTGGTCCCCTCTTTCATTTGGTAGGGTTTTCAGGAGCTTTATCAATTTTTAAATTTCAGATTTGGAAATGCATATTTTGGGCAACTGGACGTTTTAGCGACGACTTTCAGCAGATGGAGATATTTTTGGGGCATTCATTGTTGCACAAAGATGATACAACTTGCATTGATGGTTAGAAATATCTTCCCACCTTCCTCTTCCAGATATTTTCATCTTCTCTACTGCAGATCAATGAGTAAGCTTCTTACAATAAAGACTTAAAATATCTCCCCATCCGCCCAGTTCTAGATTTTGACACCATAGCTGTTGTAGCTGAACAGTCATCGAGGGAGATATTTTCATTTCTAGCTCATGGAGCAAATTTTGTAACCAACTTAGGATAGTTTTGGAATGCTATATATATGCATTCAAATGTTGTAAATAACGTTGGAAATTTTTTGACATTAAGGCTTTTCTTTTTCTAAATAGAGTTTTCATGTACTGTAACCGTGCCTTTCTATTGATTATATGAAAGTTAATTTTACCCCTTTAACTAATTTTTCTGGTTCTATATGAATTTACATATGGTTTGTCTGTGAATGTTCTATTCCTCTCAATCATATTACTTCTCACCTCTGCTAGAGTCATCTAACTTGTGTATACCTACTTGCTGTATTTGATTACATTGTGCATCTTCTCAATGTTGTGAAATTTCATTAAATTTGTTTGGTGCATCACCCTTGTTTTCAAGCTTTTATTTCATTTTAATTACAAGCATTCTCTCTCCCTTTTCCCCCCAAAATTTAGTAGTTTTAGGTGATAACTAGACAAGGAAGCCAGCCTTCTCTGGAGATTTGATCTCACTTAGCAAAGTCCCATAATTAGAGATCAGTCCCATGTTACTCCAATTTGCAGAGGCTTCACGGCTGTATGCAAGGGTACAAAACTAGGTGATAGCAGTTCATTTTGTAAGTTTTTTCTGGATATGCTACCAGTCTGAAATCCACATCTTTCATGATTCCAATGACAGTACTTCTCTAACATCCATTGCATAGCACTTCCCACATGCCTTATCTATTTTTAACCCAGCTTGTTGCATGACGACCAAAGGAATGATATTTGTTGATGCTCCTGAATCAAGCATACAATTCTTAATTATTTTTCCATTTATGACAAGGGAAACATAGAATGGTTCCACTTGTGAAGGGCATTTTGTCATGGTCATCCCTAGATACACCTCAGGAACCTCATCCTCACCAATGCACAGGGCTTGTTTCTTACCCTGAGGTTCATCACTCAACTTGGCTTGTCAGGGTACTCCTGAAATTAAGAATTCTGCTTTATATCTAAACTCTTCAACTTTCATCAGCTCCATCAGTGGAACAGAGACTTTTATCTGCGATAAGACTTGAGTGATCTCAAATGGAGCATAATTTTGTATGATAGTCATAGCTTGCTCCACGGTTTTACTTCCATCTTGAGATGATCTAGCTTTAACTTTTATGGCTCCTTGACTGTCATCTTTGATCCAAATTTTTTTTTTTTTATTCTCAACCTGGGGAATTCTACTTTCTGGTCCTTGAGGATCATGACCTATTTTCTACTTAAAACCTTGCTTATTATTGTTCCATTGTTTCTTATATGTTTCAGTCCCCTTATAATTTTACACTAGCTGGCCTGCAGAAGTATTCTCTGGTTGGTGTGAGTTGCTTACTTGAGCTTTACCTCTTAGATTATAATTGCTTTTGACTTGAGCTACTGCTGCACTATGAAGGCTCAAATTTCTTCATCAGAAGGCCTCCTCAAGTTATTTAGAAAATTGTGTGAGTCCTGAGCATAGGCATAGTTGTCTTCATCATCTTCATCATAAGGAAACTACTGATAGACCTAAATCTCATCATTTGCACTTGCATCAACACCATGAGAGGGATACTCTTTGTTTGTAGACAACATATTGACATTATCATCTTCCATGTGATGTGGCTCATTGCACTCATCACAGGCAACAGCATTGTTGTATAAGGACTGAGCAATCATACATTGTGACTGTGACTGAGGCATTTGACATATGATACACCATGGGGTGTCATTAACAGTATTTACATCCTTCTTCAAAGGATCAGGAGTTTCTTTAACATTTTGAGTCCTTTGATTTGTGTTGTGGTGTGGGAGGATGGGTTTACCATTATGCCAATTAGTATTATATGGCATATCATGTAATGATGGTCTTTTTTCCTACCTTTGGTAAACATGTCTATCAGGACCTACCCCTTTTTCATTTTTAGCCATTCTATAACTCAGGTCCTTGACAATAGTTGTCAACTTATCTAATTTATCTTTGGAAGTAGATGCACTGCCTTGAACACTCTGAGATTTAGTATTTGGATTTTGTAGAATTTTTACATCATCTCTTCTGTTTGTCTTACTAGATGCTTTTCTATTATTTTTAATATTTGTTGCAATCTTGAAGGCATCTCTGAGGCTATGAGGACCTTTATCTCTTAATCCATAAGCAGTTTTGGCATCAAAAGCATTTATGTACAATACTATGCACATAGGTTCATTAGACCTAAGGTGAAGTGGCAATTTGTTCAACACCTTAGTGAATCTAGCATTGAAATCAGCAACCTGTTCATTTGATCCTTTGGTAATGCCAGTGAATTCATTAATGAAAAAACTAGGATCAATCTTGTCACCATACTGTTCTTTGAAAATTCTTTTGAAGTCATCCCATGATGAAACACTTCTGTCAGGCAGACCCCTGTACTAGTCTCTGGCTTCATCAACTAAGGATTGCATAAATAATTTCATAAAAACATCCTCATGCTCAACCTCAAAGTTGTCCATGATATTATAAAAAACTTTTAAATGGTCTTCCCCTGACATAGTATTATTTCCTAAAAGTTTAGGCACTTGCAGCCTCACATGTTTGTCGATAGGATTGGGTTAACCAGGAATGCCGTAAAAAACTAACTGCCTGAATCTGTCTAGCTACATAGGTTGTCTACCAAACTTATTAGCATTGGCATTTCCATTTGCATTCTAATTTCTTACATTATTTAATGGTATTCTAGCATTGTTTGCATTATGTCTTTGATCATTATGCTGATCCTGGACTTCATTTCTTTGCTGATTTCTCTGCACATTTGCATTTTCAAGGGTAGGAGTTGAATCATTTTGAGCAACTCTCAAAGCTTACACTTTCTATCTCATGTCATCTCTAATTTTTATTGCCTACAGATACTCTAATTATGCTCTTAAACTTTTGATTTCTTTAGCTAATTGTTCCTCTTTGGGCATAGAAGAGGATGGTCCCATTCCATTTCAGTCATCATTATCCTCATCCCTTGGAGACTCAACCTCTTCAAACCTATCACTGGGATCCAAGAAAGGGCGTTCCTGAAAAACCTCTGACCTTATTCTCAAACCAACACCCTGTTGTCTTTCATATATGTTCTAGATTTTAGCCTCAGTGTTTGAAAAATAAGGTATTGTCTGCTCTGAAGATCCTAGATTATCTTGAATATTATCATTACTTCTGGGAGAACTCTCTTGACTGGCTTGAACAGTCCCTTTTTTCCTATACATCATTTTTCTGGGTAATTCTTTAGACAAAGAATTACACAGGGATCTTCTCCCTTGCATACAAATTTTTACTTTACCAGTTGGGAGATTGGTTCGGAGTCACCACCTATAACTAGGAATTGTTTTCTTTTTAATCAAGGTTCTTTCACAAAGCATCCCCAGTAGAGTTGCCAAAATCTGTTGGTAATTTTCCCAGACTGGATGCTTGTTCCCATTCACCCCTACAAAATAGCCATCAATGATCAACAGGATTCCTAGGCCAGGGGCCAACAGTATAGGAGATAGACTCTATAGATATCTCCTCTTCTTCTTTAGGCTCTGCAGAACCAAGGTGGGTATTCCCTATTCAACATCCATAAAATATAACTGTGAATAGACTGGGATGTTGACACAAAGCCGATTAATCCTCTATTATATAGACAAAAACTGTGAGATAGTGCAAAGGGGCTAGCTTTGGGCCTATATTCAGTTGTGAGATAGAGGATTTTGGTCCTAAAACTACTTCTAAAGTCCTAATGGTTTGATTTAAAGTTCAAGTTTGATTTTATATTTGGATGCAAAGCTAGGACCTGGGTGTAACCTCAATACAATAATAGACTGGTGCCTATCTAGGGCTTGGAGTCAATAGACATACACATGTGAATGATCAACATAAACATATACCAAAGACTGGATTTCAAGCGGGTTTGTTTAGAACCTACCTTACAGACACTTCCCAAGACTAAGTATTTAGTTATCTCCACTTACAAACATCATCACTGCAATACATTCCTCCCAACACTTGATCTAAAACATTTAATCTACTCCTTAAGTAGAAGTAAGAAATCAAGCATTCAATATAGCAAACCTATATTCTAGAATCATAAACACCCCCTAGATGCCTAGATTTAGAAGAACACACTCAATTTGGAGACAGATAACAGAACACATGCAATATAGCATTACTCATTCAAATCAACATGAAACTAGTAAATTTATGCATGAGGCATACAACATGAGACTCAAACTCACAAGACATCCAGAACAGGGCCACCAATGAAGTTGTATTTTATCACAGCACCAAAATTTGTCTAGTTTTCAACAACACAAATAAGTAACACAGTCTGGCATTTTTACCAAGACTGTGAACTCAGCAAAATTAATTACATGACAAGGTCAAAAATTCTTGCCAGATACACTGCACTAGAAATGGCACTCAAAATCATAAATGCGGTAAGGGACAAAATGTGAAGAAGCAAGAGAAGGATGAGGAGTAGTTGAGCTCGAGCCCTGTACTGCCTTTGGAAGACTCTCCATCATAAACTAGATACTTGGTCATTTGACTATTGGCCCATGCTTGTCTACGATCCTACCATTAATGGCTCCACCACCTATAGCTTCTCTTGGAAATCATAGCAGTGCACCCATGGAAATTTTCTGCTCAAAAAAATGACTCTAGTCACAAGGAAAAAACCATCACTGAAGGTTTAAAACCCGATTGTTGATCAAAAACCCATCACTGAAATCAATGGTCCCAAAACATGAATGAAGAGCTTTCAGCCAATGATATCATGCCACGTAGGCACCTTGACCCTCTATCGCTAACATTTTCTCCTTTTATTTCTCCTTTATCATTTTTGTATATTCAAACCCAAATGCATATACAACATACAAGGCGGATGTTCAAATGTCATAGAACAAACTGGAATTTCATCCAGGTCCAGCTTGTATCTCCATCCTGCATCCATCGCTTTGCATATTTCACACATATAAGCACAAAACACAAGGTGGAATCCACTACATGCATCCACTGGATTTGAAAACTTTTAGGCTTGGGCCTTGTATCCTCATGAGTTTGCATATCGGCACATATACAAGTGCAAATATACAAGTGGTGGGCCCGACCCATTTTTCCTTTCCATTACACATTTCCTTGCACATCTCATATACAAATGCAATGTACAAGCTACATACGCCACACTTCTTTAGAACAAAATGAAAACAACTTTGGGTCTGCCTTGCAACTTTGGAATGTGCTTCCATTGTATGTTTAAACATACAATCACTTTATACAAGTGGCGGGCCCCATCAAATGCACCCTCTACTTTTGTATGTTGCAGAACATACAAGGTCCCTTGTATATTTTGCTAGCATCATCAATTGTATATCACTGAATATACATTTTTCCTTTGCATGCAAATAGGGAATCTTTAGAGAATATGCGATAAATGCATCTAACCATTGTATATGCGCCCGAATGTATATTGCATACACAATCCACATTTATATATCCACGGCACTATTCACTTTGCATGTCGCGGGCCTTGTATATTTTTCAATGTACATTCCCTTGCACATACAAGCAAGGAATCTTCTCCAGAATATTCTTGCAATGTATCTTTTCCTTTGTATGTTTCACTTGCATATTCTACATAGAAGCCCGATATACAAGCAGGGCCGATATACAAATGGCAAATATTCCCAAAATCTTACAGAAGATTCCCCCAATGTATATGCAACCTGATATACATTTAGAAATGCATATAACTCAAATTTTTCACCATTTCTAGAAGCCGATTAGGATTTCACAAGCTTGTCAATAGATTTGATCACTTGTACACACAGAAACTTGACACTTTTCTCATGTGAGATGGGAAAAAGATAGTAAAATATTTCACTGGGTTGGTCAACCCATGAACATTAAGGCATGGAGATGAAACTTAGTAGGAGGGAACCCATTTTAGGAGGCCAACCTCAGAATAGACAAAATAATGCAATAGACCAAGGAAGACAGAAACTTCAGGGTTTGAAAGAGAAAACCTGCAAACATTCAAGCTTAAAACCCTAAACATAAATGAATACCAACACCTTCCTTGATTTTGACGTTCATCTTGATCATCTGAATCATATTTGGAGTACCTGGAATGTCCTTTGCTTTCATCAACTTTAATATTCTCACTTTATTTTATTGAAGCACCGGTAGGCCTTACTTTGAGTTGAGTATCCCAAAAATATTCCTTCATCACTTCTTGCCTCAAACTTACCTAAATCCTCATCTCTTTTCATATAACATTTACTACCAAAGATTGAAGTATCTCATAGTAGGAGGATGACCAAACCAAAGTTCATAAGGAGTCTTACCAGAATTTCCTTTGATCTACACTTGATTAAGATTGTAGATAGTAGTAATCACAGCTTCTCTCTAATAAACTTGAGGAACATTTGTTTCCATCATCGTGATTCTAGCAGCTTCTTGAATGGTCTAGTTCTTTCTTTCCACAACTCCATTTTGCTGAGGAGTCCTAGGAGTAGATAACTATCTTTTTATTCCATGCTTTTCACAAAAAAACATCAAACTCGCTAGAGGTAAATTCTCCACCTTTGTTAGATCTCAGACACTTTAATTTCCCACCAATCTCATTTTCAACCATCATCTTGAACACCTTAAACTTGTCAAGGGCTTCTAATTTTTCTCTTAGAAAGGTTACCCACATCATCCGGGAGTAATCATCAATTAGCAACATAAAATTTATGTATCCTTGCACACTCCTAATTCTAGCAGGACCACAGAGATCAGTATGTACCAGCTCCAATCTCTCACTTGAACCTTTTTCCTTAATCTTGAATAAAATTTTGTTCTATTTGCCCAATTGATATTCTCTACATATGTTATTAGATTTCACAAGTGTTGGAAGATCTCCTATAGATTGAGTGGAACTTATTTTTACAATCTTGTCAAAATTCATATAACACATCCTCCTATGCCATAGCCAACTTTGATCTATCTGAGCAATCAAACAACTTCTCCCAGAACTACTTAAGTGAAAGATGTTACCTCTGGTTTGAGTACTGGATGTAATTTTAGTTTCAGAGCTTTACAAGGTTCTGCACTTTCCATCCTTGAACTGAAGATCATAACCCTTGTCAACCAACTATCCAACACTGAGAAGATTATGTTTCAGTCCTTCCACGTATAGAACATCATTCATTCTATTCTTGCCATCAAAAGAGATGGATCATCTGCCATGGATTCTACCAGCTGAGTTGTCTCCAAATTTCACAAGTCCTCCTTCATAGTTTTCAAAATTCACAAACTTACGTGATCACCAGTCATATGATTAGTGTAGACACCTAAAATTGACTTGCTCTACAAACCAATTTATCCCTCTTGTTAATTGAATAAATTCAATTAATCCCTAACCATTTGTCTATCCCTTGTGATCAATTAATTCATTTAATTTATCACTAGACCTTACAACACTATCTTCATCTATTAAATAAATATTTCTAATATTTATTTGGCTATTTTGTCCATCTCCCTAATCCCTATTAATTAGATAAATCATTCTTATCTAATTAATCTAGCCTACTAATTGACCTACCCTACCCTACCCTAGCCTACCTCATCCTAGCCCTAGGATTAATTAAACAAAACCTTTGTTTAATTAATCCTAACCTCTCATTCGGGTGGTCAAACCTAGTTTAACACCCTTCCCCACATCCTCCAAATATAAAATTAAAACAAATCACACATCACATTTACTTCTCTTACACACCCCTTACCTCACCCATCCTCATTCATTACCTCTTATCCCCAAATGAATTCTTAATTCATTTCCCATTCCCCAAATGAATTTTAATTCATTTCACATTCTTTCACACCCATACCTCATTTATCACCCCTTTTCCCAAAATGAATAAAAGATTTACTTTTATTCCTAGCCCTTGATCTCATCTTTCAATCCTCACCCTCCATCCTCATTTCAGAAACTCTATAAATGAAACCCACTCCAAGCCATTTTGGAGACACTTCTTCATGCATCAAACCTCTACCAAAATCTCTCCACAATCTCCTCATCCTACCCTCCTAATGTCAAAAGCTTGCCTCAATCCCATCTAATCTATCAATCCCCATCTCATTTACATTGTGTTGAGCATTTGAGCAATCCACATCTACACACTAGTCTTGGGTAAAATCAGAGGAGACTATTGGGTGCATCTCCTTCCCATTTGGATTTGTGAGTCAAAAGGAAGGTATAATCATTTGTTTTTGCATTTGATTTATGTTTTAATCTTCATTTTATTCTCATTAATCACATTGGCATGCCCGGTAGGACCCACAAGGTCCCAATCTAACTATCTCATGAGTTTTTTTTGTGAAAGACGTGTTTTTTACAAATTAGCGCTATCCACCCTGCGCAGTGGTGCTATCCTTGGTGAGTTTTAGCACTATCTACTATTTTAGCACCATCTATGCAGAGCATTTTCTGTTCTAACTTCCACTCACATGTCTCTTTTAAAGCATTTTCTTGCTGTTTCCATGTCAAAATGCTCTTAGTTTTTGCAGGAATGTTGATTAAACAAGGGGAGGTTATGCCAAAATTTCTCTAGAAGAAAAAAACATTTTTTTTATAGGACGGATGAGTTTAGACATGTTTTAGCACTATCAGAGCCCAGAGCAACGCTATCTTCAAATTGGACCAGACCGCCTGACAAGTTGCCCAGTGGCATCTTCCATGACCTATTGCAGCGCTATTATCTATATTAGCGCTTTCTTTCTATTTTATTAGCGCTATTTTCTATATTAGTGCTATTTCCTATATTAGCACTATCTTATCTTTGTATTAGCGCTATTTTCTATATTAGCACTATATTTCTTCTGTATTAGCACTATTTTCTGTATTAGTGCTATCTTATCTCTGTATTAGTGCTATTTTCTGAGACTAACTTTGTTCTCTGTGCAGGGACTGACAACTTTTGTGTAGGTCATCAACATCACTTGGAAGTTACTAACATCTTTTTTGTAGGGATTTCTCAGCTTAAAGAACATTTATCTTTGGTGCACATAAAATGAATCTTTCTTTCAAACAATCTACAATCAAATATTTCATTTTAGTGCACCTAAAAAGAATCTTTGCGTGCCTTAGTGTTAAGAACATTTGATTTTGGTGCAACTAAAATTAATCATTGCTTGCAACAACAACTATCAAAACACTTCAATTTTAGGCTTTAAAATGAACCACAAATTGCATCAATGAGATCATTGGGTTAAAAAAAACAACCTTGCATTCTTCACTCATATAATCAAGAAAAAACTAATCCAATTTGTATGAAGTATTTTCATGATTTTGCTTGTAGTGTGAAAAAGTGTATGCTCTTCCCTTGCACCATTTGGTGACCTTGGGAATCAAAATCTTCTCACAACACTTGCATTAATCACCCCCAACATAATCTAAAGAACTAAAATGAACCATGTTTAGTGTGATGCAATCACAAACAATACGTATGCTCTCCCCTCGCATCTTTGTATGAACTTAGAGATCAAAAGTATTTTTGTGATTGTGTTGCTTTTGTTAAACCTTAGAGGGCCTACCACCCCACTTCGAAAGGTGGGAACAACCCAAGCGGCAACAAGCTAAAGCCAAGATCTTTCAAGCTGCTATATAAATTAATGTGTTTGTGACAAAAGTCACAAGCAACAGGTGTTGTGTTACACCGACAGCCAACCTCCCCCAAAACCCTCCAAAGCCTAACCCTTGGAGGCTGTGAGACTCCATAACAGAGAGTAGCGTTCCCGCATGTATAACCACCTGAACGAAAGCACTCACTATGAACCTTTGTTTTAGTGGCCGAAATCCCTAAGGTTGTACATGCTTGATTATCACATTTTTTCATAAATCAAACCTTTGGTCATTGTGTTTTCTTGCTTTTTTCTTTGTCTACTTGCCAAGAAAAATCAATTCCATCCATCAATCCAACCATTTGCATCCTTTAACGTCATTCCTCTCTATTTCAGTGCCATTTTCCATCTATTTTCATGCCTTCTTCATCCATGTCCAAATATCAAATTTTCCCATCAAAAACATCAATTTATCAAATCCCATCAATTGATTTTGTCCAATCCCTTTATTTGAGCTTGATCAAATTCTAATCCACTTCCTCTCTAGTCATAATTTATCTTCATCATCCCAATCATTCTTATCCACTTCATCTTAATCCAATCACCCATCTATCCTAATCATCCTAATCACCTATCTTATCCACATCATCATCCAAATCATTCAATCTAATCTTATCCTAATCACTCTCATCACCCTTAATCGAATTCATCAACATCATTCTAATCCCATCTCATCCAAATCAAATAAAAAATCCAACCAACATCAATCCATAACCTTCCAAACCATATTCCAAATCCAATCCAAAATTAACATCAATCCCAATCATTATCCAAATCTCCCAACATTATTATCAAACTCCAAATCCAAATCAACCCAATGAAAAATCAAGACCTTAATTGATCACCTAATCAAATCAACCCAAGCAACCCTCTTTCTTAAGATCATTAGTCTATCTTAAGCATAAAGAACCATTCATCAAATCAAATCAAATCATCCTAAGGTCTTGAAATTTTGATTCCCAACATCACAATCATCCATCATCCCCCATCATCCCATACTATCTCCCACAGAATGGATCTTTATGAAGGAATACAACAAGTACAAAGACTTAGAAAAGTCTATGAGAACATGGATCCTAATGCTAAGGAACAATTCAAAAATGACATTAAAGATATACCCTTAGCACACCTCATCATTGGAGAATCCCAAACCGCTACCCCATCTTCATCATATCAACCCTTATCATATCAACCTTCAACATCTTACATATCCACACCATGGACCTCATACCAACCTCCATCATATCAACAAACACCCTACACATCATCCCCATCCACATCATATCAATCGTCATTATTTCAACCTTCATACCAACCTACAACTTACATATCCACACCATAAACCTCCCATCAACCTTCATCATATCAACTTCCATCATATCAACCTCCATCATCCTCATATCAACCTCCATCATCCTCATATCAACCTTCAACATCATATCAACTTCCATCATATCAACCTTTAACATCCTACATATCCACACCATCAACCTCATATCAACCTTTACCCTCATATCATTCACCATCCCCTTACACATCCATGCCATCATACTTATCCAATCAACCAATACCTCCAACTTATCCATCCCCCAACCTTTGTCATGCTAACTTTGATCAAGGGAACACCAATCTAGCACACCTTATCTCTGAAATCCAAAGCTCATATCAACAACCAAATCCCCCATCTCCTAATCCCCATCCTCCAATCCCCCCATCACAATATCCCTCCAACCTTATCAACCTTAATCCATCACCTTATGTATCTCCCAATCCACCAATCCCTATCACCCGTCCACCATCTAATCCACCATCAAATCTTCCAAGTTCCAACACTATCACATCTAAAGAATCCTTATGGGATTTCCTCTAAAGAACATCACCTAAAAAATGAAAGCAAAGCAAAGGAATCCCCCCAATCCCCCACCCCTCCAACACCACCATCTAGTCCAACACCTATCCTCGAACCCATCCATGAACCATCACTACCTAATCCCATCACCTACTTATCCCATCCCAAACTAATCCATCATTATTCATCCATTATATTGTTCTTCAACCCATACACTCATGAAGGACACCATCCATTTGCTATTAGCAAGGAATCAAACACCCTCATGCAATCCAACATCCACCAAACCTCTTGAACAACCCCCTATCATAACTCAAGAACCATCATGCAGCCATGTTCAAGAACACATAAGTCAAACACCTATCACATCCATCCAAGCACCCATCACATCTATCCAAGTCACTCCCACTTCTATCCAAGCACATGAGCTATGTCAAGAATCAAACCCAAAGCATGTTGAAACATCAACCCCTTCTCCTAATCAAGATCTAACCATCCCATCTAATCTCATCCTCGATCCCCTCCCATCTATTGATCAACTTATAGATCTCACCCCATCTTCTACCACCCCTTCACCATCCCCCATGAATCATTCACCTCCATCTACCAATCCCATCCAAAATCCATCCCCTTATCCACTTGGAAAAAGCACCTTCATTTGTGGTAAACCCCTTGTAGGATGTGAACAACTCCCATCTACCACCTATCTTTCTCCAATAAATAATGGACTTGCATCTTGTTTCCAAAGCACCAAACATCCCATTGCATGTCACATACTCCAACACATGAACTATCAAGGCAAAGGCTTAGGCCTTCATGAACAAGGCATCTTGGAGCCCATCTACACCACATTCCATCCATCTTTGCATGGCCTTGGCTATACATCCCAAGGAACACAAAATGAACAATGTTGGTACCACCCACACACCTTCCAAAATCCATTTATCCAATCCCAAACATGGTGCATCACATCGCACTCCAAAAACATATGTCGCCATCCCTCCTCCATCATCCTATCATTTCCAAAAGCATGTGACCATCCATCTTCCTCCATCAAATTTACCTCCACTACTTCCAACTCCAAATATCCCTATCAAATCCACTTTACCTCCACTCCTACCAACTCCTAATATCCCCATCCTCAAATCTCCTCATCCATTCATCCATAAATCCACCTTTTACCCCTCCACCTATAAATCCCCTAAAATTCCCAATCAAGACCAACAAAAGTACACATCTTTCAAACATGAAGCTTCCCCCAAATCCATGGGATCCAAAAGTAATAATTTGAATGCCTCAATGCATAAAACACAAAAGCCTAAAGATATTATCCCTTCCAATCAAAATAAAAAATCCAAAAGTCTATCAAAGCCCACACCATCACAAGAAAAAGAAAAAAACAAAAATGGTGTGGGTCCCTAAACAAAGATCACTCAAATCTAATGAGGCATCCACCTCCCAATCTACCACAAAATCCCAAACATCCCGCTTCCCATCTAAAAATCCCATAATTCCTAAGTCTATTTGGGTCCCTAAAACCCCAAATCGACCATCCAAAAATCCCCCATCTCGATCCCCATTACTCCCAACTCCACATCCAAATACATCATGGTGTGTGTAGCTGTTGGTCTTGGTTCCCCTCCACCACTTAACATTCCCACATACCCCCATTTCTCCATCTTTTGTTCACTATCCTACATATCTTCCCCATCACATTCCTATGGTCCATGCTTTTGCATAATCCACATCATAATCTGCATAATCCACATCATAATCCACATAATACACATCAAATATCCATTATCCACCATCCATTCCATCTTCTCCTATCTACCCAAAATCCATGCAATCATAATCCAAAATTCTATCCAACATGGGACCATCTTCTCCTTGCTATGGAAACAGACGCTAGAGTCCCCCTTCCATAAAAAAATTAAAAAATAAAAAAAATCAAAAAATTAAGAAAATAGTAAAGAGAAAAAATCCGTCCAATGGTGAAAACCACTCCTTGTGGTGCCTTGGGCAAGTTCCTTGATGAAAACCCCTTGTGGGTGTCATGTGTAATCCCTTCTCCATCCATTTTGTATCCCTACACTTGGGGGCAAAACAATCTAATCATCCACATCCATAACATCCTTTTTCTATCCTATCCCCTATTTATCTTATCATATTCCTATCTACCATCCCCTATTCATCCTATCATTCCCCATCCATTATATCTTGCTTTTACCATCTCCCACCGTAGATCTTAATAACAACAAGGGGCAAAATATCAACAACATGTTTTGGAGACCTCTTGGCATACTCCCTTTGTAAGCATATCCTTCATCCATCTACTACAAGGTCCATCCATTCAAACATGAACCCATCATACAAAAATTCTTTAAGCATTGGGGCATATGATTCCTTGCAACCTAGCCCTTGGAGAAAATCTTGAAATCCCCCATCCATATATCATGCATACCTATCCTACCCCTCATCCTTATCTTCCATTTATCTCACACGCATCCCTATCACTTGTCCATTCATCTATCATGAATCAGATATCCAATCCCCCTATACAACCCCATCACTTTCACCTCTAGACTTGGTGTTCCCTTGTCATTGGTATCTAGCACAAAGGCTATCCACACAAAATCCAATGCAACCATCTCATAATAAACCATTCCTTTTCCAAAATCAAAAAATCCAAAAACATAAAAAAATCAAAAAATACCAAAAAAATAGAAAACTCAAAAATAAAAAAAATCAAAATATCCACAAAATCCCAAAAACAATCATCCAACACATCATCTTCCAACATCATCCCACATCATCATCACAAATCAAAACTACATATCATCATCACTTGCATCTTAATGTACCTTGATCCCGTGGATATAGGGTATGTAGGCAGTCTGGAATATGCATGAAGTTTCTAGTACTCAGGTACATAAGATGTACCCATCCAACCCGCTAAGCTTACACTAGATCCAAGCATCACATCACCTATCAAAGCATCATCCCTTATCAAAAATAATTAACTATCAATCAGCATCAACCATAACTTGTCACCATCATATCTTGAGCCAATCTTACAACATCAACTAATTATGATCCAATCATCAATTGATTCCTGCCTTAGAATATATCTTTCCTACGATAGGCAGAATCTATCCAATCATTATCCATTTTGGCAAGAGATACAATGGCTACTTGTTTGGTTCGTTGATCTTTTCATTTTTTATTTTTATCTTTTGTCCTATTTGAAGATCACATCAAAGCTACCTTGATCTTACTATATCATGGTATGTGGCGAAAACATCTAGAATGGGGCATAGTCTTGCTTTTGTATACTGTGCTTGTGGGGTTGGTTTCACTACTTCAAGCTAGTATTCATATCTTGTTGATCATAGGGTTGGTTCTAGCATATTGATCCCCTTATGCATATAAGGTTCATCATACCTTTTGTGTACTAAGGGCTTATGGTATGAGTCCCCTTCCCTCATCTGGACAAGATTGTACTATCTTGGGCATGCATGAGATCATCCCTTTGTCTGCATGTCTAGTCCATGCAAATGTTGGATAAACATCATCACCCTGGTCTTCTATACCTTGGTGAAAATATCCACTTTGCTATATCAAACCTAGGATTGCTCTAAATCATTTTCAACACAATGATCATCCACCAATCAATTTCCCACCATCATCATCCTTTCATCCCACCACTTATCCTCCCACCACTTCAACCAATCTCTTCCATCCATTTCGAGAGCACAATTGTGTTCTTACAACCCACCTATCCTCTCGAGGGGGCATCATGCTTACCAATTATCCCTAAACCTTACCCTATTCTTCTAAGCCAAAATATTTTTTCTATCCAGCCAACTCTATGTTTTAACTTCTTTGAAATGATGTTACTTAGCTGCAACACCATCTCAAAGAGGGGCAAATGTAGACACCTAAAATTGACTTTCTCTACAAACCAATTTATCCCTCCTGTTAATTGAATAAATTCAATTAATCCCTAACCATTTGTCTATCCCTTTTGATCAACTAATTCATTTAATTTAACACTAGACCTTACAACACTATCCTCATCTATTAAATAAATATTTCTAATATTTATTTGGCTATTTTGTCCATCTCCCTAATCCCTATTAATTAGATGAATCATTCTTATCTAATTAATCTAGCCTACTAATTGACTTACCCTACCCTACCCTAGCCTACCTCATCCTAGCCCTAGGATTAATTAAACAAAACCTCTGTTTAATTAATCCTAACCTCTCATTTGGGTGGTCAAACCTAGTTTAACACCCTTCCCCACATCCTCCAAATATAAAATTAAAACAAATCACACATCACATTTACTTCTCTTACACACCCCTTGTAGGAGTTCGGACAACACTGAGAGGGGGGGTGAATCAGTGTTGTATTAATTCTCAAACATTTTACAACTTTTTGCAAGCTTTCTCTTACAGAACAGATGGAAAGGAATACATTAATGATTTGTTGAGTTTATATGCACAAGACTTACAATAACAGATGTAAACAAAACATGATCAAACTAATAATATGCACACACATAGAAGAAATCAAGACACAGCCTTTTTACCGAGTGGAAAACCCTCAGGGGTAGAAAAACCACTCATAAAGTGCCTCACTGGCTTAATTGGAAAACATGCCTCACTGGCAATACAAATTGTCTCACTGAGAAATACAGAGGTCTCACTGACCACAAGCCTCATAGGCATACTGTGCCTCACTGGCAAACACAATCACTATAAACAAAACATCAAACTTCATGTGCAAGACATGATTGCTGTTCAATCAGATTTGCACCATTGTATACAACCTTATACCTCCTGTTAGATTTTCAAATCAAAACAAGCTCCATATACAAGTCTCTATAAACAATTTTCTCTGCAAATTAATCAAATCCATTCAACAACACTGCATATCAATCTTGTATTCTAATCCTTCATTCAACAACACTGAATATCAATCCTGTATTCCAATATGCTCAACAACACTACTTTACTCTGTCTGTTTCATTTCTGTCTTACAAGTATCAATGTCTTGATCAATCAAATTTATGATTCATGCACCTGATTGTCATTACAATTGCATATTGTCTTTTTAATCACCTTGTCAATCTCCATATCTGTATTTGATCCCTGTCAGTTCATCATCAATCTGCACAATATCACTCACCTCATCTTATTAATACACAAGACTCTTGAATCAAAAAGCATCTCTAGTATCATTAAATAAAGTCTGAATATACTTTCACAACCCATCACAATGCACTTTCAAAAACCCTTCATATTCTATGCATTTAAAAAAATTTTGATCTTCCTCTTCTCTGTACATGATCCTTCACATTCTTTGACATTTCAATTTTGACAATAAGATTACCCCTGCAAATAAAATCTTCAATTTGATTTTCTCACAAGACAAAAACATCATTCAATCCTGTTGATCTTCCTCAGAAATATCTTCATGAAAACCTTTCATATTCTATATCTGTGAAGAAATTACTTTTCTCTTCATGTCTATGACTGTTCATTTTCTTCCTCTCTTCCTCTTTGCAAATTCCTGCAATCTTATTTCATCTTCAATAAAATCAAAAAATCAATTCATCTTTGAAAACCAATCTGCCTCAAAAACAATCTTCAATCTGTAAAGAATCTTTCTCATTGCATCATTGTTATCTCTGCAATTTTTCATAAAAAAAACTTTTCTAAAATTCTTCAATAGTTTTCTAAAAAATTGCTAAAAAAACAATAGCAATCTCCTATAAAGGCTCCTTAATTCTATAATGAAACTTAAGCCATTTAATTAAAAATGGAAATTTAAAAAAAATTTCCAAAAATCTTTTTTTTTATATAAAAAATATGCCCACTTATATCGGGCTCCCTCCTTATACCATACACCTTCAATGTCATAAAATATGACATATTAAAGTTTCTAAATTTAAACAAAAAAAAACAAACCTTCCAATATACCGCGGGCTAAGCAATTTCATTTGTTTTTAAAACTCATAAAAAAAAACTTTAATGAAATTCGGGCTCCATGTGAAGAGAGTCGTTTAAAAAGACTTCCCGCCCGAGACTTTTGAAAGGGACCGATGCTATCGGTTGGGAGTATGAGATGGGCCGGTCATCACCATGACTTGAGACCCCTTCAACAGGTGGTATTTAAGTTGTTAACCCACTACAATAAGTCACCTCCTTGTTAAAACAAAAAATGCATTTGATGAGAGACTGTTATGTGAGTGTTTTTTTTTAAAGACACCTAAACAACAAATAGAACCTTCATAAACACCATTGCTACTTAGCCATTTTACTTTGCCATTGTAGTACTTCAAAACAGATCTGAGTTCTCTCCTACCATTCCAACACATGAACCTTGATAAAACTTGAGAGATTTATTGTTTTGAATAACCATATGAAGTGCTCTGCCATCTGCCGTTTATAATACAAAACTTAACACATCTGCCATATGTAATACACAACATCTATCCTCTTGTGAAGATCCCTGATGATGATGACAACTTTAAGCAAGATCATTAGAACTTCTACGTAATATAAGACATTGGATTCTTGTATGATCAACATTTGAAGCACAAGACTATCCTCAACACATCACTGATAATTATGACATCAAATAACATCAAGTATTGTTCAACTGAGATCCAATTGAGATAACTTATATCAGAGCACATAGTACCTGACGACATCACCTTGAAGAAACTTGCATCACCTTGAAGAAACTTGCATGAAATCCAACTGATATCTGCATCTGTAAACTCAGTGGTATGATAACTCTTATGATCACTTCTATCAATCCTTAATATAGAGTATGCCACACAAAATGAAACCAATCCTTATTGTAGAGAAAGTCAGACAACATGATGAAGGAGATCAAATTACACAGGATGATGTGAACTCTTTGCTCCTCCTGATCCTTTAACAAATATGTATCTCTACACAAAGAACATAAGGCCAAACCTGATCAACCAAATCCTGATGACATCAAACACACTGCGGACACCTTTTTGACATCAATGACAACCTAACTCCATCAATCTCCCCCTTTGTCAATGATGTCAAAACCACCTGATGCATATTTTTCTTTCTCCCCCTTTTTGACATCGGATGACAAAGACTATTATCTCCCCCAAAATCTTTGAAGCCATATGACAATACACACTGTGAAGATGAAGACTGACACACTCCTTCTTGATAACATCACAAACTTTCAAAACAAACAGTTCTTCTTCAATCAACAACCTTTTTGACCTGAAATAACAAATCTCCAAGATCTTCTATGTATAAAAGATCACAAACAAATTACTACTCAGAAATACCATTGGTAAACACTGACAAGACTAACCAACATAACTCAACTCAACTCAACACTTATCCACTTCCTGAATTAGTCATGAAGCAACATATCAACCATCTGCTATTGCTGATTTTAACTTCTTTTGATGAAATGTAGGATATCACCATCAATGTCATAGATTGAAGAACTCTGTCTGAAACAATTAGTGAGGAAGATCATCAATGAAACAAGTGAAACACTATCTCCAAATCACCTGAAAGCTTTAATACTTATGTAAAACATATGCCATAAAACATTACTCAAAAAGATAGTAAATATGACCATCAAAATATCTTCCTGCAATCATACTATTCTGACACCTTTTCTAACATGACAAAGAATGAAGACCATCTGAACTATCCTCCTGTTCTGCACAAAACACTTTTCACAACACACTGTCAAATCTGATATATACATAACTACATCCTGCAACCAACAAGAACTCCTGCTTCTTGACTTTGTCATTCAAACAACAACAAACAAATTGCATCAACAAATTCTTCCTGTAACAACACTTTGCACAAATCAAAAGCAGAGATAATTGCTATGAATTAAATTTTCATTTTCAGCCACCTTAGCCAACACATGCTAATTTCTGATAAGAGCTTCTTGAGAGCATCTTAAGCTCTTTGTCCTTGCATTCACTGAACATGTCATTGATCATGGACACCTGATACCACTCAAAAATGGAGATACACAATTTTCACATACCTTTCTGAATCATATTAATTATTATATCAATGAACATTCATTTTGCAATCAAGAATGAAGATCATCCTTCTTGACATGAAAGGAATGAAGACAATCTTACTGTTCCTGCACATCTTTGTCAAATTTGATCATATCTGAAACCTACTGCAATCAACAAGAACTCCTATTTCTTGATTTTATCAGTAAATCAAGATTTTATTGCAACAACACTATGAATTGCAATGACAATTCATCCTTTGTAGTCAGGATCAAATTTGTGCATTAGAACTCCTGAAATACCTTTTCAATATCTTGAAAGCAATATAAACCAATGAACACTTGTATCACTATTATACACTGAAAATCAGCAATGTTAGCAACATCATCATCAATAATTTCAAAGCATGGTAAGAATGATAGACAGACAAGATCATCATATCAAATGATCTTCTTCCTAAAAATTCTCGGGGTTAACTGATAGAACATTTGATACCTCCCCCTTACTTCATGCTATGTTATGCAATAGATGTGATGACTTGTGCAAGATGCACAAGCTTAGATTCTGACTTCTCTTTACTTTCTTTCTACTTCCAAATCTTCACAGGTGCTTTCTTTCTCCAAACCTTTTCAACCTTTTTCTTTTTCCAACCTTTCAAATTAGGTGATGCTCTCCTGCAACTATGTGCTTTATGACCAAAAGATTTGCAATTATAACAAACTATGCTATAATCATAACCAAATGACTGATAGTACCCTTTTGTCATCTCCTGAGCAATTATGTTATGCTTCCATGCAGATTCATTCATTCTATTCATTTTACAGTTCCTTTGAATATGTCCAACCTTATTGCACTTGTAACAAACAATATTAGTATTCCTTCTGCAATTAACTGATTTGTGTCCAAATTGATTACAAGTATAACAATAACCATCAAAAGAATAGTTATACCTGTACATGTATGCTTGTCTTATAGCAGCAGGTTTTCTGAAATTCCTTCTTTGATTGTGCACAAATTCATCTCTGGTTTTCTGTTCTATTTCATTCTTCCTTTCACTTTCTCTGGCAGCAACATGATGACTTGAATCAATTTTCCTTCTAGAAGTCTCTCTTGCTTTTGAACATTCTCCTTCTTCAAAATCAAGTCCAGTAGTGTCTTCATATAGTTTTTGTTTACCAAGCATCTTATGTAGCTTGCTTGTGCTTTCTTCAAACTCCTTATACTTCTTAGATAAAGCTTTGAGACCATCATATTCTTTTCTCAGATTGATAATATCACTTTCTAGTTTTAGATTCTCAATCCTTGCAACTTCAAGATTAGATATTGAGACATCAGCTAACCTCTTAGCTTTTTCCATTTCTGATTTCAACCTGACAACCAGTTTATCTGATTCACTTGCTTGATTCTTCAAGTCTACAATCAGGTTTCTAGTATCTTCAAGGTCAGATAGTGCTTTGTCTTTTAAATCTCTTTCTTGTTGCAGCTGCATCATTAATTTCTTGTTCTCTTTCTTATAATTCTTGAGCTCACTCAGAGCATATATGAGTTCTCCTTCCAAATCAATCTCACAATTTTGTTCATCATAATCCTGATTATCATCACTTGTGATGCTAGCTTCTTCTGAATCTAATTTTGATTGAACTTTAACTCCTTTATTTGAAAGTCTCCTTTCATTATCACTTTCTTCACACTCCAGAGTGTCCTCCTCTTTATCATTATCTTGATAAATTCTTTTCAATCTCCTCCACATGTCCTGAGCTGTAACACAATCCATAACTTTACAAGTAACATCATTAGATAGAGCAGACAATATGGCCTTCTTTGCAATCTGATTACATTCAAGGACTTCTTTGTTATTTGCAGAGTTAGAATATCCATTCTCAACAGACATTAAAACATCATATCCTAAAGAGGGTAAAACACTTGCATTCTAACATACCAAACTGAAAAATTTGAACCATTAAACTGAGGAACTCCTGAAATTTTTTCTTCTAATGCAATATCAGGATCAACATGAAGAACATCATTATTAACTGACTTTGGATTTGATATGGATGATGTATTTTGATCAGAATGAATCTTAGCATTTCTCATGTTCTTATTTCTCCTGCACTTACCCATTGAACTCCACACACACAGGACCTACCCAAGCTGATTAAGCTGTAAAAGGGAAACTTTGCTCTGATACCAATTGTAGGAGTTCAGACAACACTGAGAGGGGGGGTGAATCAGTGTTGTATTAATTCTCAAACATTTTACAACTTTTTGCAAGCTTTCTCTTACAGAACAGATGGAAAGGAATACATTAATGATTTGTTGAGTTTATATGCACAAGACTTACAATAACAGATGTAAACAAAACATGATCAAACTAATAATATGCACACACATAGAAGAAATCAAGACACAGCCTTTTTACCGAGTGGAAAACCCTCAGGGGTAGAAAAACCACTCATAAAGTGCCTCACTGGCTTAATTGGAAAACATGCCTCACTGGCAATACAAATTGTCTCACTGAGAAATACAGAGGTCTCACTGACCACAAGCCTCATAGGCATACTGTGCCTCACTGGCAAACACAATCACTATAAACAAAACATCAAACTTCATGTGCAAGACATGATTGCTGTTCAATCAGATTTGCACCATTGTATACAACCTTATACCTCCTGTTAGATTTTCAAATCAAAACAAGCTCCATATACAAGTCTCTATAAACAATTTTCTCTGCAAATTAATCAGATCCATTCAACAACACTGCATATCAATCTTGTATTCTAATCCTTCATTCAACAACACTGAATATCAATCCTGTATTCCAATATGCTCAACAACACTACTTTACTCTGTCTGTTTCATTTCTGTCTTACAAGTATCAATGTCTTGATCAATCAAATTTATGATTCATGCACCTGATTGTCATTACAATTGCATATTGTCTTTTTAATCACCTTGTCAATCTCCATATCTGTATTTGATCCCTGTCAGTTCATCATCAATCTGCACAATATCACTCACCTCATCTTATTAATACACAAGACTCTTGAATCAAAAAGCATCTCTAGTATCATTAAATAAAGTCTGAATATACTTTCACAACCCATCACAATGCACTTTCAAAAACCCTTCATATTCTATGCATTTAAAAAAATTTTGATCTTCCTCTTCTCTGTACATGATCCTTCACATTCTTTGACATTTCAATTTTGACAATAAGATTACCCCTGCAAATAAAATCTTCAATTTGATTTTCTCACAAGACAAAAACATCATTCAATCCTGTTGATCTTCCTCAGAAATATCTTCATGAAAACCTTTCATATTCTATATCTGTGAAGAAATTACTTTTCTCTTCATGTCTATGACTGTTCATTTTCTTCCTCTCTTCCTCTTTGCAAATTCCTGCAATCTTATTTCATCTTCAATAAAATCAAAAAATCAATTCATCTTTGAAAACCAATCTGCCTCAAAAACAATCTTCAATCTGTAAAGAATCTTTCTCATTGCATCATTGTTATCTCTGCAATTTTTCATAAAAAAAACTTTTCTAAAATTCTTCAATAGTTTTCTAAAAAATTGCTAAAAAAACAATAGCAATCTCCTATAAAGGCTCCTTAATTCTATAATGAAACTTAAGCCATTTAATTAAAAATGGAAATTTAAAAAAAATTTCCAAAAATCTTTTTTTTTATATAAAAAATATGCCCACTTATATCGGGCTCCCTCCTTATACCATACACCTTCAATGTCATAAAATATGACATATTAAAGTTTCTAAATTTAAACAAAAAAAAACAAACCTTCCAATATACCGCGGGCTAAGCAATTTCATTTGTTTTTAAAACTCATAAAAAAAACTTTAATGAAATTCGGGCTCCATGTGAAGAGAGTCGTTTAAAAAGACTTCCCGCCCGAGACTTTTGAAAGGGACCGATGCTATCGGTTGGGAGTATGAGATGGGCCGTTCATCACCATGACTTGAGACCCCTTCAACAGGTGGTATTTAAGTTGTTAACCCACTACAATAAGTCACCTCCTTGTTAAAACAAAAAATGCATTTGATGAGAGACTGTTATGTGAGTGTTTTTTTTTAAAGACACCTAAACAACAAATAGAACCTTCATAAACACCATTGCTACTTAGCCATTTTACTTTGCCATTGTAGTACTTCAAAATAGATCTGAGTTCTCTCCTACCATTCCAACACATGAACCTTGATAAAACTTGAGAGATTTATTGTTTTGAATAACCATATGAAGTGCTCTGCCATCTGCCGTTTATAATACAAAACTTAACACATCTGCCATATGTAATACACAACATCTATCCTCTTGTGAAGATCCCTGATGATGATGACAACTTTAAGCAAGATCATTAGAACTTCTACGTAATATAAGACATTGGATTCTTGTATGATCAACATTTGAAGCACAAGACTATCCTCAACACATCACTGATAATTATGACATCAAATAACATCAAGTATTGTTCAACTGAGATCCAATTGAGATAACTTATATCAGAGCACATAGTACCTGACGACATCACCTTGAAGAAACTTGCATCACCTTGAAGAAACTTGCATGAAATCCAACTGATATCTGCATCTGTAAACTCAGTGGTATGATAACTCTTATGATCACTTCTATCAATCCTTAATATAGAGTATGCCACACAAAATGAAACCAATCCTTATTGTAGAGAAAGTCAGACAACATGATGAAGGAGATCAAATTACACAGGATGATGTGAACTCTTTGCTCCTCCTGATCCTTTAACAAATATGTATCTCTACACAAAGAACATAAGGCCAAACCTGATCAACCAAATCTTGATGACATCAAACACACTGCAGACACCTTTTTGACATCAATGACAACCTGACTCCATCACCCCTTACCTCACACATCCTCATTCATTACCTCTTATCCCTAAATGAATTCTTAATTCATTTCCCATTCCCCAAATGAATTTTTAATTCATTTCACATTTTTTCACACCCATACCTCATTTATCACCCCTTTTCCCAAAATGAATAAAAGATTTACTTTTATTCCTAGCCCTTGATCTCATCTTTCAATCCTCACCCTCCATCCTCATTTCAGAAACTCTATAAATGAAACCCACTCCAAGCCATTTTGGAAACACTTCTTCATGCATCAAACCTCTACCAAAATCTCTCCACAATCTCCTCATCCTACCATCCTAATGTCAAAATCTTGCCTCAATCCCATCTAATCTATCAATCCCCATCTCATTTACATTGTGTTGAGTATTTGAACAATCCACATCTACACACTAGTCTTGGGTAAAATCAGAGGAGACTATTGGGTGCATCTCCTTCCCGTTTGGATTTGTGAGTCAAAAGGAAGGTATAATCATTTATTTTTGCATTTGATTTATGTTTTAATCTTCATTTTATTCTCATTAATCATAATGAGAACATCCACTATCAATCACCCATTCATCCTTTTTAATAACCTGAGCAACCAAGGCACTTTCCATATTTTCATAGCTAGCAGATTCAGTAGACACTGGATTTTCTTCTTTGATAGAAATAAACACCCAATCATTTTCAGAGGAGCCTCCATGATCAGATTCATCATCTGTTACCCCTTCTTCACCTTTTTCTCAAACATAGTAACATTTCTTCTAACCTTTATACCTATTAGGGTTTGGTTTTGAAAACTTTTCCGAACATCTTGAGGTAAAATGACCAATCTTATTACAAGAAAAATGTTTGAGTGCTAATTTTCCTTCATACTTACTAGATCCTCTTGGCATTCTTCTGGCAATAAGAGATTCAAGATCTGTTGTTTCTATTTCAACATCTTCAAGATCCTTTCTTGTCTTCATAAATCTATTTGATCTTGTAGAGGAGCTTTCACCTGGATGATATCTTTGTTTTCCATATACAGTGGCCTTAAATGTAGATTCATACTTGGGAAGAGAATCACCAAACTCACTTAATTTGAAAGATGAAATTTTGCCAACCAGATGATCTCTTGTAACCTCTGAGACTATCCTGATCTCTTCTATAGCTGCAACCTTATGTTTGTATGAATCTAGTAAAGATCTGAGTACTTTTGATACAATTTTTTATTCTTCCAAAGTTCCACCAGCACACCTGATGCCACACACAAGTTCATTTATCATTTGCATGTAGATTGTGATGTTTTCATCTTCACTCATCCTCATAGTTTCAAATTTTCCTCTCAGACTTTGTAGCTTTGTACATTTGACATATTTATCACATTCATACAAATACTCCAACTTTTTCTAGATTTCATAAGTAGTTTTTAGACCAAAGACATTTGTCATCTCTAATTCAGTCAGGGCACTCAATAAGGCTTTTTTAGCTCAAAGATTATTTTCAGCATCTTTGATTTGATCAAGAGTTGAAGGACCTTTCTCTAGAGCTTTATACTCAACATTGGTTATTGCCCAGTAAGCATCACCCATGCATTGCAAATGACACTCCATGTGATTTTTCCAAACAAAATAATTTGCTCCATCAAATCCTGGACTATCCTTGTAGGTTGACATCTTGGATCTCCTCAAGCGGTTAGGCTTTTATGAGAGGATTTGGCTCTAATACCAATTGTTGGAACTAGACAACTAAGAGGGGGTGAATCAGTTGTCCCATAATAAAAACTTTTCTGCCTTTAACCTTCTATATTATCTTACTATCAGATTAGTGATGAAAACATTAAAGCATAGATCAACAACATAAGAGTAGAAACATAATCAACACACTTGACACCAAGATTTTGACATGGAAATCCTGTTAAGGGAAAAACCACGGTGGGGGTTAACCCACAAAAATGCCTACCCTATTAAAAGTACTTAGTAAAATAGAAGGCACATGCCTTTAGGTGCACTACCCAAAGCTCATTGCTCAAAAGAGAGGCTCACTGTCTATAGAATTTATTTAGAAAGAATTAACTAAGAAATAGCATCTACTTCATGCCTGATTCAGTTTCAATGAATGCTCAAGAACTTTTGCTCTACCCCAAATTCTTCTTCAAACTCTATACTATTCTCGTTCCTTTTCTTCTCTATTCTGCTCCTGATCTTTTCTTCATATTTGATCTATTTTGTACAAGGATGATTCCAATACCTCTTCATCAAGTAATTATATACTTCATCAACCTTGGAATGATCAACAAGGTCAGCTAATCTTGACGCAGATCATCACACTATTGACCAAACACAATTGATACTTGAATCTGCTTCTACAACCACTCCACACTTCATAAAAATACTCTTAAGGCATCTGCAACAAGCTAGGAACATCCAATCAGCCAAGACTAGGAAGAACATTAACCTCAAAGAAGAAATCTTCAATCAACAAGCTCAAACTTCAATGCGAATCTCTAACATAGTAGCCATAAGATCCAGAGACCTCCATAAGCACATTAAATTCACCGATAACATCCATTCTAAACCAAATTATCAGAAGCATTTGAATCTTCCTTTGGAACCTCAAGAACACTCTCTGCCATGACTGTCAAACTAGAAGGATAGCTTGCGGACCTCCAAATCATGAACCGCTAGTGTTGATGATACACATTGACTTCCCAAACATGCCTTCAAATCCGCAGATCATAATTTTCTATTACCGAAGCAATCCAAATCTCTTTCCTGTCACTCTTTCTTTCCTGAGTATTGTTGGAACCGGTTCTACTTAGATGGCCATAACTCCTTCAAATATTCATGCGGACTTCTCAAAGCATAACTAAAGCACTCTCTGACAGTCCTCTACATAGCCACATGATCCGCATGTAATAATTGTCATTAAGTTTCTGAATATTCTCAACAGTCCGGTCTTCTAAGTAGACATCAAAATAGGATACAGTTGACACCAATGGAAACAAGGATATGTTGACATCAATGACAACCCACTTAGGCACGTATTTGCAACAAACTCAACTTGAGATTTGCTTTTGCATGATTTGAGAGAAATTAAATAATAAATTATTTAATTTTGTGTGCATGAAGAAGAAGACTTATTTTTAGAAGATTTGGAAGATTTTTGAGGAATTAGAAGATAAAAAACAAATTAAATAAATAATTTTATTTAATTGTTTGTGCATGATTTGGAACAATAAATAAAATATTTGATTATATTTATTTTTAGAGATTGCGAGAATTTAAATAAATTTGGTTGATTTATTTAAATTTGGAAGAAAATTTGACTTAATTAAATATATAAGAATTATTTAATTGTTTTGGAAGAATTTAAGTAAATAAAGGATTTTATTTAATTATTGGAAGACATTAGAAGAGGTAATTAAATAATTTGATATTTAATTAATTTAGAGGGATATAAATTGAATCAATAAATTTCTTTATTTATTTATTGATAGAGGAATTTAGATGGAATAAATATTAAGAATATTTATTTGGACAGAGTCGTGTCATTTTTAGGTGTATACATTTTGCCCCTCTTTGATGTGATGTTCGAGATGATGAGTTTGCGTTGAGTAACATTATTTCAAAGAAGCTAAGGTATGGATAGAAGAAACATATGGTAATGGAAAGATAGGATGAGGATGCCCCCTTAGGAGATTGGATGGGGAGAGAGAAAAAGGACGTGAGATGAAAAATCTCATGATGAAAAATAGGTTAGGTTGGAGTGAAGAAATTTGTTGAAGAAAGGATTGAATGATACACGATGCAAGATAGAATGATAACACACACAAGAAAGCAAGCATATACAAATGTTTCAAGAACAAACAAGGTATTGCCCCTGTCAAGTGGTAAACCAATGATTAATCAATAATGATTGACGATAGTGTTGTCATGGCGGCGAACAATAGGTCCCTAGAGAAACATGAAAGATAGTGTTGTCATGGCGAGGAACGATAGGTCCCTAGAGAAACATGATAGGCGTGGGAAAGATATATCCCACTGATAATTATGATTGATTGAGTTAGTTTACGACCAAACAAGAATCAAGACCACTGATTGTGATTGGATCATATGACAAGATTGACTGACTTGATTAGTATGGATTAAGGATGGGCTTGCATTTGGATCATCACTCAGACTGACTAGATAAGGATGAAAGAAGAATAGATAGAAATTTGAATGATAGAAGAATGACTCGACAGAAGGACTCATAAGCTTTTGTTTGATACTCTGCATAGAATCTTTATTACATGGATGGTATGCGAAATGTAAATGGATATGGATACAGATGTGAGATACAATTGGATACGTTATAGATATGGATATGGAATGTAATTGGATTCATTATGGATATGGATATGGATATTTGTCATCTTGATATTGCAAGTATTTTGAAGTGCTTGTTTCATCATCAGGCTTTTTAAAATGTTGTAAGAAAATACAAGCATATAGGTATAATTGAACCGAGATGACCTGAGTAGTACTTACATGGATTTTGATTTAGCAAGTTAATACAAGCATCTAGGTATAATTAAACTAAGAAGACCTAAGTATTTCTTGCGTATCAACAGACAAGGATTGCCCCCTTTCATGTTAGACCTCTGAAGTGCTCAATGATCTTTTGCTGATCATGTCGTTAGATAAGGCTTCACATTACTAAAGATTAATCCACAAACAATAGACAAAAAAAATAATCATGCCCCCATCATAGCCTCTTTAGCTTTTGGCATCCTCGAGTAGCATAGAAAGACATGATCACAAAAATCAAGACACTGTAACCTACGTGATCACAACCACAAAAATTCTTGTATTTAGATGTGTTTTTCTTCCCATAATTTAGATAAAATCATGTAGAGTGCTTTAGGTACTTGTTTTTTTTGCTTTGGATAGGTTGACGTCTTCCATTAAAACTTCTACTTGAAAGCAGGCTTTGTTGCGCTTGCATGCCTAGTGAAACAGACCCAAAGGGATTGACCTAGTGCCTTGGGGGTGCATTACTAAATGGCCTTGCCTACGTGACAATGTAGAGGCAACTTAGTTTGAGGACTTGGACCATGTGGATGGACTAGAGTATAAACGATAAGGTATGGGATGGATAGGAAGCCTTAGGGGCGCATTGATAATGGCCTTGCCTAAGTGACAATGCAGAGGCAATGTAGGTCAGGAGGATAAGAAACTGACGATAGACGCTGATAATTTTGATGCTCTTTGGATTTTTTGGATAGCCTTAGTGATAGATACTAATGACAAGGGAACACCATGGATAGGTAAACAAATGGATGATAATGGATAATGGATGGGTAGGTAGAAGGATGGGCAATAGTAGATAGAAAGAATGCACGTGAAAAAGGGGAAGGATGTGATTGCCAAGGACTAAGTCGAATAGGAATAACATGCCCCATTGTAGGTAGGATACTTAGGATTTTTCATGACAATGCTTATGATGAAGGAGGATGAGAGGATTGGATTGCTTTGAAAAAGACAAGGTATATCAAGAATTTTTTTCAAGGCATGCTTTGACATTTTGCCCCCAATCTTTGTCAAGATCAAACGAGGAAGGGAGGATGGACGAACTCAATATGATAGGTAAGTAATGGGTAAGGATAGAAGGATAGGATAGGAAATGGTAGGAGAAAAGTGGACATGCCAATGAGACAAGGTACCCCCAAGTGTAGGTGACGTAGAAGATCAACTTACACATGATGCCTATTTGCCAGGTTTTCATCACGGTACTTATCTAAGGCACCTATTTGCTAGATTTTCACCCTTGGACGAAGGGATTTCTCTTTTTTTTCATTTTTTTTTTAAACATTTGGATGGGAGAAGGTGGAATATAGACAAGAGGAACTCAAGCATCTGGCTCCATGAAAATCATAGTGTCCCACTAGAAATGCATGCCGTCGTATAGATCATGCCAAATGTCACTATGCTCCTAGATGTTGGTAAGGATCACATGAAAGGAAGATGGAGCAGGTAGATAGTAGATTATGGAAGGTATAATAGGGATTATGAGGTGGATTATGTAAGATTTATGTAAGGATGGAGGGAAGACTTATGCAAAAGCATGGACCATAGGAATAGGATGGGGAAGATATGTAGGATAATAGTGGAAGGAAGGGAAGATGGAGTTATGTGGAAGTGTCACAGGATGGAAGGGAATCGTGACCAATGGTTGCACATACCATTAGAAACATTGAATCTTTTGATGGGAAGGTGGTGTAGGAAGTAATAGAGAGTTTTTCTTGGTGGATGAATGATTTAAGAATTTAGGAACCCACATAGACTGTGTATACTTCTGATTTTTGCTTGTCATGTGGGATGGAAGGATTTGAGACTTTTGGATGGAATGGGATTTTTGAATGAAAGAGGAGAAAGTGGATGGTTTGGATTTGTGAGAGGTGGATGCCTCATGTAACTTGAGGGCCTTTCGCTTAGGTACCCAAACCATTTCTTTTGTAGATGTTACCTGTGAAGGTATGGGTTTGGGTATATGTGTCTTTTGTGCAGCTTCTGAGGTAATTACCTATTGCTTGAGGACCCATACCTTTTTCAGTTTGGCATTGAGGTGTGTGGGTGTATGCAAATTTTGAGATGGGTAACTCTTTGATTCTTGGCTTTTGTATCCATAGGCATGAGGACCTTTAAGATTTTTGACTTTATAGGTGGAGGCATCTAGATTTTTGTTGTTGAATTCCCTTAAGAAGGTGGAAGTGAGGTTGGTGGATGCTCTTTGTTTAGACAACATGTGCATTTGTTGGCCATGATTGGGATTTTTAGAGGATTGATAGATGGATGAATAAGGTGTTGGAAGAAGTGGTGGTAAAATGCATGGAGGGATATTAGGATTTGGAAGTAGCAGAGGGAGATTGTATGGTGGAAGGTGTATGGTCACATGCTTTTGGGATGTATATGATAAGGGAGGAGGAATGTCGACATATGTTTTGGGAATATGATAGGGTTTGTGATGAAAAGTGGTGGATTTGGAAGGAGCAGAGGAAGTACCAACATCTTGAGATTGTTCACCTTGGGGTGTGTATCCAAGGTCATATGAAGGTGGAGGGATTTTGACATGGATAGGCTCCAAAATACCTTGTTCATGAAGGCCTAAGCCTTTACTTTGATAGTTCATATGCTGGAGTATGCGGTGGACAACGGGATTATGGGTGTGTTGGACATGAACATCGATCTCCTTATTGGATGAGGAAGGTGAGATAGAGGATAATGGTTGCTGGTGTTCTAAGGAAGAATATTCATGGATGAAGGTAGTGAGACCAAGGGGATAGGATAACAGATTTCCAACATGGATGACAATAGATGGTGAGGGATCATTAGGATCTTGATTATCATTATGTTCACTAGGATCCAAGTTATTGGTTTGATCATCTATGTACACTTGGGAGGCAAATGTCTTATCAAGGGGAGTGGAAGTTGTCAGATCAATGATAGGACTAGATGGAGGATAGATAGATGGGGTGATAAGCTCGTGACCATGGAATGCATAAAGTTGGCTAAGAAGATCATCATGGTCTGCTTGATCATAGATAAGCTCTTGATCATAGATGGGATCTTGATCATGGATGGGATTAAGAGTGACAGGATCAATGTGCTTGTGTATAGGTTCTTCATCAACGATAATATCTTGATCATAGAAAAGATAAAGGTTATGGAAAGGTTCAAATTAGATCTCTTTCTTATGTATAAGATCAAGTGGCTCATGGATAGCTTCTTCATTGATAATTTCTTGATCATAGAAAAGATAAAGGTTATGGATGGATTGGATGGGGGTGCTTTGATCTTGATTTAGATAAAGGGTTGATGTTTCCAAATGCTCTAAAGTATACTCTTGACATAACTCTTGATGTTCTTGAATGGAAGTGGAGGTAGAGGACTCCTAGATAGGCTCTTGGTCAACAACATGAAGGTGTGATGGACCTTGACTTTGATTCAAGGTAGGAGGTTCTTCAATATGATCAAGGGGTGGCAGATTATATGATGGGGTTGGAGCAATGGACATGTTGGAAGGCTCTTTGATAAGGTCAAGGACCAAAATTTGGGGACACGGTTGACTCTCTGCTAGTAGCCCTTAGATTGCATCCTTCATAGGTGTATGGCTAGATGAATGAGGTGATGGATGATTGGGTTCAGATTTCTGCATAACTTTTCTTTTGTTGCATAAATTTGGAAAGACTCTTTAGAAAAAATCATTCGAGGACTCTTTGGTTGTCAAATTAGAGCTTGGGGAACTTGATGTCGGTGTTGGTGGAGGACTACTATGATTTGGGCTATACCTTCTATTGGATGGTGAAGGAGGACTAGTAGAAGGAGTGGTATACAATTCTAAACTAGAAGTGGTGCTTCCCTTGTCAAGAATATCATTAAGACAGGAAAAGAATGCATGATCATGGTGTGAGGTGTAGCTAGTACTAGCATTCTCATGTTGGGAGGGGTTTGATATCTTGGCCAAGCTTCTATCAGATGGATAAAGAAATATGCCTTGTGGCAAACATTACTTTATGGAAGATTCAATTTTTAAGATTGCTAGTTGCTATCATAGGGCTTGGAGTTCTTGAGCAATTTCTTCTAATTGGCTTGTCATATCGTCAGAAACTAACACAAGACCAAAATGGGTACCTAGAAAGGTTGAAAAATTTCTCCCAAAAGGCTGAGAAAAGCTCACTATTGCGGATGTGCAACAATAAATGTGCAGTAAGTCAGGATAAATGTGCAACTCTGGTGAAGGATAAAAGGACAGTAATAGATGACAAATGTGCAGGAAGTCACAGTAAATGTGCAGTAGGCCAAAATAAATATGCAGCTCTGTAGTGCAAGTGCACAGCTCTGGGTTTTTGAATGATTTTGCAAAGTTTTTGGCTGCAAGTTGGTCTTTTTGATCTGATCTTTTTCAATTATGGAAAGAAAACACAACAAACACAAAATATTTTCATGGTTTTTGATTTTTTTTGTAATTTTTTAGACTTTTTTTGACTAAAAAGTAAGTGCAAATCCTAAGGTGGCTAGGACAATATAAACTGAATTCTCACTATTTCTAGTTCAGGCATCTTCAGGAGGTGATAATCACCCTTCCCTACACCAGCTTATAGGGGGTTTTGGCTACTAAAAACAAAGGATGATTAGTAAGTACAACTGTTCAAGTGGTTATACGTGCAGCAGTGCTACTCTCTGTTATGGAGTCTCCCAGCCTTCAAAGGTTGCACCTTGAAGGGTTTGGGGGGAGGTTGGTTGTTGGTATAACAGAACACTCATTGTATGAAGCTTTCACTCCAAACACAATTTATTTATAGTGGCTTGGAAGAGCTTGGCTTTAGCTTGTTACCACTTAAGGTCGTTCCCACTTGGACAGAAAGATATCCAAGGGTAGGCCTCTCTAAGGGTTTAACACATGTGAAATAATATGTCTGGCATTTTGGTCACACAAGATAGGGGAGAGCATAGGCCTAGTATCATTCCAAAAACACAAAAGACAGTGGTTCTTTTCCCCTAATTAAAATGAAAAAGACTAAATGTGTTAAGCTACTTGGGCACACATGCGATTTGTTAACTTTGAAAGCAAGATAGCAATGGTTCAATTTTATCCTCCTAGCATTGGGACTATATTCAATTTGTTGATGCAACAAGATCAAGCTACTCCCTTCCTAGTTAGATCTAGATGTGATTTTGCATGAACATCTGATTACTATCCTTGCTAATTAAGTCTATGATGTGTGTTAACAATGCAACTAGAATGTCTAAACCAGCCCCTAACCTACAAGTAGATCAGAGAAAATTCCTGCGAGAGGTGTCAACGTTAGCAAAATCACAAGAAAACTCAAAAAGTCACTGTCAGAATCAAATGCGCAGGTACAGAGATTAGATGCATAGAGATAGAGGTCATATGCGCAGCTATTACAAAAGCACTGAGATAGAGGTCAAAAGTGCGTAAATAGAGAGTATATACACAGTTTCATTAAATGTGTTGTATCAGAACATAGATGGACAACTTCATGAGGTAAATGCGTTGAAAGATTAGATGCACCGAAACAAAGCTCAAATGTGTGTTAGAATTGATCAGATGTGCAGAATCCTCTTGTGTACAAAACATTAGCACAAAAACTTAGTTTTTGGTTAAATCGGGGCATGGTCCCACTGTGGGTGCCAAAAATGTTATGGGAAAATTGGTGTAAATGAATAATCAATGTATATCAACAAAACCCAATAACACAATGAAATAAGAAACAAAGAAATCAATCAAACAAATAACTTCAAACCTTTGCAAACCTCTTCACTTCATGGCTTCCATTGATTTCCTATCACAAATGATCTTGTCTATGAATATGACCCTTAGAAGGTGTACTTCCTTGCTATTCCAAGATGTCAAGTGGGAATGGCTATGATAGGTTTGCAATGAAGATGAGCTTCACAACAATGGTAATGGTAACAAGTTGATCGCAAGCAATGGAGGAATTGGGTGCCAAAGGTACGCTATAATTCCTATAGAGTAAGGGTACTAAAATCTTGGATGATAGAAATGAAGGAATTGGGTTCAATTTATAGACTCACAAGAGTGAAGAACAACGGTATAGAATGAATGAGAAGATCAATAGTATAGAAGACTTGAGAGAATGTACATGAATAGAAAGAAGACAAGTGTCACAAAAGTTGTTTTGTTTGAGTTAACTGCTTTCTTTTATAAAGATAAGATTTGATTTCATAAATTAGAAAGCTTTTTTCTAATTTAAGAGTTATTGATAAAAACAAGGTTGATTGAGTCAATTAACTCAACTTGAGATTTGCTTTTGCATGATTTGAGAGAAATTTAATAATAAATTATTTAATTTTATGTGCATGAAGAAGACTTATTTTTAGAAGATTTGGAAGATTTTTGAGGAATTAGAAGATAAAAAAGAAAATTAAATAAATAAATTTATTTAATTGTTTGTGCATGATTTGGAAGAATAAATAAAATATTTGATTATATTTATTTTTAGAGATTGAGAGAATTTAAATAAATTTGGTTGATTTATTTAAATTTAGAAGAAGAATTGACTTAATTAAATAATTAAGAATTATTTAATTGCTTTGGAAGAATTTAATTAAATAAAGGATTTTATTTAATTATTGGAAGACATTAGAAGAGGTAATTAAATAATTTGATATTTAATTAATATAGAGGGATATGAATCAAATAAATAAATTTGTTTATTTATTTATTGATAGAGGAATTTAGATGGAATAAATATGAAGAATATTTACTTAGATAAAGTCATGTCATTTTTAGGCATATACAAGGATAGGGCTTCTTGGGCAGCATTTATGGGGGTTAATCACCCTGGGGACTAGACAGGAGTTGAGTTTACATTTGTGTCACGACTCTGCATCCCACTTCTAAGGAGCTTTCTGATTGGCTTGATTGCTTCGAGGTTGTCAGGAGACAAGGGCTCGGCTTGTCTGAGATAGTGTTGGGCACCCATCATTCAAGGATTAGAGGAGGGCATAGTTTATGCATGGGGACCTGATATCCTAGTGATGGTCTACAAAGATTTTTATCAGATCTCTCAGTGAGGGGCTCTAGATTTTAGCCACTCTTCTCTAGTTATGACATAGATTTTCAAGCATATGAGGCCTTATCAGAAGCTCATTCCTCTCCATAACAAGTGACTACCAAGAGCAATGAGGTGGGAACATATTGGTCATTTTGATGCTACTCTTCCCACTATTGCTACCCTTACTAATGATGACATGATTTCTGACCCTTATCATGACATGGAGGGGGCTTGGACCCACGATGATGAGATGAGAGTGTACTTCTGTGAGGTTTCAGAGATCACAAACTGTAATGGTCAGGTTGAGGCTCATCAAGTGGACCATGTTTTGTAGTAGTTTGGTGAGGATGTCCCTGAGGACTTGCCCCTAATGTTCACTTGTTACAAGACCATTTAGGAGATGGGGTAGATCAGACAAAGGAACATTGTTTGGACACCTTTGACTCCAGGCATCTTTATCACTAGGGATTCTTGAGGAGGACAGAGGGGAGGGAGAGGGACTCCTTCTTGATCTTTGATTGTGATAGTTGACTCAGAGTCCACTGATAAGGACTATGTTCCTGATAGTGAAGATTCGTCAAATGAGGTCCCTCTCAGGGATGGGGATTTTGATGACATTGGTGTTCCAGATGAGATTCCTGACATCCCCAAGGGTCCTTCTGTTGTTCCTCAACCTCCTCATTTACATGAGGTGATGCGTCATCTTGATCCTGACTGGTAGCCTGGAGATCCATGTAAGTTTTGTCTATTTGTTTTTGTTTAACTTTGTCCTTTCTCTTTTCATGTGGCACTAACTTGGTCTTGTCTTGATTTGGCATTTTAGGCAATGTCAAAGAGTGGAGGGACTTGGTTCGTGAGGTTAATGTTAGATTGACCTTTCCCTTTACTAGGATGACCCATGATGGTCTTTTGGATGATCCTGGTGTGCCCCCTACCGTGGGAGGACACACTAACATTTTTTCTCCTGTCTACCATGGGTGTCAGATGATTACAGAGTTGAAGACCTAGGTCGACATGCTTCAAGGTGAGAATAAAGTACTTTGGGGGATGACTCACCTTAATTTTGGGCATTTTGATACTAGTATGGTGGGGCCTTCACAGTCATATGCCTATAATAGAACACATCATTCTCACAAATCCCATGGAGCAATGAGTGGTACTCATAGATGGAGGAGCCGTAGCCTTGAGGGTTCTGTTCGATGGAACCGTCCTTGACTTGCCTTTCTTGAAATTCGTGTCCCCTTGCATGGGGAGCCTCTACTTCTCTTGAGAGCATTTTGTCTTAGCTCTTTGATACCATTGCACATGTAAACTTTGGATGTATCTATGAAATTTTATCCTTTTCTATGGTTTTTCTCTTATCAAATTCTATACTCATCTCTTGTGCATGTTTGGAAGTTTTTAGGAACTTTTTGATTATGTTTGACCTTTTCAACTCTTTTAACAAATGTAAGCATGATAATGATGACATATTTTTGTAATTTTCTGGGATATATATATGATATACAGTTTACGATATGATAATGTAGGAACACAAGAAATGCTATAAATGAGACTATTACTTCTACTGAATTCCATGAGATATGAAATTTGACTTCATTGCTTTGAGACTCTTTTTCTAATTTTTGGCATGAATGCAAATGTGGAACAACAAAGTGACTACTCTTAAATATGATTTTATATTTAGGGGATTGTGGGTTGTCCTGATGTAAGAGACCTATTCAAGGCTATGAGATAGGATTTAGGGAAACTCAAGTGGGGAGTGGAAATGAATATGGAGCGTTTCTGATTTGTAGACTTTGTGAAAGGCTAAACACTGATCTTTATCTAGATAAGATAAATTGGTAAGCTTTTAACTTAGACAAGCAACAAATTTTATTATTGTTCACTAGACTTAGATCATAAATGGCAAGTAAAGTAGACCTAGGTAAAGGATAAATGGGAAAGAACAAGGGTCCCTAGACAAAAGATGATCCTAGAGATTACTAGACTCTTTAGTTTTGCTCAGCTAGTGTGTGTGTGTTCGTACTACCTCTCCTTTGTTAGAATGTCACTCTTGAAGCTTTAAGCTTAAACTAATCTTCACCCAAGAGTATGGATATTCAACAATCTTCTCTCTTTCACTCTTTTTTGTATCTCTTTTTTTTTTGTTTTTTACTTTTTTTTTGTATTTTCCTCACTTGACTTTTCAAGAAATGAATGCTTTTTGGAACTTTTGACATGCAATGCTTTGACCTCTCAATTCTCACTTTTGACACTCTTTTTTTTTATTCACTCATATCTTAGATTGCTTCCTTCAAAGTTTTGATCTTGCTGACATTTTTGGCCAAGAAAGATAAGGGACTGAGCGCCACCTAAACTTTTTGTAATCTTGTTGGACTTCTCTAATACTAGGGAAGAATTGGGAAGGTCTACTTGCAAGATTATTTTGAACACTATGGGTTTGAATACTAACTTTGTGTAGACCTAACATCTTGACTCATAAGACTAGGATCAGTATAAAGCTAAGAGCTAGGCTTTGATTAGAATCACTAGGAATGAAGGGGGATAATGGTGATTGTGGAAGTGGAGATTCTCTAGGTCTTGAAAAGATAACATATATCTAGACAACATTGGACTCTTTACTAAAGGGAAAATAGTACAAGAGCAAGTCATAAACTATAATGCAAGATGAATAGAAAGATGCAAAAATGCAAGAAACAAACTTGTTTTTGACATTTTTGATTTTATAATTTTTTTGTATTTTTATGTTTTATGATTTTTTTTTGTTTTTTAGACATAATATTTCTTGAGGTGAAAGGCATTGATAGTTTCACCAAATTCCTCTCCCTCCATTGTGCACAAGAGATGGGCACCATTTCTGATGTCCTCCTTAACCATGTAAGGACCTTTCCAATCTTCTGAGAAAGCTCTCTTTCATCTTCTTTTCTTCTTTTTCATGCTTCCCCTTCTTAGGACAAGTTCTCCTACTCAGTAAGGTTTGTCATTTGAATCAATTGCTACCAACTTAGTGGTTTCTCTTGGTATCATGAGACATAGTAAGTCTCAAAAATCATGTTGATGAGAAGGAGTCCAATATAGAACCCCATCACAATTTAATAGCTTTGCTAATAGGTCAAATTGCTCTTACATGTAAATCTTTACATCAAGTCTCTCTTGGATTCTTTGAAAGAATTGGAATAATTCAAGAGGAGTTTGTGACTCCCTCTGCTCATTAGGGGGGATGAAACTTATACTTGTCCTCCCACTGGGTTTTGGTCTTAGATCCATGGCATACCCAATATAACTTTTTGGTAGTTCAAAAATGACAAGGTCATCGACACTGACTGTCACTCTCATCTTCCACTCTCTTTGGAAGATACCTTCACTCTCTTCATCCTCATCGAGAAGTCTTTTAACCATTTCTATTTGTACCTGAGGTGCTTCCCATTCACCTAGTTCATTTGATTGAACTGAGGAGGAGGTGGTTGGTTTTTCTTGTGGCTGCAATACTACAAACATCCTAGGTAACATTCCTATAACATTGGTTGATTCATTATCAATAGAGTGTGCCTCCTCCATGGGCATCATTGGTTGATACGAATCCTCCATTAGTGTGAGAGGTTCATATGATTCTATTTTTTCTGGTGTCTCAAGGACATGTGATTCACTTAGTGGTGATAACAATGTGTAACCTTCCATCATGTCTTCGTCTGCATTTGAGAAATCATGTGAGCCTACATTTCTTAGATCTAATGTGGTGGTCTGAAAGACTAGTCCTTCAGTTCTATGAGGCTTCTCCCCTATGCAAGGAAAGAGCTTGTAGGCCTCTTAGAAATTGATCATGAGTATTTCTAGAGGGAATTGGAGTGGTCCATCCCATTTGATCAACTCCATGATTTCAATTGTTTTATCCTTGGAAACCATTTCCCTTTGCTTTGGTAGTGGCCCACTCTCTAAAGTTTTGATTTTTTTAATGTTTATGGTCTTTTTTGGAGTTTCCATCCATTTGACGCATATCGACTGAGGTGCAAGAGTTGGGATGGTTAACTTGTTGGTAGGGAGCTCATAGTCTATGGGAATACCTATGCGTTTGTTTGATGTATTTGACTTTAACATACTGAAAGGCTCTAGATCTCCTTGTGTGACATACACTTTACCTAAGTGTAAAAGTGGACTTCTTGAAATAGTGTAGACGACACAACCTTCATCCTATGTATCCATGGCCTCCCAAGAATCAAATTATATCCTATCTCCTCATCTATGAAATGGAAAGTGGTTGGAATGGTTTTGGGTCCCAAAGTTACTAGAAGGGTGATTTTACCTATGGTGGATGCCTTTAGATTATCATATCCGCTTAGAGTATCATGTGAAGCGGTGATGTTGGTATGTCCATAGCCCATCCTTTCTAAAAGGGAGAAGAGAACTATGTTCACTACAGCTCCATCATCGATTAATGTACGTTTGATGCATGTGTCATAGATCCACACTTGAAGATATAGTGCGGGGTCTCCTTGTTTTGTTAACTCTGCCTTAGAGGGCATCTATTGTAAGTCAAAGAAGAACCTAGGATCTTTAAGTTTTGAGTTTGGTGGGCTGAGATCGTAGTCCACATGGTTGATTTGTTCACTAGGTGGTGGCATGATTTGGTCAAGATATTTTAGGCATATTGCTTGTAGCAGTGTGGAGTGATGTGAGTGGGAGTTCCTGAGTAAATCAATGAATGAAATGTGCACATACGTTTTCTTCAAGTCTTCTATGAGCTCGTAGGGTTCAATGAGAGGTGGTATTGGTTCTACTATTGAGATGGTACCCTCATATGGTTCTATTTGCTCATTTTCTTACTCACGATACTCCTCTTGTTCTTCATTATGTATAATCTCAACCAATCCCATCAACCTAGTCTCTCCCTTTTGTCCTAGCTATGGTGGGATTTTAGGGTTACTACTCTGAGATGCTTTGTTTTAATTTGTTGTTTTTGTATCCTTGTGTGTGGGGAACAGATTTTGATAAATTCTCATATTTACATTTTGTGGTTCTATTGAAGCTTGATTTTGTCTTGTATCTTTGTTATCCAGGGTGACCTCCTGTGGGTTTAAGAACATTTCTATTAATAAATGTTGTTGGTCTTCTGGTAGTCTTGCTATGAACCTATTATACTCTCTACAAGATTCTGTGCTATGTCCCCTTGTTCTATGGAAAGAACAAAATTGGTTGAATTCATATGGGGGTCTTTCATACCTTTCATCATTTCCGTTCTTGTTTCCATTCTAGTTCCAACCTTGATAGTTTTCTCGAGGGTAGTACCCATTTTTTCTTGGTCAATCTATGGCATTTACATTAGGAGGATAGTAATTTCTCCCATTATAGTCATCTTTCATCTTCTTGACAGGGGGTTGATCCATCACCCCATCTGTGGTGGCACTCCTATTGTTTTTGAGGATTTTAATGACAAAAGCATTATTTCTCGTGTCTTCCTTTGTTAGCTTTCTGTTTGAACCATAGAATTTTTGACCATTGTCAATGGCATCTTGATCAATTCTTAAAGCACTTTCTAATGCCTCTTCATAGGACTTATATGGCAATTTTTGGACATCCTCTCTCATGTATTTCTTAAGGGCATGCAAGAAGAGATCGTACAGTTCTCGATGATCCATGTTCAGAGCACTAGTTGAAGAATAGAGGACTTGCCTCCATCGGGTGATGAAATGTGCTACAGATTCATTTGGCTCTTGTTGCATTGTGAGGAATTCTCTAATCCTTGTTTTGACGAGTTTATTCATGTCGAATGACATGACAAACTCTCTGATGAGTTGTCTAAACGAATGGATCAAAGCGTCTAGGAGATGATAATACCAATCCAGAGTGATACCTTCAAGGGTTTTTAGGAAGATCTTTGCTACAACCCCATCCCAAGCGAGGAGTTCTCCTATGGCCGTGGTGTAGGCTTTAATGTGTGAATTTGGATCTCCTTCTCCTTTAAACTTCAAGAGATCTAGTAGTGGTCTAGGTAGTTGCACATTCCTTATGTTTTGGTCTAGAGGCTCTTTAAAATATTCAAGATACATTCCTAGAAAGGCACTTTGACATTGTAGGGTTGTTAGCAATAACCCTATGGGTGTGTTTTGATAACCTATTGTTGGATTCATTGGATTGTTCTAAATAGGAGGGTTCCCATTCAAATAGGTGTCATTACTAGCATGTCACGAATAGTAATTGAGGTAGGGGGATTTTGAGATGCCCCCTGGTCTTGTTCATGAGACTTTTGTCTTCTTTCTAGAGCAGCTTGCTCTGCTTCCAAGATTTTGATTCTTTGCACTAGAGTTGCGATTAAATCTACAAGAGTTGCAGCTCTAGGGGCTTCTTCATTTCTAGGATGTTCTCTTTGAATATTTTCATAGCGAAGGGCTTCCTCATGTGCAACATTTTCTTTTTGTTTTTCTTCTAAGGAAATCCTCAATGCTTCTTGAGCATCTTTGGTTTCTTGTAGATGTTTTTCCAACCTTTTTAACCTCTTCATCAAGGTGAGTATTTTACATACTTGTGGAAGGTTGTTCTAGTTGATGTATTTCTGACCTCACCCTTATTTCCGTATGTGACACATTTGGTATAACATGATTGTTCTCCCAAGCTAGGTTGTTGAATGATAGAGAGAGTCTAGATTCTCTTTGATCTTGCTCGTAGTCAGAATCCTCGTAATCGTAATTGTTGGTGATTGGTGTGTCAGGATGTGGCAGCACATACCTATCAAATGAGGGAGTTTCTGGTTCCCTTCAGGGAATGTTCCCTTGGTTTAAGTCAGGTTCCATCATATTTGGGGGTGCCATAGACAATATAGAATAAATGGAATGGATGATGGCATAAGCAATAGAAGCTGAAGTGGCAAAAGTGGCTTTGAAGAATGGTGTGAAAATGTTGTGAGGATTTTGTTAAACTTATTTTTAGATGTTTGAAAAGGGAATGCATATAGCATAACCAAGAGGCTCTACTCTTCACATTGGGTTCACCAAAATATGTATGCTCAAAATTGTGACTCCAGTTGCCTAGGGCTGTTAGGTCAGATTTTGACATGCACACAGACCCTTTCCCTCCTTGCCATGGGGCAATTTTCCATGTCACTCTCAAGCTCACATGGAATTAGCCAATTGAGAGGTAGTGAGACACGACGGGGGTCTGGCTCATTAGAGAGTTGGACTTCGCGGAGAGGGGTCAACAAGTACTATGGCCTTTATTATTGTGTTCTTTGTTTTATGTTTTGTTCGATTGTTGTTGTAGTTGAGATAACCCTATGACCTAAAGGGTGACCACTAGTTTCTCTTCTCCTGTTTGGATTTCTAAGATTCCACCTCTATTTGGGTAAATGATTGTTTTCATTAATGTCCTCTTGTCTTTGTATGTGTTGTAAGAGTTCATGTTGTATCTGTCATTCTCTAGCTTCTTCTAACAATAAGAGGACTAGTGGGTCTCCTTTTGGTAAGACGAATGTTTGTTGTTGAGATCTTAGATGGATCTCTTGGATCTCATCACAGATAGCCCTAACCCACTCTCCTCTCACTCCTAAGCACATTTGTGGATCAGAAGAGAGGAAGTTGTGTAATTACTAACCTTAACCAAATCTAGGGTTTTGACCTAGGGTTTTGTTGACCTAGGGTTTGACTTGTGTTTTGACTTTGCTTGTACCTTGTGATGAAATCAAGGGTTTGTTTGGAATCATTTGAACCGTGATTACCTCGTGATGGAATTGAGGGTTTTCAATTTTATATTTTCTATTGTTTCTATATGCATGCAAACCAAATGATATGCAAAACATTTTTTTTGGTATTTTTTAGAGTATTTTGGAAATGAAAGTGCTTCTAATATATGAAAGGGAAATATGTATGCAATTCTATGACTTTTTCAATGCAATGTAAACCTATTTTTTTTTGTGTTTTTGATGTTTTGAATGCAATTTAATCTAAGAAAGGAAAAATGCTTCTTCTAATGAACTAGGTCTAGAAATATGAAAACATTTAATCTAACATGTAAGATCTAACTATCAAGGAAAAAGTAATGTTTTGCTATTCCCAAGAGCAAATTTGATTCTCTAATTACTATGAATTAAAAGAAAACAATGAAGGAACCTGAGAGAAATGAAGATTTGTTGACTCCACTACCCTCAACAATCCTTGTAATAAGCAACCTCGAATCCTTTTGTAGTAGCAGATGATCCTCTTGACAATAAAATGACCCAAAGGAGCAAAAAAAGAAGCTTTGATGAAAATTGTATGAGCTTGATGAGAGCTTGGATTGAGCACAATGGCATAGAATGAAGTAGTGTGATGCTACTTGGTTGAACAAATAAAGCAAAAGGTACCTTTGTCCTATAAGAGCATTTGAATGCTAATTTGGAGAGCAAAATTTAGCAAGAGTTGTGTGCATAATAAATTTGCCTCCCTTTGTGCTTGAGGGAGGGGGTATTTATATGTTTAGAAGAAGGAATTGATTGAAGAGTTAACTCATTTGATTGACGAGTTAGCAAGAATAGATTGGGGAGTTAACAAGGTTGATTACCCAGTGTACTCAGCTAATTAGAGAGTGATGAAGCAATGATAGCTTATCACTGAAGAGAAAATGGAGGAGAGAGAATGCATGAGATTGATTGAAGAGTTAAATTGAGATCAAATAGAGCTAATTATACATGTGTGGGTGCATGAAATACTTAACTCTATATCAAGGATCAAAAATCATGCAAACAGAAAGAAAAATGGGTGAAAACAGAGTAAAAACGAGAGAGAAATGCAAGTTTTTCTACGGGTCCAAAAATGGTAAGGTCATCCCTTTTGCTAGTAGGGTCACCCCTAGGCAACCATGGGTCGCCCAGTGGGTGACCCAAGGGAGATCCAGGCTAGATAGGATCATATGTAGAAAAATAGGCTACGAGATGGTAGAAGAAAAGAAAAGGATGGGTTTTGCATCAACAAACAGGTCAGTCATGTGGAAGAATCCAAATCTCCACTTGCATTTACAGGATCTCTAGGGGAGATTTGAAAATAATAGGGGGAGATTTGGATTGGTTGGTCAAAAATGAAAACTATCAGTGGGAGATGGATTGGGAGACCTCTAAAAGGCTTCTATGAGGTGCACTAGAGGAAAAACAAAGGGGAGAGGTGAAAACTCACCTACAAGACTCTCACAAGGCTTAGGATCAAGGTTGAAAGCCAAAAAATGCAAGTCGACAAGTGTCACAACAAGTGTCGAAAAGCGTTGAAACCAAGGAGGGAGAGAATTTGACAAGGAAGAAACAACACAAGACAGGAAAAGAGGACATGTCATCAAGAAGTATGCTACTTAAAGGTTATTATTTCACTCTTACATGTACATGACAAGGATTTGAATCATCATAGGGGTCCTCATGGAGGTAGTGTGTGATTTTTGTGCTTACAAGAATAAATTAAATGTTTTAGGTTAAGTGTTGGGATGAATACATTGTAGTGAGGATATTTGTAAGCAAAGATAACTGAATACTTAGTCTTGGGTAGTATTTGTAAGGTAGATACTAGAGAAGCCCCTTGAAATTTGATTATTGTTTTAAGTTTATGGTAAACATTCACATATATATGTCTATTTGACTCCATGTCTTGAGATAGGCACCAGTTTGTTCTTGTGTTGAAGTTATGATTCAAAGCCCTAATCTTGCATCCAAACATAGAATACAATCATATCTTAATCACAAACCTTTAGGATTTTAGAGCTAGTTTTAGGTTTCAAATCCTCTGGTTCACAACTGAATATAAGGCCCAAAGCTAGCCCCTTCTATACTTGTTTCATAGTTTGGTTTGTATTAGAGAGGATTTATCTATTTTGTATCAATATCCCAGCAAGTTCATAAATTTATTTCATGGATGTTGAATAGGGAATACCCCCTAGGTTTTGCAGAGCTTAAAGATGGAGAGGAGACATTTATAGAGTCTATCTCCTGTACTATTGGCCCCTAACCTGAGAATCCTATTGATGAGTGATGGCTACCTTGTAGGGATGCTTAGGAAACATTCAGTTGGGAAAAAACCCAACAAGGTTTATGCAAAAGCATGGACCAAAGGGATGTGATGGGGAAGATATGTAGGATAGTGGATGAAAGATGGAGAGATGGGGGTATGTGGGAATGTATTGGAATAGAGAGGAACCAAGACTAATGGTTGCACATACTGTGATGTACTTTGAAGCTTATATTTTGGATGGGGGTTGGGTAGTAATGGGGATCAAGATATAGGATTTTTGGATGGCCGATTTGGGGGTTTAGGTACCCAAATGGACTTAGGAATTATGGGAATTTTAGATGGGGGGTAGGATGTTTGGGATTTTGGGTTGGATTGGGAGGTGGACACCTCATTTGCTTTGTCTTCTCTTCGTTTAGGGACCCACACCATTTTTATTTTTGCTTTTTCTTTTGATAGTGTGGGCCTTGGTAGCCTTTTGGACTTTTGATTTTGCTTGGATGGGAAAGCTTCTTTAGGCTTATGTATATTTTTTTCTTTATGTAAGGAGGCATCCAAATTTTTATTTTTGGATCCCATGGATTTGGTGGAAGCTTCATGTTTGAATGATGTGTGCTTTTGTTGGTCTTGATTTGGAATTTTAGGGGATTTATGGGTGGAGGGGTTAAAAGTGGATTTATGAATAACTAGATGAGGGTTTTGAGGATAGGGATATTAGGAGTTGGGAGGATGGGAGGATAAGAGGATTTGTGGATAGGGATGTTTGGCATTGTTAGGATAGGAGATAAAGTGGATTTAATAGGGATATTTGGAGTTGGAAGTAGTGGAGGTAAATTTGATGGATGAAAATGGAGGAGGAATAGCGACATATGGTTTGGCGGTGCAATGAGATGCACCATGTTTGGGATTGGATGAATGGATTTTGGAAGGTGGATGGTTAGTACCAACATGTTTATATTGTTTACCTTGGGATGTATAGCCAAGGTCATGCAAGGATGGATGGAATGTGGTGTGGATGGGCTCCAAGATGCCTTATTCATGAAGGCCTAAGCCTTTTCCTTGATAGTTCATATGTTGGAGCATGCAGCATGCAATGGGATGTTTAGTGCTCTAGAAACAAGGCACAAGTCCATTATTTATTGGAGAAGGATAGGTGGTGGATTGAAGTTCTTCACCTCCTACGAGGGAGCTACTGCAGATGAAAGTGCTTTTTCCAAGTGGATAAGAGGATGGATTTGGGATGGGATTGGTAGATAAAGGGGTGATAAGTTGATCACTAGGTAGGAGGGGATTGGGGATAGGATTATGTGGGATGGTTAGATCTTGATTAGGAGAAGGGGTTGATGTTTCAACATTCTTTGGATTTGACTCTTGGCATAGCTCATGTGTTTGGATAGAAGTGGAAGTTATTTTGATAGATGCAGTGGGTGTTTGTATGCATGCATTAGGTGCTTGGCTTATGGGTTCTTGAACATGGCTACATGTTGGTTCTTGAGTTATGATAGGAGACTATTCAAGAGGTTTGGTGGGTGTTGGATTGCATGAGGGTGTTTGATTCCTTGCTAATAGCTAATGGATGACATCCTTCATGAGGGTATGGTTTGAAGAACAATATAATGGATGGATAGTAAGGGTGGATGGTGTAGGATTAGGATTGGTATTGGATGGTTGGGTGATGGGATTAGGTAGTGATGGTTCTTGGATGGGTTCAAGGATAGGTGTGGTATTAGATGGCGGTGTTGGAGGGGTGGGGGATTTGGGGGATTCTAAATCTTTGCTTTTATTTTTTGCTGATGTTCTTTGGAGGATATCCCACAAGGATTCTTTGGATGTCGTGGGCTTAGGATTTGGAAGGTTTGATGGTGGATTATATGGTGGATGGGTGATAGGGATGGATGGATTGGGAGATACATAGTATGATATATTAAGGTTGGTAGGATTAGAGGGATATTGTGATGGGGGATTAGAGGATGGGGATTAGGGGATGGGGGATTCACATAGAATAATGGTTGTTGATATAGGCTTTAGATTTCGGCTGTAAGGTGTGCTAGATTGGTGTTCCCTTGATCAAAGTTAGAATGACAAAAGTTGGGGGATGGATAAGTTGGAGGTATTGATTGGTTGGTTAAGTATGATGGCATAGATGTGTAAAGGGATGAAGATTGATATGAGGGTAAAGGTTGATATGATGAAGGTTGATATGAGGTTGATGGGGTGGATATATAGGATGAAGGTTGGTATGATGAAGTTTGATATGAGGTTGATGGGGTGGGGGCTTGGGATTTTCCTATGATGAGGTGTGCTAAGGGGATATCCCTAATGTCATTTTTGCATTTTTCCTTAGCATTAAGATCCATGTTCTCATAGATTTTTCTAAGTCTTTGTAATTGTTGCATTGCTACATAAGGATCCATGTTGTTGGAGAGCTATGAGATGAAATGAAGGATAATGGATGATTGTGATTTTGGGGATCAAAGTTCAAGACCTTAGGGTGATTTATTTTTCTTCAAAAAGATGGATGATTCTCCATACTTAAGGTAGACTAATGACACTTAAGTAATATAGTTGATTGGGTTGATTTGATTGGATGACTTACTTAAGATAAGATAATGATCTCAAGAAAGTTTGGATAAAGGTTGATAGTGATCAACTAAGGTCTTGATTTTTTATTGGGTTGATTTGGATTTTGATAATGATGTTGGGGAAATTTGATAATGATTGGGATGGTTGGTTATTATGATGTTGTGGTGGATTAAGGATGATGTACATGTGATTAGGATTGGATTGGATTGAATTATTTGGATGAAAGTGATAGGTTGATTGAATGATGATGTGGATAAGATAGATGGTTAGGATGGTTAGGATGATTAGGATAGATGGGTGATTGGATTAAGATGAGGTGGATAAGAATGATTAGGATGATGAAGATGTACTATAACTAAGGATGAAGTGGATTAGAATGAATTTGATTAAGCTCAACTAAAGGGATTGGATAAGCTCAATTGATGGGGTTTGATAAATGGGGGGTGGTTTAGTGTTGTTGGGGGGAAAACCCAGCCCGACTTGAGGGGGTGCAGGGGGTTTATAAAATTGATGTTTTTGATGGAAAATTTTGATTTTTGGGCATGGATGAAGAAGGTGCTAAAACAGATGGAAAATGGCATTGAATTAGAGGGAAATGGCACTAAGAGATGGATAGATGGCACTACAAGATGAGAAGATGGCACTAAAACATTGGAAAATGGTGCTAAAAGACTGTGAAGTTTTGGAAATAGTTGGATTGATTGATGAATTTGATTTTTCTTGGAAAGTAGACAAATAATCAAACAAGAAAGCATAGTGGCTAAATGTTTTGTTGTGAGAATGTGAAAGATTAATCAAGCATGCACAACCTAAGGTGAAGCAAGAACAATACTTGTTGAGTTCCCACTTGGATTTCTCCAGCTGTACTTACTTAAAGCAGATAACTTAGAAGCTTGGTGACACTGGCTCCCCCTTACATGACACTCACTTCTCAGGTACAACAAGCATCAAATCCCAAAAGATGCATAGATCTCAATGGATTTTGTTATCTCTACTTTAAGTTGCAAGAATGTGGGACGGCTTCAGAGGTCTATCCTCCTACACCAACAAGTAGAAGGATTTTGGCTTCTAAAACAATGGTTCATAATGGGGGAACATTCGAGGAATTGATGCTCATTCATGCGGCAGTGACCCACTTAAGAGCCTATCCTAGCCACTTACATCAATCCTTTTGCAAGGAGAGAATGGGGTTGACGTATCTCACACACAAGTGTGGGGATACTGGGGAATTATCAGAATGAGAATATGTCACCAAGAAGCTTCAGATTTCATCTAGGCCTTTTATATAGCAGAACAAATGGAAAGCATCACTTGGGGTCACCAATGAGTTCTTCTTGTGGATGTGTCTCAAGAGCAAGCCCACTCCTAAAAATAAAAAGAGAGTAGAACCATTTTTCTTCATTCAAGATCCTTTTGAAGGTGAGGGGAGAGGATACTTTGATTCTATCCCTTGGGTAACACAATTGTGCAAGCACAAGACATGTCAAACAAGATCTATATTCTTTTTAAAACCCAAAACAAGATATGCCTATGATTGTTTGAACACAAGGTTCATTTTAAGTGCCCCAAAAGCAAATGTTCTCTAAGCTAAGCAGACAATGTCCATTTTAGTGCACCAAAAGAAAATGTGTCTAAGTTATCAAAAACCCTACAAAATATGTTAGTAGTTTGATAAATGATGCTTTGACATGAATTTTTTATACCCGCAAAGATGAGCACAGATCCCAAAAAATACTATCATAAAATGGTGCCAAAACAAAGATAAATGGTGCCAAAATAGAATATGATGCCAAAGATTTGGAAGATGGCTCCAAGGAAGAAGATGGTGCCAAAGGTTTGGCAAATAGCACCAAAATAGAGAATGGCACCAAAACAAAAGATGGCACAAAACCAAAAGATGGCACCAAAATAAAGGATGGCACCAAACTGTGTAAATATGGTGTTAAAACATCACAGTGCTTCAAAAACATGCATTCTGAGATAAATTTTGACATTATAACCCCTTGTTTCTATGTATTTTCTACAAAAATCAAGAGCTAAAAATGTTTAAAATGTTAGAAAACAAGAAGAAGAAGAAAAGATTTAAGGCTAAGGTGAGTTTGGTTTGTCTTGCTAGAATGGCGCCTCAACAGTCAGATATAGTGCCACTATACGTGGAAATGACACCACTACGCAGGAAGATGGCACCAAACAATGAGTGCTTAGCACCAGGACCTATAAAACACACCTTCAAGTACAAAACTCACACAAAAATGTTAGATTTGGACCTTGTGGGTCCCACCGGGCATGCCAAATGAAGACAAGATAAATCTTAGAGGTTAGAAACACAAATAAAATGCATGAAAACACACAAAATATACCTCAAGATCTTCTTACTCCTTGATAAGGTGGAGGAGAGTGCACCCAAGAGCTCTCCTAGCTTTACCCAAGTTGATAGTTGGAATGTGGATTGCTCTTGCTTTCAACACAATGTGGATGAAGACATTTGGCTATGGATTGATAGAAGATTGGATGGAGATGGGATATGGATAGATAGGCTAGAATGATTTTGGCATGGTAAAGGTATGATGAGAGAAGATGAGAGAAATTTTGGCATAGTGAAGATAGGATGAAGAAGTGATCCAAATGGCTTGGGTGAGGATTTTATTTATAGATTTTTTATAAAAGGATGGAGGGTGAGGATTGAAAGTTTAGATCAATGGCTAAGAATGCTTGAGGAATAGGGTTTGGATTGGAGTTGTAGTATTGTGACAAGTGTCACAAGAGTGTTGGGTAAGAGAGATTGAGGGTTAAGATTAGGTCAATGAGATTGGATGGCTCTCATTATTTGTGAATTTTAAATTCACATGGGGAAGGGTGATGAGAATTAAAATGAATTAAAAATTTATTTTGGGGGAAGAGTTGGATATGACAAGTTAGATGTGAATTTTTAACTCACACATTTCCCTTCATGGGGAAGAGTTCCATTAATGGAGACTAAGACAAGTGGGAAGGTCAAGGACACATGTACACTTACATGTGTAAGATGGAGATGTGAACCTTTGAATAAAAAAATGATTTTTATTCAAAGTGTGTGGGAGAAGGGGTTATGCAAGGTTTAATTAAGTGTAGCTTAATTAATTTAGGTCTAGGGGATAGGTAGGCATGGGTAGCTAATTAAATAATTGCTATTTAATCAACTAGGCTAGGTTTAGGCTGATTAGTAGGGTGGATTAACTAGATAAACATAATTTATCTAATTATTAAGGATTAGGAAGATGACCAAATTAACTAAATAAATATTGAGAATATTTATTTAATTAATGAGGGATTGTGTTGTAAGGTATTGTTGGCAAAAGACACTATATGGATTCATGATTGTTGTCATTGATGGCAACAAAGTTCATCCCACACATCCGCAGGACATGTTGTGTCTCTACCGGAAGTCAAAGTGAAGAATGTTGAGGTCCGGTAAACAACAACAGAGCATGTGGTGAGGTCTGACAGACAGGTCCAGATCTCTCAGAGGAAGTATCTTGGTGAAGTGCGGATTTGGGGAAGTCAAGAGGACTACCTTGAGTAATAGATTCCAAGGATTTAGCCTCCGGTGATAGATGAGATAAAAGATATGAATACTTGAGTACCGGGTTCCTGAGTGACAGTGTGAATAGAAGAAGAACTGACTGACAGAACATCAAACTATTTTCTAAATGTGTTACTGATGATGGAAAAGGTTCTTGAGGCATAAGTTATGTTTGGCTGACATGATTGATGACTTCTACAAGTATATTCTTGATCCGCATTACTTGGTGTGCAAGGATTCAGCCGACAGATCAGAGTTTGTGAAAAGATTGACTATTCTGGGTGTCGACTAGAAAGGTGATGAAATTACTTGTATGGATATATATACACAATGGATTTAGTTGTGAGAGGTGTTGTTGTTGTTGTGTATGTCAATAGTGTGCGAATAAAAGTAGAAGAGCAGAGCAGAAGTAGTAAGGAAGGTCCGGTATGTGAAAGGAAAGCAACATTAAAGAAGAGGAAAGATGAAGTGTAGTAGATCAGTGTACTGAGCCTAACCAGAACTGAACTCCAGCATTTGTAGATGCTTCCAATCAGTTCAAGTATTGTATAACACTCTTTTGTAGACAGTGAGTCTCTTGTAGGCAGTGTGCCTCTTGTGAGCAGTGTGCTCTGGTAGTGAGCCCTAATTGGCAAGTGCCATTTTGTTTTTCCTTATTCTTCTAATAGAGCATAATCTTTGGGTTAATCACCCTGTGGTTTTCTCCCTTAACAAGGTTTCCACGTCAAAAATATTGTGTCATGTGTATCTTTATTTCATTGTTATGTTTGCTTGTGTGAATTAATGTTGCATTGATTACTAAAAAAGTTTAGAAAGAATAAATAATTAGGATAACTGATTCACCCCCCGCTCTCAGTTATCAACAGGTATAGTGATAAATTAGATGAATTAATTGATCACAAAGGATAGACAAATGGATAAGGGTAGATGATTAGGGATAAATTAATTAAATAAAATGAATTTATTTAACTAATAGGAGGGATCATTGGTGGTGTAGAGATACAGAAAATTGGTTTGCGGAGCAAGTCAATTTTAGGTGTCTACAATTGCTACCACCCTACATCTTCATCTAGTTCCACATGCATGTGGACAAGAAAATGGAGACTAGATAGTGATGACCATCAAAAAATATTAATGTTATTGAAGAGTGGGCTGAACCAGATGTTTGAATGAGAACTTATATCTATTAACTTGTTTGAACTCCATTGTTTTAGTTATAGTTTATATAAAATTAGTGAGATCTTGAAGTTACACATTGGTGTAAGTTAATTTCTAGATGTTCTTAGGAACCAAACTTAGAAGTACTATTTAATTCAAAGTACTTTAATATTTAGTGTTCAACACTTTTTTAAACCTAGACATGAAGTACTATTTTTAACGTGGTCCACTTTTAAGTGATGGTGTCAAATTGTCATTGATGTCAAAAAGGTCTTGCAAGATCTTGAGTTGATCTTAGTAAACATCTGAAGGTCACTATATCAGGAGTACATCATCAAGAGTACATCATCTTGTGTTGTTGTAGTGAAATATCTGTTCATTGAATATAAAAGTCAGATGACATGATTTGCAATGGTAGTGGCTTGGTAATTTGATCTCAGTATTCAGTGACATAGTATACAGTTGGTCTTGTTTCATGTCTCTCACAATTTCTTTCAGAATTGTTTACTCTATCAGGAACATCAATCAGGAGTTCATATGGTGTGTTGTTTATCAGGTGATGGAGTTCATTTTCTTGATAACTTGTGTTGATCTCATAGTTCAAAGTGTTCATGAGTTGTTGATCAAGACACCTGTCAATTGTTTTGTCATTGTTATTGTTTCATTGTTCAGGGGATGGTTGATTTGATATTCATTATGAACCTCATATGGTTAAGATAAATCAGGTTATTTATTAGGGTATTACAATGTATATTTCAATGGATCTTGCTTGTTTACAGTGACATCATGTTGGTTACAAGTGATAGTGGCTTGATATAAATAGCAAGGATAATGGTCATCATTCATAGTTGAGGAGATATCAGATAAGTTTACATGCTTCATGATAAAAAGATATTCAAGTTCATTTTATATCTCATAAGTTTGTCAAGTTTATAGTGATCACATTATTGAGACATATGCAATTGATTTAAATGTGCTAAGTGATATGGCTTTATGTTTTGGTGATGACTTGCTATGGCAAGTCATAAGATCTTAAGTTATTTTTCTAAGGGCTCTTAACACATTAAGAAAAACCGGCCCCATCCATCCCTTTCACCTTATACCGGTGGCAGCAATGAATTATTTATCATTGGTTATGAAAGTGCCAAAAAGCATTTCAAATGCAATCATAAACATGATGCTTTTTAAGGAGAATCTAACTTAAAGTTTTTAAAGATTTTAAGGGCCCGATGCATACCAAAAAGGGGAGTTAACTAAGTTTTTTTATTCAGCTACTTATATGCATCGAATTGTTAGGAGCATGTTTATAAGGAGTGGCAGCCTGATGATCTTCATTTTATTTAAGGCATTGAATTGCCTTTTTAGGGGGAACATAGTATTTCTTTCTTAAGAGGAGGATAATGCCAATCACTAAGCCTTTTATGGCTTTAGTCTTTTTTTTTTAAACCTTTCTTAAAACCACTTTGTGGTCAGCCTTACACATGATTTTTTAAAATGGTAAAAGCTATCAAATCTTTTGTGATAAGTGTTTTTTAAATTAGAAATTATTTTTTTCTAATTTAAAGAGATTTTTTTCAAGGGAAATATTTATGAAGAATTAAAAGATTTTTTTTTTAGAAGAAGTTTTGAAGAGACTGAAGAAAATTTTCAAGATAGATGGAGAGATGATTTATTTTTTGTAGGAATATGAAGCATCTTTTAAGATGATTTTTTTAAAAAGAGATATGTTGGAAGATTTTTTGAGAGAAGACAAAGAGATTTCTTTTGCAGATGAACATAAAGTTGACAGAGATTTTTTTTTAGTCTTTATACAAGGCAAAATGATTTTTGAAGTTCAATTGAAAAGAGAATAAAGAAATTGAAGAATATTTTTTATTATTTTGAAATCATAGAATATGTTTTTGAGAAGATCAAGAGTTTGAGAATATGAAAGATTTTTTTCTTTGGGAAGATTAATTTTTATAGATCATATTTGTAAAAGAAATTTGAAGAGGAAAATTGTAGAGAGAAGATGGAACATTGAAAGTTATCAACAGGAGAAAATTGATTATTTGTTTTCAGATTGAAGATATGTAGAGGAGAGGAATTCCAACAGTCTTTTCATTTATAATTTTATTGCAGGTGCTCTGTGGAATATGAAAAGACATGCAATCTTTATACATTGGGCATGCAGGTGTTTTGTAAAGATATAAAAAGATGCAATGTTGTTGAGTGGATATATATAGAGGATTGATTTTGAATATCTAAGTTTGTACATGATTTGGGTTGATGAAATAGAATGGCCATTTGACAGACACATGAGAGAGAAGAAATGTTTTGTATTGAAACAGAGAAACCCTCTGAATTTGTGTTTTCAGTTTGTTCTGTAATAGGGGTTGGTGCTCCTTGAAGCTGGTGCTTCTAAACATTGTTGCCAATGAGGCATAGTATGCCAGTGAGGCTTGTACGTCAGTAAGACCTCTTAATTGTCAGTGAGACATAATATTTAGCCAGTGAGGCTTTGTAAGATGTTTTCAAAGTTAAGCCAGTGAGGCACTTCATGAGTGGTTTTCCTACCCCTGAGGGTTTTCCACTTCATAAAAAGGTTGTGTCTTGATTTCTTCTATGTGTGTGCATATTATTGATTTGATCATGTTTTGTTTACATCTATTATTGTAAGTCTTGTGCATATAAACTCAACAAATCATTAATGTATTCCTTTCTAGCTGTTCTATAAGAGAAAGCTTGCAAAAAGTTGTAAAATGTTTGAAAACTAATACAACACTGATTCACCCCCCCTCTCAGTGTTGTCCTGAACTCCTACATTAAGGATGATACATGTGTACTATTAAATGTTTTGTATTGGCATCTGATTTTTTACATGTATTAAATTGGATGCATACATGTTGTGACTATGTGTGTCTTTAATTTATATTTCAATTTGTTTTAATTTATTATTTTCACTAGATATATGATATATGTGATTTGATTAAATGTTATCCAAGAGTGAACAACATCATATATATTTAAATATATAAATATATAATTAATTGGAGACAATTTAGTTTGGGAAAATATGTTCTGTGTATCTTCCCCGTCTCACTTGATTCAAGTTATAATGAGATTTATTTTGTTGATACCTTTGAAATTATCACTTGATCCAAATCGATGTCAATTAGATAGATCCATGTATTATAAATAAACTAGTAACTTGTGTGTGTTCTCATTAAATGTGTTTATTATATCTCCTAGTTTGCATTTGTATTTTATTCTAGTTTATACATTTTCTTAATGAGGAGTTTTTGTGATTTACCTGTACATGCTACTAGACATGTGTGAAAGAATATTTATATTTAATTGTTATCTTGGAACATGGTCGAATGCATTTAACAAATTGTGATATTTTATCTAAAATTATGAAATGAAATATTATTTGAGCTTCATTCCTTAGCCAAATTGATTAAATAGTGTGTGTTAATTTATTGGGAAAGAATTACTTTAATTGCAACTATTTGTAAATGTGAAATTATAACAATAGTGATTATTGAGGACTACAAATTGCAAATTTTTATGGATTGCAACACTAGTGCACTAGTGTCTAAATTGAACTTCTTCCAAATTTACTCTCTAAGTTCTCTTTGTAAAGTTCTAGGTTCTTAGTTTTGTAAAGTCTAGTTTTCATATTATGTTTCTTTGAACTTTCAATTTTTCCTATTTTCCTAGATATCAACTCATTAATTTTTTCTTAAGAGAAAAACATGTAGTTTAATTAAAGACAAATGTACATAATTTAGATAAGGTTATGAATAATTTTGATTATCTATATTGAAATTATTAACAATAATACTTCTATATTCTTAGCATTATCTAGTGTGTGCATTAGGTTGAAATATTAACATAACATTGGAATCAATTTTAACCATCATGCGAAAGGATAAAGAAGTTTAGATTGTAAAAAGAAATGAGGGAAGAAATAGCAAGACATCCACATGCATCAACAAAAGTACTGGACCATCACTACAAGGCGAAGGAACATTATACCATGTCAAACACATCATAATTTAAATATATATACATATGTACAAAGCTTCTCAAGTTTGATTCCAAAATTGTAGATGCTTATATATTAAAAATAGGTGAGAAGGGTGTGGTGGTGCCCACCTAGGGTTAGGGTTTTGAGTCGAGTCTACAAGATTATATTTTTACTCCCTCAAACTCTTAATGCCTTAGGTTTTATTTCCCCTCGGCCTCCTGCATTGTATCTTCTATTTTGTCGTTGACCTCCTGTGGCGGGTTCCCGATCGTCTAAGTTGTAACTTAAGCCTTAGCGCTCGTTGAATGACCGGCCCCCTTTGCCTTACATTACCTCCTTTTCCCGTCACAAAAGTCATATCCCTGAGACAATGTGCATCGATGGCTTAATCATGTTCCCACCGATAGGCCGATGGAGATACAAATGAACATCTGAAGTATCATCTTCGAGACCTTGCTTATCGGCAGCTCTACCCAAGTTCTCTCTGATGGGTCGATGCATATACAAGGCAAAAAATACAGAATGCATATCGGTGAAACTATGCTCATCGGCGGCCAAGTTCAAGGTATTTCCGACGGGTTGATGAGGATACAAAAGATACATTTCTAGGAGTGCAAAAATGGATGTATATTGAAGATTGCATCACAGATTCCTAGAATATTTCATGCTTGTATGTATAGGGTTGCATGTATATTGTGTTGTATGTTTGATATACAATTGATAAGATACAATGGCTGGACTCCAAAAAAGATTCAAATATGGTTAAATGGTGGTTGGGCTCATAGATATACAAGGGGGATTGTATGTTTGATATACAAAGGGACATATAATGCAAAAACATACAATCTTGGACTTCAAATTTCATCAAATCAAGCCTGGTAGATGTACATACAACGGTAAAGTTGAAAATTCAAAGGCATTCTTTTGTATCTTGCATTGTATGTATGTTCGACATACAATTGTTTCATACATACAAGTGAATATACAAATGAAATATGCAAGGCGGGAGCGGTCAAGGTCAGCGGTCTTCAGGAACCTGGTGGGGCCCACACAATTGTATGTTCTGCGGGTTGTATGTTGCACATTGTATGTGCGATATACAACGTGAGATACAATGAGGTAGATACAAGTCGGATTCGAAGGTTTTTCCAATCTGGCTGATAAATGCAATGTATCCTGTGGTTGTACGTATATTGCATTTGTACAATGCAATATACAAGGAGATATGCAAAGCAAAAAGACACAAGCACATACAAAGGCATGTGCAAGGGGATTTTTGGTGTGAGAGTGATCATCGGTGACTCAACTCAATGTTTCTCTGATGGCCAATGAGATTTATAAGGATGGTCTTCGGTGTGACAACGACCATCGGCGGAAACTTCCAGGGTCTTTTCAACAGCCGATGAAGAGGGGAAAGTCAACGATGGAAAAAGGGTGCCTATGTGGCATGATCTCATTGGTGGAATACTTTTCGATGGTGGATGTGTGATCTAAAGCCATAGATCTCAGTAGGAGAAGGGAAATCGACGGCCATCATTCAAACTTTCAAGAACAGGAAGAGTTGTCAAATGGAAAGAAATTTCAGAGTGCGAACTGTTGCTGCATCCCGAAGACAGTGGGTTGACCATTATGGCAGAATTACAAAGGTATGGGTCGATGGATTGATGGGCCAGCTACCATTTTTAATGGGAAAATCTCTAAGCGGTTGCACATCTCCTGAGTTTACCTGCTCCTTTCCTCTAGGTCTCTCTACTGCAATAAATGTTTTGGGTGTCATTCTGATGGTGCACTGTATCTGGTAGAATTTTGAAATGCCATTGTAATCAATGCTAAGTACATGTTCTTTCTTTATAAGCGAACTGTGTTACTCATTTTTAGGTTGTTAAAAACTAGACACATTGTGGTGGAGTAATAAGATATAGTTTTGCTGGTGGCTCTGTTTTGGTATCTTGTGAGCTTATGAATCATATGTTGAATTTTTTATACATAGTTTACTGGTTTCATGTTGTTTTTATATGAGAAATGCTTTGTTGCATGTGTTTGGTTATTTGTCCTCCAAGTTGTGGGCATTTTTCTTTTGAATTCAAATAGCTAAGGGTTATTTGGGATTCTAGAACATGGGTTTTCTGTGTTGAATGTCTAATCTCTTACTTTTGTTGAAGGAACAGATTAAATGTTTTGGGTTAAGCATTGAGAAAGGTATGCTACAATAGGGATATCATTAAGTATGAATGACTAAATACTCAGTCTTGGGAATTATTTGTAAGGCAAACACTAAAAATTTTCCCCTTGAAACCCAGTTATAAATTCAAGTTTATGGTAATCATTCACATATGTATGTCTATTGACTCCAAGCCTTGAGATAGGCACCAGTCTAGTCTTGTATTGAGGTTACAACCCAAGGTCCCAGTCTTGCATCTAAATACAATATACAAACTCAAACTTCAAATATAAACCTTTAGGATATTAGAAGTAGTTTTAGGACCAAAATCCTTTATTTCACAACTGAGCATAGGCCCAAATCTAGCCCCTTTGCACTTATTTTACAGTTTTAGTCTGCATAAGAGAGGATTTATCTACTTTGTGTCAACATCCCAGTAAATTCACTAGCATATTTTATGGATGTTGAATAGGGAATACCCCCCTTGGTTCTACAGAGCCTAAAGAAGAAGAGGAGATATTTATAGGGTCTATCTCTTGTACTGTTGGCCCTTGGCTTAGAAATCATGTTGATCAATGATGGCTACCTTGTAGGGATAACTGGGAAGCATCTGGTTTGGGAAAAAACTCCAACAAGGTGTATCTAATCACAACAAATTGTTCAACTATATAATGAAAATTATCATGGTGCTAGAGGAAATGTGTTTTGGAGATGTAGTGTTGTTTCAATTATATGATTTGATAGTCTCAAGGTTAAAAACAATTGTCATAACGTAGTTATCTAGATATGGATAAGTAGCACAATGGAATAGACAAAGAAAAGGATCTTCTAAAGAATCTATAAAGGAAGTGAATACTCTATGTTAGGATGTTTTAAAGGATCTCATATGCCAAATTGTGTATAAGAACAATATATCTAGTAAGGAATATGGCTACCAACTTGGATGTACTACGACTAGCTCATAATTTACCATCACAACTCATTGTTATCATGGAGGATCTAGGTTAAAAGAATTGTAGAAAAATATTTTCTTTCATGGTTGGAATATGTATGAGTGAGAGTTCAAATTTCATGAGAGGATTAGGCTAATTAGTTCTTAGCTCTTAGGATCTAGACCATATATAATTAGATAAAATGGTGTACATAGATGGATGTTTCCATGATAGAGGAAGATAAGAAGGAAAATGTAAAAGTGGAAGAGTAGTGAAAGGAGCAAAGACTAACTATTAGTTTACATTGTAATTACATACATTTTTAAAACATTTTTAACATAGCATATATGGTCCACAATGTATTTAATGTACATTTAACCTACATTTAACATACATATATAAATCACCAATAACAACATGTCATCCACATAAGGTTTTTTTTGCTCTACAACTTTTCCCGCTTCTCTGCCATTTGAATTTGGTACTACATGGGAATGGAAGGTGATAATTTAGGGGGGTTGTGATCCAGCCCCCTCCCCTGACTCTTAGGGATTTTGTTGTTGGCACAGGTTGTCGGGGAGATCTCGTGAATCTGCCCTTGAAACAAGGATTGAAAAAAGTGGAAGGAGCCACTTGTTGGAGATGTGTCTAGTGGGATAGGTAGCTCCAGTAGTATTACAGTTATATCTAAGTCTAAAGGGGCTAAGGCGCTTAAGCTTCTAGACTAGACTATTTTACGGGTTGTAGCCTCGATGGAAAACACCTTGGTGGGCAAATTCTTTGCCATCAGACCCAATATTGATTTGGTTTGATGTTGGATTTCAGCCAGATGGGCTGTTAAGGGTAATGCCTCTGCTAGTGATATGCTGGGTGGTATGTTCTTATTCAAGTTTACTTCCTAGGAGGACCTCCTATCAATCCTAGCTAGGGGTCCCTATCTATATGGGAAGCATTCACTTTCCTTATGCAAATGGAAGCTAGGCTTTGACCCTAATGTAGATCTCAATCAATCAGCTCCTGTTTGGGTGTGGCTACTAGGCCTCCCCTTAGAATACTAGGATGAGGAAATTTTTGCCTAGATAGGAAACACATTTGGAGACTATGTGATAGTGGACAAAGTCACCAAAGCTAAGGTGAGGCTTCTTTATGATCGATTTTGTGTCAATGTTGATGTCCTTAAGACCTCATCCACTTCTATTATTTTGGAATCCAAATATGGGAATTGGACTTAGTGCATCATGTACGAGAACTCTAGAGTTTTCTGTCAAAATTACATGAAACCTAGGCACATTTTCACCCAACACATGGCCCCTAAGCACCCCTCACCCCAGGTGGTGGAGCAGGTTGCCTTAGGTGACAATTTAGAGGAGTATCCCTTTAAGGATGACATCCTAAAAATTATGGAATCGGCCCCTACATCTCTGGAGAAGAATGATTCTAAGATGGCTCTGAAAGAGGTGCCCCTATAGGAGGTGGTGGAGACTACATTGTCTATGGTGGCTGTCTAAGAGATGACTAACAATGGGTTGGCCCATGAAGAGGTGGAACAAGAGCTAGATGAAGTCTCTAAACTGATGGATGTGTTCCATGAGGTTGTTGTTACCAGTGGGGTATGGGAGGATCTAGAGCAAGGGTAATTTACTTTGGCCTTTGGGGTGTTGAAGGAGGTTTCCTAGCAGAGCATAGTGCAAGAAATGCGTAGCCTAGGTGAGAAGTCAGGTCCCCTTGTGAACTTCTCCCCATCCTCGAGTGTTGGGACTGTAGACACCCAAAATTGACCTAGTTATCATCAGTATCAAAATATCACATTATCTATCATCTGCATTTATCTAACACACTTGAGAAATTTCCCTATTTTATCAAAATCACCTATTTCTTCTATTAATTAAATAAATTCATATTTATTTAATTAATTCATTATCTATTTCCTCTAATCTATAATTATTTAATTGTCTCTATTCTATCTATTTTAATTAAATAAATCTTATTTATTTAATTAAAATCCCTTTATAAGCCCACTTTCCAATTAATTAAATAAATTTTATTTATTTAATTATTTTTTCTCGTCACTTATCTTTATCTTTTATCATAAGCTGACATGTGTGCCTCTCTTATTTAAAAACATGTGTGGTACTACATCTTTCATTTAATATTTTTCACATGTAGTACTTTTTATGTACACAATCACACATGAGCCTTATCTTCCCTCCACTTGTCATCTACACATTAACCTATGATTATCAATTCATCTTAGCCATTCACATAGCCACCAAATCTCCACCATTGATTGATTTTGGTTGAGGTCTATATAAACACCCTCTCATTCCATACTACATCATCCAGCATTTTTCATATAGCATCTACATTATCACTCTGAGCATATTGAGCACTTTAGAATCCATCTAACATATTATCATTATCATCCATCCATCATGGCAACTTTTATCTTCATAATTGTTCATTATTGAGAAGCAATCCACTTCATAAACAAGGAATCATACAATCTAGGTGATCTTGTTCTTGAATTGTATGCATTTGATTTCACTTGGATTCAATTATTTGATGCTGGTAGGATTAGGTTTTCATTTATATGCTTGATCCTATTAACATAATTTTTACCTATCAACATTGCTGGACCATCATCTTTACAACGCATGCTTTTGATTTCACTTAGATTCGATTATTTGATGGTGATAGGATTAGGTTTTCATTTATATGCTTGATCTTATTAACCTAATTTTTACCTATCACATTTTGGCATGCCCAGTGGGACTCATGTCCTTGATTAACTTTGTTATTTGAAGTTGTTTTCATGAAGTTAAAATTTTTGGAGCACTTACAGCAAATCGCGGTCACTTTTAAGAGAAAACCAGTCGCCTTTAGAATTTTTGCATCACTTTTAAGCTACAAGCCGCCGCTTTTAGCATTTTCTAGATTGCTTTTATACCAATAGTGGTCACTTCTAGTCCATTTTGCATTACTTTTAATCTAAAATTGGTCGCTTTCAGCTACCTAGGCCACTTCCTGCAAATTAGGGTTTTCTGCTAACATTTGGTTTTTATAGGAACATGGATTTTTTTTCACGCATTTGGCATATTCAGCTCACTTTTGATCAGTAACAGTTCACCTCTAGATTATCTACATTGGTTTTGAGCAGTAGCAGTTCACTTTTGGTAGAATACAGATCACTTTTGAGCAACAGTTGATCACCTCTGGTAACTGTGTGTCACTTTCAGTTCTATCATTCACAGTTTAGTTTTCTTGGTTACTAATCGTCTATTTGTGCAACATCTTATCGATTGTCCAAGAAAATGAGGTTGTGAAACTACTAACATATCTATTACAGCTTAGATCAATCCAAGACATTTCATTTTTATCACTAATTTAGGAATATTTGGGCTTGGTGCTTAAAAAGAATCATTGTTTGTGCTGTGCTTATTTTATCTTTCTTGATTGCTTGTTGTGCATGTGTGTAACCCAAATTTAATAGCAAAAGTATCCTCTCCCCTTGCCTATCAAATGGATCTTGGGTGCATGAGAACTTGTTATTATCTTTAGAGGGCCTGCCTTCCCAGTGTGAGAAGGGGTACGACCTAAGCGGTAATGATCTAAAGCCAAGTCCTTTCAAACCGTTATATAAGAAAAGTGTTTGTGTCAAAAGCCACAAACAACAGGTGCCACTGTGTTAAATCGATGAATGTTTCCCCTGAAACCCCTTAGAGCTTAACCTCTTTGGGCTGGGAAGCCTCCATTAATGGAATGAATCGCCACATGTGTAGCCACCTGAACAAATGCCCTTACTAGTAACCTTGTGTAGTAGACAAAATCCCTCTATTTGTGGACACAAAAGGTGGGACCTTTGAAGGTGCTCTAATTCTCATGGTTCTTAGTAGAGATAGGAGAGACAATCCTAAGGTTTGGTGGGGGGACAAGCCTTGGGAAACCTAGAACTTGGTATGTGTGAGAAGTGAGTGATGTGGAGGGGAGTCAGTACTACCAAGATCTTGAAGCTATTCAATTTGAATAGGTATGGCAAGGGGACTCAACAAATATAGTCCTTTCCTAGCCTAGGTTGTACAAGTTTGTGATTGTTGTGAGTGTGAGTGACTGAAATCACCATTTTCTTGTCAAAATCATCATTCAAAACACATCCTCTATCAAACACAGACCACCTCTAAATAATAACTTCTTGCTTTCAAGATCACTTTTAAACAATAGTTGCTCAACTTTTGCAAAATCTAGATCACTTTTAACCAACAACTTCTCACTTCTGGCAAACATTGCATCGCTTTTACACAGTAGTAGCTCACTTTTGAATTGTAACTAATCACCTCTGGTAAAACTGCTTGCCTTTGGTTCATATTGTAATCTATCATCTAAAACAAACCCAGATCACTTCTAAGCTATTAACTATCACTTTTGGCATTTTCTAAGTCACTTCTAGGCAAACATTAGCAATCCATATCAACCTAGCCAAATTAGTTGCATTTTCAAACTTCTTAGCTTTGTCACTAGCTTTTAGACATTCTTCTGATCATTTGCAGCCACCTGAACATCATCTCCTATCTTGAGCATATCAAAACCATTAGACTTTTTGAGCTTTCCATCCTTTGAGACCCCAAATAGTAACCAAACATCAAAACAATCAACTTAGCAGTAGCAAACATCATCCCTTTGGCCTTACTTAACCCTAACAACACGAGCCAATAGCATCAACAACTAGCTTTTCCCTTGACTTTGTGAGCTATTCTCTAGGGAGTTTATCCAACACCAACAACCAAGAAAGCAACTAAACAACAACAACCAACAACCAAATAGCTAACCAACAACCCATTAGCAAACCAGGCAACTAGAAAACTAGCAAAACAAACCATCAACAAACAAACAACAAACCATTATCTTTTGGGTCTCAACCTGGACAAACTAGTCCAATCCAAATCATCAACCATCATGCGTCAAACTAGGAGCCAATATAGAGTTGAAATGGAAGTAAAATTGTGAGTTGAGATGGAAGCCAAAATGCAACAATCCCAATCAATTCCTCTTAGAGATGCAACTCAATTCACAACTGGTATGCCTTCTTACATGTTTGTGCCTGAAGGATACACCGCTAGACCATCATCTTCACAACAAGTGCAACCTCAAACATTTTCAGAGACCTATGAAGAGCAATCCCAAGATGACTTATCAGAATTTAGAGACACACACCTATGGGACTAAGTTGAGAAGCTTATTTTATGTTATCCTAATCGCTATTTCTTGCAATTAGCCCATATGGGAGCCAAGTTATCAAGTGACTTCGACATATCTGCCATTCGAAAACAAGATCCAAACACTACCGCTGTTGTTGCCAAGGGACCATCCACTCTAGCCACACCATCTCGTGACATATTCATGCAATCTCACACACCTTCCAACCCATCTCCTTCATTGCCTATTGCTACACCATCAAACCCACCACATTCAGAGTACACTCTAGAACCTTTAATAACTCCAACTGAGGTACTTCCTTACCTTTCACATAATTTGAGCTTTCCACCTTTCCATGTTTCACAACACAACCCCACTCCTACGATGACCGTATACGTGCCTCAAGTATCACAAGTTGTCCATGTTTCACAAGCTCAAACTCTACAAGTTTCACAAGCTATTCCAATACCACAAACTCCATGAGTTTCACAAGTTATCCAAACACCACAAGCCACACAAGTCTCGTAGCCATTACAAGTTTTTACTCCTATTGCATCACATGTGGAAACCACACCCCAAATTAATACTCCTATCACCTCTAATATGGTCTCCATGATTTCCACAAATCCATCCAACACACCATATAACCCCAGTGTTAGTCTCAATGACATGACTGACCCTCCTATTATCTCACAAGACAATCCTAGTGCCATTGTCTCCTATGTCGATCAACTTACATCACTCACTCCACCTCCATATAAACCTTCACAAAACATCAATCCATCTTATGCAACCCAAGGATTACCCATTTTCACCCAACATATGCCATATACCAATCCATCTCAAAGCATTGATGTTGTTCAAAACATAAAACCAAATGTCCATCCTTCTTCATCCACCAATCCTTCCATTGCTTACCATATTGTAAATCCAACTCCCAATCCACAACCATTGACTAACGTCAATCCATCCTCTAGTTCCCATGTGATGCAAAATCTTGGAGTTAATCCATTGCAATATACCCAACCACCACTTGTATCTCAAGGACATCAATCCTCAAACACATATGTGTTGCATACCAATCCTTTGACATATAATGTGAGCATGAAACCTCAACAAATGGTCATACCCTCATACATTCCACAACAGTAACCACAATATACACCATATTACATTCCACCTCCAAACAATCAACCCCCTTTGCAACAATAACAACTATCTCAAACAAATCTTGAACAAATGATTAACAAGGTGGTAGGACAAAACAAGAGGACATTTTCCTTGGGAGATATATGGTCTTATCCATTTGACAAGTCACTTCACATGACACCTTTTCTGTCACATTTCAAAATTTCACAATTTGACAGATACAAAGGGAAAGGTAATCCAGATGACCATCTTAGAGCATTCTATGTTGCATGTCTTGATGTCACTCAGGATGATACATATCTTTTAAGACTATTCCCCTGAAGCTTAGTGGGATAAGCTCTTGAATGGTTCTCTCGCTTACCTCTGGGAATCAAGACTTTTGAGGAATTAGCAAACAAATTTTGATCCCATTTCTCTTTCACCATTGAACATGAGGTGAATATTAATGACCTTGTCAATAACAAACAACGTAATGGTGAAACTTTCTCCTCATTTACCCAACAATGGTGTAACATGGCTAGAAAACTATCATGGCAAATACCTGAGAAATAATAACTTGACATCTTTGTCCAAAATCTTCATCCAGAGCTTTCCTTCCAACTACAATTGCAAAGTGCTAGCACCTTTGATGAACTTATCTCCAAAGAAACCACCATTGAGTGCACTTTAATTGGTAAGGGCACTATCAAGATTTTTAGAGACAATAAAGACAATTATCAATCTTTCAATGACAAATCCCGCTTTGGGAACAAGAACAAAAATGTCGGTAATGATGGCATTGTGGATGCAAAGAACATACAAACAATGAAATCTCTCATTCAAGCCACATCCATAGCTAATCAACCTTTTCAACGAAATCAACCAAGAACAAATCCAACACCTAGAAGATAATTTACTCCTTTAGCGGAACCCATGGAGGTAATCTTTCAAAAAATTGTTCAAGTGGGAGATATCACATTACCTGAAGCTCCACCAATGTAGAACTTGTCTTCAAAGCTCCTTGGTACAAAGAGAATGAATATTGTGAATACCATAGAGTCAAAGGACATAAAACAAATGGTTGCATGTGCTTAAAACATGTCATTCAAGATTGCATCGATCAAGGTCTAATTAAAATCACACCACCAACATCACAACTGGCACACCAACCAACATCGAACTATGACTTAGATGATTTCAAGAATCCACTTCCATCTCATGATAAGACAAGTAACCCTCATACTAGGAGTGCTATCCATTGCAACTATGAGTCATCCACGATTGGCCGCATTGACCAAGCTCGCATTTCTACCATCACTATCGAAGACAAAGCACTTGATTGCACTATAACTACTAGAAGAGGTCATGTTACCATTCAAGGAGCACCTATCAACCCTCCTTGATTACCTTCTAGTTATAATATCCTTGATCACCTTGCTAAAACTCCGACACACATCTCCATCCTAGAGTTTCTTTGCATATCCCCCACCCATAAAGCTATCCTTGAAAAAGTATTGCAAGAGTCTTCGATGCCTAATGATATCAATACCACACAATTTCAATCTATGGTAGGGCCAGCATTGCAGCCCCTTGCCATCTCACCTTCTCTGACAAAGATCTTCGACCATCCATTAACCCATCACATAATGAAGCCCTCCATATAGAAGTATTTGTAAACCAACACCATATCAAATGAATCCTAGTGGATGGTGGAGCTGGTGTCAATATATGCTCTCTAAAACTAATAAAACAATTGGGATATTCTGAGAAAGACATTGACACTTCTAAGGTCATTACTATCAAATCATATGATAATGCTGAGAGAGATACTGAAGGAGTCATCCATTCACCTATCCAAGTTGTTCCTGAGACTACTGAAACCCACTGTCAAGTCCTTGATATTGAGTTTCCCTATAACATCATCCTTGGCCGTCCATAGATCCATGCCCTTAAAGTCATTCCTTCCATCTATCATCAATGTCTCAAGTTTCCACATAATGGTGTTGAAGTTACTATCCATGCCAATCCCAATCCATTCAATTTTTTTGTGCCTTTCAAGACAAATATCAAAGTCCTAACCGTATTCCTATCAACACCGAAGCTTATCCATCTTCATCTTATGTTGACCCATCCACCTTACTCGAGCCATCGTCTAGCAAAGCCATTATGAATCTTCATATCAAGTACACTGAACAAGGTCTGGGTGAATACGCCCTGCAAGAATCTTCATCCACATCCATTTTTGATATAGAAACTGGACCTTCTTCAGTAGGAGAAACTTCTAATTCAGATACCATTGATGATTCCTCCCTTCATATCACCAACCTTTTTCAAGGAACCTTCATCTTCATGATCTCGGCCACCTCTTCATTTCTATCTAATGATGAACTTGAGTCTAGTTCTCAAGATACCCCTAGTCCCATTGTCGATCACATACTCCCACAAGATAAAGTTGTTGGTAATTCCTCCATCCCTCCTAAGTCCACCATTTCCCATCAAAAACCACATCACGTCCCCAAAACATCTGTCGCCATCCTTCCTCCATCAAACTCTAAAGGTCAAAAGCATGTGACCATACACCTTCCACCATCCAACATACCTCTGTTACTTCCAACTCATAAACTCCCACCATCCACGTTATCTCCACTTCTTCCACCTCCATTATCCTACAAATCATAAAAGCATGTGACCATACACCTTCCACATCTAATTTGCCTCCATTACTTCCAACTCCTAATATCTCTCCATTTTCCTTACCACCATTACTCCCAACACATAATTATCTCCCTATCTGTAAATACCCTTATAATCCCAATCATGGCCAACAAATGCATATATTGTCCAAACATAAAGCTTCCACTCATTCCACCAACCCCGCTTCCATCAAACCCATGGGATTCACAAATAAAAATTTGGATGCCTCTACCTCTAAAGCCAAGAATCCTAAAAATCCTCATGCCTCAGGGCACCAATGTAAAGAATCACAACCAAGTACATCCAAAAAGCCATCTGAGCCCATAACTCTACAAGAAGAGCCAACGGCCAAAATGGTTTGGGTTCCTAAGCAAACAAGAAAGCAAGTCAAATGAGGCATCCTTATTCACCTTTCAAAAAACCCAATCATCCCCTTCCATCCAAAAATCCACAAATCCCACAAGCAAAGAAAAAATCATAAAGAATACTAAGTCTATTTGGGTACCTAAATCGCTAAGTCACCCATCCCCTAAGCAAACATCCCCATTGCTTCCTACATCACCTTCCCATCTAAAGCTTCAATGTTTATCACAGTGTGTGCAACCGTTGGTCATGATTCCATTCCACTCCGCAACATTCCCACATACCCCCATCTCTCCATCCTCCATCCATTATCCTACATATCTTCCTATCACTTTTCTATGGTCCATGCTTTTGTATAAGCCTTCTATCCATCCATGCATGAACCTTTCATAATCCATATCATAATCCATTAGCCTTCCATCCACTATCTACCTACTCCATCTCCTGTCCATGCAAACATCACCCTTACCAACATCTATGAGCATAATGACATGGTCTATGCAATAGCATCATTCATCTCCAATGGGACTACCAACATTTATAGCACTAGACACTTGAGTCCCTCCTATCTATTACCATGGTGAAAACCTGGCAAACAGGTGCCATGTGTAATTGTCATGCTATCCCATCAAAAAAAAAAAAAAACCCATCCAATAGTGAAAACCACTTTGTGGCACTTTAGATGACAAAAAAATAGTACAAGATAAATAATTCATCCTCTGGTGAAAACCTGGTAAACAAGTGCCTTGGATAAGTACCATAGTGAAAACCTACCAAACAGGCATTGTGTATAGACCAGCCTCCATCATTTACTTTGTTTGTTTGATCACAACTTTCCACAACATCACAATCTACTATCTTGGCTCCATAATCCATATCATAATCCACTATCATTCCTATCCATACATCGCAATCCATTATCCTTTATCCATCCATAATAAAAGCCTTTCTGCTCTTACCTTTGTCATGCTAGTTATCATAGCTTGGACTTTGTTGGGGTTAAGATATCATTTGGCACCTTAGCATACTATCCACATAAGTACATCCATTGCAGCATCTCCCTAACAAACTTCATCCCACACTAGGGGCACTTGTTGAGCCTTATTTGGAAGTGGACATCTACAACTCTAGCTCATACCATCCAAATGAAAACCTAAAACATACCAACCATCCAAACCCAAACCCAAAACACAGCAAACATCCAAAACACAACCAAAAAAAATGCAAAAAAAATTCAAAACATAGCAAAAATCCAAAAAAATCAAAACATCACAAAATCCAAGCAATAAAGTTGATCCTTTGACATCAACCATCAACATAATAAACAAGAACTACATCTCACCTCTATCATTCAAAGCCTTGATCCCATGGATACAGGGTATGTAGGCAATCTGAGATGCGAATGAAGCACTATAATTTAGGCATAGACGATAGCTCCTTTCTCATCATTCATCCTTCATCTTTCTTCTAATCATCCTCCAATCACTCATCTCCCTTTCTTCTATATTTCATCACTTACATCATCAATAAGCCCAGAACTACATATTTATCATGTCTCATCATTATTGTAATATGCTTTGATCCCGTGGATATAGGGTATGTAGGTAATCTTGAAATACGAAGGAAGTATCCAGTACGCAAGCATAAATGATCCACCCCATCTTCATCTTCTTTCATCTTCCATCTTCTTCTCTTTGACTAGCTCAAGCAAGAAGTAGACTATGCACATCAGTGATAGCTCAAGCACTTTAACAAATCAGGGATAAGATGGAAGCTATTTATCCGTATGCCTTAAGCGAACATTTGCTATAACAATTTATCAACATCTTTAGCCTTTAATAGGATACAACTTTCCTCTCAACAAGGCGCTAGCTTAAATCCATCCAAGAGCACTTAAATTTGGGAAGAGAACATGATGACAATATATTTTATTTTATCTTTTGTCCCTTTCTTATGCCTAATCAAGACTGCCTTGATCTATCTATATCTTGGTATGTTACGATGAAGTACATAATGGGGCATGGTCCTATTGCTTTCATATGTTGTGTCTGTGGGATGATCTTATTCTTTTCTTATGCGTATTGGTATCTTGTACGTGTTGGGATTAGCATCTTGCATATCAATATCTTTTGCATCTAAGAAGATAAATAGTCTCTTATGCATTGAGACTATTCTATGCGAAGACTATTTACATACATATAACCAGCAAGGTGTCATTGTGTGTAGTAGAAATAAGCTCAAACCTTTGCTTGTAGCATCAAATTCCATCTCGGAACACTAGCTGCTATTCATATCTTGTGTATGTTGGTTCAACATCTTGACTTCATACATTTAGACAAGATTGTAGTATGCTAGTTATGCATTGGATACCTCAAAACCTTTGTCTTTTATACCCTGGTGCGTAATATCTATATGCTATATCAAACATAAGGATTACATTTCTTTATTTTTGAACAATTACTTTAAAATTTGTCATTCCATCTATCCATTCCATCTTATTCCTATATAGTCCTCAACCAAGATCAATCTTTCCCTCCATCTAAACCATCCCCATTTATCCCTCCCAACCCCGTTTCCTTTGTGTCAACCTTGTTTTTATCCTTTCATCTTATCGTGAGCCAACCCAACCCTTCCTAGTTAGCCTGGCTTACCTCTCAAGGGGGCATCACTCGCTAGTTACACTAGGGCATCACCTTGTTTATTGAGTGAATTATCATATCTTTGACACAACGTTCTAACAAACATTATATCAAAGAGGGGCAAAATGTAGACACCCAAAATTGACCTAGTTATCATTAGTATCAAAATATCGCATTATCTATCATCCACATTTGTCTAACACACTTGAGAAATTTCCCTATTTTATCAAAATCACCTATTTCTTCTATTAATTAAATAAATTCATATTTATTTAATTTATTCATTATCTATTTCCTCTATTCTATAATTAAATAATCTTTAATTATTTAATTATATCTAATCTATCTATTTTAATTAAATAAATCTTATTTATTTAATTAAAATCCCTTTATAAGCCTACTTTCCAATTAATTAAATAAATTTTATTTATTTAATTAATTTTTCTTATCACTTATCTTTATCTTTTATCATAAGCCAACATGTGTGGCACTACATCTTTCATTTAATATTTTTCACATGTAGTACTTTTTATGTACACAATCACACATGAGCCTTATCTTCCCTCCACTTGTCATTTACACATTTACTTATGATTATCAATTCATCTCAACCATTCACATAGCCACCAAATCTCCACCGTTGATTGATTTTGGTTGAGGTCTATATACACCATCTCATTCCATACTACATCATCCAGCATTTTTCATATAGCATCCACATTATCACTCTGAGCATATTGAGCACTTTAGCATCCATCTAGCATATTATCATTATCATCCATCCATCATGGCAACTTTGATCTTCATAATTGGTCATTGTTGAGAAGCAATCCACATCATAAAAAAGGAATCATACAATCTAGTTGACCTTGTTCATGAATTGCATGCATTTGATTTCACTTGGATTTGAATCTTTGATGGTGGTAGGATTAGGTTTTCATTTATATGCTTGATCTTATTAACCTGAGTTTTACCTATCAACATCGCTGGACCATCATCTTTACAACACATGCTTTTGATTTCACTTGGATTTGATTCCTTGATGGTTGTAGGATTAGGTTTTCATTTATATGCTTGATCTTATTAACCTGATTTTTACCTATCATAGGGATTGGCAAGGGCTTGGAGGATCAAGAGGGTTGGACCATTGCGAAAAAGAAGGGGAAAGGAAATAGTAGAAAGATAGCTAATGTGGGGAGGAGAGTAGCAGGGCAAACCCCCACACATGAAGACCAGACATAGGGAGATAGAACTGGAAATTGCTAAGGGGAAGTAGACCACCTTGTTGGCCCCTCCTAGAAAGACCAAGAAATGAAGATCATCTCATGGAACATTAGAGGGCTCAATAGTCCTCAAAAGTAGTTGTTGGTTAGGAATTGTATTTTTTAGAATAAAGTTGATATTCTCCTACTTCAAGAGATCAAAATGACGGAAGAGAATTTCAATCTTGTTGTAAAAAAGATCTGGCGCAGTGTGAGTTATGCTATTGGCAAAGCACAAGGAGCTTCAAGAGGTATTGCTACTATATGGAACCATAATCTAGTGGGGAGTGTGATTTCGTGCTCTAGGCATTCCATTGAAGTTTCCTTCCAAAATCACCTTGAAAGGTGGATGCTCATCAATGTTTATACTCCTAATACCTGTAGTAGTAGAAAGGAGGTCTGGGATAGCTTGACTGTTAGAATTAAGGGAGCTAGAGGAACCAACTAAATGATCATGGGGGATCTTAATTCTCCCCTCTACCCATCTAAGAAAATGGGGGAGCTCACTGATTTCTCGGATAGCATGTCAGACTTGGCTAAGTTCTTAGGAAATGATGGTCTCATGGATATAGAACAGTGGGGCAAGATTTTACCTAGTCAAACAGGAGACAAGGGAACAATCTTATTTAGGTCAAGTTAGATAGATTCTTAGTCTCTTCTTACTGGGCCATCATGAATCTTGTGCATCTAACTGCCCTTCCTTGAGTGGGCTCAGACCATAACCCTCTTTTACTTAGCTTGCACGAGGGGAGTATGAAAGACCCCTTCCCCTTCAAATTTGAAATGATGTGGGCCCTCCACCCTGACTTTAGGGACAATCTCTCTAGGTGGTGGAACATCCTTGTTCATGGGCCTACTATGTATAGATTGGCTCATAAGTTGGCTAATTGAGGAGTAAGGTTAAAGGATGGAATAAATATATCTTTGGCAATGTCCTGACTAGGAAGAAAAGCATTATGGGGCAACTTAAGGAAGTGAAAGATAGAATGGAAAGGGGGGGCCTCTCAAAGGAATTACAGACCCTTGATAATACTCTTTCTAAAGAGTGGGTGCGGACTCTTAGAGAAGAAGAGGTTTACTGGAAGCAGAAGTCAAGAGTTCAATGGCTTAAAGAAGGAGATAGGAACACTTCCTTCTTCCACCAATCCACCCTAAGGCATATAGGAAGAGGAATTTGATCTGAAAACTTAGAGCTGACCATGGCACTAAGATTGTGGATGATGGGGAGATTGGGAGAATAGCTCTTAGTTACTTTGAGTCCCTACTGGCTGCTCAACAACCTAGTGCCTCTATGGAAGAAAGTTGTTCCCTCCTAGACTCTATCCCGTCCATTCTTTCTAAAGAGGACAACTGCCTCCTGACCAAACCCATCTTGGAGGAGGAAGTTAGAGCTATTGTCTTCTCTATGGGTGCATTCAAATCCCCTGGCCTAAATGGTTCCCCCTGGCCTTCTTCCAAACCTTCTGGGAGATTGTGGGGAATGATGTCTTCCAAGTGGCCAAGGATTTCTTCTGAACTGGTAGGATCCTGCGGCAGTTGAACATCACATTTATTACTCTAATCCTAAAGAAGATGGAAGCCAATCTTATGAATGAATTCAGGCCTATAATTCTCTACAACATGGTGTACAAGGTCTTCACTAAAATTATGGTGTTCAAGCTTCAACCCCTCCTTGACAAACTCATTTCACCTAATTAGAAGGGTTTTGTCCCTAGGAGATAGATCCTTAATGTGGCCATCACTACTCATGAGATTATCCACTCAATCTCCAAGAGCAACTCCTCAGGTATGATCTTTAAATTGGATATCTCCAAAACTTATGATCGTGTTGATTGGGACTTCTTTCTCAGGGTTCTAAGGAAATTTGGCTTCAATGAGAAGGTGACTAATATGATAAAGGAGTGTATATCCATGGTTCACTTCTCTATCCTAGTCAATTGTTCTCGCAGAGGATTCTTCCCCTCTGGGAGGAGCCTCAGGAAAGGTGACCCTCTTTCTCCCTATCTCTTTATCTTGTTGGATAAAGTTTTAGGTAGTAATGCTTGCAACCTTTTGATGTAGGGGACTCTTCGAGGTATCAATCCTATCTCCTCTACTCAAACCTCAGTCATACAGTAATTTGTTGATGATACTATACTATTTGGAATTACCTCAATTATTGAAGCTAGAAGATGGAAAATGTTCCTTAAGGCTTATGAAGGAGTCTCTGGTTAAAGTAACAAATTTGAGAAAAGACACATCTACTTTCTTAATACTTAGGAGGATTTGAAAAGAAAAATCACACGTGTCCTGGGTTGTTTGAGTGTGAGGTTCCTAGCCACTTACTTGGGCCTCCTGCTTACTATCACTAAGGTCTCATCTAAATTTTGGAATGGTTTACTTGAAATAATATAGAGGAAATTGGCTAGTTGGAAAGGTGCCCTCCTAAACCAAGTGAGGAAATTCCAGCTCCTCAAAGCTTCACTTCAAGGCATTCCAAACTACTCCCTAAGTTTGTTCAAAATACCTAGGTATGTGGTAGAGAAGATTGAGTAGATCCAAAAGAAATTCCTTTGGTTTGGATTGGAGGAGAAATGGAGAATTGCCCTGGTTGGATGGGACAAGGTTTGTACCCCTAGTTGCCAGGAGGGATTAGGATTGAGAAGAATCTAGCTCATGAATCGTGCGTTCTTTTCTAATGTGGGATGTCACCTCATCCAAGGGAACAAAGACTAGGGGAAATTATGATGGCTAAGTATCTCAATGGGGATTAGGGTGGTAAGTTTCTCTCAGATGTCAGCTTGCCCAAAGGCTCTGTAATTTGGAATGGTACTCTCAAGACCTGTGGCCTCTTTTGCCAAGGAATTTGGTGGAAGATTGGAGATGACAAGGATATTAAATTTTGGGAGGGTAGATGGCTTAAGGATAAGCCACTTAAGGAGATGGAGTATGGTAGAAATGCAGATAAGGCATGCAGATTCTTTGGTCACTAGGTGGCTAACTATTTTGGGACTCACAGGGGGTTCAAGAGATGGAGAGATATGACAGAATGTGTCTAGGAACATGATGAGGATAGGATGCTAGCTATTCAACTTCAAAAGGACCTAGAGGACTTCAGAGTCCCTCTCTTCCCTAAGTAGGATCAGATAATTTAGGACAAGGATTGTAAAGGTAGGTTCTCTATTAGAAATGCTACTGGTCTATTGTTAGACCCTAGGGAGGATAAGTTCTGGGGGAGAGTTTGGATTCCTAAACTTCTTCCTAAAATCAATTTATTCTAGTGGACTTTGATGCACAATAGAATTTTGACTATAGATAATCTGAAAAGGAGGGGTTTTCAAATGCCTAACAGGTGTGTCCTCTATGGTATTGAAGAAGAGACACTCAATCATGTTTTCCTTCACTATAGTTTTTCTTCTAAGATTTGGGCCTTGATCTTTCAGAAGCTTAATATAAGTTGGACCTTGAATAGTAATCTTGCAACCCTAATCTAGGATTGGAGGCCCCCTTTTAGTCTGGTGCTCCCAATGTCCAAGGAGCTATGGTTACAATTACCACCCCACATGGCCTAGAATCTTTGGAAGGAATGTAATAATAGAATATTCAGAGAGAAATTTAGAACACCTGAGGAAGTTTTCCAGAGTTACCACAAACTGCTAGCTAAGAACATTAACTCTTATAACTTCAAAGCTTTTGATAGGCCCCCTAGATGGGAAGAACAGTGTTTGTTAAAACACTGGAACATCAGTCCTAATAGTTATTGTATAGATGTCTCTAAAAGGATTGCTAGGGCTAATACCAGGTGGGTCATGCCTCAGAAAGGTTGGGTTAAGCTCAATTTTGATGAAGTTGCTAAGGGGAATCTGGGAGTGGCCAGTGGTGGAGGAATCATAAGAATTGACATGGAAGCCTTTGTGGCTGCTTACACTGGAGGCATTAGATTTAAGAATAATAATGAGGCTAAAGCTTTAGCCTTGCTATGGGGAATTAAGTTGGCTATCTCCTTGAACATTAGATTTCTTCATGTGGAAGGAGACTCGATGTTAATTGTTAATGTTGCCCTAGGCTCAGCTCAGTTTGGATGGAAATTAGTTGACATTGTGGGGGATATTAGCTTGCTGCTCAACGGGTTTGAGGAGTTCAAGATCTCTCATGTTTACAAGGAAGGAAATGTGGTTACCGATGCTATGGCAAACCTGGGTATTGGTAGCAAAGGATGGTGGTGCTGGAGGAGTATGACTTGCTTGCCCAATGAGATTCATACTCTCATAAAGAAAGATGAAGATAACAACAAGAATTAGATGGTTCGGGGCCATGACCATCCTCCTTTTGTGGCTAGGTGGTGCCATAGATTATGTGCATCTTGAGAGCTATCTAAATGGGATTGGGGTTGATGGTATTGGTTGGATCAACATGTTTGGTGGGGAGAAATTTTTAAATTTTCAAAATCAGCTGGGAGGGAACAAGAGAGCCTTAAAGTGGCAGTTGACCCTTCCTAGGTGGCATAAAATGAGGGTTGGCAGGGGTCAGGAGTATAGCCGATGGTCCAAAGGTCTGGTGATGAGGGTCGATAGGGGTCGAGAGTATTATCGGTGGGCAAAAGGTCCAGTGGATGGCTAGAGTGCTGATGAGATGATAGGTGGGCAGGTCATTATGCAAAAGAACCTTGATTTTGGTAATGATGCGAGGGATAGATCTATTGGGGCCGAAAGGATGCCATTGTGGCCCCTGGCAGGGGTACGGATGATGTGTAGGATGGATCTACCTACGGGAAATAATATTTGGTTCATCTTTGCGGCGGGTGACATTCAATGCCACACAAGGTGGCAGTCGAGATCTTTCCCAAGGTGATTTTGCAATGTGTTATAGGTTTAGTATATTGCCATAATAATTATGATGTGATTAATGATCTTACTTCACGGCCTTTCCATTTTGTTGAGTTACTTGCTAATCACAAAAGCACCAACCTTAGCATCTTTAACCTATACAACTTGTGTGATATTCAAACTATGAAGATGGGGGGAGAGATTGTTAAGATTGAGCTGACCATGGTGGAGGAGTTCAGATAGGACCAGATTGTCTGGCATATAATCCAGGAAGGGGAAGTGGTTCACTTTCTTGAGGGTATGATTGGCCATGATAAAAACTTGTTGCACCAATTTGCAGAGTCGTGGAATGAGGACACCAGAGAAGTCCACATGGGGAGTATTGGCTTCTAAGTGTCTGAGGAGGTGATAAGCTAAGCCATGGGGCTCCCCACCAAAGGGAAGAAGCACACTAGACGTAGCAAGGTGCTTGACCCCAAACACATGGGTCTCTTTTTCAGAGAAGGGGAGGTAGCCATGAAGTTGCATGGTGGATTTGATAGGGAGAAGCTGTCGGAGCCTCAGGGCCAAGTCTATTTAATGCTTATGAATTTCTTCATGCTAGAAGGGAGGTTTAAGGTATTTTACCATTACCAATATGCCCTTCTTAATCACTTTAGGAACAAGATGGAAATTAGCTTTCCTTTTTTCTTTAGTCCTCCCTAGAAAATTTGATTAAATTTGCTAGAGAGCTTAGGGCTAAAAAGCTTGGTCACCCTCTTGTCCCTATCCATTAGGGCCTCATTTTGAGACTCTACCATTTCCATCTTGTCATGTGTCCCTTGAAGCAGATTAAGGTCAATTTGATTGAGGACCCCTAGACATTTGTCTCTCCTGGCTCTAAAGGTAAGGTGAAAATGTGTGTCAGGACCCCTAAGATCTCTAAAATTGCCAAGGGGGGCCCATGCAAGCCCCCACTGGGGACCCTCACCCCTAAGTCTAAAAAAAATCCCTAAGAAAAGCCCTTCTAGAGCTGGGGAAAGATAAAATTGGCTTGGCCAAAAGGGAGAGGATGGTGGCTGAGGAAGGGACTATGCAGGCTAAGAAAGCCAAGACTAGTGCCAAGGAAGAAAGGATGGCAATTGGTTTTGTGAAAATTGTGGAATTGGACCTGAGGCCTATTCAGACTGGAAGTGGTATTGGTGAGGATGATATTAAACATACAAGTTCAAGGGTTTACCATTCTAACCGTATTGCTGGGAAACCTTCTACTAACCCAAAGGGTGTCAATATTTTTGATGACTCAGAATTTGTTGAGGAAACTATGGAGGAGGGGGAATGATGCTCCTACTAAATCTGTGCAGGAGGAAGAAGGGGTGAGCCATTTTGTTTCCATGAACAAATCAAGTTCGAAGGAACTGGGTGGTGCTGCTAAGGAAAATGGTGATTTGGATAACAAGGGTAGTTGTCTTCTGTGTGTCATGACCACTGAGGACATGGAGAGACTCAAGCTATAGATGGATAAAATGTAGAAGAAATGGAAGACCATGGCCAAATTTGCTGCCAAGGCCTTGTATCAGGCAGTGTTGATCTTTGTTGCTATGAAGGAGATAGATGACAAGGTTAAGCAGGTGGGGATTGATAGCCTTTGTGATTACAAAGATATGGTCAAGTTTTTGGCCAAGTTCAAGACTACTGACAATCCTTAGTTCTTATTTTACTTTCTACTATTTTTAGTTAGTCATTTTTTGTCAATTGTCAATGTGCTATTAATGTACTGTTATTGGCATGTTTAAGGCCTATTGCCCTGGGGCCTATTTTGTATAGGGTTTTGGACCCTCTTTTCTAGCTGAACTAATAAAAAACATACATATATAAATCATTTAAACTCATGAGTTCTCTAAATAGATATATAATGTACATATATAAACACAAACACACATGTATATATATGTATGTATGTAGATTTTCACATAAGCATTTACATAAGCAAATATGTATGTAATCAAGTCTTGCAAATGTCAATATATATCAAACATAAATCATCAAATGTATGTAATCATGTCCTGGTGTAAATGTGCACATGTCAATATATCAAACATAAATCATCAAACATGTATGTAATCAAGTCCTAGAAATGTCAACATATCAAACATATATCTGGAAATGTCTAGATGCAACATCAAATGGAGGTCTCTAGGTGGCTGACTAATCATTGTGTTGACTCCTAGTTGAGTGACCCTCTGAATGAGAATCTTGCTCCGATGGATGTGATGAGTCATGGAGATAAAATCAAGTACAATGTGTTAAATACATTTTATCTATATATAGAACTATTTAAAAATGTATGTAATATTATAAATAGATCTATATCTATTTATCTATATATACATCTATGTACATGTAAAAATTTAAAACTGACATGTCCATTGACAACAATATCATCAATAGAATCACGCCGATGTATACGATCTGACCGTAGGCTAGGAGTAACATGAGGTATCTCCATCTACACTATATATATATCATTTAGTTAAAACTAAAATCTAAATAATTTTTAAAAAAATTGAATTGAACATGCACATGCACACATACATATAGATAAACATACATACCTGCATATTAGGTGGCACAGGTTCTGAGCCCTCTGCAATGTCTGCCTCCACTAAATCATCCAAATGAGTTGTCTGAGCTATGTGATGATCTAATGTATCTATCTTAGCCCTCTCATGTCACAGTAATGATGAATGAAGGGGACTAACCAACTAAGATGGCATCAATAATGAATCTAAATACATCAACATCTCCACAAAACCTGCAGACTACATCCTCTCAAGTTCATCTAAAGGATCACTAGCATGTGCAGTAACCAAATGATCTGTAGGTGGATCCTAATGTGCACTGGTGCTAGGCCTGGCAGGGTGGTGAGAATGATGAGATCTTGAATGTGAATGAATAGATGTAGCCTGACGATCTCTAACTTGATCTATCAAGATCCCTAGCTCTAATGCAATGAAGGCATATGCCTCCAAGAGATCCTCCATAAAACAATGTAAAGTTCTACGTGCCATCTCCTCTGTAAGACCATCCAACTGTGTAGATGTAGGGATGCCTACCATAGAATAAGGATCATAGTGAGTGCAACTGCACTGTGTTGTAAATGAAGCTCTAGATCATGGATGTTGTGCCATCAAAAACTAACCCACACGATCACTAGCTATCGTAGTGTTATCAACTTCAATATTGCCAACACTATCAATTGCTTCCCTTTGGGAAACAATGACAACATGATCTACTAAGGGGGCCAGGACTAGGGAGATAATAGGATTCCTCTAACCAACCAATGCCCTATACGCTGGGGTTGCCCAATCAGCTTGATGATAAGCATCCCCATTAGCAAGCCTACCACGGCCCTGACCAAAATATCTCGAAAGGTCACAATAGTTGACTTTGAGGCCCAAATGAACCTCAGCATACAACTACTGTGCAAAATATAAGGGAATTTGGTCATTATTTGGATAACAACCAAAGATAGTAAGAAATCAAGGGTAGATCAAATTGGCTTTAGCACTGTCCACACATCTGGTTACCTGGTATCCCTTCACCTTTGCCTTATCCTAATAAAATGGAAAACACTGGGATTTAATGGTTTCTTTGGTCACCATGTTTTGAACATGAGAAAGGGGAACATCACCACAAACTTCTTCCCGCATGTGGGAAAGAATAGCAGCTATAGTATAAGGGGAATAAGCACTTGTGTCTCAAATTTTATCTCTAATTTTTTCTAGGCTTTTCATTATGGACTTACAAGTGTCCTTATGTATTCCCATGTTGGTATCATCATTTATGGAAACTCTCAATCTCTCAATCTCACTATTAGTTCATGCAAATAGTTCCTGAGGTGGAACTGGTGCATAATTTGCCATGTGTGATGTACCTGAAGGAGAAAAATTTCAAGGTTCTTTCTTTAATCTATAGAGAATCTAGAAATACTGGACATACATGTGCACATTCAATTTAAATTATTAAACTATTAAATGTCTATTTAAAAAAATACATTATCTTAGTTTATTAAAGTTGGAATTATTAAATATAGATTTAGTCAAAGATCTCTAGTTGGATAAAACATGCAATTAGACATAGAGATAGATCATGCATGTAGAAATTCATAACTCATGTGTATTATAAATATATTATATTGTAACGTCAAAAAATGTCCCCTTGGAGGCTTTTCCCTTATAAGGTTTAGCTCCCGGGTCTTTAGAGTGCATTTAGGACATTTTAGTTCATATTTTAGCATCCTGATGGAATGATACCTAGGTTCCATGACAAATAGGACCTAGGTGGACCCCTTGAGCTGTACCCTGCCCAAAATAAGGGGGAGGACTTGGGCACCCATGCCTTAGTCCTACCCTATTTTGGGGCAGCCCCAATTTCTGGGTGTCAGTTTATGACCGTTAGGAGGTTATTTTTCCGACATAGTAAAGTTTGATTTTTAATATCTTGGTGGGAATGCTTGTAGGTGCATATATAATCATGTGTAGGCATTCATTTGTAAACTAGATGATTACTAGCAACCTATTGTGTTCTTAAGGTGATTCAAGGCTTTCTATTGTGTTGCAAGTGTAGACTTATATGTTTTGTGTGTTGATATTTGTAGATTTGAGCATCAATTCCTTCATGGCATGAAGAGAATCTTCCTCCATGAAAGCTTCACTACAAGGTGACATATCATTGTGTTTATATCATTGATTCCTTTGGTTTTTGGCCTCTGCCTCACAAGGGCACACCTTCTTTATCTAACAACGATGTTTGGAGACTTAAGTGTCCTCTGGGGTTTGAATGAGGCAAACCTCTAAACACCACAACCCCCAAACCAAGTCTTGTGATTGCAAGTTACAGGTGTCGCATATAGGAAAAGTGGAGTTGTAGGAAGGCTAGGAAGACATCAAGGATTTAGGATCTGAATAAAAGTTAGACAAAGGAGCACTTCCGAGACTAGGGTGCTCGCTCCAGTGTCCTTCACAGACAAATTCTAGAAAATAGAAGTTATAGGGCTAATCAGTGTTCAAAGGAGGTCCAGATTCCCCAAAAAAGTAGGTACCTTGGACTTGGATGCCCTCTCTAGTGTCTTTGGCTATTGTACTTTGGAACCTCGAAAATAGGTATTCTGTAATTAAGTATTTTACTTCCGTCTACAAGAGCTTTTTCTTTTATTTGTCAATTTATTGTTGTATTTACATAATTAGGGCTTTAATGGTTAATTGGACATAAGAGAAGGAAAAATTGATAATTAATTCCCTAATCCAAGTTTCCCTACATCTGAAAGTGACTCTAGGGTATGATAGTGCTTGCCATTCGACCCTAGATCCTTCAATGTATAGTGGAGAGGTAAATTTAAACACCTAAACAACAAAAGATTAATGAATCCAATTGTCCACTAAACATTTTTGTGAACCCGTGTCTTTGAACTTAAATTAGAACTTGCTAAGTGTTTTTCTGTAGATTTGGTGTGATTTCATTCACTCATATAGACATTTAATTTATTGTTTTGAGAATTTTTTTTTGAAAATGAAAAAATTAGAAAAATACAAAAAAATTGCATAGTTGAGCTTACTAAATTGTGTCAGTTCTTCCTAAATTTTCCTAACTTGTGATTTTTGCATCAGATATGATATAAACTACAGAAAAATACAAAAATTCAAAATCTTGCTTTGCATTTTCATCATTTAATTGCTAGAGTTTTGTGAAAATTTTGACAATTTTTAGATAACCTAGTAATTCCAAAATCTAGGGTTTGTAGGAAAAATCTTTTATCAAATTTTTCTACTGATTTTAGAGGATCATTCAAATTTTCATTTGGCTTTATTCTTGCATTTTAGTGTGAATTTGCATTTAAATTTAAATAATTTGTATTTTTGCATTGAAAATTTCAACAAAAACTAACAATTTTGGTGCATTTTCATTAAATTTGCATGGGAATTTTCCATGTTAAGGCTTGAAAATCAGCCTTCAAAGCATTCACATAGAATTTTGTTCCAAGATCTCAAACCTAGGGCTCTAAAAACAACATTTTTTGCTAAATTTGGCCTTATCAGCTCTCTAAACTTGCACCGTAGGTATGTTGTGAAAGATATTTTTGCATTAATTTTCTATTATTAGGGTACTAATTTGCTTCCCCTCATAAAAATCTTCACAACACCCTTTTAAAGGGCTCTTGTAGTGAAAATTCGGCAAAAAACTACACATTTTGGCTATTTTTGGCCCTAGGCTTTGGCCTAGTTTGCACTCCAAGGGTGTGGTGATCAATTTTATAGATTGTGGTGACTGATATTATTGATATTATTTGTTTTACCTCCTAAAATTCCTTACAACACCCCTTTTTCTAGGTCTTGGAATTGAAAAATCATGAAAATTTACATATTTTGCTATATTTTCACTAGGGTTTGACCTTAAGTGGCACTAAAAGCATGTTGTGTTGGATATATTGGAACCAAGTGGATGTTATTACTGATATTATTTTCTTTACATCATCATTTTCCTCACAACACCCTTTGTTATGCCCTTTTGCATTGAATTTTGGTGAAAAAAGTGCCTATTTTGACATATTTTCACTATATTTTGACTTGCCATTATCTTGGATTTGCATTAAGAGTGTGTTGGGAGTGATTAGATTCCTGTTTTGGAATGATATTAGACATATAATTTTCTTTACTCGATCGAAATACTTACAACACCTTTTCTTTCATATATTTGCATTGAAAAAAGTACAAAAAATCAAGTATTTTAGGTCATTTTACATATAGTTTGCACTTATCTTTTGCACATTCTTGGAAAATTATTAAAATATGATTTTTATTTCAGTATGGCATCTTCATTTTATTGATCTTTGAAATCTTTACATGATTATATCCTAGATTTTGAAAATTTCGCTAATTTCACTAATGAGAATCCTCATGTTCTAGAACACATAGCTTATATCAGTGGTATTGATGTTTCTATGTGTTATACATATGAGTTGCAATTACTTTGTTATACACATGATTTTAGTAGCTTCACTTTACTCATTGGAGCATATCCTTTGATATTAGAAGATTTAACCAAATTCATCTCTAGGAATACTCATGAGAAAGACGAGAGTGAAAAGCCCTTTTCCACCACAAAGTATGATGATGATAGTGATGATGTACCTTCCTCTCATCCCACTGCTCTCCTTGGCCAAGATGTAGCATTAGTGGATGATAAAAGGTCTCTCACATTAAATCCTTTGGGGATGGATATTAGGTGCAATCAAGAGAAAAATAATGTTAATTCAATAATCATTAATGGACTTCATAGAAATATTCCTAAAATGATTGTTTGAGGGGAACTTAGTGCACTCTCTTGCTTAAAACTAGTGATTATAGTTCAAGGTATTAAAAATGTGTTACAACAACCGCACCATAATGTGATTGCTCATGCATACAACACCCGTAATAACAAGCAAAGTAAGCAGGCACCACATGTGCCTGTCTCTCTTCCATGTTCTCAACCTATGCTCCCTCAACCATCTTGTCTTACTCATAAAAGTGGTCAAGACTATGATCTTGTCAAACAACTTCACGCTACTCTGAGTAAGATCTCTCTTTGGGATTTAATACAAACATTGCCTACAGACCATGGAATGCTCCAAGAGGCTTTACAAAGGGTGATTGTCCCACCTACTGCTAAGCCTAATGATGTAGCAGTTGTATTGGATAGTAAGCATGTGACAAAAATAGATATTCTCTTTCAACCACATGAGTTACCGCCAATTGAAGTTCAAAACCAATATGATCCTCTTATAATCTTTGTCACAATAAATAGAATGTTGGTAAAATGAGTTATGATTAACACTGGATTGGCTCTTAATGTTTGTAGCATTGACCTACTAGACAAAATCAAGGTTGACACATCACAAATCACACCAAATGGCATTAGCATTTGTGGCTTTGATAATGTTGGATGACAATCCATGGGCACTATAACTCTACCTATACAAGTAGGACCTGTGCTTGTGCCTACCTTGATTCATGTCATGCCTTGTTCTTTGTCTTACAACATGATTCTTGGTAGACCTTGGATTCATGCATTGGGGGTAGTTCCTTCCACCTTGCATCATTCAATCAAATTTATATTCAAAGGTAAACTTCATACTATTCATGTCGATCCTGAACTAGATATCTATCTACACATTGAAAAACAACAACTAGTTTACAATCATATGAGCTTAAACACTTTATGAGCTGGTTCATAAAAGCTCTTATCCACGAATGATGTTGTGAAAGATTCTATACCATCGAATGCACTCTTTGGTGATAATTGGGGCTCATTAGATTTTAATCCTTGCAGTCTAGGGGAATATAAAATTAATAGCCTTGATACATCAAAAGTGGCATCGACCTCGCCTAAGCAATCTTTTGAAGAACCTAAGAAACCTAAAATCCCCTTGGTAGAAAATTAAAACAATACCCTCATTTATACTACAAATTATGATACCTACGAGGCCTCACCTTCTTCTAAGGAACTGGACTCTCTATAAAGGCGTGGATTTCAAATTTTGTACAAACATAATGACTATGTAGGTAAGGGATGTGGTGTAAATCAACAAGGAATTAGAGTACCTATAGAATCTGCTTCAACACATTACTCAAGTGGCATTGGATATTATCCTTTTAAAGAAAAGAAAGCTTCTCATCATCCTAAACTTAATGTTAATTCAACAAGATCAAAACAACATGACAAATATGTTTGTTCTTAACGATGGTGCTAACAGGTAAGTATCTCTAACTCTTTATCTTTCTCTTGTGATGTGCTTCCCCCGTGATGTGTTATATGTTGTTTAGGCCTCCTAGGATGACCTCAGATTCTCCCGTAAGGTTCGAGATACCAAGAGATCACCTCTGTTGTGAGATTTCTTTTATTTGTATCATCATTCTTCTATATTGCCTATCTCTCTGATTTTATCATTGTGTTGTGTCTTACAGACATAGCATCGTGGTTGGTGACTTGGGGGCACCCTCCTATGTGACTGTCCCTAAGACACTTGTTTTCTCCTCTCTTATTTATTGTTTCCCTTCGTCTATTGTTTCCATCTAGTGGGCGGATGACGATAAATACTTATACTAATGCGGACCTAGTGTCCCTTTTGAGAGCAACCAAAAAAAGGACTTAGTTCCTAATATGATGATGGGGTTGTACATCTTATCCGATGCTTGGCTAGTGGAAGCACTCATGCTTTCCATGTAGTGAATTTCATGATGTTTCTATCGCATTTACAAACCTTAACAATACTGCTACTCTGTGCACCTTTGTTTGTCTTTGAATCTAGCCTTGGCAGTACTTGATTTAGAGAGATTCATGATATAGCCCCTGGTTATCCTCAAACTCTGAATTCATTGTATAACCTTGGCCCTTTGTGTGGTTAATCATATGCATTGATGTTGTTGTTTATCATGATGTTGTAGACACTAACATGTTTCTTGCAGGGATGTGTTTGTGGAAACGTTTGGTGATCATAAAGTACATGTCACCTCCGGGGGGCATGGGCTTTGCAAAATTTAGTGTTCCCTATGTTTTTTCTACCTACCTTAACGTGCTTGATATTGATAACTGATATCAACCACCTTAAGGTGGAGGCATATATAAGGTAATCTATCTATTGTAGATGTTAGCAATGTGCTTGTCCTTAGTTGTAGGCTAGTACGATGAGTACTTCCTACATTCTGAGTTTGTTTGCAATCAATCAATCTATCTATTGCATATACCTCCTTTTCATAGTAAGGCATCTCTATGATGCAGGTGGGGTTGTATACTTTTGAGCTCATACCTCCTTTTCACTATAAGGCATCTCTGTGATGTGGGTGGGGTGGTATGCCATGCTTCCTTTTCACTATAAGGCATCTCGCTGACGCAGGTGGGGTTGCATTTTCAAAAGTCCTCTGTGGAGACAGGGAGCAGTTCTATGACTAACTCAACCCTTAAGTGTATTTTTGGTGAGTGTTGTGGTGAAGCCCAATCATCGGTGTGTGCCTGTAATGTGCCTGAGATGGTGATGAACCTAGAAATAGGGAACACACCATCACTTGTCTACTGTGTTTTCTCCGTGTCTTCAAGTGTGTGTTTAGGTATGCTTATTTTGTTTGGTGTGTCAATTGCCCCATATGCAATCTGCATTTTGGGAGGTTTTGCATGTCTTGCATGTGTGTTGCCCCATATATACAAAGACCTACGCGATGAGTGCATCATGTATTATGGGAGGTTTGTTTACTTTCCAGTACTTACATTTACATTTCATATATATGAGTAAAAGAAAAAGAAAAGATATCATTTCTGTCTTCCATGTATTAATGTGTCTTCTATGCATTGACTGTCTACTCAGTGTTTTGCATGACTGTTATTGTCTTCTCTGTGTTTTGTATGCCTGTTACTGTCTTTTATGTGGTTGGCATGTCTTCTCCATGCTTGGCATGTTTTTGGTGTTTGTGACCTTACTTTAATGCATGTTTGGGCCTTCTGTTCATACATACATTAAACTAGGGGCTAAATCTAATGTCAAAAAATGTCCCCTTGGGGGCTTTTCCCTCATAAGGTTTAGCTCCTAGGTCTTTAGAGTGCATTTAGGACATTTTAGTTCATATTTTAGCATCCCTATGGAATGAGACCTAGGTTCCATGACAAATAGGACCTAGGTGGACCCCTTGAGTTGTACCCTGCCCAAAATAGAGGGGGAGGACTTGGGCGCCCACGCCCTAGTCTTGCTCTATTTTGGGGTAGTCCCAATTTCTGGGTGTCAGTTTATGACCATTAGGAGGTTATTTTTCAGACACAGTAAAGTTTGATTTTTAATATCTTTATGGGAATGCTTGTAGGTGCATATATAAGCATGTGTAGGCATTAATTTGTAAAATAGATGATTACTAGCAAGCTATTGTGTTCTCAAGGTGATTCAAGGCTTTCTATTGTGTTGCAAGAGGAGACTTGTATGTTTTGTGTGTTAATATTTGCAAATTTGAGCATCAATTCCTTCATGGCATGAAGAGCATCTTCCTCCATGAAAGCTTCACTACAAGGTGACATATCATTGTGCTTTTATCATTGATTCCTTTGGTTTTTGGCCTCTGCCTCACAAGGGCACACCCTCTTTATCTGACAATGGTGTTTAGAGACTTAAGTGTCCTCCAAGGTTTGACTGAGGCAAACCTTTAAACACCACAACCCCCAAACCAAGTCTTGTGATTGTAGGTTACAGGTGTCGCATCTGGGAAAAGTGGAGTTGCAGGAAGGCTCAAAAGACATCAAGGATTTAGGGTCTAAAGAAAAGTCAGACAAAGGATCACTTCTGGGACTAGGTCACTCGCTCCAGTCTCCTCCGTACACAAATTCTAGAAAACATAAGTTATAGGGCTGATCAATGTTCAAAGGAGGTCCAGATTCCCCAAAAAAGTAGGTACCTTGGACTTGGGCGCCTGCTCCAATGTCCCCGACTATTCCACTTCAAAACCCCAAAAATAGGTATTCTATAATTTAATCTATTACTTCCGTTTGCAAGAGCTTTTTCTGTTATTCATCAATTTGTTTTCATATTTGCATAATTAGGGTTTTAGTGGTTAATTGGACATAAGAGAAGGAAAAATTGATAATTAATTCCCTAATCTGAGTCTCTCTACATCTGAAAGTGACTCTAGGGTATGATAGTTCTTATCATTCAACCCTAGATCCTTCAATGTATAGTGGAGAGGCAGATTTAAACACCTAAACAACAAAAGATTAATGAATCTAATTTTCCACTAAACATATATAAATAAGAAAACAAGAAAGAGAATAAGTAGTAGAATACACACAATACAATACAAGAACATTTTATATTTTATATGCCTTAAGAAAAGCAAGGAAAGTATATTATATGCCTTTTTTTGAGTATATGTTATTTATGAATCAATTTATTTACTAGATATAAATTTGAAATATGCTCAATATTTTGACATGTTGAATCAAAGCCATAAATCTCATTTTTTATCAACTAGAATTCTTGTATAAGATTTTGAAGTTATAAAGAAAAAGAGATGGTAGTAGAAGGCATTGGAGAATCATAAAAGCTTATATAGATCAATTCAATGATTAAGGTTTTAATATATGAAAGATTATAATGAAGGTGAACATTTTTTCTAAAATAAGGACTTGTTTTAGTTGATAAAAAAAGTCAAGCCTCCACCAAATTTATCAGCAAGTGGGAGGTAATATGGATATGGTAAATTTTTCTTTTGGATATTATATAATTTAATTAATAATGTGATTCTACATGGTAGTGAGTCAAATATAGCAAAGGATGCTTTGGATTAATTGACTTAAATGTGTGAATCAAGAGATGTCTATACTAGAATGTATCTTCAAAAGAAGTTTTTTCAATAGAAAATGTGAGAATTAGAATGTATTGCAAAACATATGAATCAATTTAAGTATTTCAAAAATTAGTTGGTAGCATGTGGTTTAGCAATTTTAGAAGAAGATATAGTGATGATGCTTCTTGGGAGCTTGCTAAAATCCTATTCAAAAATTACTAATAGCTCTTAGCATTCAATTCAATCTAAAAATATAGATGTAACAACATCACTACTCTAGAAACAAGTAAGAATCAAGGATGTAGGATTGTATATTGAGAGTTCTACAGCCCTATTCTTAATAGGATATAAGGGCAAGGTAAATAAGAAGACAAAAAATAAGTCTCAAAGTCTCTATAAAATAGTCAAGGCATGGAGGAGGAGAAAAGAACTCTGAAAATACTTCTAGTGTAGTTCTTAAGCATAGTTTAAAAAGAAATGGAACAAATGGCTAGCATGGGTTGAAGAGACAAAAAAAATAAAAGGAATCAAAATCTAATTATGTAAGTGAACATATAGTGACGAAGAATAATTATTTATATACTCATTACACCTATAAACTCATACTCTACAAAATATTGACCATCTTTGAATTTAGGAGCGACACAACATACCTGACACCCAAAAAAGGTTGGTTCAAAGAGTACATTGATGAGATTGGACCAAAGGAAAGAATGTTATGCTCAATGATAATAGTACGCATTTAAAATAGTTGGAGTGGGAAATATTTCATAAAAAAACATGTTCAATGGTGTGTATAAGAAAATCCATAATGTATGGCATGTTTTAGCATTAGCTAAGAATATTCTAGCAATTAATAAGACTATTGATACTTAGGAATATCAACACAATTTGATAGTGGCACCTATGTTCTAAAAAATGCAACTTGATTTAATCAAGACCTGCTAAATTTAAATATTTTGGCCCACATAACTTAAAGGTTCAAATTTAGTGAAAGGGTCACCACATGGCATAAGTGAAAAGCATGTTTGAATTTGGAGGATGTGATTACAAGTACAATTTTCTATCTATAGAACAACATTGCACACTAGACAAAATCACAAGTTTGCAATTCAATCCAAGGTTAGGGAATGTGTACATAAATAAAAATGGGTCTAGACCAAATTCTAGGTATAAAAAGACTAAAGGTTGATAGATAAATTCTATAATTTTCTAGCTTATATCTTGAAATAAATACCAAGATAATATATCTTAGGATTAAACCTAAAGTGAGTGTAAAATGAGTAGAAAAAATGATATAAAAGTACACTTTTCTCCTATATTTAATATAAGCAAAACTTTAAATAATACATGCAAGTACTTAGCTCAAGTAGCTCTTGGCGTAGAATATGACTATATGCCTATGTCCCAAGGTGATTTGTCAATATTTTAAAATTTCAAGGCTTGCTAAAAAAGGGCATCAAAATCAGATAAACTTCTATTTTTCTATTACCTGGCCATTTGGAAATGACTATACCTCATTAAAGTTTAATCTCTTGAAGCCCTCTAGGGGAGGGGAGTATGATTCCCATTTCCACCCCATCAAACCTTTTAATATATTGTAATAGCCCTTTTGGGAGGGGATTGAATCATAACTCATCTTGAGGGGTGATGAGATCATGAGCATTTTGAGTGAGCTTATAAAATGATTTGCACTTATCAAGCTTGAATGGTTAAATTTTAAAATCTTTTAAAATGTTATATGTATCTAGTCAATTAAAGTAATAAAATATCATTAAATCTAGGTTGAATGAAATAATGCAATCAATATCATCACATAATTAATCTATATTTAGTTAAGAAAGTATTTGTGTCAACTGATAAATTGAAACGTTATTTTTAGAAAATTATAAATGTTATGGATTTAAGGTACTTTTATGTGGGAATCAAGTTAAGGAGAATTTCTATTGATGTCACACATAATCTAATTTCTAAGACCTACTTGTAAATGTTCTTACTTTGTTGGATATCTCATGCATTCTGAATTGTCAGGTAGAAATCTATATGGATCAGATCTAAACTCCTTGGGATAAAACCTAAGTGGACCATAAGAATGAATTTCTATAGGGAAATGAAAATTGTAACTTGTAAATCAACTCAGCATGCAATGTAGACTGCTTAAAATGTTTAACCCTAATCTTTAATATTTAAATTCTTGTACAAGGATGGTCTAGTATTTAAAATATCTTTAGGGAAGCTAGACTATATTTCTAACGTAAAGTTATATTAGATCAAGGTCCCATTTCAAATTGTCTTTACATATTTGATAAAATGATTTTAGACAACATGGCTCAAGACTTGTGATTTTAATAGTAGACTAAGATTCCTTTTAAGCTCCAAATTGAAATGTTCCTAGAGTAAATGTTCTCTTGATTTCTCCTTATGATCCCCTTGAATTAATTGCACAAATGAATATCTTAAAATACAAAAACATAATAATTAGTCTCATAAAGCATGTACCAAGTGGACTCACAATGACTAGTGAAAAAGGGTGGGAAACTTAAAAATTTAAAATTTAGGGTCAATCTTGAGGCAATAATAAATGATGTGTAAATGATGAATGTATGGACCGTATGTGTACAAAAAGGGATGAGGTAAAGTTGAATGCATGTAAATAGGAGCAATTAAGGGATGAGGTAAAGTTGAGGTACATATATCTAATCTTTACTAACTTTTAGACACTCGTTTTCAATTCAGATCAAGTTTCTAAGTTTGATATTTGCAAATTAAAAGTTTGGTTTGTGTGCTTGGGAGATTACACATGACAAGGATAATTCCTCCTCTATGTCAAACCCTAATAAAGACATGTTGAATCAATAATTTTGAACAAGATTAAAGATAGCAAGAATTCATGCAATATGCCCTAGAATGATGATGCAATGTTGATATCACAAGACCTGACTCTTTTTAGGTTATGTAATGTGTGTTAGAAAGTGTTAAAATATTCCATGTGTTTGCTAGATTTTATAAATGAATTAGGTTTAGTCCTTTTATATAGCTTCCCAAGTATTATTTATGAAATGTTTTGTGCATCAATATGAACATAAATAGTCACACCCATAAAAGGATACACATATGTCCAACTAAACACTATTTTGATACATGTTCGAGCATGTGATAAGTGTGCCACTTGAAAACATGCAAACAGAAAATAAAGGGATTCAAATAAGTAGCATCCATAAAGCATTCAAAATAAGCATAAACACAACTACTAACTAGATATGAAAAATAAGCAAATGGTATTTCTTATCGATGACTAGATACTACATGTACACATAGCGAACATTTAAAGTATTATGTATGTAAACAAGTAGATAATTTAAACTCAATGTAACTAAGATGGTACAAGGATGGTATGGGACATCTTGCAATCTTTAATGGCATATAATTTACAACTTCCAAGATTGATTCAACTCATTTAGGGGCCCATAAATTTAGTCATGTTGCATGGGGGTAAAATAAATGGGACTTATTTCATATTGCAGGAATGAAAAGCATTTTTTTATTTCATATTTAAATAACCCTAACAAAAAGTGTAAGTTTAGAAACAAAAATGATACCTAATTTTGAGTTTGGATGCAAAAGTTATGGCCTCTAGAAGGTTTAGGGTAAAGTAACTAGCAAAGTGGTGAATAGTCCATCCTCCCTAAAATGAACTAGCACCCACCTTGAAGTGAAGTTATGACTAAGAAAGGGGAAAGTAGGGCATATAAGGGTAATTTGACTATCAAAAAGGGCAAGCAATGACTAGAGAACTAGAATTTAAACTAATAGATATTTTATTTCTCCTTTTTGGCATTTGTCAGGTTCAATCTTTAGACATAAGGAATCATGGCACAGTCGAGCGTATACAATTGTATATATGTGTTTTCATAACTATGCATATGTGTAAATTTCATAGCTATATTAAAAATTTTAGCTCTACATGTAGTATAGAAATACATGTTGGCACTTGAAAAATATATTATTGGGATATTTCAATAATGTTTGTTCATTACTACTCATATTAAATATATTTTGTATAGTTTCGAAGTATGCAAGGATGATGAAAGATTTATAGAGCATTTGGCAAAGCAATCAATTTGCAAGTAAAGTCTGATCTAGGGCTTAAATGAAAATCCTGAAAGGTCAGTTTTCCTATGAAATTATAGTGCTCAAGAGGCATTGTACTGACTAAGGAAATCACTATCAACTTTCTTATCAACATACCCATGATTCATTTATTACCCCAACTATACATGAGCCCTACCTACAAAGAGAAAACAACTTTAAGACTAACTATTTCTAATAGTTCCAACATAATCAACCCATATTACAATCCTCCCAAGTTCTATTAAGATCTAAAATTAAAATTCAATATATGGTGCAATACCAAGTATTTTTCATGAATCAAGGTTGTTCAAATTTTTGTATTCAATGCCCAAGAGAGGAGGTGTTGATGTTCATTCAAACTTTGTAGTAGATCATGGATATCTTATGTAGACAAACATTCTAGATTTGAGCATATGCCTCAATCCTCTTAGGTTTGGTTCATTTGAGAGCTTCTCTCATGCTTTCCATGAGGTGTAAAAAAGGAAAGACAATTTATTTTGAATCTTGAGAGCCTCATTGCATGAAGGAGAGATGGAGCCATGTACCTCAAAGGGAGACTCAAACTTGTAGAGTGATTTGTTGATATAAAGTTGTAATGTCAGAAAATGTCCCCTTGGGGCCTTTTCCCTCATAAGGTTTAGCTCCCGGGTCTTTAGCATGCATTTAGGACATCTTAGTTCATATTTTGGCATCCCGATAGAATGAGGCCTAGGTTTCATGGCAAAGTGGACCTAGGAGGATCCCTTGACCTTAGCCCCACCCAAAATAGGGGGAAGGACTTGGCCACCCACACCCTAGTCCTGCTCTATTTTGGGTTAGGCCCAAAATTTAAGTGTTGGTTTATGACCGTTATTTGGTCCTTTTGCTGACATGGTAAGTTTTGATTTTTGAAATCTTAGAGAGAGTGCTTGTAGTTGCATATAAAATCATGTTTAGGCATTCATTTGTATACTAGATTTCAATTAGATGGCAATTGTGATGTTCAAGTGTTCTTAAGGTGATTCAAGGCTTTCATTGTGTTGCAAGAGCAGACTTATGTGTTTTGTGTGTTGATATTTGCATATTTGAGCATCAATTTCCTCATGGAATGAAGAGCATCTTCCTCCCATGAGAGCTTCACTACAAGGTGACATTATATTGTGTTTTTATCATTGATTCCTTTGGTTTTTTCATCTATCTCACAAGGGCACACACTCTTTATCTGACAACATTGTTCATAGACTTAAGTGTCCTCCGGGGCTTGATTGAGGCAAGCCTCTAAACACCACAACCCCTGAACCAAGTCTTATGATTTTAGGTTATAAGTATCACATTTGGGAAAAGTGAAGTTGAAGGAAGGATTAGTAGGCATCAAGGCTTCAGGATCTAAAGAAAAGTAGGACACCAGACCATTTCCAGGACTTGGGCACTTGCTCCAGTGTTCTCCACAGATGAGTTTCTGAAAATAGAAGTTACAGGGCTGATAGTGTCAAAAGGAGGCCTAGATCCCATGAAGAAACTAGTACCTTGGACTAGGGAATCCACTCCATTGTCCCTGACTATTCCACTTCAAAACCCTAAAAATAGGTACTCTGTTATTTGGTATTTTACTCTTGTCTGCAAGAGCTTTTTTTGTTATTCATCAATTTGTTGCCGTATTTGTATACTTAGGGGTTTAATGGTCAATTGAGAATAGGAGAAGGAAAATTGATAATTAAATTCCCTAATCCAAGTTTCTCTACATCTCACAGTGAACTAGGGTATGATAGTGCTCACCACTCGACCCTAGATCCTTGAATGTATAGTGGAGAGGAGGATTTAAACATCAAAACACAAAAACATTAACAAATCTAATTTTCCACTAAACATTTTGGTGAACCCATGTTTTTGGACTTAAATTGCAACTTTCTAAGTGTGTGTCTTCAGATTTGGATTGATTTCATTCATTCATATAGTCATTCATTTTATTGCATTGAGAAAAATTCAAAAAATTAAAAATTTTGGAAAATACAAAAAATTGCATTGTTTGGCTTACTAAATTGCATCAATTTTTTCTTAATTTTTGTAATTCATGATTTTTTCATTAGATATAATATAAACTATAGAAAAATCTAAAAATTCAGAAATTTGCATTGCATTTTCATTATTAATTTGCTAGGTTTTTGTAAAAATTTTGATAATTTTCATATAACCTAGTAATTCCAAAATCTAGGGTTAGTAGGCAAAATATTTTTTTTTTCATATCTTTCTACTGATTTTAGAGGCTCATTCAAATTAACAGTTGGATGTAGTCTTGCATTTTAGTGTAAATTTGCATTTAGATTTAAAATATTTGCATTTTTGCATAGAAAATTTCAACAAAAACTAGCAATTTTCATGCATTTTCATTAGATTTGCATAAAAGGCTTGAAAATCATTTTTAGATCTAAGAGCATTTAATTTCAATCATAAATCAGCCTTCAAAACATTTGTATAGCATTTTGTCCCAAGATCTCAAACCTAGGGCTTCAAAAATAACGATTTTCACTAAATTTGGCCTTATCGACTCTATAAACTTGCACCATAGGTGTGTTGTGAAAAGTATTTTTATATTAATTGGCTGTTATCAGGGTAATAATTTTCTTCCCCTCATAAAAATCTTCACAACACCCTTTGATTGGCCTCTTACATTGAAAATTTGGCAAAAAACTACACATTTTAACCATTTTTGCCCTAGGATTTGACCTAGTTTGCACTCTAAGTGTGTTGTGATCAATTTTATGGATTGAGGTTACTAATACCATCACTTTTATTTTCTACACCTCCTGAAATTCATTACAACACCTCTTTTTCTAGGTCTTGGAATTGAAAAACTGTGAAAAATTGCATATTTCGCTATATTTTCACTAGGGTTTTATCTTAAGTGGTACTAAAAGTGTGTTGTGTTGGATATTTTGGCACTAAGTGGCTGTTATTACTGATATTATTTTCTATCCATCATCATTTTCCTCACAACACCTTTTTGTTATGCTCTTTTGCATTGACTTTTGGTGAAAAAAGTGTCTATTTTGACATATTTTCACTATATTTCGACTTGGCATTAACTTAAAATGGCATCAAGAGTGTGTTGAGAAGGATACTTTTTGTTTTTTGGACTAATATCAGACATATAACTTTCTTCCCTTGACTTAAATCCTTACACTACCCTTTGGTTTATTCATTTGCATTAAAAGAGTACAAGAAACCAAGTATCTTGGCCGTCAATCATATCCTTCTCCTAGGATTTATTTTCTTAGTTTGTGCGTTGTGTGTTGTATGCTTTTATAAGATTTATGACATGCTATCCTAAAAACAATATCCCTTTGAGAAGAAGTAAAAGATTAATGGGATCTAGTGCTCTTGAAGAAGTTGGTACTTTAGACACCTTCTTTACAAAGGGAGAAACTCAAATTGTGCAAGATATTATACATCCTCCAACCACAATGGAAGAACAAACTTTTCATGATGTTGATAATACTATTGAGGCAACAGGATATGTATCTAATGAGAAAATAGAAAAAATGGATAAAGAGCTAGTTGAATTTCAATCATTTATGGAAAATGAGAGAATAGCTGAGGAAGTTGTCCCTACAATTCATAATATAAGAGAATTGATAAAAGAGGGACAATATGGTGTAAATACAATTCGTGGTCTAGTACATATTGTACAAACCAACATTATGCCAGTGACCGAATGTGTACAAGTGATAAATAACACTCTATCACCATCTCATACTCAAGTTTCAGCACCTATACCGACTATGGGAATATCTACTTTTACGTCAACGATCTTAACAACTAATGTGAATGCTTGTAGTAATTCTACCACTGATATTGGAGTATCTAATGGCACTAATTATAAATATGTGGGATTTAATTATCATAATTTGGTTTCTAAAGGGATCTCTTCTATGAATACTTGTTCTCAACCTCCTATCTATTCCACTCATCTCCAGCCACCTATTACCTACTCACAACGATCTTCCACCTATCATTATGGACAACCACCCTTAACATATCTTTAGCCTCCACCTATTGTATCTCAAGCTCAATCACCTCCTCACCTTGGTTCTAATTACTCATAACAAACGGCATCTCCAAACGATGCCATCCTAAACCAACTTTTATAGGGCATGACTGCTTTGCAACAAAAGGTAACAAATTTGACAAACTCTTCACAGCCTAGTCTACCAACATATCATGCCCGTAATCTATTATCCTATGCAATTTTGAGAACCCCTATGCCTTAGAGGTTTGAGACTCCTCGCTTTGAAAAATATGGTGGCAAAAGAGATCCCAATATTCATGTGGCAGCATTCACAGCTATGTGCAGTGATTTTTATTTTGAAGAGGATTTGTTAGCAAAAATTTTCCTGCGGTCTCTCAAAGATACTTCTTTAGAATGGTTTTTCTCATTGTCTCCAAATTCAATACACTCCTTTTCACAGTTGTTTGATTATTTTTTACAACATTTTCAAGAAAACATCAGACCCCAAGTCACTCTTATTGACTTGGTTCAATGCAAACAAGGTCCCAAAGAAAAGTTGACTTAATTCATTAGTCGATATCAAGGACTTTATGCATAGATTTAGTATCAGATGAAAGATGAGGATGTTCAAAAGATATTCATTACAAATCTACAACCTAATATTTGTGATAAGATTCTCTTGATGAAATATAACTCATTTCAACATTTATGCACCGCTCTTCGTGATTATCAACTTTCGTCTAGTCAGTATGAAAACCAAAACTCATTGGCTCAAGTTGGTCAATCCATGGGTGGATCATCACAAAACAATTTTAAGAGAAACAATAATAGGAGTTTCATCAAGATCAATGGACCAAATATGAATGTGTCTGCTATAAATAATCCAAAGAAAGCATCATATCAACCAAGAAAGTTTACTCCGATATCTGAGTCCTATCATTCTATCATGAACCAAGCTGTGAGTAATAACATTCTAAAACTTCCCCCGATCAAGCTTGTTGATCCTAGTAAACAAGGACCTTACTTTGATGCTAATGCCTTTTGTCATTATCATCAGACACAAGGACATGACACTGACCGATGTATGCATCTTAAATATGAGATACAAGACTTGATTGATTCAAATGTCATCCAGGTATCAGGTGTGAATGATAATGGAAATAAGGTGGTTGCTTTGTCGATTCAGAATTTACAAATCTTCACTAATCCTTTCCCTAAACATACTGAAAACAATATGGTGGAAAAGGGTTTAATGGAAGTAGACGAGGATGATTACTTGGACTATGATAGTATTGTCGGAATGATTGAAGTGGATAAGAAACAAGTGGATAATCCACCTTGTCCATGAAGAAATAGAATTTATGTTGAGGTTCCTCCCCCATTATCCTTATATGGATCGAGAGACAATCAAAATGCATCAGAAAAGAAAGAACAACAACTGATACAGATGAGTAAGATGGTACATGATGATTCCTGTTACCATTCTAGAAAGATTCAATAACAAAAACTTGCTAAAAATCAGAAAAGAGCAAGATGACAATCAATAGTTAGAAATAATAGTGGTTCTCCCCTCATAAGCACCAAAAAGTCTCATTTAAACAAGGATTTAAGGAACAAGCATCATATGTTAACAAATAAGACTTCCACAAGAACCACTCAAATTTTGCATTAAATATGATCGAATACCTCTCCAAGAGGTTCACAAGCTCTAAGATACAATACGAAGACCTTATAGGTAAGTATCTCTATCTGCTATAAATAATCCAAAGAAAGCATCATATCAACCAAGAAAGTTTACTCTAATATCTGAGTCCTATCATTCTATCATGAACCAAGCTATGAGTTATAACATTCTGAAACTTCCCCTGATCAAGCTTGTTGATCCTAGTAAACAAGGACCTTACTTTGATGCTAATGTCTTTTGTCATTATCATCAAACACAAGGACATGACACTGACCGATGTATGTGTCTTAAACATGAGATACAAGACCTGATTGATTCAAATGTCATCCAGGTATCGGGTGTGAATGATAATGGAAATAAGTCAGTTGCTTTGCCAAATCAAAATTTACAAATCTTCACTAATCCTTTCCCTAAACATATTGAAAACAATATGGTGGAAAAGGGTTTAATGGAAGTAGACGAGGATGATTACTTGGACTATGATAGTATCGTCAAAATGATTGAAGTGGATAAGAAACAATTGTATAATCCACCTTGTCCACAAAGAAATAGAATTTATAATGAGGTTCCTCCCTCATTATCCTTATATGGATTGGGAGACAATCAAAATGCATCAGAAAAGCAAGAACAACAACCGATACAGACGAGTAAGATGGTACATGATGATTCACGTTACCGTTCTAGAAAGATTCAACAACAAAAACTTGCTAAAAATTAGAAAAGAGCAAGACAACAATCAATAGTCAGAAATAATTGTGGTTCTCCCCTCATAAGCACCAAAAAGTCTCATTTAAACAAGGATTTAAGGAACAAGCATCATATGTTAACAAACAAGACTTCCATAAGAACCACTCAAGTTTTGCATTAAATATGATCAAATACCTCTCCAAGAGGTTCATGAGCTCCAAGTTATAATACGAAGACCTTACAAGTAAGTATCTCTAACCCTTTATCTCTCTTGTGATGTGTTTCCCTCGTGATGTGATATATGTTGTTTAGGCCTCCTGGGATGACCTCAGATTCTCTTGTAAGGTTTAGGATACTAGGAGAGTGCCTCTATTGTGATCTTCTTCTATTTGTATCATCATTCTTCTATATTACCTCTCTCTCTGATTTCATTGTTGTGTGTTGTGTCTTACGGACATAGAATCATGGTTGGTGACCTGGGGGTACCCTTCTATGTGACTATTGTTGTTATATGGAGCCTAATCAGACTCAGAGGTTATATTTACCCCTCTTTTATTAGCGTGGTTTCCCCCCAAATCCCTATGGGGTCAAGGGGTGGCGCCCCTTGCGGGGGTTTGGGGGCAGCGCCCCCAAGACGGGGTCAGGGGGTAGTGCCCCTTGCGGGGTCCAGGGGCAGCACCCCCGTGGGGGCTCAGGGGCAACGCCCCCGAAACCTCACACGGTTTTTTATTATTTTATAAAGCACTGGGAATTATTTTTCATTGATCAACATAAGAAAACCCTATTTTTTGTAACCAACAAAAAGCTTAATAAAAAGCGGCCAATGGTTAGGGTTTGAGTATTTTGTATTGTAGCATTTTGCAGCGGTATTGAGTTTGCTGATTGTAATTGGTTTTGATTTACTGGATAATAATATTGGACTCTCTGTTTGGTGGATGTAGCCCGAGTTTGGGTGAACCACGTTAAAACTTGTCTCTCGCTATTATTATTTATGTGTATTTCCATTCCTCTGTTTAATCTTTATTTGCATTTAATTGATATCTTCTGCCGGCTAACCCTAACAAGTGGTATCGGAGCGAGGTTGTGTTTTGATTATCGTCTACAAGAAAGTCTCATGGTTGAGTGGGACCAATGGCAGACAAGGGTAAATTGAAGGTCAATAAATTCAATGGGCAGAACTATCAGTTATGGAAGATGCAGATGGAGGATAACCTCTATCAAAAGGATTTATGGATGCCGTTGGAAGGAGTATCGAAGAAATTGGCAACAATGTCTGATGAGGATTGGAATCTTCTTGAGAGAAAGGCACTAGGAACCATTCGGTTGTGCCTAGCACCAACGGAGGCATTTAATATAATGGAAGCAAAGACAATAGACGGTCTGATGAAAGCTTTGGCTAAATTGTATGAAAAACCCTCAGCCTCAAATAAGGTATTTCTTATGAAGTGTTTGTTTAATCTGAAAATGGTTGAAGGTGGATCTGTGACAGATCATTTAAATGAATTTAATACGATTGTCAGTCAATTGACTTCTATAAATGTAAAATTTGATGAAGAAGTTAGAGCTCTCTTGATATTATGTTCATTGCCTGAAAGCTGGGATAGTTTGGTAATGGCGGTTAGTAACTCTATTTCTGGTTCAAATACCATGAAATTTGATGATGTTGTTGGTGTTATTTTGAGTGAGGAAATTCATAGGAAAAGCTTAGGTGGATCCAAATCAGGCAGTGTTTTGAATGCAGAAAGTAGGGGCAAATCAAAGGAGAGAGGAAAAGGTTCTGGAGGTCATGGGAAGTCACGAGGAAAATCAAAGGACAAAAGATCCCAAACCAGAAGATAGAAGGATTGCTGGTACTGTGGAAAACCAGGTCATTTGAAGAAAGATTGCTGGTCTCAGAAGAACAAAGAAGGAGACAAACAAGAAGGCAATAAGGAAGCAAATGTGGTAAGCAATAAGTCTGAAGATGATGCTTTGATTCTTTCCCTAGATAATGCTGATGATTCATGGGTTTTAGATTCAGGGGCCTCATTTCATGCTACACCCCATAGAAGTTATTTCCTTGATTATGTCTAAGAAGATTTTGGGTTGGTTTATTTGAGAGATAACAAACCCTGTCAGATTGTTGGAAAGGGAAGAATCAAGATTAAGTTGCAAAATGGAAATCATTGGCTACTACAAGAGGTAAGGCATGTTCCAAGGCTCAGCAGGAATTTAATTTCAGCAGGGCAGCTAACTGAACAAGGTTGCACTGTTACATTTACTGATAAAAATTAGAAGGTTTCAAAAGGTGCCTTAGTAGTAGCAAAAGGTGTGAAAGTAGGCACCTTATATCTTTGTACAGGTCATACTGTTCCTTCTACTTTAGTTGTTACAGAGAAAAAACAAACATGTTCAGGAACAGTTGCTGCAGGTTCTGAGACAACACTGTGGCATAACAGACTTGGGCATATGAGTGAAAAAGGTATGAAGGTACTTCATTCTAAGAAAGTTTTACTAGGTCTAAAATGTATTAATATGGATTTCTGTGAAAGTTGTGTGTATGGCAAACAAAAGAGAGTTAGTTTTCTCAAGGATGGGAAGCAAAAGAAAAATGAAAAATTAGAGCTTGTGCATACAGATGTATGGGGACCAGCTCAGGTATCTTCTCTCAGTGGCTCTCGGTATTATGTTACATTCATAGATGATGCAACTAGGAAGGTCTGGATTTATTTCCTTAGATAGAAATCTGATGTATTTGAAACATTTACGAAATGGAGCTTGGTTGAAAATGAGACAGGTAAAAGATTAAAATATCTCAAATCTGATAATGGTGGTGAGTATTGCAGCAAAGAATTTGAAGATTATTGTTCCTTTAATGGAATTCGTAGGCAGAAAATGGTTACAGCGACTCCACAGGAAAATGGAGTGGCTAAACACATGAATACGAAAATAATGGAGCATGCAAGGACCATGAGATTGCATGTTGGACTACCTTTAAACATGTGGGCAGAGGCTGTCAACACTGCTGTATATTTAATTAACAAAGGTCCTTCAGTTCCTTTAGGTTGTGGTATTCCAGAGGAAGCATGGATAGGCAAGAAGGTGAGTTATTCTTTTCTAAAAACCTTCGGCTATGAAGCATTGGCACATATAGATTCTGAAAATAGAACCAAGCTGGATGCGAACTCAAAAAAATGTACCTTCGTTGGATATGGCATTGATGAATTTGGTTATAGGCTTTGGGATTTTAAAAATAGAAAATTGTGAGAAGCAGGGATGTTATATTCAATGAGAAGGTGTTGTACAAAGATCAGTTGTAGCAGCATGAGAAGAAAGAAAAGGATTATGTGGTGCTGGATGATACTCCAAATAGTGATGTTTGAGTGGCTCCTCATGCTCCGCAATAGCAACCAGAAATACCACAAACTCCAGTGAATGTTAGACGGTCAACAAGGATAAGTAGACCTCCTGAAAGGTTTTCTCCCTCTTTGTATTCTATTTTGTTAATAGATGTTGGTGAACCTGAAGGGTATGATGAAGCTATGCAGGTGGATACACAGGTTCAGTGGGAGCTTGCTATGAAAGAAGAAATGGACTCCTTGCTGAAAAATTAGACTTGGGAATTATGTAAGTTACCTGCAGGTAAAAAGGCTTTACCAAATAAATGGGTTTACAGGTTGAAAGAGGAAGATGGAGGTAAGAAAAGATTTAAGGCCAGGTTAGTTGTAAAAAGATTTGCACAGAAAAAGGGCATTGATTTTGATGAGATATTTTCTCTGGTTGTCAAGATGACTTCTATTCGTACTGTTTTAAGTATTGTGGTTGCTGAAGATTTACATTTGGAACAACTAGATGTTAAAACTGTCTTTCTCCATGGTGATTTGGAGGAGGAGATATATATGGAACAGCCCCAAGGATTTGAGGTCAAAGGTAAGGAGAAACAGGTGTGCAGATTGAAGAAGAGTTTGTATGGCCTGAAACAAGCACCTCGGCAATGGTATTTGAAATTTGACAGTTTTATGGTTGAGCAAGGCTACAGCAGGTGTAATTCTGACCATTGTGTTTATTTTAAGAGGTTGGATAATGACAGCTACATTATTTTGTGTTTATATGTTGATGACATGCTTGTAGCTGGGTCTAACATGGATCACATAAGAGAGTTAAAACAGCAGTTAGCATAGTCATTTGCTATGAAGGATTTGGGGGCAGCAAAACAAATCCTTGGTATGAAAATTTGCAGAGATGGGAAGAACAAAAAATTGACTTTATCTCAGGCTGCTTATGTTGAAAAGGTGTTGCAGAGATTCCATATGGAGAATGCAAAAGTTGTCTGCACACCTTTGCCTAGTCATTTGAAATTGACTAAGGAGATGTGTCCTAAGACATAAGAGGAGGAAGAGAAAATGTCCAAGGTACCATATGCTTCAGCTGTAGGAAGTTTAATCTATGCAATGGTATGCACGAGACCAGATATTGCACATGCTGTAGGAGTCGTTAGTAGGTATATGAGTCATCCTGGATTAGAGCATTGGAATGCAGTAAAATGGATTCTCAGATAGTTGAGAGGTACATCTAATAAACACTTATGTTTTGGGGGCTCTAATACTAATTTAGCAGGTTATGTCGACTCAGATTTGGTAGGGGATATTGATACCAGGTGGAGTACTACAGGTTATGTCTTTACTGTAGGTGGAACAGAGGTGAGTTGGATTTCTAGGTTACAAAAGGTGGTTGCTTTATCCACCACAGAGGCAGAATATGTAGCTGCAACAGAGGCAAGCAAGGAGATGATATGGCTGCAGTCTTTCATGAATGAATTGGGCACACAATAGGTTAACAATTATTTGTTTATGGACAGCCAGAGTGCCATACATCTTGCAAAGAATTCTACCTTGCATTCAAAGACCAAACACATACAGTTGAGGTATCACTTCATTCGGTCGGTGTTGGATGATGGACAGTTACAGCTGGCCAAGATACATACAGATGACAATCCAGCAGATATGTTTACAAAGGTAGTGGCAAGGGAGAAGCTGAGCTCCTCTTCAGCTTCGGTTGGTCTTCTAGACTGAACACAACAAAAATAGAACAACAGAGTCTAGGGTGCTTATTTCCAGTGGGAGCTACAGGGTCAGTGGTGTTATGATCAGTCTCCAAGTGGGAGATGATATGGTGTGGAGTCTGATCAGTCTCCAAGTGGGAGATTGTTGTTATATGGAGTCTAATCAGACTCGGAGGTTATATTTACCCCTCTTTTATCGTCGCGTTTTCCCCCCAAATCCCTACGGGGTCAAGGGGTAGCGCCCCTTGCGGGGTCCAGGAGTAGCACCCCTGTGGGGGCTCAGGGGCAATGCCCCCGAAACCTCACATGGTTTTTTATTATTTTATAAAGCACCAGGAGTTATTTTTCATTGACCAACATAAGAAAACCCTATTCTTTGTAACTGACAAAAAGCTTAATAAAAAGCGGCCAAGGGTTAGGGTTTGGGTATTTTGTATTGTAGCATTTTGCAGTGGTATTGAGTTGCAGGGATTGCTGATTGTAATCAATTTTGATTTATTGGATAATAATATTGGACTCTTTGTTTGGTGGATGTAGCCCGAGTTTGGGTGAACCACGTTAAAACTTGTCTCTCGCTATTGTTATTTCTGTGCATTTCCATTCCTCTGTTTAATCTTTATTTGCATTTAATTGATATCTTCTGCCAGCTAACCCTAACAACTATCCCTAAGACACTTGTTTCTCCTCTCTTATTTATTGTTTCCCTTCCTCTAGTGTTTCCACATAGCGAGTGGATGATGAAAAATATTTATACTGATGTGGACCTAGTGTCTCATTTGAGAGAAATCAAAAAATGGACTTAGTTCCTAATATGACGATGGGGTTGTATATTTTATTTGATGCTTGGCTACTCATGCTTTCTGTGTAGTGAATTTGATGATGTTTCTATTGCATTTACAAACCTTAACAATAATGCTGCTCTATGCACCTTTGTTTGCCTTTGAATCTGGCCTTGGTGGTACTTGATTCGGAGAGCTTCTTGATATAGCCCTATGGTTATCCTCAAACTCTGAATTCGTTGTATAACTTTGGCTCTTTGTGTGGTTAATCATATGCATTGATGTTGTTGTTTATCATGATTTTGTAGACACTAACATGTTTGTTACAGGGTTGTGTTTGTGGGAATATTTGGTGACCGTACAATACATGTCACCTTCAGGGGGCATGGGCTTTGCAAAAGTCAGTGTTCCCTTGTGTGTTTTCTTCCTACCTTAACATGCTTGATATCAACCACCTTAAGGTGGGGGCATATATAAGGTAAGCTATCTGTTATAGATGTTAGCAATGTGTTTGACCTCAGATGCAAAGACTTGTGCCTTCGAGTAGTGCATCATGATCCCTAAGTTTGTTTGAAATCAATCAAATCAATCATGTAAGCCCTCTACGAAGTCGGGATATTGACCATATCCTTTTTCTTAAGCCCTCTGCAGAGGCAGGGATGGTGTATTTCTTGGAGCAGATTACATCATCCTGTCATTTTCAAAAGTCCTCTATGAAGGCGGGGAGTGGTTCTGTGACTAACTCAACCCTTAAGCATGTGTTTAGTGATTGTTGTGGTGAAGCCCAATCGTCAGTGTGTGCCTGTAACATGCCTGAGATGGTGATGAGCCTAGAAATAGGGAACACACCATCACTTGTCTACCGTGTTTTTTTCGTGTCTTCAAGTTTGTGTGTTTTGGTGTGCTTGTTTGTGTGGTGTGTTTGTTGCCCCATATGCAGAGACCAGTGCCTTTAGGTAGTGCTTCCTGCATTTTGGGAGGTTTTGCATGTCTTGCATGTGTGTTGCCCCATATATACAAAGACCTGCACCCTAGGATAGTGCATCCTATATTATGGGAGGTTTGTTTACTTTCCAATACTTGCATTTGCATTTCATATATATGAGAAAAAGAAAAGAAAAGATGTCATTTATGTCTTCCATGCATTAATGTGTCTTCTATCCATTGATTGTATTCTCCGTGTTCTGCATGACTATAACTGTCTTCTCCATGTTTTGTGTGCCTGTTACTGTCTTCTATGTGATTGGCATGTCTTCTCTGTGCTTGGCATGTTTGTTGTGTTTGTGACCTTACTTTAATGCATGTATTGACCTCGCATTTATACATACATTAAAGTGGGGGCTAAATGTAACATTAGAAAATGTCCCCTTGGGGGTTTTTCCCTCATAAGGTTTAGCTCCTAGGTTTTTAGCATGCATTTAGGACATCTTAGTTCATATTTTGGCATCCCGATGGAATGAGGCCTAGGTTTCATGGAAAAGTAGACCTAGGAGGACCCCTTGACCTTAGCCCTACCCAAAATAGGGGGGGAGGACTTGGGTGCCCGCACCCTAGTCCTGCCCTATTTTTGGTCAGGCCCAAAATTTAAGTGTCAGTTTATGACCATTATTTGGTCCTTTTGGCGACACAGTAAGTTTTGATTTTTGGAATCTTGGCAGGAGTGCTTGTAGTTGCATATAAAAGCATGTTTAGGCATTCATTTGTAAACTAGATTTCAATTAGATGGCAATTATGATGTTCAAGTAATCTCAAGGTGATTCAAGGCTTGCATTGTGTTGCAAGAGCAGACTTGTGTGTTTTGTGTGTTGATATTTGTAGATTTGAGCATCAATTTCCTCATGGAATGGAGAGCATCTTCCTCCCATGAGATGTTCACTACAAGGTGACATTATATTGTGTTTTCATCATTGATTCCTTTGGTTTTTTCCTCTACCTCACAATGACACTCACTCTTTATTTGACAATGGTGTTCAGAGACTTAAGTGTCCTTCAGGGCTTGACTGAGGCAAGCCTCTAAACACCACAACCCCCAAACCAAGTCTTGTGATTGCAGGTTACAGGTGTCTCGTTTGGGAAAAGTGAAGTTCTAGGAAGGACTAGTAGGCATCAAGGATTCAGGATCTAAAGAAAAGTAGGACACTGGAGCATTTCTAGGACTTGGGTGCTTGCTCCAATGTCCTCTGTAGATGAGTTTCTAAAAATAGAAGTTACAGGGCTAATCAGTGTCAGAAGGAAGTCCAAATCCCATGAAGAAACTGGTACCTTAGACTAGGGCACCCACTCTAGTGTCCCTGACTGTTCCACTTCAGAACCCTAAAAATAGGTACTCTGTGATTTGGTAATTTACTCATGTCTACAAGAGCTTTTTCTGTTATTCATCAATTTGTTGCCGTATTTGCATAATTAGGGTTTTAATGGTCAATTGAGCATAGAAGAAGGAAAATTGATACATAAATTCCCTAATCCAAGTTTCCCTACATCTCACAGTGACCTAGGGTATGATAGTGCTCGCCACTCGACCCTAGATCCTTGAATGTATAGTGGAGAGGAGGATTTAAACATCAAAACACTAAAACTTTAACAAATCCAATTTTCCACTAAACAGAAGTGATCACCAAGCATAGACAAGGGATGTGAACTATTTGACAAAATGTCTCAAAGAAATTTTTTCTCATGGAATAGGCCTTGATTGCAGGATATTCACAAAATGGATTTGTTGAAAAGGCTTTAGAAACTTTCAAGCAAATACAATTGGAAGGTGTAAATCCAAACACCATAACCTTTGCCAATATCCTCCATACCTGTGCCAAAATGGGAGCTTTGGAATAGGGTATGGACATCCATCAAAGGATTAAGAATAGAGGAATTTTGTCAGTTATTGTAGTTGCAACTTCCCTAGTAGACATGTATGCAAAGTGTGGAAGCATAGACAAGGCACGTGAACTGTTGACATAATGCCTCAAAGAAATGTGTTCTAGTGGATTGTATTAATCGCAGGATATGCACAAAATGGATTTGTTGAAAAGGATTTAGAAACTTTCAAGCAAATGCAATTGGAAGGTGTAAAGCTAGACACTATAACCTTCACTAGCATCCTCCCTACCTATGCAAAAATGGGAGCTTTGGAACAAGGCATGGACATCCATCAAAGGATAAAGGATAGAGGAATTTTGTCAATTATTGTAGTTGCAACTTCCCTGGTAGACATGTATGCAAAATGTGGAAGCGTAGACAAGGCACGTGAATTGTTGATAGAATGCCTCAAAGAATTGTGTTCTCATGGACTGCATTGATTGTAGGATATGCACAAAATGGATTTATTGAAAAGGCTTTAGAAACTTTCAAGCAAATGCACATGGCAGGTGATAAACCACTTTACAACCTTTGTCAATATCCTCCCTAGCTGTGCATAAATGGGAGATTTGGAATAGTGTATGGACATCTATCAAAACATAATGGAAGGAGGATTATTATCAGATATTATAGTTGGAAATGCTCTAGTAGACATGTATGCAAAATGTGGAAGCATCGACAAGGTATGCAAATAATTTTACGAGATGCCTCAAAGAAATATGGTCTCATGGAATGCTATAACTATAGGATATGCACAAAATGTGTTTGTTGAAAAGGCTTTAGAAACTTTCAAGCAAATTCAATTGGTAGGCCTCCCTAGCTGTGCGTAAATGGGAGCTTTGGAATAGGGTATGGACATCCATCAAAGCATAAAGGATAAATTTTGTGCCCTAGTTTAGCATATAATCTTTATTCAATCAACGAGAAAGTGAGAAAATGAGAGAATACCTGGAGGGTGGCTAGCTAGAAGGTGGCTAGTCACGAGGTTTAGCTAGTCATGATCTCCTAGGGTCCTTCTAGGGTTCGGGTCGTGCTCTTGGGTTCGGCAGTAAAACTATCAAAAATGACAGTTAAAAACACTTTAAAAAAATTAACAAGAGGGTTCGTTCAAACCCCTACTCGAACGAACCCATTATTTTATTATTAAAAAGCTAGGCCGATCAGGGGTTTGAATGAACCCTCCAATGACTTGGGCTTACGTGGAGTTCATTCAAATGGGGGGGTGGGGGGGTTCGAACGAACCCATTTTTGGGTTCTAATGAATACCCCCCATTCGATCAAACCCATCCAAATTTTTTTTTGAGGCACAAGCAATTTTCCTTCTTCAATGCAATTGTAACCCACTATTATGGGATTACCCTAGAGAAGAACAAACCAATACAAAGAATTGATCTGGCAAAGACTAAAAAGGACATGAGTAAGATTTGGATTAAGAAGGATGTAACAGAGGCTAAGAATATATCAGTATTAGCTTCTGGTGTAGATGTTTCCTCTAAAAACTCAGTTGGTGGCTACCTCTCAAGGGGAGTAGGTAGTGATGTTGATGATTGCTATAGTCAGGGGGAGTAAGAGTTGATACAAGTTGGTGTGTACTCCTAAGGAGGAGTATTCAGAGCAATTGAGATCAGTGCAAGTATGTTTAGTATCATAATTTAGGGGAGAAAGCTTGAGAAAGATGTCTCAACTTTGCCATTGATGTCAAAGGGGGGAAAGAGTTCATGTGGAAAACAAAGGGAGAGGAAGAGAGTAAGATGTATAAAAGGAAGGGGGAGAGTGAGATTGGTGCAGATTTGTGTCATGATGGTTTTTCACATCATATGTTGCCATCAATAACAAAGGGGGAGATTGTTGCAAGTATGTGCTAATCAGTGTTGTCATTGATGTCAACATGTTTGTGTTGTCATTGGTGTCAATTGTGTCTTTTGATGTTGCTATTGGTGTTTGAGTGTTAAAGTGATCTGAATGCCTTGTATAAGTGATGATGATGTTAGTACATTGTGTGGTTTATGGAAAACAAAATGAAAGTAGAAACAATAAACAAATGTAATAAATAAGTGTTATACCTTCAAATATGATCCAAAAACCCAAGGAGGAGAGTAATGCATCCAAATACTCTAGCTTTTCCCAAGTAGATGAATGTAGAAATGTGGATTACTTTATTGCTTTCAACACAAATGTAGATGAAAGGATTTGGATTTAGGATAGAGAAAGAGATGAGGATAGATAGGCTAGAATAATTTTGACATTATAGTGCTAGGATGATGAGATTTTGGAGAGATTTTGACATAGTAAGGATGCAAGAAGATGTGATGATAATGGCTTAGAGGAGGGTCTTATTTATAGATTTTTGATAAAGGATGGAGGGTGAGGATTTAAAGTTTAGATCAAGGGCTAAGAATGCTTGAGAGTTAAGGTTTGGATTAGAGTCATAGCCTTGTGACAAGTGTTACAAGAGGAGTGGATGAGAGAGATCAAGGGTTGAGGTTTGGTCAATGAAATTGGATGGCTCTCATTATTTGTGAATTAAAAATTCACATTAGGAAGAGAGGAGGATTAGAAATGAATTCAAAATTTATTTTTAGGAAAAACTCCATTCATGGGGAAGAATTTCATTAATGAGATATGACATGTGTAAGAAGTGAGGACATATGTACACTTACATGTGCAAGAGGGAGATGTGACCCTTTGAATAAAAAATTGAATTTTATTCAAAGTGTGTGGGAGAATGAGTTAAGTAAGGTTTAATTAAGTGTTAAGCTTAATTAATTTAGGTCTAGGGGATAGGTAGGCTAGGGTAGCTAATTAAATAATTGCTATTTAATCAACTAGGCTAGGTTTAGGTCAAATAGTAGGATAGATTAATTAGATAAGCATGATTTATCTAATTAATTAGGATTAGGGAGATGGGGAAATTAGCTAAATAAATATTGAGATTATTTATTTAATCAATGAGGGTAGTGTTGTAAGGTATAATGATAAATTAAATGAATTAATTGATCACAAAGGATGGATTGAATGACTAAGGATAAATTAATTTAAATAAAATGAATTTATTTAATTAATAGGAGGGATAATTGGTGGTGTAGAGATATGGGAAATTGGTTTGTAGAGAAAGTCAATTTCAGGTGTTTACACATTGTTCCTTTTGCTGAGTTTCCAAGTGTTTTTGAGAAAATTTGATTAATACTGGAAATAACGTGTTGAAGAGTCTTTTGGCTTACAAAATATTGTTCGAAGTCTTTGCTTTGCATTTCTTCTGTGTTAGAAATCTATACAGTTTGGATATGTTATCAAGAAGTGTTTGAAGATGCTAAATCTAGAATTTGGTGCTCCAGATTACTATGCAGTGAAAGTTATGTTCATCAATTTCAGAACAATAGTTGACAGTGTTTCTAAGTTGTGCAGACCTGTGTCTGGGAGAAAGTATTTTTCTTTGTATTCCTCTGCAGAAAGGTTTCAGGTGTTGTAGTTCTGGATATGTGTTCATAAGGATCGTACCTATCTTCCATCCAAGAGGGTTGTGATTTGGTATTCTGGAAAGTAATTTATTGTGTGGCAGAGTTTGATAGTGTTGTTGTATTTAGGTGAAAGTTGTTATGTTTAGGTGAAAGTTGTTGTGGCAGAATTTGTTAGGTTCCAGGTGACTTCAAGATGTTCATGGAGATTTCTAGATTGTGTTAAATCCCTATAAATAGTCTGCAAGTTATGGTTGTGATCATGGAAGCATATGATTAAGAATTCCTTATGTTTCCATTATTTTACCGACCTTGAATGTTTGCTCTGATTGAGGAGTTGATTTGGTGATTATGTGAGTGTTATGTATTGTTCCTAGATAGATTTAGGTCTGAGCTAAGGCATAGAGTAGTTTTCCTTCATTCCTTTATTCCATGGAATGTTTAGGTCCAGACCTAATTCAAGTATTGTGTGTTTGCTGACTTTGGAGATTGTTTCAAGGATTGAAGATTGTGTTTCCGACCTTGAAGATTGTTTTAAGGGTAATAATGGTATAAATAAGTATCAAGGATTCATGGATGAGTGTGTGTATGGGGTATATGATGTTGTGATGCAAATTTAATCAGGGTAGCAAGGGCTTTCATGTGTTAGGCTACTAGATGTAGTGAGCAGAATGTGTCTATAATTTGCGGTGATGCTATGAAGGTGTTGAATTTGTTGTGATGTATGTTGAGCTTCATTGGAACGAAACTCCATGCATAGGTTAGATTCAATTGTATCAGTTAAAAGCATGGCAGTGAGCCATTCTTCTCTTCTTTCTTTCTCTGTGGGCAGTGAGTCCACTTGGACAGTGAGTCCACTTGGACAATGAGTCCCATGCAGTGAGCATTCTCTCTATGGTAGTGAGCCTTTGCAATTTGGTATTGTTACTACATTATATTGTGAGCTAATCCTCACCATGGCTTTTCCCTTTTAGGGTTTTCCTTGTAAAAATTTGGTGTTCTCTTGTGCATGGTGTTGATGTGTTTAAGTTTATGTTATACGTCTTTCATGTTTAAACTTCTTAACAGATTAAGGGTTTAAGTGAAGTTATGTGGATGTGATTATGTTTATAAGAGTTCAAAGTTTTTTGATACAACTGATTCACCCCCCCCTCTCGGTTGTCTTGTTCCTTCAACAAGATGTTTTGGAACTGGTTAAGCAAGTGTTGGGGTCTGCAAGATCTAGATCTTCTACTAGTGTAACGTGTGTGTTCACTTAGGACCTATCTTCTACATGTTTCATATTGTGTGTTGTTTGGCCAACTTGTAAATGTATTGTTCATAATGTATCTGGCTAACAAGCAATCTAATCAATGTAATATCATGCATAAGTAGTGAATCAAAGAGAGTGTTGTGAAGTATGATTGCTAGTTGATTGTAAAGTTTTGCAAGCAGATAAAAGGCAGAATAAATGTATTATTGATGTGCAACTAAAGGAGAAAGAGCAGATGTTGTTGATGTTGTCCAAATTCATCTTGAAGTCATATTTGTGATAGAGATCATCAAGTATAGAGTATGCCTAACTAATTAGATCTTTAGAAGAAAGTGTGAGGAGGTAGAAGTGTAATCGCCAAAAGTACGAGTTTTAATGTTAGTTTTCAGAAAGTAGAAAAGACTGTCATACTGTAATCTCTTGTAAGTGTGTTCTTATTTTAGGGAGTAGTAGCTTCCTTGGGAGTGACCCTAAAACAAAGTCATCGGGGAGTAGCTGCTTCCTTGGGCTAAAGCCCCTAGAAGAAAGTTATTACTTGAGCTTCATATATTGTGAGTTAATCCTCATCATGGTTTTTCCCTTTTAGGGTTTTCCACGTATATCTGGTGTTATGTGTTGATGTGCATTGTGTTATTCTTTCATGTTGATATTGTGATGCTTAAGCTTTAATCTACTCTGGATAAGTTGAAGTTTTTGAAATTGAAAATTGTTTAAATACTGATTCACCCCCCTCTCAGTATTCTTGTGTGTCTGACATGGAAGCTTTTTGTGAAGCTCTCTGAACTTTGTAGAAGAAAAAGGAACTAATAACAATGTTCTGCTACGAAGAATCTCTGGAAGCCCTCTGTGAAGCAACTCAAAATTTTGATGTAGCAACAAGTGATGGTGGAGGTGATGTGGAAGTGTTCTAGACACAGCTCAATAAAATGTAGAAAAAATGTTAAAGGAGCAGTGGAAGTGCTCTCAACACAACTCTATGGAAGTGCTCTTGACACAATACAATAGAAGTGTTCTTGACACAACACAGAAGTGTTCTAGACACAACTCAATGCACCCCCCCAATAATTCAATATTTTAATCCCCCTAGACAATACTAATGTTATTACTTTTTATTTTATTTAAGTAATTATGCATCTAATCTAGGCATGGCGTTAAACCATCTTAGGAGGCTGTGTGGCACCTTGGAGAGTTAGTCAAACTCGTCCAGGGTTTAATTAGAGTGTACTAGAGTCCATTCACGTCTATAAATGTTTAAGGTACAATCTCCATAATCAAGTTTAGAATTCAATGTTTTTGTGGATCATTTTTAAATTTTAGGTTGTATTTTTTAACTTTAAGTTTTAGTTGTCATAATAAATTTAGGGTATTTGTTTTATGTATAAGCTTTAAGAATAATGACTATTCTAGATTCTTTGACAATTCTACTTATATTTTCCTCATATTTACAAAGTCTTAATTAAAGAGAAATAATCAAGAAGGATTACATCAATAATGTAATCAATTTTTTTAAAATTTTAAATTCTAATAACTTTTTTTTTCTATATACTACTAAAATATTTATTTTTCATTCTAAATGATAATTTATTTAATGAAATTCTTATTTTACTTATTTCTAAAATGTCTAGCTTTATGTAAATAATATAACAGTGTATTGGAATATATTTTAGCTCTTTGACAAACCTTACTCTCTTTTTTTACATGTTTTTGCATATCATTTCTTCTTATTTAATTTTCTATGGAGTGTATATAAATAAATTTCTAAAAATTAATACTCTTTAATAAATTTATTAATAAAAGAAATAAAATAGGCACCAAGTAAACAAGGGAATACCCCTATATAAGGGAATACCCCTATTTTGTGTTTCAAAATTTTAATGTATAAAAATCTAGAAAAAAGCTAATTTTGTCAAAATAATTAATATTCAATAGAGTCATTTTCTTTGAGTATAACGAACTAATTTGTTTATATATAATTAATAAGACTTGATAAAAATATTTTAGTAAAAATGTTTCATTTAAAATTCTTTTATTATTTTTGATAAATTGAATATTTTTGTCAATTTTATTTTTCTTTAAACATCAATTGAAAGGTAGTTAAATGACCAAACTATCATAAAATTTTCATATAAAATTATGGGTGATCTTTGCATAATAGAAATAGACATTACATATGTGACATATTGTCTAAGAGAATGTGTCTCCTTATAAGTTGCATGAGTCCTTCTACCACTACAATGAACCTGCCATGGTCACTTACATTAATTACATTTAAATTAAAGGTGAGCTAGAGGTTATGGAAATGATGGAGGCATTCTACTACCACTTGACCCTTCTTTCTAGCTCTGTCGTCACTTTTGCCTATAGTTATGATTCTAGTTATGATTATGATTCCCACCTTAATTTAGGAATATTTTCCATGTTAGACAATGGAAGCTACCATGCACACTACAAAACATGCATTTGTATATGAGGTTGGATTTTAATAAGAAAATTATCGAAAATATTTCTGCTTTTTAGTTTGATGTGCTTGGTATCACTAGTACAAAGTGGCTTCACAAACTTAAGAGATCTATGCCTCAATGACCGAAACCTCAAGCCCCAAAATATGAATCATTTTACAACCTTACTTTAGGGTTTTGCATTTTCCTTTTTGAAGGTTATTTTGAAAATAAAAGTAAAATGAGTGAATTGAAATATCTCCTCCATCGGTTGACAATGCTCTTTGAAAAACCTAATTTTATAGTTTTGCATTTGCTCTTTTATATATTAATTTGGAGATGTTCCTTTAGGAGTTGTTTTTTAAATGTAAGATTAATGAATTCAAAGCTTTCTTTATTCATTGTCAATGAGAATTCAAAATTAAACGTGACAAATTAAAACATGGCATATTTGATTGTGCAGTGTGATGCGTTTTTTAATGTTTACACCAAAATAATATTGTTTGTGTTTTATGAGAGTGGAGAATAAGCAATTGCCTAAGAATAGTAGAAGGCTATAAGTTGGTTTTCAAATTAAATTAATAGACAATTTAGTTTTTAGTTTTTTTGGGTTGAGATTTCAAATTCACATAATGACAAATTTAGTTTGCGACTTATTTTTGTTGAAGTTTCAAATGAATTTAATGAAAAATTTAATTTGTGCTTTTTATTAGAGTTTAATTTTATTATTCTAATTTTAACAATATGGAATAATTTTTTCTTCTTCCCTATGAATCTATTTTTAAATTTTTTAATTTTTTATTATATTTTATAAGATCATACAAACAACAAATATATTTCTACAAGTTTGAAATTATAAAAACACGTTAATGGGTTTTTGGTTTATTAGTGAAGTTGAATGGTTCTAAATGAGCCTACCAAGGATCAAGTCTTATTGAGTGTAAGGCTCCAACACCATAAGGGATGGGGACCACTAGATGACTTTGGCAAAATGGATACCCCTCAGTACTTAATTCTTTCTCAAAGAGGTTTCAGCGTAAGACCCGTTCTCCCATATCAATGGATACCCCTCAATACTTAATTATTTCCTCTTTCCCAAAGAGGTAGGTTTCAGCCTAAGACTCTTTCTCCCATATCAATGGATACCCCTCAATACTTAATTTTTTTCCAAGGAGATTTCAACATAAGACTCGTTCTCCTATATCAAATAACCAAACGATTATATTAATTTGATATAAAACTCTTAAAAAAATAAATTTAAAAAACAGAAAAAGGAAAAATGTTATATGAAAAATGAATTAGATTATCTTACAACTCCCTATTAGGGACTTGCCTATTACAATTTAACATAGGATTCTTAAATTATTAAGAAATAGCGACAAAGTTGACTTTGTAGAAGCATCCTCGTCCTAAGTCAAGTCAAGTTATTTTGATATTTGTTAAAAACAAGTTGGCAAGAGAATTTGATGTTTGCTGAAACTCAAATTCGTTTGGGAGAAAAAAACAAAATTTTGCATTATCTATTCCCCAAAATTCAGGGAAATTCTGACGGAATGAGGAAAAGTGGGGAATGAATTTCTAGTCAAACGTGGGCCCATTTCATAAAGTGTACTACATTACGTGAATAAAGAATATTAGGAAATTGGTTGACCCAATATTTTTACTATATCACAAAACCGCGTTGCATGTACAATTGATTCCACATCTGTCTCAATCACACACGATGTCCAAATTGGGTGGCGTTTTCAATGGAATCGAAATTTTTGTATTTTATAGTTTATGATATTTGTCACCTAGTTTATCATTGGTTTATAGTATGTGAAAATAGTTGTAATTAAATTTTATTTTAATTTTTTTATATAATTAAAAAAATTCAAGTTAGTTTAATTTAAAATATAAATGTAAATTAATATCTCCATCTTATTGAAGGTTAGATTGTAATTTAGAATAAAAAATAATTGTAATATTTGTTATAGATAAATATTATATATAAGTGGAGGATAAAAGATGCTTTTGAATAGTGAGTTTTGTATCTAATCTAAATTTTTAATTTAAAATCAAATTTAACAAAGTATTTTGAAAAATATTTTAGATGTTAAATTAAATAATGTGAGAAGAGGATGTTTATAGAAATTAGAAATAAAAGAGAAGGAATTAAAAAGTATAGTCTATTTTATATTTGGTAATTTAAGTTTTTGGTTTTATTTTAGATCAAGAGGAAGAATTTGGAAGCTCTATCAAGGTCGATTACTATTTTCTTTGCTATGATTTATGTGTCGTTAAGGCACCATCACATGCATTCAAGTCTTCTTTGACATGGTTGCATCCATACTATCATGGTCGCATCCTTCAATTATAGGGGTGCTCTATATAGACATGACCATGTCCTCCATAAACCTACAACCTATACCTACAATTAAATTTGTTGTCTTGATTAGGTGGTGTTATAAGGACCTTTTGGGACTTACCTTGATGAAATTTTAATAACGTAACTTGTTTTCTAGTCATCAAGTCCCACAAAAAAAAATGAAAGATTAGATTTGAACCTTGGAAGGGCTTGAAGTATCCTTGTGAGTGTGTGAGTACAATAATGGAGTGTTTCTTTGATCCATGGCTTCTACCATGTTATGGTTGTGTGTAAGATTCTTTCTTTTGTGATTTATGTTGTGTGTTATCATGTGTTTCCCTTATTGCATTCATCTAATTAATATCATATTCAATCAACATAATATAACCATTTGATTTTTTAGACTTGAGAGAGGATAAAATTTCAAAGTGAAGTGAAAAAGACATATGCTAAAACAGAAAAAATAGATTTCAACCATTGCTAACATGATCACACACAGTCCTATCCAGGGGATAGTTTTACCATGAGCATGATAGCATCCAAAGTAGATGAATGAAAAGGAATGAAAGTGAGTTGTTCGTGGCTAAAAGGACTAATAATTGAATGGGAATTATAGGATTAGGGAAATTTTATGCACCAAGTGATCAGAGTTGGTTCTTGTACTACTTATTATTTAGCTGAGATCTAAGAATGGATTCTAAACAAGAATAAAAAGTTTAAAATATGCACCTTTTATCTATATATTTTATCCTTACTTTAGCATACATGTGAGGTGCAATAAATCATGTTTATTAAAGTAATGAAATAATATTTAAGTTAGATACAAAATGATATTTTCTTTTATGTTCTTCTTTATGTCTTTTCCTCTAGTAATGTCTTTAGATTTATAAAAAAAAAGAGGGAGAAATGAGTTTACAAATAAAAATGTTGCACTTACCAATTATGCACAATTCTAAGAAATTGTATAGCATCCTAGATCAAATCCCAAAGGGAGTCATGGAGATGTGATGGAGCTTGGAATCCATAAAACCCAGAAGTACAAGTAGAGAAAGTAGAGGGGATCATGATGTATGTGATAGTATTGAGTTGTTATTGAGATTACCTCCATGGAGGATATGCTCCATGATCAAGTGTGATTGGTTTAGGACTCATGAAGAGTCTCTTTAATCAAAGTCTAATATGTATGATTTATGAAGACTCACTTTAACCATTGCATAATGTGTGAACATGTTAATGAATAGGGTTTGATAAATACTCCCCTCAAATTTATTGCATATGTTTAGATATGTGATCAATTTGAAGTAAGGAAAGAGAATTTTAAGAGTAAAATGAAGAAACAAATTTAACAATGTGTTGGCTTGTGGTGTGTTTTGTGTTTAAAAGATGTTTTTATTTAAATTCAAAGCATGGGGGCAAGAAAATGTTGTCCCAAATTTTTTTCTACTATAAGGACAAATGTTATACAAGATATAATATTAAATTGTATGCAACATAATGAAATAAGATTATCATCTCTGAAATTGTAGTGTAAAATGTATGCTCTAGAAGACATATTAAGTAAACAAGATTTTTTTGCAATTTTACCATAAGCAATAGAAACATGTCATAGAAGATAAAAGTAGTAGTGAAATATAGGAAATGTATCCTTAATATTGTAAAATTACCACTAGCATAAATTGCCAAATAATAACAACTAAGACCCATGACATACATATCAAGAAAGAGGAAGGCAAGCAAGAGTCATAGAATGAATGGATGACATTAGAAAAGGCAAGAAGGTTCCCCCAAGTGGGAAAGGACTACAAGAATGGTGATGACAAGGGGAAACAATGTAAATTTGATCAGAGATAATGGTTTGAAGAGTATGGAGTGCCATAGATCTAAGAGCTAGGGAAGGAAACTAAAAAAGGAAGATTTGACGCATTCCCATAAATAAGAAGAGGTAGAAGAAAGACAATAAAATAACACAAGGAGGAGTATTTATAGAATTTGTATCAAATTCCTTAGTTTTCTCATGATCCTCATTAGCATACATGAAAGATGAAACATGCATAATTTGCCTAAGATTATCTACCAAATCTTGATTATCATCATGAGAACAATTGGGGTGTTTCATTACAATCCATTAGTTTCTCATGCTTAATGATAGGGATAACGTGTTCATGAACTCTAAAGATGTGTTATGTTTAGAGTCAATTGTCATACTATGGGCACAATTATAAGATCATGTATTTTATTCGGTAGTCCTTGGCATTGATCGGTAGAAGGATCTAGTATTATATGATATGTAAAATATGTAAGTGAAGAAAGTGGTGTATGATTGTATTCATGATTTTATTGTACTTGAGATGGTGTAGAGTGATAATATGAGATTTTAACAAAATCTGTAATATCTGATTAGGAGGATCATTTAATTGTGTGGAGGTTATTTTTGTTGGTTGACGTTGTGATACAAGAGGTTGGTTGCATGGAGAATGATCTTAGTATACAATTTTTATAGTGCTAGGAAATAACCTGGCTAATTTTTTATCATTACATGTATGAGTTAAGGACATAGTATAAAATTTTCTTACATGCTATTAGGGATCTCTCTAACATTATGCATGTCAAAACATAGTGTCCACATGCTCCTAGGGAAATGGTGTACTAGGATTAAATAATAAAATGGATGTTTTAACAATTGTTGGACATAGTTGGGTGAACGAGTTAAATTTTTTATCCACATAAGCTATTTATTGAGAAATTGAAGTCTAAGGAGAGGTGATATGTTGAATGGATTAGAGTATGTAGGTGGGACACAAGAAGTAAGTAGGTTCAATGTCATTAGAGGAGTATAAGAGACATGAGGAAGAAAAAGGAAATCATTTCTAGGGGTGAAGAGATGTCCTACATGGAAGAGTCACTAGGAGAATCAATTATCTCCAAGTCATTGTTAATGTGTTGAAGCTCATAAAAGCTTAGGAAATTGTGTGTCATGCCCGCCCAATTAATGTTTACATTATAACTAGTCTCCTCAACTAAAAGAATGTGTGTAGGAATGGGTATGTATAAGGTGTGGTATGATATGGATTACGGATAAGGGTAAAAGCACAAACTATGTCACACTTTTATAAAGGAAACAACCAACACTGATCTAACTTTTTAATTTGAATCACTACAAAGTGACATATATGTTCTAAATTTTAAAATGATGTAAACTAATAAAATGTAGATTTTTAGTTTATTTTATGTTTCTATTTTTTTAAAAAAAAAAAAATTATTTAATAGTATTTTGTAAAATTGACACTATAATTTAGTTGTTGATAAAATGCTAAAAAATAAGGTTGAATGGGATGTCACACTTTATATAGTAAATTTCATTTATTTTCCTCCTATATTTTTTGTGTATTCATAGCTCAAAACTTTAGTGCATGGATTATTTTTTCCCTCAATTTGATAAATATATATTTTTAAATAAATCTTGGAAGTTGTGTGTAATGAAAACGCAACTATTTCAATGGGATGCTAACTTTTGTCTTCATTATTTATCGCAAATAGGAAAAAAATTGTGTCATCTTTACAAGGAATCTCTCCTCTAGTCCATCATATTTTTTCAAATTTTTTGATAAACTTTACTAATGTCTCTTGAGAGGACAATCGACACCATATTTTGGTGATGAAGACCTACTTTTAGTAGAAATACAAAAAAAAATATATACACTAATTGAAATGTTTAAAAAAAATATATTTTTACAAAGTAGATTGATTGATCTACAAAAGGGTATTTTTAGATTCTTTTAAAATGATTATTTACACGAGTAGGAGTTGTTAGAGCATCAAGTTTTTCAAATAATTTTATTTTTTGGTAAATAAGCCCTAAAGTAATGCTACATATGTTTTTAGTGGATGGTTCCAATTGGAAAATTTGTGGTCTAATCTAATTTAGCTAGAATGAATCCAGATAGAACATAAGTTTCACCAAAATTAGCTTTTAGTTGGAAATACTTAAATTCATTTATGCTAATAAGTTGGCCCAAAGTGTGACACAAATTTGAACTTTTACCCATAAATGAAGGCTCATGGGGACTATATTCATCATAAGGAACACATACCTCATCTTCAATGTGGGAGGAATCATTAAAGAATCAAAAAATAAATTATCAACTGAAGTAAATATTTTGGAGAGAAGTTATCATGTGTAGTTAAAGGGAATGAATAATCATTATTATTTATAGATATCTCGTGAGTTTATAGGGATGTAGTAAGGAAGAAATCATTGTCATTGGGTATGAAAGCACATTATGAGTGAGTTTATAGGAAAATGTTGTAAGGGTGTTTAGAATGGAGAGGAATGTATTCATGGATTAAGGTTTTGCACAAAGATGAATTCTACTCATAAATAAAGCAATAGATGGACCCAAATTTAATACATACATACATATATATATATATATATATATATATATATATATATATATATATATATATATATATATATATATATATATATATATATATATATATATATATATATATATATATATATATATATATATATATATATATATATATATATATATATATATATATATATATATATATATAAGAAAAATTAACCTAAAAGATAAGCATGTAAAAGGTGGTTTCATCAAAATATGTTTTTAGTAATGAACTGTTGATTTCTTTAGAATCTAAACTAAAACATAATTAAGTATTTTAAAACATTTTTAGATTCTAGGTTAAATAATTTGAGAAAAGGATGCTTGTTGAAGTCAGAAATAAAAGAGAAGGGATTGGAAAGCATAGGCTATTTGACATTTGGTGTATAATATATGATATTTATTCTAGATTAGGAGTAGGAATTTGGAATTTGTATTAGAGTATGCATTATTCTACTACTGGTTATATGTATTTATGACACCATCACATGTATAGTCTTATCCACGTTTACATTATTGTGACCTTACAACTGTGGTATCATTGTTGGGTGATCACACAATAGTGTGTCCCACCTATGCAACATCCTCATTTTTTCTTGAAATCATATATTTAAAAAAATAATAATGATTTAAACCTAGAGGGATTCCATTTAATGGGGTTTGACTAAACGGGATTAGACCAAACCCAGGTATAAAAAACCCATTTGTATAGAACCCCCTAGGATTAAAGTAAATCCCCAACAAAGTCTTCTCTACACTTATCAAAATGCTAAAAAAAAATTCCTTCACCTTTTGGAGGATCAAATGAAGTCATTTGGAAATGCCATTTTGTAAGTATGCCACCCTTAGTTTCCAAAAATTATAATGTGTACTATGTTTTCTTTTATATATATATATATATATATATATATATATATATATATATATATATATATATATATATATATATATATATATATATATATATATATATATATATATATATATATATATATATATATATATATATATGTAAAATTCAAGACACTAGCAAAAAGAAAATTGTTATAAATATCTCAAAAGAATGCACCACACTCCACATAGATGACCTTGTCTCTATGAAAAAAAAAAATAATTTTAATATATATGCAAAGAGAAACACATTATAGAATAATGTATGTCTAAAACATTTTTTAGTCCTAATTCAAAAATTAACAATAAATAAAATATTTAATAAAACATTACCAAAAATTATATACATGCACTAGATAATAACATTACTAGTCTAATTCCAATAAATCATGGAAATTTTTTATTTTTAGTGAAAGTTATGCATTATGAAATAATGTCACTAAATAAATAATAATAAAAAATAAAACCTAATTAAAAAAAAAAGAATGATAGAAATAATTGCTTAAAAAATTAAAAAAATTATATCTTAAATCTACATAGAAAATTTTACAACTCATTAGTTTACAGATCATCCTTAAATTCTTGATCATTTATTCTCTATAATTGACAAAATTTAAAAATGTTAAAACATGCTAATTTTGACCATCCCCCTTAGGCCAAAAAGTGGGAAACACTATTGAGTTATCACCCCGTTTGGCTAAAAAGGTGTCTTATATAGTTGATATCCTATCATTTGTGAACCTATAACTTACACCTACAAATTAACAAATTGCTATCTTGATTAGGTGAATTGTAGGCAACTTTGGACACTTTCCTTGGGATTATAAATAGAATAACTTCCTTGCTAGCTATCAATTTGCATAAAAGTTTCAACTAATTGTAGATTAGGACCTTTAAATGAATGAAGGAATGAGATAAGGTTACATGGTATCTATTGTGATTGTTCATATCATGCCTCTCTTTTATCATCAAAATTGAGGACCCTATATTTCTTCTTGACCTTTTGCCTCTTTGTTTTTTGAAATAATTTATATTAGAGTATGCATTATTCTACTACTGGTTATATGTATTTATGACACCATCACATGTATAGTCTTATCCACGTTTACATTATTGTGACCTTACAACTGTGGTATCATTGTTGGGTGATCACACAATAGTGTGTCCCACCTATGCAACATCCTCATTTTTCTTGAAATCATATATTTAAAATAATAATAATGATTTAAACCTAGAGGGATTCCATTTAATGGGGTTTGACTAAACGGGATTAGACCAAACCCAGGTATAAAAAACCCATTTGTATAGAACCCCCTAGGATTAAAGTAAATCCCCAACAAAGTCTCCTCTACACCTATCAAAATGCTAAAAAAAATTCCTTCACCTTTTGGAGGATCAAATGAAGTCATTTGGAAATGCCATTTTGTAAGTATGCCACCCTTAGTTTCCAAAAATTATAATGTGTACTATGTTTTCTTATATATATATATATAATTCAAGACACTAGCAAAAAGAACATTGTTATAAATATCTCAAAAGAATGCACCACACTCCACATAGATGACCTTGTCTCTATGAAAAAAATAATAATTTTAATATATATGCAAAGAGAAACACATTATAGAATAATGTATGTCTAAAACATTTTTTAGTCCTAATTCAAAAATTAACAATAAATAAAATATTTAATAAAACATTACCAAAAATTATATACATGCACTAGATAATAACATTACTAGTCTAATTCCAATAAATCATGGAAATTTTTTATTTTTAGTGAAAGTTATGCATTATGAAATAATGTCACTAAATAAATAATAAAAATAAATAAAACCTAATTAAAAAAAAGAATGATAGAAATAACTGCTTAAAAAATTAAAAAAATTATATCTTAAATCTACATAGAAAATTCTACAACTCATTAGTTTACAGATCATCCTTAAATTCCTGATCATTTATTCTCTATAATTGACAAAATTTAAAAATGTTAAAACATGCTAATTTTGACCATCCCCCTTAGGCCAAAAAGTGGGAAACACTATTGAGTTATCACCCCGTTTAGCTAAAAAGGTGTCTTATATAGTTGATATCCTATCATTTGTGAACCTATAACTTACACCTACAAATTAACAAATTGCTATCTTGATTAGGTGAATTGTAGGCAACTTTGGACACTTTCCTTGGGATTATAAATAGAATAACTTCCTTGCTAGCTATCAATTAGCATAAAAGATTCAACTAATTGTAGATTAGGACCTTTAAATGAATGAAGGAATGAGATAAGGTTACATGGTATCTATTGTGATTGTTCATATCATGCCTTTCTTTTATCATCAAAATTGAGGACCCTATATTTCTTCTTGACCTTTTGCCTCTTTATTTTTTGAAATAATTTGGCTTCTATGATTCTTTGAATGGGAAACAATGTTAGAAGGGAAAATTTTGAAGTTGTTGATTTTTTTATTTTATTAGAAATGTTTTAAAAATTGAAGGGTTCAAGTATTAGTTGCAAGTTGCAAATTGAGCTTTGTTTCTAGTTTGTAAGTTCAAAACCAAACCTAAATTTTGGTTCACAACCCTTCCCTATACATAGGATTTTTCATGTGCACATCTACTTTTAGCTTGATGCTTCATTTTGTTGATCCTTCAATTTTGTTTTGATGTTTTGTCTACCATTTCACCTATGCAAGTTTGGTTTTCTCAAGATTTTTGTCATAAAAGATTAGATTCATCTTTCATGTTGGTTTACGTGATTTTTTTGTTGATTGAAATTTATTTTCCCTTCATTAGGTAGGGTTTTGGTACAAATTCAAGTGTTTTTGTGTGATTCTAATTTCTTGAAGGACATATATCTCAAACATGTTTTAGATTTAATAGTTGATCTTTTTTTTCTTGTTTTTAGAATTATTGTGATGATTACTTAGTCAATTGGGAGATTGACATGATTTACTAAAGACCTGGTTCAAGTTTGAATTCCTAAAACTTTTTGCAACTTGCAAGTTACTGCATGTTACAAATTGGATGCAAACTCCAACCATCAATCACAGTTATTTTATAATTTGCAAGTTTTTGCAACCCAATCATATTTCACATTCCAAAATTATTTTTCAATTTGTAGCTTTTTGTAAACTACAAATGGAGTTTGAACTCTGGTCACATGTCCTATTCCTAAAACATTTTGTATTATGTAAATTTTTATAAATTGCAACTAGAGTCCAATGTCCAGTTATAGTTTGGAAACTAAATTTTTTTGCAATTTGCAAGTTACTATTCATTGTAAACTAGATGTAAACTCTAGTTAGCACTCACAATTTATTTACAAGTTGTAACTTTTTACAAACTACAACTTGAGTGTGAACTTTGATCACAATTCACACTAGACATTCATTTTACAGTGGCAAATCTCATGCCAACTATGAATTGGACTTGAACTCTAGTTTGTAATTTGTAAATTTCATGCAATATCTAAAACTCTCCTAGATGAATCCAAAAGGTTAAAATTTTTAGGGAAAAGGATTTCTAATCAATCCTTTTATTGTACTAACCTATTAATTGATGCATTTATGTAATTTTTGACTAATTGTATTAATATAGTCTTTTAAAATAGTAATTTATTTATAAATGCTAAGGCATGTCTAATTGTGAAAGGAACTTTGGAACTAGGAATGTCTTTACCAACTAAAAACAATTACAAGTACAAAGGCCTAGTATGACCTTTGAAACTAATGTATGAGCTGGACAACATTTCTAACATGGATTTTGGGCATGTGGGACTATAGGAGTTACACAAAAGATAAATAGTAGTGAAATGCAGTGGCTTCTGTTATCTCCTCCAATCAACCCTAGTCATCAGCAAGATGTGTCTTTATTCTATTGATGCTAGAGAACCTTTGTGGTACACCTTAGCAAATGAAACTTGAATATTACCTTCTCATCTATAAATGATCAACCTTCAAACCGTAGAACCTCAACTTCAACAGTGGAGAAATCCAGAAAATTTCCCAGACGCATCCTGACTGCAACAACTCTAAACAATTGTCTTCACTCTATAAGCTCTAAAAACATCTACGTTAATCTTCAAGCTCTGAAATTAGGAATATACAACATTCACATATGTCTTTGACAAACTTCCAAACTACATGGCCATACCATCAAATGTGGAGGAATGCAGAGCATTCTCCTGAGCTTATTCTATGTAAACTCAAGTGCCTTGGACAATTTGAATCTTTCTTTCAAAACTAAAGTAATGCTTTTCCTCAGGAAATAATGAACTCAATATTTACTACATCAGAGACTTCATTCTCAACTTCATATAACAACAACAAACTCTTTTTTCAAACTAGAAATCTTCATGTTAGCACAATCTTTGTCTATGAACTTCAAGACAAGGTACAATTGTGTACATAGTATATGACATCCATCATCTTACCCTTTTCATCACAAATTCTCTAATTCATCATCTTTTTCTTCCTCTCTGATCACATTTCCACTGATTTCCTTTGTCATTACCTCTACTTCACTTCCAACCTTCTTTCATTACAACACTGCAGAAAACACTTCTGAACCTCACACTGTTGACATCAATGACAACACAAGTGCAACAATCTCCCCCTTTGGCATTCATTGGAAAACTTGACTTGATATATAATTTAATCCCCCTTTGACATCAAGGACAAAAGGCTAGTGGTCTCCTTTTGAACTAATCTTCCTTTAGCTACCCTTGTCTGCATTATTCTTAATTTCTCTTTCACTTCTTTTCATCTATCATCTCCCCCTAACTAATCAAATCTTGTTATCCTTCAAAACATTTTTCCTACCCGCTATCCCTAAGAGGTAGCCACCATCAATCCAGGGATAAAAATATACCTTGAACTACTCCCCCTGGATAAATGCACCATCTATGCATCTAGCTAGAAGAAGGAGGGGCAACAACCCCTAACTTTTGTCTGAGATACTCAAAAGTATCCTTAGAAAGTGCCTTGGTGAAGATGTCTACAACTTGATCCTTTGTAGGCACATAGTCCAATCCAACTTATTGATCTGCAACCTTCTCTCTCAAAAAGTGATACCTAATAGATATGTGCTTGGTTCTAGAATGCATCACCAGATTCTTTGAAATATTGATGGCACTTGTATTATCACAAAGAATGGGAATAGGTTCATCATATACAACCTTGATATCCTTCAATGTTTGCTTCACCACAACACTTAGGTGCAACAAGTAGCTGGTACAATATATTCTACCTCTGCAGTTGATAAGGACACTAAATCCTACTTCTTGCTAATCCATGAGACCAATCTCTCTCCCAAAAATAAAGCTTCGTCATTGGTACTTCATCTATTATCAACACTGCCAGCCCAATATGTATCAGTATAAGCACTTAGCGAGAAGTCATCACCCTTTTGATACCACAATCCATGTTTTGGAGTGCTCTTCAAGTATCTAAATATTCTATTGACTTCCTTCACATGTGTTTCCTGATGAAGGGGGTAAATTATAAAACACACAACATGAATTGCACATAGAAAATAGAATGTTCTTTTATTTATTTGGACAAATCATTACATTATAGAAGCTCAAATACAATTAGAGAATCAATCCTCCACAAGCTGCATCACATTACAGCTACCTATCACCAGGCTCTAAAATCTTCTACCCTCTGTAATCCCAAATCAACTAGGGTTTCTATTTTCCCTCCTATTTTTGACTCTAAACTTTCCCCCTTAACTTACTACTGCCAAGGGTCCCCAAAAATGGTCATATATAGCCCTTTTTGATGGCCACCATCCAAATTTCAAAATTTGCATCTCCCTCCAAAAATAGGTCAACTTCTGAGAGCCATAACTTTGGATCCGGGCATCTGATTAACACACTGTTTGAAGAGTTGGAAAGATCATGGAGTTCTCTATATGGTAAGAACCCACACTACTAGTTCCGCCCATTTTTAGGCCCATACGAGGCCATTTAGTGCCGCAAACCTGAATTTGGATAATTTTTAGGTATTTTTCAAGAAACAAAAACTCTAATATCTTTTAGCTCACAAATGATCTTTGTGTGATTCATTTGCCAAAGGTCTTATTTTTCATTTATGAAGCTTCCTGTAAATTTTCACTTCAACCTATACCCAAATGCAAACTTTCCAAAAATAACAGTTTGCTATTTTTAGCAATTTGGAAAAACTAAAATTTCTACATTGTTATTCAAGTGATTATGGAACCAGAAACACTAATTTTGAAAAGAAATGGAAACAACATCAACAATTTTGAATCAACATCTTTTTTTTTAGGCGATGCAAGATTGCCCTTACACCACTGGATGCTCCTACATTAGACACCTAGGGTAATTTTGAGAAGTGACCTTGTCACATCTCAGGTGTTTGAGGAAAACCTCAAATGGTCAACTTCTACCTTAGATAACTAGGAAGAATCTTCAACATGCCTTCCTTTCCACTTCACCAGATATTCTTCATATTGCCTATCCCAAGTACTCCTTCCCACATGGCTATCCAAGATCTCTTCTATCTCCTCCTTTGAAGTAGATGCTAGAATACTCCACTATTCTTCTATTGGTCCATCCTCTATTCCACCTTCATGATATTCTAATAAATCAACAATGTTGAAAATAGGGGAAATATTGATCCCAGTTAGTAGCTCTATCTCATATGTGTTTCCTAAATCATGCTTCTTCAAAATTCTATATGGTCCAAATTTCTTCATTTTCAACTTATTATAGGCTCCAACTAGAAACCTCTCTTTTCTCAAGTGAACCATGACTTCATCTCCTACCTAAAATTTCTTATATCTCCTATTCTGATCTGCTTTAGCCTTATACTAAATATTCATCTTATTAATGTGCTTTCTCACCTCTTCATGCAAATTCTTTAGATGTTCTGCAAAATCTTCAGCCTCGACACTTGTCTTTTCTCCTTTGTCCATCTTCCTTAACTCTGAGGCATTTCTTGGACTACTTCCATATACAATCTGGAATGATGATTTACTTGTACTCCTATTGATAGAATTGTTGTAAGAAAATCATGCCTATGGTAAAATCAAATCCCATCTAAGCATCGTAGTAGGTTACCCAAACTCCTATTCACTATTTCTGTCTATCCATCAGTCTGTGGATGGTGTGTAGAACTGAACTTCAAATCTGTCTTCAACTTCTTCCATAATGTCTTCTAGAAATAACCAACAAACTTGGTATCTCGATCTAAAACTATGCTCTTAGGTAGACCATGTAATCTCACCACCTCCCTGAAAAATAACTCTACAATATGAACAACATCATTAGTCTTCTTAAAAGGAATAAAATGTGCCATCTTTGAGAATCTGTCCACCACCACAAAAATGGAATCATGTTCTCTCTGTGTCCTTGGTAAACCAAGAACAAAATCCATACTAATATCATCCCATGGATTTTCAAGTACTGGTAATGGCTGATATAGCCCTATATTTTAACTTGTTCCTTTTGCCATCTGACACACTCTGCAACTCTACACAAATTTCATCACATAATGCTACAACCGTGGCCAATAATAATGGTCACCAACAATAGCAATGGTCTTATCTTGACCAAAGTGTCTAGCTAATCCCCCACTATGCTTCCCCTTAATCAGGTTCTCTCTCATGGAACTCCTTGGAATGCACAACTGGCTTCCTCTAAACATCATGCCATCTTGGATTATGAAATCCAACCATTTTGTCCTGTTCAAAGTAACAGGTTCCAAACAAGCCTTCTAAGCCTCTACAAAATCTAGATCTTTAGGATACAAAGTTTTGAGCTCATCAAACCCAACAACCTCTATCTTCATTTCTGTCAACAAATTTTTCCTTCTGCTCAAGGCATCTACAACTTTATTGGACTTCCCACTCCTATGCTTCAAAACAAAAGTATAACTCTGCAAAAACTCAACCCATTTTAAGTACCTTTGATTTAACTTGCCTTGACTATTAAGATACTACAAAGCCTGATGATCAGTATATAAAACAAAATCTTTTGGCAACAAATAATGTCTCCATTTCTTTAAAGCCTGAACTATTGCATAAAACTCCTGATCGTAAATAGAATACTTTTTCTTGGCATCATTAAGATTCTCACTAAAATAGGCAATGGGCTTACCTTCTTGACTCAAAACAACTCCTATAGCACTACCACTAGCATCACAATCTACTTGAAATACCTTATTAAAATCTAGAAGTGCCAAAATAGGTTGCTCTGTGACTTTCTGCTTCAAAGTATCAAAACTCTTGTTTGCTCTTGTAGTCTATTTAAACTCTTTTCTATCCCCTCTCATTGTCTTAGTGAGGGGTACACAAATGCTACTAAAACTCATGATAAACTTTCTGTAAAAACTTTCCAAACCATGAAAACATCTTACCTCTCTAGCACTCCTTGGCATAGGCCATTCAATGATAGCCCTCACCTTCTTTGGGTCCATCTTAAGAACTTCCACTGAGACAAAAAATCCCAGGTATACCAACTCCTTTGTAAAACTACATCTATTTAGATTAATCAACAACTTCTCCTCCCTCAGCTTCTCCAAAACTCTTCTGATATGTATCATATGCTCATCCCAAGTCTTATTGAAAATCAAAATGTCATCTAAATAAACAATAACAAAACTTCCCAAAAACTCTTTCAATACCTCATTCATGAGCCGCATGAATGTGCTCTGTGCGTTGGTTAGCCCAAATGGCATGACTAACCACTCATACAAACCTTCCTTTGTCTTGAAGGATATCTTCCATTCGTCTCCTTCTCTAATTCAGATCTGGTGATACCCACTCTTAAGGTCAATCTTCATGAAGTACTTGGCAAGCCACTCAAACAATCCATTATGTCATCCATTCTAGGCAATGGAAATCTACACTTCATCTTGATCTTATTGATGGCTCAGGAGTCTGTACACATTCTCCACTCTCCATCTTTCTTTGGTACTAGTAATGCAGGTACCACACAAGGACTTAGGCTCTCCCTTATCAGTCCCTTCGTCAACAACTCCTGAACTTGTCTGCTTAGCTCTTCATTCTCTATAGGGGTAATTCTATGGGTTGCCTTATTTAGCAAACTAGCTCTTGGTATCAAATCCATTTGATGACTTATCTTCCCAACCGGTGGTAAACTTTCTGGTACATTATCAGAGACAATGTCTTGAAATTCTTCCAACATATCTAAAACTTCTGTTGGTACATCTTCACATTTCTCTTGACTAATCTTAGGAATCAATGCAAAGCAATGATGCTCATGCTTCGTACCCTCTAAAATTTTTCTACCATCTACCAAGCATATTCTAGCAATACTACATACCTTTTCTTCCACCTCCTTCAAGGGCTTCAACTTATGACAAACTCCATCCTTTGTTAGGGAATCTATGTTTGCATGGCCATCATGGACAATGCATCTATCATACTACCACGACCCTCCTAATAATATATGACATGCATCCATCGGTATGAGGTCACACTGCACCTCATCATGGTAGTCCCCAATCTTGAACTTGAATAAACACTATTCATTGACCAAAGCTCTATGGTCCTTCTGCAACCATGCAATCCGATATGGATGTGGATGCTTTCTTCTTGTCAACTTCAACTTGTTAACCATCTCCTCTGAAACAACATTGTCAGTGCTTCCACTATCAATAATAATATCACAACACTTACCTTCACATTTGCACCTTGTGTGGAATAAACTCTTCCTCTGATTTGGTTCTTTCTCCTCATTCAACAAGGTTCTTCTAACAACTAGGGTTTCCCCCCTTTCAACATCTTCATAATGCTCAGACCGTGCATCTTCATCTACATGTGCAACTCGTGCATTACCTTCAGGTCTTTTGTTTGTCCTTCCTTGATGTTGAGGACACTCGTATGCTTGATGCCCTTGTTCTTCACATTGGAAATAGGTTCCTCTAAAACCTCCTCTTCCAAGTCCTTGCCTAGGTAAGCCTCTTCCTCTTCCTCTTTGATCGCCATTGTTTTGGTCACAAGGGTGGTAGGCATTATCTCCTCTCTGATTTCTACTGGTGCCAACTTCTTCACTCTTCTTTAAATTTTCATTTCGGCCTCCATAGGACCTTCCACCAGTCCTTTCGCCTTGACCTCTTCCCCTTTTCTTTCTTTCAAATCTTTTATTCAGCTTCTCTTCCACCTTCAGGGAAAACTGGTACACATCTTCTATGGTGGTCATTCTAACCAGCCTTAGCTCCTCTTGACTACTTGGCCTCAACCCATTAATGTAACGGGCTACCTTCTCGTTGTTGGGCTCTGCATGGCATGTCCTGATAGTAATCTTATAAAACTCTTCCATATACTCTTTAACAGACTTGTTACCTCGCTTCAATCCTTGCAACTTCTTCAACAACTCCATCTCATAGTCCATAGGAATGAATTGTTTCTTTAGTTTTTCCACCATCTGATCCCATCTGGTAATATTTCCTTTTACTCTTCTATTCCTCTCTAACTAGGCCTTTTTCCACCATATACAAGCATGGTCCTTCAACTTTGTTTTTGCAAACTTGACCCATTCTAGGTCTTCCACATCTTCATACTCAAAATATTCCTCCATATCATTGATCCAATCAATAAGTTGTTCTGGGTTCAAATCTCCAAAACAGGTAGAAGCTTCAATTCTAGGCCTCTTTCTAATATTTGAAATGGCCCTCAACAACCTAAGTTTTATAGGATCTCCTGCAACTTCTTGTTCTTCCTTGTATAGCTCTTCTTTAGCTTCATCCTCGCCTTCTTCTCTTGTTCTTGGCTCAAACCCTCTTTGCAACTCCTCTTCCAATGCATCAATCTGCCTTTGCAGGGCTCTAAAACCCTCTTCCATCAAAGCATTTCTTCCACCATAGTTTCTTTGTGGAGGCATCTTGATCTCCACAATAAACCCACAACCTCAGGTCTTGGTGTAAACTACCTCATGGTCGGCGATCTGTCTACACACTCAAGAACCCTTGCTCTGATACCACTTGATGAAGGGGGTAAATCATAAAACACACAACAAAAGGAATTGTACATAGAAAATAGAATGTTATTTTATTGATTTAGACAAATCATTACATTACAAAAGCTCAAATGCAATTAGAGAATCAATCCTCCATAGGCTGCATCACATTACAACTATCTATCACCAAACTCTGGAATATTCTACTTTCTATAACCCCAAATCAGCTAGGGTTTTTATTTTCCCACCTATTCTTGACTCTATACTTTCCCCTTTAACTCTACTACTACCAAGGGTTTTGAAAAATGGTCATATATAGTCCTTTTTGGCGGCCACCACCCAAAATTTGAAATTTGCATCTCCCTCCGAAAATAGGTCAACTTCTGGGAGCCATAACTTTTGATCTAGGTGTCTAATTGATGCATTGTTTGAAGTGTTGGAAAGCTCACAGAGTTCTCTACGTGCTAAGAACCTGCTCTGCTAGTTCTACCTATTTTCAGGCCCGTACGGGGTCATTTAGTGTCTCAAAACTGAATTTGAATAATTTTCAAGTATTTTTTTGAAATAAAAAACTTTAATATCTTTCAGTTCACAAATGATCTTTGTATTATTCCTTCACCAAAGTTCATATTTTTTATTTATGAAGCTTCCTGTAAATTTGAAAGGAAGATAGGTGTGTGGAAAATGCTTATTACAGTAATCTAATGAGGGGTGGAGAGTGCAAATTTAATTTTATCTTTACAATTATAGCTATGTTAACCCACTAACAGACATATGCAGCAAACACATACACAAGAAAGTAAGACAAAAGAAGAGAGACACAAGATATACACAGGGAAAACCCTTACAGGTGAAAAACCCCACACTCCAAAACATAGCTCAAATATATTTCGTAAACAATGAAGGTTACAATACAACACATAGCCAATGCCCTTGCAGGAGTCTTCGACACTCGTATTTGGAGATGATCCGGTAGCATAACAGTACCTATCAAACTTGTAGTGCATCACCTCTCCAAAGCACCTATTTATATAACAAATACAAGGCAAAAATGGCTCCACATTGGGATGGGCGTCCAACATGGCCTCATGGCCCAAAACCCATGCCTATGGATACTTGTCCAACACTATAGGATGTTCCTCACACTTGTCAAATCACCCCATCCCAAGGAGGTCTCCTATTTACAAAATGGGCTATGACAGATGCTCTTACGACTCTTACAACCGTCATAGAATCTATCATAACTTACAGCTGTAAGAGAATCTATCATACGTAGGCTATAAATAGCATATTCTCTTACAACATGTCATAGTCCACCTTGGGGTGCCCAAAGATGCCTTTTACAATTAGCGTTCACAGGCCTGATTCCTCAATTATAGAATATGCACAAGATATAGCTTTGAAGGTGCTTTATGAAGAAAATCTAACTTATCAATTCTCAAACTATCAATCACTATTCATCACTACTTTCCTAGGCATCTATTACATGTTTATATATCATCTTTAGAGCATAAGATTCCTCTGTGTCAGCCAAGGAAGATCACAAACTCCACTGAAGAGATGTAATGTGTGTACATAGATAAGTCAGACCTAATCATATAGAATTCCTTCACAAATGAATGAAATAGCATGCAGATCTCAGGGAAGGTTGACCATGATCCAAACAACATCGAATGATGTGTCATTTAGTTCTGCAAGTTGTGAAGTGCTCTGCAAGTCTTCTCTTTTAGTTGATTGTCTAAGACTATCAGGATGCTTTGTTACAAGAAAATAGTTGATCTTTTGATAGTGATATCTTTCTGGTACCTGATCTAACTAATCTAAATTTTGGATATGATGTGCATGAATGTGTCTAGATGCTAAGTCTAGTTGTGCAATGTCTGAAATGAAAGTACAGAAGAATCCAAACCAAAATACAGAAACTACTATTGACTGAACTGAACTAGAAAATGAAAGAAAACAAACTAAAATGCAAATGTTTTTGGTTGATGCAAGATTGCTCTTGATCCAGGGATAATCCTGCATCAGACATCTAGGGTTGTTGAAAAAGTGAGTCTCTCACTTTGCTGGGGCTAGAGGAAAATGAAGATGGTCTACCTCAGCCTGAGAAATCCAAGATGAGTCTTACTCCAGTCTACCTTTCCACTTCACAAGATATTCTTTGTATTGTCTTCCTCTGGTGCTACGTCCAACTCTATTGTCCAAGATGTCTTCAATTTGCTCTAGTGCTTGTTGTGGTAACTACTTCATCAAATGTTCTTCCATGTTGTCACTGAACTTTGCTTCATGATACTGATATAGCTCTACAATGTTGAAAACAGGTGATATACCTAATGTCTCCAGTAACTCCACTTCATATGCATTCCCTGAATCAAACTTTCTGAGTATCCTACATGGTCCAAACTTCTTCATCTTCAACTTGTTATATGTCCCAACTGGAAATCTCTCTTTTCTCAAAAACACCATCACTTCATCTCCTACTAAAAATTCTTTGTCTTCTCTTCTCATCTTCTTTCTCTTTATACTTATCGTTCATCTCCTTCAAATGCTTCTTCACCTAATTATGCATTGTCTCCATGTGTCCTACAAATTCTTCTTCTTCTGCACTCCTTTTGTCTTCCATACTAATATCTCTTAACTCTACTACTCCTCTAGGCTTAGTTCCTATTACAATCTCAAATGGTGTTTTTTTAGTGCGTCTATTCATTGAATTATTGTATGCAAACTTTGCTTGTGATAAAATCAAATCCCAATTTCATGCCTTCTCTCCAACCAAACATCTTAACAAGTTTCCCAAAATTCTATTTACAACCTCTGTCTGTCCATTAATCTGTGGATGAAATGCTGAACAAAATTTCAAGTCTATCTTAATCTTCTTCCAAAGTGTCTTCCAAAAGTATCCAATAAATATTATATCTCTATCTGAAATTATGCTCTAAGGTAATCCATGCAATCTCACAATCTCCTTGAACAATAGGTCAGCCACATGAACTGTATCAGTTGTCTTTTTACAAGGTATGAAATGTTCCATTTTTGAAAATTTGTCCACTACTACAAATATTGAATCATGTCCTCTATGTATCTTTGGTAATCCCATTATAAAATCTATGCTTATGTCTTCCCAAGTTCTCTCTAGTACTATCAAAGGTCTGTACAATCCAGTATTCTGACTACTCCCTTTTGTAACTTGGCAAACTCTACAACTCTGCACAAATTTCCTAACATTCTTATGTATCTAAGGTCAAAAGTAATTTTCACTTACCAAAGCCACTATCTTATCAATGCCAAAATGTCTTGCCAATCCACCACTATGTTTCTCTTTGATCAAATTGTCTCTCATTGAACTCCTAAGTATGCATAACTGATTTCTTCTAAACAACATATCTTCCTAAATGAAATAGTCCAACCACTTACTTCTATCTGTCATAACAGGCTCCTTACATCCTTTCCAAGGTTCTACAAAATCAAGATCTTCTTCATATATTTTCTTCAATTCCTCAAATCCTAATACTTCCACTCTCATCTTTGTTAGCAAGTTCCTTCTTCTACTCAATGCATCTACAACTTTGTTTGATTTCCCACTCCTATGCTTCAACACAAAAGTATAAATCTACATGAACTCTACCCATCTCATATGTCTCTAATTCAACTTTCCTTGACTGTTCAAATACTGTAAAGCTTGATGATCTATATACAACACAAACTCCTTAGGCAACAAGTAATGTCTCCACTTCTTCAAGGCTTGAATTATGGCATAGAACTCCTGATCATAAACTGAATATCTTCTCCTTGCATCATTCAACTTCTCACTAAAATATGATACAGTTCTACCTTCTTGACTTAACACTGCTCCTATTGCATTTCCACTTGCATCACATTCTACTTGAAATACCTTATTGAAATCTGGTAATGCCAATATATGTTACTCTATCACTTTCTACTTCAACAATTCAAAACTCTTATATGCCCCTATTTTCCACTTAAAATCTTTTCTGTCACCTCTCATTGTCTTTGTCATAGGGTTACATACTGAACTAAAATTTCTGATGAACTTTTGGTAGAAACTAGCTAATCCATGAAATGATCTGACTTCTCCAATGCTCTTAGGTGTAGGCCATTCAACAATTGCTTTCACTTTATTAGGGTCCATCCTCAATCCTTCTGCAGAAATCACAAATCCCAAGTATACCAATTATTCCTTCATGAAACTACACTTCTTAATGTTTATCACCAATTTCTCTTCTCTCAACCTCTACATTACTTGTCTTAGGTGCCACAAATGTTCTTCTTTTGTCTTACTAAAAATCAAAATATCATCCAAATATACAATGAAGAACTTACCCAAGAATTTCTTTAAAACTTCATTCATCAACCTCATGAAAGTACTCAGTGCATTTGTCAATCCAAAAGGCATCACTAACCACTCATATAATCCTTCATTTGTCTTAAAGGTAGTCTTCCATTCATCTCCTTCTTTGATTCTGATCTGATGGTATCCACTCTTCAAATCTATATTTGTAAAATACATTGCTCCACTCAAACAATCCATAATATCATCCATCCTAGGTAAAGGAAATTTATACTTAATTGTGATCTTGTTGATTTCTCTAGAGTCTGTACACATTTTCCATTCTCCATCTTTCTTCATTGCTAACACTGTAGGTACTACACAAGGACTCAAACTTTTTATGATCAAACTTTTCCTCAACAATTCATGTATCTGTCTATTCAATTCTTCATTCTCTACTAGTGTCATTCTATGTGTTACTTTGTTAGGCAAACTAGTTCCAGGTATAAGATCCATGTGATGACTAATACTCCTGATTGGTGGCAACCCTTCAGGTACATTATCTGATATGACATCTTCATACTCTGTTAGCAATTCAATTATCTCCTCTAGTTGTGATTTTTTAGTCTTTATCTTCAATGTTTTAGGCTTCTTAGGAATCAAAGCACAACACATATTATCATGTCTCAAACCATCCAGAAATTTCCTTCCATCTACTAAATAGATTCTAGAATTCCCACATACTTCACTCTTAGGATCATCTTCCAAAGGAATCAAAGTAATTCTCTTTCCATTTGATGTTATAGTGTATGTATTCTTTCTCCCATCATGTATATGGCTTTTCTATCATACTGCCATGGTCTACCCAACAATATATGGCATACATCCATAGGCATAATATCACACAATACTTCATTATGATAAGATCCAATATGAAATTTCACCAAACATTGTTCACTCACCAGTACCTTATGATCATCCTAAATCCATGCTATCTAATATGGATTAGGGTGTTTCAATCCTTCCAACTTCAGTTTAGTCACCATCTCCTCTAAAAGCAAATTATCAGAACTACCACTATCAATTACAACTTTACAACATTTACCTCTAGATTTGCAGAACAAACTTTTCCTCTGTGGTGTTTCCACATTTGTCTTTGCTTGAAATAGTGCTCTCCTCATGACAAGTGATTCTCCTTTCTCAGGTTTACCAACTGAACTAGGTGATCCAACAGGTTCTTCTTCTATGTAGGGTGCTCTTCCACTGTTCTCTGTCTTCTTGCTTGTACTTCCTTGATTACATTCAAATGCTCTATGTCCTTCACCTCCACATTTAAAATAGGTTCCTTTAAATGCTCTTCTATCAGTTCCTCTTCCATCTCTTCTTTATCCTTCACTCCAGTATGGACTAGGCTTTCCTCTATGGTAGAAAGCTTTGTCATCTCTCTGGTATGCATTATTATCTCTGTGTTCCTTTGTGAATATGCTCCCTTGTCTATTCTTCTCCACATTTGATCTCTCTCCTCCAAAAAATGTTCTACCTCTTTGAAATTTACCTCCTCTACCTCTCTATCTCTACTCATCCTTCTTCTTCAACTTTTCTTCAACTTTCAGGCCAAACTAATATGCTTCTTCCAAAGATGTCATCCTCACCAGACCTAGTTCTTCTTGAATGTTCAATCTCAGTCCATTGATGTATCTAGCCACTTTCTCCTTGCTTGCTTCACTATGTCCTATCCTTATGATCATCTTATAAAATTCTTCATATACTCCTTCACATGTTTCTCCTTTTGTCTCAAGTTTTGCAATCTCTTCAACAGTTCCAACTCATAGTCAGCAAGGATGAATTGATTCTTCAACTTTGTCACCAGATCCTATCCCATTTTGTAATCTTTTCTTTTCCTCTTCTGTTTCTAGCCAACTAAACTTCTTTCTACCATATAGCAACATGTCCTTTCAACTTTGTCTTTGCAAACTTCACCTTCTCCGGATCTTCAATTTCTTCATATTCAAAGTATTCTTCTAGGTCATTTATCCAATCAATCAACTCCTCAGGATTCAAATTGCCAATATAATTTGATACATCAACTCTAGGTCTTTTCCCAATCTTTGAAATAGCTTGCAACATCTTGACTTGATCTAATTCTTCCTCTTCATCTCCTAGGGTTACTTCATTTTGATCAACGGATTGAAATTCTTCATCGTCATCACTTTCAACATTAGGTCAAGGTGTCAATCCTCTTCTCCAATCTTCTTCAACAACATCAAGGCAAACTCACATGGTTTTCATCATTTCCATCATCTCATCCATTCTTCCAGCCATAGTACCAACATCAGGTATTCTCCTTGGCGGCATCTCTCCCTGGGATTAGGTGTAACTACCTCAAATTCAGCAATTAGGATACAAGGTGACAATTGCCTCACAATCGATGATCAATTGACAACACAAGTAGTCTACCTTAGATTCGGCGATCTATTCATAGCAAGATCTTATAGAATTCCTTCACCGACTTCATTCAATTCACTCTGAAACATTCAAACTTAGCTCTGATACCACTTGGTATAGTCACAGCTAGGACAGTCCACAAAGTAAACAATCCAAACCATGTAGCTAGAGTAAACAGAATGGAAACAACTCAAAGATAGAAAGAAAATGTAGATTTAGTCATTTAATATATCATAGAATCAAAATACAAATTGGTTGGCAACATGCGAGCTTACAATTAGGGCTCACAGGCTTGATTCCTCAATTACAGAATGTGCACAAGATATAGCTTTGAAGGCACTTTCTGAAGAAAATCTAACTTATGAATTCTCTAACTATCAAGCACTATTCATCACTACTTTTCTAGGCATCTATTACATGTCTATATATCATCTCTGGAACATAAGATTCCTCTAGGTTGGCCAAGCAAGATCACAAACTCCAATGAAGAGCTGTAACGTGTGTACACGGTTAGGTCAGACCTAATCATATAGAATTCATCGGCAAATGAATGAAATAGCATGCGGATATCAGGGAAGGTCGAACATGATCCAAACAACATTGAATGATGTTTCATTTAGTTCTACAAGTTGTGAAGTGCTCTGCAAGTCTTCTCCTTTAGTTGATTGTCTGAGACTATCAGGATGCTCTGTTATGAGAAAACAATCAATCTTCTGATATCAATATATTTTTGGTACCTAATCCAAATGATCTGAATTTTGGATATGATGTGCATGAATATGTCTAGATGCTGAGTCTAGCTCCGCAAGGTCTAAAATGAAACTGTGAAAGAATGTGGACCAAAATACAGAAACTACTACTAACTAAACTAACTAAACTAAACTGGAAAATGAAAGAAAACAAACTGAAATGCAAATATATTTGGTTGATGCAAGATTTCTCTTGAACCAGGGATGCTCCTGCATCATTTAATCACAAGATCAACAAATTAAACCAATTAAAGCACAACACATAAGCACACAACCACAACAACGGATTTATGTGGAAAATGTAAAAAGGGAAAAACCACAATGAGCAAGTTGCTTGGATCTACTATCCAAATCTAGCCTCACAAATAAAGATAAAACATGATTACAATATTATTTAAGGGCTATAACCCAAAGGAAGATGCAATTCCCTAAAATACAATGCAACGACACTTACAAAATGAGGCTACAACCTCAAAATATTACATTCAATAGATCTTATTGAACAAAACACCTCTACATCATCTGTGCACTTCACTTTGTCACAAAACTTCACTTTATCTGCACAATGAACACTGCTATCTCCAAAACACCTTCACAAATATCCTCACATCTATTCTCCCATCCCTGCACACTCACACACACTCATACCTTCCTCAACAAACAAGATCTTTCATTTATACCTTCCACAAATTCCAAAATCCTTCTCCCATGTTTGCCAAGATGAAACATGTAATCATGAAATGTGCAAGCCCACACCAAGTCGGCATCCAAAAGATGTAGAAAATCAATATGGTTCATGCCAAGTTATAACCAATACCTATTCTTCATTAGCACATTCTTCCAAGCAGGCGTACACTTCAAATCATTTGGCGGGAACATCAAAAAAACATGAAGTCATCCCAGCAAACACTTATTCTTCCACATAATAGCTCCATACCTAAAATGGTACCAAAGGGATCAATTAACATCACTTAGATCTTCACACAAGCAACATAAGAATTTCACAAACCTTCTCAACCAATCTTTCTTCTAAAATATATTTTTTCTTTTTGGCGCAAATAAATAGAAACTAAGCCTAGTAACATAAACGGACAATGAACATATAGTCTTGAGATAGAGTTTGAGGAACCAACTTGTGATGCACTTTAGCACCTGAAACCTAAATTGAATCATCCAACTGAGTATCTAAAATCATCCTCCAAACATCAAAGCCAAAAGAAAAACTGCGGTGAAATACAGTGGCTTCTATTATTTCCTCCAGTCAGCCCTAGTCAATAGCAAGATGTGTCTTTGTTCTATTGACCCCAGGGAACCTCTGCGGTACACCTTAGAAACTGAAACTTGAATATTACCATTTTCTCATCTATAAATGATCAACCTTCAAACTGTAGAACCTCAACTTCAACATCAGAGAAATGCAAAGCATTTCTCAGACGCATCCTATCTACAACAACTCTAAACAACTATCTTCACTTTGCTATCTCTAAAAACTTCTACATTAATCTTCAAGCTCTACAATCTGGAATATAAGATCTTCACATATGTCTTTGACAAACTCCCAAACCGCATGGCCATACCATAAAATGTGGAGCATTCTCCCAAGCTTATTTTGTGAAAACTCTAGTGCCTTGGATAATTTGAATCTTTCTTTCAAAACTAAAGTAATGTTTTTCCTTTTAGGAAATAATGAATTCAATATTTACTACATCAGAGACTTCATTCTCAACTTCATATAACAACAACAAACTCTTTTCTCAAACTAGAAATCTTCATGTTAGTATAATCTTTATCTATGAACTTCAAGAGATAGGGTACAACTGTGTACATAGTATATGACATCCATCATCTTACCCTTTTCATCACAACTTCTTTGATTCATCTTCTTTGTCTTCCTCTCTGATCACATTGCCACTGATTTCCTTTGGCATTACCTCTACTTTACTTCACTTCCGGCCTTCTTCATTACAGCATTGCAGACAACACTCCTAAACCTCACACTGTTCACATCAATGACAACACAAGTACAACAATTTCCTATACATTTTATTCTGAATTCATGTGTTGAGTTATTGTTAGTGGCCACATGTAACTTAATTGTTTCTTTTACAACTATTTAGTGATCGAGTATTGGCTTTTTAGTCCTGGGGCACTAGCCATATGTTCTCACTTTTGTTGTTTATGTTCTATGGCCAAACAATAGAAGGCATATGTTTTCTTTTACATTTTACTATTTTAGATCACAAAGGGCTAAACATCAAATCTTGGGCTTATGTGTAACATTCCTACTGGGTAGTCCAACAAATACATAGACACTTCAATGGGTTGGCTTCATGAAGGTTCAATCACTATTCACTAGATGTTCAAAAGGTTTGTGTTTGGTGGGCTCAAAAATGTAGTGCAAGTGTTTTGTGAAGGAAAAGTGAATGGCGCAACATGCTTAATTTTCAATGGGAACAATTAAACAACAAAAGGCTAGATCCTTTGCATTTTTTTCATCATTTGGTCATTGAATATCATGCATTGAACCTGAAAGGAAATACGAAAAATTGACATGTGCTAGTACATGGGATATTCCTATTGGTTGAAAAGCCAATATTCTCAAATCTTGTAGTGTTTACATGTGGAACATAAAATGCAGAAATATGTCTTGGTTCTAACTAGCATATTGGATGGTGCATTTGGTGGGAGCATATTATATTCTTGGTGGTGATTGACTATTTTTGAAAGGATGCTTAGAAATGTAAAGGATAGCTACATGGTCACTTCCAATTGGAAATGAAAAAAAGAGAAAGAAAAAGGTGTGCAACTTCACTAGTTTCATTTCACCCTCAACCATTGATATAAAGGAAATAGATGTAGGCCAGTGATCTATGATGCAAGTTCAATAAGTTTAACTAAACAAAGTATGCCCATGGAGATTTGTATAAGAAAAGAATTACATTGAAGGGGTTTTGTATTACCAAGAAGAACAATTAAAGGGGAAGTACATATGTGGTTTATAATTTTAAAGGCATCCCCAAGCTTAGTAAGGAGATTGGGGGTATTTTTGGTCTAGTCAATGTCATGGTAGAGGCTTGTAAGGGAAAATATAATTTTCTAGAATCATGTGTAACGCATAGAGACATAGTTGGGGAGAAATGAGAATTTAATTGAGCTCCTATTATGTTCAAAAATAAGATAGAACTAAGTACTTGAGGCATGACCAACATTATAGATTTTATTTGGCTTAAGGAACTATCAAAGCTAGGTGCTACAAGATTCTTGCATGCATGAATTAAGAGGAATTTTCACTTGTTCCTATAAAGATTTTGATCCAATGAGGATTTCCTTGTGTTCAAGAAGATTATATTTGAATGCGCGTCATGGTAAAGAGAAGTAAATACCTAAACAAAAGGTTTGTACCCTAGGCTATGCTATAGAATTGAAACAAGTATGACTAGCATGAAAGATCTTGGGCATAATAGACAATTATTTATACATGTTTCTCTTAAGAGAATAGATCTTTATCCATTTTTATAGGAATATCTATAATGAAATCTAGAAGATCCAATGAAGTATGCCACAACTTGATAAGTTGAGGTATAGATTTCTATAAGTTTAGAGATCGTGTAGTCTTACAAAGACCTCCATGATTTGGGAGTCTTCATGTCTAACTGGGGTGGTTCAAGGCATATTATATTTGTCTCTAAGTCACATTTGCTAACTTTTTGTCATTCTTTATTAGCTGATCATCATAGTGATTGTAAAATCTTTCAAAAGTATTTTGGAAGAACTTTTCTTTATGACATATGGGGTTTATTTGAGTATGAATAGATTATTAAAAAAGGACCTAGTTATGTCATTAATTCTTGTGTCTTTGATTTGCATATGTGTGTATTTCTTATTGTTTATTGCAAATTCATACATGAATGTATCTCTCTTTTTAATTGTTGACTATGTTTCCTAATGAATATACATGGTCTGTATAGGCTAAATGATCAAAATCTTATTTCAAATATTTCTTTGTTCATCCTTGTAGATTAGAGTAGTTTAGGTCTTGTATAGTTGTCTAACTTAGTATTATGAATTTGTGCTAAATCCTTTGAGACCTCATGTCTCAAAAATGTTTAGATAGCTATACTTGTGTGGATTCTAGGTTGCACATGAATTAAGAAAATCATAGGTGCATTCATCTAAGTATTAATGTAACAATGTCTTTTAGGTTTTTTTAATAGTGAGGTAGTCTACTAAATTCTTAGTGACAAATCTTTTGGGTATGTATACATAGGGTATGGCTTGGTTAAGGACCTAGTGTGCTATAATTTCCTTTTAATTGTCCTATATGAGACCTCTAAGATCACCCTCCTTGGCCATGTAGAGCCAAAAAGTGTAGAGGATTTGCTTTCTTCTATCAGTTGGCCTCTAATTAACTACAATTTGATCATGAGTTTTTCGTGATTAGTCTAGACCAATATAAGTCCTTGGGTCTAGGTCTTGATTTACTTCTTTAGGATGGTAGGGTTACAAATTTGAATGTTAAAAATGAGCACTTAAGTAAGTACATAAATTAATGCTTATAATTAAATGAATTACTATGAAAAAATATCTTGACCTTACATTTTTAAGTAATGGGAAACAAAAATGTTTGTCACATCACCTAATCACTTATGTAGCTAATAATGATAAAATTTTCCTATTTACTATGTTTATTTTCTTTTCCAAGTAGGTGATTATTTAACCTTGAAAATAGTATGGGAAAAGATTATTTTGAAACTCTTGACCCTATCTTTTATTATTTTTACATCTTTGGTTATCTTAAAAACAACACATCTTGTCTACTTCTTCAATTTAATTCAAGTAACAAGGAGATTATAGATTATATCCATGTGTCTTGTAACTAGTAGAGCTACTTAACACAAGAAAAAGTTACTTTAAAATTAAAGAAAAGGAAATGAAAGGTCCTTTTATACTCAACGATATTGAGAGATGAAGCTTATAAATGGCTTATTGCATATGGGACTATCATGTTCCCTCTTGTGTAGGAGGCACCTAAAAATAAATAAGTTAATCCATAACTATGCAACAAAATCCTATCCATGCAATCCCTCCCATGTCTTCATAATTGAGGGGATTCTAGATTTTCAATTATTGTGCACATCTCAGATATCCCATTTACTACATTGAACACATGCTTATTTTTGGCTATCTACTATTAAATATTGCTTCTTATATAATTAGGAGCAATATGACTATGTTTCATTTGTATTTAAATCCTTGCATCCAAAAGTATGTCATGAGTTTTTCTATACCTTTTTCTAAAGTTAAGAGACCTTGTAAAGTTATGCAAAGACTATAAAGTAGTTACACATACCCAATCTTAAGGTAGAAATCTTGGCAAAGATATTTGAAATCATAACCATTAGTGAGCATGATTTGTATCTCCACCAAGTGATATAACATAACCATTTTCAACAAATTTTGGATTTATAGTATTTTCTTTTGGAATTTCTTGATATTTGAGGTTTTGGGTATTCATTAGTGAAGTCGATAAGCTAATCCAAACACTCCATGGAGTGCAATTTCAAGAACAAAGTTAATTTTTTTATATGTCGGTATGCATGCATGCAAAGAGATGACAACCTTTAATGATTTAAAGTTGCATGTTTGTAATGCAAGGAGTAGACTTTTTTTTAAAGTTTAGAAATTAGGTTTTTTTTCTTTTTATATACTAGATTCTTTCCTATCATTCTAGCTAGACAATAAAGAGGTGGATTGCACTTCATTTGTGTAGGGATTTGAGGGTATCATTAGATTTTTTTTTTCTTAAAATGAGTGCCTCATCAAATAATAGGAAATTGATGAAGCTTTGGAGGATGTAATCCATTTGGAGTGGGAATTGAATAATTTCTACACTCTACTTAAACATCATCCAATCCAATGATCAAATAATCAATATAAATTTTCCACTTCATCCATATGAAAAAGTGGTAGATAGTTATCCTATTTACATTGGTTAAAATTTATCTTTTACTATTGAACATGATGATGTTCTCATTTTTATACTTTTCTAAAGCATTTTTTGATGTTAAATATGGTGACATGTTAGTAGTGAATGCTTCAATTATTCTAAAAAGTTTGTTATATGACTTGGTCTTGTTGAAGTTGATAATTAACTTGAAACACCAGGATCACCTGCAAAACCTAAGATTTACCTTCCACAAGAGAAAAAAAATAAAGAGGAATAATTTGCACAATAAGGATGAATTAATGAAATAGATTAATTAATTACACGTGAGAACTTGCTTTTATATTTGCAAGTTAAAGAAAAACCCTAATATGACTTAAGAATAACCTAAGACTAAAATTAGTGCTAAGTAAACTTAATAAAGTGTAATTAAATATTTAATTACACCAACACCCCCCCATAAGTGCAACTTAGGGAGAAATAAAAAACATGCAACTAATGCAAGAATGGGTCCCAACTACAAGGCTATGTTAGGTACCCATGAACAACAAGAATCTCCCATAAAGTGGAGAGAAAGGAGAAAAACCCAATGGGAGAAAACTCCTCTCCAAAAGAGAGAAAATATAAGTACATGAACATGTGATGGAAGAAGGACTAACACTATGACCCCCCAAGAACTGAATCCATCACAAAAGTACAATCATGAGTGCCCCCTATAAGAGAGACTGAAAAGAGAATATGAATCCCCTCCAAGAAGAAGCTCCAGAACTAATGAAAAGATCTTGAAGAGAGAATCCAATCCACTACCTATAAACAAGATTTCTCCCTTTCAGAAGAAACAAATTCACTGGTGAATGTAGAAGCCATTCCCACATCTTGGAGCAATAGGGAATCCATATCAAAATGTGTGCCTCTGAATGCAACTCAAGTGACCTCATACTAGGAGAATATGTCTTCTCCAAAATAGAAATTGTCTGCCCAATCAGAGAAGAAGAACCAAGAGAGGATATGATTTGAACTACATCAGGAAACATGGTAGATGAAGGTGGTGATGCAAAGCCACCTAAGATAGCATCAAACAAGAGAGATAAACCCTCAAATGTGTCCTCCAAATCAGCAATGTGAGACTCCACAAACAAAGATGATGTGTCTGCAAGATAGGAATCCCAATGAGGTGGAACTAAAAGACTTATATTGACCTGCTGCATAGAATTACTAGAAGACAATGATGATGCAACATAGAACTCTGAAGTAGAAGTAGGTGATGGTGGAGTAATGATCTCATCATGAGGAGAAGCATTCAAAGCAAGCATTTCAAAAAGATGATGTGAGAAATGAGGACACATCTCTTTCTCATGTTGATTACTTCCATAATATCTACAAGTAGATTTATGGTGATGGTAGAATCCCATCTCCTTAGATGATTAGAGATCAAAACATGCAAATAGATTTATGTTGATAACAGAAGCCTATCAAAGCAAACAAAACCTTTCCAAGAGGCAACATGTCCAGGATATTCAATAGAAGCCATAAAATTGACAAACTGATTAAAAGATACTTGGGGCTGAATCTGAAAAAATTATATAGGTGGCTGTGTAGAGCTCATTGATACCTTTCTAATGCCTATTCATTTTTGAAAAACTGATTCTGGGCTCAAAAACAGAGCTTGAAAGCCAAAAAAGATGTCTTGACTTCAAATAGCAAAAATAGGTGCCAAAAAAAATTAGAAAAAACTGATCATACCATTAGAAAGCGTACAAAACTAGCTTTCTGACAATATTTTGTTTGCAAAAAACTGACTCCAGATGTGAAAGCTATCATAGTTTTCGTGAAATTGCTCCATTAGGGCATGTAGAAGAGGGAAAGATGGAGGATTGCTAGATAAAATGATGCACCCTATGAAAGCACCCTTCAGACCACTAGATAAAATGATGCACCTTGCGGAAGCACCCTTCAAATCACTAGATAAAAGGACGCGGAAGCACCCTTCGGACCACTAGATAAAATGATGCACCCTGCGGAAGCACCCTTCGGATCGCTAGATAAAACGATGCACCATGCGGAAGCACCTTTCAGAGTGCTAGATAAAAGGATGCAAAAGCATCCTTCAGACCGTTGGATAAAAGGATGCACCCTCAAAAAATCACAGAGATTTTTTTCAATCTCCAATTTTTGGGAATGAACAGGTGATTCTAGGGTTTTCAGCCCTTCTGAGCATGTTGGTGATGACAATTTTGGCCAAAAATGCTCTGAAAATGTTGTTCCCCTCTGGATCTAAAATAAAGCACTCTTGAAACCTTCAAATTTTTGGCTTCCCCAGACCAAATTCAGCCAAACAAAAGACAAATCTACCTTTTCCAACTACTCTAAATCTAATGGAATACTTTGTTTTACATAGAAACACACCCAGCAAATGGCTCTTGCTTGAATTTTTCTCCAAATTTGAGAAGGGGCTTATAGATCCGCTCTTATACCATGTTGAAGTTGATAATTAACTCGAAACACCAGGATCACCTACAAAACCTAAGATTTACCTTCCACGAGAAAAAAATAAAGAGGAATAATTTGCACAATAAGGATGAATTAATGAAATGGATTAATGAATTACATGTGAGAACTTGCTTTTATATTTGCAAGTTAGAGAAAAACCCTAATATGACTTAAGAATAACTTAGGACTAAAATTAGCCCTCAGTAAACTTAATAAAGTGTAATTAAATATTTAATTACACCAACAGGTCCTTCTAGAGATAATCTTTTCAAAATTTTAAAGAAAATAAGGCCTTGGATAATGGTGTATACCAAAATAGAAGTGTAGAATAATTCTCCTCCTTTTAAGAACTTGTTCAATAAGATGATTTTCTATTACAATACATCTTTTAATATGTTGGATTTCACCATATGAGAGAAGCCATGTTAAATGGGTGAGCAACATGAAGAATTAATTGTTGGAAACTACATAAGGAATATGATCATTTATGAGGTGAATGATAGACATTTAGGCATGTTATAACTGATGCCTTGAGATGTTTCTTTATAGGGATCAAGAAAATTAGCTTCAACATTCAAGCTATGTAATGGGTTGGATTGTTGTCAAGGGAAGATTGTTCTTAAATATTAAATGGTTTAGTAGTTAAAGGTAAATACTTACCAATAAAATTAGACAATTATTTATCATTATTTGTGGGTGGATGAGGTGTAAATTTTTCATTGATTTTTTTGACAGTTGAACCATTTGATATTTAATTAGAGGTTTTTTGGGAATATCTTTTTGACAATGTTACACTCTTCAGCTTGATGGGTATGCCATAATTGTAGGTTGGAAAGGAACCCCATTATTTTCATTCTCATCATGGAATAGTAAGAATTGAATGTACATTCTCATTTTATTCATATGGAAGTGCTTTTCTTTAAGTCATTTCATTTTAAAGAAATCAAACTTTTTTCTCTGTAGTCAACTTCCATATTAGACAAGAAAAAATATTTAATCTATATTAGAGCCTAAATTTGATGGGCAACCATACGTGTCAATTTTTTTATGATGGTTATCCAATCTTAGTTATCCATCAAATGCTAACACATCCTATATTTAATAAAGAAAATATCATAAATTAAATATAGTCTGGAAAAAATCTCCACTTTCATATAATCTAATCTTCTTAAAAAAAAGTTTATTGTATTTAAAAAAAAACTTGAATATAACTATATAACCTTGAAATTTAGTAGGAATATTGTTATTTACTATTAATATTTATAAACATACTAAATACAATATTTATTTGTGCTATAACAAGAAATTGTGATAAAACTACACATCTTTACCGAAGTATACACGTAAAACCCTATGCATCATCTACAAGATCCAAGCATGCATGTTTTTATATAATTTGTAGTATGAACACTTCTTTATTTATATGAATCGATTGCCTTGTCCTCCTAAATACTTTTTAGTGATCACCAATCCAAATATTTTGGAGTCGTGATCTCGTAAATGATGAATATTTATTGCCATATAAAAAGTAGTCATTTCTATAAAAGAAAATAAATTAAAAAAATTGTAGTCTTCTCTTTAAAAAAATAAAAAATAAATATAGTTGTTATTCTCTATAATAATAATTTCTTTTTTACCAAGAGATTGAGACCCCACAATTATTAAGAGTTTTATATGTATACAAAGATAATTTTTTTAATAATAAGTTTATAGTTTAAGTTTACAATTATTTAATTTTTTTAGAACACACAAGAAAGTATGTGTATTGCTTATAAAAACATAACTTTAAATATTTTAGAAGAAAGATTGATAATTCTTTTAATATTTGTGTATTTTAAGGTTTCAAGTTATGACATGGTTAGCAAGGTCTTTTACTTCCCTTTCAAAAAGAATGGAGAAGAGGGAGGGAAAAATCCCAAACACAACAAAAGATCAAAACAAGGACATGAAAGATCTCAATGCAAATCCTTGTTTTTCAAATAATTTAGATTGTGACTTCCCCATATCATATGTTCTAACTCTCTTTACAAATAAGCTAACTAAAGTTTCTCTATTTAGCATATCTATAGGGAGATATGCATGCACACAGATACACATTAATGGTGTTTATAACATTAATCATAAGATTTCATAAAAACCGACCCATAGTATGCCTAGAAAGTTGTAATCTCTACATATGAACTTAGTACCTCTTGAATTTGATTTTTAATATGATAAAAATGTTGGGATTAAGGTGTCTCAACCTTTGCAAGTCCTAGCATTTTTTCTTTGGTGATTATTTACTTAATTTATCCTAAGTTTTATTTGCCTACAATAATTAATTTTATGTGCACCCCATGATGTCACTCGTTGGAGTGGCAAGTTGAGTTATCTTCAAACGTGTAAAGCGGCATGGGTGACATGGCTCCTATTTTTAGGAGGTAGGCATCCCATTTTGTGGTCTCATGTTGCATTGTGAGTTACAATGTGCAGTTTCTATTTCCAAGGAGTCAAGTTTGGAAGTTACTATTACAGGTGGAGTTATGCATGTTGGCACTTTCCTTATGATAAGGATACCTTTTTTGGAGGTGGAGTTATATTTTGGCAGGTGTAGTTTTGCATGTGCAGGTTTGGTAAAAATTGGTACTAGAGTTGCATGTTTGCATGTGTTGACACTTGGAATAAATTACCATTTTGCATGTTCAATGTTTTTGGTGCCAACTAAAGCATTGTAAGCTCCTATACATTGAGCACTTGTATATTGGAGTAAATTAATTATTTTTGTTGAAGTATCGTTATGCTACTAAAATTTCTTCTGAATCGTGAAGTATGAAGACTCATGCAAGAGCATAACTCTGCAATTATATTGTAACATGTTTGTTGTTGAATAATATAATTGGGTTGTGTTTTGGAGTGTGGGGTTTTTCTCCCGTAAGGGTTTTCCCCATGTAAATTCTATATTATGGTTTTATTGTTAATTTGTTTTATACATTTTGAATGTGCATCTGAGTTTGAATGTGTAACTGTTCAAGGGTTTTAAGAAATTGTTGCAACCCTCTCTTGCTTAGATTGGTGTAGGAAGCATTTTCCACGCACTCTTCTTTTCAACAGAGAATACTAAAATTATAATTAATATGCATTAGATCCCACATACATTGTAGATGGATGGCATGTTTTGGCATAATACAAATCATATTGTGATTTTTTATGGTGTTATTGCTAGAACAAGAAATAGGTAGCAATTGAACTCGTTAATGGTGTGCTTGGTCTACAAAAATGAGAGAAAACCACTTGATCTACTAAGCTTTGTCTTTTTGAAGTACTAGCATTAAATAAGACTTTCTTTGAGAACACATGCCATTGGAAACATAGATTTTAAGGGTCTTACACTAATCCTAGTGTCATAAGTTCAAAGATTGTCTAATAAGTGCATTGTTCTTGCATTCTCATTCTAATGATATGCACACATCCAATCCAAAATATATGTAATCCTACAACAAGATAAGAAGCACCTTCGAAATATGTTAACACAAAATTCCTATTAATCTCTTTGGTTCCCCTCATTATATAATATAAAAAGATAATTTTTATATTAAAACAAATAAAGTATCTTTTAATATATTGTAAATTTTTTATATTAAAACAAATAAAGTAACTTTTAATATATTGTATTTCTTATAAATCTTCCATGTCATTCTTCAAATGTACAGTGGTTCCTTAAAAAAGGGTAAGACAACTCATTTGAGTCAAGTTTTAACTCCTCTTCAGAGTTCTTTGGTGAGGTTTGACTTTAAACCTCTATGATTATGGTTAGGGTTGCCTTGTTGCTGTGGCCTTGCTGTTTTTAGGCCTGCTTCTTTGTTTGGTTTTCACTTGTTCTTGATTGTACAAGGTTTGGGGACCCTTTCCAATTCATAGCTCCAATCAAAAGCACTTATCCAATATTAATTAAAAACAAACAAAAGATTCTTTTCAAACTGATCACCATATCCAATCAACCCTTAAAATACAATTGCTAGTAGTATTGAGTGTAGTGGTATTAAGTGTAAGAGCATGAGGATGAACCTTTTGTTAAATAGCTTCCTAAACATGAACTAAGTTTTTAATTGCCTGAATTGACTCTGGATATTTGACCATGAAGCGAGATATTTTTGCAGATGGTTTCTGACTGGCAATACGATCAATGCAGTTCAACTCAAAACCGCTATACATTTCTACCGTATCATATTTACTGCAATTGGATATACACTGAATAAACCCCATATAATTCATTGCAATTTGCTTATCACATAAAACAAAACATTAAGACGACTGAAAACGCGTTTTTGAATTCGCCATGCCCGTAGCGTAATCGACGGTATTCAACTTCATTGCCCTCGGGATGACGTTCAAATGAAGAAAACTTCATTGAACTCTCTTGACCACTTGTGTATATTATTAATCATAAATCACTTCCAATTTATTGTATACTAAAATCCGACCTAACTTATCTCCCAACCAGTTGATTTTAATTGTGAGCTCCTTCAAGTCAACTCTAGTCTATACATTTACTGTTGAGAAAAATATCCAGCGCCTTCTATATTTATCGGCTCTATACTTCACCAAAATTCATTCTCTCTGATATCTTTGAGGTTCTAATGGACAAGATTATTGAAGGCAGGAGATACTCCTCTTGCAGGGTCTCAGATCAGATGCACCAGGAGGTAATCATCCTAACTATGTTTATGCTGAGATTGATTCTGTTAAAATTATGTGAATCATTTTTGCATTAAAATTGTTATTGATTGTTTAATCATTGAAATGGATGATATTTAAGTAGAGTGGTTTGAGAATTATGCAGATTGTGGGCGAATTAAGACGTCTTGGCGAGGAGAATCAGAAGCTCACATGGATGATCAATCTGATGTCCAGCAACTATAATCGATTGCTCATGAAGCAACAGGTGCAAGCTTTATTGGAATTCACTCGACCCAGTATATTATTCTTCACTCAAATTTCTAATCATTATGTTTTCTGTATTTTCTAGGAAGAGTATTTCATTTCCTCTCCAAAGTCAAAAGGAGAGAATCTGAAATTAGAGTTAGATATAGCAGAGGTAACAAATGATGGAGAGCTTATGCAGCGGGCTATGGATTTTAGCACTGTACTTTCTGACAGCTTGCAAGAAAAGAATCCAAAATACTCCACTGACAATCACTGGCTTTCTTCCAAGAAGAGGAAAATGAGCCCTGAATTGGAGCTAAGCGCAAATGGTGAAGGGAAATCGTGCATAGATGAAGATTTGCAGAGTGAGAAACCTCACGCACTGAGCAAGAGACCCGACCATCCACCAGTGCTCCAGCCAAGGAAAACCATATATGTCCAGTCAAAATCAGACACAGCCCAGGTAATAATCTCTTATGTTTTAGGTCATTAGCATTTTGGTATAGCATATTTTACACTGAGGAGAAAACCAAGCATCAAAATATAGTATTAATCATGCCATGCCTTATAACTTTCAGTTATATATTAGAAAGCAATGAATTAAAGTGTAAATATTTTCAGATCAGAAATTTTGAAGCAAAGAAATACACATAGTTAAATTTAAAAGCACTTTTCTTTGAAATATTTTTAGGTTAGAAACCTTGAAGCAATGAGATACACACAGTTAAATCCGAAAACACTTCTCTTTCAAATATTTTCAGACTAAAAACTTTAAAAAAAAAAAATACACACAATTAAATTTAAAAGCACTTCTCTTTGAAATATTTTCAGGTTAACGATGGCTGCCAATGGCGCAAGTATGGGCAAAAAATGACAAGAAACAGCCAGTGGCCAAGAGCTTATTACAAATGTGCAGTTTCCTCTTGTCCAGTCAAGAAAAAAGTACAGAGATGCAGTGAAAACTCAAGCATTTTGAGCACGACCTACGAAGGAGAGCATAATCATTTGCTGAGTCCAATTGCCATGGCCGCCATGAACTCTGCGTCTGACCATCTTTGCCTTTTGCAGAGTAGGGCAGGTTTAACTGGGGGCAAAGAGCTGCCCTTTCCAGCTTCCATTGCTACAATCTCATCAATGGGTTCTTCTCCCTCCATCACTCTCGACTTCACCGATGATCGTAATCCTATCTTTATGCCTAAACCTAGCCCTAATCCTAATCCTGCATTGTACTCACCACACCCACAATTACAAGCAGGAACCTTCGTCCAGTCATCCAGTCCTTCATATAACAACAATATGAATTGCAGTCAATCAGGGTTCGATCCGGTAGCCTTCATTAAAGCAGATCCCAATTTTAATGCAGCATTGGCTGCGGCTGTAGCTGCTTCTATTATCAAATTGGGTGCACCATCTTAAGGTATGAATAGATCACACAAAGCTTTCCCTCTGATTGATACTCAATGTCATTTAAGGCATAAAACCTTCTGACTCTGTGTATATTGTCATGTACTACTATTTGTGCTGAAATGTTTTGCTTGAGAGACATCCGTTTAAGGGAAGAAAACCCAACAAGCGATTGTAGTCTCCTCAAATAGGATGCATTTTTCATGGGGGAAAGTTGACTTTGCTGGATTTTTTTTTGGTTCAGAAACCTTGATTGCTTATATAATTTTGTGACTTAGAATTGTAATAATAACTTCAAAAAGACTTTTGATCTAAATATTATCAATTTAAGGAAATGAAGCGCTGAATGTTGGAAATGATGGGTTAGGTATGAAATAGAAGTGACTGATTGACAGACGGGGAAGGGTCGCTGCAAAAGCAAATATATAAATATTTATATATAAAAAGCCTCTAAATCATTTTGAACACGATTTTAATAACATTGTATTTCAGCTAGATCTAGCACCAACATTCCACAACAACCATGAATGAAAATCAGAACACCCGATACCCAGTCAAGGATAACGATCACTATTTTGACTCTTATATTCTTCTAAGATTATAAGTTTTCCAGAGCCCAAGATATTTTGTCAATAAAGCTTTTAGAAGACATGTTTACTTCATGCTCTGTAATCAGAGTATGATCTGAAACGTTAATGATAAAGAGTCTTATAACAAGTTTTTTACAGCACAATATTTGATCCTCCTTAAGACACCTCTATTTTAGATCTCTTTCTTCAATAAAAACTATGGATTACACAACCACTCTACCCAGCTGAAATCTCCGTATACTTCAACTCTTTCTATGATTGTCTTTTAAAAATAAAATTGAATAAAGCAAATATAATAAGAAACAGTTACAAACATCAGAAACATAAAACAGTCTGGTCACAGCCTAATCACCCGGCTCCATAGAAACTAGACTGTCAAACTCGTAGCATGGGTTGTAGGACCTTGGAGGGCACGATGGCTTTTTGTCTGAAGAGGGCAACAAGGTAAAAGTGGAAAAGGATAGACAAGTTTGCTGGCCAATAACTTTACATCTTTTGTTATTTAATGAGACCTTTAAGTATGGTTTTTAGTAGGGCAGTCCTTACACAAATGTGTTGTTACAGTCCATGTGGAAACAGATTATGCATATGTGGTTTGCCCTTGGTAGCCATTTACAAGATACACATGTATAGTTGGCAATATCAAGCTGAGGGTCGGCATTTCTAGGATTCACCTAAAAGGAAGAGACTACATGTTTCTATGAATATAGAGTATTTTTCCCAAATACCCAGCAACTTTGCAATGTGAAGGGGTTATAGTAATTATTATTGTCTTATCAAAAATATGTGTGGAATGTTTTTTTTGGTCTGGACAATGATTGTTCAAACAATTGAAATGGGTATACAATATGCTAGTCTCAATATTATTCATCCAAATGTTGGTGAGCTGAACTGTCTTTTTCCCAAAAAGCCTTTAAAGTTTAAGCTAATTCCTAAAATCGAAGATGTCAACTTAGGGGAAGTAAGCTAGACTCATGATTAGACAAGACAAAGTTTAGGACTAATGCTTAAGATTGGGTAGCCTTTTTTACTTTAGGCTTTGCCATGTTTGAGTGGGTAATTGTAAGGCTCCTATATGTTAACTTTTGCCTTGTCTTAATTTTTATTATGCTTATATTAAGATATGTGTTTACAACTAGTTAATAAATATCAATAAGTAAATCATATTTAATAGTGTATTATTCATTTTACTGTGATGATGTTATAATTGAAATATTATTATTAAATGTGAATTATATGTTGGTTGATTTTACTGTATACTTTGGCTATTGTTACATATTGCATATATGACATTTGAATTGTGGTTAATTGGAGACATCCATATGGTTTATTTGATTCTTTTAGCCTATTGTACTCATCTAAGAATGAATGATGTGTATTGTGTAAAGCCAATAAAACCAATATCTGAATCAATCATGATTCTAGATCTCTGGATTTCCCTTAGGTAACTCTAGTTGGTTTTGTTGTGTACTTTACTTCTTATATTCAATTGATTAAATAACATTCCTTAATAATGTCATATTTTTAAATTATTTGAAAAGGTAGTATAATTTTAGTAAGCAAGTTAAAAGTAACTTCGAGAAAATATTACATATTAGGTTGTAAAATATCTCTTTTGAAAAGTCTAGTCTAAAATGAGAAAAGAAAATAAAATTCTTTTGGTTTTAGGTTTTGTTTATAAGAAAAAAAAGTGAATTTCATTTTATTTTCTCTTCTTCATTATGTAACTTGGTTTTTGGGTGAAAATTAGAGAGAGTGAGAAAAATATAAAAGAGAATGCTTTCTTGAAATCCTTGCTTACTTGGGATGTTGGAAAAGGATTGGTTGAAGCTTAACGATTGGATTTGTGTGGAGATTGCTTGGCTTGCCTTGTGGATAAAAGATCTAACAACTTTTCTATTTATCACAACTTCTTGGAGTTATTCATCTTGTGGTTTAATTTATAATTTGATAGGAATTAAAGGAAATAGAATGGAGATCTTGGTGTTTTGCTTGTGTTAAAGGCTTTCTTGAATATAGGAATCTTATAAATTGATTTCTTTGAATTGAGTAGATTTAAGTTTGTAGTTTTAAAATATGGAAAATATAGTTTGGTACCTAATCTCTTGTAAAAAATTTATAGGAATTAAATAAATGCATTATTAGGATATTTGGGTAGATTTAGAACAAAAAGGTAGGTAGAATCTTAATTGGGAGTTTTTCTTTCTTTTTTTTTTTTTTTTTGGTTAAAATGAAGATTTGCTCCTAAACCCTTGAAAATTACTTAATGTGAAAATGTGATCTCCTTATAAATTAGATCAAGAGGGTATATTTGAAATTATAGAATTATGTGTATAATTTCAAAAGAAAATTTGAAGATTCGTCAATGGAGTAACTTAGATATTTGAAGAATTTTAGAAAAACTTAATTTAAAAAAAAAAATTGGAAATTTTGGATTGAGATTTTTTTGGGGAAACATGAATTTTGCCATTGAAACAAAGTATACCTTCCCTTGGGATGGATGTTGTGTGTAAGAAATGTATTTTTCCTTTTAAGGGCTCATTTCATAAGCTAGTTGTCTTAGAATGTGTGGTCTAGGATTGACTAGAAAATTTGGGCCTAAAGTGAATGGATTTAATTATGTGATGCATCCCCTAAAATATGATGTATTTCATTGTAATAAATAATTAGTATTAATATGTTACATCTAAAGTAGGATGTGTAACATAACAATAACAAACACAATTGATTTAATGCAAAATTTGAAATAGGGTGTTGTGTATTTTACTAAAGAATTAAACTTAAGCATGCAATTTCTAAAATATGCATCTTAAATAAGATGTATCAATGCATGCAATAAGTGTCATCATTAGAGTGCTTATTGTTGAGACCAATGGTCTAACTAGTTCTAGCTCAATTATTAAGAACCAAGGGGATGCCTCTCCATTTCCTAGAATACCCTTGACTTCCTTTCATTTTGAACCCATGTAGTCCATTGTGACTGAGAAATTTTATGTAATGTTTTCTTGATAGTGACCAATTGGTGAGTGTATGATGTGTGTGTGTGTGTGTGTGTGTGTGTGTGTGTGTGTGTGTGTGTGTGTGTTTGTGATTAATAACCATGGAGTTTATCTCTTGGTATAGAGGGGTAGATCTTAAGGTCCAACATGGTTGAGTAGCATTGATCACCATTGAGATTGTGTAGTGGATCATCATGATGCATCATGGAGTTTGTAAGGATCTTTTCTTCTCTTGAATATTGTTTTCAAATATTCTACTCATATAAGTATCTATGTGAGACCAATTCAAGCTCTTGAGAGAACTTATTAGAGACCAATACAAGCTCCCTATGAGCACACACACTATAAATCACCCATAGAACAACAAGATTTTGAAAGAGAAGTAATATCTTTATTGATTGATTTATTTGATGAACTATAGAAACATTTATATAGGGAGAAATGCAGTTAAGAAGTTGTAACTACATAACCAGTAGTATAACTGCTATCTAAACTAAGCAAGTATTAAACAAAATGTAATACTAATGCTAACATTCCCCCTCTTATTACATTGTTCCTACAATAGTACCAAGGGACCCCCCTGAATGCTAATATACCCAACAAAGCTGATTACATAATATGAATACATATTTTATAGAAGATCTTCTCCTAAAAGAACAAATCCTGAACCAAGTGGGGCTCCATCAAGTTGTCTCTCTTGACCCTCGGAAAGGTGTATCTTCGAGATGTGTTCTTGAGCTCTTGGTCCTGAACTCTCAAATCATAGAGTCTTGAATTATTCGATAACAATCCCTAAGACATCATTATCTAGTGACCATGAAAGGGTATAATTCTCAACCATATACTCTGAAGCTCACTTGACAACAATCCGTATTGAGATCAACACCAAATCCCAAACCTGTCTCCAGAACATAGTCTTCACAAAACATGCATTCTTCAAATCTATCAACAACAAGGAAAAGAAAAAAAACTAAAACCAAAAATGCTTCTCATGCAAAGCATCATCTAAAAGCGAGAAGCTAACTTGAGATGATGAAGATTCCTCCATCCTCTGATGCCGCCTACCTCCAATATGACCCTATTACACTTTAACCAATTGATGTCTTAGATGAGTCTTTAGAGGCCTCATCAGGAATAGAAAAGATGGCCCCAAAAGCATAAGCGATCTTTGACATATGTGCATTCATGATTAAAAGATGATAATGTCAATTTGAACCAATGATAGACCCATATACTAATCAACCTTATACCTCTATAAACACAAATATATCCTTAAAACTCCTTATACCTTCTATGTAATTACTATGATGCAAAACAAATTTCAAACCATAGATGTCTTACAAAGCAACCAAACTTCTTACAAAATCCCTTATTTCTCCAATTAATAGCTCACTTTTATAATTTAGAAATTAAAAAATACTCTTACCACTCAAATTTCAATGCTCATTCATTGACAATGCATAGATAAAGCACTATTGCTTCTTTTGACAATGTTGTTCTGAACGAACCCTATGTACGGGCCAACACAACCCTTCAACTCCCTCCACACACTGCTAGCTTCACATGCATCTATTTGGAATCTCAATCATTAAACCCTAAACTCAAATCTGCATAATCCTTGACTATCGCTGCCTCTGTCACTATCCACTGCAAATATAGATTGGACTTCCAGGCAAATATAATTATAGAAATACTGACCGCTGTATAGAGTGACAAAATAATGCAGGCCCTTTTGATCACACAAGGACATGTACAATCAACTCCTCAAAATTGCAAACTAACTTGAAACTAACTCAATCTAGAGTTTATAGGCCAAAAACAATTTCTAAACCAGCATGGGTTCATACCTTGTACATTAACAATGATTCAATGAACACAAAGAAACTTTTGTGAAACAATTACAAATCAAATACCTTTATAACAAGTTTAAAAACCTCTTCTACAAAAATCTAAAGCACCTTTCTCTATTTCTTGCTCACACTAACCAAATCGGAGGGCAAAATTTTAGATTAAAAAAGAGCGGAGACAAAGAAACAAGGTCAAGATTTAGAACCTGAGGGCCAACAGCTCATATGAAACAAAAAAATTTCCACCTGCAAAGCCCCTCATCCTTCGTTCCTTACTCGCCTCCCACGCTTCACGCTCGACAATTCAATGGCAAACTCAAACACCAAATTGTGGATAGAACCTATGGAGTGTGTTAATGCTTGCAAATTATAGAAAATGACAGCGGGGATGTCTAACGATGCTCTGCTCTTTGCACGACATAACTTTACGCCTTCTAACTAGGGATCTTCACTTTCCTTCCATGCTCGTAACCTCTTCCTTCAAACTTTCGATGCACAAGCACATAAATGTTTATGGCTCTGATACCATATGAAAGAGAAGTAGTATCTTTATTGATTGATTTATTGGATGAACTATAAAAACATTTATAGAGGGAGAAATGCAGTTAAGAAGTTGTAACTACATAACTGGTAGTATAACCGCTATCTAAACTAAGCATATATTAAACAAAATGCAATACTAATGCTAACAGATTCACTAATTAAAATTCCACTTTATTTAGAAACCACATCAACATTAGAAGCCAACTATGGAAGACCAAGAGCCAACAATTAGAATTCCACATTGGAAGTCCCTATGGGGATTTGAACTTGGATCTCCATAATGAGAACCCAATACTTTAACTAGTTAAGCTCAATGTGTTGGATTTTGCAAGGATCTTGTATCTCTTCATAGATTTATACTATTTTAATTTGCTAAGTTATAACTTATGGCTATTGGAGATCTTTTGTAAAGACCTAGTAAGGTTGTATTTGAATGTATTACATCCATGTTTGAGATGAAAATAAAACTTTAGAATTATACAATAATTATTATTTTATTTAAAACATACCTTTTGTAATAGAAATTTCATTATTTGCAAGCCCTAATTGTGCAACATGTAGGTCTAAAATGTACTCATGTAGGAAAGTGATTTATAGCTACTTTTTATGCTTCATTATGATGTTAGAGTGATTTCAATTCATGAATACTTTGTTGTTACATTTGGCTCTTGTAGTGACAAAGTTAATCTTGGTTAAATACTTCCTTATTGTTAGCGTGCATTGTTTAGGTTAACTATGCATATTACATTGTTTAGTAACTATTTAATAGTTATGTCAGTTATGCAACTGTTTCAGTTTCATCTGTTTCAGTTTCATCACAAGTATTTAACTGTGGTGTGTATCTACAATTATCATTGAATGAATAAAGGATTTCTCTTTCTTCATATGGTATCAGAGCAATATGTGATCCTGTGCTGTGAGAGAGCAATATGAGTTTGCCAGTATGAAATGTCTGTTTGTTGTTCTTTATAGAAGAATTGCTATGCATGGGGAGTCACAACGTTGCCAGTAATCTTTCCTTGAATCATTGCAGAATTCAGATGAAAACTAACGTGAGGAGGTGTGAAATATGACAAAGAAATAGAACCTGCAATGGCGCAACCTATAATGGCGTGTTAGAATAAAGGGAGGCATGAGTAGTGTAGCCTCTAGCAAAGATCCCTGTGGAGGCTGTGAGTTGAATGCATTAATAGAAGATTTACTGGTTCGTTTCATTTTTTTTTTCATGCTTTATGTTGTGATTTGATGATGAGAGTTGAGGAGAATATAAGAGATAATTGAAGAAATCCATGAGGAACTTCTTGAAGTTGAGATTCTCACATTAATTTTGTTATTCTTCATATCACATTTTGTTGAAGACTAGAATAACTAACTGTTATGCATCAAGCAATTTCCAACCTCATAAGTGGACACATAGTTACTCTTATCCATCACATTTTCATGGAAATCATGTGGGAAGTTCATCTATGATTCATAACAAAGGCGCTGTGCACCTGAAAGAGGAAGACAGTCTGTAAAACCTGGCAATCACAGAAAAGTGGATGTCCATTATTGGTATGTATTGAAGTGTGTATGTAAGTGCAAATTTTATAAGCAAATATATTTAAGTCTAAGTAAGAAGTCAATCTTTTGAGTATTATCTAAATGGAGATCCCATTAGACAAGTATTCTGGTTCCAATTTTCATACTTGGAGAATGAAAATTCAAATGCAACTAATGAATAAAAATTTATGGGCAATAGTCAGTGGAAAGGAAAAAGCACCTACAGATGCAAATAAGTTATTAGATTGGAGTAGAAGAGATGATAAAGCCAAGGCTATAATTGGTCTTGCTCTTTCTAACACCGAATTGCACCATATTGATTTGGATAAATCATCAGCCGAAATTTGGGATAATCTGAATAAATTATTTGGAGCAAAAGCCTTAATGCAAAGTTTTCTCTAAAACTTCAATTATTTTAATTTAAGATGGAAGATGGAATCACAATGTCAAATCATATAAGTAACTTGCAATCTCTCATTAGACAGCTAGCAGAGGTTAAGGTTACAGTAGATGATGATGATGCTAGGGCCATCCTATTAAATAGCTTGCCTTCAAAATACAACAATGTTGTTTTTACTCTCAGTCAAATATCTTCACAAACTCTAGAAGGTATGATTTCTGCTCTTCTATCAGAAGAGAAGAGAACAACAGAAGATTCAGAAGATGATCCTCAAGAGAAAGCATTATTTTTAAGAAGCAATTACAAGAGATCAGAGAGAATCAAATGTTTTTATTGTAAGAAAAACGGTCACATAGCTTGGGATTGTAGAACTTGAGTGAGTGATGTTCTTAAAGGAAAGCTCAAAAATGAAGGAAATCTTGCTTGCATTGAAGATGATAAGGACCCACTAGATATTGAGGATGAGGATCCACCAGATGGTACTATTAATTTCTATGGATATGCCCTTTGAGCAAGGTCATATTGGAGGCTGGCGGCATTGGAGGATGGAGGATTTACCATCATCTCAAGTTAGCTTCTCGCTTTGAGATGATGCTTTGCATGAGAAGTATTTTTGGTTTTGGTTGTTTTGTTTTTCTTTGTTGATGCTGACAGAGCTGACAGATTTGAAGAATGTATGTTTTATGAAGATTTTGTTTTGGAGACAAGTTTGGGGTTTGGTGTTGAGCTCAATATGGATTGTTGTCCAGCGAGCTTCAAAGAGTATATGATCTTGAATTATACCCTTTCATGGTCACTAGACAACATGGCAGAGATCTGTCGTATCTCTTAGGGGCCATTGTCGAATAATTCAAGACTATGTGATTTAAGAGCTTGGGACTAAAGAGCTCAAGAACACAGCTCGAAGCTATGCCTTTCCGAGGGTAGACGAGACAACATGATGGAGTCTCACTTGGTTCAGGATTTGTTCTTTGGGAGAAGATCTTCTATAAATATGTATTCATATTATGTAATCAGCTTTGTTGAGTTTTTTTAGCATTCAGGGGGGGTACATTGGTACTATTGCAGGAACAATGTAATAGGGGGGGAATGTTAGCGTGCATTGTTTAGGTTAACTATGCATATTACATTGTTTAGTAACTATTTAATAGTTACGTCAGTTATGCAACTGTTTCAGTTTCATCACAAGTATTTAACTGTGGTGTGTATCTGCAATTATTATTGAATGAATAAAGGATTTCTCTTTCTTCACTTATCACATTGCTATCATTGTTTATATGCATATTATCTATGGAAATTTGACTATTACATAGTGTGCATTATTGTCATGTGAAAGATAATCTATTGTATAATAATGATAAATGAAGGTATAAATTTGTATTGATATTTTCTCCTCTTCTCCCTTGTTGGTGACTAGAAATGGTTACATAGCATACATAAATGTGCAATTTAGAGGATTGTGAACATTTCTTTTAGTTATTGATGATTATGTATTTTCTTGCAATGGCTGGTAGTGATTACATTATTTTTTCTAAGTACCTTATCCACAAATCTTTGACATTTTAATTTTTCATGTGACTCTCATGGTTACATTTGATTTATTATTAAAATTGATAGAATTTATTTACCTTATTGTTTGGATAGAGATTTCTTTCTTTAGTATTCATGAATTTGTGGTGGCTATTCTATTTTCTATATGTTAGGGTCTACTAGTCTAGTGTTGTATTCTTCCTCTACCATATCTCTATTGGATAGTAGGGGAGTGTATTATAGAAAATGTTTGTGTGATTGCAATTTTTTCAATTATATGATATGAATAAATTAACTTAAAAGGTGATGTAAATAAAAGTTACATCCTTTATATTCTTTAACTATCTTTGTATTATGTGTGTACTTGAGATTGCTCAATTGTTAGTGCAAGAATATGCTTTCAGTGTTGGTGTTGTTATTTAGTGTTGTACTTTCATCCTATCTTGGGTGACTTTGAAGAGGAAATCCATTCATAGAGGGATGACGTAAGACCTTCCTATGTTAATTTTTTCCTTGTTCTAATTTTCATTATTCTTATGTTAAATTTTTCCTTATTCTAATCATTGTTCAAAATCTAAAAACCTACACTAACAATCATGATGATGTCATTATTGAAATATTATTATTAAAATATGAATTATATACATTGTTGGTTGATATTACTATGTGCTTTAGCTAGTCTTATGCATTGGGTAGATGTACCTAATGTTTGACTTGATTATGTTGGCTCAAGTAAAATCCTAGTGGTGGTTAATCAAAGACATAGATGGTTTGTTTGATTTGTTAGCTTAATGTACTCATCTCAACAATGTGTCTTGCATGAAACTAGTAAAACATATATCTAAATTGATCATGATTTTGGATCCCTTGTGCTTTAGGATTATAAATGCATTTCTTTTTGGTAGTTCTCTAGCACGATAAACTTTAAGAACTGGCCCTTGGAAAATTCTTTAGAAATCCTGGCGAATCCCCTATGTTGCGATATAATCAACTTGGTGATTTGTTCCAAAAATTGAACTGAAGTCATAGAGAGGGTGGCTATTTTATGTTAGAATATCATTTTAAAAATAAATTGTTGGCAATTTGAAACCCAAAAGTCCTTGTTTTTAATTAGATTAGCAAATGAAGAACTATTTTTTTCAAAAAATAATAATTTAGTTGGCGAAATAAGGCTATGTTTTCCCTAATTTTTTAATGGAGGTGGTGAATATAGGCTAGATTTCTGATAATTTTTTAATTGAGGTGGTGAATTAATCTTAAATTTCCAACAAATTTTTAATCGAGATGGCGAATTAACACCTAATGTAAAATAATTTGTAAATCATGGTAACAAATTAAAACCCAATGTAATATAAAATTTTAATTCTAGTTTTATACTTTTTGTTTGCAATTAATACTAAATATATACTAATTTGAAAGTTTTTTAAGAAAAAGGTGCAGAGCACCTAGATTATATTAATATCAAAAGTCACCAAAAATTACGTCAAAGGGCTACACAAAGCTAGAAAGGGCACTAGGGCAACCATGAAAGTATACAGGGATAAGATTTTACAATTAGATAATCAATGCCATAAAGGGCAATATGACCACCATGAAAGCATACAAGGATAAGCTCTTACAACCAGTTAATCAAAACAAAAAAAAACATCATACACATAATGCCAATTGAAGGTAGTACTAAAGTTGAGAGAACACATCCAAAAAACCACACCACCTCAAGACACTCACACCCTTACTCAGGGTCTTGAGAATCCACAGATTATCGATTGGAGGCAAACAGACATGAGGAAACAACATATTAGCATTCCTGTGCTAAGGAGAAGCATTTGGTGCATGCATTCACATTAAGTGAATAGTATTAAATATCTATTTTATGTGAAAATCTAATCCCAATGGTAACTAGAATTTGTGCATTTCCAACACCAAAATCATAGCATCCTCAAGCCAAAATGAAGCCTCTTTTGGAGAGTGTTATAAACATATACCAAATTAGGAGAACCTTGAAGGAGTTGGATGGAAAATAAACCACCCAAAGGAGCCTCACCTTTATAGATGTCATAGTTTTCCATTAGTAGTTAGAGTTTTTCTACAGTGAGAAGATATTGATGAATGCAAAAGAAGTCTAGAGTTTCCACAAACTCTGCACCCTACACTAGATCCATTCTGTTGGAGAGAAAGATAGAAGCAAGCTTTGAGTAGAGAAGCACCCATGGGAATTCCTACAACAAACCTTCCCTAAGCACATAACGTATTGCAAATCCAAAACACAATCAAAGTCAAAAACCTTTTGCAATTTGGTGGAGTCATAGGCCCCTTCCATGGGTTCCTATTTTTGGGGCTGGGTATAAATATAGTAGTTCTTTATAACATTCTTCATGGTTATGCAGAGAGAGAATGGAAAATACGAGGGTGCAGAATAAAGTAACAAGTAGAAATTGTACTCTTCAGTAACCACATAATCGATGCATACAAGATCGATGAGTACTCCTGTTATGGGTTTGTCATTAATCCTGGTAGTAATGTAGAGGTGTCCCTCAGGTTCTTGAATGGAAGCATCATGAGGTATAAAAGGGATAGCAGGTTCAGGTTATGCTCGCTCTCAGTGAGGGCAAGCATCTATACCAACCATATTATCAAATTCTCTATGCTAATGATTGAATGATGTAGACTTAGGTGGTCACTCGATGTGCGTTTCTATAATGTTTTCTTGATGATGAGGTAATGGGTTTGTATAAATTTGCAAATTTTAATTTGGAGAAGAAACTGGCTTATTCCCTTTGATATTTTCACCTAATACCTGGATAACATTAGAGTCAATGAGGTCTTTAACTTTATGTTTAAGATGTATACATTGCTCGGTGTCATGTCTAGGGGTACGATGAAATTGGAAAAAGTCCTTCGCATCAAAGGAAGGTGATTGCATCATACTAGCATCAATCTGTTGAACCAATGGAAGTTTAATGAGATTATTATTTAGGAGATGCAACATTACAAAATGAAGAGAATCTAAAAGTCGTGCAAAGTGTCGTATCTTTGGTTTTAATTTATAAGGGGTTGGAGCAGGAGATGTTGCGGTTGCTACTTGTGTCTGAATGTTGTTTGAAGATGAATTGACTTTTATGAAGTTTTTGGTTTGATTTTTTAATGAATGATAATGTGGGGTAGTGGCTTCTAATTTCTTACTAGGAGCCAATGAGGTGGTATCCTCATATTGACTAACTGACAATTGATAATCACAGAGATCCATGCAAAGATGTGTAAAAGAGATATAACATATCAATAAATCTTATCACCATTATGAGGTTGCAAGTTTCCAATGAAAACTCATTGTACATCCCATTCATAGAGAATAAGGTATTTGTGAGAAGAGGGCTTTATAGAGCCCAATGAAATCACTCAATTTCTCCTTCACTCCTTTTTTGCAATGAACCAAATCAATGAAGCAGGCTTGAGGTCCAATGTTTTCTTGAAAGTGTTGTAGAAATTGATTGATAATTTGTTGAAAGGAATTTATTGAATTTGTAGGGAGAGAACAAAACTAATCCAAGGCCATATCTTTAGGTGACCAAGGAAAGATTTTAGCTAAGATAGCATCATCAAAGAGGAAATCACTACGCAAAGTTGTAAATTCCAACACATGACTACTAGGACCCCCCTTCCCAATATACTTCTCAAAACAACAAGTTTCAAATTTCTCAGGTATCAGTGTTTTTAGAATGGTAAAGGACAATGGACTATGTAGTAGGATGGAATAGAAGGTTGAGATGGACCTTGGCTTATATTTGCCAACTGTTGTTGTAAAGACCTGATATTTAGCAAAAGTTGATTAATGATAGGATCAGGTTGTAAAGTAGATTGAGATTGGATAAGATTCAAATAGTTAAGGCTAGAAAGTGGTGATGACATTGTGTTATTAGACTTTTGGTAAGTGAGATTTGACTGAGGTTGACTGACAATAGTAGGTGACACATTTGAAATAGCATTATGATATGTGAAATCCTAAACATTATAGGTGTGTATAGGACTCCCATTGGATACTCTCAGACTCATGTTAGCGCTACTACTAGGATGTGTAGTGGTGGTGGGAATAGAAGAAATATATGTTGATGTGGATTATGTCAGTATGGGTAATGACATCTGTGTCCCTATTTGTTGTTGAGGGGACACATTAGTGATCACTTCTACACAACTAGATGATGACATAATGTTGTTATCCACTATGTGAGCTAAGCTACATAAAATCTCTATACCTTATTGACCTTAGAGTAACAAATTTATTAGACCTTCTACAAGAGGAACAACTTCCTTAGCTAAATGTTTTGTTCCCAAAAATTGCTAAATACGAGCCAACTTAGTGTCTAGTTTCCAAATTTGTGTTTTAGGTATATGATCCATGGGGCCATCTATGTCTATAGAGTCAAGAGAATTTTGTACTTTAGTTATCATGTGTAAAGTAGACATATGATCTAAAAATGATGAAATTCCATGTGCAAGTAAGTTAGCAACATCGGATTTTGATGTGGGAACATTAGAGCTATTTAAAGCACTAGAATCCAAGAGCTTACAACTTCTACTCACAAGGATGTTAGATTCAATAAACTGGGTCACAAAGCCCATAAAAGACTTCACAAGCTTTATGACACACAAAGTGTACTTATAGAAGAAGGTGTTGATAAGACGGAATATGTGGACAATGTGATAGAAGAAAGAGTTTTGCTATAGTTTTCTGGATGAATCAATGTTTCCAAATGATTAACCATATGTCACAAATATATGCAATGAATATCCATTCAACTCAACAAGAAATCAAAACAATAAAAATGTATAAATGCTTGAACAACAAAAATATCAACTCTAAATGAAGAAGGTTGTAAAAGTTCAAAACTTGTCAAGTTCACAAAACAAATTGATGGAAAAGAGGGACCTAATTAATCATGTGTTAACTGTTGGTGCCTGAATTGACTGTCAGTTCTCGAGCAATTTTCATGCAGGCACCTTCCCAAAAAATGCAAAGAATTTTAAGTTTTGGGGCCCCTCAGTGTTTTTCAGCATTTGCATCTTAGTTCTTGAGGAGGTGGTCTTCATGTGTTCTTCATCGACATAGTGATTGTCATCGGCGAAAGCTTTCTTGAGCGCTCTAATTGTGTCTTTGAACTATCGTTGAACCACCTGCTTGAACCCTTTTCTCAAAGGTTCAATGGTTCAATGGTTCAAAGCTTTATGATTTTGGTTTCGGCCGATGGAGGGGATTGTAATGTAGCGGTCGGCGTTGAACCATCAGGTTGAACCTAGCCGTTGAACTAGTTCAATGGTTCCATGGTTCAACCCGATAGATAGAGAGTCTCGCCAAAGGAGAAGTGGGTGCTAGGTACTCATCGGTATGACAATGTATGTCGGCAGGAGGTTTTTTGAGTAGGCTGATGTTCTGTGTCTCGGCGACGAGTGTGTTGTGTATGGTCTTTGGAGTGACTTGTACATCGGCAAGGGTGAATTGCGTTGGGCCGACAGTGCGAAGTTTGGCTGATGAGATATCATCGATGTGTGTCTTGCAGAAGAGGGTGGGGTTGACGAAGTGCCATCGGTAAGACTATTGTGGTCGGTGGAGTGTTCAGTTGCTCCGATAGTGTTGATCTCACCGATGGAGGGATTTGGAACGAGCATCGGTGTGATATTCATCATCGGCAGGCTTCATTTCTGTTTGGCCGATATGGATGGTCTGGCCGACGAGAGCTTGGAAGGTGTGTGTGGTCATCGGCATGTGTCTGACCGACGAGAGGGCAAGGTCTAGCTTGTTGATGCATCGGTGTGACTCGACGTATCGGCGGGGAAGCTTTTGGGTTGGCCGATGGTGTTGGTCACACCGATGAAGGGAATATGGAGTTTGCAATCTGCGAGACCATTGGGATCGGCGAGAGGTTTTTGGGGAGAACCGATGGTATATGTCTGGCCGATGGGCTTTTGGAGAAGGAGTGTGTGTCGAGCGTGGCAAAAGCGCTTGATGCTTATTATGCATGCAGCCCCATTTATAAATTACTGAAGGTTCTCCGCACCATGCATGTGGGATTAATCTCCCTGTATTATTTTAAACCTGGGGTGAAATGCATTTTGGCAGGAAACTTCCGTTTGAAAGTTGCGACAGTTTTCAAGTAGGCCACGGGTGGTTGAGCCATCAATGGCGACAGTGCAGGGGTATGGGTGATGGTACGTGCGATCAGGCTACCCGATTGTGATTGAAGACTCCCAAATGGCAGCGTAGGGCTCGAGGTCTCCCCTGTTTGTTGCAATAATAACTTCTAAGCGCCATTTCTGATGGATGTATCTGGCAGATTTTTGACTTCTGGCCATGTAATTAATTGCAGAATGTACACGGTTCTATATAAAAGGTCTGACTGTGTTACTTTGTAGAGGTTGGATGTTTTTTGGGCCTTCTGCTCTGACTCTAAACATAAGGTGTTCACATTTTGAAAGGCATTTTTTGCTACAGACTCGGTCCTTAGGTTGGTGTACCAGTCTATCTTGTCTTGTAAATGATAATTTTCTCTATGATGACTTTCTATGTAGATTGATTTTAAATGAAAAACACCTGGTGTGTGTATTATTTCTGATTGTCTCCCGTATGTCATTTGTTTTCCTTTCAAACAAGGTTGTCAAGGGCTTCCAATTTTTTTAGTATATGCATACTATGTCTGATTTATTGCATCTAGTCAAGGAGTGGTTAAATAGGCTTTTGATCAGATACAAAGGAAAGTAGATCGCATCATATGATCTGTTAAGTATGATCATAAGTAATACTCTTTCTTGGACATGTTGTTGTTAGGCAGTAGCATTCTTCTCAGGTCCTCTGGATATGAATTAGTGTTGTCATGGGGAGACATTTACATTCTTAGATATGACTCTGCTGCCCAGATAAGGCACTGGTTTAGGAATCTGTCTGTTCAATGGGTCTAGGAAAGTCCCATAGCTCCAAACACCAATTCAAACCATTTCATCTTTCCACCTATTAGTTGTAGGATTAGGAGTAGGAAACCCTTGCATGCTCTCATCCCTAACCAGACATTATGTCCAAGAATGTTGCCAACCTTGTGATTTGTTACACAAATCTTGGTCCTTACATGAGAGTATTCTGCCTGTTGCTGTCAAGTTATATCCTTCTGTCATTGAGCTAGTCAAGGTCATACTTTTATCAAATAGGGACACCCCCCTTGGTGCAGCAGAACCAGAAGTGAAGGGGAGGAGCTCACGCAACCTCCTATATTTAGTTGGTTGAATCTTCATGTGCATTAGAACTGGCAAACCCTAATGTTGATTCAAAAGAAAAACCAACAAAGATGGCGACTCTGTTGGTGGAATGAACCTGGAAAAATAGCTTTCAGTTGTTGAAAATTTTGTCCTCTCTGGAGAGGTGGCGACTCTGCAAAAGATTCAAGTGCACATGAAAAGTTGATGTGTGTGTTGTGACAAAAAATGTGTTGTTCAGACTTCAGCATTTGTATGAGAAAAGGTACCTTGCTCCTTCCTACTTGTAATTGTTATTTTATTGCATAGGTTAGATGCCAGGGGAGGCTATAGGTCTTAGGAATGCAAAGGATGTTTGAAAATAGAAATTTTATGAATCCAAATATGTATACACCCATACTCAGTCAAAGGGGGGATGATTTGTTGGATAAAAGAATAGAAGAAATAAAAAATAGGTTGATATTCTTAGAGGCTAGGTAGGCCCAATTAAATCATGATAACTTTGTTGTGTCTGCCAGTCAGAAAGCTAAACCTCATGTCAGCCCTTTTGATCCTTTGTATGACCAGTTAGATTTGTCATGGGTTGATTATAAAGCAGAAAGTATGCCTGCTAGGATATACTGTCAGATGCCTAGATTTAGTGGTCACAGTGTATGTGATGGGAATGCACATATCCAAAATTTTCATAGTTTCATCAGAAAACATTCATTTAGAGATGAGGATGTGTGGATGAGGTTTTTTGTTAGGTCCCTTGATGCAAAAGCAAAAGACTGGTATTTGAGCTTTCCAAAGAGATTTTTTGCCTGTTGGGATGAGCTTACTGACTGTTTCAAAAAGGAATTTGCAAAAGAACCTGTTGATCTTGTTGCAGAATTGATGAAAATCAGAAAACAAGATAAAGAGCTATGTATTGATTTCAGTCATAGGTTTGCAGTAGCCCTTTCACAGATCCCAGAAGTCTTCAGACCTGACACTTTAGCCTGTGTTGGCATATTCTTTGAGGCTTTTGAGGAGGGTTCTAGTGCAGTACTGAGGGATTTCAAGGTGACAAGCATGCAAATGGCATACATTTTTTTAGAAAATATAGAAAAAATCAGAAATGAGCACCTGCTGAAATCCCTGTCCCTAGGCTTTGGTGTGAATAATGGTTGTGAAGCTGCAAATGACCAATTGATTATGGCATCATGTGAAGATGAAAAGATAAATACTAAGGATGCCAAGGAAAGGACTAGTGAGGACTCCCATTGCAATGATGAGGCATCTGACCATGAAAACAACAATGAGGTTGTGGACATCAATGAGCAACTTTTGGAATGGACTTGTGGGGATAATTGTGAGTATTGTACTCAAGATAGAGAAGATATAAGCAAATAGAGAAATAGTCCCATGTGTGACCCATTGCCTTCCTTTCAAACACATGGAGATCATGAAGAGCAGTCAGAGATTGAAATAAGTGCTAGTGTAGAGCATGGTTGTTTTTTATTTGGTGACTGTTTTGCTTATGACACATAAACTGATACTCCTCCACAGAGTGAATCCATTGGTGATGAAGATACATGCTCTGCTGCCCATGAACAAATGGCATATTATGATCAAGCTGATGTACCTGGATCACCCATTTTTGACACATATGATGATGAGGATCTGTCTGAGTATGGTGAAGATTTAGACACTATTTTTGACTTGGATTCTATTTCTCATCCTGATGAAAGAGGAAACAACATACATCAGGTAAGTGACTGTAAAAATGTGCCTGATTGGAAAGAGATGCTAGAGCCTGATCTTTTCCAGTTTGATGCTGCTATTGGTTGTGTGCATGATGTTCACAACTATGATTTTGAAAGCTTTTCTTTTGATGTGCCAGCATATGAAGAGAGCCCTATTTTTCCTAGCTGTATGGTGGACTTCGAGTGCTTTCAATTTTTAGTCTAGCTAGGAAATCATTTTGTAATGCATAGTGATGATAACCTGTGTTCTATACCATGTGAGTATGCATTGCTTGATACATTCTACATCCATTTGTTGCCTGATGCTGAGGGTTGTTTGCATAAAGTTGACAGTGACAAATTGAGTCAGAAGGTTGAATCTGCAAATGACCAGGTTTGTTTGTGGTCAGATCATGGTAGTACTCTCAGGCTTGACCTAATGCATGCAGATGAAAATAAGGTGTTTGACAAGGGGAAGTATTGGTTTTCCCTTTCTCGGTGGCCTTAGGCCATCAAGTTTGATTGGTGATGGAGATCATTGTGACTTCATGACTCTGTGCCCAATGGATAGGGGACTGGTCTACATCCCAGAGTTTTGTGGTTCTTGCCATGCTTGCAAGAGGCATGCATCCTCAGACAGAGCCACTGTTGGTGCCTGAATTGACTGTCAGTTCTCGAGCAATTTTCATGCAGGCACCTTCCCAAAAAATCCAAAGAATTTTAAGTTCTGGGGCCCCTCAGTGTTTTTCAGCATTTGCATCTTAGTTCTTGAGGAGGTGATCTTCATGTGTTCTTCATCGGCATAGTGATTGTCATCGGCGAAAGCTTTCTTGAGCAATCCAATTGTGTCTTTGAACTATCGTTGAACCACCCGCTTGAACCCTTTTCTCAAAGGTTCAATGGTTCAATGGTTCAAAGCTTTGTGATTTTGGTTTCGGCCGATGGAGGGGATTGTAATGTAGCAGTCGGCGTTGAACCATCAAGTTGAACCTAGCCATTGAACCAGTTCAATGGTTCAATGGTTCAACCTGACAGATAGAGAGTCTCACCAAAGGAGAAGTGGGTGCTAGGTACTCATTGGTATGACAATGTATGTCAACAGGAGGTTTTTTGAGTAGGCCGATGTTCTGTGTCTCAGCGATGAGTGTGTTGTGTATGGTCTTCGGAGTGACTTGTACATTGGCAAGGGTGAATTGCATTGGGCCAACAGTACGAAGTTTGGCCGATGAGATATCATCAACATGTGTCTTGCCAAAGAGGGTGGGGTTGACGAAGTGCCATCTGTAAGACTATTGTGGTCGGCAAAGGAGTGTTCAGTTGCTCTGATAGTGTTGATCTCACCAATGGAGGGATTTGGAATGAGCATCGGTGTGATATTCATCATCGACAGGCTTCATTTCTATTTGGCCGATATGGATGGTTTGGCCAACGAGAGCTTGGAAGGTGTGTGTGGTCATCGGCATGTGTCTGGCTAACGAGGGGGCAAAGTCTAGCTTGTTGATGCATCGGTGTGACTCGACGTATCGACGGGGAAGCTTTTGGGTTGGCCGATGGTGTTGGTCACACCGATGAAGGGAATATGGAGTTTGCGGTCGATGAGACCATTGGGATCGGCAAGATGTTTTTGGGGCGAGCCGATGGTATATGTCTAGCCAATGGGCTTTTGGAGGAGTGTGTGTTGAGTGTGGCAAAAGTGCTCGACGCTTATTATGCATGCGGCCCCATTTATAAACTGCTAAAGGCTCTCCACACCATGCATGTGGGATTAATCTCCCTGTATTATTTTAAACCTGGGGTGAAATGCATTTTGGCGGGAAACTTCCGTTTGAAAGTTGCAACAGTTTTCAAGTAGGCCGCGGGTGGTTAAGCCATCAATGGCAACAGTACAGGGGTATGGGTGATGGTACGTGTGATCAGGCTACCCGATTGTGAATGAAGACTCCCAGATGGCGGCGCAGGGCTCGAGGTCTCCCCTGTTTGTTGCAGTAATAACTTCTGAGTGCCATTTCTGATGGATGTATTTGGCAGATTTTTGACTTCTAGCCATGTAATTAATTACAGAATGTACACGGTTCTGTATAAAAGGTCTGACTGTGTTACTTTGTAGAGGTTGGATGTTTTTTGGGCCTTCTACTCTGACTCTGAACATTAGGTGTTCACATTTTGAAAGGCATTTTTTGCTACAGACTCGGTCCTTAGTTTGGTGTACCAGTCTATCTTGTCTTGTAAATGATAATTTTCTCTATGATGACTTTCTATGCAGATTGATTTTAAATGAAAAACACCTGGTGTGTATATTATTTCTGATTGTCTCCTGTATGTCATTTGTTTTCCTTTCAAACAAGGTTGTCAAGGGCTTCCAAGTTTTTCAGTAAATGCATACTGTGTGTCTAATTTATTGCATCTACTCAAGGAGTGGTTAAATAGGCTTTTGATCAGATACAAAGGAAAGTAGATTGCATCATAGGATCTATTAAGTATGATCATAAGTAATACTCTTTCTTGGACATGTTGCTGTTAGGCAGTAGCATTCTTCTCAGGTCATCTGGATATGAATTAGTGTTGTCATGGGGAGACATTTACATTCTTAGATATGACTCTGCTGCCCAGATAAGGCACTGGTTTAAGAATCTATCTGTTCAATGGGTCTAGGAAAGTCCCATAACTCCAAACACCAATTCAAACCATTTCATCCTTCCACCTATTAGTTATAGGATTAGGAGTAGGAAACCCTTGCATGCTCTCATCGCTAACCAAATATTATGTCCAAGAATGTTGCCAACCTTGTGATTTGTTACACAAATCTTGGTCCTTACATGAGAGTATTCTACCTGTTGCTGTCAAGTTATATCCTTTTGTCATTGAGCTAGTCAAGGTCATACTTTTATCAAATAGGGACACCCCCCTTGGTGCGGCAGAACCAGAAGTGAAGGGGAGGAGCTCACACAACCTCCTATATTTAGTTGGCTGAATCTGCCTATGCATTAGAACTGGCAAACCCTAATGCTAATTCAAAAGAAAAACCAACATTAACAAAGTCAATCCTTTAGATCAAACATTGGAACACAAACTAAGTTTGGCTACGGTCCTAGAAGGAGAGCCAAACTATAGGGGTTAGGTTCCTTTGTTGTAATTAGAAATATTGAGATGAGATGTGCTAGAGCTAGGGTTTCTACAATGAAATATGCCAAAACAAAGATAACATACCTTATAGAACTAAAAACCCATAAAACATGATCTAGAATGAGTAGTGTAGAGCTACCAGAAGTCACTACTAGAAATCAGGGACAATCTGGGAGGACTATTTTACCCAGGCATAGGTGTCCTAGGGTTTTAGGCCCTTCGAAAGTGGTTTTCAAGAGTTAGGGTTTGTATTCGTCAATCTACTTCTAGATCTGTTGTGCTTGTTCTTGATCTTCTATAATCTGCACAAACACAAGAGGAAAAAGGTTTGAGTCATTTTAGGTGCTTTCCGTAGTCAAGCTCCATGAATGGTGTTTCCACCTCCACAACAATCAAGATGATGATGAGAGAGCACGTGTCGTTGTAGGACAGAGGGAGAATAAACAATAAATGAATGCTATAATAAAGTACCTTTACCACAACACAAACCCTAGTGGGATGACTTAAGATTTCCACAAGGATGAAGATAAAGGAAGGAGCTTCCCTTAGAACCTACAATAAATGTTATAAATCTGCAATATAGAGCATCACATAAATGTGCATAATCTTCACAATAGAGCTTTCATCACTTGAATATCATTTAAAGTCTTAATATTCTCATTTAATCATCTTCTAGTTCAAACAAGAGGAATAAACTTATATATATGCATATCAATTCACTTTCATGAAAGTCTTTTGAGCAAATCCGACAAATTGTAACACCTAGAGTAACAAGGTTGACATCCAAGGCCACTCAAACTTTTATTTTTGTAAATATCAAGGACAATAGTGCTTGGGTAGTAGAGTCTAGGTGTTTGAGGTTCTTTCAGGACCTAAACTCATAGAATAACACTTGGAACCAATCTCTGCTTTAGAATCTAGTCTTCTCTCAACAAGAGTCTGCATATCAGTCTTCAAGGGTGCTAAATCTAGTGTAAATTGCCAGTGTCAACAATTTATGACATAACATAAGGGTATTCTAAATCATTAACATTTTAAAGGTAATAATCTCTTCCATTATAGTCATATTTTACCTTTCTCTTTATAGGGAGTTGATCAGTCACCAGGTTAGTTGTAGCATTTCTATTATTTTTAAAATCTAGATAGTGGGTTGGTTGTTCCCACTATTGTCATTCAGTGCTACAAGTCTTCCATTGGCTCCATATGTCTTTTGCCCACTATCTATGGCAACTTAATCTATCCTCAGGGTGATTTCCAAGGTTTATTCATATGAATCGTAGGGTAGCTTTTAAACATGTTTCCTACTGTCTATTTTAAGAGCATGCAAGAAGAGTTCACAAAGCTCCCTATGATCCATGTTTGGTGCATTGGTTGTAGAGTAAAGAACTTGCCTCCAACTCATTACAAAGTGAGGTATGGACTCACTATTGTCTTGTTTCATGTTTACAAACTCTTTGATTCACATTTTAACTAGTTTTTTCAAGTCAAATGCTACTACTAATTCCCCATTAATTTGTCTGAAGAAATGAATGGATGCCTTAGGGAGGTGATAATACCAATTGAGGGTGATTCCTTTGAGCATTTTTATAAATATCCTTGTAAAAACTCCATCCCATGGGAGAAGTTCTCTTATTATTGTGGTGTATACTTTTACACATGGGAATTTTAGTTGCCTTTTCCTTTGAATTTAGGAAAGTCTAGGAGAGGATGAGGTAGTAGAGCATTATGAATGTAATAATCCAAAGGCTCTTTTTTTATAATCAAGGTACATTTCATAAAATTGATTTTAAAATGTTGGGTTTATACTAGAAAATATCAGTCTTGTGGGAGAAAGGTTTGATTTTGCTGATGTGTTGGTTGAAAGTTTGGTGGTATCATAAAGTTTTGTGTTGTATTGAAACCACTTAAATGATTGTTATGATTTTGAGGTAGCATGAAAGCCTCACTTCCAATATTTCTCATGTAAACTTGTTCAAGTACAAGGGAAGTTGACTTGCCCCTAGATTTTTTCTATAAATGGATTTCTTCACATGTTGGGTCTTTCTGGTTGGGACTATTTGGTAGCTCCTACTTCTAGCATATTGATTCTTTGAACTAATGTATCTATAATGTTGGTAGGAGTGGCTCTTTTTATTCTATGATTTTTGTTACTTTGTAGTGGCTTGTCTTGAATTCAATTTCAAGTGGCCCTATTTGTCTCATGTTCTACTGACACTTGTTGTGCCATAGACCTTTCGTCTTGATAAGCCAAATGGAGGGCTTATCGCCCCTCATGTGTTTCTTGAAAATTCTTCTCTAGACATCCAACTTCATCATCAATTTGCATAGCCTTTTATTTGTACGTTCGAATAGGATGTCCATCTAGATGAACTTATGATCTTAGTCAACGCAGTTGATTTTGATTGAGACAATCATGATCCCAAGTTAGATTATTGAAAGTTGAGGATCTTTGTGGCTCTTGATGAGAGCCTTCATAGTCTAAGTCCCTGTAGTCAAAATAGTGTGTCATGATTACTAGAGGATCATTAGATACATATCTTTGAAAGGATGGAGTGATTGTGTCACTTCAAGGGACATTTCCCTAAGGTCTATCTAAATCCATCATATTCAGTGGTGTTATAAAACACCTCATAATAAATAGAGTGGATATGCAAGAGTGATGAGAAGCTCAAAAAGGTGAAAAGTGAAAATTGAAAATGATATTTGAGTAGAAAGGATGAAAATAATACAAGAACCTTTTGTTGTTCATTTCAGGTTAACCAAAATACGGTGAAGCTAGCATTGAGAGTAGGATGATGACACAGATGGGATTGAAGTACTACAAATACAAAAGATTGACCATAAGGTTTATAATTGTTTAATAGGAAAAAGAGGGGGTTTGATGGGGTTTGTAGGCTAGATCCTCCTTTCACTACGAATATTCAAGGACATATCAACTAAGTTGAATCACACTTTTGCAAGAAGATTCACCTACAGGTTAGGCTGTATCTTGAAACGATGTGGAAATATGAAGATTGACAATTAATGCCTTAATTTAATGCTCAAATACCCTTAAAACCCCAATTATGCAAAACAGTAAGCAAAATGATGAATTACAACAAATTCTTGCAGACTAAGGTAGTAGACATGGATTAATTGCTGACCATTTTTTGAAGTTTGAGACATGGAATACTCGGGGAAACTAGAACTCATGCCCTTGTCCAAGGTGGTGTTTTCTTTAGGGAATCTTGATCTCCTTCTGACTATGATGATCACTATATTTTCCATTTTCATCCCAGGAGATGCAAAGGACATTGACACTAGTGCCCAAATCCAAGGTAGGGTGTTCGTCAGGATGTCAAAGTCTCTTCAGATGTTGATTGTCACTATCACAATGATTTCTATGTTTTCAACCTTGGAGGACACTATCACTAGCTCCTGAGTCCAAGCAGTGCTTTTATTCAGAGATCTGGAATCCTTATCTTTTGTAACCCTCCTTTGTAACTCCACTCCGTGAAATTTGATACTTGTAACCTGTAATGACAAGGAGTGTGGTTGGGGGTTGTCGTGTTTAGAGGTTCAAGTCTTTCGAACACCGTTGTAAGATAAAGAGTGTGTATCCCTGCAGGATAGAGGCAAAAACAAATTGATAAATGATTCAAACACAAATAGATATCACCTCAAAGGTGTAGCTCACATGTAGATGAAGATCCTTCAACACATGAGAAGATGAAGCTAAATCTGCAATCAGAAACACAAAAATAATGCTCTGCTCTGCAACAATGAATATCTTGAATGCTCTAAAATCATAAGTTTGCTAAAAGTTCATAATAATCTTCTAGTTTACGAATGAAACCCTAAGAATGCTTATATATACAACTAAACACATTCCTGCTAAGAATTTCATAATTCAAACTTAAGATGTCGACATGGGACCTAATTAACGGTCACAAAACTGACATTCAAATTTGGGACCTCCCTAAAATAGGGTAGGACAAGGGCATGAGCTCCCATGTCCACAAGTCCTATTTCAAGGCAAGACTAAGTGCAACAATGTCCCTCAAGCCCCATGTGACATGGGTTTTTGGCCATTTTCTTCCGAGAGTCAAAATGAACATGCAAGATGCAAAACAAGGGACCCAGGAGCTAAACCTAGGAGGGAGAAAGTCTAGGGAGACATTTTTGACATAACATTTAGCCCCCAATTTAATGTATGTATAAACACAAGGCCCATACATACATTAAAGTATGGTCAAAACACAACAAACACTACAGGCACTTGAAGCTAATGCATAGACAAAGAATGAGGAACTATTTCTAGGCCCTAGTCTCAGGTAGACATTAGAGAAAACACATTAATGACATGCCAATCACAGTGAATACAGTAACAAGAATGCAAAATAAGGAGAAGATAGTAACAAGCATGCAAAACATGGAGAAGGCATTATTGTAGACACGCAAAACACAATGAATACAATGAATGTAGTGATTATTTCTTTTTCATTTTCATATATATATATAAATGTAGATACAAATGCATGGAAAGTAAAAATGCAACACACCACCCAAAATGTAGGAGGAGCATTTCACCATGCTCTTTGGACTACATATGGGGCAACCTCAACAAACACGCAATACAAATCTCAAAGTGCAGGAGGGGCATTTCACCATGCTCTTTGGACTACACTTGAAAACAAACATGCCATACAAATCCTAAAGCATAGGAGGGGCATTTCACCATGCTTTTTGGACTATACTTGGGAACAAACATGCGGAAGACACACGGAAAACATGAGCATCGTATAGTATGTCAAGGACATACTATACATCTAAAACACAATAAACAAGCGATGGAAGGAGTCTATTGCTAGGTTTACCACCATCTAAGGCACATTACAGGCACACCTGATGGTTGGGCTTATGCCACAACAACTACCAAAGACACACTTAAGGGAGGATACACCAACCTCACCTACTCAGAGGACTTTTAGAATAAAAAGGATGTGTAGTAGCTCAAGAGATACACCATCCCTGCCTCCGTAGAGGACTTAAATAAAAGGATCATATGCATGATATCTTGCCTCTATAGAGGGCTTTCTCATTGCAATATAAAATAAAGATGTGTACTCGTGTAGAGATACAACATCTTGCCTTCATAGAGGGCTTACAAACATGCATCGTTAGTATCAAAATCATCAGACAACTTACCTTATATGCCCTAACCTAAAGGTGGTTAATATCGTGTATCAATATCAAGCATGTTAAGGTAGAGAGAAAACACACAATGGAACAAGAGCTCTGGCAAAGCCCATTCCCCTATAGGTGACATGTACCTTACGATTGCCGAATGTTCCCACAAACACACAATTTCCTACAAGAAAAGGGGTTAGAAATCTTTCTCTAAGATAATAAGGACATCACATGATAAAAACAATGCATGAAAACAATCACATCAAGAGTTGAGGTTACACTAGAGATTTGGAAACCGTGTATAATTGTGGGGCTATATTGCAGAGATCTCATAATTGAATGTAACCAAAGCGAGACCCAAGGTAAACAAAGTGCATGGAGCATCAGTATTATTATGGTTTGTTAGTGTGATAAGACATCATCAAAATATCACACAGATTGATTCTACTAGCCAAGATTCAGATAATATATATCAACCCCATCATCATATATGGACTAGGTCCGTTTTTGCTTACTCACTAAAGGGACATGTGGTCCATATCAGTATTATTTGTTTTTTTTCATTTGCCAGCTAGATAGAACCACTAGAAGAAGGTAAACAATAAATCTAGAGAGGAGAAACCAGTGCCTTGGGGTCATCACATAGGAAGATGCCCCCAGGTCACCAACTGCAATGCTATGCCCCTAAGACACAACACACAACAATAAAAATAGAGGAGAAGCAAGATAGAAGAATGAAGATACAAATATAAGAATGGTTACAACAGAGGTTGTCTCTCAGTATCCTTGACCTTACAAGAGTATCAAGGGTTGTCCAAGGCCTGCCTGAACAACACATATCACATCACGGGGAAACACAACACAGAGGTAAAGGGTTAGAAATACTTACCTCAATGCACAAGCGAACTAGTGGTTGTCCTTGATCTTTACTTTGATGGTTAAATCTTTATCTCCTCTTCTTTCTTTCACATTTTCATGAGTTTGCATGGAGACAATTGTAGTAGTTGTCAATGGAAAGGTATCTATTAATGATGGTGTAGAAGGAATGTCATAGTTTTCTATGTCAATCAAATGAGGTGATGTAGGAGTTGAAAAGATACCCATTTCAGTCGAGTGAAGTTTTGAAGGAACTTGAAAAATGCCCATTTCAGTCCTTATAGAATGTTTGTTGTCGTTTTCCAAATTTTGAGTATTGTCTAAGGTATGTGAATGTTCAGGTAAGGGTATATGATCTATTTCTTTGTTTTAAATGTTATTGTCAATAGATTGAAGAAGTTGTTCACATAGAGGATCTACATCATCTAATGCTTCATCCTAGCTAGGGAGACCATATAGGGATGGAAAAGTGGTGTTAAAGAATGTGTCAGTTATGTCTTCTTCTTGTGCCAAAATATCCTCACCAAGTGAGGTTATATTAGTAGAAGTCTTTTTGTTAGATGAATCACCCAGGGCTATATTTGTCTCATAGGTCTCAGAAAGTATGTCCATTGTGTCATCATGAAATGTAGGTAGAGGAGGGATGTCTTGATCATTGCCTTCTTTGTTGTCTTTTGTAGAGATGAATTCAGTGAGGTTTTCCAAGATCGAAGGATAGATACCCATGCGAGTGGTAAAAATTTAAAAACCAGATATGTAACATAGAATTTCATATGTAGAACTCATGGGGAGATCAATATCATGGATGTGTGAAATTTGTTGTAGGACTTGAGGATATTTATCAGTGAATTTGTAAAATTTATCAACATCTATGATGTATGCAAACAAAGCTTCCAAAGATGAATAACAAGATTCCTCCATGACCTTGTTTTTGTGTAAAATATGCAAGTTTTCAAGCAAAAATGTAGAATAATGTGGAATTTTTAAATGAGCAATGTATGTATGAATGTAAGATCAGATTTTAAAATATTTTCAATGCTTATACAAGGAACAAGTGCAAAACTATGTATGCTTATGATCTAAAATGCTTGACTTTTTCACTTTTTTCAATGTAAATGCCTAAAAGAAGAGGTGTTGTGAATAAATTAATGAGGGGAAGTGAGTAATAAGGCTAATATCAATCCAATAATGTAGAAATATCCTTCACAACACACCTATAATGCAATTCTAGAGAGGTGACAAGGCAAAATCTAGTGAAAATGCAAGTTTTTCAAACCCTAGACATGAATTTTTGCAAAAAAGACACTATGATGAAACACTACAATTAGAAATTAGTCCTAAATGAGAGTTTAAAAAGAGTAGTAAAATCTTAAACAAGATTTTAACTACAAACCCTAGCTAATGCAAAAACTAGGTTATCTTAAATATGCACAATTTCAAGCGATTTTTAACAAATTAAGCATGAAAATGTAATGCAAATGATTAATTATTGATGAATTTCTACAATTTATATCAGATCTAATGAAAATATCAGAAATTAAATGAAATTAAATTTAATTAATGCAAATTATGCCAAAATGCAAGCCTAAGATGCCAATTTTTTCAAAAATTTTAATTTTTTGTAAATTTTCAAATGCAATAAGATGAATAAATGTAAATCTAAAGCACAACACTCAGCAAGGTGTAAAACTCAAATAAATATGGGTTCAGTAAAATGTTTAGTAGGAAAAAGAGGGGGTTTGATGGGGTTTGTAGGCTAGATCCTCCTTTCACTACAAACATTCAAGGACATATCAGCCGAGTTGAATCACACTTTTGCAAGAGGATTTACCTATAGGTTAGGCTGTTACTTGGAATGATGTGGAAATTTAGAGATTGTCAATTAATGCCTTAATTTAATGTTCAAATACCCTTAAAACCTTAATTATGCAAAATAATAAGCAAAATGATGAATTATGATAAATGCTTACATAGTAAGGTAGTAGATAGGGATTAATTACTTACTATTTTTTGAAGTTCAAGATGTGGAATACTCAAGGACACTGGAACTCATGCCCCTATCCAAGGTGGTGTTATCTTTAGGGAATCTTGATCTCCTTTCAATTCTGATGATCACTGTATTTTCTATTTCTATCCCAGGAGATGCAGAGGACAATGGCACTAGTGCCTGAGTCCAAGGTAGGGTGTTCTTCAAGATGTCAGAGCCTCTTTAGATGTTGTTTGTCACTGTCATAATGATTTCTATGTTTTCAACCTTGAAGGACATTAGCACTACGCCTGAGTCCAAGCAGTGCTTTTCTTTAGAGATCTGGAATCCTTATCTTCTCCAACCCTCCTCTGCAACTCCACTCCATGAAATCTGATACCTGTAACTTGCAATGACAAGGAGTATGGTTGGGGGTTGTGGTGTTTAGAGGCTTGCCTCAGTCAAGCCCCGGAAAGACATTCAAGTCTTTTGAACACCGTTATTAGATAAAGAGTGTGTATCCTTACTGGATAGAGGCAAAAACAAATTGATAAATGATTCAAACACAAATAGATATCACCTCAAAGGTGTAGCTCACATGTAGATGAAGATCCTATTGGTGCCTGCATGAGCAGTCAGTTTCCAAGCATATAAACATGCAGGTACCTTCCCTAAAAATCCAAAAATATTCTAAGTCTCTAGGCCTCCTCAACATTTTTCAACTGCAGCATCATATTTTCTTTAGGAGGAGGTCATTATCATCATGTTTCCAGTTATCACCCTTTTGTTTCTCGCGGGGGTCATCATCATTTTTTTGTCAGCCTGATCTTCCGCGGGGTGATATTTTAACATCATGTGATCTTAGTTAAGATCATCCTGATGATGTTGCTGCAAAGTTCTAAGTATGACCTGTTTTGCATCAGGGTCATCATATTTGAACATCAGGTGATCTTGGTTAAGATCATCCTGATGTTACTTTATCACCCAATGCTGCTGATATCATTCTTTTATCGAGGCGATATTTGCCCATCTGCATTAGCATCATTTTCTCTTAGGAGGTGGTCAGCATCATCATGATATTCTATCGACCAGATTTTTCATTAGGGTCATCATGTTTCAATATCGGGTGATGTTTGGATATCATCCCGATCCTGCAGTAGAGCTACAGTGCACCCTGATATTTCTGTGGGGGATGATATTCTAAAATATCAGGTGATCTTATGAATATCACCCTAGCGCCAATGTGATGATGACATCATCCAGATCTGAGGAGGTATGTAGTATGCAGATATGATGCTGACGTCAGCAGGATATGATGGTGACGTCATCAAGATGTTCATCAGCCAGACATTTGGTATCAGCTAAGCAGGAGGATCTTCCTCTAATGCATCAGGATGTGCCGATGAAGGTGATTATCATCCAGGTGATATTTCACATGAAGGTAGGGTTGGTCATTAGGGTGATATATTTTATCTGGTGATGCAGACGGCATGATACTTTCCCGCAGGGTGATACTTTCTGCGGGGTGATATTTCACATCAGGGTGATGTGAATTATCAAGGTGAACTCATGCAGATGATGATGCTAACGTCAGGGTGATATTTCAAGTATCTGGATATCATGTTGGAGGATGATGATGATGATGAAGGCTTATACTAGTGTCGTCGGGAGCAAAAGCACCGACATCATATATGCTCGCGACCTAGTATATAAAGTGTTAAGGAGGTTGCCGCGGGATTCATGTGGGATAATTTGATCCTGCATAATTTGAAATATTAGGATGATAAATCTTGATGGAAAATAGTTGTGATGCACAGTATTCTGCATTTCCCAAGGCTGCGGGTTGGTATGCCATTAATGGCAGTTGTTGCAGAGGTATGGACGATGGTGTGGATGGATTTGGTACCTGATTGAAGTTGTACATCCATGGCAGGCAGCACAAGGCTCGAGAACCTTCCCCTGTCTCCTCCCCTACCTATTGCATTCAATGCGATGAGCGCCATTTTCTCAATATACTGTATCTGGCAAACTTTGAGTTTGCTTGGTGGTTAAGGCTGAGCACCTCCTTGCTATATAAGTAGGGCTGTGTTGCTCATTTGTTGGTTGTTGAAGGCCTGAGACATTTTTTGTGTAAATAATGAAGAACAGGGCATGATCCTAGTTGTTTTATCCCATTTTGGAGTTTATGTGTTGCAGCATGAGTGTATTTTGCACATATTTTTAGTTTCAGTGTTAATGTTATATGAAAAATGCTTATTGCATGTGTCTATCTGCTTGTCTCCATTTACTACATGTTATTCTCCTTCTTTTGAATTTGGTTGCTAAGGGTTTCATAGATTCTAGGATACAGGGTTCTGTATCACATGCTTGATCTCTAACTTCCATTCAAGGAGTGGATTAAATTGTTTTAGGTTGAGCATGGGGAAGGTTGCATGTTAGCAGGGATATCTGTAAGTAGAGGTAGTTAGATACCCATTCTTGGGTGATGTTTGTAAGGCAAGCATCAAGTCCAACCCCCTGAAACTTGACTGAAAGTTGCAAACCATCTGTTGTATACGTCTAGTTGACTCCTTGCCCAATGGATAGGCACCAGTCTACTCCTGGGTCAGTAGTTATGAGCCAAAATCCCTTGTCTTGCATCCAGGACATTATGTCCACCCATTTCATCACTTCCACCTGTTAGTTGTAGGATTAGGATTAGGAACCCCCTACATACTCTCATCCATAACCAGACAATATGTCCAATAATGTTGCCAACCTTGTGATCTATCATGCAGATCTTGGTCCATACATGAGAGTATTTTGCTTGTTGTTGTCAAGATAAATCTTTGTCTTTGAACTAGTCAAGGTCACATCTTGAGTTATAGGGATACCCCCCTTGGTGCGATAGAACCAGAAGTGAAGGGGAGGCAGCTCACACAACCTCCTGTATTAGTTGGCTGAATCTGCCTGTGCATTAGAATTGGCAAACCCTAATGCTGATTCAGAAGAAAAACTAACAAAATGGTGACTCCGCTGGGGAGGAAATTTGAAAAAGGGTTATATCTTGTGGCCCATCTGAGTCACCAACAAAATGATGCTCTGCTGGTGGAATGAACCTGGAAAAATAGCTTTCAACTATTAAAAATTTTGTCCTCTTTAGAGAGGTGGTGACTCTGCAAAAAGATTCAAGTGCACATGAAAGATAGATGTATGTTACATGACAAAAGATGTTCATATTTCTGTATCTGGATGAGAAAAGGTACCTAGCTTCTTCCCTTTATATTTGTTGTTTACTGCATAAGTTAGATGCCAGGGGAAGCCTTAGGTCTTAGGCAGACAAAGGATGTCTAAAAGTGAGATTTTTATGAATCCTAATATGTATTATCCCATACTCAGTCAAGAAGGGGATGAAATGTTTTGTAAAATAATTGAAGAGATAAAAAATAGGTTGATATTCTTAGAGGCTAGGTAGGCTTAGTTAAATAGTAGTAACCCTATTGTGTCTGCCAGTCAGAAAGCTAAACCTCTTGTTAACCCTTTTGATCCTTTGTATGACCAATTAGATTTGTCATGGGTTGATTATCAAGTTGAATGTATGCCTGCTAAAATTTATAATCAAATGCCCAGATTTAATGGACACAATGTGTGTGATGGGGGTGCACATATCCAAAACTTTCACTACTTCATGGAGAGACATTCATTCAGAGATGAGGATATGTGGATGAGATTTTTTGTTAGATCCTTTGATGCAAAAGCTAGAGATTGGTATTTGAGCTTTCCAAAGAGATCTTTTGCCTATTGGGATGAACTTGCTGACTGTTTGAAAGAAGAATTTGCAAGAGAACCTGTTGATCTTGTTGCAAGATTAATGGAAATTAGAAAACAAGATAAAGAGCCCTGTATTGATTTCAGTCATAGATTTGCAGTAGCCCTTTCACAAATCCTAGAAGCCTTCAGACCTGATACTTCACCTTGTGTTGGCATATTCTTTGAATCTTTTGAGGAGGGCTCTAGTGCACTACTGAGGGATTTCAAGGTGACAAGTATGCAGATGGCATACACATTTTTAGAAAATGTAGAAGAAATGAGAAATGAGCACTTGCAGAAATCCCTGTCCCCAGGTTGAATAATGGTTGTAAGGCTGCAAATGACCAAGTGATCATGGCATCATGTGAAAATGAAAAAGTAAAAGATGAGGATGCTAGAGAAAGGATCAGTGAGGATTCCCATTGCAATGTTGAGGCATCTGGCCATGAAAATAATGATGTGGTTGTGGACAACAATGAACATATTTTTGAATGGATTTGTGGAGATGATTGTGAGTATTGTACTCAAGATAGAGAAGAGGTAAGAAAACAGAGAAGCAGTTCCATGTGTGAACCATTGCCTTCTTTTCAGACACATGGAGATGATGAAGAGAAATCAGAGATTGAAACAAGTGCTAGTGCAGAGCATGATTGTTCTTTGTTTGATGACTGTTTTGCTTATGACACACAGGTTGATACTCCTCCACAGAGTGAATCCATTGGTGATGAAGATGCATGTTCTGTTGCCCATGAACAAATGGCATACCATGATGCGGCTGAGACACCTGGATCACCCATTTATGACAATATGGTGATGAGGATCTGCCTGAGTATGGTGAAGGTTTGAGCACTATTTTTGATTTGGATTCTGTTTCTCATCCTGATGAAGGAGAAACCAACATACATGAGGTAAGTGGTTGTAAAAATGTGCCTGATTGTAAAGAGGTTCTAGAGCCTGATCTTTTCCAGCTTGGTGTACCTGATAGTTGTGTACATGATGCGCACAATTGTGAATTTGAAAGCTTTTCTTTTGAGAGGCCAGCATATGAAATGAGCCCTGATTTTCCTAGTTGTGCGGTGGACTTTGAGTGTTTTCAGTTTTCAGTCCAGCTAGGAGATCATTTTACAATGCATATTAATGATGTAGATGATAAGTGCTATATGTTATATGAATATGCATTGCTTGATGAACATTGCATTCACTTGTTGCTAGATACTAAAGGTTGTCTGCATAGGGATGACAGTGACAAGCTAAATTAGAGGGTTGAATATGCAGATGACAAGGTTTGTTTGTGGGTAGGTCCTGACAACATATTCAGGCTTGACCCAGTGTATGCAGATGAAAACAAGGTGTTTGACAAGGGGAGATACTGGTTTTCCCTTTCTTGGTGGCCTTAGGCCATCAAGTGTGTTTGGTGATGCAGGTTGGTGCAAGTTTGACTCTGTTGCCCAATGGATAAGGACTGGTCTGCATCTTAGAGTTCTGTGGTTCTCACCATGCCTACAAGAGACATGCGTCCCCAGACAGAGCCACTGTTGGTGCCTGCATGAGCAGTCAGTTTTTAAGCATATAAACATGCAGGCACCTTCCCTAAAAATCTAAAAATATTCTAAGTCTCTGGGCCTCCTCAACATTTTTCAACTGCAGCATCATATTTTCTTTAGGAGGAGGTCATTATCATCATGTTTCCGGTCATCACCCTTTTGTTTCTCGCGGGGGTCATCATCATATTTTCTACCGACCTGATCTTCTGCTCGCAGGGTGATATTTTAACATCTTGGTTAAGATCATCCTGATGATGTTGCTGCAAAGTCCTAAGTATGACCTGATCTTCTACGGGGTCATCATATTTTATGTTAGCCTGATCTTCTGCGGGGTGATATTTTAACATCGGGTGATCTTAGTTAAGATCATCCTGATGATGTTGCTGCAAGGTTCTAAGTATGACCCATTTTGCATTAGGATCATCATATTTGAACATCGAGTGATCTTGGTTAAGATCATCCTGATGTTATTTTATCACTTCATGTTTGCTTTATCGCTCGGTACTGCTGACGTCATTCTTTTATCAGGGCGATATTTGCCCATCTACATTAGCATCATTTTCTCTTAGGAGGTGGTCAGCATCATCATGATATTCTATCGACTAGATTTTTCATCAGGGTCATCATGTTTCAATATCAGGTGATGTTTGGATATCATCTTGATCCTGTAGTAGAGCTACAGTGCACCCTGATATTTCTGCGAGGGATGATATTCTGAAATATCGGGTGTTCTTACGAATATCACCCTGGTGCTAATGTGACGATGATGTCATCTGGATATGAGGAGGTGCATGGTATGCAGATATGATGCTGACGTTAGCAGGATATGACGGTGACGTCATCAGGATGTTCATCGGCTAGACATTTGGTATCGGCTAAGCAAGAGGATCTTCCTCCGATGCATCAGGTTGTGCTGATGAAGGTGATTATTATGCAGGCGATATTTCACATGAAGGTAGGGTTGGTCATAAGGATGATATTCTTATGTCAGGGTGATATATTTTATTTGGCGATGCAGACGGCATGATACTTTCCCGCAGGGTGATACTTTCTGCGGGGTGATATTTCACATCGGGGTGATGTGAATTATTAGGGTGAACTCATGTAGATGATGATGATGATGAAGGCTTATACTAGTGTCTTCGAGAGCAAAAGCACCGACATCATATATGCTCGCGACCTAGTATATAAAGTGTTAAGGAGGTTGCCACGGGATGCATGTGGGATAATTTGATCCTGCATAATTTGAAATATCAAGATGATAAATCTTGGCAGGAAATGGTTGTGATGCACAATATTCTGCATTTCCCAAGGCCGTGGGTTGGTGCACCAGTAATGGCGGTTATTGTAGAGGTATGGGAGATGGCATGGACAGATATGGTACCTGATTGAAGTTGTACATCCATGGGCAGCGGTGCAAGGCTCGAGAACCTTCCCCTGTCTCCTCCCCTACAGGTTGCATTCAATGCGATGAGTGCCATTTTCTCAATGTACTGTATCTGGCAAATTTTGAGTTTGCCTGGTGGTTAAGGCTGAGCACCTCCTTGCTGTATAAGGAGGGCTGTGTTGCTCATTTGTTGGTTGTTGAAGGCCTGAGGCATTTTTTGTGTAAATAATGAAGAACAGGGCATAATCCTAGTTGTTCTATCCCATTTTGGAGTTTATGTGTTGCAGCATGAGTGTATTTTGCACATATTTTTAGTTTTAGTGTTAATGTTATATGAAAAATGCTTATTGCATGTGTCTATCTGCTTGTCTCTATTTGTTGGATGTTATTCTCCTTCTTTTGAATCTGGTTGCTAAGGGTTTCATAGATTCTAGGATACAGGGTTCTGTATCACATGCCTGATCTCTAACTTCCATTCAAGGAGTGGATTAAATTGTTTTAGGTTGAGCATGGGGAAGGTTGCATGTCAGCAGGGATATCTATAAGTAGAGGCAGTTAAATACCCATTCTTGGGTGATGTTTGTAAGGCAAGCATCAAGTCCAACCCCCTGAAACTTGAGTGAAAGTTGTAAACCATCTGTTGTATACGTCTAGTTGACTCCTTGCCCAATGGATAGGCACCAGTCTGCTCCTGGGTTAGTAGTTATGAGCCAAAACCCCTTGTCTTGCATCCAAGACATTATGTCCACCCATTTAATCACTTCCACCTATTAGTTGTAGGAGTAGGATTAGGAACCCCCTGCATACTCTCATCCATAACTAGACAATATGTCCAAGAATGTTGCCAACCTTGTGATCTATCATGCAGATCTTGGTCCATACATGAGAGTATTCTGCTTGTTGTTGTCAAGATAAATCTTTATGTCTTTGAACTAGTCAAGGTCACATCTTGAGTTATAGGGATACCCCCTTGGTGCGGCAGAACCAGAAGTGAAGGGGAGGCAGCTCACACAACCTCCTGTATTAGTTGGCTAAATCTACCTGTGCATTAGAACTAGCAAACCCTAATGCTGATTCAGAAGAAAAACCAACAGATCCTTCAACACATGAGAAGATGAAGTTGAATCTTTAATCACAAACACAATAACAATGCTCTACTCTACAATAATGAATATCTTGAATGCTCTAGAATCATACGTTTTCCAAAAGTTCATAATCATCTTTTAGTTTACAAATAAAACCCTAAACATGCTTATATATGCAACTAAACACATTCCCACTAAGAATTTTGTAATTCAAACCTAAGATGTTGGCATGAGACCTAATTAATGGTCACAAATATGAGATTCAAATTTGGGACCTGCTTGAAATAGGGTAGGACAAGAGCACAAGTGCCCATGTCCACCAGTCCTATTTCAAGGCAAGAGTAAGTGCAACAATGCCCCTCTAGCTCCATGTGACATGGGTTTCAGGCCAATTTCTTTCAAAAGTCAAAATGAACATACAAGATGCAAAACAAGGGACCCAAGAGCTAAACCTAGGAGGGAAAAATGAAAGGAAGCAAGTTACATGAAACACACTTCTTACACCAATCTAATGTGGGGATATGTATGCAAATTCATTTTAATCCTTACAATTGTAGTAATGTTAAATATGTAACATAAGAAATTACAATAGCAACACAACAGATAAGAGATTAACACAAGATGTATCGTGGCGAAAACCTTTTCAAGTAAAGAACCCCACACTCTAAAACCTGCACAATGTATTTGTAGAGTTAAAACTCTACATTTTGATTACATTTTAATATTACTTGGTCACTGATGTTAGTTTCATTTCCAGTCTATGTTCTTAATTTTGCCTATGCGTAGAGAGCACCACGTGTTAGCATGGCGGAGTTTTGAGAACCTGAAAGAAAAGATGCTTCTAAAGGATGCACAGGACTGCCACGTGGTAAGGTGGTTAGAAGTAGTAAGAATAATGAGTGGGAATAGCAGACAGTGCCATGTGTATTTTTTTGGTTTGCAGTCCCCATGTGTCACAAAACTGTGCCACGTGCCTTTGGCTTTGTTTCTTTTTGTATAGTTTCTATCTATTATCGGAGAACACCATGTGTCACTTTTGCGGGGATTTGAGGAGAAACTTTTGAGGAAATCATCATGAAAGCGTGTGGGAGTGCCACGTGTCTTTTGTTAAATTAAGTGTAAGCGGTTGCATGTCTCTATTTTCTTTAATAAGCTTTGAAGCGCAAGAGTATATATGGTGGGCCCCGATGTGTTATGTCTAAAGTTTCTAAGTGTAGCGGAGTGCCCCAAGTGTTGCTACCATGGGTGATTAAAGGGAAAGAAACAAAAGAAGGTTTTGAAGGCGTGCCCGTTTGCCATCTATCCCATTTTTTAGGTTCTCAGGTACAACCACGTATTAACAGTATAAAGGGGTAGATAAAGCCAAGTGTCACAGTGTCGTGTGTTTTCCTTATATCAAAGGGAAACTAAGCCCAATGAAGCAAAAGATGCCACGTAGCATTTTGGGAGCCGTTAGAAGCTTACGGAGGAGTGCCATTGTCTCAACAGAACTGGAAGTGATAGGGCCGTATTTTCTGCTACATTCAGCCAATGGATGCGCAAGGATGATTTGGTTGTAGATTTAGATAGATCCTGTGCATGATTCAGTTTCAGTTCAGTCTCAATTGAGTTGTAGATGGTTGCAAATTCTTAATGGCTAGGAAATGTTTTGAGCCCCACCTTGCTTCTATAAATAGGAGAAATTTTGTAACTAGATATATAAACATAGAGAAATATAGAGAATTATTACTGCAACTGGATCGTATCATTTTGCCTTCACAGCTGTTTCAAAGAAGAAAGTAGATAGATCTGTGCATGTTTTTATGCCTCATGTATTTTGTTGAATATATTAATGAAAGAAGCTATGTTCTATGTTGTTGGTGATATTTTCTGTGTCTTTGTATAAATCTTCTAAGTTTAGTCCTTAGTTTTAAATCTATCTATAATCTATCTATGTTAATCATGTTTCATTTGCTCTTTGATATAGCTGAATCATAAGGGTTTAATCACTATGCTAGTTGCTAAAACATACATAAGTCTGGCACATCACCTTAAGAGTTTTATTTTATTGTATTTGTAATCTTGTCTTTTTGCCCCTTTCCTAAAACCCCATTGAAAAAAGGGAGAGCCAACTTCCCTAAAATCTAGAGGTTGTTTCAAGTATCAATCCCACATTCTTGAAACTTCCCATGTTGGTGCTAAAACCCGCACAATTTTATACATCAATGGTTTTTCACACACCCAGTGGGACCTTTCTTGATTTTTTATCAAGATCGTATGTACCAGAGAGTAGGAGGGAGTCAAAGCTATGGACCAGCCACTAAAGCTTGATCAACTGCTAATCTAGAAATTTTGTTGCCACCTTTAGCAACCACTCTGAGAAGAAGAGAAAATCAAGTACTCAAAATACCAGGAATAGATATGGCAATACCTACCCCACCACGGAGCTTTGCAGATTGGAACAACATTGGCCCTCTTATTCTCCTAATGCCACCGAATACCTAGGATCCAATTCCTTCCAATGTTTTGAAAGCATTACCCAAGTTTTCAGGAGAAGACTCCAAGACTCCAGGGGAACACCTCCAAGATGTGTCAGATGTATGTGATGTGCATGTCATTACAGAATAGAATGTTGCTATCAGATTATTGGTTACTTCTTTCAAGGGGAAGGATCTGGATTGGTATAGGTCATTCCCCTCAAGTTCAATATCTACTTGGGATCAATTTGAAGATGCTTTCTTTGCAAGGTTCAGTGAAAAAGATGATAGATCCTCTCTATTATAGCAAATGATCACCATAAAGAGAGCACCTCAAGAAGCCATAACCAATTTCTTCACTAGGTTTCAAAAGACCTGGGATAGAATCCTTTCCACAACAAGCCCATCAACAGGTATGGCAATTGTGTTTTATCTTAAGGCGTTCAATTTTGATATCTTAGTCATGATCCAGTCTTTAGGAGGACAGACTTTACCAGCGGAATATGAATTAGCAGTAAGAGCTGAAAATAGCTTAATAGATGTTGAGAAATTGCTTCCAAGACCTCATATGCCTATGTTTCCAAAAATCTCAATGCCCCTGCCACAAGAAACTAGTAATACTCCATCAGTTCTAGTGTCCATGTATACCTTCCTAACACCTCAACAACCCACTACATCAACACCCCTTGCTCCTCCATCTAAAATGGATGATGTCAAGAACATTCTTAGAACCTTTTCAAATGAGATTATCAACCTCAAGAGACAACAGACTTCTTATTCAAAACCTCCATACCAAGGATTCCAAGGTAATAGACCTCCATATCAGCCAAACCAATACCAAGGGGCTCAAAGATCAAATAATCCTCAAACTTCAAATTAGTTGGTTACAGTTCCCACACCATTGCAAGTTGTCCCATCTAACCCAAGCAGAGAAATGGTCCCTGGAGAAAATAACCTAGCAGAAGATACCAATGCCTAGTGTTTCCCTTGTAATAATGCCCATATGCCCAAAGATTGTCCTAGGGGCAATTTAAAGAAAAAGATAGTAGAGCAAAGAAGGATGGAAGGTCAAGCTATGGTGTCTATGCTCCTCCATATTAGTTCCCTAGTGTTCAGAATGTAGTAATGGTGGCTGATGCAAGGAATGTCCATTCAACAAGAAGAAGAGATTGCCCTAGAACATGCTTTGTTCTCATGGATTGAAGATGAAGAGTCAGTATTTCTAAATGAAGCGTCTACCTCCAAGAAACCCTTGGTACAGTCTGATTATTTCACCAGATCAAAAAGAAGGATGCTTGAACAAATTGAAGCCATAAATAATGAAGCAACTAGAGTCCCTTCTTTCCAAACTCATTATAATCCGACTTTGAGGCAAGAAATACCTTTGTTAGCTCTGAATCAATCAAACTCTAACCCAGTGATAGAAAGTGCAAGATATCCTTACTATCCTAAGGCACAAACATTGGGACCCGTGAATGTGGTGGAACAACTGAAGAAGAACCCTACACACGTGTCTGTTGATGATTGTTTTGATGCAATCATAACAATAAGTTAAAATTCACATGAAATGAACTGAAACTATACTTGAAAGATAAGAAGGAATCATTTGAGATTCAACTAATCCCAAGTCTACAATGGTTCGGTTGGTCAAGTTCAGTTGGTCAATGTGAAGCTGTAATGTTCAAGGGGCCTTACATAGTTTAGGTTTGTTTGGTGGTTTACTGGACTAAGAATATACAAAAAGGTCATGAGATATGTCAATACTTTTCATTCCTTTGCATAAAAGTGATACTGTGCTGCAAGTTTTAGATGGTTTTTCTTGAATTTTTTGCAGCTTTCTTCTTTATCTATTTATGAGAACTGTCTACTTATAGCTCTGTTATGCATGCTTCTTCAAATTTGAGACAATTTCCTTTAGATTTCTACGTTTTCAGCTAAATATTTCAGATGGGTTGGGAAAAGTTAGAAAGATCTAATCTATACCTCATTTAATCTACCGAAGGATCTAATTGTTTCTGTTATGCACTATATAACTACCACAGTAATTTGATCAAATCCACAGTAAAAATCTTAAATGTAAGTTCTGAGTATTTTCACAAACATACATTTAAAATTGCAAGCTCTCAAAGAAAATATTTCAAACCACAAAGAAGAGCAGGAGAACACTCAGAAGATAGATGCAGAACTCCAGATTCTATTGTATTAGAAACGAATAGTTATACACGATTTACAATGTAGGAATGACTCTTAGTTTCATTGATCATACTACAGAGAACTTACAAGCTTTACAGATACAGTAAGGCAGCCAGACATTCCACGCGCACCTTACTGCAGACAAACAGGCGACCTCCTTCTTCTACCTCTAAACTATGCTAACTTGCTGTATGTTCCTAAAAGAAAATTCTGTTGTAGCCACTGCTGTTTTCCTAAAATCCCTGTTGTAAAGTATTATAGTGTAGGGAGGCACAATATAAAGACATTCTGATTGTCCTCACTACAGCTAAAAAAAAAAAACCTAACCAAACCCCTGGTTCAAACCCCTGGTTACAACAATAAATACAGGTGAACCAGTTCTTCAAAATATCTCTGAGCAGTGTCAAATCTGGGTGAAATATTGCCCCTTCTGAGAAGTTCCGGCAGCTGGGCAATAACTCTTGTTTGTCTGTTGTAGTAATACTCTCAGCTGCAACCTTGTTCTTCACTTGAATGGCCTTGACTTTTTTCGCACTTCATCCTTATCTTCCTGCTCCTGAGATCGGATTTCCTTCCTCCATGAGGTCACTGTGTTGACTTTCCAGCTGCTTCCTCAACTGCAAGCCTGTAAGACAAGACAAGCAATAAGTATTTCATTTATCACATAAACAGCAGGAAATTAAAATAATCGTTTAAACCCAGGTGACTGCACAAAATTGTGGAAATCGGATCCAGAATACTCTTAAAACGCGTTCAAAACGCATTCAGACCACTCAAAACCTATCGGGTCAACCACCGTTGACCGAAAAAATGCCACGGGCGCCAAAAAAAATGGTTTAAAACTCCACCGCTTCATTTCCCGCCCATCGGCATGACTATCGCTATCGGCGCGTCAAAAAACATGTTGGCCGATATTCTCTTCATCTGCATGATATCTTGGAAATATGATGCTCTCCCTTCTGAAGGTCCAGATGACGTCATCAGGATGTTTCGCTTCTGTATATTGGAGAAAAGAACAACATCATCATCATCATCATGTTGAAGGAGAATAGGAGGATATGGAATATGATCCTGCTGCTGAGGAAAGGAAAATGATGGTGACGTCATCGTCATATTCGGGCTTCATTAAAATGCAAAAGATGACGTCATCATCATGTTCAGTTGAGATCAGGGGATAATTGTAATATCGGGTCACCTAAGGAGCATGATCAGGATGATGAAGGTAATATGACCCCTTTGCGGCCAAGGCAACCCTCTCGAAAGATCAGGACGATGATGATCATCAGGATATTTGGGGCTTTTGTCGAACTTAGAATAAGACGTCATCATCATATTCGCGAACCGGATCGTGTTTTGGAAGATATCCTGCTGAAGGGAAATGTGATGATGATGATCATCAGGATATTTGCTTCTTCGTTTATCAGATCGGGATGACGTCATCATGATATCCGGAGCCTTTGTTAAACTTAGAACATGACGTCATCAGGATGTTTCGCTAACCGGATCATGTTTTGGAAAAAATCCTGCCGAAGGGAAATGTGATGATGATGATCATCAGGATATTTGCAAAAGGTCGTTCTTTCTCGGCAGGAGGACTTCACGAAATATCGGGTATACAAACAAGATCATGATGATCTTGACAACAGGACAGGATAAAAATATGATGATCCTCCTCATCAAATTATCATGATGATGTAACCATCATATTTCGTCTTCGGATCATAAGGATGAGTTGAGGTCATCATCAGGTTAGCGCTAGGGTGATATTAAAATATGATCATGCTGTTGAGGAATGGAATATCACCTTCTTCTTAAAAGATAGGGTGATCATCATGATATTGCAAAAAGGAGATCAGGAGGATATGAAGATGTCATCATCATCTTAGCGAACTTCAGCAAATATCAGGATGATGACCCTCCGATAGGATTTTAACATGCGCATGCAAATATGCCGAAGGTGGATTTTCTAAGTCAGGGTGATCTTATAATATCATCATGATATTATAAGATCAGGTAATGTTAAAATATCATGATGATGCTCGCGATACAAAAGACCGCTCGACGGGGAAAGCTTACTATGACTTAAAGTTGACGTCATCATGATATCCGGATATTTGAACCTCAGGATATTATCGGGGGGGCGTTTCAAATATGATGATGATGTTCTTCATACAGCAAAACCGAGTTTATAAAATATGACCCTCCTAAAATCATGATGCTCACGATGCGCATAAGGCCATTTGACGGGTAAAGGGCACTACCACCTAAGATTGACGTCCGGATATTGCGACTGCATGATTTTTATTGGGTGATAGACCAAGATCATGATGACCTTGACAACATGAAAAAAAATGATGATCACTTGCAGTTATTAGGTTTGACCAAAACTTTGACTGTGCATAACTTCCACATATGGACGAATTTTCAAGTGAAGTAAAAGGCAAACCTGCATGGAATTTCAAGCTCTTTCTAAATATGAGGTCACAGAAACAAAATATGAACTTTTGACCAACTGACCTCATGATGATGACCTACCTCATCGAATATCATGATGATGATGCACCTGACCTTCATTTTTACCAAACCGCCAGAAAGCAGACAAACACAAGCAGAAGCAAAAAAGCAAAACATCAGCAGGGGTCCCCATTTTGCTAAGGAGCATAATGGGGCGTGTTGTGAACATCACAACAACTAGCAACCAAAACAAAACAATTAAATTCAGAGTGTTCAAGGAAACTAGATGAAATGAACTCATAACTTCCAACTATCTTTCCTGCAAATTACTATTCAGCTTGAGACTCAAAGTATTCAATAAAGATGCATGAACTTCCATTTTCAGTTTAGTTGTGTGCATGTGATTAATTATCCTCATCTTGAAGATCGGTTGAACAAACCAGTGACTGACATTAGCCTACATAGGTGAGGATATTCCCTCATAGCCGACCGGATAGAGCCTTGCTGCCAGCGAGCGTCTATAGCCCCGGCAAGGTTATCGTTACAATTCTCCTAAGTAGAGCCCCACTGCCAGCGAGTGTCCATAGCCCCAGTAGAGTTACTTAGATGGCTTAATCTGGATTTTCAGTATAATCCGCTTTATTTATTTATTTATTTATTTATTTTTGTTTTCTAATTTTGAAAGATTTCATAAGATATAGCAATTTGTAACTTCATGATGCAAGGAGTGGACACTTGCTGAAATTAAGCTGAGAATTGTAATGGTAGCAAGGGTGACCTCTGATTTTTCACCTAATATCTACACTGGTAAGTTCAACAAACCCAAGGATTTTAGGTGTGTCATCGTGAGAAACCTGCTTCGAATTCTCAATCACATTTATTGAATACAAAACTTCAGAAGGTGAACAACTCTCTACATTCATGACAGTGACAAGTTATGTGTAAATTGTAAATGATTAACTTGAATACCCTAAATTTTATACTGTTTTGAATGGTTGCTAGTTTTTCTCCTTAATACTCTAAAGTAAAATAAAGATCCCTGCTGAGGAGACAACAAACAAACCAAACAAACAGGCTGTACAAACAACACAACAACAAAAGAAAAAACTGTACAAACAGAAAGAAACAAAAAGCAAAAACAAACAGAGGACAAGCTATACAAACAGCCAACCCAAAAGAAAACAGTGAAAGAAGAACTGTACATTATCTACAACACTTTATATTAAGAAAAAGGGACTGCCCCCCCTTTACCTCAAGCCTGGAAGTAGTGTTTCAAATGCTGGCCATTAACTGGTAATGGCACATCTTCTCCAGTCAAGGTCTTAAGTCTAAAGGTGTTATCTCCTATTATTTCTGAGACTTGTAATGGACCCAGCCATAATTTATCGAATTTTCCATGGCTTCCTTTCTTTTCATGTGCTTTGTCCCAGCACAACACTAAGTCTGATATCCTAAATGTCTTGACTCTTGCCCTTTTGTCAAACCACCTCTTAACAACCGCTTGGTGTTTGGCAAACTTCTCGAGGGCTTGACCTCTTTTCTCCTCTAGTTGTAACATTTGCACTATTCTGGCTTCCCTATGGTTATCAAAGCCTAGATATTCATTGGCAAACTTCTAGGTTGGTATTCTCAGATTAACCGGAAGTATGGGATCAGTCCCATAAACTAAGTGATAAGGTGTGCTACCTAAAGCTGTTTTAAACTTGGTCCTGTCTACCCATAATGCATATCTTAACAGAGTATTCCACTCTCTAGGACTTTTGGCAATTAACCTCTTGATTATGTCTAATAAAATTTTGTTTGTTGATTCAGCCAGTCCATTACCTTGAGGGTAATAATTCGAAGAAAACCTTAGAATAATCCCATATTCAAATGCCCATTTAGAAAATTTTAAAGAAGAGAAAGCAGGGCCGTTATCACATACCAATGAATAGGGCGTTCCAAACCTGGTGATAATGTTTTCTTCAAGGAACTTGATAACTACCTCAGTTGTGGAAAACTTGCAGCAGGTGGCCTCAGTCCACCTTGTACAATAGTCCGTTACCGTCAATATAAATTTGTGTCCTGCAGAAGATGGGGGATTGATAACTCTGATAAAATCCAAGCCCCACTGTGCAAACGGTCTGGACTCGATCACAGGTTGCAGTGGATTGGCCAGATTTCTTCCTTTGTCTGCTGCAGTCTGACAGGTGTGGCAACTTCTGATGTGACTCTTAGTATCTTTGAACATAGTGGGCTAGTAATAGCCCGCTCTCAGTATTTTGTGTGTTGTAGCTAAATGGGAACCATGGCCGGTTCCGTACTTGTCATGTAGTTCTGTCAACACTCTATTAGCTTCAGTTCTGTTTATGCATCTCAGATAAATTCCATCATGGTTCTTCCTGAATAGAAGACCTCCTTGCACCATATAATTCTGTGCCTTAATCTTCAAAGCTCTCCTCTGAGAAGCCTTCATCTTGCTTGGGTACTTTCCAGCTATCAGGAAGGTGCTTAAATCATCGTACCAGCTTGATGCGTCTTGGGAATTCAATACATATTATTGTTTTATCAGATTTGGATCCATGTTTGCTATTGTCTGCACCAGCGCCTGCCCTCTGACCAGCTTTGCGGGAATGATCTCCATGTCAAATTCTTGCAGTGTGGTGATCCATTTGGCTCTTTTTTCTCCAGGCTCGTTTTGCATCAGCAACATTTTTACTGCTGCGTCTGGTACTATGGCTTTAATATGGCTGCGCAAAATATAGTGTCTAAATTTTTTCACAGCCTTTACTAATGCGAATGCCTATCTTTCGATATCTAAATATCTCAGCTGTGCATCCTTCAGAGGTGCACTCATAAATGCTATGGGCTTCTCTTCATTATTTTCACCTTTCTGTGTCAAGGCAGCAGCGACAGAATGAGAAGATGCAAAGGAGTAGATGTAAAATGGGCTTGTATAGTCTGGACTTGCCAATACAGGGGCATTAGAAATTGCCTCCTTGATATCTTCAAATGCAGCTTTGGCCACTGGCGTCCATTCCATCTGTGCATCTTTCTTCAACATGGCATTCAACAGCTGCACAATCTCTGCAAAACCTGTTATAAACTTCCGAACAAAGTTAATTTTACCAAAAAATGATTTCAATTCTTTCCTACTGTTTGGTATTTGCAAATTTTTTATGGATTCTATTCTATCCGGATCAATTGAAATTCCATTTTCAGAAATGACATGGCCTAATAATTTACCTTCATTTACGCCAAATATAGATTTCTTAGGATTAAGGGAAATCCCATACCTTTCACATCGCTGGAGTACTTTTTTGAGGTCCTCAGTGTGGGTGGATGCATCCTTGGAATACACAGTTAAATCATCCATATACACAACAATGCATTTACCTGATAATCCACGGAATGCAACGTCCATGGCCCTTTGAAAAGTGGCACCTGCATTAATCAGACCAAAAGGCATTCTTCTATACGCATAATTTCCCCATTTGCAAGTGAAGGTGGTTTTTAGTCTATCTTCTCTGTCAATTAAGACCTGATTATAACCTGAAAAACCATCTAAAAAAGACATCATCTTTGCGCCATTTACTGCTTGCAGTACTTCGTCTATTGGGGGCAAAGGATAATTATCCTTTTCAGAAGCCTTGTTCAAATTTCTAAAATCTACGCACAACCTGATGTCTCCGTTTTTCTTCCTCACTGGTACTAAGTTAGCTACCCAGACAGAATGTCTGACTGGAAAAATTATTCGAGCGGACAGTAATTTTTTAACTTCCTCAAAGATTAAAGGCTCTAGAATGGCATTTACAGGCCTCTGTTTCTGCCTAAATGGTTTGACTTCTTTTCTTAAAGGTATTACGTGAGTTATGATGGACTCATCAAATGTTTTCAAGTCTTCATAAGTCCATGCTATGACATGTTTATATTCTTTCAGAACATCCAGAACCTCTTTTCTAATTTTCTCAGAGCAAGCTTTCCCAATTAGTACACTTTGTGGATTTAGCTCAGTCCCTAAGTTATGTAAATCACACTTACCCCCTTCTGTTTTGGGTAAGTCTTTCTGTCTTATTATTCTGTCGAAGTCAAAGATGTGTTCTAATTCAATTACTCCTTTTGGCAAGAAGTTGCTCTTTAGGTTGATCATATCTTCTTCGTCCCATGTTACTTCAGGCCTTTCTTGTTCATCAATAATTTGGGCCTCAAATGCCTCATTACAATTCAGAAAATTAATAATTTGCTGATCCTCTCCAAATACCTGAAAGTGTGTAACGTTGTCTGGTATACTGGGCACGTTAACTAGCTCAACAGCAAATCGTCTTAATCCTGACAGTGCCAATGGTTCTAATGTACTAGCAGCAACTGCTAACGCATCTGGCCTGTGGTTCAGCTCTCTAGGAATGTGCTCTATGTTAAAAGCATCAAACGAATCCATTAAACCCCATACTCTATGTCTGTAACTAATCATTTTCTTATAATTGCAGGCATATAGTTTCCTCACTTGTCTGACTACTAATTCAGAGTCTGAAAATACTCTGATGGCTTTTACCCCTTTCTTGATGGCCATGACAAGTCCTAAAATTAGGGCCTCATATTCAGCAATATTGTTAGTGCAGGAAAATTGTAATCTATATGCTGCCAAATGTGATTTACCTTGAGGATTTATGAGTTCAATACCCGCACCTGCGCCCTGTTTTGATTTGGACCCATCACATTTTAACGTCCACATGCCATCTTTACTTTTTTGATCTTTTACCTTGGCATACTTTGTCCCTCTTATTGCCTGTGGGGTGTTATCTTGTTTATTCATGGGTTTTTCCGTTTGGTTATCTTGCATATGTGTGTCTTTAGTTTGCAACTCAGAAAGATAACTACCCTCGTCCTCTATTTCTTCCCCTAAATCTGGAATCAAGGCATCTATATTATCCTGAACATATCTCTGTGTTGGATCAAGATTCTCATTTTTCTCTTGTGACTCTACCCTCCCTATGCACTTTTTGTATTCATATTCAATGATGTCTTTGCATATTTCACAATTCTCCTCAGAATGTTGCCTATCATGGACTCTACACCTATTTTTATATAACTTACATTGGACTGGGAGATTGTGTGTAACGCACTCTTCCACCTCTCGTCTAATGGCACGACCAAATTTGTCTATTGCATTATTTTCTTCATCTGAAGAATTTCTGTCAGACTCAATGAATAGTGTCGTTCTATTGCTGACACACTTCTTTCTAATGTTTAACATCATAATCTCTTCAATCTGCATCCCATTGTTGGTAATTCTATAGACACCTGGTTCAACAGTAGCATATAATATTTCATTAGTTCGATTATACTCTGTTATCATATGTTTCATTCTGGGCTCTGCCTCTATTCTGATCTGGTTTGGGATGCCTCTCCAAGGTAACCACATGTGTGAAAAGTCAGTAGCCATATATCCGTTTAATGTCTTGGACCAATCCCTACTTAGCAACATTCCATAATTTACGGGTATATCCACTACTTGAATGTCAATGATTTGGCTTACCCTAGGGTCTGAAGCTAATTGCACTTGAATGTTCATGAGTTCTCCTATCACGCTAACCTCAGTCTTATCTAATTGCGTGACAACCTTGGTAGATTTGGTGGGAGTCAGCCCGAGAGTTTTACATATTCCTAAGGGCATTACATTGGCTAAAGCACCAGAATCTACCATGCAATTGTGTATATTCTTCCCACACAACCTAACAGTTAACAAGAAAGGTTGAGTATCCCTCTTATCCGCATGTATTACCACATTTGTATTGGAAGGCTGCTCAACTTTCTTGCCTTTCTCCTTAGGTGGTGAATCACTATTAGGAATAGTTATATCAGCAGACACCTTGTTCGTTATGGATGTATCCAGGGATTTTAAAAAAGCATTTCTGATCCCTGGGGTCTTCAATAATTCATTTAGAGGTATACTGACCTTAATTTTCTTTGTTTCCTCTCATAAGTAATTCATTAATCTTGTTGTCTCTATTGCTTCTGTCTTACTTGTTTGATCCTTTTGCACTGTTGTTCCATTATTTGTGTGCTGACTAGCTTTGAGTGTGGCAGGATTGTTGCTAGCATTCTGATCTGGGGGTGTATTGATGTTATTCGGAAGAGTGGAAGTGGTGAAAGGTCCTCCCGGCCTAGGGTTGTTCCTCAAATTGTAGGTGTGGCTTTTATTTGTCTGTTGAAAGGCCTGTACCTCTTCTGTTTCATTTAATATCTCATTTTCAGATTCAAAAGGAAACTGAAAAGCATTTAACACAAAGGCTGATTCAGGATAAAGACTTTCACAACAGTATGGTTCATCCTCTAGCAATTCATCCTCTTTCTCTTCTGCAGTTGCAAAGGTAAACGTTTCTAAGACTAATGCTGTGTCATATTCTGAGGGTACTACCTCATTACCCTTAGGAATGAGAAATTTAGAGGTAGGAGGCTGTACATCTATGTTGAAAATACTAGCTGCCAAGTGGAACTGTGGACAGTCGTGCTCAGCATGGGCATTGGTATTGTGAAATCTGCACCAATTTTTGGGTGCTGTACTGGCCATTTGTATGCTAGTCGTTTGTTTTACACCATGATTATCTATATTCTCAAAAGGTGAAGCCAGAGTACCGTTGTTGGGTCCAGTGTTCCATGTCTTGGGTGGCCTAGGTTGATTCTGATTTTTGTTATTATTGCCCCAGGTCCTATTATCTATCACTGGCCCCCTATTTTGCATTGGTTGCCCCTGACTGGGGCCTTGATGCTGATTGAAGTTTTGGTTCTGATTGTACTACTGATTTTGATTGAGACTATAATTCTGATTTTGGCCTTGGTTGTGATTTTGATGTGGATTGTAGTTTTGGTTGCTTCTTCCATAGAGGTTCTCATTTCTTAGCTGTGTCACTTCGGTTGTTAATCTTTTCAAATGTGTAGTAATCTCTTTGATTTCTTCCCTATCCTCTTGTGCTTTTGCCACAGTTACATCCCTAGGAAGTTGGAAGAAAGGCTGACCATTATTTTGACTGTTATTGGAAGTACTAGCCGTGTAAGGAGTTATAGCTTGGATTGGAGTAGGATTATACACAGGTGTGTAAGAAGGAACCAGATTTACTAGTGGAGCATGCTGCACAGGGACTCCATTCCATGGGTGTGCCTGATTCTGCACCCCAAAATTTCCTCCATTGACAAATGGACTATAAGTTGTATGTCTCATTTCTTGGTTCACTGAGGCTGCCTCTTTATAGGCTTTGGATATTGAATCTATGTCAGGTTTTCTTTTGACAAACATGGCAGTTAAAGGATCCAAGGCAGCATAGTACATAGCCAACAAGGGAGCATCATCTATGGTATAAGGGGCTACCAGCCTAGAATAGGCCTTTTGAAATCTGTCATTGAAATTATCAATTAGCTCTCCCTCACCTCGTTTTATAGCAGCCAATTTATGATACAAAGCGCAAGGGTCAATGGGTCCTCTAAATCTTGACAGAAATGCTTCTTCCATAAGTGCCCAGGAAGAAATGTAACCATTGGGTAAGTTTACGTACCAGCTAGAGGCCTGCTCATTAAAGGTGTAAGGAAACAATCTACACACAACATCCTCGTGCTCTAACATAGCCCTAAAACATGCTTCCTTAAATATTCTAATATGATCTTCTGGGTCTTGATGCAACTGGTATTTGGGACATATCTTTTCCGGATTTTTTGGCATCTCATGATAATCATTGAAGAGTATGGGAGAATTGACATCGAAATAAGCCATTGCAGGTGTTTGAGCTTGACTTGAACCTGTAGGAATACCTGGATTGATTGGTGGATTAGGATTTAGAGGAGGATTGAGACATCCAGGAGTGCCTGAACCAAGATTTAAAGATCTGAACAGTGATCTGTCAGGACTTACAATACTACGGATGTTAAAAGGTGACCCAGGAGGTGTTCCAGATGAACTTCCTGCTTGCGATATCTTTGGATTCCAAATTAAAGGGTTTTTACTTCGCCTTGTATCAGGTAGTTGCACAAATATATCTCCTGAACTGGACCTAGACCTAGTCACTCTATTACTATCGTTAGCCAGTTTGAAATGAAACCTAACTCAGGAAGGCCCTCCTTCTAGCGCCAGAAAACTGTTGGTGATTGTTTTGATGCAATCATAACAATAAGTTAAAATTCACATGAAATGAACTGAAACTATACTTGAAAGATAAGAAGGAATCATTTGAGATTCAACTAATCCCGAGTCTACAATGGTTCGGTTGGTCAAGTTCAGTTGGTCAATGTGAAGCTGTAATGTTCAAGGGGCCTTACGTAGTTTAGGTTTGTTTGGTGGTTTACTGGACTAAGAATATGCAAAAAGGTCATGAGATATGTCAATACTTTTCATTCCTTTGCATAAAAGTGATACTGTGCTGCAACTTTTAGATGGTTTTTCTTGAATTTTTTACAGCTTTCTTCTTTATCTATTTATGAGAACTGTCTACTTATAGCTCTGTTATGCATGCTTCTTCAAATTTGAGACAATTTCCTTTAGATTTCTACGTTTTCAGCTAAATATTTTAGATGGGTTGGGAAAAGTTAGAAAGATCTAATCTATACCTCATTTAATCTACCGAAGGATCTAATTGTTTCTGTTATGCACTATATAAATACCACAGTAATTTGATCAAATCCACAGTAAAAACCTTAAATGTAAGTTCTGAGCATTTTCACAAACATACATTTAAAATTGCAAGCTCTCAAAGAAAATATTTCAAAACACAAAGAAGAGCAGGAGAACACTCAGAAGATAGATGCAGAACTCCAGATTCTATTATATTAGAAACGAATAGTCATACACGATTTACAATGTAGGAATGACTCTTAGTTTCATTGATCATACTACAGAGAACTTACAAGCTTTACAGATACAGTAAGGCAGCCAGACATTCCACGCGCACCTTACTACAGACAAACAGGCGACCTCCTTCTTCTACCTCTAAACTATGCTAACTTGTTGTATGTTCCTAAAAGAAAATTCTATTGTAGCCACTGCTGTTTTCCTAAAATCCCTGTTGTAAAGTATTACAGTGTAGGGAGGCACAATATAAAGACATTCTGATTGTCCTCACTACAGCTAAAAAAAAAAACCTAACCAAACCCCTGGTTCAAACCCCTGGTTACAGCAATAAATACAGGTGAACTAGTTCTTCAAAATATCTCTGAGCAGTGTCAAATCTGGGCGAAATATTGCCCCTTCTGAGAAGTTCCGGCAGCTGGGCAATAACTCTTGTTTGTCTGTTGTAGTAATACTCTCAGCTGCAACCTTGTTCTTCACTTGAATGGCCTTGACTTTTTTCGCACTTCATCCTTATCTTCCTGCTCCTGAGATCGGATTTCCTTCCTCCATGAGGTCACTATGTTGACTTTCCAGCTGCTTCCTCAACTGCAAGCCTGCGAGACAAGACAAGAAATAAGTATTTCATTTATCACATAAACAGCAAGAAATTAAAATAATCGTTTAAACCCAGGTGACTGCGCAAAATTGTGGAAATCGGATCCAGAATACTCTTAAAACACGTTCAAAACGCATTCAGACCGCTCAAAACCCATCGGGTCAACCACTACTGACCGAAAAAATGCCACGGGCGCCAAAAAAAATGGTTTAAAACTCCACCGCTTCATTTCCCGCCCATCGGCATGACTATCGCTATCGATGCGTCAAAAAACATGTTGGCCGATATTCTCTTCATCTGCATGATATCTTGGAAATATGATGCTCTCCCTTCTGAAGGTCCAGATGACGTCATCAGGATGTTTCGCTTCTGTATATTGGAGAAAAGAACAACATCATCATCATCATCATGTTGAAGGAGAATAGGAGGATATGGAATATGATCCTGCTGCTGAGGAAAGGAAAATGATGGTGACGTCATCGTCATATTCGGGCTTCATTAAAATGCAAAAGATGACGTCATCATCATGTTCAGTTGAGATCAGGGGATAATTGTAATATCGGGTCACCTAAGGAGCATGATCAGGATGATGAAGGTAATATGACCCCTTTGCGGCCAAGGCAACCCTCTCGAAAGATCAGGACGATGATGATCATCAGGATATTTGGGGCTTTTGTCGAACTTAGAATAAGACGTCATCATCATATTCGCGAACCGGATCGTGTTTTGGAAGATATCCTGCCGAAGGGAAATGTGATGATGATGATCATCAGGATATTTGCTTCTTCGTTTATCAGATCAGGATGACGTCATCATGATATCCGGAGCCTTTGTTAAACTTAGAACATGACGTCATCAGGATGTTTCGCTAACCGGATCATGTTTTGGAAAAAATCCTGCCGAAGGGAAATGTGATGATGATGATCATCAGGATATTTGCAAAAGGTCGTTCTTTCTCGGCAGGAGGACTTCACGAAATATCGGGTATACAAACAAGATCATGATGATCTTGACAACAGGACAAGATAAAAATATGATGATCCTCCTCATCGAATTATCATGATGATGTAACCATCATATTTCGTCTTCGGATCATAAGGATGAGTTGAGGTCATCATCAGGTTAGCGCTAGGGTGATATTAAAATATGATCATGCTGTTGAGGAATGGAATATCACCTTCTTCTTAAAAGATAGGGTGATCATCATGATATTGCAAAAAGGAGATCAGGAGGCTATGAAGATGTCATCATCATCTTAGCGAACTTCAGCAAATATCAGGATGATGACCCTCTAATAGGATTTTAACATGCGCATGCAAATATGCCGAAGGTGGATTTTCTAAGTCAGGGTGATCTTATAATATCATCATGATATTATAAGATCAGGTAATGTTAAAATATCATGATGATGCTCGCGATACAAAAGACCGCTCGACGGGGAAAGCTTACTATGACTTAAAGTTGACGTCATCATGATATCCGGATATTTGAACCTCAGGATATTATCGGGGGGGGGGGGGGGGGGGCGTTTCAAATATGATGATGATGTTCTTCATACAGCAAAACCGAGTTTATAAAATATGACCCTCCTAAAATCATGATGCTCACGATGCGCATAAGGCCATTTGACAGGTAAAGGGCACTACCACCTAAGATTGACGTCCGGATATTGCGACTGCATGATTTTTATCGGGTGATAGACCAAGATCATGATGACCTTGACAACATGAAAAAAAATGATGATCACTTGCAATTATCAGGTTTGACCAAAACTTTGACTGTGCATAACTTCTACATATGGACGAATTTTCAAGTGAAGTAAAAGGCAAACCTGCATGGAATTTCTAGCTCTTTCTAAATATGAGGTCACAGAAACAAAATATGAACTTTTGACCAACTGACCTCATGATGATGACCTACCTCATCGAATATCATGATGATGATGCACCTGACCTTCATTTTTACCAAACCGCCAGAAAGCAGACAAACACAAGCAGAAGCAAAAAAGCAAAACATCAGCAGGGGTCCCCATTTTGCTAAGGAGCATAATGGGGCGTGTTGTGAACATCACAACAGTGTCGATATAGGATATGCTGGCTATTCCTGACCAAAAGATGCTATTGAAAGAAGCATTACAGACTCAGGTAGACCCCAAAGCTATCAATACAAAAGAACAAGGTACCCACAAAGGAAGGACTCAAAATAAAGATACCTCACCCTTGCAGATAGTTGCTTTGTTAAATGTTGTGCCAGAGGTAAGCAAGTCTAAACCGAATCTATTTTACCTAACCTTAATAGTGGGCAAGAAACTGTTGCATAACCCAATGATAGATTCATGGGCTAGTACTATAGTCATGTCGAAGCAAATAGCTGATGCTTTAAAGATAGAACATGAGCCACTGGCTAAAGGGCTCATGCAATTAGATGGGAAGTCTGTCCAAACCATAGGAATGATCAAACAACTCCCATTACAGCTATATACTTGCTTAAATATAACTGTCTTGTAAGATGTGATTATTGATATTCCCCCTATCTTTGGTCTATGCCTATCTAGAGATTTCATAGCTAAAATAGGAGGATACATGTCACTTGATTGGTCACATTTGATCTTGAAAACTAAATATGGGACAAAGATGAAGGTGTTGCTTGAGCCCCTATCTAAAGATCATATCACCAAAGAACCGGCTCTAAGAATTGAAGCATCTCATGCTATGATGAATAGGGAGGAGAGAGTTTTTGTTGAAAAAATGGGAGAATGGACTGAATATGATTAGAATGAAGAAGAGAACAACCAGCTAATGTCCATGATGTAGAGTGACCCTTAGGGTAATTATGACTCTACTAGTTTGGGGATTTATGTAATCTTTGAGGAGGATCAAGAAATACCAAATATAATGAGCCAAGAGACATCTGAAAAGGAGGATTCAAATAAAGACTGTAAGATCTGGACCTTGAACTTTGATGGAGACAGGAGTAAGAATGGTGCAGGGGCAGGTAAATATCTCACTTCCCCAAATGGTGAGAAAATTCTCAGAGCTATATGCTTCCTGTTCGCTTATACAAATAATGATGCTGAATATGAGTCCCTGGTACATGGCCTTATGTTAACAAAGAAGAAAGGAATAAAGAACCTAATAGTCAAAGGTGATTAAGAGCTGGTTGTGAAAAAAATAGAGAAAAAGTTGTGGCAAAGAATGTGAGAATGAGATCTTATTGCCACATGATTTGGGATCTAATCGATGGCTTTGATGCTTTTAATATAGAAGTTGTCCCTAGAGCTCATAATACTGAAGCAGATAGAATGACACCTATCGGTTCTCAATTTGATCTAGCCAGTGACTTGCTCATAAATAATGAAATAGTGAAGCTCATTATCAGACCAGAAATTCCTGACAACGTCCAAAACTGACAAGTTTTTGACAATGATCTTCAAGTGCTATTTCTACAACATTCCAAAGAATTTGCTGACCAGTTGCAGTCTAAGATCAAGGAAGCATATGGTGACCAAATTACTCAATTGAAGTCTAATAAACTTCCCAGGGGTTTAATAACATTGGAGAACTTGTTCAACCTAGATGACGCAACCCTGGATAAGAGGAGGTTTAAGGAAAGCAAGGAGGATTATTCTAAAATTCATGTCAGTGAAGGAAGAAAGCTGAAAGTAGGTAATGCCACTACTCAGGAGGAAAGAGATAAGCTAGTTTCTTTATGCAACAAGTATGATAGAGTGATTGCATGGACCTATGATGACCTTCATGGTTACAATAGGGATGTCATTCAACATACTATAGAGCTTGCTGAAGGATCAAAGCCTATTCTCCAAAAGCAAAGACCGGTGAATCTTAGAATTGAATCTTTAATGGTGGATGAGTTAAAGAAACTTCTTAAGTCTAAGATTATTTTCCCAATTAAGCACTCAACTTGGGTATCTGATTTGGTGCCAGTCAGAAAGAAAAATGGGGACATTAGGCTCTGTGTAGACTTCAGGGACTTAAATAAAGCATCATTGAAAGATCACTATCCTCTGCCATCCATGGAATAGATTTTACAGACAATGGTTGGATTAGAAAGATTTTCCTTTCTTGATGGCTTTTCAAGATAGAATCAGATCTGGCTGGCAGATGAAGACCAACACAAGACATCATTCACAACAACATGGGGAACTTTTGCATATGCCAAAATGCCATTTGGTCTCACAAATGTTGGAGCCACTTTTCAGCACGCTATAGATATAGTGTTTAAATGACTCATAAATAAGATCATTTTGATCTATTTAGATGATCTGACTATATTCACAAATAATACTAAAGATCACTTTGAGCATTTAGAAGCTATTTTTCAGAGGTGTTAAGAGTTTGGGATTTCTTTAAATCCTAAGAAGTATGTATTTGGAGTACCTCAAGGGAAAATTTTGTGGCATATTGTTTCAAAGGATGGGATTTCCATTGATCCAAAGAGGGTCAGAGCCATACTGGAGTTGTCTTTACTAGTCAATAAAAAGGTAGTCCAATCTTTCCTAGGAAAAATTAATTTTGTCAGTAGATTCATATCTGATTTTGTAGGGCTAGTTAGGCCCATTACCCTAATGTTGAAGAAGGATTTAGTCTTTAAATGGACAATCGAAGGGAGGTTGGCTTTTGAAGAAATCAAGAAAGCAATCGCAACTGCCCCATTACTACGAAATCCTGATTTCTCTAAACATTTCATAATGTATGTATATGGAGGAGAACATAGTATTGCAGCTGTTCTGACTCAAAAAGATGACAAAGAAGAAGGGGAGCATCTAATCACATTCTTCTCTAGGACATTGAGGGAATATGAATCCAGGTATAATTTTGTTGAAAAGAAAGCTTATGCCATTGTTAAAGATCTTAAGAAATTCAGGCATCTAGTTACAGGAAATAAATTCTTGATATTAGTAGCTCACTCAAGTGTTAGAGAATACATCATGGAAGGTGAGGTTATAGAAAAAAGATCTAACTAGATAACCAAGATTTTTGAATATGATGTAGAGGTAAGGCCTACCCAATTGGTTAGAGGTAGGGGACTCTGCCAGTATATTGCCCAAGATACTAAAACGTCAATGTTGGAAGAAATAGAAGATGAAATAGTGTTGAAACTCCAAGAGATAGATCAAGATTCTTAGGTGAGTGACAAGATACAGTTCATGAGAACTGGTATTTTCCCTAATGATCTCTCCAGTGATAAAAGAAGATACTATAGACAACAGGGAAGTCATTTTGTGCTAATTGATCATGTTTTATTTAAAAGGAATTTTGATGGGATACTACTAAGATGTGTTGAAAAGGATGAAGCTCAAAGGTTATTACATGAATTCCATCATGGAGCCTCAGGGGGACATTTCTCAGCAAGAACTACTACCATCAAGATTACACAGGCTGGCTACTACTAGCCCACATTATTTGCAGATTGTCATCAGGTCGTCAAGGAGTGTCAGGCTTGTCAATTATATGCTGGAAGGAGAAGGAATGCAACTTTGCCTCTAAGTCCCATAATAGTGGATGAACCCTTTGCACATTGGGGTTTAGATTTTATAGGAATGATTAATCTAGTCTCAATTAAGGGATATAAATGGATCCTTACTGGAACTGATTATTTTACAAGATGGAGTGAAGCAGTGCCACTTAAGGAAGCCACTGAGAAGGTGATTCTAGAGTTCCTTGAAGGAATAACTACCCATTTTGGTCCTCCATGCACTATGATATCTGACAATGCTAAGGCATTTTTAGGGACTAAACTCTTAGATTTTTCTTTGAGGAATGGGATATATTTGAAGACCTCATCAAATTATTATCCGCAAGCCAATGGATTTGGCAGAATCTACAAATAAGAACCTGATTAGACTCATCAAGAGAATGGGGGATAACCATCAGAGAGATTGGCACAAGTCCCTTAATTTAGCACTATGGACAAACATAATTACACCAAAGAAAGTAACTAAGATGTCTCCATATGAACTAGTCTATGAAAAGAATGCAGTTATGCCATTGAACATAGAAATTCCCGCTTTGTAGTTGATCAAACAATTGGAGATAAGGGAAAATGGCCCAATGTAGGTGAGGCTTGTTGAATTACTGGAAGTTCAAGAAAAAAGAGAAGTGGTGCATGAATCTTTGATGAAGCATTAGCATACCATTAAGAGTTGGTTTGACAGAAAGACTTCTAAACCAAATTTTGAAGTCTGATCATTGGTTTTGAAATGTTATGAGAGAGTTCCTAAACCATGTTGACACAACAAGTTTGACTCATTGTGGACTGGCCCTTTTAAGATTCGCGCTTGCAAGCAACATAATGCATTTGAGCTGGAAAATATGGAAGGAGAGCCCAAAGAGATTCCTGTAAATGGGATCTTTTTGAAACATTTCACATAATTTTGAAACCTGACATTGTATCATAGTTAGTTAGGTGCCATTAGTTTCCTTTCCTATTTTTGTCTTGCTTTTCCCACTTTCTTTTCAATAAGTGTTCTAGGAACACATGTTTGCAACGCATTATCTCTTGCAATTAGCAGTTACACTTCCCAAGGTTATTAGGTGGTTCTTGTACTTCAATGAAAATTACCAATCATTTCTAAAAGATCACCATCCTTAATGTTGATTTGGCACACAGTCCTATGCAGATTTGGAATGATACACTAACTATCTTTTTGGTGTGTTTATTAATGACATTAATTTGATGTGATCAGTCATTTAATACATCACTTAATGCCTCCACCAAGCCAAGTTTTTAAGCTTCTCAAATAATTTCAGTTGCTATTCCTTACTTCAAGTTTTTTGAATTCCTATCGCCTGTGTCAAGAAGTTTCAATTCCTGCTTTTAGTTCTAGCTATAGTTTGGGCTCATTTGTAGTTTCTAGAGTTCCTAAGGAGATACAAAGATGGCAGAAGGATAGTCGCCACAAGAGGGGTTGTTCTGTTGGCAAGAGACACTACTAGGCATGTCAGGTGTTGTCACCAATGGCAACTGAATCTATCTTACACATCCGCATTATAATATTTGATCATACTAGAAGTCAGATTGCAGATTTGTCTAAGTCTAGATAGATAGAACAGAGCATATGACAGGGTTCAGTATTTTAGTTCACATTTCTCCACAGGAAATCATATTGTGCTGCGGATCTAAGGGAATGATAAGGGATGTCAACACTACCTAAATTTAGAATTTTAGCCTCGAGTGATGAAGGGATTGAAAGCTACAAGCATATGAGTATCAGGTTTTGGTTAGACAGTCCAGTCCAATGAAGAACAAGCTAACTTGGTGTTTGATCCTTGTGCAGATTAAGAGAAGCGGTTGGTTGAGTAATTTATGAAATCCAATGGTGTTGGCTGACATGTGTGGTGACTTGAATTCATAAGTTGTGGTATGCATTGATGTTTGTGCATGGATTCAACTGATAGAATAGTGATCTTGAAAAAGCTTTTAAGTTTTCTTAAGGCCGACTGCAGTTGATGAATTTTCATAGAGTGGATATCTATAATCGATGGGTACAAGCATTTTATGATATGGTTGTGTGAATATGAGATGAGAGGTGCAAAGTGTGGTAGTATCAAGTGTGAAGTAGAGATCTGACGCTCAGATTACGGTAGAGTAGTAAAATAGGGTAGTAAGAGATGAAGTGTGTGACGTCAGTATATTAATCCTAATTAGAACTATAATCTTGCATTGTTAGATGCTATTTTTTAGTTTAAGTATTCCAGTGAACTCTTGTAATCAATCTTGTAGGTAGTGAGCCTCCTTTGAGTAGTGAGCTCTGGGCAATGTGCCCAAAGGCATGTGCCCAAAGGCATGTGCCTTCCCATTTTGTAATACTTTTAACAGAGTATAAAATCTTGTGGGTTAACCTCCACCATGGTTTTTCCCTTAACTAGGTTTCCATGTAAAAATCCTGGTGTTCATGTCTAATGATCTTGTTGTTGCTTTTTTCTAAGTTCATGCTTCTTTCTTTTGAATTTATGTGGTAAATTGATAAAGGAACATAATAATAAGTTTTATAGAACACTAATTCACCCCCCCTCTCAGTGTTCTGTAATTCCAACAATTGGTATCAGAGCAAGGTTCCTTGTAAGAAGTTTAACAACTTAAGAAAGATGTGGGAAGGTGTTTCAATGGGTTCATTCAGGTATTCTAGTGGTATTAATGAACAACTTCAAGTTGCTTTGGAAGATCTTAATTAGTCCAGAGCAGAAGTCAAAGAACTACAAGAGAACCTTAAAGATGTTGAGGATTTCATTGAGACTATAAAAGGGCAACTAAGCAAATCTATGGAAAAGAGGAAGGAGCTACTTCAGTAGTTAGTAAATCAGCAGGAAGACAATGACATGGATGGGGCTCTGAAGGAGAAGACAAAGAAATGTGAGAAGTTGGCAAAATAAGTTGTTGTCCTAAAACATACATGAGATGGAATCCGGGGTGATGAGGTTAACCAAGGAAATTGAGGAAAGAAAGAAGACTGAAGAAAACTTGAATTAGTCTCTGAAAGAAAGAACATAAGAGTGTTGCATATTGGATAGAATAATTGGCCATCTAGAGTCTGATCTTCAAGAAACCAGGGATAATGAGGAACAACTTGAAAGGCAAATTTTTATTCTCAAACATGACCTAGAAGCTACAAATGAATACAAAGAGAAGTTCAAGATAAGCTCAATTAAACTTGAAGTGCTGCTTGATAGTCAGAAGATGGCAGATGATAAGCATGGTCTGGGATATGAGAAAGGTGAAAGCTCTAGATCTGGTCAAAGAAATCCTAAATCAAGGAATCAGAGAAACAGACCTGGAAGACCTCCAGTCAGACAGCCTAATGCTCAAAGGTATCCATCTTTCAATGGAAATTGTTTCAATTGCAATTAATTTGGTCATAGAGCTACTCAATGCAGAAGTAGAATGAATCAACATAGTCATCCTTCTCCGGTCAATGCTTCAATTGTAAAAGCTATGGTCATAGATCAAATGAATGCATAAGTATGATGATGAATAACTTTATCAACAGAAGAAATGTCAATTCTTTCAATGGCAAATGTTTTGCATGCAATAGATTTGGACACATGGCTAATCAATGCAGATCAAGAGGAAATCAAGTAAATGAGCAAAGAAATATTGTGTGCTTTAATTGCAATAGATCGAGTCATATTGCAAGATTTTGCAGAAGCAGGAATGATGACAGAAAAGGTCCAGTAAATAGAAACTGGAATGTGTAGAGACAAGATAAAGGCAAGGGAAAAGTAGATGTGAATGAGATCCAAAATGAAATGAACAAAACATGGGTGAAGAAAGGTGAAATGAATGATGGTGATGGGTCCACACTAGAATCCGGTGCTGTTAATTCCTCTAGGAATTGAAACAAGAGCTCTAGCTCAAGGGGAGTTGCATTGAAAATCTAATCCCCCCTGCCAGTAAGTGGGTGCCTGAATTGGCATAATGAATGAAGATAAAGAAGCCTATTGTATATCTATTGAAGCAAATTCCAGAGGAAAAGAAGTTAATGCGATTGATTGCGGAGAAATTGAAGATTGATTGTATGTAGAAATAGTGTAACCAGATGTATTAGAGAAAAGCATTTATTACAATGGCAAATTAGGTTTTGTGGAGCATAAAAGGTCATTTACTCAACATTTGAATCACTTTGCATTTGAAGAGAACAAGGAGAAGAATGCCTGAGCTAAGATTTCAAAGAGTTGGAGTGTGAAAAGTGAATTCGACAGCTAACCCTAACCGGCGAAACAAGGTATTCTCTATGAAACTCTTTGAATTTGCAATCTCTGGATAAGGCTACTCCATTGGTTGTTGACATGACTGAAAGGCTCCAAATTAAATTCAAAAATCATCCACACAAATCTATAGAGGTCATTCTGTTAGGTGCCTTTTCAAATGTTCTACATGGTGTGTTGCACATTGAAGATATTAGGGCTTATATTCATGCTAGCATAGATGAGTTTGGGGATTTGAAGTTAGTAGATTTGTTTAAGAATCATTTGAGGGATGAGATTCAAGGTCTTAAACCTGAGTATAAGGCTCTACAAGTCAAACATTTCATATAGGTTATTGGGTTCTTATCCTTTGGTGAAGATGAGTGGGTTTGGTATGTACTGAGTTGGATGCATGCTTAATTCATATGGTTGATGAAACCCTTTAATATCACCAAAGATGTTATCAAGGCCATAATTGGATTTAACTCATCTGGTGGACTGCCAATGTTAAAATTAGTAAAGAATCAAACTATGACTGAAGCTATTAGATCAAAATTTGATAAGAGGGCAATGACAATAAATGATATAACTGATCTGGATGTCAAATTTGCATCTATGGTGATTGCGTATAAGATATACCACTTCAGCAGGGAAAACTCTATATCTGGTACAACCATTTATGTTGCCTATCAGATGTTAAGAGAAAATGCTGACTATGACTTGTGTGAGCTGCTACAATACCAGTTAATGGAGAATCTGAATAAGATCAAGACGGACAAAAAGAATACATTCAAGTATGGTACGTTGGTCCTGTGTTTGTTTTTCTATTTCATGAATGAGTTACCTAGGAAGAAGAACATGTGTTGGACTAGTGATAAGCCTATTGCCATACAAATCATAGAGCACTTGCACAGTATTAGTGACTCCAATGCCCAAAGGACTACTCTTTGGGGATATTTCAAGAATTTTCAGAGCATGATGCAATCAAGGGAAAGAATCCCTACTTCTGTGGTAGAAATGTACAAGGATACAATTTCTTTCATGGAAGTAGTTGAACCAAGGACTATATGGATCATGCCCATGGGGTATGAAGTTGATGAACAAATACTGGAAATGTATGCTCAACACCTTCTGAGAAAACCAAAAGATACTTCAGTCGAGAGATTCGGTACCTATAGTGAACTTCGTGTGAAACTGTATGTTGAGCTCTGGAAACCTGAATCTAAGAGGAAGATCCAAAGGCAAGTTGAAATGTATGCTAAAATTATTAGCATAACAAAAGACGTTGTGATACAAAACAGAGAAAGGATAGAGAAAGCTGAGAAGGAGAAGCAGGATAGGGAAAAAGGAAGTGTTCCAATAGAATCTTCCTCTAAGCCAAGGACTACTAGGAGTTCAGGTTTAACCTCCAGTACATCACCTTCTCCTATTGCAGAGAAATTCAAAGAAAAACCTACCAGTAAAAAAGGGAAAAGAACAAAAGTAATGGCCAAAAGGTCATATGTCAGTGTGGAGAAGGAGGATGAAGAAAAGACTAATTTAGATGATGAGATTAAAGATTTGAAGGCCTCAGGAACTAAGGATGTTAAAGTATCTAAGGAGAAGCCCTCTGGAAGCATAAAGTCAAAGAAAGTAGAAGCATCAAGGGTTACCCAAGACAAGCCCTCCGAAAGTGTAAGGGTAAGCAAAAGACTAAAGACTGAAAAATCCACCCTGTCAGTTGAAGATATTGTGAATGTAATAACTGTTCATAGAAATTTGAAGTCCATAATAGAATATTATGATAGCTTTGACAAAGCCAACAAGAGAATTTTGGAGGATACTACTGTTAAATACTTAAATACATTCAACAGAGCACTTGTGGAAATTTTGTTAGAACTCCCTAAGAGTCTAAGTGACATTTTGGAGATGAGAAAAGAGGCTGCTAAAGCAAAGGATTTGGAGCTAAGAGAACATGTGTTGACCAGTTTGTGTCTGGTAATCTTTGAGAAGGAAGAAAATAAAATTTTCAAAGAAGTTAAAAATAAATTCAGAAGCAAAATTAGGATGAATAAGCTAATGATTGGAGACATTGATGAAGTTGTCAAAGAAACAAAACAAATTCTAAGGAAAGCCCTAGACAAGAATAAGTTCTATGTTGTCATTGAAGAACCTATTGATGATACATCCATACCAAATGATGATGAGTTGAAGGAAGATGAGCAACAAGCTGAGGTAAATGTTTTCTCTGCTCCAGAAGAGGAAATATTGAATAAAGAAGATGAAGAGATGGTGAAGGAAGATAATGATGATGGTATAGAGGATACTCAGATTCCTCTGAACCAACTTGGTGAAGAAAATAAAGAAATAAATATAAATACTCATACTAAAGGTGATTCTGAGAAGATTCAGGAGCAAAAAGCAGAAGAGGTTGACGACAAGGAAGGTCAAGAAGAAGAAACAAATGATGGAATTGATTCCTCCACTCTAAATGTTGAGGAATTTGATAATAATGACAATAATGTTGCTACTGAGGATACACAAAATCCTCTAGAAAAGAATACAAAAGACATTACTGATGATGCAGAGAGAGCAGAAGTAGAGAAAAAGAATGAAAATGATAAGCAAGACAATGTGCTTGACTCCAGAAAGGGAGTAGATGTAGGACCTAATGAACACAAAACTGAAACATCATATTGGGCAAGAGACACTACAAAAGCAATGAAAGAAATTTTGGGGAAAGATAAACAAGTTGCAAAAGATCTAGACATAATACAAGGTCCAATCAATTTTGATACTTTGTCACCAGTACAGAAGATGAAATTGGCCTCTTTTGCACAAGATAAGGCCAAAGAGGAAATTTTGAAATTCTATATAGAAGACAGTGAGCTGCTTGGTCTTGCATCTAGAATTTTGGAGAAAATCATGCCTACATTTCAGAAGGATTCATCAGCATCCCACTTCGGTCAATTGAAGAGTCTGATAAACTCTGTACGTACTCACTTTGAGTCTTTTGAAAAGTCAGTAGAAGTCAAAGTCTAGAATGAATTTATGATAAAATATTTAATGAACTAAAAATAATAATTACCAATGATAGAATTATGTTGGATACTAGTGTAAAGAGTATTCAAAATGCTCTCACTGAAGAAGGAGATGTGTACAAATTTTGTCTATCTTGGTTAAAAGTGGTTGAGGACATTGAGAAGAAAATAAAGGAGTCCAAGCAAAAATTGTCAAATGTATCTCAATCCTTTAATCCTTTTATAGTATCTACAACAAGTCAAGAATGTTAAGTAGTTAACTTGATTGATGAAATAAAGAAATTTGTGAAAGAAAAAGATAACATTGTGGCAAGGATGTGTGAACTCCGGGGACTGATTCTCCCTAAGTTAGAAACAATGTTCAATGCATTGACAGAAGCTCACGTTGTTGCTCTGATAAGTGATCCCACTAATCTACAAAAGGTAGAGTCACAGGTATTCTTATTCAGTGGTCATATTTTAGTTTTGGATGGCATGAAGAAAAGTTGGGACAGTGAGTTGGCACTGTTGAAAAACATTTTTGGTGATGTGTTTAAGTTTATGTAGATAAGACATAAGGATTATTTGTACATATGTGGAAGTATGTATAGAGTTTTGTGTGAACTTTTGGATCCAAGCTATGACCTTTGCCATTGATGTCAAAGGAGGAGAGGAAAGCAGTGAAAAATGAAGAATTCATCAAAGGGGGAGCATTGGAAATCACAAGTGTACATAGTAAAGGGGAGCTGTTCTAACACTTAGTAATTTTTCACTAAGTGTTGCCATCAATGCCAAAGGGGGAGATTGTTGGCAAGAGACACCACTAGGCATATCAAGTGTTGTCATTGATGGCAATTGAATATATCTTACACATCCACATTGCAATATTTGATCATACCGGAAGTGAGATTGTAGATTTATCTAAGTCTGGATAGACATGAGCAGAGCATATGACAGGGTTCAGTATTTTGGTCCACATTTCTCCATAGGAAATCATTTTGTGCCACGGATTTGAGGGAATGATAAGGGATGTCAGGACTACCTAAATCTAGAATTTTAGCCTCCGGTGATGAAGGGATTGAAAGCTACAAGCATATGAGTATCGGGTTTTGGTTAGACAGTCCACTCCGGTGAAGAACAGGCCGACTTGGTGTTTGATCCTTGTGCAGATTAAGAGAAGTGGTTGGTTGAGTAATTTATGAAATCCAATGGTGTTGGCCGACATGTGTGGTGACTTGAATTCATAATTTGTGGTCCGCATTGATGTTTGTCCATGGATTCAGCCGACAGAACAGTGATCTTGAAAAAGCTTCTAAGTTTTCTTAAGGCCGACTGCAGTTGATAAAATTTCATAGAGCGGATATATATAATCGATGGGTGTGAGCATTTTATGATATGGTTGTACAAATATGAGATGAGAGGTACGAAGTGTGGTCGTATCAAGTGCAAAGTAGAGATCTAAGGCTTAGATTATGGCAGAGTAGTAAAATAGGGTAGTAAGAGATGAAGTGTGTGAAGTCGATGTATTGATCCTAACCAAAATTGTAATCTTGCATTGTTAGATGCTATTTTTCAGTTCAAGTATTCCAATGAACTCTTGTAGTCAATCTTGTAGGCAGTGAGCCTCCTTTGAGCAGTGAGCTCTAGGAAGTGTGCCTTCCCATTTTGTAATACTTGTAATAGAGTATAAAATCTTATGGGTTAACCCCCATTGTGGTTTTTCCCTTAACCAAGTTTCCATGTAAAAATCCCAGTGTTCATGTGTAATGATCTTGTTGTTGCTATTTCTAAGTTCATGCTTCTTTCTTTTGAATGTATGTGGTAAATTGATAAAGGAACATAATAATAAGTTTTGCAGAACACTGATTCACCCCCCTCTCAGTGTTCCTTGATTCCAACATGTTTGAGTTACTGGAAAAATGGAAGGGTAGTAAAGCTTATGTGTCTGTAAGGGCACAGCCTAGAACAAGTTAGCTAAGGACAAGGGCTTTGGAGACAGGGGTGAGTGCCGACTCTACGCAAGTAAAGGATTATGTAGACGGTATTTTTGACCCTCAGATGTCAAAGAATCTAAAGAATCATCAAGAAGGAGCACACTAGAGATGTCTCTGATGGGTAGAAAAGGGAGAATCTGAAACATTTGGAATGAGGATTTGGACTTCTTAGTTAGCACAATTTGTGGTTCCTATTGTCCACTCCTACCTAGAATTGATTGATATGTGTTTAGAGCTTTTTCACCCACATACTGCCATGATTCAACGCGGTAGATTCATGCTCCAGATAACTCCCAAGGCAATTCAGGATATGCTGGGTTTGTATTATAACCAAACTATTACATTTGCTACAATCCCCAAGCTTCAACATACATGGAGTGGTCTCCATAGTAAGGTCTGGTTTCTAAATACTGAGATGTAGTTGGATGAGGAGAACACTTAGTTTCCCTAATTGCCCACTGGTCGAGACTAGTTTAATATCGATGTTCAGGATGCTCTCTCCATGCCATCTTTTATTTTTGGTCAGAATGATGATACAAGGGTATATGATTGGCACTTGGCAGAAATTTTTAGGCTCAAAACAGTGGACAATTCTTCAAAATACTGGTTTGACTTTTCAGAACACATCTCCCAAGCTATCATTGAGTAGCTAACAAATTTCTCCCAGGATTAGATTTTCAGGTTTTCTGCCTACCTTTTCCACTTGATTTTGTATCAGAATTATCATCTCTTCCAGTAGCATATGCACCTAGAAATGTATGACCCTAAAGCAAGTAGTAAAAGGACTATCCCAGTGTCTGCATGGACTCATGTCCTTTCAGAAACTATGGAGCCTTACGAATTTGCTGAGTATTTTGTAGCCCTGGTTTTTGAGCAATTAGGGTTTGAGGCTATTGAGAATAGGATGAAAGATAGTATGAGAGGCTTCTTGATGAATTTAAAAATTCCCTGTGATTATTTCTTTGGTGCCTACACAACAATCATCAGACTTCATGGTTTTGTTAGAGAGCTTGTTTTGCTCCTGAAAGTCTTAACCCCTAGGGTCACATTTTTGGAGGTGGGTCATCAATAGTCCATTATTGATAATAATTTTGGAAATAAAAAGAGAAAGATGAAAATGCATGATGTCCCTTGGAGCAAGGGAAAGATTATGATAGAAAGAAGAGAGACTGAGAATCTCCTACTAAGGAAACTGGCAACTTATGGTTCTGTGTTAGTATAAGATAAGTGGAAGTATGATCCTGATGGTTTCTTGGCATCATAGATTATAAATAAAGAAGTTTCAGCTGTTTTCACTCATGAGAAATGACCTTTCTGGGAATAGAGAAGGTCACCAAAGCAAGGTGATCTTGCATTTTATGTAGAACTTAAAGATCTGTCAAATGAGGGTCCCAAACCATGGGAAACTTTTTACAAAAAGGAACAAGAGTATGATCCTAAGAAGCTTATGACCCCTAGTTTGAGGTAGACTCTAAAGAAGAAAGATTGGAATGTTGAAAAGATAGCTGCCTATTGGAAGTATAGGCAGGAGATTTCTGAAATCACCCATACTTTTAGAGGAGCTCAAATAGATGAACAATGGGAACAAATCTAGGATGAATATCATATGACCCCTGTATCAAGCCTAGATACAAGTAATCTTCTAGGTAGTTCTCATGAGGTAGAGGAGACAGAAGAGCCAGAGAAGGCTCAGGAGGCAGAGGGAGCAGAGAAAATAACTACACAAGTCCCTAAGGCCCCATGGCCTCAACCTCTTAGTGCCCTTGAGAAGCAAAAAGCTGCATTATCACCATCTTGTGAGACCCATATAGCTTCAGCATTGGGGGGTCTTGGAGTGGCACTTTCTCATCAAATATTGATAGAATCACAAGAGGCAACATAGGAAGAAGATTATGAGGATATAGCAAATAGGTCTTTGAAAAGAAGGTGTAAATTAGTGTTGTAAAAGGAAGATACTGAAGGCAACATCTTGGTGTCCCCACAACAACAAGTTCTCATAGCAACAACATCGGGATAGGTAAGTATCATTTCTCCTTTCTCTCCTTCTTCGACTTCTTCTTCAATAGGGGTGGCAACCCAAGTAACCTAATCTTCCATGTCTCCTACCACCTCTGCTATGCCATTACAATCTTTTTCCCCTACTGTTAGTTCACCAGCCTTGGTATCATTGTAGGCCATTTCATTACCATTGTTTTCCCCAACTATGCCCAGACGGGCTTTGTCTCAGATTGATCCCAGTTAACAAACCACCACTATACCATATGGCCTACCACAAGGATATCCTTTTGCCAGAGGTCTCATTGCTTCTCCACCTACCTTCCAAACACAAGCAGATGCTGCTAGAAAGGCAAGGGAGGCTAGGATGGAGAAGAAGAAAAAGAAAGAAGGAAAAACCCATGCTAGTCCCCATATGAGGTCACTATTCAACCCAATCTAGTAGTCCCTAACAATCACTCACTTAACCCCTAATGTGGTTAATCCTACTGAACAAATGAAGCCTGAGGACTACACTATGAACGCAGTGGCTATGGACCTAGCCCACTTTAGACCTTAGGATAAAGTGGAGCTGATGAACAAAACTACCACGACTGTCACATCTGATTACCTAAAGGTGACAAAGAAGTTGTAGAAATCAGAAGCAGATTTGGCAAAAGTGAAAGCCATGAATGATAGCCTTAAATCAGAAATCAAGGCTAAGGATAAGGAGATTGATACTCTGAATAAAGATTTGTAGAAAACTGTGTCTTTGGAAGTGTACCAGGCATCTCAACCTCAGGTTGCAACATTGCAGAATGAAATAGCACAGGAAAGAGCCACTACAGTTGCATTAAAGCAAGAACTTACCATTGCTGAAAAGAAATATCATGATAAGGGGCAAAAGGTATCTTAGTTGCAACAGAACCTATTAGGGGAATAGAATCAAAATAGTGCTGCTCAAGCCCAATTGATGGAAGAACAAGAAAAGACTAAGCAACTTACTATTGAGCTGAGTCAAAAGCCACAGAATGCAAGAGTTTTGGCAATGGTTAAAGAGCTTTATGTATCTTCCTGGCAAAGAATCTCTAAAGAGATTTTACAACTTAAGCCTATTCTTAGTTTCTTAGTAAAAGCTCAATAGCTATGTGAGAGTGTAGAGTCTTCAGTGGAAGAAACCTTGTCTACTATTTCTTTGAGAGTCTCTAATTCTCAACTTTTATTGCAGAAACTTATGATACCACAAATGAAGCTTTGTCAACTGCAGGAGTAGATGACAAAATGATTGCAGCGAAAAAGGTAAATGAAGTACTGAGATGTAATGAAGCTGCTATGAATTGCAAGACACTTCTTAATATTATAAAGGAAGGTGTCAAGGATATGAAGGGCCACATTGAAGAGTTGGTATAGCTGGGACTTCCATCTCCCTTTCCAGATAATAGCATAGTCTTAATGACTGATGAAATTAAGGCTCTCTTGCTGAAGAAACAAAATGATCAGGCTATTTTTTAGAGTCTGAGTGATTTGTCAAGCGTGCAAGAAGTGGAAACAGTTCTCCTCCCCATGGCCTGGCTTGAGTTCTAGTTGCATACAGTGGTGCAGTTTCTTCTATCCTTTTCTCACATGGATGTTATTAATCTAGATTTTTCTTTTCAAGATTTGCAAAAGAAACAAGGTTTGTTAGACTCAGAGTGGTCTATCTATCAAGTTGCTTTACAGAAATTGTGATTCTCTGGGTGATGGTGGTGCAATTTTGTTTTTGAATCTTTTCATATGTTTTCGGGATTCCTTTTCTATGCAGGCACAAAGTCCCTTTTGGTCGCCAAGAACTGTAGAGTTAATACTCTACATTTTAATATTAGTTGGTCATGGTTGTGAGTATCATTTCCAATCTGTGTTCTTAATTTTGCCTATGTGCGGAGAGCACCATGTATTAGCATGGCAAGGTTTTGAGAACCCGAAAGAAAAGATGCTTCTAAAGGACACGCATGGCTACCACATGGTAAGGTGGTTATAAGTAGTAAGAATAATGACCGGGAGTAGCAGAAAATGCCATGTGTCTTTTTTTGGTTCATAGTCCCCAGCTGCCACAAAAATCTACTACGTACCTTTGGCTATGTTTCTTGTCATATAGTTTCTATCTGTTTTTGGAGAACAACACGTGTCACTTCTGCAGGGATTTGAGGAGAAACTTTTGAGGAAAGCATCATTGAAGTGCACAGGAGTGCCACATGTCTTTTGTTACATTAAGCCTAAGTGACCACGTGTCTCTATTTTCTTTAATAAGCTTTGAAGTGCCAGAGTATATATGGTGGTCCCTGAGGTGTTATGTCTAAAGTTTCTAAGTGCAGTGGAGTGCGTCAAGTGTCACTACTATGGGTGATTGAAGGGAGAGAAACAAAAGAAGCTTTTGAAGGCATGCCAGTTTACCATCTATCCTATTTTTGAGGTTCTCAGGTATGGCCATGTATCAGCAGTATAAAGGGGCAGATAATGCCAAGTGTCACAGTGTCGTGTGTTTTCCTTATATCAAAGGGAAACTAAGCCTGATGAAGTAGAAGATGCCACGTAGCATTTTGGGAGCTGTTAGAAGCTTGCGGAGGAGTACCATGCATCTCAATAGACGTGGAAGTCATAGGGCTATATTTTCTGCTGCATTCAGCCAATGGACATGCAAGGATGATTTGGTTGTAGATTCAAATAGATCCTATGTGCGATTCAGTTCCAGTTTAGTCTCAGTTCAGTTGGAGATGATTGCAGATTCTTAACGGCTGTGAAATGTTTTGAGCCCCACTTTGCTTCTATAAATAGGGGAAATTTTGTAACTAGATATATACACATAGAGAAATACAGAGAATTATTACTACGATTGGATTGTATCATTTTTCCTTCATAGTTGTTTCAAAGAAGAAAGTAGATAGATCTGTGCATGTTTATGTGCCTCATGTACTTTGCTAAATATATTAATGAAAGAAGCTCTGCTCTATGCTATTGGTGATATTTTCTATGTCTTTGTATAAATCTTCTGAGTTTAGGCCTTGGTTTTAAATCTATCTATAATGTGTCTATGTTAATCATGCTTCATTTGCTCTTTGATATAGCTGAATTATAAGGGTTTAATCACTGTGCTAGTTGCTGAAACATACATAAGTCTGGTGCATTGCCTTAAGAGTTTTATTTCATTGTTTCTATAATCTTGTTTTTTATGCCCCTTTCCCAAAACCCCATTGAAAAAAGGGAGAGCCAGCTTCCCTAAAATCTGGAGGTTGTTTCAAGTATCAATCCCACATTTTTGAAACTTCCCATGTTGGCACTAAAACTCATACAATTTTATACATCAATAGTATTATCTAAAACAATAACAGTTTACAATACACTTGCAATGCAATTTCTTCCAAGAGTCTTCAAATGTCATTTCTGGAGTGATTCCAGCAACATAATAGTACTTGTAAAAACACTATGCAACTACAACTCCAAAACAATGCATTTTATAGAGATACAAGGCATATTCTAGAAGCTTCTTGAGATAGGCGTCCACCTTGGCCACATGGCCATTATCCTACATCAAAAGAAACTTGTCCAAGCTACAAATACATCTCTTACATCTTTCATACATGTAGATTTGACTTTCCCAACATGGAGCACTCTAAGGCTAAAAATAGACTATGATGGATGCTCTTACACATCTTACAAGTGTCATAAAAAATTGCAACATGAGAATATTAAATGTTGTAAGAGAATCCATCATATAATGATAAATATAGCATATTCCTCTTACAAGATGTCATACCCCAACTTGGGTGCCCAAAGATGCCTTTCCCTCATGCAAAGATACTCACCGACACTTGTCACCACTTGTCATAGGAATATCCAAACTTGGCTCTTACACATCAAAGATTCTATCATATGGAACATCCTCTTCAGCATACCATAGGGTGCTGACACATGGCATATTAGTGCCACCTCAAATGGGATGCCCAAATCCATGTAGGTTTGACTTGACCATCCAAGTCACATTCCAAGTAAGATGACATGTTACTATGCCACCTCAACTAAGTAACCAAACTAAATGTGCAAGTAAATACAACATTAGGCAATAAATAAATATACAATTAAATGAATAATGCTAGGAATTTGCAAAGTTTGAGACACCTTAATTCCCAACATTCTCCCACTTGTCTAACACCTTGCAAGAGCTAAAAGAAATGACACGATTTAACTGCTAGGGGTCAAGAGGCCCATAGACTCCGAACACCATCTGGACTTCTCTATGTCCACTGGTTTAGTCAATGCATCTGCAACATTCTTCAAAGTGTCTACATTTTCTAACATCACCTTCCCATCTTCTACCATATAGATTCAAACAAAATGAAACTAAACATTAATATGCTTTGTTCTGGCATGGAAAGTAGGATTCTTTGCCAAGAAAATCACACTCTGACTGTCACAACATATAGTAATCTATCCTACATCAAAACCAACATCTGAACACAACCTCTTAGGCCAAATGGCTCCCTTACAAGCATGATTTGCTACCATATACTCTGCTTCTATCATGGACAAAGCAACCATAGGTTGTCGCTTACTCAGCCAACTAATAGCACCACCAAACATGCTAAACACATAAGCACTGGTGGATCTCCTACTGTCAATGTCACCTGCCCAATCAGAATCCACAAATCCACGGATACTCATAGAATGTTAAGGTCTAGTAGGATAACCATGATAACATAAAGAATAATCAAAAGTACCCCTCAAATATCTAAACAACCTCTTCACTACATCCCAATGTACCCATCCAGGATTAGCCATAAACTGACTAAGGACTCCCACTGCTTGGGCAATGTCTAGTCCTGTACAAACCATAGCATACATCAAGATGCCAATTGCACTAGCATAAGGTACTTGTTGTGTGGTTACACAACACGCCCCATTTTAACTTGGCAAAACAGGGACCCAACTTTTGGCTTGGCTTGTGTTGTCTGCTTTCTGGCGGTTTGGTAAAAATGAGTCAGGTGCATCATCATCATGATATTCGGTGAGGTTGGTCATCATCATGAGGTCAGTTTGTCAAAGTTCATATTTTGTTTCTATGACCTCATATTTAGAAAGAGCTTGAAATTCCATGCAGGTTTGCCTTTTAAATCACTAGAAAATGCGTCCATATGTGGAAGTTATGAGCAGTCAAAGTTTTGGTCAAACCTGATAATCGCAAGGGATCATCATATTTTTTTTATCCTCAGTCATGTTGCAAGGTCATCCTGATCTTGATCTATCACCTGATAAAAATCATGCAGTCCCAATATCCGGACGTCAATCTTAGGTGATAGTGTGTTTTACGCGTCAAATGACCTTGTGCGCATCGTGAGCATCATGTTTTGAGTGTAACCTGATATTATATCATGCTGATATTATAATATCACCCTGCTTAGAAAGTCCACTATCTGCATATTTGCGTGCACATGTCAAAATCCTATCGGAGGGTCATCATCCTGATCTTTCAAGGGAGGGTCATATTTGCTGATATTCGCTAATATGATGAGGACGTCATCATATCCTCCTGATTTCCTTTTGCATGATCATGATGATCACCCTATCTTTTAAGGGAGGGTGATATTCCATTCCTTAGCATGATCATATTTTAAATATCACCCTAGCGCTAACCTGATGATGACCTCAATTCATCCTCATGCTTCGAAGGCAGAATATGATGGTTACGTTATCATGATATTCGATGAGGAGGATCATCATATTTTTATGCTGTCATGTTGTCAAGATCATCATGATCTTGTTTGTCTACCCGATATTTCGTAATGTCCTCCTGCCGAGAAATATGACCTTTCGCAAATATCCTGATGACGTCATCCTAACCTGATAAACGAAGAAGCAAATATCAGGATGACATCATCATCACATTTCCCTTCGGCAGGATATTTTCCAAAACATGATCCGGTTCGCGAATATGACAGTGACGTCATATTCTCAGTTAAACAAAAGCCCCAGATATCCTGATGATCATCATCATCCTGATCTTTCGAGAGGGTTACCTTGGCTGCAAAGGGGTCATATTACATTCACCACTTGATCATCTTCCTTAGGTGACCCGATATTACATTTATCCCCTGATCTTAACTAAACATGACGGTGACGTCATCTTTTGCATTTTAATGAAGCCCGAATATGATGATGACGTCACCATGATATTCCTTTCCTCAGCAGCAGGATCATCTTTCATATCCTCCTATTTTCCTTCGACATGATGATGTCATTCTTTTCCCCAATATACAGAAGCGAAACATGACGGTGACGTCATCTGGACATTCGGAAGGGGGAGCATCATATTTCCAAAATATCATGCAAACGAAAGTTTTAAGTCTTGCTGTCGGCCAAGTCTGGATTTTTCTTGCCGATAGAGCATGTCTTCCCGATGGATGGACATCATCATGATTTTTGGTGTCGGTATAAGTTTCACCGTCGGCCTAATGAAAAATTGTCATTCCGACAGTGTGTAGTCACGCCGATACATACATGATCATATGTGGAGCCCGATATACAAGAAAATGGGTGGGAAAACAGAGCGATAGAAAGTTGGGAGCCCGATTGCCTGTAGCTGCACATTTGGAGGCCTGGTCAATAAAACGTTTTAATTCCTGTTGTTTATCCACATGATGATAAACTTAATGTTTGTCTGTTTATTTGCAGGAAGTCATGATGCTGTTAGAGCTGCTGCTGAAGCTGATAATTGCAAAGTTGCACATGAAGGCAACATGAACCAGAAATGAGGAGGATATTGTCAAATATGTTGTTTGCCAGCTGGAGACCTATAATGAGACACTGTAGGACAGAAAGAATAAGCTGGACAACAGTAGGGATAAGTATGAAGCGCACAAACACGCCATCATCAAGGCAAAGACTCAAGATGGCGGAGGAATAGATCAGGTTGTGCAGGCATACAAACAGATCCAAAGCAGCATGCAACCCCATATGCACAGCGTCATCATCTGGATAGCGAAAGTTCAGAAAGCGATACACATGATGATGACCCGCATGCATCAGATGAAGAGCATGATGAAGATACATCATGAGGGGGGGAGTATCTTGCATATGCAATATAGATAGTTGCCAGCTGGCAACTTGTGCCTTTTTGTGAAATTAACAAGTCATGAAGTGATGACCGTTGATTTGTATTGACATATCTGATCCGTGGATCTTTTGTAACGGATTCCTCACCTTATTCTATAAAAGGTGGTGGAATGCCTTGTTATATTCATTCGAAACTTAATTGAAATTTGATTGCTGAAGTATTCAGGACTTATTTCAAAGCTGCTGTATATGTACATGTCTTTTGCATACTTAATGAAAGGGAAGAGTATTTTGATTACAAATCTTCGTAAATCTTGAGTAATCTGTGTCTGAATTCTGGATATATGCTTTGATTTGCTACGTCCCTTGGAGTGCTCATCATGTTGCATGTATTGTTTTCATTCATTATCCTCTGAAGTTTGCATCAACTGTATCTAGCTGTGGAATGTCCTGGTGAACATATGGTTTGATTTCTTCTCCTCATGATAGTATCAAGCATGTATGTGGATCAAAAGCTAAAGGTCCAACTTAATTAGAAGCATTTCTTTTAAATTCTTTCAATTTCAGAGCATCTCACTATCACAATTGCAAATAAACTGATAATCTTAAGCAGAACAGAGAAATATGCTGACATCCCGTAGGTAACTGAAAATCATTAGCATATTTGAGTTAAATGCATGCAGTATTGAAAATATCATGCAAAGAATTGCAAATAATGGTAGAAATCATGCAAATATCAGCCTGTAGGCACATTATTTGACTAAATCCATAAGTGCAGAGGTAGAATTGTTGGAGATTTATGCAGAGCAGACATATAGAGCAGGATATTTGGAGGAATGATGATGAACTTTGCAGAAATACATAAGGCCCCTAAATGGAAAACAGCAACACACATCAACCACTGAGTAACGTCAGTAGATTAAGACCTAATCAACGAAGACTTGGGATCATGAATTCTCTGAATTCATCGTATCTTTCAAGATGAGTAAAGGTTGTTGTGTAACTTTTATTCTATGTTTGTGAGTGACTAACATCATGATCAACAGTACTCTACTCATATCCTTCATCTTAGAAGGAGACTTTGGACAATCATTCACAGATAACTTTGACCCCAATGAAATAGGAACACACATTAGTTTGCAGTCTGCCATGTTGAATCTATCCAACACAGTCTTCACATACTTACTCTGGCTTAACTAAAGTTTTCTATTTTCTCTATCTCTTTTGATCTCCATCCCCAGAATGTACCTAGCTGCCCCTAAGTTTTTCATCTCAAACTGTGCTAACAACTAAGACTTCAAATCTGAAATCATTTTCTTACCATTACCAATCAGCAACATATCATCAACATACAATGCAATAATGAGAATATGATCATTATCAAACTTGTAATACACATAATGATCTGATTTCAATCTTAAAAATCTAATGGACAACACAAAGGCATCAAATTTCAAGTACCACATCCTAGGAGATTGCTTCAAACCATACAAAGACTTCTTTACCTTTCACCACATAGTGCTTACGCTGTGACATATATATTTCTTCCTCCAAGTCACCATGAAGGAAAGTTGTCTTTACATCTATTTGTTCCACTTCTAAATCATATGCTGCTGCAAGAGATAACATGAACCGAATAGATGTCAGCTTTGCAACGGGAGAGAAAATTTCACCATAATCAATTTCCTCCACTTGTGAATACCCCTTCGCAATGAATTTGGACTTATACTTCTCAACACTACCATCTACACCAAATTTTTTCTTGAACATCCATTTCTATCCAACAGTTTTCTATCCATCAAGAAAAGGCACCAAGTCCCAAGTTTTATTCTTTTCTAAAGAAGCCATCTCATCTTCCATGGCCTCCTTCCAAGAACCTATATCTTTCATGCCCATAGCCTTTGTCACAGTTATAGACTCATCAGTGTTAGTAAGCAAAGCAAAATCACAACTAGAATTAAGCAATGTATAGCCAAACCTCTCATGTTGCTTCATGTTTCATGTGGACCTCCTCAAAGGCTGAGGTGGAGGTTCTACTTCTTCTAAACTTTAAAAGCTGTTAGAGCTCTCCTCATCATCATGTCCAATAGGGTCTTTTGGTTCAGTCTTCTTAGGGGTAGAAGGAAACTAAACAACATCCTCTTTCTTTTCTTTTTCGCCTAGCTGTAGAACAACAAGAGAAGGTGTTAGCTCTTTGAAGATAACACTTCTACTATACAACACTTTTTCAGCCATAGGATCCCAAAGATTGTAACCTTTCACACTGACACCATAGCCAATGCAGATACACTTAATTGCCTTGTTCTCCAATCTTGACCTCTTCTCCTTGGGAACATGTGCATATGCCTCACAACCAAAAACATGAAGATGTCTCAACATGGACTTCTTACCAGACCACACCTCCATGAGTTTCTTATCAACTAGCACTGAGGTAGGAGACCTATTAACCAGGTAGCAAGTAATGGCTATAGCTTTAGCCCAAAACTTTTGTTCGAGGCTAGCATCACTAAGCATTCTCCTAGCCCTCTCCATCAACATTCTTTTCATCCTCTCTACAACTCCATTTTGTTGTGGGGTATAAGGAGTTATCTTATGTCTTTCAATCCCATGTTCTTTATAGAACTTATCAAACTCTATAGAACAAAACTCATCACCTTTATCAGTTCTCAAACACTTAATATTTTTACCAGTCTGATTCTCTACAAAAGCTTTAAACTCTTTGAACCAACTAAAGACTTCAACTTTGCTTATGAGAAAATAAATCCATGTCCTTCTACTATAATCATCAATAATTGATACAAAATATATAGATTTAGAGATTGAAGGAGCATTCACAGGACCAAACACATCAGAATGAATGAGATCCAAAACACTACAAGACTTGTGAGAACTAGAGTAAAACTGAACACGGTTTTGTTTTCCATATATACAATGTTTGCAAAAGTTGAACTTGAGATTAAAATCATTTAACCCCTCAATGAGGTGTTTATTTTTAGGGCTCTAAGACCCTTCTCACCAATGTGACCAAGTCTCTTATGCCATAACATTGTCTTTTCAATAGGAAGTTTCATTTCCAAAGCATGAACACCCTTAGGTACCCAGAAAGAACTACCATCAGAAGTAGAAGCAATAGTCCTTTTCACTATGGGTTCCAATGGTGAGGATGAAGAATCTAAAATTCTTTTCTTTGAAACATAAAAACTATTGCACTGAATAGTGTATGCATCTAGCTAAAATAGAGTACCTCTCTAAGTACCCTTAGCAAGCACCATAGCTCCTCTTATCATCTTACATCCTCCACCTGAGAAGACAACCTGCACACCTGCATCATTCAATTTACTTATAGAGATTAGGTTTCATGCTAAACCAGGGATGTGCATCACCCCATTGATCCCCTTCACTTGTCCATCAGGGAATCGGATCAAGACTCTTCCACACCCAACTATCTTTAGGTGAGAGTCATCACCTAGGTACACCTTCCCACCATTATACTCTTCATACTTTGTAAACCAACCTCGATGAGAGGTCATGTGGAAAGAAGCACCAGAGCCAATCAGCCACACATCTTCAGATGCATGGGTGGCTAAGGCTACAACAAAAGCATCACCATCATCTTGTGACTTGTCAAATCAGAATTAGAGTTCTTCTTTTTCTTCTCCTCTTTACACTCCTTTCAGAAGTGCCCAGTTCTTCCATAGTTCCAACACACTACCTTAGACTTTCTAGGAGATTTGGATCTCCCACGAGATTTGGATTTGCCCTTTTCAACTTTCTTGTCTTTCTTTTTCCCTTTTTCTTTGGGTCTTCCATGAACCACAAGAGCCTCTTTGGCTAACTCAGATGACTTTCTATCCATCTCTTCAAATAACAATGAAGACACCACTTCATCCATTTTGAAAATAGATATGGTACTCCCAATGGCTATAACAAGATGATCCCATGAGTCTGGCAAAGAATAAAGCAAGGTCATACAATGATCCTCCTCCTCCATTTTCACTCCAACGGATGTCAACTGTGCAACTAGCATGTTAAAGGCATTTAGATGGTCTATAATGGATCCTCCATCTTCCATCCTTAGAGAATATAGCTTCCTCCATAGGAATAACTTGTTTACCAGGGATTTGGCCTGATAAACATCACCAAGTTTCTTCCACAACTCCTTCACGATCTTCTCCTCATGGACATTTAACAAGACAAAGTTAACCAAATAGATTCTCACAAGACCCTTAGCTTTTTGATCCTTGAGATCCCAATCATCTTACGACATTTCTGTTGGTTTTACATTGGAAATTGCTTCCCATAGATCTATATCAACAAGCATGTCTTCCATTCTGAGTTTCCACAACTCAAAATTGCTGACATTAAACTTTTCCAATTTAATTCTACTGAATGTGCCTGCCATCTTCTCGTTGCAACAAGATCACATAATACTCTGCACAAACTCCCACTCAATCGAAGATTAGCTCAAAAAACCCCTACCCAACAACTAGGATCACAGGTGATCAAGCTCTGATACCAACTGAAAGGAAGCAAGGTACACGAAACACACTTCCTACACCAATCTAATGAGGGGAAATGTACGCAAATTCATTTTAATCCTTACAATTTCACCAATGCTAAATATGTAACATAAGAAATTATAGTAGCAACACAACACATAAGAGATTGACACAAGATGTATCGTGGGGAAAAATTTTTCAAGTAAAAAACCCCACTCTAAAACCTACACAATGTATTATATGAAACAATAATAGTTTACAATACACTTGCAATGCAAGTTCTTCCACGAGTCTTCAAATGTCATTTCTGGAGTGATTTCGGCAGCATAACAGTACTTGTAAAAACGCTATGCAACTACAACTCCAAAATAATGTATTTTATAGAGATACAAGGCATATTCTAGAAGCTGCTTCTTGAGATAGGCATCCACCTTGGCCACATGGCCATTATCCCGCATCAAAGGACACTTGTTCAAGATGTAAATACATCTCTTACATCTGTCATACATGCAGATTTGGCTTTCCCAACATGGAGCACTCCAAGGATAAAAATAGACTATGACGGATGCTCTTACACATCTTACAACTATCATAAAAAATTGCAACATGACAATCTTAAATGTTGTGAGAGAATCCATCATACAATGCTAACTATAGCATATTCTTCTTACAACATGTCATACCCAAACTTGGGCACCCAAAGATGTCTTTCCCTCATGCAAAGATACTCACCGATACTTGTCACCACTTGTCATAGGAATCTCCAAACTTGGCTCTTACGTGTCATAGATTCTATCATATGGAATATCTTCTTCCACATACCACAAGGTGCCGACACATGGCATATTAGTCCCACCTCAAATGGGATGCCCAAATCCATGTAGGTTTGACTTGACCATCTATGTCACATTCTAAGTAAGATGACATGTCATTGTGCCACCTCAACTAAGTGACCAAACTGAATATGCAAGTAAATACAATATTAGGCAATAAATAAATATACAATTAAATGAATAATGCTAGGAATTTGCAAAGGTTGAGAGTGTTGCAAGTATGTGCCTAATCGGTGTTGTCATTGATGTCAACATATCTGTGTTGTCATTAGTGTCAATTGTGCTTACTTTGTTGAGGATATTGAGAAAATTAGCCTCTCCAATGATAACAATGTGTTGCAGTAAAAACAGTGCATTACAAGTTGAAGAACAGTCTAGAAGAATGCTTTGCATTTCCTGTAGAATAAATATATTTGTCTACGGATTGGAATTTATGTAGAAGATTGTCTAAAGATGTTATATTCTGAGTTTGAGCCTCCGGTATGAAAAATTGAGTGAGTTATGTTCACCAGAGTGAAAGCATATTTTTTCTATGTTTGGTGGTGATAGGGAGAAAGTGTTTTGCTCCGCATTCCTCCACATTGAAGTGTTTTGGTTTGCAGTTCTGGAATTAAGTCTGTGGTGATGTTAGGTGCCTTCAACTACAATGGTTCATGATTTGATGGTCTACAAGCTATCTTTTATTTATGATAGTGGTCGATAGTGTTGTTCTTGTGCTCTAGTTTGAAGAATCTCATTGATATAGTGGTTAGAGATTGTACGATTGTTCCTCATGATTACAATGTGCTTGTGGATGTCTCCTGATCATGGTCCTACATTTAGATTGGTCTGCAAGGTGGAAATTAGATCATGAATGAAGCACGTTCTTGAGAATACTTGTGTTAACATCAGTCTTGGCTGACCTAGTTGAATTCATCATCTACGGAGATGCATCGAAGATTATGATAGCATGTTGTGGCATGGAAGATTATGTTTGAGTCCCAGCTAAGGCATAACATGATCCGCATACATTCTTACATCTTTTCCTTAGCTAAATTTGTATTAGTCCTAGACCTATTTTATGCATGTTTGTAATGCCGACCTTGGAGATTGTTCCAACAGTTGATGATTGTAATGCCGACCTTGATGATCATTCCAAGGTTGATGTAGTGTATAAATACTTGTAATTGAATCATGAAAATGTATCCAAGTGCGAAGATGTGAATATAAAGTGAAGTAAGGTAGAAGAGCAGAGCATAAGTGTTTTGTACTTCAATGGAATTGAACCTTGCCATGGAGTAGATACTGTTATCTCAGTTCAACCATTTGGTAGTGAGCCACCCATTAGCAGTGAGGCTTTCTTTGCAATGAGCAATTTGGGTAGTGAGCCCTGTAGGCACTAAGCCTCTAGTTTTTGGTATTGATATAACTTATTTATTTCTATGGGCTAACACCCACCGTGGTTTTTGCCTTCTAGGGTTTTCCATGTAAAAATCTGGTGTCTCACATGTTGTTTATACTTTTGTGTTGAGCTTCTCATCTAATGCTTTCATGGTTATATCTGAATATAAGTAATTGATAAGTTGATAATTATATTTGGTTAAAAGTTTTAGGACAACTGATTCACCCCCCCTCTTAGTTGTCTGGTGTAGTTTAACAATTGATATCAGAGCCAAGTTCCTTTGAAGAAAGTCTAACACTTGAGGAAGATCTAGAATGTTGTATAAGAAGGAAGCTCCACATTTTGATGGGACAAATTATACACTTTGGAAGGTACAAAAAATCCATCTTCTTTGTCTTGGTTATAAAGTATGGCTAGCTACACAGCTTGAGGAAGATCCAGGATGTTTTATAAGAAGAAAGCTCCACATTTTGATGGGACAAATTATGCATTTTGGAAGGTACGAATAAAAAGCCATCTTATTTGTCTTGGTTATAAAGTATGGATGTCTACATAGTCACAATTTGTCATGCCTAGAGGTGGTTTGACAACTAAAGATGATATCAAAGAATATGAGTTGGATATCAAACAAAGGATGCTCTATTAAGTTCCTTAACTAACTCAGTGCTGACAAAACTTGTGGACCTTGAATCTGCAAATGAGGTATGGGAGAAGCTAAAAAATCTGTATGAAGGAGATGATTTTGTAAAAGAAAAACTACAGAGCCTAAAAGTGAGATATGAAGGTTTGAAGATGAATGTAGAGGAAAATATAACAACCTTTATGCAAATAGTTGATGAACTTGTCACTGTAATAAAAGGTATGGGAGAAACTCTTAGTGACAAAGAAGTTGTGATGAAAATTCTCAAATCACTACCAAAATCCTACTATCACAAGGTAGCCTCTATTGAAGAGTTTATGTCTATGAAATATATTGATAGAGATCAGTTACTTGGAAAGCTTACAGCCTTTGATAGGAGAGAATTTGGTGATACACTGCCAAAAGTTGAATCAGCTTTTAAAGCCAATACTTCTGAAAGGACTTCTAGAGCTGAGAAATATAGAGTGGATGATGAATTTGAAGAACTTGAAGATAACTTTGTTAATAGGCTACAAAGAGGTTTTAGTAAGTTGAAAGGCAAGTTACCTTTCAAATATTTCTCTTGTGGTAAAGTAGGTCATTATGCTTCTAGATGTCCTGAAAGAATTGAAAGGAATAAGAAAATATATGAGAGCAGGCCTAGAATTCTAAAGAAATGCTACTATGTCAGAGATTTTGATGATGAAGGAGTGACTGATGATGAATCTGATGATGCTAGTACTAATGCAAATTAATGTTTGTTTATTGCTATCAAAGATCTAGTGTTTACTAATTCTGCTAGTTGTGTGAAGGAAGAAAAACTAGTAGAAGAAAGTACCTTGGTTGTTCAGGTTGAGAAAGATAAGGATGAGTTGATCATTGATAGCAGATGCTCACAACATGACTAGTGACAAAAGTTAGTTTGTGAGTTTGGAAAAGTATGATGGGGGATTGATCAGGTTTGGAGATAATGTGGCTGGTAAGATTTGTGGAAAAAGATCTATTTCAATTGATGGAAAGCATAATACTGACAATGTTCTTTATGTGAAGGGTTTGAAGCATAATCTTTTGAGTGTTGGTCAGATGCATGACAAAGGTGAGATTCAAAGACAATGGGTGCAAGATCATGGAAAGCTCCAGAGATGTGGTTGCTACCAGTAAGAAGACTAAAGGTAACATCTATCAATTAAGAGGAACTAATGATTACTATTTATTGGCCCAAGTAGATCAAAGTTGGATATGGCATAGAAGGATGTGTCACATAAACTTTCATAATCTGGTAAAGATAAGTTTAGGGTCTAGACTGTGAGATATTTACCAAAACTTGTCAAACCCCTCCAATGCAATTTGTAAGGAATGTCAGTGGGGAAAGCAAACAAGGACAAGCTTCAAAATCAAAGAACAATTTTCTATTGGTTTGCTAGATCAAGTGCATATAGATCTCTGTAGTCCTACAAGGGTGAGAAGTCTATAAGGTGACAGGTACTTCATGTTGCTTATTGATGATTATTCTAGAATGACTTGGGTTACTTTTCTAAGAGATAAATCAGAAGCCCTAGAAAAGTTTAAATCCTTCAAAGCAATGGTTGAAAATGAAATAGAGTTGAAGATCAAATGCTTGAGGTCTAATAGAGGAGGTGAGTTCACATCAAATGAATTCAACATTTCCTATGTAGAGCATGGGATAAAGAGACAGTTGTCTACACCTAGAACTCCTCAACAGAATGGAGTTGTGGAAAGGAAAAATAGAACAATTCAGGAGTCTGCTAGGACAATGATGAAAGAAGAAGATCTATCGAAAGTTTTTTGGAAAGAAGCTATTCATACTACTATTTACATCCAAAACAGAGTTCAAGTGAAAGATAATGGTACTCAAACTCCTTATGAATTGTGGTATGGAAAAGTTCCTACTATAAAATATTTCAAAGTCTTTGGAAGCAAATGTTATATCAGGAGAGATGAAGATCTAGGAAAGTTTGATGCAAGGTGTGATGAATGAATCTTGCTTGGTTACTCTACCAAAAGTAAGGTCTACCGGTGCTACAACAAAAGGCTCAAAAAGATTGTTGAGAGTATAAATGTGAAGGTAGATGAAGGCAAGGAAAGAATATCAGATTTGAGTTGTTGTGAACCAGATGAACTAGTGACCATAGTAAATGAAGAGGAAGATAAGCAAGAAGATAGTCAAGATGAAGAAGAGGATCCAGAAGATGTTGTCAAAACTCCCAGGTATATAAGGATTAATCATTCTAAAGATCAAATTATAGGTGACAAAAACAAAGGTTTACAGACAAGAAGAAGAGCTATAGAAGACCAAGTGGATTACTGTTTGATCTCAAAAGTTGAACCAAAGATAGTGAATGAAGCATGTAATGATGAAAGTTGGGTAAAAGCCATGGAGGAAGAGCTAAAGCAAATAGAAAAGAATGATACTTGGAAATTAGTTCCTAGACCTACTAACAAAAATGTTATTGGAACCAAATGGGTTTTCAGGAATAAGATGAATGAAAATGGAGAAGTTGTAAGGAATAAAGCAAAGCTTGTATGCAAGGGATATGATCAGTTTGAAGGAATAGACTTTGAAGAAAGGTTTGCTCCTGTAACCAGGATTGAAGCAATTAGATTATTCCTAGCATTTGCAGCTCACAAAGATTTTAAAGTGTATCAGATAGATGTAAATTTTGCATTCCTGAATGGTGATTTGGAAGAGGAAGTTTACACTGAGCAACTAAAAGGATTTAAGTTGTTAGACCAAGGAGATGTTGTATGTAGGTTGAAGAAAGCTTTGTATGGACTCAAGCAAGCTCCTAGAGCCTGGTATACAAGGTTGGACAAGTACCTATTATAGTTAGGGTTCAATAAAGGTACTGCTAACAATAATCTTTACTTCAAAATCAATGGTGATCAAATTTTGATTGTTGAAGTTTTTGTTGATGATATCCTCTTTGGAGGTAACGAAGGTATGTGTATGAAATTAGTTGATGAAATGCAAAAAGAGTTTGAGATGTCCATGTTCAGTGAAATGAATTTCTTTTTAGATCTACAAATAAATCAGTCAGATAAAGGAATCTTCATATCTCAGTCTAAGTATGTGAGAGAGTTGTTGAAAAAGTTTCAGATGGAAGACTCTAAAACGGTGTGTACTCCCATGATAACTAGCTAAAATTGAGCAAATTTGATGAATCACCCAAGGTTGATCAAATAAAATACAGATCCATGATTGGAGGATTACTTTATCTAACTCAAACTAGACCTGATATTATGCATGCAATTTTTCTTATTGCAAGGTTTCAACCTGATCCAAGGGAATCACATGTGATGGTAGTAAAGAGAATTCTAAGATATTTGAAAGGTACTCTGGATTATGGCTTATGGTATCCAAAGGACATGGATTTCACTCTTAGTACTTATACAGATGCAGATTGGGCTGGAGATGTTGATGACAGGAAGAGTACAAGTGGAGGTGCCTTCTTCTTAGGTAATAGATTGGTCTCATGGATAAGCAAGAAACAAGATTCAATATCTTTGTCAACTGCAAAAGTAGAGTATATTGCAGTAGCATGTTGTTGCACTCAAGTATTATGGATGAAGTAGACTTTGAAGGATATAAGAGTTGTGTATGAAGAGCCAATTGCAATCTTTTGTGACTGTTATCACCCAGTTTTGCACCCTTGCATACAGTTGTGAAACCTCTGTAAACTGGAATAACATGGGAATGATCTCTAAGTGTGGGACTTTGCTAAATGAGATCAGACCTCTGGAGAAGGCCGGCTTCTTTGTCTAGCTATCACCTAAAACTACTGAATTTTGAGCTGAAAAAGGAGAGAGAAAGCTTGTAATGGAAATGAAATAAAATCTTGAAAACAAAAGGGGTGATACACCAGAAAGATTTAAAGAAACTTCCACAACACTGAGAAGATGTACAATATAATCAAATACAACAAGTAGGTATACACAGGTTAGATGACTCTAACAGAGGTGAGAAGCGATATGATTGAGAGGAATGAAACATTCATAGACAAACCATATGCAGATTCACACAGAACTAGGAAAATCAGTAAAGATGCAAAATTAACTTGCATATATTCAATGGAAAGGCACAGTTACATCATATGAAAACCCTGTTTGGAAACAAAAAAGCCTTAATGCCAAAAAATTTCCAACCTTCTTTATAACATTTTAATGCATATATATAGCATTCCAAAACTATCCTAAGTCGGTTACAAAATTTGCTCCATGAGCTAGAAATGAAAAAATCTCCCTCGATGACTGTCCAACTACAACAGTTATGGCATCAAAATCTGGAACTGGGCGGATATGAGATATTTTGGAGTCTTGAATGCAAGCAGCTTACTCATTGATCTGCAGTAGAGAAGATGAAAATATCTGGAAGAGAAAGGTGGGAAGATATTCTGACCATCAATGCGAGCTGTATCATCTTTGTGCAGCAATGAATGCCCCAAAATATCTTCATCTGCTGAAAGTCATCGCTGAAATGTTCATTCGCCCAAAATATGCATCCTCAGATCTAAAAATTGAAAATTGGAAAATTCCCCCAAAACCTGCTCAAATGAAAGAGGAAGCAAAAACATGCACTTTTGTCTCTTACAGCATGTCAAAATTTGCTGAAATGGGGAAGATACAAGTAGTCAAAGATTTGGTCAACCACATGTATATACTGCATCTGCATCTATGTGTATATCGCATGCATCTTGGCGCCTGAAACAGCATTTAAAAATGCATTCTGCAACTCCTTTGCATATGCATGGCACCTTGTATATCGGGCTCTGTATATGCCTTGTATGTTCAAAATTGTATATACATACAATTTCCCCTTGTATATGCGGGCCCCACCTCTTTAAAATTGTCCAACATATAACTTTGTATCTGCACCTTTGTATGTCTGAATATACAAGCCGCGGACCTCAAAACACCACTGAGCTGTATTTCATTGTTATGCCAGGTCCGGCTTGCATATTCCTATTTGTACATTTCTTTGTATATGCAAATATACAAACACTTATTCATACAAAATGGACTCCAAAAGACCTTTAAGTGTATTTGATTACCTGTCAGGTCCGGCTTGTATCACTTCCTTTTGTATATCTCTTTGCATATCCATGATATACAAGTGGCCTCATACGTACAAAATGGACTCGGAGCCTAAATGAGGCAGAAATGATATCCATTTGAAATCCGGCTTGCATATCGGCTTTTTTGTATGTCAAGACATACAAACATCTTTTATACAAGGTGGACCCAAGAACAACATAGAATAGATTGAAACTTCTATTCAGGTCCGGATTGTATATGTTTCCTTGTATATCAACTTGTATGTGTGAACATACAAGTCGATATACATTCCACTGTAGCATTTAAACCTTTGTATATATATGATATACAAACTCCTTTGTATATTTCCCTACGGCACTTCTTGCATGCAATTTCATTTGTAAACCTACGGGCCCCACCTTTTGTATGTATGCTGGCACTGTAGCAAATGTACATCTGCACCCTTGTATATGCAAATATACAAACTCAAATATACAAACTCCCATATATACAAGGAGGGAATCTTTGAGGAATATCCCCGCAATGTATCTTTATACATTGTATGTTTCTCTTGTATCTTTCCTTGCATATCGCCAATATACAAATGGGGAATATTCCTGAGGACCTGTGGAAGATTCCCTGAATGTATATGCATTCCCTGGCCCGATATACATTCAAAATGCATAAAACTTTTTTTTTTCAACATTTCCTAAGGCCGATAGAGATTTTCAAGCTCGCCAAATGCATGTTTGAACTGTAAGTTTGACCAAAACTTTGACCATCAATAACTTCTTTATTTGGCCAAATTCCAGGGTGATGTAAAAAGTAAACCTGCCTATTTTTTCAAGCTCTTTCCAATGGTAAGGTTTCTTAGGCAATTTGGCACTTTTCATTTTTAGGAAACATTTTCCAAAGGCTTTTCAAGGAAAATACTAGGTTAATTGTTTGGCTCTGGTCAGAGGAAAAAATGGGTCAACAATTTGGCGACCTCTATGCGATGTTTGCCTTCTCAATAGTTAGATTAGTGGCCTATACATCTATTGGGCATAGAGTCACACAGAGACTAAAATATAGATATTTCTAACCTTTGAAAAACAAGATAGAAGCAAAGAAGAACACTTGGAAGGCCAAATCAAGACAAAATGTTGAAAGCAAACTCTTTCAACTATGCTAGACAACATTTAGGGAAAGCAAAAGCAGATCTAAACTAATGTGCAACAGCACTTATTGAAAGCATAGAGACCTAGTTTATTGATTTACAAGGCATTCATACCTCAAAACACCTCTTTAGGTGTATCCCATTGACTGGTATAGGCAGATTTTGTCCATCCATATTTGATAACTGAAATGCATTGTGCTCCTTGCATTCAGTAATAAGAAATGGAACACTTCACATGTCAACTTTGGAGTGCTTTCCTAGTCTGCTTTTTAATTCATCCCATTTAAGCACCATGTCACCCATTCTAAAGCTTCTGGGGGTGGCCTTCTGATCGAAACTTCTTTTGGTTTGTAGTTGATGAGATTCCATAGTATTCATAACCTTGTCCCTGATTTCTTCAAGCTCCATAAGCTGAGCATATCTGACAGCCATGGGATCTTCCTCTTCAAACATTTCTAGCTGATTCATGATGTCTAGTGCTGGCAGTTCTACAAAGATAGGCAATCTTGCTTCCTTCCCATATACTAACATATATGGAGAATTTCCAATGGACCTCTTAGGAGTTATTCTATCTGCCCATAAGGCATATTTCAAATTAGTGTGCCAGGTCCTCTGGTTGTCCTCCATTGATCTTTTAATAATCCTTATGAGATTTTTGGTGGTAGACTCAGCCAAACCATTACCCTGTGGGTAATAATTAGAAGAAGTATTAAGATAGATCCCATTTTTGATAGCCCAATCAGTTATCTTTAAGCCAACAAAGGCTAAAGCATTGTCAGAAATTATTGTCTCAGGCACTCCAAATTTGGAAATCAAGTCATGATAAAAATTTAAAACAACATTTTCATTTGATTCCTTTAGAGCTACTGCTTCAGTCCATCTTGTGAAAAAATCTGTAGCTGTAAGAATCCACTTGTGGCCTACACTTGATGGTGGATTAATGGGTCCTACAAAGTCAACGCCCCATCTCATGAAGGGTTGCTCTATTTGAATTGGCCGTAGAGGTAAGGCCGGCAACCTTTCTTTTCCTGCAAAAATGGCACATTTTATACACTTCCTAGCCCATGCATGGGCATCCTTAAATAAGCTAGGCTAGTAATAGCCAGCTCTCATTACTTTCCAAGTGGTCGTCTTTGGGGCAAAATGACCCCCCACTGCTCCATCATGAAATTCATGTAGTACCTTGTCAGTCTGATCTTTATCAATGCACCTTAACAATACACCATTAAAGTCCTTTCTGAAAAGGATGCCATTTATTAAAACATATGGAACTGATTGCAATCTATAATATCACCTTTTAGTTCTATCTAGACCTACTGGACATTTGTTAGTTTGCAAAAATTTAGTCATATCAGTAACCCAGCCTGTGTTCGCTACTGCTGCATTATCTTGAGGTGCATCCTCAAAGGTAAAAAGTGTCTCATCCCCCTTATTAGAACTAGTAGCGAGCTACTCGCTGAGTCCTCTACCTCTAACATGCTTGGTTACTTGGATATCCACGTCATATTCCATGACCTTGGTGATCCAACTGGCTCTTTTCTCATTTATATCTTTGTTCAATAGGAACTCCTTCATGCTGGGATGAGCCACCATCAAATGTATCGTGTTATTAGAAAAAAGATGCCAAAATTTCTTGAGGCTCCATATCACTACAAGGACATGCTTCTCAACAAAGTTGTATCTCTGGTCATATTCTTCTAGCCCCTGTCTAAAGAAGGCGATTGGCTGCTCAAAGCCGCTACTCTACTTCTGCACTAAAATCACAGAGATTGTATCTAGGCTGCCATAAGCATATAGAATAAAATCTTTGGAAAAGTCAGGATGTACCAAGGTTGGTGCAACTGACAATGCTTCTTTTATAGACTCAAAACCGAGTCTGGCCTCTTTTGTCCAATTAAAGGCTATATTCTTTTTCAACATGGATGTCAAAGGTTTCAAAAGGTTTGCGATATCAGGGATGAACCTTCACAAAAAATTAATTCTGCCAATAAAACTTTGTAATCCCTTCTTATGACTTGGTAAAGGCAGCTCCAAAATGGCCCTTACTCTTTCAGCATCAATAGCAATGCCTTCTTTTGAGACAACGTGCCCTAACAGCTTGCCTTTATGGACAACAAAAATGCATTTGTTTGGATTAAGGGATATCCTAAACTCTCGGCATCTCTCAAAAACTTGCCTTAAGTGGGATAAATGCTCAGATGCATTCTTGGAAAAAATTGTTAAATCATCTAAGTACACCAGCACCAGTTTGTATAACAAACCCTTGAACGCCATATCCATGGCTCTTTGAAAGGTCGAGCCAGTGTTAGAGAGACCAAAAGGAATCCTCCTGTAGGCCATGGTGCCCCACTTGGTAGTGAAAGTAGTTTTGAACTGATCCTCCTCCTTGACTAACACCTGATTGTAACCAGAAAATCTGTCAAGCAAAGAAAATCTCTCCGAGCCAGCCACTACTTGTAAAATCTACTCCATTGATGGAAGTGGGTAGTGGTCTTTTAGGGAGGCTCTATTTAGGTCCCTGAAATCAACGCATAGCCTGATTTCTCCATTCTTCTTCCTCACAGGGACAAGGTTTGAGACCCAAGAAGTATGCTTGATGGGAAAAATGATCTTTCCCTCAATTAGCTTAGTCAATTCTTTAATCATCAGGGGCTCTAGCTTTGGATTTAGAGGCCTCTACCTTTGCCTTACAGGCTTTGCACCTGGTTCCAATTCTATGGTGTGCTGGGCAATATGAGGATCAAATCCCTTTAGGTCTGAATAATCCCAAGCAAATACCTCTTTAAATTCCTGACAAAGAGCAATAAAAGCTCTCCTGTCCTCAGCTAAACAAATTTTACCTATTTTGAGGAGTTTTCCCTTAAAAATTTCTAACTCCTCATAATGTTCTTCTTTTATTTGCATACCGGTCTTAGTCTTCTTCATCTGATCATCGATGCCAAAAATAGACTCCAAAGTCACCAATCCCTTGGGCAGCTTGTTTGTCTTTAGCTGAATAATCTGATCATTGCCATACTGTTGTTTGAGTTTATCCTGGTTCATCATAGAAAATTCATCTTCCTCTAACAGGAATTTTAGAATCTGTTCATCACTTTCAAAGACCTACCAATGACCATTATTGTCAGGGATGGAGGGTATGTCAACTATTTTTACATGGGTCTGCATTTTCTCCTTTTGAATGTCACTAGGGATGTCAAACTGTGCCCCAGTTGCAACCAATCTATCAGCATGAGAGTTTTGATTTCTTGGAATGGCAATCAGATTAAAAGCATCAAACTCCTCAATCATGTTCCATACCCTATGCTTATAGCACTTCAAGGTATCATTTTTGGTAAGGTGCAGTCCTCTTACCTGATTTACAATTAGTTCACTATCCCCAAATACTTGTAAACAACCTATTTTCCTCTTTCTTGCCCACTGCAAACCATGAATTAATCCTTCATATTCAGCAGTGTTATTGGTGCATGAGAAGGCAAAACAGAAAGCAGCATAATATTTTTCACCCTGTGGTGACACCAACATTACACCACCACTGGATCCATTTCTGCTCCTAGAGCCATCAAAAAACATTTTCCACACTTCTCCTTGCTGCTCGGTCTACTGTTCTGCATCCTTTACCATACTTGGAATTGCTGCCTTAGGCTCATGAAGTATATAGACCCCCATACCATTTTCTTGAATATGTGTTTCAGGATCATCTACAACATCTTGTGAGGACCATTCCCTTAATAACACCTCTAGTATACTCTCAGCTTGTAACTCTTGAGCTGCCACAAGTTTAGGATCATTAGAAAGAATGTGATTTGCATTAACCACACTTGGTGTATAGGGCTCTATGTGATGATTTGAAAGTAATTCAGATCTTAGGGTCACCTTAGTGCCATATCTGGTCCTAAAAAACATATGGGACCAGTCAAAGGATAGGTATCCTCCTATTTTGGCTGTGAATTCTCTTGATAGGCACATGGCAAAATAGGGGGGCAAATCAATACTGAAGACCTCTTGGTAGATGGAAACATTGGGACAGGTATGTAGAGTAAGACCTAGGTCTTTTATTACACCCATAGTACTAATAGTTGTGCCATCTAATTGGAGTACACCCTTCTCAAGAGGCTGGTACTTGAGCCCTAATTGGTCTGCAACTTGTTTAGGCATCACAGAACTGCTTGCTCGACTATCCACCATGCAATTATGAACTAATTTATCTCCAATTATCAATGATATATAGAATGGGAGTGGCTTAGTACTTTTGTTAGGCTGTTTGCTATTATCCTTAGAGGAATTAGTAAGGACAGCCCTATTTGGGTCAACAGTTGTATCTTTGGACACCTTCAAATCAGACAAGGCAGATTGCAATAGGTCTTTTTGACCCGGGATGGCTAAAGAATCCCACATAGACATTGTCACATTCATCTTTTTCATATTTTCAATAATATTGAAAGGTGGAATGGCACTCACTTTCTGATTTGATTTTGTAGCAGTGACATCTGGCTGCAAACGAGGCATCTCCCTTGCTTTTGTTGGGTCATTTCTTTGTAGAATATGGGGAATTTGGGGTGCAAGAACATTAGCAGACGCTTTTCCTTTATTTGCTTCTTATTCTACCTTATAACCCCTTTTCTTTGCTCTTGTATTTGCTGCAACTGAGGTGTTATCACTATTTATGCCACAAAATTCACCTTCCTGCCAGTTCATAAAGTAGAATCACTCTAAGGTTGTTCCTGTTGTTGCACAGCCCCATCATTTGGTGTACTTGGCTATGAGGCTGACACATTTTGCACCATTAAAGCCTGATTTATGACTCCATTTGAGCAGGCTGCTTGACTGTCTGGCTGATTGCATGGGTAGCACCACTCATATTCAGCTACTAGGTTGTTCTGAGTAGGGACAAGGTCCCTTACGGTGTTAATAGGTGCTGGATTATAAGGTAGAAAAGGCCTTTGATTTACATTCTATCTGGCACCTTGATAGTTGCTTTGATAAGGCAGCCTATTAGCTTGATACGGTTGATTTTGGCCTTGAAATGGTTGATTCTGCCCCTGGCTAGATTGCTGATAAGGCTGAAAGGGCCTCTGGGGTTGTTGCTTCTTTATGTTTACCAGTTCATTTCCAAAAGTTTGAAGGATACCCTCAATCTTTTGTTGACTATTTTTAATCTCTTTCAAATCTTGAGATGAACTAGAGGTAGCAGGTTCAGAATTAGCAATATTTGGTAATGTTGCAATAGTAGGTACAAGGGGAAAACATGGAATTGGCAAAGGCATAGAAGCCTGAATCTCAGGAAAGATAGGCATTGGTGGTCTGGGTGCTATTTTTCTGGCCTGAATGAGATTATTCTCTGCCCTAATTGCTAATTCATACACATCTGGTAAACTATTACCTCCTAGTGATTGAATCATTACTGAAATATCACTATTTAGGGCTTCAAAAAATATAGAAATGCATATTCAATTGGAGGTCTTACCATGGCAGGGATTTTATCCCATGTCTTCTAAAATCTAAAGTTAAAATCCATCATTTGCTCCTGCAGAGCTCTCTTTATGGTGGTCATCTGTTCGACCAATGATAGATTATTTGATTTTTCTTGAAATTGCTTGTTTAATTTCTCTCCTAGCTCATCCCAAGTTCCTATAGTTTGCACTAGTAGACTTCTGAACCACTGCAATGCCTTCCCCTTGAAAGAGGCAGCCAACAATCTGATGGCTACATTCTCCTGAGTGACATGATGAACCCCACACAGAGATGCTATGTCTCTAATGTGCTCGATCAGAGTAGTCTGATTTTCCCCTATGAAATAGGGTAGATTTTTCAAAGCTGCCATTGGTATCACATCATGCACCGTTAGATTCAAAGGACTCCCCCCATCAAAAGTCACAAATGGCTGATTTCTTACCATCTGAAAAGCTGTAGGTAGATTCGCTTGAGTTACTGTGGGAACTATAGAAGCAACTAGTCTGAAACCTGGTGGAGTTGACAGTACTCTTTTGGAAACTGGAGTCCTTGCTACAGTTCTGCTTGGTCTTCTGGGTGGAGAGAGTTGCAAATATTCAAATGAGCCTAAACTTGAACTTCTGGTTTGTACCTTTCTCATAAAATATGTAATGGCAAAATTGATCCGCTTGTCCTTTCCTTAGTCTAAGTCACCAGATGTGTAAATTTTAACATCTTAAAGGTCTACAATTACTGGTTGCACATCAAAACCAGCAATAATGACTGTTAATTTGATTGTTACTTTGGGTCCCACCGGGCGTGCCAAAGTTGTTATCACCCAGTTTTGCACCCTTGCATATAGTTGTGAAACCTCTGCAAATTGGAATAACATGGGAATGATCTCTAAGTGTGGGACTTTGCTAAATGAGATTAGACCTCCAGAGAAGGTCAGCTTCCTTGTTTAGCTATCACCTAAAACTACTAAATTTTGAGGGGAAAAAGGAGAGAGAAAGCTTGTAATGGAAATGAAATAAAAGCTTGAAAACAAAAGGGGTGATACACCAAAAAGATTTAAAGAAACTTCCACAACACTGAGAAGATGCACAATGTAATCTAATATAGCAAGTAGGTATACACAGGTTAGATGACTCTAGTAGAGGTGAGAAGTGATATGATTGAGAGGAATGAAACATTCACAGATAAACCATATGCAGATTCACACAGAACTAGGAAAATCAATAAAGATGCATATATTCAATGGAAAGGCACGGTTACAGCATATGAAAACCCTGTTTGGAAACATAAAAGCCTTAATGCCAAAAAATTTCTAACCTTCTTTACAACATTTTAATGCATATATATAGCATTCCAAAACTATCCTAAGTCGGTTACAAAATTTGCTCCATGAGCTGGAAATGAAAAAATCTCCCTCGATGACTGTCCAGCTACAACAGTTCTGGCGTTGAAATCTGGAACTGGGCAGATATGAGATATTTTGGAGTCTTGAATGTAAGCAGCTTACTCATCAATCTACAGTAGACAAGATGAAAATATCTAGAAGAGGAAAGTGGGAAGATATTTCTGACCATTAATGCAAGCTATATCATCTTTGTGCAGCAATGAATGCCCCAAAATATCTTCATCTGTTGAAAGTCGTCGCTGAAACATTCAGTCGCCCAAAATATGCATCCTCAGAACTAAAAATTGAAAATTGGAAAATTCCCCCAAAAACCTACACAAATGAAAGAGGAAGCAAAAACATGCACTTTTGCCTCTTACAGCATGTTTAAATTCGCTGAAATGGGGAAGATACATGCAGTCAAAGATTTGGTCAACTGCCTGTATATTGATGCAGAGTGAAACGCAACGGAGGCTACCTAACAGGAAGGAGGAGCCAAGTATACAAACAACCTGATAAAAATCCCTATCAGCTCAGCATCATCATCATATTTCCTAAAAACAACAACAGCATCATCATATTTCAACAGCATCATCATATTTCAACAGCATCATCATATTTCGGATGATCACAATTATCCTCCTGCCGACTACTGTTCACCTCCTCCGCCTGTCGCCTATCATCATCATCATGATAATCAACGGTGCAAACATCCTCCGGTTGCACTGTTCATCGGGCGCCAAACACAAGCGGCATCATCATGATATTCGACACCACCTTCGTCAGCAGGATATCCAAATATCCGGTTGCTCCAAATATCCTGATGACGACAACTTAACACCTTCCCTTCGATACCCCGCTACCCGACGATACAAGCAACAGCATCATGATCTAATTTATCCGGCTCCCTCGAAACCTCCTGATGATGTTTCACAACTTTCTACCTATGCCGATACCTAACCACTTAGCGACAACAGGATAAACTCGTATAGAGGGATATCTCAATATCCTGATGACGATGACGTCATATCCTGATGACGATGACGTCACACAATATCCTGATGAACTCTTCAACACTTAGTCAAAAAAACTAAACTTTCACACCCACATCTGCTAGCGATACGCGGATGATGAGCTTCTCCAAGGGATGATCCTGACTGCGATATATACACTGAGTATATATCCAACTCAAAACATCCTGATGCACTTGCAACTTGCAAACTTCAACAGTTTCACGACCTGATCCTGATGGCGATGCATTCGCAGATGACGATGCGGCTTGCTCCGGCTGGAAACGCACATGCAGACTCCTGTGTATCCGTCCGCTGCATGTAAACACTCAGATCCGCTCTATTTCACAAAGACAATGTGACGACCGGGCCGGATCACCTTCAAACCAAAGTCTAACAACTTATCTTTCTATACCTAGCACATGAGGATGCTAGGCTGATTCACAGCATGCTCCTAACTAATCTCTTGAACAATGCAATGCATAAACAGAAAACACAAATGCAAACTAAGCTATAATACAGGACCATTCCACCGATTCGCAGGATCAACCGGTGGAAGGGTTGCAAGTACCCATCAACTTGCAAAACGGAAAGGAAATCAACACAGATACAACTGATACAATCAGATAATGCAAAAGATGAGATCTTATTCAATTGAAATTCAAATGTCCTGAATACAGCTTCACAATGTCTGAACTGCTCTCCTGAATCTCAACTCAACACAACACCAATACATCTATCAACATCAATCTCAATATCAATATATCTAAACCCTAACAGATCGAAGGTATATATAACAAATCCTTCGAGTACTACCAACTCACTTCCCAGCGACTGGGAGCTTCCAAGCGGCTGGGAGAGAGGACAGCTCAGATAACCTTATCCCGATCTCTAACTGCCTACACATACTCCTATGCTGATCTAATACATAGCATCGGTCCAATGGACCTTATTACATGATAAAGTCAAACATACTAAAAATAGACGATCCTGTCATCATGCCGATAATTATCCTATATCCTGATCATGTATGTCATCATGCGGACCTATATCCTGATCATGTACGGGTGCTCCTGCATCATATATACTGCATTTGCATTTGTGTGTATATCGCATGCATCTTGGCGCCTAAAACATCATTTAAAAATGCATTCTGCAACTCCTTTGCATATGCATGGCACCTTGTATATCGAGCTCTGTATATGCCTTGTATGTTCGAAATTGTATATACATACAATTTCCCCTTGTATATGCAGGCCCCACCTCTTTGAAATCACCCAGCATATAACTTTGTATCTGCACCTTTGTATGTCTGAATATACAAGCCGCAGACCTCAAAACACCACTGAGCTGTATTTCATTGTTATGCCAGGTCTAGCTTGCATATTCCTATTTGTACATTTCTGTGTATATGAAAATATACAAACACTTATTCATACAAAACGAACTCTAAAAGACCTTTAAGTGTATTTGATTACCTGTCGGGTCCAGCTTGTATCACTTCCTTTTGTATGTCTCTTTGCGTATCTGCGATATGCAAGTGGCCTCATACATACAAAACGAACCTGGAGCCTGAATGAGGTAGAAATGATATCCATTTGAAATCCAGCTTGCATATCGGCCTTTTTGTATGTCAAGACATACAAACACCTTTTATACAAGGTCGACCTGAGAACAACATAGAATAGATTGAAACTTCTATTCGGGTCCGGATTGTATATGTTTCCTTGTATATCAGCTTGTATGTGTGAACATACAAGTCGATATACATTCCAATGTAGCATTTAAACCTTTGTATATATATGATATACAAACTCCTTTGTATATTTCCCCGCGGCACTTCTTGCATGCAATTTCAATTATAAACCTGCGGGCCGCACCTTTTGTATGTAGGCCAGCACTATAGCAAATGTACATCTGCACCCTTGTATATGCAAATATACAAACTCCCATATATACAAGGAGGGAATTTTCGAGGAATATGCCCACAATGTATCTTTATACATTGTATGTTTCTCTTGTATCTTTCCTTGCATATCGCCAATATACAAATGGAGAATATTCCCGAGGACCTGTGGAAGATTCCCTGAATGTATATGCATTTCCCTGGCCCGATATACATTCAAAATGCATAAAACTTAATTTTTTCAACATTTCCTAAGGCCGATAGAGATTTTCAAGCCCACCAAATGCGTGTTTGAACTATAAGTTTGACCAAAACTTTGACCATCAATAACTTCTTTATTTGGCCAAATTTTAGGGTGATGTAAAAAGCAAACCTGCCTATTTTTTCAAGCTCTTTCCAATGGTAAGGCTTCTTAGGCAATTTGGCACTTTTCATTTTTAGGCAACATTTTCCAAAGGCTTTTCAAGGAAAATACCAGGTTAACTATTTGGCTCTAGTCAGAGGAAAAAATGAGTCAACAATGACAATACAAGTGCTATAAACATTTCAAAGAATCTAGTGATATACTCAAGAACAAAACACATATCAATAAGGTATCACTTCTTGAGAGAGAAGGTGATAGAGAATGAAGTAAAATTGGAGTATGTGTCCACAAAGGATCAAACTGCAGATATTTTCACTAAGCCTCTGCCAAAAGATACCTATGAGTATTTCAGAGAAAAGTTGGGGGTCATTACCCTTATTGCCCTGAACTAAGATGCATAGGAATGCATCAATCCTGTGGAGCTCAAAGTGTCATTTTTGATCTAGATTGATGTTTTGAAGGCTACCTATTAGGGGGAGTAGCTAGATGTTTCTGGTAAAGTAAGTGAATCAAAGTAGTAGCATGCAAGTATGTGCCCTTTGCCGTTGATGTCAAAGGCAGAGAGAAATCATGTGAAAAACTCAGGGGGAGAAAGAGTGCAGATGTGTAAAGAGAAAGGGGGAGAATATTGTCTTGATGGTCCCTTTAGTTTTTCACATCATATGTTGCCATCAATGACAAAGGGGGAGATTATTGCAAGTATGTGCCTAATCGGTGTTGTCATTGATGTCTTCATATCTATGTTGTCATTGGTGTGAATTGTGCTCTTACTTTGTTGAGGATATTGAAAAAATTAGCCTCTCCGGTGATAACAATGTGTTGCAGTAAAAATAGTGCATTACAGGCTGAAGAATAATCCAGAAGAATGCTCTGCATTTCCTGTAGAATAAATATCTTTGTCTGTGGATTGGAAGTTATTTAGAATCTTGTCTGAAGATGTTATATTCTGAGTTTGAGCCTTTGGTATGAAAAATTGAGTGAGTTATGTTCACCAAAGTGAAAGCAACTTTTTTCTGTGTTTGGTGGTGATAGGGAGAAAGTGTTTTGCTTCGCATTCCTCCGCATTGAAGTGTTTTGGTTTGTGGTTCTGGAATTAAGTCTATAGCGATGTTAGTTGCCTTCAACTACAATGGTTTGTGATTTGGTGGTCCGCAAGATATCTTGTATTTATGATAGTGGTTGATAGTGTTGTTCTTGTGCTCCAGTTTGAAGAATCTCATTGATAGAGTGGTTAGAGATCATGCGGTTGTTCTGGGTGATTACAATGTGCTTGTGGATGTCTCCTAATCATGATCCTACATTTGGATTAGTATACAAGGTGGAAATCAGATCATGCATGAATAGTGTTCTTGAGAATACTTGTGTTAACATCAGTCTTGGCTGACCTGGTTGAATTCATCACCTACAAAGATGCATCAAAGATTGTGATAGCATGTTGTGGCATGGAAGATTGTGTTTGAGTCCCAGTTAAGGTATAGCATGATCTGCATACATTCTTACATCTTTTCCTTAGCTAAATTTGTATTAGGTCTAGACCTATTTTATGTATGTTTGTAATGCCGACCTTGGAGATTGTTCCAATAGTTGATGATTGTAATACAGACCTTGATGATCATTCTAAGGTTGATGTAGTGTATACATACTTGTAATTGAGTCGTGAAAATGTATCCAAGTGCAAAGATGCAAAGATAAAGTGAAGTAAGGTAGCAGAGTAGAGCAGAAGTATTTTGTGCTTCAATGGAATTGAACCTTGGCATGGAGTAGATGCTATTATATCAGTTCAACACTTTTACAGTGAGTCACGCATTGGTAGTGAGCCTTTCCTTGGGAGTGAGCCATTCATAGGCAGTGAGCCTTTCTTTGCAGTGAACAATTTAGGTAGTGGGCCCTATAGGCAGTGAGCCTCTATTTTTCAGTATTGATATAACTTATATATTTTTGTGGGCTAATACCCACCGTGGTTTTTCCCTTCTAGGGTTTTGCACATAAAAATCTGGTGTCTCACATGTTGTTTATGCTTTTGTGTTGAGCTTCTCATCTAATGCTTTCATGGTTATATCTAAATATAAGTAATTGATAAGTTGATGATTATATTTGGTTAAAAGTTTTAGGACAACTAATTCACCCCCCCCCCCTTTCAGTTGTTCAGTATAGTTTAACAGAGATACCTTAATTCTCAACAAAAAAGTCTAGGGAGAGATTTTCTTATGTAACAATAATTCATGTCAGGTTCACCAAAATATGTGATGTTTGGAACTAAACCCAAGCATAATGTGAATCAACTTCAAGCCCCAAGGTGACACATGGAGGACTGAGAACTCTTATAGAGGTGACCCTCTAGTCACTCCCACTCTAGTGGTAGGGCATTGAGGGGCTATTTGTCCCCCATGAGAGTGAGACTTTGTGAACCTCAGTTGGAGTGATCACGTCTATTGGTGGGGCATCTTTGTCAACCTCTCTATGATTGGTGTCATTAATTTCTTCTTCTCCTTCTTGGTGTTTTTTTGGTTGTTGTTGTAATAATTAATGGAGTTCAAAATTTATTTCTCAGATTATGTTTAAGTCTTCTATGTCTTCTCTTAAAAGTTGTAACTCCTATGCAACTTCCTAAAAGAATCTTTCAAAGATTTGATCCTAAATTTCAAACACTCAGTTGATTTGAATCACTATTATGTCACATATAATTCATCTTAGTATCTCAATCTATTGTTCAATGTTTTCTTTTAAAGTGTCCCCTTCTTCTAGTTCTTCTATGTCAATTGGATCAATAAGTTCTTAAGAGAGATTTGCTCTAATCTCCTCTAACACTTGTTTAATCCAATTCTCTCTCACATCAGGGCACATTGGGTACTTAGTGGAGAGAATATGGGTGTTTGAGAGTTTGTGTTGTGTGATGTGGTTTCTTTGTGCCTTGTGGTGAAAATGAGAGCTTGAATTCCTATGTTTTATGTTGATTACCTCACGATGAAATTGAGGGATTAGTACTTGAATGTAAAAGTAGTGTGTAACTTGATTATGAGGCTTCTAAATACAATCTAACTATATATGCATGCATGCAATTCCTTTTGTTCCTTTTTCTAAAATTTTAATGATGTCTAATTACTTTGAAGAACAAGTTATGTATGCAAAATCAATGATTTCTTTCCTAAATGTAATTTAACTATGTTATTTGTATTTTGAGTTTTGATATCACAATAATTAAAAAAGAACAATTCAATTTAATCTAGGAATGATAAAACAATATTTCATTATACAAAAGATGTAGGAGTACAATCAACACTGAGAAGGCGGGGGTGAATCAATGTTGAATCTAAAACAAGATTTGAGAACTTATCAAATTTGACAATGAACTTTATCAAAGAAGTGAGTTAGATAATCAAACATATAGGACAAATGAATTCACACAATATTTGAGACTATGACACAAAAGATTTTACAAGTGGAAAACCCTCCTCGGGTATAAAAACCACTCAAAACTACCTCATTGGCTTAATCATGTAAATCAACATACACATAGCTTCACTGGCTTATGAAAGTCTCACTGATAAAACAAGGTCTCACTGACCTATACAATCATTTTGAATACAAGGCAAAATAGCTCAGGAGTTTTCCCTGATTCACTTCTCCACAACACTTATATCTCCCTTTGGTTTTTCACTTCAACAAATTCTTCATCATTTACAAAACTATGCACTCTTGATTTGGTCATTAAAATCAAATTATAATCTCTACAAGAACAATTCAATTTAATGGACAAACTGCTACTCTTCAAACTCAATTCTGAATCGCCTTCAATTATGAATTCACTTGAATGATTTTCAAACACTGCTCCATAACATGTTGTTCCAAATATAATTCAATCAATTTTAATCTTGCAAGAACTAGATTCCAACATCTGAATCATGAATTCCATATGATACTCATGACACAAACTTTTGAACAGGTACTACTCACATGAACAACACAATGTTTATGATCAATATCTTGAAACCTTCAATTTTATTGTCTCCAAAAGAAAATTAGATCTCATTCAATTAATGATATTTCTTATGAGAAGATATGTCTCTCAAGCATGCTAATCACCAACCAACATCACCAAATTTATCATACTGAGCCTTTATAGAAATTCCCTAACCATCTCATCTCTTCCAAACACAAACTGGTCTAAACTCCATCACACTATTCATATATTTGATAATCCTTATACCTGCATGTAGATAACCTCTCTTCTAAAAGACATTTAAAATGCAACTGTTCGATGCATTGTTCGCGCCATCTCATCTTTTGTCTTGGACCATTCGATAGAATCTCTTGCTTAAGATTTTAAAACTACTTTGAGTCACTGGAACTGCTAGGAGATCGGGGCCAGTCTTCCCACGATTCAAAGACCCTTAGTTGCAACTTAAGTTGCCTTTTAACATATAGAAACTTCTATTCCATTGAAGCTTAGTGAAGTATACAGTCAAGGCCTTTTTACACATTATGACCACACTATTATAGAGAATGAACATCTTAACCATCATAAATGAGCAAGCATCCACATCAACATGCTTATTGCATTGCAGCTCTGTCACATCATGAAGAAAAAAATAAGCAAGCATCCTCAACAAAACTAATACCACTGCAACTTTTCTATTACCTTTGACTTTGAAACCATTTGTCATCTTTAATGACCTTGACAAGCATCAAGCATCTCAATATCATAATATATGTGAACTCCTGTGATCTAAAACATGTATGAGCAACATTTATGAGAAACATCCCAATCTTGTTGCATCACCATCTTGATGATGAGAACACTATCAACATGAAGAGGATCTTGAATACAAACTGAAACAAGATGATAAGCACATTGAAGCATGGTATAAAGCAACATCAACATGAAACACCTTTGACACAATCTGCCACACCTATTTGAGAGAAGACTAAAACATTTAAACAAACATGATGAAGTCCTTAAAAGCAACTTTACAATAGTGCTATTGTAATGTACACACCATTACATTCTTTACAAGAATCACTTGTTAATCATGAAGATGAGAATGAACACTCATGAACAACATGACCTCACTGCATCTCAAGATCACCTATTTTAACATCAATGGAAAGACAACCAAAATGACAGACATAAAAAAACTCCCCCTTTGTCTTTGGCATTGATGTCAAAAACATATCACCTTTTCATTCTCCCCCTTTTTGGCAATTAATGGCAAAGACTGCGCTTCAATATAGTCACAAAAAAATGATGGCATACCTCTATTTTCTGATAGTAAATTGCTGCACCAAGACTCCCCATAATGAATCACTACCTCTATCTAATAAAATACAATTCAAACTCTGTCTTTTACATGTTCATTACATGCTGCTTCAGTAACAAAACAAAAAACTACCCTACTACTCATGAGAATTGCCTTGCTATTCCAAACACTAAAGCATGAAAAAAATGCTGCCCCATGAAGAAATGTTCATACAAATCATGAAGAAATGCTACCCCATGAATAAATGTTCATGCAAATCATAAAGAAATGCTACCCCATTAAGAAATGTTCATACAAACCATGAAGAAATGCTACCCCATGAATAAATGTTCATGCAAATCATAAAGAAATGCTACCCCATGAAGAAATGTTCATACAAACCATGAAGAAATGCTACCCCTGCTGATTTAAACTTCAATATACAGATATACTGCCCTACAACTTTATGAAAACTTTGAAAACAAAAAACATTAACATTGATTGGATTTCAGGGTTTCATAAACAAACAATTACTCGCCCTGAATCCAATATCATTATTAAATTATTGAAGAGAGGAAAATGATAAAACCCCAAGCCTCTATCTCAGGGATTCAAACACTTCTTTTGGCAAAGGCTTTGTAAAGATATCGGCCAGTTGATTAGAGGTATGAACATAATCCAACACCACATCATTTGTAAGCACCTTTTCTCTTAGAAAATGATATCTAATAGCAATATGCTTGGTCCTAGAATGCATAATTGGATTCTTGGACATATTAATAGAACTAGTATTGTCACAAAGAATAGGTATAGGTTTAGATACCTCCACTTTGATGTCTTGGAGTGATTGAACCATCCAAAGAATTTGAGTGCAACATGAAGATGTTGTAATATATTTAACTTTAGCAGTAGATAAAGAGACACAATCTTGCTTTTTACTATGCCAAGCTACTAATTTGTACCACCAAGAAAGAAGACTGGTCCACTTTTGCTCTTTCTGTCATCAGGACAACTTGCCCAATCAGCAGCTTTATATGCAAGAAGAGTGAAATCATTGTGTCTAGGCTACTACAAACCAAAATCAAGAGTACCCTTAACATATCTAAATATCTTCTTAACAACATTTAAATGAGATTGTTTAGGACATGCCTAAAATCTTGCAACTAAGCAAACTACCTGCATGATATCAAGCCTAGAAGCAGTTAGATACAAGAGGCTGCCAATCATTGATCTATACAAGGACTACTCTACCTCAAGCGAATCAACATTTTTGCTTAGTTTGTACCCTATTTCCATAGGAGTACCCATTGGTTTACATTCATCCATTTGAAAGCTCTTAAACATTTCTTTAGCATACTTGGTTTGTGAGATGAAAATCCCCTTTTCAAGTTGAGACACATGTAAACCAAGGAAGAAAGACAATTCTTCCAACATAGACATTTCAAATTCTGACTTCATGATGTTAGGAAATGAATGGCTCATATCATCATTATTACTTTCAAAAATGATATCATCAACATAAACCACTTCAACCAAGATATCCTCACCTTTGGCAATATAATACAAATTGATGTCCACACCTCCTTTAGTAAATCCTTGCTCTTGCAAGTACTTATCCAACCTATAGTACCATGCTCTCGGGGCTTGTTTCAAGCCATACAAGGCCTTTTCCAACCTATATACATAATCTGATTTGCCTTTGCATTCAAAACCTTCAGGTTGTTCCATGTAAACTTCTTCTTCAAGATCACCATTTAGAAAGGCTGATTTGACATCCATTTGGAACATCTTGAAATTCATATAAACTGAAAAGGCTAAGAACATTCTTATTACCTCTAATCTAGATACAGGTGCAAAAGTTTCATCAAAATCAATCCCCTTAATTTGAGAGTAACCTTTACAAACCAATCTAGCTTCATTTCTAACAACTTTGCCCTTATCATCAAGTTTCTTTCTAAATACCCATTTTGCACCAATAACATTTTTACCTTCAAGTCTTGACACAATTTCCCATCTTTTGTTCTTCTCTATTTGATTCAATTCCTCTTCCATAGCTTTAATCCAAGCTTCATCCTTGCTGGCCTCAGCATAAGTTTTTGGCTCCATTTCTAATATTACACAAACATGTGCTTGATTATTTGCAATAGCAAGTCTTCTCCTTATTGACACACCAATATCTTTATCTCCAATAATCAGCTCTTTTGGATACTCTTTGCAATGTCTTTGAAGGAGTTTTGGCTTTAGATTCAATAGGCTTTTCAAGAGTTTCTTCTTCCACTTGAACTTCCTCTTATTTTTCTGAATGATGTTCTTCATCTTCTTTGTTTTGAATCAGCTGCACACATGGCTGCAAATTCTCATCCACCTTCACATTAGTACTTTCTATCACATTTTTTAGTCTCTTGTTAAAACATTTGTAGGCTTTACTATGTGTAGAATAGCCTAGAAATATGTCCTCATCACACCTAGACTCAAAACTTCCAAAATTATCATTATCTCTCTTAATGAAGCATTTACTACCAAAAATCTTGAAGTAACCAACATTAGCTGACCTACCATACCATAGTTCATAAGGAGTATGGTTAGATTTTACCTTCAATTGTATTCTATTTAGAGTATGTACTATTATATGGACAACTTCCTTCCAATAAGTATTGGGCAGATTTGCATCATGAAGTAATGTTCTTGTCATCTCCTTCATAGTTCTATTCTTCCTTTCAACTACTGCATTCTGTTGTGGAGTTCTAGGAGCTGAAAATTGCCTTTTGATCCCATGTTTCTCACAATATTCTTCAAATTCCTTGGATGTATATTCTCCACCATCTTCTTAAAGATCTTAAATCTATCAAAGGCTTTTGATTTGTGCTTCAAAAAGGTCACCCAGGTCATTCTTGAAAAATCATCAATAAAGAGCATAAAATATCTTTCACCACCTAAAGCCTTAGTCCTTGTAGGACCACACAAATCTGAATGAACAATTTGTAAAGGCTTGGAAGAAGAATATTCTTTGGATTTAAAAATGACCTTAGTTTGCTTACCAAATTGGCATTCTTTGCAAGTAGTATTGTTTGGCTTGGAGATATGAGGCATATTCCTTACATTCTGATTTTTGTTGATCCTCTCAAGATTATCAAAATTTACATGACCAAGTCTCCTATTCCATAGCCAACTTTCCTCAACTTGACCCATGAAGCAAATATGTCCATCTACACTTCTATTTTCAGTCTCATGAAGATTGTAGATGTTTCCACTTATCCTTAACCCTGCTGCAACAACCTTTCCTGATTTCTTTTTGATTTCACAACCATGAGCATTAAAAATAACATTGAATCCATTGTCACAAATTTGGCTTACACTCAATAGATTATGTTTTAATCCTTCAACTTAATAAACATCATGTAATGGAGTCTCATCATCTAGAAGAATAGTACCTCTTCCTTTGATCAAAATGCAATCATTGTTACCAAACATGACTGATCCTTTAGTAAGCTCTTCAAACTTGATGAATTTGTCTTTATCTCATGTCATATATTAGAACAGCCACTGTCTATAACTCATTGTTCCTTCTTCTTTACATGAAAAGAAGATTGAACAATCATAGCTTCAATATTCTTTCTCATTGTTTTAGGTTTCCAAACAAGCATTTTCTTATCAACTCTTGAAGAGGACATTTTGGAAAGAGCATTCAGATCCTTGTTTGCTACATTTTTAGGTTAGGTCTACAAAATTTGGCTATGTGCCCAAAGTTATTACAATTGAAACACTTCAATCCTCTTAAAAACACAAAAGGATTTCTTGTCAAGAAATTTGCTCTTCTTCTAAAGCCAAGTCTGCACTCATTTGCTTTGTGTCCATACCTAATACAACAAAAGCAATAACCAAGAAAATGCATATTATACCTAAAAGACTCATTCCTTTTGAAGTTTGTTGCCTTCATGATGCTTTTGTTATTGATATCAGCCTGTTGAAGACTTTTGGTATGTGAGCTTTGTCCTTCTTCAAACCCTAGACCAGATTTGTCTTTGAACCCTTTTTGTTTATCCAAGAGATGTTCAAGTTTGTCACTACTCTTGCACATATCAAATTTTCTTCTTAAAGCAACAATTTTAGCTTCCAGAGTATTACATTCTTTGACTTTGACATCTAACTCTTTGCTTGTAACATCAACAATTCTTTTACTCTCCTCAAGAGACAATTTTAGGTCTGAAATTTGCTTCTCATAATCAGTGACTTTGCTAATCATAACTTCATTGTCCTTTTGAAATTGATTTCTTTGGACAATTGTCTCCTTTTTGAGCTTCTTGACTTCACTTAGAGCATAGTTCAACTCACCTTCAAGATCAATTACTGCCTCATCATTTTCTAGATGATCTTCACATTTATTATTCTGATTTTCATTTATGACAGCCATGAACAAAGTTTCGGCACCTTCTTCAAATGATTCCTCTGAACCACTATCAGTTATATTAGCATCTTTTATGAACAAACTTTTTTTCTTTTTGAAATTGCTCTTCTTTTTTGGATTGAATTGTTTCTTCTTGAACTGTTTCTTATTTTCTTCTTCATCACTATCTAAATCTTTGTAAGGACATTTAGTAGCATAGTGTCCTATTCTTCCACAACCAAAACATTTAAATGGAAGTTTACCTTTATACTTTCCTACTGATCCCTTTTTCAATTTTGCTAACAAAGGATGATTCTTGATCATCATCTACCTCTTCTGAATCTGACTTTAGCTCTTTCTTCTTTTTAACTAATTTGAATGCAACTTCTTTACTTGATGTAGTATCATTAAAGATTCTCATCTCAAAAGCAGTGAAAGTAGCATGAAGCTCATCAAAAGTTACTTTGCTCAAATCTCTCTCCTCTACTGCAGACACTTTGGATTCATATTTAGGAGTTAGAGTCCTTATGAAACACCTTTGACACAATCTGCCACACCTATTTGAGAGAAGACTACAACATCTGAACCAACATGATGAAGTCCTTAAATCAACTTTACAACGGTGCTATTGTAATGTACACACAATTACATTCTCTGCAAGAATCATTTGTTAATCATGAAGATGAGAATGAACACCCATGAACAACATGACCTCATTGCATCTCAAGATCACCTATTTTGACATCAATGCCAAGACAACCAAAGTCCCAGAAATAACAAAAGAAACTTTTCTTTTCAATGAAACACAAATCTACTTCCTTATATATAAATGGATCTATAAATACAAGAAGAAGAAATAATATTTTCTTTATGCTAAGAACATTTTTGTTTGATGATGCAATTTTATTTCCCCACATGCAAAGTATTTTCTAATTACTAATCAAATATAAAATGAACTTGTACCATATCAAACCAATGTTAGGAAAATTGTCCTTAGAGGTCCATCTGTTATCCGAATGTCTTCTTTTGCGATAGCGGGGTACTCCGCTTGATGATAGGAAGAAAAAACAAAATTCAAGAAATTAAAATAACAAGAAGCTCTGCGGCATTTGAGGCTACAAAGCAAAAGAGGCTCGAGGTTTGTATGAGAAGCTTTGTTGGGCTGCAACTTTTACAAATATCTATTCTCAAAGATATCTAATCTAAGAACAATAAGCAAAAGGCTCAAGGCCTATATAGAAGATTTCAAGAAACTTGAAGAAAATGAGAAGCCTTTTAAGAGCACAGTGAAGAGATCCAAGCATGTTAGCATGTATCTAAGCTAAAAACAATAAAGCAAAAGACTCAAGGCCTATATAGAAGTTAAAAAGATTAAAGAATAACTAAGACTAAATGCTTAAAAAATAATGAAGAGAATAGAAGTATTTATAGGTAAAAATGGGAGGGAATGGGAGAAGGGATAAGATAAAAAAGAAAGTGCAACTTAAGAAGAAAATGGAAACAATCAATGAATAGTTCGAAAAGATAAATGATAAATGAAAAAGATAAATTCAATCATATTGTTCATAATGGAAAGAATGCAAGATAAGGAGTGAGTTGGCATGAAAAATCATGGGTTAAAATGAGCTAAAACTCAAGTCCAAAAGCCAAAAAAATGAAGTGATGCATGGAATCAAGAGCAACATGGTCATCCCTTTTCCCAGTTAGGATCACTTAGGTGACCCAAGAACACTAGGGGTGACCCTAAGGGGCAACTCAAGAACACCAAGCGTGATCTTGAATAGGAAAAAACTAGGGGTCAACTAGGCAACACCAAAGGCGAAAAAGTTGAAAGAAAGGCAAAACAATGAGGACAAAAGATGACAAATCAAAAGGGAAATTTATCAAAATATGAAACTTTTGGGAGAGGTAAAATCACACCTTTGAAGGTCATGAGTTGTGACTACCATCTCATCATAAAACCGCCATATTAACCTAACACATGATTATTGTACCTATAAAGTCTCCACAACTAGTACAACACATTCCCATTAGGTTGCTAAGCATTGAAGTGACTAAATTCTCCACAAATAATACACCACATTCCCAATAGGTTGCCAGGCATTGAAGTGATTGAATTCTTACTGCTCGTGCCATATGTCTTCTTTTCACATCCTCATTTTATGTTCTCGCCATATGTCTTCTTTTCACATCCTCATTTCATATAATCAAACAAAAATCCATAGCACAACCGCCTCATATGCTTGTTTAGCTTAACTAATTCACATTCAATAGAGGAAGGTTAAATCCTTCACATTTTTCTTTGAAGTGTCCTTGGTGCCTACAAATTCATAAGTATCCATCAGGCCTTGATAATCGAGGATGGTATGAAACACTTTCTATTGGCATTTAACAATTCTTGTCCAACTACACTTTAACACACCTCTCTATGACCATATATACTGTGTTTTTTTGCTTCTATTAGACCTGCAAAGATACAGCCTGCTATTACCTTCATCTTTACTTCTGTAATTATCTTTATCTTTGCTACATTCTGAAGAACAAACATTCAGATTCTCCTAATCACCTACCTGTATACCCATGAAAAAAATAACTAATAAAATATTTAAATGAAATACAGACCCGAGCTTATCATATGATAATTTACAAAGTTTTCTGGCTCCAGATTGTCATGTTGTCTTACACATCAGTCTTCACGGATGTGGGCGTACTTATATATTTGTTTTTTAGGACGTATTTTAACCAGTCTCGGTTCCGTGTACCTTTTTCTTTTATGCTTTTGTATTCGACCTAAAACAAACCTTGCAGTTCCAAATTGCTTAATTTTCATTATTTTATGTGCTTGTTTGACTTCTTCATGAAAGAACTACCACGAATTTATTTGTTTCCTATAAAATGCTTGTGTCTTTTTCTTTTATAAGGAGATGTTTCTTCCAATTTATAAAACTCCTTTTTCAAATTTGTTTCCTTTTTGCCGTCCTCTTTTTTTCCTTAAAGAAAAATAAGTAAAGGCTTGTTTATAATAAGAATAAATAGATAGAGTTTCGATTTATGAATAAATAAATAGTAAAGTTATTTTATTTACTAAAATAAATTTGATCAATTTACTTAATACTTTACGGGCCTTTGAAACTAGTCTAAACTTAAACTGAAACTCATACATGGGAATGCGGCATAAAGGTATTGGGAAAGTAGTGAAATTTGAGAATAATTGGAAAATGTCAAGTCAACATAAAATGTGGAGTCATCCAAAGGGTCCGACATGAATTGCTTTACATGTAGGAATACAATAACGAAAGAGGCCAAGCACCAAATGGAGTAAAGCAAAAAGTTAAAAATAGGGCTCCTTGTTTGGTTGAATTGGGGCATGTTGTTGTGTAAACCATAGTTGTGTCGAGAGAGGAAAATGATAGGTGTGAATTCACCCATTCTCTACGGGGATGAAGAGCCCGAATATGGAGTGCAAGTATATGTAAAGAGGACTTAGAAGACCCAAGTGGGTAGAGTTCATGGTTCAAGGACGTTGTGTGGTGGAATGGCCGTCAAGTCAAATGTAAGGAACTTTAAAACTAGAGATATTGAAAAGGAAAAGTGAAGGTACAAAAGTGGGACAAAATGGTATTAGATTTGATAAAGGAGATATTGCATCCAAGGGAACAGTTACGATGGCTACAAAGGCTAAAGGCTAGATGGCACGAGAACACATGGATAGTGGGTTATGTTCAATCCTTATATGAAGAAGAGATATTCATTTAACATGAGGATGAAGTGGAAGTAGAGGAGCCAAAAGGAGGAGAGGCTCTTGAGGACTTTTGTCCTATAGGTGCATCCATGATTGAAGACGTAGAGAAGTAAGAGTTGCTACTAAGATTAGAAAGGAGACAATGGCTAGCTAATGTTAGGAGAAGTGTGCAAGAGTTCTGCACTCGGATAAAAGACATAAGGAAGGAGATGTCACTAAAGGTGTAGCAAGGTGAGGACCTAACACCAATACTAACTAGAGAAGAGGTAAGTGTTGTGAGAGCACTAGAAGGAGAAGGAGTCATTGAAAAGTAGACAAGTAGAGGAAGGAAATGTACAAACCATGTGGAAAGGAATATTATGGCATGAAGGTTATATTAATCGAGAAGTAAAAACTAGAAGCTTCAGGGTATGAAAAAAATTGCGTAGTCATAAAAGAAAGGTGGATCGAGAGAATGGGGATCAAGACACTCTAGGGTTCTAAAGATGGTACAAGAGGTGTCAACCAAAGTGACATCAAAAGAGGCAAAGATAGTGGGGATATTGCACATACACGTCTCATCAGAGACATGAAGATAGAGGAAGGAGAGTCTAGTGTAATCACATATGGATGTCTCATGGGAGACATTAGAAAAAATGGAGTGCAAGTAGGGTGCACATCTTTGTGGAGGATGGGATATAGATGGTTAATTCCCATAAGAAGGAAAAAGAGGATGAAGAGAACGCATAAAAGAAGACAGGATAGATACAACGGTGACCTATAGGTCTAAAAGGGTGAAGGTATTGGAGCTAGGTGGAGGAGTGTTGGCAGGGGATGAACAACAGCAGGGCTTACAACAGATCCTATCTCAACTCACCACAAAGGGAATATAGAGGATTAGGCTGACATAGATAGTGTCATTTTGTAAGGGACACATCCCTAATGTAACATATAGATAGGTAATAGATAATATGTAAGATGTAAGAGAGATGTAAGTGTGAATGTATAAAAGGAAATATATATAGAACAGAGACTCAGACCTTCATTTTTGTACATTAGATTTTAATGAATATATAATGGAGATATAAGGATTGGATCTAATGTATAAGTGTAAATGAATATGTATGATATGTGTGAATTATATATTCTTACCACATTCTATAATTTCTTGTTGTTCTATATGATTCTCTCGTATCATTCGGGGTATAAACTAACTACAAAGATTTGACTGAGGCTCAGATCTCCGGACTGAGTCCTATCCATTTTCTTGCCAACATTTGGTTCCATTGCCAGGACCCTGGACAGAATAGGGAAGAAGAATAGGATGAAACAGTAGAAGGAAAGTGCAGAACAAAAAAGAGAAACAAAAGAATAAAAAGGAAAATAAAAGAAATTTTCTATATGATCTACGGTGAATCCTCTTAGGACCTACCCTTGTGAGAGGGGGCATGCACCTAAGGGGATGACAAATGGAAAGGGGGAGGGTCTGAAAGATCCTTGAAAAGATGTAACTCTTCAAGTTATGATGACCATGGGATGCATAAGGATTAATGAAACACCATATCTAAAACACCCATGGGAAAAGGGGATAGTAAGAAGTTAAGGGAAATTAGTGAAATTATAAAAATAGAAATAGAAATGAGCAAGGAAGAATGACAAAAGCAAACTCAGGAATGATAGGAAAGATACCACAGAAGGATGGAGAATGTGAAAAATTTAGGAAGGGAAAACACCAGGAAGGTTGTGGAGGAAAAAGAGGAAAAGAATGGGCACACCATTGAGGGTGTTGCTGAGTGCAAAGATGTGGGTGCTACTAGAGAGAGAAACATAGGAGAAGAAGAAAGAATAGATGAGCACACCATAAGGGTTGCTGCAAATTTTATATAGAGGGATATAGACAATCCTAGACCACTAACAATGCATATTGACAAGACTACAAAACTTCTTAAAAGCTTAGGAGGAAGTATTGATGCTTATGACCAGTCAAGAAGGATATAGAGGGAAGAATATAATCAAACCCTAAACCTGCCACAAATAGGTAGAACCCTAAAGTTTCAACCTAATTTTACTAATATCCAAATCAGAGTTGATAAACAATGTGAAGAATTATAAAATCCTATAAGAAACCTCCAACCTTTGAACTTGGATGCAGACTATCTAGACCATCTATTTAATCAGAGTGTGATGAAGGATAGAGAAAGAAGAGATGATGTGGTATATGATAGAATTAGTTCTGAGAGTATAAGATAATTAAATGAAACAATACCAATAAATGATGAGATGTCATTAACAAACAAAAAATGATCTCCTAAAATGAAGAGGCACCTTGAAGAGATACAACCCCCATACTAGGAGTCACCCAATGTGCCATATAAGGCAAGGAGAATTTCGGTAGAAGAGGACACAAATCAAATAGACAAATAGAAAGAGATTGAAGAACAGATTAGAAGAGATTACAAAGAAATATTGGGGAAAGATTATTTTGACATTAAGCTAAAAGGGACAAGGGAAGAGAAAACAAAACTCTAATAAAGATAACAAAACCTAAGCAAAAAGATAGTAAATTAACACACCACAAGAAAGAAGAAGTTCCAAAAAAATAAAAGAAATCAACAATGGATTCACCTATCAAGCTTCCTATATTTGGAAAGGGCACAAAAAAGTCACGGAGCATACCTTTGTCTTGGAATCAATCTAGAATAGAAAAATATAATAAGAGACTAGATTAAAGATTTTGATTTTGTGGAAACATTAAGAAATGATGCATTAAAATGGTATAGAAAGACATGCCCTGACCATAATAAAGAATGGGATGAGGTTAAGAAAGAATTTATAGATAATTCTGAGTCCCTAGAAATCCCTACAGAAGGAGTGAGTAAAATGAGAGATATGGTCATGATAGATGAAAAATCCATTAAGAAATTTAATAAAAGGTTTAAAGAAACCACCCACAGGCTAGAAGAACCACTAACAAAGAAACAAAGAATTGAATGATTCATATCAAGCTTAAGCCCTGACATTAGAGCTTCTCTAGCTAGAAAGGTTTTCGAGACATACTTAGACGCAGTGACTATGGCTTGCCACATAGAATCACAAACTTGGCATAAACATGATAAGACCAAAGAAAACCTAGAGATGGAGAAGTTGAAGATTGAACTAGAACAACTAAAACTAAAACAAGAAATTCTTGCAAGAAAAGAGGAGAGCCCGCATAAACAACTTGACCTAATATATGGTGCTCATACTGCACAAGAGAAGGGCATCTATAGAATGAGTTCCTAATGATAAAAGGAGAGAGAAAGGCTTCCACAATGAAAGTAGACATAAAAATAGTACCAAAAAGAAACAATGCAGTCTATTGAGGATTGTGTGGAGAGTGGGATGACCATGAAACAAAATATTGTCCATCACAATGCCTTAGGTTAAGAGAGGAAGATGATCATAAACCTTGGTGTAATGCACACCACAAAAATAGAATAGATAATGAAAACCTTGGATATGTGAAAGGACTAGTAGAAAGACCCTTGTACATGCAAGACCATGAATATAAACATCCCAACTAGGCCCATCAAATAAATATAAATACTTTATAAAACACAAATCCTAACTCCACACCTTACATGAATAACTATGACAATGAGGAAAGAGGACAATATAATGGTTACAGAGGAGGAAGAGGCCACGATAGAGGAAGAAGGAGAGATGATTCAAGATGCTTCAATTGTGGTAAGCCAGGACATTTCTCTAATGAATTTTTGGGAGAAAGAAAAAAATAATATGGGTTTTGTGGTAGCACAGACCATGACATATTTCACTGTGATAAGGCTCAAACATATTACATAAATGCCTCACTACAGTCTAAGAGTGATGAACTTCAAGGTTTCAAAGGAGAAAGACTCATGAGGATAGTGCCTAAAAACCCACCACAAACAACGCGAAGATGCCAAAAAGTGGAAATCTATGAAACAAAGATCATTACCGATAGTTCATTAGAAGATGATTACCAATCAAAAACATATGAACACAAGCCAAAATGAAAATAGAAATAAAGCAGCGGTAGTCACAAGACAAGGGGCTGATACCACAATGAAATACATTAACACAAGTGAGTAAGAAAGTTAGGTGAAGAATTATCCTTCCCTAACAAAGCATAACATGATCGAATTGAAGAATAAACTAAGAAAACACTCCAACAAGAACAACAAAAAGAGAAAAAGCCAGATAATTTCTTTACTAAACAAGATGTAAGAATACTAAAACAACTCACACAAACATGGCTAAACAAAATGATCTCTTAGAAAAACTTAAACAATTCAACACATATTAGAACAAATGAATGATCCAACCACCGCAAATTAGAAAGATAGGGAGAACCGAGAGATTATGGAAGAAAAGCCCTATAATTATTACAGTTAATGTCAACCACAAAAGATTGAAAAATGTAATGGTTATTTTAGTCACATATATCAATATGATCTCGAAAAAGGGTGTGGGAACAATTGGGAAGACCTAAACTACAAGAAACACTATAAATATCAGTCTTGTAGATGGATCCAAAATGAAAACACTAGGAACATGGAGGAATGTAGAAGTTAGTGTTGTAGGAGTTAAAAAAATTATAAACATTGAGATAGTAGCAATCAAAGAAACATTTGACTCTTTTAATGCACTACTAGGGCTAAGATGGTTTGTAGATGCAAATAGGGTTGTGGACTCTAGGAAAGAAGAAATATTCTTTGCGGATGATGAGAAGATTGTTCATATACCTTTAGGAGGAAATTATGATGAGTCATATACAAAAGAAATCAACCTAGAGGAATACAATGATGAGGATAACAAAAACCTCTATTTAATTTCTAAACTCCCTAGAAACAAAAACATAGAAGAACCTAACTATAAAGGAGATATAGAAATTGAAACTAACCATTATAGCAGGAATATTGAGGATGTCCTAAGTGCCTAGTTGCAAGAAGAACCAGAAACATACACTCAAAGAATTAGGGGACCCAGGGGAGTATACATGGTTAGGCTAATAGAACTAAATTCACCACATTTTACCGCAAGTGATGAAATTACACCGCAAGAAACATGCAGAGAACAAGAATTATACACAAAAAATGAAGACCAAAAATCATTTCAAATAAACCACATTTCATGGGAAATATTGTTACAAGTATGGGCCTAATCGGTGTTGTCATTGATGCCAATATACTCCTATTGCATTGATGTCAAGGATTGGATGAGCTATGTGCTGAGGATATTGAGAAAATTAGCCCTATCAGAAACAGAGAAGGATAGTGAAGACAATGAAGCTTTATGAAGTAAAAATCCCAGTCAGTTGAAGATCAGAGTATGCGCATCAAAGCGTTTGCAAATATGTGTCTAAAGGTACTCCAACCAAGATTTTCGAGATCCGCATGAAGATTTGGAGAAGTTATGGCCATATGAATAAAACTGGTTCTGGCAGCTGTTCAAAGGTGATAGAGTGGCACAAATAGGTCTGGTGAGATCTAGAATTATATCATGTTCTATGGATCTAGTGGCATGTTTGGAAGGCTAATGTGAATTGACAACTCAATTGGTTCGTGGTTTAGAGGTCCACAAGCAATCTTTCTAATATGATATAGATGAGCAACTGTGTTCTTAAGGTTCCAGATGAAGATGTGAATGATTACAGTAAGCAGAAGTGGTGAGGATGTTCTTGGTGATTCAAGCAAGTTTGTGGGGGTCTCTATATTGTGTCCAATTCATGTTAGTGGTCCGCATTGAAGATAGAGCTCGTAATTGAAGATTTACCTTCCAGTGATGGTGTTCTTCCTAATCTTGGCCGATCGGATGTCTTGCACATATTGTAGATGATCTTGAAGATGTTTTACGAAGCCTGGCATGTTCCACAAAGAAGATTGAAGTCCCAGCTATGGGTAGCCGACAGTGTAGTAGTGCGCATGAAGCTTTTGTATAAGTCAAGTTGTATTTTTGTATTTTCTCTGTAATAAAATAAAGTGTATGTTATGCCAACTTTGATGATCATTCCAAATTTGATGTCTTGTAGAAATAAGAATTGTGAAGTCATTTAAAATAATCCTTGTAGCGATGAGAAGGTGGTAAGGAAGAAGAAAGAAAAGCAGAGCAGAGGTGTTGATCTTAAATGGAACTGACTCAAGCATAGTGAAGATGCTGATCTCTAGTTCAAGTATGTAATATTTACATTATTCTGTAGACAGTGTGTCTCCTATAGGCAGTGGGCCTCTTGTGAGTAGTGTGCTCGGGCAGTGAGCCCTAATTGGCAAGTGCCATTTCATTCTTCTTATTCTTTTAACAGAGAATACAATCTTGGGTTAGTCACTCCGTAGTTTTTCCCTTAACTGGGTTTTCCATGTTAAAAATCTTGGTGTTATATGTGTTGAATGTGTTTGTGCTCTTGAGTTATTATATTATGCTTCCATGATTGAATCCTTGTTATGCTACTAAAATTTAAGAAGGTTTTAAGTGATTAAAGAACAAAATTTTGGTGACAACTGATTCACCCCCCCTTTTAGTTGTCTGTCCTAAAACCAACAATTGGTATCAGAGCCAAGTTCCTCTAGAAGAAGCTTGACTGCTTAAGGAGATCCAGAATGTCAACTTACAAGAAGGATAGTCCAAGGTTTGATGGAACAAACTTCACTTCTTGGAAGAATCGCATGGAATGTCACTTACAATGCATGGGATATCAGTATTGGAACATGATCTCAACTAAATATGTTCCTCCAAGGAATGGGCCAACAACTATAGATGAAGTCAGAGATGCAGAAAATAATCTTCGAGCTAAAGAAACCCTACTGAGTGCCTTGTCTGATACAAAACTGACAAATGTTATGGGATTAAAGATTGCTTATGAAATTTGGACAAAACTTGAAAATCTATATGAAGGAGACAAGTATGTTAAGTGTACCAAGTTGCAAAGTCTGAAAGGAAAGTTTGAAAACCTAAGTATGAGTGAAGATGAGAAAATCACTTTATATATGGAAAAAGTAAATGAAATTGTATGTGGCATCAGATGTGCTGGTGGACTACTAGATGAAGATGAAATTGTTGCTAAAGTTCTCAGATCTTTACCTCCTTCATATAAACACAAGGTCACTGCTATTGAGGAAATCAGATCTTTAACAACTATCGCAAGGGATCAATTGGTTGGAAAGATATCTACATTTGAGTTGGTTGAGTTTGGTGATGCACTTCCCAAGACTAGATCTGCTTTCAAAGCTAGTGCCTTTGCTAAAGGCAAACAGAGATATGATCCAGGGGAAAGCTCCTCAAGAAAATCATCTTGGTATGAGAAAGCAAGAAAAGATCTAGAAGAGGATGAATTAGAAGCTGAACAACTTGAAGCTCTCATTGCAAAAAGACTGCCAAGAGGATCTAGTAAGTATGAAGGAAAATTACCTTTTAAATGCTTTGCCTGCAATAAGATTAGTCATTTTGCCTCAAGATGTTTGGAAAGGTTTTCAAGGCCAAACCCTAATAGATCAAGGTTTTAGAAAAAGTGTTACTATGTTCAAGAAGATGATAATGAAGGAGTAACATATGATGAATCTGAGATAGGAAACAAATCTAGAAGTAACTGGGTGTTTATTGCCATCAAGGAAGAAGATCTAATGCCTAATCTACCAATCATAAGATGATAGAAAGTGCTCTGGTTGCTCAGGTTGAAGAAAAGGATGAATGCGTTATTGATAGTGGATGCTCTCACCATATGACTGGTGACAAGAGCAAGTTCTTAAGCTTGGAAAGATATTAAGGTGGAGCTGTAAAGTTTGGAGATAATTTTGCTGGTAGAATTAGAGGTAGAGGAACCATTTCCTTTGATGGAAAGAACAAAACTAGTGATATTATGTATGTTGAAGGTCTAAGCATAATCTTCTCAGTGTTGGACAGTTGGTGGACAAAGGATATGATCTCTGATTTAAAAATGGAAAATGCAAGATCTTTGAAAGCTCTGGAACTGAGATTGCATCTAGTACATAGACAAAGGTAACATTTTCCACTTGGTTGGTACTAGTAAAAGTTGTTTATTTGCTCAAATTGATCAGAGTTGGTTGTGACATAGGAGAAAGTGTCATGTAAATTTTGATAATATCATTAAGATAAGCAACACTCAGGCTGTAAGAGATCTTCCAAGACTGGTGAAACCTACTAACAGTTTATGCAAAGAATGTCAGTTGGGTAAGTAGAATAGAGTCACATTCAAAAGTAAGGAACAATCTTCAACTAGATTGTTAGACTTGGTACACACTGATCTCTGTGGTCTGGAAAGAATCAAGAGTCTATAAGGAGATAGGTATTTCATGTTGTTGATTAATGATTACTCCTGGATGATATGGGTAACTTTCTTGAAAGAGAAATCTGAAGCACTTGAGAAATTTAAAATATTCAAGGCTATGGTAGAAAATGAAACTAGCATAAACATAAAATGCCTTAGGTTTGAATGAGGTGGAGAATTCACATCCAGTGAGTTCATATCATTCTGTGAGGAACATGGGATAAAGAGACAATTATCTGCTCCAAGGACTCCATAGCAGAATGGAGTAGTGGAGAGAAAGAACTGGACCATCTAGGAAGCATCTAGAACCATGATGATGGAAGCAAATGTCCCTCAGATCTATTGGAGAGAAGCTGTAAGCACTGCTGTCTATACTCAGTCGAGTACAATTCAGAGGCAATACTGGTAAGACTCCTTATGAACTTTGGTTTGGCATCACTCCTACTGTGAAGTATTTCAGAGTCTTTGGTAGTAAATTCTATATCAAAAGAGATGAAGACCTTGGCAAGTTTGATTCTAGAAGTGATGAAGGAATATTCTTGGGATATTCTACTCAAAGCAAAGCATACCGGTGTTATAACAAGAGATTGAGAAAGATTGTAGAAAGTGCAAATGTGAAGGTTGATGAAGGCATGGATAATCTCTCAATGCATTATGAGTATGAAGCAGATGATCAGAATGATGTCTTAGATCAAGGAGAACAAGTCCAAACTCTAGTTCAGATTTAGACTGATCCAGAGAATCCTGAAATACAAGAAGAAGAGACAAGTTTGCAGGAACCTGTTCAAGATTTAGAAGTGCAAGAGCTTCCCAAAAATCCCAGGTATGTAAGACTGAATCATTTTGAAGACTAGATCATAGAAGATAGAAGTAAAGGTGTTCAAACAAGAAGAAAAATTGCTCAATACTTAGTGAAATATTGTCTGATTTCAAAGATTGAACCAAAAATAGTAAGTGAAGCATGTAATGATGAAAGCTTGGTTAACGCAATGAAGGAGGAATTGGTGTAGATTGAAAAGATTCACACTTGGGATCTTGTTCCCAGACCTAAGGACAAAAATGTGATTGGGACTAAATGGGTCTTCCAGAATAAACTGAATGAAGATGGTGAAGTAATAAGAAACAAAGCCAGATTGGTCTGTAAGGGTTATTCTCATGTAGAAGGAGTTGACTTTGAAGAAACTTTTGCTCCAGTGGCAAGAATTGAAGCAGTCAGATTATTTATTGCTTTTGCTGCCTTTAGAGATTTCAAGGTGTATCAGATGGATGTCAATTCTACTTTCCTAAATGGTGATTTGGAAGAATAGGTATACATTGAGCAACCGGATAGATTTCAATTGTCTGATCATGGAGATATGGTCTACAAATTGAAGTAGGCATTGTATGGACTCAAACAAGCCCCAAGAGCCTAGTATGAAAGATTGGACAAACATCTTTTGAAGATTGGCTTCAACAAAGGTACTGCTGACAGTAATATGTACTTCAAGATTGATCATGAAAATATCTTGATTGTTGAAGTATTTGTTGATGATATCATTTTTAGAGGAAAAGATAGTATGTGAAATACTTTTGCAAATCAAATGAAAAGTGAATTTGAGATGTCTATGTTTGGGGAAATGAATTTCTTCTTGGGTCTACAAATCACTCAAACAAAGAAAGGAATCTTCATATCTCAGACCAAATATGTGAAAGAATTGTTGAAAAAATTTGAGATGGAAGATTCAAAGCTAATGAATACTCCCATGGCAACTAGATGTAAGCTAAGTAAAGATGATGAATCTCCTAAGATTGATCAGAAAAAGTACAGGTCAATGATTGGAGGACTACTCTACCTCACTCAAACTAGACCTAATATTATGAATGTTTTGGTCTTGTTGCCAGATTCCAAGCCGATCCTAGAGAGTCTCATGTCATGGCAATCAAGATAATTCTCAGATATCTGAAGGGAACAATTAAGTATGGTTTATGGTATCCTAAGGATCATGATTTATCTCTTCATGCATATACAGATGCTGATTGGGTAGGAGATGTGGATGACCAGAAGAGTACTAGTGGTGGTGCATTCTTTTTGGGGAAAAGATTGGTTTCTTGGCTAAGCAAGAAACAAGAGGCAATATCTCTAACCACTACAAAAGCAAAGTTTATTGCAGTAGCAAGCAGTTGCACTCAAGTATTATGGATGAAGTAAATGCTAAGAGACATCAGAGTGGAGTATGAAGAACCTATCACAATCTTCTGTGATAATTTAAGTACAATAAACATATCAAAAAATCTAGTGTTGCATTCAAAGACAAAACATATATCCATCAAGTTTCACTTTTTGAGAGAACAAGTGAACAAGAATGAAGTCAGACTAGAGTTTGTGCCCTCAAAGGATTAGACTGCAGACCTTTTTACTAAACCTCTACCTAAGGACTCTTTTGAGTATCTCAGGGAGAAGTTAGGGGTTATTACCCCTCCAGTTTTGAATTAAGGCGCACTAATGTGCATCAGTCTGGTGGATCCCACAGTCATATCTTTGTGATCTAGATTGGTGTTAGGAAGCTGCTACTTAGGGGGAGCAGTCAACATGATTCTAAAGTATGAGAAGTGGTTGCAAGTATGTACCCTTTACCATTGATGTCAAAGGGGGAGAGAAGACATGTGAAAAACAAAAAGGGGTTACTGATCAAAGGAGGAGTAGTAAAGGAAGAGAAAACATATGAATGATTGTTGTTGATAGGGGGAGCTAAGTCAGTCAGTGAGGAGAAGTTCTTGTCTTGATGGTTAAAATAGTTTTTCACATCATATGTTTCCATCAATGACCAAGGGGGAGATTGTTACAAGTATGGGCCTAACCGGTGTTGTCATTGATGTCAACATACTCCTATTGCATTGATGTCAAGGATTGGATGAGCTATGTGCTGAGGATATTGAGAAAATTAGCCCTATCAGAAATAGAGAAGGACAATGAAGATAGTGAAGATTTATGAAGCAAAAATCCCAATCAGTTGAAGATCAGAGTATGCACATCAAAGGGTTTGCAGATATGTGTCTGAAGGTACTCCAACCAAGATTTTAGAGATCCGCATGGAGATTTGGAGAAGTTATGGCCATATGAATAAAACTAGTTCTAGCAGCTGGTCAGAGGTGACAGAGTGGCACAAATAGGTCCAGTGAGATTTGGAATTACAACATCATGTTTTGCAAATGTGGTGGCATGTTTGGAAGGCTAATGTGAATTGACAACTTAGTTGGTTCGTCGTTTGGAGGTCCACAAACAATATTTCTAATATGACAGAGATGAGAAATTGTGTTCTTAAGGTTCTGAATGAAGATGTGAATGATTACAGTAAGCAGAAGTGGTGCAGATGTTCTTGGTGATTCAAGCAAGCTTGTGGGGGTCTCTATATTGTTTCTAGTTCATTTTGGTGGTCCACATTGAAGATAGAGCTCATAATTGAAGATTTACCTTCCAGTGATGGTGTTCTTCCTAATCTTGGCTGACCGGATGTCTCGCACATATTGCAGATGATCTTGAAGATGTTTTGCAAAGCCTGGTGTGTTCCACAAAGAAGATTGAAGTCCTAGCTATGGGTTGCCGATAGTGTAGTAGTGCGCATGAAGCTTTTGTATAAGTCAAGTTGTATTTTTGTATTTTCTCTGTAATAAAATAAAGTGTATGTTGTGTTGACTTTGATGATCATTCCAAAGTCAATGTCTTGTATAAATAAGAATTTTGAAGTCATTGAAAAGAATCCTTGTAGCGATGAGAAGGTGGTAAGGAAGAAGAAAGAAAATCAGAGCAGAGGTGTTGAGCTTAAATGAAACTGACTCAAGCATAGTGAAGATGCTGATCTCCACTTCAAGTATGTAATATTTATATTATTCTATAAACAGTGTGTCTCTTGTAGGCAATGGGCCTCTTGTGATCAGTGTGCTCGGGCAGTGAGCCCTAATTGGCAAGTGCCATTTCATTCTTCTTATTCTTTTAATAGAGAATACAATCTTGGGTTAGTCACCCCGTGGTTTTTTCCTTAACTAGGTTTTCCACGTTAAAAATCTTGGTGTTATATGTGTTGAATGTGTTTCTACTCTTGAGTTATTGCATTATGCTTCTATGATTGAATCCTTGTTATGCTACTGAAATTTAAGAAGGTTTTAAGTGATTAAGGAACATAATTTTGGTGACAACTGATTCACCCTCCCCCCTTTCAATTGTTTGTCCTAAAACCAACAAATATTGCATATCAAGTAACCTAAATAATAAGGATTTGGGGATCTAACTACATACCAAGCACTAATGGAACAAGCTTTTGAGAAAGAAGAAGACTTGAAGCACTAAAACATACACTAATATGCAATGCCACCAGTTTGTGGAACACCCATAAATATAACATCTTGCATTGGCTGATCTTCAAGATCTTAATTCAGACAAGATACATAGAGGAAGAAAGTGAGTATGCTGAAATCCCTCAATATGATGGAAATATCCATCCAAAAGAACACATAAAAACTTGCATTTGGTTTTGGAAGGCTCGAAATGAATACAATGAAACACTATACATACAATTATTCTACTAGACGCTTACACTAATAGTACAAACCTGGTACATCAACTAGGAAAGAAGGGCAGAAACTAGACACTGGGATGTATTAAAAGAATATTTCTATCATACATTTGCTTTTTGGGATGAAGATGACCAGGTCCATACCACATTACTTAAAATCAAGGAAATAATATTCAAACCCAATGGAGAAAGAGAAGAACAAGTACAACAAACTAGTTCCCCACCACCCTAGAGTGAAGGGATATGGAAATTCATTGAGTGGATGAATAAGAAAACAAACCCCACTACACATACATGTTAGAAAACTACTCAAGGGGACAATGAAGATATAGAGAACCTATAAATATAAGTACAAGAAAGGGAAAGAGAACTAGAACTTTTTACAGAACCTAAAGAAAAATATTAAAACCAGCCCATAAAACTAAGAGAGGAAAATATAGCAAAAGAAGGAGAACCCAAATTAGCAAAAAATGGAGATTATTGGGATGAAAGGGTAGTGGTGCAAGTCATGGAGATCCTATTTTAATTTGAATATCTATTCCCCAGAACATTCATAGATATGAAAGCAATTAAGGAGGAAGCATGAATAATGAAAATCCAACTGAAGGAAGGAGTCAAACCTATAAAGAAAAGACCATATAGGATGAATCCTAATATAAAGAAGAAGGTAAAACTAGAACTAGACAAAATACTGGCAGCAAATATAAGTAAGCCTATGGAGGATGCCAAATGGATACACCTCATGGTTGTGCAAAACAAGAAAATAGGAGAAATAAGAATAGGCATAGACTATAGAGAACTAAACAAGGCATGAATACATGACCCCTTTCCCACTCCATTTACCGAAGAAATATTGGAGTCAGTAGCTGGCAGAGAGATATACTCCTTCTATGATAGATTCTCTGGATACCATCAAGTCAAAATAAGAGAAGAAGACTAGCCAAAGACAACATTTGCATCACAATTGGGTCTTACATGTATAGGGTGATGCCTTTTGGTTTACAAAATGCACCTGTTGTATTCAATAGGATAATGGTGAATTCTTTCAAGGACTCTATTCATGATTTGCTAGAAGTATACATTGATTTTTGGACAGTGTATGGCCTGGTGAAAGACAATGTGCAAGTATTAAGGACAATGTTAAATAGATGTAGAAGCATGCAAATATCACTAAACTTAAAGAAATGTATGTTTGCAGTATCTTTTGGTACCCTACTAGGGCATATCATCTACAAGGAAGGTCTAATGGTTGACCCATTGAAAGTAACATTGATAATGACCTTACCACCATCAAAGTATGCACAAGAGGTCAAAACCTTCTTGGGCTATACAACATATCACCACAAATTTATAAGAAGATATGCAACAATTGTAGTGCCTTTGGAGGAACTCTTGAAAACAAAAATTGGGAAGAACATAGAATGGAATTATGAATTCGAGAATGCTTTTGGTACACTTAAACAAAAGATAGAAAAAGCACCAATATTAATATTTTCTAATTGGAGTATACCATTTCATGTACATGTGGACACACAGGGATAGCAATTGGAGTAGTACTGGTACAACCAAGGGAAATAAGGACCATCCTATAGTATTTTCCATTAGGAATTTATCCAAAGAAGAAAAGAACTACACAACAACAAAGTGGGAAGCCTTGTCCATGGTCTATGCGTTACGAAAATTCATACATTATTTATTATCCACTCCATTCACATTCTTCACAGACAATAAACCTTTAATATACTTACTAAACCAATCAGTTATTCAAGGTCAGATATGTAGATTGTTACTATTGTTTCAAGAGTTTGATTTCAAGATAATTGTTAGACTGGGGAAACAAACCAAGGCCCTAATTACCTATCCAGAATAGAAATAGGGGAAGAACCTAATGACCAACAAGAAGAATTACCTGGCGCACACTTGTTTAGACTAAATGTGGTACTAGAGGAGTTGTAAGAGATAGAAGTATTACTTTCCATAGGGGAATTTCCAAAATATATCTCACCGCATGACAAACAAACATTAATGCAGAAGGCATTGCATTATACACTCGTTGAAGGGGAACTACACATCTTGGGAAAAGATGATATCTTAAGAAGGTTGGTTTATGAACATGAAAGAAAATCAATATTAAGGGAAGAACACGAAGGAATTTTTGGAGGACATAACAGTGGAGACACTACCACAAAAAGGGTAAAACTAGTAGGTTTGTGGTGACCTACTTTACAAAAGGACACAATACAATATGTTAAGAATTATGACATATGTCAAAGAGTAGGGAAACCTACCGTAAGAGATTAAATGCCATTTAAATCAGTCTTGGCACAAATACCATTTGAGAAATGGGCAATAGATTTCATTAGACCCATAAACCCTCCCACAAAACATTCAAAAGCAAGATTCATAATAATAGGAGTGGAATATTTGACTAAATGAGCAGAAGCAGAACCAACTAGAGATTGCACAACTAAAAATTGTCACAAAATTTCTCTATGGAAATATTATTACAAGATTTGGTTGTCCAATAAGTAGAACAAGCGATCAAGCTTAACATTTCATAAATAAGATAATTGTGGCACTCCTGAGCATCTTTATGATAACAAACAACAAAAGTTCTCCATATCTTCCGCAAGCTAATGCAGCAAGTGAAGCTCTAAATAAGATAATTGGGACATTGCTGACAAAAATGTGTGATGGTAATAGAGAAGGTTGGGACCTCAAAGTACATGTTGTACTCTGGGCATACCGTACAACATATAAACAGTCTAAGTTCACACCATTTTAGCTAGTATATAGAGTTGATGCAACAGACCCTATGAACTTCATAATAGCAACACTATGCACTAAACTAACCTTGCGATTGGATGATGATGACTCATTAGCTCAAAGGATTGACGATTTAGAAAAGTTGGATTAAAATTGACTCATAGCCAGATATAACCAACAGTTTGAACAGAAAAGACAAAGAGTCGGGCATGATAGGAATCTACACCTAAAAAAAATCTACAAATGTGATTTAGTGTTACTATATCACATCAAATTGAAGAAGCAAGTTAAGCTTAAGGTAAGATGGTTAGGACCTTATTAAATACACAAAATTGTGGAATCCTGATCAGTAGGATTAAGGAAAATGGATGGAAGTGGAATCACAACATTTGTCAATGGAGCAAGGTTGAAGCATTACAACCAATCTCTAGAGTGAAAAAAGATAATGCAGTAGATTCACAACAATGTATCATAACCAATGTATTATACTATAATATACTGTACATAAAGTATCCGTTAATAGTTTATAAGTAGCTAGAACCTAATGGGTAGAAAAACCCAAGAAAAGTAAATGGATAAAAGTAATAAATACAAAAAGGTATTGTTAGGGCTATAAAAGCCCTAACAGTTTAGTCAATTCATCATATTTACACTCAACACTTCGAAAAAAATTAAGCTCTGATGAGAAAGAGAAAAAACTAGCAAAACCTATTCATAGTTGCGGAAAAGAGAAAATTGCCACCCATACACTCATTGATGTTATAGAGTAGCCACGGCCCAAATATAAGAAATACTCTTACAAAGTGATGGAAGTGGACAAAGACGGTGGTTTCTCAGAGGTACCAGAAGATGTCATATAAACAAAAGATGTGAGAAAATATATCCATGCTCCGATCTCAAAAATTGATCATACAAAGATTGGGGAGCTTAGGAATACACTCCTCTTACCAGACAAAATAGGGTATTTGCCATAGTATCAAAATATTATAGCAAAGAGTTTAGATATTGGGAAGACTACCCTAATTTTTGTGGAGAGCATGATTGAGTATGAATCATTCTAAGATAGATACATGATGAATTCATGTATTTAAACACACCCCATAGGATCACAAAAGAAGATATACAAGCAATTGTGGGGTTGTGTGGTAGGAGAGGTGCCAACAAAGAAGGCAATTAAAATGAGAAGGTGATGGAGCTAACCAGTGCCACACTAGATGGATGGAGCTTGAATGTCAACAAAATTACAAACCCTATAGTTTAATAAGCTACCATGGGAATCGTGTATAAGATATATTATGCCAAACACAAAGGGTTACCCACTAGGACATCCATACATACGTCCTATCAAATGGTTGTGGATGGGAAAGATTTTGACTTGTGTGAGGTTCTAAGAGAGTAGTTGATGGAGAATCTACAAAAGACAAAGACCTCCAATTATAATTTTAGGTTTGGAACCCTAATTGTGTGTCTTGCATTTTGTTTCATGAATGGTATACCAAATTATGGGGGTAAGATATGGCAACCAGATAGTACAATAGAAACATAGATAAAACATTATGGTACAATTTTTAAAGACAAACCCTCATACACTGCCGCATACTGGGGGTACATCAAGGCCCTATAGGACAAAATTCAAGCCAAAGAGAGAATTCAATATGAGTCGATAAAATATTATGCAAATAATATAACCTTTATCATAGAAAAGGATTATACCTACACCGAGGTGGTAGAACCTAGGACTTCCTAGATATGTAGGCTACCTTATGAGATACCCGCACAAGAAATTGATGCATATGCCTAAACCCTCCTTATCAAACCAAAATAATTGAATGTGGAAAGGTTTGGGACATACAAGCAATTCATGGATAAGTTGCATAAGAAGGAGGCAAAGGAACATGTGGAGAAAATTAAGGAAAAATTACACTCACAATGGGGTATCCTTCCATAGACCAGTTCTTCTACTCTGCCAGCTACACGAGCACTACTGCAAGCCAGCATCCCAAGTACACCACAAACAAGAGAGTCTAGAAGATTTTATTCTGCAACTCCTAGCACCCAATCTGGGGATGAGCCTACCCCTTCATCACAAATGGTATCAACACCACACCAAACTAAGAAAGATCCTTTTTATATATGAAAAACATGAATGATGAAGGCTAGCATGTACACTAGATCAAACTCTCTTTCACAATAACATTCAAGGACAAGACCTAGCCAAATCTCTACCAAATGGAGGTGGACTTAGCTACAGATCTTGTACTCAAGAGCTCTATGGAAATGTTAGATTTAATAAAGCCTTTTTATCAATCCCTAGGTCAATGATGAACAAAACCCTAGCTCTATGAAGATCTGATTATAATAGAAGATGTACAACAAATTTCAAGAAACCAATTATACAGGGAGAATAATAAAGATGTTAGAACCTATTGTAGACACCTAAAACTAACTTGCCTCGTATGCCACTTTCCCACATCCTCACATCAATAACTTATCCCTTCTACCAATTAATTAAATAAATCCAATTTATTTAATTAAGTTGTCTTAAATCATTCACCCTTAGCCATTTATCCCTAGTTAGGTGGGAAAAAGGAGGAGGTTTGATGTTTTGGTTTCAAGGGTTTATGTTAAATCCTCCTTTCACCACTAACATTCAAGGACATTCAACCAAGTAGAGAACTCTACTACAGATTTCCTGTCACTTGGAACATAGGGGAAGATTGGAATTGTGTGAATTTGTTGTTCAATTAAGCCCAATTATGCTCAAAACCCTAATTTCATAAAATCATAAACAAATGGACAAATTACAGAAAAAGATCACACATAGGGATATCAAATGACAATCAAATACATACCAGATTTTGAAGTTTGATGTGTGGAAAAGTCAAGGACTAATGAGCAGGCACCCTAGTCCAGTGTACCTATTTTTGTTAGGATCTCTGAGGAATGTCTGCAACCTTATTCTGCTGTCATCAAGATTTCACCACATCGGAATCTAAAGGACTAATGAGCGGGCGCCCTAGTCCAAGCCCTGATTCTCTTCTTTGCTATGCACTGCTGATAGTCTGTAATGCTTCCCTACAACTCCACTTCTAAAACCTGTAACCTACAATCATAGAAAAGTGGGTTGGGGGTTGTGGTGTTTAGAGGCTTGCGTCGATCAAGCCCCAGAGAGACATTCAAGTCTTCTGAACACTGTTGTCAAATAAAGAGTGTGTATCCCTATGGGATAGAGGCAAAAACTAATTGATAAATGATTGAAAATACAAATGAATGTCACCTTGATGGTGTAGTTCTCATGGAAGGAAGAATCTTCTTTCATTCCATGAGGTGATGGTGCTAAATCTACATAAAAAAACACAATAACAAAACAACACCGCTCTACAACACAATGAAAGCCTTTGAATCACTTTAGCATAAGATCATAAGTTCACAATGTCCATCTCTCTAGTTTACAAATGAAGTTGTAAACATGCTTATATATGCAACTTAACAACTTCCCACTAAGAAATTCATAATTCAAACTTGAGGTGTCGGCATAGGACCTAATAATGGTCACATAACCGACACATGAAAATATGTCCTGACCCAAAATAAGGCAGGACTAAGGCGTGGGCGCCCAAGTCCTCCCCCTATTTCAGGTAGGATTTATCATAAGTACATCCCCTAGGTCCCATTTGTCATAAAACTTAGGGGTTTTCTCATCGGGAGTCATCATTAACATGTAAAATGATCTAGATGCATTCTAAAGGACCCGGGAGCTAAACCTTAAGAGGGAAAATCCCCCAAGGGGACATTTTTTAACATAACATTTAGTTCCCACTTTAATGTATGTTTAAATGCAAGACCAATACATGCATTAAAGTATGGTCAACAAACACAACAAACACGCCAAGCATGAAGAAGACACACCAAACATATTGAATACAGTAACAAGCACACAAAACATGGAGAAGACAGTTACAATCAGGCAAGACATGGAGAAGATAGCATTGAAGACATGCAAAACATAGTGAATACAGTGAATGCAGTGATTATTTCTTTTTTCATTTTCTCATATGAATGCAAATGCAAGTACAAGAAAAGTAAACACACAACCCATAATGCAGGAGGGACTCATCACCACCAGTATTTAGACTGTATATGGGGAAACAGACATGCAATACAAATCTCAAAGTGCAAGAGGGACTCATCACCACTAGTCTTTAGACTGCACCTGAGAACAAACATGCCATTCAAATCCCAAAGCATAGGAGGGACCCATTGCTACCAGTCTTTAGACTATGCTTGGGAACAAACATTCCATACACACACACATGGAAGACATGGAGAAAACACAGCAAACTAGTGATGGAAGAAACCTATTGCTAGGTTTGTAGCCATCTCAGGAACATTACAGGCACACACCGACGATTAGGCTTCACCACAACAATTGCCAAAGACACGCTTAAGGGTTAGGATAGTCTCATTTTCACTCCTTGCCAGCTCAGAGGACTTTTTGACAATGACAGGATTGTGCAATCTCCTTGAGAAATACATCATCCCTGCCTTCCATAGAAGGGATTAAAATAAAAGGATATGCATGATATCTTGCCTCCACAAAGGGCTTAATGATTGCAATATAGAAAAGAAAGATTTGTACTCGCACAGAGATTTAACATCCCACCTCCACAGAGGGCTTACATGCATGGTTTCTTAGTATCAAAATCATCAGACATCTTACCTTATATGCCCCCACCTTAACTTACCTTATATGGCCCCACCTTAAGGTGGTGGATATCATGTACCAATATCAAGCACGTTAAGGTAGGAAGAAAACACACAAGGGAACAAGAGCTCTCGCAGAGCCCATGCCCCCAGAGCTGACATGTACTTTATGATTGCTAAATGTTCTCATAAACACATTCCTGCAAAAAAAGAGGTTATAAATCTTTCCGTAAGATAATAACCACATCACATGATCAAAAAGCAATGCATGAACATAATCACATCAAAAAGCCAAGTTTACACTACGGATTCAAAAACTGAGTATAACCGTGGGGCTATACTGCAAAGATCTTGGAATTAAATGTAACAAGGTGAGATTCAAAGATAAACAAAGTGCATGGAGCAGTTGTACTATTATAGTTTGTTAGTGTGATAAGACAACATCAAAATATCACACAGAGTGATTCTACTAGCCAAGCATCAGATAATATATATCAACCCCATCGTCATGTATGGACTAGGTCCATTTTTTGATTTCTCACTAAAGGGACACTTGGTACATATTAGTATAATTTGTTTTTCATTATTCACCCACTAGATAGAACCACTAGAGGAAGGTAAACAATAAATCAAGAGAGAACAAGTGCCTTTGGGACAATCACATAGGAGGGTGCCCCCAAGTCACCAATTGCAATGCTATGTCCTTAAGACATAGCACACAACAATGAAAATAGAGGAGAAGCAATATACAATAATGATGATACAAATAGAAGAAGGTCACAATAGAGGCAGTCTTCCAGTATCCTTGACCTTACAAGAGTATCAAGGGTCATCCTAGGAGGCCTAAGCGACACATAACACATCATGGGGGGAACACAACACAAGAGGGAAGGTCACATAAATGAGCCAATAATGCTACAACATAGGTGAAAAACAAGGTTAGAAATACTTACCTATAGGGACAACCGAACTAGCGGTCGTTATGGATCTTGATCTTTACTTTAATGGTTAAAGCTTTATCTCTTCTCTGTTCCACATTGTCATGAGTTTGTGGGGTTATCCTTGTAGGAAAGGTGTCTAATAATGATGGTAGAGAGGAGATATCATGGTTTTCTATGTCAGTTAAACATGGTGATGTAGGATCTTTTATAATACTCTTTCCAGTTGAGTGAGATGGTGGAGGAACTTGAAAATTGCCCATTTTAGTCCATATATAGGGTGTTGGAATACTTTGGTTGTGAGGAATAGTGTGTTCTTCAATGCTTTGTGAGTTTTCATTATTTTCCAGTGTATGTGAGGGTTCAGGTAAAGGTGTATGATCTATTTCTTTGTTTAAGATTTAGTTGAGAAGTTCTTGAAAATCAGTTGGTAAATTTTTAGTTTCAACAGGTTGAAGAAAATGTTCACAAAGGGAATTTGCATCATCCAATGCTCATTCTAGCCAGGGAGAGCAGGAAGGGATTGAAGAGTAGTTTTAATGGATGTGTCAATGATGTCTTATTCTTGTTTTAAATTATCCTCACCAAGTGGGGTTATGTTGGGACAAGTCTCTTTATTAGATGAATCACCCAAGGCTATGTCAGTCTCATAGGTCTCAGAAAGAATGTCCATTATGTCATCATGAAACAAAGGGATGGAGGGAATGATGTTTTCACTACTACTCTCCCCATGGTTATTTTTAGAAATGAAATTAGTGATATTTTCCAAGATTGAAGGGAAACACCCATGATAGTGAGAAAGCTTTCAAAATAGGCTATTGTTCGAAGGATATCACAAGTAGTGCTTAGGGACATGTCAATACCATAGATGTATGATATTTTGTGCAAGACTTGAGGATGTTTATCAGTGAATTTGTAAAAATTATCATAATTCATAATGTACTCAAATAAATCTTCCAAATATGAATGACGAGGGGAATCCATGGTATATGAATGCAAAACTATGTATGAATATGAGTTGAAATGCTTGATTTTTCAAATTTTTTCAAAGAAAATGACTAATGGAAGTAGTGTTGTGAATAATTTCAAGAGGGGAAGCAAATAATAAGTCTAATAGAAACCCAATTATGTGACAATATGTTTCACAACACGCCTTTGATGCAACTCTAGGGTGATGACAAGTCAAAACCTAGTGAAAATACATCTACAATATGCAAATTTTCACTAATTTTCAATGCAAACGCCCAATAGAAAGGGTGTTGTGAGGAATTTGAGAAGGGGCATAAGATTATAACCCTAATAAAATACAATTAGTGCAGAAAAATCCTTCACAAGACACCTATGATGCAATTCTAGAGAGACGATAAGGCCAAATCTAGTGAAAATGCAAGGTTTTCAAACCCTAGACATGAAATTTTGTAAGAAAGCCACTATGATGAAAAAATACATTTAGAAATTAGTCCTAATGAGTCTTTTGAAAGGGTAGTAAAATCTGAAACAAGATTTTGACTACAAACCCTAGCTAATTCATAACTAGGTGATGCAGAGCTCACAACACAAAGACCACAAAGGATAACAAAAACAACATAGGATGAAGAGGGATACAGGGGATGGTAGGGAAAAAACAACTCATCTAGGCCTCAGTGGACCAAACAGAAACACTTGACTTTAATTTGGACTTGACTGTCCACTCACACTCCATGACTCCAACACAACACAATATCACCATTTATAGGTTCAAACATATGGGGACCTTCCCAAACCTTCTAGGGACCCTAGACTATCTAGGTCTAACTATCCCAAGCTCACAAAAATCACAAAATGCACCGAGGGTACCTCCTTGTACCACTTCCTTCACAAACCCACTCACTTCCTTGTAGCCCTCTTTTTAGGACTGTTGTGCAATAACTTTTGACTCAGACCTCCTATCTGTTGTGTGGTTACACAACACGCCCCATTTTGCATTATCAAAACAGGGACCCAACTTTTGGCTTGGCTTGTGTTGTCTGCTTTCTGGCGGTTTGGTAAAAGTAGGTCAGGTGCATCATCATCATGATAATCGATGAGGTTGGTCATCATCATGAGGTCAGTTTGTCAAAGTTCATATTTAGAAAGAGCTTGAAATTCCATGCAGGTTTGCCTTTTACATCACCTGAAAATTCATCAGGATGAGGGAGTTATGCACAGTCAATGTTTTGGTCAAACCTGATATTCGCAAGAAGGGGGTCATATTTTATAAACTCAGTTTTGCTGTATAAAGACCATCATCATCATATTTGAAACGCCCCCCGATAATATCCTGAGGTCGAAATATCCGGACGTCAATCTTAAGTGATAGTGTGTTTTACCTGTCAAATGACCTTGGGCACATCGCGAGCATCATGATATTTTAACATCACCCGATATTATAATATCATGCTGATATTATAATATCACCCTACTTAGAAAATCCACCATCTGCATAATTTGCATGCGCACGTCAAAGTCCTGGTGATCATCATCATCCTGATCTTTCAAGGCAGGATCATATTTCATATCCTCCTGATCTCCTTTTGCACAATCATGATGATCACCCTATCTTTCAAAGGGAGGGTGATATTCCATTCCTAAGTCATGTTGTCAAGATCATCATGATCTTGTTTGTCTACTCGACATTTCGTAATATCGTCCTGCCGAGAAATATAACTTTTTGCAAATATCCTGATGACATCATCCCGACCTAATAAACGAAGAAGCAAATATCAGGATGACATCACCATCACATTTCTCCTTCGGCAGGATATTTTCCAAAACATGATCCGGTTCGCGAATATGACGATGACGTCATGTTCTAAGTTCAACAAGGGCCCCGGATATCCTGATGATCATCATCATCCTGATCTTTCGAGAGGGTTACCTTGGCCGCAAAGGGGTCATATTACATGCACCACCCGATCATCTTCCTTAGGTGACCCGATATTACATTTATCCCCTGATCTTAATGAAACATGACGGTGACGTCATCTTTTGCATTTTAATGAAGCCCGAATATGATGATGACGTCACCATCATATCCCTTTCCTCAGCAGCAGGATCATATTCCAAATCCTCCTATTTTCCTTCGACATGATGATGACGATGATGTCTTTCTTTCCCCAATATGCAGAAGCGAAACATCCTGATGTGCTTTTCATCAGAGCATTCGGAAGGGAGGAGCATCATATTTCATGATATCCTGCAGCTGGATAGAAGACATAGAGTTGGGCATCATCATGATTTTTGGCGTCGATATAACTGTTGCCATCGGCCAAGTCTAATTTTGTCACCCCGATCATATGTGGTCACACCGATGCGAATATGATGATGACCCGAAACATACAAACAGAGCATGCAAAGCTGGATTTGAAATAATTTGTTAAAAGCGGTTATTTCCTTGTATATTTTGAGATACATGATCATATTTGGAGCCTGATATACAAGAAAATGGGCGGGAAAATGAAGCGATGGAAATTTGAAGACCCGATTGCTGATTTCCAGTCAACGATGGTTGACCCGAGTGTTTTGATGCTGTTTATGCATTTAGTGCATAATTTTCCACTGATTTGGAGCTCGATTGCCTGTAGCTGCACATTTTGGAGGCTTGTTTAATAAAATGTTTTAATTCCTGTTGTTTATCCACATGATGATGAACTTAATGTTTGTCTATTTACTTGCAGGAAGTCATGATGCTGTTAGAGCTGCTGCTGAAGCTGAGCATTGTATGGTTGCACATGGAGGCAACATGAACTAGAAATGAGGAGGATATTGTCAAATATGCTGTTCGCCAGTTGGAGACTGAATCAAATCAAAGATGCTGGAATATTCTGTGCCAGCTGTTCATTTGCCAACTGGCGAAGCATGTGCTTTTCATCTGGACCGTTGATTGTTATGAGAGGATCCTGATCCTTGGATCATTGTAACTGTTTTCTGGCATTTGCTCTATATAAAGGCCAGAGCCTGAGACATTAAAAAGGGGGATAATATAGATATTAATACACAGATGCATCTGGCGCATTAAGGCTAATTACTGTAGAATCAATTAGGAGATCGGATTACTGAGACTAATGAGGATAGAATTGTTGAAATGTCAAGGTTCTTTCTTCAGATCACTGTAAATGTACCTGTTCTTGAGCATACTGAATGGATATGAAGTTTTAGATTACATCCTGATTGTAAATTTTACGTAATCTTCTTGTTGATTTCTAGATATGTACTGGTGAATGCTGTGTTCAACTGGAAGCGCTTTCATTTCATTACATGTTATTGTCAACTTTTCCTTTGAAGATTTGCACTAGATCATGCAGATTTGTGGAATGTCCTGGTGAAGTATGATTTCTAGTTTCCTTCTTTTCATTGCATGTATGGGAGCTTATATGTGGATCAGTGATCTAAGTCAAGTAGTTTTGGGAATCTCATTCTTTAACCCTTTCCTTTATTTTAATTTCATAAATTCATCACCATAACTGCAAATCATGATAAATAACAAGCAGAACAGAGAAATATGCTGAAATCCCGTAGGTAACTGAAAATCATTGGCATATTTGAGTTAAATGCATGTAGTATTGAAAATATCATGCAAAGAATCATAAATAATGGTAGAAATCATGCAAATATCAGCCTGTAGGCACATTATTTGACTAAATTCATAGTGCAGAGGTAGAATTGTTGGAGATTTATGCAGAGCAGGCATATAGAGCAGAATATTTGGAGACATAATGATGAACTTTGTAGAAACACGTAAGGCCCCTGAATGGAAAACATCAACACACATCAACCACTGAGTAACGTCAGTAGATTAAGACCTAATCAACGGAGACTTGGGATCATGAATTCTCTGAATTCATCGTATCTTTCAAGATGAGTAAAGGTTGTTGTGTAACTTTTATTCTATGTTTGTGAATGACTAAATCATGACCAACATAAATTGGCGCTAGAAGGAGGGCTGGACAGAGAATTTCCAGATTTCAACATAGAAGGAGGGCGAACTGGGAAAATAGATCCTGTTCAATTGAAGTGATATCCCCTGCCTTAGTATAGCAGCCCGCTTTAAATCTTGCAAACATATGTGCAGGTCCCTCGCTTCTAACGCAACATAAATTGGCGCTTGTTGCGCTAGAAGGAGGGCAGAACTGGAAAAGACACTATTGCTTTAGTCATCATTCATTTTATGCAGGCCCCTCGCTTCTAACGCAACATAAATTGGCGCTAGAAGGAGGGCTGAGCTGTTTCTCAGCAAATAAATTCTTTTCAGTTGACATGATATCCCCTGCCTCTGTTCATCAGCCCGCTTTAAATCTTGCTAACATATTTGCAGGCCCCTCGCTTCTAACGCAACATAAATTGGCGCTAGAAGGAGGGCCAGAGCTGTGAATTTTTGGATTTCTGCAAATATTGCATAAATATTTCAGCATTTGAGTTAAATGTCTACAAATATCTCTTATCTGAGATGTTTTGGTTGCACCTTTGCAAAGATTTAGCTCGAAACATCAAATATTTGTTTGATTTTCTGAACTTTCAAGTTTTATTCTGAGATATGATAGATCTCATTAAAATTTCAAAATACTAAAAGATTGAAAAATAGAGTCTCATTTTGATGGATGTATATGAAGGCAATTATCAAATTAACATTCCTTTGCTTCAAGAAACTTTGAATAGGCAGCTTTACCCTCACAGTTTGTCTAACTTTGGTTTATCTACCTGTTGCAGGATACACCAGACTGCAGAACACAGTGAAATAAATTGTTTAACTTTCCTTACAAGGTTGGATTTATACTTGAAAGGATTAATATTCTTTCTGGATGTGTTCAGGGCCAAAATCTGGCAGGAAAATGAAGAAATTTGCCAGGAAAATGAAGAAATTTGCCAGGAAAATGAGGAAATTCTGGAGCAACAAGCAGATGCAGCACCAGAAGTTATTAATTGTCCAGACACTGAAGTGGACCGCTCTGAAGATTTTGAATTATACTTGTCTAGAAATATACAATGTAGTCAAATATTAGGTTTATCCACTGATGATGTCTTGATTGAAAGCTGGTGCAGATTACATGATGAAGAGCATTCAGAGAGAGATTGTTACCCTTGCTTGGTCATGTTGAAAAAGATTCTAGAAAATACAATAGCTGAGTCAGTTCCAGAAGGTAAAGAAGAGGAAACATCTTTCCTGGATTCATTTTATGGTGAGATTGATAGGAGTTCTCTACTGCCTAATACAAGTAAGGATCAATCAGTATGCAGGTATGAATCTTGTGAAAATTTTAGAGAAGAAACCACTCATCAGGATAATATTTTTGATTCTGATCCTAATACTTTTGATAAAGAAGATGAAACATCTTTCTTGGAGTCATTCTATGGTAAAGAGAAGTGTAAACAGATAGTAGAGCAGTTTAAATACACTACTGCTGATGATAAAGTTCCTATAGTGGTAACTCAGGGAGTCATAGAGAAGAAAATAAATGCTGATTTATTACCTGACTTCTTTGAATTAAATGATCAAATACAAGAATGTTGCAGGTTAATGGAACCAGATCCTTTACTAAATAGAGGATGTGAATTATTTAATGAACAATTCCTGAAAGATGAAGATGTAGAAGACTTTGGAGTTGTTGTGCATAATCAGATGTCACTCCAGAAATATTTTGAAAATGAAACAGGGGAGTGTCCTTATCAAGTGAAAGTTGTTTCTCTTTTAGAGTCACATGATTTAGAAATGATAAATTTCTGTATATCAGGTTGTGATAATAAAGATACTTATTTAGATGCTGATGTGCAGGAAATTGAAGAAAATATTGAGAAGTTTCCTGAACTGGAGGATAAACTGAACATCCAGAATGAAGGGATAAGGCTGGATAAAGATGAAGAATTAATACATCAAGAGTCATACATCCTTCAATTTGAAGTGAGACCAGGCACTGAGCCAAGCAGTGAAAATATAGAATTAAATGGAGGACCAATTGCCAATGAAGAAGCATGTCTAGCAAAGCCAGAAATACACCAGGTTGTATTTCTCCTTTCCACAGTAAATGATGTTGAATACTATTTTAATTATGGAAATTCAGGAGATAAGACATGCATATGGATTAATCATGAACATGATGAGTTGCCTTAGTTGCTGATCATCAAGAGTTGTTCTGTTGAATACAGTGAATTCAGAATATCAGAATATTTGTCAGAATATAAAGATAAATTTGCTAGGTTGAGAACCATAACTAATACCCTGATGCTCCTGCACAATCAAAAGAAGTATGCAAATACAGGTGTCCTTAGGTCTTTTTCTGGTTCTTGTTTGCCTAGTAGTAGTTTGTATTTAATTTTGTAGGTTAGTTGTTTGTACAGTCTGCTTGTTTTGCTTTCTTGTTCTGTTTCTGTTGTTTCCTTTTTGTAGGTTAGTTGTTTGTATAGTGTTTCTTCTGTTTTGTGTTGTTTTGGTTGAGTTTTGTTTTGGTAAGTCAAGATGATGCACTTCATCACCTAAGAAAATAACTAAATTGTTAGGATTCAAGTGATGAGATCAGATTTAGATATAGATTGTAATTCATTCTGATAAATACTCATGATTAGGTTTTATAATATCTTTTCGTCAGGTGCCTTTTCTTGTCCAAAGTGAATCAAACATAATGAAACACCTAACAGCCTTGGGCTTGTTGAAGATACGAGTATAGGTGTTAAGTGAAAAATCTAAAGGGACTCCCTTGCTACCAATACAATCTCCAACCTAAAGCTGCAAGTGACCATACCTTGTACAAATGAGCTGACATGATGATATCAGATATATAAATAAAAAATATATAAATAATAAACTTAGGCCATCTAAGTAACTCTACCGAGGCTATAGATGCCTGCTGGCAGTGGGGCTCTACTTAGGGAGATTGTATAGATAACCTTGCCGGGGCTATGAATGCCTGCTGGCAGCAAGGCTCTATCCAGGTTGGCTATGAGGGATGATCTCCAACTATGTAGTTTAACACCAGTTACTTATATTTTCAACTTGCTTTCAAGATGAGGATAATTAATCATATGCACACACATGATCCTTTGTTAGCACTGTTACCTTGATGAAACTTTATCATTCAAAGATCATGATGATTTTACTTAGAAAGAATTAGAATACTATAGATGAATATGATCATATCACTTGAATTATTTGAATTTTGTTGTTTTCTTTGGTGGCAAGTTGTTGTGTGGTTACACAACACGCCCCATTTTGCATTATCAAAACAGGGACCCAACTTTTGGCTTCGCTTGTGTTGTCTGCTTTCTGGCGGTTTGGTAAAAATAGGTCAGGTGCATCATCATCATGATAATCGATGAGGTTGGTCATCATCATGAGGTTAGTTTGTCAAAGTTCATATTTTGTTTCTATGACCTCATATTTAGAAAGAGCTTGAAATTCCATGCAGGTTTGCCTTTTACATCACCTGAAAATTCATCAGGATGAGGGAGTTATGCACAGTCAAAGTTTTGGTCAAACCTGATATTCGTAAGAAGGGGGTCATATTTTATAAACTCAGTTTTGTTGTATGAAGAACATCATCATCATATTTGAAATGCCCCCCGATAATATCCTGAGGTCGAAATATCCGGACGTCAATCTTAAGTGATAGTGTGTTTTACCCGTCAAATGACCTTGGGCACATCGTGAGCATCATGATATTTTAACATCACCCGATATTATAATATCATGCTGATATTATAATATCACCCTACTTAGAAAATCCACCATCTGCATAATTTGCATGCGCACGTCAAAGTCCTGGTGATCATCATCATCCTGATCTTTCAAGGCAGGATCATATTTCATATCCTCCTGATCTCCTTTTGCACAATCATGATGATCACCCTATCTTTCAAAGGGAGGGTGATATTCCATTCCTAAGTCATGTTGTCAAGATCATCATGATCTTGTTTGTCTACCCGACATTTCGTAATATCCTCCTGCCGAGAAATATAACCTTTTGCAAATATCCTGATGACGTCATCTCGACCTGATAAACGAAGAAGCAAATATCAGGATGACATCACCATCACATTTCTCCTTCGGCAGGATATTTTCCAAAACATGATCCGGTTTGCAAATATGACGATGACGTCATGTTCTAAGTTCAACAAGGGCCCCGGATATCCTGATGATCATCATCATCCTGATCTTTCGAGAGGGTTACCTTGGCCGCAAAGGGGTCATATTACATGCACCACCCGATCATCTTCCTTAGGTGACCTGATATTACATTTATCCCCTGATCTTAACGAAACATGACGGTGACGTCATCTTTTGCATTTTAATGAAGCCCGAATATGACGATGACGTCACCATCATATCCCTTTCCTCAGCAGCAGGATCATATTCCAAATCCTCCTATTTTCCTTCGACATGATGATGACGATGATGTCTTTCTTTCCCCAATATGCAGAAGCGAAACATCCTGATGTGCTTTTCATCAGAGCATTCGGAAGGGAGGAGCATCATATTTCATGATATCCTGCAGCTGGATAGAAGACATAGAGTTGGGCATCATCATGATTTTTGGCGTCGGTATAACTGTTGCCATCGGCCAAGTCTAATTTTGTCACCCCGATCATATGTGGTCACACCGATGCGAATATGATGATGACCCGAAACATACAAACAGAGCATGCAAAGCCGGATTTGAAATAATTTGTTAAAAGCAGTTATTTCCTTGTATATTTTGAGATACATGATCATATTTGGAGCCCGATATACAAGAAAATGGGCGGGAAAATGAAGCGATGGAAATTTGAAGATCCGATTGCTGATTTCCAGTCAACGATGGTTGACCTGAGTGTTTTGATGCTGTTTATGCATTTAGTGCATAATTTTCCACTGATTTGGAGCTCGATTGCCTATAGCTGCACATTTTGGAGGCTTGTTTAATAAAATGTTTTAATTCCTATTATTTATCCACATGATGATGAACTTAATGTTTGTCTGTTTACTTGCAGGAAGTCATGATGCTGTTAGAGCTGCTGTTGAAGCTGAGCATTGTATGGTTGCAGATGGAGGCAACATGAACCAGAAATGAGGAGGATATTGTCAAATATGCTGTTCGCCAGCTGGAGACCGAATCAAATCAAAGATGCTGGAATATTCTGTGCCAGCTGTTCATTTGCCAACTGGCGAAGCATGTGCTTTTCATCTGGACTGTTGATTGTTATGAGAGGATCCTAATCCTTGGATCATTGTAACTGTTTTCTGGCATTTGCTCTATATAAAGGCCAGAGCCTGAGACATTAAAAAGGGGGATAATATAGATATTAATACACAGACGCATCTGGCGCATTAAGGCTAATTACTATAGAATCAATTAGGAGATTGGATTACTGAGACTAATGAGGATAGAATTGTTGAAATGTCAAGGTTCTTTCTTCAGATCACTGTAAATGTACCTGTTCTTGAGCATACTGAATGGATATGAAGTTTCAGATTACATCCTGATTGTAAATTTTACGTAATCTTCTTGTTGATTTCTAGATATGTACTGGTGAATGCTATGTTCAACTGGAAGCGCTTTCATTTCATTACATGTTATTGTCAACTTTTCCTTTGAAGATTTGCACTAGATCATGCAGATTTGTGGAATGTCTTGGTGAAGTATGATTTCTAGTTTCCTTCTTTTCATTGCATGTATGGGAGCTTGTATGTGGATCAGTGATCTAAGTCAAGTAGTTTTGGGAATCTCATTCTTTAACCCTTTCCTTTATTTTAATTTCATAAATTCATCACCATAACTGCAAATCATGATAAATAACAAGCAGAACAGAGAAATATGCTGAAATCCCGTAGGTAACTGAAAATCATTGGCATATTTGAGTTAAATGCATGTAGTATTGAAAATATCATGCAAAGAATCATAAATAATGGTAGAAATCATGCAAATATCAGCCTGTAGGCACATTATTTGACTAAATTCACAGTGCAGAGGTAGAATTGTTGGAGATTTATGCAGAGCAGGCATATAGAGCAGAATATTTGGAGACATAATGATGAACTTTGCAGAAACACGTAAGGCCCCTGAATGGAAAACAGCAACACACATCAACCACTGAGTAACGTCAGTAGATTAAGACCTAATCAACGGAGACTTGGGATCATGAATTCTCTGAATTCATCGTATCTTTCAAGATGAGTAAAGGTTGCTGTGTAACTTTTATTCTATGTTTGTGAATGACTAACATCATGACCAACACTATCCAAACTATTATGGGCTTTTTGGATACCCATTATCTTTCCCTTCAACATACTAAACATGCACATAAGGTTGTTTTGGAATGCAACACTCAAATCTTGACTGTCCCTGCTGTCCAAGAGGCCTAATTAACCCACTTTTACAAAGGAAGTACATAAAATATCAAGCCCACAAATAAAATTTCACTTTGATGAGCCTAAAAAAATTCTAAATAGACCAATTTCAGAGGTTTTATGGGTCCAAGATCAATTTAACTCATTTGATGATCAAATCTTCACTTCAATTAGGCTAGTTGGCCAAAACAAGGTGTAATAGGCTCTCAAAGGTTCCAAACTTCAACTTATGCTTATCCCCTGCTCCTGCATGCAAGACCCATTAGAAAAAACACCATTCTAAACTCATTCCACTCATTTTTGGGGTTCTAATACAACATCATGAAGTGGGAAAACTCAAAACCTCTCTAAACCCCCAAATCAAGGGTTTGCTGATATGACACAGGCAGTCTTAGACAAAATGCAATATCTCCTTCTAAAAATTGAATCAAGACCTCATACTAGATCCATTGGAAAGGTATCTCAACCCTCTTTCTAGAAATATATGGCTTGTCCTTATAGATGTCCGTACAGAGGCATGCAATGGATGGGAACAGGACTGTTGCAGTAAAAAATAGGGTTTTGGGCAGCTTTTAGAAAAAAATGTGATAACTTTCACAAAAATGAACGAAATCACCTCCAACCAATGGAATTGGTTATTTATCTCACCCCTCTCTCAAATAAAATAGGTTTCATGGAATAAATAATCTTAAAAAATTCATGGTATGGTCTGCAACAGACTAAGAAACAACAGAAAAAATCAAGAACAATCATATGTGGACAACAAACTGAATTTTTTTCATTTTCTTCATTCAAACTTTTTTTCCTCATCCAAAATTTGACCACCACTACTCCTTAACATGAATCCACCACATCTATATCCTTTTTACAAAGTTTCCCATTGTGGGAAAAGGCTAAGAATAGCCAAACTGACTATTTTTTTCAAAAAGAATGATTTTCTAATAATAGACTGTCATAACTTTACTAAACTGTAGAGCACTACACCAAATGACTAAAATAAAACTCCACTAATTGACTATGCCTTTTAAGGCTTTATTACAATATTTTAAACTAAAATCCACCATGTCTCTCATTAATGAGACCATTATACCAAAAAATTGACTAAGGGACAAACTATCTAGACTAGAAGAAAATAACTAAAACCATGAATTTGCTAAGTGCTCTGCACCATACTCCTAGGCTTGAAATGTTTCCAAGTCTCTTGGAAAGTTTGTTGTAGCTTTTCACACCTTTGACCTTTATACTTGACCTGCACAATTCCATTTTGCCTTGATTCTTTTCTGTCTTTGTCATCCTTGCTCTTGTCCTTGAAACTTGTTTCACTCTATCAGGGAGTGCTCTGTCAACTTCACTCTTCTTTACCTCTGTCAATACTTTCTTCTCAGCTCTGTTCTCACACCACTGCCTCATACTCTTCTTTCCACTATCATCATCTTTCTCAACCTCTATCAGGCCTGCAACTAGTTGATTCATTGTCCTTGTTATCTTGTCAACTACTGCACCAACTTCTCTTGGCTGTCTTTTCTTCACTACAGGGCACATGATTGTCCCTACTAAGACTCCTTCACTCACTTCTTGCATTACCACGGGCTCTACATTCTTGCACTTCACATTTTTAGTCACTTCCTTATTCCACATGAAGATATTTCTCTTCTCAATAGGCTGCAAATCAGCTCCACACTTCCTATTTGTTGTTTCAACAACTTCATGCCTTGAAAAGGCTGCACACTCCTTGTTTTTACTCTCCTCAAACATCACTGTCTCCTTCTTGCCAAACATAATTATACTTACTGCTCTTGACTACTCCTCTAATGGTAGTAGCACAAAAGTCTTCTCATCCTTCTTGATAGTGAAGGTATTAGCTTTTCCATCATCGACTACAAACTTATCAAATTGCCATGGTCTTCCTAGTATCACATGACAACAATCCATTGGTAGGATGTCACAAAGTACTCTATCCTCATATGCTCCAATCTTAAACTCAACTAATGCTTGCTCAGTCACTAAAATGGACTGATGATCACTCACCCAAGAGATTTTGTAGGGAACTTCCCTAGGAACTCTCTTCAACTTCAGCTTGTGTACCATATCACTAGACACCATATTATTAGTACAACCAGAATCCACTATCACTTACATACCTTGTTCTTGCTCTTGCAAGTTCTCTTAAACAATGCTCTCCTCTGAATCAGCTCCTTCTCCTTGGAGGTCTTTAGTAGTGCTCTTTCTCTCAGCATCAATGCTTCTCCTGCTTCAGCATCACACCTTGTGTAACTAGAACTACCACACTCTTCTTCTTGGACTAATTGAGTCCTTCTCTCACTCTTCCTCTCACCATCACTTGAAAAATTTTGTTTCTCAGGACACTTCTATGCTAGGTGCCCAAACTCTTGATAGTTGTAACACTTACCTACAAAGGTATTTGCACTTCTTCCACCACCAAATCTTCCTCTACCCCTACCTCTGAAATCTGCACTTTGTCCTTGCTTGAAATCAACACCTTGTCCTTGTGCCTTGTTCATGTATTCTTGACTTTCACTAACTTGCTTTGTATTGAAAGATCCTCTGCCTCTGGCTGACTTATCTTGTCTTCTTTTCAGCTTCTCTTCCACTCTAACTACCATCTGGTAACAGTCTTCAACACTCCTTGGATTTGCCAACACCAACTCATCCTGCATGTTAAACCTCAAACCACCAATATACCTAGCAACTTTTTGTACTTCAGTTTCATTTTGACCAGACCTTATACTCAACTTGTAAAACTCTTCAGTGTATATTTTAACATCCATATCCTTTTGCCTTAAACCTTGAAGCTTCTTAAACATTTGAACTTCATAATCTTTAGGCAAGAATTTACCTTTGATCTTAGCCACCATCTTGTCCCATGAGACAATCTTTGACTTTCCTTACTTTCTTCTCTTTATTTGCTGATAATCCCACCATAACAAAGCATGACCTGTCAGCTTGGTCTTTACAATCTTCACTTTCTGATCATCAAGAATTTCTTCACACTCAAAGTGGTTGTCCAATGCTGTAACCCAATCTAACAACTCTTCATCATTCAGGCTTCCTCCATACTTTGGCACATCTATCTTCATCTTGTGCTTGTCATCTTTCACTACCCTTAGCAACTTCACCATCCTCTGATCCTTAGGTTCTAAATCTCCTTCCACATCTTCATACTCAGCTTCTTCTTCTTTCTCAGACTCAATCTCATCACTTAGAGACACCCCTCTTCTCTGATTTTGTTCTAGGGTAGCCATTCTTTCTTTCAGCTCCCTCAACTCTCTAGCATGCTTCTCTTTCAGCTCATTCATCTCTTGAGCCATGTTTCTTGCTCTTGGAGGCATCTTGACAAATTGCCTCTTCAACTCCACACTTCACAGACCTACTAACTATGCTCTAATATCAATTGGTGCGCAGCGGAAGCGTGGTGGGCCCATAACCCACAGGGCCCAGGATATAAACCTGGCTCTGATACCAATTTGATGCAGAGCTCACAACACAAAGACCACAAAGGATAACAAAAACAACACAGGATGAGGAGGGATACAGGGGATGGTAGGGCAAAAACAACTCATCTAGGCTTCAATGGACCAAATAGCAACACTTGACTTCAATTTGGACTTGACTGTCCACTCACACCCCATGACTTCAACACAACACAATGTCACCATTTATAGGTTCAAACATATGGGGACCTTCCCAAACCTTATAAGGCCCCTGGACTAACTAGGTCTGACTATCCCAAGCTCACAAAACTCACAAAATGCACCGAGGGTACCTCCTTGTACCACTTCCTTCACAAACCCACTCACTTCCTTGTAGGCCTCTTTTTAGGACTGTCATGCAATAACTTTTGACTCAGACCTCCTATCCAAACTGTTATGGGCTTTTTGGATACCCATTATCTTTCCCTTCAACATACTAAACATGCACATAAGGTTGTTTTGGAATGCAACAGTCAAATCTTGACTGTCCCTGCTGTCCAAGAGGCCTAATTAGCCCACTTTTACAAAGGAAGTACATAAAATCTCAAGCCCACAAAAAAAATTTCACTTTTATGAGCCTAAAAACATTCTAAATAGACCAATTTTAGAGGTTTTATGGGTCCAAGATCAATTTAACTCATTTGATGATCAAATCTTCACTTCAATTAGGCTAGTTGGCCAAAACAAGGTGTAATAGGCCCTCAAAGGTTCCAAATTTCAACTTATGCTTATCCATTGCTCCTGCATGCAAGACCCATTAGAAAACACACCATTCTAAACTCATTCCACCCATTTTTGGGGTCCTAATACAACATCATGAAGTGGGAAAACTCAAAACCTTTCTAAACCCCCAAATCTAGGGTTTGCTGATATGACATAGGCAGTCTTAGAAAAAATGCAATATCTCCTTCTAAAAATTGAATCAAGACCTCATACTAGATCCATTGGAAAGGTATCTCAACCCTCTTTCCAGAAATATATGGATTGTCCCTATATCTATCCGTACAGAGGCGTGTAATGGACGGGAACAGGACTGTTGCAGTAAAAAAAATAGGGTTTTGGGCAGTTTTTAGAAAAAAATGTGATAACTTTCACAAAAATGAATGAAATCACCTCAAACCAATGGAATTGGTTAGTTATATCACCCCTCTCTCACATAAAATAGGTTTCATGGCATAAATATTCTTCAAAAATTCATGGTATAGTCTGCAACAGACTGAGAAATAGCAGAAAAAATCAAGAACAGTCATATGTGGACAGGAAACTGAATTTTTTTCATTTTCTTCATTCAAACTTTTTTTTCTCCTCCAAAATTTGAGCACCACTACTCCTTAACATGCATCCACCACATCTATATCCTTTTTACAAAGTTTCCCATTGTGGGAAAAGGCTAAGAATAGCCAAACTGACAGTTTTTTTCAAAAAGATTGATTTTCTAATAATAGACTGTCATAACTTTACTAAACTGTAGACCACTACACCAAATGACTAAAATAAAACTCCACTAACTGACTATGCCTTTTAAGGCTTTATTACAATTTTTTAAACTAAAATCCACCATGTCTCTCATTAATGAGACCATTATACCAAAAAATTGACTAAGGGACAAACTATCTAGACTAGGAGAAAATAACTAAAACCATGAATTTGCTAAGTGCTCTGCACCACTAGGTTATATGAAGAAATGCACAATTTCAAGCAATTTTTAATAATTTAGGCATGGAAATGAAATGTAAATGAATGATGAATTTCTGTAAATTAAATCAGATCTAATGATAATAACATAAATTAAATGCTAATTCAAATTATTTGAAAATACAAGCTAAAAATGCCAATTTTTTCAAATTTTTCCAATTTTACAATTTTTTTGTAGTTTTCTCAGATGCAATAAAATGAAAACTAAATGAATGAATGAAATGAATGCAAGTCTAAAGTAAAAAACTTAGCAAGGTGAAAATATCCTTAAAACATGGGTTCACCAAAATGTTTATGTGGGAAAAAGGAGGAGGTTTGATATTTTGGTTTCAAGGGTTTATGTTAAATCCTCCTTTCACCACTAACATTCAAGAACATTCAACTAAGTAGAGAACTCTACTATAGATTTCCTATCACTTGGAACATAGGGGAGGATTGGAATTGTGTGAATTTATTGTTCAATTAAGCCCAATTATGTTCAAAACCCTAATTTCATAAAATTGTAAACAAACGAACAAATTACGAAAAATGATCGCACATAGAGATATCAATTGACAGTCAAATGTACATACCAAATTTCAAAGTTTGGTGTGCAGAGAATTCAGGGACTAATGAGCAGGTGCCCTAGTCTAGTGTACTTATTTTTGTCGGTATCTTTGAAGAATGTTTGTAACCTTATTTTGCTATCACATAGATTTCACTGCATCAGAATCCAGAGGACTAATGAGTGGGTGCCCTAGTCCAAGCCCTGTTTCTATTCTTTGCTTTGCACTTTTGACAGTCTGTAATACTTCCCTACAACTCCACTTCTTCTGCTTCCAAAACTTATAACTTGCAATCACAGAAAAGTGGGTTGGGGGTTATGGTGTTTAGAGGTGTTATGTAAGAAAATATCCCCTTGGCCGCTACTGAGTCCTTAGAATGCATTTAGAGCATCATGCATGATAATTTTGACTCTCGATGAGAAAACTCTGAGGTCTTATGGGAAATAGGACCTAGGGGATGACATTTTGATGACTCCTGAACAAAAATAATGGGGTGGACTTGGGTACTAGCACCCTAGTCGTGCCCTATTTTGGGTCTACCCTAAATTTAAATGTTAGTTTTATGACTGTTATTTGGGTCCTATGCCAACATCTCAAGTTTGAATTATGAAATTCTTAGTGGGAATCTTTGTAGTTGCATATGCAAGCATGTTTAGGTTTCATTTGCAAACTAGATGGGCATTTTGATTTACAAGCTTATGTTAAAGTGATTCAAGGCATTCATTGTGTTGCATAGTAGTATTTTGTTGTTATTGTGTTTGTAATTGTAGATTTGACTCCATCTCCTCATGGAAATGGAGAGCATCTTCCTTCCATGAGATCTACACTACAAGGTGATATCTATTTGTGTTTTTAATCATTTATCATTTAGATTTTGCCTCTATCCCACTAGGATATGCACTCTTATTTGACAACAATGTTCGAAAGACTTGAATGTCTCTCTAGGGCTTGACTAAGGCAAGCTTCTAAACACCACAACCCCCTCCCATACTCCTTTGTGATTGTAGATTACAGGTGCTGAGTTTCACGAAGTGGGGTTACAGAAAGGAGGTTATAGACAACAAGGATTCAGGATCCAAAAAAAGAGGACAGTGTGCAACATTTTAGGACAAGGATGCTAGTTCCTGTGTCCTCCACTTTTTCTAGGGCTAAAGCGGAAGATACAATGCAGATCAGTGTCAGAAGGAGATTCAGATTCCATGATGAAAATTGTACCTTAGATAGGGCGCTAGTCGTAGTGTCCCTGACAGTTTTGCATCCCAAACTTCAAAAAATAGTGAGTTAATAATGTTTGTCCTTCACCTTAGTCTAAAAGGATTTGTTGTAATTTATTAATTTGCTTACTATTTTTCTTATTTAGGGTTTCAAGAGTAATTGAGCATTAATTTGAGACATTGATACATTTGAACTTTCACATTATTCCAAGTGGTAGCCCAACCAGATAGGTGATTGCTCTGACTTAGTGAAGATTCAACTCGGTTGATATGCCCTTAAATGTTTGGTGAGAAGGGAGGATTTTCCTTTGAAACCTAAAACAAACTTATCCCCACCTTTAACCACTAAACAAGAGGCTTGCCTTGGTCAAGCCCCAGAGAGACATTCAAGTCTTCTGAACACTATTGTCAGATAAAGAGTACGTATCCATGTGGGATAGAGGTAGAAACCAATTGATAAATGATTGAAAACATAAATGAATGTCATCTCGATGCTATAGTTCTCATGGAAGGAAGAATCTTCTTTTATGCCATAAGCAAATGGAGCCAAATCTGCATAAACAAACACAATAACAAAACAACACTGTTCTACAATACAATGAAATCCTTTGAATCACTTTAGCATAAGATCATAAGTTCACAATGTCCACCTCTCTAGTTTACAAATGAAGTTCTAAACATGCTTATATATGCAACAAAACAACTTCCCGCTAAGAAATTCATAATTCAAACTTTAGGTGTCGGCATAGGACTTAATAATGGTCACATAACTGACACATAAAAATAGGTCCTGACCCAACATAGGGTAGGACTAGGGCGCGGGTGCCCAAGTCCCCCCTATTTTAGGTAGGATTCATCATAAGTACATCCCCTAGGTCCCATTTGTCATAAAACTTAGGGGTTTTCTCATTAGGAGTCATCATTAACATGTAAAATGATCTAGATGCATTTTAAAGGACCCAATAGCTAAACCTTAAGAGGGAAAAGCCCCCAAGGGGACATTTTCTGACATAACAATCCCTAATTCATCGCTTGTGATAAATTAATTCATTTAATTTATAATTAGACCTTACAACTTCATCTTAATTAATTAAATAAATATGTTAAATATTTATTTAGTTATTTTGTCCATTTTCCTAAACCTGATTAATTAAGAAAATCATGTTTATTCAATTAATCTACCCTATCCTACAACCTAAACCTAGTGTAGTTGATTAAATAGCAATTATTTAATTAGCTACCCTAGCCTACATGACCCCTAGACCAAAATTAATTAAATAAATCATTATTTAATTAATTTTAATCCTTAGCCCACTAACTAATTTTCTCTAGTGACATTAATTAAGTTAATCACATGATTAACTTGGTCAAATCACACTTAACACCCTTTCCCACACCATTTGAATAAAAATAAATTTTTTATTCAAATGGGTCACATGACCCTTACACATCATCTTTCCCTTTTATGTTAGAGATCTAGTCCATGAAATGAGCTCACACATGTGATTGCTAAATGTATCCATGTGTCACATGCCAACACACTCCTCAATAAAGCTTAATTTTTTATTCAAACACCCCCCCCCCACAAAAATAAATTTTTAATTCATTGACAAGTCCACATCATCCTCACACTATCCCATAGAAATGAATTTTTAATTCATTCCTCATCCTTCCCAATGTGAGTTTAAAATTCACATTTAATCTTAATTATCCAATTTTGTTGATGGTATCTAAGCCCTTGATCTCATCCTCTCATCTCAACCATTGATCTCTACTTTGAATCCTAGACATTAGATTCAAATCCCTCCAAAATTTCCTATAAATACAAGGCCAACCCAAGCCATTCTCAACACTTCTCATTCCAATCTTATTCTTCCCAAATCTCTCCTATCACTTCCATTTGGCATCACCACTATGCCAAAATCTTTCCAAACCATTTCTCTCATATCCTCATAATGTCAAAATCCTTCTAGCCTTTCATCTCTCATCTCATATCTCTTATATCCATATTGAAATCATCTCAATCTTTAGCCATTATCCTCTATCAAATCCTTATTGTGTTGAGAGTAAGGAGCAATCCACATTCACACTACACATAAACTTGGGTAAAGCAAGGAGCTCTTGGGTGTAAGCTCCTCCACCTTATCAAGGAATGAAAAAGATTTGAAGATTCTTGGAAGATATAAATTACTCTTTTGTGTTTCTTTTGATCTTATTTATGTCTTCTTATCTTTTCTCATCTTCATTTGGCATGCCTGATGGGGCCCATGTCCATGAGTCTAACCTTCTTGTGAAGTTTTTGTGAAATTTTTGACATGAAGGTCGGATTAGCACAATCTGTCTTCGTAATCGCACCTTCTGTCTGTAGTTTAGTGCCTTCAGAGACTATTTTAGTGCCATATGTCCCTAGATTAGCACTATTTGTCCTTAGATTTGTACCTAGCTCTTTTTTTTCACATAAACACCCTATGTTTCTAGATTAGCACTATATGCTTATAGATTAGCACTATATGCTCCCAGATTAGCGCTATATGACCACATATTAGCGCCATTTTTTTAGCATAATGCCATTTTGAATTTTTTTAGTGCATCTTAGCTATCTGTTAGCACGTTTTGTCTCTATTTTAGTGCTATTTGGGTCTATTTTAGGGCCATTTGCTCTCTGTTTAGTGCTATTTGTCTATCTATTAGTGCTTTTTGTCTCTATTTTAGTGCTATTTTCCTGACAAAGTTTGTAGGTTTGTGCAGGGGACTAACATATACTTGCATGTACTAGAAATACTTGTCAAAGACTGATTTATCAAACTACTAATTTCTTTGGTGTAGAATCGTTTGCCAAAGGTTGTTTTAATCACTAGTCTAATTGCACTAAGGTTAAATTAGTGGTTAATTAACCTTGTTTTCTTTTCTTGTGTTTATTTGTAGACGTATGCTCTCCGCTCGCACCATAGGGTGATCTTGGGTAATCATACATCTACTTGCAAACTATCTTTGTTTATCTTTGTATCCCAAAGGGCCATCTTTTTGCGTATGCTCTCCCCTTGCACCACATGTGATCTTGGGTGATCAAAAGCAATGGTGGTTTCTTCTTATGAGGCATGCTTGGGGATTTCATCACCCTAAGGGATGACCTCAACCACATGTACTAGTGGGGTATATCAAAGGGAGGAGAAGGAAACTTGTTCCCCAATCTAGTTGCATTATCATTGGGACAACCTAGTGGCCCTGAGTGATTCCATACACAAGGTGAAGTGGTGCTTGCTTAAATGCTTGGTGCCACATCCCTTCAATGGACTATTGTTCATGTTTTGGGCCTCACGTACCTTGCATATATCATGGAATCCTTAGCAATCTTGTTCAATCCTAGGTTAAGATATTTCAGCCATTTTCTAGTGTGGTGCAAGGGATGTGAATTGCCCCATGAAGCTACTCACCATCTTATCTCCTTGATGTCGAGATAGAAGTCTTCTTTGGGTAGGGCTTGAAAGCCTCCAAGGAAAGGAGTATTGGGTGCAATGCCCTTATACCTATCTATTGGTGCAGGGTGAAGTGTTATTAGTTAGGTAAGAACACATCTAAGTATTCAATCATGTGGGCCCACAGTAGGAATCACTCCCACTTGAATAATTTCTAGGATGTTCATGTGAATGGTGTGTCTTCTTTGTTGAAGCCATATAAGCCAAAAATCCAAGTCCACCTCTTGAAGTCAAGCCATTGTTCTTTCTTGCTTGCATATATCTCTTGCCAAGAATCTTTGAGCCAAAAATCTAATTTTCCATCTAAACCCAACAACTTCCCAACCTTTATCAACCTTTCTATGCTATCCACTTATCTGTTCATCCTTCAACACCTCCTCTCCCTCTGTCAACGCCATATACTTATTCTTTAGCACCATTAGCTTATCTGTTAGCGCATTTGGTGTCTGTTTCAGTGCCATGTCTTAGTTCCTTCTACATCTGTTTTAGTACCTTTTCCCCCATGTCCAAAAAATCAAAATTTCCATCAAAACCATCAATTTTACAAGCCCTTTTTTCAAAAATTTGAACTAGGTCTCCCCCCTAACATTGGGTTGGATCTCCCCCCAACACCCCTAAACCCCCCCCATTTATCAAATCCCATCATTTGAGATTAATTAATCCCCATCTTTGAGATTAATCCCATATTATCATCCTAATCACTTTCTACTCCAATATCCATTATCTTCCCAATCCATATCCTAATCCATTTATCCAAACTTAATCACCTCAATTTCATCCTAATCATTATCCTAGTCACACAAATAATTCTCCTAATCCACCATCATTGGACCCTAATCCCAATCATTTTGCTAAATCAAGACAAGTTCCTAATCCTAACCACCTATCTTATTAATATCCCAATCATCCAACTTATCCAAATCATATCTCACCCACCATATCTTATTCATCCTAATCATCCGCATCATCTTTAATCCAACTCATCACTGTCATCTTAATCCAATTCCTCTATCCATTTGATCAATTTCATCGAAATCAAATCCAAAATCCAACATACATCATCCACTAGCAACAACATTATCCAAATCCTCATCCAAAATCAACCCCAAGTCAAAATCATAACATCAATCCAAATCCAAATCAACCCAATAAAAACTAAAGACCTTAGTTGATCATCACTAACTTTTTATCCAAACTTGCTTAAGATCATTAGTCTCTTAAGTAAGTCATCCAATTAAATCAACCTAATCAAATCTATTGCTTAAGTGTCATTAGTCTACCTTAAGCATAGAGAATCATCAATCATCCATAAAAAAAAATCATCCTAAGGTCTTGAAATTTGATCCCCAACATCACAATCATCTATTATCCTCCATCATCTCATATCCCTTCAACAACATGGATCCTTATGTGGAAATGTAACATTTACAAAGACTTAAATATACCTATGATGATATTGATCCTATCACTAAGGAAAAATGCAAAAATATCATTAGAGATATACCCTTAGCACACCTTATTATTGGATATTCTCAAGCTCCTATTTCATCCCCATCAACACCCTACATATTCATCCCATCGATCTCATATCAAACTTAATCCCCTTGTTGGTTCCTCCAACTGATATGTTAGAGTCCTCTAAAGATTTAGCCAATTTGTTATGGTTGAGGGCTCTAGATCAGTGGCCAATGAATAGGATTACAACAAATGTTGAGAAATCCTCTACACTTTTGGTTTTGCAAGACCAAGGCAGGTGTACCTATACAACACCTAAAATTGTCTCAAGGATTTACCTATGATGTATCTAAACAGAGGGTTCTCAATAGCAATTTTGCAGGGAAATGACTGACTTCACCATGACTGGCTTGATCTTATAACAGCGTAGTTCATACCCTAATTGAGAACAAATATTTAGCCAAACACATGTTCAACAAACCAATGGATATAGAAATGATTCAATATTTTTTGGGATGGATCTAAATTAATGAATTAACCTAGTAAGATACCGGTGCTTAATCCAATGTGTAATGCCCCTTGCATTTTGGCTTGTTATAGTTGTTAGTTTCATATTTCCCTTTGATAGTTTGGAAATAGTTGATAGCCTCTCATTGTATTTTTACAGTTCCAAGACATCTGGATTAGTATGTTATAGTTTATGTTCACTTTGACCTTGATGGACTTTGTTCGATGGATATATTTAGACTTGTGTTATGGGTTATGATGGCATTAGTATTACTTTAGTTATGATATGTTGGACATGATTAGTTATGGATTAATATTTGCATGTTTAATTAGATTCATTGATATCTGGTTTCATATGTTGTGGTTATAATCTTGTTCAAGAGCAGGGACGGTGTAGCATTACTCGCTTCGAAGTACCCTGCTACACCATGATTCTCTAACTCTCCGTGTGTAGACATATATGTATTTGATCATATACAACCAGTTGTTTGGATGCAGGCTGCAGGTACTGAACCTCGACTCCACCTGATATAGCAGGTTTGAGCGGGTTCTTGCACCAATGGGTATCAGTGATGGGAGATAACACAAGGTCTATCCACTAGGTCGGTCCTTGTCTTCTGTTGTGGTCTCGAGTCGTGTTGTGACACATGGTCTTTGCCTTGTTATGTTGGTTATCTTGTGTTGTGGTGTATAGACAAGTTGTGTTTATAATGCTTAATTATGTTCCTATGTGGTTGGAAGATACCTTAATGAATTATTATGTGTTAATCATGCTCTTATTATGTTTATTAGATAATTATTGATTTATCCTAAAACTTTGAATGACACCTTGGTTAAATTTGTTAATAGTTTAGAATTAAATTATCTTCTATGTTAAAATATTTATGTCATAAATTGGAGTTACGGGTAGTAGTATTTATTTGGTACAGAATAATTTGGTTTTGTGAAATTAATGCCTTGAGTTGTCAGTTTTCAAATTGGAAGACTCAGGATCTCTTTTATGACAAATTTTAGAAATTCCTGGAGGAGTGGGTTGCTGGGTAATGGATGCATGTCTGCATTTATTTTATGAGTTGAATCATTTTTAGAGGGGGTGAAAAATCTTGTTCGGAGGAGAGTTTTGGGCAAACTAAGAATTGGAGGGAGAAAAAAGATCAAGGGGAGGATTCTGGAAGGGTACTTGTCTCTGCATTTTCACTCATATCAGGAGGCCCGAGGATTAAAAAAATCTAGGTATGTAATTGGAATAATTGAATAAATTTTGTTGAAATAGCTTGAATCTCTGTACATGATTTTCTCCTCCTGTCTCTCTCTTCTGATGTTTTTTCTGAGGGTTTGAAATTATTAATCTGTGCACCTTGTCTGAGACCCAATTTTGCAATCTGCCATTATCATGTTCTAATAGATGTTCATATCCTCCTATGAGGTTTCCTTGTAATCCTTTATCTGTGGCATTCAGCTGAGCATTTTAAAACCTCACCATATCTGCCCATTTCTGCATAGTCGTTGAGAGAATAACAGAAGTAATACAACCTTTTAGGTCTCAAATAAAAAAAATAATACAGCGATGCCATATTTATTCTTTAATCCTATTTCCATCTGTCATCTACAAGAATCAAGGAAACTCATCCACCATCACCACAGGTCCAACCGGTATCTTAATAACAAAACTGAGAGTGTCCTCATATAGCCAGCCAGCAACAAATTTTGTTGCAAAAGAAAATTGTTGTGATAAATGTGAACCATTCTCTATTTTTAAACAATAGCCATTATCTGTAGGAATTATTGGTAATGCTAAATGAAGCTTTCTGGATCAACTTGCACTTTAGCAATGAGCATCATATCAGATATGCCAGGGCGCATTCAGCATGTTGGCAAGAGACACTATATGGATTCATGATTGTTGTCATTGATGGCAACAAAGTTCACCCCACACATCCGCAGGACATGGTGTGTCTCTACCGGAAGTCAGAATGAATATTGTTGAGGTCCGGTAAACAAGAACAAAGCATATGGCAAAGTCCGACAGATAGGTCCAGATCTCTCAAAGGAAGTATCTTGGTGAAGTGTGGATTTGGGAAAGTCAAGAGGACTACCTTGAGTAATAGATTCCAAGGATTTAGCCTCTGGTGATGGACAAGGAAAAAGATATGAACAGTTGAGTACCAGATTCCTGAGTGACAGTGTGAATAGAGAAAGAACTGACTGACAGAACATCAGATTGCTTTCTAGATGTGTTTCTGATAGTGGTAAAGGTTATGAAGACATGAATTATGTTTGGCTGACATGACTAATGATTTCTACAAGTATATGCTTGATCTGCATTACTTGATGTGCAAGGATTCAACTGACATAACAGAGTTTGTGAGAAGATAGACTGTTTCTGGTGCCGACTAGAAAGATAATGAAATCACTAGTGCGGATATATATAGGATGGATTTAGTTGTGAGAGTTAGTGAAAAAGGAGTTTGATATGCGAAAAAGAGCAGAGTAGAGATAAGTAGTAAGAAAGATTCGGTATGTGAAAGGAAAGTAGAATAAAGAGAAGATGAAAGATGAAGTGTAGCAGATCAGTGTACTAAGCCTAACCGGAACTGAACTCCAGCATATGTGGATGCTTCCAATCAGTTCAAGTATTGTATGACATTCTTTTGTAGACAGTGTGTCTCCTTGTAGGCAGTGAGCCTCTTTGTGAGCAGTCTACTCGGGCAGTGAGCCCTAATTGGCAAGTGCCATTTTGTAATTCCTTATTCTTCTAATAGAGAATAATCTTTAGGTTAATCACCCCGTGGTTTTCTCCCTTAACAGGGTTTCCACGTCAAAAATACTATGTCATGTGTTTTTCATTTCATAGTAATATTTGTTTGTTTGATTTAATGCTGCATTGATTAATAAGAAAGTTCAGAAAGAAGAAATTATTAGGATAACTGATTCACCCCCCTCTCAGTTATCAACAATTGGTATCAGAGCTAAGTTCCTCCTAATAGAGCCTAACAGCTTGAGGAAGATCTGGGAGTTCAAATGGATGCATATGGTTTAAGGGAGCAACTCAAGACTGCCCTTGAGGATCTTGAACAGTCAAACTCTGAAGTCAATGAATTAAAGGAAAGACTCAAACAGGCTGATGAATTCATGAGAGAACTAAAATACAAATTAAGTCTCTCTATGAAAAAGAGAAAGGAGCTGCTCCAGCAATTGACAAGACAAACTGAAGAAAGTAATGCAAATGAAGAGCTAACTGAGAAAACCAAGTTATGTGAAAAGTTATCAAAAGAAGTCATTATGGTAAGACATGAAATGGAATCAGGAGTTATAAAGTTTACCCAAGAGATTGAAGAGAAAAGAAAAACTGAAGACAATCTAAGACAATCTCTCAAAGAGAAATTAGAAGATTGCCACCAGATGGATAGGATTATTAGACATCTTGAATCTAATCTTGAAGATGCTAAAGATAATGAAGAAAAACTTGAGGATCAAATTGTCTCTCTCAAAAGGGATCTTCAAACAACAAATGAATATAAAGAGAAATTCAAGATAAGTTCTACTCAACTTGAAGTTCTTCTTGGAAGTCAAAAGAGGGCAGATGACAAGTGTGGTTTGGGAAATGAGAAAGGAGAAAGCTCCGGATCCAGTCAGAAGAATTTTGGATTAGAAAATCCAAGGAACAAGCCTAGAAGACCTCTGGTAAGACAGCCCAATGCTCAAAGATATCCATCCTTCAATGGATACTGCCACAGCTACAATCACTTTGGTCACAAAGCTAATCAGTGCAGAAAGAGAATGAATCAGACTAATCCATCCTTCTCCGGACAGTGCTTTAACTACAAAAGGTATGGACACAAGTCTCATGAATGCAGAAATATGCAAATGAACAAATCATTCAATGGTAGATGCTTTGCATGCAATAGAGTAGGTCATATGGCTAATCAATGCAGATCAAGAGGTCATCAGTCAAATAAGCAAATAAATGTTATCTACCAAATCTGTAATAGGTCCGGTCATAATGCAAAAGTCTACAGAAGTAAGAATTAGGACAAAAGAGGTCTGGTATATAATCAAAATCAAGAAAAGGGTAAACAAAAAATGAATGTGGATGAAGTTAGGAATGAGATGAACAAGATTTGGGTAAAGAAAAGTTTAGAGAATGTAGAGGTTAGATCCGCACTAGACTCTGGTGCTGATATTCCTTCCAAAAATTTAAAGGTGAGCTCTAGCTCATGGGGAGACACAAAGAAAACCCTGTTCCCCCATCCAATCAAGCGGTACTGGATCTGGCACAAGATGCGGAGTAAAAGGTTTGTAGATATGAGTCTTGAGATGATCCAGCTAAGATTTCAGAGGTCCACATGAAGATATGAAGAAGTTGTGATCGATCAAGTAGAACCTATTCCAGGAGATGCTCCGGAATGACAAAAAGGTCCGGAGAGATTCAGAAGTGCATTGTCTTATTTTGCAGATTGGACAGAGTGTTTGGGATGTCCTTGTGATGTGTCATCTTGATTTGTTCATGGTCGGAAGATCCGCATGATGTTCGTAGATCAGGACTGATCCGGTTCTTCAAGTCATTCGAATAAGGTAAACCAAAATAATGTAGGTTGAGCATTTATTGCAATCAGATATTAGGGTTTGCGGAGCAATATAAGGGATTTCTCATAAATCACTTGTTCATTCTGCACTCAAGAAGAAGCAAAAAGTGGAGCTCTGCAACAAAATTCATCAAGTTCACTGAAGATCACTTGCAGAAGTCATTACATACAGAAATCAATCCAACCATTCCATGTAGCCGAAGGCGCATAAGGTATTTTCTGTTTTCAATATCTCACTGCAAATCTTTTGAAAAATGGCTACTCCAAATATAGTAAAGATCTTAGATAGGCCCCGACCTGAATTTAAGAAACACCCATACAAGTCATTGGAGGTAGATCCCTTAGGAGCATTCTCTAGTGTTCCACATGGCGTTTTACACACATAAGACATTAGGGTTTACATACATGCAAGTATTGAGGAATTTGGGCAATTCAAATTGAGAGATTTCTATCACAAACAACTAATAGACAATGCTTTTGAGCTTAAACCAGAGTATAAGGGTATCTAGAAGAAACATTTTGATCAATTCATTCATTTCCCCTACTTTGAAGAAGATGAATGGGTCCAGTACGTATTGAGTAGAATGCATGACAACTTCCTATGGCTGGATAGACCCTGCAAGATCACAAAAGAGGCAATTAGGGCAGTAACTAGTCTATACTCTTCCAGAGGGATACCTATCCTCAAATCCATCAAAATTAACATTGTAACTGAGGCCACTGGATCAAAATTTGATAAGAGGGCAATGACCATTGAAGATATTTCTGATCTGGATATCAAGTTTGCATCTATGATAATAGGATACAAGATTTATCACTCTAGTAGGGAGAATTCTGTATCCAGAACTGCACTATATACTGCCTATGAGATGCTGAGGAAGAATGCAGTTTATGATCTCTGTGAACTTCTTTTAAGCCAATTAATGGAAAATATACAAAAGATCAAAAAGGACAAAAAGAATTCTTTCAAGTATGGTACACTTATATTATGTCTATTTTTCTACTTCATGAATGAGCTGCCCGGATCAAGTGGATGGGTATGGCAGAATGACAAACTTGTAGCAGTCCAGATCAGAGATTATTTACATGGACTTGGGGATGCCAAAGCAAGAAATACAACCCTGTGGGGATACTTCAAAAACTTCCAAAGCATGATGCAAGCAAGAAAAAGAATTCCCCAGTCTCTTGTTGAAAAATACAAAGACTCAGTCTGCTTTATGGTTGATACTGATTAGTGCCTAATGGAGGCAGTAGAGCCAAGGATAGTCTGGATCATGCCCATGGGGTATGAGGTTGATGAACAGATTGTGGAACAGATTGTGGAACTGCATGTTCAACACATGCTTAGTCAGCCCAAAGATCCAAAGGTAGAAAGGTTTGGAACCTTTGAGGAGCTGAGTGTGAAGATCCATGTGGAACTCAGAGAACCTGAGATAAAAAGGAAGGTGAGAAAAGAAGTAGAACATATTGCTCAAGGCCTAGGCATCCCAAAGGAGGCACTTGATGCCAACCGGGAAAAGAGGCGAAAGGCTGAGGAAGAGAAGAAAGAGGCAGAAAAGAAAAGCAAGAAAAGTACTCCAGTGGAAACCTCAACCTGGACCAGATTATCAAAAGGATCTACACCTGTCACAACCAAAAGTTTAAAAACATCAAAACTGAAAGGTCAGACATCTGGTGAAGGAGAGAAAAGATCTAAAATAAAAGCCACCAGGGCTTATACAAGTAAGAAAGATGAAGAGGAAACTGAATCAGATGAGGGGGTAAAGGAAATAAAGAAGCAGAAGAAGAAAGGATCTAGAAAACCCTCCATAGGCCAAGACAAGGAAGAAAAGGCAGAGGAATTTGTTGAAAAGCCCACCCTGTCTCTAGAGAGTGTAATCAAATCAGTCACTGTGGATGGAAACCTTCAACCAATGGCCGAATTCTATGATGGCTACAATGAGGCTGACCAAAAGATCCTGCAGGAAGCCACAATCAGGTATCTGAACATATACAATAAGGCTTTTATTGAGATTATATCTCTAATTCCTAAAAGCCTAGAAAAGGAGTTAGAAATCAGAAAGAACAATGCCCTGGTAAAAGATCTTGAGATCCGGGAGCAGATAGCTATTCAGCTATATCCTCAAATTGATCCCAAGACAATGAACATAATATTCAAAGACTGCAAAGATGAGTTCAGGAGTAAAGCAAGGATGAATCAACTCATGCTTGGTGAGACTGACAAGGTGGCCATGGATACAGAAGAGATCCTCCGGAAGGCCTTCAAAAGGTTTAATCTTCCTGTTGTAGAGGACTTGGGTACTAATCCCTCATCCACAAGTGTTGCAAAAGAAACTTATGAGAAAGCAACATAAGAGATGGGCCCTGAACAAACCAACATTTCTCCTCTGGTTTCCCCTACAGTCTCTGGATCCAAAGGAGAAGACACTATACAAGAGAAAGAAGCAGGAGTGAAAGAAAAAGAAGTTGATAGTACCAAGGTTGCAGAGAAAGAGAAGACTCCAACAGAGAAAACCACAACTGATAGTGGTAAGAATGTAGAAGGAGAGAAAACTCCAAAAGACAGCTCCAAGACTGCAGAAGAGAAGAAACATCTGTCTCTAGCAAGAGATACTGCACAAACTGTCCAAAAATTTCTGAGCAAAGAAACAATAGAGATTGATGAACCAGAGCTTCTACAAGGTCCATTCAATTTTGATTCCCTCTCTCCAGTATAGACAATGAAGATAGCTTCATTTGCAAATGCTAAGGCAAATGAAAAACTCCTAAAGTCTCATATGGAATACTGTGAGTTGATAGAAGCTGCTACCAGAGTGCTCGAAAAGATTATGCCATTGGTCCAGAAAGATCCCACAGCCTCCTCTTCTGGTAATCTCAAAACCTTAGTCAGCAGTGTTAGTACACATTTTGATTCTCTAGAAAAATCCGCTAAAGAAAAGGTCTGGAAGGAGTTTTTGGATAAAAGGTTCTCTGAGGTACAGGGTTTGATCATTAATGATAGGAGAAACATGAACATTGGAATAAAGAGCTTAGAAAATGCTCTTAAGGATGGCGGTGAAATATACAAATTTTGTATCTCCTGGTCCAAGGTAACAGTGGATATTGAGAAGAAAATAAAAGAGCAAGAGGACACACTACTAAGCTTGTCTCAAAGTTTTGATCCTCTTTCTTCCTCTATAACAAATCATTAATGTCAGACTATAGTAGTCTTGAGTGAAATCAAGAAATTGGAGAAGGAAAAGAAAAATAGAATAAGCAAGTTGAGTGAGCTCAGGGGGTTAATTGTCCCTAAGCTAGAGGCCATGCATGAAGCTATAACAGAAGCTCAAATCACAGCCCAGACAAAAGATCTGACAGATCTAAAAAGGGCAGATGCGTTTGCATTCCTGTTGAGTGGGCCTATCCCAATTTTGGACAGGATGAAACAGAGTTGGGCGACAGAAGTTGTACAGTTGAAGACAACTTTTGCATACATACTTAAGTATATGTAAATATGCCATATGTTTATGCAGCTAAGTATAGTAAAATTTTTGAAAATTTTGGTGTGTGGACCCTACCCTTTGCCATTGATGTCAAAGGGGGAGTGAGGAGCAGTGAAAAATGAGGAATCCAACTAAGGGGGAGCTCCAAAAAATGTATATAAAGACAGAGCATCAACCAAGGGGGAGCTTAGTGTAAACACTTAGTCATTTTTCACTAAGTGTTGCCATCAATACCAAAGGGGGAGATTGTTGGCAAGAGACACTATATGGATTCATGATTGTTGTCATTGATGGCAACAAAGTTCATCCCACACATCCGCAGGACATGGTGTGTCTCTACTGGAAGTCAGAATGAAGATTGTTGAGGTCCGGTAAACAAGAACAGAGCATATGGCAAGGTCTGACAAATAGGTCCGGATCTCTCAAAGGAAGTATCTTGGTGAAGTGCAGATTTGGGAAAGTCAAGAGGACTACCTTGAGTAATAGATTCCAAGGATTTAGCCTCCGGTGATGGACAAGGAAAAAGATATGAATAGTTGAGTACCAGATTCCTGAGTGACAGTTTGAACAAAGGAAGAACTGATTGATAGAACATCAGATTGCTTTCCAGATGTGTTTCTGACAGTGGTAAAGGTTATGAAGACATGAATTATGTTTGGCTGACATGATTAATGATTTCTACAAGTATATGCTTGATCCGCATTACTTGATGTGCAAGGATTCAGCCGACAGAACAGAGTTTGTGAGAAGATAGACTGTTCCGGGTGCCGACTAGAAAGATAATGAAATCACTAGTGTGGATATATATATATATAGGATGGATTCAGTTGTGAGAGTTAGTGAAAAAGGAGTTTGATATGTGAAAAAGAGCAGAGTAGAGATAAATAGTAGGAAAGATTTGGTATGTGAAAGGAAAGCAGAATAAAGAGAAGAGGAAAGATGAAGTGCAGCAGATTAGTGTACTGAGCCTAACCAGAACTGAACTCTAGCATATGTGGATGCTTCCAATTAGTTCAAGTATTGTATGACATTCTTTTGTAGACAGTGTGTTTCCTTGTAGGCAGTGAGCCTCTTTGTGAGCAGTGTGCTTGGGCAGTGAGCCCTAATTGGCAAGTTCCATTTTGTAATTCCTTATTCTTCTAACAGAGAATAATCTTTGGGTTAATCACCCCGTGGTTTTCTCCCTTAACAGGGTTTCCACGTCAAAAATACTGTGTCATGTGTTTTTCATTTCATAGTAATGTTTGTTTGTTTGATTTAATGCTACATTGATTAATAAGAAAGTTCAGAAAGAAGAAATTATTAGGATAACTGATTCACCCCCCCTCTCAGTTATCAACATAGCAATCATTAGCTTTCCACTGCTTTATGTTTATTTTGCAATCATTCCTCCCAACCAACGGCTTTCCTCTAAGTCGAGATGTCAACAGTTTCCAAATCCTTTTCAACAATTTCTTTTTAGATCTGCAATCATTTTATCTTGACGAGGTTTTTCTGTGAAGAGAATCTCATGTGTTCACTCTGCAATCATTGAGCTAAATGAGTCAGCCTCAATTGAGGTGATCTGGCAGACAATTATCACCATTTATTCACCATAGTAGAATGTGTATATAAATTGATTATGTTTGAAGTTTACCTTATAGCAATTTTTGCTACCATTTGAAGTCATTTTGGTGGCTAGTCTGGCAGACAATTATCACCATTTATTCACCATAGTAGATGTGTATATAAATTTCTAAATCTTGTTAAACATTATGTTTGAAGTTTACCTTATAGCAAGTTTTGCTACCATCTGAAGTCATTTTGGTGGCTGGCTGACCCTCTGCAGTGCTATCTCTGTGAAAACCACCATTGAATTCATCATTTTGTTACCTTTTCGAATTAGTTGAAGCATCTTCCCAACAACAAATCCATTTTGTTCATCTCCTACAATCATGGCGTGCCATCACACGGCCTCTCTAAGGTGAACCCCTACATAGGCTACGCGCTTGATTTAGTTCTTGAGTCTTTTCATTAAATCCACCCTAATCTACAATGTGTATTCATCCCAGCTGGGAAACTATTAGGTTTTTGTGAGTCCTCCTTAGAACATTTTCAATTAGTAACCCTGCAAGAGATTGGTAATAGTAAGTTTCTTGAATAGCAAATTGTTGAAAGATTTTGTTGAGTGGAATTACTAATAGAACGTTTCTATATTAAACTTCAATTATATTTATTAGAATATATTATAATCAATTTTCAGACAGGATTACTAGAAAATACCTTTTTTATTGTTCACTTAATTTATATTTAGTTTCAGTTATTAGAATGTAAATAGATTCATTATTAGAATATAGTTAATCAATTTATTGATAGGAGTATTGGAATATACCATATTTATTATTCACCTTATTTAATAGAATATAGTCGATTTCAGTTATTAGAATATAATCAATTTTATTAATATATCTATCTAATGATATATGATACTTGAACTTTTATCAAATCAAACATTAACCAAATCATGCATTTAGATATTAGACTTTTAGACCAGGAAGGATTAGTGGATTTATTATTTGAAGAAGTAGGATAGAAGATAATAAAGATTCATAACCTAATTCTTAAGTTAAGTTAATGTATTTTGTCGTATTATAAATTTTAAATTGTTATGCTTACTATTTTATTGGTTCTCCATCCTTTGCGTCATCAATTCCTTGAGGTTTAAAGTTGCCATCTGGGATATCATTGTGTAATCAATATTTTGTCATGAACCTGAATGTCTTATAAATTGTTGATAATTCTCATAAGTTGCGTTCATGATTGAATCTGGGAGTGCAGTGAATATCTTATGTTCATTTATCCTTCTGGTCACAGTTTTATGCTTGTAATGGATCTTTGTGTTCGCCTTGGGTGGAGTTTATGTCTTTGATTTGGTTTATTGTAAAGTGGAATCTTGAGGGATGTCATGTGTACTTGGTGTCAAAATGCGGAAGCATTGTCCCTATCAGATAATGGTTACTTTTTCATTTGTTTTGTATCTATCTCCAGAGGTGTGATGTTTTGGGTTTGGTTCAAATAGTGGCATGTTAATGCAATGGAATATGTTTTGTTGAGGGCAATTGAATGGCATGAGTAATGGTTGGAAGCCGTTTGTACCTTATCTTTGCTCATGGGGGTTTGATTGTTATTTGGAGTTCACTAAGGGAGTGGCTTCTATGGTGGGGCCAGTGCCTAGTGAGAGGCTGCCTGGGTAACCCCATGGTAGTTATGAGCAAGTGGAAACTTTATAACTTAATCAAGAGGGTTGGGGAAGTAAAACACTTAACAAGATAAGTAAGATACCTCACCCATGCCTTGAGTGCTCTCATAGGCTAAGGATGGGATGAGCAGGCCTGGTTGGCAAGGCCGGCCTCCTCGTCTCCATGAGAGGACTTGTCACCCTATGGGGCTGGTAACTAGAGAGGGGCTATCAGGGTAACCATAGATGGGGGCTGGCTTCTGGTGATAGATTGGGTAACCCATGCCAGGACCATGCGATGACACTCTCCTTATGCAACTCAGTTACTTCCTCTTTATTTTGTTGTTACCTCTGGAGTATAGTCTTGGCTTCATGTTTGATCTTGATTGGATGTTGGTTCTATCTAGTGGATTACTGTCGTTTATGTGTAGTCTTGTTATCATGTATGCCTGTAAGGAGTCTGTATCTTATTGTTGTTTCACTATTGTAACTTCGACCTAGTGGAGCCTCAATGTTATCTCCTAGCTCGGTGGGGTGGACCTCAGGGTTCCACATGGTTGGGAGGCAGAGCTATCCATTGGTCTTTTTAGAGATTCAATTGAGTCCTGTGTAGAGATGTTCCAGTTCTTGATTGCTTTTCCACTTTCAGTAATGTTTACTGTCATTTGTACTCAGTTGTAATCGACAAGATCGGTCTTGTATTCTGGTACTAAGACTTTGTAATCAAACTATCCTACTTTTGTAAAAGTTATTTTTATCTAATATAATAGTTTAATGTTTATCACTTATGTGGTTTTATGTTATATTCACTAATGCAGTTATGTTGCCCTAGGGTTGTTAGAAGTGCAATTTCCTTTATGTTGTGTATTATGATATATTTGGTTACTATTTTGCACTATCTTGCTTTAAAAAAAAAAAAATTATTTCTGTAATTTTGCTCTTTTGTCTAGCACTCTAGGGTTGCATGACGAGGCATTACACAATAAACTCCTTATGCTTCCATACCATCCTCCTAATAGCTCTGAGGGGACCAATTAACTCTGTCAAGCACTTACTAGTATCTTCATCACAATAAAGCTTTTCAACCAAAATAGTGAAAGCAAGAACCATAGGTGTTGCCTATTTTTCCCATAAACTATGTCTGATTTCTAACCTCATATGCTCTTCAAGTATTTTCCTTAGAGTGTAATGAAACTCCCAAACCTTATCAACATAAGACTTATCCTATCAATCTTTCTATTCAATAAACCTTGTATGAAATCCAATTTCATCTGTTTCATTTTCCTCAGAACATCTTCTTCCCTAGCCCTGCTTTTGCTCAATTCCTGCCCGAGCCTTTTCTCTTCCCTCGAGGGAAGTGGAAGGGTAATTGACTGTGGAAGTGTGCCCTCAATTACATTCAACCTTTTTTGCAAATGAAGATTATGCTTGTTTAATTTCTCCATATCTGATCCCATTTTCTTAACAGAAGCTTTTGTAAACAAGGCAACATTGGCAGTCAAAGAAGCATCTTGGAGAGGGGTGGCGTCATCTAACCTATACACAATAAGGTTCCCAGTAATCACATTGGGGTCATCAACAATATAGGGCTTATTCCTATCAGGGGAAATTGACCATATGGCTAGAGCATTGGAATCTACGTTAAAGGTAGATCTAGAATATATTTTGTTGGCCAATTCCTCTATTAGATCAATGTTCTCATGTCTTTTGATAGTATCAAATGCTATTGCAGAAGAGATATCCCATCCTCGTAATAGCCTAAAACCACTTTCCTTGGGCAATATCCCTCCCTCTTCCTGGGGTCATCCCATCCATCTCTTTGTGCACTCTGGCCTAGAATTCCTTGATAACCTGTTCTTTATTCTTAAGGGTCAGCCCCTTCATCTTCATAATAAAATCATTGAACTCTTTAGAATGGATAAATGAATCATCATCCATAAACTTTTGACTTGCTAGGGCCCTCACATCATCTAATACCTCATCCACTTCCTCAAAGGTGATCATCATTCTCTCTACTGGTGGGGCCTCTGTACTCATCACTGGGCGCTGTGTAACTTCAATTTCATCAGGAAAATTAGGAATTTCACTTTCTCCCATTGAGAAACTAGGGGCAAGGGATCGTCTAGGGGATACTTGATGGAGTGGGGTGACAGCAATAGGGGTCTGATAACTAGAAGCCCCCTTAGATAAGGCACGAGAAGGAATATTTTAAAAACTAGTAGGCATATTGAAATATAACTCATCAACATTTTACACCATAACCCTTATCCTTTCAATAGTGTTATCAATATCTCTATAGGCCCCCTATAACCAGAAACTGTCCTCAATTTATATATTTCTACCTTGTAAACCCTTCTCCACAATTTGTAGTTATGTTCTGTTTCCTCAAAAGAGGTGTAGTTCCTGATTACATCTTTGATGGGGTGGACTTGATGCATATAACCAACAGACTCATTCACCACACTAGCATTGTGTATGAATTTCTCAGGATCACATACCCTAGCCATAGCCATAAGCATCTTGAAATATTGTAATTTTGCAGGGATCAATTCTAGTCGCTCCTTTGAAGTAATTAGAAAGTCAAAAAAAGAAATGGTAGCAGGAAAGAAAGGAGCCTTCTTGAAATTCCTAAAATGAGTCTTATCAAACTCGTTCATCTACCACATGATTTCCAAGAATGCTACCTTGTTAGGGGTTACCCTAGGTAGATAATGAGGAGTTCCTTCAAATCCATAAATTTTGATGATAGTGGCCTGTTTGAAAAGAAACTGATCACCCCAATTGTAGGTGACACCAAGCTCTAGGCACATATCCTTAGGCCGTAGGAACCTCTGAACCTCTTGAGACAACCTATAGTCCTAATGACCAAGGGACCTAAGGATATATCTAACAAAATACTCTTCAAAGACCATGTAATTAGACCTTTCACAATTGCTGTCGAACATGTATGTCCATTCTTGGACATGATATAAGTAACCATGTTCATCTATTATCCTGATCTTCAACATTGGTGACCATATTTTCCTCTCCTCCCTTGCATATCGAAACATATGACACAAGAGGGAATAATGCATGAAATGGGTGGCGGAGGGATTTCCTTTTATCTTCTCCATAGCATCATTGAGTTTCTTCTCAATGAATGATGTGTAATCAAAGAGTGTGTTATTATCATACTTCAGAATATCAGAAGTCAAGACCATAGCATCCAACCACATCACCTGGCACACAACAAAGTAGGTTTTTTGAAAGTAGTCTTCAAAAATGTCATAGCGAAATGACTCCTCATCTTGTTTAAACTTGTACAACCCACCACCCACTTTAGGGATGTGACTAGGAAGAAGTTTTACTTTGTAAGCAGCACCTACCCTATGGTATTCCTAAAGCAAAGCCCACTTGTCAATGGACACACTCAAGTTGGGGTTGAATTGCAATACCCAACAAATATATGCATGATTCAGCCTTACCAGGGTGCTGCCATTGTTACCATATATGGCCTTGTCCTCAGGGGAATAATTCTTAGCCAGTGCCTAAATCATTTCAACATTAATGAAGATATTGGGGACTACCAACCTAGCCAACCCTAACATCTATGGGTTACTCAGAGGTCTTCCCCTCCTGCTCTTTCGATAATGATACTTAAACAATCCATATCCATTGATTGGAAGGATAGCATCTCTGCAAACTCCATTGGTATCAGAAAGTCTATCTACTACTATGCCAGGTGAATGATGAGGCCTCTTACCTGAACTAGGCAATTGGATTAAAACATCATCATTGAATTCCCTATCTCTTTTCCTTTCTATTTTCTTTATAACCCTTTTGGACGAACTAGCCATGATAAATGCATAAGGGTTCTGAATCTTTAGGCAATTCCTATGACTACTTCAAGGAAACTGGGCAATCCTTTGGGCTAAGTCTCATTACTCTAATAATCTCAACTACACCCATTCTATAAAATAATTACAATTCAATGGGAATTAAGGAATATGCCATGCAAAATATTGGAGAGCACTTACAGGTTGCAGATGATAATTTTGACTATGGGACAACCTACTGATAACTTGTTCATCACAACAAATAGAAGAATTCCAACTAGGAGGTAAACACAGAGCATAAGGATAGGGAATGCATGCTCAATTATGTAGAGTAATGACACAGGGAGACCACTCAAATCATCCCAATCACCATTAATGTTGAATGCATGAGATTAGAGACCTATTTTGGATTTGAATGTGCATCGTAGATCTTCTCAAATCAACGGCCATCACTAGAGTTTAAATTTCCCCTAGCGTGCGAATATTTCATCATGATCTGGGACCATTTTAGGTCAAGCTGACACCTTTGTGGGCTTGCTGGGAATGGTTGGGAGACCTAGCAAAGTGCATGTTCTGAGTGAATAGTCAGTGATGGCTACCATTGTGGATAATAAATATGCCCTGGTCTATGTAGACACCCAAAATTGACCTGTCAATTTTGTCTAGCACACTTGTATCAATCATCTATTTTCTTCTAAATCATCCATTTTCATCATTAATTAAATAAATTATATTTATTTAGTTAATTTCATCTATTTCCATCCATCCTCTATATTCTTCTATTTTCTATCTATAATTAAATAATATTTAATTATTTAATTATCCCATTATTCTTCTAAAATAAATAAAATTAATATTTTATTTATTTATCCCCTCATCATGCACATAAATTAAATAAATCTATTTATTTAATTTATATGTTGATTTTTCCAATTTTCTAAAAATTAGGTCTTTCCTCCTATCATTTAAAAATAAATTAAATGAATTTATTTGTTTAATTTATTTTTTATCTAATCATTTCCCTTTCTTATCACATTTTTATATATGCACAAGATAGATCCTATCCTAAATCAAATACAAAAAACTGATTTAATTGGTTCTAAAAATCAATTATCCTTGTCATCCAACTCTTAAAATAGAAAATCATCCTATTTTAAGAAAATTTATCTAATCATTATCGACAAACCAACTACAATCATTTAATAAATGCTTTTCCTATGGACACATGTCTTGTACACATTCATCTATTCCTCTTGAATCATCTCAGCCATTCATGTAGCCACATAATCTCTACCATTGATCAATCTTAGTTGGGAACTATATACACCCTCTCCTCTCATTCCAAACCCCCCAGAATCCCACATAATCTTAATAGCATCTAGATTTTTATCTCATGCATATTGAATCCATTGAGCACTTTGAACATATCATCTATTATCATGGTAGCTTTGGCAACTATGGTTATTCACTATTGAGAATCAATCCACATTCCAACCAAGGAATCAATACAATCTAGGTGACATTGTTCTTTCATTTTCTTTCATTTTGTGTCATTTAGATGGATTTCTTGAAGGTGGTAGGATTGGGTTTTTATTGTAATGCTTAATCTTATTAACCTATTTTTTTCTCACACACATTCTGGCATGCTTGGTGGGACCCACGTACTTGATTAATCTTTTCATTTGAAATTTGTTTTGAAGTCTAGATACGCAGAGCACATTTGATCCATAGAGAATCACATTTGATCAATAGTAAACCGCCTTTGAATGGCTCCAACTCGCCTTTGATTGAGGCAAAATCACCTTTGATCCATCTTTTGTCACCTCTGATCTATAGGAAATCACCTTTGAATTGTCGGGGCTTGCCTCTGGTTAACTAGGGTTTTGTTGATATTTTTCTCTGTTGTAGGGTTTTTTTAGGGTTTTCTTTGATCTTTCTATGTCTGGTTTGGGTTGCAAGCAAGTTTATTTGCTAACTCTAGTGGTCTTTTGTCATCCTCAAGCTGGTTTATTTGGGATTTGATTTGTCTTTGACCTAATCATATCTATAGTGTGATCTTTTGTGTTGTGTTGTAGAATACTAGATCTAGTTCAAGCAATTCATTTTCCTAGGTTATTAGAGCCCTTGTATCTGCCTTTTGATCTTTTATCTAACCCTAGATATTAAGTTTTTCTGTAGATTTCACCTATCTGAGTGCCTTTGGTTAATATTGAATGGCATTTGCATAGTCCTTGATCACCTTTGCACCATACAGATTTGCATTTGCATAGCAAGTTGTCGCATCTGGTAAAATTACAATTGCATTTGATTAGCAGACATTCACATTTGATCATTGCTTATTCACCTTTGGTTTATATTGTTGCAAGTTAATTTTCTTTGGTAGCTAACATTTGTTGTTGTAGCATCTTATCGTTTGTCAAAGAAAGGTGGATCTAAAATTACTAACAAATCTGTTGCAAGATTGATCGGTCAAAGACTTATCATATTTTTCACTAATCTAAGAACATTTGGTTTTGGTGCTTAAAAGGAACCTTGTTTGCTTCGTGTTTATTTTATTTTTTTTGTTTGCTTGTTGTACATGATTGTAACCCTAAGCTAATAACAAAAGTATCCTCTCCCCTTTCCTATCAAATGGATCTTGTGTGCAAGAGAACTTGTTATTATCTTTAGAGAGGCCTGCCTTGGTGGGAAAAGAGGTACTCACCCCAAGGGAATGACCTCAAGCAATACTTTCATTCGGTCTGCTATATAAAATAAGTTAAGGTGAAAGCCAAGTCCAAACCAGTATCAGGGCTTACTGTGACATATATGATCTAATATATGAGGTGCTTGTGACATATATGTCATTAGATCATATATGTCACAAGCACCTCATGTTTCTACCCAAAATGTGCCATATGTCATTCCTTATTATGCGTCTCATCCCACTCCATCTTCTTTCATGAACATGACTCTTTCACATGTGTCCCAAGCACCTCTAGTTTCGAACAAAATTGTGTCACATGTTGTTACATCTCATGGCATCTTCTTCTATGCCCACAAGTTCTCCACAAGTAACACAAGCACCTAATGCCAATCCAATTGTGTCACATGTTGAACCATCCCAACCATCTAATGTGTCTTCCCATATATCGTATGTGCCATCCAATTCCAATACCTTGGTTATTGACCAAACTTTTGGATCACAACCATATATCGATCAACTCCATTCACTTGGACCACAACCATCCAGCCAACCCATATCCTATGCTAATCCACCCATTATATTCCAAGCTTCATCAAATTCCAATCCTCATATATCCTATGCTAATCTGCCCATTGTATCTCAAGCTCCGCCAACTTCCAACCAATACATATCCTATCCCAATCCACCCGTCGTGTCTCAAACTCCACCAACATCTAACCAATATATGTCCTACATCAATCCATCCTATGGTTCACATATGATACAAACCCAAATTGTCAATCCATCAACAAACACCTACACATTTCCACCATTTGATAACCAAGGCCAAAACACATACACTCCACCATACAATACATCACAACAATATCCTCCAAATCACACTCCAGTGTATCAAATTCCTCATCCAAGCCATCAAAATCCTATGCAAAAACAACAAACATCTACATTTAATATGGAACAACAAGTCAAACAATTACAACATCGTGTCGAAGACATGAGTATGGGCCAAACAAAGAAAATATTTTCTTTTGAGGATGTATGCCCATATCCTTTTGACAAGTCACTGCAAATGATACCTTTACCTCCACATTTTGAGATACCAGAATTTGACAAATATAAGGGAAAAGGTGATCCAAATGACCATCTTCAAACATTCTATGTCACTTGCCTTGATGTTGTGTACAATGACACATACCTTTTGTGACTATTTCCTTGTAGTCTTGGGGGCCAAGCTATGGAATGGTTCTCTCATCTACCTCCGGGCATCAAATCTTTCAAAGAAATTGCATGTAAATTTGTCTCACACTTTGATTTCAACATAGAACATGAGGTAAATATGAATGACCTTGTCAATAACAAACAATACAATGGGGAAGCCTTCTCATCATTCATCCAATGATGGCGAAACATGGCTAGTAATCTTTCATGGAAAATGCCTAAGAAACAAGTTGACATCTTTGTTCAAAATCTTCATCATGAGCTATCATTCTAATTACAATTACAAAGTGCGACTACCTTTGATGAACTCATATCTGAAGGAACTGTTGTGTGGTTACACAACACGCCCCATTTTGACTTGGCAAAACAGGGACCCAACTTTTGTTCTGGCTTGTGTTGTCTGCTTTCTGGCGGTTTGGTAAAAATAAGTCAGGTGCATCATCATCATGAAGGTCAGGATGAGGTTGGTCATCATCATGAGGTTAGTTTGTCAAAGTTCATATTTTGTTTCTATGACCTCATAGTTAGAAAGAGCTTGAAATTCCATGTAGGTTTGCCTTTTACATCACTTGAAAATTCGTCCATATGAGAGAGTTATGAGCAGTCAAAGTTTTGGTCAAACCTGATATTCGCAAGAAGAGGGTCATATTTTATAAACTCAGTTTTGATGTATGAAGAACATCATCATCATATTTGAAACGCCCCCCGATAATATCCTGAGGTCAAAATATCCAGACGTCAACTTTAAGTCATAGTAAGTTTTCCCCGTCGAGCGGTCTTTTGTATCGCGAAAGGTCATCATCATGATCTTGGTCTATCACCCGATAAAAATCATGCAGTCCCAATATCCGGACGTCAATCTTAAGTGATAGTGTGTTTTACCCGTGAAATGAACTTGGGCACAGCACGAGCATCATGATATTTTAAGATCACCCGATATTATAATATCATGCTGATATTATAATATCACCCTACTTAGAAAATCCACCATCTGCATAATTTGCATGCGCGCGTCAAGGTCCTGGTGATCATCATCATCCTGATCTTTCAAGGCGGGATCATATTTCATATCCTCCTGATCTCCTTTTGCACAATCATGATGATCACCCTATCTTTCAAAGGGAGGGTGATATTCCATTCCTAAGTCATGTTGTCAAGATCATCATGATCTTGTTTGTCTACCCGACATTTCGTAATATCCTCCTGCCGAGAAATATAACCTTTTGCAAATATCCTGATGATATCATCCCGACCTGATAAACAAAGAAGCAAATATCAGGATGACATCATCATCATTTCTCCTTCGGCAGGATATTTTCCAAATCATGATCCTGTTCGCCAATATGACGATGACGTCATGTTCTAAGATTAACAAAAGCCCCGGATATCCTGATGACATCATCTAGACATTCAGCAGGATCATATTTTAAATCACCTAGTGCGGATATGATGATGATGATCATCATCATCCTGATCTTTCGAGAGGGTTACCTTGGCCGCAAAGGGGTCATATTACATTCATCATCCTGATCATCTTCCTTAGGTGACCTGATATTACATTTATCCCCTGATCTTAACGAAGCATGACGGTGACGTCATCTTTTGCATTTTAATGAAACCCGAATATGACGATGACGTCACCATCATTTTCCTTTCCTCAGCAGCAGGATCATATTCCAAATCCTCCTTTTTTCCTTCGACATGATGATGACGATGACGTCACCATCATATTTCATCAGAGCATTCGGAAGGGAGGAGCGTCATATTTCATGATATCCTACAGCTTGATAGAAGACATAGAGTTGGGCATCATCATGATTTTTGGCGTAGGTATAACTGTTGCCATCGGCCAAGTCTAAATTTGTCACCCCGATCATATGTGGTCACACCGATGCGAATATGATGATGACCTGAAACATACAAACAGAGCATGCAAGGCCGGATGTGAATTAATTTGTTAAAAGCGGTTATTTCCTTGTATATTTTGAGATACACGATCATATTTGAACCCGATACACAAGGAAATGGGCAGGAAAATGAAACGATGGTTGATCCGAGTGTTTTTTTAATGCTGTTTATGCATTTAGTGCATATGTTCCACAGGTATGAAGCTCAATTGCCTGTAGCTGCACATTTTGGAGGCTTGTTTAATAAAATGTTTAAATTCCTGTTGTTTATCCACATGATGATGAACTTAATGTTTGTCTGTTTACTTGCAGGAAGTCATGATGCTGTTAGAGCTGCTGCTGAAGCTGAGCATTGAAGTCATGATGCTGTTAGAGCTGCTGCTGAAGCTGAGCATTGAAGTCATGATGCTGTTAGAGTTGCTGCTGAAGCTGATAATTACGAAGTTGCACATGGAGGCAACATGAACCAGAAGTGAGGAGGATATTGTCAAATATGTTGTTTGCCAGCTGGAGACCGAATCAAGTTAAAGATGCTGGAATATTCTGTGCCAGCTGTACATTTGCCAACTAGCGAAACATATGCTTTTCATCTGGACCGTTGATTATTATGAGAGGATCCTGATCCTTGGATGATTGTAACCGTTTTTTGGCATTTATTCTATATAAGAGCCAGAGCTTGTCAAAAATAAGAGGGAGATAGACATTGATCAATACACAGACGCATCTGGCGCATTAAGGCTAATTACTGTAGAATCAATTAGGAGATCGGATTACTGAGACTAATGAGGATAGAATTGTTGAGATGTCAAGGTTCTTTCTTCAGATCACTGTAAATGTACCTGTTCTTGAGCATACTGAATGGCTATGAAGTTTCAGATTACATCCTGATTGTAAATTTTACGTAATCTTCTTGTTGATTTCTGGATATGTACTGGTGAATACTGTGTTCAACTAGAAGCGCTTTCATTTCATTACATGTTGTTATCAACTTTTCCTTTGAAGATTTGCACTAGATCATGCGGATTTGTGGAATGTCCTGGTGAAGTATGATTTTAGTTTCCTTCTTTTCATTGCATGTATGGGAGCTTGTATGTGGATCAGTGATCTAAGTCAAGTAGTTTTGGGAATCTCATTCTTTAACCCTTTTCCTTTTTTTAATTTCATAAATTCATCACCATAACTGCAAATCATGATAAATAACAAGCAGAACAGAGAAATATGCTGAAATCCCGTAGGTAACTGAAAATCATTAGCATATTTGAGTTAAATGCATGTAGTATTGAAAATATCATGCAAAGAATCATAAATAGTGGTAGAAATCATGCAAATATCAGCCTGTAGGCACATTATTTGACTAAATTCACAGTGCAGAGGTAGAATTGTTGGAGATTTATGCAGAGCAGACATACAGAGCAGGATATTTGAAGATAATGATGAACTTTGTAGAAACACGTAAGGCCCCTGAATGGAAAACAGCAACACACATCAACCACTGAGTAACGTCAGTAGATTAAGACCTAATCAACGGAGACTTGGGATCATGAATTCTCTGAATTCATCGTATCTTTCAAGATGAGTAAAGGTTGTTGTGTAACTTTTATTCTATGTTTGCGAATGACTAACATCATGAACAACATAAATTGGCGCTAGAAGGAGGGCCCGACCGGAAGATGGCGCAACATCATCAGTATTTTCAGGTTTGATGACGTATAAGAGTAAGGTAACCTCAGATCACTCGTGAATTTCAGTAAATTTCGTAAATATTTGCTATGACAAGATTGTATATGCACATTCTATGTAAAGATTTCCAGATCTCACATAAATATTGCAAGCTTTACAGTAGATCTCTCTGAATTCACTAATATCGGCTACAGATGCATAAATTTGTTCAAGCTTTGAGAATTTGAGCCTTAAACACTTGAGATCTTGTGCTACGGGTCAGGATATCCCAATGTACTATCATATTTGCAGTATCTTCGCAAATATTTCATAAATATCCAGTCTGATTTACCGTTTAACCTCAAATATCACCTCATCCGGTGGAATCCAGCCAATATTTGCAAAGTTTCAGCCAATTTGCCTCCAAATCGAGAAATCCTGGCTTACAGGATAAATACCAGGTCTAGACCTAGCGAAGTTTTTGAAGAATTGCCTGTTAGAGGTTTCAGACCTAGGACTGTGGACATTCACCATACTCCAGGGTCTAGTGCATCCAGAACTTCACCGGGACCTCCTCCTGTAACCCCTGTTGGTTTGCAAATACCTTCCGGTATATCCGTGACACCTCCTGTTCAAACCTAGGGTATACCTTTAGTTCAACCTCAGCCAACTGCACCACCAGTTCAGCCCCCTCAGGCTGCAATGTCTTTCTTTGCAGCGGAGTCACCCTTGACTTTTACTGCATATCATGAGTTACCAAAGAATCCGGACAAACTTTGCCCAAGGTATCATCCTTATCAAGATGCTGATGATCATATCAGGACATTTAAAGAAGCGTGCTGCAGAGCCAGAATAGAACATGAGGACGTGGTGTGCAGATTATTTCCTTTTTCCCTAGGGGAAGAGGCTTATAATTGGTTCATCAGTCTTGGCCAAGCTTCTGTCGGTTCATGGGCTGTCTTAGAGAAAGCCTTTGTTGACAGGTTCAAAGTCCCTATTGATCCATCCATGAATTACCACATGTTTGCCACAATCAAAAGATTTGAGAATGAGCCTATTGCTAATTTCAATGCTAGGTTCCAGAAAATGTTGTCCAAGCTAGTTGTCCCATATGTGGTGACTGATGCTACTGCCAGGAGTATATATTATTCAGCCCTGGATCCATTAACTTCCATGTTCATCAGGAGAACACATCCTGAGATCACTACTTTGACAGGAGCTTTTCAAGAAGCTATCAAGGTAAATCAGCAGTTGATACCTACTCCTACTCCAAATATAGCATTCCCTACTTTGCCTGGCATGCAATCACAATATCCTGCAGCTTATCCTTCACAATATCCTGCACAATATCCAAATGGATCATTGATGCCCCTAGCAGTCATGCCTGCACCTTTGCAAGTGCCTCCATTGAGTATTATGCCTCCTCCTAATGGAAATAGCCAATTGCCACAATATCTTGCACATGCTCAGACACCTCAGGGTACAGATCTATCCAACAATAACCATGGATCTTCCTTTTTCAAGCCTCAGACCGAAAATGTAGTGGCCAAAGCTCAAGAGGAGAAGGAGGAAATCAAAGAAATTTCTGCTCAACTCAGAAAACTCACCACAGAAGTAACACATTTGAGAAATCAAGGGTTTTATTCGCAGTCAGGTCAGAATAGGAGTTATTTCAATGACAGACCAAACTACCCTGACAGAGGATATAACAACAATAACTTCAACAATAATGGTGGAAACAATAATAATCCTCCTAGACAGCCCAGAGTGTGGAACTCTAGGCCAAATAATGGTTCATTACCATCACCCCTAGACAATCAGCCTCCTGGTGAAGCCAAACAGACTACTAGAGTCAATCTTGCTGAAGCAGCCCTTACTAATTGGTGCAGGATTCACAATACAAATGCACATGCAGAATTAGATTGTCCACAATTTAGGATTGCTGCCAGCATCTTTCAGACTGAAGTGTCTAATACTTCTGGAAATCCACCTCAGGCAGAAGGAAATGAGATAGTTCCTTGTGGATATGACTCAGCTTTTGTGTTAGAGACGTACACAAATCAACCTCATCAGGATTATAATCAGACATGTGAAGAATCTGCCTTAACCTTTGAAACAAACTATGTCTTCCCCTTTGAGGATGAAAATGAACCTGCAAGAGAGCATGAGGAAGTACATGCATACCAGCAGCAATATCTTGGTAAGCACAATTATAACCTGAGGAGCAATGCCAACAGACCTGCTGGTCCATTGACATCATCTCTACCTCCAAACAACTTCAACACACCTCCTGATCCTAAGGCTAGCAATAACCCTGGATTCCCTAAGGTGAATGCTCAATACTTGTCTCCTCAAAACACAGTAACAAAAGTCATAAATGCACCTCAGGAGTCTGACAAGTTAGTCAGCTATTTGGCTGATGAAATGAAGAAAATCAAGATCAGCCTGTCCCTATCTGAGTTACTGAAAACTCCTGCCATCAAAAGGGCATTCATGAAGTCACTAGATGATGCTGCTCCTAAAGAGGATAATCATCTTTCAAGTCAATCCAATGGCAAATATCATGTTGCTAAAGATAATACTATCAAGTCTAAAGTGTCAGCTACAGTCCAAACTGCTGAAACCTCCCACATGACCTTGTATAGAGATAAAACTGAATCACCTCCGTTTCTCCTCACTATAAGAATGTTCGGCAAGAACTTGCACAACTGTTTAGTTGATTCAGGAGCCTCAACAAATGTTATGCCTTTGTCAATATGTAACGTATTAGGACTGCATCCTGCTAAATCCTTAAAGAAGGTCACTCAACTGGACAAGATAGAAGTAAGTGTAGTGGGAGAACTCACTCACATTCACATGCAGCTAGCATCTGATCCTCGGATCCAGTATTGCATTGACATTCAGTAGTAGACATACCTGATACATATGGGATGTTGCTTAGCCGAGACTGGTCTAAAATGCTTAACGGATATATGTCCACAGACTTCAGTCACATGTGGTTACCATGGAAAGGTATACCTAATCAGATCAGGATTGATGCTGAGCCTAGGATGAAACATATGATCACAGAATATAACAAAACAAATGAGATCATGTATGTAAACGTAGAACCTGGAGTTTATCACATCAGGCCACAAACTGTTAAAATAGAAGAGATCCTGATGCTGGATGTTCATCATCATCATGATGATGATTATCATGAGGACATGCCGAGTCTGGAGTTTGGTAATAATCTAGATAATGAGAATGAAATAGATTGCTTCAGAGATTTCGAGATACATTTATCTACTCAGGTAAAACGTTGCCAATTATTGAATATATCTGCTAATGATATTTTGATTGATGGATGGTGCAGATTACATGGCGAAGCACATTCAGAAAAGACTTGTGAACCATGCTTAGACATGATGATACTGGAGCAAACGTATAGTGAAGCATCATCATCATATTCCGAGGTGAGTGCTATGTCTGATGATGATGATGATACTAATTCTTATTTGTCTCCTGCAGGAACAGAAGAGTCGACGGATCCTGATGAAGATCATATCCAGAAAATAGAAGAGATACTGGTGTCCGATCAGATAAATGATATGAGAAAAGAAAAGATCACTCCTGGTAGTGATTGCTTCATGGAATCAGATTATGAGTTGTCTGATGAAGACATACAGAGCAGGATATTTGAAGATAATGATGAACTTTGCAGAAACACGTAAGGCCCCTGAATGGAAAACAGCAACACACATCAACCACTGAGTAACATCAGTAGATTAAGACCTAATCAACGGAGACTTGGGATCATGAATTCTCTGAATTCATCGTATCTTTCAAGATGAGTAAAGGTTGTTGTGTAACTTTTATTCTATGTTTGCGAATGACTAACATCATGAACAACAGGAACCAACATTGAAAAAGCTTTAATAGCCAAGGGTGTCATCAAGATTTTCAAGGAAACCAAAGACAATGCACAATCCTCAAATGATAAATCTCGCTTTTGGAACAAGAACAAAAATGTTGTCAATGATGGAATTGTTGATGCAAAGAATGTTCAAAACGTGAAGGCTCCTATCCATATCCAAGAAGCATATAAGAGCACACCCTTTCTTCCAAGAGACCAAGATAAAGCAAATCCATTCCCTAAACAACAATTCACTCCTCTTAGAGAACCCATTGAGTTTGTCCTCAAAAATCTACTACAAGCCGACAAGATCACGCTACCTGAAACTAGACCCAATGATGAACCATAGTTTAAGCCTAATTGGTAGAAAGATAATGAATACTGTGAATTCCAGAGTGAAAGTACATAATACTGCTAGTTGCATGAAATTGAAACATTTGATCCAAAATCTTCTTGACCAAGGCAAAATCACCATTGATCCACCAAAACAAATGACAAACTATGATCTTGATGCTTTCAAAAACCCACTTCCATCACATCACAGCAAGTGCCTCCAATAGAGGGAAGAATGTCTAATATACCTATGAGTCATCCACCATTGGCTGCATCAAACAAAATCACATATCTACCATTAGGATAAGAGGAAAAGAACCCATCACTGTAAAGGGAAAAGAACCTGATTGTGCCATCACTACCCATAGAGGCTGTGTTACTATCCAAGGAGCACCACCCATCATTCACTTGAATTCCAGATACAACATCTTGGACCATCTAAGTAAGACCCCCACTCATATTTCCATTTTGGAACTATTGTGTATATCACTTGCCCATAAAGCCATCCTTGATAAAGCCTTAAAAGAGTCATCGATACCAAATGATATTGATACTACACAATTCCAAACCATGATAGCGAGTATTGCGTCACCTTATCACGTGACCTTTTCCAACAAAGATCTTTCATCATCCAATCCATTCCATAATGATGCTATCCATATTGAAGTCTACATTAACCAATGCTGAGTCAAATGAATACTGATAGATGGTGGAGCTGGTTTAAATATATGTTCTCTAAAGCTTGTAAAATTATTGGGATATTCGGAGGACTGCATTGACACTATAAAGAGCATTACTATCAAAGCATATGATGATGCTAAGAGAGATTCTGAGGGAATAATTCATCTGCCTATTACCAGTGATACCCTTTTCCAAGTCCTAGACATTGAATTGCCATATAATATTATCCTTGGTTGTCCTTGGATACATGACATTAAAGCCATTCCCTCCACATACCATCAATGCTTGAAATTTCCCTACAATGATGTTGAAGTCACAATCCCTACCAATCTTAACCCATTTGAGTTTTGCCAAACTTTTCAAGCAAAATATCAAGATCCCAATCACATACCTATCAATGCCAAAGCATATTCATCCACTTCCTATGTTGATCCATCATAATTGAATAAGCCTTCCTCTAGCAAATCCATCCCTAACATTGATGTCAAATACAAAGAGAAAGGACTTGGTGAATACACGCTACAAGACTCTTGTTGTGTAGGAACCTTTCCTTTATCTCCTAAATCTTATGGTCAACTATAGAGGAAAACTAATGCATTGTAGACTTAAACAAAATTCAGGGGTAAACCTATATGAACAGTCCACTCTATCATTGTATTCCTACATTTAATTATCAACCAAGGAGCGTAAGCTTATGATGATGCCTGCACTATATATGCCTTCAAGACTCATTTCTATCCTAAACTAACTCATACAGACTTATTCTGATTAGCCTAGTCTATTGAAGTTCACAGAAATGTAAGAACACCAAAAACAATTTAAAATCCAGTTGCTATAGGTACCTTCAACATAAGCTAAAGATAACTATATTCAACAGGGAATTACAGAATTAACTCAAAATATTCAGAATGATAAAATAAATAACACTAACCTCTGGAGGACTTAAAATATGCACTTGTTCATGAATCACAACTATTGGAAGTAGCAATCAAGATATTTCACTTGTCTCACAATGTATTTTATGAAATAATAGAAAAATAGTTTTAACTAGGAATGCATAAATAAATAATGAAATGTATGAAGTGAGGGTTAGTACCTTGAGTGGCTAGCTCATGAAACTATCTCACTTAATCTGGAAACCAAATCTACTTCAGATTCTCATGCATTCTCATAACACAAAGTTGTATTTAGTTCATATCAGAAACAAAATCTTCTCAAATTTTATTCAAATCAAAACATGTCTCGATAATTGATATTGAAAAATAGAGTAACGGCTAAATAACTGGAAAGTAAAAGCAACTAACTTAACAATGAACTCATCCCTCCATCTTATACAAAATGGGAAAGTTTTATACAACTACTAACTAATCCTCAATCAATCCAACCCTAGATGCTAGGATACAGGTTTCATGATTGATTTATTAATCTAACTGATCAAAAGAAGAAAAGTCCTATTCAAACAAGAACTCTCATGAAATGGTTTGTCTGAAAAACCACTTATAGATTGGTTTAGAACAAGTCTTCCTTTCTGCATTTATTCCAATCCATGATGGTATAGATTCATCCTCCATCTGTCTTCACTTTCAGCATTCAAACTACACTTCACTTAATTCCCTGGTCCTGCAACTCACTGCAATTGCTCTTTCCTTGATTCCACATCCTTGCTACATAGGGTTAATTCTCCAAACATATGTACACAAAATAGATTTCATAATAAACTATAGAATTCTATCTATATTACATGCATACTTATAATTTAAGTCATTCCCCTGATAATATAACCACCAGATTCCATATTATCAACATAGGTTTAAAGTCTTTGAAAAGTATATGAGAAATAGCATATAGTAATGGTGATGTTTGTAAAGTATCTGCGGGATCATATGAAAAGGTTTTAAGAACATATAAAAATAGCATAAAAAGAAGTCAATAACTCAACCCATCATCTCTCCCCATCTACTCTTTTGCTTGCCCTCAAGCAAAATCAAGGAACTAAACATCAAGGGGAGAAGATTATAATGCAGAGTGATTTGTCTGAGGTCCATGACTTCTCTAACTCCTTGTCCTTGTTTGAGATAAAAAACCATTGTAGTAGACAAGCCTATTCATCCTAACCAATTCTGTATTCTTACATTTATCACTCTTTTCTCATGTCTAGTATGGTATTGGGTAAAGGAGAATAGGAGGGTGGAATGTGAGTGGCATCCATGCTACTCCTGTTCACTCTAAAATCTTGATATACCTGTGTAGCCTCTCAAACATGTTCATGAAATTGTGGAAGGAGTGGGGCTCTTTCCTCTGCAATTTCAGAGTTAGACTATCCCATCTATTCTGCACATACCTTTGGTAGTTCTGAATGATAGACACTACTAACCACTTTATCCTTCTATAATCCCTGAGTCTTAAATCCATAATTACCTTACCTGGACCCTTATGAGAGAGGAGTGATAATTATTGGGTCAGGATCACATCAAGATTTAAGGCTTCTTGCCTAATCTACAATGGCACCTTCTTTTCTTGTACCTCATATTTATCTATCAGGTCCCCTCTAAGCTACTCATTTTTGAGGTAAGACATCAATGCTCTAACTTGAAAATCACCAGCATAGATCAAGGGGTTCCACTCTATATCTTCTTCCATCAAATAATTGTGTAAATAATATTCACACAACTGATCTTGTTCTTCCAAACTAACTTCTTGAAATAAGTAGAAAAAATCATGCCTTGAATAGATAGAAATAGAGTGATCATTGCTGAATCTAATAAATTGAAACCAAGAAACTTTTCCTTGAGAAATAATGCATAAACTCTTGGTGGAGGTCTACATTCAATGATTTGAATTGCTCTATCAATTACCTCTGTTAGCTTCCCTTCCAAGCTTTTGATTACCAAATCCTTTTCCTCAATTGATGCATTAAGACTTTGTTTCTCTTTTTCCCAGTTCTCCTTTTCCCAATTGGTTTTATGAGTCAGCTTCATTAATTCAAAGCCTAGAGACAGAGTGGTATGGTACCCTAGGTTTTTTGTCATAGGAGGTTGGAGAATGAGTACATCATCCTCTTCAATTTTTGTGCTACTTTCATCTAGTTGTGCTAATAAATCTAAATTGGAACCATGGCCATAAGTCTGAATTTTCTCATCCAACTCTTGAATCCTTTTCTCTTTTTCTTTATCTTTCTCCTCATACCCCTTTATCTGCTCTTCTAACTATCTTATTCTATCCAAAGCTTCTTGAAGTTCCTTTCTAATATTTCTATCCTCCAATAATTCTTTTTCTTTTTCAAAATTTAGATTTTCATCATCACCTTTTCCAGGAATATCAAAAACTTCTTGAGAAGAATTATCAGGTACAGACTTCCCCATTTTCTTTGCAGTAAACAAATCCTCTGACTCAGAATCAGAAGAAGAAACATACCTTCTTTTCCTAGAAAATATGTTGACATTATCACAGATATCAACAGCGACATCCTCTGGAGGAATTTCTCCCCTGTCTAAATCTATATTCAGTGGAATTAGATATTTTTCCTCTAATTTCTGTTAACAACTTTTTCCTTGGCACTTTTCCTCTTTAGCCTACCTAAGCATCTAGGAGTGACAGTCTCTGGCTTATCTTCCTTTTTCCTCCTCTTGTCCCTCTTCTTCCTTCTTTCCTCTGTATTTTCTTCTTTCATTGTGCTCTTGTGCTTCTTCACACCCTTTCTATTCTTCTTTTCTTTACCAAATGCTGAAGAAGTGCTTTTTTAGCTTTAGGGGTGGATGATGAGGGTTCTTCTATTGCTACAGGCCTAAATTCTGGAGGATTTTCATCTTGTGGCTCTTCAGGCTCATGTTCATATGAAGGCTCAGGCTCATATGGAGGCTTAGGCTCATATGGAGGCCTGGGCTCATATGGAGGCTCATCTTCTGGTTCAGGTGTATCTAATAGTGTTGAAATATCCACACATTTCTTAAAAGATTCCCACTCAACCTATGGGTACTGAATTCTCAAACTTCTCTTTATTAGCAGGGCTATTAAACAATGATGGGATAGAGTGGTGTTAGACTGTTGCTTCTGGTATTCTGAAGACATTTTTTTCACCATACTATACAGAAAATTTGGGACATTGACTAGTTTTTCATGCCATAAATGATTGAGCAATTTGAAATTTATAGTATATAACATGTTATATCGACCATCATAGGTAATATATCTGATGATGTATGAAGCACATTTCCCCCAAAAGAAGGGAAGAGATAATCACTTCGTACCTTGTGTGGTGGAGTCCAAGTGTTCACCTCTCTCACAGAATTCCTCCCTCACCGTAGCTGCATCGGCTCTAGCTGGGTATTTAGACCCTATTCGTGGCAACCCCATGACATGAGCAATAGCTATTTCAGAAGCATCTATAGTTAATCCTTTCACCATTGCTTCATCATACTATAATGTGAATGCAAATTCCTTTGCCATCTCATCATCATATTCTGTCTATTTTAGAAAGTAATCTAACCAACCCACTCTTGTAAAGAGTGGAAGAACCATTACATCTTCCAGTATTTCTTTATGTGCAGAGGGTTCTCTTCTAATTGCATCCCCTCCCATGATTTCTGTAAATTGCAATTGCAATCTCTACAATGTCAATTTCTGCTAAATAGTGTCAATATCTGCTGCTTCATCTCACCACCCCACAAAGAACCAACTTACAATTTTTGCCTCTCCTTTCTTCTCCATGGTAACTTCCTTTAGGTAATAGGTTCACTCATTGGAAAAACATGGTAAGTTCATGGCATAGGAGGTTTTATCTAGTTTTTATTGAAAGGCAAAAGATGGTGAATGGCAAAAATTGAAAAATAAACCCCTCCCCCCAACTTAAGTTTGAAGTGACCTCACTTCACATGTCAATTAATATGGAATGAGGAGTATTGATTAAATGGAATAGTGGATAATATTCTTGCATGCATGGAATAAACTACAAGTAATTAGGAATATAAAAAGACAGCTAGTTTAAATGATTGAAAGTTATCGAATGTACATATAGAATGGAAAGAAAGAATTAATACACCTTGGAATTTGTGAACATAGACTAATGATTTGAGTTGTTATGCATGCGGTGAATGGTAGGGTGGCTAGTACTGTGGTAGAAATATGATGTGATGGTGCATAAAGACAAAGAAAAATTAACAACTCATAAATGTGAGTTGACACTTGTGGCAATGAAGTCAAGTGATTTTGAAATGAATGTGACATGCGAAATGAGTGGGAAAAATTGGCTAATGTTCACCAAACTATGGAAGAAGGCTGCATAGAGGAGTTTCTATGAGTGCTGCCAACACAAGTCTTAATGGAAGTAACTGTACTAACCATGGATATTGTGCTATGTGTACATGTGATTTTAAAGCAAAGAAAATTAAGTTTCAGCGATAGGGGTTGAGTATTACAACTCAACCTCCACATCACTGGTTAGTGTTGGTGGATCAGCATCAGAAGGTGTATCAGTTGGTGTCACAACATCTTCATCAGGAGTGTCAGGAGTACCATACTAAGTAGCTAAAGAAACAAGAAAGTCATCCTTCTGAAGTGGCTTTTTATATAGTTTTAGCCTATGCCCATTTACTAGCAGTGAAAATTAAACTTCATCAATGGTCTGCAATTGAACTGCACCATTAGGAAAGTCTCTTTTAATCTCATATGTGCCTAATCAATGGGACTGAAGCTTGCCCTTGAAGTACTTGTATCTTGAATCATAGAGGAGTGCCCAGTCACTAGCAGTGAATTCTTTAGTCTTGATGTACTTATCATGCCATTTGGCTCTTTATTTCTATATGATCTCTGTGTGATGGATGGCCTCCAATCAGATTTCATCTAGAGCATTCAAATGTTGTACCCTGTCTTGTTGAGCTATTGTCAAATCCATCCCTAGTTCCACTGTTGTCCTCAGGATTTTGTGTTCAAATTCTATAGGCAGGACTACTGTCTTTCCATAGACCAATTCCTAAGGTGTAAACCCTATAGTTGTCTTCCAGGTAGTCCTATATGCCCAAACAGCTTCTGGGAGCCTAGAAACCCAATCTCATCTATGAAGTTGTACTGCCTTTCTCAAGATGTTCGCAATTTCTTTCTTTGTAACTTCCACCTGACCATTAGCTTGAGGATGGTAGGGAGTGGATTTCTTATGTCTAATCTAATATTCCTCTACCAGTTTGGTGATTAAATCATATGTAAATTGTGATCCTTGATCAGTTACTATCTCCCTTGGCACACCATATCTAGTGAAGATGTCTTCATACAAGAATTTGGCTACATTGCCATCTCTGGCAAACTATAAGGCTTTAACTTCAACCCATTTAGTTAAGTAATCAGTACATACTAGGATATATTCCTTGTTGTTGGATGTAAGAGATATAGGTCCCACAAAATCCAGTCCCCACTTATCAAAAGGTGCCAATGAGATTTGTGTCTACAAAGGCGTCTTGACACTTCTTGTAGGCCACCCCATTCTCTAACATCTATCACAGCTTCTAGTGTACTTGATAGCATCTTTATGAAGTGTTGGCTAGTAATATCATGTTGTCTGTATTTTGAAGGTTGTCCTTTTGGTTGCAAAATGTCCCCCACAAGGTTTAGCATGACAGACATTCATTATATCAAACACTTCATCCTCTCTGATACATCTTCTCATAATATTTTCTGGGCTAGTGTAAAATAGGAATCCCAAAATCCAAGAGTAGGAGAAACATTTGTGAACTAGCTGCCTTGTCTCCCTTGGAGAGAAGTAACCTGAAATCTGCCATGTAACCAAATAATTGGCTATATCTGCATACCATGGGTGTGTATAGTTAGAGAAAATAGATGTTCATCAGGAAAAGAATCATCAACCACTTCTTCTAAGGACTGTGTAGGCAATCTAGATAGAAAATCAGCAACTACATTAGCCTTGCCTGGTTTGTCAACAATTGTAATATCAAATTCCTATAACAACAATAACCCTCTTACAAGTTTTCCACCCACTATTGGCTTATTCATCAAATATCTAATGGTTACATGATCTATATGTATGAATACTTTGTAACCAGTTATGTAGTGCCTAAATTTGTTAATTGCATAAACAACTGATAGCATCTCTTTCTCTATCACAGTGTAGTTTAACTCAGCCCCCTACAGATTTTTGCTAACATAGTATATTGCATATTCCTTAGTTCCTTCTTTCTAGCCTAGAACTGCTCCAATGGCAAAGTCTGATGCATCTGTATGGATGTGAAAAGGTAGTTTCCAATTTGGACCTCTAAGAATAGGGGCTTATGTCAATGATGTTTTTAGCTTTTCAAAAGAAGTCTGACAATCTGGTGTCCATTCAAATTCACTATCCTTGGTCAACAGAGTAAACAAAGGTGCAACAATCTTTCTAAAATCTTGAATGAACCTCCTATAATATCTTGCATGTCCCAAGAAGCTCCTTACATCCTTCTGTTTCTATGGTATAGGTAGGGTAGAAATAAATTCAATCTTCTTTGGGTCAACTTGTATGCTTGCACTTGAGATAAATTGACCCAAAACTATTCCTTGTGTCATCATCAGAAAACACTTTTCATTACTCAAAGAGAGATTGTGCTCTATGCATCTCTTCAACAATTTCTCCAAATTGTGTAAGGCTTCATCATATGTGTCACCATATGTGTTGAAGTCATCCATATAAATCTCCATGCAGTCATGGGCAAAATTAGAGAAAATACTGAGGACTGCTCTTTGAAATGTACCTGGAGCATTGCACAAACCAAAGGGTAAGACAAAATATGCATATGTCCCCCAAGGGAAAGTAAATGTTGTCTTATCCTAATCCTCTAGAGCAATCTTAGTCTAGTTATATCCACTAAAGCCATCAAGAAAGGAAAAATATTTCTTGCCTGCCAAAGAGTCAAGAACTTGGTCAATAAATGAAAATGGAAAGTGATCCTTCGTGGTAGTAGTATTGAGTTCTCTGTAATCAACACAAAATCTCCATTTGCCACATTTCTTGGGCACTATGACCAGTGGTGAAACCCATTCACTATCTGAAATGGGGTATATAAAGTCTGTGTCCAGAAGATTTTGAAGCTCAGCTTTCACAATCTCTCTGAGGACAAGGTTCATGTGTCTCTGTTGTAGCCTGATGGGTCTATAGCCATCATCGATATATATTTTGTGCATGCATAAGGCAGGATCAATGCCTTTCATGTCACTGTAATCCCAGGTGAATGCTACTAAGTATGTATGCAATATTTCATGCAGGGATTATTGTTGTTCATCAGTCAATGCATTGTTAATATTCAACATCTTACCTAGCTTGATTTCATATTGTTTGGATAGTTCTTGCACATAAGACAAATCAAGGCTAGGTAATATGAGTAAGCATTTTTGGGGTAATAAAGCATGAAATATTTGGGATACCTCTTCTGAGGAACCGCTGGGTATTATGCTGCTCAAAGGATCTTGTAAGCAAGATAGGTAGTCTTGCTACTATGGGTGCCTCCCACAATCATTTTGTATAACGTGAGAAATTAATTCATCTTCATCTAGAATATCCAATAAGGGGATGCATTCAATAGTCATTAGGGTTTGTAGGGAATAGGTGTCCTCATATTCCAAGATAGGCTAAATGGTTTGCTCAATCTCATGGTATGGCTGGGCTAGTGGATATAAAACCAATTTCTTGGTCACAGTCCCATTGGATATGATCATGTTACCAGACCTACAACCTATAAATGCATTAGTAGTGGTAAGCCACGGTCTACCTAGTATAAGAGGATAACCAAAAAGATTAACCTTTTGCTGCAACACTATAAAATCAACATGGTATTCCCAAGAATCTAATGCAATGACCAAATCTTCTATGACTCCTTCAGGTTTGACTATAGACCTATTAGCTAATTGCAAGACTGTCTGAGTAGGCCTAAGGTTGTTCAATTGGAGTGTCTACATTGTCTCCTTGGTCATGACAATAATTGCAGTAGCTAAATCTATCAAAGTATTCTTGATCAGAGTCTCATTGATCTTGACATCCACCACTAGACTACCTAGATCTGTATATTTGGGAACAGTTATATTACCCAACATGATATCAGCAAGATTGCCTAAAACATGTACTATCTGAGGGTCTATTCTCTTCCTTCCTGGCTTCTTTTTGCAAATTAAGGGAATCTTGATACTTATATCTTTTCGCCTGCTAAGAAGGAAAATATCAGTTTGGGCTATTTATTTTTGCATGGCCAAGCACCCATGGAAAGGAGGAAGCTTCTGATGTAAGGTAGTTTGGGCATCTCAGTTTGATTCAAGTTCTAAAGGTGGTTTATCTAAGGTATCTTTGGTGGGTTCTTCATCTTCAAGTTCTATGATTTGGGGAGATGAAGGCCTTGCAAGTTGCTTCCTTGATCTAAGATGAACATTACTCACTTCCACCCCATAGGTGGGATATTTCATTACCTCATTAGTATAAGCTTGCTAAACAGGATTGTTGTTAGGGTTAGGTGCATGTTGGGCAGGGATTTGGGTAGGTCTAGGAGGTGGATTTTGGGGTGTTGATGGAGGCATTATGGCTGGATGATGTGGCTGAGATGGAATCATTGGTTGCTAAAAAGGTGTATTTTGTTGCCATTGTTGGCCCTTGTTCCATTGAGGCTGCCATTGTTGCTATTGAGTAGGCCATTGGGGGTTATAGTTGGGACCTTGGAAGTTCTGTTGAGGCCATGGGTTTGGCTGTTGTTGGTTCCAACTAGCTTGCGGAGTAGGCCATTGTGGGTTTTGCCATGCATTTGGATTACCAGGCCACTATTGAGTATTCCAAGCAGAGAAATTCTAGTTTGCAGTAGGAAAGGGGGAATTAAAATTAAGTGGATCAAAGGGCATACCTTGTCTTTGCTGCCAAGGTCTCTTTTGAGCTATGAAAAACAATTTCCCATCTTCTCCTTCAAATGGCTGTAATTCTAGCCTTTCAATCTTTTCTTATTGGATATTGGCCACCCTCTTGCATTTACAATTGGTCTTCCTCTGTCTACAGCTGGGGCAATATTCGGTAAGCATTGCATCTACCTCTTCCTGTCTCTTCTCGATGTGAAGAGTGTCCAACGATGTAGCCATATGGCTAATGATGTCCTCTTTCATGTTGGTCAGCAAGTTACTAATCTCCACTCTTGAAACCCCATTGGTTGCCTTGCCTGTGATGGCTGCTCTTTCTCCCCTTAGTTTTCTGGAAAAAGTTCTAGAATAATTTCTACAAGCTCTGTAGACATCCTCAAAGGGAAGTTGAGATATATCCCCTATTCCAATGAGATTGAGGGTAACCATGAAGTCATTATTAACCCCCCTCAAAGTGATTCTTCAGACAATCGATTTTGAGGGTTTTTCTTCAAGGCAAACTGGTATCTTTCAACATAGCCTTCCAGTGGATGAATCCTCTTTCTATGACATCCTGAAGATGTCATCTCTCCTCCTATCATGTCCTCTGTATTAGTCTTTATATTTTTCCAAGAACTTTGTCTTCATTGTATCCCAGTCTGGAATGACATTTTTCCCCAACCCCATAAACCATCTTAAAGCAACATCTTTTAGTGTGGCAGGGAACAACTTGAGTCTATAAGGATCAATGGTGTAGTCATAACTCCTACACAAGACATCAAACTCAAACAAGAAAGTGTCAGGATCTTTAGTCACCAAGCCGTAGAAAATAGGCAATGTAGAAGGTGGTATATTTTTTAGAGTAGAATCTCGTGCTTGGTCTGGGATAGGGAATTCAAACATGGCTTGTCCTAGAGGATCCTCTACTATAGCATCTTCCATGGTTCTAAAAGTCCCTTTTGTAGCTATGGAGGAAGCTGATGGAGATGTAGAAGGTGTTGATGAAGATGTAAGAGGAAACTCTTCTTTAGCACTTTCTACTATATAATTGATAAAGTTAGCTATGTCCTTGTTATCCTGAGAAGTTGAAGGGAGGAATCTACCTCGGTGATCTCTCTGCCTCTGTATACAGTGGTTTTAGCTTGATATTTCAGCGATCTTGCACAATGTTGGTATAATGTTTGGTGTTTCCTAAAAAGTGAATTTATTAATTCTAATGCTGGAATCAAAATTTAAACTATGAAAGCATATAAAACTAATGAGACTATTAAGGTGACACCATCCCTGATAACGCCAAAAAAGTAGAGGAAAACTAATGCATTGTGGACATAAATAAAATTTAGGGGTAAACCTATCTGAATAGTCCACTCTATCATTGCATTCCTACATTGAATTATCAACCAAGGAGAGTAAGATTATGATGATGCCTGCACTATATATGCCTTCAAGACTCATTTATATCCTAAACTAACTCATACAGACTTATTCTGATTAGCCTAGTCTACTGAAGTTCACAGAAATGTAAGAACAACAAAAACAATTTAAAATCCAGTTGCTATGGGTACCTTCAGCATAAGCTAAAGATAACTATATTCAACAAGGAATTATAGAATTAACTCAAAATATTCAAAATGATAAAAGAACTAACACTAACCTCCGGAGGACTTAAAATATGCACTTGTTCATGAATCACAACTACTAGAAATAACAATCAAGATATTTCACTTGTCTCACAATGCATCTTATGAAATAATAGAAAAGAAGTTTTATCTATGAATGCATAAATAAATAAGGAAATGTATGATGTGAGGGTTAGTACCTTGAGTGGCCATCTCAGGGAACTATCTCACTTATTATGGAAACCAAATCTACTTCAGATTCTCATGCATTCTCATAACACAAAGTTGTATTCAATTCAAATTAGAAACATAATCTTCTCAGATTTTATTCAAATTAAAACATGTCTAGATAATTGATATTGAAAAATAGAGTAACAACTAAGTAACTAGAAAGTAAAAGCAACTAACTTAACAATGAATTCATCCCTCCATCTTATACAAAAATAGGAGAGTTTTATGCAACTACTAACCAATCCTCAGTCAATCCAACCCTAGATTCTAGGATACAGGTTTCATGATTGATTTATTAATCTAATTGATCAAAAGAAGAAAAGTCCTATTCAAACAAGAACTCTCATGAAACAGTTTGTATGAAAAACCACTCATAGACTGCATTTAGAACAAGTCTTCCTTTCTGCATTTATTTCAATCTATGATTGTACAGATTCATACTCCACCTGTCTTCACTTTTGGTGTTCAAACTACACTTCACTTAATTCCCCTGCCCTGCAACTCGTTACAATTGCTCTTTCCTTGATGCCATGTCCTTTCTGCACAGGGTTAATTCTCCAAACATATGCACACAAAATAGCTTTCATATTAAACTATAGAATTCTATCTATATTACATGCATTCTTATAATTTAAGTCATTCACTTGATAATATAACCACCATATTCCATATTATCAACATAGGTTTAAAGTCTTTGAAAAGTATATGAGAAACAACATATAGTAATGGTGATGTTTGTAAAGTGTCTGCAAGATCATATGAAAAGGTTTTAAAAACATATAAAAATAGCATAAAAAGAAGTCAATAACTCAACCCATCATCAACCATCAGTATCCAAAGCTACTTCATCTGAAGCTATTATCAAAGCACCTCCTACCATGTTCATCAAATTAGGAATGCTAGAAGATGAAGACATTTATGACATCAACTCTTGGTTCTTCTTTGATGAGAATGATCAACTTGCTTTAGAAGTGGAGTGCTATAACAATGACTTTCACATTATCAAGAACATGGGTTATAAAGGACAAGGAGGTCTAGGACTACCTAGACAAGGACCTGTGGAACCTATTATTGTTACCAAGAAGTTTAATAAGCAAGGTCTAGGGTATGGTAAGGAGGTTCTGCCTTCTAAGGACATTGAGTGTATTCTTGATACGGTAGCCAAAGCTTTTCCCATAGAAACTTCTAACCATGATACCATCAATGACTCTTCCTTCCACATAACTAAACTATTCCAAGACACATCGATCTTTATGCTGTCATCCACCTCATCTACCTCTCACCCATCATCATCTACTGTTCAACTCGTATATCCTGACCTTGTCGATTGGGACCAACAGTGGGCACCTATTCTAGATACATTTTAGAATGATGAAGCTATAGTAGAATTCCTGGGCTTAAGACAAGGCATACCATTGGGAGATGAAAAAGTGGGTTTTATGATGGATCTACCCTTGTTAGCATATTTTGGTGGACGTGTCAATTCCTTCAGTCACAAAAGTGAAAGAAATAAAATTAAAAAAGATAGGTCACTAGGTGAAAACTAAAAGGCACCTCTTGACCGTGAAAAAGTAAAAATAAAGGACATATCCAAGGGTGAAAACCTATTTGAGGCACCTAAAGATGGATGATTTGACCTTCCTTTGACCACTAAATATCAAGAATTGTCACCATTGTTGGTGGAAAAATCTCAAGAGATGAATCATAGCACAACACAGAATCCCAAGATCACATTCCTAGCACCATCACTATCAGAGCAAGAAAGAAAAGTTTTCACTCCTTTATTCATGAAAAGAGCAATCAACTTTGTGTGGACCTATGCAAATATGCCAGGGTTAGATTCTTCACTTGTTGTATATCATCTAGTAGTATCTCCAAATGCAAAACTTGTTAGACAAAAGATTCAAAAAATGCATCCTCAAGTAGCACTTTTAGTCAAAGTAGAAATTCAAAAACTATTGGATGCTAAGTTTATACGCCCTATTGATTATCTTGAATGGGTTTCGAATTTAGTACTAGTCTCGAAACCTGATGGTTGCATTTATTGTTGCACCGACTTCAGAGACCTTAACAAAGCTTGTCCTAAGGATGATTTTCCATTACCAAGCATAGATACCATTGTTGATCTCATAGTAGGACATGAAATGCTATCCTTAATGGATGGATTTTCTGGATATAATCAAATTAGAATTGTAAAAGAAGATCAACACAAGACTTCTTTCATATGTCCATAGGGTACCTATTACTGGGTTGTAATGCCTTTTGGTCTTAAGAACACAGGAGCTACATACCAATGAGCCATGACTATTATCTTCCATGATCTTTTTCACACCATAATGGAAGACTATGTTGATGATATCTTGGGAAAATCACAAACAAGAGAAAGCCATCTACAAGTACTAGAATAGATCTTTGATAGATTGGAAAAGTATCAATTGAGATTGAATCCTAAGAAGTGTGTATTCGGTGTAACATTAGGAAAGTTGTTGGGTTACATTTTATCTCGACGAGGCATAGAAGTTGATCCAAACAAGGTAAAAGATATAGTTGAAATGCCTCTACCATCCAATTTGAAGCAACTTCATAGTTTCCAAGGAAGATTACAGTCTATCTGTAGATTCATTTCACAGCTAGCAGATAAATGTCATCCTTTTCACCACCTTCTTCGAAAGGGAGAACCTTTTAAATGGGATGATAAATGCCAACAAGATTTTGAGAAAATAAAGGAATATCTAGCTACACCTCATGTATTGGTACCTCCTATACTCGATTAACCATTGTTATTATACATCTCTTCAACAACAACAACTCTAGGTGCTCTTTTAGCTCAACATGATGAATCAGGAAAAGAACAAGCCATCTATTACATCAATAGAACTCTTGTTGGCTTTGAGCTTAATTATTCAACCATGGAAAAAGCATGTTTACCTATATTGTTTTCTTCCTAAAAGTTGTGACACTATATGTTGAACCAAACTACAAAGCTCATATCTAAGTTTGATCCACTGAAGTAACTTCTGTCCAAAACAGTACTCACAGGCCCAGACTAGCAAAATGGGTAATGATTCTAAGTGAGTTTGACATAGAGTATGTGGATTAGAAATCCATAAAAGGACAAGTAATTGTAGATAAATTAGCAGAAGCACCAATGACAAACATTCATCCTATCTGTCCTGAGCTTCCTAATGAGGAGCTATTCAATTTATATCTGGCAATTGTATTTTGATGGATTATATACACAATACGGATTTGGAGCTAGAATATTATTCATCACCCCTCAAGGAGATTGTATACCAAAGTCATATAGGATTTCTTTCCCTTACACAAACAACATTGCTGAGTATGAAGCCTTGATCACTAGATTGCACATGGCAGTGCAATGGGCTATCACACAACTATAGGTCTTTGGAGATTCTCAGTTGGTTATCAAACAAGTCTTGGATGAGTATCAAACAAAAGATGAAAAGCTTCTCCCATACAAGTTGATGGTAGATGATTTCAAGAAATACTTTTCCAAGATCACATTTGAACAAATCCCTAGGATAAACAACAAAGCAATGGATGCCATGACTACAATTGGCTCTCTTCTAGACATGCCTTCTAATGCACATAGATGTGAATTTCTTGTTGAACAAATTTTGATCCCAACTTTTGAAGTTCCACAATCTAAGCTTGTATGTGGAATTGTTGGTCGCAATTCTCCTCGGTACGAGGAAATATACGAGTATCTCCACCATGGTACCTTTCAATTCCAACTATCCAACATCCAATGTAAAACCTTTATCCGTTGAGCCTCTTGTTACACCATCCTTGGAGAAACCCTATACTACAAGAGTCTCAATGGTATCCTTCATAGATGTCTTGACTCAGAAGAAGTTAATGTTGCCTTACGCTAGGTACACGAAGGTGTCTATGGTTCGCATTTCACAGGCCCTAGTCTTGTTAAGAAACTTTTGAGAGCTAGATATTATTGGCCAACCATGGAGCACGATGCACAAAAATTTTCTAAGCAATGCAGGACAATGTCAAAAACATGGGGATTTGATACATGCTCTAGTACATGAGTTACAACTTGTTACTACACCTTGGCCTTTTTCGTAGTGGGAACTTGACCTCATAGGAAAAATTTATCCATCCTTATCCAATGGCTGCAAGTTTATCATTACCGCCACAAAGTATTTTACAAAGTAGGTTGAAGCCATACTAATGACTTATATTACTGGCAAACAAATATCCAAATTTATCTTTCATTATATTATTTACTGATATGGAGTTCCACAAGCTATTGTTACTGATAATGGATGTCCTTTTAAGAATCAAGAAGTCCATGAGCTATGCAACAAATTTCATATCCAATATAGGTTTTCTACACCTTATTATCCCAGAGTAACGACCAAGCTGAGGCTTCTAATAAAACCATTATCAAAATCCTTAAAAAGATAGTCAATAAAGTTGGTTGTGATTGACATCTACAACTCAATCCAATTTTTTGGGCCTATTGAATGAGTGTCAGAACTCCCACTGGTGCTACACCCTATGCTCTTGTATACAACACCGAAGTTGTCTTACCTATTGAGATCAAGATCCCATCACTGAGAGTGTCACTATAGCATATCATTTCTGATGAGGAATACAAAATATCTAGACTAAATGATCTAGAGCTACTTGACGAAAAACACCTCACAACCCTCAATCATATTCAAGTTCATCAAAACCATCTTCACCATAGCTACAACAAAAAGATCAGAGAAAGAAGGTTCCAAGTAGGAGACCTTGTCCTTAAAGAGAATCAAAATAATTAGTAGGGTTGTGAAAAGAAAGGTAAATTTGAACCAAATTGGCTAGGACGTTTTGTGATCATATCAGTTTATGGATCAAGAGCTTCTTCTCTCTCAAAACTTGAAGGAATTCCTTTGGATGAACCCATCAATAGTGTTCATTTGAATAAATTTTATGCTTGATCCTTGGAATATCCCATAAAAAATAATGTCTAATAGTGAAAACCACTTTGGTGGCACTTTGGATGGAAAAAATGGTAAAGATAAAAAATCCATCCTCTGGTGAAAACCTAGTAAACAAGCACCTTGGATAAGTACCATAGTGAAAACCTGGCAAACATGCGCTATGTGTAGAACCAACTCTTACCATATATTCAATTTTGTTTTCCATTCCATTCCATCCCATAATAAATTCCATCCATCCCATAAAAAGCTTCATCCATTTCCTAATAAGCTTCACCTAAACCATAATCCATCTATCCATCTATAATAAGATCATTCCCTTTTCCATCACCATGCTTACTCTTATCATGGCTTTGGAAATTGTTAGAGTTAAGGTATCATTTGTCCATCATCTGCATAGGTCTAGGTCATCTACCTCATTGTCATCCATAATAAATTCATCCCATATTGGGGGCACTTGCTTGCACTTAGTCTCTAGACTGGATACCTAAAGCATCATTGTCAAACATCAACAATATCAACATCTCATATCATCAAACAATCAACTAATCCCATCAATCCATAAATCTGATCAATCCATCTATCCTCATCATCCCTAATCAATAAAATAGTAAGAACTACATCTCATCTCTATCGTTAAGTGTCTTGATCCCATGGATACAGGGTATGTAGGCAATCTAGAATATAAAAGAAATATCTAGATTTAGGCATAGGCGATACACCATTCCCATCTTTTATCTTTCATCCTTCTTCTGATCATCATCATCTTCATCCATTTCATGTTCTTCAATCATCTATCTCCCACATCATTAATAAACACCTAGAACTACATATCATCATGTCTCATCATCATCGTATTGTCCTTTGATCTCGTAGATACAGGGTATGTAGGCAATCTGGAATATGAAGGAAGTATACAATACATAAGCATATATGATTTATTCTTCCATTCCCATTTCATCTCTTCTATCTTCCATCTTCTTCCCTTTGACTAACTTAAGTAGAAAGCAAACTACACATGTCTCGATAGCTCAAAGCACTTATCAAATCAGGGGTAAACAAAGGTACTTGTCCGCATGCCTTTAGCCAACATTTGCTACATCAATCCAACATCTCAGCCTTCAACAAGATATATCTTTCCTCACAACAAGGCACTATCCAATCTATCAAAGAGCACTATATTTTGGCAAGAGAACATGATGGCTGTGTCTTTTCTTTTTCTTTTTGATTTATCTTTTGTCCCTTTCTATTACCTAATCTAGACTACCTTGATCTATCATATCTTGGTACATTGCGATGAAGTATAGACTGGGGCATAGTCATTTGATTTCGTATGTTGCTTTTGTGGGATGATCTTATTCTCTTACTATGCCTAATGGTATCTTGTACATGTTGGAATTAGTGTCTTACATATCAATATCTTTTTGCATCTGAGGAGCTAAACAATCTCTTATGCACTAAGACTATTCTATGCTAAGACTATTTTCCATACATATTGTTGAATATCAGGAAACTGAGAAGGGGGGGTGAATCAGTGTTATATAAACTTTTTCTGTTAAACATTTCCCAGAATTAATTAAACCAAAGAACAACATGTAAATTAATAACAACCATAGAAGCATGACACATGGACACCAAGATTTTTACATGGAAAACCCAAGGAGGGAAAAATGATGGAGAGGATTAGCTATCAAATATATATTGCAATATTTACAAATAATGATGTTCAGGCTTGGTCACTCCAGGGGCCTGGAACATGCTGGTTCACTGCCATGAAGTACAAGTAGGTCTAACAGGCTTACCGCCTCAACCCTAAACCTAGCGAGATTACAATAAGGGTTGTTAAACCCTATTGGAGGCTCACTGCCTTGATGAAGAAGTGTCACTGCCTAGTATAAAGTAAATTGCACATGAAAACTGAATATTGCATAAGCATCTGTCATTATGCCAGGGTGCAGTCATTTAGCAACTAAATTCTGAATCTCAAGTCTTCATTACTACCGATCTTCTAATTCTACTCTGCTATTCGCATATTTGCATCCATCCACACACCCTCACAACCAAAATTCATCACCTTTATATATCTGCATCATAATTTGATCCACAATCAGGTCGTCATCCAAGAAATGAAACATGTTCATAGAAAGATGTAGCTTGTCAGCTCAGTCCAATGCACTATATGCTATGCGGACCCAAATCTTTGTACAAAGGTGTTCATATAGGTTAGCTCTAATCATTAATTACTTAAATAGATCCTTCACACACTATCTCTTCTCCACACAATGATTTATCATACTAGTCAGCCTATTCCTTAAGAGCATGCTTAACATGTACATTTGTTGACTTACAACTTTTACTGTAGCTCACAAAATACTTCCAAAATCATATCAAGGACTCTTCACACATTCCTAATCTTACCCTCAAAACTGCAAGGCATGATATCATCTTGCAGGGGAATACGGACCATCAGAACTTAGACTATGTCTCTGTCACACTCTGTCAAACACTATACCGATACTCAGTAGCTTGCAACTATCTTTCTAGTGGACCTCAGATCTCATGACTCTAGAATTAGATACTTCATACAAGTGTTTACAACACCTTAAAACTGCATAACAAAATACTCAATTGTAGAGGAATGTAGACCATTACACTATTCCCTATTCATTTCTTTGTTATACTTCTACTCATCCGGACTTAGATACTTTCTTCAGGTGACTTCCGGAGGAAGTTAGAACTTGATCTCTGGATCATAAAAACATCAGACAATTATAAACATCATACCTAAGCCACATTACCAGATCATCATTTACGGAAGCATACTAACCCACTGACTATCCTTTACTCTGTAAATACCCATACTTAGCCACTTCTGCCAACCGGATCTATCAACCAGACCTGAATTCCAATGTGACCTTCCAAAGTTATCTCTTCCTATCATGGTGATAAGATCTCTAGGCCTTGTTGCCCTTATTTCCATCAATGACAACATACAAGTCCATATCGGAGTAGTGTCTCTTACCAACAATCTCCCACTTTGGCATTGATGGTAACACTTAATGAAAAATGCTTGACTGCTCCCTCTTACTATGTACACTTCATTCTCCTACTCCCCCTTAGATGTTTATCCATTTTTCACTGATCTTCTTCTCCCCCTTTGACATCAATGGCAAAGGGTGTGATCTAGAAACAAAAATTTCTCAAAATTTCAAAAAATTTATGTACTCTGCCACATATTTACAAGTACAATATTCATCTTAATTTGTGACTGAAGGCAAAATGTCACCATAGATAGTCTTTAGCAGAGATATCTCTCTGTTCCATCTATTCCTTGCACTTTCTAGAATATGGATGTGGCCATTCATCAAAAATACTAACTTCTCTACCTTCTGGACATCTGATGGTGTATCAATTAGTGCTTGAGATTTCAAGGCCTCATCTACCAAATTGGTCATGGAATCAATTTTCAGACTTATCAGTCCTTTCAACTAGCACAACCTGTCTTTGATTTCTCCCCTTTTCTTCATCAGATTGTTCAAATCATTATGAATATTTGCAACTTTTGTTTCTTTGACATTTATTGACCCAACTGCTAGATTATATGTTTTAGATATATTGAGTAGTTTGAGTTCCAAGTCTTTGATCTTATATTCTAATTCCTTTGTAATTTTTGGCCAAGATAGAATTTTTTTTTATATTTTACTGGCTTCTTCAATGGCACTTTGTATTCCCTTAATTCCATTATCTAATAGAGTTTTGTCTTGAGCTATCATAGTCTTTAACTCAACCAGTCTCCTTTCATCAAATTCTTTTCTAACTTTTACTTCTACAAATTTTTCAAAAGACTCAAAATATGTACTTAAAGAGTTTAGTAGCTTCTTGAGATGATCAATAGAGGATAACGAGGTATCCTTTTAAAATGTTGGCATCAAATTTTCCAAAATGATGGATGCATCATTGATCAATTTACTATCTTGGTCATGTGATTTCATCATCTCTTCCTATGTCTTGGCCTGAACATTGGATACTAAATTGAATTTTTGTATAGGTGACAATGAGGCCAAGTTGATTGGTTCTTGAAGGAGTTTAGTCTCATTTGCAACTTGTTGTCTACCAGAACCAACTGAGACATCTACAATGTCTCTTGCTCTCTTAGATACTTCTTCTTGACTTCGTTCTAGATAGTCCATGTTCATATTTTCTTGTTGATCTATGTTTTGTTCCGGTGCAGGGCTCCTTATTTGTTCCCTATTCTCTTCATCCTTAGCTTGTTGATCAAGAGGTAGATCTGTTTTAGTTTTGCCTCGATCTGACATATTCAATGTGTTTGGGTTAGGGACTTGATCACTCTATTCCGGTCCTTGATCATGGCCTGTCTCTAGTAGAGATGTGTCTTCATCTTTTTTTTCATCATTGTCATAGATAGTAGAAATATTGTATTTCTTTAATATTTCCAAAATGATCTCCTCTATTTCCTTGACAACTTTGTCAACTTCTCCTATCATCAGTGCATTCATTCTTTTCTTTGATCTAAACTCATTGTTAAGTGCTTTGGAGATTTTGACCTTTTCTTCTGGAGTAATATCCGAACATAATTTTATCAATGTGTGTTCTATGAGCTCAATATCCTTAGCCACAACGGTTTCCTTTCTGACTGATAGAATACTACCCAAGGTATCTAGAAGATCACCAATGATCTCAATGAGAGCTCTATTGTATATGTTCAGATACTCTATGATAGATTCTTCCAAAATCCTTTTGTTAGCATCATTGTAATCATCATAAAATTCAGCCACAGGTTTCAAGTTTCCATCAACAGTGATAGACTTTAGTACATCTTCAAGTGTTAATGTGGCTGGAGACTCATCTGCCTTCTATCTTTTGCTAGGTTTCTTCTTTTCAGAGGCTTTAGTAGTCTCAGTTTTCATTTTCTTGACATTTTCATCAGACTCACTCTCTTCTTCATCTTTTTCACCTATACTTACATACATTCTTCTACCTTTTGTTTTCTATCTTTTAAATCCTCTATCAGTTGACTTCTTTGTAGATTCCTTTATGCTGGTAGATGTGGGACTAGAAGAGGAGGTAGAGCTTCTGGTAGACCTCTTTGTTTCTTGAGGTTTTTCTTCCTTTTCTTTAGGTTCATCTGAAACCTTAACTCTTTCACTTCCTTTCTTTTCCCTTGCTTCCCTTTCTACTTGGCCTTTTTATCTTTCTTCTTTGACTTGTTCATTAGTGAATCCATGTTTTATGGCAATTTCTTCTGCCACTTTCTTCATTTTCTTTGAAATCTCAGGTTTTCTCACTTCAACAAAGATTTTAGCATGTAGTTCCTCATAGGTCCCATATCTTTCTTCATTGGAATCTCTAGATTTACTTAGCATGTATTTGGCAAAATGTTCCAATACAACTCCATCTACCTCATATCCCATAGCCATAACCTAGATGGTTCTAGGCTCAATGGCCTCCATCAAACACTAAACTTTTGTCACAATAAAGTAGATTGTATCCTTGTATTTTTCAACAACTGTTTTGGGGATTCTTTCCCTGGCTTGCATTGATCTTTGGAAGTTTTTGAAATAACCCCATAGAGATGTACTCTGTGCATCAATGGTGCCTATGATACTCAACAAATTTTTAATTTGGACTGCAATAGGTTTATCATTGGTCCAGAATAGGTTCTTCATACTAGGCAAGTATTGCATAAAATAGAAAAATAAACACATGATCAGTGTGCCAAATTTGAAGGGGTATTTACCTTCTTTTGTCTTCTTCAGGTTATCCATTACTTACTGTCAGAGCAATTCATAGATGTCATAGTCAGCATTTTCCTTAATCATTTGATAGGCTATGTATATGGCCATGCCTGAAAATAAGTTTTCCTGATTGGTGAAATAAACTTTGTATCCCAACACCATTGAGGCAAATCTCATAGGATGACCCTCAATATCATTTATTATCAAGGCTCTCTTATCAAATTTTTCCCTAGTAGCCGCCATTACTGTATCATTCTTCACAACTTTCAATAGTGGTACTGATCTGGTAGAGTATAATCTAGTGACTACCCTTATAGAATCTTTTGTAATCTTGAAAGGTGTCTCAAGCCATATGAATTCATCAAGAACCCTACTTAACATATACCGGATCCATTCATCCTCCATAAATGTTTAGAAATCCAAGTACTAAAAAAATTCTTTTCTTCCAATGCTTGATACTCATTCTTCAGATCGAGATTCTCATTACTCAAGTGTTTTATGTAGAGATTAGGAAACCTGCTATCACCAAATTCCTCTAGGGCAACATGAATATATGCCCTAACATCCTCTGCATGCATGACTCCGTGAGGAATATTTGAGAATGTACTTAACTGATCAACTTCAGTTGATTTGAATGGGTGTTTCTTGAGTTTTGGTTCAGGTCACTCAGTAATATCAACAACTTGCAGTGGTGCCATCTCAAAATTTTAACAGATTCACAAGTAGGGTTTGAATGGAAGTACCTTGTTTAGTTGAATTAGGGTTTCCTTTCTTTGAATTTCTTCAAGCGCTTCAAATCTTGGTTGTCGTTACTCAAAGTCTGCTCCAATATCTCTGAATACTTGATAGCTTCGCATGCAAAGTGATTTTAAGACCAAACAATTTCCCTTTTATCCTTCACATGACTTAACCTAAGTCACCATATATGCTCATTCTCAAAAAGTTGTTAAAACCCTTCATTGTAGAATACAGATGATTAGGATTGCTCTGCAATATGCCGCATTGACCCTTTTTCTTCCATATTTTCTTTTGAGAGATGTGTCACATTAGATTTCATCATACACTTTCATGCCAGATTTTGGCACCCACTTTCTGGCTTGGGAATTTGGATTTTCAGCATTGCTCTCCCTGAGCCAGAGCTCTCAATTTACTTCCCAGAGGAAGTGTCTGCACTAGATGCTAGTGTGGATCCATCCTTAACCTCATTTACATCATTTTTAATCTAGATCATACTCATCTCATTCTTGGTTTTCATTGTATCAACCTTTTCTTCTCCCTTATCATTCTGCTCTATTTTTCTTTCTTTAGTATAGTAATTTCTCTTCATATTCTTACTTCTATAGGATCTTGCAACATGTCCAAATTTGTTGCAATTGAAACATACAATGTTTCCTTGTCCTTGATTTCTTCCTCTAAATGAATTCATCCTTGATCTGCATTGATCGGCCATATGTCCAAATCTATTGCATGTGAAATATGTGCCATTGAAGAATTGACCATTCCTAGAATAATTTGGCATATTTCTTGACACACTTCTACACTCATTTTCTTTATGACCAATCTTCTTTCAATTGAAACATTTACCAGAGAAGGATGGAACATTTTGATTCATTCTACTTCTACACTGAGTAGCCTTATGACCATACTTATTGCATTTATAATAGTGACCATTGAAGGATGGGTACCTCTGAGCATTTGGCTGTCTAATCGAAGGTCTTCTAGGTCTTCTTTGATTTCTAAATTGGTATCCTCTGTTTTACCTTGACTCATTGTTTATTTGACCAAATTTTGAACTTTCTCCTTTCTCAAATCCTAAACCTTGCTTGTCATCAGCACTCTTCTGGATAGCAATCAATTCATCAAGCTTTGCAGTACTTATCTTGAATTTTTCTTCAAAGCTTTTGGCCTTTTCCAAGTCTATTTTTAGACTTACAATTTAGTTTTCAAGTTTTGCACAATCTTCTGATATGTTCTTCACAATTAAATTCAGATCATCTTCTACTCTTGCTCTTTCTATAACTTCTACTTCCAATTCATACAGGGCTTCATTTGCTCATATCAATTGATCATTAACTTCTTTGTATTTGTCTTTGAATTTCTTGACTTTCTCTTTTAGCTTTGAGATGCATTCATCATCTTGTTGCAAGTTTTCTTTCAGATATCTAACTTTTTCTTCAGAATTTTCAAGATTCATAAGAGCTTCTTCTAGTTTCTTGTTGCTTTCATAATTTCCAAATCTTCTTACTTCCATGATTGCACTATCCCAGATCTTCCTTAAGTTGTTAGACTTTTTCCAATGAACCTTGCTCTGATACCAATTGTTGACTATCAAGAACACTGAGAGGGGTGAATCATTGTTCTACAAACTTTTTCTTTTAACCATTTCCCAGAATTAATTAAACTAGAGTACAACATGTAAATGAATAACAACCATAGAAGCATGACACATGGACACCAAGATTTTTACATGGAAAACCCAAAGAGGGAAAAACCATGGAGAGGATTAGGTCTCAAATATATATTGCAATATTTACAAATAATGATGTTCAGGCTTGGTCACTCCACGGGCCTAGAACATGTTAGTTCACTACCATAAAGTACAACTAGGTCTAGCAGGCTCACTGCCTCAACCCTAAACCTAGCAAGATTACAATAAGGGTTGTTAAACCCTGAGGGCTATTAAACCCTATTAGAGGCTCACTACCAGGCTCACTTCCTTAATGAAGAAGGGTCACTAGCTAGTATAAAGCAAATTGTACATGAAAACTAAATACCGCATAAGCATCTGTCATTATGCTAGGGTACAATCATTTAACAACTGAATTCTAAATCCCAGGTCTTCATTACTCTTAGTCTTCTAATTCTGCTCTACTATTCACATATTTGCATCCATCCACACACCCTCACAACTAAAATTCATCACCTTTATATATCTATATCATGATTTGATCCACAATCAGGTCGGCATCCAAGAAATGAAACGTGTTCATAAAAAGATGTATCTAGTTGGCTCAATCCAATGCACTATATGTTATGCAGACCCAAATCTTTGCCCAAACATGTTCATAGAAAGATGTATCTTGTCGGCTCAATCCAATGCACTATATGTTATGTAGACCCAAATATTTGCCCAAATGTGTTGATATAGGTTGGCTCTAATCATTAATTACTTAAATAGATCCTTCACACACTATCTCTTCTCCACACAATGATTTATCATACTAGTTGGCATGTTCCTTAAGAGCATGCTTAACAGGTACATCTATTGACTTACAACTTTTACTGTGGATCACAAACACTTCCAAAATCATATCAAGGACTCTTCACACATCCCAATCTTACCCTCAGAATTGCAAGGCATGATATCATCTTGCGGGGGAATGTGGACCATCAAAACTCAGACTCTATCTCTATCACACTTTGTAAAACACTGTACTAATACTCAACAACTTGCAACTATCTTTCCAGTGGACCTCAAATCTCTCGACTCTGGAATTAGACACTTCATACAAGTGTTTACAACACCTTAAAATCTCATAACAAAATACTCACTTGTGGAGGAATATGGACCATTACATTATGCCCTATTCACTGTCTCTATTATACTTCTGCTCATTCAGACTTAGATACTTTCTTCAAGTGACTTTCGAAGGAAGTCAGAACTTGATCTTTGGATCATAATAACATCAGACAATTATAAACATCATACCTGAGCCGCATTACCAAATCATCATCTGTGGAAGAAGACTAACCCATTGACTTTCCTTTACTCTGTAAATACCCATACTTAGCCACTTCTGCCAACTAGATCTGTCAACCGAACCTGAATTCTAATGTGACCTTCCAAAGTTATCTCTTCTTGTCATGGTGATGAGATCTCTGGGCCTTGTTTCCCTTGTTGCCATCAATGACAACATACAAGTCCATACTGGAGTAGTGTCTCTTGCTAACACATATAACCACCAAGGTTTCATTATGTTTAGTGGAAATAATTTCAAACTGTTGCTTGCAGACTCAAAGTCCATCTCAGATTAGCTAATATTCATATCTCGTGTATGTTGGATCAACATCTTGACCTCATACAATAGACAAGATTGTATTATGCTGAATGCATTGTATACATCATCACTCTGGTCTTCTATACCTTGGTGCATAATATACATATGCTATACCAAAAATAAGGATTGCAATCTCTAAATTTGTGTGCAACCATTGAAGCTACTTCTATCATCTATTATCCATCATCCATCCATTCATTCTCCATAATAAAACTCATAGCTCTTGCAAGGATTGATCAATAGCTTTTCTTCTGTTCATTATCATCCACACCTTTCTTACCTTCATCTTTCAAAACAAGTGTGTTAGACATACATCATCATACATCATTCTCTATCATTATCACTATATCCATAACATAGATCATTGTTCACTTTATTTTGATGACCATTCATTCATTATAAGCATTACATCCATTTATCATCCATTTCTTATCCTTCCATATGCATGTCATAACCATAAAAAAGCACAAAAATAAACATCATACATCATGTATCCATAATCATGATACCATATATCCCCATCAAAATCCATCACATATATGTGCATCTGGGTCAATATACAAGTGTCTCATGTACAAAATGAATCAATATATACAAAGCTGGCTATCCAAGAGCCATCAAAGAATACATATATCAACTCACAAGCCTCAAAATGATACAACATGATACTACAATATGATATAATATATACAAGCATGCTATCCCTGGTGTCTCAAGTGGGTGGCGCTCCCCAAGGAAGCCTCTCCTTGATCCCCACTTTCTCCTTGACCTCCTCTTGCACCTTGGTGTAGTGGGGGGCCATCACTGATCCACATGACCTCGAAGACCTCCTAGTCCTCTGTGAGGCCAAAGCCCTAGACTTGCTCCTAAAACTAGGATGTCTATGATCCATCGACATTGCTCCAAAGTATAAACCTCTATAGTAATCTGCATCCACCTGTGTCATACAAAGCTCACCTTGTGCCTAAGTAAGCTCTCTAGCCAAGTATAAGGTATCCTAATCCATACCCAATGTAGCTATAGTGGCATTCTGCTCTGATGTCACCCTATGTGCCCTCTGCACTACTGCATCCCTCTATGCAGTAAGTCTCGCCACAACTCTATCATCTAGTACTGGCTATGGCTGTGCCTGTGTTTGGGAAGCCTGCACCTATGCCTGAGCATGTCTCATAGTGACTATGGCTCTATCCCTGTCTACTCCCAGCCATCTGTACCGAGCCTCTAGTCTCATCCTCCTCCCTATCTCTCTGTAGCTGTCACCGTAATCGTGTCTCTGTATCTCCCTGATCTCCATCTCGTCCACCTCCAACCTCAACCTACTACTATAGTGGCTGAACCTGAATCTATCTAGGAACCTATCCCAGCCCTTGTTGCTATCCTTGTACCTGAGGAACCTGTCCCTATGCAATCACCTATATCTTCAGTGGTCATCTCTATCCTCTCACTCTCCTATAAATTAGCCTGTGAACTGCCACCTCTCCTACCTCACCTAGGATGGTCAATAGAGTAGGTCTATGTAATAGCCAATAAGTATCATACTCAGGACTAGTGCCAGAATCTGTCGGTCCCATAATCTAATCCCATATCACCGGCTATAAGCTCTCAAAATCTGTCAAGGCCATCTCCACAAAAATCTTTGGTCCCCAAGAAGTAATCTCTAGCCGTGTCCCCCCATAGATCGCATCTCCAACTGGCTCTAGTTGGGGAAATTTGAATTGTTGCAATACCCTCTCTAGAAGATATCTCTCAATAACATATATACTCTGTCCAAAGAGATACCTAGGCTGTCACGCATATAACAACTACTCTGCATCATCATCCCAGCTCTCGCAATCTCAACACAGTCTCCAAATTAATTTATCCATCTCCTCCACTATGTAGGAGCATTAAGATGCCTATATGTAGTAGCCCCTCCATATATGTGAACATAAGGCTCTCCTAGCACCATCTATCATAAACCAACTGGTCTAGTCATTGCAATTTGCTCATATGCCCAAACATGTAGAAGAGTGACTCCAGCTGACAAGCTTGAACCAAACAAGTATGCACAATCATGAAGATAGTGATAGAGCTATCCTAATACACATGGTCCCCATGCATATCTAGCTCCATACTCAAACATACCCTCTATAACAATTCCCTATCCTACTGGAAATCCTTGGGCCTGTCTATCTAGTACTAGGAACCAGATAATTGCCACCACTAATCTCTGCAGTCTATCAGAGTGTCCCCTCATCATCTGTATGGGTATCTTGTGGTCCTCAACCCTTATATTAGGAGCCTTGAACAATCATCACAGTGCATCAGGACCTCACTCTGGATCATAATCTATCCACTCGCCATCAATCAAAATCTATAATATACACCACATATCCTCTAATGTGATGGTAGCCTTGCCAGTCAAAAACAAGAAAGAACTATGCTCACTTTACTAGCACTCTACTAATGTCATCATCAATGCAAGATGAGCTCATACAAAGTGATCTGTGCCACATGCTATAAGCCAACTATCTCCAAGAACAGGTGCTCATCCACGTCTAAATGCCTCTCCAATACCAAATCTACTGGATGAACCTCCCTCAATAACAATGTTGGTAATACATTCTGCAGTCACCATTAAGCATGTGAGCCTGTGTTTTGCAAAAATCCCTAAGTTTACCTATATGCAACCAAAGGCAACTCATTTTGTCATAGGTGACTTATTATTGACCATAAGCGATTTGCCTTACCATATGTGACCTTCTGTTGCTCACCTGCAACCTAAAGTGCCAAAGGTGACTCACTGCTCATCAAAAGTGATATTTTTCACCAAATGTGCATTTCATCCTAGCAATTCTAGCCAAGCAACCATATGCGACCTAACTGACCAAACGTGACTAACCCACATTTATATGCAATTCAAAAATCCAAATTTGACTTCTTGTTTCTCAAAAGCACATGCACTACCCTAGTAGGCCTTTGGTCACATGCATGAATTTATGATGCTTTTGAATCTATTAATGATGCATACTGAGCAAGTTTTTAGTACATACTAGTGCGGGAGCTCTTGCTGGTTGTCCATAAGTTCTCACCCTCTCCTCTCAATGATCTATGAGTGGAATCACCATCTTGAAGCTCTTGAAAGTCCTGATGTACTCTAAATCACTAGAGCTCTAGAATTTTTGAAGAAAATAGCACAAATGAGTTGGATTGAACCCTTGAAGCCTATTTATAGAGTCAAAATCCTAATTTTTTCTAAGCCAAACCCTAATTCTTCTTTTCCATCCCTCGTTTATCCCACCCAAACCCTAATTCTTCATGTCAATCTCGTCCATCCTTGTTTTGTCATCTCATCATGAGTTAACCTAGTCTTTTCATAGTAGCCTAGTTTTCCTCTTGAGGGTGCATCACTCACCAGTTTCACTGGGGTATAGCTTGTTTATCTAGCGTATCAATCATATTTTTTTTGAAACAACATCCTAACAGACATTGTCTAAAAGAGGGGCAAAATGTAGACACCCAAAATTGACCCTTCATATCATTTGTCCATTAATTGCATTATTCATCATTGCATATGTCAATTTTGTCTAGCACACTTGTATCAATCATCTATTTTCTTCTAAATCATCCATTTTCATCATTAATTAAATAAATTATATTTATTTAATTAATTTCATCTCTTTCCATCCATCATCTATATTTTTCTATTTTATATCTATAATTAAATAATCTTTAATTATTTAATTATCCCATTATTCTTCTAAAATAAATAAAATTAATATTTTATTTATTTATCCCCTCATCATGCACATAAATTAAATAAATTTATTTATTTAATTTATGTTGATTCTTCCAATTTTCTAAAAATTAGCTCTTCCCTCTATCATTTAAAAATAAAATAAATGAATTTATTTGTTTAATTTATTTTTTATCTTATCATTTCCATTTCTTATCACATTCTTCTATGTGTACAAGATAGGTCCTATCCTAAATCAAATACAAAAAAATGATTTAATTGGTTCTAAAAATCAATTATCCTTGTCATCCAACTCTTAAAATAGAATTTAGCATCCTATTTTAAGAAAATCTCTTATCATTATCAACAAACCAACTACAATCATTTAATAAAAGCTTTCCCTATGGACACATGTCTTGTACACATTCATCTATGCCTCTTGAATCATCTCAACCGTTCATGTAGCCACCTAATCTTCACCATTGATCAATCTTAGTTGGGAGCTATATATACACCCTCTCCTCTCATTCCAAACCCCCCAGAATCCCACACAATCTTGATAGCATCCAGATTTTCATCTCATGCACATTAAATCCATTGAACACTTAAGGCATATCATCTATCATCATGGCAGCTTTGGCAACTATGGTTGTTCACTATTGAGAAGCAATCCACATTCCAACCAAGGAATCAATACAATCCAGGTGACATTGTTCTTTGATTTTATTTCATTTTATGTCATTTAGATGGATTTATTCAAGGTGGTAGGATTGGGTTTTGATTGTAATATTTGATCTTATTAACCTGATTTTCTTCACACACATTCTACACTTGCACCTTTCTGCTACCCCGTTGAAAGCTTTGAGCATTCCCCATGAAGGTACAGACTCTCCACAGAATGCCAAGTCACCTCCAGAAGCACCATGCTGGACCCATTGGCTCCATGTACACTCATTACTCCTCTAGGATGCACGCCACCCACATCAGCACCACCACTTAGAAAAACAACTTGGACTTTGTGATCCCATGGAGGCCTCAGAAAATCCTCAATAGAGGCAAAACCTTCCCATGAAACTCCATTGAGAAGCCAACTCATCAGCCACGTCGCATTCGTTGTCCCGCAAAGGAGCCAAAGGACCTTCAACGAAAAGGAACTCCATGATGAAATACTTTGTAACATTGGACATGTCAGATGACATGTGTGTTTTTGCAACTTCACAGGAGAGGCCCAGCGAAGGCAATCCTTCCAATAGAATGTGATAACAATTACAGGGCATGCTGACTAGGCACAACTTTAAGGCTCATTTCAACACATGCATATAAGTTGATCTAAAATAGGGGGCTATGCTAGGTGGAAAGAGAGGGGAAGGGCATAAAATAAGGCACACTTGCTGCCAAATATGAAGATAGAACATTATTTGAAATTGTTGGGCCTATGACATACTTTGGATCACAAGATATAAATGGTAACTCTAGGTGCAAGGACCAATAATTCAACAACGACAAACACTTGGTTGACAACTTAAGTGACCAAGAATGAGTCGAGGGTGGTCAACATTGGATTAGAACAAGCAGTCACAAAGGCTAATGGGGCAAAAGACCAGGCTTAGGGTTCCACAAGGGTTTTAGTAGGCCTAGAAGACATGTATCAAGGGCTTAGAGCATGCATCAAAATGCACATACAAACAATGGTCTAGTTGGGGACAAATGACCACAAGCTCATCATGAGGATCCAGAATCTCAGGGATGTAGCAGACTACACAAAACAAAAGGCAAGGAAAAGAATGTGAGCCAACACAACTATTTACAATAAAATACAAATGTGCATGGATATGATCAAGAAAATAATTGCTTCAAGAACTATCCATGAACTGGCAGCTCCTGGGCTTCACCATTCATAGTCTGAATGAAGTATGAATCCTTTTCCATGATGCTCTATTATGGCATAAGGTCCTAGCCATAGGGCCTCAAATTTCCCATGTGTTGCCTTTCTCTTGTGCTCAAGCATTCCACATTAGGACCATGTCACCAACTTCAAATTTTCTGTCAGCAACTCTCTTATCAAATAGATACTTAGCTTTCTACTACATTTTGAGGTTGTTCCTTTGTGCACTCCTTCTAACCTCATCCAGTTCAACTAGCTATTCAATCCTCTCCTTCATAGGGTCAACAGTGTCCAAATTCTCCTCCTAGATGAACTTATAAATAGGCAAAAGATTATTCACTGGCAATCTAGCCTGGGTACCATAAACCAATTCAAAAGGTGATCTACCAATGGCCTTTTTGATAATCACCCTATCATCCCATACTGCCAAACTCAATTTAGAATCCCAAGCTCTTTTGTTCTTATCTAATATTCTCTTGATGATTTTCATCAGACCCTTGTTACTAGATTCAACCTAACCATTTGACATCTCAATGCCATATTTGTTGCAAAAACCTATGAATTCATCAGATCTAAAACACATAGCATTGTCCATCACTAATCTAGCTAGTGTTCCAAATCTTATAATGATGTGATTCAAGATAAAATCCATCGCTACCTTGCTTGTGGCCCTTTTGGTTGCGATAGCCTCTGTCCATTTGGTGAAGTAGTTGTGAGGGTAAAATAGTGATCAATCAAATGAATAATAGATGACCCAAACATCAACAGAATAGAGAAACAAAGAAGATTCAAGTAAACAAAGAAATGAACAAACACAGCAAACCTCTTCCGTTTCGAAACTTCTGTTGTTCGCCTATCATGAATCGTCCTTTCGCAGATGAGATGAGCCCTCAGAGAATGCAATCTTTTAAAGCTGTTTGAGGAAGTCGATGGTGAACGGCTATGGTGTGATGTGCAATGAAGGTGAGCTCCAATGCAACAATGGTGATCTCAAGCTTGTAGATGACAAATGGGTGCCAAAGGCACGCTGGTGATATTTCTGCAGAGTAACGATGTCAAAAGCCTGGATGAATAGAATGAAGGGATGAAGCTTCATTTATAGACTCGGAGGAATAGGAATCAACGGTTGAGAGGAGATATGAAGATCAACGGCTAAGGATGGTTGAGGAATGTGCAACCAGTGGAAACGTGCCAAGTGTCCCAGCTCCATCATGAAAGGTGGGATGTGACAAGACTGATTGGAGAGTTAACTCCATTGACTGGTCTGTTAACAGAATTGATTGATCAGTTAGAAGAGTGGATTGTGGAACTGACTGGATTGATTGAGGATTTGACTCAACTGACAGGTTAGTTAACAGATTTGATTGGTTGGTTAACTGACCTCTGATTGGAGAAGAAATAGGCCATTTGGGTGAGGGAAAATAAGATAATTAAATATTAAATATATTTAATTACATGTGCAACCTGATGAGGTGGACAAGGTGAGGTGGAAAAAGGTGAGGTGGAATTTTGAATTTAGAACTTTAGGATAGAGGAATTAGGCTCAATTAAATAATTTATGATTATTTAATTGTGAAGGACTTTGGAAGAATTTTAATTAAATAAATAGAATTTATTTAATTGTGAGATAGTGAATTGATTAAATAAATTTGGAATATTTATTTAATTAATGGAAGAATGGAATAAATATTTAGAATATTTATTTAGGATAATTTGTGTCATTTTTAGGCGTATACATTTTGCCCCTCTTTGATGCAATGCAGTTTACGGCGTTGCTTCAAAGAAATTGATAGTCTGAGTGATGATACATGCCCTAGTTTGCCCCTGGTACAGGTTAAATGACGATAGGATGCCCCCTCGGGAGATTGGACGAGAAAAACGGCGAAAGTTTTGGAGACGGAAGATCTCACGACGAGGAAGGGGTTAGGATAGGTTGGAGGAAAAGGGACGCGGTCAGGGATGCAGGAAGAAAACGGGAGGAAAAACGGACACGGGAAGTAGTCCACAGTCATCACCTAGCCAGAATTAGGGTTTTGGAGGCTATAAATAGGAGCTGGGTCCACAAGAATAGTCATTTGCACACTTGGTTGATCTGGATTGGAGAAAGAGAGCTCAGAGCAAACTTAGAGCAGCATGGTGGCCAGAGCAGCAGACATTCCACGCGAGGAGCACCGATTCGAGCGAGTCTGACGATTCGGGCGGCCAGCAGAGGCAGGACCCCCGGTACGTGCTTCGAAAAATTTCTCCTAGGGTCAAGTTTAGGTGTCATAAATGCACGTAGAAAATAGGTGAAATGAATGTGCCGAAATGCAGAACGGCGCATATGCCTCGCGAAGCTGCGCTTTTGTAATTTCGCAGCGCATATGCCAGTTTCGGCGGCACATGCGTGAAAGCTGCGCATTTGTGCATTCTAGTTGCGCTTTCGTAATTGGGCGGCGCTTTTGTATTTCTGCCGCGCATGCGTGAAATGTAGCAGCGCATTTGTTAAAGTTGCGCATACGTGACTTCCTGCGGCGCACCCGTAATTTCGCGGCACATACGTGGATTTTCACGGCGCATGCATTAGAACAGCGCATATGTGCCCTGTAGCGGCGCATATGCAATTTTGCGGCGCATATGTTAATTTTTGCGGCGCATATACTAGAAATGGCGCATTTACCACATGTAGTGGCGCATTTGCTTGGGATGGCAAATTACTTAGCCAAATTGATTCGATTAGCATCCTGTTTGACGCAGGAATCGATGAGCTATCTCCGAGATTGCAGGAATCTAGTCAAGAGATGTAGTGTGCTGTTTTGATCAATTTCAAATGCTAAGTTTAGTTGATATAGTTCAATAGATATGTTGAGTATGGTATATGCAGCTTGAGACTGACGCCTTGCATTGTGTGTTTGCAAGAGGAGATACAAGAGACTCTGCAGTCAAGGGAGACGTTCCCTATGCCTCTATTGCAGAGATACATGCTGACGGAGGCTGACAGAGTGGCGCTTGGTGCCATGGGTTTAGATTATGTTTGCTTTATGCCCGAGGTGCGGGCGAACCGAGGACTGTTGACAGCTGCCGTGGAGAGATTCCACAGCAAGGACGGGACCTTCCACTTCCCTACTAGAGAGATGACTGTGACGCTGGAGGATGTCTACCGGATACTGCACTTGCCCGTAGTAGGCGAGTTGGTGGAGTACGATGCACAGCGGGACGCGGGACTCACCGAGTGTCAGCGAGTATTTGATGATCCCGAGCTGGTGGGACAGGTCATCCCTTGGCAGGATATCTATGACTGCTACGACTACTTCCCTGGGATTGTGGCTGGGCTGATTGGGGGTGTTGTATGTCCGGATAGGAGATCGCACGAGTTCCCCATTGGATGGGGCAGGATCATGGAGCGGATGCTGACCGAGGGCACCCAATATGCGTGGGGACCCTGCGTGCTAGCCCACCTCTACCATGACATGCATCAGGTGGTGTACCACCGCAGCACGAGTCTATCGGCTGGGGTGTTGCTATTACAGTTCTGGCTGTGGGAGCACATAGCGGTGACCAGGCCGATATGCGTCTTCGCGAGGCAGAGGGGAGAGCCATATAGCTATGGCTATGCAGGAGTGATTTCCCAGCACAGGCTGGGGAAGCTAGAGTACTGGCGGCATACTTTGGATGGGGTAGATGTGGTCGTCTGGCGGCCATATTTGGATTGCGAGCCCTGGGATGACGAGGGAGATGAGCTACCCTTCTGCTTTCAGACCAGGTGGTTGATAGGCCAGACACGGCACATACTAGAGAGGCAGATGGTGGGCCGAGTGCTGCGACAGTTTGGCAGGAGACAGGGCATGCCACAGGGACAGGCTATGTTTGCTCGGACTCATGCAGAGAGGGTCAGATGGGGGCCGATGGCTTCGTATGAGGAGGCCCTGGCAGAGTTCCAGCAGTTGCCCTACGTGGCATGGGACATGCGGAGAGAGATAGCAGATGCGGGGGTCACACAGGAGTATGAGGACTGGATTACTACACATCCATTCCTGAGATATTCAGGACCTGGCATGCTGGTGCCTCGTATTGACGAGGCAGACTTAGAGGAGGAGGGAGAGGCTGGCCCAGGGCGGAGGGCCGCTAGAGGAGGACGAGGACGGGGTGGCCGAGCTGCAGAGAGGCCGAGGCAGTGGAGGAGGATAGATCAGGCTGGGCAGGCAGTACCGGGACAGGGAGAGGTACAGCAGCAGGTGCAGCAGCAGGCACAGATGCCACCACCCCAGCAGGTACCACAGTAGCAGGTGCCGCAACAGCAGGTGCCCCAGCAGCAGAGGCTAGGACAGGCAGAGGCAGCACAAGGGCCAGTGCAGGGTGAGGCACATGAGAGGACTATAGCCAGCCTGAGGGGACAGGTGCGAGAGCTGCAGGCACAGCTGAGGAGAGTGGAGAGGATGCGAGATACAGACGCAGCGGTGATTGCTGGTTTGACTCGCGAGCGAGACATGGCAGATGCCCAGGTACGCCTAATCCGAGTAGAGAGGGACACAGCAGCAGCTGCCATGGGCACAGACGCAGCGAGTACATTTTTGGTTGGGCAGGTGCAGCAGGCACAGGTAGGCCAGTTACAGACGCAGCTGGCATAGGCACAGATAGACCTAGCCAGAGCGCAGCAGCAGGCACAGTACTACCGAGGCTTGTACCATGGGGCCGTATCCTCGAGCCAGAGGGCAGGGAGTTTCAGGAGTCAGTCTGGGGTGGCTCACAGAGCAGGTCCTTTGCAGTCAGGGGCATCCGTGATGGGACCTCAGCAGTCAGGAGCTGGTAGTGGTGGCCCACAGCAGCAGGGGTAGACACAGACCCGATGTTGTACATTTTTGGGACATGTATCACCGTCTATTTAGACGCACATTGTATATGACACTTTGATTTTGAGAGAGATGGTGATATTGTACATTTGGACCTCTTTGTATATGATAGTATGGATGATGATGCAACTTTGTGTATCTATTGCAAGCATTATGAGATGATGACTTTACTTCTATTGTATGATGTGATTCTATTGCATAGTTAGATGGTCTATATGATGCTATATGAGAAATACTTTGATATGCTGCTATATGATGTTTATATGATCTAATGTGACAAATGAATGCAAAATGTAATATGATGTCTATGTGATGATGCAAATGTATGTATATGAAACATGATTTCTATGTGATGACGAAACTGTATATGTGGTGTCTAAATGAGCTAATGCAGATGTGTGTATGGAACATGATTTCTATGTTACGATGCTGTATAGATATGTGAGATGCTATTGGATGCTTATATGATGTAATGCTTTGAATGTATGCAGTTGTAACATGAGTACTATGTGGTGATGCAACTATATATGCGATGCACTTAGCTATGTTGTTTGATTTTCTGGGCTTTTAAGACTAAGATGTGATGCAAATGTATTGGTGACCTAATGCATTGGATGGTGCATTCTACTAACCTACTCATGTGCATGACTAGTTTCCACGAATGATATGATATGCACCTATATGCCTTGTTTTTGTGATGTCCAAATGTATTCTATCTACATAAGAATGACATGATGGATAGAGGAATGGTTGTGAAAGAATGACTTAGGAATTTTTCTTGATATCGTTACTCTGCATAGTTTGAATAATGAGGATTGTATGGATGGCTGTATGGATATAGGACGGATGTTTTGCTTTTAGATTACTTTATTTCATCATTGGGCATTTTGTTTTTGGTACTTTTCTGAAATGTTGTAAGTGAATACAAGCATCGAGGTATAATTGAACCAAGATGACCTGGGTATCGCTTACATGGATTGTGATTTAGCAAGTTAATACAAGCATCTAGTCAAAATTGAATCTAGATGACCTGAGTACCTCTTGCGTTTCAACAAGCAAGGATTGCCCCCGTTCATGTTAGACCTTTGATGTCCTCGATGATCTTTTGCCGATCACGTCCTAAGACAAGGCTTCACATTACTAAAGTTTAATCCCCAAATAGCAAACAAAGAAAGTAATCATGCCCCCATCATAGCATCTCTAGCTTTTGGCATCCTTGAGTAGCATAGGAAGGTATGATAGCAAAAATCAAGACTCTGTAACTTAACCCTAGGTTCCAATCTACAAAAGCACATTTGCGTTGATATGTGTTTATTTCTTGCCTTAATTTTGCATAAAATCATTTAGAAGACCTTGGGTATTTGCTTTGCATTGGATAGGTTAAGATGCTCATTGTTGGGATGTCTGCTTGAAGTGCGGGTGTTTGCTTGCATTTGCTTACCTGATGAGAAGGTTGCACTATCCTTATTGAGAAGACGAACCCTAAGGGACTGACCTAGTGCCTTGGGGGCTCATTGCTAAATGGCCTTGCCTACGTGACGACGCAGAGGCAATGTAGTTCGGGGTAAACCCTAATGGACCTTGGATGGACTAGAAGAAAGACGACAAGAATGAAGACAAGAAAGGAGACGAATGGGACCTTGGGAGAGATGGAAGCCTCGGGGGCACATTAGAATAATGGCCTTGCCTACGTGACGGCACAGAGGCAACGTAGTTCACGGACTCGGACCACAGACACTGACGAGAGACACTACACTAGGCTTACATTGAGGAGACGGTATGGGACAAAACCTTAGTTGACAAGGCCACAAGGTGAGTATCAAGCCATGATAGGTAACTGTCAAGCGTTTATTGTGGGATGGATATGGGTCGAATGAGGAAAATAGAGGGAGAATGGGCTCAAGGTGATTGGATTCCCAAAGATGGAGAATGCGGTTTGTCACAAGTAATGCCTGTTTACCAGGTTTTCATCACTTGCCATTATTTGCACAAGAAGCTAGAAAGTAACATGACGCCTGATTGCCAGGTTTTCCCCATGATACCTATCCAAGGTGCCTGTTTGCCAGGTTTTCACCAAAGGACAATTTTTTTGTATGCTTGCTACTTTTTTCCGATTTTTTTGTATTTTCTCTTTGTAACTTTTTCTTGATTTTTTTGATTTTTTGATTTTATTGTACCCCCTTGCACCGGGGTTCTCTTAGGTATAGAACCGGCGAAGGTGCATGCTGTTGATTGGATCATCAAACAACTCACCTTCTGATGTGGCCAACTGATATGCCCCCGATCCATAAGCTGCTACAATGACATAGGGTCCAAGCCAGTTAGGCTCGAACTTGCCTTTCTTTTCTCTGTCCTGCTGATTGCGAGGGTTCTCTCTTAGGACGAGGTCCCCAACCTTGAAGCATCTTGGTCTAACCCTGTGGTTGTAGCTTCTTGACATCATCTGTTGATAGGCTTTGAGATGGTCAAAAGCTTTCTGGCGCCTTTCCTCTAGCAGTTCTAGCTCTTGTAGTCTGGAGACTCTGTACTCTTCGTCTGATATGAGACCTTTCAACAACACCCGAAGGGATGGGAGTTCGACCTCAATGGGAAGGATGGCTTCGGAACCATAGACAAGGGCGTAGGGTGTAGCACCTGTGGGAGTGCGTATGCTGGTTCGATAGGCCCATAGAGCGGGATTGAGTTGGACGTGCCAGTCGCAACCAGCTTCATTGACAGTCTTCTTTAGGATTTTCAGAATGGTTTTATTTGATGCCTCAGCTTGGCCGTTACCTTGGGGGTAATATGGAGTGGAGAAGCGGTGTTGGATCTTGAAACGTTCACAAAGTTCCTGGACATCCTGATTTTTGAAGGGTCTCCCATTATCCGTTATGATGGATGAAGGGATGCCATATCGGTAGATAATGTAATTTAGAATGAAAGAGGAAATTTGCTTTCCTGTGATGGTTGATAAGGGAATGGCTTCAATCCACTTTGTAAAGTACTCAGTGGCGGTTATGATGAATTTATGGCCGTTGGAAGAGGGCGGATGAATCTTTCCCATGAGGTCAAGTCCCCACTGGCAAAAGGGCCAGGGTGTCGTTAGAGGTCTCAACTCCTGAGCAGGTGCATGAATCAGGTTCCCATGTATCTGGCACTATTTGCGCTTTTTGACGAACTGATATGAATCCATTTCCATATTGGGCCAGTAATAACCCAAACGCATGAGTTTCTTAGCTAAGGAAGGACCGCTGGAGTGTGTTCCGCAGATCCCTTCGTGCATGTCTCGCAAGGCAGTTATAGATTCTTCTTGTTCTAGACAACGGAGTAAAGTACCATCCAGACCACGTCGGTAAAGGGTATTGGCGATAATGGTGTAACGGGAGGCTTGTCGGATGAAAGTTCGTTTTTGGTTGGAAGAGAGGTCCAAAGGAAGGATATTGTCCTTGAGGTAAGTGTAGGTCTTACCGTACCAAGGCGAATCAGATCCTACTAGGTGGCAAATGGAATGGGTCTCAAGGAGATCATAAGCCGGTTGTCGAATTGTTTCTACTAAGAACTCATACCGTGACTCATGTTCAGGTATCTCAAGAAGAGAGTCTATGGTCGCCATTGCATCTGCTGCTTTGTTCTCTATCTTGGGTATTTGCTCAAACGAGATGGTCCGAAAATGTTCTTTGAGGTCGTCGACCATTCGCTTGTATGGGATGAGCTTCTCATCTTTGGTCTGATACTCGTCGTTGACCTGGTTTATGACAAGCTGAGAATCACCGTAGACACATAGTGCTTGGATTTTCCACTCAGTGGCCATCTTGAGACCAATTACCAAAGCCTCATACTCCGCTATATTGTTAGTGCATGGAAATAACAACCTGTAGGACTTTGGAATTGTGTCACCTTGGGTAGTGATGAACAAGATACCTGCCCCCGATCCATGGTTGGTGTAAGACCCGTCGAAGTAGAGTTTCCAAGGAGATGTTGACAGAGTGAATAAAGATTCATCGGGGAACTCAAACTGCATCGGTGAAGTGTCTTGTAATGGTGCCTCAGCTAGTTGGTCTGTGATGATTTGCCCCTTGATGGCTTTTCTATCCACATACTCTATATCATATTCGCTAAGAAGCATAACCAATTTGGCTAGTCGACCTGTGAGAGCTGCTTTGCTGAGAAGATATTTTAGTGGGTTGATCTTGGCAATGAGTTTGACAGGATGTGCCAACATGTAGTGTCGGAGTTTTTGTGAGGCAAAAACCACCGCAAGGCATGAACGTTCCACCTGTGAGTACTGCAACTCGTAGCCCACTAAGGTTCGACTGATGTAGTACACAGCTCTTTCCTTGTTCTCATAGTCTTGCTGCGCTAGGAGAGCCCCAAGAGCAGTAGGTGTAGCAGATATGTAGAGAATCAAAGGCTTTCCTTGGATCAGAGGCATGAGTATAGGAGGATTCATGAGGTACTCCTTGAGCTTGTTGAATGCCTCTTCGCACTGCTCATCCCACTTAAATGGAACGTTCTTATGTAGGAGATGGCTGAAAGGATGGCACTTGTCTGCCAGCTGTAAGATGAACCTGCGGATGGCCTGTAGCTTGCCTTGTAAGGATCTCAACTGTGTTAGAGTTTTGGGTGGAGGCATGTCCATGATTGCTTTGACCTTGGCCGGGTCTACCTCTATGCCGTTTGCTGACACGATGAAGCCTAGCAGCTTGCCCGATGTTACTCCAAACACACATTTCTTCGGGTTCAGTTTTACTTGGAATTGATCCAATCGTTGGAAGACTTTCTCTAATGTGTCCAGGTGTGAGTCCCTGGTGAGTGATTTTGCTAAGATGTCATCAACATAATCTTCCATGGTCACATGCATCATGTCGTGAAATATAGTTGTCATGGCCCGCTGATATGTAGCACCTGCATTTTTCAGCCCAAATGGCATGACATTCCAGCAAAAGGTACCCCATGGACAAGTGAAAGTGGTTTTGTGCTGATCCTCTGGTGCTATTTTGATCTGGTTGTACCCTGAGAATCCATCCATAAGTGACAGCATTGTATGTCCTGCCGTGAGGTCGACTATGATATCGATGTTAGGCAAAGGAAAGTCATCCTTGCGGCATGCTTTGTTTAAGTCTCTAAAATCGTTGCATAGTCGAACCCTGCCATCTGGTTTAGACACTGGCACGATGTTTGATATCCATTCAGGGTAATCTATGGCTCTGATGAACCCCACGTCTAACAATTTCTTGAGTTCTTCCTTGACCAGTAAGGCTATATGGGGATGCATCTTTCTTAGTTTTTGCTTTACGGGCTTCACCCCTGGATCCAATGGCAAGTGATGTAGAATCAGGTTTGGGTCCAAACCTGGCATGTCGGCATATGACCAAGCAAAGCTGCCTCTCTTCTTCTTAAAGAATAGTACAAACTTGGTTTTCTCAGGCGGCGTGAGAGATTTTGCAAAGTGGATAATCTGAGGCTGCTCTTCGGTTCCAATGTTCACTGGCTCTGTTGGCTCTACCACGATCTGTGACCTTTCTTGATACATGTCACTTGGGAGGGTGTCAAGCAATCCATCGTCAGGTGCCACAGTTGGGTTTTCACCTTCAGATACGTCCTTTCTTTTTACTGTTTTATGATCTGACACTGCCGCATGGCGGTTTTCACCGTCAAATCCCTTTTTGATCTTTACATTTTTGTGACTAGAAGGCTTGGCACCCTCCCCAAAGTAAGCTACAGTATTGAGTTCGATAGCGAAACCGGCTTTATGATCTCCTTTTGGTAAATGATCTCTAAGTCCCATATAGTCAATGTAGGCATCATCGTTCTGGAACATATCTAATTGAGGGGTCCCTTGCAGGTCCCAGTCAATAAGCTCAGGGTGTAAGAGGGGAAGGGAGTCGGATGAAAGACCTGATTCATTGATAGTGTGGATGGAAATATTAGGAGCACAGGTGGGGGTAGTGTTCTGGGTGGTACTTTCTTCCAGGTTGTTTATCGCAATGGAATCTATACTTTCCTCGAAAGTCATAACCTCAGGGAGGGGCAAATCAGACTCCAGTGGTCTGTCCCGTTGCGTTTGTCTCTCATGATATGGGCTAAGAGTTTGGATGGTGTCAACCTCCTTGTCATCGTAGGAGTGTTCTGTCAGCTCATCCCATTCATACTGATTGGAATCATCTGAATCTGTGTCACTATCCTCTTGGAGTGTTTGAATTGTCTCCACTAGGCAGGCATTTTCTTTGGCTTTGCCCTTGCCTTTGTATCCCAAGCCAGTGGTGTTTCTAGCCGAAGAGGAGGAAGAAGGTTGTATAGGTTCGATGATCCCTTCTTTTCTGAGGCCGATAGGGCCTTGTCCTTCATATCCCATCCTATGCAAGATGGTTTCACCTTGTCCATAGAGTTCTGTAGGGAGTCTAGGTGGCTCTTGGGGTGTGTTTTCTTCTTTGGCATAAAGCCATTGCAAGAGATCTCGCTCCTCTGATTCATCGGATAAGGTCCCCCATTTTACAAAGGGGTTTGCAGGAGTGATCGGAGGAGCAGAGGGCTTTGGAAAATGCTTGGGTTGATGCTTGGGCTGGCCAAAGGAGCGAGGAGACAAGGGCATTTTTGCAAGGTTGAGGCTGTGTTCAATCTGGTATTCCCCCACGCCATTTTCTTTTATGGTGATTTTCATTGGTTTGGGCCAGGAGGAGGAAGCTTCGGCAGTATGGTCTTGTGGCGGAGTAGGGGAGATATGGGCTCGATTATTGGGTATGACACATTCCAGTTTTGCTTGGAAAGAGTTGCAATGCTGGTAGGGGTCGGGGTCGCCGTGTATGGTGACCTGCTTGCCATCGTGTGGGAACTTTATGCATTGATGGTAGGTGGAGGGGACAGCTTTCATGGCGTGGATCCATGGTCTCCCTAGTAGAATATTGTAAGCAAGCTCCCGATCAAGGACTTGGCACACCACATCTTTAATTACCGGTCCCACTTGAATGGGTAGGACAACCGTGCCCTTTGTGGTTCGTTCCTCCTCGTCATAGGCTTTGATAGTAATTTTTTGTCTTGGATCTACTGCCTGTTCAGAGAACCCCAATGCAAGGACTAGCTTCAAAGTGCAAATATTCAAACCAACACCCCCATCAATGAGAACCCTCTTGATGCGGTGCCTGTGTACGAATGCGACAATGTGTAGGGGAGTGTTGTGGGGTTGAGACATGGAAAGGTCATCTTGTTCGGTAAACGAGATGGAAGTGGAGGATGTCAAATTACCCACCATGGTTTGAAACTTTTCTTGGGCTAGGTTAGTGGGGACAGTAGTTTCCACTAAGGCTTTCTCAAGAATCTCCTTATGAGAAGGAGATAGACGCAAGAGCTCCAATATAGAAATGTGAGCTGGAGTCTTTTGCAATTGGTCGATGACATTATATGGGCGGGAGTTAGACGGAGATGGCGACGACCTTGGAGGAGTGGTGTTGATCGTGACTCTACCACTACGGGTAATTATACTACAACCAGTTCCGTTAGGTCCTGGTTGTTGGTTGGGGGATATGACGTTGACTTGCAGAACATGCTCAGAAATGCAGTTAATGGTGTACTCAAAGGGAACGCTTGCATAGTTAGCATTACTCGACCTACTGTTCTAGTTTGGCCTGTTACGATTGTTGTCATTATTGTTATGGCCATTGGAGTTGTTGCCATTGTGACCATTGTTGTGGTGACCGCTGTTGTGATTGTTGTTATACAACCGGTTGTGGTTTAGGAGAGGATCCCGGTAGGCCACATGAGATTCGTTGGAGGTATGCTGTTGTGTCCCTCTCTGATTCTGATCCAGTATATCCTTTATGATGTTCTTAAGACGGATGCAATTATTGGTTGTGTGCCCCCTTCCTCGATGATACTCGCAATAGTCTGTGTCCTTCCAATAGGGAGGTTTGACTATAGGCTCATAGTCTCTTGTTGGTGGTAGAGAAATTTCATTGTTAGCCAACAACTTCCTGAGAGCAGACTCTTGAGATTCTCCTAACGGCGTGAATTTTCTCCTTGGGTTTGAATTGAACCAAGGTCTAGATTCCCAAGGGGGTGGCTTGTTGAGTGCACCGTTATTTGCTTCTTCCTTAAGAGTGAATATGGGTTGTTGTTTAGGGGCTGCCGCCTTGGCATCCACTACTCCATCGTTGACCACATTCTTGTTCTTGGTCCAAAACTTTGACTTGTCCGTTGTGTAATTGGAAGGAGGTGTGTCCTTGTAGAGCTTGAGAGTTCCTTTAGCGATCATAGCTTTCTCAATGAATAGCCCCATTTCAATGACTTTGGTGAATGAGGTAGGGCATTGTATCTGAATCTGATAGCTAATATCGGGATTCAAATTGTGGACAAACATTTCCAATAGTTGTTTCTCAGGCATGTCGTAAGAACACTTACTAGCTAGCTGTCTCCATCATTGTAAGAAGGTGGCGAAAGACTCACCACCTTTTTGTTTGGTGTTGCATAGGTCTAGCATAGATACCTCGTGTTCTATGTTGTAAGAGAAGTGCGTTATGAATTTATTGACAAGTTCATCAAAAGTTTTGATTCCTGGTGGAAGACGCGAGAACCACTCCATAGCTTGACCTCCTAAAGATCTTGGGAATAGTCTCATTAAGTAGGTCTCGTTGTGAGCTACTTCTAAACATGTTGCAGTGAATTCCTGGATATGATCTCTAGGGTCCCCCTTCCCTTTGTATTTGTCAAATTTTGGGATTCTGAACTGAAAGGGGAATGGTTTCATGACCAAACTTCTGTCAAAGGGGTATGGTGCTATATCTTCCAAGGAGTAGTTCTTGGAACTGGTGCCGATCTTAAGGTTGGAGATTTCCAGCTTTAGACTCTCAATTTGTTGTCTCACATCCGCCATAGGAGCATTTTGATCTATGTGTTGTTTTCCTCTCTCATTGGCCTGGGGGACCGTGTCATTTGTGCCTCTCTCATGTGCATTTGGGACTGTGTCATTTGTGTCCCTCTCTCGTTCATTGTCTGCATTTTCCATGATGGAGCTAATGTCAAAGTCTGCGGGGAGTTTGATTCCGAGACTAGCAAGATGATGGAAATATTTGGTGGGGTCCTCAAGGAGCACTTTCTCCACTAGGCATTGGAATTTGCTATCTTGCATGTGTGCCACTAATTCTTCACGAGAAATTTCTTCATCATCATCGCGTGGTGGGACGATGTGATCGGAAGAGTCGGCCATTTCAGTTAGCTTGTTGTACTGGGATTGAGTAAGAACCATGCAAGGTGGGGTGGGATGAAATGGACTAGGATTAGAGATTTTGGCAAGGTGCCGACTAAGACTGTAATGAATGGGATATCTAGGACAAGACTCGGACAAAGGGTTCTCTCGCTCAATGACTTCAGGTAAGACGGTTGACACAAGACTTTAGCCACGAGCAAGGGTAGTCGATAGCAGTCTCACTGTGTAGGGCTTAGTCGTTCAACAAGACTACTAGCAAAAGGTACTGTGACCTACTAGGCTTACGTGAATTCACGAATGAAACGAAGAAGGACCTATGTCGAATCGGTATGGGAGAGAATGACGTTAGGGCAAGAGTGACTAGGACAGAAGGTGACTGGGACGATCGTCGAAAGACAGAGAAATGGGTGAAATGGATGAAAACTGACTGCAAGGTTGATTCTGACCTCGGAAAATGAAACTAGGCTAAAATGGGTACTCTGAACAGCTGACAAAAATTTCTCAAAAATAGGGCAGATGCTCACTGTCACACATGCGCAGAAACAGATGCGCAGCAAGAACGGGTAAATGCGCCGTAAGTCGCTGTATATGCACCACTCTGATGAAGTGTGCATGCGCAGTAACAGTGCGCAAATGCGCAGCAGAAAAGTATATGCGCAGCAGGTCGGCGTATATGCGCAGCAAGTCGCTGTAAAAGCGCAGCAGAACAGTGTATATGCGCAGTAGAAAGGTATAAAAGCACCGCAAGTCGGTACAAAAGCACAACAAGTCGCTGTATATGCGTAGCAGAAAAGGGTATATGCGCAGTTCTGGTATTTTTTTGCAAATTTTTGGGATTTTTCTCTGTTTTTGGTATTCTTTGGTTGGAATAGGTCTTCCTGATCTGATATTATGAATTAATTTAGCAAGAAAACATAGCAAGCACAAAGAGTATTTTGTAGTTTTCCATTGTTTTTGTAGTGTTTCGACTCTATTTTGGACAAAAGCAAGCACAAAATCCTAGGCGAGAAATGGATTATAAGGGATTTGGGCCACTAAAACAAGAGGTAGTTAATTCGGGCAACCGTTCAAGTGGTTACACGTGCGGCAGTGCTACTCTCCGTTATGGAGTCTCCCAGCCTCACAGGGTTGCGCCTGAGAGGGTTTTGGGGGAGGTTGGCCGTCGGTGTAACATAATAGCACTCGTTGCAGGAGGTTTTCACCTCAAGCACAATTTATTTTAAGTGGCTCGGTAGGGCTTGGCGTTAGCCTGTTACCACTCAGGGTCGTTCCCGCTTGGACAAGCGTGCATCCAAGGGCAGGCCCCTCCTAAAGGTTAAACAAGTAGAATGACAAGTCTGGCACTCTGATCACCCAGAAGAGGGGAGAGCATAAGCCTATTGTCATTCGTAGGCACAGAATACACTGATTAATCCACCCTAGTTAAAAAGATAAAAACTAAATGGGCTAGGCTACTCAAACAAAACTTTGAAGTGATTTCAACAATATTGCAGTGGTTCGATTTTAAATCCCAGAAAGCAGTTGTGAGTTCAATTTTAAATCCACGTTGCACGAGATTTGTTAACTTTGAAATTCAGGTCTCACGATATAGCAATGGTTCATTTTAACTTCAGAAAGCAGTTGTGAGTTCAATTTTAAGTCCACGTTGCACGAGATTGTTAACTTTGAAATTCAGGTCTCACGATATAGCAATGGTTCATTTTAACTGCAAGATCAGTGATGAGTTCAATTTTAAATCTTAGATAGCAATAACTTGGAAGTTTGTTTGCAATGCAAGCATGAAATAAACCAGTTATTTCCTCCCTAATTAAGACTAGATGAAGATTTGTAATGAACAACCATTTTACTCTTTCTCTGAAAATGAAATGTGAGCTAGTTAGATGCAACTACATGTAGCTAAACCCGAGCCTATCCTACAAAACAGCTCCAGCAAACACCTACAAAAGGGTTAGCGTTAGCAAAATACTCTAGAAAAGTACTAAAACCTGAGCCAGTTACAAATGCGCAGCTTCAGTGATCAGATGCGCAGAAGTGATCAATAGAAGCGCAGCATTAACGAATGCGCCGTAAAAATGAACAGATGCGCCGTTAAAATGATCATATGCGCAGTTTTAACGTATGCGCAGCAACAGTCGTCAGAAGCACCGTAACAGTCAACAAATGCGCCGTTTTAACGTATGCACAGCAATATTATATGAAAGCGCAGTAACAGTTAACAAATGCGCAGTTTTAATAAAAGCGCTGTAACAGTCTGTAAAAGCGCAACAAGGATGCACAGATGCGCAGGATTTTCAAAAGCACCGTAACAGTCTTCAAAAGCACCGTAAAAATGAATAGATGCGCCGAAAGAACCTGTGCGTGGCTCTGCGAGATCTGTACAGAACCTGCCTTCAAAAAAGCTCAAAAATGGTGAAATAAAGGGGCAACGGCCCCACGGTGGGCACCAGAAATGTGAGGGTAAAATAGTGATCAATCAAATGAATAATAGATGACCCAAACATCAACAGAATAGAGAAACAAAGAAGATTCAAGTAAACAAAGCAATGAACAAACACAGCAAACCTCTTCTGTTTCGAAACTTCTGTTGTTCGCCTATCATGAATCGTCCTTTCGCAGATGAGATGAGCCCTCAGAGAGTGCAATCTTTTAAAGCTGTTTGAGGAAGTCGATGGTGAACGGCTATGGTGTGATGTGCAATGAAGGTGAGCTCCAATGCAACAATGGTGATCTCAAGCTTGTAGATGACAAATGGGTGCCAAAGGCGCGCTGGTGATATTTCTGCAGAGTAACGATGTCAAAAGCCTGGATGAATAGAATGAAGGGATGAAGCTTCATTTATAGACTCAGAGGAATAGGAATCAACGGTTGAGAGGAGATATGAAGATCAACAGCTGAGGATGGTTGAGGAATGTGCAACCAGTGGAAACGTGCCAAGTGTCCCAGCTCCATCATGAAAGGTGGGATGTGACAAGACTGATTGGAGAGTTAACTCCATTGACTGGTCTGTTAAGAGAATTGATTGATCAGTTAGAAGAGTGGATTGTGGAACTGACTGGATTGATTGAGGATTTGACTCAACTGACAGGTTAGTTAACAGATTTGATTGGTTGGTTAACTGACCTCTGATTGGAGAAGAAATAGGCCATGTGGGTGAGGGAAAATAAGATAATTAAATATTAAATATATTTAATTACATGTGCAACCTGATGAGGTGGACAAGGTGAGGTGGAAAAAGGTGAGGTGGAATTTTGAATTTAGAACTTTAGGATAGAGGAATTAGGCTCAATTAAATAATTTATGATTATTTAATTGTGAAGGACTTTGGAAGAATTTTAATTAAATAAATAGAATTTATTTAATTGTGAGATAGTGAATTAATTAAATAAATTTGGAATATTTATTTAATTAATGGAAGAATGGAATAAATATTTAGAATATTTATTTAGGATAATTTGTGTCATTTTTAGGCGTATACAGTAGTCTATAGCTACAAGGACCCATCTATGACCTCCACTAGATTTTTCACTAATCTCACCAATAAAATCTATGCCCCATTGGTGGAATGGAGCTTCAACTTGCAGAGGGGTGAAGGGCAGTGCACCCAAATATTTGAGTTTCCTTCTAGAAAACTTATGACATGCCTCACATTTTCCCATGAATGCATGGGAATCTGAAAACAATGTAGGCCAATAATATCCAGCTCTTAAAATCTTGTGAGCTATTATCTTAGCTATGAAATGTCCCCCACATACTCCAACATGCATCTCAATCAGCATATTGTCGGTCTCATTTTTATCCAAACAAAACAAAAGGACACCATCATTACATCTCTAGTATAGATCCCCCTTTAAAAATACATATCTCATAGATTGCAACTTGATAGTTCTTTGTTGATTTGTAGTGAGTCCATATGGACACCTAAGATGTGTTAGATAATAGATAATGTTAGTATACCATGATGTCATTTGTAGAATACATACTGCACTTGTTTATCTTCTAGTAATATTGACTTGAACAGCCTCCAAGTTGACATCAACCATCAATTTGGCAAGTTCCTGCCCTCTGACTAGTTTTGTGATCCAAATATCAATGTTGAATTCTTAGATCTTATTAATCCACTGACACCTCTAGCCGATGACCTCCTATTGGAGCAATACATCTTTTAAAGCTACATTGGGTACACATGCTTCTACTTTTGGACCAACCAGGTAGGGTTTGAAATTTCCCACTACTTTAACCAAGGCATATGCTTGTTTCTCTGCCATATCATACTTTGGTTCTACAGCTTAGAGGGACTTGCTAAAAAGGCAATGGGTTGCTAAAAATTTTCTTTGTTTATTTGCAACATAACTACTGCAATAGTATGAAATGAAGCAAAAGAGAATATTTGAAAAGACTTACCAAACTCTAGAGATTTCAACACTGGCGCTTCCTTGATAGCTCTCTTTATTTCTACAAAAGCATTGATAGCATCATCATCGCACATAATCTTAGCTCCTTTCTTTAACATTTTTGAAATAGGCTTAACAATTTCTACAAAGGTTGAGATAAACTTTCTCACAAAGTTGATCTGCCCAAAGAAAGACTTTATTGCCTTGACAGTTTTAGGGATCAATATCTTACCAATAGCTACCACCCTTTTCGAGTCTATCCTTACTCCGTCCTTGGACACAATGTATCCTAACAACTTTCCCTCTGATACTACAAATATGTATTCTTAGGATTAAGGGATATCCCATATTCTAATGCCCTTCTAAAAATTTGTTCCAGATGCATATAGTGATCATCTACTTTCTTTGAGAAAGCAGTCAAGTCATCTTGATACACAACCATGATCACATTGATCAAATCTAAGAAAGCAACATCCATAGCCCTCTAGAATGTAGCCCCAGCATTGGTTAACCCAAATGGCATCCTAATGTAAACATATGTTCCCAAGGGAGTGGTGTAAGTTGTCTTGTATTGTTCTGATTCTTTTACTTTCACCTGATTATAACCTGAGAAACCATCCATCATGGATGGAAACTCATTCCCTATGACCCTTTGGAGAATTATTTCCATGTTGGGCAGAGGGTAATTATCCTTCAATGATGAGATATTTAAATTCCTAAAATCAACATAGAGTGTTAGGTCTCCATTTTTCTTCCTCACTGGCACCAAGTTTGAGACCCATGTAGAATATCTAATTGGCTTAATGATACCACCATCGCTCATGTTTGCTAGTTTTTGTTGTATCTTTGGAATCAGTGTGGTATTAATAGGCCTGTACTTCTTCCTAAAGGGCTTTGCATCCAATTTCAGAGGAATCTCATGTTGGAACAAGTCTTCTCTATAGGCCTTTAGGTCATCATAAGACTAAGCAAAAACATGCTTGTATCTTCTTAACACAACAATAAGCATTGTTCTTACCATGGGGATAATCCTCTTTCCAATGTATACATTTTTTGGTTAGAAGGTAGTCCCTAAATTGATTTCTTCTAAATCATTTCTATGGACTGGGACATGCTTTTGTTCATTGTTGTCATGGTTGTCAAATACTCTCTCCAAGGATACCAATCCTCTTGGGATTTTATTTGTCTTTAGCTAGATCATGCCAATCCCCAAAAAAGTCTCTTTGTCATCAACAACCTCCACAAATGCATTAAAATATATTTCCTGTGAAAGGTACTTGTCTTTGTATTGGAGGAATTTCAATAGGTTTGCATCATCATTTAAAACTTACCAATTGCATATGTTGTCTGGCACATATTGTCTAGTCTTGACTTCAACCTTAGAAATTCTAGATACAGTAATATCATCACTCAGTGCTATATTTGCCAAGAAGTTAGCCATCACATTCTTGCTTCTTTCTATCCACTCAATGGTAAAAGCATCCAGGAGTTCAATGGTATCCCACATAACATATTTATATTGTTTAAGCCTTCTATGTTTTGTCAAGTACTTATTGTTTACCTATGAGACAACTAGCTCAGAATCCCCCAAGACTTTTAGTAGTTTATTACCATGCTTGACTGCCATATTTAAACCAAGGAGTAATGCCTCATACTTTGTAGTGTTGTTAGTGCAAGAAAAATTTAGGACTGAATGTTTGAAAGTTTTCCCACTAGGTGCAATAAAAATCACACTTGTGCCTGCTCCAAATCTAGAGCATGCACCATCAAATTACATTTGCCATAATCCTACCTGGTCAGCTTGAGCCTCAACTCGTAAAGGATCAATGTGGCCTAGAATCTCTAGATCTGGGTCCACTATGAAGTTGTCCATATCACTATTGCAAAAATTAAGTTATTGCTCATGGTAGTTGGGCCTATCAATGTGTTCCAATACCATCTAGAATCTGGGCTCCCCATCTAATTTGACCTCCTTTCCATTCATTGGTATGGTAGCATAAGACAAGTCCATTTGTATATTTCCCCCAACCGTTGTAGTCCACTATCTTGATAGGAGCATCCCGTATTGAGGTGGGATGTCCACAACAGTAACATCCATCTTGTATACTTTGTCAAGGAAGATAGTGAATCTTAGGTCAACATCCTTCATTATTCCTAAAACAAGGACAGCTCTATTATCCATTGCATAACACTTTCCATAGCTTGTATCAACCCATAGCCCCAATTCTTTCATAACTTCCAAGGGCATAATATTAATGGCAGCTCCTAAATCTATCATGTAATTTCTTACCATTTTGTTATTCACAAGCAGGCTGACATAATATGGATCAATCTAAGAGGGGGAAGTAGTCATCATTTCTCCCACATATACCTTAGAGATCCCCATCTCTTTGCATTTATTTTCATTAATCTGTTGATCCACCTTCTGGGAAATGGACAATCCTTTGGGAGCTTCAAATGATACCTAAGACACCCCTGTAATCATTCTCAGAGAATTTTTCTTATGCTCATCTATCTTCATCATTTTAAGTAAAGGAACATACACCTTCATTTGGGATAAAATCTAAGTCATATCAAATATGGGGGTGTTACTAAATCACAGACAACCTTACCTGCCTCTGCCATTTTGATTTTCTCTTTTTTGGTAGAAGCAGGGACCCTGAGATTACTAGGCTTACTTGACTCCTCTACCTTTGCATCTATTTGACATGTCTTTGACATATCAAACTAGACCTTCTTATTTCTTGGTACTCTCCCCTTTTCATTTGGGATCTTCATATTTTCAAGATTTCTGACATCTGGAGGTGTTTCTTTGATAAATAGACTACCAGGCTTGTCCTGATTGGCACTAACTATTCTATTTCTCAAATTATAACTACTTTTGGCTTGAGTGATAGCAGCCACAATTAAGGACTTGATCTCTTCCTCTGAGGGTCTTCTCAAATCAATCTTTCCTATCCTTTCATCTGCAACATTCACTCTCACATGTTCTTTATCACAATCTTCATGATTAGAAAAGACCTATTGATGATAATTTTCTATATTATACCTCTTGTTGTCAACATTAATCTCAACATACTCTTACTCTAAGGAAGCATATTGTTCTGTTATCACAAATGGTTTAGATGAGAACATATTGATTGTATGATCCTAATTGTAATCATCTTCCTCATATTCATTATCAAGTATATCAGGCTCTTGAAGTGACTGAGCCACCATACATTGGGCCAGGGAATGGGGTAACTTGCATGTTGTACACTAAAGATTATCTTCAACCACATTGGCACTGGATCTTTTTAGGGGATCAGGGGTACCTCTATTGAGTACTCCTTTCTGATTATTATAAACTGGCTTTCCATCTTGCCATGTGGTATTATATGGTTGGTTAGATAGTTTAGCCATTCTCTCGTGCTTGTCATAATTAGGATTATCATTAAATAATCCTTTCTCAATCTTGTTTACCTTGTAACTCAAGTCCTTGAGGGCACTCATGACCTTATCCAACTTATCCATAGATGGTGATATTTTATCTTGAGGTCCCCTAGGATTCTTCAGTAATTTGACATCATCTCTCTTTCCTACCTTTTTCGAAGCTCGTCTGTCACTCTCAATATGGAAAGCAGTGTTAAAGGCCTCCCTCAAAGTATGGGGATCCTTATCTCTCAAATAATAACTAATCTTGAAATCAAATTCATTGCAATACAAAACAAGGTAGACTTGCTCACTTGGTCTCTGACCAACAAGAATCCTAAGCATCACCTTTTGGAATATTGTATTGAAATCTGAGACTGGTTCATTGTGTTCTTTGGAAATATTGTTAAACTCATTCAACATGAAATAGTGATCTATTTTGTCACCATATTATTCTCTAAATATCCTCTTGAACTCCTCCCAAGACCCAATGTTGGCCTTAGGCAATCCCCTATACCAATCCCTAGCATATTCAACCAATGACTGTATAAATAACTTCATGATAAGATCTTGATTCTTAATCTCATAGTCATCCAACAAATTTAGAAATGCCCTTAAATAATTTTTTCTAGATATGGAATTGTTCTCGGTGAACTTAGCTAACACACCTCTAACATCATTTGGAAGGGGGTTAGGATAACTAGGTATCCCATCAAAACATACTTGTTGGTATCTCTCCATTTGGAGAGGACTCCTATGAAATTTATCTTTTTGATTATCATACAACTTATTTGTACCACTCCCCCCTACTCCCAAACTTCCATGTTGCCTCATATTCTGATCCCCAGACTGGGTGGTTATACAAGGATTAGGTGTCAGGTGGCTAACAAAGGCTAGAAAATTTACATCAATAGGTGAAGAGGCCAATGGATTGTGAGAGACAGAAGTCACAAGATACCCAATGGAAGATTTCAGGAATTGAATCTTCTTCTACATATCGGCATTTGCGGCCAACAACTCCACTCTTTCCAATTCCCTCTACAATTGTTCATTCTCCTTCTTCAACTTAAGGTCTAGTGAATCCAATCCTTCAAATGAAGGGAATCTTTCAGGTGATTCAACTTCATTAACACTTATTCCCTTCAAGGGTCCCTTCCCCTTGTCACCACTAAGGATAAAGGACTTAGGGACTAGAGGGGCTGGAATAAAAGTGGTGACAACAGAACTAGTCCAAGTATTTGTAGGGGCATTTTTCAAAGGGATGGTTACATTACTTTGACTAAGTATCTCAGAAACTACAGGGCTAGTGGGTATAGCAAACACGGTATCATTGAATTCAATCATTCAAGTCTTATCTTCATTCTATCCCTCTCATTCATAGCACTTCTAACTTTCTCCTCCCTTTCTTTCTTCCTTTCATATTCATCTCTCTTACTTTATGAGTCTCTTTATGCAACTCATTTATTTCCCTCAACAATTCTTCTTCAATAGGCAGTGTGGTATCTAAATCAGAAGTCTCCAAAGTACTTTCTAGGAGGTTTACAACATTCATTTGGAATGCAGGGGTAGGTGACCTACTAACAGGATTGCCTAACAAATTATATTCAATGGGATTTGAGGGACCAAGCACTATGGGAGTAAATGGTTTGTTGGCAAGGGGACTAGCATGAGCTTGTTCCTTCTCAATAAAATCCCTTAGAATGTAATTGTCCTCATTTGTCATGGGAAATCCATATTCATATGATCTTTGACAATTTTCACCAATATTATCAACATGAAGCTTAGATTCTAGCACAGGAGGGCAGGCATTAGACTTACTTGTATTATCTTTCTTCTTCTTCCAGGACTAACAAGTGCCTCTCAGTAGCTCTCCTTCTAGCTTTAGGTTTGGATGATTCTTCATTTGTTTTATAGTTCTTCTCTCTCTCAAATGCTTCTTACAACTCTCTCTTATCATTCCTTCTTTTGAAACTAATGATGCACTGGCACAAGAGAATTAGAGTCTCCTCCCAAACTATGGGAATTTAATATTTTTAGATTGCCCAGAGTAATCCTGCAAAACAATTTCTCACTTCTTAAATTAGAGTTGCAACACTTATCAAGGGATAATAATGATGATAATGCACTACAAATGTGCAAACACTAAACACGCATGACAGACCACTAGACAAATCTTGGCAATTACAGGCTAAATCCCCAGTAGAGTTGCCAATCTGTTGGTTCCTCCAATTGATATGTCAGAGTCATCTAAAGATTTAGCCAATTTCTTATGGTTGAGGGTTCTAGGTTAGTTGCCAATGAACAAGATTACAACAAATGTTGAAAAATCCTCCACACTTTTGGTTTTGCAAGACCAAGGTGGTTGTACATATACAACACCTAAAAATGTCTCAAGGATTTGCCTATGATGTATCTAAATAGAGGGTTATCAATAGCAATTTACCATGGAAATGACTGACTTCACCTTCATTGGCTTGATCTTATGACAACGTAGTTCATACCCTGATTGAGAATGAATATTTAGCCAAATACATGTTCAACAAAGCAGTGGATATAGAAATGATTCAAGTTTGTTTGGGATGGGTCTAAATTAAGGAATTAACCCAATAAGAGACCAGTGCTTAATCCAATCATTTACAAAGTCAATATTCATAAAACCAATGTATCATTCAGGCAATATCAACCCTCCTTCTAATCAGACTAATGGTATCAACACCTTATATTAACACCTCTTGCACTTGGTAACATAGGAACACTATTCAAAATTATACATCAGACAACATTTAATAGTAGATTTTCCAAGTAACTTATTCCTCTCTTTGAGAGAACGCAAGAAAAACACACACAATACAGAAAACTATAAAGATGAATTAAAATACCATTGATATCTAAAATTCATATCAACCCCATCAAAATGCAATACAAGGATTCCACAACCAGTATAATATTTGTTTTAAATTTCAAAAGCTAATACTACCTTACATATTTGAACACTAGTTTTTGACACAATTCTCTATTTCTCTTAAATTAAGCACATAGTATAATACTTCCCAAGACCTCAAATTTGCAACCTCTACAAAATGCTTTGGATTCCCATTTATAGAAACATGGGAGCAGACAAGCTTCAGGCCACTAACAAATTCATGCTAGAGGGGAATATACCCCACTATCCTTTAAGCTTAGAGAAGACAAAACATATGAGAGGGAAATGTTGAAATGCACTAGACAACTGATAGGGGGTGAATCATTTGTCTCCAAAAACTTTAACCTCTTATGAAAATTAGCACATCAAACACTTGTTTACTGTTATTCAAATTTAGCCATGAAAGCATGAATTGAAAAAATCAACACATGAGACACCAGATTTTTATGTAGAAAACCCTATAAGGGAAAAACCACAGTGGGTGTTAGCCCACAAAGAAATATATGATAGCAATACTAAAAAATAGTGCCTCACTACCTTAGGGCTAACTGCCCAAAATGCTCACTACAAAAGTTAGGGCTCATTACCAAGATCAGCTCATTGCCGAGGGGTGGCTTACTGCTAAAGGGTGGTGAACTGATTTGATAGCATCTAATCCATGCTTGAGTTCAGTTCCATTGAAGCACAATATAACTTCTCTACTCTTATCTTCTTACACCTTCACACTTATCTTTTCATTTTTGCACAAGGACATTTTTTTCGTAAATACATTACATGTTTTTATACAATTCATCAACCTTGGAATGTACATCAAGGTCAACATTACATTCATCAACCATTGGTCGGCATTAAAAACATACATAGAAATAGGTCTAGACCTAATCAAAACTAGCTAAGGAAAAGATGTATGCGGATCATGTTATGCCTTAGCTAGGACTCAAATGCAATCTTCCACACCATGACAGACTTTCACAATCTTTGATGCATCTCCACAAGAAGTGAAAAACAACCAAGTTAGCCAAGACTGATGCTAACACTAAGTCTTCTAAGAACAATCTTCATCCACGATCCAAATTTATTTTTCTGGACCAATCCAAAGGTAGGAACATGATCAGGAGACATCCACAAGCACATTGTAATTACCAGGAACGACCGTACAATCTCTAACCACTCTGTCAAGAAGATTCTTCAAACCGTAGCAGATAAACAACACTGTCAGCTACTGTCATAGAGAAAAGATAACTTGCAGACCACCAAATCATGAACCATTGGAGTTGAAGGCACTTATCTTCATTTCAGACTTAACTCTAGAACCACACACCATAATACTTCAACACAGAGTAATGCAGAGCAAAATACTTTCTCCTTGTCACCAGTGAATACTCAGAAAAAGTAGTTTTTACTCTGGTGAACATAACTCACTCAAATCTTCATACCAAAGGCTGAAACTTGGCACATAGCATCTTCAGACATGCCTCTAAACAACTTCCAATCCACAGACAAAGATATTCATTCTACAAGAAATGCAGAGCAATATACTAGATTGTTCTTCTTTAAACAAAGATACTCTTCTATACACTGTTTCCACCAGAGGAGCAAATTTTCTCAAAAGCATTTGGAAACTCAATATGAGAATCACTTACTCATTATCTACAGTACTTACATAAGCCAATGCAAAGCATCTAACTCATTACAAGCAAGCATCAAAACAAGAGCACAATTGACACCAATGACAACACAGATATGTTGACATCAATGACAACACCGGTTAGGCACATACTTGCAATAATCTCCTTTTTCATTGATGTCAACATATGATGTGAAAAACTATAAATACCATCAAGACAAGATTCTCCCCCTTTCTCTTTATACATCTGCACTCTTTCTCCCCCTGAGTTTTTCACATGATTTGTCTCCCCCTTTGACATTAATGGAAACGGGCACATACTTGCACCTTGCTGCTCTAATCCAACTGAACTTTCTCTGCTATCAAAACTTTCTTTATTAGGAACTCATATTAGCAACATCTACCTACTCCCCTAATTCAAGATACTACACATACTTGCATTGTTCTTAACTATTCGTAATATTCCTCCTTAGGAGTGCACTTCAAACTGTATCAACTCTTATTTTAGAGAACCTTAGGATTTACACTAATACTTCCTGAGTAACATATCTTGTCTTCTCAAAGCTTTAGACTAGATTAAGCACAAATCAGGGTATGAAATCCAATCACATCTTTTGTCAACCTTCATGTCAGCTTATGAAAATAATGCATATTTTGATAGTATATCAATGATAACAAATAGAGCTAATAATTTCCTTGGATTAGTATTCATCTGTGGCTCTTCCTATCAACTGTTACTACTACCAGCTTCTAAGAGATATCTATCATTGGTCTGGGTGAAACAATACATTCTTATCTGTAGATATAGGGGCATATTCCCAAGTCTAGTTTTATGTTCTTCTGCAACTTTTCTTCTTGCCAATCACCAATGATTTGATTTTCAGTTCTTTTTGCATAGCAAGCTTCTTACTTTTGTACAACTCTTCCTTTATCCTTGACCTTGTCTTTTCATGCTGAGGTATCAGCACCAATCCCTTGGCAGGGGAAAGAGATTTTCAATAATACTCAAAGCTTTAGTCTCAATTCCCGGAGTGAACATTTGCACTTGATGCCCATGTAAATACATCCTTAATCTCTACGACATCCTTCTTTACCCAAATCTTATCCATCTTCTTTCTGATGTCTGTTGGATCAATCTTTTCCACTGGCTTCTTTAACTCTGCTTGATTCTCCTTCTTCATGTTCTTACTTCTGCAAAATTTAGTAATATGTCTAGGTCTGTTGCAATTGAAGCACACAATATTCCTTTGTCCATTGTTCCTTTCATTCATTCTGGATCTCCATTGGTTGGCTCTGTGTCCAAATTCATTACATGTATGACAATACCCATTGAAGGACTTTACCATTCTATTCCTACACTCATTAGTTCTATGACGAAACTTTTTGCATGTAATGCACTTTTCCTTGAGAGATTGAGTTTTCCTTATATAGTTGAAACCATTCCTTGTCACACTCCTCCATTCACTTTCTATTTTACCAATTCTTTTGTAGTTGAAACATTGACCAGAGAAAGATGGAACATCTTGATTCTTTCTACCCCTACATTGAGTAGCCCTGTGGCCAAATTTACTACATGAATGACAATAACCATTGAAATATGGATACCTTTGTGCATTTGGTCGTCTGATTGGTGGTCTTCTTGATGTATTCATTTGAATTTGAGTCTATTTTCTTTTTCTCTTCTTGGCTTCAACATTCTCTTCTAGACTTTCTCTGGAACTTTCACTTGCCTCAAATATCACATCCTCTTTTTCCTCAGATTAGTTTTTAGATTAACAACTTCTTCTTCAAGCTTCATGCAATCTTTAGTTTTGCCTTTTAGATATTCCTCAATTTTTTCTTTCTCTTCATTTGCTAACTTTAGTTCTTCATTATTCTCTTTAATTCTTTCCTAGAGCTCCTTGATTTGTTTTCTTAATAGTTTGATGTATTCATTTGCTTCTGTTAAGTTTTCTTGCAAGTCCATATCTTCTTCTCCAGATCTCTCAAGGTTTTTAGGAACATTCTCAAATCCTTCACTTTTAATGGACAGACATTTATCTTCAGGGGTTTTCACAGAGTTGTAAGATTTAGTTACTGATTTGGATTCAATATTGGCAATTAAGCACCAATTTATTTGTTTTTCAGCAGGTTTGTGTCCTTTTGTCTACATTCCCTCTTGTTCAGTCTCCTCTTCTTCAACCTTAACATTTGTACTTTCAATGATCTTTTTCAATTTCTTATTGTAACACTGATAGGCCTTACTCTTAGTAGAGTATCCAAGGAAAAACCCTTCATCATATTCAGTATCACATTTGCTTAGTACTTCTCTTCTAATATAGCATTTGCTCCCAAAAACTTTGAAATATTTCACTGTAGGAATTTTTCCATATCACAATTCATTGGGAGTTTTTGTATCATTACCTTTGACTTGAATTCTATTTAGAGTGTAAATAGCAATATGCATGGCTTCTTTCCAATAAACTTCTGATAGGTTAGCTTCCTTAATCATTGTCTTAGTAGCTTCTTTAACAGTCCTGCTCATTTCTTCTATCATTTTATTCTCTTTATATAGCTATCTTTTTATCCCATGAGTCTCACAGAACACATTGAATTTATTAGAGATGAACTCTTCTCCTTTGTTAGTCTTCAATTATTTGACTTTCACGTTCAACTCATCTTCAACCATTGTTTTGAAAGTGCATCTAGAGCTTCTAATTTTTTTTTAAGGAAACTCAGCCAAGTCATTTTAGAATAATCATCAATAAACAACATAAAGTACCTGTCATCATGGAGACTTTTCACTCTTGTGGGACCACAGAGATTTGTATGAATTAGTTCCATCAATTCAGTTGAGGATTTTTCTTCATCCTATAAGCTTCCTTTGGTATGCTTTTCAACTTGACACATCTTGCAAATGATATTGTTAGAGTGTATAGTTTCTGGCAGACCTTTCATAACTTGAATTGAGCTTAACCTTGCTAGATCATTAAGATTGATATGACACAGTGTCCTATGCTAAAGCCATCTATCACTATTCTAAGTCATAGAGATGATAATGTTGCCTTCTTTAAGATTATAAAGATTTCCTTCTATCCTTTTTCCATTATCTATCACAGTTTTGGATTCCTCTCTGATTTCAAAGGCATCATTCTAAAATATAAGATTGTAACCTTCTCTGCACAGTTGTCCCACACTCAAGAGATTTTCCTTAAGCTTTCAACATAAAGAACATCATTTGTATGTTGTTTTCCATTAAGACTGATTGATCCTTTTCCACAAATCTTGGTAGTACAGTCATCTCCAAATCTAACTAATGCTTCATCATACTTCTCAAAATGAATAAATTTAATTTTATCACTAGTGATATGATTTAAGAAGCTACTATCAATAACCCAATAGTTCTTTTCTTGAGACATATCTTTAGTATTAGAACCCACCTCTAGGTTAAGAAATTCTTTAGCATTGCCTTTGACACTCTTTGAATTGGTGATAAAGCAGTCATCATCTTCATCTTCTTCAACAACATAAAATGATCTTTTGGGCATTCTACTTTTATCTTTTTGATCATTGTTTCTCAGGTTTCTTTTCAAACATCTAGTTGCATAGTGACCACTTTCACCACATATGAAACAATTAAATGACAATTCATCCTTGCGCACCATCCCAGATCTACCTCAAGCTGTTAGGCTTACTTCCAAGGAACCTTGCTCTAATATCAATTGTTGAAATGCGCCGAACAACTGAGAGGGGGGTGAATTAGTTGTCTCCAAAAACTTTAACCTCTTATGAACATTAAAACATCAAACACTTGTTTACTATTATTCAAATTTAACCATGAAAGCATGAATTGAAAAACATAGCACAACAACATAATCAACACATGAGACACTAGATTTTTACGTGGAAAACCCTATAAGGGAAAAACCACAGTGGGTGTTAGCCCACAAAGATATATATGTTATAGCAATACTAAAAAATAGAGGCTCACTTCCTTAGGGCTCACTACAAAAGTTAGGGCTCACTACCTAGATCAGCTCACTGCCAAGGGGTGGCTCACTACCAAAAGGTGGTGAACTGATTTGATAGCATCTAATCCATGCTTGAGTTTAGTTCCATTGAAGCACAGCATAACTCCTCTGCTCTGTTCTTCTTACACCTTCGCGCTTATCTTTTTATTTTCACACAAGGACATCTTTTTCACAACTACATTACATGCTTTTATACAATTCATCAACCTTGGAATGTACATCAAGGTCAGCATTACATTCATCAACCATTGGAACAATCTCCAAGGTCGACATGTTACAAACATACATATACATAGGTCTAGACCTAATCAAAACTAGCTAACGAAAAGATATATGCAGATCATGTTATGCCTTAGCTGGGACTCAAATGCAATCTTCCACACCATGACACACTTTCACAATCTTTGATGCATCTTTGCAATAAGTGAAAAACAACCAAGTCGGCCAAGACTGGTGTTAACACTAAGTCTTCTAAGAATAGTCTTCATCCACGATCCAAATTTCTTTTTCTGGACCAATCCAAAGGTAGGAAGACAATCAGGAGACATCCACAAGCACATTGTAATCACCAGGAACAACCACACAATCTCTAACCGCTCTGCCAAGAATATTCTTCAAACCGGAGCACATAAACAACATTGTCAGCTATTGTCATAGAGAAAAGATAACTTGCGAACCACCAAATCATGAACCATTGGAGTTGAAGACACTTATCTTCATTTTAGACTTAACTCTAGAACTACAAACCATAATACTTCAACGTGGAGTAATATGGATCAAAATACTTTCTCCCTGTCACCAATGAATACTCAGAAAAAGTAGTTTTTACTCTGGTGAACATAACTCACTCAAATCTTCATACCAAAGGCTGAAACTTGGAACATAGCATCTTCAGACATGCCTCTAAATAACTTCCAATCCATAGACAAAGATATTCATTCTACAAGAAATGCAAAGCAATCTACTGAACTGTTCTTCTTTAAACAAAGATACTCTTCTATACACTGTTTCCACCGGAGGAGCAAATTTTCTCAAAAGCACTTGGAAACTCAATATGAGAATCACTTACTCATTATCTCCAACACTTACATAAGCCAATAGAAAGTATCTAACTCATTACAAGAAAGCATCAAAACAAGAGCACAATTGACACCAATGACAACACCGGTTAGGCACATACTTGCAACAAGAAAAACATAGGACTACCACCACAAAGCAATGAAGATACTCATTCCTTCAAAACAAATCCCATCCATGCTTGGCCATTACAACTATATACACATAGGCACACTATCCATCCACAATGATACAAGCATGCCTATGAACTCTCCTCTAACTGAATTTCAAATTTACTCATACTAGTTACATCTGGATGTCTTTTGAAAATTAGTTTTTCGATGAAGATATTTAAGGTAGAAACAATCAAAATCAAAAAATGTTCCCCTCATTGCTAAGGTGGGAAACTTTGATACACATCTGCCAAATGTCTTTTATATTTTTGATCAGTAGGAAGAGCAATTATAAGAGTGATGGTTGCCATTTCAGATTCAATCCTGGACAACTCACCTAAGGTAGCACTCAAATTATCAATGATTTTATCCTCATCATTATTGATTTCCAAGATGATCAGAGTGGTAATTTCTAACCATTCCTTCCTCCACCCTTCCAAAGCTTTCAGAGTCTTGTCATCATTTCTCAATGCTGGTAAGTGTGACCCTTGTATTATATGAAAGTGTATGAGTTCATCAATTTTTTTTTGGGTAAACTCCTTATGCTTCCATACCATGCTCCTAATAGCTTTGAGGGGACCAATCAAATCTATCAAGCACTTACTAGTATCTTCATCATAATAAAGCTTTTCAACCAAAATAGTAAAAGAAAGAACCATAGGTGTTGCCTATTTTTCCCATAACTTGAGTCTGATTTATAACCTCATATGTTCTTCAAGCATTTTCCTTAGAGTGTAATGACACTCCCAAACCTTATCAACATAAGACATTATCCTATCAAGCTTTCTATTCAATAAAACTTGTATGGAATCCAATTTCATCTACTTCATTTTCCTTAGAAATTCTTCTTCCTTGGCCCTGCTTTTGCTCTATTCCTCCATGAGCCTTTCCTCTTCTCTTAAGGGAAGTGGAAGGGTAATCTGTGGAAGTGTGCCCTCGATTACATTCAACCTTTCTTGCAAATGAAGATTATGCTTGTTTAATTTCTCCATATCTGATTGCATTTTCTTAACAGAAGCTTCTGTAAACAAGGTAGCATTGGTAGTTGTTAGGAACCTGTGTTTAACCCTTCTCTTTACTTTGTTAGTATATTTCTATTGGACGCATATGCTTTGTAAGTCATCTCGTGAGTATGTTGTATTATCCCACATTCATGGAGAGTAATAGTTTTTTAGATTAGACTTAATAATAAGTACGTGTTGAGGCCAATGAAGGTATCCACGAATTTATTGTATTGAGCTTGCTCAAAGGAGGTTCCCCCTCGAAGTGGCCTACGATCAATAAATTCCTTCTGTGTTCTGCTATTTCTGTTATTTTGTGCATTTTTCATTATATTGTTGCATGAGGTTCCTCTCATCCGGTATCAGAGTGCTTTCTTGGGCTCGCTGGGTGGAATTTCTGGCAATTCTTTTTTCACAGTGGCCTCCAGGCGCTATGATTATTGCAGTACTTCTTTTTTCTTTGCATTTGTATTTTTCATTTCAATTGCAAGTTCAGATTAGGGAATAATCCCAATCTGCTTAACTATGGGAAGTACCTGGGCATAGCCCTAAAACTCATTGTGAGGAGTACCACAAGAACCCTGAAGTAGCTGGCCCATTGAGAGGACCTGCCAGTGAAAAGGGCAACGGCCCCTACCTAATTGACTAGTTCCCATCCGTGAGGTAAACCAAGAGATGTCATTTGTGGCAAAGCGGTTATCAGTTTTACCTGAGCCATGGAGTGAGGGGTACTGCCCCAATACACAAGTCGTTAGACAACATTGGTAGCCAAGTGAATCCCCTAAACCCTTAGGAAGCCGAACATACCTGGGGTCCATATCTATTTCTAGCTGATAAATCACAGATTACATCTATCCAGACCCATTCCAGATCTCATTGCAAATCGTTTCCAGAAATTTTTTTTTAAAAAAGGTTAGCTTTAGCTCCATTTCCCTTGAAAATTCACTAGAACCCTTGAAATTCCATTATGCATATTTCCTTCCTTGAGGACCCTATCCCAAATTCCACTTATGAAAGCTAGAAATCCTACATTTGTCTATTTTTAGGGTTTGCCATACCTTCTTCGATTCTCACCCAATCACCTTCAAATTTTGCCACAGTGTTCATTTCCTATTTCTGCTCCTTTGTCCCTCTTGGACAAATTTTCCCATTCTTTCACCTCACTTTTGAAATCCCCATTTTCTGCTTCCCTGTCCCTTAGAAAGTGTCCAAAACCTAGTCAAACCCCAATTACCCATCAGAGTTTTTCCCAAATCCAAAATTTCCTTTACTAAAAAAGTTTCTATTTTTGTTTTTCTACCCATTCCCCCCCCAAAAAAAAGCCTGGTTATGGTTGTCCCCCGCACAGAAGCAAAAACATGGAGGATGAACTTGCAGTCCTCAAGACCAAACTCCAAGATCTGGATGAAAGAATTCTCCACCTCAATCTTCAGCATTCAGCCATGAACAATAGATGGTAGCTAGAGTCTTCTGTAGACACTGGGTTCTCTTCTTCTAGCAATTTTCGTGGGCTAAAGCTTGATTTTCCTCGCTTCAATGGTGATGATCCGACTGGATGGATATACTGGGCAGAACAATATTTCAGTTTGCATAATACTTTTGATGTCAACAAAGTCCCACTTGCATCCTTTCATTTGGAACATGAAGCCCTTCAAGGGTTCTGTTGGTACATCAAGGCTCATGAAGAGCCAAAATGGACAATTTTTTGCAAACTCATTTTGCAACGATTTGGCCCTAGTGCTTTTGATGACTTCACAGGAGCACTCACTAAAATTTGCCAAAATGGCACTGTGAGAGAATATCAGACAGAATTTGAGAAACTGCCAATCACATAAAGGGATTGTCTGATGAATTCTTCAGAAGTTGTTTTTTCAGTGGTCTGAAGGATGCAATCCAATCTAAGGTTAAAATGTTCCATCCCGACACAATGATGGAAGCCCTAGGGTTGGCTAAATTGGCAGAGGACAAGATCACAACTCAACAACGCTCCAAATCCACTTTTGTTCCATTCAAAAATATGGTTTCCCAAAGACCTCCAATCACGCCAGCTCCTAGAACAACTCCTATCAAGCATTTGTCTAAAGTAGAGATGCGGGCACGTAGAGAAAAAGGGCTTTATTATAATTGTGATGAGAAATTCACTTGGGGACATAGATGTGTTGAGCAAAAGTTCTATCTCTTGGATGTGGATTCTCTGCCTACAATTGAAGTTTATGAAGATGCTCAAGATACAGTAGATGATCAGGTTGACATTCAACAGCCGCCTGTTGACCCTCCTCAAGAAAACCACTCAGAGATATCTCTCCATGCTTTAGGAGGAGTTACCACCCCACAAACCATGCAGGTTAAGGGTTACTTCAAGAAGCTCCCTCTTACAATACTCATTGATTCTGGTAGCACTCATAACTTTATTGACCCTCGGATCAACAAATAGGCTAATTGTTTTGTCCATCCTTGCTCCAGATTTGAAGTCATGATTGCCAATGGGGGCACATTACCTTGTAAAGGGAAGTATCGCAATGTGCATATCTCTATTAGAGATTATAACCTACACTCTGACATGTTTGCCTTGCCCTTAGGTAGATGTGATGTGGTTTTGGGCGCTCAATGGTTACGCACACTTGGACACATCTTATGGGATTTTGCTGAACTTTGGATGCAATTTTCAGACAATGGGCAAAAACACACATTGAAGGGCTTACAACTAGGGTCTCTCAGCATCATTAGTTCACATCGCATGGAAAAGCTCCTTAAGAAGAATTCACATGGTGTCATCGCTCAGCTCCATTCCATTCAGATGCAACCATCAGTGGTCTCCACTACTCCTTCAGATCTACACGAAATTTTGGATAAATATGCATGTGTCTTTGTTGAACCACTGGGATTACCACCTTCGTGACCAGAGGACCATCGTATTCAGCTCCTTCCTGGAAGCATTCTTCCCAACATCAGGCCCTACCACTACCCATTTCACCAAAAGACAGAGATTGAGATGCTCATTTGGGTTTTACTGAAGAAAGGTATTATTCATCCTAGTACTAGTTCCTTTTCTTCACCAATTCTTCTTGTCTAGAAAAAAGATGGGTCATGGCATCTCTGCATTGACTTCCGAGCACTTAATCACATCACAATCAAGGATAAGTTTCTGATTCCTGTTGTTGATGAGCTTCATGGCACTCATTTTTTCTCCAAGTTGGATCTTTGTTCTGGGTATCACCAAATTCGGGTTCATGAGGATGATATCCCTAAAACAACTTTTAGCAGGCATGATGGCCACTATGTTTTTTTGGTCATGCCCTTTGGCCTCACTAATGCTCCTTCCACATTCCAGGCATTGATGAATAAAATATTTTGGCCCTACTTGCAGAAATTCATTCTAATCTTCTTTGATGATATCCTCGTCTATAGTAAAACATGCGCTGAGCATCTTTAGCATCTAGATCTTGTACTGCAACTTCTCTATGATCATCATCTTTGTGCAAAATAGTCTAAATGTGTTTTTAGGTAGGAGGAAGTGGAGTATCTCGAGCATCCTGCCAAAATAGATGCCATGAAAAATTGGCCGCATCCTTAGACACTCAAGAGCCTCCATGGTTTTTTGGGACTGACTGGCTATTATCGCAAGTTTGTCAAAGATTACGGGAAGATTGCATCTCCATTAATAGCTCTGTTGAAAAAGGATGCTTTTACATGGACACATGTTGCTGAGTGTGCATTTGAAAAACTGAAACAAGCTATATGCACTACACCTGTTCTAGCTATGCCAGATTTTTCCAAGACCTTCACTATTGAGAGTGATGCTTGTGACAATGGACTTGGTGCTATTCTCGTTCAAGATGAACATCCCATTGCATTCACCAGCAAAGCCCTTTCAGGTAAGAATTTAGTACTCTCTACATATGAGAAGGAAATGATGGCTATTTTGCATGCAGTACAGAAGTGGCTGCCATACCTATTAGATAATCATTTCTACATCAAGACTGATCACCAGAGTCTGAAATATTTCCTAGAATAATGGGTCTCCTCTCTAGCACAATAGAAATGGGTTAGCAAACTCATGGGTTATGACTATGAGATCACTTACAAGAAGGGTAAGGACAATATTGTGGTGGATGCTCTTTCTCACACATTTGATGATCAAGCTTTTCTTTCAGCTATTTCTATGCCTGTTCCAAATTGGTTGGAATCTATCCAACAGGGCTATGTCAATGACTCTTCATTATCTCAAATCATCCAATAGTTGGCCAATAACCCTTCTGCTGTACCTCATTACTCTTGGGATGTTGTCTGATGCTTCCCCAAAGCATAGATATTCAAAAGGTTGTCTTCTATGAACTCCATGCTTCTCCATCGACAGGGCACTCTGGGTTCCTCAAAACTTATGAGCGAGCACGACGTAACTTCTTTTGGAGGGGAATGAGAAGGGTAATTCAATAGATGGTGGTTGAATGTGATACCTATCAGTGTAACAATGGTGAAATGACACTCCTTCCTAGATTGCTTGAACCCTTGCCCATCCCTACATGGATTTAGATAGATATTTCTATGGATTTCATTGAAGGGTTCCCTAAATCTGGAGGGAAGATAGTGATCTTGGTTGTGGTTGATCACCTCTCCAAATATAGTCATTTTTGTGCCCTCAGCCATCCCTATACCACCTCCTCAGTTGCATAGATTTTCATGGACCAGATCTTCTATCTTCATGGAATCCCTTCTTCCATTGTCTTAGATCGTGATGCAACTTTCACCTGTCATTTTTGGATAGAACTATTTCACCACACTGACACCAAACTGAAGATGAGTTTAGGGTACCACCCACAAATAGATGGTCAGATTGAAGTTATCAACAAATGTTTGGAAACTTATCTTCATTGCTTCACCTCATAACAACAGCATCAGTGGGCAAAGTGGCTCCCTCTCGCTAAATGGTGGTACAATACCTCCTACCACACTACATCTAAAATGACTCCATATGAAGCAGTCTATGGTCAGGCACCACAAGTGCTCCTTTCATACACCCCCATTAGTTCACTAGTTTAGGCAGTTGACATGGTTCTTCGAACCTGAGATCAGATTCTTCACATTTTGCAAGACAATCTTCACATGGCAAGAAATCGAATGAAACAACAAGTCGATCAGCGCCATTCTGAGCGTACTTTTCAAGTAGGTGCTATGGTTTTTCTTCATCTACAACCATACAAGCAATTCTCCCTGAAACTCAAAGGGTGTCATAAGCTGGCTCCAAAGTTCTATGGGCCATACAGGGTTCTTTAGAAGATTGGGTCAGTTGCTTATAAATTGGAGCTTCCTCCTTCCCGCGTTCATCTAGTATTTCATGTCTCTTGTCTAAAGAAAGTTCTTGGCACCAACCTCAGAGCACAAACTATTTTACCAGAACTGGATAATGAAGGATCCATCATTTTGGAGCTAGAGGCAATCCTCGATAGGCGCACTCATTAGCTTCACTCTCGATCCATCACAAAGGTATTTATTCAGTGGCACGAAATGCAACCAAAGGATGTTACATGGGAACCATTCCTTCAGATTCAGCAACAATTTCCACATCTTAAGCTTTGAGGACAAAGCTTTTCTAAGAGGGAGGGAATGTTAGGAACACATGTTTAACCCTTTTCTTTACTTTGTTAGTATATTGTTGTTGGATGCATATGCTTTGTAAGTCATCCCGTGAGTATATTGTATTATCCCACATTCATGGGGAGTAATAGTTGTTTAGATTAGACTTAGTCTATAAGTACGTGTTGAGGTCAATGAAGGCATCCATGAGTTTATTGTATTGAGCTTGCTTAAAGGAGGTTGCCCCCTTGAGGTGGTCTACGATCAATAAATTCCTTTTATGTTCTACTATTTCTGTTATTTCATGTATTTTTCATTATATTGTTGCAGGAGATTCCTCTCGGTAGTCAAAGAAGCAACTTGGAGAGGGGTGGTATTATGTAACCTATGCATAATAAGGTTCCTAGTAATCACACTGGGGTCATCAACAACACAGGGCTTATTCCCAGTAGGGGAAATTGACCATATAGCTAGAGCATTGGAATCTACGTTAAAGGTAGATCCAGAATATGTTTTGTTGGCCAATTCCTCTATTAAATCAATTTTCTCATGTGTTTTGATAGTATCAAATGCTATTGCAGAAGAGATATCCCATCTTAGCAATAGCATACAACCACTTGCCCTAAAAATTTCCCTCCATCTTCCTAGGGTCATCCCATACATCTCTTTGTGCACACTAGCCCAGAATTCCTTGATAACCTATTCTTTATCCTCAGGGGTCAGCCCCTTGACTTTCTTCAATATTTTCTGTGCCTTCATCTTCATAATAATATCCTTGAACTCTTTAGAATGTCTTTTGACTTGCCATGACTCTCACATCATCTGATACCTCATCCACCTCCTCAAAGGTGATCATCATTATCTTCGCTGGTGGGGCCTTTGTACTCATCACTAGGGGCTGTGTAACTTTAATTTCAATAGGAAAATTAGGAATTTCACTTTCTCCCACTGAGAAACTAGGGGCAGGGGACCGTCTAGGGGACACTTGATGGAGTGGGGTGACAACAAAAGGGGTATGAGAACTAGAAGCCCCTTAGATAAGGCACGAGCAAGAATATTTTCAAAACCAGTAGGTAGCTTGGAACATAACCATCAACATTCTGTACCATAACTCTTATTTATTCAATAGTGTTAGCAATATCTCTGTAGGCCCCCCTATAACCAGGAACCTTCCTCAATTTATATTTTTATGCCTTGTAAACCCCTCTCCACAATTTATATTTATGTTCTATTTCCTCAAAAGAGGTGCAGCTCCTGATTACATCTTCGATGGGGTGGACTTGATGCATATAACTAGCAGACTTATTCACCAACCTAGAATTGTGTATGAATTTATTGGGATCACATACCCTAGCCATAGCCATAAGCATCTTGAAATATTGTAATTTTGTAGCAATCAATTCTAGTCCCTCCTTTGAAGTAATTAGAAAGTCAGAAAAAGCAATGGTAGCAGGTAGGAAAGAAGCCTTCTTGAACTTCCTAAAATGAGTCTTATCAGACTCGTTCATCAAGCACATGATTTCCAAGAATGCCAACGTGTCATGGGTTACCCTAGGTAGCTAATGAGGAGTTCCTTCAAATCCATAAATTCTGATGACAGTGGCCTCTATGAAAAGAAACCAATCACCCCAATTATGGGTGACACCAAGCTCGAGGCACATATCCTTAGGCTGCAGGAATCTCTGAACCTCTTGAGACAACTTGTAGCCCTGATGACCAAGGGACCTGGGGATATATATAACAAAATACACTTCAAATACCATGTAATTAGACCTCTCACAATTACTGTCCCACATGTATGTCCATTCTTTAATAGGATATAAGTGACCATGTTCATCTGTTATCTTGATCTTCAACATTGGTGACCATATTTTCCTCTCCTCATCTACATATAGCAACATATGACAGAAGAGGGAATAATGCATGAAATAGGTGGCAGAGGGATTTCCTTTTATCTTCTATAGAGCATCATTGAGTTACTTCTCAATGAATGATGCGTAATCAAAGAGTGTGTTATTATCATACTTCTAAATATCATAAGTCAAGACCATAGTAGCCATGGGCATCAAAATAGTAGCATCCAACCCCATCACCCGGCACACAACAAAGTAGGTTTTCTAAAAGTAGTCTTCGAAAATGTCATATCTAAATGGCTCATTCTCATCATGTTTAAACTTGTACAACCTACCACCCACATTAGGGATGTGACTAGGAAGAAGTTTTACTTTGTAAGCAACACCTGCCCTACGGTATTCCTGGAGAAAAGCCCTCTTGTCCAAGGGCACACTCAAGTTGGGGTTCAATTGGAATACCTAACAAATATATGCACGATTCAGCCTTACCAGGGTGCCACCATTGCTACCATATATGTCCTTGTCCTCAGGGGAATAATTCTTGGCCAGTGCCTAAATCATTTCAACATTAATGAAGATATTTGAGACTACCAACCTGGCTAACCCTGACATCCAAGGGTTACTCAGAGGGCTTCACCTCCTATTCTTTTGATAATGATACTTAAACAATGCATATCCATTGATTGGAAGGATAACGTCTCTGCAAGCTCCATTGGTATCAGGGAGTCTGTCTGCTACTATGCCAGGTGAATGATGGGGCCTCTTAGCCAAACCAGGTAGTTGGATTAAAACATCATCATTGATTTCCCTATCTATTTTCCTTTCTATTTTCTTTACAACCCTTTTGGACGAACTAGCCATGATAAACACATAAGGGTTGTAAATCTTTAGGCAATTCCTATGACTACTTCAGGGAAACTGGACAATCCTTTGGGATAAGTCTGACTACTCTAACAATCTCAACTACACCCATTTTCTAAAATGATTAAAATTCAATGGGAATTAAGGTCTATACCATGCAAAAGAGTGAAGAGCACATATAAGTTGTAGATGACAATTTTGACTCCAGGATAGCCGATTGATCACTTGTTCATCGCATCAAATTGAAAAATTCTGACTAGGAGGCAAACACAAAGCATGAGGGTAGGGAATGCGTGCTTAATTATGTACAGTAATGACATAGGGAGACCACTCAAATCATCCCAAGAACCATTAATGTCAAATGCGTGAGATCAGAGACATGTTTTAGCCTTGAATGGGTGTCGTAGATCTTCTCAAATCAACAACCATCACTAGAGTTTGAATTTCCCCCAGTGTGTTGAATAATTTTTCATGATCTGGGACCATTTTAGGTCAAGGTGGCACCTTCATAGGCTTAATAGGAATGGTTGGGAGACCTAGCGAAGTGCATGTTCTGGGTGAATGGTTAGTGATGGCTACCACCATGGATAATAAATATGCCCTGGTCTACACTTGTACCTTTCTTCTACCCTGCTGAAAGCTTCAAGCATTCCCTGCAAAGGTACAAACTTCCCATGGAATGCTAAGTCACCTCCAGAAGCACCACGCTAGACCCAGTGGCTCCATGTACACTCATTACTCCTTAGGGATGCACACCACCCATGTCAGCACTGCCACGTAGAAAAATAGCTTGGACTTTGTAATCCCACAGAGGCCTCAGAATATCATCAGTGGAGGCAAACTCTTCCTGCAAAACACCATTGAGAAGCTAAGTCATTAGCCACGTCACCTTCTCTATCTCGTAGAGGAGCCAAAGGACCCTTAGCAGAAAGGAACTCCATGGTGGAATACTCTGTAACATCAAACACGTTAGATGACATGTGTGTCTTCGCAACTTTTTAGGAAGCCGATTTGGGGCCCGGTGAAGGCAATCCTTCTAGCGGAATGTGACAACAATTATGAGGCATGCTGACTAGGCATGACTTTAAGGCTCATTTCAGCACATGTACATAAGTTGTTCTAAAAAGGGGGGTTGTGTTAGGTGGGACAAGAGAGGAAGGACATAAAATAAGGCATGCCCAATACTAAATATGAAGATAGAACATTATTTGAAATTGTTGGGCCTGCAACATACTTTGGGTCACGAGATATAAAGGGTAACTCTAGGCAAAAGGGTTGGTAATTCAACAATGACAAACACTTGATTGACAACTTAAGTGACTGGGAAGGCTGAGGGTAGTCAACATTGGATTAGAGCAAGCAATCACAAAGGCCAATGGGTCAAAATACCAGGCTTAAGTTTTCACAAGGGTTTTAGCAGACCTAGAAGACATGTATCAAGGGCTTAGAGCATGTATCAAAATGTACATGAAAACACCCCTTATACATCCATGCCATCATACATACCCATCCAATCAATACCTCCAACGTATCCATCCCCCAACCTTTGTTATCTTAACTTTGATCATGGGAACACCAACTTAGCACACCTTATAGCCGAAGTCCAAAACCTACATACACAACCATTATCCTATGTGAATCCCTCATCCTCCAATCCATCCATCACAATATCCCTCTAATTCTATCAACCTTAATCCATCACCCTATCTACCTTACAATCCATCAATCTCAATCCTCCCATCACATTATCCAATCCATCAATTCCTAACATCTCTTCATCATCTAATTCACCATCTAATCCACCATCAAACCTTCCAAATCCTAAGCCCGCAACATCCAACAAATCCTTGAGGGATTTTATCCAAAGAAAAGGAAAAGCTACGGAGTCCCCCAACTCCCCCACCCCTCCAACACCAACATCTAATCCAATGCCTATTCTTGAACCCATACAAGAAATATGACCATCTAATCCCTTCACCCCTTCATCCAATCCTCATCCTAATCCTACACCATCCACCATCATTATCTATCCATTATATTGTTCTTCAACCCATACACTTATGAAGGATGTAATTCATTGGCTATTAACAAGGAATCATTTGCCATTATCTCCTACCATAAGCACAAATCAAAAACCCTCATCCAATCCAACACCTAGCTATATTGAAGAGCCCATAAGGCAAGAGCCCATCACACCCATCCAAGAACCTACTATGTCCATCCAAATCATTTCCACTTCCACGCAAACACATGAGCTATGCCTAGAATAAAATCGGAAGCATGTTGAAGCATTGAGCCCCTATCCTAATCAAGATCTAAGCATCCCATCTAATCCCATCCCCAAACCCCTCCCATCTAGTGATCAACTTGTTGATCCCACACCATCTTCTATCACCCCTTTATCTACCAATCCCACTCCAAATATATCCCCTTATCCACTTGGAAAAAACATCTTCATCTATGGTGGCTCTCTCATAGGAAATAAACAACTTCCTTCCACCACCTATCCACTTCCAACAAATAATGGACTCGCATCTTGTTTCCAAAGCACCAAACATCCCATTGCATGTCATATGCTCCAACATATGAAATATCAGGGCAAACATTTAGGCCTTCATGAATGAGACATCTTGGAGCCCATCCACACCACATTCCATCCATCCTCGTATGACCTTGGCTATACATCTCAAGGCAAACAATCTACCTATGTTGGTACCACCCACGCACATTCCAAAATCCATTCATCCAATCCCAAACGTAGTGCATCTCATAACATCTCCAAATCATATCTCTCTATCCCTTCTCCATCATCCTATCATTTGTAAAAGCATGTGACCACACACATCCCCCCATAACCTTTACGTCCACTTTTATCAACTCCTAACATCCTTATCCTCCTATCCTTCCAACTCCTAAAATAAAATACACTTATCCTCCCATCCTTTCAACTCCTATCCATAAATCTTCATCACATAAATCTCGATCCTCTTATCCCCCTATGCTTCCGACTCCTATCATTCCAACCCCCATCCAAAAATATCGATCCCCTAAAATCCTAAATCATGACCAACAAAAGCACACATCATCCAAACATGAAGCTTCCACCAAACCCATGATATTCCAAAACAAAAATTCACCCTTTTATTCCTCCTACAGAAATAATCTACTTCTGTAGATTCCTCCTTAAGAGGAAACAAGTGACACACACCTTATGCAAGATGGCATATGGGAGTTACGGATAACTTCCCTGGTCACCTCTATTTAAGAGATGTCTCCTCCTCTCTTTCATGCATTCATTATTCCTTATTCTCCATTCTTCATTATTCTAATTCTTTTATTCTTCTCATTATGCTCATTGAGAAGATTTCTCTCTCTTTGTAATCTTTATTAGGCTTCATGCCATTTGCATAACACAAGGGGTTTTTCTTTGTTTTCCCCCTTCACAATCTTAGTCTCCATTGGTGCATGCTGGTAAATTACTTTTATTATTCATTTACTTCACATTTTTTATTAGTAGTTTTTAGTTTTTTTAATCCTTTAATCTTCTTTACATGGTATCAAAGCCATGCACTACTAATCTTTCTGTGAGTGAATATTGTTGAAGGTTCAGCCATTCTCTATGAGTAGCATATACCTTGGAGACTTCATTTTTGTTTCTACAGGAGCCTGAGAGAAGAGAAGAATTTATTTGTTATGTAGAAAAAATTTCTGTGCAAAAAAAAAATTAAAGATTTTGTTTTCCTGTGCAAGAAAAAGGGGTTTTAAACCCTATTTTATTTCATACTAACCCCTAAACTAGTTGTTTTTCCAGTTCTTCTATTTTTAAAAAAGAGGGTTTAACCCTATATTTTTTTTAAATCTTTAATATGTTCTCTACATGCACAATCTCTTTTTTTTTTAAATCTGATCTATCTGTGTAACAAAAAAAAATTACTCTAGGGTTTTCTATTAAATAATAAGAAATTTTTTTGCACAAAAATTTGTAATAATTTTGGAGTTTAAATAAATTTATTTTCAAAACATTCATTTTTTTTTTACAAACTATATTGAAAATCTTCTAAATAAAAATTTTAAAACAAACTTGAAGTTTTAAAATATATATAAGTTTTCTTTGGCCCTATCGGCCTCGGTTCACCTTGCTGTGAACTATGACTGTAGGAGGCCCTCAGCCCTCTGCCGGATCCCACCATCACCTTCCCTTTTGAGCCGACCCTGCACCCATCGTGTGGCCCTCCAACCGCCTCTGCAAAAAAAACATTATTTGTTTCTTTGCAACCAATCCGTGGCTCCTTTTCCAAGCTGCTTTGCAAAACCTAAACCCTTAGCATGCATTTACAATAAAATAAATCTCATGCAAATAGATCCCTATTTTCGTTTCATTTCCTTTAAAGATACTTTGTTACTATTTTTATAATATATATATATAAACTTTTTAATAAGTTTTTTTATTCATTTCTTTTAATCTTATAACATATGTTTTTATAATTTTAAATTAAATCTTTTCTTTAAAAATAAAGTTCTAGTTATAAAGTTTTTAGTTATAAATTTATTTATTTTAAATGTGATATTTTTTTTCTAAATGGCATTTAAAAAAAAAGTTTTTAAAATATTAGAAACCTTCATTTACATTATAAAAGTTTATATTTTTTTAAGTTATTTATTTTTAAAAAAATTTGCCTTTTCTTCCAACAATTTTTCAAAAAAAATTGCATTTTATTCATCTAATTAGGTCATTTTAAAAAGAAAAATTTTCTTTTCTTTCTGTAATTGGGCAATTTTTTTTGCAAAATGTCTACCTTAATTCCTAAAATCAAACTAACTTTGACTAATTATCATTCATGGAAACAACATATTAGTTTTATTTTTTGATTTAAGAATCTTTTGGATGTAGCTACAAATCTTAAAGTAGAACCTGGTGCTAGTGCAACCCAAGATAAAAAAGATAGATGGATGGCAAAGAATGATGAAGCTCTCAGTCTAATAGGTATTTCAATGTCCCATGAATTGTATGTTCACATAGGGGCATGCACAAAAGCCTATTCTGCATGGGAGATTCTTAAAAATATTTATGATAGTGCGAATGAATCTAGGAAGATTCAACTTCAGGATCAACTCGAAGATCTTAAGTATACAGATTTCAAATCCATGGATGAATTTCTTCTTAAATTTGATAGTATTAATGGCCAATTGACTGATTTAGGAGTTAAACTTGAAAATCTTAGATTGATTCATATTATTCTTAGAAAATGTTTACCTAGATAGTTTCAACAATTTATCATAGATAATCATGCTCAATTAGCTATTCCTACTTTAGCTACTCAATTACCTTATGATATTTTTCAAAATTTGTTAAGGCAAGAAGAAGCTAAGTTGATTCAATTTGGTGTACTCTTAAAAATAATGAGCATGCTTTTATGTTGAAACATAATAATAAATCTAATTCTACACCTAATAAAAGTCAAAATTACAATTCAAAATTTCATAACAATAACAATAGTTATAGAAATCACAACAATAATACTTATGATAGTCGAAAGAATAATCCTTCTAATAATCGACAAAATAATACTCCTAAGAAGCCTCATTGTAACAAAAAAGGTCATTAGACTAGTGATTGTTTCAAAAAGCCAAATGCTAATATGAAGCAAAATTATAGGCACAATAATCAACAAAATCATAAGCCTCCACAAAATAATCAATCGAGGCATGCTTTTACTTGTGCCTTATTTGGTTCTCAACCACTTGAGTGGATTATTGATTTAGGTGCATCTCAACATGTTACTTCTCATAAAGAAGTATTTCAATCAATGCACCCTGATAATACTAATATTCCTCTTCAACTTGCAAATAATCATAGTTGTAAAGTAGAAGTAGTTGGAGATGTGAATGTTCCAAATGGTAAGCTACATGATGTTTATATGTTCCTGAATTGAAAACAAATTTGCTTTCTATAGCTAAGCCCTGTCAAGTTTACATGATATAGTTTTACAAAGATATGTGTTATGTCATTGATCCAAATCAAAATGACAAAGTCATTGCTAATACTAAATTAGACAATGATAATTTATTCAAATTCTATGAATTTGCTTCTTCTAAATACTCTTTATTATCTACCATTGATTTCAATATTTGGCATGAAAGACTTGGTCATATCAATGCTGACACAATTGCCTGGATGCAAAAATATAATATGGTAGATGGATTGCCTCAAATTGTTCCTTCTAAAATTATATGCATAGGATGCATGAGTGGTAAGATGCATAGGGAGCCCTTTCCTAAAGATCAAGAATGGAGGGAAAAACATAAGTTGCACCTAGTTTGTAGTGACGTTTTGGGACCCATGGAAAATACATCCATCCAAGGATCAAGGTATGCACTTACTTTTGTTGATGATTATTCAAGGACTTGGATCTATTTTCTAAAAAGCAAAGATCAAGTTCTTGATACTTTTATTGATTTTCATAAATTTGTTGAAAGGCAATATGGTTTTAAACTTAAAATTTTAAGGACTGATAATGGTACTGATTATGTGAATAATGCTTTCAATAGCTACTTAAAGTCCTTTGGTATTAAGCATGAGCTAAACATTCCATATACACCTCAAAAAAATGGTGTAAAGGAAACATAGAACTATTGTTGAAATGGCTAGATGCATGTTACATGCTAAAAACATGTCTTATAAATTTTGGGCTAAAGCTATGTATTGTGCTGCTTATATTATTAATACAACTCCAACCAAAGCCTTAAGCGATATCACCCCTAAAGAGGCTTGGTCAGGTAGAAAGCCCAACCTTAAAGATTTAAGAATTTTTGTCTCTATTGCTTTTGTTCATACACCTAAACAAAGAAGATAAAAGTTAGATTCTAAATCTTCTTCTCAAATTTTTGTTGGGTATGATGAACAATCTAAAGCTAATAGAGTTTATAATCCTATTACAAATAAAGTTGAGCTTGCTAGAGATGTATGCATTTCTGAAAATGGGGTACATGATTGTTCTAAAGTTGGTGATGATTCTTCTACAAAGAATGTTTGTGTTATTGAGGATGATCCTCCTTTGAACCCCCCTAATCCAACTCTTAGCCAAAGTGATAGTGGACATGATGATAGTGAACCTTCCCATGATGATTCTTCTTCAAGTGATGATACTCCTACATCTAAAAGAATGTCGAAATGGTTTAAAAATATTGTTCAAGAAAGTGATGATATTTTAGCTAGAATGGATAGATCTAAGGCCAGAAAAGCAAATTATTGCAATTATACCTTGATGTCTAAGATTATGGATACTAATGATCCTCAAACTTATGAGCATGCTAAAAATCAACCTCATTGGCAAAAAGCTATGCAAAATGAATATGACATGTTGATTACAAATCAAACTTGGGAGCTTGTTCCTCTACCTCAAGGTAAAAATTATGTTTCATGCAAATGGTTGTATAAAACCAAGTTCAATGCTAACAATGAGATTAGAAAATTTAAAGCTAGATTAGTAGCTAGAGGTTTCTCTCAAGTAGAAGGATTAGATTATAATGAAACTTTTTCTCTTATATCCAAAATTCCAACTATTAAATTAGTTTTAGCTTAAGCTTCTCATATGCATTGGCCTATTCATCAAATGGATGTTAAAAGTGTATTCTTAAATGGTGATTTGCATGAAGAAATTTATATGTCTCAACCTAAGGGTTTTGTTCAAAAAGGTAAAGAACATCTTGTATGCAAATTAAAAAAATCAATTTATGGTTTAAAACAATTGCCTAGAGAATGGTCTGCTAAAATTAATGCTTTCTTTACTTCTCAAGGTTTTACTAGAAGTCAAAATGATCCTAATCTTTATATCAAACATAGTGAAAATGATATTGTAATAGTTATTTTATATGTTGATAATTTGATTCTTACAGGTAGTTCTAACAATTTGATTTGTGACACTAAGTTTCAACTAAATCATCAATTTCAAATGACTGATTTAGGTTTGTTACATTATTTTTTGGGTATGGAGGTTTAGAAAACTCCTAATGGTATTTTTCTTTCTCAACACAAATATGCTCAAGATATTTTAGAAAAATTTAAAATGAATGATGCTAATCCTATTTCTACTCCTTGTGAATTAGGAACAAAGTTAATGGTTGATATGGGAACTCCTTTTATTGATTCTACTTTATATAGGCAAATAGTTGGAAGCTTGAATTATTTAACTCTAACTAGACCTAATATTTCTTTTGGTGTTGGTTTAGTCTCTAGATTTATGTCTAAACCACAAAAAATTTATTTTAAAATTGAAAAAAGAATTTTAAGATATATTAAAGGTTCCATTAAGAATTAGTTTTGGTAATCTCTCAATTAGTTTGATGTGAGTTGTTTTCCATTCAAGGGCCTTACATTTCTACTTTAAAGTTCTTCATATCCATATATGCTCTATTTCACCTATTCCATGTGAATTCATAACAAATGAGGTTAAATCCTACTATATTTAACTTGATCATGTAGATATTTATGTAAGTTTCATTAATTCTTCTGCATATCATTCTTGTTAACTTGATTCATGATGATTTGTGTTTAATTGTTTTGAAACTATCTTCAATCCACTTATCATGAACTAATTTCTACTTAATTTCACTTATGTACAATAAATTTGTTCAAATGATTTGCCTATAAGCATTTATTACCATGATTCTTACCATTATTTATGTTTATTTGCATGATATTTTCTATTTTGACATGCTATTTGCTCAAATATGCTAAAGATATTCAATTATCTACGAGATGTCAGCATATTTCTTTGTATTTGCTTATTATTTTTTGTGTATTTGCAATTATGATGACTATTTGATGAAATTAAACAAACTTAAACTAAAGCTTTCTAATTTTACTGAAATGAATGAATCTTCAATCATTGATCCATATATCCTTAATATTGTCATGGAGAGAAGGAAATCAAACCATATTTTCACTAGGTCATTCCATAGCTAGATATGATTAATGCTAACTTCAAAGGAAAGGAATGAAAATAACATGCATAGACTGAAATGCACTCCAATGGACACAACAAATCAAAGTAACATGTCCATAATTCATCCAGAAATTACTCAAAGTTTAGGATTAGTTGTAATCAGAAGTTTTCATCTTCATTAAGTATGCAAAATGAATATACATTTATAATTGACTTTGAGAATTGGTCCTGACATTCAACAATCCAATCTCAATTAAGTTTTGAATGAATCCACAACTATGATTCTGCATCCTTTTATAGGAGAAGGATGAGAATTAGATACAAAAGATCCTATGATCAGGATTTATCCATTACAATCGATGGTCCTGTTGTGATGCTCACAACATGCCCCATTTTACCTCTTAGCAAAATCAGGACCCCTACTGTGGCTATTGCTTGTTGTTTCTGTGTGGTCTTCCTTGGTGGTAAAGGGAAAAAGGAGGTCAATGTTACAAACCATGTTGAAAATTAAAAAGATCTAGCATTAAATACCAAGAGAGAATAGTGGTGAATTCATTATTTAGAGGTTTGTATGCCATACACAAAGTCATTTGTATGTGAATTCATTGTATAAGTCATGTCTAGTACAACTGGGTTTTGTATTTTGGTAGTTTGCATGCATATGCTTAATGTTTTTATCCTTTGTATGCAAGTCAGACCCGATAGGTTTTCAGAAGTAGAATGAATAAAGTTGTCAGATCTGTAGTGTATGTTGGTTTGTATTTTTGTCCAATCTAAGTGCAAATGATATACAAGGTGATATACATCCATGGACCTGAGGGAGGTATAAAATATGGTTCTTTAAGGTGAGAAAAAGGGCACTTCATGTGGTTTGTATGTTTGTGTATTTCAGGTTTTGTATCTTTAACATACATACAAGTGTGGATTCCAAAAGATAGTTAAATCTAATGTAAGTGATGCATGGTTTATTAATGCATTTTGGAAAAGTATGCATTCATTTAATATACATGTATGAATCTGAAAAGATTGTATAATACGGTTAATAAGAGCAAAAAGTCTAAAATGGTTGTATAAAAATTTGCATGTATAAGAGATTGTATCTAAGTGCAGATACAATTATTATTGCTTTGAAAGGATACAAGTGGGTGAGTAAGGTGGGGTCCATAGCGGTTATCTTGCAATTGTATGTTGAATATACAAGTGGATATACAAGCGGAGATACAAGCAGATATACAAAAATTAGAAAGGTAAGAGTCAACGCGGATTTCAAAAAGAGATGAAATAAGGTTAATGCTTTCTATGCATGAAGGATTGTATATTAACTACGTACAATCCTGATATACAAAGAGGTAAAGTGCATCGTCAGGAATTAAAAAGTAAAAGGGTTGTACAGTTTGCATTTGTATGATGATTTGTATCTATTTTATATACATGGCGACATACAAAAAAAAAGATACAAAGTTGAACATAAGGTGAAAGGTAACACTGTTTATAACCCATTGCATATGTAGGCTTGTATATTAAAGACATACAAAGTGATATACAAAAATTGATATGTATGCAAAGGACAAACTAATGATACAATGTTCAAAATTAAAAGTTGAAATAGAAAGCTGAAGCCATATGTGCATTGAATGCAACATTTATTGCAGAACTAACACTAAAAGGATGAATTTTAGCATGTTAGGGAAATAAAAGATTGTTTTTCTTTCAGAATAGCATCGTTAAAACTGAAATTGCAGAAAAAGAGAACTATTGCATAGATTGAACAGAAAGTTCATTGCTGGATAGAATTTCAGAATGGGAACGGATTGGAAAAATGGTAAAGTGAGTCAACACTTGTAAGGTTGAGCTGTCATGGATACAGGTAGGTTTCTTGAAATGCCATTACAGTTCAATTAATTGAAAATGCAAAATGATTATCAGTAATTTCATTTTAAAAATGCAAGAAAATGTTAAATTATTGTATTTTGTTAAGGAAATTAGCTGATTTGGGTTAAGTAATATGAAATTTGAAAATGGAAAAGACAAAAGGCGTTAGGGTAAATGTTAAATGTAAAAGAAATTCATGGTAAAACCCTAGGTAAATGAAGTGAAAATAGGGAGTAAATATGTGATTTTTCACAGGATGGCCCCGAAATAAAAGAAAGTAGATCTAGGAGGTGAAGAAAAAGTAAAGAAAGAAAGAAACCCACGAAAGGACATAGAAAAGGAAGAACTACCGATGCATAGAGGATATCCAACCTTACTTGGCACAAGCAGAGTTGGCACTAATATGAATGTGGGGTCCTATGATGCAGAGGGTATTCTTTAGAAGATCATAGCGATAGATGCTACCTCAGACATGAAATGCATTTTGGATAATGGATTATACAAGGCTGTAGTTTTTTTGTTAGCTATGGAGGCTAAGGATTTGGTTCTAGAATGCATATACAAGTATGATGTAAATACTAGAAAGATAATACATGAAGACTAGGTGATTGCAGATTTGACTATAGAGGGGATAGCAAGGACATTTGATCTGGAAATTCAAGAGAAAATGGTGGACATAGATATAGAACAATACAATGAAGACTTTAATAGTAATGAAAGAGAATGCAAAAGTAAAATTTTCTATAGCTGGTACAATACAAAAAACAAACCCAAGGTTGTAGCAAGAGTGCCTAGGAATCTGTACAAGATAGATTTCAAAGAAGAAATATATCTAATGATAACAATGTTGAGCAAGCTAGTAGGTTTGAGAGATGCAACAAAATGTGAACCCTGGATGTTCACTGTCATTCAATTCATAAGGGAAGCAAAAAAGGAAGATGGACAAATTCACTGGGCCAAGACTATTAGTACGGCCATATGGAAGTAGGCTATATCAAGAAAACAAAAGATGATGCCTTTTTACTTATCATCATATGTGTTATATTCATGTACATCAGTGATTCAACCATACATAATTGGAATTGACAGAGTTGGGACCATGGGGAATGGCCTAGATCATAAACTAGTCTATGACCATTATTTAGATTTACAGGAGGACAATGCATTAAGGAAATATGCTTTATTAAATGATGTATTTTACACTTACATGGTAAGAGTTTTGAAGGGAGAAAAGGATAAAATATTATCAGAGGATGTAGAGAACACTATTGGATTGCACAGTTCTTGGTACATACAATTCCAACACTTTACCTATATTAGAACTGAGGGTTTTGAAGGGAAGCCATTCAGGCTACCTAGATAACCATCAAATAAACTAATTGTACTAGGATTTTCAAGACAAAAATTGAATGCTTTCAGGGTGTATAAGAAGAAGTGGAACAGAGGAAATATTAAACTTCCTTGGGCAATTGGAAGATATTTTTGCTATAGTGAGGAGGTGGCTGGATATTTAGAGAAGGAATTAAGATATTATGGCTTTGAGGAATTTGAACTAGCAAGATGGTTTGATCCTTTCCATAGGATCCAAAGAACTATTGATTCCAAATTCAAACATCAAGTGCACATTGAGGACTATTGGTTAGATTGCAGAGATGATAGAGAAGTGAGGAAAAGAGCACACAAAAGGATGATGGTAGAACAAATGAAAACTATGGGGGAAATCTATGTGCCTCTAGAAATTAAAGATGATAGTGAATTGTTGCATCATAGCTATAAGAGTGCCAGACTTGTTCCTATTGGAGAGCCTGATTGGTCACAACCATGGAATACATATTTGGACGCATTGTCCAAACCAATTATTTTACTTTCCAAAACATGGTTGAAGGATAAAATAGAAGAACTTGGGGCTAAGGGAATTGAGCCCACATTTCCAAAGAAAGGTAAGAAAAGATTAAGGGAGCATTAAGATGAACTCCAATGCTTCTATGAGAAGAAGAGAAGGGTTGTAGAGGCAAAGATTATTGAAAAGGATAAGAATGCCACCCTAATGGATCCATATGCCTTAGGGGTGATAGTGGCCGTATCATCAAGCACATTTATGGAAGCAGAGTCATCTAGCGACAACACCAGTGCAGAGCAGACCCAAGCTACTAAGGGGCCAATAGGATAGAGGATCATGAGGGCCATAGGAGTTGAAACATCAAAGGGAGAAACATCAAAATAAAGTGATGCTATAGGTGCACTCCAAGTGGGTGCTAAGTTGAGTAGCATATCCAATGAGGCCACACCGGAGGAAAAAAGATAAGAATATACAAAGGTTAAACAAGAATTAGCTAAAGAGAAGCTGCAAGAGTCAAGATTTCATGAAGCCAAACAAGTAAGCAAGACTATCAATATAGAGGATGACAGTAGTGATAGTGGAGTCAGGGAGGTAGATCCCATTGAAAGAAAAGAAATTGATTGAATACTTTAGTGCAGAAGAGGGGCAGGATACTCAAACATATATGGAAATTGAACAAAGCCCACAATATGGAGGGGAGAATGTACAAGATAGGTCAGAGGTAGTGGACCCTTTTGGTACATTAGTGTCACCTGAAATTATTAAAGAGGTGTAGGATGTAGCACACTGGATAGAGGAATCTGAAAAGGAAGACACACTAGAGAAAATAGTAAAGGAAACACCAGCCCAGGCTGAGAAGGAAACATAGATGAGTGCTTCTAGTGCTGATGTGTTAGGTATTTTGAATATGTATGATGAGAATAGTGAAGAAGAAAAGAATACAAAGAATGAGCATGAAAAGGAGAAAGATACAGAGGAACCTAAAAAAAGCACTGGTTCACCTTCACAAATAGAACAAACAAACAGGCTTGAGAAGGTACAGGAATAAGGTGAACCAATAGAAGAACTAAGGGAAGTATCAGCTAAGCCTGAGGAAGGCAAAGATAACACAGAAAATGCTGTTGAAGGTAATATTGAATATGAGAAACAAAAAGAAGGTATGGATATAGAAGATACAGAGCAAAAGGATACGGAAGAAGAAGAACAAAAAGAGTCTTTAGAGGAAAAGAATTCAAAGAAAGAGAATTCAAAGGAAGGTGATGAAGAGGGAGGAGACACTGAAATAGAGGAAGATGATATTGAGGGAGAATAAAAAAAGTAGGATAATCCATTGATTCCAGAACAAGGCCCTCAACCTCAGCCCCTCCACAACAACAGGAGCAACAAAAACAAGTAGAAATGGAGAAGTCTCAAGAGGAGGTGATCAATGAAGAGAAAATAAAAAAAGGTTATAAAGGAGGTTCTAGCCTGGTTAGGCTTGGAAGTCAGGAGAGAAAGAGAAGAGAAAAGCCAGAACCATGTTAGCAATCAAGAGAGGTCCTTCTGGATCTAGAATGTTGAATCTAGCCATACCATAAAAAGACAAGTCAAAAGGAGAAATAACAATAGAAGATTATAAAATACTTAATATAGATCTAGGCCACAGGACAAGGGAACAACATATACATGAGTGGGAGGACATGCATCAAGCCACTACAGAGATATTGAAGAAAGATAAGGATAAATGTGAATACTTGAAGGGACACATTGTCCAATTACAACAATTTATCAAGGGGATGTTTGATTCTAGTGCAAATGTATCAGAATTGCCTACAGAAATAACAATATTATCTAAGGAAGAGGTAAAGGAGATGGGAAATAAGAAGATTGAAGCCAACATTTTTGAGAAATGTCTCAAAGGCCTCATACATAAAGGAGAAGAAATAACAAGGCAAATAGTGACTAGTTGGGAAACGGCTTTGGCAGAGAAGAACAAATGTAATGTTATATTACATAGCTGCCAATTTAGAAAAGAGGAATGTAAATCAGAAATAAGGCAACTTGATGAAATAGAAGATAGAGTAGAAGAACTAATAATTGAAGGAGCCATTACTCCTCAAATGGTCAATCAGTTGCCACATGCCAAATTGGAATTGAAATATGAAGAAGAAATTGTATCATAAATACTAGAGACCTAGAAGAGGTTGGAGATAGTATGATAAAGGTACACATGAAAATGGTAGAAAAACTCATTAGGCACGAATGCCTAGAAGTACCTGCATATGGATTAGAAAAGGCTATGATAGAATTTAAAGCAATATTTTCCCCATGTTTAGAGAACCCTGCAACACATCTTAGCATGGAAATGATTGATTCAATGATGGAAATAGGTGCTAAGATCAGGAAATACCAGAAAAGAGTTAAATATTTAAAGACAAAAGAGAAGAAGTTGTAGGATGGAGTCAAAGCACAAGAATTTACATGGGCAAAAAGCTAGGAGAGTGACTGTGCTTTTATCAAAGGAATAATAGGTAATTTTGTTGAATACCTAAAGGAATAGAAGGGTACTGAAAGGAGAATATGTCAAGTAAGAATGCAATTGGAGGGTATCATCGACCAAGGTCAACAAACAAGAAAAGTCAACGAGTAACTTTATTTTCAAAAGATTCCAGAGGCACCCTTTGAGGTGAGAAAAGATACCATTGAGATATTTTTGGAAACAGTTAGGGATTGATTCACACCATTCATCTAGAAAGTTTGAATACTGACCATTGATTAAGTTTTCTAACCATAGTAGTATGAAGCTTAGAAGTCTATATAATAAGCTCTGCTACTTGTATCATATTACATAGGGATTTTAAAATTTTAGCTTGAACTTGTAATTTGTCAAGGTTTATTGTAATAGTGAAGAAGGGGAGGTTGCCTGCATCTACATTAAGGAGTACGTGGAATGTCTGATCTCCTTAGTGTATCTATCAAAATGTCTATAAGTTTTCTGGTAATTTGATTAATGAAATAGAAGTCATTCCTACATTGTAAATTTTATATGACTTTGTGCTTTGAATATAAGTAAATTCAGAATTGTACATTTATTTTTGAGTGTTTTTGATTTTGACTTATATTTGAAGTATTATTCTCTAAAGGCTTGCAATCTCTGGTGTATGTTCATGAAAATGCTCAGGACTTTACATTTGTAGATTTGAATGTGTTGATTTGATCAATTTACTATATTCCTTAAAACGTGAGTAACAGAACATTTAGATCCTATAGGGAATGATGCTTAATTTGAGTTTCTCTAATATTTCTCCAACAATTGAAGAACTAATTAGCTTAAACACAAAAATATGAAGGAAATTGTCTTGCATTTGAATGAAGAATGAGGAATTACATTAATATTTGGCAATTTTCATATTAATTTGAAAGGCAAAGTTTGTTTCATTGAAATTCATACAAAGCTTTGTGATACAATATTGAATTTATGCAAAAGAATGAATACTTTGTTGATATTTGCAACAATTTACATAATTTGTGTCCAGTAAGTCATTGATTACTTTAATTTACGTAAGGCCCCTTAAATATTATAGTTTCACATCAACCTACTGAATTATCCACAAGGTCAAGACCTGACCATACAAAAACTTGAGATTAAGAATTCTTAGTTAATTCTTCATATCTTTTAAGACAGCTAAGGTTCTTTTGTGAATTTTAACTTTTGTTATGAATGTGTAAAAACAATCATCAATAGGTCCTTATTGCATTGACCAGGTCAACAGACCAAAATATGTGGCCCAATTTGCCAGTTGGCAACCATCTAGCGAGATACAGCTAGCAACCTAGAAAATTCTAAGACCATTGACTTAGTCAACCAGACTGCTAGTGACAAAATGACAAATCATTCTAAATAATAGTAGTTGTAGCATCCCCTTCATTTAGATGTGCCCTCTTCGTGCACTGACTTCCCTGTGTCTGACTTCTTGTAATTATCATATGCCTGGGTGAATGTATCCACTTGGAATTTGCTAATTGTCATATCTCTCAACTTAACATACTTCAATGCTTTTATCTATTCCTCCAAAGGTTCCAACGTAGATGTCCTACTATCTGCTTCTTTGGCATATGTCTTTACTTTTGCATTCAATGTAGACATCTCATCCATAACATCTTCAATAAAGAGCTCTAATGGACCCTCTGTCACTTCCTAAAATTTGACCTTGAACATTTGGATAGCTTCCTTTGTTTCTGGAACTACTTCTTCTACTACTACATCCTCTAGCAACTCTTCCAGGATCTTCATTTCTTCAGATAATAAATCATGGATCTTGGTTTGAGTATCTCTTACCTTGATCATGCTAGCCTCTAATACCTCTGATTCATACTTCATCTTGGTCTCCCAGGTATCCATGAGTGGTAAAGTTGCATTGGTGACAATTTTATTCTTCAACAACTCTCCATCAGTCATCTCTTTGGCTCCCTTGAGCCTTACCATTGCATAATTACACTTCTGTATTCTTTGAGTGAATTCACTCTTTAAAGAATCAATGTCAATCTTTAAATTGGACAATGTATCCTAGTTAGACTTATAAGTCTTTATTGGTTCTTCCCCTGATGCCATGAACCTTATGAACCATTTGTCCATAACATTAGCTTACTGCTTCTACACATCCAGATTGGCTATTTCCTCTTCACTTATTAAAGTAAGTAAACTAGCCTCTCTATGGATTACAGGGTGGATGCCAAGCTATCTAGCTTCACTAATCCCTATATAAATTGCTACAATTGAGCATTTTTCTCTTTAAGCTCCTTCTTTCTAGCCTTAAGCATTCTTATTTTGGCCACTACTACCTTTGTACTGTCAATATGTTCTAGGATTTCCTATTCGGTGGTGACATGACCTAGGTCATATTGTGTCACCTGAAACTCTTCTAGCATGATCTCTCCCTTGGCCTTATCCACTATAGGAACAAAAACTTGAGCTATCCTTTTCCCTGTCTTTGGATCTCTTTTTATGGTGGAGATTGTTCTAGCTCTCCATTTAGCTTTTGAGGAATCAAGAGTAAACAATGACTTAAAGTCAAAAGGTACCTGATGGCTTTTTTTTTGGCCTACTTCTGATGAAATCAAAGATAATGCCTCTGACTATGATACTTCCTAATTTGGTTTCTCAATTGGAGCATCTTGTGTTCCTTTATCTTGATCTTTCTTCTGGTCATCATTAGGTTCTTGTATGTTCTCTTGTTGTTCTGTTCTAGCATCTAGATTTTCTTCCTCAAGTAATTGTTATTCCTACCTATGCTCTAGAGGAGGCTGATCATCCTATGCCTTCTCATCCTATTCTTGTAGAACGTGATCATTCTTAGGCTCCTGGACTTTATTCTCTTGATCATCCTATGCTTTACCATCCTTTTCTGATGGAACTTCATCTTTAGGGATGTTTGAATGGGCTCCTCCATCTTGAGTTTCTTTATTTCCATTATCAATCTCCACAAGAATGTTTTCTTACAATGTTTGGCTATCTTTAATAGCCTCTTCCTTTTCAGTACTTTTTCTTCTCAAGCAAGTAAGTCAAATATATTTCCATTGGGCTAGTCACCTCTTTGATTAGGATGTTCAAAGGTCCCATATGCACTTCCACTTCTTCTACTTCGAGAGATTCTACCTTTTCCATCCCCTTTGCGTGTGTCTCTACTGCTACATCACCTTGACTTGTAGCCTTTGTATGTTGTAGCATGGGTCCAATATGATGATTTGTGATAGCCTTCACCAACTCATCTTCAGTTAAGTCAATTGTTTGACTCAATGGAAGGGCCTTTGTAGCTTCATCTTCTTGATCTTGGCTTTTGACTTCTTGTTCCATCTCAATTTTCACTTTTACTATTGTCTCTATTGGCATCCCATGCTATAATTCTTTAACTACACTTATAGATGGATCACCTGATCCTGATGTTGTTGCTAGTGGTGGCAAAATAGCACCTCATGTGAGGGCTTTGATATTTGGACTGCCTGGGCACCTTGACACCTTGCAGCACATCATCTTTTGTTTTCCTTTTAAGTGTCCTAATTGACACTTGATCTTCTTCATCATCATCATTTCCCTCCGTAGCAGCCCCACTTAGACTGATCTCCTGATCTTTTGAAGTCTCCCCTTGGGTTATGGATATTTGGGGTGTAGATATTGGGATAGCCTTGAGCACTGGTCCTATAGGGGGAGACAATGGTTGGTACATAAGGGATACTCCTTCAGAAGTAATCTCCTCTATTATTTCAGATGAGCTATGCTCAGGTAATTTTGTCCCTAGGATCTATCTTTTATGCACTAGGAAATCATTGTATCCCTATTCTTCTCTTTCTTTTCTCTTTCCCTTTTTTTCACTTGTTATTGCCACACCTTTTCTTTTAAGCTCATTAACCTTTTGAGCAACCCAATTATTTGTTCTTGCTATAAATTTGGTGGTGAGGGAATTAATTGAAGTCTCCTCCTTTTGTGTTAGGTTTGGGATTGAAATGGTGTCATTATATATCTTTTGTTCTTCATATTCTAGATCCATGAGATTATCATCATCTTGTCTAATTTGTGTGGGTAGTTCCAACTACCCTATTGTCCTCATCTGATCCAATGTCAGTCTCTGATATTCTCTTCTTCTAACTTCATGTTCATCATCACAATCTGCCCAGTAGTCCTCAAAGTGAACACAATGCTTATATTTCTTGTTGAACCTTTCTTCAATCATATGGTAAGGATCGTAGTCTCTGGCCAGAGGAAACAATTTTAAATTCAAAGCTTTTAATTCTGGCTCTACCTTTCTTGCATTCTCTATGGCTCCTACCATGAACCAATTTACATCAATAGGAAATTTTCTATATGGTTTTCCCTCTTTCACTTTTGACATCTCTAATGTAGGTAGCTACTGCCTCATCATTTCCATTAGTACCACCTTGTATGTAGCGTACCTTGGTAGCATATATCATTTCCCACTGAAACCCTCCATCCAGATATATGAGTAAGTTTTGGCTTAGATGAACCAAGACCCATATCCAGTGATGGCTTTTGTAGCACCCATTAAAAATTGTTTGGTCATGTCCCCTTCCATGATTCAGACTAGATGCATCAAAAAGGCATCATTAACCATCTTATAATGTTGAATCGAAAGCCTTCTTTCTAGCTGGGGATAGTGCTCCTAGGGTGTTTTCTCATTGCCCAAAACTTCCCAATCTTTCCTATAGTCTATAGGCCATTAGATGTACCCTTCACTGCACAGGCATACACCAAGTAGGATGTCATCCTGAAGATCATCCCCTTGCCTTCTTTCCACTTGACCAATTGGTCATGAATGGTATCACTGATTATCTTTCCCCACTAGACCTTTGCATTCTCTAGTTTGTACTCTACCACCATCCTTATTAACCCGAACATCCAAGGTTCAAAGATTCCACAATCCACTAATCCGTTCATCCAGCTAAGCATGAACATTATGTTTTGTACTTCCTCATTGAAGTCAAATTTACATAAGTGTACCGCCTATTTAGGGGAAAATTAGATTTGTTAATGTTTTAGTGTTTTGATGTTTGAATCCTCCTCTCCACTATACATTCAAGGATCTAGGGTCAAGTGGCGAGCACTATCATACCCTAGGTCATTGTGAGATGTAGGGAAACTTGGATTAGGGAATTTGATTATCAATTTTTCTTCTCCTATGCTCAATTGACCATTAAAACCCTAATTATACAAATACAATAACAAATTGATGAATAATGGGAAAAGCTCTTGCAAACAGGAGTAAAATACCAAATCATAGAGTACCTATTTTTGGGGCTCCGAGCAGAATAGTCGGGGACACTAGAGTGGGTGCCCTAGTCCAAGGTACCAATTTCTTCACGGGATCCGGACCTCCTTTCGACACTGATCAGCCTTGTGACTTCTATTTTTGGAATTTTGTCTATGAAGGACACTAGAGCAAGTGCCCAAGTCCTAGAAATGCTCATGTGTCCTACTTTTCTTCAGATCCTGAATCCTTGATGCCTGCCAATCCTTCCTATAACTTCACTTTTCCCAAATGTGATACCTATAACCTGCAATCACAAGACTTGGTTTGGGGGTTCTGGTGTTTAGAGGCTTGCCTTAGTCAAGCCCCAGAGGACACTTAAGTCTCTGAACACCATTGTCAGATAAAGAGTGCGTGCCCTTGTGAGGTAGAGTCAAAAACCAAAGGAATTGATGATGAAAACACAATATAATGTCACCTTGTAGTGAAGATATCATGGGAGGAAGATGCTCTTCATTCCATGATGAAATGGATGCTCAAATCTATAAACACAAACACATAAACCACACAATTTTGTTCTTGTAACACAATGAAAGCCTTGAATCACCTTGAGAATGCCTAAAGTTCACAATGATCATCTAGTTGAAATCTAGTTTACAAATGAATGCCTAAACATGCTTCTATATGCAACTACAAGCACTCTCACCAAGATTTCAAAAATCAAAACTTACCGTGTCGGCAAAAGGACCAAATAACTATCATAAATACACATAAATTTTGGGCCTAACCCAAAATAGGGCAGGATTAGGGCATGGGCGCCCAAGTCCTCCCCCTATTTTGGGCAAGGTTAAGGTCAAGGGGTCCTCCTAGGTCCACTTTGCCATGAAACCTAGGCCTCATTCCATCGAGATGCTAGAATATCCACTAAGATGTCCTAAATGCATGCAAAAGACCAAGGAGCTAAACCTTATGAGGGAAAAGCCCCAAGGGGGACATTTTCTGACGTTACACTACCATTTTGGTAGCTGCTCTGGCTATATTAATTGGGTGTCTCCATCTCTGATATATGACTTTTCTACAATTCTTATCATTAGCCTCAAATTCTTTGGCCAATGCATCTAGGTCCAGTACATACATAGGCTAAGAGGTAGGCAAGTGGAACACCTCAGCAATACCATCTACAGACAAATCTACAATAGAGCCTCTCTTGTTTTTCTAGTATCCTTGTGTTAATATTATAGTGTAATGCAGACTCACCCAAAAGGTTGAAAACCTCTGTAGAGTAGGGAAAACCAGTGGCATGAAACAAATCAGATGCCACTATGTTACTCAATATGGCGTCATCTTCTCTGGCATCAACCTAAGCTTTAAATGCCTCAATTTCCCATAATGCGTATCCTCAAAGAATCCCAACTTGTGATATACACTGTGTGCTCTAGGAAACATACTTGGCTTGAACTCTGTATCTCTTTTGTCTATGTGTGGATGTGACATTTTGTCCTGCAATTTGAATATACAATCTCAAATAACAACATATACTTGTTTATCTAGGGTTAGCGCACTAATTCTTTCCATGTTTTAAAATGACACTATGTCTGAATCTTATGAATTGAACATATTCTATGCATAACATATAATCACTATCATTGTGTATTATTTACCATTTCTTTAACCAATTATGATATGATCTTATGAACATAACCAGAGTGATAGGACTTTATACATACCTGTATACACTTCCTTAACCTGTTATGAATGTGGTGATGTATGAACAAAAGCTCTGGATAGGGAATTCTTCAACAATTTTTTTTGTTCTCTTAGCTTGGCTCTATTATGCAATAAGTTCTCAACAATGGAAATTAGGGCTCTCAGTATGCAATTGTGTCAATTATGTTGAAAGAAATCCCTTTTTACTTTAAACAATTAGGGCTTATTAATGATCTCAATGCAATTTGACAGTCAAAATTAGCAAGATTGCATAGGATTATCACAGGTGTTTGTTGGCACATGTTTAAATTTAAATGCCAATGGCCAACTACACTATATTAAATATAAAAAGTGCAGGTATATGGAGTGACATTTGGTTAAGGAATATTCTAGGGGATATCTGGATGTGGATATCTAGATGACACCACCCGAGTCAGGTCAACCTCTGTTGATGAAGGCATTATTATTGGGCCACAAATGTGTTCATAAGAGGTCAAGAGATGATGTAGACATATGTCATTAGTATGTAGCAACATGAAGAATCTCTCTTGCTGAGAAGATTCTCCCACGGGGATGCACTGTTGTCTGATTTGGATCTCTTTCATCAAGGTATAATAAGATGACATTATTAGAATGTGGATTTTTAAAAGAATAGAATATTAGTAATATGAAGTATCCCCCTATCGTAATGTCTAGGTGATATCAAATCATGATGTCATTTACCTCACATCAGGATAAGATGACGTCATTAGGATGTGGATGTCAAAAAGATCTGAATACTAAGTTAAGATAGAGATACTAAATAATATATTGATGACTTGAGAAAATTTATCATTCTTCATTAAGCTGAGATGACATGAGGTCATTTGGATCAGGATATGGAAATATGCTCCAAATATTAATAACAATAACATTCATACATGGTAATATCTGGGTGATATCATCTTGTCCAAGATTCTGTGTAAAGCTAAGGTGACATGACGTCACTAGGATAAGGATATTATCAAAGGTTAGGATACTAAAGTTAAAGTTGGGATACTAAATAATATATGTCCACTTTGATGTTTAAGTGATCGAGTGATTTAAATTTGACTTTTGGATGCTATTGGAGATTGAAATATTATATAAGATCAGGATGTTCAGTAATATCCCGCCTGCTTTAACGTTCAAACTGCTATGTTTCTTAAATTTGACATATGGACTTTAGTGAGCACCAGGATATTAAGATAATATCTGGATGATATGCAAATGTGTTCATATCCTGAGGACTCATTGACTAAACTTTGACCAGACATTACTTCCTTGTTTTAGCAAATTTTGAGGTGCTTCGAAAAACAAACCTGCTTGAAATTCTATGCTCTTTCACATGGCAAGGTTCATGAGAACAAATTCTCATTTTGGATTTTGACTAGGATCTTGAGGTCTTTAATATGCAAAGGATAACATTCTGATATGCATCTGAAGCTAATTTTACCATACCACCCAAAACATTGGGTCCTTGTTTTGTTGGAGCAAAATGGGGCATGTTGTGTAACCACACAACTTGCCACCAAAGAAAACAACCAAATTCAAATAATTCACGAGATGAGGACAAATTAAAACATAATTTTCCAACTCCTATCAAGTTTAAACACCCTAATCTTCTTGAATGATATTATGTTCATCAATATAACAATGCTGAGAAGGAATTAGGTGTGTGCATGTGATTCATATCCTTCATCTTGAAGATCTGTTGAAAACACTAGTGACTGGTGTTAAGCTACATAGTTTGGTTTATCCATCATAGACAAAATAGATAGAGCCTTGCTACCAGGCATCCATCACCCCGACAAGGTTATCGTTGCAATTCTCCTAAGTAGAGCCCCACTGCTTGTCAGGCGTCTATAGCCCTGGTAGAGTTACTTGGATGGCCTAATTATCCTTTTGGATATTCACTATATTTTTTCTTTTTAGTACCAGTATTCATAAGGTATCATCATGTAAGACATTTTTCAAGGTGTGGACACTTGCTACTTTGGTTGAGAATTGCAATGGTAGCAAGGGTAACCTTTAGATTTTTCACTTAACAGTACACTAACGTGTTCAACAAATCCAAGGTTGTTAGGTGTATTTAGTGAGGATTTCCTTGAATAAGAAAAGGTATCACTAATGAATAGGATATCACAGACCTGATTAGAGGTATTTAACTAACATGAGTTACAACCTATATAATAATTTATATTTAGTTCTTGAATTCTAACAATTTTAGTAGTTTCTAAAGTGATACGATGCACTATCTTGTTTGACCAAAACAAGGTCTCAACAACACACAAAGCAAAGCAAACACACACACCAGATAAACTATACAAATAACTATATAGAGTGTACACTATGATACAATGTCATGGCATGGCCCCTCTAGGCCTAAAAATAATGTTTGAGGAACTGTCCATTAACTACCAATGAGACATTCTCACCTGTTAAAGTTTTCAGTCTATAGGTGCTATCACCTAGGATTTCTAAGATATGGAAGGGACCTATCCAAAGTTTGTCAAATTTTCCATGGTCACCTTTCCTTTCATGTGCTTTGTCCCATGATAGGACTAAATCTAATATTATAAAGGCTTCTACTTTAGCTCTCTTATCAAACCAACATTTGACAGTAGCATGATGTTTGGCAAATTGGTCAATTGCTCTATCTCTCTTCTCTTCTAGGTGCATGAGTTGAAGTAACCTGACTTCTTGTTTGTTATCAATAACTAGATATTTTTGCACAATTTGTAGGGTAGGGATTTTGAGGTTGATAGGGAGGATATGATCCACCCCATAAACTAAATGATAAGGGGAATTTCCCAGTGCAGTCTTCATTCTAGTTCGGTCTACCCACAAGGCATATTTAAGTAGGGTATTCCATTCTCTAGGATTCTTTTCAATTAATTTCTTTATGATGTTTAGTAAGTTCTTATTTGTTGATTCTGCTAAGCCATTACCTTGGGGAGAATAGTTTAAAGAGAACTTTAAGATCACCCCATGATCAAAAGCCCAACTAGACAATTTAAATGATGCAAAAGCTGACCCATTATCACACACAAGGGAGTAACGAACTCCATACCTTGTAATAATGTTGTTCTCTAAGAATTTGATCACATCCTCTGTAGTACAAGTCCTACTACTAACTGCTTCAGTCCACTTAATGTAGTAATCAATGATTGTTAATACATATTTGTGGCTTGAAGATGATGGAGGATTGATGGGACCGATGAAGTCCATGCCCCATTATGCAAACAGGTGAATCTCCATGATAGGTTGCAAGAGTTGAGTAGCACATCTTTCTCTATTATAAGTAGTCTGATAGGTATAGCAGTATCTGATGTGATTGGTAGTGTCTTTAAAGATGGTTGGCCAATAATATCCTACTCTCAAGATAGCATGTGTAGTGGCCCGGTGAGATCCTTGTGATGTTCCAAATTTATCATGTAACTTTGTGAGAACGTTATCAGCCTCTAGCTTGTCTAGGCACCTAAGGTATATCCCTTCATAGTTTCTTGAAGAGGACCCCTCCTTGATCATGTATTTCTGTGATTTCATCTTTAGGGCTCTCCTCTGGGAGGCTTGCATCTTAGGTGGGCATCTCTTGGTGATCAGGATATGTCTATTATCAGAGTACCAATCCTCATGTTCTTTTGTATTTACTACATACTGCTTGCTTATGAAGTTTGGATCAATTTCAGCAATCATCTGGCTAAGGGCTTGTCCCCTAACCAGCTTCATAGGAGTTATGTCCATATCGTATTCTTGGAGCATTGTTATCCATTTTCCTCTCTTCTCTCCAGGCTCATTCTACATCAAGAGCATCTTGACTGCCGCATCAGGTACAACAATAATTACCTTGCTTCTAAAGATATAGTGTCTGAATTTTATCACTGCTCTAACCAAAGCAAGGGCTTGCCTTTCAACATTCATGTACCTGAGCTCTACATCTCTAAATGGAGAGCTCATACAAGTGATAGGTTTCTCTTCTATTTCTTCACTCCTCTGCATCAGGACTGCTACACAGGTTTGCTCTTAAGAAAATGAGAAAATATAAAGATCTCTTGTGTAATTTGGGCTGATTAGGATAGGTGCATTTGCTATGGCCTTCTTGATATCCTCAAATTCAACCTTCACTTTAGGTGTCCACTCAATTTTAGCATCTTTCTTGAGCATGGCATTAAGTGGCTTGACAATTTTTGCAAATCTTGTGATGAATTTCCTTACAAAATTAATCTCACCAAAGTAAAATTTTAGTTCCTTTTCACTCCCTAGAAGTTGTAGTTTCATTATAGAATCAACCTTGGCAGGGTCAATGGTGATCTCATTTTCTGATATTACATGACCAATTAACTTATCTATGGTCACTCCAAATATGTACTTCTTTGGGTTTAATGAAATACCATATTGCTCACATTTCTTGAGCACTTTCCTAAGGTCTTTGATATGATCACCTCTCCTTTTTGACAAGCCCATCAAGTCATCCATGTATATGACTATGCATTGGCCAACCAATCCTCTGAATGCTATGTCCATTGCACATTGGAATGTGGCTTTAGCATTAATCAGGTTGAAGGGCATGCATCTGTAAGCAAATATCCTCCACTTGGTAGTGAATGTTGTCTTTAGTCTGTCTATCTTGTCTACCATCACTTGATTGTATCCAAAAAAACCATCAAGGAAAGACATCATTTGATCTCCATTCATTATCTGCAGGACTTCATCTAGAGAGGGTAAAGGACAATTGTCCTTTTTTGATGCTCTATTTAGAATCCCTGAAATCTACACACAAACATATATCTCCATTCTTTAATCTAGCTGGAACTAGATTGGCTACCCATGTTGAGTGCCTAATAGGAAATATGATCCTTGCATTCAGTAACTTTTTGACTTCTTCAAACATACGGGGCTCCAACAAAGCATTGACTAGCCTTTATTTTTGCCTAAAGGGCTTGGCATCTGGCTTTAGTGGTATTGTATGGGTGATAATAGAAGTATCATATGTTTTCAGCTAATCATAGGTTTAGGAAATAACATGGATATAATCTTTCAATGCCTGAGTTATTCCTTCTTTTTCTTCTTATGTGCAAACTTTCATTATCAATACATTCCTAGTGTCATCACCTTGTCCTATGTTGATAGGTGAGTACTCTCCTCCATCTATTTTGGGGAGATCCTTTTGTTTTATCATGTTGTCCAAGTCAAAAGCTCTTTCAAGTTCAATCATTCCTTTAGGGATTTTGTTGCTTGGTAAGTCCATAATTTCTTCTTCTTCACATACATGATCTTCCAAGCTCTTCTCATCTAGGATCCGTGCTTCGAATGCATCCCTATTTGCAATGAAATCCAAGATGTGTTGGTCATCATCAAACACTTGGAAATTGATTACATTATTAGGTATGGGCGACACTGATACCAATTCTACTAAAAATTGTTTCATCCCATAAATGGACAAAGGTTCTAAAGTACTGGTAGTTTGTGCCAGTGCATCAAATCTGTGATTTTGTTCCCTGGGAACATGCATTATATTGAATGCATCAAAACCTTCTATTAAATCCCAGACTCTATGTCTGTAATTTGACATGCATAGATGCTCTTGACTTGTTTTGCTACTAATTATGAGTCTCCGTAGACATGTAAAATCTTAAGTTTCTTCTTGAGAGTAATCACTAACCCATAGATCAAGGCTTCGTACTCAGCCACATTATTAGTGCAAGGGAATTGTAATCGGTATGCTACTAAAAATGACCTCCCTTATTGGTCAATGAGGTCAATGCCTACTCTAGCTCCTTGTTTAGATTTAGAGTCATCAAATATCAATATCCAAGGCTTATCTTCTGTTAAGGGCTTATCAAGACCTCTTTTTTTGGGCTCTTGCAACTGCACCTAAAGATATCCATTTCAACTTTTGTGGTTCAGTCTTTACCCCTTTCTGGGCATTTTGATGTAGATAAAACATCATCCTTTCTTTTCATCACTTTACTTCTGTCTCTGAACTACCATCTAGGAATGTTGCAATCTCTTTTCTTTCGTCTTCAGGAATATCCATGATATCATGCACTTTGTCTCTTGACCACAACTGCTCTTCCTTACTTAATATATGTAGGCATAAGACACATGTTTCTAAATGTGGTGCTTCATGAAGTCTACACCACCCTTCAATCAATGCATGATGTGAAGGAACTCCTTGCAAAATATGTATCTTAATCTGTTTAGACAAAAACTCTTGAAATTGGGTTAGGTGACTCCATTTATCCTCATCTAATAACTCATAGTTAGATTCAATGAAACTATCAGATCCCGGGGCGATAATATTTTTATGTTCATGGGGCTGTATCTCCTCATATACCATAATATTTTCTAAAACTAGCATCAAGACATTATCCTGATGCACTTCTTCTTCATGTTCCTCTACATCCAAAGAAAACAAATAAGAATCAGTATCATCATCATCGGATACTTCACCTACCTTGGCTAATGATAATCTACCTTCTGTTGATAACTGAGAGGGGGGGTGAATCAGTTATCTTAATTATTTTTTCTTTCTAAATTTCCTTATCAATTAGTGTAGCATTAAATTAAATAAGAAAACATAACCATGATATGGAAATAACATCAATACACATGACACAATGATTTTGACGTGGAAAACCCTGTTAAGGGAAAAACCACAGGGTGATTAACCCAAGATTGTATTCTCTGTTAAAAGAATAAGATAGTACAAAATGGCACTTGCCAATTAGAGCTCACTGCCTGAGCACACTGCTCACAAAAGGCTCACTACCTAAAATAGTTTCTACAAGGAAACTAGATACTTGAACTAATGAGAAGCATCCACATATGTTGAGGTTCAGTTCCGATTAAGCCTAATATACTGATCTACTGCACTTCATTCTTACTCTCTTAGGTGCTGCTGTCTTGTTACATTCCAGACCTGTCTTACTATCTTCACACTGCTCTTCTTCTTTTCTTCACACCACATAATACACCACACACAACATAACATCCAAATCTATCTAGTATATATATATCCGTACAAAGGATTTCATCCTCTTTCTAGTCGGCATCTGAAATAGTTAATATTTTCCCAAACTCTAGTCTGTTAGCTGAATCCTTGCTTACCAATTGATGCGAATCAAGGAGATACTTGTAGAAGTTATCTAACATGTTAGCCAATCATGAATGATACATTAAGAACCTTGATCACCATCAATATCTCATCTGAAATAATTCTGATGCTTTGTCGGTCAGTTCTTCCTCTGTCTACTCTGCCAAACTGAACCCCAATACTTAGATACTCATATCTCTTTAGTCTTTCATCACCAGAGGCTCAATCCCTGGAATCTATTAGTCAAGGTGTTCCTCTTGACTTCCCCAAGTCTACACTTTACAAAGATACTTCCTCTAAGGGATCCGGACCTGACTGTCGGACCTTGTTGCATGCTCTGTTCTTGCTTACCGGACCAAAGTATTCTTCAATCTGACTTTCGGTAAAGATACACCATGTCCTACGGATGTGTGGAGTGGTCTTTGTTGCCATCAATGACAACACCAATGAAGCCACATAGTGTCTCTTGCCAACAATCTCCCCCTTTGGCATTGATGGTAACACTTAGTGAAAAATGGCTAAGTGTCACACTACACTCCCCCTTGGCTGATGCTCTATTCTAATGTACATTTTTTTGGAGCTCCCCCTTAGATGGATTCCACATTTTTCATTGCTCCTCACTCCTCCTTTGACATCAATGGCAAAGGGTGGGATCCGCACACCAAAATTTGCAATACTCAATATATACTTAATCGCATAAGTATATTATCCAGTTATACTTTACATATACTTTAAGATATTTGCAAAAGTGTTTTTCAATTGTATAAGTTTTGTTGCCCAACGCAGCTTCATCCTGTCCAAAATTGAGATGTGACCACTCAACAGGAATGCAAAAGCTTCTTCCTTCTTGAGATCTGTCAGATCACTAGTCTGGGCTGTGGCCTGAGCATCAGTTAGGGCTTCATGCATGGCCTCTAACTTGGGGATAATGATCCCTCTAAGTTCACTCAACCTGTTTATTCTATTTTTCTTCTCCTTCTCAAGTGTCTTTATCTCATTTATGACTGCAATAGTCTGACACTCTTGTTTTACTATGGAAGAGGATAGAGAATCAAAACTTTGAGATAAACTTAACAGTTTACCCTCTTGCTCTTTTACTTTCTTATCAACATCTTTGGTCACTTTGGGCCAGGATAAACAAAATTTATAGATATTTCCACCATCTTTGAGAGCATTTTCTAAACTCTTTATCCCAATATCCATAACTCTCCTGTCATTTGAGATTAGACCTTGTACTTCAGAAAATCTCTTATCCAAAAATTCTTTCCTAACTTTCTCTTCTGCTGCTTTCTCTAAAGAATCAAAATGTGTATTAATTGAATTTACAAGAGACTTTATATTACCGAATGTGGAGGCTATAGGATCCTTTTGGAAGGATGGCATGATCTTTTCCAATAGACCAGATGCAGTTTCTATGAGCTCACAGTCTTCCATGTGAGACTTCAACATTTTTTCTTTTGCCTTTTCTTAAGTGAAGGAAGCTAGTTTCATGGTTTGGATCGGAGAGAGGGAATCAAAATTGAATGGACCTTGAAGCAATTCTGGTTCATAAAATTCCATCATCTCTTTGGTCAAGAACTCTTTGACTGCTTCTGCTGTGTCTCTTATCAGAGACAGAATTTTCTCCCCTTCTGCAGCCTTACCACTATCATCTGTGGCCTTCTTTGTTAGAGTTTTCTCTCCTTCTGCTGCCTTGCTACTGTTATCTTCTTTTTCTTTGAATCTGGAGTCTATAGGGGAAACCAGAGGAGAGATGTTTGCTTGATCATGGACCTCCTCTTCTAGAGCAGAGGAATCTAAGTCCTTACTTTTTTGTTCACCTGTCTCCTTTACCTCTTCTACCACTGTCTCAGTAGATTCTTCTTCAACATCTATGGCTGAGGGATTGTCACCTAAGTCTTCTATAATAGGAGTACTGAATCTTTTGTGTGCATTCCAGAGAATCTCTTCTGTCTCTTTTGCTATTTTGTCAGTTTCACCAAGCATAAGCTGATTCATTCTAGCTTTGCTCCGAAACTTATCCTTGCAATCTTTGAAGATCATATTCGTTTGCTTCTGAGTGATTGAAGGAAAGAGCTGAATGGCTATCTGTTCCTGGATCTCAAGATCCTTTGTCCTAGCATTATTCTTTCTCATCTCTAATTCCTTCTCTAGGCTTTTGGGAATGAGAGATATGATTTCAAGAAAAGCCTTATTGTATATGTTCAAGTACTTAACTATGGCTTCCTCCAAGATCTTTCTATCTGCATCATTATATGCATCATAGAATTCTGTTATTGGTTGCAGGTTCCCATCCATAGTAACTGCTTTAACTACATCATCTAAGGACAGAGTGGGCCTTTCAAAAAATTCTTCTATTACTTATTTAGTAGAGGGTTCACCAGATGTTTTCCTTTTCTTTTTCATTTTCTTTACTTCCTCATCTGATTCTATTTCTTCATCATCCTTTTGACTGATGTAAGACCTTGTGGCATTTGTTTTAGTTCTTTTCTCTACTTTACTAGATGATTTTGCTTTTGGTTTAGATGCTTTTGAGCTTTTAGCAGTTGCAGGTGTAGAGCTCTTAAAGGATCTGGTCCTGGAGGGGGCTTTTACCAGAGCACTTTCTTTTTTTGCTTCTTCCTTTTCTTTTTTTGCTTTTTCCATCTTTTCTCTGTGGGCATCAAGTGCCTCTTTTGAGATTCCATGCCTCTTGGCAACTTCTTCAACTTCTCTTCTCACTTTCCTTTTGATTTCAGGTTGTCTAAGTTCCACATGAACTTTTACACTCAGCGCTTGGAAGGTTCCAAATCTTTCTACCTTAGGGTCTTTGGACTGGCTCAGCAAATGTTGGATATGCAGCTCTATAATTTTCTCATCTACTTCATACCCCATTGGCATGATCTAGACTGTCCTTGGCTCCACTACCTTTATTAGGCATTGATCAGTGTCAACCATGAAACACACTGTATCTTTGTACTTCTCAACCAATGATTGGGGAATTCTTTCTCTGGTTTGCATCATATTTTGAAAGTTCTTGAAGTAACCCCACAGAGCTGTATTTCTGGCCTTAGCATCCCCAAGCCCATGCAAGTAATCTCTGATTTGAATTGCAACAAGTTTGTCATTCTGCCATACCCAACCATTGGATCCCGGCAGCTCATTCATAAAGTAGAAAAACAAACACAATATTAGTCCACCATATTTAAAAGAGTTCTTTTTGTCCTTCTTTATCTTCTATAAGTTTTCCATTAGTTGGCTCAAAAGGAGTTCACAGAGATCATAATCTGCATTCTTTCTCAACATCTCATAAGTAGTATACACAGCAGTTCCAGATACTAAATTCTCCCTGCTGGAGTGATATATCGTATAGCTAATTACCATAGATGCAAACTTGATATCCGGATTAGTGATATCTTCTATGGTCATTGCTCTCTTATCAAATTTTGATCTAGTGGCCTCAGTCACAGTTTGGTTTTTGACAGATTTGAGAATCGGTAACCCTCCGGAAGAGTGTAAACTGGTTACTGCCCTAATTGCATCCTTGGTGATCTTGAATGGTCTATTCAACCATAAGAAGTTATCATGTACTCTGCTCAACACATACCAGACCCACTCATCTTCTTCAAAACAAGGGAAATGGATGTACTGACCAAAATATTTTTCCCAGATGGTCTTATACTGAGGTTTTAGTTCAAATGAATCATCTATCAGTTCCTTGTGGTAGATGTCCATCAGCTTGGATTCACCAAAGTCTTCAATGTTTGCATGAATGTAAACCCTAACGTCTTCTACATGCAAAACCCCATGCGGAATGCTAGAAAATGCCCCTAAGGGATCCACTTCTAGAGATTTGTAGGGATGCTTCTTAAATTTGGGGTGAGGTCTATCAGAGATCTTTACAACATTCAGAGTGGCCATCTTAAAGATTCACATAAAGTTGGATCAAGAGTGAAAAATATCTTTTTACGCTTCTAGGTTTCACGGGATGAGCTGGATTGGATTGCTTGGAAGAAATGTCTTCTGTGATTGATTTTTGAGAGACTTGAGACAATTTGTTTGCAGAGCTCTTTTTCTCTTCTTCTCGAGTGTGAATGTGTGAATGATGATCAAATGAACCCTTTTATTTCTGGAAAAACCCTAATTTCATATTGCAATAAATGTGTAACTCAAGTCATTCTAGTTGCTTGGTTCTTCTTATTTTGAGAAAGATCTCTTTCTGAATCATTGAGATGTACTTAGAGTTATCCTTGGTGATTAATAACAAATTATATTAATTTCCCTAAACACTTGATCTATCCATAGAACAAGATGCCTCGAATTTGAATCATACTAGATTTAACTGTGATAATCCTATTTTATTGGATGACTGTTAAACTAGATCAATCTTGGAATATTAGACTCTTCAAATCTTCCTGCAGATCTTCCATATCTTTACCAAGCTTTCTTTAGATGTTTCTTTGAGAATCCTTATATTTTGCAACTTCCCATGTGCCAACTTCAGGCACCAATTAACTGGCTGGGGGAAAATGTTTTTCTTTGTGTCTCCCCCTGAGCCAGAGCTCACTTTTTAATTTTCGGAAGGAATATCAACACCATATTCTAGTGCGGATCCATCCCCTACATTTTCTGTACTTCTCTTCACCCAAATATTGTTCATCTCACTTTTAACTTCATCTGCATTCACTTTTCCTTTTCCTTTGTCTTGATTATGATTATGATGCACCAGACTCCTTTTGTCTTGATTCTTGCTTCTATAGAATTTGGCAATATGACCGGATCTATTGTAATTGTGGCAAACAACATTTCTTTACATATTTGAGTGATATCCTCTTGATCTGCATTGATTAGCCATATGTACCATTCTATTGCATGCAAAGCATCTACCATTGAATGAATTGTTCATTTGCATATTTCTACATTCATGAGATTTGTGACCATACCTTTTGCAGTTGAAACACTGTCCGAAGAAGGATGTATTAGTCTAATTTATTCTCTTTCTACACTGGTTAGCTTTATGACCAAAGTTATTGCAGTTGTGGCAATATCCATTGAAGGATGGATATCTTTGAGCATTAGGTTGCCTTACCGGAGGTCTTCTAGGCCTGTTCCTTGGATTTTTTGATCCAAAATTCTTCAGATCGGATCCGAAGCTTTCACCTTTCTCATATCCCAAGCCACGCTTGTCATCTACCCTCTTTTGGCTTTCAAGAAAAAATTCAAGTTGAGCAAAACTTATCTTGAATTTCTCTTTGTATTCATTTGCTGTTAGAAGATCCTTTTTAAGAGTGTCAATTTGACCCTCAAGTTTTTCTTCATTATCTCTAGCATCTTCAAGATCAGATTCTAGATGCCTGATTATTCTATCCATTTTGTGGCAGTCTTCTGACTTCTTGAGAGATTGTCTTAGATCATTTTTAGTTTTTCTTTTCTCTTCAATTTCTTGGGTGAATTTCATAACTCCTGATTCCATTTCATGTCTTACCATAATGACCTCTTTTGATAACTTTTCACATAACTTATTTTTCTCCTTTAGATCTTCATTTGTACCATTGTCTTCACTTTGACTTGCCAATTGCTAAAGTAGATCTTTTCTCTTTTTCATAGAGATACTCAGTTTCCTTTTTAGTTCATTTATGAAATCATCAACCTGTTTGAGTCTTTCCTTCAATTCATTGACTTTAGAGTTTGATTGCGCAAGATCATCTAGGGCAGACTGAAGTTGCTCCCTCATACCATACACATCCATTTTAGTTCCCAGATCTTCCTCAAGTTGTTCGGCTCCTTTTGGAGGAACTTGGCTCTGATACCAATTGTTGATGACTGAGAGGGGGGGTGAATCAGTTATCTTAATTATTTCTTCTTTCTAAATTTCCTTATCAATTAGTGCAACATTAAATTAAATAAGCAAACATAACCATGAAATGGAAATAACATCAATACACATGATACAATGATTTTGATGTGGAAAACACTGTTAAGGGAAAAACCACGGGGTGATTAACCTAAGATTGTATTCTCTATTAGAAGAATAAGATAGTACAAAATGGCACTTGCCAATTAGGGCTCACTACCCGAGTACACTACTCACAAGAGGGTCACTGCCTACATAGTTTATACAAGGAAACTAGATACTTGAACTGATGAGAAGCATCCACATATGTTGAGGTTTAGTTCCAGTTAAGACCAATATACTGATCTACTGCACTTCATTCTTACTCTCTTAGGTGTTGCTGTCCTATTACATTCCGGACCTATCTTACTGTCTTCACACTGCTCTTATGCTTTTCTTCGCACCACACAATAAACCACACACACCTTCACATCCAAATCTATTTGGTATATATATATCCGTAAAAATGATTTTATTCTCTTTCTAGTCGGCATCCGGAATAGTCAATATTTTTCCAAACTCTAGTCTGTCAGCTGAATTCTTGCTTACCAATTGATACGAATCAAGGAGATACTTGTAGAAGTCATCTAACATGTTGGTCAATCATGAATGATACCTTAAGAACCTTGATCACCATCAATATATCATCTGGAATTATTCTGATGCTCTATTGGTCAGTTCTTCCTCTGTCTAGTCTGCCAAATCAAACCCCAGTACTTAGATGCTCATATCTCTTCAGTCTTTCATCACCGGAGGCTCAATCCCTAGAATCTATTAGTCAAGGTGTTCCTCTTGACTTCTCCAAGTCCACACTTTACAAAGATACTTCCTCTAAGAGATCCAGACCTAACTGTCAAACCTTGATGCATGCTCTGTTCTTGTTTATCGGACCAAAGTATTCTTCAATCTGACTTCCGGTAAATATACACCATGTCCTACGGATGTGTGGAGTGGTCTTTGTTTCCATCAATGACAACACCAATGAAGCCATGTAGTGTCTCTTGCCAACACCTTATAGGTTCACTTTTTCTAATTTGATCATATCCAGACATGTCTCACAGTCCTTTTTTGAGTGTGCGTCATCATGTAATATGCACCATCCTAATATCAGGACGTCTTCAATGGATGTACCTAACAATTGACATTTTTGTGATTCTCTGGATATGTATTTTTTAAACTCAGTGAAGTGATCAACTTCCTCTTCATCAGTTGAATAGTAATCAGGCTCAATGATCATCTTTTTTTCTTTATTATTGTCTTCATATATGTACATATTACTCATCAAGACTTCTTCAATCCTAATAGTCTGAGGTCTTATTGCATAAACTCCTAGTTCAATGTCTACATACAATATCTCATTGGTATTATTGTATTTAGTTATCATGTGCTTCATCCTAGGTTCAGCTTCTATCCATATCTAATTGGGGATTCCTTTCTAGGGTAACCACATGTGACTAAAATTAGTGGCCATATAACCATTAAGCATTTTAGATCAGTTCCTGCTAAGAAGCATTCCATAAGTATCAGGGATATCTACTACCTGGATGTCAATGTAATACTGCACCCTTGGGTTTGATGCAAGTTGCATGTGGATATGAGTTAATTCTCCTACCACATTTACCTTCGTTTTGTCAAGTTGTGTCACCTTTTTGAGGGATTTAGCTGGATGTAGACCTAAAGCATTGCAAATGGATAAGGGCATCACATTAGTTGATGCACCTAAATCCACAAGATACTTATGTAAATTCTTGCCAAATATCCTCAATGTAAGCAAGAATGGAGGTGATTCTAACTTATCTCTATATAGACTCATATGTGATGTTTCATGGTGCAGTCACAGTTAGGAGGGTCCTCAAAGAGAAAAATCTAGACAGTGCAACAATAGTAAACACAACAAAAACAATTCAAAGATATAAGGCAAATATTGATTTATTCATTTAGTATATCATAGAATTCAAATACAAATTGGCTAGCAACATGCGGGCTTACAATTAGGGTTCACATGCCTGATTATAGAATATTAGAATATGCACAAGATATAGCTTTGAAGCTCCTTCACACAGAATTCAACTATCAAGCTTATAAATCATTATAACTATCAATCACTATCCTCCTAGGGACCTATTACATCATTATATATCATATCTGGAACATAAGATTTCTCCACGTCGACCAAGGAAGGTCATAAACTCTAGTGAGGAGTTGTAAAGTGTGTACATGGATAGGTTGGACCTAATTGGATAGAACTATTGGAATTAGGGATTACAACTAATTCACCCCCCCTCTCAGTTGTCATCCCTAATTCCAACAATTAGTATCAGAGCAAGGTTCCTTGGAAGAAGCTTAACAGCTTGAGGATGATCTAGGAAGGAGTTTCAATGGGTTCACTTAGAGAACAACTTCAATTGGCTTTAGAAGATCTTGATCGGTCGAAAATAGAAGTAGATGACCTGAAAGCAAACCTTAAGGATGCTGATGATTGCATTAAGTTGCTAAAAGATAAATTAAAGAAATCTATGGAAAAGAAGAAGAAACTACTTTTGTAGCTATCTAATCTTACTGAAGAAAATGGCATGAATGAAGCCTTGGAAGAAAAGACAAAGGAATGTGAGAAGCTATCAAGAGAAGTCTCTATTCTAAAACATGAGATGGAATCTGGGGTGATGAGGCTAACCAAAGAAATTGAGCAGAGAAATAAGACTGAAGAAGAATTGAATCAAACCCTAAAGGAAAGAACTGAAGATTGTTGCAGAATGGACAGAACAATTCGCCACTTAAAATTTGATCTACAAGAATGCAGATATAATGAGGAGGAACTTGAAAGGCAAAATGTCATTCTTAGACATGACCTAGAAGTTGCAAAGGAATACAAAGAGAAGTTCAAGATAAGCTCAGCTAAACTTGAAGTGTTGCTTGAAAGTCAGAAGAAGGCTAATGATAAGCATAGTCTTGGGTATGAGAAAGGTGAAAGCTCTGGATCTAGACAAAGAAATTTTCAATCAAGGAATGGGAGAAACAAACCTAGAAGACCTCTAGTAAGATAGCCTAATGCTCAAAGGTATCCATCTTTTAATGGAAATTGTTTCAATTGCAGTAAATTTGATCATAGAGCTACTTAGTGCAGAAGTAGAGTAAATCAAAATGGTCCATCCTTCTCTGGTCAATGCTTCAAGTGTAAGAGGTATGCTCATAAATCTAATGAATGTAGAAGTATGATAATAAATAACTTTAACAACAAAGAAAATGACAATTCTTTCAATGGCTACTATTTTTCTTGCAATGGATTTGGACACATGGCTAATCAGTGTAGATCAAGAGGAAATCAAGTAAATAAGAAAAGAAATGTTGTGTGCTTTAGTTGCAATAGATATGGTCATATTGCAAGATTCTACAGAAGAAGTAATAATGAAAGAAGAGGTCTAATAAATAGAAAACTAGGTGAGCAGAGACAAAATAAAGGCAAGGGCAAAGTTGATATGAATGAAATCCAGAATGAAATGAACATGACATGGGTCAAAAAGGGTGAAATGAATAATGGCAATGAGTCCATATTGGAATCCGGTGCTGGTAATCCCTCCAGAAATAAAATTAGGAGCTTTGGCTCAGGGGGAGCTGCATTTAAAATCAAATTCGCCCAGCCAGTAAGTAGGTGCCTAGATTTGGCACAATAAGAGAAGATATTTTGTATTATTGGAGATCATTTGGAAGGATTTCTAGAAGAAAATGTTAGAAATGAAAGCAACACTACTTTAATGGAAATTTGATTCGAATAAATTTCAGCAATCTTTTAAGTGTGCACTAACAATGGAGATTGTAACAAAACCTAAACCCACAATACAAAAATATACCAGAAGTAGAATGAAGTACATAACACAAGTGTTTAACATGGAGAAAACCCTTGCGGGTAAAAAAACTCCACCAAGAAAAGACGTCAAGTTGTATTATCTTCACAAAAGGAGATTACAAATACATTCACTTCCTCTGTCCTCTAACCTTCACTCCGGCAGAACCTGGGTACCTATAAACTGTTATATGCATCTCATCTACTATGCTATGGCTTTTATAGAATTTACACAACCTCAAGACATTAAATGACTTCTTACAAGCCCATAACACTTGTCAAGAGTCAACAATACAACCTTGAGCATCCATAGCCAATAATAGGCTCTTACGGAGTCATAAATGTTGTCATACATGCCTCCTACACTTGGGAAAAAGTGCCCATGCAAGCTTGAACGCCTTGGGGCCAAAAATAGCCACTTACAGCATCTTATGATGCGTCATATGCTATTATTAGTGTCATAGATTCTTATGACAACTTACAGTTGTCATACAATCTCTTACACCTTCTTACAACATCTATGACTTGTGTCATAACACTAAAAATAGATTATTCCTCCACATGTGCACCCCATTTTGACCAATTACCATTTACCATAGTAAATGACATCCTGTAACTACCACCGATAATTCCGGGACTTACCGTGTAGTAACTCCATAATTACTGTGGATAGTAAATTATTTTTACCACTGTCGGTGAAACTTGTACATCCCTTATGGGTAATTACAAATTACAAATAATAAATGGAATAAATACAATATTGGGATTTACAAGGTTAATGGCACCTTATCCCAACATTCTCCCACTTGACATTATACATTGTAAATCAACCCATAGGAAATCAAATGAAAAATAATCGGGCACTAGAAACAAGGCCCATGGCCTCTCTACACCACACAAACTTCTTTGTTCTCACATGCTTGGTTAATGAATCTGCAACATTCTCTTGATTTTCTATCTTCTTCAACTCAATCTCTCTATTTGCAACCAACTCTCAAACAAAGTGATACTGAACATCAACATGCTTAGTTCGAGCATGATACATGGGATTCTTAGCCAAACAAAAAGCACTCTAGCTATCACAACCAATCTGAATATTCCTGCTATCAAAACCAATACCTATACATAGTCTCAACCAAACTACCTCCTTAGAGACATGAGTTGTAGCCATATACTCTTCTTCTGTGAAACTATGGGCTGCCTCTTACTCATCCAACTCATTGCACCTCCAAACAGAGTAAACACATAACCACTAGTGGACCTTTGACTATCCAAGTCACTTACCCAATCTGTATCAATAAAACCATGTATGTCCAAAGATTTATCAGCACTATCAGTACCAAAATAAACTAAACAATGATCAAGAGTACCTGCAAGATATTTAAACACCCTCTTCGTATAGTTCCAATGTTGTCTACCAGGGTTAGACATAAATCTGCTCAAAACTTCCACTGCTTAGGCAATATCTGGTCTATGCAAACCATTGCATACATCAAACTCCCTACAACACTAGCATATGGCACATTAGACATATCCTCAAGATCATCCTAAGTCTTTGGACACATATCTAATGAAAGCTTAGTACCAATGGGTAGAGGAACTCTAACTAGATTACAGTCCTACAAACTAAACCTCTGCAAAATAGTATTCATATACTTACTTTGTGACAACCAAAGCTTTCTGTTAACTATGTCCTTCCTGATCTCCATTCCCAAAATATACCTTGCAGCATCAAGATCCTTCATCTCAAATGCACCTAAAAGTTGGGCTTTAAGCTCACTGATCATACCCTTAGTATTGCTGAAAAACAACATGTCATCAACATACAAAGCAATAACCAGTATAGAATCATCAACACAATGAATGTAAACACAATGATCCTCCTCGCTTCTAACAAAACCCAATTTCAAAATAAATGAATCAAACTTTTGATACCACATTCTGGGGGACTGTTTCAGACCATAAAGAGACCTCTTTAACCTGCAAACCCAATGTTCTTTTCCTTTTACCTCAAAACCTATAGGCTGTTGCATATAAATTTCTTCTTCAAGATCTCCATGCAAGAACATACTCTTAACATCCATTTTCTCAATCCCCCAATCATAAGATGTAGCAATGGATAAGAGAAATCTAATAGAAGCCAATTTAGCAATAAGAGAGAATATCTCACCAAAATCAACTCCCTCTCTATGGGAGTAGCCCTTGGCTACCAGTCTAGCCTTGTACTTCTCCAATGACTCGTCTGCTCTAAATTTATTTTTGAAGACCCACATACATCCTATGGCCTTTCTTCCTTTGGGCAAACAAACAATATCCCAGGTGTTATTAGAGTCTAAAGCCATCATCTCCTCCTACATGGCTAGCTACCAAGACTCACTATCATCTGCATAAATAGCTTCCCTGTAGAATCTAGGTTCATCGTTAGTACTCAATAAAGAATATACACAATGAAAACTTGGTGGGCTATACCTATCAACTGTATTCCATTGTCTTGTGGATCTCAAGGGTGGAGTAAGAGACTCTACTCGTTCTTCTGTATGATCATCTGTACCAACTTCTTCTGTCACAATAGATTCATCTTCATTAGAACTACTTGAATCTTCTTCTTCTTCTTCACCCCCTAATCTATCATTGGTTCTTTCTAAGGTGCATCTTGCTTCTCTAACTCAAAGTGCACTCTCTTTACCTTGTCATCTTTTTCTTTTGGCTACTCAGGTTCAGAAATAGCTCTAAATTCCCTAAAAATTACATCTCTAGAAAAGATAATCTTGTGGGTTAATGGATTCCAAAGCTTATAACCTTTCACATTATCACCATATCCAATGAATGTACACTTTTCAACCTTTGGATCCAACTTAGATCACTTTTCCTTAGGCACATGAACAAAAGCCTCACAACAAAAAACCCTTAAATGTGAAACAGAAGGTTTCTTACCTGTCCACACTTCATAAGGTGTCGAATCAAAAACTTTATAAGGAGATCTATTTATCAAGTAGCAAGTAGTACACACAGCCTCTACCCAAAAGCATTTATCCAACTGTGCATCACTAAGCTTACTTCTGGCCCTTTCCATAATTGTTCGGTTCATCCTTTCTACAACACCACTCTATTGTGGAGTATACGAAGTTGTCTTTTGTCTAATTATACCTGCATGCTTGCAAAACTCATCAAATTCCTTAGAACAATATTCCCCTCCATTGTCAAATCTTAATATTTTTATCTTTAAACCTGATTGGTTCTCTACTAAGACTTTGAATTCCTTAAACTTAGTGAAAACTTCAGATTTATGCTTCATAAAATAAATCCATGTAAATTTGGATACTGTTATCACCTAGATTTGCACCCTTGCTGCAGTTGTGAAACTTCAGCAATCTGGAGTAACATGGGAATGATCTCTAAGTGTGGGACTTTGCTAAATGAGATTAGACCTCTAGAGAAGGCCAGCTTCCTTAACTGGTTATCACCTAAAACTACTAAATCTTAAGAAGAAAAGGGAGAAGGAATGCTTTTGAATGAAAGATGAAAAGAAACAACTTGAAAAGTAAAGGGTGATTCACCAAGTTTAATAAAAGAACCCTCACAGTATTGAGAAAATGCATAGCATAACGAAATACAACAAATAGGCATACACAGATTCAACTAATCCTAGCCGAGGTGAGAAACTAGATGATTGAAAGGAACCATACATTCACAGGCAATCATATGTAAATTCACACTAAACTAAAACTTAGTCCAAAGAGGCAAAATAACTTGCACATATGTAAGGGGAAGGCAAAGTTATAGTAGCAAAAAGCTCTGTTTGGAAACAGAAAAGCCTCAATGCTCAAAAAATTTCCAACCTTTTCTACAATTTACAAATACATATATATAGCATTTCAAAAAATGCCCTTAGTTGGTTATAAAATTCCCTCTAGGAGCTGTAGTAGGAAAAATATCTCCTCTGAATGACTATCCACCTGCACCAGTTATGGCATCAAATATCTGGCACTGGGCAGATAGAAGATATTTATGAGTCTTTAATGCAGCTGTTGCATCATCAATCTGAAATAATGCGGTGGAGAGATATCTTTTATCATCAATGTGAGTAGCTTCATCTTTGTGCAGCAATGAATGCAAGAAATATCTGCATCTGCTCAAAATGGTCACTGAGACATCTACTCACCCAAAACATGCAAATCCAGATCTAAAAATGAAACTGACAAAAACCCCTAAAAACCCTGCCAAAATGAAAGAGGGGACAAAAACATGCATCTTTGCCTCTTACAGCATGCCAAAATTTGCTAAAATGGAGGAGATACAGGCAATCAAAGTTTTGGTCAATTGCTTGTATATATTGCTTTGCACCTATGTATATACCGCTATGCACCTATGTATATATCGACATTTGAATCAGCCTTTGAATATGCATGGCACTTTGTATGTCCGCCTTTTATGTGCAAATGTATATGAAAACATACAAGTGAAAATACAATCAAAACTCACACAATGACCTGCACCTTTAGTGGACCCCACTAGTTGTATCTCCTCCTTGTATGTTTGAACATGCAAGCCACGAACTCCAAAAATGACCATTCGCTATATCTAATTGCCCTGTCGGGTCCGGCTTGTATCACCCCTCTTTGTATATCTCTTTGTATGTTCAAATATACAAAGCACTTATACATACAAGCCGCGGACTTGACACCTGAATATGCCAGAATTTGATCTTCAAGCCAGGTCTGCCTTGCATACTTCCCTTGCACCTTTGACTTGTATATCGCAATATACAATTGCAAATATACAACTTAGACTTCAAACTTTTATAAATATTTCTGAAAAAAACCTTTGGGTTTGGCTTGTATACTAGGAAAGCATGCCTTTCTTGTATGTCCAAACATATAAGCCGCATATATACAAGGCACTGTTCATGATATACATTGGCCTTTGAATGTTCCTCTTTTGTATGTGTGGCCCTTTGTATATCTGACTTGCATCTTTTCCTTGTATGTGGCCGATATACAAACGCCTTTGTATATTGTGGACCCTACCATTTGCACATTCGGCCTTTGCATATTTTTCCTTGTATGTTTCAATTGTATGTTGGAAACATACAATGCAAAATATACATTCTCTTTTGTTCATTGCACCGATGTACCTCTACTGTAGCCGATGCATTTTATCTTTGTATATCGGCCTTGCATGTTGGACTTGTATATCGGCCTTGTATGTGCAAACATACAACCCGATATACATTCCACTATACATTCTGACTTGTATGCCAACCTTGTATTTTAGGCAAAGGTCCTTTGTATATTCTGCTGATGTACATTGTAAAATGTACATTCACCCTTGTATCTTTTAACATACAATCTGCTTTGTATGCTTCCATTTTATATGCATCGGGCCCTTGTATATTTTCGTTGTATGTTGTGAATGTATGTCGCTGATGTATAAACCCATTGTATATCCGAATATACAACAACAACATACAAACCCCTACATGCAAGTGGGAATCTTTGATGGAATATATCTGCAATGTATAACTTGATATGCATACAAAATGCATACAATTGCCTTTTGCGCCTTTTGAAGCCGATTTACCTCCTTTTTTCGGGCCTGCCAATGTATCTACTTGTTGTATGTCAAACATACGACCCATTATACATGCAAACATTTTGATACATCGGTAGAATATTCTAGGAATCCTCAATGTATATTCCACCCTTGTATGTTTGTCAACATACAAAGGCAAATGTATATGCGAATATACATTGAAAAATGCATATTGAAGCACAAGCATGAAACTAAGAAATCTCAGCAATAGAAAATACTTGAAGTTAAAAGATTTCTGGGTTTTTCTGGGTTTTTTGCAAAGATTCTCAAGGTGAGACTTTTGGAAAATTTACCAAAACACAGCATGAGTATTTGGAAGATTTAAGCTTTGTATGGGCATCTTCTAAAGATTTTCAAGGAAAATACAAGGTGGACTATTTAAGTCTGGGTAGAGGAAAATAGGTCAATAGATACATCATCAATGAAGGTTACAAAATAATGAGATTTTTGGATAGATTCATTATCCATAGGTCCAAACACATCCGTATAAATAATTTCTAATTTCTCTTTTGCTCTATTGCTTGCTGAAGGAAATGATTTTATGTTTTGTTAACCAAACACACAATGCTCACATAAATCAAAGTGCTCATCAGAATAAGAGAAATCATCCAACAAATTTTTATTCTTAATAGTTTTCAATACATTATTGCTTGTGTGGCTCAATCTACGGTGCCACAACATACATGTATATTTAGTAGTGGCCTAAGATACATAGGAGGCATTACAAACTGTAGTTGCTTCAAGCTTAAATAATTTCCCGAATCTCTTCCCTTTCGCTACCACCAAGTTCCCTCTCACCAATCTTTCCTTTCTCGACAATTGGATATGTAGAGTTGTCACCACGGTAGATATTACCTCCATCATATTCTTCATATGTGGAGAACCATTCCTTATGCAAAGTCATATGAAATAAGCATTCTAAGTCAACCAACCAGTGATCATTAGAAACAAGATTACATGTAGAAAGTAAAACTTCTTCACCTACATTCGAGGACTTATCCGAAGCACTCTCCCACTGTTTCTTGGGATTTATGCACTCCTTCACATGTCCCCTTTTACCGCAGTTCCAACACTTAACTCTGTTCTTTTTACTAGGAGTCTTAGACCAGACCTTGGACTTGTCCTTAGCTCCTTTCTGATCTCCTTTAGGTCCACTTTCCTTAGACCTTCCCCTAACATTGAGAGCATCCCCTAAACTATCTAAACTCTTCTTCCTCAATTCTTGTGATAGTAGCACTGAAACAAGAGCATCCAACTTTGGATCTGCAAGGTTAGTAGTGATAGCAAGGATAACATTCTCCCAAGACTCAGGTAAAGAACATAGAAGTAAGATACATTTATCTTCCTCACTAACCTTAACATCTACTGAATCAAGCTGGCTCACTAACAAATTAAAAGAATTTAAATGCTCTGTAACTGACTCACCTTCTCGTATTTTCATGGAAACCAATTTTTTTTTTAATAAAAGTTTATTTACCATACTCTTGTCTTGATAGATCTCACCCAACCATTTCCACAACTTATATGCAGTCTCTTCCTTTGCGACATTCAATAGGATAAAGTCTGAAAGACACAAGCGGATGGTTCCCTGTGCCTTCTTATCCAGTCTATCCCACTCATCTTAAGAGACATCATCAGGTTTCTACTCTTTTTGGACATCCAACCATTGGTTTCTTTCTTCCAACAAATCTTCCATTTTCAGCTTCCACAACTCATACCCCGTTCTGTTGAACTTCTCAATGACTAATCAAGAGGTTGATGTAACGATGGATGCATCCAAAATAACAACACAAGATCTGCAAAATAAATGCAACCAAATCTTCCACTGCAGCTACAGCTTCCATACTACCACCCAAGAGTTAAAGCTGGCCAGTCTCTAATACCAAATGTTAGAAATGAAAAAAACACTACTTTAATGGAAATCTGATTCAAATAAATTTCATCAATCTTTTAAGTGTGCATTAACAATGGAGATTGTAACAAAACCTAAACCCACAATACAGAAATATACTAGAAGTAGAATGAAGCACATAACACAAGTGTTTAACGTGGAGAAAACCCTTGTGGTTAAAAAAACTCCACCAAGAAAAGAAGTCAAGTTGTATTATCTTCACAAAAGGAGACTAAAAATACATTCACTTCCTCTGTTCTCCAACCTTCACTCTGGCAGAACCTGGGTACCTGTAATATGTTATATGCATCTCATCTACTATGTTATGGTTTTAATAGAATTCACACAACCTCAAGACATTAAATGACTTATTACAAGCCCATAACACTTGTCAAGAGTCAACAATATAACCTTGGGCGTCCATAGCCAAGAATAGACTCTTACAAGGTCATAAATGTTGTCATACATGCATCCCACACTTGGGAAAAAGTGCCCATGCAAGCTTGAACACCTTGGGGCCAAAAATAGCCACTTACAACATCTTATGACGCGTCATATGCTATTATTAGTGTCATAGATTCTTATGACAACTTACAGTTGTCATAGAATCTCTTACACCTTCTTACAACATCTATGACGTGTGTCATAACACTAAAAATAGATTATTCCTCCACATGTGCACCCCACTTTGACCAATTACCATTTACCATAGTAAATGACATCCTGTAACTACCACTGGTAACTACGGGACTTATCATGCAGTAACTCCGTAATTACCATGGACAGTAAATAATTTTTACCACTGCAAGTGAAACTTGTACATCCCTTATGGGTAATTACAAATTACAAATAATAAATGGAATAAATACAATATTGGTATTTACAAGGTTAATGGCACCTTATCCCAATAGAAAAGAAGTAGATATGGCAATTTGTGAAGTGATTCATGAGAAACCGCATCAAGAAACAAAGTAACCGGATGAAGTTAGGGCAATGCATTTATTACAATGACAAATTAGTTTTCTGGAAGATAAAAAGTCACTCGCTCAAGCATTTAAATCACTTTGCATTTGAAGATAACAAGAAGAAAATCATTTGAACTAAAAATCTGGAGATTGAAGCACAAAGAATGAATTCGACCGGTAATTGATCAACTCTAACTCTGTGGAAGAAAAATGTACTTTTCTGTGAATCTTTGAATTTGTAATCTATTGAGATGACTACTCCTCTTGTTGTTGATATTACTGAAAGGCCCCATCCAAAATTTAAGAAGCATCCTTACACGTCAGTTGAAGTTGAACCATTAGGTGCATTTCCTAGTGTCCCATATGGAGTACTGCATGCAGAAGATATTAGGGCATACAGCCATTACAACGTGGATGAATTTGGAAATCTAAGATTGCTGGAATTGTTTAAGAACCATCTAAAGGATGATAACTATGATTTGAAACCAAAATTCAAAACCCTAGAGAGTAAACATTTTCTACAAGTCATTAAATTTCTGACATTTGATGAGAGTGAGTGGGTTTGTTACATCTTAAGATGAATACATGATGAGTTCATATGGCTGTTGAAACCTTTCAAGATTACAAAGGATGTTATTAGAATTATGACTAGGTTAAATTCAACTAGTGGATTAACCATGTTGAAATCTGTGAAAAATCAGACTGTTACTGGTGTAACCGGTGCCAAGTTCAACAAAAGGGCAATGACCATCAATGACATTATTGAACCATATGTTAAGTTTGCCTCTATGGTAATTGGTTACAAGATTTATCACTCCAACAGGGAGAATTATGTGTCTGGAATGGCATATATGTTGCATACCAAATGTTGAAAGAAAATGTAGATTATGAGTTATGTGAGTTATTACAGAACCAACTGATTGAGAACTTGAGAAAAATTAAGGACAAGAAAAACACCTTCAAATATGGTTCTTTGGTTATATGTTTATTATTCTACTTCATGAATGAAGTGCCTAGGGTAAAAGGTGTGCACTGGACTAGTGATAGGCCAGTTGCTACTCAGATAAGAGATCATCTATGCAGTGCTAAAGACTCTAACGCATAGAAAATTGCAATATGGGGATACTTTAAAAATTTTTAGAGTATGATGCATTCTAGGGAAAGGATCCCTAAATCAGTTGTTGATAAAATACAAGAATGACATCTATTTCATGGTGGACACTGATCAGTGCCTAATGGAAGCTGTAGATCCTAGAACTATTTGGATTATGCCTATGGGTTATGAGGTTGATGAGAAGATTTTGGAAATTTATGCTCAACATCTCTTGAGCAAACCCAAGGATGACTCTATTGAGAGGTTTGGGACTTATAAAGAGCTTGATGAAAAGATGCATGTTGAACTCTGGAAGCTAGAGATTAAGAGAAAAGCTCAGAAGCAAGTAGAAATGTATGTTGAAAGCATTGGGATGACAAAGGAAGTTGTGAAGCAAAACAGAGAAGAATGAGAAACAATTTGGAATGGATGATTCCTCTATCCTAGAAGAGGAAGCAATAAGTAGGGAAGAAGAAAAAATGACAGATGAAACTACTGATGCAAGAGGTATCCTAACTCCTTTGGATCATTCTAACAAAGAAGATACAGAGATGAATACATAAGCAGATGATCAATTTGAAGATGACTCATTGAAGGTTGAAGAGCATGAAACAAAAAATTCTAAAGACCATGAAGTAGAAGAGGTCAAGGAGAAAAATGAAAAAGAAGAAGAGATTACTAAGGATGATGAAAAGCCCAAGCAAGACAATCTGGTTGATAGTACCAACAAGAATCAGATAGACACATCATCATTTTGGGTAAGAGACACTATGGAGGCAGTGAAGGAAATTTTGGAAAGAGACACAAATTGAAGAAGATTAGGACATTATACAAGGTCCAATAAATTTTGACAATTATCTCTAGTGTAGAAGATGAAAAGTTGGCTTCTATAGCTCAAGCCAAGGCTAGAGAAGACATTTTGAAGTCTCACATAGAGGACAATGAGATACATGGTCTAGCATCAGGAATTTTAGAGAAAATCATGCCAACATACCAGAAGGATTCTTCGGCATCCCCCTTCGGAGAATTAAAGAAATTGATAAACTTAGTAAGTTCTCATTTTGAGTCTCTAGAGAAGTCTACAGAGGTCAAGGTTCAAAAAGAATTCAAATATAAAATATTTGATGCTCTTAAGGGATTGATCGGAGTAGATAAAATGGTGTTGGATGCCAGTGTTTAGAGTATTCAAAATGCTCTTACAAAAGGAGGAAATGTATATAAATTTTGTCTATCTTGTCCTAAAATTATAGAGGATATTAAAGATAAAATAAAAGTGTCTAAGCAAAAATTATCTAGTATATCCAATTCTTTTGATCCAGTGTTAGTATCAGTGGCAAGTAAGGAGAGTCAAGTGATCAACTTGATTGAAGATATAAAGAAATTGATAAAAGAGGAGAGCTTAGAGGCAAGAATGAGTGAGCTCTGGGGACTACTTTCCCCCAAAATGGAAGCCATGTTCAATTCTCTAGCTAAAGCCCAAGCTGTAGCTCATTCAAGTGACCCCATTGATTTGCTGATAGTAGAGTCACAAGTATTCCTTTTTAGTGGCCACATATCAATTTTGAACACTACAAAGAAGAGTTGGGATAGTGATTTGGCACATTTAAAGAACATTTTTGCTAATGTACTTAAGTATATGTAAATAAGACTCAAAGACTATTTGTACATATGCAGCCTGGTATTTTTGTGTAAATTTTGGTCTATGGATCCCACCCTTTGCCATTGATGTCAAAGGGGGAGTGAAGAGTAGTGAAAAATGGGAAATCTAGAAAGGGGGAGCATTGGAGAACATTGAAAAGCATAAGTGCACACAGAAAGGGGGAGTTGTTCTGACACTTAGTCATTTTTCACTAAGTGTTGCCATCAATGCCAAAGGGGGAGATTGTTGGCAAGAAATGTTTCTACACATGATAGGTGTTGTCATTGATGGCAACTAAGTCTACCTTGTGCATCCACATTGCATAATCTATTCATACCAGAAGTTAGAGTGAAGATTTGGTCAAGTCTGAATAGTCAGAAATAGAGCATGTGACAGGGTCTGATATCTTGGTCCGGATCTCTCCAGTGGTAATTCACAGTGTGCTATGGAGCTAAGGGAGTGATAAGGATTGTCAAGACTATATAAATCCAGAGATTTAGCCTCCGGTAATAAAGGATTCAAAAGTTACAAGGATTTGAGTATCAGGTTCCAGTCAGTTAGCACAGTCAAAAGAAGAACAGGGCAACCTCATATTTGATCTTGGTCCAGATGCATAAAAGTTGTTGGATAAGAAATTGGTGATAATTAGCAGTATTGGATGACATGATTGATGATATGGAAATAAATTTTTTTGGTCCACATTGATATTTGTGCATGGATTTAGTTGACAGAGTAGAGTGTTTAATAAATGTTTGAAGTTTTATTGAAGCCGACTACAGTTGATTGAATTTGTTGATGCAGATATATATAGCCTATGGATTCAGGTGTTTTGGGAGTGAGTGTGGTGTGATAATGGAGTAAGTGTGAAAAATCTAGATTAAAGTTTGAAAGAGAAGAGATCTAAGGCCCAGATTATGGTAGAGCAGTAAACAGGGCAGAATAAAGATGAAGTGTGTAAGAACATTGCATTGGTAGATGCTACTCATCAGTTCAAACAATTTGTAATCCTTTTGTAATCATTATTGTAGGTAGTGAGCCTCTTTTGAGTAGTGAGCTCTGGGCAATGAGCCCGAAGGCATGTGTCTTCCCCTTGTATAATACTTTTATAGAGTATAATCTTTGTGGTTTAACCCCCACCGTGGTTTTTCCCTTAACCAGGTTTCCACATTAAAAATCTTTGTGTCAAGTGTGTAATTTGTGCTTCTACTCATGTGTTATTTATTCTATCTTTTCATGGTTACATCATTAATCTGTTAAGAAGTGGTAAAGAAGAATTAACTATAGCAAGCGTCAAAGTTTTAAGACAACTAATTCACCCCCCCTCTCAGTTGTCAGCCCTAATTCCAACAAGAACTCCTCCATGAATGATGTACAAATCTTAGGGAAGGTCATCCATGAACTCTTAAACATTGAATGATGTTCCTTTCATCTTCACAAGTCATGAAATACTTTGCAGGTCTTCTCCTTTAGCTAATTGTCTGAGACTGTCAGGATGCTTTGTTCTAAGAAAATAATTGATCTTTTGATAGTGATATCTTTCCACTAATTGAACCAAATACTCTAAAAATTGGATATGATGTAGATGAACATGTATAGATGCTAAGTCTAGCTCTGTAAAGTCTAAAATGCAACTGCGGTAGAATGTGGACCAAAATATAGAAATTGCTACTGATTGAACTACCTGAATTGAACTAGAAAATGAAAAGAAACAAACTGAAATGAAAACAAACTAAAATGCAAATGTGTTTGGTTTATACAAGATTGCTCTTGAACTAGGGATTCTCCTACATCAGACATCCAGGGTTATTGAAAAAGAGAGTCCCTCACTTTGCTGGGACTAGAGGAAAACCAAAATGGTCCACCTTAGCCTGAGAAATCCAAGATGAGTCTTTTTTCGGTCTGCCTTTCCACTTCACAAGGTATTATTTGTACTATCTTTCTCTAGTGCTGCATCCAACTCTATTGTTCAAAATGTCTTCAATCTACTCTGATGATTGTTGTGGTAATTGCTTCTTGAAGTCTTCTTCTGTGTTGTCACTAAACTCTACTTCATGATACTGGTATGGGTCTACAATGTTGAAAATAGGTGATATACCCAATGTCTCTGAAAGCTCTACTTCATATGCATTTCCTGAATCAAATTTCTTCAGTATCCTACAATGTCCAAACTTCTTCATCTTCAACTTGTTATATGTCCCAATTGGAAATCTTTCTTTTCTCAAGTATACCATCACTTCATCTCCAACTGCAATTTTTTTGTATCTTCTCTTCTCATCTACCTTCTCCTTATACTTGTTGTTCATCTCCTCTAAATGCTTCTTCACCTGATTATGCACTGTCTCCATGTGTCCTGTAAATTCTTTTGCTTCTGTACTTCTCTTTCCTTCCATACTAATATCTCTCAACTCTGTTACTCCTCTAGGGTTTACTCTGATAACAATCTCAAAGGGTGTTCTTCTGGTACTCCTATCCACTGAGTTATTATATGCAAACTCTGCTTGTGAAAGAATCAAGTCCCAGCTTCTTGCCTTCTCTCCAACCAAACATCTCAACATGTTTCCCAAACTCTTATTCACTACTTTTGTTTATCCATCAGTCTGTGGATGAAATGTTGAAATAAACTTCAAGTCTATTTTCATCTTCTTCCAAAGTTTCTTCCAAAAATATCCAAGAAATCTTGTACCTCTATTTTAAATTATGCTCTTAGGTAATCCATGCAATCTCACAATCTCCTTAAAAAATAGGTCAGCTACATGTACTACATCAATTGTCTTCTTACAAGGTATGAAATGTGCCATCTTTGAAAATTGATCCACTACTACAAATATTGAATCATATCATCTCTGTGTCTTAGGCAATCCCATGACAAATTCCATGCATATGTCTTCCCAAGGTCTCTCTGGTACTGTCAAAGGTTTATACAATTTAGTATTCTGATTACTTCCTTTTGCAACTTGACAAATTGTACAACTTTGCACAAATTTCCTAACATCCTTATGTATTTGAGGCCAAAATTAATTTTCACTCACCAAGGCCATTGTCTTATCAATGCCAAAATGTCTTGCCAATCCACCACTGTGATTCTCTTTGATCAAATTATCTCTCATGGAACTAGGTATGCATAACTGATTTCCTTTGAATAACATATCTTATTGAATGAAATAGTCCAACCACTTACTCCTATCTATCACTACAGGTCCCTTACATGCTTTCCAAGGTTCTACAAAATCAAGATCTTCCTCATACATGTTCTTCAATTCATCAAATCCCAACACTTCAACTCTCATTTCTGTCAGCAAGTTCCTTCTCCTACTCAATGCATCTATAACTTTGTTTGATTTTCCACTCTATGCTTCAACACAAAAGTATAACTCTGCATGAACTCTACCCATCTCATATGTCTCTAATTCAACTTACCTTGATTGTTCAAATATTGCAAAGCTTGGTGATCTAAATACAACACAAACTCCTTAGGCAACAAGTAATGTCTTCACTTCTTCAAGGCTTGAATTATGGCATAGAATTCCTGGTCATAAACTAAATATCTTTTGCTTGCATCATTCAAGTTTTCACTGAAATATGCTACAAGTCTACCTTCTTGACTTAACACTGCTCCAATTGCATTCCCACTTGCATCACAATCTACATGAAATACCTTATTGAAATCTGGTAATGCCAAAACATGTTGCTCTGTCACTTTCTGCTTCAACAACTCAAAACTTTTATTTGCTCCTGATGTCCACTTAAAGTATTTTCTATCTTGTTGTGATTCTTACAACATGCCTCATTTTACCCTATAGCAAAATGAGGACCACTGTTGTGGCTTTTGCTTTTGTGTTGGTTTGGCTCTGCTTGCTTGGCGATATGGGTAAAATGTCTCTGATGCTTAAAACTCAAGTTGTACAATGCTTGGTGAAAATGGTTGTTATCAATGAGGTCTATGTTAAAAATCAGCTAGGGTTGCCTTTTGAACGATTCAAAAATTCTGTGTATTTTGAGAGTTATGCTAGTTTTTTGTGAAAAGTCAACGTTGAATTATTTTGGTCGAAATGTATTTCATATATAGTACCATTCGCATTATCTCATATACTTTGTGTTATTAGGATGTCAGGTTATACTTTATGCATCGTGTTTAAATCCCATGTTATGTTCACATCTTAAATGGTTCAAACATTCTTATGCTAATCCAGACCTGATAGCATTTCATGGCATACTTTATAATGGTAGAAGTCCATGGTTGTATTTGCATATAATAAGACATGTATCTTTTATGCAAATCCTAAGTATGCATTGGTGGATGTTAAAGGAAATTTAAAGTTAGCATATGAAGTCATGGTTATCTCATTTGTAAGGTTAATACATTGCTAGAAGTATATTTTCATATACAAATGCAGATACGAACTTGAAAAGAAAATTCAATTGAGTTTTAAAAGAGGAAACAAGTGGTTATATTTGTATATGTATTTGTATGTATGAGCACATGTATCTAAAATGCAGATACAAATCCAGACGCGATTAAAAGTTAAAGACTTTATAAACTTCAGGTGGAGTTCATGTTTTTATGTTTGTATGCATGTATTAAATATACAAAGGAGTAAGATACAATTACAGGTATGAACTCAGGAGTAAATTATGAAATAAAGTGCATTTGTGCATAACGAGGAATGGAAAAGTCAACATCACATATGCATGTATAAATGCATGCATGTGATTTACAAAAGGTGATACAAACAAACTATATTCAAAGCCAGACCTGAAGGTGATTCCAAGTCATTTCATAAACCCAATGGAGTTTGTGTTTGTATGTTTGGTGACTGTGTAAGATATACATGAACATATACAAGCAAATATACAAAACAAATGAGAAGGGAAATTGCGAATGCATAAAGGTAACACATGCATGGTTTAAGATACAAAAGGCAAACTGAAAGTCAAAAGGGTCATTAAATCAAAATGTGTGTAATGATGTCATCACTCCTTCCCTGCATATTAAGTGAGAAGTGCATGTATAGGATATACAAATACAAAAGGTGCAAAAGATGCCAACATATACAAAATTCAAAATATGCACTGAATGGTAAAAGTAAAGCATAGGTCAAATTGCATATATTAATTACAACATTTAATGCATATCTACCATAGGAAATACCTAATGTAAAATGAGTAAAAAGGGAATTTTGATTGCATTAACTTTACAATTACATTTAGAATTTAGTTGTAGAGCATTCTATAGAGCTATGGCGAATGAAGGTGAATTGTGATCTCAAAGATGGTTGCAGTAAATGTTGGCAAGAGACATTGCAAGGCATGTCATGTGTTATCATTGATGGCAACTAAGTCCATTCCACACATCCGTAGTGCAGTATCAGATCATACCGAAAGTCAGTTCCAAGATTTGTCCAGTTCAGATAGATAGGAATAGGGTATAAGGCAGAATTTAGTATTTTGGTTAGCGGATCTCTCCAGTTAATCATTGTGTGTTGTGAATCTGAGGGAGTGTAGAGGAATGTCAAGACAATCTAAATCCAAGATTGCAGCCTCCCGTGACAAAGGGATTAAAAGTTATGAGCATTTGAGTACCAGGTCTTAATATGATAGAATAGTTTAGTGAAGAACAGATTGACTTGTGTTAGATCCTTGTGCAAATCTAGTAGAAGTGTTTTGGTGAGTTGCATATGGGATATAATGTTAGTAGCTAACATGTATGGTGACCTGTAAGTTTTATTTCTGGTATGCATCAATATTGGTGTATGATTTCAATCGATAGAACAGAGTACTTGTATTGTTTGTTAAGTTCTTCATAAGGCTGACAGAAAAGTGATTGAATTTCTTGAGGCGGATATATATAGCCAATGGATTTGAGTGTATTGAGTGATGATTTGTGCGAATATGGAGTAAGTGCAAAAAGAGCAAATAAGAAGAGCGAAAGAGAAGAGATCTAAGGTCCAGATCATGGCAGAGCAGAAAAAAGTGTAGAGTGAAGATGAAGTGTGTAAGATCAGTATTATGTGCCTAACTGGAACAAAATTCTTGCATTGGTAGATGCTATTCATCAGTTCAAACAATCTGTAATCTTCTTGTAATCATTTTGTAAGTAGTGACCCTCTTTTGAGTAGTGAGCCCGAAGGCACGTGCCTTCCCCTTTTGTAATACTTTTAACAGAGTATAATCTTTGTGGGTTAACCCCCACCATGGTTTTTCCCTTAACCGAGTTTCCATGCTAAAAATATTGGTGTCAAGTGTATTAATTGTGTTTCTACTCATGTGTTATTAATTTTTTCTTTTCATGGTAATATCATTAATCTATTAAGAAGTGGTAAAGAAGAATTAACTATAGCAAACATTAAAAAATTTATGACAACTGATTCACCCCCCCGCCCTCTCAGTTATCAGCCCTAATTCCAACAATTGGTATCAGAGCAAGGTTCCTCAGAAGAAGCTTAATAGCTTGAGGAAGATCTGGGAAGGAGTTTCAATGGGTTCACTTAGAGAACAACTTCAATTGGATTTAGAAGATCTTGATTGGTCCAAAGCAGAAAAAGATGGTGCAAATGTTGATGCACCCAAACAAAATAGTCCTGATACTAACATTGAGAAAACTCAAGAAAAGAAAGGTGGTCTAGAAATTGTGGTAAGAGACAGTGCAGATGTAGTGAAGAGTTTCCTAAGTAAAGAAATGTTAGAGTTTGATGAACCTAAACTGATTCAAGGACCAATCAACCTGGATACTCTCTCTCCGGTCCAAATGATGAAGATAGTATCTTTCACACAAGCCAAGGCAAGAGAAAAGATATTAAAATCTCACATAGAGGACAGTGAGCTATTAGGCCTTGCATTTGGTATATTGGAGAAGAGAATGCCAACTTTCTAGAAGAATCCATTTGATTCTCTCTTCAGAAATCTAAAGAGCCTTGTAAATTCTGTAAGTACACACTTTGAGTCGTTTGAGAAGTCTACAGAGATTAAAGTCCAAAATGAATTTTTGGATAAGAGATTTAGTGAGTTAATGGGCCTAATAGGGGATGATAGAAAGGTACTTGATATCAATATAAAGAGTATTCAAAATGCTCTTAATGACTGAGGTGATGTATACAAATTTTGTCTATCTTGGCCTAAAGTTATTGAGGATATTGAGAAGAAGATAAAGGAGTGGAAACAAAAATTGTTGAATCTATCTCAAAATTTTGATCCTCTATTCTCCGGTAAGATAGGAGTGTCAAGCAATCAACTTTGACTGATGAATAAAGAAACTTGTTACAAAATAGAGCAATATTGTGGAGAGAATGTGTGACCTCAGGGGATGGATTGCCCCCAAGTTAGAAACAATGTTTACTACTTTATCAGAAGCTCAAGTTGCAGTCCAGACAGGTGATCCATCAGATCTAAAGAAAATAGAAACACATGCATTCCTACTAAGTGGACACATCTCAATTTTGGATGGCATGAAAATAAGTTGGGCTTTTGAACTTGTGTAGTTGTGTTTAGTGGAAAATTGGATTTGTTAATGTTTTGGTGTTTTGATGTTTGAATCTGCCTTTCCACTTTACATTCAAGGATCTAGGGTCAAGTGGCAATTCACTATCATACCATGGATCGCTATGAGATGTAGGGAAGCTTGGATTAGGGAATTTAATTACCAATTTTTCTTCTCTTATGCTCAATTGACCATTAAAACCCTAATTATGTAAATACGACAGTAAACTGACGAATAATAGAAAAAGTTTTTACAAACAGGAGTAAAATAGCAAATCACAGAGTACCTGTTTTCGAGGTTCTGAGGTGGAACAGTCGGGGACTAAGGTGCAGGATCCCAAGTCCAAGGTAACAATTTTTTCGTGGGATCCAAACCTCCTTCTGACACTAATCAGCCCTGTAACTTCTATTTTTGGAAATTTACCTATGGAGGACACTAGTGTGAGCACCCAAGTCCTAGAAATGCTCCAGTGTCCTACTTCTCTTTAGATCCTAAATCCTTGATGTCTGTCAATCCTTCCTGCAACTTCACTTTTCCCAAATGTGACACCTGTAACCTACAATCACAAGACTTTGGGAGGGGGTTGTGGTGTTTAGAGGCTTGCCTCAGTCAAGCCCTGGAGGACACTTAAGTCTCCGAACACAGTTGTAAGATAGAGGGTGCATGCCCTTGTGAGGTAGAGGCAAAAAAACCAAAGCAAATGATGATGAAAACACAATATAATGTCACCTTGTAGTGAAGATATCATGGGAGGAAGATGATCTTCTATCCATAATGAAATGGATGCTCAAATCCACAAACACAAACACATAGACAACACCAATTTGCTCTTGCAACACAATGAAAGCCTTGAATCACAAGTTGATAGCTAGTTGAAATCTAATTGCAATCTAGTTTACAAATGAATGCCTAAACATGATTTTATATGCAACTACAAACACTCCCACCAATATTTTTGTAATTCAAACTTACTGTGTTGGCATAGGACCCAAATAATGGTCATAAACTGACACCCAAAAATTGGGGCTGCCCCAAAATAGGGCAGGACTAGGGTGCAGGCGCCCAAGTCCTCTCCCCCTATTTTGAGTAGGGTACAACTCAAGGGGTCCTCCTAGGTCCCATTTGTCATATTACCTAGGGCTCATTCTATCGGGATGCCAAATTATGAACTAAGATGTCCTAAATCCATGCAAAAGACCTAGGAGCTAAACCTTATGAGAGAAAAGCCCCCAAGGGGACATTTTCTGACATTATTGTTGACCTATTTTCCTCTATCCAAAGCCAAATAGTTCACCTTGCATTTTCCTTGAAAATCCTTTAGAAATGTCCCTACAGGCTTAAATCATTCAAATATTTATGTTATGCCTTGTCAAAAAATCCCAAAAATCTCACCTTGAGAATCTTTGCAAAAAACCTAGAAAAACCTAGAAATCTTTGTACTTCAAGTATTTTCTATCGCTGGGATTTCTTAGTTTCATGCTTGTATTTCAATATGTATTTTTGAATATACATTCCCAAATGTATGTTTAAAACATACATTCACAATATGCAAAGGGCTAGGTGCAATCGGCAAGCATACAAGGATGAATATACATTTTGCAATGTACATTGGCAGAACATACAAAGGACTTTTGCCAAAGATACAAGCCTAATATACAAGTAAACATACAAGCAAAACATGCATTGGGCACATACAAAGAAATGCATACAAAAGTCTTTGTACATCGGCAAATATGCAAGGGTCAATGTGCAAAAGGGAGAATGTATATCGGATTGTATGTTCACACATACAAGGCCGATATACAAGTTAACATACAAGTGAAATATGTAGGGGACAATGCATGCCGCAAAGATACAAAGGCGAATGTATGTCTGACGTACATTGGAGATGTACAGGTGCAGATACAAAGAGGCTGACATGCATTCGCTATAGTGAAAGGGATTTGTATGTTTCCACATACAAGTCAAAGATACATTTGCCACATACAAAGGTGGAACACTCAAAGGCCAATGTATATTGGAACAGTGGCTTGTATATTTCGCTTTGTATGTTTGCATATACAAAGCCAATATACAAAGGGCCAAACATGCAAGGTCATATACAAATCAGTTTGTATATGTGAGATATAAGAGGCCGACATACATTTGGTGGGGCCCGCGGACGTACATCAGTAAATATGCAAGGAGTCTTGTGCAAAGTCAACATGCAGGGGAAAGTGATTCAAAGCTGGGGCCCACTGCTTGTATATTTGCGATTGTATGTTTGCACATACAATCAAATATGCATTCATAATATACAAACTAGATCAGAAGGGAGCATACATTCCAATTGATAGTCTCCTGAGTTCCGCAGTTTGTATATTTTGCATGTATATGCGATATACAAAAGAAAGATACATTGGCGATACGCAAGGCGGACCCGAATGGGAAGTCAAATTTGATGAATTCAGTACTGGAGTCCGTGACTTGCATGTATGTTGCAATTGTATATGCAATATACAAGGGACATATACAAAGAACAAAAGATACAAGGTCTGGATCTAAATGACAATCAAATGCAGCTAATGATCTTTGAAGTCTGCACCTTGTATATGTAATATACAAGGCAGGGTGCAATGGCTACATCCAACCTGGACCCGTCTTAAAGTTCAAAAGTGGCTGATAATCTATTGGAGTCCACATTGTATGTATCTAGGCAATTGCATGTGCCGATATACATTTGAATATACAAAGCCATATACAAAGGAACATACATTGGCAATAGTGTATACAAGAGGAAACAAAGTAAAGGCACAGGCAGTTGTATGTATATCGCCATTGTATATTCGCATATACAATGCGATATACAAGGAAATATGCAAAGAGAAAGATACAGGTTTCCAGTGATGCTTCTTAGTTTCATCTCAGCGACGAATCAAGTGGTGCCACGTGGCAGGTGATACAAGGGTCGATTCAAAAGGTAAAGGTCCGCTTTTGTATGCAGTTTCAAATGCATATACATAGGGTGATTTCAAAGGGCCATTTAGGTGCCAAAAAGCAAAGGGATATACAAGGGATTTTTGTACATCGGCGGCTCGACTGGAGGACATCCCACAGCCTGATACATATAGGCACTTTGTACATGCAAAGGTAGTTTTAGAAGCCAATTTAGATAGGGATATATACACAGATACAAAGCGATATATACAAGTAGTTGACCAAAACTTTGACCGCATGTATCTCCTCCATTCTAATGAATTTCCACATGCTGCAAAAGGCAAATATGCATATTTTTGTCCACTCTTTCATTTGGCAGGGTTTTCAAGAGTTTTTGTCACTTTTCAATTTCAAATCTAGATTTGCATGTTTTGGGCGAGTGGATGTTTCAGCGACCATATTGAGCAGATGCAGATATTTGTTGCATTCATTGCTGCAAGAAGATGAAGCAGCTTGCATTAATAACTAGAAATATCTCTCCATTGCCATGTTTCATATATTTCATATGTTCCTTGTTGAAGATAACCATTGAAGCTGCATGCATTCAAATGCCCAATTATCTTCCACCGATTCATGGGTGCAGATCGATGATGCAGCTGCTTGCATTAAAGACTTAAAATATCTTCCATCTACCCCAGTTCCAGATCTTTTGCACCATAACTTCTTGCACGTGGATAGTCATTAGAATGCAGATATTTTCTGTTATAGCTCATAGAGCGAATTTTTGTAACCGACTTAGGGCTTTTTTTTGGAATGCTATATATATGCATTCGAATGATGTAAATAAGGTTGGAAATTTTCTGAGCATAGAGGCTTTTTTTTCTATTTCCAAACAGAGCTTTCTGCTACTGTAACTTTGCCTTGCCATTAAATATATGCAAGTTATTTTGCCTCTTTGGACTGAGTTTTAGTTTAGTGTGAATCTACATATGTTTGCCCATGAACGTATTGTTCCTTTCAATCATCTTGTTTCTCACCTTTACTAGGATCAGTTGAATCTGTGTATGTCTGCTTACTATATTTGGTTATGCTGTACATTTTCTCAGTGCTATGAGGGTTCTTTTATTAAACTTGGTGAATCACCCTTTGTTTTCAAGCTTTTTGTTTCATCCTTCATTTTAAAGCTTTCCTTCTCCCTTTTCCTGTTAAGATTTAGTAGTTTTAGGTGATAACTAGATAAGGAAGCCAGCCTTCTCCGGAGGTCTAATCTCATTTAGCAAAGTCCCACACTTAGAGATCATTCCCATGTTACTCCAGATTACTAAAGTTTCACAACTACAGCCAGGGTGTAAATCTGAGAGATAACAGTTACATTTAGCCCCCACTTTAATGTATGTATAAACACGAGGCTAATACATGCATTAAAGTATGGTCACAAATATAGTAAACATAACAATCACAAAGAAGACATGCTAATCACATAGAAGATAGTAACAGGCACGCAAAACATGGAGAAGACAATTATAGTCATGCAGAACACAGAGAATAAAGTAAATGCATAGAAGATACATTAATGCATAGAAGACATGCATGATTTTTTTCTTTTCTTTTTCTCATATATATGAAATGCAAATGCAAGTACTAGAAAGTAAACAAACCTCCCATAATACAGGATGCACTCATCAAGCAAGTCTTTAGACTATATATATGGGGCAACACACACGCAAGACACACAAAACCTCCCAAAATGTAGGATGCACTCATCAAGCAAGTCTTTAGATTGCATATGGGGCAACAAACACACCACACAAAACAAGCACGCCAAACACACACACTTGAAGACACAGAGAAAACACGGCAGACAAGCAATGGAGTGTACCTATTTCTAGGTCCAACACCATCTCAGGCACATTATAGGCACACACTAATGATTGGACTTCGCCACAACAATCACTGAAAACATGCTTAAGGGTTGAGTTAGTCACAAAACTGCTCCCTACCTCCACAGAGGACTTTTGAAAATGACAGGATGATGCAATATGCTATGAGAAATACACCATCCCTGCCTCCGCAGAGGGCTTAAGATAAAAAAGATATACACGATATCCTGCGTCCATAGAGGGCTTACATGATTAATTGATTGATTGCAAACAAACTCAGGATGTAAGAAGCACTCATCGCACTAGTTTGCACTTGAGGACAAGCACATTGCTAACATCTATAACAGACAACTTACCTTATATATGCCCCACCTTAAGGTGATTGATATTAGGTATTAATATCAAGCATGTTAAGGTAGCAATAAAACACACAAGGGAACATTGACTTTTGCAAAGCCCATGCCCCTTGGAGGTGATATGTACTTTACGATTTCCAAATGTTCCCACAAACACATCCCTACAAGAAACATGTTATTGTCTACAAGGTCATGATAAACAAAAACATCAATGCATATTATTAACCACACAAAGAGCCAAGGTTATACCATGAATTTAGAGTTCAAGGATAACCGTGGGGCTATATCACGAAGCTCTTTGAATTGAGTACCACCAAGACTAGATTCAAAGACAAACAAAGGTGCACAGAGAAGCAGTATTGTTAAGGTTTGTAAATGCGATAGAAACATCATCAAATTCCCTATGCAGAAAGTATGAGTGCTTCCACTATCCAAGTGTCAGATAAAATGTACAACCCCATCGTCATATTAGGAACTAAGTCTATTTTTTTATTTCTCTTGAAAGGGACAATAGGTCCGCATGAGTATAAATATTTTTCATCTGCCCACTAGATAGAAACACTAGAGGAAGGGAAACAATAAATAAGAGAGGAGAAACAAGTATCTTAGGGATAGTCATGTAGGAGGGTGCCCCCAAGTCACCAACTACAATGCTATGTCCATAAGACACAACATACAATGATGAAATCAAAGAGAGAGGCAATATAGAAGAATGATGATACAAATAGAAGAGGGTCACAACAAAGGCAGTCTCCTGGTATCTCGAACCTTACAAGAGAATTAGGGGTCATCCCAGGAGGCCTAAACAACACATAACACATCATAGGGGAAGCACATCATGAGAGAAATAAAGGGTTAGAGATACTTACCTGGTAGGACCATCGTTAAGAACATACACATTTAGGATATCTCTCATGTTGTTTTAATATTGTATTAACATTAAGTTTAGGATGGCAAGAAACTTTGGTGCATTTCAAAGAGTGGTATCCTATATTGGTTGTGTAGTTAATTCTAGCAACTTGTAAAGGTACTCTAATTCCTTGTTGATTTACACCGCAACCATTGCCTACATAGTCATTATTTTTGTACACGATTTGAAATCCATGACCATATAGAGAGGCCATTTCTTTAGAAGAAGGTGAAGCCTCATAGGTATCATAATTTGTGTACAAGTGAGGGTATTGTCTTTATTTTCAACCAAGGAAACTTTGTTTTCCTGAGATGTTTCAAAAGATTGTTTAGATGAGATCGATGCAACTTTTGATGTGTCAGGTTTATTAAATTTGTATTCCCCTATACTGCAAAGGGTTAAAATCTAATGAACCCCAATCATCACCAAAAAGTGCATTCAATGGTTGGGAGTCTTGTACAACATTAGTCATTGATGGATCACCTCGTAAATTGTTTAATCTCATATAATTGTAAACTGGTTTTTCCATTTTAATGTGTAAATAATTATCTAGTTTAGGATCATCATGAATAGTTTGAAGTTTACCTTTGAATATAAATTTGATTGAATGATGTAGAGTGGAAGGGACTGCCCCCAATGCATGAATCCAAGGTCTACCAAGAATCATGTTGTAAGATAAAGAACTAGGCATGACATGAATTAGAGTAGGTACAATCACACGTCCCACTTGTATAGGTAAAGTTATAGTACCTATAGATTGTCATCCAACATTATCAAAACCATGGATACTTAACAGTTCTAGCTCAATGGTAGATGTATCAACTTTAATCTTATGTAATAAGTCTATGCCACAAACATTAAGAGTTGATCCATTATCAATCATAACTCTCTTAACCAATGTTTTGTTTATTGTAACAAAGATTATAAGAGGATCATATTGGTTTTGAACTTCAATTGATGGTAATTCCTGTGGTTGAAAGAGAATATCTATTTTTGTCGCATGCATACTATCCAATACAGCTACTACATCATTCATCTTAACAACAGGTGGCACAATCACCTTTTGTAAAGCTTCTTGGATCATTCCATGGTATGTAGGCGATGTTTGTATTAAATCCCAAAGAGAGATCTTAGCCAGAGTAGCATGAAGTTGTTTGACAAGACCATATTCTTGACCACTTTTATGAGTAAGGCAAGGTGATGGAGGGAGCATAGGTTGAGAACATGGAAGAGAGATAGGCACATACAATGCTTGCTTACTCTACTTGTTATTATAGGTGTTGTATGTATGAGCAATCACATTTTGTACACCCTGATTTCCTTGAGCAATTTGCTTTGCATAGTCGTAGATGTGATCCAAGGGTCTACCTTGAACAGTAATCACCCGCTTTAAGCAAGAGGGTGCACTAGGTGCCCCTCAGATGATCATCTTAGGAATATTTCTATAAAGTTTATTAATCAATATTGAATTAATATCGTTTCCCTCTTGGTTGTACCCAACATCCATCCCTAAAGGATTTAATGTGAGAGACCTTTTCTCATCCACTAATGCTACATCCTGGCCAGGAAGAGAAATGGGATGAGAGGAACTTGGTATTGTATCATTAGTTAGACTAGAGCTATCCATAGTCTTCTCATCAAAGGTTCTTGAGTTTTCAATCAAAGGTGGGATGTCTAATGGATTATCCGTAGAGGTCTCATGCACCAAATGATTGTTAGGTGAATAGTCTTTCTCTACCCATGAAGAATCCTTCTTGAGAGGGAGCCCTTTATCCACTAATGTTTAAGAATGTGTCAATGATATCATCCTCTCATTCTAGTATATCCTCATAGTAGGAATCCTTTTATATGTCATTATCACATGTTTTAGACATTATATCCAAAGCATTAAAAGAACTTTCACTCTCATCACTCTCAATGTGTTTCGTCAAATCTTCTACTACCCAAGGGTATGTATTCATGAGATATGTGAAGCTGTCATAATTAGATACATAGTCAAGGATTTCAAATGAAGTGCATTTAAATAAATCCTTGTGATGCATAGCTTGCAAGTAAGTGAGGACATGAGGATTCATGTTAAGAAATTTATAGAAACTCTTGAAGTTTTTGATATATGCATGTAAAGATACCAAAGAGTAATGAGATGAAGATGCCATAGTGAAATGTCTTGTAAGATCAATTTAAAATCATATTTTAAAGTCTTTTAAAAAATTATTCAAAAGACAAGTGCAAAACTATATGCAAAGATGACCTAAAATGCTTGATTTTTTGTACTTTTTCAATGTAAATTAATAAAAGTAAAGGTGTTGTAAGGATTTTGATCAAGGGAATAAAATTATATGTCTGATATCAGTCCAAAACAACAATAATATACTTTGCAACACACTCTTGATGCAAATCCAAGATAATGCCAAGTCAAATTGTAGTGAAAATATGTCGAAATAGGCACTTTTTTCACCAAAACTCAATGCAAGAGAGCATGACAAAGGGTGTTGTGAGGAAAATGATGGTGGAAAGCAAATAATATATGTAATAATAGCTACTTGGTTCCAAAATACCCAACACAACATGCTTTTAGTGCCACTTAAGGTAAAACCCTAGTGAAAATATAGCAAAAATAGGCTATTTTCACAGTTTTTCAATTCCAAGACCTAGAAAAAGGAGTGTTCTAATGAATTTCAAGAGGTGCAAAAAATAAAATCAATTATATCAGTCACCTCAATCCATAAAATTTTTCACAACAGACTTGGAGTGCAAACTATGTCAAACCCTAGGGCAAAAATGGCCAAAAAATGTAATTTTTCACTGAATTTTCAATACTAGAGCCCGTTAAAAGGGTGTTGTGAAGATTTTTAGGAGGGGAAGAAAATTATTACCCTGATAAAAACTAATTAATGAAAAAATACTCTTCACAACATGCCTATGGTACAAGTTTATAGAGTCGATAAGGCTAATTTTAGTGAAAATCGTTGTTTTTGAAGCCCTAGGTTTGAGATCTTAACACAAAATGTTATGTGAATGATTTGAAGTCTGATTTATGATGAACAATAAGTGTACTCATATCTGAAAATAATTTTCAAGCTCTAATATGCAAAATGGCAATGCAAATCTAATGAAAATGCATGAAAATTGCTAGTTTTTTTGTTGAAATTTTCTATGAAAAATGTAAATATTTTAAATCTAAATGCAAATTTACACTAAAATGCAAGACTATAGAAAAAATATAATTTTAATGAGCCTCTAAAATTAGTAGAAAAATCTGAAATAAGATTTTGCCTACTAACCCTAGATTTTGGAATTACTAGGTTATATGAAACTTGTCAAAATTTCTACAAAAGCTTAGAAAATTAATGATGAAAATGCAATGCAAATTTTTGAATTTTTGTCTTTTTCTATATTTTATATCAGATCTGATCCAAAAATCATGAATTAGGAAAATTTAGAAAGAATTGATGTAATTTAGTAAGCCAAACAATGCAATTTTTTCAAATTTTTCAAATTTTTAAATTTTTTAAATTTTTTCTCAATGCAATAAAATGAATGACTATATGAATGAATGAAATCAATTGAAATATGAAGACACACACTAAAAAAGTTGCAATTGAAGTCCAAAAACATGGGCTCACCAAAATGTTTAGTGGAAAATTGGATTTGTTAATGTTTTGGTGTTTTGATGTTTGAATCTGCCTTTCCACTTTACATTCAAGGATCTAGGGTAGAGTGGCAATTCACTATCATACCCTAGATTATTGTGAGATGTAGGGAAGCTTGGATTAGGGAATTTAATTACCAATTTTTCTTCTCTCATGCTCAATTAACCATTAAAACCCTAATTATGAAAATACAACAATAAACTGACGAATAATAGAAAAAGCTCTTGCAGACGGGAGGAAAATAGCAAATCACAGAGTACCTATTTTTGAGGGAGGCAGACCAGTCAGGGACTAAGGTGCTATTGGTGATGATGTTAGTCACAACCAAGCACACAAAACAAAAGTCACACAACAACCCTTGTTTATCTTGAAAGATACAATGAATTCATAGAATTCATGATCCCAAGTCCCCGTTGATTAGTTCACAATCTATTGATGTTACTCGGTGGTTGATGTGTATTGTTGTTTTCCATTTCAGGGTCTTACATAGATTTGTAGATTCTATTTCTGTAACAATGCTATACAGGGAGGTTACTCTACATAGCATATATCTCCAAATGATATGTCTAAGTTGATATTTGCATGAGTTCTTCCCTTATTTGTGATTCTCTGCATGACATTTTCAATACTACATGCATTTAGCTCAAAATATGCTAATGATATTCAGTTATCTTCAGGATGTCAGCATATTTCTTTGTTCTACTTAATATTTATCATGATGTGCAGTTTATGAAAGTGATTTCAATGAAATTAAAATGAGCAAAAAGGTTAGAGAGCGAGATTCCTAACATTACTTGACTGAGATCATGGATCCACATACATATTCCCATACATGCAATGAAGAGAAGAAAACTAAAATCATACTTCACTAGGATAGTCCACAAATCCACATGATTCAGTGCAAATCTTCAAGGGTAAAAGTTGACAACAACATGCAATGAAATGAAAGCGCTTCTATAGAACACATCATTCACCAGTACATATCTAGAAATCAACTTGAAGACTACTTAAGGTTTACAATCAAGATATAGTCTAAAGCTTCATCTCCATACAATATGATCATAAAATAGGTACATTTACAATGATCTGAGGAAAGGACCTTGATTATTTCAACAATCCAGTCCTCACTAGTCTCAGTAATCTGATCTATTTATAAAACTACTACAGGTCTGCTTTTTTGTATGATTGACCTCCTCCTTTTTTGTACAATATAGGGGCTCAATATATATCTCTGGTTTCTTCCCCAATCTGGCACCCAAAACCCTAGGAGATCAATGGTCAGCATCTTGAAATGTAGCATCAAATGGTGAGAAATGAATCCCGCCAAGAAATTAAGCAGCATACCCAGACAGGGTGCCACTCCAACAATAATGTTTCCATCTCCAAACCATCTTGCATTGAAAGCTCCTCCTCTTCTGATGTGTTTGGCCTCTCGGGATCTGGTGCTATCTTGTATGATGTCATCACCACTCAAAGGTCAGTCCTTATGTTCACCTGCATGCCACCACTATGTCGGCATCTCTGCTTCTTCAGCTACTCCAACAATCTGTAATAAATAAGTAGGAATAAACATCATCATTTGGTAAGTCAACAGGAAAAATGAACATTTATGTTAAAACAAGCTCTAAATGCACAAACATAGCCATCAGGCTCTGGAATTATGAAAATCGTGCATCAAAAATGCATATACGATGTTAAAACTAGTCGAGTCAACCATCGTTGACCAAATAATGCACTCCGACTCCAAAGCCAATTGCCCATCTGCCTCTAACTATAAAGTACTCCAGTCCAGCATGTGAGATACATCAGACATATATCACCTCAAAATAGAAACATGAAAAATATCATGGATACGTGACAGGCTAGGTGGCAATGCCAGACGATAGGCAACTGGACCTATCCGCTCCAAAATCTCAAAGGGTTTTACAAACCGTGGTGTGAACTTAGAGCCCTTTCCATAATGGATAGGACTCTTATGTGGCCACACTCTAAGGAATACTTTGTCACCAACTGAGAAGCTCCGATCAATCCTCTTAGCATCGGCATACTTCTTCTGCCTGTCCTGTGCCTCCTGTAACCTCTGTCTAATCAGTGTGACCTACTGCTCCATATCCTGTACAAGCTCTGGTCCAATGGCAACTCTGTCCTCTATCTGATCCCAACTCAATGGTGTCCTGCACGGTCTGCCATATAAAGCTTGAAAGGGAGGCATACCCAACAAGCTGTGATGCCCATTATTGTACGCAAACTCAACTAGATATAGATACTCCTCCCATCTAGACTGATGGTCCATAACATACATCCAAAGCATGTCCTCCAATACCTAATTCACCTGCTCTATCTACCCATGAGTCTCAGGATGATAAGCGGAGCTAAAGTTGAGCTGTGTGCCCAACGCCTGCTGCAAGGCTCTCTAGAATGCTGAAGTGAAAACTAGATCTCTATTTGAAATAATGCAGTGAGGTACTCCATGTAATCTCACAATATCATCTAAGAATACTCTTGCCACTGCTGGTGCATTGTATGTCATGCATACAGGTGAGAAGTGCGCTACTTTGGTTAACTTGTCGACTGTCACCATGATGGCATCATGGCGATGCGAAGACATAGGAAGACCAATAATGAAATCAATGGAAATGGTGTCCCATTTCCACTCAGGTATGTCATGTGGGTATAAAAGACCCGCTGGATACTGATGCTCGGCCTTGACCCTCTGGCACTCAAGGCATCAAGCACCAAACTCTGCTATGTCACATCTTATACTCGCCCAATGGTACAGCTGTCAAAGATCGACATGCATGTTCTTCACCCCTGGATGTGCTGCATATGGTGCTTTGTGAGCCTTTGATAACACTACAGTATGTAGGTCACCTACGCTGAGTACATAGATGCATTGTCGATGACGAAGTAACCCATCTACCTCAAGTGAATACCCTGCATACTTGCCCACAAGGGCCCTCTGTGAACTGATCTCCTGCTGCACCTCAAGAAACCACTCATCCTCTGGCAGATCCTAAATAATGCCACCTCTCAAGTCCACACTCAGAGTCAAGGTCAAGAGCTCGTGGCACCTCTGACTCAATGCGTCAGTAACCATGTTCTCCTTCCATTTGATGTAGTAGACATCAAAGTCATACTCGCAGAGGAACTCCATCCAACGCTGCTGACGAGTGTTCAAATTTGGCTGTGTAAAGATATACTGAAGGTTGTGATGATCTGAATGGAGCTCAAAGCGACAACCCAACAAGAAATGTCTCCAACAGACTAGAGCATGAACTACTACCGCTAACTCCAAGTTGTGCGTGGGGTAGTTCAGCTCATGGGTCTTGAGCTTTCACAACTCATACGTGATCTCTCTACCACCCTACATAAGTATAGCTCCCAATCCCTCAAGTGATGCATCCGTGCAAACCATAAATCTGTTGTAGGATCAAGAACCGCTACAAAAGGAGCATTGGTAAAACACTCCTTGAGGACCCTAAAGGCCCTCTCACACTACTTAGTCCATAGAAAGCTCTTCCCTTTCTGGTGAAGGGAAGTGATCGGGTGCGCAATCTAAGAAAAACCCTCAACAAAGCGATGGTAATAACCAGCTAATCCCATAAAACTCCTGACCTCTATCACACTAGTGGGTGCTGGCCAATCCCTAATAGCCCTGATCTTCGATGGATCTACTGAGATTCCATCGCTAGATAGGATATGCCCCAGATACTGAACCTCTGTCCTGAAAAATGCACACTTTGCCAAGTTCCCATAAAGATTCTACTCTCACAAACACTGTAGAACCTAACGAAGGTGCTCCTCATGCTCCTCCTTCGTCCATGAATAGATCAAAATGTCATCAAGAAAAATGATCACGAACCTATCTAAATAGGTACGAAACACCCCGTTCATGAGACTCATGAACATTGCAGGGGCATTCGTCAAGCTGAAGGGAACCACTGTGAACTCATAGTGGCCACAATGAGTCTGGAAGGCGGTCTTATGGATATCCACCTCTGTGATATGTAGCTGATGATACCTAGACTTCAGGTCTTTCTTAGAGAACACCCTAGCTTCCTGCATCTGATCAAAAAAATTATCAATCCTAGGCAGAGGATAATGGTTCTTCACCGTCACCTTATTCAACTGCCTGTAGTCCATGCACAAATGAAGAGACCCATCCTTCTTCTTCACAAAGATGACAGGAGCACCCCAAGGTGAAACACTCGGTCGGATGTATCCCTTCTCGAGCAAGTCCTCCAATTGTAACTTGAGCTCCGTGAGGTCATGTGTGGTCATCTTGTAGGGTACATGAGACACTGGCTCGGCACCTAGCACTAAGTCTATGTGAAAGTCTACCTCATGCCAGGGTGGCATCCCCGGTAACTTTGCTGGAAACACATCAGAAAACTCTCTAAGGAAGGGATGATCATCCAAAGATGCCTCAGGCTCGTCATCTGATCTACCGCTCATTGTGATGACGAACATTTGACATCCCTTCTGCATGCAGTGCTTAAGCTGCTGAGTGGATATCATATGTACTACTATGGGCTTCTGCATGCCCACTATCTCAACCAATGTGCCGTGATCATTTAAACAGTTGATCGCCTTCTAGTGACAATCTAGCTTGGCTCGATGAGCCGCAAGCCAATCCATGCCCAACACCACATCATAGGATCCTAATGTCATGACTCTAAGGTCACATACTGTGGTAAAGGGTCCCAAAGTAATCTCATAGTCGTGGACTAAGGCATCTACTACCAAATGGGCCCTAGAGGCCAACTCAACCACCCACCTATCACCCTGCCTAGAGGCCACCAGCTTGCAACGCTCCACTAACGATGGAGATATGAATGAATCAGTAGCACCAGAATCAAAGAGAATAGAAATGGGGTTACCCCCAATCATACTTGATGTCTCAATCACTGACGCCTAAAAATCTGCCTGGCGGTTATCAACCGCTGTAAACATACAGTGGGATCTACCCACATCACCCACAGTCTGCTTGGCTCCTCCTGTACGAGGCTATCCCCCTGCTATAAAACCCTATGGACACTCTCTAGCTAGGTGTCTATCTCCACCACAAACGTAACAAGGGGCCCTAGCCTGTACCTGTCCAGTCTGAGTTTTACTCAAGTGTTGTTGTCCTGATCTACTAGTAGACCCCTGTGAGCCCCTATAAGACTACTGCAACCTCACAGGTCCCACAGGTGGTCCCTGCTGCCTCTGATCTCTACATGGGCCCTAATGCTGCCAACCTCTATTATGTCTCCCATGTGACCTCTACTATGTCCTAGCTGTGAGGACCACCCTTTTTACTTCTGTTCTTGTGACTATTTACATTACTATTACTTATATTTTTTTTATGTGTTATAGTAGTTCCCGGATTTGTCAAACTATTAAACTTTATCTTGATTACGGAAAAACTAATTGGGTGATGTTTGGATAAGTTTACATTTCAGAAAAGTTAATTAGGTGATGATGGAAAATTGTAATATGATTTCGTTTATGCTATTTAGAACTATGTCATGTTAATGCATGTCTTTAAATTGCTTTGGCTATGATGATTATATGTGAAACTGATCTTGCAATTTAGTGTGCAGGAATTTACTAATCAAACCATAGATTTCAGAGATCATTCCGCACCTTGTTATTGTTATTCCCTATTAAGTCGATCTGGTTCCACAAGGAACCAAGATCACTCTGTTGGCATTTCTTCTGAATCAGCATTAGGGTTTGCCACTTCTAATGCACAGGCAGATTCAGGCCAACTGAATACAGGAGGTTGCGTGAGCTCCTCCCCTTCACTTCTGGTTCTGCCGCACCAAGGGGGGTATCCCTATAACTCAAGATGTAACCTTGACTAGCTCAAAGATAGAAGGATCTAACTTGACAACAACAGGCAGAATACTCTCATGTATGGACCAAGATCTGTATGATAGATCACAAGGCTGGCAACATTCTTGGACATGATGTCTGGTTGGGTATGAGAGCATGCAGTGGGTTCCTAATCCTACTCCTACAACTAACAGGTGGAAGTATGAAATGGTTTGATATGAATTTGGATGCAAAGTTGGACATGGTGTATAACACAAGAACATAGCATGATTGGTGCCTATCCAGGGCTTGCAGTCGGTAGACATACACCTATGAATGATCAGCATAAATAGCTAAAACTGGATTTCAGGGGGATACACATGATATCTGCCTTACAGATATCTCCCAATATAGAGTGTTGAGCCATCTCTACTTATGGCATCCCTACTGCAGTATACCCTTCCCAATGTTCAACCTGAAAACAGTTTAATCTGCCCCTTGAGCAGAGGTTAAAAGATCAGACATTCAACATAGGAATTCTATGCTCTAGAATCTAAACATCACACAAATATCCAGATCCAGAAGAAGAATACATGCAATACTGGAGATAGAATTAACACAACACATGCTAAGATAGCATTACTCATATAAGATCAATCATGAAACCAGTGGATTCATGCCAAGTCCTACAACAGGAGATACATAAACTCACAAGATCAAGCTGTACAGAGCAACCAGACCAGCTGGTTTTGGATTACAGAGCCAAAAATCCACAACTTTCAACAACCTCGAATGAAGAACACCGTCTGCATTATATAGCAGGAGGGTGCATTCAGCAATAACTACCAGGTTGACCAAAACTCCCGCCAGATATACAGTATCATAGAAATGGCGCTCAAACACATTAATGCAGCAGGTAGGGGAGGAGACAGGAAGATTTCTTGAGCCTTGCGCCGCCGCCTAGGGATTCAGATCTTCAATCAGGTACTACATCCGTCCACGCCATCGCCCATACCTCTGCAACAATCGCCATTGATGGCGCACCAACCCACGGCCTCGGGAAGAACATCTAACAGTTAATCGCAAACACTTCCCGCCGAGATTCATCATCATGATATTTCAAAAATGCAGGATAACATTATCCCACATGCACCCCGCAGCAACCTCCTTAACACTTAATATACTAGGTCATGAGCATATATCATGTCGGTGCTTTTGCTCCTGACGGCACTAGTATAAGACCTCATCATCATCATCCTCCAGCAGCATGATATCCTGTTGCCCGAAATATCACCCTGACGTCATCATCATATCGCAACACAAACTGCATGATATTCGCCTTCATCGGCACAACCGGATCCATCAGAGGAACATCCTCCTGCTGAGCTTATAACAAAAGTCTGGCCGATGAACATCCTGATGACGTCATCATCATATCCTGCTTACTGCGCACCTCCTCACATCCGGATGACGTCATCATCATGTTTGCAAATATCGGGGGATCACCTCAAGATGATCAGTGTTAGAAATATGACCCCTCCGGGACCTTGATGACGTCATCATCATATTAACATCATCATGATATTCGGAAGACAACCGGATATTTGGAAATATCCTCCTGATGCTCAAATATCAGGTTGCACTGTAGCTCCACTATAAGATCGGGGCGATAACTGAATATGATGATGATGCTTGAAAAGATCACCCCCAGTAGATAATGCGCGAAGCCAGCAGGCGGATATCTCCTTGATATCAGCATCATCATGATGCTGGAACAAACACACTCGAGTGATATGAAAATATCACCCCCTCCTTCGAAAATATCATGATGCAGATAGGCAGAAAGAACCGGATATCACCCTGATATAAGGATGACGTCAGCATCATCAGGATGACAAAACAAAGAACAAGGTGATACAACATCATCAGGATGATATTGACTAAGATCATCCTGACGTTCAAAATATGATGACCCTAGTGAATATCGGGTCGCACTTAGAAATCTTCAACATCATCATCAGGATGATCATAACCAAGATCACCCGATGATAGAAATATCACCCCGGCGAAATATCATGAAGGCAGAAAATATGATGACCTCCACAAGCAGCAGGATGATAACTGGAAATATGATGATGATGACGACGACCCTTAAGAAAGAACAAGTTAGGTCGAGCAACTCAAAGAATAACCCCTTCAGAATAACGGGGCAACATCATCATCATGTTTGCGCAAGGTGATAAATGGAAGATCACCGGATACATCACCCCCGCAAACAAACCAAAGCGCACTGTAGCTCGTCAGCATCATCAAGATAAAACCCAATCATCACCCGATAACTGAATATGATGATGACGATGAGAAACCGGTCGAGGGAGAACATGATGATGCTGACCATCATCGAAACAAACATGATGATGATGACCTCCTCCTTCGGAAATATCATGATGCAGCTAAAAAATACTGAGGAGGTCCATTACTTAGAACATTTTTTTGGATACTTAGGGAGAGTGCCTGAATGAAAATTGCTCAGAAAACTACCAGTCAATTCAGGCACTAACAGTGGCTCTGTCTGGGGACGTGCAGGTGCAAGACTGCAGCGAGAACCCCAGATCTCTGGGATGCAGACCAGTCCCTTATCCATTGGGCATAGAGTCATGAAGTTACCATGATCTGCATCACCAAACACACTTGATGGCCTAAGGCCACCAAGAAAAGAAAAACATGTATCTCCCTTTCTCAAATATCTTGTTTTCATCTGCATGCACTAGGTCAAGCTTGGAGATACTACAGACATCCACCCACAAACAAATCTTGTCATCTGCATATTCAACCTTCTGATTTGGCTTGTCATTATCACCCTTGTGCAGATAACCTTCAGCATCATGTGACATGTGGGTGCAGAATGTATCAAACAATGCATGTTCATATGGCATATAGCACTTATCACCTATATCATCATCATGCATTGCAACATGATCTCCTAGCTGGACTGCAAATAGGAAACACTTGGAGTCCACCACAAAACTAGGAAGATCAAGGCTCATTGTATTATATGCTGGCTCATCAAAAGAAAAGCTTTCAAAATCACAATTGTGTACATCATGTACACAACCATCTGGTACACCAGGCTGGAAAAGATCAGGCTCTGGCATCTCTTTCAAATCAGGCACATCTTCACAGTCACTTACCTGATGTATGTTGTTTCCTCCTTCATCAAGATGAGAAACAGAATCCAAGCCAAAAGTAATGTCTAGATCTTCACCATACTCAGACAGATCCTCATCACCATATGTGTCATAAATGGGTGACCCAGGTGCATCAGTTTCATCATAGTATGCCATTTGTTCATGGGCAGCAGAGCACATCTCTTCATGACCAATGGATTCACTCTGTGGAGGAGTATCAGCCTGTGTGTCATAAGCAAAACAGCCAACAAATGAAAAACAATCATGCTCTAAACTAGCATTTATTTTAATTTCTGACTGCTCTTCATGATGTCCATGTGTTTGAAAAGTGGGCAATGGGTCACACATAGGATTGCCTCTCTGTTTGCTTATATCTTCTCTGTCTTGAGTACAATACTCACAATTGTCTCCACAGGTCCATTCTAAAAATTGCTCATTACTGTCCACAACCTCGTTATTGTTTTCATGGTTAGCTGCCTCATCATTGCAATGGGAATCCTCATTAGTCTTTTCACTGGCATCCTCAACTAGTGAACAATCCAGTTGAGCAGTATTGTTAGCATTATGTTCTAATATAGCAGTCTCAACCTCTATGCTTTTATTTTCATTTTCATCTGCACATGATGCCATAATCATTTGGTCATTTGCAGCTTCACAACAATTATTCACACCAAGGCCTGGGGACAGGGGTTTCAGCAGGTGCACATTTCTCATTTCTTCTACATTTTCTAAAAATTTGTATGCCATCTGCATACTTGTCACCTTGAAATCCCTCAGTAATGCACTAGAGCCCTCCTCAAAAGCTTCAAAGAATATGCCAACACAGGCTGAAATATCAGGTCTGAAACTTTCAGGGACATGTGAAAGGGCTACTGCAAACCTATGACTGAAATCAACACATGGCTCTTCATCTTGTTTTCTGATTCTCATCAATTCTGCAACAAGATCAGCCGGTTCTTTTGCAAATTCTTCCTTGAAACAGTCAGCAAGCTCATCCCAACAGGCAAAAAATTTCTTTGGAAAGCTCAAATACCAGTCTTTTGCTTTTGCATCAAAGGACCTAACAAGAAACCTCATCCACATATCCTCATCTCTGAATGAATGTTTTCCCATAAAACTTTGAAAATTTTGGATATGTGCATTCCCATCACATACATTGTGACCACTAAATCTAGGCATCTGACAGTATATCCTAGCAGGCATAGTTTCTACTTTATAATCCACCCATGACAAATCCAGTTGGTCATACAAAGGATCAAAAGGGCTGACAGGAGGTTTAGCTTTCTGACAGGCAGAGACAACAGGGTTACTACTTCTTAACTGGGCCTGCTCAGCCTCTAAGAATATCAACCTATTTCTTATCTCTTCTATTCCTTTATCCAACATCTTACCACTGAGTGTGGGATAACTCATACTTGGATTCATAAAAATCTTACTCTTAGACATCCTTTGTCTGTCTAAGACCTAAGGCTTCCCCTGGCATCTAACCTATGCAATAAAACAGCAAATAAAGGGGAAGTAACAAAGTACCTTTTCTCATACAGATGCAGAAATATGTACATCTTTCAACCAATAACGTACATCTATCTTTCATGTGCACTTAGGTCGTTTTGCAGAGTCGCCACCTCTCCAGAGAGGACAAAATTTTCAATAGCTGAAAGCTACTTTTCCAGGTTCATTCCACCAGCAGAGCATCATTTTGTTAGTGACTCGGATGGGCCACAAGTATATCATTTTTTAGTCCATCCCCAGCGGAGTCGCCATCTTGTTGGTGACTCGGATGGGTCACAAGATATATTACTGGAGATGATTAGATAATACTTTTACTGTTCAATCCCCAGCGGAGTCGCCATTTTGTTGGTGACTCGGATGGGTCACAAGATATATTACTGGAGATGATTAGATAATACTTTTACTGTTCAATCCCCAGCAGAGTCGCCATTTTGTTGGCATTTCTTCTGAATCAGCATTAGGGTTTGCCACTTCTAATGCACAGGCAGATTCAAGCCAACTGAATACAGGAGGTTGCGTGAGCTCCTCCCCTTCACTTCTGGTTCTGCCGCACCAAGGGGGGTATCCCTATAACTCAAGATGTAACCTTGACTAGCTCAAAGATAGAAGGATCTAACTTGATAACAACAGGCAGAATACTCTCATGTATGGACCAAGATCTGTATGATAGATCACAAGGCTGGCAACATTCTTGGACATGATGTCTGGTTGGGTATGAGAGCATGCAGGGGGTTCCTAATCCTACTCCTACAACTAACAGGTGGAAGTATGAAATGGTTTGATATGAATTTGGATGCAAAGTTGGACATGGTGTATAACACAAGAACACAGCATGATTGGTGCCTATCCAGGGCTTGGAGTCGGTAGACATACACCTGTGAATGATCAGCATAAATAGCTAAAACTGGATTTCAGGGGGATACACATGATATCTGCCTTACAGATATCTCCCAATATAGAGTGTTGAGCCATCTCTACTTATGGCATCCCTACTGCAGTATACCCTTCCCAATGTTCAACCTGAAAACAGTTTAATCTGCCCCTTGAGCAGAGGTTAAAAGATCAGACATTCAACATAGGAATTCTATGCTCTAGAATCTAAACATCACAAAAATATCCAGATCCAGAAGAAGAATACATGCAATACTGGAGACAGAATTAACACAACACATGCTAAGATAGCATTACTCATATAAGATCAATCATGAAACCAGTGGATTCATGCCAAGTCCTACAATAGGAGATACATAAACTCACAAGATCAAGCTGTACAGAGCAACCAGACCAGCTGGTTTTGGATTACAGAGCCAAAAATCCACAACTTTCAACAACCTCGAATGAAGAACACCGTCTGCATTATATAGCAGGAGGGTGCATTCAGCAATAACTACCAGGTTGACCAAAACTCCCGCCAGATATACAGTATCATAGAAATGGCGCTCAAACACATTAATGCAGCAGGTAGGGGAGGAGACAGGAAGATTTCTCGAGCCTTGCGCCGCCGCCTAGGGATTCAGATCTTCAATCAGGTACTACATCCGTCCACGCCATCGCCCATACCTCTGCAACAATCGCCATTGATGGCGCACCAACCCACGGCCTCGGGAAGAACATCTAACAGTTAATCGCAAACACTTCCCGCCGAGATTCATCATCATGATATTTCAAAAATGCAGGATAACATTATCCCACATGCACCCCGCAGCAACCTCCTTAACACTTAATATACTAGGTCATGAGCATATATCATGTCGGTGCTTTTGCTCCTGACGGCACTAGTATAAGACCTCATCATCATCATCCTCCAGCAGCATGATATCTTGTTGCCCGAAATATCACCCTGACGTCATCATCATATCGCAACACAAACTACATGATATTCGCCTTCATCGGCACAACCGGATCCATCGGAGGAACATCCTCCTGCTGAGCTTATAACAAAAGTCTGGCCGATGAACATCCTGATGACGTCATCATCATATCCTGCTTACTGCGCACCTCCTCACATCCGGATGACGTCATCATCATGTTTGCAAATATCGGGGGATCACCTCAAGATGATCAGTGTTAGAAATATGACCCCTCCGGGACCTTGATGACGTCATCATCATATTAACATCATCATGATATTCGGAAGACAACCGGATATTTGGAAATATCCTCCTGATGCTCAAATATCAGGTTGCACTGTAGCTCCACTATAAGATCGGGGCGATAACTGAATATGATGATGATGCTTGAAAAGATCACCCCCAGTAGATAATGCGCGAAGCCAGCAGGCGGATATCTCCTTGATATCAGCATCATCATGATGCTGGAACAAACACACTCGAGTGATATGAAAATATCACCCCCTCCTTCGAAAATATCATGATGCAGATAGGCAGAAAGAACCGGATATCACCCTGATATAAGGATGACGTCAGCATCATCAGGATGACAAAACAAAGAACAAGGTGATACAACATCATCAGGATGATATTGACTAAGATCATCCTAACGTTCAAAATATGATGACCCTAGTGAATATCGGGTCGCACTTAGAAATCTTCAACATCATCATCAGGATGATCATAACCAAGATCACCCGATGATAGAAATATCACCCCGGCGAAATATCATGAAGGCAGAAAATATGATGACCTCCACAAGCAGTAGGATGATAACTGGAAATATGATGATGATGACGACGACCCTTAAGAAAGAACAAGTTAGGTCGAGCAACTCAAAGAATAACCCCTTCAGAATAACGGGGCAACATCATCATCATGTTTGCGCAAGGTGATAAATGGAAGATCACCGGATACATCACCCCCGCAAACAAACCAAAGCGCACTGTAGCTCGTCAGCATCATCAGGATAAAACCCAATCATCACCCGATAACTGAATATGATGATGACGATGAGAAACCGGTCGAGGGAGAACATGATGATGCTGACCATCATCGAAACAAACATGATGATGATGACCTCCTCCTTCGGAAATATAATGATGCAGCTGAAAAATACTGAGGAGGTCCATTACTTAGAACATTTTTTTGGATACTTAGGGAGAGTGCCTGAATGAAAATTGCTCAGAAAACTACCAGTCAATTCAGGCACTAACACACTCTATGTTTGATATGGTGTTGTAATGTGGTCTTTCATAAGGTCAAATGGGTTGGTCTACCCTCTTGTAACACTGACTTATGATTTGTGTTTTAAAAAGATTGAATTTGAATTTCTTTTCTTTTATTTAAATCTTTGAGGCCTTTTCTTGTGCTTTACCTTGACCATGGGTGTCCAGAATGGGTTAAAGTTGACCCTGGGTTATACCCCATGGGTCCAGGACCCCATTTGGCATGAATAATGCTTGAGTAACCTCCACCAGGTCATCTTAACTTCCCCCTAAAGTTAAGTGGCGAAAATTGGAGGTATGGGGGGGACATGATGGGTTGTACCAACACCCAACCCATCCCTCTTCAATCCCCAAGGTAAGAGATGACTACAAACCCATCCATTATAGAGGGATTGACTTGAAGTCACCCTCACCATTAGTGAGATTCCCCATGAGTTGTGGGGTCATCCATAATGAAGGAAGGAAGAAGAGGCATGGGTCACCTGTCTTTTCCTCCTTTAACTTCTTTTATTTCTCCCATGCGTAAGAGAAATGACATGAGGAGAGCGATAAGGAGTACTCTAGGGATGGGTGAGTGACATAAGCCAACACTCATCCCTTGGGACATAATAGTGGTTTTGGGAAGAGTGAGGAGGTGACAAGTGTCACCTCCCCATTCCTCTAAACTGAAAGGATTTAGGTTATTTGAATTCCATTTTTGGATGGGAAGGGAGTTAGTTGAATTTGGGGAGAGTTTTATTTTTATTACCAAAATAAGAAAGTTAGCTTTTGGGGGAGAGGAAAAGGAAGAGGGAGTTGTGGCTAAGGTTGGAGAAGATCTCAGTGGAGCTCTACAACAGCTTCATCCTTGAAGGGCTTTGTAAGGTTGGTTTGTTTTACCTTTCTTTCGTATATCTGATTGTTGTATGAAAAGTATGTGAAAGTAGTTTCTTTGCTATTTTTTTTTGTTTTGTTTTTGTGGGAACTATTGTCGGGTTGTTGATAGAGCTTCTCCCACTTGGGAGAAATGCTCATCAAGTTTGGGGTAGGGGAGGAGTGATCCTCCTCGGGTGCATACCTAGGTTCTTCTTTTGGGATGTTGAAAGCCTTAAGGGCATGTATTTGTGACTGGATCTTTGACTTGAGAGTCAAATACATATTCCTTGAAAAATTTTGTGATCAAACTTGGTTTGAGGCCAAGAGAAATTGTGTTGGTTATATTATCTGTAAGGGTGACACTCTGGAGTCGAGTGTGTCCACTCTCCTGCCTGTTGTAAAGCTCACTATTGTTGAGTTTTCGTGTTGTGTAATTTACCCACAGGTGTTTGTGTGTTTTGGGTTTGTTGTTGTTCCCTGTTGTGAAGTGGATTGCTTGAATTCCTAGGTGTGAGTATGGTCTCCCTAACTCAGGGGTGACCCTCTTGTGGGTCTACAGTAGGGAGGAGAGCTAGATGAGTGGTGTTTTCTTCTTTGTTTGTCTTTGATACGCAGGTTCCCTCTTGAAGCTTATTGATGGAAACTGGAAGAGTTCGGTAATTAGGGAGAATAAATTTCATCCGTACTAAAGAAGAGTTTGGTTCATTGAGCTACACCCTGTTTAAGTTCATTATGGAGGGATTCTCTTCCTCTGAAGTTGTATAATTTATTGTTTGGGGAAAGAGAGAAATTCTTCCCTTCAGTGGTGTTTGTAAGTTATGAGTTTTGACAGTTATGTATACTTGGAGTATCTGTTGTTGAGTAGTGAAATTGTATGTTGATCTTGACAAAGGTGTTAAAGTTTAACTATAGTATTGTTTGGAGGTGTTTGGAGGAAATTATGAATTTTGCTAACTTTTAGATATTGTAGTTGTAATTAGTTGTGAGCCAATGCAATTGTAATGATTCTTTCCATTCTATATTTGAAGCTAATATGCACTAAATTGAAATTTGCAAATGTGAATTAAGGAAAGAAAATATATATATATAATTATCGATTTTACTCAACTCCTCGTTTAACATTAATTTTATGAAGTCTAATTTTCCGTATTTACTTATATATTCCTTAATTAAATTGTAAATGGCAGTTTAAGAAATTTACATTTAATTCCCTATATTTACAATGCTAAGTATTAGTTGATATTAAATGAACTGGCATTGAAAATGACAGATAAATAGAGTTTAAGTCATTCTTTGCATTTAAAATTTTCAATTCTTAGAAAAACGGTAATTGTAAATCGCATTTGAAAGAATTATTATTGTTCTCTATATTGAATTGTTCAATTATAAATTGAAAATGTGATTACAAGATAACATAGCTTTATTGTTTTCATTTCTCTATGTTATGAAGTTACCTGTGAAAGAAAATCATTAACAAAATTGTTAATTAGAATTATATTTAATAGCCTTAGTTAATTAATTCTCTGTATTTTTTTTGTTATTCTCTGAGAAAACTATACGTCAGAGAGTAAGTGTGGGATATATATATTATATGATGTTAATAACATAGAATAAATTTGCAGTAAAAGAAATACATTAAAAAAAAGAAAAAAAAAAGATGCATTGTCGCTGTGGTTCGCTGTTACACAGCATACATGGAAATAAGTGGAGTGGTGGTGGGAAGGGTTGAACCTTCCCACCACCGCCAAATATCCTTTTGGGTGTGGGGAGGGGCGGAGCCCCCACCCACCCCCCACGTAGTGGGATGTGGGTGGGGGCTCCGCCCCTCCCCACACCCCCACCAAACTTCAAACCACGGCCGAGCCTCCTCCCGCAGCGCAGCCTATCTCTGCGCTCCCCACACGCCAGCGCACCACCTCCCGCCCCCCATTTTGGGTGACACCCCCTCTCCGCCACACCCCATGCTCCCTGTCCACGGCCCAACGTGGCTACTACCACCTCAAACCCGCCGCCTCACACTCAGAACATAAACAAAAAAAAAACCTCCTCCCTTCTCAAGCCGAACCTCCTCCATGGCCGCCACCATGCATATAACCTGCCACACAAAAACAAAACAAAATAAAGGGTTAGGGCACCATTGGTATGGTATAAGGAAATTAGGGCTTCAACCCTTCAATGAAAATGCAATTGTATGGTTTTAAAAAAAAAGGGAGACATAATATTGTTAGATAAATATAAAAATAGAAGAATAACAATTGTAATAATAACAATAGTAATAATAGTTAAATAAATTAATAAAACAATCTAACAATAGTAAGTAATAATAATAATAGTATTAATAATAACCAGATAAATATATTTGTGTATATATTTATATGTATATATATAATCTGTATATATATGTATATAGATACATACATCAATTAAATAGGTGATATAAGTTACCAGAGAGGCTGTTTTCTCTTTACAACGACAAGAGAAAATAAAATTATAACTTAAAGAGAGCTTAAAGAAATATACATTAATATTCCTGGAAGAGTTTCTTGGAAGTTTTGATAATCAACACAAATTAATAAACCAGAAAATGAAGAAGAAAATTACGCGTCACGTTGTTTAAAAGAACACTGGAAATAAACTTAAGAAGCCATCACAGGCATTCCATGTGTGGCCATTTTAGTCTCAACTGTAGTTAGTAAATGTCCAATAGAGGAAACATGAAAGAGAGAAAGAAGAAGAAAAACTAACATTGGAAAACACAGAGGAGAAAATGCGCGACATATTTCACCTGGGATAAGAGAACTAAGTAGATGTAGCCTCCGCTAATTTTGCTTAAGAACAAGATTAATTAATACAAACGTAGAGGTGAATCCTAGATCAGAGAAAACTAGGAGACTAAGACCAGCGAAGTAGTAAGCCAGCCTACGTGATCTGGACCATCCGGAATTTAGGAATAACATTAAAAATAGATACAGTGATAACTCTGATTGATGTAGAATATGAAGAAAGGATAGGATAAACATAAAGAAAACGTAGAAATCAAAAGAGAGAGACCGAAATATAAACAAACTAAATTTCAGAGAAATAGTTAAGGTGAGCGTGATAGAAATACAATCAAAATTAAGATCCAGAGAAACGGAAGAGAGGGCAAATGAACTGTCCTGTTGAGAATGCTAAGTTTGAAGTAGGAGTATATTTCAAGAAATAAGAAAGAAGGTAGACAAATGTGCTTTGCTGAAAAATAACCCAATAGGGAGATCACGAGTCAGTTTAGTAGGAACAATGCGTCGTGGGAAGTTGTTAATCTATCAGGAAACCCTGTAAGTAGTATAGTGTTGAGTAATTCCCACTTACGCCGTAAGGTGTTATGCTGCCGAAATCTGCTGAGATTTAGGGTTAGGAACCTTGATAATATAAACCTTGTAGCGACATTAACGGCATCGTAGAGACCCCCTTGTTGGACTGTGTGCATCCAGATGAACGCAATTGTACTTTGTACCCCGCCGACAACTGTAGAGTTTTTGTCTTGAGTGTACACTGCCGAGCATGCTTACGCATGTGAGGGGGTTTCTATGGAAGCGTGAGAAAATTTTTGATGTTTCGTGTCATAACCACATGATAGATGTGGCTATAACACGTGTGATGAGTGTTGTGACTGCATGGAAAATGTGGGCATGACACTAGCTCTCTATTGTTGTTGTGGGGGCCTAGGAGGTAAAGGTATGGAACTAAATCCTCCTCTATGAGGTGGCTATGATGGTCTATGGAAACTCTGCTGATGCTACTACTATCCATGATCCTAAAACTAAGGGCGTGAACCCTACCCTCATCCCTGAATCTCCTCAGTGATGTATGCCTTCTCGGTAGCATCACTCAAAATCTGGGGGTCTGCCATACAAATAGGCCCTGCTATACTGTGGTTCAGTCCTCTAATAAACTTATGCACCAGGAGTTTCTCATCATGGAGATACTCCTCATATCTAGATAACTCTATAAACCTACCCTCATACTGAGCCACTGTAAGTCCTCTCTGCTAAAGATCATAGAACTCATCTATGCGACGCTATCTGTAATGGTCTGATAAGTAGCACGCATTGAAGCACTCAATGAAGGTCTCTGATGTGAGGGTGTCTAAGGAAAGGTGATGCTTGTACTCCTCACTATGCCACCAGGTACCTACTGCATCTTGCAATAAGTGTACAGCCACACAGGCCTTCATGTTGCCCTCATAAGGACGCAACGTGAAGCAACTATCTAAACTGATAAGCCAGGCCTCTGACTCAGCTCCCTCTGTGGTCCCGATGAATGTAGGAGGGTTCAACCTCAATATATCTCTAATGGGGTGTCCTCTGTCTCTAGGCCTCCTGATAGGCTCATCTGTATAGTAGTCATAAGGCCAGTGACCAAAGTGCTCCACTCGTGTTGCCTCATCATATCTAGCATGACGTGAAGAACTCCTGCTACGAGCCCTATTGGCCAAACCAACCTCCTCTGTCTCTGGCAACTCGACATAAGGCTCCACACGTGGTGCCCCTTACAGCTCTACGTGGGGCTCCACACGTGGCTCAATACAGGACTTAGCTCATGGCTCCACGCGTGGTTCCTCTCATGGATCCTCGTGGGGCTTGACACGTGGTTCTATGCATGGCTCAACTATAGCCGGTGGAAGCCTATCTAAAACTGCCTGTAAGGCCTGTAATATCTATGGCCCAATATCTGGTATGGCCGATGGTGCCTACGGTATCATTGGGACTGGCTGTGCCTGTACCTTAGCTTAAGAATCACTATGAACCTCAGGGGATGGACTGCGGTGGGAACATGCTCACCGAACTCGTCGGGGAGGCATCCTACAAAATGAGGTAACCACAAATCAGTCAAAAATTACAGAAATAATAATGTACCCAAAATAAGCCAGTGTTTAAACTTGGCTCTGATGCCAAATGTCCTACCCGCATTTCCCATGCGGTCATGACACACAAACACACGTGTTGTGTCCACATTTGCCATGTGGTCATGACACGAACTGAGAAAAACTTTTCTACCTATTCCTAGGAACCCCCTCGCACGCACCTGCATGCTTGGTGGCAACAAGCCTAAGGCATAAACATGTCAACATAACCGCAAAGGTGAAGGCCGTCTAGGGGGTATACGACACATAGGGTGTCGCTTCTAGGGTTAGACTGATTTAATCTAAACCCTAAGTTTCCTAGGTGAAGATGATTTTGTCAGCATCAAACCCTATCTTAACTCAGATCGAAAAGTGATAAGTAGAACAATGGTAAGATGGCGTGTGATTTAAATGAAATGATGGAAAGGAATAAAATAAAACATCTCATAAAAATGAACCCTAGAAATCTAGCAAAATTTCGGTAGCATAACACGTTTTCCATAAACGCAAAATAAATTTTAAAAATAAATCACCAATAAAGAATTAAATAAAATTTAAAATCAAAATTTAAATCAAAACTAAAGAATAACTTCAAAACGATAACAATTAAAATTATTAACATAGTAAAATAAAAATTAACTGACCAGATGCTGAAAAAAATCTAAGGAGAAAATCGAGTCCATTATTAAATACAATTTGGCAATTATATTTCATAACTAACTCAAAAAATTTTGATACAAGGAGGAGGAGAGTTCAAATAACTCTTCCCGTAAAAAAAAATAACGATAAAATAGATAATAATAATAAAAAAAATGTTAAATTCCTGCTAGGGAAAGATAAAATAAAATCAAAGGAAAATTTCTTCCCAGTCAGAATAAAATAATCCCATAGAAAAATTAAAATTTGAAACTCAAGACAAAAGAAAAAAATCAAGGTGCAAAGAAAAATTACCCCATTCAAATTTGAAATCAAATTAAAAGATCCCCAATAGTTAAATTACTCATTAAAGGAAAAAGAGGTTTTAAATAAAGGGTAAGATATATCCCCACAATAAAATCCCCTTCAAAATAAAATATTCTCATAATAAGAACAAAAGAAATGAAAAGCCCTATTTAAATTGAAAATTGTTTTCTAAAAGCAAGTTGACCTAATTTTCTCTTTTCTATTCTTTCTCAAACCCTAATCCCTTATTTTGTTCTTTCTCTTTTGTTTAGGTTTTGCCTTGTGCATTTATAGGTTAGGGTTTTCAAAATCTAATGGATGCCATGAGATACCTCCCGGAGGTATGTTTAATGGAGTCTCTGTTTAAATCTCAAGTCCCTTCCTTTTCTTTTTTTTTTGTTTAAACTGTATTCTCTTTTTTTTTATGGAGAGGGATTTGTATGCATTCTGAAAATAACTATATTATCCCTTTTTTTTGGTGTCCAGCACAAAGTGAATGAAGGAGTTTAAAAATAAGTTACAGGCTGGGGAGTAAATGGAGGGCCGATGGTGGCATCGCCATTGTGAGAGGGTAGACATGGCAGGATGGGGCGGAGGGTAGAAGTTCCATGGGAGGCACGGCTAGTGGTGGCGCTAATAGCAGAGGGTGGAGGGAGAGTTTTAGGGGAGGCGGTGCAGTGCAGAGGTAGTGGATCGTAGGGTACTCAGGGCACTGGAGGTAACGGTGCCGCAGGAGTCACAGTGGTGAAGGGGGTGTCGTGGCTGTGGGGTTTGGGGGGTGTGGGGGAGGCGGTGCGTCCACCCACACCCATCGCCTCCACCCACACCCCTTCTCTTACTATTAATGTGGGACTGTGGGCACTGCCCATAGTCTGCCTCTATTTTTTATTTTTATTTTTTATTTTTTATTTTTTGTTAACTCTAAATACTCTCAAGAAAAAAAATAGTCCACCATTATCAGGTCTTCCTTTAATAATTTTCATTTGTAAAAAAAGGAAATATGTTTTATATATATATTATATATATATGTATATATATAAATATATATGTTTATATATGTATTTATGTATATATATTTATATATATATATATATCTATATATATACTCCACCAAAAGCCTCAGTCTAAAATAAACTGTCACATAATTTATTTTTCTACATCATTTTATTATATATAAAAAAATATAAGTATACCCATGTTATTTAAATTTATATAGATATAAAAGAGTGTTTACACATTTCACATCATAACCAGCAGCAATATAATATATAACTTTCCCTTTTATATTTCTTTCTTTTTTGTATACACATAGTGGTAAGAACAATAAAACACAGCAATAAATTTTTTTTTTTATATAAGTCAACCAAGCATGTTTATAAGTTTTAAAAAAAATGCAAGACTGTGTATATTCCATAGCCTCCATTTTCTCAATCACATTGAACTAAAATAGAATACTACATTTCCATTTAACTCCCATCCCTTCTTTTGAACACTAGCATTACTTTTCTGCATAGTAAATGGACAACTTGGTATTAAACTCTTTATTTTCTTTTGGACATTCAAAAACAGAAATATAGGTAATTGTTTGAAGCAAATTAAAATATACAGGCATATACATCCCCCCCTTTTTTTTTGTTTGAACAATATTTAATGTAAAAGATGCATTCTAATCTAGTTTTGTTTTCCTCCAACTAAACTTTCATTGGACAACACTCTTATGAATATATATTTTTTTGAAAGAATGATGATAGAAAATAGAGTAACTCATATTCTTCTTAACTCCACCAACTTCACAAAATAGGAATTAAACTACATTAATTAAAGTAACAGTGAGTTTACACTTCATTATACATCACAACCAACTCTATGACAAATAACTTAATAATCTTTCACAAAAGTAATATACAATGAGGCCACAATGGCCATGGCTCCAACAGCCATTAAAACACTACAAAGCCACACAAGGAGGAGCTCTCATCCATCTCATTTTTCCACTCTAATCCTGCAATAAACACAACAACAAGAACAACAAAACCAACCACTTTGAAAGCTCTCCTCCCTACCATAGACCCGCAAGTGGGTCACCCCCAAGCTAGGGAGGTAGGGATTCAAACGGGTATAACAATCCACAAACAAATATCAAATTCAACAACACAAACAACCCATAGGTTTAACACAAAACTCAACTCATGAACATGAGTTGTTGAGGGTAGGGAATGGACCCCTCAACTTCAAAGGGCTCCCAAATGATAAAATGTCATGCTCATGGTCTCAAGCCAAATAAAATCTCCAAAACACCACTCTCCACAATATCACAAAAATAACCTCCATGGCACTCTTGCCATTCAATAACCTTCTCAACAAAATAAAAGCCCTGAAGGCATAAATACATAATGTGGGAGAGACCTCAAGGAAGTTCCTTTCCCCTACCCATACAAGTTGAGCATTAACTCCATTGGAGGTGCTCTTACCATAACTCCCACCCTAACAAAGCAATGCAAACAAGAAAACAACCAAAACTATAACATAACACATTAAATAATCAAGAGTGAGAAAACAAGTTTAAGAAGCCTACCTGAAAGCCCTTATAATGGAAGCAAGTTGGTGAAGAGCTGCAAGCCTTCCAATCCTTCAAGAAATTTTCTCTTAACTCTCCCAAACTCCTCCAAAATGGCAAGAAAAAATTAAAATTGCAAGAACCCCACACTCCTCAACAAGAGGAGATAATATAGGCCAGCAATTTGGCCTTGAGGAATGAGAAGGTGACACTTGTCACCTTCTCCTTCCTCCTCCCATGCCACTTGCAAGAGAGATGAAGTGTGAGGATGACAAGTCGTCATCCTCCCATTCCCTCTCAAGCCTCACCTCATCCACTTGTGCTCTCACACATGTGTGAGAGGACAAGTGGTAAGGTGGCAATTCCACTCACACCTTCAAGAGGATAAGGGATGCCATATGTCATCCTCTTATTCTCTCAAGGAGCCATCTTCCTCCAAGATGCTCTCACACATGTGTGAGAGTCTTGGGGGAAGCTCCCACACAATTGGGAGTCTTGGAGACCTCCCAAGTCTTTGTTGGGAAAGGGTTTCCAAACTTTGGGAAGGGAGATGAGTTTTTCCCAAGGCATGACTCATCTCCCACTTCCCTTATTTCAAATTTTCGTCACTTTTACTAAACCATGGTTTAGAGTGACCAAACATGAGTCAAATCTAGGGTTAGATAGTCCAAGTTGACCCTAGACTCATGGATAACCACCTAGGGTAGCTTTTGGGACTCTAGGGTTCACAAAGGGGGTTAAAAATCTACTTTTAAATGGCCCATAATAAAATAAATACCAAGTGGTGTAAATCAAGTAAAATTATACAACACTTATTATTAATTAAATAGACAAGGGTACTAAGGCCAAAATAATAAAATTAAATCAAGTACTTAAATCAACATTCAAATTCAAACGTGATCCTTATCCCTCTTGGGAATGGATCAGATTTACAGGGGATAACATAGTGTGAATTCTACCTCTAGTTTCCCGTGGCTAGGGAATGTAAAACCTGCACATCTCGATCAAGTGTCAATCATATCATGAAAAATCATAGCCGAAGCAACTGGATTTAAATTCACACAATTGAATACAACAATAATCATCAATACATAATTCTAAATTAAACTGCATCATACAATTGCATGTCACATAGTCAACATCACATAAATAACTAGAATCTCATCACAAGCATCATCACATATATATCTCATATGTCGAATCACAAAATAACACCTGATCAAATCAAATCACAAATGTCTAATCAATGTCCTATCATAATCAGGAGATAAAAACCAAGTTTGCATAAAAAACCATAGTCACTATAAATCTGATAATGTCATCAACTAAAATGCATATCGATCCAAAATAAGGGAGGTAAAATAATCAGCGTCACATCCTCCTCCCCTAGGACTAAACTTCCTCCTGGAAGTCGTAAAAAAGGTGAGGATAGAGTGCCCTGAAACTAGCTGCATCCTCCCAAGTCATTGTGACCTCGTCATATCGATCCCACTGGAACCTAACCTGGTCCAGCTCTCGACCTCGAAGGCCCAATGTCTGATGAGCCAATATGTGAATTGGCTCCAAAGCCAATTGCCCATTCACCTCTACCTATAAAGCAATCTAGTCCAACACGTGAGATACATCAGACATATATCGCCTCAAAATAAAAATATGAAAAATATCATGGATGCGTGATAGGCTAGGTGGTAACGCTAGATGATAGGCAACTGGTCCTATCCACTCTAAAATCTCAAAAGGTCCTACAAACCATGGTACAAGCTTAGAGCCCTTTCCATAATGGATAGGACTCTTATGTGGCCGCACTCTAATGAATACTCTGTCACCCACTGAGAAGCTTCGATCAATCCTCTTAGCATTGGCATACTTCTTCTACCTGTTCTGTGCCTCCTGTAACCTCTGTATAATCAGTGTGACTAGCTACTCCATATCCTATACAAGCTCTGGTCCAATGGTAACTCTATCCTCTATCTGATCCCAACTCAATGGTGTCTTACACGGTCTGCCATATAAAGCCTAAAAGGGAGCCATACCCAATGAGCTGTGATGCCCATTATTGTAGGCAAGCTCAACCAGATATAGATACTCCTCCCATCTTGATTGATGGTCCATAACATACATCCAAAGCATATCCTCCAATACCTGATTCACCCACTCTGTCTGCCCATCTATCTTAGGATGATAAGCGGAGCTAAAGTTGAGCTGTGTGCCCAACGCTTGCTGCAAGGCTCTCTAGAATGCTGAAGTGAAAACTAGATCTCTATCTGAAATAATGCAGTGAGGTACTCCATGTAATCTCACAATATCATCTAAGAATAATCTCACCACTACTGGTGCATTGTACATCATGCGCTACTTTGGTCAACTTGTCGATTGTCACCATGATGGCATCATGGCGATGTGAAGACATGGGAAGATCAACAATGAAATCCATGGAAATGGTGTCCCATTTCCACTCAGGTATGTCATGTGGGTATAGAAGACCCACTGGATGCTGATGCTTGGCCTTGAGCCTCTGGCACTCAAGGCATCGAGCAACAAACTCTGCTATGTCACGTCTCATACCTGCCCAATGGTACAGCTGTCGAAGATCAGCATGCATCTTTTTCACTCTCAGTTGTGCCACATATGGTGCTCTATGAGCCTCTGATAATACTACAGTACGTAGGTCATCTGCGTGGGGTACATAGATGCACTGTCGATGACGAAGTAACCCATCTGCCTCAAGTGAATACCCTGCATACTTGCCCACAAGGGCCCTTTGTGAACTGATCTCCTGCTGCACCTCAAGAGACCACTCATCCTCTGGCAGATGCTAAATAATGCGACCTCTCAAGTCCACACTTAGAGTCAAGGTCAAGAGCTTGTGGCACCTCTGACTCAAAGCGTCAGTAACCACATTCTCCTTCCCTTTGATGTAGTGGACATCAAAGTCATACTCGTAGTGGAACTCCATCCAACACCAATGACGGGCGTTCAAAGTCAGTTGTGTAAAGATATACTGAAGGCTGTGATGATCTGAATGGAGCTCAAAGCGATGACCCAACAAGAAATGTCTCCAACGGACTAGAACATGAACTACTACCACTAACTCCAAGTCATGCATGGGGTAGTTCAGCTCATGGGTCTTGAAATTTCGCGACTCATACGCGATCGCTCTACCACCCTGCATAAGTACAGCTCCCAATCCCTCAAGTGATGCATTCATGCAAACCATAAAATCTACTGTAGGATCAGAAACTGCTAAAATAGGAGCATTGGTAAGATGCTCTTTGAGGACCCCAAAGGCCCTCTCACACTGCTTAGTCCATAGAAAGCTCTTCCCTTTCTACTAAAGGGAAGTGATGGGGTGCGCAATCTGAGAAAAACCCTCAACAAAGTGACTGTAATAACCAGCTAACCCCATAAAACTCCTGACCTCTGTCACACTAGTGGGTGCTGGCCAATCCCTGATAGCCCTGACCTTTGATGGATCTACTGAGATTCCATCTCTAGATAGCATATGCCCCAGATACTGAACCTCTATCCTAAAAAATGCACACTTCACCAAGTTCCCATAAAGATTCTGCAAACACTGTAGAACTTGACGAAGGTGCTCCTCGTGCTCCTCCTCGGTCTGTGAATAGATCAAAATATTATCAAGGAAAATGATCATGAACCGATCTAAATAGGTACGGAACACCCTGTTTATGAGACTCATGAACACTGCAGGGGCGTTCGTCAAGCTGAAGGGAACCACTGTGAACTCATAGTGGCCATAATGAGTCTAGAAGGTCATCTTATGGATATCCACCTGTGTGATACACAACTGATGATACCCAGGCTTCAGGTCTATCTTAGAGAACACCCTGGCTCCCTGCATCTGATCAAAAGATCATCAATTTTGGGCAGAGGATAATGGTTCTTCACTGTCACCTTATTCAACTGCTTGTAGTCCATGCACAAATGAAGAGACCCATCCTTCTTCATGAAGATGACAGGAGCACCCCAAGGTGAAAAGCTCGGTCGGATGTGCCCCTTCTCAAGCAAGTCCTCCAACTGTAACTTGAGCTCCATGAGCTCATGTGTGGTCATCCTGTAGGGTGCACAAGACACTGGCTCGGCACCCAGTATTAAGTCTATGTGAAAGTCTACCTCATGCTGGGGTGGCATCCCCAGTAACTCTGCTAGAAACACATTAGCAAACTCTCTAAGGATGGGATGATCATCCAAAGATGCCTCAGGCTCGTCATCTGATCTGTTGCTCACTGTGATGGTGAAAATCTGACAACCTTCCACTTGCAACGCTTAAGTTGTTGAGCGGATATCATATCTACTGTTGTGGGCTTCTGCATGCCCACTATCTCAACCAATGTGCCGTGATCATCTAAATAGTTGATCGTCTTCTGGTGACAATCTAGCTTGGCTCGATGAGTAGCAAGCCAATCCATGCCCAACACCACATCATAAGATCCTAATGTCATGACTCTAAGGTCACATAATGTGGTAAAGGGTCCCAAAGTAATCTCACAGTCATGGACTAAGGCATCTACTGCCAACTTGGCCCTAGAGGCCAACTCAACCACCCACCTATCACCCTACCTAGAGGCCACCAGCCTGCAACACTCTACTAACGATGGAGATATGAATGAATCAGTAGCACCAGAATCCAAGAGAATAGAAATGGGGTTACCCCCAATCATACCTGATGTCTCAATCACTGACGCCTAAAAATTTACCTGGCGGTTATGAACCACTGCAAACATATGGTGGGATCTACCCACATCACCCACAGTCTACTCGGATGCTCCTGCACGAGGTTGTCCCCCTACTGTAAAACCCTGTGGACACTCTCTAGCCAGGTGTCTAGCTCCACCACAAACATAACAAGGGCCCCTAGCCTGTACCTGTCCAGTCTGAGTCCTACTCGAATGCTGTTGTCCTAATCTACCAACAGGCCCTGCTATACTATGGTTCAGTCCTCTGATAAATTTATGCACCAGGAGTTTCTCGTCATGGAGATACTCCACATATCTAGATAACTCTATAAACCTACCCTCATACTGAGCCACCATAAGTCCTCTCTACTGAAGATCATGGAACTCATCTATGTGATGCTATCTATAATGGTCTGATAAGTAACGCACATTGAAGCACTCAATGAAGGTCTCCCATGTGAGGGTGTCTAAGGAAAGGTGACGCTTGCACTCCTCAGTGCGCCACCAGGCAGCTGCTACATCTCGCAACAAGTGTACAGCCACATGGGCCTTCATGTTGCCCTCGTAAGGATGCAACGTGAAGCATCTGTCTAAACTGATAAGCTAGGCCTCTGCCTCAGCTCGCTCTGTGGTCTTGATGAATGTAGCAGGGTTCTACCTCAATATATCCCTAATGGGGTCTCCTCGGTCTCTAGGCCTCCTAATAGGCTCATTTGTATAGTAGTCATAAGGCTAGTGACCAAAGTACTCTACTCGTGTTGCCTCATCATATCTAGCATGACGTGAAGGACTCCTACTACGGGCCTTGTCGGTTGAACCAACCTCCTCTGTCTCTGGCAACTCGACATAAGGCTCCACACATGGTGCCCCTCGCTTCTCTACGCGGGGCTCCACATGTGGCTCAACACGGGACTCAGCTCATGGCTCTATGCGTGGCTCCTCTCGTGGATCCTCACAGGGCTCGACACGTGGCTCTATGCACGGCTCAACTACAGCCGGTGGAAGCCTATCTAAAACTGCCTGTAAGGCCTGTAATATCTGTGGCCCAATATCTGGTATGGTCGGTGGTGCCTATGGTATCTATGGGATAGGTTGTGCCTGTACCTCAGCTGAAGAATCATTGTGAACCTCAGGGGATGGAGTGCATTGGGAATATGCTCACCAAACTCGTCGGGGAGGCATCCTACAAAATGAGGTAACCACAAATCAGTCAAAAATTGTAGAAATAATAATGTGTCCAATACAAGCCCAATGTTTAAACCTGGCTCTGATACCAAATGTCATGCCCCCATTTCCCATGTGGTCATGACACACAAACACACATGTCATGTCCATATTTTCCATGTGGTTATGACACGAACTGCGAAAAACTTTTCTACCTATTCCTAGGAACCCCCTCGCACATGCCTACGTGCTCAGTAGCAACACGCCTAAGGTGTAAACATGTCAACAAAACCGCAAAGGTGAAGGCCGTCTAGGGGGTATGCGACACATAGGGTGTCGCTTCAAGGGTTAGATTGATTTAATTTGAACCCTAAGTTTCCTAGGTGAAGATGATTTCGTTAGCATCGAACCCTATCTTAACTTAGATCAAAAAGGTGATAAGTAGAACAATGGTACGATGGCCTGCGATTCAAATGGAATGATGGAAAGGAATAAAATAAAACATCTCATAAAAATGAACCCTAGAAATCTAGCAAAATTTCGGTAGCATAACGCATTTTCCATAAACGTAAAATAAATCTTAAAAATAAATCACTAATAAAGAATTAAATAAAATTTAAAATCAAAATTTAAATCAAAACTAAAGAATAACTTCAAAATGATAACAATTAAAATTAATAACATAGTAAAATAAAAATTAACTGACCAGACGCCGAAAAAAAATCCAAGGAGAAAATCGAGTCCATTATTAAATACAATTTGGCAATTATATTTAATAACTAACTCAAAAAATTTAATACGAGGAGAGTTCAAATAACTCTTCCCGTAAAAAAAAAACAATAAAGTAGATAATAATAATAAAAAAAATGTTAAATTCCCGCTAGGGAAAGATAAAATAAAATCAAGGGAAAATTTTTTCCTAGTCAGAATAAAATAATCCTATAGAAAAATTAAAATTTGAAACTCAAGACAAAAGAAAAAAATCAAGGTGCAAAGAAAAATTACCCCATTCAAATTTGAAATCAAATTAAAAGATCCCCAATAGTTAAATTACCTATTAAAGGAAAAAGAGGTTTTAAATAAAGGGTAAGATATATCCCCACAATAAAATCCCCTTCAAAATAAAATATTCTCATAATAAAAACAAAAGAAATGAAAAGCCCTATTTAAATTGAAAATTGTTTTCTAAAAGCAAGTTGACCTAATTTTCTCTTTTCTATTCTTTCTCAAACCCTAATCCCTTATTTTGTTCTTTCTCTTTTGTTTAGGTTTTACCTTGTGCATTTATAGGTTAGGGTTTTCAAAATCTAATGGATGCCATGAGATACCTCTAGGAGGTATGTTTAATGGAGTCTCTGTTTAAATCTCAAGTCCCTTACTTTTTTTTTTTTTTTGTTTAAACTGTATTCTCTTTTTTTTTATGGAGAGGGGTTTGTATGCATTCTAAAAATAATTATATTATCCCCTTTTTTTTTTGGTGTCCAGCGCAAAGTGAATGAAGGAGTTTAAAAATAAGTTACAGGCTAGGGAGTAAATGGAGGGCCGACGATGGTGTCACCATTGTGAGAGGGCAGACATGGCAGGACGGGACGGAGGGTAGAAGTTCCACAGGAGGCGTGGCCAGTGGTGGCACTGACAGCAGAGGGTGGAGGGAGAGTTTTAGGGGAGGCGACATGGTGCAGAGGCGGCAGATCGCATGGTACCCAGGGTGTTGGAGGCAACAGTGCCGCGGGAGTCACAGTGGTGAAGGGGGGTGTCAGGGCTGTGGGGTTTGGGGGGTGTGGTGGAGGCACCGCCTCCCCCACACCCCTTCTCTTTCTATTAATGTGGGATTGTGGGCGCTGCCCACAGTCCACCTCTATTTTTTTTTTTTAATTTTTTTTTGTTAACTCTAAATACTCTCAAGAAAAAAAATAGTCCGCCATTATTAGGTCTTCCTTTAATAATTTTCATTTGTAAAAAAAAGGAAACATGTTATATATATATATATATATAATATATAGATATATATGTGTGTGTGTGTATATATAAATATATATATATATTTATGTATATATATATCTATATATATACTCCACCAAAAGCCTCAGTCTAAAATAAACTGTCACAGAATTTATTTTTCTACATCATTTTATTATATATAAAAAAATATAAGTATACCCATGTTATTTAAATTTATATAGATATAAAAGAGTGTTTACACATTTCACATAATAACCAGCAGCAATATAATATATAACTTTCCCTTTTATATTTCTTTCTCTTTTGTATACACACAGTGGTAAGAACAATAAAAGACAGCAATAATTTTTTTTTTATATAAGTCAACCAAGCATGTTTATGAGTTTTAAAAAAAAAATGCAAGACTGTGTATGTTCCATAGCCTCCATTTTGTCAATCACATTGAACTAAAACAGAATACTACATTTCCATTTAACTCCCATCCCTTCTTTTGAACACTAGCATTACTTTTCTGCATAGTAAATGGACAACTTGGTATTAAACTCTTTATTTTCTTTTGGACATTCAATAATAGAAATATAGGTAATTGTTTGAAGCAAATTAAAATATACAAGCATATACATCCCCCTTTTTTTTGTTTGAACAACATTTAATGTAAAAGATGCATTCTAATCTAGTTTTGTTTTCTTCCAACAACTAAATTTTCATTGGACAACACTCTTATGAATATATATTTTTTTGAAAGAATGATGATAGAAAATAGAGTAACTCATATTCTTCTTAACTCCACCAACTTCACAAAATAGGAATTAAACTGCATTAATTAAAGTAACAGTGAGTTTACACTTCACTATACATCACAGCCAACTCTATGACAAATAACTTAATAATCTTTCACAAAAGTAATATACAATGAGGCCACAATGGCCATGGCTCCAACAACCATTAAAACACTACAAAGCCACACAAGGAGGAGCTCTCATCCATCTCATTTTTCCACTCTAATCTTGTAATAAAAACAGCAACAAGAACAACAAAACCAGCCACTTCGAAAGCTCTCCTCCCTACCGTAGACCTGCAAGTGGGTCACCCCTGAGCTAGGGAAGTAGGGATTCACACGGGTATAACAATCCACAAACAAATATCAAACTCAACAACACAAACAACCCATAGGTTTAACACAAAACTCAACTCATGAACATGACTTGTTGAGGGTAGGGAATGGACCCCTCAACTTCAAAGGGCTCCCAAATGATAAAATTTCATGCTCATGGCCTCAAGCCAAATAAAATCTCTAAAACACCACTCTCCACAATATCACAAAAATAACCTCCATGGCACTCTTGCCATTCAATAACCTTCTCAACAAAATAAAAGCTCTCAAGATATAAATACATAATGTGGGAGAGACCTCAAGGAGGTTCCTTTCCCCTACCCATACAAGTTGAGTATTACCTCCATTGGAGGTGCTCTCACCATAACTCCCACCCCAACAAAGCAATGCAAACAAGAAAACAACCAAAACTATAACACAACACATTAAATAAGCAAGAGTGAGAAAACAAGTTTAAGAGGCCTACCTCAAAGCCTTTATAATGGAAGAAAGTTGGTGAAGAGCTCCAAGCCTTCCAATCCTTCAAGAAATTTCCTCTAACTCTCCCAAACTCCTCCAAAATAGCAAGGAAAAATTAAAATTGCAAGAACCCCACACTCCTCAACAAGAGGAGATAATATAGGCCAGCAATTTGGCCTTGAGGAATGAGAAGGTGACACTTGTCACCTTCTCCTTCCTCCTCCCATGCCACTTGCAAGGGAGAGGAAGTGTGAGGATGACAAGTGTTATCCTCTCATTCCCTCTCAATCCTCATCTCATCCACTTGTGCTCTCACACATGTGTGAGAGGACAAGTGGTGAGGTGGCAATTCCACTCACACCTTCAAGAGGATAAGGGATGCCATATGGCATCCTCTTATTCTCTCAAGGAACCATCTTCCTCCAAGATGCTCTCACACGTGTGTGAGAGTCTTGGGGGAAGCTCCCACACACTTGGGAGTCTTGGAGACCTCCCAAGTCTTCCTTGGGAAAGGGTTCCCAAACTTTGGGAAGGGAGATGAGTCTTTCCCAAGGCACGACTCATCTCCCACTTTCTTTATTTCAAATTTTCGTCACTTTTACTAAACCATGGTTTAGAGTGACCAAACATGAGTCAAATCTAGGGTTAGATAGTCCAAGTTGACCCTAGACTCATGGGTAACCATCTAGGGTGGCTTTTGGGACTCTAGGGTTCACAAAGGGGGTTAAAAATCTACTTTTAAATGGTCCATAATAAAATAAATACCAATTGGAGTAAATCAAGTAAAATTATACAATACTTATTATTAATTAAATAGACAAGGGTACTAAGGCAAAAATAATAGAATTAAATCAAGTACTTAAATCAACATTCAAATTCAAACGTGATCCTTATCCCTCTTGGGAATGGATCAGATTTACAAGGGAAAACATAGTGTAAATTCTACCTCCAGTTTCCCGTGGCTAGGGAATGTAAAACCTGCACATCTCGATCAAGTGTTAATCATATCATGAAAAATCATAGCCGAAGCAACTGGAATTAAATTCACACAATCGAATACAACAATAATCATCAATACATAATTCCAAATTAAACTGCATCATTCAATCACATGTCACATAGTCAACATCACATAAATAACTAGAATCTCATCACAAGCATCATCACATATATATCTCACATGTCGAATCACAAAATAGCACCTGATCAAATCAAATCACAAATGTCTAATCAATGTCCTATCATAATCAGGAGATAAAAACTGAGTCTACATAAAAAAACCATAGTCACTATAAATCTGATAATGTCATCAACTAAAAGGCATATCGATCCAAAATAAGGGAGGTAAAATAATCGGCCTCACACCTTGATGTCTACCAATCTTTCCTGCAACTTCACTTTTTTGAAATGTGACACCTGTCACCTGCAATCACAAGACTTTGGGAGGGGCTTGTGGTGTTTAGAGGCTTGCCTCAGTCAAATCCTGAGGACACTTAAGTCTTTGAACACCGTTGTCAGATAGAGGGTACATGCCCTTTTGAGGTAGAGGCAAAAAACTAAAGGGAATGATGATGAAAACACAATATAATGCCACCTTGTAGTGAAGATATCATGTGAGGAAGATGCTCTTCATTCCATGATGAAATGGATGTTCAAATCTGTAAACACAAACACATAGACAACACCAATCTGCTCTTGCAACACAATGAAAGCCTTGAATCACAAGTTGATAGCTAGTTGAAATCTAATTGCAATCTAGTTTACAAATGAATGCCTAAACATGCTTTTATATGCAACTACAAACACTCTCACCAAGATTTTCATAATTCAAACTTACCGTGTCGGTATAGGACCCAAATAACGGTCATAAACTAACACCCAAAAATTAGGGCTGCCCCAAAATAGGGCAGGACTAGGGCGCATGTGCCCATGTCCTCCCCCCTATTTTGGGTAGGGTATAGCTCAAGGGGTCCTCCTAAGTCCCATTTGTCATGTTACCTAGGGCTCATTCTATCGAGATGCCAAATTATGAACTAAGATGTCCTAAATCATATAAGTAAACATAACCATGAAATAGAAATAGCATCAATACACATGATACAATGATTTTGACGTGGAAAACCCTGTTAAGAGAAAAGACTATGGGGTGATTAACCCAAGATTGTATTCTCTGTTAGAAGAATAAGATAGTACAAAATGGCACTTGCCAATTAGGGCTCACTACTTGAGCACACTACTCACAAGAGGCTCATTGCCTATAATAGTTTATACAAGGAAACTAGATACTTGAACTGATGAGAAGCATCCACATATGCTGAGGTTCAATTCCAGTTAGGTTCAATACACTGATCTGCTGCACTTCATTCTTTCTCTTCTTTGGTGCTACTGTCCTGTCACATACTGGACCTACCTTACTGCTCTTCTACTTTTAGTCACACACCACAACACTCACACCACACCTCATACTGAAAACAATCAAGTATATATATCCACACCGAGGATTTCATCCACTTTCTAGTCGATATCCAGAATACTTATTATTTTCCCAAACTCTTGGTTTGTCAGCTGAATCCTTGCTTATCAAGTGATGCGTATCAAAGAGATACTCATAGAAGTCATCAATCATGTCATCCAATCATGAATGATACCTTAGTAAGCTTGATCACCATCAATATCTCATCCAGATCAAGGTCTGATGCTCTGTCAGTCAGTTCTTCCTCTATTTACTCTGCCAAATAGGAACCTAATACTTAGGTGCTTATATATCTTCATTCTTTCATCACCGAAGGCTCAATCCCTGGAATCTATCAGTCAAGGTACTCCTCTTGACTTCCCCAAGTCCGCACTTTACATAGATACTTCCTCTAAGAGATCCGGACCTGATTGTCAGACCTTGCTGCATACTCTGTTCTTGGTCATCAAACCAAGTTACTCTACAATCTGACTTCCGGTATAGACACACCATGTCCTGCAGATGGGTGCGATGAACTTTGTTGCCATCAATGACAACACTCATGAAGCTACAATGTGTCTCTTGCCAACAATCTCTCCCTTTGGCATTGATGGCAACACTTAGTGAAAAATGACTGTCATACTATACTCCCCCTTGGCTAATGCTCTATTCTTATGTATATTTTCTAGAGCTCCCCCTTAGCTGGATTCCTCATTTTTCACTACTCCTCACTCCCCCTTTGACATCAATGGAAAAGGGTGGGGTCTGCACACTAAAATTTTCAAAACTCAATTTATCACATAAGTATATTATCTAGTTATACTTTACATATACTTTAGTATATCTACAAAAGTATTCTTTAATTGTACAACTTCTGTTGCCCAGCTCAGCTTCATCCTATCCAAAATTGAGATGTGACCACTCGACAGGAATGCAAAATCTTTTGCCCTCTTTAGATCTATTAGATCACTTGTCTAGGCTATGGTTTGAGCATCATTTAAGGCTTCATGCATGGCCTCTAACTTAGGGATAATTATCGCTCTAAGCTCACTCAACCTACTTATTCTATTTTTCTTCTCCTTCTCAAGCTTCTTAATTTCATTCAAGACTCCAACAGTCTGACATTCTTGATTTATTATGGGAGTGGTAAGAGGATAAAAATTCTAAGATAGTCTTGTTAGTTTATCCTCCTATTCTTTCACTTTCTTCTCAATCTCCACTATTACTTTGGACCATGATAGACAAAATTTATACATTTCCCCGCCATCTTTAAGAGCATTTTCTAAGCTCTTTATCCCTATATCCATATTTCTCCTATCATTGGTTATTAGTCCTTGTACTTCAGAGAATCTCTTTTCCACAAACTCCTTCCAAACTTTATTTTCTACTGACTTCTCTAAGGAATCAAAATGTGTGCTAACACTATTTACTAGAGATTTGAGATTACCAGATGAAGAGGCTGAGGGATCCTTCTGAAAAGATGGCATGACCTTCTCCAATACACCGGATGCAGTTTCTATGAGCTTGCAGTCTTCCATGTGAGACTTTAGAAGTTTTGCTTTTGCCTTTGCTGAAGTAAAGGATGCTAGCTTCATGGTTTGAATCAGGGAGAGGGAGTCAAAATTGAACGGTCCTTGAAGAAGTTCTGGTTCATCAAATTCCATCATCTCCTTGGTCAATAATTCTTTGACTGCTTCTGCTATGTCTCTTGCCAGTGATAGGGTTTTGTCCCCTTTTATAGCCTTACCACTATCATCTATGGTCTTTTCTGTTGGAGTTTTCTCTCCTTCTGCACCCTTATTACTGTCATCTTCTTTTTCCTTCTCCTTTGCTTCTTGACTGATCTTCTCTTGTACTCTTTCTTCTTCTTTAGATCCGGAGTTAGCAGTGGAAACCGAAGGAGAGATGTTTGCTTGTTCATGGATCTCCTCTTCTGGAGCAGAGGATTCTAAGTCCTTATCTTTCTCTTCACCTATCTCCTTTACCTCTTCTGCTACAGTCTCAATAAATTCTTCTTTGTTATCCATTTCCAAGGGATCATTACCTAAATCCTCTATAACAGGAATATTGAATTTTTGATAGGCATTCTGGAGGATTTCTTCTATTTTGTTTTGCCACTTTATCAGTTTCTCCAAGCATGAGCTGATTCATTCTAGCCTTACTCCGGAACTCATCCTTGCAATCTTTGAAGATCATATCCATTTGTTTCGGAGTAATTGAAGGATAGAGCTAAATAGCTACCTATTCTCTAATCTCTAAGTCCTTAGCCTTGGCATTTTCTTTTCTCATTTCAAGTTCCTTTTCAAAACTTTTAGGAATTAGAGAAATTATTTCAATAAATGCTTTATTGTATATGTTCAAGTACTTAACTGTGGCTTCCTCCAAGATCTTTCTATCTACATCATTATATGCATCATATAATTCTATTATTGGTTGCAGGTTCCCATCCACAGTAACTGGTTTAACTACATCATCTAAGGACAGAGTGGGCCTTTCAACAAACTCTTATGCCTCTACCTCCTTGTCTTTACTAGATACTTTCTTCTTCTTCATCTTCTTGATCTCTTCATCAGATTGTCTCTTCTTCATCCTTCTGACTGATATAAGAGCTTATTACCTTTGTCTTTGTTCTCTTTTCTCCTTTAGAAGATGATTTTGCTTCCGGTTTTGATGCCTTTGAGCTCTTAGCAGTGGCAGATGCAGAGCTCTTGGAGGATCTGGTCTGGGAGGGGGCTTCTATCAGAGCACTTTCTTTTTCTGTCCTTTCCATCTTTTCTCTATGTGCATCAAGTGCTTCTTTTGAGATGCCATATCTTTTGGCAACATTCTCTACTTCTTTTCTCACTTTTCTCTTCATCTCTAGTTGTCTTAGTTCCACATGAATCTTTATACTCAATTCTTCGAAGGTTCCAAACCTTTCTGCCTTGGGATCCTTGGGTTGACTTAGCATGTGCTGAACATGCAGCTCTACAATTTTCTCATCCACTTCATACCCCATTGGCATGATCCACACTATTCTTGGCTCCACAGTCTCCATTAGGCACTGATCAGTTTCTACCATAAAGCACATTGTATCTTTGTACTTCTCAACTAGAGATTGGGGGATTCTTTCTCTAGATTGCATCATGCATTGGAAGTTTTTGAAGTAACCCCATAGCACAGTGTTTTGTGCCTTGGCATCACCAAGCCCATGCAAGTAATCTCTTATTTGAATTGCAACTGGTCTGCTAGTTTGGCATATCCATCCATTGGATCTGGGTAGCTCATTCATGTAGTAAAGAATAGGCAGAGTATCAAACCACCGTATTTGAAAGAATTCTTCTTATCCTTCTTTATCTTCTACAGATTCTCCAAAAGTTGGTTCAGAAGGAGCTCACAAAGATCATAGTCTGCATTCTTCCTCAACATTTCATAAGCAGTATATACAGTAGTTCCAGATACTAAATTCTCCCTGTTGGAGTGATATATCTTATATCCAATTATCATTGATGCAAACTTGATATCTGGATCTGTGATATCTTCAATTGGCATTGCTCTTTTATCAAATTTTGATCTGGTAGCCTCACTTAGAATTTGGTTTTTAATAGATTTGAGAGTAGGCATCCCATCGGTTGAGTGTAATCTAGTTACTGCCCTAATGACATCCTTAGTGATCTTAAATGGCCTGTTCAACCATATGAAGTTGTCATGCATTCTGCTCAAAACATATCGGACCCATTCATCTTCTAGAAAATAGGGGAAATGAATGCACTGTGCAAAATGTTTGTCTCGGATAGCCTTATACTGAGGTTTGAGATCAAAAGGGTCATCTATTAACTGATTGTGATAGATATTTGGCAGCTTGGATTCTCCAAACTCTTCAATGTTCACATGAATGTATGCCCTAACATCTTCAACATGCAAAACCCCATGTAGAATGCTGGAAAATGCACCTAAAGGATCAGCTTCTAGAGATTTGTAGGGATGTTTCTTAAATTTAGGGCATGACCTATCAGAAATCTTCACAACATTCGAAGTAGTCATCTTTAAAGATTCAGAGAAAGAATGAAAAATACCTCTTACGCCTTTTAGGGTTCACAGAATGAGTCGAAGAGATCACCAGCTGATTTGAATTCTGTGAATGATCCTTGAGAGAGATGAGGCAAGCTTGTTTGCAGAGATCTTCTTGTCTATTTCACTAATGCAAATGTGCAAATGAAGAGTAAACAAACCCTTTTATCACTGAGCAAACCCTAATTTCACATTGCAATAAATGTGCAACTCAAGTCATTTCGCTTGCCTTGTTCTCCTTATTCTGAGAAAGATCTTTTTCCAGATCACTGAGATATGCTTCAAATTATACTTGGTGATTATTGACAATCTATCTTTCTTTCCTCAATCATTTAATCTATCCACAGATCAAGATTCCTCAATTTTGAATCAAACCAGATCTAATTGCAAAGACTTGCTTCTTATAGGATGACTGTAAAACTAGATCTATCTTGGAAGATTAGACTCTTCAAACCTTCTTGCAGATCTTTCATATCTTTACCAAGCCTTCTTTATATGTTTCTCTGAGAATCCTTTAATCTGTAACCTTTTATGTGCCAATTTTGGGTACCTAATGACTAGCTGGGGGAAAATGTTTTTCTTTTGTTACTCCCCCTGAGCCAAAGCTCATCTATTTAGTTTCTAGAAGGAATATCAGCACCAAATTCTGGTACAGATCCATCCTCAATATTTTTTGTACTCCTCTTTACCCAAATCTTGTTCATCTCCCTTTGAATTTCATTCGCATTCATTTTTCCTTTTCCTTTGTCTTGGTTTTGATTATGATGTACCACACCCTTATTGTTTTGATTCTTACTTCTATAGAATTTGGCAATATGACTGGATCTATTGCAATCTTAGAAAACAACATTTCTTTGAATATTTGACTGATATCCTCTTGATCTACACTGATTAGCCATATGTCCCATTCTATTGCATGCAAAGCATCTTCTATTGAATGAATTTTTTGTTTGCATATTTCTACACTCATGAGATTTGTGACCATACCTTTTGCAATTGAAACACTGTCCGGAGAAGGATGAATTAGTCTGGTTCATTCTTCTTCTGCACTGATTTGCATTATGACCAAAATTATTGCAGTTGTGGCAGTATCCATTAAAGGATGGATATCTTTGAGCATTGGGTTGTCTTATCAGAGGTCTTCTAGGCCTGTTTCTTGGATTTTCTAATCTGGAGTTCTTCTGATTAGATCCAGAGCTTTCACCTTTCTCATACCCCAAGCCTTGCTTGTCATCTACCCTCTTTTGGCTTTGAAGAAGAACTTCAAGTTGGGCAGAGCTTATCTTGAATTTCTCTTTGTATTTGTTTGTTGTTTGAAGATCCTTTTTAAGAGTGTCAATCTGATTCTCAAGTTGTTCTTCATTATCCCTAGCTTCTTCAAGATTAGATTCAAGATGCCTGATTATTCTATCCATTTTGTGGTAGTCTTCTGATTTCTCTTTGAGAGATTGTCTTAGATCATCTTCAGTTTTCCTTTTCTCTTCAATTTCTTGTGTAAATTTCATAACTCCTGATTCCATTTCATGTCTTACCATAATGACCTCTTTTGATAACTTTTCACATAACTTGGTTTTCTCCTTCAGATCTTCATTTGTATTATTGTCTTCACCTTGACTTGCCAATTGTTCAAGTAGATCCTTTCTCTTTTTCATAGAGATACTTAGTTTCCCTTTTAGTTCATTTATGAAATCATCATCCTGTTTGAGTCTTTCCTTCAGTTCATTGACTTCAGAGTTGGATTTCTCAAGATCATCTAGGGCAGACTGAAGTTGTTCCCTCATACCATACACATCCATTTGAATTCCCAGATCTTCCTCAAACTATTAGGCTCTATTTGGAGGAACTTAGCTCTGATACCAATTGCTGATAACTAAGAGGGCGGTGAATCAGTTATCTTAATTACTTCTACTTTCTGATCTTCCTTAACAATTAATGCATCATTAAATCATATAAGCAAACATAACCATGAAATGGAAATAACATCAATACACATGACATAATGATTTTGATGTGGAAAACCTTGTTATGGGAAAAAACCATGGGATGATTAACCCAAGATTGTATTCTCTGTTAGAAGAAAAAGATAGTACAAAATGGCACTTGCCAATTAGGGCTCATTGTCTGAGGACACTGCTCACAAGAGGCTCACTACCTACAATAGTTTATACAAGGAAACTAGATACTTGAACTTGTAGACACCAAAAATTGGACTGCTCTACAAAACCAATTTCTGTACCTCTACAGTAATCCACTCCCCCAATCTGCATATCCCTGGTGATCAATTAATTCACCTAATTGATCCATTTAACCTTACAACCCTATCCTATTAATTGAATGAATATTCCTAATATTCATTTAATTGATTTATCCATTTCCCTAATCCCTGATTAATTAGATAAATCCTGAAGAAGATGAATGGGTTCGGTATGTGTTGAGTAGAGTGCATGACAATTTCTTATGGTTGAATAAACCATTTAAAATCACCAAAGATGCAATTAGGGCAGTAACCAGTCTAAACTCATCCAGTGGAATACCTGTTCTCAAATCTGTCAAGAATTAGATGGTAAGTGATGCAATCGGATCAAAATTTGACAAGAGAGCTATGACAATTGAAGACATCACTAAACTGGATGTCAAATTTGCATCCATGATAATTAGTTACAAGATTTATCACTCCAGTAGGGAAAATTCAGTACCGGGAACTGCAGTTTACATAGCCTATCAAATGCTAAAAGAAAATTCTGACTATGATCTGTGTGAACTTCTTCTAAGCCAACTTTTGGAAAATCTGCAAAAGATTAAGAAGGATAAGAAGAACTCCTTTAAGTATGGTGGCTTGATACTCTGCCTATTCTTTTATTACATGAATGAGCTTCTCGGATCCAATGGTTGGGTATGGCAGAATGATAGACTGGTTGCCATCCAAATCAAATACTATTTGCATGGGCTTGGGGATGCTAAAGCAAGAAATATAGCCCTGTGGGGATATTTCAAGAATTTTTCGAACATAATGCAAGCAAGAGAGAGAATTCCCCAGTCTCTTGTTGAGAAATACAAAGACACAGTATGTTTTATCATACATACTGATCAGTGCCTAATGGAGGCAGTAGAACCTAGAACTGTATGGATCATGCCTATGGGGTATGAAGTTGATGAACAAATTGTGGAGCTGCATGTTCAACACATGCTAAGTCAGCCAAAGGATCCAAAGGCAGAAAGGTTTAGAACCTTTGAAGAGCTAAGTGTAAAAGTTCATTTGGAGCTCAGACAACCAGAGATCAAGAGGAAGGTAAGAAAAGAAGTTGAAGATGTTGAAAAAGGCTATGGCATATCAAAGGAGGCACTTGATGCCAATAGGGAAAAGATGGAAAGGGCTGAGGAAGAGAAGAAAAAAGTAGAAAAGAAAAGTGAGGAAAGTGTTAAGGTAAAATCTTCCACCCAGACTAGATCATCAAAGAGATCAGCACCTGTCACTGCTAAAAGCTCAAGGACATCAAAACTGGAAGTCCAGGCATCTGGAAAAGGAGAAAAAAGAACAAAGAAAAAGGCAACAAGGTCCTATGTTAGCCTAAAAGATGATGAGGAAACTGAATCAGATGAGGAAATAAAGAAACTGAAGAAGAAGAAGAAATCATCTGGTGAACACTCTACCAATCAAGGAGAAGAAGAGAAGGAAGAGGAATTTGTTGAAAAACCCACTCTATCCTTAGATGTTGTAGTGAAAGCAGTCACTATGGATGGGAACCTGCAACCCTTAATAGAATTCTATGATGCATATAATGAAGCAGAAAAAAGATTCTGGAGGAAGCCACAGTTAAGTTTTTGAACACTTACAATAAAGCTTTTATTGAAATTATCTCTCTAATTCCCAAAAGCTTAGAGAAAAGGCATGAAATGAGGAAGAACAATGCTCGAGCAAAAGATCTAGAAATCTGGGAACAGATAGCAATTCAGCTATACCCTTCAATCACTCCACATCAACTGAACATGATCTTCAAAGATTGCAAGGATGAGTTCCAGAGCAAAGCTAAGATGAATCAGCTCATGCTTGGTGAAACCGACAAAGTGGCAAGAGAGACTGAAGAGATCCTCTGAAATGCTTTTAAAAAATTCAACATTCCAATTATAGAGGACTTGGGTACTGACCCCTTGACCACAAATATTGAAAAAGAATCGACTGAGCAAGTCATGGACACCGGTGAAGAAAAGGATAAGGACTTGGAATCTTCTACTCCAGAAGAGGTGGCTCATGAACAAACAAATATCTCTCCTCCGGTTTCCCCTACAGTCTCCAGATCTAAAGGAGAAGAAAGAATATAGGAGAAAGAGGCAGAGGTGAAGGAAAAAGAAGATGACAGTACCAAGGTTGCAGAAGGAAAAGAAAAATAGAATAAGCAGGTTGGGTACACTCAGAGGGATAATTATCCCCAAGTTAGAGGTCATGCATGAGGCCATAAAAGAAGCCCAGATCACAGCCTAGACTAGTGATCTGACATATCTAAAAAGGACAGATGCGTTTGCATTCCTATTAAGTGGTCGTATATCAATTTTGGACAGAATGAAGCAAAGTTGGGCAACAGAATTTGTTCAATTGAAGACAACTTTTGCAGACATTCTTCAGTATATGTAAGTATGCCATACATATATACTTATGTGGCCAAGTATAGTTGCAATTTTGAAAATTTTGGTGTGCAGACCCAACCCTTTGCCATTGATGTCAAAGGGGGAGTGATGAGCAGTGAAAAATGAGGAATCTAACTAAGGGGGAGCTCTGAAAAATGTATATAAAAACAGAGCATCAGCCAAGGGGGAGCATAGTGTAAACACTTAGTCATTTTTCACTAAGTGTTGCCATCAATGCCAAAGGGGGAGATTGTTGGCAAGAGACACTATATGGATTAATGATTGTTGTCATTGATGGCAACAAAGGTTATCCCACACATCCACAAGACATGACAGGTCCTCACCAGAAGTCAGATTGAAGAAGTGTTGAGGTTCGGTAAGCAAGAACAGAGCAGTCAATAAGGTCTGACAGATAGGTCCGGATCTCTCAAAGGAAGTATCTTGGTGAAGTGTGGATTTGGGAAAGTCAAGAGGACTACCTTGAGTGATAGATTCCAAGGATTCAGCCTCCGGTGATAGATGAAGAAAAAGATATGAATACTTAAGTATCAGGTTTCTGATTGGCAGTGTGGACAGAGGAAGAACTAACTAGCAGAACATCAGACATTATTCCGGATGTGTTACTGATGATGGTAAAGGTTATTAAGGCATAAGTTATGATTGGACAACATGATTGATTACTTCTACAAGTATATCCTTGATCCACATCACGGTAAGCAAGGATTCAGCCGATAGATCAAAGTTTGTGGAAAATATTGACTATTCCGGTTGCCGACTAGAAAGGTGATTAAATCACTTGTGCACATATATATACAAGATGTATTTAGTTGTAAGAGGTGTCATGGTTTTTGGTGATGTGTGAATAAAAGCAGTAGAGCTGAATAAAAGTAGAAAGGAAGGTCCAGTATGTAAAAGGAGAGCAGCACAAAAGAAGAGGAAAGATGAAGTGCAGTAGATCAGTATACAGAGCCTAACCGGAATTGAACTCCAACATATGTTGATGCTCCTTATCAGTTCAAGTATTGTATCACAATCTTTATAAATTGTAAACAGTGTGTCTCTTGTAGGCAGTGTGCCTCTTGTGAGCAGTGTGCTCAGGCAGTGAGCCCTAATTGGCAAGTGTCATTTTGTAATCCTATTCTTCTAACAGAGAATACAATCTTGGGTTAATCACCCCGTGGTTTTCTCCCTTAACAGGGTTTCCACATCAAAAATATTGTGTCATGTGTATTTCCATTTCATGATTATGTTTGCTCATTTGAATTGATGCTACACTAATTATTAAGAAAGCTTAGAAAGCTGAAATAATTAAGATAACTGATTCACCCCCCCTCTCAGTTATCAACACTCCAACATACTCTACTTCTACAGTTGACAAAGAGATTGAATCTTGCTTCTTGCTCAGCCATGAAACCAATCTATTACCCAAAAAGAAAGCGCATCCACTTGTCTTCTTGTCATCAACATCTCTTGCCCAATCAACATCTATATAAGCACTAAGAGTGAAATCATTATCATTTGGATTCCATAAGCCATGATCTAGTGTGCCTTTTAAATACCTCAAGATTCTCTTTATTGCCATCACATGTGACTCTCTTGGATCTAATTGAAATATTGCAACAAGACAAACTGCATGCATAATATCAAGTCTGGTTTGAGTTAGATAAGGCAATCTTCCAATCATATATAATAGGTTTGAGTTAGATAATGTCCAATTTGGATCTCGTTCATTAGGTATAATAGGATGACATCATTGGGGTCAAGATGCTTTTAAAAGATCTAGACACTAACTTAAGATCTGGGTACTCATTAAGATGAAGGCCAAACCTAACATCCCGTATATAATGTGTAACTGGGTAGGTCTCTTAAATTTGATGTTCAGATATGATCAAGGGTTAGGATATTATATAAGATTAGGATATTAACTAATATCCCTACATTTCAACATTTAAATGATTAAGTCACTTAAGTTTGACGTCTAGACGTTATCGGGCGTCAGGATACTAACTTAAGATCAAGATGCTAATGAATGTCCTGACGTTTGATGTTGGGCTCACTAAGGCTTCTAAATTTGACATCCAGATATGATTAGGGATTAGGATATTGTATTAAGATCTAGATAGTAAGTTAAGATCTAGATACAGTGTAATGCAAATATCTAGTCGACCTATTGACCGATCTTTGATCGACCATAACTTTTTATTCCTGAGGAATTTTGAGGTGATCCAAAATGTGAACTTGCTTAAAATTGTGCATTCTTTTAGCTAGCAAGGTTCATGATGGCAAATTTTAACTTTTGATTTTGAGCAAGATGTTGAGATCCTAATATGCAGAGGATAACATTTTGATATGCATCTGAGGCTAATTTTACCAAACTGCCCAAAGCAAGGGAACAAACAAGCAAATGAAGAGTGTGTCCCTATTTTGCTTAGGCAAAATGGGGCATGTTGTGTAATCACACAACAACTTGCAACCAAAGAACACAACCAAAATTCAAAAAATTCAAGAAATAAGGACAAGTTAAAACATAATATTCCTACTCTTATCACCTGTAAGTATATTAATCTTCCTAAATATTATCATGTTCATCAATATAACAATATGCAAGAAGGAGTCAAGTGTGTGCATGTGATTAATTATCCTTCATCTTGCAGATAAGTTGAAAATGTTAGTAACCAGTGTTAAGCTACATAATTTGATTTAACCCTCATAGCCAACCTAGATAGAGCCTTGCTGCCAGCAGGTGTCTATAGCCCCGGTAAGCTTATCGTTGCAATTATCCCAAGTAGAACCCCACTTCCAGAAGGTGTCCATAGCCTTGGTAGAGTTACTTGGATGGACTAATTATCCTTATGGATATTTTGATATATTTCTTTCTTTTTGTATTAGTATTCATAAGATTTTAGCATGTAGTACATTTTGGAAGGTGTGAGCACTTGCTGCTTTAGGTTGAGAATTGCAATGGTAGCAAGAGAAAACCTTTAGATTTTTCACTTAACACTACACTAACAAGTTCAACAAACCCAAGGTTGTTAGGTGTATTTGGTGAGGACCTCTTTTAGCAATGGTAGTTATCACTGATGAACAAGATATTTCTGGCCTGACCAAAGAATACTTACTCTAACATGAGTTACAACCTCTGTACGAACTTGTATCCATTTCTTGAATTTTAACAACTTTAGTGTTTTCTTAAGTGACAAGGTGCACCTTCTTTACTTGAGAAAAATAAGTACTCACCAATAAGCAAAGCAAAGAAAAACACACAAAAACATGTACAAACAACTATACAAAAATATACATATGATACAATGTAATGGCATGACTTATCTAGGCCTAGAAATAATGTTTGAGGAATTGTTCATTGACTAGAAATGGGACATCCTCACCTGTTAAAGTTTTAAACCTATAATTACTATCACCTAGGATTTCTAAGATTTGAAAGGGACCTATCCAGAGCTTGTCAAATTTTCTGTGATCACCTTTCCTTTCATGTGCTTTGTCCCATGATAGGACTAAGTTTGATATTCTAAAGGCTTTTACTTTATCTCTTTTATCAAACCAACATTTGATAGTAGCTTGATGCTTGGCAAATTGGTCAATCACCCTATCTCTCTTCTCTTCTAGGTGCATGAGTTGATGTAACTTGACTTCTTGTTTGTTATCGATACCTAGATATTCTTGCACAAACTACATGGTAGGGATTTTGAGGTTGGCATGGAGGATGGGATCCACCCCATAAACTAACTAGTAAGGGGAATTACCCAAAGCAGTCTTTATTCTGGTTCGATCTACCCACAGGGCATATGTAAGTAGGGTATTCCATTCGTTGGGATTCTTCTCTATCAACTTCTTTATGATGTTAAGTAAGTTCTTATTAGTTAATTCTGCTAAGCCATTTCCTTGGGGATAATAATTTGAGGAAAACTTTAAAATCACCCTGTGATCAAAAGCCCAACTGGATAATTTTAAAGATGTAAAAGCTGGTCCATTATCACATACAAGAGAATAAGGAACTCCATACCTAGTTATAATGTTGTTTTCTAAGAATTTAATCACATCCTCTAAAGTACAGGTCTTGCTGTTGACTGCTTCAGTCCACCTGGTGCAGTAATTAGTGATTGTCAGTACGTACCTGTGTCCTGAAGAGGATGGAGGATTGATGGGACCGATGAAGTCCATGCCCCACTATAGAAATGGACGCACCTCCATGATAGGTTGCAGGGGATGAGCAGCATACCTTTCCTTACTAGAAGCAATTTGACAAGTGTGACAGAATTTGATGTGATTAGTAGTGTCTTTGAAAATCTTTGGCCAATAATATCCTACTCTCAGGATAACATGTGTAGTGGCTAGGTGAGATCCATGTGTTGTCCCAAATTTATCATGTAACTCTGTGAGAACTTTATCAGCCTCTGGCTTGTCCAGGCACCTGAGGTATATCCCTTCATAGTTTTCCTTAAAGAAGATTCCTCCTTTTATCATATATTTCTTTGATTTAATCCTCAATGCTCTCCTTTGAGAAGCCTGCATTTTTGGCGGACATCTTCCAATGATTAGGATATACCTGATGTCAGAGTACCAATCACTATTTATTTTTGTGTCTATAGCATATTTCTTACTTATCAAGTTTGGGTCAATTTTAGTAATCATCTGGCTCAGGGCTTGTCCTCTAACCAGCTTCATAGGAGTTATGTCCATATCATATTCTTGGAGCACTGTTATTCATTTTTATCTCTTTTGTCCAGGCTCATTCTGCATCAAGAGCATCTTGACCACTACATCAGGTACAATAGCAATTACCTTGCTCCTCAAGATATAATGTCTATATTTTTTCACTACTCTTACGAAGGCAAGGGCTTGCTTTTCAATACCCATGTACCTGAGCTCTGTATCTCTAATTGGAGAACTCATGAAAGCTATGGGTTTTTCTTCCTTTTCTTCACTTCTTTGTGTTAAGACTGCTGCACATGTATGCTCTGAAGCAAATGAATAAATGTAAAAATCCCTTGTGTAATCTGGGCTTATCAGGACAGGTGTATCTACTATTGCTTTCTTGATATCCTCAAATGTAGCTTTTGCCTTAGGCGTCCATTCAATTTTGGTATCTTTTTTGAGCATTGCATTGAGTGGCCTGACAATTTCTACAAATCCTGTGATGAACTTCCTTACAAAATTGATCTTACCAAAGTAAGATTTGAGTTCTTTTTTACTGCCTAGAAGTTGTAACTTCATTATAGAGTCAACCCTAGAAGGGTCAATGTTGATTCCATTTTACGATATTACATGACCAAGTAACTTACCTATGATTACTCCAAATATGCATTTCTTCAGGTTTAGTGAGATACCATACTGTTCACACTTCTTAAGAACCTTCCTGAGGTCTTCTATGTGGTCGCCTCTCTTTTTTGAGAAGAAAGTCAGGTCATCCATGTATATGACTATGCACTTACCAACTAAGCCCCTAAATTTTATGTCCATTGCACATTGAAATGTGGCTCCGGCATTGATTTGGCCAAAAGGCATGCACCTATAAGAAAATATCCCCCACTTGGTGGTGAATGTTGTCTTTAATCTGTCTATCTTGTCTACCATCACTTGATTGTATCCTGAAAAAACATCAAGGAAAGACACTATTTGAGCTCCATTCACTATCTATAAAACTTCATATAATGAGGGAAGAGGATAGGTATCCTTCTCTAAGGCTCTATTTAAATTCCTGAAGTCTACATAGAGATGTATGTCTCCATTCTTTTTCCTTAGTGGAACTAGATTGGCTACCCATGTTGAGTGCCTGACAGGAAATATGATCCTAGCATTTAGTAACTTTTTCACTTCTTCAAAGATAATGGGCTCTAGCAATGCACTGGTCAGCCTCTGCTTCTACCTGAATGGCTTCACATCCAACTTCAATGGGATAGTGTGATTGATAATAGAGGTATCATATGCTTTCAACTCATCATAGGTCTAGGCAATGACATGGATATATTCTTTCAATGCCTAAGCTATCCCTTCTTTCTCTTCTTTAGAACAAACCTTATCAATCAGGACATTTCTTGTGTCCTCACCATAGCCTATGTTGACATGTGAATATTCTCCTCCATTTGTCTTGGGAGGTCTTTTTGTTTTATCATGTTGTCCAAATCAAAATCTCTTTCAAGCTCAATCATGCCTTTGGGAATTTTGTTACTTGGCAAGTCCATGATTTCTTCATCTTCCCAAACATGATCTTCTATGTTCTTCTCATCTAAGATCTATTCTTAGAATATATCCCTATTTGCTATGAAATCCAGGATATGTTGGTCATCTTCAAACACTTTGAAATTGGTTACATTATCAGGTATTGATAGTATTGATACGAACTCTACTAAAAATATTTTCATTCCACAGATGGATAAAGGTTCCAATGTGCTGGCAGCCTGTGCCAATGCATCAACTCTATGATTTTGTTATCTAGGAACATGTGTGATGTTGAATGCATCAAAACCTTCTATTAAATCCCAATCTCTATGCATGTAGTTTGACAGCTTTTTATAGTTGCATGCATAGATGTTTATGACTCATTTTACTACTAATTTTGAGTCCCCATAGACATGCAGAATTTTGACTTTCTTTCTCAGGGAAAACAGTAAACCATGGATCAAGTCTTCGTACTCAGGCACATTATTTGTGCAATGGAATTGAAATCGGTAATGCTACCAAAAATGACCTCCCTAACGGGTCAATGAGGTCAATGCCCACTCCATCTCCTTGTTTATATTTAGAACCATCAAACCTTAGAATCCATGGCTTATCCTCTGTTAAAGGCTTGTTGGGACCTTCTCTTTTCCTTTTATCTCTTGTAGCTGCACCTAAAGATATCCATTTCAACTTTTGTGGTTCTCTTTTTGCAATGTCTAAAATGTCTCTTTTGGGCCTCATCATATTGAACATCTTTTGTTTTCATCTCTTTGATTATGTTTCCTTTATCACTGAGGTATACTGCAATCTCTTTTCTTTCATCTTTAGGGATATCCCTGACATCATGTGGTTCATTTCTTGAGCACAAATTCTCTTCCTTACTTAATATATAAAGACACAAGGCACATGTTACTTCTGAATGTGATGTCTCATGAAGCCTACACCACCCTTCCATTGGTGCATGATGTGGAGGATTTCCTTGCAGAATATGTCTTTGAATTTATTTAGACAAGAATTCCTCAAATTGAGTCAAGTGACTCCCTCTATCCCCATCAGATAACTCATAGTTAGATTCAATAAGGTAGTCGGTCCCTGGGGTGACAATATCTTTCTCCTCATGGTGGTGCATCTCTTCTCATGCTTAGATATCTTCCAAATGGTGTATGCAAACATTATCTTGATGTATTGTCTGATCATGTTCCCCTGCGTCTGAAGAAAACAAACAAGAATTAGTATCATCATCATCAGATACTTCACATACCTCAGTCGATGATGATCTGCCCTCCAGGCTCATTTTTTCTAGTTCAATCATATCCAAACATATCTCACAATCTTTTTGTGAATGTGCCTCATTATGAAGTCTGCACAATCCAGACATCAAGATATCTTCAACTAATGTACCTAGCAAATGACATTTCAGTATTTCTTTAGATAAATACTTTTCAAAGTCAGTGAAGTGATCAACTTCTTTTCCATCAGTTGAATAATAATCATATTCAATAGTCATCTTTTCTACTTTATTACTATCTTCATGTATGTACATGTTACTCATCAAGACTTCTTCAATCCTAATAGTTTGAGGTCTTATAGCATAAACTCTTGGTTCAATGTCTACATATAGTATCTCATTGGTATTGTTGTACTCCATTATCATGTGTTTCATCCTGGGTTATGTTGACACCTAAAATTGTCCCAAATTTGTCCATGTCTTGCAACACCTAGTCAAAAACATTACTTAGACATCATGTAGCATTTTGTCCTAATCCCCCTTATCTATTAGCTAATTAATTAAAAAAAATTATTTATTTAATTAAAATCCCATCCTCATCCCATCCTTATCCCACTTAGCCAATTAATTAAATATATTTTATTTATTTAATTAATTTCACATTCATAATCCCACTTTCCAATTAATTAAATAAATTTTATTTACTTATTTAATTTCCACATCATATCCTAATCCTATTCTAAAAATCTTCTCAATTAATTAATTACATTTTATTTATTTAATTAATTTTTCAACTCATATCCCAACTAATTCAAATAAAATATGTGAATTAGGTCCTCACCTCTCACCTCATTCCAACACTTGTCCACCTCTTAATTAAATCATGTGTGGTAGTACAACTTTCATTTAAAATCTTTCACATGTACAACTAATGGGACCTAATTTTAGTATTTCTGTACATAGTCACACATGAGCCCTATCCTCCTTTGTACACTTGTTACATGACTACACCTTCCTTGAAGAGTGGGAATAACTAATCAATCCTAGCTATCCACATCATCCATTTGAACCAAGTCTTTCCTATAAATCAACCCCCTCATAAGCTATTTGTAAGATGCATTGAGTTGGAGTATCCTTGTGCTGCTAAAATATCATTAGAGCCTTTTCATCTATCCTCCATTATCTTTTCATCTTGTTGATGCTTAGAATTGCGCTAGACCTGAAACGACCTCCAAATTTTAAAGAAGCTGGCTCTTCTTTATCTCAAATGTGTTTTGGGAAAAGGGATAGAATTAAACAGAATCACAAATGCAACTGAAAAGAAAACTAAACTATGGCGATGTGCCTGAATGTGATTTTGTTTCTCAACACTAAGCACAATGAAGCTATCTTCAGGATTCAGTTACATTAGAGAGCAAATAATGCATGATCAATGCAAAAGATGAAAAACAAATAGAATCAAAGGCTCACAACTTAGAAGATTTTGCAATAACACATAAAATATCAGCAAAGGCATAGAACTCAGTCTTCTTATTAATTTTTTAGTCGCATAAAAGGCACTAATGTATGCACAGTTATACAAACTTTCTCAATCAAGAAAACAAAACAAAGGCAAATGATATTACTGGCTATAGCAAAAGGTCCTCAAACTTCTCTTAAATCTCTGATAACAATCTGTATGCAGAAAATTCTCTATATCTCCTATCTTATATATTTTAAACTACAATCTGAACCCATATTTATAGCATAGAACTGGCTCAAAGATTGCCCACACGATCAAATCTCAACAGCCAAACCAAACTGGGACTTAACTGGAAGTGTTTGATAGAAAATATATTTCAGATCTGAAACGATTAGCCCCTCTTCAAGTTCATTGGCTGAAACAGATACATGTAACTCCCTGCACTCAAAATCAGGTAGGGACACCTGGCAGTTTCTGATAGTCTTTGTGACTATAAACCCTTGGGACCGCTGGCACGCATACGCACCCCTTTCTTGAAACTCCTTCATCTTTTCGAAACAATAGGAAACTAGCACGTGGCATTCTCCACTGCAATGAGAAACAAAACCCTTGGCACCTTCTGCTTGCCTTAATTGAAAAACTACTTCATTATTCAGGAAGCACTAGAAAATGACACTTGGCAGCGTCTGCGGCACTTTCTTGAGATACGTGGTGATTTCTGCTTTACTTAGAGTCTTTACTATGTCTCTATATCGGGAGTGCTCTGGCTTTGACATCTGTCACGGTCCGCTGCACTGAAAGTTAATTGATTACCAAAAATGGGACCCACAGCACTCAATGCCCGAGCAACTTCAAAAAAAAGGAACAGGGACAGGTGGTGCTTTCCACTGCACTTAGCAAGTGATACGTGGCAGCTTCCGCTGCACTTGAGAGATACAGATACCTTTAGTGAGTTCTGCGGAAGATGACACGTGGCACCTTCCGCTAAACTTAGACAAACTTTTAGAAACATTTAAGACTCATAAGGTTCACGTGGATGGTGACACATGTCGCGCTCCGCTGAAACTTTAGAAACATGTATGGGGTCCCACCAATAGTCTTTACTTGGCAATGAAACAAAAAGGAACTTATAGGTGTCGACACTTGGCGCACTCCACAGAAATTATATGGGACACGCGACACCTCCTGTGTAACTTTAAGAAACTTTTAAGAAACTCTCCACATCTGCCACTTGGCACCTTCCGCTGAACTTTAGAAACATTAAAAATGGGGCCTACCAGACTCACTTTGTAACATAAAAAGGGGCTTTTGAAACTTATAAGAAACTAAACCTCAGATGCCGACACTTGGCATGCTCTGCAGGTATTAAAAGGGACGCGTGGCTCCATCTGCGTTACTTAGAGAAACTTTTAGAAACATTACAAGGTCCCACAAAAGATGACACATGGCAGCTTCCACTGCTACTTTGGGACTTAGGCAAAATTTACAAAATAAAACTCGCGTGCCTGCGCTCTGTGTCAAAACCCTTGCTATAAAACTTGAAACGCACAGAAACAAAACTTTCTACTGAAACTTCAAAACTCAAAAACAAAATGTAGAGTATTTTACTCTACAGTTCTTGGCGACCTTGAGGACTTTTGAGCCTGCTCAAAAAGAACCCAAAAATGTATGTACAAAGCAAAATTTTATAGATTCTGCAAGGCCATCTGATAAACAGACAACTCAACATCAGATAGTCCCTATTTGTTCTACAAATCCTAGAAGGCTAAATCAAGGTTAATAATGTCCTTGTGCGAAAAACTGTACAAAACATGAACTGCAGCCTTCAATTGGAAATCGAGCTGGGCCATGGGAATCAAAACAACTTCCACTTCTGATACTGATGAAGCATCTGTTAAACCCTGGAAAACTGACTAGTCATTTTGTCTGGCTAGCAACAAAGGTTTGATTTCATCAACCATTAATATAGTGTTGCTATCAGGAAAAGGGGGGGGAAAACCCAAGTGCACCAGATCTTCAATATGTTTCTTCATGTCTTTTACCCCCTCCTTGACCACATCGAGGAGCTCTTTGCAAGTAATTGCAGCAGAGTTGCAACTGAGAACCTCATTCACCCCTTTTGTAGCAATCATTCTGTCACTGATCCCTACTACTGATAATGTTTCATCTGTAGTATCATACAGTTTCTTCAGCAACAGTTGAGAATCTGAAACTCTCAAGGAAACAGTGGACAAAGTGGCCTGAACAGAAGTCTCAACCTTCTCACACAATTGTTGTGCATGTAGTAGGAAAGTTAAAGAGGGTTTGAGCTTGATAATCTCCTCAGAGATTCTTTTCCATATTGATGCATACAGCTCCTTAACCAGGTTCAACACTCCTACATTATGTGGCCTATTTGCCAATTCAAGGGTCAACTATTTTGCTATTTGTTGCTTGGCCTGAAGTTGAGCCTGTATGGTAGTAGCATTGCTTTGTTCCTTCAACAGCTACTGTTGGAACTGTGTGGCTTGTTGAGAGGAATCCTGATGCCTCTTCTGCAATGTGGCCTTTTCCTGCTTTAGGGTAGTCACTACAGACTTCACCTGGATTAGCTCTTCCTTTAAAGAAGCATTTTATTTTTGTGTGACCTGATGAATCTAACAAGAAACAGTATTTTGCAACTATTTATTGAGACTCTCTATTTCATCATTTTTTAATTTAAGTTCTGCAGTCAGGGTGCCACTATGTGCCTTTTCTTGAGCCAGATCAGCCTCCACCTTCTGTAACTTCCTTGATAGTTTTAAATAGTTAGTAGCTACAGCAGAAGTGGTTTCATTTAGTAGCTCAACCCTGTCTTGTGGTCTGAAAAGTGACATATCCATAGCCACTACACTCATGGTATAATCTTGGGGCTGCATCTGCTCATTTGGCTTAACTGTATTTGGTGACAGATGAGTCACAGTTAGCTGCTGCTGGATTGGGTCAAATAGTGACCTCATGTGTGGCACAACCTAAGCTTTATTATCTTTCTTCCTCTTTTTTAGCCATCTGGGCTTCCCTAGCCTTCTTAGCAGTGTTTGCTTGAGCTTGGAAGGTAGGGGGAGAGGCAATATACCCACCCGCAAAAGGATGACCCTGTGGCAAGCCATAGGGAATAGCCAAATGTTGGCTAGGAGGAATTTGAGGAGGTATTCTCCTTGGAAAAGAAGGAGAAAAGGGAGGCAATGATGTGGCCTGTGATGACATGGCCTGAGTAGTGACAGGTGGGGAAAATTGGGAAATTGGCTCAGCAGAGGTGGTAGGGGATAATATTTGGCCAGTTGGGATTGCCACCCCTATGGAAGAAGAAAAAGACTGAGAAGAAGAAGGAGAAGAAGCACGTCCCTGAGGAGCAACAGATGTACTCAATGGTTGTTGCTGTAAAGGTTCTACCTCCTCATCTAAATCAGGCTGAAGTTTCAGCTTCTTATGTTTCCTTGGCCTTTCTTCCTACTGTACTTCCTTCTCTTCAACATTTACCACTACTGCTAGTGGTGTTTGTACAAAACTAGAAACCCCAGTGGTTGACACTAATGGAGTCCCTCTGGGTGGTGAGGATATCACACTCTTTTGTTTTTTAGTGGCACTGAGAGATTGGGGCCAAACAGTTACAGTGGCTGAAGATGAGGCTTGTCCAGGGGCTTGTACTGTATGAGTGGACTCAGGTTCTTCTTCAAACTCCTCACTCCTTTTATGGATCTTGCTTGTATCAGGGCTAGAGACTGGAGAGGGATGCCATTCATCCCAAATGGACTCCCATTTCTCATCTGTATCAACCTTGCCAAAAGAGTGAGTTGTTTGAGATATTTCCTGCCTATATTTCCAATAGGCCTCAATTTTATCTACCTTCCACTCCCTATCTCTTAATAGGTTTTTCTTCAAACCAGTGCCCATTTTGAGCTTAGGGTCATAGGCCTTTTCCCTTTGATAAAATACTTCCCATGGCCTGGGTCCCTCAAAGGGCAAATCTGTTAGTTCTACATATAAATCAGGAGTATCTTCCTTAGGGTTTCTTTTGTTTTCCCAAAAGGGACGCCCTCATGCACAATTTTGGCACCAACATTGTTATTCTTGACCCACAAGGTTATGAAACTGCTTAGGTCATATCTCCATTTATCTTCAATCAGAAAGAAACCCAGGACAACTAGCTTTCTCAACAACAAGTGCTCAACATCTCTGACCAATAGGGCCATGTTTTTCTTCACCCATGGGATATCATACATTTTCTTTTTCTTCTTCCTAGTGCCATAATCATTATCAACCATAGACATTTGCCGGGTGAACTCTAAGAAGGCTAACCTAGGAGTCAAAACCTTGGGTAGCAACACTGGCTCTCCATTAAAACCATGGACCCTAATGATAGTATGGTGAGACCCAAAGAAATAATCATAGGGAATGGGGGAATTTGCCATGAGGCCCTTGACAATTAATGTTAATCTATTCTCAACAGGCTCTGGGCTTAGGTGACTAAAAGTAGGGGCAACAAAAAGTTCCCAAAATTCATAGGGGTCAGATGCTTCGGATAAGACATGTGTTCATGCAGACACAGGAATGGTCTTATTGTGACCGAAACTTGGGTCATACATATTCAGATGCATATATTGTGAAAAAATGGCAGGGTTTTGATATAACATGAGGTGAAACAGATAAGAAGAATACTTGAAAACCCCTGTGGATTTGAAATGGGTGAGTTGGTTGGCCATTGCATAGGCAATCTACTCTGAGAAGTCCAGCCGAAACTCCTGAGACTTGTCCACAGTCTTCAATTGGAACAAAATGGCAATTTGCCAATCATAAACAGTAATGTCCTCCTTCATTTCGAAGATAAATGCCATCATGGATAGTGCTTCCTGACTAGCCTGTGTAAATTGGGCCCTTCCTATTGGTAGCACTAACATTTGGATGTTTTCATCTCTAAGCTGTAACTCTGAATTGAGAAACCTCAATTGATTATTAACATTTACCCATGTTTTCGACATTTTGGCAATGGTGGGAAATGTGGCTGTCTTGTGAAGGTATAGGGCAAACATGTCCCTGATAGCCTTTGGTGTAATTTGCACCATGAAGGGACCCTTTGTATGGTACTTGAGGGTGCATGAAACAATTCTGCGCACAACTCAATCAGGTCGGGGCATAAATGTACACTTGGAACAATGAATTTTGCCAACTGAGAGGTCCATATCCTCATCCTGAACGTTTCAAATTGTCTAGCCTTGGCCTTCTGGAGACATCTTTGGTGTGCCCCTTCTCTCAGAGCTTTGCCAGGCTTTTGAAGGGCTAGGTTTGCAATACCGTCAGCGAAATCCTTCACTTTAGCAAGGTCAACTGTATAACCAACCTCGGGGACCCTGGTCCTTGGATAGGTCCTTAAGGGTTGAGTAGGGGCCGAAGCATATGATTTGCTGGCGAGAAGCTTGTCAATAGACTTGTAAATCCCTAGCCCCTGCTGTGAAGACTATGCTTCTGCCATCTCTGTGTTTGATGGAAATTGTTGAACTTATTTGTAACAAGGATGGAAGCTTTGCAACAAGGAAGGCACACTTAGGAAGCAGGTTTTGCTATGAATTGAAAATGCAGGTAATGGGATTTTCTTAGCAGTCGTAGGAACAAATGAGATAGTTTAAGCTTTAACTCTTGTTATTAGGGCATTTTAATGACACATCAAGTCTCATAAATGGCATTAAAACCGAAAAATCATTATAAAATCTTAAGAGATCTGAGTGGGACAGAGTGTCAGACACGTCATAAAAGTGGTTGCATATGAGTACTTTTAGGGAATTTTGGGGATTGGAGAGACTTAATGAATGTGAGAGTTTTGAAACTTTAAGAGACTTGAGCTGTGGCCACGTGTTTATAAAACACTTATTCAAAGAAAGAGCAGGAAAAACAAATCAACAATGAAAAGGGGAAACTAACTAACTATAATACACAGGAGAAATTGTCTAATTGAAATGCTTCAAGTAGATCCCATTGACAGGAATCTCTATAGGCTCACCCTCCATTGTTTCAAGCTCAAATGAATTCTGCTATTTACATGAACAGATTTTATAGGGGCCAGTCCATAATGACTCAAATTTACTATGTCGACCCAGCTTGGCGGCTCTCTCATCCCATTTCAAAACAGCTGATCCTACTTCAAAATGGGGATTTGAAGTCTTCTTATCAAAACAGTCTTTGATTATTTTCTGATGCTTCAATAATGATTCATGTGCGGAATCCCTCTTTTCTTGAACTTCTAGGAGCTTATCAAGTCTGACCTACATGGGGCCATTTTCCTCAATCTCAATCTGTTTTAATAACTGGAGAGTAGGAATCCCCAAGCTCAGGGGCATTACAGTAGGTTTACCATAGACCAATTCATATGGGGACATCTTTGTCACTTGTCTAGGTGTAATTCTATCTACCCACAGTGCTATATTAAGCACTTTATGCCACTCTTTATGATGGTCAACCCCTATTCTTTTAATAAGTCTGATTAGGTTCTTATTAGTTGATTCTGCCAAACCATTACCCTGAGGATAATAATTTGAGGAGGTTTTCAGGTAGATTCCATACTTTAGTGCAAAGTTAGATATTTTTGCCCCTAAAAATACCTTAGCATTATCTGAAATTACAGTATGAGGAGGCCCAAAGCGAGTAGTGATACCCTCCAGAAAGTCTAGGATCACCTTTTCTGTTGCTTCTTTTAGTGGCTCTACCTCACTCCATCTGGAAAAATAATCTGTGGTAGTTAGAATCCATTTGTGTCCCATACTTGACACCGGATTGATCATTCCAATGAAGTCTAGAACCCATTGAGCAAAAGGTTCATCAACAATTATAGGACTAAGGGGCATTGCTACATTCCTTCTCTTCCCTACATAATACGAACAAGATTGGCATTCTTTGACCAGTTGATAACAGTCTGTGAATAAAGTGGGCCAGAAGTAACCTACCTGACTTATCTTTATAGTTGTAGTTCTTGTAGAAAAGTGTCCACCTAACACTCCATGGTTCATTTCATGCAGTATTCTTTGGGCTTCACCTTTCTCTATGTATCTTAAAAGTATGCCATCAGTATTTCTTCTGAAAAGAACTTGGTCAATTAAAACAAAATGAACTCCCTGTTGCCTATAGTATCTCCTCTTGTCCTGAGAGAGCTCTTTTGGGAAAATCCCATGTTTCATAAACTAGATCGTATTTGTGACCCAAGAATTCTGATCAACTTCTTGTATCCTCAATACATTTTCCTTTTCTGTTTCTTCAGTTATCATTTTTTCCATATCTTGAACCATATACTGGCACAAACCCTTGCCTCTAACAAGTTTAGTTGGTCTGACTTCCACATCATATTCAAGAATCTTTGTTATCTAGTTTGCTCTTTTCTCAGTGATTTCTCCTTCCATGATGTATTCTCTAACACTCGGATGAGCCACTAGTATCAGAATCTTATTACCTATGACCATGTGTCTGAATTTCTTGAGGGCTTTTACCATAGCATATGCCTGTTTCTCTACAAAGTTATACCTGGCTTCATACTCCCTAAGAGTCCTTGAGAAAAAGGCTATTGGATGCTCTCCCTCTTGTTGATCATCTTTTTGTGTTAGGACAGCAGCAACACTGAATTCTCCTCCATAGACATACATTATAAAAGGCTTAGAGAAATCTGGAATCCTTAGCACTGGGGCTATTGAAATTGCTTTCTTAACCTCCTCAAAAACTTGTCTTCCTTCTGTAGTCCACTTGAAAACCAGGTCTTTCTTCAATAAGAGTGTTACTGGTCTAATTAGGCCTACGAAGTCTGATATGAACCTACTGACAAAATTAATCTTTCCCAAGAAGGACTGAACTGCTTTCTTATTGACTGGCAAAGATAGGTTCATTATGGCAGTGACTTTAGATCTATAGAGACTCCTTCTTTAGACATATATGCCCTAATAGTTTACCTTGAGGTACTGCAAAAATGCATTTCTTAGGATTTAGAGATATTCCAAACTCTTGGCATTTCTTTAAAACTGCTTCTAGATGGTCAAAATGATCTACATCATTTTTAGAGAAAACAATGAGGTCATCTAGGTAAATTAGAATGATTTTATTGATAATCTCTCCAAATGCTACATCCATTGCCCTCTGAAATGTAGCTCCGGCATTTGAAAGACCAAAAGGCATCTTTGCATAGGCAAATGTTCCCCATTTTGTGGTGAAAGTAGTCTTATGTTGGTCTTCATCAGCCAACCAAATCTAATTGTGTCCAGAGAAACCATCTAGCAAGGAAAATCTCTCTGATCCAGCCACAGTCTATAAAATTTGTTCCATAGAGGCCAATGGGTAGTGATCCTTCAAGGATGCTCTATTTAGATCTCTGAAATCCACACAGAGCCTTATGTCCCCATTCTTTTTTCTGACTGGTACTAGGATGGATACCAAAGTTGAGTGTTTGATTGGGAAAATGATCTTTGATTCTAATAGTTTCTGCAACTCATCCACCATTAGAGGCTCAATCCTAGGGTTCACTGGCCTCTACTTCTGTCTAACCGGTTTAGATCCTTCAGTCAGCTCTATAGTGTGTTGAATGATATTTCTATCATAACCATGGAGATATTCATAGGTCCAGGCTATGACCCTATCATATTTCTCACATAAATCAATTAACCTTTTTCTTTCCTGTTGAGTGGCAGAATTCCCAACCTTCAATTTTCTCCCCTCACTAACCTGAATCTTAGAGTAGTCTTCTTTGTTTGCTTGAAATCTCTTCTTTTCTAGGCTGGCATCTTTAGGGTCAAACAAGTTTTCCAGGGTAATTAGTCCTTTAGGGAGCTTGTTTGACTTCAGTTGAATGATCTGATCACCATATGCCTCTTCAATTTTAGGTTGCAACTGATCAGTAAATTCTCCTGACTGTTGTAAAAATGAGAGTACTTGAAAATCATTTTCAAAGACTTGCCAATTTTCATCATTGTTTGGGATAGTTGGCCTCACAATAACTTTGACTGACTCATTATTGACCATTAGATTAGTTATTGAATCAAATTGTGAACCAATTTGTGCCATCCTATTTGCCTCAGAATTTTGAGCTCTAGGGACTACTTCTATATTGAAGGCTTCAAAATTTTCTATTAAGTCCCAAATTCTGTGCCTATAGGATCTCATCCTGACATTTTTTTGCTACTGCCTTCTCTCTTATTTGTTTCACCACTAGTTCTGAATCTCCTTTGACTATTAGATTCTTTACTCCCCTTTTCTTGGCTAACATGAGCCCATACACTAAAGATTCATACTCAGCATCATTATTAGTACAGGCAAATTGGAAACGAATAGCTCTCAAAATTTTCTTACCATCAGGGGTAGTAAGACAAATTCCTACTCCAGCTCCATTCTTACTTCTAGCCCCATCAAAATTTAGGGTCCAGATTCCTGAGTTATTTATGGATTCTTGGGTTTGAGAGGGCTCATTTCTTAAGACATTAGGGATCTCCTTGTCTTCTTCAAATATAACATAAGTGCCCAACCCTGTTGAGTCATAGTTTCCAAAGGGGTCACTCTGCATCATGGTTAACAACTGGTTATCTTCTTCTTGCTGATCATATTCAATCCAATCCCCTATTTCTTCAACAAAAACTCTTTCCTCTTTATTTAGCATGGCATGGGCTGCTTCTAACTTTGGGGTTGGTTCATTTGTTATATGGTCCTTTGACAATGGTTTTGACAGTACCTTCATTTTAGTCCCATATTTGGTTCTTAGGATGAGGTGAGACCAATCAAGTGACATATAACCTCCTATCTTGGCTGTAAAATCTCTGGATAGGTATAAGCCAAAAACAGGAGGAATATCTATGACTACAACATCTTGATTTACAATTATATTGGGACAGGTATACAGCTGTAGTGGAAGTTGTTTAATTTTTCCTATTGTTTGTATAGACTTCCCATCTAACTGCATAACTCCTTTTGTAAGTGGCTCATATTTTATTTTCAAAGCATCTACTATTTGCTTTGGCATCACTATGGTACTAGCCCCAGAGTCTATCATTGCATTGTACAATAGTTTCTTCCCAACTATTAAAGTTAAATAAAAGGGATCTGACTTGGATTTACTTACCTTAGGTACATTGTTCAGAAGAGCTATTGTCTGCAGAGGAACAGTGTCTTTGAGCTTTTCTTTATCAGTAGGTCCTCCTTTGGTACCAATATGTTTAGGCACTACTTGGCCCTGTAGAGCTTCTTGCAATAGTGTCTTTTGCTCAGGAATAGCTAACATGCCCCATATTGATACGTGGGCTGGGGTCCTCTTTAGCTAATCCACCACATTCATAGGTCCTGGTGTTTGGGTCCTTGGATAATAAGGGTACCTTACTTTTTCTTGAACTTGTCCAGAAACTACTTGGTTCTGCACTGGCTGAGGTATTTCTTGTCTAGTAGCTATATTTTGATGATCCTGAAATGGAGGGATTCCCATAATTTCATTATTTGTGACTCCAGGTTGTTCCATCATCCTTCTCTTGGCTCTAGTATAGTAGTCTAATTGTATCAAAGGCTTTTTAGAAGTTGAAGCTTCATTTAAGAATACTGACTCTTCATCTTCAATCCATGAGAATAAAGCATGCTCAGGGGCTATTTCTTCTTCTTGCTATAAGGACATTCCTTGCATCTGAGCCACTAGGACTGAATTTTGCATACCAGGGGATTGGTAGGGTTGAGTGTCAGAAGTATTAGAAAATTGTCCATCCACTCTTCTTTGCTCTGCTATCTTTTGCTGTAGATTAACCCTAGGACAATCTCTGGGCATATGTGCATTATTACAAGGGAAACACCAGGCATTGGTGCCATCTACATAATTATTCTGCCTTGGGACAATCTCTCTGTTTGGATTGGGAGGAACAGTCTGCAAGGGTGTAGGAACTATAACTAATTGGTTTGATGGCTAAGGGTTAGTTTGCCTTTGGGGACCTTGATACTGATTTGGCTGTGGAGGAGGTCTATTCCCTTGATAGCCTTGATATTGGGGTCTGGGATAAGGATTCTGCTGTCTTTTTAGGTTAATTATTTCATTAGAAAATGTTCTTAGGATGTTCTTGACATCATCCATCTCAGAGGATTGGGTAGGGACAGCAGCTTTAGCAGGTTGTTGGGGAAACGTATACATGGACACAGGTGGGGTTATGGGGTTAGGGGCTTCTTGAGGCAATGGTAGGGTAATCTCTGGAAACATAGGCATGGGGGGCCTTGGGGGCAATTTTCTAGCATCTATCAAATTATTTTCAGCTCTGACTGCATAGTCATAGGCTTCTGGCAGAGTCTGGCCTCCAAGTGACTGAATCATTACTGATATATCTGAATTTAGGGCTTTAAGATAAAACACTATAGCCATACCTGGTAATGGTCTTGCTGTAGTAGGAATTCTTTCCCAAGTCTTTTAAACCTTGAATTGAAGTCAGTCATTGCTTCTTGTGGTGCCCTTTTGATAGTAATCAATTGTTGTAACAAAGAAGATTTATCACCCTTTTCTTTAAATCTTGCAAAGAAAGCATCTCCCAGCTGGTCCCATGTAAATATTGTATTTGGGGTCAAAGATCTGTACTAGCCTAGAGCCTTCCCCTTAAAAGAAGCTGCTAACAATCTTATAGCCATATTCTACTATATGATCACATGTATTGCATAGACATCCGATACATCCTGTAAATGTTCTTCAGGTGTTTTGAAATCTTCCCCACTAAACTTAGGCAGAGCCTTCAGGGCATTTGCTGGAATAGGATCCCAAGTGGCTGGTGGTACTGGGAGGATCAGAGCACTACCAATGTTCCAATTCGCATAATTCCTTGGGGCTATAGGTGCTCCCATATTTGCTCTTGGTGTTGCTGTAAACTGATTGACCCTTCTTCTTGAATTAGTTATCAATGGTGATAAAAGAATACCTGGGTTCATAGTAGATTGAGCCCTTGTTACTGGTCCACAACTCTGACTCCTTGTAGCTCTCTGGTTCATACAGTCTTGAAAAGGAACTTCAAGAATGGTCCCATCGGGCATGCCAAAAATTGTTGATGCTTAGAATTGCGCTCTTTCCAACACCAACATGGGAAGTTTCAGGTATGTGGGATTTACGACTTGAAACGACCTCCAGATTTTAAAGAAGCTGACTCTTCTTTATCTCAAATGTGTTTTGGGAAAAGGGATAGAATTAAACAGAATCACAAATGCAACTGAAAAGAAAACTAAACTATGGCGATGCACCTGAATGTGATTTTGTTTCTCAACACTAAGCACAATGAAGCTATCTTCAGGATTCAGTTACATTAAAAAGCAAATAATGCATGATCAATGTAAAAGATGAAAAACAAATAGAATCAAAGGCTCACAACTTAGAAGATTTTACAATAACACAGAAAATATCAGCAAAGGCACAAAACTCAGTCTTCTTATTAATTTTCCAGTCACATAAAAGGCACTAATGTATGCACAGTTATACAAACTTTCTCAATCAAGAAAATAGAACAAAGGCAAATGATATTACTGGCTACAACAAAAGGTCCTCAAACTTCTCTTAAATCTCTGATAACAATCTGTATGCAGAAAATTCTCTATATCTCCTATCTTATATATTTTAAACTACGATCTGAACCCATATTTATAGCATAGAACTGGCTCAAAGATTGCCCGCACAATAAATCTCAACGGCCTAACCGAATTGGGACTTAACTGGAAGTGTTTGATAGAAAATATATTTAAGATCTGAAACGGTTAGCCCCTCTTCAAGTTCATTGGCTGAAACAAATACATGTAACTCCCCGCACTTAGAATTAGGTAGGGACACCTGGCAGTTTCTGATAGTCTTTGTGACTATAAACCCTTGGGACCACTGGCGCGCATACGTACCCCTTTCTTGAAACTCCTTCATCTTTTCGGAACAATAGGAAACTAGCACATGGCATTCTCTGCTGCAATGAGAAACAAAACCCTTAAGACAAATGGCACCTTCTGATTGCCTTAATTGAAAAACTGCTTCATTATTCAGGGAGCACTAGAAAATGACACTTGGTAGCGTCCACGGCACTTTCTTGAGATACGTGGCGATTTCCACTTAGAGTCTTTACTGTGTCTCTATATCGGGAGTGCTCCAGCTTTGACATCTGTCACGGTCCGCTGCACTGAAAATTAATTGATTACCAAAAATGGGATGCACAACACTCCATCACCGAGCAGCTTCAAAAAAAAGGAACAAGGACAGGTGGTGCTTTTCGCTGCACTTGAGAGACTGTAGATACCTTTAGTGAGTTCTGCGGAAGATGACACATGGCACCTTCTGCTAAGCTTAGACAAACTTTTAGAAACATTTAAGACTCATAAGGTTCACGTGGATGGTGACACATGTCGCGCTCTGCTGAAACTTTAGAAACATTTACAGGGTCCCACCAACAGTCTTTACTTAGCAATGAAACAAAAAGGAACTTACAGATGTCGACACTTGGCACACTCTGTGGAAATTATATGGGACACACGGCACCTCCCGTGTAACTTTAAGAAACTTTTAAGAAACTCTCCGCATCTGCCAATTGGCGCCTTCCGCTGAACTTTAGAAACATTAAAAATGGGGCCCGGCAGACTCACTTTGTAACATAAAAAGGGGCTTTCGAAACTTATAAGAAACTGAACCTTGGATTCTGACGCTTGGCATGCTCCGCAAGTATTAAAAGGGACGCGTGGCTCCATCCGCATTACTTAGAGAAACTTTTAGAAGCATTATAGGGTCCTGCGGAAGATGACACATGGCGGCTTCCGCTACTACTTTGGGACTTGGGCAAAATTTACAAAATAAAACTCATGCGCCCACACTCTTTGTCAAAACCCTTGCTGTAAAACTTGAAACGCACAGAAACAAAACTTTTCGCTGAAACTTTAGAACTCAAAAACAAAATGTAGAGTATTTTACTCTACACATTTATCATCTTTATCTTATCATAATGCTATAGAAGTGAGCACCCAACATTCCTCCAACAATCATCCTTCAAAATCTTGCATACTCATGCAAGGTGGAGAAGAGCAATGAAGATAAATCAAACATAGCATAGAGATCGGTTTGCATTTACATTTGTTATTTTGATTTTAATGTTGTTTTGTGCTTCATTGTGCATTGTTAGGGTTTGATCATTGTTATTTATTCATTTACCCTATTTGCAATTTTACCCTAACTACATTTGGCACACCCGGTGTGACCAACCCTCACTTTCCAAGTGTATGCACTTTGATTTGTAGGTTGAAGATATTTTATATTGTTGATTTTCTTTATTTATGACCAGATATGTTGCAGAGGGTTTTCTGTTTTACATAGGTCTTAGAAAAAGGAGATCTTGGATTTATTAGAAAGAGGACTTCGCGAGCTTTCCGAAAAGTGGTTACATTAAATATTTGGCTTAGTATTCAAGGATTTATGACAATTTGAAGTTGACCCTACAATTTTGATTTTTCAAACAATTTTGACGCGTGCCTTTTAGAAAAAAAAAATATCTTCCAATCTAGCTAACCAAATCACATTCTATTTTTTATAGGTGGTTAGAAATATTTAAATCAATTTTTCTATATCATTATTTTTTAGATCTTTGGTACAAAATGATTTTTTGTCAATTTTTTTTTTTTCAAACCCTAGTTTATGACATAATTTTTGCATATGGAGTCCAATTTGAGCAATTTTTTTTTTGATATTGATTAGAAAATCATAAGGGATCTCATGGCCATATCTATGTTACTGTTGGATGACATTATTTGTTGATTTTTTTAGGGTTTATTTTTCAATCTTAACACTCTTTCATTGCAAACTTCAAACAAGCATAACTTTTGCATTTCTTTATCCTTTTTCAATGATTTTTTTTAAAAAGTGCATAAAGTTTTTTGTTTATGCAATCCATTTTGTTGTATCAGGTCATCTTAATTAGAATTTTTCAGATTTCATCTTTTTCACATAGCTTTCTTCTATGCATGTTTATTTGTTTCTTTTTGGAATTAGTGACTTTTAGGTGAATCAAAGGAGCTAGAGAAATGTTTGGATCAGTCACAATAGCAAGTGGAAAGCAAAAATAACCTAGTGCACTCATTCTAATTTTTCACCTCTAATAATTTCTTGTCAACACGCTTCAATTTGGGGCTTAAAAAGAACAACTTGTTTGATCACACATTTAGACTTTTGGCTATTAAAATCAATCTTGTTTATAGTCACACATCATTGAAATTGGGTTAAAATCAACAAGTGTCTTCTATCACATTTGGCTTTGGATTTAAAAAGAATAAGTGTTTGATTTGTCTTCTACACATTTCATTTTCTAAAGGGTCAATTAACAAGTGCGAGTGTGAGTCAAGTGATAGCTCACTTGGTTTGCTTTTGTTTACCCTAATTAGGAGGCCTTCTTGGAGACACACCACTTTAAGGGATGACCTCGACGGAGGCTGAATCAAAAGACACCCTCATTGGGAATTAGAATCTTTTCACTCTTGGCTAAGCCCCAAAGAAGTTTATACCTTTGGGAAGTGAAGGTGAAGGGTGGGTTACCCCTTTCTCCTAGCTGTGTGGCAGAATTTTGCTTTCAAATTCCTAGTCAACCTCATGTAAACATAGTCCAAAACCTAATTGGCCATACCCTATTTCAAACTAGACATTAGGCTTGTTGATGTGTCTTCCACAAGTGCTTGCTTAATCATCACATTTCAATTTCAAAGTTAAAATTTCTTGTGTCTTGCGTGAGTGATTCATGTGTGTATATGCATAATTATTTGTTTGAGCATTGCCAAATCAAGCTCTAAACACCAAACACATAAACAATTCATCCTAGATTTCATCCACATCACCCAATTTTGTCATTCCACATCATATCCTAATCATACCCAAATCAATTTTATTCTGAACATATCCTAGTCACATCCATACTCATTCCAAATCATCTCCACATCATCATCAACCTAGTCCTAGTCAACGCAGTTTGTCAGGATGATCGTAATCATTCAAGGGGGCTATACCTCTAATCATGAGAAAAATCCCAAGCCTAAGGTGATAATTCAAGGGGGTTATCCTTATAATCATGAGACAAGACCTAAGCCCATAATCACAATTGAAGGAGGCTACCCCTCTAATTCAAACAATGAAATAAAACCAAAGCCCAAGATCACAATTAGAGGAGCCCCTCTTCCTAATCCAAATCATGAAGGCAATGCAAGACCCAAGGTCACAATTAAAGGTGGCTATCCTTATAATCCAAGTCATGAAGACAATCCAAGCCCAAAGATCACAATCAAAGGAGCCTCTCCTCTTAAGACCAAGTTTATACTTCGAGGAGGCCATCTCTTTACTTATAAGGATGAGACAAGTCCAAAACCCAATCCATCCACACATCAAAATCAATTCCACATCAACTTATCCCACTTCATACCAATCCAATCTATCCACATGTCAAGTCAATGTTACATCAACTTATCCCACTTCATACCAATCCAATCCATCCACATGTTAAATCAATCCTACACCAACTTATCCCACTTCATACCAATCTAATCCATCCACATGTCAAATCAATCCCACACCAACTTATCCCACTTCATACCAATCTAATTCATCCACATGTCACATTAAATCCACATCAACTTATCCCACATCTTTCCATGTCAATTCCACATCACCAAACCCATCCACAAGGCAACCAAGTGTCATCACAACAAGAACATGTGAGCCCAAGTCCACCTTGGCAACAAGATCAAATGCCATCAACTTCATACCAATCCCAAGACCTTTTATCTATATATCCCACCATTTTACCCAACCACCAAGACTATCAATGGCCTCCACAACAAGCACAAGTGAGCCTAAGTCCACCTTTGCAACAAGAAGCACATGCAAGTCCAAGTGGCCCCTTGTACATAAATCAAAGCCCAAGTTATCCTATGCAAGACTTAATTACCTTTGACAAGGGCGATACCAATCTAGCCAATGCATCATATGAGTGGCCTCCACCATCCAATCCCATGCCAACACATGAGCCGACAAGTCCTATCCCAACACCACCATGTGATCCCATTCCTAGTCCATTAATCCCTCTACTTTCCAAACCACCAAGCCCTCCATTACCTTCATCACCATGTCATTCTAATCCTTCACCAAAGGATGTAGCTGAGGTAGTTTTACAAAGGATGCTTGAAGCAAAAATCATTGAACTTCCCAATGTCAAACCATGTGAAGAAAGTCCATATGATGAACATGATTATTATGTATACCACAGGACCAAAGGCCATGATACAAATAAATGCCGCATATTTGTCCCAATTTTTTACAAGGTGTATCAACATACAATAAGAGAACAATATATATCCAATCTCATTATCCCTCCATCTAATCCTAATCCTAATCCAACACCATCTACCCTTATCACCCATCCATTATATTGTCCATACACCCATACACTTATGAAGGATGTGATCCATTAGCTACTAGCAAGGAATATAACACCCCCATGTCAAACACCTATCCTTGAGACTATCTAAGAGTCCTCCATTAACATGCCTATCCTTACAAGCCCATCATGTGACCCACAAACAATCAAGCCTATCACGAACCCAAGTCAAGAGCTATTTTACCTTCATGTCAATTAGCCTCAAGAACATGTCAAGCCTATCCAAGAGTTATCCACTTCCATTCAAGCAACCCAAGAGGTATGTAAAGAGTTTAATCCTAAGCATGTGGAAACATTAAGCCCTAGTCCAAGTCAAGATCAAATCACTTTCATTCAACCTATCCATAACATATACCTTCTCCATGATCAAGATGATATTGATAATGATGAACATATCCATGATCCACTTGATCTTATTCATACCCCAACAACCATTCATGAGAAAGCTATCCAAATTCAACCCATCCATAACATGTATCTTTTCCATGATCAAGATGATACCTATAAAGAATCTATCCATGAGCACCTTGATCCTATCCATAATCCTATAATCCATGAGCAAGATTCCAAATTGATCCTAGTCATCCACCATCTAGCCCTATCCATAATGAGCAAACATCTACTTGTCATAATGAGACATGTGCCTCCCAAGAAAACATAAGCATAGAAGATCAAATCAATACCTTGGATCTTAGTGAGCATAATGATGATCAAGATCCTAATGATCCTTCATCCATATCCACCATCAACCTTGTTTCAAAGCCATCATGTCCTATTGGTCTATCCACCCTTATACATGAGTGTTCTTCCCTAGGACAACAACAACCTTTGTCCTCCACTTCACCTTCTTCATCCAATAAAGAGCTCAATTCTAGTTCCCTAAGAACACCTAGTCCCATTGTCCATCGCATACTCCAAAACATGAGCTACCAAGGCAAAGGTCTAGGCCTTCATGAACAAGGCATTTTCGAGCCCATCCATGTCAAAATCTCTCCACGCTTATATAGCCTTGGATACACACCCCAAGGTAAACAAGGCCAAGATGTTGGTAATCCCTTCATGCATCCTAAACCTACCACTTTCCATCTCACCCCCCACCGTCTATGCAAAACATAGTTGCCACTCCACCTACATCATCCTATAAATGTCAAAAGCATGTGACCGTACACCTCCCACCATCCACTTTGCCTCCACTTTTTCCAACTCCTAATATCCCTCCAACTACTTTACCACCATTACTCCTAGCACCTAATAGCCCTATCATCCAATCCCCTTATCCATTTATCCATAAATTCCCTCACATTCCTAATCATGACCAACAAATGCACATATTGTCTAAACATAAAGCTTCCACTCATTCCACCAACCCCGCTTCCATCAAACCCATGGGATTCCAAAATAAACATTTGGATGCCTTTATCCATAAAGCCAAAAAACCTACTAAAAGTCCTAAAAATCCTAATGCCTTAGAGAACCAAAGCAAAGAATCAAAGCCAAGTCCATTCAAAAATCTATCCAAACCCTTACCTCCAAATGCAAAGTCCAAAAGCAAAATGGTTTGGGTACCTAAGCATAAACCAGGCAAGTCAAATGAGGCATCGTCTTCCACATCTCAAAAATCCCAATCATCCCCTTCCATCCAAAAATCCCCCAAGCAAAGAAAAATTCATAAAAATACTAAGTCTTTGTGGGTACCTAAATCTCTAAGTCATCCATCACCTAAGAAAACATCACTATTACTTCCTACACCACCTTCCCATCCAAAGCTTCAATGTTTCTTATGGTGTGTGCAACTGTTGGTCATGATTCCCTTCCATTCTGCAACATTCCCACATACCTCCATCTTCCTATCCTTCGTCTACTATCGTACATATCATCCCCAATCACTTCCCTATGGTCCATGCTTTTGCATAAGCCTTTCATCCTAAGTCCAATATAATCCACATCATAATCCACTATCCCCATCCATCTATCCTTGCATGAACCTTTCATAATCCACATCATAATCCACTCTCTACCTAATCCATCTCCCTTTCATGCAATCCCTTACCAACATTGATGAGCATAATGACATGGTCCATGTGATGACATCCATATCTAACGAGACTACCAACATTTATAGCACTAGACACTTGAGTCCCTCCTATCCATTACCATGGTGAAAACCTAGAAAACAGGTGCTATGTGTAATTGTTATCCCATCAAAAAGTCAAAAAAAAAAATCTAAAAAAGAAAAAAAAATCAAAATAGTTAAGAGAAATCCCTTCGTCCAACAGTGAAAACCTAGTAAACAGGCGCCTTGGTTAAGTACTATGATGAAAACCTGGCAAATAGGCGTCATGTGTAGGTTGATCTTCTATGTCACTTACACTTGGGGGCACCTTATCTCATCCACACTATCTATCCTATCATATCGCTTTCTATCATGTCCTACCATTTCAATATCCTATCCTACCATACTTATCCATTACACCCACATACCTATCATATTGAGTCTATTCATCCTCCTTTCCTCCTTTTGATCTTGATAAAGACATAGGGGCAAAATGTTAAAATATGCTTTGGTTATCTCTTGATACACATTCGTCCTTTCCAAACAATCCTATTATTATCCACCTATCGTAAGCCTTGTCATGTAAAATCCTAAGTACTACACCTAGAATGGGGCATGTTATTCCTATGTGACATAGTCTTTGGAGATCACATCCTAGCTCCATTATTAGGCATACATCCATCCACTATAGCCTATCCTTGTATTTATCCATTTATCATGAGCTTTTCGTTCCATAGCCTATTCTTATATCTATCCATCTAATCATGAGTCTTCCATCCCATCCATTATCACCCATCATTTTATCAACCCATTTATCACAAGCCTTCCATCCCTTATCACCCATCCTTTTATCCATCCAATCCCAGTCATCCATCCTTGCACCTAGACTTGGTTTTCCCTTGTCATTGGTATCAAGTACAAAGGCTACCTAAATTGTAAATCCATTGACATTTCCCAAAAATTCAAAAAAAACAAATATCCCAAAAATCTAAAAAAAAAAAATCAAAAAATACAAAAAAATCAAATATTCTAAAACAACAAAAAAATCAAATATCTATCAAAAATCCAAGCAGTAACACCAACCCTCAAATCAAATCCATCACTTCATCATCAAATCAAATCAAATTCATCTATCATCAATCAAAATCATCAAATCAAATCCATCACTTCATCAAATACCAAATTCAATCAAATCAACTATCATCTATCATCAATCAAATCAAACAATCAAAATCACATAAATCCATTTTCATTATCACCATCAATAAAACAATCAGAACTACATCTCATTTCCATCATTAAGTGCCTTGATCTCATCGATACATGGTATGTAGGCAGTTTGGAGTACGAAGGAAGTGCCCAGATTTAGGCACAGGCAAATTTCCTCTTTTTCCTCTCATCATTTCTTCTATCATCTATCTTCAACATCATTAATAAACAACTTCTTCCAATCAATCTATCATTCAATCAATCCACTTCCTTTAATCAAATCATCCATTCATATCAATTCAATTTACTCCAATTCATTTTCATCAATCTTCATCCATCATTTTATCATCCTCAAATAAATTCAAAGCAATAATCCAAATGCAAGTGATCCTTTATCCATATCAATCAAGCTAATCAATTGGGTCAAACTATCCAAACACATCCTTGGTCTTGATCCTAATCTTGTCGTAAACCAAATCAATCAATCATCATCATTATAAAACATCTTTGTGTTTATCTAGGGATATAGTGTTCCCCACAATGACAACACTATCATCAATCAATTAATCAATCAATCATTGGTTTACAGCTTGATAGGGGAAATACCTTATTTTTTTTGTATCATTTGTGCATGCTTGCTTGCTTTCTTGCTTTCTTGTCTGTGTTATCTTTTAATCTTGCACTTCTATCAAATCGGTAATCATTCCAACTAATATTCATATCTTGTGTATGTTGGAATGGATTTTTGCTCTATCCTTTACATCTAAGTTCATATCATACCTTTTGTGTATTAGGACTTTAATGCTCTAAGTTTTCTTCCTCATACGTTAGACAGGGTTATATTATGCTGAGGCACGAGACACATCGTCACCCTAGTCCTTATACCCTGGTGCATAACATCTAGTGCTATATCAAACATCATGGTTGATCATATTCATTGCAGTATAATGCATCCTTCACTTGCTTCTATCCATCCCATCCATCTTCCTTGACAAATCCATTTCATTTCGAGAGCCTATCCATGTTTGTCCAACCCACATATCCTCTCGAGGGGGCATCATCATCCTATCTTTCCATCATCATCCCTTTTCCTCTATCCATACCTTAGCTTCTTTGAAATGATGTTACTTGACACAAATCTCATCATCTCGAACATCATCTCAAAGAGGGGCAAAATGCAGACACCCAAAATTGTCCCAAATTTGTCCATGTCTTGCAACACCTAGTCAAAAACATTATTTAGACATCATGTAGCATTTTGTCCTAATCCCACTTATCCATTAGCTAATTAATTAAATAAATTTTATTTATTTAATTAAAATCCCATCCTCATCCCATCCTTATCCCACTTAGCCAATTAATTAAATAAATTTTATTTATTTAATTAATTTACACATCATATCCCAATCCTATCCTTATCATCTTCCCAATTAATTAAATAAATTTTATTTATTTAATTAATTTTCCAACTCATATCCCAACTAATTCAAATAAATTATTTGAATTAGGTCCTCACCTCTCACCTCATTCCAACACTTGTCTACCTCTTAATTAAATCATGTGTGGTAGTACAACTTTCATTTAAAATCCTTCACATGTACAACTAATGGGACCTAATTTTAGTATTTCTGTACATGGTCACACATGAGCCCTATCCTCCTTTGTACACTTGTCACATGACTACACCTTCCTTGAAGAGTGGGAATAACTAATCAATCCTAGTTGTCCACATTGTCCATTTAGCCTTTTAATCTCAACCATCCATTTGAACCAAGCCTATCCTATAAATCAACCCCCTCATAAGCTATTTGTAAGATGCATTGAGTTGGAGTATCCTTATTCTGCTAAAATATCATTAGAGCCTTTTCATCTATCCTCCATTATATTTTCATCTATCATCTTTATCTTATTGTTATGCTGCAAAAGTGAGCACCTAACATTCCTCCAACAATCATCCTTCAAAATCTTGCATGCTCATGGGAGGTGGAGAAGAGAAATAAAGATAAATTGAGCATGGCATGGAGATCGGTTTGCATTTACATTTGTTATTTTGATTTTCATGTTATTTTGTGCTTCAATGTGCATTGTTAGGGTTTGATCATTATTGTTTATTTATTTACCCTATTTGCAATTTTACCCTAACTATAGGTTCAACTTCTATCCTTATTTGATTGGGGATTCCTTTCCAGGGTAACCACATATGACTAAAGTCAGTCGCCATGTAACCATTTAACATTTTAGACCAGTCTCTACTAAGAATCATCCCATAGGTTTTAGGGATATCCACTACCAGGATATCAATGTAGTATTGTACCCTTGGGTAAGATGCAAGCTGCATGTGGATATGAGTTAATTCTCCTACCACACTCACTTTTGTTTTGTCAAGCTGTGTGACTTTCTTAAGGGATTTGGCTAGATGTAGACCTAAAGCATTACAAATGGACAAGGACATCATATTCGTTGATGCACCTTAATCCACTAGACAGTTATGTAAATTCTTGCCAAATATCCTTAATGTGAGTAAGAATGGTGGTGACTCGGACTTATCTCTTTATAGAGTCATGTGTGATGTTTCAACAGCTTGGACAGTAGCCTGCACCTTATGTTTAATAGTATTATCTCTGGATGCAAGATCTCCAGTCATGACGTGATTAGGATTATGACCAGGACTATCATCTCTAGGTGTGGATTCATCTAAGGATTTCAAGAAGGCTTTCTTGATGACTGGGGTCTTTAGCAATTCTGACAAAGACAAGTTGATCTTTATCTTTTTCATTTCTTATCCCAGATATGTAACAAGTTTATCTGACTCAGGTAATTAGATAATGGCTTTTGACATTGTATTTTGGGGTGTGAAATACTAAGTATTCACCTTGGGAGGACTAGGATTATTATTGGCTTTTGGATCTGGTGGTGTATTAAAGTTATTAGGATGAACAGATGTGGTCAAAGGACCAGCTGGTCTATTAGGATTACTCCTCAGGCTATAATTGTCTCTACTCTGATATTGTTGTTGGCAAGCATGGACCTCTTTAGGTTCCTGTTCAGACTTATTTTCATCTTTAAAATGGAACACATAGTTTGACTCAAATGCTAGGGCAGATTCCTCACATGCCAAAGTATAAATTTCATGAGTTGAGGTTGTCTGGTGATGTCGATGATTGACAAAACTTTCAAGCAAAAGGGCATATTCATATCCTAGGGGGACAATTTCATTTCCCTCATGGAAAGGAGGATCTCCCAACAGGGCAGTATTTGATACTTTAGCCTAGAATATATTAGCTACTATTTTAAATTCAAGGCAGTCTAGTTCAGCATGTGCATTGGTATTATGCATTCTGCACCAATTTGTGAGTGTAGCTTCTGCTAGATTCACCCTAGTGGTCTGCTTGAGCTCAGTAGGAGGCTGATTATCTAATGGTGAAGGCAATAAGCCATTGTTTGGTAGGGTACTCCATGTTCTAGGTAGCCTAGGGGCAGCGTTGTTATTGCTATTGTTAATGTTTCTATCATTATTGTATCCCCTATCAAGAAATCCCATACTGTCATTGTTATTCCCATATCCTCTATTCTGATTTGAATGAGAATAAAAGTTTTGACTCCTCATATGTGTGATCTCAGTAGTTAGTTTCCTCAATTGTGCAGATATTTCCTTAATATCATCTTTCTCCTCCTAAGCTTTAGCAACTACATTATCTTATTGAGGTTTAAAGAAAGAACTACCATTACTATTGCTTTACATTGCATCTTGAGGTGCATGTCCAGGATGAGATATCATCTAGCCATTTCCATTTGGAGGGGGCATGATAATAAGTGAAGGTACTTGTAGGGGACTAGGCATTATGGCTGGAGGTATCATGGCTCCATTAACTTGTGGTTGTATAGGATATGCAGGATATCCTAAATTAGGTGTTAACTGTTGATTGACCTTAACGACTTCTTCATAGGCACCTACCAGAGTAGTAATTGTAGGATGTGTTCTCCTAATGAACATGGATGTCAAGGGACCTAAGGATAAATAATATATGGATCTCACTACCTCATCAACTACATTATATGGAGCAACTAGCTTGGAATACATTTTCTGGAACCTAGCGTTGATGTTGGAGACTGGCTCCCCCTCAGCCCTTTTGATTGTAGAAAACATGTGATATGTAATAGCTGGATCTACTGGTATTTTGAATCTTCCTAGGAAAGCTCTCTCTAAGGCAGTCAAAGAGGCTATAGAAGACTTGGTAAGACTAATGTACCAATGATATGCTTCTTCTCCTAATGCGTAAGGGAATAACATACACACAACATCCTCATGATCTATCCAAGCCCTGAAGCATGCTTCTTTATAAGTTCTAATGTGATCCTCTGCATCCTGATAAGGATGATACTTTGGACAAATCTTGTCCAGATTCTTTGGTAAAGGGTGATATGTCATAAAGATAAGTGGTAAGTCCACTGTAAAGAATGACATTGTAAGATGTACCTGAGGTATTTGAGTTACTATTAGAGATATTGGGTGAAATATAGCAGTTATCACCAAGGATACTGGTGAACTAGGACCTAGACTGTAGTGAACATTTGTTATATGAGGTTTGAGTCTGTAAATTGGAAATTCTTCAAAAGGTCCAGTGGATCTCAACTTGGTATTAGGTCGGTGAGCTAGAACTTCACAACTTATGACCAGATATGGATATTTCAACTAGATCTTTGCAAAGATTGGGGTATTTACTTTCTTGAAGTAAATATCCCAATCAATTGTTCAAAGTGATGGGATACTTGTAGGATATTTGCAAGAAGTGTGAATATTGCCTCAGATCTGTGAATTTTAGGTAACTAGCTATAAAGATTGGTGTCTTTACTCCTCTGAGGTGGATATTTATAATCAAATGTCTAAAATGGATGGATATTTGCACTATATTTGTATAAAATGTAAATATTAATGAGAATTATGGAAATTTAAACAACTGACTGTAAATATCAGGTCAACTACCTACCAATATGGGATATTTGCAAACAAATTCTCCAAAAAACTGACATGTGGAAACTTTGCACAAATGAAGAGATTTCAAGTAATCTTGCAAAATTTTGAAAATATCACCTTACTTGAGCACGGGGAATAATATCTAGGTGACGAATCTCCAAATTAGTCTCACATGCCCTCCTTCTAGTGCTAATTTATGTTGATCATGATGCTAGTCATAAACAAACATAGACAAAGAGATGTTGATCATGATGCTAGTCATAAACAAACATAGATAAAGAGATGCAAATCAAACCTTTATCATCCTAAAAGATATGATGAATTTAAAAAATTCATAATCCCAAGTCTCTATGGATTAGTTCATAATCATCTGATGTTACTCAGTGGTTTGATGTGCATTGTTGTTTTCCATTTAGAGGCCTTACTTATTGATTTGGAGTTGTCATATCTGGATATGCTCTATTTATCCTGCTTTCTATGAATTCTCAACAAACAAGGTTAAATCATACTTGTTGTGTGGTTACATAACACGGCCCATTTTGCCTTAGCAAAATAGGGACCTAATTGTTTTTGGCTTGTTTTTGCCCCCTTGCCTTGGGCAATATGGTAAAAGTTGTGTATCAGATGCAGTTACAAGATATCACCTTGTTATGCAAAGACCTAAAAGAGTTAAGTGCCAAAGTTGGGTTTTGCTACCATAAACCTCATCAGATGAAAGATTGCAAAATTTTAAGCAGGTTTACCTTTTAGATCACCCCAAAATTCCTTAGGGATAAGAAGTTAAGCCTAGTCAAAGTTGGTCAAACTGGGCACTCATGAGAGGGTCATCACATTCCCTAAGAACCTTGATATTCATTAATATCCTGGACATAGTTTTAACAAAGAAAATCCCAAAATCTACATATTTGCTAATATGCAGATGTCAAATTTTAATCTCGAAAGTGTCCACCCATCAATACCCATGTACATTCCCTGAGGGCGCACTTTTACTTGAATATCCCTGATATTTGCGAATGTGTGGACTTACCTCAAATATAACGTAAATACCAAATGTCGGCATATTTCTTAATATCTTGCATATTAGAAAACATTCCAATGATGTCATTCAATATTAACATAAAGAAGCCCCAATATGATACTGACGTCATCTGAATGCTCAAAATTGAACATAGGCATAAATTTCAATGTCTCGCACATTAACTTAATCTCCCAAACATTTGTTCATGTGGCGATGACATCATCTTGATCCATTCTAAAGAAGACCCGATATGACGATGACATCATCATGATCCCTAACATTAAAAAGGGCCATCTCGTTCTCAATATCCCAGATATTCTAATATCCTGACTTGACGCAATATGAAGGATAATCTTAATATCTCGCACATTAACTTAGATCCCTAATTTTCACCAATGTGACGGTGATGTCACCTCCTCACCATTTCAGAATATTGGTAAAATGTTGATGTCACCCTCATCTTCAGAAAAGGGGGGATATTCTAAATCATTGAACATTTGGATATTTCTTAATATCCCCGTATCCTCTCGTAGGACACATAACATGTACATTTCTGTGAACCAATAGGATAATGCCACATGGCACATTGACCGATCCATATCATCATATCTTAATATCATGATAATAAGATAAAATTAGGGTGACCTGATCCTTTGATTGATGGTCAACAGTTGACCATCATCATGCTTACGTCATGGGCATATTTTGGAAGAGCATGCATATTTCTTAATATCCCTGACTTTTGTGAATGTCTAGATCCCATATTAAATGCTATTCTAATGGTTGGTGAACATTTGAAATTTCAAATCATGTCTCACCACCTATTAGAATCTCAAAAGCTTAGGGTGTAGATCCATTGATATGAACAACCTAACAATAATTACACCCTAATTCGCCAGTGTTACTAATTAAAATGGGAATTTGAGTTCATTTTAACCTTATCACATATTCAAGAAGAGATTACAGAGCACCTGTGTGATTAAGGTGTCACTACAATAACTTGCAGATGCAACAGAATGAAGTGCATCTTCAAATGAAAAACAGAGGAGGGTAATTTCAAAGTGAACATGCATATCTAGATATAGATCAAGTAGTTTAAAAGGGCATGAGTATCAGGTATGTAACGATGAAACCCTCTTTTGTCATTTATGGATAGATGAATAGGTAAATGTCAGTTTTACCAAAGTAAATTAATATGAAGATGTATGAATTATGCTTTCTAAAAGTCAAAACATCACAATGTTCATGCAATTGTTAAATCTGAATGCGCATAATGCATGTTAGGGAAGACATACATATGTTTTTTTTATCTTAGGATACAATGGATATTTATAGGAACATATCAGACACTAAATTCTCCAAGCCCATGAGTATACAACTGGGGGGCATCATTCAAATATGGTTAAATAAATAATACAATCCTAGAAACACTGATCTTGATGTATGGACAGTGAAATCAAAAAAGGGCAATGGGAAGCCCCTGCTTATCAACATATACAATTCAGGGATGGGGCATGCCGGGGGATTTCCTAATGTAGCAGAGGCCACCAAGCTAGTGGTTGAGTGTGCTTGTAATTACAATGTCTGCAACAGAAAGCTAGAAAAGCACGGTCAGGTGTATGTTGATTTCTTAATTGTAGGCATCACATCATCTTTCAATCTACCATCAGGGCCTAATATATGTAAGATAGATTTGGAAGCATTAGAAAAACAATATAATGGTAGCTAGAAGGACTATAGAAAGATCATGTTCTCATTGAGGTCAAGTAATAGTACATACAGAGCCTCTGTAAAATTACCAGTGAATCTATACAAGTTTGACTTTGTTCCTGAGTATCAATACTTAATGGTTATGCTCAGTCATAAGAGGGGAAGGCCAAATGTAGGCTATTTTCAAACTGGATGTATGGTTGTTGATAATTGAGAGGGGGAGGGTGAATCAGTTATCTTAATTATTTTAGCTTTCTGAACTTTCTTAATAATTAATGCTGTATTAATTCAAATAAGAAAACATAACCATGAAATGGAAAGACACATGACACAATATTTTTGATGTGGAAACCCTATTAAGGGAGAAAACCACGGGGTGATTAACCCAAGATTGTATTCTCTGTTAGAAGAATAGAAATACAAAATGGCACTTGCCAATTAGGGCTCACTGCCCGAGCACACTGCTCACAAGAGGCTCACTGTCTACAAGTTTTAACAAGAAATAATAAGATACTTGAACTGATGTGAAGCATCCACACATGCTGGAGTTCAATTCCAGTTAGGCTTAGTAAACTGATCTGCTGCACTTCACCCTTCCTCTTCTTTTGTTCTATTGTCCTTTCACATACCAGACCTTCCTTACTGCTTTCACTCTGCTCTTTTCTTTTTCTTCGCACACCACACTATACAACTTCATTTTCCTTATCGAAATCCATCTGGTATATATATCCGCACAAAGGATTTCATCCTCTTTCTAGTTGGCATCTAGAATAGTTAGTATTTCCTAAACTTTAGTCTGTCGGCTAAATCCTTGCTTCCCAAGTGATGCGGATCAAAAAGAAACTTATATAAGTTGTCTAATAAGTCGACCAATCATGAATGATACCTTAGGAATCTTTATCATTATCAACATCTCATCTGGAATAACTTCTAATGCTCTGACTATCAGTTCTTCCTCTGTCTATTCTACCAAACCGGACCCCAGTACTTGGAAGCTTATATCTCTTCACTCTTTCAACACTGGAGGCTCAAACCCTGGAATCTATCAGTCAAGATACTCCTCTTGACTTTCCCAAGTCCACACTTTCCAAGGATACTTCCTCTAACAGATCCGGACCTAACTGTCAGACCTTCTGCATGCTCTATTCTTGCTTACCAGACCTGTAAGCTCTTCAATCTGACTTCCGGAGGAGACACACCATATCCTGTGGATGTGTGGGATGATCTTTATTGCCGGTAATGACAACAATCATGAAGCTCCAATGTGTCTCTTGCCAACAATTTCCCCCTTTGGCATTGATGGCAACACTTAGTGAAAAATGACTAAGTGTTATACTATACTCTCCCTTTGTTGATGCTTTCTTCTAATGTACACTTTACCAGAGCTCCCCCTTAGCTGGATTCCACATTTTTCACTGTTCCTCACTCCCTCTTTAACATCAATGGCAAAGGGTAGGGTCCGTATACCAAAATTGCCCAAAAATTCAACTATACTTAGCCGCATAAGTATATAGACAAGTTTTACTTACATATATTGTAATATGTCTACAAAGTTGTCTTCAGCTGTACAAATTGTGTCGCCCAACTCTTCTTCATCCTGTCCAAAATTGAGATATGACCACTCAGTAGGAATGCAAAAGCTTCTGTCCTCTTGAGATCTGTCGGATCACTGGTCCGGGCTGTGGTCTAGGCATCTATTAGGGCCTCATGCATGGCCTCTAATTTGGGAATAATCACCCCTCTAAGCTCACTTATCTTGTTTATTATGTTTTTCCTCTCCTTTTCAAGTTTCTTAATCTCATTCATGACTACAATAATTTGACATTCCTGATTTACTATGGATAGAGTGAGAGGATCAAAATTTTGTGAGAGGTTTAACAGTTTATCCTCTTGTTTGTTTACTTTCTTCTCAATAACCTTGGTCACTTTAGGCCAGGATAAACAGAATTTGTAGAAATCTCTACCATCCTTGAGAGCATTTTCCAAGCTCTTTATTCCAATATCCAAAACTCTCCTATCATTTGCTATTATGCCTTGTAACTCTGAGAATCTCTTTTCCAAAAACTCTTTCTGAACCTTTGCCCCAGCTAACTTTTCTAATGACTCAAAGTGAGTGTTAACAGAATTAACAAGAGTTTTGAGATTACTGGATGTGGAGATTGAAGAGTCCTTTTGGAAGGAAGGTATAATCTTCTTTAAGACACCGGATGCAGCTTCTATGAGCTCACAGTCTACCAAGTGAGACTTTAGAATTTTTTCTTTTGCCTTTTCTTGGGTGAAGGATGCTAGCTTCATGGTTTACATCGAAGAGAGGGAATCAAAATTGAATGGACCTTGAAGCAACTCCGGTTCATCAAATTCCATCATCTCTTTGGTCAAGAAGTCCTTGACTATTTCTGTTGTGTCTCTTGCTGGAGACAGAACTTTCTCCCCTTCTGCAGCCTTAGTACTGTCATCTGTGGTCTTTTCTATTTGACCTTCTTCCTTTCCCTTCACTTTTTCTCCCTTCTCCTATGTTCTTACTTCTCCTTTAGATCTGGCGACTGTAGGAGAATCTAGGTTTACTTCTCCTTGGACTTCCTCTTCTGGAGCAAAGGAATCTAAGTCGTTACCTTTTTCTTCACCTATGTCCTTAACCTCTTCTACTACTGTCTCAGTGGTTTCTTCCTTATTGCCCATGGCAGGGGGCTTATCACTTATGTCTTCTACAATTGGAATGTTGAATTTTTTGTATGCATTCCGGAGGATCTCTTCTGTCTCTTTGGCTATTTTGTTAGTTTCGCCAAGCATAAGTTGATTCATTCTAGCTTTGCTCCAAAACTTATCCTTACAATCTTTGAAGATCATATTCATTTGCTTCAGAGTGATCGAAGGAAAGAGCTGAATGGCTATCTGTTCCTGGATCTCAAGATCCTTTGCCCTAGCATTATTCTTTCTTATCTCTAATTCCTTCTCTAGGCTTTTGGGAATGAGAGATATGATTTCAATAAAAGCTTTATTGTATACATTCAAATACTTAACTATGGCTTCCTCCAAAATCTTTTTATCTGCTTCATTGTATGCATCATAGAATTCTATTATTGGTTGCAGGTTCCCATACATAGTGACTGCTTTAACTACGTCATCTAAGGACAAAGTGGGCCTTTCAATGAATTCTTCTTCCATCTCTTCCTTGTCTTCACTGGTAGAGGGTTTACCGGAAGATTTCTTCTTCTTCTTCAGTTTCTTTACCTCCTCATCTGATTCAGTTTCCTCATCATCCTTCTGGCTAACATAGGACATTGTTGCCTTTTTCTTTGTTCTCTTTTCTTCTTTTATAGATGTTTGGACTTCCGGTTTTGATGCCTTTGAGCTTTTATCAGAGGTAGGTGCAGCCCTTTTAGAGGATCTGATCTGGGAGGGAGCTTTTACCAAATCACTTTCCTTTTCTGCTTCTTTCTTCTCTTTCTCTACCCTTTCCATCTTTTCTCTATTTGCATCAAGTGCCTCCTTGGATATTCCAAATCTCTTAGCAACTTCTTCAACTTCCCTTCTCACTTTCCTTTTTATCTCTGGTTGTCTAAGTTCCACACTAACCTTTACACTCAATTCTTCAAAGGTTCCAAACCTTTCTGCCTTGGGATCCTTGGGTTGACTAAGCATATGTTGAACATGTAGCTCAACAATTTTCTCATCCACTTCATACCCCATTGGCATGATCCACACTGTTCTTGGCTCCACTACCTCCATTAAGCACTGATCAGTTTCTACCATAAAGCATATTGTATCTTTATATTTTTTAACTAAAGATTTAAGGATTCTCTCTCCTGCTTGCATCATGCTCTAAAAATTCTTGAAATAGCCCCATAGAGCTATATTCTGTGCCTTGGCATCACCAAGCCCATGTATATAATCTCTGATTTGAATAGCTACTGGACTATCATTCTGCCATACCCAACCATTGGATCCAGGAAGTTCATTCATGTAATAAAAGAATACGCGAAGTATCAAGCCACCATACTTGAAGGAGTTCTTCTTGTCCTTCTTTATCTTTTGCAAATTTTCCAAAAGTTGGGTTAAAAGAAGTTCACACAGATCATAGTCAGCATTTTCTTTTAGCATCTGAAAGGCTGTATAAACTATAGTTTCTGGTACTGAATTTTCCCTACTAGAGTGATAAATCTTGTAACCAATTATCATGGATGCAAATTTGACATCTGGATCAGTGATATCTTCAATTGTCATAGCTCTCTTGTCAAATTTTGATCCAGCTGCATCACTTATTGTCTGATTCTTGATAGATTTGAGAACAGGTATCCCACCGGATGAGTGTAGACCGGTTACTGCCCTAATTGCATCTTTGGTGATCTTAAATGGTCTATTCAACCATAAGAAATTGTCATGTACTCTGCTCAACACATAATAGACCCATTCATCTTCTTCAAAACAGGAGAAATGAATGCACTGTGCAAAATGCTTCTCCCGGATGGCTTTATACTGAGGTTTGATCTCAAAAGAATCATCTATTAACTACTTGTGATAGATATCCATTAACTTTGATTCCCCAAATTCTTCAATGGTTGCATGAATGTAAACCCTAACATCTTCTACATGCAGAACCCCATGTAGAATGCTTGAAAAGGCGCCTAGGGGATCAACTTCTAGAGATTTATATGGATTCTTCTTAAATTTAGGGCAAGGTCTATCAGAGATCTTCACAACATTCAGAGTAGCCATTTCCAAAAATATTTTACAAAGAGATATTCAGCAATGAAAAATACCTTTTTCGTTTCTAGGGTTTGTTGAAAGAGCTAGATTTGATTAGCTAGATGAAACAATTTTAATGGCTGATCTTTGAGAGTTGAGACAATTTGATGTAGAGCTCCTTTTTCTTTTCTTCTTGAGTGCAAATGTGCAAATGACAAACGAATGAACTCCTTTATTTCTGGGAAAGCCCTAATTTTCACCCTGTAATAAATGCGTAACCTAATTCATTCTGGTTTGCCTTGTTTATCTTATTCAGATACATAACCTTTCCAGATCATTGAGGCAAAATTTAGAGTTATTCTTGGAGAATAGTGATAATCTATCTTCCTTTCACTAAACATTTGATCTATCTGTAGATCAAGATTCCATAGTTTGAATCATGTCAGGTTTAACTATGAGAAACCTACTTCTCACCGGATGACTGAGGAACTGGATTAGTCCTCTACCTGTTTAAAAGTTCTTGTGGATCTTTCATATCTTAATCACAATTTACTTGGATGTTTCTCTGAGAGCCCTTTAATCCACAATTTTCCTTGTGCCAATTTCGGCACCAATTGACTGGCTGGGGGATAATGTTTTTCCTGAAGACTCCCCCTAAGCCAGAGCTCACTTTTTAGTTTTTGGAAGGAATATCAGCACCAGAGTCTGGTGCGGAGACATCCCCTACATTCTCTGTACTTTTCTTCACCCAAATCTTGTTCATTTCACTTTGAACTTCATTTGCATTCACTTTTTGTTTTTCCTTGTCTTGATTTTGATTATGATGTGCCGGACCTCTTTTGTCCTGATTCTTGCTTCTACAAAATTTGGCAATATGATTGGATCTATTCCAAATTTGGCAAACAACATTTCTTTGCATATTTGATTGATATCCTCTTGATCTACATTGATTAGCCATGTGACCCATTCTATTGCATGCAAAGCATCTACCATTGAATGAATTGTTCATTTGCATATTTCTGCATTCATGAGATTTGTGGCCATACCTTTTACAGTTGAAACACTGTCCAGAGAAGGATGTATTAGTCTGATTCATTCTCTTTCTACGTTAATTAGCTCTATGACAAAAGTTATTGTAGTTGTGGTAGTATCCATTGAAGGATGGATATCTTTGAGCATTAGGTTGCCTTACCGGAGGTCTTCTAGGCCTGTTCCTTGGATTTTCTGATCCAAAATTCTTCTGACCAGATCCAGAGCTTTCTCCTTTCTCATATCCCAAAACACACTTGTCATCTACCCTCTTTTGACTTTCAAGAAGAACTTCAAGTTGAGCAGAACTTATCTTGAATTTCTCTTTATATTCATTTGATATTTGAAGATCCCTTTTAAGAGAGACAATTTGATCCTCAAGTTTTTCTTCATTATCTTTAGCATCTTCAAGATCAGATTCAAGATGTCTAATAATTCTATCCATCTTGTGGCAATCTTCTAATTTTTCCTTGAGAGATTGTCTTAGATCATCTTCAGTTTTTCTTTTCTCTTCAATCTCTTGGGTAAACTTTATAACTCCTGATTCCATTTCATGTCTTACCATAATGATTTCTTTTGATAACTTTTCACATAACTTGGTTTTCTCCTTCAGATCTCCATTTGTATCATTGGCTTCACCTTGTCTTGCCAGTTGCTAAAGTAGCTCCTTTCTCTTTTTCATAGAGAGACTTAGTTTCTCTTTTAATTCATTTATGAAATCATCAGCCTGTTTGAGTCTTTCCTTCAATTCATTGATTTTAAAATTTGACTGTTCAGATCATCTAGGGCAGACTTAAGTTGCTCCTTCATACCATACACATCCATTTGAATTCCCAGGTCTTCTTCAAGCTGTTAGGCTCTGTTGAGAGGAACTTGGCTCTGATACCAATTGTTGATAATTGAGAGGGGGGGTGAATTAATTATCTTAATTATTTCAGCTTTCTGAACTTTGTTAATAATTAATGTTGCATTAATTCAAATAAGTAAACATAACCATGAAATGGAAATACACATGACACAATATTTTTGACGTGGAAACCTTGTTAAGGGAGAAAACCATGGGGTGATTAAACTAAGATTGTATTCTCTATTAGAAGAATAGAAATACAAAATGGCACTTGCCAATTAGGGCTTACTACCTAAGCACACTGCTCACAAGAGGCTCACTGCCTACAAGTTGTAACAAGAAATAATAAGATACTTGAACTAATGTGAAGCATCCACACATGCTAGAGTTCAGTTCTAGTTAGGCTCAGTAAACTGATCTGCTGCACTTCATCCTTCCTCTTCTTTTGTTCTGTTGTCCTTTCACATACCAGACCTTCCTTACTGCTTTCACTTTGCTCTTTTCTTTTTCTTCACACACCAGACTATACAACTTCATTTTCCTTATCGTAATCCATCTGTTATATATATCTGCACAAAGGATTTCATCCTCTTTCTAGTCGGCATCTAGAATAGTCAATATTTCCTAAATTTTAGTCTGTCAGTTGAATCCTTGCTTCCCAAGTGATGCGGATCAAAAAGAAACTTATATAAGTTGTCTAATAAGTCGGCCAATCATGAATGATACCTTAGGAATCTTTATCATTATCAACATCTCATCCAGAATAACTTCTGATGCTCTGACTGTCAATTCTTCCTCTGTCTGTTCTACCAAACTGAACCCCATTACTTGGAAGCTTATATCTCTTCACTCTTTCAACACCGGAGGCTCAAACCCTGGAATCTATCAGTCAAGATACTCCTCTTGACTTTTCCAAGTCTGCACTTTCCAAGGATACTTCCTCTAATAGATCCAGACCTGACTGTCAGACCTTCTGCATGCTCTGTTCTTGCTTACCAGACCTGTAAGCTATTCAATCTAACTTTCGGTAGAGACACACCATATCCTATGGATGTGTGGGATGATCTTTGTTGCCATCAATGACAACAATCATGAAGCTCCAATGTGTCTCTTGCCAACAATATAATGGCAGCTAGAAGGACTATAGAAAGATCATGTTCTCATTGAGGTCAAATAATAGTACATACAGAGCCTCTGTAAAATTGCCAGTGAATCTATACAAGTTTGACTTTGTTCTTGAGTATCAATACTTAATGGTTATGCTCAGTTGTATGAGGGGAAGGCCAAATGCAGGCTATTTTTAAGACTAGATGTATGGTCTCATGAGAATGGTAGAGACTACTAAAGAGAAATCACAGTGGGCAAAGTTTATCAGTGATAGCCTTGATGAAGGCATGAGGAATCTTGGGGGAAGGTAAATATGTTTCACATGACTTCATATGTGGTATATGCATGTGCATTCTGAGGGACATTGGATAGTTTGTAAACAGTTGGTAGGATTGGTCTCAACCCTAGGGATGTGAATATATGGGATCATTACCCATAATTGAAGATGAGAGCATCTCTCCAACATTACAGGAGAGTAAATGATTCCTTTATTATGCATCTAGTCAGGACCATGGAGGAAGATAGAGCAAAAAGATTGAGCATGGAAGTCAGGCGGTGATATGCAAGCATGGGGCCTGATTTATCATATTCCTCGTATTCACATATATAAGAATTGAAGGTTTCACTGGGCAACCCTTCATGTTGCCAAGATCCTTGACAGACAAGGTCATACTGATGGAGATGGTCAGGGAGATATTGCCTTCATTTGAAGCTTTTGTTTAGAAAAGCAAGATACCCAATGTCTTGTTTCCACTCATAATTGGGTGTTATATGTGTGCTGATAAGGAGACTGCTAAAGAAGCAATAGGGGGGTTAAATTTAATGTGCCTATAGCCCTTTCCTATAGCCAGGCAATATGAACCCTACAATAGAATGCAAGGGTTATACAAGAAACCAGTGCACCAAGTGCATCTTGGAGATTATTGGATTGATTGTGATGATGAGGTAGAGGTATGAAAGAGAAGCTACCAAAGACTCACTTTAAAGTAAGTTCACACATTGGATTATATACCAATTCCCATGCAATTACATGAGGATGATGGAGTTATTCTTTCACAAGAGTATGAGGAAAAGAAAATATATAATTATACAATCTCATCACCTGACTAGAGTCAACCAAAGGAGACTTCAATTGAAATAATAACACAAAGGGTCATGCAATTGACCAAAGATTGGGTAGATAGGGAGGTTATTGCACTCAAGGCCAAAGGAGTGGCCATTACCATTGATAAAAAGAGGAAGAATTGACAAATGAAGAATTGACAGAGGAAGAATTGGCAGATGAAGAATATGATGATTTCCTCAAAGAGTAGAGGGAGTCCAAAGGAGAAAGAAAGCAAGGAGATACACCAAAGGGGACCAATAAAGGAAACCAAAATGTAGGTGTGAGAATCATCTATTCCCCCCACCTAAAAAGGATTTAGCTTCAACCTCTACTACTACAACATCCCAAGGACCTATAGAATAGCATGAGCCCATCACAAAGCTTGGTATCACTTGTGAGAACTTAGAGGAAAGTACTGATGAAGAAGATCTCCTCATAAGGAGGAAAAGAAAGAAAACTCAAGAGGTGCCACAAAAGAAAAATCCAGCACTAGTAATGAGGGGGTCAGTGGATGTGCAACCTGGTATTGTGTTAAAAGTTAAAGGAGGTGAGGGAATCAGGTGAAATCTACAACTTGATGTACCCATACCCACCATAGTGCAGTTTAAAACTGAATTGACTGAAGAGAAAAGAAAAGAGATGAAGAAAAGAGGAGATGATCAATCCCTACCCTTAGATGAAATAGTAGAGCTTTCAGATGATGAAGTGGTAAGGGAAGGATCTACCATCCCTATGGAGATATTAGTGAAAAATACAATGATGACTCCCCAAAATACTCTCACTATGCAAAAGAAAATAGAAGAGGAATAAATAGAAGAAGATAGTCTAGAGGTTGCAACACAGAAAAAATGGCCTAGCAAGACTAGTTGCTCAAGTCACTAGGCTGACAGCAATTGACCTAGCATATCAGGGCAATGAAGATGAAAATAAAGATGATGATACAGCTCTGGGATAGGAAGAATTGGAAGATAATACAACCATGGATGAAGATGCAGGAGTACCTAATTAGCCTGATGCATAAGATAGTGAGCAATTACATGATAAAGAGATAGAGGAAGCCAGGACAATCGAACCCCAGTGTCCTAAAGATACTAATATACCAAAGACTGGGCAACAAGGTCCACAAATTGGTGATGATAACAAGGAAGAGGAAAATGTTGACAAGGGTAGTCAAGAGGATCATCAGGATGCCCATGATCTAGGCCACCAAAACCCTAATGTGAACCCATCACCACAAGATGCACATGAGAAAAACATAAAGACAACACAAGAGGAATCCACACAATGAGGAAGAGAAGGAATAGCCACAAAGGATGGAGCAAAACATAGGATCACCAAATGTTCACATTGAACATATAGATCATGAAAGGTCCAGAGTTGAGGTGCCATATTAGTTGCAATGCGAGGTAAATCTGCATCCACCAAGTGTTTCTTCAAATTTTGACATAACTATATTATTTTTGGTTGACATAGCTAAACCAAAGAGGAGGGCTAGGGCCACCTCTGCAATAAAAAGAAATCAGGCTACAGGTAAAAGAATAGCTCAAGTGGTTGTACCTATTGTGGATAAAGCCAAGGGGGAAATAAGTGTCAGTGAGTTTCAAATAACCATTGTAGATTTATGTTTGGCTGACAACAAAGTGATTCACATTAAGTTAGATGCTTGTAATGCCAACCTTGATGCTTATTCCAAGGTTGATGAAGGCTATAAAACATGTAGATGAGTTGTAAAAAAGTATCTTTGTGCAAAAATAATATAATCCGAAGAAAGGATCAAAGGCAGAACATAGCAAAGAAGTAGAAGAATGAGAGTTGTTTTAATGAGGAGTTAGAGAAGAAGTATTTGGGGTAGAGCAGAAGTTTTGTGAGCATTCAAAGAAACTAAACCAGGCATGAAGAAGATGCTATCTATTAGTTAATTCTTTTTGTATTAAACATAAATTTTGTAGGCAGTGAGCCTCTCTTGAGCAGTGAGCTATGGGCAGTGAGCCCGAAGGCATGTGCCTTCTCTTTTCTTCTAAGTACTTTTAACAAGGTACAAATCTTGTGGGTTAACCCCCACTGTGGTTTTCCCTTAACCAGGTTTCCATGCAAAAATCTTGGTGTTATGTGTGCTCAGTTTATCTCTGCTCATGTGTTGTTGATTCATGCTTTAATGTTTACATCATTAATCTATTTGTAAATTGATAAAGAAAGTTAAAAGAAGAAAAGGTTAAATTTGTGAGACAACTGATTCACCCCTCCTCTCAGTTGTTTGGACTAATTCCATTAATTGGTATCAGAGCGAGGTTCCTCTAAAAGAAGCTTAACCGCCCGAGGAGATCCAGGATGTCAACCTACAAGAAGGATATTCTGAGATTTGATGGAACAAATACTTTGTTTGGAAGAGTCGCATGGAGTGCCATTTGCAATGCATGGGTGATGCTTATTGGGTGATAACCAATGATGATTATAAACCTCCAAAGAAAGCTCCTTCAACTCTAGATCAACTCAAAGATGCTAAAAATAACCTTCAAGCTAAAGAAGCCTTATTGAGTGCCCTGATTGATTCAAAAATGACAAATGTCTTTGGACTAAAAACTGCTCATGAAATCTAGAAGAAATTGGAGAATCTTTATGAAGGTGATAAATATGTCAAATGTGCCAAGCTACAAAATCTAAGAGGAAAATTTGAAAATTTGAGGATGAGTGAAGATGAAAAGATCACAATCTACATGCAAAAGATAAATGAACTCGTGTGTGGTATCATGGTGAAACTTTGGAAGAATCAGAGATTGTGGTAAAAGTGCTCAGATCTTTACCTAATTCATACAAACATAAGGGTACTACTATAGAGGAGATTAGGATTGTCTCAAAAGTTACAAGAGATCAGCTGATTGGCAAAATTTTGGCTTTTGAATTGAGTGAGTTTGGTGATTCTCTTCCTAAGTTTGAATCTGTATTTAAGGCCAATATATATGGAAAACAAAGATATGATCTAGGTGAAAGCTCTTCAGCAAGATCAAACAGATTTGTGAAGGCAAGAAAGGATCTTGAAGATGATGAAATTGAGACTACAGATCTTGAAGCTCTTATTGCCAAAATAATGCCAAGAGGATCTAGTAAGTACGAAGGAAAGTTACCATTCAAATGTTTCACTTGTAATAAGATTGGTCATTTTGCCTCAAGATGTCCAGAGAGGCTTTCAAAACCAAACCCTAACAGATATAAAGGTTAGAAGAAATGCTACTATGTCCAAGAAGCTAGAGAAGATGGAGTCACAGATGATGAATCTGATTATGGAGGTTCCACTAAAAATGATTGGGTGTTCATTTCTATCAAAGAAGAAGATCCAGTGTCTACTAAATTTGCTAGCTGTACAAATGTGGAAAGTGCCTTGGCCACTCAGGTTGTTGAAAAGGATGAATGGGTAATTGATAGTGGATGTTCTCATCATATGACTGGTGATAAAAGTAAGTTTGTAAGATTTGAAAAATATGAAGGTGGGCTTGTGAAATTTGGAGACAACTCAGCTGGTAGAATCCGTGGCAGAGGATCCATCTCTTTTGATGGTAAGAATAACACCAATGATGTTTTGTATGTGGAAGGACTAAAGAATAATCTTCTCAGTGTTGGACAGTTAGTTGACAAGTGTTATGATCTCCAATTCAAAAATGAAAAATGCAAAATCTTTGAAAGCTCCGAAATGGAAATTGCATCCGGTACTCAAACTAGACGTAACATCTTTCATTTAAGTAGTTCTGGAAAAAGTTGTTTGATTTCTCAGATAGATCAAAGTTGGTTATGGAATAGGAGGATGTGTCATGTGAATTTTGATAACATTGTCAAGATAAGTTCTATTCAGGTTGTAAGAGATCTGCCAAAACTTGTGAAACCTAATAGCATGTGTAGAGAATGTCAATTGGGTAAACAGAATAAAGTTTCATTCAAAAGTAAAGAACAATTTTCAAGTGAACAGTTGGAACTTGTGCATATTGATTTGTGTGGTCCTACTAGAAGTAGGAGTGTGCAAGGAGATATATATTTTATGTTGCTAATTGATGATTACTCCTAGATGATATGGGTAACCTTCTTAAAAGAAAAATTAGAAGCTCTTGAAAAATCCAAAATGTTCAAGGTTATGGTGGAAAGATAAAGTGTTTGAGATCTGACAAAGGTGGAGAATTTACCTCCAGTGAGTTTGATTCATTTTGTGAAAAGCATGATATAAAAAGATAGTTATCTGCTCCTAGGACTCCATAGGAAAATGGAGTAGTAGAAAGAAAAAACCAGACCATTCAAGAAGCTGCCAGGACCATGATGATGGAAACAAATGTTCCTCAAGTCTATTAGAGAGAAGCTATGAGTACCATTGTCTACACTCTTAACCGGGTGTAGATCAAAGGCAACTCTAGTAAGACTCCTTATGAACTATGATTTGGTCATCCTCCTACTGTGAGATATTTTAGAGTTTTTGGTAGAAAATGCTATATCAAAAGAGACGAGGATCTAGGCAAGTTTGAAGCAAGAAGTAATGAAGGAATATTTCTGGGTTACTCTACTCAAAGCAAGGCATATCAGTTCTTTAACAAAAGATTGAAAAATATTGTCGAAAGTGCAAATGTTAGAGTTGATGAAAGAAAAGGTCATTCTAGGTCTGGCAGATATGATTCAAAATATCTAGATGAAAGTCAAAATCAAGGAAGGCAAGTTCAGACCCAGATTCAGATCTAGATTGATTCAAAAAATCTAGTAACTGAAGGGGATAGTGCAAAAGTTGAGGAACAAGCTCAACAAACAAAAGTTCAAGCAAATCCCAAAACCCCCAAGTATGTAAGGATGAATCATCTTGAAGATCAAATCATAGGAGATAGAAATAAAGATGTTTGAACTAGGAGAAAAATTGCTGAAGATCAAGAAGAGATTTGTCTGATTTCAAAGATTGAACCAAAAATAGTAAGTGAAGCCTGCAAAGATGAAAATTGGGTAAAGGGAATGGAAGAAGAATTAATGCAAATTGAAAAGAATCACACTTGGGATCTTGTTTCTAGACCTAAGGATAAAAATGTGATTGGAACTAAATGGGTCTTTCAGAATAAACTAAATGTAGATGGTGAAGTTGTAAGAAATAAAGCAAGGTTGGTATGCAAAGGATATTCTCAAGTGGAAGGAATTGATTTTGAAGAAACTTTTTCTACCATGGCAAGAATAGAGGCAGCCAGATTGTTTCTTGATTTTGTTGCTTATAAAGATTTCAAAGTCTATCAGATGGATCTCAAGTCAGCATTTCTAAATGGAGAGTTAGAAGAAGAAGTCTACATTGAGCAACTAAAAGGATTTCAGTTGTCTGATAAGAGAGATATGGTCTGCAAATTAAGAAAAGCATTGTATGGACTCAAACAAGCCCCAAGAGCCTGGTATGAAGATTAGATAAGTATTTCCTAAAGCTAGGTTATAGCAAAGGCACTACTAACAATAATATTTTCTTCAAGATTGATCATGAGAATATTCTGATTGTTGAAGTATTTGTTGATGATATCATTTTTGGTGGAAATGAGAGTATATGTAAAACATTTACTAATCAGATGCAGAGTGAATTTGAGATGTCCATGTTTGGTGAAATGAACTTCTTCTTAGGTCTACAAATCACTCAGTCAGATAAAGGTATCTTCATATCTCAATCTAAATATGTGAGAGAATTGTTGAAGAAGTTTAGAATGGAAGATTCAAATCCAGTACGTACGCCTATGGTAACTAGATGTAAGTTGAGTAAACATGATGACTCCCCTAAGGTAGATCAGAAAAGGTATAGATTGGAGGATTGCTTTATCTAACTCAGACTAGACCTGATATCATGAATGCAGTTGGACGTGCTGCTAGATTTCAAGCTGATCCTAGAGAATCCCATGTTGTAGCAGTCAAGAAAATTTTTAGATATCTCAAAGGGACAATTGATTATGGATTATGTTATCCAAAGGATAATAACTTCACTCTTCATGTATATATAGATGTTGATTAGGCAGGAGATGTGGATGACAGAAAAAGCACTAGTTTTGGTACATTCTTCTTGGGAAGTAGATTGGTTTCTTGGCTAAGAAAAAAGCAAGAGTGGTGCAGGAGCACCCCTACAAGACAGGATATAGGTTAATTGTCCGCATGATGACAGGACATTAGTCTATTTTTAGTATGTTTGACTTCATCATGTAATAAGGTCCATTAGACCAATGCATATGTATTAGATCAGTCTAGGAGAGTGTGCAGGCAGTTAGAGATCGTGATCAAGTTGTCTGAGCTGTCCTTCTCCCAGCTGCTTGGAAGCTCCCAGCCGCTGGGAATCGAGTTGGTAGTACTCGTAGGATATTGCTATATATACCTTCGATCTGTTAGGGTTTAGCATGTTAGTTGTGTTATGTTATGGTGTTGTGTTAGTGATTGAGTTGAGATTCAGGAGAACAGTCCAGACATTGAGAAGCACTGTTGTTTGACAGTATTGCAGAAACAGGATATTTGAATTTCATTTGAATAAGATCTCATCAAATTGCATTATCTGGTTTATCAGCTGTATCTGTTTTGATTTCCGTTCTATTTACAAGTTAATGGATACTTTCAGCCCTTCCACCGGTTGATTCTGTGAATCGGTGGAATGGTCATGTATGATAGCTTAGTTTGCATTTTAGTTTTCTGTTTATGCATTTCATTGTTCAAGAGATCAGTTGGTAGCGTGCTGTGAATCAGCCTAGCATCCTCATGTGCTAGGTTTAGAAAGATAAACTGTTAAGTTTTGATCTGAAGGTGATCCCGCCCGATCATCATATTTTCTTTGTGAAATTGTGCGGTTGTGTGCGTTTGCATGCAGCGGACGGATATACAGGAGTCTGCATGTGCTTTTCCAGTCGGAGTGAATCGCATCGACATCGGTGAGTATATCGCTATTTGGATTAGGTCATGAAGCTGACGAAGTTTGCATGTTTCAAGTGCATCAGGATGTTATAAGTTGGATATATACTCAGTGTATATATCATCGTCAGGATCATCTCTCGTGTGTGCCCATCATCCGCATATCGCTATCGGATGCGGGAGTGAAAGTTCATTTTTTTTGGCTAAGTATTGAAGAAGTCATCAGGATATTGTGTGACGTCATCGTCATCAGGATGTGACGTCATCGTCATCAAGGTATTGCGAATATCACCCTATGCAAGTTTATCCTACTGTCGCTAAGTGTTTTGGCATCGGCGTAAGTCATCGGCATAAAGTTGGGTTAACATCATCAGGATGTTTCAATATGACCGGATAAGTCATATCATGATGCTGTTGTTTGTATAGTCGGCTATCGGGGTGACGTAAGCATCGAGGGAAAGGTGCTGAAGTTGTCGTCATCAGGATATTTGGAGCAACCGGATATTTTATATCCTGCTGACGAAGGTGGTGTTGAATATCATGATGATGCCGATAGAGTTTGGCGCTAGATGAACAGTGAAACAGGAGGATGTTTGCGCTTGCTGAGTATCATGATGCTGATGATAGGCGAAAGGCGAAAGGCGGAGGAAGTGAACAGTAGTCAGCAGGAGGATACTTCATGCTCGTTCGAAATATGATGATGCTGTTTGTGTTAGCAGGAAATGATGATGATGATGCTAAGCCGATAGGGATTTTTAACATGCTGATTGTATCAATGACTCCTCCTTCCTATTTGTAAGCTCCCGTTGCGTTTTACCTCTGCATCATAGTGGTATCAGAGCAAAGGAAGGATCTTCTAGAGAAGATAAGAATATAGCAGGATGTCAGATGAAGAAGGAACATCGGAGGTTCTGGCAAGGATGACCAACGCTGAGTTGGCAGTTCTGGTGAAGAAACAGATTGCAGAAAGCAAGGCCGTGAAGGCTCAGAATCAGGAATTGAAGGATGAGTTAGCGAAGTTGAGGAGCAGAGTAGGTTTTGGTAGAGAAGAAGATAGGGAAGAAGAAGAGATCCCTAGTTGGAGCGAGGAGGTCATTCCTGCAGACCAGAGACCACTGTTGAACGCCCTCAAGGCCATGGAGAGGAGAACCATGGATGTGAAACTGGATTTGCCAGTGTTTATAGGAAAGATGGAACCTGATTCAGTGATGGAGTGGATAGACTGTTTGAACAATTTCTTTGAAACAGAAGAGATACCAGAACAACAGAGAGTGAAGATAGCCCAGTCAAAAATGAAAGAAGCTGCATTGACATGGTGGAATTTTGTCCAAGATGATAGAGTACAGGAAGGAAAGCGTAGAGTTGCTACATGGAAGAAGATGATGGCATTAGTAAAGGAAGCTTATGTCCCATTGGATTATAGTATCCAATTACACAAAAGGAAGCAAAACCTGAAGCAGAAGGAGCTAGATGTCAGCTCATATACAGAAGAATTCATGAAACTTTGTATGAAAACAAAGGTAAAGGAAAGTGAAGAAGAGAAGGTAGCCAGATACCTTAATGGATTGAGGTTCAACATTCAGGAAGATTTAAGTCTGCATAATCCAGATACAGTTCAGAAAAGCTTTCAGTTGGCATTGAAAGTGGAAGAGAAGTTAAAGAGAAAACAAGAACAACACAATAGAGGAAGAGGAAGACAACAAAGGGGTGGAAGAAGTCCTTTTAGAGGTAGAGGACATGGACAGGGATATCAAGGAGAATCCAGTCATGACAATAATAAGGGAAACAATAGTCAGAACCAGAGGGAAAATTATAGTCAGCAAGGAAACTTCAGAGGTAGAAGACCTTTCAGAGGAAGATCCCAGGGTAGAGGATCCATCAGATGTTACAACTGTAACAAAGAAGGCCATATAGCCAGCAGATGTCCAGAAAAGGCCACAAGCTCAACAGGAGAAAGGAGAACAAATCTGGTCCAAGAACCTGATAATCAAAGTAGGACAGGCTCTAATGATTTTCAGAGTGTGAATGCTCCTGATAATTATGGATACCCAGAAAGTGGAGAGTCTCTAATGATGAGAAGAACAGTGACTAAAATGAAGGTACCTGACAAAGAATCCCCTCAAAGAAAGTCTCTTTTCAGGACTATTTGCAAAGCAGGAGGTAAGGCATGTAAAGTTTTGATTGATTCTGGTTCTACTGAAAATTTTGTGTCTGAACACATGGTGACAAAGCTTAAGCTTAGGAGATTGCCTCACCCATCCCCATATAAAGTCTCATGGCTTACCCAAGGTCAGCAGACAACTGTAGAAGAGCAGGCTTGGGTAGAATTTCAGATTGGTGCATATAAGGATAAGTTGTTGTTTGATATTACCAAAATGGATGCTTGCAATCTTTTATTTGGTAGACCATGGCAGTATGATTTGAAGGCACAACATGATGGTGTTAGAAATACCTATACAATCACTAAAGATGGTAAGGATATAAAGTTACTACCATTAACAGAGAAAGAGGAGAAATCTAAAGGAAAAGAGGTGAAGGTCATGCTGATGGAAGGTAAACAGTTCATGAAAGAAGTAGCAGCAGAAGGTGCAGTTGCATATGCCCTAATCCCATGTATGAGGGTGAATAAAGAACAACAGCAAGAAGTCAAGGAAGAGAAGAAGCAAAGGTTCATAGACCCAGCTATCCAAGAGCTATTGGATAAGTACAAAGGTGTCATCTCAGAGGGAATGCCAAGATCCCTACCACCTGTCAGAGATATTAGTCACTGCATAGACTTAATTCCAGGGTCAACACTTCCAAACAAAGCAGCCTATAAGCTAACTCCAGAACAGAATGCAGAAGTAGCCAGACAAATTGAAGAATTATTAGATTCAGGTCTGATTGGGAAAAGTTTAAGTCCATGTGCAGTACCAGCTGTACTAGCACCAAAGAAGGAAGGTACTTGGAGGCTTTGCACAGATTCCAGAGCTATTAACAAGATCACAATCAGGTATAGGTTTCCAATCCCTAGGATAGAGGATTTACTTGACTATTTGGGAAGTGCTAAGTATTTTACAAAAATAGATTTGAAGAGTGGATATCATCAGATCAGGATTAGACTAGGAGATGAATGGAAAACAGCATTCAAAACAAATGAAGGGTTATATGAGTGGAAGGTTATGCCTTTTGGTTTATCTAATGCACCTAGTACTTTTATGAGGTTGATGAATGAGGTTTTGAAGGAGTTCATTGGTAAGTTTGTCATAGTATATCTAGATGACATTCTGATTTTCAGTAACACAAAAGAAGAACATCTCAGACACATAGATTTGGTTCTTAAGAGGTTACATGAAGAGCAGCTGATGATAAATTTAGACAAGTGTTTGTTCATGCAAGAGGAGATCACATATTTGGGTTTTGTCATTTCACAAGGAAAGTTACAGATGGATAAGGAGAAGGTAAGTGCCATATTGTCTTGGCCAACCCCAAAGACTATGAATGATGTCAGAAGTTTCCATGGGTTAGCAACCTTCTACAGGAAGTTTATAAGAGGGTTTAGTCATATTTGTGCACCCATGCTGGATACCATCAAAGGAGGACAGAAGTGCAGATTTGTTTGGACTCAAGGAGCAGATGATTCTTTTGAAACATTGAAGAAGAAGGTGGCACAGCAGCCAGTCCTTGCACTTCCAGATTTTAACAAAATCTTTCAGGTAGAATGTGATGCCAGTCACATGGCCATTGGAGCAGTACTCAGTCAAGAAGGTAAACCTATTGCATTTTTCAGTGAAAAGCTCAATGATGCTAAAAAGAGGTATTCCTCATATGATTTGGAAATGTATGCTTTAGTCCAGTCACTCAAGAAATGGAGGCATTACTTGATGCCAAAGGAATTCATAGTATTCACAGATAACCAGGCTCTGAGTTTCATAAACAGCCAGGAAAAGCTGAACCACAGACACATGAAATGGGTAGAAACCTTACAAGCTTTCACTTTTACATTGAAGCATAAGAAAGGAGTCAAGAATAAAGTTGCAGATGCTTTGAGCAGGAGATTTCTAACAGTCAACCAGATTCAGTTAGAAAGTGTTGGCATTGATTCACTAAAGACCATGTATGAGTCTGATGAAGATTTTGGAGAGATATATCATGTATGTACTTCTTTTGGGGAGAAATATCATGCTGAATTCTCTGAATTTTTGATTCAGGATGGATTGTTGTTCAAAGGTGGACAGTTATGTATCCCAAGGTGTTCTATGAGGTTAAATATCATCAAGGAGAAACATTGTGGAGCTATGGCAGGTCATTTTGGTCTAGATAAGACTCTTGATCTGGTCAGAAGGCATTACTTTTGGCCTAAGTTACAATCAGATGTCAGAAAATTTGTGGAGACATGTGTGATATGTCAGAAAGCTAAAGGTAGGTCAACTAATGCAGATTTAAATCAGCCCTTACCCATTCCTTCCAGACCATGGGAAAGCATAAGTATGGATTTTGTCTTGGGTTTACCAAGGACAAAGAAAGGGTTTGACAGTGTTTTTGTTGTAGTGGATAGATTCAGTAAAATGGCACATTTCTTGCCATGCAAAACCACTGCTGATGCTTCATACATTGCAGATTTATTTTTCAGGGAGATTGTCAGAATCCATGGATTGCCATTGAGTATAGTGTCAGATAGGGATGTGAAGTTTATTGGTCACTTCTGGAGAACTCTTTGGAAGAAACTTGGAACAAATCTGTCTTTTTCCTCTGCATATCATCCTCAAACAGATGGACAGACTGAAGTAGTGAACCGTTCCTTAGGAAATTTGCTTAGATGTTTGACAAAACAACATGGAGAAAAGTGGGATAATATTCTATCTCAAGCTGAATTTTCATATAATGATACTGTCAATAGGAGCACAGGGAAATCACCTTTTCAGATAGTTTATGGTATGCATCCCAGAGGAATTTTGGAATTGAGAGATCTACCTATAGTAGACCCTATTAGTGCAGAAGGAGAAGCTCTTGCAGAAGCCATAAAAGAGGTTCATGATCAAGTCAAGACCCAACTGCAGCAAACCAACTTGAAGTATAAGGAATATGCTGATAAAAAGAAGAAGGATGTTCAGTTTGATGTTGGAGATTTGGTATGGGTTCATTTGAAGAAGGACAGACTTCCTAAGGGAAAATATACTAAACTTATGCAAAGAAAAGTTGGACCTTGTCAGATTTTGCACAAGCATGGACAGAATGCTTATGAGATCCAACTCCCACCTGATCTTGGTTTGTCCCCTATATTCAATGTATGTGATTTAACTCCATACAAGTCTTATCCAGATGCAGATCAGGAACTCCTACAGGATACAGTTGATGATGACATTCCCAAGCATGATCCTCCACAGTTGCAGACGATTTTGGACACCAGAGTGGTCAAACAGACCAGGAACAAATAGTACTTGGAGTATCTAGTCTCTTGGAAGGGAAAACCTAATTCTGAAGCAGTATGGATGACTGAAGAGCAGATCCAGAAACATGGTGTAGATCTTCATACTCTCATCTCAAGTGGACTTGAGATTTCTTCTTCTGGGGAGTATGGTGCAGGAGCACCCCTACAAGACAGGATATAGGTTAATTGTCCGCATGATGACAGGACATTAGTCTATTTTTAGTATGTTTGACTTCATCATGTAATAAGGTCCATTAGACCAATGCATATGTATTAGATCAGTCTAGGAGAGTGTGCAGGCAGTTAGAGATCGTGATCAAGTTGTCTGAGCTGTCCTTCTCCCAGCCGCTTGGAAGCTCCCAGCCACTGGGAATCGAGTTGGTAGTACTCGTAGGATATTGCTATATACACCTTCGATCTGTTAGGGTTTAGCATGTTAGTTGTGTTATGTTATGGTGTTGTGTTAGTGATTGAGTTGAGATTCAGGAGAACAGTCCAGATATTGAGAAGCACTGTTGTTTGACAGTATTGCAGAAACAGGATATTTGAATTTCATTTGAATAAGATCTCATCAAATTGCATTATCTGGTTTATCAGCTGTATCTGTTTTGATTTCCGTTCTGTTTACAAGTTAATGGATACTTTCAAGCCTTCCACTGGTTGATTCTGTGAATCGGTGGAATGGTCATGTATGATAGCTTAGTTTGGATATAGGTTAATTGTCCGCATGATGACAGGACATTAGTCTATTTTTAGTATGTTTGACTTCATCATGTAATAAGGTCCATTAGACCAATGCATATGTATTAGATCAGTCTAGGAGAGTGTGCAGGCAGTTAGAGATCGTGATCAAGTTGTCTGAGCTGTCCTTCTCCCAGCCGCTTGGAAGCTCCCAGCTGCTGGGAATCGAGTTGGTAGTACTCGTAGGATATTGCTATATATACCTTCGATCTGTTAGGGTTTAGCATGTTAGTTGTGTTATGTTATGGTGTTGTGTTAGTGATTGAGTTGAGATTCAAGAGAACAATCCAGATATTGAGAAGCACTGTTGTTTGACAGTATTGCAGAAACAGGATATTTGAATTTCATTTGAATAAGATCTCATCAAATTGCATTATCTGGTTTATCAGCTGTATCTGTTTTGATTTCCGTTCTGTTTACAATTTAATGGATACTTTCAGCCCTTCCACTGGTTGATTCTGTGAATTGGTGGAATGGTCATGTATGATAGCTTAGTTTGCATTTTAGTTTTCTGTTTATGCATTTCATTTTTGAAGAGATCAGTTGGTAGCATGCTATGAATCAGCCTAGCATCCTCATATGCTAGGTTTAGAAAGATAAACTGTTAAGTTTTGATCTGAAGGTGATCCGGCCCGATCATCATATTTTCTTTGTGAAATTGTACGGTTCTGTGCGTTTGCATGCAGCGGACGGATATACAGGAGTCTGCATGTGCTTTTCCAGTCGGAGTGAATCGCATCGACATCGGCGAGTATATCGCTATCTGGATCGGGTCATGAAGCTGACGAAGTTTGCATGTTTCAAGTGCATCAAGATGTTATAAGTCAGATATATACTCAGTGTATATATCATCGTCAGGATCATCTCTCGTGTGTGCCCATCATTCGCATATCGCTATCGGATGCGGGAGTGAAAGTTCATTTTTTTTGGCTAAGTATTGAAGAAGTCATCAGGATATTGTGTGACGTCATCGTCATCAGGATATTGCGAATATCACCCTATGCAAGTTTATCCTGCTGTCGCTAAGTGTTTTGGCATCGGCGTAAGTCATCAGCATAAAGTTGGGTTAACATCATCAGGATGTTTCAATATGACTGGATAAGTCATATCATGATGCTGTTGTTTGTATAGTCGGCTATCGGGGTGACGTAAGCATCGAGGGAAAGGTGCTGAAGTTGTCGTCATCAGGATATTTGGAGCAACCGGATATTTTATATCCTGCTGACGAAGGTGGTGTTGAATATCATGATGATGCTGATAGAGTTTGGCGCTAGATGAACAGTGAAACAGGAGGATGTTTGCGCTTGCTGAGTATCATGATGCTGATGATAGGCGAAAGGCGAAAGGCGGAGGAAGTGAATAGTAGTCAGCAGGAGGATACTTCATGCTCGTTTGAAATATGATGATGCAGTTTGTGTTAGCAGGAAATGATGATGATGATGCTAAACCGATAGGGATTTTTAACATGCTGATTGTATCAATGACTCCTCCTTCCTATTTGTAAGTTCCCGTTGCGTTTTACCTCTGCATCATAGTGGTATCAGAGCAAAGGAAGGATCTTCTGGAGAAGATAAGAATATAGCAGGATGTCAGATGAAGAAGGAACATCAGAGGTTCCGGCAAGGATGACCAACGCTGAGTTGGCAGTTCTGGTGAAGAAACAGATTGCAGAAAGCAAGGCCGTGAAGGCTTAGAATTAGGAATTAAAGGATGAGTTAGTGAAGTTGAGGAGAAGAGTAGGTTCTGGTAGAGAAGAAGATAGGGAAGAAGAAGAGATCCCTAGTTGGAGCAAGGAGGTCGTTCCTGCAGACCAGAGACCACTGTTGAACGCCCACAAGGCCATGGAGAGGAGAACCATGGATGTGAAACTGGATTTGCCAGTGTTTACAAGAAAGATGGAACCTGATTCAGTGATGGAGTGGATAGACTGTTTGAACAATTTCTTTGAAACAGAGGAGATACCAGAACAACAGAGAGTGAAGATAGCCCAGTCAAAAATGAAAGAAGATGCCTTGACATGGTGGAATTTTGTCCAAGATGATAGAGTACAGGAAGGAAAGCGTAGAGTTGCTACATGGAAGAAGATGATGGCATTAGTAAAGGAAGCTTATGTCCCATTGGATTATAGTATCCAATTACACAAAAGGAAGCAAAACCTGAAGCAGAAGGAGCTAGATGTCAGCTCATATACAGAAGAATTCATGAAACTTTGTATGAAAACAAAGGTAAAGGAAAGTGAAGAAGAGAAGGTAGCCAGATACCTTAATGGATTGAGGTTCAACATTCAGGAAGATTTAAGTCTGCATAATCTAGATACAGTTCAGAAAAGCTTTCAGTTGGCATTGAAAGTGGAAGAGAAGTTAAAGAGAAAACAGGAACAACACAATAGAGGAAGAGGAAGACAACAAAGGGGTGGAAGAAGTCCTTTTAGAGGTAGAGGACATGGACAGGGATATCAAGGAGAATCCAGTCATGACAATAATAAGGGAAACAATAGTCAGAGCCAGAGGGAAAATTATAGTCAGCAAGGAAACTTCAGAGGTAGAAGACCTTTTAGAGGAAGATCCCAGGGCAGAGGATCCATCAGATGTTACAACTGTAACAAAGAAGGCCATATAGCCAGCAGATGTCCAGAAAAGGCCACAAGCTCAACAGGAGAAAGGAGAACAAATCTGGTCCAAGAACCTGATAATCAAAGTAGGACAGGCTCTAATGATTTTCAGAGTGTGAATGCTCCTGATAATTATGGATACCCAGAAAGTGGAGAGTCTCTAATGATGAGAAGAACAGTGACTACAATGAAGGTACCTGACAAAGAATCCCCTCAAAGAAAGTCTCTTTTCAGGACTATTTGCAAAGCAGGAGGTAAGGCATGTAAAGTTTTGATTGATTCTGGTTCTACTGAATATTTTGTGTCTGAACACATGGTGACAAAGCTTAAGCTTAGGAGATTGTCTCACCCATCCCCATATAAAGTCTCATGGCTTACCCAAGGTCAGCAGACAACTATAGAAGAGCAGGCTTGGGTAGAATTTCAGATTGGTGCATATAAGGATAAGCTGTTGTTTGATATTACCAAAATGGATGCTTGCAATCTTTTATTTGGTAGACCATGGCAGTATGATTTGAAGGCACAACATGATGGTGTTAGAAATACCTATACAATCACTAAAGATGGTAAGGATATAAAGTTACTACCATTAACAGAGAAAGAGGAGAAATCTAAAGGAAAAGAGGTGAAGGTCATGCTGATGGAAGGTAAACAGTTCATGAAAGAAGTAGCAGCAGAAGGTGCAGTTGCATATGCCCTAATCCCATGTATGAGGGTGAATAAAGAACAGCAGCAAGAAGTCAAGGAAGAGAAGAAGCAAAGGTTCATAGACCCAGCTATACAAGAGCTATTGGATAAGTACAAAGGTGTCATCTCAGAGGGAATGCCAAGATCCCTACCACCTGTCAGAGATATTAGTCACTGCATAGACTTAATTCCAGGGTCAACACTTCCAAACAAAGCAGCCTATAAGCTAACTCCAGAACAGAATGCAGAAGTAGCCAGACAAATTGAAGAATTATTGGATTCAGGTTTGATTGGGAAAAGTTTAAGTCCATGTGCAGTACCAGCTGTACTAGCACCAAAGAAGGAAGGTACTTGGAGGCTTTGCACAGACTCCAGAGCTATTAACAAGATCACAATCAGGTATAGGTTTCCAATCCCTAGGATAGAGGATTTACTTGACTGTTTGGGAAGTGCTAAGTATTTTACAAAAATAGATTTGAAGAGTGGATATCATTAGATCAGGATTAGACCAGGAGATGAATGGAAAATAGCATTCAAAACAAATGAAGGGTTATATTAGTGGAAGGTTATGCCTTTTGGTTTATCTAATGCACCTAGTACTTTTATGAGGTTGATGAATGAGGTTTTGAAGGAGTTCATTGGTAAGTTTGTCATAGTATATCTAGATGACATTCTGATTTTCAGTAACACAAAAGAAGAACATCTCAGACACATAGATTTGGTTCTTAAGAGGTTACATGAAGAGCAGCTGATGATAAATTTAGACAAGTGTTTGTTCATGCAAGAGGAGATCACATATTTGGGTTTTGTCATTTCACAAGGAAAGTTACAGATGGATAAGGAGAAGGTAAGTGCCATATTGTCTTGGCCAACCCCAAAGACTATGAATGATGTCAGAAGTTTCCATGGGTTAGCAACCTTCTACAGGAAGTTTATAAGAGGGTTTAGTCATATTTGTGCACCCATGCTGGATACCATCAAAGGAGGACAGAAGTGCAGATTTGTTTGGACTCAAGGAGCAGATGATTCTTTTGAAACATTGAAGAAGAAGGTGGCACAGCAGCCAGTCCTTGCACTTCCAGATTTTAACAAAATCTTTCAGGTAGAATGTGATGCCAGTCACATGGCCATTGGAGCAGTACTCAATCAAGAAGGTAAACCTATTGCATTTTTCAGTGAAAAGCTCAATGATGCTAAAAAGAGGTATTCCTCATATGATTTGGAAATGTATGCTTTAGTCCAGTCACTCAAGAAATGGAGGCATTACTTGATGCCAAAGGAATTCATAGTATTCACAGATAACCAGGCTCTGAGTTTCATAAACAGCCAGGAAAAGCTAAACCACAGACACATGAAATGGGTAGAAACCTTACAAGCTTTCACTTTTACATTGAAGCATAAGAAAGGAGTCAAGAATAAAGTTGCAGATGCTTTGAGCAGGAGAGTTCTAACAGTCAACCAGATTCAGTTAGAAAGTGTTGGCATTGATTCACTAAAGACCATGTATGAGTCTGATGAAGATTTTGGAGAGATATATCATGTATGTACTTCTTTTGGGGAGAAATATCATGCTGAATTCTCTGAATTTTTGATTCAGGATGGATTGTTGTTCAAAGGTGGACAGTTATGTATCCCAAGGTGTTCTATGAGGTTAAATATCATCAAGGAGAAACATTGTGGAGCTATGGCAGGTCATTTTGGTCTAGATAAGACTCTTGATCTGGTCAGAAGGCATTACTTTTGGCCTAAGTTACAATCAGATGTCAGAAAATTTGTGGAGACATGTGTGATATGTCAGAAAGCTAAAGGCAGGTCAACTAATGCAGGTTTAAATCAGCCCTTACCCATTCCTTCCAGACCATGGGAAAGCATAAGTATGGATTTTGTCTTGGGTTTACCAAGGACAAAGAAAGGGTTTGACAGTGTTTTTGTTGTAGTGGATAGATTCAGTAAAATGGCACATTTCTTGCCATGCAAAACCACTGCTGATGCTTCATACATTGCAGATTTATTTTTCAGGGAGATTGTCAGAATCCATGGATTGCCATTGAGTATAGTGTCAGATAGGGATGTGAAGTTTATTGGTCACTTCTGGAGAACTCTTTGGAAGAAACTTGGAACAAATCTATCTTTTTCCTCTGCATATCATCCTCAAACAGATGGACAGACTGAAGTAGTGAACCGTTCCTTAGGAAATTTGCTTAGATGTTTGACAAAACAACATGGAGAAAAGTGGGATAATATTCTATCTCAAGCTGAATTTTCATATAATGATACTGTCAATAGGAGCACAGGGAAATCACCTTTTCAGATAGTTTATGGTATGCATCCCAGAGGAATTTTGGAATTGAGAGATCTACCTACAGTAGACCCTGTTAGTGCAGAAGGAGAAGCTTTTGCAGAAGCCATAAAAGAGGTTCATGATCAAGTCAAGACCCAACTGCAGCAAACCAACTTGAAGTATAAGGAATATGCTAATAAAAAGAAGAAGGATGTTCAGTTTGATGTTGGAGATTTGGTATGGGTTCATTTGAAGAAGGATAGACTTCCTAAGGGAAAATATACTAAACTTATGCAAAGAAAAGTTGGACCTTGTCAGATTTTGCACAAGCATGGACAGAATGCTTATGAGATCCAACTCCCACCTGATCTTGGTTTGTCCCCTATATTCAATGTATGTGATTTAACTCCATACAAGTCTTATCTAGATGCAGATCAGGAACTCCTATAGGATACAGTTGATGATGACATTCCCAAGCATGATCCTCCAGAGTTACAGACGGTTTTGGACACCAGAGTGGTCAAACAGACCAGGAACAAACAGTACTTGGAGTATCTAGTCTCTTGGAAGGGAAAACCTAATTCTGAAGCAGTATGGATGACTGAAGAGCAGATCCAGAAACATGGTGCAGATCTTCATACTCTCATCTCAAGTGGACTTGAGATTTCTTCTTCTGGGGAGTATGGTGCAGGAGCACCCCTACAAGACAGGATATAGGTTAATTGTCCGCATGATGACAAGACATTAGTCTATTTTTAGTATGTTTGACTTCATCATGTAATAAGGTCCATTAGACCAATGCATATGTATTAGATCAGTCTAGGAGAGTGTGCAGGCAGTTAGAGATCGTGATCAAGTTGTCTGAGCTGTCCTTCTCCCAGCCGGTTGGAAGATCCCAGCCGCTGGGAATCGAGTTGGTAGTACTCGTAGGATATTGCTATATATACCTTCGATCTCTTAGGGTTTAGCATGTTAGTTGTGTTATGTTATGGTGTTGTGTTAGTGATTGAGTTGAGATTCAGGAGAACAGTCCAGATATTGAGAAGCACTGTTGTTTGACAGTATTGCAGAAACAGGATATTTGAATTTCATTTGAATAAGATCTCATCAAATTGCATTATCTGGTTTATCAGCTGTATCTGTTTTGATTTCCATTCTGTTTACAAGTTAATGGATACTTTCAGCCCTTCCACCGGTTGATTCTGTGAATTGGTGGAATGGTCATGTATGATAGCTTAGTTTGGATATAGGTTAATTGTCCACATGATGACAGGACATTAGTCTATTTTTAGTATGTTTGACTTCATCATGTAATAAGGTCCATTAGACCAATGCATATGTATTAGATCAGTCTAGGAGAGTGTGCAGGCAGTTAGAGATCGTGACAAGTTGTTTGAGCTGTCCTTCTCCCAGCTGCTTGGAAGCTCCCAGCCGCTGGGAATCGAGTTGGTAGTACTCGTAGGATATTGCTATATATACCTTCGATCTGTTAGGGTTTAGCATGTTAGTTGTGTTATGTTATGGTGTTGTGTTAGTGATTGAGTTGAGATTCAGGAGAACAGTCCAGATATTGAGAAGCACTGTTGTTTGACAGTATTGCAGAAATAGGATATTTGAATTTCATTTGAATAAGATCTCATCAAATTGCATTATCTGGTTTATCAGCTGTATCTGTTTTGATTTCCGTTCTGTTTACAAGTTAATGGATACTTTCAGCCCTTCCACCGGTTGATTCTATGAATCGGTGGAATGGTCATGTATGATAGCTTAGTTTGCATTTTAGTTTTCTGTTTATGCATTTCATTGTTCAAGAGATTAGTTGGTAGCATGCTGTGAATCAGCCTAGCATCCTCATGTGCTAGGTTTAGAAAGATAAACTGTTAAGTTTTGATCTGAAGGTGATCCGGCCCGATCATCATATTTTCTTTGTGAAATTGTGCGGTTCTGTGCGTTTGCATGCAGTGGACGGATATACAGGAGTCTGCATGTGCTTTTCCAGTCGGAGTGAATCGCATCGACATCGGTGAGTATATCGCTATCCGGATCGGGTCATGAAGCCAACGAAGTTTGCATGTTTCAAGTGCATCAGGATGTTATAAGTCGGATATATACTCAGTGTATATATTGTCGTCAGGATCATCTCTCGTGTGTGCCCATCATCCGCATATCGCTATCGGATGCGGGAGTGAAAGTTCATTTTTTTTGGCTAAGTATTGAAGAAGTCATCAGGATATTGTGTGACATCATCGTCATCAGGATGTGACGTCATCGTCATCAGGGTATTGCGAATATCACCCTATGCAAGTTTATCCTGCTGTCGCTAAGTGTTTTGGCATCGGCGTAAGTCATCGGCATAAAGTTGGGTTAACATCATCAGGATGTTTCAATATGACCGGATAAGTCATATCATGATGCTGTTGTTTGTATAGTCGGCTATCGGGGTGACATAAGCATCGAGGGAAAGGTGCTGAAGTTGTCGTCATCAGGATATTTGGAGCAACCGGATATTTTATATCCTGCTGACGAAGGTGGTGTTGAATATCATGATGATGCCGATAGAGTTTGGCGCTAGATGAACAGTGAAATAGGAGGATGTTTGCGCTTGCTGAGTATCATGATGCTGATGATAGGCGAAAGGCGAAAGGCGGAGGAAGTGAACAGTAGTCAGCAGGAGGATACTTCATGCTCGTTTGAAATATGATGATGTTGTTTGTGTTAGCAGGAAATGATGATGATGATGCTAAGCCGATAGGGATTTTTAACATGCTGATTGTATCAATGACTCCTCCTTCCTATTTGTAATCTCCCATTGCATTTTACCTCTGCATCAAAGAGGAAATATCTCTATCTACAGTAGAGGCAGAGTATATAGTAGTAGTAAACAATTGTACTCAAGTTCTATGGATGAAGCAAATGTTGAAGGACATTAGAATTGTGTTTGAGAAGCCTGTCACAATCTTCTGTGATAATTCAAGTGCAATAAGCATCTCAAAGAATTCGGTGCTGCATTCAAAGACAAAGCATATATCCATCAAGTTTCATTTCTTGAGAGAGAAGGTAAATGAGAATGAAGTCAAGTTGGAGTTTGTGTCTTCAAAGGATTAGATTATGGATATTTTTACTAAGCCTCTTCCCAAGGATACTTTTGAGTATCTTAAGGAGAAGTTACAGGTCATTACCCCTCCTGATCAGAATTAAGATGCAGTAGAGTGCATCAGTTCAGTGGAATTCATAGTCATATCTTGTGATCTAGATTGATGTTAAGTAGGCACTACTCAAGGGGAGTAGTCTGCATGCAATTTTTGAGTTTGGTCTGAAACAAAAATAAGGAGAAAAGACTACAAATATGTGCCCTTTACCATTGATGTCAAAGGGGGAGAGAAGTCATGTGAAAAACTAGTTGCTGATGAAAGGGAGAGTAGTGAAGATAGTGGTTGTAAAGTGACAAAAGAAAGGGGGAGAAGTTCTTGTCTTGATGGTTGAATCACTTTTTCACATCATATGTTGCCATCAATGACAAAGGGGGAGATTGCTGAAAATATGTGCCTAAGTGGTGTTGTCATTAATGTCAACATATCCTTGTTTCCATTGGTGTCAACTGTATCCTATTCTACTACTTATTTAGAAGAGTGGAATGTTGAGGATATTGAGAAAATAAATGTGGATCAAAGTATGCAAACCATATGGCTGAGTAAAAGATTGTCTGAAGAAGCTCCAGTTAAGATTTGAAAGGCTTGCATGAAGATTTGAAGAAGCTAAGGCCATTTGAGTAGAATTGATTTTACAGTGTTTAGAAGAGACAAGGTGATAGGAAAGAGGTTTGGATTGTTCTAGAAATATAAACTGATGATCTGCAAATCTAAAGGCATGTTTGGGAAGTCAGTGTGTATCATTAACTCAAGTGGTTCATGGTTTAGAGGTCTGCAACAAATCTTTCTCGTGTGACAGTCATGGCAGATAATGTTCTTGAGGTTCTGCATGAAGATGCAAGTGATTCTGATGATTTGGAGAAGTGCGGATGTTTTTGTTGAATTCAATGTGCTTGTGGAGGTCTCTGGATTGTGTGACTACCATTTTGGAGGTCCACATTGAAGATCAAGCTCGTTGTTGAAGATTTGTTCTTTGATGTTGATGTTCTTCCTAGTCCTGGCCAACCAGATGCTTCAAGCGTGTTGTGGATGATCGAAGAAGATTTGAGTCCTAGTTATGTTTGGTTGACTGAAAAGTGATTCACATTAAGTCAGATGCTTGTAATGCCAACCTTGATGCTTATTCCAAGGTTGATGAAGGATATAAAAGCATGTAGATGAGTTGTGAAAAAGTATCCTTGTGGGAAAATAATATAATCTGAAGAAAGGATCAAAGGAAGAGCAGAGCATAGGAGAAGAAGAAGAATGAGAGTTGTTTTTATGAGGAGTTAGAGAAGAAGTATTTGGGGTAGAGAAAAAGTTTTGTGAGCATTCAATGAAACTAAATTAGGCATGAAGAAGATGCTATCTATTAGCTAATTCTTTTTGTATTAAACATAAATTCTATAGGCAGTGAGTATCTCTTGAGTAGTGATCTCTGGGCAGTGAGCCCAAAGGCATGTGCCTTCTCTTTTCTTCTAAGTACTTTTAATAGGGTAAAAATCTTGTGGGTTAACCTCGACCGTGGTTTTCCCTTAATCAGGTTTTCACGTAAAAATCCTGGTGTTATGTGTGCTCAGTTTATTTCTACTCATGTGTTGTGGATTCATGCTTTAATGTTTACATTATTAATTTGATTGTAAATTGATAAAGAAGGTTAATAGTAGAAAAGGTTAAATTTGTGAGACAACTGATTCACCCCCCCTCTTATTTGTCTAGACTAATTTCAATAGGTTATACTATGAATTTGGATTTTGAGGATAATTGTGGGGCTATATCACGAAGATCTCTAAATCTAGTACCACCAAGGTTAGATTCAAAGACAAACAAAGTGCATAGAGAATTAGTATTGTTAAGGTTTGTAAATGAGATAAAGCATCATCAAATTCACTACATGGAAAGCATGAGTGCTTCCACTAGCCAAGCATTAGATAAGATATACAACCCCATCATCATATTAGGAACTAAGTCCAATTTTTGATTTCTTGCGAAAGGGACGCTAGGTCCACATCAGTATAAATGTTTGTCGTCATCCACCCGCTAGATGGAAACACTAGAGGAAGGGAAATAATAAATAAGAGAGGAGAAATGAGTGTCTTAGGGATAGTCATGTAGGAGGGTGCCCCCAAGTCACCAACCACAATGCTATGTCCATAAGACACGACACATAACAATAAAATCAAAGAGAGAGGCAATATAGAAGAATGATTATACAAATAGTAGAAGGTCACAATAGAGGCAGTCTCCTAGTATCCCAAACCTTACAAGAGGATCAAGGGTCATCCCAGGAGGCCTAAACAACACATAACACATCACGGGGAAGCACGTCATGAGAGAGATAAAGGGTTAGAGATAATTACATGTAGGGAGGCTCATGCTAGGTTTTATCAAGAATCAAATTATCTTCCTCCCAATCCTAAATAGAGTAGAGAGGTATGTAAGGTACCATAGCCCAAATTTTGTTCTTGTTTTCATGTTGTTCCACTGTAAACTCTTCTAGGTTTGATTCAATGTTAGGTTGAATGTTTTCTTGTTGAGGTTCATTAGTACACTTATTCACTATCCTCTTAGGTGTTGGGAGAAGCAAATTATTTTGAGTGATCTCAACATCCATCCTTGAGGGATTTAATGTGATAGACTTCTCTTCATCCACTAGTGCTATATACTTAGTGATGTCCAAATGACTTAAATATTCAAACAAAGAAGGGACATTAAAGGTCTTCTCTTCCTTAGTGAAATCCAAGGTGTGTGAACAATCAACTAAAGGAACAAGGTTGGTAGGATGATCCATAGAGGTTTCATGCATTATGATAGAGCTTTTATTGTTGTTAGATGAAAGCTCATCATCTACCCATGGAATGTTCTTTGTTGAAGGGAGATCTTCATTCACTAATGCTTCCTTTTGGCCAAGGAGAGCATTAGCATGGAAAAGTCATGATGGCTCTTCATTTGCTAATGCTTCATCTTGGCCAAAGTGAGCATTAGAATGAAGATTTGGTGTTATGATGTTAAGAGATGTATCAATGAAATCATCCTCTTGTATCAAGGTGTCCTCATGAGGAGGAACAATCTTGGGAGAAGGATCATAGGATACCACTAAGTTATCATCACATGTTTTAGCAATAGGTGTTGAATCTGAATGTCCCAGAAAATTATCTAAGGCTTCATCTAACATTTTATGATCATCACTAGTATATGTATTATTGATCATGAATTTAGTGAGATCATCTAATATTGAAGGGTATATTCCCATGAAAGTTGTGAAGCTGTCAAAATCAGATATATGACAAAGGATTTCATATGTGGAGCACATAGAGAGATCAACATCATGTATGTATGCTATTTGTCCTAGAACTTGAGGATGTTTATCAGTGAACTTAGAGAAATGATCAATGTCTAAGATGTAAGCAAATAAAGATTCCAAATAAGTAGCCATGATATATGCTTTCAAAGCAATGCAAGATTAGGTTTTAAAAGTTTGTCAAAATTGATTGAAAAGACAAGGGCAAAGTGACATGCAACAATGACCTAAATGCTTGATTTTTTTGTACTTCTTTTTAATGTAAATGAATGAAAGAAAAGGTGTTGTAAGGATTTTGATCAGGGAAAAAAAATTATATATCTAATAGCAGTCCAATACAGCAATAAGATCCTTCACAACATGCTCTTGATGCAAATCTAAGATGACGACAAGTCAAAATATAGTGAAAATGCACTAAAATAAGTGGTTTTTTAAAAAATCTCAATACAAAAGAGAATGACAAAGGGTGTTGTGAGGAAAATTATGATGGAAAATAAATTATATTAGTAATAACAACCTCTTAATGCTAAAATATCTGTCACAACATGTTTTTAGTGCCACTCAAGGTCAACCCCTAGTAAAAATAGGTAATTTTGCACAAGTTTTCAATTCCAAGACCTAGAAAAAGGGGTGTTATAAAGAACTTTAGGAGGTGCAGAAAATAATATTGATGATATCAGTCACCTAAATCCATAGAATTTGTTACAACACACTTGCAGTGCAAACTAGGCCAAACCCTAGGGCAAAAATAGCAAAAATGTGTGGTTTTTCACCAAATTTTCAATACAAGAGCCTGATAAAAAGGTGTTGTGAAGCTTTTAGGAGGGAAAAAAAATTATTACCCTAATAACAACCAATTAGTTCAAAAATATCCTTCACAACATGCCTATGGTGCAAGTTTAGAGAGTCGATAAGGCCAAATCTAGTGAAAATAAATGTTTTTGAAGCCCTAGGTTTAAGATCTTGACACAAAATGCTATATGAATGTTTTGAAATATGAATTATGATGAAAATTAAATACACTCAGATCTGGAAATTATTTCCAAACCCTAACATGCAAAATGCAAGTGCAAAGCTAATGAAAAATCAATGAAAATGCTAGTTTTTGTTGAATTTTTTCTATGCAAAATACAAATTTTTAAAATCTAAATGCAAATTTATTCTAAAATGCAAGACTTAAGCCAAATTAAAATTTTAATGAGTCTCTAAAATTAGTAGAAAAATCTGAAACAAGATTTTACCTTAAAACCCTAGATTTTGAAATTACTAGGTTATATGCAAAATTCATAATTTTTAACAAAACCCTAGCAATTTTATGATGAAAATGTAATGCAAATTAATGATTTTTGTAATTTTCTATTATTTAAATCATATCTAATGCAAAAATCATAAATTTGATGAAATTCAAATTAATTGATGCAAAATAGAAACCTATGCAAACTAGGGTTTCCAGATTTTTCAAATTTTTCATTTTTTTTGTAAGTTTTCCAATGCAATAAGATGAATGACTATATGAATGAATGAAAATCAATGAAAATCTAAAGAAAAACACCCAACAAGGTGCAAACAAGTCCAATAACATGGGTTCACCAAAATGTAATGGGTAAAATTTGGGTAGTTTAGTTTTTGGTAGTTTTGTGTGTATATCATCCTTTCACCCTTACATTTTAGGACCTAGGGTTGAGTTACAATGTACTATCATACCCTAGGTCACTATTGAGATGTAGGGAAACTTGGATTTTTATGATTAGATTGACAATTTCCTTCTCTTATGCTTAATTATACCTTAAAAGCCTAATTATGCAAATACGACAGTAAATAGATGAATATTAGAAAATGCTACTACAGAAAGATGTAAAATAACAAATAACTGTGCACCTATTTTTGGGGCCCAGAGGGAGAAAATTTGGGGACTAAAGAGCGGGAACCCAAGTCCAAGGCCCTGCTTTTTGTCGAGATCTAGAAACAAGGTCTGCAACTTGTACCTGTTGTACTAGAGATTTCCCCGTTGTAGAATTTTGAGGACTAATGAGCGGGCGTCCAAGTCTAGGGAGCTATTTTCTTCTCTAATCTACAATTCTGACACTCTATTGTACCCTCCTGCAACTTCACTTCATCTACAACTCCAACCTATAACCTACAATCATGAAAATTTGGGAGGGGGTTGTGGTGTTTAGAGGCTTGCCTCAGTCAAGCCCTGGAGAGACATTCAAGTCTTCCGAACACCGTTGTCAGATAGAGAGTGTGTGCCCTTGGGAGGTAGAGGCAAAAACCAAATGATAAATGCTCAATAATCACAATAGATGTCACCTTGTAGGGAAGATCTCATGGGAGGAAGAAGCTCTTCATTCCATGAAGAGATGGATGCTAAAATCTGCAAACACAAACACATAGACAACACAAATTTGCTCTTGCAACACAATGAAAGTATTGAAACACCTTTAGAATGCATCAAGTTCACAATAGCCATCTAGTTTACAAATGAATGCCTAAACATGCTTTTATATGCAACTACAAACATTCCCACCAAGATTTTGTAAATTCAAACTTACCGTGTCAGCCTAGGGACCAAATTAACGGTCATAAATTGACACTAGAAATTTGGGCCTAACCCAAAATAGGGCAGGACTAGGGCACAGGTGCCCAAGTCCTCCCCCTATTTTGGGCAAGGATAGGTTCAAGGGGTCCCCCTAGGCCCCATTTGTCATGATACCCAAGGTTCATTCCATCGGGATGTTGAATTATGATGCAAGATGTCCTAAATGCACACTAGAGACCTGGGAGCTAAACCTTTTGAGGGGAAAGCCCCCAAGGGGACATTTTCTAACATTACAGTTCCCTCAATTTTGTAATGCACTCATCTACTTCCTTGACATTATCTTTTAGATCCCTGTTTTCTATTTCAACCTTTTCAAGATCTTCAAGTGCAAGCTTGAGTTCTTCTTCATTGGCAAGCGTGCATTCTTCTTTAATTTCAATTGAATCAATTTCTTCAGGAGGAGTAGGATGTTTTTTACCTGCCATGTGTTTAGTTTCCAAGATCTTCCTCATGTTAACCAAGCTCTGATACCAATTACTGAACACCCAAACTACTAAGAGGGGGGGTGAATCAGTACTCTATTAAACCTTTTACTTATTGAGCTAATAATCCATTTACCACATTCAATTATAAAGAAAATTAAAAATAGAAGAAGTGTAGAGATAAAAAAACTCTACATTTTAAATTCATAAATATAAGTTTGAATCGGCTAAGTTTAATGTTTTGAGGCATGTCGAGGCTAGGCAAAATAAGTAAAGAGTTTGGGAGCCATGGAATGTGACAAGTGGCATAGCAGCACTCTTTCAAGGGCTCAGGAAGGGAAAAACTCTACCAAGGAGCATGAAGGTGCCACGTGGTGCAATGTTTGAGTCACTAGGTCAAAAGAGTATAATACCGATAGTTGCGACATCATCATCTGACAGGTGTAAGTGAAGGTATTTTGTAGGAGCTACGGAGTGTGCCAAGTGTCCCCACCATATTTAAATTGATAAGTATCTTAGGAGGAAGATGTCAATTGTCACATTTTTCTTTGAATTTCTTTTGTAAGTTTCTGAGTCTCCATAGAATCAGCCAAGTGTCAGCACCGCACTCATTTGAGAAGTCATTTTAGAAATGTTTTGTTGAAGGAGCGTCATGCCACCATATGTCTTTTTGAAAAGGTCATGAAACTTGTTGTGTGTTCATATGGTGTCATTGGTGGGGTCTCTTTTTGTTAAGTGATAAATGTTGTGAGACTCTGGCATGTGTCAGGGTGGGACCCGGGACTATTGATAGAAGTGAAGGTTGTGGAGAATGACAAGTGTTAGCATCGTGCTCATTTGAGGAGTCTTTTGGTGGAGTTTTTGTGTATTGAGCATGAAGTCACCACTTACCCCCTTTTGATGCTTTATTAAGTGCCACAGAAGGTGCCATCTATTCCAATGGCATTGGTGGCTAGACTTTTCATTTGAGTGACCATTTCTGTTGCATCATTGGATGAAGCTATAGCTGTCGACTCAGCGAAAGGTGGGAGAATTTTTGAGCTCATAGAATTAGTTGTAATAGTGCATGTCATGCCCACATTTCCCATGCGGTCACGACATGTATCACACGTGTCATGACCACATCTATCATGTGGTCATGACACGAATTACCAAAAATTTTCCACGCAATGCTAGAAATGCCCTCGCACGTGTAAACGTGCTTGGTGGCAATACGCATAAGGCGTAAACAAGTTAGTTGGAGGCAGGGTAATGCAATCACAAGCGCATTTCCCCTATGTGATGAAGGCCAACTAGGTGGGTAGATGCGATGTGATTAACGTCACTAATAGGGTTAGGACCAAGGATAGAAACCCTAGGTTTACCTAAGTGGGTGATGGGCTTTTGACACAAGTCGAAAACAAATGTCTAACTCTAAAACAAGGGAATAAATTTAATGTCAAAACACAATGTCGGCAACCGAGCAAAAACAATGATTTAACACTATGCAAGGTTAAAATTTACTAACCTAGCTAAACCCTAAATTCTAAAAAAATCTGGCAGCATAACACCTCACAGGCGTGAATAGGATTTATTTTAATAAAACTAATTTGGGTCGATAGCCAACTAAGTTTCTAAGTTGGACTAAAAATGACTAATTTAATTTACTAATTAATTCGCACTAAATTAATTAAATTTAAATCACTATTCTAATTAAAAATAATTCTCACCTCTTGATTAATACCCGATACAATTAATTTAAATGAAAACAAACAAGATTTTCATACGATTATAAAATAATCTTAAATGGAAAAGGATTAATTAATTTCCTCACCAAAAAAATAAAATGATAAAATTCTCTACCCCAACTAATAGACTCCAATGGTCCCACTCAATTAGATTTTAAAAATTTAATCCAACCCCCTGTAATCTGATAAAAATCTTGCATTACTTAATTTTCACTAAGGAAATAAATGACATAAAACACTCCCATAATAAATAAATTTCCTATAAACTTCCACGTAAATAAAAGAATTACCTAAAGGGTTAAATTAAAAGAGGGAAAAATAATACCCAATTTAAAATTCAAGAGTGCCCTAATTATCAACTCAAATTAAAAAAACAATATCGTTATGGGAAGCCACTAACCCTAGCCTCCATTTGCTTTCCCTCATTTTTCTTCTTCTCTCTGCTTTCTCATTTCTTTCTTCCCCCATTGTTTTGTGTTGCAGGTATGATGAAGGCCTCCATTGTTGAAGCTTCTCTCAGAGGTATACTTATTGATAATTCCTTTTTCCTCATATATATATATATATATATTCTCTAGTTTACAAACAGGGGGTTTGCTATGGATCTATTTGATTTATTTTGTTTCCTTTTTTTTGCCATTAGTATTGTGCATATTTTAAGAGGCCAAAAGGCTGAACAACAGAGGGAAGATGTATCTTGACCGCCGCTATGGAGAGGGCACCGGAGGTCTGGTGTGAGAGGGGCGACAGAGCATAGAGGTATTGAAAGGTGACAGGGGTCCAGGGAGGTTTCATGGTGGCGAAGGGAATGTGGGGAGTGTGGGGAGGGGCTAAGCCCCACCCACACTCCACCATATGGGTGGGGCTCGACCCCTCCCCACACTCCATTATAACAGCTAACGGTGGGGGGGGTCGAACCCCCCCACCAACATTTCCTTTTTAAAAAAAAAATTGCAACTTTTAAAAAAATGTAGTCCTCTGTTCTTTCCACATAGCATTTCAAATATTTAATATTTTTGCATATAAAAATATATATTCAGTTCTGTGTACAGCAACACAGTTCTAGTATAGAATGACAATATTACAATATATATATATATATATATATATATCCTCAACTAGAAATATATGTATTAAGTATGATGCACTGAGCAATAATAAACACACACACACACACAAACATATATATATATATATATACACATATATTTGTATATATATATATATATACATAAAAAGAACCTTTATAAGTGCTTCATAATAATTTTTTTTTTTTGTTAAACAAATATAAACTAACTTTCTTTTCTAAGAGCAAATTTCTTTCACACTATTTATAAAAATAATTTTTATTTTTATTATTATTTTTATATAAAAAGAAAACAACAACTATTTAATTTCTTCTTTGTTGCAATGAAAATACAAATGCATCAAATTTTGAACGTACTTTTCTTCTTGCAACATTTTTTATTTTTGCATACATCCATAAGGCACTTTGAATCAGCAACTAAATATTTCTCTTCTTTTTTAATGAAACATATAAATATGCAAAAAGTATTTGCACATACATTTATCTTGCAATGTACTTATTTCTTCCATTCACATAGTTGCAAAGAAAATCAGCAAGTTTACCTTTATTTCCAAATGTAATCTAGTTTAAAAACAACTCATAAAGAGACGTTTATTTTACAATCTAGGAGAGATCATCTATTCTCTCCCTCTTCAACAACACATATACAAAAATAGGCCACTTTGGCCATGGCTTTCAATAGTCAACATGAACATGACAACACCCACCAATAAAATGAAATTTCTTTGGTCTACCACACTCCAAAGCTCCTAATAAAACCTACAATAAGAAAAAAGGGAAATAGCCACAACAAATTGCTCTCCTCCCTACCATTGACTCACTCATGAGTCACCCCCGAGCTAGGAGGTCATCCTCACACAAGGAACGTACACACCACTTTACAACAATTTCACTCAACACACACAAAAAAAAAAGAATACTCCCATGGCTTTCACATAACAAAAACTCACTCAAGATGAGTTTAATGGGGTAGGGGAGTGGACATCACTCAACTCAAGAGTGCCAGTCCAAAAACTTCCCAAATACATAAATCTCTCAAGGCCTCAAGCCCACACTTTTAAACATGATTTCACAAACTTTCTCTTGGCTCTCAAGCCATATCACAAATTTCTCATTTACACATATTTCCCTGAAGGCCAAAACTCCACAAAACCAAGGATGTGACCCCGAGGAGGTTCACTCCTCCCCCACCCCACACATGTTGAGCATTTTCTCCCAAAAAGAGAGGCTCTCACAACTCCCATACCTAATTTTCCCACAACAATAAAGTAAAAACAACAAAATAGAATCCACACACATAACATGCAAGTAAAGAAAATGTATAAGGAAAGGCATTTGCCTTGAATCCTATCTTATAAAGCCCAAATGGAAGATAGTTGAGAAGAGCTCCTCTAACTTTGTCCCCAAAACAACTAAAATTCAAAAATTGGAAAAGATTCAACAACCCCTCCCTCTCTTTAAGAGGGATTAAAATAGGCTCTTCTCATGAGCCTTGAGGAATGGGGAGGTGACACATGTGACCTCCTCACTCCTCCACCCAACTACTTGCAAGACTCTTGGAATGGGGTGGTGACACATGTCATCCATCCATTTCACCAAGTCTTTCTCCCATCCACTTGCTCTCTCTCACATATGTGGGATAGAAAGGTAGAGCCAAAGGAGGAGTGGGTACCACAGGTGCCCCAATCATCTCCTCTTAGGTAAGCCCACACAACTCTAAGGTACCCTCACCAATTGTGGGAGAGGCTTGGAGTTGATTCCTCCACAATTAAGGGGTCTTGAAGACTCCCCCAACCTAGGAAGGAGGAAATGAAGAGGTTGAGTGTTTGACCCACTCATCCTTTCCCTCCCAAACTTCCATTTTCGTCACTTTACTTCAGGGTGAAGTTAAAGTGACCAAATGGGAGTTTACCTAAGGTTACACAAGCCCAAATGACCCCTAGACCCTAGGAGTACAACCTAAGGTCAATTTTAACTCATTTTGAGCACCATAGATTGAGTAAAAACAAATAAAAAAGGGGTCTCAAAAGTTAAAACTCAAAATAAATTTCAAATGACATTACAACTTACAACACCAATTAGAAATCAAATAAAAGAAGGGTAGACCTAACCCAACTAACATCACACAACAACATTACAAAAAAAATTCATCATTCATCAGATAGTTGATCTTGGTTCCTCTTGGAACTAGATCGGCTTCACATGGGAAAACAACACAGTGTGTGGGATGATCTCTGAGTATCCATGGCTTCATTAGAAACACCTACGTACTCAAATGAAATGTTAATCCCACATGTATATAATAGCCGAAGCAAAGTGAAACATACACTCACATCATCGCATGATCATATAAACATCAAGAAATCACATCATAATTAAAATCTAAATTTTGCATTTCAACATCCATCACAAGATAAAGTCTCATAATAAAATTCTAACTAAAATCACATGAATAGTATCCCAATAACATCGTAATGTAAATCATATGTCTAACATCATCAGTGAATCAATATCAAGGTCTAATCACATCATAATCATGCTAAACATAATAATCCACATAAAGCATAAAGTCTAATAGTCCTGCAAATCAGGATCAACAGTCCCACAAGTCTAATATGTATCACCAACAGTAAAATATAGTAGTCAAATATAAGGGAATGAAATGGTAGGCCTCACAGTGTAGATGAACTGAGACTTAAGATCCTAAGAAGATTGTGGCATGGGGGTTTGATAGAAAATTGCAACAGTTAATTGGAGTTGCAAATTTGAAAGTGGTTAGGATCTTAATGGCCATGAGGGAGCTTTGAGCTTCATTTTGTGCTATAAATAGAAAATTCTGGTTAGGAAAAAACATTGAGAATTTGAGATATCAAAGAGTATTTTAGCTTCTAGATCAGAAACATATCTTTTGCCTTAATAGATGCCTCTCAAGAGGGATTGAATATTGTAATATGTACATTTTACCTTATGTACTTTGTTCTCCTACCCATCAATGAACAAAGAGTGGTGTTTTGTGCATATTATGGTGTTTTTTTGGATCTTGTCTTTACTTTCTATGTTAAGCCTTTGATGAGTCAGATACACATATTCTGTTATTGTTAATCATGCTTTATGTTCTTTAGCTTTACCAAGAAATTTTACAAGTTAATCATTGTGCTGTTAATCTAGATCTTGACACAATTTCGACGCATCGCCTTAGCTATAGTTTAAGGGTTCTTTATAATCTTGTTTCTTCTTCCCTTTACATCAAAGGCCATTGGGAAGAACCAACTTCTTTAAAATCTAGAGGTCATTTCAAGAATCAATCCCACATTCTTGAAGTTTCCCATCGTTGGTGATTATTTGCAAATTTAAACATCAACAATTTTTGGCATGCCTGGTGGGACAATCTTTACAAATTCTTGATTAGAATTGCATGAGCTAGCCTCCTGTAAGGGGTTAGAGTTGTGGATCAACTACACAAGCTAGAGCTACTGCTAATTCAGGACTCTTGTTACCACCATTGGTAACTATTCTAAGAAGAAGAGATAATTAGAAAAATATCTCACAGATACAAATGGGTGCCCAAGTTCTACCTCAAAATTTTGTTAACTAGAACAATGGTACCCCACTTATACTACCAACACCTCCAAATACATGGGATCCAATTCCTACCAATGCCTTAAAGAATTACCAAAATTCTCAAGAGGGGATTTCAAGACCCTGGCTGAGCACCTGCATGATGTAGTCAATGTGTGCATAGTACATTATATTACAGAGAAAAATGTGGCTATGAGACTACTAGCAATTTTTTTCAAAGGGAGAGCTCTTGATTGGTATCAATCTTTGCCACCAAACACTATTGTGACTTGGGATCAACTGGGGGATAAAGTGTTTGACAGATTTAATGAGAAGGGAGATAAATCCTCTCTTTTACAAAAAATGATCACCATAAAAGGGCGCCCCAAGAAGCCATAACCGATTTCAATACTAGATTTTGGAAGACTTGGTAAAGGATCCTAGTTGCTGCTAGACCCCCAGTAGGTATGGCAATTGTCTTCTATCTTAAGGATTTCAATTTTGATATTTCGGTTATGATTTAGTCCTTAGGTGGATAGACCCTTCCTGCCGCATAAGAGTTAGTTGTTATGGTAGAGAATAGTCTAATAGATGTTGGAAAATTGCCCCTGAGACCTACCATGGCCACATTCCCTTAATTATCAATTCCCATTCAAGAAGAGACCCCTAGTGTTTCATCAGTTCTTGTTTTTATGTATACTTTTCCTACACCACAAAGACCCACAATGGTGGCATCCTCTTCATCTCCATCTAAAATGGATGACATTAAAAGCATTCTTAAAACCTTTTATAATGAAGTTATCAACCTTAAAAGGAAGCAAAATTCTTATCAAAAACCTTCATATCAGGGATTTCAAGGGAATAGACCTCCATATCAGCCAAACCAGTACCAAGGGTCATAGAGACCAAACTTTTCACATCCATCTAATCAGCTTGTCCCTGTACCCACACCATTACAAACTATCCTAGCTAATCTAGGGAGGGAATTGGTTCTTGGACAAAATAATATGGCAGAAGAGGTAAACGCATGGTGCTTTCCCTATAATAATGCACATATGCCCAAAGATTGCCCCAGGCATAATTTACAATAGAAGGTAGCAAAACAAAGAAGAATGGGAAACTAGGTTGCTTCATCATTTGAAACATTCTCATACCAATCACCTGGTGTTCAAAATGCGATAATAGTAGCTCAAATGTAGGGCATGTTCATAGAGAAAGAAGGGGAAATTTCCCTAGAACATGCACTATTCTCATGGATAGAGGAGAAAGAATTAGTGTTCATCAATGATACATCAACTTCCAAGAAACCTCTAATTCAGTCAGATTATTATACTAGGTTGAAGAGGACGATAGTAGAAACACCAGAGGTCATCCCCAACGAAATGACTTAACTAAGAAAGGGACCTTCAGTTCAAGCTTCCCATATTCCCACATCGAGACATGATATCTTAATGATGACTCAAGATCAGGGAGTTTCTAATCCAGTGGTGGAAAGGACAAGGTATCATTATTATCCCAAAGTGCAATCACTAGGACCCATGATTGTGGTGGAATAGTTGAAAAGGGCTCTTGCTAATGTATCTATATGGGATATGTTAGCTATTCCTGAACAAAAGGTGTTGTTGTAAGAAGATTTGGGATGTCAAAATGAACCTAAGACTACTGGCACAAAGGAGAGCACAACAGACAAAGGAAAGGACCTATCTAAAGCACCTCAGTCATAACAAGGGTTAGCTCTGGTGAATGCCAAAGAAGAGGTGAGTAAAATTAAGCCTAACCCCTTTTATTTGATCTTAATAGTAGGAAAGAAGATACTATGATAGACTCAGGAGAAAGTACCACAGTTATGCCTAAACAGATAGTAGATGCTTGAAAGATATACTATGAGCCATTAGCCAAAGGGGTGATGCAGTTAGATGAGAAATTAGTCTAGACCATAGGCATTATTAAACAACTACCCTTACAACTATATACGTTCCCAAATATAATTGTACTACAAGATGTGGTGGTCATTAACATTCCCCCTATCTTTGGTTTATGCCTACCTAGAGATTTCACAGCTAAAATTTGAGGATACATGTCTTTAGACTGGTCACATCTAATTCTAAGGACTAAATATGGTTCTAAGATGAAAGTATTGTATGAACCTCTATGTAAAGAACATATTACTGATGAAGCAACATCTAAGTTTAAAGCATCACATGCTATGATCAATAGAGAGGAAAGAGTCCTAGTGGAAGAGATAGGAGAATGGATTGTCGATGATGGAAAGGAAGAAAATAATAATTACCTATCATGTATAATGTAGGGTGATCCTTTTGGAAATTATGACTCCACTTGTTAGGAACCCATGTTTAACCCTTCTCTTTACTTTGTTAGTATATTACATTTGGGTGCATATGCTTTGTAAGTCATCCCATGAGTATATTGTATTATCCCACATTCATGGGAAGTAATAGTTGTTTAGATTAGACTTAGTATATAAGTACGTGTTAAGGCTAGTGAAGGCATCCATGAGTTTATTGTATTGAGCCTGCTCAAAGGAGGTTGCCCCCTCAAAGTGGCCTATGATCAATAAATTCCTTCTATGTTCTGCTATTTCTGTTATTTCATTAATTTTTCATTATATTGTTGCAGGAGCTTCATCTCATCTAGTATCAAAGCACTTTCTTAGGCTCGCTGGGTGGAATTTTTGCCAAATTTTTTTTTTGCAGTGGCCTTTAGGTGCTGTGATTATTGCAGTACTTTTTTCTTTGCATTTGTATTGTTCATTTCAATTGTAGGTTTAGATCAAGGAATAATCCATATCCGCTTAACTATGGGAAGTGCCTGGGCATAGCCCTAAAACTCATTGTGAGGAGTTCCATAGGAACCCTGAAGTAGCTGACCCATTGAGAGGACCTGCCAGTGAAAAGGGCAACGACCCCTACCTGATTGACTAGTTCCCATCTGTGAGGTAAACCAAGAGCTGTCGTTTGTGGCAAAGTGGTTATCAGTTTTACCTGAGCCGTGGAGTGAGGGGTACTTCCCCAATACGCAAGCCATTAGACAACATTGGTATCTGAGTGAATCCCCTGAACCTTTAGGAAGCTAAACTTACTTGGGGTCCATATCTATTACCAGCTGACAAATCACCAATTGAATATGTCCAGAGCTGTTGCAGATCATTTCCAAAAAAAAGTAAAAAAATTTCTATTTTTTTGCCATATCTTCCTTTCTTTCACTCTGTTTCCTCTGAAAATTCACTAGAACCCCTGAAATTCCATTCTGCATATTTCCTTCCTTGAGGACCATATCCCAAATTCCACTTATCGAAGCTAAAAATCCTACATTTGTCTATTTTTAGGGTTTGCCATAACTTCTTTGATTCTCACCCAATCGCCTTCAAATTTTTCCATAGTGTTCATTTCCTATTTCTGCTCCTTTGTCCCTCTTGGACAAATTTTCCCAATCTTTCACCCCACTTCTGAAATCCCCATTTTCTACTTCCCTATCCCTCAAAAAGTGTCCAAAACCTAGTCAAACCCCAATTACCCATCAAAGTTTTTCCCAAATCCAAATTTTCCTTTACTAAAAAAGTTTTTGTTTTTGTTTTTCTACCCATTCCAAAAAAAAACTCCTGGTTATGGTTGTCACCCACACAGGAGTAAAAAACATGGAGGATGAACTTGCAGCCCTCAAGACCAAACTCCAAGATTTGGATGAAAAAATTCTTTTACTCAATCTTTAGCATTCAACCATGAACAATAGATGGTAGCCAGTCTTCTACAGATATAGGGTTTTCTTCTTTCAACAATTTTCATGGGCCAAGGCTTGATTTTCCTCGCTTCAATGGTGATGATCTGACTGGATGGATATACCGATCAGAACAATATTTTAGTCTGCATAATACTTTTGATGTCAACAAAGTCCCAATTGCATCCTTTCATTTGGAACATGAAGCCCTTCAATGGTTCTGTTGGTACATCAAGGCTCATGAAGAACCAAAATGGATAGAGTTTTGCAAACTCATTTTGCAATGATTTGGCCCTAGTGCTTTTGATGACTTCACAGGAGCACTCACTAAACTTTGCCAAACAGGCACTGTGAGAGAATATCAGACAGAATTTGAAAAACTAGCCAATCACACTGAAGGATTGTCTAATGAATTCTTCAAGAGTTGTTTTGTCAGTGGTTTGAAGGATTCAATTCACTCTGAGGTTAAAATGTTCTACCCAAGCATAATGATGGAAGCCTTAGGGTTGGCTAAGTTGGTGGAGGACAAGATCATAGCTCAACAACACTCCAAATCCAATTTTTTTCCATTCATAAATATGGATCCCCAAAGCCCTCAAATAATGCCGGCTCCTAGAACAACTCCTATCAAGCATTTGACTGAAGCAAAGATGCGGGCATGTAGACAAAAAGGGCTTTGTTATAATTGTGATGACAAATTCACTCGGGGACATAGATGTGTTGAGCAAAAGCTCTATCTCTTGGATGTGGATTCTTTGCCTGAAACTAAAGTTTATGCAGATGGTCAAGATATAGGAGCTGATTAGGTTGAAACTCAGCAGTCACCTGTTGACCCTACTTCTTAGGAAGACCACCCAGAGATCTCTCTCCATGCCGTAGTAGGAGTCACCACCCCACAAACCATGCAAGTCAAGGATTACTTCAAGTAGTTCCCTCTTACAATACTCATTGATTCTGGTAGTACTCAACTTCATTGACCCTTGCATCGCCAAATAGGATGATTGTTTTGTTCATCCTTACTCAAACTTTGAAGTCATGATTGCCAATGGGGGCACATTACCTTGCAAAGGGAAGTGTTGCAATGTGCGTATCTCTATTAGAGATTATAACCTGCACTCTAACATGTTTGCCTTTCCCTTAGGTGAATGTGATGTGGTTTTGGGTGCCCAATGGTTACGCACACTTGGACCCATCTTATGGGATTTTGCTAAACTTTGGATGTAGTTTTCGGACAATGGGCACAAACACACATTGAAGGGCTTACAATCGAGGTCTCTCAGCATCATAAGTTTACATTGCCTAGAAAAGCTTCTTAAGAAGAATTCACATGCCGTCATCACTCAGCTTCACTCCATTCAGATGTAACCATCTGTGGTCTCCACTACTCCTTCAGCTCTATAATGAATGATGGCTATTTTGCATGCAGTACAGAAGTGACAACCATACCTATTAGGGAATCATTTTTGCATCGGGGTGGCTCACCAAAGCCTGAAATCTTTCCTAGAACAATGGGTCTCCTCCCCAGCACAACAGAAATGGATCAACAAACTCATGGGTTATGACTATGAGATCACTTACAAGAAGGGTAAGGACAATATTGTGGCAAATTCTATTTCTCGCCCATGTGATGACCAAGCTTCTCTTTCAGCTATTTCTATGTCTATTCCAAATTGGTTGGAATCTATCCCACAGGCTATCTTCTATGAACTCTATGTTTCTCCATTAGTAGGGCACTCTAGGTTCCTCAAAACTTATGAGTGGGCATGGTGTCACTTCTTTTGGAAGGGAATGAACAGGGCAATTCACTAGATTGTGGCTGCATGTGATACCTCAAAACAATAGCATCAGTGGGAAAAGTGGCTCCCTCTCACTGAATGGTGGTATAATACCTCCTACCACACTGCATCTAACATGACTCCATATGAAGTAGTCTATGGTCAGGCACTGCCAGTGCTCCTTCCATACTCCCCCAGCAATTCACGAGTTCAAGTAGTCGACATAGTCCTCCACACCCAGGATCAGATTGGGGATCATAAGCTGGCTCCTTCTTCTCGCATTCATCTAATATTTCATGTCTCTTGTCTAAAGAAATTTCTTGGTGCCAATGACAGAGGACAAACTATTTTACCACAACTGGATAATGAAGGATCCATTCTTTTGGTGCTAGAGGTAATCCTCGATAGGGGCACTCGTCCTCTTCACTCCCACTCCATCACAGAGGTATTCATTCAGTAGCATGGAATGCACCCAGAGATTGCTATAGGGTAACCACTCCTTCAGATTTAGCAACAATTTCCACATCTTGCGTTTTGAGGACAAAGTTTTTCTAAGAGGGAGGGGATGTTAGGAACCTGTGTTTAACCCTTCTCTTTGCTTTGTTAGTATATTACATTTGGACACATATGCTTTGTAAGTTGTCTTATGAGTATATTGTATTATCCCACATTCATGGGAAGTAATAGTTGTTTAGATTAGACTTAGTATATAAGTACGCATTGAGGCCAATGAAGGCATCCACGAGTTTATTGTATTGAGCTTGCTCAAAGGAGGTTGCCCCCTTGAAGTGGCCTGCGATCAATAAATTCCTTCTGTGTTTTGCTATTTCTATTATTTCGTGCATTTTTCATTATTGTTGCAAGAGGTTCCTCTCACTACTAGCTTGGAGACATATGTTATTTTTTATGAAGACTAAGAAATACCTGAAGTAATGAATCGACCAAAGAAGGAAGAAGAGGGTCCTAATGAAGACTCTGAGATTTGAACTCTAAATGTTGATGAAGCTAGAAGCAAGAATGGTGCTTGGTGCAGGAGCACCCAAGCTAATCTTGGCTTAATACTTAGTCAAATATAAATGTTCAAAGAGTTTTTAGGAAGTAATTTAGTCTTAGATCCATGTGATAAGGTCAAAAATAAAGGAGAAAATTAGAAGTTTAGAGTTATATTAGGATAGTTTTGATTAAATCAAGTTAAAATATACTTATAATACTTTGTAAATATTAAGATCTCTTAACAAATCTTAGTTCCCAAAGGTCATTTGGTGAAAAGACCAGTTACAACCATTGGGAAACAAACCATATCATGTATATTAATCCTTCAACAATCAAAGGTGTGGTGGAAGCATAAGTGGAAAAAAAAATGAATAAATTTTTTTTTTTTTGTATATTTTTCCTGAAATGTTGATGATCCCAAGGATGGTACAACCCCATACGGCCTCCAAATGACATAAAATTGGATTTTTTAAAAATTTATTTGAATCACCTTTCATTTTATTATAATGTTATAAATTTTAATTAAGTTTTGCAAAAGTTACAGCCATTTTTGTAAAAATTGTTTTAAACTGCCAAAAACCCTCATCTAGGGTAATAGTCCTATTGCAGAGCATGGTATGGCCTCCTGGAATACTTTCTACATAAATGGTTGAAACCCATTTTAGAGAACATTTGTAACTCAAATGGGTTTTTTAATGGGTTCCATTTTATTGAGTTTGGAGGAAGATATCCCTATTTTTCTAAAACTGGTCTAAAATAACCTAGTTTTGAAGGGTCATTGTGAGAGTTTGTGAAGCCAATCAAGAGCATAAGTTTGTGAAACTTTGTAAAACCATGTTGTTACCATATTGTATTGCAACAAAATGGTGTTAGAGCTCTAGGTATTATATATTTTGAATGTGAGAAAGTTGAGAGAAGTTGAGAAGCAAGGAGAAGTTTGCTTGAGTAGAGAATAAGATGGATTTGCTGAGAAGACTTTAAGAAAAAGAGAAAAAGAGGAAAGAGGAGAAGTTGAGGCAAGAAGAGTTTGAGAATGATGTAGCAGCCCTGAAATAAGACATAAAGAAATAGGATTTGGAGTTCCAGGAGTTCCTGATGAAGATAAAGCAAAGGATTAACCAAATGATAAGTTGACACTTGAAGGTAAAGAGGAAGGTTGTGTGGCCTATTCAAAGGTTGATGTGAAAGAAACAACAACTAAAGGTATTAGAACCAAATGTGAAGGCATAAGAACCTTTGATGGAAAAAGGTAGTGAACAAGCAAAGAAAGATGAAGAAGAAGATATGGACATTGCAGTCATTCCCAAACAAGAGGATGTTATTACAGTAGAGTGGAAGAAAGAGTTCCTTATGAAGACTCAAGATGAGTTGAAGATGCATGATAGTATGGTGGTTGAGGTAGTACTTTGTTCATTGTTTTCAAGAGAGGATAAAGGAAAGTTACACTCTACCATTCAAGAGGTTTGTAAACCTGATCAGACAGAGATAATTAAGGAAGAACTCCTTGAGGGAGTAGAGGACTTGAAGGACATTGAGAATGAAGAAGCCATTGCTACATGGAAAAGGTAAAGAGTTAAAGAGAGCATATATCCTTTCATGATTGCATTTTTGATGGGATATAAGCCAAGGTACCAAGTGCAAGAAAAAGGACAAGTTACTGTGATGAAAATTGAAGTGCATCAAAGCATGAAGAATCTGATATCAAGTGGCAAGATAAGGAGAAAACTGATTTGCATATATAAAATAAAGCCAAAGGTGAAGATGAAGATCAAATGGAGTTGTTTCAACAAGTAGAGCATAGAAGACCACAAAAAGGAGCATTTAATGATGAAGACTTGGAGTCTTCATTTGGCTGGGAGTATGGTGCAGGAGCACCCAAGCCAATCTTGGCTTAATACATAGTTAAATATGAATTTTCAAAGAGTTTTTAGGAAGTAATTTAGTCTTAGATCCATGTGATAAGGTAAAAAAAAGGATAAAATTGGGAGTTTAGAGTTATATTAGGATAGTCTTGATTAAATCAAGTTAAAATATACTTATAATACTTTGTAAATATTGAGATCTCTTAACAAATCTTAGTTTCCAAAGGTCATTTGGTGAAAAGACCAATTACAGCCATTGGGAAGCAAATCAAATCATGTATATTAAGCCTTCAACAATCAAAGGTATGGTGGAAGGAGAAGGGGAAAAAAAATAATGAATAAAATTTAGATTTTTTGTATATTTTTCTTGAAATGTTGATGTTCTCGAGAATGGTATGACCCCATATGGCCTCCAAATGACATAAAATTGGATTTTTTAAAAAGTTATTTAAATCACCTTTCATTTGATTATAATTTTATAAATGTTTATTAAGTTTTGCAAAAGTTATAGCCATTTTTGTAGAAACTATTTTAAACTGCCAAAAACCCTCATCTAGGTTAATAGTCCTATTGTAGAGCGTGGTATGGCCTCTTGGAAGACTTTCTGCATAAATGGTTGAAACCCATTTTAGAGGACATTTGTATCTCAAATGGGTTTTTTATTGGGTTTAATTTCATTGATTTTGGAGGGATATATCCCTGTTTTTCTAAAATTGGTCTGAAATAACCTAGTTTTGAAGGGTCATTGTGAGAGTTTGTGAAGCCAATCAAGAGCATAAGTTTGTGAAACTTTGTAAAACCAAGTTGTTGCCACCTTGTATTGCATCAATGCTAGAGTAGGCATTTTCCTTACTTCACCAAAGGGAGAAAAAGTCCTCAGAGCTTTGTGCTTCCATTTTTCTTGCACCAATAATGAAGTTGAATATGAATCTCTAGTGCATGGCCTAATTCTTACTAAAAAGAAAGGGATAAAAAATCTGAGAGCCTTAGGTGATTCAAAATTGGTAGTAAAACATATCAGAGAAACAATTGCTACAAAAAATATGAGAATGAGATCATATTGCCACCGAATATGGGACCTAATTGAAGATTTTGATGCCTTCAATATAGAAGTGATACCAAGATCTCAGAATACTGAAGTAGATAGAATGGCCTAGATCAAATCTTAGTTTGACACAACCACAGATCTATTGGTAAATGAAGAGGTAGTTAAGGCTATCATCCACCCTACCATTCCTAATAATGGAGACAATTGGCAAGTCTTTGATAATGATCTTTAGATCCTTTTCTTCCTACAACAGTCTAGGGAATTCGTGGATCAATTGCAGCCTAAAATTAAGAGGTCAAATAATGCAGTTAAAATCAAATAAGCTCCCAAGAGGATTGATAACTTTGGAGAATCTTTTTGATCCTAATGATGTAAGTCTAGACAAGAGGAAGTTTGTAGCAAGCAAAGATGATTACTTAGAGATTGAGGTAAGCAATGGAAGAAAGTTGTAGGTAGGCAATATCGCTACTCAGCAAGAAAGAGATATACATTCATCTCTATGTAAAAAATATGACAGAGTAATTGCATGGACTTATGAAGATCTTCATGGTTACAATAGTGATATGGCCCATCATACTATTGAGCTCACTGAAGGATCAAAACCTATTCATCAAAAATAGAGACCAGTAAATCCCAAGATTGAGTCTCTCATGGTGGAGGAACTCTAGAAGCTGTTAGAATGTAAGATAATTTTCCTAATCAAACACTCAACATGGGTGTCCAATTTGGTGCCTGTGAGGAAGAAAAATGGAGAAATTAGACTCTGTATAGACTTCAAAGATCTAAATAAAGCCTCATAAAAGATCACTATCCACTTCCTTCAATGGAGCAGATTTTATAGACTGTGGCTGGTGCTGAAAGGTTCTCTCTACTAGATGGCTTTCCAGGTTACAATCAAATCTAGTTCGCCAATGAAGATCGATACAAGACTACTTTCACCACTAAGTGGGGAACCTTTTCATATGCTAAGATACCTTTAATGGGCAACCCTTTAACATGCTATGGATATAGCATTTAATGGGTTGATAAATAGGATTATTCTGGTCTATATAGATGACCTAACTATGTTAACAAAAATTGCTAAGGACCACTTTGATCATTTGGAGGATATTTTTCAAAGATGTCAAGAATTTGGGATTTCTCTGAGCCCTAAGAAATGTGTGTTTGGAGTGTCTCAAGGGAAATTACTAGGGCACATAGTCTCAAAATATTGAATCTCTATAGATCCAGATAGAGTTAAAGCAATAATGGATTTATCCTTACCTGTGAATAAGAAAACAGTGCAGTCTTTCTCGAGAAAGATCAACTTTGTCAGTGTTGTGTGGTTACACAACACACCCATTTTGACTTGACAAAATAGGGACCCAACCTTTTGTTTGGCTTGGCCTATGTTTCTGCTCGCTGGCGGTCTGGTAAAAGAAAGTAAGACATATGATCCTGCATAAGGGGGCTGGGTAAGTCATCATGATAAGGTAAGTTTTTCAAGGTTAATATTTCATGACAATAACCTCATGATTGGAAAGAGCACAAAATTCCATGTAGGTTTGCCTTTTGGATCACCCTGATACTCCTTAGGGTGTGAAAGTTATGAACGGTCAAAGTCCTGGTCAAACCTGATATTCTGAGGGGAGGATCATATTTCTTAACAACAGTCATATTATAAAAGATCACCTTAATCCAATTTTATCACCCAATAAATCATGCAGTTCGCGACCTGCAGACATCAATTTTAAGAGGTAGTGATACTTACCGGTCGAACAATGTCATATATTTTGTGGGGGTCATTTCTAAATATCACCCGATATTCAAAATATCACCCTACCTTTCAAATATCACCCTGTCACAAAATATCACCCTAGAGTTAATTATCCTGATGACATCATTAAATCCTGAACAACAAAGAATCACCCTGATGATGACATCATCCTCCTCTTTACCTCGCGGAGGTATATTTCTGAATATCATCCCATCTAACAAACATGACGATGATGTAATGGTGCTATAACGATAAACCAAGTCATTATCAGGATGACGTCATCCTGATATTCCGAGAAGAAGGTCACTTAAGTTCGGGGGGTCATCATATTCAAAGCATCTCTTGACATTTCCAAACATCACCCGACATTTAGAACATACCTTGATCTTAAAACATAACTGGATATTCTCAATATCACCTGATATTTTAAAGATCATCCTCCTCTTCTTACCGTGCAATAATTAATGCCATTAATGGAGTAGGTGGTTCCTGCTGATTGCTAGTGTGATGATAACACCTGGCAATATCTAAAAATTTTCGTGTAGTAAATCAATGATTAAGATCAATTCAATCAGATTTTGCCCTAAGTGACCGGATGAATGGATTTAAAATGAATTTACAACGTCATTATACTCTTACCTTGCGAAAAAATGATAAGTTGTAGAGCTGAGTTCTCAAACCCTCATAAGAACTACTTGTTGAAGCATAATATAGCTTGCTGGAACAAGACGCGGGAACAACAATGGTATTTAAATTCATTCTATAATCATTAGCATAATTCAGGAGGATAAACGTATCAGGTAAGTAATTTGAAACCTTCCTCCTGTCGTTCTCTGCATATCTAGGTAATATACTGTCACTAATTTGAGGTTGTATGTTCTGTTTAATGAATATATATATGCATAATGCTATAAAGGTATAATGTATGTACATGCATGATGAGATATCAAATTGTAAGACAAGTTCCTGTTCATTACAGGAAATCATGGCAAACAAGAGGTTGTTTAAGTCTGAGGCTAAATTCTTTAAACTGATGTTTGCTCAACCTGAGGGTGTGAATTTAAATATGGAGTTATAGGAGATACACATCAGCGAAGTACAAATTTAGCAGCATGGTCAGCTAAAATGAGTGATGAAAAGAATAACAATACCTTGTTGGATGCCGTGTTCGTATCTGGAATGTGGAATGTAGCTAGTTTCCCATATTCCATGGAGGCTCCTGAGTTAATTATTGAATGTGCTAGAAATTATAATCCACACACAAGGAAGGTGGAGAAGCATGGTAGAATATATGCAGATCTATCTATCAAGGGTCTTGCCGCTACCTTCAATCTGCCACTGGCAAAGAAGGTTGTTAGCATGGATTTTAAGAAACTGGAAGTAGAGTATAAGAATAACAAGAAGACTACTAGGAAGAGAATGTACCAATGGAGGGCAAGAAATAGTCCTTATCCTGCAGTTGCCAAATGGCTGGTACATCTATATAAGTTTGATTTCGATGAGGAATACCAATATATGATCACCCTACTCAGTTGAGTAACAGGCCAACCAAACGCTGGAAGCTTCAAGGACTGGATGTATGGTGTCATCCTAATGTCCCTCTACATAGAGAATAGGCCATTGTGGGCCAAGATGATAAGTGATGCTCTACATGATCAACTCATGAACCTGGGAGGTTCAGAATGTTCTTTTTATATGACCTCCTACATAGTTTATTCGTGTGCCTACAAGGGTACAATTGACGCATTGACAACAGAAGGAAAGATTGGTGGCAGCACCAATGATGCTCACATCTAGGATTATTATCCCTAGCTACAAAGGAAGAATTACCTCTGGGACTACAAATTAGTAAACGATGCATTCTCAATGCATCTAGTCAAAACAATGGAGGAGGATAGAACCAAAAGTTTGAGCATGGAAGCTTAAGAGGTCATATACAGGCATGGAGCCTAGTTTATTTAGTATGCAACATTCTCTTATATAAGAATTGAGGGTTTTGAAGGTCAACCCCTCATGCTCCCAAGATACCCCACTGATGCAGTAGTTCTGATGGAGTTCATGAGGCAAGTGGCTACAATGCTGAATGCTTACAAAGCATGTAACAAGCTTCCACCAGTATTATTTCCAATTACAATGGGTTGCTATATGTGCCCTGATTCTGATAACATTAATAAATCTATGGTTGGATTGACAATGATGCAATTGCAGTCTTTCCCTTTGGCCAAATCATATGATCCATATGGGAGGATGCAAAAGATTATAGGGAAGCCCATCCATCAGAGGAATCTTGAAGATTTCTAGGCAGATTGTGAAGATGAGGCTGAAGCCAGAAGAAGAAGATATCAAAGGCTAACCCTTAACCAGATTAGGACTTTTGACTGCATCTCAGTACCTGCCCAATTGAAGAAGGATGATGGTAAAATAATGGCAAATGAGTATGAGGAAAAGAAGATATACAATGATACAATATTAGCACAGGATCTTACCATACCAAAGGACATTTCTTTAGATCCATTCATAGGTAGAATATTACAGCTGACCCAAGCATGGGTCGATGAACAAATAAACACAATGAAGAAGAAGGGTGTAGCCCTTATAGTGGATAATAAGAAGAAAAGGCAGGAAATTCCTGATGATGAGTATGACGATTTCCTGATTAAGAAGAGAAAATCTAAAGGAGAGAGAGTACCACCTCCTGATAAAAGAAAGAGACGTCCAAGAAGTAAGAAGATTGATACTGAACCCAAAGGGGTCATAATTGAAAGAATAGAAGTGTCAGCTGAAGGTGCATCAGGATTGGGATAGGCATCAGCATCATCCACACCACCTCCCTTGGATAAACAAAAGGCTAGAAGAATCCAGAGGCTAGCTACACAACCTACTGATACATGTGAGGAGGGTCATGCATCACAGAAGAATATAAAGGAGGATATCCCTCTAGATGAGGAGCCTAAAGAAGAAGAAGACCCTACACCCCTCACCAGAAAGAGAAAAGCACTTCAGGTGATGGTATCCACACCTAAGAAATAGAGAACTTCAATGAGAGGTGAAATAAAACAAGACCCCATAATGCTAAGAGGGGTAGGTAGTGAAGTATTCAGAAAAGAGTTGCAGCATAATATGCCCCTTCCTACCATAGTCAAGTTCAATACTAAGAAGGCTGAGGAACAAAAGAATGAAACCTCAAGAGCAGTACAAAGTGGTCCTGTCTCACTGGAGGAGACTATGGACCTATCTGATGATGAGGTAGTAAAAGATGTCACCTCTCAGAAAATGGAAGCCTTTGCTGCTAACACCCGCATAACTCCTCATGGAACCCCAACAGTACAAGCAGTGTTAGAAAAAATGAAGAAGGTAGAACAAGAGAAAGAAAAGAGCCTAGAAAAGATTCCACAACAAATAGGGCTGGATGCATTAGTTGATCAGGTGAGAAGTCCTACAACAATAGACTTAACATATACAGAGGATGTAAATCCTAAACATATAGCAGGTACACCTGAAAGAACAAAAAATGTTGAAGAAGTTAAATAGATAGAAGTGGAGGATAAAGCTCTAGATATGGGTCAGCAACAGTAAGAAATATCAACTGAACCCAAAATAGTTGAAGTTTGGCCAAAGGACAGAGAAACATCAGGTCATGATGACCTAAAGGCTCAAGAAGTAGATACATCAGGTGTAGAGCAAGATGCGACGCAAGATCAAGTGGAGGCACCTAAGTCAGATAAAATAATATCCATAGATACTAATGTACCTCAGGATGAGGAAAATACTAAAGTGGATGAGATACCCCTGGAGGAAGTAAAAGATCAGGATCATGATAAACATGCAAATGATCAGCAGGATCACCCTCCGGAAGAAGAGATTCCTCAACAGGAGGAAGCACCACAAGATCACCCTCATGAGGAGCATTATGAGGAGGAAATAAGGTCACCTTCACCACAAAGGATGATAACAGATACTGGAGATAAAGGTGTACATGATGATGATGGTGGACATCCAGGATCCACTGATCAAGTTCCTCCTTGGCTGGAAAAGGAGATAAGTACAAAACCCGATTTTGAAATTCAAGAATTTGATATATCTACATTGTTTTCAGAGACTCTAATAAAGCCTAAGAGGAAGGAAAGATTAACTTCTGCTATTAGAAGAGATCCTGATATAGGCAGGAGAATTGGCCAAATAGTACTCCCCATAGTTGAGAAAGAAAGAGGCAAGATCACTTTGGAAGAATTCCAGATTACCATAGTAGATCTAGGATTTGCCAATGAAGACCAAGAAGGTCAAGAGGGGAAAGATATTATTGATTCTTTGACCCAAAAGATAAGGAGAGAGAAGGAGAAAAATAAGCAGCATAAAGAGCATATTGCTCAGCTGTATGCCTATATAAAGGGGTTAATTAACCCTAATAATACATCAAGTGATCGAGCAGTCCCATTGACTACAATTTCTCGGGAGGAGGTCAACAAGTTGAACCTTATGAGACATGAATCAATAATAATGTTGAAATGGATGACATCTACGCTCGATGGAGCTAAGGAAGTGATAAAAGCCTCTTTGAAGAGGTGGAATTCTTTAGGTACCTCCAAGAAAAAGGTGGATAAGCTACATATGGAGACCGGGAAGAGGTCATTTCAAATGGAGAAAGCCTTGAGCGCTTTAGATGAAATAAAGAGGATTGATCCTCTAATTCTTATAAATAATCAAGTACTAAATAATAACATAGCCATATTGATTGATATATGGAATAAAGACATTAGGTTTGAATGTGATGTGCTAAAGAGATGCAACAGTAAACTAAGAAACATTAGTATGAAGCTACATGATATGATGTCTTATGAAGCAGAGGTCCTGGAGACCTTAGAAGGAAAAGTAGAGGGAAAGATTGAAAATCAAGATGACGAGTTTGCAATTAAAGCTCTACATAGTAATTTCTAGTTGGTAGCTGATGACCCTTTGAACCACCTGATAGAAGAAGTAATGGATAAAGTAATGAGAATAAAGGTTAGAGTGGAGAGTTATAATGAAACACTAAGCAACAGGAGTAATAAATTAGATTCCCTCCGGAGTAAATATCAAATGCATAAGCATGCCATCACCAAAGAAAGAACTCAAGATGGCAGAGAAGTAGAAAAGATTGTGCAAGCATATGAAAATATCAGGATGTCCATGCAGATCCATATTCAAAGAGATAGTCATCAGGAGGATATTGAAACTGATGAAAGTGATGATCATGACAATGGAGATGATGATAAAGAACATGATGAAGATGCACCATAAAAGGAATATATGCATCAAGTACTTAGGAAAATATGAGTTACCTAGATGGTAACCTATGCCACGTTGAAGGAATTGACTTGGTCAATGAAGTATGATCCGTAGATCTTAATAAATAAATCTTGATTGTAGATCAATTGTAACCGCTCCCTCACCTTGCTCTATAAAAGGTGTAGGGATGCCTTTTTTGAATCAATCCAAACTTAATTGGAATCTGTTTGCTGAAATATTCAGGGCTTATTTCAAAGTTGTTGTATACATATATGTTCTTGTATACTTAATGAATGAAAAGACTATTTTGATTACAATACATCATAAATCTTGAGTAATCAGTGTATGAATTCTTGATACATGTGATTTGCTGCATCCTTTGGAGTGCATATCAGTTTACATGTGTTGCTTTCATACCTTTTCCTTTGAAGTTAGCATCGACTGTATCTAGTTGTGGAATGTCTTGGTGAACATATGGTTTGATTACTTCTCTTCATGACTGTATTTGATGTGTATGTGGCTCAATAACTGGTTCAACATTAGTTTGAAGTATTCTTTTCAATTTCTTTCAATTTCAGAGCATTTCATCATCATAATTGCAAATAATTGACAATCTTAAGGAAATAATACAAATATGCAGACATCCCGTATATAACTGAACATATTCAACATATTTGAGGTTAAAGCATGTCAAAATGATAGATATCATGCAAAGATTTAAAGATAGACACACTATTTGAAGCATATCTTGTGTAGAATAACTATCTGTGCAGCATCATTACAGGAAACACTATCTTACAGATGAGATTCACGTAAGGCCCCAAAATGGAAATAGCAACACACATCAACCTCTGAGTAACCTCAGAAGATTAAGACCTAATCATCGGAGACTTGGGATCATGATTTCTTTGAATTCATCATATCTTTCAAGATGAATAAAGGTTAATGTGTACTCTTATTCTATGTTTGTTTTATGACTAACATCATGATCAACATAAATTGGTGCTAGAAGGAGGGCAATCCAATTAGAGATCAGAAACTCATCATTAGTAAGTTTATTCAAATTGATGATGCAGACAAGGAGGTAATACTGAGAAACCTCTGAATTTCCAGTCAGTAAGTGAAGATATACAGTTTTAAATTTGCACATGCTAATCCTTTCAAAAGTTTTCATAATTGATCAAAAATATCACAATCTTTATAGTAGATCATCATGTATTTGCAGAAATAGGCCTTGTCTCATGTAAATTTACCCAAATCTTTGAGGTAGTAAGCCTGAAAACTTGATATCCCACCGTTTGTGACATAGAACTTCAAATATCACCGCATATTTGTAGCATCTCTACAAATATTCCATAAATATCTAGTCAGTATACTTTTCTGACCATAAATATAGCCGTTGGTGGTGAATTCCAAACGATCTTTACAATAATCTAGCCAATTTTCCTCAAAATCAAGAAATCCTGGCTCATAGGATAAATACCAGGTCGAGATCTAGTGGAATCTTTGACGAATTACCTATTAGAGGATTCAAACCTAGGACTGTAGACATCCATCACACTCCAGGGTCTAGTGCATTAGGAGCTTCACCTGAATGTCTTCTTGTAACTCCTATTGGTTTGCAAATACCTACAGGATCACCTATTCAACCTCAACCTGTTCAACCTCAAGTTCAACCTCTGCTAGTTGCAATGTCATTCTTTGCAGCAGAGTCATTGTTGACCTTTACCGCATATCACACTTTGCCAAAGAATCTTGACAAACTCTGTCCAAAATATCATCCATATCAAGATGCTGATCATCATATCAGAACTTTCAAAGAAGCATGTTGTAGAGCCAGAATAGAGCATTAGGACGTTGTATGCAGATTATTTCCTTTTTCTTTAGGGGAAGAAGCTTATAATTGGTATATTAGTCTTGGTTGGAGTTTTGTCAGATCATGGGATGTTCTTGAAAAGGCTTTCACTGATAGGTTCAAGGTACCAATAGATCCTTCAATGAACTATCACCTATTTTCTACAATCAAAAGATTTGAAGGTGAACCTATTGCCAACTTCAACGCTAGGTTCCAGAAAATGCTATCCAAGTTAGTTACCCCATATGTTGTACCAAATGCTGCTGCCAGGAGTATCTATTATTCAGCTTTAGATCCATTGACTTCCATGTTCATCAAGAGAGCACATCCTAAAATCACAACTTTGACAGGAGCTTTTCAAGAAGCTATCAAAGTCAATCAGCAGCTGGTACCTACTCCAACACCAAACATAGCTTTTCCTACACTGCCTGGCATGTATCCTACATATCCTTCACAATATCCTAATGGGGCTATGGTACCTCCAGCAGTCATGCCAACACCATTACACATATCTCCACTAAGTATCATCTCACCTCCTAATGGGAATCACCAGATGCCACAATATCTTGCACAAGCACCAACACCTCAGGGTGTGGATCAGAACAATAACACTGGATCGTCTTTCTTCAAGCCTCAAACTAAAAATGTAGTGGCTAAAGCTCAGAAGGAGAAAGAAGAAATCAAAGAAATCTCTGCTCAGCTAAGAAAACTAACTACAGAGGTCACTTATCTAAGAAATTAAAACTTCTATTCTCAATCTAATCAGAATAGAAATTATGCCAATGACAGACCTAGTTATCCTGATAGGGGGTACAACAACAATAATTTCAACAGTAATGGTGGAAATAATAATAATCCTCAAAGATAGCCTAGAGTATGGAACTCTGGACCAAATAATGGCTCATTACCATCACCTTTAGATAATCAGCCACCTACTGAAGTCAAACAGACTACTAGAGTCAATCTTGTTGAAGCAGCCCTCACCAATTGGTGTAGAATACACAATACAAATGCTCATGCAGAATTGGACTGTCCACAATTTAGAATTGCTGCTAACATTTTCTAGATAGAATTGTCTAATACTTCTAGAAATCCACCTTAGGTGGAGGGAAATGAAATTGTCCCTTGCAGATAAGACTCAGCATTTGTATTAGAAAGTTATATTAATCAACCTCATCAGCAGACTGTGTCATCTCACCAGAATTACAACCTGGCATGTGAAGAATCTACCATCGCTTTTGAATCAAATTTTGTTTTCCCCTTTGAAGATGAGAATGAGCCATCCAAAGAGCTTGAAGAGGTGCATGCTAACTAGCAGCAATATCAGGGTAAGCACAATTATAATTTGAGAAGTAACTCCAACAGACCTACTGGTCCATTAACTAGTTCCTTGCCTCCAAATAATTTTAACACACCTCATAATCCCAAGGCAAGTAACAATCCAAGATTTCCAAAGGTAAATGCACAGTATCTGTCACCTTAGAACACAGTATCAAAAATTGTTGGCCTACCTCATGAATATGACAAACTAGTCACATATCTGGCTGATGAGATGAAGAAAGTAAAGATCAGCCTATCTCTATCAGAGTTGTTGAAAACTCCTGCAATTAAGAAGGTATTTATGAAATCACTAGATGATTCAACTCCTAGAGAGGATAGTCATTCCCCAGGTTAGCCTAGTAATAGAGATCATGCTGCTAAAGATAATATTGTCAAACATAAAGTGCCAGCCACTGTCCAAGCTGTAGAAACCTCTCACATGACCTTGTACAGGGACAAAAGTGAGTCACCACCTTTCCTCCTTACCATAAGGATGTTTAGTAAGAATTTACACAACTATTTAGTAGATTCAGGTGCATCTACAAATGTTATGCCCCTGTTTGTATGCAATGCTTTAGGACTGCATCCTGCTAAATCCCTAAAGAAGGTGACACAGCTAGATAAAACAAAAGTAAGTGTAGTAGGAGAGTTAACTCATATTCACATGCAACTAACATCTGATCCCAGGATCCAATATTACATAGATATCTAGGTAGTAGATATACTTGATACATATGGGATGTTGCTCAGCAGGGACTGGTCTAAAATCCTCAATGGATATATGTCTACTGACTTCAGTCACATGTGGTTACCTTGGAAAGGGATACCTAATCAAATAAGAATAGATGCTGAGCCTAGAATGAAGCACATGATCACTGAGTATAACAAAACAGACAAGATCATGTATGTGAATGTTGAACTTGGAGTTTATGCCATTAGACCGCAGACTATCAGGATAGAAGAGATCCCGATGTTTGACTTTCATCATCATGATGATGATCATCAAGAGGACATAATGACTATAGAACCTAATAGTAATTTTGAGAATGAGAATGAGATAGATCACTTTAGAAATTTTGAGATGCACTTGTTCAAGTAGGTAAAACATTATCAATTGTTAAATATACCTATTCATGACGTTTTGATTGATGGTTGGTGTAGATTACATGATGAGGCACATTCAGAGAAAACTTGTGAAACATGCTTAGATATGATGAAGCTAGAGCAAACATGCAGTAAGGCATCATCATCATCCAGGGTAAGTTCTGCATCTAGTGATGATGATGATACTAATTTTTGTTTGTCTTCTACAGGAAACACAAGTGAGGTAATAAATCATGATGAGGATCATATTCTGAGAACAGAAGAAATTCTGGTATATGACTAGATAAATGTTAAGAAGAAAGAGAAAATCACCCCAGGGAGTGATTATTTGATGGAGTCAAATTATGAACTGTTTGATGAAGATGGAGGTAGTAATTTGACCAGAGTTGAGGAGTTTTTATCAAGAGAAATTAAAAAAATGATAGAACAAGGGAAACTTCCACAAGATGCACTGACTGAGGGATGGTACAGATTGCATGAGGCACCTCATTCAGAAACTACCTGCTCACTATGTTTACATATTTTAAAGAGACACATAGCACCCAATCCAGAAGATTATCCTCCTGATGTTGAAAAGAAAGAAGAAGAATTAGCTTCATAGAAAAAAGGAAAGATGAAGTCTAAGAATGCTGAAATACCTAAATTAAAGTGGATATCAGGTGGAGCAGCTACCAGAGCTGCAAAGAGGAAGGAAGGCTCAGCTAAGCCTCCTGCTGAGGATAAACCCTGGATCCTTAGATTTGATGGATCCAAGTCCAAACAAGGAGCTGTAGTAGGGATTGATCTTATTGACCCATCTGGAAAGTCCTACTTAGCTACTTACAGATTGTAGTTCCCCTACACTAACAATGTGACAGAGTATGAAGCTCTGATTCATGGGATACTGTTTGCTCTCAAAAAAAAGGTAAAAATTTTGCATGTCTTTGGAGACTCAGAATTAGTTGTCAGACATGTAAGAGGAATTTACTCTTGCAACTATAAGAAATTGTCAAATTATAGACATAGAGTGTGGGATTGATTGAAGACTTTGATGCATTTAATATCACCCACGTACCTAGAGAACAGAACCATAGGGTAGATGCCTTAGCATAGGTCACCAATACATTAGAGCCCTTGTCCATATCAGGCTTAAAGAGATTTTTAGTAGACCTTGTATCAGTGCCATCAGTACCTGATAATGTTACTAATCTCCAAGTATTCGATGATGATCAGCATATCCTAGATTTCATCTCTAATAGAGATATCTTTGATGCTTAGATCATAGATGAGAACAATGTAGAAGAGCATGTCTGGGAAGAGGAAGAAATATTAGAGTTGCCTAGTAATAAGATTCCAAAAGGGATGATAGAGCTAGAGAAAGCATTTGACCTGGATAGCATGTTAAAACAAAAGGATCTTCCAAAGGCTGATGGAGGACAATATTCACAAGTGAATATTGGAGAAAATGATGACAAGAGAAATGTCTTGATTGGTAAGGTTTGCACACTAGAAGAGTTAGAAGGAATAACTCAAGCCCTTAAAGATTACATACATGTTATTGCATGGACTTATGATGAGTTGAAGGCATATGACACATCAGTCATAACTCACACTATACCTCTCAAGCCAGATGCTAAACCTTTTAGATAGAAGCAAATACCTGTCAATGCTTTGCTTGAACCAATAATTTTTTAAGAAGTCAAGAAACTGCTGAATGTCAGGATCACATTTCCTGTGAGGCACTCCACTTGGGTAGCTAATCTAGTACCAATGAGAAAAAAGAATGGAGATATCAAGGTGTGTGTAGACTTCAGGAACTTGAACAAAGCATCAGAGAAGGACAATTATCCTTTGCCTTCCTTAGATGAAGTACTACAGATTGTTAATGGTGCCAAGATGATGTCCTTCCTAGATGGCTTCTCAGGCTACAATCAGGTCATGGTTAACAAGATTGACAGACTAAAAATTGCCTTCACCACAAAGTGGGGGATATTTGCTTATAGATGTATGCCATTTGGGCTAATAAATGCTGGAGCAACATTCCAGCAAGCAATGGACATAGCCTTCAGAGGCTTAATAGGAAAATGCATAGTCATATACATGGATGACTTAACAGTATTCTCTAAAGATAGAGGAAACCATGAAGTAGATCTCAAAAATGTGCTAAAAAAATGTGAACAGTATGGAATATCACTGAACCCCAAGAAATGCATATTTGGGGTAACAACAGGAAAGTTGCTAGGCCACCTGATAACTGAAAATGGGATTATCATTGATCCTGATAGGGTGGAGTCCATTATGAAATTACAGCTTCTAAGAAACAAGAAAGAGCTCAAATCTTACTTGGGTAAGATAAATTTTGTCAGGAAGTTCATCATTGGCTTTGCAAAGATAGTCAGACCTTTAAATGCTATGCTGAAGAAGGATGCCAAGATTGAGTGGACATTAGAAGCAAAAGTAGCTTTTGAAGACATAAAGAAGGCTATTTCTGATGCTCCTATCCTCATCAATCTAGACTACACTAGGGACTTCTATATTTATTCATTTGCTTCAGAACACACCTCTACAGCAATGCTAACTCAGAGAAATGAAGAAAAAGAAGAAAAACCAATCGCCTTCATGAGCTGTCCTTTTAAAGATGTTGAATTGAGATATGTAGATGTTGAAAGGTAAGCACTTGCTTTGGTTAAAGCAGTAAAGAAATTTAGGCATTATATCTTAAGAAGTAAGGTGATTGCTGTGGTACCTGATGCAATAGTGAAGATGTTGTTAATGCAAAGTGAACCTAGTGAAAAAAGGGCTAAGTGGATCACAGTCTTACAAGAATATGACATGGAAATTACACCCATGAAACTAGTAAGAGGACAAGCTCTAAGCCAAATGATATCAGAGATTGATCCAAATATTATAAGTCAGCAGTATGTTATCAATGCTAAGGACAATGAAGAGTGGTATTCAGATATCAGATACATCCTGATAATCAGAAGATGTCCTCTGAGATTGCAGGATTCACAGAGAAGAGCCTTGAAGATAAAATCCCAAAAGTATATGATGAAAGGAGGAGTTCTCTTCAAGAGGAATTATGAAGGAATATACTTGAGATGCTTAGAAAAGCCAGAAGTAAGCAAAGTTTTATCAGAACTACATGACAAGTTTGGAACAACACATGGCTCATCCTTGGCTACAACACATGCTATCCTCAGAGAAGGATATTATTGGCCTACAATTTTCAAGGATACTGCTGAGCACATTAAATGTTGTCATGTATGTCAGGTTGCTGCCAACAGAGAGAGATATGCTGCACAACCTTTGCAACTAGTGATGGAGGCATGCCCATTTGCACAATGGGGCATGGATTTCATAGGAGCTATTAATCCCCCATCATCTTCAGGCCACTGGTATGTTTTAACAATTACTGATTATTGTACTAGGTGGACTGAAGCTGTGAGCAACAAGACCTGTGCTGCTGAAGATTCCATTAGATTTCTGGAAAGTAACATAGTCGCTAGGTATGGGGTTCCCTATGCTCTGGTAAGTGATAACAACTCTGCTTTTGCTTCAACCAAATTGTCAAGTTGGGCCTTTGACTATGGGATCATACTGAAGTTCTCATCCAATTATTATCCCCAAGGAAATGGATTGGCAGAATCCACTAATAAAAATTTGTTGAATATCATAAAGAAGTTAGTAGACAAGAACCCTAGGGAGTGGAACACACTTCTAAAATATGCCTTATGGGTAGACAGAAACAAGGCTGCATTAGAAAACTCACCTTATCATTTAGTATATGGGGTGGACCCCATCCTCCTTGATAACCTGAAGATTCCTACCTTGTAGTTTGCCCAAGAATACCTAGGCATAGACAATAACCAAGAAGTCAGGTTGCTTCAGCTGATGCACCTGGAAGAGAAAAGAAGTCAGGCAATTGATCAATTTGCCAAACATCAGGCTATTGTCAAATGCTGGTTTGACAAAAGAGCCAAAGTTAGAGCCTTCAGGATCTCTAATTTAGTCCTGATGTGGGATAAAGTCCATGAGAGGAAAGGAGACCATGGTAAGTTTGATAAATTATGGATAGGTCCCTTCCAAATTTTTGAGATATTAGGAAACAGTACTTTCAGGCTTAAGAACTTAACAAGTGAGGATGTTCCATTACCGGTTAATGGATAGTTCCTCAAGCATTATTTTCAAGCCTAAGTCAGCTTCATGACAGTCATGTGTATCATAATGTACAGTTGTATAGTTGTTTGTATAGTGTTGCTTTGTTTGTTTTATTTTGTTTGCTAGTTAAGTTTTGTTTTGGTTAGTCAAGATGATGCAACTCATCACCCCAGAAAATAAATAAATTGTTAGGATTCAAGTGATGAGGACACATTCATATATAGGTTATGACTCACTTTGAGAAAGAACTTATGATCAGGACTATTATATCTTTTCATTAGGGTATATTTTTTAACCAAAGTGATTTCTTCACAATGACTCACGGAACAGCCTTGGTTTTGTTGAACACACAAGTATAGGTGTTAAGTGAAAAATCTAAAGGGAGTCCCTTGCTACCAATGCAATCTCCAACCTAAAACAACAAGTGACCATACCTTGCACACTGAGATTTCATCATGACATCAGATATATGAAGTATAAATGTTGAAAAATCCAAAAATATAATAAAATTAGGCCATCTAAGTAACTCTACCGAGGCTATAGACGCCTGCTGGCAGTAGGGCTCTACTTAGGGAGATTGTATTAATAACCTTGCCAGGGCTATGGACGCCTGCTGGCAGCAAGGCTCTATCCTGGTTGGCTATGAGAGATGATCTCCAACTATGTAGCTCAACATCAGTTACTCATGTTTTCAACTTGCTTTCAAGATGAGGATAATTAATCATTTGCACACTACTGATCCTTTGTTAGCATTATTACCATGAGGAAATTTTATCATTCAGAAAGATTATGATACTTATGCTTGAAAAGAGTTAGAATACTATATATGAATGTGATCACATCACTTGAATCATTGGAATTTGTTTGTTTTCTTTGGTGGCAAGTTGTTGTGTGGTTACACAACACGCCCCATTTTGACTTGACAAAACAGGGACCCAACCTTTTGTTTGGCTTGGCCTGTGTTTCTGCTTGCTGGCAGTCTGGTAAAAGAAAGTAAGACATATGATCCTACATAAGGGGGCTGGGTAAGTCATCATGATAAGGTAAGTTTTTCAAGGTTAATATTTCATGACAATAACCTCATGATTGGAAAGAGCACAAAATTCCATGCAGGTTTGCCTTTTGGATCACCCTGATATTCCTTAGGGTGTGAAAGTTATGAGCGGTCAAAGTCCTGGTCAAACTTGATATTTCGAGGGGAGGATCATATTTCTTAACAAGAGTCATATAAAAGATCACCCTGATCCAAATTTATCACCTGATAAATCATGCAGTTTGTGACCTGCAGACGTCAATTTTAAGTGGTAGTGATATGTACCCGTCGAACAACGTCATATATTTTGCGGGGGTCATATTCTGAATATCACCCGATATTCAGAATATCCCCCTACCTTTCGAATATCACCCTGTCGCAAAATATCACCATAGAGTTAATTATCCTGATGACGTGATTAAATCCTGAACAACAAAGAATCACCCCAATGACGACATCATCCTCCTCTTTACCTCGTGGAGGTATATTTCTAAATATCACCCCATCTAACAAACATGACGATGACATCATGGTGCTATAACGATAAACCAAGTCATTATCAGGATGACGTCATCCTGATATTCCAAGAAGGTCACTTAAGTTCGGGGGGTCATCATATTCGAAGCATCTCTCAACATTTCCGAACATCACCCGACATTTAGAACATACCTTGATCTTAAAACATAACTGGATATTCTCAATATCACCCAATATTTCAAAGATCATCCTCCTCTTCTTACTGCGCAATAATTAATGCCATTAATGGAGTAGGTGGTTCCCGCCGATTGCTAGTGCGATGATAACACCTGGCAATATCTAGAGATTTTCATGCAGTAAATCAATGATTAAGATCAATTCAGTCAAATTTTGCCCTAAGTGACTAGATGAATGGATTTAAAATGAATTTACAACGTCATTATACTCTTACCTTGTGAAAAAATTATAAGTTGTAGAGCCGAGTACTCGAACCCTCATAAGAAGCACCTGTTGAAGCATACAGCTTGCTAGAACAAGATGCGGGATCAACAATAGTATTTAAATTCATTTTGTAATCATCAGCATAATTCAGGAAGATAAATGTATCAGGTAAGTAATTTGAAACCTTTCTCCTATTGTTCTCTGCATATCCAGTTAATATACTATCACTAATTTGAGGTTGTATGTTCTGTTTAATGAATATATATATGCATAATGCTATAAAGGTATAATGTATATACATGCATGATGAGATATCAAATTGTAAGACAAGTTCTTGTTCATTACAAGAAATCATGGTGGACAAGAGGTTGTTTAAGTCTGAGGTTGAATTCATTAAACCAATGTTTGCTCAACCTGAGGGTGTGCAATTTAAATATGGAGTTATAGGAGATACACATCATGGAAGTATAGATTTAGTAGCATGGTTAGCTAAAATGAGTGATGAAAAGAATAACAGTACCTTGCTGGATGCCGTGTTTTTATCTGGAATGTGGAATGCAGCTGGTTTCCCATATTCCATGGAGGCTCCTAAGTTATTTATTGAATGTTCTTGAAATTATAATCCACTCACAAGGAAGGTGGAGAAGCATGGTAGAATATATGCAGATCTGTCTATCAAGGGTCTTGCCGCTACCTTCAATCTGCCACTGGGAAAGAAGGTTGTTAGCATGGATTTTAAGAAACTAGAAGTGGAGTATGAGAATAACAAGAAGACTGCTAGGAAGAGAATGTACCTATGGAGGGCGAGAAATACTCCTTATCTTGCAGCTGCCAAATTGTCGGTACATCTATATAAGTTTGATTTCGATGAGGAATACCAATATATGATCACCCTACTCAGTCAAGTAACAGGCCAACCAAACACTGGAAGCTTCAAGAACTTGATGTATGGTGTCATCTTAATGTCCCTCTACATAGAGAACAAGCCATTGTGGGCCAAGATGATAAGTGATGCTCTACATGATCAACTCATGAACCTGGGAGGTTCATAATGTTCTTTTTATATGACCTCCTACATAGTTTATTCGTGTGCCTACAAGGGTACATTTGACGCATTGACAACAGAAGGAAAGATTGGTGGCAGCACCAATGATGCTAACATCTGGGATCATTATCCCCAGCTGCAAAGGCAGAATTACCTCCAGGACTACAAATTAGTAAAGGATGCATTCTCAATGCATCTAGTCAGAACAATGGAGGAGGACAGAACCAAAAGATTGAGCATGGAAGCTCAAGAGGTCATATACAGGCATGGAGCATGGTTTATTCAGTATGCAACATTCTCTTATGTAAGATTTGAGGATTTTGAAGGTCAAGCCCTCATGCTCCCAAGATACCCCATTGATGCAGTAGTTTTGATGGAGTTCATGAGGCAAGTGGCTACAATGTTGAATGCTTACAAAGCAAGTAACAAGCTTCCACCAGTATTGTTTCTAGTTACAATGGGTTGGTATATGTACCCTGATTCTGATAACATTAATAAAGCTATGGCTGGTTTGACAATGATGCAATTCAAGTCTTTCCCTTTGGCCAGATCATATGATCCATATGGGAGGATGCAGAAGATTACATGGAATCCCATCCATCAGAGGAATCTTGAAGATTTCTAGGTAGATTGTGAAGATGAGGCTGAAGCCAGAAGAAGAAGATATCAAAGGCTAACCCTTAACCAAATCAGGACTTTTGACTGCATCTCAGTACCTACCCAATTAAAGAAGGATGATGGTAAAATAATGGTAGATGAGTATGAGGAAAAGAAGATATACAATGATACAATATCAGCATCAGATCTTACCATACTGGAGGACATTTCTTTAGATCCATTCATAGGTAGAATATTACAGCTAACCCAAGCATGGGTCGATGAACAAATAAACACACTGAAGAAGAAGGGTGTAGCCCTTACATGGATAATAAGAAGAAAAGGTAGGAAATTCTTGATGATGAGCATGACAATTTCCTAATTGAGAAGAGAAAATCTAAAGGAGAGAGAGTACCAACTCTTGATAAAAGAAAGAGACCTCCAAGAAGTAAGAAGATTGATATTGAACCCAAAAGGGTCATAATTGAAAGAATAGAAGTGCTAGCTGAAGGTGCATCAGGATCAAGATAGGCATCAACATCATCCGTACCACCTCCATTGGATAAACAAAAGGCTAAAAGAATCCAGAGGTTAGTTGCACAACCTACTGATATATGTGAGGAGGGTCAGGCATCACAAAAGAATATAAAGGAGGATATCCCTCTAGATGAGGAGCCAGAAGAAGAAGAAGACCCTACACCCCTCACCAAAAAGAGAAAAGCACCTCAGGTGATGGTATCCACATCTAAGAAATAGAGAACTTCAATGAGAAGTGAAATAAAACAAGACCCCATAATGCTAAGAGGGGCAGGTAGTGAAGTATTCATAAAAGAGCTACAACATAATATGCTCCTTCCTACCATAGTCAAGTTCAAGACTGAGAAGGCTGAGGAACAAAAGAAAAGAAACCTCAAGAGCAGTACAAAGCGGTCATGTCTCACTGGAGGAGACTGTAGACCTATTTGATGATGAGGTAGTAAAAGATGTCACCTCTTAGAAAATGGAAACCCTTGTTGCTAACACTCGCATAACTCCTCATGGAACCCCAGTAGTACAAGCGGTGTTAGAAGAAATGAAGCAAGTAGAACAAGAGAAAAAAAAGAGCCCAGAAAAGATTGCACAACAAATAGGGCTGGATGCATTAGTTGATGAGGTGACAAGTCCTACAACAATAGACTTAACATATACAGAGTATGTAAATCCTAAAGATATCAGGTACACCTGAAAGAACAAAAAATGTTGCAGAAGTTAAACAGATGGAAGTGGAGGATAAAGCTTCAGATATGGGTCAGCAATAAAAACAAATATCAACTGAATGCAAAATAGTTGAAGTCCGGCCAAAGGATAGAGAACCTTAGGAGAAAGAGAAACGTTAGGTCATGATGACCTAAAGGCTCAAGAAGTAGATACATCAGGTACAGAGCAAGATGCGATGCAAGATCAAGTGGAGGCACTTAAGTCAGATAAAATAATATCCATGGATACCAATGTAACTCAGGATGAGGAAAATACTAAAGTGGATGAGATACCCCTCGAGGAAGTAAAAGATCAGGATCATGATAAACATACAGATGATCAGTAGGATCACCCTCCGGAAGAAGAGATTCCTCAACAGGAGGAAGCACCACAAGACCACCCTTATGAGGAGCATCATGAGGAGGAAGTAAGAAGGTCACCTTCACCACAATGGATGATAATGGATACTGGAGATAAAGGTGTACATAATGATGATGGTGGAAATCCAGGATCTAGTGATCTAGTTCCTCCCTAGCTTGAAAAGGGGATAAGTATAGAACCCAATTTTGAAATTCAAGAATTTGATATATCTACATTGTTTTCAGAAACTCTAATAAAGCCTAAGAGGAAGGCAAGATTAACTTCTTCTATTAGAAGAGATCTTGATACAGGCAGGAGAACTGCCCAAATAGCACTCCCCACAGTCAAGAAAGAAAGAGGCAAGATCACTCTGGAATAATTCTAGATTACCACAATAGATATAGGATTTGCCAATGAAGACCAAGAAGGTCAAGAGGGGAAAGATATTATTGATTCTTTGACCCAGAAGATAAAGAGAGAGAAGGAGAAAAATAAGCAGCATAAAGAGCATATTGGTCAGTTGCATGCCTATATAAAGGGGTTAATTAATCAAGTGATCGAGCAGTCCCATTGACTGCAATTTCTCAGGAGGAGGTCAACAAGTTGAACCTTATGAGACATGAATCAGTAATAATGTTGAAATGGATGACATCTGCACTCGATGGAGCTCAGGAAGTGGTAAAAGGCTCTTTGAAGAGGTGGAATTCTTTAGGTACCTCTAGGAAAAAGGTGGATAAGCTAAAGATGGAGACCAAGAAGAGGTCATTTCAAATGGAGAAAGCCTTGAGCACTTTAGATGAAATAAAGAGGATTGATCCTTTGATTCTTATAAATAATCAAGTACTAAATAATAACACATCCATATTGATTGATATCTGGAATAAAGACATCAGGTTTGAATGTGATGTGCTAAAGAGATGCAACAATAAACTAAGAAACATCAGTATGAAGCTACATGATATGATGTCTTATGAAGCAGAGGTCCTGGAGACCTTAGAAGGAAAAGTAGAGGGAAAGATTGAAAATCAACATGAAGAGTTTGCAATTAAAGCTCTACATAGTAATTTCTAGCTGGTAGATGATGACCCATTGAACCACCTGATAGAAGAAGTAATGGATAAAGTAATGAGAATAAAGGTTAGAGTGGAGAGTTATAATGAAACATTGAGCAACAAGAGTAATAAATTAGAGTCCCTCCAGAGTAAATATCAAATGCATAAGCATGCCATCACCAGAGCAAGAACTCAAGATGGCGGAGAAGTAGAAAAAATTGTGCAAGCATATGAAAATATCAGGATGTCCATGCAAATCCATATTCAAAGAGATAGTCATCAGGAGGATATTGAAACTGATGAAAGTGACAATCATGACAATGGAGATGATGATAAATAACATGATGAAGATGCACCATAAAATGAATATATGCATCAGGTACTTAGGAAAATATGAGTTACCTAGATGGTTGCCAACTGGTAACCTGTGCCATGTTGAAGGAATTGACTTGGTCAATGAAGTATAAACCATAGATCTTAATAGATAAATCTTGATCGTAGATCAATTGTAACCGCTCCCTCACCTTGCTCTATAAAAGGTGTAGGGATGCCTTTTTTGAATCATTCGAAACTTAATTGGAATCTGTTTGTTGAAATATTCAGGGCTTATTTCAAAGTTGTTTTATACATATATGTTCTTGCATACTTAATGAATGAGAAGACTGGTTTGATTACAATACATCATAAATCTTGAGTAATCAATGTATGAATTCTTGATACATGCTATGATTTGCTGCATCCCTTGGAGTGCATATCAGTTTACATGTGTTGCTTTCATACCTTTTCCTTTGAAGTTAGCATCGACTGTATCTAGCTGTGGAATGTCCTGGTGAACATATGGTTTGATTTCTTCTCTTCATGACTGTATCTGATGTGTATGTGGCTCATTAACTGAAGGTTCAACATTAGTTTGAAGTATTCTTTTCAATTTCTTTCAATTTTAGAGCATTTCACCATCATAATTGCAAATAATTGACAATCTTAGGCAAATAATACAAATATGCAAACATCCCATAGATAATTGAACATATTCAGCATATTTGAGGTTAAAGCATGTCAAAATGATAGATATCATGCAAAGATTTAAAGATAGACACACTATTTGAAGCATATCTTGTGTAGAATAACTATCTGTGCAACATCATTACAGGAAACACTATCTTACAGATGAGATTCACGTAAGACCCCAAAATGGAAACAACAACACACATCAACCTCTGAGTAACGTCAGAAGATTAAGACCTAATCACCAAAGACTTGGGATCATGAATTCTCTAAATTCATCGTATCTTTCAAGATGAATAAACATTAATGTGTACTTTTATTCTATGTTTGTTTATGTTTAACGTCATGATCAACAGTCAGTAAGTTCTTATTTAATTTTACAAGATTAATTAGACCCATCACTCTAATGTTGAAGAAGGATATAAGTTTTAAATGGACATCTGAAAGTAGACAGGCTTTTGAGAATATCAAGAAGGCAATCTCTACAACCCTAGTCCTATGTAATCCAAATTTTTCCAAAGACTTCATAATGTATGTCTATGGGGGAGAATATAGTATAGTAGCTATCTTACCTCAAAAGGATCAAGTGGAGGAAGAAGAACATACCATTGCCTTCTTTTCTAGGACTCTACAAGAATATGAATCTAGGTACAATTTTGTTGAAAAGCAACCATATGCCATAGTCAAAGGATTGAAAAAGTTTAGCACTTAGTAAAAGAAAATAAGATTTTGATATTAGTAGCCCATTCAAGTGTCAAACAATACATTGTGGAAGGAGAAATCATTGAAAAGGGAGCCAATTGGATAACCAAGATTCTAGAATATGATGTAGAGGTAAAGCCCAGTAAATTGATAAGAGGAAGGGTCCTTTGCCAATATATTACTCAAGACTTAGAGGCATCAACAATGGAAGAAAAGGATGAGATAGTACTGAAAGTGCAAGAGGGAGATCTAGGCTCTTGGGTTAGTGATAGGACACATTTCATGGAGACTAGTTGACTCCCTAGTCTACTCTCCCCTGAAGAGAGAAGATACTATAAATAGCAAGGACCCAATTTCATCTCGATTAATCATGTCCTTTTCCAAAGGAATTTTGATGGAATCATGCTTAGGTGTGTGGAAAAAGATGAAGCTCATAGAATCTTGCATGAATTGCATCATGGGACATCAGTAGGACATTTTTCTGCAAAAACTACTGCCATTAAGATTACCCAGACAGGATACTATTGGCCCTCAATGTTTTTTGATTGCTATAAAATGGTCAAGGATTGTTAGACATGTCAATTTTATGTAGGCAAGAGGAGGAATGCAACCTTACCTTTAAGTCCCATAGTGATAGAAGAGTCTTTTGCCCAGTGGAGTCTAGATTTTATAGGGATGATTAATCCAGTTACAAATTCAGGACACAAGTGGATCCTCACTACCACAGATTATTTCACCAGATGGAGTGAAGTTGTCCCATTAAAAGAAGCCACTGAGAAGGTTATCCTAGATTTTCTTGAAGAGATAACTACCAAGTTTGGGCCCCTTACACTAATATATTTGATAATGCTAAGGCATTTTTAGTGTCAAGGATATCTGAGGTTGCTTTAAGAAATGGCATTTATTTGAAAACTTCATCAAATTATTATCCACAAGGGAATGGCTTAGCTGAGTCAACAAATAAGAATTTGATTAGAATCATTAAAAGAATGGGAATAGAGCATCAAAAAGAGTGGCACAAGAATTTGAAGGCAGCCTTATGGGCTGACAGAATCACACCAAAGTAGGTGATTAAGGTTTCTCCTTATGAATTCGTATATGGGAAAAGTGTAGTAATGCCCCTATCATTAGAAATCCTAGCCTTGTAGTTGATCAAACAGATTGAAATAGAAGAAAATGCTCCAATGGAAGTAAGACTCTTAAAATTATTAGAAATTCAAGAGAAAAGGGAGTTGTCACTTGAGTCCTTGATGAATCGTCAATAGACTATTAAAACCTGGTTTGATCAAAATGCTTCCAAACTAGGATTTGAGGTTGGGTGTTGGGTCTTAAAGTGGGATGAAAGAGCCTCAAAACTAGGGCATCATGGAAATTTTGTTTCACCATGGATGAGCGTCTTTAAGATGATTGTCTATAAGCAGCTCAATGTGTATGAATTGGAGACTATAGAAGGAGAGTCAATAGAGACTCCTGTCAATGGGATCTTTCTTAAACACTTCACATAGAAGCTGACCCTGCCTCCTGTACTATAATTATCATAGTTTCCCTTCCATTATGTTTTCTTTTAAATGTTTTCCCACTCCTTTCAATAAGTGTTCATTGAACACATGTCCACAGCTAAAACTCTCCAAAGATCTTCTAAGTGTCCTTTCCAATGGTACCATTGATAAAGATGCAGAAATCTAGGATGGTGGCCAATGATTTTAAAGAATGAAATATTAATGACAGGTCACCACACTATTTGTTCTAGATTTAAAGGATCTAGTTAACCATCATTTGGGTGCATGCTTTTAGAGAAATGATGGCCTCATTAATATGACCTCATTAATTCCTACTATTGGAGCCGAGTGTTTTAAAAGGAGACCTATACTCCTCATTGTTGTGTTACTGTGACAGAATTTCCTGCAAGAGTCTAGCCTTTCTGAATTTGTGAGTGAGAGTGTGGCCTAAGTAAGAATTTGTAGAAATGGTAGAGGGAGGGCAATCTTCAAAAGGTTAAAAGTAAAAGGGGCTTTTCAAATTGCTTGATAAGTGGAAGAAAAGTAGGTCGTATGCTGCAGCTAAGGCGTAGCCTAGGGTTAACATTCCAACAACTAGAATTTTCAACAAAAGTAAAGCTGAAAATTCTTCTCAGGTTCTAGACTATGCGGATGGTATATTTGATCCCAGAATTTCCAAAAATCCAAAGACCCTAAGGGAAGGGGCGAGTGCAAGACTTATCATCTAGGTGAAATAGGGTAAAATCAAATCTCTTGGTATGAGGATTTGGAGCTCTGGTTTGGCCCAGTTCATGGTTTCATTTGTCCATCCTTATCCGGACCTAATTCATTTGTATACAACTAACTTTGATGCTTCTACTAGGACTATTCAAAATAAAAATGTCTAGGTTCACATCCATGCACAGGCTATCCATGATATGTTGGGGAACTATCATATGACCCAAATGCTAGTTTTTATGATATACCTAAAATGTAAAATGTTTAGCATCAGGTGGAAACCAAGCAAAGTTTCTTAAATTAGGAGCATTGTTTGGATGAAGACAATACCAAGATGTTGTTGCTTCCCCTTGCGTGTCATTCTCTGACCTTAGATGTACAAGATGCTTGCTTGATGCTGGCCTTCATCTTTAGCCAAGATGAAGATGCCAATGTATATGATTCGCAATTCGGGGCTATTTTTCGCCTCAAGAAGGTGACATGGAAAAAAGAGTATAAGTTGATTTTGCAGAGCACATTGCTTACGCATTGTGCCACCAATTAGCCAATTCAAGATTACACAATCTTTCAGGTATTCCTTGTACCTTTTTCATTTGATTTTATATCAAAAATACTAGCTATTCCTACAATATATGGACTTGAACCTGTATGATTTAGAGGTGGACCCTTAGAAATTAATTATTGTGTTTATATGGACCCACATTTTATCTAAAACCTCTGATCCTTATGAGTTTGTTGAGTGTTTTGTTGCTCCCCTCATTGAGCAATTAGACCTAGAGGAGGTTAGGAATAGAATGAATGATAGGGTTACGAGACTTATAATAAACTAGTGATTCCCCTGTGATTAGGTTTTTGGGACATATTTCACTATGATTAGGGTCAACGGTTTTGGGACAGAGTCTTTTATGCTCCCAAAGATTCTAAAAGCTAGGGTCTTAGCCCTAGAATTGGCCTACCAATTATCCATAATTGATAATGAGTTTGAAGCCAAAAAGAAGAAAAATGCTTTGTATGATGTTCCTTGGTATAAGGGTGGTATCGTAATAATGAGGAGATAATCATAATATCTTTTATAGAAGAAATTAGCAAATTATGGACTAACCATAGTTCAAGACCCATGGAAGTATGACCCTGATCACTTCTTGGCTTCCTAGCTCCTTAGTAACATAGTTCATGCTACTTTCACTAATGAAATCCATCCATTTTTTGAGGAAAGGAGGTCACCACAAATAGATACTCCTAAGGTTTATGTTGAGATAAGTGATATACCTAGTGAACCACCTAAGCCATGGGAAACATTCTACACTCTAGTCAAGGACTATGATCCAAAGAAGAAAATGACTCACAGTTTGAGATAGGTTCTGGTCAAAAGAGGATGGAGTGATGACAAAATTGTTGCATAATGGAGGTATAGGTAGGAGATCATTGAGCTAGAGAGAGGTTTTGAATTTATGGGATGAAGCACACATGACCCCAGTCTCTAGCCCAAATACAAGTAATATCCCAGGACATTGAAAGTCGAATGAAGAGGCAGTGGAGCCAAACCCAAATTTAACCACTTGGCCGCAATCACTCAACACTATCAAGCAACAAAAAGTTTCACATCCATCTCATGAGGGCCAACTAGCTTCAACATCTGGGAACCTCAGAATGATAATTCCATAAGAGTTTAAAGTCATAAAATCATTGATCTCACCACATCAGGTGTTGACAGAGGAGATAGAGGAAGACCCAGCAAGTAGACTCCTTAAGAGAAAGTGCAAATTGGTTTTACAAAAAGAAGAGGAAGAGTCTTTTATAGAAGAAATTAGCAAATTATGGACTAGCCATAGTTCAAGACCCATGGAAGTATGACCCTAATGGCTTCTTGGTTTCCTAGCTCCTTAGTAACAAAGTTCATGCTACTTTCACTCATGAAAGCCATCCATTTTTTGAGCAAAGGAGGTCACCATAAATAGATACACCTGAGGTTTATGTTGAGATAAGTGATATACCTAGTTAACCACCTAAGCCATGGGAAACATTCTACACTCCAGTCAAGGATTATGATCTAAAGAAGAAAATGACTCACAGTTTGAGATAGGCTCTAGTCAAAAGAGGATGGAGTGATGACAAAATTGCTGCATAATGGAGGTATAGGTAGGAGATTGTTGAGCTAGAGAGAGGTTTTGAATTTATGGGATGAAGCACACATGACCCCAGTCTATAGCCCAGATGCAAGTAATATCCCAAAACATCAAATATCAAATGAAGAGGCAGTGGAGCCAAACCCAAATTTAACCATTTGGCCACAATCACTCAACACTATCAAGCAACAAAAAGTTTCACATCCATTTCATGTGGGCTAACCAACTCCAGCATCTAGGGATCTCGGAGTGGTAATTCCACAAGAGTTTAAAGTCACAAAATCATTGATCTCACTACATTAGGTGCTGACAAAGGAGACAGAGGAAGACTCGGCAGGTAGACTCCTTAAGAGGAAGTGTAAATTGGTTTTACAAAAAGAGGAGGAAGAGGAAGAAGTTGCAGATGTCTCACAAACATAGATTTGACAAACTGTGGCAGCCCCACATGTTAATCTTTCTTTACCTTCGCCTTTTTCTCATTCTTCTTCTACCTTGGGGGTGGCTAGTCAAATTTCCCATGCTTCCATGTCCCCTACTACCTCAGCTATACCTTTGCAATCATTGTCACCCATTCCTAGTGCCACATATTTTTCTACTACCGAAACTCTGAGTTTACCAATCTTTTCTCTGTCATTGTCTAGGAGCGCTATACTACCACAAGACCCAAGTTAGCAAATGATGACCATTCCCTATGGTCTACCTCAAGGCTTCCCTTTTGTACCTATGGTCTAATTCCTTCCCCTTCTACTTTTCAAAGCCAATCAGAGGCTGCTAAGAAAGTAAGAGTCAAGAAGAGAAAAGAAAAGAGTAAAAGAGGGCAGAGCCCCTACTATTCCTCAGATGAGATCCCTTTTTGATCCTATCTAGCATTCTTTAACTACAGTCCACATGAATCCCAATGTGGTAAAGCCCCTTGAACAGATGCAACTAGAAGACTACACCATGAGCACTGTGGCAATGGACTTGACTCAATTTAGGCCACAAGATAAAGTAAAATTGATGAATGAAACTTCAGTTGTAGTGACCATAGATTACCTCAAGGTCTCTAAGAAGTTGCAGAATGTAGAGGTAGAATTTACTCAAACAAGGGCTACAATGAGCCAACTCTCTATAGAAATCAAAGCTAAGGACCTAGAGATTGATTGACTAAACAAAGATATCAAGGCTACAGTGTCTAAGGAGGTTTTCTAGGATTCATAGTCAAAGGTAATTAGGTTGTAGTCTAAGTTAGCACAAGTCAAAATTTCAATGAGTGTGCTAGAACAGGAGAAAATCCTCTTGGAGAAAAAGTATAATGATATGACTTAAGAACTTACCCACTTGTAGTAGAGTATCAAAACTGAGAAAGACTAAAGAAACATTTTGTAGACCCAGTATTTGGCTAAGCAGGAAAAGGTCAAGTAGTTAACTCTATAGCTCACCCAACGGTCTCAAAATGTTGGGGTGTTAGCAATGGTAAAGGAACTTTACATTTCTTCCTGGGAGAGGATTTCCAATGATGTATCTTAGTTGAAGCCAGCACTTAAGTTCCTTTTAAATGCACAATAGCTATACAAAAAGGTGGAGTTTTCTATAGAAGAAATTTTATCCTCTGTGTTTGTAAAGGTTTTAGATTCCCAACTTTTGCTTCAGAAGTTTTATGATGCCTCTAACAAGATTTTGTAGGTTGCGGGGATAAGTGATAGAATGGCAGTAGAAGATAAAGTAAATGAAATTTTGAGTTGTCACAAAGCTGCCACTAAATGCAAAAATTTATCGAATCTGTTAAAGTAGGGGGTTAAAGGAATGAAGGGACACATTGAAAACCTAGTCCAGTAAGGACTCCCCTTACCATTCCTAGATAGAAACACAGTCTTAATGGAGGATTAGATAAAAGCTCTACTACTAATTAAGAAAAATTATCAAATGGTTTTTCAAACTTAGAGTGATTCATCCAGTGTTGTCGAAGTGGAGTCAGTTTTGCTTCTGATAGCTCAGTTGGAATTTCAATTGCATGTCGTGGTGTATATTTTGTAAACTTTTTCTCATAAGGAGATCATTGAATTAGATTTGGCTTTCCAAGCCCTTAAGAAAAGAAAATGTCTGACAAATATAGAATAGTCTGATTACCAGGCTACCTTGCAGAAACTTTGAAGGTCCCAGCTGGAGATGAAATTTTGGCTTTATTTCTTTTGCAGAGATTTTGGGTTCTCTCTATGCAGACACAGAGTCCCTTTTTGAGTTGCCAAGAACTATAGAGCTAAAAAACTCTATATTTTATATTCATCAATATAAGTTTGAATCAGTTAAGTTTAATGTTTTGAGGCATGTTGGGGCTAGGAAAAATAAGTAAAGAGTTTGGGAGCCACAGAGTGTGACAAGTGGCACAATAGTGCTCTTTCGAGGGCTCATGAAGGGAAAATCTCTACCAAGGAGCATGAAGGCACCACATGGTGCAATGTTTGAGTCAGTGGGTTAAAAGAGTAAAATACTGATAGTTGTGATGTCATCATCTGGCAGGCATAAGTGAAGGTCTTTCATAGGAGCCATGGAGTGTGCCAAGTGTTCCCACTACATTTAAATGTATAAGTATCTTAGGAGGAAGTGGAAGGTGCCAGATGCCAATTGCTGGGTTTTGCTTTGAGTTTATTTTGCAAGTTTCTAAGTCTCTACAAAATGAGCCAACTATCAACACTATGCTCATTTGAGAAGTCATTTTGGAAAAGTTTTGTTGAAGGAGTGCTTTGCTACCATGTGTCTTTCTGAAAAGGTCACGGAACTTGCCGTGTGTTCATATGGCATCATTGGTGGGGTCTCTTTTTGTTAAGTGATAAATGTTGCAAGATTCTTCCATGTCTCAAGGTGGGACTATTGATATAAGTGAAGGCCACAGAGAATGACAAGTGTTGGTACCATGCTCATTCGAGGAGTCTTTTGGGGGATTTTTTGTGTATTGAGCATGAAGTCATCACGTACCCCCTTTTAAGCCTTTATTAAGAGCCACGGAAGGTACCATCTATCTCGATGACATTAGTGGTTAGAATTTTCATTTAAGTGGCCATTTCTATTGCGTCATTGGCCGAAGCTACAAATATCGACTCAGTGAAAGGAAGGAGAATTTTTGAGCTTGCAGAATCAGTTGTAACGGTGCAGATGAACTGAGACTCAAGATCCTCAGAAGATTGTAGCACAGGGGTCTGATAGAAAATCACAGTAGTTAACTAGAGTTACAGATTTGAAGGTGGTTAGGATCTTATCAGCCACGGGGGAGCTTTGAGCTCCATTTTGTGCTATAAATAGAAAAGTCTAGTTAGGAAGAAACATTGAGAATTTGAGATATCAGAGAGTATTTTAGCTACTGGATCAGAAACATATCTTTTTCCTTAATAGGTGCCTCTTAAGAGGGATTGAATATTGTAATCTGTCCATTTTGCCTTAGGTAATTTGTTCTCTTGCCCATTAATGAAGAGAGAGTGGTGTTTTGTGCGTATTATGGTGTTTTTCTAGATCTTGTCTTTGCTTTCTATGTTAAGCCTTTGATGAATCAAATACATATATTCTATTATTATTAAATATGCTTTATGCTCTTTAGCTTTATCAAGAAATTTTACAAGTTAATCATTGTGCTATTAATCTAGATCTTGACACAATATCAGTGCATCACCTTAGCTATAGTTTAAGGATTCTTTATAATCTTGTTTTTTCTTCCCTTTACATCAATTCCCATAGAAAAGAACCAAATTCTTTATAATTTGGAGGTCATTTCAAGAATCGATCCCACGTTCTTTAAGTTTCCCATCATTGGTGATTATTTGCAAATTTAAACATCAAAAAGAAGAAAACATAATGCATCACACATGAACACCAAAATTTTTACATGGAAAACCCAAAACTAGGAAAACCCATGTGGTCAGTGTTAGCTCACAATATATTAAGTAGGAACAATACTAGATTACAATAGAGGCTCACTGCCCAAAAGAAGTGCTCACTACAAGAGGGCTTACTTCCTTGAGAAAGAAAAAAAGAAGAAGGATGGCTCACTTCCAATTTGAACTATTGTGATTGCATCTACACATGCATGGTTACAATTCTAATGAAGCTCAGAAATATTGTCTCAAAAATCTTCATCTTTGACTGCCCTGTTTCACCATTCTACTTCTACATCAAACAAGATCTCTCTTCCTCTACTCTTGTCACCCTTATGCTTCTTCACACATCAAATTTTCAATCACATTCATGCCTTATGCCCTCCAAACACCAAGTCTGATCATATATATATATATATATCCGCAATATTTGAAATTTACACATTAGGTCGGCATACTAAGATGTAGCATGTAGTCATAACTTGTCGACCAAAATAATTTACCAAAATACATAGTAGATCAAAACAACACTTGAATCATATTCACATATGTTGGATCCATCCATATAATCACTTAGGACAATATTCCAAACAACAAAACTTACCACACACACATCATAATATCATGTCAGCCTTAACCACAGACTATCACTGGTTCAGTCCAACTATCAGACTACATCTTCCACTGCAGACCACAAGACTTCCTCAAATCCATATCAGAGACTCTCCACATATCATAGATCATACCTCCAAAATCACAAAGAAAAATATTCTTTTGTGGTAGAATGCGGACCACAAGAACACATGCTCTGTCACAGTCAAGTTCTATCAGACCAAGTAGCAATACTTAGGCACCCATAACTATCTTTCTGGTGGAACTCAAAAATTGTAACTCTGGACTTAGATACTCCATACATGTGTTTATAACACCTCAAAACCACATAACAATATATGCAACAATGGAGGAATGCAGACCAAATCAAATGAGTGTTCTACTCTGAATCACAATGTATTATGTTCTTCCAAACTTAGTTTGTTTGAGTGTATGCTTTTGGTACTTATCAAGAGCTAAAAACTTGGATATATGATCATCAAAGGACTGCAAAGAACATACTAGAGCCACATGATCTAATCTTCAATTATGGACCAATGTCATCGATTATACTGCTGCTCTGTTGTTGTCTTCTGTATATTGCCAACACTTAGTAAAAAATGACTAAGTCTTTTTCCACCGGACTAAAAACTTTGTTTCAACCTTATTCCTTTCCTTGTTTCCATCAATGACAACATCTTCAAACATCATGCACAATCATTCACCATCATACCAATAGTGTCTCTCTCTAAGTGATGTTTGCCAAGTTGTCAACATTCTTGATAAGAACATTGAAGTTGTCCAGGTCTTACAAGATGATGTCACTTAAGAACTAGAGGAGCAAGAAGCAGTGAATAAGGGTGATGAATCCACCCAAAATATTTCTATGGAAATTTCAGCATAGTCTGAAATACAAATTGAAGGGGTTGATCAAGATGTATTTGTGATTGAACAAACCAATAATTTGGAACTTGATCAACCTAAGGTAGAAATAAGTAGTGAATTCTCACTATTGACAAAACAAAAGGCTTTATTAGTTGAGGAAATGTTAACACAAGAATGACTTGTCTCCAAGATGAATAAAGAGGTTGATCCTGAAGATCAAGTCATTAAGGAAGAGGAAATATATAAAGAGGTAGAACAAAAAGAAGTTTGCATTTTGTATTCTCCTCTATGATAGGAAGTCCTTGATTCTTTATACCTTGAGAAGAATAAAATTGGTGATTCTTTAACTCCTCAGTGGCTACGAGATAGCATAAAATGCAACTAAATTTTAGAGGTACCTACATTAGACTTGACAGACTTTTTGAGCAAAATTTAGAAGCCCAACTAAAAGAAGAAAGCTAAGATACAATCTCAGATCACAAATGATGCTTCAATTTCTAGGATTGTAGAAATTGCAACTGTTATGGTTGATAAAGATAATCAAGATCTTAGGATCAAAAAATTTCATGTTACAACTATCATTTTGGGCCCAACTACAAGAACACAAGAGATTAAAGAATTTTAGGGGTTAGTCTTCATAATTATCCAAATGATGCTTAAGGATGAAATGACTAATAAGTAGCTAAAGGAACAAATTGCTAAACATTAGACATATATCAAGCATCTAGTAGGCTCTTTGTAAAAGGATGATGGAACCATAGCTATGCCTACAATTTTGTCTAAGAAAGAAGTTGACAAGCTAGATAATATGAAGCACACACCAAATATGACCCAGTCTTGGCTCGAAGAGGTATATAATGAAGGATGTGAGGCTATAAGGGAAGATACTTAAGGATATATAGAAATTTTCTCCCTAAAAGACAACATGGAGGGAATAATAGAAGATCACAAGGAGAATGAGGAATATTATTCCCATATGTTCGCTAGAGTTTAGAGGTTATGTAAATTATTCACCAAGACTTTGGTAAAGGAGAATATTTTGATGGATGATACTATGAAACTCCCTCTATGCTGGGCCAAAGCTATGAAGTATAGGAAAGATACTACTAAGAGAGCTGAGGAAGAAGCCTTGCATGCTAAAAATTAGATTTTTGATATTGTGTTTGAATTTAGTGATGTAATAGGAAAATATGATAATGAAGACACAAATTTGGAAGTTAGATAATTGAAGGATAGATGGAATCAAATACTCAAAGGTGGTTTGCAGAAGAATCCCTACGAGTTTGAAACAACAAGCTTGAGCATTGCCTTGCACTTCTAACAAAAAATCAAGATTTTTTTGAAGGAAGGCATACAAGAAGGGATACTCTCAATTGTTTTGCAAGATTGTATGATACTCTTCAATTTAGATTGAATTTTATGCAAAATCCCCTCCCTAAGGCCATTAATCCAAATCTTGAGGCTTTGATGAAATATATACAACGGGAGCAAGATGATGATAAGATAACTATGGAAGAAGATGTTCCTAGCCCCTAAGAGGCATTTTTCACTTGTTGTAGCTGCCAAATCATCTTGGTAGACTTATTTTTGATGAATATTCCCCGAAAAACATGATAATTCTTATTTTTCCTTGTTAACTCAGGAGAAAAATCACTTATTTTGTCTTTTGTGGCTTAAAAAGTGAAATTTTATCTTTTTTTCCAAAAGTACAAAAGGGTAAAAATGAGTTTTGTAATATAATATTCTCTCACCAAAATTATTAAGTGTGTGTGAAATATAGACCATTAGTGTTAGATGAGTCCACACGCTTCACTGTGTACTAAGTGTTCTTGCCTAACTCTATATAAAGGCAATCACTTTCCTTGTAATTCAAGAGTGAAGAGATAAGAGTTGTTGAAACTTTGTCAAAATTTCAAATCAATAAAGAATACAAGTTATTTGTTGGAATATTATATTGTGTTACATTAGATTAGAAATTGTATTTCATGGTTCCTTTCCACTTGATTAGATTAAGTTTAGTTGTAGTTGTGATTAATAAGTTGCGATATTTGATGGATCTCTTGTTCATGCCATTTGTAGTTTGTTGATTGTGAGTTACTGTGTATGTTTAGTCTGAACATTTATTTTATTTCAGTTCAATTGCATGAATTTAGTTAATTTACACCATTATCTCAGTAGTTGATGAATTCTTGAAATTTGAAAATCTTTATTTCCATAGAAGGTTGCACTATCTCTACATAGTTATGAATTTTTTTGACAAAGTAGGGACTACTTTATTGATAAGATCTGTCTATCTAGATTAAGAAACCATAGTTGTAGCTGGCCATAGGTATTTCTAAACATTCTCTTTATTGCCTCCTATTCACCTTTTTGAAAATAGAAATAATTTAGATTAGGAATAGCATCACTTACATTGCATAGGTGATGATCATACTAGTTTTCAGACTTCAAATATCAAATCATTTTTGGGTTTCCATAATTTTTGTGAACATCATTCAAATCCCAATACTTCTTAGGTTGTGAGAAACATAAGGCCCCTTGTTGGAACAATAAAATACATCATACAATTGAGTTATCTCATGAGTCAAGACTTGATAATAAAGACCTTGGGGTAGTCATTTTCTAATTTATTAGGATTTGATTCATTTCAGGAGAGATAGAATACTCTATATTTTATCTAAGTTGTTGTGTGCAAAAACACCCATCAACACTAAGATTGCATGAATTATGCATCCTTCCTCATGCATCTATTGCAACATCCTTACATATTGGGATGTAGATCTAAATACTTTTTTACTCTCACTAGTTTTTGTAAAGTGGACCATCACTCTATTTGATGTATATCACATCTTGGGGTTTTTGTTAAAGGGGAAATGGTTATGCTTCCTAAGAAAGTAAAATTGAGAGAGACTCACTTGAGATATAGTGATATGAGTGACCCATCCTAGAGATTCTCTTGGGGTTCAAGTCATTTTTGTTAGTAGACTTAACATTTTTCCCTTGTAGAAGGTCTTGATAGGTCTAATTCCTTCATGCTTGTTGGGAGGCAATAAGATGTCTATGCTTTGGTGGTTCTAGGCACCAATCAAATAGTTCTTGAAGTGAGACAAAGTGTTTACATGGGGTATTGACCTATTGGCCTTGGTCTATTGAGATTATTATTAGATAGCATGATGAGGGACCTTAGCCTTTAGTTGCCCCTCTCTTAGCATACCATGGATTTATGAGCACATCATTCCATTTTAGTGTGAGATGCCACCTTTGGATCTAACACTTCCTAGAGCTATGCGATGGGGTAGAGTTGGTCATTTCTATGCATCTACACAAAAAACAAGCAATTTGATAGATGAGGACTTCATTACAGATTCCAATGGAGAAATGGAGGGATTATGGCCAAGTGATAGAGCCATTCAAATATACTATCAAGGTGTCATCCACCTGATAGAGTAGAATAGAATGATAGAGGACCATCATGTTGTTGGCAACATAGTCAAGAGACACTGCTGATTGGGTAATGTTATCATTAATGGAAACAAGGCAAATAGAGCATGAGAGAGCTAAGGATGATGGGGAATTCAACTTGGAAATAGCTTGCACACAAGGATCTGGTCCACACACAAAAGACTAAGGTAAAATGGCTAAGTACTGACAACATAGAGTTTAGTAGTAGAGACTCAAGTGGTATTCCTTCGTAGTCTACTATCAAGGTATGTGGTTTAGGTATGTTGTTCACAGTTGCTTGAAGGTGAAATATCCAAGGTTGCAAGTTTTGAAGACCTCTAGAAGACATACTATGATTTAGCTAAGTCCGGGTGAACACAGTTAAGTCAAGAATAGTGCACAGTGCCTAAGAAAAAGGGTTTGCATTCCTCCGCAGTTGCATACTTTGTCTTGTGGTTCTAAAGACATGTTAAGAGGTCAAAGATGAGTGTTGGATGTGATTCTAGTTGTATATGATCCACAATGAAAGTTGTGAAGTGATAGTTGAATTGGGTAAGTGTGCTCTTAAAAGATAGGCAGACATGCATGAGAAATTCATATGCAGAGAAGATATATTGTTTAAGGGATAAATCTAAGTGGTTGTATGATTTGTGCCAACCTATAGGAAGATCATTATATGTTTGTATTGGTTCACATTGTAGATTGTACACAAGTTCAAGATGATAAGATGTAGTATTTGTGTACATGGTTTATGTTTGCTTGCTGACCTGATTATGAGATAAAACTTGTAGCGAATATATATACTCAATGGAATTTGATGATTGAGGATAGTGTTGTGGTGTGTGGTGTGCAAATTCATGTGTGAAGGAATATCAGCAGAGTGTAAAGTAGAAAGCTAAATAAGGTCAGAAAATAGATTTTATGTGGTTAAGTTGAGAAGCAGGGTAGAATAAATGAAGACATTTGAATCTGTGTATTGATCCTTCAATGGAACTGTGATCCAACATGTGGTAGATGCATCAACAATAGTTCATCCTCTGGCAATGAGCCAGTCCTTCTTCTTCTTTCTTCTTTTCTCTAGGCAGTGAGCCTTTGTGCAGTGAACACTTCTTCATAGGGCAGTGAGCCCTAAGGCAGTGAGCCTTCTTGTAATCCGGTATTGAGCTATCATAATATATTGTGAGCTAACACTCATCATGGTTTTTCACTTTTTGGGTTTTCCATGTAAAAATCTTAGTGTTCACATGTTATGTCTTTACGGTTGTTGTTCTTATGCTTATTCTACATTCATGTTAGTAAGTTTGGAAATTGGATTAATAAAAAAATTAAGAAGCAGTTTTGTGGAATACTAATTCGCCCCCCCCTCTCAGTATTCCTTATATTCAACAATTGGTATTAGAGCAAGGTTCCTTGGAAGAAGCCTAACAACTTGAAGAAGATCTAGGAGAGTTCACTCATGGCAGCCAGGAGATATGGAAACTTCTCATATGAAGACAATGTTGAATTGGAAGTAGCTCTTGCTGATCTTGAAAAGTCTAAAGAAGAAATCATGGATCTAAAGGATAGCATTCAAGAAGCTGATGAGTGCATTTTAAAGCTGAAAGAACAAGTCAAAAAATTCAAAGAAAAGTACAGAGATGTTAGTGAACAATTATTTTTAGCAAATGAGAACTTAGATGATTTAAAAGTATAAGACATTAAAAGAGATAAAGCAGAAGAAGATCTAAATCTGATGGTAAACAACAAGATAGAAGAATGTGTCAAATTGGAAGAAGTTGTGATCCTGAAAACAAACTTGGAAAAGGCCAAAAATCATGAAGAAAATTTCAAGATAAGTTCTATAAAACTTGATGAGATGATTGCTAGTCAAAAGAGTTCAGATGACAAGCAAGTATTAGGATTTGAGAAAGGAGAAAGTTCAAAATCAGGTCAAGGAAACTTTTTGTTAAAACAAAACAAAGGCAACCAATTTAGGAATCAAATAAAAAGACCTAGAGGACCTTTGGCCAAATCGCCAAGTGCTCAAAGGTACCCATCTTTCAATGGCCATTGTTTTAATTGCAATAAATTTCATCATAAAGCTACTCAATGTAGAAGTAGAATAAATCATAATGTTTCATTATTCTCTGGTCAATGTTTCAACTACAAGAAAATTGGTCATAAATTGAATGAATGTAGAAGTATGGTAAGAAATGGATTTCACAATTCAAGGAATACTCAATCCTTCAATGGAAGATGTTTTGCCTACAATAGATTTGGACACATGGCTAATCAATGCAGATCAAGGATGAATTCATTCAGAGGAAGAAATCAAGGATAGGGAAACATTGTGTGCTACAATTGCAGCAAGTTTGGACATGTTGCAAGATTTTGTAGAAGCAAGAGTGTGAAAAGAAACTACTATGTTGGAGAAAGGAAAACAAAGTAGAGGAATGGTAAGGGAAAAGAAAAGGTTGATCCAATTGAAACTAAGAAAGAAATGGACAATATCTGGATCAAGAAAGAAGTAGTTGATGTCAAGGATGGATCCGCACCATCATCTGGTGCAGATACTTCCTCCAGGAAGTAAATTGGGAGCTCTGGTTCAGGGGGAGATGTGTTGAAAATCCAAAACCCCTGCCAAAAAGTTTTTACTGAAATCTGACACTAAGGTATGTTGTGAAGAACTCTATGACAAAGCCTTTGAAGGAAATTCTGGTAGAAAAAGATCTAATGTGGAGCATTGTGGAGAAATTTGGTTTAACTGCGATTGATAGAGAAGTGTTTAATAGCTTTTTTGAAATATCATATTTATGACAATTAAGTTTGGGCCTCAAGGGATTGAAAGGCTTGGATTCGTAAAGATTAATCACTTTGCATTCAATCTAATGTAGTCAAGGTAGGAGGGTTCAGTGAGGGACTATCCAACCTTGCAGCCTTAATCAATTAACACCATGATCATAATGGATATGCAATAGAAGCTAACAGCTAATCAACAGAAAGATAAAGATATTTATGAACACATAACACAAGATGTATCCTGGGAAAACCCTAACAGGGAAAAACCCAGCCTTCAGAGCTCATTCCTCATATATTATAACCTCAAATTGAATTACACATGCCTCAAGGGATTTACAGATGCTAGGCCACAACCCAAGGATTAAAATAGATTCATACAATAACATTCCTCCATGATCTCATTCACTTACTCATCAATTCTCTTCTCTGCAACTTCTCTACTCTTTGCTCAGCTCTCTCTGCTTCACTTCTGCTCTTACTTCTGATCACAACAACTCATCTTCATTCTCTTAATCTTCACATTCCTTGTCATCCTCATAATTCCTTGTAATAATCCTCTATCTCTCATTTATATCCTCCACAAGCCCTCTAAACATCAACAAGTTGACCTAATTGCAACGACTAGTTAAGGTAACATGTACACAAAATAGGTGTTACCTAAATTTCACTACTAGCTCAATCAGGTTACATTATGAGTGGAGGGAAATGTGGTTCCCACAAGGGTTGAGCCCAGCTCATAGACCTTATAGAACATTTCAGACCACACAGACTTTGCACAATGAAGACAACAGGACAATAGTCACGTGTTTTCACTATATCTGGAAAAGTACGATCTGGGTTCTTGAGATTTTTGGATGGAAATTAGGAAATAAGAAGAGGGAAAAAACCCAATAAATTTCTCATGAACCCAGTTTATAGTTTTTGAGAACATTTCATTAGTCCTAAGGTAATATTTTCATTTTTAGATTGAAATATCTGTTAAGAGAAGGGACAAAAAGTTTGAACCAAGAAAAAAGTTCGAAGGTTCAAAGGTTCAAAGGTTTGAAGTTCTGTTTGTTGAACCAAGAAAAAGGTTCAAAAGGTACAATGGTTCAACGTTTTGAACAACAAAAGGTTCAAAGTTTCAAACAACAAAAGGTTCGAAGGTTCAAAGGTTCAGAGGTTCAAGAGTTCAGAAGTTCAATTTTTGATCTATTGTCCGTTTCCGTTGTGTGCTCCTCATCAGAATAAATGTTATGTCATAAATGTCATTATTTTCTGCATGAGTTTGTATAAATTTTGAATTGTAAAACATTAACTAAGGTGATGTAATTATGAATCACTTAGTCAATGTTGAATGAATGCAGAAAAATAATGTATTTATGTCATTTATTGGAAAAATATCAGACATTTATGATGCTGCAGAGTGGAGTTGACAAATAGGGGCAGGGTTATTGCATAGATTTGACTTATTTTCATGGCCTTAAAGATCATTTAAAGACATTTAAAGACATTTTTAGGTGCCTTTATGATAGTTGATGACATGCCTTCACCATTTCTGCATTGGGAACCCATTTTGGAGGACTTTGGGCAGATATTTTGGGGATATTTATGACACCCATGAAAATGGAGAGGGATGATCTTTATTTGTGTACAGCTGTTTGGGAAGTATATAGTCTTCTTCCTTGTTCATTATTCAGAAGTTCTTGCTATTCACTACTCTGTATATTGTAATTTTCTAAGTTATTTTACAGAAGTGAACAGTCTTGTAACCCATTTTTAGAAATATACAACATTGTAGCACCTTTTTAGCAGTAATGAGCAGTTCATACCTTCCCATTTCTTCTGATATTGTGTGTCCTTAGTGTTAGTGCAGATCTTTGTGATGTTCTTTGTCCTTGGAACTGTATTTCATGTTGGTGCCTTTATGCAAGGATTATGATTTGTTGGGTTGTGTAGGGGAGCCTTATTATTATTGGTTCTGTAGTGTGTTAGTTCTGTGTAGTCTCTGATGATCTTTTGGTGCATCACCTTAGACAGTAGGTTTCATTTCCATGAAATCCTTCCTACCCTTTTCTCTGCAAAGACTTTAGTATAAGCAGTATAGGTGGAGTACCAATAGGAAGCCGGTCTTCTTTGGAGGTTCTTTCCATCACAAGTGCCCCATAGACCTAGAAAGATCCCATGCTTCTCCAGATTGCTAAAGTTTCACAACTGCAGAAAGGGTACAAATCTAGGAGATAACAACTTTGGCATCCCTAGTGGGACTGTGAACTAATTCTCAATCCAATTTTTATACTTTTCACTATTGTTTGGTGTGTACAATAGTTGATTTCATCCTTTTGAGGTGTTTTTAAATACATACCTGGCGACTCCGAAGCTTTGGTTTAGTAAAAACCAGTGCATGACAGTTTATACATTGCTAATATTGGTGTGTATTTCATCAAAACCTGCCTTGGGAGGTAAGGAAAACACACACCTGGTGACTCTGGAAAGAAATATCTACTGGTTTTGAGCAGACAAGTGCTGGTATGTACTTATTTTACTAAAAATTAGACTTGATTTTTATTGTGAAAGTTTTTCAATGAGTTTTCACGGTATATAAATGCCACAGTATGTCTTCTTTTCAAAGAAGTGTGTCTTACTTTCCACCATTTCATGAAAGTCCTAGTCATACATCATTTTATGAGTCGTATCATAACAGTCATATAGCTGGTTTCAGTCCAAACAGCCCATTGATAGTTAATAACCAACTAGTCTGTCATACTGACCACCCTCCCACCCATGCACAGACTCCATGGCAGCCACTGTATGCCTATGACCAGCCTCAAGAATCTCATTTTATGCCAAGCCAGCAATACTACTTTCCCAATCAGTTTCAAAATGATGAGAGAATGGAGATTGCAAATCCTGAGAACATATGGTTTGACTGGAACAAGTAGCTAGATGATTTAAAGAGGCAACAAGGATATTCTTTACAACAAGAGCCCATAAATGAGTAAAATAAGTCAAACCAGTCCGTTACTCCTCAGTTTCAGTCATGTCAAGAATTGAAACCAAATCATCTTCTTAAACAGCCATGGAAGCCTTCTTGGACTAGGTATCCTGGTTATAAAATGCCAAACCTCAGCAAAGTTATTCCTTCCATACCAGTCCAAGATCAGAAAGATGAGGAATCGAATCTTATACCAAGGGGAACATGTGAACATGAAGATCAAAAACAAGAGGAGCAGTTGGTTACTGCTGTTTGTACTATGTCCCCAGTTAAATATGAGCATAATACATGTGGAGAGGATGTAGGCTCAGGATTATCTCTGAATCCCTTACATTTTCATTCCTTTGATGAATTTTCTAGTATTATTTATAAAATGAATGAAGGCAACATTCAGAGGTTGCAAGGTAAAGGTCTTCAGTTGCAAAGATAGGATACTCAAGTGTCATTGGAAAAGGCACCACATGAAGAGTGTGAGGAAGATTTGGTTTTCTTGTTTGATCAATTACCTGCTTTTGTTGAACAAGATGAAGAAAGCTTTCAGGTACCCAGCTTGCCAGCAATTTTAGACCAACAACAAGAGGTTCAACAATATGAGGAGTTGATGATTAAAACTAAGCAATCTGAAAATGGGGTCTTGGATCAAGTGAAAGAAAGTGAAAGTAAGCCTTTCTTGGAACCTACACAGCTAGCTGAGAGCTGTTATGAAGCAGAAAATAGCTATCCTCCATCAAAATCTCATGAAGAGTGTGAGGAAGAGTCATTTTGGGATGACCTTGAAGTTTTTGTCTCTAAACTAGGTGACAAAGGATTAAATCTACTGGAAGACGTTGCAAATCATGCTAAATCAGGACAACGAGTTCACAAGTTTGAACAAGAGTAGGAACAGTCTGATGAGGAGATAAATAAACAAGAGAAACTTGGTGGACATGAGGCTGATATGTTTTAGTATGACAGGCTACCTTTAGTTGCTAAACAAAATGGAGAAGATATGATTGTGATTACCCAAGACTTGGGACAACTACAGGTTGTTGAACAGTTTGATGAGTTGATGGTTTGTGAAAATCAATATGGGAGTGAAGCTTTGGCTCATGAGGTAGTTTTATTTTGGGATGATCTAAAGTTTGTTTTGACTCAGGAAGAAGCATTTTTTTGCCCAGTTTTGGATATTGAGCCAACACTATTTGAAACAGCAGATAAAAAACAAGAAGAGAAACAACTACATGATTTGGAACAACAAGGAACTAGCATGGAGAGTTTTGAAAGCACTCTTTCCAGAGGATGCCCAATTAGACATCTAGCCAGAATGGAGGCCAACAAGGATATTCATATCCTACTTGCACCCAAGCATGAAGATACAGCTAGGAAAGAGCAGACTCAAGTCACTTTTCTACCTTATTACAGGAATTTTTACATTCCATGTGAAAAGGTTAGTGAACGTGTGTATGTTCTTCAAGAAGTTTTGTAGCTCTTTGTTGAATTTCTATTCATATTTCCTCTCTTTATAGTTGTCCTCAAGTACGGAAAAAATTGTATACTATGCAGAAAAGGTAGCTACTTCACCCAAACAGTAAATGGTTTTGTTTGACTTAGTGTCTTTCTTGGTTAGGATAGAATAGGTGCAGTAGTTTTCAATTCCCTAAGTGTTGCCAGCATAGCTAGATAGGTTGCTTTCTACATTTTTCTTTTCTGTTAGGTTTCAAGTGTCTTTCACTACTATTCTGCTGAGTTATAGAAGTCAGAAATGGTTTGTCAAAGGTATTTTTTAAGTCTTTGTATGACTCTATGCCTAATGGTTATGCTTCAGGCAACTGGTCTAATGTTTAGCAGGCAAACATATAGTAGATGTCGCCAAAGATGTTACCTAAATTTCACTACTAGCTCAATTAGGTTACATTATGAGTGGAGGGAAATGTGGTTCCCACAAGGGTTGAGCCCAGCTCATAGACCTTATAGAACATTTCAAACCACACAGACTTTGCACAACGAAGACAATAGGACAGTAGTCACATGTTTTCACTATATCTAGAAAAGTATGATCTAGGTTCTTGAGTTTTTTGGAAGGAAATTCAGGAACGAGAAGAGGAAAAAATCCAATAAATTTCTCATGAACCTAGTTTATAGTTTTTGAGAACTTTTCACCAGTCCTAAGGCAATATTTTCACTTTTAGATTGAAATCTCTATTAAGAGAAGGGACAAAAAGTTTGAACCAAGAAAAAGGTTCGAAGTTCTATCCATCGAACCAAGAAAAAGGTTCAAAATGTTCAACGGTTCAATGTTTCAAACAGCAAAAGGTTCAAATTTTTTAACAGCAAAAGGTTCGAAGGTTCAAAGGTTCAAAGGTTTAAGAGTTCAGAAGTTCAATTTTTGATCTATGGTCTATTTCCGCTGTGCGCTCCTCATTAGAATAAATGTTGTCATAAATGTCATTATTTTCTGCATGAGTTTGTATAAATTTTGAACTGTAAAACATTAACTAAGGTGGTGTAATTATGAATCACTTAGTCAATGTTGAATGAATGCAGAAAAATTATGTATTTATGTCATTTATTAGGAAAATATTAGACATTTATGATGCTGCAGGGTTATTGCACAGATTTGACTTATTTTCATGGCCTTAAAGATCATTTAAAGGCATTTAAAGACATTTTTAGGTGCCTTTATGATAGTTGATGACATGCCTTCACCATTTCTGCATTGGGAACCCATTTTGGAGGACTTTGGGCAAATATTTTGGGGATATTTATGACACCCACGAAAATGGAGAGGGTTGATCTTTATCTGTGTATAGCTGTTTGGGAAGTATATAGTCTTCTTCCTTGTTCATTATTCAGAAGTTCTTGCTATTCACTACTTTGTATATTGTAATTTTCTGAGTTCTTTTACAGAAGTGAACAATCTTGTAACCCATTTTTAGAGATATACAACATTGTAGCACCTTTTTAGGAGTAATGAGTAGTTCATACCTTCCCATTTCTTCTGATATTGTGTGTCCTTAGTGTTAGTGCAGATCTTTGTGATGTTCTTTGTCCTTCGAGCTGTATTTCATGTTGGTGCCTTTATGCAAGGATTATGATTTGTTGGGTTGTGTAGGGGAGCCTTATTATTACTGGTTCTATAGTGTGTCAGTTCTATGTAGTCTCTGATGATCTTTTGGTGCATCACCTTAAACAGTAGGTTTCATTTTCATGCAATCCTTACCCTTTTCTCTATAAAGACTTTAGTATAAGCAGTATAGGTGGAGTACCAATAGGAAGCTGACCTTCTCCAGAGGTTCTTTCCATCACAGGTGACCCATAGACCTAGAAAGATCCCATGTTTCTCCAGATTGCTAAAGTTTTTCACAACTGCAACAAGGGTGCAAATCTGGGAGATAACAATAGGTTGGGCCTAAACATAAGGCATTGCTCCGCTGGTGCATAATACTTCACATGGATCTACATGAAGGTTGACCAAGTTCTATATTTCATCAAATAATGTTCCTTTAGGCTCCACAAGTCACGAATTTGCTCCGCAAGCTAATTAAACTTCACTAAACATAGTCGGCTCTACTCTGTCAAACATGCAATAACAATTTGTCTTCTGATAGCGATATCTTTCCAGAATCAAAGCCAAATGATCTAAATTCTTGATATGTTATAGCTTCCTATGTCTAGATGTTAAGTGCAGCTCCATAGTCTCTTATGTTCAAATGTAGTAAAATACGGAATCTCCTTAGGTCACCTTCTCAATATTCTACAACTCACTGTCAATTATTTCAACTATTTTGACTTCTTCCAGATGCTCCTACATCAGACTCTCAGGGTTATTTAAAAATTGAGCCTCTTCACTTTGGTCTATATTATTGATGTAGGAGCATCCCTAGTTTAAGAGTAATCTTGCATCAACCAAAAACATTTGCATTTCAGTTCTTTCATTTTCCCAGTTTGGTTTAGGCAGTTCAGTCAGTAGCAGTTTCCAGCTTGTGGTCTGGTTTTGGCATTTCACACCTTACAGATCTAGAATTCACATCTACATTCATTCATCTACATCATATCAAGAAATTAGAGCATTTGGTTCAGTCACCGAAAAGATATCACTATTATAAGTTGATTGTTTTCTCAGAGCAGAGCATTCTAACAGTTCCTAATAATCAGCTAAAGGAGAAGGCTTGTGGATCATTCCTTGACTTGCAGATCTCAATGACACATCATTCAATGTTTTTTTGTTTGTGGCCAACCTTCCCCAAGGTTCCACACATTGTTCCATTCATTTGAGGAAGTGTTCTAAGCATTTAGGTCTAACCTATCTGTGAACATGCTACAACTCTTCATTGGAGTTTGTGACCTTCCTTGGCTAACCCAGAGGAATCTATTGGTCTGGAAATGATCTATAAAGATGTAATAGATCCTTTGGAAAGTAGTTATCAAGTCCTAATGATTTAGATGATAGATAGTTGGCTCCTTTGTGAAAGGACTTCAAAGCTTTATCTTGCACATGTATGTAATCAGGCCTAAGAGCTGAATTGTAAGCCCGCATGTTGCTGGAGGCTCTCTATTTTAAATTCTTTGATATACTGAATGACTAAATCTGCATTTGTTCCATTTCTTTGAGTTGTTTCAGTTGTTTGTACTCTTGCTACATGGTCTAGACTATTCATTCTGTGAACCCTCCTACCGTGACTGCACCAATTATGCCAAAATCAAATAGGTTTAGTGATCTGTCTTCAGATACTTGCAACTACCTCAAGGTCGGTGGTCTGCCCAAGTCCACCCTACAATTTTGCCTCTGGTTCTTCTAGGCTCTGTATTTTACTTGTAACCCTTGCACTACCTCAATGATTGGTGGTCTAAGCAAGCCATCTTCGCAAGCTGCCTCAAATTCTTCATCTTGTCATGGTCTAGGTTCGGCGGTCTACCTACAAGCCTTGTACTACCTCAATGATTGTCAGTTTGAGCAAGTCTTCTCCACAAGTTGCCTCAAGATCAATGTCTACTTCAATCAAATTCATTCATGCATCCTCTGAAACAATCAAGTTACTTTCTGATCCAATCAACACACCTCCTAAACTTCTCTGCAACACTTTCCAATCCTGATCTTAGATACAATTTCTCACACACCTCAGAATCTTACATTTTTTGCTCTACATATACTGCTTCAATACTTTTCTCTATTTCTTTATGTGCATTTGCTTTACTTTGGTACACAAACTTTCTCCTCTGGTAGAATATCTTGTCATTCCCTCTTTCTATGAACTTCTCTTTTCTCATAGGTCTCACAAAAATTTTCTTTTGCACTACTTCCTCTGTTCTATAACACAAATCTCCTTAAGATCAATGCTTCTCATTTTTCTAGTTTCTCTATTACACTCAATGATTCAAAAGATTATTCTTCTTCTGCATAAACTATCTCTATATCAACAAGTTTTTCTTCCTCTGCACAAACTATCTCTGCATTAACAAGCTCTTCTTCATCTACACAAGCTATCTTTGTCTTCTATACTACTTTTCCTTTATTAGCTTCTTTCATAACAGGTTCTTGTTGACTTTCACTGCTTGATTCTTTTCTCCTCCAAACTTGAAAATAGGTTCCTCTTCTAAATGGTCTTCTATCAAATCCTTTGTAATCTTCAATATGATAAGAATTGTGACTCCTGTCATCTCTCCCTTTCTAGTTTGAATTTTTGTTCTTGTTCTGATCTGCATAAGGTCTTCTTTCCTTGCATCCTTCTCCAACATATGAATATTTCCATCTATACAACCTTCTGAACATATAAGTGGCATGTTTCCATTTTGCTCCATCAATCCATCCATAATCCATCTGCATACAATCTTTCATAGTCTTTCTTCTTCTCATTTTATTTTAACACATCCTTTTAGAATGATTCTTCAATCCATAGAACTTACAAGGATGTAGATCCCATTACAATTCCTTTTCATGTCCATGTCTATTACAATGTGAACAACACATACCTCTTCTTCCTAGATTTATTTTGTTTAAATTTGTAACAACATCCTTACCTCTGTCATACCTAAGGCCTTCACTTCTTGATCTGATTACTATTTCAATACATTCTATGAATCCTTCCTAATGCTTTCCTAATCCTTTTCCTTTAGATCCCATCATCTGTATGATTTTGAAACCAATACCATCACCAACAACTGCAGGTTTAGTCACACTGTCCTCTTCTATTTCACTTTCTAAAGAAACTTTTGCCCCATCACATAAATGATTAGTATCACAAGAAACATTACAAAATTCAGGTCTAGATCTCAAATTTTCATTCTCTTCTCTGCATGCTACAAGTGACTGCTCTAACTAATCTTTTTGCTCTTTTAATTCTAATATTTCACTTTTCTGCAAACTGTTCTCCTTCTTCAATTCTTCCAAACTATCTTCTAGATCTCTGTTCCTTTGTTCAATCTTATAAAACAACTTAAATCCTTCTAGTTCTACAAATTTCTTTTCAACATCCTCAAATAGTTTCAACGCTGCTTCTAGGTTTTCATTTCTGCTCTTTACATCTTTCATTTCTTCTTCAAGGGAATCAAACTTGTCCTCTCCTAGATCTTTCATCTTCTCTAACAATGCTGAATTGCATTTCTTGGCTTCACACAATTCTCCTTCCAAAATATCCTTTTTGCATACTAGGGTTTCATTTTCTTTCTTCATCCTCTTTCCCATTTTCCCCATCGAAACAAATCAGATAAACACTTAATTTGAAAATCTTACCGAATATTTCTTGCCTTGATCTTTCTTTTGTTATGACACTTGTTACTTCTAGGGTTTCGCTCAACACTTTATCAGATTCACCACCTTCTAATAGATTCACAACTAGCCCAAGAGATTCAAAACTAGCTCTGATACCACTTGATGTAGTCAAGGTAGGTGGGTCTAGTGAGGGATTGTCCAACTTTGCAGCCTTAATCAATTAACACCATGATCATAATGGATATGCAATGGAAGCTAACATCTAATCAACAAAAAGATAAAGATATTCATGAACACATAACACAAGATGTATCCTAGGAAAACCCTAACAGGGAAAAACCCAGCCTTCAAAGCTCATTCCTCATATATTATAACTTCAAATTGAATTACACATGCCTCAAGGGCTTTATAGATGCTAGGTTGTAGCCCAGGGATTACAACAGATTCATACAACAACATTTCTCCATGATTTCATTCATTTACTTATCAATTCTTTGCTCTGTAACTTCTCTACTCTTTGCTCAGCTCTCTCTACTTCACTTCTACTCTTACTTCTAATCACAACAACTCATCTTTATGCTCTTGATCTTCACATTATTTCTCATCCTCACACTACCTCATAACAATCCTCTATCTCTCATTTATATCCTTTACAAGCTCTCTAAACATCAGCAAGTCAGCCTAATTGCAACGGCTAGTTAGGGTAACATGTAAACAAAATAGGTCAGGCCTAAACATAAGGCATTGCTCTGCTTATGCATAAAACTTCATGCAGATCTCCATGAAGGTTGGCCAAGTCCTATAATTCATCGAATAATGTTCCTTTTGGCTCCACAAGTCACAAATTTTCTCCGCAAGCTGATTAAACTTCACTAAACATAGTTGGCTTTGCTCTATCAAACATGCAACAATAGTCAGTCTTCTGATAGTGATATCTTTCTAGAATCAAAGCCAAATGATCTAAATTATTAATATCTTGTAGCTTCCTATGTCTATATATTAAGTCCAACTCTATAGCATCTTATGTTCAAATGTGGTAAAATGTGGAATCTCCTCAAGTCACCTTCTCAATATTCTACAACTCACTGTCAACTGTCTCAATTATTTTGAATTCTTTTGGATGCTTCTACATCACAATCTTTCTTGTGTTTAAGGTGATTTGAAGAAAAACTCCATGCTACTTAGTGATTTCCTAAGTAGATCAAGGCAAGATCAAGCAAAATCGTAATTTGACAAAAAGAGGTATTTTTCATATTCGAAACCTTGCTGTAAATTCATTTGAATCCTTACAATGGCAACACCACAAGTGATTGATACAACTAAAAGAGCTTGACCTAAATTTAAGAAACATCCCCACAAAGCAACAAAGGTAGATCAAATGGGTGCATTTTTTAGAAATACCTTACGAAGTCATGTATGCGGAGGATGTTAGCGATTACATTCATGTCGCCCTAGAAGAACATGGTGACAACAAATTTATAGATTTATATCAAAATCATCTCAGTGGTGATCAATTTGAGCTGAAGGAAGAATATAAAACTCTCAAGGAAAATAAATTCATTCAATATAAAGACTTTCCTACATTTGCAGAAGATGAGTGGGTCCAGTATGTCATGATAAGAATTCACAATGAATTTATGTGGTTGGGGTAGCCATTCAAGATCACAAAGGATGCAATTAGGGTGCTCACTAGATTAAACTCTACTGGTAATGTTCTCCTATTGAAAGTTGTAAAAAATGATAAAGTAATGGTGATCACCAGAGTGAAATTCGACAAAAGAGCCTTAACAATCAATGATATTGAAGATCATGATTATAGATTTGTATCTATGGTCTTGGGATACAAAGTCTATTTCACCAACTGGGAGAACTCAGTTTCTAGCACTGCCATATACACAGCCTATCAGATGATCAAGGAGAATGCAGACTATGATATCTATGAATTGCTCAGGCAGCAATTGATGGAAAACCTAAAGAAGACAAAAGAAAACAAATATCCCTTCAAATTTGGTATGTTGATCATCTATTTATTTTTCTATTTCATGCATGAATTACCAAGGATGAAGAATTTGTTCTAGCTAAACAATCAACTAGTTGCAGTACAAATTAGAGATCATTTAAACAATATTATAAGCTATGATGAACAAAATTTAGCCCTATGGGGATATTTCAAGAATTTCCAAAGAATGATGCAATCAAGAGAAAGAATTTTGAAAGCAATTGTGGAAAAATATAAGAATGATATATGCTTCATTGTAACCAAAGACCAATGCATGATGGAGGCTGTTGAGCCTAGAATTGTTTGGGTTATGCCAATGGACTATGAAGTAGATGGAGCTATTCTGGATAGTTATACAGAACACATGTTGAGCAAGCCCTGGGACCCCAAGGAGGAAAGATTTGGAACATATGAAGAACTGTTTACAAAAATTTATGTCGAAGTTAGAAAACCTAAAATCTCTAAGAATATGAGGAAGGTGGTAGAGGATTATGCCTTGAGACAAGGCTTCACAAAAGAACAAGTACAAGAGGCAAGATAAAAAGCTCAAAAAAAAAGGGAAGCAAAAGAAAAGAAAAAAAATGAACAAGTCAAGACTCTAGAAGAGACTAAGAAGAAACTAGAGAAGCCTAAAACATCAAAAAGAACAACAAGAGTTCAGCATCTACATCCTTTGGTCCCACACAATCTCCAAATATGGAGGCACCTAGGCAAAAAAGGGTGATAACCAAAGAAAAAAGGATGCATGAAAGTATAAGTGTTGATGAAGAAGATACATAAACAGATGAAGAAGTAAATAAGATGAAAACTGAGGGGACAAAAGTCTCTAGGATTAGCAAAAAGAAACCCTCTAGTAAAAGTAGACTGAAGAAAAGGTTAAGGAAAGAAGAGAATCGGATAGAAGAAGCAACTATAAGCCTTGAAGATGTACTTAAGGCCATAACAGTTGATGGTAACTTGAAACACATTGCTCAATTGTATGATGAATATAATGATCCAGATAAAAGATTTATTAAGATTGTTGTTGTCAGATATCTAGACATCTACAACAAAGCCCTTATTGAGATAATTATCGATCTTCCAGACACCTTGGCTAATATTATGTCTGCAAGAAAAGAAGTAGCTACGGAAAAAGACATTAAACTCAGAGAATATACATTGATAAAATTATGTCTGAAGATTTCACTAGAAGAAAAAACAAACATCTCCAAAGCCCTCAGCAAGAGGTTCAAGACGAAGAAAAGAATGAATACTCTCATGTCAGATGACATTGAGAAAGTAGTGAAGGATATAGAAGAAATCACTTTAAGAGTGCTAAAGGAATTTCATCTCCCAACAATATATGACAATGATGAAGCAAATATTGGAGATGATACATCTGTTCTGGAAGTGAATTTGAACCAAGTGGCTAAAGAAGCCCCTACTACATTCATTGAGACTAGTATCCCTTCAGAACAACAAATAGGTGGGAAGATAGATAAATATGATGAACATTAAGAGGAATAAGATAGGAAAATCCCTACACCGAAACTAAAAGATGATGCAAATGAAGCTATGGATATAGATGCTCTAGAGATAAACCAAGAAAATGAAGTCTCTGATATAGCAAGAGACACTATAGAGTCAATTAAAGACTTTTTGGAGAAAGAGAAACAAGTATTGGATGAGCTAGAATTTTTACAAGGACAAATTAACCTAGACTCAATGTCCCTTGTACAAAAATTTAAACTGGTATCAATTGTGCAGGCAAAGGCATAGGAAAAGATTTTGAAATCTCACATACAGGATAGTGAACTGATTGGTGAGGCATCTGGCATTTTGGAGAAACTGATGCCATCTTATCAGAGGGACACCTCCTTGTCTTCAATGATTCAGCTAAAAGAACTCATAAATTCTATAAGTGAGCATTTTGAATCTTTTGAGAAATCTGTTGAGATAAAAGTGAGATAAGATATTGATGAGAAAAGACTGAATGAGTTGAAGACTATGTTAGTGAATGACAAAGCTCTACTAGACAACAAATTAAAAGGCATACAGAGTGCCATTAAAGAAGAAAATGACCTATGTAAATTTAGTCTATCTTGTCCAGTAGCCACAAAAGACCTAGATGAAAAGGTGAAGGATCTAAAGCAACAGCTAATAAATATTTCTAAATCATTTGATCTAGCAGTTGAGTTATTGAGCAGCATAGAAACACAAGTAATTGATATCCATAATGAGTTAAGTGATATTATAAATAAGAGGGATTAGGTGAAAAGTAGAATGTGTCAATTGAGAGGACTCATTAGTCCTAAGTTAGACTCAATGATCAGTATTGCGGTAAAAGCATAGGTAGCTTCACAAATTGACACAAATTCTGATGTACAAAAGGTAGAAGAATTAGTGTTTATAATAAACAATCACATTCAAATTTGGGAAAGAGCTAAGATTCAATGGGATGAAGAGATTACACAATTAGAGATTGTGTATAAGGATATTCTTTCACTGGTAACTAATTAAGTTGAAGTATTGTATGTGTACATATGCAGCAGAGTATGAAGATTTCTTTTTTGCAGTTATGGTCCAATTTTGACTCTTGTACATACACCTTTACCATTGATGTCAAAGGGGGAGAAGAAGACCAATGAAAAATGGACGAACACCTTAGGGGGAGAGGAAATACAGAGTAAGGGGGAGTAGATACACATTTTTCACTAAGTGTTTCCATCATTGCCAAAGGGGGAGATTGTTGGCAACATAGTTAAGAGACACTACTGATTGGGTAATGTTGTCATTGATGGAAACAAGGAAAACAAAGCATGAGGGAGCTAAGGATGATTGGGAACTCAACTTGGAAATAGCCTGCACACAATGATCTGGTCTGGACACAAAAGACTAAGTCAGAATGGCTAAGTATTGACAATACAAAGATTAGTAGGAGAGACTCAAGTGGTATTCCTCCACAGTCGATGGTCAAGGTATGCAATTTAGGTATGTTGTTCATAGTTACTTGAAGGTGAAATATCCAAGGTTGTATGTTCTAAATATCCCTACAAGGCATACTATGATTTAGCTAAGATTTGGTGAACACAGTTAAGACAGGAACAGTGCACAGTACCTGAGAAAAAGGTTCTACATTCCTCCGCAGTTGCATACTTTGTCTTACAGTTTTGAAGAGATGTTAAGAGATCAAAGATGAGTGTTGGATGTGATTCTTAGAGTTGTATATGATCTGTAGTGAAAGTTGTGAAGTGACAGTTGAATTTGTGAAGTGTTCTCTTAACAGATAGGCCGATAGACATGAAAAATTCATATGCAAAGAAGATATATTGTTTAAGGAATAAATCTAAGTGGTTTTATGATTTGTGTTGACCTTTAGGAAGATCATTATATGCTTGTCCTAGTTTGCATTGTAGATTGTACACAAGTTCAAGCCAACAAGATGTATTTGTGTACACGATTTATGTTTTGCTTGCTGACCTAATTATGAGATAAATCTTGTAGCGAATATATATACTTGATGGAATTTGATGATTGAGGGTAGTGTTGTGGTGTGTGGTGTGCAAATTCATGTGTGAAGGAATATGAGCAGAGTGCTGATGTAGAGCATCATGGACAGCAGTAGCATGGTCATAACTTCAAATGCAATAACTCTCAAGTTTTCTGTCTTCTATGATAGAGGTCAAACTTCACACCATGAATGGCTTAAACACAACAACTTACAAGTTCATGATACAGATGCTGGGGACTTCATGACACATCTCACTAGACACTTAACTCCTAAGTTTCCACACAACCCATTGTGTAGGGTCTGTAGGACAGTAGTCTCATAGACTGTCTACACACCATTACGCCATTGTAAAGACAATCACCATGTCCTCCTTGGAATGATCTCTACCAACACAAACTCAACTTCATTGTAGCAAACCAACTCAATAACTTACCAAACACCTAATGCCTTTCTTGGCAAACCAATAACATGACAAACATACTTGTCTTCTTCCTCAGTGGCTGTCTCTAATGAGGACTATCAAAAACATCAATCAACAAACAAAGAGGATTGATTCCTTAGAGAATCTGTCCATATTCCTTATCATAGGATCATTGCTAGATCCAAAACATCTTATACCATTGCTAAAGACTGGTATTTCACCAGGATTTCACTCCACAGTCAATGACCATCACCCAAGTGCTGCTGTCCTCTACTCCATCCCAATACATAACTCTGCAAGGTCATCTACATGACCAACACAATCCAAACCATCCACCTGCCCTCATAACCTCTACAAGCCCTTGCATTAGCTATCATACAACTCATTCCTCTGATCAAGGACAGAAAGGATCAAAGGAATGAGGAAAATTTCATTGGGTTGCTCAGAAGAACCCTAATCTAGGTTTTAGGACAGTCAACACAAAACAATGATTTTCACACCTCAATATTACTATCAAGAGCCCAAACAAGATTCAACACAAAGCTATTTCAATCTAGTATCCATCCAACATGCCCATGTGCTATGACAGTTCCGTACAGGTACAGATTTCTTAGGAAAACAATGATTTTCTGACAAAAACAACAATTTTAAAGAGCAGTTCGGTATTTAAAGATCATATCCTATATTCCTTCAACTTCAAGGGCTCAAACTCACAAAAATGGATAGTCAACCCATCAACCTTTACTTCCAAGAATTCCACATTCCACAACAGGGCCGTACTGTACAGTAGTACGGGCTTTTTGCATAGAAAACTCAGAAAATACAGAAAAGGCAGAAAAAGTAGAAGTTTCTTTGTTATTTCTTGCAATCCACTCAATGTGTCCTCACAATCAATCCCTCTTGGTTTCAAATACACCTCATACATTTGAAAGAAGTCATTTGGGGTCCAAGAAACTGCCCCCACCATTGAGTTTTTTCTTGATTCCTAACTGCAGCAAAATAGTAACTATTTTTAGAAACTGTCCTCTTTAGGACTACACCGACAGCTTGAAGTTTAGAATGATGTTCTCTAACATGTAGTTAACCTAGGACAATGTGTTAACATTTCTCCTAACCCTTGACATGCCTTTAAAGGCTAACAAACATGAAAACTTTGATGACTGTCCTATATGCCTCAACAAAGGCTACATAAATGACTATTGCAAACTACCTAGGACTTACAACAAGACAATAGATTTTAGCTATTTGGACATACTCCATTTACATGCATGGCTTCAAGCCTTATACAACATTTAATGGTCTCAAGGACCTTAATAAATCAAACAGCTACTTGAAGATCAAACAAAACCCTAATTTCTTGGTGCTCCTGCACCATACTCCCCGGCATAATGAAAACTATTGTTCTGAGAGTTAGGGGATCTACTCCAACCATTCTTCAATCTTGTTGAGATGTTCCTCTGACTAGGAAACATGAACTCTCCAAGAGTAATCTTCCACCTTCTCCAAATTGCATGGCTCCTGTAAACAGTGTTAGAACCATAAAACCTATTTTGGTGTCCTTGTTTAGAACCCTGCTGCTGCAGTGCTTATGTTCTTCCCAACTGGAAGTTTTGATTCATTTCTCCTTGTCCTATCTGTGGTTTTCCTTCCTTCTTCTAGCTCCTTATAGGGCACTCAATGTCTCCAATCTTGATATAACTCAAGTCCCAGACCTGTTATTATTTAGGACTGTCTCCCACCTTCTTCTGCTGCAACTATTCCTACTGCTTGCAATCATCCTTAACCTGCACATTCAACTGTAGTTTCTCTCCAAAACAAATAGTAATATGTTTCTTCTTCTCTTCACAAGGTAAAGGCATCAGTTTGAACTTCTTACCATCTTTGTGCACTACATAGTTATTAGTATAACCATCATGAATTGTCCTTCTCAAATGCTGCCATGGTCTACCCAAAATAATATGCCCACATGTCATTGGAATGACATCGCACAAAACATAATCCTGATATGGACCAATTGTAAAATCAACATATGCCTTCTTAGTAACCCTTACCTGCTACTCTTGACTCACCCAAGTGACATTGTAAGGACTAGGATGATCAAATGTTTTCAATCCCAACTTATGCACCATTTCCCAAGAAACTAGATTATCATGAGAACCTAAATCTATAATCAACTTGCATATCTTTCCATGGCTTAAACAATTAGTTATGAAAATAGATACCTGTGGTGGTTGCTGTATCTTGCCTTTCTCCACCATAAGCATTTCTCCAACCATCACTGGAGAGGCTGACGACATTTCTGGTTCTTCTGGCTTCTCCTCCTCTTGTTCCAAGTGAACCCTTCTATTCTTGCTCCTATCAAGATCATCCTTCTTAGGACATTTGAAAGATGTGTGTCCCACCTCATTGTAGTGATAACATCTACCTGTGAACACTCCTTTACCTAATCCAAATCTACCTCCACCTCTATATCCACCTCTCTAATCTGTAGAAATCTCCTTACCCTTCTCATTGCTATTTTGAGCTTCATTAGTAGGTCTGCCCCTACCTCTATGTCCTCTTCCACTTCCTCCTTGCCTTTCTTGCTTCCTCTTTACCCTCTCTTCAGCCCTGATGGCTAACTGAAAACATTCTCCAAGTGATTTTGGTACTATCAAGCCAATCTCATCTTGCAAGTTATACCTAAGCCCATTAAGGTATCTTGCCACTTTCTGTTCTTCATCTTCTAATCCTCCTCTAATACTAAGCTTATGAAATTGCTCAGTATAGGACATAACATCCATGTCCTTTTGTTTCAGATTCTGCCTCATCCTTTTTGTTTGAATGGAGTAATCATATGAAAGGAATTGATCCTTCATCCTACCCCAAGAAGTGATTCTTGATGCACCTCTAGCCATTCTTTCTATTTGCACACTACTCCACCATGTAAGTGTTGTTCCTCTTAGTTTTGTTTTTGCAAATTTGATCTTCTTCTCATCACTCATCTCCTCATACTCAAATTTTTTTTCAAGGGCATCTATCCACCCTAATAGCTCTTCACTATCCATCTTCCCTTGGTAGGTAGGTAACTCTATGTTTGCCTTTATCCCACTACCTTGGACTACCTTTAGCAATCTCACAAATTTCTTTTCTTCAGCATCCAACTCATCCTTAGGAGGATTCTCATCTACCTCCTCATCTCCTTCTTGATCATCTTTCTCATCCCTTCTAGGATTCTTCTGTAATGCTTCCAATCTTGCTAAGATTGATGCATTCTCCCTTCTCACTTGCCTCAACTCTCTTTCCCTTACAGCATCATGTTCTCTTATGTCCATCAACTCTTTTTCTCTAGCCTCTAAGGCTTCTCTCAACTCATTGTTCTCCCTAGCCATCTGATTCTTAGGAGGAATCCTTACACCTCTCACAAACCCTTACTATTTCACAAGATCCACAACTTCCTCGAAGACCTACTAGTGGCTCTGATACCAATATGATGCAAAGCATCATGGACAGTAGTAGCATGGTCATAACTTCACATGCAATAACTCTCAAGTTCATTGTCTTCTATGACAGAGGTCAAACTTCACACCATGAATGGCTTAAACACAACAACTTACAAGTTCATGATACATATGTTGGGGACTTCAGGACACATCCCACCAGACACTTAACTCCTAAGTTTCCATACAACCCACTGTACAGGGTCTACAGGACAGCAGTCTCATAGACTGTCTCCACACCATTACACCATTGTAAAGATAGTCACCATGTCCTCCTTGGAATGATCTCTACCAACTCAATAACTTACCAAACACCTAATTCCTTTCTTGGTAAACCAATAACATGACAAACATACTTATCTTCTTCCTCGGTGGCTGTCTCCAATGAGGACTGTTAGAAACAGCAATCAACAAACAAAGAGGATTGATTCCTTAGAGAATATTTCCATATTCCTTATCATAGGATCATTGCTAGATCCAAAACATCTTATACCATTGCTAAAGACTGGTATTTCACCAGGATTTCACTCCACAATCAATGACCATCACCCAAGTGCTGCTGTCCTCTACTCCATCCCAATACATAACTCTGCAGGGTCATCTACATGACCAACATAGTCCAAACCATCCACCTGCCCTCATAACCTCTACAAGCCCTTGCATTAGCTATCATACAACTTATTCCTCTGATCAGGGATAGAAAGGATCAAAGGAATGAGGAGAATTTCATCGAGTTGCTCAGAAGAACCCTAATCTAGGTTTTAGAACAGTCAACACAAAACAATAATTTTTACACCTCAAGATTACTTTCAAGAGTCCAAACAAGATTCAACACAAAGCTATTTCAATCTACTATCCATCCAACATGCCCATGTGCTATGACAATTCCATACAGGTACGGATTTCTCAGGAAAACAGTGATTTTCTGACAGAAACAACAATTTTAAAGAGCAGTTCGGTATTTAAAGACCATATCCTATCTTCCTTCAACTTCAAGGGCTCAAACTCACAAAAATGGATAGTCAACCCATCAACCTTTACTTCCAAGCATTCCACATTCCACAACAGGGCCGTACTATACAGTAGTACAGGCTTTTTGCATAGAAAACTTAGAAAATACAGAAAAGGTAGAAAAAGTAGAAGTTTCTTTGTTATTTCTTGCAATCCACTCAATGTGTCCACACAATCAATCCCTCCTGGCTTCAAATAAGCCTCATACATTTTAAAGAAGTCATTTTGGGTCCAAGAAACTGCCCCCACCATCAAGTTTTTTCTTGATTCCTAACTACAGCAAAATAGAAACTATTTTTAGAAACTATCCTCTTTAGGACTACACCGACAACTTGAAGTTTAGAATGATGTTCTCTAACATGTAGTTAACCTAGGACAAGGTGTTAACATTTCTCCTAACCCTTGACATGCCTTTAAAGGCTAACAAACATGAAAACTTTGATGACTATCCTATATGCCTCAACAAAGGCTACATAAATGACTATTGCAAACTACCTAGGACTTACAACAAGACAATAGATTTTAGCTATTTGGACATACTCCATTTACATGCATGGATTCAAGCCTTATACAACACTTAATGGTCTCAAGGACCTTCATAAACCAAACAACTACTTGAAGATCAAACAAAACCCTGATGTCTTGGTGCTCCTGCACCAAGTGCGGAGCAAAAAAGCTAAATAAGGTCAGAAAACAAAGTTTATGTGGTTAAGTTGAGAAGCAGGGTAGAATAAATGAATACATTTGAATCTGTGTATTGATCCTTCAATGCAACTATGATCCAACATGTGGTAGATACATCAACAACAGTTCGTGCTCTGGTAGTGAGCCAATCCTTCTTCTTCTTTCTTCTTTTCTCTAGGCAGTGAGCCTTTGTGCAGTGAGTACTTCTTCATAGGTAGTGAGCCCTAAGGTAGTGAGCCTTCTTGTAATCTGGTATTGAGCTATCATAATATATTGTGAGCTAACACTCGCTATGGTTTTAACCTTTTTGGGTTTTCCATGTAAAAATCCTGGTGTTCATGTGTTATGTCTTTATGGTTATTGTTCTTATGCTTATTCTGCTTTCATGTTATTAAGTTTGGAAGTTGGATTAGTAAACAAATTAAGAATTGGTTTTGTGGAATACTGATTCAGCCCTCCACTCTCAGTATTCCTTATATTCAACACATGTAGCATGAATGCCTTATAGATTTGGTGGAGAGATTCCAACTAACTTACCTCCAATGCACCCTTGTTAATTATATATTCAAGAGATAGTTGATTCACATCATGGGACACTTTAGTGGGTCACACTTACACTAGTAGTTCTAATTTCATGACCACTATGGAGATAGTGAGGAGCTAGACAAGATAAGGTAGCTAAGGAGCCTGAGGATGAGTCTAATGAGGACTACATACCTTGATATGAGTTAGATGAGTTAGAATTGGAGGATTTAGATCATGAGGAAGAGGAAGAAGAAATATAAAATGTTGTTAAACATTGACTTACTTTACTTAGAGATTTGATGGACAAGGAGAAGAGAATAGTTGATCTATCATGGTAGTCTAGTGATCCTTGTGAGTACTAACTAATTATCTACTCTTAGCACAAGTTTTTTTATGATTTTGCTCTAACATGGTTTGACATTCTCCCTTCTTTTTATTATCTGGAGGCACTACTAATGAGTAGAGGAACTTTATTATATATTCTTCATTAGATGTCTCGGTTCATAGTAGTAGACACACTAGGGAGGCTCTATCGATTGATGTTTGATAACCTACTATTACATATCATCACATTGACATTTTTTCTCTAACTTATCATGTTGGCTAGGAATTATCTTCTTATCACACTAGAGTTGCCACATTAGAGGAATATATTTCTTTGCTTCAAGAGATGGCCCATCTTAATGTTTAGAGGCACTCTTCAATTTCACGGGTCATTACTATTGTAGGACCATCATGCTCACAAATGCATAGTCACATTACTTTGCTAGGGAACACTCACAAGACCCCTAGACCTTTAGATGTTTCAAATAGTAGGCAGTGACATTAGAGTAAGAGCCCTAGTGACTCTGTTAGTTAGAGATTTCCTTGAGGGACCTTCTTTATTACACTATTTTTTTGAAAGGTTTCCCTCTTGCATGTGGAATATTAGCACGTATCTATGCATAGTTGTTATTCTCTTTTTAGGCTCCCTTGATGGAGAAGATTGTACTTGAAATTTCATCAACTTTTATGATATCAGACTCATACTATATATGGCCTTTATGCTATTTTAGTTGATATCTTCTACTTCTCTTCCCTCTTGGTATACATGGTTGGATAAGACATGTATTTATGTATGTTGGCAAATTTTTTTGTCGTATGCACACCTATGATGATCACTTGTAATGATGAAAATGATATTTTTTTGTTATCTTTTTCTTATTTACAATGTATGTAATAGATGTTTTACATATATGAAAATTCAAATTACTATGCTTACTTGATGTTAGATTCTAGATACCATGATGTAAGGACATGCTTTATTGCTTTGCATGTATGCAAATGCTACGAACAATGTGAATACTCTTAAGTAAGATTTTTTACTTAGGGGATTGTGAGTTGATCTAGTATAGGATTGCCTACTAAATATATGATAAGGGAATCAAGTGGGAGTGGGAAAGGATATGAAACAACTTCAAGAATTTGTATTCTAGAAGGCTAAACATTGATCCTTATCTAGAAAAAACACTTTGACTTAGAGGTTTCTACTTAGATAAGTAACAAACTTTGTTAACACATTATAGACTTATATCAAAGATGACCAACAAATTAGATCTAGGGTAAAGGAAAGGATCTAGAGAAAAAGATGGCCCTAAAAGACAACAAGACTCTTGGCTTTGCCCAACTGGTGCATGTGTGTTCTTTGTACCTCTCTTCTATTATTTTCTCTAATAGATGCGACCCCCGTAGCTTTAATCTTAGATTTATCTCAACCTAAGAGTATGGACATAAGAAATACTCATTTCTCTCTTTTATTTTATTTTTATTTTTTTATAATTCTTTTATCTTTCTCTCTTCTTTATTTGATTTTTTTGGTAACTTTTTTACTCTCTTTTTTACTTTTTTTTTCTTATTTTGACTCTTTTGAATCTCTCCTTTTTTTATTGATTTATGGATTTTTTATCCCCTTGATGTTTTTGGATAGGATGGATAAGTGGTTTGGTCCCACCAAGAGCTTTGCTACCTCGTAGCACTTCCCCTTCACTAAGGAGGATCAAGGAAGGTCTGCTTGTAAGATTCTATTAGGTATCATAGGCTTATGTACTTTCTATGCTTAGACTTGATAGCATGAATCATTAGGATCAAGATTAGTATAAAACTATAAGTTTAACTTTGTTCAATTTTTTTGGGAATGTATTAAGGGATAAAAATGAGTAATGATGTTTTTAGTAAATATCTAAGGCTTAGAAGTTACAACCTATACTAAACAACCTTAAGACTCCTTGCTAAGACAAAATTCTAACAAGAGCATATCACGAATAAAGTGCATGATGAATAGAATGAAAATGCATTTTTTTAATTTTCATGTTTTGCAATTTTTATGTGCTTTTGAAATTTTGTGATTTTTTTGGATTTTTGGATTTTTTGAATTTTGTATTTTATGACTTTTATGTTTTGTCTATATATAATATTTCTTAACAGGAAAAGTATTTACCCTCTCACCAAATTATTGTCCTTCCATGGTACTAAGGAGGTAGATATTGTTTCTAACATCTTCTTTAATTACATATGGACTATTCCTGTCCTCTTGGAATTTTCTTTTCTTGATGTGCTTCTTATTCTTTGTGATACCTCTTTTGAACACAAATTATTTGAATCTAAAAATGTTGGAACAACCAATATATTAATGCAAAATCCAAGATTACTTCCTAATGAAGGGGGTAAATCATAAAACACACAATAACATAAAATTGCACACAGAAAATAGAACTTTCTTTATTGATTTAGACAACTTAATACATTACAGAAGCTCAAATACAATCGGAGGAATCAACCCTCCATAGGCTGCAACACATTACAGCTTCCTCTCACCAGATTCTAGAATCATCTGCCTTTTATAACCCTAAATCAGCTAGGGTTTCTGTTTTCCTACCTATTCTTGACTCTACAATTTCCCCTTTAACTCTACTACCACCCAGTGTTCCCAAAAATGGTTATTAATAGCCTTTTTGGTGGCCAACAACCTAATTTCAAAATTTGCATCTCCCTCCAAAAATAGGTCAACTTCTGGGAGCCGTAACTTTTGATCTAGGTGTCCGATTGACAAACCGTTTTATGTGTCAGAAAGCTCGCAAAGTGCTCTATGCACTAAGAACATGCTCTTTTAGTTTTGGCCATTTTTTGGGCCTGTATAGGGCCGTTTAGTGCCTTAAACCTGAGTTTGAATAATTTTTAGTCATTTTTCAGGAAACAAAAATTTTAAATATCCGCAAATGATCTTTGTGTGATTCCTTTTCCAAAGGTCTTATTTTTCAGTTATGTAGCTTCCTATAAATTTCACTTCATTTCATGCCCAAATGCAAATTTTCTAAAAATAGCAGGTTGCTATTTTTAGTAGTTTGGAAAAACTGAAAGTTCTACATCATTATTCAAGCGATTATGGAACCAGAACCACAAATTTTGAAAAGAAATGGAAATAACATCAACAATTTTGAAACAAATCTTTTTTTGGGTGATGCAAGATTGCCCTTACACCACTGGATGCTCCTTCATCACTTCCATAATGAATATTAGCACAATAAAGCCAAAATGTCTAACATAAAAAGTGAATTAAAATTTGTTACCCCTCCTTTTTTTTTGTTTCTAGGCTTTGTTTATTTTGTTGTTCTTTCGCGGGGTTCATCAAATTTCTGCCTAAAAATCTTAAGAGTTGTATTTTCTCCTTTGTTGCCTTAGAAAATTCCTTGAATTCGTGAGTATTCAAGATTTCCTAACCAAGTCGCTAGGTTCTCAAGTTTTAGAACTCCCCAACTTTGTGACTTCATATCCCCTTTGCTATGTTTCGTGGCCCTTGTGTCTCTCTTTAAAGTTACTAAGTCGCCAACTTTTAGAACTTAAAAACTTCTAAATTAAGGTTCTAAAGTTTCTATTTCTTGCAACTCGGCGACAACTAAGCCATGGACTAGATATTAAGGTAATTAATGATCATTTAATATGGCGTACAACACAACTAGTGAATGTCCTTTGGGTAATTTTTGAAAAGTGAGCAAATCTTCAAGTTATTTTCTCAAGGCACAGAATTAGTACCATGTCAGCTTGGCATTTAAAAGCACGTCCTGGCACCATATCTGTATGATTATTCACATTTCATGGCAGAGATTTTCTAAGTGGTCTATTTTTCCTCCTGTTTCAAGTTATTATCTCTACAGTGCTTAGTCATTGCTCCTAGTGTTTAGCAGTTGTAATGAAATTCAAATTTCACGGCGTCTCCACTCACTTTGTTATTGAAAATAGTTGGTCTAATGTGAAACACACAGAGCTTGGGCATGTTGACTTAGCAAAATTTTGGTCTCGTCTGCATTAGGAAGATAGGTCACCCTTTACAGAGAAGATTCTACAAAGTGGCTTGGTGCAAGCTATTGGTTTTCCTACTTTTGTGCAATGTGTAGATTTGGTTATTGCATGTGCAGAGAAATACAACCCTGAAACTCATGAGATCAAGACAAAGGATGGGCTGCTGATTGCGAAGATTGATTCTAAAGCCATCTCTTGAGCATTGAGAATTCTAAGAAGATAGAATTTTGAGGATATGTCTGTAGCTCTTGGTGTGGAGTTCTTCAAAGAAAATGGGGACTAGTGTAAGAATTCCATTGCACGAAACTGGCTGAAATTAGAGAAATGAGGTAAGTCACAACTACCCTCTATGCTTAAAAGAGCCCACTTTAAAGATGAAATTTCAGACATTGTTACCCTACTGCACCAAGTTGTTGGTAGTGAAGATGCAAGCTCTTTTGAATTTTGGATGTATCATTTCATCTTGTTAATATGTAATGAGGGTTAGTTTATTAATTGGGTATAAATGATAAGTTGTCATCTAAATGAACAATTGGTTAGATTTCATGAGACTTTTGCATTCCACATGTGTTCATATTTGATATACATTCTAGCCAGTCGAGAGGTTGTCTAGACTAGGTTGAGGCCACATGGGTCTTTAACCCCAAATACACCTATGTATGCCTATTTTCCCTAGTTCACAAAAGATGTTGGAATGAAGGATTATTGTCGGGTTAATGATGCCTTTTTTATGTTTTTGGTGAGAAAATTAAATGGTAATACCGAACTAAGGATTTCTCCTAATGTTGCATCTTTGGTTATGCAATTTGGAAGTTTTTATATCCAATTTGATAGATTCACTTACCTAATATTGGGAGGTTATGAGTTGGCACCAACCAAGTTGCCCTGGTACCCTAGTGATTACATTATCTTCTTGGAGGTTTGCAGGCAAATGACTGCTGTGAATATTAAATATTAAAATATGAGAAAAAGATGGTATACCTTTCCATTTTCTCTATCTACTTATTCTTGTAAAACCATGGAACTGCTAAAGGAGATAAGTATGTGTTGGGGAAATTTAACCTTCATTCTTTGTTGTTGAGGCCAAACTTTGATAGCAAGAATTATGTGAAACGAAACTTCTATGGCTCTAGCTCATACGAGAATCACTCTAGCTTGGAAGATTTCTAGGAAGATTGTATGGATGATCGTGAAGTTCAGAGACGGAACTGCATGAGACTTACTCTAAGTCAAATTCAAGCTTTTGGTTTATCCATTTATATTCTAGAAAAAAGATGAAGAAGATTCTAAAGTAATTGATGTGGAATACCAAACCCTGCTTTGAAAATCCCTTCCTCAAATCAATTGGTCTGCGAAGGAGGTTGTGGATTTGATAGTTTGCTCTCCTGCTGTGATAAAAGGAACAGAGGATTGGTTGGCTGGGAGATGGTGTGGACATGTTGGTTCACCCCATGAATAGAGAAGTTTAAGAGCCATTGAGAAGAAGACAGTGCAAGGTTCTTCTACACAAAGTTCTTCAAGAAGGAATGAGGCATCACAATCTATTTCAAGTTCACAATTAGGAGGCAATGGTGAGAGACCTGATGATGCTCTCAAATTGAAGTCATCCTGTGAGTTAGATAGTCTCCCCTTATTTGCATTAGGAAAGAAAAGTGTTCAAGCTAAAACAGTGCCTATGAATCCTGGCCACATTTTTGAACAAATTGTTAATGATGGTTCTTTTCCCACTTTTCTTGAAATTCCCTCTTCTCCTACCGATGAGGAGATTCCTGCTCCTATTTTAGTTGAAAATCAAAATAGGTCTATGTCTAGCAATGTGGATACTATTGTAGTTACTTCCTCTCCAAGTTGGCTAAAAAAGGTAGTAGAGAAAAAGAGAAAAAATGTGCCCACCGTAGAAAAAGAAGTAGACACAGTTGCCATGCTCTTGCAAGGTACTGCGAAGCCTAAGAAAGCTAGAAGAATGTCTGGAATGGTGAATGATGCTACTTCTGGTCATTAGGTGTTGGAGATTGCTGACCTAATAAAGGACTTGAATGAAAATGATATAACTAAAGCAGATTATAAAATAAGTCACATTGACTTGGGCCCTTCTACTCTTGAGGGGGATTCATATCATGCAAATGTTTTTGTGAATGCCTTGATTAAAAGAGCTAAAAAAGAGATGAAAGATAATCTAAATCTTTAATCTTAGATTTTGTCTTTGACCAAATTCATCCAATCCATAGTAACACCCACATTGCAGGAGGCATCTAGCTCAAAAGTTGTTGGAATTGCTGCCAGTACTGTTCAACAGATTAAAAAGAATCAAAATTTTGCTAAGGCTATTATTGAGTGGGTCAAAAAATTATCATGTTATATGTTGTTTTTCTTAACCAAAATGACACAAAGCTACTCCCAGGGGCATAACAAAAGAAAAGAATTGATCAGCGAACTCCAACAGGTGAGAAAAGAACAAGGCAGTACCTATGTGCTTTCTAAGGAAGTTGCTGAGTTGATAGCCTTAGATTCTATAACACTCATGAGAGAAAATTTGGCTAATGATCCCCATGAGATCAACCCATCCTAGGCTGATTCATTAGATTAGGAGCTAAATATGTATGATAATCTTATTGAGAAAATTAATAAATCCTTACAAGATTATCTGGATTTGATGATTGATATTCAAAGGGATTGCCATAAACTGGAAGTGAATATTTTGGATGAATTTGGAGAAAATCTATGGGATCCTAAAGAAATCAGCATGGAAGCCAAGGAGATGCTTTGTAATGAACTCGCTGATCCTGATGTTGTTTCTAGAGAATCACTTGGTAAAATGGGCTTCATACAGGTTTATCTTAATGGTTTTAGAAATAGAGATGATATGATTTAGAAAACTATGGCAGGAATAACCAAGACTTTGGCCAAATTCAGAACTAGACTATAGATCACTACCGTCCTGAGAAGCAAAGGCATCACTACTATTATAACTAAGTATCAAGAGTATAAGCTAAAGGTGAAGATGCTAGAAAAGATGGCAGAAGATCAAGCTATGGAAAGCGTTGAAGACCCCAAGGAAGGCAAAGGGGTGGTGAATTAAGTTTCATTTCTTTTATGCATTTTTTGCTATTTGGCTCTAAAACTTTTAAAACTTTATTATTATTTTGAAAACGGTTGTCATCAAGAAACTATTCTTCTTTCAAAGACAGTTATTATGTGCACAATATAAATATGTTATAGGTGACATAGTATGGATCTTTCTTTTTGGGCAAAACTTTGATTTTCTCAATTAAGTTAGATATATCATATGTATGTTTTGGATTTCTATATACTTCAATATAGAAAGGATATATTGTTGGGATTATTCAAACCAGTATGGTCTTTGTGCTGTAATGTTTGGATTGTTATTCTTCCTTTGTTGAATGTAATATTGATGGTTGTCTTTATTATATTGAAGAGTTCAGTTTGTGATTTCATTACTATGGATGTTTATCTTTGAATGGATATATCATGGTGATAAGAATTTAAAATTCTTTCTTCTTTAGTTATCATTCAAGATCTTTGAATCTCTTTAAGTTTTAGCTTATTTAAATGTATGAGATCTCCTTTTAAATCTTTCTGGTTAAAATCACTTCCTTTTTCCTTCTTTCTGGTTAAAAGCAACAGATATTCTGATTAATTGTATATCAATTGAAGGTAGTTGCCACCTTGTAAAATAAGTAGAGAGTTAGGTAAAAAATACTATCATAGCTAGCTCAACTATGGTTACATTTGTCATTATTTGGGCGAGAGAATATAGAGTTGAATGACAAATTTGTAAACCAACAAAATTTTACAATGAGATCCTTGTATAAGTAAGACAAGGAGGAAGTAGGAAGGTAGGAATAGACCACTAACTAACCTTCCAAAAAGGTGAAACATGTGGGAACACTTGGGACAAGTTTTTGGACATTTATAAATTCCCTATGAAGAGAGACAAAAAGGTAAAATTCTCAAAGTGTGGATTTAACTAGTGTGAATAGGACTTTCCTAGATGAGTTAAAAGATAACTAGTTATATGATGTCCTTATTTACACCAACACCCCTCCTTATGTGCAAATTAGGGAGAAAAGATAAATAAATATGGTTCTGAGCTATGAGGCCACGTTAGCTACCCATGTACAAACAATTTTCTCATAAATGGAGTAAAGGGGGAAAGCTAGTGGGAAATAAAACTCTTCTCCAAAAGAGGAAAAGATACATGAAAATAATGTATAAGTGAAGAAGAAAGGAGGACTTAATATGAGCCCCCAAGGACTACTTATAAAAAAAATGTACAGTAAATGTTCCCCATAGGAGAGAATGAAGAGATGATGGAGCCCCCAATAAGATGTGTGATCTAGTAGTGTTAATTGGTGCTCGAAGAAGAATACAAAAAGTGGTCCATGAATGTCAAACAAAATTTCTCCTCTTTGGAATAAATACATCTACAAGTAGGTGCATGAAATCTTCCCATGTGAGAAGAAGAATGTAAGTCTCTAAATTCTACACATGATCCAAAGAAAACAATAGAATCTCTAGAATCTACTCAAATGATCCATGTGAAAGGTGATATAGAATATGATCTAAAGATGTATATGTGGTGACAACAAAATTGATGTCTCTATATTATCAAAACTATCTACCAACTCTATAATATGAGATTCATTAAACAAGTTTGGTATACTTGTCATGTACTCATCCTAAAAAACTACATCAAAAACATAAAATTGAAGATCATGTTGTCCTAAATCATTAGAAACGATAGATGTAGTAACACTCAATTCTAAAGAACCAGGAGGTGAAGGAGATATAATATTAGCACAAGGCTTAAGAAGCGATGTGGAGGAAATAACACAAACATTCAAATAACCAAATTGAATTTCCTTATGCATGCTAGATGTATAAATGTCATCACCAATCAAAGAATCAAAATAATCAATAGAAGTAAAGAAGGAAAAAAATTATAATCTATGTAAAGTCAAAAAATTGCATACCCTTGCAATTTCACACTACATTTGACAACCACCTTAGCGCTTCCACCTTCTCTCTACATTATAGGTTAAGGTTTGCTTCATCCTAGCTCCTTTCTCTTAACTCTTGTCAAATTTCATTTGGATCTTTTCTTGTCACATTTTCCTAATGTGTTCCATGTAACCAAGAACTTAAATCACCTAGACTCAAGTGCTACACTTAGACGTCTGTGCGACACACTAGTATCCCACATCCATTTAGCACCAGGTGAACATTCTTGGGCATTACCAGACTCCTTCAATGACAACATCTGAGACTATCGTGTAACACCCTCCCAAGGTACAAAATGTCTCTTTGCATGCTATTTTGAGGATTCCTCCCTTTTAGGGGAGATTCTTAGATTTTGAAATTTCATTATCATTCATTGTCAATATCTCACAATCTCTTAGGCTCTACTTTGCAATTTGGAGATACTCTTGGTGAATTCAATCTCAATAGTAGCTACATAGATTTTTGCACTCCCTTGTGGCTTGGTGTCATCTTCAATAGCTCTTGGAGGTTTTAGTTTTCTTGGTTCTTACTGGGAAAGCTCTCTCTTGTTGGGGTTTGAAGTTGTGTACTAGATTTGAGCTCTTGAGAGTTTGCATTCTTCTCTTCTTCATTTAGATTGGTGATATTATTTTATTTTGTTGTTCAATGGTTTTTATTTAAATATGTTTTACATTATATTGTTATTTTCTTGGTGTAGACTACCATTTTTTTGCATTGCATGGTGTAGACTACCACACTTATATATTGTAGGGTTTCTTCCATGTAGACTAGGGAAGTAAATCTCTTTAGCTTACTTGTTATTTATTTCTCTCAATTCCTAGATGTACATAGGATAGGAGAACACACATTTCTTTTCTTTCCAAACATCTATTTCAATATGTTGCTTGTGGAGGTAGAAATATTGAAATCAGGGCTTGACTAAAGCAAGCTCCTTAGTAGCACAACCCTTCTCTCCTTTACTTTTGTAGATATTGCCAGAGTAAAGACTTATCAAATGCATGAAGGTTTCATTTTCCTTATTTTGTTCCTTCTGTTAGATGCACAAGACAACTGAGAGGAGGGGGTGAATCAGTTGTACATTAAAACATTAAACCCTCAACAGTATTCCAATCCTTATTAGACTTCAAACTCTTATTATGCATTAGCAGAATGTAAACATATGAAACATCAATGCAAACACATCCAAACACATAAGAAGACTAGATTTACATGGTAAACCCAAGAAGAGAAAAACCATAGTGAGGATTAGCTCACATATATATGAATAGCAACACCAAATACAAGTAGGCTCAATGCCAAGGGCTCATTGCCCAAAAAAAGGCTCACTTCCAGAAGGACTCACTATCTGGAAGAAAGAAGAATAGATGAACACTATTACAAAGAGATTCACTATCTCAAGACAACAAGAGAAATCCACCATTGCAAATTTATGCCATCCGCAACCTTCACCTCACTGCCTCCAATAACTTCAAGCAGATTGAAATCTAGACACCTTCTTCTCACTACATCTAGAAGTCAGAAAAATTTAAGTCCACACTCAATTCATCACCCTTGATCACATTCACATCTTTTTCCTTCTTCACCCTCTCTACTCAAACTTCACCTTCCATTTGTACCATCCGTGACCTAGAACAATCTCAATTAGGTCAGCCTTAATGAAACTTGTGCACCTCAAACATGCAACACCATAATAGGTCAACACTAAACACTTTTGTGGTGGAAAGAAGTGAAGGTGGACCATGCCAAGGGTTCACCATTCTAGTCATAACATCCACAATCCATGAGGTACCTCTCCAAATAGCACTGGCATGCTAGGTCAGCTAAACTTGAACTAACATTACAAGTGACTACATACATGCCTCTCCAAGTCCAAAAACATCATGCAAGCCACAAAGAAACACTCCACAACATCCACACATCTTTATAGAATATTAAACATCATCAAAATCTTTTGCAACACTTCCACAACCACCTGAAATAAAGAATGCCTTCCTTCTACATATCAGGATGCACTTCTACTGAATTCCAACACAAGAACTGAGTTTGTGAAGCAATCCAACACTAGAAACTTCAAGGGAAAGTAGATATAGACAATATAAGCATATTCACAGATCCACAAGTCAAGAAAAATCAATGCAGAGAAATGCAAAGAAATCTCATTTCTCTCAGATAGCCTTCCTCACAGGTAAACACTCTGTCAGACAAATCTTCTACTGCCGCATGATCCAGAACCTGAAACTTTGGAAGTAGTACCTTTGAATACTTCTGATCATTACTTCCAAACTACACAAGCATATATCCAACCATGAAGAATTATGGAGCACAATATTGAACACACTTCTATCACATTGCCCATTCTTTTATTCAAATTTTCTCAAAAGCACTTGGAAACCAAGTGAAACATCTGCATCAACAATACTTATTGGCATCCTTAAACACTTCTCATCATGAATTCACTAGAGGTTGACATTAATAACAACAGTAATGATAGCACCAGCTTCCAACAACTCCAATGCTAGGGGGTTGACATCAATGACAACACCAACAAGCTTCCAATAAACTCCCCCTTTGTCATTGATGGCAACATCAACTCTCTAAAAAACCATCAACAACATAATCAACCAGTAGCACTCCCCTAACTGGGGCATCTCTTACTCTTCACACTCTTTAACCAACTTTCCTGCACTATGGTTTTTCAACCACTTTAATTCTCCCCCCTTTGACATCAATGGAAAAGAGCAACAAACTCAACCAACTCTCTTTCCTGCATACTCCACACTTTCCTCTTCTGCATTGAATTATTGTGCTCTCCCCCTTTGATAATACTTCAAAGGGCAACACTTGCAACACTAGAAAGCATCTTCCCTATGCACTACTCTCACTTTTCTACATTCTCCCCCTTAGGGGCATAAAATATGCTCCATCTAACTGCACCAACCAGCAGAACCACTGCATACTCCCCCTAAGAAGTAGATTTTAGCATCAGTCTAGAACTAAGAGTGTATCTTGAAATGCTTCTTGAATAGATGCACACACTTATGCATCTAATTAAAGGAGGGCCAATAACCCCTAGCCTCTGTCGAAGGTACTCAAAAGTATCGTTAGGAAAAGCCTTTGAAAAATATCTGGAACTTGATCCTTAGTAGGCACATACTCCAATATCTGCAACCTTCTCTCTTAGAAAGTGATACAAGCTTGAAATACATATCTTTGTTCTTGAATGCATTACTAGATTCTTTGAAATGTTGATAGCACTTGTATTATCACATAAAATAGGAATGGGTTCATCATATGATACCTTGATATCCTTCAATGTCTACTTCATCCACAACACCTGTGTGTAGCAAGAGGTTGCTATAATGTACTCTACCTCTATAGTAGATAATGACATGAAATCTTCCTTCCTACTCAACCATGAAACCAATCTACTTCTAAGAAAGAAAGCACCACCACTTGTACTTCTTCTATCATCTATACATCCTACCCAATCTACATCTGTATATGCATTCAAGGAGAAATCAACACCCTTAGGATACCATAAGCCATAATCTAGAATACATTTCAAGTATCTAAATGTCCTTTTTACTGTTGTAACATGTGATTCTCTAGGATCTTCTTGAAATCTAGCTACAAGACAAACTACATGCATGATATCCAGTATGGTAGTAGTTAGGTATAGCAATCTTCCAATCATTGATCTATACTTTCTTTAATCTATCTTAGGAGATTCATCATTCTTTCTCAAATTACAACCAATGACCATAGGAGTACATAGTGGTTTAGAATCCTCCATCCTAAACTTCTTCAACATTTCCTTAATATACTTTGATTGTGAAATGAAAATACCTTTTTCTGATTGACTGATTTGTAACCCAAGGAAGAAATTCATTTCCCCACACATTGAAATTTTAAATTCTTTCTGCAAATCTCTTGCACATACCTTCATTTCCTCCAAAGATTATATCATCAACATATACCACCACAATCAAGATTTGATCTTCTTCAACTTTGAAGTATAAATTACTATCTACAGTACCCTTTTTGAATCCTTGTTGTAGCAAGTATCTATATAGTCTTGCATACCAAGATCTGGGAGCCTGTTTAAGTCCATACAATGCCTTCTTCAATTTGCAGACCATATTTGGATCATCTAATAAATGAAAGCCTTTTGGTTGTTCAATGTATACCTCTTCTTCCAACTCTCCATTCAAGAATGTAGATTTCACATCCATTTGATGAACTTTGAAGACTTTATGAGTTACGAAGGCCAAAAACATTCTAATGGCCTCCATTCTTGCCACTAGAGCATATGTTTCCTCAAAATCTATTCCTTCCACTTGTGAGTAGTCTTTACACACAAGCCTAGCCTTATTTTTGACTACTCCATTCTTAGTCAATTTGTTCTGGAACACCCATTTAGTTCCTATCACATTTTTGTCTGTTGGTCTTGGTACAATTTCCCAAGTCTGATTCTTCTCAATCTACTTCAATTCTTCTTCCATAGCTTTGATCCAGTGTTCATCTTTTCAATGCTTCAATCATTGTTTTAAGTTCTATTTTAGACAATAAGCACAAATTTACCTATTCATCTATCATAGCACTTTTTCTTCTTGTTAATACACCTTTGTTCTTATCTCTAATAATTTGATCCTCAGAATGATTCTTCTGCACATACTTGGGGGTCTTAGGAATCCTTTCCAGAGCATCTTCTTCATCAACTTGCATCTCATTTTCCTTTTCTTCTTCTCTTTCTTCTTCTTTGTAAGGGAATTCATCAGATTCATATCCTTCTAACAACACTAAACTTTGATTGGTTCTTCATCTACTTTGACTTTTACACTTTCAACTAACTTCTTTAACCTCTTGTTGTAACACCTGTAAGCCTTGCTCTTTGTACAATATCCAAGGAAGATTCCTTAAACTGATCTTGTATCAAACTTTCCTATATTTTTTCATCTCTCCTAATATAGCACTTGCTTCCAAACACTCTAAAATATTTAATGGTAGGAATTATTCCATACCATAGTTCATATGGAGTCTTTAAACTATTGACCCTTTCTTGCACTTTGTTTTGTATGTAGACTATAGTGTGAATAGCTTCTCTCCAATAGATTTTTGATAGATTTTCTTCTTTCAACATTGTCCTTGTTGCTTCTTGAACTGTCCTATTCTTCCTTTCCACCACTCCATTCTGCTAAGGAGTCTTATCACCTTGAAAACTTCCTATTCTTGTAGGTCAACACAGATCTGTATGTACTAACTCCAAAGGTTTAGTTGTAGAATATTATTTAGTTTTAAAATTCTTTCTTGTTTACTTCCCCATCTAACATTCCTTGAAAATTCCATTGATAGTCTTGGTAATTCTTGATAGATCTTTCACAACTTGAGTAGAGTTGATCTTCACTAGGCTATTAAAATTGATGTGCCATATTCTTCTATGCCATAGCCAACTTTCATTAATTTAAGTCATAAAGCACATACCATTAGCACCTTTGAGCTAATATACATTTCCTTTTCTCCTTGTTCTTAAAGCAACCCAAGTTTTAGATCTTTCTTTTCTGATCTCATTGCCATCATCCTGAAACATAAGGTTATATCCTCTACTACACATTTGTCCTACACTTAGAAGATTATTCTAGAGACCCTTGACATAAAGAACATCATCTGTATTATGCTTGCCATCAAAACTAATTGAACCTTTTCCACAAATATTAGCAGATGCATCATCTCCAAACTTAACAAAACCTTTATCAAAATTCTCAAGCTTAACAAACTTATTCTTATCACCTCTCATATGATTTGAACATCCACTGTCAATTATCCAATGGTTTTCCTCTTCTCTTGCATGGAAAAAAGTTACCAAAGCTCCTTTGATATTGTGCCTTGTTTCTGGAACAATTTACTTCATACATCTTTCAAAGTCAATAGAATTAGTTTCAACATTCAAAGCCATGAACAAGCATTCATTACTTTCATCATCATATAGATAGTTAGACTCATCATCAGATATGCTAGTATCTTCTTTAACATAATAAATCCTCTTGATTGATTTTCCTTTGATATCCTTGCATTTGTCATTTGATAATTTGACTAGACATTTTGAAGCATAATGACCTATCTTTCCATAGTTAAAACATTTGAAGGGTAACTTACCTCTATATTTTCTAGTGCCCTTTTTCAATCTGCTTACAAAATTTGCTTCCACTTCATCAAAATCACTTGGATCTGACTTGTCATTCTTTTCTATCTTGCTAACCTTAAAATTAGTCTCTTTTCTTGAATCATCTTGACCAAACTCTCTTAATTCAAAAGTAGTTAAAGTACCAAACAATTTATTCCTAGTGTAATTATCCAAATTTTGAACTTCTTCGATAGTAGAAACTTTAGCACTATAAGATTTTAGAAGAGTTCTTAGTACCTTATTTACCACTTCACTTTCCTCCAGCTTTTCACCAAGACCATTGATGGAATTGACAACTCCATCCACTCTCTAAATATAGCTTGCAATATTTTCATCTTCTGACATCTTTAAGGTTTCAAACTTGGTCTTCAAATTCTACATCTTTGCTTGCTTGACCTTCTCATCTCCTTCATAGATACTTTCCAACTTCTTCCAGATCTCATGAGCAATTTTGTAGCTCATTACCTTCACTAATTTTGAATTAGAAAGGCTATTTATAAGAGCACTCCTTGCCTTGTCATTATTCTCATAGTCTTTAATCTTATCATCATCCTTTGGACCATCAGTAGGTATAGTATATTTTTTTCAACTAACTTCCATATGCCATACCCTAATGAGAAGAAATCTTTCCATCCTAATCTTTGAGAAAGCATAATTTGTTCCATCAAATAAGGGAATCTCAATACCTTTCATGTGCGCCATCCGGATCTACCCAAGTAGTTAAGCTTCTTCAAGGAACCTTGCTCTGATACCAATTGTTAGATGCATAGGACAACTGAGAGGGGGGTGAATTAGTTGTACATTAAAACATCAAACCCTCAACACTATTCCAATCCTTATTAGCCTTCAAACTCTTATTATGCATTAGCAAAATGTAAACATATGAAACATCAATGTGAACACATCCAAACACATGAGAACATTAGATTTACATGGAAAACACAAGAAGGGAAAAACCATAGTCAAGATTAGCTCACATATATATGAATAGCAACATTGGATACAAGTAGGCTCACTACCCAAAAAAAGGCTCACTACAAGAAGGAATCACTATTTGGAAGAAAGAAGAAGACTGTTACAAAGAGATTCACTATCTCAAGGCAATAGGAGAAATCCACCACTGCAACTTTATGCCATCCACAACCTTCAGCTCACTACCTCCAGTAACTTCAAGCAGATTGAAATGTAGACACATTCTTCTCACTACATTTGGAAGACATAAGCATTTAATCTCGCACTCAATTCACCACCCTTGGTCACATTCACATATTTTTCCTTCTTCACCCTCTCTACTCAAACTTCACCTCACATTTATACCATCCATGACCTAGAACAATCTCAATTAGGTTAGCCTTAATGAAACTTGTGCACCTCAAATGTGCAACACCATAATAGGTCAGCACCAAACACTTTCATGGTGGAAAGAAGTGAAGGTGGACCACACCAAGGGTTCACCATGCTACTCATCACATCTACAATCCATGAGGTCCCTCTGCAAATAGTGTTGGCATGCCAAGTCGGTCAAACCTGAACTAACATTACAAGTGACCACATACATGACTCTCCAAGTCCAACAACATCATGCGGACCACAAAGAAACACTCCACAACATCCACACATCTTTCCAAAATATTCAACATCATCAGAATCTTCTACAACACTACTACAACCACTAGAAACAAAGAATGCCTTCATTTTGCATATCAGGATGCACTACTACTGAACTCCAACACAAGAATTGAGTTTGCAGAGCAACCCAACACTAGAAACTTCAAGGAAAAGTAGATATAGACAATATAAGCACATTCCCAGATCCACAAGTCAAGAAACATCAACACAGAGAAATGCGGAGCAATCCCATTTCTCCCAGACATCCTTCTTCACAGGCAAACACTCTATCAGACAAATCTTCCACTGGCTCACAATCTAGAACCTAAAACTCTAGAAGTAGTACCTTTGGACACTTCTGATCATTACTTCCAAACCACACAAACATATATTCAACCATGAAGAATTGTGGAGCACAATACTGAACACACTTTTGTCACACTACCCATTCTTTTATTCAAATTTTCTCAAAAGTACATAGAAACCAAGTGAACCATCTGCATTAGCAACACTTCTCAGAATCCTCAAACACTCATCATCATTAATTCCCTAGAGGTTGACATTAATAACAACACTAATTATAGCACCAACTTCCAACAACTCCAATGCTAGGGGTTGACATCAATGACAACACCAACAAGTTTCCAACACCTTGCCATTGCATTTTTCTTCATTTTCATAGCATGTATACTTTCTTTATTTTCAAAGTCTATGTTATATGGATATTGTTGGACATTTTATTTGTCTTTCCTTGTGTTGTGCAAGTGTCCTAGATCTATAAAGACCTAATGATTTTTATTTTTATAACATTTAGGATGCCAATGCTCAGTGCAAGTATCCTCATGGTGGGTTGTCATCTAGGGTAGTGAGCTCCTCCACTCGATGATAGGTTCCTCTTTTCCCTCTCTTTTAGCTTCTATAACTCATTTTTCATAATTATGTATATTGTCTTTATTTCCAGCAATTTTTTCATGTTTCCTTCATTGTCAAGCTTCTAGTCTAGTTGTTTTCTTGGATTGGAACACATATTGGTTCTGTTAAAACCTAGAGTAGGTTTTATACATCTGAAAATGTAGATAGAAAAACCCAAGTATAGCATTCATGAAGAACTCCCTTGATTGAATACATTCAATTAAGAGGTATTTTTTCCTACACTACATTTTGGTGAACCAGACGTGTTTCAAATGTTTTCACTTACTCATTTTATTTGCTATGGTTCATCATCTCTCCTTGATGAACCTACTGTCCTAAAAAAAAAAAATCTTCTCTTTCATCATTTAATACTATGTGTTGTGAAGTTGGAGCATAGTTTATGATCTTCATGACCTTGTCTTCTAATTTCAAATACATGGTACATAGGATTTTGAGGAATTTGACCACTATGGTATTTTTTGCTAATCCTAACACACCTATTCACTCTTCTCTTGCTTTTACTCATTTCTCTTCCAAAAACATTAACAATTCTATTTCATCTCCTTCTTCATCTAGAATGGTGTCGATGACTACTTTTCATGATGCAGAGCAAGCTTTTGCAAGCTTATGTCCAACAAGAAATAATTAAGACCTAGTGTTTGAACATACATTTTGATGCATGCCTTGGCCCTTGATATGTTTTCTTCTAGGCTTGCTAAAACCCTTGTGAAACCCTATAGCCTCATGTCCTACCACACTTACCCTTGTGGTTACTCATTTTAATCTATTATTGACTTCTTGCAACCCATTCCCATTCACTTATGTTGTCACTTAAGTATCCCTTACTATCAGATTACCGGCCCCCATGTCTAGGGTTGGCTTTTTATCCTGTGACCTAAAGCTTTGACAAGTACCCAACCTTTTAAAATGATATTATATCTTCATGTTGGATATTAGGCATGCTTTGTTTTATGCTCCCCCCCACTTGTTTGACCTAGTGTGACCCCTCTTTCAAAACAACTTATACACATGTACTGAAAATGAGTCTTAAGTTATGCCCAGTCAGTGTGCTCTATGACTATTATTAACATTCCACTATAAGGAATACCTTTGCTAGGATTTAAGTTGGATTCTTGCAGGGCCATGGGGATGTATATGACATCTGACATGTCTAGTGGTGTAGCCTATTCTGTCATGGATTTCCTTTCCGCTAGAGGTTCTTTGTCTCCTTTGCGAAATGATTAAGGTGACATGGCCGAAGAGTTTGTTCTCAATGGATTTTCACAGAGAGGGTTTGCCTCTGATGATACTTTCTTAAGGCTTCAGTGGGACCATGAGACTCAGGATGTTCTTGTACGTGGTAGTGCCAGCATGGGCTACGTGCCTCCCAAAAGGATAAAAGTATATGTGGAACCATTGGATCCAACATGGTGCTTTATGGGATGACTTGGCATTCCACAGAGGGTTTATATCTTCATGAAGGGCACTTGAGGCTTTCAACGGGGCAGAAAAGGGTGTAGTGTGGACCAAGGCATATTCATTGTCCATGGTGGCAGCCATTACCAACATTTTTCCAAGGGCATGCACTTCATCGGGTCTCCTAGCTGCTCCCAGCAAGCCCGCGAAGGTGCCACCTTGACCAAAAAGATACCAAAGCATGACAAAATATTTGGCATGATGGTGTAAATTCAAACTTTAGCAATGGTTGTTGATTTGGGAAGATCTATGGCACATATTCAAAGCCAGATGGGTGTTTGATCTTGTGTATTTGACATTAATGGGGCTGGGGATGGTTTGATGAGTCTTCCTACACCATTGTTCTACATAATTGAGGATGCATTTCTTGTCCTCAAGCTTTGTGACTATCTCCTAGTCAGAATTCTTTAGTTTGCTATGATAAGAAAGTGATTAGTCAGTCAGCCTAGAGTTAGAATTATTACCTGCAACCTGTAAGATCTCTTCACTCTCTTTCATGAATTAGGTCTTAATTCCCAGTGACTTGTGATTACTTGAGAGTGGGTATTTTTGAAATTGTTTAGCTAGTCAAACCTCGTTCAAAGGAACTACCCTATTGGTCTGAGTGATTATAGGATTTCCTAAAAGTTTGGAACCCTTATGTGTTTATCAATGCTAGTTCATCTAAAAGGGTTGTAAAAAAGGTAGATAGGAAAAGAGATAGGGAGTTTAATGATAATGTCTTGATCCAATTACCTGGTTCTACTAAGAGGCCCCATCATTCACCTAGTTTTGGCATATTAGCAAATAGACTCTCTGATACCAATGGAGGTTGTAGAGATGTTATCCTCCTGATCAATGGATATGCATAATTTAGGTATCACTTTTACAAATGTAGGATAGGAAGCCCTATGAGTAACCCCTAGATGACAGGATTGGCTAGGTTGGTAGTCCAAAATATTTTTATTGGTGTTGAGATGATTAAGGCACAAGCCTAAAATTACTTCCCTAAAGACAAAGCCATATTTGGTAGCAATGGTGACACCCTAGTTAGGTTGGACCATGCTTACATTGATCAGGTATTCTAGTTAAACCCTAACCTGAGTGCACCCTTAAGAAAGGGGAATTTGCTCCAAGAATATCATAGGGAAGGTGTTGCTTACAGGATGAGGCTTCTTCCTTGTCATATGCCTAAAATGGGTGGTGGATTGTATAAGCTCAAGGATGATGAGGAGCTATTCATTTATGACATTTTTGAAGATTATTTCTAGACAACCTACTTTGTTGTATGCCAAGTGATGGGGTTGGCTACTACTATTTTAATGCCCACTACTACTATAGTCCAAACTTCTGATATTCAGAAATATGAGAATAATATCCTCTTTGATTATGCATCATACATTGAGGAACAACTCAAAGACGCCCTGAATAGCCTAAAAGGAAATCTCTTTGTTGTCCATTTCAAGCATTATTCCCTCTTATGGCATATGTTGTTACATGCAGGGGAAGAGAAGAATGTGCGGTCACCAATACTAAAGCTCATAGTGACAAATGAACAAGGTCATTTGTATCATGTTTAGGAGTGGACATATGTGTGGGACAGTAATTGTGACAAGTCCAATTACATGGTTTTAGAAGAATACTTTGTTAGGTATATCCTCAAGTCCATTGGTCAGCAAGATTACAGATTATCTCAAGAGGTTCAGAGGTTTATGAGACCTAAGGATATGTGCCTAGAGATTGGTGTCACCCACAATTGGGGTGATTGGTTTCTTTTCAAAGAGGCGACTATCATTAGGATTTATGGATTTGAAGGAGTTCCTCATTTTCTACCTAGGGTAACCCCTGATAGAGTGGCATTCTTGGAGATCATGTGATAGATGAACGAGTCTGACAAAACTCATTTTATCAATTTCAAGAAGGCTTCTTTCCTGCCTGCTACCATTTCCTTTTCTGATTTTATGATCACATCAAAGGGATGACTAGAATTGATCCTTGCAAAATTGCAATATTACAGGATGCTTACAACTAAGGCTAAGATATGTGACCTTGAGAAATTCATGCATAACACCAGGTTGGTAAATGAGTCTGCTGGCTATAAGCATCGATCATCCCCTTGAGGATGTAATCAGAAATAGCATCACTTTTGAGGAGATAAAAAACAAAACTAGATTGTGGAGAACAGTCTTTAAACAAGAAACATATAAATTGAGAACTATTCCTAATTATAAGGGGGCCTTTAGAGACATCACAGACAATGTTGAAAGGATAAAGGTTATGGTGTAGAATGCTAATGTGTTGTGTTCCAATCTTCTTGTTTATTTTGAAGATACTCCTACCCCTACCTTATCAAACGAGGCCTCTAGTTCTCAAGCCTCTATTTCCATCACCCCACTCCATCAAGTGTCCCCAAGATGGTACCCTACCACTAATTTATGAATGGGTGAAAGTGAAATCCCAGGTTCACCTAGTGTAATTGAGGTTACCTAGCCTCTAGTGATGAATACAGAGAGCCCACCAGTGGAAAGAATGATGATCACCTTTGAGGAGGTGGATGAGGTATTGTATGATGTGAGGGCCTTGGAAAGTTAGAAGTTTATGCATGATGACTCATTCATTCATTCTAAGGAGTTTAAATATTTTATCATGAAGATAAAAGGGCAAGAGATATTGAAGAAGGTCAAGGGGCTGACCCTTGAGAATAAGGAACAAGCTATCAAGGAGTTTTGGGCTAGAGTGCATAAAGAGATGGATGGGATGACCCCAGGGAAGAAGAGAGAAATTGTCAGAGCAAGTGGTTGCATGTTATTTCTTGGATGGGATATCTCTTCTTTAATAGCATTTGACACTATCAAGAGGCATGAAAACATTAATATAATAGAGGCATTAGCCAGCAAGATATATTTTGGATCTCCGTTTAGTGTTGATTCTAATGCTTTGGCCATATGGTCAATCTCCTCTACTAGAGAAAATCCTTGTGTTGTTGATGACCCTAGTGTGATTAATGTGAGTCTTATTGTGCATAGGTTGGAAGATACCACCCCTATCCAAGATGCTTCTTTGATCACCAATACTTCCATTTTTATAGAAGCTTCAGTTAAGAAAATGCAATCAGATATGGAGAAGTTAATTAAGTATAATCTTCATTTATAGGAGAGGTTGAATGTAATTGAGGGCACACTTTGACTGATTACCCTTCTAATTCCCTTGAGGGAAGAGGGAAGGATCAAGGAGGAACTAAGAAAAAGTAGGGCCAAGGAAGAACATACCTTGAGGAAAATGAAGTAGATAAAGTTAGATTTCATACAAGGTTTGTTAAATAGAAAGATGGACAGGATAATGTCTTATGTTGACAAAACTTGGGAGTGTCATTGCACTCTAAGGAGAATGCTTGAGGAACATATGAGGCTGGAGTTTAGACTTTGGTCATGGGAAAGATGAGTGACACCCATAGTCCTTGCTCTCACTATTTTAGTTGAGAGGCTTTATCATGATGATGATACTAATAAGTGTTTGACAAAGTTAATTGGCCATCTTAGGGCCACTAGGAGGATGGTGTGGAAACATAAGGAATTCAAAAAAGAATTTTCCAGTGCACTCATGTATTTTCATAGGATACAGGGGTCATACTTACCAGCTTTAAGGAATGATGACAAAACTCTAAAAAGTCTGGAAGGGTGGAGGAAGGAATGCTTAGAGATCACCACTCCGATCATCTTGGAGATCAATAATGACGAAGAAAAAATCATTGATAATTTAAGTTCTGCCTTGGATGAGCTGTCCAGAATTGAATTTGAAATGGCAACCATTACTCTCCTAATTACTCTTCCTACCAATTAGAAATATAAGAAGCATTTGGAGGATTTGTACCAAAGTTTTCCACCTCAAAAATGATGAGAATATTCTCTGCTGCCAACTATTTCTTCCTTGAGGATCTTCATTGATAAACAAAATTTAAAATGACATCTAGATGTGATGGGTGTATGAAAATTTGAAATTCAATTAGTGGAGTGGTCACACACATGCTTGTATCATCATGGAGGGATAATGCGCCTACGTTGCATATAGTTACAACTGCCAAGCGTGGATGGAATTTGTTTAGAGGAAATGTGTATCTTCTTTTCTTTCAATTGTAGCACCTTGTTTTCCCTCTCATATGTTTTGTCCTCTTTGAACTTGAAGGATATTTTTGGTCTTTCGATTGTAGCACCTTGTTTTCCCTCTCATATGTTTTGTCATATTTTATCTTGAAGGATATTTCCAGTATATTCCCTTCCAACAAGAAATTGTTAGTGGCCTAAAGCTTGTTTTTTACCATGTTTCTATAAATGTGAATTTAGGGCCATTTTGTAGAGGTTTTGAATCTGAGGTCTTAGGAAGTATTGTACTATGTGTTTTGATTCAGGGAAATAGAAGAAAAATGTATCTAAATTGGTGTTCAAATCTGAGGGTAGTATTACTTTCAAATTTTAATACATATATCATACTGGTTATGGAATCTTTTATGTTTTGCATGTGATAGAGTTGATATGAATTTTAGATATTAAGGATATATTAATTCATCTTTATAGCTCTCTATACTGTGTTTATTTTCTCCTTCTTTCTCTCAAGGAGAGGAACAAATTCTTTGAAAATATTCTATTAACTGTTGTCTGCAATATAGTTTCAAAGGGTGGTTCTGTATTACCAAGTACAAGACGTGTTAATACAAGGTGTTGATACCATTAGTTTGTTAGTGAGGAGGTGATATTGCTTGAATGATACATTGATTTTATGCAATTTGACTTTGTGACCCATTGTATTATGTACCAATCTCTCACTAGATTAATTCATTGATTTAGATCCATCCAAAATAAACTGAAATCAATTCTATATCTTTTATTCTTTTAAGTATATGTTTGGATTAATCTTAGTTCTCAATCATGGTGTGAACTATGTTGCCCTAGGATTAAGCCAATCTAAGTAGAATCAATCATTTCCTTGGTAAATTCTTATTGAGAACCTTCTATTTAAATACAATATCATAGGTAAATTCCTGAGATATTTCAGGTGTTGAAAAGGGTACACCTATCTTGGTCTTGTAGAACCAAAAGTGCAAAGGATTTTTCAACTCTTAGGTGTTGTAATCCCGTTTGTTGGCCACTGACCTAGAGCTCTTAATCATAAGAAATTGGTTGAATCTTTAGAGGACTTTGACAATTAGTGGGAGGAACTAACAGATTGGTGACTCTATTGGGGAACTTTTCTCATAATGGTTAAAATTTATCTAGTGGTCTATCATGGGTGTGTAGAGTTCATAGTGTGGTATTATTCCCTATAAGAGGGTGGTGACTCTGACTAGACAAGTGAGAAGTTGTGTATGTAAAGAGGAGGGATCCCTTTGTGTTTTCACTTATATCTTTATAGGGCTTCTCTGAATAAGTTGAATATATTGGATTCCTATAGTTTGGGTGGTGACTCTGCCTCTCCTGTTCCAATGAAAAGTCATTTCAAGGAAGTTAAGTGAAGAAAGGAATTGGAAATTGCATAAGAAATGAGAAGAACCAAAAAATAGATGAAGAATATTCCTGACCAGAAGCTAGAAGGAGAACTGCCATGAAAAACACATCAATCCTGGAAGAAGAAGAAGGGTGATACTGGTAAGTTTAACATCTGCCCTCCTCCACTAGGATCTAGGCATCATGTTTCTAGTACTAGTGAAATTTTTTAGAAATCATATGAATATGGTATGCCTGAAACAAATGAAGATAATTATATTCTGAAGGATTTTTCTGAAAAGGAGCAAGCCCATTCTAGTCTCCATGCTAACAAGCCATTTAGTCCCATAGTGTTAGGCCCTTCAAACCCCACTGAGTATGATCTATTAGGTAATCCTATTAGTAGGTCACCTACCCTCACTTTCCACATGAATGTTGTGAATCTTCTTGATAGTGCCTTGGAAACTTCTGATTCAGATACTATATTACCCACTAAAGAAGAATTGATGAAGGAAATTAATGAGTTACATAAAGAGACTCAAAAAGTAAGGGAGATGAATATGAGAAGAGCCAAGGAAAGAGATGAGAAGATTAGAAATGCTATGAATGAGAGGGATAGAATGAAGATACGACTGGAATAGTTGAAGTCAGTAAGGCTAGAAGAGCCTGAGCCTATGTCTGACATACTTATTGGCCCTATATTTTCTCAAATACCTAGTTGAACTAATGTAATTGTCCCTTTGAAAAATGACCCTACAAATACTTGGACTAGTTATGTTGTCACTACTTATGTTCCAGTCCTTCCAGTCCCTAGGCCTTCTATCCATAGTGGTGATAAGGGGAAGGAACCTTTAAAGGGAATAAGTATTAATGAGGTTGAATCACCTCAAACATTTTCTTCATCTAAGGGATCAAATTCATTAGATCTTAAATTGAAGAAGGAGAATTGACAATTGTAGAAGGAATTGGAAAGGGTGGAGTTGTTGGCTGCAAATGGTAAGATACAAAAGAAGATTCAATTTCTAAAGTCTTCTATTGGGAATCCTGTGACTTCTATTTCTCACAATCCATTGGCTTCTTCACCCATTTATGTAAATATCCTAGCCTTTGCTAACCATCCAATGCCTAACTCTCATATACATACTTGGTCTAGGGGTCAGAGCATGAGACAACAAGGAGGTTTAGGAGCAGGGGGAGTGGTGTAAATAGATAGCATGGAAATCAAAGAGATCAATTCCATAGGAGACCCCTACAAATGGAAAGATATTAGCAAGTGTGTTTTGATGGGATACCTGGTTATCCTAATCCCCTATCAAATGATGTTAGAAATGTTGATAACTGAGAGGGGGGGTGAATCAGTTATCCTAATTATTTCTTCTTTTGAACTTTCTTATTAATCAAAGCAGCATTGAATCAAACAAACAAACATTACCATGAAATGAGAAACACATGACACAGTATTTTTGACGTGGAAACCCGGTTAAGGGAGAAAACCACGGGGTGATTAACCCAAAGATTATTCTCTGTTAGAAGAATAAGGAATTACAAAATGGCACTTGCCAATTAGGGCTCACTGCCCGAGCACACTGCTCACAAAGAGGCACACTGCCTACAAGGAGACACACTGTCTACAAAAGAATGTAATACAATACTTGAACTGATTGAAAGCATCTTCATATGCTAGAGTTCAGTTCCGGTTAGGCTCAGTATACTGATCTGCTGCACTTCATCTTTCCTCTGTTCTTTATTCTGCTATCTTTTCACATACCGGATCTTTCTTACTGCTTCTGCTCTGTTCTGTATTTATTCACATACACCTTCACACCATTACACTTTTCACAACTAAATCCATCCTCTATATATATCCGCACTAGTGATTTCATTATCTTTCTAGTCGGCACTCGGAATAATCTATCTTCTCACAAACTCTGTTCTGTCGGCTGAATCCTTGCATATCAAGTAATGCGGATCAAGCATATACTTGTAGATATCATTAATCATGTCGGCCAAACATGATTCATGCCTTCACAACCTTTACCATCAACAGTAACACATCCGGAAAATAGTCTGATACTCTGTCAGTCAGTTCTTCCTCTGTTCTCACTGTCTCTCAGGAATCCAGTACTCAACTATTCATATCTTTTTCTTTGTTCATCACCGAAGGCTAAATCCTTGGAATATACTACTCAAGGTAGTCCTCTTGACTTCCCCAAATCCGCACTGCACCAAGACATTTCCTCTGAGAGATCTGGACCAATCTGTCAGACCTTGCCACATGCTCTGTTCTTGTTCACCGGACCACAACAATCTTCATTCTGACTTCCGGTAGAGACACACCATGACTTGCGGATATGTGGGATGACCTTTGTTGCCATCAATGACAACAACCATGAATCCATATAGTGTCTCTTGCCAACAATCTCCCCCTTTGGCATTGATGGCAACACTTAGTGAAAAATGACTAAGTGTTTACACTATGCTCCCCCTTGGCTGATGCTCTATCTTTATATACAATTTCCAGAACTCCCACTTAGTTGGATTCCTCATTTTTCACTGCTCCTCACTCCCCCTTTGACATCAATGGCAAAGGGTAGGGTCCGCACACCAAAATTTTCAAAAATTTTCTATACATAGCCGCATATTTACATACTCACATATACTGAAGAATGTCTGCAAAAGATGTCTTCAGTTGGATCAGTTCTGTAGCCCAACTTTGCTTCATTCTATCAAAATTGAAATGTGACCACTCAACAAAAATGCAAATGCATCTGCCCTTTTTAGATCTTTTGGATCACTTGTCTGGGCTGTGATTTGAGCTTCTGCTATGGCCTCATGCATGGCCTCTAGCTTAGGGACAATTAACCCCCTAAGCTCACTCAACCTGCTTATTCTATTTTTCCTTTCCTTCTCCAATTTCTTGATTTCACTCAAGACTGCAATAGTCTGACATTCTTGATTTGTTATAGAGGAAGAAAGAGGATCAAAACTTTGAGACAAGCTGAGTAGTGTGTCCTCTTGCTCTTTTATTTTCTTCTCAATGTCCACTGTTACCTTGGACCAGGAGATACAAAATTTGTATATTTCACCGCCATCCTTAAGAGCATTTTCTAAGCTCTTTATCCCAATGTTCATGTTTCTCCTATCATTAATGATCAGACCCTGAACCTCGGAGAACCTTTTATCCAAAAACTCCTTCTGGACCTTTTCTTCAGCTGATTTTTCTAGAGATTCAAAATGTGTACTAACACTGCTGACTAAGGTTTTGAGATTACCGGAAGAGGAGGCTGTGGGATCCTTCTGAAAAGATGGCATGATCTTTTCCAGCACTCCAGATGCTACCTCCATAAGCTCACAGTCTTCCATGTGAGATTTCAGTAGTTTCTCTTTGACTTTCTCATTTGCAAATGAGGCTATTTTCATTGTTTGTACCGGTGACAAAGAGCCAAAATCTAATGGTCCTTTTAGCAGGTCCGGTTCATCAATTTCTATAGTGGCTTTTGTCAAGAATTCTTGAACAGTTTGTGCAGTGTCTCTTGCCGGAGACAGATGTTTCTTCTCTTCTGCAGTTTTGTCCTTTGGAATCTTTTCTCCTTCCTTACTCTTACCACTTTCAGTTGTGGTTTTCTCTGTTGGGGTCTTCTCTTTCTCTGCATCCTTGGTGCTGTCAACCTCTTTTTCTTTAACTGCTGCTTCTTTCTCCTGTAGTTTCTCTTCTTCTTGGGATTCGGAGACTGTAGGGGAAACCGGAGGAGAGATGTTAGTCTGTTCAAGGGCCACTTCTTCCAGAGCAGATGATTCCAAGTCCACAGCTGTTTCTGCACCTAAGTCCTCTACAACAGGAAGATTAAACCTTTTGAAGCTTTTCCAGAGAATCTCTTCAGTGTCCTTGGCTACCTTGTCAGTCTCACCAAGCATAAGCTGATTCATCCTTGCTTTGCTCCTGAATTCATCCTTGCAGTCTTTGAATACCATGTTCATTGTTTTGTGATCAATTGAAGGATATAGCTGAATAGCTATCTGTTCCCTGATCTCAAGGTCTTTTGCCATGGCATTGTTCTTTCTTATTTCTAATTCCATCTCTAGGCTCTTTGGGATTTCAGAGATAATCTCAATAAAAGCTTTATTGTAGATGTTCAAGTACCTTATTATAGCTTCTTGCAGGATCTTTTGATCTGCCTCATTGTAGTCATCATAGAATTCAGCCACCGGTTGAAGGTTCCCATCCATAGTGACTGATTTGACTACACTATCTAGAGACAGAGTGGGCTTTTCAGCAAATTCCTCTGCCATTTCTTCCTTGTCTTAGCCTGTGGAGGGTTTCCCGGATCCTTTCTTCTTCTGCTTCTTTATTTCTTTTACTCCCTCATCTGACTCAGTTTCCTCTTCATCCTTTTGGCTTTCATAAGCCCTTGTGGCTTTTGTCTTAGATCTTTTACTGGATGCCTGGACTTTCGGTTTTGAACTTTTGGTTGTGGGAGGTGCAGATCTTTTTGATGATCTGGTCCGGGTGGAAGTTTCAACCGGAACACTTTCTTTACTTTTCTTTTCTTCCTCAGCCTTTCTCCTCTTTTCCCGGCTGGCATCAAGTGCCTCTTTTGAGATGCCTAGGCCTTGAGCAATATGCTCTACTTCTTTTCTCACCTTCCTCTTTATCTCAGGTTCCCTGAGTTCTACATGGATCTTTACACTCAGCTCCTCAAAGGTTCCAAACCTTTTTGCCTTTAGATCTTTGGGCTGACTTAGCATGTGTTGAACATGTAGCTCCACTATCTATTCATCCACTTCATACCCCATGGGCATGATCCAGACAGTCCTTGGCTCCACTGCTTCCATTAGGCACTGATCAGTGTCCACCATAAAGCACATGGAGTCTTTGTATTTTTCAACAAGAGACTGGGGAATTCTTTCTCTTGCTTGCATCATGCTTTGGAAGTTTTTGAAGTATCCCCATAGGGCTGTATTTCTTGCTTTGGCATCCCCAAGCCCATGTAGATAGTCTCTTATCTGGACTGCAACAGGTTTGTCATTCTGCCATGCCCATCCACTTGATCCGGGCAGCTCATTCATGAAGTAGAAAAATAGACATAATATAAGAGTACCATACTTAAAGGAATTCTTTTTGTCCTTCTTGATTTTTTGTATATTTTCCATTAATTGGCTTAAGAGCAGTTCATAGAGATCATATTCTGCATTCTTCCTTAGCATTTCATAGGCAGTATACACTGCAGTTCCGGATACAAAATTCTCCCTGCTGGAGTGATAGATCTTGTATCCTATTATCATGGACGCATACTTGATATCTGGATCAGAAATATCTTCAATGGTCATTGCCCTCTTATCAAATTTTGATCTGGTGGCCTCAGTTACAATGTTATTTTTGACAGATTTGAGGATAGGTATCCCTCCGGAAGAGTATAGACCAGTTACTGCCCTAATTGCCTCTTTTGTGATCTTGCAGGGTCTATCCAGCCATAGGAAGTTGTCATGCATCCTGCTCAGTATATACCGGACCCATTCATCTTCTTCAAAGCAGGGGAAATGAATGAATTGATCAAATTGTTTCTTCTGGATACCCTTATACTCTGGTTTAAGCTCAAAAGCATTGTCTATCAGTTGTTTGTGATAGAGATCTCTCAATTTGAATTCCCCAAATTCCTCAATGCTTGCATGTATGTAAACCCTAATGTCTTCTGTGTGTAAAACTCCATGAGGAACACTGGAAAATGCTCCTAAGGGATCTACCTCCAATGACTTGTATGGATGTTTCTTAAATTCAAGTCGGGGCCTATCTGAGATTTTTACTATATTTGGAGTAGCCATTTCTTCAAAAGATTTGTAGCAAGATATCAAAAGTGGAAAATACCTTTTGCGTCTTCGGTTGCACGGAGTGGCTGGATTGATTTCTGTATGTAATGACTTCGGCAGGAGATCTTCGGTGAACTTGATGAATTTTGTTTCAGAGCTCTGCTTTTCGCTTCTTCTTGGATGTGGAATGATCAAGTGATTGTTGAGAAATCCCTTATATCATTTCGCAAACCCTAATATCTGTTTGCAATAAATGCTTCACCTATATTATTCTGGTTTGCCTTGTCCGGATAGCTTGGAGTATCCCGGATCAGTCCTGATCTATGAACATCATGCGGATCTTTCAATCATGAATAAATCGTGATGACACATTACAAGAACATCCCAAACATTCTGTCCAGTCCGCAGAGTAAAATAATGTACTTCCGGATCTCTTCGGGCCCTTTTGTAGTCCTCTGTCATTCCAGAGCATCTCCCGGAACAGGTCTTTACTTGATCGATCACAACTTCTTTATATCTTCATGCGGACCTCTGAAATCTTGTCTGGATCATCTCAGGACTTGTATCTTCAAACCCTTTACTCCGCATCTTGTGTCACATCCAGCACCACTTGATTGGCTGGGGGAACAGGATTTTCTTTGAGTCTCCCCCTGAGCCAGAGCTCACTTTTTAATTTCCAGAAGAAATATCAGCACCAAAGTCTGGTGCGGATCCAACCTCTACATTCTCTAAACTTTTCTTCACCCAAATCTTGTTCATCTGATTCCTAACTTCATCCGCATTCATCTTTTGTTTACCCTTGTCTTGATTCTGATTATACACCGGACCTCTTTTGTCCTGATACTTGCTTCTGCAGACTTTAGCATTATGACCGGACCTATTACAGATTTGGCAAATAACATTTCTTTGCATATTTGACTGATAACCTCTTGATCTGCATTGATTAGCCATATGACCTACTCTATTGCATGTAAAACATCTACCATTGAATGATTTGTTTACTTGCATATTTCTGCATTCATGAGACTTGTGTCCATACCTTTTGCAGTTAAAGCACTGTCCGGAGAAGGATGGATTAGTTTGATTCATCCTTTTTCTGCACTGATTAGCTTTGTGACCAAAGTGATTGCAGTATCCATTGAAAGATGGATATCTTTGAGCATTGGGCTGTCTTACCGGAGGTCTTCTAGGCCTATTCCTTGGATTTTCTGATCCAAAATTCTTTTGACCGGATTCAGAGCTTTCTCCTTTCTCATATCCCAAACCATACTTGTCATCTATCCTCTTTTGACTTCCAAGAAGTACTTCAAGTTGGGCAGAACTTATCTTGAATTTTTCTTTATATTCATTTGATGTTTGAAGATCTCTTTTGAGAGAGACAATTTGATCCTCAAGTTTTTCTTCATTATCTTTGGCATCTTCAAGATCAGATTCAAGATGTCTGATAATCCTGTCCATCTGGTGGCATTCTTCTGATTTCTCTTTAAGAGATTGTCTTAGATTGTCTTCAGCTTTTCTTTTTTCTTCAATCTCTTGAGTAAACTTTATAGTTCCTGATTCCATTTCATGTCTTAACATGACGACTTCTTTTGATAATTTTTCACATAACTTGGTTTTCTCAGTCAATTCTTCATCTGTATTGCTTTCTTCACTTTGTCTTGCCAATTGTTGGAGCAGCTCCTTTCTCTTTTTCATAGAGAGACTTAATTTGTCCTTTAATTCTCTCATGAATTCATCAGCCTGTTTGAGTCTTTCCTTTAATTCATTGACTTCAGAATTTGACTGTTCAAGATCCTCAAGGGCAGTCTTGAGTTGCTCCCTTAAACCATATGCATCCATTTGAACTCCCAGATCTTCCTCAAGCTGTTAGGCTCTATTAGGAGGAACCTTGCTCTGATACCAATTGTTGATAACTGAGAGGGGGGGTGAATTAGTTATCCTAATTATTTCTTCTTTTGAACTTTCTTATTAATCAAAGCAGCATTGAATCAAACAAACAAACATTACCATGAAATGAGAAACACATGACACAGTATTTTTGACGTGGAAACCCGGTTAAGGGAGAAAACCACGGGGTGATTAACCCAAAGATTATTCTCTGTTAGAAGAATAAGGAATTACAAAATGGCACTTGCCAATTAGGGCTCACTGCCCGAGCACACTGCTCACAAAGAGGCACACTACCTACAAGGAGACACACTATCTACAAAAGAATGTAATACAATACTTGAACTGATTGGAAGCATCTTCATATGCTGGAGTTTAGTTCCGGTTAGGCTCAGTATACTTATCTGCTGCACTTCATCTTTCCTCTGTTCTTTATTCTGCTATCTTTTCACATACCGGATCTTTCTTACTACTTCTGCTCTGTTCTATATTTATTCGCATACACCTTCACACCATTACACTTTTCACAACTAAATCCATCCTCTATATATATCCGCACTAGTGATTTCATTATCTTTCTAGTCGGCACCCGGAATAATCTATCTTCTCACAAACTCTGTTCTGTCGGCTGAATCCTTGCATATCAAGTAATGCGGATCAAACATATACTTGTAGATATCATTAATCATGTCGGCCAAACATGATTCATGCCTTCACAACCTTTACCATCAACAGTAACACATCTGGAAAATAGTCTGATACTCTGTCAGTCAGTTCTTCCTCTGTTCTCACTGTCTCTCAGGAATCCAGTACTCAACTATTCATATCTTTTTCTTTGTTCATCACTGGAGGCTAAATCCTTGGAATATACTACTCAAGGTAGTCCTCTTGACTTCCCCAAATCTGCACTGCACCAAGACACTTCCTCTGAGAGATCTGGACCAATCTGTCGGACCTTGCCACATGCTCTGTTCTTGTTCACTGGACCACAATAATCTTCATTCTGACTTCCGATAGAGACACACCATGACTTGCGGATATGTGGGATGACCTTTGTTGCCATCAATGACAACAACCATGAATCCATATAGTGTCTCTTGCCAACAAGAAATGCATTGGTTAAGTTCACTGGAAACAATGTCTTATCTTGAGAAGATCATTTAAGGGCTTTCATGAACTTGTTGGATGAATCTAAAATTGAGAATGAGGATGTTATCATGAAGTTATTTATATAGTCACTAGTTGAAGATGCTAGGGATTGGTACAGAGGATTGCTTGAGGCCAACATTGGGTCTTGGGAAGAGTTTAAAAGCATATTCAGAGAATAGTATGGTGACAAGACAAATCCCTATTTTATGCTAAATGAGTTTAACAACATTTCCAAAGCACACAATGAAGTAGTCTTTGACTTTAATACAAGATTTCAAAAGGTGATGTTTAGGCTTCCTGTTGGTTTGAGACAGAGTGAGCAGGTCTGCCTTGTTCTATATTGCAATGCATTTGATTCTAAACTTAGTGATTCTTTAAGAGATAGGGACCCTCAGACTTGTTGATGATGATGTTAGTCATAAACAAACATAGAATAAAACTTACACCTCAACCTTTATTCATCTTGAAAGATACGATGAATTCAAAGAATTCATGATCCCAAGTCTCTGTTAATTAGTTCATAATCTACTGACGTTACTCAGTGGTTGATGTGTGTTGCTATTAATCATTCAGGGGCCTTACGTTCTTCAGTAATTTCTACAAAGTTCATCATTATTTCTCCAAATATCCTGCTCTATATGTCTGCTCTGCATAAATCTCCAATAATTCTACCTCTGCACTGTGAATTTAGTCAAATAATGTGCTTACAAGTTGATATTTGCATGATTTCTACCATTATTTGCAATTCTTTGCATGATATTTTCAACACTACATGCACTTTGCTCAAATATGCTAAGGATTTTCAATTATCTACAAGATGTCAGCATATTTCTCTGTTCTGCTTGTTATTTATCATGATTTGCAGTTATGGAAGTGATTTCAATGAAATTAAAATGAGAAAAAGGGTTAGAGAATGAGATTCCCAAAATTACTTAACTGAGATCACTGATCCACATACATGTTCCCATATAGCAATGAAGAGAAGAAAACTAGAAATCATACTTCACCAGGACATTCCACAAATCTGCATGATCCAGTGCAAATCTTCAAAGGAAAAGTTGACAACAACATGCAATGAAATGAAAGCGCTTCTATTTGAACACAGCATTCACCATTACATATCCAGAAATCAACTTGAAGATTATGTAAAGTTTACAATCAAGATGTAATCTGAAGCTTCATCTTCATTCAGTATGCTTTAGAATAAGTGCATTTACAATGATCTGAGGAAAGAACCTTGACATTTCAACAATTCAATCCTCATTGGTCTCAGTAATCTGATCTCCTAATCTAGTCTACAGTAATTGGCCTTATTTTGCCAGACATCCCCATATAGTAGTGAAGAGAAGTTCTGTCCTTTTATAGAACAAAGGCCAGAAAATAGTTACAATGATCCAAGGATCAGGATCCTCCCAGAACAACCAATGGTCTAGATGAACAGCATGTGCCTGCCAATTGGCAAATACATAGCTGGCAGAGAATATTCCGGTATCTTTGACTCAGTCCACCTTCCAGCTGGCATACAACATATTTGATAATATCCTCCCCAGCTCCGATTCATGTTGCCTACCAGTTGGCAATTTTCAGCCACTTCATACAGCTCCAACATCCTATACATATCGGGTTATGAATATTGAGCATCTGAGAAAATTCGCGCAACTAAATGCCCATAGGTGGTCAAGAGGGTCCGGGTGACTATCGTTGACTGGAAAACATGCTGTCAGGCCCTAAAATAGTTTCAATATCTGATCAGGTCCAGCCAGGGTCATTTGAGCGATTTTTGATAAAAATATCGAAAATGTAATTTTTTTTGTATTTTCTACATCTGAGTAAATTGCATTTTTGGAGGCTGTTGGAGCGAAATTAGGGCTCAACACATTCTTAAGCCTAAGTGACTGGGCAACTCAAACTAGATAACTAGTTTATCTTTCCAATGAGTCCAAAAAGTTTAAATTCTAATAACATGGCTAGGAGTTATGACCCTGCCAAGGGGAAGGTCAAAAATTTCCTAATTTTTGAGTTTCTCTGAATTTTTGCAAATAGTTTCACCTTCCAGTAGCCTCTTTTGTATTCCAAGGGTGATGGGGACCTTTCATATGATATGCAAGCCTTACATTTTCAGTTATCGCATGCATAAGATCATGCATATGCAATCCATGCGCTTCTGTTCACTAAATTCCATTGAATAAAACTATCAGGTCCGAGTATGCACATTAGCTAATATGAGGGATATTAACTAATATGACTCTCTTCATAGATCAAGATATGATGATGATGTCATCATCATGGACAGGGTTCGTTAAAATATGAAAGGCTGACGTCATGGTCATGCTAAGAAATCAGGAGGATCTGAAATATGACCCCCGCAACTAAAATGACCCCCCTGGAAAAAATCAGGAGGACATCAGTAGATGGAAGACCTCATTTATCGCTCTGTCATTATGATGTCATCATCATGTTAGCAGATCAAAGTAATATTCCGTGGCAGGGTGATATTTAGATATCGGGTGATGTTCAAATATGATGATCCCCTTGGTGTAATATGATCATCCGCCTCTGAGCGGGAAAACCTACATCGAAAGATCCGGTGATGTAGAAATGTCGAGTGATGTTTCAAGATGATGATCCCCTAGACTAAAATGACCCAGTGTCAAAATATCATGATGATGTCATCAGGATATCGACTTGGTTCAGCATTATGGCACTATGACGTCATCATCATATTATGTGAGCAGGATCATGATCATCCTCCTCGAGAGGAAAATATGATGATTACGTCATCGTCATGACTATTTCATTGTTTATCAGACTTGAATGACATCATCAGGATAATGGCTAGGGGGATATTTCACAGCAGGAGGATATTTGGAAATCGGGTTACATTGAGAAATATGATCCTCGCGAAATACATAAGGCTGTTGATGGGTAAAGGTCACTATCACCTAAAATTGACGCCTGGATATTTGGACCGCATGATTTATCGGGTGATAAATTAGATCAGGATGACCTTCTGTAATATGACTGATGTTAAGAAATATGATGCTCTTGCTGTGACTATCAGGTTTGACTCAAACTTTGACCATTCACAACTTTCACACCCTAGCAAATATCAGGGTGATGCAAAAGGCAAACCTGCATGAATTTTGATGCTCTTTCTAGATATGAGGTTACTGGAATAAAATATGAACATTGACAAACTGACCTCATGATGATGACTTACCTAGCCTCTCTATGCATGATGATCTACATGACTTACTTTTACCGGACTGCCGAAGAACACAAAAACAAGCCAAAGCAGCAAAATGTTGGGTCCCTGTTTTGCCAAGACAAAATGGGGCGTGTTGTGTAACCACACAACAACTTGCCACGAAAGAAAACAATAAAATTCAAATAATTCAAAAGGTGAGGATAAGTTAAAACATAAATTTCCAACTCCTATTGAGCATGAGCATCCTAAACTTCTCTAACTGGTATCATGCTCATCAATGTAATAATGAATTGATAAGGGATCAATTGTGTGCATGTGATTCATATACTCGTCTTGAAAGTGAGTTGAATAAACTAGTGACTAATGTTAGGCTACATAGTTTGGTTCATCCCTCATAGCCAACTGGATAGAGACTTGCTACCAGCAGGCGTCCATAGCCCCGGCAAGGTTATCGTTGCAATTCTCCTAAGTAGAGCCCCACTGCCAGCAAGCGTCTATAGCTCCGGTAGAGTTACTTAGATGACTTAATCTAGATTCCAGTAAATCCCTCTTTTATTTTTTTTTTTTTTTTTTTTTAATTTTGAAATTGATTTCATAAGATATAACAGTTATAGCTTCATGATGCAAGGAGTGGTCACTTGCTGAGATTAAGTTAAGAATTGCAATGGTAGCAAGGGCAACCTTTAGATTTTTCACTTAACACCTACACTGATATGTTCAATAAACCCAAGGTTGTTAGGTGTGTCATTGTGAGGATCACCTTGACTCAAGAAAAGTAGTACTGATGAATATGGTACCATAGACTTGATCAAGAATACCTACACTGATATGAGTTACAACATATAGAGAAACTTATATCCAACTTTTGAATTCTAACAATTTCTGTAGTGTTCTTAAGTAACAAGGTGCACCAACTTTTCCCACCCAAAACAAAGACTCAACAACAAAAACACAAAGCAAACACACACAATGCAAACTACAAACAGCTAACTACCAAAAGGAAACAACAGAAAGCAAAACAAGCAGACTGTACAAACAACTAACCTACAAAAAGGAAACAAACCACTACTAGGCAAACAAAAACTAGAAGTAGACCCAAATACACTTGTATTTGCATACTTCTTTTGATTGTGCAAGAGCATTAGGGTATTAGTTATGGTTCTCAACCTAGCAAATTTATCTTTATATTCTAAAGAATATCCTTGTATTCTTAATTCACTATGTTTGACAGAATAACCCTTGATGATCAGCAACTGAGGAAGCTCATCATGTTCATGATTAATCCATATGCATGCCTTATTTCTTGAATTTAATGTGGAAAGGAAAAATACAACTTGATGTATCTCTGGTCCTGTTGAACATGCTTGTTCATTGCCAGCTGATCTTCCATTTGTCACTATATTTTCATTGCTTGGCTCAATATTTAGTCTCACTTCATTTTGAAGGATGTATGACTCTTGATGCATTATTTCTTCATCTTTATCCATATTTATTCCTCCATTCTCGACATTCAATTTATCCTCTAGTTCAGGAAACTTCTCAATATTTTCTTCAATTTCCTGCACATCAGCATCTAAATGAGTATCCTTATCATCATAACCTGACATACAGAAATTTATCATTTCTAAATCACTTGACTGTATAGGAGAATTGGCATTCAACTAATAAGAATACTTCCCTGTTTCATTTTCAGTATTTTTCTGGAGTGACATTTGATCATGCACAACAACTCCAAAGTCTTCTGCATTTTCATCCTTCAGGAAGTGTTCATTAAATAATTCACATCTTTTATCCAGTAAAGTGCCTGGTTCCATTAACCTGCAATATTCTTGTATTTGACCATTCAATTCAACCCAATTAGGCAGTAAATCAGCATTTATCTTCTTTTCTATGACTCCCTGAGTTACTATCATAGGAACTTCATCATCAGTAGTGTGTTTAAATTGTTCTACTATCTGTTTACACTTCTCTTTACCATAGAATGACTCCAGGAAAGACGTTTCATCTTCTTTATCAAAAGTATTAGGATCAGAATCAAAAATATTATCCTGATGAGTGGTTTCTTCTCTAGAATTTTCACAAGATTCATACCTGCATACTGACTGGTCCTTACTTGTATTAGGAAGTAGAGAACTCCTATCAATATCACCATAAAATGACTCAAGGAAAGACGTTTCACTATCTTTAACCTCTAAGACCGGTTCAGCTATTGTATTTTCTAGAATCTTCTTTAACATGACCAAGCAAGGGTAGCAATCTCTCTTTGAATGCTCTTCATCATGTAATCTGCACCAGCTTTCAATCAAGACATCCTCAATGGATAAACCTAATATTTGACTACATTGTATGTTTCTAGACAAATATAATTCAAAATCTTCAGAATGATCCACTTCAGTGTCTAGACAACTAATAACTTCTGGTGCTGTCTCTGCTTGTTGTTCCAGAATTTCCTCAAGTCGCTGGCAAATCTCTGCCCTGAACACATCTGGAAAGAATATTAGTCGTTTGAAATATAAATCCAACCTTGTGAGGAAAGTTAAACAATTTATTTCACTATGCTCCATAGTCCGGTGTATCCTGCAATAGGTGGATGAACCAAAGTTAGACAAACTGTGAGGGTAAAGCTACCTATTCAAAGTTTCCTGAAATAAAGGAATGTTAACTTGACAACTACTCTCATATGCATCCATCAAAATGAGACTCTACTTCCAATTTTTAAGATTTTGAAATTTTAAGGAGATCCATCATATCACAGAATAAAACTTGAAAGCTTAGAAAATCAAACAAATCTTTGAGGCTTTGGGCTAGATATTTGCAAAGGTGCAACCAAAACCTCTCAGATAAGAGATATTTGTAGACATTTAACTCAAATGATGAAATATTTATGCGATATTTGCAAAAATCCAGAAATTTCTTGTTTGGCCCTCCTTCTAGCGCCAATTTATGTTGATGATGATGTTAGTCATAAACAAACATAGAATAAAAGTTACACCTCAACCTTTATTCATCTTGAAAGATACGATGAATTCAAAGAATTCATGATCCCAAGTCTTCGTTAATTAGTTCATAATTGTTGTGTGGTTACACAACACGCCCCATTTTGACTTGGTAAAACAGGGACCCAACTTTTTGGCTTAGCTTGTGTTGTCTGCTTTCTGGCGGTTTGGTAAAGGTAAGTCAGAGGTATCATCATGAAAGGTCAGGATGAGGTAGGTCATCATCATGAGGTCAGTTTGTAAAAATTCATATTTCATTTCTGTGACCTCATATTTAGAAAGAGCTTGAAATTCCATGCAGGTTTGCCTTTTACATCACTTGAAAAATTCATCAATATGTGGGAGTTATGGGCAGTCAAAGTTTTGGTCAAAACCTGATAATCGCAAGATGATCATCATATTCTTATATCCTCAGTCATGTTGTCAAGGTCATCCTGATCTTGGTCTATCACCCAGTAAAAAAATCATGCGGTTGAAATATCCGGACGTCAATCTTAGGTGATAGTGCCCTTTACCCGTCAAATAACCTTATGTATTTTGCGAGCATCATGTTGCAAGTGTAACCTGATATTTCATAATGTCCTCCTGTCAAGAAATATCACCTTATGCTAATATCCTGAGGACGTCATCCTAACCTAAAAAATGAAGAAATAAAAATAAGGATGACATCATCATCACATTTCCCCTTCGGCAGGATATTTCCTAAATATGATCAGGTTCACAAATATGATGATGACGTCATCTTTTACATTTTAACAAAGCCCCGGATATGACAGTGACGTCATCAGGACATTCAAGGGGGGGTGATCATATTTCTTAATATCCTGCACATTGTCAATATGCATGCAGTTCGGACTTGAAAAGTTTGTTAAAGATGAAGAAACTGCTGTATGTTTCTTTTATACAAATGTCGATATACATTGCATTAGCATACAGGTGGACATTTTGTATTTTGTGCATCGGATAGAGAAAAAGCTTTAGAGTTGGCATCGGCATAACTTTTGCCTTTGGCCAAGTCTTGAATTCTCTCTCCAATAGTGGTTGTCACCCCGATGGGTGGACATCAGTGTAGCTCTTGGCATCGGTGTAGCTTTTGCCTTCGGCCAAGTTTGAGATTGTCATCCCGACCATATGTGGTCACGCCAAAATATACATTGCATAATGTACATACAGTAGAATTGAAATCATATTAAATAGCGAGAATTTGTTGTACATTTCGTGATTGTATGTTTTTACATATATTGCAATATACATTACATGCATCACATACAGTAGCGGACCCGAAATATTATTGGATGCGATTTAATCGTTGTATATTTTGCGATTGTATATTTCTTTTATACATTCTGATATACATTGATTATATGCATATGAATGTTTTGCATGTATATTGTGACTTTTTATGCTTGTATATGCAGATTTGAACCCGATATACATGCCGGTATATATAAGGGTGGATTTGAAGGTTTTTTAAGAGCGATTTATTCCTTGTATATTTTGCGATGTATCATCATATTTGAAGCCTGATATACAAGGAAATGGGCAGGAAAATGAAGCGATGGATTTTTGAATCCATTTGAATGCCCAATTGCCTGAGTTTCAGTCAACGATGGTTGACCCGAGTATTTTTGGCCCTGTTTATGCATTTTGTGCATGGTTTTCACAAATTTGAAACCCAGTTGCATGTGTTTGAACATTTGGCCTATTTTTAGTGAAGGTTTTAGCTGCATGCTGTGTTCTAATTGATGAACTTAATGTTTGTCTATTTATTGCAGGAAGTCTTGAGGATGTTGGAGCTATAGCTGAACATTGCAATGTTGCACAAGGAGGCAACATGAACCAGAAGTGAGGAGGATATTGTCAAATATGTTGTTTGCCAACTGGAGACCGAATCAAGTTAAAGATGCTGGAATATTCTGTGCCAGCTATACATTTGCCAATTGGCAAAGCATGTGCTTTTCATCTGGACCGTTAATGTTAATTGGTGAATCTTAATCATTGATCTTTTGTAAAGGATTCCTCACCTTATTCTATAAAAGATGGTGGAATGCCTTGTTGTAAACATTTGAAACTTAATTGAAATCTGTTTGCTGAAGTATTTAGGGCTCATTTCAAATCTATTGCATATGTACATGTCTTTTGCATACTTAATGAAAGAGAAGAGTATTTCGATTACAAATCTTCATAAATCTTGAGTAATCTGTGTCTGAATTCTAGATATGTGCTTTGATTTGCTGCGTCCCTTGGAGTGCTCATCATGTTGCATGTATTGTTTTCATTCATCATCCTCTGAAGTTTGCATCAACTGTATCTAGTTGTAGAATATCCTGGTGAACATATGGTTTGATTTCTTCTCCTCATGACAGTATCAAGTATGTATGTGGATCAATAGCTAAAGGTTCAACTTTAAATTGTAGTATTTCTTTAATTTCTTTCAATTTTAGAGCATTTCACTACCATAATTGTGAATAACTGATAATCCTAAGTAAATAACACAAAATATGCAGACATCTCGTAGGTAATCACAAATATTTAGCATATTTGAATGCAAAGCATGCACAATTGAAAAATATCGTGCAAAGATTGAGGTATTTCTACATCTTTTCATCTAATAACTGCATAATATGACTTCTCAGTAAAGAATTTCTGTAGGAATGTCATGATGATGGCACAATTTCACGTAAGGCCCCAAAATGGAAACAACAACTCACATTAACCTCTGAGTAACTTCAGACGATTAAGACCTAATCACCGGAGGCTTGGGATCCTGCATTCTTTGAATTCATCGTATCTTTCAAGATGAGTAAAGGTTGTTGTGTAACTTTTATTCTATGTTTGTATATGAAAACATCATGACCAACACAAATTGGCACTAGAAGGAGGGCCTGATCTGGAATACTACGTTCATCATCATAATTTCTAGGTTTGATGATTCAGGGAGTAAGGTAGTCTTGAATCGTCTATGAATTTCAAATATCATGCAAATATTTACTGTAGCAAGCTTGTAGATGCTTATTCTATGTAAAGATTTCCAAATCTAACATAAATATTGCTAGCCTTACAGTAAATCATTCAAAATACCTCCAATATCCTTCAATATTTGCAGTATCTTTGCAAATATTTCATAAATATCCAGTCTGATCAGTCATCTGACCGCAAATATCACTTTAGCTAGTAAAATCCAGCCAATATTTGCAAATTTTTAGCCAATTTGCCTCAAAATTGAGAAATCCTAGCTCACAGGATAAATACCAGGTCTAGACCTAGTGGAATTTTTGAAGAATTGCCTGTTAGAGGTTTCAAACCCAGAACTGTGGACACTCATCATACTCCCAAGTCCAGTGCATCAGGAGCTTCACCAGAACCTCTTCCTATAACTCCTATTGATTTACAAATACCTTCGGGCATACCTGTGACACCTCTTGTTCAACCTCAGGGTGTGCCTCTAGTCCAACCTCGACCAGCTCAACCTCCTCCGGTTGCAATGTCTTTCTTTGCAGCAGAGTCACCTTTGACCTTTACTGCATATCATGAGTTACCAAAGAATCTGGATAAGCTTTGTCCAAAATATCATCCTTATCAAGATGCTGAAGATCATATCAGGACCTTTAAGGAGGCTTGTTGCAGAGCCAGAATAGAGCACCAAGATGTGGTGTGCAGATTATTTCCTTTTTCCTTAGGGGAAGAAGCCTATAATTGGTTCATTAGTCTTGGTCAGGGTTCTGTTGATTCATGGGCCTTACTAGAGAAAGCCTTTCTTGATAGATTCAAGGTTCCAGTCGACCCCTCAATAAACTATCATTTATTTGCCACTATCAAGAGATTTGAGAATGAGCCTATTGCAAATTTCAATGCTAGGTTTCAGAAAATGTTGTCTAGGGTGGTCACTCCTTATACTGTGTCTGATGAAGCCGCAAGGAACATTTATTATTCTGCCTTAGATCCCTTGACCTCCATGTTCATAAGGAGAACACACCCCCAAATCACAACTTTAGCCTTAGCTTTTCAAGAAGCCATACAGGTAAATCCACAGTTGATACCTGCTCCTACTCCAAATATAGTATTCCCTACCTTGCCTGGCATGCATTCACAATATCCTGCATCATATCCTGCACAATATCCCAATGGAGTAGTGATACCTCCAACAGTCATGCCGGCACCTCTGCAAGTACCTCCACTAAGCATTATGCCTCCTCCTAATGGAAATGGCCAATTGTCACAATATCCTATCCAAGCTCAGACACCTCAGGGTGTTGATCTGTCTAGCAATAACTATGGATCCTCTTTCTTCAAGCCTCAAACTGAAAATGTAGTGGCCAAAGCTCAGGAAGAAAAGGAGGAAATCAAAGAAATCTCTGCTCAATTAAGAAAACTCACCATAGAAGTGACACATTTGAGAAATCAAGGTTTTCATTCACAGTCAAACCAGAACAGAAATTATCCCAATGACAGACCAAATTATCCTGACAGAGGATATAACACCAATAATTTCAACAATAATGGTGGAAATAACAATAATCCTCAGAGACAGCCTAGAGTATGGAACTCTAGGCCAAATAATGGCTCATTACCATCACCCCTGGACAATTAGCCTCCAGGTGAAGCCAAACAGACTACTAGAGTCAATCTTGCTGAAGCAGCCCTTACCAATTGGTGTAGAATCCACAATACAAATGCACATGCAGAATTAGACTGTCCACAATTCAGGATTGCTGCTAGCATCTTTCAGACTGAAGTGTCTAACACTTCTGGAAATCCACCTCAGACAGAGGGAAATGAGATTGTTCCATGTGGATATGACTCAGCCTTTGTGCTGGAAACCTATACAAATCAACCTCATCAAAATTATAACCAGGCAAGCGAAGAATCTGCTTTAACCTTTGAAGCAAACTATGTATTCCCCTTCGAAGATGAAAACGAGCCTGCAAGAGAACATGAGGAAATGCATGCATACCAACAACAATATCTTGGTAAGCATAATTATAACCTGAGAAATAATGCCAACAAACCTATTGGTCCATTGACATCATCTTTGCCTCCAAACAACTTCAACACACCTCCTGATCCTAAAGCCAGCAATAACCCTGGGTTCCCCAAGGTAAATGCTCAGTACTTGTCACCTCAAAACACAGTATCAAAGATTGTGAATACACCTCATGAGTCTGACAAGTTAGTCAATTATATGACCGATGAAATGAAGAAAATTAAGATTAACCTATCTCTGTCTGAGTTACTGAAAACTCTAGCTATCAAAAGGGCATTCATGAAGTCACTAGATGATCCTGCCCCTAAAGAGGATAGTCATATTTCAAATCAATCCAGCGGCAAAGATCACGCTGCTAGAGATAATATTGTCAAGCCTAAAGTGTCAGCTACAGTCTAGGTTGTAGAAACCTCCCACATGACCTTGTATAGGGATAAAACCGAATCACCTCCATTCCTCCTTACCATAAGAATGTTCAGCAAGAACCTGCACAACTGTCTGGTGGATTCGGGAGCCTCAACGAATGTTATGCCATTGTCAATATGCAATGCTTTAGGACTGCATCCTGTTAAATCCCTAAAGAAGGTCACACAGTTGGACAAAATAGAAGTAAGTGTAGTAGGAGAACTAACTCATATCCACATGCAACTAGCATCTGATCCTAGGATCCAGTATTACATTGACATTCAGGTAGTCGATATACCTGATACGTATGGGATGTTACTTAGTCGGGACTGGTCTAAAATGCTTAATGGATATATGTCTACAGATTTCAGTCACATGTGGTTACCATGGAAGGGTATACCTAATCAGATTAGGATTGATGCTGAACCTAGAATGAAACATATGATCACCGAGTACAACAGAACAAATGAGATCATGTACGTAAACGTAGAACCTGGAGTTTATTGCATCAGGCCACAGACTATCAAAATAGAAGAGATCCTGATGCTTAACCTTCATCCTCATCACGATGATGATCATCAGGAAGATATACCTGTTGTAGAACCTGCCAATAATCATGATAATGAGAATGGAATAGATCGCTCCAAAGACTTTGAGATGCATCTGTCTAATCAGGTAAAACGCTGTCAATTGTTAAATATACCTGCTAATGATATTTTGATTGATGGATGGTGTAGATTACACAATGAAGCACATTCAGAAAAGACTTGTGAAACATGCTTAGATATGATGATGCTAGAATAGACATGCAACGAGGCATCATCATCATATTCTGAGGTAAGTTCTACATCTAATGATGATGATGATACTAATTCTTGTTTATCTTCTGCAGGAACAGAGGAGCCGACAGATCATGACGAAGATCATATCCGGAAGACAGAAGAAGTTCTAGCTTACGACCAGATAAATGATGGAAAGAAAGAAAAGATCACCCCTGGGAGTGATTGTTTTATGGAGCTAGACTATGAATTGTCCGATGAAGACAAAGGCAGTAACCTGACCAAATTTGAAGAATTTCTAGTAAAAGAAATGGAGAAGATGACACGACAGCATAGATCTCCCCATGAGGTCATAATCGAAGGTTGGTGCAGGCTGCATGAGGCACCTCACTCAGAAACAACTTGCTCACTGTGTTTACACATTTTGAACAGGCATACAGTTGTGGATCCAGGAAATCATCCTCCTGCTGATATGAAAGAGAAAATAGAAAAGTCAGCAGGCTCACAAAGTAAAGGAAAGAAGAAACTTGGAAATGACGACATCCCTAAGTCAAAGTGGATATCAGGCGGAGTAGCAGCCAGAGCTGCAAAGAAGAAAGAAGGTTCAGCTAAACATCCTACTGAAGATAAACCCTGGATCCTGAGGTTTGATGGATCCAAGTCCAAACAAGGTGCTGGGGTAGGAATTGATCTCATTGACCCATCAAGAAAATCCTATCTAGCAGCCTACAGATTACAGTTCCCTTGTACTAATAATGTAACAGAGTATGAAGCTCTGATTCATGGGATACTGTTTGCTCATAAGAAAAAAGTAAAGATTTTGCATGTTTTCAGAGATTCAGAGCTAGTTGTGAGGCAAGTAAGAGGAATTTACTCTTGTAACTACAGGAAGCTATCCAACTACAGACATCGTGTGTGGGATCTAATTGAGGATTTTGATGCCTTTAATATCACTCACGTACCAAGAGAACAAAACCGCAGGGCAGATGCACTTGCCCAGGCTACCAGTACATTGGAGCCACTATCTATATCAGGTCTAAAGAGATTTTTAGTAGAGCTAGTGTTAATACCTTCAGTACCTGACAATGTGACCAATCTCCAGGTGTTTAATGATGATCAACACATTTTAGATTTCATTTCTAATAGAGATGTATTTGATGCCTAAGTCATAGATGAGGATGGTATGGAGGATCATGTCTGGGAGGAAGACATGATATTAGAGTTGCCAAGCAACAGGATTCCCAAACGTATGATTGAATTGGAAAGAGCCTTTGATTTGAATAATATGCTTAAACATAAGGATCTGCCCAAAGCAGATGGAGGTCAGTATTCACAAGTGAATATTGGACAAAATGAAGACCAGAAAAGTGTGCTAATTGTTAAAGTTTGCACACCAGAGGAGTTAAAGGGAATAACTGAGGCCCTCAGGGATTACATACATGTAATTGCCTGGACCTATGATGAGCTGAAGACATATGATACTTCTGTCATAACTCATACTATACCTCTCAAACCAGATGCTAAACCTTTTAGACAGAAGCAAAGGCCAGTCAATGCTTTGCTTGAACCAATAATTCTTGAAGAAGTCAAGAAGTTGTTAACTGCCCGGATAATCTTTCCTATAAGGCACTCCACTTGGGTTGCTAATCTAGTCCCGGTCAGAAAGAAGAATGGAGACATCAGGTTGTGCGTAGATTTCAGAAATCTAAACAGAGCATCAGAAAAGGATAATTATCCTTTACCCTCATTAGATGAAGTTTTGCAGATTGTAAATGGAGCCAAGATGATGTCCTTCCTGGATGGCTTTTCAGGATACAACCAAGTGATGGTTGATAAAATTGATAGATTGAAAACTGCCTTCACCACAAAGTGGGGAATATTTGCATATAGACGTCTGCCATTTAGACTTATAAATGCTAGAGCTACATTCCAGCGAGCAATGGACATAGCCTTCAGAGGCTTAATAGGAAAATGCATAGTCATCTATATGGATGACTTGACTGTGTTCTCTAAGGAGAGGAGCAATCATGTAACCGATCTCAGAAATGTATTGAAGAAGTGTGAAGAGTACAGAATATCACTGAACCCCAAGAAGTGTATATTTGGGGTGACAACAGGAAAGTTACTAGGCCACTTGATCACAGAAGATGGAATTATCATTGATCCTGACAGGGTGGAGTCTATTATGAAGTTACAACTTCCAGGAAGCAAAAAAGAACTCAAATCTTACTTTGGTAAGATAAACTTTGTAAGGAAGTTCATCACAGGTTTTGCTGAGATTGTCAGACCACTAAATGCCATGTTGAAGAAAGATGCACAAATTGAGTGGACACCAGAGGCCAAAGCTGCATTTGAAGATATAAAGAAAGCCATATCAGACGCTTCTATCCTCATTAGTCCAGACTACACAAAAGATTTCTACATCTATTCATTTGCTTCAGAACATACCTCTGCAGCAGTGTTAACTCAAAGAAATGAAGAGAAAAAAGAGAAACCAATTGCTTTCATGAGCTGTCCTTTTAGGGATGCTAAGTTGAGATACGTAGATGTTGAGAGACAGGCACTTGCATTAGTCAGAGCAGTAAAGAAATTTAGACATTACATACTAAGAAGCAAAGTGATTGCTGTAGTACCAGATGCAGTGGTGAAGATGCTGCTGATGCAAAGCGAACCTGGTGAAAAGAGAGCTAAATGGATTACTGTACTACAAGAGTATGACATAGAAATTACACCAATGAAGCTGGTAAGAGGGCAAGCTCTGAGTCAAATGATATCTGAAATTGACCCAAACATCACCAGTCAGCAGTATGTGATCAATGAGAAAGATAACAGAGAATGGTATGTAGATATCAGGTACATCTTGATTATAGGAGGATGTCCATCAAAGATGCAAGCTTCATAGAGAAGAGCCTTGAAAATAAAATCCCAAAAATATATGATAAAGGGAGGAGCCTTATTCAAAAAGAATCATGAAGGAATATACCTAAGATGCTTAGAAAAGCCAGAAGCAAACAAGGTCCTGTCAGAGATACATGACAAGTTTGGAACGGCACATGGATCAGCCTTGGCCACAACACATGCAATCCTTAGAGCAGGATATTATTGGCCTACAATTTTTAAAGACACAGCTGATCATGTTAAATGTTGTCATGTTTGTCAGGTTGTTGCCAACAGAGAGAAATATGCTGCACAACCCTTGCAGCCAGTGATGGAAGAACGCCCATTTGCACAGTGGGGCATGGACTTCATAGGACCAATCAATCCTCTGTCCTCTTCAGGACATAGGTATGTCTTAACCATTACTGACTATTGCACTAGATGGATTGAGGCTGTTAGTAGCAAGACTTGCACTGCAGATGACGTTATTAGATTTCTGGAAAGTAACATTGTTACCAGGTATGGAATTCCTTATGCTTTGGTAAGTGATAATGGTTCTGCTTTCACTTCAACTAAATTGTCAAGTTGGGCTTTTGATCATGGGATTATACTTAAATTTTCATCCAATTACTATCCCCAGGGGAATGGTTTAGCAGAATCCACCAACAAGAATTTATTGAATATCATAAGAAAATTGATAGAGAAGAACCCTAGATAATGGAACTCATTTCTAAAGTATGCCTTATGGGTAGCCAGAACCAGAGTAAAAACTGCGTTAGGAAATTTGCCTTTTCAACTAGTATATGGGGTGGATCCAATCCTTCCTGTAAACTTGAAAATTCCTACTCTGCAGTTTGCTCAAGAATACCTAGGCATAAACAATAAGCAAGAAGTCAGGTTGCTTTAGTTGATGCACTGGAAGAAAAAAGGAGTCAAGCAATTGACCAATTTGCAAAACATCAGGCTGTTGTCAAACGCTGGTTTGACAAGAGAGCCAAAGTTAAAGATTTCAAGATATCTGATTTAGTCCTGATATGGGATAAAGCCCATGAAAGGAAAGGCGACCATGGTAAGTTTGATAGATTATGGATAGGTACCTTTCAAATTTTTGAGATATTAGGAGACAACACTTATAGGCTTAAGAACCTGACAGGTGAGGATGTCCCATTGCTAGTCAATGGACAATTCCTCAAACATTATTTCCAAGCCTGAGTGACTTCATGGCATTCATGTGTATCATATTGTACATTTGTATAGTTGTTTGTATAGTGTTCTTTTGTCTTGGGTTGTTTTGGTTGAGTTTTGTTTGGTAAGTCAAGATGATGCACTTCATCACCCAAGAAAATAACTAAATTGTTAGGATTCAAGTGATGAGATCAAATTTAGATATAGGTTGTAATTCATTCTAAGAAATATTCATGACCAAGTTTATAATTTCTTTTCATCAGGGTGCCTTTTCTTGTCCAAAGTGAATCAATCACAATGAAACACCTAACAGCCTTGGGCTTGTTGAAGACACGAGTATAGGTGTTAAGTGAAAAATCTAAAGGGACTCCCTTGCTACCAATACAATCTCCAACCTAAAGCTATAAGTGACTATACCTTATACAAATGAGCTAACATGATGATATCAGATACATACATACATATATATATATATATATATATATATATATATATATATATATATATATATATATATATATATATATATATATATATATAAACTAAACAATAATATTAGGCCATCTAAGTAACTCTACCGGGGCTATAGACGCCTGCTGGCAGTGGGCCTCTACTTAGGGAGATTGTATAGATAACCTTGTCGGGGCTATGAACGCCTGCTAGCAGCAAGGCTCTATCCAGGTTGGCTATGAGGGATGATCTCCAACTATGTAGTTTAACACTAGTTACTTATGTTTTCAACTTACTTTCAAGATGAGGATAATTAATCATATGCACACACATGATCCTTTGTTAGCATTGTTATCATGATGAAATTTTATCATTCAAGGATCATGATGATTATACTTAGAAAGAGTTAGAATACTATAGATGAATATGATCACATCACTTGAATCATTGGAATTTGTTTGTTTTCTTTGGTGGCAAGTTGTTGTGTGGTTACACAACACGCCCCATTTTGACTTGGCAAAATAGGGACCCAACTTTTTGGCTTGGCTTGTGTTGTCTGCTTTCTGGTAGTTTGGTAAAGGTAAGTCAGAGGTATCATCATGAAAGGTCAGGATGAGGTAGGTCATCATCATGAGGTCAGTTTGTCAAAATTCATATTTCATTTCTGTGACCCCATATTTAGAAAGAGCTTGAAATTCCATGCAGTTTTGCCTTTTACATCACCTGAAAAATTCGTCCATATGTGGGAGTTATGGGCAGTCAAAGTTTTGGTCAAACCTGATAATCGCAAGATGATCATCATATTCTTATATCCTCAGTCATGTTGTCAAGGTCATCCTGATCTTGGTCTATCACCCGGTAAAAAAATATGCGGTCAAAATCCGGACGTCAATCTTAGGTGATAGTGCCCTTTACCCGTCAAATAACCTTATGTATTTCGCGAGCATCATGTTGCAAGTGTAACCCGATATTTCATAATGTCCTCTTGTCAAGAAATATCACCTTATGCTAATATCCTGAGGACATCATCCTAACCTGAAAAACGAAGAAATAAAAATCAAGATGACATCATCATCACATTTCCCCTTCGGCAGGATATTTCCTAAATATGATCAAGTTCACAAATATGACGATGACATCATCTTTTACATTTTAACAAAGCCTCGGATATGACGGTGACATCATTAGGACATTCGAGGGGGGGGTGATCATATTTCTTAATATCCTGCACATTGTCAATATGCATGCAATTCGGACTTGAAAAGTTTGTTAAAGATGAGGAAATTGCTGTATGTTTCTTTTATACAAATGTCGATATACATTGCATTAGCATACAGGTGGACATTTTGTATTTTGTGCATCAGATAGATAAAAAGCTTTAGAGTTGGCATCGGCATAGCTTTTGCCTTCGGCCAAGTCTTGAATTCTCTCTCCGATAGTGGTTGTCACCCCGATGGGTGGACATCAGTGAAACTCTTGGCATCAGTGTAGCTTTTGCCTTCGGCCAAGTTTGAGATTGTCATCCCGACCATATGTGGTCACGCCGAAATATACATTGCATAATGTACATACAGCAGAATTGAAATCATATTAAATAGCGAGAATTTGTTGTACATTTCGTGATTGTATGTTTTTACATACATTGCGATATACATTACATGCATCACATATAGTAGCGGACCCGAAATATTATTGGATGCGATTTAATCGTTGTATATTTTGCGATTGTGTATTTCTTTTATACATTCTGATATACATTGATTATATGCATACGAATGTTTTGCATGTATATTGTGACTTTTTATGCTTGTATATGCAGATCTGAACCCGATATACATGCTGGTATATACAAGGGCGGATTTGAAGGTTTTTTAAGAGTGATTTATTCCTTGTATATTTTGTGATGTATCATCATATTTGAAGCCCGATATATAAGGAAATGGGTGGGAAAATGAAGCGATGGATTTTTGAATACATTTGAAGGCCCGATTGCCTAATTTTTAGTCAACGATGGTTGACCCAAGTATTTTTGGCCCTGTTTATGCATTTTGTGCATGGTTTTCACAAATTTGAAACCCAGTTGCATGTGTTTGAACATTTGGCCTATTTTTAGTGAAGGTTTTAGCTGCATGCTGTGTTCTAATTGATGAACTTAATGTTTGTCTATTTATTGTAGGAAGTCTTGAGGATGTTGGAGCTGTAGTTGAACATTGCAATGTTGCACAAGGAGGCAACATGAACCAGAAGTGAGGAGCATATTGTCAAATATGCTATTTGCTAGCTGGAGACCGAATCAAGTTAAAGATGCTGGAATATTCTATGCCAGCTATACATTTGTCAATTGGCAAAGCATGTGCTTTTCATCTGGACCGTTAATGTTAATTGGTGAATCTTAATCATTGATCTTTTGTAAAGGATTCCTCACCTTATTCTATAAAAGGTGGTGGAATGCCTTGTTGTAAACATTCGAAACTTAATTGAAATCTGTTTGCTGAAGTATTCAAGGCTCATTTCAAAGCTATTACATATGTACATGTCTTTTGCATACTTAATGAAAGAGAAGAGTATTTCGATTACAAATCTTCGTAAATCTTGAGTAATCTGTGTCTGAATTCTGGATATGTGCTTTGATTTGCTGCGTCCCTTGGAGTGCTCATCATGTTGCATGTATTGTTTTCATTCATCATCCTCTGAAGTTTGCATCAACTGTATCTAGCTGTGGAATATCCTGGTGAACATATGGTTTGATTTCTTCTCCTCATGACAGTATCAAGTATGTATGTGGAACAATAGCTAAAGGTTCAACTTTAAATTGTAGTATTTCTTTAATTTCTTTCAATTTCAGAGCATTTCACTACCACAATTGCGAATAACTGATAATCCTAAGCAAATAACACAAAATATGCAGACATCTCGTAGGTAATCGCAAATGTTTAGCATATTTCAATGCAAAGCATGCACAATTGAAAAATATCATGCAAAGATTGAGGTATTTCTACATCTTTTCATCTAATAACTGCATAATATGACTTCTTGGTAAAGAATTTCTACAGGAATGTCATGATGATGGCACAATTTCACGTAAGGCCCCAAAATGGAAACAGCAACTCACATTAACCTCTGAGTAACTTCAGACGATTAAGACCTAATCACCAGAGACTTGGGATCCTGCATTCTTTGAATTCATCGTATCTTTCAGGATGAGTAAAGGTTGTTGTGTAACTTTTATTCTATGTTTGTATATGACTAACATCATCATCAACAATAATCTACTGTCGTTACTCAGTGGTTGATGTGTGTTGCTGTTAATCATTCAGGGGCCTTACGTTCTTCAGTAATTTCTGCAAAGTTCATCATTATTTCTCCAAATATCCTGCTCTATATGTCTGCCCTGCATAAATCTCCAATAATTCTACCTCTGCACTGTGAATTTATTCAAATAATGTGCTTACAGGTTGATATTTGCATGATATTTTCAACACTACATGCACTTTGCTCAAATATGCTAAGGATTTTCAATTATCTACGAGATGTCAGCATATTTCTCTGTTCTGCTTGTTATTTATCATGATTTGCAGTTATGGAAGTGATTTCAATGAAATTAAAATGAGAAAAAGGGTTAGAGAATGAGATTCCCAAAATTACTTAACTGAGATCACTGATCCACATACATGTTCCCATATAGCAATGAAGAGAAGAAAACTAGAAATCATACTTCACCTGGACATTCCACAAATCTGCATGATCCAGTGCAAATCTTCAAACGAAAAGTTAACAACAACATGCAATGAAATGAAAGCGCTTCTATTTGAACACAGCATTCACCATTACATATCCAGAAATCAACTTGAAGATTACGTAAAGTTTACAATCAAGATGTAATCTGAAGCTTCATCTCCATTCAGTATGCTTTAGAATAAGTGCATTCACAATGATCTGAGGAAAGAACCTTGACATTTCAACAATTCAATCCTCATTGGTCTCAGTAATCCGATCTCCTATTTTATTCTACAGTAATTGGCCTTATTTTGCCAGACATTCCCATATAGCAGTGAAGAGAAGTTCTGTCCTTTTATAGAACAAAGGCCAGAAAATAGTTACAATGATCCAAGGATCAGGATCCTCCCAGAACAACCAATGGTCCAAATGAACAACACGTGCCTGCCAGTTGGCAAATACACAGCTAGCAGAGAATATTCTGGTATCTTCAACTCAGTCCACCTTCCAGCTGGCATACAACATATTTGATAATATCCTCCCCAGCTCCAGTTCATGTTGCCTGCCAGTTGGCAATTTTTAGCCACTTCATACAGCTCCAACATCCTATATATATCGGGTTATGAATATTGAGCATCTAAGAAAATTCACGCAACTAAATGCCCATAGGCGGTCAAGAGGGTCTGGATGAATATCGTTGACTGGAAAACATGCTGTCATGCCCTAAAATAGTTTCAATATCTGATCAGGTCCAGCCAGGGTCATTTGAGCGATTTTTGATAAAAATATCGAAAATGTAATTTTTTTTGTATTTTCTACATATGAGTAAATTGCATTTTCGGAGGCCTTCGGAGCGAAATTAGGGCTCAACACGTTCTTAAGCCTAAGTGACCGAGCAACTCAAACTAGATAACTAGTTTATCTTTCCAATGAGTCCAAAAAGTTTAAATTCTGATAACATGGCTAGGAGTTATGACCCTGCCAAGGGGAAGGTCAAAAATTTCCTAATTTTTGAGTTTCTCTGAATTTTTGCAAATAGTTTCACCTTCCGGTAGCCTCTTTTGTGTTCCAAGGGTGATGGGGACCTTTCATATGATATGCAAGCCTTACATTTTCAGTTATCACATGCATAAGATCATGCATATGCAATCCATGCGCTTCTGTTCACTAAATTCCATTGAATAAAACTATCGGGTCCGGGTATGCACATTAGCTAATATGAGGGATATTAACTAATATGACTCTCTTCATAGATCAGGATATGATGATGATGTCATCATCATGGATAGGCTTCGTTAAAATATGAAAGGCTGACATCATGGTCATGCTAAGAAATCAGGAGGATCTGAAACATGACCCCCGCAACTAAAATGACCCCCCCGGAAAAAATTAGGAGGACGTCAGTAGATGGAAGACCTCATTTATCGCTATGTCATTATGACATCATCGTCATGTTAGCAGATCGGAGTAATATTCCGCGGTAGGGTGATATTTGGATATCAGGTGATGCTCAAATATGATGATCCCCTTGGTGTAATATGATCATCCGCCTCTGAGCGGGAAAACCTACATCGAAAGATCCGCTGATGTAGAAAAGTCCAGTGATGTTTCAAGATGATGATCCCCTGGACTAAAATGACCCAATGTCGAAATATCATGATGACGTCATCAGGATATCGACTTGGTTCAGCGTTATGGCACTATGATGTCATCATCATATTATGTGAGAAGGATCATGATCATCCTCCTCAAGAGGAAAATATTATGATTCCGTCATCGTCATGACTGTTTCATTGTTTATCGGACTTGAATGACATCATCAGGATAATGGCTAGGGGGATATTTGGAAATCGGGTTCCATTGAGAAATATGATCCTCGCGAAATACATAAGGCTGTTGACGGGTAAAGGTCACTATCACCTAAAATTGATGCTCAGATATTTGGACCGCATGATTTATCGGGTGATAAATTAGATCAGGATGACCTTCTGTAATATGACTAATGTTAAGAAATATGATCCTCTTGCTGTGACTATCAGGTTTGACTCAAACTTTGACCATTCACAACTTTCACACCCTAGCGAATATCAGGGTGATGCAAAAGGAAAACCTGCATGAATTTTGATGCTCTTTCTAGATATGAGGTTACTGGAATAAAATATGAACATTGACAAACTGACCTCATGATGATGACTTACCCAGCCTCTCTATGCATGATGATCTGCATGACTTACTTTTACCGGACCACCGAAGAACACAAAAACAAGCCAAAGCAGCAAAAAGTTGGGTCCTTGTTTTGCCAAGACAAAATGGGGCATGTTGTGTAACCACACAACAACTTGCCACCAAAGAAAACAACAAAATTCAAATAATTCAAAAGGTGAGGATAAGTTAAAACATAAATTTCCAACTCCTATTGAGCATGAGCATCCTAATCTTCTCTAACTGGTATCATGCTCATCAATGTAATAATGAACTGATAAGGGATCAATTGTGTGCATGTGATTCACATACTCATCTCGAAAGTGAGTTGAATAAACCAGTGACTAGTGTTAGGCTACATAGTTTGGTTCATCTCTCATAGCCAACCAGATAGAGCCTTGCTACCAGCAGGCATCCATAGCCCAGGCAAGGTTATCGTTGCAATTCTCCTAAGTAGAGCCCCACTGCCAGCAAGCATCTATAGCTCCGATAGAGTTACTTAGATGACTTAATCTGGATTCCAGTAAATCCCTCTTTTATTTTATTTTTTATTTGGAAATTGATTTCATAAGATATAACAGTTATAGCTTCATGATGCAAGGAGTGGTCACTTGCTGAGATTAAGTTAAGAATTGCAATGGTAGCAAGGGCAACCTTTAGATTTTTCACTTAACACCTACACTGATATGTTCAATAAACCCAAGGCTATTAGGTGTGTCATTGTGAGGATCACCTTGAATCAAGAAAAGTAGTACTGATGAATATGGTACCATAGACCTGATCAAGAATACCTACACTGATATGAGTTACAACCTATAGAGAAACTTATATCCAACTTTTGAATTCTAACAATTTCTGCAGTGTTCTTAAGTAACAAGGTGCACCAACTTTGCCCACCCAAAACAAAGACTCAACAACAAAAACACAAAGCAAACACACACAATGCAAACTACAAACAGCTAACTACGAAAAGGAAACAATAGAAAGCAAAACAAGCAGACTGTACAAACAACTAACCTACAAAAAGGAAACAAACCACTACTAGGCAAACAAAAACTAGAAACAGACCCAAATACACCTGTAATTGCATACTTCTTTTGATTGTGCAGGAGCATTAGGGTATTAGTTATGGTTCTCAACCTAGCAAATTTATCTTTATATTCTGAAGAATATCCTTGTATTCTTAATTCACTATGTTTAACAGAATAACCCTTGATGATCAGCAACTGAGGAAGCTCATCATGTTCATGATTAATCCATATGCATGTCTTATCTCTTGAATTTCCATAATCAAAGCAATAATCAACATCATTTACTGTGGAAAGGAAAAATACAACCTGATGTATCTCTGGTCCTGTTGAACATGCTTGTTCATTGCCAGCTGATCTTCCATTTGTCATTATATTTTCATTGCTTGGCTCAATATTTAGTCTCACTTCATTTTGAAAGATGTATGACTCTTGATGCATTATTTCTTCATCTTTATCCATATTTATTCCTCCATTCTGGACATTCAATTTATCCTCTAGTTCAGGAAACTTCTCAATATTTTCTTCAATTTCCTGCACATCAGCATCTAAATGAGTATCCTTATCATAACCTGACATACAGAAATTTATCATTTCTAAATCACTTGACTGTAAAGGAGAATTGGCATTCAACTGATAAGATTACTTCCCTGTTTCATTTTCAGTATTTTTCTGGAGTGACGTTTGATCATGCACAACAACTCCAAAGTCTTCTGCATTTTCATCCTTCAGGAAGTGTTCATTAAATAATTCACATCTTTTATCCAGTAAAGTGCCTGGTTCCATTAACCTACAACATTCTTGTATTTGACCATTCAATTCAACCCAGTTAGGCAGTAAATCAGCATTTATCTTCTTTTCTATGACTCCCTGAGTTACTATCATAGGAACTTCATCATCAGTAGTGTGTTTAAATTGTTCTGCTATCTGTTTACACTTCTCTTTACCATAGAATGACTCCAGGAAAGACGTTTCATCTTCTTTATCAAAAGTATTAGGATCAGAATCAAAAATATTATCCTGATGAGTGGTTTCTTCTCTAGAATTTTCACAAGATTCATACCTTCATACTGACTGGTCCCTACTTGTATTAGGAAGTAGAGAACTCCTATCAATATCACCATAAAATGACTCAAGGAAAGACGTTTCACTATCTTTAACCTCTAAGACCGGTTCAGCTATTGTATTTTCTAGAATCTTCTTCAACATGACCAAGCAAGGGTAGCAATCTCTCTCTGAATGCTCTTCATCATGTAATCTGCACCGGCTTCCAATCAAGACATCCTCAACGGATAAACCTAATATTTGACTACATTTTATGTTTCTAGAAAAATATAATTCAAAATCTTCAGAATGATCCACTTCAGTATCTAGACAACTAATAACTTCTGGTGCTGTCTCTGCTTGTTGTTCCAGAATTTCCTCATTTCACTGGCAAATCTCAGCCCTGAACACATCTGGAAAGAATATTAGTCCTTTCAAATATAAATCCAACCTTGTGAGGAAAGTTAAACAATTTATTTCACTATGCTCCATAGTCCGGTGTATCCTGCAACAGGTGGATGAACCAAAGTTAGACAAACTGTGAGGGTAAAGCTGCCTATTCAAAGTTTCCTAAAATAAAGGAATGTTAACTTGACAACTACTCTCATATGCATCCATCAAAATGAGACTCTGCTTCAAATTTTTAAGATTTTGAAATTTTAAGGAGATCCATCATATCTCAGAATAAAACTTGAAAGCTCAGAAAATCAAACAAATCTTTGAGGCTTTGGGCTAGATATTTGCAAAGGTGCAACCAAAACCTCTCAGATAAGAGATATTTGTAGACATTTAACTCAAATGATGAAATATTTATGCGATATTTGCAGAAATCTAGAAATTTCTTGTTCGGCCCTCCTTCTAGCGCCAATTTATGTTGATGATGATGTTAGTCATAAACAAACATAGAATAAAAGTTACACCTCAACCTTTATTCATCTTGAAAGATACGATGAATTCAAAGAATTCATGATCCCAAGTCTCTGTTAATTAGTTCATAATCTACTGACGTTACTCAGTGGTTGATGTGTGTTGCTGTTAATCATTTAGGGGCCTTACGTTCTTTAGTAATTTCTGCAAAGTTCATCATTATTTTTCCAAATATCCTGCTCTATATGTCTGCTCTGCATAAATCTCCAATAATTCTACCTCTGCACTATGAATTTAGTCAAATAATGTGCTTACAGGTTGATATTTGCATGATTTCTACCATTATTTGCAATTCTTTGCATGATATTTTAAACACTACATGCATGTTGCTCAAATATGCTAAGGATTTTCAATTATCTACGAGATGTCAGCATATTTCTCTGTTCTGCTTGTTATTTATCATGATTTACAGTTATGGAAGTGATTTCAATGAAATTAAAATGAGACAAAGGGTTAGAGAATGAGATTCCCAAAATTACTTAACTGAGATCACTGATCCACATACATTTTCCCATATAGCAATGAAGAGAAGAAAACTAGAAATCATACTTCACTAGGACATTCCACAAATCTGCATGATCCAGTGCAAATCTTCAAAGGAAAAGTTGACAACAACATGCAATGAAATGGAAGCGCTTCTATTTGAACACAGCATTCACCATTACATATCCAGAAATCAACTTGAAGATTACGTAAAGTTTACAATCAAGATGTAATCTGAAGCTTCATCTCCATTCAGTATGCTTTAGAATAAGTGCATTTACAATGATCTGAGGAAAGAACCTTGACATTTCAACAATTCAATCCTCATTGGTCTTAGTAATCCGATCTCCTATTTTATTCTACAGTAATTGGCCTTATTTTGCCAGACACTCCCATATAGTAGTGAAGAGAAGTTTTGTCCTTTTATAGAACAAAGGCAAGAAAACAGTTACAATGATCCAAGGATCAGGATCCTCCCAGAACAACCAATGGTCCAGATGAACAGCACGTGCCTGCCAGTTGGCAAATACACAGCTAGCAGAGAATATTCCAGTATCTTTGACTCAGTTCACCTTCCAGCTGCCATACAACATATTTGATAATATCCTCCCCAGCTCTAATTCATGTTGCCTACCAGTTGGCAATTTTCAGCCACTTCATACAGCTCCAACATCCTATATATATCGAGTTATGAATATTGAGCATCTGAGAAAATTCGCGCAACTAAATGCCCATAGGTGGTCAAGAGGGTCCGGGTGACTATTGTTGACTGGAAAACATGCTGTCAGGCCCTAAAATAGTTTCAATATCTGATCAGGTCTAGCCAGGGTCATTTGAGCGATTTTTGATAAAAATATCGAAAATGTAATTTTTTTTGTATTTTCTACATCTGAGTAAATTGCATTTTCGGAGGCCGTCGGAGCGAAATTAGGGCTCAACACGTTCTTAAGCCTAAGTGACCAGGCAACTCAAACTAGATAACTAGTTTATCTTTCCAATGAGTCCAAAAAGTTTAAATTCTGATAACATGGCTAGGAGTTATGACCCTGCCAAGGTGAAGGTCAAAAATTTCCTAATTTTTGAGTTTCTCTAAATTTTTGCAAATAGTTTCACCTTCCGGTAGCCTCTTTTGTATTCCAAGGGTGATGGGGACCTTTCATATGATATGCAAGCCTTACATTTTCAGTTATCGCATGCATAAGATCATGCATATGCAATCCATGTGCTTCTGTTCACTAAATTCCATTCAATAAAACTATCGGGTCCGGGTATGCACATTAGCTAATATGAGGGATATTAACTAATATGACTCTCTTCATAGATCAGGATATGATGATGATGTCATCATCATGGACAGGCTTCGTTAAAATATGAAAGGCTGACGTCATGGTCATGCTAAGAAATCAGGAGGATCTGAAATATGACCCCCGCAACTAAAATGACCCCCCTGGAAAAAATCAGGAGGACGTCAGTAGATGGAAGACCTCATTTATCGCTATGTCATTATGACATCATCGTCATGTTAGCAGATCGGAGTAATATTCCGCGGCAGGGTGATATTTTGATATCGGGTGATGTTCAAATATGATGAACCCCTTGGTGTAATATGATCATCCGCCTCTGAGCGGGAAAACCTACATCGAAAGATCTGGTGATGTAGAACTGTCAGGTGATGTTTCAAGATGATGATCCCCTGGACTAAAATGACCCAGTGTCGAAATATCATGATGATGTCATCAGGATATCGACTTGGTTCAGCGTTATGGCACTATGATGTCATCATCATATTATGTGAGCAGGATCATGATCATCCTCCTCGAGAGGAAAATATGATGATTACGTCATCGTCATGACTGTTTCATTGTTTATTGGACTTGAATGACATCATCGGGATAATGGCTAGGGGGATATTTCGCAGCAGGAGGATATTTGGAAATCGGGTTACATTAAGAAATATGATCCTCGCGAAATACATAAGGCTGTTGACGGGTAAAGGTCACTATCACCTAAAATTGACGCCCAGATATTTGGACAGCATGATTTATCGGGTGATAAATTAGATCAGGATGACCTTCTGTAATATGACTGATGTTAAGAAATATGAGCCTCTTGCTGTGACTATCAGGTTTGACTCAAACTTTGACCATTCACAACTTTCACACCCTAGCGAATATCAGGGTGATGCAAAAGGCAACCCTGCATGAATTTTGATGCTCTTTCTAGATATGAGGTTACTGGAATAAAATATGAACATTGATAAACTGACCTCATGATGATGACTTACCCAACCTCTCTATGCATGATGATCTGCATGACTTACTTTTACCGGACCGCCGAAGAACACAAAAACAAGCCAAAGCAGCAAAAAGTTGGGTCCCTGTTTTGCCAAGACAAAATGGGGCGTGTTGTTTAACCACACAACAACTTGCCACCAAAGAAAACAGCAAAATTCAAATAATTCAAAAGGTGAGGATAAGTTAAAACATAAATTTCTAACTCCTATTGAGCATGAGCATCCTAATCTTCTCTAACTGGTATCATGCTCATCAATGTAATAATGAATTGATAAGGGATCAATTGTGTGCATGTGATTCACATACTCGTCTCGAAAGTGAGTTGAATAAACCAGTGACTAGTGTTAGGCTACATAGTTTGGTTCATCCCTCATAGCCAACTGGATAGAGCCTTGTTGCCAGTAGGCGTCCATAGCCTCGGCAAGGTTATCGTTGCAATTCTCCTAAGTAGAGCCCCACTGCCAGCAAGCGTCTATAGCTCCGGTAGAGTTACTTAGATGACTTAATCTGGATTCCAGTAAATCCCTCTTTTATTTTATTTTATTTTATTTTATATTTTGAAATTGATTTCATAAGATATAACAGTTATAGCTTCATGATGCAAGGAGTGGTCACTTGCTGAGATTATGTTAAGAATTGCAATGGTAGCAAGGGCAACCTTTAGATTTTTCACTTAACACCTACACTGATATGTTCAATAAACCCAAGGTTGTTAGGTGTGCCATTGTGAGGATAACCTTGACTCAAGAAAAGTAGTACTGATGAATATGGTACCATACACCTAATCAAGAATACCTACACTGATATGAGTTACAACCTATAGAGAAAGTTATATCCAACTTTTGAATTCTAACAATTTCTGCAGTGTTCTTAAGTAACAAGGTGCACCAACTTTGCCCACCCAAAACAAAGACTCAACAACAAAAACACAAAGCAAACACACACAACGCAAACTACAAACAGCTAACTACCAAAAGGAAATAATAGAAAGCAAAACAAGCAGACTATACAAACAACTAACCTACAAAAAGGAAACAAACCACTACTAGGCAAACAAAAACTAGAAACAGACCCAAATACACCTGTATTTGCATACTTCTTTTGATTGTGCAGGAGCATTAGGGTATTAGTTATGGTTCTCAACCTAGCAAATTTATCTTTATATTCTTAAGAATATCCTTGTATTCTTAATTCACTATGTTTAACAAAATAACCCTTGATGATCAGCAACTGAGGAAGCTCATCATGTTCATGATTAATCCATATGCATGTCTTATCTCTTGAATTTCCATAATCAAAGCAATAATCAACATCATTTACTGTGGAAAGGAAAAATACAACCTGATGTATCTCTGGTCCTATTGAACATGCTTGTTCATTGCCAGCTGATCTTTCATTTGTCATTATATTTTCATTGCTTGGCTCAATATTTAGTCTCACTTCATTTTTAAGGATGTATGACTCTTGATGCATTATTTCTTCATCTTTATCCATAATTATTCCTCCATTCTGGATGTTCAATTTATCCTCTAGTTCAGGAAACTTCTCAATATTTTCTTCAATTTCCTGCACATCAGCATCTAAATGAGTATCCTTATCATCATAACTTGACATACAGAAATTTATCATTTCTAAATCACTTGACTGTAAAGGAGAATTGGCATTCAACTGATAAGAATACTTCCCTGTTTCATTTTCAGTATTTTTCTGGAGTGACGTTTGATCATGCACAACAACTCCAAAGTCTTCTGCATTTTCATCCTTCAGGAAGTGTTCATTAAATAATTCACATCTTTTATCCAGTAAAGTGCCTGGTTCCATTAACCTGCAACATTCTTGTATTTGACCATTCAATTCAACCCAGTTAGGCAGTAAATCAGCATTTATCTTCTTTTGTATGACTCACTGAGTTACTATCATAGGAACTTCATCATCAGTAGTGTGTTTAAATTGTTCTACTATCTGTTTACACTTCTCTTTACCATAGAATGACTCCAGGAAAGACGTTTCATCTTCTTTATCAAAAGTATTAGGATCAGAATCAAAAATATTATCCTGATGAGTGGTTTCTTCTCTAGAATTTTCACAAGATTCATTCCTGCATACTGACTGGTCCTTACTTGTATTAGGAAGTAGAGAACTCCTATCAATATCACCATAAAATGACTCAAGGAAAGACGTTTCACTATCTTTAACCTCTAAGACCGGTTCAGCTATTGTATTTTCTAGAATCTTCTTCAACATGACCAAGCAAGGGTAGCAATCTCTCTCTGAATGCTCTTCATCATGTAATCTGCACCGGCTTTCAATCAAGACATCCTGAACAGATAAACCTAATATTTGACTACATTGTATGTTTCTAGACAAAAATAATTCAAAATCTTCAGAATGATCCACTTCAGTGTCTAGACAACTAATAACTTATGGTGCTATCTCTGCTTGTTGTTCCAGAATTTCCTCATTTCGCTGGCAAATCTCAGCCCTGAACACATTTGGAAAGAATATTAGTCCTTTCAAATATAAATCCAACCTTGTGAGGAAAGTTAAACAATTTATTTCACTATGCTCCATAGTCCGGTGTATCCTGCAACAGGTGGATGAACCAAAGTTAGACAAACTGTGAGGGTAAAGCTGCCTATTCAAAGTTTCCTAAAATAAAGGAATGTTAACTTGACAACTACTCTCATATGCATCCAGCAAAATGAGACTTTGCTTCCAATTTTTAAGATTTTGAAATTTTAAGGAGATCCATCATATCTCAGAATAAAACTTGAAAGCTCAAAAAATCAAACAAATCTTTGAGGCTTTGGGCTAGATATTTGCAAAGGTGCAACCAAAACCTCTCAGATGAGAAATATTTGTAGACATTTAACTCAAATGATGAAATATTTATGCGATATTTGCAGAAATCCAGAAATTTCTTGTTCGGCCCTCCTTCTAGTGCCAATTTATGTTGATGATGATGTTAGTCATAAACAAACATAGGATAAAAGTTACACCTCAACCTTTATTCATCTTGAAAGATACGATGAATTCAAAGAATTCATGATCCCAAGTCTCCGTTAATTAGTTCATAATCTACTGATGTTACTCAGTGGTTGATGTGTGTTGCTGTTAATCATTCAGGGGCCTTACGTTCTTCAGTAATTTCTGCAAAGTTCATCATTATTTCTCCAAATATCCTGCTCTATATGTCTGCTCTGCATAAATCTCCAATAATTCTACCTCTGCACTATGAATTTAGTCAAATAATGTGCTTACAGGTTGATATTTGCATGATTTCTACCATTATTTGCAATTCTTTGCATGATATTTTCAACACTACATGCACTTTGCTCAAATATGCTAAGGATTTTAAATTATCTACGAGATGTCAGCATATTTCTCTGTTTTGCTTGTTATTTATCATGATTTACAGTTATGGAAGTGATTTCAATGAAATTAAAATGAGAAAAAGGGTTAGAGAATGAGATTCCCAAAATTACTTAATTGAGATCACTGATCCACATACATGTTCCCATATAGCAATGAAGAGAAGAAAACTAGAAATCATACTTCACCAGGACATTCCACAAATCTACATGATCCAGTGCAAATCTTCAAAGGAAAAGTTGACAACAACATGCAATGAAATGAAAGCGCTTCTATTTGAACACAGCATTCACCATTACATATCCGGAAATCAACTTGAAGATTACGTAAAGTTTACAATTAAGATGTAATCTGAAGCTTCATCTCCATTCAGTATGCTTTAGAATAAGTGCATTTACAATGATCTGAGAAAAGAACCTTGACATTTCAACAATTCAATGCTCATTTGTCTCAGTAATCCAATCTCCTATTTTATTCTACAGTAATTGGCCTTATTTTGCCAGACATTCCCATATACCAATGAAGAGAAGTTTTGTCCTTTTATAGAACAAAGACCAGAAAACAGTTGCAATGATCCAAGGATCAGGATCCTCCCAGAACAACCAATGGTCCAGATGAACAGCATGTGCCTGCCAGTTGGCAAATACACAGCTGGCAGAGAATATTCCGGTATCTTTGACTCAGTCCACCTTCCAGCTGGCATACAACATATTTGATAATATCCTCCCCAGCTCTAGTTCATGTTGCTTGCCAGTTGGCAATTTTCAGCCACTTCATACAGCTCCAACATCCTATATATATCAGGTTATGAATATTGAGCATCTGAGAAAAGTCGCTCAACTAAATGCCCATAGGTGGTCAAGAGGGTTCGGGTGACTATCGTTGACTGGAAAACATGCTGTTGGCCCTAAAATAGTTTCAATATCTGATCAGGTCCAGCCAGGGTCATTTGAGCGATTTTTGATAAAAATATCGAAAATGTAATTTTTTTTGTATTTTCTACATCAGAGTAAATTGCATTTTCGGAGGCCGTCGGAGCGAAATTAGGGCCCAACAGGTTCTTAAGCCTAAGTGAAAAGGAAACTCAAACTAGATAACTAGTTTATCTTTCCAATGAGTCCAAAAAGTTTAAATTCTAATAACATGGCTAGGAGTTATGACCCTGCCAAGGGGAAGGTAAAAAATTTCCTAATTTTTGAGTTTCTCTGAATTTTTGCAAATAGTTTCACCTTCCAGTAGCCTCTTTTGTATTCCAAGGGTGATGGGGACCTTTCATATGATATGCAAGCCTTACATTTTCAGTTATCGCATGCATAAGATCATGCATATGCAATCCATGTGCTTCTGTTCACTAAATTCCATTGAATAAAACTATCGGGTCTGGGTATGCACATTAGCTAATATGAGGGATATTAACTAATATGACTCTCTTCATAGATCTGGATATGATGATGATGTCATCATCATGGACAGGCTTCGTTAAAATATGAAAGGCTGACGTCATGGTCATGCTAAGAAATCAGGAGGATCTGAAATATGACCCCCGCAACTAAAATGACCCCCCTGGAAAAAATCAGGAGGACGTCAGTAGATGGAAGACCTCATTTATCGCTATGTCATTATGACATCATCGTCATGTTAGCAGATTGGAGTAATATTCTGCAGCAGGGTGATATTTTGATATCGGGTGATGTTCAAATATGATGATCCCCTTGGTGTAACATGATCATCCGCCTCTGAGCGGGAAAACCTACATCGAAAGATCTGGTGATGTAGAAATGTCGGGTGATGTTTCAAGATGATGATCCCCTGGACTAAAATGACCCAGTGTCGAAATATCATGATGACGTCATCAGGATATCAACTTGGTTCAGCGTTATGGCACTATGACGTCATCATCATATTATGTGAGTGGGATCATGATCATCCTCCTCGAGAGGAAAATATGATGATTACGTCATCGTCATGACTGTTTCATTGTTTATCAGACTTGAATGACATCATCAGGATAATGGCTAGGGCAATATTCCACAGCAGGAGGATATTTGGAAATCAGGTTACATTGAGAAATATGATCCTCGCGAATTACATAAGGTTGTTGACGGGTAAAGGTCACTATCACCTAAAATTGATGCCTGAATATTTGGACCGCATGATTTATCAGGTGATAAATTAGATCAGGATGACCTTCTGTAATATGACTGATGTTAAGAAATATGATCCTCTTGCTGTGACTATCAGGTTTGAGTCAAACTTTGACCATTCACAACTTTCACACCCTAGCGAATATCAGGGTGATGCAAAAGGCAAACCTGCATGAATTTTGATGCTCTTTCTAGATATGAGGTTACTGGAATAAAATATGAACATTGGCAAACTGACCTCATGATGATGACTTACCCAGCCTCTCTATGCATGATGATCTGCATGACTTACTTTTACCGGACCGCCGAAGAACACAAAAACAAGCCAAAGCAGCAAAAAGTTGGGTCCCTGTTTTGCCAAGACAAAATCGGGCGTGTTGTGTAACCACACAACAACTTGCCACCAAAGAAAACAACAAAATTCAAATAATTCAAAAGGTGAGGATAAGTTAAAACATAAATTTCCAACTCCTATTGAGCATGAGCATCCTAATCTTCTCTAACTGGTATCATGCTCATCAATGTAATAATGAATTGATAAGGGATCAATTGTGTGCATGTGATTCACATACTCATCTCGAAAGTGAGTTGAATAAACCCGTGACTAGTGTTAGGCTACATAGTTTGGTTCATCCCTCATAGCCAACCGGATAGAGCCTTGCTGCCAGCAGGCGTCCATAGCCCCGGCAAGGTTATTGTTGCAATTCTCCTAAGTAGAGCCCCACTGCCAGCAAGCGTCTATAGCTCCAGTAGAGTTACTTAGATGACTTAATCTGGATTCCAGTAAATCCCTCTTTTATTTTATTTTATTTTATTTTTTTATTTTGAAATTGATTTCATAAGATATAACAGTTATAGCTTCATGATGCAAGGAGTGGTCACTTGCTGAGATTATGTTAAGAATTGCAATGGTAGCAAGGGCAACCTTTAGATTTTTCACTTAACACCTACACTGATATGTTCAATAAACCCAAGGCTGTTATGTGTGTCATTGTGAGGATCACCTTGACTCAAGAAAAGTAGTACTGATGAATATGGTACCATAGACCTGATCAAGAATACCTACACTGATATGAGTTATAACCTATAGAGAAACTTATATCCAACTTTTGAATTCTAACAATTTTTGCAGTGTTCTTAAGTAACAAGGTGCACCAACTTTGCCCACCCAAAACAAAGACTCAACAACAAAAACACAAAGCAAACACACACAACGCAAACTACAAACAGCTAAATACCAAAAGGAAATAATAGAAAGCAAAACAAGCAGACTGTACAAACAACTAACCTACAAAAAGGAAACAAACCACTACTAGGCAAACAAAAACTAGAAACAGACCCAAATACACCTGTATTTGCATACTTCTTTTGATTGTGCAGGAGCATTAAGGTATTAGTTATGGTTCTCAACCTAGCAAATTTATCTTTATATTCTGAAGAATATCCTTGTATTCTTAATTCACTATGTTTAACAAAATAACCCTTGATGATCAGCAACTGAGGAAGCTCATCATGTTCATGATTAATCCATATGCATGTCTTATCTCTTGAATTTCCATAATCAAAGCAATAATCAACATCGTTTACTGTGGAAAGGAAAAATACAACCTGATGTATCTCTGGTCCTGTTGAACATGCTTGTTCATTGCCAGCTGATCTTCCATTTGTCATTATATTTTCATTGCTTGGCTCAATATTTAGTCTCACTTCATTTTGAAGGATGTATGACTCTTGATGCATTATTTCTTCATCTTTATCCATATTTATTCCTCCATTCTGGACGTTCAATTTATCCTCTAGTTTAGGAAACTTCTCAATAATTTCTTCAATTTCCTGCACATCAGCATCTAAATGAGTATCCTTATCATCATAACCTGACATACAGAAATTTAGCATTTCTAAATCACTTGACTGTAAAGGAGAATTGGCATTCAACTGATAAGAATACTTCCCTGTTTCATTTTCAATATTTTTCTAGAGTGACATTTGATCATGCACAACAACTCCAAAGTCTTCTGCATTTTCATCCTTCAGGAAGTGTTCATTAAATAATTCACATCTTTTATCCAGTAAAGTGCCTAGTTCCATTAACCTGCAACATTCTTGTATTTGACCATTCAATTCAACCCAGTTAGGCAGTAAATCAGCATTTATCTTCTTTTGTATGACTCCCTGAGTTACTATCATAGGAACTTCATCATCAGTAGTGCGTTTAAATTGTTCTACTATCAGTTTACACTTCTCTTTACCATAGAATGACTCCAGGAAAGACGTTTCATCTTCTTTATCAAAAGTATTAGGATCAGAATAAAAAATATTATCCTGATGAGTGGTTTCTTCTCTAGAATTTTCACAAGATTCATACCTGCATACTGACTGGTCCTTACTTGTATTAGGAAGTAGAGAACTCCTATCAATATCACCATAAAATGACTCAAGGAAAGACGTTTCACTATCTTTAACCTCTAAGACTGGTTCAGCTATTGTAATTTCTAGAATCTTCTTCAACATGACCAAGCAAGGGTAGCAATCTCTCTCTAAATGCTCTTCATCATGTAATCTGCACTGGCTTTCAATCAAGACATCCTGAACAGATAAATCTAATATTTGACTACATTGTATGTTTCTAGACAAAAATAATTCAAAATCTTCAGAATGATCCACTTTAGTGTCTAGACAACTAATAACTTATGGTACTGTCTCTGCTTGTTGTTCCAGAATTTCCTCATTTCGCTAGCAAATCTCAGCCCTAAACACATCTGGAAAGAATATTAGTCCTTTCAAATATAAATCCAACCTTGTGAGGAAAGTTAAACAATTTATTTCGCTATGCTCCATAGTCCGGTGTATCCTACAACAAGTGGATGAACCAAAGTTAGACAAACTGTGAGGGTAAAGCTGCCTATTCAAAGTTTCCTAAAATAAAGGAATGTTAACTTGACAACTACTCTCATATGCATCCATCAAAATGAGACTCTGCTTCCAATTTTTAAGATTTTGAAATTTTAAGGAGATCCATCATATCTCAGAATAAAACTTGAAAGCTCAGAAAATCAAACAAATCTTTGAGGCTTTGGGCTAGATATTTGCAAAGGTGCAACCAAAACCTCTCAAATAAGAGATATTTGTAGACATTTAACTCAAATGATGAAATATTTATGCGATATTTGCAGAAATCTAGAAATTTCTTGTTCGGACCTCCTTCTAGCACCAATTTATGTTGATGATGATGTTAGTCATAAACAAACATAGAATAAAAGTTACACCTCAACCTTTATTCATCTTGAAAGATACGATGAATTCAAAGAATTCATGATCCCAAGTCTCCGTTAATTAGTTCATAATCTATTGACGTTACTCAGTGGTTGATGTGTGTTGCTGTTAATCATTCAGGGGCCTTACGTTCTTCAGTAATTTCTGCAAAGTTCATCATTATTTCTCCAAATATCCTGCTCTATATGTCTGCTCTGCATAAATCTCCAATAATTCTACCTCTGCACTGTGAATTTAGTCAAATAATGTGCTTACAGGTTGATATTTGCATGATTTCTGCCATTATTTGCAATTCTTTGCATGATATTTTCAACACTACATGCACTTTGCTCAAATATGCTAAGGATTTTCAATTATCTACTAGATGTCAGCATATTTCTCTGTTCTGCTTGTTATTTATCATGATTTGTAGTTATGGAAGTGATTTCAATGAAATTAAAATGAGAAAAAGGGTTAGAGAATGAGATTCCCAAGATTACTTAACTGAGATCACTGATCCACATACATGTTCTGATATAGCAATGAAGAGAAGAAAACTAGAAATCATACTTCACCAGGACATTCCACAAATCTGCATGATCCAGTGCAAATCTTCAAAGGAAAAGTTGACAACAACATGTAATGAAATGAAAGCGCTTCTATTTGAACACAGCATTCACCATTACATATCCAGAAATCAACTTGAAGATTACGTAAAGTTTACAATCAAGATGTAATCTGAAGCTTCATCTCCATTCAGTATGCTTTAGAATAAGTGCATTTACAATGATCTGAGGAAAGAACCTTGACATTTCAACAATTCAATGCTCATTGGTCTCAGTAATCCGATCTCCTATTTTATTCTACAGTAATTGGTCTTATTTTGCCAGACTTTCCCATATAGCAGTGAAGAGAAGTTCTGTCCTTTTATAGAACAAAGGCTAGAAAGTGATGCAGAGGTAAACGCAACGGGAGCTTACAAATGGGAAGGAGGAGTCATTAACACAACCAGCATGTTAAAATCCTATCGGGTTATCATCATCATCATATTTCTTGCTAACACAGACAGCATCATCATATTTCGGATGAGCATGAAATATCCTCCTGCTGAATACTGTTCACTTCCTCCGCCTTTTGCCTTTCGCCTATCAGCAGCATCATCATATTCGGCAAGCGCAAACATCCTCCTGATGTTTACTGTTCACCTTACCGCCAAACTTTATCTTCATCATCATGATGTTCAGCATCATCTTCATCAGCAGGATATAAAATATCCGGTTCCTCCGATATATCCTGATGACGACAACTTCAAGCACCTTTCCTTTGATGGTTACGTCACCCCGATATCCGACTACTCAAACAACAGCATCAGGATATGACTTATCCGGTCATATTGAAACATCCTGATGATGTTAACCAAACTTTATGCCGATGACTTACGCCGATGCCAAAACACTTAGCGACAGCAGGATAAACTTGCATAGGGTGATATTCACAATATCCTGATGACAATGACGTCACATGCACCTGATGATGATGTCAACAGGATATAAGACACTTATATCCTCCGCAACATGATAATGAATATCTGGGTGATCTCTTAATATCCTGATGATGACCTCTCCGGTCCTTAGCCAAAAAAATGATTTTTCCTCCCGCATATGATAGCGATATGCGGATGATGGGTACACACGAAAGATGATCCTGACGATGATATATACACTGAGTATATATCCGACTTATATCATCCTGATGCACTTGAAACATGCAAACTTCGTCAGCTTCATAACCCGATCCGGATAGCGATATACTCACAGATGATGATGCGATTCACTTCGTCTGGAAAAGCACATGCAGACCCCTGTATATCCGTCAACTGCATGCAAACTCACAGAACCGCACAATTTCACAAAGAAAACATGATGATCTGGCCGGATCACCTTCAGATCAAAACTTAACAGTTTATCTTCCTAAACCCTAACACATGAGGATGCTAGGTTGATTCATAGCATGCTACCGATCGATCTCCCACACAATGAAATGCATAAACAGAAAACTAAAATACAACCTAAACTAACATGCATGACCATTCCACCGATTCACAGAATCAACCGGTGGAAGGGTTGAAAGAATCCATTAACCTGTAATCAGAACAGAAATCAAAACATAAATAGCTGATAAACCAGATAATGCAATTGATGAGATCTTATTTAGATGAAACACAAATATCCTATTTCTACAATGTTTCACAATGCCTGGACTGATCTCTGGATCTCACTCAATCACCATAACATAACTACTACTCTCATCTACTCTCTATGATAGCAAACCCTAACTAATCTGAGTTATTTATAGCAATATCCTACGAGTACTACCAACTTGATTCCCAGCGGCTGGGAGCTTCCAAACGGCTGGGAGAAGACAGCTCAGACTACCTGATCACGAGCTCTAACTACCTGCACACTCTCCTAGGCTCATCTAATACATATGCATTGGTCCAATGGACCTTATTACATTATGAAGTCAAACATGCTAAAAATAGACTAATGTCCTGTCATGCGGACAATGAACCTATATCCTGTCTTGTAGGGGTGCTCCTGCACCAGAAAGCAGTTACAATGATCCAAGGATCAGGATCCTCCCAGAACAACCAATGGTCCAGATGAACAGCACGTGCCTACCAGTTGGCAAATACATAGCTGGCAAAGAATATTCTGGTATCTTTGACTCAGTCCACCTTCCAGCTGGCATACAACATATTTGATAATATCCTCCCTAGCTCCAGTTCATGTTGCCTGCCAGTTTGCAATTTTCAACCACTTCATACAGCTCCAACATCCTATATATATCAGGTTATTAATATTGAGCATATGAGAAAATTCACACAACTAAATGCACATAGGTGGTCAAGAGGGTCCGGGTGACTATCGTTGACTGGAAAACATGCTGTCAGGCCCTAAAATAGTTTCAATATCTGATCAGGTCCAGCCAGGGTCATTTGAGCGATTTTTGATTAAAATATCAAAAATGTAATTTTTTTTGTATTTTCTACTTCTGAGTAAATTGCATTTTTGGAGGCCGTCGGAGAGAAATTAGGGCTCAACACGTTCTTAAGCCTAAGTGACCAGGCAACTCAAACTAGATAACTAGTTTATCTTTCCAATGAGTCCAAAAAGTTTAAATTCTGATAACATGGCTAGGAGTTATGACCTAGCCAAGGGGAAGGTCAAAAATTTCCTAATTTTTGAGTTTCTCTAAATTTTTGCAAATAGTTTCACCTTCCGGTAGCCTCTTTTGTATTCCAAGGGTGATGGGGACCTTTCATATGATATGCAAGCCTTACATTTTCAGTTATCGCATGCATAAGATCATGCATATGCAATCCATGCGCTTCTGTTCACTAAATTCCATTGAATAAAACTATGGGGTCCGGGTATGCACATTAGCTAATATGAGGGATATTAACTAATATGACTCTATTCATAGATCAGGATATGATGATGATGTCATCATCATGGACAAGCTTCGTTAAAATATGAAAGGCTGACATCATGGTCATGCTAAGAAATCAGGAGGATCTGAAATATGACACCCGCAACTAAAATGACCCCCCTGGAAAAAATTAGGAGGATGTAATTAGATGGAAGACCTCATTTATCGCTATGTCATTATGACGTCATCGTCATGTTAGTAGATCGGAGTAATATTCCACGGCAGGGTGATATTTGGATATCGGGTGATGTTCAAATATGATGATCACCTTGGTGTAATATGATCATCCGCCTCTGAGCGGGAAAACCTACATCCAAAGATCCGGTGATGTAGAAATGTCGGGTGATGTTTCAAGATGATGATCGCCTAGACTAAAATGACCCAGTGTCGAAATATCATGATGACATCATCAGGATATCGACTTGGTTCAGCGTTATGGCACTATGATGTCATCATCATATTATGTGAGTAGGATCATGATCATCCTCCTCGAGAGCAAAATATGATGATTACGTCATCGTCATGACTGTTTCATTGTTTATCGGACTTGAATGACATCATCAGGATAATGGCTAGGGGGATATTTCGCAGCAGGAGGATATTTGGAAATCGGGTTACATTGAGAAATATTATCCTCGCGAAATACATAAGGCTGTTGACGGGTAAAGGTCACTATCACCTAAAATTGATGCTCGGATATTTGGACCGCATGATTTATCGGGTGATAAATTAGATCAGGATGACCTTCTGTAATATGACTGATGTTAAGTAATATGATCCTCTTGTTGTGACTATCAGGTTTGACTCAAACTTTGACCATTCACAACTTTCACACCCTAGCGAATATCAGGGTGATGCAAAAGGCAAACCTGCATGAATTTTGATGCTCTTTCTAGATATGAGGTTACTGGAATAAAATTTGAACATTGACAAACTGACCTCATGATGATGACTTACCCAGCCTCTCTATGCATGATGATCTGCATGACTTACTTTTACCGGACCGCCGAAGAACACAAAAACAAGCCAATGCAGCAAAAAGTTGGGTCCCTGTTTTGCCAAGACAAAATGGGGTGTGTTGTGTAACCACACAACAACTTGCCACCAAAGAAAACAACAAAATTCAAATAATTCAAAAGGTGAGGATAAGTTAAAACATAAATTTCCAACTCCTATTGAGCATGAGCATCCTAATCTTCTCTAACTGGTATCATGCTCATCAATGTAATAATGAATTGATAAGGGATCAATTGTGTGCATGTGATTCATATACTCGTCTGGAAAGTGAGTTGAATAAACCAGTGACTAGTGTTAGGCTACATAGTTTGGTTCATCCCTCATAGCCAACTGGATAGAGCCTTGCTGCCAGCAGGCGTCCATAGCTCTGACAAGGTTATCATTGCAATTCTCGTAAGTAGAGCCCCACTGCCAGCAAGCGTCTATAGCTCCGATAGAGTTACTTAGATGACTTAATCTGGATTCTAGTAAATCCCTCTTTTATTTTATTTTATTTTATTTTATTATTTTGAAATTGATTTCATAAGATATAATAGTTATAGCTTCATGATGCAAGGAGTGGTCACTTGCTGAGATTATGTTAAGAATTGCAATGGTAGCAAGGGCAACCTTTAGATTTTTCACTTAACACCTACACTGATATGTTCAATAAACCCAAGACTATTAGGTGTGTCATTGTGAGGATCACCTTGACTCAAGAAAAGTAGTACTGATGAATATGGTACCATAGACCTGATCAAGAATACCTACACTGATATGAGTTACAACCTATAGAGAAACTTATATCCAACTTTTGAATTCTAACAATTTCTGCAGTGTTCTTAAGTAACAAGGTGCACAACCTTTGCCCACCCAAAACAAAGACTCAACAACAAAAACACAAAGCAAACACACACAACGCAAACTACAAACAGCTAACTACCAAAAGGAAACAACAGAAAGCAAAACAAGTAGACTGTACAAACAACTAACCTACAAAAAGGAAACAAACCACTACTAGGCAAACAAAAACTAGAAACAGACCCAAATACACCTATATTTGCATACTTCTTTTGATTGTGCAGGAGCATTAGGGTATTAGTTATGGTTCTCAACCTAGCAAATTTATCTTTGTATTCTGAAGAATATCCTTGTACTCTTAATTCACTATGTTTAACAGAATAACCCTTGATGATCAGCAACTGAGGAAGCTCATCATGTTCATGATTAATCCATATGCATGTCTTATCTCTTGAATTTCCATAATCAAAGCAATAATCAACATCATTTACTGTGGAAAGGAAAAATACAACCTGATGTATCTCTGGTCCTGTTGAACATGCTTGTTCATTGCCAGCTGATCTTCCATTTGTCATTGTATTTTCATTGCTTGGCTCAATATTTAGTCTCACTTCATTTTGAAAGATGTATGACTCTTGATGCATTATTTCTTCATCTTTATCCATATTTATTCCTCCATTCTGGACATTCAATTTATCCTCTAGTTCAGGAAACTTCTCAATATTTTCTTCAATTTCCTGCACATCAGCATCTAAATGAGTATCCTTATCATCATAACCTGACATACAGAAATTTATCATTTCTAAATCACTTGATTGTAAAGGAGAATTGGCATTCAACTGATAAGAATACTTCCTTGTTTCATTTTCAGTATTTTTCTGGAGTGACGTTTGATCATGCACAACAACTCCAAAGTCTTCTGCATTTTCATCCTTCAGGAAGTGTTCATTAAATAATTCACATCTTTTATCCAGTAAAGTGCCTGGTTCCATTAACCTGCAACATTCTTGTATTTGACCATTCAATTCAACCTAGTTAGGCAGTAAATCAACATTTATCTTCTTTTCTATGACTCCTTGAGTTACTATCATAGGAACTTCATCATCAGTAGTGCGTTTAAATTGTTCTACTATCTGTTTACACTTCTCTTTACCATAGAATGACTCCAGGAAAGAGGTTTCATCTTCTTTATCCAAAGTATTAGGATCAAAATCAAAAATATTATCTTGATGAGTGGTTTCTTCTCTAGAATTTTCACAAGATTCATACCTGCATACTGACTGGTCCTTACTTGTATTAGGAAGTAGAGAACTCCTATCAATATCACCATAAAATGACTCAAGGAAAGACGTTTCACTATCTTTAACCTCTAAGACCGGTTCAGCTATTGTATTTTCTAGAATCTTCTTCAACATGACCAAGCAAGGGTAGCAATCTCTCTAGGAATGCTCTTCATCATGTAATCTGCACTGGCTTTCAATCAAGACATCCTCAACGGATAAACCTAATATTTGACTACATTGTATGTTTCTAGACAAAAATAATTCAAAATATTCAGAATGATCCACTTCAGTGTCTAGACAACTAATAACTTATGGTGCTGTCTCTGCTTGTTGTTCCAGAATTTCCTCATTTCGCTGGCAAATCTCAGCCCTGAACACATCTGGAAAGAATATTAGTCCTTTCAAATATAAATCCAACCTTGTGAGGAAAGTTAAACAATTTATTTCACTATGCTACATAGTCCGGTGTATCCTGCAACAGGTGGATGAACCAAAGTTAGACAAACTGTGAGGGTAAAGCTGCCTATTCAAAGTTTCCTAAAATAAAGGAATGTTAACTTGACAACTACTCTCATATGCATCCATCAAAATGAGACTCTACTTCCAATTTTTAAGATTTTGAAATTTTAAGGAGATCCATCATATCTCAGAATAAAACTTGAAAGCTCAAAAAATCAAACAAATCTTTGAGGCTTTGGGCTAGATATTTGCAAAGGTGCAACCAAAACCTCTCAGATGAGAGATATTTGTAGACATTTAACTCAAATAATGAAATATTTATACGATATTTTAAGAAATCCAGAAATTTCTTGTTCGGCCCTCCTTCTAGAGCCAATTTATGTTGATGATGATGTTAGTCATAAACAAACATAGAATAAAAGTTACACCTCAACCTTTATTCATCTTGAAAGATACGATGAATTCAAAGAATTCATGATCCCAAGTCTCCATTAATTAGTTCATAATCTACTGACGTTACTCAGTGGTTGATGTGTGTTGCTGTTAATCATTCAGGGGCCTTACGTTCTTCAGTAATTTCTACAATTTCATCATTATTTCTCCAAATATCCTGCTCTATATGTCTGCTCTACATAAATCTCTAATAATTCTACCTTTGCACTGTGAATTTAGTCAAATAATGTGCTTATAGGTTGATATTTGCATGATTTCTACCATTATTTGAAATTCTTTGCATGATATTTTCAACACTACATGCACGTTGCTCAAATATGCTAAGGATTTTCAATTATCTATGAGATGTCAACATGTTTCTCAGTTCTGCTTGTTATTTATCATGATTTGCAGTTATGGAAGTGATTTCAATGAAATTAAAATGAGAAAAAGGGTTAGAGAATGAGATTCCCAAAATTACTTAACTGAGATCACTGATCCACATACATGTTCCCATATAGCAAAGAAGAGATGAAAACTAGAAATCATACTTCACCAAGACATTCCACAAATTTGCATGATCTAGTGCAAATCTTCAAAGGAAAAGTTGACAACAACATGCAATGAAATGAAAGCACTTCTATTTGAACACAGCATTCACCATTACATATCCAGAAATCAACTTAAAGATTACGTAAAGTTTACAATCAAGATGTAATCTGAAGCTTCATCTCCATTCAGTATGCTTTAGAATAAGTGCATTTACAATGATCTGAGGAAAGAACCTTGACATTTCAACAATTCAATCCTCATTGGTCTCAGTAATCCGATCTCCTATTTTATTCTACAGTAATTGGCCTTATTTTGCCAGACATTCCCATATAGCAGTGAAGAGAAGTTCTGTCCTTTTATAGAACAAAGGCCAGAAACAGTTACAATGATCCAAGGATCAGGATCCTCCCAGAACAACCAATGGTCCAGATGAACAGCAGTTGGCAAATACACAGCTGGCAGAGAATATTCTGGTATCTTTGACTCAGTCCACCTTCCATCTGGCATACAACATATTTGATAATATCCTCCCCAGCTCTGGTTCATGTTGCCTTCCAGTTGGCAATTTTCAACCACTTCATACAGCTCCAACATCCTATATATATCGAATTATGAATATTGAGCATCTGAGAAAATTTGCACAACTAAATGCCCATAGGTGGTCAAGAGGGTCTGGGTGACTATCGTTGACTGGAAAACATGCTGTCAGGCCCTAAAATAGTTTCAATATCTGATCAGGTCCAGCCAGGGTCATTTGAGTGATTTTTGATAAAAATATCAAAAATGTAATTTTTTTTGTATTTTCTACATCTGAGTAAATTGCATTTTTAGAGGCCGTCGGAGAGAAATTAGGGCTCAACACGTTCTTAAGCCTAAGTGACCGGGCAACTCAAACTAGATAACTAGTTTATCTTTCCAATGAGTCCAAAAAGTTTAAATTCTGATAACATGGCTAGGAGTTATAACCCTGCCAAGGGGAAGGTCAAAAATTTCCTAATTTTTGAGTTTCTCTGAATTTTTGCAAATAGTTTCACCTTCCGGTAGCCTCTTTTGTATTCCAAGGGTGATGGGGATGTTTCATATGATATGCAAGCGTTACATTTTCAGTTATCGCATGCATAAGATCATGCATATGCAATCCATGCGCTTCTGTTCACTAAATTCCATTGAATAAAACTATGGGGTCCGGGTATGCACATTAGCTAATATGAGGGATATTAACTAATATGATTCTCTTCATAGATAAGGATATGATGATGATGTCATCATCATGGATAGGCTTCATTAAAATATGAAAGGCTGACTGTATATCAAAAAATTTGGATTTATAAATGGAAATGATCAAACAATTGAAATGCATAATCTAAACCCAAATAATTTAATACCTCGAAGATGCAAAATGAGCTTGATTGATTGATCACTTTGTTGTGTTGATTGCTCGATTCCGCAGCATAACGTTGATAAGGAGATAGATAATGGATGCAAAGGCTCTAATGATATTTCAACAGCATGTGGATACTTGAGGATCAATGCCTTTTTAGAAAATTTGACAGAATAAGGGTGCTTAAGGCTCAATGCATGCTAATGGCTTGTGAGGGGGTTGATTTATAGGAAAGGCTTGGTTCCAATGGATGGCTAGGATCAATTAGGGCTTTAGGTGAAATGGATGGATAGGATTAAGTTAGGTTTCCTTGCACATCAAGAAATTGTAGTCATATGACATGTGGCAAAGGAGGATGAGGCTTAGGTGTGCTTGTGTAGATAAATACTAAAATTAGGTCCCATTAGTTGTGCATGTGAAAGATAAAAGTTGTAACACATGATTGACTAGACAAGTGTTGGAATGTGATGAAAGATGAGTGTTTAATTCAAATAAAATATTTGAATTAGTTGGGATATGAGTTGGATATTAATTAAATAAATAAAATTTATTTAATTAATTGAGAAGTTGAATAGGATGAGATAAGATATGATGTGGAAATTAATTAAATAAATAAAATTTATTTAATTAATTGGGATGGGGATAAGATAAATGGGATTATGCATGTGAAATTAATTAAATAAATAAAATTTATTTAATTAATTGGCTAAGTAGGATGAGGATGGGATTGAATGGGATTTTAATTAAATAAATAAAATTTATTTAATTAATTGGCTAATGGATAAATGGGATTAAGAGTGGGATTTAGGACAAAAATGGCTTATGATGTTTAGGATAATGTTTTAACAAGGTGTTGTAGGACATGGACAAAGTTGGGACAATTTTGGGTGTCTACATTTTGCCCCTCTTTGAGATGATGTTCGAGATGATGAGCTTTGTGTCGAGTAACATCATTTCAAAGAAGTTAAGGTATGGATAATTGATAGGGATGTTGACGACGACGACAACGATGATGATAGAAAGGATAGGTTGGTGATGCCCCCTCGAGAGGATAGGTGGGTTGGACAAACACGAGTATGCTCTCGAAAAGAAATGGCTTGGCTACAAAAGAAAGCTAAGGGAATGGATAGAAGAAATGATGATGTGTTATGCTGCAATGAAAGTGAGCAACCATGATGTTTGATATAGCACTAGACGTTATGCACCAAGGTATAAGGAACCAGGGTGACGATGTGTCTTATGCCCTAGCGTAATACAACCTTGTCTAATGTATGAAGAAGTAAACTTAGAGCATTAAAGTCCTAATGCACAAAAGGTATGATATGACCTTAGATGCAAAGGATAGTGCAAAAAGCTATTTCAACATACACAAGATATGAATATTAGCTGGAATGATACAGATTTGATACAAATGCAAGATAAAATGATAACACACACAAGCAAGAAAGCAAGCATGCACAAATGATACAAAAACAAACAAAGTATTGCCCCTGTCAAGCTGTAAACCAATGATTTATTGTTTGATTGTTTTGTTGATAATGATGATAGTTGAGAGTGTTGTCATTGAGGGGAAAGCTATATCCCTAGATCAACACAAGGTTGTTTGCTGAGTTGGTTGGCTGATTGACTGATTGTTTTGGCTTACAACAAGGCTAGGATCAAGACCATTGATCGCGCTTGGATAATTTGGCTTGATTGATTATCTTGATTGGTATGGATTAAGAATGGGCTTGCATTTGGATCTTTGCTTGGAATAGTTGGAAGATGATGAAATGCTGATTAGATTGATTTGATGAAATGTTGATGATGGGATGATATGTGGTGGATTGAGCTGCTTTAGATTTGTTGGAGTGATTGGATTTGTTCCAATTGGAGTTGGATGTGATTGAGTTGATTTGTTTTGGTGTTGATGCTGATGATTGATAGGATTTATTTTGATGGTTGGATTGATGTGCTTTGAGTTGATTTTCTTTGGTGTTAATGCTGATGATTGATAGGATTTGTTGTGATGGTTGGCTTGATGTGCTTTGGTTGTGATGGTTGCTATTGCTAGGTTGATTGTTTTGATGATTGGATTTGTTTAGAATGATGATAGTGATGGTGTGATGATGAGAGTGTCCACTCAATCTAAGTATAAGCAAGTGTTCTTAGTGTGCACAAAGGATGTAAAATAAACAAGGTATTGCCCTTGTCAAGTCATAAACCAATGATTGATTGTTTCATTGATAAAGATAGATAGTGTTGTCATTGTGGGGAAAGCTATATCCCTAGATCAACACAAGGATGTGGGAACGCTATATCCCATTGATGATGATTGATGATGATTGATTGGGCTCATGACAAGATTAGGATCAAAACTTGTTGATTTGATTGGATAATGTTCCTTGATTGATTAGCTTGCTTGATATGGATTAGTGTGACTTAGATTTAAGATCATTGCTTAGACTGATTTGATTGATATGATTGGAAGAATTGATTGAAATAGATGAATGAATGTTATTGATAAGAAGAATTGATGATGATGATTTTAATTTTGATTGATGTTGATGGAGTGAATTGTTTTGGATGATGATTGAATTGATCTTATTGCTTGGATTTTTTGTTGGATATTTGATTTTTTTGGATTTTTTGACATATTTGATTTTTTTTGTAGTTTTTTAAAATGTTTTGGGATGTCAATGGATTTACAATTTAGGTAGCTATTGTGCTAGATACCAATGACAAGGGAAAACCAAGTCTAGGTGCAAAGATGGATGAATGGGATTGGATGGATAAAAGGATGGGCAACAAGGGATGGAAGGCTCATGATATATGGATGGATAAAAAGATAGGCCATAAAAGAGATGGATGCATGCCTCATGATAAACAAATAGGTAGGCTATAGTGGAAAGCTCATGATAAATGGATGGGGATAAGCTATAAGATGGAAAGATTATGATAAGGATATGCCATAGTGGATGGATCATAAGGGAGCTAGGATGTGATCTTCAAAGGCTATGTTGCATAGGAAGAACTTGCCCCCATTCTAGGTGGTAATGCTTAGGATTTTTACATGACAAAGTTCATGACCATGGGATGACATGATAGGTTTTACATGACAAGGTGTATGATAGGTGGATAATGATAATATGGATTAATGAGGAAGGTATGAGGTATACCAAGAGATATCCAAAGCATGTTTCAAGATTTTGCCCCTATGTCTTCATCAAAATCAAAAGGCAGAAGGATGGATGAATGGATAAATGGGTTCAATAGGATAGGCTTGTTTATGTAATGGCTAAGGATGGTAGGATGGTAAATGATATAATGGGATAGATAGTTTGGAAATGGATAGGTTGGATGAGACAATGTGCCCCCAAGTGTAAGTGACATAGAAGATCAACCTACACATGATGCTTGTTTGCCAAGTTTTCATCATGGTACTTATCCAAGGCGCCTGTTTACCAGGTTTTCACCATTGGACGAAGGGATTTCTCTTTACTTTTTTTATTTTTATTTTTTTTTGCTTTTTTTTCTTTTTTGCTTTTAGATGGGTTGACAATTACACATGGCACCTATTTGCCAGGTTTTCACCATGGTAATGGATAGGAGGTACTCAAGTGTCTAGTTTGATGGATGTTGGTAGTCCTGTTAGAGATGGATGTCATCGCATGGACCATGTCATTATGCTCATAGATGTTGATAAGGGATTGTGTGGAAGTCAGATGGATTATAATGTGGAATTATGGAAGGTTCATGCAAGGATGGACGGATGGGGATAGTGGACTATGATGTGGATTATATAAGCTTATGGAATGAAGATGGATGAAATGTTTATGTAAAAGCATGGACCATAGGAAGGTGATAGGGAAGATATGTAGGATAATGGATGGAAGATGGGAAGATGTAGTTATGTGGAGGTGTTGCGGAGTGGAAGGGAACCATGACCAACAGTTGCACACACCGTGTTAAACATTGAAGCTTTTGATGAGATGGTGGTGTAGGAAGCAATGGAGATGTTTACTTAGGAGATGGTTGATGAAGTGATTTAGGAACCCACATAGATTTAGTATTTTTAGTGCTTTTTGTTTTGCTTGTGGGATTTTTGAAGGGAATGGAAGTTTTGGATGGAAGTAGGCTTTTGGATGGAGATAGGTGATTGGGATTCTTGAGATGTGGATGAAGATGCCTCATTTGACTTGCTAGCTATTTGCTTAGGAACCCAAATTATTTTGCTTTTGGGCTTTGTATTTGGAGATAAGGGCTTGGATAGCTTTGTGAATGCATTTTGCTTAGAAGATGGATGATTTAGAGACTTTTCACATTGATACCCTAAGGCATGAGGGTCCTTAGGAGTTTTAGTTAGATTTTTAGCTTTATAGATAAAGGCATCCAAATGTTTATTTTGGAATCCCATGGGGTGGGTGGAGTGGGTGGAATGATTGGAAGCTTTATGCTTAAACGATGTGTGCTTTTGTTGGCCATGATTAGGGATGTAAGGATATTTATGAATGATATGTATGCTAGGTGTTGGAAGCAATGGTGGCAATGTGGATGGAGGGATATTTGGAGTTGGTAAAAGTGGAGGCAAAGTGGATGGTGGGAGGTGTACGGTCACATGCTTTTGACATTTATAGGATGATGGAGTTGGAATGACAACATATGTTTTGGGTAGATGATGGGGGGTGCGATGGAAACTGGACTTAGGATGGATGGAGGAATTACCAACATCTTGGTCTTGTTTACCTTGGGGTGTATATCCAAGGCCATATGAGCATGGAGGGATCTTGACATGGTTTGGCTCCAAAATACCTTGTTCATAAAGGCCTAGACCTTTACCTTGGTAATTCATGTTTTGGAGGATGCGATTGACTATAGGGCTTGGTGTGGTTTGAACACTAGACTTGAGTTCTTTATTGGATGGAGAAGATGAAATGGAGGACAATGGTTGTTGTTGTCCTAAGGAAGAACATTCATGGAGGAAGGTGGTAAGACCACTAGGACATGATGGTGGACTTGAAATGGGATCGATGGTAGATGTGGAGGGAGGATCATTAGCATTGTGTTCACTAAGATCCATGTTATTTGTTTGATCTTCTATGCTTATGTGTTCTTGAGAGGCACATGTCTCATTATGTCAAGTGGATGTTTGCTCATTATGGATAGGGCTAGATGGAGGATGACTAGGAGCAATTTGGATATCTTGTTCATGGATGGTTATGGGATTATGGATAGGATCAAGGTACTTTTTAATAGGTTCTTCATCATAGATATCATCTTGATCATGAGATAGATAAAGTTTTGCCAAATGGATCATCATGGTTTTCATGATTTTAGCTAGAACCTTGATCATAACTATGAGCAAAAGTAGGATTACGTGGGCTATAAAAGGGATAAATTTGCTCATGAATGAGGTCATGGTGATGGCTAATAGCTTGAGGGCAACCCATAAGTAGGTCATGGATAGGTGGAACTTAGAGGTGCTTTGATCTTGATTAAGATTAAGGTTCAATATTTCCACATGTTTAAGATTATGCTCTTGACATACCTCTTGACTTTGGATGGAAGTGGAAGGTTCTTGAGTGGACTTGATAGGCTCTTGATAGTTATCAACATGAAGGCATGATGGCTCTTGACTTAGGCTTGTGGTTGGAGACTCTTGAATAGACTTGTTGGCTTGTAGGTCACATGATGGGCTTAAAGGGCTCGGTATGTTAATGGAAGGCTCTTGAAGAGGCTCAAGGATATGTGAACCATATGATGAGATTATAGGATAGGACATGACCTTTGGAAGTTCATTGGTGGGCTTATGAATTGGTGTTTGACATGGGGGTAGTTTATTCCTATCTAGTAGCCAATGGATCACATCCTTTGCAAGTGTATGGGTGGATGGGAAATATAATGGATGGATGATAATGGTAGATGGTGTTGGATTAGGATTAGGATGAGGATTAGGTTGAGAGCTAATTGGATTGGATGGATTAGGATTTGAACTAGATGGGGATGATGTGGTACGATTTCCCATTATAGGTGGGTACACCTTGTAAACAATTGAGAGAAATATTGGGCATTGATTTGTATTATGGCCTTTGGTCCTATGGTATGCACAATAATCATGTTCATCATATGGACTTTCTTCACATGGTTTGACTTTAGGAAGTTCAATGAGTTTTGCATCAAGCATCCTTTGTAAAACTCTCTCAGCCGCATCCTTTGGTGAACGATTAGAATGACATGGCGAGGAATGTAATGAAGGGCTTGGTGGTTTGGAAGGTAAAGGGATCAATGGACTATGATTGGGATCACATGGTGGTGTTGAGATAGGATTTGTTGGCTCATGTGATGGCATGTGATTGGATGGTGGTGGCCACTCTAGATTGGTATCTCCCTTGTCAAAGGTAATTAAGTCTTGCATAGGATAACTTGGACTCATTTGATTTATGTACAAGGGACCACTTGGACTTGCATGTGCTTCTTGTTGGAGAGGTGGACTTAGGTCTATCAATGGTGCTTGATGGTCTTGTTGAAAAGGTGTACTTGGACCTGCTTGATTTATGTACAAAGGGCCATTGGGACTTGGATGTTGTTCTTGTAATATCACTTGATGACATTGTGGATGGTCTTGGGAGTGCGTTGGAATGGTGGTATGAGGGATTGGATAAGCTTGAGGTGGAGGTTGATAGGTGGATTAAGTTGATAGGAAGTGGATGGATATGACATGTGGCTATAAGGTGGATTAGGTTGATAGGAAGTGGCTAGGGATTGTTGTACTTGTCGAGCTTGACTAGTGGCTAAAAGGTGTTGGACTTGGGCTATGGAGTGTTGTAGTTGAGGTGATTGGGTTGCATGGGGTTGAGCTCTTTGGAGGAAGAATTGTAATATTTCAATGGTATCTTGGTTTAGGGGTTGTGATCCTTGATAAATATTTTGGAGGAATCTTTGAAATTTGATTTCTAGGTCCTCTAGTGTAGACATGTTGTCACCAAGTGTTTGTCTTAAGTCCTTTTAGCAAGCGCTTGTTTAGGGATTTTGGTGATGATGTGGCTTATTTGGATGAAAGTGATTAGATTTAGATGTTGTTCGAAGAATGTGTAGGATGACTTGTCTTTATGTGTTTGGGTGTTTAGAGCTTGATGTGGCAATATTCAAACAAATGATTATGCATATACACACATGAATCACTCACGCAAGACACATAAGCAAGTTGTTGACTTTGAAAATGAAATATGATGATTATGCAAGCACACATGGAAAACACATCAACAAGCCTAATGTGTAGTCAAGTGGGTATAGCCAATTAGGTCTTAGGCTATCTATTGCACAAGGTTGACTATGGAATTGAAAGTGAAATCCTGCCACATAGCCAGGAGAAAGGGGTAACCCACCCTTCACCTTCACTTCCCAAAGGTATAAAGTTCTTTGGGGCTTAGTCAAGAGTGACAAGATTCCAACTCCCAATGAGGGTGTCTTTCGATTCAGCCTCGATTGAGGTCGTCCCTTGGAGTGGTGTGTCTCCAAGCAGGCCTCCTAAGAAGGGTATGACAAAAGCAAACCAAGTGAGCTGTCACTTGATTCACACTCGCAGTTGTTAATTTCCCCTTAGAAACTTGAAATGTGTAACAAACAGTTCAAGCACTTGTTCTTTTTAGACCCAAATCTAAATGTGATGGAAGACAATGGTTTATTTTAGCCCAATTTTTTGATGTGAATTTGCAAACAATTGTTTATTTTAAAGCCCAAATCCAAGTGTGATGACAAACAAGTTGTTTGTTTTATGCCCAAAATGTAAATGTGTGATCAAATAATGATTAGAGATGAGAGATTAGAATGAGTGCACCTCATAAAAATTGCTTTCCAAGTTGCTATTATGATTGATCCAAGTGTTGCTCCAGCTCCTTTGATTCACTTACAAGTCACTGCAAAAAATAAAATGTGATTTGGTTCGCTAGATTGGAAGATATGATTTTTTTTTTCTAAAAGTCGCGCGTCAAAAATTTATGAAAAATTAGAATCGCAGGGTTAACTTCAAATCACCATAACTCTTTGAATACTGAACCAAATATTTAATGTAACCACTTTTCGGAAAGCTCTCGAAGTCCTCTTTCCAACGAATCTAAGATCTCCTTTTTACAGGACCTATGTAAAACAAAAACCCTCTGCAACAGATCTGGTCATAAATTAAAAAAATCAGCAAAAAGTTGCGCGTCAAAATTTTTTGAAAAATTAGAATCGCAGGGTCAACTTCAAATCGTCATAACTCTTTGAATACTGAGCCAAATCTTTAATGTAACCACTTTTCGGAAAGCTCTCGAAGTCCTCTTTCCAACGAATCTGAGATCTCTTTTTTCCAGGACCTGTGCAAAACAAAAAACCCTCTGCAACAAATCTGGTCATAAATTAAAAAAATCAACAAAAAGTCGCGCGTCGAAAATTTCTGAAAAATTAGAATCATAGGGTCAACTTCAAATCGTCATAACTCTTTGAATACTGAGCCAAATCTTTAATGTAACCACTTTTCGGAAAGCTCTCGAAGTCCTCTTTCCAACGAATCTAAGATCTCTTTTTTCCAGGACCTGTGCAAAACAAAAAACCCTCTGCAACAGATCTGGTCATAAATTAAAAAAAAATCAGCAATATAAAATATCTTCAACCTACAAATCAAAGTGCATAAACCTACAAAAATGAATGATTGACGCTCCAAGAAATCTGATCTTCACAAAAACAACTCAAACAAGAGGGTTAATCAGGGACGTGAGTCCCACCGGGCGTGCCAAAATGTATATCGAAAAATTTAGATTTATAAATGGAAATGATCAAACAATTGAAATGCATAATCTAAACCAAAATAATTCAATACCTCGAAGATGCAAAATGAGCTTGATTGATTGATCGCTTTATTGTGTTGATTGCTCGATTCCGCAGCATAACGTTGATAAGGAGATAGATAATAGATGCAAAGGCTCTAATGATATTTCAACAGCATGTGGATACTTGAGGATCAATGTCTTTTTAGAAAATTTGACAGAATAAGGGTGCTTAAGGCTCAATGCATGCTAATGGCTTGTGAGGGGGTTGATTTATAGGAAAGGCTTGGTTCCAATGGATGGCTAGGATCAATTAGGGCTTTAGGTGAAATGGATGGATAGGATTAAGTTAGGTTTCCTTGCACATCAAGAAATTGTAGTCATATGACATGTGGCAAAGGAGGATGAGGCTTAGGTGTGCTTGTGTAGATAAATACTAAAATTAGGTCCCATTAGTTGTGCATGTGAAAGATAAAAGTTGTAACACATGATTGACTAGACAAGTGTTGGAATGTGATGAAAGATGAGTGTTTAATTCAAATAAACTATTTGAATTAGTTGGGATATGAGTTGGCTATTAATTAAATAAATAAAATTTATTTAATTAATTGAGAAGTTGAATAGGATGAGATAAGATATGATGTGGAAATTAATTAAATAAATAAAATTTATTTAATTAATTGGGATGGGGATAAGATAAATGGGATTATGCATGTGAAATTAATTAAATAAATAAAATTTATTTAATTAATTGGCTAAGTAGGATGAGGATGGGATTGAATGGGATTTTAATTAAATAAATACAATTTATTTAATTAATTGGCTAATGGATAAATGGGATTAAGAGTGGGATTTAGGACAAAAATGGCTTATGATGTTTAGGATAATGTTTTAACAAGGTGTTGTAGGACATGGACAAAATTGGGACAATTTTGGGTGTCTACACTGACGTCATGATCATGCTAAGAAATCAGGAGGATCTGAAATATGACCCCCGCAACTAAAATGACCCCCCTGGAAAAAATCAGGAGGACGTCAGTAGATGGAAGACCTCATTTATTGCTATGTCATTATGATGTCATCGTCATGTTAGCAGATCGGAGTAATATTCTGCGGCAGGGTGATATTTGGATATCGGGTGATGTTCAAATATGATGATCCCCTTGGTGTAATATGATCATCCGCCTCTGAGCGGGAAAACCTACATCCAAAGATCCGGCGATGTAGAAATGTCGAGTGATGTTTCAAGATGATGATCCCCTGGACTAAAATGACCCAGTGTCAAAATATCATGATGAGGTCATCAGGATATCGACTTGGTTCAGCGTTATGGCACTATGACGTCATCATCATATTATGTGAGCAGGATCATGATCATCCTGCTCGAGAGGAAAATATGATGATTACATCATCATCATGACTGTTTCATTGTTTATTGGACTTGAATGACATCATCAGGATAATGGCTAGGGGGATATTTCGTAGCAGGAGGATATTTGGAAATCGGGTTACATTGAAAAATATGATCCTTGCGAAATACATAAGGCTGTTGACGGGTAAAGGTCACTATCACCTAAAATTGACGCCCGGATATTTGGACCGCATGATTTATCATGTGATAAATTAGATCAGGATGACCTTCTGTAATATGACTGATGTTAAGAAATATGATCCTCTTGCTGTGACTATCAGGTTTGACTCAAACTTTGACCATTCACAACTTTCACACCCTAGCGAATATTAGGGTGATGCAAAAGGCAAACCTGCATGAATTTTGATGCTCTTTCTAGATATGAGGTTACTGGAATAAAATATGATCTTTGACAAACTAACCTCATGATGATGACTTACCCAGCCTCTCTATGCATGATGATCTGCATGACTTACTTTTACCGGACCGCTGAAGAACACAAAAACAAGCCAAAGTAGCAAAAAGTTGCGTCCCTATTTTGCCAAGACAAAATGGGGCATGTTGTGTAACCACACAACAACTTGCCACCAAAGAAAACAACAAAATTCAAATAATTCAAAAGGTGAGGATAAGTTAAAACATAAATTTCCAACTCCTATTGAGCATGAGCATCCTAATCTTCTCTAACCGGTATCATGCTCATCAATGTAATAATGAATTGATAAGGGATCAATTGTGTGCATGTGATTCATATACTCGTCTGGAAAGTGAGTTGAATAAACCAATGACTAGTGTTAGGCTACATAGTTTGGTTCATCCCTCATAGCCAACCGGATAGAGCCTTGCTGCCAGTAGGCATCCATAGCCCCGACAAGGTTATCGTTGCAATTCTCCTAAGTAGAGCCCCACTGCCAGCAAGCATCTATAGCTCTGGTAGAGTTACTTAGATGACTTAATCTAGATTCCAGTAAATCCCTCTTTTATTTTATTTTATTTATTTTTTTATTTTGAAATTGATTTCATAAGATATAACAGTTATAGCTTCATGATACAAGGAGTGGTCACTTGCTGAGATTAAGTTAAGAATTGCAATGGTAGCAAGGGCAACCTTTAGATTTTTCAATTAACACCTACACTGATATGTTCAATAAACCCAAGGCTGTTAGGTGTGTCATTGTGAGGATCACCTTGACTCAAGAAAAGTAGTACTGATGAATATGGTACCATAGACCTGACCAAGAATACCTACACTGATATGAGTTACAACCTATAGAGAAACTTATATCCAACTTTTGAATTCTAACAATTTCTGTAGTGTTCTTAAGTAACAAGGTGCACCAAATTTGCCTACCCAAAACAAAGACTCAACAACAAAAACACAAAGCAAACACACACAACGCAAACTACAAACAGCTAACTACCAAAAGGAAACAACAGAAAGAAAAACAAACAGACTGTACAAACAACTAACCTACAAAAAGGAAACAAACCACTACTAGGCAAACAAAAACTAGAAACAGACCCAAATACACCTGTATTTGCATACTTCTTTTGATTGTGCAGGAGCATTAGGGTATTAGTTATGGTTCTCAACCTAGCAAATTTATCTTTATATTCTGAAGAATATCCTTGTATTCTTAATTCACTATGTTTAACAGAATAACCCTTGATGATCAGCAACTGAGGAAGCTCATCATGTTCATGATTAATCTATTTCTATAATCAAAGCAATAATCAACATCATTTACTGTGGAAAGGAAAAATACAACCTGATGTATCTCTGGTCCTGTTGAACATGCTTGTTCATTGCCAGCTGATCTTCCATTTGTCATTATATTTTCATTGCTTGGCTCAATATTTAGTCTCACTTCATTTTGAAGGATGTATGACTCTTAATGCATTATTTCTTCATCTTTATCCATATTTATTCCTCCATTCTGGACGTTCAATTTATCCTCTAGTTCAGGAAATTTTTGAATATTTTCTTCAATTTCCTGCACATCAGCATCTAAATGAGTATCCTTATCATCATAACCTGACATACAGAAATTTATCATTTCTAAATCACTTGACTGTAAAGGAGAATTGGCATTCAACTGATAAGAATACTTCCCTGTTTCATTTTTAGTATTTTTCTGGAGTGACGTTTGATTATGCACAACAAATCCAAAGTCTTCTACATTTTCATCCTTCAGAAAGTGTTCATTAAATAATTCACATCTTTTATCCAGTAAAGTGCCTGGTTCCATTAACCTGCAACATTCTTGTATTTGACCATTCAATTCAACCCAGTTAGGCAGTAAATCAGCATTTATCTTCTTTTCTATGACTCCCTGAGTTACTATCATAGGAACTTCATCATCAGTAGTGCGTTTAAATTGTTCTACTATCTGTTTACACTTCTTTTTACCATAGAATGACTCTAGGAAAGACATTTCATCTTCTTTATCAAAAGTATTAGGATCAGAATCAAAAATATTATCCTGATGAGTGGTTTCTTCTCTAGAATTTTCACAAGATTCATACCTGCATATAGACTGGTCCTTACTTGTATTAGGAAGTAGAGAACTCCTATAAATATCACCATAAAATTACTCAAGGAAAGATGTTTCACTATCTTTAACCTCTAAGACCGGTTCAGCTATTGTATTTTCTAGAATCTTCTTCAACATGACCAAGCAAGGGTAGCAATCTCTCTCTGAATGCTCTTCATCATGTAGTCTACACCAGCTTTCAATAAAGACATCCTCAATGGATAAACCTAATATTTGACTACATTGTATGTTTCTAGACAAATATAATTCAAAATCTTCAGAATGCTCCACTTCAGTGTCTAGACAACTAATAACTTCTGGTGCTGTCTCTGCTTGTTGTTCCAGAATTTCCTCATTTTGCTGGCAAATCTCTGCCCTGAACACATCTGGAAAGAATATTAGTCCTTTCAAATATAAATCCAACCTTGTGAGGAAAGTTAAACAATTTATTTCACTATGCTCCATAGTCCGGTGTATCCTGCAACAGGTGGATGAACCAAAGTTAGACAAACTGTGAGGGTAAAGCTGCCTATTCAAAGTTTCCTGAAATAAAGGAATGTTAACTTGACAACTACTCTCATATGCATCCATCAAAATGAGACTCTGCTTCCAATTTTTAAGATTTTGAAATTTTAAGGAGATCCATCATATCTCAGAATAAAAATTGAAAGCTCAGAAAATCAAACAAATCTTTGAGGCTTTGGGCTAGATATTTGCAAAGGTGCAACCAAAACCTCTCAGATAAGAGATATTTGTAGACATTTAACTCAAATGATGAAATATTTATGTGATATTTGTAGAAATCTAGAAATTTCTTGTTCAGCCCTCCTTCTAGCGCCAGTTTATGTTGATGATGATGTTAGTCATAAACAACGATAGAATAAAAGTTACACCTCAACCTTTATTCATCTTGAAAGATACGATGAATTCAAAGAATTCATGATCCCAAGTCTCCGTTAATTAGTTCATAATCTACTGACGTTACTCAGTGGTTGATGTGTGTTGCTGTTAATCATTCAGGGGCCTTACGTTCTTCAGTAATTTCTGCAAAGTTCATCATTATTTCTCCAAATATCCTGCTCTATATGTCTGCTCTGCATAAATCTCCAATAATTCTACCTCTGCACTGTGAATTTAGTCAAATAATGTGCTTACAGGTTGATATTTGCATGATTTCTGCCATTATTCGCAATTCTTTACATGATATTTTCAACACTACATGCACTTTACTCAAATATGCTAAGGATTTTCAATTATCTATGAGATGTCAGCATATTTCTCTGTTCTGCTTGTTATTTATCATGATTTGCAATTATGGAAGTGATTTCAATGAAATTAAAATGAGAAAAAGGGTTAGAGAATGAGATTCCCAAAATTACTTAACTGAGATCACTGATCCACATACATGTTCCCATATAGCAATGAAGAGAAGAAAACTAGAAATCATACTTCACCTGGACATTCCAAAAATCTGCATGATCTAGTGCAAATCTTCAAAGGAAAAGTTGACAACAACATGCAATGAAATGAAAGCGCTTCTATTTGAACACAGCATTCACCATTACATATCCAGAAATCAACTTGAAGATTACGTAAAGTTTACAATCACGATGTAATCTGAAGCTTCATCTCCATTCAGTATGCTATAGAATAAGTGCATTTACAATGATCTGAGGAAAGAACCTTGACATTTCAACAATTTAATCCTCATTGGTCTCAGAAATCTGATCTCCTATTTTATTCTTCAGTAATTGGCCTTATTTTGCCAGACATTCCCATATAGCAGTGAAGAGAAGTTCTGTCCTTTTATAGAACAAAGGCCAGAAAAAAGTTACAATGATCCAATGATCAGGATCCTCCCAGAACAACCAATGGTCCTGATGAACAGCACGTGCTTGCCAGTTGGCAAATACACAGCTGGCAGAGAATATTCCTATATCTTTGACTCAGTCCACCTTCCAGCTAGCATACAACATATTTGATAATATCCTCCCCAGCTCCAGTTCATGTTGCCTGCCAGTTGGCAATTTTCAGCCACTTCATACAGTTCCAACATCCTATATATATTGGGTTATGAATATTGAGCATCTAAGAAAATTTGCACAACTAAATGCCCATAGGTGGTCAAGAGGGTCCGGGTGACTATCGTTGACTGGAAAATATGCTGTCAGGCCCTAAAATAGTTTCAATATCTGATCAGGTCCAGCCAGGGTCATTTGAGCGATTTTTGATAAAAATATCGAAAATATAATTTTTTTTGTATTTTCTACATCTGAGTAAATTGCATTTTTGGAGGCCATCAGAGCGAAATTAGGGCTCAACACGTTCTTAAGCCTAAGTGACCAGGCAACTCAAACTAGATAACTAGTTTATCTTTCCAATGAGTCCAAAAAGTTTAAATTCTGATAACATGGCTAGGAGTTATGACCCTACCAAGGGGAAGGTCAAAAATTTCCTAATTTTTTAGTTTCTCTAAATTTTTGCAAATAGTTTCACCTTCTGGTAGCCTCTTTTGTATTCCAAGGGTGATGGGGACCTTTCATATGATATGCAAGCCTTACATTTTCAGTTATCGCATGCATAAGATCATGCATATGCAATCCATGCGCTTCTGTTCACTAAATTCCATTGAATAAAACTATCGGGTCCGGGTATGCACATTAGCTAATATGAGGGATATTAACTCTCTTCATAGATCAGGATATGATGATGATGTCGTCATCATGGACAGGCTTCGTTAAAATATGAAAGGCTGACGTCATGGTCATGCTAAGAAATCAGGAGGATCTGAAATATGACCCCCGCAACTAAAATGATCCCCCTGGAAAAAATCTTGAGGACGTCAGTAGATGGAAGACCTCAATTATCGCTGTCATTATGACATCATCGTCATGTTAGGAGATCGGAGTAATATTCCGCGGCAGGGTGATATTTTGATATCAGGTGATGTTCAAATATGATGATCCCCTTGGTGTAATATGATCATCCGCCTCTGAGCAGGAAAACCTACATCGAAAGATCCGGTGATGTAGAAATGTCGGGTGATGTTTCAAGATGATGATCCCCTAGACTAAAATGACCAAGTGTCGAAATATCATGATGACATCATCAGGATATCGAATTGGTTCAGCGTTATGGCACTATGACGTCATCATCATATTATGTGAGCAGGATCATGATCATCCTCCTCGAGAGGAAACTATGATGATTACGTCATCGTCATGACTGTTTCATTATTTATTGGACTTGAATTACATCATCAGGATAATGGCTAGGGGGATATTTCGCAGCAGGAGGATATTTGGAAATTGGGTTACATTGAGAAATATGATCCTCGCGAAATACATAAGGCTGTTGACGGGTAAAGGTCACTATCACCTATATTGACGCTTGGATATTTGGACCGCATGATTTATCAGGTGATAAATTAGATCAGGATGACCTTCTGTAATATGACTGATGTTAAGAAATATGATCCTCTTGCTGTGGCTATCAGGTTTGACTCAAACTTTGACCATTCACAACTTTCACACCCTAGCGAATATCAGGGTGATGCAAAAGGCAAACCTACATGAATTTTGATGCTCTTTCTAGATATGAGGTTACTGGAATAAAATATGAACTTTGACAAACTGACCTCATGATGATGACTTACCCAGCCTCTCTATGCATGATGATCTGCATGACTTACTTTTACCGGACCGCCGAAGAACACAAAAACAAGCCAAAGCAGCAAAAAGTTGGGTCCCTGTTTTGCCAAGACAAAATGGGGCGTGTTGTGTAACCACATAACAACTTGCCACCAAAGAAAACAACAAAATTCAAATAATTCAAAAGGTGAGGATAAGTTAAAACATAAATTTTCAACTCCTATTGAGCATGAGCATCCTAATCTTCTCTAACTGGTATCATGCTCATCAATGTAATAATGAATTGATAAGGGATCAATTGTGTGCATGTGATTCATATACTCGTCTCGAAAGTGAGTTGAATAAACTAGTGACTAGTGTTAGGCTACATAGTTTGGTTCATCCCTCATAGCCAACTGGATAGAGCCTTGCTGCCAGTAGGTGTCCATAGCCCCGGCAAGGTTATCGTTGCAATTCTCCTAAGTAGAGCCCCACTGCCAGCAAGCGTCTATAGCTCCGGTAGAGTTACTTAGATGACTTAATCTGGATTCCAGTAAATCCCTCTTTTATTTTATTTTATTTTATTTTTTTATTTTGAAATTGATTTCATAAGATATAACAATTATAGCTTCATGATGCAAGGAGTGGTCACTTGCTGAGATTAAGTTAAGAATTGCAATGGTAGCAAGGGCAACCTTTAGATTTTTCACTTAACACCTACACTAATATGTTCAATAAACCCAAGGCTGTTAGGTGTGTCATTGTGAGGATCACCTTGACTCAAGAAAAGTAGTACTGATGAATATGGTACCATATACCTGATCAAGAATACCTACACTGATATGAGTTACAACCTATAGAGAAACTTATATCCAACTTTTGAATTCTAACAATTTCTGCAGTGTTCTTAAGTAACAAGGTGCACCAAATTTGCCCACCCAAAACAAAGACTCAACAACAAAAACACAAAGCAAACACACACAACGCAAACTACAAATAGCTAACTACCAAAAGGAAACACCAGAAAGCAAAAAAAGTAGACTGTACAAACAACTAACCTACAAAAAGGAAACAAACCACTACTAGGCAAACAAAAACTAGAAATAGACCCAAATACACCTATATTTGCATACTTCTTTTGATTGTGTAGGAGCATTAGGGTATTAGTTATGGTTCTCAACCTAGCAAATTTATCTTTATATTCTGAAGAATATCCTTGTATTCTTAATTCACTATGTTTAACAAAATAACCCTTGATGATCAGCAACTGAGGAAGCTCATCATGTTCATGATTAATCCATATGCATGTCTTATCTCTTGAATTTCCATAATATAAGCAATAATCAACATCATTTACAGTGGAAAGGAAAAATACAACTTGATGTATCTCTGGTCCTGTTGAACATGCTTGTTCATTGCCAGCTGATCTTCCATTTGTCATTATATTTTCATTGCTTGGCTCAATATTTAGTCTCACTTCATTTTGAAGGATGTATGACTCTTGATGCATTATTTCTTCATCTTTATCCATATTTATTCCTCCATTCTGGACGTTCAATTTATCCTCTAGTTCAGGAAACTTCTCAATATTTTCTTCAATTTCCTCCACATCAGCATCTAAATGAGTATCCTTATCATCATAACTTGACATACAGAAATTTATCATTTCTAAATCACTTGACTGTAAAGGAGAATTGGCATTCAATTGATAAGAATACTTCCCTATTTCATTTTTCAGTATTTTTCTGGAGTGACATTTGATCATGCACAACAACTCCAAAGTATTCTGCATTTTCATCCTTCAAGAAGTGTTCATTAAATAATTCACATCTTTTATTCAGTAAAGTGCCTGGTTCCATTAACCTACAACATTCTTGTATTTAACCATTCAATTCAACCTAGTTAGGCAGTAAATCAACATTTATCTTCTTTTCTATGACTCCCTGAGTTACTATCATAGGAACTTCATCATCAGTAGTGTGTTTAAATTGTTCTACTATCTGTTTACACTTCGCTTTACCATAGAATGACTCCAGGAAAGATTTTTCATCTTCTTTATCAAAAGTATTAGGATCAGAATCAAAAATATTATCCTGATGAGTGGTTTCTTCTCTAGAATTTTCACAAGATTCATACCTGCATACTGACTGGTCCTTACTTGTATTAGGAAGTAGAGAACTCCTATCAATATCACCATAAAATGACTCAAGGAAAGACGTTTCACTATCTTTAACCTCTAAGACCGGTTCAGCTATTGTATTTTCTAGAATCTTCTTCAACATGACCAAGCAAGGGTAGCAATCTCTCTCTGAATGCTCTTCATCATGTAATCTGCACTAGCTTTCAATCAAGACATCCTCAACGGATAAACCTAATATTTGACTACATTGTATGTTTCTAGACAAATATAATTCAAAATCTTCAGAATGATCCACTTCAGTGTCTAGACAACTAATAACTTCTGGTGCTGTCTCTGCTTGTTGTTCCAGAATTTCCTCATTTTGTTGGCAAATCTCTGCCCTGAACACATTTGGAAAGAATATTAGTCCTTTCAAATATAAATCCAACCTTGTGAGGAAAGTTAAACAATTTATTTCACTATGCTCCCTAGTCCGGTGTATCTTGCAACAGGTGGATGAACCAAAGTTAGACAAACTGTGAGGGTAAAGCTGCCTATTCAAAGTTTCCTGAAATAAAGGAATGTTAACTTGACAACTACTCTCATATGCATCCATCAAAATGAGACTCTGCTTCCAATTTTTAAGATTTTGAAATTTTAAGGAGATCCATCATATCTCAGAATAAAACTTGAAAGCTCAGAAAATCAAACAAATATTTGAGGCTTTGGGCTAGATATTTGCAAAGGTGCAACCAAAACCTCTCAGATAAGAGATATTTGTAGACATTTAACTCAAATGATGAAATATTTATGCGATATTTGTAGAAATCTAGAAATTTCTTGTTCGGCCCTCCTTCTAGAGCCAATTTATGTTGATGATGATGTTAGTCATAAACAAACATAGAATAAAAGTTACACCTCAACCTTTATTCATCTTGAAAGATATGATGAATTCAAAGAATTCATGATCCCAAGTCTCCATTAATTAGTTCATAATCTACTGACGTTACTCAGTGGTTGATGTGTGTTGCTGTTAATCATTCAGGGGCCTTACGTTCTGTAATAATTTCTGCAAAGTTCATCATTATTTCTCCAAATATCCTGCTCTATATGTCTGCTCTGCATAAATCTCCAATAATTCTACCTCTGCACTGTGAATTGAGTCAAATAATGTGCTTACAGGTTGATATTTGCATGATTTCTACCATTATTTGCAATTCTTTGCGTGATATTTTCAACACTACATGCACTTTGCTCAAATATGCTAAGGATTTTCAATTATCTACGAGATGTCAGCATATTTCTCTGTTCTGCTTGTTATTTATCATGATTTGCAGTTATGGAAGTGATTTCAATGAAATTAAAATGAGAAAAAGGGTTAGAGAATGAGATTCCCAAAATTACTTAACTGAGATCACTGATCCACATACATGTTCCCATATAGCAATGAAGAGAAGAAAACTAGAAATCATACTTCACCTGGACATTCCACAAATTTGCATGATCCAGTGCAAATCTTCAAAGGAAAAGTTGACAACAACATGCAATGAAATGAAAGCGCTTCTATTTGAACACAACATTCACCATTACATATCCAGAAATCAACTTGAAGATTACGTAAAGTTTACAATCACGATGTAATCTGAAGCTTCATCTCCATTCAGTATGCTTTAGAATAAGTGTATTTACAATGATCTGAGGAAAGAACCTTGACATTTCAACAATTCAATCCTCATTGGTCTCAGTAATCTGATCTCCTATTTTATTCTACAGTAATTCACCTTATTTTGCCAGACATTCCCATATAGCAGTGAAGAGAAGTTCTGTCCTTTTATAGAACAAAGGCGAGAAAATAGTTACAATGATCCAAGGATCAGGATTCTCCCAGAACAACCAATGGTCTAGATGAAGAGCACGTGTCTGCCAGTTGGCAAATACATAGCTGGCAGAGAATATTCTGGTATCTTTGACTCAGTCCACCTTCCAACTGGCATACAACATATTTGATAATATCCTCCCCAGCTCTGGTTCATGTTGCCTGCCAGTTGGCAATTTTCAGCCACTTCATACAGCTCCAACATCCTATATATATCGGGTTATGAATATTGGGCATCTGAGAAAATTTGCACAACTAAATGCCCATAGGTGGTCAAGAGGGTCTGGGTGACTATCGTTGACTGGAAAACATGCTGTCAGGCCCTAAAATAGTTTTAATATCTGATCAGGTCCAGCCAGGGTCATTTTAGCGATTTTTGATAAAAATATCGAAAATGTAATTTTTTTTGTATTTTCTACATCTGAGTAAATTGCATTTTCAGAGGCCGTCGGAGCGAAATTAGGGCTCAACACATTCTTAAGCCTAAGTGAACGGACAACTCAAACTAGATAACTAGTTTATCTTTCCAATGAGTCCAAAAAGTTTAAATTCTGATAACATGGCTAGGAGTTATGACCCTGCCAAGGGGAAGGTCAAAAATTTCCTAATTTTTGGGTTTCTCTAAATTTTTGCAAATAATTTCACCTTTCGGTAGCCTCTTTTGTATTCCAAGGGTGATGGGGACGTTTCATATGATATGCAAGCGTTACATTTTCAGTTATCGCATGCATAAGATCATGCATATGCAATCCATGCGCTTCTGTTCACTAAATTCCATTGAATAAAACTATCAGGTCCGGGTATGCACATTAGCTAATATGAGGGATATTAACTAATATGACTCTCTTCATAGATTAGGATATGATGATGATGTCATCATCATGGACAAGCTTCGTTAAAATATGAAAGGATGACGTCATGGTCATGCTAAGAAATCAGGAGGATCTGAAATATGACCCCCGCAACTAAAATGACCCCCCTGGAAAAAATCAGGAGGACATCAATAGATGGAAGACCTCATTTATCGCTATGTCATTATGACGTCATCATCATGTTAGCAGATAGGAGTAATATTCCGCAGTAGGCTGATATTTGGATATCGGGTGATGTTCAAATATGATGATCCCCTTGGTGTAATATGATCATCCGCCTCTAAGCGGGAAAACCTACATTGAAAGATCCGGTGATGTAGAAATGTTGGGTGATGTTTCAAGATGATGATCCCCTAGACTAGAATGACCTAGTGTCGAAATATCATTATGATGTCATCAGGATATCGACTTGGTTCAGCGTTATGGCACTATGACGTCATCATCATATTATGTGAGTAGGATCATGATCATCCTCCTCGAGAGGAAAATATGATGATTACGTCATCGTCATGACTGTTTCATTGTTTATCAGACTTGAATGACATCATCAGGATAATGGCTAGGGGGATATTTCGCAGCAGGAGGATATTTGGAAATCGGGTTACATTGAGAAATATGATCCTCGCGAAATACATAAGGCTATTGACGGGTAAAGGTCAATATCACCTAAAATTGACGCCCGGATATTTGGAACGCATGATTTATCGGGTGATAAATTAGATCAGGATGACCTTCTGTAATATGACTAATGTTAAGAAATATGATCCTCTTGCTGTGACTATCAGGTTTGACTCAAACTTTGACCATTCACAACTTTCACACCCTAGCAAATATCAAGGTGATGCAAAAGGCAAACCTGCATGAATTTTGATGCTCTTTCTAGATATGAGGTTACTAGAATAAAATATGAACTTTAACAAACTGACCTCATGATGGTGACTTACCCAGCCTCTCTATGCATGATGATCTGCATGACTTACTTTTACCGGACCACCGAAGAACACAAAAACAAGCCAAAGTAGCAAAAAGTTGGGTCCCTATTTTGCCAAGACAAAATGGGGCGTGTTGTGTAACCACACAACAAGACTTTGAGGGAATCTTTTAAGACTACTCTACATATTGAGAGTAACAGATGAGCTTTTGGGAGAGTAGGAAAGAGAGAAGATGTCAAAATATTTAAAAATCCTAGGGGACCTTAGGACAAAATATCATCATCTAAGAACAAGTTGGATAAGGTCATGAGTTCCCTTATGGACTTGAGTTATAAGGTAACCAAGACTAAGAAGGGGTTATTCAATGATAAGCCTAATTATTAGAAACATGAGAGAATGCCTAAGTTGTCTAACCAACCGTACAATACCACATGGTAAGATGAAAAGTTGATTTACAATAGTTAGAAAAGTGCACCCAGTAGAGGTACCTCTAACCCCCTAAAGAGACCTAGTGCCAATGTGGTTGAAGATAATCTTTGGTGTACAGCATGTCAACTACCTCATTCCCCAGCCCAGCATGTAGTAGCCCAGTCACTTCAATAGCCTGGCTTGCTTGATGATGAATATGAGGAAGATAACTACAATCAAGATCATTCAATCAATATGTTCTCATATAAACCTTTCATGATGGCAGAAGAGTATGCTTCTTTTGAGGAAGAGTGTGCTGAGATTGATGTTGACAACCAAAGGTATAGTCAAGAGAATTATCATCAACAAGTCTTGTCTAATCATGAAGATTGTGGTATAGAACATGTAAGAGTGAATATTGTAGATGTTGATGTAGGAAAGATTAATTTGAGAAGACCCTCAGAGGAGGAGATCAAGTCCTTAATTGTGGCTTCTATTACTCAAGCTAGGAGCAGTTACAATTTGAGAAATAGAGTGGTTAATGTTGATCAAGGTAAACTTGGTAGTCTATTTATCAATGAAACATCTGCAAAAGTCAAGAATCCTAAAAATGTGAAAACCCAAGTGGAAAGGGCAAGTTGCCAAGAAATCATAAAGTTTAGTTTGATATTGCAAGGACATGTTAGAAAGATGGAAAAATAGAAAAGGAGCTAAGTAAGCCTGGTATCCTCAAGGTCTCTGCATCTATTGAAAAGGAGAAAGTCAAGAAGGCAAAGGTGAGTAAGGTCATCTGTGATTCAGTAACATCTCCCATATTTGATATGATAGATTTTATCTTAGATGAAGGTCTTTGTTCCTTTACTTGAGATGACGAATATAGATGAGCATAGGAACAATGCTCTAAAGATGATTACAGGCATGTCTCAAGTATAATTTAAGGTTCCCAAAGGATCACATATTTCCTAGAAGGTGGATCTACAGATTAATGAAGACAAATGTAGAGAGATGGGAACCCATGAGGTGTATGTGGGAGAAGCAATGACTACTTCCCCCTCTAAAATTGATCCATTCTATGTTAACCTAGTTGTAAACAACAAAATGGTAAGGAACTGCATGATAGATTTAGGAGCTGCCATTAATATTATGCCCCTAGAAGTTATGATATAATTAGGGTTGTGGGTTGATACAAGATATGGTAAGTATTATGCAATGGACAATAGAGCTATCCAAGTTTTAAGAATAATAAAATATGTTGACCTAAGATTCATTGTCTTCCCTAACAAAGTGTACAAAATGGATGTTACTATTGTGGATATCCCACCTCAATATGGGATGCTTTTATCAAGACAATGGGCTACAATAGTTGGGGGAAATATACAGTTGGACTTGTCTTACACTACCATGCCAATGAATGCCAAGGCAGTTAGATTAGATGGGGAACCTAGATTCCATATGGTAGTAGAACACATTGACAGACCCAACTACCATGAGCAACAAGTCAACTTCTGAAATAGTGACATGGATAACTTCATAGTAGAACCTGATCAATAAGCTCTAGGTCACACTAATCCTTTAGAAGATGAGGCTCAGACTAATTAGGCATGATTATGGCAGATGTACTTTGGTGGGGTGTGCTCTAAAGAAGGAGTAGGTGCAGTTGTGATTTTCATTTCACCCAGTGGGGAAATGTTCAAATATTCATTCCTACTAATTTTTTCTTACACTAACAACATTACAGATATGAGGCATTACTTCTTGGTTTTAACATGACAGTCAAGCATGGTATAAAATTGCTAAAGTTCTTGGGAGATTCTGAGTTGGTTGTCTCACAGGTAAGAGATAAGTATTTGACAAAGCATAGAAGGCTTAAGCAATATAAGTATGCTATATGGGATACCATAGAACTCTTTGATGCATTTTCCATTGAATGGTTAGAAAGAAGCAAGAATGTGATGGCTGACTTCTTGGAAAATATAGCCCTAAGGAGTGATGATATTACTTTATCTAGAATCTCTAAAGATGAGGTTAAAACCTGACCGTATGTACTAGACAATATCTGTAACTGGCAGATTTTTAAATTATGATGTAGACCTACTAAAGTTCCTCCAATGTGAAGATAAACACCTTTCACAAGAAATAGATTTTAATGCATTTGTGAAGTGATCCAATTAAAGACAAATAAAATCCCAAGGGGACTGGTAGCTTCAGAAAGAGTATTTGACAACAATGATAGTAATGATAAAAAGTATGTCCCAGTCCATAGAGATGATCTAGAGAAAATCAATTTAGGGACTACTACCTCACCTAAAAGTGTGTACATTGGGAAGACGATTAGCCCCAAGGTGAGAACAATGCTTATTGTTGTACTAAGAAAATACAAGCATGTTTTTACCTAGTCCTATGATGACCTGAAGGCTTATAGAGAAGATTTGTTCCAACATGAGATTCCTTTGAAACTAGATGCTAAGACCTCCAGGAAAAGTAGAGGCCTATTAATCCAACATTGATTCCAAAGATGTAGCAGAAACTAGCAAAGATGAGAGATGGTGGAATCATCAAACCAATCAGATATTCTACATGGGCCTCAAACTTGGTACCAATAAGGAAGAAGAATGAGAACCTAAGACTCTATGTAGATTTTAGGAATTTGAATGTATCCTCATTGAAGGATAATTATCCTTTACCCAACATGGAAATAATGCTCCAAAGGGTCACCGGGAATGAGTTGTTGTCCATGATTGATGGTTTCTCAGGTTATAACTAGGTGAAAGTTAAAGAATCAGAACAATATAAGATAACTTTCACTACTCCTTGGGGCACATATGTTTACATTGGCATGCCATTTGGGCTAACTAATGTTGGGGCGATGTTCCAGAGGGCTATGGATGTCGCTTTCTTAGATTTGATCAATGTAATCATGGTTGTGTATCAAGATGACTTGACTACTTTCTCATAGAAGGTAGTTTTGCAAGTATGTGCCTAATCAGTGTTCTCATTGATGTCAACATATCTATGTTGTCATTGGTGTCAATTGTATCCTTATCTTTTGATTGATTAGAAGCCATATATGTTGAGGACATTAAGAAAATTAGCCCCTCTAGAAGAATAAAAAAGGAAATAATGAATCACAGTGAAGATAGTGAGTTGCATACTGAAGAATAGTCCAGAAGATTGCTCTGCACTTCTTGTAGATTGAAGATCTTGGTATGCAAATTGGAAGTTATTTAGAGGCATGTCTGAAGATGCTAAATCCTGAGTTTGAGCCTCGAGTATGAAGAATTGAGTGAGTTACATTCACCAGAGTAAAACCTATTTTTTTTTATTATTCACTGGTGAACGGGAGAATGTATTTTGCTCCACATTCCTCGGCATTGAAGTATTTTTCTCTGTGGTTCTAAAGGGGAGTCTGGGATGATGATAAGTGCCTACAACTACAATGGTTCTATTAGAATTAGGGCTAACAACTAAAGGGGGTGAATCGGTTGTCTTAAAACTTTAATACTTGCTACAGTTAATTCTTCTTTACCACTTCTTAACAGATTAATGATATAAGCAAGAATCAATAACACATAAGCAGAAACACAAATAACACCCTTGACACCAAGATTTTTGACGTCAAAACCCAATTAAGGGAAAAAACACAGTGGGAGTTAACCCACAAAGATTATACTCTATTAAAAGTATTACAAAAGGGGAAGGCACGTGCCTTCGGGCTCACTATCCAAAGCTCACTGCTCAAAAGAGGCTCACTGCCTACAAGAATAATTACAAAAGGATTACAGATTGTTTGAACTGATGAATAGCATCTGCCAATGCAAGAATTTAGTTCTGGTTAAGCACAAAATACTAATCTTACACACTTCATCTTTACTTTGCCCTGTTTACTGCTTTGCCATAATCCAGACCTTAGATTTCTTCTCTTTTGCTCTTTAATCTACCTTTTTTGCACTACTACATCATCAAACACCAACATCCATCAATACAGTCAAATCCATCGGCTATATATATATCCACCTCAATAAATTCAATCACCTTTATGTCAGCCTTATGAAGAACTTAACAAACAATACAAGTACTCTATTCTGTCGGCTGAATCCATACACCAATATTGATGTGTACTAGAAATAACACTTGTAGGTCACTCTACATGTTGGGTACTAACATTATATCCCATACATAACTCACCAAAACACTTCTAGTAGATCCACACAAGTTGACATGTTTTTCACTACGCTATTCTGTCATATTAGGACCCGGTACTCAGATGCTCATAACTTTTAATCCCTTTGTCACCGAAGGATGAAATCTTGGATTTAGATTGTCCTGACATTCCACTACACTCCCTCAAATTCACAGCACACAATGATTAATTGGAGAGATCTGCTGACCAAAATAATGAACTCCACCATATACCATGTTCCTGTCTATCTGGACTTGACAAATCTTGGAACTGACTTCCGATATGATCTGATACTAAACTACGGATGTGTGGAATGGACTTAGTTGATATCAATGACAACACATTACATGCCTTGTAGTGTCTCTTCCCAACAATCTCCCCCTTTGGCATTGATGGCAGCACTTAGTGAAAAATGACTAAGTATCATGACTAACTCTCCCTACTATGTACACTTATATATTCTTCCACTGCTCCCCCTTTGATGGATTCTTCATTTTCTTTCATTTTTCACTATCTCTCACTCCCCCTTTGACATCAATGGCAAAGGGTGGGATTCGCAAACCAAAATTTACACAAGAAATTTGTATATAAGGCCGCATATGTACAAATAATCCATGTATTATATTTACATGAACTTAAGAATATCTACAAAACTATTTTTCAACTGCACAAGTTTAGAGGCCCAACTTCTTTTCATGCCATCCAAAATTGAGATGTGTCCACTTAATAGGAATGCCTATGTTTCTGCTTTTTTCATAGTTGAAGGATCACCTATCTGGACTGCAACTTGAGCTTCTAATAAAGTAGTAAACATTGTTTCTAACTTGGGGGCAATCAATCCCTAGAGCTCACACATTCTCTCCACAGTATTGCTCTTTTCTTTAACAAGTTTTTTTATTTCATCAGTCAAGCTAATTGCTTGACACTCCTAACTTACTAGAGAAACTGTTAGAGGATCAAAATTTTGAGATAGATTCAACAATATTTGTTCCCACTCCTTTATCTTCTTCTCAATATCCTCAATAACTTTGGGCCAAGATAGACAAAATTTGTATACATCACCTTTATCATTAAGAGCATTTTGAATACTCTTTATCTAATATCAAGCACCTTTCTATCATTCCCTATTAGGCCCTTTTGCTCACTAAATCTCTTATCTATAAATTCATTCCAGACTTTAATCTCTGTAGACTTCTCAAAGGACTCAAAGTGTGTACTTACATAATTTACAAGGCTCTTCAGATTTCTAGAGGGAGTATTGGTGTGAACAGGGTTATCACCTAACAGGTTTACCCTAGTGTGGATAATTCATCTTATTTAACTATTTACTAGTTAAATAATATTCACACATCACACATAAATCACACATTTTAAGTTGACTTAGTGAGTCTTCTAGATTTCTAGTTGAGTCTAGTTGTGTGTTGAGTTGTTGATAGTTGGAGTGAGTTGTCTTATCCTCCACATGTGCAATTAGTTTATCATCCTCTAATTGGCACATGTTGTAGGAATATATCTACTTTCCACTCCACCTTTCTATTGTAAAGCCCGCTAAAACCATGATCGACAAAAAAAATGCCAAACCACTATTTTTCGCAGTAAGCGGTTTCCAACTAGTAAAGGGTGGTTTCAACCGATCGAAGACATTTCGTCAGGGTAGTTTTATTCCCCAACCCATGGTTTTCTATCTCCTGGAGGTTTTACGACTGTCACTGGTTGATTTTCGGTTAGTTTTTTGCTTTTCTGGGAAGGGGGATTTTTTCTGGCAAAAGGGAATATTCCCAAAATATTTTACTGACGTCCACTGACATCAGCGCCAGGCGGCCATTTTTGCCTCTCAAAGCCCTAAAAGGGGTCCTTTTTTCATTTTTGCATAACTTTTTCCCACGGAGGTGAAATTCGGCAAACAAGATATCGTCAGAAAGCTGACAGAGAGAAATTCACAATGGTGTCAGTAGTTTTCTAAAATTTTACTACAGGTGACTGCTACAGCAGTTTGAAGATAGATCTTCATTTTTCACTTTCGAGCTCACAACTTCTTGCTGCGATCTTTGATTTTTGCGATTCTTGCAGCATCGAAAAGGTATTCAGAAGCTCTTCAAATCCATCTATGCACTTTTCTCAGATTCAGCTCCAAGTTCATTTTATTTCATTTGTCAATTTTTTGGCTTATGAGTGATAACTTGGGCATTCTGACACTTGAGGAAGTGAAACCTTTTTTGAAGGGATCTATTTGATGTGGTTAATCATTGTGAGAAATTGCAATCTCCTTTGACTCTCAGTTTTAAGAGATTTTGATACTTTCCCAAATTTGGTCCCTTGAGGACGATTATAAATCGTACTAAGTATAAAGTGCCACAATCATTCTTTTTTGGGGGGGTGATCTCTTTGATTGAGTAACAGGGGGGTGTTTTGTGTTCTTTTTTGTACTCTTGCATCATGGATCCACACAAACTTCCTCTACTCACACCATATAACTATCATGAGTGGAAAACGAAAATGGAGATTCATTTAAGAAGTTTGAAAATTCATAGAGTAACAATGGGTACAGAAATTGAACCAACAGTAGCTGCAGAAAAGAGAAAGTGGTATAATAGATATGATCAAGCCTATGGAACACTATGCTTGTCTATCTCTCCTAATCTTCTTTTTCATATTGAATCTTGTAAAACACCTAATGAAGTGTGGACTACCTTAGAAAATCTCTTTGGTAAGCAAGATACAATGAGAGGTTTCAAATTGGAGAATGAATTAATTGGTTTGAATCCAACCGATTTTGCAAGCATCCAAGACTTCTTCACAAAGTTAAAGTCACTTAGATTGTAGCTCAAACAATGTGGAATTGAGAAAGAGGACACTCAATTGATTCTTTCAATCCTTGCCAAGCTTGGTCCTGACTATTTAGTTTTTGTTTCTACCTTTTATGCTACAATGGATGCACTTGGGAAAGCTTTCACAATGCCTTCACTTGATGAGTTTGCTGCATCACTCACAAGGGAGAAAGCTAAGTTAGTACACATGGGTAAATTGAAGTCTCCTAGGAATCAAGATCTTCTTGCTATTCAAGGTTCTAAGGATCAAAAGACTTCAACTAGCAAAGGCAAGAAATAGAAAAATAAGAATCTCAAGAACAATGAGCAAGCAAAGGAATCAACCAAATCACCTAAGTCCTCATCCTCTCCCAAGGAGGAATCATCTAAGAAGGAGAGACCAAAGTGTGCATTTTGCAAGAAACTAGGACATGATGAGCATAAGTGTTATGAGAAAAAAATTGATGAGTTGACTCACATTATTCAAAAGCACAACATCAAAATGCCATCATCATCACCTAGTACATCCTCTTCTTCGACACCATCATCATCTCCATATATAGGGACATCAGGTATTGCCATAGGGACAATCAAAGGAAAAGAACATGCACTCTTTGCTTCAACCAGTCTTTAGTTAGAGAGGTGGCTTCTTGATTCTGAAGCTTCTCATCATATGGCATCTTCACAGAGGATATTCTCTTCATTTGAGTCATGTACTTTGACACCTATCTTGATGGGTAACAATACATACATGCATGCATCTAGAAAGGGAACAATTGATATTGGAGAGAATACATTCAACAATGTGTTGTGTGTATCTTCCTTGTCAACCAATCTCCTTTCCATCTATCAGATTACTCATTGTGGTGCAGGCAAGATAGTTGAGTTCACTCCTGATTCAATGATCATACAGGACTTGGAGAGAAAAGACATCATTGCTATTGGGATGGCTGATCATGCATCTCACTTGTATACTTTCTCCCATTTTGTTTCTTCTGATGATGTAGATCCATTGATGGATATTAACAATCATGCATCAAGTGTGAATCATATTTCTAAGGAGATGTTTGGTCACTTGAATCTTGGTGTTCTTTCACCCACTTTGGTTCATGAGACTAGTACTAAGCTTCCATCACCTCATCCTCCTGCTTCTTCAGAGATCGACATCGACATGGTTTCATCTAATTCAGTTGAGCAGGATCATTTTAGTCTTTCAGACATAGCTTTGTGGGATACTTTCTTGCTAGGTATATCAAACTTATTTTGTGAGTCTCATATTGCAGATTTGGAGGACACACTTGAGGGGATATCTCTCCTCTTTGATGACAGTTATAACACCACTATTATCCCTCATACTTCGTCTTTGAAGATTTTTCTTCATGAGTCTACCCAGGATTTTGGATTGGTCACACCTCATTGCATTGTGGCACTCCTTGATCTTGACATGTGGACATTTCAGAAATCTTCAGAGGCATACATCATGAGGCTTTTCCCCTCATACCTTGAGATGGAGTTTTTTCGACATCAGCCTTTGGACATGTTTCTTCCTAAGGGGAGAAATGCTATTTGCAGGTACAGGACACTTTCTAGCATTCATCTTCAGGCATTCACCATCAGCATAGGAGCTACTTCATTATGGGGGCAACCTATAGTCTCACACTTGCTCTCCTATGGGGGGGTATTTGATTGTACATATGTGATAGAAGTTGTCCTTGGGGGGTCATGTTGAGTCCTCCTACTATCACTTCTTTCACTTTCACTGTTTCATGCATTCTCACTTTTGGAGAGGAGTTTTTTCCCATGCAGTTTTTTCCTTTTCTCCACTTAAGATTTGTTTGTACATGAGTACCTAACATGGCCTAGTCGCTGGGACCCATCATCCATCATTCCATCTTGCTTTAGTCAACTACTCCCTAAGTTGCACTTAAGGGGTGGTGTTGGTGTGAATAGGGTTATCACCTAACAGGTTTACCCTAGTGTAGATAATTCATCTTATTTAACTATTTACTGGTTAAATAATATTCACACATCACACATAAATCACACATTTTAAGTTGACTTAGTGAGTCTTCTAGATTTCTATTTGAGTCTAGTTGTGTGTTGAGTTGTTGATAGTTGGAGTGAGTTGTCTTATCCTCCACATGTGCAATTAGTTATCATCCTCTAATTGACACATGTTGTAGGAATATCTCCACTTTCCACTCCACCTTTCTAGCTCTCACCTTGCCTTTATAAGAAAGGCATATCATGTACATTGTAACAATAACAATAACAACAACAATCTTTGTATTCATTGATAGAATAGCATTATTCTTTCATTTGATCTCTCTTGTGCTTTTATGAAGTCCTAGATCCTGGGTGGCTCCAATCATAGCCAACTCTAACAGGGAGAATCAGATGGATTCTTCTAGAAAGTTGGCATTATCTTCTCCAATATACCAGATGCAAGGCCTAATAGCTCACTATCCTTTATGTGAGATTTCAATATCTTTTCTCTTGCCTTGGCTTGTGTGAAAGATGTTATCTTCATCATTTGGACCGGAGAAAGAGTATCTAGGTTGATTGGTCCTTGAATCAGTTCTAGTTCATCAAACTCTAGCATTTCTTTACTCAAGAAACTCTTCATTGCATCTGTAGTGTCTCTTGCCAAAATTTCTGGACCACTTTCCTTTCCTTGAGTTTTCTTAGTGTCAGTATCAGGACTATTTTGCTTGGGTGGATCAACATTTGCACCATCTTCTTCTGCTTTATCTTCCTTACCCTTGACTTCTTCTTCTTGGTTCTTAGCCTTTTCTATTTCATGTTCTTCAATCTTCAATGAATCATCTTCAATTTGATCATCTATTTCTGTATTCATCTCTATATCATCTTTGTCAGAATGATCTGGAGGAGTTAGAATACATCCTGCATCATGAATTTCATCTGTCATCTTTTCATCTTCCTTGTTCATTGTTTCCTTTTTTGGAATAGAGAAGTCATCTAACTCAGTTTGCTGCTCATTGATTTTCAATTCTTCAACATCTGGAATTGAGGAGTCGATTCCATCATTAGTGTCTTCTTCAACAATAGGAAGATTGTGTCTTTTCAATGCATTCAAGAGAATATCCTAAGTATCTTTGACTATCTCATCTATTTCACCAAGCATGAGTTTATTCATTCTCTTCTTGCTCATGAAGTCATCCTTCACTTCCTTGAATATCATGTTCATCTGATCTGGAGTAATCTGAGGGCACAAATTTATCTACACATGCTCCCTAATATCAATGTATTTACCTTTTGCATTTTCTTTTCTTACCTCCAAAATATCTGCAAGACTTCTTAGAATTTCAGAAGTTATTTTAATCAAAGCGTTATTGTAGATGTTTAGATATTTGACAGTTGCTTCCTCTAGGACTCTCTTATCAACATCACTGTAATAATCAAAGAATTTAGTTATTGGCCTTAAATTCCCATCTACAGTGATTGATTTGATGATGTCATCCATAAAGAGTGTAGGCTTTTCAACAAATATTTCAGTCTTTTGCCTCTTTCTTGCCCTTTTGCTTCTAGAGGGTTTTTCTTTAGTTACATTGGTTGTATTTGTACTTGAGGCCTTCAACTCTTTGATCTCAATATCAGAATCAGTTTCTTCTTCATCATTTTCCATGCTTTTATATGTCTGGGTGGCCTTAGCTTTCACTCTATTCCTTTCTTTTCTGGATGATTTTCCTTCCAATTTCTCAGGATTTGTAGGTTTTGGGGAAACACGGGTAGCAGTAGAGCTTCTCGTAGTCCTTGATGTGGAGGAGGATTCTACCAGAGCACTTGTTTCTTATCCTGCTTCTCCTTCTCTACCTTTTTAGTTCTTTCCCTAGATTTCCGCACAACTTCCTTTGTGAGGCCTAGATTCTCTGCCAACTGCTCAACTTCTTTTCTTACTTTCCTTTTAGTTTTAGGTTTTCTGAGCTCAACATGCAGTTTTACACTTAGCTCCTCATATGACCCAAATCTTTCAAATGTTGTCTTTTGGCTTGCTCAAAAGGTGTTGAGCATACATATTCATGATTTTTCCATCTATCTCATACCCAATGGGCATGATCCAAATAGTTCTGGGTTCTACTACTTCCATTAAGCACTGATCAGTGTCAACCATAAAGCATATTTCATTCGTGTACTTCTCAACAACTAATTTAGGGATTCTCTCTCTAGAATGCATCATATTCTAAAAATTCTTGAAGTATCCCCAGATTGCAATTTTCTGTGCTTTATAGTCACCAATGCTGCATAGATGATCTCTAATCTGAATAGCAACTAGTTCATCATTAGTCTAGTGCACACCCTTTACTCCAGCACTTCATTCATAAAGTAGAAAATAAACATAGAACCAATGTACCATATTTAAAGGTGTTTTTATTATCTTTCTTGATTTTGTTTAGGTTCTCAATTAGTTGTTTCTGCAATAATTCACACAAGTCATAATCTGGATTTTCCTTTAACATTTTGTATGCAGCATATATGGCCATTCTAGACACACAATTCTCCCTGCAGGAGTGATAAATCTTGTAACCAATTACTATAGAGGCAAACTTAACATCCAGTTCAATAATTTCATTGATGGTCATTGCCCTTTTGTTGAACTTGGCACCGGTTGCATTAGTTACAATTTGGTTCTTCACAGATTTTAGCATGGGTAAACCATTGATTGAATTCAACCCAGTCACAATCCTGATAGCATCCTTTGTGATTTTGAATGGTTTCAACAGCCACAAAAACTCATCATGCATTCAACTTAAAATATACCAGACCCATTCATCTTCATAAAATGTTGGAAACCCCATAATCTGAATGAAATGTTTATCATGAACTACCTTATACACTCGGGTTTAAGATCATGATTTTCATCCCTTAGATGACTCTCAAACAAATTTACATACCCTGAGTCTCCAAATTCATCTATGTTCACATGAATATAGACCCTAATATCTTCAACATGCAGAACACCATATGGAACACTTGAAAATGCAACTAATGGGTCGACTTCTACTAATTTATGTGGATGCTTTTTAAATTTGGGTTGAGGCCTTTTAGTAATATCAACAACCAAAGGTGTAGCCATTGCAAAAGATTAGAAGTTCAAAGCTTTGCAGATAAATACCTTTTTCATGAAATTAGGGTTGGCAGGCAAATTCCCTAATCACACTTCAAATCCTTAAAATCTCTATTTAGACACTATTCTTCTTGCTCTCTTTGAATGAAAAGTGATTCAAATGAAGAGTGAATGACCTTTTTATGCTTCTCAAAACCTAATTTTCCTTTGTAATAAATGCTCTACCCTAACACATCCAGTTACACTGTTTCTACATACAGTCAACCTTCAAGTGCTCGGTAAATCATCATATCCACTTCTTTTCTTCCATAAATCCTTTCAAATGATCTATAATAACCCAAATTAGCTTTTCTCATCATGCCAGATTCAGGTACCCACTTACCGACTGGGGGAATTTGATTTTTAATGCATCTCCCCTTGAGCTAGAGCTCCTAATTCAATTCTCGGAGGAACTATCAACACAGGATTTTGGTGCAGACCCATTACTATTGTTCATAACACTTTTCCTGACCCATGTCTTGTTCATTTTATTCTAGATCTCATTCACATTAATTTTGCCCTTGCCTTTGTCTTGTCTCTGCTCATCTGGTTTTCTATTTATCGGACCTCCTCTTTCATTATTCTTGCTTCCACAGGATCTTGCAAAATGACCGGATTAGTTACAATTGAAGCACACAACATTTCTTTGCCCATTTGATTGATTTCCTCTTGATCTACACTAATTAGCCATATGTCCAAATATATTGCATGCAAAGCATTTGCCATTGAAAGAATTGCCATTTCCTCTATTGATTGAGTTATTCATTATCATACTTCTGCATTCATTGGATTTATGACCATACCTCTTACAATTGAAGCATTGACCAGAGAAGGATGAACTATTTTGATTCACTCTACTTTTGTATTGAGTAGCTCTATGACCAAATTTATTGCACTTGAAATAATTTCCATTGAAAGATGGATACCTTTGAGCATTAGGTTGTCTTACAAGAGGTCTTCTAGGTCTATTTCTCCTATTCCTTGATTGAGAATTTCTTTGTTTGGATCTAGAGCTTTCACCTTTCTCATACCCAAGAACATGCTTATCATCGGCCTTCTTCTAACTCTCAAGCAGCACTTCAAGTTTAGCTGAGCTTATCTTGAATTCCTCCTTGTACTCAATTGCAACTTCTAGGTCATGTTTGAGAATGACAATTTACCTTTCAAGCCCTTCCTCATTGTCTCTGCTTTCATGTAGATTAGACTCTAGATGGCTAGCAATTCTGTCCAATCTGCAACATTCTTCTACTCTTTCTTTTAGAGACTGATTCAATTTTTCTTCAGTCTTCTTCCTTTCTTCAATTTCTTTAGTTAGCCTCATCACCCTGGATTCCATCTCATGTTTTAGAACAACAACTTCTTTAGCTAACTTCTCACATTCCTTTGTCTTCTCTTTCAAGGACTTATCCTTGTTATTGTCTTCATTATGATTTCCTAGTTGAAGAAGTTGGTCCTTCCTCTTTTCATTGGATTTCCTCAATTTTTCTTTTAAAATCTCAATGAAGTCTTCAATGTCTTTAAGGTTCTCTTGTAGTTATTTGACTTCTACTCTGGACTAATCAAGATCTTCTAAAGCAAGTTTAAGTTGTTCCTAGAGGTTGTATTCATCCATTTTATTGCTTTCCTAGATCTTCCTCAAGTTGTTAAACTTTTTCAAAGGACCCTTGATCTAATACCAATTGTTGGAATTAGGGCTAACAACTGAGAGGGGGGATGAATCAATTGTCTTAAAACTTTAATACTTTCTGTAGTTAATTCTTCTTTACCACTTCTTAACATATTAATGTTATAAGAAAGAATCAATAACACATGAGCAGAAACACAAATAACACAATTGACACCAAGATTTTTAAAGTAGAAACCCAGTTAACAAAAAAACTACGGTGGGGGTTAACCCACAAAGATTATACTTTGTTAAAAGTATTAAAAAAGGCGAAGGCACATGCCTTTGGGCTAACTACCCAGAGTTCACTGTTCAAAAGAGGCTCATTGCCTACAAGAATGATTACAAAAGGATTACAAATTGTTTGAACTGATGAATAGCATCTACCAATGTAAGAATTCAATTCTAGTTAAGCACAGAATACTGATCTTACACACTTCATCTTTAGTCTTCCCTGTTTACTACTCTGCCATAATCCAGACCTTAGATCTCTTCTCTTCCACTCTTTAATCTACCTTTTTCACACTACTACATCATCACACACCAACATCCATCAATACACTCGATTCCATTGGCTATATATATATCCACCTCAAGAAATTCAAACACCTTTCTGTTGGCCTTATGAAGAACTTAACAAACAATACAATTACTCTATTTTATCAACTGAATCAATACACCAATATTGATGAGTACCATAAATAACACTTATAGGTCACCATACATGTCAGGTACTAACATTATATCCCATACGTAACTCACCAAAACACTTCTACTAGATCCGCACAAGGATCTAATACAAGTCAATTTATTCTTCACTGAGTTGTTTTGTCATATTAGTGTTAGACTTAGGGCACACAACTGAGAGGGGGGGTGAATCAGTTGTGCAAAACTTTCTCCAAATTACACACTTAAATCTTCTTGGTGATTAGCAATATATTAAACATGAAACATAATGCATTCAAATCAAAAGTAGAAACTCATCAACACATAAGACACCAAGATTTTGACGTGGAAAACCCAGTTAAGGGAAAAACCACAGGGTGATTAACCTGAGATTGTATTCTCTGTTAGAAGAATAGAAAGAACAAAATGGCACATGCCAATTAGGTCTCACTGCCCGAGCACACTTCTCACAAGAGGCTTACTGCCTACATGAGACACACTGTCTACAAAGAAATAAGTATCACCTTCATGAACTGGAGAATATCATCTTAACCATGCTCGAATTAGTTCCATTTAAGCCCAATACTTCTGCCCTACCTTTCCCACTCCTCCTTACTACCACACACTCAACACCATAAGACACACTTTGAAATGACTTCACAATCCCTTATTTATACATGACATCGACTTAGGAACAATCATCTAAGTCAGAAAATACCTACAAGAACATCCGCAAGATGTGTAATACATCTGGTCGGCCAGTCTCAGGAAGAATGCCAACATCTGGTGGTTATTCTTCAAATATGAACTTTAACTTCAAAGCGGACCACCAACATGAACTAGAAATGATCCACAGATCACCACAAGCTTTCCTGAATCACCAAGAACATCCACACTTCATCAACTTTCTGGAATCCTTCTCTCCTTCATCTGGAACCTCAAGAACATAGTTTGTCATCACTGTCACAAAGGAATAGGTTCTTTTGAACATTCAAACCATGAACCAATCTACTTGACACTTCACAAGGATGTCCTCAACACTTTCTCAAATCCGCAGAATGGGATAATGCATTACTGGACCTCACCGGACCTATCAGTGTCACTCTATCACCTCTGAACACCTATCGGAGCCGGTTCTACTTGAGTGGCCATAACTTCTTTAGATCTTCATGCGAACCTCTGAAAACTTGACTAGATCATCTCAAGACTCATATCTACAAACCCTTTGAGCCGCAACCTCTGATCCTTGACCTATCTTGGACTTTTACCTTGTTGTCATCACTATTCTTCACTATTCCTGATTGAGACTAATTTTCTCAATATCCTCAGCACATAGCTCATCCAATCTTTCTCATTAATGCAACATGAGTATGTTGACATCAATTACAACACCGGTTAAGCCCATACTTGCAACAATCTCCCCCTTTGTCATTGATGGCAACATATGATGTGAAAAACCATCAAGACAAGATCTGCTCATTACTGTCACAACTCCCCGTATCAGTAACAACCATTCACATGTCTTCTCTTCCTTTATTGCTCCCCCTTTGATCATCAACCACTTGTTTTTCACATATCTTCTCTCCCCCTTTGACATCAATGGAAAAGGGCTCATACTTGCAGCTCCAATACTACAGAATCATACCTGCTGCTCCCCCTGAGTAGTAGCTCCCATCAATCCAGATCACAAGATATGATTGTGATATCCACCAGATTGATGCACCTCAGTGCACCTTAGTTCATCACCAGAGGGGCAATAACCCCTAACTTCTCCCTGAGATACTCAAAAGAGTCCTTAGGTAGAGGTTTAGTAAAGATATTTGCAATCTAATCCTTTGAGGGCACAAACTCTAATCTGACTTCACCCTTGTTCACTTGCTCTCTCAGAAAGTGAAACTTGATAGATATATGCTTAGTCTTAGAATGCAACACCGGATTCTTAGAAATATTTATTACACTTGAATTATCACATAAGATTGTGATAGGCTCCTCATAATCTACTTTAATATCTCTTAGCATCTGCTTCATTCACAAAAGTTGAGTGCAACTACTTGTTGCTGCAATGTATTCTACTTCAGTTGTAGACAGAGATATTGCCTCTTGTTTCTTGCTTAGCCAAGAAACCAATCTCTTTCCCAAAAAGAATGCTCCACCACTGTACTCTTCCAGTCATCCACATCTCCTACCCAATTTGCATCTATATATGCATGAAGAGAGAAATCATGATCTCTAGTATACCACAAACCATACTCAACTATTCCTTTTAGATACCTAAAAATCCTTTTGATTTCCATGACATGAGATTCTTTGGGATCAACCTAGAATCTCACAACAAGACCAACAGCCTGCATTATATCTGGTCTAGTTTGAGTGAGATACAACAATCCTCCAATCATTGATCTGTACTTTGTCTGGTCTGCCTTAGGAGAGTCATCATCTTTGCTCAACTTACATCCAGTTGCCATGGGAGTATTCATTGGCTTTGAATCTTCCATTCCAAATTTTCTCAACAATTCTTTCACATATTTGGTCTGAGAAATAAATATTCCTTTCTTTGTTTGAGTAATTTGCAGACCCAAGAAGAAATTCATTTCACCAAGCATTGACATCTCAAACTCACTTTTCATTTGATTTGCAAAAGTTTTACACATACTGTCTCTTCTTCCAAAGATGATATCACCGACAAATACTTCAACAATCAAAATGTTTTCATGATCAATTTTGAAATATAAGTTACTGTCAGCAGTACCTTTGTTGAAACCAATCTTCAAAAGATGTTTGTCCAATCTTTCATACCAGGCTCTTGGGACTTGCTTTAGTCCATACAATGCCTTCTTCAACTTGTAGACCATATCACCGTGATAAGATAATTGAAATCCATCTAGTTGTTCAATGTACACTTCTTCTTCTAAGTCACCATTCAAGAAAGCAGACTTGACATCCATCTGATACACCTTGAAATCCTTGAATGCAGCAAATGCAAGAAATAATCTGACTGCTTTAATTCTTGCCACCGGAGCAAAAGTTTCTTCAAAATCAATTCCTTCTATTTGAGAGTAGCCCTTGCAGACCAATCTGGCTTTATTGATGAGTACTTCACCAACTTCATTTAGTTTGTTCTAGAAGACCCATTTGGTTCCAATCACATTCTTGTTTCTAGGTCTAGGAACAAGATCTCAAGTGTGATTTTTCTCAATTTGCATCAACTCTTCCTCCATTGCTTTGGTCTAGTTTTCATCATTGCAGGCTTCATTTATTGTCTTAGGTTCAATCTTTGAAATCAGACAATATTCATCTAAATTTTGAGCAATTTTCCTTCTAGTTTACACAACTTTGCTTTTGTCACCTATGATCTGATCCTCTTACATACCTTGGAACTTTGGGAGTTTCTTGCACTTCTACTTCTTGATCAGGCTCATTCAAACCTATCTCTTCTTCCTGATTTACCAGATCAGTTAGAATCTAACTTTCAGAAGAGGATTGAACTCCTTAAACCAGAACACCATTCTGTGTTGCAAGTATGAGGTGAACCAGTGTTGTCATTGATGTCAACATACTCATATTACATTGACAAGAATGATTCGATGAGCAGTGTGCTGACAATATTGAGAAAATTAGCCTCAATCAGGAACAGTGAAGAATAGTGATGAGAAGAAGGTAAATGTATTGTATAGGATGCGAACCGGAGGATACAGATTAAAGGGTTTGTAGATATGAGTCTTGAGATGCTTCAGTTAAGATTTTAGAGGTCTGCATGAAGATCTGAAGGAGTTGTGGCTGTCGGTGTGGAACCAGTTCCAGTAAGTGTTCAGAGGTGACAGAGGATCACAAAAAGGTCCGGTGAGGTCTGGAATTGTATAATCCTAATCTATGGATTGGAAGGAGTGTTTTGGATGTCCTTGTGATGTGTCATCTTGAGTTGTGTATGATTTGGAGGTTTGAAAGTACCTTTTGCATTGTGACAGTTGCGACAGACTGTGTTCTTGAAGTTTCAGATAAGGAAGAGAAGAGATTCCAGTAAGTAGAGAAAGTGCGGATGTACCTAGTCATTCAGGCAGGCTTGGAAATGTCTGTGGATCATGTTTGGGTTGTGTTGTTGGTCCGCATTGATGGTAGAGCCCAGAATTGAATATATTCTTCCGGATGAAGTTCTTTCTCTGATTAAGCCGACCGGATGAGTTGTTCATCCTGCGAATGTTCTTGTGATGGCCGACCAGATGTGTTATTTATCTTGTGGATATTCTTATGGTTGATTGCCAACTTAGATGATTGTTCCTAAGTTGACGTCTTGTATAAATAAAGGTTTGTGAGTTCATTTCGAAGTATGGATTATGTGGATGAGTGTGGTGTAGCGAAGAGAAGTGCGAAAGGTAGAACAGGGGTTTTTGGGCTTAAATGGAACTCATCCAGACATGGTAGAGATGTCATTCTCCAGTTCAAGACTATGATTCTTATCACTTTGTAGACAGTGTGTCTCCTTGTAGGCAGTGGGCCTCTTTGTGAGCAGTGTGCTCAGGCAGTGAGCCCTAATTGGCAAGTGCCATTCTTTTTCTTATTCTTTTAATAGAGAATAATCCCTGGGTTAATCACCCCGTGGTTTTTCCCTTAACCGGGTTTTCCACGTCAAAATCCTGGTGTTCAATGTGTTGATGTTTATCTGCTCTTGTGTTTGTACGTTTTACTTTCATGGATGATTAATTGATATGTTGTTAACTAACAAAGAAGAATCAAGTGTTTGAAGTAGAGAGCAAGTTTTTATACAACTGATTCACCCCCCCTCTCAGTTGTATGCCCTAGATCCAACAATTGGTATCAGAGCCAAGTTCCTCTGAAAGGAGCTTAACCGCTTGAGGAGATCCAGGATGTCATCATACAAGAAGGATAGTCCGAAGTTCGATGGAACCAACTTCACTCTCTGGAAGGGTCGCATGAAATGTCACTTGGAATGTATGGGAAAAGCATACTTGGCCATGGTCTCAAAACCATATGTACCTCCACAAGGTGGTCTGACAACTCTGAATGAAATCACAGATGCTGAAAACAATCTGTGGACCAAGGAAGCTCTTCTAAGCGCATTGAATGACTTAGATCTCTCAAATGTTATTGACCTACCAACTGCATATGAGATCCTGACTAAACTGGAACTTCTATATAAAGGAGATGAGTTTGTCAAGAGTGCAAGGTTGCAAAGTCTGAAAGGGAAATTTGAAAGATTGAAGATGAGAGATGATGAAAACATCACTACTTTTATGCCAAGAGTGAATGAGCTGGTGTGTGGAATTAGAAATGCTGGTGGAACTCTGGATGAAAATGAGATTGTTTGCAAAATCCTCAGATCCCTTCCTGCTGCCTACAAAATCAAGGTTGCTGTAATTGATGAATTCAGAGCCCACATAACTGTCACAAGAGAACAATTGGCTAGCAAACTAGCTGCATTTGAAATGACCGAGTTTGGAGATGATCCTCCCAAGACTGAATCTGCTTTCAAAGCCAGTGCCTATGTGAAAGGCAAATAGAGATTTGATCTGGGAGAAAACTCTTCAAGGAAGATGTCATGGTATGATCAAGCAAGAAGAGACATGGAAGAAGAAGAAGCAGAAACAGCTCAACTTGAAGCCCTCATTACAAAAGGACTGCCAAGAGGATCCGCCAAGTATGAAGGAAAACTACCCTTTAAGTGCTTCAACTGCAATAAGATTGGTCATTTTGCTTCAAGATGTCCAGAAAGATCTGCAAGGACTAATACTAACAGACAAAGGTTTCAAAAGAACTGCTATTATGTTCATGAAGAAGATGACAATGAAGGAGTAATAGATGATGAATCAGAACTAGGAAGCAAATCTGGAAATGAATGGGTGTTTATTGCCATCAAGGAAGAAGATTCAATACTCTCTGAATCTGTCAATCACAAGGTTGTGGAAAAAGCTTTGGCTACTCAAGTGGAAGAAAAGGATGATTGGGTTATTGACAGTGGATGTTCTCACCATATGACTGGTGACAAGGATAAGTTCTTGGATTTGGAAAGGTATGAAGGAGGAATGGTAAAATTTGGTGACAATTCTGCTGCCAGAATCAAAGGTAGGGGAACTATTTCCTTTGATGGAAAGAGCAAAATAGGTAATGTACTATATGTTGAAGGATTGAAGCACAATCTTCTCAGTGTTGGTCAGTTAGTAGACAAAGGCTATGATCTCCGGTTCAAGAATGGAAAATACAGAATCTTTACAAGTTTCGGAACTGAAATTGCATCCGGTACTCAGACAAAAGGTAATATCTTTCATTTGGTTGGTTCAAATAAAAGTTGTCTGTTTGTTCAAATTGATCAGAGTTGGTTATGGCATAGAAGAATGTGTCATGTAAATTTTGATAACATCATCAAGATAAGCAATACTTAGGCTGTAAGAGATCTTCCAAAATTGATGAAACCTACAAATAGTTTGTGCAAAGAATGTCAGCTAGGTAAACAGAGCAGAGTCTCTTTCAAAAGCAAAGATCAGTCCTCTACCGGATTGTTGGAATTAGTACATACTGATCTCTGTGGTCTGACAAGAATCAAGAGTCTACAAGGTGATAGATATTTCATGTTGTTAATTGATGACCATTCCTGGATGATGTGGGTTACCTTCCTAAAAGAAAAATCAGAAGCATTTGAGAAGTTCAAAATCTTCAAAGCTATGGTAGAGAATCAAATCGGATTGAAACTGAAGTGTCTAATGTCTGATAGAGGTGGTGAATTTACATCTAGTGAGTTCATTGACTTTTGTGAGAAGCAGGGTATAAGGAGACAATTGTCTGCTCCTAGGACTCCATAGCAGAATGGAGTAGTTGAAAGAAAGAACTGGACCATCCAGGAAGCTGCCAAGACAATGATGTTGGAAACAAATATTCCTCAGATGTTCTGGAAAGAAGCTATCAGCACTGCAGTCTATACTCTAAATCGAGTTCAAATCAGAAATAATATCGGTAAGACCCCCTATGAACTCTGGTTTGGCATCACTCCTACTGTGAAATATTTCAGAGTATTTGGTAGCAAGTGTTATATTAAAAAAGATGAAGATCTAGGAAAGTTTGATGCTAGAACTGATGAAGGAATTTTCTTGGGTTACTCCACTCAAAGCAAAGCATACCGGTGTTACAATAAGAGACTAAGGAAGATGATAGAAAGCACTAATGTGAAAGTTGATGAAGGAATTGAGAAGCCCTCAAGATTTTATGAGTTTGATGAAGATGACCAAGACGGTGTTTAGGTTCAAGGAACTCAATCCTCTCTGGTAATTCAGAATCAGCCTGATCTGGTAAATCAGGAAGAAGAGATAGGTTTGAATGAGCCTGATCAAGAAGCAGTAGTGTAGGATACTCCAAAAATTCCAAGGTATGTAACACTAAACCACTCTGAAGATCAGATCATAGGTGACAGAAGCAAAGGGGTGCAAACTAGAAGGAATGTTGCTCAAAATCAGGATGAATGCTATCTAATTTCAAATATTGAACCTAAAATAGTAAATGAAGCCTGCAATGATGAAAACTAGACCAAAGCAATGAAAGATGAATTAATGCAAATTGAGAAAAATCATACTTAGGATCTTGTTCCCAGACCTAGAGACAGGAATGTGATTGGAACCAAATGGGTCTTCTGGAACAAATTAAATGAAGCTGGTGAAGTAATTAGAAACAAAGCTAGATTGGTCTGCAAAGGCTACTCTCAAATAGAAGGAATTGATTTTGAAGAGACCTTTGCTTCGGTGGCAAGAATTGAAGCAATCAGATTATTTCTTGCATTTGCTGACTTTAAAGACTTCAAGGTATATCAGATGGATGTCAAGTCTGCCTTCCTAAATGGTGATCTAGAAGAAGAAGTTTACATTGAACAACTGGATGGATTTCAATTGTCTGACAATGATGATATGGTCTGCAAGTTGAAGAAAGCATTGTATGGATTAAAACAAGCCCCAAGAGCATGGTATGAAAGATTGGATAAGCATCTTGTACAGATTGGATTCAGCAAAGGTACTACTGACAGTAACTTATATTTCAAAATTGATCATGAAAACATTTTGATTGTTGAAGTGTTTGTGGATGATATCATTTTTGGAGGAAGAGATAGTATGTGCAAAACTTTTGCAAATCAGATGAAATGTGAGTTTGAAATGTCTATGCTTGGTGAAATGAATTTCTTCTTGGGTCTGCAAATTACTCAAACAAAGAAAGGGATCTTCATTTCTCAGACCAAATATGTGAATGAATTGTTAAGGAAATTTGGTATGGAAGATTCAAAGCCAATGAACACTCCCATGGCAACCAGATGTAAGTTGAGCAAAGATGATGACTCCCCAAAGGTAGATCAGACAAAGTATAGATCAATGATTGGTGGATTGTTGTATCTCACTTAGACCAGACCAGATATAATGCAGGTTGTTGGTCTTGTAGCAAGATTCCAGGCTGATCCTAAAGAATCTCATGTTATGGCAATCAAAAGAATTTTCAGATACTTGAAAGGAACAACTGAGTATGGTCTATGGTACCCTAGAGATCCAGATTTCTCTCTTCATGCTTACACAGATGCAGATTGGGTAGGAGATGTGGATGACTGGAAGAGCACCAGTGGTGGACCATTTTTTTGGGGAAGAGATTGGTTTCTTGGCTAAGCAAGAAACAAGATGCAATATCTCTATCTACAACTGAAGCAGAATACATTGCAGCAGCAGGTAGTTGCACTCAAATCTTATGGATGAAGCAGATGCTAAGAGACATTAAAGTTGAATATGAGGAGCCTATCACAATTTTCTGTGATAATTCAAGTGCAATTAATATTTCCAAGAATCCAGTATTGCACTCTAAGACTAAGCACATATCTATCAAGTTTCACTTTTTAAGAGAACAAGTGAACAAGGAAGAAGTCAGGTTGGAGTATGTTCCCTCCAAGGATCAGATTGCAGATATCTTTACTAAATCTCTTCCCAAGGACTCTTTTGAATATCTCCGGGAGAAGTCAGGGGTCATGGCCCCTCCGGTGATGAACTAGGATGCACTGATGTGCATCAGTCTGGTGGATATCACAGTCATATCTTGTGATCCGGATTGATGATGGGGAGCTGCTACTAAGGGGGAGTAGCTGGTATGATTCTGATGTGTTAGAATTGCAAGTATGAGCCCTTTGCCATTGATGTCAAAGGGGGAGAGAAGACATGTGAAAAACAAGTAGCTTATGATCAAAGGGGGAGCTGTAAATGAGGAGAAGACATGTTGCTGATAGGGGGAGCTGTGACAGAAAGGAGAAGTTCTTGTCTTGATGGTTTTTTACATCATATGTTGCCATCAATGACAAAGGGGGATCTTGTTGCAAGTATGAGGTGAACCAGTGTTGTCATTGATGTCAACATTCTCATATTGCATTGACAAGAAGGATTCAATGAGCAGTGTGCTGAGGATATTGAGAAAATTAGCCTTAATCAGGAACAGTGAAGAATAGTGATGAGAAGTGTTGGTCATGATGTTAGTCACAAACAAACATAGAATAAAAGTACACATTAACCTTTATTCATCTTGAAAGATACTATGAATTCAAAGAATTCAGGATCCCAAGTCTCCGGTGATTAGGTCTTAATCGTCTGAAGTCACTCAGAGGTTAATGTGAGTTGCTGTTTCCATTTTGGGGCCTTACGTGGAAATTTATCATCATCATGACATTCCTGCAGAAATTCTTTATAGAGAAGTCATATTATGCAGTTATTTGATGAGGAGATGTAGAAATACCTCAATCTTTGCATGATATTTTCAATTGTGCACGCTTTGTATTCATATATACTAAATATTTATGATTATCTACGAGATGTCCACATACCTGTGTTATTTGCTTAAGATCATCAATTATTTGCAATTATGGAGATGAAATGCTTTGAAATTTAAAAGAAATTGAAGAAATGCTTCTATTTAAGGTTGAACCTTTAGCTATTGATCCACATACATACTTAATACTGTCATGAGGAGAAGAAATCAAACCATATGTTCACCAGGATATTCCACAACTAGATACAGTTGATGCAAACTTTAGAGGATGATGAATGAAAACAATACATGCAACATGATGAGCACTCCAAGGGACGCAGCAAATCAAAGCACATATCCAGAATTCAGACACAGATTACTCAAGATTTACTAAGATTTGTAATCGAAATACTCTTCTCCTTTATTAAGTATGCAAAAGACATGTACATATACAATAACTTTGAAAAAAGCCCTGAATATTTCAGCAAACTGATTTCAATTAAGTTTCAAATGTTTTCAATAAGGCATTCCACCACCTTTTATAGAATAAGGTGAGGAATCTGTTATAAAAAGGTCTATAATCTTGATTTATCAATACAAATCCATGGTCATTATTTACTTGACTTCGTCAACCTTTACAAAATGGCACAAGTTGCCAACTGGCAACTATCTATACTACTTATGCTATTATCCCCTTCATGATGTGTCTTCATCATGCTCCTCAGCTGATTCATGCGGGTCATCATCATGTGCGTCGCTTCCTGAACTTTCGCTATCCTGATGATGATGCTGTTGCATATGGGGCTGCATACTACTGCGGACCTGCTCATATGAATGCACAACTTGATCTATCCCTCCGCCATCTTGAGTTTTTTCTTTGATGATGGCATGCTTATGTGCTTCATATTTGTCTTTGCTGCTATCCAGCTTATTTTTCCTGTCCTGCAGTGTTTCTTTGTATTTCTCCATCTGGACCTTGATCCTCATTATTTTATTTATCAGTTCTTCTGTCAAGTGGACAGGTGGACCATCTACCTTTGATTGGAAGTTGCTATGTACAGCTTTGATGGCAGACTCCTCATCTTGACTTTCTATTTTACCTTCCACCTTGCCTTCCAGTGTTTCTAATATTGCTGCCTCTTCAGCCATTAAATCTCGTAGCCTCATGCTGATATCCCTCAGCTTATTATTGCATCTTTTGAGGACTCCGTATTTGAACTGAATGTCCTTGTACCAGATATCCACCAACAATGTGGTATTACTATTTAGCGCTTGCTTACTGATAAGTAGTTGAGGATTTATCCCCTTTATTTCCCCTAAAAGGCTCAGGACTCTCTCCAGTTTGTAAGACCTCTTCCCGGTCTGCATCTGCAATTTATCTACCTTAGTCTTGGAGTCACTCAAAATGCTCCACCTCTTCAGAGAGGCTTTCATTATTTCTACAGCATCATCCAATGCGGATGACATCCATTTCCTTATCACAGATGCCTCATGCTTCATAAGGTCCAATTTATTTACCTCCTCCTGAGAAATGGCAGTCAATGGGACTGCAAGCTTAGTTGTGGTATCATCAGGATTGGTCAATCCTTTGATATAGGCATGCAACTGAGCAATGTACTCTTTATGTTGCTTATTCTTCTCCTTCTCTCTTTTTACCTTTTGAATTAGAGAGTCAATAATGTCTTTGCCCTCCTGACCTTCTTGGTCCTCATTGGCAAAGCCCAAATCTACTGTGCTAATTTGAAATTCATCCACAGTGATTTTTCTTTTTTCTTTCTCCACCGCAGGTATGGCAATTTGGGCGGTCCTTCTCCCAGTTGCTGGATCTCTTTTGATGGCCGAAGTCATTCTGGCCTTCCTCTTGGGTTTCATTATGTCCGCGGAGAATAAAGTGGAGACATCAAATTCTTGAATTTCAAGTTCTTCCTCAATATTTACTTCTCTTGCTAACCATGGAGGTACCTGATCATGTTTCTCAGCATCATCATGATGTGCACCCATATCTCCCATTTCTATCAACAGATGTTGTGGAGATGGTGACTTTTCCTTTTCTTCTTCTTGATGCTCACTTTGTTGTTGATCTTGCGGCACCTCCTCCTGTTGAGGAATTTCCTTCTCTGGGGAAGCATCTTCTTGGTGTGGGGAACCCTACGGTGTATCTGTATGTAGATCATGCTGATCATGATCTTTCTCCACCATTACTTCATCTGTTCCCAATTCTTCCCCTTGTTGCTTATCCACTGCACCAGATACTGGGGATTCTGCCTGAGGTGCTGGCGGTTGTTCTGCAGCTATTACTTCTTCCGAGCCTGCACTATCAACTTCTTGTACTTTGGTAGCTAGATCCTCTAGTGCTCCCTTCTTTTCATCAGCCTTCGCTTCCTGAACCTCTACTATAGCAGGTTCTGCTAATGTATCCTGTGGATCTTGTTGGCCTAACTCAAGAGCATGGCCCTCTAACTTTGCCATCTCTATCTCTTCTGTTGGGTGGCCTTTATCAGGTGATCCTGCTGGCTGTTCAGGACTTGCATCCTGTTTCTCTATTAGGTCCACCACTACAGGACTTGTCACCTCTGTGATTAATGCTTCTAGCCCTATCTCTTGAGATACCTGCTCTGGGCTCTTTTCTTGCTCTTCTACTTGTTTCATCTCCTCAAGTACAGTTTGAACTGGTGGAAGCTTGTGAGGAGTCATACTTATATCAGTAGCAAGTGTTTCCATCTTCTGTACAACCACATCCTGTACTACCTCATCGTCAGACAGATTTATTGTCTCATCAAGCGAGACGTGTCCTTCTACTTGTGTCTGAGAGGTTTCTTTCATTTGTTCTTCTGCAAGTTCAGTTTTGAACTTGACGATGGTAGGAAGTGGAACATTATGTTGAAGTTCCTTCGGCACTTCACTACCTACCCCTTGTAATAGTGTAGGGGGTTCACTTATTCCACCTCTCATGGAGGTTCTTTGTTTCTTAGGTGTGGTAGAGACCAGCACCTGTGGAGCTCTCCTCTTTCTCTTTATTACCAATGGAGCCTCTTCCTCTTTAGGCTCCTCTTCCATGGGGATATCCTCTGTATCATGTTTCCCTGAGGATTGACCCACTTCTAGGGTCTCAGTTATTCCAGCCTCAGCTGTCTTACTCTTCTTGGGCTTCTCTTTCTTTGGAGGGGATTCTGACTCTGATCCTGATCCTGCCGCCTCCTCAGCTGTAAACACTGCTCTGTCAATTATAACCCCTTTGGGTTGTTTATCCACTTTCTTGCCCCTTGGGGGTCTTTTGCTCTGTTGTTGTGGTGGAGGTAACTTGTCTCCTTTAGTCTTCCTTTTCTCAAGCAGGAAGTCATCATATACTTCCCCAGGAATATCCTGTCCCTTCTTTTTGTTGTCCACCGTAATGGCAACACCTTTCTTTTTTAATGCCTCCACCTGATCATCGACCCAAGCTTGAGTCAGCTGTATGGTCTGGGCAATGAATGGGTCCAAAGATATGTCTTCCTGCATGGTGAGGTCAGGTGCAGAGATAGTGTCATTGTATATCTTCTTTTGTTCATACTCATCTGCCATTGTCCTGCCATCATCCTTCTTCAATTGTTGGGGAAGGGAGATACAATCAAAAGTCCTAATTTGGTTCAAAGTCAACCTCTGATACCTTCTTCTCCTGGCTTCTGCCTCATCTTCACAGTCAGCCCAAAAATCTTCTAGGTGCCTCTGATGAATAGGCTTTCCTAGTATCTTCTGTATCCTGCCGTAAGGATCATATGGTCTTGTTATTGGGAAAGGCTGCAGATTCATTTTATTCAGGGTGACCATCACCTTCTTTATATTGTCAGAATCACGGCACATATAGTTGCCAAAGCTGACTGGGAACAAAATTGGTGGCAGCTTCTTGGCATCCTTGTACATTTTTATCATCACGGAGCCCTGCCTGATAAATTCTGTTAATACTACTGCATCGGTAGGATACCTTGGCAGCATGAGGGGATGTTCCTCAAAACCTTCAACCCTTATGTAAGAAAAGGTTGCAAACTGGATATACCAGGCTCCATGCCTGTAAACTACTTCTTGAGCCTCCATGCTTAATCTTTTTGTTCTATCCTCTTCCATGGTCCTTACCAGATGCATAGAGAATGCATCATTGACCAGTTTGTAGTCTCTGAGGTAGTTGGTTCTCTATAGCTGGGGATGATGATCCCAGATATATGCAGCATTTGTGCCTGTGAGCTTTCCATCTGTAACTAAGGCATCAAAAGTGCCTTTATAAGCACAAGAGTAAACAATGTAAGATGTCATGTAAAATGCACAATTTGAACCTCCCAGGTTCATTAGCTGCTCATGTAGAGCATCACTTATTATCTGGCCCCATAGTGGCTTGATGTCTGAATACAGACACATCATGATTATCCCATACATCTAATCTCTGAAACTACCAGCATCAGGCTGGCCTGTTACCCTATTTAGGAGTGCAATCATGTATTGGTACTCCTCACTGAAATCATACTTGAACATGTGCACAGGAAGTTTGGCCACTGCAGGATATGTGCTGTTCTTAGCTTGCCATTGATACATGTTCTTCCTGGCTGATTTCTTGTTGGCCTCATACTCTTTTCCTGACTTCTTGAGGTCCACGCTCTTAACTTTACTGCCCAGTGGCAGTCCAAATGTCTGGGAGAGACCCTTGATGGAGAGGTCTGCATATATCCTCCCATGCTTCACTACTTGCCTCATCTGAGGATTATAATTCCAGGCACATTCTATAACCAGCTCTAGGGATTCCATAGAATATGGGAAACCGGCAGCGTTCCACATTCCTGACACAAATACTGCGTCCAGCATAGGACTCTTGTCATGCCCATCATTCAGTTTAGCTGACCATGCCTCCAGATTAGTGCTCCCCTGATGGGTGTCTGTAATTGCTCCATACTTGAACAGGACCCCCCTCTGAGAAGAGAACATAGGCCTACTGAATTCCTCTTGACACTTAACGTACCACTTGTCGGCCATGAGTACCTGAAATTAACAAAATCCTATCTCACAATGGATAAACACACATACATATTGCAATTAACTTCGTAAATCACTAAGCCTACTGCATCTGTTCGGCATTTTTAATCAAATGGATGCATAAACCAGAACTTGTATCATCCTACCTGAACAATAATAACAAGATGAGGGTTTCATTTACTTACTTGGTTATGCAGATTTCTCTTTTATACCAGTAGATTGCCAAGATGCTCTGAATTCAGCCAATGATCACCTACTTCCTTCTGTCTGTGAGCTCAAATCGCGCAACAGTAGCTGGTATGCGGATATGGAAGCTGGTGCTCTGTAAAACAATTTTATTGTAGGGTAAATGTGAAAATGGCGGTTGAATTACCTTTTAACCTCACAATTAGGGTACATTTAGGGCAACTCTGACAAGTTAGATTACATTCCTTGATTTTTCGTGTGAAAATGCAAGATCTCACCGGGTGTTTCGTTGGGTTCCGGGGTCGGTGGGAACCACCTACCCTGTCTGCACGCATTAAATGATAATAGTGGCAATGGGAGCAGGGGAATATCCATATGACAAGATATCATGAGAGTAGGATGATATTGGCAAATATCGGGTCGAGTTTCAATATCATCCTCCTCCCTTTATTGAAATTGTTATCGCGAAAAGATTCGGGTGACAAAGCACTCTTTTGGTTGTGTTTGGTACATCAGGAGGATATTTCGATGTATCGGGTGATGTTTCAAAATATGATGATGACGAGACAAACTTACATGTCTCTCTTTTGGAATATCAGGATGATGTCATCCTAATATTCGTTCTTAGTATCGGAGAGGTATCATGACATCATCGTCATATTAGACGAACATGATCATGTTTTAGAAAATATCCTGCCGAAATGTGAATGTGATGATGATGTCATCGTCATGTTTGTTTCTTCATTTATCTAGTTTGGATGATGTCATCAGGATATTGGCTTAAGGTGATATTTCGCGGCATGAGGTTATTAAGAAATATCGGGTTACCTTCAAAAACATGACGCTCGCAATGCAAAAGATTGCTTGACTGGGAAGATTTACTACCACTTAAAGTTGATGTCCAGATATTTGAGCCGCAGGATATGTCCTAAGATGTTTCAAATATGATGATGACGAGACAACATGACTGAAGTTATAAAGCATGATCTTCCCTTCGCAAATATCAGGTTTGACGTAGACTTTGACTGTTCATAACTTTCACATCCTGAGGAATATCCAGGTGATGTAAAAGGCAAACCTGCATGGAATTTAATGCTCTTTCAGAATATGAGGTCACAAACATGAAATGCAAATTTTTTGACAAACTGACCTCATATTGGGGACTTACCTCATCCTGACTCCACATGATGATGCACCTAACTTACTTTTACCAGACTGCTAGAGAGCAAACAAGCCAAGCCAAAAAGTTGGGTCCCTATTTTGCCAAGTCAAAATGGGGCGTGTTGTGTAACCACACAACAAGAAGAAGGTAAATGTATTGTATAGGATGCGAACTGGAGGATGTAGATTAAAGGGTTTGTAGATATGAGTCTTGAGATGCTTCAGTTAAGATTTCAGAGGTCCGCATGAAGATCTAAAGGAGTTGTGGCTGTTGGTGTGGAACCAGTTCTGGCAAGTGTTCAGAGGTGACAGAGGATCACAGAAAGGTCTGGTGAGGTCCAAAATTGTATAATCCTAATCTATGGATTGGAAGGAGTGTTTTGGATGTCCTTGTGATGTGTCATCTCAAGTTGTGTATGATTTGGAGGTCCGGAAGTACCTTTTGCATTGTGACAGTGGTGACAGACTATGTTCTTGAAGTTCCAAATAAGGAAGAGAAGAGATTCCAGTAAGTAGAGAAAGTGCGGATGTACCTGGTCATTCAAGTAGGCTTGGAAATGTCTGTGGATCATGTTTAGGTTGTGTTGTTGGTCCGCATTGATGGTAGAGCCCAAAATTGAAGATATTCTTCCAGATGAAGTTCTTGCTCTGATTAAGCTGACCAGATGAGTTGTTCATCCTGCGAATGTTCTTGTGATGGCCAACCAGATGTGTTATTTATCTTACGAATATTCTTATGGTTGATTGCTAACTTAGGTGATTGTTCCTAAGTCGATGTCTTGTATAAATAAAGGTTTGTGAGTTCATTTCGAAGTGTGGATTATGTGGATGAGTGTGGTGTAGCAAAGAGAAGTGCGAAAGGTAGAGCAGGGGTTTTTGGGATTAAATGGAACTGATCCAGACATGGTAGAGATGTCATTCTCCAGTTCAAGACTGTGATTCTTATCACTTTGTAGATAGTGTCTCTCGTTGTAGGCAGTGGGCCTCTTTGTGAGCAGTGTGCTCGGGCAGTGAGCCCTAATTGGCAAGTGTCATTCTTTTTCTTATTCTTTTAACAGAGAATAATCCTTGGGTTAATCACCCCGTGGTTTTTCCCTTAACCGGGTTTTCCACATCAAAATCCTGGTGTTCAATGTGTTGATGTTTATCTACTCTTGTGTTTGTATGTTTTACTTTCATGGATGATTAATTGATATGCTATTAACTAGCAAAGAAGAATCAAGTGTTTGAAGTAGAGAGCAAGTTTTTATACAACTGATTCACCCCCCCCTCTCAGTTGTATGCCCTAGACCCAACATTCTGATCATCTTCATCATATTCATAAAACATTGAGGGTTTCTCTATTCCCTCATCAACCTTCACATTTGTACTTTCTATCATCTTTCTTAGTCTCTTGTTATAACACCGGTATGCTTTGCTTTGAGTAGAGTAACCCAAGAATATTCCTTCTTTACTTCTAGCATCAAACTTGCCTAGATCTTCATCTCTTTTGATTTAACATTGGCTACCAAAGATTCTGAAATATCTTACAGTAGGAGTAATGCCAAACCAGAGTTCATAAGGGGTCTTACCGGTATTGCTTCTGATTTGATCTTGATTGAGAGTATAGACTATAATGCTGATAGCTTCTCTCCAATAGATCTGAGGAACATTTGCTTCCATCATCATGGTCCTAGATGCTTCTTGGATGGTCCCGTTCTTTCTCTCCACTACTCCATTCTACTGTGGAGTCCTAGGAGCAGACAACTGTCTCTTAATTCCATGTTTCTCACAGAACTCTATGAACTCATCGGATGTGAATTCTCCACCTCTATCAGACCTCAGACATTTCAACTTTAATCCTATTTCATTCTCTACCATAGCCTTGAATATTTTAAATTTCTCAAGAGCTTCTAATTTCTCCTTTAGAAAGGTTACCCACATCATCTGAGAATAGTCATCAATTAGCAGCATGAAGTATCTATCACCTTGAATACTCCTGGTCCTTGCTGGACCACAAAGATCAGTGTGAACTAAGTCCAATAATCCGGTAGAAGATAGTTCCTTGCTTTTGAATGTGACTCTGCTCAGCTTACCCAACTGACATTCCTTGCACAAGTTGTTAGTAGGTTTCACTAATTTTGGAAGATCTCTTACAGCCTGAGTATTGCTTATCTTGATGATATTATCAAAATTCCCATGACACATCCTTCTATGCCATAACCAACTCTAATTAACTTGAACAAATAAGCAGCTTTTACTAGTACCAACCAAATGGAAGATATTACCTTTATTTTGAGTATCGGATGCAATCTCTATTCCAGAACTTTCAAAGATTTTCCATTTTCCATCCTTGAATCAGAAATCATAGCCTTTGTCCACCAACTGTCCAACACTGAGAAGATTGTGCTTCAAACCTTCAACATATAGTACATTACCAGTTTTGTTTCTTCCATCAAAAGAAATAATTCCTCTTCCTCTGATTCTACCAGCAGAATTGTCACCAAACTTTACCACTTCTCCTTCATACCTCTCCAAATCTACAAACTTATTTTTGTCACCTGTCATATGGTGAGAGCATCCACTATCAATGACCCAATCATCCTTCTCTTCAATTTGGGTAGCCAGAGCTCTTTCCAGTCTTAAGATTGACAGATACAGAGGACATTAGTTCTTCTTCCTTGATGGTAATAAACACCCATTCATTTCCTAATTTGTTTCCAATCTCTGATTCATCATCTATTACTCCTTCATTATCATCTTATTCATGAACATAGTAACAATTCTTTTGGAACCTTGATCTGTTAGGATTTAGCTTTGAAAATCTTTCCGGACATCTTGAGGAAAAATGACCAATCTTATTGCAATTAAAACACTTAAAGGCAATTTTCCTTCATACTTACTAGATCCTCTTGGTAGTCTCTTTGCAATGAGGGCTTCAAGTTGAGCAGTTTCTACTTCTTCTTCTTCCAAGTCTTTTCTTGCTTTTTCATACCATGACAGTTTCCTTGATGAGTTCTCTCTCCAATCAAATCTTTGTTTACCTTTCACAGAGGCACTAGCTTTGAATGCAAATTCAGTCTTTGGGGGATCATCTCCAAACTCAGTCATTTCAAATGCAGCCAATTGCTCTCTTGTGACAGTTGTATGGGCTCTAAATTCATCAATGGCAGCAACCTTGATTTTTTAAGAGGCAGGAAGGGATCTGAGAATTTTGCCAACAATCTTATTTTCATCCAAGACTCCACCAGCATTTCTAATTCCACAAACCAGCTCATTCACTCTTGGCATAAAAGTGGTAATATTTTCATCATCTCTCATCTTCAGTTTTTTAAATTTCCCTTTTAGACTCTGTAACCTTGCACATTTAACATATTGGTCTCCATGCAAAAGTTCTAGTTTATTCCAAATCTCAAAAGTAGTTGGTAGGTCAATAACATTTGAGAGCTCTAAGTCAGATAATGTTCTTAGAAGAGCCTCTTTGGTCCACAGATTATTTTTAGCATCTATGATTTCATTTAGGGTTGTCGGACCACCCTGTGGAGGTACATACACTTTTGTAACCATGGACCAGTACACCATTCCCATACACTACAAGTGACATTTCATGTGACCTTTCCAAAGAGAAAAGTTGGTTACATCAAACTTTGGACTATCCTTCTTGTAAGACGACATCTTGGATCTCCTCAAGCGATTAAGCTCCTTTTAGAGGAACTTGTCTTTGATACCAATTGTTAGACTTAGGGCACACAACTGAGAGGGGGGTGAATCAGTTGTACAAAACTTTCTCCAAATTACACACTTAAATCTTCTTGGTGATTAGCAGTATATTAAACATGAAACATAATGCATTCAATTCAAAAGAAGAAACTCATCAACACATAAGAAACCAAGATTTTGATGTGGAAAACTCAGTTAAGGGAAAAACCATGGGGTGATTAACCTAAGATTGTATTCTCTGTTAGAAGAATAGAAAGAACAAAATGGCACATGCCAATTAGGTCTCATTGCCCAAGCACACTACTCACAAGAGGCTCACTGCCTACAAGAGACCCACTGTCTACAAAGAAATAAGTATCACCTTCATGAACTAGAGAATAGCATCTTCACATGCTTGAATCAATTCCATTTAAGCCCAATACTTCTGCCCTCCCTTTCGCACTCCTCCTTTCTACCACACACTCAACACCACAAGACACACTTTGAAATGACTTCACAATCCCTTATTTATACACGACATCAACTTAGGAACAATCATCTAAGTCAGAAAACACCTACAAGAACATCCGCAAGACATGTAATACATCTGGTCGGCCAGTCTCAGGAAGAACACCAACATCCGGTGGTTATTCTTCAAATACAAACTTTAACTTCAACACAGACCACCAACATGAACTAGAAACGATCCACAGATCACCACAAGCTTTCCTGAATCACCAAGAACATCCGCACTTCATCTGCTTACTAGAATCCTTCTCTCCTTCATCTGGAACCTTGAGAACATAGTCTATCATCATTGTCATAAAGGAATAGGTTCTTCTAGACCTTCAAACCATGAACCAATATACTTGACACTTCACAAGGATGTCCTCAACACTTCCTCAAATCCGTAGAATGGGATAATGCATTACCGGACCTCACCGGACCTATCTGTGTCACTCTGTCACCTCTGAACACCTGCCAGAGCTGGTTCTACTTGAGTGGCCATAACTTCTTCAGATCTTCATGCGGACCTCTCAAAACTTGACTAGATAATCTCAAGGCTCATATCTACAAACCCTTTGAACTACAACCTCTAATCCTCAACCTATCTTGGACTTTTACCTTGTTGTCATCACTGTTCTTCATTGTTCCTGATTGAGACTAATTTTCTCAATATCCTCAGCACACAGCTCATCCAATCTTTCTCATTAATGCAACATGAGTATGTTGACATCAATGACAACACTAGTTAAGCCCATACTTGTAACAATTAGGACCCAATACTCAGATGCTCATAACTTTTACTCCATTTGTCACTAGAGGCTCAAATCTTGGATTTAGATTGTCCTGACATTCCTTTATACTCCCTCAGATTTGCAACACACAATGATTAACTGGAGAGATCTATTGACCAAAATATTCGACTCTGCCATATACCTTGTTCTTGTCTATCTAGACTTGACAAATCTTGGAACTGACTTCTGGTATGATCTGATACTACACTATAGATGTGTGGAATGGACTTAGTTACCATCAATGACAACACATGACATGCCTTGCATTGTCAATTGCCAACAAGTTCATGATTTGGTGGTTTGCAAGCTATCTTTCTTTTATGACAGTTGAAGATACTGAAGTTCATGTGCTCCGGTGTGAAGAATCTCATGGATAAAGTGGTTAGAGTTTGGAAAGTTGCTCCTGGTGATTACAATGTGCTTGTGGATGCCTCCTGATCATGTTCCTACATTTACATTGGTCTGCGTTAAGGAATTGAGATTGTGTTTGAAGTTTATTCCCAGATAGCTTAGTGTGTAACCAGTCTTAGCCAACTTGGTTAATTCTAGTGAGTCTAGAGATATATTGAGGATTGTAGAAGCATGTCATGGCATGGAAGATCATGTTTGTGTCCTAGCTAAGGTGTGAAGTGATCCGCATACATCTTTACTACATTTCCTTAGCATAATTTTGTATTAGGTCAAGACCTATTTTGTAAATGTTTGTAATGCCGACCTTGGAGATTGTTCCAATTGTTGATGAATGTAATGCCGACCTTGATGTACATTCCAAGGTTGATGAATGATATATATACTTGTAAGTTGGTTATGGAAAAAGTATCCTTGTGTGAAAATGTGAAGTTAAGTGAAGAAGTGTAGAAGGCAGAGCAGAGCAAAGAAAGAGTATTGCACTTCAATGGAATTGAATTTAGGCATGGAGTAGATGGCTAACATCTTAGTTCAAAACCCTTGGTAGTGAGCCACCCCTTAGCAGTGAGCCTTTTTCTAGGTAGTGAGCCCTATTGGTAGTGAGCCTCTCATTTTCAATGTTATAACTTATATATCTTGTGGACTAACATCCACCATGGTTTTTCCCTTAACAGGGTTTTCCACGTAAAAATCTAGTGTCACTTATGTATGATATTGAAATTGTGTTTATGTTTCTAAGTTTATGCTTTCATGATTTAATCATAACAAATAGTGGACAAGTGTTTAATGTTTTAAGGTGCAGAATTAGTTAAAGATTTGAGACAACTGATTCACACCCCCCCTCTCAGTTGTCTGGTTCATTTAAACAATTGGTATCAGAGCCAAGTTCCTTGGAAGAAAGTTTGACCACTTGAGGCTGATCTAGGATGTCGTATAAGAAGGAAAGTACGTGGTTTGATGGAACAAACTACTCCATTTGGAAGATCCACATGAAAACTCATCTACTATGCTTGGGTTATAGTGTTTGGAAGATAACTGAAAATAAATATGAAATACTAAAGAATGGTATTCAAACTATAGATGAGATCAAGCAATTTGAGTTAAACATAAAAGCCAAAGATGCCTTGGTAAGCACCTTATCCAACACTGAAGTAAAAAGATCATGGAGCTGGAAATTGCTTATGAAATCTAGGAAAAGATGAAGAATCTATATGAAGGAAATGAATATGTGAAGCCAAGTTGCATAGTTTGAAGGCAAAATATGAATGTTTGAAGATGAGTGAAGATGACAACATAGCATCCTTCATGTAGAAGGTCAACGAACTTGTGAGTAGCATTAGAAGTGTGGGAGGAGAAATTGAGGATATTGAAGTTGTGAACAAAATTCTTAGATCACTGCCTAAATCATATAGTCATAAGGTGGTGGCAATTGAAGAAGTAATGACAGTGACAAAGATTACAAAAGATCAGTTGCTTAGGAAGCTGACAGCCTTTGAAATGAGAGAACTTGGTGATTCACTTCCAAAGACAGAGACTACTTTCAAGGCTAGAACTTCATAAAAAACCCCTAGATCTAACAAGTACAAGGTGGGACCAGATTATGAGCTTGAAGAACTTGATGCCAACTTTGTTAACAGTCTACCCAAAGGTACTGGTAAGTTCAAAGGAAAATTACCTTTCAAATGTTTCAGTTGTGGTCAAGTTGGTCATTATGCTTCTAGGTGTCCCACAAGAGTTCCTAAGCCAAGACTTGATAGACCTAGGATTCCAAAGAAATGTTATTATGTTGAAGATCTTGATTATGATGAAAGAGTATCAGATGGCGAACCAGATAATATTAGTACTTTTGGTAATGAATGCTTGTTTATTTATATTAAAGAAGAACCTATGACTACTAATCCTGCTAGCTGTGTGAAGGAAGAAAAGCCAATGGAAAGTGCCTTGGCTACTCAGGTTGTTGAAGACAAAGAAGCATGGGTTATTGATAGTGGATGCTATCATCACATGACTGGTGACAAAAGTAAGTTTAGAAATTTGGAAAGATATGATGGAGGACTGGTTAGGTTTGGTGATGATACAGTTGGTAAGATTTGTGGAAAAGGGTCCTTTTGTTTTGATGGAAAGCATAACACTGATGATGTCTTATATGTGAAGATATAAAAGCACAATCTCTTGAGTGTTGGTCAAATGTGTGGCAAAGGTTATGATCTTAGATTCAAGGACAATGAATGCAAGATCTTGGATTACAACTGGTAAGAAGACAAGAGGTAACATTTATCATTTGAAAGGGACTAATGAATATTGTTTGTTGGATCAAAATGATGAAAGTTGGTTGTGGCATAGAAGGTTGTCATATCAATTTTGACAACATTGTGAAGATAAGTTCCACTTAGGCTGTAAGAGATTTGCCTAAGTTTGTGAAGCCTATTGATACTTTGTGCAAGGAGTGCCAATTTGGAAAATAGTCAAGAACAAGTTTCAAGAGCAATGACCAATCTATTGATGGACTACTAAAATTAGTGCATACAGATCTATGTGGACCTACTACAGTAAGAAGTCTACAAGGAGACATGTACTTCATGTTGTTGATTGATGATTATTCTAGAATGACTTGGGTTACCTTCTTAAAATAAAAAAGTAGAATATGTAGAAAAGTTCAAAGCATTCAAGGCAATGGTTGAGAATGAGCTAGATTTGAAGATAAAATGCTTGAGGTCTAATAGAGGTGAGAGTTTACATCAAATGAATTTAACTTCTTCTATGAGGAACAAGGGATAAAGAGACAATTATCTACACCTAGGACTCCACAACAAAATGGAGTAGTTGAAAGGAAAAATAGGACAGTTCAAGAGGCTGCTAGAACAATGATGAAGGAGGCTAACCTACTAGAAGTATATTGGAAAGAGGCAATTCATACTATTGTATACATCCTAAATAGAGTCTAAGTCAAAGGTAACAGCTCTAAGACTCCTTATGAATTGTGGTATGGTAAAGTTCCTACTGTGAAATATTTCAAAGTTTTTGGTAGTAAGTGTTATATCAGAAGATATGAAGATCTAGGTAAGTTTGATGCAAGATGTGATGAAGGTATATTCCTTGGATACTCTACCAAGAGCAAGGCCTACTAGTGTTACAATAACAAGATGAAGAAGATCATTGAGAGTAGAAATGTCAAAGTTGATGAAATCAAGGAAAAGATATCAAGTGGATATGAATCTAATGAACTAGATGTCCCTGCAAGAAAAGTAGTAGTGCAGCAAGAAGAAAACTTAGAGGAAGAAGAAGAACAAGCTCTGGAAATCATTACTAAGACACCTAGGTATGTGAAGTTAAATCACTCTGAAGATCAAATCATAGAAGATAAGAGTAAAGGAGTTCAGACTAGAAGAAGAGCTATTGATGAGTAGGTTAATTATTGTTTGATTTCTCAAGTGGAACCTAAAAATGTAAATGAAGCATGCAGTGATGAAAACTGGATAAATGCTATGAAGGAAGAATTTATGCAGATAGAAAAGAATCAAACTTGGGATCTAGTCCCTAGACCGGCAAACAAGAATGTGATTGGTACCAAATGGGTGTTCAAAAATAAAATGAATGAGAATGGTGAAGTGGTAAGAAACAAAGCAAGGTTGGTATGTAAGGGTTAATCTTAGGTTGAAGGAATAGATTTTGAGGAAACTTTTGCACTTGTGGTAAGGATTGAAGCAATTAGAATGTTCTTAGCATTTGCAGCCTATAAGGATTTCAAGACATATTAGATGGATGTCAAGTAAACATTGAACAACCAGAAGGATTTCAATCATCAGATTAGGGTTACATGGTGTGCAGATTGAAGAAAGTACTGTATGGATTGAAACAAGCTCCCAGAGCCTGGTATGCAAGGTTAGATAAGTATTTGCTACAATTGGGGTTCAGTAAAGGTACTGCAGATAGCAATCTCTATTTCAAAATCAATGATGACCAAATCCTAATTGTTGTAGTCTTTGTTGATGACATTATCTATGGAGGCAATGAAGGTATGTGCATAAAGTTTGCTGGTGATATGCAAAGTGAATTTTAAATGTTTATGTTTGGTGAGATGAATTTCTTTTTAGGTCTGCAAATTAATCAAACAAATAAAGGTATCTTCATTTCTTAGTCTAAGTATGTGAAAGAGTTGTTAAAGAAGTTTGGGATGGAGGACTCTAAACCGGTAAGCACTCACATGGTAACTAGTTGTAAGTTGAGCAAAAATGATGACTCACCAATGACAGATTAGAAAAGGTATAGATATATGATTAGAGGATTACTTTATCTGACCCAAACGAGACCTGACATAATGCATGTAGTTTGTCTTGTGGAAAGATTTCAAGCAGAACCTAAAGAGTCACATGTGATGGCAGTCAAGAGAATACTGAGATACTTGAAAGACACAATGGATTATGGTTTGTGATATCCAAAAGACAACGATTTCACTCTCAGTGCATACACTGATGTAGATTGGGCCAGAGATGTGGATGATAGGAAAAGTACAAGTGGAGGTGCATTCTTCTTAGGAAAAAGGCTAGTATCCTGGTTAAGCAAGAAACAAGACTCAATATGCCTGTCTACTACAGAAGCAAAATACATTGCAACAGCATGTAGTTACACTCAAGTGTTATGAATGAAGTAGACATTGAAGGACATCAGAGTTGTGTATGAAGATCCAACTGCAATCTTTTGTGACAATAAAAGTGCCATAAACATAGCAAAGAATCTAGTAATGCATTCAAGGACAAAGCATATATCCATAAGATATCACTTTCTGAGAGAAAAGGTGAAAGAGAATGAAGTCAAGTTGGAGTATGTATCTACAAACGATCAGATTGTAGACATTTTTACCAAACATCTGCCCAAGGATACTTTTGAGTATCTTAGAGAAAAGTTAAGGGTTATCACCCCTCCTACTCTAAACTAAGATGCAAAAGAGTGCATCAGTCTGGTGGTGCTTAGAGTCCCACCTCTAGATCTGGATTGATGCTTTAAGGGCTACCTCTTAGGGGGAGTAGTCAGAGAGTTCAGAGGAAAGTTGGATCAAAGCAGCATAGTGCAAGTATGTGCCCTTTGCCATTGATGTCAAAGGGGGAGAGAAATCATGTGAAAAAATTAGAGAGAAAGAGTACAGATGTGCAAAGAGAAAAGGGGAGAATCTTTTCATGATGGTTATTGTGGTTTCTCACATCATATGTTGTCATCAATGACAAAGGGGAGATTGTTGCAAGTATGTGCCTAATCAGTGTTTTCATTGATGTGAACATATCTGTATTTTCATTGGTGTCAATAGTATCCTTATATTTTGAATGATTAGAAGCCCTATATATTGAGGACATTGAGAAAATTATCCCCTCCGGAAGAATCAGAAAGGAAATAGTGAATCATAGTGAAGACAATGAGTTGCATACTAAAGAACAGTCCATAAGAATGCTCCACACTTCTTGTAGATTGAAGATCTTGGTCTGTAGATTGGGATTTATTTAGAGGCATGTCTAAAGATGCTAAATACTGAGTTTAAGCCTCTGATATGAAGAATTGAGTGAGTTACATTCACCAGAGTAAAACTTGCTTTTTCTAATTATTCACTAGTGACGGGGAGAATCTATTTTGCTTCGCATTCCTCTGCATTGAAGTATTTTTCTCTGTGATTCTAGAGGGAAGTCTGGGATGATGATAAGTGCCTACAACTACAATGGTTCATGATTTGGTGGTATGCAAGCTATCTTTCTTTTATGACAGTTGAAGACACTGAAGTTCATGTGCTCTGGTGTGAAGAATCTCATGGATAAAGTAGTTAGAGTTCATGCAGTTGCTCTTGGTGATTACAACGTGCTTGTGGATGCCTTTTGATCATGTTCTTGCATTTACATTGGCCTGCATTAAGGAAGATATCATTTTTGAAGTTTATTCCCAGATAATATAGCGTGTAACCAATCTTAGCCAAATTGGTTAATTTCAGTGATTGTGGAGATATATTAAAGATTGTAGAAGCATGTCGTGGCATGGAAGATCATGTTTGAGTCCCAGCTAAGGCATGAGGTGATCTGCATACATCTTTACTACATTTCCTTAGCATAATTTTGTATTAGGTCAAGACCTATTTTGTAAATGTTTGTAATGCCAATCTTGGAGATTGTTCCAATGGTTGATGAATGTAATGTTGACCTTGATGTACATTCCAAGGTTGATGAATGATATATATACTTTTAATTTGGTCATGGAAAAAGTATCCTTGTGTGAAAATGTGAAGTTAAGTGAAGAAGTGTAGAAGGCAGAGTAGATTAGAGGAAGAGTATTGCGCTTCAATGGAATTAAATTTAGGCATGGAGTAGATGCTAACATCTCAGTTCAAAACCATTTACAGTGAGCCACCCCTTGGCAGTGAGCCTTTTTCTAGGTAGTGAGCCCTATTGGCAGTGAGCCTCTAATTTTTGGTGTTATTATAACTTATATATCTTGTGGACTAACATCCATAGTGCTTTTTCCCTTAACAGGGTTTTCCACGTAAAAATCTGATGTCACTTGATAGGGAGGACTCTAGGCTGCCTGCTCTGCATTATGTAGGTGTACAAGACTGTTTGACAACACTAGCCTTCCTACCAATTCAAAGTGCTAAAAGACACACTCTTTGAAGAGATGGAAAACTCTACTTTTCTGCTTGGTGTGGGACACATACCTTGTCCTCACTGCTTCCAAGATACTGCCTAAATGGCACATAACTTTCTGAGCCCGTTGCCCACCCTTCTCACTCTGTTCAAGGGTCTGGACTACTTGGTGCTCACTTTCCTTCTCTCTATTTTTCCACCCCTGGAAATCTATTTTTCCTACTTGTTTATCTAGCCGGACTCCTCACTGAGCTCGCCTAGAACAAGCATGCATTGCCTCTAACTGGCGATCCAACCACCCCATAAAAGAAAAACAAACAAAGAGCATGGCTCTGTTTGATGACCTCCATACTGTACAATGGGATTTGAAGAATCATCAAAATAGAGTCATGGCTAGCAAAAGAAAACAAAACTGCAGAAATAGAAAAGACTAATCTACTTCAGAATGGTAAACTGAAAATAGAAAAGAAATACACAAATGATCGAACTACTGAATTTGATTTTTATTCAAAAATTGCCTTTACATTAGAATGCTTCTCAAATCAAAATCTTTTCTTGTTTCTTCTGCTCAACTCCTCATACAGAAAGAATTCTATTTTTAAATGTATTCCATGTCCATTACAGGACGGTTCGATCACCAGAACAGTTCATATTCTAACTGCCCGTTCAGTTCTGTGGTAACGGCAAGATATCTTGACTTTCTCATTAATGAGAACTTTTAGTCCCACATGCACCTGTTCACGTCAGCCACTGCGGTTTATATATCTGACGGCTTAGTAAACTATTGTCGGCACTTTTGCCGCCAATGACCCCTGTCTACCCACATCGGCACAACTCAAACTGTCGGCACAACCACAACCATGCACTCCGATAGTCCCTTGTCTCACTGATACCAAGTCTTCACCCTTCGTCAGCATGATCACTATGCATCGGCCTAAAGCCTTAAAGCTATGCCGATAGAAGTCCTTGCAGTGACGTCCAACTCCATCGGAGTAACACATCACTATCGGAGTGACTTTCACAGCCATCGCCGATAGCAAGCCTCATACCGATGACACTTGTATCCCGTAGACTACTATCGGCAAGAGCTACCACCGTCAGCCAACTGGAAATTCCTTCGGCCGATAAACATCTCTCTCTGATGTGTTTAACCTACATTCACCTTCGGCCAGACTTAACTATCAGTGAAACATTTTCCTCTGCCTCCGATGTCATATCTCACACCGAAACAATAAACACCGAACTTCCTCATCGGCCTGACCTTCTTCTTTGGCTAGACATTTATCTTCTTTTCCGATAACAATTCTTATACCGATATGCTTTGCCTCTTCCGTCGGTGAGAATTGACTAACATCTCCCCGATATACTTCCTATCGCTGTGACTCAGACCATCATTGAAAGATTCTCCTCGTTCACCGATAATATATCTCTTCCCGACCACTTCATAACATGCATTGTCTTCAATCTTTACCCATCGGTGAGACATTGCCTTTCGGCCACAGAAAAACTCCCTTCACCGATACACCGATGGACTACCCATCGGTGACACATGATGTTCATCACCCCGATCGGTCAGAACCATCTCCGTTGGCCCTGCTTCCGCATGTCTCTCTGACACTCATATCATGCCGATGCCACATCTCCATCGCCAAGACAAAACCTTTCGGCGAAGATGTTATCTCTTCCGCCGATGCCCCTGGTCACGCCGACATCTTCCATCGGCAACACTCCACAATAGTCTCCCCGATCGGTAAGATGATACACTGTCGGCTCACGATTATTTCCTTAGGCCGATGCCAAGGCTCACACTGATGACTCCTTTGGATAAGCAAAAACTTCTTCCCGCCAAGGCTTATTAGAAAATTCACAACATCACACCAAAAATGTGCAGTATATACATGGGCTCCGAGCCCTTGGTGCTCCTGCACCATACTCCCCCTGTGCAGAAGAAGTCAAGTCACCTCCGGTGACAATGAGGTAAAATCAATGCCCCTCTTTTTTAATTTTGACTCTACAACCCAGGTAGCTTCTGCTTCAGGCAACTGCTTCCATTTGACCAAATGCTCCATGTAGAAGCCATGTCGAGTTTGCTTCTGTACTCTGGAATCCAGTATTCATTTTGCCTGTAGTTTGGGTTGTAATGGCAAAGTCACATCTATTGCTGTCTATCCCTTCTCTAAAATGGATCCATTTGCTGCTGACTGAGGACCCCTATATTGCACCAGGTCTTGGACATTAAACACTGGTGAGATTGCCAAATCTTCTGGCAATTCAATTTTGTAGGCATTGTTTCCATACTTGTTCAGGATTTTGCAAGGACCAATTTTCCTCATCTGTAGTTTGGTTGGTATGCCTTTCTGCATTCTGGCTTTGTTCAAGTGTACCATAACTAGATCACCAACCTCAAACTGAATATCCCTTCTGTGGGCATCTACTCTGTCTTTGATCTTCTGTGTGTTCTCTGTCAAGGTTTTCTTCACCTGCTCATGCACTTCTTTCATGGATTGTGCAAAATCCTCGGCATGTCCACTTTTGTTCTCCACGTTTCCCATATTCCTGAGCTCACATATACCTTTGGGATGCATTCCATAGACTATTTCGAATGGACTCTTACCAATAGTCCTATTCACACTGTCATTATAGGCAAATTCTACCTGATGAATGACAAGATCCCAACTTTGTCCATATTCTTTGGTTATACACCTTAGTAGGTTGCCCAATGTCCTGTTTACCACCTCTGTTTGACCATCTGTCTATGGGTGATATGCTGAACTGAATGACAAATTTGTCCCCAATCTCTGCCACAATGTTTTCCAGAAATGCCCCATGAATTTAGCATCTCTGTCAGACACAATGCTTGCTAGAAGTCCATGAATTCTGATCACTTCTCTGAAAAACAAGTGTGCTATATGACTGGCATCATGAGTCACTTTGCAGGGAATGAAATGACTCATCTTGCTAAACCTGTCCACAACTACATATATGCTGTCATAACCAGTCTTAGTCTTAGGCAAACCAACTACAAAATCCATACTTACACATTCCCATGGCCTGGAAGGAATGGGTAAGGGTTGGTACAGTCCTGCATTTGAAGTGGTTCCCTTGGCCTTCTGACATATGATACACTACTCTACATACCTTCTGATGTCTCTGTGCATCCTTGGCTAATAATAGAACCTTTGGACTAGCTCCAGTGTCTTATTCAGACCAAAATGGCCACTCAGACTACCATTGTGCTTCTCCTGTATGAGATTTTCTCTCATAAATCCTCTTGGCACACATAATTGTCCACCTTTGAATAGCAATCCCTGTTGTAAGGTTAAATCTACAAACTCACTTTGAAAGTGATTCTCAAAATCTTGACATACCTTGTATGCTCTGATACCAATTTGATAGGGAGGACTCTAGGCTGCCTACTCTGCATCGTGTAGGTGTAGAAGACTGTTTGACAACACTAGCCTTCCTACCAATTCAAAGTGCTAAAAGACACACTCTTTGCAGAGATGGAAAACTCTACTTTTCTGCTTGGTGTGGGACACATACCTTGTCCTCACTGCTTCCAAGATACTGCCTAAATGGCACATAACTTTCTGAGCCCATTGCCCACCCTTCTCACTCTGTTCAAGGGTCTGGACTGCTTGGTGCTCACTTTCCTTCTCTCTATTTTTCCACCCCTGCAAATCTATTTTTCCTACTTGTTTATCTAGCCGGACTCCTCACCGAGCTCACCTAGAACAAGCATGCATTGCCTCTAACCGGCAATCTAACCACCCCACAAAAGAAAAACAAACAAAGAGCATGGCTCTGTTTGATGACCTCCATACTGTACAATGGGATTTGAAGAATCATCAAAACAGAGTCATGGCTGGCAAAAGAAAACAAAACTGCAGAAACAGAAAAGACTTATCTACTTCAGAATGGTAAACTGAAAACAGAAAAGAAATACACAAATGATCGAACTACTGAATTTGATTTTTATTCAAAAATTGCCTTTACATCAGAATGCTTCTCAAATCAAAATCTTTTCTTGTTTCTTCTGCTCAACTCCTCATACAGAAAGAATGCTGCTTTTTAAATGTATTCCATGTCTGTTACAGGACTGTTCGATCACCAGAATGGTTCATATTCTAACTGCCCGTTCAGTTCTATGGTAACGGAAAGATATCTTGACTTTCGCATTCATGAGAACTTTTAGTCCCACATGCACCCGTTCACGTCGGCCACTGCGGTTTATATATCTGACGGCTTAGTAAACTATTGTCGGCACTTTTGGTACTTTTGCCGCCGATGACCCCTGTCTACCCCCATCAGCACAACTCAAACTGTCGGCACAACCACAACCATGCACTCCGATAGTCCCTTGTCTCACCGATACCAAGTCTTCACCCTTCGTCAACATGATCACTATGCAACGGCCTAAAGCCTTAAAGCTACGCCGATAGAAGTCCTTGCACTGACGTCCAACTCCATTGGAGTAACACATCACTGTTGGAGTGACTTTCACAGCCATCGCCGATAGCAAGCCTCATACCAATGACACTTGTATCCCGTAGACTACTATCGGCAAGAGCTACCACCGTCGGCCAACTGGAAATTCCTTTGGCCGATAGACATCTCTCTCTGATGTGTTTAACATACATTCACCTTCAGCCAGACTTAACTATCGGTGAAACATTTTCCTCTGCCTCCGATGTCATATCTCACACCGAAACAATAAACACCGAACTTCCTCATCGACCCAACCTTCTTCTTTAGCTAGACATTTATCTTCTTTTCCGATAACAATTCTTATACCGATATGCTTTGCCTCTTCTGTCGGTGAGAATTGACTAACATCTCCCCAATATACTTCCTATCGCTGTGACTCAGACCATCGTTGAAAGATTCTCCTCGTTCACTGATAATATATCTCTTCCTGACCACTTCATAACATGCATTGTCTTCAATCTTTCACCATCGGCGAGACATTGCCTTTCGGCCATAGAAAAACTCCCTTCATCGATACACCGATGGACTACCCATCGGTGACACATGATGTTCATCACCCCGATCGGTCAGACCCATCTCCATCGGCCTTGCTTCCACATGTCTCTCTGACACTCATATCACGTCGATGCCACATCTCCATCGCCAAGACAAAACCTTTCGGTGAAGATGTTATCTCTTCCGTCGATGCCCCTGGTCATGCCGACATCTTCCATTGGCGACACTCCACAATAGTCTCCCCGATCGGTAAGATGATACACTGTCAGCTCACGATTATTTCCTCAGGCCGATGCCAAGACTCACACCGATGACTCCTTTGGATAAGCAAAAACTTCTTCCCGCCAAGGCTTATTAGAAAATTCACAACATCACACCAAAAATGTGCAGTATATACATGGGCTCCAAGCCCTTGGTGCTCCTGCACCATACTCCCCCTGTGTGGAAGAAGTCAAGTCACCTCCGGTGACAATGAGGCAAAATCAATGCCCCTCTTTTTGAATTCTGACTTTGCAACCCAGTTAGCTTTTCCTTCAGGCAACTGCTTCCATTTGACCAAATGCTCCATGTAGACGCCATGTCAGGTTTGCTTCTGTACTCTGGAATCCAGTATTCATTCTGCCTGTAGTTTGGGTTGTAATGGCAAAGTCACATCTATTGCTGTCTGTCCCTTCTCTGAAATGGATCCATTTGCTGCTGACTGAGGACCCCTGTATTGCACCAGATCTTGGACATTAAACACTAGTGAGATTGCCAAATCTTCTGGCAATTCAATTCTATAGGCATTGTTTCCATACTTGTTCAGGATTTTGCAAGGACCAATTCTCCTCATCTGTAGTTTGGTTGGCGTGCCTTTCTGCATTCTGGCTTTGTTTAAGTGTACCATAACCAGATCACCAACCTCAAACTGAATATCCCTTCTGTGGGCATCTACTCTGTCTTTGATCTTCTGTGTGTTCTCTGTCAAGGTTTTCTTCACCTGCTCATGCACTTCTTTCATGGATTGTACAAAATCCTCGGCATGTCCACTTTTGTTCTCCACGTTTCCCATATTCCTGAGCTCACATATACCTCTGGGATGCATTCCATAGACTATTTCGAATGGACTCTTACCAGTAGTCCTATTCACATTGTCATTATAGGCAAATTCTGCCTGATGAATGACAAGATCCCAACTCTGTCCATATTCTTTGGTTATACACCTTAGTAAGTTGCCCAATGTCCTGTTTACCACCTATGTTTGACCATCTGTCTGTGGGTGATATGCTGAACTGAATGACAAATTTGTCCCCAATCTCTGCCACAATGTTTTCCAGAAATGCCCCATGAATTTAGCATCTCTGTCAGACACAATGCTTGCTAGAAGTCCATGAATTCTGATCACTTCTCTGAAAAACAAGTGTGCTATATGACTAGCATCATGAGTCACTTTACAGGGAATGAAATGACTCATCTTGCTAAACCTATCCACAACTACATATATGTTGTCATAACCAGTCTTAGTCTTAGGCAAACCAACTACAAAATCCATACTTACACATTCCCATGGCCTGGAAGGAATGGGTAAGGGTTGGTACAGTCCTACATTTGAAGTGGTTCCCTTGGCCTTCTGACATATGATACACTGCTCTACATACCTTCTGATGTCTCTGTGCATCCTTGGCCAATAATAGAACCTTTGGACTAGCTCCAGTGTCTTATTCAGACCAAAATGGCCACTCAAACTACCATTGTGCTTCTCCTGTATGAGATTTTCTCTCATAGATCCTCTTGGCACACATAATTGTCCACCTTTGAATAGAAATCCCTGCTGTAAGGTGAAATCTACAAACTCACTGTGAAAGTGATTCTCAAAATCTTGACATACCTTGTATGCTCTGATACCAATTTGATAGGGAGGACTCTAGGCTGCCTGCTCTGCATCCTGTAGGTGTACAAGACTGTTTGACAGCACTAGCCTTCCTACCAATTCAAAGTGCTAAAAGACACACTCTTTGTAGAGATGGAAAACTCTACTTTTCTGCTTGGTGTGGGACACATACCTTGTCCTCACTGCTTCTAAGATACTGCCTAAATGGCACAAAACTTTCTGAGCCCGTTGCCCACCCTTCTCACTCTATTCAAGGGTCTGGACTGCTTGGTGCTCACTTTCCTTCTCTCTATTTTTCCACCCCTGCAAATCTATTTTTCCTACTTGTTTATCTAGCCGGACTCCTCACTAAGCTCACCTAGAACAAGCATGCATTGCTAATGCAGAGTAAAAACCAGTTACAGATAAAACAGGTTGTGGAATCCTTTGAAGCCCACAAAATAACCTTTACAGTGTATATCGGCAAGGCCAGTTGAATTGTGTCACCGAAACATACAAAACTCTTGCCTATCGGCAAGACAGTCCACCATCGGTCAAACAAAAAAGACTTTCACCGATACATATTTCTCCCCGACGAGTCTACCATCGGCCAGATCCCGCAACTCTCCCTCCGATTAGCATTCTATCTGTCGGTAAGACTTGAACCATCAGAAATATATTTTCCGCATCCCCTGACAACACATCTTTCACCGATGAACCATCCATCGGCGAAACTTCTCAAATCTCACCCCGATCGGCTTGACATAAATCATCGGCCACTTCATGAATTCCTTTGCCGATAAGTCTCCTCTCCCCAATGGTTAGAACCATCGGCTAGACCGATACTGTCGGCCTAACTTTTAGTGAATCTCCCGATGTGGTCTCTCTTGCCGATACATTAACGAGACTTCATTGTCGGTCAGATACATTTCTTCGGTCAGACCTGAGGCTCTTCCACCGACACTCCTTCTCACCCTGATGCCTTGGGTCAAGGCAATCATCGGTGAGACTTTATGATTGACACTTTGATACAATACGATCGGTGAGACTACAATTGTCAGATCAAAGTAAACTTGTCATCCCGATAGCTATGTCACTCCGATGTCTCTTACTTCACATACACATTAACAGACTTGCTATACCGGTCCTCCTTACCGTTTCCACCGGTCAACCTTTATATCATTTAGAATACATCTTTCCACCAATTACAACAGCGACATTCAAAAGGAAGATACACACAAACTGTATTTGCGATATACACCGGGGATACTTTCCACATACATTAGTTGTATATACTCACAGTGCACAATTCCTCTCCACAGCTCATGTAACCGAACAGAACACACGAAAACTACAAAAACTACAGAACAGAAATAAATCTAACTACATGGAGGTCATTCCACTGATTTCAAAGAAATCCACCAGTGGAATGACTCCAATCGGTATCACTGTAGTTTGACCAGAAAACACAGAAATTCTTTATTCCTTCTACTTCAGAATAAAATACAATTTCTCTCGACTCTGTTCGTTCACCTCTCCCTATCTCCTCCTCTACGAATACAGAGATAACTATTTAAAGACTCATACATTGGCAGTTACAGAAGGTGGAAGGCGAAACCGTTCCTCAACCACCCTGCCAATCGGTTACATTCTACATGCTCGGTTACAATCTCTTCCAATTCATTTACAATCTGGAATGACACGTATACAATCTTTCGATATGGCTCGAAGGCTTACAACATAACATTTGGACACAATAGAAAATACGAGGGATCCTCTAGATCCTCAATGTCTCGAGGTGCTTCTGCACCATACTCCCAGACTTGAAAATTTTCCATGTCCCATGGAAATGCTCAGTGAAAAGCCTGCAATATCTTTTGACTTGCTCGATGTTTGCAATGCTAACTAGATGCCTCTGCTGCTTCCTCTTTATCCTCAACTGTGCCTTCGATCAATGGAGTTTAACTGGCTGCTCCTCTAGATGCTGCTCCAAACATAAGTCCACCTGCAATGCTGCACCAACACGCTTGTCCCTCACCTAGGAGTCCTTGCTTGCCTCTCTCCCCAGGACTTTTGGTGACACCAACTGGACCTCCTTCTCAGGCCCATGACAGATCTCCTATCTGCCTACCTGCAGCTTGTGGACATACATCTGCAACTACAAATATTAGCAAACCAAAACACCAATTTCTCACTTAGCCCCATCTCAGATATAATTCAACACAAAACTTCCCAGAGCTTTCGCTAGCTCTGATACCAATTTGATGCAGAGTAAAACCAATTAACAGATAAAATAGGTTGTGGAATCCTTTGAAGCCCACAAAATAACCTTTACAGTGTATATCAGCAAGGCCAGTTGAATTGTGTCACCGAAACATACAAAACTCTTGCCTAACGGCAAGACAGTCCACCATTGGTCAAACGAAAAAGACTTTGGCTGATACATATTTCTCCCTGATGAGTCTACCATTGGCCAGATCCCGCAACTCTCACTCCGATGAGCATTCTATCTGTCGGTAAGACTTGAACCATTGGAAATATATTTTCCGCATCCCCCGACAACACATCTTTCACCGATGAACCATCCATCGGCGAAACTTCTCAAATCTCACCCTGATCGGCTTGACATAAATCATCGGCCACTTCATGAATTCCTTCGCCGATAAGTCTCCTCTCCCCGATGGTTAGAACCATCGGCTAGACCGATACTGTTGGCCTAACTTTTAGTGAATCTCCCGATGTGGTCTCTCTTGCCGATACATTAACGAGACTTCATTGTCGGTCAGATACATTTCTTCGGTCAAACCTGAGGCTCTTCCACTGACACTCCTTCTCACCCTGATGCCTTGGGTCAAGGCAATCATCGGTGAGACTTTATGATCGACACTCCGATACAATACGATCGGTGAGACTACTATTGTCGGATCAAAGCAAACTTGTCATCCCGATAGCTATGTCACTCCGATGTCTCTTACTTCACATAGTGTTTCCACCGGTCAACCTTTATATCATTTAGAATGCATCTTTCCACCAATTACAACAGCAACATTCAAAAGGAAGATACACATGAACTGTATTTGCGATATACACCGGGGATACTTTCCACATACATTAGTTGTATATACTCACAGTGCACAGTTCCTCTCCACAGCTCATGTAACCGAACAGAACACACGAAAACTACAGAAACTACAGAACAGAAATAAATCTAACTACATGGAGGTCATTCCACTGATTTCAAAGAAATCCACCAGTGGAATGACTCCAATCGGTATCACTGTAGTTTGACCAGAAAACACAGAAATTCTTTATTCCTTCTACTTCAGAATAAAATACAATTTCTCTCAACTCTGTTCGTTCACCTCTCCCTATCTCCTCCTCTACGAATATAGAGATAACTATTTAAAGACTCATACATTGGCAGTTACAGAAGGTGGAAGGCAAAACCGTTCCTCAACCACCCTGCCAATCGGTTACATTCTACATGCTCGGTTACAATCTCTTCCAATTCGTTTACAATCTGGAATGACACATATACAATCTTTTGATATGGCTCGAAGGCTTACAACATAACATTTGGACACAATAGAAAATACGAGGGATCCTCTAGATCCTTAATGTCTCGAGGTGCTTCTGCACCAATTGCCTCTAACCGGCGATCCGACCACCCCACAAAAGAAAAACAAATAAAGAGCATGGCTCTGTTTGATGACCTCCATACTGTACAATGGGATTTGAAGAGTCATCAAAATAGAGTCATGGCTAGCAAAAGAAAACAAAACTGCAGAAACAGAAAAGACTAATCTACTTCAGAATGGTAAACTGAAAATAGAAAAGAAATACACAAATGATCGAACTACTGAATTTGATTTTTATTCAAAAATTGCCTTTACTTTAGAATGCTTCTCAAATCAAAATCTTTTCTTATTTCTTCTGCTCAACTCCTCATACAGAAAGAATGTTGCTTTTTAAATGTATTCCATGTCCGTTACAGGACGGTTCGATCACCAGAGCGGTTCATATTCTAACTACCCGTTCAGTTCTATGGTAACGGCAAGATATCTTGACTTTCGCATTCATGAGAACTTTTAGTCCCACATACACCCGTTCACGTCGGCCACTGCGGTTTATATATCCAACGGCTTAGTAAACTATTGTCAGCACTTTTGCTACCGACGACCCCTGTCTACCCCCATCGGCACAACTCAAACTGTCAGCACAACCACAACCATGCACTCCGATAGTCCCTTGTCTCACCGATACCAAGTCTTTACCCTTCGTCGACATGATCACTATGCGTCAGCCTAAAGCCTTAAAGCTACGTCGATAGAAGTCCTTGCACCAACGTCCAACTCCATCAGAGTAACACATCGCTGTCAGAGTGACTTTCACAGCCATCACCGATAGCAAGCCTCATACCGATGACACTTGTATCCCATAGACTACTATTGGCAAGAGCTACCACCGTCGGCCAATAAAAAATACCTTTGGCCGATAGACATCTCTCTCCGATGTGTTTAACCTACATTCACCTTCGGCCAGACTTAACTATTGGTGAAACATTTTCCTCTGCCTCCGATGTCATATCTCACACTGAAACAATAAACACCGAACTTCCTCATCGGCCTGACCTTCTTCTTCAGCTAGACATTTATCTTCTTTTCCAATAACAATTCTTATACCGATATGCTTTGCCTCTTCCGTCGGTGAGAATTGACTAACATCTCCCTGATATACTTCCTGTCGCTGTGACTCAGACCATCGTTGAAAGATTCTCCTCATTCATTGATAATATATATCTTCCTGACCACTTCATAACATGCATTGTCTTCAATCTTTCCCCATCAGCGAGACATTGCCTTTCGGCCACAGAAAAACTCCCTTCACCGATACACCGATGGACTACCCATCGGTGACACATGATGTTCATCACCCCGATTGATCGGACCCATCTCCGTCGACCCTGCTTCCGCATGTCTCTCTGACACTCATATCACACCGATGCCACATCTCCATCGCCAAGACATAACCTTTCAGCGAAGATGTTATCTCTTCCGCCGATGCCCCTGGTCACGTCGACATCTTCCATCGGCGACACTCCACAATAGTCTCCCCGATCGGTAAGATGATACACTGTCGGCTCACGATTATTTCCTCAGGCTGATGCCAAGGCTCACACCAATGACTCCTTTGGATAAGCAAAAACTTCTTCCCGCCAAGGCTTATTAGAAAATTCACATCACACCAAAAATGCGCAGTATATACATGGGCTCCGAGCCCTTGGTGCTCCTGCACCATAATGATCTTGAAATTGTGTTTATGTTTCTAAGTTTATGCTTACATGATTTAATCATAACAAATAGTGGGCAAGTGTTTAATGTTTTAAGGTGCATAATTAGTTAAACATTTGAGACAAATGATTCACCCCTCCCCTCTCAGTTGTTTGGTTCATTTCAATAGGTAGATGATCATTGTATGCATCTTGAACAAATTTTTAGAAGAGCTTTAGAGTACAAGATATCCCTGAATCCTAAGAAGTGCATATGTGCAGTATCAGAAGGGAATTTGTTGGGACATAGTGTCCAAAGGTGGAGTAAGGATAGATCAAGAGAGGGTGGAAATTATTGATAAGATATCAATCCCTAAAACAATCAAGGCAATACAGTCTTTCTTTGGATAGATTAACTTTGTGAGAAGGTTTATTTCTAATTTTGCAAAAATTGTTAAACCTATTTCCAAGATGCTAAAGAAAGGAGCCAAAATTATGTGGGATGATGACACTATTAATGCTTTTGTAGCCATAAAGAGAGCTATCAAGGAAGCACCAATGTTGAAGTGTCCAGATTCTAATAAGCCTTTTCAAATATTTTCTTTTGCCTCACACTATTGCATCAGTTATGTTGTTGACAAATGAAGAGAATTTTTAGTAGCCCATTGCATTTTTTAACAAGTCCCTTCAGGCCACAGAACTAAAGTATGACATGGCAAAGAAATATGAATATGCCTGGGTTAAAGTGGTTATGAATTTCAGACCCTACTTGGTTGTTGCAAAAGTAGAAGCATTGTTGATAACTGAGAGGGGGGCTGAATTAGTTATCCTTAATTTGCTTACAATTCAAACACTTAAATCCACTTTGTTAATCAATAGCATAGCAATTAATCATTCATGGAAGCATAAGGCATAAACACTAGAATAGATACACATCAACACATGAGACACCAAGATTTTGACGTGGAAAACTCGGTTAAGGGAAAAACCACGAGGTGATTAACCAAAGGATTATTCTTTGTTAGAAGAATAAGAAAAATAGATGGCACATGCCAATTAGGGCTCACTGTCTGAGCACACTACTCACAAAGAGGCACACTACCTACAAGAGACAGACTATCTACAAGATAACAAGTATTACAAATTTGAAATGGAGTTTGACATCTTCACCATGCCTGGATCAGTTCCATTTGAGCCCAAAACACCTACTCTGCCTTTCACACTTCTCTTTGCTATATCACTCTCATCACCACAAGACACACTTCAAAATGAATTCACAAACCCTTATTTATACAAGGCATCGACTTAGGAACAATCATTTAAGTTAGCAAACTTCTACAAGATCATTCGCAAGACATGTAATACATCCGGTCGGCCTGTCTCAAGAAGAACACCAATATCCATGGTTATTCTTCAAATGCAAACTCTAACTTTAATGCGGACCACCAATAAGAATTGTACATGATCCAAAGATCACCAAAACCTTTCCTGAGTCATCAAGAACATCCGCACTTTATCAGCTTACTGGAATTCTTCTGTTCTTCATCTGGAACTTCAAGAACATAGTCTGTCCTCACTGTCATAATGAAAAAGGTTCTTTTGGACCTCCAAACAATGCATAAATCAAGTTGTCACTTCACACTGACTTCTTCAACACTTCCTCCAATTCACAGAATGAGATAATGTAATTCCAGAACTCACCGGACCAATCTGTGGCAATCTGTCACCACTGAACGCCTGCCGGAACTGGTTCTACTTGAGCGAACATAACTTCTTTAGATCTTCATGTGGACCTCTGAAATCTTAACTAGAACATCTCAAGACTCATATCTACAAACCCTTTAATCCACATCCTCTGATTCTCAACCCATTGAGTAGTTTTGCCTTATTCTTATCATTGTTCTTCACTGTTCCTGATTGAGACTAATTTTCTCAATATCCTTAGCACACAGCTCATCCAATCCTTCTTATCAATACAATATGAGTATGTTGACATCAATGACAACACTGGTTAACCTCATACTTGCAACAATCTCCCCCTTTGTCATTGATGGCAACATATGATGTGAAAAACCATCAAGACAAGAACTTATCCTTTCTGTCATAGCTCCCTCTATCAGAAACGACTCTTCACATGTCTTCTCTTCCTTTACTGCTCCCCCTTTGATCATCAACCACTTTTTTTCACATGTCTTCTCTCCCCCTTTGACATCAATGGTAAAGGGCTCATACTTGCAATTCTAACACATCAGAATCATACCAGCTGCTCCCCCTTAGTAGCAGCTCCCCATCATCAATCCAAATCACAAGATATGACTGTGATATCCACTAGACTGATGCACATCAGTACATCCTAGTTCATCACCGGAGGGGCCATGACCCCTAACTTCTCCTTGAGATACTCAAAAGAGTCCTTGGGAAGAGGTTTAGTAAAAATATCTGCAAGCTGATCCTTGGAGGGCACATACTCCAATCTGACTTCACCTTTGTTCACTTGTTCTCTCAAAAAGTGAAATTTGATAGATATATGCTTGGTCTTTGAATGCAATACCGGATTCTTAGAAATATTAATTGCACTTGAATTATCATAGAAAATTGTGATAGGCTCCTCATATTCTACTTGAATATCTCTTAGCATTTGCTTCATCCACAAAAGTTGAGTGCAACTACTTGCTGCTACAATGTATTCTGCTTCTATTGTAGACAAGGATATTGCTTCTTGTTTCTTGCTTAGCCAAGAAACCAACCTTTTTCCCAAAAAGAATGCTCCTCCACTTGTACTCTTCCTATCATCCACATCTCCTACCCAATATGCATCTGTATATGCATGAAGAGAAAAGTTATGATCTCTGGGATACCATAGGCCATACTCAACTGTTCCTTTCAAGTACCTAAAAATTCTTTTGATTGCCATGACATGAGATTCTCTGGGATCAGCCTAGAATCTCGCCACAAGACCAATAGCCTACATTATATCTAGTCTAGTCTTAGTGATACAGTAATCCACCAATCATTGATCTGTACTTTGTCTGATCTATCTTAGGAGAGTTATCATCTTTGCTCAACTTACATCTGGTAGCCATGGGAGTGTTCATTGGCTTTGAATCTTCCATTCCAAATTTCTTCAATAGTCCTTTCACATATTTGGTCTAAGAGATAAAGATTCCTTTCTCTATCTGAGTAATTTGCAAACCCAAGAAGAAATTCATTTCACCAAGCATTGACATTTCAAACTCACTTTTCATTTGGTTTGCAAAGGTTTTACACATACTATCTCTTCCTCCAAAAATGATATCATCAACAAATACTTCAATAATCAAGATGTTTTCATGATCAATTTGGAAATATAGGTTACTATCAGCAGTACCTTTGTTGAAACCAATCTTCAAAAGATGTTTGTCCAGCCTCGCATACTCTCATCACCACAAGACACACTTCAAAATGAATTCACAAACCCTTATTTATACAAGGCATCAACTTAGGAACAATCATCTAAGTCGGTAAACTTCTACAAGATCATTCGCAAGAAGTGTAATACATCCGGTCGGCCTGTCTTAGGAAGAACACCAATATCTGTGGTTATTCTTCAAATGCAAAATCTAACTTCAATGTGGACTACCAATAAGAATTATACGTGATCCAAAGATCACCAAAACCTTTCCTGAGTCATCAAGAACATCCGCACTTTATCAGCTTACTGGAATTCTTCTGTTCTTCATCCAGAACTTCAAGAACACAGTCTGTCCTCACTGCCATAATGAAAAAGGTTCTTCTGGACCCCAAAACAATGCACAAATCAAGTTGTCACTTCACACTAACTTCTTCAACACTCCCTCCAATCCGTAGAATGAGATAATGTAATTCTGGAACTCACCGGACCAATCTGTGGCACTCTATCACCACTGAACGCCTGCCGGAACCGGTTCTACTTGAGCGAACATAACTTCTTTAGATCTTCATGTAGACCTCTGAAATCTTAACTGGAACATCTCAAGACTCATATCTACAAACCCTTTAATCTGGATCCTCTGATTCTCAACCCATTGAGTAGTTTTGCCTTCTTCTTATCACTGTTCTTCACTGTTCCTGATTGAGACTAGTTTTCTCAATATCCTCAGCACATAGCTCATCCAATCCTTCTTATCAATACAATATGAGTATGTTGACATTAATGACAACACTGGTTAACCTCATACTTGCAACAAGCATATGTGTCTAATGCAGCCATGAAAGATGTATTAGTCCAACAGGAAGTCACCAGCTGGATATGTAGGTTGATTAATAAGATCCAAGAATTCAACATTGATATCTGGATCACAAAATTGGTCAGAGGAAAGGGACTTGCTAGATTGATGGTTGAGGCCAACTTGGAGGCTGCTCAGATTGATGTTGCAGGAAAGGAAACATGCAGAGTGTGTAGTCTACAGATGACATCATGGTAGACTGACATCATCTATTATCTGACACATCTCAAGTGGCCAGATGGGCTCACTATAAATCAATAGAGAACTCTGAAACTGTCATCTATGAGGTATGTATTTTTAAAGGGAGATCTATACTAGAGATGCAATGATGGTGTCCTTTTGTTTTGTTTGGATAAAAATCAGACTGAAAATATGCTGATAGAGATGCGTGCTGGAGTGTGTGGGGATCATTTCATATCTAAGATGATAGCTCACAAAATTTTAAGAGCAGGATATTACTGGCCTACCCTATTTTTAGATTCCAACGTATTCACAAGAAAATGTGAGGCATGTTAGAAGATTTTTGGAAAGCTCAAGTATTCGGGCACACTACCCCTCACTCATGTACAAGTTGAGGCTTGTTTCCACCAATGGGGTATAGATTTTATTGGTGAGATCAATGAAAAATCTAGTGGAGGTCATAGATGGATCCTTGTAGCTATGGATTACTTTACCAAATGGATAGAGGCTATCCCAACCAAAAAGGTCACAAGCAAAGTAGTGATGGATTTCATTGTGAATCACATCATTGTAAGATTTTTAGCACTTGTCAGACTAGTAATGGATAATGCTATGTACTTTAGATCTGATGAGTTCATGAGTTTTTACAACAAGTATGATATTGAGATGTCATATTCCTCCCCTTATCACCCCTAGGGAAATGATCAAGCTAAATCTAGTAACAAGAGCCTGATGAAAATCATCAAGAGGATATTGGATAAGAACAAAAGGGATTGGGATTCTAAATTAAGTCTAGCAATATGGGTTGATAGTGTGACTATCAAGAAAGTTATTGGCAAGTCACTGTTTGAACTGGTTTATGGTACTTAGGCTAGATTGCCAGTGAATTATCTCTTACCTATCTATAAGTTCATCCAAGAGGAGGATGTGGACACCTCTGAACTGATGAGGGAGAGGATTGAACAACTAGTTGAACTAGATGAAACAGGAAGGGATGCACAAAGGAACAACCTCAAAATGTAGCAGAAGGCTAAGTATCTATTTAATAAAAGAGATTCTTATAGAAAATTTAAAGTAGGTGACATGGTCTTGATGTGGAATGCTCAAGCACAGGAAAAAGGAAAACATGGAAAATTTGAGGCATTATGGCTAGGACCTTATGTCATAATAGAACATCATGGAAAGGATTCATACTTCACTCAGACCATGAATGGTGAAGCCCAAGAACTGCCAGTGCATGGATAGTTCTTGAAGCAATTCTTTGCTTGATTGTGTTCATGCACATTTGTACTTTACTATAAATAGGGGTGTTTCCTTGTGTCCTTTTCCTTGCTTTTTTTTATGTAGTCTACTACCTCCCTAAGATTCTGGATTCTCATGATGACCTTGTGGTCATTTGCCCCCAACTAGAGCCACTGTTTGGACCTACATTTTGATGCATGCCTTGGCCCTTGATGTTTTTTCTTCTAGGCTTGCTAAAACCCTTGTGAAACCCTAAAGCCTCATATCTTGCCGCACTTACCCTTGTGTTCACTCATTTTAATCTATTATTGACTTATTTTGACCTGTTCCTGGTCACTTCAGTTGTCACTTAAGTATCCCTGACCATCAGATTACCAGCCCCCATGTCTAGGGTTGGCTTTTTATCCCATGACCTAAAGCTTTGACAAGTACCCAACCTTTTTAAATGATATTCTATCTTCATCTTGGATATTTTGCATGCTTTGTTTTATGTTTGCACCCACTCATTCAACCTAGTGCGTCCTCCCTTTCAAAACAACTTGTATGTGTGTGATGAAAATGAGTCTTAAGTTATGCCTAGTCAATGTGCTTTGTGACTATTATTAACATTCCACTATAAGGAATACCTTCACTATGCTTTAAGTTGGCTTCCCGCGGGGCTACAGGTATGTATATGACATCTAACTTGTTTGGTGGTGCAGCATATTCCATCATGGATTTCCTTTCCATTAGAGGTTCTTTGTCTCCTTAGCAGAATGGCGAAGGTGACATGCCCAAAGAGTTTGTTTCTCAATGGATTTTTGTGGAGAGGGTTTGCCTCTACTGAGACTTTCCTAAGGCTTCAGCAGGACCATGAGACTTAGGATGTTCTTGTACGTGGCAGTGCCAACATGGGTTACGTGCCTCCTGAAAGGATAAAAGCATACGTGGAACCATGGGATCCAACATGGTGCTTCAGGGGATGACTTAGCATTCCATGGAGGGTTTATATCTTCATGAAGGGCACTTGAGGCTTTCAGCAAGACAATGAAGGGTGTAGTGTGGACCAAGGCATATTCATTGTCCATGGTGGCAGCCCTTACCAACATTTTTCCAAGGGCATGCACTTTGTCAGGTCTCCCAGCCGCTCCCAGTGAGCCCGCGAAGGTGCCAGCTTGACCAAAAAAGATACCAAAGCACAACAAAATATTTAGCATGCTGGGGGAAATTCAAACTTCAGCAATGACCATTGATTTGGTAAGATCTACGACACATATTCAAAGACAGAATGGGTGTATGATCCCACACATTCAACATTAATGGTGCTAGGGATGGTTTGATGAGTTTTCCTATATCATTTTCTCCATAATTGAGCATGCATTTTCTGTCCTCAATCTTTGTGATCATCTCCTAGTCAGAATTCTTTAATTTGTCATGGTGAGCAAGTGATTAGTTGGTAAGCCTGGAGTCATAATTGTTACCTCCAACCTGTAAGTATTCTTCACACTCTTGAATGAATTAGGTCTTAATTCCTAGTGACTTGTGATTATTCTAGAGAGCGAGTATTGTCGAAATTGTTTGGCTAGTCGGACCTTGTTCAAAGGAATTACCCTATTGCTCTGAATCATTATAGCATTGCCTAAAATTTTGGAACCCTTATGTGTTTATCATGGCTAGTTCATCTTAAAGGGTTGTAAAGAAGGTAGAAAGGAAAAGAGACAGGGATTTTAATGATGATTTCTTGATCCAATTACCTAGTTTTGCTAAGAGGCCTCGTCATTCAGCTAGTTCTGGCATATTAGTAGACAAACTCTCTGATACCAATGGAGGTTACAGAGATGTTATTCTCCCAATAAATGGATATGCATTGTTCAGGTATCACTTTGAAAAATGTAGGAGAGGAAGCCCTATGAGTAACCCCTGGATGTCGAGATTGGCTAGGTTGGTAGTCCCAAATATTTTCATTTGTGTTGAGATGATTAAGACACTGGCCAAAAATTACTCCCCTAAAGACAAAGCCATATTTGGTAGAAATGGTGGCACCCTGGTTAGGCTAGATCGTGTGTACATTTTTCAGGTATTCTAGTTAAACCCCAACCTGAGTGTGCCCTTGAGCAAGGGGGATTTGCTTCGAGAATATCACAGGGTAGGTGCTGCTTACAGGGTGAGGCTTCTTCCTTGTCATATACCTAAAGTGGGTGGTAGATTGTATAAGTTTAAGGATGATGAGAAGGAGCCATTCAGTTATGAAATTTTTGAAGATTATTTCTAGAAAACCTACTTTGTTGTATGCCAAGTGATGGGGTTGGATGCTACTATTTTAATGTCCACTACTGCAATGGTCCTAACTTCTGATAGTCAGAAATATGAGAATAATACCCTCTTTGATTATGCATCATACATTGAGGAATAGCTCAATGACACCTTGAATAGCCTAAAAGGAAATCCCTCTATTGTCCATTTCAAGTATTATTCCCTCTTGTGTCATATCTTGTTGTATGCAGAGGAAGAGAAGAATGTGTGGTCACCAATGCTAAATATCAGAGTGACAAATGAACAAGGTCAGTTGTATCTTGTTTAGGAGTGGACATATGTGTGGGACAATAATTGTGACAAGTCCAATTACATGGTTTTAGAAGAATACTTTGTTAGGTATATCCTCAGGTCCCTTGGTCATCATGATTACATATTATGTCAGGAGGTTGAGAGGTTTATGAGACCTAAGGATATGTGCCCAAAGATTGGTGTCACCCACAATTAGGGTGATTGGTTTCTTTTCAAAGAGGTCACTATCATTAGGATTTATGGATTTGAAGGAGTTCCTAATTTTCTACCTAGGGTAACCCCTGATAGAGTGGCATTCTTGGAGATCATGTGGCAAATGAATGAGTCTGACAAAACTAATTTTAAGAATTTCAAGAAGGCTTCTTTCCTACCTAATACCATTTCCTTTTCTAATTTTTCGATCACATCAAAGGAAGGACTGGAATTGATCCTAGAAAAATTACAATATTATAGGATGCTTGCAGCTAAGGCTAGGATATGTGACCATAAGAAATTCATACATAATGCCAAGTTGGAAAATGAGTCTGTTGGCTATAAGCATTGAGTTCATCCCCTTGAGGATGTAATTAGAAATTGCATCACTTTTGAGGAGACAGAAAACAAACCTAGATTGTGGAGAAGGGTCTTTAAAGAAGAAAAGTATAAATGGAGAATGAAATGAATGGATGAATGCCACTTTTAGTAAATTGTATCTTAAGTTGCCATGGGAATAGGCCAATGTATGGGATATTGATATGGAGTGAGGAATGAATGGAATGGAACAACGTGGAATAGATTCTCACAGTTGGATACGACAGATACTCTCGCAGATAGTAGATGTTGATGGCACAATCAATGAACTAGACTATAGATACATAAGATATCTAGATAGAGATAGCTCGGTTGACTAGATAGTGAAGTTCTAGTAGAGATGGAGATGGACATGATTTCAGATTCATGTCCAGAGTGGAGGTTGACTGCACCAATCCATCTACAGGTTGGTTCCAAAGTCTGGATAGGCTCGCCCTTTAATATATAATTCAACCTAGGATGTAGAATATGGAATCAATCTCAGTTGGATGTAGGTGTAGTGGCTTGATCAGAGAAGGAAGTTAGTCTCAGTCATTTAGTGACCGGGTGACTAGTGCTTCTCCACTCCCACTCCCACTCCAATAGCTCGCTTTCTGACCAACTATAGAGGTTTTCCCAGGGAACAGGGTGGGAGATATAGTGTTGGGTGGGAGATGAAGGTTGAACGAACCCCCAGATAGGGTGAGTAGAGATATATGAGGAGTTGGAGATTGATTTAGGGTTGAGCAGATATGTTCACCTTCAATGACTGGCTAGATGTGCCTGCCCTAGGAGGTCAAGAACTGACATAAAAAGTTGGGAGAACAACATCCATTTGATCCTATCTGAATTGGTGGGCTATATCAAGTTAGCCCAGAAGATTCAGCTATTGAGAAATGGGGAAAAAAATGGAATCCAATCTAGCGACTAGATCAAAACCCGAGATTGAGATTCAAGTTCTAGTCGTTCTCAATGAAACTTGAGAATAAGATATGTCAATGTCGCATCGCATAAAACCCAGCCTAACAGACAAACCTCCTACCTACACCTACACCCCTTAAGAATGTTCAGATAGGGGCTCATCAGCCAAGAAGGGGACTATAGAAAGAAAGGTGCAGATAAAGGGGTGGGGGGTCCCTCTGCATTGAATAGGCAATTCATTGATCAAAAGTCTTCATCGCAGAAGGACTACTCTTATACTCTTCCCACCCACCTAGAATTCCCTGCAGGGTGGGAGGGAACTATAGCCCCCCCACCCTCCCCTCTGCCAATAATTATAGCATGTATAGTTGACCCCATCGCCATAGAATATATAGGCCCCGACTTTCGTATCGTATCTTGACTATTTATATACATAATAACCTAACTCCTCCACAAGGCTACAACTAATCTACCTCCCAACTATTGCCTCCCACCCACCCCTACCCACCTGGGCACTTCTAGTCCCACCCAACCCTAGCTATAGTTTCCCACATAGAGAATTAGTCTAGTTAATCGGTATGCCAGATTCTATACGTAACATGCCCCCACCCCCGGCATATCAGCACTTTGGTGCTGCTAATCAGCACTAAACTTGATAAGGGGAGGTGGACTAATACATAACATGAGTGGCAGGTGGGTGGGAGGACAAAAGGGGTTGAGAGCAAGAATAGAACAATGTAGTTATCTTAGCCAATCCCCTCCAACCAATCATATATGTGTATAAGTGGGATCATTTGCCCTATATCTCTATCTGGAGGGCTCCCCATGGTTGGGAATTGTCCGGGACCAACCACTCGATCAAGCTACCAGAGAATAGAGATATAGGGCATAGGGGTTGAGCCTTGAATCAATCGATCAACTAACTCAACTTGCCCGACCAGTCATTTATGCACTCTGCCAATTGATCGATTCAAGGCTCAACATAATGGAAAGGTCGGTCCTCTGGAAGGGGCATCCGTTTCTGCTGGAAATGAGAACTATGGGTTCTAGGTTATAGGTAGTTTCATGCTCGCATGACTACCCACCCCACCTTTTTTGGTAATTCAGGAACCCCCAACTTGTTGATTTGATTTTGGTCAGATGTGGGACTCGAATCAAGTGGGTGGGAAGCAATAGTTACTGACCGGATCAAGGAGAGTGAGAAACAGTTGACAAAGCGCAACTATATAGGAAGGGGCGGTTGGAGGGATGTCTCATCACTGGGCCCTATATCTATATAGGCGCCGCGGCCTACAGCTTGCAATTAATGGATGGATAAATAGATTAGCTTAGTCGGCTTAGTCCCTCAGTTCAGATCCCATATATAGAGAGGGCCTCGGCCTCATCATCAGTTCATCACCGCTTACTGGACTACCATACCAGATATGCCATACTTAGACCAAAAACTAAGCCATACTTGGACCGAAGACTGATAGAAGTGGATCGCAAGACTGAAACTCAAATAGATAGTCAGAGTCGGCATCACTGATCATGTTGTCACTCTCGTCGTGTGCATCATAGTTCAAGGACTCCATATATATAGAGGGGGGGTTGAGTGTCCTTTCACCTAGACCTAAAGAGTAAAGGCTTTCATTCCCAATATCTTGTAGCTGCTAAAGTTCCCTCCCTCCCGTGGCATACGTTGATATAGTTTCTGTCGTTCCTAGTTCCCTAAAGTAAGATCCTTATGGTTGAGGTCTGAAACTCAACTGAACAAATCTCCTCCCAACTATCTCCATACTATATTTGGGGGTAAGGTTGCCCCTTAGAATAGTAGGGCCCCTGGGAATTATAGTGGAGGTATATTAGTTGAAGGTGCCCCAGAACTACCCTTAGAATAGTAGGGGCCCTCCCACCTGATAGAAGGGGTTGGGTGGGGGGAATTAGAGTTCCCGTGGGTGGATATAGTTGAGGGATAACCTTTGGTGAGCCCTGTTGGCCCAGCTTGACAAAGGAAGGAAGGCCAACAATCCAACAAAATGCCCTATATCCATATGTGGGGGTCTGGAGGAGTCAATCTGGTCTTGAATCTGGCCAGTTGGTCTTGAATCCTTCGGTGAGCCCGTAGTCCTTTGATGGAGTATGCAATCTCTGTAGGAAGTTAGATCACCTAGTCAAATTTCCCCAGATTGGTGTCTAGTATGTGAGATGAGACCATATGGTATGCATCCCCGTATGCTACCATAGATGGGTAAACCAAGAATTTTTTGTATTAACCTTCAATTTATATACTTTAGAAATTTTGATGAAATTCCATACATGTATACAAGATATACACATAGACACTATTGAAAGGATAAAGGTTATGGTGTGGAATTCTAATGTATTGTGTTCCAATCTTCTTGTTGATTTTGAGGATACTCCTACCCCTGCCTTATCAAAGGAGGCATCCAATTCTTAGGCCCCTATTGCCATCACCCCACTCCATCAAGTATCCCCAAGACGGTCCCCTGCCCCCAATTTCTCAATGGGTGAAAGTGAAATCCCATGTTCACCTAATGCAATTGAGGTTATGTAGCCTCCAATGATGAATACAAAGACACCACAAATGGAAAGAATGATGATCACCTTTGAGGAGGTGGATGAGGTATCGGATGATGTGAGGGCCTTGACAAGTTAGAAGTTATGCATGATGACTCATTCATTCATTCTAAGGAGTTTAAGGATTTTATCATGAAGATAAAAGGGCAAGAGATATTTAAGAATGTCAAGGGGTTGACCCCTAAGAATAAGGAACAAGCTATCAAGGAGTTTTGGGCCAGAGTGCATAAAGAGATGGATGGGATGACCCCAGGGAAGGGGAGAGAACTATTAGAGCAAGTGGTTGTATGTTATTGCCTGGATGACATATCTCTTCTGCAATAGCATTTGACACTATCAAGAGGCATGAAAACATTAATATAATAGAGGAATTGGTTGACAAGATATATTCTAGATCTACCTTTAGTGTTGATTCTAATGCTCTAGTCATATGGCCAATCTCCCCTACTGGAGAAAAGCCTTTTGTTGTTGATGACCCTAGTGTAAACACTAAGAGTCTTATTATGCATAGGTTGGAAGATACCACCCCTATCCAAGCTACTTCTTTGACCACCAATGCTGCCATGTTTACAAAAGCTTCAGTTAAGAAAATGAAATCAAATATGGAGAAGTTCAACAAGCATAATCTTCATTTGTAGGAGAGGTTTAACGTATTTGAGGGTACACTCCAACTAGTTACCCTTCCAATTCCCTCAAGGGAAGAGGGAAGGCTCAAGGAGGAACTAAGAAAAAGTATGGCCAAGGAAGAAGATGCTTTGAGGAAAATGAAGTAGATAAAGTTAGATTTCATACAAGGTTTGTTAAATAGAAAGCTAGACAGGATAATCTCTTATGTTGACAAAACTTGGGAGTGTCACTGCACTCTAAGGAGAATGCTTGAGGAACTAATAAGTGTTTGATAGAGCTAATTGGCATGAGGATACTCCTTTCTCTCACTATTTTAGTTGAGAGGCTTTATTGTGATGAGGATACTAATAAGTGTTTGACAGAGCTAATTGGCGATCTTAGGGCCACTAGGAGGATGGTGTGAAAACATAAGGAATTCACCAAAGAATTTGCTAGTGCACTCATGTATTTTCATAGGATACAAGGGTCATACTTACCAGCATTAAGGAATGATGACAAAATTCTAAAAATTCTGGAAGGGTGGAGGAAGGAATGCTCAAATTTCACCACTTCGATCATCTTGGAGATCAATAATGATGAAGAGAAAATCATTGACAATTTGAATTTTGCCTTGGATGAGTTATCCATAATTGAATTTTAAATGGTGGCAACCATTACTCTCCTAATTAATCTTCCTACCAATTAGAAATATAAGAAGCATTTGGCAGATGTCTACGAAAGTTTTCTACCTCAGCCATGATGAGAATATACTCTGCTCCCAACTGTTTCTTCCTTGAGGATTTTCATCGATAAACAAATTTTCAAATGACATCCATATGTGATAGGTGTAAGCAAATTTGAAATTCAATTAGTGGAGTGGTTGCATGCACACTTGTATCATCATGAAGAGGTAATGTGCCTACGTTGCATACGGTTACAACTACCAAGTGTGGATGTTATTTGTTTAGAGGAAATGAGCATCTTCTTTGCTTTTGATTGTAGCACCTTGTTTTCCCTCTCATATGTTTTGTCTACTTTGAGCTTGAAGGATATTTGGGGTATATTCCCTTCCAACAAGAAATTGTTAGTGGCCTGAAGTCTGTTTGCTCCCATGTTTCTATAAATGGGAATTCAGGGCCATTTTGTAAAGGTTCCAAATTTGAGGTCTTAGGCAATATTGTACTATGTGTTTTGATTCAGGGAAATAGAAGAAAACTATATCTAAATTGGTGTTCAAATCTGTAGGGTAGTATTACTTTCAAAATTTAATACAAATATCATACTGGTTATGGAATCATTTCTGTGTTATATGTGATTCCAGAGTTGATATGAATTTTAGATATTAAGGATATTTTAATTCATCTTTACAGCTCTTTGTACTATGTGTATTTTCTCTTACTTTCTCTCAAGGAGAGGAATAAATGCTTAGAAAATATTCTGTTAACTATTGTCTGCAATATAGTTTCAAAGGGTGTTTCTGTATTACCAAGTACAAGAGGTGTTAATACAAGGTGTTGATACCATTAGTTTGTTAGTGAGGAGGTTATATTGCTTGAATGATACATTGATTTTATGCAATTTGATTATGTGACCCAATGGATTAGCACCGGTCTCTCTCTAGGTTAATTCATTGACTTAGATCCATCCCAAACAAACCAAAATAATTTCTATATCTATTATTCTATTAAGTGTATGCTTGGATTAGTGTTATTTCTCAATCATGGTTTGATCTATGTTGCCCTAGGATTAAGCCAATCTAAGTGGAATCAGTCATTTCCTTGGTAAATTGTTTTTGAGAACCTTCTATTTAAATACATCATAGGTAAATCACTGAGATATTTTAGGTGTTGTAAAGGGTACACCCACCTTGGTCTTGTAGAACCAAAAGTGCAGAGTATTTTTCAACTCTTAGGTGTTGTAATCATGTTCATTGGCCACTGACCTAAAGCCCTTAATCTTAAGAAATTTGCTAAATCTTTAGAGGACTCTAACAATCAGTTGGAGGAACCAACACCTAGATCACCACTTGGATGAATATCAAAACTCTCTAAGTCATGAGGACACGTCTAGTTCTAATATCCCTCTAGTCAACACTCTTCACATTATGCTAACTAATCATCCTTCAGGTATTACTTTCCTTCGTGGGATTACTCACATAGTGCATAGTGATACGTCACCATTGGCAAGATGTGTTCCAGGTTCTTAGGACTCTCAATACAACATTCTTGGTAATCAAATCTCTCATCCTATACATAATACAGGTGTTCAAATTTTCACTTCTCTTCAAATGAATACTAGTTCTACTCAATCTAGTAGCGTAGGATTTGGCTTGTCTATTGGTGCGACAAATCCTATTAACCAATATGGATTTATTCTATCTGCGAGGCCCTTATAGTTAAATTTTCCTCCCAATGCCACCAGAGTTTTGTAACATATTTCACAACCTCTTTCTTTCACTCCACTTCCTCCACCTACACAGACTATTGATCCTGTGATAAGCCAACTATTGCAAAAAAGTTGGTTCCCTGCAATAGCATCTTGTCATGATTTCCACCTAATCATCATAGCCACATGTCCCCACATACTATAGGCATAGCCTACTCTAACTTTCTATCCTTGCTACATTATTTCTCCAAGGCTTTAAGGCACCAAGATTTGAGAAGTACACTAGTAAAGGTTACCTGTAGACCCACATCTCTATGTTAACTACTATGTGTAGTGATTTTCTATTTCAAGATGCCTTGTTGGTAAAACTCTTCCTGCAATCCTTAAAGGATATTATGTTGGATTGGGTTTTCTCACTACCTGACCATTCAATTGTTTCTTTTGATCAACTTGTTAATCAATTCCTACAACACTTCCAAGATAGTATTAGATCGCAGCTAACCTCCACTAACCTCATTCATTGTAACCAAGAAAGTAGTGAGAAGGTAACTAAATTTATTTGTCATTACCAGCCTCCATTTTCACATATACTCTATGCCCTACTTGACTCTAATGTGTAGAGGGTTTTCATCAAAAACCTTCAGTCTCAAATATGGGATAGGATTATGCTCATGAAATATTCCTCCTTCACTCATTTGTGTACTATATTGTGTGATTGCCAATAGTTGCTAAGATAGTTTGATGGATCTTCCTCACTGGCTCCTGTTGTCCAATCTGGTGTTCCTTCTCATTCTCTAATTACAAGAAAATTAGTTTTTTTTAAATAAAAATAATTCATTAAATATGATTAGGATAGTAGGGGCTAAAGCACTCTCTTAGGTTTCTTTAGCCTCTTTGCTCAAAATTCATCACGAAATCAAAAAATTTACTCCTTTAAAGGAGTCTCAAGCTATACCATCATGCAACAACTCCTGAATTTTTTTTTGTTTTGTTGCCCCTATCAGACCTCTCGACATGAGTGAGCCTCTACTCCTTTCGTATGACCTAAAGGCCTTCTACCAATTCCATAGTGTACCTAGACACAAAACTGAGTGATGCTTGTGTCTTAAGCACACCGTTCAAGACCTCATTGACTAGAATGTGATCTAGGTCTATATTGCAAATTACAGGAGGAATAAGTCAATGTCTCCCCATAACTAGCACTTGCAGATTTAGACTAATTCTAGGCCTTGTCATTCTTCCAATTTTGTTGACCTCACTTCTCCTTCTATGGTACTAGAGTTGACCTTTAATGCTCCCTTGATTTCTTCTTATTCAGAGATGATTGGCATGGACATTCATTCTCGCTCCACTTGAGAACATCCTATTCCTAAGCCTATTATCTCCTTCTCTTCTATTGATATCCTAACTAATGTATCTAAAGGACCTCTTTACATTGCTATAGAGGTAAATGGGAAACTTGTTAAAGGTGTCCTCATTTATCCCATCTTTTTACTCAATGTTATTACTAAGGAATTTCTATATGTTCATGAATTGTACAAAGATGTTTATGACAAATCTAATGTCTTTATATGATGCCATGATGGGATGTCTTGGCCTACCATGGGGTCAATTACCCTTTCTATCTAGGTGAACCATGTGAATAAATAGGGGGCCAAAACCAAGCACTTGCAACATGGCTAAGATGAACGAACATTCAATAGGTCGTAAGCCTTAGCAAATTCAATCTTGATAAAAATGATAGGTTGATGAGAGTGGCAATCCTATTCCATCCCTTCTTGAATAATGATGGTATTATCCAAAATAAATATGGACTTAATGAAAGTAGTTTGTTTCAAATGAACAATCACAGGAAGCATGGAACAAAGCTTGAGAGCTAGGGCCTTAGCAATGATCTTGTAGGAGACACTCAACAACATGATAAATTGCTAGTTATTGATATCTTTAGGTCATCAGCCTTAGGTATGAATTTAGTGTTAACTTTGTTGATAAGATTACCCATTGAACCAGATTGCATGGCTTCAAGATAAACATTATGCAAGTCACTACCCACATTATCCCAAAAGGATTTATAAAAATTGCATGGGAAGCCATCTAAGAAAGGGGCTTTGGCATTGGCCATAGAAAAAACCACATCCTTAAGATCACCTTGAGTGAGAAGATGGTCACAGAGAATGTGTTGGGCATTAGATAACTAATAGGGGATGGAAGGAAGACACTACTGCAAGGCAAGCTGTCGATAAGGTATGTAGTCTTGAGCTGAAAAACCCTATTCATAGTGCCAAACAAAGGCTTGAAGAATGTCGAGTAACTCTTGGAAGAGTTTCTAGCCTTCCCAAATCTACTTAGTAAAATGGGATGTGTAATGAGCTCATTAGGCTTGAAAATATTCTTTTATGACCTTATCCCCAATCTTCATCCAATGAAGCTAAGCTTTGATTTGAGCTCCATGAGATATATGAGCATCAACAATCTATTTCTATTGTCACAGTTGAGCCACCTAAAGCGAGATAGTGGAGTTAAATGGTTGAGCTTCCAAAGTGGTATTGGCTTGGCGAAGCCCATGAGTGGTGGTGAAAACAAGAAAGTTGTCACCCATAAATGTAGAGAAACTATAAAGTATAGGTTATGGCATCATTCCACCAAGTTATTCACCCTACCCCCTGTAGAGGATGTGGCTCCAAATTCTAGACACATTAAATATGAGCTGACAAGGATTTGTGATTGAGAAGAGACATGTTTAGAGAAAATTGACTATTCATTTCTTTGGGCTTGGAAATCTACCACTTGATAGAGAATTGTATCAGGAAATGGTCGGACAGACAAAATCTACCAATAGCTTAACTGGAAAAGCATAATAGTTTGTGTTGGTGCTTGCATGAGCAGTCAAGTTTCAAGCATATAAACATGCAGGCACCTTCCCTAAAAATCCAAAAATTTTCTAAGTTTCTAGGCCTCCTCAGTATTTTTCAACTGTAGCATCATATTTTCTTCAAGGAGGAGGTCATCATCATCATATTTCTAGTCATCACCCTTTTGTTTCTCATGGGGGTCATCATCATATTTTCTACCTGCATGATCTTTCGCCGGGGTGATATTTTAACATCGAGCGATCTTAGTTAAGATCATCCTGATGATGTTGCTGTAAAGTTCTAAGTATGACCTAATCTTCTGTGGGGTCATCATGTTTTAACATTAGGTGATCTTTGTTAAGATCATCCTGATGTTACTTTATCACTTCATGTTTGTTTTATCACCCTGATGCTGCTGACGTCATATTCTCACCAGGGTGATATTTGCGTGTCTATCGACTTCATCATATTCCAAGGAAGGGGGTGATATTTTCAAGTATCAGTCATATTCATACATCACCCCAATGTTACAATGGAGCTACAGTGCACCCTGATATTTCTGCGGGGGGTGATATTCTGAAATATTAAGTGATCTTACGAATATCACCCCAGCGCCAATATGCTAGTGACATCATCAGGATCTAAGGGGGGTCATATTTCTAACATCAGTCATCTTATGGAGATCCCTGATGTTGCGAATGTGATGGTGATGTCATCCAGATATGAGGAGGTGCGCGATAGGCAGATATACTGATGACGTCAGCAAGATATGATGGTGACATCATCAGGATGTTCATCGGCCAGACATTTGGTATCGGCTAAGCAGGAGGATCTTCCTCCGATGCATTAGGTTGTGCCGATGAAGGTGAATATCAGGTCGATATCTCACGCGAAGGTAAGGTTGGTCATCAGGCTGATATTCAAGCATCAGGGTGATATATTTTATTTGGTGATGTGAATGGCATGATTCTTTCCCGCAGGGTGATATTTTTTGCGGGGTGATATTTCACATCAGGGTGATGTGAATTATCAGGATGAGCTCAGTAGATGATGATGGTGATGTCAGGGTGATATTTCGAGCAACAAGATATCATGCTGGAGGATGATGATGATGAAGGTCTTATACTAGGTGCCGTCGAGAGCAAAATCACTGACATCATATATGCTCACGACCTAGTATATAAGGTGATGAGGAGGTTGCCGTGGGGTGCATGTGGGATAATTAGATCCTGCATGATTTGAAATATTAGGATGATACATTTTGGCGGGAAAGGTTTGCGATGCATAGTATGATGTTTTTCCCAAGGCCGCGAGTTGGTGCGCCGTTTATGGTAGTTGTTGCAGAGGTATGGGCGATGGCATGAATGGTCAAACCACCCAATTGAAGATGTGAATCCCTAGGTGGTAGCGCAGGGCTCGAGATCTCTTTCTGTCCCCTCCTCCACCTGCTGCATTGAATATTTGAGCACCAATTTCTCATGATGTGTGGTATCTGGCGGATATTTTGAAGCGCCATTGTACTGAGTGTTGGGTGCACCTCCTTGTTGTATAAGTAGGGTTGTGTTGCTTATTTGAAGGTTGTTGAAGGCCTAAGGCATTTTTGTGTAAATAACGAAGAATAGGGCATGATCCTGGTTGTTCTATCCCATTTTGGAGTTTATGAGTTGCAGCATGAGTGTATTTTGCACATATTTTCAGTTTCAGTGTTAATGTTATATGAAAAATGCTTATTGCATGTGTCTATCTACTTGTCTCCATTTGCTGCATGTTATTCTCCTTCTTTTGAATCTAGTTGGTAAGGGTTTCATAGATTTAGGGTATAGATATCTATACTGCATGTTTGATCTCTAACTTCCATTCAAGGAGTGGATTAAATTGTTTTAGGTTGAGCATGGGGAAGGTTGCATGTCAGCAAGGATATCTGTAAGTAGAGGCAGTTAAATACCCATTCTTGGGTGATGTTTGTAAGGAAAGCATCAGTCCAACCCCCTAAAACTTGAGTGAAAGTTGTAAACCATCTATTGTATACATCTAGTTGACTCCTTGCCCAATGGATAGGCACCAGTCTGCTCTTGGGTCAGTAGTTATGAGCCAAAACCCCTTGTCTTGCATCCAAGACATTATGTCCACCCATTTCATCACTTCCACCTATTAGTTGTAGGAGTAGGATTAGGAACCCCCTGCATACTCTCATCCATAACCAGACAATATGTCCAAGAATGTTGCCAACCTTGTGATCTGTCATGTAGATCTTGTTCCATACATGAGAGTATTCTGCCTGTTGTTGTCAAGTTAGATCTTTCTATCATTGAGCTAGTCAAGGTTACATCTTGAGTTATAGGGATACCCCCCTTGGTGCAACAGAACCAGAAGTGAAGGGGAGGTAGCTCACGCAACCTCCTGTATTAGTTGGTTGAATCTACCTATGCATTAGAACTGGCAAACCCTAATGTTGATTCAGAATAAAAACCAATAAAATGGTGACTCTACTAGGGATGTGATTGATCAAAAGTACTATCTAATCATCTCTGGTGATATATCTGTGTGCCCATCTGAGTCACCAACAAAATGGTGACTTCACTGGTGGAATGAACCTGGAAAAGTAGCTTTCAGCTATTGAAAATTTTGTCCTCTCTAGAGAGGTGGTGACTTTGCAAAAAGATTCAAATGCACATAAAAGATAGATGTATGTTACGTGACAAAAGATGTTCATATTTCTGCATCTGGATGAGAAAAGGTACTTAGCTTCTTCCCCTATATTTGTTGTTCTACTGCATAAGTTAGATGCCAGGGGAAGCCTTAGGTCTTAGGCAGACAAAGGATGTCTAAGAGTAGGATTTTTATGAATCCAAATATGTTTTATCCCATACTCAGTCAAGAAGGGGGTGAAATGTTGAATAAAAGAATAGAAGAGCTAAAAAATAGGTTGATATTCTTAGAGGCTAGGCAGGCCCAGTTAAAATGTAGTAACCCTGTTGTGTCTGCCAGTCAGAAGGCTAAACCTCTTCTTAGCCATTTTGATCCTTAGTTTGACCTTGAGATCATGGCATCATGTGAAGATAAAAGTGAAAATGAGAAGATATCAGTTGAGGATGTCAGTGAAAGGACTAATGAGGACTCCCATTGCAAGGTTAAGGTGTCTGGTTCTAAAAATAATGATGTGGTTATGGACAACAATGAGCAACTTTTTGAATGGATTTGTGGAGATAATTGTGAGTATTGTGCTCAAGATAGAGAAGAAATAAGCACATAGGCTGATACTCCTCCACAAAGCGAATCCATTGATGGTGAAGATGCATGTTCTGCTGCCCATGAACCAATGGCATACCATGATGAGGCTAAGACACCTAGATCACCCATTTATGACACATATGGTGATGAGGATCTGTCTGAGTATGGTGAAGGTTTGAGCACTATTTTTGACTTGGGTTCTATTTCTCATCCTGATGAAAGAGGAACCAACATACATCAGGTAAGTGATTGTAGAAATGTGCCTAATTGTAAAGAGGTGTCAGAGCCTGATCTTTTCCAACTTGGTGTACCAGATGATTGTGTGCATGATGTGCACAATTGTGAATTTGAAAGCTTTTCTTTTGATGTGCCAGCATATGAAATGAGCCCTGATCTTCATAGCTGTGTGGTGAACTCTGAGTGTTTCCTATTTTCAGTCTAGCTAGGAGATCATTTTGCAATGCATCCTGTTGATGCAGATGATGATAAGTGTTACATACCATTTGAATATGCATTGCTTGATGAACACTGCATCCACATGCTGCCTGATGCTGAAGGTTGCTTGCATAAGGTTGAGAGGAGCTAGCTAAATGAGATAATTGTTTATGCAAGTAACAAGGTTTGTTTGCGGGCAGATCATGGTAGTATCTCCAGGCTTGATCCAGTGCATGCAAATGAAAACAAGATATTTGACGAGGGGAGATATAGGATTTCCTTTTCTTGGTGGCCTTAGGCCATCAAGTCTATTTGGTGATGCAGGTCAGTGTAGTATTTGACTCTGTGCCCAATGGATAAGGGACTGGTCTGCATCCTAGAGATCTATGGTTCTCACCATGCCTGCAAGAGGCATGTATCCCCAGATAGAGCCACTATTGGTTCCTGCATGAGCAGTCAAGTTTCAAGCATATAAACATGCAGGCACCTTCCCTAAAAATCCAAAAAAATTCTAAGTCTTTGGGCCTCCTCAGCATTTTTCAACCGCAGCATCATATTTTCTTCGAGGAGGAGGTCGTCATCATCATGTTTCATGTTTCCAGTCATCACCCTTTTATTTCTCATGGGGGTCATCAACATATTTTCTACCTGCATGATCTTTTGCTGGGGTGATATTTTAACATCGGGTGATCTTAGTTAAGATCATCCTGATGATGTTGCTATAAAGTTCTAAGTATGACCTGATCTTCTGTGGGGTCATCATATTTGAACATTGGGTGATCTTTGTTAAGATCATCCTGATGTTACTTTATCACTTCATGTTTGCTTTATCACCCTGATGCTGCTGATGTCATATTCTCGCCAGGGTGATATTCGCATGTCTATCAGCTTCATCATATTCCAAGGAAGGGGGTGATATTTTCCAGTATCAGTCATATTCATACATCATCCTGATGTTACAATGGAGCTACAGTGCACCCTGATATTTCTGCTGGGGGTGATATTCTGAAATATCAGGTGATCTTACAAATATAACCCCAGTGCCAATATGATGGTGACATCATCAGGATCTGAGGGGGGTCATATTTCTAACATCAGTCATCTTATGGAGATCCCCCGATGTTGTGAATGTGATGGTGACATCATCTGGATATAAGGAGGTGCACAATAGGTAGATATGTTGATGATGTCAGCAAGATATGATGGTGATGTCATCAGGATGTTCATCGGCCAGACATTTGGTATCGGCTAAGCAAGAGGATCTTCCTCTGATGCATCATGTTGTGCCGATGAAGGTGAATATCAGGTTGATATCTCACGCAAAGGTAAGGTTGGTCATCAGGCTGATATTCAAGCATCAAGGTGATATATTTTATTTGGTGATGCAGACGGCATGATACTTTCCCGCAAGGTGATATTTTCTGCGGGGTGATATTTCACATCAGGGTGATGTGAATTATCAGGATGAGCTCAGCAGATGATGATGCTAACGTCAGGGTGATATTTTTAGAAATAGGATATCATGCTGGAGGATGATGATGATGAAGGTCTTATACTAGGTGCTGTCAGAAGCAAAATCACCGACATCATATATGCTAATGACCTAGTATATAAGGTGATGAGGAGGTTGCCGCAGGGTGCATGTGGGATAATTAGATCCTGCATGATTTGAAATATCAGGATGATACATTTTGGTGGGAAAGGTTTGCGATGCATAGTATGATGTTTTTTCCAAGGCTGCGAGTTGGTGTGCCATTTATGGTAGTTGTTGCAGAGGTATGGGCGATGGCGTGAATGGTCAAACCGCCTGATTGAAGATGTGAATCCCTAGGTGGCAGTGCAAGGCTCGAGATCTCTTTCTATCCCCTCCTCCACCTACTGCATTGAATATTTGAGCACCAATTTCTCATGATGCGTGGTATCTAGCAGATATTTTGAAGCACCATTATACTGAGTGCTGGGTGCACCTCCTTGTTGTATAAGTAGGGCTGTGTTGCTCATTTGAAGGTTGTTGAAGGCTTGAGGCATTTTTGTGTAAATAATGAAGAATAGGGCATGATCCTAGTTGTTCTATCCCATTTTGGAGTTTATGAGTTGCAGCACGATTGTATTTTGCACATATTTTTAGTTTCAGTGTTAATGTTATATGAAAAATGCTTATTGCATGTGTCTACCTGCTTGTCTCCATTTGCTGCATGTTATTCTCCTTCTTTTGAATCTAGTTGCTAAGGGTTTCATAGATTCTAGGGTATAGATATCTATACTGCATGTTTGATCTCTAACTTGGATTCAAGGAGTGGATTAAATTATTTTAGGTTGAGCATGGGGAAGGTTGCATGTCAGCAGGGATATCTGTAAGTAGAGGCAGTTAGATACCCATTCTTGGGTGATGTTTGTAAGGCAAGCATCAGTCCAACCCCCTGAAACTTGAGTGAAAGTTGCAAACCGTCTGTTGTATACATCTAGTTGACTCCTTGCCCAATGGATAGGCACCAGTCTTCTCCTAGGTCAGTAGTTATGAGCCAAGACCCCTTCTCTTGCATCCAGGACATTATGTCCACCCATTTCATCACTTCCACCTATTAGTTGTAGGAGTAGGATTAGGAACCCCCTGCATACTCTCATCCATAACCAGACAATATGTCCAAGAATGTTGCCAACCTTGTGATCTATCATGCAGATCTTGGTCCATACATGAGAGTATTCTGCCTGTTGTTGTCAAGTTAGATCTTTCTATCATTGAGCTAGTCAAGGTTACATCTTGAGTTATAGGGATACCCCCCTTGGTGCGGCAGAACCAGAAGTGAAGGGGAGGCAGCTCATGCAACCTCTTGTATTAGTTGGTTGAATCTGCCTGTGCATTAGAACTGGCAAACCCTAATGCTGATTTAGAAGAAAAACCAAGAGTTTGTAAAAGTAAAGAAGGATTGAACTGATATCATAGCTTGATTGAGTTACTTTAAGACCATGTCAACTCTAGCTCTCAAATTTTTCCATGTGTACCATGTCGTATGATCTTGGTAGTGGCCAACATTGGGGTCAAAAATACCCAATTTATTACACATAAAAAATGAAGCCTCTCTTTTGTCATTTGTCCAGTGCATAGGCAAGGCTCCACATATATCATAAGCCATCTCAATCATATAAAAATCTTCACACAAAACCCAAATGGTGGTATACATTGAATTGATGATCCATCTCTAAAGGGAAGATCTCTCTATGGCATCATTAGGATCATAAGCATTAATAATCCCAAAGGAATGATTATTAATGTTGTAAAGAGCTCATAGCACTTGATTAGTGGGGTCACATCCATGATCAACCAATAGTTGATGCCATGTGGGAGAGAGAGAGGTGACAACTCTGCCCTAACCATCTTCATGATTACTAGAGATAAAATGGCTATAAGGCCAAATAACATGGAAAGTTGCAGAAAGAAAAAACCTGGCACTTTAACCTCCTAGAGGCAAAGAATGTATAAACCTAGAAATTAAAAATGAGCATCATGAACAGACTATTTCCATGGAAGTTTTGTAATACCTCATACATTCCAAGAAGTACAATTCATTTAACAAGTATCGAGAGGTATCTCCTCATTATCCAACCCCTCAAGAGGAGAATAAATGTTCTATAACACCACATTAGGTGCCTTAAAGCTCCCAATTTAGAAGCCGATGTGCACTAGCTACCATTGCCTTGGCACAAATTCACCATCCTCCAATCACCTAGATGTGCTTTACGACCTCCTCTACCCCACAAGAGGAGGGGAAGCATGTCAGGTAGTGACAACTAGTGACCAAGAAATAGTTAAGGCGACTAATAGACAATTGGAAACTATCGCCACATTTAACATTCTGACATCAGAGGATTTTGAAACAATTGAAGCCAAATCCCTTGGGGCCATAGGCGTGGGGGGCTTAGAAGTGCTAGTGTCGTGCCCACAATTCCCATGCGGTCACGACATGTAACACACGTGTCATGTCCACATTTGTCATGTGGTCATGACATGAAATATCAAAAAAATTTCACGCATCCCTAGAAACCCCCTCGCACGCATCAGCATGCTTGGTGGCAATACGCATAAGGCATAAACATGTCAGACAAATGCGGGGTCATGCGATCACATGCGCATTCCCCTAAGTGATGAAAGCTGACAAAGGGGGTCAATGCGACACAAAAAGCATTACTATTAGGGTTAGGATCAAAAGATCAAAACCCTAAGTTTACCTAAGTGAGTGAAGAGATTTTGACACAAGTCGAAATCAAAAGACTAATCAAAAGCATAAGAATAAACTAATAGCTTAATTTAAAATCAACAAGTTTGCGGAAATGATAAATTAACACTGTGTGAGGTTTAAAAATACTAAATTAACTTAACCCTAGATTCCAAAAAAATTTGGCAGCATAATGCCTCACGGATGTGAATAGGGTTTATTCTAATTAAAAATTTTTTGGTCAAAAGTTTACTAGGTTTGCTAAGTTGGATAATGACTAATTTATTTAAATAATTAATTCACACTCGATTAATTAAATTAAAACAACTAATCTAATTAAAATCTAAATTAAAAATTAACCTCGTTGATTAAAGTTCGCAAGAAATAAATAAATCCCATTAATTTAGAATTTAAATACACTTCAATAGTTAAATTGGAGGTAATTAAAATAGATTAACTAAATTCTTTTCCAAAATAATCAAATAAAAAAAACAATACATTCTCCCCATAGTTTAAAATACCAAACATAAATGATTACATCCACTAAACAAAATTAATAATTCTTCTCCAAAATAAATAAGGTTACTCACAATACTAAATTTACCTCCAACCCCATTAAAATAAAAAACAAAATTTAAAAACAAAAGGAAAATCAATAAGTGAGGGAAAAGTATTTAAAAATAGTTTAAAAAGGGCAAGCCCTAAAAAGTCTCCTAATTAAAATAACAATTTTCTTATGGAGAAAAGAAGGAAACCCTAGCCTCCATTTTCATTTTACTTTTCTCTCCTCCTCTCCTTCTCATTTTTTCTCCTCTTGTTTTTTTTTTTTTTAAATTTTTGTTGCAGGTTGGAATGAAGGGGCAACCATGGCCGCCACTTCCAAAAGGTATACTCACAAATATATCTACTAGTTTTTTTAAGTATATATAAAAGAAAAACAAAGATTTAAAGTATACAGAGGCAACAAACATTATGAAACTACCATATATATATATATAAAGCATTAAATAATTTTAATATGCAATAAACATCAAACATTACTTGCAGATTACCTTGGCTGAAGGGCTGAACAGTGATGAGGATGGCAACAACTTGTTACACAGAGGAGCGACATTAGATATTTGCAGGTTTTGCTTTGGGTTGTGCAGAGTTTTAGAGGGGTGCCGAAGATGTAAGGATTATGGGGAAAGAGGGAAGTATTGGGGATTTTGGGTATCGTGGTTTGTTAAGAGGGTAAGGGGGACAGGAGTGTGGGGAGGGGGCTGAACCCCCATCCACACTCTGCTATGGTGGAGTGTGGGTGGGGGTTTGTCCCCCTCCCCACACTCCATACACATTGCAAGCGGTAGCAACGGTGGGGGTTTGGAACCCCCTCACCTCTGTTCAATATTCCTAAAACCCCAAAAAAAGAACTTTGTCACATAGATTTTTGTTTCACAGTTGCATATATTTTCCAGAAATAAAAAAGAACATAATATATATAACATATATATATATATATAGTGTATACTCTGATTTTTTTGGTACTACACCATGATTTTTTTTAACAAGTTAAATAATAAGGGGAAATTCTAATTAAAATGAATATGTATATATGTGTGTGTGTGTGTGTGTGTGTGTGTGTGTGTGTGTGTGTGTGTGTGTGTGTGTACAATTTTATTACAACCATGTATGTAAATGAATATCTACATTGTGTCAAACTACACATTCTTTTTTTTTACAAAGAAAGGTAAGCTTGATAGATATTATTTTGAAATGGAAACTAATGCATTACACATATGTTTTTTTTGTTTTCTTGGATAATAAACAAGCAACTCACTCTTATTTTGAAAGTCAATAATTGATGAAGGGGGTAAATCATAAAACACACAACAACATAAATTGCACACAGAAAATAGAAATTTCTTTATTGATTTGGACAACTTATTACATTATAGAAGCTAAAATACAATAAGAGGAATCAACCCTCCATAGGCTGCAACACATTACAACTTCCTATCACAAGACTCTGGAATCATCAGCCTTCTATAACCCCAAATCACCTAGGGTTTATGTTTTCCTACCTATTCTTGACTCTACACTTTCCCCCTTAACTCTACTACTGCCTAGGGCTCCCAAAAATGGTTATTAATAGCCTTTTTGGTGGCCAACAACCTAATTTCAAAATTTGTATCTCCCTCCAAAAATAGGTCAACTTTCGGGAGCCATAACTTTTGATTTGGGTGTTCGATTGACGAACCATTTTATGCGTCAAAAAGCTTGCAGAGTGCTCTACGTACTAAGAACCTATTCTACTGATTCTAGTCATTTTTGGGCCCCTACGGAGCCATTTAGTGCCTTAAACTTGAGTTTGAATAATTTTTAAGCATTTTTCATAAAATGAAAACTTTAATATCTTTCAGCTCGCAAATGATCTTTGTGTGATTCCTTCACCAAAGGTCTTATTTTTCAGTTGTGTAGCTTCCTATAAATTTTCACTTCATTCCGTGCACAAATGCAAACTTTCAAAAATAGCAGGTTACTATTTTTAGCAGTTTGGAAAAACTAAAAGTTCTACGTCATTATTCAAGTGATTATGGAACCAGAACCACAAATTTTGAAAAGAAATGGAAAGAACATCAACAATTTTGAAACACATCTTTTTTTTTGGGTGATGTAAGATTGCCCTTACACCACTAGATGTTCCTGCATCAGACACCTAGGGTAATTTGAGAAGTGATTATGTCACGTCTCATGTGTTTGTGTGAGGAAAACCCAAACGATCAACCTCTGCCTTAGACAACCAAGAAGAATCTTCAACAAGCTTTCCTTTCCATTTCACCAGATATTTTTCATATTGTCTGTTCTGAGTACTTCTTCCCACATGGCTATCCAAGATCTCTTCTATCTCCTCAGTTGAAGTAGATGTTGGAATACTCCACTGTTCTTCTATTGGCCCATCCTCTATACCACCTTCATGATATTCTGATAAGTCATCAATGTTGAAAATAGGGGAAATGTTGATCCCACTTGGCAGCTCTACCTCATATGCATTTCCTAAATCATGTTTCTTCAAAATTTTGCATGGTCCAAATTTCTTCATTTTCAGCTTATTGTATGTTCCAATTGGGAACCTTTATTTTCTCAAGTGAACCATGACTTCATCTCCTACCTGGAATTCCTTATATCTCCTCTTCTGATCTACCTTAGCCTTGTACTAAATATTCATCTTATGAATGTGCTTTCTCACCTCTTCATGCAAATTCTTCAAATGTTCTGCAAAGTCTTCAGCTTCAACACTTGTCTTTTCTCCTTTGTCCAACTTCCTTAACTCAGAAGCATTTCTTGGGCTATTGCCATATACAATCTGGAATGGTGATTTACTAGTACTCCTATTGACAAAATTGTTGTAAGCAAATTATGCCTGTGGTAAAATTAAATCCCATCCCTTGGGCTTATCTCCTACTAAGCATCGTAGTAGGTTATCCAAACTCCTATTCACCACTTCAGTCTATCCATCAGTCTATGGATGGTGTGCATAATTATACTTTAAATCTATCTTCAACTTCTTCCACAATGTCCTCTAGAAATAACCAACAAGCTTGGTATCTCGATCTAAAACTATGCTCTTAGGTAGACCATGTAGTCTCACCACATCCCTAAAAAATAATTCAGCAATATGAATAGCATCATTTGTCTTCTTGCAAGGAATAAAATGTACCATCTTTAAGAATCTGTCCACCACCACAAAAATGGAATCATGTCCTGTAATGAAACAACTTGCACAATATCTGAATATAATAGTAAATATGCTACAAATACTTGATAATAATATGCCACTTTGAGGGGGCAACCTCCTAATCCACTTCAAGGGGGATACCTCCAATAGTCTTCAATGAGAACACAATACATTGTATCATATGAAATGAGACTCACTACCTCCTATATATACCTATTTATGCCTAGGATATCACCCAGGCTGACTTAGATAGCCCTATAAAAGCCTTAGGCTGACCTAAACAACTAAATAACAATATAATAATGATAATATGACTTAATTAGGAGTTAAGATAGCCACAAGCTAACTATTCATAACCCTATGCACTATAGAAGTAAGGGCATAACATGCCCCCCACCTTTACAAAAGTGTTGTCCTCAACGCTGATCAAATGTGGTAATTGCTTCATATAATCTTCATCATCCCATGTGGTAACTTCAACTAGAAGATATTTCCTTATAATGAGGTAATATGGAACTGTTGATGTCCTCAGCTTATTCATGTGTGTCTGGAAAATTAACTTTAGCTCCAAGATGTGTCTTCTCGTTGCATCTAGCTCTTGATGGTGATGAATGTATTCTTCCTTTACTTGAACCTTTTCATGTGCCATAGAGGAAGAGGTGAGGAATAGTACATGGTACCCTTGTATTGGTTGAATAGCTTGACTAGGAACTTCTTCTTCTTCATTGCCTCTTTCTTTTTCTTTTGTTTCTTCTTCTTCTTCTTCTTCTTCTTCTTCTGCTTCTTCCGCTTCTTCTTTTTGTTCTTATTCTTGTTCTTCTTCTTCTTCTTCTTTATCTACTTCTCCTTCTTCTTCTTCTCCTTCTTCTTCTTCTGTTTCTTCTTCTTCTGTTTCTTCTTCTTTTGCTGCTTCTTCTTCTTCTTCTTCTTCTTCTTCTTCTTCTTCTTCTTCATCTTCTTCTACTTCTTCTTCTTCTTGTTCTGCTTCTTGTTCTGGTTCTTCTTCTTCTTCCATTTCTTCTTCTTCTGGTTCTTGGTTGCTTGAGACCTCCTTTCTTGGTTCCTTCATAAAGGTACTTAACATGCTTCATATGTCTAATATATCTCCTCTTAGGTCACACATATCCCTCTTAAACTCTTCCTTGAACTTGCTTATTTCCTCATTGGGATTACTATCCTCTATTGTTTCCTCATCCTTATCAAAGGATTTCACCGGTGTGGCAGCATTCTTTTTGCCTCTTGTTGCAGGCCCCATCATGATGGAAACCAATATTTTTGAAATAAATCACACAAGTGAAATGTAAATTCTCTGAAATTTTTACTGTAACTTACTAGGGCCAAGATACCATTTACCCAGAAAAAAATCCAAAAAATTAGCAAATTTTCTGCCTTGAGAGCGAATTTGTTGGAAACCCTAATTTTGCAATAACTCACTTATTTTTGCTTCAATTTCTCCAACCTTTGGACTATAGGCTCCTCTATTATGTCTCCAAAAACCCAATACAAATTATACTCCAATTCAGCAGGATGTGAGAGATATATAGATCTCAAATAAATTGTGTAGAAATCATATTTCTGCAATAATTTGCTCAAATCTACTCCAATTCCTCTAAAATCTAGACTGTATCTTCTTTAATATTGTCTTCAAAAACTCTTTAAAAAATTTAAAAAATTCACTAAAATCTGAAAGTTATGCTCTTACCAAAATTGCCTCCATTGATGAGAAAAAATCTTGCCTCTATGGTGCCAAGATCATGCTCTGATACCACTTGTAATGAAACAACTTGCACAATATCTGAATATAATAGTAAATATGCTACAAATACTTGATAATAATATGCCACTTCGAGGGGGCAACCTCCTAATCCACTTCGAGGGGGATACCTCCAATAGTCTTCAATGAGAACATAATACACAGCATGATATGAAATGAGACTCACTACCTCCTGTATATACCTATTTATGCCTAGGATATCACCCAGGCTGACTTAGATAGCCCTATAGAAGCCTTAGGCTGACCTAAACAACTAAATAACAATATAATAATGATAATATGACTTAATTAGTAGTTAAGATAGCCATGAGCTGACTATTCATAACCCTATGCACTATAGAAGTAAGGGCATAACATGTCCTCTCTGTGTCCTTGATAAACCAAGAACAAAATCCATACTAATATCATCCCATGGCTTCTTCAGTATAGGTAATGGCTGATATAGTCCTATATTCTGACTTGTTCCTTTTGCCATCTGACACACTCTACAACACTACACAAATTTCCTCACATCTTACTACAACTGTGGCTAGTAATAATTTTCACCAACAATAGCAATCATCTTATCTCGACCAAAGTGTCTAGCCAATCCTCCAATATGCTTCTCCTTAATCAGGTTCTCTCTCATGGAACTCCTCAGAATGTATAACTAGCTTCCTTTAAACAACATGCCATCTTGGATTATGAAATCCAACCATTTTGTCCTATCCAAAGTAACAGGTTCCAAAAAATCTTTCCAGGCCTCTACAAAATCTAGATCTTCAAAATACAAACTTTTGAGCTCATCGAACCCAACAACCTCTATCTTCAATTCTGTCAACAAATTTTGCCTTCTGCTCAAGGCATCTCTAACTCTGTTGGACTTCCCACTCCTGTGCTTCAAAACAAAAGTATAGCTCTACAAAAACTAAACACATTTTAATTGCCTTTAATTCAACTTTCCTTGACTATTAAGATACTGCAAAGCTTGATGATCAGTATATTAAACAAACTCTTTTGGCAATAGATAATGCCTCCATTTCTTCAAAGCTTGAACTATAGCATAAAATTCCTGATCATAAACATAATACTTTTTCTTGGCATCATTAAGCTTCTCACTAAAATAGGCAATGGGCTTACCTTCTTGACTCGAAATAGCTCCTATAGCACTACCAATAGCATCACAATCTACCTAAAATACCTTATTCAAATCTGGAAGTGCCAAGACAGGTTGCTCTATAACTTTTTGCTTTAATGTGTCAAAACTTTTGTCTACTCCTTTAGTCCATCTAAACTCTTTTCTATCCCCTCTCATTGTCTCAGCCAGGGGTGCACAAATGCTACTAAAATTTTTGATAAACTTTCTGTAAAAACTTGCCAAACCATGAAAAGATCGTACCTCTATGGTACTCCTTGGTGTAAGCCATTCAATGATAGCCCTTACTTTTTCTGGGTCCATCTTAAGACCTTCCTCTAAGACAACAAATTCCAGGTATACCAAATCCTTCTTTGTAAAGCTACATTTCTTCAGATTGATCAACAACTTCTCCTTCCTTACCTTCTCCAAAACTCTTCTGATATTTATCATATGCTCATCCCAAGTCTTACTAAAAATTAAAATATCATCTAAATAAATAATAACAAAACTTCCCAAAAATTCTTTCAATACCTCATTCATGAGCTACATGAATGTGCTCAGTGCATTTATTAGCCCAAATGGCATGACTAACCACTCATACAAACCCTCCTTTGTCTTGAAGGCTATCTTACATTCATCTCCTTCTCTGATTCAGATCTGGTGATACCCACTCTTTAGATCAATCTTCGTGAAGTACTTGGCTCCACTCAAACAATCCATTATGTCATCCATTCTAGGTAATGGAAATCTGTACTTGATCATGATCTTATTGATGGCTCGAGAGTCTGTACATTTTCTCCATTCTCCATCTTTCTTTGGTGCTAGTACTATAGGTAATGCACATGGACCTAGGCTCTCTCTTATCAATCCCTTCCTCAACAACTCCTGAACTTGTCTGTTCAACTCTTCACTCTCTGCTAGAGTCATTTTATGGGCTGCCTTATTTAGCAAGCTGGCTCCTGGTATCAAATCCATTTGATGACTTATGTTCCTCACTGGTGGTAAACCTTCTGGTACATTATCAAAGACAATATCTTGAAATTCTTCCAACATTTCTGAGACTTCTAATGGTACATATTCACATTTCTCTTGACTAATCTTAGGAATCAATGCAAAGCAATGATGCTCATGCTTCATACCCTCCAAAAATTTCCTACCATCTACCAAAAAAATTCTAGCAGTACTACATACCTTTTCTTCCACCTCCTTCAAGGGCTTCAACATGTGATGAACTCCATCCTTTGTTAGGGAATGTGTGTTTGCACGTCCATCATGGACAGTGCTCCTATCATACTGCCACAACCTCTCCAACAACATATGACATGCATCCACCGGTATGATATCACATAGCACCTCATCATGGTAGTCCCCAATCTTGAACTTCACTAAACACTACTCATTGACCAAAGCTCCGTGGTCCTTCTGCAACCATGCAATTTGATATGGATGTGGATGCTTTCTTCTTGTTAACTTCAACTTGTCAACCATCTCCTCTGAAACAAGATTGTCAGTGCTTCCACTATCAATAATAATATCACAACCCTTACCTTCACATTTGTACCTTGTGTGGAATAAACTCTTCCTCTGATTTGATTCTTTCTCCTCATTCAGCAGGGTTCTTCTAACAACTAGGGTTTCTCCCCTTTCAGCATCTTCAAAATGCTCAGAATGTGCATCTTCATCTACATGTGCAACTCGTGCATTACCTTAAGGTCTTCTATTTGTCCTTCCTTGATGTTGCAGACACTCGTATGCTCGATGCCCTTCTTCTCCACATTGGAAATAGGTTCCTCTGATACCTCCTCTTCCAGGTCCTTGCCCAGGTCTGCCTCTTCCTTCTCCTCTTTGCTCACCATTGTTCTAGTCACAAGGGCAGTAGGTATTATCTCCTCTCTGATTTTGACTGGTGCCGGCTTCTTCACTTTTCTTTGAATCTTCATTTTGCCCCCCATAGGGTCTTCCACTAGTCCTTCTACCTTGACCTCTTCCCCTTTGCTTGTTGTCAAATCTTTTATTTAGCTTCTCTTCCACCTTTAGGGAAACTGGTATGCATCTTCTATGGTGGTCATTCTGACCAGGTTCAGCTCCTCTTGAATACTTGGTCTCAACCCATTAATGTAACAGGATACCTTCTCCTTATCAGGCTCTGCATGGCCTGTCCTGATAGTAATCTTATAAAACTCTTTTGTATACTCCTTGATAGACTTGTTACCTTGCTTTAATCCTTGTAGCTTCTTGAACAACTCCATCTCATAGTCCACAGGAATGAACTACTTCTTCAATTTCTCCACCATCCGATCCCATCTGGTGATCTTTTCTTTTCCTCTTCTATTCCTCTCTAACTGGACCTCCTTCCACCAAATACTTGTGTTGGTGCCTACTGCTGGTTCAAGTTTCAAACATTTATTTGCAGGCCCCTTCATAAAAACCCTCAAATTTCCAAGTCCCTCAGCCTCTTGAGTTACATGCATATATCTTTGTATATGCATTGTTGTTTGTATGCATTTGAATGTGCAAGTTCAGTTGTACATTGGCGAGCCTGAAAAAGATGTTCAATCAGCCTTCAAAAGGTGAAAAAATAGTTGTATGCATATTGGGCTTGTATGTGCAATTCTAGGCATACAAAGGTCGTTGTATATCGCATATTCCATTGAAGATTCTATGCTTGTATGTAAGGGTTTGCATGTATATTTTGTTTGTATGTTCGAATATACAAGTGCACATGTAAAGGAAAAGATGAAAGGGTTTTATGCATTCACCATGTACAAGGCCGACATACAAGGGGGACATACAAAGGTTTCATCGGTGAAAGAATATGCATCGACAGCTCAACTAATTGTCTTTCTAATGGCTGACGATGCAAAGGGGAAAGATGCAAGTGGATTTACAAGGCAATGTATATTGGCGGCAACATACAAAGGAAAGTATGCAAGGTGATATGTATATCTGATATACAAAGGCGATTGTATGTTTGCACATGCAATCAAACATACAAGGGCCTATACATTCCTAATATGCAAGGCTGGACCTGAAAAGATATACATTTTGGTTGATAAAGGTAGAGGTCTGGATTGTATGTATGTTTTATTTGTATATCCGCATTGTATGTTTACGATATATAAGGCAAAGATGCAAGGGAGGATATACAACCCAAATGTGAAAGGAGAATATGTTGTGGTAGATAAATGGTTCAGGTCCACGGGTTGTATGTTGCACATTGTATGTGCGATATACAACGTGATATACAATGGTGAAGATACAAGCCAGACTTCAAGGGTTTTTCTAATCCGGCTGATAAATGAGTGGAAGTCTGCATTGTATGTATATTGCATATTGTATATATGTAATGTACAAGGTGATGTGTAAAAGAGGGAGATACAAGCCAGACCCAGATGAAATTTCAAATTTGTTCATAACATTTTGGGGTCCACGCCTTGTATGCAGGGCAATTGTATGCATATACAATCCCATATACAACTGCATTATACAAATATTTGAAGGTGAAAAAGGTGAAAAAGTTAGTTGTATGTATATGCATTCTTCATACACAAAGATTTAAATGTACAATGGGCAAAAAAGGCAAAATGTATGTTCATGCTATAAAAGTCAAAAAGGAAAAAAACTGCCTGCTTGGCAGGATTCTATTGGCCAATGGATTTTTTGCATGAATTGAGACCGCAGATCTCGGCAGTAGGATGGAAATCAATGGCCAGTTTCAAATTCTTAGAAAGTGAAGGATTTCCTGTGTTTGCTGCATCTTTTTTAGGCGAGAGAAAACTTCAGAGGCACGTGAACCGCTACACTTCCAGCCATAGGTAGATAGGCCATTAATGGTGGGTTTGCAAGACGTATGGGTCAAAATGACAGACCAGCTACCATATTCAAGGGTGAAAATCTCCAGGTGGAAGTGCATATCCTAATTTCAACCACTCTTTCCTCTATTTCTCTTCACCACATTGAATGCTTTGGGCTCCATTTTCATGGTGCGATGCATCGGGCAAAATTTTGAAATGCCCTTGTACTTGATTGTTGAGGGCACATTCTGAGTATATTAGAACTGTGTGACTCATTTTTTTAGAGGTTATTGAAGATTTGGGCATTTTTTGGGGAAATAATGAAGAATAGAGCATTTCTTGGTTGTTCTGTCTCTGTTGGAGTTTGAGTTACATTTTGAATGTAGGTTGCACATATGTTTAGTTTCAATGTTGTTTTATATGAAAAATGCATTGTTGCATGTGTTTAGTTGCTTGTCTCCATTGCTGTATGCATAGCTTCTTCTAAATTAGGTTGCTAAGGGTTCCTCAAATTCTAGAATATAGACTTTCTGTATTGCATGCTTGATCTGTGACTTCCATTCAAGGAGTGGATTAAACTATTTTAGGTCAGGTATGAAGAAGAATGTATGTCAGTTGGGATATGTGTAAGTAGAGACAACTAAATACTTAGTCTTGGGTGGTGTTTGTAAGGCAAATACCAGTCTTGACCCCTTGAAACTTGAATGCTAGTGCAAATCATTCTCTTGTATATGTCTAGTTGACTCCTTGCCCTGAGATAGGCACCAGTCTACTTCTTGTGTAGTAGTTATGACCCAAAACCCCTTGTCTTGTATCCAAAACATAAAAAAAAACATATCCTTTCAAATTTCAAACCTGTTAGTTTGTAGGAGTAGAAATAGGACCCCTACATACTCTCATTCCTAACCAGTTAGATATGTCTAAGAACACTATCAAACTTGTGATTTATCATGCAAACCTTGGTCCATACATGAAAGTATTCTGCCTGTTGTTGTAAAGCTAAATCTTTATGTCATTGGGTGAGTCAAGGTTACATCTTTAGCTATAGGGATACCCCCCTTGGTGCGGCAGAACTAGAAGTGAAGGGGAGGTAGCTCATGCAACCTCCTATATTTGTTGGCCGAATCTGCCTGTACATTAGAACTAGCAAACCCTCTACTGATTCAAAGAGAAAGACCCAACAAAGTGGTGACTACGCTGGGGACTGAGTCACATAATTTAAAGGCTGGAAAATCTAGTTTCCAGTGAAGTTGTTCCAGCAATACCAAAGAACGACCATGTGGTGCTCTGCTGGCATGATGAATCCAGAAATTGAAAGTGCCTTGTTGATATTCTGTCCTCTTTGTGAGAGGTGGCGACTCTGTTGATTGAACCTATCCAGTCCTGCAACATATTTCTAGGTATGCCATCTTCTCACTCGAAATGATTCAAATAGAGTAGCAGACCTGGTTGTGCTCTCAAAGAAGACCATTTTTTATTGAAAGATATAAAGCCCTAAATTTTAAAGGAATAAGTGGTTACCCAAATGTTATTCCCAATAAGATTAGAAAATGTTTGCCAAAATATAGTGGATTAAATTCTGAATCTACAAACAAACATCTGCAATTTTTTTGTAATTTGATAGAAGATTATGAGGTGGAGGCTGAAGATGTTGTAATGAGACTCTTTGTTTAGTCATTAGAGGCTGATGCTAGGGTTTGGTTTTCAGACCTTCCTGTATGTTTAGTTTCTTCATGGGTAGATTTAGAAGTTTTATTCCTAGAGCAGTTTGGTGAAAGGTTTGATTTGGCCTCATTGATCATACATTTCATGAATATCCAAAAGGAAGATGAGGAATTGGTTCCAGCCTTTAATCTTAGATTTATTAAGTTACTCAAGCAGATTCCTAAATATATGAGAACTAATGATGCATTGTGCTTGACAATTTATTTGGCTGCATTTGATAAGAAAATGAGTTATAGATTGTGAGATAAAGAACCAGCTACACTTCACCAGGCCTACAAATTTGCTATGGATATTGAAAATAATCAGAAATATGGAATGCCAATAGGTTTCATGACTGCAAGCTTTCAAAACAGTTTTCAAAGTGAATATATTTCAGCTCTCCCAGTGTGTTCATTGAGAGATGATTTTGTAGAGGGAAATATATTTCACAACAATAGGTGCAGTCATGATGTGATGCATGAACATGAAGAAGATGTTGTAGAAAATGTAGGCACATCCTATAATGGTGAAGAAAAAGACTGTTGTCAGCCTCTAGCAAAGAAGCTTGCAAATGCAAAATGCATTTCAAATGATGAAATGAAAGATATACATGAGGTTGTGTCTTGCAGCAATAGGCATATCCCAGTTATCCCTAATAATTTATATGAGCTGGATATGCAGAGCTTCACTCTAAATATAGAGAACACTGATTCAAGGGATGGCAGTGAATATGTTAGTGACTGTCAGCATTTAGATACATATGTGAGCCTTTTAGATGATGAAATATATATGGATGCTGAATATGAGTGCTTTCTTAAAGATTGTGACCACCTTTACAGTGCAAAGGTCAAAAAATTTTCTTTTGATTATCAGTGCATTGATGAAGAGGAAAAACAAGGTCACTATTCAGATGTGAATGGACAAGTTGCAGATGTGTGTACTGATATAGTGGGGGATAATGTTGGTTGTAGGGGTGACTACAAAGCTTTCAGTGAAGGGCTGCACTCTGAGCTTTTTATGCCTTCTCTTGAGGCATTCCAGGTGGACCTTAATGACAAAATTGCTGAGCACAATGATGATGGATATATGAATGTTTATAAAAATGAATATGATTATGAGATGTTGCTTGTGCCTAAATATCACATGTTTGATACAGAGGAGCTCTTATTTTTTGAAGAAGGGAAAAATTCTGATGAGGATTCATTTGTTTCATATCAGTCTGTTATTTTTCCAAGCAACATCAGTGACTCATATGATGATGACATTCTATAGCTGACGACAATGCATGCTAATGAAGCTTGTTGTAGATTTGTTAAAGAAAGGGATGAAAGGAAGTTCGGTGTGCGGAAATCACTTCCTACACTAATCTAATGAGGAGAGATGTATGCAAATTCAATTTAATTCTTACAACTATAGGAACATAGAACATCTAACAGAGATATAGCAGCAATACACCTTAATTCCCAACAAGGGAAATGGGCAGCAGCATGGGCAATTGCAAAGTAGGGTGCTGCAGACAACCAAGTGTTTTTCGGCTTCATTCAAAGAAATCAAAAGAAAATCAAATATTTGACAAAGAAAAATTCTAGTTTTTCCTTTTTGGTGGCCCTAGGCCACCAAGTAAATTTTAAAAAAAATAATGTGATTTGTGATGCAGGTTGGTGCAGTGTTTGACTCTGTTGCCCAATGGATAAGGGACTAGTCTGCATCCCAGAGATCTATGGTTCTCGCAATGCTTGCAAGAGGCATGCATCCCCAGATAGAGCCAATGTTGGTGCCTACTGCTGGTTCAAGTTTCAAACATTCATCTGCAGGCCCTTTCATAAAAACCCTCAAATTTCTAAGTCCCTCGGCCTCTTGAGTTACATGCATTTATCTTTGTATATGCATTGATGTTTGTATGCATTTGAATGTGCAAGTGTAGGTGTACATTGGCGAGCCCAAAAAAGATGTTCAATCAGCCTTCAAAAGGTGAAAAAATAGTTGTATGTATCTTCGTATGCATATCGGGCTTGTATGTGCAATTCCAAGCATACAAAGGTCATTGTATATCACATATTCCATTGAAGATTTTGTGCTTGTATGTAAGGGTTTGCATGTATATTTTGTTTGTATGTTCAAATATACAAGCGCACATGCAAAGGAAAAGATGCAAGGGTCTTATGCATTCACCACATACAAGGCCGACATACAAGGGAGACATACAAAGGTTTCATCGGCGAAACAATATGCATTAGTAGCTCAACTAATTGTCTTTTCGATGGCCGATGATGCAAAGAGGAAAGATGCAAGTGGATATACAAGGCAATGTACATTGGTGGAAACATACAAAGGAAAGTAAGCAAGGTGAAATGTATATCCGATATACAAAGGCGATTGTATGTTTTCACATGCAATCAAACATACAAGGGCATATACATTCCTAATATGCAAGGCCCGGACCCAAAAAGATATACATTCTGGTTGATAAAGGTAGAGGTCCAAATTGTATGTATGTTTTGTTTGTATATGTGCATTGTATGTTTGTGATATACAAGGCAAAGATGCAAGGGAGGATATACAACCCGGATGCGAAAGGAGAATGTGTTGTGGCAGATAAATGGTTTAGGTCCGTGGGTTGTATGTTGCACATTGTATGTGCAATATACAATGTAATATACAATGGTGAAGATACAAGTTGGACTTCAAGGGTTTTTCCAATCCAACTGATAAATGAGCTGAAGTCCACATTGTATGTATATTGCATATTGTATATATGCAATGTACAAGGCGATGTGCAAAAGAGGGAGATACAAGCTAGACCCGGATGAAATTTCAAATTTGTTCATAATGTTTTGGGGTCCGTGCCTTGTATGCAAGGCGATTGTATGCATATACAATCTCATATACAACTATATTATACAAAGATTTGAAGGCGAAAAAGGTGAAAAAGGTAGTTGTATGTATATGCATTCTACATATACAAAGATTTAAATGTACAATGGGCAAAAAAGGCAAAATGTATGTTCATACTGCAAAAGTTAAAAAGGAAAAAAGCTACCTGCTTGGAAGGATTCTATTGGCTGATGGATTTTTAGCATGAATTGAGACCGCAGATCTCAGCGGTAGGATGGAAATCAATGGCCAGTTTCAAATTCTCAGAAAGCGAAGGATTTCCTGTGTTCGCTGCATCTTTTCTAGGTGGGAGAAAACTTCAGAGGCATGCAAACTGCTACACTTCCAGCTGCGGGTAGATAGGCCATTAATGGAGGATTTACAAGAGGTATGGGTCGAAATGACAGACCAGCTACCATATTCAAGGGTGAAAATCTCTAGGTGACGATGCATATCCCGATTTCAACCACTCTTTGCTCTATTTCTCTTGGCCACATTAAATGCTTTGGGCACCATTTTCATGGTGCGATGCATCTGGCAAAATTTTGAAATGACCTTGTACTTAATTGTTGAGGGCACATTTTGAGTATATAAGAACTGTGTGACTCATTTTTTTAGAGGTTGTTGAAGATTTGGGCATTTTTTTAAAAATAATGAAGAACAAAGCATTTCTTGGCTATTCTGTCTCTGTTGGAGTTTATGAGTTGCATTTTGAATGTAGGTTGCACATATGTTTAGTTTCAGTGTTGTTTTATATGAAAAATGCATTGTTGCATGTGTTTAGTTGCTTGTCTCCATTATTGTATGCATAGCTTCTTCTGAATCTAGTTGCTAAGGGTTCCTCAGATTCTAGAATATAGACTTTTTGTATTGCATGCTTGACCTGTGACTTCCACTCAAGGAGTGGATTAAACTATTTTAGGTCAAGTATGAAGAAGAATGTATGTCAGCTAGGATATATGTAAGTAGAGGCAGCTAAATACTTAGTCTTGGGTGGTGTTTGTAAGGCAAATACTAGTCTTAACCCCTTGAAACTTGAATGCCAATGCAAATCATCCTCTTGTAGACGTCTAGTTGACTCCTTGCCCTGAGATAGGCACCAGTCTGCTTCTTGTGTAGTAGTTATGAACCAAAACCCCCTATCTTGCATCCAAAACATAAAAAACATATCCTTTCAAATTTCTAACCTGTTAGTTTGTTGGAGTAGAAATAGGACCCCTACATACTCTCATTCCTAACCAGTTAGATATGTCCAAGAACACTGCCAAACTTGTAATTTATCATGCAAACCTTGGTCCATACATGAGAGTATTCTACCTATTTTTGTAAAGCTAAATCTTTTTGTCATTGGGTGAGTCAAGGTTACATCTTTATCTATAGGGATACCCCCCTTGGTGCGGCAGAACTAGAAGTGAAGAGGAGGCAGCTCACACAACCTCCTATATTTGTTGGCCAAATTTGCCTGTGCATTGGAACTGGCAAACCCTCTACTAATTCAGAGAGAAAGACCCAACAACTTGCATGGCCTTTCAACTTTATTTTTGCAAACTTGACCCGATCTGGGTCTTCCACATCTTCATACTTGAAATACTCCTCCATGTCATTGATCCAATCAATGAGTTGTTCTGGATTCAAATCTTAAGAATATGTAGAAACTTTGATCCTAGGTCTCTTTCCAATCTTAGAAATGGCCCTCAATAGACTAACTTCTGCAGGATCTCCTACAGCTTCTTGTTCCTCCTTAGATAGCTCTTCTTTAGCTTCATCCTCTCTCTCTTCTCTTGTTCTTGGCTCAAACCCTCTTTGCAACTCCTCTTGCAATGCATCGATTTGCCTTTGCAGGGCTCTAAAACCCTCTTTTGTCAAAGCATTCCTCCCAATATGATTTCTTCATGGAGGCATCTTTATCTCTGTAGAAAACCCACAACTTCAAGTCCTGGTGCAAACTACCTCATGGTCAGCGATCTGTCTACACACTCGGGAACCCTTGCTCTAATACCACTTAATGAAGGGAGTAAATCATAAAACACACAACAACATAAATTGCACATAGAAAATAGAACTTTCTTTATTTATTTGGACAACTTATTACATTACAGAAGCTCAAATACAATCAAAGGAATCAACCCTCCACAGGGTGCAACACATTATAGCTTCCTATCACAAGACTCTGGAATCATTAGCCTTCTGTAACCTCAAATCAGCCAGGGTTTCTATTTTCCTGCCTATTCTTGACTCTACACTTTCCTCCTTAACTCTACTATTGCCCAGGGTTCCCCAAAATGGTTATTAGTAGCCTTTTTGGTGGCCAACAACCTAATTTTAAAATTTGCACCTCCCTCCAAAAATAGGTCAACTTCTGAGAGCCATAACTTTTGATCTAGGTGTCCGATTGATGAATAGTTTTATGTGTTGGAAAGCTCGTGGAGTGCTCTACGCACTAAGAACCAGCTCTATTGGTTTCGGCCATTTGCAGGCCCATACGAGGCTATTTAGTGCCTCAAACTTGAGTTTGAATAATTTCCAAGCATTTTTCAAAAAATAGAAACTTTATTATCTTTCATCTTACAAATAAACTTTGCATGATTCCTTTGCCAAAGATCTTATTTTTTAGTTATGTAGCTTCATGTAAATTTTCACTTCATTCCATACACAAATGTAAACTTTTCAAAAATAGCAGGTTGCTATTTTTAGCAGTTTGGAAAAACTGAAAGTTCTACATCATTATTCAAGCGATTATAGAACCAGAACCACAAATTTTGAAAAGAAATGGAAAGAACATCAATAATTTTGAAACACATCTTTTTTTTGGGTGATGCAAGATTGCCCTTACACCACTAGATGCTCTTGCATCAATAATATAATAGAAACATATCATTTCATTTATCCTTGAAGTAAAACATATAGATCTACTATCAAATTGAGCAATATTTTGCCTATCAATACACAATTTTTCCCATTCTCATAGCAACTAAAATCAGCAACTATAACTTTTATTTCCAAATGCAATTTAGTTTAAATACACTCAAAATGAAACATTTATTTTACAACTCAAGAGAGAACAATTACTCTCTTTCTCAATAACACAAAAACTAATCGGCCAACTTATCCATGGCTCACAATAGCCAAAATGAAAATGATCAAAACCACAAAAAGAAATCTCTTTTCTCTTCCACACTCCAAAGCTCCAAATATAACTTGAAATAAACACATAGAAGGGGGAAAAAGCCACAAAACTGTTCTCCTCCCTACCATAGACTCACTCATGAGTCACCCCTGAGCTTGGAGGTCATCCTCACACAAGGAAACACACACCACTTCACAACTAGACCCACAAACACAAAAGCAAGAAACTCCCATGGCTTACACAAAATAAACTCACCAAAATGAGTTTAATGGGGTAGGGGAGTGGACATCACTTAACTCAAGAGTGCCACTCCAAATAACTCCCAAAACCAAATTTCTCAAGGCCTCAAGCCATCACAAAATACTATTTTTCCACAGATTTTTCATGGCTCTCAAGCCATTTAACACACATTTTCTCATTTTGCCCTCAAGGCTAAAATACCACAAATGAACAAGGATGTGACCTTGAGGATGTTCACTCCTCCCCTACCCCACACATATTGAGCATTTTCTCCAAATGGAGAGGCTCTTACAACACCCAAACAAAAATCCCCACAACAATAAAAGTAAAACACACACACACACACATAGCAACACTCAAGAAATGAAAATACATAAGGAAAGGCATTAGCCTTGAATCCTACCTTTAATAGCCCAAATAGAAGATAGTTGAGAAGAGCTCCTCCAACTCCACCTCCAACTCTTTCTCCAAATTGAGCCTCCAAAATCCCCTCCAACTCTCTCCCCAAATCAATTAAAATTCCAAAAATTGAAAAAGATTCAACAACCCCCTCCCTCCCTTCAAGAAGGATTAAAATAGGCTCTTCTCACAAGCCTTGAGGAATGGGGAGGTGACACATGTCACCTCCTCACTCCTCCACACAACCTCTTACAAGACTCTTGGAATGGGGTGGTGACACATGTCATCCACCCATTCCACCAAGTCTTTCCCCCTCCACTTGCTCTCTCTCTCTCTCTTAGACATGTGGGAGATAAAAGGTGGAGCCAAAGGAGTGGGTACTACAAGTGCCACAATCAACTCCTCCTAAGGAAGCCCACACAACCCCAAGGTACCCTCACCAATTGTGGGAGAGGCTTGGGGTTGAGTCCTCCACAATTTAGGGGTCTTGAAGACTCCCCCAAACCTTGGAAAGAGGAATGGAAGAGGTTGAGTGTTTGACCCACTCTTCCTCTCCTTCCCAAACTTTTATTTTCGTCACTTTACTTCAGAGTGAAGTTTAGGTGACAAAATGGGAGTTTACCTAAAGTTATACAAGTTCAAATAGTCCCTAGACCCTAGGGGTACAACCCAGGGTCACTTTTAACCTATTTTGAGCACCATACGTTGAGTAAAAACACATAAAAAGGGGACTCAAAATTATAAACTCAAAATAAGATTCAAATGAACATTACATCTTAACAACGCCAATTAAAGTCAATTATAAAAAGAGGTAGACCTAACCCAAACAACATCACACAACAACATTATGAAAATTTCATCATGCATACATAGTTGATCTTGGTTCCTCTTGGAACTAGATCAGCTTTACACAGGAAATCACAAGGTGTGTGGGATCATCTCTAATCATCCATGGCCTGGTTAGAAATACATGCGTACTTAAACAAAATATTAATCCAACATGTATATCATAGCTACAGCAAAGTAAAACATACACTCACAACATCTCATGATCATATAAACATCATAAAATCACATCATAATTAAATTCATCATTTGCATTTCAATAATCCATTCGAAGATAACATCGCATAATAAATCCATCACATACTCACATAACTAGTATCTAAATAACATCATCGTTAGTAATCAAATCAACATCTAGTCTCATCACAATCATGCTAAACATAATAAATCAAAAATAAAAGCATATAGTCTAATAGTCCTGCATATCAGGATCAACAATCCCCAAAAGTCTAAAATATGTCTCCAATAGTAATGTAAAATGAACATAGTTAGGGAGTGAAAAGGTAGGCCTCACATCCTCCCCCCTAAGACTAAACTTCCTCCTGGAAGTCATCAAAGAGGTGAGGATATAGTGCCCTCAATCTAGTTGCATCCTCCCAAGTCACTGTGACCTAATCATACATGTCCCACTGGAGCCTAACCTAGTCCAGCTCTCGACCTCGAAGGCCTAGTATCTGACAAGACAATATGCGAATTGGATCCACAACCAACTTACTGTCTACCTCTACCTGTAGAGCACTCCAATCCAATACATGAGATAAATTAGATATGTAATGCCACAAAACAGATACATGAAAAATATTGTGGATGTGTGACAGACTAGGTGGCAAGGCTAGATGGTAGGCTATGGGTCCTATCTGCTCCAAGATCTCAAAAGGCCCAACAAAACATGGTGTGAGCTTAGAGCCCTTTCCATAATGGATTGGACTCTTGTGCGGTCGCACTCTCAAGAATACTTTGTCCCCAACCAAGAAGCTCTGATCTACCCTCTTAGCATTGGCATACTTCTTCTATCAATCATGTGGCTCCTGAAGTCTCTATCTAATCAATGTCACCTACTGCTCCATATCCTGAACCAACTCTGGCCCTATTGCAACCCTGTCCTTAATACGGTCCCAACTCAAAGGTGTCTTGCAAGGTCTACCATACAAGGCCTGAAAAGGAGGCATACCTAACGAGCTATGATGCCCATTATTGTAGGCAAACTCAACTAGATACAGATGCTCCTCCCATCTACTCTGGTGATCCATGACATACATACAGAGCGTATCCAAAAGAACCTAATTAACTCTTTGTCTGACCATCTGTCTTAGGGTGATAAGCGGAACTGAAGTTGAGCTGTGTGCCCAACGCCTGCTGCAATGCCCTCCAAAAGGCTAACGTGAACATTGAATCTATGTTAGAAATGATATGGTGAGGTACCCCATGTAATCTAACAATCTCACCCAAGAATACTCTCACCACTGATGGTGCATTGTACATTGTACGTACAAGTGAGAAATGCACCATCATGGTCAACTTGTCAACCATTACCATGATGGCATCATGGCGGTGAGATGACATAGGAAGACCAACAATAAAATCCATGGAAATGGTGTCCCATTTCCACTCAGGTATCTCATGAGGGTATAAAAGACCTACTAGATACTCAAGCTCAGCATTGACCCTCTAGCACTCAAGGCGACGAGCAACATACTCTACAATATCTCGTCTCATACCCGCCCAATGGTATAATTGTTGCAAGTCGGCATGCATCTTCTTCACCCCTGGGTGTGCTGCATAAGGTGCTTTGTGAGCCTCTAAAAGAACTACTGCATGTAGGTCACCCACATGGGGTACATAGATGCACCATTGACATCTAAGAAGCCCATCTAACTTAAATGAATACCCTACAAATTTGCCCACAAGGGCCCTCTGCAACTAGATCTCCTGCTGCACCTCAAGAAACCACTCATCCTCAAGAAGATGAAGAATGATGTGCTCTCTCAAGTCAGCACTCAAGGTCAAGGTCAAGATCTCATGGCACCTCTGACTTAATGCATCAGTGACCATGTTATCTTTCCCTTTGATGTAGTCGACATCAAAGTTGTACTCGCAAAGAAACTCCATCCAACACCACTGATGGGCATTCAAATTCGGCTGTGTGAATATGTACTGTAAACTATGGTGATCTGAATGAATCTCAAAGCGATGTCCCAAAAGAAAATGTCTCTAATGAATGAGAGTGTGAACCACTACTGCGAGCTCTAAATCATGAGTAGGGTAGTTCAGCTCATGTCTTGAGCTTACGTGACTCATATGAAATTGCTCTACCACCTTGTATAAGCATGGCTCCCAAACCCTCAAGTGATGCATTTGTACAAACCATAAAATCCTTTGCAAGATTAGGAACTGCTAGGATGGGAGCGCTGATAAGAAGCTCCTTGAGGACCCCAAAGGCCCTCTCACACTACTCAATCCAAGAAAAACTCTTCCCTTTCCGCTGAAGGAAAGTAATGGGGTACGCTATCTTGGAAAATCCCTCTACAAATTTGTGGTAGTAACTGGCTAATCCCATGAAACTCCTGACCTTTATCACACTAGTGGGTGCTAGCCAATCCATGATAGCCCTGATCTTCAATGGATCTATGGAGATACCATCACTAGATAGAATGTGTCCTAGATACTGCACCTTGGTCCTGAAAAAGGCACACTTCACCAAGTTGCCATAAAGTTGTTGCTCTCTCAAGCACTACAAAACCTGACGTAAGTGATCCACATGCTCCTCCTCGGTTTGTGAGTAGATCAAAATATCATCAAGAAAAATGATCATGAACTGATCTAAATAAGTGTGAAACACCCCGTTCATGAGACTCATCAACACTGCAGGGGCATTCGTCAAGCCGAAGGGTACCACAGTGAACTCATAGTGGCCATATCGAGTCCGAAAAGTGGTCTTATGGATATCTAACTCTATGATTCGCAACTAGTGGTAAAGGACTTTAGGTCTATCTTAGAGAACACTCTGGCTCCCTGCATCTAATCAAAAAGGTCATCAATCCTAGGCAGAGGATAATAGTTTTTCACCATCACCTTATTAAGCTGCCTATAGTCCATGCACAAACGAAGTGACCCATCCTTCTTCTTCACGAAGATAACCAGTACGCCCCATGGTGAAATGCTAGGTCAGATGTGCCCCTTCTCAAGAAACTCCTCTAACTACAACTTAAGCTCCATGAGCTCATGTGTGGTCATCCTGTAGGGTGTATGAGACACTAGCTTTGCACCTGGCACTAGATCAATGTGGAAGTCTACCTCTCTACGTGGAGGCATACCTGGTAACTCTGATGGAAAGACATCGACGAACTCCCTCAAGATAGGATGGTCATCTAATGATGCCTCTACCTCATCCTCTGATCTGTTACTAACCATGATAGCAAACAACTGACATCCCTTTCGCATGCAGTGCGTAAGCTACTGATCAGATATCATATGAACTATCATGGGCTTCTAAATCCCCACTACCTCAACTGATGTACCAAGATCATCTAAACATCTAATTGCCTTTCAGTGACAATCTAGCTTGGCTCTATGAGCTGCAAGCCAATCCATGCCTAGAACTACACCACAGGATCCCAAAGGCATAACCCTAAGAACGCATAATGTAGTTAAGGCCCCCAAAGAGATCTCACAATCCTAAATCAAGGCATCTACTAACATCTTGGCTCTAGTGGCCAACTCAACCTCCCACCTAACATCGTGCTTAGAGGCCACCAGCCTGCAACGCTCCATTAACAATGTAGAAATGAAAGAGTCAGTAGCGCCAGAGTCAAATAAAATAGAAATGGGTACATCCCCAATCATACTTGTTGTATCGATACCTAAGGCCTAGAAATCAGCCTTGCGGTTATCAACCCTTGCAAACATATGGTGGGATCTACCCACATCACCAACAGTCTACTCTAAACCTCCTGCACAAGGCTGTCCCCCTGCCGTAAAGACCTGTGGGCACTCTCTGGACAAATGTCCTACCCTACCACATACGTAGCATGGGCCCCTAGCCTGTACCTATCCAGTCTGAGTCCTACTACTCTGCTATTGTCCAATCTATCATGTGGACCCCTAAGAACCCCTGTAAGACTATTGTGATCTCGCAGGTCCCACAGGTGGTCCCTGTAGTCTCTGATCCCTATGTGGGTCCTACTACTACTAACCTCAATTTGGTCCTCCCTGTGCCCTCTGCTTGGGTCTAGACCTCTGCTAATACTACTGTTGATGTTGTGGAGGCCTAGGAGGTAAAGATGGAGAACTAAATCCTCCTCTCTATGGTGGTGGTGGTCTACAGAAATTCTGCTGCTGCTACTGGCTATGATCCTAACACTGAGGGCGTGAACTCTGTCCTTGTCCCTAGATCTCCTCTGCTATAGATGCCTTCTTGGCATCCTCACTCAAGGTCTGGGGGTCTACCATGCGCACAGGCCCTAATATCCCTGATTCAAACCTTTGATAAACTTGTGAACCAGAAGCTTTTCATCATGGAGATACTCTGCATAACGTGACAGCTCTGTGAATCTACCCTCATACTGTGCAACCAGAAGTCCTCTCTGCTGCAAGTCATGGAACTCATTGATCTGACACTACTTGTAATGGTCTAACAGATATCGTGCATTAAAGCACTCAATGAATGTTTTCCATGAAAGTGTATCCAAAGATAAGTGACTCTTGCACTCCTTAGTGTGCCACCAAGTCAATGCTACATCTCTCAATAGGTGAACCACCACACGTGCCTTTGTGTTTCCCTCATAAGGAGGCAGTGGAAAGTACCTGTGCAAACTAATAAGCCAAGCCTTTGCCTCAGCTCCCTCTGTGGTCCCAATGAAAGTAGGTGGATTCAGCCTCAACAAATCTCTGTGCCCTCGGATAGGCTCATCTACACCATAACCATAAGGCCCATGAAAAACCTGCTCTATTCTCACTGTCTCCTCTCACCTAGCATGATGCGGAGGGCTCCTGCTACGAGCTTTGTAAGTCGAACCAACCTCTTTCACTGTCATAACAGGTATCTCAACATAAGGCTCCACATGTGGTGCCACTTGCGGCTTGATGCAGGGCTCTACACGTGGCTCCACATGTGACTGAGTATGTGGCTCCTCTTGCAGATCAATGCGGGGCTTGACACGTAGCTCAACTACAGCTGGTGGTAACCTATCTAGCACTATTTGTAAGGCCTGTAAGATCTGTGGTCCTATATCAGGTATGGGTGGTGCCTGTGGTGCCAGTGGTCCCTGACCCTTGGTTGATGCGTTTCTATGCACCTCTATGAATGCAGTGTGGCATGAACATGCTCGCCTCATTCTTGGTGGCATCCTATAAGAATGAGGTAGTCACGAATCAAATGAATTTATGGAATAAGTAATGTGCCCAAACAAGCCCAATGTTTAAACTTGGGCTCTGATACCAAATGTCATGCCCACATTTCCCATGTAGTCACGACATGCAACACATGTGTCATGTCCACATTTGTCATGTCCACATTTGTCATGTGGTCATGACATGAAATATCAAAAAATTTCCATGCATCCCTAGAAACCCCCTCGCACACATCAACATGCTTGGTGGAAATATGCATAAAGCATAAACATGTCAGTCAAATGTGGGGTCATGCGATCACATGTGCATTCCCCTAAGTGATGAAAGCCAACGAAGGGGGTCAATGCGACGTGAGAAGTGTTGCTATTAGGGTTAGGATCAAAAGATTGAAACCCTAAGTTTACCTAAGTGAGTGAAGTGATTTCGACACAAGTTGAAATCAAAAGACTAATAAAAAGCATAAGAATAAACTAATAGCTTAATTTAAAATCAACAATTTTGTGGAAATGATAAATTAACACTGTACGAGGTTTAAAAATACTAAATTAACTTAACCCTAGATTCCAAAAAAATCTAGCAGCATAAGGCCTCACAGATGTGAATAGGGTTATTCTAATTAAAAAGTTTTTGGTCAAAAGTTTACTAGGTTTGCTAAGTTGGATAACGACTAATTTATTTAACTAATTAATTCGCACTAGATTAATTAAATTAAAACAAATAATCAAATTAAAATCTAAATTAAAAATTAACCTCGTTGATTAAATTTCGCAAGAAATAAATTAATCCCATTGATTTAGAATTTAAATACACTTCAATAGTTTAATTGGAGGGAATTAAGATAGATTAACTAAATTCTTTTCCAAAATAATCAAATTAAAAAAAAATACATTTGTTGGGATAAGGTGCCATTAGCCTTGTAAATCCCAATATTGTATTTATTCTATTTATTATATGTAATTTGTAATTATCCATGAGGAGATGTATTAGTTTCATTGGCAGGGGTAATTTCAGAGCCACCGGAAGTTATTACGGAGTGACTTTTACTATTGACAAATGTAAAAACTCATGGTAAATGAGGATAGGTTGTTCCCTTGAGGAATATACTATTTTTGGCATGTATGACAACTATCATAATGTTTGGTGAGTGAATCTATGATAGCTGTAAGTTGTCATAAGCTTCTGTGATTCTATGAGGCATATGATGGATATGTTAGTTGTATATTTGCTATATTTAGTCCAAGGTTCCTATCTTGGAAAGATACTCTTTTGCTAGAATCTATGACGGTTATGACACATCATAAGATGTTGTATGAGGCTAGATTTAGTCTTGGGCACCCAACCTTTGCAGGGCTATTTTTGGACAAGTGGAAGGTGCTTGTAAGATGGCATTTAATATTTGTATGTTGGGGAATCTCATGATAGTGAAGGTGAATGCCTAAGATGAGTTAAAAAATGTTTCTATAAGTATTTTCTATGTATTAGTTGCTGCAATATAGATTTTAGGTACTCAGGTGCTATCAGATTGAAGGCTGGTGGAGAGAGTTGAAGTGTTGTTGTATTGTAAATTATTTTTCAAATTAATAAAAACATTGGACCTCTTTCCTGTGTGGAGTTTTTTACCTGAAAGGGTTTTCTCAATGTTAAACATTGTGTTATGTGTTCATATTTATGATTTTTCATTTTTGTGAAGCATAGTTTTGTTTCTATGTTACAATCTCCATTAATAACACATAGTTAAAGATTGCTGAAATTTATCTTGAATTAGATTTTAATTAAAGTAATGTTGCTTTCATTTCTAACATTTGGTATCAGAGCCTGGCTAGCTTTGACTCTTGGGTGGTAGTGTGGAAGCTATAGCTATAGTGGGAGATTTGGTTGTGTTTGTTTTACACATCTTGTGTTGTTATTATGGCTGCATCCACCGTTGCATCAACCTCTCAATTGGACATTGAGAAGTTCAACGGAACGGGGTATGAGTTGTGGAAGCTAAAAATGGAAGATTTGTTGGAAGAAAGAAACTAATGGTTGGTTGTTCAAAAAGAGAAGAAACCTGATGATGTCTCTCAAGATGAGTGGGATAGACTGGATAAGAAGGCATGGGGAACCATCCGGTTGTGTCTATCAGACTCTATCCTATTGAATGTCGCAAAGGAAAAGATTGCATACAAGTTGTGGAAATGGTTGGGTGAGATCCATGAAAATGTGAGAAGGTGAATCAGTTGCAGAGCATTTAAATTCTTGTAATTTATTGGTGAGTCATCTTGATTCAGTAGATGTTGAAGTTAGTGAGGAAGATAAATGCATCTTACTTCTTTGTTCTTTACTTGAGTCTTGGGAGAATGTTATCCTTGCTATCACTGCTAACCTTGCGGATGCAAAGTTGGATGCTCTTGTTTCAGTTCTACTGTCATAGGAATTGGGGAAGAAGAGTTCAGATAGTTTAGGGGATGCTCTTAGTGTCAGGGGAAGGTCTAAGGAAAGGGGACCAAAAGGAGATCAGAAAGGGGCTAAGGACAAGTCCAAGGGCTGATCTAAGACTCCTAGTAAAAAGAACAAAGTTAAGTTTTGGAACTGCGGTAAAAGGGGACATGTGAAGGAGTGTAGAAACCCCAAGAAATAGTGGGAGAGTGCTTCAAATAAGTCATCAAAATGCAAGTGAAGAATTTTTACTTTCTACATGTAATGTTGTTTCTAATGAAAATTGGTTGGTTGACTTAGGATGCTCGTTTCATATGACCCCGCATAAGGAATGGTTCTCCACATATGAAGAATATGATGGAGGTAATATCTACCTTGGTGACAACTCTACATATCCGATTGTCAGGAAAGGAAAGGTATTGTTGTGTTTCAGTGATGGGAGGATTAAAACCCTCCCTGGTGTTTTGCATGTTCTTGGATTAGATAGAAATCTGATTTTAGTTTCGAAGTGAATGATTTGGGAATGCATGTGACATTTGACAAGCATGGCTGCAGATTGGTGAGAGGGAACTTGGTGGTAGTGAAAGGGAAGAGATTCAGGAACTTGTTTAAGATTAAAGCCACTACAGTTTGTAATGCCTCCTATGTATCTGAGTCCACTACTGAAAATACATATATGTTGTGGCACCGTAGATTGGGCCACACAAGCAATAATGCATTAAAAACTATTAAGAATAAAAATTTGTTGGATGGTTTCTCCTATTCTAATGAGCACTTTGATTTCTGTGACCATTGTGTGTTTGGTAAACAAAACAAAAAATTATTTCCTTCAGGAAGAAATAGAGCAAAAGAGAAGTTAGAAATTATTCATACAGATGTGTTTAGACCTGTGAATAATGAATCTATCAGAAAATCTTGTTATTTTGTAACCTTCATTGATGTTGTATCAAGATTTACATGGATTTATTTTATGAAGCATAAATCTAAAGTTTTCACTAAGTTTAAGGAATTCAAAGTCTTAGTAGAGAACCAATTAGGTTTAAAGATAAAAATATTAAGATCTGACAATGGAAGAAAATATTGTTCTAAAGAATTTGATGAGTTTTGCAAACATGCAGGTATAATCAGACAAAAGACAACTTTGTATACACCACAACAGAATGGTGTTATAGAAAGGATGAACTAAACAATTATGGAAAGGGCCAAAAGTATGCTTAGTGATACACAGTTGGATAAATGCTTTTGGGCAGAGGCTATGTGTACTGCTTGCTACTTGATAAATAGATGTCCTTGTAAGGCTCTTGATTCAACACCTTATGAAGTGTGGAGAGGTAAGAACCTTCTATTTCACATTTAAGGGTTTTTCGTTGTGAGGCTTTTGTTCATGTGCCTAAGGAAAAGCTATCTAAGTTGGATCCAAAAGCTAAAAAGTGTACATTCATTAGATATGGCGATAATGTGAAAGGTTATAATCTTTGGAATCCACTAACCCGCAAGAGTATCTTTTCTAGAGATGTTATTTTCAGGGAACTTAGAGCTATTTTTGAACCTAAGAAGCCAAAAGAAAAAGATGAAAAAGTAAAGATGGTGCACTTTAATTTAGAGTAGCAAGATGCACCTCAGGAAGAACATAATGATGGATTGGGGGGTGAAGAAGAAGAAGATTGGAGTAGTTCTAATAAAGATGAGTTTGTTGTTACAGAAGAAGTTGTTGCAGATGATCATGCAGAAGAATGAGTAGAGTCTCTTACTCCACCCTTGAGGAGATCCATAAGACAACGGAATCTAGTTAACAAGTATAGCTCACCAGATTTCTGTTGTGTATATGTTTTATTAAGTACTAATGATGAACCTAGATCCTACAGGGAAGCTATTTTTGCAGATGATCGTGAGTCTTGGCAGCTAGCCATGTAGGAGGAGATGATGGCTTTAGACTCTTGTAACACCTGGGATCTTGTTTGTTTTCCCAAAGGAAGAAAGACCATAGGTTGTAAGTGGGTCTTCAAGAAGAAATTTGGAGCAGATAGGTCATTGGAGAAGTACAAAGCTAGACTAGTAGCTAAGGGCTACTTCGAGAGAGAGGGAGTTGATTTTGGTGAGATATTCTCTCCTATTGTTAAATTGACTTCTATTAGATTTCTCTTATCCATTGCTATAGCTTATGATTGGGAGATTGAGCAAATGGATGTTAAGACTGTGTTTTTGCATGGAGATCTTGAAGAAGAAATTTATATGCAACAACCTACAGGTTTTGAGGTAAAAGGAAAAGAATATTGGGTTTGCAGGTTAAAGAGGTCTCTCTATGGTTTAAAATAGTCCCCCAGAATGTGGTATAAAAATTTTGATTCATTTGTTTTCAAATTGGGTTTTGTTAGAAGCGAGGAGGATCATTGTGTTTACATTCATTGTGTTAATGATTCTATACTGGTTATTGCTTTGTATGTTGATGACATGTTGTTTTTCAATAATACTAAGGGTATGGTCAATGAACTTAAAGCCGAACTTTCAAGTGCATTCGAGATGAATGATCTCTGTGCTGTAAGGTATATTTTAGGAATAGAGATCAAGAGGGATACAGTTAATAAGAAGGTTTGGTTGTCACAAGGTAAGTATGTGAATACTATTTTGCAGAGGTTTAGTTTGCAGGACTGTAACCTAGTTAGAGTTCCTTTACCCATTAGTACTAAGCTTTCATTAGATATCTATCCAAAGACTGAGGATGATCTTGAGGATATACCTAATGTTCCATATGTTAGTGTTGTAAGGAGTTTGATGTATGCAATGGTTTGCACTAGACTAGATATTTCCCAAACAGTGGGAGTTTTGAGCAGATTTATGTCTAACCCTAGTAGACAAAATTTGAACTATGCGAAGAGGGTGTTTAAATATCTTGCAGGTACTCCTGATCATTGTTTGGTTTATTTAGGTACTGATAGTACTGATAAATCTTTAGACATACAGGGTTTTGTTGATGTAGATTGGGCAGGTGACTTGGATAGAGAAGGTCCACTAGTGGCTGTGTTTACTCTGTTTGGAGGTGCAGTGAGTTGGATGAGTAAGAGGTAGCCCATAGTTGCTTTCTCCACCATAGAAGTAGAGTATATGGCTGCTACTCATGTCTCTAAGGAGGTAGTTTGGTTTAGGAGATTGTGTACAGGTATTGGTTTTGATTGCAAGATCATTCAGATTGGTTGTGATAGCCAGAGTGCTATCTGTTTGGCCAAGAATCCCATGTATCGTTTTCAGACTAAGCATGTTGATGTTTAGTATCACTTTGTTCAAGAGTTGGTTGCAAATGGAGAGATTGAGATAAAGAAGATAGACAATCAGGAGAATGTTGCAGATTCATTGACTAAGCCTATGAGCACAGAGAAGTTCATGTGGTGTAGAGAGGCCATGGGCCTTGTTTCTAGTGCTTAATTATTTTCATTTGTTTTCCTATGGGTTGATTTACAATGTATAATGTCAAGTGGGAGAATGTTGGGATAAGGTGCCATTAACCTTGTAAATCCCAATATTGTATTTATTCTATTTATTATATGTAATTTGTAATTATCCATGAGGAGATGTACTAGTTTTGCTGGCAGGGGTAATTTCAGAGTCACCAGAAGTTATTACAGAGTGACTTTTACTATTGGTAAATGTAAAAACTCATGGTAAATGAGGATATGCATGCTCTCTTGAGGAATATACTATTTTTGGCATGTATGACAACTATCATAATGTTTGGTGAGTGAATCTATCACAGCTGTAAGTTGTCATAAACTTTTGCGATTCTATGACACATATGACGGATATGTTAGTTGTATATTTTCTATATTTAGCCCAAGGTTCCTATCTTGGAAAGATACTCTTTTTCTAGAATCTATGATGGTTATGACGCATCATAAGATTATGTAAGAGGCTAGATTTAGTCTTAGGTGCCCAATCTTTGCAGGGCTATTTTTGGACAAGTGGAAGGTGCTTGTAAGATGTCATTTAATATTTGTATGTTGGGGAATCTCATGAGAGTGAAGGTGAACACCTAAGATGAGTTATAAAATGTTTCTATAAGTATTTTCCATGTATTAGTTGCTACAATATAGATTTTAGGTACTCAGGTGCTGCCAAAATGCTATTAGATTAAAGACTGGTGGAGAGAGTTGAAGTGTTGTTGTATTGTAAATCATTTTTAGATTAATACAAACATTGGGCCTCTTTCCTGTGTGGAGTTTTTTACTCGAAAGGGTTTTCTCCATGTTAAACATTGTGTTATGTGTTCATATTTCTGATTTTGCATTTATGTGAAGCATAGTTTTGTTTTTGTGTTACAATCTCCATTAATAACACACAGTTCAAGATTGCTAAAATTTATCTTGAATTAGATTTCCATTGAAGTAGTGTTGCTTTCATTTCTAACAACATTCTCCCCATAGTTTAAAGTACCAAACATAAATGATTACATCCACTAAAAAAAATTAATAATTCTTCTCCAAAATAAATAAGGTTACTCACAATACTAAATTTACCTCCAACCCCATTAAAATAAAAAACAAAAGGAAAATCAATAAGTGAGGGAAAATTATTTAAAAATAGTTTAAAAAGGGCAAGCCCTAAAAAGTCTCCTAATTAAAATAACAATTTCCTTATGGAGAAAAGAAGGAAACCCTAGCCTCCATTTTCATTTTGCTTTTCTCTCCTCCTCTCCTTCTCAATTTCTCTCCTCTTGTTTTAATTTTTTTGAATTTGTGTTGCAGGTTGGAATGAATGGGAAACCATGGACGCCACTTCCAAAAGGTATACTCATGAATATATCCATTTTTTTTTTCAATTATATATAAAAGAAAAATAGAGATTTAAAGTATACAAAGGTAGCAAACATTGTGAAACTGCCATATATATATATATATATATATATATATATATATATATATATATATATTAAGCATTAAATAATTTTAATATGCAATAAACATCAAACATTACTTGTTGATTACCCTGGCTGAAGGGCTAAACGATGATGAGGATGGTGATGGCCTATTACATAGAGGAGCATCGTTAGATATTTGCGGGTTCTACTTTGGGTTGTGTAGAGTTTTAGAGGGGGGGCGAAGATGTAAGGATTACAAGGAAAGAGGGAAGTATTAGGGATTCTGGGTGCCGTGGTCTATTAAGAGGGTAAGGGGAATGGGAGTGTGGGGAGGGGGCTGAACCCCCACCCACACTCCACTACAGTGGATTGTGGGTGGGGGTTCAGCCCCCTCCCCACACTCCATACACATTGCAAGCGGCGGTGACGATGGGGATTTGAAACCCCCTTCCCTCTGTTTAATATTCCTAAAACCCCAAAAAAAAACTCTGTCACACTCGACAGAAAAAATGAACGTTCAGATTAATTAAAATGAAATTTTATCCCCCTTTTTTTTGTTACACAGTTTCATTAAATATATATATGAGTATGTGTTCTGATGGATATACATATATTCAATACATATTATATATATATATATAGAACAGAGATTTTTGTTTCACAGTTGTATATATTTTCCAGAAATAAAAAAGAACATAATATATATATATATATATTGATATTGTATACTCTGATTTTTTTGGTACTACACCTTGATTTTTTTTTTAACAAGTTAAATAATAAGGGGAAATTCTAATTAAAATGAATATAATAAATCTATATATATTCAACTATATATATAGGTGTGTGTGTGTGTGTGTGTGTGTGTGTGTGTACAATTTTATTACAACCATGTATGTAAATGAATATCTACATTGTGTCAAACTACACATTCTTTTTTTTTTACAAAGAAAGGTAAGCTAGATAGATATTATTTTGAAATGGAAACTAACGCATTACACATACATTTTTTTTATTTTCTTGAATAATAAAGCAGTAGCTCTCTCTTATTTTGAAAGTCAATAATATAACAACAAGATATCATTTCATTTATCCTTGAAGTAAAACATATAGATCTACTATCAAATTGAATAACATTTTGCCTATCAATACACAAATTTTCCCATTCTCATAGCAACTAAAATTAGCAACTATAACTTTTATTTCCAAATGCAATTTAGTTTAAATACACTCAAAAGGGAACATTTATTTTACAACTCAAGAGAGAACAATTACTCTCTTTTTCAATAACACAAAAACTAATAGGCCAACTTAGCCATGACTCACAATAGCCAAAATGAAAATGATCAAAACCACAAAAAGAAATCTCTTTTCTCTTCCACGCTCCAAAGCTCCAAATATAACCTACAATAAACACATAGAAGGGGGAAAAAACTACAAAACTGCTCTCCTCCCTACCATAGACTCACTCATGAGTCAACCCCAAGCTTGGAGGTCATCCTCACATAAGGAAACACACACCACTTCACAATAAAACCCACAAACACAAAAGCAAGAAACTCCCATGGCTTACACAAAACAAACTCACCAAAATGAGTTTAATGGGGTAGGGGAGTGGACATCACTCAACTCAACAGTGCCACTCCAAATAACTCCCAAAACCAAATTTCTCAAGGCCTCAAGCCATCACAAAATACCATTTTTCCACATAGATTTTCCATAGCTCTCAGGCCATTCAACACACATTTTCTCATTTTGCCCTCAAGGCTAAAATACCACAAAAGAACAAGCATGTGACCTCGAGGAGGTTCACTCCTCCCCCACCCCACACATGTTGAGCATTTTCTCCAAATGGAGAGGCTCTTACAACACCCAAACAAAAATCCCCACAATAACAAAAGTAAAACACACACACACACACATAGCATCACTCAAGAAATGAAAATACATAAGGAAAGGCATTAGCCTTGAATCCTACCTTTAATAGCCCAAATGGAAGATAGTTGAGAAGAGCTCCTCCAACTCCACCTCCAACTCCTCCAAATTGAGCCTCCAAAATCCCCTCCAACTCTCTCCCCAAATCAATTAAAATTCCAAAAATTGAAAAAGATTCAACAACCCCCTCTCTCCCTTGCAGAATTAAAATAGGCTCTTCTCACGAGCCTTGAGGAATGGGGAGGTGACACATGTCACCTCCTCACTCCTCCACACAACCACTTACAAGACTCTTGGAATGGGGTGGTGACACATGTCATCCACCCATTCCACCAAGTCTTTCCCCCTCCACTTGCTCTCTCTATCTCACATGTGGGAGAGAAAGGTGGAGCCAAAGAAGGAGTGGGCACTACAAGTGTCCCAATCAACTCCTCCTAAGAAAGCCCACACAACCCCAAGGTACCCTCAACAATTATGGGAGAGGCTTGGGGTTGAGTCCTCCACAATTTAGGGGTCTTGAAGACTCCCCCAAACCTTGGAAAGAGGAATGGAAGAGGTTGAGTGTTTGACGGTCCACTCTTCCTCTCCTTCCCAAACTTCTATTTTCATCACTTTACTTCAGGGTGAAATTTAAGTGACCAAATGGGAGTTTACCTAAGGTTATACAAGCTCAAATGGTCCCTAGACCCTAGGGGTACAACCCAATGTCACTTTTAACCCATTTTGAGCACCATAGGTTGAGTAAAAACACATAAAAAGGGGTCTCAAAATTATAAACTCAAAATAAGATTGAAATGAACATTACATCTTAACAACACCAATTAAAAGTCAATTATAAAAGGGGTAGACCTAACCCAAACAACATCACACAACAACATTATGAAAATTTCATCATGCATACATAGTTGATCTTGGTTCCTCTTGGAACTAGATCAGCTTTACATGGTAAATCACAAGGTGTGTGGAATCATCTCCAATAATCCATGTCTTGGTTAGAAACACTTGCACACTTAAACAAAATATTAATCCAACATGTATATCATAGCTGAAGCAAAGTAAAACATACACACATCATCTCATGATCATATAAACATCATAAAATCACATCATAATTAAATTCATCATTTGCATTTCAATAATCCATCTCAAGATAACATCACATAATAAATCCATCACATACTCACATAACTAGTATCTAAATAACATCATAATGAAAATCATATGTCAACTCATCATCAGTAATCAAATCAACATCTAGTCTCATCACAATCATGTTAAACATAATAAATCATAGATAAAATCATATAGTCTAATAGTCCTGCATATCGGGATCAACAGTCACCAAAAGTCTAAAATATGTCTCCAACAGTAATGTAAAATGAACATAGTCAGGGAGTGAAAAGGTAGGCCTCACAAAATTCACCATCCTCCAATCACCTAGATGAGCTTTAGGACCTCCTCTACCCCACAAGAGGAGGGGAAGCATGTCAGGTAGTGACAACTAGCAATGGAGAAATAGTTAAGGTCACTAATAGACAATTGGAAACTATCGCCACATTTAACGTTCCGACATCAAAGGGTTTTGAAATAATTGAAGCCAAATCCCTTGGGACCATAGGCGTGGGGGGCCTTAGAAGTGCTAGTGTTCTTAGCTTTGCAAGAAACCACCAAACCAACCTTCTTCCTCTTTTATAGGAGAGGATGACCCAGATGAGGGCTGAGCAGAGGCTTTGGGTCATTGAGATTCCAAAGGGTAGTCCTGAATCTTGTGTTCAGATGACTAGAACTAATAACAAGTGTTGGGAAGATTGATGTAGTGGACACACTGAGAATAGTGGTTTGACCAATCTAAATGTCCACTAAATCCTTGAGGTCTTTGAATAGGTCCACCTCAACATAGACCCATCATTGAGGATGAGCCAAATAGAATTTATTAGGTTCTATACAAACTATAGAACCTTAGGAAGAGGTTATATGGCTTACAAATTTCTAGCATGACAATGACAAATGAGGACTCAAAACGACTTCTCATCAGAGATGGCAAATTCTCAAGTCCAAGATTTAAAAAAGAAGGGAAGAGAAAACTAGCCATGAGCCCCACTTGAGAAAAACATCAACATGATTAGCCTTGAAAAAAATGAAAAAGGAAAAACCCCTTGGTGAGCTTTTGCATGACATCCAGGTGGATCCCATGTGGGGTCTAGATCCTACCAACCCAGTCTTGAAGAATTCTTTCAAAGGGGACTCTACCCACAAAATATATAATTAAAGTGAAATATTCTAGCCATTTGTAGGCATTATCAAACTTAAGAATGGGAAGAACAACATCTGAAGGTGTTTTAAGGGATGTGCCTCATAGAACACCTTAAGAATAAATTTTTGAGGGCATTTGAGTTGGGGTGCCAAGGAAAATCATCATTGAACCTTCAACTCCAGCAATAACAACTACGAAGGAATCAAAGGTTGAGGCCATATAAAGGGGTGAAAAAAATGTCTGCAGGCCTAACAAGGATTTGTTTAGTGGTGATTCTTCGCCAATTGGTGAATAGTTGAAATCAGGGCCTCTAAAAATGGCGAATAGTATGAGCTCTACAGAAGACTAAATCACCTAATTTTTATAGAAATTTTTTTTTGGTTAATTCACCAATCTATTATTTTTTTAAACTAATAAATCCAGTTGATTTGCCAGGTAAATTATGTTGCATTAGAGTTGATTCGCCAATAGTTTATAAAGTAATTACAAATCTTTATTATATTCGCCATTAATAGTATATTCCTTCCATTAATTTTGGGTCAATATCACCATTAATAATGAATTTCCACTTAATCTTAGGCATATTTTCACTTCGAAAAGGGGTTTTATTTGTTGCCATCGATTACCTTTTTAATCAAATGGTTGTGGTTCAATTCCGGGGGACTCTATGCATGTGCCTTTGAAAAGGATTGTTGAGGCCCAGAATTTGTTTTGGGCCACACAATTAGATTTATTTGTGTGGCCCAAAACAAATTTTGGGTCTCAACAAGCCTTCTCAAAGGCACATGCATAGAGTGCCATGGAATTGAACCACAACTATTCGATTAAAAAGGTAATCGATGGAAAAAATTCTCTCTTTTTAGTCTTTGTTTTAAAGTGAGATATTTTAAAAATATTGAATCCATGTGTGCTCTGGAATGCTTTTTAGATAGTGGATTTGTGCTTGGTGGCGAGGGGCTCTGCCCCTTGACCCCACCTGTATCGCGACAGGAGCGTGCTGGGGCCATTGTCCTTGGACCCTACGAGGGGGCACTGCCCCCTCGCACTATCCCCTCAACCCCCATAAGGGGCACTACCCCTTCACCCCACCAGTAACTGCTGCCCCCAAGCCCCTCCTTCAACATTACAAAAAACAAAAAAAATATATTGGGGGATTGCGCTGACCAACTATGAAAATTTTTAAAGGAAAGATTTGCCACTGTAATTAATTTCTTTAGCAATTATTCGCTAGGATTCACCATTGAAATTATTTTTTTACCAATTATTTATTAGGATTCATCAGGATTTTACAAATTTTTTAATAATGTGCATAGATTTGCCAGGGAAATTAATTTTTTTTTCAAAAAAAAAGAAAGATTCACCAGGAAAATTATGGCACTTACCTAGGATTCACCAGAATTTTTTAGGCTTTTTTAGGGGGGTCTCCTTAAAGTTATCACTAAGGCCTACTAATTTAAAAAATGCTATAATAAATGTAGGAAAGTGTTAAGGGAAATTTGGTTAAACAATGAATATGTGATAAACAACATCAAATACCCATAACTCAATAGAATAGTGAAACTAAGAAGATTTAAATGAGATGAAGCATTGAATAACACAATGCGAACCTTCCTTAGATCAAAGCTTCTATTGTTTGCCTATTAAAACCGTCCTTGCTTGTATGAAGTAGGGCCCTCAGAGAGTACACTCTTTTGCTGTGTTCAAGGATTTCGATAGTAAATGGCTGTGGTGATAAACGTGCAATGAAGATGAGCTCCAAAGCACATGTGTGATCTCAAGCTAATGAATGGAAATGGAGGTACCAAAGGCGCACTGGTAAATTCCTACAGAGTAACAATACAAATAGCCTGGATACTAAGAATGGAAGAATGAGGTTTCATTTATAGACTTGGGAGGATGAAGATCAACGGTTGAGACAAAATGAGCAGATCAATGGTTGAGAATGGTTGAGGAATGTGCAATGAATAGGAAGAGGACAAGTGTCTCACTTCCATCATGTAACAGGGGAGTTAACAAAATTGATTAAAGAGTTAATAGAATGGATTGAGGAATTGACTGAATTGATTGATCAGTTACCTGAATAGATTGAGGATCTGATAGAATTGATTGATTAGTGAACAGTTTTGATTGAGGAGTTAACTAATTTTTGATTAGAGAAGAAATAGGACATGTGGGTGAGAGAATATTAGGTAATTAAATATTTGAAATATTTAATTACATGTGCAACATGATAAGGTGGAGAAGGTGAGGTGGAAAAGGTGAGGTGGATTGATGAGGTGGAAAAGGTGAGGTGGAATTATGAAATTAGGACTTAGGATAGAGGGATTTAGGATTGATTAAATAACATAGGATTATTTAATTATGTGAGACTTTAGAAGAATTTAGTGAATTTAATTAAATAAATTGATTTTATTTAATTTTGACTTTAGAAGAATTAATTAAATATTTTGATATTTAATTAATTAAGAGGAATGTGAATCAAATAAATAAATTTGTTTATTTATTTATTGATAGAAGAATTAGAAGGGAACAAATATTAAGAATATTTATTTAGACTGAATCGTGTCATTTTTAGGCATATACATTTTGCCCCTCTTTGATGCAATGTGGTTTTCGACGTTACTTCAAAGAATAAATAGTCTGATAATGATACATGCCCTAGTTTGCCCCTGGTACAAGTTTGACGATAGGATGCCCCCTCCGGAGATTGGACAGGAAAAAGCAGAAGGCATGAGACAGACAATCTCACGAAGACGAAGGGTTTAGGTTAGGTTAGAAGAAAACAAGACGCGTTGCAGAGAAAGGGGAAGAAAACTAGAAGAAAAAATGGGCGTGGGAAGTAGTCACAGTCACCACCTAGCCAAATTAGGGTTTTGCAAGCTATAAATAGGAGCTAGGTCCACAAGACAATTCATTTGCACACTTGTCTTATCTAGATTTGTCTTGGAGAGCTTAGAGCAACTTTGGAGCAGCATGGCAGCTAGAGAGGCGGACATTCCACACGAGGACCATCGATTCGAGCATGTTCATTGATTCGGTTGGCCAGCAGAGGCAGGACCCCCAGTATGTATCCTAAAAAACTTCCCCTAGGGTTGAGTTAGGTAGCAATAAATGCTAGGAGAAAGTATAGGTAAATAGATGTGTTGAAATGCAGAACGATGCATATGCTGTGCGAAACAGCACATATGTCGTTTTGCAGCGCATATGTGAAATGAAACGGTGCATTTGCTAGAACTGCGCATGCATATTTTTAGGCGGCACATACATTATTTGGCGGAGCATAAACAACATGTTGCAGTGCTTGTGTGAAAGATGTGCATACATATAATAGGACAACGCATATTTTGATTGTTGCAACGCCTTTGCTAGAAGTGGCGCATAGGACAAGAAATGATGTTTTTGTGAAAAAGTGGCACATTTACCACCTGTTGTGGCGCATATGCCATAGATAGGCAGATTACTTAGTGAAATTGACCCGATTGGTGTCCTACTTGACATGTCAATCGCTAAGCTATCTCCGAGATTGTAGGAATCTAGTTGAGAGATGTAGTTTGCTGTTTTGATCAATTTGAAATGCTAAGTTAGTTGATATAGTTCTATAGATATATTGAGTATGGGATTTTTCAGCTTGAGGTTGACGCCTTGCTTTGTGTGCTTGCAGGAGGAGTTATGGGATACACTAAAGTCTAGGGAGTAGTTCCCTATGCCCTTGTTGCAGAGATATATGCTAACCGAGATAGATAGAGAGGTGCTTGGTGCTATGGGACTGGATTATGTATGCTTCATGCCTGAGGTTCAGGTGAACCATGGATTACTGACGGCTGTAGTGGAGAGATTCCACAGTGAAGATGGGACTTTCCACCTCCCTACTAGTGAGATGACCATCACCTTGGAGGATATCTATCAGATTCTACACCTGCCTATTGATGGCGAACTTGTGGAGTATGACCCACAAAGAGGTGCGAGACTCACCGAGTGCAGGCAAGTATTTGATGACCTAGAGTTGGTAGGACAGGTCATCTCATGGCACGATATCTATGACTGTTATGACTACTTCCTTGGGATTGTGGTAGGATTGATCGGAGGCATTGTGTGCCCCGACAGGAGATCGCATGGATTCCCCATTGGATGCAGTAGGATCATGGAGAGGGCACCCGATACACATGGGGTGTCTATGTATTGGCTCACTTGTATCATGACATGTACCAAGTAGTATACCACCGGAGCATGAGCCTCTCAGTCAGTGTGTCACTATTATAGTTTTGGCTATGGGAGCACATAGCGATCACGAGACTGATTTGTGTTTTTGCTAGATAGAGAGGGGAGCCATACAGCTATGGCTATGCAGGGGTGATTTCCCAGCATAGGCTAGGGAAGCTAGAGTATTGGAGACATGCCTTGGATGGTGTAGATGTGGTCGTCTGGCGACCATATCTAGACTGTGAGCTATGGGATGATGAGGCAGACGAGTTACCTTACTGCTTTTAGACAAGATGGCTAATAGGATGGACCCGCCACATACTAGAGAGGCAGATTGTTGGCAGAGTACTGAGACAATTCGGCAGGAGGTAGGGCATGCCACAGGGGCAGGTTTACTTTACATGGACATTTGCGGAGAGGGTCAGATGGGGGCTGATGGCATCCTATGAGGAGGCCCTAGCAGAGTTTTAGTAGACACCTTATGTCACCTGGGATATGAGGACGGAGATAGCAGATGCAGGGATGATGTAGGATTACAAGGATTGGATTACTGCACACCCCTTTCTAAGATATTCTGGGCCTGGGATGTTGGTGCCTCACATAGATGAGGTAGACTCAGATGACAAGGGCCAGGTGGGCCAGAGGGGGATGGGGAGGAGAGGAGGATGAGGGGGTGGCCAAGATGGAGGAGATGACGAAGATGATGGAGATGATGGAGGTCGACCTAGACAGAGGAAGAGAGTTGAGTAGGCAGTGCCATCATAGGTTGCATAGCAAGTGCCACAGTAGGCGTAGATGCCGCCACCCCAGTAGGAACCTCAACAGTAGGGACCTCAGCGACAGGAGCAGAGACAGGCAGAGACAGCTCAGGGTCCAGCACAGTCAGACGTACAGGAGAGGGCGATAGCCACCCGAGGGGAGAGATTAGATAGTTGAGGGCACATCTCAGGAGAGCTGACAACTGGCGAGAGACAGACACAGAGGTGATTGTGGGACTGGCCAAAGAGAGAGATATGGCAGACGCATGGATACGAGTCATCCGCGTAGAGCAAGATACCACATTGGTAGCCCTAGGGATAGACACAGCGACCAGTTTCTTGGTTGGGCAGGTGCAACAGGCATAGGCATAGTTAGGCTAGTCACAGACACAACTAGCAGAGGTGCAGGGTGAGCTTGGTAGAGCGTAGGCTTAGGCTCAGTATTATCAAGGGTTGTATCATGGTGCCGTGCCGGCAAGCTAGAGGGCCTCTAGCTATAGAAGCTGGTCTACGGCCTCCCAAAGAGCAGGTCCATCAAGGTCAGGAGCTTCTGTGATGGGCCCACAGTAGTCAGGGCTTGGCAGAGGGGGAGACATTGTTGGCAGTGGTGGTTCATAGTAGCAGGGGTAGACTTGTATCACACTTGTATTTTTGAGACATGTATCATCATCCATTGCGATGTATTTTTGTATATGACTTTGATCCAGAGATAGATACTATGATATTTATACATTTGGACTCATTTTATGATGTGTATATGATGATGCAGCTATGCGACTGGCTTTACATGTTATGAGTTAATGATTCTTTTCAATTATACGATGTGATGCATATGCAGACTTAGATGTTTTATCTGATGCTATATGAGATGTTATCTGGATGCAATGTGTGATATGATGCTATGTGATGTTTAAATACAGTGTAAAATGATTTATCTGATGTGTTTGTGATGTACGTGAATGCAAAATGATATCTATATGACTATGCAACTTGATGTGATGCTCTTTGCTATGTTTTTGATTTTTTTGACACTATATGATGATGGGATATGGATGACCTAATGCACTCTATTTTGTATGCAACTGATTTAATCATGTAAATGACTATTTCATATGTGATGATATGCAACTAGACGTTATGTTTTTGTGTTGTCCAAATGTACTCTATCGACACAAAAATGATAGGATGATAGAAGACTGATTGGACAGAAGAATGACTCGATAGCAATGTTCACAAGCTTCATTTTGTATTGTCACTCTATATTGTTTGGATCTTTTATTGCATGGGATATGGATGTATGGATGTGTAAATGGATGTATAATGGAGGGATTTGATGGATGCTTTGATTTTTTGACATCTTGACAGTGCAAGTATTTTGGAGTGCTTTATTTCATCATTGGGTGATTTTTTTGGTACTTTTTTTTGAAATGTTGTAAGTTAACATAAGCTTCTAGGTATAATGGAACCGAGATGACCTGAGCGTTTCTTACATGGATTTTGATTTAGCAAGTTAATACAAGCATCTAGTCAAAATTGAATCTAGATGACTTGAGTACTTCTTGCGTATCAACAAACAAGGATTGCCCCCGTTCATGTTAGACCTTTGGTGTCCTCAATGATCTTTTGCCGACCATGTTCTTAGACAAGGCTTCACATTACTAAAGATTAATCCACAAACAAAAAACAAAGAAAAGAATCATGCCTCCATCATAGCATCTCTAGCTTTTGGCATCCTCGAGTAGTATAGGAAGGCATGATAGAAAAAATCAAGACTCTGTACTTTAACCATGTTTCCAATCCACAAAACATTTTTGCATTTAGATGTGTTTATTTCTTGCCATAATTTGAGTAAAATCATTTAGAGGGCCTTGGGTACTTGCTTTGCTTTGGATAGGTTAAAATACCTTGTGTTGAAATTTCTGTTTAAAGCACAGGTTATGCTTGCACTTTCTTGTTTGGTGAGAAGATTCCACAATCCTTATTGGTAAGACGGAACCTAAGGGACTAACCTAGTGCCTCGGGGGCTCATTACTAAATAGCCTTGCCTATGTGATGATGTAGAGGCAAAGTAGTTCGAGGTAAACCCTAACGGACCTAAGACCTAGGTGAGAGAAAGTGGAGACGGACCCAGATGGATAGAAGGACTAGATATGGGATGGATGGGACAGTGGGAGCCTCAAGGGCACATTTGAGGAATGGCCTTGCCTACATGACAACACAGAGGCAACGTAGTTCATGGACTTGGACCATGGATGAACTGATGAGAGACACTATGCTAGGCTCACACTTACGGATACGGTATTGTTGGGTGAATATTTTGTCGTTAACTCGCTAATGGAAAAATGGGTATATCAGCCACAGCTATGATGAGACAAAGTCTCTCCTCTCAGCAAGGGGAGGTTCCCTCTAATTACTTGACTTTTGCAAACCAAACAACTTATGCAATTTATGTACACTAAAAACTATGTTTGTGGTGGTTCCATCTCATCTCATTCTCTTTTTTCAGAATGGATGTTTATATTTCAAACTCTAGATAAAAGACTTATAAATTATCACAAAATCACAGAAACACAAAGTTTTCTGTTACCTCACTTACTAATTGCAAATAGAACTATTTGAAGTAGAATGCAGCCCAAAGTCTTCACTCCTCTTCAAGATGATAAAAGTAAATCGAATATAACAACTTGTTGCACAAAGTCTCCAAACTATTATATTCTCACAAACATGAACATATAACCCACAAACGATTTGATAACACAAAGTCTATCAGAATCAAATTAAGAGCTCTCTTCAATCACTTGAAACAAACTCCACACTTCAATTATTATCAAATAAGATTATGATAGCAAGACATAAGAACAAAACTATCACAACACAAATAAGCCCAAGACAAAGATTGGAATTGAACTTGCTCTCTTGTATTGATAAATATTTGATAATTGATTTTCACAAAAAGCACAAAGTCTTGATTTGCTTCTTAATTCGCCAAAGTTTTCTTGCAATAGACAAAAGATAATATTTACAAAAGAGGCCCCCTTTATTTATAGGGAAAGGCCTTGAGAAAATTTAGGAAATCTACAACTACTTTGACTTATTCAACAAGAGAGTCCTATTTGACTTAGGACTTCTCTTGTTTCACATGTAATTACATTTTGGAAAATTACATGTGTAGATGTCCAAAACGAAATTCAATTTACATAACATCTAAGAAAGACAAGCTAAGGCACTAGCTTCCTCCATCTTTTTTCCTCAGGAAGTTCTAGTACATAGTTTGAATGACTGACATCTCGCATGCATCTAGTTTTGCTGTGTTTTTAGAGATGGTGCGGGCTCAGAGAATTGAATCTTTCACCGCCTTTACCACCTTTTCATGCTTGACTAAATTATCCTTCAGGTTCTCTAGAGTCAAATGTTGATCATACAGGTTATCCATTGAGAGCACTGAGGGAGCTTCCTCTTCAAATTTCTTTTGTACCATTTCTTCAAAAGAACTTATCATTTCCTGTGCTATGAGGAAACTATGATCTTCCCTTGTCAAGGTGCAAGGAAGTTCTTCTAGCTGGTGTAGGAGTGTGACATCACTATCTTCGCTGGCTTCTCGAGCTTAGCACAGATCTTCAAGTAGACTCTTTATTATGAAAATACGATGAGCTAGAGTCTTCTTAGTCTTAAGATATGATTCCCTGTTGGTGATGACCCCAATGGTGATCAGATTCTTTATCTTGATCTTCTTCATGTCTATCCACTCTTCTAGGCTCTCTTCTTGATCTTGTAGCTCTTGTGAAAATAGATCTACCAGATTGTCCAGCTCAGCTTTAGCTTTGTCCATTTTCTCTTTCCTTTTCACAGTGGTTTTTAGCAGAACTCATCCTTGAGCCAACAACCGCTCCACTACATCCCCCACTATCTTGCCTCTGGCTTGGGCTTTTTCAACCTTCTGTATCAGGGGATCTTCCACTATCACTGCCATTGGTTCTACTATCTCTGATGACTTTACTATTTTCTGAAGGACAGTGGCAAGTTGTTCCGCTTTTGCTTTGTACTACTCCTTCTCCTTCTTGGCTTCATCATACTTTTCGAGTAGAGTACTGGTAGTAGTTTGGAAATCTGCCTTAACACCTTCATGAGTCACTTTACCTAGTTCAACCCTTGAGATGACATAATTACTCATGTCAAAAGTGTCAACCGTGGAATCTTCAGAAGGTTTGGCAATTTCGGCATATCTGATTCCCTTTTCAGTGACCAGCCTAGAAACAGTCTCATGAATTCTACATCTAATCTCATGATTACATTTCCCTGTGAGTCCGTCACAGCTCTAGTATCCCTATTGTAATGGCTGGCCACTTGTAGAACAAATTTAGGATTGTGTGCACTAACTAGAAATGACACAACCAAATGAATACTGTTGTCAATGATTTTCTGCATAGGCTTGGAGGGATTTGCTTGTTTAGTTTTATCTACGAACTTGGCCAAGTCCACATGCCCAATTTCTGTGTCTCTAATTTCATCAATGTTTGGCTGCACTGTCGTTACCGGGAAGACACCCTGGTACTTGTACTTCATGACTCTGGCCTTTGATGGAGCTGATTCTGACATGAGCTCTAGAGAGAACTGTGAATTTGAACACCACGAACGTTGATTGAGAACTGCAAAAGGCCATGATCTCGCAGTGAGGGGAAAAATTGGATAAACTGGGTCAACTATGTTTTGACGATCATGGACAGGAAAGCATGTGTTTGAAGGGCTTGAGTGCGCAAATCAAGGCGAAGGCAAAAGCAGGCTTTTAGTTTTGAAAAGTGAATTTTCCAGTGTTGGGAAAAAATCAAGAAAATGTGTTTAAGCGGGTGATTTCACCGCCATTGCAGGTTGGGAGAGACTTCAGGTGTAAAGGCGGTTGAAAATGCCACTTTTGCATGTATTTTGGAAATTTTGGTTTAACATGCATGAGTGGTCAGAATGACCACTATTGCATGTAAAGAGTTTGAAAATCTCAAGTGTTTGAGCGGGTGTATCAGCCGCTTCGGCAGGGGAAGTGCTTTTAAGGGGTTTTGGTGCTAAAGCAGCGAAAATACCCACTATCGCATGGGGTATGAAACAGTTCCTCATGTAAGGGCGGCAAAATCTACCGCCCATACACTTGATACAAAAAATTTAGTCATGCACAGCGGTGAATTTGAGCGACGATGCACGGTTGCAAGTTTATACATTGGTGGTGAAATTTGTCGACAATGCATGTGAGGTTTGGTTGAGCACCGATAACATGTCTGAGCGGCAAATAATGTCATCTTTACACATTTTGAAGATGACTTTAGTAGGGTCAGGAGAAATCACTGATAACATCTAGCCTGGGCGGTGAAAATTACCGACTTTGCACTTGATAGCAGTAGCATGGTTTTCGTGTAAGATCGGCAAACTTCGCCGATGTTGCACAATAGTATATGGCAAGGGTTTTGAGGGTCTAAGTGGTAAAACCACTTATCTCCCTAGGGTACAAATATTGGGCTTCTAAAGACATATTCAAAATGAAAACACAGAACTAACCAGAGATTACAAGATGACCAAAACAATCTTTCATCAAAAAACGTAAACTATAATCAAGATAAAAGAAAGCCATATCAACATGGATGAAAACCCTAAGTTTGAAAATGAAATGGCTAGAGGACTTACCCATCCAAGCATCTAAAACCCTAAGTCTAACAATGAAGAGTGCGATTAAATCCCAGCTCGGCGCAACGAAACAATGTTGGAGGAATCAGACGAACAGCTCAGGAGAAAAAAATGAAATGGTGAAATGAAAAATCAAAAAGATGTATTTAAAACTTAAAAACAAGTTTTAATAAGTGGCATGAGTGGCCATGAATGGCACTCAATGATCGAGATTCTAAAGATCTCGCTTGAGCGGAGGTTTCAGTTGTCGATGCACAAACATAAACAAACATGTACTGGCGGTGAAATCCGCCGCCTTTACATGTTAAATAAAAAGAAGCTAAAAGGAGATATGTAGGAGTGGCATTTTTAGCCGCTCTTGCATATCAAGACTCAAAAACTTACTAACTTCTAAAAATGACCTAAAACGACATTTTTACCGATTTACGACTTGAACGATCTTCGCACATATCAAGAAAACAATTCAAAGAGATGTCATAAACCAGTCTAGGATGTCAAACAACTTCGTACAAGATCAAGAGGATCTTGTCTCGATCCACGAGCTTAGAGTGTAGATTCACGAAACAGACAAGTTTCGTGGGGGGTTGTCTACAAAAATGAGCAAAGCTAATTTTGAGAACAACAGCTGGCTCTAACTGGGGAACTTCCTTCGATCAAACTTTGAAATGCTTGAAGGGAGTAGAATCCATTCTCTAAGTGCCTTCATCCATGCCATTAGGCTATAGAGTCAAGCTAAAAAGAAAAAGACACAAAAGACTAAATGAAAGCACAAAAATAAAACACAAAACTATACAAATGTACAATTTAACTTATCTGATACTTCAGAGATTGAAGTAGTTTAGATGTTGTCCACTGTGAGGCAACGAGAATGGTGTTCCATCCAGATACTCTAGCAAGAAACTATTTTCACCACAGAATTGATGAATGGTGAATGGACCTCTCCACAAGGAATCAAATTTCCCATCCATCCCTTTTGGTTCTCTCCTCTTGTCCCACAACAAGACTTGATCTCCAATCTGAAACTCACGGGCCTTTGTCTTCTTGTCGAAGAGTTTCTTTACTTGATTTTGGTGCTCAGCAATACGGTCAACCATTGTAGTGCACTGCTCCTCAAGTTCAGTCAAATACATAATCCTTTTATCAATAGAACTATCAAAAGTTCTATCTTCCAATGCCTTTACCAACTTCAATGCTGGCAATTCTAAGGTAATTGGTATCTCCACATTCAGACCATATAGAAGTTGAAATGGCGACATGCCTATCACCCTTTTGGGTGTAATTCTATCTACCCATAAAGCATCAAACAATGCCTTATGCCAAGTTCTCTGATTCTCATCTACCAGTTTCCTGATGATAGTGACCAGATTCTTATTGCTTGATTCTGCTTGACCATTCCCTTGTGGATAATAGTCTGAAGAATGGGAAAGAATAATCCAATGCTTGTAGCAAAATTTAGTAATCTCATGAGAGGAAAAACAAGTAGCATTGTCTACTACAATCTTGTTTGGAACTCCAAACCTGGAAATAATGTTCTCCTTAAGAAAACTACACACCACCTTAGAAGTAGCATGCTTGACTGGAATAGCTTCCACCCATTTGGTAAAATAGTTTGTTGTGGTGAGAACATAGTTATGCCCTGCACTTGATGATGGGTTCACTGTGCTAATGAAGTCAATACCCCATTGCTGAAAAGGCTCTTTAATCACCACTAGTTTTAGAGGTAAGGCTACCAACTTTGGTTTCCCAACAAACTGTTGACATAACTCACACCTACGCACCTAATTGTACACATCTTGGAATAGTGTGGGCCAATAGTATCTAGCTCGTAGAATCTTGTGAGCCGTTATAGGCATTGAAAAATGTCCTCCACAAGCCAAATTGTGGAAGGACTCCAAAAGTCTACTTTGTTGCGCTTTATCCACGCAACGGAGAAATACACCATCAAGACTTCTCTTGTACAAACCATTGTCCCAAAGGACATAGTTAGGAGCTTTTAACTTTACAATTCTTTTTTCTTTATAGGACAAGTGAGAAGGACACTCACCATAGGTAAGGAAATGAGCGATATTAGAATACCACTCATCAGTTGTAGTAACAAAAAGAACAGTTGGCGTGCCCACAACTTCTTCTTCTTCATCTACTGTCTCTTTTGGAATGTTATCTGCGATCAATTGACACAAACCTTTACCACACACAAGCTTGGTTGGCTTGATATCCAAATCAAATTCTTGGATCTTAACAATCCAATTACCTATCTGTTCTAAACTCCTGTTGAGTTAAGATAGATTTGACTGTTGTATCAGGCACCATGACAACAGTGTGTGAGTTTAGAATATAGAACCTAAAATGCTTCACCGCTTTGACCACGGCATAGGCATGCTTCTCCATATTCGAATACTTCAATTCATGAGCTTTGAGAGGACAACTCATAAATGATATGGGGGATTCAACACCTTCTTCATTCTATTGAACCACAATAGCTGAAAGTGTGTGTTCTGAAGCATAGCTATAGACTACGAAATCCTTAGTGTAGTCGGGACAAACAAGAACTGGAGCATGAGCAATAGCTCTCTTGATATCCTCAAACACTTCCTTACCCTCCGCAGTCCAACAGAAAGTGGCCTTACCCTTCATCATATTAACAATGTGACGGGTTTTTTCTGCAAAATCAGGAATGAACCTTCGCAGAAAATTCACCTTTCCAAAGAAAGAGTGAATAGTAATCTTACTTGCAGGTAGAGTAAGACTTTGAATAGATTTAACTCTCTCTGAGTCAATCTTAGTACCTTCCTGGGATACAATGTGTCTGAGAAGCTTACCTTCCGTCACCCCAAAAACTGACTTCTTGGGATTGAGGGAAATACCATTTTACCAACAGCGCTCCAGCACTTGTCGTAAATGATGCGCATGATCATGACAGTTTTTGGAGAAAATAGTCAAGTCATCGAGATACACCATGATGAACTTCCCCATCTCATCTCTGAAGGCAAGATCCATCGCTCTCTGAAATGTGGCACCAGCATTGATCAGACCAAAAGGCATTCTGCAATATACAAATGTGCCCCATGGTGTGGTGAAAGTAGTTTTGAACTGATCAGCTTCATTGACCTCCACTTGGTTATACCCTAAAAAACCATCTAACATAGATAGCATTTCTGAACCAGTCACTATTTGCAACACTTGGTCCATGATGGGCAAAGGGTAGTTATCTTTCAAGGAAGACTAGTTGAGATTCCTAAAATCAACACAGATACAGATTTCTCTATTCTTCTTCCTTACAGGTACTATGTTTGTGATCCATGTGGAATGATGAATTGGAAAAATTATCCTTGCATTCAGCATCTTCTGAATTTCAGAAAGAATCATACCTGATATCTTTGGATTATATTGCCTCTGCTTCTGCTTGTGAGGCAACGATCCAGCTTTGAGGGGAATTTCGTGTTGAACCTCCTTAGGCCTGAAAGACTTCAGGTCATCATAGGAGTAAGCCAAAACATCAATGTAATGGTGAAGAAGGGTAATGAATTTGAATCTTTCATTAGCAGTGCAACATTTTCCAATGTTGACCATCTTAGGATCTACTTCTGAACCCAAATTAACCTGCTCAAATTCCATAGAGGAACTTGAATCCTGTTGTTGTTGCCGCTGCTTGATATACCTATCATGTTTATCAAAGAGTTTTTCAAGGGAAACCAAACCTTTTGGGATTTTATTTCCTTTCAATTGTAGAAATTCTTTGCCGGTTTGTGAGTCTATCTCTGAAACATATTCCTGCGGTGGCGATTCACTTCCTTCAAAGTAAAGCTCATCAAAACTATCCATCTTTTCTAGGAAAGCAATGATTTGGTTATCACCATTGAACACCTGCCAATGGTCAGTGTTATCAGGTACACTTGGTCAGAAGATAGCTCAATAGTGTACTTGTTTCCTTTGAAATCCTTATGAGGCACCATGAGAGTGGCAGAAATAGCCAATGAATCTGCACGATCATTGAACTCTCTTAGCACTGCTGAAATGTTGAAAGCATCAAAACCTTCAATGCAATCCCATACGTGATTGCAATAGTGTCTCAGTCTTTCATTTTTAGTTTGGTACAAATTTCTTACTTGACAAACCACCAATTCGGCATCCCCTTGAGCATGAAGGATTTTAACACCTCTGGCATGCACAGCTTCCAATCCAAGCAACAAGGACTCATATTCGGCGGTGTTATTGGTATTGTCAAATTGTAACTTGTATGAAAAAGGTAAGATATCACCTTGTGGTGATATCAAGACCACTCCGGCTCCAGAACCGGTAGAAGAATAGCTACCATCAAACTCTAAAATCTAGACTTCCTCAGAATTTGATTTCTTGGACTTTCTTTGGTCAGAAGACTCCTCTTCGTCAGTGAGGGATGAATCTAGTATTACTATACCCTCACCTGAACTTTCATCTGAAAACTTTTCTGAATCTCCATCTGACATATCTGAGCTATCACCCAATGTACTCTCATCTGATGAACCAGAACCATCTTTTGTAGACAGGAAATAGTTACCCATTCCCGAGGACTCAAACAAAATTTGAGCTTTGGGATTTGATGTTTGAGTAACAATGTATTTCACCTCCTTCTTAGGAAGCAGCTTCTGCATGACACATTTAACAGGTATCCTTGCTTTAGACAAATCCATGTTCAACTCCCCACCTACATCCTTGCAGAAATTACGTCCAAGAAGAATGCTGTATGAAGCTGGAACATCAAGTACCAGGACTGTCATCTTGATTCTCTTATCTGGAAAAGCTGCAAATGCAAATTGGGCATCTTTGATTTGACCCAAAAGTGGAACTTTCTTATTCTCCATAGAGAAACACCTCCCGAAAGTCTTGGTTAAGGTGAGGCCAAGGGCATCTGCTACCTTAGCAGGCATAACATTGTCAAAGGCTCTAGAATCTATTACACAGTTGCTCAATTTATGACCATTTACTAATAGGGAAACATAGAAAGGTTCAATTTTTCCAGAGGCTTTAGGGGGAGTGGTGACAAGATTGTTTTGGGTAGGCTTGCTTTTGGGAGAGTCATGAGTAGCTTTGGGAAAATCTTGTCCTACAGGGACGGTCTTATTTTTGACGTATTTGGCTAATCTATCAAATTGTTCAGGATTAGCCTGTAAATACTCAACTTCAGACATTTGTATCTTGGTTCTCCTAGCATGATCTATTATATCAAACTGCTGAAAAGAATTAGATACAGAGGAAGAAAAACCATCATTTTGATTTTTGGTAGAGATAGCACTAGTTTGAGGAGTAGAAGTGGAAGGTACAAATTCATTAGAGGCACTTACTTGTTTATTAACCACTGGGTCTTTTGATTGGAAAGGTAGCAGAGTCCCCCCTTTAGTGATTAAAGTCGGCGGTTGAGATTTTTCTCTCGCCTTCCCTTTATCAGCTTGGAGAGCTGACTGATTTTGAGACCTAGTGAAAACAACATATGCTCCTTCACACACTTCTCCTTTTTCAGCTTCGTCCTGATAATTCAGAAAGCTGATGGTAGAGTTGCCAGCTAACTCTTCTTCTCCTTTTGTGAAGAGATTAGCACCATTTTCATAATCCAATTCAGGTTGGAAAGAAAGTTCATTTTCAGCTTCATAATAGCCAACAGCAGAGTTGACCGGCGCCGCCTCAATGGCAAGCTTCCCTTGTGTAGGCGGAAGACGGTTGTGTTGTCCTTGATTCCTAGAAGTATTGCCTTGATATGAATTATTTGGAAATGTCCTCCTTGGTATATCTCGGTAAGGAGGCGCAGGCATACCTTGGGACATTTGTCTCTTCAGAGCTAGCAATTCATTTGCTAGCTTTTGCACCATGGGGTCAGTGGTGCTTGTGGAAGCATTCTCATTAGAAGAGGAACTTTTATTTCTATTAGAATCCCTTCTTATCTTACCCGCAAGGATAAGATCGTATTCCACTTCAGTTGCCAGAATCTGAGCTGCAGCAAGATCGATAGGAGCAGCTCGCCTCAATAGAAAACTCACCTCCGAAAGTTGTATATTGATAAAGAAACATTTAAGGTTCTCCGTTGTTGGCTCAGTAGTGGTGGGAATCCTGTTTCTCAATTTGTTGAACTTAGCGATGAAATCTCGCATTGGTTCATGAGGTTCCTTTTTCATCTGTGTCAGTTGTGCCAACAATGCATGGGCATCTTCCGCAGGTTTAAACCTAGCTTCGAACTTGGTTTTGAGAGTAGCCCAGCTCATTATGGTCTGAGCTTGAAGGTGGTAAAACCAGTCTGCAGTAGCACCTTGTAGTGTTTCTATAAAGAGTCATACAGCCACATCTTCGTGCTCGACACCTATCGCACCACAGGCTATACAGAAAGCCGCAATGTGCTCATCAGGATGAACTTTCTCGTCACCATAGAATTTGGGGAAATTCTTTCTTGAACTACGAGGTAGTTCATGCAATGGTGGGGTCAAATTTAGAGGACCAAAGGTATTACCCCAAGGGCCTTGGGCTGCCATGATGTGCTAATTGAAAGGTGGTATAACAAACCTTGGTGTCATATGAACAGACAAAACTCTGTTAGCACTGGCACTAGAAACTTCACCTGGTATTGGAGACCTGGTGTTTGTAGGGGGAAAACTCCTGGTGCACTGAAGACGAGGTCATGGAGTTAAGAATCCAAAATTATTTTGCTGCATCAATTCAAATGCAGGATCAATAATACCCTAAGCCCTCTTACTTCTGGTGTACCAGGAATCTGCCAGAATGTAGTATGCTAAGCACAATTTTGCAAGAAAATGGAAAAGAACTGACAATGCTTCAACTCAGAGCATGAGACTTCAAGTTGCACGTTCCTTCCCCAGTAGAGTCGCCAAAAAACTGTTGGGTGAATATTTTGTCATTAACTCGCTAACGGAAAAATGGGTATATCAGCCACAGCTATGATGAGACAAAGTCTCTCCTCTCAGCAAGGGGAGGTTCCCTCTAATTACTTGACTTTTGCAAACCAACCAACTTATGCAATTTATGTACACTAAAAACTATGTTTGTGGTGGTTCCATCTCATCTCATTCTCTTTTTTCAGAATGGATGTTTATATTTCAAACTCTTGATAAAAGACTTATAAATTATCACAAAATCACAGAAACACAAAGTTTTCTATTACCTCACTTACTAATTGCAAATAGAACTATTTGAAGTAGAATGCAGCCCAAAGTCTTCACTCCTCTTCAAGATGATAAAAGTAAATCGAATATAGCAACTTGCAGCACAAAGTCTCCAAACTATTGTATTCTCACAAACATGAACATATAACCCACAAATGATTTGATAACACAAAGTCTATCAGAATCAAATTAAGAGCACTCTTCAATCACTTGAAACAAACTCTACACTTCAATTATTATCAAATAAGATTATGATAGCAAGACGTAAGAACAAAACTATCACAACACAAATAAGCCCAAGACAAAGATTGGAATTGAACTTGCTCTCTTGTATTGATAAATATTTGATAATTAATTTTCACAAAAAGCACAAAGTCTTGATTTGCTTCTCAATTCGCCAAAGTTTTCTTGCAACAGACAAAAGATAATATTTACAAAAGAGGCCCCCTTTATTTATAGGGAAAGGCTTTGAGAAACTTTAGGAAATCTACAACTACTTTGACTTATTCAACAAGAGAGTCCTATTTGACTTAGGACTTCTTTTGTTTCACATGTAATTACATTTTGGAAAATTACATGTGTAGATGTCCAAAACAAAATTTAATTTACATAACATCTAAGAAAGACAAGCTAAGGCACTAGCTTCCTCCATCTTTTTTCCTCAGGAAGTTATGGTACATAGTTTGAACGACTGACATCTCGCATGCATCTGGTTTTGCTGTGTTTTCAGAGACGGTGCAGGCTCGGAGAATTGAATCTTTCACCGGCCTTTACCGCCTTTTCATGCTTGTCTAAATTATCCTTCAGGTTCTCCAGAGTCAAATGTTGATCATACAAGTTATCCATTGAGAGCACTGAGGGAGCTTCCTCTTCAAATTTCTTTTGTACCATTTCTTCAAAAGAACTTATCATTTCCTGTGTTATGAGGAAACTATGATCTTCCCTTGTCAAGGTGCAAGGAAGTTCTTCTAGGCGGTGTAGGAGTGTGACATCACTATCTTCGCTAGCTTCTCGAGCTTGGCACAGATCTTCAAGTAGACTCTTTATTATGAAAATACGATGAGCTAGAGTCTCCTTAGTCTTAAGATATGATTCCCTGTTGGTGATGACCCCAATGGTGATCAGATTCTTTATCTTGATCTTCTTCATGTCTATCCACTCTTCTAGGCTCTCTTCTTGATCTTGCAGCTCTTGTGAAAGTAGATCTACCAGATTGTCCAGCTCAACTTTAGCTTTGTCCATTTTCTCTTTCCTTTCCATAGCGGTTTTTAGCAGAACTTGTCCTTGAGCCAACAACCACTCCACTACATCCCCCACTATCTTGCCTCTGGCTTGGGCTTTTTCAACCTTCTGTATCAGGGGATCTTCCACTGTCACTGCCATTGGTTCTACTATCTCTGATGACTTTACTATTTTCTGAAGGACAGCGGCCAGTTGTTCCACTTTTGCTTTGTACTGCTCCTTCTCCTTCTTGGCTTCATCATACTTTTCGAGTAGAGTACTGGCAGTAGTCTAGAAATCTGCCTTAACACCTTCATGAGTCACTTTACCCAGTTCAACCCTTGAGATGACATAATTACTCATGTCAAAAGTGTCAACCATGGCATCTTCAGGAGGTTTGGCAATTTCAGCATATCTGATTCCCTTTTCAGTGACCAGCCTAGAAACAGTCTTAGGCTTCTTTTTCTGGTTCTTTGCTTTCACGGGCAACAACTTTTCAATGTCAATCTCATCAAGTGAGATGTCTTGCTTCTTCCTCTTTGGAGTATAGGCAGATAGCCATGGAGGAAGTATAGAAGCGTCAACAGCTAGAGGGGGATCCACTACTTGCTTGGTTGGCTCCATGTTAGTACCGGTGATGGTGACAATTGGACTTGTGTTGGTAAACACAACACCTGTATCAACAACCTTTTGTGAAGCATCCAGAAGGTTCTCTAAAATAGTTTGTTCCCCAATATCAAAAGATGGGGAAGAGAAGCTTGGAATGGAACCAAAAGAATCAAAAACAGTCCCAAGACTAGCTCTCATGGATTGACGAGTATTGTCAGAAGAAACAACAAAAATTGGAGAAAGAGGAACACTTGAAATCACTGGCAAACTATTAGAAACCGGAACATGAGGAGGAGGTGTAAGAACTTGTGTCTCGGAAGGAAGATCTTTCACAGGAGTCTGAGGGGAACCATCAAGCCGTTCTACCTCTGTATCTTCATCTTCACCTTGTTCAGCTTCATCAGATACCTTTGTTTTAGACTTTTGAACATTTTGTTCTTCAGTCTCAACATCTTCAATTTCCATCTGATCATCATTAGTATCTTCAACATCTGACTTAGTGGCGTCAGAAGCCTCTGTGGTTTCCTTCTTCTTTCCTCCTTTAGATACAAATTTGATCTTTGGTTTGTGTATCTTGGACGAAGAAGGGGTGTCACTCCTGTTTTTAGTTTTGTTCTCTACCTTCTTACCTGTTTGATCCTATGTTTCTTCTTTAGACCCTGTAAGGAATTCTTTCAACTTAATTCCCTTACTTCTTAACCACAAGTTGGTATTTGCTAGCATTGGTTGGAATCTTTTCTTGATAGATGTCTCATCTTTGACTGACCATTTCACCTCTGGGAGAGGTGAAGCCTCAACATTTCTACCTCATATTTGTGATCTAGGACATCCCCATCATCCTCCATTCCATCTGGAATATCAGCGAGTCCTAGTTCTTCAATTTGACTTAGATAAAGTCTGCAGAAATCTAGTTTTCTGATCTCATTTTGAGTCCTGAGATCTGCCCATATGTCTTCGACCATTGGCACATGAAATGTTGACTTCCTCTTGATTTTATCTTGAACCCTTCTAAAGTCAAAATAATTTCTTTTCTTGTAGGTTTTCATGGTGACCAACTGCAACTCAGAGTCAATTATCTTCACTTTGTTGGCAGATTGAACCGAGTACCTCCCAATTTCAATGGGAAATTTTATACCTGACTTCTTTAACTCCATCCGTTTGTTGTGTACCATAATCAGTTGTCTGCAAAGCTCCATAAGAACAATGTGATCACTGGGATACCGTGGCAGCATGTAAGGGTAACCAGGATAGTATCCTACTTGAAGATATGTGAAGGTGGAAAATTGCAAGAACAAGCAATCAAAAGAATTTACAACCTACCAAGCTTCATCAAAAACTCTTCTTTGAACTAGTTCACCATCCCATAAGCACATGAAAACTGAGAAGAAAGCATCATTGACTCTTCTAAAATGATGAATTGACCCCTTCAGAGTGATTTGAGGGTAGTATTCATACATTGGGACCAATCTCTTGTCTCCTACTTGGGTTAAACTTGGAAAGTTCATCATCCTTGCAGCAGCATAGACAAGATAAGAGGTCATGTAAAATTTGAAGGTAGTATTGACTCTTACCAGTTGCTCGTGCAAAGCATTGCTTATCTGTTCACCCCAGAATATATTCTGGTTACCTCATAGAATCACCTTGATGTAAGTGTACGTCCAGTCGTGAAACTTAGAAGCAGAAGGGAGTCCTCTGATGCAACTCAAGAGAGTAATCAAATCACACATTTCCTCCACAAAATCACTCCTATAAAGGTCCTTTGGCCATCTGGTCAAATTTCCCCTAGGAATCTTTAACCATTTGATGTTTATATGCCTCCTAGCAGATTCCACGTCATTATCATAGTCTTGTTGACCCTGAGCAAAATTAATCTGCCTGACGTTTTCAATTGGTGGACACATGAAGATTTTGTCCATGAATTCTGCATCTAATCACATGATTACATTTCCCTGTGAGTCCGCTACAACTCTAGTATCCTTGTTGTAATGGCTAGCCACTTGTAGAATAAATTCAGGATTGTGTGCACTGACTGGAAATGATGCAACCAAATGAATACTGCTGTCAATGATTTTCTGTATAGGCTTGGAGGGATTTGCTTGTTTAGTTCTATCTACGAACTCGGCCAAGTCCACATGCCCAATTTCTGTGTCTCTGATTTCATCAACGTTTGACTACATTGCCGTTACTGGGAAGACACCATGGTACTTGTACTTCATGACTCTGGCCTTTGATGGAGATGATTCTGACATGAGTTCTGGAGAGAACTGTGAATTTGAACACCACGAATGTTGATTGAGAATTGCAAAAGGCCATGATCTCGCAGTTAGGGGAAAATTTGGATAAACTGGGTCAACTATGTTTTGACGATCATGGACAGGAAAGCATGTGTTTGAAGGGCTTGAGTGCACAATTCAAGGTGAAGGCGAAAGCAAGCTTTTAGTTTTGAAAAGTGAATTTTCCAGTGTTGGGAAAAAATCAGGAAAATGTGTTTAAGTGGGTGATTTCACCGCCATTGCAGGTTGGGAGAGACTTCAGGTGTAAAGGCGGTTGAAAATGCCGCTTTTGCATGTATTTTGGAAATTTTGGTTTAACATGCACGAGCGGTCAGAATGACCACTACTGCATGTATAGAGTTTGAAAATCTCAAGTGTTTGGGCAGGAGTATCGGCCGCTTCGGCAGGGGAAGTGCTTTTAAGGGGTTTTGGTGCTAAAGCGGCGAAAATGCCCGCTATTGCATTGGGTATGAAATAGTTCCTCATGTAAGGGCAGAAAAATCTACTGCCCATACACTTGATACAAAAACTTTAGTCATGCACAGCGGTGAATTTGGGCGACGATGCACGGTTGTAAGTTTATACATCGGTGGCAAAATTTGCCGACAATGCATGTGAGGTTTGGTTGAGCACCGATAACATGTCTGAGCGGCAAATAATGCCCTCTTTGCACATTTCAAAGATGACTTTAGTAGGGTCGGGAGAAATCACCGATAACATCTGGCCTGGGCGGTGAAAATTACCAACTTTGCACTTAATAGCAGTAGCATGGTTTGTGTAAGATCGACAAACTTCGCCGATGTTGCACAATAGTATATGGCAAGGGTTTTGAGGGTCTAAGTGGTAAAACTGCAGACCTCCCTAAGGCACAAATATTGGGCTTCTAAAGACATATTCAAAACGAAAACACAGAACTGACCAGAGATTACAAGATGACCAAAACAATCTTTCATCAGAAAACGTAAACTATAATCAAGATAAAAGAAAGCCATATCAACATGGACGAAAACCCTAAGTTTGAAAATGAAATGGCTAGAGGACTTACCTGTCCAAGTGTCTAAAAACCTAAGTCTAACAATGAAGAGTGCGATTAAATCCCAGCCCGGCGCGACCAAACAATGTTGGAGGAATTAGACGAACAGCTCAGGAGAAAAAAATGAAATGGCGAAATGAACAATCAAAAAGATGTATTTAAAACTTAAAAACAAGTTTTAATAAGTGGCATGAGTGGCCATTAATGGCACTCAATGATCAAGATTCTGGAGATCTCGCTCGAGTGGAGGTTTGGGCCGCCGATGCACAAATATAAACAAACATGTACTGGTGGCAAAATCCGTCGCCTTTACATGTTAAATAAAAAGAAGCTAAAAGGAGATATGTAGGAGTGGCATTTTTAGCCACTCTTGCATATCAAGACTCAAAAACTTACTAACTTCTAAAAATGACCTAAAATGACATTTTTACCGATTTACGACTTGAACGATCTTCGTACATATCGAGAAAACAATTCAAAGAGACGTCATAAACCAGTCTAGGATGTCAAAAAACTTCGTACGAGATCAAGAGGATCTTGTCTCGATCCACGAGCTTAGAGTGTAGATTCACGAAACGGACAAGTTTCGTGGGGGGTTGTCTACAAAAACGAGCATAGCTGATTTTGAGAACAACAGGTATGGGACAAAACCTTGGTTGACAAGGCCAACAAAGAGATAGAGTATCAAGCCATGATAGGTAATTGTCAGGATTTTATTATGGGACAGATATGGGTCCAAAAGTGGGACATGAGTGAAGGAAGAACAAACACAAGGTGATTGGTTTCCCAAAGATGGAGAAGGTGGTTCATCACAAGTAACGCATGTTTACCAGGTTTTCACCACTTGCTTTTATTTGCACGAAGAAGCTAGAAAGTATACATGACACCTGTTTGTCAGGTTTTCACCATGATACCTATCCAAGGCGCCTGATTGCTATGTTTTCACCAAAGGACGATTTTTTTTATTTTTCTAATTTTTTTATTTTTTTGTATTTTTCTGATGTTTTTGATTTTTTTTGTATTTTTCTAATTTTTTATTTTTTTTTGTATTTTATGCCCCCCTTACGTTTGGGGTTCTCCTAGGTATAGAACTTGCAGAGGTGCATGCTGTTGATCGGATCATCGAACAACTCACCCTCTAACATTGCCAACTGATATGCCCCTGATCCATATGCTGCTACAATCACATAGGGCCCAAGCCACTTAGGTTTGAACTTGCCCTTCTTTTCTCTGTCTTGTTGATTGCGAGGATTCTCCTTAAGAATGAGATCTCCAACTTTGAAGATTCTTGGGTGAACTCTGTGGTTATAGCTTCTTGACATCATTTGTTGATATGCTTTGAGATGATCAAAGGCTTTCTGTCGCCTCTCTTCCAGCAACTCTAGTTCTTGTAACCTAGAGACTCTGTGTTGGCAAGAGACACTATATGGATTCATGGTTGTTGTCATTGATGGCAACAAAGGTCATCCCACATATCCGCAAGTCATGATATATCTCTACCGGAAGTCAGATTGAAGATTGTTGTGGTCCGGTGAACAAGAACAGAGCATGTGGCAAGGTCCGACAGATTGGTCCGGATCTCTCAGAGGAAGTGTCTTGGCACAGTGCGGATCTGGGGAAGTCAAGAGGACTATCTTGAGTAGTATATTCCAAGGATTTAGCCTCCGGAGATGGACAAAGAAAAAGATATGAATAGTTGAGTACCGGATTCCTGAGAGACAGTGAAAACAGAGGAAGAACTGACTGATAGAGTATCAGACTACTTTCCGGATGTGTTACAGATGATGATAAAGGTTGCGGAGGCATGAATCATGTTTGGCCGACATAATTGATGATATCTACAAGTATATGCTTGATCTGCATTGCTTGGTGAGCAAGGATTCAGCCGACAGAACTAAGTTTGTAAGAAAATAGACTGTTCCGGATGCCGACTAGAAAGGTGATGAAATTACTTGTGCGGATATATATAGAGGATGGATTTAGTTGTAAAGAGAGTGAAGTGTGTGAAAGGATATGCGAACAAGTCCAGAGTAGAGCAGAAGTAGCAAGAAAGATCCGGTATGTGAAAGGATAGCAGACTAAAGAACAGAGGAAAGATGAAGTGCAGCAGATCAGTATACTGAACTTAACCGGAACTGAACTCCAGCATATGCAGATGCTTCCAATCAGTTCAAGACTGTGATTCTTATCACTTTGTAAGACAGTGTGTCTTCTTGTAGGCAGTGAGCCTCTTGTGAGCAGTGTGCTCGGGCAGTGAGCCCTAATTGGCAAGTGCCATTTTTGTAATTTCCTATTCTTCTAACAGAGAATAATTCTTGGGTTAATCACCCCGTGGTTTTCTCCCTTAACAGGGTTTCCACGTCAAAAATACTGTGTCATGTGTTTCTTATTTCATGGTTAATGTTTTGTGTTTGATTTTATGCTGCTTCAATTAAAGGAAAGTTCAATAAGGAAATAATTAGGATAACTGATTCACCCCCCCCCCTCTCAGTTATCAACAATTGGTATCAGAGCCAAGTTCCTCCTAATAGAGCCTAACATCTTGAGGAAGATCTGGGATTTCAAATGGATGCATATGGTTTAAAGGAGCAACTCAAGACTGCCCTTGAGGATCTTGAACAGTCAAATTCTGAAGTCAGTGAATTAAGAGAAAGACTCAAACAGGCTGATGAATTCATGAGGGAATTAAAAGACAAATTAAGTCTCTCTATGAAAAAGAGAAAGGAGCTGCTCCAACAGTTGGCAAGACAAAGTGAAGAAAGCAATACAAATGAAGAATTGACTGAGCAAACCAAGTTATGTGAAAAGTTATCAAAAGAAGTCATTATGTTAAGACATGAAATGGAATCAGGAACTATAAAGTTCACTCAAGAGATTGAAGAAAAAAGAAAGGCTGAAGACAATCTAAGACAATCTCTTAAGGAAAAATCAGAAGAATGCCACCAGATGGACAGGATTATCAGACATCTTGAATCTGATCTTGAAGATGCCAAAGATAATGAAGAAAAACTTGAGGATCAAATTACCTCTCTCAAAAGAGATCTTCAAACAGCAAATGAATATAAAGAGAAATTCAAGATAAGTTCTGCTCAACTTGAAGTTCTTCTTGGAAGTCAAAAGAGGACTGATGACAAGTATGGTTTGGGATATGAGAAAGGAGAAAGCTCCGGATCCGGTCAAAGGAATCTTGGATCAGAAAATCCAAGGAGCAGGCCTAGAAGACCTCCGGTAAGACAGCCAAATGCTCAAAAATATCCATCCTTCAATGGATACTGCCACAGCTGCAACCATTTTGGTCACAAAGCTAATCAGTGCAGAATGAGAATGAATCAGATTAATTCATCCTTCTCCGGACAGTGCTTCAACTGCAAAAGGTATGGACACAAATCCCATGAATGCAGAATTATGCAAGTAAACAAATCATTCAAAGGTAGATGCTTTACATGCAATAGAGTAGGTCATATGGCTAATCAATGCAGATCAAGGGGATATCAGTTAAATATGCAAAGAAATGTTATTTGCCAAATCTACAATAGGTCCGGTCATAATGCTAAAGTCTGCAGAAACAAGAATCAGGACAAAAGAGGTCCGGTGTATAATCAGAATCAAGACAAGGGTAAACAAAAGATGAATGCGGATGAAGTTAGAAATCAGATGAGCAAGATTTGGGTGAAGAAAAGCTCAGAGAATGTAGAGGTTGGATCCGCACCAGATTCTGGTGCTGATATTTCTTCCGGAAATTAAAAAGTGAGCTCAGGCTCAGGGGGACTCAAAGAAGATTCTGTTCCCCCAGCCAAACAAGTTGTGCCGGATGTGGCACAAGATGCGGATTAAAGGGTTTGTAGATATAAGTCCTGAGATGCTTCAGTCAAGTTTTCAGAGGTCCGCATGGAGTTATGAAGAAGCTGTGTTCGATTAAGTTAGACCTGTTCAGGGAGGTGCTCCGGTATGATAAAGGATTACAAAAAGGTCCGGAGAGATCCGGAAGTGCACGATCTTGTCTTGCGGATTGGACAGAGTGTTTGGGATGTTCTTATAATATGTTACCTAGATTTATTCATGATTTAAAGATCCGGATGATATTCAGTGATCAGGACTAATCCGGGATACTCCAAGCTGTCCAGACATGGTAAACCGGAATAATGCAGGTGAAGCATTTATTGCAGACAGATATTAGGGTTTGCGGAGCAATATAAGGGATTTCTCAAAAGTTATCTGCTCATTCTACACTTGAGAAGAAGCGAATAGTGGAGCTCTGCAACAAGGTTCATCAAGCACACCAAGGATCTCCTGCCGAAGCTATTGCATAAAGAAATCAATCCAACCACTCCGTGCAAACCGAAGGCGCATAAGGTATTCTTCGTTTTTCATTGCCTCACTGCAAATCTTTGAAGAATGGCTACTCCAAACATAGTTAAGATCTCTGATAGACCTCGCCCCTCATTCAAGAAACATCCCTACAAATCATTGGAGGTAGATCCACTAGGAGCCTTCTCTAGTGTTCCCCACGGAGTCTTACATACTGAAGATATTAGGGTTTACATACACGCAAACATTGAGGAATTTGGGGAATTCAAATTAAGAGACCTCTATCACAAGCAACTGATAGACAATGCTTTTCAGCTCAAACCAGAGCATAAGGGTATCCAGAAGAAACAATTTGAGCAATTCATTCATTTCCCTAGCTTTGAAGAAGATGAATGGGTCCGGTATGTACTGAGCAGGATGCATGACAACTTCCTTTGGCTAGATAGACCCTGTAAGATCACAAAAGAAGCAATTAGAGCAGTAACTGGTCTATACTCTTCCGGGGGGGTACCTATCCTCAAATCTGTCAAGAACAACGTTGTAACTGAGGCCACCGGATCAAAATATGATAAGAGGGCAATGACCATTGAAGATATTTCGGATCCGGATATCAAATATGCATCAATGATAATAGGATACAAGATCTATCACTCCAGCAGGGAGAATTCTGTATCCGGAACTGCAATATACACAGCATATGAAATGCTAAGAAAGAATGCAAATTATGATCTTTGTGAACTACTACTAAGCCAATTAATGGAAAATGTACAGAAAATCAAGAAAGACAAGAAGAACTCCTTTAAGTATGGTACTCTCATTGTATGTCTATTCTTTTACTTCATGAATGAGCTACCCGGAACAAGTGGATGGGTATGGCAGAATGACAAACCTGTTGCAGTCCAGATAAGAGACTATTTGCATGGACTTGGGGATGCAAAAGCGAGAAATACAGCTCTATGGGGATACTTCAAAAACTTTCAGAGCATGATGCAAGCAAGAGAGAGAATTCCCCAGTCTCTCATTGAGAAATACAAGGACTCAGTATGCTTTATGGTTGACACTGATCAGTGCCTAATGGAGGCAGTGGAGCCAAGGACTGTCTGGATCATGCCCATGGGGTATGAAGTTGATGAACAGATAGTAGAGCTGCATGTTCAACACATGCTAAGTCAGCCCAAAGATCCTAAGGCAGAAAGGTTTGGAACCTTTGAGGAGCTGAGTGTGAAATTACATGTAGAACTCAGGGAACCTGAGATTAAGAGAAAAGTGAGAAAAGAAGTAGAGCACATTGCTCAAGGCCTAGGCATCTCAAAAGAGGCACTTGATGCCAGCCGGGAAAAGAGGAGAAAGGCTGAGGAAGAAGAGAAAAGCAAAGAAAGTGCTCCGGTTGAAACCCCCACCCGGACCAGATCATCAAAGAGATCTGCACCTTCCACAACCAAAAGCTCAAAACCGGAAGTCCAGGCATCCGGTAAAAGATCCAAAACAAAAGCATCAAGGGCTTATGAAAGCCAAAAGGATGAAGAGGAAACAGAATCAGATGAGGAAGTAAGAGAAGTAAAGAAACAGAAGAAGAAAGGATCCGGTAAGCCCTCCACAGGCCAAGACAAGGATGAAATGGCAGAGGTAACTGTTGAAAAGCCCACTCTGTCACTAGAGAGCATAATCAAGTCGGTCACGGTGGATGGAAACCTTCAACCAATGACTGAATCCTATGATGACTTCAGTGAGGCAGACCAAAAGACTCTGCAGGAAGCCACAGTTAAATATCTGAACACATACAATAAGGCTTTCATTGAGATCATATCTCTCATTCCTAAAAGCCTAGAGAAGGAAATGGAAGTAAGAAAGAATAATGCTCATGCCAAAGATCTTGAGATCCGGGAGCAGATAGCTATTCAGCTATATCCTCAAATTGATCCCAAGACAATGAACATGATCTTCAAGGACTGCAGAGATGAGTTCAGAAGTAAAGCCAGGATGAATCAGCTCATGCTTGGTGAGACTGACAAAGTGGCACAAGAGACAGAAGAGATCCTCCGGAAGGCCTTCAAAAGGTTCAATCTTCCTGTTGTAGAGGACTTAGGTGCAGAAACAGCTGCTGATTTGGAATCTTCTGTTCCGGAAGAAGTGAGCCATGAACAGACAAGTGAGGACTTGGGACCCTCTGCTCCAGAAGAAGTGGCCCATGAACAAGCAAGCATCTCTCCTCCGGTTTCCCCTACAGTCTCCGGATCCAAAGAAGAAGAGCAATTGCAGGAGAAGGAAGCAGTGGTGACAGACAAAGAGGTTGACAGTTCTAAGACTGCAGAAGAAAAGAAACATCTGTCTCCGGCAAGAGACACTGCACAAACTGTTCAACAATTTTTGAGCAAAGAAACTCTAGAGATTGATGAACCGGAGCTTCTAAAAGGTCCATTTGATTTTGACTCTCTCTCTCCGGTACAAACAATGAAGATAGCTTCATTTGCAAATGCCAAGGCAAATGAAAAGCTCCTGAAGTCTCATATGGAAGACTGTGAGTTGATAGAGGCTGCTTCCGGAGTACTTGTAAAGATCATGCCATCAATCCAAATAGATCCGACAGCCTCCACTTCCGGTAATCTAAAAACCTTAGTCAGCAGTATTGATACACATTTTAATTCTCTAGAAAAATCAGCTGAAGAAAAGGTCCGGAAGGAATTTTTGGATAAGAGATTTTCTGAAATATTAGAATTAATCTCTAAGGATAGGAAGATTGTAAGCATTGGAATAAAGAGCTTAGAAAATGCTCTTAAGGATGGCGGTGACATCTACAAATTTTGTATATCTTGGTCAAAAGCAACAGCAGCAATTGACAAGAAAATAAAAGAGGAACAGGACAAGCTTCAAAGCTTATCTCAAAGTTTTGATCCTCTCTCTTCCTCTATAATAAATCAAGAATGTCAGACTATTGCAGTCTTGAATGAAATAAAGAATCTTGAGAAGGAGAGGAAGAACATTACCAACCGGATGGGAGAACTTAGAAGGATTATAGTCCCTAAGTTGGAAACTATGCATGAGGCCATCAGTGATGCCCAGACCACCGCCCATACAAAAGATCCGACAGATCTCAGGTGGGCAGAAGCTTTTGCATTTTTGTTGAGTGGTCACATTTCAATCTTGGACAGAATGAAGCTTAGTTGGGCTACTGAAATGGTTCAACTGCAGACATCCTTTGCAGACATTCTGCAGTATATGTGAGTATGTAAATATGCGGCTATATATAGAAAATTTTTGAGAATTTTGGTGTGCGGACCCTACCCTTTGCCATTGATGTCAAAGGGGGAGTGAGGAGCAGTGAAAAATGAGGAATCCAACTCAGGGGGAGTTCCGGAAATTGTATATAAAGACAAGAGCATCAGCAAAGGGGGAGCATAGTGTAAACACTTAGTCATTTTTCACTAAGTGTTGCCATCAATGCCAAAGGGGGAGATTGTTGGCAAGAGACACTATATGGATTCATGGTTGTTGTCATTGATGGCAACAAAGGTCATCCCACATATCCGCAAGTCATGATATATCTCTACCGGAAGTCAGATTGAAGATTGTTGTGGTCCGGTGAACAAGAACAGAGCATGTGGCAAGGTCCGACAGATTGGTCCGGATCTCTCAGAGGAAGTGTCTTGGCACAGTGCGGATCTGGGGAAGTCAAGAGGACTATCTTGAGTAGTATATTCCAAGGATTTAGCCTCCAGAGATGGACAAAGAAAAAGATATGAATAGTTGAGTACCGGATTCCTGAGAGACAGTGAAAACAGAGGAAGAACTGACTGATAGAGTATCAGACTACTTTCCGGATGTGTTACAGATGATGATAAAGGTTGCGGAGGCATGAATCATGTTTGGCCGACATAATTGATGATATCTACAAGTATATGCTTGATCTGCATTGCTTGGTGAGCAAGGATTCAGCCGACAGAACTAAGTTTGTAAGAAAATAGACTGTTCCGGATGCTGACTAGAAAGGTGATGAAATTACTTGTGCGGATATATATAGAGGATGGATTTAGTTGTAAAGAGAGTGAAGTGTGTGAAAGGATATGCGAACAAGTCCAGAGTAGAGCAGAAGTAGCAAGAAAGATCCGGTATGTGAAAGGATAGCAGACTAAAGAACAGAGGAAAGATGAAGTGCAGCAGATCAGTATACTGAACTTAACCGGAACTGAACTCCAGCATATGCAGATGCTTCCAATTAGTTCAAGACTGTGATTCTTATCACTTTGTAAGACAGTGTGTCTTCTTGTAGGCAGTGAGCCTCTTGTGAGCAGTGTGCTCGGGCAGTGAGCCCTAATTGGCAAGTGCCATTTTTGTAATTTCCTATTCTTCTAACAGAGAATAATTCTTGGGTTAATCACCCCGTGGTTTTCTCCCTTAACAGGGTTTCCACGTCAAAAATACTGTGTCATGTGTTTCTTATTTCATGGTTAATGTTTTGTGTTTGATTTTATGCTGCTTCAATTAAAGGAAAGTTCAATAAGGAAATAATTAGGATAACTGATTCACCCCCCCCTCTCAGTTATCAACACTCTGTATTCTTCATCTAATATGAGGCCTTTTAACGACACCTTGAGAGATGGTCATTCGACCTCAATGGGGAGGATAGCTTCTGAGCTATAGAAAAGGGTGTAGGGTGTAGCACCTGTGGGAGTGTGTATACTGGTTCAGTAGGCCCATAGAGTAGGATTGAGTTGGATATGCCAATCACGGCCAGCATCATTGACTGTCTTCTTGAGGAGTTTCAAGATGGTCTTGTTGGATGCTTCAGCTTGACCGTTACCTTGGGGATAGTATGGAGTGGAGAAACGGTGTTAGATTTTGAAACGTTCACAGAGTTCATGGACATCCTGGTTTTTGAATGGTCTTCCATTATCGGTGATAATAGATGAAGGAATTACATATTTGCAGATGAGGTAATTCAGGATGAATGAGGATATTTGCTTACCTGTGACAGTGGTGAGGGGAATGGCTTCAATCCACTTTGTAAAATATTCAGTGGCAGTTTTGATGAATTTGTGGCCATTGGAGGAGGGTGGATGGATCTTTCCCACAAGGTCAAGTCCCCATTGGCAAAAGGGCCAAGGTGTCGTTAAAGGTCTCAACTCTTGAGCTGGTGCATGTATCAGGTTCCCATGTATTTGGCACTGCTTGCACTTCTTGACAAACTGATATGAATCCATTTCCATGTTCGGCCAGTAATAACCTAAGCGCATGAGTTTCTTAGCTAAGGAAGGACCGCTAGAGTGTGTTCCGCAGATCCCCTCATGTACATCTTGCAAGGCGGTTATGGATTCTTCTCGTTCTAAGCAATGGAGTAAAGTACCATCTAGACTACGTTGGTATAGGGTATCGGCAATGATGGTATAGCGAGAGATTTGGCGTATAAAAGTTCATCGTTGGTTAGAAGATAGGTCAGGTGGGAGGATGTTGTCCTTGAGGTAAGTGTAAATCTTACCGTACCAAGGTGAATTGGATCCAACTAGGAGGCATATGGAATGGGTCTCAGGTAGATCATAAGCTAGTTGTCGGATAGTTTCCACTAAGAACTCATACCGTGACTCATTTTTAGGTATCTCAAGGAGAGAGGCAATGGTGGCCATGGCATCTGTTGCTTTGTTCTCGATCCTAGGTATCTATTCGAAAGAGATGATTACAAAGTGTTCTTTGAAGTCATCAACCATCCGCTTGTATGGGATAAGCTTTTCATCTTTGGTTTGATAATCATCATTGACTTGATTGATTATAAGTTGAGAATCACCGTAGACATGTAGCTCTTGGATTTTCTACTCAGTTGCCATCTTGAGACCAATTACTAAGGTTTCATACTCTGCTATGTTATTGGTGCATGGGAATAACAAACGGTAAGACTTTGGAATTGTGTTGCCATGGGGAGTTACGAACAAGATTCCTGCCCCTGATCCATGATTTGTGTAGGACCTATCGAAGTAGAGTTTCCAAGAATATGCTGATATGTTGATTAGGGATTCATCTGGAAACTCAAATTGCATTGGTGTGGTGTCCTGTAATGGTGCATCCACTAGTTGATCAGCAATGATCTATCCCTTGATAGCTTTTCTGTCTATATACTCAATGTCTTATTCTCTTAAGAGCATTACCCATTTAGCTAGGCGACCCATGAGAGCTACTTTGCTTAGTAGGTACTTCAGTGGATCTATTTTTGTAATGAGTTTGACTGGATGTGCAAGCATATAATGTCAGAGTTTTTGTGAAGTAAAAACTACCGCAAGACATTATCTTTCTATCTATGAGTATTGTAATTCATAGCCCACTAATGTTTGGCTGATGTAGTAGATGGCTCTTTCTTTATTCTCATAATCTTGTTGTGCCAGAAGAGCCCCAAGAGCTGTAGGTGTAGCAGATATGTAGAGTATCAGTGGTTTCCCTTGAATAGGAGGCATGAGAATGGGTGGATTCGTAAGATATTCTTTCAACTTGTTGAATGCCTCTTCACACCTTTCATCCCATCTGAATGGAATGTTCTTGTGCAGGAGATGACTGAATGGTTGGCACTTGTCTACTAGCTGGGATATGAATCTGCGGATTGTTTGTAGATTGCCTTGTAGCAATCTTAATTAAGTAAGAGTCTTAGGTGGTGGCATGTCCATAATAGCCTTGACCTTGGCAGGGTCCACCTCTATTCCATTTGCTGACATGATGAAACCTAGTAGCTTGCGTGAAGTGACTCCGAACACACATTTCTTTAGGTTCAACTTAACTTTGAATTGGTCTAATCTCTTAAAGACTTTGTCTAACACATCCAGGTGTGATTCTCTTGTGAGCGACTTTGCTAGGATATCATCAACATAGTCCTCCATTGTTACATGCATCATATCATGGAATATAGTCGTCATAGCACATTGATATGTGGCTCCTACGTTTTTTAGCCTGAATGGCATGACATTCCAGTAGAAAGTGCCCCATGGACAAGTAAAAGTTATCTTGTGTTGGTCTTCTGGTGCTATTTGGATCTGATTATATCCTGAGAAACCATCCATTAGAGATAACATGGTGTGGCCTGCTGTTATGTTGACTATGATATCAATATTTGGCAACGGAAAATCATCCTTGCGGTAAGCTTTGTTTAGATCTCTAAAATCATTGCATAGTCTGACGCGGCCATCAGGTTTGGACACTAGTACAATGTTGGATATCCACTCCAAGTAGTCTATAGCTCTGATAAACCCTACATCCAGTAATTTCTTGAGTTCTTCTTTAACCAATAGCACTATGTGTGGATGCATCCTTCTAAGCTTCTGCTTCACTGGTTTTACTCCTGGGTCTAATGGAAGATGGTGTAGAATCAAGTTTGGGTCTAGACCTAGCATGTCTGCATATGACCAAGCGAAGCTGCCCCTCTTTTTCTTGAAGAATGGTACAAACATGGTCTTTTCTGATGGAGTAAGGGATTTAGCAAAGTGAATGATCTTAGGTTGTTCCTCTGTACCAATATTAATAGGCTCTATCAATTCCACAACAATTTGGGACTTCTCCAGGTGCATGTCTGTGGGGAGAGTGTCAAGCCTTCCATCGTCAGGTGCCACAATTGGGTTTTCACCTTCGGATGCATCCTTTCTTTTTATTGTTTTGGGATCTGACACTGCTGCAAAATAGTTTTCATCATAAGATCCAATTTTTATGTTGATATTTTTGTGACTGGAAGGCTTGGCACCCTCTCCGAAGTAAGCCATGGTATTAAGTTCAATAGCGAAACCAGCTTTATGATCTCCTTTGGGTAGGTGGTCCCTAAGTTCCATACAGTCAGTGTAAGCATCATCATTTTGGATCATATCTAGTTGGGGAGTTCCTCGCAGATCCCAATCAATAAGCTCAGGATGCACAAGGGGGAGGGAGTCGGAGGATGGACCTAATTTGTTGATAGTTTGAATGGATATGCTAGGAGTATAGGTAGGGGGAGTGTTTGGGATGGTACTTTCCTCCAAGTTGTTTATTGCGATGGAACCCAAACCTTCCTCAAAAGTTGTATTCTCAAAGATAGGCAAATCAGACTCTATTAGTCTATGCAGTAGCATTTGTCCCTCATGGTAGGGGCTAAAGATTTGGATGGTATCAACCTCTTTATCGTCATAGGAATGCTCTGTTAGCTCATCCCACTCATATTCATTGGAATCTGTGTTGTTTTCCTCTTGAAGTGTATGGGTTATTTCCACAAGACAAGCATTTTCTTTGGCTTTGCCCTTGCCTTTGTATCCTAGACCATTTGTATTTCTAGCCAGTGAGGATGAAGAAGGTTGAATAGGTTCTATGATTCCATCTTTTTTGAGGCCGATGGGGCCTTGTCCTTCATAACCCATTCTGTGCAAGATAGTTTCACCTCACCCATAGAGTTCTATTGGGAGCCTAGGTGGTTCTTGTGATGTGCTCTCTTCTTCAGTATAAAGCCACTGTAGGATATCTCTTTCCTCTATTTCATTAGATAAGGTCCCCCATTTTACAAAGGGAGTGACGAGAGCTATAGGAGGAGCAGATGGCTTTGGAAAATGTTTGGGTCAGCCAAAAGATCGAGGGGACAAAGGCATCTTGGCTAAATTGAGGCTATGTTCTATGGAGTATTCTCCCACTCCACTTTCTTTTATGGTAATTTTCTACTCTTTGGGCCTTAATGAGGATGCTTCGGTGGTATGATCATGTTGTGGGATAGGGGATATAGAGGCTCTATTATTTGGTATGATGTAATCGGGTTTGGCAAGGAAGGAGTTGCAATGCTGAAAGGGGTCAGGGTCGCCTTGCATGGTGACTTGCTTGCCATTGTGCGGGAATTTTATGCATTGGTGATAGGTCAAGGGTACTACTTTCATGGCGTGAATCCATGGTCTCCCTAGAAGAATATTATAAGTGATCTCCCTATCAATGACTTGGCACACAACATCTTTTATTACTGGTCCCACTTGTATGGGTAGGACTACTATTCCCTTTGTAGTTCACTCTTCTTCATCATATGCTTTGATAGTAATCTTCTTCCTTGGATCAACTGCCTGTTCAGAGAACCCCAATGCAAGGACTAGCTTTAATGTGCAAATATTTAAACCGGCCCCCCCATCAATGAGAACCCTCTTGATGTGGTGCTTGTGGATGAAGATGACAATATGTAGAGGGGTGTTATGAGGTTGAGACACAGAGAGGTCATCTTTCTCTATAAATGAAATGAGCTTGAGGAGGTCAGATTACCTACCATGGCCTAAAACTTCTCTTGGGCCAAGTTAGTGGGGACAGTGGTTTCCACTAAGGCTTTTTCAAGGATCTCTTTATGGGAAGGAGATAGACGCAACAACTCCAAGATAGAAATGTGGGCTAGAGTTTTCTGTAATTGGTCTATGACATTATACTGGTGGAAGTTGGATTAAGAAGGTGACGACCTTGGAGGGGCGGTATTGAGCATGACTTTACCAGTGTGGGTAATGATACTACAACCAGTTCTGTTAGGTCCTGATTGTTGGTTGAGTGTGATGACATTGATTTGCGGGACATGTTCAGAAATACAATTTATGGTATAGTCAAATGGCACACTTGCATAGTTGGCATTGCTATTCCCACTATTTTGATTTGGCCTGTTGCGATTGTTGTTGTTGTTGTCATTGTTGGTATTGTTGTTGTATGGCCTGTTGTTGTTATTGTTGTTGGTATTTCCATTGTTGTTATTGTTGTTGTATGGCCTGTTATGATTTAGAAGTGGATCCCTGTAAGCCACACGTGTCTCATTAGAGGTGTGTTGTTGGGTTCCTCCTTGATTTTGATCAAGCACATCTTGGATAACATTTTTGAGACGGATACAATTATTGATTGTATGCCCCCTTCCTCTATGATATTCACAATAGTCCGTGTCCTTCCAATAGGGAGGTTTGACTATAGGCTCATAATCACTTGTTGGTGGTAGAGAAATTTCATTGTTAGCCAATAACTTTCTTAATGCAGATTCTTGGGACTCACCTAGCGGTGTGAACTTTCTCCTTGGATTTGTATTGAACCACGGTCTTGGCTCCCGAGAGAATGGTCTATTGGGTGCAACATCATTTGCTTCTCCTTTGAGAGTGAATATGGGTTGTTGCTTGGGAGCTGCCACCTTGGCATCCACTACCCCATCATTGACAACATTCTTATTCTTGGTCCAAAACTTTGATTTGTCTGTCATGTAGTTGGAGGAAGGTGTGTCCTTGTATAACTTGATTGCTCCTTTGGTGATCATAGCTTTTTCGATGAACAAGCCCATTTCAATGACTTTTGAGAATGATGTAGGGAATTGTATTTGTATTTGATAGCTAAGATCGGTATTGAGGTTATGGACAAACATCTCCAATAGCTGCTTCTCAGGTATATCGTAAAAACACTTACTTGCTAGTTGTCTCCATCATTGTAGGAAGGTGGCGAATGACTCACCACTCTTTTGTTTGGTGTTGCATAGATCTAGCATAGATACTTCATGTTCGATATTGTAAGAGAAGTGCGTGATAAATTTGTTGACTAGTTCATCAAAAGTTTTGATGCCTGGTGGAAGTCGTGAGAACCACTCCATAGCTTGGCCGCCTAGAGACCTAGGGAATAGTCTCATTAAGTAAGTCTCATTGTGAGCTACTTCCAAACATGCTGCGTTGAATTCCCTAATATGGTCTCTAGGGTCCCCTTTCCCTTTGTATTTGTCAAACTTAGGAACTTCGAATCGATAGGGAAATGGTTTCATGATCAAACTTTTATCAAAGGGGTATAGTGCAGTATCTTCTAAGGAGTAGTTTTTAGTGTTTGTACCTGTCTTGAGGTCTGACATTTGTTGTGTTAGACTCTCAAGTTGTTTTCTCATGTCTTCCATAGGAGTATTTTGGTCCATGGTTTTCTTTCCTTTGTCATTTGTGTTTGGGTCTATGGCATTCTTTCCCTTTTCGTGATCATTTTCCATGTTTTCTAGGATTGAGCTTATATCAAAATCTGTAGGGAGTTTAATTTCAAGACTAGCAAGATGATAGAAATACTTATGAGGGTCTTCATGGAGCACCTTCTCTATTAGGTGTTTGTGGATAGGATACCTAGGACAAGACTTGGACAAAGGACTTTCTCGCTCAATGATTTCAAGTAAGGCGGCGGACACAAGATGGTAGCCACTAGTAAGGGTACTCGATACCTGTCTTACTGTGTAGGGACTAGTCATGTAACAAGCCACTAGTAAAGTTCTGTGACCTACTAGGTTTACTTGAATTCACAATGACATGAAAGAAAGGACCTACGCTGATCTGATATGGGATATTCTGACTTTGGGACTAGAAAGACCTGATAGAAGGTGGATGGGACGATTGACGAAAGAGAGACTTTTTGGACTAAGTGGATGAAAACTGACTACAAGGTAGAACTTGATCTCTGATCTTGGAACTAAGCTGAAATGGGTACTCAGAATTGGTAAAATTTTTCCCTCAAAAATTGTGCAAGTGCTCACTGTCATGTATGCGCTGAAACAGATGTGCAACAGAAATTGACAAATGCGTAGCAAGTCAAGATATATGCGCTGTACTGGTAAAAGGTGTATGCACAGCAACAGATAGCAAAAGCGCAGGAAGTCTAAACAAATGCGCCGCAAGTCAGCACAAATGCGTAGGAATAGAGGATGGATGAGCCGCTCTGGCTTTCCTCAGTGTTTTTGCAATTTTTGGAATTTTTCTGATGTTTTTGGTACTTTGGTTGCAAAAAAAGGTCTTCTTGATTTGATTTTCTGAATTAATGGCAAGAAAACACAGCAAACACAAAGAATTTTTTATGATTTTTAAACTTTTTTAGTAATTTTTCTAACTCTTTTTTAGACTAAGAGAAAAGAAAAACAAGTACAAAATCTTAGGCTTAAAATGGATTACAAGGGTTTTGGGCCACTAGAACAGAAGGTATTTAATGAGGGCAACCATTCAAGTGGTTACACATGTGGTGGCACTACTCTCTGTTATGGAGTCTCCCAGCCTCAAAGGGTTGCGCTTTAGAGGGTTTTGGGGGAGGTTGGCCGTCGGTGTAACACAACAACACTCATTGTAGGAGGTTTTCACCTCAAGCACATTTATTTTAAGTGGATTGGTAGGGCTTGGCATCTAACCTGTTTCCACTCAGAGTCATTCCCACTTGGACAGACATGCATCCAAGGGCAGGCCCCTCTAAAGGTTAAACAAATGGAATAACAAGTCTAGCATTCTAGTCACCCAGTAAAGGGGAGAGCATAGGCCCGTTGTTATTCGATAAGCACAAAAGACACTGATTAATCCAACCTAGTTAAAAGTAGAAAAACTAAATGGGCTAATCTACTTGGGCAAGCATAGAACTTTGAAGTGATTTAGCAAGATAGCAATGGTTCAGTTTTTAACCCAAAAAGCAATGGTGAGTTCAGTTTTAATCCACGTAGCACGAATTGTTAACTTTGAAATGTTGGTCAATCGAGATAGCAGTGGTTCAGTTTTAACCTAAATATTAGTGATGAGTTTAGTTTTATACCACGATAGCACGAGTTGTTAACTTTGAAATGTTGATCAATCGAGATAGCAGTGGTTCAGTTTTAACCCAGAATATAATGATGAGTTCAGTTTTATACCAGATAGCAATAACTTTGAAAAGATAATAATGTTGCAATGCAAGATAGCAATGATCCAGTTACTTCTTTCCTAATTAAAAACTACGTGGGAGTTTGCATGAGTATCTGTTTTACTATCCCTTTAGAAAGTGAAGTGTAAGCTATCAAAAATGCAACTATATGAAACTAAACCCGAACCTATCTTGCAAAATAGCTCTAGAGAATACCTGCAAAGATGTCAGCATTAGCAAAATCTTCTTAGAAAAACCCTAAAATCCCAGCCTACTATAGAAGTGCCACTTCAGTGACTAAATGCGCAGAAGTAGTCAACAGAAGTGTTGTAACACATATGAGTCGTAATAGAGGTTAAAAGTGTAGAAAGAAAGAGCATATGCATAGGAAGAATATATGCACCGTAATAGAGTTTAAAAGTGCGGTAAGAAATAACATATGCGCAAGAAGAATATATGCACCGTAACAAATTTTAAAAGCATAGTAAGAAATAGTGTATGCACAGGAAGAATATATGCGTCGAAACAAAGGACAGAAGTGCCGTGAAATTGTTCAAATGCATTGGATTAGCCTGTGCAATGCCTACACGGAACCTGTCTTCAAAAAAACTTAGATTTTGATTAAATAAAGGGGCTAGGCCCCACGGTGGGTGCCAAAAATGTTAAGGGAAATTTGGTTAAACAATGAATATGCAATAAACAACATCAAATACCCATAACTCAATAGAATAGTGAAACTAACAAGATTTAAATGAGATGAAGCAATGAATAACACAATGCAAACCTTCCTTAGATCGAAGCTTATATTGTTTGCCTATTAAAACCATCCTTACTTGTATCAAGTAGGGCCCTCAGAGAGTGCACTCTTTTGTTGTGTTCAAGGATGTTGATAGTAAATGGTTGTGGTGATAAATGTGCAATGAAGATAAGCTCCAAAGCACACATGTGATCTCAAGCTAATGAATGGAAAAGGAGGTGCCAAAGGCGCGCTGGTAAATTCCTGTAGAGTAACAATACAAATAGCCTGGATACCAAGAATGGAAGAATGAGGTTTCATTTATAGACTTGCGAGGATGAAGATCAACGGTTGAGACGAAATGAGCAGATTAATGGTTGAGAATGGTTGAGGAATGTGCAACGAATAGGAAGAGGACAAGTGTCTCACTTCCATCATGTAACAGGGGAGTTAACAAAATTGATTGAAGAGTTAATAGAATGGATTGAAGAATTGATTAAATTGATTGATCAGTTACCTGAATAGATTGAGGAGCTGACAGAATTGATTGATTAGTTAACAGTTTTGATTGAGGAGTTAACTAATTTTGATTAGAGAAGAAATAGGACATGTGGGTGAGAGAATATTAGGTAATTAAATATTTGAAATATTTAATTACATGTGCAACATGATGAGGTGGAGAAGGTGAGGTGGAAAAGGTGAGGTGGTTTGATGAGGTGGGAAAGGTGAGGTGGAATTATGAAATTAGGACTTAGGATAAAGGGATTTAGGATTAATTAAATAATGTAGGATTATTTAATTATGTGAGACTTTAGAAGAATCTAGAGAATTTAATTAAATAAATTGATTTTATTTAATTTTGATTTTAGAAGAATTAATTAAATATTTTGATATTTAATTAATTAAGAGGAATGTGAATCAAATAAATAAATTTGTTTATTTATTTATTGATAGAAGAATTAGAAGGGAATAAATATTAAGAATATTTATTTAGACTGAATTGTGTCATTTTTAGGCGTATACAGAAAGCACTCAAAAAATCATGCAGAAAGCTATACTTTAACAAACACACCACAAAGCTAAGAAAACCTAGTGGAGCTCCTTTTTTTGAAAATACAAAATAATTTAAAAGAATAGAGTTATATATATATATATATATATATATATATATAATCTAGGCACAAGGAAATGACATAAGGTGTTCATTATCACAACCTTGACATAACAATTTAGGACTAAGTGATAGTGATAGACGTGATCATTGAATTTGAATAGAATCACATCTCTAGAGATCAAAATCATACTAATGATTTTGTGTATCTATTTTAAGGGGTTAATGACACATATGTTACAAAGAAGGCATCTCAAACCCAAGGTTGCCAATTAAAAAATATTTCAAAAACACAATATCATGCATATATTAGCATATCAATACTCTACAAGTCTATCCCCTTGGAAGGGCAAAATTTTCTACAACATTTCCTTTATAGTTTAACATTTACTTGGCCTAGGTGTGATTCATCTTTATGTTAATGTAATTTTAATTTATTATGTTGAGAGGCATTTGACCATGGAAATAAGCCATAGAGTCTCATGTCATGACCATGTACATAAAAACCAAAACACAACCAACATATATTTAAAAAAACTAAAATTAAAAAAATATATATAAGAATACAATTAAATATAAAAATAAAGCATATAAATATAACATAAATAGGGGAAAGGGGCCAGTTGCCGTCCACGCCCCAATAACCACTATGTTTTTAATCACCTGACCCCCAATTAAATTTTTAAAAAGAACCAATACATGTAAAGTATTACCAACCTAATAAATTAACACAAATGCACCAATACATGTTCACAACATTTGTGCATGTTCACAAATGCACCAATACATGTTCACAACTCCAATAAATTAACCAAAGAAATTAAGACAAGTGCACAAATGTGATGGCGAGCGGTTACTGGCACATCGTTGCGCATGTATGGGGCGACATGTTGAAATGACACTTTTTCGACCCATGTGCACATAATGCATCATTTAGTGAAATGTATAAGTGCCCAAAAGCTAAAAGATTAGCTTTAAGCTCTTCGGTTGTATACTGAGAAACCCAAAAAAATTGTCGAAATCCGATATGTCTAGCTATGAGCTTGACGTGCACGAAGTTAGAGTGGGCAGCTACTAGCCCCTCTCCCCTATAAAACAAAACAAATATATATGTTTTATTTTACTTTGTCAACAATTAATTATATATATACAGAGAGAGAGAGAGAGAGAGAGAGAGAGAGAGAGAGAGAGAGAGAGAGAGAGAGAGAGAGAGATTATTTTTTTGTTTTAAATATAACAACATCAATTTTTTAAAATATATATTAATGCCTACAAATAAACCTATTAAAAGTTAACATATAAATATATAATATTTACTACAATTTTTACTGTAAAAACAAATTAAAAGAATTACCAAAATAATAAATAAAATAATTCTCTACTAAAATTAAAATTTATGTGTATATAGTAAATAAAATACTTTTAAAGTAAAAATAATTATTCTTAATTAAATAAGATAGTTCCTAATTTTTTCAAGAGATGTATTTAAAATATCTATTAAAAAAAGGAAATTTACTGCTTTATTAGAGCTAATGTTTTGATTACACAACTAATCATTAGAAATGGATTTGCGCACGTGCGAAAACATTGATTAAACTTCTAAATCCCCACGTTGACTAATAATATTTGAACGCAAGAAAGAGATCAGATTTGTGCTCGGCTTGACTTTTGCGACCATGCGCTAGGTTTGTGGCCGGTGCTTTTATCTCGAGACCCCGAACAATTCGGCATTCTTCAAACGTGACTTTTTTCAAACTTGGGTGACAGTAAAACAAAACTTTCGACTGGTCCATATGAGCGGGCTGTGGACTCTTGACTTGGAAAGCCCTCGTTGTACAATGAATATACCCACCATACTTTCCACTTTTTTCATCTGTACTAAACTTCAGCTGCCATTTGTACAGAATCCTTCACTATGTCCTCACCAAGTTGAAGTACTCTCATGACGAGATCACCATGACGCGTAGAGTAAGTTCATTGAATTGGCTTTGACCGCTTACGTGGCTTAATTATCACGATGGTAATAAAGATTTGTGACTATTTCATCTGAGAAGCATATCATTTCAATTTAGTGAACCATTGAACATTGATTTGCTCCACGTCAACGCCCCAATTGACGTCATTGCAGACGTAAGAAAGATCCCGCTGACTTGTATATAGTTTTGAGTTCTGGTTACGAAATCCCCAAACAAGGCCTGCATTTGGAAATTTATGGAGAGAATGAGCAAAAGTGGAAATTTGTATTCTAAAGACTCGGACGAGATGGACTACCACAGAAATGAGGTATTCCTTGTAACTAAGTTTGTTTTCTGTCTCTTTTTTTCTATTGCCTCTTCGTTGTCTTACACAGAAGATTTTGATCCAGCTTGTGGCCGAATTAAGACGTCTTGGCGAGGAGAACCAGAAGCTTAAGTCGATGATACACCTCATTGGGGGCAACTGTCGTAGCTTGCAGAGTCAACTCATGAAGAAACAGGTATGAAATTAAGCTTATTAGATTTTCACTTTTGAGTAAGCTGTGTAATTCAAAGACATCAGATTTCCACAGTTCATAGTACTGTTCAATTCATACTTTTGGATTGAAACTGTGTAAGAATTTTTAGCATTAACGCTTCGGATCCCATCATCAATGTATCGGATCGCACTCCGTGATCCATCATCAAGATGTATCCGATCACACTCCATGATCCATCATCAAGATGTATATGTATCGGATCACACTTGGTGATCCATCATCAAGATGTAGAGAACTAAGAGAAAAATCTGTGTAGTTATTTTTAACATCGGTGTTTTCCATTTTTTTTGGTTATGTAGACTTATTCAAGATGTTGATGTTACAAATATTACAGATTACTCAGTATAAAACTTGGGCACAGTATAAAATTTTGAAGATCTTTATTGTTATTATAGACCAACAGAGTAAGACAGCGTTCATGGGAGATCTTAATTTATGTTGCTTCTGTGTTTTGTAGGAAGAGCATTTGAGGTCGTCTCCCAATTCCATGGGAAGGGATTTGAATTTAGCCACAGATCTAGCAGAGGAAAAAAATAACGAAGGACATGGGCATATTCAGGCTCCGGATCATAGCATGGACTCTAGCTTTGCACATTCTGAAAGCTCACAAGAGAAGAATTCCAAATCCTCCATGGAAAATGATCGGCTGCCTAGTAAGAAGAGAAAAATAAACTATGAGTTGGACCAGAGCGCAAATGGTGAAGGAAACTCATATGAAGATAACTCTTTACCGAATAAGAAGCCTCACGTAGTCGTCATGAATTCTGGCTATCCAAATGTGCCCCGCCCTAAAAAAATTGTTACTGTGCGGACAAGATCAGACTCAAACACGGTAATAATCCATTTCCTCAACCCATTAGATTTATTATGCCATGTAACTCCTTAAAAGCAGAAAAAAAAAGGGCACTTTTTAGCTCTTGGCAAGATGTGGAGGGGAACCTTTTTTCCCATAACTAACATGACGATCTATTCTGTTGTTGTCAGGTAAGCGATGGCTGTCAATGGCGTAAATATGGACAAAAAACAACAAGAAATAGTTTGTGGCCTAGAGCTTATTACAAATGTGCGGTTACTTCATGTCCAGTTAAAAAACAAGTACAGAGGTGCAGTGAAGACCCTAGCGTTGTGAACACAACCTATGAAGGAGATCATAATCATTTGCTCAGTCCAGTTGCCATGGCCGCCATGAACGCTGCCACAGCCCAGCGTGGTGAAGGTCTAACAGGAGGCAATGGGCTGCCATTTTCTCCTTCCATTGCTACAATCTCATCCATGGGTTCTTCTCCCACTATCACTCTTGACTTCACCGAAAATCCTGTCCCCACTGCTTACCCTAATCAGAAGCCTAATCCTGCATCACACCCAGCACACCCACAATTACAAGGAGGAAGTTTTTCCCAATACTCCAGTCCTCCATATAATAGCAATATGAATTATAGTCAATTAGGGCTCGATCCAGTGGCCTCCATTAAGTCAGATCCCAATTTTACTGCAGCACTTGCTGCTGCTGTAGCCAGTTCTCTACTCCAATTGGGTGCAACGTCTAAGGTATGAATGCATTAAACCATGCCTACCCTCTAAAGGAGTGCAGTTATGGTTGATGCTGAATGTCATGTCATGTAAGGTAGAAAACCCTCTATCTCTGTCTGTATTAGTCATGTACTATTATTTGTACTCAATGTATTTGGTTAATAGCCACCTGGAGATATCTTGTTTTGGAGAAAGAAATGACTCAAGGGATTTTGCTCTCCGAGTTGGAATTCATTTTTCATGTTGGAGACTTGTACCAAGTGGCATACATTGTTGGATTTGTATTTTCGAGATTGACTTGGGAAGTCTTGATGGTTTATATGATTGTCAGACATAGATATGTAAAAATGAAATATCATTGAATTTGATACATAGATCAGCAACATAAATTGATTGCTTAAAACGATGGGATTAGTGTGAAATTGCGAACAGCTTTACACAGGTTGAGCCGCTGTTTTTTTTTTTTTTTTTTGTATTGAATAAGGTTGAGCCGCTTCTTATTCTGAGAGCCAACGAAAGGCTCTGTTATTTGAATATTAAAACTTGATTTGATAAAGAAAAATGTAAAATACAAGTGACTGGGTAACAGGATAGAAAAGTCCCCAAATAAAATAGAGAGTAAAAACGCCGAATCCTAATCAACAATAGGAATAATAGTTGATGTATACAACGTCCTTTAAAAGACCTTCTCGACTTTCTGTTCATTCTAAAATAAGAAACTGGCAAATACGAAACAATCTACGCGCTACCTTTATCAGAGCCATTAAAAAACAAACATGGGTTTAGCGATCAAAGTTGAAGGAAAATATATGTTAACTTCAAATTTATACGGTGGGCATGAGTTTTCCACAGTCTATGACAATAATGAGAGAATTGTCATGAGAGTGTTTCTGTTTTTGCTTCAATGTTTCGATCAATACATCAATTGAAAAAAGGCAGCCAAACAAATTACTTTTGTTTGTCATACGATTTCTGAAAAGATTTTTCTAATAGCATATATGATCTTTATTTAGTAACATATATGATTCTGTGTAGCAACAATCTATTTCTAACTTATGGCTTGAAAGCTTAGCTTGATCATCTACACCTTTATAAAGAGTCAATACATGATATGGATGCATGACTGCATGCATCTGTTGGCTAAATTGCTTCAGGCACTTCAACTATGCGTTTCAATTTAAGTATACTTGTGTTTTTTCCCAATTAAGGTGCGAATTCATTCTGGTTTCCCCCCACGCTTAGATTTTCCTCCACTCCAGTTTCTTGTGTTCCCGCTGCACCAATGAGTAACATAGGAGTAAGACTTAAACTACTCAGGCTACTAGTGCTTCTAATTCGTATGGTATTGAGACCATTATTGCAAATTCTCTTCGGAACCTTGATGTATGACAGGAAAACCAATATTCTTTGATCTATGAGAAATAAAGAGTTGAGCATCCTAATTCTAGAAATGGTCATGTGGCAGTGGAAAATAAAAGACAGTTCTTCAAGCCATGGGCCAAGGAGCTTGAACTTTTAGTCAAGAAGCTTAAGACTACTTGTGCTTATAACTCGTATGGGATTTATTTATACAAAGTTTAAACCTTCTTTATTACTAGTAAAGCACTAAAACTAAGAAAGAAAAAGGGATGACAACTAAACTTAGCTTTTTTACCTATATGATAATGAAGTTTCTTCAAGGAAAAAATGGTTGCTGCTTCAAACTATAACTAATAGAATAGTAAAACTTAACCAGTCTGCATGTTGTAAAATAGTCGGTTAGTCGAAATTTTGTTGACTGATGAATTTTTAACAAGTCGATCGACTCTGCCCATGGTCAAACAAGTTGAGGGAACCGCACTAAAGAGGTCGACTACAAAATTCGCAATGAAACTCGGTCAAAAAATCAGTAAATAGTCAGCACGACAATGTACCGGCTATTTACAATGGGTGCAATAGAATGGTATGCTTCCTAATGCTAGTAATGGTCATAAGGAAATAAAAAATAGCTTCTTAAAGCCATGGGCTAAGCTTCCATTTGTAACAAAGATGGTTGAATATACTAATGCTAACTCATAAGAGATTACTATTTTAAACCTTCTTTATTATCTAGAGGTATGATCGAGAAACATAGCTTCTTCAAATAATGGGTAATATAGAGTTGTACCTATTTTAACTAGCAGTTGATATTTGAGACTATATTACAAATAGATCAACATTATTATCATACTTACAACCTTCAACAAGACTTTTAGGGAGGCTCATTCATTTATAAACTCTTGAATTTAGAATCTCTAAAATCAAAATTATTTGTAATATATTATACTAATTGAAATTCAAATGACAATTGTTCATAATTTAGAAAGAGGAAGAGGAGAACTAAAACACCATGTTTATCCAAGATACACTTTGAAGAGAGGAAAACTAGACTATGGTAGTGGCAATTGCCTACTACCTATATTATCTAATAAATTGGCATATACAATCGATTGTGTAATGATAACATGCATGCAATCTCTTGTTCTATTCATTCAAGACCTTGGCTATGGATGCAATCTGCCCCTTGCTACATTAGTCACATATCTTCCTTGTTTGCCTATGCTTTTATGCTCCTTTCCTTTTACCTCTCATATCTCATGTTTTAGAAATACAACACATGAGTGTTCTTTTAAATTATGAAAGAAGAAGATAGAGAAGATGATTGTCCCTTTCTCTAGGAAGGCACAACATACAATTGTGCTCCTGTTGCACTCTTTACAATCATTACAACCACATGTTTATAGATTCCTATGTACAAAAAGTTCTCTTGGACCCAAGAATAAGTTCTATCAACAAAGGAAGCTAAAATAGTGACAATTTCGTTTAAATTCCAATTTTCCCCATCCATACCATTGATGGACACTTTCACATATGATGTCCCATCCAGGGCACTTTCACAATTGTGGTATAGTGCCTACATTTTTTCCATATCTATAGCACTATCAAACACATGTCCAAGAAAATCCATGTCTTTACATTAGAATTTTCATGACCAATTCATATCACATCTAAAGTTTATTTAGGAGGTTTTAGTCTGAGACTCCCTCAAAGCCTAGCATTAAGGTTATGGAAAAATTCTTATCACTTTATGCGATCTCCATGTGTATCAACTTCAGTAATTACAACTCTTTTGATGTTCAAAGAATTCTATAAAATTAAAGAAATTAAAGAAATTCCATACTTTCTACACACAACAAGTGGTATAATTTTTTTACATGCTACAATAAATTATATTGGCATGCTACAACTCTTGCTTTCATGAGGGGGAATCAACCTTTTTTAACATTACCAAATTCACAAAAATGTATGGAGTGCTAATGAAATGCCCATACAAATGATAACACTAACCTTTTTTTTCCCTTTTCTCAAATCTAGCATCTCCCTTTGTATAGGTTCATATATCCCAAGGGTATGCAATCTACTTTGATACCAAATTGATAGACATAAACTCTTACTTCAGAATTTATATAATCAATAATAATTGTTAATATACTATGCTACTTGAAATTCACAAGGAGAACTAAAAGACCATATTTATCCTACAAACCCTCCAAAGAGAGAAAAACTAGATTGTGGTAGTGGCAATCACCTACTACCTTTATTATGTAGTAAATTGGCACATACAATGAGCTATACAATAATGGCATGGATGCAATCTTCCTCTTGTTCCATTCATTTGAGACCTTGGCTATGGATGCAATCTTCCCCATTCTCCATTAGTTACATATATCCCCTGTCTACATAGCATCTATGTTCCTTTCCTTTTACCTCTCATCTATCATGTTTTGGAAATGCAACACATGATTGTTCTCCTTAATTATGAAAGAAGTCTAAGATACAAAATATTATTGTTCCTCTCTCTGGGAAGGAACAACATATAATTTTCCTTTTCTTTCCATTTTTTTCAACCAATACAATGACGTATTTATAGATTTGTATGCATAATAGAGTTCTCTCAAGCCCAAAAGAAGTTCTACCAACAAAGGAAGGTTAAAAATTACTATTTAGTTTGGATTGTAATATTTGGTATCTATACTATCAGTGGACACTTCCACAAATGTAGTCCCATCCAAGACACTTTTGCAATCATAATAAAATCCATATATATATTTTTATCTTTGTAGCACTGTCAAACACCTATCCATGAATATCCATGTCTTTCATTATAGTTTTCATGATGTAGATCTAGATCACCCATGTTATGAGGGGTTTAATTAGACAAGGGAATTAATAGGACCTATGGCTTGCTTTTACTCATTTTGGTTGTATTTTACTACCCAACACAAACAATTGGTGTGTTATAGTAAATGCACTGATTGTTTATGTGCGGGACCTAGCCCCATGTAAATAATAGGTGCTTTGACTAAAATAGACTAGATGTTTAAGTTATGAACTATATTTTAATAGTCTAAATTGAAGAGAAGTTGATGATCTGTACATATATAAATTTGAAGAACCATATATTTTAGAGGCATTGATTTTGATAGAGAATCAATATTTTTTGTTGGCTATTTTTAATATGGTCACTGAGATTCAATATCCTTTGTTGGGTATTTTTAATATGGTCACTGAGATTCAATATTCTTTAATGGGTCTCTTCTAGACAAGCATCTTCATGTGCATGCATAACATTGAAAGATGCCAAAAACATGTATCTCCTCTAAATCCTTCTCAATAGGATTTTCTAGAGTTATCTCTAGACTCATTTCTCTTTTTATTTTCCTTATAGTCCTTCCTGATGTGGCTAGCCAACATTTCACCTTAGATTTTCTAAGATACTTCATACTTTTGGATTTTGATCATTTTTTTCTCTTTTCATTTTTTTCTTTTCTCTTTTATAGGGCCTCTAACAAATAAAACATCCTTTACAAAATCAATGGATTTCTACCTTCTTTCCTTAGGCAACAAATCTCCAACCACTTGGACTAAAGCTTCAACTTAGAAGTGGTGATATTGATCGCAATAATAATATTTTTGATGAGTATTGCAAAGAACATACTCAAGTTATGTTTAGTGATCTTTTTCATATATCTTGGCATCAATAGATTCCAAATAATAGGATGTTGAAGATGTTCAAATGCTATGTATTTGAATCATCATCAACCAAATTCTTAGAGAATACGACTTTTTTTCCCAAAAAATTACTAACTAGGGACTTAGTTTGATACAAAGCCCTAATTTTTTATCCATAAATTGTTAGTTGTATCCTCACCAAATCCAATCAAAAGTACTAAATCTAAAATGCAAGATCTATTTTTTAACCTAACCTTCAAATCCAATTTTACCCAATCTTCATCATCCATTGCTAAGGGGCTTTGACCCACCATAGTAGGTCACTGTTCACATTAAATAAGGAGGTATTCCATTTTAATCTTTTATAGCTTGAAATTCATTCCATTAAATTTTGATCTACATTCTTCTAGAACTACTATCCATTTCTCTATACCTAAAATGATTCACCTATCCTAAAATCTTCTGTAGAAACCAAAGATTAAAAATAAGGGTTTTACCCTTTTGAACTAGGATCAAGAGTTTATTAGGCCCTAATATCAAAGGAAAAGAATGATGAACACAATCCCACTTAATATTAATATAATATTTACTATTTGAAGTTATAGAATCTAAAATCATTTAATAAAGAACAAATAACATAGTATATATGTTGGGAAACCCTTACAAGAAAAACCCTCAAAAACAATAACACTATTCATGTTGTATTCAAAATAAAAGTATTACAATATAATAGGAATCAACAATATATTATTAATTAGATCTTCAAAATGCATACCCGAGGGATTCACTTAATAAACTTGTCCTATATTACCTTCGATCATGGAAATTACCCCTAATTTTTATTTTTACTTCTATATCTTGAATTTTTTATACCCCTCCTAGTACACAATTCCTATTAAAATATACATTGTTTTAACCATATATCCCAAATGCCTAATTTTAATGACATTTTTATACCCCTGTTGATAATCTATACCCCTCATAAGTTCAACAAAATATTTTAATTCTGCCACTATCATATCCAACTTGAAATAAAAAATATTGAATGAATTTTGATAAGAGATTATGAAAATAAAATACATTTACAATATTTTTATACTATAATAATTTTAAATTTAAATCCAAAATAGAATTGAAAAAATGTAAGGGTAACTATTTGTTGTGAATATCTGGTCATTCTTGACTTCCTATTGCACCCAATTCCTTATAAAAATATTAAATAATTGCCTCTCTATTCCCCTAATACCTAGCCATCTATCTATCTATTTTTTTAATATTAAATACCCCATTATAAACAAATGTGCTATGATATTACCTCTCGAGTGACACCTCTAAGCATGCAAAAGCTCTAATTAGTAGCAAAAATCACCAACTTCATGGAGCAATTCTAGAAACAATAACCTACCACAAACTATGTCTTTCCATAATTCTCCAAAGCTAATGTTGGATTCATAGATTAAATCCAATATTGACCCATGCAACTTAGATGACCCAATTAATTAAACAAAGTAAAATAAAAGCAAAATCTACCTCTCAAGAATAATATGCTTTTTTAAAGAAAACTTGACTTGCAAGTTAAAGCAAGCTTTCAATGTATGCAAACTCAATTCTCACAAAATAAGAAATTATCTTATTGGATAATTCAAATAACCATCAAGAGAAGTGCACCCAACTTTAGTTATCCTATGTGTAATTTATAAAGTTACAAAGATTGCAAGGTGTACAATATGTACCTAATGTAACATTGAAGAGGATTCATGGATTTAATTTGAAGCTAAAGTAAGCTAACTTGGGAGGCTGAATCAACCTTTCATAAAGTACTAATTGTGAGCACTATGCTCACAATATTTCCACGTTATGTGTTTTATGTAGGAGAATTCTATGGGTCAAGCAAACTTGTCATGTACCACTACATCAAAAGACTAGTTTGGTGGTGAGAATGAGCACCATAGGAATTAAGGTTGAGGTTTTCATCCCATCAAAAGGCCTGGAGGTAGCAAACAAGGTAGACATGTGGTGATATGGATCCCACTTGGTTGTGGGTAGGTCCCAGCCTTTAGTACATGCCTAGTGGGAATCTACATTGGCACAAAGTGACATCACAAGCCCACCATGCTCCATAGGGATCAACCTTGAAACCTCAACTCTAATATCAATGTGATGTGTCACTACACAAAAGACTAACCTAATGGTGAGAATGATCACCAAAGGCATTAAGGATGAGATTTTGATCCCGCTAAAAGGCCTGGAGGTAGCGTACAAGGTAAACATGTGGTGATATAGAGCCCACTCGATCATGGGTGGGACCTAACCTTGGGTACATGCATGGCCAACATGAATCTACACATCCCAATGGCACATCACAAGCCCACCACACTTTGCAAGGCTTGACCTTGAGACCTTAGCTTTGATACCAATATGATGTACCACTACACAAAGAGACTAGCTTGGTGATGAGAATGAGCACCATAGGCATTAAGAGTGAGATTTCCATCCCACTAAAAGGCCTAGAAATAATACACAAGGTAGACATGTGGTGACATAGAGCCCGCTAATTGTGGGTGGGTCCTAGCCTTGCATACATGCCCAACAAGAATCTACACCACCAAAATGGGACATCACAAACTATGTGTCACCCAAAAATATTTCTTGATTTGTTTCTTAGTTTTAGATTTTTGTGCATAATTTTACCTTATGCATTTTGATATTTTATTGTGTGTTTGTTAGTAGCAACCTTCTTGTGAGAAAAAAACCCACAACTCTCTCTTTTGTGTGGTTTGTTCCTTTACATAAAAATAAATTGGATTGAGTTGTTTCACACATCTTGCATAAGTTTGGTTGAGAGAAATTTAGCTCACATAACCCATACATAATCGTTGTGTAAGATTTTGTATAACCTCTAGGATCTTCAACATTATCACATAAGTTGGTTAATGTTTTTATTGTTGCACAAATCTTTGCTTCTCTATTGTACAATCCTTTGAGCCATTCTTTAGTTTATATATAGCTTGTATATCAAGTTCCTAATGTAGTCCAATAATTGAATATGAATTAGACAAACCTAATAAATGATCAATTATATTTTTTGCACCAATGTGAAATCCGTATTGGTGGGTATCTTTTATAAGTAAAATGAGGTAATATATTACAACTCTCACCCATAAAAAGAAAAAGGAAACTTCTTGATTACAAAATCAACTTCCTTACTTTAAAAGCTAGGGGAAATAGCAAAAAGAATGGAAGAGTGATACACCTTTAAAACACCAAGCCACAATGTCACTATGTCTACATCAATAGCCCTCAGTTATCCTCATCCACATCTTTAGAAACACCCTTCACTTAATTAGAATCCTTTGTGACTTCTATATAACAACCTTCATGACTTTTGTAGCAAGTTTGTAGCTTTTGCAACAACTATTAACATCTTCAACATCACCCTCTTCTTTGTCAACAACGTTCATGATTTTCACAACAACATTTGTGACTTCTATAGAAACTATTGTTATTTGAAAATACACCATTAACATAGTCTAGATGCCACTTTCTCTCTTTGGACTAGATGCCACTTTCTCTCTTTGGAAAAAAGTGCATCTAAGGTCCACTAAGAGCCTAGCTCAAGGTGTTATGCTTTTGTTTTCCTACTCTGTTTTGTGGTTGAGACAATTTCCAAAGATAGGAATGGGGCATATTCCTTCCATGGACTTTAGAGGGTCCTTTTTTTGGTGATAAATATTGTGCAATATCCCCTTCCTTTAAGCAATCATTCACAAGTAAGAGCTTGGTGACCTTATCCTAGAGAAATATGTCCATAGTGACCTAGTTGCAACATTCAACCTCTCCCCTAGATTTATCAAAATTGGACTTGTGACCATGCTTACCCATCTAACTACAATTTTCTTTAGATTTGTTGCACTTGGTTTGGGAGAGGGTAAGGATTTATTAGATAGGAAATCATCCTCAAACTTGTTAAAATCTATGAAATCTACATCAAAATCCTCAAACTATTTCCTACTTGAGAGAGGGTCCTCATCAGTATCTAGGAGAAACAAAGAATATGCAATTGATCTAGATTCATATGCAACACTAAGATGAAGGCTCAGTGTCCTTCACACGAATCTACATGAGTTGGCTATGGTTTCTCTAAATAAAATTAGGACTAAGTTTTCCAAATTTAGGGATTCACTTTTGGAGCTATATAGACTTCATTAAGTATGCCTTAGAAGAGTTTCAATCTTGCTTGAGATGTCCTCTCTAGTTGCATTGGAAACAATGAAAAGGAAGCCTCTCATAATTAATGTATTAATTCCAAGGGTCATGAGAAAACCATATTTGAGTCAAGTTCTAGAAAAGTTCATATAGATCAATTATAGAAAATACCTAGACAAAATAGGTTTATGAATCTTCAGAAGTTGGATCAAATTTAATGAAGATCCAAATTTGCTCCACAAGAGGTATGAGAAGACCTACATTACACAAAACAAGATCCTAAATATTATAGAGTTGAGCCAATATAGAACCTATGAGAAAGCCACATATGTGGGGTTAAAGAAGGGATGCTAGGGCACATAAAGACCCATTGTTCCTAAAGAACCATGGGCCATATCCCAAACATAATCTTTGCTTGATTAAGATTGAAAGTTAACAACAAAAAATGCATCAATAAGCAAGGACATTGAAGCATCAATGACCAAGGGCCAAGAGCCTTCAATCCACCTATAGATCTTTGAGAAAGTCACTCTCCTAAACACATTATTTTATCATTGACTTTCACATTGGAAATGGATTCAACTAGAGGACCTACAACATGAATATGGATGAGAGGAGGAGTGAAAGAAGTATCCTCCCTCAAGATGGATTTTTTAGAAAAATATCCACACACATGAAACTTGAGTTGGAGGAGTTTTTGTAGGTTGGAAATACTAGGTCCTAACCTCCAAGTTGAATCCTTTTTCTAAATTAGTTGTATCATCACCACCAAAAGTATCAAGTCCTAGTTGCTTAGAAATGTTGTCATCTATTGTCTTGACTTTCTAATATGCATACATAAGGAACCTATAGTATAATGTACTTTTCTAGCTAGTGGGATCTTATGGTAATCCATAATCTTTGCATCCACATCTTCTCTTGTCTTTTCCACCTTCACATGCTCACAACATGTGTTTTTTCCATTCCTTAATGTATTAATGAGTGGGTATTTTTATGAAATCTATGAATGATTAATTTGAAAATCTTGCCAACCATTGAGTGCTCTCATCTAATAGATAGAAATGATCAAAAAATCACTTGGTGACATAAGACCTACTTAGATGAACTAGAATTTGAACCAACATTCTACATATTAGTTAAGTGTTAGTAGTACTCACTTCTTAAAGTGGTTATTACACTAGATAAACAAATTCCTAGCATAACTATTCTAACTATTTAACTCATTGATGAAGGCCAAAAGTCATGCTTGATCTATTATATAAGAATGTAGTTTCAAGAAGAATTGGTTGAAGTTTTATGATTTTTAGGGATTTGAGTTGGAGAATAGAGAACCCGAGAGGACATTAATGGGTTTGGAGCTTCGGTAGATTGTAAAATAGAGAGTCTCTACAAAGGTTAGGTAACTAATATTATTGGGTTCCACATTTGGAGTGACCTATATTTGTATAATTCTTATGTAAGTTAATAAGTTTTATATGTTTTTAAATCCCCATATTTCTTCGTATTACTTCTATAGTGTACTCTGCACATCCATTGGTTGGTTATTAATTTGACTTATGTATAACACTACGTCACTGACCCCTAGATAGGATTGTTGGAGCAATTCTATTTTATTTGATCAAAACATAATTTCACTTTTCCCAAGCTGATCCCATTTAAAAATTTAATCATTGCCAATTGACATACACACAAAAACTTTCAAATTAACACCTAGGATTGCATATTTTAAAGCAAGCTCCTAGTACATTTTTTTATCATCATCAACAGGCATAAATCTAATAGCAATCATTTAAGCAATAGCATAAGAGGACTACCACAAAATTTCATATTAGAACATCCCTACATTCTAGTGACCATCATACATCTTTCATTTCGAAATCCAAGTTCTTTTCATTACATACTTTGTAGGATAAAACATGATGCTTGATTTAGGCACAAGGAATTGACAAGCTTCAATCCTAGCATAGCAAGCCCCAAAAGATGTTCATTAACACCACCTTGACTTCAACTCAAGCATTACAAGAGAGGCACGCTAATTTAGGACTTGGTGACAATGAGGGACATGATCGTAGAATTTGGATAAAATCACATAGTTAGAAGCAAAATCATACCACTGATTTCATCCAGCTACTTTGTAGAGGTTGATGATACATCTATTACAAAGAAAGTGACTTAAATTGACAATTAGAAAATAGTTTTAAAATACATCAGAGAAATATCAACACATAAATATTCTACTCTAATTAAAAAAATTAAACTTTTTATAACTTTCTTTTAATTCAGCTTTTACTTATTTTATTCGTGACTCAACTCTTTATTTTACTCTAAAATTGAATTTATTTGATAATCATTCATTTATCATTAAATTGACTAAAATTGGAAGAGGTAATTTCCTGTTATTCATCTTGTACTTCTAATATAGGTTGGAGACAAGGAGGTGCTTTGTTAATGATATGTTTAGGTTATACAGCTAATATTTAGGGTTGGCCTGCACGTGCAATTCGTTCTAAGAACATGAAGAAAGCTTCTAAATCCCACAAATGACTAGATAGCGATTGAATCCGTGAAAGAGATCAGATTTTGTGATAGGCAAGAGGCGAGTCTTGACTTTTTGGAACGTTCCACATAAGGTAAGTTTGTGGCCGGTGTTTTAATCCCGAGACCAAAACTGGCGTTATTCAAGCATGTCCTTTTTCAAAAATCGGTGAGAGCGAAACAGAGCTTTCCACTAGTCCAGATGGGAGGCTGCAAGCTTGGACTCTTGACCCAGACACCCGACAATTAGGGTGTCATTGTGCAATGAATACACCCGGCAAGGGCCCACTTTTTTCATCTGGGCCAACTTGGGTTGCAATTTGGTGAGAAACTGGTCGGTTTCTCTGCAAGTCGGCTGCAACATCTCAGCGTCAGAACCAGGTCAGTCTTCCCCTGTTACTGTTACAACTAACTGTGGGTTCCAGAACGTTGCTAACACAGTTTTATCACATTGATGTTACAGTTTTAATGTAGAATCTTTTCTACATATTATAATGGATTGTGTGAATATCATATATTTTGTATATGTTATATTGGATTGTGGGACTATCATATTTTGAAGGAAAACTATAATTAGTTGATAGGCTTTTATATGTGAGCATTATAATGCTTGGAATTGTCTCGCCTTGAAAAACTTTCCTAGACTCGTCGGTTGTTCCTATTGGTGTATTCCTTGAACCTCCTATAGGTGCAAGTGCTAGTTTAAATTGAAGAGAGGACGTAGATTTGTACAAGTAATAAATTTTTAGAATAGTTAATATCTGCAATATAGGATTCTCAAAATTTATTACTTGTTTTGATAAACCTTTGATATTTTCATATGTTAATTTTTTTAATATTATAATGGAAAAAGCATATCCCTTATATTAAGAGTTTGTGTTGCAATTGTAGAAGGTGATGTGACTAGCCTTTTAATGTAAGACTGGGACATGGGTGTAGTTTTAGAAAATTAATATCTATTATATATGATTCTCAAAATTTATTACTTGTTTTGATAAATCATTAATATTTTTATATGCTAATTATTTTAATATTGTAATGGAAAAACCATATCCCTTATATAAATATTAACAGTTTGTGTTGCAGTTATAGAAGGTGATGTGACTAGCCTTCGAATGAAAGGCTGGGACATCATGGGTGTAGTTATAGAAAATTAATATCTATAATATATATGATGTGACTAGCCTTTGACTAAAATCTTTATGCCTTCTTTTCTTGTCAACCTTTCCTTATATCTACCATTCAAACTCTTCAAACTTCACACTCCTTTTATCTTCCTTACTAATTGTAGTGTAGGAAAAATTACTCCTCGATTGAATAGGCTCAATCAAGTGAATTCTCCACTAACACTACACTCAGGTTCTATTATCTAAGCTTTTAGATGTTCAAGAACCTACTCTAGGTTACAAAAGAACCACTATGCATCTCAGTCAAAGCAATACAACCCAACTAGGTGATTAACAATGAAGGGAAAACAAAAGAATGCAGCATTTAAGCGACTGTAAAAAGAACTAAGAGAAACTAATAACAAAAATGAAAAGAGAGAAAAGTGGAACCTATGGCTGAAAGGGGAAGCTCATTGCCTTGGATGACAGTGTGCCATGAGGACGTTTGCACTAGGTGTTAGAGTCTGAAAACACCAAAAATAAAAAAAATTCAATCTGCATGACCTCAAGATATCTGCATAGCATAGAGTTCAACATAAAACTTACCCAATAGCTTCTACATTACACAAAAATGAAAATAAAATTGATAATGCTATGAAAATGACACAAGACAAGAAAGAGAAGAAGACAAGGGAAACCTCTATGCATTCAACAAGCCTTCACTCCAAGGGTACATACAGAAAGAGAGATAAGTAGGGCTTGTGTTGCTTAGGGACTTGCCTTAGTCAAGTCCCAGTTTTGGTATTTCTACCTCCACTAGCAACAATTGATAAAGAGAATAAAATAGCAAGGAAATGAAAGTGTGTGCTCCTATCCTAAGTGCATCTAGGAAGGTAAGAGTAGAAACCCACAAGCATGCAGCCAGTGCAAGATAACACAATATAAAATAAATCCAAATACCAAATATTGAAATAAAATAATGGAACAATCTTACCTATTTGAATAGAAGAAAGAAGGTTGTAATTTCTCAAGAGTCCAAATCTAATATACAGTTTCAAATCTAGCAAGAGATAGCCTTCGAAATGAGCATCAGACGAATCCAAGAACCTCCAAGAGCTAATGAAGGTGATACCACACCAAAAGAGAGTACCAATATCCTTGGAAGCTACTATGGAGCTTGAATTCAACTAAGATTTTTGCAAAGTAGAGCTAAGTGAGTTGTATCAGCTTGAGAGAGTGTGAGAGTGTATGAGAGTGAATGAGAATGAGGGAAAATCCAAGAGTTTTGTTCCAAATTCAACCAAAGGAGGGAAAAATCCTAAAATAGCACATTGAGAGATGTTTTGTGCCTCAGAGAGGTGTTATTGAAAAGACCAATGATCATCAAAGGCATGTGGTAACACTTAGGAACAATCACCTAGTGACAAACAGACATAGGATGTTAATGCATCACACCGACGTCCGTGTAGAGCACTTGAGTCCAAGAAAAACTAGCTCCTAGTCACATAGGATGCCTTAGAGTCATATTACCATCTACGCATCAGAATGAATTTTAAGGAAAATGAGAGAAAGAATCCTAAATTAAATAAAAATTAGCCTATAATGCTGAGGGAAGGCACAAACACTAAGGTAGTTGTGAAATGTAGTGTGAAATTGCAAGGGTAAGCAATTTTCGATGTTACACTAATGTCCCTCAACTTGGATAAACTCCTTGGACTACTATCATTCACAATCTAAAATGGTGTCTTTTTGGTACTTTAATTATTGAATTATTAGATGCAAAGTCAACCTAAGACAAAACCATGTCCTAGTTTTATGCTTTCTCCCCAACTAGACACCTTACTAAGTTCCCTATGCTTTTCTTTACAAATTTTGTTTTCTCATCAATTTGTGGATGGTACACTAAGATAAATTTCAAATTTGTTCATCTTTATCCATAATGTCCTTGAAAAGTATCCAACAAAATTTGTATTCATGTCTGAAACTATGCTCCATGGTAAACCATGTACACTTACTACTTCCTTAAAAATCTAGGTTAGCTATGCATACTGCATCATTGCTTTTCTTACAAGAGATAAACTGTGTCATCTTAGAAAACATATCCACTACTACTAATATTGAATCATTCCCCCTTTGTGTCCTTTTAAATCCTAATACAAAAAGCATACTTATGTCCATGCAAGGTTTTTCTGGTATTCATAATGTATGATACAATCAAACATTTTAACTATTTCCCTTGGCAACTTAGCAAGTTATGTAACATTGAACAAATTGCAATGCATCCTTCTATATTTGTGGCCAAAAATAGTTCTCACTAACTAATGAAGCTTCCTTGTCTATCCCAAATTGTCTAGCTAAACCACCACAATGCTTTTATTTGATCAAAATTTTCCTTATGGAACTCCTTGGTATGCATAATTGACTAACTTTAAACAACATCCCATTATTTTTTAAGAATAAGCATCTATATCATTAAAGGAAAAATAATATTACACATATTCACAAAAAATTGGGTGGAAGAAGTCACACCCCTAAGTCCAAACAGGAGAACAACCTAGAAAACACAAAACAACAAAACAAAGGCTGATATTGGGCAAGAGCTATACCACTAGGTGAAGGAGGAGGATCATGAGCATCTAGCTTACCCCATACATCAATGAGGTCCAGGATGTCATTGGGAGGGACCCACCCTCCATCATGAACTTCCTCATTAACAACAATGGATTTAGAACTAATAGGAAGGCCTTGAAATGAAAGACACCAATCAAAATGAGCAAACTTGGGAACAATAATGGCTGATGAAATAGTGGTGAATCTACATTTCCAAATATTCAAAAGAGACTAAAGTAACCATCTTTGATTCAAAATAGGGACTAAAGGTAAATGAGGTGATAGCCAAGAATACCCTTTGTGAGGTTATAATTGTGGAATGGTGTCAGAGGGTACCATTTCCAATCTTTCCACCGTGGTTTGAAGCTACAAACCCTAATCTTATGAATAATCTCTAGTGCTACAACTACAATAAGCTCCTAGTAAGTTTTCTAGTCTTGAGTGCACAAACTAAATTTATCCTTGGCATCGGGCCATGAGAGAAAATTTCTTCTTGTTATAGAAAATAAATCATGAAGATTCTTGATTCCTTTCTTGAAAAACCACAAGGTGTGGATTAAAGGAATTTGAGCAAGGGGACAACCTTGACAAGTGAGAACTGGAGATCACTAGAGAGAATATTGATTAATGGAAAGACCATTGCAAAAGCCAGTGCCATTCCAAATAATCCAAGGCTTCATGGCTTCCCAGGACTTCCAAATTATTTTGATAACAAAAGTCCCTTGAATTTGAATAGGATCCTTCATGATGAGAAGGATGTGAAGCCCAATCCCCTTCCAACCTTGTTTCCTAAGAGGAACACTTGCAGAGATCGTATTGTTGATATTAAGGAATACTGAGAGGGGGGTGAATCAGTATTCCACATAATTTCTTTTTAACAAATTTGTTAATCCAATTTCCCAATCTAATAATATAAGAGCGGAGTAAGCATAGAAACAAAAACCATAAAGACATAACACATGAACACCTAGATTTTTACGTGGAAAACCCAAAAATTGAAAAATCACGGTGAGTGTTAGCTCACAATATATTAATATATCACAATACTAGGTTACAATAAGGCTCATTGCCTTAAGAAATGCTCACTGCAAGAAAGGCTCACTACCTAGAGAAAGAAAGAAGAAAGAAGAATGGCTCACTACCAAGTTGCACTGCTTAGATTGCATCTACACATGCATAATTGCAGCTCTATTGAAGCACTAAAATATTGTCTTCAAACTCTTCATGTTTGAATGCTCTACTTCTACACGGAAATAAAATCTCTCTTCTTTAGCTCTTTATTTCTTCCACAACATCACCTTCCTTTGTATGTCGTGGACTTCTATATATTCCACATTCGCACCACACCTAAACATTGAATTCAATCCCTTATATATATCTGCCACACCTAAAATCTTCATATTAGGTCGGACTAGTAAAGTGAAGCATGCACTCATATCTTGAGTAGTTTATCAGACAAATTCATTTGCCAAGACTCGCGGCAAATTCAAACAATATTGAATTGCATTCACATGTGTTAGCCTTAACTATTTAACCACTTAAGAAAATAGTAGAACTTACTGCATACAATTTAAACTTATCATGTTGACTTCTAACTTAGATTGCCACTGATTCAGCTCATCTGTCATACTACATCTTTTTTTGTAGACCACAAGACTTGCTCAAAATCATGTCAGAGACTCCTCAAGAATCATAGATCATACCTTTAGAACCACAAAATAAAATATCCTTTAGCAGCAAAATATGGACCATCAGAACTCAAACTCTATTACAATCAAACTTTGTCAAACAGTGTAGCGATACTCAGTAGCTTGCAACTATCTTTCTGGTGGACTTCAAAACTTACAACTCTAAATTTATACACTTCATATAAGTTTTTATAACACCTCAAAACTGCATACCAAGATATGCAACACCAGAGGAATGCAAACCAAAACAATTGGGTGTACTGCTCTGAATAGCACCGTGTTCTATTCTACCGAACTTAGGCCATTTGAAGATATACTTCCAGAACTAATCAAGAGTTGAAACCTTAGATATAAGATCATCTAAGAGTTAGGAACATCATACCAGAACCGCAAATGTTGGTCTTTAACTATGAATCAATGCCAATCCAAATAATGTTCTTCTATCCCTGCCTTTGTACATTGCCAATACTTAGTCAGTATGACTAAGTCTTCTTTACCAAAACACAATCTTTGTTCCAACCTTGTTCTTTCTCTTGTTACCATCAATGACAACACTCAATTATCCAACATAGCAGTGTCTCTTACCAACAGTCTCCCCCTTTGGTATTGATGGCAACACTTAGTGAAAAATGCTTGTGTTGCTCCACCTTACTCTCTACACTCTATTTTTCTATTCTCCTTTGGACATATGCTTATTTTTCACCAGACTTCCTCTCCCTCTTTGACATTAATGGCAATGGTGGGTGAACAAGCAAAATTGTGTCAAAAATTCTTCAAAACTATCATATTCTGTCTCACACACACACACACACACATATATATACAAGTATGCATTTGTATCTTAATTAATAGTTGAAGGTAGAATATCATTATAGATAGCCTTTATCAGAGCTATCTCTCCATTCCAACTATTCCTTGTAGTCTCCAAAATATGGATGTGGCTATTTATCAAAAAGACTAGCTTTTCTACATTCTGCACATCTGATGGTGTATCAATTAATGCTTGTGATTTCAAGGCTTCATCTGCCAGATTGGTCATGGAATCAATCTTTGGACTTATCAACCCCCTTAGCTGGCCCAACCTATCTTTGATTTCTTCCCTTTTCTTCATCAGAATGCTCAAGTCATTATGAATATTTACAATCTATGTCTCCTTGGCAGTTATGGACTTAGCTGCCGGATTATATGTCTTAGAAATATTAAGTCATTTGAGCTCCATGTCCTTGATTTTATCTTCTAATTCCTTTGTAACCTTTGGCTAGGATAAACAAAATTTGTACAAATCACAGGCTTCCTTTATGGCACTTTGTATACCTCTTATTCCTTGGTCTAAAGATATTTTATCATTGATCAACATGGTTTTTAACTCAGCTAATCTTTTCTCATCAAATTCTTTTATGACCTTTGTTTCTGCAAATTTTTCAAAAGATTCAAAATGATTGTTGATTGATCTTATCATACCTTTTAGTTGACTAGTAGATGATATCAATATATCTTTATGGTATTTAGGCATCAACTTTCCTAGTACATCAGATACTACTATAATGAGCTTATTGTCTTCCATGAGACTTTTCATCAATTCTTCATGTGCCTTTGCTTGGGCAAATGATACTAATTCAAATTTATGTTCTGGAGACAGGGAATTTAGATTTATTGGTTCTTGAAGAAACTTGGGTAGATCTAGAATTTGTGCACTTTGTAGCTTTTCCAAGGGTTCTGCAATAGTGTCTCTTGTATACACCTAAAAATGACATGACCATGTCCAAATAAATATTCTTAATATTTATTTAAGTCTAATTCCTAGATATCAATAAATAAATAAACAAATTTATTTATTCGATTCATATTTAATTACCTCTTCTAAAGTCAAAATTAAATAAAATCTTTTATTTAATTAAATTCTTCCAAACAATTAAATAATTCTTAATTATTTAATTAAATCAAATTCATTCTTCCAAATTTATTTAAATTCTCTCAGTGTCTAAAAATAAAATACAATCAAATATTTTATTCATTCTTCCAAATCATGCACAAAAAAATAAATAAATTTATTTATTTAATTTACTTTCTTATCTTCTAATTCTTCCAAAATCATTCTAAATTAAATAATACCAATTATTTAATTGTTTCTTCTAATAATATCTCTCTAAATTTAAATAAATCAAATATTTATTTAAGTTTTCCATTTCTTCTAAATTGAGTTATCTCTAAATATAATTCAATCCTTGTGTACATGCAATTGAATATTCTAAATATTTAATTGAGCTAAAATACCCTCTCATCCTCATGCAATTTCCATTCTCTAGTTCTATTCTCTTAATTGATTGATCTATTCTTTTAATTGATTTAATCTCTTCAGTTAACTCATTCTTCTATTTTATTAATTCCTCTCATGGAAAATATAGCAATCCACATGTCTTCTTCTTATTCATGCACATTTCTCAACTATTTTATATCATTGATCTTCTCATTCTTTCTATACCGTTGATCTTCTCTCTTTCAAGTCTATAAATTGAACCCAATTCTTCCATTTCATTCATTCAAGCTTTTCGTATTGTTACTCTGTAGGAATTACAACGCGCGTTTGACATCCACATCATTCCATTTGCTTGCGATCAACCTCGTTACTACATACTACTATCATTGTTATGAATCTCATTTTCATGGTGAAACTATCATAGCCATTCCCATTTGAACACCTTGGAATCATAGCGAGGAAGTGCACCTTTTGAGGGCCATATTCATAGACAAGATCATTTGTGATAGACAATCAATGGGAGTTACGAATTAAAGGAGATTTGTTTTATATTGTTCATTGTTTGATTGATCTCTTTTGTTCATTATTTCATTGAGTTTTAGGTATTATTGATATACTATATTGATTATTCACATTTACACCAATTTTCCCTTAACATTTTTTGGCACCCACCGTGGGGCCTCTACCCTGATTTAATCCAAAAACTGAGTTTTTTTTGTGCTGAGGTTTCATACATATGAGGATTCAGAGAATAGGCATTGAACATTCAAATGGTGTAACCTTAGCTCAAAAGGTTTCTGGGTTTTGTTAAAAACATTAAAATCATATCTGGTTATCTCTTACTTTTTGTATAAAGTGCACGAATTTCAAAATAAATAGGTCACAAATCCGTGTCCCTATTTTTAGCCTATATTTTTTTTTTTGCTTTTTTTGGGCCTATTTTTAGCAATTTCATGAAATTAGGCATATCTGTATAACTTTAGCTCAAAAGATTTCTAGGTTTTCTTGAAAACATCAAAATCCTATCTGGGTATCTCTTATTATTTGCAGGAAGTGCACAGATTTCAAGAAAAATAGATCCCAATTCGTGTCCCTATTTTTAGCCCATGCTTGTTTTTTTTGGGCCTATTTTTAGCAATTTCATGAAATTAGACATATCTTTTGCATAAGGAGTCAGATTTTCATGAAACTGGCGGTGTTGGAAAGCTGGTTCTCCTAAATTTTCTATGGTGAAAAATTTTTGAGCATATTATTACTCAAACAGAGAAAATGGGTTTTCCTAACATGTTCATGCAGGACGAGCATTGAAGAATTAAAAACCTATCACACTAAGTCTTAGGAACAAATTGTTTTCTTAAGAGACAATTGAACAAATCATATTTGCAATCTAAGTCTTTGGAACATATTGCTTTCTTAAGGGACAAAAGATCTTTTTGCAATCTAAGTCTTAGGAACATATTGCTTTCTTAAGGGACAATGGACATGAATGCTAAACACTTCAATTTCATAAGGGATAATGGACAACTATAATCGCGTGTGTGCCCAAGTAGATATCTCATATAGTCTTTTTCTTTTTAACTAGGGGAAAAGAACCATTGTCTTTCGTATTTTTGGGAATGATACCAGGCCTATGTTCTTCCCTATATTGGGTGACCAAAATGCCAGACATATTATTTTTGCATGTGTTTTTCCTTTAGAGAGGCCTGCCCTTAGATACCCGTCTGTCCCTGGGGAACGACCTTAAGTGGTAACAAGTCAAAGCTAAGCTATGCCAAGCCACTATAAATAAATTGTGTTTGGAGTGAAAGCTTCAAACAATGAGTGAAGTTGTGTTATACCAATAGCCAACCTCCCCCAAAACCCTCCAAGGCATAACCCTTGCAGGTTGGGAGACTCCATAATGGAGAGTAGTGCTGCCGTATGTATAACCACTTGAACGGTTGCACTTATTAATCATCCTTTATTTTTAGTAGCTAAAAACCCCTATAAGCTGGTGCAGGGAAGGGTGATTATTACCTCCCGAAGATGCCTCACCTAGAAATAGGGAGAATTCGGTTATATTGTCACAACCAGCCTAGGATTTGTACTTGCTTTCTTGTAAAAAAGAGTAAAAAAAATCTAAAAAACCATGAAATCATTCTTTGTTTGTTGTGTCTTCTTGCCGTAATTAAAGAAAATTAGATCAAAAAGACCATATTACAACAAAGAATCCAAAAACATCCAAAAATGTGTCAAAAATTGCAAAAACATTGAAAAGACCAGAGCTACGCATTTATCTTATGAAGCTGCGCATTTGTTTCAACCTTTTGCACTTTTACTTCGACTTTCTACGCATTTACTATCTGTTCTTGCACATTTACCTCTCACCAGAATTGTACATTTACATTGACCTGCTGCACTTTTATCCTCTATTTTTGTGCTTCTATTCCTACACATCCAGAATAGTGAGTGCTTCCACATCTTTTGTGAGAAACTTTTCAACCTTTCTAGGTACCCATTTTAGTCTCGTGTCAATTTCTGAGGAGGTGACAACTGAATTAGAAGAACTTGCTCAAGAACTCCAATACCTAAAAGTTCAATTAAACTTAGACACCTCATCCCAAGGTCATATAGCAATTGCTCAAGAACTTCATGCCATACAACAACAATTTGCAATCCTACAAGCTGAACAGGCTAGTACTAGCTACACCATGCCCCAACGTCATACATTCTTGTCTCATCTTAATGATACTCTTGACAAGGAAAACACTACTCCTAGAACCCATAGCCCAAAGCATACTAATCCTACTTCGAGCTCGAAACCGCCATTGAATTCCCCGAGCTCTAATACAACAAACAAAAAATCCTCATATTATTTTTCGGAAAGGTATGCATCACAATAAAAGCTATGGAAAATTATGAGTTCCACTCATCCATTACCTCATTCATCTACCCAAATGCCTACAAAGGATGTGATCCAAGGGATACCAATAGAGATTCAACCATGTCCCCAAATTCCAATCCTTGACCTTATCAAAAAGCCTTCAAACATATCCCTCATACCAAACTCTTTGTGTTATTGGCAACCCCTTAAGCATATTGAAAAACCTCCTACCATGAACCAAAGTCAAAATCCATCATACCTTCATATTGTTGACTAAGATCCTATCCAAGAGACCTCTACCTCTACTTCAATTCAAGAACACCAAGCATTATGTCAAGAGCACACTTTAGAGCATGTGGAAACTTCAACCCCTTGTCTAAATCAAGATCAAAGAACCCCCATTCGACCCATGCATAACCTTTATCTTTTCGATGATCCTATACCTATACATGAGAAAGAAATCCAATTTCAAGCCATTCATAACCTATATCTTTTCCATGATCAAGATACTATCTTTGGTGAAGAAGATATCCATGAGCAACTTGATTTGATACATGAGCAAGGGATACAATTCCAACCTCTCCATAACCTCTCTCCTTTCGGTGATCAAGATATTGTCATTGATGAAAAACTTATACAAGAGCACCTTAGTTCCATCATTCTGAAACCTATCTATGATCAATATCCCATATATGATCAAGCAGACCATAATGATCCTCTTAGCCCACTTTATGCATTCCATGGTCCTGAGCTTATAACCCTATCTAGTCCTGTCCAAGATCCATCAACTTCCACCTCCCTTGATGAGACACTTGCCTCCCAAGAATGCATAGAAGATCAAACCAATAATACTCCTCTGTCATGCATTATCAACCATGTTGCAAATCCATTATCCTATACCCTTGGTCTCACTACGTTCATACATGAATGTTCTTCCTTAGAACACCAACAACTGTTGTCTACCACTTCACCTTCTCCATCCAATAAGGAATTTGTGTTATTGTTTAGGGGTTAGGGGTTCAGGTTTAGAGGTTTAGGGTTTAGGGTTTGTAACTTCTGATATAAAGTTCAAAAATTGATCATCAATTGCTAATTTGTATTGAATTTTCATTGTCCATTTGGTCAAAATTGCTTGAAATTGTGTGTTTTTATGAGACCTAGTTTATGCATGAGCTAAGGTTGGTAGCTAAAATTTGGTTTCAGATTTTACTACTATCCTTTACACTCTTTAAAGTCTGATTTTTACCTGTATCATTCCATTTCATTGCATAATTTCATTTTGATCTCATACCTAGGGTTTGAAACTTGCATTTTCACTAGGTTTTGCACTAGATTCCTCTCTAGGGTTGCATTCTAAGGGTGTTGTAGTGGATTTTGTGGACTTATAGGATTGTTATCAGACATATTCCTTGCTTCCCTCTGATAAATTCCTTACAACACTTTTTCATTTCATGATTGTATTGAAAATTTGATGAAAATTGCATGATTTAAGGGTTTTTCACTAGCTTTTCATTGCTTATCTTCACAAGACTACTCTACAGGCATGTTGTAACAGAATTTGTGACTTTATCAGACTTATATCAGACCTATTTACTTCTTCCCTAAGTCACATCCTTTACAAAACCTTTTGTTTGACACTTTTGCATTGAAATTTGATCAAAAATTGCATGTTTTAGGCTTTTTCACTAGGTTTGACTAGTCAACTCTCTACAAACACTCTAAAGGCATGTTGTGTCTGATTTTTTCTCACAAGGTGACTAATTAAATGGTTATTATCTGATATCCATCATAAAATTTCACACAACACCCTTTCTATCAGTTGTTTGCATGCTTTTATTATGAAAAATTTGCATATTTTGCTTGATTTTTACTAGGGTTTGACTTGCAAACTTGTTAAACTTGCATGACATGCATGTTGTGAAGAATATTATTGATCTAATTGACTTATATCCCTAACATACTCTTCTATACATCTTTAATTTCATTACAACACTCTTTGTTTCAACATTTACATTGTTTATTTAGTGTTTATTTAGGGTTTAGGGTTTATTGTTTAGGGGTTAGGGGTTTAGGTTTAGAGGTTTAGGGTTTCTAATGTCTGATATAAAATTCATAAATTCATCATAAATTGCTAATTTGTATTGCATTTTCATTGTCCATTTGGTCAAAATTGCTTGAAATTGTGTGTTTTTATGAGCCCTAGTTTGTGCATGAGCTAGGGTTGGTAGATAAAATTTGGTTTCATATTTTACTACTATCCTTTACACTCTTTCAAGTCTGATTTTGACCTGTAGTATTCCATTTCATTGCATAATTTCATTTAGATCTCATACCTAGGGTTTGAAACTTGCATTTTCACTAGGGTTTGCACTAGATTCCTCTCTAGGGTTGCATTCTAGGGGTGTTGTAGTGGGTTTTGTGGCCTTAGTGGATTTTTATCAGACATATTACTTTATTTACTCTGATAAATTCCTTACAACACCTTTTCATTTCATGATTGCATTGAAAATTTGATGAAAATTGCATGATTTAAGGGTTTTTCACTAGCTTTTCATTGCTTATCTTGACAAGACTACTCTGCAAGCGTGTTGTAACAGAATTTGTGACTTTATCAGACTTATATTAGACCTATTTACTATTTCATTCAGTCACATCCTTTACAAACCTTTTTTTTTACACTTTTGCATTGAAATTTGATCGAAAATTGCATGTTTTTAGGCTTTTTCACTAGGTTTGACTAGTCAACTCCCTACAAACACTCTAAAGGCATATTGTGTCTTATTTTTTCTCACAAGGTGACTGATTACATGGTTATTAACTGATATACATAATTAAATTTCACACAGCACCCTTTCTATCAGTTGTTTGCATTCTTTTATTGTGAAAAAATTGCATATTTTGCTTGATTTTTACTAGGGTTTGACTTGCAAACTTATTAAACTTACATGGCATGCATGTTGTGAAGGATATTATTGATCTAATTGATTTATACCCTTGAAATACTCTGATTCACATCTTAAATTTCATTACAACACTCTTTATTTGGACATTTACATTTACATTTTGTGAAAAAATTACATATTTTTGCATAATTTCACTAGTTTGTGGACTTACAATCATTTAGGATTGCATTCAAAAGTGTGTTGTGAAGCATATCTTTGAGACTGCTATTTCTGTTATTTACTTCTGCACCTCATAAATTTGATCAAAACACCTTTGCTTTACATAATTCGCATTGAAAAAAAAGCATAAAAATCTAGCATCTTTAGTTCATTTACATTCATATTTCGATCACTTGATTTCTTTCATATTTCATGGACTCCTCTTGTTATTCAATGGAAGCTTTAGTTACATACATTAGGGACCATAAGACCTTTTGCAAATTCATCAACATGAATCCTCAAGTTCTGCAACAAATAGGGAGAGATAGGGAGATAGAGAGTGAGTGAGATGTCCAAAGATATAGGCAGATATAGGAATGATAGGGAGAGAGAGAGGCAAGAGATAGGGAGAGATAGATAGGTAGAGAGAGAGAGAGAGGAGATAGATTGGGAGAGATAGAGGAGAAAGAGGGAGAGATAGGGAGATAGAGAGTGAGTGAGATGTCTAGAGAGATACGTCCAAGAGAGATTGAGAAGTAGAGGGACGATAGAGAGAGGGAGACACAGGAGAGATAGGGAGATAGAGAGTGAGTGAGATGTCTAGAGAGATACATTTGAGAGAGATTGAGAAGTAGAGGGATGATAGAGAGAGGGAGACAAAGTAGAGAGAGGGAGATAGAGGTTTAGGGTTGCTTAGGTTTAGAGTTTAGGGGTTAAAGGTTAGGGGTTAGGATTAGGGGCATTATTTAGGGTTGAGGGATTTAGAGAGAGAGAGACTTCTTTTTACATGCAACTATAAACCCTAAATAATGCCCCTAAACCCTAAACTCGAGCAACCAAAAACCTCTAAACCTTAAATAATGCCCCTAACCCCTAACCCCTAACCCCTAAACCATAAACTCTAAATAATACCCATAAGACCTAATCCCTAAACCCTCAACCTGAGAAACCATAAACCCCTAAATCCTAAACCCCAAACCCCTAAACCCTAAACACTAAAGCCAAGCAACCCTAAACCTCTATCTCACTATCTCCCTATCTTTATCGTTTCTCTACCTTGCAATCTCTCTACCTATGTCTCTCGAGTAGCCCTAAACCCCTAAAACCTAAATAATTGCCCTAAACCCTAACCCCTAAACCCTAAATAATTTCCCTAAACCCCAACCCCTAACCCCAAGCAACCCTCTCTCTCTCTCTCCCAAAACCCTATGTAACGCCCAGTTTTGATTTCACCCTAAAAACTAAGTTTAACCAAAGGTAATAATTTTTTTTTTTGAAAGTTTAAAATAGAAAAGTAATTTGTTTCTAATTTAAAATCATGTAGTTCATCCATTGACTATAAATATTCATGAAATTATAAATTATGCAAAAGGATATATCAATCTACAACATTTAAACAATATTTTGTTAAAAGTTACTTAGAACAATTCCAAAATAGAAACTTACCAAAGTCACTACATCTTGATTGTTGACCATCCAAATTCAAGTCTCGGCAATCCTCAAGAATATAGAAGAGAAAGTATCTTCAAGGAGCTTAACCTCCAACCACAGACCATTGATCTCCCGCACTCCTTCCTATCCGGAAGTGGCCCTACCCTACTCAAAGAGGATAGACTTAGGATAACCAATGGTGTTTGCCATCTGAGTACTGGTGTTGTGACCTATGTAACTTCTTATCATGCAATCCCCTAGATATCCTCTATTCAAGCATGACCACTCCACAAGCTATGCCATCCAGTCACAGTGAACTATCAATGCACTTGAGGCTCATACATTACCTTGGCCAAAGGATTTGAATATAATTAGTGTTGTATCAATGCAAGTAATAAGTTCACCCACCCCAACTTGACTTGAATCAATCACAATCCTACAGTTACCTATAAATACGTTTAATATAACGACCTCGATAACATCAAGGTGTTCAAAACTCATCATGCATTAACACATGGCAATGAGGTTTACTCTCTCTCTCTACTTAGCTCATGGAGACATTTTCGTCCACATGATAAAAGAATGGGTTCCTAGCTTATCGATTATTCAAATAATGCTATAAGTTATTACATTGATCTCTAAGTTAGCCCACTGCTTAAATTATCCTCTCAAGAGTGGACACTAAACTTTGTTGTTTCAGAAGGGATTTACTATAAACCAATTTATAGAATATAAATATTCGAAGACCCTAAGTTTAAAATTAAACATTCTAAAGAATCTTCTTTGACCTATTGAATCTTTGACATAGCCTAATCTTTTGTCAAACTAAACATTTAGAAATTCTATCTTGTTGTTTCTATTTGCAATAAGAATGCATGCAAGTCTAAACTAAACACTTGACTAAAAACTCTTTATGTTTGCTCTAGAACTTCATTATTTAACTTGTTTGACTGTAAGATCCAAAAGTAACTCTATATCTTCTTTCAAGACACAACAGTTTGAATATATTTATAGTAAAAGGAGTTATTCACAAACAATAGTGGACTAAAACTGGTTACCATTCGTAGAAAGGTAAGTATATTCTCATTGGTCGACCCACCATTTTAAACTCAAAACTCATGGAAGACTGTGAAGTCTTGAATGTTCCAGCCTACATTTCACACTATTTCTACTTCTCTGCCGATGGTTAGCACATTTCTCAAATATTTTTAAAAACTAGTCGCCCTTTAAGTATGACAGGACCAACCTATTGTAGTCGGCTGGCTAACTGAGAATACATCCAATGTTGACCTAGATTTTGCCAGTGCGGCTTGTGATAGCTATGAGCTAGTTCTCGACCAACATCACTCAGTCTTCTATGCACTAAACACATATCCTAATACCTCTTAGGTATAAACAAACAATAGTACAATAAAACTTGACCATCGAAGATGCATCTAAGAACCATGAATTACACTGTAAGTATTTCAACTATGGTGTGGTGCAGAAGACAAAGCATCGTTTCCGGTTGGAAGGTGGTGAAAACATATAGGGTTATAGTTGGTAACAATTCACACTTCACATCTTTAAACAAATAATAAGTCCCATCATATTATAAGTAGAGTCATTACTATTATATACATGTCTGAAAAATCATGACTGCACGGAGAAAAGATGAAAGGAAACCTGATGATAATCTCCAGCGACTATTTGAAGACTGACCAATGAGTTCGTTTCTTTCTTAGCCATTCACATTCACTCCATGCTTGGCCTCCTCTCCCCTTCCTCTATGTGTTTTGTGTGTCTTAAAACTGACTCCAACTTCCTCTATATCCCGCTCACTCTTCGAAAGAGAAAAACTAACTTTTCACTACACAAGACCATGCCTAACAAATAGGGTAACTACCCTGCATGCTAAACCTTCTCCTCTTTTCGTGACCATCACTAGAAAATTGTTTGATAATTCTCACTCAATCCGTGTTTAATCTGCAGAGTGGAGCTCCACACTTGGCGAGGTGGCGGTTGACAGTTTTAACAAACTGTCACACTACTCATATCCATTATGAGTATAAATGAAATGCAAAAACTATGAATAAAGGCTAGGCCGACGACCATCATAAGGTTTAAAGCTTGAAGGCAAATAGATTATTTCAAAATAAAAGACATCATAGAAAGGACTTGAGTGAGTCCCTCTCGAGCTACTGCCTGATTACCAACATCACAAAAGAATAAAGGAATTATCTCAAAACGACAATTTAATTATAACTAATATAATATTGTATATTCCAATACAATACGACCAAAGGTACTACACACCATGGTCTCAAGATTTAAAAACATTATTTAAACCTTTTATTATACGATAATAGCCTAATATAGAATAATTCAACATCTGTCAAATTTTGCAAGGAGATGTTTACGTCATACGCTCGTAGAGCTTTACAACGATAACGACGAATTAAGCGTGAACACAAAATAAGGTTTGGGGTTGACTTACAGATAACTTTCAACTTCTACACTGAACCACTAAATAAGACATGACTTACAACTCAATCTCAAGTATATACATATATATACATATATATATACATATAAACAATATATTGGTCGTCCATATTAGACGACACGATTTAGAGTATTACGACACCGATGTCGATTTCCCATACTCAATACGATAACTTATGAAAGGAGACCAACCTATTCTTGCAAACCTTGACATCTTGACTAAAATTGACTTAGCCCGTAATCAAAGATTAACTCAAGGCATCTAGGTTTATCTACCTGATAATTGTTTTCAGTGGCAAGCACCCATGGGTTATTCGAGAGTCTATTTTCTCTTTCTCAAAGATACTTTCTCTTCTTCTTTCTTCCTAGCGAACATGTTCCATCTATTCCTGTCATTGACAATCTCACATACAATTTTGTGGTCAGAGTACCAATATTCTGATCAAAACACATTTATATCAAATCATTTCATTTTCATATCGAAAAGACATTCTAATTCATAACATCATATTGATCATAATCAAGTAAAAATCCATGACTTCATAAAATTAACCTTTTCTAAACATATCATCATTTTCTATGATGTTAAAACATATCCACATGGCTGTATCATTCAAGAAAAAGTAAATATTAATATTAAATCCAAAAAGGGGATGTAACATATCTTTCCCCTATAGAATCATCGTCCCCGATGATTGAGTTTACCAAGCAAAATTTTAACATAAAACAAACTTTTATAGTTTAACATTATTGTTTTTGAAAAGATAAGGAAATCTTTGGTGGATGTCATTATAGTCTTCCCAAGTGGTGCTATCCTCGCCATATTGGTCCCACTAAATTTTGCATTGCAAAACCTCTCGATTATGCAAACGAAGTTTACGTATTTTGAGCACCTTGAGTGGCTCGACCACAACCACTCCTGGCTCTTGTATCTATAAAGAATTCCATTTAAGAATGTGGTCATTACCTACAAAATATTTCTTTAGGTATGAAACATGAAAAACATTATGCATTTTGGACAAGACTGGAGGTAGAGCAATTTTGTAGGCCACTGGATTGATAATCTCAAGGACTTCAAAAGGTCAGACATATCAAGGAGCCAACTTTGATGATTTACCAAATTTGATTGAGCTTTTATGGGGTTTCACTCGCAAAAGAACTTTCTCACCAATAGAGAATTGTCTAGGCACTGGTTTGTGATCTGCATAACTTTTTTGCCTGTCGTTGGCTTCTGCCAACCTCTTCCTAATCATTTTCACTTTTTCTTCCATATCTGCTAGCATTTCAGGTCCAATGCTTATCCTATCTTCCAGCTTGTCCCAGCTTATAGGAGTTCTACATTTCCTTCCATATAATGCTTCAAATGGTGCCATCTTAATGGTATAATGATAGGAATTGTTATAGGCAAATTCAACAAGAGGTAAATATTCCTCCCATCTATATTGCTAGTCCATGCAATACATTCTTAAAAGATCCTCTAAAACCTGATTGACCCTTTCTGTTTGTCCATCAATTTCAGGATGGTAAGTGGTGCTCACATTGAGTTTAGTCCCTAGTGCTAAAAATAAAGTTTGCAAAAACTTGGAGGTTATTCAAGCATCTCTATCAGATATAATCTTTTCAGGTACCCAATGCAATCTGAATATTTCTTGCACAAACTTTCGAGCCAAAATATGAGCTCCATCTGTCAAATTTCCTGGTATAAAATGTACTACCTTGGTTAGTTTATCTACAACAACCAATATTGCATCATGTCTATTCTTAAACATTGGTAACCCTTGAACAAAATCCATACTAACAACCTGCCACTTCCATTCTAGAATATCATGTGGGTATAACAATCTAGCAAGATGTTGATGTTCTGCCTTCACTCTCTGACACTCCAAGCAACTTGCCACAAACCTTGCAGCTTCGCTTTTCATCCCTTTCCAGAAATATAGTGGCTTAACATCTGTTAAAAGTTTTGTTACTCCTGGGTGTACGGAATAAGGTGAGAAATGAACTTCATTCCAAACAAGGTTTCTTAGTTCAACTGAATTAGGAATGTAGATTCTTCCCTTAAATCTCATCATTCCATCTAACTCAAAATAGAATCCTTCATATCTTGGATCCCTAGGGTTTAATTGTAGAGCTTGCTTCACCTGCTCGTAATATTCATCTCTAGATAAACTTTGCAATACTAAATCTTTAAAATTAGCATGAATAGAGATTATAGAAGCTATGTGTCTTCTTCTACTTAAACCATCAGCTACTCGATTTTCTTTACCTTTGATGTAAGCAATCTCAAAGTCATAATCTAATATTAATTCTAACCATCTCCTTTGTCTTGCATTGAGATGAGGTTGTGTAAATATGTAATGAAGACTTTGATGATCTATTTTTAGTATAAAAGTCATTCCTATCAAATAATGTCGCCACATCTGAAGGGCGTGAATCACTGCTACCAATTCTAAGTCATGAGGAGCGTAATTCTGCACATAGTTTTTCAACTTTCTTGATTCATAGGCTATTACACACCCATTTTGCATAAGCACGCCTCCTAACCCTTCTCTTGAGGCATCAGTAATAACCTCAAATTGCCCTTCAGGATTAGGGACTTTCAAGATTGGTGTTGTTGTTAACTTTTCTTTTAATAAATCAAATGCCTTTTGACATTCTTCAATCCAAACAAACCATTTTCCTTTTCTCTACAAAGAAGTAATTGGACTAGCAATACTTGAGAAATTAAAAAAAAAAATTCTGTAATATCTAGCCAATCCCATAAAACTTCATACTTCTAAAACATTAGAAGGTACATGCCATTCCATAATAGCCTTAATTTTAGTTGGGTCAATTGATATCCCTTCTGCTGATATAGTATGTCCCAAATACTGCACTTCTTTATGAAAGAAAGTGCATTTCGAGAGTTTCGCATATAATTTGTGTTCTCTTAATCGTTGCAAAACAATTTGAAGGTGTTGTCTATGCTCCTCCTCATTTTTTGAATATATCAGAATATCATCTATGAAAACTAGGACAAATTTATCAAGGCAATCTTTGAAAACACTATTCATGAAATTCATGAAAGCGGCTGGTGCATTAGTTAATCCAAATGGCAACACAGTAAACTCATAGTGACCATATCTTATTCTAAATATAGTCTTGTCAATATCTTCATCTTTCAACCTCAACTGATGGTATCCAGATCTCAATTCTATCTTAGAAAATACTACTACACCACACATTTGGTCAAATAAATCATCAATACGTGGTAGTGGATACTTATTCTTTATTGTTGCCTTATTTAGCATCCGATAATCTATACACAGTCTAAGGGTTCCGTCCTTCTTCTTGACAAAAATAATCGGAGCTCCCCATGGTGATACACTTGGCCTAATTAGATCTTTAGTCAATAGCTCGTGCAATTGAGCCTTCAATTCCATAAGTTTAATAGTGGTCATTTGGTATGGAGCTTTAGATACTAGCTTAGATCCTGGTTTAATATCTATGGCAAAATCAAAGGTTCTTTTTGGAGGCAAGCCTGGTAGTTTCTCAGGAAATACATCACTAAAATTGCAAAGATATGGGTATTTTTCCTCAAATGTTTGCTTCTCTAAGGCTTCCTCTACTAGGTCCATTTTGACTGCAAAAAGTTGACATCCCTTACACCTAGCCCACTTTAATTATTTTGAAGAAATAGATTTGATCCTTATTTCCCTTTGAATACCTTGAAAATTAACTTTGTTTCCTTTATCATCCAAACACTCAATTGTTTTATGAAAACAATCTACCTTGGCCCCATGTCTCCACAACCAATTCATTCCTAAGATGACATCATAGGACCCTAAAGGTGCTACATATAAATTTACCTCAGTGGAGAATTTTGAAATATCAATCTTAGCTTCGAACAAACATTGTTCTACCTGAGCCTTTGAGTGATTTGCATATTCAACTGTCCATGATTTTGACATAAAACTAGCTCTTCTAGGAAATTTACTTAAGACTCTAGATGACACAAAATTTTCTATTGCACCAGTATCAAATAGAATAGAAATAGGGACTCCAAATAATGTATCTATCATCTCAATGGGAGTAATCTGATACTCAGCTTGTCGATTGTCAAGGGCAGCATGAATCCTTTGTTGAAATGCTTCCTACTGCGAAGGAAGTACCATATTTCTAAGCTGTCCATTCTACTTTTTATTAGGACAATAGTTAGCATAATGATCTCCACCACATGAAAAACATCCTCCAATTGGTCCTCTCTTCTCGGATGGTCCACTCATAGCATCATCATTCTTCTTAAAATTGTCATTTTTCTTATAGTCTTCATTTCTTTGTTCATTACCAAATCCCCCTTTGTTTTTCTGATTTCTTTTATCGAACCTCCTATTTCCATATCCTTTATCATTCTTCCTTTTATACATCTGATCATTGAAGTTCTTATCAAATCTCTTACGCTTCTTTTCACGACAAGCAGAAATGGATTTGATCTTATGTTCCTGCTTAATTGCTTTCTCATACACCTGGTCCATTGTGTTCAGACCATGCACCTCCACCTCATCGCCAATCTGAGGATTAAGTCCCATAATGAATTTTCTTATCTGAAATCTTTCATCCTTTTGATATTAAGGAACATACTTCAGTAATCTAGTAAAATTTTCCACATATTCACCACAGACAAATCACCTTGCCTGAGATTTTGGAAATCTGTTAGCTTTTGATCAAAATAGAGCCATGGTAACAACCTTTTTCAAAAAAAGTTCTGCAAATTCATTCCATGTCACCTTCAAGGGGCTTAAATCTAGTTCCATTTTCTTGTTCATCCACCAAGTGGATGCTTCTCCAGATAACTAATATGCTCCCCACACTACCTTTGTAATCTCAGAGTAATTTCTGATTTCAAAGTATTTCTCCATTTCTGTTGGCCATGCTTCTACTGCATCATCAGTTTTTATTCCATCAAATTTGGGAGGGATAATCTTTTTCATATCCTTCAATAGTTCCTGTGCAAGTTTATCTTTTGTCTCCCTTTGAGATTCACTATTGTCTTGATTCTCACTTGACGTGCCATGTTCTCATTGTTTACTTTTACTTGCATTATTAGAATACTCATTTTCACCCTCAGTATTCTCGGTTTCATTCACTTTCCTTTCCAATTTGCCCAACCTTTCCTTAGTTTTAGTAAGCATATTAAGAATTCTATCCAATTTATCGGTGGAGTTATCCTAAGAGTTGTGACCTTCCCAATCTTCTCTCTCATTAAACTCTAATTGATCCATGTTTGTTTGTTTTCTCACCTGCTTTAGCAAGTACTAATCAGTTCTATGATTTATCATTTTGAATATTATCAAAACATAACAATTTCTCTTAACCATAGTTATTCTCAAACCAAAATTTGTCTTTATTATATTTTGCACATCAGTATATACATTCTATAAGGATAGACATATTTCATGTTTCACTCAGTATTTACAAGAGGGGTGTAACCTTCAGATTCATTATCCAACACATAATCACATGGTGTATAATCCTCAGATTCACTATCAGATGATGGTACAATGATTTCAGCTCGAGGTGGTATACGGGAATCCCTAGTGATCATTGGTACACTAATAGGGCAACAATTGACCATAATTCAAATTGTTGTCTTAGATGTCTCTGGGAGTTCTTTTTTCATTCATTTGAGTCATGACAGAGCATTGACAAAAGTTTCAACATCATCTAGCTAAATGTCATTTTCATCATTCATTTTCTCAATAGTCTTGATCATCGCAAGTCATTTCTGCTTAGCTTGCAGATAACGTTCCTTACCAGCAAAGGACTTCCTTGTGGTTTTCTTGAGACGTACCATCCTGGCACAGCAAATCAAATCATTAGCTACCCACATAATGTTGATTCCTAATCAGGTTAGTGGACTTATCAGCCCTAGTGCTGAACCTAGTTAGCTCTAATACCATATGTAACACCTAGTTTTGATTTCACCCTAAAAACTAAGTTTAAACAAAGGTAATCATTTTTTTTTGAAAGTTTAAAACATAAAAGTAATTTGTATCTAATTTAAAATTAGGTAGTTCATCCATCAACTATCAATATTCATGAAATTATAAATTATGTAAAAGGATATATCCATCTACAACATTTAAACAATATGTTGTTAAAAGTTACTTAGAACAATTCCAAAATAGAAACTTACCAAAGTCACTACATCTTGATTGTCAACCATCCAAATTCAAGTCTTGGCAATCCTTAAGAATATAGAAGAGAAAGTATCTTCAAGGATCTTAACCTCCAACCACAGACCGTCGGTCTCTCACACTCCTTCCTATCTGAAAGTGGCCCTACCCTACTCAAAGAGGATAGACTTAGGATAACCAATGGTGTTTGCCATCTGAGTACTGGTGTTGTGACCTACGTAACTTGTTATCATGCAATCCCCTAGATACCCTCTAGTCAAGCATGACCACTCCACAAGCTATGCCATCCAGTCATAGTGAACTATCAATGCACTTGAGGCTCATACATTACCTTGGCCAAAGGATTTGAATATAATTAGTGTTGTATCAATGCAAGTAATAAGTTCACCCACCCCAACTTGACTTGAATCAATCACAATCCTACAGTTACCTATAAATACGTTTAATATAACGACCTCGATAACCTCAAGGTGTTCAAAACTCATCATGCATTAACACATGGCAATGAGGTTTACTCTCTCTCTCTACTTAGCTCATGGAGACATTTTCGTCCACATGATAAAAGAATGGGTTCCTAGCTTATCGATTATTCAAATAATGCTATAAGTTATTACATTGATCTCTAAGTTAGCCCACTGCTTAAATTATCCTCTCAAGAGTGGACACTAAACTTGACTTTGTTGTTTCGGAAGGGATTTACTATAAACCAATTTATAGAATGTAAATATTCGAAGACAGGTGAGTGCAAGATCATGATGGGCCAAACACTACCCCTAAGTGGCAATTCAAATGTGAAAAATAGACTTATGTAACTTTATGTCAAAAATTGAATAAGTTATCTACACAATCTAGAAATAAAGTAGTAATAAAAGTTGTAATAAATTGAATTTAGTTTATGGCATACTACTTTGTTTTTGAAATTTTTAAAAATAGTTTGGTGAAAATTAGATATTTCAATGAAGCACTACTAATTTTTTTAGAAAAACGTAAAAAGTAGGTGTTATTCCAGCCAACCTAAGTATGAGAAAAAGATAAAATTTTTCCTCCATGATTTGGATTTAAGTAAAGGACACATGGGCAGATGTGACGCATATTTTTTTGAATTTTTTAAGTAAATAAATAATTATTTATGAATATTTTACTGTGACTTTTTTAAAATACTAAAAATTAATTTTCCAGCCAACCTAACTTGGTCAAAAATATATGGAACTTAAAAATTTTAAATTTTAATGTATACCCAATAAATCCTGGAATGTGACACATCTTTTGGATTTAAAAAAGGATTAATATATTGAAAGTTATGGATATTTTTCAATATGTATATCTATAAGGAAATCAGACATAGCGTATGTAAAAAAATAATAATAATTACCTATTGAAATTATTATGAGGTGTATATTATATTTTCATAATCTTAATAGCTTCCTCTATAAACCCTTTTTATTTGATTAAATTTAGTTACAAAAAAGTCTGTCAGCTTCAAGGATGAAATTGTGAAAAATTTCAGGATAACACTAAATGGGTGCTTTTTCAAATTTATTTGGCAAGATTTGGGACTCCCACTTACCTAAATATGAGGTGATCTTATGGCATTTTTGAGCTAGAAATACAAACATCCTTTCCATTCAAATCTAAATATTAGTCTAAATGTTAGCACTTTTTCATCCAACAAGTGTTTTCTCCATTGCCACTATTTCGCCCATCATGATCTTGCACTCACCCAAACCCTAAGTTGAAAATTAAACATTCTAAAGAATCTTCTTTGACCTATCAAATCTTCAACATAGCTTAATCTTTTGTCGAACTAAACATTTAGAAATCCTATCTTGTTGTTTCTATTTGCAATAAGAATGCATGCAATTCTAGACTAAACACTTGACTAAAAACTCTTTATGTTTGCTCTAGAACTTCATTATTTAACTTGTTTGACTGTAAGATCCAAAAGTAACTCTATACCTTCTTTCAAGATACAATAGTTTGAATATATTTATAGCAAAAGGAGTTATTCACAAAGATGAGTGGACTAAAACTGGTTACCATTCATAGTAAGGTAAGTATATTCTCATTGGTGGACCCACCATTTTAAACTCAGAACTTATGGAAGACTGTGAAGTCTTGAATGTTTCGGCCTACATTTCACACTATTGCCACTTCTCTACCGACAGTTAGCATGTTTCTCAAATCTTTTTAAAAACTAGTTACCCTTTAAGTATGATAGGACCAACCTATTGTAGCCAGCTAGCTAACTGAGAATACATCCAATGTCAACCTAGATTTTGCCACTGCGGCTTGTGATAGCTGCGAGCTAGTTCTCGACCAACATCACTCAGTCTTCTATGCACTAAACACATATCCTAATACCTCTTAGGGATAAACAAACAACAGTACAATAAAACTTGACCATCGAAGATGCATCTAAGAATGATGAATTACACTGTAAATATTTCAACTACAGTGTGGTGCAGAAGACAAAGCATCATTTCTAGTTGGAAGGTGGTGAAAACATATAGGGTTACAGTTGGTAACAATTCACACTTCACATCTTTAAACAAATAATAAGTCCCATCATATTATAAGTAGAGTCATTACTATTATATACATGTCTGAAAAATCATGACCACATGGAGAAAAGATGAAAGGAAACCTGATGATAATGTCCAGAGACTATTTGAAGACTGACCAATGAGTTCATTTCTTTCTTAACCATTCACATTCACTCCATGCTTGGCCTCCTCTCCCCTTCCTCTCTGCATTCTGTGTCTTAAAACTGACTCCAACTTCCTCGATATCCCGCTCACTCTTCGAAAGAGAAAAACTAACTTTTCACTACACAATACCATGCCTAACAAATAGGGTAACTACCCTGCATACTAAACCTTCCCCTCTTTCCACGAGCATCACCAGAAAATGATTTGATAATTCTCACTCAATTCGCGTTTACTCTACAGAGTGGAGCTACACACTTGGCGAGGTGGCGGTTGATAGTTTTAACAAACTGTCACACTACTCGTATCCATTATGAGTATAAATCAAATGTAAAAACTATGAATAAAGGCTACCCTGACAACCATCATAAGGTTTAAAGCTTGAAGGCAAATAGATTATTTGGAAATAAAAGACATCATAGAAAGAACTTGAGTGAGTCCCTCTCGAGCTATTGCCCGATTACCAACATCACAAAAGAATAAAGGAATTATCTAAAAATGACAATTTAATTATAACTAATATAACATTGTATATTCCAATACAATACGACCAAAGGTACTACACACCATGGTCTCAAGATTTAAAAACATTATTTAAACCTTTTATTATACGATAATATCCCAATATAGAACAATTAAATATCCATCAAATTTTGCAAGGAGACATTTACGTCATACGCTCGTAGAGCTTTACGACGATAACGATGAATTGAGCATGAACACAAAACAAGGTTTGGGGTTGACTTACGCATGACTTTTGACTTTTGTGCCAAACCACTAAACAAGACATGACTTACAACTCGATCTCAAGTATATACATATAAACAATATATCGGTCATCCATATTAGATGACATGATTCATAGTATTATGACATTGATGTCGATTTCCCATACTCAATACGACAACTTACGAAAGGAGAAAGACCTATTTTTGCAAAACTCGACATCTTGACTAAAATTGAGTTAGCCCATAATCAAATCTTAACTCAAGGCATCTAGGTTTATGTACATGATAAAAATTTTCAGTGGCAAGCACCCATGGGTTCAGAGTCTATTTTCTCTTTCTCAAAGATACTTTCTCTTCTTCTTTCTTCCTGGTGAACATGTTCCATCTATTCCTATCATTGACAATCACACATACAATTTTGTGGTCAGAGTACCAATATTTTGATCAAAACACATTTATATCAAATCATCTCATTTTCATATCAAAAAGACATTCTAATTCATAACATCATATTGATCATAATCAAGTAAAAATCCATGACTTCATAAAATTAACCTTTTCTAAACATATCATCATTTTCTATGATGTTAAAACATATCCACATGGCTGTATCATTCAAGAAAAAGTAAATAGTAATATTGAATCCAAAAAGAGGATGTAACACCCTAAATAATGCCTCTAACCCCTAACCCCTAAACCTGAGCAACCCTAAACCTCTATCTCCCTATCTCTCCCTTATCTCCCTATCTCTATCATCCCTCTACCTCCCAATCCTTCTCCTTATCTCTCTGGACATCTCAGTCGCTCTCTATCTCCCTATCTCTCCCCTCTATCTCCTCTCTCTCTCTCTCTCTCTATCTAGCTATCTCTCTATCTCTTGCCTCTCTCTCCCCTATCATTCCTTTATCTCCCTATCTCTCCCTCTCCCTTATTGACAAATGAAATGAAAACAAGAAAACTAGGACTCTCTTTCTATCTATCTATCTCTCTCTCTCTCCTAAGCAAATTGGAAAGGAAAAGGAAAAGTAGGAAAGCTAGGAATAGGATTTAATTAGGAGGTAGATAGGTCAGAGAGAGAGAGAGAGAGAGAGAGAGAGAGAGAGAGAGTGTGTGTGTGTGTGTGTGTGAGAGAGAGAGAGAGAGAGAGAGAGAGAGAGATCCAAAAAAGTAGAAGTGTAGAGTCAAGGTGCACTTTTGGCAACTTAATTTTATCTTAACATTGCCAAAGTCTTACATGATTAAAAGTAATGTTAATCTATTTGGTGGAAAAGTGGAACCTTTGCAAAGTTGTATATGGAAAACATGACTCCACTTCCCAAAATCTCGTAAGTATATAAATGAAGGTTTTGAAAATAATTATGTATCATCAATGAATAATCCTAATGCACTTATCCACAAACTTGTAAATTACAGTGAAGTTTAATATCCCCATGCCTCATAAAGTTCCACAATGTTCGTTTACCAAAAGACCAACTATTATGTGTAGACTTTTCTTATGTTTACATACATTTCAAAAAAGAACTTACAAAGTGCCAACATTACAATGCATAACATAATGAAATTTGTTTTAAAAGTTAAAAAAATCTTCAAACAAATGTAGTTGACTCGTATATAGCCAAACTCCATGATCTTTTCTACTATCTTATTTACTTACACCAATGGAATGGTACATGGGCATCCATCAAAAGAATAATGATAGGGGGATTCCTATCAAATATTATATTTGGTAACTTTATAGTAAATATTTATAAAAACTATGGAAACATAGACAAGGCATTGCTAACTATTTGATAGAATGCCTAAAAAAAATGTGATTTCATAGATTACCATGATTATAGGAAATGCACAAAATGGATCTAAAAATGGACATTACAATTTTTTTATCAATTCTTTTTACAAAACTTAGAAAATAGACAAGCCTTTTTTATCATAGATGAAATTAGATGCAATGGTCATAAGAATATGGCGGGATATCGATAGACCACCTTTTTAGCATTTTACACAGAGCTAAAGATGAATACTTATGACCATTGCGAGATATCGATAGACCACCTTTAGAGAGAGAGAGAGTAACATATAGGGTAAAGCAAAATGGATATCCATTTTGGGAAGCCAAAAATGGATATCTATTTTGGGAAACCAAAAATGGATATCCATTTTGTAAAACATGAAAAGGAAAAATGGTATTTTACCAAAGCAAAACAGATATCCATTAATAACGGATATCTGTTTTGCTTCGCTTTTGCCTTCTATGTAGGCTTGGGGTTGTCATAGTTGACTTTCCCTCAATTCTAACATTTTTACAAGTTTCACTCTCTTCTTCGAACTTCACTCTTCGTGTTGACGACTTTTTTAATGTAAAATTGATAAAACAAAAAGGGTTTATAGAAGAAATTATTAGCTTTCTAAAAATATAAGATTTTCTTAATTATCATTTTGTTAAATAATTATTAATAATTTTCTATATAGTGTGTGTCTGAAATCCTGATGGATACACTGATTGAAAAACATCAATAACTTTCCAATTGTTTCACCTTTTTCAGATCTGAAAGATGCGTCACACTCTATGCTCCATTGGCTATAGGTTTAAAAAAAAATTGAATTCCAATTTTTTTTCATCGAGTTAGGTTGGTTGGACAGTTACTCTTTAGTTTTTAAAAAAAGTCATAGTAAAAAAATCATAACTAATTATTTATTGGAAAAAAATTTCAAAAAAATATGTGTCACATCTAGGCATGAGTCCTCTACTTATTTTGAAAGTTTCAATTTTTTTTTTTGTTCATAGTTAGGTTAGCTGGACAAACACCCACTTTTTATTTTTTTCTAAAAAATTTAATAGCTATTCATTGAAATGTTCATTTTTCACTAAGTAAATTTAGTTTAAAAAAAAAAATTAGTAGCTCATAAACTATATTCAATTCTCTACAAATTTTGTTCTTACATCTTTTTCAAATTGTGTAGATAATCCATTCAAATTTTCACATGAACTTGATTAAGTCTGATTTTTTGTATTTTCATTGCCACTTAGAGGTATAGTTTGGCCCATCATGATCCTGCACATACCCTTTTCATAGTAGGGTTTTCAGGTTGTAAATACCTTTTTCGCCAGATTAGGTTTTCCTTGATCTTATCTTGATTTTCTTGGAGAATCATTGTAGTTGCTCTAAATTTTTCTTTTAGTTTGCTTTAGACACTTGAGAGCTTAGAAATTGATTTTTCTTTCAGAGACAACTCCTTTTAACCCTCGCATGTCAAAACCTAGGTGTCATTAATGTCATCTTTTAAAAATTTGTCAAGCACTTTCCTGATAATTACAGATAATTTGTATTACTCCACAAATCTTCACAACTGATCCTTTTCTTCTAGAACTTCCTTCAAAAGATCTATCATATGATTTTTTTATCATATCTTCATTTCGGATTCCAACACTAACTATCTGGCTAGGGGTTTTAGATTTTCAACACTGCTCCCCCTAAGCTAGAGCTCCCAAATTACTTCCCGAAGGAAGTATCTGCACTAGATGATGGTGTGGATTCATCCTTGACTTCAGTCACATCTTTATTGATCCAAATCTTGCTCATTTCTTTCTTGGTTTCTACAAGATCAACCTTTTCTTTTCCCTTGTCATTTGTTTTCTCTATTTTCCTATTTTTAGTATGGTAGTTTCTTTTCATAGTTTTTCTTTTGCAGACTCTTGCAATATGTCCATACTTGTTGCAATTGTAGTACACTATATTCCTTTGTCTTTGATTCCTTCTATTGATTGGATTTGATCAGCATTAATTAGCCATATGTCCAAATCTATTGCATGCAAAACACTTTCCATTGAATGATCGACTATTCCTTGCATTGTAGGAACCATTCCTTACCAAATTTCTATATTCATTTGATTTATGACCAATTTTCTTGCAATTGAAGCATTGACCAGAAAGGGATGGAACATTTTGATTCTAGTTTATTCTACTCCTGCACTGAGTAGCCTTATGACCAAACTTATTGCAATTAAAATAGTGACCATTGAAAGATGGATACCTTTGAGCATTTGGTTGTCTGACCGGAGGTCTTCTAGGTCTTTTTCTTTGATTTTTGAATTGGTTTCCTCTATTTTTTTTTGACTCAAAGTTTGCTTGACAAAAATTTGAAATTTCTCCTTTCTCAAATCCCAAACCTTGCTTATCTTCGACATTCTTTTGACTATCAATCATCTCATCAAGCTTTGAAGATCTTAACTTGAACTTTTCTTCATAGCTCTTAGCTGCTTCCAGATCAAATTTTAGAAGTAGCACTTCTTTGCCCAAATTTTCACATTCCTTTGATTTATCCTTAACAACTTGATTCAGACGCCTTTAAATTTCTTCCTTCTTGTCAACTTCTAGTGTCAAACCATTTAGGATTTCATGTGCTTCATCTAATTGATCATTTAGCTCCTTTCTTTTCTCTTTGAACTTCCTGACTTACTCTCTTAGCTTTAGGATACATTCATCAGCTTCTTGAATATTAGCTTTTAGATCCCTAGTTTCTACCTCAGATTTTTCAAGATCAATAAGGGTTGCTTCAAGTTCCTTGTTACTTTCATAAAATCTTCTTGTTGCCATGATTACACTACCTAGATCTTCCTTAGGCTATTAGACCTTTTCCAAGGAACCTTGCTATGATACCAATTGTTGATAGTAAGGAATACTGAGAGGAGGGGGGTGAATCAGTATTCCACAAAATTTGTTAATCTAATTTCCCAATGTAATAATATAAGAGCAAAGTAAGCATAGAAACAACAACCATAAAGACATAAGACATGAACACCAAGATTTTTATGTGGAAAACCCAAAAAGAAAAAAACCACAGTGAGTGTTAGCTCACAATATATTAATAACAAACAATACCAGATTACAATAAGGCTCACTGCCCTAAGAAATGATCACTGCAAGAAAGGCTCACTACCTACAGAAAGAAAGAAGAAAGAAGAATGGCTCAGTGCCAAGTTGGACTGCTTAGATTGCATCTACAGATGCATAATTGCATCTCTATTGAAGCACTAAAATACTATCTTAAAACTCTTCATGTCTGAATGCCCTATTTTACTGCTCTGCTTCTACATGGAAATAAGATCTCTCTTCTTCTTCTCTTTATTGCTTCCATAGCATCGCCTTCCTTTGTATGTCATGCACTTCTATATATTCCACATTCGTACCAAACCCAAACATTGAATTCAATTGCTTATATATATCAGCCACACCTAAAATCTTCATATTAGGTTGGCCTATTAAAGTGAAGCATGCACTCATATCTTGAGTAGCTTGTCAACCTAATTCATTTCCCAAGAGTCCTAGTAGATTCAAACAATACTTGATTGCATTCACATGTGTCAGCCTTAACTATTTAACCATTTAAGAAAATAGTAGAACTTACCACATACACATTAAACTTATCATGTCGACTTCTAACTCAGACTACCACTGAGTCAGTTCAACTGTCAGACTACATCTTTTGTTGCGGATGACATGACTTGCTAAAAATCATGTCAGAGACTCCTCAAGCATCACAGATCATACCTTCAGAACTACAAAACAAAATATCCTTTAGCGGCAAAATGCAGATCATCATAACTCAGACTCTGTCACAATCAAACTCTGTCAAATAGTGTAGCGATACTCAGCAGCTTGCAACTATCTTTCTGGTAGCCTTCATAACTTACAACTATAGATTTAGACACTTCATATAAGTGTTTATAACACCTCAAAATGACATACCAAGATATGCAATACTAGAGGAATGCGGACCAAAACAACTAGGTGTACTGCTCTGAATAGCACTGTGTTCTATTCTACCAGACTTAGGCCATTTGAAGATATACTTTTGGAACTGATCAAGAGTTGAAACCTTGGATATGAGATCATCTAAGAGTTAGGAACATCATACCAGAACTACAAACCTTGGTCTTTAACTATGGATCAATGCCAATCCAAATATTGTTCTTCTATCCCTACCTTTATACATTGCCAATACTTAGTACGACTAAGTATTCTTTACCGAACCACAATCTTTGTTCCAACCTTGTTCTTTTTCTTGTTTCCATCAATGAAAACTCCCAATTATCCAACATAGTAGTGTATCTTGCCAACACCTATGCTGCACAAGAATTTTCCAAGCCTCATTATCTTCAAGGGCTCTAATGATCCATTTGTCACAAAGAACCATACCCTGGCACTAACCATATAGTAGGGTCAAGCCTCCTAAGTCATGAGGTAGACAATAGTGCTCCCATGAAACCCTTTGAAACCATCTATGGTTTTCAGGGGAAGCACAAAGAAAATCCCTAATAATCTTTTCAAGTTTCTAATAGAAGGCTTTCAAAGGCATCCAATAGGAGGAATAATAAACATGGGTGGCAACAAGAATTTTAGAGAAAAAAATTTGAAATTTCCTTATAAGAGACAAGGGATTAGTGATCTAATTGTTTAATGGAAAAGAGAGACCTAATCACTAATTAACTAGCTAGGTCAATCCTTTCAATCAAATAATGGAACACAAACTGATCTTGACTATAGTCTTGAAGGAGAGCTAATCTACATGGGTTTTGTCCCTTTGTTGTAATTTCAAAGATTGAGTTAATTGGGCTAGATCTAGGGTTTCTCTGATGAAATATGCTAAAACAAAAGTTACTGACCTATTGAGACTAAAAACCTAGAAACTAGGACCTGAACTAAGCAAAGCAGAGCTATTACGGACCACTACTAGAAACAAGGGCCAAATCTAGAGGACTATGGTGCCCAAGCATGGGTGTCCTAGGGTTTTGGGCTATTAGAAGTTTGAGACACTTCTGACACCTATATCTTCATCTTTCTGTCACCCATTTCTGTCAGATCTTCCATCTTCAGCCTACACACATAAAAGAGGGAAAATGTTGGTGTTGTTTAGGGGCTTTCCTAAGTCAAACCCTGTGAATGGTGTTCCCACCTCCACAATAGAAAGGATTAGATCAAGAGTGTGTGCCCCAGGAGGGTAGAGGTAGATCTGAATAATAGAAGTTAAATGTAAGCAAGCATAAAGGAAATATGTTACCATGAACATGAAGTCCTTGATGGGATGATGTCACTATCAAATTGCCACAAGGAGAGATAGAAGGAAGGATCTTACACCGAGATCTGCAACAAGGGTTAGTACACACACTAAGAATCTACACAAATAGAGCATACTTGTAGATAGAGAGCCTTATCATAAAGAATCATTAGCTAGAGAGACATTAGATCCTTAGGAGTAAATGAGTGAGAGAGACATGTTTATATATGCATTCTAATCACTTTCTAAGGGCCCAAATGAAATAAGGCTGACATGGTGCAATATAGAAGGCCAATAAGGTTGACATATTCAAATTTAGAGGCAAAGAGGTAGGACACTGGTGCTTGGGCATTAGTGTGCTGGGCCTATTTTTCCTCAAAGTGTCTATCACAAAGGGACCTATTCACGAGCCTTAATCAAGTCCTAAAATTGATACAACATTTGAGAGGATACTAAAATCTATGTGAAATTGTCTTGAGTTGACAATTTATGACACTACATTTAGCCTGCACTTTAGCAAGAGTGGGAACTTACACTCCTGCTCATGCTAAAGTATGGAGAAACCAAAATCCCTCATAGAATGTCACTAAGTTTAAGAGATGTGCTAGCCCCCAATCTTAGGATTCTACAAGTCACAAAATAGATGGCATAAATCATACACATATACACATATACATTCACTTGGGAATTCAGTAATCATGAGATAAGACAAAGCATACATAGAGAATACACGCAATACATGAAGAAAACATGTAATACACGAAGAAAACATATAATACATGAAGTAAACATGTAATACATGAAGGAAACAAAGAATAAACATGAAAGACATGCATAATACATGTAAAAAACACACGGAATACATGTGAACCACACGCAGAATACACGTGAAATACATGTAAAAAACACATGAAGCATACACAAAGAATTTCATGGAAGACAAAATCATACAATAATGAAGTCATCACAAATACCTGAAGATACAAAGCGAAATATTGAGTCAGCAAGGTAAAAGAGACCTCAATCTAAAAGGTTGTCTCAATTATCATGCATCATCCCCAAGATGTAACTAAAATATAGGAATTCTAACAAGGAGATATAAGAATGGAAATAAGCCACATAGATAGACAAGGGAGCCATCAATGTGAAAGAAAGATAACAAGAACAAAGCTCTCATGGATCAAAGGCTAGTAAGGACCACTAAATTAGTAGGTGACCATGAGTGTAATAATGATAAGTCACATGAAGCACACAAGCTAGCAAGTTGCGTTATGCTAGGTGGCTCATGGACAAATAACAAAATGAAACATCATAGGCTAGTAAGGACAAATGAATTACTAGGTGAGTTCCATGCTAAGTGAAGACATCATAGGGTAGTGAGGACTGCTGAATCAGTAGATGAGCTTCACATTGACCATACATGGTGCATGAAAAAAGTAAAACACATAGTATAATGTATGCCCCCACCTTAAAGTGATTACTAACTCCATTAGAAAGCAATTGAGCCACTTTAAGGTCTAGAATGAATAATGAATGTAAAACAAGCATGAGAGATTTATGAAAGCACATGCCCAAAATGATGTGTTCTCAAAAGCTACATTGCAACAAGGGGTTGCCCCTAGGATGGTAAAATAAAGGAAATGATGCCGACATGATACACAATGGCTTGTATTGTCATGGTATGACGTTGAACATTACAATGAGATATCTTATAAATCAATCAATATTATGACATACAAATGAATGGAGGACAAGAAGCTAAAGGTACTACATCGAGCACAATGTAAGGTGCTAGAGTCATACCTTGTTTGAATTTGTTGAATTTTGTTACGTAAGGCTCGGCATTAGTTAGTGGAATGGCCAAGCACTTGGTGATATGCATAGAAATGAAGTGTTGATTGTTTGTTTTGTGGAATCCTTTTACATGTTTGAGGAGGAAGAGTGATGAGGTAGTCTTTGAGTAGATTTGAAAATATGTACTCTTGTTTAGATAGAAGTGAAGATGTAGTTGAAGTAGGAAGAAACCCTTTCCATTGTGGAAAGGAGTTTGATTCTTGAAAAGGAGCTATAGAAACTTTAGAAGATGGCGAGGAGAATGTAGGAGAAGGTTGGAAACCTAAACCCACTTTAAACAAGTACGGTGTTGGTTCCACAAGATCCTCAATGTCTTGTTCCATGCATCCTAAACCATTTCCATTGTATCCATGCTTAGAAATAATTTTGAATCCACACCCATAATGTGTCTCTAAATCAGCAAGAAGAGGAGAAGCTACATTACAAGCCTTGTTGAAATGAGAAGTGTTATCATATTTTGAATAAGTAGAAGGATCATTATTTTTATCATGGTGAGGAGGGTCAACTTTAGATTTAGCATACCTAAGGGGGTTGAAATATAAAGATCCCCAATCAACTTGTTTAGAAGAAATAGGTTGTGTAGAATAAATCAAAGCTACCTTTGGGATTTTAGGTTTAGATTGAGGGATTTTGTACTCCCCAATAGAGGGTGTAAAATCTAGTGAACCCAATCATCACTAAAAAATGCACTCAAAGGATCAACACTATCCTAATCATCACTTTTGTTAGTAGTGGAGGATGATGGGTCAACCTTTGAAGAAGGATCCAAATTTGATAGAGGTGGTTGATCCCCCACTTTAGCTTGCAAACAACTTTCTGGATTTTGATTAGCTTCAATCATATAGAGCTTGTTGTTATAAAAAAACTTTAATGTATGATGAAGAGTAGATGGGACTTCCCCCATGGTATGAATCCATGGTCTACCAAGAAGAAGATTACATGAAAGAGTGTTAGGCATAATGTGAATAAGCATAGGCAAAGTCACATGTCCAACCTCAACAAGTAGTGTGATTGTACCTAGTGATTGTCTACCAACATTATCAAAGCCTAAGATATTAAGAGTATTGGGCTTGGTAATGGAGGTATCTACACCAAGATTATGTAACAAGTCAAGGCTACAAACATTAAAACTAGATCCACTATCAATTAAAGTATGCTTTATTCTAGTTATATTAATAATGACAATTATCATGAGAGGATCATATTGGTTTTGCACTTCTGGAGAAGGTAACTATCTAGATTCGTCATATGCATACGATCAAACATGGCTACTACATCATTCATTCTAATAGAAGGTGTAATGACTACCTTTTTTAGAGCCTCTTGAAGCATTCCATAGTATGTAGGTGAGGTTTGTATTAAATCCCAAAGTGTGATCTTAGCAAGAGTAGTACGAAGCTACTCAATAAGATCATATTCTCTAGTGGTATGTTTTGAAAGTGGGGAAGAAAAGGTTGAGAAGGTGGAAGAGAAGTAGGCACACTCAGTGCTTTTTTACTTTGCTTTCATTTTGAGTGTTGTATGTGTTACCAACCACATGATAGTGAGGTTGTTGGGACACATTTTGAACATTATGTTTATTTTGAGTACTTTGTTTTGCTTTGAAGTTGGAAATGTAACCAAGAGGTTGAGATGGGTTTAGAACACCTCAAATATTAATCACAGGTTTAGAGAGAGGAGGTGGATCAGGCACCTTATGTGTAATGATCCTAGGAATGTTTTGAACATTAATGCACTTATCCAACATCTCCTTAGTGGGTGGTATAAGTCTATTGATGATGATGGAATTTATATTATTGTCTTTTTGAGTATGTTCATAATCCATCCCCAAGAGAATCAATGTGCAGGAAGGCTCTTCATCCACTAATGCTTCATATTTTGAAGGGAGAGTACTAGAATGAAGGGAGGGTAGAGTGATATTGATAAATGTATTAATGATTGTATTTGTCTACAATGGAAGTGGAACCAACTAAGGTGATCTAACTATCCTAATTAACCCTCCATCCCAAGTCCAAGTGACCTCAATATTGGACTAACTAGTAATGCACTAATTAACTATTATGCACCCTATCTAAATGCACTAGTAGTGATTTTTCCTAAGAGATGATATGATAAACTATACTAAACTATGAAACTAGCCTAATTTTATTGGTTGTGAGTGCTCAAACTAGTAGAATTTCCTTGCATACAAATTTCTTATGGAAAATGGAGGGGAAGACCTCAATTTATAGATTTTTGGGAAAGGAAATGGAGGGTTAGGATTGAATTGAAGGATCAAGGGCTAAGATTGCTTGAGGATTCTCAAGAAAGGCGAATTGGACAAATGACATTATGAGGTTCGATAAGAGAATTGCTCCAAGATTCAAGGGATGATCAATGGATGAGATTGAGTGGTTGAATGGATGGATGACTAGGATTGGGTAGGTGTATGATGTGTAAGGCCTCATTTATGTAAAGGCATGGCTTGGATTTTGTGAGGAATTAAAAATTATGAGAGGAGAAGTGGAATTTAAAATTGACTGAATAGTTGATGAATAGTGCCACATGGAATTTAAAATTCCATGAATAGTGACACTTGGAGTGGGGTAGAAGAAATAGGACAAGTGTACACTTTATGGAAGATTTGTCCATGCTTCCAAAGTACCACTTGTCATGTACATGCATGTACATTGAATGACAAGTGAACTTCTAGAAACATGTTGAGTTGTAATTGTGAATTAATTAAAATTAATTCATGTGTACATGTTTTAGAAGAAAATAATGATGATTACTAAAAGTAATCAAAAGTGGATAAAATAGAGAATTAAATAAATATGGATATTTATTTAATTTTTGGGGATGGAATATGAACTATATTTGCCAAAATATTTAATTTTTGAACTATAGTAGAGGAAATTAGATTTTTGATGAAGGGGAAAGGCAAAGAAAATATTAATTAAATAACTATAAATTATTTAATTAATATGTGGATTGGATAGAATAATGTGAATGATCAGGTTTCGAATGCGGGAATGGATGAAAGTGGTTGTGACCATTTTCAGGTGTCTACATTTTGCCTCACTATGATATGGCATCGTTACTATCAAGATTGATGGGATATCAAAGAATTTTTGATAATTTTTCCCTAGTCTTCTGATGGGAGAGGAATAGGTGACAAGGTGATACCCCCTTGAGAGATCTATAGAAAAAATAATTTTTTGGCAATGCCTCAAAAGAGATAAAAAAGACTGGATATGAAGAGAAAGGGATACACAGGGACCTCAGGACGAGGTAGGGTAGGAAAAACAAGGACATGGGGTGAAATTTAGGGTCCAAGAAAGGAATTAGGGTTCAGGGGATGAAATTAGGGTTTGGGGGCTACATATAAGGGGGAGGGGCTCATTCTCCTCATTTGTCTTCTTGTGATTAGTAAAATTTGATTATATGAGAGAAGAGATATTAGAGGAGTGATGGCACAAATTCCATTGGAGGAGCACTATGTGGAATGAGTTTGGGTGTACCTGTGGCTAGTGGTAGCTAGAGATCTGTTAGGTTTATAAGCCTCCTTCCTGATTTGGGTTTTGGGTAGGTTAGGTGCAATAAATGCAAGGTGGGAAAGGGTAGAAGTTAGGCACTAGGAAGGTAGGTTTAGCACCTAGGGGCTTAGTTTAACGCTTTGATGGTGAATTGTAGCATCCAAGTTGGGGATTAGCACCTGGTTTAGTGATCAGCACCTAGCCAAAGCAAATCAGTGCCTCAACAAAACATGGGATAAGGTAGTTTTAGTGCCTAGGGAAGAATTATAGCACTGAAAATGAAAATTTTAGTGCCTAGGTTTAGCACTTAGTTTGGAGATTAGTGCCCAGGAGGTCTAGTTTAGCACCCCAAATGGGCTAGATTAGCGCTTAAAATGAGGATTTTAGTGCCTAGGCAGTAGAATAGCACCAATTTTGGTGATCAGCACCTAGACCTAGGAAATCAACACCCAGCCTGAAGGTTTAGTGTCTAAATTGAAAGGATTAGCACCCAAATTTGTTCAGCATCTAAGGGCCAAGGATTAGTACCTAGTTTGAAAACTGAGGCTGACAAGGTACTTTGGTGATTTTGCAGGATGATGAGGACATTCTACAGTCTTTGGAACATCGGCCACCCACTTTCACATTATGGGAGCAGTTGGATATGATAGATATGTTCTTCTTATAGATGGTGGGGTTACAGTTCATTGCTTAGATTCTATCTATTAGAGCTGACATGGCTATGATGATAGTGCTAGTAGAGCACTGACAGACAGAGAGGTGTGCTTTCCTGTCACTGAAAGGATAGATGAAGATTATGTTGGAGGATGTATGGAGGATCTTGGGGATCCTGATTCATGGGGAGAGGGTGGTCTATGACCATAGATAGGGGGCTCAGTATGTAGATTAGGCATTTGCCCCATACTAGGTTCCCTATGTTACACACTAGATAGAGATGTGGTATAGGCAGGTTGTGGACATGAGACTATATTGGCTTCCCCTTATTTGGATGGAGTGGTAGCAAAGACCTTGGTCCCTTCCAAGAGATTGAGAGGATTCTTAGTGGACTGGGGGATGGTGTTAAATATGTGTGGGGACCGTGTGTGTTGGCACACCTCTACCATGATATGGATGCTGTGGTATACATGAGATAAGTGAGTCTTAGATGTGGTGTGACACTACTTCATATTTGGGCTTGGGAGCACATAGCAATGACTAGGCCTGTGACTATGTAGGATATGCCAAGCCATCGACCTTTTGTTTATGCCTATAGAGGATAGTTGGTACATCATTGATTGGGTGATTTACGATATTGGAGGAAGGTGATGGACAGCATCTAGGTAGTCATCTGGAGGCCTTGGAGGGAGGTCGAGACATGGTTAGAGGACCATCTATAGCTAAACTATGTGATGCACTCTTGATATCTGATGGGGTGGACACAGTTGATTATCAACTGTTACATGCCAGATAGAGTGTAGAGACTATTGGGGGTAGTGTAGGATATGCCTCAAGAGAAGGTAGTGTTTGCTCATATACATACAAAGGCACCATGGTAAGAGCCACCACTAGATCCTCAGAATGTCATTGTAGATTTTCATGGTTTATAAGCTCAGGCCTGACATACAAGGTGACAGGTGGTGGACATAGGCATGACACCACAATATGACATGTGTGGTGGGCACAGTAGAGGCTAGTTAGACTAACCATTCTAGTAGGTCAGGTAGTAGCACATGCAGTGGGGGATGATGATGATGATGATGGAGGGGGAGGATGATGAGGAGGAGGAGGTAGAGATGGAGATGGGGGAGTAGAGTTAGCCAGATTACAGGGCCTGGTTCAGCAGCAATAGACTTAGATATCCCAATTACAGGGGAAGATAGTCCAACTCTAGGGATAACTAGCTCAGGCCCAGGTTTAGAGTGGAGATGGATAGGGAGTGACTCTACAAGAATAGGTGGTCTAGATGCAAACATAACTAGCCCAACCATAGTCACAAGTATACTGCTACTAGTAGGAGCATGATCAGGTGAGATAGGCATTATGGACAGGTATGGGAGACATGTTCCACATAGTGCAATAGTAGCTTATGGAGGCCACTAGGGAAGCCCAACACTACATGATGCTATATGATAGGATGGTACTTGTAGGGTAGTAGGAGAGCTACAAAAGTTGATCAATGGCTTTTGGCTCTAGGTGGACTGGGAGGTTTGAGAGGTTGATGCAACAACCACCTCCAGTGCAGGCACCCGTGGCAGGATAGGGACTAGCCCTTTATGCATAGGGATAGGCAAGGTAGTAGGTGGGTCAACAAGGTATGGGGCCACCTCCTTAGTGTAACAAGACATCTCTTGTTAACCCAAAATTAACCAACTTAATTACATTAAGACTAAAGTCATGATTAGCATAGTCAGAGTTAAACAAGTAATAATCAATATCAAAATCAAAATCGATATGCATTTCTTTTTTGGACTTTTCAAACTAAAATTTACAACATTTCCAAATATATCATATTAGTGATTTACTTTTGCTATACATTGTAATGTCAGAAAATGTCCCCTTGGGGGATTTTCCCTCATAAGGTTTAGCTCCCAGGTCTTTAGCATGCATTTAGGACATCTTAGTTCATATTTTGGCATCTTGATGGAATGAGGCCTAGATTTCATGACAAATGGGACCTAGGAGGACCCCTTGAGCTGTAACCTGCCCAAAATAGGGGGCAGGACTTGGGCATCCGCGCCCTAGTCCTACCGTGTTTTGGGGCAGCCCTAATTTTTAGGTGTCAGTTTATGACTATTATTTGGGTCCTTTGCTGACACGGTAAGTTTGAATTACAAAAATCTTGGCAGGAGTGTTTGTAGTTGTATATATAATCATTCTTAGGCATTCATTTAGAAACTAGATGGCAATTGTGATGTTTAAGTGTTCTCAAGGTAATTCAAGGCTTTCATTGTGTTGCAAGAGCAGACTTGTGTGGTTTATGTGTTTGTTTGCAAATTTGAGCATCCATTTCATCATGGAATGAAGAGCATCTTCCTCCCATGATATCTTTCACTACAATGTGACATAATATTGTGTTTTCATCATTGATTCCTTTGGTTTTTGCCTCTTCCTCACAAGGGCATGCACTCTTTATCTGACAATGGTGTTCGGAGACTTAAGTGTCCTCTGGGGCTTGACTGAGGCAAGCCTCTAAACACCACAACCCTCAAACTGAGTCTTGTGATTGCATCTTACAAGTGTTGTATTAAAGAGAAGTGAAGTTGTAAGAAGGATTGGTAGGCATCAAGGATTCAGGATCTGAAGAAAAGCAGGACACTGGAGCATTTCTAGGACTTGGGTGCTTGCTCTAGTGTCCTTCGCAGCTGAGTTTCAGGAAACAAAAGTTATAGGGCTGATCAGTGTTGGAAGGATGTGTGGATCCCATGAAGAAATTGGTACCTTGGACTTGGGTGCCCGCTCTAGTGTCCCCGACTATTTTGCTTTGGAACCCTGAAAATAGGTACTCTGTGATTTGGTATTTTACTCCTGTCTGCAAGAGCTTTTTCTGTTATTCATCAATTTGTTGTCGTATTTGCATAATTAGGGTTTTAATGGTCAATTAAGCATAGGAGAAGAAAAATTGATAATTAAATTATCTAATCCATGTCTCCCTACATCTCACAGTGACCTAGGGTATGATAGTGCTCACCACTCGACCCTAGATCCTTGAATGTTAAGTGGAAAGGTGGATTTAAACATCAAAACACTAAAACATTAACAAATCCAATTTTCCACCTAAACATTTTGGTGAACCCATGTTTTTGGACTTAAATTGCAACTTGCTAAGTTTTTGTCTTTAGATTTGGATTGATTTCATTCATTCATATAATCATTCATTTTATTGCATTAAGAAAAATTCAAAAAAATTGGAAAATTGGAAAAATTCAAAAAAATTGCATTCTTTGGCTTACTAAATTGCATCAGTTCTTCCTAAATTTTCCTAATTCATGATTTATCCATCAGATCTGATATAAACTATAGAAAAATTCAAAAATTCAGAAATTTTCATTGTATTTTCATTATTAATTTGCTAGGTTTTTGTAGAAATTTTGACAATTTTCATATAACCTAGTAATTCCAAAATCTAGGGTTAGTAGGCAAAATCTTTTTCTTAGATTTTTCTACTGATTTTAGAAGATCATTCAAATTTTCATTTGGATTTAGTCTTGCATATTAGTGTAAGTTTGCATTTAGATTTAAAATATTTACAATTTTGCATAGAAAATTTCAATTAAAACTAGCAATTTTGATGGATTTTCATTAAATTTGTATTGGCATTTTGCATGTTCAAGATTCAAAATCATTTTCATATCTAAGAGTATTTAATTTCATATAAATCATACTTCTAAACATTCGTATAGTATTTTGTCCCAAGATCTCAAACCTAGGGCTTCAAAAAACAACGATTTTCACTAAATTTGGCCTTATCGACTCTATAAACTTGCACCATAGATGTTTTGTGAAGAGTATTTTTTCATTAATTTGTTTTTATTAGGGTAATAATTTTCTTCCCCTCTTAAAAATATTCACAAAACCTTTTTATCGAGCTCTTGTAGTGAAAATTCGGTGAAAAACTACACATTTTGGCTATTTTTGCCCTAGGGTTTGACCTAGTTTGCACTCCAAGTGTGTTTTGATCAATTTTATGGATTGAGATGACTGATATCATTGATATTATTTTATATACCTCCTTATATTCATTACAACACCTCCTTTTCTAGGTCTTGGAATTGAAAAATCATGAAAAATAGCATATTTTGCTATATTTTCACTAGGGTTTGACCTTAAGTGGCACTAAAAGCATGTTGTGTTGGGTATTTTGGCACCAAGTGTCTTTTATTACTGATATTATTTTCTATCCATCATCACTTTCCTCACAACACCCTATGTTATGCTCTCTTGCATTGAATTTTGGTGAAAAAAGTGCCTATTTTGACATATTTTCACCATAATTTTCTTGGCATTATCTTAGATTTTCATCAAGAGTGTGTTGAGAAGGATCCTATTTCTGTTTTGGACTGATATCAGGCATATTGATTGCTTCCCCTAATCAAAATCCTTACAACACCTTTTGTTTCATTCATTTGCATTGAAAAAAGTACAAAAAATCAAGCATTTAAGGCTATTTTTACATATAGTTTTGCACTTGTCTTTTGCATCAATTTGAAAATATTCTCAAAATCTGATATTACATTGAAATGGCACCTTCATGTCATTTTTCAATGGTATCTTTGCATTCATTTATCAAAAACCTTTGATTTTGACCAATTTTTAACCCTCATGAGTGAACATCCTACAATTTTAGAAAGCTTAACTAGGTTCTTCTCCATGAGTAGCAAGGAAAAAGATGATGATGATCCCATAAGTTATCCTACTTCCCCTATAACTGAATACTCAAATGAGAAGACTAGGGATAGCTTTCGTAATTCCGTTGCTCTCCCTGGCCAAGATGAAGCATTAGAAAATGAAGAGCTCCCTTTAACAAAGAACATTCCATGGGTAGAAAATAAACATTCATTTAATAATAATCATATTCCTACCTCTATGGATCCTCCCACCAACCTTCTTCCTTTAGTAGATTGTTTGCACACCTTAGATTTCACTAGGGAAGAGAAGACCTTTAATGTCCCTCCTTTGTTTGAATATTCAAGTCATTTGGACATCACTAAGAGGATAGAGAATAAGTACGATAGTAAGATTCAACAAGAAAACATTCCACCTAGACAAAGGACCTTTGATCTAGGTACTTCCTCCTCTACAACACAAAATCCATAACAAAGCAAAGCTCTATGTTACAAAAACTAAGTCGTAAAATACAACAACGTCAACTTGCAAAAAGGAGGAAGACAAGGCGATGAGCTTACCTTGCATCTCAACAAGAAAACATTGATCCTAACATTGAACCAAACAAACATGATCCTAACAATGAACAACATGATGAGAAAGACATGAATTGGGCTATGGTACCTTATATCCCACTTTCCTCTAACATTAGGGAATGGGAGGATGACGATGATTTACTTGATGATAAGACTTAGCCTGTAAGACCCTACACGTAAGTATTTCTAACACTTTATCTTTCTCATGATGTGCTTCCCTCGTGATGTGTTATATGTTGTTTAGGCCTCCTAGGATGACCCCTGATTCTCTCGTAAGGTTTGGGATACCAGGAGACCATCTCTGTTGTGACCTTCTTCTATTTGTATCATCATTCTTCTATATTGCTTCTCTCTTTGATTTCATTGTTGTGTGTTGTGTCTTACGGACATAATGTTGTAGTTGGTGACCTGGGGGTACCCTCCTACATGATTGTCCCTAAGACACTTGTTTCTCCTCTCTTATTTATTGTTTCCCTTCCTCTAGTGTTTCCTCCTAGCGGGCGGATGATGACAAACATTAATACTGATGCGGACCTAGTGTCCCTTTCAATAGCAATAAAAAATGGACTTAGTTCGTAATATGATGATGGGGTTGTATATTTTATCTAACACTTGGCTAGTGGAAGCACTCGTGCTTTCCACGTAGTGAATTTCATGATGTTTCTATCGCATTTACAAACCTTAACAATACTACTACTCTATGCACCTTTGTTCATCTTTGAATCTAGCCTTCGTGGTACTCAATTTGGAGAGCTTCATGATATAGCCCCATGGTTATCCTCAAACTCTAGATTCATTGTATAACCTTGGCCCTTTGTGTAGTTAATCATATGCATTGATGTTGTTGTTTATCATAATCTTGTAGACACTAACAAGTTTCTTGCAGGGATGTGTTTGTGGGAACATTTGGCAATCGTAAAGTACATGTCACCTCCAGGGGGCATGGACTTTGCAAAAGTCAGTGTTCCCTTCTATGTTTTCTTCCTACCTTAACGCGCTTGATATCGATAACTAATATCAACCACCTTAAGGTGGGGGCATATATAAGGTAAGTTGTATGTTATAGATGTTAGCAATGTGTTTGACCTCAAATGCAGAGAATTGCATCTAGAGTAGTGCATCATGCATCCTAAGTTTGTTTACAATCAATTAATCAATCATGTAAGCCCTTTGCGGAGGTGGGATATCGCATATATCCTTTTTATCTTAATCCTTTGCAAAGGTGGGGATGGTGTATTTCTCGGAGTAGATTGCATCATCCTGTCATTTTTAAAAGTCCTCTGTGAAGGTAGGGAGTGGTTCTATAACTAACTCAACCCTTAAGCGTGTTTTCGATGATTGTTGTGGTGAAGCCCAATCATCGGTGTGTGCTTGTAATGTGCCTAAGATAGTGATGAGCCTAGAAATAGGGAACACACCATTGCTTGTCTGCCATGTTTTCTCCATGTCTTCAAGTGTGTGTGTTTTGGCATGCTTGTTTTGTGTGGTGTGTTTGTTGGCCCATATGCAGAGACTAGCACCCTCAGGTAGTGCTTCCTACATTTTGGGAGGTTTTGCGTGTCTTGCATGTGTGTTGCCCCATATATATAAAGACTTGTGCCCCTAAGGTAGTGCATCCTGTATTATGGAAGGTTTGTTTACTTTCAAGTAATTGTATTTGCATTTCATATATATGAGAAAAAGAAAAGAAAAGATATCATTTTTGTCTTCCATGCATTAATGTGTCTTCTATACATTGACTATATTATCCATGTTCTGCGTGACTATAATTGTCTTCTCTATGTTTTGCATGCCTGTTACTATTTTCTGTGTTTGGTGTGTCTTCTCTGTGATTGGTGTGTTTATTTTGTTTGTGACCTCACTTTAATGCATGTATTGGCCTCGCGTTTATACATACATTAAAGTGGGGGCTAAATGTAATGTCAAAAAATGTCCCCTTGGGGGCTTTTCCCTGATAAGGTTTAGGTCCTGGGTCTTTATCGTGCATTTAGGACATCTTAGTTCATATTTTGGCATCCCGATGGAATGAGGCCTAGGTTTCATGACAAATGGGACCTAGGAGGACCCCTTGAGCTATACCCTACCCAAAATAGGGGGGGAGGACTTGGGCACCTGCGCCCTAGTCCTGCCCTATTTTGGGGCAGCCCTAATTTCTGGGTGTCAGATTATGACCGTTATTTGGGTACTTTGCTGACATGGTAAGTTTGAATTATGAAAATCTTGGCGAGAGTGTTTGTAGTTGCATATATAAGCATGCTTAGGCATTCATTTAGTAACTAGATGAAAATTGTGATGTTTGGTATTCTCAAGGTGATTCAAGGCTTTAATTGTGTTGCAAGAGTAGATTTGTGTGGTTTATGTGTTTGTTTGTAGATTTGAGCATCCATTTCATCATGGAATGAAGAGCATCTTCCTCCCATGATATCTTTCACTACAAGGTGACATAATATTGTGTTTTCATCATTGATTCCTTTGGTTTTTTCCTCTGCCTCACAAGGGTATGCACTCTTTATCTGACAATGGTTTTTCGAGACTTAAGTGCCCTTTGGGGCTTGACTGAGGCAAGCCTCTAAACACCACAACCCCCAAACCAAGTCTTGTGATTACAGGTTATAGGTGTCGTATTTGGGAGAAGTGAAGTTGCAGGAAGGATTGGAAGGCATCAGGGATTCAAGATCTGAAGAAAAGGACAATGAAGCATTTCTAGGACTTGGGTGTTCGCTCTAGTGTCCTCTGCAATTGAGTTTTAGGAAACAAAAGTTATAGGGATGATCAGTGTTAGAAGAAGGTCTGGATCCCGCGAAGAAACTAGTACCTTGAACTTGGTTGCCCGCTCTAGTGTCCCCAACTATTCCGCTTTGGAACCCCAAAAATAGATACTCTGTGATTTGGTATTTTACTCCTATTTGCAAGACCTTTTTCTGTTATTCATCAATTTGTTGTTGTATTTGCATAATTAGGGCTTTAATGGTCAATTGAGCATAGGAGAAGGAAAATTGATAATTAAATTTCCTAATCCAAGTTTCCCTATATCTCATAATGACCTAGAGTATGATAGTGCTTGCCACTCGACCCTAGATCCTTGAATGTTAAGTGGAAAGGTGGATTTAAACATCAAAACACTAAAACATTAACAAATCCAATTTTCCACCTAAACATACATTTACAATGCTTCTCTCATAACATCAATGATAAATTACACATAATATTGACTGTCAAATCATATAAGAGAATGTATTGTATCTGAAACTTTGACATCTATCTTCATAAGTCTCAGCTAGTCTTCGACTACTTGGAAAGGAGAGCATCACCTGAGTGCTTTTCCTCCAACAACAGACTAATGGTCCCCCACACAACTTCCTTCCTAGAAGCAACCCTACCCTTCACAAAGGGAATATATATAAAGAACCAATTGGTTTACCATCTACGTATCTGGTGTTGTGTCCTTAATAATACTTCACGGTCATACAATTATAGATCCACCATATCTATGCATGACACTATTGGAAGCATTATGCCATCTAGAGCATAGTGAACTGACTAATGCATGTAGAGATGGATGCATTACTTTGGCCAAAGTTTCATATATATAAACATTTCTCAATGAACGTAGTCGGATGTTCACACACCTCGACTTGACTTTGAAGCTATCTCATCCTAAAAAGTTCATAATTTGACCTTTCTAAGCCTTGGAAAAAGATGAGTTCAATTTACCCATAGTCCATCTATCTTGGACTTTTGACTCTGACTCTAGGAGGGCATCATTGTTTATCTTATGGTGTTAAGTAATAGGGAATCTGTGACTCCAGGTCACCCTTTTCCCATGCTTTCTTTTGCAAGTTCATGGTTTTAGTTTTATGACCATCCCCGGTCTAAGTATCTATGGTTACCTTGTTTCGAGGTTTTCATCAAATCACATTGACTAGAATATATACCATTATAGGTTATTAAGTAGTCAATAGTAAATAGTATTTTAATCAAAGAGTTCAAAAGAGTTTTCTTTCCACCCTACACTTCATCCATGAAGCACTGCCATTAATAAAGAAATAAAAACATAATATGTTTTTAATAAAGATTTTACTCCATTGACACATAAAAGTTGACATGCACTTAATGCAGTCACTACATTGTTACCAATAACCATTGTTTATCCCTTCATGGATACTAAGAGTCATATTACTCTTATCTTAAATCAAGATTACACTCAAAGGCATAAAAATGTTGTCATATATAAACAAACAAGTGTTTTACTACTAATTTCATGTGCCACAACAAATAGATTTGCATGGCATTGTCGATGCCATCAACTTTCAAGAATATCTCTTCTTTGTATTAAGTGTGGAGATCGGCCTTACTTCAATCTTAGATTTCAAGAAAATATTGGCTCGCGGCCTGTTCACATGGTTCCACATTACAGTGAACATGACTCATAGCCAGCTGGTATAGTTTATCATTATTCATAGTCTTTATCATTATATAGCATGGCATCTCGGCCAACTTGATAATATTTGTCATTATACAACATACAAATGATAAGATATAAAAACATAGTGTTACTATTACTTCAGCCCTATAAGTTGTAATAGAGTTATCATCAAAGCCATCGTGTATGATACCATGGCACTACTTATGTAGTCGGAAATGAAAGCTATAAACATATGTAAATGTTATCATTTATAATTATGCTACACTATATGTGCTCTCGACCAAGAAGGCCTTAAACATATACATGTTATCATTTATAAAAACACAATAGTATACATTCTCTTAGCCATGAAGGCCCTATTAAAATGTAAAACACATAAATACTATCATCACTACCATCGATTAACTATCAAATGGCCAAGAAACAGAGGTATTATCATGTAAAATAATCCACGTCTGTAAACATAGTCATACCTATGAATGTAGGTTCATAGCTGAGTGCGACCTGCTAAGTGATAAGATTGTTGATGAGAGCTCAACTCCTTCTCGTGAGCTCCAAGTGTTAAATCTTCTACTTATACCTCTACATAGAAAGACACTAACTAACAACAATAATCCTTTTTCCCAAACAAAACATCCACTCAAAAGACTCTCTATGCATGCATTTGCCTGCTTTGCCAATAACTGCCACCCTCACACTCAAGGTGGTAAATTAGTTGGCATATGCCATACCAACTCGCAAATTTCTCAGCTCCTCAAGGGCCATATCTCCCATTCGGGAGTATTTGCAAAAAGATAAACTTTAGCTAAGCTCACAACAACCCCACTCACTCCACATTTCATGGGTTGTGAGGTGGTGGACTATAAGAGCACTCAAGATTTTATATATATAATGCTCGACCACTATAAGGGGATCGATAAATGATTATGCTTAACATAATATAAATTACATCTAAATGATGTATTGGGATTATCACAATAGCTTAGACTATCACTTAATTTATACTGCCATCATTAAGGTGGTAGCATTAATATGTGAATATGGGGTCAAGTCCTCTCCCCCTCTTCGCCATATCAAACTATAATCAATTATTTAAACTATATTCATGAAATTAAATAAAGAAAAAGATATGTGAATAAAGGAAAACATCAACATCCAACTAGGTTTACTATTGACTGCTTAAATGTTTTAAGAATATTAACTAGTCGAACCAACATTAATGACATCGAGAGACCATAAATCGTCTTGCCTACATTGGTCAAATTCAAAATCGACTAAGCAAGGAAATGACTTATACTCACCCTATCCTGCATGGGTTCATGAAAGTTTAGCCTTGATACTCAGATGGCATTCTAATTTTTTCCCAACATGTATTTCCTTCTCCCCTGGTGACACTCTCCTTCCATCTTTGAGGAAAGATTCTTTTCTTGGTTACACTCACAACCATATAATCATGATCAATGTATCATCATTTAATTGATAAATCATTATGATAAAATAATCTTAGCAATAAGTAATCTCATGCTTAATATAAACATAAATCAATATCTATGTAATCGATGATTTCACTTGATATTTTCCACAAACATCAAATCATTAATCTAAGATTAATTATCCTATTTACTACATAAAAGTAAGATTAGGCTAAATCAAAAGTTGGGGATGTAACATATCTCCCCCCATATGAATCATCATCCCCTATGATTTAATGTCTCCAAAAATCAAACCAACATAATGAAAAAGTGTTTACTCATCATAGTAAAATGTTTTAAAAAGAGATGGGGAAATCTTGCATAAATATCATCATAGTTCTCCCAGGTGGCATTTTCTTCTACATATTGGTCCCACTAGACCTTGCATTGAGTTATCTCTTTATTACCTAAGTGTAGCTTACGTGTTTTGAGCACCTTGATGGGCTCGATCACTACCACCCCTAGGTCCTTCACTTGTATAGCATTCCAATCAAGAATAGGGATATGATTATCTCTTTAAATAAACTATTTCAAATAGGAAACATGGAAAACATTATGCATCATGGCAAGAGCTAGCGGCAGAGCAATCTTGTGTATGACTAGGTTGACCTCTTCGAGAACTTTGAAAGGGCCCACATATCTAGGAGATAATTTGGATGTCTTTCCAAACTTAATAAAGCTATTTTGGGGTTTGACCATTAGGACTTTTTATCCCATTGAGAAATGCCTTGTGATACGTTTAGCATCTACATAACTTTTCTGCCTATCATTGGCTTCTGCTAGCCTGTTCTTAATTAGATGGACTTTCTCATCCATTTCTGACAGCAATTCTGGACCAAGGCTAACCATATCTTCTAGCTTATCCCAACTTATAAAGGTTCATCACTTTCTTCTATATAATGCTTTAAATGGATCCATCTTAATCACAAAATGATATGAATTATTATAGGCAAATTCCACAAGAGTAAGATAATCTTCCCATTTGTATTACTGATCCATGTAATACATTCTCAACAAATCTTCTAGCACTTGGTTTACCTTTTCAGTTTGTCCATCCATCTTAGGATGATAAGAAGAGCTTATATTCAAATGGGTTCCAAGTGAAGAAAACAAGGTTTGCCAAAACCTCGATGTCATATGGGCATCCCTATTTGAGATAATCTTCTCAGGAATACCATGCAATCTAAAAATTTCTTGCACAAATTTATGGACTATGACTGGTGCCCCATCTATCAAATTCCTAGGTAGCTAGAATGAATCTTACAAGATCATATGTTTGACCAAAATTGTTTTTTAGTTAGAAATACTAAAATTCACTTGTGCTGATAAGTTGGTTGAAAGTGTGACACAACTTTGTGCTTTTACCTAGGTATAAAATGTGCTACCTTAGTGAGTCTATCCACCACAACTAGAATAGCATTGTGCTTGTTCCTTGACATAGGAAGTCCTTGCATAAAAACCATGCTAATGATTTTCCATTTCCATTCCAAAATTTCATGAGGGTATAAATGTTCAATACAATGAACACTGAGAGGGGGGGGGGGGTGAATCAGTTTTCTACAAAACCTTTTATGCACTTGCTCTTTTATCCATTTACCAAATTCAATTATGTGAAAACAAATTAAACAAATGAATAGAAACCACAAAGACATAACACATGAACACTAGGATTTTTTACATGGAAAACCCAAAGAGGGAAAAACCATGAAGAGTGTTAGCTCTCAAAATATTATTATAGCATAATATCGAATTACAAAAGGCTCATTGCCTTAAGGCTCACTACCTAGAGCTCAATGCTCAAGAGAAAAGGCTCACTGCCAATTAGAATAAGAAAGAAGAAGAGGGGTGGATCACTACCAAAAATGAAATTTTGAGATTGCATCTACTTATGCATGGTTACAGTTCCAATTAAACTCATAAACACTAACTCAGAACTCTTCATTTAATTCTGCCCCTGTTTCTCTGCTCTGCTCTTGCATATGCTCAATATCTCTCTTTATTTTTTGTGGCTATTATATCTTCACATATTTTGCATCCACATACATCACTCTTCACACCACTCTACTCAAACACCAAAATCCATCCTCTATTTATATCTGCAACTAAGTCTTTCTCATGATTAGGTCGGCAAGCAAACTGTGAAACGTATATATCAAGTGTTATATCCTGTCAGCTTGTTCTTGTGTTAAATCTTCAATGTGGATCCAAACCATTGTGTACATGTATTCATTTGTGTCATCTCTAATCATACAACCACTTACATTTATCATCCAGCTCATATTTCTTCTTCGTATAAGGATTTAACTAGCCTGTCGGCTTGTTCCTTAATAACATATATGATAGGTTCCTTTGTCACATCACAACTTATACTATGGACCAAATGGGACTTCATGAATCATATTTAGCAATAATTATTGATCTCTTACCATGTCTTCAACTCTGTAGAGCAAGATATTTCTATATGCCTAAATGTAGACCTTAGAACTATTGCCATGTCACACTGTAACACTGTCATACTAGATGCCGATATTGGAGAACCTGTAGAATAGGATCTGTTGCACTTCCAAAGCCACAAACTTGGATTCAAATAGTCATGAGACATTTCTATGCTTTCTTAGAACCATAGACCAAAATATATTAATGTAGAGGAATACAGACCAATTTACTCTGCACTGTTCACTGTTTATGTCTTACTTCTGCTGACCCAAACTTAGTCTTTTCATCAGATGACTTCTAGAGGAAGTCATGACTTGATTATTCAAATGTAACATCAATAGATAACTGTGAACATCATACCTAAGCTGCATCTTCATACCTTCTCTTGCGAAGGAGTTTTGATCCTTTTCCTATCTCATACTTGAACATTTTCCATACTTAGCCATTTTAGGGCTTCTGGACCAAAATGCTTGTGCCTTATTGCCAGATTAGGATTGTCTTTTGGAGTAATGTGTCTTTGTCATTGTGATGAATGATCTTTGCCTTATTTCCATCAATGACAACACTTAATTCTAATACATATCAGTGTCTCTTGTCAACAATAAAAGTCCTGTCGGGTGATGGTGTTCTGCCTTCACCCTCTAGCATTCTAGACATGCAGCTACAAACCTTGCAAAATCCCTCTTCATTCCCTTCTAGAAGCATAAGGGCTTCACAATAGCTAGTAACTTTGTTACTCCAGGATGTCCTAAATAAGGTGTAGAATGAACCTCTTTCCACACAATATTCCTTAACTCCTCAGAGTTCAGAACATACATCCTTCCTTTATACCTTAATAACCCATCTGGTTCAAAGTAAAATCCATCATATTTCAGATTCTAGGGATTCTCCAAAAGGGCATGTTTTACCTTCTCATAAAAATCATCTCCTTTAGACTTTTGTAATACCTAATTCTTAAAATCAGAATGTATGGAGATCATTAAGGAGATATGTATTTTCCTACTTAAGGCATCCACCACTCAGTTTTCCTTGCCTTGAATATACTTAATCTTAAAATCATAATCTAATATTATCTCTAACCACATTCTTTGGTGAGCATTTAAATGTGGTTGAGTGAATAGGTAGTTAAGCCCTTGGTGGTCTATTTTTAGTTCAAATGGTTTCCAAAGAAAGTAGTGTCTCCACATTTGCAGTGGGTGAATTACTGGTGTCAATTCTAAATCATGAGGGGCATAGTTTTATTCATAATGTTTTAGTTTCCTAGATTCATATGCTATAACCTGTCTATCCTAGACAAGTACACCACCTAAGCCTTCCCCTGAGGCATCAGTGATGACTACAAAATGACCTTCTGGGTCAAGTACCTTTAAGATAGGTGTTGTAAATGTATCCTTCAGTTGGTTAAATGCCTCCTAGCACTTGTCTAACCACTCAAACCTTTTGCCTTTTATCTTCAAAGAAGTAATAGGATAAGTAATTTTGGAAAAGTTTTTCACAAATTTCTTGTAATAACCTACTAGGCCCATGAAACTTTAGACCTCATGTACATTTATTGGTGTTGGCCATTCCAATATGACTTTAATCTTGGCTGGGTCCATAGCTATTCTCTTAGCTAATATTATATGGCCCAAATATTGTACTTCCTTTTGAAAGAAAGTACACTTAGAGAGATGTCCATACAATTTATGCTCTCTTAACCTTTGGAGAACAATCTGTGTTCTTCCTTATTCTTAGAGTAAATTAGAATAGCATCAAGAAAAACTAGGACAAACTTGTCCAAATAGTCTCTGAACACACTATTCATTAAGTTCATAAATGTTGCAGGTGCATTTGTTAATCTAAAGGGCAAGATAGTGAACTTGTAATGCACATACCTTGTTCTAAATGTTGTTTTGTGGATATCCTCATCTTTTATCGACAATTGATGGGAACTAGATCGAAGATCAATCTTAGAAAACACAATTGCTCCTCTCATTTGATCAAAAAGATCATAAATGAGGGGCAATGGGTATTTGTTATTTATTTTTGGTTTATTTAGCATGCGGTAATCTATACATAACCATAATATACCATCTTTCTTTTTCACAAAAATTACTGGTGCTCCTTAGGGTGACACATTGGGTCTTATCAATCGTTTATCAAGCAATTCCTACAAGTAAGCCTTTAGCTCCATTAATTCTATTGTGGTCATTATGTATGGAGCTTTAGATATAGGTTTCAATCCTAGAATTATATCTATAGAGAAATAAAAAGATCTTTTAGGAGGTAGTTCTGGTAGCTCATCCAAAAATACATCCTCAAAATCTCTAAGAAAAGGATACCTATCCATATATGATCTTTCCTGATCTATGGACTCCCTTTTCTCAACTCCTTGGAAATTAGTTTCCTCAAAACTATTTAATTTCTCCATTTTGACAATAGAAAGCTGGCATTCCTTTCCTTGGGCTCTTTTCATCTATAGGGCAGATATTTGTCTTAGTTTGACCTCAATAGGGTTACCCTACAAGAAGACTTTATTCCCAAAGTCATCTAGACATTCTATTATTTTGGCATAACAATCCACTTTAGCTCAATGTCTCCATAACTAGTTTATCCCAAGGATGACATCATATGAGTCTAATGTGGCTATGTAAAGGTTCACTTCAATAGAGAAACATGGAAGTTCATCCTTAGCCTCAAACAAGCATTGCTCTACCTGAGCTTTGGTCTGATTTGCATATTCACCTGACCAGGTATTTTCCATGTGTCCAACTTTTCCAGAAATTTTACTTAAAACTTTTGGGGAAACAAAAGATTCTATTGCACCAGTGTCTATCAAAACTGAAATTTGAAGACAAAATAAAATACATGTAGTTTCAATGGGAGTGATTTGATATTCAGCTTGCCTATTATCTAAGGTTGCATGTATGCATTGTTGGAATGTTGCTTGCTGAGAAGGTAAAGGATTTCCTCATGGCCGAGTTCCATGTGTCTTGTTAGGACACTAGTTGGTATAATGGTCATCATCACATGTATAACACCCTCCCATGGCTCCTCACCTTTCATGAGGATTTCTATAATTATCTCCATTTTTCTTGGAGTTATTATTACCTTTCTTTTCCCCCTTCGATTCATTTTTCTTATTCTTGGACCCTTTATCATTTTTCTCTGAAAAGTCCTTCTTTTTACCCTTTTCTTAAAAGATTGCAAGGATTGGGACCAATTATACCTTTTGTAGTTCCTTTCCCTATAAGTAGACATAAATTTCAAATTTTGTTCATGTTTAATAGTTTTTTCATAAACCTAGTCCATTAAAGTGGGACCATCCACATCAACTTCACCCCCAATCTAGGTGTTCAATCCCATAATAAAATTTTATATGCGAAACCTTTCATCCGGTTGATATTGCAAAACATACTTGAGTAGGAGAGTGAACTTTTTTGAGTACTCATTCATAGTTAAATCACCCTGTCTTAGATTCTGAAAATCTATAAGCTTTTGGTCATAATATAGCTAAGGAAACCATCTTTGCCTAAAGAGTTCCACAAACCTTTCCCATGTTAGACTTGTGGATCTCAAGCCTAACTCCATTTTCTTATTCATCCACGAAGTGGATGCTTCACCTGCCAACTGGTATGCTCCCCATACTGCTTTGGTGATTTTAGAATAGTTTCTTATTTCAAAGTATTTCTCCATTTCAGTAAGCCATGCCTCCATGGCATCTCTACTTACCATCCCATCAAACTTGGGAGGGATAACTTTTTTCATATCTTAGGATAATTCCAAAGCCAAGTGGCTTCTTCTATCCTCTTCATGTCTTGTCTTAGAGTTATTATCTTTGCATTCACTTTGGGTGGTGTCCTCATGATGTGTCTCGTCATCACCCCTATGATAGGCTTCCTGCCTAGGTCCATGCTGACCCTTGGCCTCCTGCTCGAGAGTTCCAATTCTCGCTCTTTTCTCTTGGAGCATAGAAAAGATCTAGTCAAGTTTAGATTCAAAGTGGCCTGAAGGTTGCCCTTCTTCCTAGCTATCTCCCATATTGGTTCTTGTTTGAACTGTGCTATAATCTACTTCTCCTAAAGTTTACAGATTAATCATTCAATTAGTTTTTCATACAATTGAATCCATTCATAAATATAAATCCATCTCATTCAAGTAATCTTTAATAAGAAAGGAAAGATTTGCCAAAATTTCAAAATGCATTATAGTTTCCATGGATTACATATAATCCATCCAAAATTACAAAGCTTTTCTTTACAGCTTACTACTGCAAGTCATTATTAGATTGGGATATCTTCCCAAGCTCATTTCTCATCCTTGAGGTTTATCAAATTAGTTTTAGGAGGTGGAATGTGTACTCATAGGTACTCATCCACAACCTCTTGAGTAACATTAGGATCCTTAAGATCACTTTCCAAGATTGGTTCCTTAGGTGTTGTATGTTGTTTTAAATTCCTAACTTGATTCTCACAGCAAACCTATAAAATTAGCCACTTATTAATGATCGATCTGCCTTGAGGGATTGGCTAATGAATAGGAGATTTAAGGGGAGAAGGCCTTTTCTTAGTCCCCTTGTTCTTCCTCTACACTTTAGGCTCTGTGAAACCAAGGAGGGTGTTTTGATGTAGAATGGACTTATCTCTAATTCTCTAGCTATTTCTTTTTGACTGATGTTTTCCTTTCTTGGGGATAACATCGTTCTATTCAAAAGGGATGAGGTTTTCCAGAGACATTAGATTGTCAGTGTTGCTTATATCATATATATGTTCCTTGTAGGCTACTTGAAAGAATGTATGATAAAGTGAGGATTGGCTAGATTCTTTAAGCATTTATCTTATTCTTTGCAGAGGAACATGCAAGACACAACTTAATCAAAATAAATATCCTAAAATCCTATTGCTGGAAAGGAAAATATTTTGAGGATAACCAAAGGGGCATAAGTTCAGTATAGTATCCATAAAATAGATCAGTGCCTATCCAAGCGCCAAGGAGTCAAAAAGGTCAAAATTATAAAAATTTAAACAGATAGTGATGTAAGAAACTTTAGTTTATTGCAAAGGTACAACAATGCCATACATTGAAAATACTTTTACTAGGTTTGAAATCAACCATACTTAATTATCCCTGTATACCTGAATCACATCTGATGTTTTCTAATAGCAATTTTTACATTACTCCTTGAGTAAATGACATAAGAGAAATATGCCAGCATAGGAAAGATTGTGTCGATGAATAAAGATGATTCTTTAACCAAATATATATTCATAATGTGAAAATGTATACATGAAGTAGGAGACAGTGTATTCCAAGGCTCAACAAAATCTGTAAAATAAACTATTTAGTAACTTGCATCATAGCTTTCAAATATTCTATCAAGAAACCAAAAGAGACTCAAATTGGAAACCTAAAAATAGACAACTAATTCTATAGTAGAAAACAAACTTATTTACAACTCCTCCCTGACTAGATTGATCCCTATTTCTGGCTTAGTCTGGAAATATGACCTCGAACCAATGCCTTTTTCATAAGCCCTAAATTCCCTTTTATAGAGGTAAGGGAGAAACAACATTTAGGCTTATGACAAAAGAAATTGCAATATGTTTGTAACTAATAGTTGTAGCTAAAGAGGACAGTGTAACTACTTCACAACAATGTGCTCTACCACTTTTGGTAGAGAAGGGAGTAAGGCTTTTGATGATGGATGTATTACTAGAGGTCGTTAGAGCTAACACTCCTCAAATACCACCAATGTTTTTAATAAGAGCACTAACTACTCTTCCCTTTCAAACCGCACACCAAAGGATGAGAAAATGTGCAAGGAACAACATTGAAAGGAAACCCAAGATGACAAAATCTCCTTCATTATTTCTAGGTTCCATTGCACAGGTGAGATTTCACCCTCCAAGTCTTGCAGTTTCATGTAACTTCAATCAAGGAGAAACTTAGGGAATGAACACCTGGCTTGCCCTAAAAGTATTGGGAGTTAAGCCAAGAGAACATCAATAGCAGCAACAATTCTTCTCTAATCCTTCATTTGTTTCATCTGGGGGGCCAATCCTCTTACGCCTAAAGTTAATGCACTATTAGGAAAATTAGATGTGAGGGATGGGTAGAGGAAGCTAAGAAGCTTCTCTACTATAGAAGGGAATCTGCCAACTCACAGAAATAAGGAACTACTAGAGAAGGAAGAATACCCCTCAGAACCCACCATCAGATGAGATAAGAAAAGGGAGAAGAAATCATAGCATTACAATGGATGCTGTTGCTAATCTCTAATTTTCCTTGCACCACCTATTCCAGAAGAGATAATTCCAAGTCTTTCTAATTCTGTAGGAACAGATTGAGATCCATGAGAACAAGGAAGAAAATCCTAAAGAATAAGGGAGAAGACATAACACAACAGTAGGGGAAAGCCATACTGTCAAAATATCTTTAGATAGTATGAATTGCAACATCAACTCTTTCCCTTTAATAGAAATTTAGGGATGTAAGCATTCATCCACACATCTGTGGTGTATTAATTTTCCAGTCACTTCAAAACTTTATGGCCTTAAATGAAAATCTGCTAAAGATTACCATGAATGGATAGAAAGGTTAGATTTCATAATTTCACATAACTGCAAATATCACTTCTCGCATTGAATTTTGCCAAATCAAGTGTCTTAGTTTTCCCACTTGAGCACTATCATCACATCAAATTTCATCACACAGTGGATGAAATGTCATTCTTGGTAAAGGTACAGATTTCCAAAGGTCAAACTTGCATAAACCAAATCATTCTGTTACTAAATTACTCATAAGTGGCAGTGATGAAGACCCAACACATGCCTGAGTAGTTAATGCTTTGATATGCAACTTAGTCAGATTCAGCGCCAACAAATCCTTCTAACATGATTTTGAATTTAGGTTGTTGATCTTGATCCCAGCTGGTGCATTTTGATAGTGCTAATTTGACCCTTTTCCAGGTTGGACCTTACTACTTTGCTTGACTCAATAGTAACATACCTCCTGGACATCCTCTTCCAACTGCGATCTCGAGGAAAAATTCCCTTCGCAGTGCAATTAAGATGGCACCTGCCATTCCATGTATGAAGGATGTGGTCAGATATATGATCTCGGTAGAATGGCGGATAACCATTGGATCACTGTACTTCAAGCAGAGCATCTCTTGAAATAGTCACATTTGATTCCATGTCTGAGACATGCATTTAATATAAGAGCCTAATCACTTTAAGAAGGCCATGTGTCTCAATTCTATAATTCCACAGTCACTCAGAAAATCCTTCAATGGAGTATAGAGAAATGTCAAAATTGAGACAAACCAGATATATAGTGCCTGGGACCCACCTTCTTGCAATCTGAGACTATCTACAGCCAGCTATCACCCTTTCCATGTTTCTTCCAAGGCTAGTTTCCTTTGTAATTCATTGTGGGTGGAATGGCGGAAATGAATTTGCATGTGCCACCTACACAAAACTAGTTAGTAGGACTAGTCTATGACCTGTATACAATCTTTTTCCATCTAGACGAAGGGTGACCAATCATGAAAATTTTCTCTTTAATATTAGGTTTCTCTTTGGTACGGGGTATAGATGGTATTTGCTTGGTGAGGGGCCAGTAAGCAACATAGAGGGACGACATGAAAAGGGGACTTAACAAGATAGTGATGGGAACATGCAGTCACCAAAGAATTATATCAAGTGTAGCTATTGACTTCATTCTATAAGGGTTTAGAGTTTTTGGCAGAGTTGGGTTACTCAGAACATTTTTTTAGCAGAAGAACCCTAACTATGAAAATCTCGTAACCAAGTGACACAAAGTAGGGAACAAAACTACCAAAAACATGGAAAAATTATCATGGTTCCATCAGGTGTAGAGGGTTTCACTGATTCATTTTCAGGGAAATGAGTAGTAACCCTAACCACTTTTCCCATCTCTTGCTTGATGCGTTAAATAACATCAGTGAAAGTTTCATCATCAGCCAACCATGCATCTATCAAGCAACCAGTTTGTTCAAGGCATTTCATTCTTGAGTCTCACTCCCTCAAAGCCTTAAGGTAACGTCCATTTCATGTTACCTTCTTTCTGGTTGTCGTTCTTATTCTTACCATTCTGGCATAAGAACATCCAAACATTAGCAACCATTAATGTTGGAGAAAAAATATTATGTAGTGAGCTTATAGGTCCATGTATTGAACTTGGTAGCTCTAATACCATATGTAATAAGCCATCTCTTGTTAACCTAAAATTAACCAACTTAATTACCATAAAGTCTAAAGTCATGATTAGCACAATCAGAGTTAAAGAAGTAATAATCAATATCAAAATCAAAATTGATATGCATATATTTTCTAGACATTTCAAACTAATATTTACAACATTTCCAAAGATATCATATTAGTGCTTTACTTTCGCTATACATTACAATGTTTTTCTCACAACATCAATGATAAATTACACATAATATTGACTGTGAAGTCATATAAGAGAATGTACTATATTTGGAACTTTGACATCTGTCTTCATAAGTCTCAGCTAGTCTTCTACTTGGAAAGGAGAGCATCACTTGAGTGCTTTTCCTCCAACCATAGACCGGCAGTCCCCCACACAACTTCCTTCTTGGAAGTGGCCCTATCCTTCACGAAGGGAATTGATATAAGGAACCAATTGGTTTGCCATCTGAGTATATGGTGTTATGTCATTCACAATAATTCACAATCATACTATTGCAAGTATGTGCTATCAGTGTTTTCATTGATGTCCACAAGCTTGTATTTTCATTGGTGTCAATAGTGTCAAGAGTATGAGTAGTTTATGTTGAGCAGATATCATAGATAAGGTTGAGCAAAGTTTGAGGATGTTGTAATGATATGAGCTATTTGATTAAGTTGCCTTAGGTGATTTTGTTGCTTTGTAGAAGTCATAAAGATGTTAGGAATATGCTTCTGTTGGTTGGTTTCCAAGTACTTTTGAGAAAATTTGATTAATAAAGGAAATAGTGTGTTGAAGATGTATTCTGACTTAATAGAGTAACGTTCTGATTTTGCTCTACATTTCTTCCTTATTGAAGATTTGCGTTTGTGGTTTGAATATGTTGTTCAAAGGTGTTCAGAGATGTTATGTTGTAAATTTTGTTCTTCGATTCATTGTGTAGAGAAAGTTATGTTCACCAGTGTGTGGACCGTGTTTCTGGGATGTGCATGTTATGTACCTAGGGATATGATATTATAATGTATTTGGGTGGATAAAGATGCTGACATGTGGCACACATTCCTTAAGTTAGTTATATTGGGTCTTATAGGTAATTTGTGTAATTAATTATATTAGGTGTTGAGTAGGCCTTCATTAGGATTACCCTCCCATTATGTAATTAGGAGGTGGTATATATATAGGAGGGGAATATCATTGTAAGGATGTGTGAAGAGTATTATATTGTATTGGAGATCACTTGGAGGTATAGCGTGGAGTGGCTTCTTCCGTAAGGAGTATTGTATGGTGTTACCCTACATTAAGGGTTTATTCTATTTCCACATATATAGGATTGTAGGGCGTATTGGCTCACAAACATCTCTTGTATTGTGTGAGATCTATCTTCTACATTATATTATTTCCATTATTATATGTTTGGATCTTATCTGTGCAAAAGTGTCTAGGAGAAACTGTTTTGCTCCACATTTCTCCACAGATTTGTTTCTAGATTTGTGGTTTCAAATTTATGCTTATAAGGTCTATATCTTCCTTCAGTTTAAGTGGTTTATGGTTTGACAATCTGTAAGTTCATTTCTTGAGTTACAGTTGATGACAAAGTAATCTAAGTGTTCCAGTGTGAACTTTATTTAGGGGAAAGATGTTGCAAAGATTTTTGTTGGTTTTTAGGTGCTTGTGGATGTTTCTAGATCATGTTCAATCTTAGTGCATGGTCCACATGTCATCTTTTGGTTTTGAGGAAGCATGCACTTAAAAGTTCATAGTGTTAACACAAGTTTGGCCAACTTGGTTATTTACACTAATTATGGTTGTGCTTCATTGATTATGGAAGTGTAGAATAATATGTAAGAGTGGATTTAGGTCCATACTAAGGTGTGATGTTGTTCACATTCATTCCTTTCCTTCGTGGGAATGTCAGTTCAAACCTAATTTGAATTTTATAGGTTAAGATGTGTTTCTAACCTTGGAGAATGATTTCAGGGTTGATGATGGTATAAATAAGTGTCAAGTATTTGTGACTAGATGCATGCATAATGAATATGATGTCTGTAATGTGAATTTGATTAGTGCAGTACGAGCTTTCATGTGTCAGGCTACTAGATGCAATGAGTAAAAGGTGTCTACTATTTTTTAGTGTTTCTATGAAGGTGATGTTTGTGTTTTGGTAAATATTGAGCTTCATTAGAACTATACTCCATGCATAGGTTATATGCAATTATATCAGTTCATCCCTGGCAGTGAGCCTCCTCTTCTATCTCTTTCTTCTGGACAATGAGTCCTTTAGTAGTGAGCCTTTCTTTCTTTCCTTTGGGAAGTGAGCCCCTATGGCAGTGAGGCTTTTTGTAATTCAATATTGCTACTACTTTATATTGTGAGCTAATCTTCACTGTGGTTTTTCCCTTCTTGGGTTTTCCATGTAAAAAATGATGTTGTTTTATGTTTGGTGTTGTTATGATTTAGTATATGTTATTTTCTTTTCATGTTTAATCATCATAACAAGTTTAAAGGTTAATCTAAATCTAAATGTTTGTGAGGGTTTGAATTTTATAATACAACTGATTCAGCCCCCTCTCAGTTGTCTTGTGCATTCAACAATTGGTATCAAAGCAAGGTTCCTTAGATGAAGCCTTACCGCTCGAGGAAGATCTTGGAGGTTGAACACATGGAAGCTAGAAAGTTTCCTACTCCTCCAGAAGAGACTCCTACTATTGAATTTTCATAAGATGAATGCATGTCTGTCAATAGTGAAGAAATCAAGGTTTCTCTTGAAGACCTAGAGAGGACTGAAGAAGAAATCAAAGATTTGAAGGAGAATGTCAAAGAAGTAGATGGATGTATCAAAACATTGAGAGAGCAAGTCAAGAAGTTCAAAGAAAGACATAAGGAGGTTAGTGAACAAGTGAGGCTAGAAAATGAATCTATGAATGGTCTGAAAGTGTAAGTTCAAGAAAGGCAAGAATTAAGGAATATCTGAACTCAATGGTGAAAGGTAAATCTAAAGAATGTATAAGGATTGAACAAGAAGTTGTGAAACTGAAATTAGATCTAGAGAAGACAAAGAATTATGAAGAAATTTTCAAGATAAGTTCTGTAAGGCTTGATGAGATGATTACAAGACAGAAAGATCCCAATGAAAAAGAAGGCTTAGGGTTTGAAAAAGGTGAAAGTTCAAAATCAGGTCAAGCATCAAAAGCTAAAAACAAGAAGAACAATGACAAATAGATCTAGAATCAAAAGAAAGGAGCTAGAAGACCACTGGTCAGACAACCTAATGATCAAAGGTATCCATCTTTCAATGGTTATTGTTATTCTTGCAATATATTTGGACATAAGGCTACACAATGTAGGAGCAGAATAAACCAAAATGTCCCATCCTTCTCTGGTCAATGTTTTACATGCAAGAAAGTTGGGCATAAAGTTAATGAGTGTAGAAGCCAAAGGATGAATGGCTATACCAATGGTAGAATGACTCAATCCTTCAATGGCTACTGTTATACATGGAATAGATTTGGGCACAAAGCTAACCAATGCAGATCCAGAATGAATGGAAGGAATACTAGTAAGAGAAATGTTGTGTGCCACAATTGCAATAGATTTGGACATACCTCTATGATTTGTAGAAGCAGAAGCATGAAGAAGGATAATTTGATAGAGAAGAACAAACCAGTTCAAAAGGTTCATCTGATAGAGACTAAGAAGGAGATGACTGAGATTTGGATTAAGAAGGATGTAATAGAGGGTAAGGAGGTGCTTATACCAACCTCTAATGTAGATGTTTTCTTCGGAAACTAAGATGAGAGCTTTGGCTCAGGGGGAGATTTTAAGAAAATCTTTCCCCCTTGCCAAAGAAATGGTGCTGATGTCTCAACATGAAGATATAAGTTGTGTCCTTGATCCATTAATAAAGACTGCAGTGGAAAATCTCCTAATGCAGAAGTGTACAGAGACATCACACTGAAGACTAGATCATTGGTGATAAGAGCAAAGGTGTGTTGACAAGGAGAGCTGCAGAAGAATAGGTAAATCTATGCTTACTTTCTAAAGTTAAACCTAAAATAGTGGTTGAGGCATGCAAGGATGATGCAGAGGCAAATAGGATGGGAGAAGATAGGCAAACAAGACCAAGTTCTCTTACACCTACAAGCCCAAAAACAAAGATCTTTACACAAAAGTGGGAACAGCAGAAAGAAACTCCAATATCATCATAGAAATGTTGGTTTGGGATGTCAGGGGACCCATTCCATCCATTGGCCAAGGTAGATTGGACTTCGGGTTGGTACTTCCTTCACAAACCCTCCGAAATGGCTTGTAGCCCTTCAAAAAGACAACAGACCTAATAACTTTTGACTCAGACCTCCAAACCCAGATCTTAGACAATAATTAGATACCCACCATTAGTTTGGTTTGGAACTTCACTTAGCTCATAAAACTCAAGCATGCAACTTACAAACCCTCATTTCTCCTAAAAAATAGGAAATAACAGCACTAAAGGCATTCAAAACATCATGAAAACTCATTTGTTTACTTCACCATTGAAGAAATCAGTTTAAGGACTTAAAAATCTATTATTCCACTGATTTTTGTAATTTTTCCATGGTTGCATCACTCAGAAACATGAAATTTCTCTCTAAAACTGTCAAACCCTAGGCCACTGGACTGTCATTGGAAAAGTGAGCATAAAATCCGCATACATTCATGTAAAGCCACAAAATTACATGCAAATGAAAGGTGACTCAGTAACCTATCCAAATATGTATGGTTTAGAGTGCTACAGTGCCATACCAGGCCATACAAATGTAAAGAACAACAAAAGAATAGTAAAACTGTAAGAAAACAGAGCTAGCACAACAAAATTTGGTCATTTTATGTTATTTCTTTCATCTCCAAACCTCAACTCCTCATCTACCGCCTCTCTATGCTGTCAAAAAGCATGTTTACATTATATAACCACATCCCACTCCTTCATCACTGAGGAAAACTCAAAAAGAAATTCTGAAAATAGTCATTCCACTAAGGCTGCCTAAATTAGAATGTTCTAAACTTAAGTAAATATTAAAGACCCTAGTCCTATAATTACCCCCACTACAAAAATGCCTCAAATAGTCTTTATTACAAAAATAAATGGTCTTTTAAGACCTTATTTTATGTAAAACTCAACACTAAAGCCTAGATTTTAATAATTGTCTATTTTTGATAAATGGTGCTCCTGCACCATACACCCCAACATAGAACTTTTCCAAGTCTCTTGGAAAGAATTTATCAATTTGTCCTCCATTGTGCTTTACTTGTCTTTGATCTTCATTCTTTCCTTCAATAGGTTCACCTTGCTTTGGCTTTTCACTGTCTTTGTAATCCTTGTTCTTGTCTTCTTTTGAAGCTAGCTTCTTGCTGTCATATAGTACTGCTGTCTTCTTCTGTCTTTCATGCATAGTTCCATGCTCAGTCTTACAAAAATCTGCACCAATGCATTTAGTGGCCTCTGTCAAACCTGCACCTACCTTTTCCACTGTCCAACCACCATCACAATCCACTTTCCTTCTATCCTCATGATTCACTGTCCTCTCTTTCACTTTCAGAAAAGTTTCAACATCACTAGGTTGCCTTACCACAGGACACATGACTGTCCCTATCAATATGTCTTCTTGTACTTCAAACTTGCTCTCCTCTTTCCATACAAAAACATTCTTCTTCATCTCTATCTACACATTGTGTTTTTCCTTCTCATTTGTTGTCCCAATAGCATCAAATTGTGACTTGGCTGCAAATTTCACACTCTCACCTTCCTCATTGCTCACATATTCTTTTCTCCCTATCATGATGATCTCACCTTGCTCTCTTACCTCTTCAACCAATGGAGTTAGAATGAATGATCTCCCATCTTTTTCAATGTTATATGTATTTTGTCTCCCATTATACATTGCTGACCTGTCAAACTGCCAAGGCCTTCCAAGTAAAACATGGAAACAACTCATAGGTAGAATATCACAAACGACTTTATCTCTATATTGACCAATTTGAAATTCAACAGTAGCTTGTTCACTCACCAAAATGGTTTGATTTTCACTAACCCAAGACACTTGATAAGGTTTTGTTATAGGCACTCTTTGCAAGTTCAATTTGTCCACCATATCACTAGATACCATATTATCAGTGCATCCAGAATCAACTACTACTTTGCATACCTTATTTTTGCATCTGCAGGCTGTCCTAAACAAGGCTCTTCTTTGAATTAGCTCTTTCTCCCTGGATGTCTTCAAGAGTTGTCTTCTCACCATCAATGATTCACCCACCTCTGGTGCAGCATGGACACTTTCTCTTTCATCTTCTTGTACAATTTGGACTCTCTTTTCACCTCTTCTTTCACCTCCACTTGAAGTAGTACCAATCTTGTCAAGGCACTTATAGGCTGGATGACCAAACTTAGCATAGTGATAGAACTTTCTAGTAAACACATTTGAACCTCTTCCTTGATCTACATATCTTCCCCTAAAACTTGTTCTTCCACCTCTCCATCCTCCTCTAGACTCAGGTGCTTGTTCTTTACTCTTATCAGCATCTTCAAAATCTTCTTTAGATTGTCTTGGTGTTGAAAATGTACCTCTACCCCTAGAAGTACTACCTCTTCCTCTTGTTGCCTTCTCTTGTCTCCTCTTGATTTTTTTTTCTACTCTTATTGCCATTTGAAAACATTGTTCCACTGTTTTTGGTGCCAACAAACCGATTTCATCTTGAATGTTATACCTTAGGCCATTGAGATATCTAGCCACTCTTTCTTCCTCATCCTCCTCATGCTTTGTCCTTATACTTAACCTATAAAACTCCTCAGTGTATGCTTGCACATCTAAGTCCTTTTGCCTAAGATTTTGTAATCTTTTTAGTAACTGAACATTATAGTCACCAGGAAGGAACTTACCTTTCAATTTTGTCTTCATTTTCTCCCAAGAAGTGATCTCGTTCTTCCCTTGTTTTTGTCTTTCCTCTTGCACAAAATTCCACCACAACAAAGAATGTCCTTTCAGTTTGGTTTTAGCCTTCCTCACCTTTTGATCTTCATCTACTCTTCACTTTCAAAGTAATTTTCCATAGCTCCTATCCAGTCTAAGAGCTCTTCACCATCTAGTTTGCCTCCATACATTGGCAAATCCATTTTGCTATGCCCATCACCTTTCACAGCTTTTAGGAACTTTACCATCCTCACATCCTCTAGATCCAACTCTTCTTCTTCACCAGAAGTTTCTTCCTCTTCTTCAGACTCACTTTCACTCATGGTGCCTCCATCTTTAGACTTTAATGCAGCAATCTCTTTCTTCAAGGCTTCTAGCTCTCTTGCCTGCTGATCAATCTTCTTTGCAACTGAACTTCCTTTAGGAGGCATCTTGACTTCTCAGATTCCACTTTGCTCAAACTCTAACCTTAAACTCTCAAGAGACCTACTTCCTATGCTCTGATACCACTTGATGCAGAGGCAAATAGTATGGGAGAAGATAGGCAAACAAGACCAAGTTCTCTTACACCTACAAGCCCAAAAACGAAGATATTTACACAAAAGTGGGAAAAGCAGAAAGAAACTCTAGTATCATCATAGAAATGTTGGTTTGGGATGTCAGGGGACCCATTCCATCCATTGGCCAAGGTATATTGGACTTCGGGTTGGTACTTCCTTCACAAACCCTCTGAAATGGCTTGTAGCCCTTCAAAAAGACAACAGACCTAATAACTTTTGACTCAGACCTCCAAACCTAGATCTTAGACAATAATTAGATACCCATTATTGAGTACTAAAACATACTAAACATGCAAAATAGTTTCTTTTGGAATAGATGTCTCAAAAATGGACTGTACCTGCTGTTCCTATGCCTAATGAGGACAGCAAATGAAGTATTTTTGGCATAACTTTCACAAAACGACTCAAACCCATGAACTAAAACCTGTTTTGAGTACCTATTATCCCCTTACATAACATATCTCTCATGCAGGTATTATTGTGTTGTAACAAAAGCCTCAAAAATGGACTGTTCTTACTGAAATTAGGCCTAATCAGGCCTCTTTTACAAGGGAGGTGCCTCAAAATCATGAAGTTTTCACCCAAACTCAATGGACAGTCTTCATTTATGTATCCAAACATCAAAATCCACCATTAGTTTGGTTTGGAACTTCGCTTATCTCATAAAACTCAAGCATGCAACTTACAAACCCTCATTTCTCCTAAAAAATAGGAAATAACAGCACTAAAGGCATTCAAAACATCATGAAAACTCATTTGTTTGCTTCACCATTGAAGAAATCAGTTTAAGGACTTAAAAATCTATTATTCCACTGATTTTTGTAATTTTTCCATGGTCGCATCACTCAGAAACATGAAATTTCTCTCTAAAACTATCAAACCCTAGGCCACTGGACTGTCATTGGAAAAGTGAGCATAAAATCCGCATACGATCATGTAAAGCCACAAAATTACATGCAAATGAAAGGTGACTCAGTAACCTATCCAAATATGTATGGTTTAGAGTGCTATAGTGCCATAACAGGCCGTACAAATGTAAAGAACAACAAAAAAATAGTAAAACTGTAAGAAAACAGAGCTAGCACAGCAAAATTTGGTCATTTTATGTTATTTCTTTCATCTTCAAACCTCAAATCCTCATCTACCACCTCTCTATGCTATCAAAAAGCATGTTTACATTATATAACCACATCCCATTCCTTCATCACTGAGGAAAACTCAAAAAGAAAGTCTGAAAATAGTCATTCCACTAAGGCTGCCTAAATTAGAATGTTCTAAACTTAAGTAAATATTAAAGACCCTAGTCCTATAATTACCCCCACTACAAAAATGCCTCAAATAGGCTTTATTGCAAAAATAAATGGTCTTTTAAGACCTTATTTTATGCAAAACTCAACACTAAAGCCTAGATTTTAATAATTGTCTATTTTTTATAAATGGTGCTCTTGCACCAAAGGATGATTATTATATCAAGTCTATGGAAGAAGAACTGATGCAGATTGAGAAGAATTAGACTTGGAAGCTTGTCCCAAGACTAGAGAACAAAAATGTAATTGGAACTAAGTGGGTATTCTGGAACAAATTGAATGAGAATGGAGAAGTGGTAAGGAACAAGGAAAGACTTGTGTGTAAAGGCTAATCACAAGTGGAAGGAATAGACTATGACAAAACTTATGCTCTGATGGCAAGAATGGAGGCCATTAGGATGTTTTTATCTTTTTTGGCACATAAAGATTTCAAAGTATATCAAATGGATGTGAAGTTTTATTTCTTGAATGGTGAGTTGGAAGAGGAAGTGTACATAGAACAACTGAAAGGATTTTATTTGTTAGATAAGCCAGATATTGTTTGTAGGTTGAAGAAGGCACTATATGGATTGAAGCAAGCCCCAGATCTTAGTATGAAAGGTTAGACATGTCTTTATTATAGAAAGCATTCAATAAAGTTATTGCAAATAGAAATATGTATATTAAAGTAAGTGAAGATCAAATTTTGATTATGGAAGTGTATGTAGATGATATAATTTTTGGTGGAAATGATGTTATGTGCAAGAGTTTTGCAGATGAAATGTAGAAAGAATTTGAAATTTCAATGTGTGGGGAAATGAACTTCTTCCCTGGGTTACAGATCAATTAGACGGATAAGGGTATTTTCATTTCTTAGTCAAAGAATGTAAAAGAGTTGTTAAAGAAGTTTGGAATGGAAGATTCTAAACCAGTTTGTACTCTTAAGGTTATTGGTTGTAAGTTGAGCAAGAATGATGAATCTCCTAAGGCTAATCAGAGAAAGTATAGATCAATGATTGGAGGATTATTGTATCTAACCACTATTAGACTAGATATTATGCATGTAGTCTGTCTTATGGCTAGATTTCAAGAAACTCCTAGAGAGTCACATGTTATGGCAATGAAGAGGATTCTAAGATATTTAAAGGGCACTCCAAATCATGGCTTGTGGTATCCAAAAGATACTGAATTTACTATAAGTGCTTATACAAATGCATATTGGGCTGGTTGTGTAGATCACAAAAAAAGTACAAGTGGTGGTGAATTCTTTCTTGGATGCTGATTGGTGTCTTGGCTAAGTAAGAAACAAGATTCAGTGTCTTTATCTACTGCATAGGTAGAATATATTGCTGCAGCATCATGTTGCACACATGTGTTATGGATGAGCCAAATGTTGAATGATATCAAGGTTGTGTATGATGAGCCAATTTCTATTTTCTATGATAATACAAGTGCTATTAACATTTCAAAGAATCTAGTGATGCATTCAAGGACAAATCATATTTCAATTATCTATCACTTTTTGAGAGATAAGGTTGTAGATAATGAAGTGATGCTTGAGTATGTGCCTATAAAGGATCAGGTTGCTAAGATATTCACTAAGGTTCTTCCTAAGGATACTTTTGAGTATCTCTGGGAGAAGTTAGGGGTTATTGCCCATCCTTCTTGCATAAGGAGATGCATCAGTCTAGTGGACTTCAAGATTCATTCTTTTTTGGATTGATGTTGGAGGCTACCTCTTAGGGGGAGCAGGTAGTGTTCATGATGATTTTTGTAGTCAAGGGAGTAAGTGTTGATATAGTTTGGTGTGCACTCCTAAGGTGGAGTATCTAGAGAAGTGAAAAGAAAAAGATCATGTGACCTAATAAGAGTGAAATTAGAGGTGTGTTTCCCTTTTCCATTGATCTCAAAAGGGGGGAGAGAGTAATGAGAAAAATAAATGAATCAATGATTAGGGAGAGAGAGAAGTTTGTGCAAAAGAAAGGGGGAGAGTAAGAAAGAAAAGAATTTGGTGTAGATCTGTGTCTTGATTATTTTTCACATTATGTGCTACCATCAATGACAAAGGGGGAGATTGTTGCAAGTATGTGCTATCCATGTTTCCATTGATGTCAACAAGTTTTTGTTGTCATTGGTGTCAACTGTGTCAAGAGTATGAGTAGTTTGTGTTGATCAGAGATCAGAGATAAGGTTGAGCAGAGTTGAGGATGTTGGAGTGATATGAGGTATTTGATTAAGTTGCCTTAGGTGATTTGGTTTCTTTGTACAAGTGATGAAGATGTTAGGAATATTCTTTTGTTGGTTGGTTTCCAAGTGCTTTTGATAAAATTTGATTAGTAAAGGAAACAATGTGTTGAAGATGTGTTCTGACTTAACAGAGTAATGTTATGATTTTGCTCCAATCTTCTTTTTTTTTGAAGATCTACTTTTGTGGTTTGAATATGTTGCTCAAATGTGTTTAGAGATGTTATGTTCCATATTTTTTGCTTTGGTTCATTGTGCAGAGAAAGTTATGTTCACTAGTGTGTGGAGTGTGTTTCTAGGATGTGCAAAAGTGTCTGGGAAAACTATTTTGCTCCGTATTTCTCCACAGATTTGTTTCTAGCTTTACATATATGGATTTATGCTTATAAGGTCTATATCTTCCTTTAGTTCAAGTGGTTCATGGTTTGGTTCTCTTCAAGTTCATTTCTTGAGTTGTAGTTGATAACAGAGTAATCTAAGTGCTCTGGTGTGAACTTTCTAGGTGAAAGATGTTGCAAAGATTTTTGTTGGTTTTTAGGTGCTTGTGGATGTTTCTAGATCATGTTGAAGCTTGGTGCATGGTCCACATGTCATCTTTTGGTTTTGAGGAAGCATGCACTTAAAAGTTCATAGTATTAACACAAGTTTGGATAACTTGGTTGTTTACACTAATTATGGTTGTGCTTTGTTGATTATGAAAGCATGGAATAATGTGTAAGAGTGGATTTAGGTCCATTCTAAGGTGTGATGTGGTTTGCATTCATTCCTTTCCTCCACAGAAATGTTTGGTTTAGACCTAATTTGAATTTTATTAGTTAAGATGTGTTTCCAACCTTGGAGAATGATTTCAAGATTGATGGTGGTATAAATAAGTGTCAAGGATTCATGACTAGATGCATGCACAATGCATATGATGTCTGTAATGTGAATTTGATTAGTGTAGTAAGAGCTTTCATGTGTTAGGTTACTGGATGCAATGAGTAGAAGGTGTCTATTATTTTTTAGTGTTGCTGTGAAGGTGATGTTTGTGTTGTGGTGAATATTGAGCTTCATTGGAACTATACTCCATGCATAGGTTAGATGCAATTATATAAGTTCATCCCTAGCAATGAGCCTCCTCTTCTATCTCTTTCTTCTAGATAGTGAGTCCTTTGGTAGTGAGCCTTTCTTTCTTTCCTTTGGGTAGTGAGCCCTCTACCAGTTAGCCTTTTTGTAATTTGGTATTGGTACTACTTTATATTGTGAGCTAATCCTCACTGTGGTTTTTCCTTTCTTAGGTTTTCCATGTAAAATTTGGTGTTATTTTGTGTTTGGTGTTATGATTTAGTTTCTGTTATTTTCTTTTCATGCTTAATCATCATAACAAGTTTAAAGGTTAACGTGGATCTAAATGTTTGTGAGGGTTTGAAGTTTATGATATAACTGATTCACCCCACCTCTCAGTTGTATTATACAATCAACACATACAACTATAGATCCTCTATGTATGACACTACTAGAAGCATTATGCCATCTAGAGCATAGTGAACTGACTAATGCATGCAAAGACTGATGCATTACTTTGGCCAAAGTTTTATATACATAAATGTTTTGTAATGAATGTAGTCAAATGTTCGCACACCTTGACTTGACTTTGAAGCCGTCTCATCCTATAGAGTTCATATTGACCTTTCTAGGTCTTGGAAAAAGATGGGTTTAATTTACCCATAGTCCATCTATCTTCGACTTTTGACTTTGATTCTAGGAGTGCATCATTGTTTATCTTATGGTGTTAAGCAATAGGGAATATATGACTCCACATCACCCTTTTCCTGTGCTTTCTTTTGCAAGTTCATGGTTTTAGTTTTATGACCATCCCTAATCTAAGAGCAATCTTGCATCAACCAAAAGGATTTACATTTTCTTTTGTTTCTTTCATTTTTTGGTTCATTCCAGTTTAGTTAATCAGAAGTAGTTTCAATAGTTTCATCCACATTTGCCACATTTGTATTTCAGTTACTAGAAAGTTATCACTATCAGAAGTTTGTCTGGTTTCACAGAATAGAGCATTCAGATAGCCAACTGAAAGAGAAGGTTTGCAGAGGACTTTCGTGACTTGGGGAGCTAAATGAAACATCATTCAAGGTACTTTGGGATATGGTTAACCTTCCCTGAGATCTACACCAAGTTTCCATCATTTGCGGAGTACCAGCTACTTAAGGCCGACCTATTTATTTTCACAAGTTACACCTTCATTGGAGACTGTAACTTCTTGGCTGACACGGAATATTTTCTGAGCTTGAAGATGATATATATAGATATGTAGGATGTATTATGAAGTTAGCTAGCTTAGTTAGCTTAGTTCATAATTAGGAGTTGATAAATAGTTTGAATTCTTTTGGGAAAAGGCACTTCAATGCCATATCCTTCTATTATGTAATAAGGCCTATGAGCCCTAATTTGTAAGGCTGCATGTTGTCAACATGTCAGGATTTTGAATCTATGATATACTAAACATTTAAATCATTCTTTGTATCCTATAATTGAGTTCCTTCCATTGTGTTTACTCTTTCTGCACGACCTAGATAGTTCACTCTGTGGACTCTCCGACTATGATTGCACCAAGTGTTATAAGAGAGTGTAGTCAGGGTAAAATTGCAAATCAGGGCAAATAAATAAACAACAATGATAAAAACCCTAGCAATGCACAATGAAGCACAAGACAACATGAAAATCAAAATAACAAATGTAAATGCAAACCGATCTCCATGCTATGCTTGATTTATCTCCATTGCTCTTCTCCACCTCGCATGAGCATGCAAGATTTTGAAGGATTATTGTTGGAGGAATGTTGGATGCTCACTTCTGCAGCATAACATTAAGATGAAGATGATAGAATGAATGATAGATGAAGGATGCAAAGGCTCTAATGATATTTCGACAGCATGTGGATACTTGAGGATCAATGCATTCTAGAAAATTTGGCAGAATAAGGGTACTTGAAGCTTAATGCATTGCTAATGGCTTGCGAGGGGTTTGCTTTATAGAAAAGGCTTGGTTCAAATGGATGGTTGAGATTAAAAAGCAAAATGATTTATGTGGATGGCTAGGATTGATTCGGTTATCCCACTCTTCAAGGGAGTTGTAGTCATTTGACAAGTGTCAAGGAGGATAGGGCTCATGTGTGCTTGTGTACATAAAAAATACTACATATGAAAGATATTAAATAAAAGGCTGTAGTACCACATATCTTTTTTAATGAAAGAGGCACACATGTCGGCTAAATGATAAGATAAATTAATTAAATAAATAAAATTTATTTAATTAATTGGAAAGTCAGCTTATGATGAGAACTTAATTCAAATAAAATATTTGAATTAGTTGGGATATGAGTTGGATATTAATTAAATAAATAAAATTTATTTAATTAATTAGATAGTGGGATTAGGATATGATTGGGAAATTAATTAAATAAATAAAATTTATTTAATTAATTGGCTAAGTGGGATAAGGATGAGATTAAGTGGGATTTTAATTAAATAAATAAAATTTATTTAATTAATTGGCTAATGGAATAAGTGGGATTAAGAGTGGGATTTAGGACAAAATGCTACATGATGTTTAAGTGATGTTTTTATCAAGGTGTTTCAAGACATGGACAAAGTTAGGACAAATTTGGGTGTCTACATTTTGCTCCTCTTTGAGATGATGTTCGAGATGATACGCTTTATGTTGAGTAACATCATTTCAAAGAAGCTAAGGTATGGATAGAGGAAAATGATATGGGATGATGATGTAAGGATATGATGATGATGGAAAGATATGATGATGATAGAGAGATAGGATGATGATGCCCCCTCGAGAGGTTAGGCGGGTTGGACAAACACGAGTAGGCTCTCGAAAAGAAATGGCTTGGCTACAAAAGAAAGATAAAGGAATGGATAGAAGAAATGGATTATGTGTTATGCTGCAATGAAGGTGAGCAACCATGATGTTTGATATAGCACCAGACGTTATGCACCAAGGTATAAGGACCAGGGTGACGATGTGTCTCATGCCCCAGCATAATACAACCTTGTCTGAATACAAGATATGAATATTAGCTGGAAATGACATCGAATATGATGCAAATGCAAGATAAAAATGATGACACACACAAGCAAGAAAGCAAGCATGCACAAATGATTCAAAAACAAACAAGGTATTGCCCCTGTCAAGCTGTAAACCAAGGATTGATTGCTGATGATGATAGTTGAGAGTGTTGTCATTGTGGGGAAAGCTATATCCCTAGATCAACACAAGGTTGGTTGCTGAGTTTGTTGGTTCGCTGATTGGCTTATTGATTGATTTGGCTTACAACAAGGCTAGGATCAAGACCATTGATTGCGATTGGATAATTTAGCTTGATTGATTAACTTGATTGGTAGGGATTAAGGATGGGCTTGCATTTGGATCATTGCTTGGATTCTTTGGATTGATTTGAGGACGATGAAATGATGGATGAAGATTGATTTGGCTTGATGAATTGATTTGATGGTTGGATTGATGTGCTAAGGTTTTGATGTTTGCTATTGATGCTGATGATTGATAGGATTTGTTTTGATGACTAGCTTGATGTGCTTTGGTTGTGATTTTTGCTATTGCTGGGTTGATTGTTTTGATGATTGGATTATTTTGATTGATGATAGTGATGGTGTAATGATTGGAGTGTCCACTCAATCTAAGCATAAGAAAGTGTTCTCAGTGTGCTCAAAGGATGGAAAACAAACAAGGTATTGCCCTTGTCAAGTCATAAACTAATGAATGATTGTTTGATTGATGATTATAGTGTTGTCATTGCAGGGAAAGCTATATCCCTAGATCAACACAAAGATGTGGGAACGCTATATCCCATTGATGATGATTGATGATGATGGATTGGGCTCATGACAAGATTAGGATCAAAACCTATTGATTTGATTAGATAATATTCCTTGATTGATTAGCTTGCTTGATATGGATTAGTGTGACTTGGATTTAAGATCAGTGCTTAGATTGATTTGATTGATATGATTGGATGGAGTGATTGATTGAAATGGATGAATGAATGTTATTGATAGGAAGAATTGATGATGATGATGATTTAATTTTGATTGAATGTTGATGGAGTGGATTGTTTTGGATGATATGATTGGTTTTATTGCTTGGATTTTTTGTTGGATATTTGATTTTTTGGATTTTTTTGAGACTATTTGATTTTTTTTTTGTGTTTTTTTTTAATGTTTTGATTTTTTTTGCTTTTTGAATGTTTTTGGGATGTCAATGGATTTACAATTTGGGTAGCCTTTGTGCTAGATACCAATGACAAGGGAGAAAACTAGGTCTAGGTGCAAAGGATGGAGGATAGTGAATGAGATGGAAGGCTCATGAGAGTTGGATGGATAGATAAGAGGATAGGCCATATAAGGGATGGATGCTTGCCTCATGATAAACAGATAGGTAGGCTATAGTGGAAAGCTTCATGATAAATAGATAGGGATAAGCTATAAGATGGAAAGCTCATGATAAGGGGATGCCATAGTGGATGGATTATAAGGGAGCTACGATGTGATCTTCAAAGGCTATGTCGCATAGGAAGAACTTACCCCATTCTAGGTGTTAATGCTTAGGATTTTTACATGACAAAGTTCATGACCAAGGGATGACATGATTGGATTAGTTTGAATGGGATGGATAAATGGTTAATGGATAGGCCTTGGTTTGGAAAGAAAGTATGTCAAGAAATATCCAAACATGTTTCAACATTTTGCCCCTATGTCTTCATCAAAATCAAAAGGCAAAAGGATGGATAAATGGGTTCAATAAGATAGGCATGTTTATGTAATGGCTAAGGATGGTAGGATGACAAGATAGGATAAGATAGGATGGAAAATTATATAATGGGATAGATAGTTTGGAATGGATAGGTTGGATGAAACAATGTGCCCCCAAGTGTAAGTGACATAGAAGATCAACTTACACATGACGCCTGTTTGCCAGGTTTTCATCATGGTACTTATCCAAGGTGCCTGTTTACCAGGTTTTCACCGTTGGATGAAGGGATTTCTCTTTACTTTTTTGATTTTTGATTGTTTTTTTTGCTTTTTTGCTTTTTAGATGGGTTGACAATTACACATGGTGCCTATTTGCCAGGTTTTCACCATGGTAATGGATAGGAGGGACTCAAGTGGCTAGTGCTATGAGAGGTGATATTGTCCCATTAGAGATGGATGATGTCTTCGCATGGACCATGTCATTATGCTCATAGATGTTGATAAGGGATTGCATGGATGGGAGATGGAGTAGGTAGATAGTAGATTATGATGTGGATTATGAAATGTTCATGCATGGAAGGATAGGGGACTATGATGTGGATTATGTAGGCTTATGGTGTGGATTTATATAGGCTTATAGAATGAAGATGGATGAAAAGTTTATGCCAAAGCATGGACCATAGGGAGGTGATTGGGAAGATACGTAGGATAATGGATGGAAGATGGGTAGATGTAGTTATGTGGAGGTGTTGCAGAGTGGAAGGGAACCATGACCAATGGTTGCACACACCATGATAAACATTGAATCTTTTGATTGGATGGTGGTGTAGGAAGCAATGGGGTTGTTTGCTTAGGAAATGGTTGATGAAGTGATTTAAGAACCCACATAGATTTAGTATATCTAGTGCTTTTGCTTTTGCTTGTGGGATTTTTGAAGGGAATGGAAGTTTTGGATGGAAGTAGGCTTTTGGATGGATATAGGTGGTTGGGATTCTTGAGATGTGGATGAGGATGCTTCATTTGTCTTGCTAGATATTTTCTTAGGAACCCAAACCATTGTGCTTTTAGGCTTTGCATTTGGAGGTAAGGGTTTAGATGGCTGCTTAGATGTGGATGAGGATGCCTCATTCACTTTGCTAGCTATTTGTTTAGGAACCCAAACCATTTTGCTTTTGGGCTTTGCTTTTGGAGGTATGGGCTTGGATAGCTTTTTGGATTGCTTTGCTTTGGTTATTTGCATTGATTTTTCATGTTTGTGCCCTAAGGCATGAGAGTCCTTAGGATTTTTGGTAGGACTTTTAGCTTTATAGGTAGAGGCATCAAAATTTTTGCTTTTGAATCCCATGGGGTGGGTGGAGTGGATGGAATGATTGGAAGATTTATGATTAGACGATGTGTGTTTTTGTTGGCCATGATTAGGGATGTAAGGATACTTATGAATGATATGTATGTTAGGTGTTGGAAGCAATGGTGGCAAGGTGGATGGAGGGATATTTGGAGTTGGTAAAAGTGGAGGCAAATTAGATGGCAGAAGGTGTACGGTCACATGCTTTTGACATTTATAGGATGATGGAGGTGGAATGGCTACATATGTTAGATGGTGGGGGCTGTGATGGAAAGTGGTAGGTTTAGGACGCATGAAAGGATTACCAACATCTTGGCCTTGTTTACCTTGGGGTGTGTATCCAAGGCCATATGAGCATGGAGGGATCTTGACATGGTTTGGCTCCAAAATACCTTGTTCATAAAGACCTAGGCCTTTGCCTTTGTAGTTCATGTTTTGGAGGATGCGATTGACTATGGGACTAGATGTGTTTTGAGAACTAGACTTGAGCTCTTTATTGGATGGAGAAACTGAAGTGGATAAAGGTCGTTGTTGTCCTAAGGAAGAACACTCATGTATAAGGGTGGATAGACCAATAGGACATGATGGTGGACTTGAAATGGGATCAATGGTAGATGGGGATGAAGGATCATTAGGATCTTGATTAGAATTGTGTTCATTAAGATCCAAGTTATTTGTTTGATCTTTTATGCTTACTTGGGGGACAAGTGTCTCATCATGACAAGTGGATGTTTGCTCATTATGGATAGGGCTAGATGGCAGATGACTAGGAGCGATGTGGCTATCTTGCTCATGGATAGATATAGGATTATGGATAGGATCAGGGTGCTCATATATAGCTTCTTCATAGGTATCATCTTGATCATAAAGAAGGTAAATGTTATTGATGGGTTGGATTTGGATAGCTTTCTCATGAATAGTTGTTGGGAGATGGATAGGATCAAGTGGCTCGTGGATAGATGCATCATTATGGCTATCATCTTGATCATAAAGAAGGTAAATGTTATGGATGGGTTGCACGAAAGTGTTTTGATCTTGAGTTGGACTAGGGCTTAATGTTTCCACATGCTTAGGATTATGCTCTTGACATACCTCTTGACTTGGGATGAAAGTGGAAGGTTCTTGAGTGGACTTGATAGGTTCTTGAGGGTTATCAATGTGAGAACATGATGACTCTTGACTTGGATTCATAATAGGAGACTCTTGAATATGCTTGATGGCTTGTAGGTCACATGATGGGCTTAAAGGGCTAAGAATGTTAATTAAGGGCTCTTGGATAGGCTCAAGGATAGGTGGACCACATGATGGGATTATAGGCTTGGACATGACCTTTGGAAGTTCTTTGGTAGGCTCATGAATGGGTGTTTGACATGGAGGTAGTTTATTCCTAGCTAGTAGCCAATGGATCACATCCTTCGCAAGGGTATGAGTGGATGGGCAATATAATGGATGAATGATAATAGTAGATGGTGTTGTAGGCTTATGATTAGGACTAGGTTGAGGGCTAATTGGATTGGATGGATTAGGATTTGGACTAGATGGGGGTGACACATGGGATTTGAATGATGTGGCATGTTTTCCCATTATAGGTAGGTACACCTTGTAAACAATTGGGACAAACATGGGGCATGTATTTGTATCATTGTCTTTGGTCCTATGGTATGCACAATAATCATGTTCATCATATGGACTTTCTTCACATGGTTTGACTTTAGGAAGTTCAATGAGTTTTTGTTCAAGCATTCTTTGTAAAACTATCTCAGCCGCATCCTTTGGTGAAGGATTAGAATGACATGGTGATGAAGGTAATGAAGGGCTTGGTGATTTGGAAGGTTGATGGACCAATGGACTAGGAGTAGGATCACATGGTGGTGTTGGGATAAGACTTTTAGGCTCATGTGTTGGCATAAGATTGGATGATGGTGGCCACTCTAGATTGGTATCTCCCTTGTCAAAGGTAATTAAGTATTGCATAGGATAACTTGGACTCATTTGATTTATGTACAAGTGGCCACTTGGATTTGGATATTGTTCTTGTTGGAAAGGTGGGCTTAGGTCTATCAATGGTGCTTGGTGATCTTGTTGAAAAGGTGTACTTGGACCTACTTGATTTATGTACAAAGAGCCATTGGGACTTGCATGTTGTGCTTGTGATATCACTTGATTGCCTTGTGGATGGGCTTGGTAGTGCATTGGAATGGTGGCATGAGGGATTGGATAAACTTGTGGTGGATGTTCATAGGTTGATGTGGCATTGATTTGGTGGATAGGTGGATTAAGTTGATAGGAAGTAGATGGATATGACATGTGGCTATGAGGTGGATTAGGTTGATATGGAGTGGCTAAGGATTGTTGTACTTGTCGAGCTTGACTAGTGGCTAAAAGGTGTTGAACTTGGGCTACGAAGTGTTGCAGTTGAGGTGATTGGCTTACATGGGGTTGAGCTTTTTGGATGAAGAATTGTAATATTTCAATGGTGTCTTGGTTTAGGGGTTGTGATCCTTGATAAAGATTTTGGAGGAATCTTTGGAATTTGATTTCTAGGTCCTCTAGTGTAGACATGTTGTCACCAAGTGTTTGTCTTAAGTCCTTTTAGCAAGTGCTTGTTTAGGGATTTGGATGATGATGTGGAATGTTTGGATGATCTGGATATGAAGGGTTGGATGATAACTAGGCTATGTTTCGGATGAAAGTGATTGGGTTTGAATGCTATTGGAAGAATGTGTAGGATGACTTGTCTTTATGTGTTTGGGTGTTTAGAGCTTGATGTAGCAATATTCAAACAAATGATTATGCATATACACACATGAATCACTCACGCAAGACACATAAGCAAGTTTTAGTTTGGAAGAATGTGATGATGGTTAAGCAAGCACGTGAAGACACTTCAACAAGTCCTAGTAAAGGCAAGGCCACTATCACAAGGAGGTTCTAGTGAAAATCCGGGGGACCGACACCCCACGAGCATCCAACAAGCCACTTAAGACTTTAACTAACCCTACTAGGAGTTTTAATATACACAAAGGTACACCTCCTTTTGAGTTAGCACTGTATGGTGAGCGCTAATACCGGTTAGACTTGGCTTTCACCTTATCCTCTGATTTTTATAGCAGACCGGATGAAAGTACCGCTTGAGGTCGTTCCCTTGGGGTGGATACCAAGGCAGGCCTCTCTAAGGCTAAACAAAAGCAACACAAGTAAATATTTTTGATCTCCAAGTTCGTGTTGGGATGCGAGGAGAGAGCATACACATTTACTTGGTCACACTCGCATGGGGTTCATTAACCTTAGAAATTCAATGTGTGGAAGACAATGCAAATAACTTGTTTGTTTTAAAACCCAAATCCAATGTGATGAAAGACAATGATTCATTTTAGCCCAATGTTTTGATGTGAATTTGCAAACAATTGTTCATTTTATGCCCAAAATCTAAATGTGTTTGCAAACAATGATTAAGATGAAAAATGAAATGATTGCACCTGGTTAATTCACTATCCAAATTGCTGTAGATGTTGATGTCAATGTTGCTCCAGCTCCTTATGATCACCTACAACATAAAAAAAAATGATATTATAATGCAGGCATAAAAAATAGGCTCATCAGGCAAGGAAAATTGTAATTTTAGATGCATAGCTGAATTAGATTTGATTATTTCGATAGATTTTTTATTCAAAAATTAAAAAACCAAAGAAGAGACCCTTATTAATTTTTAGAGAGATTTCTGAAAATGTAAAGAAATTGGAAAAATTCCCTATTTTGCACCCAGAAATGTGGATTTATGGAAACAATACAGTCAGCAAAGATCTGATTGTTTTGCATTGTAAAAAACCTCCAAATTAAATCTATAAAACATAGACCCCCATTAGAATTTTAAGAGCTTTCCAGAAATGTAAAAGTTTCTAAAATTTGTTTTGATTTGCGTCCAAAATTGCAATTTTATGAAAAAACATAAAAACATGATAAATCCTGCAAAATTTGTGACAAACCCAAAATTTTTCTGCTGTAGCTTCCTAATATCATGGGAAAACGTCTTCTAAAATCTTGTAGAAAAATTCATAGCAGTTTGGAAGATATGATGAAATCTTTAAAACCTAGGGTTTTGTCGAAAAAACCGCAGATCTGCAACAAAAAGTTAATTAAACCTGCAAAACTCAACAATGGGGGTTATACAAATGCAAATTTTTACTACAAAAACCTGCAGAAAAGATCAAGCGAAGTGAGTCCCACCGGGCGTGCCAAATGTAGTTAGGGTAAAATTGCAAATCAGGGCAAATGAATAAACAGCAATGATAAAAACCCTAGCAATGCACAATGAAGCACAAGACAACATGAAAATCAAAATAACAAATGTAAATGCAAACCAATCTCCATGCTATGCTCGATTTATCTCCATTGCTCTTCTCCACCTCGCATGAGCATGCAAGATTTTGAAGGATTATTGTTGGAGGAATGTTGGATGCTCACTTCTGCAGCATAACATTAAGATGAAGATGATATGAGGGTGATAGATGAAGGATGCAAAGGCTCTAATGATATTTCAATAGCATGTGGATACTTGAGGATCAATGCATTTTAGAAAATTTGACAGAATAATGGTACTTGAAGCTCAATGCATGCTAATGGCTTGCGAGGGGTTTGCTTTATAGAAAAGGCTTGGTTCAAATGGATGGTTGAGATTAAAAAGTAAAATGATTTATGTGGACGGCTAGGATTGATTCGGTTATCCCACTCTTCAAGGGAGTTGTAGTCATTTGACAAGTGTCAAGGAGGATAAGGCTCATGTGTGCTTGTGTACATAAAAAGTACTACATATGAAATATATTAAATAAAAGGCTATAGTACCACTTATCTTTTTTAATGAAAGAGGCACACATGTTGGCTAAATGATAAGATAAATTAATTAAATAAATAAAATTTATTTAATTAATTAGAAAACCAGCTTATGATGAGAACTTAATTCAAATAAAATATTTGAATTAGTTGGGATATGATTTGGATATTAATTAAATAAATAAAATTTATTTAATTAATTAGATAGTGGGATTAGGATATGATTGGGAAATTAATTAAATAAATAAAATTTATTTAATTAATTGGCTAATGGAATAAGTGGGATTAAGAGTGGGATTTAGGACAAAATGCTACATGATGTTTAAGTGATGTTTTTATCAAGGTGTTGCAAGACATGGACAAAGTTAGGACAAATTTGGGTGTCTATAGAGAGAAGTTCAAATCCTTTGGGAGCAAAGTTTCTAAAGTCATTCCGTAAGATCTTTCTATGAACAAATTACCAAACTTGAGGTAGACTACCTATGTTTTCAATCGATCACTAATTATGAGGCAGTTGTCACCTTGTAGCCCGAACACTGAATTTGAGGCAGTTACACTTGAGCCTGGGAAGAGATGCCACCAAGGAGAATACCTACTATTGGTACTATGGCTAGAAGAATGGATGAGATGATAGAGATGATGAAAATAATGATATTTTGATTGGAAATAGTTGAAGAAGATAGGCGAAGAGGATTCACAGCTCGACCTAATGTTGAAAGTGATGATTATGAAGAATTTCAATTTGTTGATCTTAAATGAAGATACCCTAGAAGAAGAAGGAGAATCAAATCAATTGAAGATGTTGAGAGATATTTCAAAGAATAGGAAAATACCTAGAGTGGATGTACTAAACTATACTAGAAATTTGAATTCGGAGGAATTGATTGACTGGATAAACAACCTAGTGGAATACTTTGAATATGAAGAAATTGAAGATCTGGAGAATGTGAGGTTTGCAAAAAATTAAGTTGAAGGGACATGCTATTATTTGGTGGAAAGAAGTTTAGTTGGATAGAAGTAGGAGAGGAAAAGAAAAGATCATAAAATTGGATATAATGGTGACAAAGTTGAAGAATCAATTTATACTTGCTGTCTATGAGTTAGAACTATTGAAAGGATTGCAAAACTTGAGAAAAAAGGAGAAATCTATGGAGTACACTAAGAAATTTCATAGGATGATCATAAGGACATGACATAGTGAAGCTAGAAAGGATAAAGTGGTAAGATACATCAATGGATCGAGATGGAACATTCAAGAAGAACTGAGTTTGGTGAGGATGCCAACAATAGAGGAAGCATATCAGTTTTCCCTGAAAGTTGAAGAAAAAATGAACAAGAAGCATGAATAGAGACAGAGAGGTAGAGGAGGCAAATTTTAGAAAGGTAAAACATTTTCTGGAGGAGAAAGATCATAGGCAGAGAAAAATATAGAAGATAGTGCATTCAATAAGGAATACAGAGAGAGCAGTTCATACCAGAGAGATGATAGAACCTTCTACCATATAGGGAATCATAATTCATGCCAAAGTGAAGGGTATAGGAGAGATGAAAGAGGGTTTGATAAGAGAACATTAAGAGGAACATTTTTTAAGTGTGGAGGTGAAGGACACAGAGCATATGAATGGGATTAGGGAAGTACAAGTAAGAAGACAGGAAACAATGCAAGAACAACTTATGTAGAACTTGTTGGATCACCTAATTTAGTTGGTAAACCTAAGAAAGGAGAATCACTAGTCATGAGGAGAGCACTATTTCAAGAAGACACAAATGAGTAACCACCATAGAGTAAAAGTTTGTTCTAGACTAGATGCAAATTAGGATCCTTTATATCACTATCTGAGCTTCCATTCTCAGTCTCTTGGCTCTATCTTCTTCCATGGTTTTGACCAAATGCATATTAAAAGAATCATTTACTCTCCTATAATGTTAGCGAGATGCTCTCTTCTTCAATTGTGAATAATGATCCCATATATTCAACTCCTAGGGTTGAGACCAAACTTGCCAATTGTCTACAGATCATCAAATGTCCCTTAGGATGTACATGCATTTACCACATATGAGGTCATGTGAAACATGTTTACCTTTCCCCCAAGCTTCCTCATGCCTTCAACAAGTCTATCACTGATAATCTTTGCCCATTGGGGTTTCTTAGTAGTAGATTCTACCATTCTCATGAGCCCATACATCCAATCCTCAAAATAGCCTACATTTAGCCTTCCCCTCATGTGGCTGAGCATAACCATCATGTATTGATACTTAGAGGCAAAGTTGAACTTATATAGATACACTGGCAATTTTGCTTAAGCTTTGTAGGTGCTATCACTCACCCTCCATGAGAATATGGTCTTTCTGTAGTCTCTTTGGTTGTCATTGTATTATTTTTCTAATCCTTTCAAGTCTACCAGGCATATTTTGGGCCCTGATGGAAAATTAAAACCTAAGGTGATGCCTACGATTGAGAAACCATCATACACTTGATCATGTTTTTCCACCTTTCTGTTGTGAAAATTATAATTACGAGCACACTCAACCACTAGCTTGATGACTTCTGTTGCATAAGGAAATCCACCGGCATGCCACATGCCTAAATTGTATATGTTGATCAGCATGGGGTTCCCACTGTTGTTTTCTAATTTTGCAGTCCATACATCCAGATCAATGTTTCCTAGATATGTATCATCTATTTGACCATACTTGAATGATGTCGCCCTAGGTTGTATGCTCATGGGTTTCAAGAATTCAATGTCTAATCTATTCTTATGGATCTCCATTGTATCTTGTGATGAAGAACATATGTATGTCTTACCCTAACATGTATTATGCACATTCAAATTTGACAATTGCATGAATATCATGACATTTTAACTTTTAGAAAGTGTAATCCAGACATCTTCCTATTAATTTACTCTCGTAAAAACCAACATTTACCTATTCATTTATCCATAAATGACAAAAGGAGGGTTTCATTGTTACATACCTAATATTTGTACCTTTTAACTACTAGATCTATATCTAGATATGCATGTTCACTTTGTGATTACCCTCTTTTGTTGTCCATTTGAAAGTGCACTCCATTCCGTTACATTCGAAGGTACTGCAATGGTGCCTTAACCACATAGGTGCTCTATAATCTCTTCTCGAATACATGATAAGTTCAAAATGAACTCAATTTCTCATTTTAATTGGTAACACCGATGAATTAGGGTATAATTAATGTTAAGTTGTTCATGTCAATGGATCTACTCCCTGAGCCTTTTGAGATTTTAATAGGTGGCATGATGTAATTTGAAATTTTAAATGTCCACCAATCGTTAAAATAGAATTTAATATGGGGTGTCCACATTCACAAATGTCAGGGATACTAAGTAATATGCATGCTCCTTTGAAACAATCCCATAATGTAATCATGATGATGGTCAACTATTGACCAACAATCAAAGGATTAGGTCACCTAATTTTGTTTAACTATCTTGATATTATGATGCTGATACGGTTTGGTCAATATGACATGTGGCAACATCTCATTGGCTCATAGAAATTTATGTGTCATGTGTCCCAAAAGTGGATACAGGAATATTAAAAAATATCCGAATCTTCAATTATGGTAGAATGTCCCCCCTTATATGAAGGTGAGAGTGACATCAACACTCTTTACTAATATTCTGGATAGGTGAGGAAATGATGTCATCATCACATTAACGAATATCAGAGATTTTTGTTAATGTGTAGGATATTAAGATTTGCCTTCATATTGCGTTAGGTTAGGATATTAGAAAATATCTAAGATATTGAGAAGGAGATGACCTTTTTAATGTTAGGGATCATGATGATGTCATAATGATATCAGGTCTTCTTTGGAATGGTTCAAGGTGACGTTGCCATCACATTAACAAAAATCAGGGATCTAAGTTAATGTGCAAGATATTAAGAAATATGCTGATGTTTGATATTTTCATTATATTTGAGGTAAGTCTACACATTGGCTAATATCAGAGGTATTCAAGTAAAAATGTACCTTCAGAGAATGTACATGGGTATTGACGGGTGGTCACTTCTTGAGTTGGAATTTGACATCTTCATATTAGCAAATATGTGGACATTGGGATTTTCCTTGTTAAAACTTGTGTCCTGGATATTAGAGAATATTAGGGTCATTAGGGAATGTTATGACCTTCTTATGAGCGATTGGTTTGACCCAACTTTAACCAGACTTAACTTCTTAATCCTTAAGGAATTTTGGGGTGATCTAAAAGGCAAACCTGCTTAAAATTTTGCACTCTTTCATTTGATGGGGTTTGTGATAGCAAAATCCACCTTTGGCACTTAACCCTTTTATAAGGTCCTTGTAGGCATAGGGTGATATCCTATCACTCCATTAGATACATAACTTTTACCATATCACCCAAGGCAAAGGGAGCAAAAAAAAAGCAAAAAAGGTTGGGTCCCTAATTTGTTGAAGCAAAATGGGGCATGTTGTATAACCACACAACAACTTGCCACCAAACAAAACAACAAAAATTAAATAATTCAAGAGATGAAGACAAACAAAGACATAGTTTCCCAACTCTTATCAAATAAGAACATCTTAATCTTTTTGAATGGTACCATGTTCATCAATGTAACAACATGTATTGAGAGGGGATCAGGTATGTGCATGTGATTCATATCCCTCATCTTGAAGATGAGTTGAAAACACTAGTGATGGGAGTTAAGCTACATAGTTTGGTTCATCCATCATAGCCAACTGAGATAGAGCCTTGCTGCCAGCAGGCATCCATAGCTCTAGCAAGGTTATCATTGAAATTCCCCTAAGTAGAGCCCCACTACTAGAAGACGTCTATAGCCCCAGTAGAGTTACTTAGATGGCCTAATTATCTCTTTTAGATATTCAATATCTTTTTATCTCTTTTTTTATATTCTCAAGATGTCATCATGTAAGTTCATTTTGCAAGGTGTAATCACTTGCTATTCTAGGTTGAGAATTACAATGGTAGCAAGGGCAACCTTTAGATTTTTCACTTAACTCCACACTAGTACATTCAACAAATCCAAGGCTGTTAGGTGTATCATGTGAAGATCTCCTTGAACAAAGAAGAGTAATACTGATGAACAAGATATCACAAACTTGATCAGACATACTTACTTAACATGAGTCACGACCTATATATGTGTAGACACCTAAAAATGTCTTCATCATTAAACCAACTCCCGACATCCCTAAACATACCAATTTCCCTTCTAATCAATTAATTAAATTTTTATTTAATTAATTATCCCTTCATCACCTAATTTTTTATCATTTTATCCCCTACAATTGGATTAATTTAATTAATTCAATAGTCCAACCTTACCCAATTAATTAAATAAATATGCAATATTTATTTGGTTAATTCCACCTTTTCACTAAATCTAATTAATTAGGTAAATCACATTTATCTAATTAATTCAGCTTATTAATCAACCTATTCCTACCCTAGTTAATTAAATATCTATTATTTAATTACCTAGCCTAACCTACATGACCCTAGACCTAGGATTAATTAAATAAAACATTATTTAATTAATCTTAACCTCCCATTAATCCATTCCCTAATTTTTTCCAGCCATATTAATTATGCTAATCACCCTAATTAAAATGGTCAAACCCCAATTAACACCCTTTCCTACACATTTCAAATAAAAAAATATTATCCTTGCAACATAAAAATATTTTTTTTATTCACATGTCATAACCCTCATTAAAGCCTCTTACACATGTCATAACTCATTAATACCCACTCTTCCCCAAATGAATTTTTAATTTATTTTACTCTTCCCCATGTGAATTTTTAATTCACAAACTATCCATCTCACCCAACCTCATTTAATTCACCCCTTTCCCAAGATAAATTTAAAATTCTCTTTATTCCTAGCCCTCCATTTTCTAAGATGAAATCTAGGCCCTCCAAATCATTTTCATCCTCCACCATTGATTTCCCAAATCAATCTCAACCATTGGATCAAAATCCCTCCAAAATGCCTATAAATACAATATCTTCCAAGCCATTTTATCATCCAATTTCTAAGTAGTGTTACCATGCTAAAATATCTCTTGAGCTAGTTAACTTGTGAGTTGCATTAGTGAGAGCATTTCACATATAATCTATCATCTTGGGTATAGCTAGGAGCTCTTGGGTGCAAGCTTCTCCACCCTATCTTGGATTTGTGACTCATTGTGAAGGTATAACATTTGTTTACGCATTTGTTTTATATTTTCAACTTTCATTTTGATTTCACTAATCACATTGGCATGCCCGGTGGGACCCACAAGGTCCAATCTAACAACTTGTGTAAGTTTTTGTATGTGTTTTTGAGAAGTTTACAAGTTTCGGTGCTATCTTCCTACGCAGCGGCACTATTTTCTTGTATTTCAGTCTCATTCCAACGCGCAGTGGCACTATTCTAGGCTATAGTGGTGCTATTTTATCACGACACCCACACACTCACCTTACACTCTCACACTTGTCTTTTCCAAGCTTTCTAGCATTTTGGCAATTTTTTGCTCTTGGTTTTCTAGGTTTTTGCACAAGAACAAGGGGGCACCATGTCAAAATTTTGAAAATCTCATTTTGCATTATAGTTAATGTTTTGATTAATGGGTTGTTAAAACATTGTATGCAAGGCAATATCTTGTGTCTTTTGATAATACAAGGCTAATAAATTGATCTAATATCACTTAAATGAATCCTTCTGGTTAAGAACTTGTGTCTTGAAGACCCCTTGACCAACTCTGCCCCGTATCAACACTATTGACACCCAGAGCAATGCCTTCGTCCACCAGAAGTCAAACAGACCAATCAAACAAACACAGTGACACCATGCTACCATGTTTTGGTACCTTCCTATATTTTAGCTCCACTTGGGTTTTTATTAGTGCTATCTTCCATTTCAGCACCATCTTGTAATATTGTAGTGCCTTATTCATTTTCAGTGCAATCTGTAATAATTTTAGCACTATTTTGTAGATAGTTAGGTTCTCTCCTACGCTCTATTAGTAGCACCATTTTATCTATCTATGGCATGACTGTAAGATTCTATGGTGCTATTTGTCTCTGCTCCAGCACTATTTTTGATACTAAAATTGGGTTCTGTGTAGGGTTTTGTCTCTGTTCTGTAGGTTGTGCTCATTTGTCCAAGATCATCATCTCAAGACCACTAACAATTTTTGTAGGGTTTTATTAGATTAAATCACATTTCATTTTGGTTCTCATAAAAAGAACCCTTGGTTAGTGGTTTAGATAACATTTCAATTGGTACACTAAAATCAATCAATTGTTTGACAAACAAACTACAAACACACATTTCATTTTGGTGTACCTAAAAAGAATCCTTTGTGTGCCTAGCATAAACAACATTTCATTTTGATGCAATGAAATTAATAAGTGTTTGCAAACAACTTTAGGCACATTTCAATTTAGGTTTAAAAAGAGCATTAGTGAGTGTCTATCATGGTTGGTGCGCTTGCACATTTTGTCACCCAAGAGTTAGAATCAAAGTATCCTCTCCCCTCGCCTTCAAAAGGATCTTGGGTGAAGAGAAATGGTTCTCTCCTCTTTTTTCTAGAAAGTGGGCCTGCCCTTGAGACACATCCATATGGAGAACTCATTGGCAACCCCAAGCGGTACTTTCATCCAGTCCACTATATGTAAAATAGGATAAGGTGAAAGCCAAGTCCAAATCGGTATGAGTGGTTACCATTCAGTGCTAGCTCGAAAGGAAGTAGTACCTTTGTGTATATGAAACTCCTATTAGAGCTAGTCAAAACCTTAAGTGGTTTATCAGATGCTCATAAGGTGTCGATCCCCTATATGTACCCCCACTATGAACCATTGTTTTAGAGACCAAAAACCCTCTACTTGTTGATACAAGAGGTTAGAAGATCAAACTCTAATAGTCGTCCCACATTTTTGTGGCTTATGGCAGAGATAGCAAAGTATCTTAAGATCTATGCATCTTAAGGACTTGGAACTTGGTGCACCTGAGAAGTGAGTGCACTGTAAGGGGGAGCTAGTGCCCCAAGTTCCTAGAGCTATACACCATAAGTAGGCGTGGCTGGGAAACCAAGTGGGAACTTAACAAGTATTGTCCTATCCTTGCCTTAGGTTGTGCAAAGTTCTTGTTAAAATCTTCACATTTGTTTCACAAACAAATCTTTGGCTATTGTGTTCTATTGTTCTTGAAGTATTTTCAAAAAAACTTGCCAAGAAACAACAACATTTGAGACATCATTTCAACATTTGATCAACCTTCATATTCATAAAATCTAAATTTGCCTTCAAAATCTACCTTTTTCCAAAGCATTGACCAACACTGACCTATTTTAACACCATTTCATAGATTCTTGGCACCATTTCTGTCTATTTTGGTGTAATTTACCAGAGTTTTGGCACTATTTACAGAAGAATTTGCCCAAGGCTTTTAGAAATTATTTTGGGATCTTTAGGGGCTTGCCCAACCATAATCCACAACCACCTTTCCAAAATCTGTCAAAAACCATGTCTAATTTGATCCAAAATTTCTCACCCATATTCCCATTTTGACCTTAGAGAATTAATCATTATCACCATTGGACCCTTTATCATACCTTTGAGCCAAACCATAATCCATTCATTTCCATAGATCCTCTTTGGCTATTGTGTTTTATTGTTCTTGAAGTGTTTTCAAAAAAACTTGCCAAGAAACAACAACATTTGAGACATCATTTCAACATTTGATCAACCTTCATATTCATAAAATCTAAATTTGCCTTCAAAATCTACCTTTTTCCAAAGCATTGACCAACACTAACCTATTTTAACACCATTTCACAGATTCTTGGCACCATTTTTGTCTATTTTGGTGTAATTTACTAGAGTTTTGGCACTATTTACAGAAGAATTTGCCCAAGGCTTTTGGAAATTATTTTGGGATCTTTAGGGCTTGCCCAACCATAATCCACAACCACCTTTACAAAATCTGTCAAAAACCATGTCTAATTTGATCCAAAATTTCTCACCCATATTCCCATTTTGACCTTAGAGAATTAATAATTATCACCATTGGACCCTTTATCATACCTTTGAGCCAAACCATAATCCATTCATTTCAAAATCTACCTTTTTCCAAAGCATTGACCAACACTGACCTATTTTAACACCATTTCACAGATTCTTGGCACCATTTCTGTCTATTTTGGTGCAATTTACCAGAGTTTTGGCACTATTTACAGAAGAATTTGCCCAAGGCTTTTGGAAATTATTTTGAGATCTTTAGGGTTTGCCCAACCATAATCCACAACCACCTTTCCAAAATCTATCAAAAACCATGTCTAATTTGATCCAAAATTTCTCACCCATATTCCCATTTTGACCTTAGAAAATTAATCATTATCACCATTGGACCCTTTATCATACCTTTGAGCCAAACCATAATCCATTCATTTCCATAGCTCCTCACCCCCCTTGATTTTTGCATACCTTTAGACCAAATAAAATCCTTCTACAAACCCACCCCCAAATCCATTTATCTCCTCCACTCTAAACACATCCAAAATTTCATAATCCAAACATCAATCAAAAACATCAATCAACATCCAAAAATCATATCCAAAATATCAATCTTTGAGATAAAGTTGAATCTAGGTTTCATCCTTCACACCCTATATTGCTTGATTGGTCATTAGTCTACCTTCAAGTAGAAAAATTATCCCTCTTTGTTTGAGGTCATAAGTCTAGCCCAAGAAAAGAGAAAAACATCCATTGTGCAACACCTAAAAACTAGACCTCACTTGAGCTCATTTGTTGATCCCTCTTCCAAAACATCATCCAAATCTATCATATCAAACATCTAGGTCACCTAAGGTTTTCCTTAGTTGAAGCATCCTCCAAAATCAGTATCAAAACTCTCCCATCAAATCATCATCAAACAATCCAAATCTATCCTCCATCCTTTTGGTCTAATTTTTTGTGAAAACCAGCCTTCTTGACATCTATCATCTTTAGGTTACCAACTTTTGAGATTTATCTCCCAAGAATCAAAACCCATAATCACACCATAATTTCTTTTCACCTCTAGATTTAGATTGTAGGGAGTGTGCTCTCTTGCACCTAAATCTTTATTCCATTCCACTACCATATCCTCTTTGGGTTCAATAAATTGAACCAAATTCTCTAAGGTCTCCATCTTCATCCACCCCATAATCAAAACCCATATTCTTGCATGCCCATAACAAGATCCCAACACAAGGAAAACCAAGAGATGGCCAACTTTGCAAATAACATGGGCATAGGGATGCCTCAAACTGATCAAAACAATATACCAATCGGCCAACAAGTGTTCAACATACCCTCAGTCTTCCAAATGCCATCATATGGTCCCAATGAAAACCCATTCACCTTATTACAACCACAATCACCACAACCACCCATCCAAAACATCACCACCATTAGCCAAATAGATCAAGATGTCTTAAACTTTACACAAGATCCCGACAACATGGATATGCTTGATAAAGTTCTAAGAGTGGATCCGAGTAGATATCTTGACTTCCTTCTCAAAATTGGTGCCCAACCACCCAACAACACTACATCATCCCAACCATCCATGTCCAACACCAACCCTACGACATCCTCCCAACCATCTACATCAAACACCAACCCTACCATATCTCAAACCTTAAACCCCACCATATCTATCACTCCACAAATTCTAATATTACCACATCCACAACTGCATCTAATGTCTCCAATCCTACCATCTCCAACCCCACTGTTACATCCACCACCATAACAAATGTAACCACTTTCACTCCCCAAATAACCTTAGGCATCTATAGCAATCCCACACACACATGAGTGCCTCCACTCAACCCCCACACCATAGATTACATGAGCCAATTCTTATCTCAACCACCTCACAACACAATCAATCCATCCAGTGTCAACCCATCCAAAGTCAACCCATCCAATTTCACATATGTACAAAATCTCATAGTATCATCTACACAACATAATCCCAATCCCCAACTACCACCACACGTTCTCCAACAAATCCATGCTTACCAACAATATCTTGCACAACTTAACCAAAACACCATCCCACAAAATCAAACCATCATACCCTAAAATCAAAACCTCACCCACCAAAACCAAAAAAACCAATACCAAATTTTGCCAAATCTCCAACATCTCATCAACCAACAAACCTACATCCCACAACCAGCACCAACACTAGACCTAAGAAGTTTGATGCAAACCTTAATCCAAAAGGTGGACGATATGCAACATGGTGGAAAATGCAAACAATACTCCTTCAAGGATATTTGTCCCTACCCATTTGATCAGACACTATACATGCCTCCCTTTCCTAAAAACTTTGAAACACCCAAATTTGACAAATATAAAGGAAAGGGAGATCCTAGGGACCACCTTAGGGAGTTCTACATTGCTTGCCCCTAGGTCTGAAACAATGACACATACTTAATGAGACTTTTCCCTAGAAGCCTTGGTGGTAAAGCCACTGAATGGTTCGCACACCTTCCTCCGGGCATTAGGACTTTCCCTGACCTCACAGAGAAGTTTGTCAACCATTTCTCCTACAAATTTGAACATGTAATATCTATGATGGACCTTTGCAACACCAAACAAAAAAGAGGTGAATCCTTCGCTTCATTCTTGCAAAGGTGGCGAGGCTTAGCAAGTAAACTCCCTTAGCTGATCCCTGAGAACCAATTAGTCACCATGTTTGTGGCTAATCTTAACCAAGAAATGGGCTTCCATTTACAAATCCTATGTGCGTCCACTTTTGAGGAAGTCATCGATAAGGGCACCACCATCAAGAGAACCCTTATTACCAAGCATTCGATTAAACTATATGACAACAAGCCCTACAACAATAGCAACTGTTGTTATATGGAGCCTAAACAAACTTGAAGGTTAAATTTTCCCCACTTTTATTAGCACGGTTTCCCCCCAAATTCCTATGGGGTCAAGGGGTAGCTCCCCTTGCGGGGGTTTAGGGACAATGCCCCCAAGACAAGGTCAAGGGACAGTGCCCCTTGCAGGGTCCAGGGGTAGTGCAAAAGCCTCCAATGTTTTTTTATTATTTATTAAGGCATCGAGAGTTATTTTTCTATTGGCTAACATAAAAAAACCCTATTTTTGTAACTGACATAAGGCTTGATAAAAGAAGCTAAGGGTTAGGGTTCCTGTGGATATTATATTATAGCATTTGTAGCAGTATTGAGTTGCAAGGATTACTGGTTGTAATTGGTTTGATTTACTGGATAATAATATTGGACTCTCTGTTGGTGGATGTAGCCCAAGTTTAGGTGAACCATGTTAAAACTTGTCTCTCACTATTTATTATTTCTGTGTATTTTCATTCCTCTATTTAATCTTGATTTACATGTAATTGATATCTTCTGTTGGCTAACCCTAACATCAACAACATCAAAACCCCAAATACAAGAAATAACAATGCGCAATCAAATGAAAAACCACGCTTTTGGAGTAAGAACAAGAACACCCTCAATAACAGCATCACCAACATGAAGGCCATCCAAAATGTACAAAACCAAGTGCCCCCAAGCACATACACAACCAATGTAAATATTCCCAAAGGCCAACCTAAGAAAAATAAACCTCGGAGACAATTCACACCCTTAGGGGAACCACTTGAAGATATCCTTGACAGATGTCTAAAGGATGGTTTGATAACTATCCCACCTGTTTAACCCTATAGTGAAAATAAAGTCAAACCCACATGGTATGACAAAAATGATTATTGTGACTACCACTGTATTGTGGGCCATAAGATAAGAGATTGCATGAAGCTAAAACACTACATACAAGATCTTATAGATCATGGAAAAGTAAAACTCGAGCAAGCACCACAACCATCACCCAACGCTAACCTAGGAGCTTACAAGGATCCTTTGCCCAACCAAAACAAAGGAAAAGCCTCATCCTCTAATCAAGCCTTAAACATCACTCCACCTCCTACTTCTTATGATTCTATCATAGGTTAGATAGAAGCATCATCCAACTATATCAACACAATCACCATTCAGGCTCAAGCTCCTAAATGTGCCATCACTACCTGTCGAGGCCATGTGTCCATCTGTGCAGACCCTACCACCGACCAAACATCTACATCCACATCAAATCATCAACCAAATCATCCATCCATCCGCCCATCATCAACCAATAAATATAACCTCCTAGAACATCTAGGAAAGACCCCTGCACAAATCTCCATCCTTGAGCTGTTCCGTACATTGTCTCTTCACAAAGAAGTCCTCGACAAAGCTCTAATAGAAACCCAAGTTCCCACCAACTTGAATGTGGATCAATTCCAAGCCATGGTGGGCCATATCACTTCACCTAATCATCTCACTTTCTCATAAAAGGATCTTCCTACCTCTGACAACCTGTATAATGATGCCTTACATATTGAAGTCCACATCCACAAGCATATCATCAAAAGAGTCTTAATATATGGTGGCTCCAGCCTAAACATGTGCACTCTAAAATTGTTAAAACATTTGGGATACTCAAATGTGGTTGTGGAAACTTGTGAATGTATAACCATTAAGGGGTATGATGACACTCAAAGACTATCTGAGGGTACTATCAAACTCCCCATCCAAGTAGGGCAAAAGATATTGGAAAAAAAATGTCAGGTTCTTGATCTCAACCTCCCTTACAACTTTCTTCTCAACTAACCATGGATCCATGCCATGGAATCCATCCCCTCCACATTCCATCAATGTCTAAAGTTCCCTCATAATGGCACAAAAGTAACTATCTATGCCAATCCATGCCCCTTCCAATACTATAGTTTTTTAGGACATGACCATACTTTTTGTCCATACAACAAGGCTATAATGAAACCACCTCCCAAACTGACCTTACATCCACCTCATATGTTGACCCTACTAACATTGTTACCCTTCATCCCAAGCAACTCCACCACCCAAAGTCAAAATCAAGATAAGCGACGTGGGATGTGGGGAATATGACTTGCATGGTACCTTTTGTGTAGGGACATTACCCAATCCTAAGACATTTGGTGCCTCAAAGGAGGGTGAAGTCTCCCCAGTGGTTATCAAATGCAAGCCATCCCTGACCTTTGAAAAGGGACACCTTATTGATCAGGATGTGCTTGAAGATGTATCATCATGGTTGTACAAAGATGAAGAGACAGAGCAAAAAGCCCCTACCATACCAGCTAAAATCTATGGAAAAGGGTAAGAAATCATCAAGAACATGGGCTATAAAGGACAAGGCAGTATTCGCCTTGATGAACAAGGGATTATAGAACCAATTCAAGCAACAAGGAATCCCTATACTCAAAGATTAGGGTACAAAAAGCAATAATACATCCTCACTAGTGGTGAGTGTATCTTAGGTGAGGTCGCTAAGGTTTCCCCTGCAATCGATAACATTAATGAAGCAGATCATCAAGACTCCTTTAGTGACTTCGCTAAATTCTTTGAATCCTCCATATGCACCATCTACACTGTAACCACCCTAGCATCCTCATCTAACAACCTACCCCTTGTATACCTGGACCTTATAGATTGGGACCAGTAGGGACCTCCTATTCTTGATATAGCACAAAATGATGAAGCCATAGCAGAAATGATGGGGGTCAGAGATCACTTCCCCCTGGGAGATCATAGAGCTAGGTACATCATGGAACTCGGCATGCCTACCTATTTTGGCGAGACCACCCATGCTTCTAGTCGCAAAAATATAAAAATAAAGACAACGCCCCCTAGTGAAAACCACTCCGTGGCACTTTCAGGTAAAGAACAACTAAAAATAAAGGATGTATCTTCTAGTGAAAACCTCTATGAGGTGCCAGAAGATGGGAACATGGGCCTTCTTGAAATGGAAAAGGTATATCCTGATAGATCACCAATCCTTGTAGAGCCATAACAAGAAATGAACTTTGGGATAGAGGAAGCGTCGAAGATCACCATTAGAGCAGAGTCTCTTACTACAACAAAACAAGAGAATTTCTTAGCATTTTTCAAGTAAAGAAGTCATAACTTTGCATCCTGCCTTGGTTGTTCACCATCTCACAATGCGGCCTGATGCAAATCCTTTCAAACAAAAGCTAAGAAAGATGAATCCACAGATCACGCTCCTTGTCAAGGCAGAACTGAAAAAGCTTCTAGATGTGGGGTTCATTTGACCCATTGAATACCCTAAGTGGGTGATGAAGGGGGTAAATAATAAAGCACACAACAACAAAAATTACACACAAAAAATATAACTTTATTTATTGATTTGGACAACTTGTTACATTATAGAAGCTCAAATACAATCAAAGGAATCAACCCTCCATAGGTTGCAACACATTACAGCTTCCTGTCACAAGACTCTAGAATCATCTGCCTTCTATAACCCCAAATCAACTAGGGTTTCTATTTTCCCACCTATTCTTGAAACCACACTTGCCCCCTTAACTCTACTATTTCCCAGGGTTCCCAAAAATGGTTATTAACAGCCTTTTTGGTGGCCAACAACTTAATTTTGAAATTTGCATCTCCCTCCAAAAATAGGTCAACTTCCAAGAGCCATAACTTTTGATCTGGGTGTTTGATTGACGAACTATTTTATGTGTTAGAAAGCTCATGAAGTGCTTTATGCATTAAGAACCTGCTTTGCCAGTTCTAGCCATTTTGGGGCTATATGGGGCTATTTAGTGCCTCAAACCTAAGTTTGAATAATTTTCAGGTATTTTTGAGGAAACAAAAACTTTAATATCTTTCATCTCTCAAATGATCTTTCTGTGATTCCTTTGGCAAAGGTCCTATATTTATGTTATGTAACTTCTTGTAAATTTACACTTCAATCTGTGCCCAAATGCAAACTTTCTAAAAATAGCAGGGTGCTATTTTTAGCAGTTTGGAAAAACTGAAAGTTCTACATCATTATTCAAGTGATTATGGAACCAGAACCACAAATTTTGAAAAGAAATGGAAAGAACATCAATAATTTTGAAACACATCTTTTTTTTTGGGTGATGCAAGATTGCCCTTACACCACTAGATGCTCCTGCATCAGACATCCAGGGTAATTTGAGAAGTGACTCTGTCACATCTCAAGTGTTTGTGTGAGGAAAACCCAAATGGTCAACCTCTACCTTAGACAACCAAGAAGAATCTCCAATAGGCCTTCCTTTCCATTTCACTAGGTATTCTTCATATTGCCTATTCTGAGTACTTCTTCCCACATGACTATCTAAGATCTCTTCTATCTCCTTTGTTGAAGTGGATGCTGAAATACTCAATTATTCCTCTGATGGTCCATCCTCTACTCCACCTTCATGATATTCTGATAAATCAACAATGTTGAAAACATGGGAATTGTTAATCCCACTCGACATCTCTACCTCATATGCATTTCTTGAATCATGTTTCTTCAAAATTCTGGATGGTCCAAATTTCTTCATTTTCAGCTTATTGTATGTTCCAATTGAGAATCTTTCTTTTCTCAAGTGAACCATGACTTCATCTCCTACCTAAAATTCCTTATATCTCCTCTTCTGATTTGCCTTAGCCTTGTACTAAATATTCATCTTATTAATGTGCTTTCTCACCTCTTCATGCAAATTCTTCAAATGTTCTACAAAGTCTTCAGCTTCAGCACTTGTCTTTTCTCCTTTGTCCAGCTTCCTTAACTCAGAAGCATTTCTTGGGCTATTGCCATATACAATCTGCAATGGTGATTTACCAGTACTCCTATTGACAGAATTGTTGTAAGCAAATTCTACCTGTGGTAAAATCAAATCCCATCCATTGGGCTTATCTCCTACTAAGCATCGTAGCAGGTTACCCAAACTCCTATCCACCACTTTGGTCTATCCATCAGTCTATGGATGGTGTGTAGAACTAAACTTCAAATCTATCTTCAACTTCTTCCACAATGTCCTCCAAAAATAACCAACAAACTTGGTATCTCGATCTAAAACTATGCTCTTTGGTAGACCATGTAATCTCACCACCTCCCTGAAAAATAACTCTGCAATATGAACAACATCATTAGTCTTCTTGCAAGGAATAAAATGTGCCATCTTTGAGAATCTGTCTACCACCACAAAAATGGAATCATGTCCTCTCTGTGTCCTTGGTAAACCAAGATCAAAATCCATACTGATATCATCCCATGGCTTCTCTGGTATAGGTAATGGCTGATATAGCCCTGCATTCTGACTTGTTCCTTTTGCCATTTGACACACTGCAACTCTACAGAAATTTCCTCACATCTTGCTACAATTGTGGCTAGTAATAATGTTCACCAACAATAACAATGGTCTTATCTTGACCAATGTGTCCAGGCAATCCTCCACTATGCTTCTCCTTAATGAAGTTCTCTCTCATGGAACTCTTCAGAATACACAATTGGCTTCCTCTAAATAACATGCCATATTGGATTATTAAATCCAACCATTTTGTCCTATCCAAAGTAATAGGTTTCAAACAAGCTTTCCAAGCCTCTGTAAAATCTGGATCTTCAAGATACAAACTTTTGAGCTCATCGAACCCAACAACCTCTATCTTCATTTCTATCAACAAATTTTGCCTTCTGCTCAAGGCATCTACAACTCTGTTGGACTTCCCACTCCTATGCTTCAAAATAAAAGTATAACTCTACAAAAACTCAACCCATTTTAAGTGCCTTTGATTTAACTTTCCTTGACTATTAAGATACTGCAATGCCTGATGATCAGTATATAAAACAAAATCTTTTGGAAACAAATAATGTCTCCATTTCTTCAAACCCTAAACTATTGCATAAAACTCCTGATCATAAACAAAATACTTTTTCTTGGCATCATTAAACTTTTCACTCAAATAGGCAATGGGCTTACCTTCTTGACTTAGAACAGCTCCTATACCACTACCACTAGCATCACAATCTACCTGAAATACCTTATAGAAATCTAGAAGTGCCAAAATAGGTTGTTCTATGACTTTCTACTTTAATGTATCAAAGCTTTTGTCTGCTCCTTTAGTCCATCTAAACTCTTTTCTATCCCCTCTCATTGTCTCAGTTAGGGGTTTACAAATGCTACTGAAATTCCTGATAATCTTTCTGTAAAAAATTGCCAAACCATGAAAAGATCATACCTTAGAAGCACGCCTTGGCATAGGCCATTCAATGATAGCCCTCACCTTCTCTGGGTCCATCTTAAGACCTTCCTCTGAGACAACAAATCCTAGGTACACCAACTCCTTCTTTGCAAGCCTACATTTCTTTAGATTGATGAACAACTTCTCCTCCCTCAGCTTCTCCAAAACTCTTCTGATATGCATCATATGCTCATCCCAAGTCTTACTAACAATCAAAATATCATCTAAATAAACAATAACAAAACTTCCCAAAAACTCTTTCAATACCTCGTTCATGAGTTGCATGAATGTGCTCAGTGCATTGGTTAGCCCAAATGGCATGATTAACCACTCATACAAACCTTCCTTTTTCTTGAAGGTTATCTTCCAGTCATCTCCTTCTCTGATACGGATCTGGTGATACCCACTCTTTAGGTCAATCTTTGTGAAGTACTTGGCTCCACTCAAACAGTCCATTATGTCATCCATTCTTGGAAATAGAAACCTATACTTGATCATGATCTTATTGATGGCCGAGAATTTGTACACATTCTCCATTCTCCATCTTTCTTTGGTGCTAGTACTGTAGGTACCGCACATGGACTTAGGCTCTCTCTTATCAACCCCTTCCTTAACATCTCTTGAACTTGTTTGTTTAGCTCTTCACTCTCTATAGGGGTCATTCTATGGGATGCCTTATTCGGCAAACTGGCTCTTGGTATCAAATCCATTTGATGACATATCTTCCTCACTAGTGGTAAACCTTTTGGTGCATTATTAGAGACAATATCTTGAAATTCTTTTGATATTTCTGAGACTTCTGCTGATACATCTTCACATTTCTCTTGACTAATCTTAGGAATCAAAGCAAAGCAATGACACTCATGCTTCATACCCTCCAAAAATTCTCTATCATCTACCAAGCAAATTTTGGTAGTACTACATACCTTTTCTTCTACCTCCTTCAACGGCTTCAATTTATGACGAACTCCATCCTTTGTTAGGGAATATGTGTTTGCACGGGCGTCATGGACAGTGCTCCTATCATACTGCCACAACCTCCCCAATAGCATATGACATGCATCCATTGGTATGATATCACACAGCACCTCATCATGGTAGTCTCCAATCTTGAACTTCACTAAACACTGCTCATTGACCAAAGCTCTATCGTCCTTCTGTAACCATGCAATCTGATATGGATGTGGATGCTTTCTTCTTGTCAACTTCAACTTGTCAACCATCTCCTCTGAAACAAGATTGTCAGTGCTCCCACTATCAATAATAATATCACAACACTTACCTTCACATTTGTACCTTGTGAGGAATAAACTCTTCCTCTGATTGTGTTCTTTCTCCTCATTCAACAAAGTTCTTCTGACAACTAGGGTTTCTCCCCTTTCAGCATCTTCAAAACACTCAAACTCCACATCTTCATCTACATGTGCAACTCATGCATTACCTTCAAGTATTCTATTTGTCCTTCCTTGATGTTGCAGACACTTGTATGCTCGATGCCTTCTTCTCCACATTGGAAACAGGTTCCTCTGAAACCTCCTCTTCCAGGTCCTTGCCCGGGTCTGCCTCTTCCTCTTCCTCTTTTCTCACCATTGTTCTGGTCACGAGGGCAGTCTATATTATCTCCTCTCTGATTTTGACTGGTGCCAACTTCTTCACTTTTCTTTAAATCTTCATTTCGGCCCTCATAGGGTCTTCCACTAGTCCTTCCGCCTTGACCTCTTCCCATTTGCTTGCTGTCAAATCTTTTATTTAGCATCTCTTCCACCTTCAGGGAAAACTGGTATGCATCTTCTATGGTGGTCATTCTGATCAGGCTCAGCTCCTCTTGAATACTTTGCCTCAACCCATTAATGTAACATGCTACCTTCTCCTTCTTGGGATCTGCATGACCTATCCTGATAGTAATTTTATAAATCTCTTATGTATACTCCTTAACAAACTTGTTGCCATGCTTCAATCCTTGCAGCTTTTTCAACAACTCCATCTCATAGTCCATAGGAATCAACTGCTTCTTCAGTTTCTCCACCATCTGATCCCATCTAGTGATCTTTCCTTTTCCTGTTCTATTCCTGTTTAACTGGATCTCCTTCCACCAAATATTGGCATGGCCCTTCAATTTTGTTTTTGCAAACTTGACCTGATCTGGGTCTTCCACATCTTCATACTCAAAATATTCCTCCATGTCATTGATCCAATCAATAAGTTGTTCTAGATTCAAATCTCCAAAATATGTAGAAACTTTGATCCTAGGCCTCTTTCCAATCTTAGAAATGGCCCTCAACAAATTAACTTCTATAGGATCTCCTGCAGCTTGTTCTTCCTCAGATAGCTCCTCTTCTGCTTCATCCTCACTTTCTCCTCTTGTTCTTGGCTCAAAGCCTCTTCACAGCTCCTCTTGCAATGTATTGATTTGTCTTTGCAGGGCTCTAAAACCCTCTTCCATCAAAACATTCCTCCTAATATGATTTCTTCGTGGAGGCATCTTGATCTCTGCAACAAACCCACAACCTCAGGTCCTGGTACAAATTGCCTCATGGTGACAATCTGTCTACATACTCAGGAACCCTTGCTTTGATACCACTTGATGAAGGGGGTAAATCATAAAACACACAACAAGAAATTGCACATAGAAAATATAACATTATTGATTTGGACAACTTGTTACATTACCGAAGCTCAAATACAATCAGAGGAATCAACTCTCCATAGGCTGCAACACATTACAACTTCCTATCACAAGACTCTAGAATCATTTTCCTTTTGTAACCCCAAATTAGCTAGGATTTTTCTTTTCCTTCCTATTCTTGAATCCACACTTTCCCCCTTAACTCTACTATTGCCCAGGGTTCCCAAAAATGGTTATTAATAGCCTTTTTGGTTGCCAACAACCTAAATTTGAAATTTCCATCTCCCTCCAAAAATAGGTCAACTTCCAGGAGCCATAACTTTTGATCTGGGTGTCTAATTGATGAACCGTTTTATGCGTCGGAAAGCTCACAGAGTGCTCTACACCCTAAAAATTTTCTTTGCTAGTTCTAGCCATTTTCAAGGTCGTACAGGGCCGTTTAGTGCCTCAAACTTGAGTTTGAATAATTTTTAGGCATGTTTTGGGAAATGAAAAACTTTAATATCTTTTAGTTCACAAATGATCTTTGTGGGATTCCTTCGCCAAGGGTCTTATATTTCTGTTATGTAACTTCCTATAACTTTTCACTTCAATCCATGCCCAAATGCAAACTTTCTAAAAATAGTAGGTTGCTATTTTTAGCAGTTTGGAAAAATTGAAAGTTCTACATCATTATTTAAGTGATTATGGAACCGGAACCACAAATTTTGAAAAGAAATGGAAAGAACATTAACAAATTTGAAACACATATTTTTTTTGGGTGATGCAAGATTGCCCTTACACCACTGGATGCTCTTGTGTCCAACATTTTGCCTGTAGCAAAAGTCACTGGGGGCATCTGACGTTGCACAAATTTTAGGGACCTCAACAAAGCATGCCCTAAAGATGACCTTCCCTTACCTAACATCAACATTATAGTAGACCTCACTGTAGGGCATGAGATGCTATCCCTAATGGATAGATTTTTCAAATCAGAATTGCAAAAGAAGATCAGCATAAGACTTCATATGCCCGTGGCAAATATACTATTGGGTGGTGATGTCTTTTGGCCTGAAAAATGCAGGAGCAACATATCAACATGCCATGATTGTTATCTTCCATGACCTCTTTCATCACATCATGGAGGACTATGTGGATGACCTGTTGGGAAAATTCAAGACCCAAGAAGAACACTTGGACGTGCTGGCAAAGATCTTTGACAGACTAGAACAATACAATGTGTGACTAAACCTAAAGAAATGTGTTTTCGGGGTCACTTCAGGAAAAAAATTGGGATACATAGTCTCAAGAAGAGGAATTGAGGTAGATCCTGCTAAAGTGAAAGCTATCATAGAGAGGCCTCTTCTGAAAATGCTAAAACAACTATGAGGAATGGAAAATAGAGAGGCTGACAGTATATGGCGACTCCCAACTAGTCATCTGACAAGTGAACAATGAGTATAAAACTAAGGATGATAAAATCCTACCTTACAAAAAGATGGTGGATGACTTCAAAGATTATTTTTATGATATCCACTTTGAACAAATCCCAAGGCTAAATAACAAAGTTGAAGATGCCATGGCAACAATAGGATCCCTAGTAGATATGAAGAAGGATAGCAAGAAGTGCGAGTTCCTAATCGAAGAACTCCCTATACCAGCCTATGACATTCCCCAATCAAAATTGGTGTGTGAAATTGTTGGTCCATTATCCCCTTGGTATCAAGAAACATATATGTACCTCCATGATAACATTATTCCCCCCAACCTTTCTGCTTCACAACAAAAAAGCTTCATTCGTCGCGCCTCCTGTTTCACCCTCGTAGGAGACACCCTATACAAAAGGAGTCTTGATGGTACACTTCTACAATGTTTAGAGTCTAGGGAAGCTGAAGTGGCCTTACAAGAGGTACACGAAGGCATTTGTGGGGCACACTTGAGTGGACCTACCTTAGCTAAAACGATCTTGAGAATAGGGTACTATTGGCCAACCATGGAGCGAAATGCCTACCGGTTCGTAAAAAAGTGCCTACCATATCAATAGCATGGGGACCTCATCCATGCACCATCATAGGAACTACAACCAATCACAACTTTGTGGCCCTTTTCACAATGGGGGCTCAACCTCGTAGGAAAGATCCACCCACCATCCTCTAATGGTCATAAATTCATCATCACTACCACTGAATACTTCACCAAGTGGGTAGAAGTGATCCCACTCACTTTCACCATTGGAACCCAAATATCCAAATTCATCCTTCATTACATCATATGTCGTTATGGCATCCCCTATTCCATTATCACAGATAATGTGAAACCATTCAAAAACTAGAAAGTTCACACCTTGTGTGAAAAATTCCAAATTCAACATCATTTTTCCACTCCATACTACCCCCAAGGTAATGGTTAGGCCAAAGCTTCAAACAAAACCATTCTGCGCATCCTGTAAAAGATAGTTAATGAAGCTGGCTGTGACTGGCACCTTCAACTCAATCTCACCCTATGGGCCTATCGTACAAGCATCTGCACACCCACAAGAGCCACTCCATACTCTCTAGTATTCGGATTTGATGCCATCCTACCTATTGAGGTCGATCTCCCATCCCTAAGAGTATCCCTACAAAACATAATCACTAATGAGGAATATCGAGTTGCAAGGTTGCATGAGCTAGAACTACTAGATGAGAAATGCCTAGATGAACTTAACCATCTATAAGCCTACAAAAATTGTTTGAGAAGAAGCTACAATAAGAAAATCAAGAACCGCAAGTTTGGAGTGGGCGACCTTGTCCTCATGGAAAACTAGAAGAATTTACAGGAACACCCAAAGAAAGGAAAATTTGAACCCAATTAGTTAGGACCCTATGTCATCACTGCCAGCTACGGATTAGGAGCATATCAGCTTGCAACACTTGAGGGGCAGCCTCTGGACAAGCCTATGAATATTCTACATATGAAAAAGTTCTATGCATAACCCATTGAGTATCCCAAGAAAAAATACAAAAAAATTAAAAAAAGTAGAAAAAATTAAAAAAATCAAAAAATCAAGAAAAACCCAAGTGTAATAAAGCTGTCCAGTGGTGAAAATCACTTTGGTGACACCTTGGATTGGTACCATGGTGGAAACCTATTTTAGATGCCATGTGTAGTGGTCGGTCCTACCATCTGATAAGCTCTATTCTCCATCATGACACTCCATACCAAAACACCTTCCATGGCTTGGAATTCAAAAACATCAATCATCCACCCCGCATCATCCCACCCAAGGCTAACCTGTGGTGCAAAAATCCTTGTAAGCTTCCTTCTGTATAGCTAAAATAAAAAAATCCAAAAACATTAGAAATCAAAAAATCAAAAAACATTAGAAAATAAAAAAAACCCAAAAACGTCAGAAAAATAAAAAAATTCAAAAACATCATAAAATAAAAAACCCCAAAACATTAGAAAATCAGAAAAATTCCAAAATCGACTCCCATGACATCATCATGATTTCCAACATCCTCACAATCACCCAAAATCATCTAACCCTTCATCGTCAACATCCATCCTAAACCATTCCCACATCATCAAGTCTTGCCAGAACTACATAATTATCTCACCCGTATCTTGAAATTACCTTGATCCCGTGCATAGGTATGTAGGTAGTCTAGAATACGAAGAAAGTATCTAGTACTTAGGTACATAAGATGCACCCATCCAACCCATTTGGATGGTTGCTTTTCACTGAGCTTGCTAGATCAAACAAATAATACACATGCTATGCGTACACCTGAAACATCGCACCTCACAAGAAAATCATCAATCAACAGTTCAACTACAATCAATGCACATAGGGTAAAAGCACAAAGTTGTGTCACACTTTCAGATGACTTATCAGCACAAGTGAATTTAAGTATTTCTCTGTAAAAATCAATTTTGGTCAAATGTATGATCTTGTAAGATTCATTCTAGCTAAGTTAGATATGTCCACAACTTTTACAACTAAAATTGTGGTTAAATGCATATGTAGCACCACTATAAGGCCAATTTACCAAAAAAAAGTTTATTTGAAAAACTTGATATTTCCACAACCTCTACTCATGTAAATAACATTTTTTAAAAACATAAAAATACCCTTTTGTAGATCTATAAGTTTAGTTTTCAAATATATCTATATATATATATATATATATATATATATATATATATATATATATATATATATATATATATATATATATATATATATATATATATATATATATATATAGTTTAATTACTACTTATATTTTCCTTTCTATTTTTACTAAAAGTAGGTTATCAGCACAAAACGTTAGGTTGATTACCATGTCAAGGAAAAATAGTAAAACTTATTAAAAAAATTTGAAAAAATATGATGCACTAGATAAAAGAATCTATATTAAGATGGTATAATTTATTTTTTAATTTTAGATAAATAGTTAATATGAAAGTTGATGTCAAATGGAAACAACTACATTTTAATACATGCACATTTTATTATTTATTTAAAAATATATATTTATCAAAATTGGAAAAAAATATATCCATGCACTAAAGATTCAAGTTATAAATACACATAAAAAAATTGAAGAAAAATAAAATAAAATTTACTATATAAAGATTGACGTCTCATGTAACTTCATTTTTCAGCATTTTATTAGCAACTAAATTATAGTGTCAATTTATTAAAAACTATATTCAAATAATTTTTTAAAAAAATTCAAAAAATACAAATATAAAATATACTAAAAAAAAATATTTTATTAGTTTACATCATTTCAAAATTCAAAACATATATGTCATTTTTTAGTGATTCAAGTTTAAAAGTTGGATCAGCATTGGTCGTTTCCTTTATAAAAGTGTGACACAGCTTTGTGCTTTTACCCCATAGTCAGAATATCCTTTGGCCCATCCTTCAGAAATTATTCAACAAAATCTACATGATTCACGTCCTAGGATATATCGTTCCTACAATGGACAAGAATCCCTCATCCTATCAACACTTATCTTAGCAAGAGCACACAATGGTTGTTTGTACTTTTTCGGTTACACTTTTGATTATTGATTTTTTTAATCTTCTTGTCTTGCTCTAGGTCAGTTCCAAAGCTACCTTGATCACATCATATCATGGTAAGTGGAGGATACCCCATGGAACAAACATGGTCTTTTGTTTCTATATGTTGTGTTTGTGGGTTGACTTCATTACTCCAAGAATAGTATTCATATCTTGAAGCTTTGGTTGGTTCTAGCATGGTATACCTCATTTACATATATAGGCATTAATACCTTATATTTACTATGAATACTCATGACTATGAGTCCCCTTCCCTCAGCTAGGCAAGCTTATACTACCTTGGTCATGCACAAAATCAACAAACCATGCAATAGTGGGATAAATATCATCACTTAGGTCATCTCATACCTTTGTGAAATCTATCCTACATTGATATAATAAATTTAGAAATGCTCTCAGTTAATCTTATGCAACTACTATAGCTAGCTCAATCCATCTTCCAAAATACCTATCCAACCACACTATCTAGGCCTATATTTTTAACCCCCCTATCTATTCATCCCTACCAATCTTCTAACTAAAAAACCCCTTCTCACATATTCTCCCTCCCCAACCCATCTCAATCAATCCAACCTATCCCGACCCAAAACAAATCCCCTCCCCTCATTGACGTGGTAAATCATGACCTAGCAACTACCTTTCCCTCCATCCCATTCCCCTCCTAACCCATAAACCATTCCCCCTCCCGACCTATCCCCCTAATATCATGTGTGTCATGACTTGATCACTGCATCAAATCACTAATCATTGCATCCACCATTTCACCCTTATCATGGAAAAGCTACAACTTTCCCAAAAAATAAAACAATTAAAGCACTGAGCGTAGGGTAGATTGTTTCTTTGTATTACATGTGTGTGAGAAGTCTTCAAGAGTTAATGATGATGATTTCATGTTCATTTCATTACACATTTCACTTCCATTGCATCCATCATATATTTTTATTAAGATAAGCAGATATTTCCATTACATTACATGTTGCATCCATAATAAATGTTTATTAATCTGAGTATTTATTTACATTCCACATCCACATCATAATCCATAATCAAAGCATGCATACATCACATAGGAAAAACATAATATCATCATATAACATTTATAATCTATCAACATCATAAATCCTGCCATCCTTACATACATGTGGAAATCTAACATTTCTTGATTTAGTACCTGATATGCTATGATTGATCAAACAACTTGTATGATTATAGCTATGGTTTTGAAACGGTGTAATTATAATTCACATTCTGAAGTCACATCATATCATACAAGTATGAAGTCAACATGAAGTAGCAATCCCATCAATAAAACATAACCAAATCATAATAGTATAACATCATATGTCATCATTATACATAAGATCCATCAGATACACCATTAATACATCCATAACATCTCACAAAATCATCACATCATCATCATATATATATAATCCATAACTGCATGGCATCCATAAACATAAACATAATGCATCCATAAACATAAGCATCACTAGGAAACATAAATGCATAAATCATCACCATCATCATAGATCATCAAGTGTCATAATACATCATCATAAACATAATGTACATCGGTCAAAATGATACAAGTCATGATACAATAGGCCTCAAAGGGCTCAAAATGTACAACACATATATATCAACCCCGGGCTAATGATCCCCTCCTTGACTCAGTGGGAGATCCGGGCTATCACTGCTACTATTGTGGTGGTGGCTGTGAGAGCTGTACCTGTGGAACTTGCTATGACACCTATGATGGGGGGCTATCAGCTACTGAACTGACTAAATGGATCTTGACCTTCGTGATCTAGACATCTAAGAGCCACTCTGCTGCTAGCTGTAGCCAGGGATCCTCTATCCCTCTGGAATAGCTAAGCAATAGGCTCTTTGATAATACTCAACTTGAGCTCTCTGCTCTCCCACCTGTCCCTGCAACTCCCCAACCTGCATCTATAACTGAGTAATCTGTGTCTACATTAGTGTCAATAAAGGGCCCATGCCTATCCCTGCCACAACCCCTTATAGGCTGGCCACCAACCCCTCTACCTGCTGAGCTCTCCCATGTGCCTATTGGGCCCTCACCTCCACCTACTGAGCTCTAGCCTCTGCCACTGAGCCCTCTCTCCATCCCTCTCACCCTGTGCTTATGCTAACTATGCCTACAACGCACTCATCTTCCCATCTAACCCATCCAGTAATATAGTCATGCCCCACAACTGCACTAACTCGACATCTCATCTCTATAAGGTCTCTTGTAGGCTGGTGACCTATCCTCGCAGGGTCTCTATCTCCTCCTCATCCTCACTCTAAGGTTGTCGATGGGATGAATGCTCTCTCAGTCCTAAACGAACCCCTGCACCTAAGCTACCTGCCTTTGCCTGTCAAGCCCCTATAAACCCAGTGGTAGCCTTTTTTGAGAATAAGGAACACTGAGAGGGGGGGTGAATCAGTGTTCTACAAAACTTATTACTTTGTTCCTTTATTAATTTACCACATACATCCAAAAGAAAGAAGCATGAATACAAGAACAGAAACAGCAAGGTCACAACACATGAACACCAAGATATTTATGTGGAAACTCGGTTAAGGGAAAAAGCACGGTGGGGGTTAACCCACAAGAATTTATACTCTATTAAATGTATCACAAATGGGGAAGGCACATGCCTTTAGGCACACTACCCAGAGCTCACTACTCAAGGAGGGTCACTACCTACAAAAACAATTACAAGAGTTCACTAGAATGATTGAACTGAAGAATAGCATCTAACAATGCAAGATTACAGTTTCAGTTGAGCTCGATACACTGACTTTGCACACTTCATCCTTTTCTTCCTTGTTTCACTATTCTGCCATAATCAGACGATCAGATCTCTACTTCACACTTGATACTGCCACCGTTCACACCTCTTACTTCATATTCACACAACAACAACCTCAAATGCTCAAATCCATTGATCATATATATTCGCTTCATGAGATAACATCAACTGTAGTCGGCCTTGAGAAAAACTTAACGTCTTTTTAAGAACATTGTTCTGTCAGTTGAATCCATGCCCAAATAACAATATGAACCAAAACCTATACATTCAAGTCATCACTCATGTCATCCAATACCACTAGATCTCACAAATTACTTAACCAACAACTTTTCTTAATCTCCACAATGATCAAACACTAAGTTAGTCTGTTCTTCACTAGACTGAACTGTTTAACCAAAACCCGATACTCAGATGCATGTAACTTTCAATCCCTTCATCACCGGAGGCTACAATCTTGGATTTAGGTAGCCCTGACATCCCTTAACATTCCCTCAGATCTACAACACAATATAATTAACTATGAAGAAATGCGGACTAATATGCTGAACCCTGTCAAATGCGTTGTTCCTGTCTATTCAAAACTTAGATAAATATGCACTCTAACTTCCAGTATGATCAAATGATGTAATGTGGATGTGTAAGATAGATTCAGTTGCCATCAATCATAACACCTGATGTGCCTAGCAGTGTCTCTTGCCAACAACTCCCCCTTACTTTATACACTTATGATTTCCAATGCTCCCCCTTAGATTAATTCTTCATTTTTCACTACTTTTCCTCCCCCCCTTTAACATCAATGGCAAAGGCTAGAATCTGCATATCAAAATTCATGTAAAAATTTTATGTACAAGGGTAAAAACTCTACATACTTCCACATATGAACATACAGTTCTTAGGCTTTGTTCATCAGCAAAAAGATATCACCAAAAATGTTTTTCAGCTTTGTCAATTCGTTGTCCCAATTATTTTTAATACTGCCCAAGATAGATATGTGTCCACTAAACAAAAATGCCAATGATTCTACCTTTTGAAGGTTAGTAGGATCAATAGTAGCAGTTGCTGCTTGGGACTCTGCCAATATATCACGCATAGTTTCTAACTTAGGGGAGATCAGTCCCCGAAGCTCATCTAATCTGCCCAGAATTTTGGCCTTTTCCTTCTCCAAATCACTTAATGCATTCTGGAGACTCACTACTTGACATTCTTTGGTAATTACAAACTCAGTTAAAGGACTATATGACTAAGAAATATTAGACAGTTTGAGCTCTATGTTCTTAATCTTTTTCTCAATATCTTCAACAACTTTAGATCTATTTAGACTAAACTTATAGATCACTGCACCTTCAGATCTAGGGTATTTTGAATACTCTTTACACTGGTATCAAGCCCAGGTCTATCATAGCTAATTATTTTCTTTATTTCAACAAACCTCTTCTCATTAAATTCATTTTTGACTTTAACTTCTGCTGACTTCTCTAAGGTTTCAAAATGAGAACTTACAGAGTTTATCAAGCTTTTTGACTGACCGAAGGGAGATGCTGAAGAATCCTTCTGAAATGTGGGCATGATTTTCTCCAAAATCCCAGATGTAAGGCTAAGCAGCTCACTATCTCCTAAACGAGACTTCAAAATTTCCTCCCTAGCCTTAGCTTGTGCAATAGAGGCCAACTTTATCTTCTACACCAGTGATAAAGTATCAAAATTGATTTGTATTATGTCTTGATCTTCTACAATCTGTTTATCTCTTTCCAAAATTTCTTTCACTACATCTATAGTGTCTCTTGCCAGAAATGATGTTTCATACTTGTGCTCTTCAGGGCCTGCAACTTCTCCCTTTTCGGAGTCAACCTTATTGTCTTGCTTGTCATTATCATTCTTTTTCTCTACTTATTCTTTCTTTGCATTACCAGTAGTGGCATTCTCTTTATTAGAAATGTCTTTTGCACTCCTTTCTGGAGGATTTTGTATATCTTCATTAGTTGCATTATCATCACATTTATCAAATTCCTCAATATCCAAAATGGAGGAATCAATTTCAACATTAGTTTCTTCTTCAATAGTGGGAAGATTATGCTTTTTCAATGTATTCAGAAGAATCTCCTAAGTGTCTCCAACTACCTTATCAATCTCTGCCAACATGAGCATATTCATTCCGATCTTACTCCTAAAGTACTCTTTCACTTCTTTGAATATTAGGTTCTTTTGATCCAGAGTAACTTGAGGACACAATTTTATTAGCACATGCTCCTAGAGCTCAAAGTGTTTAGCTTTTGCATTCTCTTTTCTTATTTCTAGAATTTTTGCAAGGCTTTTCGTAATTTCAGACATTATTTCAAATAAAGTCTTACTATAGATATTCAAGTATTTGACTATTGCTTCCTCCAGAACTCTCTTATGAGCATCACTATAGTGATCATAAAATTCAGTCATTGGTTTCAGGTTTCCATCTACAGTAACTGACTTAATGATGTCATTCACAGAAAGAGTAGGCTTCTCAACATAGGCCTCTATCTTATGCCTTTTACTTGACTTTATGCTTTCAAAGGGCTTCTGCTTAGACACTTTAGCAGCTTTGGTGCTTGAGGCTTTCAACTCCTTAACCTCATCATCTGTGTCAGTTTATTTTTCATCCACTTTCTCCATACTGACATATGTTCTTTTGCCCTTTACCTTTGTCCTTTTTCCTTCCTTATCGGTAGGTTTTTCTATAGCAAGAGAAGGTGACACACCAGAGGTTGAACTATAACTCCTGGTAGACCTTGCTTTAGAGGTGGATTCCACTGGAATACTTCTCTATTCTTTGTCCTGTTTCTCCTTCTCAGCTTTCTCTATCCTTTCCCTATTTTATCTCACAGTTTCCTTAGTAAGGCCTAGATTCTCATCCAACTACTCAACTTCTTTCCTTACTTTCCATTTGATTTCAGGAACCTTGAATTCAAGATACAGTTTTAGTGAAATCTCTTTATATGTTCCAAATCTCTCCTCAGTTAGATCCCTAGGCTAGCTCAACAGATGTTGTGCATACATCTCCAGTACCTTTCCATCCACTTCATACCCCATGGGCGTGATCCACACAGTTCCTGGTTCAACTGCTTCCATTAAACACTAATCTGTATCTACCACAAAACATATTGTATCCTTTTATTTTTCAACTATAGATGTAGGGATTCTATCCCTTGATTGCATCATGTTCTAAAAATTCTTGAAATATCCCCAAAGAGCAATCCTTTGGGCATTGGAGTCACCAATCTTGTTCAAGTGCTCTCTTATTTGTATGGAAACAGTCTTCACTGGTCCAACACATGCTTTTCTTGCTAGGTAACTCATTCCTGAAATACAAGAACAAAAGTAATACTAATATATCATACTTGAATGTATTCTTCTTGTCCTTTTTTATCTTGTTCAAGTTTTCCATCAGCTAGTTATGTAGCAACTCACACAAGTCATAGTCAGCATTCTCTCTCAACATCTAATAGGCTGCATAGATAGTTGTATCGGATACCGAATTCTCCTTGCTGGAATGATATATCTTGTATCCAATCACCATTGATGCAAATTTGACATCTAGATCAGTAATGTCATTTGTTGTCATTGCCCTTTTGTCAAATCTTGAATTGGTAGCTGTATACACCTAAAAATGACATGACTCTACTTAAATAAATATTTTAAATATTTATTTCATCTTTATAGTCCTCTATCAATAAATAAATAAATTTATTTATTTATTTGATTCACTTCCTCCCATTTAATTAAATAAATTTTGTTTATTTAATTAATTGCATCTACATTAACCTTATTCTTCTAAACTAATTAAATAATTTTAATTATTTAATTAAATCACCCATTCTTTTAAATTTAAATAAAATGCAAATTTATTTAAATTAAATTTCCACAAAATAAAATATAATTAATATTTTATTTATTCTTCCAAAATCATGTGCAAGTAAATTAAATAAATTTATTTATTTAATTTACTTTCTTATCTTCAATATCCTCTAAAAATAAATTAAATAAATTTATTTATTTAATTTGCTTTCTTATCTTCAATATCTTCTAAAAATAAATTAAATAAATTTATTTATTTAATTTTCTTTCTTATCTTCAATATCTTTTAAAAATAAATTAAATAAATTTATTTATTTAATTTGCTTTCTTATCTTGCCAATGATGGCATGGTTCGGTGGTTAAGTCGCTCAGGATGTAGTGGCGGCCACCAGAGTTCAAACCCCCGCTGGGCCAACAAGCTCGCAAGGCTTTACGCCTTCGCTGGGCCAATGAGCTCGCGGGTTTGAAGTGTTCTTCCTAGGGGATGAGGTCCCCCAGTTGTGGCCTCACCGGTTCATTGCTCCGGGCAAAAGCATTCGCGTGGAGCCGGAGGGCGTGTCGCACCAGCGTCGCCGGTCACGTTAAAAAGTTTACCAGGCGCATTTTAAAAAAAAAAAAAAAAATTTGCTTTCTTATCTTCAATATCTTCTAAAAATAAATTAAATAAATTTATTTATTTAATTTGCTTTCTTATCTTCTAAATCTTCTAAAAAATGAATTAAATAAATTCATTTATTTAATTTGCTTTCTTTTCCTCTAAATTATCTACAAATAATTAAATAAATAGATTTATTTAATTATGCTTTCTTATCTTCAAAAATCTTTTTTATCTTCTAAAAATATATTCTTCTTGTCATACAAAAAGGAAAAGCTTAGTTACAAAAACAAAAATAGTTTTAAAGCAACTTTAAAACAACTTTGCTCTTAAATTAGAAAAATAAATTCTAATTTAAGAAAATGGAAACTCATCCTCATCAAGAGAGTAGTTAACTCAACAAATCTTCTTTTTGAATGACACATGTCTTTCTTCCATTTGTTGCACGTTCCTCAACAATCCTCCTCTGTTGATCTTCTTACTTCTTCTCAACCATTGATCTTCTCTTACCCAACTCTATAAATACAACCCTCTTCTTTTATTTCATATATCCATACCTTGAACAAACTTATGCTGCAGAAATACAAGTGCACCTTTGGCACTTCATAGCACTTTATATTCATCCTCTCGCATTTGTGTTTGAAACTCATCTTCAAATACAAATAAGTATCTCAGCCATTCTACTCTTGTCATCTTCAACAAGCAAGGGAGCATACACTTCTGAGGGCTTCACATTTATCAAGATCAAGGGCTAATAGGCAAATAATGGAAGACGCAAGGTAAAGGTGTGAGTATCATTTATTTTTTTGTTTAAATCTCCTTTTTCCTTCATATTTCATAGATGTATTGGGTTTATTATTCTTAATAGATTAATCTATTTTCCCCTTCACATTTTGGTGCCCACCGTGGGGTTCTTGCCCCTTTATTCTAATCAAAATCTGACTTTTTTGGTAGATAGGTTCTGTACAGGTGTCGTATAGGTTTTTGGACAGAGTCTTTTGGTGCATACACCCTTTGATTCGACGCATTCGATCCCTGTTTCAATGCATTCATACTACGGTGCATATACCTCTCTAGATGGTGCTTATACTCTGTTTTATGGTGCATTTAATCATTTAATGCATTTGCATTGTATTCTAGCACATTTACCTCCTATATTGGTGCATATGTAAAACACCACATGCACTCTCTGTCTCTACGCATTTAGACTGCATTGTGGTACTTTTGTTCTACACTGTAGTTTTTAGAGTTTCTTGTGATTTTCTGATTGAGCTAACATTCTATCTTGCAGGATTAGAGGCTAGAGTAGTTCATTTAGTTGCATTGATTAGTTCATCTAGTTTAATTAAGGGGAAAAAGTAAAAAGATGTTGCATGCAAATTCCACATAGTCCATAACTAGGAAGAGAGTAATTGAACCACTGCGATATCTGCATATTGCTATCTTCTTTAGTTAGATTATTGCTATCTTAAACAAACAAGAATGAACATTACTTTGTCTTAAACACTTTGAAGTTAACAACCACATGTGTGCACAAGTAGAATAGCCCATTTAGTTTTTCTACTTTTAACTAGGTTGGATTAATCAATGTATTTTGTGCTTGTGAATGACAATAGGCTTATGCTCTCCCCTTAACTAGGTGATCAAAGTGCCAAACTTGTCATTCAATTTGTTTCACCTTTAGGGGGCATGCCCTTGGATGCACGCTTGTCCAAGTGGGAACGACCCTGAGTGGTAACAGGCTAAAGCCAAGCCTTACCAAGCCACTTAAAATAAATTATGCTTGAGGTGAAAACCTCCTGCAATGAGTGCTGTTGTGTTACAATGACGGCCAACCTCCCCCCAAACCCTCTAAGGTGTAACCCTTTGAGGCTGGGAGACTCCATAACAGAGAGTAGTGCCACCGCATGTGTAACCACTCGAACGGTTACCCTGACTAAGAACCAAATGTGTAGCAAGCCAAAAACCCCTATTTGTTGATGCAAAGGGCAGAGCTCTTGAAGCGGCCTTGATTCATTTGACTCTTAGTAGAGGTAGTAGGGACAATCCTAAGGTTCGGTGGGGGTACGAGCCTAAGGGAACCTGAATCTAGTATGCATGAGAAGTGAGTGCCGTGGAGGGGAACCGGTGCTACCAGATTGTGGAGCTACACACTTTGAGTAAGCATAGCTAGAGGATTCAACAAATATTGTCCTATCCAGCCTAGGGTGTACTTGTTTTGAGTCAACATAGTCCAAAAATACAAAAAAATATAAAAAGATAAAAATCATGGAAAACTTCTGTGTTTGTTGTATCTTTGCCATAATTAAACATCAGAATTCTCAAAAACACCAAGTTTTTAAAACCCAAAAAAAAAAGAATCTTGAAAACATTCCAAAATTCTACAAATTCAAACCAAAATCTAGAATTGTGCATTTGTCATGACCTATAGCGCATTTGATCTGACTTTCAACGCATATAAACTTTGTTGTAGCGCTTTTGAAAAATACCAGACTAGTGCATTTGATCCAACTTATAGAGCTTTTATCCTCTATTTCCACGCATTTGTTGCTACGCATCTAAACCAGTAAGCTTCTCCGGTCTTGTGTCAATGGCAAACAAATTAGAACATATTGGTCAAAAACTCCAATATCTGCAATTGCAAATAAACTCAGGTCCCTCGCCCCAAGATTGTGTAGCAATTTCTCAACAATTCCAAGTCTTACAAGAAGAAATGGCAATCTTGCAAGCTAAACGTACCAGTACTAGCTATGCCTCACCCCAAAATTGTACATCCTTTTCCCATACTCATGACAAGGCAAGCACCACCTCAAGTCATAAATCATATACCACCCCGTCTACTAGTCCTCCTTTGCCACCTTCTAAGACACATATTCCAAAACATACTGGTTCTACACCAAAACCACCATCTAGTTCCTCAAACTCTAAATAGATGACTAAAAAAGAATTAGATGAGTGGTGGGAAAGAGTTTTGCCAAATTTATACAACCAAAGAAAAGCTAGTGAGAAAGCTAAATCCCCTCATTCACCTATCCATACACCTACCAATGATGTGATCCAAGGGCTACTAGTAGAGAGTCAACCATGTCCCCAAATTCTGGTCCTTGACCTTACCAAAGATTCTTCCAATCCCATGTCAAATCCTATAACACTTTCATGTCATCTGCAAATCCTTGAGCTTATCAAAGAACCTCCTACCATGAACCAAAGTCAAAGTCCATTGAACATCCATGTTGTCAACCAAGAATCTATCCAAGAGCTATCCACTTTCATTCAAGAAGACCAAGAGCTATGTCAAGGGCACACCTTAGAGCATGTGGAAACATCCACCCTTTGTCTAAATCAAGATCAAAACACCCCTATCCAATTTTGAACCGTTCATAACCTTTATCTCTTCCACGATCAAGATAATACCTATGAAGAAGCTATCCATGAGAAACTTGATCCTATACATGGGAAAGAGATCCAATTACAACCCATCCATAATCTATACCTTCTCTATGATCCAGATACTACCTTTTATGAAGAAGATGTCCATGAACAACTTGATCCCATACCCCTTCATGAGCAAGAAACCTCCATTACTCCTATCCATCTTCCATCTAGTCCTATCCATGATCCAACAAATTCCACTTCCTCTAATGAGACACTTGCCTCCCAAGTGCACATGAATGATCAACCTAATAACTTAGATCCTAAAGACCATAATGATGATCAAGATTCTAGTGATCCTTCACCATCCATTATTGACCAGGCTGCAAATCTGTTATCCTATATCCATGGTTTCACTACCTTCATGCATGAATGTTCTTCCTTAGAACACCAACAACCATTATCCTCTATCTCGTCTCCCTCATACTATAAGGAACTCACTGCTAGTGCACCTATACATAATCCCCTAGTCCACCACATACTCTAGAATATGAACTATCAAGGTAAAGGCTTAGGCCTTCATGAACAAGGTATTTTGGAGCCCGTCCATGTCAATGTTCCTCCACCCTCATATAGCCTTGGATACATACCCCAAGGTGAGCAATCTCAAGATGTTGGTACTTCCTCCACTCCTCCTAAGTCTACCACTTTCCCTTGCAAACCCTATCATATCCCCAAAACATATGTCGCCATTCCACCTCCATCATCCTATAGTTGTCAAAAGTATGTGACCATACACCTTCCACCATCTAATCTACCTCTGCTACTTCCAAATCCTAACACCCCTCCATGCTTTTTACCACCACTTCTTCCAACATCTTATCCATCCATCTATAAATCCTCTAAATATCCCAATCGTGGCCAACCAATACACATGTCTAAATAATGAGCTTCCACCAACCTCACTTCCACCATCCCAAGGGAATTTAATGTAAAAAATGTGGATGCCTCTACCTATAAAATAAAAAATCCTAAGAGTCCTCATGACCTAGGATACAAAATCTAAGAATCAAAGAAAAACCCATCTCAAAAGCTGTATACACCCATACACCTCAATGCCAAACTGAAAAAAGTGTGGGTCCCCAAGCAACAACTAATTACCTCTGAAGCTGCACAAAAGCCAAATATACCCAAGCCCATACCTTCATAGGTAAAATCTAAAAGCAAAATGGTTTGGGTAACTAAGAAAAAATCCCTCAAGTCAAATGAGGCATCCACCTCTAAAGCATCCCAACCATCCTTTTTCTCCCATGCCATCCACAAGTATCAAATCTTTTCATCCCACAAGACAAGCAAAAATCAAAAAAATACTAAGTCTATGTGGGTCCCTAAAGGCCTATATCATTCATCTACCAAGCAAAAGTCTTCATTGCTTCCCACACCACTTGCCTATCATAAGCTTCAATGTTTATCATGGTATGTGCAACCGTTGGTCATGGTTCCCTTCCATTACACAACACTTCCAAATAACTCCATCTCCCCTCCCTTCTACTACTATCCTACATATCTTCCTCATCCTATGGTCCATGCTTTTGCATAAACTTTCCTTCCATCCTTTCATAAGTCCTTCTGTATTCTGCATCATCATCCACTATCACACTTTCCATAATCCACTATCTACCTACTTCGTCTCACTTTCATACAATCCCCTACCAACATTTATGAACACTTGGCATGGTCCATGTGATGACATCTTTCTAGCAGAACTATCACCTTTCAAGGAACTAGATACCAGAGTCCCTCTCTTCCATATTCCACCTTCTCCAAAAAAAAAAAATGAAAAAAGTAAAGAAAAATCCCTTCATCCAACGGTGAAAATCTGGCAAACAGATGCCTTGGATAAGTACCATGATGAAAACCTGGCAAACAGGCGTCATGTGTAAGTTGATCTCCTACGTCACCTACACTTGGGGGCACCTTGTCTCATCAGCATATCACTTTTCTCCTACCAGTTTCCTTTCATAGCAATTCCTATCCTATTCCTCTATCCATTACACACCTATACTATCCAGTTCGTCCATCCTAATCTTCCATTCCTCTATTTTTCTTGATCTTGACAAAGATTAGGGGCACAATGTTGACAAATGTTTTAGATGTCTCTTGACATACCTTATCCCTCCAAAACCATGCAAATCCTTCATTATCCTCTCATCGTCCTTCGTCGTAAGCTTCGAGTTATTCCTATGTGACATAGTCCTTGGAGATCACATCCTTGATTCCTCCTATCCACTATTACCCATCCCCATACATACCCATTTCATTCCTTATCACCTATGCATCTACCTATCTGTGGTGTTTCCTTGTCATCAGTATCATCTGCTCTGTATCTAATCCATAGTTGTTCCATATCTAATCCATGTCTGTTCCATATCATGTCTCATCCAATCCATATCTCAGTATCATAGGGTTCACCCTGACCTACGTGGCCTCTGAGTTATCATGTAGGCAAGGCCATTCTTAATGCGCCCCCAAGGCTTCACTTCACTTCACTCCACACCACAGTCTCGTCTGTCCCATATCTAGTCCTTCTGTCAATCTGAGTCCATACTATTTCTGCACCACTTTACCATTGCCTAGGTCTTGGGTCCGCTAGGGTTTACTCGAAACTACGTTGCCTTTGTGTCGTCACGTAGGCAAGGCCATTTAGCAATGAGCCCCTAAGGCAGTAGGTCAGTCCCTTAGGGTCCATTTCTCCATGTCTATATGTCCTCTCACTCATAATAAGTAGATCCTTGTCTAAACTGGGGGTGACTCCTCGACCTAGTTACAGATTTGGATTCTTGAATGCCACTGTTCTAAGAGGATACCAATAAGGATTGTGATACCTTTCGTTAGACAAACAAGAGCAGCAAAGCAAGCTACCCAAACTAAAAGTCTTGACGCAAAAACATCAACCTGTCCAAAGCAGAGCACCATACCGAAGCACTCAAACAGACTCTATATCAATTATGGCAAAAGACATGGCTAATGCAAGACTGTTTTATAAACAGGTTAACTTACAAGGTCTTGATTTTTCATTATTATGTCTTCCTATGCTACTCAAGGATGCTAAAAGCTAGAGATGCTATGATGGGGGCATAATATTTCTTTCTTTGTCTACTGCTTGTGGATTAAACTTTAGTAGTGTAAAGACTTTTTGTCTAAAGACATGATCAACAAAAGATCATCGAGGACTCTGAGGTCTACACATGAAAAGGGACAATCCTTGTCTATTGAAATGCAAGAAGTACTCAGGTCATCTCGGTCTAATTATACCTAGATGCTTGTATTTTCTTACAACATTTTAAAAGCCCAATGATGAAATAAGCACTTCAAAATACTTGCTATATCAGGATGACAAATATCCATATCCATATCCATACCGTATCCAATTACAGTTCATATCCATATCCATATCCATTTGCATTTCTCCATATCCCATCCAATAAAGATCTAAAATGTAGCAAATCAATGTTTGCAAAAGCTTGTAATTTCTTCTGTCAAGTCATTTCTTCTATCGATCAAATTTCTATATGTCTTCATATCTCTCGTCAATAGTTCTAGCTATCAACTTGAGCAACGATCCAAATGCAAGTCCATCCTTAATCCATACTGATTGAGTATATCAATCTTGTCAAATTATCCAATCACAATCAGTGGTCTTGATCCTAATCTTGTCGTAAACCATATCAATCAATCATAACTATTAGTGGGATATGTCTTTCCCATGCCTATCATGTTGATCTAGGGATATATCGTTCCCTGCCATGACAACACTATCCTTTGTGTTGCTCTAGGGATTTATCATTCCCCGCCATGACAACACTATTGTATATCGTTATCAGTATATCGTTGGTCTATCGCTTGACAGGGGCAATACCTTGTTTGTTCTTGTATCATTTGTGCATACTTTCTTACTTGCTTGTGTGTCATCATTTTATCTTGGATCGAATATCATTCACCATCTTTCTTCTACATCCAAACATTTCTTCTTCTGTCAACCTATCTCATTGTAAGATTATCCATCTCATGCCTTCTACCTTCTCCCTGTCTAATCTCCTAAGGGGGAATCCTGTCGTTAAACTTGTACCAGGGGCAAATTGGGCCATGTATCATTTTTAGACAATCTTATTATTTGAAACAACATGATAAAACACATTGTATCAAAGAGGGGCAAAATGTATACACCTAAAAATGACATGACTCTACTTAAATAAATATTTTAAATATTTATTTCATCTTCATAGTCCTCTATTAATAAATAAATAAATTTATTTATTTATTTGATTCACTTCCTCCCATTTAATTAAATAAATTTTATTTATTTAATTAATTTCATCTGCATTAACCTTATTCTTCTAAAATAATTAAATAATTTTAATTATTTAATTAAATCATCCATTCTTTTAAATTTAAATAAAATGCAAATTTATTTAAATTAAATTTCTATAAAATAAAATATAATTAATATTTTATTTATTCTTCCTAAATCATGTGCAAGTAAATTAAATAAATTTATTTATTTAATTTGCTTTCTTATCTTCAATATCATATAAAAATAAATTAAATAAATTTATTTATTTAATTTTCTTTCTTATCTTCAGTATCTTCTAAAAATGAATTAAATAAATTTATTTATTTAATTTGCTTTCTTATCTTCAATATCTTCTAAAAATAAATTAAATAAATTTATTCCTTTAATTTGCTTTCTTATCTTCAATATCTTCTAAAAATAAATTAAATAAATTTATTTATTTAATTTGCCTTTTTATCTTCCAAATCTTCTAAAAAATGAATTGAATAAATTCATTTATTTAATTTGCTTTCTTTTCCTCTAAATTATCTACAAATAATTAAATAAATCTATTTATTTAATTATGCTTTCTTATCTTCAAAAATCTTTCTTATCTTCTAAAAATATATTCTTCTTCTCATACAAAAAGGAAAAGCTCAGTTAAAAAAACAAAAATAGTTTTAAAGCAAATTTAAAACAACTTTTCTCTTAAATTAAAAAAATAAATTCTAATTTAAAAAAATGAAAACTCATCCTCATCAAGAGAGCAGTTAACTCAACAAAGCTTCTTTTTGAATGACACATGTCTTTCTTCCATTTGTTGCACGTTCCTCAACAATCTTCCTCTGTTGATCTTCTTACTTCTTTTCAACCATTGATCTTCTCTTACCCAACTCTATAAATACAACCCTCTTCTTCTATTTCATATATCCATAGCTTGAGCGAACTTATGCTGCAGAAATACAAGTGCACCTTTGGCACTTCATAGCACTTCATAGCACTTCATATTCATTCTCTCACATTTGTGTTTGAAACTCATCTTCAAATATGAACAAATATCTCAGCCATTCCATTCTTGTCACCTTTAACAAGCAAGGGAGCATTCGCTTCTGAGGGCTTTATCATCATCAAGGTCAAGAAGAGATAGGCGAACTATGGAAGTTGCAAGGTAAAGGTGTAAGTATCATTGTTTGTTATTTTATTCTCCTTTTTATCTTCAGATTTCATAGATGTATTGGGTTTATTATTCTTAATTGATTAATCCATTTTCCCCATCACAGTAGCATTAGTTACAGTTTGATTCTTTACTAATTTCAACATTGGCAGTCTACCAGATGAGTTCAACCCTGTCACGGCCTTGATGGCATCCTTGGTGATCTTGAAGGGTTTCATTAACCCCATAAATTCATCATGCATCTGACTCAGCACATACCAGACCCACTCATCTTCATCGAAGGATGGAAACCCTATAACCTAAATGAAATGTTTATCTTGCAGTGCCTTATACTTAGGTTTAAGGCCGTGAATTTTATCCCTCAGATGATTCTTGAACAAATCTACTAACTTCAAGTCCCCAAACTCATCTATACTAGCATGAATATAAGCCCTACTATCTTCAACATGTAATACACCATACAGAACACTTGAAAAGGCACCTAACGGATCAACCTCTACTAATTTGTGTGGATGTTTCTTATACTTTGGCCTAGGTCACTAAAAGATATTTACAACCAGAGGAGTAGCCATTTCAAAAGATTACAAGTTCAAAGCTTCACAGAAAAATACGTTTTACTTAGTGGGATTAGGGTTAGCTAATGAATTCACTTGTCGTACTTTGAATCTTTGAAATCTCAACTCAAGCACTCTTCTTCTTATTTTCTTCAGATGCAAAGTGATTCAAATGTTGAAAGAATGACTTTTTATGCTCTGCAAAACCTAATTTGCCATTGTAATAAATGGTCTGCCCTAGTACATCTGGTTACACTATTTCTACATTCAGTCAATCTTCAATTGCTCCACAATCAATCATATTAGCTTCTTTTCTTCTAGAATTTATTTCAACTGATCTACAATAAGCTTCTTTATCTTCATTCATCATGCCAGATTCATGCACCCACTTACTAGCTGGGGGAATTAGATTTTCAATGTAGATCCCCTTGAGCTAGAGCTCTTGTTTCAATTCCCAGAGGAATTATTAGCACTGGATTCTAGTGTGGACCCATTCCCATCATTCATTTCATCTTTCTTCACCCATGTTTTGTTCATTTCATTATGGACCTCTATCACATGAACTTTACCCTTTCCTTTATTTTTTCTCTACATGTTTTGATTTTTGCTTACCAGACCTTTTCTATCATTATTTCTGCTTCTGCAGAATCTTGCAATATGACCAGATCTATTACAATTAAATCACACAAAATTTCTTTGCTTATTTACTTGATTTCCTCTTGATCTGCATTGATTAGCCATGTGTCTAAATCCATTACATGCAAAATAGTAGCTATTGAAAGAATTGACATTTCTTCTATTGTTAGAGTAGTTTATCATCATACTTTTGCAATCATTGGATCTATGACCATACCTTTTACAATTGAAGCATTGACTGGAGAAGGATGGACCACTTTGATTCATTCTACTTTTGCATTGAGTAGCTATATGACCAAATTTATTGCAATTGAAACAATTTCCTTTGAAAGATGGATACCTTTGAGCATTAGGTTGTCTTACCAAAGGCCTTCTAGGATTCCTTCTTGGATTTGTTTGATTGGATCTAGAGCTTTGACCTTTATCGTATCCCAAACCTTGCTTATCATTGGCCTTCTTCTGACTATCAAGCAACACCTCAAGTTTAACTAAGCTTATCTTGAATTTTTGTTTATATTTATTTGCAACTTCTAGGTCATGTTTGAGAATGACAATTTGTCTTTCAAGTTGATCCTCATTATCCCTAGTTTCTTGTAGATCATATTCTAGATGACCAATTATTCTATCCAAATTGAAACTGTGATTAATGAGGACAAAATGAAAGTTAGAATGTAAATCAAATGCAAATATACAATGATTATACCTCCATAATGAACTCACAAATCCAAGAGGGAAGGAGTTGCACCCGATTAGTCTCCTCCAATTTTACCCATGATGAGTGTGTAGATGTGGATTGCCCAAATGCTCAACACAATGTAAGATGAGAGACAAGGGGATTCATATAGATTAGATGGAGATGAGGCAAGATTTTGACATTAGGATGTTAGGATGAGGAGATTGTGGAGTGATTTTGGCAGAGGTTTTGATGCATGAAGATGTCTCTCCCAAATGGCTTGGAGAGGGTCTCATTTATAGATTTTTTGAAAGGAGGATGGAGGGTGAGGATTGAAAGATGAGATCAAGGGTTAGGAATAAAAGTAAATCTTTTATTCATTTTAGGAAAAGGGGTGATAAATGAGGTATGGGTGTGTAAGAATGTGAAATGAATTAAAAATTTATTTGGGGAATGGGAAATGAATTAAGAATTCATTTTGGGGATAAGAGGTAATGAATGAGGATGGGTGAGGTGAGGGGTGTGTAAGAGAAGTAAATGTGATGTGTGATTTATTTGAATTTTTAATTTGGGGGATGTGGGGAAGGGTGTTAAACTAGGTTTGACCACCCAAATGAGAGGTTAGGACTAATTAAAGAGAGGTTTTTCTTAAGTGATCCTAGGGCTAGGATAAGGTAGGCTAGGGTAGGTTAGGGTAGGTCAATTAGTAGGCTAGATCAATTAGATAACCATGATTTATCTAATTAATGAGGATTAGGGAAAAGGACAATTTAACTAAATAAATATTATGAATATTTATTTAATCAAATGAGGATATAGTTGTAAGGTAAAAGTGATAAATTAAATGAATTAATTGATCACAAGGGATAGACAGATGGTTAGGGATAGCTTAATTAAATAAAATAAATTTATTTAATTAATAAGAGGGATAAACTGGTGTCGAGACATGGAAAATTATTTTGCGAAGAAAGCCAATTTTAGGTGTCTACATTTGCCCCTCTTTGAGATGGTGTTGCGGCTAAGTAACATCATTTCAAAGAAGTTAAAACATAGAATTGGATTGGATAGAAAAAAAGATTCTGGCTTGGAAGAATAGGGTAAGGTTTGGGGATAATTGGTAAGGGTGATGCCCCCTCGAGAGGATAGGCGGGTTGCGAGAACATGGTTGTGCTCTCGAAATGGATGGAACAAATTGGTAGAAGTGGTTGGAGGATAAGGGGTGAGATAAAAGTGTGATAATGTTGGGAGATTGATTGGTGGATGATCATTGTGTTGAAAAATGACTTAGAGGAATCCTAGGTTTGATATAGCAAAGTGGATATTTTCACCAAGGTATAGAAGACCAAGGTGATGATGTTTATCCAACATTTGCATGGACTAGACACGCAAACAAAGGGATGATCCCATGCATGCCCAAGATAGTGCAACCTTGTCCTGACAAGGGAAGGTGACTCATAGCATAAGTCCTTAGTACACAAAAGGTATGATGAACCTTAGATGCATAAGGGGATCAATATGCTAGAACCGACCCTATGATCAACAAGATATGAATACTAGCTTGGAGTAATGAAAACAACCCACAAGCATAGCATACAAAAGCAAGACTATGTCCCATTCTAGATGTTTTCACCACATACCATCATATAGTGAGATCAAGGTAGCTTTGATGTGATCTTCGAATAGGACAAAAGATAAAAATAAAAAATGAAAAGATCAATGAACCAAACAAGTAGCCATTGTCTCTCTTGCCAAAATGGATGATGATTGGATAGATTCTACCTATCGTAGGAATGATATATCATAAGGTAGGAATTGATTGATGATTGGATCATGTTTAGTTGATGTTGTAAGATTGGCTCAAGATATGATGGTGACAAGTTGTGGTTGATGCTGATTTGATAGTTGATGATTTTTGTTAAGGGATGATGCTTTGATAGGTGATGCAATGCTTGGATCTAGTGTAATCTTAGCGGGTTGGATGGGTGCATCTTATGGACCTGAGTACTGGAAACTTCCTGCATATTCCAGACTACCTACATACCCTGTATCCACGGGATCAAGGCACATTAAGATGCAAGTGGTTATGATATGTAGTTCTAATTTGTGATGATGATGTGGGATGATGATGTGTTGGATGATGAGATGTTGATAGAGCAATGTTGATTTTGTGATGGATAAATTATTTTTGGAATTTTGTGTGTTTTCTATTGTTTTGGTATTTTTTGATTTTGTGATGTTTTTTGATTTTTTGATTTTGTGATGTTTTTAGATTTTCATGATTTTGTGATGTTTTTGGATTTTTTGATTTTGTGATGTTTTCAGATTTTTTGATTATTGGAAAAGGAACAGTTTATTATGAGATGGTTGCATTGGATTTCATGTGGATAACCTTTATGCTAGATACCAATGATAAGGGAACACCAAGCCTAGAGGTGAAGGTTATGGGGTTGGATAGGGGGATTGGATAGCTAATTCATGATAGATGAATTTAGGATTTTCTCCAAGGGCTAGGTTGCAAGGAATCATATGCCCCAATGCTTAGGATTTTGCATGATGGGTTCATGTTTGAATGGATGGTGGATATACTTTTAAAAGGGAGTATTCCAAGAGGTTTCCAAAGCATGTTGTTGATATTTTACCCCTTGTCTTTATCAAGATCTAAGGTGGGAGATATAGTGGATAGAATGGATTCTGATTTCAATGAGGGTGTCTTTCGATTCAGCCTCGAATGAGGTCATCCCTAGGGGTGATGAAATCCCCTAGCAGGCCTCCTAGGAAAGGGTAAACAAAAGCGAATCAAGTGAGGTGTTTTTGATCTCTAAGGTCACCTTGCGGTGCGAGGAGAGAGCATACACACACACACTTGACTCACACTTGCACTTGTAAATTGACCCTTAGAAAATTGAAATGTAAGGAAGACACATCAAACAATGATTCTTTTTAGCCCAATTTGAAGATGTGATTGAAGACACTGGTTGATTTTAAGCCCAATTTCAATATGTGATGATCAAACAATGTTCGTTTTAGAGGCCCAAATCGAGATGTGTATGCAAACAAGATTGAAGATGAAAGATTAGAATGGATGTACTTGGATTGTTTTCTCTGTCCAAACTACTATGGTTTGCTGATTCCGATGTTGTTCCAGCCTCGAATGATCACTTGCAAGTCACAAGAACGAAAACGGAGCAAGTAGACTAGCCAAGATGATTGTTATGCAAAAATCAAGAATTTGATAAAATCTGATGAAAACTAAACTGATACAGAGAAAATAAGTGCATAAACAGATTCTTCAGGAAGTTCTATGTGATTTCAAAAAAAAATTTGTGAAAATTTGATAAAAAACGCAAAAGATATGAGCATTTGAAGTTTTGAAGTAGGTTTGACTTTGACTACGAAAAAAGGCTAGAAAAAGATATAGTCACCTAAAAATTTCCTCACAACTATGTAGTTCACTGAGTCCTCTTTCCGGTGAGTGTTCATTTGCAAATTTTCAACTCCGTATGACCAAGTTATGAGCGAGAGAAAAAAAATGCCTCCTTTGGTATGTAGGAAGCACAAAAGCAAGTCACTTGACTGTTTAGCTTGACTGCTGGCGGTTATAAAAATGTGGTCACATGTGCATTGTTAGAAGGTGGTAGCTAAAGTTTAATCTTGGTGGTTAGGTCTAAATTAGCCCACGGTCCTACATATGACCGTGGGCTATCTAGAGACCAAAAAAACTAAAAAAATAAAAAAATTTGAAACCAAAGGGAGGGCTAAAAGGTAGCCCTACCCTTCATGTGACCCAGGGTTTGGGGCGACCTGGGGCTTAGAATCGGAAAGCCCTAAAGGGGCCATAGAATATCAGATAACCATAGTTTTTTTGGGGGTATGTTTGACATTTTTGTGATAACTGTAGGGGTCAGCGGTTAGGGTTTCAGGGGAGCGGTGATGGAGGATGTTGCAGGCGAAGCAATGGTGGGATTTCGGGCAGCGGGAGATGGAGCTCAGGTGGCGGTAGTCAGGAGGTCTCGGGAGTGTGGGTGGGTATTAGGCAGGAAGATGAGGGTCAGGTGGTGGTGGTTCAGGTGAATAGGAGGTGGTTGGTGGATGGTAGAGTGGAAGGTTAGAGGTTTTGCAAGCAGAAGGAATCCAGAGCTGTGGTCAGCGATGACGGGGGAGGTGAAGTGGGCAGGGTTTCAATGAAGGTGGCGGGAGGAACAGGGGCTGGCGACGGGGTGCGTAGGCGGTGGCAACAGGAGATATAAGGGTTAGCAAGGGATGACAGGAGGTGTCTAGGCGGTGGTGACAGGGTTGGGAGTGGCAACTGGGTGGTGAAGCGGTGGATCGGTGACAGTTTTAAACAAATGCTGCAAAACAAAAAACTTAACCCTACAAACTAGCGATGGTAGAAAATAGAGAAAACGACTGATTACAGAAAATAGGCAATGAGAAGATTAGTGTGGGGGGTCATAGATCTATACTGTACAGATCTATATGGTACGGATTGTACCCTAAAAAACTTTCAAAAAAATTCAAAAATTCTAGTCACCGAGCATAGTCAAGTTTACTGTCAAAAAAGTCAGAAACAACGTTCTAGTCTTGACAATGTCATCCATTTCTTCCCAAAATGCAACCTGCAACACTTCACCCCCAAAAACTTGCAAAACTTCACAAAAACTATTAGAAAACGAAGATTTTGACAACAAAACCTTCACAAAATGATGATTAGATTCAAGACCGGGTGTGCCAATGTGATTAATGAAATCAAAATGAAAGTTAGAATGTAAATTAAATGCAAATATACAACGATTATACCTCCATAATGAACTCACAAATCTAAGAGGGAAGGAGTTGCACCCGATTAGTCTCCTCCAATTTTACCCATGATGAGTGTGTAGATGTGGATTGCTCAAATGCTCAACATAATGTAAGATGAGAGACAAGGGGATTCATATAGATTAGATGGAGATGAGGCAAGATTTTGACATTAGGATGTTAGGATGAGGAGATTGTGGAGTGATTTTGGCAAAGGTTTTGATGCATGAAGAAGTCTCTCCCAAATGGCTTGGAGAGGGTCTCATTTATAGATTTTTTGAAAGGAGGATGGAGGGTGAGGATTCAAAGATGAGATCAAGGGCTAGGAATAAAAGTAAATCTTTTATTCATTTTGGGAAAAGGGGTGATAAATGAGGTATGGGTGTGTAAGAATGTGAAATGAATTAAAAATTCATTTGAGGAATGGGAAATGAATTAAGAATTTATTTTGGGGATAAGAGGTAATGAATGAGGATGGGTGAGGTGAGGGGTGTGTAAGAGAAGTAAATGTGATGTGTGATTTATTTGAATTTTTAATTTGGGGGATGTGGGGAAGGGTGTTAAACTAGGTTTGACCACCCAAATGAGAGGTTAGGACTAATTAAACAGAAGTTTTGCTTAATTGATCCTAGGGCTAGGATGAGGTAGGCTAGGGTAGGTTAGGGTAGGTCAATTAGTAGGCTAGATCAATTAGATAACCATGATTTATCTAATTAATGAGGATTAGGGAAAAGGAAAATTTAACTAAATAAATATTGTGAATATTTATTTATTTAAATGAGGATATAGTTGTAAGGTAAAAGTGGTAAATTAAATGAATTAATTGATCACAAGGGATAGACAGATGGTTAGGGATAACTTAATTAAATAAAATAAATTTATTTAATTAATAAGAGGGATAAACTAGTGTCGAGACATGGAAAATTATTTTGCGAAGCAAGCCAATTTTAGGTGTCTACAGAAACATTCTTCTATTCTTTCTTTTAGATATTGATTTAGTTTTTCCTCACTTTTCTTCCTTTCCTCAATTTCCTTGGTTAGTCTCATCACCCCAGATTCCATCTCATGTTTTAGGACAACTTCTTTTGCTAGGTTCTCACATTCCTTTGTCTTCTCCTTCAGGGCCTCATTCATATCATTGTCTTCATTCTGATTTCCTAGATGATGAAGTAGCTACTTCTTTTTTCCATTAGAATTGCTCAATTGTCCTTTTAAGGTCTCAATGAAATCTTCAGCATGTTTAAGGTTCTCTTGTTGTTCTTTGACTTCTGCTCTGGATTGATCAAGATCTTCTAAAGGAAGTTTAAGTTGTTCATTGATGCCATCAGAATACTTGAATGTAACACATTGAAAACACCTTCCCAAATCTTTCTCAAGTTGTTAAACTCCTTCTAAGGAACCTCACTTTGATACCAATTGTTGAGAATAAGGAACACTTAGAGGGGGGGTGAATCAATGTTCTGCAAAACTTATTACTTTGTTCCTTTATTACTTTACCACATAAATCCAAAAGAAAGAAGCATGAATACAAGAATAGAAACAACAAGGTCACAACACATGAACACTAGGATTTTTACGTGGAAACCCAGTTAAGGGAAAAACCATGGTGGGGGTTAACCCACAAGAATTTATAATCTATTAAAAGTATTACAAATGGGGAAGGCACTTGCCTTCGGGCACACTGCCCAAAGTTCACTACTCAAGGAGGCTCACTACCTACAAAAACAATTACAAGAGTTCATTGGAATGATTGAACTAAAGAATAACATCTAACAATGCAAGATTGCAGTTCCGATTGAGCTCAATACACTGACTTTGTACACTTCATCCTTTTCTACCCTGTTTCACTATTCTACCATAATCAGAGGATCAGATCTCTACTTTGCACTTGATACTACCACCCTTCACACCTCTTGCTTCATATTCACACAACAACAACCTCAAATGCTCAAATCCATTGATCATATATATCTGTTTCATGAGATAACATCAACTGCAATCAGCCTTGAGAAAAACTTAAGGTCTTTTTAAGAACACTATTCTATCAGCTGAATCCATGCCCAAATACCAATGCGGGCCAAAACCTATACATTCAAGTCATCACACATGTTGGCCAATACCACTAGATCTCACAAATTACTTCACCAACAACTTTTCTTAATCCGCACAATGATCAAATACTAAGTCAGTTTGTTCTTCACTGGACTAAAGTGTTTAACTAGAACCTGATACTCAGATGCATGTAACTTTCAATCCCTTCATCACTGGAGGCTAAAATATTAGATTTAGGTAGTCCTAAAATCCCTTAATAGTCCCTCAGATCCACAACACAATATAATTAACTGTGAAGAAATGCAGACTAATATGTTGAACCCTTTCAAATGCTCTATTCCTGTCTATCTGGACTTAGATAAATCTACATTTTGACTTCTAGTATGATCAAATGATGTAATACAGATGTGTAAGATAGATTCAGTTGCCATCAATGACAACACCTGATGTGCCTAATAGTGTCTCTTTCCAACAACCTCTACAATAGGTTGTTGCATAGACTTGTGCCTCACCTCCAACTCAAGTACCTGCTATGCTACCAAAACTACAGGTGTCCTCTACCTCCCACCACACTATCAAGGTGCCCTCTATCTTAGCACCTCTCCTACCTATACCTACTATACAGGTACCTGCTACTTTACCTGTTGCTCATCCTACGGTGGCACCTATAAAGGAGGTATCACTACGTACCTCCCTCTCCCTCTCCTGTGTCCTCCCCTAGCCTCTACATGCCCAACTACTATTGCTGCCAAAACATCAATCAGCTCATCATCACCCCAAACCTCCACCTCCTCCATCACTATGTAATCCTCAATAACCTCACCCCCCTCCTCTCTAGCCTCCTCATCCCCCTTCCCACCAGACTCCTCATCCCCCTCATCTCTAGTCTTTGCATCCCCCTCTACTCCTACCTCCTCTAGCATGTCCACCTCCTCCATCAAGTCTGTCAGCCGAGTGGGGTGCCACATCTACCACCAAGTGTCATATGCTGACGTAGTACCTATATCTCTGACCTCACTCCTCCAATCCCACCTTAATGGCTACAAGCCTGTGAAGTCTACTATCATAACCTATGGTTGTATGGATGGGGGCCACCTATGTGCATCTCAATGAGTCTATGAGAATATGGCTATTTACTGTGGGGCATCCTATCATAATCCAAATTGCCGCAGGACCCGTGATGGTAAGTACATGTTGATGGTGTGGTCACCTTGACCCATCAGGTACCAAGGCTAAAATGTGTAAGGCATATGGATGTCATAGTCTGGCCAAGGCTCCACTTTGATACAGGGTTGCCAGGTAACCTGAATCATGTCATCCAAAACCAGCTGCCAGCATCGCACCTATCCTGTGTAGGTATACTCTGCATCCTGATACAAAAAGACATAAGGCTCGAATGGGTAGTGAAAATATACATATCTTAGCCTGGTAATCGCTATATGCTCCCATGCCCATACATGCAACAAAGTAATGCCAACTGATAATGCTGAGTCACAATGGTAAACCACTATATGTATCACATGGTATAGCTACACCAACATACAGGGCCCCAAGGCATACACCATCTCATGTCGAACCATCCCCTCAATCATCTCTCCCCATTCGACTAGAAAGCCCCTACCTCACTAATCCGAAATCACCACACTACCAATCAATGCACACAAGAATAATGTGAAGTGGTCTGCACCCACCACCAGCATCGCCTCATAACTCATCTCTTGCCAGTCAGTCGATAACACCATCCGACCATGGGCAAATACTCTAAGTAAGGCCCTCCATCTCCTCCTTGTGTCATACACCACTCACTAACCATGAATGAGTATCTTGAGGATGCGATAAACATCCTCAAGTGTGATCTTGATCTCACTTGTAGGAAGCAAAAATGAGCATGTCTCGAGGCAATAGCGCTCTAGGAGAGTCATCATCAGAGCTCTATGAGCTCGTAGTACTAGCATCTGGGTAGGTGTCAAAATCCCTAGCCTTAGGTAGCATCATCAAAACTTTCAAACAACTCCATCACTAAGGGCACATGCCACTCCCGCAAGGCCACTATAAAAGACCTCATATCCTACATCCACAAATTCTTGTCAAAAACATACCTATTATTCCAAAATCTAACTTGTCCCATCAAAGCTTTTTCTGTTGGAGGCCAAAACAATTTTGGCACCACTATGGACCCCTTTTGCACCAATTCTAATGATGGTGCCACCCTATTCCCATTTGGCACTAATCCAGAAGATAGCACCACTGCATAGATTTTATGTGCCACTATAGAGCATTGCACTACACTTCTAGTTGGCATTAATTAGCGAGATGGTACCAATTTTCCCTATAGTTCTGATCCATAAGATGGCGCTACTTTCCCACATAGCACCAATCTAGAAGATAGCACAACTACATAGGATTGTGATAATCTAGAGGATAGCGCTACCCCGAACCCATTTGGCGTCAATACACCAAACCCTAAACCCTGCGCAATATTGTGCTAAAATAGAGGATGGCACCAAAACACTAGGTTTTGGTGCTGATTCATCCCTTTTCCATCCCCAACAGATAGTGCCAATCTAGAGGATAGTGCTAATCCGCTCCGCTTTTTGTGCTGTGTGATCACCCAATAGCGCCAAAAATCTAAAAACCCTTATTCTGGACATAAAAAATGTGATATAAACAAAAAAAGGACAAAGCTAGGGTTAGGGCCTACCTGGGGTCCAGCCTCTGGTGCCCTCCTGTATGCTTGAAATTGCTCATAAATGTGATCAAAACATAGGAACATGGGATTGTGATTAGCCATTCTCTCCTTCTCTCCTTCCAAGTGGCTCTAGGTGTACAAATGTGGCACTCTTAGGACCCACTCTTCTAATTATAGTAAGCCATGTCATCCATCCACGCATTTTTTCTTCCCCAGGGTGTAGATCACAACTGTTTTCATTTGTTCTTCTTCCTATCAACCTACGTTTCTCTCCCCTATCCAAATTTCACCCATGTCGCGTCCTTTTGAGAGCACACCTGAATTTTTTTTTATTCTTTTCACCGACCTCTTGAGGGGGCATCCCTCACTCATTTCATTCCTTCCTGGTAGTTGGGGCATATTTTTCTTTAACCTGATGCCACTTCCCTACTAGGTCTTGATGCCACGTCAAAGAGGGGCAAATGTAGACACCTAAAAATGTCTTCATCATCAAACGGACTCCCAACATCCCTAAACATACCAATTTCCCTTCTAATCAATTAATTAAATTTTTATTTAATTAATTATCCCTTCATCACCTAATTTTTCATCATTTTATCCCCTACATTTGGATTAATTTAATTAATTCAATAGTCCAACCTTACCCAATTAATTAAATAAATATGCAATATTTATTTGGTTAATTCCACCTTTTCACTAAATACAATTAATTAGGTAAATCATGTTTATCTAATTAATTCAGCCTATTAATCAACCTATTCCTACCCTAGTTAATTAAAAATCTATTATTTAATTACCTAGCCTAACCTACATGACCCTAGACCTAGGATTAATTAAATAAAACCTTATTTAATTAATATTAACCTCCCATTAACCCATTCCCTAATTTTTTCCAGCCATATTAATTAGCTAACCACCCTAATTAAAATGGTCAAACCTCAATTAACACCCTTTCCCACACATTTCAAATAAAAAATTATTATCCTTGCCACATAAAAATAAATTTTTATACACATGTCATAACCCTCATTAAAGCCACTTACACATGTCATAACTCATTAATACTCACTCTTCCCCAAATGAATTTTTAATTCATTTTTCTCTTCCCCATGTGAATTTTTAATTCACAAATAATCCATCTCACCCAACCTCATTTAATTCACCCCTTTCCCAAGATGAATTTAAAATTCATCTTTATTCCTAGCCCTCCATTTTCTAAGATGAAATCTAGGCCCTCCACATCATCTTCATCCTCCACCATTGGATCAAAATCCCTCCAAAATGCCTATAAATACATCTTCCAAGTCATTTTATCATCCAATTTCTAAGTAGTGTTACCATGCTAAAATATCTCTTGAGATAGTTAACTTGTGAGTTGTATTATTTTGCGAAGAAAGCCAATTTTAGGTGTCTACATTTGCCCCTCTTTGAGATGGTGTTGCGGCTAAGTAACATCATTTCAAAGAAGTTAAAACATAGAATTGGATTGGATAGAAAAAAAGATTCTGGCTTGGAAGAATAGGGTAAGGTTTGGGGATAATTGGTAAGGGTGATGCCCCCTCGAGAGGATAGGCGGGTTGCGAGAACATGGTTGTGCTCTCGAAATGGATGGAACAAATTGGTAGAAGTGGTTGGAGGATAAGGGGTGAGATAAAAGTGTGATAATGTTGGGAGATTGATTGGTGGATGATCATTGTGTTGAAAAATGACTTAGAGGAATCCTAGGTTTGATATAGCAAAGTGGATATTTTCACCAAGGTATAGAAGACCAAGGTGATGATGTTTATCCAACATTTGCATGGACTAGACACGCAAACAAAGGGATGATCCCATGCATGCCCAAGATAGTGCAACCTTGTCCTGACAAGGGAAGGTGACTCATAGCATAAGTCCTTAGTACACAAAAGGTATGATGAACCTTAGATGCATAAGGGGATCAATATGCTAGAACCGACCCTATGATCAACAAGATATGAATACTAGCTTGGAGTAATGAAAACAACCCACAAGCATAGCATACAAAAGCAAGACTATGTCCCATTCTAGATGTTTTCACCACATACCATCATATAGTGAGATCAAGGTAGCTTTGATGTGATCTTCGAATAGGACAAAAGATAAAAATAAAAAATGAAAAGATCAATGAACCAAACAAGTAGCCATTGTCTCTCTTGCCAAAATGGATGATGATTGGATAGATTCTACCTATCGTAGGAATGATATATCATAAGGTAGGAATTGATTGATGATTGGATCATGTTTAGTTGATGTTGTAAGATTGGCTCAAGATATGATGGTGACAAGTTGTGGTTGATGCTGATTTGATAGTTGATGATTTTTGTTAAGGGATGATGCTTTGATAGGTGATGCAATGCTTGGATCTAGTGTAATCTTAGCGGGTTGGATGGGTGCATCTTATGGACCTGAGTACTGGAAACTTCCTGCATATTCCAGACTACCTACATACCCTGTATCCACGGGATCAAGGCACATTAAGATGCAAGTGGTTATGATATGTAGTTCTAATTTGTGATGATGATGTGGGATGATGATGTGTTGGATGATGAGATGTTGATAGAGCAATGTTGATTTTGTGATGGATAAATTATTTTTGGAATTTTGTGTGTTTTCTATTGTTTTGGTATTTTTTGATTTTGTGATGTTTTTTGATTTTTTGATTTTGTGATGTTTTTAGATTTTCATGATTTTGTGATGTTTTTGGATTTTTTGATTTTGTGATGTTTTCAGATTTTTTGATTATTGGAAAAGGAACAGTTTATTATGAGATGGTTGCATTGGATTTCATGTGGATAACCTTTATGCTAGATACCAATGATAAGGGAACACCAAGCCTAGAGGTGAAGGTTATGGGGTTGGATAGGGGGATTGGATAGCTAATTCATGATAGATGAATTTAGGATTTTCTCCAAGGGCTAGGTTGCAAGGAATCATATGCCCCAATGCTTAGGATTTTGCATGATGGGTTCATGTTTGAATGGATGGTGGATATACTTTTAAAAGGGAGTATTCCAAGAGGTTTCCAAAGCATGTTGTTGATATTTTACCCCTTGTCTTTATCAAGATCTAAGGTGGGAGATATAGTGGATAGAATGGATTCTGATTTCAATGAGGGTGTCTTTCGATTCAGCCTCGAATGAGGTCATCCCTAGGGGTGATGAAATCCCCTAGCAGGCCTCCTAGGAAAGGGTAAACAAAAGCGAATCAAGTGAGGTGTTTTTGATCTCTAAGGTCACCTTGCGGTGCGAGGAGAGAGCATACACACACACACTTGACTCACACTTGCACTTGTAAATTGACCCTTAGAAAATTGAAATGTAAGGAAGACACATCAAACAATGATTCTTTTTAGCCCAATTTGAAGATGTGATTGAAGACACTGGTTGATTTTAAGCCCAATTTCAATATGTGATGATCAAACAATGTTCGTTTTAGAGGCCCAAATCGAGATGTGTATGCAAACAAGATTGAAGATGAAAGATTAGAATGGATGTACTTGGATTGTTTTCTCTGTCCAAACTACTATGGTTTGCTGATTCCGATGTTGTTCCAGCCTCGAATGATCACTTGCAAGTCACAAGAACGAAAACGGAGCAAGTAGACTAGCCAAGATGATTGTTATGCAAAAATCAAGAATTTGATAAAATCTGATGAAAACTAAACTGATACAGAGAAAATAAGTGCATAAACAGATTCTTCAGGAAGTTCTATGTGATTTCAAAAAAAAATTTGTGAAAATTTGATAAAAAACGCAAAAGATATGAGCATTTGAAGTTTTGAAGTAGGTTTGACTTTGACTACGAAAAAAGGCTAGAAAAAGATATAGTCACCTAAAAATTTCCTCACAACTATGTAGTTCACTGAGTCCTCTTTCCGGTGAGTGTTCATTTGCAAATTTTCAACTCCGTATGACCAAGTTATGAGCGAGAGAAAAAAAATGCCTCCTTTGGTATGTAGGAAGCACAAAAGCAAGTCACTTGACTGTTTAGCTTGACTGCTGGCGGTTATAAAAATGTGGTCACATGTGCATTGTTAGAAGGTGGTAGCTAAAGTTTAATCTTGGTGGTTAGGTCTAAATTAGCCCACGGTCCTACATATGACCGTGGGCTATCTAGAGACCAAAAAAACTAAAAAAATAAAAAAATTTGAAACCAAAGGGAGGGCTAAAAGGTAGCCCTACCCTTCATGTGACCCAGGGTTTGGGGCGACCTGGGGCTTAGAATCGGAAAGCCCTAAAGGGGCCATAGAATATCAGATAACCATAGTTTTTTTGGGGGTATGTTTGACATTTTTGTGATAACTGTAGGGGTCAGCGGTTAGGGTTTCAGGGGAGCGGTGATGGAGGATGTTGCAGGCGAAGCGATGGTGGGATTTCGGGCAGCGGGAGATGGAGCTCAGGTGGCGGTAGTCAGGAGGTCTCGGGAGTGTGGGTGGGTATTAGGCAGGAAGATGAGGGTCAGGTGGTGGTGGTTCAGGTGAATAGGAGGTGGTTGGTGGATGGTAGAGTGGAAGGTTAGAGGTTTTGCAAGCAGAAGGAATCCAGAGCTGTGGTCAGCGATGACGGGGGAGGTGAAGTGGGCAGGGTTTCAATGAAGGTGGCGGGAGGAACAGGGGCTGGCGACGGGGTGCGTAGGCGGTGGCAACAGGAGATATAAGGGTTAGCAAGGGATGACAGGAGGTGTCTAGGCGGTGGTGACAGGGTTGGGAGTGGCAACTGGGTGGTGAAGCGGTGGATCGGTGACAGTTTTAAACAAATGCTGCAAAACAAAAAACTTAACCCTACAAACTAGCGATGGTAGAAAATAGAGAAAACGACTGATTACAGAAAATAGGCAATGAGAAGATTAGTGTGGGGGGTCATAGATCTATACTGTACAGATCTATATGGTACGGATTGTACCCTAAAAAACTTTCAAAAAAATTCAAAAATTCTAGTCACCGAGCATAGTCAAGTTTACTGTCAAAAAAGTCAGAAACAACGTTCTAGTCTTGACAATGTCATCCATTTCTTCCCAAAATGCAACCTGCAACACTTCACCCCCAAAAACTTGCAAAACTTCACAAAAACTATTAGAAAACGAAGATTTTGACAACAAAACCTTCACAAAATGATGATTAGATTCAAGACCGGGTGTGCCAATGTGATTAATGAAATCAAAATGAAAGTTAGAATGTAAATTAAATGCAAATATACAACGATTATACCTCCATAATGAACTCACAAATCTAAGAGGGAAGGAGTTGCACCCGATTAGTCTCCTCCAATTTTACCCATGATGAGTGTGTAGATGTGGATTGCTCAAATGCTCAACATAATGTAAGATGAGAGACAAGGGGATTCATATAGATTAGATGGAGATGAGGCAAGATTTTGACATTAGGATGTTAGGATGAGGAGATTGTGGAGTGATTTTGGCAAAGGTTTTGATGCATGAAGAAGTCTCTCCCAAATGGCTTGGAGAGGGTCTCATTTATAGATTTTTTGAAAGGAGGATGGAGGGTGAGGATTCAAAGATGAGATCAAGGGCTAGGAATAAAAGTAAATCTTTTATTCATTTTGGGAAAAGGGGTGATAAATGAGGTATGGGTGTGTAAGAATGTGAAATGAATTAAAAATTCATTTGAGGAATGGGAAATGAATTAAGAATTTATTTTGGGGATAAGAGGTAATGAATGAGGATGGGTGAGGTGAGGGGTGTGTAAGAGAAGTAAATGTGATGTGTGATTTATTTGAATTTTTAATTTGGGGGATGTGGGGAAGGGTGTTAAACTAGGTTTGACCACCCAAATGAGAGGTTAGGACTAATTAAACAGAAGTTTTGCTTAATTGATCCTAGGGCTAGGATGAGGTAGGCTAGGGTAGGTTAGGGTAGGTCAATTAGTAGGCTAGATCAATTAGATAACCATGATTTATCTAATTAATGAGGATTAGGGAAAAGGAAAATTTAACTAAATAAATATTGTGAATATTTATTTATTTAAATGAGGATATAGTTGTAAGGTAAAAGTGGTAAATTAAATGAATTAATTGATCACAAGGGATAGACAGATGGTTAGGGATAACTTAATTAAATAAAATAAATTTATTTAATTAATAAGAGGGATAAACTAGTGTCGAGACATGGAAAATTATTTTGCGAAGCAAGCCAATTTTAGGTGTCTACAGAAACATTCTTCTATTCTTTCTTTTAGATATTGATTTAGTTTTTCCTCACTTTTCTTCCTTTCCTCAATTTCCTTGGTTAGTCTCATCACCCCAGATTCCATCTCATGTTTTAGGACAACTTCTTTTGCTAGGTTCTCACATTCCTTTGTCTTCTCCTTCAGGGCCTCATTCATATCATTGTCTTCATTCTGATTTCCTAGATGATGAAGTAGCTACTTCTTTTTTCCATTAGAATTGCTCAATTGTCCTTTTAAGGTCTCAATGAAATCTTCAGCATGTTTAAGGTTCTCTTGTTGTTCTTTGACTTCTGCTCTGGATTGATCAAGATCTTCTAAAGGAAGTTTAAGTTGTTCATTGATGCCATCAGAATACTTGAATGTAACACATTGAAAACACCTTCCCAAATCTTTCTCAAGTTGTTAAACTCCTTCTAAGGAACCTCACTTTGATACCAATTGTTGAGAATAAGGAACACTTAGAGGGGGGGTGAATCAATGTTCTGCAAAACTTATTACTTTGTTCCTTTATTACTTTACCACATAAATCCAAAAGAAAGAAGCATGAATACAAGAATAGAAACAACAAGGTCACAACACATGAACACTAGGATTTTTACGTGGAAACCCAGTTAAGGGAAAAACCATGGTGGGGGTTAACCCACAAGAATTTATAATCTATTAAAAGTATTACAAATGGGGAAGGCACTTGCCTTCGGGCACACTGCCCAAAGTTCACTACTCAAGGAGGCTCACTACCTACAAAAACAATTACAAGAGTTCATTGGAATGATTGAACTAAAGAATAACATCTAACAATGCAAGATTGCAGTTCCGATTGAGCTCAATACACTGACTTTGTACACTTCATCCTTTTCTACCCTGTTTCACTATTCTACCATAATCAGAGGATCAGATCTCTACTTTGCACTTGATACTACCACCCTTCACACCTCTTGCTTCATATTCACACAACAACAACCTCAAATGCTCAAATCCATTGATCATATATATCTGTTTCATGAGATAACATCAACTGCAATCAGCCTTGAGAAAAACTTAAGGTCTTTTTAAGAACACTATTCTATCAGCTGAATCCATGCCCAAATACCAATGCGGGCCAAAACCTATACATTCAAGTCATCACACATGTTGGCCAATACCACTAGATCTCACAAATTACTTCACCAACAACTTTTCTTAATCCGCACAATGATCAAATACTAAGTCAGTTTGTTCTTCACTGGACTAAAGTGTTTAACTAGAACCTGATACTCAGATGCATGTAACTTTCAATCCCTTCATCACTGGAGGCTAAAATATTAGATTTAGGTAGTCCTAAAATCCCTTAATAGTCCCTCAGATCCACAACACAATATAATTAACTGTGAAGAAATGCAGACTAATATGTTGAACCCTTTCAAATGCTCTATTCCTGTCTATCTGGACTTAGATAAATCTACATTTTGACTTCTAGTATGATCAAATGATGTAATACAGATGTGTAAGATAGATTCAGTTGCCATCAATGACAACACCTGATGTGCCTAATAGTGTCTCTTTCCAACAACCTCTACAATAGGTTGTTGCATAGACTTGTGCCTCACCTCCAACTCAAGTACCTGCTATGCTACCAAAACTACAGGTGTCCTCTACCTCCCACCACACTATCAAGGTGCCCTCTATCTTAGCACCTCTCCTACCTATACCTACTATACAGGTACCTGCTACTTTACCTGTTGCTCATCCTACGGTGGCACCTATAAAGGAGGTATCACTACGTACCTCCCTCTCCCTCTCCTGTGTCCTCCCCTAGCCTCTACATGCCCAACTACTATTGCTACCAAAACATCAATCAGCTCATCATCACCCCAAACCTCCACCTCCTCCATCACTATGTAATCCTCAATAACCTCACCCCCCTCCTCTCTAGCCTCCTCATCCCCCTTCCCACCAGACTCCTCATCCCCCTCATCTCTAGTCTTTGCATCCCCCTCTACTCCTACCTCCTCTAGCATGTCCACCTCCTCCATCAAGTCTGTCAGCCGAGTGGGGTGCCACATCTACCACCAAGTGTCATATGCTGACGTAGTACCTATATCTCTGACCTCACTCCTCCAATCCCACCTTAATGGCTACAAGCCTGTGAAGTCTACTATCATAACCTATGGTTGTATGGATGGGGGCCACCTATGTGCATCTCAATGAGTCTATGAGAATATGGCTATTTACTGTGGGGCATCCTATCATAATCCAAATTGCCGCAGGACCCGTGATGGTAAGTACATGTTGATGGTGTGGTCACCTTGACCCATCAGGTACCAAGGCTAAAATGTGTAAGGCATATGGATGTCATAGTCTGGCCAAGGCTCCACTTTGATACAGGGTTGCCAGGTAACCTGAATCATGTCATCCAAAACCAGCTGCCAGCATCGCACCTATCCTGTGTAGGTATACTCTGCATCCTGATACAAAAAGACATAAGGCTCGAATGGGTAGTGAAAATATACATATCTTAGCCTGGTAATCGCTATATGCTCCCATGCCCATACATGCAACAAAGTAATGCCAACTGATAATGCTGAGTCACAATGGTAAACCACTATATGTATCACATGGTATAGCTACACCAACATACAGGGCCCCAAGGCATACACCATCTCATGTCGAACCATCCCCTCAATCATCTCTCCCCATTCGACTAGAAAGCCCCTACCTCACTAATCCGAAATCACCACACTACCAATCAATGCACACAAGAATAATGTGAAGTGGTCTGCACCCACCACCAGCATCGCCTCATAACTCATCTCTTGCCAGTCAGTCGATAACACCATCCGACCATGGGCAAATACTCTAAGTAAGGCCCTCCATCTCCTCCTTGTGTCATACACCACTCACTAACCATGAATGAGTATCTTGAGGATGCGATAAACATCCTCAAGTGTGATCTTGATCTCACTTGTAGGAAGCAAAAATGAGCATGTCTCGAGGCAATAGCGCTCTAGGAGAGTCATCATCAGAGCTCTATGAGCTCGTAGTACTAGCATCTGGGTAGGTGTCAAAATCCCTAGCCTTAGGTAGCATCATCAAAACTTTCAAACAACTCCATCACTAAGGGCACATGCCACTCCCGCAAGGCCACTATAAAAGACCTCATATCCTACATCCACAAATTCTTGTCAAAAACATACCTATTATTCCAAAATCTAACTTGTCCCATCAAAGCTTTTTCTGTTGGAGGCCAAAACAATTTTGGCACCACTATGGACCCCTTTTGCACCAATTCTAATGATGGTGCCACCCTATTCCCATTTGGCACTAATCCAGAAGATAGCACCACTGCATAGATTTTATGTGCCACTATAGAGCATTGCACTACACTTCTAGTTGGCATTAATTAGCGAGATGGTACCAATTTTCCCTATAGTTCTGATCCATAAGATGGCGCTACTTTCCCACATAGCACCAATCTAGAAGATAGCACAACTACATAGGATTGTGATAATCTAGAGGATAGCGCTACCCCGAACCCATTTGGCGTCAATACACCAAACCCTAAACCCTGCGCAATATTGTGCTAAAATAGAGGATGGCACCAAAACACTAGGTTTTGGTGCTGATTCATCCCTTTTCCATCCCCAACAGATAGTGCCAATCTAGAGGATAGTGCTAATCCGCTCCGCTTTTTGTGCTGTGTGATCACCCAATAGCGCCAAAAATCTAAAAACCCTTATTCTGGACATAAAAAATGTGATATAAACAAAAAAAGGACAAAGCTAGGGTTAGGGCCTACCTGGGGTCCAGCCTCTGGTGCCCTCCTGTATGCTTGAAATTGCTCATAAATGTGATCAAAACATAGGAACATGGGATTGTGATTAGCCATTCTCTCCTTCTCTCCTTCCAAGTGGCTCTAGGTGTACAAATGTGGCACTCTTAGGACCCACTCTTCTAATTATAGTAAGCCATGTCATCCATCCACGCATTTTTTCTTCCCCAGGGTGTAGATCACAACTGTTTTCATTTGTTCTTCTTCCTATCAACCTACGTTTCTCTCCCCTATCCAAATTTCACCCATGTCGCGTCCTTTTGAGAGCACACCTGAATTTTTTTTTATTCTTTTCACCGACCTCTTGAGGGGGCATCCCTCACTCATTTCATTCCTTCCTGGTAGTTGGGGCATATTTTTCTTTAACCTGATGCCACTTCCCTACTAGGTCTTGATGCCACGTCAAAGAGGGGCAAATGTAGACACCTAAAAATGTCTTCATCATCAAACGGACTCCCAACATCCCTAAACATACCAATTTCCCTTCTAATCAATTAATTAAATTTTTATTTAATTAATTATCCCTTCATCACCTAATTTTTCATCATTTTATCCCCTACATTTGGATTAATTTAATTAATTCAATAGTCCAACCTTACCCAATTAATTAAATAAATATGCAATATTTATTTGGTTAATTCCACCTTTTCACTAAATACAATTAATTAGGTAAATCATGTTTATCTAATTAATTCAGCCTATTAATCAACCTATTCCTACCCTAGTTAATTAAATATCTATTATTTAATTACCTAGCCTAACCTACATGACCCTAGACCTAGGATTAATTAAATAAAACCTTATTTAATTAATATTAACCTCCCATTAACCCATTCCCTAATTTTTTCCAGCCATATTAATTAGCTAACCACCCTAATTAAAATGGTCAAACCTCAATTAACACCCTTTCCCACACATTTCAAATAAAAAATTATTATCCTTGCCACATAAAAATAAATTTTTATACACATGTCATAACCCTCATTAAAGCCACTTACACATGTCATAACTCATTAATACTCACTCTTCCCCAAATGAATTTTTAATTCATTTTTCTCTTCCCCATGTGAATTTTTAATTCACAAATAATCCATCTCACCCAACCTCATTTAATTCACCCCTTTCCCAAGATGAATTTAAAATTCATCTTTATTCCTAGCCCTCCATTTTCTAAGATGAAATCTAGGCCCTCCACATCATCTTCATCCTCCACCATTGGATCAAAATCCCTCCAAAATGCCTGTAAATACATCTTCCAAGTCATTTTATCATCCAATTTCTAAGTAGTGTTACCATGCTAAAATATCTCTTGAGATAGTTAACTTGTGAGTTGTATTAGTGAGAGTATTTCACATATAATATATCATCTTGGGTATAGCTAGGAGCTCTTGGGTGCAAGCTTCTCCACCCTATCTTGGATTTGTGACTCATTGTGAAGGTATAACATTTTTTATGCATTTGTTTTGTGTTTTCTACTTTCATTTTGATTTCACTAATCATAGTATGAACTTGTTTTCATTTCTTGAATTCCAACAATTTTAGTGGTTTTCTAAGAGTGATAAGGTGCTCAATTTTATTTAATCAAAACAAGGTCTCAACTGCACACCAAGAAAAAAGCCAAAAGAGAACAAGACTGCACAAACAACTATACAAAATGTACATTATGATACAATGTTGCATCATCATGATATGACCTACCTTGTCTTGAAAATAGTGTTTGAGGAATTGTCCATTAATTGGCAATGGGATATCCTCACCTATTAGGGTCTTGAGCCTATAAGTGTTGTCACCTAAGATTTTTGAAATTTGAAAGGGACCTATCCATAACTTGTCAAACTTTCCTTGGTCACCTCTCCTTTTGTGTTCTTTGTCCTATGATAGGACTAGGTCTAAGATTGTAAAGGCCTTTACCTTATCTCTTTTATCAAACCAACGTTTGATTGTAGCCTGATGTTTGGCAAATTGATTAATCGCTCTATCACATTTCTCTTCTAAGTGCATCAATTGAAGTAACCTTACTCCTTGCTTGTTATCTATCCCAAGATGTTCCTATGCAAAATGTAGGGTAGGGATTTTGAGGTTGACAGGGAGGATAGGATCCACCCCATAAACTAACTGGTAAGGGGAATTTCCCAATGCAATCTTCACTCTGGTTCTATCTACCCATAGGACATATTTAAGTAAAGTATTCCATTCTATGGGATTCTTTTCAATCAATTTTTTTATGATGTTCATTCAGCCAAACCATTACCCTGGGGATAATAATTAGATGAGAATTTCAAGATCACCCTATGATCAAATGCCCAACTAGATAACTTAAGAGATGTAAAAGCAGGTCCATTGTCACACACAAGAGCATAGGGAACCCCAAACTTGGTGATTATGTTGTTTTCTAGGAATTTGATCATGTCTTGTGAAGTACAAGTCTTGCTACTAAGTGCTTCAGTCCATCTAGTATAATAATATGTAATTGTTAGGGCATACATGTGTCTTGACAATGATGGAGGGTGTTAGAGGAAATATTGTCAATAGTATTAAACTACTAATAATCCAATAATCTCAATGAAATATGATGCAAATCAAATAAACAAAGAAATATTACCTTGAAGACTGATTTACCTCGAAGCTTGCATTGTCGCCTATCTTGTATTGATCTTGTTAATGAATACATCCCTCAAAAGTGTGCACTTCCTCGCTGTTTAAGTATGACAATACTTGAATGGCAATATTTTGGACAAATGCAATGAAGATTACCTACAATGCAACTATTATGAAGATGGGAGATGGATGATTGAAGCCATCATTGTATGGATGTGAGATTAATAGAGATAATGTAATGAGCAATATGGATGATTTGCCAAAGGCACGCTGGAATTTTTGCAGAGTAACTTTGCTATAGCTTGTGGATTGTTGAAATGAGGGAATGAGCTTCTTTTTATAGGCCAAGGAGGGGCCAAATCCTGTGTCAAGATCTTAACAATGGAGAAGAAGCTTTGAGAAGTGTACGGTGAGGATTGAGTTGGTTGAGATGAGGAAGATAAAGAGGGAAGACATTCCTCTCACCTTGACATGGAGGAGAGAAAGGTGTGACATGAGTCCACATGTCACAAAGCTCACAATGACCCAAGAAAGGAGGTCAAACAAGGAGACATGATTATAGGGAGGTTGGATAGATTCTATGGACTATGGAACAAGTGTCACAAAGTGTCCCTTTGACCATGGTGACATGGTGAGACCACATCCATGTGAATAGGGATAGTTGGAGGAATAATAGGCCATGTGGTTGGGAGAAAATAGAATAATTAAATATTAATATATTTAATTACATGTACAACAAGGTGAGGTGGATGTGTGAGGTGGAATTATGAATGAAGACTTTGGAATAGGATGATTTGTGATTAAATAATTTGAATATTTATTTAATTAAGGGATGACAATAGAAGAATATGTTTAATTGACTTAATTAAATAGATTGATATTTATTTAATATTTGGAATATTAATGATGAACGTAAATCAAATAGATAAATTGATGAATTTATTAAATGATAGAAGAATGGGAATTAAATAAATAATAAATATTTACTTAATTTGTCTTTGCCATTTTTAGGTGTATACATTTTGCCCCTCTTTGAGACAATGTGTTTTAACACATTGTTTCAAAGAATACAAATTTTCTGCGACTGACACATGCTCCAGTTTGCCTCTGGTATAGTTTTATGATGATAGGATGCCCCCTCAAGAGATTGGATGAGAAGAATACGATGACAAGATGACGGATGATCTCATGATGAGATAGGCTAAATGATAGGTTAGGGTGAAGAAAATGGAAGATGCAAGATAAGGGATGGATGAAAGAGTTAAATAACATGCTATGCAAGATAAATTGATAACACACACAAGCAAGCAAGAAAGTATGCACAAATGATACAAGAACAAACAAGGTATTGCCCTTGTCAAGTGGTAAACCAATGATTAGTTGATTATGATTGAAGACGATAGTGTTGTCATTATGGGGAATGATATATCCCTAGATCAACACAAAGATGTGAGAAAGATATATCCCACTGTCAATGATGATAGATTGATTTTGGTTCATGACAAGATTAGGATCAAGAACATTGATTATGAGTGGATAATTTGACAAGACTGATTAACTTGATTGGTATGGATTAAGGATGGACTTGCATTTGGATCATTGCTTGGATTGATTGAAAAAAGATGAATGGAAGAAGTGATTAAATATTTGATTTGAATTAATTTGATTGATATGAATGAATGAAGAATTGATTAGAAGAAGTGATTTGAAAGATTAATGATGATCATTTGATTTTGATTGAGTGATTTAAAGAATTAGGTGCTTATTGAAGAAATATGAGATGGATGAAGATGATGATTGATGAAGATTCGAAGAATAAATTTGGACAAATGAAAGAAAAGATTTTGGATCTTAAGACACTTGGATAAATGGTATTTATGGAATGCTTATAAATGAAATGAAAATGCAAACCTAAAAATGCACAAATGAAGATTTGTCATCTTGTATACAAGTATTTGAAGTACTTTTTCATCATTGAGCTTTTAAAATATTGTAAGAACATACAAGCATCTAGGTATAATTAAACCATGATGACCTGAGTATCTCTTACATGGATTTTGATTTAGCAAGTTAATACAAGCATCTAAGTATAATTGAACCAAGATGACCTAGGTATTTCTTGCGTGTCAATGGACAAGGATCACACCTGTTTCATATTTAGACCTCTAATGTCCTCAATAATCATTATGTTGATCATGTCTTTAGACAAGGATTAACATTACTAAAGATAAAACACACAAATAATAGACAAATAAAATGGTTATGCCCCCATCTTAGATTCTCTAGTTTGAAACATCCTTGAGTAGCGTAGAAAGACATAATAACAAAAATCATGATATAAGACATTTTGATGCAGGAGCATCCAGTGGTGTAAGGGAAATCTTGCATCACCCAAAAAGAAGTTAATTCAAAATCATTGTAGTTGTTTTCATTTATTTCCATAATTAGTGTTTTTGGTCCCATAATATCCAAAATAATGATGTAGGACTTTCAATTTTTCCAAAACTGCTAAAAATAGGAACCTGCCTGTTTCGAAAAGTGTACCTGCTATTTTAGGAAAGTTTACATTTGGGCATGCATTGAAGAAAAAACTTACAAAAAGTTACATAATGGAAATATAAGACCTTTGGCAAAGGAATTAGGTAAAGATAATTTGTGAGCTGAAAGATATTAAAGTTTTTATTTTCTGAAAAGCCCCTGAAATTTTTTAAATTGAGATATGAGGCACTAAAACATCCCATAACATCCTGAAAAGTTGACAAAAATCCATTTATCAATTTCTATCATGATAGTTCACATTGCAAGATTTTTGGCGCTTAAAATGGTTTGTCAATCGGACACCCGTATCAAAAGTTATGCTTCCCAAAAGTTGACCTACTTTTGGAGGGAGTTGCAAATTTTAAAATTTAGCTGGAGGCCGCCAAAAAATGCTATTTATGACTATTTTGGGAACCCTGGGCAGTAGTAGAGTTGAGGGGGCAAGTGTAGAGTCAAGAATAGGTGGGAAAATAGAAACCCTAGCTAATTTGGGGTTACAGAAGGTTGAAGATTCTAGAGTCTTGAGGGTGGGAAAGCTGTAATGTGTTGCACCAGTTGAGGATTCATCCTCTGATTGTAATAGATCTTCTATAATGTAATGAGTTGCCCAGATCAATAAAATAAAGTTCTATTTTCTATGTTCAATTTCTGTTATTGTGTGTTTTGTGATTTACCCCATTCATCACTTTTAAAACAACCACTGAAAAACTTTCTTGCCTAAAAACATGTTTTCTTGCAATAATTTGATAGAATCAGTTTGATGTCTTAGGCAGGTTGGGATTTTTCAAGTGTAGTATTGTTGTCTTTTGTGTCAAGATGATGTTGAAAACTAGCTTGCCGTGCTGCTTGTTTCCTGGTGATAAAACTGTGATCCGATTGTTTTACCCTCTGAATTTATAGCATTCAAGAACCCTATTCATTGACTAGGTCAAGGATAGGCTCCCAGTCAAGTAGAGGATTGACTTATTATGGACAAACTGATGATGATCAATGTGATGTGCCCTAAGAGGCTGACCTAGTGCCTTGGGGGCTCATTGCTAAATGGCCTTGCCTACATGACAACATAGAGGCAACATAGTTTGGGGTAGACCTAAAGACCTAGGCAATGAGAAATGGTGTAGATTCAAATGGACCATAGGATGGACGACATGCAGTGGAATGGATGGAAAAGGAGCCTTGGGGGTTTATCAATGATGGCCTTGCCTACATGATAACTCAGAGGCGAAGTAGTTTGGAAATGACTGACACTGGCAATGTACTTGCTAGGCATATGCGAAATATGCAAAATGGATGTGGTTATTGGATAAGTACGATAGGAAAGATGGATGTGGTCTTGGGTTGTACTAATAGATGGAGGTAGCATTTGGTCACAAATAGTGCATGTTTCTAGGTTTTCACCACTTGCTTCCATTTGTACAATTTTTTGATTATTCCTTGCATTGGGGTTATTAGGTATAGAACCTTTGAAGGTGCATACTATTGATGGGATCATCAAAAACTTCACCTTCTGATGTTGAGATATGATAAGAGCCTAATACAAAGGCTACGATTATGACATAGGGACCCAACCAATTAGTTTCAAACTTCCCCTTCTTCTATCTATCTTATTGATTGAGTGGGTTCTCTCTTAGGACCAGATCACCTACTTGAAAAACCCATGGCTTAATCTTGTGATTGTAGCTTCTTGACATTCTTTGTTGGTATGCCTTAAGATGGTTAAAGGCATGTTGTCTTCATTCTTCTAGTAGTTCTAGTTCTTGAAGCTTTGATACACTATATTCCTCATCATTTATGAGTCCCTTTAATGACACCTTGAGGGAAGGAATTTCAAATTCGATAGGCACTATGGCTTCAGAGCCATAGACAAGGGAGTATGGTGTTGCACCTGTGGGTGTGCATTTACTGGTTCTGTAGGCCCACAGAATAGGTTTCAATTGCATATGGCAGTCCTGACTAGTGTCAGTAATAGTCTTTTTGAATATTTTTAGAATCTTGTTTTATTCGATGCCTCAGCTTGGTCATTACCTTGTGGGTAGTATGGAGTTGAGAAACGATGTTGGATATGGAATTTATCATAGCGTTCCTATACATCCTGATTCTTGAAGGGTCTTCCATTATCTATGATAATGGACAATGGTATACCATATATGCATATGATATAGTTAAGGATGAAGGATGAAATCTATTTCCCTGTGACGGTGGTTAATGGAATGACATCAATCCACTTCGTAAAATACTCTATGGCTATGATAATGAATTTGTGGTCGTTGGAGGAGGAAGGGTGAATCTTGCCTATTAGATCATGTCCCCATTGGTAGAAGGGCCAGGGTATTGTTAAGGGTTGTAACTCCTGAGCGGGTGCATGTATCAGATTATCGTGAACCTGGCATTTCTTACACTGCTTAACGAAATGATAGGAATCTTTTTCCATGCTTGGTTAGTAATATCCTAAATGCATGAGTTTATTCACTAGAGTAGGACCACTAGAGTGTGTCCCACAAATGCCTTCATGAACCTCCCTTAGAGTAGTCTGATATTCATCACTATCTAAACACCTAAGGAGAGTACCATCTAAACCTCGTCTATACATGGTGTTGGTAATAATGGTATATCTAGATGATTGGTCTATGAATGTACATTTTTGATTGTTTGATAGGTTGGGAGGTAGGATATTCTCTTTAAGATAGGTGTAAACCTTGCCATATAAAGGAGAATTGGCTCTTATGATGTGATAAATGGTGTTATTTTTTGGGCTTTCATAGGTGGGATGGGAGACTAGTTCCGCTAAAAACTCAATGCGATTGATGTTTAGGGATATCTAGAAGGGATGCAATAGTGGCCATTGCATCTGCTACTTTGTTTTCCAACCTTGGTATTTACTCGAAGGAGATCACAATGAAATATTTCTTGAAGTCATCCACCATATGCTTGTATGGTATCAGCTTCTTGTCCTTTGTTTGGTATTCATCATTTATTTGATTAATGACCAGTTGTGAATCCCCATACACATGAAGCTCTTTGATCTTCCACTCGACTGCCATCTTTATACCAATAACCAGGGCTTCATACTTAGCCACATTGTTGGTGCATGAGAACAAAAGTCTGTATGATTTAGGGATTGTATCCCCCTAAGGTGTTACTTGCAAGATACCTACTCTTGATCCATTTTACATATATGACCCATCAAAGTAGAGCTTCCAAGCTATTGTTGTGATGTTGAATATAGATTCGTCAGGAAACTCAAAACTTTAGGGATTGTTATCAATCAAAGGTGCATTTGCTAGCTAATCTATGGTGACCTACCCTTTTATGGCTCTTCTATCCACATACTCAATGTCAAATTCACTGAGAATCATAACCTATTTAGATATTCTACTTGTTAGGATAGCTTTGCTAAGTAGATACTTTAATGGGTCAATCTTTGCTACCAGCTTTATGGAGTGAAAGAGCATGTAGTGCCTCCACTTTTTTGAAGCAAAGATGACAAAGAGGCATGCCCTTTCAATTCATGTGTACTGAAGCTCATAACCTACTAATGTCCTATTAATATAGTAGATTTGCTTCTCCTTTCCTTCATGGTTTTCTTGCACTAGCACTGCTCCCAAAGCTGTGGGTGTAGCTGATATATATAACAATAGAGGTTTGCCTTGAATTGGTGGCATTAGGATAGGTGGATTCATCAAGTATTCTTTTAGTTGCTAAAATGCTTGCTCACAATTATCATCCCATTTGAATGGAACATTTTTAGGCAGCAGATGTGAGAATGGATGGCACTTGTCTGCCAATTGGGAGATGAACCTTCTAATTGACTGCAACTTTCCTTGTAAAGACTGTAGTTGACTCAGATTCTTAGGTGGTGGCATTTCCATAATTGCTTTAACATTTATTGGGTCCATCTCTATTCTATTTTCTGATATGATGTACCCAAGTAGTTTTCTAGATGTTACTCTGAAAACACACTTTTTAGGATTCAACCATACATTGAATTATTCTAGTCTTGTGAATATTTTATCTAAGACTTCAAGATGTCCTCTCTAGTGAGTGATTTCCCTAAGATATAATCAACATAATCTTCCATGATGGTATGCATCATGTCATGAAATATTGTTGTCATTGCTTGCTGATATGTTGCTCCTGCATTCCTGAGACTGAATGGCATAACACACCAACAATAGGTGCCCCATGGACATGTGAATGTTGTTTTATGTTGATCTCCAGTGCTATCTTGATTTGGTTATATCCGGAGAAACCATCCATTAAGGACAACATGGTGTGACCTACTGTGAGGTCAATAATAATATCAATATTTGGTAAAGGAAAATCCTCCTTTAGACAAGCCTTATTTAAATCCCTCAAGTCGTTGCATAATCTGATTCTCTTGTCAGGATTTGAAATAGGTGCAATATTATAGACCCACTTTGGGTAGTCAATGGCTCTAATGAACCCCACATCTAGTAACTTCTTGTGCTCTTCTTTTACCATTAAAGCTATGTGGGGCTGTATTTTCCTTAGCTTCTGTTTAACTGGCTTAGCTCCCAGAGCTAGTGACAGATGGTGCATGATTAGATTAGGATCAATACTTGGCATATCAGTGTAAGACCAAGCAAAGTTTATCTACTTTCTTTTGTAGAACTCAATAAACTCTATCTTTTCTTGTGTGGTTAATGACTTTGCTTGATAAAGGAGTTTTGGATGTGCCGATGTTGATTGGTTCTGCTGGTTCCATCACTATTGAAGATCTTTCTAGATGTGCATAAAGGGGGAGAGGGTCAAGACTTTCTTCCGTCGGCACCTCAGAGAGGTTTTCACCTTCAGATACATCTTTTCTTTTTACTTTTTCATGATCTAATACTGCTGTAGAGCAGTTTTCACCATTAGATCTCATTTTTATGTTTACATTTTTACAATTAAAAGGATCGGTACTCTCTTTGAAGTATACACTATTGTTAAGGTTGATGGGAAAGCCAACCTTATGGTCTCCTACAGGTAAGTGTTCTCTAAGCTCTAGGTAATCGATGATGGCATCATAATTTCCAAAAGTGTCAAGCTTATATGATGTTTCAGATAGATCCCAATCTATCAATTCAGAGTGGACTAGAGGTAAGGGATCATTAGGTTGATCCGACTCAAGGGTAGTTATGGTTAAGATGGATGATTCATTTGAATGGGATGAGGTATTGATGAGTTCTATTATGGTACTCTCCTTAAGTTGGTTCATCAGGATTGATATCATACTCTCTTCATGAGGTTCATTCTCGTCATGTTACGGTTCAGACTCTAGCAGTCTAGCTCTAGAGCTTTGTCCCTCATGCATTGTTGGAGTATTGCTATACAGTTATACAACATCAATCCCTTTTTCTTCACAAGACATCTCAAAGAGGTTGTCTTAGTCATACTCATTTGAATTAGTTTCACTAACCTCTTGCAAGCGGTAAATTTATTCCACTAAGTTAGTGGTGGCTACTTGTCTGTCTTCAACCTTTTGTTTACCTTTGCCTTTGTTCTTTTTCTGACCTTGGTATCCTAACCCAGTAGTTTCTTGGGTTGTTTGAGTAAGCAGTTTGATAGGTTCTATGATACCATCCTTTCTTAGTCCTATGGGACCATGACCACTGTATCCCATCCTTTGTAACATGGAAAAACCTTGACCATACTATTCTATAGGAAGCTTAGGTTGTTGGTCCTCTTGTATGGTTTGACTATCTTCATCTTTGAAAAGCCATTGTAAGACATCTTTTTTATTACTCTCATTGGATAGGCTTCCCCATTTAATGAAAGGACCCACAAGAGCTTCAAGTGACTTAGCTTTGTTCAGGGATGGTTTCCCATGAGACTTTGGTGATAGTGGCAACTATGCTAGAGAGAAAGATTGTTGAATAACATACTCCCCAATGCCTTTGTCTTTGACTGTGATCTTAAGTTTTGATGTTTTTAAGGTGGAAGCTTAGGAACTTGGATCCCCTTGGTTGGAGGAAGAAGAAGTTGCTCTATTGGTTAGTATCACAACTTCTGGTTTAGACTGTATGGTATTGCAATACTAAAATGGATCGGGGTCCCCTTGTATGGTTATTTCTTGATTGTTATGTGGGAACTTGATACATTGGTGATATGTTGATGGGACAACCTTCATCGCATGGATCCAAAGTCTACCTAGAAGAATGTTATATGCAAGCTCCATGTTGAGAACTTAACATACCCCATCTTTTTCTACAGGTCCAACTCGTATTGGAAAAACCACTATTCCTTTGGAGGTCCTTTCTTCCTCATCATATGCCTTGATGGTTATCTTTTTCTTGGGATCAACATCATTTTTAGAAAACCCCAATGGAAGGATTAACTTTAGTGTATAAATGTTCAAACTAGCCCCTCCATCTATTAGAACCCTCTTTATTCTATGCTTATGTATTTGGGCCTCTATGTGTAGGGATGCATTGTGTGGTTGATTGATTGACATGTCATCCTTCTCAATGAAGGATAGGAAATGTGGTGTGGTGAGATGGCCTACCATAACCTGGCATTGATCTTGGGCAAGGTTCATAGGAACTATTGTCTCCAAGAGAGCTTTTTCTAAAATGGCTTTATGGGAAGGTGATAAATGCAATAACTCCAAGATGGATATATGCACGGGTGTTTTGTGAGGTTGGTCGATAATGTTGCACTAGTTTGAGGTGGAGGATGACTTAGATGTAGAGGATGGTTTTATTTGACCTCCTTGTAGAGTTATGTTTCCACAACATGTGGTCACATTACAATCAGGTTGATTATTGATGGTGATCACACTGATGTTTGAATCACTTTGGGAGATATGATTGATGGTGTAATCAAAAGAAGCATTGTTATAGCTTGCTTTCTCAGCATCGTTGTTGTTGTTTTGCTTTGAAGGTCCTTCCTTCTTGTAATGAGGAAGAGGATTCTTGAATGCTATATGTTCATCATTGGTAGTATGTCCTTCATTAATGGATATTCACTTTTAGTCAAGAAGGTCTTGAATGATATGCTTGAGTTTCATACAATCATTAGTTTTATGACCTTTCTCCTATGGTATTCGCAAAATTCATTTTCTTTCCACCAAGGAGATTTGAACTTGGGTCCATATTCATGCACTAGTGGAAGTGTGATGAGGTTGCTCCCAATTAAGTTTCTAAGTGTAAATTCAAGTGATTCACCAAGTTGCGTGAAGTTTCTTCTTGGAGAGAAGTTGTTTTGTTTTTGTTTAGTGCCTTGAGGCTTGGTAGATGGTGTGTTATTCTGTGGATTGGATAGGTTGAAAATAGGTTGCTTTGGTGCCGCATGTTTTGTATCTACCACACCATCATTCACTATGGGTTTATTTTTAGTCCAAAATCGAGACTGATTCACATTGTTGCTAGAGCTTGGGGTGTCTTTGTATATATTTACTTGCCCCTTCACTATTAAGGCTTTCTCAATGAGAAGCCCCATCTCAATGACCTTACTAAAAGTTGATGGACATTGAATTTGTATTTGATAGCTTATCTCAGTGGACAAATTATGCATGAACATTTCTATTATTTGCTTTTCAGGTATGTGCTAAGGACACTTTCTCGCAAGTTGCCTCCATCTTTGTGGGAAAGATGCAAATGATTCTCCTCCTTTTTGTTTGTTATTGAAAAGGTTTAGTATGGAGATTTCATGTTCTATCTTATAAGAGAAATTTGTGACAAATTTGTCCACTAATTTGTCAAAGGTGTAGATGCTGGGAGGTAGACGTGAAAACCACTCCATAGCTTGTCCTCCTAGGATTCTAAGGAATAGTTGCATTAGATAAGTTTCACTGTGAGCGATTTCAAGACAAGTGGCACTGAATTCCCTAATATGATCTCTAGGATCTCCTTTTTCTCTATACTTGTCAAATTTTGGCACTTCAAATTTTATAGGAAAAGGTATCATGTTCAAGGATTTATCAAATGGGTAAGGTGAGATATCTTCAAGTGAATAATGTTTCATTGTGGTTCCGCTTTAGATATCTACCAATTGTTGTTGTAAGGCTTAGATTTCAAGGATTGATTGTATCCTTAGTCTTTTCTATTTTTGGAGCCTCTTGATTAGTTTTGGAGCCATCTTTCAATGCCTCGGCTTCATTTCAGGCATTAGTCTCCCATAGATTAGAGATATCAAAGTCTACAGGCAGCTTTACTCCTTCTTGAGCAAGCATGAGGAAATACTTTTGACGGTCTGTAGAAACAACTCTATCCATTACCTTTTGGAACTTAGGATCTTGGAGTTTTTGGAGGATTTCCTCTTGAGTGATTTCATCATCTACAGGATTGGGTATATTATTGTTAAGGTTGTCCATGTTTTGATTTTGTTTTGATTGAGATCTAGTTTGCACCATGCAAGATTTTTGGGATGGGATGAAATTGGATTATGAGATTTGTTGGATTTTGATTTTTGATTGGAGGTGTGATATGTGTTGATGGTTGTTTTACACAGTCATAACAATAGTTGAAATTCACATAAAATGAACCTAACTGACTTGAAAGATATGAAGAAAGTGATTAAGATTTGCTTAATCCCAAGTTTAATATGGTCAGGTCTTGACCTATTGGGCAAATTCAGTAGGTTGATGTGAAGCTGTAATATGCAAGGGGCCTTACATGATTTAGGGTTTCTTGATGATTTACTGGACTCAAATTATGCAAAACATTACAAATATCATTAGTTTATTCATTCTTTTTTTGCTTGAACTTGTTACTGTATTACAAAGCTCTATATGATTTATATTATTGCAAGCTTTTTCTTTTCAAATATTATGAAAACTGTCTACTATCAACTCTGTTGTTCATGTTTTTTTTTCAAATATGAGACAATTTCCTTTAAATTTCTACATTTTAAGCTAAGTATTCCAAATGGGTTGGGAAAAGTTAGAGAAATCTAAACTAAACTTCATTAAACTAATGGATCTAAATGTTCTATTATGTGCTTTGCAAGTAATGCAGCAAATTGATCAAATCCACAGAATAAACCTTAAATGTAAGTTCTAAGTATTTTCACAAACATACATCCAAGATTGCAAGCTTTAAGAGATATTGTTTTAAAACACAAAGAAGAGCCAGAAGACACTCAGAAAATAGATGCAGAATTCCAGATTCATTTGTATTCAAAACACATAGTCATATATGATTTACAATGTACGAATGACTCTTAGCTTCATTAATCAAATTACAGAAAACTTACAAAACTTTACAGATACAGTAAGGAAGCAGGATGTTCCACATGTTCCTTATTGCAGACATAGGTGACCTCCTTTTACTTCTAAACTAAAAGGTCCCTCTATTCTAAGTTCTGAGATAAATTACAACTCCTAGCTATTTTCTAAAAATCCCTATGTAAAGTATTATAGTGTAAAGTGGGCAATATATAGCTATGACTGTCCCAAATACAACTCCAAAACCCTAGTTAATCATGTTGCAAGTATGGGCCTAACTGGTGTTTTCATTGATGTCAACATACTCCTATTGCATTAATGATAAGGTTTGGATGAGTCGTGAGCTGAGGATATTGAGAAAATTAGTCTCAATCAGGAACAGTGATGACAGTAAGGCAAAAATCCAAGATAGGATGAGGATCAGAGGATGCGGATTAAAGGGTTTGTAGATATGTGTCTGTAGATGATCCAGTAGAGATTTCAGAGGTCCGCATGAAGATATGAAGAAGTTGTAGCTGCTCAAGTAAAACTGGTTCCGGTAGGTATTCAGAGGTGACTGAGTGTAACAAGAAAGGTCCGGTGAGATCTGTAAATGAAGTTTCCTGATCTACAGATTTTAGGGAGTATTAAGGAAGTCCTTGTAATGTGTCAACTCGATTGGTTCATGAATGGAAGGTCTAGAAGTATCCATTCTTTGGTGAGAGTGGTGACAAACTGTGTTCTTGATGCTCTAGATGAAAGAGAGAAGGATTTCAGTATGCAGATGAAGTGCAGATGTTCTTGGTGATTCAGGAAACCTTGTGAAGGACTTTGGATTGTGTCCAGCATGTGTTAGTGGTCCGCATTGGAGTTGGAGCTCACTATTGAAGATTAACCTCCAGATGATGATGTTCTTCCTAAGACTGGCTGGCTAGATAAGTTACACTTCTTGTCGATGTTCTGGAAGATGTTTGCCGACTTAGATGATTATTCCTAAGTTGATGTCTTGTACAAATAAGGGGTTGCGAAGTCATTTCAAAGTAGTCCTTGTGGTGATGAGAGTGTTGTAGCGAGAAGGAGAATGAAAGGCAGAGCAGGAGTGTTGGGCTTAAATGGAACTGATTCAAGCATGGTGAAGATGCTATTCACCAATTCATGTATGTGATATTTTTTTATTTATAGACAGTGTGTCTCTTGTAGGTAGTGAGCCTCTTGTGAGCAGTGTGCTCGGGCAGTGAGCCCTAATTGGCATGTGCCATTTGTTCTTTCTATTTTTCAAATAGAGAATACAATCTTGGGTTAATCACTCCATGGTTTTTCCCTTAACTGGGTTTTCCAAGTCAAAATCTAGGTGTCTTATGTGTTGATGTGTTTTTTCTCTTGATTTGAATACATTATGGTTCATTATTAATATGCTACTAATCACTAAGAAGATTTAAGTGTTTTATTGGAGAAAGTTTTGCATAACTAATTCAGCCCCCCTCTCAATTGTGTGCCCTAAGTCTAACAATTGGTATCAGAGCTAAGTTCCTCTAAAAGAGCTTAACCGCTTGAGGAGATCCAGGATATCATCCTACAAGAAGGATAGTCCGAAGTTTGATGGAACAAATTTTAATCTATGGAAAGGTCACATGAAGTGTCACTTGCAATGCATGGGTATGGCATACTGGACCATGGTTACAACACAATATGTACCTCCATAGGGTGGTCCAAAATCTCCAAATGAAATCACAGATGCTGAAAACAATTTATAGACTATAGAAGCTCTTCTAAGCACATTATCTGATTTAGAGCTCTCAAATGTTATTGACCTACCAATTGCTTTTGAGATTTGGAAAAAATTGGAACTTTTGCATGAAGGAGACCAGTATGTTAAATGTGCAAGGTTACAGAGTCTGAAAGGGAAATTTGAAAACCTGAAGATGAGAGATGATGAAAATATTACTACTTTTATGCCAAGAGTAAATGAGCTTGTTTGTGGAATTAGAAATGCTAGTGGAGTCTTGGATGAAAATGAGATTGTTGGCAAAATTCTTAGATCCCTTCTTTCTTCTTACAAAATCAAGGTTGCTTCCATTGATGAATTCAAAGCCCATACAACTGTCACAAGAGATCAATTGGCTAGCAAATTGGCTGCATTTGAAATGACCAAGTTTGGAGATGATCCCCCCAAGACTAAATCTGCATTCAAAGCCAGTGCCTCTGTAAAAGGTAAACAAAGGTTCGATCAGGGAGAGAACTCATCAAGGAAACTGTCATGGTATGAAAAAGAAAGAAAAGACCTGGAAGAAGAAGAAGTAGAAAACGTGCAACTTGAAGCCCTCATTTCAAAGAGACTACCAAGAGGATCTGGTAAGTATGAAGGAAAATTGACTTTTAGGTGTTTTAACTACAATAAGATTGGTCATTTTGTGTCAAGATGTCCAAAAAGATTTTCAAGGCCAAATCCTAACAGATCAAGGTTCCAAAAGAATTGTTACTATGTTCATGAAGAAGATGATAATGAAGGAGTAACAGATGATAAATCAGAGACAAGAAACAAATCCAGAAGTGAATGGGTGGTTATTGCCATCAAGAAAGAAGAACCAATATCCTCTATATCTGTCAATCATAAAGTTGTAGAAAGAGCTCTGGCTGTCCAAGCTGAAGAAAAGGATGATTGGGTCATTGACAGTGGTTTCTCTCACCATATGACAGGTGACAAAAATAAGTTCATAGATTTGGAAAGGTATGAAGGAGGAGTGGTGAAGTTTGGTGATAATTCTACTGGTAGAATCAGAGGAAGAGGAACTATTTCTTTTGATGGAAGGAACAAAACTGGTAATGTTCTATATGTTGAAGGCTTGAAGCACAATCTTCTCAGTGTTGGATAGTTGGTGGACAAAGGCTATGATCTCCAGTTCAAGAATGGAAAATGTAAGATCTTTGAAATCTCTAGAACAAAGATTGCATCTGGTACCCAAACTAAAGGTAATATCTTCCACTTGGTTGGCACTGGTAAAAGTTGCTTATTTGTTCAAGTTGATCAGAGTTGGTTATGGTATAGGAGAATGTGTCATGTGAATTTTGATAATATCATCAAGATAAGCAATACTCAGGCTATAAGAGATCTTCCAAAATTGGTGAAACCTACTAATAGCTTGTGCAAAGAATGTCAGTTGGGTAAGCTGAGTAGAATCACATTCAAGAGTAAGGAACTATCTTCTACTGGATTATTGGACTTAGTTCATACTGACCTTTGTGGCTCGGCAAGAATCAGGAGTATGCAAGGTGATAGATACTTCTGTTACTAATTGATGACTATTCCCAGATGATGTGGGTAACTTTTCTGAAAGAGAAATCAGAAGCTTTTGAGAAATTCAAAATATTTAAGGCTATGGTAGAAAATGAAACCATATTGGAATTGAAATGTCTAAGGTCTGATAGAGGTGGAGAATTCACATCTGGTGAGTTCATAGAGTTATGTGAGAAACATGGAATAAAGAGACAGTTATCTGCTCCTAGGACTCCATAGCAGAATGGAGTAGTGGAAAGAAAGAACCGAATCATACAAGAAGCATCTAGGACCATGATGATGGAAGCAAATGTTCCTCACATCTATTGGAGAGAAGCTGTCAGCACTGCAGTCTATACTCTCAATCGAGTTCAAATCAAAAGCAATACTGGTAAGACTCCTTATGAACTTTGTTTGGCATCACTCCTACTGTGAGGTATTTCAGAGTTTTTGGTAGCAAATGTTACATTAAAAGAGATGAAGATCTAGGAAATTTTGATGCTAGAAGTGATGAAGGAATATTCTTATGTTACTCTACTCAATGCAAAGCATACCGGTGTTATAACAAAAGACTAAGAAAGATGATAGAAAGTACAAATGTGAAGGTTGATGAGGGAATTGAGAAACCCTCAAGGTTTTATGAATATGATGAAGATGATCAAAATGGTGTTCTGACTCAAGAAGCCCAAGCCTCATCTGTTAGTTAGATTCAAGCTAATCTAGTAAACTAGGAAGAAGAAATGAGTTTCAATGAGCCTAATCAAGAATCAGAAGTGCAAGAAATTCCTAAAGTTCCCAGGTATGTAAGACTGAACCACTCTAAAGATCAGATCATAGGTGATAAAAGCAAAGGAGTACTAACAAGAAGGAGAATTGCTCAAGATTCAGAAGAGTATTGTTTGATTTCAAAGATTGAACCTAAGAAAGTGAATGAAGCTTGCAATGATGAAAACTGGACTAAAGCAATGGAGGAAGAGGTGGTGCAAATAGAGAAAAATCACACTTGGGATCTTGTTCCCAGAGCTAGAAACAAGAATGTGATTGAAACCAAATGGGTCTTCTGGAACAAACTAAATGAAGTTGGTGAAGTAATCAGAAATAAAGCCAGATTGGTCTGCAAAGGCTACTCTCAAATAGAAGGAATTGATTTTGAAGAAACTTTTGCTCCAGTGGAAAGAATTGAAGCAGTCAGATTATTTCTTGTATTTGCTGCCTTCAAGGATTTCAAGGTATATCAGATGGATGTCAAGTCTGCCTTTCTAAATAGTGACTTGGAAGAAGTGTATATAGAGCAACCAGATGGATTTCAATTATTTGATCATGGTGATATGGTCTGCAAGTTGAAGAAGGCACTGTATGGATTGAAGCAAGCCCCAAGAGCCTAGTATGAAAGATTGGATAAGCATATTTTGAAGATTGGTTTCAACAAAGGTACTACTGACAGTAACTTATATTTCAAAATTGGTCATGAAAACATCTTGATTGTTGAAGTATTTGTTGATGATATCATCTTTGGAGGAAGAGATAGTATGTGTAAAACTTTTGCAAATCAAATGAAAAGTGAGTTTGAGATGTCTATGCTTGGCAAAATGAATTTCTTCTTGGGTCTGCAAATTACTCAAACAAAGAAAGGAATCTTCATTTCTCAGACCAAATATGTGAAAGAATTGTTGAGGAAATTTGCGAAGGAAGATTCAAAGCCAATGAATACTCCCATGACAACCAGATGTAAGTTGAACAAAGATGATGACTCTCCTAAGGTAGACCAGACAAAGTACAGATCAATGATTGGAGGATTGTTGTATCTCACTCAAACTATACCAAATATTATGCAAGCTATTGGTCTTGTTGCTAGACTCCAAGCTGATCCTAGATAATCCCATGTCATGGCAATCAAGAGGATTTTTAGATATCTAAAAGGGATGAATGAGTATGGTCTATGGTATCCTAGAGATCATGATTTCTCTCTTCATGCATATACAGATGTTGATTGGGCAGTAGATATGGATGACCGAAAGAGTACCAGTGGTGGAGCATTCTTTTTGGAGAAGAGATTGGTTTCTTGGCTAAGCAAGAAATAAGAGGCAATATCTCTATCTACAATTGAAGAAAAATATATTGTAGTAGTAGGTAGTTACACTCAAGTTTTGTGGATGAAGAAGATGCTAAGAGATATCAAAGTGGAGTATGAGGAACCTATCATAATCTTCTGTGATAATTCAAGTGCTATAAATATATCTAAGAATCTAATGTTGCATTCAAAGACTAAACACATATCCATCAAGTTTCACTTTTTGAGAGAGCAAGTGAACAAGAATGAAGTCAGATTGGAGTTTGTGCCCTCCAAGGATCAGATTGCAGACATCTTTACTAAACCTCTACCTAAGGACTCTTTTGAGTATCTCAGGGAGAAGTTAGGGGTTATTGCCCCTCCGGTGATGAACTAAGGTGCCCTGAGGTGCATCAATCTGGTGGATATCATATTCATATCTTGTGATCTAGATTGATGGGAGTTGCTACTCAGGGGGAACAACAGGTATGATTCTAAAGTGTTGGAATTGCAAGTGTATGCCCTTTGCCATTGATGTCAGAGGGGGAGAGAAGACATGTGAAAAACAAGTGGTTTTTGATCAAAGGGGGAGTAGTAAAGGGAAAGAAGACATGTGAATGGTTGTTGTTGATAGGGGGAGCTGTGACAGTAAGAAGAAGTTCTTGACTTGATGGTTAAAATAGTTTTTCACATCTTATGTTGCCATCAATGACAAAGGGGGAGATTGTTGCAAGTATGGGCCTAACTAGTGTTGTCATTGATGTCAACATACTCTTGTTGCATTAATGATAAGGTTTGGATGAGCCGTGAGCTGAGGATATTGAGAAAATTAGTCTCAATTAGGAATAGTGAAGAACAGTTATGATAGTAAGGTAAAAGTCCAAGATAGGATAAGGATCAGAGGATGTGGAATAAAGGGTTTGTAGACATGTGTCTATAGATGATCTAGTAGAGATTTCAAAGGTCTGCATGAAGATATGAAGAAGTTGTGGCTGCTCAAGTAAAACTGGTTCCGGTAGGTGTTCAGAGGTGACTGAGTGTAACAAGAAAGGTCTGGTGAGATCCGGAAATGAAGTTTCCTAATCTACAGATTTTAGGGAGTATTAAGGAATTCCTTGTGATGTGTCAACTTGATTGGTTCACAAATGGAAGGTCTAGAAGTATCCATTCTTTGGTGACAATGGTGACAGACTGTGTTCTTGATGCTCCAGATGAAAGAGAGAAGGATTTCAGTATGCAGATGAAGTGTGGATGTTCTTGGTGATTCAGGAAACCTTGTGAAGGACTTTGGATTGTGTCCAGCATGTGTTAGTGGTCTGCATTGGAGTTGGAGCTTGCTATTGAAGATTAACCTCTGAATGATGATGTTCTTCCTGAGACTGGCTAACCGGATAAGTTACAATTCTTGTGAATGTTCTGGTAGATGTTTGCTGACTTAGATGATTATTCCTAAGTTGATTTCTTGTACAAATAAGGGGTTGTGAAGTCATTTCAAATTAGTCCTTGTGGTGATGAGCGTGTTGTAGCAAGGAGGAGAGAGAAAGGTAGAGCAGAAGTACTGAGCTTAAATGGAACTGATTCAAGCATGGTGAAGATGTTATTCTTCAGTTCATGTATGTGATATTTATTTCTTTATAGACAGTGTGTCTCTTGTAGGCAGTGAACCTCTTGTGAGCAGTGTGCTCGGGTAGTGAGCCCTAATTGGCACATGCCATTTGTTCTTTCTATTTTTCTAACAAAGAATACAATCTTGGGTTAATCACCCCGTGGTTTTTCCCTTAACTAGATTTTCCATGTCAAAATCTTGGTGTCTTATGTGTTGATGTGTTTCTGCTCTTGATTTGAATACATTATGGTTCATTATTAATATGCTGCTAATCACTAAGAAGATTTAAGTGTTTTATTGGAGAAAGTTTTGCACAACTAATTCACCCCCCCTCTTAGTTGTGTGCCCTAAGTCTAACAAATCAACGGTTCAAACCTCAAGCTGCAACATCAATGGTGGAGAATAAATCTTGCCAAAAACCTGTGAGCAACACACCCATACTGAGTGTAAGGATGCCCTTTGGAAACCCTAACAACTCAAAATGTACTCTGTTGTCTGTTGTAATAATGTTTCCATTTGCATTTTGTCTTCATCATTGAAAGCCTTAACTTCTTGCACTCCCTCCTTATCTCCTTTCACTTCCTTTGAGATCTGATTTCCTCTTCTGTGATGTCATCGCCATTAAGTTCCACCTTCCAAATATCTGTAACCCTACAAATAGACACAAAAATGGATTAAAACTATATCAAGTTGCTTTGTCAATTTATTACCTGGTCAAAAAGTTAGATGGGCATTAAAGCTCTACCTTTATATCCACCTGTGTGCCTACAAATAGACAAGAATTAAGCATCATCATTTAATAAACTAGCAGGAAAAATTAAACATTACATTGAATCAGGCTGAAAGCATAAACACGGATATTGGGTCCTAAAACAGTGAATAATCACATATCTAAATGCGTACATAGTGTTAAAAATGGTCAGGTCAACCATCCTTGACTAAAAACATGCATCGGGCTCCAAAATAACTTCAAATTCTTATTGCCTTGCCTTCCCGCCCTTTTCCTTGCATCTTGAGAATGCATATTCAATTCCTTGTATATCGAGTATGTATGTTATAAACATACAAGCATTCAAACATTCAAGGATTTTTCTATTTTGAACTTTCCATTGAAATCTGGCTTGTACACTTTGTTTTGCATATCAGCTTGTATATCGCAACATACAAATGCCAATATACATCCAGCAGACCTATCACTCTTTATAAACCATGTTTTACTTACTTTCAGCTCTGGGACATGTATATAATGCTTTGTATATCAGCTTGTATGTAAGAAACATACAAACACCTTTGTATGTCCCCATTAGGACTTCAAGTTTTTATAAACTAGAGTTTATTCACCTTTCGGCTTCGACCTATACATGATGCAATGTATCTTCCAATATACAATCAGGCGTGATACATGTTTTATACCATATTTAAATCTTTTTGGATTCCACCCTTGTATGTTTTGCTTTGGATCTCAGCTTGTATCTTTAGATATACATTCGGGTAGGATACAAGCGCTAAACCAGATTTTACTTTCTCTTTGATCCCGCATTGTATGCTTCTCTCAATGCATGTTTTGAAACATATACATACAAGGCACGAACATTTACAAGGACTTAACTCTGCTTCACAATCCTTTTGGTTCTGTTACATGCATGTATCATTGTAGGTAACCTTGGTATACAAGCCCGAAATATACATGGACTTAACCAACCTTGATAAACTTTCAGTTCCATGCCATGTACATTTCGTTGTATGTTGTGCAATATACATTTCGCTTTGTATGTACCTGATAGCATATACAAACCTTGAAACATACATTGATTAAATCAACTTTAAAATTTTTTTTGGCTCCGTGGCTTGTATGTAGCCCATTGTATATCTCACTTGTATCTTCTAAAACATACAAGCCTGCAAACATACAAGGACTTAACTGTGTTTCATAACTTTTGGGTTCCGCACAATGTATAAAGCATTTGTATATTTTCCTTATGTGCTTTGCCCTACCAAACATACAAATATAAGATACATGCAATGGACATAACCATTTATCCAATTCAACTCTTAACTGCTTCGAGTCCACCTTGTATGTATACATAGAACTCTATCAAAAATGCATACAAGGAAAAGGATATACAATCGACTTTGAATATGAAAGTGATATACAAAGGACTTTGTATACAAGAGAACTTGTATAAAAGGGCCTTTGTATATGCAACCTGATATACAAAAGGCATTATATACAACATGCAAACGACCTGAAATACAAACAACCTTGTATATGAGCGATATGCAAACCCGACAACCCATGCGACTAAGTATAAAACGATTTTGCATATACAAATGACTTTGTATATGGAAAGAGATATACAAAGAGCCTTGTATAGGCAACCCGATATACAAAAGGCATTGTATATTCAACAACAAACCCTTCCCTTGTACATTTTATCAAAATACTCATAACTTGCAAAATACTTGGAATTTTAAGATGGTTTAAAAAGCAAGCCTAGCTCATTTTTGTCAAGGAATTCACCCATATTCTGCCCTGGTACTAAAATGCATTTTTTCTCTAGTTTTATCAAAGTTTGCAATTTTCACTCTCTTTTTCCCTTTACCACCAAACAAAACAACACACACAAGCAAAAGCAACAAGCCACAACCGGGGTCCTCATTTTGCTAAGGAGTAAAATGGGGCATGTTGTGAACATCACAACAACTAGCAACCAAACAAAACAATCAAATTAAAACCATTAAAGAAAATTAAATGAAATAAATTCATAACTTCCAACTATATTTCTTGCAAATCATTATTTAACTTGAGACCTAAGGTATTCAATAAGGGTGCATGAATTTTTATTTTTAGTGTAAGTGGGTGCACGTGATTAATTATCCTCATCTTGGAGATCAGTTGAACAAACCAGTGACTGATATTATCCTATGTAGGTGAGGTCATTCCCTCATAGCCAACTGGATAGAGCCTTTCTTCCAGTGAGCGTCCATAGCCACGGCAAGGTTATCGTTACAATTCTCCTAAGTAGAGCCCCACTACCAACAAGTGTTTATAGCCCCGGTAGAGTTACTGAGATGGCTTAATCTAGATTTTTAGTATAATCCATTTTATTCATTTTTATATTTTTATATTTTCTGATATTTGAAAGAGATTTCATAAGATATTGTAGTTGTAACTTCATGATGCAAGGAATGGTCACTTGCTAGAATTAAGCTAAGAATTGTAATGGTAGCAAGGGTGACCTCTAATTTTTCACCTAATATCTACACTGGTAGGTTCAACAAACCCAAGGATTTTAGGTGTGTCATTGTGAGAAACCTTCCTTGAATACTCAACCCACTATTATTGAATACAAAATTTAACATGTAAAAAAACTTTCTACATTCATGACAGTCACAACAAGTTATGCATAAATTGCAAATAACTAACTTGAATGTTCTGAATTTCCTACTGTTTTCAATGGTTGTTGGTCTTCTCCTTCATGTACTCCAAAGCAAAACAAACATCCCTGTTGAGGAAACAACAAAGGAAACAAAACAAGCAGATTGTACAAACAACTAACCTACAAAAGGAAACAAAACAAAAAGAAAAAAAGAAAAAACAAAGCAAAAAGAAAAATAGAAAACAAAGAAAAAAGAAAAACAAAAAACAAAGCAAAAAGAAAAAACTATACATTATTTACACTATGATACACAGAAACTGACTGCCCTTACCTCAAGCCTAAAAGTAATGTTTCAAATGCCGGCCATTAACTGGTAATGGCACATCTTCCCCAGTCAAGGTCTTGAGTCTAAATGTATTGTCTCCTATTATTTCTGAGACCTATAATGGACCTAACCATAGTTTGTCAAGTTTTCCATGATGCCCTTTCTTTTCATGTGCTTTATCCTAGCACAGCACTAAATCTGATATCCTAAATGTCTTGAATAATGCTCTCTTATCAAACCATCTCTTAACTACTACTTGATGTTTGGCAAATTTCTCAATGGCTTGATCTCTTTTCTCATCTAACTGTAACATTTGTACTATCCTGGCTTCTCTATGATCATCAAAGCCTAAATACTCATTAGCAAACTTCCAGATTGGTATTCTTAAATTCACTGGAAGTATGGGATCAGTCCCATAAACTAAGTGATAAGGTGCATTGCCTAAGGCCGGCTTAAACTTAGTCCTATCTACCCATAGTGCATATTTCAACAATGTATTCCACTCTCTAGGATTCTTTTCAATTAGCTTCTTGATTATATCCAATAAAATTTTGTTTGTAGACTCTGCTAATCCATTCCTCTGAGGATAATAATTTGAAGAAAACTTTAAAACTATACCATATTCAAATGCCCATTTAGAAAATTTCAAAGAAGAAAAAGCAGGGCCATTATCACATACCAATGAATAGGGAGTTCCAAACCTAGTTATGATGTTTTCTTCAAGGAATTTGATAACTACCTCAGTCGTAGAGAACTTGCAACATGTGGCTTTAGTCCACCTTGTACAGTAGTCAATCACTGTCAGTATAAACTTGTGTCCTACAGAGGATGGAGGATTGATGACTCCAATGAAATCCAGGCCCCATTTTGCAAATGGTCTAGACTCAATCACTGGCTATAATGGATTGGCCTAATTTCTTCCCTTATTTGCTATAGTTTGATAGGTGTGGCAACTTTTAATGTGACTCTTTGTATCTTTAAACATTGTAGGCCAATAATATCCTGCTCTCAATATCTTGTGCATTGTGGCTAGATGAGAACCATGACCAGTTCTGTACCTATCATGCAATTCTGTCAATACCTTATCCGCTTCAACTCTGTTTAAACATCTCAAATAAATTCTTTCATGGTTCTTCCTGAATAGAAGACTCCTTGTACCATATACTTCTGTGCTTTAATCTTCAAAGCATCACAAGAATTCAACACATACTGCTATTTTATCAAATCTGGGTATGTGTTTGCTATGGTCTATACTAACACTTGCCCTCTGACCAGCTTCATTGGAATGATTTCCATATCAAACTCTTGCAATGTGGTGATCCATTTGGCTCTTTTCTCTCTAGGCTGATTCTGCATCAGTAGCATCTTCACGACTGTGTCTGGTACTATGGCTTTAACTTAACTATGTAAGATATAATGTCTAAACTTTTTTACTTCTCTTATTAGCACAAATGCTTGTGTTTCCATATCAAGGTATTTTAGTTGTGCATCCTTTAGTGGTGTGCTCATAAAATCTATGGGCTTTTCTTCATTGTCTTCACCCTTTTGCGTCAAGGCAGCTGCAACTGAATGGGAGGATGCAAAGGAATATATGTAAAATGGCTTTATGTAGTCTGGACTTGTCAACACAGGAGCATTAGAAATGGCCTCCTTAATATCTTCAAATGTAGCTTTAGCCACTGGCGTCCATTCTATATTTGCATCCTTCTTCAATATGGCGTTCAATGGTTGCATAATTTCTGCAAACCCTGTAATGAACTTCCTGACAAAGTTAATCTTACCAAAAAATGATTTTAATTCTTTCTTGCTACTTGGTAATTACAATTTCTTTATTCCTTCTATCCTATTAGGATCAATAGATATTCCATTTTTAGAAATGTCATGTCCTAATAATTTACCTTCTATTACTCCAAATGAACATTTCTTAGGGTTAAGAGAAATCTTGTACCTCTCACATCATTTAAGTATTTTTCTCAGATCTTCAGCGTGAGTGGATGCATCTTTAGAATACACAGTCAAATCATCCATATAAACAACAATGGACTTACCTAATAATCCACAGAATGCAATGTCCATGGCTCTCTAAAAAGTGGCACCTACATTGATCACACCAAAAGGCATTCTTCTATATGCATAATTTCCCCATTTACAAGTGAAAGTAGTCTTTAATCTATCTTCTCTGTCTATTAAGACTTGGTTATATCCTAAGAAACCATCTAAGAAAGACATCATCTTTGCCCCATTCACTGCTTGTAGCACTTCATCTATTGGATGCAGAGGATAATTATCCTTTTCGGATGCTCTATTCAACTTTCTAAAATCTACACATAACCTGATGTCCCCACTTTTCTTTCTCATAGGTACTAAGTTAGATACCTAGGTTGAATGTCTAACTAGGAAAATTATCCCAGCAGACAGCAATTTTCTCACTTTTTCAAAGATTAAAGGCTCTAAAATGGCGTTCACAGGCCTTTGTTTTTGCCTAAATGGTTCAAGATCTGGTCTCAAAGGTATCACGTGAGTTATGATGGACGTATCATATGTTTTCAAGTCTTCATACATCCATGCTATTATGTGTTTGTATTCTTTTAGAACATCTATAATTTTTTTTCTTAATTTCTCAGAGCAAGCCTTTCTAATCAGCGCATTCTATGGACTTTGCTCTGTTCCTAAGTTGTGTGGATCACACCTTCCCCCTTCAGTTTTGGGTAAGTCCTTCTGTCTTACTACCCCATCAAAGTCAAAAATACATTCCAGCTCAATTACTCCCATGGGTAAGAAGTTTCTCTTCAAGTTGATTATATCTTCTTCGTCCCATGTTACCTTAGGCCTTTCTTGTTCATCAATGATTTGAGCTTCAAATACCTCATTGCAGGTTAGAAAATCTACAATTTACTGATCCCTTCCAAATACTTGAAAATGTGTAACATTATCTGGGATACTGGGAACATTAACTAATTCAACAACAAATTGTTTCAATCCTAACAGTGTCAAGGGCTCTAATGTGCTAGCAGCAATTGCCAGTGCATCTGGTCTATGGTTCAATTTTCTAGGGATATGCTCTATGTTGAAAGCATCAAATGAATAAATCAAATCCCATACCCTATGCCTATAACAAATCATTTTCTTGTAGTTGCATGCATACAATTTTCTTACTTGCCTAACTACTAGTTCAGAGTTTGAAAATACCCTGATCATTTTTACTTTCTTCTTGATAGCCATAACAAGTCCGTAAACCAAAGCCTCATATTCTGAATATTGTTAGTACAAGGAAACTAGAGCCTATATGCTGCTAGATATGACCTACCCTGAGGATCTATAAGCTCTACGCCTACACTTGCACCTTGTTTTGATTTAGACCCATCACATTTTAGTGTCCACATGCCATCTTTGTTCTTTTGGCCCTTTACTTTGGCATGTTTCACTTCTTCTATCACATGTGGGGTGCTATCTTGTTTATTCATAGGCAACTCATGTTGATCAACTTGTATATTTATATTTTTAGTTTGTAAATCAGAAAGACCACTACCCTTGTCCTTTGTTCCTTCTTTTAATTATGGGATCAATGTACCTATGTTGTTCTAAAAGTACCTCTCTAGTAGATTAGGATTGACCCCTCCCTCTTGTAGCCCTACTCTCTTTGTATATTTTGTGTATTGATATTCAATAATGTCCCTGCACATTCCACAACTTTCCTCAGAATGTGGCATATTATGAACTCTGCACATGTCCTTATATAGTTTGCATTGAACTGGCAGATTTTGTTTAAGGCACTTTTCCATCTCTTGTCTAATGGCATGACAAAAATTATTCATTGCATTATTTTCTTCATTACAAGAATTTCCATCAGACTCAATGAATAATGTTGTTTCATTGTTGACATGTTTTTTCCTAAAGTTTAACATCAAGATTTCCTCAATTTGTACTCCCTTGTTAGTAATCCTATAAACACCAAGCTCAACAGTAGCATATAATATTTCATTAGTCCTATTATACTCTGTTATCATGTGTTTCATCCTAGGTTCTACCTCTATCCTAATCTAATTTGGGATGCCTCTCCAAGGTAACCACATATGGGAAAAATCAGTGGCCATATATCCATTCAATGTTTTGGACTAGTCTCTACTTAACAACATTCCATAATTCATGGGTATATCCACTATTTGAATATCAATGAATTGGCTGACTCTAGGGTCTGAGGCTAACTGCATTTGAATATTCATCAGTTCTCCTATCACACTAACCTCAGTTTTATCTAATTGTGTAACAACTTTGGCAGATTTGGTGGCAGTTAGCCCTAAGCTTTTGCATATTCCTAAGGGCATTACATTGGCTGATGGACTAGAATCTACCATACAATTATGTATGTTATTTCCACACATTCTAATAGTTAACAAGAAAGGAGGAGCATCCCTCTTATTAGCATACATTACCACATTTGTGTTGGAAGGCTGGTCAACTTTCTTACTTTTTTCTTTAGGCTGCAAATCTTTATTAGGAACACTCATACCAGTAGAAACCTCATCTGTCACATATGTATCCAAGGATTTTATAAAAGCATTTCTAATCCCTAGAGTTTTCAATAATTCACACAGAGGTATACTGACCTTGATTTTCTTTATCTCTTCTGACAAGTAACTCATCAATCCTATTGTCTCTATTGTTTCTATTTTACTTGTCTGGACCTTTTGTGCTATTGTTCCATTGTTTGCATGCTAATTAGCTTTCAGTATGGCAAGATTGTTGCTAGCATTTTGATCTGGGGGAGTATTAAAATTGTTAGGAGTGGAAGTAGTGAAAGGACCACCTGGCCTAGTGTTATTCCTCAAGTTGTAGGTGTGGTTCTTGTTTGTCTGTTGAAAAGCCTGCACCTCTTCTATTTCATTTAACACCTCATTTTCAATTTCAAAGGGAAATTGAAATGCATTTAGTACAAAGGCTGATTTAGGATATAGATTTTCACAACAGTAAGGTTCATACTCTAACAATTGATCCTCTTTCTCTTCTGCAGTTGCAAACATAAAAGTTTCTAAGACTAAAGTTGTATCATACCCTGAGGGCACTACTTCATTACCTTTGGGAATGAGAAACTCAAAAATGGGAGGCTGCACATCCACATTAAAAATGCTGGCTACTAAATGGAATTGAGGACAATCTAGCTTAGCATGGGCACTGGTGTTATGAAACCTACACCAATTCTTCAATGTTGTATTGGTCATTTGGATGCCAGCTGTTTGCTTTGTATTCTGATTATCTATATTCTCAAAAGGAGAAGCTAGAGTGCCATTGTTTGGCCCTGTGTTCCATGTCTTAAGTGACCTAGGCTGATTTTGATTTCTGTTATTATTACCCCAGGCTCGGTTATCTACCACAGGTCTTCTATTTTACATTGGTTGCCCTGGGTTATGACCTTGATGCTGATTATAGTTCTGGTTCTGATTTGAACTTTGACCTTGGTTGTTATTCTAGTTATGGCTTTGATTGTAGTTCTGATTGTAATTCTGATTATAGCCTGGGTTGTGATTTTGACCGTATCCCTGGTTGCCTCTACCATAGAGATTCTCATTTCTTAATTGTGTTACTTCAGTGGTCAATCTTTTTAAGTGTATAGTGATTTATTTGATTTCTTCTCTTTCTTCCTGTGCTTTTGCCACAATTGTATCCCTAGGAGGTTGGAAGAAAGGCTGACCACTACTTTGATTGTTATTGACAGTGTTACCAGTATAAGGGGCTATGGCTTGGATTGGGGTAGGACTATACACAGGTGTGTATGTAGGAACTGGATTTAAAAATGGAGTATTGTGTGTAGGGGCTCCATTCCATGATTGTGTTTGACTCTGTATCCCAAGACTTCCTCCATTAGGAAACAGGCTATAAGTTGTTTGCCTCATCTCTTGATTTGTAGAGGCTGCCTCTTATAGGCTTTAGATATTGTATCTATGTCAGGATTTCTTTTGACAAAAATAGCAATTAATGGATCCATGGCAACATAATACATGGCTAACAATGTATCTACATTCACTGTGTAAGGAGCTATTAACCTAGAATAGGCCTTTTGAAATCTATCATTAAAATTATCAATTAGCTCTCCTTCACCTCTTTTTATTGTAGCCAATTTGTGATATAAGGTGGAAGGATCAATGGGTCCTCTAAATCTAGACAAAAAAGCCTCTTCCATAAGTGCCCAAGAAGAAATATAACCATTGGACAAGTTAACATACCAATTGGAAGCCTGCTCATTGAAGGTGTAGGGAAATAATCTACACACATCTTCATATTCTAACCTGGCTCTAAAGCATGCCTCTTTGAATATTCTAATATGATCTTCTAGATCCTGATGTAACTGGTATTTAGGACATATATTTTTAGGATTTTTGGGCATTTCATGATAATCATTGAAGTGTATGGGAGAGTCGACATTAAAATAAGCCATTGCAGGTACTTGTGTTTGGCCTACACCTTGGGGAATACCTAGATTTCTTGGAGTACCTGAACCAAGATTTAAAGATCTAAATGAAAAACTGTCAGGACTCACAATGTTATGGATGCTAAAAGGTGACCCAAGAGGCATTCTAGATGAACTTCCTACGTGTGATATTTTAGGATTCCAAATCAAAGGACTCTTACTTCACCTCTTATCTGGTAATTACACAAATATGTCTTCTGAGATGGATCTAGACCTGGTCACTCTATCACTATTATGAGCCAGCTTTACTTGAAACAAACCCTAACTCCAATCGGGCCCTCCTTCTAGCGCCAGAAACTGTTGATGGTTGTTTTTACATAGTCATAACAATAGTTGAAATTCACATAAAATGAACCTAATGGACTTCAAAGATATGAAGAAATTGATTAAGATTTTCTTAATCCCAAGTTTCATATGGTCAGGTCTTGACCTATTGGGCAAATTCAGTAGGTTGATGTGAAGCTGTAATATGCAAGGGGCCTTACATGATTTAAGGTTTCTTGATGATTTACTGGACTCAAACTATGCAAAAAATTACAAATATCATCATTTTATTCATTCTTCTTTTGCATGAACTTGTTACTGTATTACAAAGCTCTATATGATTTATATTATTGCAAGATTTTACTTTTCAAATATTATGAAAACTGTCTATTATCAACTCTATTGTTCATGTTTTTTTTTCAAATATGAGATAATTTCTTTTAAATTTCTACGTTTTAAGCTAAGTATTCCAAATGGGTTGGGAAAAGTTAGAGAAATCTAAACTAAACTTCATTCTTACTATAGGATCTAAATGTTCTGTTATGCACTTTGCAAGTAATGCAGCAAATTGATCAAATCCACAGATTAAACCTTAAATGTAAGTTCTAAGTATTTTCACAAACATACATCCAAGATTGTGTTGCAAGTATGAGGTGAACCAGTGTTGTCATTGATGTCAACATACTCATATTGCATTAACAAGAGGGATTTGATGAGCAGTGTGCTGAGGATATTGAGAAAATTAGCCTCAGTCAGGAACAGTGAAGAACAATGATGAGAAGAAGGCAAATGTACTGCATAGGATGCAGACCGGAGGATGCAGATTAAAGGGTTTGTAGATATGAGTGTTGAGATGCTTCAGTTAAGATTTCAGAGGTCCGCATGAAGATCTGAAGGAGTTGTGGCTGTCGGTATAGAACCGGTTCCGGTAAGTGTTCAGAGGTGACAGAGGATCACAGAAAGGTCCGGTGAGGTCTGGAACTGTATAATCCCAATCTACGGATTGGAAGGAGTGTTTGGGATGTCCTTGTGATGTGTCATCTTGAGTTTTGTATTATTTGGAGGTCCAGAAGTACCTTTTGCATTGTGACAGTGGTGACAGGCAGTGTTCTTGAAGTTCAGGATGAGGAAGAGAAGAGACTCCAGTACGTAGAGAAAGTGCGGATGTACCTGGTCATTCAGGTAGGCTTGTGAAGGTTCTTGAGGTCGTGTTGTTGGTCCGCATTGATGGTAGAGCCCAGAATTGAAGATAATCTTCCGGATGAAGTTCTTGCTCTGTTTAGCCGACTGGATGAGTTGTTCATCCTGCGAATGTTCTTATGGTGGCTGACCGGATGTGTTATTCATCTTGCAGATGTTCTTATGGTTGATTGCCGACTTAGATGATTGTTCCTAAGTCGATGCCTTGTATAAATAAAGGTTTGTGAGTTCATTTGAAGCGTGGATTGTGTGGATAAGAGTGGTGTAGCGAAGAGAAGTGCGGAAAGCAGATCAGAGGTTTTTGGGCTTAAATGGAATTGATCCGGACATAGTAAAGATGTCATTCTCTAGTTCAAGACTATGATTCTTATCACTTTGTAGACAGTGTGTCTCTTGTAGGTAGTGTGCCTCTTTGTGAGCAGTGTGCTCGGGCAGTGAGCCCTAATTGGCAAGTGCCATTTTGTAATTCCTTATTCTTCTAACAGAGAATAATCTTTGGGTTAATCACCCCGTGGTTTTCTCCCTTAACCAGGTTTCCACATCAAAAATACTGTTTCATGTGTTTCTCATTTCATAGCAATGTTTGTTTGTTTGATTCAATGCTGCTTTGATTAATAAGAAAGTTCAAAAGGAGAAATAATTATGATAACTGATTCACCCCCCCTCTCAGTTATCAACAGTTGGTATCAGAGCAAGGTTCCTCTAAAAGGAGCTTAACTGCTTGAGGAGATCCAGGATGTCGTCATACAAAAAGGATAGTCCAAAGTTTGATGGAACCAATTTCACTCTCTGGAAGGGTCACATGAAATGTCACTTGGAATGTATGGGAAATGCATACTTGGCCATGGTTTCAAAACCATATGTACCTCCACAAGGTGGTCCGACAACTCTGAATGAAATCACAGAAGCTGAAAATAATCTGCGGACCAAGGAAGCTCTTCTAAGCGCATTGAATGACTCAGATCTCTCAAATGTTATTGACCTACCAACTGCATATGAAATCCTAACTAAACTGGAACTTCTGTATGAAGGAGATGAGTTTGTCAAGAGTGCAAGGTTGCAAAGTCTGAAAGGGAAATTTGAAAGATTGAAGATGAGAGATGATGAAAACATCACTACTTTTATGCCAAGAGTAAATAAACTAGTGTGTGGAATTAGAAATGCTAGTGGAACTCTGGATGAAAATGAGATTGTTTGCAAAATCCTCAGATCCCTTCCTGCTGCCTACAAAATCAAGGTTGCTGCAATTGATGAATTCAGAGCCCACACAACTGTCACAAGAGAACAATTAGCTAGCAAGCTAGCTGCATTTGAAATGACCGAGTTTGGAGATGATCCTCCCAAGACTGAATCTGCTTTCAAAGCCAGTGCCCATGTGAAAGGCAAATAGAGATTTGATCCGGGAGAAAACTCTTCAAGGAAGATGACATGGTATGATCAAGCAAGAAGAGACATAGAAGAAGAAGAAGCAGAAACAGCTCAACTTTAAAGCCCTCATTGTAAAAAGACTACCAAGAGGATCTGGTAAGTATGAAGGAAAACTACCCTTTAAGTGCTTCAACTGCAATAAGATTGGTCATTTTGCTTCAAGATGTCTGGAAAGATCTGCAAGGTCTAATACTAACAGACAAAGATTTCAAAAAAACTGCTATTATGTTCATGAAGAAGATGATAATGAAGGAGTAACAGATGATGAATCAGAACTAGGAAGCAACTCCGGAAATGAGTGGGTGTTTATTGCCATCAAGGAAGAAGATTCAATACTCTCTGAATCTGTCAATCACAAGGTTGTGGAAAAAGCTTTGGCTGCTCAAGTGGAAGAAAAGGATGATTGGATTATTGATAGTGGATGTTCTCACCATATGACTGGTGACAAGAATAAGTTCTTGAATTTGGAAAGGTATGAAGGAGGAATGGTAAAGTTTGGTGACAATTCTGCTGGTAGAATCAGAGGTAGGGGAACTATTTCCTTTGATGGAAAGAGCAAAACAGGTAATGTACTATATGTTGAAGGATTAAAGCACAATCTTCTTAGTGTTGGTCAGTTAGTAGACAAAGGCTATGATCTCCGGTTTAAGAATGGAAAATGCAGAATCTTTACAAGCTCCGGAACTGAAATTGCATCCGGTACTTAGATAAAAGGTAATATCTTTCATCTGGTTGGTTCAAATAAAAGTTGTCTGTTTGTTCAAGTTGATCAGAGTTGGTTATGGCATAGAAGAATGTGTCATGTAAATTTTGATAACATCATCAAGATAAGCAAAACTTAGGCTGTAAGAGATCTTCCAAAATTGATGAAACCTACAAATAGTTTGTACAAAGAATGTTAGCTAGGTAAACAGAGCAGAGTCTCTTTCAAAAGCAAAGATTAGTCCTCTACCAGATTATTGGAATTAGTACATACTGATCTCTGTGGTCCGACAAGAATCAAGAGTCTGCAAGGTGATAGATATTTCATGTTGTTAATTGATGACCATTCCCGGATGATGTGGGTTACTTTCCTAAAAGAAAAATCAGAAGCATTTGAGAAGTTCAAAATCTTCAAAGCTATGGTAGAGAATCAAATTGGATTGAAATTGAAGTGTCTAAGGTCTAATAGAGGTGGTGAATTTACATCTGGTGAGTTCATTGACTTTTGTGAGAAGCAGGGTATAAGAAGACAATTGTCTGCTCCTAGGACTCCACAGCAGAATGGAGTAGTTGAAAGAAAGAACCGGACCATCCAGGAAGCTGCCAGGACAATGATGTTGGAAGTAAATGTTTCTTAGATGTTCTGGAAAGAAGCTATCAACACTGCAGTCTACACTCTAAATCGAGTTCAAATCAGAAACAATACTGGTAAGACCCCCTATGAACTCTGGTTTGGCATCACTCCTACTGTGAAATATTTCAGAGTGTTTGGTAGCAAGTGTTATATTAAAAGAGATGAAGATCTAGGAAAGTTTGATGCTAGAAGTGATGAAGGAATTTTCTTGGGTTACTCCACTCAAAGCAAAGCATACCGGTGTTACAATAAGAGACTGAGGAAGATGATAGAAAGCACTAATGTGAAAGTTGATGAAGGAATTGAGAAGCCTTCAAGATTTTATGAATTTGATGAAGATGACCAAGACAGTGTTCAGGTTCAAGGAACTCAATCCTCTCCGGTAAGACAGAGTCAGCCTGATCCGGTAAATCAGGAAGAAGAGATAGGTTTGAATGAACCTGATCAAGAAGCAGCAGTACAGGATACTCCCAAAATTCCAAGGTATGTAACACTAAACCACTCTGAAGATCAGATCATAGGTGATAGAAGCAAAGGTGTGCAAACTAGAAGGAATGTTGCTCAAAATCAGGATGAATGTTGTCTGATTTCAAAGATTGAACCTAAAACAGTAAATGAAGCCTGCAATGATGAAAACTGGACCAAAGCAATGAAAGATGAATTAATGCAAATTGAGAAAAATCATACTTGGGATCTTGTTCCCAGACCTAGAGACAGGAATGTGATTGGAACCAAATGGGTCTTCCGGAACAAATTAAATAAAGCTGGTGAACTGATCAGAAACAAAGCTAGATTGATCTGCAAAGGCTACTCTCAAATAGAAGGAATTGATTTTGAAGAGAGCTTTGCTCCGGTGGCAAGGATTGAAGCAGTCAGATTATTTCTTGCATTTGCTGTCTTTAAAGACTTCAAGGTATATCAGAAGGATGTCAAGTCTACCTTCCTAAATGGTGATCTAGAAGAAGAAGTTTACATTGAACAACCGGATGGATTTCAATTGTCTGACAATGATGATATGGTCTGCAAGTTGAAGAAAGCATTGTATGGATTAAAACAAGCTCCAAGAGCATGGTATGAAAGATTGGATAAGCACCTTGTGCAGATTGGATTCAGCAAAGGTATTGCTGATAGTAACTTATATTTCAAAATTGATCATGAAAACATTTTGATTGTTGAAGTGTTTGTGGATGATATTATTTTTGGAGGAAGAGATAGTATGTGCAAAACTTTTGCAAATCAGATGAAATGTGAGTTTGAAATGTCTATGCTTGGTGAAATGAATTTCTTCTTGGGTCTGCAAATTACTCAAACAAAGAAAGGGATCTTCATTTCTCAGACCAAATATGTGAAAGAATTGTTAAGGAAATTTGGTATGGAAGATTCAAAGCCAATGAACACTCCCATGGCAACCAGATGTAAGTTGAGCAAAGATGATGACTCCCCAAAGGCAGTTCAGACAAAGTATAGATCAATGATTGGTGGATTATTGTATCTCACTCAGACCAGACCAGATATAATGCAGGCTGTTGGTCTTCTAGCAAGATTCCAGGCTGATCCTAGAGAATCTCATGTTATGGCAATCAAAAGAATTTTCAGGTACTTGAAAGGAACAGTTGAGTATGGTCTATGGTACCCTAGAGATCCGGATTTCTCTCTTCATGCTTACACAGATGCAGATTGGGCAGGAGATGTGGATGACCGGAAGAGCACCAGTGGTGGAGCATTCTTTTTGGGGAAGAGATTGGTTTCTTGGCTAAGCAAGAAACAAGATGCAATATCTCTGTCTACAACTGAAGCAGAATACATTGCAGCAGCAGGTAGTTGTACTCAAATCCTATGGATGAAGCAGATGCTAAGAGATATTAAAATTGAATATGAGGAGCCTATCACAATTTTCTGTGATAATTCAAGTGCAATTAATATCTCCAAGAATCTGGTATTGCACTCTAAGACTAAGCACATATCTATCAAGTTTCACTTTTTGAGAGAACAAGTGAACAAGGAAGAAGTCAGGTTGGAGTATGTTCCCTCCAAGGATCAGATTGAAGATATCTTTACTAAACCTCTTCCCAAGGACTCTTTTGAATATCTTCGGGAGAAGTTAGGGGTCATGGCCCCTCCGGTGATGAACTAGGATGCACTGATGTGCATCAGTCCGGTGGATATCACAGTCATATCTTGTGATCCAGATTGATGATGGGGAGCTGCTACTAAGGGGGAGTAGCTGGTATGATTCTGATGTCTTAAAATTGCAAGTATGAGCCCTTTGCCATTGATGTCAAAGGGGGAGAGAAGACATGTGAAAAACAAGTAGCTGATGATCAAAGGGGGAGCAGTAAATAAGGAGAAGACATGTTGCTGATAGGGGAGTAGTTACAGAAAGGAGAAGTTCTTGTCTTGATGGTTTTTCACATCATATGTTGCCAGCAATGACAAAGGGGGAGATTGTTGCAAGTATGAGGTGAACCAGTGTTGTCATTGATGTCAACATACTCATATTGCATTAACAAGAGGGATTTGATGAGCAGTGTGCTGAGGATATTGAGAAAATTAGCCTCAGTCAGGAACAGTGAAGAACAGTGATGAGAAGAAGGCAAATGTACTGCATAGGATGCGGACCGGAGGATGCAGATTAAAGGGTTTGTAGATATGAGTCTTGAGATGCTTCAGTTAAGATTTCAGAGGTCCACATGAAGATCTGAAGGAGTTGTGGCTGTCGGTATAGAACTGGTTCCGGTAAGTGTTCAGAGGTGACAGAGGATCACGGAAAGGTCTGGTGAGGTCCGGAACTGTATAATCCCAATCTGTGGATTGGAAGGAGTGTTTGGGATGTCCTTGTGATGTGTCATCTCAAGTTTTGTATGATTTGGAGGTCCGAAAGTACCTTTTACATTGTGACAGTGGCGACAGACAGTGTTCTTGAAGTTCAGGATGAGGAAGAGAAGAGACTCCAGTACGTAGAGAAAGTACGGATGTACCTAGTCATTCAGGTAGGCTTGTGAAGGTTCTTGAGGTCGTGTTGTTGGTCCGCATTGATGGTAGAGCCCAGAATTGAAGATAATCTTCCGGATGAAGTTCTTGCTCTGTTTAGCCGACCGGATGAGTTGTTCATCCTGCGAATGTTCTTATGGTGGCCGACCGGATGTGTTATTCATCTTGCGGATGTTCTTATGGTTGATTGCCGACTTAGATGATTGTTCCTAAGTCAATGTCTTGTATAAATAAAGGTTTGTGAGTTCATTTGAAGTGTGGATTGTGTGGATAAGAGTGGTGTAGCGAAGAGAAGTGTGGAAAGCAGAGCAGAGGTTTTTGGGCTTAAATGGAACTGATCCGGACATAGTAAAGATGTCATTCTCCAGTTCAAGACTGTGATTCTTATCGCTTTGTAGACAGTGTGTCTCTTGTAGGCAGTGTGCCTCTTTGTGAGCAGTGTGCTCGGGCAGTGAGCCCTAATTGGCAAGTGCCATTTTGTAATTCCTTATTCTTCTAACAGAGAATAATCTTTGGGTTAATCACCTCGTGGTTTTCTCCCTTAATCGGGTTTCCACGTCAAAAATACTGTGTCATGTGTTTCTCATTTCATAGCAATGTTTGTTTGTTTGATTCAATGCTGCTTTGATTAATAAGAAAGTTCAAAAGGAGAAATAATTATGATAACTGATTCACCCCCCCTCTCAGTTATCAACAGATTGCAAGCTTTAAGAGATATTGTTTCAAAACACAAAGAAGAGCCATAAGACACTCAGAAAATAGATGCAGAATTCTAGATTCATTTGTATTCAAAACACACAGTCATATATGATTTACAATGTACGAATGACTCTTAGCTTCATTAATCAAATTACATAAAACTTACAAAGCTTTACAGATACAATAAGGAAGTAGGATGTTCCACACATTCCTTATTGCAGACACAGGCAACCTCCTTCTACTTCTAAACTAAAAGGTCCCTCTATTCTAAGTGCTGAGATAAATTGAAACTGCTAGCTATTTTCTAAAAATCCCTGTGTAAAGTATTACAGTGTAAATGGGGCAATATATAGCTATGACTATCCCCAATACAACTTCAAAACCCTAGTTAATCAATAGTTCACACCTCAAGTTGCAGCATCAATGGTGGAGAATAAATCTCGCCAAAGATCCCTGAGAAGCACACCCATACTGAGTGTAAGAATGCCCTTTGGAAACCCTAACAGCTCAAAATGTCCTCTGTTGTCTATTGTAATAATGTTTCCATCTGCATTTTGTCTTCATCATTAAAAGCCTTGACTTCTTTCACTCCCTCCTTATCTCCTTTTGCTTCCTCTAAGATCTAATTTCCTCTTCTATGATGTCATTGCCATTAAGTTCCACCTTCCAGATATTTGCAACCTTGCAAATAGACACAAAAATGGATTAAAACTATATCAAGTTGCTTCGTCAATTTATTACCTGGTCAGAAAGTTAGATGGGCATCAAAGCTCTGCCTTTATATCCACCTGCACACCTGTAAACAAACAAGAATTAAGCATCATTATTTAATAAACTAGCAGGAAAAATTAAACATTACATTGAATTAGGCTGAAAACGTAAACACAGATATCAGGTCCTGAAATAATGAACAATCACATATCTAAATGCATACACAGTGTTAAAAATGGTCGGGTCAACCATCGTTGACCAAAAACATGCATCGGGCTCCAAAATAACTTCAAATTCTTATCGCCTTGCCTTCCTACCCTTTTCCTTTCATCTCGAGAATGCATATTCAATTCCTTGTATATCGAGTATGTATGTTATAAACATACAAGCATTAAAACATTCAAGGATTTTTCTATTTTGAACTTTCCATTGAAATCCGGCTTGTATACTTTGTTTTGCATATCGGCTTGTATATCGCAACATACAAATGCCAATATACATCCGACGGACCTATCACTCTTTATAAACCATGTTTACTTACTTTCAACTCCAGGACATGTATATAATGCTTTGTATATCAGCTTGTATGTAAGATACATACAAACGCCTTTGTATGTTCCCATTCAGACTTCAAGTTTTTATAAACCAGAGTTTATTCACCTTTCGGCTCCAACCTGTACATGATGCAATGTATCTTCCAATATACAATCAGGTGTGATACATGTTTTATACCGTATTTAAATCATTTTTTATTCTATCCTTGTATGTTTTGCTTTGCATCTCAGCTTGTATCTTTAGATATACATTCGGGTAGAATACAAGCACTTAACTAGATTTTACTTTCTCTTTGATCCTGCATTGTATGCTTCTCTCAATGCATGTTTTGAAACATATACATACAAGGCGCGGACATATACAAGGACTTAACTCTACTTCACAATCCTTTTGGTTCCTTTACTTGCATGTATCTTTGTAGGTAACCTTGGTATACAGGCCCGAAATATACATGGACTTAACCAACCTTGATAAACTTTCAGTTCTGTGCCATGTACATTTCATTGTATGTTGTACAATGTACATTTCTCTTTGTATGTATCCAATAGCATATACAAACCTTGAAACATACATCGATTAAATCAATTTTAAAACTTTTTTCGGCTCCGTGGCTTGTATGTAGCCCATTGTATATCTCACTTGTATGTTCTGAAACATACAAGCCTGCAAACATACAAGGACTTGACTATGTTTCATAACTTTTGGGTTCTGCGCAATGTATAAAACATTTGTATATTTGCCCTGTATGCTTCGCCCTACCAAACATACAAATATAAGATACATGCAACGGACATAACCGTTTATCTAATTCAACTCTTAACTTCTTCGGGTCCACCTTGTATGTATACATAGAACTTTATCAAAAATGCATACAAGGAAAAGGATATACAATCGACTTTGAATATGAAAGTGATATATAAAGGACTTTGTATACAATCAAACTTGTATACAAAGGGCCTTTGTATATGCAACCCGATATACAAAAGGCATTGTATACAACATGCAAACGACCTAAAATACAAACAGACTTGTATATGAGCGATATGCAAACCTGACTGCCCATGCGACTATGTATAAAACAATTTTGCATATGCAAACGACTTTGTATATGGAAAGTGATATACACAGGGCCTTGTATATGCAACCCGATATACAAAAGGCATTGTATATGCAACAGTAAACCCTTCCCTTGTACATTTTACCAAAATACTCATAACTTGCAAAATACTTGGAATTTTAAGATGGTTCAAAAAGCAACCCTAGCTCATTTTCATCAAGGAATTCACCCATATTCTGCCCTGGTACTGAAATGCATTTTTTCTCTAGTTTTGACAAAGTTTGCAATTTTCACTCTCTTTTTCCCTTTACCACCAAACAGAACAGCACACACAAGCAAAAGCAACAAAGCACAGTAGGTGTCCTCATTTTTCTATGGAGTAAAATGGGGCGTGTTGTGAACATCACAACAATATGGTAGAAGGTGAGTTTGATTTGGAATAGATTTTGCTAAGGTTTTTGTTGATTCTATTTTTGTTTCAAACTAGGTAAATCTTGAGCTATAATGTCTAATAGCTATCAAGGTGTCGATACAAGTGGTAGTCTAAATAGGGATAGATTGATACCTCTATTTGATGAGGACTAATTTCTTGTGAAGGCTGCACTAGTATATTTTTTTTGGGAAGGATGTTTTTGAAATCCTGTTATAAAAACTAACTAGCTCTTGTTTGGATTGGTAGAGTATCAACTAGGTCCTAGAAGCAAGTTGTGTTTTGATTTTTGAGGTGCTTTGATAGCAAGGTAATGATGTGAAAAGAAGATGTTTGTGAAAATGATATGAAAAGGTGATTGCAAGGTATAACTAATTTTTTAAGGTGAAACTATAGCAAAAAGGGTACCTAAAACTAATAATATTTTTGTCATGCACTGTATGGAATATCTCTCTATTTTGGATGTGCAGTTTCAAAAGTATGGGATAAAGGGGCAAATGCACCATTCTGTAGGTCAAATGCGCAACTCTAATTTGAGTTTGAATGCATAGTACTATGTCTTAAATGCACATCTCTGTGTGTTAAATGCACAAAAAGATTATATGTGCAGTAAAATGGTTCATATGCACATCAGAATAGGTTAAATACACAACAAGGTCAAATGCATAGAAGAACTGGTTATATGTGCAACAAAATGGTTTAAATATATAGAACTGCATGTACTTTGGTTTTCTGCTTCAGTTTGACATTTTGATTTGTTTGGAATGTTTTCCTAAGTTAATCTAAGGTTTGCAATGCTGATCTTGGTTCAAGTTATTGCTAGAAAACACAGAGAACAAAGGTTTCCATGATTACTTGACAAAACTTAAAAACAAACAATTACAACCCTAGGGATGGCCAAGACAATATTTGATGAGTTCCAACTTGGGCTTCCCCAGCGACTTCCATAAAGGTGTGAAAGATAAGTAGCTTGATAGCACTGGCTCCCCTCCATGACACTCACTTCTCATGCATATCAAGTATAGTTCCTTCAAAGAGTTGAACTTTCTATCTCCACACTAGATGAGTGTATGATGTTGGATGACTTTAGAGGTCCAACCTCCTACATCACCAAATAGGGGATTTTGGCTTACTAGAACAAGTGGGTTTTAGTCAAGGCATCTATTCAGGTGGTTACACATGTGGCCATTCACTCCAATAAGGAGGGTTCCCAGCCTACAGAGGTTACGCTCCATAGGGTTTTGGGGGAAACATTGGTCGGTGTAACACAACAACACCCATTGTTTGTAACTTTCGTCACAAACACAATTTATTTTAAGTGACTTGGAGGTGGCTTGGCTTTAGCCCATTATCACTTGAGATCATCCCACTTGGAAGGACATAATTCCAAGGGCAGGCCTCTTCTAAAGTTGACAAAGATAAAATGATAAGTTTGGCATTTTGGTCACCCAGTTAAGAGGAGAGCATAGGCCTATTATAATTTTTCAAGAATAGAAAATAGTGGTTCTTTATCCTCCTAGTTAAAAGAAAAATAACTAAATGAGTTAAATCTACCAAGCACAAAAATTATTAACAAGATAGCAATAACTCGGAAAATATTTTTGTTAATTTTAACCTTCTAACAAATCTAGGTGTAGATTGTTGTTTGAAAAAATAAAACAACTATTACTTTCCCCTATTAAGCTATGTGATAGATTGTAGTGCAAGATAGTAAAAACATAAAGAAATTGTTTAGTTTTTAACCCCTAGGTTGGGACTAGATGCTAGTTGTGATGCAACAAAATGATTTACTCTCCTCCTAGTTATGTCTATGTGATGATTTGCATGAACATATTAAGTTACGCCTTCCTAATTAGTTCTATGTGGTTTAACAATGGAGCTAAAATGACTATGTCTAGCTCCTAACACCTAAAAATGAAAGTACAAAAAAATCTCATGAAAACATTACAATTGTTTGTGACAAGTTAAATGTGCATGATTGTAGGTTATATGCACAGTAGTGCAACGTATATGTGCAGATTCGTAAAAGTGCAACAATAAGAATCATATGCACAAGACTACATCATATATGTGTGGTGCAGGAGCACCTTGGCAAATTAATGTTTTCATAGACCAATTTTTTGGAATTTGATTCCATTTTAGAGATTCAATGTTGTAATAGGATCAATTTGATCATTTGAAGTTATTTTGGAGTCATTTGGATATAATGTGTAAAAGTTGTCACAATTGCAAAAATGCAACAAATTGTAAGAAGGTGGAAGGTGAAGGGACAAAGTAGTTACAAAATTAGTTTTAGGTGGTGGTTTTGGTTATTTAAGGCATATTGAATCCTCACAAACTTCGAGGCAGGTTGAGGGATGAAGTATAAGTGAAGAAATCAATAGAATACTCTGTTTTTCTATAATTTCTTGTATTTTTATTGTTTTCAGGCCATTGTATGGCCAAGTACTATCCTTTAACCTCTCCTTCTCTATTTAAGGTGTTAGCCCTATGAATATTCTTTAATATTCTTTTTATCTCATGAAAAATGATTTAGTTTTGTGAAAGATATGAGTGTTTTATGGACTATAATTTTCTGATTTTCCCTTCAACAGTCCTGTTGCAACGTTTGGTCCGGTTATGTACAGACATATACAAGGGAAATCCATATATGTTTAGAAATATGATTGAGTTACCTTTCAAATGCATCTAGTTAGAGGTAATAACTTGATTCCCAGAGGAAGATATCACGTTTTTTCTAAAACTGCTCTGTTAACTAGGTTAACTAGGGTTTTGGTAGGAAAAAAGTCATAAAACCTCATTCCACTGTGGGAATCCTCTAAACTTAGTGGAATGGAAGTATAGGGAGTGATTGACATGTTGACCAAGGCTCAAGACTGAAAAAGTTGTTTTGGTTTGTTTAAATTGATGCCTTAGGTGACTGTAGCAGCATTTTCTTTGTTATTTTTGCATTTGAAGTGGGAAAACAAGCATAGAATAAAATTGTCTTGAATCCTGACCACAAAAACCTTGAAATAAATTATTTTTCCATCCATGTGAAGTTTCCAAGGGGTCCAAAGAGTTTGTTGGTTCCATCCAAGGGTATTTGCTTCACAAACTAGGCCTAATTAAGGCTTAAAACCATTAGGGGGTTATTGGTTAAGGCACACTTTCCAAAACAAACCAAACCCATTTTGGAGTATGTTGTGGGGAGGCATAATGGGTATCTATTTCATATTTGAGAGTTGCATTTGGATGTCTGTGTAAAAATTTATTGGGACTGTTCTCTGTTTGTAGGGCTACTAGCCATTCTTGAGGTTTGTGAAGGAACTACTAGTTTGAAGTTTGATCCACCTTTGCCAATGGATGGGATGGCTTCTAATACATGTCTAAACACTATTTCCAGGAAGAATTCAAGAGCCTTAACTGCTGTTCCCACTTTTCTATGAAGATCCTTGTTTTTGGGCTTTTGGGGTGAATAGAACCTTGTCTTGTTTGTCCTTCTTCTTGTATCCACTGTGCACTTTGCATCAATGTGGACAAAGGTCAAAAGTGTAGGAAAATGACTCAGATGTGCAACAATATGAGTTGAATGCACCGAAAGGTAAAAACATAACAGAAAATGTTGAATGCGCAGAACTGGAAGTTGTATGTATAGAAACGACCTGTTGTGATAGAACTTTCACAAAACACTCCTATGGAAGTTAAAAATGGGACAAGGCCCCATAGTGGATGCCAAAAAAGTTAGAGGAAATATTGTTAATAGTATTAAACTACTAATAATCCAATAATCTCAATGAAATATGATGCAAATCAAATAAACAAAGCAATATTACCTTGAAGACTAATTTACCTCGAAGCTTCCATTGTCACCTATCTTGTATTAATCTTGTTGATGAATAGAGCCCTTAGAAGTGTGCACTTCCTCACTATTTAAAGATGACAATACTTGAATGGCAATATGTTGGACAAATGCAATGAAGATTACCTACAATGCAACTATTATGAAGATGGGAGATGGATAATTGAAGCCATCATTGTATGGATGTGAGATTAATGGAGATAATGCAATGAGAAATATGGATGCTTTGCCAAAGGCATGCTGGAATTTCTGCAGAGTAACTTTGCTATAGCTTGTGGATTGTTGAAATGAGGGAATGAGCTTCCTTTTATAGGCCATGGAGGGGCCAAATCCATGTGTCATGATCTTAACAGTGAAGAAGAAGTTTTCATAAGTGTATAGTGAGGATTGAGTTGGTTGAGATGAGGGAGAGAAAGAGGGAAGATGTTCCTCTCACCTTGACATGGAGGAGCAAAACATGTGACATGATTCCACATGTTACAAGGCTCACAATGACCCAAGAAAGAAGGTCAAACAAGGAGACATGATTATAGGGAGGTTGGATAGATTGTATGGACTATGGAACAAGTGTCACAAAGTGTCCCTTTGACCATGGTGATATGGAGAGACCACATCCATGTGAATAGGGATGGTTGGAGGAATAATAGGCCATGTAGGTGAGGGAAGATAGAATAATTAAATATTAATATATTTAATTACATGTGCAACAAGGTGAGGTGGATGTTTGAGGTGGGTTAGATGATGTGGAATTATGAATGAAGACTTTGGAATAGGATGATTTGTGATTAAATAATTTGATTGTTTATTTAATTATGGGATGACATTAGAAGAATAGGTTTATTTGACTTAATTAAATAAATTGATATTTATTTAATATTTGGAATATTAATTATGAACGTGAATCAAATAGATAAATTGATAAATTTATTAAATGATAGAAGAATGGGAATTAAATAAATAATAAATATTTATTTAATTTGTCTTTGTCATTTTTAGGTGTATACAAAGGGTAAATGGGACTAATGAAATGCATGCCCTCAATGTGTAAATGGGTTCATCTCCATGACAAGTTATAGTGGCTGGGCTGCATATCTCTCTCTTCCTAAAGTAGTTTCGCAAACATGGCAGTATCTGATGTGGTCAGCTATATCTTTGAAGATTGTTGACCAATAGTATCCTGCTCTTAGGATAGCTTGTGTAGTGGCCAAGGGTAATCCATGAGCTATCCCAAATCTATCATGTAGCTCTGTAAGGACTCTAACTGCCTCCTGCTTATGTAAACATCTAAGGTATATCCCCTCATAATTCCTTCTAAATAGGACACCTCCTTTAAGCATGTATTTTTGTGTTTTGATCTTAAAAGCTCTTCTTTGAGAAGATTGCATCTTTGGTGGGCACCTCCTAGTGATCAGGATATGTTTGATAGCCAAATACCATTCATCATTCTCTTTTACATTCACCATATATTGTTGACTCACCAAGTTCGGGTCAATTTTAGCAATCATCTGGCTTAAGGACTGTCCTCTAACTAGATTCAAGGGAGTTATGTCCATGTCATATTCTTGGATCATGGTTATCCATTTGGCTCTCTTCTCTCCTGGTTTACTCTGCATCAAGAGCATCTTAACTACTGCATCAAGTACAATAGCAATTATCTTGCTTCTCAAGATTTAGTGTCTAAATTTTTTTATTTCTCTGACTAAAGCAAGGGCTTGCCTTTAAACATCCATATATCTAAGCTCTGCATCTCTAAATGGAGAACTCATAAAGGCAATGGTCTTGTCTTCCTTTTCTTCACTTCTTTGTGTCAAGACTACTGTACAGGTATGCTCTGAAGCAAATGAGTATATGTTAAAATCTTGTGTAATCTGGGCTAATCAGAAAAGGGGCATCTACAATAGCCTTCTTGATATCCTCAAATACCACTTTTGATTTAGGTGTCCATTCAATTTTTCCATCTTTCTTAAGCATTGCATTAAGTGGCCTGACAATCTCTACAAATCCTGTTATAAATTTTCTCACAAAATTAATCTTAACAAAATAAGATTTGAGTTCCTTTTTACTCCCTGGAAATTGTAACTTCATTATGGAATCAACCCTGGCAAGGTCAATGGTGATCCCATTTTCTGATATTACATGACCAAGTAGCTTACTTGTGGTCACCCCAAATATAAATTTCTTTGGGTTTAGTGAGATACCATACTGCTCACACTTCTTAAGTACCTTCCTGAGGTCTCCTATATGATCACTTCTCTTCTTTGAGAAGATAGTTAAGTCATTCATGTATATGACAATGTACTTGCCAACTAAACCTTTGAATGCTATATCCATTGCATGTTGGAATGTGGCTCCAACATTAATCAATCCAAAAGGCATGTGTCTATAAGCAAATATTCCCCACTTGGTGGTAAATGCTATCTTTAATCTATCTATTTTGTCTACTATCACCTGGTTGTATCCTGAGAAACCATCCAGGAAAGACATCATCTAAGCTCCATTCACTATCTATAAAACTTCATCTAATGAGGGAAGAGGATAGTTATCCTTTTTTGAGGTTCTATTTAAATTTTTGAAGTCTACACAAAGGCATATGTCACCATTCTTTTTCTTGACTTGTACCAGATTGGCTACCCATGTTGAGTGCCTGACAAGAAATATGATTCTTGCAATCAGTAGTTTCTTAACTTCTTAAAAAATTATGGGTTCTAGTAGTGCATTGACCGGCCTCTACTTTTGTCTAATTAGTTTGGCATCTGGCTTGAATGGGATAGTATGGGTGATGATTGATGTATCATATGGTTTTAGCTCATCATAAGTCCATTAAATAACATGGATATAATCTTTTAATGCTTGAGTTATTCCTACCTTTTCTTCTTCTATGCATACTTTGCCTATCAGGATATTTCTAGTGTCTTCACCCAATCCTACACTAACAGGTGGATATTCTCCTTCATCTGTCTTAGGGAGGTCTTTTTTCTTTATCATCTTATCCAAGTCAAAGGATCTTTCAAGTTTAATCATACCTTTAAGAATTTTGTTACTTGGCAAGTCCATAATTTCTTCTTCTTCCCATACATGATCTTCCAGGTTCCTCTCATCCAAGATCTATGCTTCAAATATATCCCTATTTGCTATGAAGTCCAAGATATGTTGATCATCATCGAACACGTAGAAATTGGTCACATTATCAGGTATGGACGGCACTGATACCAATTCAATTGAAAATCTCTTCATTCTAGAGATGGATAGAGGCTCCAATGTGCTAGCAGATTATGCCAATGCATCAGCTCTGTGATTTTGTTCCCTAGGGACATGCATAATGTTAAATGCATAAACTCTTCTATTAGGTCCCAAACTCTATGCCTATAGTTTGACAACCTCTTATAATTACACGCATAGAGACTCTTGACTTGTTTTACCACTAATTCTGAGTCCCAATAAACATGCAGGATCTTGACTTTCTTCTTGAGCAAAAACAACAATCCGTGAACTAAGGCTTCATATTTAGCCACATTATTAGTGCATGAAAACTGCAACCTGTATGCTACTAAAAATGGCTTTCCTGATGGATCAATGAGGTCAATGCCCACTCCATCTCTTTGTTTGGACTTAGAACCATCAAATCTGAGAATCCCTGGCTTATCTTCTGTTAATGGCTTGTCAGGACCTTCTCTTTTCTTCTTGGCTCTAGCCACTACACTACTAGATATCCATTTTAACCTTTGAGTTTCATTTCTTTCTTTTCTTTTCATCATTTTGATGTTATCATCTTCATCTTCTAGATATGCTGCAGTCTCTTTTCTTTCATCCTTAGAGATATCTTTGATATCATGTAATTTGTTTTTAGAGTGTAGCTGCTTTTCCTTATCCAATATATGTAAGCATAAGGTGCATATTGTTTCAGAATGTGGCGCTTCATGGAGTCTGCACCACCCTTCCATCAATACATGATGTAAAGGAACCCCTTGTAAAATATGTCTCTAAATTTGTTTAGACAAAAATTCTCAAACTTTGTTAGATTGCTTCCTCTATCCTCATCTGATAGTTCATAGTCTAACTCGATAAGGTAATTGGTCCCAAGGGTGATAACATTCTCTTTTTCATGAGGATCTTCATATGGATTTGTCTTGCCACATATTAAGACTTCTTCTAGATGGTGTATGCAGACATTATCCAGATGTACATCTTCTTCAAGTTCCCCTATATCTGAAGAAAACAAATAAGAATCAGCATCATCGTTATAAGATATTTCACTTACCTCAGTTGAAGATGATCCTATTTTACTATAAGTCTTTTCTAACTCAATCATGTCTAGACGTGCTTCACAATCTTTCTCTGAATGTGCTTCATCATGTAATCTGCACCATCCAGATATCAGGATATTCTCAATAGATGTACCTAGCAATTGACACCTTTGCACTTCTTTGGATAAATATCTTTCAAACTCTTTAAAGTGATATATTTCTTCATTATCAGTTGAACTATGATCAAATTCACTAATCATCCTATTTTCTTGATCAATATTTCCATGTGTCTGCATGTTATACATCAAGACTTCCTCAATCCTGACCATTTGAGGTCTTATGGTATACACCCCTGGTTTGACATCCACATAGAGTACCTCATTGGTATTGTTGTAATTAGTTATCATGTGTTTCATCCTAGGTTCATCTTCTATCATAATCTAGTTAGGGATTCCTTTCCAAGGTAACCACATATGACTGAAGTCAGTAGCCATGTAATCGTTGAGAATTTTAGACCAATATCTGCAAAGTAGCATTCCATAGGTATCAGGGATATCTACTACTTGGATGTCAATGCAATACTACACCCTTGGGTCCGTTGCAAGCTACATGTGGATATGAGTTAATTCTCCTACCACACTCACTTTTGTTTTATCAAGCTATGTCACCTTCTTGAAGGATTTGGCTAGGTGTAACCCTATAGCATTGCAAATAAAGTGGCATCACATTTGTTGATGCACCAGAATCCACCAAATAGTTGTGTAAGTTCTTACCAAACATTCGCAATGTAAGTAAGAATGGAGGGGATTCTGACTTATCTCTGTATAGATTCATGTGTGATGTTTCAGAATCTTGGATAGTGGCCTGCATTTTATTCTTGACATTGTTATCCTTGGATGTAGGGTCTCTAGACATGATGTGATTAGGATTATGACCAAGATTTTCATCTTTGGTTGTGGATTCATCTAAAGAGTTCAAAAATGCTTTCTTGATGACTAGAGTCTTAAGTAATTATGACAAGGATAAGTTGATTTTGATCTTTTTCATCTCTTCAGCCAAGTATGTGACTATTTTATCAGACTCAAGCAATTGGTTGATGGCTTGTGCCACTATATTTTGAGGTTTTAAATACTGAGTATTCACTTTGGGAGGATTGAGATTATTCTTGGCTTTAGGGTCTGGTGGAGTGTTGAAATTATTAGTAGGGACATATGTGGTCAAAGGATCAGCTGGTCTGTTAGGATTATTCCTCAGGCTATAATTATTCTTGTCGTGATATTGCTATTGGTAAGCATGAACCTCTTGAGATTCTGGTTTAGGTTCATTTTCATCCTCAAAAGGGAACACATAATTTGATTCAAATGCTAATGTAGACTCTTCACATGCTAATGTGTAATTCTCATGAGTTGAGGTTACTTGATGATGTTGATGACTGATAGAACTTTCCAGCACAAGTGCGGATTCATACCCTAACTAGACAATTTCATTTTCTTCAGGACAAGGAAGCTCTCCTACAGTATTAGACACTTTAGCCTCTAAAATACTAGCTATTATTTTGAACCGAGGGCAGTCTAGTTCAATGTGTGCATTGGTATTGTGCATTGTGTACCAATTTGTGAGCACAACTTCTACTAAATTCACCCTAGTTGTCTATTTGGGTTCATTAGGAGGCTGATTATCTAATGGTGATGGCAATGAACCATTGTTTGGCCTAGTATTCCATGTTTTAGGTGGCCTAGGTGCATCATTTTTATTGATGTTGTTATTGAAATTCCTATCATTATTATATCCCTTGTTAGTATATCTGGATCTATCATTATTGCTTCCATATCCCCTATTAGGATATCCTATGTTTTGATTTGACTGAGAATAGAAGTTTTGACTCCTCATATGTGTGATCTCAGTAGTTAGTTTCCTCAGTTGTGCAAATATTTCCTTAATGTCATCCTTTTCTTCCTAAGCCTTAGCAACTACATTTTCCTATTGAGGTTTAAAGAAAGAACTACCATTCCTATTGTTTTGCCCTGCATCCTAAGGTACATGTCCAAGATGAGATATCATCTAGTCATTTCCATTTGGAGGAGGCATGATACTAAGAGGAGGTACCTACATGGGACTAGGCATGATAGCTGGAGGTACCATGACTCCATTGCCTTGTGGTTGCATAGGATATGCAAGATATCCAGAGTTAGGTGTGAAGCCAGGTGTTAACTATTGATTGACTTTAATGACTTCTTCAAAAGAACCTCCTAATTAGGTTATGGTTGGATGTGTTCTTCTGATGAACATGGAAGTTAAGGGATCTAAAGATAAATAATATATGGATCTAGATGCTACATCACCTACATTGTATGGATCACTAGCTTGGAGTACATTTTCTAAAACCTAGCGTTGAAGTTGGAAATCAGCTCCCCTTCAGCTCTTTTGATCATAGCAAACATGTGATAGGCGATCACCAGATCTACTGGTATTTTAAATCTTCCCTAAGAAATCTTTCTCTAAGGCATCCTAGGTAGGGATGGTTGATTGGGAAAGACTAATGTACCAGATGTAAGCCTCTTCTCCTAAAGAGTAAGGAAATAACCTACACACTACATCCTCATACCCTATTCTTGCTCTAAAACAAGCTTCTTTGTAGGTTCAGATATGATCCTGATGCAGAAGCATCTATTGGTATAAGGGTAATCTTGCATCACCCAAAAAGAAGTTAATTCAAAATCATTGTAGTTATTTTCATTTCTTTCCATAATTAGTGTTTCTGGTTCCATAATATCCAGAATAATGATGTAGGACTTTCAGTTTTTCCAAAACTGCTAAAAATAGTAAATTGCTAGTTTTGGAAAGTTTACTTGCCATTTTAGGAAAGTTTGCATTTGGGCACAGAATGCGGTGAAAAGTTACAAAAAGATTTATAATAGAAATATAAGACCTTTGGTGAAGGAATTAGGCAAAGATCATATGTGAGCTGAAAGATATTAAAGTTTTTGTTTTTTGAAAAGCCCCTGAAAATTTCTGAAATGAGATATGAGGCACTAAAACATCCCATAACATCCCAAAACATTGATGGAAATCAATTTATGAATTTATGGCATGATAGTTCACATCGTGATCTTTTCAGCACTTAAAATGGTTCGTCAATCGAATACCCACATCAAACGTTATGCTTCCTGGAAGTTGACCTACTTTTGGAGGGAGTTGCAAATTTTAAAATTTAGCTAGAGGCCGCCAAAAAGTGCTATTTATGACTATTTTGGGAACCCTAGGTGGTGGTAGTGTTAAGAGGGAAAGTGTAGAGTCAAGAATAAGTGAGAAAATAGAAACCCTCGCTGATTTTGGGTTGTAGAAAGTAGAAGATTCCAGAGCCTGGTGGTGTGTAGCTGTAGTGTGTTGCAACATGTGGAGGATTGATTCCTCTAATTGTAATTGAGCTTTTGTAATGTAATGAGTTGTCAAAATCAATAAAGAAATATTCTATTTTCTGTGTTCCATTTTTTTGTTGTGTTTTTTGAGATTTACTCCCTTCATCAAGTGGTATCAGAGCAAGGGTTCATGAGTGTTTAGACAGATCACCGACTGTGAGGCAGTTTGCACTAGGACCTGAGGTTGTGGGTTTGCTATGGAGATCAAGATGCCTCCATAAATAAATCATATTGGGATGAATACTTTGACAGAAGAGGGTTTTAGAGCCCTGCAAAGGCAAATCGATGCATTGCAAGAGGAGCTACAAAGAAGGATTGAACCAAGAACAAGAGACGAAAGCGAAGATGAAGCTGAAGAAGAGCTATCTGAGGAAGAACAAGAAGTTGTAGGAGATCCTACAGAAGTTAGGTTTTTGAGTGCCATTTCAAAGATCAGAAAGAGACCCAAGATCAAAGTTTCTAGATATTCTAGAGATTTGAATCCAGAACAGCTTATTAATTGGATCAATGACATGGAGGAGTATTTCAAGTATGAAGATGTGGAGGACCCAGATCAGGTAAAGTTTGCAAAAATAAATTTGAAGGGCCATGCCAGTATTTGGTGGAAGGAGGTACAATTAGAGAGGAACAGAAGAGGAAAAGTAAAGATCACTAGATGGGATCAGGTGGTGGAAAAATTGAAGAAGCAGTTCATTCCTGTGGACTATGAGATGGAGCTATTGAAGAAGATGCAAGGACTGAAGCAAGGTAACAAGTTTATTAAGGAGTATACAGAAGAGTTTTATAAGATTACTATTAGAACTAGTAATACAGAGGCCAACAAGGAGAAGGTATTTCGTTACATTAATGGGTTGAGGCCAAGTATTCAAGAGGAACTGAGCCTAGTCAGAATGACCACCATAGAAGATGCATACCAATTTTACCTAAAGGTAGAAGAGAAGATGAATAAAACATTTGATAGAAAGAAAAGGGGAAGAGGTCAAGGTGGAAGGACTGGTGGAAGACCCTATGGAGGATGAAATGAAGATTCAAAGAAAAGTGAAGAAGCTGGGACCATTTGAAATAAAAAAGGAGATAATACCTACTGCCCTCATGACTCGAACAATGGTGAGAAAAGAGGAAGAGGAAGAGGCATACCTGGTCAAGGACCTGAAAGAGTAGGTTTCAGAGGAACCTGTTTCCAATGTGGAGAAGAAGGGCATCGAGCATACGAGTGTCTGCAACATCAAGGAAGGACAAATAGAAGACCTAAAGGTAATGCACGAGTTGTACATGTCAATGAAGATGTACAATCTGAGTGCTCTGAAGATGTTGAAAGGGGAGAAACCCTAGTTGTCAGAAGAACTTTGTTGAATGAGGAGAAAGAGCCCAATCAGAGGAAAAATTTATTTTACACAAGGTACAAATGTGAAGGTAAGTATTGTGATATTATTATTGACAGTGGAAGCACTAATAATCTTGTTTTAGAGGAGATGGTTGACAAGTTGAAGTTGACAAGAAGAAAGCATCCACATCCATATCAGATTGCATGGTTGTAGAAGGACCATAGAGCTTTGGTCAATGAGTAGTGTTAGGTGAAGTTCAAGATTGGTGACTATCATGATGAGGTGTTGTGTGACATCATACAATGGATGCATGTCATATGTTATTGGGGAGGTCATGGTAGTATGATAGGAGCATTGTCCATGATGGCCATGCAAACACATACTCCCTAACAAAGGATGGAGTTTGTCATAAGTTGAAGCCCTTGAAGGAGGTGAAAGAAAACATATGTAGTACTGCCAGAATTTGCTTGGTAGATGGTAGGAAATTTTTGAAGGGAATGAAGCATGAGCTTCATTGCTTTGCATTGATTCCTAAGATTAGTCAAGAGAAATGTGAAGATGTACCAGCAGAAGTCTCAGAAATGTTGGAAGAATTTCAGGATATTATCTCTAATAATGTACCAGAAGGTTTACCACTAGTAAGGAAGATAAGTAATCAAATGGATTTGATACCAAGAACTATTTTGCCAAATAAGGTAGCCCACAGAATGACTCCTACAGAGAGTGAAGAGCTAAACAAACAAGTTCAAGAGCTATTAGGGAAGGGACTGATAAGGGGGAGCCTAAGTCCATGTACGGTACCTGCAGTACTAGCACCAAAGAAAGATGGAGAATGGAGAATGTGTGTAGATTCTTAGGCCATCAATAAAATCATGATCAAGTATAGGTTTCCATTGCCAAGAATGGATGACATAATGGATTGTTTGAGTGGAGTCAAGTACTTCATGAAGATTGACCTGAAGAGTGGGTATCGCCATATCCAAATAAGAGAAGGAGATGAATGGAAGATAGCCTTCAAGACAAAGGAGGGTTTGTATGAGTGGTTAGTCATTCCATTTGGGCTAACCAATGCACCGAACACATTTATGTGACTCATGAATGAGGTACTGAAAGAATTTTTGGCAAGTTTTGTTATTTTTTATTTACATGATATTTTAATTTTTAGTAAGACTCGGGATGAGCATCTGGTGCATATCAGAAGAGTTTTAGAGAAGCTGAGGGAGAAATTGCTGATTAATCTGAAGAAATGTAGTTTTACAAAGAAGGAGTTGTATACCTGGGATTTGTTGTCTCAGAGGAAGGTCTTAAGATAGACCTAGAGAAGGTGAGGGCCATCATTGAATGGCCTACGCCGAGTACTTCCGAGGTAAGATTTTTTCATGGTTTGGCAAGTTTTTACAAAAAGTTTATCAAGAATTTTAGTAGCATTTGTGCACCCGTAACTGAGATAATGAGAGGGGATAAAAAAGAGTTTAGATGGACTAAAGGAGTAGACAAAAGCTTTGATACGTTGAAGAAAAAAGTTATAGAGCAACCTGTTTTGGCACTTCCATATTTCAATAAGGTATTTCAGGTAGATTGCGATGCTAGTGGCAGTGCTATAGGAGATGTTTTCAGCTAAGAAGGTAAGCCCATTTCATATTTAATTGAGAAGCTTAATGATGCCAAGAAAAAGTATTTTGTTTATGATCAGGAGTTTTATGCAATAGTTTAGGCTTTGAAGAAATGGAGACATTATTTGTTGCCAAAGGAGTTTGTTTTATATACTGATCATCAGGCTTTGCAATATCTTAATAGTCAAGGAAAGTTAAACCAGAGGCAATTCAAATGGGTTGAGTTTTTGCAGAGCTATACTTTTTTTTTTAAGCACAAGAGTGGGAAGTCCAACAGAGTTATAGATGCCTTGAGAAGAAGGCAAAATTTGTTGACAGAAATGAAGATAGAGGTTGTTGGATTCGATGAGCTCAAAAGTTTGTATCCTAAAGATCCAGATTTTGTAGAGGCCTGGAAAGCTTGTTTGGAACCTGTTACTTTGGATAGGACAAAATGGTTGGATTTCATAATCCAAGATGGCATGTTGTTTAAAGGAAGCCAGTTGTGCATTCCGAGGAGTTCCATGACAGAGAACTTGATTAAAGAGAAGCATAGTGGAGAGTTGGCTAGACACTTTCGTCGGGATAAGACCATTGCTATTGTCAGTGAAAATTATTATTGGCCATAGTTACAGTAGGATGTGAGAAAATTTGTGTAGGTTGCGGAGTATGTCAGATGGTGAAAGGAGCAAGTCAGAATACAGTTCTATATCAGCCACTACCTGTACCAGAGAAGCCATGGAATGATATTAGTATGGATTTTATTCTTGGTTTGCCAAGGACACAGAGAGGACATGATTCCATTTTTGTGGTGGTGGACAAATTCTCAAAGATGGCACATTTTATTCCTTGTAAGAAGACTAATGATGCTATTTATATTGTAGAGTTGTTTTTTAGGGAGTTGGTGACATTACATGGTCTACCAAAGAGCATAGTTTTAGATTGAGATACCAAGTTTGTTGGTTATTTCTAGAGGACATTATGGAAGAGGTTGAAAACAAATTTGAAGTTTAGTTCTACACACCATCCATAGACTGATGGAGAGATGGAAGTGGTGAGTACGAGTTTGGGTAACTTGCTATGATGCTCAGTAGGAGATAAACCCAAGGGATGGGATTTGATTTTACCATAGGCAGAATTTGCTTACAACATTTCTATCAATAGGAGTACTGGTAAATCACCATTCTATATTGTATATGGCAATAGACCAGGAAATGCTTCAGAGTTAAGGAAGCTAGACAAAGAAGAAAAGACAAGTGTCAAGGCTGAAGACTTTGTAGAACACATGAAGAATTTGCGTGAAGAGGTGAAAAATCACATTAATAAGATGAATATTTAGTACAAGGCTAAGGTGGATCAGAAGAGGAGATAAAAGGAATTCCAGGTAGGTGATGAAGTCATGGTTCACTTGAGAAAAGAAAGGTTCCCAATTGGCACATACAATAAGCTAAAAATGAAGAAATTTGGACCATGCAAAATTTTGAAGAAGCATAATTCAGGAAATGTATATGAGGTGGAGGTACTGAGTGGGATCAACTTTTCCCCTATTTCCAACATTGCTAATTTATTAGAATATCATGAAGGTGGAACAAAGGATGGACCAACAAAAGGATAGTGGAGTATTTTGGCATCTACTTCAATGGAGGAGATAGAAGAGATCTTAGATGGCCGTGTGGGAAGAAGTACTCAGAATAGGCAATATGAGGAATATCTAGTGAAATGGAAAGAAAAGCATGTTAAAGATTCTTCTTGGTTGTCTAAGGTAGAGGTTGACCATTTAGGTTTTCCTCACACAAATATCTGAGACATGATAGGGTCACTTCTCAAATTACCCTGGGTCTAATACAGGAGCATCCAATGGTGTAAGGGCAATCTTGCATCACCCAAAAATAAGTTAATTCAAAAGCATTGTAGTTGTTTTCATTTTTTTTCATAATTAGTGTTTCTGGTTCCATAATATCCAAAATAATGATGTAGGACTTTCTGTTTTTCCAAAACTGTTAAAAATAACAAACTGCCAGTTTTGGAAAGTTTCCCTGCCATTTTAGGAAAGTTTACATTTGGGCATGGATTGAGGTGAAAAGTTACAAAAATTTTCATAACAGAAATATAAGACCTTTGGTGAAGGAATCAGGAAAAGATCATTTGTGAGCTAAAAGCTATTAAAGTTTTTATTTTCTGAAAAGCGCCTGAAATTTTTTGAAAAGAGATATGAGGCATTAAAACATCCCATAACATCCTGAAACATTGATGGAAATCCATTTATGGATTTCCAGCATGATAGTTCACATCATGAGCTTTTCAGTACTTAAAATGGTTCGTCAATCAGACACCTGGATCAAAAGTTATGCTTCTCAGAAGTTGACCTACTTTTGGAGGGAGTTGCAAATTTAAAAATTCAGCTGGAGGCCACCAAGAAGTACTATTTATGACTATTTTGGGAACCCTAGGCAATGGTAGTGTTAAGAGGGAAAGTGTAGAGTCAAGAATAGGTGGACAATAGAAACCCTAGCTGATTTGGGGTTGCAGAAGGCAGAAGATTCTAGACCCTGGTGGTGTGTAGTTGTAGTGTGTTGCAGCCTATGGAGGAATGATTCCTCTGATTGTAATTGAGCTTCTGTTATGTAATGAGTTGTCCAAATCAATAAAGAAATATTCTATTTTCTGTGTTCCATTTCTGTTGTTGTGTGTTTCATGATTTACCCCCTTCATCAGATCCTCTACATCTTGGTAAGGGTGGTACTTTGAAAAATCTTATCCAGATTTTTACGTAAAGCATGATATGTTGTGAACAGAAGTGGTGACTAAGTTCCAAAGAAAGACATTGTAGCTAGTACTTGAAGTATTTGAGGCACAACTAGACATACTAGAGGTGTTACAACAGGAATAAGTGAAGATGTCAATGTGCTAGAACTAGGACTATGATGAATATTAGTGGTACGAGGTCTAAGTCCACAAATTGGCAATTCTTAAAAAGGTCTTATGGATCTAGACCTAGTATTAGGTCTATGAGCCAGAGCTTCATAGCTTATGGTAGAGTATGGATATTTAAACTAGGTCTTCACAAGGTCAAGGTGTCTATTCTTCTAGGGTGGATATTTATGATCAAAAGTCCAAAATAACCAAATATTTTCAAGATATTTATAGGAAATGCAAATATTGACTCAAAGTTTGAAAGTATAGATTATTGACTATAAATATTAGACTAACTAACCACCAGGATGGGATATTGACATAGAATTTGTAGGAATTGTAAATATTGTTTCAAATTAAGAAATTCCAAACAACTGACTGTAAAGATTGTGATATTTATGCATAGGATTAGGATATTTGTGATTAAATCATTCAAATAACTAGTGATAAGAATGAACTTTGTACAAATACCTGAAGTTAGACTAATTCTCATGAAATTTTGAAATATCACCTCGTATAAGAGCGGGAAATAAGATCAAGATGACAGATCTTCTAACTAGAACATATCACAGTGCCCTCCTTCTAGCACCAATTTATGTTGATCATGATGTTAGTCATAAACAAACATAGATAAAGAAATACAAATCAAATATTTATCATCTTGAAAGATATGGTGAATTCAAAGAATTCATGATCCCAAGTCTCTATAGATTAGTTCATAATCATCTGACATTACTCAGTTGTTTGATGTGCTTTGTTGTTTTCCATTCAAGGGGCCTTACTTTTCTGATTCCAAAAAAATTCATGTCTGGATACTTTCAATTTCACCCATTTTATGTGAATTCTTAGCAAACAATGTTAAATCCTACTATATTTAACTAGATGATGCAGATATTTTTAAGTTTGATCAATTCTTCTGCTTATTAACTCATACTGACTTGATTTCACATCTACACTATAAATTTATTTAAAGGATGTTCCTATAAGCATATATCTCCATGATTACTATCATTATTCATGTGTTGTTTGAATGATATTTGTCATTTTAATATGCTATTTGCTCAAATATGCTAAAGATGTGTAGTTACCTACAAGATGTCAGCATATTTCTCTGTATTTTCTTGTTATTTTCTATTTATTTGTAATTGTGGTGATGATCAAATAAAATTAAAGAAATTTAAATGAATGCTTTCTAACTTTACTAAAATGAGTGAATCTTTAGCCATTGATCCATATACATTGTTGAAACTATCATGAAGAGAAGGAAATCAAACCATGTGTTCACTAGGATGTTCCACAACTAGATATGATTGATGCTAACTTTGATCTGGGAAGGAATGAAAATAACGTGTGGACTGAAAAGCACTCCAAGAGACGCAACAAATCAAAGCACATATCCATAATCCATTCTCAGATTACTCAAAGTTTATGATTGTATGTAATCAAGGAACTTCTTCTTCATTAAGGATGCAAAAGAAATGTACATTCACAATTGGCCTTGAGAATTAGTCCTGATGTTTCAGCAATCTAATATATATTTGCTCTATTTCCTTCCCTATGATCTTAGCCATCTCATTGATTTAAATATATATATAGTAAAAGGTATTTTATATGTATATACTTAATTAAGATAAGCATTATGCTCTTTTTATTCATTTTATATCTCTCTTTTTACACAGAGAAAAAGATAAATATTTTATTTATTTATGATTTAAGTTAGATTTTAAAAAATAATAAATAATTGAATATTGGTTTTGGGATGTAGGGAAGGTCGATGCCCTACCCTGCACCCCCACCACTTAGGTGGTAGTCCATAAGGCTCCACCCTTTTCGTTTTAACACAACGCCATAAAAAAAAGGAAAACATTTAAACCCTCAGCATTTAGAAAATGAAACCCTTTGCATTTTTTTCATTGTCCTTTATGTATAAACAAAACTAACATCATTTGTTGTGTAGTTTTTAGTATATATATATATATATATATATATATATATATATATATATATATATATATATATATATATATATATATATATATATATATATATATATATATATATATATATATATATAGACACACACACACACACACACACACATTTAGAAGAATATTTAAAATAAAACAAAAAGAAAATTCTTCCTTTAAATTCTTCCTTTAAATATGTTATTTGAAACTACTTGTAAACCTTTGTAAAAAAAAGGGGGAAACAAATTTGAAAAGCTTGTAAAAAAATTTAAACCTAGAAAACTTTAAAATATTTTTGTGTAAGACAACATATTTATTTGAAAAAACACATATAGTTCCATCCTAGAAAACTAATCAATGCTAATGGGAAATAATCTTCACATAGGGAAGAGATTTCCCTAAGTGCCCAAAACTCTAACTTACAAAACCAAACAAGCAACATTGTGAGAGAAATGGACTAGTATAGTGCTTTTATAAACTAATTTAGGGTTGTGATTGTAAATAGTTTTTAAACCTTTTGATCTTTTTGTTAGGTAGAAAAAGTGGGAATAGGGTTGATTTGATGATATGCCTAGATCCTCCTTTCACTACACACATTCAAGGACATTTAACCGAGTTGAATCACAAATTTTGCAAGAGGATTCACCTATAGGTTCGTTGTCACTTGTAATGATAGGGAAATTTGGAATTTACATATTAATTTATTAATTTAAATGTCTGATTATGCTTAAAACCCTAATTATGCAAAATCACAAACAAATAGATGAATCCTAACAAATGCTTGCACACAGAGATGTTATATTCAGAGTAGATACCTACCAAATTTTGAGATTTAGGATGTGGAAAAGTCAGGGGCTAAAGAGTAGGTGTCCAAGCCCAAGGTAGGAACTTTAGGGATTTTTTGAAATTGTCTGCTATTGTTCACCACTGTCCTATAGGTTTTCAATTCGGAAGATCTAGAGGGCTTCTATTGAAATGCACAAGACAAGTGAGAGGGGGGTGAATTAGTTGTCTCTAAAACTTTAATCACTTATGAATCATCAACACATCAAATGCTCAGTAACTATTATTAAGATTTAATCATGAAGACATAAAACAAGAAGCTCAACACAATAACACATCCAACACATAAGACACCAGATTTTTTACGTAGAAAACCCTATAATGGAAAAACCACGGTGGGTGTTAGCCCACAAAAAGAAATATGTTATTACAATATCAGAAAACAAAGGCTCACTGCCAAGATCGGCTCACTACCAAGGGGTGGCTCAATGCCAAGGGTTGGTGAACTAATTTAATAGCATCTACTCCATGCCTGGGTTTAGTTCCATTGAAGCACAATATAACTCTTCTGCTCTACTCTTCTTACACATTTGCACTTATCTTTTCATTTTCACACAAGGACATCTTTTTTACAACTACATTACATGCTTTTATACAATTCATCAACCTTGGAATGTACATCAAGGTCGGCATTACATTCATCAACCATTGGAATAATTGCCAAGATTGACATTACAAATGTACATAGAAATAGGTCTAGACCTAAACAAAATTTGCTAAGGTAAAGATGTATGCAGATCATGTTATGCCTTAGCTAGGACTCAAATGCAATCTTCCACATCACAACACACTTCCACAATATTTAATGTATCTCCGCAAGTAATGAAAACAACCAAGTTGGCCAAGACTGGTGTTAACATTAAGTCTTCTAAGAACAATCTTCATCCATGATCTAAATTTCTCTTTGCAGACCAATCCAAAGGTAGGAACATGATTAAGAGACATCCACAAGCACATTGTAATCACCAGGAACAACCGCATGATCTCTAACCACTCTGTCAAGAAGATTCTTCAAACTAGAGTACAGAAACAACACTACCAGCTACTGTTAGAGAAAAGATAGCTTGTGGACCACCAAATCATGAACCATTAGAGTTGAAGGCACTTATCATAATTTCAAACTTAACTCATGAACTGTAGACCATAATACTTCAATGCGGAGGAATGTAGAGAAAAATACACTCTCTTTGTCACCAATGAACGTACAGAAAAAGTAGTTTTCACTCTAGTGAACATAACTCACTCAAATCTTCATACCTGAGGCTCAAAATTGGAACATATCATCTTTAGAAATGCCTCTAAATAAATTCCTATCCACAAACAAGGATATTCATTCTACAAGAAATGTGGAGCAATCTATTGGATTATTCTTCTATAAACAAAGATACTCTTCTATACACTGTTTTCACTGGAGGAGAAAATTTTCTCTAAAGGACTTGGAAACTCAATATCAGGGTCACTTACTCACTATCTCCAACACTTATATAATCCAATGCAAAGAATTTAAATCATTACAAGAAATCATCAAAACAAGAGCTCAGTTGACACCAATGACAACACCATTTAGGTACATACTTGCAACAATCTCCCCCTTTGTCATTGATGGTAACATATGATGTGAAAAATTGTGATGACCATAAAGACAAGATACCCCCCCTTTATTTTTACACATCTGCACTCTTTCTCCCACTGAGTTTTTCACATGATTTCTCTCCCCCTTTGACATCAATGACAAAGGGTACATACTTGCACTCTGCTGCTTTGAGAAAATTGCTCTTTCATGAATATTGCAACATTTACTGCTCTTCATTAGGAACACACATTAGGAACACTTGCTACTACCCTTGAGAGGTAGCTCTCAAAACATAATTGTAGATCAAAGAATGAGGCTTTGGACACCATTGGATTGATGCATTCTTATGCATCTTAGTTCAGAGCAGGAGGGGTAATAATCCCTAACTTTTCTCTGAGATACTCAAAAGTATCCTTAGGAAAAGGCTTAGTGAAAATATCTGCAATCTAATCCTTTGTGGACACATATTCCATCTTTACTTTATTTTCTATTACCTTCTCTCTCAAAAAGTGATACCTTATTGATATATGCTTTGTTTTTTAGTGCATCACTAGATTCTTTAAAATGTTTATGTAACTTGTATTGTCACAAAATATTGCAATTGGATCTTCATACACAACTCTTATATCCTTCAAAGTCTGCTTCATCCACAACACTTGAGTGCAACAACATACTATTGTAATATACTCTACTTCTACAATAGACAAGAAGATCGAATATTATTTCTTACTCAGCCATGAAACTAATTTATTACCCAAGAAGAAAGCACCTCCACTTGTACTTTTTCTGTCATCAACATCTTTGGCCCAATCTACATCTATATAAGCACTGAGAGTGAAATAATTATCCTTTGGATACCATAAGCCATGATCTAATGTGCATTTTGAATACCTCAAGATTGTCTTGACTGCCATCACATGTGATTCTCTAGGATCTTCTTGAAATCTTGCCACAAGACATACTGCATGCATTATATTAGGTCTTTTTTGAGTTAGATAAAGTAATCCTCCAATCATAGATATGCACCTTTTCTTAACAATCTTAGGTGATTTGTTAGTTTTGCTTAATTTGTACCCAGTCACAATCAGAGTACATACTAGTTTAGAGTCTGGTGGCACCCTTTAGGGTTTTAGGGTTCATAAAATTCATGTGTTTTCCTTAGAATCCTTTTACCTTATTTCCTTAAGTCATGTACTTCAATGTCTTATTCTTATGTTCATTATTTGTGGTAGGTTTCTAGTCACTTAAGTCATAGCTTAAGGCCTTTTAAATCATTCGGTGACTGGCCCCTTTGCCTAGTGTTACCTTCTATTCCCTATCACAGCAAAAGGTTCACATCTTAAAGTTTTCTAAGGGCTCGAGAGTGCCATATGACTTCTTATTGTAGCATCATGGTGCATCATCAATGACGTCACTCTATCCTCTACATGGCTATGATAATATATTAGCTACCAATTAAATATGGCTTACATCCATTTAATTGGGGATCCTAATTGATGAATCAAGGATTGCTAGGTGTTGTGACGAGAAGAAATCTATAGAAAGGCTGAGAACCTAATGGTAGCGCGAGTACACATGGAGAATATGTCAGAATAGAATATTCCATGCGCTAGCATGACAAGGCAACATGTGGCCAAATCTCATTCAAAGGAGCGCATAGTGAATGAAGATAAGACAAGTGGATGGCTTAGTGCAGTTGAGTGGAGCTCAAAGGTGGTGGCCCATTTCTGGTTGCGCAGTCATGAGATGACACCACACAGTAGGCTCCAAAGGAGAAAGGATAAGTTAGAGGTAGGAGACTGTCCTGTTGGCATGATTTTATTGGTGAAGACTTTTCAGCAGTGTTGACATGGAATTTCAATGTTTGACGGGGGCTTAGCAGCTATCTCTCGAACACATGACAAGTCTAGATCAATGACTGAAGTTAAAAAGTTGGAGTAACTGTCTATCAGTGCCATTCCTACCTATTTCTGCTCTACAATCAATGGATCTACAGCATGACCATGGACAAAAAATCAAATCTTCTCATATGATCAAGATAAAGGTTGCTTCACTAGTGGATTTTTAGGGAGTTCGACAAGGATCCAACTGCTTCAATTGCAAAATTTATTAAGGATCTAATTGTATCATGAAAAATCTATAAGGATGAGATCTTTTCATTTAGGAAGTCTATTAGAAGATAGATGGTTGGTAGCTTGTTTGTTCCTTTTAAAAAGGAATCCATGACTATTCTATGAGGGAGTTCATTGTGCATTTTTGTTTTGACTTTGAATACAAGGTATTCACATTTTGGGAGTCATTTTCTGTTGCAGGCTTGGTTCTTTATTTGGTGTAGAAATATTCTTCTATTTTGTAGATGATAAATTTTTATATTATAACTTTTTGTTTAGATTGAGTTAAATGAGAAACACATTATGTGTGTGTTGTTTATGACTATCTCCTTTGATGTTATTATTTTTCTTTCAAACAATCTTATCAAGGATTTCTAAGTTCTTCAATGTGCAGGTGCTACATTATATGTCTGGTTTCTTGCATCTACTTAAGGAGTAGGTTAAATCTGCTTTAAACTAGATATAGGGAGAAGTGGGTAATGTCATAGGATCTATAAGGTATGTTCATGTTGGCAAGAGACACTATATGGATTCATGATTGTTGTCATTGATGGCAACAAAGTTCATCCCACACATTTGTAGGACATGGTGTGTCTCTACTGAAAGTCAGAGTGAAGAATGTTGTGGTCTGGTAAACAAGAACAGAGCATGTGGCAAGGTCCGACAGACAGGTCTGGATCTCTCAGAGGAAGTATCTGGTGAAGTACAAATTTGGGAAAGTCAAGAGGACTACCTTGAGTGATAGATTCCAAGGATTTAGCCTCCGATGATAGATGAAGAAAAAGATATGAATACTTGAGTATCAGTTTCCTAATTAGCAGTGTGAACAGAGGAAGAACTGACTGGCAGAACAGTAGACATTATTCTGAATGTGTTACTGATGATGGAAAAGGTTCTTAAGGCATAAGTTATGTTTGGCCGACATGATTGATGACTTCTACAAGTATATGCTTGATCCGCATTACTTGGTGTGCAAGGATTCAGCTGACAGATCAGAGTTTTTGAAAAGATTGACTATTCCAGGTGCCGACTAGAAAGGTGATGAAATCACTTGTGTGGATATATATACAAGATTGATTTAGTTATGTGAAGCATCATGGTTGTTAGTGATGTGTGAATAAAAGTAGAAGAGCAGAGCAGAAGCAGTAAGGAAGGTCTAGTATGTGAAAGAAAGCAGCATAAGAAAAGAGGAAAGATGAAGTGTAGCAGATCAGTGTACTGAGCCTAACCGGAACTAAACTCCAACATATGTAAATTCTCCAAATCAGTTCAAGTATTGTATAACACTCTTTTTGTAGACAGTGAGCCTCTTGTAGGCAGTGTGCCTCTTGTGAGCAGTGTGCTCAGGCAGTGAGCCCTAATTGGCAAGTGCCATTTTGTTTTTCCATTCTTCTAATAGAGAATACAATCTTGGGTTAATCACCCCATGGTTTTCTCCCTTAACAGGGTTTCCACATCAAAATATTGTGTCATGTGTATTTCCATTTCATGGTTATGTTTTCTTGTTTGAATTAATGCTACATTGATTAATAAGAAAGTTTAGAAAATAGAAATAATTAGGATAACTGATTCACCCCCCCTCTTAGTTATCAACAATTGGTATCAGAGCTAAGTTCCTCCTAACAAAGTCTAATAGCTTGAGGAAGATCTAGGAATTCAATGGATGCAAATGGTTTAAGGGAGCAACTCAAGACTGCCCTTGATGATCTTGAATAGTCAAACTCTGAAGTCAATGAATTAAAGGAAAGACTCAAATAGGCTGATGATTTCATGAGAGAACTAAAAGACAAATTAAGTCTCTCTATGAAAAAGAGAAAGGAGCTACTTCAGCAATTGGCAAGACAAGGTGAAGCAAATGATGCAAATGAAGAGCTAAATGAGAAAACCAAGTTATGTGAAAAGTTATCAAAAGAAATCACTATGGTAAGACATGAAATGGAATCAGGAGTTATGAAGTTTACCCAAGAAGTTGAAGAGAAAAGAAAAACTGAAGATAATCTAAGACAATCTCTCAAGGAGAAATCAGAAGATTACCACCAAATGGATAGAATTATCAGACATCTTGAATCTGATCTTGAAGATGCTAAAGATAATGAAGAAAAACTTGAGGATCAAATTGTCTCTCTCAAAAAGGATCTTCAGACAACAAATGAATATAAAGAGAAATTCAAGATAAGTTCTACTCAACTTGAATTTCTTCTTGGAAGTCAAAAGAAGGTAGATGACAAGTGTGGTTTGGGATATGAGAAAGGAGAAAGCTCTAGATTTGGTCAGAAGAATTTTGGATTAGAAAATCCAAGGAACAGGCCTAGAAGACCTCCAGTAAGATAGCCTAATGCTCAAAGATATCCATCCTTCAATGGATACTGTCACAACTACAATAACTTTGGTCATAAAGCTAATCAGTGCAGAAAGAGAATGAATCAGACTAATTCATCCTTCTCCAGATAGTGTTTCAACTGCAAAAGGTATGGTCACAAATCTCATGAATGCAGAAATATGCAAATGAACAAATCATTCAATGGTAGATGCTTTGCATGCAATAGAATAGGTCATATGGCTAATCAATGCAGATCAAGAGGATATTAGTCAAATATGCAAAGAAATGTTATTTGCCAAATCTGCAATAGATCCGGTCATAGTGCAAAATTTTGTAGAAGCAAGAATCAGGACAAAAGAGGTCCGGTATATCATAATCAGAATCAAGATAAGGGTAAATAGAAGGTGAATATGGATGAAATTAAAAATGAGATGAACAAGATTTGGGTGAAGAAAAGTATAGAGAATGTAGAGAATGGATCTGCACCAGACTCTGGTGCTGATATTCCTTCTGGAAACTAAAAAGTGAGCTCTGGCTTAGGGGGAGACACAAAGAAAACCTTGTTCCCCCAGCCAGTCAATTGGTGTCAGAACTGGGACAAGAAGAGTTGCAGATTGAAGGGTTCATAAGGGAAACATCCAAACACACTATGGTTAAGATTTGATAGATCCGCAAGATGTTTAAAGATCAGGATTGATTTGGTTCTTCAAGTCATCCAAATAAGGCAAACCAGAATAACTTAGGTCGAGCATTTATTGCAACCTGACATTAGGGTTTGTGGAGCAATATAAGGGTTTTCTCATTAATCACTTATTCATTCTGCATTCAAGAAAAAATGAAAAGTGGAGCTTTGCAACAAAATTCCTCAAGTTCATCGAAGATCATTTGCAGAAGTCAATTCATCTAGAAATCAATCCGACCAACTCCGTGAAATTGAAAGGGGCAAAAGGTATTTTTCATTTTCAATATCTCACTGCAAATCTTTTGAAAGATGGATACTCTGAATATAGTAAAGATCTCTGATAGGCCCCGCCCTAAATTCAAGAAACATCCATACAAATCATTGGAGGTAGATCCATTAGGAGCATTCTCTAGTGTTTTGCATGGCATTTTGCACACAGAAGACATTAGGGTTTATGTACATGCAAATATTGAAGAGTTTGGGGAATTCAGACTAAGAGATATCTATCGCAAACAACTGATAGACGATGCTTTTGAGCTTAAACCAGAATATAAGGGTATCCAGAAGAAACATTTTGATTAATTCATTCATTTCCCCTACTTTGAAGAAGATGAATTGGTCCGGTATGTATTGAGTAGGGTGCATGACAACTTCCTATGGCTAAACAGACCTTGCAAGATCACAAAGGAGGCAATTAGGGTAGTAACTGGTTTATACTCCTCTGGAGGGATATCTGTCCTCAAATCTATCAAAAACAACATTGTAATTGAGGCCATCAGATCAAAATTTGATAAGAGGGCAATGACCATTGAAGATATTACTAACTCAGACATCAAATTTGCATCTATGATAATAGGATACAAGATATATCACTCCAGTAGGGAGAATTCAGTATCCAGAACTGTAGTATATATTGCCTATGAGATGCTGAGAAAGAATGCAGAATATGATCTCTGTGAACTTCTTTTGAGCTAATTAATGGAAAACATACAAAAGATCAAAAAGGACAAGAAGAACTCTTTTAAATATGGTGCACTAATATTATGTTTATTTTTCTACTTCATGAATGAGCTACCCAGATCAAATGGATGGGTATGGCAAAATGACAAACCGACAGCAATTCAGATCAAAGATTACTTGCATGAACTTGGGGATACTAAGGCAAGGAATACAGCTTTGTAGGGTTACTTCAAACACTTTCAAAATACAATGCAAATCAGAGAAAGAATCCCCAAATCAGTAGTTGAGAAATACAAGGATACAATGTGCTTCATGGTAGACACTGATCAATGCCTAATGGAGGCAGTAGAGCCAAGGACAGTCTGGATCATGCCTATGGGGTATGAAGTTGATGAACAAATTGTAGAGCTGCATGTTCAACACATGCTCGGTCAGCCAAAGGACCCAAAAGCAGAAAGATTTGGAACCTTTGAAGAACTAAGTGTGAAAATTCACACTGAGCTAAGGCAACCAGAGATCAAAAGGAAGGTAAGAAAAGAAGTTGAAGATGTTGCAAAAAGCTTTGGCATCTCAAAGGAGGCACTTGATGCCAACAGGGAAAAGAGGCAGAAAAGAAAAGCAAGGAAAGTGCTCCGGTAGAAACCTCAACTTAGACTAGATCATCAAAGAGATCTGCACCTGTCACAGCCAAAAGCTCAAGAACATCAAAACTAGAAGTCTAGGCATCTGGTAAAGGAGAGAAAAGATCAAAGACAAAAGCCACAAGGGCTTATGCCAGTCAAAGAGATGAAGAGGAAACCGAATTTGATGAGGAGATAAAAAAACTGAAGAAGAAGAAGAAGAAATCATCCGGTGAACACTCTACTAGTCAAGGAAAAGAAGAGACGGAAGAGGAATTTGCTGAAAAACCCACTCTATCCTTAGATGTTGTAGTGAAAGCAGTCACTGTGGATGGGAACCTGCAACCCTTAATAGAATTTTATGATGAATATAATGAAGCAGATAAAAAGATTCTGGAGGAAGCCACAGTTCAATTTTTGAACACTTACAACAAAGCTTTTATTGAAATTATCTCTGTAATTCCCAAAAGCTTAGAGAAAAGGCTTGAAATGAGGAAGAATAATGCTCGAGAAAAAGATCTCAAGATCTGGGAACAGGTCGCCATTCAGCTCTTCCCTTCAATCACTCTGCAGCAAATGAATATGATCTTTAAAGAGTGCAAGGATGAGTTCCAGAGCGAAGCCAAGATGAATCAGCTCATGCTTGGTGAAATTGACAAAGTGGTAAGAGAGACTGAAGAGATCCTCTGAAATGCTCTTAAAAAGTTCAACATTCCCATCACAGAGGACTCTAGTAAAGGCAAGGGCTCAGAATCCTCTATTCTAGAAGAGGTGGCTCATGAACAAACAAATATCTCTCCTCCAGTTTCCCCTACAGCTTCCAGATCTAAAGGAGAAGATAGAATACAGGAGAAAGAAGCAGGAGTGAAGGAAAAAGAAGTTGACAATACCAAGGTTGCAGAGGGAGAGAAGACCACAACTGCTAGTGGTAAGAATGTAGAAGGAGAGAAAGCTCCAAAGGACAACTCTAAGAATGCAGAAGAGAAGAAACATCTGTCTCCGGCAAGAGATACTGCAAAAACTATCCAAGAATTCCTGAACAAAGAAACAATGGAGATTGATGAACTGGAGCTTCTACAAGGACCATTTAATTTTGATTCACTTTCTCTGGTACAGACAATGAAGATAGCCTCATTTGCTAATGCAAAGGCTAAAGAAAAACTCCTAAAGTCTCACATGGAAGACTATAAGTTGATAGAAGCTCCTTTCGGAGTGCTAGAAAAGATTATGCCATCGTTTTAGAAGGATATCATAGCCTCCTCATCTGGTAATCTTAAAACTCTAGTCAATAGTGTTAGCACACATTTTGATTCTCTAGAGAAGTCAGCTGAAGAAAAGGTCCGGAAGGAGTTTTTGGATAAGAGATTCTCAGAGGTACAAGGGCTAATCATTAATGATAGGAGAAATATGAATATTGGGATAAAGAGCTTAGAAAATGCTCTTAAAGATGGTGGTGAAGTATACAAATTTTGTATTTCCTGGTCCAAAGCAACAGTGGAGATTGAGAAGAAAATGAAAGAACAGGAGGATAAACTGATAAAACTTTCTCAAAATTTTGATCCACTTACTACATCAATAATAAATCAAGAATGTCAAATGGTTGCAGTTTTGAATGAGATTAAGAAGTTTGACAAAGAGAAGAAAAACATAATAAGTAGGTTGAGTGAGCTCAGAGGGATAATTGTCCCTAAGTTAGAGGCCATGCATGAGGCCATAAAAGAAGCTCAAATCACAACCTAGACAAATGATCCAACAGATATAAAAAGGGCAGACGCGTTTGCATTTCTATTGAGTGGTCATATATCAATTTTAGACAGAATGAAGCAAAGTTGGGCTACAGAATTCATTCAACTGAAAACAACTTTTGCAGACATACTATAGTATATGTAAGTATTCCATATGTATATACTTCTGTGGCTAAGTATAGTAAAATTTTTGAAAATTTTGGTATGCGGACCTTATCCTTTGCCATTGATGTCAAAGGGGGAGTGAGGAGTAGTGAAAAATGAGGAATCCAACTAAGGGGGAGTTCTGGAATATGTATATAAAAACAGAGCATCATCCAAGGGGGAGCATAGTGTAAACACTTAGTCATTTTTCACTAAGTGTTGCTATCAATGCCAAAGGGGGAGATTGTTGGCAAAATACACTATATGGATTCATGATTGTTGTCATTGATGGCAACAAAGTTCATCCCACACATCTACAAGACATGGTGTGTCTCTAATGGAAGTTAGAGTGAAGAATGTTGTGGTCCGGTAAACAAGAACAGACCATGTGGTGAGGTCTGACAGATAGGTCCAGATCTCTCAGAAGAAGTATCTTGGTGAAGTGCAGATTTAGGAAAGTCAAGAGGACTACCTTGAGTGATAGATTCCAAGGATTTAGCCTCCAGTGATAGATGAAGAAAAAGATATGAATACTTGAGTATCAGTTTCCTAATTAGCAGTGTGAACAGAGGAAGAACTGACTGGTAGAACATCAGACATTATTCCAGATGTGTTACTGATGATGGAAAAGGTTCTTAAGGCATAAGTTATGTTTGGCTGACATGATTGATGGCTACTACAAGTATATTCTTGATCTGCATTACTTGGTGTGCAAGGATTCAGCTGACAGATCAGAGTTTGTGAAAAGATTGACTCTTCCAGGTGCCGACTAGAAAGGTGATGAAATTACTTGTGTGGATATATATACAAGATTGATTTAGTTATGTGAAGCATCGTGGTTGTTAGTGACGTGTGAATAAAAGTAGAAGAGCAGAGCAGAAGTAGTAAGGAAGGTCTAGTATGTGAAAGAAAGCAGCATAAGAAAAGAGGAAAGATGAAGTACAGTAGATCAGTGTACTGAGCCTAACAAGAACTAAACTCTAGCATATGTAGATGCTCCCAAATCAGTTCAAGTATTGTATAACACTTTTTTTGTAGACAGTGAGTCTCTTGTAGGCAGTGTGCCTCTTGTGAGCAGTGTGCTCGGGCAGTGAGCCCTAATTGGCAAGTGCCATTTTGTTTTTCTATTCTTCTAATAGAGAATACAATCTTGGGTTAATCACCCCATGGTTTTCTACCTTAATAGGGTTTCCACGTCAAAATATTGTGTCATGTGTATTTCCATTTCATGGTTATGTTTGCTTATTTGAATTAATGCTGCATTGATTAATAAGAAAGTTCATAGAGTAGAAATAATTAGGATAACTGATTCACCCCCCCTCTCAGTTATCAACAGGTCATAGATAACACTCTTTCTTAGACATATTTCTATTAGGCAGCAATACTCTATGTTGAGTCCTCTAGACATGAGTTCTAGTTGTCATAGGGAAATATTTATCTTAATAGGATTGACTCTGTTGCTTTGATAAAGCACTAGTCTGGGAATTTTTTTGTCTAAAGGGATCTACGAGAGTCCCACAACTCCAAATATAAACCATTTCAAAACTTCAACCCATTAGTATGTAAGAGTAGGATTAGGACTTTGCATGCTCTCATTTTTAACCAGTTAGATAGTCCAAGAACATTACCAATCTGGGTTTATCTTACAAATCTTGGTCCATATGTGAGAGCATTCTACCTGAAGTAGTCAAGGTTAAATATTTTGTTGTAAGGGAATACCCTCCTAGGTGTGGTAGAACTTGAAGTGAAGGGGAGGCAGGTGCAAACAACCTCTTGTCTTTGTTGGCCGAATCTATTTGAACTAGAGAATAGGAAGTGGCAAACCCTTTTCTAATTTGGAAACCAATAAACTAGTGACTCTACTGGGGACTTAATGTGAAAGTGTTATTTGACAATCTCTAGTGAAGTTTGCTTGTGTCATGGGTGTGTAGAGTTATCATATGAATGTGGTTTTATTATTTCCCTTTGGAGGGTGGCGGCTTTGCTTACTATTATTGTAGCATGATCGAAGAAAGATCATGTAGTGCTTTGCTTGTGTGGTGAGTCTAGAAAATAAAGGTGCCTTCTTGATAATTCATCTTCTGTGGGTGGCAAATCTATTGAGTGAACCTATTCAAAGAAGCAACACATTTCTAGGTACTCCATCTTTTCATTCAAAATGATTCAAATAGAGTAGCAGTTCTGGTCTTGCTCTCAGAAAAGGCCATTTTTTATTGAAAGATATAAAGCCCTAAAGTTTAGTGGAATTAGTGGTTACCCAAATGCTGCCCCCCATAAAATTAGAAAGTGTTTGCCAAAGTACAATGGATCAAATTCTAAATCTGTAAACAAACATCTACAAAATTTATGTGATTTAATAGAAGATTATGAGATAGAGGCTAAAGATGTGGTAATGAGACTTTTTGTTCATTCATTAAAGGATGATGCTAGGGTTTAGTTTTCATACTTACCTGAGTCTTAAGTTTCTTCATGGTTAGATTTAGGAGGTGCATTTCTAGAACAGTCTGGTGAAAGAACTAATGTGGCTTCATTGATCATACAATTCATGAATATTCAAAAGAAAGATGATGAACTGGTTCCAACCTTTAATTTAAGGTTTACTAAGTTGCTCAAGCACATTCTAGAATACATGAGACCTAATGATGCATTGTGCTTGACAATTTATTTGGCTGCATTTGATGAAGAAATGAGTTATCTTTTGAGAGACACGGAACAACCATGCTTCACCAAGCTTGTAAATTTTCTATGGATATTGAAAATAATAAAAAATATGGAATGCCAATAGGGTTCATGATTACAAGTTTTAAAAAGGATATATTTCAAGATACTAAGTGCAGTCATGATTTGATACATGAAGAAGTTGCTATAAAAAATGTGGGCACATCCTCCAATGATGGGGATAAAGATTATGCTCAACCTCTGGAAGGAAGATTTGCAGAAGTAGAATGCCTTTTAGATGATGAAATAAAAGAGGTATATAAGGATGCATCCTCCAGCAATATGCATATCCTAGCTGATCATGAATATCTTTATGAGGCAGATATGTAGATCTTCACTCTAAATACAAAGGATATTGACTCAAGGAGCAGCAAGGAGTGTGAACATTCAGATCCATGCCTTTTAGATGATGAAATATATCTAAATGTTGAATATGAATGCTTCCTTGAGGATGATGGATACCTCTATAATGCAAAAGTTGAAATATTTGATTGTCAGTGCATTGGTGAAGAGGGAAAACAGGATTGTTATTCAGAGGTGAATAAATTAGTTGCAAATGTTTAGGTAAATATAGTGGAGGATGACATTAATTGTGCTGATTTGGGTAACCATGGAGCTTCTAATGATCGACTACATTCTAATTTTTATATGCATTTTATCGAGGCATTCTAGATAGGCTTTGAGGATGAAACTACTAAACACAAGGATGATGGAGATATAAGTATTACTAAAAGTTTATGTGATTATGAAGTGTTTCTTGTGCTTGAATATTGCTTGATCATTACAGAGGAGCCTTTATTATTTAAAAGGAGGCAAAGTTCAAATGTGGATTCATTTGTTACATATGAGTCTGTTACCTTTCCTAGCAAAATTGGTGACTCATATCATGAAGATAATCTACAGCTGTGGATAGCAAACAAATTATGTTGTAGATTTGAAGAAGCTAAAGGTGAAAAGAGGAGAGGCACAGTTGACAATAAGAATGAATGATGTAGACAACCTAGTGTTTTTAGGCTTCACTTGAAGAAATCAAAAGAAAATAATATTTTTGACAAAGGGTAGTATTGGTTCTTCCTTTTTGGTGGCCCTAGGCCACCAAGTAAATTTGAAAATATAATTTGTGTTATAGGTTGGTGTGGTGACTCTGTGCCCAATGGATACGACACTTGGTCTGCATCCTAGAAATCTGAGGTTCTCACCATGCCTGCGAGAGGCATGCATCCCCAACCAGAGCCAATAGTTAGACCCTTTAGGGTTTTAGGGTTCATAAAATTCATGTGTTTGCTTTAGAATCCTTTTCCCTTATTTCCTTAAGTCTTGCACTTCAATGTCTTATTCTTATGTTGATTGTCTGTGGTGGGTTTCTGGTTACTTAAGTCATAGCTTAAAGACTTTTAAATCATTTGGTGACTGGCCCCCTTTGCCTAGTGTTACCTTCTATTCCCTATCGCAGCAAAAGGTTCACATCTAAAAGTTTTCTAAGGGCCCGAGGGTGCCATATGGCTGCTTATCGCAGCATCACGACACGTCATCAGTGACATCACCCTATCCCCTACATGGCCACAATAATATATCAGCTGCCGATTAAATATGGCTTACATCCATTTAATCAAGGATCCCAATCGATGAATTAAGGATTTCCAAGTGTCGTGATGAGAAGAAATCTACATAAAGGCCAATAATCTAAGGGTCGCGTGAGCGCACATGGAGAATCTGTCAAAATAGAATATTTCATGTACTAGCATGACAAGGTGACATGTGGTCAGGTTTCATTCAAAGGAGTGTAGAGTGAATGAAGATAAGACAAGTGGATGGCTTAGCGCGGTCATGTAGAGCTCAAAGGTGGTGGCCCATTTCTAGTTGCACAGTCATGAGATGATGCCATATAGCAGGCTCCAAAGGAGAAAGGATAAGTCAGAGGTGGAAGACCATCCTGTTGGTATAATTTTATTGGTGGAGACTTTTCAACAGTACTGACGTGGAATTTCAAGTTTTGACGGGAGCTCAGTGACCATCGATCGAACACGAGACAAGCCTAGATCAATGACTGAAGTTAAAATTGGAGCGGCTGTCTATCAGTGCCATTCTTACCTATTTCCACTCTATAATCAATGGATCTATAGCATGGCCATGGACCAAACATTAAATCTTCTCATCTGATCGAGGTAAAGATTGCTTCACTTGTGGATTTTTAGGGATTTCAGCAAGGATCTAACTGCTTCAGCTGCAAAATTTATTAAGGATCTCATTGTATCATGAAAAATCTGTAAGGATGAGATCTTTTCATTTAGGAAGTCTATCAGAAGGTAGATGGTCAGTAGCTTGTTTGCTCCTTTTAAAAAGGAATCCATGGCCATTCTATGAGGGAGTTCATCAGGTCTTTCTATTTTGACTTTGAATACAAGGTATTCATGTTTTGGGAGTCATTTTCTATTGCAGGCTTGGTTCTTTGTCTAGTGCAAAAGTATTCTCTATGTTAAGGAAAAATTGGATTCAAATGAATAATCAATATAATAAATATCAATGATACCCAAAACTCAATGAAATGGTGAATAAAAGAGATTCAATAAACAATGAACAAAACAACAAAGCAAACCTCCTTAATTCAAAGCTTCCATTGATTGCCTATCACAATCGATCTTGTATGTATGAAATAGGGCCCTCAAAGAGTGCACTTCCTTGCTATGCTTCAAGAATGTCAATTGAGAACGGCTATGATAATACCACCATGAAGAGGAGCTTCACAATGATGGTAGTGGTGCGTAGTAACAAATGTGATCACAAGGAATGAAGGAATTGGTGCCAAAGGCGCACTATAATTCTTGCAGGGTAACGATACTTAAATCTTGGATGATTGAAATGGAAGAAGAAGGTTATACTTATAGATTTGGAAGAATGAAGATCAATGGTATAGAAAGAATGAGAAGATCAACAGTTGAGAACAGTTGATGAACGTGCAATGAATAAGAAAAAGTCATGTGTCTTGCTTTCTTTTGCATGAGAAGATTTGCTAAGAATAGAAGAATGAGTTAAAGTAATTAAAATAATATAATAATCAGTTAAGTAATTTAAAACAAGAAGGGATTTGCATGAGAATAAGAAAATATTTTGCTTTATTAAATATTAGGAATATTTAATTGCATGTGCAAAAAGATTGAATTATATTTAGAGATAACTTAATTTAGAAGAAAAAGACAACTTAAATAAATATTTGATTTATTTGAATTTAGAAAAGAGATTATTGGAAGAAATAATTAAATAATTGGTATTATTTAATTTAGAAGATTAGAAAGCAAATTAAATAAATAAATTTATTTAATTGTTGTGCATGATTTTGGAAGAATAAGTAAAATATTTGATTATACTTTATTTTTGGAGATTGAAAGGCTTTAAATAAATTTGATTTGATTTATTTAATTTTGAAAGAATGAATTGATTTAATTAAATAATTAAGAATTATTTAATTGTTTGGAGGATTTTAAATTAAATAAAGGATTTTATTTAATTTTGACTTTAGAAGAGATAATTAAATATTTCAATATTTAATTAATTTAGAAGAATATGAATTGAATAAATAAATTTAGTTATTTATTTATTGATATAGGAATTAGAAGGGAATAAATATTAAGAATATTTATCTAGACCGAATCGTGTCATTTTTAGGCGTATAAACTATTTTGTAAATGACAAATTTTTGTATGATAAATTTTTGTTTAGATTGAGTTAAATGAGAAATACTTTATGTGTGTGTTGTTTTTTACTATCTCCTTTGATGTTATTATTTTTCTCTCGGACAAGGTTATCAAGGATTTCTGAGTTCTTCAATGTACAAGTGCTACATTGTATGTCTAGTTTCTTGCATCTACTCAAGGAGTAGGTTAAATTTTCTTTAAACTAGATATAGTGAGAAGTGGGTAATGTCATAGGATCCATAAGGTATGGTCATAGATAACACTCTTTCTTGGACATATTTCTGTTAGGCAGCAATACTTTGTGTTGAGTCCTCTAGACATGAGTTCTGGTTGTCATAGGGAAACATTTATCTTAATCGGTTTGACTCTGTTGCCCTGATAAAGCACTGGTCTAGGAATTTGTCTATCCAAAGGGGTCTAGGAGAGTCCCACAACTCCAACCATAAACCATTTCAAAACTTCAACCCATTAGTCTATAGGAGTAGGATTAGGACTTTGCATGCTCTCATTTTTAACTAGTTAGATAGTCCAAGAACATTGCCAATCTGGGTTTATCTTACAGATCTTGGTCCATATGTGAGAGCATTCTAACTGAAGTAGTCAAGGTTAAATCTTTTGTTGTAAGGGAATACCCTCCTAGGTGCGGCAGAACCTGAAGTGAAAGGGACACGGGTGCAAACAACCTCCTGTCTTTGTTAGCCGAATCTATTTGAACTAGAGAATAGGAAATGGCAAATCCTTTGCTGATTTGGAAACCAATAGAGTCCTCCATCCCAAACTTATTCAACAACTCTTTCACAAACTTAGACTAAGAAATGAAGATTCCTTTATCTGATTGAGTGATTTGTAGGCCTAGAAAGAAATTCATTTCACCAAACATAGAAATTTCAAATTCATTTTGCATTTCTCCTGCAAACTTCATGCACATACTATCATTTCCTCCAAAGATAATGATGCAGGAGCATCCAGTGGTGTAAGAGCAATCTTGCATCACCCAAAAAAAATTGTATTTCAAAATTGTTGATGTTCTTTCCATTTCTTTTCAAAATTTGTGGTTCTGGTTCCATAATCACTTGAATAATGATGTAGGACTTTCAATTTTTCCAAACTGCTAAAAATAGTAACCTGCTATTTTTAGAAAGTTTACATTTGGGCATGGATTGAAGTAAAAATTTACAAGTTACATAATAGAAATATAAGACATTTGGAAAAAGAATCACACAAAGATCATTTACGAGATGAAAGATATTAAAGTTTCGGTTTCCCAAAAAATGTCTAAAAATTATTCAAACTCAGGTTTGAGGCACTAAATGGCCCCGTACAAGCCCAAAAATGGTCAGAACCTGCAAAGCAAGTTCTTAGCGCATAGAGCACTCCACGAGCTTTCTGACACATAAAATGGTTCATCAATCAGACACCTGGATCAAAAGTTATGGCTCCTGGAAGTTGACCTATTTTTGGAGGGAGATGCAAATTTTAAAATTAGGTTGGCTACCAAAAAGGCTATTAATAACCATTTTTGGGAACCCTGGGTAGTAGTAGACTTAAGGGGGAAAGTGTAGAGTGAAGAATAGGTGGGAAAAATATAAATCCTAGCTGATTTGGGTTACAGAAGGCTAAAGATTCTAGAGTCTTGAGGTTGGGAAAGCTATAATGTGTTCCAGCTAGTAGAGGATTCATCCTCTGATTGTAATTGAGCTTCTATAATGTAATGAGTTGTCCAGATCAATAAAAGAAAGTTCTTTTTTGTGTTTAATTTATTTTATTATGTCTTTTGTGATTTACCCCTTCATCAAGTGGTATCAGAGCCAGGGTTCTTGAGTGTGTAGACAGATCGTCAAACGTGAGGCAGTTTGCACCAGGACTTGAGGTTGTGGGTTTGCTTCAGAGATCAAGATGCCTCCATGAAGAAACCATATTGGGAGGAATGCTTTGATGAAAGATGGTTTTAGAGCCCTGCAAAGGGAAATTGATGCATTACAAGAGGAGCTACGAAGAGGGTTTGAGCTGAGAACAAGAGAAGAAAGTGAAGATGAAGTTGAAGAAGAGCTATTTGAGGATGAACAAGAAGTTGCAGGAGATCCTGCAGAAGTTAGGTTGTTGAGGGCCATTTCAAAGATCAAAAAGAGGCCCAGGATCAAAGTTTCTACATATTCTAGAGATTTGAATCTAGAATAGGTTATTGATTGGATCAATGACATGGAGGAATATTTTGAGTATGAAGATGTAGAAGACCCAGATTGGGTCAAGTTTGCAAAAATAAAATTGAAGGGCCATGCCAATTTTGGTGGAAGGAGGTCCAGTTAGAGAGGAACAGAAGAGGAAAAGGAAAGATCACCAAATGGGATCGGATGGTAGAGAAACTAAAGAAACAATCCATTCCTGTGGACTATGAGATGGAGTTGTTGAAGAAGCTGCAAGGACTGAAGCAAGGTAACAAGTCTGTTAAGGAGTATACAGAAGAGTTTTATAAAATTACTATCAGGATAGGCCATGTAGAGCCCAACAAGTAGAAGGTAGCCTATTATATTAATGGGTTGAGGCCAAGTATTCAAGAGGAGTTCAGCCTGGTTAGAATAACCACCATAGAAGATGCATACTAGTTTTCCCTAAAGGTGGAAGAGAAGCTGAATAAAATATTTGATAGAAAACAAAGGGGAAGAGGTCAAGGTAGAAGGACTAGTGGAAGACCCTATGGGGGTTGAAATGAAGATTCAAAGAAAAGTGAAGAAGTCAACACTAGTCAAAATTAGAGAGAAGATAATACCTACCACTGTCATGACTAGAAGAATTGTGAGCAATGAGGAAGAGGAAGAGGCAAACTTGGGCAAGGATCTAAAAGAGGAGGTTTTAGATGAACCTATTTCCAATGTCAAGAAGAAGGGCATCAAGCATACGAGTGTCCGCAACATCAAGGAAGGACAAATAGAAGACCTAAAGGCAATGCATGAGTTGCACATGTAGATGAAGATGTCTAAGCATTCTGAAGATGCTGAAAGGGGAGAAACTCTAGTTGTCAGAAGAACCTTGTTGAATGAGGAGAAAGAACCCAATCAGAGGAAGAGTTTATTCTGCATAAGGCGTAAATGTGAAGGTAAGTGTTGTGATATTATTATTGATAGTGGAAGCACTGATAATCTTGTTTCAGAGGAGATGGATTACAAGTTGACGTTGATAAGAAGAAAGCATCCGCATCCATATTAGATTGCATGGTTGCAGAAGGACCATAGAGCTTTGGTCAATCAACAGTGTTTAGTGAAGTTCAAGATTGGTGACTACCAGGATGAGGTGTTGTGTGATATCATACCGATGGACACATGTCACATGCTATTGGGGAGGCCGTGGTAGTATGATAGGAGTGATGTCCATGATGGTTGTGCAAACATATATTCCCTAACAAAGAATGGAGTTCCTCATAAGTTGAAGCCCTTGAAGGAGGTGGAAGAAAAGGTATGTAGTACTGTGAGAATTTGCTTGGTAGATGGTAGGAAATTTTTGGAGGGTATGAAGCATGAGCATCATTGCTTTGCATTGATTCCTAAGATTAGTCAAGATAACTGTGAAGATGTGCTAGCAAAAGTTTCTGATATGTTGGAAGAGTTCTAGGGCATTAATTCTAATAATGTACTAGAACGTTTACCACCAGTAAAGAAGATAAGTCATCAAATGGATTTGATACCAGGAGCCAGTTTGCCAAACAAGGTAACCCACAGAATGACCCTTGCAGAGAATGAAGAGATGAACAGACAAATTCAAGAGTTGTTGAGGAAGGGACTGATAAGGGAGAACCTAAGTCCATGTGTGGTACCTACAGTAATAGCACGAAAGAAGGATGGAGAATGGAGGATGTGTATAGACTCTCGAGCCATCAATAAGATAACGATCAAGTATAGATTTCCATTGCCAAGAATGGATGACATCATGGATTGTTTGAGTGGGTCCAAGTACTTTACGAAAATTGACCTGAAGAGTGGGTATCACTAGATCCGTATCAGAGAAGGAGATGAATGGAAGATAGCCTTCAAGACAAAGGAAGGTTTGTATGAGTGGTTAGTCATGCCATTTGGGCTAACTAATGGACCGAGTACATTCATGTGACTCATGAATGAGGTACTGAAAGAATTTTTCGGAAGTTTTGTTATTGTTTATTTGGATGATATTTTGACTTTCAGTAAGACTTGGGATGAGCATCCGATGCATATCAGAAGAGTTCTAGAGAAGCTGAGGGAGGAGAAGTTGCTGATTAATCTGAAGAAATGTAGTTTTTCAAAGAAGGAGTTGGTATACCTAGGATTTGTTGTCTCAAAGGAAGGTCTTAAGATAGACCCAAAAAAAGTAAGGGCTATCATTGAATGGCCTACACCAAGGAGTGCAATGGAGGTAAGATCTTTTCATGGTTTGGCAAGTTTTTGCAAAAATTTTATTAGAAATTTTAGTAGCATTTGTGTACCCCTAACTGAGACAATTAGAGGGGATAGAAAAGAGTTTAGATAGACTAAAGGAGCAGATAAGAGCTTTGATACATTGAAGTAGAAAGTCGTAGACCAACCTGTTTTGACACTTCCAGATTTCAATAAGGTATTTCAAGTAGATTGTGATACTAGTGGTAGTGGTATAGGAGCTATTTTGAGCCAAGAAGGTAAGCCCATTGCCTATTTTAGTGAGAAGCTTAATGAAGCCAAGAATAAGTATTATGTTTATGATCAAGAATTTTATCCAATAGTTCAGGTTTTGAAGAAATAGAGACATTATTTGTTGCCAAAAGAGTTTGTTTTATATATTGATCATAAGGCTTTGTAGTATCTTAATAGTCAAGGGAAGTTGAACCAAAGGCACTTAAAATGGGTTGAGTTTTTGTAGAGCTATACTTTTGTTTTGAAGCACAGGAGTGGGAAGTCAAATAGAGTTGCAGATGCCTTGAACAGAAAGTAAAATTTGTTAATAGAAATGAAGATAGAGGTTGTTGGGTTTGATGAGCTCAAAAGTTTGTATCCTAAGGATCTAGATTTTGCAGAGGCCTAGAAAGATTGTTTGGAACCTGTTACATTGGATAGGACAAAATGGTTGGATTTCATAATCCAAGATGGTATGTTGTTTAGAGGAAGCCAGTTGTGCATTCCAAAGAGTTCCATGAGAGAGAACCTGATTAAGGAGAAGCATAGTGGAGGATTGGTGAAAATTATTATTGGGCATAGTTGCAATAGGATGTGAGAAAGTTTGTGCAGAGTTGTAGAGTATGTCAGATGCCAAAAGGAGCAAGTTAGAACACAGGTCTATATTAGCCATTACCTATACCAGAGAAGCCATGGGATGATATCAGTATGGATTTTGTTCTTGGTTTACCAAGGACACAGAGAGGACATGATTCCATTTTTGTGGTGGTGGACAGATTCTTGAAGATGGCACATTTTATTCCTTGCAGGAAGACTAATGATGTTGTTCATATTGCTGAATTATTTTTTAGAGTGGTGGTGAGATTACATGGTCTACCAAAGAGCATAGTTTCAGATTGAGATACCAAGTTTGTTGGTTATTTCTAGAGGACATTGTAGAAGAAGTTGAAGATAGATTTGAAGTTCAGTTTTGCACACCATCCACAGACTGATGGATAGACAGAAGTGGTGAATAAGAGTTTGGGTAACCTGCTATGATGCTTAGTAGGAGATCAACCCAAGGGATGGGATTTGATTTTACCACAGGCAGAATTTTTATACAACAATTATGTCAATAGGAGTACTGGTAAATCACCATTCCATATTGTATATGGAAATAGTCCAAGAAATGCTTCAGAGTTAAGGAATCTGGACAAAGGAGAAAAGACAAGTGTCGAGGCTGAAGACTCTGCAGAACATCTGAAGAATTTGCATGAAAAGGTGAGAAAGCACATTAATAAGATGAATATTTAGTATAAGGCTAAGGCAGATCAGAAGAAGAGGTATAAGGAGTTCCAGGTAGGAGATGAAGTCATGGTTCACTTGAGAAAAGAAAGGTTCCTAATTGGAACATACAATAAGTTGAAAATGAAGAAATTTGGACCGTGTAGAATCCTGAAGAAGCATGATTCAGGAAATGCATGAGGTAGAGTTGCCGAGTGGGATTAATATTTCCCCTATGTTCAACATTTCTGATTTAATAGAATATCATGAGGGTGGTACAAAGGATGGAACAATAGAAGAACAGTGGAGTATTTTGGCATCTACTTCAATGAAGGAGATAGAAGAGATCTTGGATAGCCGTATGGGAAGAAGTACTTAGAATAGGCAATATGAAGAATATCTGGTGAAATGGAAAGGAAGACCTATTGAAGATTCTTCTTGGTTGTCTAAGGCAAAGGTTGACCATGTGGGTTTTCCTCACACAAACACCTGAGACGTGACAGATTCACTTCTCAAATTACCCTTAGTATCTGATGCAGGAGCATCTAGTGGTGTAAGGGCAATCTGGCATCACCCAAAAAAAAGATGTATTTCAAAATTGTTGATTTTCTTTCTGTTTCTTTTCAAAATTTGTGTTTCTGGTTCCATAATCGCTTGAATAATGATATAAGACTTTCAGTTTTTCTAAATTGCTAAAAATAGCAACCTACTATTTTTAGAAAGTTTGCATTTGGGTACGGATTGAAGTGAAAATTTACAAGAAGTTACATAACAGAAATATAAAACCTTTGGCGAATGAATCACACAAAGATCATTTGCGAGCTGAAAGATATTAAAGTTTTCGTTTCCTAAAAAATGCCTGAAAATTATTCAAACTCAGGTTTGAGGCACTAAACAACCTTGTACGGACCCAAAAATGGCCAAAATAGGTAGAGCGTGTTCTTAGTGCATAGAGGAAACTGTGAGATTTTTGATGCATAAAATGGTTTGTCAATCAGACACCCAGATCAAAAGTTATGGCTCCTAGAAGTTGACCTATTTTTGGAGGGAGATGTAAATTTTGAAATTAGGTTGTTGGCCACCAAAAAGGCTATTAATAACCATTTTTGGGAACCCTGGGCAGTAGTAGAGTTAAGGGGGCAAGTGTAGAGTCAAGAATAGGTGGGGAAAATAGAAACCCTAGCTGATTTGGGATTACATAAGGCTAAATATTCTAGAGTCTTGAGGTTGGGAAAGCTGTAATGTGTTATAGCCAGTAGAGGATTCATCCTCTGATTGTAATTGAGCTTTTGTAATGTAATGAGTTGTCCAGATCAATAAAAGAAAGTTCTATTTTCTATGTTTAATTTCTATCATTATGTGTTTTGTGATTTACCCCTTCATCAGATAATGTCATTAACAAAAACTTCAAAAATTAGGATTTGATTTTCATTGATTTTGAAACAGAGATTTCTTTCAGCAGTGCCTTTTCTAAACCCTAATTGCAACTAATATTTGTCTAACCTTTTATACTAGGCTCTGAGGGATTGTCTCAATCCATACAATCCTTTCTTCAATCTGCACACCATATCACCTTGTTTTGATAACTGTAACCATTTTGGTTGCTCAATATAAACTTCCTCTTCTAATTCATCACTCAAGAATGTAGACTTCACATCCATCTAATACACTTTGAAATATTTGTGAGCTACAAATACTAGAAATATTCTGATTGCTTCAATCCTAGCCACTGGAGAAAAAGTCTCTTCAAAATCTATTTCTTCAATTTGAGAATATCCTTTGCACACAAGCCTTGCTTTTTTTCTTATAACTTCTCCATTTTCATTCAGCTTGTTCCTAAAGACCCATTTAGTTCCAATGACATTCTTTTCAACAGGTCTAGGAACCAATTCCTAAGTTTGATTTTTCTCTATCTACATCAATTCTTCTTCCATGGATTTTACCCAATTTTGATCATTCGAAGCTCCATTCATAGTTTTTGGTTCAACCTTTGAAAGCAAACAATAATTCACTTATTCTTCTGCAACTCTTTTCCTTGTTAACATACCTTTTTTTTGTCACCTATAATTTGATCTTTCGAAAGATTAATCCTTACATACCTAGGAGTCTTATCAACACTTTCTGGAGCCTCTTCTTCATCCTAACTATCTTCTTGTTCAACTTTTTCATCATTTACTATAGTCACAGGTTCATTTGATTCATAGCAACTCAGATCTGATATTCTTTCCTTGCCTTCATCCACCTTCACATTAGCACTCTTAACAATATTTTTTAGTCTCTTATTGTAGAACCAATATGCCTTACTCTTGGTAGAGTAACCAAGAAAAATTCCTTCATTACATCTAGCATTAAACTTGCCTAGTTCTTCATCTCTTCTAATATAATAATTGCTACCAAAAACTTTGAAATAGTTCACTGTAGGAACTCTTCCATACCATAATTCAAAAGGAGTTTTAGAACTATTACATTTGACTTGAACTCTATTTAGGATGTACACAATAGTATGTATGGCTTCTCTCCAATATACTTTCGATAGGTCATCTTTAGCATAGTCCTAGCATCCTCTTGAACTATCATGTTCTTTCTTTCAACAACTCCATTCTGCTAAGGAGTCCTAGGTGTAGACAACTATCTCTTTATCCTTTGTTCTTCACATAAAATATTGAATTCATTTGATGTGAACTCACCACCTCTATCAAACCTTAAGCATTTGATTCTCAACTCTAACTCATTCTCAACCATTGCCTTGAAAACTTTGAACTTGTCTAGGGCTTCAGATTTTTCTTTAAGAAAAGTGATCCAAGTCATTCTAGAATAGTCATCAATAAGCAACATAAAATACATGTCACCTTGCAGACTTCTTGTTCTTGTGGGACCACACAAATCTGTATGTACTAGCTCTAGCAATCCACCAGAGAATTGTTCTTTGCTTTTGAAACTTGTTTTTGTTTGTTTCCCAAATGGACACTTCTTGGAAATGGTGTTGGCTGCTTCACAAGTTTAGGCAGATCTGTTATAGACTGTGCATAACTTAACTTCACCAAATTGTCAAAATTGATATGAGACATCCTTCTATGCCAATGTTATCCCATTTTTCCTCTACCCAGAGTCAAATGGTCAACCTAGTATTTCCCTTAGAATCCTTTGGAAAATGTTGCCTAAAAATGAAAAGTGCCAAATTGCGTAAAAAAAAACTTACCATTAGAAAGAGCTTGAAAAAATAGGCAACTTTGCTTTTTACATCACTTCGAAATTTGGCCAAATGAAGAAGTTATCCATAGTTAAAGTTTGGTCAAACATACAGTTCAAATGTACATTTGGCGGGCTTGCAAATCCCCATCGGCCTTAGAAGATGTAGAAAAAATTAAGTTTTTATGCATTTTAGAATGTATATTAGGCCAAGGAGATGCATATACAAAGGGGGAATCTTTCATAGATTCCTAAAATATTCCTAGTTTGTATATCTAGTTGAATAAAAATATACAAGGCCGGCGGACATACACATGCTACAGTGGCTTGTATATTTGCACTTGTATGTTTGCACATACAAGCGAAGTATACAAAGAAAAGATACAAGGAAATATGCAATGACCGATATACAGGTGCAAATGTACATTTGCTACAGTGCCGCAAGGAAACATACAAAAGCTTTTGTATGTGACCAACATATAAGAGGTGGGGCCCGTGCATATACAAGGAGGATTGTATGTTTCGACATACAAAGGATCCGGTGAACAATGGCTTGTATATCGTGCATATACAAGCAAATATACATTGGCAATATGCAAGCCAGATTTCAAATGAATATCAATTCTGGCTCATTCAGGCTTCAAGTCCAATTTGTATGTATGGGTGTTTATATGTTTGCATATACAGAGAGGGATATACATTTGATGGGTCCCGTGAAGATACAAAGATGAATGTACATTTGCAATGTACATTGGCGGCCAGTATACAAGCAGCGAATATACAAGATGTTTTATACATGCAAGTCAAGATGTGTAAGGACAAAGGCAGTGAATTTATATTCACAAGGTGCTATAGTGGTTTGTATATGCGGTTGTATATTTTCATATACAACCAAATGTACAAGAATTAACATACAAAGCCGGACCCGATTGCATTTTTTAATAATTTCATAAAGAGTTTGGGGTCTGCGGCTTGTATGTTTGCAGATACAAAAGAGGTTAGATACAACTCGGATTTCAAAATGTTTCCCATCTACTTTATAAGAGTTTGAATTTTGTGACTCGTATATACAAGGGCGATTGTATACATATACAAATCGCGATTACAAAGGGCAAGATGCACATTTGCATGTGCTAGTTGTTTGTATATTTGCTTGTATCTTTGCATATACAGGTCGATATGCAAGGAAGTTTTTGGCCAGATATGATGCATCGGCAGCTTATTTTCTAGGTCTTTCCAAAGGCCGATGGAGGGTGTAGTTCTTCAGTGATGGATCCCAACTTCAGTGCAGTGGTAAATCAGTAGGTACCACGTGGTAGTGGTTGATGCATGTACAAAGGCTCTTGCACATACAAAGATGATTTAAAAGGCAATTTCAAATGTATATTCTAAAAGATTGCAGAGGCCTTTTAGCGCCAAATGTAAAGATACATGCAAAGCATTTGTATATGCAAAAAAAGCTGACTCAGAGGTATTTTCAAAGGTTGATATATACACAGATGCAGAAGCGATATATACAGGCAGTTGACCAAATCTTTGACCGCTTATATCTTCCCCATTTCAATGAATTTTGACATGTTGTAAGAGGCAAAGATGCTTGTTTTTGCCTCCTCTTTTATTTGAGCAAGTTTTTTGGGGGGAATTTTCTAGTTTCCATTTTTCAAATCTGGCTTTGCATATTTCGGCCGATTGGATGTTTCAGCAGCCACCTTGATGTTTTGAAGGGTTTTTCTCTGTACAGTGGCTCAGGTTGGTGAGGTTCTGTAGGTGCATTCATGGCGTATGGGCTTTTTTCTTTCCAGGGTCTTTTCCCACACGATGGATAGCACCTTTGGAGGCCCTTTCTCCATGCTCTATCCTTTCTTGCATTCTGGCTGCATTTTCTTGAGGTTTTGGCCTGGCAGAGGCATGGTCCCTATCCCTTCGCCATGCCTCTGCCCGTACTTTCCTACTTCTAGCATTTATGGCCTCAGTTCTATGATTCAGCGACTCCTTGCCCTTCTGGCAGGAGTCTGACTTATAAAAGACATATAGGACTCTTTTGCAAGGAGGAGGGTGGTTTTTTGGGGCTGTTATGCTATCAATTTTTTTTTAGTCTGACCTCTGAGTGTAATTGCAAGGGTATGGGAATGGGACTCACTGTGCCTGAATCTAGCCTTTGTTGTCTTCCTTTTATCCACCAATGAATGTAATTAGCTAGGTTGGTGCAGCTCTGCTATGAAATATTTCTGCATTGTAACAGTTTTCTAGACCTTCATGATTAATAGATGCTGACTTTTACCTCTTTTATCTTTGGATTTCTATGTTTCAATTGGGGGTTGTAATCTATTCTGTGGGTGAAATGGCCCCTCTACAGTTTTGGCTTTCATACAGAAACCTCAAACTAGTCTTAAATATGTGCAAATCTCCCCTCAGTAGCAAAGGAGTCATCATTGTGTCCATGCCTTGACCATCATCACTCACTAAATCTGGTGTATCACCCCTTTTCCCTTTTAGTTTTCCTTTTGACCCTTTCCCCTACAAGTCATCTAGCACTAGGTTTAGTATCAATGCTCTAAGTGATAGGATTAGAGAAAGGATCCAGCCTTCTCTAGAGGTCTGATCTCAAATTACAAGGTCCCACACTTCGAGATCATTCCAATGTTACCCCAGGCTGCTAAGGTCTCATAACTGTGGCAAAGGGTGCAAATCTTGGTGATAATAGTTTCTGGCATGCCCAGTGGGACCAGAATTAAGGATAATAAGTTCAAGTACTCCACTTGATTACTGGATTTGACGTGCAACCAGTAATATCTAGACCTATGAGGGGTTGGAAATTGCACATCTAGCGACTCCAAGCTTTGGTTTAGTAGAATCAGTGTATTTCTGCTGACGAGAAGAATACATACCAGAAGTAGCTCTTCACCTTTTGAGTATCTACAATTATCCCCATCCAGAAGAGGAGGGGTAGCAGTTGAGAAGCATAAGAAGACTCGTGTCCAGTCTAGGAGAGCCAAGTTGACTCCCCCTATAGTTGGAGCTCATACTACCTCAGGGGCCTCAGTTACCATGATTCCTGCGGCCAAAAATTAGCCCTTTGTCACTTTTAATCAAGGCAACCCATTGAATCTAGCTCGGCATGATGATATCCCTGTCGCCGCCTTGAGGAGTTTACTATTCTTTCATGGTGTGGTTCAGACCAGCCCAACTAAGCATATCAAAGACATCGCGAACCTATGTGCTATCCATCATGTGACAGAAGAAAATGTGGCAATTAGACTGTTGGTAGCTTCCTTGAAAGGGAAGGCTCTGCAGTGGTTTAGAAGTCTACCGGTGAATTCCATAGATTCTTGGGATCGCTTGGGAGAAGAATTGTGTACTTTCTTTGAGGACAAATTAGACCATCTATTGCTGGTGGAGCAACTGTCTACAATCAAAAGAGCCCCCCATGAAGTAATGTCAGACTTCAACCACCATTTCCAAAAGACGTGGGATAGAATCCCACCAACGATAAGGCCTACAACTAACCATGCATTCCTATATTTTTTGAGAGCTTTGAATAGTGATATCTCTATCATGATTCAATCCATGGGAGGGCTTTCCTTACCACAGGCCTATACCATAGCCATTAGGGCTGAAAACAGTCTCATTCAGGCTGGTAAAATTGCCCCTAGACATCCTTTGCCAATTTTCCCCACTATTCAGCCACAAATCCCAACATATGTACCCCCATAGCTATTATACCTGTTGCACCTGCATTACCAGCAACTAATGTGCAACCAAATAGATCAGAAAATGTTGCTCAAAGTCAGTCTTCTGAGTTACAAGAGATCAAGGGATTGTTGCAATCTTTTGGTAATGAGCTGACAAATATGAAAAGGCAGTAATTCCAAAATAGATAGCCCTACTAGCCACATAGCCAAGGGCAAAGCCAGTCTTATCAAGGATAGAACCAACCCTACCAAGCTAACAGGCCACCTTATCAGAACAATTATCAAGGGGTTAGGCAGAACATGAACTAGAGACCTTTCTAGCCTTACAATCTTGCATCCACCAGTGCCGTTAGTGACATCATCCCTATTCAAAACAACCCAGCCATTGAATATGAATGGTGCTCTCTGAGCAATCAGTCGCACGGTCAAGTAGCATGTCCAAATGGAACTATAAATCAAGCTCTGACAGTGCAAAGCGTTGCAGCTTCACAGCCAAGCACATCTAATGAGGGGACTGTGTAGCAAACAAAGCAGCCTTAGCAGGATACTACCTTCATGAACTAGCAGGAAAATGAGTTTTGTGGCATGAATAGGGATGACACTCCAGATGTAGCAAACACAAGAGCCAAAAGAAGGAGTTATGAAATGGATCAGGCAACAAGCAGAGAAAGAGGACCTGATGATCTGTCTATGTCCTGATTTCCCCATGTATTACAAAGGAATACTCAAGTAGCCACCAAAGAGGAGCCTCATTTATAGGCTAATATTGTTGCCATCAAGCCGCATCAAAGGGTAAGTGTTGCTTCCCTTTTAATATTATTGAGAGTATGAAAAAGGCAAATGTGACAATGTCTATGTGGGATTCCTTGGCAATCCTAGGTAAAAAGACATATTGCAATCAACCTTATCTAATTTGAAAGTATCCAAAGATACAACTGTTGACCCAAATAGGGTTATCCTTACCAATTCCGCCTAGGACAGCAGCAAGCAACCAGGCAAGACTGTCAAACCACTTTCATTCTATGTGTCATTAATAATAGGAGATAGGCTTGTGCACAATTGCATGGTGGATAGTGGTGCAAGTAGTTTTGTGATGCCTAAACAAATTACAGACCAATTAGGGCTCAAATACCAACCTCTTGAGAAGGGTGTACTCCAATTAGATGGCACGACTATTAATACTGTGGGTGTAATAAAAGACTTAGGTCTTACTCTACATACCTGTCCCAATGTCTCTGTCTTCTAAGAGCTCTTCATCATAGACCTACCTCCTCATTTTGCCATGTGCCTATCAAGAGAATTCATAGCCAAAATACGAGGATATCTATCCTCTGACTGGTCCCACATGTTTTTTAGGACCAGGTATGGCACTAAAGTGACCCTAAGGTCTGAATTACTTTCAAATCATCACATAGAGCCCTACACACCAAGTGGTGTTAATGCCAATTACATTACTTCTGATGATCCTAAACTTGTGGCTGCCCTAGAGCTACAAAATGAAAGTATACCAGAGGTGTTATTGAAGGAATGGGCCTCAGAAAATGTTGTAGATGACCTTGAGGCATATATTCAAGAAACTAGTATGGGAATTTACATACTACATGAGCTTGAGGTAGCAATTCCAAGAATGGTAAAGGATGCAGAACTGCAAACAAGGCAGCAGAATGAAGTGTGAAAAATGTATTTTGATGGCTCTAGAGGTAGAAATGGATCTGGTGGTGGAGCAATGCTTGTGTCCCCATAGGGTGAAAGATATTATTCTACTTTCTGTTTTGCCTTTTCGTGCACCAATAACACTGCTAAGTATGAAGGGCTAATCCAGGGATTGCAATGGGAAAGAAAGAGGAAGATTGGTAGTTTACAGGCATTTGGGGACAGTGAACTCATTGTAAACTAGGTGAGAGGATTGCATGCTACAAAGAATGATACCTTGAAATGCTACAAGCACAGGGTATGGGACATGATTGAGGAGTTTGATGCTTTCAATCTAATATCCATCCCAAAGAATCATAACTCCCATGCTGATAGATTGGCTGCAATTGGGGCACAATTTGATATTCCTAGTGATATCCAAAGAGAAAATATGCAGCCTCATGTAAAAATAGTTGACAGACCCTCTATCCTTGACAATAATGTTCATTGGCAGGTCTTTGAAAGTGATGAATAGATTCTGAGATTCCTGTTAGAGGAAGATGAGTTTTCCATGATGAATCAGGATAAACTCAGACAACAGTATGGCAATGATCAGATTATTCAGCTAAAGACAAACAAGCTACCCAAGGGATTGGTGACATTGGAGTCTATCTTTGGCACTGATGATTAGATGAAGAAAGGCAAAACTGACATGCAAATAAGGGAGGAGCACTACAAGGAGCTGGAAATCTTCAAGGGCAAGCTACTCAAGATTGGAAAAATTTGTTTGCCTGAGGATAGAAAGGCTTTTATTGCTCAGTGCCATGAATTTGAAGATGTGTTTACCTGGGATTATTTAGACCTGAAGGGATTTGATCCTCATATTGCCCAGCATACCATAGAGTTGGAACTAGGTACAAAGCCTATAAGGCAGAAGCAAAGACCCCTAAATCCAAAGCTAGAGCCCCTGATGATTAAAGAATTGACTAAGTTGATCGAGGAAAAGATCATTTTCCTAATCAAACATATTTCTTGGTTCTCTGACCTTGTCCCTGTTCGAAAAATGAATGAGCAGATCAGACTATGTGTTGATTTTAGAGATCTAAACAGAGCCTCCCTAAAGGACCACTACCCACTGCCCTCAATGGAGCAAATCCTACAGGTAGTGGCTGGCTTAGAGAGATTCTCCTTGCTTGACGGATTTTCTGGCTACAATCAAGTGTTGGTCAAGGAGGAGGATCGGTATAAGACTGCTTTTACTACCAAATGGGGCACCATGGCCTACAAAAGAATGCCTTTTGGTCTATCAAATGTTGGCTCAACTTTTCAGTGAGCCATGGATATGGCGTTCAAGGGTTTGCTATACAAATTGGTGCTAGTGTACCTAGATGACATCATGGTCTTTTCCAAGAATGCATCTGAGCATCTATTTCATTTGAGGCTAGTATTTGAAAGATGCAAGGAATTTGGGGTATCTCTTAATCCCAAGAAGTGCATATTCGCCATACACGAAGGCAAGCTATTGGGGCACGTTGTGTTAAAGGAGGGCATCACCATTGATGCTGAAAGGGTGAGAGCAATTCTGAAGTTGCCTTTACCCAGTCACAAGAAGGGACTTCAAAATTTCATTGGCGGAATTAATTTTCTGCGAAGATTTATACTAGACATTGGAAATCTTCTGAAGCCCTTAACATCCATGTTAAAAAAGAATATAGTTTTCAGTTGGACGAAGGAGGCCAAGCTAAGTTTCGAGTCCATAAAAGAGGTGCTCTCAGCTATGCCAACCCTGGTTAATCTGGATTTCTCCAAGGATTTTATTTTGTGTGCTTATGGCGGTCTGGATACCATTTCTTCAATTCTGGTACATCAATAGAGCAAAGGTTTTGAACAGCCAATTGCTTTTTTCAGACAAGGCTTAAAAAAATATGAACAGAGATATAGCTTCATTGAGAGGCACGTCCTTGCAGTAGTGAGGAGCCTCAAAAAAATTAGGCATCTTATTTCTAATAATAAGATACATTTAATGGTCACTCATCCTAGCATGAAGGAGTTCCTATTGAACAAAGACATAAATGAGAAAAGAGCTAGTTGGGTTACTAGGGTCATGGAGTATGACGTTGACATCAAAATAACCAAGCTCATCTAAGGAAGAGGGCTTAGTGAACAGCTTGCTGCTAGTCTTGAGAGTGAAGCAAGCAAGGAAGAGGTAGCATTTCTGGCCGAAGAAGGTGAACACCAAATGGACACAGCAGTAGCGGGCACTAGTTGGGTTCATAATATGATCCATTTTTTGCAAACTGGTGAATGTCTAGTAGGGTTAGACAAAGCCAAGAGAAGATACTTTAGATTACAGTCTATCGCATTCACCCTAATCAATGGCATCCTTTTTCAGAAAGATTTTAAAGGCATATTATTAAGATGCATTGATGAAGCTTAGACCGACAAAGTGTTACGAGAGTTCCATAATGGAACAATAGGGGGCATTTTGCCCCAAGGACTACTACCTGGAAGATAATGAGAGTGGGATATTATTGGCCGAGGTAATTTAAAGATGCCCATGCATGGGCAAGGAAGTGTGGGAAGTGCACCATTTTTGTAGGCAAGGGAAGGTTGCCAGCTCTACCTCTGTAGCCAATTCAGGTTGAATAACCCTTCATGAGGTGGGGTATTGATTTTATAGGCCCCATTAACCCGTCTTCTAGTGCAGGCCACAGGTGGGTGCTCACAGCAACCGACTACTTCACAAGATGGACTGAGGCAGTGGCCCTAAAGGAATCCAATGAAAATGCTATTCTAAACTTTTATAATGACCTGGTATCTAGATTTGGGGTATCTAATTCAATCATATCAGATAATGCATTGGCTTTTGTTGGATTAAAGATAACCGAATGGGCCGTGAAGAATGGGATCTACTTGGGCACTTCATCAAATTATTACCCTCAGGGTAATGGCCTGGCTGAGTCCACAAATAAAAACCTTCATAAGGATCATCAAGAGAACCATGGAGGACAACTAGAGGACCTGGCATACTAATTTGAAATCTGCCTTATGGGCGGATAGAATAACTCGTAAGAGGTCTATTGGGAACTCTCCATATATGCTTGTTTATGGAAAGGAGGCAAGATTGCCTATATCTGCAGAGCTGCCAGCTCTTGATATTATGAACTAGTTGGAAATGTTTGAAGAAAAGGACCCTATGGCTGTCAGATATGCTCAGCTCTTGGAACTCGAAGAAATTAGAGACAAAGCTATGAAAACCATGGAGTATCATCAGCTTCAAACCAAGGAAGTTTTTGATAAAAAGGCCACCCCCAAGAGCTTCAGGGAAGGTGATATGGTGCTCAAATGGAATGAATTAAAAAGTAGGCCAGGAAAGTGCTCCAAATTTGATAGCATGTGAAGTGGCCCATTTCTCATTATTGATTGCAAGGAGCATAATACATTTCAGTTAGCAAATATGGATGGACAAAATTTGCCTATCTCAGTCAATGGGATACACCTAAAGAGGTGTTTAGGGGTATGAGTTCTTTGTAAATTGGTAGGTTAGGTCTCTATGCTTTCAATAAGTGCTGTTGCACAATAGTTTATATGCCTCTTTGTTTTCCCTAAGTGTTGTCTAGCACAGTTTGTAGGTTGCTGTCAGCATTTTGTTTGGCCCCTTGTTCTCCTATGTCCTTCATTACTGTCATGCTAGGTTTCTTTGGGGTCAGGATGTTTATCAAGGTATTTTTAGTCCTTTTTGACTCCATGCCCAATGAATATAAGGCCACTGGTCTAATCGTTTAGCAGGCAAACACCCCATAGAGGTCGCCAAAAATGTTATCTCATTTTTCCTCTGCCTAGAGTCAAATGGTCAACCTGGTATTTTCCTTAGAATCCTTTGGAAAATGTTGCCTTAAAAAAACTTACCATTAGAAAGAGCTTGAAAAAATAGGCAACTTTGCTTTTTACATCACTTTGAAATTCAGCCAAATGAAGAAGTTATCCATGGTCAAAGTTTGGTCAAACATACAGTTCAATTGTACATTTGGCGGGCTTGCAATTCCCCATCGGCCTTAGAAGATGTAGAAAAAATTGAGTTTTTATGCATTTCAGAATGTATATCGAGCCAAGGAGATGCATATACAAAGGGGGAATCTTTCACAGATTCCTGAAATATTCCTGGTTTGTATATCTAGTTGCATAAAAATATAAAGCTGGCGGACATACATGTGCTACAGTGGAATGTATATTGGCAGGTTGCTACAGTGGCTTGTATATTTGCACTTGTATGTTTGCACATACAAGTGAAGTATACAAAGAAAAGATACAAGGAAATATGCAACGACCGATATACGGGTGCAAATGTACATTTGCTATAGTGCCGTAAGGAAACATACAAAAGCTTTTGTATGTCGCCAACATACAAGAGGTGGGGCCAGTGCATATATAAGGAGGATTGTATGTTTCGACATACAAAGGATCACGTGAACAGTGGCTTGTATATCGCGCATATACAAGCAAATATACATTGGCGATATGCAAGCTGGATTTCAAATGAATATCAATTCTGGCTCATTCAGGCTTTAGGTTTGATTTGTATGTATGGGTGTTTGTATGTTTGCATATGCAGAGAGGGATATACATTCGGTGGGTCTCGCAAAGATACAAAGATGAATGTACATTTGCAATGTACATTGGCAGCCAATATACAAGCAGCGAATATACAAGATGTTTTGTACATGCAAGTCAAGATGTGCAAGGACGAAGGTAGTGAATGTATATAAACAAGGTGCTACAATGGTTTGTATATGCGGTTGTATATTTGCATATACAACCAAATATACAAGAATTAACATACAAAGCCAGACCTGATTGCATTTTTCAATAATTTCATAAAGAGTTTGGGGTCCGCGGCTTGTATGTTTGCAAATACAAAAGAGGTTAGATACAACCCAGATTTCAAAATGTTTCCCATCTGCTTTATAAGAGTTTGAAGTCCGTGACTCATATATACAAGGGTGATTGTATGAATATACAAGTCACAATTACAAAGGGCAAGATGCACGTTTGCATGTGCTAGTTGTTTGTATATTTGCTTGTATCTTTGCATATACAAGTCGATATGCAAGGAAGTTTTTGGACAGACATGATGCATCAGCAGCTTATTTTCTGGGTCTTTCCAAAGGCCGATGGAGGGTGCAGTTCCTCAGGGGTGGGTCCCAACTTCAGTGCAGTGGCAAATCAGCAGGTGCCATGTGGCAGTGGCGGATGCATGTACAAAGGTTCTTGCACATACAAAGATGATATAAAAGGCAATTTCAAATGTATATTCTAAAATATTGCAGAGGCCTTTTGGCGCCAAAAGTAGAGTTACATGCAAAACGTTTGTACATACAAAAAGGCTGACTCAGAGGCTAATATATACACAGATGCAGAAGTGATATATACAAGCAGTTGACCAGATCTTTGACCACTTATATCTTCCCTATTTCAGCAAATTTTGACATGCTGTAAGAGGCAAAGATGCTTGTTTTTGCCTCCTCTTTCATTTGAGCAGGTTTTTGGGGGGATTTTCCTGTTTCTATTTTTTAGATCTGGCTTTGCATATTTTAGCCAATTGGACATTTCAGCAGCCACCTTGATGTTTTGAAGGGTTTTTCTCCTCACACTGGCTCGGGTTGGTGAGGTTCTGCAGGTGCATTCTGTAGGAATCAAGGGCAACACTGAGAGGGGGGGGTGAATCAGTGTTGTATGAATTTTCAAAAATCTTTGTTTAAACTTCAACTTTCAGAGCTCAAAAGAAAGATACCATTGATTTGTAAAATGCACATGACTGTGAATACAAAAAGGAACAAAACTTCATAAGTAAATCAAACACACACAAAGATGATCAATACGAATCATGACACAAGATATGCACGAGTGGAAAACCCTCCAGGGGTAGAAAAACCACTCCAGAACTGCCTCACTGGCTTAAATGAAAAATCTTCTTACAAATGTCTCACTGACATAAGAGGTCTCACTGACCAAGGTCTCACTGACCACAAGCATACTGTACCTCACTGGCAAACACAATCACTATAAACAAAACATCAAATTTTGTGTGCAAGACATGATTGCTGTTCAATCAGATTTGCACCATTGTATACAACCTTATACCTCCTGTTTGATTTTTAAATCAAGGCCATTTTCTTTTACATACTTCTGCAAACAAGCTCCATATACAAACAACACTGTATATCAATCTTGTATTCTATTTCATTCAACAACACTGCGTATCAATCCTGTACAACACCAACACTGCTTGATTCTCAACAACACTGCTTGATTTTCAACAACACTGCTTGATTTTCAACAACACTTCACACAACTGTATGTTTCATCTCTGTCTATTTATAAGGTTGCATCAATGCACCTGAAAGATTATTGTAAATAAAAAGACTTTTTAAGTTCCTCTTCTCTTCAAAAGCTTCTTCTTTATTTTTGTGTCAATTTCACCTTCTGACCCTTGACATCTGCATAAACAATTTATTTATACAAAAATCTTCAATAATATTAATCAGTGCCCTGTAAAATAAAAACTCTTCTTGAATCCTCTTTTTATCCTGCAAGAAATTACATTTCTACAAAATAAAAACATTTTCTTTTCAATTTTCATCTTGAATCTCCTACTCCAATCTGCAAAGAAAATCTCCTTAAAAACTTCCAAGCTTTTACATTCAAAACCCTTGAGCTTCTTCTTCTTCTCAATCTGCAAGAGTATCTTCAATCTCTCTTTGGATTAAAACAATATTTTCAATCTACAAAAATATCATTTTAAAAATCTGCATCCAATGCCCTACTCACAAAAATAATATCTTAAAAAAACATTTTCCAAATTATTCAAAAAACATCTTCTTATGACCTTTCATGTCCTTCAATTTTTCTTTAAAAAAATCTCCTCAAAAATTTTGATCTTTTCTATCTTTCAATATCCTCAAAAAAAAAACTCTTAGAGTTGTTAAATTAGAAAAATCAATTTCTAATTTAATTTTTCTTTAAAAAAACTTATCACCACAAAAAAAAAACTCTCCATTTTTTTAAGGGGCCGACCACTTAGAATTTAGACAAGTTTCTAAAAAAAAATTAAAAGCCATCAAAGGCTTAGGGATTGCATTTTAGAAACTTTAATAATTATGATGCCTTTGTTTTAAAACATTTAAATCATTGATTTCTCCCTTGCATCGTGGCATTTGGAATTCCTTAAGAAAATCGGGCTAAAAAAAAAGTTTCTAACTTTAAAAACATTCCCATGCTCTCCTTTAACCTATGCGCCCATTTTGCTTTTGGCGGTGAAAGAAATTTAAAATTAAAACTTTGAACTCCCACCCACTCCACATTTGGCACTCAAATTTTATAAAGGAACTTTGAAACATAGGTAAATATCCTTAGTTGCCCAGTCATATACATGACCCCGAACCCCTCCAAAAGGTCAACATAAGTGATATGACTTGTAATAACAAGTCACCGAAAGAATAGATGAAGGAATATGTTATATGACAGGTAGAAAAATAGATAATGTGTTAGAATTTAGGAAATTCAAAACACTTCAGAAGCTTACATAGCTTAGCACACTGTCATTAGTCAACTCTATACTACAACCTATTATTCTTTATGATGACAATTTATATAATTTCTTAAGAAATAAAAATCACCTTATATCCTTATATCCATAAATGTGCATAGTCATATTTGAAATTAACATAGCCACAGTGACATTGTCAAATTTGTCCTTTGAAGATGAAGCATAACAACTCTTTGCACTTACTTCTCTGAAGCATGACATCTTAAGATTCTGAAAACATGATCATTATGAATGAAGTATAACCAAGGTGACTCTTTCTTGAACAAGAACCTTTTCTTAAGATCTTGAAACATCCTACAACAATAACACCCAAACTTGTGATGCCAAACTCCTGATGATGAAATATCTGAAACAACCTCTTCAAACAAGGATTTGATATGATGTCATAAACTCATGATGACACAACTCCTGCTCCTGTCAACAACTTCACACAACGCTTGATGAACACACATATGAACACAAATCTTATCATTCTGAGACACACTAAACATGAAAATCCATTCTGAAACAACCTTGAAGATATCCTGATCAATTCAAACCATGAATATGAACATAAACAATTCCTATCAAAACCAACACAATGCAAACCTGCAAGACCTTTTTGACATCAATGACAATCATTCTCCATCAATCTCCCCCTTTGTCATTGATGGCAAAACCACCTGAACCAATTTTTCATTCTCCCCCTTTTTGACATCGGATGACAAAGACTATTATCTCCCCCTGAGAACAACTCCACTGAAAAGATGTTATAGCTTGATAATTGCAATCACCCGGCAGTATGAGAAATTTGATGACAATACCACAGAGAAGATGAAGACTGACACACTCCTTCCTGATAACATCACAAACTTTCAAAACAAACAGTTCTTCTTCAATCAACAACCTTTTTGACCTGAAATAACAAATCTCCAAGATCTTCCATGTATTAAAGATCATAAACAAATTACTACTCAGAAATACCATTGGTAAACACTGACAAGACTAACCAACATAACTCAACTCAACTCAACACTTATCCACTTCCTGAATTAGTCCTGAAGCAACATATCAACCTGATTTGAAGAAAAAACAAGATTCACCATCAATCTCATAAGAGACTCTGGATTGTCATAACTTGAAGCTCATACCTGAAAGCTCCAAGGTACATGACATAAAACATGACTCAGTAAAGTAATTATATCAGATATAATTATCAAACTGATTTCCTGATATGAACTATCATCCTGATTTTCTGATATGAACTATCATCCTGCAACCATATTCTGACACCTTTTCATGACAAAGAATGAAGACCATCTGAACTAACCTTGAAGATATCCTGATCAATTCAAACCATGAATATGAACATAAACAATTCCTATCAAAACCAACACAATGCAAACCTGCAAGACCTTTTTGACATCAATGACAATCGTTCTCCATCACATTCATGGCATATGGGCTTTTTGCTTTCCAGGGTCTTTTCTCGCATGATGGACGGTAGCTTTGGAGGCTCTTTCTCCATGCTCTATCCTTTCTTGCATCCTGGTTGCATTTTCTTGAGGTTTTGGCCTGGTAGAGGCATGGCCCCTGTCCCTTCGCCATGCCTCTACCCGTACTTTCTACTTTTGGCATTTATGGCCTTGGTTCTATGATTCAGCAACTCCTTGCCCTTCTGGCAGGAGTCTGACTTATGAAAGACATATAGGACTCTTTTGCAAGGAGGAGGGTGGTTTTTTGGGGCTGTTATGCTGTTGAATTTTTTTAGTTTGACCTCTAAGTGTAATTGCAAGGGTATGGGAATGGGACTCACTGTGCCTGAATCTAGCCTCTGTTGTCTTCTTTTTATCCACCAATGAATGTAATTAGCTAGGTTGGTGTAGCTCTGCTATGAAATATTTCTGCATTGTAACAGTTTTTTGGACCTTCATGATTAATAGATACTGACTTTTGCCTCTTTTATCTTTGGATTTTTTTGTTTCAATTGGGGGTTGTAATCTATTCTGTGGGTGAAACGGCCCCTCTGTAGTTTTGGCTTTCATACCAAAACCTCAAACTAGTCTTAAATCTGTGCAAATCTCCCCTCAACAGCAAAGGAGTCATCATTGTGTCCATGCCTTGACCATCATCACTCACTAAATCTAGTGTACCACCCCTTTTCCCTTTCAGTTTTCCTTTTGACCCTTTCCCCTGCAAGTCATCTAGCACTAGGTTTAGTATCAATGCTCTAAGTGATAGGCTTAGAGAAAGGAACCAACCTTCTCTAGAGGTCTGATCTCAAATTACAAGGTCCCACACTTCGAGATCATTCCAATGTTACCCCAGGCTGCTAAGGTCTCACAACTGCGGTAAAGGGTGCAAATTTGGGTGATAACAGCCACAACTAACTCTCATCTATCTGAGCCAATAAATAATATTAATTAGTTTCTCTTAATTGGTAAATGTTAACTCTGGTCTTCTTACCAGTAGAAATCACTGTTCTGGAGCTTTCCATGATCTTGCATCCATTGCCTTTGAATCTTAGATCATAACCTTTGTCACACATCTGACCAACACTCAAAAGATTATGCTTCAAACCCTTCACATATAGGACATTATCAGTGTTGTGCTTTCCATCAAAAGAAATAGATCCTTTTCCACAAATCTTACCAGCTGTATTATCTCCAAACCTAACCAGTCCTCCATCATACTTTTCCAAACTCACAAACTTACTTTCAATAATCCATTCATCCTTGTCTTTCTCAACCTAAATAGTCAACACACTTTATTTCATTGGTTTTTCTTCCTTCACATAGCTAGCAGGATTAGTAGACACAGGTTCTTTAATTGTAATAAACAAGCACTCATTTGCACTAGTACTAGCATCATCAGATTCATCATCTGTCACACCTTCATCTTCAAGATCTCTAACATAGTAGAATTTATTTGGAACCCTAGGTCTCTTCTCAAATCTTTTTCTATTCCTTTCAATTCTCTCAGGACATATAGAAGAATAGTGACCAACCTTGCCACATGTAAAACATTTGAAGGGTAATTTGCCTTTGAACTTACCAGAACCTCTTTGCAATCTGTCAACAAAGTTTGCTTCAATTTCATCAAACTCATCATCAGGTTCCACCTTGTACTGTTTACCTTTGGAGATCTTCTCTGAAGTACTGGCTTTGAAAGTAGTCTTAATCTTTGACAGAGCATCAACAAGTTCTCTCATCTCAAAAGCTATAAGTTTTCCTAGCAACTAATCCTTGGTGACATCTTTCACAATCATTACTTCTTCAATTGTAGCTACCTTGTGACTATAGGATTTAGGTAATGACCTAAGATTATTCATCACAACTTCCTTCTCCTCAATAGATCCTCCCATAACTTTTATTCCATTGACAATTTCATCAACTTTTTGCATGTAGGCTATTATATTTTCATCTTTGCTCATCTTTAAACCCTCATATTTCACTTTAGACCCTACAATTTGGCACTTTTAACAGACTCATCTCCTTCATATAGATTTTTCATCTTTTCCCAAACTTCATGAGTAGTTTCCAGATCCATGACTTTTATCAATTCAGTGTCCAAAAGGGCACTTAACAACACATCTCTAGCTTTTATATTTAACTCATATTCTTTGATTTCATCTTCAATTGTTAAACCATTCTGAGGCATGGTATACTTTCTCTCTGTCGCTTTCCATATTCTATAACCAAGACAAAGGAGATGGATTTTCATTCATACCTTCCATAAAGCATAATTCATTCCATCAAACTAAGGAGCTTCTTTCTTATAAGACATCCTAGATCAACCTCAAGCTGTTAGGCTTACTTCCAAGGAACCTTGCTCTAATACCAATTGTTGAAATGCATGAGACAAATGAGAGGATGGGGGTGAAGCAGTTGTCTCTAAAACTTTAATAACTTATGAATCATCAACACATCAAATCCTCAGTAACTATTATTAATATTTAATCATGAAGACTTGAAATAAGAAGCTCAACACAATAACATGGAAAACCATGGAAGGGAAAAACCATGGTGGGTGTTAGCCCACAGAAATAAATATGTTATAGCAATACTACAAAATAGAGGCTCACTACCCAAAATTCTCAGTTCAAATGTTAGGGCTCACTGCCAAGGGGTGGCTCAATGCCAAGGATTGGTGAACCAATTCAATAGCATCTAGTCCATGCCTAGGTTTAGTTCCATTGAAGCACAATATAACTCTTATGCTCTACTCGTCATACACCTTCACACTTTTCTTTTCATTTTCTCACAAGGACATCTTTTTCGCAACTACATTACATGCTTTTATAAAATTCATCAACATTGGAATGTACATCAAGGTCAGCATTACATTCATCAACCATTGGAACAATCTCCAAGATTGACATTACAACATACATAGAAATAGGTCTAGACCTAAATTTTTTCTGTTAAAGTAAAGATGTATATGGATCATGTTATGCCCTAGCTAGGACTCAAATGCAATCTTCCACGTCATGACATGCTTCTACAATCTTCAATGTATCTCCACAAGTAATGAAAATAACCAAGTCAACCAAGACTGGTGTTAACATTAAGTGTTCTAAGAACAGTCTTCATCCACTATCCAACTTTCTCTTTTTAGACCAATCTAAAGGTAGGAACATGATCAGGAGACATCCACAAGTACATTGTAATCACTAGGAACAACCGCACGATCTCTAACCACTCTGTCAAGAAGATTCTTCAAATCAGAGCGCAAAAATAATACTGTCAGCTACTGTCATAGAGAAAAGATATCTTGCAGACCACCAAATCATGAACCATTAGAGTTGAAAGCACTTATCATAATTTCAAACTCAACTCATGAATCGTAGACCATAATACTTCAATGCGAAGGAACCCAGAGAAAAATACATTCTCTCTATCACTAGTGAATGTATAGAAAAAGTAGTTTTCACTCTGGTGAACATTATTCACTCAAATATTCATAATGAAGGCTCAAACTTAGAATATAGAATCTTCAGACATGCCTCTAAATAACTTCCAATCTCCAAACAAGGATATTTATTCTACAAGAAATGTGGAGCAATCTACAAAATAGATTACAATCTCACGAATACATTTCCATAACATACATCCTAGCTACTTATAACAAGCTTTTTGGAAGCTTCTAGAATTAGGGTTTTGCAATGCCATTTTTCTTTTGTCGTTTAATAAAAATTAACAACTAACTCTGATTGTGCAAAAAAGAGGGAAAATTTTAGGTATTTCTAGTGTACATAACTAGTGTAGAGTACTTGCATGATCAGTCGCCACATACCAACAATCTCCCACTTGGAGACTGATCAGGATCCACACCAAACAATCTCCCACTTGGAAACTAATCCTGGACGACACTACTGCACTTGCAGCTCCCACTAGATTATAGCCCTGGCTGGTTTCTTATATCCACCATTATCAGTCATTAAGGCCAATGGAAACTGATGAGGAAATTAGTTTCTCCTGTGCAACTGCCTTTGTGAACATATCTACCATATTCTAACTCGTGTGAATTTTCTCTAGCTTCAATTGCCCATCCTCCAAAACTAATAGGATGAAGTGGTATCTAAGGTGTATGTGCTTAGTTTTTGAATGAAAAGATGAATTCTTAGCAAGTTGAATGGTACTCTAGATATCAGTGTACAAAGGGTTATCTTCTTGTCATTGCCCCAATTCCTCCAAAAAATGTTGTAACTAAATCATCTCCTTGCTAGCTTCCATAGCAGCAACATACTCAGCTTCAATGGTTGAAAGCGTGACAACCTTTTGCAGTCTTGAAATCCAACTGACTGCAGTACCTCCTACAGTAAAAACATACCCTATAGCTATCAATATCACCCACTAGATTAGAGTCAACATATCCTTTTAGAGTAGAATTTGTTCCTCCAAAACATAGTTTCTTTGAAGTAGTACCTTTCAAATATCAAAAAATCCATTTTACAGTATTCCAATGTTCCATTCTCAGATTGCTCATATTCTTGCTCACAACTCCCACTGCATGTGCAATAACTAGTCTTGTGCATACCATTGCATACATCAAGCTGCCAACTACTGATGCATATGGTATCTTATACATTTTGTCTTCCTCCTCTTGTGTCTTTGGACACATCTCCTTAGTCAACTTAAAATGACTAGGCAAAGGTATACTAATTGCTTTTGCATTCTACATGTTAAACCTTTTCAACACCTTCTCTACATACTCACTTTGAGACAAAAATAATTTTTGTTTGTCCTGTCCCATGTGATCCTCATACCAAGGATTTGTTTTTCTGTACCCAAATCCTTCATAGAAAATGAATTTTTTAATTTCTTCTTAAGTTCAATAATATACTGCATGTTAGACTCGACAATAAGCATGCCATCAACATAAAGCAACAAGATTATATAGTTTCCATTACCCAATTTCTTAAAATAAACACAATAATCAGAATGACATCTTTTGTAACCTTGTTCAACTATAAAAGTATCAAATTTCAAATACCATTGCCAAGGTGCTTGCTTCAGGCCATACAAACTCTTTTTTAACCTGCACACAAATTCCTCCTTACCCATTACCTCATATCCCTATGGTTTCTACATGTATATTTCCTCTTCTAAATCCCCATGGAGAAATGTTGTTTTCACATCTACCTGTTCAAGATGTAAGTCTTTTGTAGCCACAAGACTTATAATACTTCTAATAGAAGTCATCTTTACAACCGGAGAAAATATTTCATCAAAATGTATACCTTTTTTTATGTGCAAAACCTTTTACTATGAGTCTGGCCTATATCTTTTCTTGCCTCCATCTTCTTCCTTCAACCTATAAACCCATTTATTTGGCAATGATCTTTTTCCTATAGGCAATTTGACTAAGTCCCAAGTTTGATTCTATAGCAAGGAATCCATTTCCTCTTCCATTCCTAGATCCCACTACTTTTTGGTATCTACCTACATTGCTTCTTCATAACTTTTAGGTTCACTAGAATTAGTTAATAATATAGAATATAATGATGAAGAAAATATTTCAAGAGGTCTAGTTATCCTTGTAGAATGTCTAACACTTGCAAGAGTCTATGGGATAACTTATTGTTGCTGAGCATCAGGTACCACTGGTATTTTATTTTGTGGAATCTCATCTAGTAGCACATATTCCTTTTTGGCCTGTTCATGCTTCTTTTCCTGCAGTTGATCCTTATACATAACCTTCTCATTAAATATAAGATCCCTTCTCCTAATGTTTTTATGATTTTCATAATCCCATAATCGATAACCAAGTTCATCTACTCCATATCTAATGAAGGTACATTTTTTAGACTTAGCCTCAAGATTGGTTCTATTTTAAATATCAACATGGAAAAAATCTTCACAACTAAAGGTTTTTAGAAATGAATAGTTTACCTTTTTACCCGTCCATGCCTCCTTTGGAATGCCACCATCCAAAGGATTTTAAGGTCCCCTATTTATTAAATAAACAACAGTATATACAACATCTACCTAAAAGTGTAAGGGTAGTCCATCTTGCAATCTCATGCTCCTTGCACGCTCCATAATGGTTCTATTCATCCTCTCAGACATACCATTTTCTTGGGGGGTTCTAGGAACCATTTTTTGCCTACGGATTCCATTATATGAATAGTAATTCTCAAATTCTCTATTGCAATACTCACCTCCATTATTAGATCTAAGACACTTCAACTTTTTCCTTGTCTCATTCTCAACCAAAGATTTCCACTTTTTAAAAGTTTCAAATACTTCTAATTTTTGTTTTAGGAAATACACCCATGTTTTCCTAGTTGCATCATCAATAAAAGTAACATAATAGCAAGAGCCACCAAGAGAAGATACTTGAGATAGTCCCCATACATCTGAATGCACAAGCTCTCATTTCTCACTCTTCTTCTCTTTCCTAACTTTGAGAAATCAAACTCTTTTATGTTTTCCATAAACACATTTTTTACAGAAATCCAAGTCAATCTGCTTCAGACCTAGTAGAAACTTTCTAGAGTGAAGGATCTTCATCCCTTTCTCACTCATGTGCCCAAGTCTATGGTGCCACAATTATGTTTTTATCCCTGCAACAAGTGTTATAACTATCTTAGTAGCAACTATTCCTATAGTAGCTAAGGTAGAATAAGTATTACCAGTACACAAATACAATGTGCCTACCTTTTCACCTTTAACTACTACTAATGCACCTTTAGTGACCTTCTAGATTTTGTCTAAAAAGGTAACTATACAACCTTCACTACCTAGTTGTCCTACAGAAATTAAATTCCTTCTCAAATTTGGAACATGCCTTACCTCCTGTAGGAACCATTCATTTCCATTCTGCAACATGATTTTCATCTTTCATTTTCCAACAATCTAATAGGGTTCATCATCACCCAAATATACCTATCCAAAATCACCTTGAACATAATCTACAAAATATTTCTTATGGGGTGTGGCATGAAATGAAGCCCCTGAATCTATTACCGAGGAATCATTAGCATTATCTAAACATAGAATTAAAGCATCCTGTAATTTATTACTTGCAACATTAGCTTCCTTACTGTCATCATGTTGTCTGTCTCCTTGTTTGCCCTTTCAAGACCAACAATCCTTCTTCAAGTGTCCTCACTTTCCACAGTGCCAGCAATCCATTCTTCCTCTAGATTTAGATCTACCTTTCTTTGACTTCCCTTGTGACTTCCCATGATTTGTTGGGATTTTTCCTCTCTTTTATTCTTCCCCTATTCTCTATAGCCAAAGCATTACCTGATGTTGAACTCTCACCTATACTTTTCTGTCACATTTCCTCGCTAAGGATAACACCAACAACATCATCAAATTTCAAAGTATTTGAACTAGAGATAGAGTTACTTACATCCATTACCAAGCTATTCTAGCTTTCTGGTAAATAACATAAAACTAAGAGAGCCCTCACCTCTTCATCAAATTTCACTTTTATAGAAGTTAATTGACTGGTAATCATATTAAACTCATTTAAATGATCTTGCACAGATCCACCTTCAATCATTTTCAGATTAAACAAATGCTTCATGAGAAATGCCTTATTAGAGGCTAGGGGTTTTTCATACAATTTGGCTAAAGCTTTCGTTAGTTTATTTGTTATCTTCTCTTCTATTATATTGAATGCCACAGATGGTGCGAAGTACAACCAAATGGTTCCCAGTGCCTTTCTATCTAGAAGTTCCCAATCCTCATCAGTCATTGTTGTCAGTTTCTTGGCTATTCCTTCCAATGGTTTCCATAAATCCTTCTGATAGAGATAATCATCCACCTGCACCTTCCATAATTGATAGTTTTGTCCATTAAATTTATCTACCTTCAATTTACCCCCATCCGCCATTGCTCTCACTTAACCGTGAGACTCCCACTTAATTGTGAGACCTTCCTGTAGACGATAATCAAACACAACCCACTCTGATACCAGTTGTTAGGGTTTAGGTAGATCAAAGCAATAGACACTAACAATTAGATGTAGATTAAATAACCCAAACATAACAATGAGGAATAACACAAAAGAGATCAACATAGATATTTAACTTGGTTCACCCAATATGGGCGACATCCACAGAAACTCAACCACCCAATGATTTTATTATCTAGTGCAAAATAGATTACAATATCATGAATACATTGCCGTAACATACATTCCAACTAATTATAACAAGCTTTTTTGAATCTTTTAGAATTAGGGTTTTGTAATGTCATTTTTCTTTTGTCAATTAAAAAAAATTAACAACTGACTCTGATCCTGCAAAAAAGAGGGAAAAAAATATTTTGTGGGCTGCCACCCCCAAATCCTAGTGAGGATACATAATGTTGGAATTAGTCTAGACAACTAAGAGGGGGCGTGAATCAGTTGTCCCACAATTATTAATCTTTTCTTCTTTTAATCTTTTTTAACAACTTTCAATTAGATAAACATTAAAGCATGAATCAATAACACAAGAGTAGAAATAAATTGAGCACACATAACACCAGAATTTTTATGCGGAAACCCAGTTAAGGGAAAACCATGGTGGGGGTTAACCCACAAGATTCGTACCATATTAAGAGTACATATAAGAAAAGGGAAAGCACATGCCTTCGGGCTCACTTCCCAGAGCTAACTGCTCAAGAGAGGCTCACTACTGAGGGGAACCTCCTACAACAAAGTAATGAAAAATGCATGAAATAACAGAAATAGAACACAAAAGGAATTTATTGATCACATGCCACTTTGAGGGGGCAACCTCCTTTGAGCAAACTCAATACAATAAAATCATGGATGCCTTCATTGGCCTCAACACGTACTTATATACTAAGTCTAATATAAACAACTATTACTTCCCATGATTGTGGGATAATACAATATACTCCCTGGATGACTTACAAAGCATATGTGTCTAAATCTAATATACTAACAAAGTAAAGAGAAGGGTTAAACACAGGTTCCTAACATCCCCTCCCTCTTAGAAAATTTTTTTCCTCAAAGCGTAAGATGTGGAAATTGTTACTGAATCAGGAGTGGTTCCCCTGTAGCAATCTCTGAGTGCATTCCATGCCACTGAATTAATACCTTTGTGATTGATCAGGAGTGAAGAGGATGCGTTCCACTATCAAGGATTACCTCTAACTCCAAAAGGATGGATCCTTCATTATCTAGTTGTGGTAAAATAGTTTGTGCTCTATCATTGAAGCCAAGAGATTTCTTTAGAAAAGAGACATGAAATATTGGATGAACGTGGGAAGAAGGAGCCAGCTTATGATCCCCAATCTGATCCTGGGTGCGGAGAACCATGTCAACTGCCTGAACTCGTGAACTGTTGGGGGAGTATGGAAGAACCGTTGGCGGTGCCTGACCATAGACTACTTCATATGGAGTCATGTTAGATGTTGTGTGGTAGGAGGTATTGTACCACCATTCAGTGAGAGGGAGCCACTTTGCCCACTAATGCTATTGTTTTGAGGTATCACATGCAGCCACAATCTATTGAATTACCCTATTCATTCCCTTCCAAAAGAAGTGACGACATGCCCGCTCATAAGTTTTAAGGAACCCAAAGTGCCCTACTGATGGAGAAACATAGAGTTCATAGAAGATAGCTTGCGAGACAGATTCCAACCAATTTGGAACAAACATAGAAATAGCTAAAAGAGAAGCTTGGTCATCACATGTCCGAGAAAGAGAATCCACCATAATATTTTCCTTACCCTTCTTGTAAGTGATCTCATAGTCATAACCCATGAGTTTATATTGTGTTGGGGAGGAGACCCATTGTTCTAGGAAATATTTCAGGCTCTGGTGAGCAGCCCTGATGCAAAAATGATTCCCTAGTAGGTATGGCTACCACTTCTGTATTGCACACAAAATAGCCATCATTCATTGTAGAGCCAAAGGAGTAGTGGAGACCATGGGTGGTTGTATCTGAATGGAGTGAAGATGAGTGATGACACCATGTGAATTCTTCTTAAGAAGCTTTTCTAGGCAATGTGAATTTATGATGCTAAGAGACCCCAGTTGTAATCCATTCAATGTGTGTTTTTTCCCATTGTCTGAAAATTGCATCCAAAGTTCAGCAAAATCCCATAAGATGGGTCCAATTGTGCATAACCATTGGGCACCCAAAACCACATCTCATCTACCTAAGGGCAAGGCAAACATGTTAGAGTGTAGGTTATAATCTCTAATAAAGATACACACATTGCGACACTTTCCTTTGCAAGGTAATGTGCCCCCATTGGCAATCATGACTTCAAAGTTCATGCAAGGATGAACAAAACAATCAACTTGTTTGGCTATTTGAGGGTTAATGAAGTTATGAGTACTACCAGAATCAATGAGTATTGTAAGAGGGAGCTTCTTGAAGTAACCCTTGACCCACATGGTTTGTGGGGTAGTGACTCCTGCTACGGCATGGAGAGACATCTTTAGGTGGTCTTCCTAAGAAGTAGGGTCAACAGGTGACTGCTGAGTTTCAACCTAATCAGCTACTATATCCTGAGCATCTGCATAAACTTTAGTTTTAGGTGGAGAATCCACATCCAAGAGATAGAGCTTTTGCTCAACACATGTATGTCCCTGAGTGAATTTTTCATCACAATTATAACAAAGCCCTTTTTCTCTATGTGTCTGCATCTCTGCTTCAGTTAAATGTATGATAGGAGTTGTCCTAGGAGCTAGCATGATTTGAGGGCTTTGGGGATCCATATTTCTAAATGGAACAAAATTGGATTTGGAGCATTGTTGAACTGTGTTCTTGTCCTCCGTTAACTTAGCCAACCATAAGGCTTCCATCATTGTGCTTGGACAAAACATTTTAACCTTAGATCAAATTGCATCCTTCAAACCACTGACAAAACAACTCCTAAAGAATTCATCAGACAATCCCTCTATGTGATTGGCCAGTTTTTCAAATTCTATCTTATATTCTCTGACAGTGCTTGTTTGGTGCAGTTTTGTGAGTGCTCCTATGAAGTCATCAAAAGCACTAGGGCCAAATCGTTGCAAAATGAGTTTGCAAAAATCTGTCCATTTTTGCTCTTCATGAGCTTTGATGTACCAACAAAACCATTGAAGGGCTTCATGTTCCAAATAAAAGGATGCAAGTGGAACTTTGTTGACATCAAAAGTATTATGTAGATTGAAATATTGTTCTGCCTAGTATATCCATCTAGTTAGATCATCACCATTGAAGTGAGGAAAATTAATCTTCGGTCCACAAAAATTACCGAAAGAAGAAAACCCTATATATGTAGAAGACTTTGGCTACCATCCATTGTTTATGGCTGAATGCTGAAGATTGAGCCTGAGAATTTTTTTATCCAGATCTTGGAGTTTGGTCTTGATGGCTATAAGTTCCTCCTCCATGTTTTTTTTCTCTTGCGTGAGTGACAACCATAACTAGGTTTTTTTTTTGGAAACGATCTACAACGAGATCTACAAACGGCTCTGTACAGATTCAATCTATGATTTGTTAGCTGGAAATAGATATGGACCCTAGGTATGTTCAGCTTCCTAAAGGTTCAGGGGACTCACTCAGCTACCAATGCTATCTAACGACTTGCATATTGGGATAGTACCCCTCACTCCATGGCTCAGGTAAAACTGATAACCTCTTTACCACAAACAACAGCTCTTGGTTTACCTCATGGATGGGATCTAGTCAATCAGGTAGGGACCATTGCCCTTTTCGCTAGCAGGTCCTCTCAATGGGCCAGCTACTTCGAGATTCCTGTGGTACTCCTCACAATGAGTTTTAGGGCTATGCCTAGGCACTTCCCATAGTTAAGCAGATAGGGATTATTCCCTAATCCAAACCTGCAATCAAAATGAACAATACAGATGCAGAGAAAAAAGAACTGTTGTAATAATCACAGTTCTTGGAGGCCACTACGATAAAAAAAATTGGCAGAAATTCCACCCAGCGAGCCCAAGAAAGCACTCTGATACCAGATGAGAGGAACCTCCTGCAACAAAATAATGAAAAATGCATGAAAAAATAGAAATAGAAGAACACAGAAGGAATTTATTAATCGCAGGCCACTTCAAGGGAGCAACCTCCTTTGAGCAAGTTCAATATAATAAACTCATGGATGCCTTCATTGGCCTCAACACGTACTTATATACTAAATCTAATCTAAACAACTATTACTTCCCATGAATGTGGGATAATACAATATACTCATGGGACAACTTACAAAGCATATGCATCCAAATGTAATATACTAACAAAGTAAAGAGAAGGGTTAAACACAGGTTCTTAACAACTGCCTATAGAATTTATGTTTAATACAGAAAGAATGAACTGTGAAATAACCTCTTCTTTATGCATGGCTTAGTTCCTTAGAAGTCTCACAAAACTTCTACTCTACTCCAAATACTTCTTCTCTAGCTCTTCATCTAAACATCTCTTATTCTTCTACTTCTCCTCTTCTCTGCTCTGCCTTTTATCCTTTCTTTGGATTTTATTGTTTTCACACAAGGATGATTTTCCACAACTCATCAACAAGTATTTATACGCTTCATCAACCTTGGAATGACCATCAAGGTCGGCACTACAAACATATGACTTAATGCGAATCACTAAGTTGTTGGCCAAATAGAATTGGGACTCAAATCTTCCTTGATCAACATGCCACACTTCATAGAATTGCTCTTAGATCATCTGCAACATGCTTGAATCATCCGGTTGGCCAAGATTGGGAAGAATGGCAACACCGAGAAGGAAATCTTCTTTGACAAGCTCAAACTTCAATGTAGACCTCCAACATAGTAGTCACATGATCCAGAGACCTCCACAAGTAGATTGAATTCAACAAAAACATCCTCACTCATCCAAATCATCAGAATCACTTGCATCTTCCTCTGAAACCTCAATAACCCTATCTTCCATGACTATCACATTAGAAAAATTACTTGCGGACCTCCAAACCACGAACCACTTAATTGGATGATACACACTGACTTCCCAAATATGCCTCTAGATCTATAAATCATCATTTGACATATCCAGAACAATCCGAATCTCTTTCCTATCACTCTATCTCTTCTTAACACTGCAAAACTAGTCCTACTCATATGGCCATAGCTTCTTCAAATCTTTATGTGAACCCTTCAAAACTTAACTAGAGCTTCTTCAGACAATCCTCTACTTAGCCATATGGTCCACATACATTGATCCTGATTAATTTTCTCAATATCTTCAATAATCTAGTCTTCTATACAGGCAACAAAATAGGATACCATTGACACCAATGGCAACAAGGATATGTTGACATCAATGACAACACCGATTAGGCACATATTTGCGACAATCTCCCCCTTTGTCATTGATGGTAACATATGATGTGAAAAACTAATTTGACCATCAAGACAAGACCTTCTCTCTCTTTCTCAATCACTTTCTTCACTGCTCCCACTTTCATCAACAACTAGTTTTTCACAAGAACTTCTCTCCCCCTTTGACATCAATGGCTAAGGGCACATATTTACAATCTTTTCTCCTTTTTTGTTTCAGACTGATCCCAAAATTTTTATAATGACTACTCCCCCTAAGTAGTATCTTCTTAACATCAATCCAGATCACAAGATATGACTATGAATTCCACCAGACTGATGCACCTTAGTGCATCTTAGTTTTGATCAATATGGTTAATAACCCCTAACTTCTCTCTAAGATACTCATAAGTATCCTTGGGAAGAGGCTTGGTGAAAGTATCCACAATCTAATCCTTTGAAGACACAAGCTCCAACTTGACTTCATTCTCATTTACCTTCTCTCTCAAGAAATGAAACTTAATGGATATATGCTTTGTCTTTGAATGCAACACTAGATTTTTTGAGATACTTATTTCACTTGAATTATCACAAAAGATTGTGACGAGCTCCTCAAACACAATTCTGATGTCCTTCAACATTTTCTTCATCCACAAAACTTGAGTGCAATTGTTTGCTACTGCTATATACTCTACCTCTTCTATAGATAGGGCTATTGCCTCCTACTTTTTGCTCAACCAAGAAACCAATCTTCTTCCCAAGAATAATGCAACACCACTAGTACTTTTCCTATCATCCACATCTCCTACCCAATCAACATCTATATATGCATGAAGAGTGAAGTCATTGTCCTTTGGATACCATGATCCATAATCAAGTTTTCCTTTGATATAGCTGAATATTCTTTTGATTGCTACAACATGAGATTCTTTAGGATCAGCTTGGAATCTAGCAACAAGCCCAACTGTATTCATGATATCAGGTCTGGTCTGAGTCAGATAGAGTAGTCCTCCAATCATTGATCTATACCTTTTCTGATTTGCCTTAGGGGAGTCATCATCTTTACTCAACTTACATCCGGTTACCATAGGCATACCTACTAGCTTTGAATCTTTCATTCCAAACTTCTTCAACAATTATTTCACATACTTAGACTGAGATATAAACATACCTTTATCTGACTGAGTGATTTGCAGACCTAAGAAGAAATTCATCTCACCAAACATGGACATCTCAAATTCACTTTGCATCTAATCAGCAAATATTTTGTACATGCTCTCATTTCCACTAAAAATGATATCATCAACAAATACCTCAACAATCAAAATATTCTCATGATCAATCTTGAAGTAGAGATTACTGTCAGCAGTGCCTTTGCTATAACCTAACTTTAGTAAATACTTATATAATCTTGCATACTAGGCTCTTGGGGCTTGTTTGAGTCCATACAATGCTTTCCTTAATCTACAGACCATGTCTCTCTGATTAGACAACTGAAATCCTTCCGGTTGCTCAATGTAGACTTCTTCTTCTAACTCTCTAGTTAGAAATGTTGACTTGACATCCATCTGATAGACTTTGAAATCTTTATAAGCAGCAAAAGCAAGAAACAATCTGACTACCTCTATTCTTGCCACCAGAGAAAAAGTTTCTTCAAAATCAATTCCTTCCACTTGAGAATATCCTTTGCATACCAACCTTGCTTTATTTCTTACAACTTCACCATCTTCATTTAGTTTATTCTGGAAGACCCATTTAGATCCAATCACATTTTTGTCCTCAGGTCTAGAAACAAGATCCCAAGTGTGATTCTTTTCAATTTGCATTAGTTCTTCCTCCATTACTTTTACCCAGTTTTCATCATTGCAGGCTTCACTTATTGATTTTGGTTCAATCTTTGAAATCAAACAAATCTCTTCTTGATCTTCAGCAATTCTCCTCCTAGTATGAACACCTTTATTTCTATCTCCTATGATTTGATCTTTAGGATGATTCATCCTTACATACCTGAGAGTTTTGGGAATTACTTGAGCTTCTATTTCTTGAGCTTGTTCCTCAACTTTTGCACTGTCTTCTTGAATTACTAGATTTTCTGGATCAATCTAGATCTAAATCTGAGTTTGAACTTGCCTTTCTTGACTTGGATTTTCATCTTGATCATCTGAATCATATTCGTAAGACCTAGAATGTCCTTTGCTCTCATCAACTCTAACATTAGCACTTTCAACAATCTTTTTCAACCTCTTGTTAAAGCATCGGTATGCTTTGCTTTGAGTGGAGTAACCCAGAAAAATTCCTTCATCACTTCTTGCTTCAAACTTGCCTAGATCCTCATCTCTTTTGATATAGCATTTACTACCAAAAACTCTGAAATATCTTATAGTAGGAGGATGACCAAACCAAAGTTTATAAGGAGTCTTAGATAGCAGTATTTACAACTTCTCTCTAATAAACTTATGGAACATTTGTTTCCATCATCATGGTCTTGGCAGCTTCTTGAATGGTCTAGTTCTTTCTTTCCAAAACTCCATTTTGTTGAGTCCTAGCAACAACTAACTATCTTTTTAGTCCATGCTTTTCACAGAATGTATCAAACTCATTGGAGGTAAATTCTCTACCTCTGTCATATCTCAGATACTTTATCTTCACACCAATCTCATTTTCCACCATAACTTTGAACACTTTGAATTTGTCAAGAGCTTCTAATTTTTCTTTTAAGAAAGTTACCCACATCATCTAGGAGTAATCATCAATCAGAAACATAAAATATCTATCTCCTTGCACACTCCTATTCTACCAAGACCACATAGATTAGTATGCACAAGTTCCAATTGCTCACTTCAAAATTGTTCTTTACTTTTGAATGATGTTTTGTTCTGTTTACCCAATTGACATTCTCTACACATGCTATTAGGTTTCACAAGTCTTGGAAAATCTCTCACAACCTGAGTAGAACTTATCTTGACAATGTTGTCAAAATTCACATGACACATTCTCCTATGCCACAACCAACTCTGATCTGTTTGTGTAATCAAACAACTTTTACCAGAACTACTTAATTGAAAGATGTTACCTCTAGTTTGTGTACTAGATGCAATTTTAGTTCTGGAGCTTTCCAAGATTCTGCATTTTCCATCCTTGAATCGGAGATCATAACCCTTGTCAACCAACTATCCAAAATTGAGAAGATTATGCTTCAGTCCTTCCACATATAGAACATCATTTGTGTTATTCTTACCATCAAAAGAGATGGATCCTCTACCATGGATTCTACCAACTGAGTTGTCTCCAAATTTCACAATTCCACCTTCATATTTTTCAAAGTTTATAAACTTACTTTTATCACCAGTCATATGATGAGAACATCCACTATCAATCACCCATTCATCCTTTTCAACAACGTGAGTAGCCAAGGCACTTTCCACACTTGCACAGCTAGTAGATTTAGTAGACATTGGATCTTCTTCTTTGATAGTAATGAACACCCAATCATCTTCAGTGGTAGCTCCACGATCAGATTCATCATCTGTGACTCCTTCTCTAGCTTCTTGGACATAGTAACATTTCTTTTGACCTTTATATCTGTTAGGGTTTGGCTCTAAAAATTTCTCCGGACATCTTGAGGCAAAATGACCAATCTTATTACAAGAAAAACATTTGAATGGCAACTTTCCTTCATACTTATCAGATCCTCTTGGCATTCTTTTAGCAATAAGAGCTTCAAGTTTTGTAGACTCAATTTCATCATTTTCAAGATCCTTCCTAGCCTTAGGAAATCTATTTGATCTTGTAGAAGAGATTTCACCCAGATCATATCTATGTTTTCCATATACACTAGCCTTAAAATTAGATTCAAACTTAGGAAGAGAATCACTAAACTCACTTAATTCAAAAGCTAAAATTTTGCCAACTAGCTGATCTCTTGTAACTTTTGAGATAGTCTTGATCTCCTCTATAGTTGCAACCTTATGTTTGTATGAATCAGGTAAAGATCTGGGCACTTTTGCCACAATCTCTGATTCTTCCAAAGTTCCACCAGCACACCTGATACCACACACAAGTTTATTAATCTTTTGCATGTAGATTGTGATGTTTTCATCTTCACTCATCCTTGGATTTTCAAAATTTCCTCTCAGACTTTGTACCTTGGTACATTTGACATGTTCATCACCTTCATAAAGATTCTCCAACTTCTTCCATATTTCATGAATAGTTTCTAGTCCAAAGACATTTGTCATATCTGAATCAGTCAGGGCACTCAACAAGGCTTCTTTAGCTCGAAGGTTATTTTCAGCATCTTTGGTTTGATTTGGAGTTGAAGGACCTTTCTCTGGAGGTTTATACTCATCATTAGTTATCACCTAATAAGCATCACCAATGCATTGCAAATGGCACTCCATGCGAATCTTCCAAACAAAGTAATTTGTTCCATTGAATCTCAGACTATCCTTCTTGTAAGTCGACATCTTGGATCTCCTCAAGCGGTTAAGCTTTTTTTAGAGGAACTTGGCTCTGATACCAATTGTTGGAATTAGTCCAGAGAACTAAGAGGGGGGGTGAATCAGTTGTCCCACAATTATTAATCTTTTCTACTTTTAATCTTCTTTAACAACTTTTCAATTAGATAAACATTAAAGCATGAATCAATAACACAAGAGCAAAAATAAATTGAGCACACATAACACCAGAATTTTTACGTGGAAACCTAGTTAAAGGAAAACCATGGTGGGGGTTAACCCACAAGATTTGTACCCTATTAAAAGTACTTATAAGAAAAGGGAAGGCACATGCCTTCAGGCTCACTGCCTATGGAATTTATGTTTAATATAGAAAGAATGAACTGTGAAATAGAATCTTCTTTATGCCTGGTTTAGTTCCTTAGAAAGCTCACAAAACTTCTGCTCTGCTCCAAATACTTCTTCTCTAGCTCTTCATCTAAACATCTCTTATTCTTCTACTTCTCCTCTACATTGCTCTGCCTTTGATCCTTTCTTTGGATTTTATTGTTTTCGCACAAGGATGATTTTCCATAACTCATCAACAAGTATTTATATGCTTCATCAACCTTGGAATGAACATCAAGGTTGGCACTACAAACATATGACTTAATGTGAATCACTAAGTTGTCAGCCAAACATAACTAGGACTCAAATCTTCCTTGATCAACATGCCACGCTTCATAGAATTGCTCTTAGATCATCTGCAACATGCTTGAATCATCTGGTCAACCAAGACTGGTGAGAAGAGAAACATCAAGAAGGAAATATTCTTTGATAAGCTCAAACTTAAATGTGGACCTCCAACATAGCAGTCACATGATCAGAGACCTCCACAAGCACATTGAATTCAATAAAAAACATATGTACTCATCCAAATCATCAGAATCACTTGCATCTTCCTCCGGAACCTCAAGAACCCTGTCTGCCATGACTATCACATTAGAAAGATTGCTTGTGGACCTCCAAACCATGAACAACTTGAATGGATGATACACACTAATTTCTAAAACATGCCTCTAGATCTACAAATCATCATTTGACATATCCAGAACAATCCAAACCTCTTTCCTATCACTCTATCTCTTTTGAACACTACAAAACTAGTCCTACTCAGATGGCCATAGCTTCTTCAAATCTTCATGCAAACCCTTCAAAAATTAACTAGAGCTTCTTTAGAAAATCCTCTACTCAGCCATATGGTCTGCATACATTGATCCTCATTACTCTTCTCAATATCTTCAACAATCCAGTCTTCTATACAGGCAGCAAAACAGGATATAGTTGACACCAATGGCAACAAGGATATGTTGACATCAATGACAACACCAATTAGGCACATATTTACAACATATAACTAGTGTATAGTACTTCCATGATCAATCACCACATACCAACATGTTCTGCTGTAAACAAAGATACTCTTCTATACACTATTTTCACTGGAGGAGCAAATTTTCCCAAAAGCACTTGGAAACTCAATATCAGGATCACTTACTCATTATCTCCAACACTTATATAAGCCAATGCAAAGCATCTAACTCATTACAAGGAATCATCAAAACAAGAGCTCAGTTGACACCAATGACAACACTGGTTAGGCACATACTTGCAACAACTTTAGGGTAGGCACCCAAGCCCTTGTAGTGCTTTTATTCTTAGACATAGAACCTACACACTTTGTCATAGTCTTCTACAACTCCACTTCTTAAGATACAACACTTGTAAACTGCAATCACAAGGAATGGGGTTGGGGGTTGTGGTGTTTAGGAGCTTACCTCAGTCAAGCCCTAAAATGACATTCAAGCCTTCCAACACCATTGTTTAATAAAGATTGCATATCCCTATGAGATAGAGGAAAAACTAAATTGATAAATGATTCAAAGACAATTACATATCACCTCGGAGGTGTAGCTCGCATGTAGATGAAAATCCTTCAACACATGAGAAGATGAAGCCAAATCTGCATAACAAACACAACAACAATATTTTTCTCTGCAATAATGAATGCTTTGAATGCTCTGAAATCATAAGTTCACCAAAAGTTCATAATCATCTTCTAGTTTACAAATGAAACCCTAAACACACTTATATATGCATTCTTGCTACAAATTTCGTAATTCAAACTTAAAATGTCGATAATGGAACATTTTAATAGTCACATAACCAACATTTAAAATTTAGGTCCTAACCAAATAGGGCAGGATGAGGGTGTGAGAGCCCAAGCCCTAGGCCCCATTTTCAAGGTAGGATCAAGTTCAATAATGTCCCCTTATCCCCATTTGACATGGGTTTTAAGAGATTTCTCATTGGGAGTTAAAATGAACATGCATGATGAGAACCAAGGGACCCAGGAGCTAAACTTAGGAGGTAAATTCCTCAGGGGACATTTTATGACATAACATTTAGCCCCCACTTTAATGTATGTATGATCTTATGACCCATACATGCATTAAAGTATGGTCAGAACACAACAAACATGCTAGACACTTGAAGCTAAAGAATACACCAAGATTAAGCAACTATTTCTAGCCCCCAGTCTCAGGTAGACATTAGAGAAAACAAATCACAGACACACCAAACATAGTGAAGATAGTAATAGGTATGTAAAACATGGAGAAGATGGTAACAATCATGCAAAACACAATGAATACAGTGAATATAGTGATTATTTCTTTTTTATTTTCATATATATAAATGAATGTAGATATATGGAATGTAAAAATGAAACAAACAACCCCAAAATTTAGGAGGGGCATTTCACCACACCATTGAGACTACATATGGGGGAGAAGATATGTAATACAAATCCTAAAGTGTAGGAGGGACATTGTTGGTTTTAGGATAGACAACTGAGAGGGGGGGTGAATCAGTTATCACCAAAAAAAATTGTTCCTTAATCACTTAGAACCTTCTTATATTTTAACAACATATAAAAATTCAATCATGGAAGTATAATGCAATAATTCAAGAATAGAAACACATTCAACACATATAACACCTAGATTTTCAATGTGAAAAACCCGGTTAAGAGAAAAACCACGGGGTGACTAACCCAAGATTGTATTCTTTGTTAAAAGAATAAGAAGAACAAATGGCACTTGCCAATTAGGGTTCACTGCTCACAAGAGGCCCACTACCTACACGAGACACACTGTCCACAAAAGAATATAAGTATTACATGAACTAGAGATTATCATCTCCACTATGCCTGAACCAATTCCATTTAAGCTCAAACCCTCTGCTCTGCTTTTCAGTCCTCTTCACTACCACCTTCTCATTGCACACACTTTTTGAATGACTTCGCCACTCTTATTTATACATGACTTCGACTTTGGAATGATCATCAAAGTTGGCACAACATACACTTATTTTATTACAAAGCAATTACAAAAATACAACTTGACTTATTACAAAAACTTCATACTCATCACTATATTATCGGCCACACATAACTGGGACTTCAATCTTCTTTGAGGAGCACACCATGCTTCACAAGACATCTTCAAAGTCATCCACAACATGTGCAAAACATCCGGTCAGCCAAGACTAGGAAGAATGCTATTCCCAGAAGGTAAATCTTCAATTACAAGCTCAATCTTCAATACAGACTGTCAACACAAACTGGACATAGTCTAGAGACCCCCATGAGCTTGGTTGAATCACCAAGAACATCCGCACCACTTCTGCTTATTGTAATCAATCACGTCTTCATCCAGAACCTCAAGAACATAGCTAGTCATCACTATCACATTAGAAGGTTTGCTTGTGGACCTCCAAACCATGAATCAATTAGGTTGTCAGTTCACATTAGCTTCCCACACATGCCACTAGATCCATAGAACATGATATTGTATTTCCAAATCTTATCGGACCTATTTGTGTCACTCTGTCACCTCTGAATAGTTTCTAGAACTAGTTTTACTTTTATGGTCATAACTCCTTCACAATTTCATGTAGACCTCTCAAATCTTGATTGTATTACATTCAGACACATATCTACAAACCCTTTGATGTGTATTCTTTGATTCTTCATCTAGCTAGGATATTCACTTCATAGAGCTTCACTATATTCACTATTCTTCTCTATTTCTGATAGGACTAATTTTCTCAATATCCTCAGCACACAGCTCATCCAATTCTTGACATCAATGCAATAGGTGTATGTTGACATCAATGACAACACCAATTAGGCCTGTACTTGCAATAATCTCCCCCTTTGTCATTGATGGCAACATATGATGTGAAAAATTTTAACCATCAAGACAAGTACTTCCCCTCACTAACTGACATAGCTCCCCTATCATGTCCCTTTTCCAAAAATAACATTTTCTATTTTTAGTAAGTCCCTCCTATCCGAAAATTGCAAGTCACTTTACATGGCAGCTTAGAGGGAAATTAATTATTTAATATTATATTTGTTTTGATGCATTTTCAAATATTAAAGGACAAATAAATATTAAATAAAATGTATTTAGAGCTCAAATATTCCCTTTGGGCATTTGGATTTGAGAGGGAATATTTTATGGAGATTTGGGGCAGATTTGTGAAGAGATTTACTAAAAATAGGGACTACACCTTTGACAATTGGATGTGGGCATTGTTTAAAGCATCCAAGTGGCATATGGGAGTTGTAACTCCCAAGATTTGGGCATGGGAGGTCTTGGATGCCCAAGATGGCCTCTCACATCATAAAATAATGTAACATTTCATTTTGGGAGGCTAATGACATTTTCTCACTCTTTCTTGCAGAGTAGATGCTTGTGCAGCTTCAGTGGACAGGGAAACCATTGAAGATGAAGCTTGTGGCCAGTGGACATGAGTTTCCAATAACTTGATGGTGGTGTTCTTGGGTTGATACAGAAATATTATCTTAGAGATTGCATTTGTGCAGACAAGATTCAGTAGTACAATGTTAGTGTGTTGATGTAGGGTTTTGTAGTGATTCGTAGTGTGTTTAGAAGTTGTTTGTGTTGCTGTTCACATTTGCTATTGTATGGGGTTTGGTTTGCTCTCTGTGCTACTGTAATACATTATCTATAGCTTCATTCTCCATCCATATCAGTTCTGGGTGTGAATCTAAGAGTTTGGAGGCTTTGTAGTGAGTTATTTTATGTATATTTCAGCATTTTGCTTAATGGATTGTGGCTGAAATTACGGATTTGTTGTGATAGTTTGCTTCTGGGTAAATATTATGCATCAGACATGCACATATGTGTTTCCATCAGAAAATAATAATAAAATTGGTTTGGAGTTGTGTTACAATATTTTGGATGGTTTATTGTGCAAACTAGTCACTAGTTTCTAGAAATTGTGATGCATAGTTGTGTTGTTAATGCAAAGTCGCTTTCAGATTTTGTGGGGTTTTAATAAAAATCACATTGGGGACATTTCAGTGGTATCAGAGCATGATCTTTCCATCTTGTAGGGTTTCTTGATTCATACTTCCGAGTGAAAGAGATCTTAGAGCTTGGAGAAGAGAACAAAAAAAGTTAACAACTAACAGAGAAATTGAAGAAGTTCAAATAATGGCTAAGGATAGTGGTAAAGTAGGTGAAAGAATTTTAGCCACTGTGGATAGATTGGCTCTCATTGTTGAACAAATGTGGACATATCAGAGTAGGAAAAATGGAGAAGATGCTATTGGTGAAGGAAGCACTTCCGGAGGAAGAAAGGCAACAACTATGTCAAGGCAAAAAGAACCCATATTTCTTCTTGAGAATGGAGGAGGAGAAATTGTAACTGATGTTAACATAGAGGTCGTCACTATTGAGGCAACAACTAAGTGGTTTGAGGAGTATTCTAAGAAATCACAAGCCTAAAAAACAACCATTTCATTTGACAGATTTTTGGAGATCTTTGGTAAGGAACATAGGAGAAGGGAGCAAGATAGAGGAGAAAGAGAACTTAAAAGTAAACTGAACAAACTTGCAGCACCTAGTTTTGATGGTAGTGATAAAATCTCAGCCAGAGCATGGTTACAAAAACTACAAACATACCTCACCCTCAATCTTATGACTGAGAAAGATGCTATTCAGTTTGCAATTCTACATCTGGAAGGTAATGCTTATGAGTGGTGGTATCATGGGACCATTACTCAAGATCATGATCAAGTGAATACATTTGCAGATTTCAGCTAGAGGCTATTAGACCACTTTGAACTCAGAGATGAAGAAGAGTATTTCAAAGAACTTTCAAAGATTAAACAAAAGACTATAGTGAGTGAGTATGTGGATGAGTTTCAGAAAATTGATGTTATGGTGCTTAACATATTAGAAAAAAAGGATTGTTTACCTCTTCTTGGAAGGACTTGAAGATCCTTTAGGAGGGCTTATCAAAGCCTTTTCACCTACCACACTCCAAGAAGAAATTAGAAGAATCTTGCAGATTGAACCCACTTTTCCCAAGAAGAGCTTGGCACAATCGTCTAAGGGATTCTTTTCAGGACAACAAAAGAGTGGTTTCCAAAAGAAGACTTTCCCAGCCCCTATACAAAAGATTGCATCACCTGTACCACCTGCAGCCCCTAAGAAGATGGACCTTAATGATAGGAAGGAGCTTAGGAGGAGGAACCTTTGCTTCCATTGCAAAGAACCATGGGACCCTAGCCATCGATGCCTTGGTAAGGGAAAGGTGCATTTCATTGAAGTATCTTCAGACCCTGAGTCTGAGGAGAATGAAGAATTTCATGACTCTATAGACCCTAGTTTTGAAGGAGTGGAAGTTGAAAATAGTAAAGAGGGTTCCTTGGAAGCCCTATTAGGATCCCCTAGATACCATCCATTTCAGGTTCAAGGAGTCCTAGTAGGACAAAGGATGACTATGTTGATTAAGAGTAGGGCTACCCACAATTTCATTGATGAAGGATATGTGATGAAGAGGGGACTAAAAACTGAGGAGTTTGAAGGATTTAATGTCATAGTTGCTGATGGTTTTACAATGCCTTGCAAGAAAGTGATTCAGCAGCTCAACATTACTATGGGAGATTATAATCTAAGTGATGATTTCTATGTGGTGGGTATTGGTGAAACAGATGTGGTGTTGGGTGTGCAACAGCTGCACTCCATTGAAGGTTATTACCAAAACTACCAAACTATGGAATTCAAATTCCATTCAGAGGGAAGAGAAATTGTTCTAAGAGGCCTTTCAAGTGGAGCACCAAGAGTAGTAACTATGAAGAAGATGGAGAGGACTTTCAAGTGAGGGCAAGTAGCTTGGGCTACAACATGCTTGATACATCCTTCGAGTTCTCCACAAGAAAAAGGTAAATTTCATTTTGAGATTCAAGAAATTTTGGATAAGCATAGTATTGTTTTCAATGATCCACCTCTAGCTTTACCTCTGGATAGAGGATTTTAGCATGTGGTTGAGTTGGAATAGGGTGCAAAACCTATTATTACAACTCCTTACAAACACCCACGAGGTTATAAGGAGGAGATAGAGAAGACTATTAGAGAGCTCTTGGATATGGGTTTCGTCAGGCCTAGTTCTAGCCCATTTGCTTCATCAGTGGTGCTTGTGAAAAAGAAAGATGGCACTCTTAGAATGTGTATAGATTACAGAGCATTAAACAAGAAAATAATAAAGAATAGATACCCTATTCCAAGAATAGATGAACTCATAGATGAGTTACATGGAGCAGTTTATTTTTCAAAGATTGACTTAAAGTCAGGATACCACCAGATTCACATGAGGGAGAAAGATATAGAAAAGATAGCTTTCAGGTGTCACTACAGGCACTTTGAGTTCTTAGTCATGCCCTTTGGCCTCACCAATGCTCCAGCTACTTTCCAATCTTGCATGAACTAGGTATTCAGTAAGCAACTCTGAAAATTCATGCTAGTCTTTTTTGATGATATTTTGATATACAACAAAACATGGAAAGAACATTTGGAGCACCTAGATATAGTTTTGGGGATTTTAGAACAGCAATATTTGTATGCCAAAATGTCCAAATGTGAGTTTGGGCTGACTGAAATTTTATATCTGGGGTATGTCATAAGTGCTAAAGGAGTCAAGGTAGATCAGCAAAAAATTCAAGCCATCCTAGATTGACCACCACCTACTAATCTCACACAGCTAAAGGGTTTTTTCGGACTATGTTATTACTACAAAAGGTTTATGAAAGGTTTTTTGTAACTTGCTATTCCATTAACTGATTTGACAAAGAAAGGAGCATTCATGTGGATAGAAGAAGCACAAAAAACTTTTGATACGTTCAAAGAGGTAATGAGCTCTTGCCCTGTGCTTGCAATTCCAGATTTTTCTCTTCCACTTGTAGTAGAATGTGATGCATTAGGGGAGGGTGTAGGGGCTGTCCTCACTTAGAATAAATATCCCATAGCTTTTGAGAGAAGAAAATTGAGCAAGTTAGAAAGAGGATACTCTATTTATGATAAAGAAATGTTGGCAATAATGCATGCACTGGAAAAGTTTAGACAGTACCTAGTCTGTGGGAAGTTTATAGTAAAGACATATCATAATAGTCTCAAGTTCTTTATGGAGAAAAAGAATTTGAATGAATGCCAATAGAAATGGGTAAGTAAATTACAAGCATATGATTTTGAGATTGAGTATATGAAAGGGAAGAATAATGTGGTGGTAGATGCTCTTTCTAGGAAGCCTACTTTATGCTCTTTGTCAACTATTTCAGCTAATTGGAAGATGTCCATCATTGTTGAGTATGCAAAAAACCCCTTTGCTACTAACATCTTGGATGAGTTGGTCAAGGATCATAGATATGTGGTGATGGATGGGTTGATCTATTACAAAAATCGGATCTATTTGGTGCCTAAATCCAAGGTTAAAGAGAAGATCCTAAGGGCCTTTCATGATACACCACTTGTGGGTCATCAAGGATATTACAAGACTTATAGGTAGATCCATGAGAGATTTTCTTGGAAAGGGCTGAAGGAGGATGTCTATAGCCACATTAAGGAGTGCATGGTATGTCAACAAAATAAGAGTAAACAACTTTATCTTGCAAGGCTTCTACAACCACTACCCATACCTAAATAGAAATGGGAGAGCATCTCCATGGATTTCATTACAGGTTTACCCAAGGAGCAAGGTAAGGATTCTATTTATGTGGTGGTAGATAGATTGACAAAATATGCTCATTTCTTCCCTATTATAGCTGAATTTAAAGCACCACAAGTAGCGGAATTATTTTTTAGAGAAGTTTTCAAATTGCATGGGCTACCCAAAAACATAGTGACAAAGATAGCAGATTTCTTAGCTCTTTCACTTAACAGGTACTAAACTCATGCCCAGCACAAGCTACCATCCACAAACTAATGGACAAATTGAAATAGTGAACAAGTGGATAGAGGGATACTTGAGAAATTATGTTTTAGATGAGCAACATGCTTGGGTGAAATGGTTGCATCTAGGGGAATATTGTTACAACACTTGTTTTCATATGTCTATAGGTATGACTCCTTTTCGAGCTCTTTATGGCTATGATGCACTTTCCTTTACTAATTTACTATTTTCAGATAGTCATGTAGCAACAACAAGTGATCTAATAAATCAAAGTTAGGAGATTTTGAGGTCACTTAAAGATAACTTACATCATGCACAAAATTAGCAAAAAATTTATGCAGATAGGAAGAGGACAGAGAAAGTATTTGAGGTTGGGGACTTGGTCTTTGTGAGATTGCAACCATATAAACAAAGTACATTGAAGAAGAATGGGGCTGAGAAACTCAAGCCCAAATACTATGGTCCATACAAAATCATCCAAAGGATTAGATAAGTGGCCTATGAGTTGAAGCTTCCTTCAGGTAGTAAAATTCATAATGTTTTCCATGTTTCATGCTTGAAGAAAGTGGTAGGATAGTAAGTTGTTAGTTCACATGATTTACCGCCATTGGATGACAAAGGGAAATTAATTATGATTCTAGAAAGAGTACTAGATACAAGGGAGAAGAAACTCAGAAATAGGTACATCACAGAATATTTGATCAAATGGAAGAACTTGCCAATTGAGGATGCATCATGGGAGGGACCTGAGATACTTGAGCATCCTAATCTCCATTGCTTGAGGACAAGCAAATTCTAGGAGGGAGGACTTGTCATGTCCCCTTTCCAAAAATAACATTTTCTATTTTTAGTAAGTCCCTCCTATCTGAAAATTGCAAGTCACTTTACATGGCAGCTTGGAGGGAAATTAATTATTTAATATTATGTTTGTTTTGATGCATTTTCAAATATTAAAGGACAAATAAATATTAAATAAAATGTATTTAGAGCTCAAATATTCTCTTTGAGATTTAGATTTGAGAGGGAATATTTTATGGAGATTTGGGGCAGATTTGTGAAGAGATTTGCTAAAACTAGGGACTGCACCTTTGACAAGTGGATGGTGGGCATTGTTTGAAGCATCCAAGTGGCATATGGGAGTTGTAACTCCCAAGATTTGGGCATGGGAGATCTTGGATGCTCAAGATAGCCTCTCACATCATAAAATAATGTAACATTTCATTTTGGGAGGCTAATGACATTTTCTCACTCTTTCTTGTAGAGCAGATGCTTGTGCAGCTTCAGTGGACAGGGAAACCATTGAAGACGAAGCTTGTGGCTGATGGACATGAGCTTCCAATAACCTAAGGGTAGTGTTCTTGGGTTGATACAGCAATATTATCTTAGAGATTGTATTTTTGCAGACAAGATTCAGTAGTACAATGTTCTTGTGTTGTAGGGTTTTGTAATGATTTTGTAGTGTGTTTAGAAGTTGTTTGTGTTGCTGTTTGCATTTTCTGTTGTATGGGGTTTGGTTTACCATGTGTTCTTCTGTAATACATTATCTATAGTTTCATTCTACAACCATATCAGTTCTGGGTGTGAATCTAAGAGTTTGGAGGCTTTGTAGTGAGTTATTTTATGTATATTTCAGCATTTTGCTTAATGGGTTGTGGCTGAAATTATGGATTTGTTGTGATAGTTTGCTGCTGGGTAAATATTATGCATCAGACTTGCACATATGTGTTTCCATCAGAAAATAATAATAAAATTGGTTTGGAGTTGTGTTGCAATATTTTGGATGGTTTATTGTGCAAACTAGTCACTAGTTTCGAGAAATTGTGATGCATAGTTGTGTTGTTAATGCAAAGTCACTTTCAGATTTTGTGGGGTTTTAATAAAAATCACATTGGGGACATTTCATCCCCCTATCAACAACAATCATTCATATGTTTTTTCTTCCTTTACTGCTCCCCCTTTGATCAGCAACCACTTTTTGTTTTTCACATGTCTTCTCTCCCGCTTTGACATCAATGGCAAAGGGCACATACTTGCAACCACTTATCGTACTTCAGAATCATGCTGATTGCTCCCCCTAAGTAGCAGCTTCCTAATAGCAATCCAGATCACAAGATATGTCTATGGGATCCACTAAACTGATGCACATCAGTGCACCTTAATTCAGAACTGGAGGGGTAATAACCCCTAACTTCTCCTTAAGATACTCAAAAGAGTCCTTAGGTAGAGGTTTAGTAAAAATGTCTACAATTTGATCCTTTGAGGGCACAAACTCTAGTTTGACTTCATTCTTGTTCACTTGTTCTCTCAAAAAGTGAAACTTGATGGATATATGTTTTGTCTTTGAATGCAACACCAGATTTTTTGAAATGTTTATTGCACTTGAATTATCACGGAAGATTGTGATAGGTTCTTCATACTCCACTTTGATGTCTCTTAGCATTTGCTTCATCTATAATACTTGAGTGCAACTACCTACTGCTGCAATATATTCTACTTCTACAGTGGACATAGATATTGCCTCTTGTTTCTTACTAAGCCAAGAAACTAATCTTTTACCCAAAAAGAATGCACCACCAGTGGTACTCTTCCAGTCATCCACATCACCTGCCCAATCAGCATCAGTATAAGCATGAAGAGAGAAGTCATGATCCCTAGGATACCATAATCCATACTCAATTGTTCCCTTTAGATATTTGAGAATTCTTTTGATTGCCATGGTATGAGACTCTCTAGGATTAGCTTGGAACCTGGCAACAAGACCAACAACATTCATAATATCAGGTCTAATTTGAGTGAGGTAGAGTAGTCCTCCAATCATTGACCTGTACTTTTTCTAATCAGTTTTAGGAGATTCATCATCTTTACTCAGCTTACATCATGGGAGTATTCATTGGCTTTGAATCTTCAATCCCAAATTTCTTCAACAATTCTTTCACATATTTGGTCTGAGATATGAAGATTCCTTTCTTTGATTGAGTGATTTGTAGACCCAAGAAGAAATTCATTTCCCCAAACATAGACATCTCAAATTCACTTTTCATTTGATTTACAAAAGTCTTTCACATACTATCTTTTCCTCCAAAAATGATATCATCAACAAATACTTTAACAATCAAGATATTTTCATGATCAATCTTGAAGTATAGATTAATGTCAGCAGTACCTTTGTTGAAGGCAATCTTGAAAAGATGTTTGTCCAATCTTTCATACTAGGCTCTTGGGGCTTGTTTGAGTCCATACAATGTCTTCTTCAATTTGTCGACCATATCTCCAAGATCAGACAATTGAAATCCATCCGGTTGCTCAATGTATACCTCTTCTTCTAAATCACCATTTAGGAAAGTAGACTTGACATCCATCTGATACACCTTAAAATATTTGAAGGTAGCAAAAGCAAGAAATAATGTGACTGCTTCAATTCTTGCCACTAGAGTAAAATTTTCTTCAAAGTCAACTCCTTCTTGAGAATAACCCTTACAGACCAAACTGGGTTTGTTTCTTATTACTTCACCATCTTCATTCAGTTTGTTCCGGAAGATCCATTTAGTCCCAATCACATTTTGTCCTTAGGTCTGGGAACAAGATCCCAAGTGTGATTCTTTTCAATCTGCACCAATTCCTCCTTCATTGTGTTGACCCAACTTTCATCATTGCATGCTTCACTTACTGTTTTTAGTTCAATCTTTGAAATCAGACAATACTTCACTAAATCTTGAGCAATTTTTTTCTTATTTGAACACCTTTGCTTCTATCCCCTATGATCTGGTCTTCAAAATGATTCAGTCTTACATACACTTCTAAATCTTGAACAGGTTCATGCAAACTTGTCTCTTCTTCTTGTATTTCAAGATGCTCCAGATCAGTCTGAATTTGAACTAGAGTTGGGACTTGCTCTCCTTGATTTGAGACATCATTCTGATTATCTGCTTCATACTCATAAAATCTTGAGGGATTTTCCATGCCTTCATCAACCTTCACATTTGCAATTTCTACAATCTTTCTCAATCTCTTATTATAACACCAGTATGCTTTGCTTTAAGTAGAATATCCCAAGAATATTCCTTCATCACTTCTAGCATCAAACTTGCCAAGGTCTTCATCTCTTTTGATATAGCATTTACTACCAAAGACTCTAAAATATTTCACAGTATGAGTGATGCCAAACCAAAGTTCATATGGAGTCTTACCAGTATTGCCTTTGATTTGTTCTTGATTAAGAGTATAGGCAGTAATTCTTACAAGTTCTCTCTAGTAGATCTGAGGGACATTTGCTTCCATCATCATGGTTCTAGATGCTTCCTGGATGGTCTGGTTCTTTCTCTCCACTACTCCATTTTGCTATGGAGTCCTTGGAGCAGATAACTGTCTCTTTATCCCATGTTCCTCACAGAATGATATGAACTCACTAGATGTGAATTCTCCACCTCTATCAGACCTGAGGCATTTTATGTTTATGCCAGTTTCATTTTCTACCATAGCCTTGAATATTTTAAAATTTTCAAGTGCTTCAGATTTTTCTTTCAAGAAGGTTATCCACATCATTTGGGAGTGGTCATCAATCAACAACATGAAATACCTATCTTCTTGCAGACTCCTGATTCTTGCTGGACCACATAGATCAGTGTGTACTAAGTCTAACAATTCGGTTGAAGATTGTTCCTTACTTTTGAATGTGACTCTGTTCTACTTACCCAACTAACATTTTTTACAGAAACTATTAGTAGGTTTCACCAGTCTTGGAAGATCTCTTATAGCCTGAGTGTTGCTTATCTTGATGATATTATCAAATTTTACATGACACATTCTCCTATGCCACAACCAACTCTGATCAATTTGAACAAATAAACAACTCTTTCCAGTACCAACCAAGTGGGAGATGTTACCTTTTGTCTATGTACCAGATGCAATCTCAGTTCCAAAGCTTTCAAAGATCTTGCATTTTCCATTTTTGAATCGAAGATCATAGCCTTTGTCCACCAACTGTCCAACATTGAGAAGATTATGCTTTAGACCTTCAACATATAGAACATCACTGGTTTTGTTCTTTCCAACAAAAGAAATGGTTCCTCTGCCTCTAATTTTGCCACCAGAATTATCTCCAAACTTTACAACTCCACCTTCATATCTTTCCAAGCTTAAGAACTTGCTCTTGTCACCAGTCATATGGTGAGAGCATCCACTATCAATAACCCATTCATTCTTTTCTTCAACATGAGTAGCAAGAGCACTTTCTATCATCTGATGATTGGCAGATTGAATAGGCATTGGATCTTCTTCCTTGATGGTAATAAACACCCAGTCACTTCCAGATTTGTTTCCTATCTTAGATTCATCATTTGTTACTCCATCATCATCTTCTTGAACATAGTAACACTTTTTCTGAAACCTTGATCTATTAGGGTTTGGCTTTGAAAACATTTTCAGACATCTTGAGGTAAAATGACCAATCTTATTGCAAGAAAAGCATTTAAAAGGTAATTTTCCTTCATACTTACCAGATCCTCTTGGCAGTCTTTTTACAATGAGAGCTTCAAGTTGTTCAGTTTCTAATTCATCCTCTTCTAGATCTTTTCTTGCTTTCTCATACCAAGATGATTTTCTTGAGGAGCTTTCCCCTGGATCATATCTCTATTTGCCTTTAGCAGAGGCACTAGCTTTGAAAACATATTTAGTCTTGGGAAGTGCATCACCAAACTCAGCCAACTCAAATGTAGATATCTTACCAACCAACTGATCCCTTGTGATAGTTGTTAAAGATCTAATTTCCTCAATAGCAGTGACCTTGTGTTTATATGCAGGAGGTAAAGATTTGAGAACTTTAGCAACAATTTCATCTTCATCTAGTACTCCACCAGCACATCTGAGGCCACATACAAGCTCATTTACTTTTGCCATATAAAAAGTGATGTTCTCATCTTCACTCATCCTTAGGTTTTCAAATTTTCCTTTTAGACTTTGCAGCTTGGCACACTTAACATACTTGGCTCCTTCAAATAGATTTTCAATCATTGTCCAAATTTCATAAGTAGTCTTTAATTCCATAACATTTGTTAGCTCTATATCAGACAAGGCACTCAGTAGGGCTTCTTTAGCTCGAAGATTATTTTCTACATCTCTGACTTCATCTATAGTTGTTGGCCCATTCCTTGGAGGAACATATTTAGTTGAGGTTATGTTCCAATATTGATATCCCATGCATTGTAAGTGACATTCCATGTGGTTCTTCCAAGCAGTGAAGTTTGTTCCATCAAACCCTGGACTATCCTTCTTGTAGGTTGACATCCTGGATCTCCTCAAGCAGTCAAGCTTCTTCTAGAGGAACTTGGCTCTGATACCAATTGTTGGTTTTAGGACAGACAACTAAGAGGGGGGGTGAATTAGTTGTCCCAAAAAAATTATGTTCCTTAATCACATAGAATCTTCTTATATTTTAACAGCATATAAAAATTCAATCATGGAAGTATAATGTAATAATTCAAGAACAAAAACACATTCAACACATATAACACCCATATTTTTAACGTGCAAAACCCGGTTAAGGGAAAAACCATGGGGTGATTAACCCAAGATTGTATTCTCTATTAAAAGAATAAGAAGAACAAATGGCACTTGCCAATTAGGGCTCACTACCCAAGCACACTACTCACAAGAGGCCCACTGCCTACAGGAGACACACTGTCTACAAAAGAATATAAGTATTACATACTTGAACTAGAGATTAGCATCTTTGTTATGCCTAAATCAGTTCCATTTAAGCTCAACCCCTCTGCAACAATTTTTGGTCCTCTTCACTACTACCTTCTCATTGCACACACTTTTTGAATGACTTCGTAACTCTTATTTATACATGACATCAACTTTGGAATGATCATCAAAGTCGATAAAACATACACTTATTTTATTACAGAGCAATTACAAAAATACAACTTGACTTATTACAAAAACTTCATGCGCATCCCTATACTGTCGGCCACACATAACTGGGACTTCAATCTTCTTCAAGGAGCATGCCGTGCTTTGCAATACATCTTCAAAGTCATCTGCAACATGTTCAAAACATCTGATTGGGCAAGACTGGGAAGAACACTATTCCCAGAAGGTAAATCTTTAATTACAAGCTCAATCTTCAATGCAGACCATCAACACAAACTAGACATAGTCTAGAGATCCCCACGAGATTGGTTGAATCACCAAGAACATCTACACCACTTCTTCTTACTATAATCAATTGCATCTACATCTGGAACCTCAAGAACACAGCTGGTCATCACTATCACATTAGAAGTATTGCTTGTGGACCTCCAAACCATGAACCAATTGGGTTGTCAGTTCACATTAGCTTCCCACACATGCCACCAGATCCGTACAATGTGATATTGTATTTCTAGATCTTACCAGACCTATTTGTGTCACTCTGCAAGAACCGGTTTTACTCTTATGGTCATAACTCCTTCACAATTTCATGTGGACCTCTCGAATCTTGACTGGATTACCTTTAGACACATATCTACAAACCCTTTGATGTGTATTCTCTGATTCTTCATCTAGCTGCAATCTTCACTTCATAGAGTTTCACTGTCTTCACTATTCTTCTCTATTTTTGATAGGACTAATTTTCTTAATATCCTTAATACACAGCTCATCCAATCCTTGACATCAATGCAATAGGAGTATGTTGACATCAATAACAACATTGGTTAGGCCCATACTTGCAACAAGCATTTCACCACACCCTTGAGACTACACTTGAGAACAATCACGCCATACAAATCCCAAAGCATAGGAGGGGCATTTCACCACACCCTTGAGACTATGCTTGGGAGAAAACACATGGAAGACACACAAAAAACATGAGCACCATATAGCATGCCAAAGACATACTATACATCTAAAACATAGAAAACAAGGTGATGGGAGGAACTTATTGCTAAGCCCCCACCATCTCAAGCACATTACAAGCACACCTAATAGTTCGGCTGATGCCACAACAACTGCCAAACACATGCTTAAGGGAGGATACACCAACCCTGCCTACTCGAAGGACTTTTGAAATAAAAAGGATGTGCACTAGCTCAAGAGATACACCATCCTTGCCTCTGAAAAGGGATTTGAATAAAAGGATATTCATGATATCATGCCTCTGCAGAGGGATTTCTAATTATAGTCTAGAATAAACATGTGCACTCGTGCTAGAGATACAACATCCCGCCTCCACAAAGTGCTTGCAAACATGCTTCATTAGTACCAAAATCATCAGACAACTTACCTTTATATGCCCCCACCTTAAGGTGGTTAATATCATGTACCAATATCAATAACATTAAGGTAGAGAGAAAACACACAAGGGAACAAGAGCTTTGGCAAAGCCCATGCCCCTAAAGGTGACATGTTGGTGTAGGAGCACCTTGACAAATTGATACTTCCATAGGAGTTTGATTAAATTTTAATGGTTCAACATTGTAATGAGGTTAATCAAGTCACTATTAGGTGTTTAGGTCATTAGGAGGTTCAAATATGCAAAATATTGCATACAATGTAAAGGTTGTCATGTAAAATTGAAAAAAAGATGTAAACTTAGAAGTTGAAGGGTCATTTGGCTCTTAGTTCATTCCAAGCAAGTTAGAAATTGAAATTTCATGTTGTAATGCCTTTAAAAGGCCTTGTATCCATTTTGTGAAGTCGTGGGTGATTGGAGATTTGAACATGGAATGATAAAAGACACTGTTTTCTGTATTCTACTTCAGAAATTTGTTGTTTTCTTGCATGATAGAACCCAGTATGGGTAGGAGGACATTTATTTTTTATTTCAAATGAAATTATATTCAATCACCCTCCCTTTTTCTTTTTGTCTCATGAAATTTGGTGCAATATTGAGGAAGTTATGACCGTTTTAGTGACTGCAATTTCTAGAATTCTCCTATAATAGTCTTGTTGTAGCATTTGGTGCGGTTCTGTACAGATAGATATAGGGACAATCCATATATGGTTGGAACTAGGATTGATTTACCTTTCAAATGAATCTAGTATGAGGTCTTAACTTGATTCCTAGAGGAAGATATCACATTTTTTCTAAAACTGCTCTATTAACTAGGTTAACTAGGGTTTTGGTAGGAAAAATGTCATAAAACCTCATTCCACCGTGGAAATCCTCTAAAACTTAGTGGAATGGGAGTAGAGGGAGTGATTTACATGTTGACCAAGGCTCAGTACTGAAAAAGTTGTTTTGGTGTGTTTAAATTAATGCCCTAGGTGACTGTAGCAGCATTTTCCTTGTTATTTTTGCATTTGAAGTGGGAAAACAAGCATAGAATGAAATTGTCTTCCATCCTGACCACAAAAACCTTGAAATACATTGTTTTTCCATCCATGTGAAGTGTCCAAGGGGTCCAAAGAGTTTGGTGGTTCCATCCAAGGGTACTTGCTTCACAAACTAGGCCTAATTAGGGCTTAAAACCACTCGGAAGGTTATTGGTTAGGGCATACTTTCCAAAACAACCCAAACCCATTGTAGAGTATGTTGTGAGGAGGCATAATGGGTATCTATTTCATATATGAGAGTTGCATTTGGATGTCTGTATAAAAAGTTATTGGGATTGTTCTCTGTTTGTCGGGCTACTTGCCTTTCTTGAGGTTTGTGATTGAACTACTAGTTCGAAGTTTGATCCACCTTTGCCAATGGATGGGATGGCTTATAATACATGTCTAAACACCATTTCTAGGAAGAATTCAGGAACATTAATTGTTGTTCCCACTTTTCCATGAAGATCCTTGTTTTTGGGCTTTTGGGGTGAATAGAACCTTGTCTTGTTTGTCCTTCTTCTTGTATCCACTGTGCGCTCTGCATCACATGTGCTTCACAATTACTGAATGTTCCTACAAACACACACTTCTTAATCTAAGCAATGCAAGAAAACAAAGAATCCAAGGATACATAAATGGGTTTGATTCTTAGTATAGCCATGCGGCTTATATTGTAGGCATCTTAGAAGCAAGTGTAACAACAAGGCGACACACCCAAAACAAACAAAGTGCATAGAGAATATGTATTGTTATGATTTGTTAGCACAATAAGACATCAAAATATCACATGGAGTGATTCTACTAGCCAAGTGTTAGATATATAAATCAACCCCATCTTTATGTATGGACTAGGTCCATTTTTTCTTTGATTACTGAAGGGACATGTGGTCCATATTTATATATATTGTCATCTGCTGACTAGATAGAACCACTAGAAGAAGGTAAACAATAAAAATGGAGAGGAGAAGAAGTGTCTTAGGAATAATCACGTAGGAGGATGCCCCCAGGTTATCAACCGTAATGTTATGCACCTAAGATACAACACACAACACTAAAAATAGAGGAGAAGAAAGATAGAAGAATGATGATACAAATAGAATAATGGTCGCAATAGAGGCAGCCTCCTAGTATCCTTGGCCTCACAAGAGTATCAAGGTTCATCCAAGGAGGCCTAAACAACATAACACATCACAAGGGTAACACAACACAAGAGGGGAGATCACATAAACGAGAAAATAATGCTACTACATAGGTGACCACCAAGGTTAGAAATACTTACCTATTGCATAACCAAACTAGTGGTTGTTGACAAGCAAATCACAATCTTGAATATGAGAGGAAAGAGGTACATAAGGTACAATAGCCCAACATTTATCATTATTCTTAATCTCTTTCTCTTTAAGGTTTTCTTTGTTTGGTTCAATGTTAGGTGGAATGTTTTCTTATTGAGGTGCATTTCATTGGGTAAAAGCTTGTCTTCTCTTCCTCTTTTCTCTTCCTTGTCTATTCCTTCTTGTCTTATTGCTTATATCTTCAAAAGTAGTCTCATGTTTTCCTTAGGTTTTCTTATCTTAGAGAAGGAAGCTTGTTCAAATCTAATTTGTCTTGATGAAGTGCTTTATTTTCCACAAGTCACTCCCAATCCTTGTAAGGATGATGGGGGGGGAACCTCAACATAGAGTCCTTTACCTTTATCTCTAGGAAGTTCTTCTAATGTGGGTTGTTATTCTCTTGTTGCTTGTTGAATAGAAGGTTCGGACACTCTAGGTAAAAGTTTTGCTTTGTATTGTCTATATGCTAAGAAAGTTTGGTCTCTTCATGGATTAGGTTCTATATCAAGTTGTGGCCAAAAGTAATCAAGAGTAAAGTTATTCTTCATAACCATGGGTTTCCATGTATTACGATGAATAGTATGCACTTGTCCATGTAAAGGGAATTTTATGCATTTGTGTATTGTTGAAGGGATAACCTTCATAGATTTTAGTGTTGGATTTAAGGCATACAACTGAGAGGGGGGGTGAATCAGTTGTATAAAACTTCTTGTTCTTTCAAACACTTGATTCTTCGTTGTTAGTTAACAGCATATCAATTAATCATCCATGAAATCATAATATATAAACACAAGAGCAGATAAACATCAACACATTGAACACCAAGATTTTGACGTGGAAAACCCGGTTAAGGGAAAAACCACAGGGTGATTAACCCAAGGATTATTCTCTGTTAGAAGAATAAGAAAAAGAATGGCACTTGCCAATTAGGGCTCACTGCCCGAGCACACTGCTCACAAAGAGGCCCACTGCCTACAAGGAGACACACTGTCTACAAAGTGATAAGAATCACAATCTTGAACTGGAGAATGACATCTCTACCATGTCCGGATCAGTTCCATTTAAGCCCAAAAACCTCTGCTCTGCCTTTCGCACTTCTCTTCGCTATGCCACACTCATCCACACAATCCACACTTCAAAATGAACTCACAAACCGTTATTTATACAAGACATCGACTTAGGAACAAACATCTAAGTCGGCAAACAACCATAAGAGTATCCGCAAGATGAATAACACATCGGGCAGCCACCACAAGAACATTCGAAAGATGAACAACTCATCCGGTCTGCTAAACAGAGCAAGAACTTCATCCGGAAGAATAACTTCAATTCCGGGCTCTACTATCAATGCGGACCAACAACACAACCTCAACATGATCCAAGAACCTTCACAAGCCTGCCTGAATGACCAGGTACATCCGCACTTTCTTTACTTACTGGAATCTCTTCTCTTCCTTATCCGGAACTTCAAGAACACTGTCTGTCGCCACTGTCATAATGCAAGAGGTACTTCCGGACATCCAAATCATACACAACTTGAGATGGCACATCACAAGGATATCCTAAAGACTCCTTCCAATCTGCAGATTAGGATTATACAGTTTCAGACCTCACCGGACCTTTTTGTGATCCTCTGTCACCTCTGAATACTTGCCGGAACCGGTTCTACACCGACAACCACAACTCCTTCAGATCTTCATGCGGACCTCTAAAATCTTAACTGAGGCATCTCAAGACTTATATCTACAAACCCTTTAATCTGCATCCTCCGGTTCTCAACCTATACAATACATTTGCCTTCTTCTCATCACGGTTCTTCACTGTTCCTGACTGAGGCTAATTTTCTCAATATCCTCAGCACACAACTCATCCAATCCTTCTTGTCAATGCAATATGAGTATGTTGACATCAATGACAACACTGGCTCACCTCATACTTGCAACAATCTCCCCCTTTGTCATTGATGGCAACATATGATGTGAAAAACCATCAAGACAAGAACTTCTCCTTTCTTTCACAGCTCCCCCTATCAACAACAACTTTTCACATGTCTTCTCTTCCTTTACTGCTCCCCCTTTGATCATCAACCACTTGTTTTTCACATGTCTTCTCTCCCCCTATGACATCAATAGCAAAGGACTCATACGTGCAATTCTCATACATCAGAATCATACCAGCTGCTCCCCCTTAGTTGCAGCTCCCCATCATCAGTCCGGATCACAAGATATGACTGTGATATCCACCGGACTGATGCACATCAGTGCATCCTAGTTCATCACCAGAGGGGCCATGACACCTAACTTCTCCCGGAGATATTCAAAAGAGTCCTTGGGAAGAGGTTTAGTAAAGATATCTGCAATCTGATCCTTTGAGGGAACATACTCCAATCTGACTTCTTCCTTGTTCACTTGTTCTCTCAAAAAGTGAAACTTGATAGATATGTGCTTAGTCTTAGAATGCAATACCAGATTCTTAGAAATATTAATTGCACTTGAATTATCACAGAAAATTGTGATAGGCTCCTCATATTCAACTTTAATGTCTCTTAGCATCTGCTTCATCCATAAGATTTGAGTGCAACTACCTGCTGCTGCAATGTATTCTACTTCAGTTGTAGACAGAGATATTGCATCTTGTTTCTTACTTAGCCAAGAAACCAATCTCTTCCCCAAAAAGAATGCTCCACCACTAGTGCTCTTCCGGTCATCCACATCTCCTTCCCAATCTGCATCTGTGTAAGCATGAAGAGAGAAATCCGGATCTCTAGGGTACCATAGACCATACTCAACTGTTCCTTTCAGGTACCTAAAAATTCTTTTGATTGCCATAACATGAGATTCTCTAGGATCAGCCTGGAATCTTGCCACAAGACCAACAGCCTGTATTATATCTGGTCTAGTCTGAGTGAGATACAACAATCCACCAATCATTGATCTATACTTTGTCTGATCTGCCTTTGGGGAGTCATCATCTTTGCTCAACTTACATCCGGTTGCCATGGGAGTGTTCATTGGTTTTGAATCTTCCATACCATATTTCCTTAACAATTCTTTCACATATTTGGTCTAAGAAATGAAGATTCCTTTCTTTGTTTGAGTAATTTGCAGACCCAAGAAGAAATTCATTTCACCAAGCATAAACATTTCAAACTCACTTTTCATCTGATTTGCAAAAGTTTTGCACATACTATCTCTTCCTCCAAAAATGATATCATCCACAAACACTTCAACAATCAAAATGTTTTCATGAACAATTTTGAAATATAAGTTACTGTCAGCAGTACCTTTGTTGAATCCAATCTGTACAAGATGCTTATCCAACCTTTCATACCATGCTCTTGGGGCTTGCTTTAGTCCATACAATGCTTTCTTCAACTTGCAGACCATATCATCATTATCAGACAATTGAAATCCATCCGGTTGTTCAATGTAAACTTCTTCTTCCAGATCACCATTTAGGAAAGCAGACTTGACATCCATCTGATATACCTTGAAGTCTTTGAAGGCAGCAAATGCAAGAAATAATCTGACTGCTTCAATTCTTGCCACCGGAGCAAAGGTCTCTTCAAAGTCAATTCCTTCTATTTGAGAGTAGCCTTTGCAGACCAATCTAGCTTTGTTTCTGATAACTTCACCAGTTTCATTCAGTTTGTTCCGAAAGACCCATTTGGTTCCAATCACATTCCTATCTCTAGGTCTGGGAACAAGATCCCAAGTATGATTTTTCTCAATTTGCATTAATTCATCTTTCATTGCTTTAGTCCAGTTTTCATCATTGCAGGCTTCATTTACTGTTTTAGGTTCAATCTTTGAAATCAGACAACATTCATCCTGATTTTGAGCAACATTCCTTCTAGTTTGTACACCTTTGCTTCTGTCACCTATGATCTGATCTTCAGAGTGGTTTAGTCTTACATACCTTGGAATTTTGGGAATATCCTGCACTATTGCTCCTTGATCAGGTTCATTCTGACCTATTTCTTCTTCCTGATTTACTGGATCAAGTTGATTCTGACTTATCAGAGGGGATTGAGTCCCTTGAACTTGAACACCATCTTGATCATCTTCATCAAACTCATAAAATCTTGAAGGCTTCTCATTTCCTTCATCAACTTTCACATTGGTGCTTTCTATCATCTTCCTCAATCTCTTATTGTAACACCGGTATGCTTTGCTTTGAGTGGAGTAGCCCAAGAAAATTCCTTCATCACTTCTAGCATCAAACTTTCCTAGATCTTCATCTCTTTTAATATAACACTTGCTACCAAATACTCTAAAATATTTCACAGTAGGAGTGATGCCAAACCAGAGTTCATAGGGGGTCTTACCGGTGTTGTTTCTGATTTGAACTCGATTGAGAGTGTAGACTGCAGTGCTGATAGCTTCTTTCCAAAACATCTGAGGAACATTTTCTTCCAACATCATTGTCCTGGCAGCTTCCTGGATGGTCCGGTTCTTTCTTTCAACTACTCCATTCTGCTGTGGAGTCCTAGGAGTAGACAGTTGTCTCCTTATACCCTGCTTCTCACAAAAGTCAATGAACTCACCAGATGTAAATTCACCACCTCTATCAGACCTTAGACACTTTAGTTTCAATCCGGTTTGAATCTCTACCATAGCTTTGAAGATTTTGAACTTCTCAAATGCTTCTGATTTTTCTTTTAGAAAGGTAACCCACATCATCCGGGAATGATCATCAATTAACAACATGAAATATCTATCACCTTGCAGACTCTTGATTCTTGTCAGACCACAGAGATCAGTATGTACTAATTCCAACAATCCGGTAGAAGACTGATCTTTGCTTTTGAAAGAGACTCTGCTCTGTTTACCTAGCTGACATTCTTTGCACAAACTATTTGTAGGTTTCACCAATTTTGGAAGGTCTCTTACAGCCTGAATATTGCTTATCTTGATGATGTTATCAAAATTCACATGACACATTCTTCTATGCCATAACCAACTCTGATCAACTTGAGCAAACAGACAACTTTTGTTTGAACCAACCAGATGAAAGATATTACCTTTTGTTTGAGCACCGGATGCAATTTCAGTTCTGGAGCTTGTAAAGATTCTGCATTTTCCATTCTTGAATTAGAGATCATAGCCTTTGTCCACTAACTGACCAACACTGAGAAGATTGTGCTTCAATCCTTCAACATATAGTACATTACCTGTTTTGCTCTTTCCATCAAAGGAAATAGTTCCCCTACCTCTGATTTTGCTAGCAGAATTGTCACCAAACTTTACCATTCCTCCTTCATACCTTTCCAAATCTAAGAACTTATTCTTGTCACCAGTCATATGGTGAGAACATCCACTATCAATAACCCAATCATCCTTTTCTTCCACTTGAGCAGCCAAAGCTCTTTCCACAACCTTGTGATTGACAGATTCAGAGGATATTGAATCTTCTTCCTTGATGGCAATAAACACCCATTCATTTCTGGATTTGCTTTCTAGTTCTGATTCATCATCTGTTACTCCTTCATTGTCATCTTCTTCATGAACATAATAGCAGTTCTTTTGAAACCTTTGTCTGTTAGTATTAGACCTTGCAGATCTTTCCGGACATCTTGAAGCAAAATGACCAATCTTATTGCAGTTGAAACACTTAAAGGGTAGTTTTCCTTCATACTTACCGGATCCTCTTGGCAGTCTCTTTGCAATGAGGGCTTCAAGTTGAGCTATTTCTGCTTCTTCTTCTTCCATGTCTCTTCTTGCTTGATCATACCATGACATCTTCCTTGATGAGTTTTCTCCCGGATCAAATCTCTGTTTGCCTTTCACATAGGCACTGGCTTTGAAAGCAGATTCAGTCTTGGGAGGATCATCTCCAAACTTGGTCATTTCAAATGCAGCTAGTTTGCCAGCCAGTTGTTCTCTTGTGACAGTTGTGTGGGCTCTGAATTCATCAATGGCAGCAACCTTGATTTTGTAGGCAGTAGGAAGGGATCTTAGGATTTTGCAGACAATCTCATTTTCATCTAGAGTTCCACCAGCATTTCTAATTCCACATACTAGCTCATTCACTCTTGGCATAAAGGTAGTGATGTTTTCATCATCTCTCATCTTCAATCTTTCAAATTTCCCTTTCAGACTTTGCAACCTTGCACTTTTGACAAACTCATCTCCTTCATACAGAAGTTCCAGTTTAGTCAGGATCTCATATGCAGTTGGTAGGTCAATAACATTTGAGAGATCTAAATCATTCAATGCGCTTAGTAGGGCTTCCTTGGTCCGCAGATTATTTTCAGCATCTGTGATTTCATTCAGAGTTGTCGGACCACCTTGTGGAGGTACATATGGTTTTGAGACCATAGCCAAGTATGCTTTTCCCATACATTCCAAGTGACACTTCATGCGACCTTTCCAGAGAGTGAAGTTAGTTCCATCAAACTTCGGACTATCCTTCTTGTATGACGACATCCTGGATCTCCTCAAGCGGTTAAGCTCCTTTCAGAGGAACTTGGCTCTGATACCAATTGTTGGATTTAAGGCATACAACTGAGAGGGGGGGGGGGTGAATCAGTTGTATAAAACTTCTTGTTCTTTCAAACACTTGATTCTTCGTTGTTAGTTAACAGCATATCAATTAATCATCCATGAAAGCATAATATATAAACACAAGAGCAGATAAACATCAACACATTGAACACCAAGATTTTGACGTGGAAAACCCGATTAAGGGAAAAACCACGGGGTGATTAACCCAAGGATTATTCTCTGTTAGAAGAATAAGAAAAAGAATGGCACTTGCCAATTAGGGCTCACTGCCCGAGCACACTGCTCACAAAGAGGCCCACTGCCTACAAGGAGACACACTGTCTACAAAGTGATAAGAATCACAATCTTGAATTGGAGAATGACATCTCTACCATGTCCAGATTAGTTCCATTTAAGCCCAAAAACCTCTGCTCTGCCTTTCGCACTTCTCTTCGCTATGCCACACTCATCCACACAATCCACACTTCAAAGTGAACTCACAAACTGTTATTTATACAAGACATCGACTTAGGAACAAACATCTAAGTCGGCAAACAACCATAAGAGTATCCGCAAGATGAATAACACATCCGGTTGGCCACCACAAGAACATTCACAAGATGAACAACTCATCCGGTCGGCTAAACAGAGCAAGAACTTCATCCGGAAGAATAACTTCAATTCCGGGCTCTACTATCAATGCGGACCAACAACACAACCTCAACATGATCCAAGAACCTTCACAAGCCTGCCTGAATGACCAGGTACATCCGCACTTTCTTTACTTACTAGAATCTCTTCTCTTCCTTATCCGGAACTTCAAGAACACTGTCTGTCGCCACTGTCATAATGCAAGAGGTACTTCCGGACCTCCAAATCATACACAACTTGAGATGGCACATCACAAGGACATCCCAAAGACTCCTTCCAATCCGCAGATTAGGATTATACAGTTCCGGACCTCACCGGACCTTTTTGTGATCCTCTGTCACCTCTGAATACTTGCCGGAACTGGTTCTACACCGACAGCCACAACTCCTTCAGATCTTCATGCGGACCTCTGAAATCTTAACTGAGGCATCTCAAGACTTATATCTACAAACCCTTTAATCCGCATCCTCTGGTTCTCAACCTATACAATACATTTGCCTTCTTCTCATCACAGTTCTTCACTGTTCCTGACTGAGGCTAATTTTCTCAATATCCTCAGCACACAGCTCATCCAATCCTTCTTGTCAATGCAATATGAGTATGTTGACATCAATGACAACACTGGCTTACCTCATACTTGTAACATTTAGCCATGGATTTCTTAGCTTTACGTGGAAGAGGTCAGATAAAGGGATGACATCAAATACTTGATCCATGACTTTATCATAAATCGTAACCAAGAAAGTTATCTTCCCAAAGGTAGGCATGAAAGATCCACTATGTGTCTTAATCATTAAATCTGAAGGTTCATAAGAATCTTGTATCAAGTCATGTGAGAGAAGGAACTCTTATGTTACCACATTAGTCATGCAATTAGGATCTATAAGTGTACCATGAATGGTAATCTCCATTGCATTAACAATAATATAGAGAGGTCCCTCAATATCACTCATTGTCTTATCATAAGGTGTAAATGTTATTTCAGGTTTAGGGGTTTTTCTTTTCATATAAGGCCAAGGAGGGAACCTAGAATTATTGTTTTGAATAGAAGCCATGTTTGTATGTTTTCAACTGGGTACTAAATCTAGTTTTAAAATATTTTGATATATATAGAATGAAATACATGTAAAACTATGTATATTTATGACCTAAAAATGCTTGATTTTTTTCACTTTTTTCAATGCAAATGCCTAAAAGAAGTAGTGTTGTGACAAAATTACAAAGGGGAATCAAATAATAACCTTATTATTAGTCCAATAATGTAGAAACATCCTTCACAACACATGTATAATGCAAATCTAGATGAAGGATGAGTCAGAATCTAGTGAAAATGCAAGGTTTTTAAACCCTAATTGTGAAATTAGAGCATGAAACTATGAAAAATGATGTATAAATGATAGAGATATTTGGAATTTACTAATTAATGTATTAATTTAAATGCCCGATTATGCTTAAAACCTTAATTATGCAAAATCATAAACAAACAGATAAACCCTATCAAATGCTCGCACACAAAAATGTTTTATTCAAAGTAGATACATACCACATTTTGAGATTTAGAATACTAAAAATTTAGGGGCTAAAGAACAGGTGTCCAATCCCAAGGTAGGAACTTCTTCAAGGATTTTCAAAAATTATCTGCTACTGTTCACCACTATCCCAAAGGTTTTCAGCTCAGAAGATCTGGAGGGCTTCGAGACAGGCACCCAAGCCCTTGTAGTGTTTTTCTTCTTAGATTTGGAACTTGCACACTCTGTCATAGTCTTATGCAAATCCACTATGCAAGATACAACACTTGTCACCTACAATCACAAGGAATGGTGTTGGGGGTTGTGGTGTTTAGGATCTTGCCTCAGTCAATCCTTGGAATGACATTCAAGCCTTCCAACATTGTTGTTTGACAAAGAGTATGTATCCTTGTGGGATAGAGGAAAAAACAAATTGATAAATAATTCAAACACAAATAGATATCACCTCAGAGGTGTTGCTCGCATGTAGATGAAAATCCTTCAACACATGACAAGATCCAGCCAAATCTACATAACAAACACAACAACAATATTCTGCTCTGCAACAATGAATTCTTTGAATGCTCTAAAATCATAAGTTCTCTAAAAATTCATAATCATCTTCTAGTTTATAAATGAAACCCTAAACATGCTTATAGATGCATTTCCACTACAAATTTCATAATTCAAACTTAATATGTCAGCAACAAAACCTTTTAATAGTTATATAACTAACATTTAAAATTTAGGTCCCAACCAAATAGACCAGGACTAGGGTGTAAGCACCCAAGCCCAAGGCTCATTTTCAAGGTAGGATCAAGTTCAATAATGTCCCCTTAGCCCCATTTGACATGGGTTTTCAAGGATTTTGCATCAGGAGTTAAAATGAACATGCATGATGAAAAACAAGGGACTCAGTAGCTAAACTTAGAAGGTAAAAGTCCTAGGGGGACATTTTACGACAAAACACTTTTAATTTGACTCAAGTGATTTAGATTAAAATTGTAAGGTTCTATAGTTGGATTAATATTAAATGGATTCATCTCTACAACTTGCCTTTGGAGTTTTGGTCGACAGAATGCTTGGTGAAAATAGGAAGATCCCTGGCAAACCTGGTGGAGATAGATACAAAAATACTTGAGAAAGATTCATATCTATATGCTCAAATACAGATAGCTATAATCAACAAATTCCTAAAGAAAATCATACTAGTTTCATCAAAATGCAAATGGTCCCAATCGTTGGAAATAGAAGAGAAAAACAATTTCTATCTAAATTGCAAAAGCATGAACCACATCTCCACTTGCTACCAAAAAAAAAGGCAAAAGAACAATTAGAAAACCTATAGTGATGGAAACATCTCTACGGTAGGTAGGGTGTCATTGGACATCCAGGGTGGTGACACTTTGGTAATTCCTTAAAAGTAAACCACCAACAAAATGGAAAAGGAGAACCATTATAAATATGGAGAGAAGAATGAGAACCCTAGTGCCTACTCACGGCCAATTGAGGAATCATCTCCTAAAAAGGATAACGACATGCCCCTCATGATGCCAAATCAATAGCCTAAACACATAGGACATTTGAAAAGTAAGGAACAAGCACCACAAGATGGAAAATTTGTGAATAAGCTAGGGCACGAATTGGACAAGAATGGGACAACCATAGCCAAGAATACAACAACCCCAAAATAAAATTGCATCAAAGGAATTAAAATTAGGTATTTTCTCATGAGTACAAATGGAGGAGCTCCTTCCTCCACATGGAAAACAAACTAAATCTAGGGACAATTGCCCCAAGGTGTCATTTCCCCAAACAAAAATAGGAAAATAGGGTTCTCTAGCAATAATTTCACATAATGGACACATCATACCTGAATCACAAGGGAAAGATAAATAAATTTAATCCAAATAGAAGGAAATCAAATGACTAGATTGCCATGGAAAGAGAAATGGATGGAGATGAAGAAAAATATAAGGACACAAAACACATAAAGGCTCAGAAAATGTAGAAAAAGAAAGTAGATAATAACTGAAACATATCCCATGGAAAATTTAGTCAAACCTCCAAGGAAAGAAGGTCCTACTATCTCTTCATGGGAGAGCCCAGAATCATTGGTAGGAAATATCATATATCATGATTACTGGCCGATCCAATTCACATGAATTTCATACTCAACTTGTGTCTTGACGACATGTTAGACAACCTTGTGATTGAAGGCCCAATGGATCCAAATTTTAATATGCTTGGAGGTCTTTTGGATGAAGGAATATTTGAGAAGATCCTTGAAAGATCAAAAAGAACAATGGAGAATTCATAGGTCTATCTTCTCATCTCCTTTTAATAACAACCCAAAGGTAAAGTTTTTCAACGAAATGGTCAAACGAATTCCTGATATATGTAGGTGTATCTACATGAAGGATATAGAGGAGGAATTGGAGGAGGATAAGAAGTTAGAGGAAGAAGAGGAGGAGAATGAGGAGGAGGAAGAGTCGACAGAAGATCGAATTGGATGAATTTTCAGGGTCGGTAATGCTACCACAATGAAGGCTATAAAAAAGTAATTAGTGCTAACATATTTGGTGATGACCACATTCATGACAGAATGCTTTATGAGGAATCATTGATGTCTGTCATAGTAATCATGGGTAGGAAACAAACTAGCAAGCTGATGGCACATAGTTTTCTCTCGCCAAAGCAAAGAAAAATGGAAAATGATGTTGTTTAGTGGAGAAAATGTGGAACCAAGATAAAAGACTTGAAGTCCCAGACTTTCATGCACTAAAACATTAGGGAAGCACATGATAAGTTCAAGGATAAACTAATGATTTCCAATGTTCCCTTTTCCTATTAATTGTGTCTATGTGACTATTTGAATTAGTCTTTACAAGCTAGTATCTTTCTCTAACTATGAAACCCTAATTTGCAAATTAGATTGTAATAAATTAATTTTTGATATAGATACGAATGAAGTGATTACAAAAATATAGAGTAAATAGATCAGAGATAGTGTACCTAGAAACTAAGGAGCAGTTGGACTAGGGTGTTAGTGGCAATGTCCTAAAAGTTTCTGAATGTCAGGGTTTTCTACAATAGCTACTCTACAATCTCAAGAGGTTTTTGGATCCCAAAAAAATCACCCAGATGGACTAGGGTGCTAGTGGTAGTGTCCCAAAAGTCTTAGAATCTTGAAATCCAAATTCCATGATGACTGTGTCTGTAGTATCCATCTTCCTGTCACTCCTTTCCATAGGATCTTGAGAAATACAACCTTCACATGCAAAAGGAGGCGAAAGATGGTTGTGGCTATATAGGAGATTACCTCAGTCAAGCCCCATTTTTGTTATTCCTACCTCAACAATAGCCCAAGATAAAGATCTTCAAATGTGTGTGTTCATCTAAAAAATGTGCATGCATAAACATAAAACCCTAGATGACCCAAGCATCAAGTAAAGATCAACAATTTGCTCCACTCAATGAACAAACACAACTTAACCTCAAGGAGATGAAAGCAATGAAGACTTGCATGAACAAGAAGGCAAAATCAGCAATGTTTGTGGAGGATCTCCAAGCTCAATGTTGGAGGCTTCAACCCTTCTCCTGATCAATCAAAAGGTGTACAAACCCTAGGAAGAGCAAGATAGTCTCAAGATCTTGATTCCTGATCTCCATCCATTGTCTCCATGATAGCAAATTCAAATAACTTCAAAGAGCTTCAAAACATTACTGAACTTCAATGGTAATTTTGGTAGACTTTTGATATAAATCTTGCATAAAGATTGTGTATGATAAAATAATTTTCAAATGTCTTTAAATATCTAACCTTAGGAATTTTAAATTTTGAAATAAGATGTTGACATCACGTGAAAAATGAAAATTTGAAAACAGAATCCTAGAATGCACGACAAGAGCTGACATCCCTCCAAAATTTAGGACCTCGAGAAATAGGGCAGGACAAGGGTGCTAGTGTCCAAGTCCATGCCCTAATTTCCCACTCAGGACTACCTCAAGGAGGTTAGGGGATCCTAAATCCAAGTTTACTAGTCACCCTTAGTCTTCAGTTACTCCAAAATATGACATTCTTCCAGTTAGACATAGGTCAATCAAGGTTTAGGAAGGTCTGAAATAAACTAGGTTGAAAGGTCACCAAAGGAGAGGAGCTAAACTATGAGAAATTGTACTATTTCATGTAGGAGGACAATTTTTGACATAACATTTAGCCACCAATTTAGTGGTCATATGACACTACGTGCATATGCAACTAAAGGAAAGTAAATACATTAATCATGAAAAGGATACCCAAAAGGATATTGTAGAGGATGTCGAAGTGTTTTCACAAGAGATGAAGAAGCCCCCAAGTCTGTAATCCTACAAGACCACAAAGTTAGGAACCACAACCTACAAAGGAACACTTGTCAAAGAATCAAAAATCAAATCAACCTGCAACCACAACCAATAAGTTAGTCCATAAACACTAAGAGGGTTGAGTGATGAGACTTGATGAGGGAGGAAATCGAGGGAGATATATGCCCCCTTGTTTCTGCTTGCTTAGTCTGAAAATTAGAAATGAAGAGATATATACACGTGTCGATTTCAAGGAAACTTGATGAGAAATGTGTTGTGAGGGTTGTTTGGACAAACAACACCCAAGAACAACACATTAGGTAGGATAGAGAGTGGAACTAGGATTCCAATGTTGAAAGGAAGCAAGGTATGTAGAAATGCTTCCTACACTGATCTAATGAGGAAATATTTATGCAAATTTTGCTTTTATAGTTACAAATTAAGATGCACATTAATAGAAAGATAATAACAACTTCCAAATACAAATACAGAACTCACAACACAAGATATACGTGGGGAAAAACCTTTCAAGTAAAAAACCCCACACTCCAAAGCTGCCCAATATATTATTCAAGAATCACAAAGATTACAATATACTTGTAGAGCCAGCTTTTACAAGAGTATATCCAACTAGAGATCCAGGAGGTAATTCAACATCTATAAGATTCTTACATACAACCTCCATCTCAAGTTCCTGATATATAGGAGATACAATACAGTACACCACCAATGGTAATTACAAAACCATGAGCTAAAACCACCCAAAAAGTGGCACCCAAATTATCTTCAATCAAAGATTCCTTGTGATGTGCCAAACCACACACTAACAAGTGTAACTGTCCCCTTTACAACTCTTTTATGTGTCCAACATGTTTTTACATTTCCCAAAATAGAAGGTCAAACTTCCGAAGGCCATAACTTTTGATCTGGGTGTCCGATTGACAAATCGTTTAATGCATCAGAAAGCTCATGAAGAGATCTATCACCCTATAACCCACTACACTAGCTATTCCAATTTTTAGTATGTTTAGATAAGTTTCAATTCTGGTAATTGGGTTCAAAGACTTTTTCCAGCAGTTTCAAAAAATAGAAACTTTAATATCTCGTGATCCAGATATGATCTTGAGATGAAACTCACCCAAGATGTTCACTTAGTTGTTCCACACCTTTTGGGAAACATTTTAGGTCAATCTAACCTCAATCAAAGAATTTACTAAAAATAGTAAGTCTCGCTATTTTTAACTCTCTTGGAAACTTTGAAAGTTCTAGACCACTATCCAAGATAAAGGGTATTCAAAAATACCAAAACTGGGAAGAATAGTAATATTTTGAAGTTGCAAGGTTGAGACACTTTTCTTAACATTCTCCCACTTGTCAAACACCTTACAAGAGCAAAGGGTGTATCAACACCATGATTTAATTGCTAGGGGCCATGAGGCCCATAGACTCTGAACACCATCTGGACTTCTTTGTGCTCACAGGTTTTGTCAAGGAATCTGCAACATTTATCAAAGTTTTAACTTTTTCCAAGTTTACCTTCCCATCCTCTACAATGTCACAAACAAAATGGTACTAGACATCAATATGCTTAGTCCTTGCATGGAAAGTAGGATTCTTCGCCAAACATATGGCACTCTGACTATCACAACAAATAGTAATCTTCCCTGCATCAAACCCAACATCAGAACACAATCTCTTAAGCCAAATGGCTTCTTTACAAGCATGAGTTGCTTTCATGTACTCAGCTTTAGTAGTGGACAAAGCGACCACAGGTTGCCACTTACTCATCTAACTAATAGCACCACCAAACATAGTGAACACATAAGCACTAGTGGATCTCTTACTGTCAATGTCACCTACCCAATCTGAATCCACAAATACAAAGTGAATGTTGAGGTCCTATAGGATAACCATGATAACATAAGGAATACTTAGAAGTACCATGCAAATATCTGAACACTTTCTTCACTGCATCCCAATGTACCCATCTAGGATTAGCCATAAATCAAGTAAGGACTCCCACTACTTGGGCAATGTCTGGTCTTATACAGACCATCGCATACATCAAACTACCAACTGCACTAGCATAAGGAACTCTGCTCATATCCTCTATCTTAGAAGGAGACTTTGGACAATCTTCAACAGATAACTTTGTCCCCATTGTAACAAGAACATTCAAAGGTATGCAATCCATCATGCCGAATCTCTCCAACACAGTGTTAACATACTTACTCTGGCCTAACCAAAGTTTTTTGTTTGCTCTGTCTCTTCTGATTTCCATTCCCAGAATGTACTAAGCTACCCCTAGATTTTTCATCTCAAACTGTGCTGACAACTGAGACTTCAAATTAGAAATCAAACTTTTACTATTCCCAATGAGTAACATATCATCGACATACGATGCAATAATGAGAATGCGATCATTGTCAAACTTGTAATAAACACAATTATCTGATTTTGATCTCTAAAAGCCAATACTCAACACAAAGACATCAAAGTTCTGGTACCACATCCTAGGAGACTGTTTCAAACCATACAAAGATTTTTTCAACTTCCAAACTAGATTTTCTTTACCTTTCACCACGAAGTGCTCTAGTTGTGACATATATATTTCCTCCTCAAAGTCACCATGAACGAATGTTGTCTTCACATCCATCTGTTCCACTTCTAGATCATACACTGCTGCAAGAGATAACAGGAACTGAATAGATGTCAACTTTGCAACGAGAGAGAAAATCTCACCATAGTCAATTCCCTCCACCTGAGAATACCCCTTCGAAACCAATCTAGCCTTATATTTGTCAACACTGCCATCTACACCAAATTTCTTTTTTGTACACCCATTTGCATCCAATAGGTTTTCATCCTTCAGGCAAGGGTACCAAGTCCCAAGTATTATTCTTTTCCAAAGATGCTAGCTCCTCTTTCATGGCCTCCTTCCATAAACTTGCATCTTTTATACCCATAGCCTTTGTCAAAGTTCTAGACTCATTAGTGTTAGAAATAAAAAAAATACAACTGGAATCATGCAATGAGTAACCAAACCTATCAGGTTGGTGCCTTATCCACGTGGACCTCCTCAAAGGTTGAGGTTGAGGTTCTTCATCTTCTTCTAAACTTTCAGAGCTACTATAGCTCTCCTCATTATCAAGTCCAATAGATTTTTTTGGTTCAACTTTATTAGGGGTGGAAGGGAGCTAAACTGCGTCATCTTTCTTCTCTTCTTTATCTAGTTGCAAGACAATAGAAGAAGGATTGAGCTCTCTGAAGATCATGCTTCTGCTATATAAAAATCTCTCAGCTACTAGATCACAAAGCTTGTACCCTTTCACACCAATGCCATAACCGATGAAGATACACTTTATAGCCTTGTTCTGCAACTTACACCTCTTCTCCTCAGGCATATGTGCATATGCCTCACAACCAAATACTTGAATGTGTCTTAATGAAGGATTTTTACTAGACCATACCTCCATAGGTGTCTTATCAATGAGCACTGATGTAGGAGACTTGTTAACCAGGTAACAAGCGGTAACAACAGCTTCAACCCATAACTTTTGTTCAAGACTAGCTCCACTTAGCATACTCCTTGCCCTCTCCATCAACATTCTATTCATCCTCTCTGTAACTCCATTCTGCTGAGGGGTATACAGAGTTGTCTTGTGCCTCTCAATCATCTGTTCTTTACAGAACTTGTTGAAATCTACTGACTATCCTTCTAATTCTCTACAAGAGCTTTAAACTCTTTAAATCTATTAAATACTTCATATTTACTTCTAAGGACATACACCCATGTCCTTCTATTGTAATTGTCAATAAATGAAACAAAGTAAATAGATTTTGAAATTGAAGGAACATTAACAGGACCAATCAGAATGAATCAAGTCCAACACCTCAAAAGATTTGTGAGAATTGGAATAAAACTGAACATGGTTTTGTTTTCAATAAATGTAATGTTCATAGAAATCAAACTCAAGGTTACAATAATTCATACCCTCAATAAGATTTTTATTCTTTAGTGTCCTCAAACCCTTTTCACTAATGTGACCAAGCCTTTGGTGCCATAACATTGTCTTCTCAGCTAGAAGTTTCATCTCCATAGAATGCGTAGCCTTAGGTACCCAGAAAGCATGACCATCAGAAGTAGGTGCAATAATCTTTTTCACTGCTAGTTCCAATGGTGAGGATGGAGACTCTAAAGCTCTCTTCTTCAAAATAGAGGCTCTATTGCACTGAACTGCACATGCATCAAGCTGAAATAGAGTGCCAATCCGAACACCCTTAGCCAACACCATAGATCCTCTAGTCATCTTTCATCCTCCATTTGAGAAAACAACCTACACACCCACATGATTCAATTTACTTACAGAAAGAAGGTTCCATGTCAAACTAGAGATATGCAGAACATCATTGATTCCCTTTACTTGTCCATCAGGGAATCAAATCAAGACTATTCCACGGCCAATAATATCTAGGTGAGGATCATCACCCAAGTACACCTTTCCACCAGAGTCAACAAGCCATACATCCTCATATGCATGCATTACTAAGGCAGCCAAAAAATACTTCTCCTTCATCTTGAGAGGACTTGTCAAAATCCAAATCATAATTCTTCTTCTTTTTCTTTTTCTCCTCCTTGCACTCGTTGTGGAAGTGACCAAGTTTGTTACAGTTCCAACATAGGGCCTTGGACTTTCTGAGAGACTTAGATCTCCCACGAGATTTGGTTCTTCCTTTTTCTTCCTTCTTCTTATCCTTTTTCTTTCCCTTCTCTTTAGATCTACCACGAACTACAAGATCCTCCTTAGCCAATTCGGAAGACTTTCTCCACATCTCTTCAGACAATAGTGAAGAAACCACTTCATCCATCTTGAAGGTGGTAGTGGTACTCCCAATGGCCATAACAAGGTGGTCCCACAAATCTAGTAAGGAACATAGTAATGTCATACATCAATCCTCCTCCTCCATCTTCACACTAATAGAAGTCAACTAGGGAACAAGCATATTGAATGTATTTAGGTGATCAGCGACAGATACTCCATCTTTAATCCTCAGAGAATACAATTTCCTTTACAGGAATAATTTGTTCACCAAGGATTTAGTCTGATAAACATCTCCAAGCTTCTTCCAAAGTTCCCTTGCAGTCTTCTCTTCATGGATATTTAGGAGCACTGAATCAGCCAAACAGAGTCTTATCAAACCCTTAGCTTTTTAATCTTTGAGATCCCATTCTTCTTGAGATATTGTCATTGGTTTTGTACTAGATACGACTTCCCATAAATCTTAATCTAAAAGCATGTCCTCCATTTTGAGTTTCCACAACTCAAAATTACTGTCATTAAACTTCTCTATCTCAAACCTCCTAGATGTGCTTGCCATCTCTTACTTGTAACAAAGATTTCAAAATCCTCTACACAAGCTCCCACTCAAACAAAGATCATCTCAAAAACCCTCTACCCAACAACTAGAACCAAAGGTGATTAGGCTCTGATACCAACTGAAAGGAAGCAAGGTATATGGAAAACGCTTCCTACACTGATCTAATGAGGAAAGATTTATGCAAATTTTGTTTTTACAGTTACAGATTAAGATGCACATTAACAAAAAGATAATAACAACTTCCAAATGCAAACACAGAACTCACAACACAAGATATACATGAGGAAAATCCTTTCAGGTAATAAACCCCACACTCCAAAACCGCCCAATATATTATTCAGGATCACGAAGATTAAAATATACTTACAAAGCAAGCTTTTATAGGAGTATATCCAAGTAGAGATCCAGGAGGTAATTTGAGATCTATAAGATTCTTACATACAACCTCCATCTCAAGTTCCTGATATATAGGAGATACAATATAGTGCACTACCAATGATAATTACAAAACCATGGGATAAAACCACCCAAAAAGTGGCACCCAAATTATCTCCAATCAAAGATGCCTTGTGATGTGCCAAACCACACACCAAAATGTGTAACTCTCCGCTTTATATCTTTTTTATGTGTCCAACATGTTTTTACATTTCCCAAAATAGAAGGTCCAAATTTCGGAGGCCATAACTTTTGATCTGAGTGTCCGATTGACGAACCGTTTAATGTGTCAGAAAGCTTGTGAAGAGATATATCACTCTATAACTCACTACACTAGTTATACCAATTTTTGTGACATTTAGAGAAATTTTGATTCCAATAATTCAGTTCAAACACTTTTTCTGGTAGTTTCAAAAAATAAAAACTTTAATATCTCACAATCTAGATATGATCTTGAGATGAAACTCACCCAAGATGTTCACTTAGATGTTCCACACCTTCTGGGAAAAATTTTAGGTCAATCTGAGCTCAATCAAAGAACTTAATAAAAATAGTAAATCTCACTATTTTTAACTCTCTTGGAAACTTTTAGAAACTTTGAAACTTCCAGACCATTATCTAAGATAAAGGGTATTCAAAAATACGAAAACTAGGAACAATAGTAATCTTTCAAAGTTACAAGGTTGAGACACTTTTCTTAACATTCTCCCACTTGTTGAACACCTTGCAAGGGCAAAGGGAGTATCAACACCATGATTTAATTTTTAGGGGTCGTGAGGCCCATAGACTCTGAACACCATCTGAACTTCTCTGTGCTCACAAGTTTTGTTAGGGAATCTGCAACATTCATCAAAGTTTTAACTTTTTCCAAGTTTACCTTCCCATCCTCTACCATGTCACGAACAAAATGGTGCTAGACATCAATATGCTTAGTCCTTGTGTGGAAAGTAGGATTGTTCACCAAACATATTGCACTCTGACTATCACAACAAATAGTAATCTTCCCTGCATCAAACCCAACATCAGAACACAATCTCTTAAGAGAAATGGCTTCTTTACAAGCATGAGCTACTGCCATGTACTTAGCTTCAGTAGTGGACAAAGTGACCACATGTTGTCACTTACTCATCCAACTAATAACACCACCAAACATAGTGAACACATAAGCACGTGTGGATCTCTTGCTGTCAATGTCACCTTCCCAATCTGAATCGACAAATCCATGAATACAAAGTGAATGTTGAGGTCTTGTAGGATAACCATGATAACATAAGGAATACTCAGAAGTACCCCACAAATATCTGAACACTTTCTTCACTACATCCCAATGTACCCATCCAGGATTAGACATAAATCGACTAAGGACTCCCACTACTTGGGTAATCTCTGCTCTTGTACAGACCATCACATACATCAAACTACCAACCACACTAGCATAAGGAACTCTGCTCATATCCTCTATCTCAAAAGGAGACTTTGGACAATCTTCAACAGATAACTTTATCCCCATTGTAACAGGAATAGTCAAAGGTCTACAATCCATCATGCTGAACCTCTCCAACATAGTGTTAACATACTTACTTTGGCCTAACCAAAGTTTTTTGTTTGATCTGTCTCTTCTGATTTCCATTCCCAGAATGTACCGAGCTGCCCCTAGATTTTTCATCTCAAACTGTACTGACAACTGGGACTTCAAATCAGAAATCACACTTTTACAATTCACAACTAAGTAATATATCATCGACATATGATGCAATAATGAGAATGTGATCATTGTCAAACTTGTAATAAACACAATGATCTGATTTCGATCTCTAAAAGCTAATACTCAACTCAAAGGCATCAAACTTCTGGTACCACATCTTAGGAGACTGTTTCAAATCATACAAAGACTTTTTCATCTTGGGATTCCAATGCAACAGACAACGTGAAAATCTGAGTTCGATAGCTCAAGATAGAGGTTTAAGAGTAAAACTGTTCAATTTTACACCTAGTTAGTGATAGGAATTCTCATCCACTTACTATATGTAAGGGGAGTTGTCACTTTTTACTATTCATTTTTACTTGTCATTATGTAGAGGAGAGAAGGAGGAGGACGAGATCAATGATGCCAACCTGATGCCCATACCAGCTTCTGCGATTGGAGATGCTCCAAGCCTAAGTGGTAGAGAAATGTTTTGGATGGAAAAGAGGGGTTGTGATAGGGTTTTAGATTCAAGGGTAAATCCTCCTTTCAATACAAACATTTAAGGCCATATCAAATGAGTTGAATCTCTACTAAGTGAGAGTATTCACCTAACAAGTTGGGCTATCACTTGGATGATGTGGAAACTTAGATGTTAGCAATCAATACCTCAATTTAATGGTCAAATACACTTAAAACCCTAAGTATGCAAAACAATAAGCAAATTGATGAATTATGACAAATCCTTGGAGACTAAGGTAGTAGGAAGAAATTAATAACTAGCCATTTTTTGAAGTTTGAGAAGTGGAATAGTCAGGGACACCTCCACTAGTGCCCTAGTCCAAGGTATTGTTTTCTTTGTAGAATTTGGATCTCCTCCTAACACTGCTATTCACTGTATCTTTTATTTCTACCCCAGAAGATGCGAATGACACCTCCACTAGACCCTAGTCTAATGTCAAATGTTTTTAAGGATGTTGAAAGCTCTTTGAATGCTGATTATCATTGTCCAAATTGTTTCTATGTTTTAGGATCTAGAGGACACTGCCACTAATGCCCATGTCCAAGTAGTCCTTTTCTTTAGGGATGTAGAGTTTGCAAATTGTCTTACTGCTCCCTACAACTCCACTCCATCTAGATGCAAAACTTATAACCTACAATCACAAAGGAGTGTGGTTGGGGATTGTGGTGTTTAGGGGCTTGCCTTGGTCAAGCCCTAGAGAGATATTCAAGTCTTTTAAACACCGTTTTTAGATAGAGAGTGCATATGCTTGCAGGATAGAGGCAAAAGAAAATGATAAATGATTCAAACACAAATAAATATCACCTCAAAGATATAGATCACATGGAATGAAGAAGATCTTTCATGCCATGAGGAGATGGAGCTAAATCTGCAACAAACAAACACAATAACAACACAATACTACTCTATAACATAATGAAAACCTTGAACCACTTTAGCATAAGATCACAAGTTCACAATGTCCATCTATTTTGCAAATGAAACCCTAAACATGCTTATATATGCAACTACAAACATTTTTACTAAGAATTTCATAATTCAATCTTGATATGTTGGCATAAGACCTAAGTAACAATCATAAAAATGAGATTAAAATTTAGGGCTGACCCAAAATAGGGCAGGACTAGGGCACTAGCACCTAAGTCCACCCTGCCAATTTTGGTTAGGAGTCATCAAAGTGGAATCCCCTAGGTCCTATTTTCCATAAGACTTTAGGGTTTTCTCATTGGGATTCACAATTAACATGCAAGATGCTCTAAATGCATTTTGAGGACCTAGGAGCTAAACCTTAAGAGGGAAAAGCCCCCAAGGGGATATGTTTTGACATAACATTTAGCCCCCACTTTAATGTATGTATAAATGCAAGGCTATTACATGCATTAAAGTATGGTCAAAACACAACAAATAGGCCAAGTATGATGAACACATGCCAAACACATTGAAGACAGTAACAAGCACACAAAACACAGTTACAATCATGCAAAACATGGAGAAGATATCATTGAAGACACACAAAACACAATGAATACAATAAATGCAGTGATTATTTCTTTTTCATTTTCACACACACACACACACACACACATAGATATATATATATATATATATATATATATATATATATATATATATATATATATATATATATATATATGAATGCAAATGCATGTACAAGGAAAGTAAACACACAACCCAAAATGTAGGAGGGACTCATCGTCACACATCTTTAAACTACATATGGGGCAACAAAAACGTAATACAAATCTCAGAGTGTAGGAGGGACTCATCACCACTAGTCTTTAGACTACACTTGAGAACAAACATGTCATACAAATCCCAAAGCATAGGAGGGACTCATTGCCACCAATATTTAGACTATGCTCAGGAATAAACATGCCATACACACACACATGGAAGACACAGAGAAAACATGATAGACAAGTGATGGAAAAAACCTATTGCTAGGTTCACTACCATCTTAGGCACATGATGCAGGAGGATCCAGTGGTGTAAGGGCAATCTTGCATCACCCAAAAAAAATGTGTTTCAAAATTGTTGATGTTCTTTCCATTTCTTTTCAAAATTTGTGGTTCTGGTTCCATAATCGCTTGAATAATGATGTAGAACTTTCAGTTTTTCCAAATTGCTAAAAATAGTAACCTGCTATTTTTAGAAAGTTTGCATTTGGGCACGGATTGAAGTGAAAATTTACAAGAGGTTACATAATGGAAATATAAGACCTTTGGCGAAGGAATCACACAAAGATCATTTGTGAGCTCAAAGATATTAAAGTTTCTGTTTCCCGAAAAATGCCTGAAAATTATTCAAAATTAGGTTTGAGGCATTAACGGCCCTGTACAGGCCTAAAAATGGCTGGAACTGATAGAGTGGGTTCTTAGCACGTAGAGCACTCCATGAGATTTCTGACAGAAAATGGTTTGTCAATCGGACACCCGGATCAAAAGTTATGGCTCCCGGAAGTTGACCTATTTTTGGAGGGAGATGCAAATTTTGAAATTAGGTTGTTGGCCACCAAAAAGGTTATTAATAACCATTTTTGGGAACTCTGGGCAATAGTAGAGTTAAGGGGGCAAGTGTTGAGTCAAGAATAGGCAGGAAAAAAATAACCCTAGCTGATTTGGGGTTACAGAAAGTAGGTGATTCTAAAGTCTTGTGACAGGAAGCTATAATGTGTTGCAGCCTGTGGAGGGTTGATTCCTCTAATTGTAATTGAGCTTCTGTAATGTAACAAGTTGTCTAAATTATTAAAGAAAGTTTTATTTTCTATGTGCAATTTCTGTTATTGTGTGTTTTATGATTTACTCCCTTCATCAAGTGGTATTAGAGCAAGGGTTCCTAAGTGTGTAGACAGATTACCGACAGTGAGGCAGTTTGCACTAGGACCTCAAGTTGTGGGTTTGCTACGGAGATCAAGATGCCTCCATGAAGAGATCATATTGGGAGGAATGTTTTGATGGAAGAGGGTTTTAGATCCCTACAAAGGAAAATCGATGCACTTCAAGAGGAGCTGAGAAGAGGGTTTGATCCGAGAACAAGAGAAGAAAGTGAAGATGAAGCTAAAGAAGAGCTATCCGAGGAAGAACAAGAAGCTGGAGGAGATCTTGCAGAATTTAGGTTGTTGAGGGCCATTTTGAAGATTGCAAAGAGGCCAAGGATTGAAGTTTCTACATATTCTAGAGATTTAAATCTGGAGCAGCTTATTGATTGGATCAATGACATGGAGGAGTATTTTGAGTATGAAGATGTGGAAGACCCAGATCGGGTCAAGTTTGCAAAAACAAAATTGAAGGGCCATGCTAGTATTTGGTGGAAGGAGGTCCAGTTAGAGAGGAATAGAAGAGGAAAAGGAAAGATCACCATATGGGATTGAATGGTGGAGAAACTGAAGAAGTAGTTCATTCCTGTGGACTATGAGATGGAGTTGCTGAAGAAGCTACAAGTATTGAAGCAAGGTAACAAGTCTGTTAAGGAGTATACATAAGAGTTTTATAAAATTACTATCAGGACAGGTCATGCAGAGCCCAACAAAGAGAAGGTAGTCCATTACATTAATGGGTTGAGGCCAAGTATTCAAGAGGAGTTGAGCCTAGTCAGAATAACCACCATAGAAGATGTATACCAGTTTTCCCTAAAGGTGGAAGAGAAGCTAAATAAAAGATTTGACAGCAAGCAAAGGGGAAGAGGTCAAGGGAGAAGGACTAGTGGAAGACCCTATGGGGGCCAAAATGAAGATTCAAAGAAAAGTGACGAAGCTGGCACTAATTAAAATTAGAGAGGAGATAACACCTACTTCCCTTGTGACTAGAACAATGGTGAAAAAAGAGGAAGAGGGAGAGGTAGACCTGGGCAAGACTTGGAAGAGGAGGTTTTAGAGGAACCTATTTCCAATGTGGAGAAGAAGGGCATCAAGCATACAAGTGTCTGTCACATCAAGGAAGGACAAATAGAAGACCTGAAGGCAATGCATGAGTTGCACATGTAGATGAAGATGAACATTCTGAGCATTCTGAAGATGTTGAAAGGGGAGAAACCCTAGTTGTCAGAAGAACCTTGTTGAATGAGGAGAAAGAACCCAATCAGAGGAAGAGTTTATTCCGCATAAGGTGCAAATGTGAAGGTAAGTGTTGTGATATTATTATTGATAGTGGAAGCACTGATAATCTTGTTTCAGAGGAGATGGTTGACAAGTTGAAGTTGACAAGAAAAAAGCATCCACATCCATATCAGATTGCATGGTTGTAGAAGGACCATAGAGCTTTGGTCAATGAGTAGTGTTTAGTGAAGTTTAAGATTGGTGACTACCATGATGACGTGTTATGTGATATCATACCAATAGATGCATGTCATATGCTATTGGGGAAACTGTGGCAGTATGATAGGAGTGTTGTCCATGATGGTCGTGCAAACACATATTCCCTAACAAAGGATGGAGTTTGTCATAAGTTGAAGCCCTTGAATGAGGTGGAAGAAAAGGTATGTAGTACTGCCAGAATTTGCCTGGTAGATGTTAGGAAATTTTTGGAGGGTATGAAGCATGATCATCATTGCTTTACATTGATTCCTAAGATTAGTCAAGAGAACTATGAAGATATACCAGTAGAAGTTTCAGATATGTTGGAAGAGTTCTAGGACATTATCTCTAATAATGTACCAGAAGGTTTACCACCAGTAAGGAAGATAAGTCATCAAATAGATTTGATACCAGGAGCCAGTTTGCCAAATAAGGCAGCCCATAGAATGACCCCTGCAGAGAATGAAGAGCTGAATAGACAAGTTCAGGAGTTTGAGGAAGGGACTGATAAGGGTGAGCCTAAGTCCAGTTGTGGTACCTACAGTACTAGCACCAAATAAGGATGGAGAATGGAGGATGTGTAAAGACTCTCGAGCCATCAATAAGATAACGATCAAGTATAGATTTCCATTACCAAGAATGGATGACATCATGGATTGTTTTAGTGGAGCCAAGTACTTCACAAAGATTGACCTGAAGAGTGGGTATCACTAGATTTGTATCAGAGAAGGAGATGAATGGAAGATAGCCTTCAAGACAAAGGAAGGTTTGTATGAGTGGTTAATCATGCCATTTGGGCTAACCAATGCACCGAGCACATTCATGCGGCTCATGAACGAGGTACTAAAAGAATTTTTGGGAAGTTTTGTTATTATTTAATTGGATGATATTTTGATTTTTAGTAAGACTTTGGATGATCATCTGATGCATATCAGAAGAGTTCTAGAGAAGCTCAGGGAGAAGAAGTTGCTAATTAATCTGAAGAAATGTAGTTTTGCAAAGAAGGAGTTGGTATACCTAGGATTTGTTGTCTCAGAGGAAGGTCTTAAGATGGACCTAGAAAAAGAAAGGGCTATCATTGAATGGCCTATGCCAAGGAGTACAATGGAGGTAAGATCTTTTTATGGTTTGGCAAGTTTTTACAAAAATTTTATCAAGAATTTTAGTAGCATTTGTGCACCCCTAACTGAGACAATGAGAGGGGATAGAAAAGAGTTTAGATGGACTAAAGGAGTAGACAAGAGCTTTGATACATTGAAGTAGACAGTTGTAGAACAACCTGTTTTGGAACTTCCAGATTTTAATAAGGTATTTTAGGTTGATTGTGATGCTAGTGGTAGTACTATAGGAGTTGTTTTGAGCCAAGAAGGTAAGCCCATTTCCTATTTTAGTGAGAAGCTTCATGATGCCAAGAAAAATTATTTTGTTTATGATCAGGAGTTTTATGCAATAGTTCAGGCTTTGAAGAAATGGAGACATTATTTGTTGCCAAAAGTGTTTGTTTTATATACTGATCATCAGGCTTTACAGTATCTTAATAGTTAAGGAAAGTTAAACCAAAGGCATTTAAAATGGGTTTAGTTTTTGCAGAGCTATACTTTTATTTTGAATCACAGGAGTGGGAAGTCCAATAGAGTTGCTAATGCCTTGAGCAGAAGGCAAAATTTGTTGACATAAATGAAGATAGAGGTTGTTGGGTTTGATGAGCTCAAAAGTTTGTATCCTAAAGATCCAGATTTTGCAGAGGCCTAGAAAGCTTGTTTGGAACATGTTACTTTGGACAAGATAAAATGGTTGGATTTCATAATCCAAGATGGCATGTTGTTTAGAGGAAGCCAGTTGTACATTCCAAGGAGTTCCATGAGAGAGAACCTAATTAAGGAGAAGCATAGTGGAGGATTGGCTGGACACTTTGGTCAAGATAAGACCATTGCTACTGTTGGTGAAAATTATTATTGCCCATAGTTGCAGCAGGATGTGAGGAAATTTGTACAGAGTTGCAGAGTGTGTCAAATGGAAAAAGGAACAAGTCAGAATACAGGGCTATATCAGCCATTACCTATACCAAAGAAGCCATGGGATGATATCAGTATGGATTTTGTTCTTGGATTACCAAGGACATAGAGAGGACATGATTCCATTTTTGTGGTGGTGGACAGATTCTCGAAGATGGCACATTTCATTCCTTGCAAGAAGACTAATGATGTTGTTCATATTGCTGAATTATTTTTCAGAGAGGTGGTGAGATTACACGGTCTACCAAAGAGCATAGTTTCAGATCAAGATACCAAGTTTGTTGGTTATTTCTAGAGGACATTGTGGAAGAAGTTGAAGATAGATTTGAAGTTCAGTTCTACACACCACCCACAGACTGATGGATAGACTGAAGTGGTGAATAGGAGTTTGGGTAACCTGCTATGATGCTTAGTAGGAGATAAGCCCAAGGGATCGGATTTGATTTTACCACAAGTAGAATTTACTTACAACAATTTTATCAATAGGAGTATTGGTAAATAACCATTCCAGATTGTATATGGTAATAGCCCAAGAAATGCTTCTGAGTTAAGAAAGTTGGACAAAGGAGAAAAGACAATTGCTGAAGCTGAAGACTTTGTAGAACATCTGAAGAATTTGCATGAAGGGGTGAGAAAGCACATTAATAAGATAAATATTCAGTACAAGGCTAAGGCAAATCAAAAGAGGAGGTATAAGGAGTTCCAGGTAGGAGATGAAGTCATGGTTCACTTGCAAAAAGAAAGGTTCCCAATTGGAACATACAATAAGTTAAAAATGAAGAAATTTGGACCGTGCATAATCTTGAAGAAGCATGATTCAGGAAATGCATATGAGGTAGAGCTATCAAGTGGGATTAATATTTCCCCTATGTTCAACATTGTTGATTTAATAGAATATCATGAGGGTGGTACAGAGGATGGAACAATAGAAGAACAATGGAGTATTCCGACATCTACTTCAATGGAGGAGATAGAAGAGATCTTGGATAGTCTTGTGGGAAGAAGTACTCAGAATAGGCAATATGAAGAATATCTGGTGAAATGGAAAGGAAAACTTGTTGAAGATTCTTCTTGGTTGTCTAAGGCAGGGGTTGACCATTTGGATTTTCCTCACACAAACACCTGAGATGTGATAGGGTCACTTCTCAAATTACCATGGGTGTCTAATGCAGGAGCATCCAGTGTTGTAAGGGCAATCTTGCATCACCCAAAAAAAGATGTGTTTCAAAATTGTTGATATTCTTTCCATTTCTTTTCAAAATTTGTGGTTCTGGTTCCATAATCGCTTGAATAATGATGTAGAACTTTCAGTTTTTCCAAACTGCTAAAAATAGTAACCTGCTATTTTAATAAAGTTTGCATTTGGGCATGGATTGAAGTGAAAATTTATAGGAAGTTACATAACAGAAATATAAGACCTTTGGTGAAGGAATCACACAAAGATCATTTGTGAATTGAAAGATATTAAAGTATCTATTTCCTGAAAAATGCCTGAAAATTATTCAAACTCAGGTTTGAGGCACTAAATGGCCCCGTACAGGCCCAAAAATGGCTAGAACCAGTAAAGCGGACTCTTAGTGAATAGAGAATTCCATGAGCTTTTTGACGCATAAAATAGTTTGTTAATCAGACACTTGGATCAAAAGTTATGGCTCCCAGAAGTTGACCTATTTTTGGAGGGAGATGCAAATTTCAAAATTAGGTTGTTGGCCACCAAAAAGGTTATTAATAACCTTTTTGGAACCCTAGGTATTAGTAGAGTTAAGGGGGCAAGTGTGGAGTCAAGAATTGGTGGGAAAATAGAAACCCTAGCTAATTTGGGGTTATAGAAGGCAGATGATTCTAGAGTCTTGTGACAGGAAGTTGTAATGTGTTATAGCCTATGGAGGGTTGATTCCTTTGATTGTAATTGAGCTTCTATAATGTAACAAGTTCTCCAAATCAATAAAGAAAGTTCTATTTTTTGTGTACAATTTCTATTGTTGTGTGTTTTATGATTTACTCCCTTCATCAGCACATTACAGGCACACACCAATGATTAGGCTTTGCCATAACAATCGTCAAAGACATTCTTAAGGGAGGATACATCAACCCCACCTTCTCGGAGGACTTTTAGAAAATGATAGGATGTGTAATCTCCTTGAGAAATACACCATCTCCACCTCAACAAAGGGCTTAAAATAAAAAATATATGGACGATATCCCACCTCCGCAAAGGGATTAATTATTGTAATATAAAATAAAGGCGTGCACTCGCTTGAAGATACAACATACCACCTCTACAGAGGGCTTACAAACATGCTTCATTAATACCAAAATCATTAGATAGCATACCTTATATATTCCCCCACCTTAAGGTGGTTGATATCAAGCACATTAAGGTAGAAAGAAAACACACAAGGAACATGAACTCTCAGAAAGCCCATGCCCCCAAAGGTGACATGTACTTTATGATCACCGAATGTTCCCACAAACACACAATTTCCTACAAGAAAAGGTATTAGCAACCATATAATCATGATAAAAAATAATCATTCACATAAAGAACTGAGGGTATACTACGGATTCAGAGACCTAGTATAACCATGGGGCTATACCACAGAAATCTCAAAACTGAGTGTAACTGAGGTGAGATTAAAATATAAACAAAGTGCATGGAGCAGATGTATTGTTATGGTTCATTAGTACAATAAGACAACATCAAAATATCACACCAAGTGATTCTACTAGAAAAGCATCAGATAATATATATCAACCCCATCACCATGTATGGACTAGGTCCATTTTTGCTTACTCATTGAACAGACACTTGGTCTATATCAATCTTATTTGTTTTTCATCATCTGCCAGCTAGATAGAACCACTAGAAGAAGGTAAACAATAAATCAAGAGAGGAGAAATAAGTTCCTTTGGGTTGTCATGTAGGAAGGTACCCCCAAGTCACCAACCACAATGCTATGCCCCTAGGACACAACACATAACAATGAAAATAGAGGAGAGGCAATATAGAAGAATGATCATACAAGTAGAAGAAGGGTGACAATAGAGGTAGTCTCCTAGTATCCTTGACCTTACAAGAGTATGAAGGGTCATCCTAGGAGGCCTAAACAACACAACATGTCACGGGGGAAACACAACACACAGGTAAAGGGTTAGAAATACTTACCTGATACAACCCAATGCTAACAACATATATATCTAGGAGGAGGCCACCCTTGACAATAACTAGAATAGGTACAACAATGAGTGTGGCCTAGGGAGGGAGAAATACACTTATTCACTATCCTCTTAGGAGTTGGAAGAAGTGACTTTTTTTTAGTGTCCTCAACATCCATCCATAGGGATTTTAATGTGAGATACCTTTCTTTATTCATGAGTGCTGCATCTTTTGGAGAGAGAGCATAGTAATGAAGGGAAGGTAAGGTTTTGTGAGGATAATTGTTGAAGTTTGTATTTTTAGTGATGTTCCAAGAATATCCAACGAAAGAAGAGGTATCCATAGTTTTCACATCCTTAGTGATATCCAAGGGACTTGAACATTCAACCCAAAGAGGGAGATCAAGGATCCTCACTTCCTTAATGATGTCCAAAGTACTTGAATATTCAGCTAAAGGAAGAATGTCTATAGGATGATCCATAGAGGCTTCATGCACTATGGTAGGAAGATAATTTTTATTATAGTTATATGAATGCTCATTATCTATCCATGGAATATTCTTTGTTGGAGGGGGTTCTTTATTCACCAATGCTTCATCTTGGCCAGAGAGAGCATTGGAATAAACAAATGGTGGGAGGTCTTCATTCATTAATGCTTCATCTTGGCCAGAGAGAGCATTAGAATGAAGATATGGTGGTATGATGTTTAGGGATGTGTCTATGAATTCATCCTCTTGCATTAAAGTGTCATCATAAGTGGGAATAACTTTGGGAGAGAGATCATAAGGTAGAACTAAGTTACCATCGCATATATTAGCAGTAGGAGGTGTAGTAAAATATATAATAGAGATAAAGTCATCTAGGGCTTCATCTAACATTTTGAAGTCATAATTACTAAATGATTCAACATATTTATTATTATCTATGAATTTAGTGAGATCATCTAATATCAGAGGGTATGTTCCCATGAGTTTTGTGAAACTATTAAAGTTAGATATATAACAAAGGATTTTATATGTAGAACTAATGTAAATATCAACATCATAGATATATGCAATTTGTTTTAAGACTTGAGGATATTTATTAGTGAATTTATGGAAATTGTCAACATATATGATGTATGCAAATAAAGCTTCCAAAGATGAATAACAAGATGCATGCATGGTGAAGGAAATCAAATAAGATAAGTGAGACTATTTCACATATAAGGACTTGTTTGAGGGAAGCGGGTACTAAAAGACACAAGGAGTCCACAACAAACACAATAGATAGGGGGGAAGAGTGTTACACAACAATGTGCAACTAATGGTTCTAAATGTTTTGATCAAGAAAGTGTGAACAAACCATTTAAAAACCTAGTGTTGAAATACACAATGTGTATTTTAACAAATGTGCCAATATTCACAAAAAGCTATGAATTGATGCAAAATTTTCACATGACCAATGAATGTATGCTTTAATATGACTTTAAGGTATGAAATTCAATATGTCTAAGATTAATGCAATGAAACAACACCAATTTATCTTTGCTTATGTGCCTAAAATGCTCAAATTTTTCACTTTTTTCAAAATTTTTAATGCAAATGCCTAAAATAAGAGGTGTTGTAAGGAAATTGATGAGGTGCAAAAAATAAAATATCTTATATCATTCATATAATACAACCAAATCCATCACAACATGCCTATAGTGCAACTCTAGAGTGATGACAAGTCAAAATCTAGTGGAAAATGCAAGTTTTTAAAACCCTAGACATGAAATTAAAGCCTAAATATATACAAAATGATGGATGAATATATTATAATGAGATTTATGATGAAAATTAATTGAGATCAGATCTGAAAATGATTTTCAAACCCTATAATGCCAAATGCAAGTGCAATTTTGATGAAAAACCAATGAAAAATGCTAGTTTTTGTTGAAATTTCTATGTAAAAATGCAAATTTTTTAAATATGAATGCAAAATTACACAAAAATGTAAAAATAAAAACAAAATTAGTTTTGAATGATTTCCTAAGATGAGTAGAAAAATATGAAACAATATTTTACCTACAAACCCTAGTTTTTGAAATTACCAGGTTATATGAAAAATTCAAAATTTCAAGCAAAACCCTAGCAATTTTATGATAAAAATGCAATGCCAAAGATTGTAAGATGTTAATTTTCTGTAATTTATATCAGATATGATGTAAAAATCATAAATTAAATTAAATTCAATTAAATTAATGCAAACTATGTCAAAATTCAAACCTTAGAATGCAATTTTTTTCCAAATTTTTCAAAATTTTCATTTTTTTTTGTAATTTTTCAAATACAATAAGATGCAAAATAAATAAATAAATGAAATGAATGCAAATATAAAGTACAAAACTAAGAAAGGTGCAAAATTTATTAAAAACACAGGTTCACCAAAATGTTTTGGATGGAAAGAGGGACTGTGATGGGGCTTTAGTTTCAAGGGTAAATCCTCCTTTAACTACAAACATTCAAGGACATATCAACCGAGTTGAATCTCTACTAAGCTAGAGCATTCACCTAATAGGTTGGGCTGTCACTTGGAATGATGTGGAAACTCATATGTTCTCAATCAATACCTCAATTTAATGCTAAAATATTCTTAAAACCCTAAGTATGAAAAATAGTAAGCAAATTGATGAATTGTAATAAATCCTTGTAGACTAAGGTAGTAGGCAGAGATTAATAATTGACCATTTTTTGAAGTTTAGGAAGAAGAATAGTTGGGGACACCTCCACTAGCACCTTAGTCCAAGGTACTATTTTCTCTGCAGAATCTAGATCTCATCTTGACACTAATATTCACTATATCTTCTATTTATGCCCCATAAGATGCGGAGGAAACCTCCACTAGCATCCTAGTCCAATGCTAGATGTTTTTTAGGATGTCAAAAGATCTTTAGATGTTGATTATGACTATCCAAATTGTTTATGTGTTTTGGGATCCAGAGGACATTGCCACTAGCGCCCATGTCCAAGTAGTCCTTTTCTTTAGGGATGTAGAGTCTATACACTATCTTACTACTCCCTGAAACTCCACTCCATATAATGTGAAACATGTAACCTATAATCACAAAGGAGTGTGGTTGGGGATTGTGGTGTTTAGAGGCTTTCCTTGGTCAATCCCCGGAGAGACATTCAAGCCTTCTGAACACTGTTGTTAGACATGGATTGTGTATCCCTGTGAGATAGCGGCAAAAGCAATTGATAAATGATTCAAATACAAATAAATATCACCTCAAAGATATAGATCTCATGGAATAAAGAAGCTCTTTCATGTCATGAGGAGATGAAGCCAAATCTGCAAATAACAAACACAATAACAACACAATACTGCTCTATAACATAATTAAAGCCTTGATTCACTTTGTAATAAGATCACAAGTTCACAATGTCCATCTAGTTTGAAAATGAAATCCTTAACATGCTTATATATGCAACTACAAACATTCCCGCTAAGAATTTTGTAATTCAAACTTGAGATGTTGGCATAGGACTATTGGTGATGATGTTGGTCACACACAAATAGACAAAACAAAAGTTACACAAAAACCCTTGTTTATCCTAAAATATAGAATGAATTCAAAGAATTCATGATCCCAAGTCCCTGATGATTAGTTCAGAATCTACTGATATTACTCAATGATTGATGTGTATTGTTGTTTTTCATTTTGGGGTCTTACGTAGATCTGTAGATTCTGTAGACACCCTAAAATGACCAAGTCACTGCACCACTTGCTTTTCGTAATTTATCAAATCACCTGCATTTCACACATTAATTAAATAATCTAATTATTTAATTAATTTCACCAAATTCTTCTAAATCACAAAATTGTGACATTAATTAAATAAATTCTCTTTATTTAATTAATTAAATCCAATTCCTCTGTTATTCTTCCATAATTAAATAATTTTAATTATTTAATCATTATCCCCTTTCCAAAAATCAAATCCACATTAATTAAATATATCCCATTATTTAATTAAATCAAAATCTGTTCTTCCAAAATCATGCACAACAATTAAATAAATTTATTTATTTAATTTGCTTTCAAATCTTCATTTTGTCTTTTATGATAATGGCTTTTACTTAGATTGGTTCGCTATATGTGATTGGTTTTTGGTTTTATTAGTTTAAATTTAATCAATTTTTTCTCATACACATTCTGGCACGCCCGGTGGGACCCACTAATCCCTTTGTTTCTTTGAGAAATTGTATTTTTTGAAGGCTGTTGTCCTCAAAATCAGCTACGCTCATTTTTAGTAGACAACCCCACGAAACTTGTCCGTTTCGTGAATCTACACTCTAAGATAGCAATCGAGAAAAAATTTTCTTGTTTTCGTGCAAGGTCAGTTGACATTTTGAAGCTCGTTTGCAACATCTCCTTGAACTGGTTTCTCGATACTTGCGAAGAACATTCAAGTCGTAGATTGTTTAAAATGTTGATTTGAGTCATTTTTAAGAGTTAGTTTTTTTTTTAAATCTTGAAATGCAAGAGTGGCGAAATTTGCCGCTCCTGCATATCTCTTGTTGATTTCACATGTAAGGTCGGCAAATTTTGCCGCTCCTTCATGTGCTTTTGTCTTGTTCTTTTAAAAAAAAACATGTAATAGCGGCAAAATGTGCCGCTTTTACATAAACCTTTCACTTTACATGTAGAGGCGGCAAATTTTGCCGCCACTACATGCATTCTTTTGTTTTTAATGCAAAGTCAGCGAAATTCGCTGTCATTGCATGTTTTGGTTTTTTCTTCTTCCCTGCGCTGGTGCCCAGAATCACCGCTAGCACAAGATTTTCAAGATTTTGGTCACGCAGTGCCATTAATGGCCACTCGTGCCACTCTTTCAGCATTTATACGTAGGTTATATATTGTATTTTGACGTTTTGTTTATTCATTTTGTTTTCTCTGCCGAGCTACTCTCCAAAACCCTTCCTCATATCGCTGGATCGCGCCATTGAGGAGATCAATCCGCATTCAACGCCACCGAATGTCAGGTTTTCGAGTTATAGCACGGGTAAGTTTTTCTCTCGTCTTCCGTTCTCCTCCTTCCCGGGTTTATCAAGAATGTTTCGTTTTGAATTTTTGTTTTTAGTTTTCTTTATGTTTTGTTTTTCATTTTGATCTGTAGTTTCCATTTTCTATGGTTTTTGTTGTTTTATTTTCACCTAGGGTCGCCCTAGATTCTACCCCGAAAACCCTAGGGATTGCGTGCCCTAGATTTCCCAAACCCTTGTTGCATTCCCCTCATGCAACATCGGCGGATTTTGCCGAGCTTACTTGGATGTGGTGACCTCTGCCGAGTGTTGAAGCGGAGAACATCCCGTTCCCTGCACTCAAACTTGCAAACGTTATCAAATGCAACAGCGGCCGAAATCGCCGCCCGGACTTCACTTTACCGTTTAATGCAGTAGCGGTAATATTCGCTGCTTGAACTCCAACCTGTCAAACATGCATTGTCGGCAAAAATCACCGCTCGGACATGTATGGAACTTCCCTTGCGATAGCGGCGAAGTTCGCCAACCAAACATGGAAAGCGAAAAAAACCTAATCATCAAATGCAGCATCGGCGTTTTTCGCCGCCCGGACATAAAAACCTTTCATTCCTTTTGCATGTAGTAGTGGCAAAATCCGCTGCTCCTACCAACCCAAACCTTCCTAACATGCAAAGGTGGCAAAATTCGCCGCCGATGCAAATAATGCAAAACCCTCATATGCAAGGGCAGCGAATTTTGCCGCCCGTGCAAAAAATATCTCAAATTTTCCTAACACTGGAAAATTTCCAATTTTATTTTCCCAAACCCGCTTCTCCTCCGATTCTTGCCCAGCTCGCACTATAGCCCCTTTTCAAGCGCATTCCCATAGTCGTGATCGCTCAACATGCAATTTTCCCAGATTGCCCCTATTTTCCCTGATTGCATGATCATGACTTTTGTTGCAGTTTCTCTTGCAGAGCTCCATTCGATGTCAAACTTCTTCACGGTAAAAGTTCATCCAAATGACTGACTTGTCCCCAAAGAAGGCAAAAGCTATGAAGTACAAATACCAAGGTGTTTTCCCAATCACCTCAGTCCACTCTAATGTAGAGGACATTAGAGATACAGAGATTGGCCATGTTGATATGGCTGAGTTTGTAGAGAGAACCAAGTCAAGCAACCCCAGTGCCATGATGAGGAAGATAGTGGAAAGTAATATTCATCTGGTATCGTCCTTCCCGGTGGCAGCTCACAATACAGAATTTGTCCTTCAGTGTGCCCATTTCTATAACAAAGATATCAGAGCTGTGGTGGACGCCAGTGGTAATGTGATAATCAGGTTGGATCCTGAGTTCATTGACAAGGTGTTCATGTGTCCTCCTGCAACAGAGGTGTTGAAGCTTGACTTTGTTGAAGCTCAAAAGGAATATGACAAGAATCCAGAGAAAGCAAAGAAAGTAATCAACAACAAATGGTTGAAGATTGCAAGGTCAAGTTTGTCTAGATGGCCACGTAGCTTTCCTCGAAGTGATTTTGTGGAAGAAGTCGGTGACTTAATTACCCTCCTCAGCAGGATAAGAGGTTTGTCCTCTTCACAATTTCATGAATGGATGTATCCTTTCATTAAGGTCATACTCCAAGGCAAGCAGGTTATTTTCTGGGGAGAGCAAATCAGTAACGCTTTGCATGATCAGCTGATGAAGGTATCCACTACCTCCAAGTTCTTCATGACTTCCTACCTCGTATACATTGCAGCCTCCATGAGGATTTTTCCAGGATTATCGTCAGAAGGGGATAGAAGAGTAGTCCCAGTATACCAGTATTATTCTCAACTAACTCTGAAAGGTTCCATTCACCATTTCAGGAGAGTGAACGATGCGTTCTTTGCTGTATTCTTGTGTCTTTTTGATCCCCAGCTGGAATAGAGAAGAATTTCAGACGAGGCATGGTCAGTGGTTAATGGTTTTGGTTGTATGTTTTTGCAGTTTCCGTCTTTTTCATACTTGAGGGTTGGCTTTTTCCCAGGCTACCCTTATATGCTTCCGAGGTTTCCTTCAGATAGACTGGAATTGATGGAGTTGTGCAGACAGATGATTGTCGTGCATAACAAGCAAATGGAACTCAAGAAGCCTGGCTTCAGATTTCCAGTAGAGATCGGCAGATATTCAGTGTTGACTGCCGCAAAGGCAAGGGCTATTGAAACGGAAATGCAGTTGGTCACCATGAAGCAATTCAAGAGGAGGCCAAAATTTGACTACCGGGGTGTGAAGGATAAAATCAAGAGGAAAACACAGTTTCACGAACCCATGGTGGAAGATGTCTGGATAGATTTGAGGACAGAGGAAGACATCAGGAAACTAGACTATAGCAGGCTGTCTCTAGATCAAATTGAATATCTGGGACTTGCTGATATTCCAGAAGACCTTGTGGATGCTGGAAAATTGGTTGATGCCAAGTATGAAGCAGAACAGATAGCTGGTACTCCTCTACCTCCAATTCAATGGTCTCAAAAGGAGTTAACTTCATTAAGGAAGAGATTTGAGCCCATATTGGCTAAAACCAATAAGTGGCTGGAAGATAAAGGAATTACGCTGAAGGAATTCCTCACTGGTTCAGAAACTGAAGTTCAAGAGCAGACTGGTAACAGGGTTGAAAACAGAACGAAGAATAAGAGTGATGCTCCATCATCCTCTAAAACACATAAACCTAAAATCAGATTTGTGACGAAGAAAGCAAAAGTTGTTGAGGAGGAGCCTGAACCAAAAGAAATGGAAGTCGAAGAGCCAGCGACTGGAGATCCGGCAACTGAAGAGCCAGCTACAGATGAGATGGATGTCGAAGACAAGGATTCAGAGCAACAAGATAAAGAGGCTTTGTCTCCACAGGACAATACACCTGTTGCACCCCCTGAGCCTACTTCCCCCATTATCATTCCTTCCTCTGAATCCCCTTCTCCTCCTAAAATAATCTTTGATAATCCCCATAGCACTTTTGAGAATGTTCTCCGTTCTTCTGATTCCATTCCTAGTTTCTCATCTTCATCTTTTGATATTGGTGACACATCTATGTTTGATCATTTTGTGATGCATACTGAACAAGTTTCAAGTGCCAATGTAACAGGTGCAGTTTTTACCAACACCCCGCCTATTGTTTCCACCACCAGCACAAGCACAGTTCCAGTAACACCAGTGGTAGGAATGGACTCCAATGTGAATACTTCTCTGCTTCCACCTTGGTTGTCAGCTTACACGCCAAAGAGAAAAAATCAAGTCATCTCTCCAGATGATTTTGATTTCACCAAGCTGGTACCTGCAAAACCTAAGGCTCCGAAGAAACCAAAGATCCTTTCAAGGGTACTTGAAGAAAAGGGGCAGAAAGTTTTGGAGATAGCAAAACTCCCACAGGATGCAACTGTTGAAAATTTTGACATGAATGACTACTCAATTTCTAGGGTTGAATTGGGCAAAATCACCCATGAAAGCGCTAAAAATGATATGCAGTCAGCCATGGACATCCTGATCCAGAAGTTTGATAGGGAAAAAGAAATGAAAGATCACTATAAGGCAAAGGTGGAACAGCTGACTGCGGTGGTAAGAAAGATCACTTTGAACTCAGAAGCAGTTACTCCAGAAGCCGTATATGTAGAAGACCCTGTCATTCTGAAGGCAGAAAAGACCCACCTCCGAGGAAAAGTACTTGAAGAGTACTTGGATAGGATGCGAGCCCAGGGAATCTCTTTGCTCACGGAGGTATTTGAGAAAATGGATAAGATGAGGAAGGTAAGGGCAGAACTCAACGATCTCATTGATGCCATCTCTCATGATATTGAGCGCACAGAGGATACTCACGATAAGTGGGTGGAAATGAGGAAGCTAAAAATAAGTACCTTGATATCCATTGGTGCTATTTCTAACAGAGATTCATACACTGAAACAAAGGAAGCTCTGATGTACAGGAGCAGTATGCTTAGGAATTTGATCAAGGATCTTGAGGCTACAAAAGAGATCAGCGAAGAAAATGATGTCAACCTTTTGCACAAGTTGGAGGAACTGCCTTGTAACTTGGTATCACAAGATAACCAATTCCTGTCAGCAGAAGAAATGGTCAAAGAATTTGAAGACATGTTCCAAAGGGAATTTGAAGATAAAGCATTTTCAATAACTTCTGTGGACAACCTCTTGGACAACCAGTTAACCTTGGACAATCTGAAAACCAGGTTAACCAATCATGCCAAGTCAATCACTACAGTAAGGGATGCCATAGTGATGGCTAGGATGATCTTCAAAAACACATTCAACCCAGATAGCATTGAAATGCAGGTGACCTTCACTATGTATGATGACCACGTGAGAAAAGGTAGTGACACAAATTGAAGCAGCTGGTTTTTCCCTTAGTTTATTTTCTGATTCTCACATGTACTTTCAAAACAATTTTGGACATTTTTACATGTACATTTTCAATATGTAATTACATGTAAAAATATAGGAAGTCCCAAGTCAATAAGGACTCCTATTTTTGAATAAGTCAAAGTAGTTGTAGATTTCCTAGATTTTCTCAAGGTCTTTCCCTATAAATAAAGGGGACCTCTTTTGTAAATATCTATCTTTTGTCTATTGCAAGAAAACTCTGGCGAATTGAAAAGCAAATCAAGACTTTGTGCTTATTTGAAAATCAATATTCAAATATTTATCAATACAAGAAAACAAGTTCAATTCCAATCTTTGTCTTGGGATTATTTGTGTTGTGATAGTTTTGTTCTTATGTCTTGCTATCATAATCTTATTTGATAATAATTGAAGCGTGGAGTTTGTTTCAAGTGATTGAGGAGCGCTCTTAATTTGATTCTGATAAACTTTGTGTTATCAAATTGGTTGTGGGTTATATGTTCATGTTTGTGAGAATACAACAGTTTGGGGACTTTGTGCTGCAAGTTGTTATATTTGAATTACTTTTATCATATTGAAGAGGAGTGAAGACTTTGGGCTGCATTCTACTTCAAATAGTTCCGGTTACAAGTAGTGAGTGAGGTAACAGAAAACTTTGTGTTTCTGTGATATTGTGATAATCTATAAGTTTTATATCCAGAGTTTGAAATATAAACATTTATTCTGAAAAAAGAGAATGAGGTGAGATGGAACCACCACAAACATAGTTTTTAGTATACATAAATTTGATAAGTGTTTGATTTACAAAAGTTAAGTAATTAGAGGGAACCTCCCCTTGCTGAGAGGAGAGACTTTGTCTCATCATAGTTGTGGCTGATATACCCATTTTTCCGTTAGCAAGTTAACGACAAAATATTCAACCAACAGTTTTTTGGCGACTCTACTGGGGAAGAACGCGCAACTTGAAGCCTCACGTTTCAAGTTGAAGCATTTTCAGTTCTTTTCCATTTTCTTGCAATATTGTGTTTAGTATAATATAGTCTGGCAGATTCCCGGTACACCAGAAGTAAGAGGGCTTAGGGTATTATTGATCCTGCATTTGAGTTGATGCAGCAGAATAATTTTGGATTCTTAACTCCACGGCCTCGTCTTCAGCGCACCAGGAGTTTTGCCCCTACAAACACCAGGTCCCCAATACCAGGTGAAGTTTCTATTGCTAGTGCCAACAGAGTTTTGGTTGTTCATACACCACCAAGATTTGTTATACCACCTTTCAATCAGCGCGTCATGGCAGCCCAAGGTCCTTGGGGTAATACCTTTGGTCCTCTAAATTTGACCCCACCATTACATGAACTACCTCGTAGTTCAAGAAAGAATTTCCCCAAATTCTATGGTGACGGAAAAGTTCATCCTAATGAGCATATTGCGGCTTTTTGTATAGCCTGCGGTGTGATAGGTGTCAAGCACAAAGATGTGGCTGTGCGACTCTTTGTAGAAACACTACAAGGCACTGCCGCAGATTGGTTCTATCACCTCCAAGCCCAGACCATAACTAACTGGGCTACTCTCAAAACAAAGTTCGAAGCCAGGTTCAAACCTGTGAAAGATGCTCATGCATTGTTGGCACAGCTGACATAGATGAAAAAGGAACCTCATGAACCAATGAGAGATTTCATTGCTAAGTTCAACAAATTGAGAAACAGGATTCCCACCACCGTTGAACCCACAGCGGAGAATCTCAAATGTTTCTTTATCAACACACAGCTTCTGGAGGTAAGTTTCCTATTGAGGCGAGCTGCTCCTACTAATCTTGCTGCGGCTCAGATTCTGGCAACTGAGGTAGAAGATGATCTTATCCTGGCAGGTAAGATAAGAAGGGACACTAATAGAAATAAAAGCTCCTCTTCTACTGAGAACCATTCCACAAGCACCACGGATCCCATAGTGCAAAAGCTAGCAAATGAATTGCTAGCTCTCAAAAGACAAATGTCCCAAGGTATATCTGCACCTCCTTCTTACCGAGATATACCAAGGAGGACATTCCCAAACAATTCATATCAAGGCAATGCTACTAGGAGTCAAGGACAGCAAAACCGTCTTCCGCCTACTCAGGGGAAGCTTGCTATTGAAGCAGCGCCAGTCAACTCTGCCATTGGATACTATGAAGGGGAAAATGAACTTTCTTTCCAACCCGAGTTGGAATATGAAAATGGTGCTAATCTCTTCACAAAAGGAGAAGAAGAGATAGCTGGCGACTCTACCATCAGCTTTCTGAACTACCAGGATGAAGCTGAAAAAGGAGAAGTGAGTGAAGGAGCATATGCTATTTTCACTAGGTCTCAAAATCAGTCAGCTCTTCAAGCTGATAAAGGGAAAGCCAGGGAAGAATCTCAACCGGCGATTTTGATCGCTAAACGGGGGACTCCTCTACCTTTCCAGTCAAAAGACTCGGTGGTCAATAAACAAGTAAGTGCCTCTAATGAATTTGTACCTTCCACTTCTACTCCTCAGACTAGTGCTGTCACTACTAAAAATCAAAATGATGGTTTTTCTTCCTCCATATCTAATTCTTTTTAGCAGTTCGATATAATAGACCATGCTAGGAGAACTAAGATACAAATGTCTGAAGTTGAATATTTACAGGCTAATCTTGAACAATTTGATAGATTAGCCAAATATGTCAAAAACAAGGCCATCCCTATAGGACAAGAGTTTCCTAAAGTTACTCATGACTCCTCCAAAAGTAAACCTACCCAAAACAATCTTGTTACTACTCCTCCTGCGATTTCTAGAAAAATTGACCCCTTCTATGTTTCCCTACTAGTGAATGGTCACAAGTTGAGCAATTGCGTAATAGATTCTGGAGCCTCAGACAACGTTATGCCTGCTAAGGTAGCAGATGCCCTTGGCCTCACCTTAACCAAAACTTTTGGGAGGTGTTTCTCTATGGAGAATAAGCAAGTTCCACTTTTGGGTCAAATCAAAGACGCCCAATTTGCATTTGCGGCTTTTCCGGATAAGAGAATCAAGATGACAGTCTTGGTAGCTGATGTTCCAGCTTCATACGGCATCCTCCTTGGACGTAATTTCTGCAAGGATGTGGGTGGAGAGTTGAACATGGATTTGTCTAAAGCTAGGATACCTGTTAAAGGTGTCATGCAGAAACTGCTTCCTAAGAAGGAGGTGAAATATATTGTTACTCAAACATCAAACCCCAAAGCTCAAATTTTGTTTGAATCCTCGGGAATGGGTAACTATTTTCTATCTACTGAAGATTGTTCTGATTCATCAGATGAGGCTACATCGGGTGATAGCTTTGATATGTCAGATGGAGAATCAAAAGAGTTTTCAGACGAAAGTTCAGGTAAAGGTATAGCAATTCCAGATTCTTCCCTCACCGATGAAGAGGAATCTTCTGACCAGAGGAAGTCTAAGAAATCAAATTCTGATGGAGTCTGGATTTTAGAGTTTGATGGCAGTTGTTCTTCTACCGGTTCTGGAGCCGGAGTGGTCTTGATATCACCACAAGGTGATATTTTACCTTTTTCATATAAGCTACAGTTTGACAATACCAATAACACCGCCGAATACGAGTCCTTGTTGCTCGGATTGGAAGCGGCGCATGCCAGAGGTGTTAAGATCCTGCATGCTCAAGGGGACGCCGAATTGGTAGTTTGTCAAGTAAGAAATTTGTACCAAACAAAAAATGAAAGATTGAGACAATATCGCAATCGTGTATGGGATTGCATTGAAGATTTCGATGCTTTCAATATTTCAGCTGTGCCAAGAGAGTTCAATGACCATGCAGATTCATTGGCTGTTTCTACCACTCTCATGGTGCCTCACAAGGATTTCAAAGGAAGCAAGTACACTATTGAGTTGGTCTTCAGACCAAGTGTACCTGATAACGCTGATCATTGGCAGGTGTTCAATGGCGATAATCAAATCATTGCTTTCCTAGAAAAGATGGATAGTTTTGACGAGCTTTACTTTGAAGGAAGCGAATCACCACCTCGTGAATATGTTTCTGAGGTAGATTCGTAGACTGGCGAAGAATTTCTACAGTTGAAAGGAAATAAAATCCCAAAAGGATTGGTTTCCCTTGAGAGACTCTTTGATAAACATGACAGGTATATCAAGCAGCGGCAACAACAGCAGGATTTGAGTTCTTCCATGGAATTTGAGCAGGTCAATTTGGGTACAGAAACAGATCCTAAGATGGTCAACATCAGAAAATGTTGCACTGCTGATGAAAGATTCAAATTCATTACCCTCCTCCACCATTACATTGATGTTTTGGCTTACTCCTATGATGATCTGAAGTCTTTCAGGCCTAAGGAGGTTCGACACAAAATTCCCCTCAAAGCTGGATCGTTGCCTTACAAACAGAAGCAGAGGCAATACAATCCAAAGATATCAGGTACGATTCTTTCTGAAATTTAGAAGATGCTGAATGCAAGGATTATTTTTCCAATTCACCATTCCACCTGGGTTTCAAACATAGTACCTGTAAGGAAGAAGAACAGAGAAATCCGTATCTGTGTTGACTTTAGAAACCTCAACCAGTCTTCCTTGAAAGATAACTACCCTTTGCCCATCATGGACCAAGTATTGCAAACAGTGACAGGTTCAGAAATGCTATCTATGTTAGATGGTTTTTCAGGGTATAACCAAGTAGAGGTAAACGAAGCTGATCAGTTCAAAACTACCTTCACCACACCACGGGGCACATTTGCATATTGCAGAATGCCTTTCGGTCTGATCAATGCTGGCGCAACATTTCAGAGAGCGATGGATCTTGCTTTCAGAGATGAAATGGGTAAGTTTATCGTGGTGTACCTCAACGATCTGACTGTTTTCTCCAAAAATCATCATGATCATGCGCATCATTTGCGACAAGTGCTGGAACGCTGTCGGCAAAATGGTATTTCCCTTAATCCCAAGAAGTCAGTTTTTGGGGTGACGGAGGGTAAGCTTCTTGGGCACATTGTATCCCGGGAAGGTACTAAGATTGACCCGGAGAGGGTTAAATCTATTCAAAGTCTCACTCTGCCAACAAGTAAGACTGATGTTCATTCTTTCTTCGGAAAGGTGAATTTTCTGTGAAGGTTCATTCCTGAGTTTGCAGAAAAAACCTGTCACATTGTTAATATGATGAAGGGTAAGGCCGCTTTCCATTGGACCATGGAAGGTAAGGAAGCGTTCAAGGACATCAAGAGAGCTATTGCTCGTGCTCCAGCTCTTGTTTGTCCAGATTACACTAAGGATTTTGTAGTCTATAGTTATGCTTCAGAACACACACTTTCAGCTATCCTGGTTCAACAGAATGAAGAAGGCGTTGAATCCCCCATATCATTTATGAGTTGTCCTCTCAAAGCTCATGAATTGAAGTATTCGAATATGGAGAAGCATGCCTATGCCGTAGTCAAAGCGGTTAAGCATTTTAGGTTCTATATTCTAAACTCACACACTGTTGTCATGGTGCCTGATACAACAGTCAAATCCATCCTAACTCAACAAGAGTTCAGAACAAAGAGAGGTAATTGGATCACTAAGATCCAAGAATTCGATCTGGATATCAAGCCTACTAAGCTTGTACAGGGTAAAGGTTTGTGTCAATTGATCACAGACAACGTTCCAAAAGAGACAGGGGATGAAGAAGAAGAAGTTGTGGACACGCCAACTGTCCTTTTTGTTACTACAACTGACGAGTGGTATTCCAATATCGCTCATTTCCTTACCTATGGTGAATGCCCTTCTCACTTGTCTTATAAGGAAAGGAGAACTGTCAAGTTAAAAGCTGCTAACTACATCCTTTGGGACAATGGTTTGTACAAGAGAAGTCTTGACAGTGTATTTCTTCGTTGCGTGGACAAAGCGCAACAAGGTAGACTTTTGGAGTCCTTCCATAATTTGGCTTGTGGTGGACATTTTTCAGCACCTGTAATGGCTCACAAGATTCTGTGAGCTCGATACTATTGGCCTACATTATTCCAAGATGCATACAATTGGGTACGTAGGTGTGAGTTATGCCAGCAGTTTGTTGGGAAACCAAAATTGGCAGCCTTACCTCTAAAACCAGTGGTGATTGAGGAACTCTTTCAGCAATGGGGTATTGACTTCATTGGCGTAGTGAATCCATCATCAAGTGCCGAACATAACTATGTCCTCACAGCAACAGACTATTTTACCAAATGGGTGGAAGCTATTCCAGTCAAACACGCCACTTCTGAGGTGGTATGCAGTTTTCTTAAGGAGAACATTATTTCGAGGTTTGGAGTTCCAAACAAGATTGTAGCAGACAATGCTACTTGTTTTTCCTCTTATGAGATTACTGAGTTTTTCTACGAACATGGGATCACCCTTTCCCATTCTTCAGACTATTATCCGCAAGGGAATGGTCAAGCAGAATCAAGCAATAAGAATCTGGTCACTATCATCAAGAAGTTGGTAGATGAGAATCAGAGAACTTGGCATAAGGCATTGTTTGATGCTTTATGGGCAGATAGGATTACACCCAAAAGAGTGATAGGCATGTCGCCATTTCAACTTCTATATGGTCTGAATGCAGAGATACCGATCACCTTGGAATTGCCAGCGTTGAAGTTGGTAAAGGCATTGGAAGATAGAACTTTTGATAGTTCTATTGACAAAAGGATCATGTATTTGACTGAACTGGAAGAGCAGCGCACTGTTGTGGTGGACCGTATTGCTGAGCACCAAAATCAAGTAAAGAGACTCTTTGACAAGAAGGCTAAGGCTCATGAGTTTCAGGTTGGAGATCAAGTCTTGCTATGGGACAAGAGGAGAGAACCAAAAGGAATGCACGAAAAATTTGATTCCTTGTGGAGAGGTCCATTCACCATTCGTCAGTTCTGTGGTGAAAACAGTTTCTTGCTGGAGTATCAGGATGGGACACCATTCTTGTTGCCTCACAGTGGACAACATCTGAAGCACTTCAATCCTTGAAGTTTCAGATAAGTTAAATTGTACATTTGTATAGTTTTGTGTTTTATTTTTGTGTTTTCGTTTAGTCTTTTGTGTCTTTTTCTTTTTAGCTTGACTCTATAGCCCAATGGCATGGATGAAGGCACTTAGAGACTGAATTCTACTCCCCTCAATCGTTTCAAAGTTCGATTGAAGGAAGTTCCCCAGTTAGAGCCAGCTGTTGTCCTCAAAATCAGCTACGCTCATTTTTAGTAGACAACCCCACGAAACTTGTCCGTTTCGTGAATCTACACTCTAAGATTGCAATCGAGAAAAGATTTTCTCATTTTCATGCGAGGTCAGTTGACATTTTGAAGCTCGTTTGCGACGTCTCCTTGAACTGGTTTCTCAATACTTGCGAAGAACATTCAAGTCGTAGATTGTTTAAAATGTTGATTTGAGTCATTTTTAAGAGTTAGTTTTTTTTAAAATCTTGAAATGCAAGAGCGGCAAAATTTGCCGCTCCTGCATATCTCTTGTTGATTTCACATGTAAGGTTGGCAAATTTTGCCGCTCCTTCATGTGCTTTTGTCTTGTTCTTTTAAAAAAAAACATGTAATAGCGGCAAAATGTGCCGCTTTTACATAAACCTTTCACTTTACATGTAGAGGCGGCAAATTTTGCCGCCACTACATGCATTCTTTTGTTTTTAATGCAAAGTCGGCAAAATTTGCCGTCATTGCATGTTTTGGTTTTTTCTTCTTCCCTGCGCTGGCGCCCGGAATCACCGCTAGCACAAGATTTTTGGGATTTTGGTCACGCAGTGCCATTAATCGCCACTCGTACCACTCTTTCAGCATTTATACGCAGGTTATATATTATATTTTGACGTTTTGTTTATTCATTTCATTTTCTCTGCCGAGCTACTCTCCAAAACCCTTCCTCATATTGCTGGATCATGCCATTGAGGAGATCAATCTGCATTCAACGCCACCGAACGTCGGGTTTTCGAGTTATAGCACGGGTAAGTTTTTCTCTCGTCTTCCGTTCTCCTCCTTCCTGGGTTTATCAAGAATGTTTCGTTTTGAATTTTTGTTTTTAGTTTTCTTTATGTTTTGTTTTTCATTTTGATCTGTAGTTTCCGTTTTCTATGGTTTTTGTTGTTTTGTTTTCACCTAGGGTCGCCCTAGATTCTACCCCGAAAACCCTAGGGATTACGTGCCCTAGATTTCCCAAACCCTTGTTGCATTCCCCTCATGCAACATCGGCGGATTTTGCCGAGCTTACTTGGATGTGGTGACCTCTGCCGAGTGTTGAAGCGGCGAACATCCCGTTCCCTGCACTCAAACTTGCAAACGTTATCAAATGCAACGGCGGCCGAAATCGCCGCCTGGACTTCACTTTACCGTTTAATGCAGTAGCAGTAATATTCGCCACTTGAACTCCAACCTATCAAACATGCATTGTCGGCGAAAATCACCGCTCGGACATGTATGGAACTTCCCTTGCGATAGCGGCGAAGTTCGCCGACCAAACATGGAAAGCGACAAAACCTAATCATCAAATGCAGCATTGGCGTTTTTCGCCGCCTAGACATAAAAACCTTTCATTCCTTTTGCATGTAGTAGCAGCAAAATCCACCGCTCCTACCAACCCAAACCTTCCTAACATGCAAAGGCGGCAAAATTCGTTGCCGATGCAAATAATGCAAAACCCTCATATGCAAGGGCGGCGAATTTTGCCGCTCGTGCAAAAAATATCTCAAATTTTCCTAACACTGGAAAATTTCCAATTTTATTTTCCTGAACCCGCTTCTCGTCCGATTCTTGGCCAGCTCGCACTATAGCCCCTTTTCAAGCGTATTCCCATAGTCGTGATCGCTCAACATGCAATTTTCCTAGATTGCCCATATTTTCCCTGATTGCATGATCATGACTTTTGTTGCAGTTTCTCTTGCAGATCTCCGTTCGACGTCAAACTTCTTCACGGTAAAAGTTCGTACAAATGACTGACTTGTCCCTGAAGAAGGCAAAAGCTATGAAGTACAAATACCAAGGTGTTTTCCCAATCACCTCAGTCCACTCTAATGTAGAGGACATTAGAGATACAGAGATTGGCCATGTTGATATGGCTGAGTTTGTAGAGAGAACCAAGTCAAGCAACCCCAGTGCCATGATGAGGAAGATAGTAGAAAGTAATATTCATCTGGTATCCTCCTTCCTGGTGGCAACTCACAATACAGAATTTGTCCTTCAGTGTGCCCATTTCTATAACAAAGATATCAGAGCTGTGGTGGACGCTAGTGGTAATGTGATAATTAGGTTGGATCCTGAGTTCATTGACAAGGTGTTCATGTGTCCTCCTGCAATAGAGGTGTTGAAGCTTGACTTTCTTGAAGCTCAAAAGGAATATGACAAGAATCTAGAGAAAGAAAAGAAAGTAATCAACAACAAATGGTTGAAGATTGCAAGGTCAAGTTTGTCTAGATGGCCACGTAGCTTTCCTCAAAGTGATTTTGTGGAAGAAGTTGCTGACTTAATTACCCTCCTTAGCAGGATAAGAGGTTTGTCCTCCTCTTCACAATTTCATGAATGGATGTATCCTTTCATTAAGGTCATACTCCAAGGCAAGCAGGTTATTTTCTGGGGAGAGCAAATCAGTAACGCTTTGCATGATCAGCTGACGAAGGTATCCACTACCTCCAAGTTCTTCATGACTTCCTACCTGGTATACATTGCAGCCTCCATGAGGATTTTTCCAGGATTATCGTTAGAAGGGGATAGAAGAGTAGTCCCAGTATACCAGTATTATTCTCAACTAACTCTGAAAGGTTCCATTCACCATTTCAGGAGAGTGAACGATGTGTTCTTTGCTGTATTCTTGTGTCTTTTTGATCCCCAGCTGGAACAGAGAAGAATTTCAGACAAGGCATGGTCAGTTGTTAATGGTTTTGGTTGTATGTTTTTGCAGTTTCCTTCTTTTTCATACTTGAGGGTTGTCTTTTTCCCAGGCTACCCTTATATGCTTCCGAGGTTTCCTTCAGATAAACTGGTATTGATGGAGTTGTGCAGACAGATGATTGTCGTGCATAACAAGCAAATGGAACTCAAGAAGCCTGGCTTCAGATTTCCAGTAGAGATCGGCAGATATTCAGTGTTGACTGCCGCAAAGGCAAGGGCTATTGAAACGGAAATGCAGTTGGTCACCATGAAGCAATTCAAGAGGAGGCCAAAATTCGACTACCGAGGTGTGAAGGATAAAATCAAGAGGAAAACACAGTTTCACGAACCCATGGTGGAAGATGTCTGGATAGATTTGAGGACAGAGGAAGACATCAGGAAACTGGACTATAGCAGGCTGTCTCTAGATCAAATTGAATATCTGGGACATGCTGATATTCGAGAAGACCTTGTGGATGATGGCGAATTGGTTGATGCCAAGTATGTAGCAGAACAGATAGCTGGTACTCCTCTACCTCCAATTCAATGGTCTCAAAAGGAGTTAACTTCATTAAGGAAGAGATTTGAGCCCATATTGGCTAACACCAATAAGTGGCTGGAAGATAAAGGAATTACGCTGAAGGAATTCCTCACTGGTTCAGAAACTGAAGTTCAAGAGCAGACTGGTAAGAGGGTTTAAAACAGAACGAAGAATAAGAGTGATGCTCCATGATCCTCTAAAACACATAAACCTAAAATCAGATTTGTGACGAAGAAAGCAAAAGTTGTTGAGGAGGAGCCTGAACCAAAAGAAATGGAAGTCGAAGAGCCAGCGACTGGAGATCCGGTAACTGAAGAGCCAGCTACAGATGAGATGGATGTTGAAGACAAGGATTTAGAGCAACAAGATAAAGAGGCTTTGTCTCCACAGGACAATACACCTGTCGCACCCCCTGAGCCTACTTCCCCCATTATCATTCCTTCCTCTGAATCCCCTTCTCCTCCTAAAATAATCTTTGATAATCCCCATAGCACTTTTGAGAATGTTCTCTGTTCTTCTGATTCCATTCCTAGTTTGTCATCTTCATCTTTTGATATTGGTGACACATCTATGTTTGATCATTTTGTGATGCATACTGAACAAGTTTCAAGTGCTAATGTAACAGGTGCGGTTTTTACCAACACCCCGCCTATTGTTTCCACCACCAGCACAAGCACAGTTCCAGTAACACCAGTGGTAGGAATGGACTCCAATGTGAATACTTCTCTGCTTCCACCTTGGTTGTCAGCTTACACGCCAAAGAGAAAAAAGCAAGTCATCTCTCCAGATGATTTTGATTTCACCAAGCTGGTACCTACAAAACCTAAGGCTCCGAAGAAACCAAAGATCCTTTCAAGGGTACTTGAAGAAAAGGGGCAGAAAGTTTTGGAGATAGCAAAACCCCCACAGGATGCAACTGTTGAAAATTTTGACATGAATGACTACTCAATTTCTAGGGTTGAATTGGGCAAAATCACCCATGAAAGCACTAAAAATGATATGCAGTCAGCCATGGACATCCTGATCCAAAAGTTTGACAGGGAAAAAGAAATGAAAGATTACTATAAGGCAAAGGTGGAACAGCTGACTGCGGTGGTAAGAAAGATCACTTTGAACTCAGAAGCAGTTACTCCAGAGGCCGTATATGTAGAAGACCCTGTCATTCTGAAGGCAGAAAAGACCCACCTCCGAGGAAAAGTACTTGAAGAGTACTTGGACAGGATGCGAGCCCAGGGAATCTCTTTGCTCACAGAGGTATTTGAGAAAATGGATAAGATGAGGAAGGTAAGGGCAGAACTCAACGATCTCATTGATGCCATCTCTCATGATATTGAGCGCACAGAGGATACTCACGATAAGTGGGTAGAAATGAGGAAGCTAAAAATAAGTACCTTGATATCCATTGGTGCTATTTCTAACAGAGATTCATACACTGAAACAAAGGAAGCTCTAATGTACAGGAGCAGTATGCTTAGGAATTTGATCAAGGATCTTAAGGCTGCAAAAGAGATCAGCGAAGAAAATGATGTCAACCTTTTGCACAAGTTGGAGGAACTGCCTTGTAACTTGGTATCACAAGATAACCAATTCCTGTCAGCAGAAGAAATGGTCAAAGAATTTGAAGACATGTTCCAAAGGGAATTTGAAGATAAAGTATTTTCAATAACTTCTGTGGACAACCTCTTGGACAACCAGTTAACCTTGGACAATCTGAAAACTAGGTTAACCAATCATGCCAAGTCAATCACTACAGTAAGGGATGCCATAGTGAGGGCCAGGATGATCTTCAAAAACACATTCAACCCAGATAGCATTGAAATGCAGGCGACCTTCACTATGTATGATGACCACGTGAGAAAAGGTGGTGACACAAATTGAAGCAGCTGGTTTTTCCCTTAGTTTATTTTCTGATTCTCACATGTACTTTCAAAACAATTTTGGACATTTTTACATGTACATTTTCAATATGTAATTACATGTAAAAATATAGGAAGTCCCAAGTCAATAAGGACTCCTATTTTTGAATAAGTCAAAGTAGTTGTAGATTTCCTAGATTTTCTCAAGGTCTTTCCCTATAAATAAAGGGGACCTCTTTTGTAAATATCTATCTTTTGTCTATTGCAAGAAAACTCTGGCGAATTGAAAAGCAAATCAAGACTTTGTGCTTATTTGAAAATCAATATTCAAATATTTATCAATACAAGAAAGCAAGTTCAATTCCAATCTTTGTCTTGGGATTATTTGTGTTGTGATAGTTTTGTTCTTATGTCTTGCTATCATAATCTTATTTGATAATAATTGAAGCGTGGAGTTTGTTTCAAGTGATTGAGGAGCGCTCTTAATTTGATTCTGATAAACTTTGTGTTATCAAATCGGTTGTGGGTTATATGTTCATGTTTGTGAGAATACAACAGTTTGGGGACTTTGTGCTGCAAGTTGTTATATTTGAATTACTTTTATCATATTGAAGAGGAGTGAAGACTTTGGGCTGCATTCTACTTCAAATAGTTCCGGTTACAAGTAGTGAGTGAGGTAACAGAAAACTTTGTGTTTCTGTGATATTGTGATAATCTATAAGTTTTATATCCAGAATTTGAAATATAAACATCTATTCTGAAAAAAGAGAATGTGGTGAGATGGAACCACCACAAACATAGTTTTTAGTATAAATAAATTTGATAAGTGTTTGATTTACAAAAGTTAAGTAATTAGAGGGAACCTCCCCTTGCTGAGAGGAGAGACTTTGTCTCATCATAGCTGTGGCTGATATACCCATTTTGCCGTTAGCAAGTTAACAACAAAATATTCACCCAACAAAGTCATAGTACGGTACAACGCAAACGACATTGTAAAGCGCTTCTGGCCGTATCTTTGAGCGCTCTTGGAGGCACATTACAGTGCCTTTGGGGGCACTATGGCACTTCTGGTAGTAGAAAGCAGCGCTTTCGGTACCACAAAACAGCGCGACCGGTAGCATCGTTAAGTGCTTTTGGCTAAATTAGATTTTTGACTTCATTTGGTGTTGTTGCAGGGTTTTTTCGTTACATATTTGTTTGATTTGTCTGACAAGCTATTGTATTTGTCTTTCAAACTTGCTTTTTGATACTTCCTAAGCTGATTTATTTAGGGGTATCTTCGGTATTTGCTTTAATCTATTATGTTGATACATTTTCTGAGTTTTCTAGATTTGACAATTCAGATCTATCAGATATTATTGCTCAGAACAATAGATCAACCATGAAATCCCATTTTGATCTAGTTATTTTGACAAAAGCTAATCTTTTTATGATCTAAGACCGTGCAGTGCATTTGGTATAAGGTAATTGCACTTTCGGATACACAGTAAAGTGCTTCTGGACTTTTTTCAGCACTTTTGGTTTTATCCTTCGACGCTTCCGGTATATACTACATCGCTGTTGGCATAACAGTATCGCACTTCTGGATACACAATACAGCACCTCTAGATACTATGCAGTGCTTCTGGTAATAGTCTCCAACACTTCTGGTTTGTGTTATAGTGCTTTTGGAAATACAGTAAGTCACCTCCGATAAGACAGTGCAGCGCTTTTGGTCAAAGTTGATTTTTTTTTTGCTAACTTGTGAATTTTTGGTGGAACTAACTGACTTGTTGTAGCTTCTTATTACTCACACAGAGCAAATAGGTGTTTTAACATGTTCATGCAGGACAAGCGTCAAAGAACCTTTTCATTTATCTCACTAAGTCTTAGAAACACATTGCATGCTTAAAGGGATAATTGAACAAATCATTTTTTTTCTTGCAATCTAAGTCTTAGGAACATATTGCTTTTCTTAAGGGACAATGGACATGTATGCACACAGACCTCAATTTTTTAAGGGACAATGGACATGAATGCCAAACACTTCAATTTCATAAGAGACAATTGACAACTACAAACGTGTGTGTGCCTAGTTTAGTTGCACCTTATTTTTCTTATAACGGGACAATTAAACCTTTGTTTGACGTGCTTGCTCTTACTTTTCTGTACTTCCTTTAGAAGGGCCTGCTTTTGGATTGCACTTCATCCAAAAGGGACGACCCTAACCAGAGTTTTCCTTTGAACTGCTATATAAGAGGGATAAGGCGAAAGCCAAGTCCTAACCGATGTCAGCCTTACCTTGTGGTGCCAAACTGAAAAGAGGTGTACTAGCTCTTTGTGGAAACGATTTTCACATTGAGCGAAGTGTTTGATACTCTTAGTAGGATTGGTTAAAGCTTTTAGTAGCTTGTCACATTGCTCATAAGGTGTTGGTCCCTCAAAGTTACTAAGAACCATTTTAGATAGAGACTACCCAACCTACCTCCGAACATTGCGGTAATCATCAGTGCAAGGGGAATCGATTTAAGCCCTTAAGATACTCACCATTGGCTCCCTTGAGAAGAGATAGTATTCCCTTGGACATAAAGCTCTTGTGACCTACTTGAGCTTTCCAAGGGGAGGGTGAGATATCCCTACCTATCGTCTCTCGCAAAGATACTAAATATCTGACACCTTTATGGAATGATATTTTTATCGACGGAGTATTAAGCTGTGAGCTGATCTACTGCAATGAAACCTTATCTCTAGGGATAAAAAGTGCTTGTTATTGATTGCAATTGTCTTATACCTATGGAAACATTGGGCTTGTTTGGAGCCTCGAACATACACTATCTGTTGTGTCAGTCCCTTGTGTGTACCAACATTGTTTGCTGTGTTTTCTCTTGCCAACAAATCCAATCAGAAACAGAAACAATCTATCAAAATTTTGCCTTTTAGAAACATTAGACACTACTTCAATGCCCCTGGTATTACAGCAGCTCACCTTTGGCAGTACAGTAGATCGCCTTTGGCATAGAAGTAACTCGCCTCTGGCAAAACTCTACTTCAGCGCCCTTGGTATAACAGTAGCTCGCTTTTGGTCACTGTAGCTCACCTTTGGCATAGCAGTAACTCATTTCTGGTAGCTCAATACGTCACCTTTGGCATCACAGTAGCATGCTTTTGGTTGCACAGTCCTGCGCCTCTGGTCAAACAGTATAGCACTTTTGGTCCAGTACTTTATGCATCAGAGTTTGTTCATTTCTCAAAGCACCTCATAGAAACCTAGCATTACCTTTCTTGTCCTAGTGTATTGCATGGTAACCACTAGGCTATAGCAAACTATGAAGTCCAAGCAAGTTGTCCCTAAGAAGCACAAGTCACCTCCTCACACACCGCAATCAGGTCGTTTCAACATTACTCCCAAGGTTACTCCTAGTACACCCGTGGCAAAACCAATCAGCTCTCTGAACATGCCACACATTGACGAACCAAGCAATCCTCAAGAGGGGAGGGTCCCTTTGGTAAGAACACCTCAATATACCACTGGTTTGCCTCTGAATTTTGTGCCACAAGGATATACTATTGAGCAAAACCCACCTCAACAGGATAGGATCCCTTTGATAAATACACCACAATACACCACTGGCTTGCCTCAGGATTTTGTCCCTCAAGGTTATATTGTAGATTTAGTCCCATCTCAAGAAGATCGACACTTTGAAATAGGTCAATCCTCTCAAGTAGATGGGCAAGATCTTGATGAAATCATACAAGAGCCTAGAGTCGTGGCCGCCTTTGACAAAATCCTTAGTGAGAACCAAGATCATTTCTTTCACTTGCTTGCAGAGCAAGGTGCCAAGTTACCTCAAGATTTTGATTTATCCACTCTCAAGGAGAACAACAACCCCCAAGATACCATACAAGCGGTGTAAACCATGTCAACGGTGACTACGCCCTTACCTACACAAGGCTCGTAGTATAGGAATCCCCTTTTTCAAAACCCAATAGAGGAGAGAGCTGTATCACTGCTTCTGACTCCTATGGAGATCTATAAAAACCAACAAGAAACTCTCCAATGTCAAGCAGAGTTAGCTAAGAAAGCCACCTTAGCTCGATTGAATACGCAACCACGTCCTAAAGTGTCCACACCAATTGCAAGTGGAATCTTGGTTACTCCATCACGCGTGGGTTTCCCACCAAATTACAATCCGGGGAACAATTATGTAGCCATGCAACAAGGGTCTCAACAAATGCCACCTCCTATATCATCACACCTTCATGTCTCTCAACCAATTAGAGTCATGCAACCCCAACCACAACATTCTTCTACTCTCATCCTCAATCAACCCCAACCACAACATTCTTCTACTCTCATCCTCAATCAACCCCAACCGTCGCAAATCACTTCTACCTATGTCCCTCCTCCACAACGTTCATCCTCGCTCAACTTCTTTCACACATTGCCTAGCCACTCTCAACATTTCCAACATCAAGCTTCCCATAGCTATGTGCCGCCATCACAACCTAATCAAATGCACTTTAGCTTTCCTCCACCCAATACTTTTCTTCAACCATCACAAAGCCAACATTCTTACCTAGCACCACCTTCACCTCTGCCAAATCAAAACCTCCAATTCCAACCCAATCTGAACCAAACGTACAACCCGTATGATCCCAATCAATCTTATGACCCTTATAACACTAGTGTGCATGGCTTACATTATAATCTTCCGTATGGGCAACACCAACCACTTTTTGGACAACAAGAGATGTTACCAACCCCTCCCACAACTATGGAGTTAAAGATCATAGAAGTTCAACAGCAGCTATCTAATCTTACGTTTGGCCACACCAAAAAGACCTCTTTAGAAGAAGTGTGTCCTTATCCTTTTGATCGGTCATTACCAATGATCCCTTTTCCTCAAAATTTCTCTATTCCCAAGTTCGATAAATACAAAGGAAAAGGTGACCCAAAAGACCATCTTAGGGAATTCTATCTTGCTTGCTTTGAGGTCTCACATAACGACACATATCTTATGCGTCTCTTTCCTCGCAGTCTTGGAGGTCAAGCAATAGAATGGTTCTCACACTTACCCACGGGTATCAAGTCTTTCAATGAGCTAGCAGAGAAGTTTGCCACCCACTTTTCTTACAATGCAGAGCATGAGATTTCCATAACTGATCTATGCAACAATAAACAGAAAAATGGTGAAACTTTCATTTCTTTCCTTCAACGATGGAGATAAATGGCTAGCAAATTCCCTTTCAAGATTCTGGAGAAACAGCTTGTTAGCATATTTGTGCAGAACCTCAACCAAGAGTTAGGTTTCCATTTGCAAATTCTTAGTGCTACAACCTTCGACGAAATCACATACAAGGGAATCAATATTAAGAAGGCCCTCATTGCTAAGGGTGTGGTCAAAATCTTTAAAGAAATGAAAGATAGCGCTCCTCATCAACAATCGAATGATAAACCCAAATATTGGAATAAAAACAAAAATGTGGTCAACGATGGGATGGTCAATACTAAACATGTCCAAACATTGCAAACACCGCTGCAGCTCTCCGAACCAAGTCAAGCTCCACCTCAACAATAGTAGCAACACAGGCAATCTTATCAAAACCAACAGCAACGACAACAAGAGTGGCCCCAACAAGATTACCCTCCATGACATCAATTCACTCCCTTGGGAGTGCCCATCGAATCAGTCTTACAGCAAGCTTTACAGAAAGGGCTCATCACTTTACCTAATGCTCCCCATATGGCGAGCCTATTTTCAAAATTGCACGTTATAGAGACAATGAATATTGTGAGCTCCATAGGAGCAAAGTGCATCGAACCACATCTTGCATGAAACTTAAGCACCTCATTCAAAACCTCATCGACGGTAATCAAATCACTTTTGAGAATGAATCACTAGTTCAACACACGAACAAAGATCTCGACATGTACAAGGAACCACTCCCTCATCATGGTCCACCTCCTCCGCAGGATAGAGGTAAAGGTATTAATCATGCTTCCACGTCCTTCGATTCCATTGTAGGTCATTTTGAAGAGAGTTGAGTGTCTACCCTCACAATCAAAGGCAAATCTATGGATTGTGTTGTTACTACTCATCATGGTCATGTCACCATTCGTGGTCCTATACCTAGGCTTTCGGTTCCATCTGATTATAATCTTATCGAACATCTAGGGAGAACACCAACACAGATCTCTATTTTGGACCTTCTACGGTCATCACCTGCACATAGAGTGGTGCTAGAAAAAGCCCTCCAAGAGTCTTCCATTCCTAACAACATAGCGGTCGCAAATTTCCAAGCTATAGTAGGTAACATTGCTTCACCCTACAATGTGGTCTTCTTTGAGAAAGATCTCCCATCCCATGATCCATGTCACAATGATGCCCTGCATATTGAAGTTCTCATACATAAGCGCAAAATCAAACCTATACTCATAGACGGTGGTGCTGATCTCAACATATGTTCTTTAAAGTTACTAAAGCAATTGGGATACTCTAAGGATCATGTCAACACTAATCATAGTATTACAATCAAGGGGTATGATGATGCAGAATGCCGTTCAGAAGGTGTTATTCACTTGCCTATACAACTGGGCCCTGTCATGCTTGAAACTAGGTGTCAAGTTCTTGATATTGAGCTGCCTTACAACATTATCCTAGGTCACCCATGGATCCATGCAATGAAAGCTGTTCCCTCCACGTACCATTATTCTCTAAAGTTCCCATACAATGGTATGGAGATCACCATCCCAGGACACCCTAATCCTTTTGAATTCTGTCGTGTCTTGCAAGACAGTTATAAGAATTGCAACCAAGTGCCTAAAAATGAAAATGCCCTTGAATCCCCACTATATATTGATCCTGAAACTCTGACACAAGCCTCTACAAGTGAACCTAAACCCCTCCCCAAAATCACAGCTCGCATCCGGGATATAGGCTTTGGCACTTATGATATCTCAGAATCTTGTTGTGTAGGGCGGATGCATTTATTTCCAAAATCTTACGGCAAACCACCCATTGCCAAAGTAACCAAAAAAGTAGCTATTCCTCCCCCAACATTCCTAACCCAATTCCAACATGGATGGTTATTGGAAGAGGAAACTATTGAGGACATCTCTTCTTGGCTCTATAAGGAGAAAGAACCAGTCACAATACCAGTCAAGCAATATGGCAATGGCTTAAGAATAGTAAAAAATATGGGCTATAAAGGCAAAGGTGGCCTTGGGAAACAAAATCAAGGAACTTTGGAACCCATTGTTGTGACAAAGAAGCTAGACAAGAAGGGATTGGGATTTGGTAAGAAGGTACCATGCGCCTTGGACATTGAGTATATCCTTGACGAGGTAGCCGACACCTTTCCTGCTGATCCGACATCTACAGAGGATATCATCAATGACTCTTCCCTCCACATGACCAACCTCTTCGCAGAATCCTCCATTTTTACACTATCCTCCGTATCCTTAACTTCCACCACCAACACCCAGAATGTCACACTTGTCTACCCTGAACTTATCGATTGGGACCAACAAGGGTCCCCCGTTATAGATGTATTTCAGAATGACGAAGCTTTAGCTAAGTTCATGGGACTTCGGGAGGGTATCCCTCTTGGCGATCATAAAGCAGGTTTTGTAATGGAACTAGAACCAACAACTTATTTTGGTGAGAATGCCAAATCCTCCAGTCATAAAAGTACAAATAAAGAAAGATCTCTAGGTGAAAACCACACTGTGGCACCTCCTGATCACAAAATAGTAAAAACAAAGGACATATCCAAAGGTGAAAACCCAACTGTGGCACCGGAGGATGGAGGATTTGACCTTCCCCTACCATCTAAGTATCAAGAGAAGTCAGCTCTCCTAGTGGAAGATTCTACAGAAATAAATCTTGGCACAGAAAAAAATCCAAAGACCACATTCCTAGCAGCATCATTATCTGAAACAGAGCACAAAAATCTTAACAACTTCTTCTTGCAATGAACCATCAACTTTGCATGGACCTATGCCGATATGCCAGGGTTAGACCCTAAGCTAGTAGTTCATTATCTCACTATTGATCCCAAGGTGAAACCAGTCAAGCAAAAGTTGAGAAAGATGCACCCATAGATAGCTCTCTTGGTGAAAGTGGAAATACAGAAATTATTAGATGCAAAATTCATACAACCAATCGACTATTCAGATTGGGTCTCAAACATTGTACCTGTTTCTAAACCTAATGGGCACATCCGCATGTGTAATGATTTTAGAGATCTCAACAAGGCATGTCCTAAAGATGACTTTCCACTACCAAACATTGACATTATAGTGGACTTGATAGCAGGTCACAAGATGCTATCTCTCATAGACAGATTCTCTGGCTACAATCAGATAAGGATAGCTGAAGAAGATCAACATAAAACAACCTTTACTTGTCCTTAGGGCAATTATTGTTGGTGTGTCATGCCGTTTGGTCTGAAGAATGCAGGAGAAACCTATCAGAGAGCAATGACAGTGATCTTCCATGATCTCTTTCATCACATCATGGAAGACTATGTTGATGATATACTGGCTAAATCTTCTAGGGCGGATCACATACAAGTTCTAGGACAAATCTTTGACAGGCTTGAAAAATACCAAGTAAGACTCAATCCAAAGAAGTGTGTATTCGGGGTAACATCAGGGAAGCTGTTGGGATACATTGTATCTCGTAGAGGCATCGAAGTAGATCCAACAAAAGTAAAAGCTATAGTGGAGATGCCTCCACCCAAGAACCTTAAAACACTAAGGAGCCTTTAAGGAAGGTTGCAGTCCATTCGGCATTTCATATCACAGCTAGCAGATAAATGTAAACCCTTTCAACACTTGCTCTGAAAGGATGTCTCATTTCGATGGGACAACAAGTGTCAGGCAGTGTTTGATCAACTTAAAGAGTATCTAGCTACACCTCCTGTATTGGTTCCACCAGTCGCAGACAAACCTTTGATATTATATATCTCCACTACAAATTCGGCCTTGGGGGCCCTGCTAGCACAAAATGATGACACAGGAAAGGAGCATGCAATTTATTACATTAGTAGAACCTTGGTGGGATATGAGCTCAATTATTCACCAATGGAAAGGGCTTGTTTAGTAGTAGTGTTCACCTCCCAAAAGTTGCGGCATTACATGCTGAACCAACACACAAATCTGATAGCAAAGATTGATCCCTTGAAATATCTACTAGCAAAAGCAGCTCTCACAGGCAAACTAGCTAAGTGGGTCATGATCCTTAGTGAGTTTGATATTGAGTACACAGATCATAAAGCAATCAAAGGACAAGCCCTCGCAAATAAACTAGCAGAAGCACCTATGAAAGATAGACATCCTATGGTAGTAGACTTCCCTGAAGAAAATCTCTTCACTCTTGCTAACTCCATAATGTGGAAGTTGTATTTTGATGGTTCTTACACATAGCATAGATTAGGAGCCAGCATCTTATTTGTTACACCTTAGAATGACTACATTCCAAAGTCATATCAGCTTGCATTCCCTTGCACCAACAACATAGCCGAGTATGAAGTACTCCTCATAGGTCTCAATACAGCAGTTCAATGGGACATCACAGAATTACAAGTATATGGAGACTCACATCTAGTCATTCGCCAAGTCACAGATGAATACCAAACAAAGGATGAAAAGTTGGTCCCCTACAAGCAACTAGTAGATGCCTACAAACCACACTTCTCTTCCATCACATTTGAGCAAATTCCAAGAGAGCATAACAAAGCTGTAGATTCTATGGCTTCTGTAGGGTCACTGATTGACATGCCTGCTAATACACAAAAGTGTGAATTCTTGATCGAGCAATTGTTGATACCTACCGTCGATGTTCCTGTTACTGAAATCATCTGCGAACTTGTTGGTCCCAATTCCCCACGGTATGAAGATATCTATGAATACCTCAAGAACAAAACCTTTCCCCCTGACCTATCATCCACCCAATGCAAAACCTTTATCCATCGATCCACTCATTACATCATTCTGGGTGATACACTATATCACCAGAGTCTCGATGGTATCCTCTTACGATGTCTTAACATGGAAGAAGCCGAAGCTACCTTACGAGACATACACGAAGGTGTCTATGGCACGCATTCTATCGGTCCTAATCTTGCTAAGAAGATACGCAGAATAGGTTATTACTGGCCTACAATAGAGCAAGATGCTGCATAGTTTGCTAAGAAGTGTCTACAATACCAGCAGCATGGAGATTTGATTCACGCACCAGCTCATGAATTACAACCTGTGACAACTCCATGGCCTTTTTCTCAATGGGGTCTCGACATCGTAGGACAAATTCAACCTTCCTCCTCAAATGGCCACAAGTTTATCATTACCGCCACTGAGTATTTCACAAAGTGGGTGGAAGCCATTCCTATGACCTATATCACTGGTATGCAAATAGCCAAGTTTATCCTAAACTACCTCATATGCCAGTATGATATTCCCCAAGCCATTATCACTGATAATGGGAGACCATTCAAGAACCAAGATGTCCATGCCTTATGCACACAATACAATATCCAACATTGCTTTTCAACTCCCTACTATCCGCAGAGTAACGGCCAAGCTGAGGCTTCCAATAAAACCATTCTCAAAATCCTCAAGAAAACAGTTAATGAAGCTAGTCATGATTGGTACTTGCAACTCAATCCCACCCTATGGGCCTACTGCACTAGTATCAGAACACCAACTAGTGCCACACCCTATGCCTTGGTCTTTGGCTCTAAAGCCATCCTACCTATAGAGGTCGAGATCCCATCCCTCAGAATTTCCATGCAGGACCTGATCGGCAGAGACGAGTATCGCACTTCCAGATTAGCTAAGCTTGAACTACTAGATGAGAGGCGCCTTACCGCACTTAATCATCTCCATGTCTATCAAAACTGCCTCCAGCGTAATTACAACAAAAAGATCAAAGAAAGACAGTTTCAAGTTGGTGATCTTGTACTAAAAGAAAATCAGAGAAATCAATCAGATCGAGAAAAGAAGGGCAAGTTTGAGCCTAACTGGTTAGGTCCCTTCATTATCACAGCAGCATATGGATCAGGAGCTTATACTTTAGCTACACCTGACGGCATTCCTCTAGATGAGCCACTTAACAGTGTCCATCTCAAGAAGTTCTATGCCTGATCCTCAGAGTATTCAAACAAAAAAAAAATTCCATCCTCTAGTGAAAACCTGGCAAACAGGCACCTTGGATAAGTACCATAGTGAAAACTTGGCAAATAAGCGCTATGTGTAGAGTCAGTATCCATCGTTTATCGAGTCCTGTCTGCTCCTTATCTAATTTGCAGTGCACTTTCCATTCATCCATAATAAAACTATTGACCTTGTTTGCATTTCCATCTCCCTATCTAGTATAGCTTGGAAATTTGTTAATGTCCATCATCATCTCCCCATGTCTTGGTCTGTGTCTACAGTTAACACTGTCCTGTCCTAGGTCAAGTCTTTCTGTGTCTTCTTTGGCAGTCACCCCTATAGTTTCCTCTACTAGAATAGGGGCAACTCTTTCCTTAACTTAGGTCTAGGGGAGGTTCCTTGTTTGTGGTTCGTAGCGCATACTTCAATCTTTTCTCATTTCCACAGGTAACACCCTTTAATGGACACATCACTCCTACGATAAGGCTATTATCTTCTCAACACTTTTTCTACATCATCACCTCCAAACCAAAACTACATATTATCTCTTCTTAGTCTTAAGGTACCTTGATCCCATGGATATGGGTATGTAGGCAGTCTGGAATACGAAGGAAGCTTCTAGTACTCAGGTACATAAGATCCCCTCTTCTCAACCCTTTTCCCACATCATCACATCCACTAGAACTACATATCATCTCTTCTCAATCTTAAGTTACCTTGATCCATGGATATGGGTATGTAGGCAATCTGGAATACGAAGGACATATCTAGTAATCAGGTACATAAGACCCCCCCTTCTACCTCTATCCATTTCACCACTCTATCCAGAACTACATATTTATCACGTTCATCTTCCATCGTAGTGTGCCTTGATCCCGTGGATACAGGGTATGTAGGCAGTTTGGACTACAAAGGATGTATCTAGTACTTAGGCACACACGATCCATCATTCTCCACCCACCCCAATCCATTAGCAGTGTCATCCTTCTAGTCTTCCATTTGTCAAAATCCATTCACCTCAACTTGACTAACTTAAGCAACCAGCTAGCACATCCTTTCAAAGCAAAAGTCCTTAACAAACTTGAACCAAAGCGGCTTCCTTCTAGAGTCATCTACTATCCTGCATACCAATTGCCAACATCAGCTAAGTCTCGCTTAACCAAAGCCCTAGATCCATAGGCTTGTCTTCTGCGAAGTGTTCCATTGTCGAGACCAACACACGCGTCTCCTGCGACATGTGGCATTTCCTGTAGCAAGACATTGTCTTTTTTAGGTAGATAGCCCCCTTTAATGGACATAGAGTTCCTATGATAAGGCTGTTATCTTTCCTATCCAATCTATCCTGAGCAACCTCTTTGGCAAGAGAATATGTTGGTTGTATGTTTACTTTGTAAGTCAGTCAATTTGTGTTATGGTTTATCTTTTGTTCTTTTATCCATTACCTATTCAAGACTACCTTGATTTATCTATAATCTTGGTATGTTGCAATGCAGTACAGATTGGGGGCATAGTCATTGCTTTTGTGTGCCGTGTTTGAAGAATGATCTTTAGCATCTTTCTAGACAACATATTTATCTTGTGTGTGTTACGACCTAGCATCTTACATATTTAATACTCTTCTTGCATTTGCATGTATTGAAGTTTATTTTATGTTCAAGACTATGGCTTATTCACATGTTACAACAAGGTTATATTATGTCTAAAGGATCTAAATTCAAACCGCTTGCTTGTAGAGTCAATGTCCACGCACTCGGATATTACAGCACCTTGGTCTTTTATACCTTGGTGGTAAACTATCCACGTGCTATATCAAAAATAAGGATTGCTCGTTATATACATTTGTGAAACCATTGCAACAAGCTCATCCATTTACACCATCCATTTTTCAATGGCCTTATATAGTTTTCAAGCAAAGATCAATCACCCATCTTTCTCTCATGTTCTTTTCTTTCTTCTATCTATCGTCTATCCAACCTCACCTCTCTCCAACAAAATCTTCTAGTCGAGTGTCAACACAGTTCTTCTATCGCTTCCATGTCTTTCCTCTTGAGGGGGCACCCTACGCCAGCTACGTTGGGACAACTACCTACACTGGGGCATAAAAAAAAAAAATGTATCACATCTTCAACAATTAATTTCTTTGACGCAACGCTATAAACTGCATCGCATCAAACAGGGGCAAAATGTAGACACCCTAAAATGACCAAGTCACTGCACCACTTGCTTTTCGTAATCTGTCAAATCACCTGCATTTCACACATTAATTAAATAATCTAATTATTTCATTAATTTCACCAAATTCTTCTAAATCACAAAATTGCGACATTAATTAAATAAATTCTCTTTATTTAATTAATTAAATCAAATTCCTCTGTTATTCTTCCACAATTAAATAATTTTAATTATTTAATCATTATCCTCTTTCCAAAAATCAAATCCACATTAATTAAATATATCCCATTATTTAATTAATTCAACAAATTCCCTCTTATCTACAATTAAATAATTCTTAAATTATTTAATTAAATCAAAATCTGTTCTTCCAAAATCATGCACAACAATTAAATAAATTTATTTATTTAATTTGCTTTCAAATCTTCTAAATTAAATAATTCCAATTGTTTAATTATTTCTTCCAAAATATCTGCTCTAAATTTAAATAAATCAATTATTTATTTAAGTTGCTTTTTCTTCTAATTTGAGTTATCTCTAAAATAACTTAAGCTTTCTATATTTAATAAAGCAAAATATCTTCTAATTCTCATGCAAATCCCTTCTTCTTGTTTTAAATCACTTAACTGACTATTACATTTTGTTAATTGCTTTAACTCATTCTTCTATTCTTGATAACTCCTCTCATGCAAAAGAAAGCAAGACACTTGTCTTCTTCTCATTTGTTGCACATTCCTCAACTATTCTCCTCCATTGATTCTTCTAAATTATCTGGACCGTTGATCGATCTTGCTTGAAATCTATATAAACCCCCCTCATCTTCTTCATTGAGCCTCTCTCTCTTCGATCGTATTCTCAGGCATACTTAACAGAGCTTTGAGCATACAAAACACGTCAATTGAGCAACCTTACGATCTTTTAACATTGATCTTTGAGCACATTGAGCACACTACTTGCTTGTTGCAGCTATGGTTTCACAACTTCATTGAGCAATCCACACTTCTCCAAAAGGGAACAATACAGGTTTTGGTGAGAGCTTTCATTTTGTCTTTTATGATAATGGCTTTTACTTAGATTGGTTCGCTTTATGTGATTAGTTTTTGGTTTTATTAGTTTAGATTTAATCAATTTTTCCTCATACACAGATTCTACTTCTGTAACAATGCTTTCATATAGAGGGGGTACTCTACACAAAATATTCATTCAAAGGCTGTGTCTAAGTGGATATCTGCATGAGTTCTACCCTTATCAGTGATTCTTTGCATGATATTTTCAGCAGTACATGCATCTAGCTCAACAAATATGCTAATGATATTCAATTGTCTATGAGATGTCAGCATATTCCTCTGTTCTGCTTAATATTTATCATGATATGCAGTTATGGAAGTGATTTCTATGAAATTAAAATGAGAAAAAGGGTTAGAGAGAGAGATCCCTAAAATTACTTGACTAAGATTACTGATCCACATACATGTTCCCATACAACAATGAAGAGAAGAAAACTAGAATCATACTTCACTAGGACATTCCACAAATTAGCATAATCCAGTGCAAATCTTCAGAGGTAGAGTTGACAACAACATGCAATGAAATGAAAGTGCTTCTATAGAACACAACATTCACCAGTACATATCCAGAAGTCAGCTTGAAGATTACTTAAGGTTTACAATCAGGATGTAATCTGAAGCTTCATCTCCATATAGTATGTTCATAAAACAAGTACATTTACAGTGATCTAAGGAGAGAACCTTGAATATTTCAACAATTTGGTCCTCAGTAGTCTTAGTAATTTGATCTCCTACATGAAATTCCTACTGGTCCGATATCGTATGATTGACCTCTCTCTTTACAGAGTACAGGGGCTGAATATATGCTTCTTGCTTTCGCCCTCTAGCACAGTGCCTAGGAAACCCTAGAAAATCAACGATCCACATCTTGAAATGCAGCATCCAACGGTGGAGATTGGATCCCGCCAAGAATTTGAATGACTTCCAGATAGGGCGCTACTTCCTCAATAAAGTCTCCACTTGTAAACCTTTGCATTGAAAGCATTGTCCCTTCCTGGTGCGTTTTTAACCTCTCAGGATCCGGTCTGCCACCTGGGATGTCCCCCGCCATTAAAGCTCCATCATGTCTCCACCTGCACGCCATTGGGTTTTGGAATGGGCTCGAAATCCACCTACCCTACTTTTCCTGCCTTTCTGTATCGTGGACTGCACATCATCCTAATCATCGGTATGACCCTCCTTGATCGGAGTGAGCCAATAATGTTCCATCGACCTCATCCTTCTGGCTGATGCACATCCTTCTTTTACTTGCGTACCTGCAGTCACCATACAGAGGTTTAGGCATCATCACTTAAATAACCAATAGGAGGATAAATATTTAGACTAAATTAGGTCATGCTTTGAATGTGCAAACCTAAATATATATCAAGTCATGAATGTACAAAAATTCACATGCATACAAGTATTTAATTCCTTTTGATAACCTTTCAGTTCCACCACCTGCATGTAGATTTCTGGGCATTTTCATATTAAGTCAGGATATGATGATGATGTCATCATCATGGGCGAGCTTCATTAAAGTGTGGAAGGATGATGCCATGGTCATATTGAAGAAAATCAGGGTCCAAGAAATATGACCTCGATGAAGGAACCTTGATATATATCACCCTCCGAAAAGATGACGTCATCGGCATGTCAGGCTTTTGTATATCGGGTCATGTTTTAAGATTTGATGATATTTGAAAGATGACCCCCACTCAGAAAGATCAGGATGATGTCAGCATGTTGATGTCTTTGTTTTATCGCTGCAGTTACCCTAATGTCATCAGCATGTTATAGGATGGGGTGATATTGGGAACATACCTCCATGAGGTGAAAGGGTGATGATGTCACCATCATATCGATCTCCTTTGTTTATCGGGCCTAGGTGATGTCATTGAGATATTGCTATCAGGGTGACATTTTTGTGAGAGGGTGATATTCGAAAGATCGGGTGATCTTTGAAACATCAGGTGATATTAGAAATATCAAGTTCAAAAGATGACCCCCCATGAAATATATGAAACCGCTTGATTGGCAGATGTAGTTATCACATAAATTTGATGTCCAGAGCTTGTGGACCAAGATGAACATTGGGTGATATACTAACATCGGGTCGATCTTAAAAAGATTGGGGGATCTAATGTAAGGTGACTGATATTTGAAATACGACTCCCCCCCAGAAATATCAAGTTTGACTAGAACATTGACCTATCATAAGTTCCTTATTTGGTTGAATACCAGGGTGATGTAAAAGGGAAACTTGCTTAGAATTTTACACTCTTTCACATGGCATGCTTCGTGAGGCAAGATTCAGACTTTGAATTTTTGGGTTCAGACCTGAGGATCACAAGTGCACCCGACATGAGGCACCTACATACTGATTGATGATGTTTTACCATTACCGCCCAGAGCAAAAAAAGCAAAGGAGCAAGCTAGAAAAAGTTAGGTCCTTGTTTTGCTAAATCAAAATGGGGCGTGTTGTGTAACCACACAACAAGGACCTAAGTAACGATCATAAAAACCAACATTGAAATTTATGGCTTTCCCAAAATAGGGCAGGACTAGGGCACTAGCGCTTAAGTTCACCCTCCCAATTTTGGTTAGGAGTCATTAAAGTGGCATCCCCTAGGTCCTATTTGCCATAAGACTTTAGGGTTTTCTCATCAGGATTCACAATTAACATGCAAGATGCTCTAAATAAATTCTAAGGAACTGGGAGCTAAACCTTTAGAGGGAAAATCCCCAAGGGGACATTTTCCAACATAATAGATGCCATGTTTGTTTTCAACAAGTGACCTATGTATGGAATGATGGGAGGTGTCTTTCATGTAGCTATAGTCTACAAAAATCAAATCACTATCGATGCTTTAAGTTTGTTTAAAGAAGGTAAAAAGAATGATAACATGGAATTCTTCACTTACTTTCTAAGCCAACATGGATATCTCCTATCCCCACCTCAAATTGAATGGACCTTTAAGGTTTCTGAGGGTCTTGGGTTCCTTTGACACTTGAGGCTGCCATGATTTTTGTAAGAGAGCTAGAACTATAGAGTTGTATCTAGTAGTACTTACGTAATGCTCATAGAGAGAGCCTGGAATGTATTTCTTTCTCATAATATAATACAAATGTCTTCATATGGGCATCAAGCTTATCTATCAAAATATATAGTAAAAAATAGCTCACAGAAGTCACATGCAAAAAAAGTAGGGTTTTTAATGAAATCAAACTAAAAAAGAGAAAGACTTAGAGGAGGAAGTGGAAATTAATCTATCAAGTGAAGTGTTGCAAGGTGTGATCCTTGGTCTTCTTGTTTAGTGCTACACTGTGGTGGTTTGTGACAAGGGCTTAACCGCCTCCCGTGCTTGTTAAGTCAAGTGGTTGTATCGGGCATTAAAAGGTCAATCTTTTGGTGCAACGGCAACTAACAGTTGGTATCAGAGCTAAGGTCATGGGTTCAAACCCCATGCTTGCATTGGGGGAGATTGTTGCAAGGTGTGACCCTTGGTCTTCTTGTTCAGTGCTGTGCTGCGGTGGTTTGTGACAAGGGCTTAATCGCCTCCCGTGCTTGTTAAGTCAAGTGGTTGTATCAGGCATTAAAAGGTCGATCTTTTGGTGCAATGAAAACTAACATGAAGTAGCCTTGGACATAAATTTTTTGAAAGATAACACAATCATCTACTGATTCATTGGTATGAAAAATCCTAGGGCCAAAATTGAATTGTGGGCGAAAGAAAAGTGGAACTGCTCCTATGTGCTAAATTTTCTATCATGGGGATTTTTTGTTGTGATTTTCATAAACAAGGAGGAATATGAGGTCAGGTTTAAAAGCATTAGCTAGAAGGAATATGAAAAATCTCTCTTTGCTCAGCAATGTTGCCCTAATTTCAATCCATTAAAATACGATCTAATAGAAGAACCCATTTGCATAAGACTCTACAATCTTCGATTGAATTTTTGGGCTGATGATTGTCTAAAGAAAATTGGTAATTTCATTTAAACTCTCATAGAAATTAATGAAGAGATTATAAATATTAATTTATATTTATACACAAGACTCAAAATCCTAGCCATTCAAAAAATCCTAAAGAAGATAACCTTGACAATTGACGAAGGAGCTATTGCAAGTATGTGCCTAATCGGTGTTGTCATTGATGTCAACATATCTTTGTTGTCATTGATATCAACATATCTTTGTTGTCATTGGTGTCAACTATATCCTATTCTATTACTTGTTTAGAAGCATTGTATGTTGAGGATATTGAGAAAATTGGCCTCTCCAGAAGAAATAAGTGAGTTACAGTGAAGTGCAGTATAGATAGTGAGTTGTATGTTGAAAGAATAGTCTGATAGATTGCTCCGTATTTCTTATTGGATGAAGATATCGGTCTATGTATTGAAAGTTATTTAAAGGGATGTCTGAAGATGCTAAATCCTGAGTTTGAGCCTCTGGTGTGAAGTTGTGAGAAACTTGCATTCACCAAAGTAAATCCTGCTCCTTATTATTCTCTAATGACAGGGAGAAAGTGTTTTGCTCTGCATTTCTCTGCAGTGAAGTATTTTGCTCTACGATTCTAGAGGGAAGTCTAGGATGATAAGTATTTTTCTCTATGCTTTCATGAATTAATCATAAGATGAGCAAATAAGTTATTAATGTTAAAAGTGCAGAAATTGTTAAGGTTTTGAGACAACTGATTTACCCCCCCTCTTAGTTGTCCAGTGAATTTCAACAATTGGTATTAGATCAAGGTTCCTCGGTAGAAAGCTTAATTGCTTGAGGCAGATCCAAGATGTCACACAAGAAGGAAGTTCTACAATTTGATGGGATGAACTATGCCCTTTGGAAGGTACGAATGAAGACCCATCTTATTTGTCTTGGTTATAAAGTATGGTTAACTACACAGTCAAAATTTGTCATGCCATAAAATGGTCTAACGATGGAAGATGAATCAAAGATTTTGAGATAGATGTTAAGGCCAGGGATGCTCTCTTCAGTTCCTTAAGTGACTCAGTGTTGATAGAATTTGTGGATCTTGAAACTACAAATGAGGTATGGGATAAGCTAAAAAATCTTTATGAAGGAGATGACTTTGTGAAAGAAGCCAAGTTGCAAAGTTTGAAAGTGAAATATGAGAGTTTGAAGATGAATGAAGATGAAAATATAATAGCCTATATGCAAAGAGTTGATGAACTTGTCATGGGAATTAAAGGTATGGGAGGAACTCTAAGTGACAAAGAAGCTGTGATGAAAATTCTTAGATCATTACCAAAGTCCTAGTATCACAAAGTGGCAGCAATTGAAGATCTTATGTCAGTAAAAGTCATTAACAGAGATCAACTACTTGGAAATCTCACAGCATTTGAAATGAAAGAGTTTGGTGATGCCCCGCCGAAAGTTGAGACTGCCTTCAAAGCCAACACTTCTAGGGAGACCTCAAGATCAGAAAAGTATAAGGTAGAATCTAATGATGAGTTTGATGAAATTGAAGAAAACTTTGCTAATAGATTGCAAAGAGGTTCCGGTATGTTTAAAGGTAAGTTACCCTTTAAATGTTTTTCCTATGGTAAAGTGGGTCACTTTGCTTCTAGATGCCCTGAAAGAGTTGAAAGAAATAGGAAAAGGTATGTGCTCATCTTTTGCTGGAGAAATGCAAAGTGAATTTGAAATGCCTATGTTTGGTGACATGAACTTCTTTTTGGGTCTACAAATTAATCAATCAGATAAAGGTATCTTCATTTCTCAGTCTAAGTATGTGAAAGAGTTGTTAAAGAAATTTGGGATGGAAGACTCTAAACCAATTTGTACACCTATGATAACTGGTTGTAAGCTGAGTAAAGATGATAACTCACCCATGGTAGACCAGAAAAGGTATAGATCTATGATTGGAGGATTACTTTATCTGACTCAAACTAAACCTGACATAATGCATGTAGTATGTCTTGTAGCAAGATTTCAAGCAGAAGCCAAGGAATCACATGTGATGGTAGTCAAGAGAATTCTAAGATATTTAAAAGGTATAATGGATTATGGTTTGTGGTACCCTAACAACAATGACTTTACTCTCAATGCATATATTGATGCAGATTGGGCCAGAGATGTGGATGACAGAAAAAGTACAAGTGGAGGTGCATTCTTCTTGGGGAAAAGGTTGGTATATTGGTTGAGCAAAAAATAGGATTCAATATCCCTATCTACTATAGAAGCAGAGTATATTGCAGCAGCATGTAGTTGTACTAAAGTGTTATGGATGAAGCAGACATTGAAGGACATCAAAGTTGTGTATGCAGATCCAATTGCAATCTTTTGTGACAATGCAAGTGCCATAAACATATCAAAGAATCTAGTAATGCATTCAAGGACAAAGCATATATCTATTAGGTATCACTTTCTAAGACAAAAGGTGATAGAGAATGAAGTCAAGTTGGAGTATGTTTCCACAAAGGATCAAATTGCAGATATTTTCACCAAGCCTCTACCTAAAAATACCTTTGAGTATCTCAGATAAAAGTAAGGGGTCATCACCCCTCCTGCTCTAAACTAAGATGCACAAGAGTGCATCAATCCGGTGGTGCTCAGAGATCCAGATTGATGATTTTAGGGCTACTTCTCAAGGGGAGTAGTTAGGTGGAAAAGAGTTTAGAAGAGATTTTGGTTCAGAGTAGCAGATTGCAAGTGTGTGCCCTTTGCCATTGATATCAAAAGGGGAGAGAAGTCGTCTAAAAAAAATAGATAGACAAGGAGTACAGATGTGTAAAGAGAAAGTCAAGGAGTGTAGATGTGTAAAGAGAAAGTTGAGGAGTTCAGATGTGTAAAGAGAAAGGGGGTGAATCCTGTCTTGATGGCTGTTGCAGTTTTTCACATCATATGTTTCCATCAATGACAAAGGGGTAGATTGTTGCAAGTATGTGCCTAATTGGTGTTGTCATTGATGTCAACATATCTTTGTTGTCATTGGTGTCAACTGTATCCTATTATATTACTTGTTTAGAAGCTTTGTATGTTGAGGATATTAAGAAAATTGGCCTCTCTGGAAGAAACAAGTGAGTTATAGTGAATTGCAGTATAGATAGTGAGTTGTATGTTGAAAGAACAGTCTAGTAGATTGCTCCGCATTTCTTGTTGGATGAAGATCTTAGTCTATGGATTGAAATTCATTTAAAGGGATGTTTAAAGATGCTAAATCCTAAGTTTGAGCCTCTGGTGTGAAGTTGTGAGAAAGTTGCATTCACTAGAGTAAAGCCTACTCCTTATTATTCTTTAGTGACAAGGAGAAAGTGTTTTACTCTGCATTTCTCCATAGTGAATTATTTTTCTCTGTGGTTCTAGAGGGAAGTCTGGGATGATGATAAGTGCCTACAATTGAAGTAGTTCATTCTTTGGTGGTCTGCAAGCTATCTTTATTTTATGACAGTTGAAGACAGTGAAGTTCATGTGTTCTGGTGAGAAGATTCCTATGGCTAAAGTGGTTAAGGTTTGTGCAGTGGCTCCTAATGATTATAACATGCTTGTGGATGTCTCTTGATCATGTTCCTATCTTAACATTGGTCCACATTAAGGAATTGAGATCGTGCTTGAAGATTGTTCCCAGATAATGTAGCATGTAACTAGTCTTAGCTGAATTGGTTAACTCTAGTAATTGCAGAGATCCCTTGAAGATCATGGAAGTGTGTTGAAGCATGGAAGATCATGTTTGAGTCTTAGCTAAGGCGTACCATGATCCGCATACATCTTTACTTCATTTTCTTTGCATAGTGTTGTAATAGGTCAGGACCTATTTTGTAAATGTTTGTAATGCCAACCTTGGAGATTGTTCCAATGGTTAATGATTGTAATTCCAACCTTGATGATCATTCCAAGGTTGTTGAAGGGTATAAATACTTGTAGTTGAGTCATGGAAAAGATGTCCTTGTGCGAAGATGGGAAGATAAGGAAAGAGGTGCAGAGGCAGAGAAAAGTAGAGGCAGAGCAGAGCAGAGGGAGAGAAGAGAAGAGGAACTATTGTATTTCAATGTATTAATCTTAGACATGAAGAAGATGGTGAATTTGGCAGTGAGCTTGGTAGTGAGCTACCAGTAGGGTTTAACAACCCTAATTGTAATCGTGCTAGGTTTAGGGTTGAGGCAGTGAGCTTGCTAGACCTAGTTGTACTTCATGGTAGTGAGCCAACATGTTCCAGGCCCGTGGAGTGACCAATCCTAAACATCATTATTTGTAAAGATTGCAATATATATTCGAGAGCTAATCCTCTTCATGGTTTTCCCTATTGGGTTTTCCATGTAAAAACTGGTGTCTCTTGTGTGTATGTTTGGAACTGTGTTTATACTTTTGAGTTTATGCTTTCATGAATTAATCATAAGATGAGAAGATAAGTTATTAATGTTAAAAGTGTAAAAATTATCAAGGTTTTGAGATAACTTATTCACCACCCCCCTCTTAGTTGTCTGGTGTATTTCAATAGGAACTCGGAAGCAATCAGTAGAAATTGAAGAGAAGAAATTCTTTTTCCTTAATTAGAGAATAAGAGATCACTCAACGAAATCCTACCCTCGAGTTCATCATAGGGTGTGGATGGAAAACATTTCAGCTTCCAACCCAAAAAATCCTCAATCTCTGACTCCTCTCTTCCATGTGGAAGACCCAACAGCCATGAAGTTGTTGAAAGTATGTGCTAATCGGTGTTGTCATTGGTGTCAACCGTGTCTTCTGATGAGGTTGTTCCTATTTGATAGAGTTTCTATATTAAAGTGATTTGGTTTCTTTATGGAGGTTCTAAATATGTTGAGAATATTCTTCTATTGTTGGGTTTCCAAGTGCTTTTGAGAAAATTTGATTAATTGTGGAAACAATGTGTTGAAGAAGTCTTCTGGCTTACAAAGTGATGTTTGAGTTTTTTGTCCGCATTTATTTTGTGTTTGAGGTCTGAGTATGTAGTTTAGATATGTTTTTTAGAAGTGTTTGAAGGTGCTAAATCTAAAATTTGGTGCTCTAGATCATCATGCAATAGAAGTTGTGTTCACCAGTTTCAGAACAGTGTTTGACAGTGTTTGCAATGTGTCTGGGAGAAAGTATTTTTCTCCGCATTTCTCTGTAGAATGGTTTTAGGTGTTGTAGTTCTGGATGTGTGCTTATAATGTCTATATTTTCCTTTAACTCAATTGGTTCATGGTTTGGTGCTCTAAAAGTACATTTCTTAAGTTGCAAATGATGACAGAGCATGATATAGCTTGTTAAGTACTCCGGTGTGAAGTTTCTTCAGGTGAAAGATTTTGTAAAGGAATTTGTTCATTTTTAGGTGCTTATGGATGTTTCTAGATCATGTTTGAACTTGGTGCATGGTCTACATGTTGTCATGTGATTTTGAGGAAGCGTGAATTTAAAAGTTCATGGTGTTAACACAAGGATGGCCGACTTGATTGTTTACACTATTTGTGGTTGTGCTTTGGTGAAAGTGATAGTGTGATGAATTGTGTAAGTGTGCATTTGGGTCCATTATAAGGCATGATGTGGTATGCATTTATTCCTTTTCTCCATAGGAATGTTTAGGTCCAGACCTAATTTGAATTTTATGGGTCAAGTTATGTTGCCGACCTTGGAGAATGTTTTCATGATTGGTGATTGTATAAATAAGTGTCAAGGAGTCATGGATGTGTGTACGTGAGAAATATGATGTTTGTGATGCAAATTTGATTAGGTTAGTGAGATCTTTCATGTGTTAGGCTATTGGATGTAGTGATTAGAAGGTGTCTACTATTTTTTAGTGATGCTATGAAGATGGTGTTTGTGTTGTGATGGATATTGACCTTCATTGGAACTGAACTCCATGCATAGGTTAGATGCAACTATATCAATTCAAATTCTAGTAGTGAGCCATTCTTCTTTCCTTCTTTCTCAATGGGCAATGAATCCACTTGGATAGTGAGTCCACCTGTAGTGAGCATTCTCTCTTTTGGGTAGTGAGCCCTCTGACAGTGAGCCTTTGTAATTTGGTATTGCTACTACGTTATATTGTGAGTGAATCCTCACCATGGTTTTTCCCTTTTAGGGTTTTCCACATAAAATCTATTGTTCTCTTGTGTGTGGTGTTGCTATGATTCATTTTTAGTTATGTTCTTTTCATACTTAAACATCATAACATGTTTAAAGGTTAATGTGGATCTGAATGTTTACAAGGGTTTGATGTTTTGTTACAATTGATTCACCCCCCCTCTTAGTTGTCTTATGCATTCAACAATTGGTATGAGAGTGAGGTTCCTTTGAAGAAAGCTTAACAACTTGAGGTAGATCCAGGATGGTGTCCAAGAAACAAATTCCCTTGGTTGATGGATCAGACTATGTTCTCTGGAAGGTAAGGATGGAAGTCTTTCTAATTTCTCTTGGTTATGACATCTGGAAATTAGTCAATTCTAATTACTCTGTACTTGTGAATGTTATAAGTACTAAAGATGATATAAAATTTGTTGAAATAGATGGTAAGGAAAAACATGCTCTCTTAAGTGGACTTACTAATTTTGAGTTGGTGAAAGTTGTGAATTTGAAGACTACTAATGAGATTTAGAAAAAAGTTGGAAAGTGTTTATGAAGGAGATGATAAAGTCAAACAAGCTAAAATGTAGAATTTGAAGATCACTTTTGAGACCATGCAAATGTCTGAAGATGAAAACATTACAAGCTACTTACAAAAGGTGGATGAAGTTGTCAATGGTATCAAAGGACTTTGTAGAAGTATACATGATAAAGAGGTGATATTGAAGGTACTCAAAACTCTTCCTAAAGCTTATAGTCATAAGGTTTCTACCATTGAAGAATTATAGAATTTGAATCATTTTACCAAAGATCAATTCCTTAGCACCCTAATTAATTTTGAAATAAAAGAGTTTGACACAACTAGTGGAACTATAAAGGATGAGACTACTTTTAAGGCTAGCAAATTAGAGAAGACTGTGGAATCAGATCCAAAATACTTTGATGAAGTGGAAGATAACTTTGTGAGAAGGATGGAAAAGGGTACTAGAAATTTTAGTGGTAAGTTACCTTTTAAATATTTCAGTTGTGAAAAAATAGGTCATTATGCTTTAAGGTGTCCAAAAAGAGCTTTGAGAATTTAGAATAGGGAAAATAGAGGTAAGATTGTTAAGAAAAGTTACTATGTTAGAGAAGATACAAGTATATCTGATGATGAATCTGATTATGAGGATTATAATGATAATGAATTCTTATTCATAGACCTAAGAGATGAAGCTACTTCTACTAACTCTAGAAACTATGTGAAGGAAAAGGGTTTAGAAGCAAGCACTAACCTTGAAGGCATTGTAATGTCTACTTTTAATTCCAAAAAAGAAAAAGATGACTAGATCATTGACAATGGATGCTCAAATCATATGATATGTGATAAGAGTAAGTTTGTTAAACTTGAAAAATATGATGGTGGATTGGTTAGGTTTGGTGGTGATGAAGCTGCTAAGATTTGTGCAAAAGGTTCAATCAGTTTTGATGGAAAGCATAACATTGATGATGTTCTTTATGTCAAAGGTGTAAACCATAATATTTTGAGTGTTAGACAGGTGTGTAGCAAGGGTTACAATCTTATCTTTTAGAATGATGGTTGTGAGATCAGAAAAATCTCTAGAACAATAATTACTACTGAAAAGAGGACAGGTGGAAATGTTTATTATCTCAAAGGTGGTGCCAGTTATTGCCTTATGACTCAGATCAATGAGAGTTGACTATGGCATAGGAGATTTTGTCACATCAATTTTGATATCCTGGTAAGGATAAGTTTAGTTCAAGCTATGAGAGGTATGCCAAAGATCACAAAGCCCATCAATGCTATCTATAAGGAATGGTAGATTGGAAAGCAAACAAGAAGAAGCTTTAAGGTCATGGATCAATCTTCTACTAGACTATTTGAATTGGTACATATAGATCTTTGTGGTCCTACCAGAGTAAGGAGTTTACAAGGTGACAGGTATTTTATGTTATTTATTGATGATTGTTCTAGAATGACATGGGTCACTTTTCTTAAGGAAAAATTAGAAGCCCTATATAACTTTAAATCCTTTAAAGCAATGGTTGAAAATAAAATGAATATGAAGATCAAATGTTTGAGGTTTGACAGAGGTGGATAATGTACTTCTAATGAGTTTAACATGTTTTGTGAGAATCATGGGATAAAGAGGCATTTATCTGTCCCTAGGAATCCTCAACAAAATGGAGTGATTGAAAGGAAGAATAGGACTATTCAAGTAGCTACAAGGACAATAATCAAAGAAGTAGACCTACGTGAAGTCTACTAGAGAGAAGTAATTCATACCATTGTCTACATATAGAATAGAGTACAAGGGAAAATGACACAAAAACTCCCTATGAGCTATGGTATAGAAGGATTCCTACTATTAAATATTTCAAAGTTTTTGGAAGCAAATGTTATATCAGAAGAGATAAAGAACTAGGAAAGTTTGATGCAAGGTGTGATGAAGGTATTTTCCTTGGGTACTCTAACAAAAGAAAATCTTACCAGTGCTACAAAAAGAGACTAAGAAGGATTGTTGATAGTGCAAATGTTAAGGTTGATGAAGGCATACAAAATATTTCAGAGAGTAATGATTATGAATACAATGAGTCTTCTTCCAGTGAAGAAGAAGAACCTAAAGAAAAGGAAGCACACATTGAAGAGTAAGAAGCTCTAGTGAAGTCTCCTAAAACCCCCAAGTATGTGTAGAAACACCAAACTGAAGACCAGATCATTGGTGATAAGAACAAAGGTGTATTGACAAGAAGCAGAGCTACTAAAGAATAAGTAAATATGTGCTTACTTTCTAAAGTTGAACCTAAAATAGTGGTTGAGGCATGCAAGGATGAGAATTGGATCAAGGATATGGAAGAAGAGCTAATGCAGATTGAGAAAAATTAGACCTAGGAACTTGTTCCAAGACCATAGAAAAAAAATACGATTGGAACTAAGTGGGTATTCCATAACAAATTAAATAAGAATGGAGAAGTGGTAAGAAATAAGGCAAGACTTGTATGTAAAAGCTACTCACAAGTGGAAGTAATAGACTATGAGGAAACATATGCTCTGGTGGCAAGAATGGAGGCCATTAGGATGTTTTTGGCATTTGCAATGCATAAGGATTTCAAAGTATATCAAATGGATGTGAAGTCTTCTTTCTTGAATGGGGAACTAGAAGAGGAAGTGTACATAGAGAGATAGGAAGGATTTCAGTTGTCAGATAAGCTAGATATGGTTTACAGGTTGAAGAAGGCACTATAAGGATTGAAGAAATCTTGCAAAGCTTGGTATGCAAGGTTAGATAGGTACTTATTACAACAAGGATTCAATAAAGGCTTTGTAGATAGCATCTTGTACATCAAAGTAAGTGGAGATGAAATTCTAATTATGGAAGTGTATGTAGATGACATAATTTTTGGTGGAAATGAAGGCATGTGTAAGAGCTTTGTAGATCAGATGTAGAAAGAGTTTGAAATGTTAATGTGTGGGGAAATAAATTTCTTTCTTGGCTTATAGATCAACTAGACAAATAAAGGCATTTTCATTTCTTAGTCAAAGTATGTAAAAGAGTTGTTAAAAAAGTTTGGAATGGAAGATTCTAAATCAGTTTATAGTCCTATGGTTACTGGTTATAAGTTGAGAAAGAATGATAAATCTCCTAAGGCTGATCAAAGAAAGTACAGATCAATGATTGGAGGATTACTATATTTGACTACTACTAGACAAGATGTTATGTACACAGTGTGTCTTGTGGCTATATTTCAAGCAGATCCTAGAGAGTCACATGTTATGGCAGTGAAGAGAATATTTAGATATTTAAAGGGCACTTCTGATCATAGCTTGTGGTATCTATACTAACTTTACTCTAAGTGCTTATATAGATGCATATTGGGCTAGTTGTGTAGATGACATGAAAAGTACATGTGGCAGAGCATTCTTTCTTGGTAGCAGAGTAGTGTCATGGTTTAGTAAAAAGCAAGATTTAGTATCTCTATCTACTACAGAGGCAAAATACATTTGCGGAAGCATCTTGTTACACATAGGTGTTGTGGATGAAACAAAACTTGAAGAATATCAAAATTGTGTATGATGAGCCAATTTCTTTTTTATGTGATAATACAAGTGCTATTAACATTTCAAAGAATCTGATGATGCATTCAAGGACAAAGCATATTTCAATTAGGTATCACTTTCTGAGAGAGAAGGTTGCAGAGGATGAAGTGAAACTTGAGTATGTGCCTATAAAGGATTAGGTTGCTGACATATTCACTAAGGCTCTTCCTAAGGATACATTTGAGTATCTCCGAGACAAGTTAGGGGTTATTGCCCCTCCTTCCTTGAACTAGATGCATAAGAAGATGCATTAGTCCAGTGGATTTTAGGATAGGCTGATGATTGATGGCTACCTCTTGGGGGGTAGGTAGTGGTTATGATGATTGTTGCAGTCAAGGGGAGTATTTAGAGTAGTGAAAGAAAAAGATGTTGCATAGCAGTGAACAATGCAAGTATGTGTTGTATCATGAAAAGGGAAAATTATGGCACCCTTTTCCATTGATGTCAAAGGGGAAGAAAGAATAATCAGTGATCAAAGAGAGAGATTAAGATGTACAAAAGAAAGGGAGAGAGTAAGCAAGTAAAGAAGATTCATGTAGAGTTGTGTCTTGATGATTTTTCACATCATGTGTTGCCATCAATGACAAAGGGGTGATTGTTGCAAGTATTTGCTAATCAGTGTTCTCATTGGTGTCAACTATGTCTTCTGATGAGGTTGTTACTTTTTTATAGAGTTTCTATGTTAAAGTGATTTGATTGCTTTAAGGAGATGCTAAAGATGTTGAGAATATGCTTTTGTTGTTGGGTTTCCAAGTGCTTTTGAGAAAATTTGATTAATTGTGGAAATAGTGTGTTAAAGAAGTTTTCTAGCTTACAGAGTACTATTCGAGTTTTTGCTAAACATTTCTTTTGTGTTGGAGATTAGAGTATTCAATTTCAATATGTTGTTTAGAAGTTTTTGAAGGTGCTAAATCAAGAATTTGGTGCTCTAGATCGTTCTACAATGGAAGTTGTGTTCACCAATTTGAGAATAGTGTTTGACAGTGTTTGCAGTGTGTCTGGGAGAAAGTATTTTACTCTACATTTCTCTGCATAATGGTTTCAGGTGTTGTAGTTATAGATGTGTTCCTATAAAGTCTATATTTCCTTTAGCTAAAGTGGTTCATGGTTTGGTTCTCTGTAAGTACATTTCTTAAGTTGCAGATGATGACAGAGGATGATATAGCTAGTTAAGTAATCCAATGTGAATTTTCTTTAGGGGAAAGGTGTTGTAAAGGAATTTGTTGGTTTTTAGGTGTTTGTGGATGTTTCTAGATCATGTTCAAACTTGGCGTGTGGTCCACATGTCATCATGTGATTTTGAGGAAGTGTGCATTTAAAAGTTCATGGTGTTAACACAAGGATGCCCAACTTGATTATTTACACTATTTGTAGTTGTACTTTGGTGAAAGTGAAAGCATGATGAAGCATGTAAAAGTGGATTTAGGTCCATGCTAAGGTGTGATGTGGTCTACATTCATTCGTTTCCTCTATCTGAATGTTTAGGTCCAGACATAATTTGAATTTTATGGGTCAAGTTATGTTTTTGACCTTGGAGAATGTTTTCATGATTGGTGATTGTATAAATAAGTGTCAAGTAGTCATGGATGTGTGTGCACATGAGGGATATGATGTTTTTGATGCAAATTTGATTAGAGCAATGAGAGTTGCCTTCATGTGTTAGGCTACTAGATGTGGTGAGCAGAAGGTGTCTACTATTTTTAGTGATGTTGTAAAGATGTTTGCATTGTGATGGATATTGAGCTTCATTGGAACTAAACTCCATGCATAGGTTAGATGCAACTATATCAGTTCAAATCCAGGTAGTGAGACATTCTTCTCTTCTTTCTTTCTTTATTAGTGGGTAGTGAGTCCACTTGGATCTAGAGGGTCCACCTATAGTGAGCATTCGCTCTTTTGGGCAGTGAGCCCTCTGGCAGCAAGCCTTTGTAATTTGATATTGCTACTACATTATATTGTGAGCTAATCCTCACTATGGTTTTTCCATTTTAGGGTTTTCCACATAAAATCTAGTGTTCTCTTGTGTGTGGTGTTGTAATAATTTAGTTTCCATTATTTTCTTTTCATGCTTAAACATCATAACATGTTTAAAGGTTAATGTGGATCTGAATGTTTGTAAGGGTTTAAAGTTTTGTTACAACTAATTTACCCCTCCCCCCTCTCATTTGTCTTGTGCATTCAATAGAAGCTACAACAAGAGGAGGAAGGACAATCACTATGATGACACTCTCCCTAATTGAAGCCCCACCCATGGGAGTATCAGAAGTTGAATTTGAACCAGAACCAAAGGACTCATAATGGGAGGAAGAAGGAAGTTTGGAAGATGATGACTTTGTGATAAAAGAGTTGAGGATCATTAGTCAAATTTCCTCTAGAATTTCAAAAGAAAATCTAGAATATGGAGAAAAAGAGGCAAAAAAACAAACAAAAAGAAAAGAGAAGAGGAGGCTTGCCACAAGAGCCAATCTTCAATTAACAAATTTTTAGAACTAGGGGAGGAAGACCCTCCCTTAAGGGACAATGAAGATAACCATGTGGAATGTTAGGGGATTAAATGTCCCTAACAAAAGGCATTTAATGAAGAACTAGTTCTAAGTGCTTAACTTGGATTTGATCATATTATAGAAAACCAAGCTCAATTTAGAAAAGGCAAAAAATTTCCTTACAGAGTTCAAAGATCGGAAGGGACACTTCATTGGTTTGAATGGAGCATCCAAAGGAATTGGAGAAATATGGAAACCCAATAGATTAGAGAAAATAACCATATGGATACATTCAATTGGATAGATTTGGAGATCTCTTGCATTAACTCAAACCTTTTGTTTGACCTGGTTATGTTTATGGACCTATCAGAACTGAAGATATGGACAAAGATCAAAAATTTCCTTGAAAATGCTAACTTTAATCTATTCCTCATTAGTGTAGAATTCAACACAATCCTCTCCCAAGGGGAGAAGAGAGGAGGAATCTTCCACCCAAGAAAATAACAAAAGGAATTTTAGAAGTTTGTGGAAGGACTAGAATTAATAAATGCAATCGCTAAAATAGAATCTTCACTTTGACTAATCGAAGAAAGGGGTTCACAAACATCATAGCTCACTGATGGGTAGATTCTTATTTAGTACTAATTGGCTAAACACCAAATATATTTTAACTTCCTCTATCAATCCATGCCCTGGATTAGATCATTATCATGTCTCACAAGCCATAGATGAGGATTATTCCCCACACTAGTGCCCCTTCAAAATCAAATGAATGTGGCTTCGATGCGACTCCATTCAAGGACTTATGAAGGATTGGTGGAAGAATTCTTAGGTCCAATGGGGAACCAAAATGTTCATGTTCACTAAAAAGATGACTGTTATAAAAAAAACCATTTGAATAAATGGAACAAGGAGGTATTTAAGAATATTTTTAAGTAGAAGGAAAGGATAGAAGGAGAACAAGTGACACTACATAATCACATTCTAGAACATGACATGATAAAGGAGGAATATATTTTGGAAAAGTATTTGAGGAAGGAGTATGAAGGGATACTTTCTTAGGAGGAGGTATATTAGAAATCAAAATCTATTAGTGTAGGTTTTTATTTCCTAGTGGGTTATTTATTTTCCCCTATATTCCTAGGTTTTTCCTACACTTCTATTAATCTTGCTTAGGTTAATAAAGTATGTCTTATTATGTGAGTGGTTGCGAGGTGTCACCTTCTTACATGTGAGCATCCATTAGCTATCTTGGGAAGATACTTTGCTATCTTTAGTCCGATAGATGGTTGCTCCTCATTGGTCAGTGTTGCCACCTCCTCCCTCTTCCTAGTCTATATAAGCATGCTACCTAGCTTGTAGTTTGCATCTTTTTCTTTTGCATCCTCCTAATGCTATTTTACTTCTAGAATTTGCATTACTCTCTTGGAGACTGAATCTACATTGCTATTTTAATTTCATATCATTTGCATTCATAGTTTAGATATCTATTCTTTGCACTAGTTTTCTGGGTTAATAATCTTTTCAGATTCTAACATGGTATCAGAGTCTTGCTATGTGCAAGAGTAGATTTTAGTTCCCTTATTTGAGATATTTAGGGGGGCAAATTAAGTTTATTGCAGTTTTTTGAAAAACCAGTATGCTCTTCTTTTGCATCTTTGGAGAATCTTGAGATTCAAAAAAGTTTGACGGAAACTTTTTTAATCTCTAGAGTTTACACATGTGTTTTATGCAATCTGGGTGATTTCAACATTTCTAGTTATACTGATAGCATTTTTGGTTGTTCCAATGTGTCCAGGAGGCTTGAGAAAGTCAGATTTGGCTTTTGTTTCACTGAAATCGGAGATCGTCATACACAGTTGCGGAATCAGAGTTTCAAGCTCAAATCTGACAACCAACTTACATATTTGGTGTTTTCAATCAATATTGTAGCTTCCAGCATGCCTTTGCTTGTCTTAGGTCGCTGATTCAGCCTTTACATGCCATTTTTTGGTTGCTAGGGTCATTTTTTGATGCTAAAGGTGTCCTATTTACCTTAGAATTGCATCTTATGTACATCAGTAAGAAAAATGCCTTCTGGGTTATGTTCGCAGCACAGAAAAACCATCTAGGTATCTTTAAATTTTTGCATGCAATCTATATATTTTGTAGAAACACGCTTAGAAAGCTACAACATGACCCCTCTCCATTGGCAGTTGCAGTTTTGAAGGCAGTTTTCAAATGCTCTGTTCTTGCTCATACGGACTCCTTTTCCCACGAATTATTTTTTTATTTTGGCTATTTTTTCATGCTCTATGCACTAGTGTAGATGTTTTTTGATTTTGATGCAGATATTTTTCAGAAATTGTAGATTCTCAGTCATGACATTGCACAGTTCTCATTTTGGGAACTTCAGAGGATCATAACTTTCACATACGACCTCATATCGAGGCGATTCTTTTTTTGAAAGTGCATGATTTTTTAATTAGATTGTAGTGGTGTTGTTTACTGTTCTAGATATTGTGCCAAAGTTGTATTTTCAGCATATGCTCTTCATGAGGATTTTGTAATGCATTGAAATCAAGACCACTTAGTATTTCTTGCTAGTGGCAGTTGTAAACGCACTAATATAAAGTGCCAAATCATATTTTCTTAGGGGCATTCTTTGATTGAGTGAAAAGGGGGGGGTTGTCTTGGTTGGGTTCTCTTCTTTTCAACACTTCTCTATATTTTTTCATCATGGATCAAACAAATCTACCCATCCTAACTCCATACAATTACTTTGAGTGGAAATCACACATGACAATTCACTTAAAGAAAGATGGATTAAATAGGATAACTATGGGACTTGAAACTGAACCTGCTAAAGATGAAGATAAGCCTAAGTGGTTTAACAAATGTGATGAGGCATATGGAACATTGTGTTTGTTTGTTTCTCCTGATTTGCTCTTTCACATTGAGTCTTTGAATACACCAAATGAAATATGGACAAAGATAGAAAAACTATTTGGCACACAAGATTCAATGAGGGGTCATATGTTGGAAAATGAACTAATTAGTTTAAGTCCAAGCAATTTCAACACAATCTAGGATTTCTTCACTAAGTTGAAATCACTAAGGCTGTAGTTAAAACAATGTGGAATTGAAAAGAAAGATGAACAAATGATTCTTAGTATTCTCTCTAAGCTAAGTTTAGAATATTCTGTGTTTGTTTCTACTTTCTATGCTACTAAGGGTGCACTTGGTACTCAATTCACCATGCCATCTTTAGATGATTTTGTTGTCAGTCTCCCTCAGGAATAGGACAAGCTAATCCAGATGGGCACTCTTAAGTCCTCTAAGTCACATGCCTTGGCTACCAACCAAGGCAAAAAAAATAGAAAGGACAAAGTAGTAACAACAATAGTAAGGATAAGAAACATAAGAATAGCAAGGAGAAGAAGGATCAGATATCAGTTGCTTCAAAAGCAACTAATGAGACCCAATCTTCCAAGGGTGACAAGCCTAAGAAAGAAAGGGTCCAATGTGCCTATTGTAAAAGACCCAGTCATGATGAACATAAATGTTTGAAGAAACAAATTGATCACTTGACACACATTCTTGAGAATAATAATATCAGTGTTCTTGAATCTATCAAATAGAGTTCTAATGAGGGGTCTAATAAGGCAAAACAAAATAGCAAGGGGAAAGGAAATGGCAAGGCCCTTGTTGCAGTTGCTTCTTAACCATCCACTTGGGTTCTTGATTTGGGTGCTTTGCAGCACATGGCTTCATCTAAGGAAGAACTTGCATCTTTGGAGCCATGTACTATGCCTTTTATTTTGATGGGTGATGACACTCCTGTTGAGGTGTGTGGGAGAGGGTCTGTTGATGTGGGGGATGGCACATTCCATGATGTTCTTTGTGTGCCTTCATTATCAACTAATCTCCTATCAGTATACCAGATCACTCACATAGGTTTAGGCAAGCGGGTTGAGTTCACTCCTGATTTAGTGGAGATTCGTGAGTTGCACAGTGGTTCTACAATTGCAGCTGGGAGAGCAGATCATCAATCATGGCTCTATCTATTTTCTCACTTTGTTCCTGATCCTCCTTCGAATATTTTGCTCACTCATTATGATGATGTGAGTATATTATGGCATGAGTAGTTTGGCCATCTTAACTTGCGCTACTTGCAGTAGCTCAACTAACAGAGCATGGTCACAGGGTTGCCTTCAGTTTAGTTTTTAGGTGGTGTTTTCCAAGGTTGCATTCTTGGTAAGCATCCTAAGGAAAAGTTTGACAAAGGTAAGGCATGGAGAGCATCACAAATACTAGAGTTAGTTCACAGTGATTTGGCTGGTCCATTTCAACATCCTTCTTTTAGTAGGGCCCGATATGTCCTCACATTCATTGATGACTTTTCTCGATATACTTGGGTGTACTTTCTCAAACAGAAGTTAGAGGTATTTAATCATTTTCAGGACTTCAAAACTTTTGTAGAGAAGCAATCTGAGAAAGCCATCAAAGTTTTACGCACTGACAATGGTGGTGAGTATGTCAACCATCAGTTTGAGAGGTTTTGCAGTTTAGAGGGGATTGATCTGCATCATTTAGTTCCATACAATCCTCAGCAAAATGGTGAACTACATGATTCACTCCAGATCTCTTACACCACAGTATTGGCCAGAGGCCATTAACTGTGCTTGTTATATCTAGAACCGTGTTCCTCACCGAGCCTTGAAGGGAGTCACTCCTTTTGAAGCTTGGAGCAGTCGGAAACCATCAGTTAAGCACTTTCAAATTTTTGGTTCTCCTGCATGGGCCCACATTCCTATAGAGAAATGCAAGACCTTGGATCCGCAGAGCAGACCTTGCATATTTGTAGGTTATCCTGATGGTGTGAAGGGTTATCAGTTGCTCCACCCTACTACACATGAGTTGTTCATTGAGAGGAGTGTTTAGTTTGAGGAGGGCTCTTTGAGCTCACTTTCTATCACTTCTCCAAGTCCTTCTACTTTGACATTAGAGTCACTTGGGATACATGATAGATCTTCTGATGAGTCAGATTCACCTGAGTAGTCTTCTACCTCCACTTCCAATGCAGAGAGTGATTCAGAGGACTCACCTCCTTCCTCTCCTATTAATCATTTAGAGGTTGATGATTCTCCTCTAGATTCTCCATCTTCCGGTCCACTTTGGGCTAGATAGACCTTGCAGTCTATAGGTGATTGGGTTGGGGATCCATCAGACATCAGGCAGACTCATTCACAATTCTAGGATGCTCCACATGTCTTCATTGCTACTGCCTCAGATCCATAGTCTTTTCATGAGGCTTCTGGTATTCCTGATTAGGACACAGATATGCAGGAGTATAGTTCCTTGATGAGGAACCACACTTGGGATCTTATCCCTCTTCCTAAGGGAAGAAAACTTGTTTGATGTAAGTGGATCTATCAGACAAAATTTGTATTAGATGGGTCAGTTGACAAGCATAAGGCTCGCTTGGTCACCAAAGGATTCTCCCAAGTTCCTGGGATTGACTACTCTGAGACTTTTGCACCAGTTGCCCGAATGAATTCCATCTAACTTGTTCTTGCCATTGCTGTAGTTAATCATTGGGAAGTATACCAGATGGATGTGAAGAGTGCTTTTCTTCATGGTGACCTTCAGGAGGAGATCTACATGGAGCAGCCATAGGGGTTCATTCAGGATTCTTCACTTGTGTGCCATCTTCGGAAGTCTCTCTATGGCCTCAAACAGGCTCCTCGGGCCTGGTATGCCAAGATGGACTCATTCCTTCTATCAGTTGGGTTCACTTGATGCCATTTTGATCCCAATGTCTACATTCTATAGTAGGATGATTCACTCCTATTTCTAGTTCTGTATGTTGATGACTTGTTGATCACAGGGAGTTCTTCATCCACCATTGGGGCTATCAAAACTACCCTTCATGACAGGTTTTTGATGACTAACTTGGGCTTGTTGCATTACTTTCTCAGGATTGAGATCTTTTAGTCTTCTTTTAGGATCACCATCACACAGTCCAAGTATGCTCTAGATTTTCTCTTGAGGTTTCATATGGCTGACTGCAAGCCTACTCTGACTCCCTTTCTTTCTTGAGTCAAACTTGAGGCTTAGTGTTCTTCTCCACTTGTTGATGGCACTTTGTACTGATAGCTTGTTGGGAGTCTCATTTATTTGACTCATACAAGACCCAACATTTCATATGCTATAGGCATAGTCTCTCAATTCATGCAGGAACCTCATGAGCTGCATTGTAAAGCATCCAAGTGGATCCTTCACTACATTAGTGCATTGAGCTTGACTTGGTGGGCTACACAGATTCAGATTGGGTGGGCGATTCTCAGGATTGCAAGTCCACTTCAGGTTACAACTTCTCACTTGGTTTAGGTCCTATTTGTTGGTCAAGAAAGAAGCAGTCTGCTATTACTCTATCTTCTATTGAGGCCAAGTATTAGGGGGCTGTGAATGCCACCACTGAGGCCATTTGGCTTTAGAATCTTCTCACTGAGTTTGGTATCTAGATCAGACGGCCATCAGTCATATTTTGTGACAACCAAAGTGCCATTCAGATCTCACAGAATCTGGTCCATCATTAGTGGACCAAACACATAGAGGTCCACATGTACTACATCCAAGAGCTCATCTATGGCCACGTCATCGACCTTCACTATTGTCCGACTTCTGAGCAGGTTGCTGATATCTTCACCAAACCCTTCACTGAGAGCAAGTTCCTTCATTTGCGACCTTTGCTGGGGGTGCGGGATGCTTCATCTTCTAGGGGGCTTCTTCCTCTCACTCGGAGTCTTGACTCTCTACTTTTGGAGGGGTCTCTTCTCTCTCTATTTTGGGGGGGAATTTTATGTACATGGGTACCTCATCAGGCTTGATTTTCCAGGACCCATTTCTACATCCACCTAAGCTTTGCTTATGGGGGGTGTTAGTGTAGGTTTTTATTTCCTAGTGGGTTATTTATTTTTCCCTATATTCCTAGGTTTTTCCTACACTTCTATTAATCTTGCTTAGGTTAATAAAGCATGTCTTATTTGGTAAGTGGTTGCAAGGTGTCACCTTCCTAGATGTGAGCATCCATTAGCTATCTTGGGAAGATACTTTTCTATCTTTAGTCCGATAGATGGTTGCTCCTCATTGATGAATGTTGCCACCTCCTCCCTCTTCCTAGTCTATATAAGCATGCTACCTGGCTTGTATTTTGCATCTTTTGCTTTTGCATCCTCTTAATGCTATTTCTCTTCTAGCATTTGCATTACTCTCTTGGAGACTGACTCTGTGTTTCTATTTTGATTTCGTATCATTTGCATTCATAGTTTAGATATCTATTCTTTGCACTAGTTTTCTAGGTTAATAATCTTTTCATATTCTAACAAAATCAAGGGAAAGTTCACTAAAGGGGGAATCTCAATACAATTTTTTTCCACAATTCAACAAAGTGTAAAACAATACAAAAAATAATCATCTCTCTGAAGAAGGAGGATAGAAATATCATAGAAGACATGGAATAAATAAGAGAAGAGGCTCTACACTTCTTCTAGAATCTCTTGGTCAACATTTTCTCTTCAAACATATCAGAGTAGAGCTACTTTCTCATTTTGATCCTAAAAATAATCGAAGGCAAACACAACTAGATATGCTCTTGGTTCCCATCACTAAAGAAGAGGTAAAAAAATTTGTCTTCCAAATGCATCTAGATAAATCTCCTGGAATTGATTGATTCCCATTTGTCTTTTATCAAATATTTGGAGCATTCTGGAAGATGATATATGGAATTTGGTAGAGGCTTCGAGGAAAGAAAAATGCATCATCAAAGACATCAATACAACATTGATTTCTCTAATTCCCAAGAAGCTAGGCCCATAATCACTCTCTAACTTCTGACTAATCTCTCTTTGCAACACCATATACAAAACAATAGCCAAAGTTATTGCAAATCACTTTAAATCTCTATTACCCTCAATTATCTCAAAGGAACAAAGTAGTTTCATACCAGGTCAAACCATAATAGATGGTCTCATTATAGTACATGATGCCATCCACTCAATTACAATAGCTAACCAAAGTTGTATGGTTCAGAAACTAGATGTTAGCAAAGCATATGACATGTTCAACTAAAGATTCACTATGAGCATTTTGAAAGCATTCAGATTCAACAATGAATGGATTGACTAGATTTTAGTTGTGTCTCTTTAGTTAGGTACTCAATTTTAATAAATGGAAGATTTGTTAGATTTTTCACCCCCACATGAGGCCTTGGTCAAGGTGACCCAATGTCACCCTTCCTCTTCATAACAATGGCTAAAGTGATTGGTACAGAAATCAAAAGACTATTAGTCTCTGGAGTATGGAAAGGAATACATGTGGCAAATAACTTCCCTCAAATCACACACCAATAGTTAATTGATGACACATTACTTTATGGAGTTTTGGAGTTTGTGGAGGTCAGAGTAATCAAGGATCTACTAGAAAAATATGTCTGAGCCTCAAGGCAAGAAATCAACAAAAAAAAATCTTGTATCTTCTTCTTTAACAACAAGAATACCATGAGGTGTCGAATCCTATCCCTACTGAATTTCATCCCATATACCTACCTAGGAAGTACTTGGGTGTTCCACTCTTTAAGGGTAGAGTAAGAACCAACATTTGGGAAGAAACAGATGGAAAATGCAGGTTGGAAGTTGCCTCTTGAAAGGGAAAATAACTCACCCTAGCTAGATAAATCAAAATGATAAAGGCAGGTTTATCTACCATTCCAATTGTATACACCTAAAAAATGGCTTGAGTCAAATTAAATAAATATTTCAATATTTATTTTATTCCTATTCTTCTATCAATAAATAAATATCCTATTTTATTTATCTGATTCATATTCATCTTAATTATTCCAAAAATTAAATAAAAATCAATTTATTTAATTAAACCATTCAAATTCCTCTAAATTATCCTTAATTGAATAATCCCAAAATTATTTAATTAATCATCATTCCAAAGTCCTAATTCTATAAGTCCACATCACTTCCACCTCACTTTACACCTCATCATGTTGCACACATAATTGAATATTTTTAATTTTTAATTATATAATTATCCTCACCCACATCTCCTATTTATCCTCTAACCATTCCTATTCTCAAGAACATGTTTCCTCCATGTCATCATAGTCAAAGGATACTTGGAGACACATGTCTCATAGTTCCTAGATTCCTTCCAACCTCCCTACAAAGGACTCCTTTGACCCATTTCTTTTGGTCTTTGAGAGCATTGTGACAAGTGGCCTCTTGCTCACACCTTTCTCTCCACCTTGTCATCATTGGAGGAACATTCTCCACCTTTATCTCCCTCATCCCAACTAATCAAATCTCCACTGTACACCTTGTATGACTTGTTCTCCACCATGAATCTTATGACACTTGGAATTGGTCCATCCTTAGCCTATAAAAGAAAGGTTCTCACACTCATTTTTCACCACTCAAGCTTTAGCAAACTTATGCTACAGAAATTCCACCATAGTTGTCAAGCATGACTTTATCTCCCCTCATTTGCATTGTAATCTTATTATCCTCATTGCATAATCATTATCCATGGCTTCATAATCTCCATCATTCATCTTAGTGTTGCATTGTAGTTTATCCTCATTGCATAATCCTCCACAAAACCATTCTCTCTTTGTCATCTTAAAACAACAAGGAAGTCTACTTCCAAGAGCTCAATCATAATCTACCAAAGATTACTAAAGAGATAGGCAACAATGGAAGACACAAGGTAAATTAGTTAATCAAGGTATAACTTTGTTTTATTGCATTTATCTTATTTTCATTGAAGTATTGAATATTTAAGTAGGTTCTACTGTAGTTCTAATTTTCAATCACATTTTGGTGCCCATTGTGGGGCCATTGTCCTATTTTTAACCTCCATTTTGAGTTTTTGGTGAGGGTACAGTTGTAACAGGTCATTCCTGTGCATTTGATTTCTAGTTTGGCGCATGTGTGAAGAAAAGAAGAGTCCTACGCATATAAAACTTATTTATGCACTTCTGATAGTTCTTTCTGCGCATTTGTATTTTTGTACATATAAAACTTGTTTCTGCGCATCCACTAGTTCTTTCTGTGCATATAGATCATCTTTTTGTGCATATGATGTCTATTTTGGTGCACAAAAAGTTTGTCAAGTCTTAGGGTGTCTTTTGATAATTTTTGAGGCTAACTTTGGTTGCAATATTATCAATCATCAATGGAGGCTATTAACAAAATGGTCTTGCAAGTTTAAGAGCTAGTTTAGACATTTTTAGTTGCATCTTACATACAAATCTTCATCTAGTTTCTAATTAGGAGGAGTAAATCATATCATTGTTCATACAACTTGTATACAAATCTTCATCTAGTTTTTAATTAGGAGTAAACTTACAACTTTGCATACAAATTTCACATAGTCCCAAACTAGGAGGTTAAAAGTGAACCAATTTTTCATTCAAATCTTGCATTTACAAATCCGCATCTAACATAAATAAGGGAAAGTAACTTGATCAAAATATTCAATACAATCATCACATAGTTTGATTAGGAGGTTAAAAATCAATTATCTTTTCATTTTATGCTATCATGTCAATTTTTGTGCTTGGTAGCTCAAATCATATTTAGATTAACTCTAGAAGGTTAATGAACCAGTGTCTACTATGTTTGTAAAATGGTGATAGGCATGTTGCAAGTATGAGGTTAACCAGTGTTGTCATTGATGTCAACATACTCATATTGCATTGATAAGAAGGATTGGATGAGCTGTGTACTGAAGTTATTGAGGAAACTAGTCTCAATTAGGAATAGTGAAGAATAGTGATGAGAAGAAGGCAAAAGTACTCAATAGATTGAGGATCAGAGGATGCGGATTAAAGGGTTTATAGATATGAGTCTTGAGATGTTCTAGTTAAGATTTCAGAGGTCCACATGAAGATATGAAGAAGTTGTGATTGATCAAGTAGAACCGGTTCTAGGAGATGCTCTGGAGTGACAGAGTGTTACAAAAAGGTCCGGTGAGATCCGGAAGTGCATTGTCCTATCCTGCAGATTGGATGGAGTGTTTGGGATATCCTTGTGATGTGTCATCTTGATTGGTTCATGGTTTGGAGGTCCAGAAGCACCTTTTTCAGTATGATAGTGGCAATAGAATGTGTTCTTGAAGTTCTGGATAATGAAGAAAATAATTCTAGTAAGTGGAGGAAGTGCGGATGTATCTGGTCATTCAGGCAAGCCTGTGAAGGTTCTTGAATCATGTTGAGGTTGTGTTGTCGGTCCGCATTAGTGTTAGAGCCCGGAATTGGAGATATACTTCCAGATGAAGATGTTCTTGTTCAGACTGGCCAACCGGATAAGTTATTCTTGTGAATGTTCTTGTGGTGGCCGACCGGATGAGTTATTCATCTTGTGAATGTTCTTGTGGATGATTGTTGACTTAGATGATTGTTCCTAAGTTGATGCCTTGTATAAATAAAGGTTTGTGAGTTCATTTCGATGGGTGTCATAGAACAGATGAGTGTGGTATAGCAAAAGAACAAAAGGCAGAGCAGGTATGTCTCAGGCTTAAATGGAACTAATCCAGACATGGTAAAGATGTCAATCTCCAGTTCAAGTTTGTAATACTTATGATCTTGTAGACAGTGTGTCTCTTGTAGGCAGTGTGCCTCCTTGTGAGCAGTGTGCTTGGGCAGTGAGCCCTAATTGGCATGTGCCATCCATTTTTCTTATTCTTCTAATAGAGAATAATCCTTGGGTTAATCACCCCGTGGTTTTTCCCTTAACTGAGTTTTCCACATCAAATATTGGTGTCTAATGTGTTGATGTTCATCTTCTCCAGTGTTTATGCTTTATGCTTTCATGAATGGTTAATTGATATGCTATTAACTAACAAAGAAGAATCAAGTGTTTGAAGTAGATGCAAGTTTTGTACAACTGATTCACCCCCCTCTTAGTTGTGTGCCCTAGATCTAACAATTGGTATTAGAGCCAAGTTCCTCTAAAAGGAGCTTAACCGCTTGAGGAGATCCAGAATGTCATCATACAAGAAGGACAGTCCAAAGTTTAATGGAACCAACTTCTCTCTCTAGAAAGGTCACATGAAATGTCACTTGGAGTGTATGGGAAAAGCTTACTTGTCCATGGTCACAAAAGCATATATACCTCCATAGGGTGGTCTAACAACTCTGAATGAAATCACAGATGTTGAAAATAATCTACGGACCAAAGAAGCTCTTCTAAGCGCATTGACTGACTCAGAACTCTCAAATGTTATTGACCTACCAACTGCATATGAGATCCGGGTTAAACTGGAACTTCTGCATGAAGGAGATGAGTTTGTTAAAAGTGCAAGGTTGCAAAGTTTGAAAGGGAAATTTGAAAGATTAAAGATGAGAGATGATGAAAATATCACTACCTTTATGCCAAGAGTAAATGAGCTGGTGTGTGGAATCAGGAATACTGGTGGAGTTCTGGATGAAAATGAGATTGTTTGCAAAATTCTCAGATCCCTTCCTGCTGCCTACAAAATCAAGGTTTCTACCATTGATGAATTCAGAGCCCATACAACTATCACAAGAGAGCAATTGGCTAGCAAACTGGCTGCATTTGAAATGACCGAGTTTGGAGATGTTCACCCCAAGACAAAATCTGCATTCAAAGCTAGTGCCTATGTGAAAGGTGTCATGCCCACATTTCACATGCGTCCACAACATGCAAAACATGCATGTTATGTCCACACATGCCATGTAGGCATGATACAAGCTATCAAATTATTTTTTCTTTTCTAATTAAATTCTTCACCTCGCACGCGTATGCGTGCTCGGTTGCGTATGTAAAGGTTGTCGAGTCATTGTTGCTAACCGAATGTGCTACCTACGTGTGCAAGTGGATATCGATCTCTATGATTGTGTCAGTTTAATATGCAACATTTAGGTTTTCTTCGGTTAGGTGATTGACATTTAATTATTTTAATAGTTATTTGTCTGCTTGATTACGCTTTTCTCTATTATCTCTTATAATATTTCTTTTGTTATAATTAAGTTCAAAATGTTAATCTATTTTTACTACTTGGTAATTCATTCGGAAAAGATAATTTCTGTAGTTACAATTTTCTTTACAAATGAACAAATGTGACAGTACATTAACCTGACCTTTAATTACCCCATTAATATCATTCAATAATATATATATATATATATATATATATATATGTTCTTATATATATATATATATATAAATTAAATTTAAACTTATTTAAGAAATACTTTCCAATTTAAGAGATGTCATATATAAATATATATATATATATATAACTCCATTTAAATATACACTTATTAATTTACAAATTTCACCATGCTAATGGGGACTCCACCCAATATATATATATATATATATATATATATATATATATATATATATATATATATATATATATATATATATATATATATATATATATATATATATATAATTGTCCTTGTAGTCCAAGCTCATGCTCTTACATTAGATATATATATAAATATACATATATATGTATAGAGGTATATATATATATTTATATATATAACTATATAAATTTTATTAAGAATGATAGTGGGAATTCCACTTAAAACTTAATACCATTTAATATGGTATTTCCACCTCATAGAAGGAGGGTTATTAACCCTAACTTCTTGTTATGTTTCATTGTCTTTTTTTTTTCTTTTGATGCAGGGCTTACTGTAGCGGCGGCAACATCCATGGCGGAGGTGGGCGGAGAAAACCATAGAGGACAGAGGCGGAGATAGGCAGAGGCTGAAGGGAGAGTGGAGGGCGGAGGATGTGGGGAGGTCAGCGACGGCGGGCAGAGGGAGGCGGGCCGTGGGTTTTGTTGAGGTCGCGGGGGTCTGGGGAGGGGCGAAGCCCCACCCACACCCCACTTCGTGGGTGTGGGTGGGGCTCTGCCCCTCCCCACACCCCCTTCTACATAGACTATGGTGGGGGTTTAACCCCCCCACCGCCCTTCTCTTGTAATTCCATGGCTGTGTTTTGTTTAAACACAGCGATTTCACCAATATTTGTTATTCAATTTTTTTTTTTTAATTATTATTATTCAATGATATAGATATATATTCATAAATACATATATGAATCAATATTTTCATTTTTACAACTTCATTTAAAATGAACTATTTAAATATATATTAAAATACATATATATATATATACATACATATATATATATATATATATGTATATGTATGTATGTGTATTTATATTTTAGTATCACAATGAAAATGCAAAAATAGATATAACAATTTTCACAACTAAATTTAAAATTAGAATGATGTATGCATATATAAATAAAGATGTATATTTATATTTATAGAACGATAAACCATGGTAAATTTCTTTTCACACTGGTTGTAATTATAGCTTAACAATTTAATTAAATAAAAAGGAACATTTAATCATTTAAATCTGTATTTGTCTTTTCTTTTATCTATCAATTAAACTTTCAAATTCAAAATAGAATTAAGGATCAAGGGTAAAACAGGAAACTAATAAATCTTTCCTTTTCAATAACACACAACATACAAATAGAAATTTGATTTAAATTAATTCTATTCGCAAACTTAACTCAAGATGTAATTTTTATTTTAAGGCAAATGCATCATTCGTAAAGCTGTAAAAGTAACTTTCTCCCTAGATAATACAAGAGATAGATTTATCATTTGATTCAAATCAACATACAAGTCTCACAACATTAAACTTGGTAACAAGGAACATCCAACTATAAGAATTCCCTCAACTCTCATACACCCAATAGGAGTCTTTCCCCAATTCTCGCAAAAGATGAAAAGAAATAGCCAATTAAAATCACCACAATGACATAAATAGGAGGATTATCTATCCACTCCCAAGTTAACTTTTTTTTTACAACAATATCAAGAGAGAAAATCTCTCCTCTAAAACTCTTACACAAAGGACTTTAATAGACCAGGTCCTTATTACAAATAGGAGATAGAACATTTCATTAAAAAGGCATAATTTTCTTCAATCCTCTTTATCATGCTTCAATAGAACCTGCAAGACAACAAGGGAGAAACAACAACCATCTAGCTCTCCTCCCTACCATAGTCCCACAATAGGGACACCCCCGAGCTAGGGAGACCATCCTCATACCCAGGGTAGATTAAACCAAATCACTTCACAACATTGAACTCAAAGCAACAAATCAAATGAAATACACACACCATGGTTGACACACATCACAAAGACTCAGCTTAGGTGAGTTCAAGGAGGGTAGGGAAGTAGACAATCTCTACCTCTAGGTGTCATCTTTTCACATTGTATCACATTGTAACACAAGGCCTCAAGCCAACAATTTATTCTTCCTCCACAAGGCCTCAAGCCTTCTAATAAACCCAATCACCAAGGATATCCTAATAGGCTCACATGGCCATAAGCCCTCTAGGCTATATAAGTACCAACATGCCCTCAAGGCATTACAAATATCAAGAAACAAGATGACACCTAAGGGGGGTCACACTTCTCCTTCCCTATACAAGATGAACATTGCCTTCCAACTAGAAGGAGCTCTTTCCACACCCAAAACAAACCCAAAACAAAAAAAATAGAAAAACACATAGACGACAATTGCAATTCCATTCATCAAGCATGCACAATACGTACATAACAAGCATAGATCATTCAAGAGAGTAGTCTTGTTCACCAACCTTACAAAGCCCAATTATGGAATGAAATTTGATGAAGAGTTCCTCTCTAGCTTCCTTCTCCAAAATCTCCCTCTTTCCACAATAATCCAACCCCCTTACTCTCCTCCTCCTCTCTCTTTTAAAAACTAATTCCCTCTATTTTCCTAATTTCCCAAGTGGCATTAAACAACTAACCACAACTCATCCATTATCCTAGTGGTCATAAAAAAATTGACCCCCACTCCATAGGTTCCCCACTATAGTCCTTTCTACAACACATGGTGAATCTAAAATACATTAAGTAAAATAAAATACAAAGGGAGTGGATGACACACTACCCTAAATAAGGGGAACCCCACCAAAAGAGAGGCACATGGAGACAAACACTCCATTATTAGGGGATCATGGAGCTGTTCCATGACTTGGAAGTGGGCCTGAGTGTGGATTCCACTCATCCCATTGTCCCCCATGCTTCCAAATTCGTCACTTAACTTCACTGTGAAGTTTAAGTGACCATATGGAAGTTAACCCAGGGTTATCCTAGCCCAAAAGGTCCCTAGACCCATGGAGTATAACCCAGGGTTGATTTTTTCCCTATTACAACTCCCAAAGTCAAATAAAACACAAGAAAAAGGGTCTAGAAGAAATAAAATTTAAGCAAGATTAAAAACAATATTTCTTACAACACTTATCATTGTAAAAGTAAATTAGAAGATAACCCTTATTCCCTTGACCTCATGCAACATCAGCACATTACAACATTACAATATTATCTAGCACAAGGTTGATCTTAGTTCCTCATGGAACTAGATCGGCTCACAAGGGATATAACATAGGTATGAGACGGTCTCCTGTATTTGTTGTTTCGTTAGTAATACCTGCACACTCAAACTCAAAGTCAATACCACATAGAGATATCATAGCTGAAGCAAAACTAAATACATGCATCTTAACATTCTACCATATAATCACTTGAAGTTCCATATTCATTCATCATTTTCTTAGAAGCAACATCTAATTATCATTCCACAATTATTTCCTTAAAAATCAATTAGGTTACATAAGCAAGATTCCAGATCAAAAGTCTCTCAACATATAAATAATAAATAAAATCACTGTAAATATTCTCATGAATAGTAGTGTATAAAGTAGGCGTCACATCCTCTCCCCCTAAGATTGTACTTCCTCTTGGAAGTCATCAAAGAGGTGAGGGTAAAGCGTCTTCAGTCTCGTAGCATCTTCCCATGTTGCAGTGACCTCATCGTACATATCCTACTAGACCCTAACCTGGTCCAGCTCTTGACCTCGAAGGCCCAGCGTCTGATGAGCCAATATGCGTATTAGCTCCAAAGCCAGCTGTCCATCTACCTCTACCTAAAGAGCACTCCAATCCAACACATGAGACAAATCAGACATATAACGTCGTAAAAACTGAAACATGAAAAACATCATGAATACGAGACAGGCTAGGTGGCAAGGATAAACGATAGGCTACAAGTCCTATCCTCTCTAGGATCTCAAAACGTCCTACAAACTGGGGTGCGAGCTTAGAGCCTTTTCCGTAATGGATTGGACTCTTATGTGGTCGCACTCTCAAGACTACTCTGTCACCTACTGAGAAGCAAGATTAAAAACAATATTTCTTACAACACTTATCATAGTAAAAGTAAATTAGAAGATAACCCTTATTCCCTTGACCTCATGCAACATCAACACATTACAACATTACAATATTATCTAGCACAAGGTTGATCTTAGTTCCTCATGGAACTAGATCGGCTCACAAGGGATATAACATAGGTATGAGACGGTCTCCTGTATTTGTTGTTTCGTTAGTAATACCTGCACACTCAAACTCGAAGTCAATACCACATAGAGATATCATAGCTGAAGCAAAACTAAATACATGCATCTTAACATTCTACCATATAATCACTTGAAGTTCCATATTCATTCATCATTTTCTTAGAAGCAACATCTAATTATCATTCCACAATTATTTCCTTAAAAATCAATTAGGTTACATAAGCAAGATTCCAGATCAAAAGTCTCTCAACATATAAATAATAAATAAAATCACTGTAAATATTCTCATGAATAGTAGTGTATAAAGTAGGCCTCACATCCTCTCCCCCTAAGATTGTACTTCCTCTTGGAAGTCATCAAAGAGGTGAGGGTAAAGCGTCTTCAGTCTCGTAGCATCTTCCCATGTTGCAGTGACCTCATCGTACATATCCTACTAGACCCTAACCTGGTCTAGCTCTTGACCTCGAAGGCCCAACGTCTGATGAGCCAATATGCGTATTAGCTCCAAAGCCAGCTGTCCATCTACCTCTACCTAAAGAGCACTCCAATCCAACACATGAGACAAATCAGACATATAACGTCGTAAAAACTACAACATGAAAAACATCATGAATACGAGACAGGCTAGGTGGCAAGGATAAACGGTAGGCTACAAGTCCTATCCTCTCTAGGATCTCAAAACGTCCTACAAACTGGGGTGCGAGCTTAGAGCCTTTTCCGTAATGGATTGGACTCTTATGTGGTCTCACTCTCAAGACTACTCTGTCACCTACTGAGAAGCTTCGATCTATCCTCTTTGCATCTGCATACTTTTTCTGTCTATCCTGAGCTTCCTGTAGTCTCTGTCTGATCAAGGTAACTCGCTATTCCATATCCTGGATTAATTCGAGACCAATGGCAACTCGGTCTTCTAACCGATCCCAACTCAAAGGCGTTCTGCAAGGTCTACTGTATAGAGCCTGGTAAGGAGGTATACCCAACGAGCTATGATGCCCATGATTGTAGGCGAACTCAACTAGATATAGGTACTCCTCCCATTTAGACTGATGATCCATAACATACATACACAGCATATCCTCTAACAACTAATTAACTCTTTCTGTTTGGCCGTCGGTCTTAGGATGATAAGCGGAATTGAAGTTGAGTTGTGTGCCCAACGCCTGATGTAGAGCTCTCCAAAATGAAGATGTGAAAACAAAGTCTCTATCAGATATAATATGACGAGGTACTCCATGCAGTCTGACAATCTGATCAAGAAATACCCTCGCCACCAATGGAGCATTGTACGTTGCGCATACAGGTGAGAAATGCGCCACCTTGGTCAACTTGTCAACTGTCACCATGATGGCATCATGGCATCGTGATGACATAGGTAGACCAACAATGAAGTCCATGGAGATGGTGTCCCATTTCCATTCAGGTATCTCATGTGGGTATAAGAGTCCTGTTGGATGCTGATGCTCAGCCTTGACCCTCTACCACTTAAGGCATCGAGCAACAAACTCTACAATATCACATCTCATCCCAGCCCAATGGTATAACTGCCGCAAGTCCGCATGCATCTTCTTCACTCCTGGATGAGCTGTATAGGGTGATCTATGAGCCTTAGAGAGTATCACTACATGTAGATCACTTGCACGGGGTACATAGATGCGCTGCTTATGTCTAAGTAAACCATCTAACTCCAGGGAATATCCTACGAATTTACCCTTCAGGACTCTGATTCTAAATCTCCTGCTGCACCTCAAGAAACCACTCATCTTCAGGTAGATGCTGTAAAATACGTTCTCTCAAATCCACTTTCAAAGTAAGAGTCAGGATCTCGTGGCACCTTCGACTCAAAGCATCGGTGACCACATTCTCCTTTCCTTTGATGTAGTGGACGTCAAAGTCATACTCACATAAGAACTCCATCCAACGCTACTGGCGGGTGTTCAAATTTAGCTAAGTGAAAATATACTGCAAGTTATGATGGTCCGAATGAAGCTCAAAGCATCGGCCTAAGAGGAAGTGTCTCCATCAAACAAGAGCATGAATGACAGTTGCTAGCTCTAGATCATGCGTAGGGTAGTTAAGCTTATGTGTCTTAAGCTTTCGCAATTCATAAGCAATCGCTCTACCACCCTGCATAAGTACAGCTCCAAATCCCTCTAAAGATGCATCCGTGCAGACAACAAAATCTTCTGTCGGATCAGGAACAGCTAATATGGCAGCGCTGGTAAGATGTTCCTTAAGGATTCCAAAGGCCTTCTCACACTGCTCAGTCCATGTGAATCCTTTCCCTTTTCACTGAAGGGAAGTGATAGGATGAGCTATTCTGGAGAAACCTTTGACAAACCTATGGTAGTAACCGGCTAGTCCCATAAAGCTCCTCACTTCTGTAACACTGGTGGGTGCTGGTCAGTCCTAAATAGCCCTAATCTTTGATGGATCTATGGAGATACCATTGCCTGATAATATATGTCCCAAATACTGCACCTGTGTCCTGAAGAAGGCACATTTCGCTAGATTGCCATACAGCTGATTCTCATGTAAACACTGCATTACTTGATGCAAATGGTCCACATGTTCCTCCTTGGTCTGTGAATAGATCAAGATATCATCAAGAAATATGATCACAAACTGATCTAGGTAAGTACGGAACACCTCATTCATGAGACTCATGAACACCGCAGGAGCATTCGTCAATTCGAAGGGTACCACTGTGAACTCATAGTGACCATATCTGGTTCAGAAAGTAGTTTTATGAATATCTGCCTTTGTAATTCTCAATTAGTGATAACCAGACTTTAGGTCAATCTTTGAAAACACTCTAGCTCCTTGCATTTGGTCAAAGAGATCATCAATTCTCAGTAGAGGATATCGGTTTCTCACCATCACTTTGTTCAACTGCCTGTAGTCCATGCATAGTTGAAGAGATCCATCCTTCTTCTTAATGAAGATAACCGGTGCACCCCATGGAGATACACTAGGTCGGATGTGTCCCTTCTCTAGTAATTCTTCTAACTGCAGTTTCAGCTCTATAAGCTTATGTGTAGTCATTCTGTAAGGTGCTCGAGATACTGGTTCTGCCCCTGGTACTAGATCGATGTGGAAATCAATGTCTCTACATGGAGGCATACCAAGTAACTCTGATGGAAAGACATCTGCAAATTCCCTCAAGATGGGGTGATCATCTAATGTAGTCTCAGGTTTGTCTTCTGACCTATCACTGACTATGATAGCAAATAACTGACATCCCTTCTGCATGCAATGCTTAAGTTGCTGAGTGGATACTATTCGAGCAGTCGTGGGCTTCTGTATGCCCATTATCTCTATCAGTGTGTCATGATCATCTGTGCAACTAATCATCTTCTAACGGCAATCCAGCTTGGCTCTGTGAGCCGCAAGCCAGTCCATGCCAAGAACCATGTCGTAGGTTCCTAAAGGCATCACTCTAAGATCCCATGTTGTAGTGAATGACCCCAAGGAAACTTCACAATTTTAGACAATGGAATCAACTGACATCCTAGCCCCGAAGGCCAGCTCGGCCTCCCACCTAATGTCCTACCTAGAAGCCACCAGCCTGCAATGTTCCATTAATGTTCTAGATATAAAGGAGTTGGTAGCTCTAGAGTCAAAAAGGATAGAGATGGGAGATTCTGCTATCATACCTACTGTCTCAATGACTGAGGCCTGAAAATCAGCCTAGCGGTTGTCAACCACTGCAAACATACAGTGGGATTTACCCACGTCACCCACTGTCTTCTCAGAACCTCCTGCATGATGCTGTCCCCCTATAGTATAACCTAGTGGGCACTCTCTAGCTATGTGGCCTGCTTCACCACAATTATAACAAGGGCCTCTAACCTGTACCTGTATAGTCTGAGTCTTGCTCGACTGTTACTATCTTGTCCTACCAGTAGACCCCTGTGAACCCCTAAACGACTGCTGTAGTCTCACAGTTCCCGTAGGTGGTCCTTGCTGTCTTTGATCTTTGCACGGGCCCTACTGTTGCCAACCTCTATTATTTCCCCCATATGATTTCTGTTGTGTTTTAGCTTTCTGTTCCTGTGGGGGTCTAGGAGGTAATGGTGCTAAACTATGTCCTCCTTTAGGGAAATGTTGTGTCGGTCTACGAAAGTTTTGTTGATGCTGTTGTTGTCCCCAATCCTAGAACTGAGGGCGAGAATTCTGCCCCCATCTGTGAATCTCTTCAGTAATGTATGCCTTTTCGGTAGCATCACTCAGTGTTTGCAGATTTGCCATCTGAACAGGTCCTAATATACTATGGTTTAGACCTCTGATGAACTTATGTACCAGGAGTTTCTCATCATGGAGATATTTTGCATATCTGGATAACTCTGTAAATTTACTCTCGTACTGTGCCACCAAGAGTCCCCTCTGTTGTAGATCATGAAATTCATCTATACGATGCTGTCGGTAGTGTTCTGATAGATATCACGCATTGAAGTGCTCAATAAAAGTTTCCCATGAGAGTGTATCTATGGATAGGCGGCGCTTGCACTCCTCAGTGCGCCACCATGTAGCTGCGGTATCTCGTAATAAGTGCACTGCCACATGGGCCTTCATGTTTCCTGTGTAAGGATGCAACATGAAGCATCTATCCAAATTGATAAGCTAGGCTTTTGCCTCGGCTCCCTCTGTAATTCCAACGAATGTAGGAGGGTTCAATCTTAGTATATCCCTAATGGGATCTCCTCTATCACTGCGCCCCCTGTAAGGCTCATCTGCATGATGCTCATAAGGTTTGGAACCAAATTGCTCTATTTTGACTGCCTCGTCATGCCTGACATGACGTGTGGGGCTCCTGCTATGGGCCCTGCCGGCCGAACCAACCTCCTTTGTATCAGGCAGTTTGACATACAGCTCCACACGTGGTACCCCCTACAGCTCTACAAGGGGCTCCTCACGTGGCTCTATGCGCAGCTCAGCTATGGCCAGTGGAAGCCTATCCAAAATAGCCTGTAAGGCCTATAATATCTATGGTCCCATCTCAGGTGGGGCTGGTGGTGCTTGCAGTTCCTGAGGAATAGGTTGTGCCTGTAAAACTAGCTGAACTTATGGGATTGGCTGTTTTGGTGGGGCTGGTTGATCTGGTCCCACAGCTGAAGAATCAGTGTGCACCTTGGTCACTGGAGTGCAGCAGAACACTGGTTGCTGAACTCATCTGGGAGGCATCCTACAAAAGGAGGTAACCTCTAGTCAGTTTGGTCACGGAAGTAATAATGTGCTCATACAAGCCCATTGTTTTAAAATGACTGGGCTCTAATACCAAAATGTCATGCCCATATTTCACATGCATCCACAACATGCAAAACATGCATGTTATGTCCACACATGCCATGTAGGCATGATACGAGCTATCAATTTTTTTTCTTTTCTACTTAAATTCTTTGCCTCGCACGCATATGCGTACTCGGTTGCATATGTAAAGGTTGTCAAGTCACTGTTGCTAACGGAATGTGCTACCTACTTGTACAAGTGGATAGCGATCTTTATGATTGTGTCAGTTTAATATGCAACGTTTAGGTTTTCTCTGGTTAGGTGATTGGCATTTAATTGTTTTAATAGTTATTTGTCTGCTTGATTATGCTTTTCTCTATTATCTCTTATAATATTTCTTTTGTTATAATTAAGTTCAAAATGTTAATCTATTTTTACTACTTCGTAATTCATTCGGAAAAGATAATTTCTGTAGTTACAATTTTCTTTACAAATGAACAAATGTGACAGTACATTAACCTGACCTTTAATTACCCCATTAATATCATTCAATAATAATTTATATATATATATGTTCTTATATATATATATATATATATATATATATATAAATTAAATTTAAACTTATTTAAGAAATACTTTCCAATTGAAGAGATGTCATATATAAAAATATATATAAATAGTTATATTTATATATACATTATCAGCAATAACCCTTTGCACAACTTTTTAATTCTCAAAGTTTATATATATATATATATATATATATATATATATATATATATATATATATATATATATATATATATATATAACTCCATTTAAATATCCACTTATTAATTTACAAATTTCGCCATGCCAATGGGGACTTCACCCAAAATTTATATATATATATATATATCCATATAAATATAATTGTCCTTGTAGTGCAAGCTCATGCTCTTACATTAGATAGTGGGAATTCCACTTAAAACTTAATACCATTTCATATGGTATTTCCACCTCATAGAAGGAGGGTTATTAACCCCAATCTTCTTGTTATTTTTCATTGTCTTTTTTTTTCTTTTGATGTAGGGCCTACTGTAGCAGCGGCGGCATCCATGGTGGAGGTGGGAAGAGAAAACCATAGAGGGCGGAGGCAGAGACAGACGTAGAGGCCAAAGGGAGAGTGGAGGGCGGAGGACGTGGGGAGGTCAGTGACGGCAAGTAGAGGGAGGCGGGCCGCAGGTTTTGTTGAGGTCATGGGGGTGTGGGGAGGGGTGGAGCCCCTCCCCACACCCTCTTCTACATAGACTACGGTGGGGGTTTAACCCCCCCATCACCCTTCTCTTGTAATTTCGTAGCTGTATTTTGTTTAAACACAACGATTTCACCAATATTTGTTATTCAAATTTTTTTTTTAATTATTATTATTCAATGATATATATATATATATATATATATATCATTTTCACAATTACAATTAATTTGAAACCATTTTATATATATATATATATGTATATATATATATATATATATTCGTAAATACAAATATGAATCAATATTTCCATTTTCACAACTTCATTTAAAATGAACTGTTTAAATATATATATTAAAATACATATATATATAAATATATCTATATATATATAAATATATCTATATATATATAAATATATCTATATATATAAATATATATTTATATATATGCGTATTTATATTTCAGTTTCACAATGCAAATGTAAAAATAGATATAACAATTTTCACAACTAAATTTAAAATTAGAATGATGTATGCATATATAAATAAAGATGTATATTTATATTTATAGAACGATAAACCATGGTAAATTTCTTTTCACACTAGTTGTAATTATAGCTTAACAATTTAATTAAATAAAAAGGAACATTTAATCATTTAAATCTGTATTTGTCTTTTCTTTTATCTATCAATTAAATTTTCAAATTCAAAATAGAATTAAGGATCAAGGGTAAAACAGGAAACTAATAAATCTTTCCTTTTCAATAACACACAACATACAAATAGAAATTTGATTTAAATTAATTCTATTCGCAAACTTAACTCAAGATGTAATTTTTATTTTAAGGCAAATGCATCATTCATAAAGCTGTAAAAGTAACTTTCTCACTAGATAATACAAGAGATAGATTTATCATTTGATTCAAATCAACATACAAGTCTCACAACATTAAACTTGGTAACAAGGAACATCCAACTATAAGAATTCCCTCAACTCTCATACACCCAATAGGAGTCTTTCCCCAGTTCTCACAAAAGATGAAAAGAAATAGCCAATTAAAATCACTACAATGACATAAATAGGAGGATTATCTATCCACTCCCAAGTTAACTTTTTTTTTACAACAATATCAAGAAAGAAAATCTCTCCTCTAAAACTCTTACACAAAGGACTTTAAAAGACCAGGTCCTTATTAAAAATAGGAGATAGAACATTTCATTAACAAGGCATAATTTTCTTCAATCCTCTTTATCATGCTTCAATAGAACCTGCAAGACAACAAGGGAGAAACAACAACCATCTAGCTCTCCTCCCTGCCATAGTCCCACAATAGGGACACCCCCAAGCTAGGGAGACCATCCTCATACCCAGGGAAGATTAAACCAAATCACTTCACAACATTGAACTCAAAGCAACAAAGCAAATGACATACACACTCCATGGTTGACACACATCACAAAGACTCAGCTTAGGTGAGTTCAAGGAGGGTAGGGAAGTAGACAATCTCTACCTCTAGGTGTCATCTTTTCACATTCTATCACATTGTAACACAAGGCCTCAAGCCAACATATACTCTTCCTCCTCAATGCCTCAAGCCAACAATATACACTTATTCCACAAGGCCTCAAGCCTTCCAATAAACCCAATCACCAGGGATATCCCAATAGGCTCACATGGCCATAAGCCCTCTAGGCTATATAAGTACCAACATGCCCTCAAGACATTACAAATATCAAGAAACAAGATGACACCCGAGGAGGGTCACACCTCCCCTTCCCTATACAAGATGAACATTGCCTTCCAACTGGAAGAAACTCTTTCCACACCCAAAACAAACCCAAAACAAAAAAAAATAGAAAAACACATAGATGACAATTGCAATTCCATTCATCAAGCATGCACAATACATACATAACAAGCATAGATCATTCAAGAGAGTAGTCTTGTTCACCAACCTTACAAAGCCCAATTATGGAATGAAATTTGATGAAGAGCTCCTCTCTAGCTTCCTTCTCCAAAATCTCCCTCTTTCCACAATAATCCAACCCCCTTACTCTCCTCCTCCTCTCCCTTTTAAAAACTAATTCCCTCTATTTTCCTAATTTTCCAAGTGGCATTAAACAATTAACCACAACTCATCCATTATCCTAGTGGTCATAAAACAATTGACCCCCACTCTATAGGTTCCCCACTATAGTCCTTTCTACAACACATGGTGAATCTAAAATACATTAAGTAAAATAAAATACAAAGGGAGTGGATGAAACACTACCCTAAATAAGGGGAACCCCACCAAAATAGAGGCACATGGAGACAAACACTCCATTATTAGGGGATCATGGAGTTGTTCCATGACTTGGAAGTGGGCCTGAGTGTGGATTCCACTCATCCCATTGTCCCCCATGCTTCCAAATTCGTCACTTAACTTCACTGTGAAGTTTAAGTGACCATATGGAAGTTAACCCAGGGTTATCCTAGCCTAAAATGTCCCTATACCCGTGGGGTATAACCTAGGGTTGATTTTTGCCCAATTAGGACTCCCAGAGTCAAATAAAACACAAGAAAAAGGGTCTAGAAGAAATAAAATTTAAGCAAGATTAAAAACAACATTTCTTACAACACTTATCATAGTAAAAGTAAATCAGAAGATAACCCTTATTCCCTTGACCTCATGCAACATCAACACATTACAACATTACAATATTATCTAGCACGAGGTTGATCTTAGTTCCTCATGGAACTAGATCGGCTCACAAGGGATACAACATAGGTATGAGACAGTCTCCTGTATTTGTGGTTTCATTAGTAATATTTGCACACTCAAACTTGAAGTCAATACCACATAGAGATATCATAGCCAAAGCAAAACTAAATACATGCATCTTAACATTCTACCATATAATCACTTGAAGTTTCATATTCATCATTTTCTTAGAAGCAACATCTAATTATCATTGCACAATTATTTCCTTAAAAATCAATTAGGTTACATAAGCAAGATTCCAGATCAAAAGTCTCTCAACATATAAATAATAAACAAAATCACTGCAAATATTCTCATGAATAGTAGTGTAAAAAGTAGGCCTCACAAAAGGCAAACAAAGATTTGATCCGGGAGAAAACTCTTCAAGGAAGCTGTCATGGTATGATCAAGCAAGGAAAGACATGGAAGAGGAAGAAGCAGAAACAACTCAACTTGAAGCCCTCATTGCAAAGAGACTACCAAGAGGATCTGGTAAGTATGAAGGAAAACTACCCTTTAAGTGCTTCAACTACAATAAGATTGGTCATTTTGCTTCAAGGTCTTCGGAAAGATTTGCAAGGTCAAATTCTAACAGACAAAGGTTCTGAAAGAATTGTTATTATGTCCATGAAGAAGATGATAATGAAGGAGTAATAGATGATGAATCAGAAATAGGAAATAGATCCGGAAATGACTAGGTGTTTATTGCCATCAAGGAAGAAGATCCAATAGCCTCTGAATCTGTCAGTCATAAGGTTGTTAAAAGAGCTTTGGCTGCCCAAGTTGAAGAAAAGGATGATTGGGTTATTGACAGTGGATGCTCTCACCATATGACAGGTGACAAGAACAAGTTCTTAGATTTGGAAAGGTATGGAGGAGGAATGGTAAAGTTTGGTGACAATTCTACTGGTAGAATCAGAGGTAGAGGAACTATCTCTTTTGATGGAAAGAGCAAAACCGGTAATGTACTGTATGTTGAAGGATTGAAGTACAATCTTCTTAGTGTTGGATAGTTGGTAGACAGAGATTATGATCTCTGGTTTAAAAATGGAAGATGCAAGATCTTTGAAAGCTCTGGAACTGAGATTGCATCTGGTACTCAAACAAAAGGTAATATCTTCCATCTAGTTGGTTCTAATAAAAGTTGTTTGTTTGTTCAAGTTGATCAGAGTTGGTGATGGCATAGAAGGATGTGTCATGTGAATTTTGATAACATCATCAAGATAAGCAATACTCAGGCTGTAAGAGATCTTCCAAAATTGGTGAAACCTACAAATAGTTTGTGCAAAGAATGTTAGCTAGGTAAACAGAGCAGAGTCTCTTTCAAAAGCAAGGATCAGTCCTCTACTGGATTATTGGAATTAGTTCATACTGATCTATGTGGTTCGACAAGAATCAAGAGTATGCAGGGTGATAGATATTTCATGTTACTGATTGACGACCATTCCTGGATGATGTGGGTTACCTTTCTAAAAGAGAAATTAGAAGCCTTTGAGAAGTTCAAAATCTTCAAGGCTATGGTAGAGAATCAAACTGGATTGAAACTGAAATGTCTGAGGTCTGATAGAGGTGGTGAATTCACATCAGGTGAATTCATAGACTTTTGTGAGAAGCATGGTATAAAGAGACACTTGTCTACTCCTAGGACTCCACAGCATAATGGAGTAGTTGAGAGAAAGAACTGAACCATCCAAGAAGCATCCCAGACAATGATGATGGAAGCAAATGTTCCTCAGATGTTTTGGAGAGAAGCTATCAGCACTGTAGTCTATACTCTCAATCGAGTTCAAATCAGAAGCAATACTGGTAAGACTCTTTATGAACTTTAGTTTGGTATAAATCCTACTGTGAGATATTTCAGAGTATTTGGTATCAAGTGTTACATCAAAAGAGATGAAGATCTAGGAAAGTTTGATGCTAGAAGTGATGAAGGAATCTTCTTGGGTTACTTCACTCAAAGCAAAGCATATCGGTGTTACAATAACAGACTGAGAAAGATGATAGAAAGTACAAATGTGAAGGTTGATGAAGGAATTGAGAAGCCCTCAAGGTTTTATGAATATGATGAAGATGATCAGAATGGTTCTCTGGTGCAAGGAGCTCAATCCTCCTCTGAAAGTCAGATTCAGACTGATCTGATAAATTAGGAAGAAGAGGTCTGTGTGAATGAGCCTGATCAAGAAATAGTAGTGCAAGAAACTCCCAAAGTTCCAAGGTATGTAACTCTAAACCAATCTAAAGATTAGATCATAGGTGACAAAAGCAAAGGGGTACAAACAAGGAGGAGAATTGCTCAAAATTCAAATGAATACTATCTGATTTCAAAGATTGAACCTAAGACAATAAATGAAGCTTGCAATGATGAAAACTGGACCAAAGCAATGGAGGAATAGTTGATGCAAATTGAGAAAAATCACACTTGGGATCTTGTTCCCAGACCTAGAAACAAGAATGTGATTGGAACCAAATGGGTCTTCCGGAACAAACTAAATGAAGTTGGTGAAGTAATCAGAAACAAAGCCAGATTGGTCTACAAAGGCTACTCTCAAATAGAAGGAATTGATTTTGAAGAAACCTTTGCTCCGGTGGCAAGAATTGAAGCAGTTAGATTATTTCTTGCATTGCTGCCTTCAAAGACTTCAAGGTATATCATATGGATGTCAAGTCTGCCTTCCTAAATGGTGATTTGGAAGAAGTATACATTGAACAACCGAATGGATTTCAATTGTCTGATCATGATGATATGGTCTGCAAGTTGAAGAAAGCACTGTATGGATTGAAGCAAGCCCTAAGAGCATGGTATGAAAGGTTGGATAAGCATCTTGTGCAGATTGGTTTCAACAAAGGTACTGCTGATAGTAATCTATATTTCCAAATAGATAATGAAAACATCTTGATTGTTGAAGTATTTGTTGATGATATCATCTTTGGAGGAAGAGAAAGTTTGTGTAAAACCTTTGCAAATCAAATGAAAAGTGAGTTTGAAATGTCAATGCTTGGTGAAATGAATTTCTTCTTGGGTCTGCAAATTACTTAGACAAAGAAAGGCATCTTTATCTCTCAGACCAAATATGTGAAAGAATTGTTGAGGAAATTCGAAATGAAAGATTCAAAGCCAATGAACACTCCTATGGCAACCGGATGTAAGTTGAGCAAAGATGATGACTCTCCTAAGACAGATTAGATCAAGTATAGATCAATGATTAGAGGATTATTGTATCTTACTCAGACTAGACCAGATATAATGCAGGCTATTGGTCTTGTGGCAAGATTCTAGGCTGATCCTAGAGAATCTCATGTTATGGCAATCAAGAGGATTTTCAGATATCTAAAGGGAATAGTTGAGTATGGTCTATGGTACCCTAGAGATCATGATTTCTCTCTTCATGCATATACAGGAGATGTGGATGACTGGAAGAGCACTAGTGGTGGAGCTTTCTTTTTGGGAAAAAAGATTGGTTTCTTGGCTGAGCAAGAAATAAGAGGCAATTTCTCTATCTACAACTAAAGCAGAATACATTGTAGTAGCAAGTAGTTGCACTCAAATCTTATGGATGAAGCAGATGCTAAGAGACATTAAAGTAGAATATGAGGAGAATATCACAATTATCTGTGATAATTCAAGTGCAATAAATATTTCTAAGAATCCGGTGTTGCATTCTAAGACCAAGCACATATCTATCAAGTTTCACTTTTTGAGAGAACAAGTGAACAAGGATGAAGTCAGATTGGAGTATGTACCCTCCAAGGATCAGATTGCAAATATTTTTACTAAACCTCTTCTCAAGGACTCTTTTGAGTATCTCAGGGAGAAGTTAGGGGTCATGGCCCCTCTGGTGATGAACTAGGATGCACTGATGTGCATCAGTCTGGTGGATATCACAGTCATATCTTGTGATCTAGATTGATGATGGGGAGCTACTACTAAGGGAGAGCAGTTGGTATGATTCTGATGTGTTAGAATTGCAAGTATGGGCCATTTGCCATTGATGTCAAATGGGGAGAGAAGACATGTGAAAAACAAGTGGTTGATGATCAAAGGGGGAGCAGTAAAGGAAGAGAAGACATGTGAAGAGTTGCTACTGTTAGGGGGAGCTGTGACAGAAAGGTGAAGTTCTTGTCTTGATGGTTTTTCTCATCATATGTTGCCATCAATGACAAAGAGGGAGATTGTTGCAAGTATGAGGTTAACCAGTGTTGTCATTGATGTCAACATACTCATATTGCATTGATAAGAAGGATTGGATGAGCTATGTACTGAAGTTATTGAGGAAACTAGTCTCAATCAGGAACAATGAAGAATAGTGATGAGAAGAAGGCAAAAGTACTCAATAGGTTGAGGATCAGTGGATGCGGATTAAAGGGTTTGTAGATATGAGTCTTGAGATGTTCTAGTTAAGATTTCAGAGGTCCGCATGAAGATATGCAGAAGTTGTGATCGATCAAGTAGAACCGGTTCCGAGAGATGCTCTAGACTGACAGAGTGTTACAAAAAGGTCCGGTGAGATCCGAAAGTGCATTGTCCTGTCCTGTAGATTAGATGGAGTGTTTGGGATGTCCTTGTGATGTATCATCTCGATTGGTTTATGTTTGGAGCTCCGAAAGCACCTTTTTCAATATGACAGTGGCAATAGACTGTGTTCTTAAAGTTCTAGATAAAGAAGAAAAGAATTCTAGTAAGTGGAGGAAGTGCGGATGTATCTAGTCATTCAGGCAAGCCTGTGAAGGTTCTTGAATCATGTTGAGGTGGTGTTGTCAGTCTGCATTAGTGTTAGAGCCCAGAATTGGAGATATACTTCCAGATGAAGATGTTCTTGTTTAGACTGGCTAACCGGATGAGTTATTCTTGCGAATGTTCTTGTGGTGGCCGACCGGATGAGTTATTCATCTTGCAAATGTTCTTGTGGATGATTACCGACTTAGATGATTGTTCCTAAGTCAATGCCTTGTATAAATAAAGGTTTGTGATTCATTTTGATGGGTGTCGTGGAGTGGATGAGTGTGGTATAGCGAAAGAGTGAAAGGCAGAGTAGGTGTGTCTCAGGCTTAAATGGAACTGATCCAGACATGGTAAAGATGTAAATCTCTAGTTCATGTTTGTAATACTCATGATCTTGTAGATAGTGTGTCTCTTGTAGGCAGTGTGCCTCCTTGTGAGCAATGTGCTTGAGCAGTGAGCCCTAATTGGCATGTGCCATCCATTTTTCTTATTCTTCTAATAGAGAATAATCCTTAGGTTAATCACCCTATGGTTTTTCCCTTACCTATGTTCATCAGCTCCGGTGTTTATGCATTATGCTTTCATGAATGGTTAATTGATATGCTATTAACTAATGAAGAAGAATCAAGTGTTTGAAGTAGATGCAAGTTTTTGTACAACTAATTCACCCCCCCTCTCAGTTGTGTGCTCTAGATCTAACAAGGCATATGCTCTCCCCATCTTGGGTGACCAAAACACCAAACCCATCGTTTCATTTGTTTAACCTTTAGAAATTGCCTAACCTTGGATTACATTTCATCCAAGTGGGACAACCTTAAGTGGTAACAAGCTAAAGCCAAGCTAATTTGAACTGCTATAAATAAAAGTGTTTGTTGTGAAAGTATTAAGCAACAAGTGTTACTATTTTATACAGACGAATGTTTACCTTAGTACCTTTATGGTGCATGAAAACCCATAGAGATTAACCTCTATAGATTGGGAAGCCTCCTAAATGGAGTGAATTGCCACATGTATAACCACCTAAACGAATGCCCTTACTAAGAACCAAATGTTTTTAGAGGCCAAAATCCTTCTTTTTGTTGATACAGGAGGTCGGACCTCTGAAGCCGCCTAATGTATTCACTAATCATGTGTAGAGACAAAAAATTCAACTCTTCAGAGGAATTGTAACTTGGTATGCCTGAGAAGTGAGTGCCATGTAAGGGGGAGCTAGTGCTACCAAGTTGCTAACTGTCCACCTTGATTTAACTGGCTAGAGAAATCCAAGTTGGGATTCAATAAATATTGTCCTTGCCAACCATAGGAATTGTACTTGTTTACAAAATGTTTATCAAAAACTTGTATAAAACCATAAGATATTCTTGTCTATTGTGTTTCCTTACAACATACTAAAACAAAATCATCAACAAAAACACTTAGGTTTCTTAGAAAAATGTGCTTAGAACAAAACAACATTGATCAAACATTGCTGAAAAATAGAACTGGGCATTTGAAACCTATTGCAGCACATTTGATAGTTCTTTCCACACATACAAATCCTGTTGCACATTTAAACTTTTTTGTTTCCCATTTGAGCATTCTTTCAGCACATATACATTTTAGCACATATAAATAATAGAAACACACATATAGATTTGTGCATTCAATTCACATAACCACGCATTTAAAACTTGTTTTAGCGCATTTAACCCTATGCATTCAAAATAGAGACCAGTTCCCAAAATTTTGAGAGAAAAACAAAATCAGCTTTAGATACCCATCTCTACCTAGAATCAATTAGTGAAATTAGTTCAACCATACACATTCATTCCATACCCATTTCCAAAACATTTCACTTACCATATTATACTTAGCCATCCAAAAATTAAACAAAACCAAGATTTCTATTAAGGTATCATTGAGATCCACTAAATCAAACAACCTAGGTAGTTTCCTATCAGGATCAATCATCTTCTACCTCAAAACAACACTAGAGCATCTTGATAAAGGTCTAGTCTACATCAATAGAGGTTACCAATTATCCCTATTTGACTTTTTTTTATATCAACACTTTGATAGCTAATACCATCATAGCTAAAAATCATTTTGTTTAAACAAATAGATCAAGAGAAAACCTTAGAAAATCTTATCATAAAATCTTCCAAATCCAATCATCTATACCTCAAACCACATGTTACCAAAAACATTAACTTGCATTCAAAAATATTTCATCCAATTTCACCCATATCCAAAATGTTTATGGTTCAAACTAGATCCCAAACCAACAAAAACAAAGAAATGGATATCTCAAACCATAGTGTTCACTCCTCTTATTGTAGTGATGAAGAGGAAGAAATCCCACATGAAGAACTTGTTAGTTCTTTGCAAGGTCCTAAATTCCAAAGAATGATGGACAAAGTCATAACCATGGATCCCAAAAAAATACTTCCTTATGCTAGCACAACAAGGAACTAAACTACCCTTGATTTTGATCTTTCAAAATTGAGAGAGACGACCTCTTCAAACAAGGCAAAAAATCCCAAAGATGGAAAAGAGACTCCCAAAAATGAAAAGACTAAGGATATGTTAAACCATTTGGATACACTAACACAACAAATCCAAGTCTTGTAACAACAACTTTGGGATATTCAAACTAGAACTTCCACAAAGTGCTACTCACTAGAGGATATCTTACTGTATCCTTTTGACAAAAGTTTGGTCATGATACCTTTCCCCTCAAGATTTGAGGTCCCAAAATTTGATAAATATAGACGAAAATGTGACCCGCGTGACCACATAAGGGAATTTAGTGCTGCATGCTTAGAAGTCGCTCACAATGAAACATACCTTATGTGACTATTTCCACACAGCTTAGGAGGACAAACAATGGAATGGTTCTCCCATTTACCTCTTGGCATCCAAACTTTACTGAACTGGTGGATAAATTTGTGACCCATTTCTCCTACAATATTGAGCATGAAATTTCAATGTTGGATCTTTGTAACAACAAATAAAAGGGTAGAGAATCCTTCACCTCTTTTTTACAGAGATGGAGACAACTTACTAGCAAGTGTCCATACCATATCCTAGAGAAACAAATGATCAAGATGTTTGTCCACAACTTAAACATTGACTTGAGCTATCAAATATGTAAATACAATGTCCTACTTCCTTTAGTAAGGTCATTGAAATGGGATTACTCATTGAGAAATCCTTGATAGCTAAGGGATATATCAAAACTCTACAAACATACCCCTAGTTCAAGTAATAACACAGACAAATTGAGGTTCTGGACAAAGAACAAAAACATTGTAAATGATGGAGTTGTTGATGCTAAACATGTGGTACCAAAACAACCAATCTTTAATCTATCAAATCTACACAATAACACTCCAGCAAACAAACCTCCAAACAATGAATCAAGATCCACAAACTTTCCTCCTCATCGAAAGTTTACACCATTAGGGGAATCAATTGAATCCGCCCTAAGGAAGCTCATCTGAAACAACCTCATAACACTTCCTACGGTGTGAGATTATGAACCTAATTTAAACCTTCTTGGTGGAAAGATTCATACTTTTGTGAATTTCATAGAAGAAAGGGTCATAAAACTAATGATTTCTAATGACTAAAGAATACCATCCAAGACTTGATTGATCAAAAGGTAATATCAATTGATGGGCATAATTCCAACAATGAGCACGTAAAATTCAAAAGTCCTCCCCCTAACTATGAGAAGGGAGGATCCTCTAATCAAAACAATAATGATGCAAACAAAGCAAATTATACAAATGTATCATATGAGTACATTGTTAACCATATTGCAGAAAGTGACTCACACATAAATGTGATCACTATAAACAATAAGCTCGATTGTAATGTAACCACTCGTCATGGAAATATTACTCTCCAAGGGGCTCTATCCAAACCATCCTCCACGTCTAACCAATATAACATCCTTGACCAACTATGAAAAACACTCGCACATATATCCATTTTGGAGCTTTTGCATCTCTCTCCATCTCATAAAGGCATCCTAGAAAAAGCTCTCTTGGAGACTACCGTACCAACCAATCTAGCCCAAGAGAAATTTTAAGCCATGGTGGTACATCTAACTACACCCCATTTCTTATCTTTCATAGAAAAATATGATATATCTATCACCCAACCACACAATGCATCCCTCCATATTGAAGCCCTCATCCATAGACATAGAATAAAACAAGTCCTAATAGATGGAGAGGTAGGTTTAAATATCTGCACATTAAAATTAATCCTTCCATTGGGATTTTTAGATAATGTCATTGATCCTAAGAAGAAAATAACAATCAAGGCTTATGATGAAGAAGAAAGGACATCAAAAGGAATTATTGTTTTGCCAATAAGAGTGGGACTGGTGGAAAAAGATGTAGTTTGCCAAGTTCTAGTCATGGAACTAGCATACAATATTCTTCTTGGTCGACCTTGGATACATGCGATGAAGGTTGTACCATCCACCTACCATCAGTGTAACAAGTTTCCTCATAATGGCCAATAAATCACTATCCAAGGTGATCCTGACCCATTGCAATATTGTAATTCCATCCAATCCAATCCTGAAGTTGTAATCCCCACCAACCGTGCAGCTTCTTCTTCTTCATCCATTGTTGACCTAGCTTCACTACCTTCTACATCTAAGACATCTGAATTCAACATGAAGCTCAAAGACAAGGGTGTAGGAGAGTATACCATAGAGAAAACCTTCTATCTAGCATAGGTACCCATATCTCCCAAGTCCTATGGAAAACCATCCATGAACAAACACAATTCGTTGGAGACTCCTAAAGGTTCTTTTGTCAAATGGGGAAACCTATTAGATGAAAGTGATGAGAAGGATATTATACAAATGCTTGTATAAAGATGAATATTCTGAATCCAAACCACAAGACCATCAACCCCAATTGCAAACCAAACAATATGGTTAAGGGTTCTCTATCTTACAAAGAATGGGATATGATGGTCATGGTCCCATAGGATTAAGAAAAGAAGGTATCATCAATAGGGTACAAAGAGAAAGAAAAGATCAAAGGTAAAGAAAAGCATAAAGGAAAAGGAAGGGACACAACTACTACTAACTTAGTAAAGTAGATTCACCAATTCCAAGAAGGGAGTGAGATAGACTCAAATAAATATGAATGGGATAGTCTTTCTGAACTATCTTGTAAAGACAAAGGTGTTGATGTGGTTCAACAGTATAGCTCTGCCCCTACAAGTCATGAGGGACAAAGCTCTAGGTCTAGACCTCTAGAGTTTGATTCACAAAATATCGAAAGAGAGTTTCATGAGGAAGGTATGATGTCACACTTGAAAGATCAACTTGAGGAGAGTACCATCATAGAAAACTCCTCCATCTTAACCATCACTAGCCTCAAACTAGACCAACTCGATGACCCATTACCCTTAGTGTATCCTGAACTCATAGACTGGGATTTATAAGAAGCCCTTGAGCTAGATACTTTCCACAATGACAATGCTATCATAGATTATCTAGAATTAAGGGATCATCTACCCACAGGGGATCACAAATCTGGCTTCACTATAGAGCTCAACAACGTGGTACACTTTGGAGAGAGTAACAATCCTTTCAGTCATAAAAATATAAAAATAAAAATAGATCTAATGGTGAAAACCACTCCACCATAGTGTTAGATCAAGAAAAAGATAAAAGAAAAGATTTATCTGATGGTGAAAACCTCTCTGAGGTACCAAAAGATGAAGGCTTGACACTCTCCCCTATCCTACTCATTAGGAGAGATCATCAGTTGTGATTGAAGCATCTACACCTATCAACATCGGCATAGACAACAATCTGAGGATAATCCACTTAGAAGAATCTTTGTCTGAACAAGAAAGGATAAAATTCATTGACATCTTCAAACAAAAATAGACAAACTTTGCTTGGTTCTATGTATATTTGTCAGGGTTGGATCTAGATCTAATAATGCATCATTTATCACTAGCTCCAGGAGCTAAACTAGTTAAGCAGAAACTATGGAAGCTACATCCCCATATAGCATTATTAGTCAAAGAAGAACTGAAGAAGTAGATAAATGTTGGGTTTATCAGAGCTATTGATTATCTGGAATGGATTTCCAATATAGTGCCTATCTCAAAACTAGATAAAAGGATTCAACTATGTAATGACTTTAGAGATTTGAACAAGGCTTGTCCCAAGGATGACTTTCCTCTACCCAACATCAACATCATTGTAGATCTAACAATAGGGCACACTATGTTGTCACTAATGGACAGATTTTTTGGCTATAATCAAATCAAAATAGAGCCAGAAGACCAACACAAGACCACATTCACATGTATGTGGGGTACCTATTGTTGGTGCATCATGCCATTTGAACTAAAAAATGTAGGGGCAACATATCAAAGAGCCATGACTACAATCTTTCATGACATAATGCACACCATCATGGAAGATTATGTTGATGATATCCTAGGCAAATCAATTACTAGGAAGGACACTTGTAGGTCTTAGACAAAATCTTTCAAAGATTAGAGCAATTCAACGTACGCTTAAATCTAAAGAAGTGTGTTTTTGGAGTCACATCTGGCAAACTTCTAGGATATATAGTGTCGGCTAATGGAATTGAGGTGGACCTAGCCAAAGTAAAAGCAATCATGGATATGCCACCACCCAAGAATCTTAGTCAGCTAAGGTCATTACAAGGCAAGCTACAATCCATATGGCAGTTTATCTCTCAACTAGCTAACAAATGTCATCCATTCACACATCTCCTGCACAAGAACATTCCTTTCAAATGGGATGACACATGTGAACAAGCCTTTCAGGACCTCAAAGAGTATCTAACGAATCCACCGATCTTGATGCTGCCAATCCAGGGAAAACCACTTCTACTTTATATTTCAGCTATGCCAACTGCTCTAGGAGCTCTACTGGCACAATAGAACTATGAAAGAAAAGAGAAATCTATTTACTACATCACCTAGATACTAGTAGGCTATGAGCTACAATACACACCCATAAAACGAGCATGTCTTATAGTAGTCTTTGCATCATAGAAGCTAAGGCATTATATGCTCACTCATTCCATCAAATTGGTAGCCAAGATAGATCCATTGAAGTAATTACTCAAAAAGGCTACTCTTATAGGTAGGTTATCAAAGTGGGTGATGATACTCAGTGAGTTTGACATACAGTATGTAGACAGACGAACCATAAAAGGTTAGGTGATTACAGATCAATTGGAAGATGCACCATTGACAGATGAGAATCCATTAAGCTTTGAGTTTCTAGATGAATCCATATTTAACATCACAACCCAAGCATGGAAACTCTATTTTGATGGATCATATACTCAACATGGGTCTAGAGTAGGTATCTTGTTGGTTACACCTCGTGGCGACACAATTTCAAAGTCATACATACTACTCTTTCAATGTACCAACAATGTGGCAGAATACGAAGCACTGGTCATTGGCATCAAAATGGAAGTAGAATGAAAAGTTAGATAACTTTAGGTTTATGGAGATTCACAACTTGTTATCAACTAGGTGAATGATGACGATCAAACCAAGGATGAGAAGTTAATACCGTACAAGCATATGGTAGACGAATTCAAAGAATACTTTATTGTGATTTCTTTTGAGTAGATACCCAGACTAGAGAACAAAGGAGTAGATACCATGGCAACCATTACATCTCTCCTTGATATACCTAAAAACCAATCATGCTATGAGTTCTTGGTGGAGCTAGTATCCCATCCTACCTATGACATCCCTGAAACCAACATCATATGCCACATAGTAGGATCAAGCCTCCCATTATACAATAATCACTAACACCGTATATCATCAAGGTCTAGATGGTACTCTCCTTAGGTATCTCGATAGTGAGGAATATCAAACCGCCCTAAGCGAAGTTCATGAAGGTATATGTAGAACCCATTCTAGTGGTCCTACTTTGGATAAGAAACTCATGCGAATGGGATACTATTAGCCAACTATGGAAAGGGACTCCTATCATTTTGTGAAAAGGCACAAGAAATGCCAAATTCATGGGAACTTAATACATGCACCAGGACAAGAGATGTAGCCTTTAACGACTCCTTGGCCTTTTTGTCAATGGGGACTCGACTTAGTGGGCAAGATACATTCCCCATCATCCAACAACCATAAGTTCATAATCACTACCACTGAGTACTTTACTAAGTGGATTGAAGTCATACCCCTAGCCAATGTCACAAGCAAAAAAATTACCTCATTCATCCTAAATTATATCATTTGCCGCTATGGCATTCCTTTATCCATTATCATTGATAATGGAAGACCCTTTAAAAACTAGGATGTCAAAGAGCTTTGTGACAAATTCCACATCCAACACCACTTTTCCACCTTGTATTAGCCCCAAGGAAACGATCAGGCGGAGGCATCTAATAAAACCATCTTAAAAATCTTGAAAAAGACTGTCAATGATGCCAATTGTGATTGGCATATTCAACTAAATCCCTCTCTATGGGCCTACCGTACATGTATCCAAACACCCACAGATGCAACACCATATTCCCTAGTCTATAGCTCTGAAGCCATCTTGCCCATTGAAGTCAAGTTACCATCCTTGCATGTATCATTAAAAGGTCTAATAACTGATGAAGACTACTGGGTGTCCAGACTATAGGAGTTAGAGCTACTAGAGGAAAGAAGACAAAATGCCTTTAATCATCTGAAAGCTTATCAACAAAGGATGTCATGAAGTTACAACCACAAAGTGAAACCTAGGGTCTTTCAAGCTGGTGACCTAGTTCTCAAAGAAAATCTTGGAAATCAGCAAGATAGGGAAAAGAAAGGCAAGTTTGAACCCAACTGGCTTAGCCCCTATGTAATCATTGCTACCTATGGATCGGAAGCCTATCAATTAGTAACATCAGAAGGTGAACTCTTCGATGACCCCATCAATAATATGCATCTTTACAAGTTTTATACTTAAAACCCCAATGCAAGGGAATCAAAAGCATAAAAAAAGTGCAAATAAAAGCAACTGGTGAAAACCTAGAAACAGGCACTATTTGTGATAAACCACTTCCTCCATCTTGTAGGATTTTCATCTTTATCCATCCTTTCTTCCATATCCATCAAATCACATAAGGATACCTATCATGACTTGTTGTCTACTCGCCCTTATCACCTTGTCACATCAAGTTGTCCATCCAATCCTTCGTACATCTTGTCATCCGTTATGACCCTCTCATTAGTATCATTATCAAACTACATCACCTCTAAACTATCACGTAGGCAAGGCCATCATTGATGAGCCCCCTAGGCTTCCCATCCATCCATACCTCTCATTTTACTGAAATCTATTGCGTTCCATTCATTCATCCATCACCAGTGTCAACCTTCAAGGTCAAACTATATCACCTCTGAGCTATCATGTAGGCTAGGCCATCATTGATGAGCTCCCAATGCTTCCCACCCCCTAGGTCTTAGGTCCACATGGTCCACACCTTGAACTACGTTGCCTCTGCATAGTCACGTAGGTAAGGCCATCATCAATGAGCCCCTGAGGCACTAGGTTAGTCCCTTAGTGCCCATTGTGTCGTATGCACCATTAGTTCATCCTTATGTTTCATCCATAGTAACTAAGTCCTTTACTTGACTGGGGGAAAAAATCCTTGACCTAGTTGGGAATTGGATTCTTGAATGTCACAAAATCTCAAAGGATAACAAACCAGATCGCGATACTATCCCTAGGCAACATATAATATTTCAAAACAAACCTTTTCAATAGAAGCTGGACACAAGACATTAACCTTTATCATACAACAAGGTGCCTAAACTATCAATATGATTATATTTGTTTCATGGCAAGAAAACATATCTATGGCAAGAAGATTTGATGCTTGTTATAAGTTTGAGTCTTAGGTCTTGATTTTAGTTATCATGTTTCTTATGCTACTTGAGGATGTCTAAAACTAGAGGAGCTATGATGGGGGCATGATTATTTTCATATGTTTGTTGTTTGTGGATTAATCTTTAGTAATGTGATGACTTGTCTAATGACATGATCAGAAAATGATCATGTCAGGACGTTATGGGTCTAAACATAAAAGAGTGCAATCCTTGCCTATTGATACATGCAAGAAATACTCAAGTCATCTAGGTTTAATTTTGACTACATGCTTGTATTAACTTGCTAAATCAAAATCTATGTAAGAGATACTTAGGTCATCATGGTTTAATTATACCTAGATGCTTGTATTTTCTTACAACATTTTAAATGCTCAATTATGAAAAAGTACTTCAAATACTTGTAGACAAGATGACAAAGCCTCATTCATGCATTTTAGGTTTGCATTTCATTTCATTTATAAGCATTACATAAGTACCATTTATCCAAGTGTCATAAGATCCAAATCGTATCTTTCAGTTATCCATATTATCCATTTATCCTAATTATTCTACTAAGTTGTTCATAATATCTAAATTTTTTGCCTAATTCTTCTAAGTGTTATTTCATTTATGATTGAGTATACTTGGCATAACAAAAGTACATCATTATCATTTTGCATATTCTAAGTGTATCCATCATTAGCTCATATCATTTTAGTTCATTAGTTGCATTAAACATTTAACTCATGATTTTTAGCAATAGTTTCATATAGTGGTATCATGTTACATAGCATAAACATTGTCAATCATAAGTTCATTATCATTTAAGTGCATTAGTTGTATTAATCATTTAGATCATGATAGTAATATCATTTATCCACATAGGTCTCATACATAATAATTATCATCAAAAACATAGAAAAACATTACATATAATTTTCATAGTAGTTGCATATTAGATCATCATACATAGAAACTTAAAAACATCAGATATTGCATGTAAAAGCTCATTACCATATGCACTACGCCATCATAAATTATAAACATATAAGATCATTGCACATTAACAATATGCATAGATATTAGTCAACATGTGAATCAATAGGTGCATCATATCATAAGTCTCATGTACATCATAGCATCAATATGTTAGAAGCATCACATAAGAGTATAATCATAACATCCATCAATATAGATAGCATCAAATAAATAACATCCATCATATAGAAAGCATCCATCCATCGAAAACAAATGAATGTAGTCCATCGAAATCATATAGATCATCATCAAAAATAATAATGTCAAAGTATACAATGATATCATAAAAGTGTCTTTCTTGAGCTGTCAAAAATGGTGTATAGAAAAATGATATGAACATGATACATGTCTCTAAAATTGTCTATGTGGTACTCCCTCTAGAAGGTGTTGGCTGCTGAGGCTGAGGCTGTGGCTGAGGTTGAGAACCTATAGGACTTGTAGGATGAGGAGGTAGAGGTCCCATCACTCCCCCACTCTTTGATAGTGTGTGCCTAGACTTGCTATGTGAGCCTGGGTGGAAGCTAGTCACCCTCTGCTCTGGGCACTACCTGCTCATACAGAGATCTCTAATAAAAGATCTCCTGCTTAGCTCACACCATATCTATAACAAACTACCCATGAGGACCTTGAGCTATGGTCTGCCAAACCTATTGTAATAGGGTCTCTGCCCTAGTGTATCTCTTGATGGTAGTATTCTACTCTAAGATAGCAGTCCTGACATCCCCCTATAGTTGTGTAACTTGCCCCTGAAGCTGAGCCACCTGGGCTCGTAAGGCTACCATCTATTCATCATCTTGCTCAACTTGGCCCTGTACCTGCACCTGTACATGCACCTATGGCTATATCTAGGGCACCCTCTCCACCCTCTATCTCACCCTCCTTTGTCCTCCATCATCCCCACCGCCATCTCCATCATCACCTCAACATCCACCACCTCCGCCACCATCATCTCCTCCTCCCTAGCCACCTCAACCACACCTCTTGCCTCGTCGTCATCTCCTCCTGTATCAAGGAGCATCATCATCCTCCTCATCTACATCCTCTAATCTCAATGGCCACTCTCCAGGTCCAAAGTATCTCAGAATAGGGTGGGTGGTGAAGTGTACTGCAAAATCAAATTTCATGCCCACATCCACAATGTGTCACCATAGATCCCATACCTAGTATGGAATTTGTAGAAATTCTATCATCGCAGTCTCATAGGATGCCACTGGACACCAATATGGATGATCCTTGTGCATCCAAGAAAATATATCAGTACCCTGGGGCATCCCCTGAACCCTGTCAAACTATCAGAGCACATGGGTAACAATGTGGTGCTCTAAGATATAGGGATTCCTCCCTATCAAACATCATGTCTGGAAGCAATAAGGCAACTCTATTGCATCCTCCTCCCATACCTCACACTCTAGGTATGGTCACCAGTCAACTACGTCTACATTATCCAATGTATGATGCCAGTACTCAAGCTTCCCCAGCTTGGTCTGGAAAAGAGTCTCCTAAAACATGTATGAGTAGGGTCTTTCATGACCTCTAACTCCCATACCTATCAGCCATTTGACCATTGTGTGTAGCCATGCCCAAATCTATAATAGTGAAACTTCAGTAGATAGACTGGCCTCTCAATCATACACAAATTGATGTAAATCATGGTATAGATGTACAAGTATGTATGGACCCCAGGTGAAATATGTCCCCTCCTGTATCATCCTCTCTAGTGTCATCCCCCATCCAACCTGGAATCCACAGGATCTCCTATCTAGACAAACCAAACCCCCAATGAAACCTGCTAGTATGGCTAGCAGGGGCTCATAGTAATCCACCATATCAGCCCAGCTGATCTCTGTCCCCTCTAAGTTTGCATGATCAAAAACTCATCTACACTCTGCCAATCTAGCTCCTGAGTGTGACTCATACTCAACCAACTCACACTGAATTAGAATATGCAGTATCCAATGCACGTCCTCCAGTGTCATTGTCATCTCCCTAGTAGGCAAATGAAATTACCTATCTCACTGTGAAATATCTCACCTAGTGTAGTCAGCAGTCCTAGATTCACCTGTATCTCGAGCATAAAGTAGACATACCATAATCTGACTGATCTAAGTACCAAGTGGTCAGTCTCGGTCAAATAGGGTCTAAGAAGCTGTGTAACCAAGAATCTCTCCCGCAACATAAATACATGATCTAGCTCCTCCTGCAATCAATTAACAAAGCACGTTAGAAAAATAAACTAAGCTACCCATCTATCCAATCAATCAAACCAATTACTTATCTATCCTATCAGGAAACCTATCCTATCATCTCTTTTGAGATTTTATCAATCTCGAAGATGACCTATTAGTTGGCCAATATTGATCAAGATGCCAAATTTATCAAACCAGCTAAGTAATTGACAAGTTTTATCAGATGCACAACTCTGTTTATCAGATGCGCGTCTTTATAGCATATGCACAGAAACCCTAACCATTTGCACAATTTCACACAAATGTGTAGTATTAGGCATCAAATGCACCATTTTATCATGGATGTGCAGCTTCCTATTGGATGCGTTGAAGCCCTATCTAAGTGCACACTTTTATACTAAATCCACAACTTTATCTTGTATGTGCAAGACTATTCTTTAAATGCATCTAAAGAATCAAATGTGTTGAAACCCTAATTGTTTGTGCAGAACTACCTATCAGTTGCAAAAGTTATGCATTTGCACTAATTCCTAACTTATTTATGCGGATGAGTTAGGGTCTAGAGATAACCTAGTAAATTTAGACAATCATGGTAAAGATACCCATACCAAAGATAAAGGTAGGAATGTTGAGCAGCTTGTGAACACTAATGTGGTAATGTATGCAAAAAAGAAGGAATCACCTCCTTTTCTATTAACCTTGAGAATATTTGGGAGAAACTTACATAACTATATGGTAGATTCAGGAGCTTTAGCTAACATCATGCCATTAGGAATATGTAAGACTTTAGGACTTACCCCTACAAAATCTGCCAAGTTTGTTACACAACTAGATAAATCTAAGGTCAATGTGGTAGGTGAACTGATGCATATTCATATGCAATTGGCCTCTAATACTAGAGTAAATTCATATATTAACATTTAGGTTATTGATATTCTAGTCAATTATGGTATGTTATTGAGTAGAGATTGGTCTAAAACTTTAAACAGATATATGGCAATAGACTTCTCTCACATGTGGTTGCCATGGAGAGGCATTCCAAACCAAATTAGAATTGAGGCTGAACCTAGGATGAAACATATGATCACAAAATACAATAGGACAAATGAAGTATTGTATGCTTCTGTTGAACCACGTGTTTATAGGGTTTCAAACATAGGAGTCCAAATAGAGGAAATTTCAGCCTTTGACATTGAAGCAAAACTTACTAATAGTGGAACAAGTGTGTTTGTTGATTTTGATCATAGTTCTTCTGATCAAGAAGACAATGCCATGACTAACTTTGGTCAAACTATAAGACAATAAATGGAGAAATGCCTCCAACAGGAAGTCCCTATCCAATGTAGTTTGTATAGGAATTGGTGTAGAGTTCATAAGACTACTCATTCTGAAGAGAACTGTGGAATGTTCAAAGACATAATTGAATATCAGCATAGGAAGTGTGTAGAATTAATGGGAAGAGAAAAGGAAAAGGTGTCCTTAACGAGCCTAAGTTGCATTTCCATGATGATGCTAACATGTTGCTAAAGAGTCCAAGTGAGGATGTGGAAACAAAAGGTACCAATCATTCTGAATTTCATAAATAGACAAAGAGTACAATGGTACCTACAAGTAAGGAAAAGATACATGAAAATATGTGTGCTCATGCAAAACATGGGGTAAATAGAATGATTCCTATCCAAATAAAAGTTCTAGTTCATAAAATCAAAAATAGCATGTGGACTTTAAAGTGAGATGGATCAAAATCCAAACAAGGAGCAGGGGTAGGAGTTGAGCTCATTGATCCTAATGGTATGTCCTTTTTGGCAGCCTTAAGGTTACAATTTCCCTATACTAACAATGTAGATGAGTATGAAGCATTAGTACGTGGATTGTTAATGGCTATTAAGAATGTTAAGATTCTACATGTTATGATAGATTTTGAATTAGTAGTCAGGCAGGTCAGAAAATTGTATGCTTACAATTTTCAGAAAATGGTGAGTTACAAACATAAGGTTTGGGATTTAATTGAACAATTTTATGCATTTAATATCATACATATTCCTAGGGAATTAAATCAACATTCAGATGCTTTAGTAGTTGTAGCTAATACCCTTGTGTAATGTTGGAAAATGTCCCCTTGGGGGCTTTTCCCTCTTAAGGTTTAGCTCTCAGGTCTTTTGCATGCATTTAGGGCATCTTACTTCATAATTTGGTACCCTGTGGGATGAGCTCTAGTGACAAATGGGACCTAGGAGGACCCCTTGAGCTATGACCTACCCAAAATAGGGGGGAGGACTTGGGCACCTGTGCCCTAGTCCTACCCTATTTTGAGGTAGTCCCAATTTCTGGCTATCGATTTATGACCATTATTTGGGTCCTTTGCCGATGCAGTAAGTTTGAATTATGAAAATCTTGGCGGGAGTGTTTGTAGTTGCATATAAAAGCATGTTTAGGCATTCATTTGTAAACTAGATGGCAATTGTGATGTTTAAATGTTCTCAAGGCGATTCAAGGCTTTCATTGTGTTGCAAGAGCATATTTGTGTGGTTTATATGTTTGTGTTTGCAGATTTGAGCATCCATTTCATCATGGAATGAAGAGCATCTTCATCCCATGATATCTTCACTACAAGGTGACATTATATTGTGTTTTCATCATCATTTCCTTTGGTTTTTGCCTCTGCCTCACAAGGGCACACACTCTCTATCTGACAATAGTGTTTGGAGACTTAAATGTCCTCCAAAGCTTGACTAAGGTAAGCCTCTAAACACCACAACCCCCTCCCAAAGGTTTGTGATTGCAGGTTACAGGTGTCACATCTAGAAAAAATAGAGTTGCAGGAGGGATCAACAAACATCAAGGAGTCAGGATCTGAATAGAAGTAGGACACCGGAGCCTTTTCGAGACTTGGACACTCCCTCATGTGTCCTCTGTAGTTAAATTTTTGGAAATAGAAGTTACAGTACTGATCAGTGTGTTAGGTCTCAAAAATGCAGGTTACAAATCCTAAGAGGATGCCAGACTCTATAATTAGATTAGCAATGTTTTTGAACTAACTTGATGGAGTTAACTTATAAGGTTAATGACTCCCTACACTTTAGGCACTGCTATACCTAGGTGGGTGGACCTTGAAAATTAAAGCAAATTAGATGAGTGTAAATGCTTTGACTAAGTTAAGGGATCTACCCACAGTGGAAAATGGTGTGGAATAGATGAAAGCTCACTAACTAATTCTATATCTAATATCTGAAAGATGATTAGTATAAATTGTATAAGCAATATCAATGTAAATTTTATAACTATGCTCAACTAATGAATGACTTTTGCATAAAACTAAATGATGAATCAAGATACGACCAGTGCCTTGTTGGGTAAATAGAGTCAAACAAAAATCTGAGACCAGTGGCTTATATTGGGTGATAACTCTAACTATTTGGCACAATACTTTAGTTTACAACTTGTATAAACGTGCAGGGAAATGATTGACAAACTCTTCTTAATATTCAACTGGCACAATCAGGTTTCTTATCATTTGCCAAAAGGAAATTTAACCCTTTCTTGAAGGAACCAATTGGATGAAATATACAAGCATAATAGACAATATCAATTTGGAGACAGAATGACAATCCTAATTGTATGGCTCTTCTTAGTGATCCAAATCAACACTTCCAGATTACTATGACTTACCAGAAGGATTTTAATTCCTTTTAAGGAAAGCAATTAATCAAATCACACAAATATAGCAAATGTGTATTGATAAATTAAATATATACTTGATATATCAATTTGAATAATAAGTGAATGTAGAACTAGAGACAACCAAATAACTAAATAGTTTCAACAAACAATTGAATACTAGTATAAAACCATAGAATCAGATATCTTCTATTAGATTCTTTAATATAATATTTGCAACATGGTCTTTTAAAATATTATGAACTTCTCCTATTATCTCCTACTGCCGATGATAATTGATCACCATATGTCTAACTTATATAGCAATATCTATGAAGAGACATAACTCTTCAAAATGTCTTTAGGGAATTAACATGATTAACACAATAATAAACAAAGAAAATGATCCTAAACCTTGCTGAGCCACAAGTATATCTGAACAATGTGATCCAGGTATTCTTGGTTGTAGTGTGTATCAGTAAACTCAATAACATTCCTTGTGATCATGTCCATTATCACCATCTTCTTGAGATGCTTGCAGGCTTCCCCAGATGCAGAGTCTTTATCCTTGAGAGCCTCTAAAGCTTCATGTAATATCACATAGCACTCTTTACTCCATTCATCTTTGCTCTTCAGCTCCTTGTCATATTTGAACAACATGGGTACACCTACTTTTGAAGCCTCAATGCATTCCTTGGCATCATTTTTAAGTTGGTCTTAATATTTTTGATGTTGTTAAATCAAGTCTTTTGCACTAGAAGTACTTGTCATGTCAGGAGCATCCCTACTCTATATGTCATGGATTTTCTCTTGAAGCTTGGTGTTTAAGCTTTCATGCTCATGGATCACCTTATGGTTTTTAGAATAGACATCCCAAAATCTGTTCATCCAATGCATCATATTAATGTGCCTATTCTGTAGCACTGCTGCAAGTGTGTTGATCTGAACCTAAGCTATCTAATCAACAGATGGTGACTAGATGCTTTGTGAACTCTCTCCTTGGGTTAACCTTTTAACTAATCCTCCGAAGGCATTCTTAATAGCATCTTTCAAGAAATCATTCTCTTTTGTTAATCTTTCACAACTCAATTTATACGCATCTCTTTCCTTGATCAACATCTGAGCCTGTGCTTTATTCAATTTTGCAATATTTATCCCAATGTCTACAGTAATCAAAGGATCAGTTTCTCCTATTTTCAAAGTCATAACATGCCCAAACATTTTTTCAGTATCTATAATGGTTGTTTTCTTATGAGGGGGGTATAAGACGCATATCATAAGCGAGTTTTCATCATTGTTATATTTGGTACCCATGTACACCTCTGTGACACCCTCAAGAGTGAGCTTATAATTATCATCAGCATTATGCAAAAAACTATCAAACACCAAGGCATAATTTATATCAAGTCCAGGAAATATCATAACACCTACTTCTCTAAGCAATTGTCTTCCTCTGTTAGGAGTCATAGATTTCAATTCACTATCCACTGTTATTTTTAACATATCAATCAATTGTTTTTCATTGTTAGCTGTGACATCTTCAATAGATTCCCTAAGTTCTTTTCCCTTGCATTTATATAAAAATGATTTAAATTCTTGAGAATGAAAAAATTGATCATCTACAATAAAAGAATCATACGCTAACTATCTAGGATCCTCATCACAAGGCCCCTCTTCATCATGCTCTATATTAGGAGATTGATAACATTCCATTTTTTGTTTGGATATTCTAGTTACCTGTTCATGTGGCTCTTCTTTTCCTGTAGATTCTTCATCACCAGAAGACAACAACTCTATCTCGGCAAGTTGTTTACTCTTCTCATCTAGTTCTCTATTATACTTCTCAATGACTAATTCAACTTCAGCTTCTTCCATGTTCCTAATGATATCATCATGTGGATATGGGACATGTGTATATCCACTAAGGTTTTGTTTTCTTTTGGAAAAATCAATAAAAGCCTTGGGATCAAATCTCTTTCTTGCCTCTGCACACCTCATGTTGTAATGCATTAATTTGTCTCTGATGAGACCATAACCCTCTTTGGACACCACAGTAAAATCCTCAAAGCACATAGTACTAGGAATGAAGGATTGTTTGTCAAAGGCACTCAAATTCATCACATTAGAGTAGTTCATTTGTCTGACTATCTCTAAGTAGGCAATCCTATCAGGAACTATCTTGGACAATTTGAATGGGGTATCTTCAAAACCTTAAATTCTAACCATGGTGGAATCCCCAAAACAATACCAATCCCCCCAGTTGTGGGTGACAGTTGGGGGACCACCAAAATCCTTTGGTCTGAGAAACCTCTTTATGTCATTTGATATTGAATATTTACAAGGATGATTGAAATATCTATACAACAACTTTACACAGTATTCTTCAAAATGAATATAACTAGAATGGGAAAACCTACTATCCCATATCCTTCTCCACATTTGCATAGGTGACTTTTGTCCCCTCTTGTCTAGTTGAGCAATTCTAAGTTCACTTGGCCATATTCCAATTTCCTGGCCATAATATAACACCATATGCATGAGGAGTAAATAATGCTCAAAAGAGACTGTTGGGGCATTGTTCTTAATTGCAATTAAACTGGAATCAATCTTTTGGCAGACATAAGCAGCATAGTCAAACTGCCAAGCATTCTGACATTGAATGTCTATTGCTATCACCATTAATGGAATTGACATAAAATTAGAGACCTCTGACCCTAGGACTTGGCCAATGGAATAATACGTGTATTGCATATATGGTTCAAACAAAGACACATGAAATGAAGGTCCATCATTATCATCAAAAGACATTATTTTTCCCTCTGCCCTAGGCCTGTGGAGAAGCAATCTCCATCCATTGTACATGGTATCAATCCTCCAGTATTCTTTGTCCAAATCTTCATACACTATTGGAAGGGTACACAAATCATCTAAATCAAACACTTCACAAATGGCATTTTTGGACAAGTGGGTAATAGGTTCTCCTTATGGATTGCATATGGCTTTGAGGCTGGGATTGTAATGTTTAGCCAAGAGTTTCAGGATTTCCACATTCACAAACACATCAAGGATGACCAACTTACCTAAATTCAAATGCCATGGATTAGATATTGGGACATTCCTGAATCTTCTATCATAATGGAATTTGAACAATTCATAGCCTCTGATTGGTGTCCATATGTTGCCTAGGTATTTGCATTTGTCTTCTAATTTCTCTACTTCTACCCTAAGTTGTGTAGACCTTCAAGATTTAGGGGTAGACCCAAGTAATTGTTCAATTAAATCCTGATTTAGTTTTCTTTCTTTTATTTTTTCATCAGGGCTTTTGTCAATTTTGTGTTTCTTAGTTTTGCTAGTTTCACCTTGTTGCTTTCTACCCTTGCCTTTTACAGGAGTCTCCATTATAATTCTAGATAGCAAATTCAAAGTGCAATCTACCACATAGAGGTTTTTATATATGTGCCTTTTATCTGAGATGATGATTGAACTCTTTTGTTCTCTCCTCCAATTTCTACTTGTGTGCTCCTCTTAGACAATTCTCCTAAACCAAATTGTAATGATTTCAAATAACTCTTCAGGGGATTTCTTCTCGATCTGTAATTAATAGTTCTAGTGCATTAATTTCATAATCATTGTGAGATGTCACATCATCATAACCTCCTTCCTTGGTGGGACATTTGTAATGTTATGGTGATCTAATAACTTCTTATGGCTTGAACATTTACAGATGTCTCAATCACTGTGACTTTTCAATTTGTCTCTGCGATGTCACTTTTTATAAAAACATATATATGTTTGTATCGGCAAGACATTTCAAAGTCTACCTGATCTAGAAATGAGCATAGCTGTTGTCAGCTTGACTTACATCATCATTGTGACAACATCATCATACTTTGATATTTCAAAAATCTCTGATATGAATATCGGCATGAGTCTTGTCGACAAGCTTATCAGCTTCTCTTTATAGTGTAGGTTAGTGGAATTGGCAAGACCTAGGTAATTAATACTGATACCGCTTGTCATTATAATCTGTCAGAAAGAGTCTTATTGATGAGTGTGGCCACTGCCATCATTAGCACAACATATGATATCGAGATGACTTGATTCCAACTATCCGATCATGGTTGTTTCCACGATACCTTTATTTCTATCCTTCATCGGAATGATCATCATAACATGTTAGTAAAATCCTTCGTCATCATGACTATTGATTTAGCAGGACTTGCAAACTTTATTCTGACTTGTTCTCTTTTGCAGATGATTTATATCATCCATATACATTGGTGTGACTTAGGCTAAAACAATGCCCTTTGGTTGCTAAGACATCATAAGGTTAGAGACACTTTAATTTCTTGCCCTGATGTGCATTTCTTCCCAATGAGTCATTAGCTCCACCCATTTCAGTAAGAGTCTTACCAAATTCTCTCATCGGTGTGATCTATACTATCAGGGGAGTGTTTTGAGTATTCTCTGATATTATTTTCTCATGTCGATAGTCCTCACCTTTGATTAACTCAGCGTGACTAGGACTTCTCTCTCCGATGAAGGATCATCGGTGTTACTCCTTTCATCAGAGATCTCTAAAGCTTTCTCTCTGACCATAGTCCTCACACTGATACACATTTAGCTTGTTTCAAATAGAACATGGATTGGTATAAAAAACACCAAGATCTCGCTAAAATTAAGGAACTGAGGCCCCTTATTATATTACAGTTTGAGGGGTGAGACAATTATTTGTGGTGAAAATCATGTGATATTTATGGGATTTTATCAACTACTATTATGATTTTGGGTGTATGATTTTCTAATTTGGTTGGACATGGGGTGGGTAGGAGTATAGGAAAATTTCAAAATTTTCCTATCCCAATAGTGGCTCTGTCTGGGATGTATACCCCTTGTGGGTATAACAAGAATTCAGATCTCTTGAGAAAGTAGAACATATATATATATATATATTGGATGATCCTATACCACTATACATGGAAAATTTTATTGTTCAGAGATTCATAGGACTGTCCATGTACTGGAAGATCCTAATCCCTCTTGATTACCCTAAACTACTATGCATTGAATAAGAGTACTTTGAGAATTATTTAAGAGTTGTCCATGCACTGGCAACACTTATTTCTCATTGTGCATGTGTTGATAATTGAGAGGGAGGGTGAATCAGTTATCTTAATTATTTCAACTTTTTGAACTTTCTTAATAATTAGTGCAGCATCAATTCAAACAAGAAAACATAACCATGAAACGGAAATACACATGACACAATATTTTTGACGTGGAAACCCTATTAAGGGAGAAAACCACAGGGTGATTAACCCAAGATTGTATTCTCTATTAGAAGAATAGAATTGTAAAAATGGCACTTGCCAATTAGGGCTCACTGCCTGAGCACACTGCTCACAAGAGGCCCACTGCTTACAAGAGACTCACTATCTACAATTTACAAATAGTGTAATACAATACTTGAACTGATAAGGAGCATCTACATATGCTAGAGTTTAGTTCCGGTTAAACTCAGTACACTGATCTACTGCACTTCATCCTTTCTCTTCCTTAGTGCTGTTGTCCCTTCACATATGAACCTGCCTTACTACTTTCACTCTGCTCTATTGCTTTTCTTCACACTTCACAAAAACCACAACACTCCTCACAACTAAATCCATCTTGTATATATATACGTACAAGTGATTTCATCACCTTTCTAGTCGGCATCCAGAATAGTCAATATTTTCCATGAACTCTGATATGTCGGTTGAATCCTTGCTTACTATAATGCGGATCAAGGATATACTTATAGAAATCATCAATCATATCGGCCAATTATAACTTATGCCTTAAGAATTTTTACCATCATTAGTAACGCATCCAGAATAATGTCTGATGTTCTGCCAGTCAGTTCTTCCTCTATCCACACTGCCAATCAGGAACCTGACACTCAAGTATTCATATCTTTTTCTTCATCTATCACCAGAGGCTAAATCCTTGGAATCTATCAGTCAAGGTAGTCCTTTTGATTTCCCCAAATCCACACTTCATCAAGATACTTCCTCTGAGAGATCCAGAGCTGACTGTTGGACCTTGCCACATGCTCTATTCTTGCTTACTGGATCACAATACTCTGCAATCTACTTTCTGGTAGAGACTCATCATGTCTTGTGGATGTGTGGGTTAACCTTTGTTTCCATCAATGACAACAATCATGAAGTTCCAATGTGTCTCTTGCCAACAATCTCCCCCTTTGGCATTGATGGCAACACTTAGTGAAAAATGACTAAGTGTTATACTATACTCCCCCTTAGCTGATGCTCTGTCTCTATGTACATTTTCTTGAGCTCCCCCTTAGCTGGCTACAACATTTTTCACTATGCATCACTCCCCCTTTGACATCAATGGCAAAGGGTGGGGTCCGTACACAAATTTTTTTCTCAAAAACACTTCTATACTTAGCCGCATAAGTATTTATACATGCTATACTCTACATAAACTGAAGGATATCTGTAAAAGATGTCTTCAACTAGACAAATTCTGTTGCCCAACTCTACTTCATTCTATCCAAAATTGATATATGACTGCATAATAGGAATGCAAATGCATTTGCCCTTTTTAGATCTGTCAGATCACTGGTCCGGGCTATGATCTGGGCTTCTTTTAAGGCCTCATGCATGGCCTCTAACTTAGGGATAATTATCCCTCTGAGTGCACCCAACCTGCTTATTCTATTTTTCTTTTCCTTCTCCAGCTTCTTGATTTCATTCAAGACTATAATAGTCTGACATTCTTGATTTATTATGGAGGATGAGAGAGGATCAAAATTCTTTGATAGATTTGTCAGTTTGTCCTCCTGTTCTTTTACTTTCTTTTCAATGTCCAATGTTTCTTTGGACCATGATAAACAAAATTTGTACATTTCTCCACCATATTTAAGAGCATCTCTTTTGTTTCCTTGGCTATCTTGTCAGTCTCACCAAGCATGAGATGATTCATTCTAGCTTTGCTCCAAAATTCATCCTTGCAATCCTTAAAGATCATGTTCATTTGCTTTGAATCGATTGAAGGATATAGCTGAATGGCTATCTGTTCCTAGATCTCAAGATCTTTTGCCATGGCAGTATTCTTTCTTATTTCTAACTCTTTTTTTAAGCTTTTGGGAATAAGAGATATAATTTCAATAAAAGCCTTGTTATATATGTTCAGATACTTAACTTTTGCTTCTTGCAAGATCTTTTGGTATGCTTCATTGTAATTATCATAGAATTTAGCCATTGGCTAAAGGTTTCCATCCACAATGATTGATTTGATGACATTATCTAAAGACAAAGTGGGATTTTCTACAAAATCTTCTACCTTTTCTTCTTCACCTTGACCGATAGAAGGTTCACCGGATGTTTTCTTCTTCTCTTTCTTCATTTTCTTTATCTCCTCATCTGATTCAGTTTCTTCATCATCCTTCTGACTGACTTAGCATGTGTTGAACATGCAACTCCACAATTTGTTCATCAACTTCATACCCCATAGGCATGATCTAGGCTATCCTTGGCTCTACTGCCTCCATTAGGCATTGATCAATGTCTACCATGAAGCACACTGTATCTTTATATTTTTCAACCAATAGTTTTGGGATTCTTTCTCTTATTTGCATAGTGTTTTGAAAGTTCTTAAAGTACCCCCATAGAGATGTATTCCTTTCCTTGGCATCCCCAAGTTCATACAAGTAATCTCTGATTTGAATTGCTACCAGTTTGTTATTTTGCCATGCCCATCCATTAGATCCGGGCAGCTCATTCATGAAGTAGAAAAATAAACACAATATCAGTCCACCATATTTAAAGTTCTTCTTGTCCTTTTTGATCTTTTGTATGTTCTCCATCAATTGACTTAGAAGAAGTTCACAGAGATCATATTATGCATTCATTCTCAGCATCTCATAGGTAGTATACACTGCAATTCCAGACACTGAATCCTCCCTACTAGAATGATATATCTTATACCCTATTATCATAGATGCAAACTTGATATCTGGGTCCGTGATATCTTCAATGGTCATTTCCCTCTTCTCAAATTTTGATCCGGTGGCCTTAGTTACAGTTTGGTTTTTGACAAATTTGAGGACAGGTATCCCTCCGAAGGAGTATAAGCTGGTTACTGCCCAAATTGCCTCCTTAGTGATTTTGCAAGGTCTATTAAGCCATATGAAGTTATCACGCATCCTACTCAATACATACCAAACCCATTCATCTTCTTCAAAGCAGGGGAAATGAATGAACTAATCAAAATGTTTCTCCTGGATGCCCTTATATTGAGCTTTAAGTTCAAAAGCATCATCTATCAATTGTCTATGATAGATATCACTTAGTTTGGATTCCCCAAACTCTTCAATATTCATGTGAATGTAAACCCTAATATCTTTTGTATGCAACACACCATGCAGAACACTAGAAAATGCTCCTAGGGGATCTACTTCCAAAGATTTGTATGGATGTTTCTTGAATTTGGGGTGAGGCCTATCAGAGATCTTCACAATATTTGGAGTACCCATCATTCAAAGATTTAGAGAGAGATATTTGATAACAGAGAATACCTTTTGCGCCTTTCGATTTCACGGAGTTAGCCAGATCAATTGCTGGATGAATCAGATTCTGCAGATGATCTTTGATGGGCTTGAGGAATTTCTGTTGCAGAGCTTCTTTTCATTTCTTCTTGAATGTAGAATGAACAAATGCTTAATGAGAAAACCCTTCTATTGCTCCGTAAACCCTAATATCAAGTTGCAATAAACACTCAACCTAAGTCATTCCAGTTTACCTTATTTGGATGACTTGAAGAACCGGATCAATCTTGATCTTAAACATCTTGTGGATCATCCAAATCTTAACCATATTCTACTTAGATGTTTCTCTTATGAGCCCTTTAATCCGCAACTTTCCTTGTGCCAGTTTCGGTACCAATTGACTGGCTGGGGGAACAAGGTTTTCTTTGTCTCTCCCCCTGAGCCAGAGCTCACTTTTTAATTTCTGGAAGGAATATCAACACTAGAGTCTAGTGCGGATCCATCCCCTACATTCTCTGTACTTTTCTTCACCCAAATCTTGTTCATCTCACTTTGAACTTCATCCACATTCACTTTTTGTTTTCCCTTATCTTGATTCTGATTATAATATATCGGACCTCTTTTGTCCTGATTCTTGCTTCTATAGAATTTTGCAATATGACCGGATCTATTACAAATTTGGCAAACAACATTTCTTTGCATATTTGATTGATATCCTCTTGATCTGCATTGATTAGCCATATGACCCATTCTATTGCATGCAAAGCATCTACCATTGAATGAATTGTTCATTTGCATATTTATGCATTCATGAGATTTGTGACCATACCTTTTGTAGTTGAAGCACTATTCAGAGAAAGATGTATTAGTCTGATTCATTCTCTTTCTGCACTAATTAGATTTATGACCTAAATTATTGCAATTGTGGCAGTATCCATTGAAGGATGGATATCTTTGAGCATTAGGCTGTCTTACCGGAGGTCTTCTAGGCCTGTTCCTTAGATTTTCTAATCTAAGATTCTTCTGACTAGATCCAGAGCTTTCTCCTTTCTCATATCCCAAACCATACTTGTCATCTACCCTCTTTTAACTTTCAATAAGAACTTCAAGTTGAGCAGAACTTATCTTGAATTTCTCTTTATATTCATTTGCTGTTTGAAGATCCCTTTTAAGAGAGACAATTTGATCCTCAAGTTTTTCTTCAGTATCTTTAGCATCTTCAAGATCAGATTCAAGATGTTTGATAATTCTATCCATCTTGTGGCAATCATCTGATTTCTCCTTGAGAGATTGTCTTAGATCATCTTCAATTTTTCTTTTCTCTTCAACCTCTTGGGTAAACTTCATAACTCCTAATTCCATTTCATGTCTTACCATAATGATTTATTTTGATAACTTTTCACATAACTTGGTTTTCTCCTTCAGATCTTCATTTGTATCATTGGCTTCACCTTGACTTGCCAATTGCTAAAGTAGCTCCTTTCTCTTTTTCATAGAGAGACTTAATTTGTCTTTTAGTTCTTTCATGAAATCATCAGCCTATTTGAGTCTTTCCTTTAATTCATTGAATTCAGAGTTTGACTGCTCAAGATCATCAAGGGCAGTCTTGAGTTGCTCCCTTAAACCATATACATCCATCTGAATTCCTAGATCTTCCTCAAGCTCATAGACTCTGTTAAGAGGAACTTGGATCTGATACCAATTGTTGATAACTGAGAGGGGGGGTGAATCAGTTATCTTAATTATTTTAGCTTTCTAAACTTTCTTAATAATTAGTGTAGCATCAATTCAAACAAACAAACATAACCATGAAATGGAAATACACATGACACAATATTTCTGACATGGAAACCCTGTTAAGGGAGAAAACCATGGGGTGATTAACCCAATATTGTATTCTCTATTAGAAGAATAGAATTGCAAAAATGGTACTTGCCAATTAGGGCTCACTGCCCGAGCACACTACTCACAAGAGGCCCATTGCCTACAAGAGACTCGCTACCTACAATTTACAAAGAGTGTAATACAATACTTAAACTAATAAGGAGCATCTACATATGCTGGAGTTCAGTTCTAGTTAAACTCAGTACACTGATATGCTGCACTTCATCCTTTCTCTTCCTTAGTGCTACTGTCCCTTCACATACCAAACCTACCTTACTGCTTTCACTCTGCTCTATTGCTTTTCTTCACACTTCACAAAAACCATGACACTCCTCACAACTAAATCCATCTTGTATATATATACGCACAAGTGATTTCATCACATTTCTAATCGGCGTCTAGAATAGTCAATATTTTCCATGAACTCTGATCTGTCAGCTAAATCCTTGCTTACTGTAATGCAGATCAAGGATATACTTGTAGAAATCATCAATCATGTTGGCCAATTATAACTTATGCTTTAAGTATCCTTACCATCATTCAATAACACATCCAGAATAATGTCTGATGTTCTGCTAGTCAGTTCTTCCTCTGTCCACACTACCAATCAGGAACCCGACACTCAGGTATTCATATCATTTTCTTCATCTATCACCGGAGGCTAAATCTTTGGAATCTATTAGCCAAGGTAGTCCTCTTGACTTCCCCAAATCCATACTTCACCAAGATACTTCCTCTGAGAGATCCGGAGCTGACTGTTGAACCTCGCCACATGCTCTGTTCTTGCTTACCAGATCACAATACTCTACAATCTGCCTTCTTGTAGAGACTCATCATGTCCTGTGGATGTGTGGGTTAACCTTTGTTGCCATCAATGACAACAATCATGAAGTTCCAATGTGTCTCTTGCCAACAGCATGATCTTGATATTTTCATGAAAAGAAAGGTTTCAGAAACTGTCCATGCACTAGCAGTTCTTGTTCTTCTCCAAACATATTTTACAAATAGTAAGAATCATCTCCTCCTTCACCAGTGACAACAAAAGGGCCTAACCACAAGGCTTCAAACTTTTCATGCTTTCCCTTTTCTTGGCATCTGGCATTCCACATCAATACTAAGCCATTTATCTCAATTTTTTTGTCCTTGGCCATTTTGTCAAAAAGGTATTTTACTTGTGATTGCAATTTGATGTTCTGCTTTTGAGCCAGTTTCCTTGTCTCATAAAGTTTTGCAAGATGTTCTAATCTTTCCTCCATTAGTTTAGGAATTCTTAAATCCTCTTGAAGAACAAATTTGTAAACTGGTAGAAGATTTTTTAATGGCATCCTTGCTTGTGTTCCATACACCAGTTCAAAAAGAGATCTTCCAATTGCTCTCTTCACAGTAATTCTATCAGCCCACATAGCCATTCTCAACTCTAAATCCCATGCCTTTTTGCTTCCCTCCAACATTCTTTTTATGATTTTCAGAAGATTTTTGTTACTGGATTCTGCCTGCCCGTTTGCTTGTGGGTGATAAGGGGCAGCATAAGACACAGTGATACCATATACATTGCAAAAATTTTTAAACTCATTAGACCTAAAACACATCCTGTTGTCTGTAATCAACCTCACTGGGGTGCCAAATCTAAATATAATGCTTTCTATCAAAAATTTGATCACCACCTTGCTTGTTGCTTGTTTAGTTGGGATTTCTTCCACCCATTTTGTGAAGTAATCTGTTGCCACTAAAATCCATTTGTGTCCATCACTTGACTTCTCTACAATTTATCCCATGAAGTCAATACCCCATTGATAGAATGGAGCTTCCACCTACATAGGTTTCAAAGGTAGTGCTCCTTGATATTTTAATTTTCCTAAAAGTTTTTGGCATGCCTCACATTTTCTTGTATACCAATATGAATCATCAAAAATTCTAGGCCAATAGTATCCAGCCCTTAGGATTTTGTGGGTTGTAGTTTTTGTTGAGAAGTGCCCTCCACATATTCCTTCATGTAATTCTTTCATGACATGTTTTGATTGATGTTCATCTAGGCATAGCAGCAGAATACCATCCCTATTCTTCCAATAAGGGTCTCCATCGATAAATACATACTTTGAGGCTTGTAATTAAGTGTCCTTTTCTTGTTATCATCATATGCTTCAGGACATTTCATATGTTTTATATGATATTAGTATACCATGGAGTATGCTCAATGCTAGAACTCATATTATTAACATTATCATCATTACATATATGAGAAGCCTCAAGATTGTTTTCGGCTATCAGCGTAGCAAGACCCTATCCTCTCACCAATTTGGTGATTTGGATTTCAATATTAAATTCCTAAAAAAATGAAATGGGTTGTTCATATCCATCATCATTTTTCTACAACATTACTGTTGCAACTATATGATATGAAGCAAATGAGAATAGTTGGAATGGCTTACTGAAATTAGGAGATATCAGAACTGGGGCTTCCTAGATTGCCTTCTTAATGGTGGCAAATGCCTCTAATGCTTCTGATATCCAGTTTACTTTTGAATTCTTTTTTAACATTCTTGATATGGGACTAACAATTTCTATAAAATTTGATATGAATCTCCTAATAAAGTTGATTTGGCCAAAGAATGACTATATAGCTTTTACATCTCTAGGAATAGGAACTTGGTCAATGGCTCTTATTCTTTCAGAATCTATTCTTACTCCATCTTTTGAGACTATGTGACCAAGCAACTTACCCTCTGTTACTGTGAAATGGTATTTCTTGGGATTCAATGAAATTCCATATTCTAAAGATTTAATAAAAATTTGCTCTAAATCTGTACAATGATCTTCAACCTTTCTGGAATATGTTGTCATGTCATCCTAATATACTACCATAATTTTATTAATCAGCTCTGCAAAGGCCACATCCATCACCCTTTGGAATGTTGCCCTAGTGTTTGTAAGTCCAAATGGCATTCTTAAATACACATACGTTCCCCATGGTGTGGTGAATGCAGTCTTATATTATTCTAATTCTTTGACTTTCACCTGATTATACACTGAGAAACCGTCCATCATTGACAATAGTTCTGTAATGAAACAACTTGCACAATATCTGAATATAATAGAAAATATGCTGCAAATACTTGATAATAATATGCCACTTCGAGGGGGCAACCTTCTAATCCACTTCGAGGGGGATACCTCCAATAGTCTTCAATAAGAACACAATACTGAATATGATATGAAATGAGACTCACTACCTCCTATATATACCTATTTATGCCTAGGATATCACCCAGGCTGACTTAGATAGACCTATAGAAGCCTTAGGCCGACCTAAACAACTAAATAACAATATAATAATGATAATATGACTTAATTATGAGTTAAGATAGCCACAAGATGACTATTCATAACCCTATGTACACCAATATTAAGGGCATAGCATGCCCCCCCTCTTCAAAGAAGCATTGTCCTCAATGCTAACCAAGTGTGGATTCTTTTGAATGAACTCCTCATCCTCCCATGTGGCCTCTTCAACTAGTAAATTCTTGCATTGGATGAGATACTGAGTGAGGGTTCTATTCCTCAACTTCTTTGTGCGAGTTTGAAGAATGCCCTCTGGTTCCAAAATTATTCTTCCTTCTTCATTGAGTTCTGGTAGTACTGTTTGAGTAGGAATATTCTGCCCAATTACCTTCTTCAAACAAGAAACATGAAAAACTGGATGTATCTTTGTTGTTGGTGGTAACTCTAGCTTGTAGGCAACACTACCAATCTTTTGCATGATTTGGTATGGCCCATAATATCTTGGAGACAACTTATTATTCTTTTTGTGTTGCTTCATTGAGATTTGTTTATAAGGCTGCAATCTCAAGAAGACCCAATCCCCAACTTCAAAATTTCTTTCACTACGATGTTGGTCCGCTTGTTGTTTCATTTGATTTTGTGCCATAGCTAAATTCTCCTTGAGTCCTGAAAGTACCTGTTGTTGATGATGCAAGTGGTCCTCTACTGCCTGAACTCTTGGTGACACCTTTAATGATGATGTGATGGAAGGAGGATGATATCCATAAAGTGCCAAAAATGGAGACATTTTTGATGAGCTATGAAAAGAAGTGTTATACCACCATTCTGCCAATGGTAGCCAATCTACCCATTGAGATTGCTTCTCTGAAGTGAAACAACGTAGATATCCTTCCAAACATTTATTAACAACCTCAGTTTGCCCATCTAATTGAGGATGGTATGAAGAACTATGAGCCAATTGAGTACCCAAACATGAGAATAAATCTTTCCAAAAGTGACTAGTAAAGTTAGGATCATGATCACTGATAATAACCTTAGGTGTACCATGTAGCTTTTGGATATTCTCCAAGAAAACTTTTGCCACTGCACTTGCTGTAAAAGGATGTGATAATGCAATGAAATGTGCATATTTAGTGAGGCGATCAACTACTACCATGATGACATTATGACCTTTAGATTTGGGAAGCCCTGTGATGAAGTCCATGGATACCTCTTCCCAATGTTGGCTAGGAATAGATAAGGGCTGCAAGAGACCTAGTGTCTTAATTGTCTCCCCCTTATTTCTTTGACAAACCAAACATTCAGCCACAAGTTTTTGAACATCACCTTTTAACCCTTCCCAAAAAAAATCTTGCTTGACCTGATGATATGTCTTCAAAAATCCTGAATGACTACCAACTGGGGACTCATGTAGCTTTGTGAGAATCTTGTGTTTAAGAGTGGAATTCTTGTAGAAATACAAACGCTCTTTATACCAAAGAATATCTCCCTTCAAACAAAACTTATCTGAACTACTAGGATCACTTTTTAATTGTTGGATGAGATTACTTGTTGCAACATCATTTTGCCATTCTGCTTTGGCTTCTTCCACCCAATTTGCTTGTAATATTGAAAGGGCACACAATAAGGCTTCATCTTTCTCATCCTTCTTAGAAAGTGCATCAGCCACAATATTTTCCTTCCCTTTCTTATATACAATCTCAAAGTCATATCCCAACATCTTAGTGACCCATTTTTGTTGCTCTTCAGAAGATAGTATTTGTTCCAAAAAATATTTTAGGCTATCATGATCTGTCTTAACCTTGAAGTGTCGACCCATTAAATAAGGCCTCCATTGTTTAACTGCATGAAGGATTGCTAGCATTTCCTTCTCATAAATAGGTTTGAGCTGATTTTTACCCTTTAATTGACAACTCTCAAAAGCAATTGGTCAAACTTCTTGCATGAGAACTGCTCCTATCCCATTTCTAGAAGCATCACATTCCACAATGAATTCCTTGGTGAAGTCCGAAGTGACAAGCACTGGAGTTGTACACATAGCCTCCTTCAATTGCTCAAATGCTACATTAGCAGACTCATTCCAATGAAAAGAATCCTTCTTCAAGAGATTGGTGAGGGGTGCTGCTATATGACCATAATTCTTCACAAATCTTCTATAGTACCCTGTCAATCCCAAGAAACCCCTCAGTTTCTTAATGGTTTTTGGAATAGGCCATTCCATGATAGCCTTAATTTTGTTAGGGTCCACCTTTACTCCTTCATGTGAAACTATGTGTCCCAAATACTCCACCTCCTTAAGACCAAAAGCACACTTGGATGGCTTAGCATAGAGTTGATGATCTTTGAGTAATTGTAATGCTTGATCTACATGCTGCAAATGTTCTTCCCAAGTCTTGCTATAAATCAATATATCATCAAAGAACACTAACACAAACTTTCTCAAGAACTTCTTAAAAATGGAATTCATCAAACTTTGGAATGTAGATGGTGCATTGGTAAGGCCGAATGGCATCACCAAAAATTCATAATGACCCTCATGAGTTCAGAATGCTGTCTTACAAATATCTTCCTCCTTAATCCAAATTTGGTGATAACCAGATCTAAGATCTAACTTGGTAAAATACATAGCTCCATTCGATTCATCTAGCAAATCATCAATGACTGGAATAGGAAACTTATCTTTAATGGGGTACATGTTGAGCACTCTATAATCTGGACACATGCGCCAAGTTTCATCCTTCTTACGCACCATCACCATAGGCGAGGAGTAAGCACTTTGGCTATGCCTGATAATTCCTACATCTAGCATCTCCTCAACAATTTTTTCTATCTCACTTTTTTGTATGTGTGGGTACCTATAAGGCCTGATGTTTGGTGGTTGGCTCCCTGGAACTAGTTGTATGGCATGGTCATGATCCCTCTTAGGAGGAAGTCCTTTAGACATATCTCCAAGAACCACTGAGTGACGATCAATTATTGCTTGTAAATCTAGATGAGTAGGAGCATTAGATTGAGAGACTTCTAATGAACATAGCTGGGCCACAAATCCATCAGCTTCTTTCTTAAGCAACTTTTGCATTTGATGAGAGCTTACCATCTGTGGGGATTTTGCCTTCAACCCCCTTAGCTCCACTACCTTTCCTTCTGATTGAAATCTCATGAATAGTTCTTGGAAGTTCATCTCAATTGTTCCCAATGTAGTAAGCCATTGTACTCCCAAAACAATATCTGATGCACCCATGGATATTGCATACATTGGGGTATCAAGTTGATAATCTCCCATGGATAATTTAATACTATGACACTTCCTTGAACAACTAACTGTACCCCCATCTACAATCAAAACCTGAAACTCTGGGGCTGGATATATAAAACAATTTAGACGAGTTGCCAACTTTTTGTTGATGAAATTATGAGTACTACCTGAGTCGATCAACACTGTTACTTTCTGCTTCTTTAATAAACCCACTACCTTGAGAGTTTGTGGTGCACTGAAACCTGAGAGTGCATGACAAGAAATGATTGGTTGAGAATCATGTGATTCCTCACTTGACTCCCTATCCTCCTCTAATATGGGTTCCTCCTCTTCTTCCTCACTTGGACCTTCAATATAGAATAATTTCTTTTCACTACATTTATGTCCTCGACTATATTTGCTATCACAATTGAAACACAACCCTTTTGCTCTTTTCTCCTCAATTTGTTGTGGAGTCAACCTAGTAGGTTGAGGAAGAGAAGGTGTTGAATATCCTTTCTCTCTTGTCATATTAGCCCCTTGCTTTCTAGGAATCAAATATTTCTCCTCTACCCTGCATGCCAAGATAAAAGACTCATTTACTGAGCTAGGACTAAACATACGTACCTCATGTTGAATGTAATCCTTGAGACCACCCAAGAATAAATCATTCAAGTTCTCCTCTGTAATTGTATCCACTCTTAATGATAGATTTTGGAATTTTTGAATATAATCCTTAACTGATCCTATTTGTTGAAGTTTAGCAAGCTGACTGAAGAAATTGTCTGTCACACTATTGCTATATTGTGCTTGGAGTTCTTCTGTAAAAATTGACCATGAGACAGTGAGACCCTTTTTTCTCTGATGAGTACAAAGCCAATGATACCAAATGAATTGATTTGGTTCTAGATATAGGGAAGCCATCGTGACCTTTTTTCCACATGGGATTTGATGTACTTTAAAAAAATTCTCCATTTGGTTAATCCATGTTAGAGGATCCTTACCATCGAACTTGCACATATCCACCTTTGGAAAGAAATTCCTAGATCCCATAGGAGTATTAAAATTTGTGTCATTATTAGCTGACTTGAAGGTTTCACCTTGGTTGCTTGAGAACTCCTTTCTTGGTTCATTCATATAGGTGCTGAACATGCTTCGTAGATCTGATATATCTCCTCATAGGTCACACATATCCCTCTTAATTGAGGACACCTCTTCTTTGACCTTACTTATTTCCTCATTGGGAATACTATCCTCTATTATTTGCTCATCCTTATCAGAGGATTTCCTCGGTGTGGCAGCATTCTTTTTGCCTCTTGTTGCAGGCCCCGTCATGATGGAAACCAATATTTTTGAAATAAATCACATAAATGAAATGTAAATTTTCTGAAATTTTTACTGTAATTTACTAAGGCCAAGATACCACTTACCCAGAAAAAAATCCAAAAACTTAGCAAATTTTCTGGCTTGAGAGAGAATTTGTTGGAAACCCTAATTTTGCAATAACTTGCTTATTTTTGCTTCAATTCCTCTGAAATCTGACTATATCTTCTTTAATATGGTCTTCAAAAACCCTTTAAAAATCTTTTAAAAATTCACTAAAATCGGAAAGTTATGCTCTTCCCAAAATCACCTCCAATGTTGAGAAAAAATCTTGCCTCTACGGTGCCAAGATCATGCTTTGATACCACTTGTAATGAAACAACTTGCACAATATCTGAATATAATAGAAAATATACTGCAAATACTTGATAATAATATGCCACTTCGAGGGGGCAACCTCCTAATCCACTTCGAGGGGGATACCTCCAATAGTCTTCAATAAGAACACAATACTGAATATGATATGAAATGAGACTCACTACCTCCTATATATACCTATTTATGCCTAGGATATCACCCAAGCCGACTTAGATAGACCTATAGAAGCCTTAGGCCAACCTAAACAACTAAATAACAATATAATAATGATAATATGACTTAATTAGGAGTTAAGATAGCCACAAGCTGACTATTCATAACCCTATGTACACCAATATTAAGGGCGTAGCAAGTTCACACCCTGTAACTTTTTGTAGTACTGCTTCCATATTAGGAAGGGGATAGTTATCCTTAAGAGAAGATTTATTTAGATTCCTGAAGTCCACACATAATCTAATATCACCATTTTTCTTTCTGACAGGTACCAAATTAGAAACCCAAGAAGAATGTCTAATGGGTTTGATAATAGCTCCATCTCTTAGTTTTGTGAGTTCTTCAAGCATTTTAGGGACCAGTGTAGGATTGATAGGTCTCTGCTTTTGCCTAAATGGTTTGGCATCTATTTTTAATGGTATTTCATGCTAGAAAAGATCCTCCCTATATGATTTCAAGTCATCATATGACCATGCAAATATATGTCTATACTTCCTGAGTAAGTTGATGAGCATGCTCCTGATTTTGGGACTAAGCTTTTTTCCAATGTATACATTCTTTGGGTTTTTCTGCATCCCCAAATTAATCACTTCAAGGTCATTCTGTACTACTTGAGTGTCTTTTATTTTAAATCTATCACATCCATCAAATGCTTTTTTCAATGCTATGAGTCCCTTAGGTATTTTGTTTGTTTTTAGTTGAACTATCTCTTGACCAAAGAAAGTTTCTTTTCCATCATGTTCTTCCACAAACGCATTAAAATCAATCTCTTGGTTTTCATAGTGATGAACACAATGCAAGAAGTTGATTATATCAGTATCATTATCAAACACTTGCCAGTTATGTACATTATTTGGAATAGCAGGTCTGGTTTTGAATTCAATTTCTGTAATACTTCCTAATGTGATATCATCTCTTTTTAGTGCAATATTTGCTAGAAAATCTACCATGATATTTTTTGATCTATCAATCTAGTTGATTGAGAAGGCCTTCAAACAGCTTAACATCATCCCAAATAGCATTTCTATATTGCTTCAACCTCTTGTTTTTTGACAAGTATTTCCCTCTTACTTGAGAAGTAACTAATTCTGAATCATCGTATACAACCAAATTTCTTATCTTATGCTTGGTGGCTATATTCAAACCAATGAGCAAAGCCTCATATTCTGCTACATTGTTTGTGCATTCAAATGTCAATAAGAACGAGTATTTGAAAGTTTTACCTATTGGTGAAATAAATAATACTCCTGCCCCATTTCCCATTTTCTACATGCACCATCAAAATACATTTTGCACACATCATTCTCCTCTTTCTTAGATTCTATATGTATTGGATTAGTATTCTACAATTTTGGCTGACTTGTTTCAGCCTTGAAGGTTCCCAAATCTGTATCACAAAATAGATTTATTTGATTTTCATCGAAGCATTCTATGATGTTCTCATATCTTGGCTCCCTACATAGTTTGATCTCTTTGCCTCCCACTAGTATTGTGGCATATGATAAATCCAATTGGACATTCCCTCCTATCATTGTAGCCCATTGTCTTGATAAGAGCATTCCATAATATGGTGGAATATCAACCATGGTGATATCAATATTATAGGTTGCTTTAGGTTATGAAGCAAGTTTTATTTCCACATCCCTCATAATGCCCATGACTGGGATGGATCTATTGTCCATCGCATAACACTTACCAAACGTAGTGTCAACCCACATTCCCAGTTCTTTCATGACTACTATTGGCATGATATTCATGGCCGCACTTGAATCAATCATGTAGTTCCTTACAAGCCTATTTTTGATTAATAAGATAGTGTAGAAAGGGTCCACTTGTGAGGGATTCTTTGTCAAGGTATTACCTAGATATACTTTAGGAATTTGGAATGTTTCTTGGTGAACATTGTTTGTTCTATTCTTTGATTCTTAATATTTTTGATTTGGTATATCTAAAATTAGTTTAACCACTATATTTTTGTATTTATATATCTTCGTCATTTCTAAAAGTGGTACTAATATCTTCACCTAAGATATTGCATGAGCAATGTCAAATGAATGGGCCCTAGTCTAATCATTCCTTTCTATCTTTATATGTTCTTTTTCCTAGTTTGGTGATTTGTCTTTTGTTTTATTTTAATCAATTTTCTCTGGTTCTCTGAATGAGGATTTCACATTATTCTTTTTGTAATTTTGATCTTTTATAAAAACACTCCTAGGTGTTCCCTGTTCTATATTTATTGTCTTGTTCCTTAGATTATAGGCATTTTTAGCTTGAGCTACTCCAGCTATTGTAAGAACTTCTCTTTCCTTTTCAGTGGGCTTTCTCCACTGATCATATGGTGAATTGTTATAATAGGTAGGTTCCTCGTAGGCATGCTCCTGATCTGAGAATACTTCTTATTTTCCCATGTTGATATGATGTTTCTGGTTTCCCACATCATATTCATATCCCTCTTCCTCCATAGAAGAATAGTCTTCATTCAACAAGTATGGTGTATATTGCATCATGTTTATTGTGTGATTGTCTTTGTTGTAATTGTATAATGTTTCTTCTTGTTGTACTGCTTTAGCCACCACACATTATTTAGGTGAGTGTGGTAAATTGCACACCAAACACCAAGGTTTATCTTCTACCATATGTGCCCTATTTCTTTTCAGAGGGTTCGAAGTATCTTTGCCATAATGTTGTTTTCTGATGCTTTCGATAGGTCTCCCATCCTTCCAATTTGTATTGTATGCCATATCATGCAATCTAGGTCTTTCATGTCTATGCTGACCTTCTTGCTTATTCTGCTAAATGTTTGGGCTTTAAGGAGTTCTAGGATTGTCTCTTTTGCTAACCATACCTATAGCTTTCCTATTGTTCTCAATAGTTAATGCCACTTTCTGTGCTTTAGCTAGGGTCATAGGGCACCAATTTCTAAGTTCGTACCCTATCTTGGGATCAAATTCTTTCATATAAATACTTAATACTACTAGATCAGTCAGTTTAGATCCATGTGGTATTTGGTTGTGTAACTTGGAAAATATTAGATTGAAATCATATACTGACTCATTTTGGTATTTTTGGATGCTTATCAATTCATGCAATGCAAACTCAGGGGCATACTAATTGCTATACTGTTCCTTAAATTGACTATGGAAATCTGTTAGTGAACTGATTAAAGCATCTGGTAAGCTGTTGAACTAGTCTCTTGCATCTTCAATCAGAGACATCATGAATAACCTCATTTTAACATCTTCATAATCCATACTAATATCTTGTATGAAGACATTGAAGCTTCTTATGTGATCCTCAGCTGATACTGCACTATTTCCAGTGAACTTGGGAACTATATTTCTCCAATTACTGTCAATAGGGTATGGATACAATTGATATCTAGTCAGATCAAATTGTTCGCATATGTTTGTGAGGTTTTAAGGTGGAAGATTCATGGGTGGTGGGTTAGGGTAGTAATTATATCTGCTTGGAAGCTGATGGAAAGCATATTGCTGATGTGAATTTATATGGGGGTTCACATGAGGGTTTTGTGGTCTACAATATTGTTGGCCAAGGGGTGGGTATGGATTAGCCATATGTTGAGATGTGTTGTGTATGAGAGGTGGTCTAGGATTATTTGGGAGGGTATTTTGATGAACACGACTTCCAGATATTTGTGGATTGGAAACACCACTTGTATTTTGGTGCAAGCTTTGTTTTGGGTTCCTCAAAATATTTCCTCTATGTGGAGCTATATACTTTGGGGAAGCTATTTTAGTCCTATTCTTTATCTGTTGAATTTCTTCTTTTAACAACATCTCAATTTCTTCTATATTGATTCTTTCAAGTTCTTCTTGGAGCTTAAGCACATTATGTTATACTTCATTTATATTCCTTTTACTCTTTAGAATTTTATTCACCTCTTGATTCATGAATCCATATTTTACCCCCTCTTCCTGCTATAATGACATTTTATAATCATATTCAGCTTGCCTTTAATCAATCTCCTTCATGGCCCATGCTTCACACTCAAGCTATTCTTGAGGATCAGGTCTATATTTTGCCAATATATCATCAGTTACTCCATTGATTTGAGACAAATTCTCATTTGATTCATGCAGAGGAGTAAGACTATTGTGACTTATGATAGTTTGTTTTGTATTATCCTCTTGAGTTTCCTAATTATTATTCTGATGAAAATAATTTGATGCTCCATTTTTCTTGGGGATGGTTCTAATTTGTGGAGATAATTGTAACTTCTTCCCTTCCATCTTGGATCTTCTACCATCCATTTGGTATTAACTTTATGTTATAATAGGTTGTAGGGTCGCCACCTATTTTTGTAAATAGGAAAAAGTTTATAATTTATCTTTCTGGATTCTTCTTGATAGTAGAGTTACCAATTTGTATTCTTAAAATTTCTGACTCTATAAAAGAATGGTTTCTGACTAAGGTCCTTTATTTGGTTCCCTGGTAGAGTCGCCAATTGGTTAGGTCTCAAAAATGCAGGTTGAAAATCCTAAGAGGATGCCAGACTCTATACTCAGATTGGCAATGGTTTTGAACTAACTTGACGGAGTTAACTTATAAGGTTAATGACTCCCTGCACTTTAGGCACTGCTATACCTAGGCAGGTGGACCTTTAAAATTAAAGTAGATTAGATGAGTGTAAGTGCTTTGACTAAGTTAAGGGATCTACCCACAGTGGCAAATGGTATGGAATATATGAAAGCTTGCTAACTAATTCTATATCTAATATCTGAAAGATGATTGGTATAAATTGTATAAGCAATATCAAGGTAAATTTTATAACTATGCTCAACTAATGAATGGATTTTGGATAAAACTAAATGATGAATCAAGATAAGACCAGTGCCTTGTTGGGTAAACAGTGTCAAATGAAAATCTGAGACCAGTGGCTTATATTGGGTGATAACTCTAACTATTTGGCACAATACTTTAGTTTACAACTTGTATAAATGTGGAGGGAAATGATTAACAAACTCTTCTTAATATTCAACTAACATAATCAGGTTTCTTTTCATTCACCAGAAGGAAATTTAACCCTTTCTTGAAGGAACCAATTGGACGAAATATACAAGAATAATAGACAATATCAATTTAGAGACAGAATGACAATCCTAATTATTTGGCTCTTCTTAGTGATCCAAATCAACACTTCTAGATTACTATGACTGACCAGAAGGATTTTAATTCCTTTTAAGGAAACCAATTAATCAAATCACACAAATACAACAAATGTGCATTGATAAATTAAATATATTCTTGATATATCAATTTGAATAATAAGGGAATGCAAAACTGGAGACAACTAAATAACTGAATAGTTTCAACAAAGAATTGAATGCCAGTATAAAACCACAGAATTAGAGATCTTCTATTAGCTTCTTTAATATAATATTTGCAACTTTTAAAATATTATGAACTTCTCCTATTATCTCCTACTGCCGATGATATATGATCACCATATGTCTAACTTATATAGCAATATCTATGAAGAGACATAACTCTTCAAAATGTCTTTAGGGAATTAACATGATTAACACAATAATAAACAAAGAAAATGATCCTAAGCCTTGTTGAGCCACAAGTATATCTGAGTGATGTGATCCAGGTATTCTTGGTTGTAGTGTGTATCAGTAAACTCAATAGCATTCCTTGTGATCATGTCCATTATCACCATCTTCTCTAGATGATTGCAGGCTTCCCCCGATGCAGATTTTTTATCCTTGAGATCCTCTAAAGCTTCATGTAATATCACCTGGCACTCTTTACTCCATTCATCTTTGTTCTTCAGCTCCTTGTCATTTTTGAACAACATGGGTACACCTACTTTTGAAGCCTTAATGCATTCCTTGGCATCATTTTTAAGCTGGTCATAATATTTTGATGTTGTTCAATCAAGTCTTTTGCACTAGAAGTGCTTGTAGTGTCAGGAGCATCCCTACTCTGTATCTCATGGATTTTTTCTTGAAGCCTATTGTTTAACCTTTCGTGCTCATGGATCACCTTATGGTTTTCAAAATAGACATCCCAAAATCTATTCATCCAATGCATCATATTAATCTGCTTATTTTGTAGCACTACTACAAGTGTGTTGATCTGAACCTATGCTATCTAATCAACAAATGGTAACTGGATGCTTTGTGAACTCTCTCCTTGGGTTAACCTTTTAATTGATCCTCCGAAGGCATTCTTAACAGTATCTTTCAAGAAATCATTCTCTTTTGTTAATCTTTCACAACTCAGTTTGTACGCATCTCTTTCCTTGATCAGCATATGAGCCTATGATTTATTCAATTTTGCAACATTTATGCCAATGTCTGCAGTAATCAAAGGATCACTTTCCCCTGCTTTCAAAGTCATAACATACCCAAAAGTTTTTTTAGTATCTATAATGGCCATTTTCTTATGAGGGGGGTATAAGGCCCATATCATAAGTAGGTTTTCATCATTGTTATATTTGGTACCCATGTACACCTTTGTGACACCCTTAGGAGTGAGCTTATACTTATCATCAATATTATGCAAAAAACTATCAAACACCAATGCAGAATTCATATCAAGTCCAGGAAATATCATAACTCTTGCTTCTCTGAGCAATTATCTTCCTCTGTTAGGACTCATAGATTTCAATTCATTGTCCACTGTTGTTTTTAACATATCAATCAATTGTTTTTCATTGTTAGCTATGACCTCTTCAACAAATTCCCTGAGTTCCTTTCCTTTGCATTTATATAGAAATGATTTAAATTCCTGAGAATGAATAAATTGATCATCTGCAATAAAAGAATCATATGCTAACTATCTAGGATCCTCATCACTAGGCCCCTCTTCATCATGCTCTATATTAGGAGATTGATAACATTCCATTTTTCATTTGGATATTCTGGTCACTTGTTCATGTGGCTCTTCTTCTCCTGCAGATTCTTCATCACTAGAAGACAACTCTATCTCTACAAGTTGTTTTCTCTTCTCATCTAGTTCTCTATTATACTTCTCAATCACTAATTCAACTTTAGCTTCTTCTATGTTCCTAATGATATCATCATGTGGATATGGGACATGTGTATATCCATTGAGGTTTTGTTTTCTTTTGGCAAAATCAATAAAACCCTTAGAATCAAATCCCTTTCTTACCTCTACTCACCTCATGTTGTAATGCATTAATATATCTCTGATGAGACCATAACCCTCTTTGGACACCACAGTAAAAACCTCGAAGCACAGAGTACTAGGTATAAAGGATTGTTTGTCAAAGGCACTCAAATTCATCACATTCGAGTAGTCCATTTGTCTGACTATCTCCAAGTAGGAAATCCTATTAGGAACTGTCTTGGGCAATATGAATGAGGTAACTTCACAACCATAAATTCTAAACATGGTGGAATCATCAAAACAATACCAATCCCCCCAATTGTGGGTGACAGTTGGGGGACCACCAAAATCCTTTGGTCTAAGAAACCTCTTTATTTCATTTGATATTGAATATTCACAAGGATGATTGAAATATCTATTCAACACCTTTGCATAGTATTCTTTAAAATGAATATAACTAGAATGGGCAAACCTACTGTCCCATATCCTTGTCCACATTTGCATAGGCCACTTTTGTCCCCTTTTGTCTAGTTGAGCAATTCCAAGTTCACTTGGCCATATTCCAATTTCCTAGCCATAATATAACACCATATACATGAGGAGCAAATAATGCTCAAAAGAGACTGTTGGGGCATTGTTCTTAATTGTAATTAAACTGGAATCAATATTTCAATAGACATAAGCAGCATAGTCAAACTGCCAAGCATTGTGACACTGAATGTCTGTTGCTATCACCATTAATGGAATTGACATAAAATCACAGACCTCTGACCCTAGGACTGGGCCAATAGAATAATACGTGTATTGCATATATGTTTCAAACAAAGACACATGAAATGGAGGTCCATCATTATCATCAAAAGGCATTGTTTTTCCCTCTGCCCTAGGCTTGTGGAGAAGCAATATCTATCAATTGTACGTGGTATCCATCCTCTAGTATTCTTTGTCCAAATCTTCATACACCATTGGAAGGGTACACAAATCATCTAAATCAAACACTTCACAAATGGCATTTTTGGACAAGTGGATAATAGGTTCTCCTTGTGGATTGCATATAGCTTTGAGGTTGGGATTGTAATGTTTAGCCAAGAGTTCCAGGAGTTCCACATTCACAAACACATCAGGGACAACCAACTTACCTAAATTCAAATGCCATGGATTAGATATTGGGACATTCTTGAATCTTCTATCATAATGGAATTTGAACAACTCATAGCCTCTGATTGGTGTTCATATGTTGCCCAAGTATTTGCATTTGTCTTCTAATTTATCTACTTCTACCCTAAGTTGTGCAGACCTTCAAGCTTTAGGGATAGACCCAGGTAATTGGTTAATAAAATCCTAATTTAGTTTTCTTTCTTTTATTTTTTCATCAGGGCTTTTGTCAATTTTCTATTTCTTAGTTCTCCTAGTTTCACCTTGCTACTTTCTACCCTTGCCTTTTACAGGAGTCTCCATTAGAATTCTATATAGAAAATTCAAAGTGCAATCTACCACACAGAGGTTTTTATATATGTACCTATTATCTGAGATGATGATTGAACTCTTTTGTTCTCTCTTCCAGTTTTCACTTGTGTGCTCCTCTTAGACAATTCTCCTGAACCAAATTGTAATGATTTTGAATAACTCTTCAGGGGATTTCTTCTCAGTCTCTAATTAATAGTTCCATTGCAATAATTTCATAATCGTTGTGAGATGTCACGTCATCATAACCTCCTTCCTCGGTGGGACATTTGTAATGTTATGGTGATCTAATAACTTCTGATGGCACGAACATTTGCAGATGTCTCAATCGCTATGACTTTTCATTTTGTCTCCTTAATGTCACCTTTTATAAAAACATATATATGTCTGTATCAGCAAGACATTTCAAAGTCTACCCGATATAGAAATGAGCATAGCTATTGTTATCCTGACTTACATCATCATTGTGAGAACATCATCATCTCTGATATTTCAAAAATCTTTGATATGAATATCAGCACGAGTCTTGTCGACAAGCTTATCAGCTTCTCTTTATAGAGTAGGCTAGTGGAATCAAAAAGACCCAGGTAATTAATACCGATATTGCTTGTCATTATAATATGTCAGAAAGAGTCTTATCGATGAGTGTGGCCACTGCCATCATTGGAACAACATATGATATTGGGATGACTTGATTCCAACTATCTGATCATGGTTATTTCCCTAATACCTTTGTTTCTATCCTTCATCAGAATGATCATCATAACATGTCACTGAAATCCTTCATCGTCGTGACTATTGATTTGGTAGGACTTGTAAAATTTATTCCAACTTGTTCTCTTTTGTCAATGATTTATATCCTCCATATACATCGGTGTGACTTAGGATGAAACAATGCCCTTTGGTCACTGACACATCATAAGGTTGGAGACACTTTAATTTCTTTCCCTGATGTGTATTTCTTCTCGATGAGTCATTAGTTCCACCCATTTTGGCAAGAGTCTTACCAAATTCTCTCATCAGTGTGATCTATATTGTCGGGGGAGTGTTCAAAGTATTCTTTGATATTGTTTTCTCATGCCGATAGTCCTCACCTTTGATTAACTCAGTGTGATTGGGACTTCTCTCTCCAATGAAGGGTCATTGGTGTTACTCTTTTCATTAGAGATCTATGAAGGTTTCTCTTTGACCATAGTCCTCACACTAATACACATTTATCTTGTTTCAAATAGAACATGGATTGGTATAAAAAACACCAAGATTTTGCCAAAATTAAGGAACTAAGGCCCCTTATTATTTTATAGTTTGAGAGGTGAGACAATTATTTTTGGTGAAAATCATGTGATATTTATGGGATTTTATCAGCTGCTATTATGATTTTGGGTGTATGATTTTCTGATTTGGTTGGACATGGGGTGGGTAGGAGTATAGGAAAATTTCAATCCCAACATAGTGTCGAAAGAAGGTCAGGATGTTGCAAAGAAACTGGTACCTTGGGCTTGGGCTCCCACTCCTGTGTCCCTGACTTTTCTGCCTCAGAACCTTGAAAATAGGTACTCTGTGATTTGATATTTTACTTTCGTCTGCAAGAGCTTTTTCTGTTATTCTTCTGTTTATAATCGTAATTGTGAAATTAGGGTTTAATGGTCAATTAAGCATAAGAGAAGGAAAATTGACAATTAAATTCCCTAATCCAATTTTCCTTACATCTCACAGTGATATAGGGTATGATAGTGAATTGCCACTCGATCCTAGATCGTTGAATGTAAAGGGTGAAAGGAGGATTCAAACATCTAAACAACATTAAACTAAACAATCCAAATTTTACCCTAAACATTTTGGTGAACCTATGATTTTGGACTTAAATTGCAACTTTCTGAGTGTGTGTCTTCATATTTGGATTAATTTCATTCATTCATATAGTCTTTCACTTTATTGCATTGAGAAAAATTCAAAAAAATTGTATTGTTTGGCTTACTAAATTGCATCAATTCTTTCTAAATTTTCCTAATTCATGATTTATGCATCAGATCTGATATAAACTATATAAAAACACAAAAATTAAATAATTTTCATTACATTTTCATCATTAATTTGCTAGGCTTTTGTAGAAATTTTGACAATTTTCATTAAACCTAGTAATTCTAAAATCTAGGGTTAGTAGGCAAAATCTTCTTTCAGATTTTTCTATTGATTTTAAAGGCTCATTACAATTTTTATTTGGCTGTAGTCTGGTATTTTAGTGTAAATTTGCATTTAGATTTAAATTATTTGCATTTTTGCATAGAAAATTTCAACAAAAACTAGCAATTTGCATGTATTTTCACTAGATTTGCATTGGCATTTTGCATATTAGAGCTTGAAAGTCATTTTTAGATCTTAGAGTAATTCATTTCCATCATAAATCAGACTTCAAAACATTCACATAGCATTTTGTCCCAAGATCTCAAACCTAGGGCTTCAAAAAATAGTGATTTTCACTAAATTTGGCCTTATCGACTCTATAAACTTGTACCATAGGCATGTTGTGAAACATATTTTTGCATTAATTGGATTTTATCAGGGTAATAATTTTCCATCCCTCCTAAAAATCTTTACAACCCCTTTTTAACAGGCTCTGGTATTGAAAATTAGGTGAAAAACTACATATTTTCGCTATTTTTGCCCTAGGGTTTGACCTAGTTTGCACTCCAAACATGTGAAAAATTTTATGGATTGATTTGAATTATATCATAAGTATTACTCACTACACATCCTAAAATTCATTACAAAACCCCTTTTGCTAGGTCTTGGAATTGAAAAACTGTGAAAAAATTGCATATTTTGCTATATTTTCACTCAAGTTTTACCTTATGTGGCACTAAAAGTGTGTTGTTTTAGGTATTTTGGCACCAATTGGCTTTTATTATTGATATTATTCATTTTCCATCATCATTTTCCTCGCAACACCCTTTGTTATGCTTTTTTGCATTGAGTTTTGGTGAAAAAGTTGTCTATTTCGACATATTTTCACTATAGTTGACTTGGCATTATCTTGGATTTGCATCAAGAGTGTGTTGGGAAGGATCATATTTCTGTTTTGGACTGATGTCAGACATACACTTTTGTGCCCTTCATAAAAATCCTTACAACATCCTTTGTTCCATTTGTTTGCATTGAAAAAAGTACAAAAAAACTAAGCATTTTGGTTGTCAATCATATCCTTCTCCTAGGATTTGTTCTCTTAGTTTGTGCATTGTGTGTTGTATGATTTTGTATAATCTTTATGTCACACTATCCTAAAAACAATATCCCTTTGAGAAGAAGTAAAAGGTTAATGGGATCTAATGCTCTTGAAAACGACATTCCTACCTCTAATAATCATTTGAACACCTTCTTTACAAAGGGAGAAACTCAAATTGTGCAAGATATTATACATCCTCCAACCACAATGGAAGAAAAAACTTTTCATGATGTTGATAATACTATTGAGGCAACATGATATGTATCTGATGAGAAAATAGAAAAATTGGATAAAGAGCTAGCTGGATTTCAATCATTTATGGAAAATGAGAGAATAGCTGAAGAAGTTGTCCCTACAATTCATAATATAAGAGAATTGATAAAAGAGGGACAAGATGATGTAAATGTAATTCGTGGTCTAGCACATATTATACAAACCAATATCATGTTGGTGAGCGAATGTGCACAAGCAATAAATAATACTTTATCACCATCTCATACTCAAGTATCCATACCTATACCAACTACGGGAATATCAACTTTTACATCAACGATATTAACAACTAATGCAAATGTTTATGGTAATGCTACCACTGGTATTGAAGTATCTAATGGCACTAATTACCAAGTTGTGGGATTTGATTATCAAAATTTGGTTCCTAAAGGCACCTCCTCTATGCATAATTGTTCTCAACCACCTATCTATTCCACTCATTTCCAACCACCTATTAAATACCCACAACCATCTTCCACCTATCACTATGTCCAACCACCATTTGCATATTCCCAACCTTCACCTATTGTATCTCAAGCTCATTCACCTCCTCACTTTGGTTCTAATTCCTCACAACAAACCGCATCTCCTAATGATGCTATCCTAAACCATCTTTTACAGGGCATGACTGCTTTACAACAAAATGTAACAAACTTGACAAATTCATCGCAGCCTAGTCTACCAACATATCATGCTTATAATCCCCTATTCTATGCAATCTTGAGAACTCCTATGCCTGAGAGGTTTGAAACTCCTCACTTTGAAAAATATGGTGGAAAAGGTGATCCTAATACTCATGTGGCAACATTTACAGCTATGTGTAGTGATTTTTATTTTGAAGAGGATTTGTTAGCAAACTTTTCTCGCGATCTCTCAAAGATACTACTTTAGAATGGTTTTGCTCTTTGCCTCCAAATTTAGTACACTCCTTTTCTCAGTTGATTGATCAATTTTTACAACATTTTCAAGCAACTATCAGACCTTAAGTCACCCTTATTGACTTGGTTCAATGCAAACAAGGTCCCAAAAAAAAGTTGACCACATTCATTAGTCGATATCAATGACTTTATGTACATATTCAGTATCAGATGAAAGATGAGGATGTTCAAAAGATATTCATTACAAATCTACAACCTAATATTCATGATAAGATTCTCTTGATGAAATATAATTCCTTTCAACATTTATGCACCACCCTTCATGATTATCAACTTTCATCTAGTCAGTATGAAAAACAAAACTCATCGGCTCAAGTTGGTCAATGGATCATCAAAAAACAATTTTAAGAGAAACAATAATAGGAGTTTCATCAAGATCAATGGACCGAATATGAATGTGTCTGCTATAAATAATCCAAAGCCATCGTATCAACCAAGAATGTTTACTCTGATATCTGAGTCCTATCATTCTATCATGAACCAAGCTATGAGTAACAATATTCTAAAGCTTCCCCTGATCAAGCTTGTTGATCCTAGTAAACAAGGACCTTACTTTGATGCTAACACCTTTTGTCATTATCATCAGACACAAGGACATGACACTGAATGATGTATGCATCTTAAACATGAGATACATGACCTTATTGATTCAAATGTCATCCAGGTATTAGGTGTGAATGATAATGGAAATAAGTCAGTTGCTTTGCTAAATCAAAATTTACAAATCTTCACTAATCCTTTCCCTAAACATATTGAAAACAATATGGTGGAATAGGGTTTAATGGAACTAGACGAGGATGATTACTTGGACTATAATAGTATCATCAAAATGATTGAAGTGGATAAGAAACAAGAGGATAACCCACCTCGTCCATGAAGAAATGGAATTTATGCTGAGGTTCCTCCTCTGTTATTCTTATATGGATTAGGAGATAATCAAAATGCATCAGAAAAGCAAGAATAACAACTAATATAGATGAGTAAGATGGTACAAGATGATTCCCGTTACCATTCTAGAAAGATTCAACAAAGAAAACTCGATAAAAATCAAATAAGAGTTAGATGACTATTAGCTGTTAGAGACAATAGTGGTTCTTCCCCTCATAAGTGTTGGTCATGATGTTAGTCACAAACAAACATAGAATAAAAGTACACATTAACCTTTATTCATCTTGAAAGATACTATGAATTCAAAGAATTCAAGATCCCAAGTCTCCGGTGATTAGGTCTTAATCGTCTGAAGTTACTCAGAGGTCAATGTGAGTTGCTGTTTCCATTTTGGGGCCTTACGTGGAAATTTATCATCATCATGACATTCCCACAGAAATTCCTTATAGGGATGTCATATTATGCAATTATTTGGTGAGAAGACGCAGAAATACCTCAATCTTTGCATGATATTTTCAATTGTACATGCTTTGTATTCAAATATGCTAAATATTTATGATTATCTACGAGATGTCTGCATATTTGTGTTATTTGCTTAAGATCATCAATTATTTGCAATTATGGAGATGAAATGCTCTGAAATTAAAAAAAACTAAAAGGAATTTTTCAATTTAAGGTTGAACCTTTAGCTATTGATCCACATACATACTTGATACTATCATGAGGAGAAGAAATCAAACCATATGTTTACTAGGATATTCCACAGCTAGATACAGCTGATGCAAACTTTAGAGGATGATGAATGAAAACAATACATGCAACATGATGAGCACTCCAAGGGATGCAGCAAACCAAAGCACATATCTAGAATTCAAACACAGATTACTCAAGATTTACTAAGATTTGTAATCGAAATACTCTTCTCCTTTATTAAGTATGCAAAAGACATGTACATATACAATAGCTTTGAAATGAGCCCTGAATACTTCAGCAAATAGATTTCAATTAAGTTTTGAATGTTTTCAATAAGGCATTCCACCACCTTTTATAGAATAAGGTGAGGAATCCGTTACAAAAAGATCTACAATCTTGATTTATCAATACAAATCTACGGTCATTATTTACTTGACTTTGTCAACCTTTACAAAATGGCACAAGTTGCCAGCTGGCAACTATCTACATTACTTATGCTATTATCCCCTTCATGATGTGTCTTCATCATGCTCCTCAGCTGATTCATGCGGGTCATCATCATGTGCGTCGCTTCCTGAACTTTCACTATCCTGATGATGATGATGCTGCATATGGGGCTGCATACTACTGCGGACCTGCTCATATGAATGCACAACTTGATCTATCCCTCTGCCATCTTGAGTTTTTGCTTTGATGATGGCATGCTTATGTGCTTCATACTTGTCTCTGCTATTATCCAGCTTATTTTTCCTATCCTGTAGTGTTTCTTTGTATTTCTCCATCTGGACCTTGATCCTCATTATTTTATCTATCAGTTCTTCTGTCAAGTGGACAGGTGGACCATCTGCCTCTGATTGGAAGTTGCTATGTATAGCTTTGATGGCAGACTCTTCATCTTGATTTTCTATTTTACCTTCCACTTTGCCTTCCAATGTTTCTAATATTACTGCCTCTTCAGCCATTAAATCACGTAGCCTCATGTTGATATCCCTTAGCTTATTATTGCATCTTTTGAGGACTCCGCATTTGAACTGAATGTCCTTGTACCAGATATCTATCAATAATGTGGTATTACTGTTCAATACCTGCTTACTGATAAGTAGTTGAGGATTTATCCCCTTTATTTCCCATAAAAGGCTCAAGACTCTCCAGTTTGTAAGACCTCTTCCCGGTCTGCATCTGTAATTTATCTACCTTAGTCTTGGAGTCACTCAAAATGCTCCACCTCTTCAGAGAGGCTTTCATTATTTCTACAGCATCATCCAATGTGGATGACATCCATTTCCTTATTACGGATGCCTCATGCTTCATGAGGTCCAATTTATTTACCTCCTCCTGAGAAATGGCAGTCAATGGGACTACACGTTCAGTTGTAGTATCATCAGGATTGGTCAGTCCTTTGATATAGGCATGCAACTAAGCAATGTGCTCTTTATGTTGCTTATTCTTCTTCTTCTCTCTTTTCACCTTTTGAATTAGAGAGTCAATAATATCTTTGCCCTCCTGACCTTCTTGGTCCTCATTGGCAAAGCCCAAATCTACTGTGCTGATTTAAAATTCATCCACAGTGATTTTACCTTTTTCTTTCTCCACCGCAGGTATGACAATTTGGGCGGTCCTTCTCTCGGTGGCCGGATCTCTTTTGATGGCCAATGTCATTCTGGCCTTCCTCCTGGGTTTCATTATATCGGCAGAGAACAAGGTGGAGACATTGAATTCCTGAATTTCAAACTCTTCCTCAATATTCACTTCTTTTGCTAACCACGAAGGTACCTGATCATGTTTTTCAGCATCATCATGATGTTCACCCATATCTCCCATTTCTATCAACAGATGTTGTGGAGATGGTGACTTTTCCTTTTCTTCTTCTTGATGCTCACTTTGTTGTTGATCTTGCGGCACCTCCTCCTGTTGAGGAATTTCCTTCTCTGGGGAAGCATCTTCTTGGTGTGGGGAACCCTATGGTGTATCTGTATGTAGATCATGCTGATCATGATCTTTCTCCATCATTACTTCATATGTTCCCAATTCTTCCCCTTGTTGCTTATCCACTGCACCAGATACTGGGGATTCTGCCTGAGGTGTTGGCAGTTGTTCTACAGCTATTACTTCTTCCAAGCCTGCACTATCAACCTCCTGTGTCTTAGCAGTAGGATCCTCTAGTGCTTCCTTCTTTTCATCAACCTTTACCTCCTGAACCTCTACTATAGCAGGTTCTGCCAATGTATCCTGTGGATCTTGTTGGCCTACCTCAAGAGCATGGCCCTCTGACTCTACCATTTCTATCTCTTCTGTTGGGTGGCCTTTATCAGGTGATCCTACTGGCTGTTCAGGACTTGCATCCTGTTTCTCTGTCAGGTCCACCACTATAGGACTTGTCACCTCTATGATTAATGCTTCTAGCCCTATCTCTTGAGCTACCTGCTCTGGGCTCTTTTCTTGCTCTTCTTCTGCTTGTTTCATCTCCTCACGCACAGTTTGAACTGGTGGAGGCTTGTGAGGAGTCATACTTATATCAGCAGCAAGTGTTTCCATCTTCTGTGCAGCCACATCTTGCACTACCTCATCGTCAGATAGATTTATTGTCTCATCAAGCTAGACATGTCCTTCTGCTTGTGTCTGAGAGGTTTCTTTCATTTGTTCTTCTGCAAGTTTAGTTTTGAACTTGACTATGGTAGGAAGTGGAACATTATGCTGAAGTTCCTTTGGTGCTTCACTACCTGCCCCTTGTAATAGTGTAGGGGGTTCACTTATTCCACCTCTCATGGAGGTTCTTTGTTTCTTAGGTGTGGTAGAGACCAGCACCTATGGAGCTCTCCTCTTTCTCTTTATTACTAACGGAGCCTCTTCCTCTTCAGGCTCTACCTCCATGAGGATATCCTCTTCTCCCGGTTTCTTTGAGGATTGACCCATTTCTAGGGTCTCAGTTATTCTAGCCTTTGCTGTCTTACTCTTCTTGGGCTTTTCTTTGTTTGGAGGGGATTTTGACTCTGATCCTGATCCTGATCCTGATCCGGCCACCTCATCAGCTATAAATACTACCCTGTCAATTATAACCCCTTTGGGTTGTTTATCCACTTTCTTGCCCCTTGGGGGTCTTTTGCTCTGTTGTTGTGGTGGAGGTAACTTGTCTCCCTTAGTCTTCCTTTTCTCAAGTAGGAAGTCATCATATACCTCCCCAGGAATATTTTGTCCCTTCTTTTTGTTGTCCACTGTAATGGCAACACCTTTCTTTTTCAATGCCTCCACCTGATCGTCAACCCAAGCTTGAGTTAGTTGCATGGTCCTAGCAATGAATGGGTCCAAAGATATGTCTTCCTACATGGTGAGGTCAGGTGCAGAGATAGTGTCATTGTATATCTTCTTTTGTTCATACTCATCTACCATTATCTTGCCATCATCCTTCTTCAATTGTTGGGGAAGGGAGATGCAATCAAATGTTCTAACTTGGTTTAGAGTCAACCTCTGATACCTTCTTCTCCTGGCTTCTGCCTCATCTTCGCAGTCAGCCCAAAAATCTTCTAGGTGCCTCTGATGAATAGGCTTTCCTAGTATCTTCTGTATCCTGCCGTAAGGATCATATGGTCTTGTTAGCGGGAAAGGCTGCAGATTCATTTTATTCAGGGTGACCATCACCTTCTTTATATTGTCAGAATCAGGGCACATATAGTTGCCAATGCTGACTGGGAACAAAATTGGTGGCAGCTTCTTGGCATCCTTGTACATTTTTATCATCACGGAGCCTTGCCTGATAAATTCCATTAATACTACTGCATCAGTAGGATACCTTGGCAGCATGAGGGGATGTTCCTCAAAACCCTCAACCCTTATGTAAGAAAAGGTTGCAAACTGGATGTACCAGGCTCCATGCCTGTAAACTACTTCTTGAGCTTCCATGCTCAATCTTTTTGTTCTATCCTCTTCCATGGTCCTTACCAGATGCATAGAGAATGCATCATTGACCAGTTTGTAGTCTCTGAGGTAGTTGGTTCTCTACAACTGGGGATGATGATCCCAGATATATGCAGCATTTGTGCCTGTGAGCTTTTCATCTGTAACTAAGGCATCAAAAGTGCCTTTATAAGCACAAGAGTAAACAATGTAAGATGTCATGTAAAATGCACAATTTGAACCTCCCAGGTTCATCAGCTGCTCATGCAAAGCATCACTTATTATTTGGCCCCATAGTGGCTTGATGTTTGAATACAGACACATCATTATAATTCCATACATCCAATCCCTGAAACTACCAGCATCAGGTTGGCCTATTACTCGACTCAGGAGTGCAATCATATATTGGTACTCCTCACTGAAATCATATTTAAACATGTGTACAGGGAGTTTGGCTACCGCAGGATATGTGCTGTTCTCTGTTCGCCATTGATACATTATCTTTCTGGCCGATTTCTTGTTGGCCTCATACTCCTTTTCTGCCTTCTTCAGGTCCACACTCTTAACTTTACTGCCTAGTAGTAATCCAAATGTCTGGGAGAGACCCTTGATGGAGAGGTCTGCATATATCCTCCCATGTTTTACCACTTGCCTCGTCTGAGGATTATAATTCCAGGTACATTCTATAACTAGCTCCGGGGATTCCATAGAATATGGGAAACCGGCAGTGTTCCACATTCCTGACACAAATACTGCATCCAACACAGGACTCTTGTCATGCCCATCATTCAGTTTAGCTGACCAGGCCTCCAGATTGGTGCTCCCCTGATGGGTGTCTATAATTGCTCCATACTTGAACAGGACCCCCCTCTGAGAAGAGAACATAGGCCTACTGAATTCCTCTTGACACTTAAAGTACCGCTTGTCAGCCATGAGTACCTGCAATTAACAAAATCCTATCTCACAACGGATATACACACATACATATTGCAATTAACTTGGTAAATCACTAAGCCTACTGCATCTATTCAGCATTATTTAATCATATGGATGCATAAACCAGAACTTGCATTATCATACCTGAACAATAATAACAGGATGAGGGTTTCATTTACTTGCCTGGTTATGCAGATTTCTCTTTTATACCAGTAGATTGCCAAGATGCTCTGAATTCAGCCGATGATCACCTATCTCCTTCTATCTGTGAGCTCAAATCGTGCAACAATAGCTGGTATGCGGATATGGAAGCTGGTGCTCTGTAAAACAATTTTATTGCAGGGTAAATGTGAAAATGGCAGTTGAATTACCTTTTAACCTCGCAGTTAGGGTACATTTAGGGCAATTCTGACAAGTTAGATTACATTCCTTGATTATTCGTGTGAAAACGCAAGATCTCGCCAGGTGTTTCGCTGGGTTCCGGGGTCGGCGGGAACCACCTACCATGTTTGCGCACATTAAATGATAATGGCGGCAACGGGAGCGGGGGGATATCCATATGATAAGATATCATGAGGGCAGGATGATATTCACAAATATCAGGTCGAGTTTCAATATCATCCTCCTCCCTTTATTGAAATTGTTATCACAACAAGATTCGGGTGACAAAGCACCCTTTTGGTTGTGTTTGGTACATCAGGAGGATATTTTGATGTATCAGGTGATGTTTTTAAAATATGGTGATGACGAGACAAACTTACATGTCTCTCTTTTGGAATATCAGGATGACATCATCATGATATTCATTCTTTGTATCGGAGAGGTATCATGACATCATCGTCATATTAGACGAACATTGTTTCCCTTTCTCTAGTGTTTCCATCTAGTGGGCAAATGATGACAAACATTTATATTGATGCAGACCTAGTGTCCCTTTCAAGAGCAATCAAAAATTAGACTTAGTTCCTAATATGATGATGGGGTTGTATATTTATCCGATGCTTGGCTAGTGGAAGCACTTATGCTTTCCACGTAGTGAATTTTATGATGTTTCTATCGCATTTACAAACCTTAACAATACTGCTACTCTGTGCACCTTTGTTTGTCTTTGAATCTAGCCTTGGCAGTACTCAATTTAGAGAGCTTCGTGACATAGCCCCATGGTTATCCTCAAACTCTGAATTTATTGTATAAGCTTGGTTCTTTGTGTGGTTAATCATATGCATTGATGTTGTTGTTTATCATGATCTAACATGTTTCTTGCAGAGATGTGTTTGTGGGAACATTTGGCGATCGTAAAGTACATGTCACCTCTAGGGGGCATGGGCTTTATGAAAGTTGGTGTTCCCTTGTGTGTTTTATTCCTACCTTAATGTGCTTGATATCGATAACTAATATCAACCACCTTAAGGTGGGAGAATATATAAGGTAAGCTATATGTTATAGATGTTAGCAATGTGTTTGTCCTCAGGTACAAAGAAATGTGCGATGAGTGCATCATGCATCCTGAATTTGTTTGCAATCAATCAATCAATCATGTAAGTCCTCTGTGGAGATAGGATATCACGTATATCCTTTTTATCTTAAGCCCTTTGCGGAGGCAGGGATGGTGTACTTCTTAGAGCAGATTGCGTCATCCTATCATTTTCAAAAGTCCTCTACAGCGGCAGGGAGCAGTTCTGTGACTAACTCAACCCTTAAGCAGGTTTTTGGTGATTATTATGGTGAAGCCCAATCATCGGTGTGTGCCTGTAATGTGCCTGAGATGGTGATGAGCCTAGAAATAGGGAACACATCATCGCTTGTCTACTATATTTTCTCTATCTTCAAGTGTGTGTGTTTGGTGTGCTTGCTTTCTTTGGCATGTTTGTTGCCCCATATGCAGTATAGAGACTAGCGCCTTAAGTTGTGCTTCTTGCATTTTGGTAGGTTTTGTGTGTCTTGCATGTGTGTTGCCCCATATATACAAAGACTTGTGCGATGAGTGCATCATGTATTATGGGAGGTTTGTTTACTTTCTAGTAATTGCATCTGCATTTCATTTATATGAGAGAAAGAAAAGAAAATAAATCATTTCTATCTTCCATGTATTAATGTGTCTTCCATGCATTGACTATCTTCTCCATGTTTTGCATGACTATAACTGTCATCTCTATGTTTTGTGTGCCTGTTACTATTTTCTATGTGATTGGTGTGTCTTCTATGTGCTTAGTGTGTCTACTGTGTTTGTGACCTTACATTAATGCATGTATTGGCCTTGCATTTATACATATATTAAAGTGGGGGCTAAATATAACATCAGAAAATGTTCCCTTGGGGGTTTTTCCCTCTTAAGGTTTAGCTCCCAGGTCTTTTGCATGCATTTAGGACATCTTACTTCATAATTTGGCATCCCGATGGAATGAGCCCTAGGTAACATGAAAAATAGGACCTAGGAGGACCCCTTGAGTTGTACCCTACCCAAAGTAGGGGGGGAGGACTTGGGCGCTCATGCCCTAGTCCTGCCCTATTTTGGGGCAGTCCCAATTTCTGGGTGTCAGTTTATGACCATTATTTGGGTCCTTTGTCGACACGGTAAGTTTGAATTATGAAAATCTTGGCGGGAGTGTTTGTAGTTGCATATAAAGGCATGTTTAGGCATTCATTTGTAAACTAGATGGAAATTGTGATGTTCAAATGTTCTCAAGGTGATTCAAGGCTTTCATTATGTTGTAAGAGCAGATTTGTGTGGTTTATGTATTTGTGTTTGTAGATTTGAGCATCCATTTCATCATGGAATGAAGAGCATCTTCCTCCCATGATATATTCACTACAAGGTGACATTATATTTTGTTTTCATCATCATTTCCTTTGGTTTTTGCCTCTGCCTCACAAAGGCACGCACTCTCTATCTTACAATAGTGTTTAGAGACTTAAATGTCCTCTAGGGCTTGACTGAGGTAAGCCTCTAAACACCACAACCCCCTCCCAAAGTTTTGTGATTATAGGTTACAAGTGTCGCATCTAGAAAAAATAGAGTTGTAGGAGGGATCAACAGACAACAAGGATTTAAGATCTAAAGAGAAGCAGGACACTGGAGCCTTTTCAAGATTTGGCTGCTCGCTCTTATGTCCTCTGTAGTTGAATTTCTAGAAATAGAAGTTACAGTGCTGATCAGTGTCGGAAGAAGGTCAAGATCCTGCAAAGAAACTGGTACCTTGGACTTGGGCGCCCGCTCCTGTGTCCCTGACTTTTCTGCCTCAGAATCCCAAAAATAGGTACTCTGTGATTTGATATTTTACTTCCGTTTGCAAGAGCTTTTTCTATTATTCTTCCATTTACAGTCATAATTGTGAAAGGAGGGTTTAATGGTTAATTAAGCATAAGAGAAGGAAAATTGACAATTAAATTCCCTAATCCAAGTTTTCCTACATCTCACAGTGACCTAGGGTATGATAGTGCATTACCACTCGACCCTAGATCCTTGAATGTAAAGGGTGAAAGGTGGATTCAAACATCTAAACAACATTAAACTAAACAATCAAAATTTTACTCTAAACACCTTGAACCTCTAGCCGTGTCAGGATTAAAATGGTTTGCAGTAGAACTAGTGAATATTCCAAGTATTCCAAATAATATAACTCATTTCCAGGTATTTGAAGGTGACCAGCAGATTATAGATTTCATTACCAATCATGACGTGTTTGAAATGCAGATTAATGATGAACAGGAAAGACTAGAGATTTCTTGGGATGGGGAAGAGATAATAGACTTAAAAAGTAATTTATTGCCTAAGGGAGTGATAGAACTAGAAAGGATTTTTGACTTCGATGGAGTGGTAAGACAAAAAGATCTTCCCAAAATAGAAGGAGGTAAGTGTGATACATTCAACTTAGGAATATAACAAAACCCTTAGAACATATTATTTTGGAAAGTTTTCTCTGAAGAGCTAAAGAAAGAGATTGCAGAGGTGTTAAAGGAGTGTAAACATGTGATTGCATGGACTTATGAAGACCTGAAACATATGACACTTCTATGAACTAACATGATTCCCTTAAAGTTAGGGGTGAAACCATTTATATAGAAACAAGGGCTAGTAAATGCCATATTAGAACCCCTAATTTTTGAAGAAGTTAAAAAATTGTTGTCTGCAAGGATAATTTTTCCAGTCAGACATTCCACCTAGGTAGATAATTTAGTACCTATAAGGAAGAAAAATGGGGACATCAGACTCTGCATTGATTTTAGAAACCTTAATAAGGCATCTGAAAAAGATAATTACCCTCTACCCCCATTAGATGAAGTGTTACAAGCAGTAAATGGTGTGAAAATGATGTCTTTTCTTGATGGTTTCTCTGGGTATAATCAAGTTTTAGTAGATAAAGAAGATAGATTAAAAACTACATTCACTTGCAAATGGGGTAATTATGTGTATAGAAGAATTCCATTTGGCTTAATTAATGCATGTGCCACATTTCAAAGGGCCATGGACATTGCATTATGTGGGTTATCAGGTAAATGTATTGTTATTTACATGGATGATCTAACTATGTTTTCTAAAGATGTATCTACTCATACAGAAGATCTAAGAAAAGTGTTAAAGAGATGTGAAAGATATGGAATCTCCCTTAACCCAAAGAAATGTGTATTTGGGGTTATTGAAGGGAAGTTGTTAGGGAACATTATTTCTAAAAATGGAATCTCCATTGATCCAGATAGGGTGGAAGGGATTAATAAATTGCAACTGCCAAGTAGTAAGAAAGAACTAAAATCATTTTTTGGCAAAATTAACTTTGTTAGAAAATTTATCACTGGATTCGTAGAAATAGTACAACCATCGAACACTGTGCTAAAGAAGGATGCCAAGATAGAGTGGACGCAAATGGCTAAGGCAGCATTCGAGGACATCAAAGAGGCTATTTATGATGCTCCAGTGTTATCTAGTCCAAATTACACTAAACCTTTCTATATTTACTCTTTTGCATCTCAACATTCGTGTGCAACTACTCTAACACAAAAAGGAGAAGAGAATGAAGAAAAGCCTATTGCCTTCATGAGTGCTCCACTAAAGGATGCTCAATTAAAATACTTGGATATAGAGAGGCAGGCTTTTACATTGGTAAGAGCAGTAAAAAAGTTTAGACATTATATTTTGAGAAGCCAGATAAAAGCCATAGTGCCTAATGTAGCCATGAAAATGCTATTGATGCAAAATGAACCTAGAGACAAAAGAGCAAAATGGATCACAATTTTGTAGGAGTTTGATATGGAGATCATTCCTATGAAGTTAGTCAGAGGTCAAGCACTAGTTCAAACTATAGCCAACATAGATCCTAAGATTGTTAATCAGCAATATGTATTGAATACAACCACTCCAAATGGTTGGTATGATGATCTAAATTCTTTCTTAATATTAGGAAGATATCCTAGATAGATGAAATCTTCTTAGAGAAGAGCATTAAAGATAAAGGATCCAAGTTATATGATTCAAGGTGGTGTGCTATTCAAGAGAAATCATGATGGAATATACTTGAGATGCTTGAATCGAGAACAAGCTAATAGAGTGATGTCTGAGTTACATGATAAATATGGGACTACTCATGGTTCCCATTTAGCTATGACACATAAGATCTTGAGGCCAGGTTATTACTGGCCTACCATGTTTAAAGATATTGAAGAACATATCAGATGTTGTCATGTATGTCAAATCACTGCGGACAGGGGAAGAAATATGACTCATCCATTGCATCCTGTAATTGAAACGAGACCATTTGCACAATGGGGGTTGGATTTTATTGGAGTTATTAATCCCCCATCTTTGGCCAGACATGAATTCATTTTGATGGTGACTAACACTGGTACTAGATGGACGAAGACTACTTGCTATAAGATCTTTACCACTGAGGTCGTCATCAAGTTCTTAGAGGAAAACATCATAACCAGGTTTGAAGCACCTTATTCGCTGGTATGTGACAATGGCCCTACATTTTCCTCTTTAAAGTTTTCTAAATGGGCGTTTGAATATGGAATAGTGCTTAAATTTTCATCAAATTATTACCCACAGGGAAATGGTTTAGCAGAATCTACTAACAAAATTTTTCTAGATATCATTAAGAAATTGATTGCTAAAATCCCTAGAGAGTGGAACACTTTGTTGAAGTACACCTTATGGGTTGATAGAACAAAGGTTAAGGTAGATCTGGGAAATTCTCCATACCATCTGGTATATGATATAGTTGCAATTTTACCTATTAACTTGAGAATCCCAATTTGGTAGTTTTCCAGTGAATACTTAGGGTTTGATGATCAGAGAGAGGCTAGGTTAGTTTAATTGCTACAATTAGAGGAGAAAAGTAATCAAGCCATAAATAAATTTGCAAAACATCAAGCGGTAGTGAAGAGATGGTTTGATAAAAGAGCTAGAGTCAAAACTTTTAGAATCTCATATTTGGTTTTATGTAGGATAAGGTACATGAGAAAAAAGGAAATCATGGAAAATTTGATAAGCTATGGGTAAGCCCACTTCATATTGCTGAAATCATAGGAAGTAACACATTTAGGTTGAAAACTTTAACTGGTGAAGATATTCCATTACCTATTAATGGTCAATATCTTAAACATTATTTTATGGCCTAAAATAGTGTTAAGCTGAGTGTTATTGTGTATTATATTGTGATTATTTTATATAGTCTTGGTATATTTGTTTGTTTTGTTGTTTTTTTTCTATTGTTTGGTTGCTGGTTGTGTTGGGGTCATTATTTTGATTTAGGGTATGTAGGAGCAGGCAAGCAACCACTGAAAATAGTAAAATTTGGAAAATTCAGATAAATCAATTGAAATTTATGCATAACTTGTGAACTTTCATGGATGTGGTTTGTTGTTTATTCTATGAAGGATTTTATTCAATATCTATGACATGAAGCATTCAAAGAGTCATATAAATACAAACATTAAGATTCTTTGAATTAGTGTGGGAGGCAGTAGATGTTTGCATTAAGTGAAAAATCTAAAGGTTGGCCTTTGATACCACTATAATTCCTAGCCTTATCCAACAAATACTGTTATTGTGCAACTAATGAGCTAAAATGATATATTTTACACACCAGTGAATATTGAAAAATCAATTAAATAGAGAATTTATTCTCTTAAGGTCATCTAGATAACTCTACCAGGGCTATAGATGCTTGCTGGTAGTGGGGCTCTACCTAGGGGAATTATAGGTGATAACCTTGTCGGGGCTATGGACGCCTACTAGCAGCAAGGCTCTATCCAAGATTGGCTTAAAAGGTTAAACCCAAATATGTAGGTTAATGCAAATCTTTATTGTTTTCTTACTTTGCCAAAGGAGGGAATAAATCAATTGCACACACCTAAATTCTTTTGAAAAGTTCATGTACATTGTTGAATACATTCAGTCTATGATGAATAATATGCTTGCAGGTGAGGAAGTTGGGAATTATGATTTATTTCATTTCATTTCATTAATTGTTTGAATTTGATTGTTTTATTTGGTTTCTAGTTGTTGTGAGGTTCACAACATGCCCCACGTTGCCCTTTAACAAAGTGATGACCCATGCTGAGGCTTTGTGCTTGTTGTTGTGTGTTTCTATTTGCTGGACGGTATAGGTAAAAAGGCATGGGTATTGAAAATTTGAGTTACATAGTGTTTTGGTATAAGTGGTAATTACCAATAGAGTTGGCATAAAAATTAGCTAAGGTTGCCTTTTGAATAATTTTAAAACTCTGTATATTTTGAAGGTCATGCTATTTTTGAGAAAAGTCAATGCTGAGTTGATAATGGTCAGCGTGTATTTGATATACATGATTATTTGTATGTATATGTTATGTTTTGTCAGTTAGATGGCTATATTCATTGTTTATGTATATTGTATGCATTAAAACATTCATATCTAGATTTGACAAAATGTTATGAGGAATGGTATAAATTGTTAAAATCTGTAGTTGTATTTGTATATCATAATGCTTGCATTAGAAATACAAATATGAGATATGCATAAGTGGGTGTCAAAGGTAAATTTAAAGTGGTTTTTTGTATGTTTTGGGTACTAGTATAACAAAGTTTGGACCTGAAAGGAAAGTTCAATAGAATCTAGAAATAAAAGATGCATGTGTTCCTAAGAAAAAATGAAGAATTAGGCATCACAAAGTTCTACACATACGCATGTATATGATATACAATGCAATATACAAATGATTTAGATACAAAACCCAATGTAATCAAAAGTTGAATATTATGTACATCTGGTGGGATCCACCTTGGTATGGTCAGAATGCAAAATGCATAAGTGGTACAAATGACTGGTGTACAAGGCTGGACTTGAAATAAAATCCAATCTATTTTGTAAAACTCACTGAAATCTGAGTTTGTATTTTCTAATTATTGTATAAGAAATACATAAGGATATACAAAAGGAGGGAAAATAAATCGCTAAATGTATAAAAAGGGGAAAAGTACGTGTATCTAAGATACAAAATGAAAAGTGTAGGGAATTGATGTATATAGGGTTCAAAATACGAATTGAATCTAAAATTGAGCTCAAGTTAAACTGTATGCTTTAATTACAACATTTAATTCCCAACCTCCATGGAAAACCTAAAATTTGAGGAAGTTAAAAGTAAGTTTGATAATGTTTTACATTCACAATTAAGTTGTAGAGCACTCTGCAGAGCTAAGGCAAGGTAAAATTCAAAGATGAGCTAAAATTCATGGCAAGGACTAGGGAAGGTAAACAACCACTGGGAATGGTATAAGGTCAATGGTTACAAAGTGAGGTATGTACCTATAACTTTACTTGTGTTTTAATAGAATGTGATTACGAAAATTGTTACAGTAATTATAGTAAGTTAAACAAAACAGGTTAGAATTAATTGGTTACTGTAATTCATTATTATGAAAGTCATAAATTCAAGCACAGTAAGTTGAAAATGTATGAAAGAAAAGAGAATTAGGGTAAAAGGTTAAAATGGTAAAAGTACATAGTAAAACCCTAGAAAATGTAAGAATGGTGGTTAAAATGATATTGTATTTAATAGGATGGCACCAAAGCGAAAAGCCACAACATGTACCTCTAATGAAGAAATGAAGAAGGCAAAGAAGGAAGAAGTGGTTAGGGAAACATTTTCACTCCGGGGATAGAGTTCTCAAATTTACCCAGTGGGAATAGCCATGGACATTGAAATGGGGGATTTTGATTTTGTCGTATTATTGTAGAAGATAAGGGCACCCGGAGCATCCCTTGCAATGAGAAATATTATGGATGTGGGGTTGTACAAAGCCATGGGTTTTCCATTGGCCATGGAGGTGAGAGATTTAGTAATTGAATGTATTTGTAAGTATGATCTAAATAAGAGGAAAGCAATACATAATGGTGTGGTATATGTAGACCTATTAGTTGGTGGTATTTCTAGAACTTTTGGATTACCACAGGCTGTGAAGATGAAAGAAACTGACCAAGAGCAATATGCTACAGATTTCAAGAGCAATGAGGCCTGATGTAAAAGTACCATTTTCTATGAGTGGTATGTACTAGATAGGAAACCAAAGGTAGCTATTCGAGTGCCTAGAACACTAGACAGAATTGACTTTCAGGAATAAATTCATGTAATGATTACTCTATTGAGCAGAGTGACGAGAATGGGAGATGCAAGTAAATTTGAAACATGGATGTTTTCATTAATTTAGTTTATCAAAAGGGAAGTAGGTGTAATTCATTGGGCTAAGGTCATTAGTGACACAATCTACAATTAGGTCATGAGATGGGGTAAACACAAAATATTCTTCATGGCCCCATACGTGATATATTCTTGTGCAGTGAATATGTAGATTTATGGAATACCAAGAGTTGGTACACTAGGAAGTGGCCAGGAATAGGTATTAATATAAGATCATTATCTTGACATACAAGAAAAGAATGCAAAGCATAATATCATTAGGGTGAATGATGTTTTTCCATGTACTTAGTAGGAATGCTAACTAGAGATAAAGATAAGAGGTTGTTTGAACAAGCAAGGGATGCCATTAGTCTACACAGTGCTTGGTATATTAAATTTTCAACATTTACATACATAAGGACTGAAGGATTTACAGGTAAGCCATACAAGCTACCAAGATACCCAATAGATAAGATGGTATTGTTGGAATTTACAAGGCAAGCATTGAGCATCCATCAAATGTACAAGAACAAATTTGGCAAAGGAATTATTAGATTGACAATTAATCTAGATACATATGTGTGTATGAAACAAGGTGGAACCAAAGCATCAGAGGTAGAATTACAATATCTTGGTTTTAAAACCTTCAATTTGGCCAAGAATTTAGATCCTTTTAGGAGAGTTAATAGGTTTTTGAACAAGAAGTTCAAGCATCGACTACATCTGAAAGATTATTGGGCTAACTATGATTGTGAAGTTGAGGTTAAGAAAAGAGCTTATCAGATATTAACTTTACATCAAATAAGAACATTAGGAGTGCTAGAAGTGTCAGAGGAAATAATGAAAGATGATGAAAAGGTATTACATGTGAGTTATGATGCAGACAAGGTAGCTGAAGAGATCATCATAGAGCCATATTTTGATTAGCCTGAGGAAGAGTCTATTGAATGTATTTCAAAGTCAGTTTTGGACCTCTCTAATTCATGGATCAAGGAGAAAATTATAGAGTTAGAAGCTCATGGTACAATAGTTGTTGAAATTAGGGAAGACAAATGAGAGGGGGCGTGAATCAGTTGTCTCAAAACTTTATCTTTTGCCGCATTTAATATTCTTTACCACTTATTAATAGATTAATGATATAACCATGAAAGCATGAATCAAAAACACATGAGCAGAAACACAATCAACACACATAACACTAGAATTTTTACGTGGAAACCTGGTTAAGGGAAAAACCACGGTGGGGGTTAACCCACAATATTTATTCTCTATTAAAAGGATAGAAAAATGGGAAGGCACCTGCCTTCGGGAACACTTCCCAGAGCTCACTAGTCCAAGAGACTCACTGTCTACAAAAACATTCACATGGTTAACACTAAAAGGTTGAACTAAGAAACATCTTTTCCACTCCAAGGTTCAGTTCCATTGAAGCTCAGAACACCTCTACTCTACCCCCATACACTTCTTCACTACGTCTGCATCTTCACGCACATGGGCACATTTACATGACTTCATTACACTTATTTATACATGACATCAACTTTGGAATGAACATCAAAGTTAGCCTTACAATCATCTATTTGGAACATTCTCCAAGATAGGCATTACAAGCAATTACAATCACAAAACTTGACTTAATACAAAATGCTACATGTAGACCACTACATTGTCAGACAAACATAGTTGGGACTCAAATCTTCCTTGAACAACATGCCACGCTCCATAGAACTTCTCTTAGATCATCCGTAACACTCACGAAGCATCCGGTCAGCCAAGACTGGAAATAACAACACCCAAGGAGAAATCTTCAACTACGAGCTCAATCCTCAATGCAGACCACCAACACAATAGGCGCACGATCTAGAGACCTCCACAAGCACAATGAAATCAACAAAAACAACTGCACCACCTCAAATCACCAAAATCACTTGCATCTTCATATGAGAACTTAAGAACACTAACTATCATGACTGTCACACTAGAAAGATTGCATGTGAACCTCCAAACCATGAAACACTTGAGTTGAGGATACACACCAACATCCCAAACATACCTCTAGAGCCACATACCATAATATTCCAATGCGGAGCAATCTAGACCAAATTCCTATTACTCTGTTACCTCTAAACAATTGTAAAACCTGGTTCTACTTAGATGGCCATAACTTCACCAATCCTCCATGTGGACCTCTCAAATCTTGATTAGAGAAACTTCAAACAATCCTCTACAAAACCCTTAAATCCATAGACTCTGATCTTCATCTCACTAGGAATCCAGAGCAATCTACTTTACTAAACTGCACTGTCTTCACTATCTCTGACAAAGAGATATGTTGACATCAGTGACAACACATCATAGGCACATATTTGCAACAACCTCCCCCTTTGTCATTGATGGCAACATATGATGTGAAAAACTAATTCAAGCATCAAGACCAAGACTTCTCCCCCTTTCTCTTATCACACTTGCAACCACTCTCTTCACTGCTCCCCCTTTCACCAGCAACTACTTACTTCCAAGTTTTTCACATGACTTCTCTCCCCCTTTGACATCAATGGAAAAGGGCACATATTTGTAATCATCTTTCCCCCTTTTTTTTCTTAGATAAAACCAAACTAAACTTTGGAATTAACATACTGACTACTCCCCCTGAGTAGCATCCCCTTAACACCAATTCGGATCACAAGATATGACTATGAGTTCCACCAGACTAATACACACTAGTGCACCTTAGTTCTGAACAAGAGGGGTAATAAACCCTAGCATTACTCTGAGATACTCAAAAGTGTCCTTAGGTAGAGGCTTAGTGAAGATATCTTTAATTTGATCCTTTGAAGAAACAAACTCCAACCTAACTTCATTCTCATTTACCTTCTCTCTCAAAAAGTGAAACTTGATGGATATGTTCTTTGTCTTTGAATACAATATTAGATTCTTTGAGATGTTTATTGCACTTGAATTATCATAGAAGATTGTAATAGGCTCTTCAAACAGAATTCTGATATCCTTCAACATTTGTTTCATCCACAAAACTTGAGTACAACTACTTGTTGCTACTATATACTCTGCTTCTATAGTAGATAGAGATATTGCCTCCTGCTTTTTGCTCAACTAAGAAACTAATCTCTTTCCCAATAAAAATGCACCACCACTAGTACTCTTTCTATCATCCACATCTCCTGCCCAATCAGCATCTGTATATGCATGAAGAGTGAAATCATCATCTTTAGGATACCATAAGCCATAATCAAATGTCCCCTTCAGATATCTGAAAATTCTTTTGACTATTACAACATGAGATTCTCTAAGATTAGCTTGAAATCTAGCAACAAGGCCAACTACATTCATAATATCAGGTCTGGTTTGAGTCAGATAAAGCAGTCCTCCAATCATTGATCTATACATTTTCTGATCTGCCTTAGGGGAATCATCATCTTTACTCAACTTACATCCATTTATCATAGGAGTACTCACTGGTTTTGAATCCTCCATTCCAAACCTTTTCAACAACTCTTTTACATACTTTGAATGAGATATGAAGATGCCCTTATCTGACTGAATGATTTGCAGACTCAAGAAGAAATTCATTTCACCAAACATGGGCATCTCAAATTCACTTCACATCTGATTAGAAATTTTTTACACATGCTCTCATTTCCACCAAAGATGATATCATCAACAAATACCTCAATAATCAAGATTTGTTCATTATCAATTTTAAAATAAAGATTACTGTCAGTTGTGCCTTTGCTAAAACCTAACTTTAGTAGAGACTTATCTAATCTTGCATACCAGGCTTTTGTGGCTTATTTAAGTCCATATAATGCTTTCCTCAATTTGTGGACCATATCTCCTTGATCAGACAACTGGAATCCTTCCAATTGCTCAATGTAGACTTCTTCTTCCAACTCTCCATTCAAAAATGTTGACATCCATCTAGTAAACTTTGAAATCTTTGTAAGCAATAGCGGAAAGAAATAATCTGACTCCTTCAATTCTTGTGACCAGAGAAAAAGTTTCTTCAAAATCAATTCCCTCTACCTGAGAATATCCTTTGCACACCAATCTTGCTTTGTTTCTCACAACTTCACCATTTTCATTCAATTTATTCTAGAAGACCCATTTAGTTCCAATTACATTTTTGTTTTCAGGTCTAGGAACAAGATTCCAAGTATGATTCTTTTCAATTTGCATTAATTATTCTTCCATTGCTTTTATCTAACTTTCATCATTACAAGTTTCATTCACTGATTTTGGTTCAATGTTTGAAATCAAACAATACTCCATGTGTTCTTCAATAATTTTTCTAGTTTGAACACCTTTATTTTTATCTCCTATGATCTGATCTTTAGAATGATTCAAACTTACATACCTGGGAGTTTTGGGATTTTCTTGAACTTGTTCCTTAACATTTGCACCAGCTTCTTGAGTCACTGGATTCTCTAGAGCAATCTAAATTTGAGTTTGAGTTTGAACTTGCTTTCCTTTATTTGGACTTTCATTTTGATCATCTGATTCATATCCACAAGACTTGGAAGGTCTCTCCTTGCTTTCATCAACCTTGACATTAGCACTTTCAACAATCCTTTTCAATCTCTTGTTAAAGCACCGATATGCCTTGCTTTGGTTAGAATAACCCAAAAATATTCCTCATCACATCTTGCATCAAACTTTTCTAGATATTCATCTCTCTTGATATATAGATATTCATCTCTCTTGATATAACATTTACTACCAAAAACTCTGAAGTATTTCATAATAGGAGCATTACCAAACCATAGTTCCTAAGGTGTTTTACCAGTATTACCTTTGATATGCACCCAGTTAAGAGTGTAGATAACAGTACTCACAACCTCTTTCCAATAGACATGTGGAACATTTGCCTCCATCATCTTGGTTCTAGCAGCCTCTTGAATAGTCTAGTTCTTCCATTCCACAACTCCATTCTGCCGAGGAGTCCTAGGAGCAAATAATTGTCTTCTTATTCCATGCTTTTCACAAAATTCATTAAACTCACCGGAGTTAAACTCTCCACCTCTATCAGATCTCAGACACTTTATCTTCACACCAATCTAATTCTCCACCATAGCCTTGAATAGCTTGAATCTATCAAGAGACTCTAATTTCTCTCTCAAGAAAGTGACCCACATCATCTGGGAGTAATCATTAATCAGCAACATAAAGTATTTGTCTCCTTGCAAACTCCTAACACTAGCAGGACTACACAAATTAGTGTGCACAAGTTCCAACAATCCATTTGAAAATTGTTCTTTACTTTTGAATGTAGCTCTATTTTGTTTGCCCAACTAACATTCCTTACACATGCTATTAGTAGGTTTCACAAGCTTTGGAAGATCTCTCACAGCCTGAGTAGTACTTATCTTGACAATGTTATCAAAGTTTACATGACACATTCTCCTATGCCATAACCAACTCTTATCAATCTAAGCAATCAAAAAACTTTTACCAGTACCACTTAAATGAAATATATTACCTCTAGTCTATGTACCAGATTGAATCTTAGTTCTGGAGCTTCCCAAATTTTGCATTTTCCATCCTTGAATCGGAGATCATACCCTTTGTCAACCAACTATCCAATATTGAGAAGATTATGCTTCAACCCTTCTACATACAAAACATCATTAGTTTTATTCTTACCATCAAGAGAGATGGATCCTCTGCCACGGATTCTACCAGCTGAAATGTATCCAAACTTCACAATTCCACCTTCATATCTTTCCAAACTTACAAACTTACTTTTATCACTAGTCATATGATGAGAACATCCACTTACAATCACCCATTCATCCTTTTCTTCAACTTGAGTAGCTAAGGCACTTTCCACATTTAGATAGCTAGAAGATTCAGTAGGCACAGGATCTTCTTCTTTGATAGCAATGAACACCCATTCATTTCCAGAGGTACTTCCCATATTAGATTCATCATCTGTGACTCCTTCATCAGTAGCTTCTTGGACATAGTAGCATTTCTTTTGAACCCTAGGTCTATTAGGGTTTGGCTTTGAAACCCTCTCCGGACATCTTGAAGAAAAATGACCAGTCTTATTGCAAGCAAAACATTTGAAAAACAACTTTCCTTCATACTTACCAGATCCTCTTGGTAATCTTTTAGAAATAAGGGCTTCAAGTTCTTCAAGCTCAGATTCATCTTCTTCAGGTTCCTTCCTTGCCTTCTCATATCTAGTTAGTATTCTTGAAGAGCTTTCACCTGGATCAAATCTTTGCTTTCTGAAAACACTGGCTTTAAATGTAGATTCTAATTTAGGGAGATAATCACTAAACTCACTCATTTCAAATGTTGAAAGCTTGCTAACCAACAGATCCCTTGTAACATCTGTCACATTCCTGATCTCCTCAATAGTAGCAACTCTATGCTTATATGAAGTAGGTAAGGGTCTGAGTACCTTGCCAACAATCTCTGATTCTTCCAGTTTTCCACCAACACACCTGATACTACACACAAGTTCATTCACCTTCTGCATGTTAGAAGTGATGTTTTTATCTTCACTCATCCTCAAAAATTCATATGGAGTTGTAGGACCATTCTGCGGAGGAGTATACTTATTCTTAGTTATCAACCATTAAGGATCACCCATGCATTGCAAATGACACTCCATGCGATTCTTCCAAAGAGAGTAATTTGTTCCATCAAATCTCAGACCGTCCTTCTTGTATGTTGACATCTTGGATCTCTTCAAGTAGTTAAGCTTCTTTTAGAGGAACCAACTTTGATACCAATTGTTGAAATTAGGATAGACAACTAAGAGGGGGGTGAATTAGTTGTCTCAAAACTTTATCTTTTGCTACATTTAATCTTCTTTACCTCTTATTAATAGATTGATGATATAACCATGAAAGCATGAATCAATAACACATGAGCAGAAACACAATCAACACACATAACACTAGAATTTTTACATGGAAACCTCGTTAAGGGAAAAACCACAGTGGGGGTTAACCCACAAGATTTATTCTCTATTAAAAGAATAGAAAAATGGTAAGGCACCTACCTTCAGGTACACTACCCAAAGCTCACTACTCCAAGAGACTCACTATCTACAAAAACATTCACATGGTTAAGATTAAAAGGTTGAACTAAGAAACAACATCTTCTCCATGCCAAGGTTCAGTTCCATTGAAGCTCACAACACCTCTACTCTACCCCTAAACACTTCTTCACTACCTCTGCATCTTCACACACATGGGCACATTTACATGACTTCATTACACTTATTTATACATGACATTGACTTTGGAATGAACATCAAAGTTAGCCTTATAATCATCTATCTAGAATATTATCCAAGATAGGCATTACAAGCAATTATAACCACAAGACTTGACTTAATACAAAATACTACATTCATACCACTACACTGATGACCAAACATAGCTGGGACTCAAATCTTCCTTGAACAACATGCCATGCTCCATAGAACTTCTCTTAGATCATCCGTAACACGCATGAAGCATCTAGTTAGCCAAGACTGGAAAGAATAGTAACACCCAAGGAGAAATCTTCAACTACGAGCTCAATCCTCAATGCGGACCACCAACACAATAGGCACACGATCCAGAGACCTCCACAAGCACAATGAAATCAACAAGAACCGCACCACCTCAAATCACCAAAATCACTTTCATCTTCATATGGGAACTTAAGAACACTAACTATCATGACTTTCACACTAGAAATATTGCTTGCATACCTCCAAACCATGAATCACTTGAGTTGAGGATACACACCAATATCCCAAACATACCTCTAGAACCGTAAACCATAATATTACAATGCGAAGCAATCTAGACGAAATTCTTGTCACTCTATTACCTCAAAACAACTACAAAACCTGGTTCTACTGAGATGGCCATAACTTCACTAATCCTCCATGTAGACCTCTTAAATCTTAACTAGAGAAACTTTCAACAATCCTCTACAAAACCCTTAAATCCACAGGATCTAACCTTCGTCTCACTGGGAATGTGGAGCAATCTGCTTTACTGAACTGTACTATCTTCACTGTCTCTGACAAAGAAATATGTTGACATCAATGACAACACATCATAGGCACATATTTGTAAAAACAATCATTATGTCAAAAAAGGGAAAGAAAATGTCCTTGGAGAGTGGTGATAAGTTTGATGATTTCTTGAAGAATAAAAGATTAATAGTGGAAACAAGGATAGCTAAGGGCATAAAGGGAGCTTCACTATTAGATCTATATGCACTAGGGGTAACCATAGATTCAATTGCAGATGTTGATTTATCTATAGAAGGGGATACTTCTGAGTCTTCATCTAAAAGCATACAACAAGAATCAAGTGCACAAATGTCTCAACAAACCCCCTTAGTTATAAAACAAGCCCAATAGGAGAAGATATAAGCATTTATATCTGTTAAACAGGAAAATATAGAAGAAATGATGGAAACAAGATCTAAAACCTAGGTATCTACCAGTGAAAATATGGAAGTGGTAGATGTAGATGAAATTGTAGATGTGGATGATGAGGAAGGTAATGATGAAGGAGGAATATAGGAGGGTAATGATGATAGTTTTGAGACAAGCAACAAAGAAGAAGAGGATAGATCAATACCAAGGTCTCATCTCATGCTTGGGAGATTTGATGCAGGGGAGTTACACAAGGTTGTCACCTCTTCATACCCAAATATTAAAGTAATTGATCCTTTTGAAAACTTAGTGCTAGAAAAGATTATGAAGGAAGTTAAAGAGGCAGCTAAAGAAATATTGAGAAATCAGGATGAAGGAGAGGAGGTAAACGTAGACAAAGTACAAATTGCTCAAAAAGAAGATAATCAAGAAAGTATGCTTGCATAGGTAAATAAAGGAGTTCTTACTAAAGAATTTCATAGTGAAGAGTAGCATACTATGGGTTCCCAATAATTAGAACAATAGGAAGAAGAATCAGGTCAACCTCCTCAACAATCAGAACAGCATGAGGAACAACCCTAGAAAGATGAACCACAGAAAGAGTAGGAACAAGAAGTTATAGAAGGAGCTCAAGAAGAAGTGGTCAATGAAAAAAGTATAGATATAGAGTTAAATAAGGAGGTACCATCTTGGCTTGAATCAAAGGTAAAGAAATATATTGCAATCTAGCTAGCACCAATAGATATCAAAGGTCTATTAAGTACTGAAGTGGTAAGGAGAAAGAGAAAAGCTAGAACCATGTCAGCCATCAAAATGGACCCCTCTGGTGCCAGAATAGTGCAAATGGCCATACCCCAAGTTAATAGGGAAAAGGGGGAGATTAATATGGATGAATATAATGTCATTAGTATGAGTATTGGTCATGCTAACATGGAGCAAAATATTGAGGAATTGCAAGGAATGACTGAGTGGACAGTTAGCAAAATGAGGAAAGATAAGCAGAAAAGAGGAATTCTAAAAGGGCAAATTGCCCAATATCAACAATTCATTCAAGTTATATTTAACCCCACACAAATTATAATAGAGGTGTCTATAGATATAACCATTCTTTCTAAAGAGCAAATTGGAGAAATAGAAAGCAAGAAACATGAAGCCAACATATGGGAAAAATACATTAAGGAATTCATACAAAGAGGAGAAGAGGCATTAAGGATTGCATGTAGTAATTGGGGCTTTGCATTAATTGAAAAGAATAATTATGCCAATATCACACAAAGGTTCCAGGGAAGAATTTTGCAAAATAGAGATGAACTGGAGAAGCTCAAGGTTATTGAGGGACAAATAGAATATTTAGTCAAAGAAGGGGTTATAGCTGTATAAATTGTATTCTAGATACTTAATTGGAAAATGGAGCTTGAATTTAAAGAGAGTGTAATCAGACCATGTATGGGCAATATGCAGGAATTACAGGAAGAGGCTCAGGATTTGCTAAACAAACATGTGAAGATAGTGGAGCAATTGGTCCAACATAGATGTCCTCAGGTTCAAATCTATGATGTGGACACAATAGTAAAGGAGTTTAAAGACAAGTTTCAGCCATGCATTGAGGATCCAGTAAACAAATTAGATGAAAATGCCATGGATAAAATAGTAAGATTAAGTACAAAAATTAGGAAATATCACAAAAGGCAAGAAGATAGAAAAAATAAAGTTCAACTATTAAAAATAAGGGTGGATATGCAGTAGTATATATGGAGTGCTTCTCAAAGAACCAGTTGTACTAGCATATCTATTATGGTACAAATATGTACTGAGTACATGAGGAAGAAGGATGGTGACCTACAAGTAGAAGATATAGGGGATAGTGAATGATGTACTTACATTACATGTTGTTTTCTTTTGTGCAGATACAAGAAAGTCAAAGTTAAAGGGGTCAACCATTTTGAAGACACTTCGTCATGATTAAAATATTCCAAGGGCATATTTACTCTCAGGGAATATTCCTCTAGGATATTTTGGAGATGACAACTGGCATGTTTCTAACAAAAATGGTGATCCTTGATTTGATATTTTGAATGTGGTCCGTTGATGTAAATTTTGTAACCGTAGCAAGGGAGAATTTAAATCTATATAATGAACCCTACTAGTAGTGATTATTTACACAAAGTTGGAAAAAGACATATGTTTACATTTAGGTGAGAGAAGTAAAGGAATATAGTGCTTTGAGCAGAATTTGTGTGAAGTGGAATGCACCTATGTCTACAGTGGAGATAATGTGGAATGTCCAGTTTCTCCCTGTATCTGTAAAGAGTTTGTGAGTTTTAATTAGTTGTTGATGTTTTCAAAGATTTCAAGTCAAAACATATTGTGAATTTGAATGACTTTCCATATGTTAATGAATACAAACATCTAATTGCTACATCTATTCTAGAGTGCATTGGATTCATGTATTCTTTAGTATATTTCCTTTGATGATTGCATTTCTATATGTTAATCTATGATACTACTCTAGATAAACATATATGAATTTTACTCCTTTGAAGCATTACAACTGATTCAACTTATGCACATGAGTAGTAGAGAAATAATTCCTATAGAATTGAGTTTTCTAACCCTATATTTTGAATTTTTATCAAAATCTTTAAATAATTAGCATGCACATAGAAATCTGAAGGAAATTGTTCTAGATTTGAATAAGGAATGATGAATTGTAAATATCTTTGACATTTTTTATATAAATCTAAGATGCAAAGCATTTTTTCATAGAAGTTCATGCAAAGCTTTGTATTTTAATGGTAAATACATGCAAAGGATCACTAATTATAGTGTAATTTGTAGTTATTTGTAGAAAAGAAGTAAATACAATTAGTACATATCCCTTAAATCATGTAACGCCCCTTAAGTAAATAGCTTCACAACAAACCATTGAACTTTCCAACATAGTCAAGAACTGACTACCGTAGACTTGAGGTTGAGAATCATCCTTGTATAATTCTCCATACCTTTCAAGAGAGACTGAGTTCATTGCAAATTTATCTCATGTTCATTATGTACTTTACATACATCAACAATTATCTTTCTTGTTTGCTATTGGAAATCAGTCTTTTGATTAGAAATCAACCTCTTCTTAATGATCAAACAAATGTGAAAAATAACTATTAAACTCAGATGATATTATGGATTTTTTGTAGCTATATATTTCCTCTATTATATTACTATTCAAAAATCTATGTTAAAACATTGTCGTTGAATGACAGTAAGTCTGATTATGAACTATGTTGTTTTATTTTAATTTTGATATAGTTCCTGCCATAGTTGTGATAGTAAGACTATTTATTGGTTCTTTTAACTTCCTATTGTAGTTATGACAATAAGGTTTTTAAATGATATAGTTCTTATACAGATATGACAGTAAGATTGTTAAATAACTTAGAATGCTTGTTATATTGTGAATTAGTGAATGAAATATGGACTTGGTAATTAAACCAATTTAATACTTTTATAGATGCAATTGTATGAACAAATGATGGATTATTGTTTGAAAAGTGTGTTTTCATGATTGATGTTTTGGAGAAAGGGATTTAAAGATGGAATTTATGAGAACATTGATTGTTTTATTCTTGAAGATGAGGAAAACAAATGAAGTGAGCAACACAAACTGAATGCAATAAAACACAAGATATACCTTCAAATGTGATCCCTCTCCTTGATAAGGTTGAGAGAGTGCACCCTTACTCTCTAGCTTTACCCATGGCTTACTAAATGTGAAATGCTGTCAAACTATGCAAGAAATCACTAAAAGCTAGGTAGCTCTAGATGAGGAGATGATGAAGAGATTTTGGCATGATAACAATACACTAAAATTGGATGCTCAAATGGCTTGGGAGAGGCTTTATTTATAGGTATTTTGGAGGGGGATTTGATCCAATGGTTGAAATTTAAAGTAGAGATCAATGGATGAGGATGAATGTGAGATGGAGGGCTTAGATTTGATCAACAAAAATGGAGGGATGAGAATAAAAGTGAATTTTTAATTCACCTTGGGAAGGGGTGCTGATTAATTAAGTTAGATGAGATAGATTAAAAAGGAATTTTAAATTCTTTTGAGGAAGAGGTGAGGATTAGAAATGAATTTTTAATTCATTTAGGGAAGAGTTCTAATAAATGTGAAATATGACATGTTAGGTGTGTAAGAACTCATTAATGAGTTTTAGGACAAAATGTGTAAAAAATTTGCCTTGTGTAATAAAAGGATAATTTTTTATTTGTGGAGTGTGGGGATGAGTGGTAAGTGAGGTTTGACCAAACTAATCAAGGTGATTAGTTTTAATTAGGGGTTAAAATTAATTAAACAAAGATTCATTTAATTAATTTTGGGTCTAGGGTCACATAGGCTAGGATAGCTAATTAAATAATATCTATTTAATCAACTAGGATAGGAGTAGGCTAATTAGTAGGCTAAATTAACTAGATAAACATAATTCATCTAATTAATTAGGTTTAGGGTAATGGTGAAATTAACCAAATAAATATTTGCATATTTATTTGATTAATTGGGCTAATGTTAGTAAGTGCAACCATTGAATTAATTAAATTAATTCAATTTTAAGGATGAAATGATGAAGAGAAGATGAATGATGATGTGTTGGAAGGTGTAATTAATTAAATAAAAATTTAATTAATTAATTGGATGAGGGATGGATGGCATCGAAAGATGGTTAGTCAATGAAGACATTTTTAGCTGTCTACATTTGCCCCTCTTTGACGTGGTGTTGTGACCTAGTAGGGATATGTCACCAAGTCAAAGAATTTTCCCTAGCTACCCCAAGAAGGAATGGAATGGATAAGGGATGCCCCCTCAAGAGGTCAAGTGAAAAAATAAAAATGTTTTGGGTGAGCTCTCAAAAGGAGAAAACAAGGGTGGACGATGGATAGAGGATGGGAAAAAGGTTATAATTTGCACCCTAGAAAGGAAAAAGTGTGTTGGAGGATGACATGGCCTTCCATAAATATAAAAAGTGGGCCCAAAGTACCACATTTGCACTCATTGAACCACTTAGATGAGAAAAGAGAGAAGAGGAGATGGTGAATCCAACTTTCCCACACTAAAAGCATTTGTCCGAGTTGATGTGCATATACATGAGATCTTTGATAGCAAGACCCCAGGTATGTGGACTAACCCTAGATTTGTCAATTTTCATATTTCGTGTATTTATGATGTCAGGATTGGGTTGATTAGGGTTCTAGCACCAATGGGAAGTCATTTGGTGCCATTGGTGGTTGGAATGGTGCCATCCACCAGAGGGAGAAATGGGGAGTTTTGGTACTAAAACCTAGTTTTTTGGTGGCAATGTCAGGTTTGGCACTATACGTGCTGGGGGTCTTATTACCGAAATGGCACTATCTAGGAAGAATGTGGTACCATTCTCTCGAATGGAACCATCCCAAGAAGTGGTGCTATATCGAGGTGTCACAACGCCATTCTTTAGAATGGCACCATACCCTAGATTCATGGCACCATTCTCTGGAATGGCACCTAGAGTTTGGCAAAAAATGGGTTTCGTGGGGGTTACGCACCAAAATGGTGCCTTGGGAAGAATAAATGACACCATTCTCTCAAATGGCACCTTCCTAGGAGGAAATGGTGCCATCCTCTCGATTGGTGCCATTCCTAGTTGAAGTGGTACCATCCCGGTGATGGGTGCCATGGTAGAAAAAATTGGTACCAAAATTAATTTTGGTGCCAAAATGAAAAAAATTAGTGCTATTATTGATTTTCAAAGAAAAATGCAAGTGTTTTAACTCACATTTGGTGGATGTAGGTTGATGGGGGGATCATGGCTTCACGGGAGTGGCGTGTTCCCTCTGTTATGCAGCTAGTAGATGGTTTTGACACAACTACACAAGATAGATTAGGGACATTAGGTTTGAGGACAGTGGCTGAGATGCCCAACATATGGGCACACAGGGTGATGATGATAGCCCTAGTGGAGCGATGGCATCCTGAGAGATGCTCTTTCCTCCTTCTGACAGGTGAGATTACCATCACCCTGAAGGATGTTTATCACATTCTGTGGTTTCCCATTCAAGTACGAGTGACATATGATATAGGTAGAGGATGAGTAGCACTTGATAGATATTTTACCCCAAGCCACCTAGTGTTGTCATAGGATCGACAGGAGATGAGTTATGATCAGACATTGGTAGTGGGGTAGATCAGTTCACGTTGTTTCTTTGTGCATTGATTGGGGGTCTGGTGATGCCAGATCGATGCGTGTGGGGCTTCCCTATGGGTTGGGGAGAGGTGATTGAGGAGATGGTACTTCATGAGATAGTGTATGCATGGGGGCCATGCATGTTGGGGTAGCTACACCACGAGATGCATACCGTGGTATATTACTATGATGGGGCTTTATCTTCTAGGTTCACACTTTTACATGTGTGGGCCTCGAGTATATAGGGATTATGAGGCCGCAGGGAGGATATCATTAGTGGCAGTTTGAGGCTTATATTTTCCTATACAAGTAGCCGCTTTAGTACTCCTATGTTGAATAGTGGTGCTACTGGCGATGGATTTTTGATGACCTGGTTCCTATGATATGGCAGCCATACATCATAGTAGAGAAGTGGCCCGATGACCACATTCATATGCCCTATACATTTTAGTTGTGTTATTTGATGGGAAGAGGGGACCACACTATTGACATGTGCCTCCCCTCTTGGGTAATGTGATAGTTTGGGTTGCACTAGGACCTTCCACAGGTAATCATGGTGTTTGCCAAGATAGCCTGAGATGTGAGATGGCCACCAGCCATAGTGCTCTAGGTGGTGATAGATGATTTTGTAGGCTTACGGCCCCAACAGTGAGATTGGGGGAGTAGGTTAACCAACACAGGGACTACTCCTACCTATGACCAGTGGTGGACTATATGGAGGCTGATCTATTTGATGGATCTAGCTGCAGAGCGAGATATGATAGTGGAGGCAAGGGAGGAGGGAGATGTGGTAGAGGAGGAGATAGTTGTGGAGGAGACTGAGGAGGAGGACGATGATCCCATTGGGTTACTAGCAATGGAATCCTACGAGTAGGTTATGGATGCGAGAGAATGGGGGTGAGTACAATAGCTACTTGTGCAACAGGTGCAAGGAGGGCAGAGAGGATAGATGCCACCACCAGGCATCACAACAGTAGGGTTCTAAGTAGGAATCACCTCACCAGTAGGGTCAAAGGGGATAGATACCACCCCCACGAGCACTACCATAGCCATAGAAGGGACCCAGGTTAGCACCATCCTGATAACAGGCATAGTAGGGACATGGACAACAACCACATGTCAGAGTCCAAACATACTAGCAATAGGTGCCAAAGACCGAGATGGCCTTCATAGGGGTTGGGGATAGGGAGGATGGTAGTTCAAGGACATGAGCTGATCCTACTCCAAGAGGGCACTCATCATGTCATTGCACCTCTATAGCTACCACCACAGTAGCCACCACAACCACCACCATAATAGCAGCAATAGCCACACCAAGGATCTCCTACCGATTCGGCTAGGGGTTCATCAGCCCAAGGTTGATGTACTGACATACTTTGGCCCATAGAGGCATTTTTGTATCATGACATTGAGTGATGTATTATTTTTATGATGATGTATCTGATGATGTTTATGGATGTTTATTATGGTTTTATGGATGTTTATGATGATGACATGATGTACCTCAACGGATGTTTTTTTTTTACACTCTTAGTTTTGGAAGAATTAAAACTTACTATATAGCATCTATGTTAAGAATAATAATATTATACACGTCATTAATCTGATCCTTTGTAAAAACTATCCATAATAACTAACTATTTGTTTCTTACCCTATATTTATTTATGATAAGCATATGATGGTTATGTGATGGATCATGTATGTTATGATGCGATGGTTTATGCTTTTCGTATGATACTTATGCATTATGGATGATGTTATGATGATGTATATGTTATGATTATGGATACATGATGTTATGATGTTTGTGACGATGTACATGGATAATTATGATACATGGATTATGATGAATGTATGTTATGATGCATAATATATAGATGATGTTATGATGTTTGATGTATGAGATGTAATTGAATATATGCTTTGATTAAAACATATATTGTGTAATATGAATGGATGTGAAATGAATAAATATATGCTCAAATTAATAAAAATATATTATGTAATGTGAATAGATGTGAAATGAATAAATATATGCTCAAATTAATAAACATATATTATGCAATGGAATGATGAAATGGAAATGGAATATATGCTTAGATTATACTTGTGTGAGAGTTTGATTTGAGAGGCATGAAATCATCATCATTAACTCTTGAAGACATCTCACACACATGTAATATAAAGCAACAACTACCCTATTCTCAATGATTTAATTGTTTTTTTTTATCAAGAAAGTTGGAAAGAGAACAAGCAATAGAAATTGTCAGGCGATGTGTTCTTCAAAAAAAGGTTATAGTTTTCCATGAGGAAAATGAAATGGTTAATGCAATGGTTAAATGATGTAATAATTAATGAAATGGACAATTCATGATACATATTATGTTTTTTAAACCCTAGGTGATGGGGCTAGGTGATAGGGGATAGGTTAGGAAAGGGAATGATCAATGATAGGTTTAGGGTGGGTTGGGAGGGTTTTTGGAAATGGAATTGTCAAGATGGTTTTGGGAATACTAGGTCATTAAACACCATGTCATTAAGGGGGAAATTTGGTTTGGGATGGTTTATGTTTGTAGAATGGATTGATGGGGGAATGTATGTTAGATGGGGGTGTTAGAGTAAACGAATTAGATGGTAGATCAAAATTCTAAGCCCAGATAATATGTTTGGATGGGTAATGATAGAAAAGGAGATGGTATGAGCTAGACACTGTACTTGTATTACACTCTTGAGAGCATTTCTAGGTTTATTGTAGTAAAGTAGGATACTTTTCACTAAGGTATGAAAGGACCTAGGTGATGATATTTATCCAACATTTGCATGGACTAGACTCACAAACAATAGGTTGATGTCATGCATGCCCAAGGTAGTATAACCTTGCCTAGATGAGGGAAGGGGACTCATAACATAAGTTCCCATAGTACATAGAAGGTATGATTAACCTGATATGCAAATGGGAAACACTATGCTAGAAATGACCCTATCTTCAAGATATGATTATTATTCTTGGAGTAATGAAATCAACCCACAAGCACATCATACAGAAAATAATTACTATGTCTATTCTAGGTGTTTTTTGCTGCAAACCATGATATAATGAGATCAAGGTAGCTTTGGGAATTATTCCTAGAATCAAGACAAAAGATAAAAATCAATAATCACCAACAAAATGGCACAAACAACCATTGTATCTCTTGGCAAGATAAGTATTGATCTATTGTAGGAACGATATATCCATTAAGGAAAGAATCAATTGGATGTTGTTGGTTAAACTTTGAAAGGTGGGTAAAAGGATAGTAGGAACGATATATCCATTAAGGAAAGAATCAATTGGATGTTGTTGGTTAAACTTTGAAAGGTGGGTAAAAGGATAGTCAGGCCATGTGTGATGATTATGTTTGATTTGTTGATTGACAAATCTTTGCGTGAGGTTGATGTTTTGATGTTATTCTTAGCATGTGTATTGTGTGGTGAATTTAGTAATCTCAAAAGAGAGAGACCATCCAAATGGGTTAGATGGGTGCATCTTATGTACCTGAGTACTGGATACTTCCTTCATATTCCAAACTACCTACATACCTTCTATCCATGGGATCAAGGTACTTGAAGATGCAGATGAGATGAATATATAGTTTTGGTTTGACTTGATGATGTAGGAATATTTCAAGATTGATGTAATGATGTGGAAGATGATGCATGGGATGATGATGTTAGATTGTTTTTTGTTTTTTCACAATTTTGTGATTTTTTTGGATTTTGGATTTTATATTGTTTTTGGATTTTTTGAATTTTCTATTGTCTTTGGATTTTTTTGGATTTTATATTTTTTTGGGTTTTTTCTAGATTTTTATAATGTTTTTGGATTTTCTAGACTTTAGTTGTACAAGAGAAGCATACAAGGATCCTCATTCCATGAATTAGCTTTGGGTGGGATAATGTGGGGTGGGGGATAGGATTTGATGTTTCAGAATTCCAAGCCATGGGGTATGCGCGATATGGAATATCATGATGGAAAGATGACTTATTAGATGGTGGTACCATCCCCTACACATGGCGGCTAAGATAGGTGATGCAGAGGCATCCACACTATAACCTTCGCATATAGCATGAATGTCTGCAGACCAACCTCATCATCATCATCTTCGCCATCATCATCATATTCTGCTTTATACTGTCAGCATCATCATGTTTCCTAAAACCAACAGCATCATCATATTTCGGACACTCGCAATTGTCCTCCTGCCGACTACTATTCACCTCCTCCGCTTTCCTCCTAACATCATCATCATGATGTTCAGCGGGCGAACACATCCTCCGGTTGCACTGTTCATCGGGCGCCGGACTCCATCGTCATCATCATATGCAACACTTCCTTCGTCAGCAGGATATTCAACATCTGGTTGTCCCAAATATCCTGATGACGTTCACCTTCAGCAGCTTACCTTCGATGCTCCGCTACCCGACGATACAAGCAACAGCATCATGATCTACTTTATCCGGTTCTCTTCGAAACCTCCTGATGACGCTAATACACTTTCTGCCGATGCCGATACTTAACGACAGCAGGATGAACTCGCATAGGGGGGATATCTCAATATCCTGATGATGATGACGTCACCCAATATCCTGATGACCTCTTCAACACTTAGCCAAAAAAACCCAACTTTCACTCCCGCATCTACTCGCGATACGCGGATGTTTGGCACTCCCGATATGATGATCCTGATGCCAATACACTCCTCGGCTCCTCCTGCTGATGATCACCCCGACGCACTTGCACATCATGCGCTCAACTGCATCATGTTCATCTTCACTTATCAGGATGATGATGCCTAACCTGACTGCAGGATATTCGCAGAAATATCCTGATGATGATGTCTTTACCGAACTTCTTCACTTAGTGAAATCTCTCTTCGCCGATCCACCAGGGATGACCCGATCCAACTCAGGGTGATCTTCCAACTCAGTCAGCTTATCAACTCGACCTAGCACATGAGGATGCTAGGGTCTTCAACATCTCTTGACCGCGATCCTGCACACCTGCATGCAAACAAACAAACTACTACCTACCCTAATGTACATTACCATTCCACCGATCAGACAGATCAACCGGTGGAATGGATCAGGAAATCCATGAAGCCACTCAACCCAGCAAATCGATTTACAGGAAGGAGATCAAACAGAAAACGAAACAGGATCTTTATTGATTCAAAGATGCAATACAATATGATGTTCCTCACACAGAACACTCAACTCCACTGATGGATGCAACACTACACTGCCGATCGATGATATCTGTCTGTCTGTCCAACATCAACCGATCTCATGCTTATAAAGACTTTCCTACGAGTACTACTGACCCGACTCCAAGCGGCTAGGAACTCTCCAAGCGGCTGGGAGATCCCACCGAACATACATCATGACAGCTGTTATAACTAACTAGCTAAAAATAGCAAAAGCCCGGTCAGCATGATCTTATCATGATCAGCTTGACCTTATTACATGCAACTGGTCTTAACAGACCTTCTTGGAAACATAAACAGGACCTAAACTACTAACTGCCTTATCCAGACCAGCTGTCAGGTAGGTGCTCCTGCACCATACTCCCCAACAGAAAAGAACTCATGTCCCATGAGTTTAGTATGTGGAAGTCCTCCACCTCTACACTTTGCCTTGTCAATAGTCTGACCTGCTCCAGCTTTGTCTGCTGCTGTCTCTTGGCTGCTCCAAGACTTCTGAACTGTAACTTGCTTGCTGGCAAGTAAATCCTCATGCCTGTTGATGTAGGCCTTTCTCTCACATACCCTGTGTTTGTCAGATTGTCTGACCAGAACCTCTGGCTGAACTGCCTCTGTGGTGTTCAACTGTACCTTTCTTTCAATCTTCATAGGACAAGCAATAGTCCCAACTATGACAACATCCTTGTCATCCTTTCAACTGATGGTTGGTTGCACCCCTGTTTCTGAACCTGCTGCTGACCTCTGTCAGTCACAACTGAAACTTTCTTCAGCTTGTTGTCTGTAACAACTCCTTTCTCTGCAGTATCCTGAACTGCCTTTATGCCTGCTCCTCTAGGCATCTGCACATACTCCTTCTTTCCCATTAAAATGATTTGGGCTGCCTTCTGTGCTGCAGCTTTTGCCTGCAATGGCATCAACTTAATAATCTTTCCATCTTTCTGGATGGTGTAGGTATTAGCATACCCATCATACAGTACCCTTCTGTCAAATTGCCATGGTCTACCTAGCAGTAGGTGACAACATTCCATAGGCAAAATATCACACAAGATTCTATCCTGATATGGTCCAATCTGGAAATCCACATATGCCTGTTCTGAGACAAAAAGTGATTGACTATCACTCACCCAAGATGCCTTGTAAGGGTGTGGATGTGGAATCCTTTCCAGCTTCAGTTTATCCACCATTTCCTGAGATACCATGTTGTCTGTTGACCCAGTATCAATGACAACCTTACATACTTTACCTTTGCTCTTGCATGTGGTTTTGAAAAGAGCTCTTCTTTGCATCAGATCCTGTGATGCCTGCAAACTAATTCTCTTTAACATCAATGATTCTCCACTCTCTGGATATCCAACATTATCAGGTTCTCTGTTTGAACTCTGTGCACTTTCTTCTGCTTTCTCTTCTTGTACCAGTTGTACTCTCTTGTCACTAGTTCTATCATTTCTAGATGATGAACCCTTGTTTTCTGGACATTTGAAAGATGGATGACCAAACTCTCCACAGGTGTAACACTTTCCTGAAAATGTAGTAGAACCTCTACCACCTCCAAATCTTCCTCTATTACCTTTCCATCCACCTCTGAAATCAGACTGTCCCTGTCCTTTCCCAGTGTCTTCTTGAACCTCATTGGTTTGCTTTTGTGCAGGGGCTGCTCCTCTTCCCCTATTGTTTCCTCTTCCTCTCATGGACTTATCATGTCCTCTATTCATCTTTTCTTCAATCCTGATTGCCATTTGATAACAATCTTCCACATTCTTAGGGTTAGCTAACACTAACTCATCCTGTATGTTAAACCTCAAACCAGCCAAGTACCTAGCCACCTTTTCTACCTCATTCTCATGATGACCAGATCTCATACTTAACAGATAAAATTCCTCAGTATATGATTTCACATCCCTGTCTTTCTGCTTTAAAAATTGCAGCTTCTTAAACATCTGGATTTCATAATCCCTTGGCAAGAATTTACCCTTTATCCTTGCTACCATCTTATCCCATGAAGTGATCTTAGACTTCCCTTGTTTCCTTCTCTCAGATTGTACATAATCCCACCATACCAAAGCATGACCTCCTAACTTGGTCTTTGCAATCTTTACCTTCTGATCCTCAACAACATCTTCACATTCAAAGTGATTATCTAGTGCAGCAATCCAATCTAACAACTCATCTTCATTCAAGCTTCCAGTATACTTGGAAACATCAACCTTTACCTTAGGTTTTTCACTCTGTACTGCCTTTAACAGTTTTGCCAGTCTCTGGTCTTCAGCATCCAGATCTTCAGCTACCTCTTCATACTCTTCAACAGTATCTGCCTCTTCTTCAGACTCACTGTCTTCCACTTCCCTCTTTTTGTTCTTTTCCAGGGCTGTCAGCCTGGCTTGAAGTGCTTCAGCAAGCTCCTTCATCTTCCTCATCTCTCTAGCATGTTTCTCCTTCAGTTCCTGCAACTCCCTTGCAGTACCACTACCTTTAGGAGGCATTTTGTCAACCTCACAATCAACACACCACTCAACTCTATCTCTACCTCTGCCCTTTCGGTGACAGAATCAACACACAACAGCCCAGACCTTTTGCTGAGCTCTGATACCACTATGATGCAGAGGCATCCACACTATAACCTTCGCATATAGCATGAATGTCTGCAGACCAACCTCATCATCATCATCTTCGCCATCATCATCATATTCCGCTTTATACTGTCAGCATCATCATGTTTCCTAAAACCAACAGCATCATCATATTTCGGACACTCGCAATTGTCCTCCTGCCGACTACTATTCACCTCCTCCGCTTTCCTCCTAACATCATCATCATGATGTTCAGCGGGCGAACACATCCTCCGGTTGCACTGTTCATCGGGCGCCGGACTCCATCGTCATCATCATATGCAACACTTCCTTCGTCAGCAGGATATTCAACATCTGGTTGTCCCAAATATCCTGATGACGTTCACCTTCAGCAGCTTACCTTCGATGCTCCGCTACCCGACGATACAAGCAACAGCATCATGATCTACTTTATCCGGTTCTCTTCGAAACCTCCTGATGACGCTAATACACTTTCTGCCGATGCCGATACTTAACGACAGCAGGATGAACTCGCATAGGGGGGATATCTCAATATCCTGATGACGATGACGTCATATCCTGATGACGATGACGTCACCCAATATCCTGATGACCTCTTCAACACTTAGCCAAAAAAACCCAACTTTCACTCCCGCATCTACTCGCGATACGCGGATGTTTGGCACTCCCGATATGATGATCCTGATGCCGATACACTCCTCGGCTCCTCCTGCTGATGATCACCCCGACGCACTTGCACATCATGCGCTCAACTGCATCATGTTCATCTTCACTTATCAGGATGATGATGCCTAACCCGACTGCAGGATATTCACAGAAATATCCTGATGATGCTGTCTTTACCGAACTTCTTCACTTAGCGAAATCTCTCTTCGCCGATCCACCAGGGATGACCCGATCCAACTCAGGGTGATCTTCCAACTCAGTCAGCTTATCAACTCGACCTAGCACATGAGGATGCTAGGGTCTTCAACATCTCTTGACCGCGATCCTGCACACCTGCATGCAAACAAACAAACTACTACCTACCCTAATGTACATTACCATTCCACCGATCAGACAGATCAACCGGTGGAATGGATCAGGAAATCCATGAAGCCACTCAACCCAGCAAATCGATTTACAGGAAGGAGATCAAACAGAAAACGAAACAGGATCTTTATTGATTCAAAGATGCAATACAATATGATGTTCCTCACACAGAACACTCAACTCCACTGATGGATGCAACACTACACTGCCGATCGATGATATCTGTCTGTCTGTCCAACATCAACCGATCTCATGCTTATAAAGACTTTCCTACGAGTACTACTGACCCGACTCCAAGCGGCTAGGAACTCTCCAAGCGGCTGGGAGATCCCACAGAACATACATCATGACAGCTGTTATAACTAACTAGCTAAAAATAGCAAAAGCCCGGTCAGCATGATCTTATCATGATCAGCTTGACCTTATTACATGCAACTGGTCTTAACAGACCTTCTTGGAAACATAAACAGGACCTAAACTACTAACTGCCTTATCCAGACCAGCTGTCAGGTAGGTGCTCCTGCACCAATAGGTTTTCACCATGGTACTTATCCAAGGCATTACCAAAGTGATTTTCACCATTAGATGACTTTATTGCACTTAGGTTTTTCTTGATTTTTTTTTTTTGTATTTTTCTTTTTTTTTTTTTTGGTACCTTTTTGCTTTGGGATACTTGATGAGTCATGCATAGAACTTTTTCAGATGCAAGATGTTCATAGGTTCATCTGGAGGTTGCCCCTCAGGTGTTGCAAGTTGATATGCCCCTAACCCATAGCTGGCTATGATAACATATGGTCCCAACCAATTAGGCTCAAATTTTCCTTTTTTAGTGCACTCTTGTAGATTTTTCTAGTTCTCCATGAGGACAAGGTCACCTACTTTAAACTTGCAGTTCTTAATCTTCTTGTTATATCTCTTTCATAGGTGGTTTTGGTATGCCTAAAGATGATTGAGAGCATCCAAGTGTTTCTCATCCAATAATTCTAGCTCATTCATCCTGGCAACTTGATACTCTTCCACATTGATTATATTTTGCAATGAAACCTTGAGTGATGGGAGTTCGACCTCAATAGGTAAGATAGCTTCAGAACCCAATACTAGGGAATATGGTGTGGCTCTTGTAAGTGTACATATACTTGTGTGGTAGGCCCATGGGACAAGGTTGAGTTGAAGGTGCTAGCCATGGCTAGCTTCATTAATCGTCTTCTTCAGAATGCGCAAGATAGTTTTGTTAGAAGCCTCAGCTTGACCATTACCTTAGGGGTAATATGGTGTGGAAAAATAGTGTTGGATATGGAACTTCTCACACAAGGTGTAGACTTCCTAGTTTTGAAATTGTTTCCCATTATGTTTGATAATGGAATAGGGAACGCTAGTGGCATATTATGTAATGGAGGATAAATTTGGTTATTTGGATACCTGTGGTGAAAGTGAGTAGAACGGCTTTGACCCACTTAGTGAAGTATTCGATGGTAGTGATAATGAATTTATGGCCATTAGATGATGGAGGGTGAATCTTACCTATGAGGTCAAGTCTTGTTGTGTGGTTACACAACAAGCCCCATTTTACCTTAGAAAAATAGGGACCCAAATTTTTTTCTTTCTGCTTGTTTCTTTCTTTGGGTGGTTTGGTAAAATTAGTCATATATGTCACCTCTGAGAGGGTGGATTTTCTACTAGATGAGATCAGTTGTCAAAGTTAGCAGTTGCTATCATTAACCTCATGGTTGGAAAGTACTCAAAATTCTAAGCAAGTTTGCCTTTTGGATCACTCCAGTAAGGTCTAAGGGTAGAAAGTTATGTTGAGTCAAAGTTTGGTCAAACCTGATATTACCCAAGAGGGGTCATATTTTTAACATTAGTCATATTCGATAACATCACCCAGACTTAGAATCATCACCTGATGACCACTAGGTGCACGATACGTGAACGTCAAAATTAAATAAGAGCTGACATCTACCTGTCAATGAACCTCACTAATTATCTTGGGGGGGTCATATTCCCTAGTATCAGTCCTCCTACAAATATCACCCCTTTGTGGATATCACCCTACGCCAATATGACAATGACATCATCCAATTCCAATGAAAGAAATCACCTCGATGATGACACCATCATCTCATTTGATCTGCGGAAGGTCATATATCCAATATCCATCATATTTCTTAATATGACAATGATGTCACTAAAGCCTGATAAATAAAGAACATCAATGACATGATGATGTCATCACAATTTATTCCCCACAGGGGGGTCATATTTTGAAGTACCCCTGATCTTAATTCCATGACCTGATATGCTTCATAGTCAAAAGTTGACCATATCACCCGATCTTTAAGTATATGATTATTCCACACAAGATGGGGGTCATATTATCCACGGGGGGTCATATTTCTGAATATCACTGATCTTTTGAAGATCACCCCCTGGTATTAAATCTAATTAAAGCAATAGATGAAATCCTATCGATTACAAATATGAATCAAACACTTGGTGGCATCTATGAATTCCATGCAAATGATCAATGGATTTAATCAAGACAACATAGTTTACCCTAATTTGTCTTATTGATTTGTTTAAAAGTAAAATTCAAAGGTCATTTTCATTTACCTTGCAATAAATCAAAAATTATAGAGCTCCAAAAGTCAAACCCTTATCAGCTACCTGCTAGCAGATTGGATCCTTCAGCATAACAAAATGGAACAGGTGACCCTGCACGTTTATAGTCTTTCCCATAATCACTCATATAATCCAAAGGAAAGCGTTATTAGGTAAGTAACTTCAAAAACCTCCTTGTTGTCATTTTTTTGCAAATCTAGGTATAATGTTTGTCTTTACTAGGGTAAATCCACATGATGACGCATAGAGAAGGGTAAAATGAAGGGTAGTATATAAAAGATACATGATATTGTTGAAAATACATATGGGTACCATAGGGTAAAATATATCATGTCTATTGTAGGAATTAATGGCCGACGTCAGAAGAAATAGGTATGAGACTGAGTTTCTAAAGCCCATGTTTGTGCAACCAGAAGGGGTGTAATTTAGGTATGGGGTCATTAGTGATACACATCAATGGAGTACAGACCTAGAAGTATGGTCAACAAGGTTGGATAATGATACAGACAATCCTATTCTGGATAGAGTGTTTACCTCTGGTATGTGGCACCCAACTAGTTTACTTATGCCATGGATGCCCTAGAATTGGTGGTTGAGTGTGCTATGAACTATAACCTAGAAAATAGGTGGGTAGGGAAACACAATAGGATATATGCTGATTTCTCGGTCAAGGGCCTCATCGCCACTTTCAACTTGCTAGTAGGAAATAAGGTGGTCAATGTGGATCTCCATAAACTAGAGATAGAGTATAACAATAAAAAGAAAGAGGCTAGGAAGAAGATGTATCAGTGGAGTTCGAAGAGAAACACTTATATAGCCTCAGCCAAGCTACCAGTATACTTGTACAAGTTTGACTTTGATGACGAGCACCAATATATAATTATCCTACTAAGCAGGATGACTGGTAGACCTCATGCTAGTAATTTTGAGAATTGGATATTTGGGATCATCCAGATGGTGATAGACTCAAATAACAAACCCCTATGGGCCAAGATCATCAATGATTCACTAGATGAGGGGATGAGGAAGCTGGGAGGAAAGGCATGCTTATTCTACATGACCTCATATGTGGTATACTCTTGCGCATTCAGAGGACCATTTGGTGCCCTACAAACAATAGGTAAGGTTGGCAGTGATGCAAATGATGTGCATATATGGGATCATTATCCCCAATTACAAAGAAAAGTATATCTCCAAGATTACAAATTGGTATATGATGCATTTTCAATGCATCTGGTTAGAACCATGGAGGAGGATAGGACTAAGAGGCTAAGCATGGAAGCTCAAGAGGTCATTTATAAACATGGAGCCTGGTTTATCCAATTTTCTACCTTTTCATATATTAGGATTGAGGGATTTGAGGGGCATCCTGTTATGTTGCCAAGATACCCTATTGATAGGGTCATCTTGATAGAGTTTGTTAGACAGGTGTCTACAACGGTTGAAGCTTATAAAGCACAAAAGAAGCTTCCTCTGGTTTTTTTCCAGTGTATATGGGGTGGTGTTTATGCCCAAATTCAAAGAGCATAAAACATGCTATTGGGGGGATAAAACTAATGTACCTACAACCATTTCCTCTCACCAGATCATATGCTCCTTATGGTAGGATGCAGAAGTTACTAGGGAAACAAATACATCAAAAGCATCTAGAGAAGAAGGAAATATCAAAGGCTCACCTTGAATCAAATTAGGACCTTTGATTGCATCCCAGTGCCAGGACAACTCCATAAGGATGATGGGAAGATAATGTTTAATGAATATGAAGACAAGAAGGTGTATAATGACACCATATCGACTCTTGATCTCACACAGCCAGAAGATATATCCTTGGACCAAATAATGCAAGGGTGATAAAACTAACTCAAAAGTGGGTGGATACAAAAGTCTCTGAGCTAAAGAAGGAGGCATGGCCCTTACTGTTGACAATAAGAAAAAGAGATAGGAATTATCGAATGAAGAATATGATGATTTCCTTATTGAGAAGAGAAAATCTAATGGGGAGAGATTACCCACTAAAAAACAAAAGAAGATACCCTCCAAAGGTAAGAAGGTTGAAAATGAACCAAAGGGGGTGATCGTAGAAAGAATTTCTACTAAAGGTGAGGGTGCATATACATCTATTCATGCATCTATATTGGCTCATATATCCACATCACAAGCATCACCAAAGAAACTAAAGACTAAGAGGATTTTGAGACCTGTTACTGAGAGCACGGAGATGTAAGTAGAAGAATAGGGTCTACAAGGTGATTTGGGAGGAGATTCCCCTTTAGAAGAAGAATAATTAGAAAATGAGCCAAGGGATGATGACTTGCTAATTGTAAGTAGGAAAAGAAAAAAGGTGTTCCAAAAAGTACCAACCAGGAAGCAGAGAATAGCTATGAGGGGGAATATCAACACTAATTCCATCATGTTGAGAGGAATGGGTAGTGAGGTTTTCAGAAAAGAACGAAAGCATGAAGTCCCCATTCCTGAAATAATTAAGTTTAAAACTAAGAGGGCTGAGGAGTAGACAAGAGAAGTGCTCATGGCTAGTAAGGAGACTCCTTTCCCTCTTGATGATACTGTAGAATTATCAAATGATGAAGTAGTCTAGGATGTGGCCACTCAATGTATGGAAACCTTGGTTGCTAACACTGGGATGACTCCTCATGAGACCCCATTAGCCCAGATGAGGGTGTTACAAGAAGAAAAATAGATGGAAGAAATGAAATAGGATAGTCTTAAAAGAGTAGCCCAATAGATAGGGCTAGATAATTTGGTTGAACAGGTTACAAGCCCTACAACAATAGACCTGACATATAGGGGTGATGTAAGCCCAAATAAAGACAATAATCCACCCCTAGATCCTAAAAGTGCTAAAGAGGTAGGGCACACAAAGAAAGATAATGGTGCACTTGGTTAGGATCAAGAACAAATTAAGACACCGATAGAAACAAAAACATCAGAAACACAACACCAGAGTGGGGTGATTAGGGTATACCAGACAATGGTGCTGGTCAGGCCCAAAGTGGTTCATCTTTGCCTTAGGGTAAGTGATGGGGAGTGTGCAGTGGTAACCTAGACAAAATCAAATTTATTTTATGTTGGTAAGACTCCACCTACTGGCCATTGATATACCTCAATCAGTCAGATAACTATCAGTCAAAATGACTTTCTCAAGTCTTACCGTTATTCTACCTTACACCGATAGTTCAACTGAATTTATCTTTAGTGAGATACAACAGGACTCACACCAAGTCAATCAACTCTTTATCATCGGTGAGACTTACTTCTATTGGTGAATTCTTCTATCCTTTAACTGATGCCCCAATGAGGGTTAAGTTCCCCTCATCTTAGCCGTGACGGCTTCAACGCTGGTTGGGCTTGACATTTTGGTAAACTCCTTTGATGTGTTTCTGATATGCTGATGTCATTTGTCTTCGGTGAGACTCTTATCGTCGGTGAGCACTTACAAACTCTGGTCGATGTGCCGATAGACTAACTCCCTCGGTGAGGCTTGTCTTGTTGTTGGGACTTACTCTGAAGTTGCCGATACATCGATAGACTTCCCGCGCTCATCTTTGGTAAGACTGGCTGACTTCGGCAGATTTGTTTTGAGTCCCAATGATATGCCGATGCACAATTTACTTTCTCCCTCTTCAATCAAACCCTAGCACATGGAGATGCTAGGTCAGCCTACTATGCAAAACACTCTATCTAGATCCTCTATACCATCGAACACAAAAACAAAACAAGAAACAAAAACAAATACTTGTGCAATGAATCCATTCCATTGATTTCGATAGAAATCATACCAGTGGAATGTTTCACGTCAACATACTGCAACGATGGAAAGCACAGAAAGAATAGAAATCTACAGTTATACAAATTATAGTTACAGGGAACATAAATCAAATTGATGGAACATAATTGTTTTATTTCTCCTTAGAACAATACACAATCACCTTCATACTTTTTCTCCTTCTTTCCAGATAGTTCCTTCCTCTGGTTGTTATCAACTCAACCTGCCAGTAGTTGGAAAACCAACTGATGCAAATAGTTGGAAGACCAATTGATCCAAAACTACTTCAAACTGTCTTACTACCCTGTTTTGGCACTATGTTATTACAATATGACAAAAGTGTGTTTTAAGTCACTTTGGACTTACAAAAATGGGTTCTAGGTCCTACAAGACCTAGAGACAAACAGAAATGAAAATGCATTGGTCAAATAGACCTTATTACAAATGAAAATAGGATTTTCTAGGTACTCCTACACCATACTCCCCAGGTGAAAGTTGTCTCAAGTCCTCTTAGAGACTAATTGGTGGAAATCACCACCCTACTTTCTGATGTCTTCTTCCAGCATACATGTGGCTTCTGAATCAAGAAGTCCTTGCCATTTAACCAAGTGCTCAAAATAGGTCTAATTTCTTGTCTTCTTAGCTATCCTACTATCCAAGAGGTACTCCATCTTAGGTGGTTCCTTAGGTGGTAAATGCTACACCCACTCTGCATTGTCTTGGACATAATCTATTGTACCTTCTCCTATATCAGCACTCCTATATAATGTTAGATCAGCAACATTGAATATAGGGGAAATAGCAATATCATCAGGGAGTTCAATTTTGTAAGCATTAGGACCATATTTCTCTAAAATCTGACAAGGTCCAATTTTTCTTATCATCAACTTGCTGTGACTTCCCTTGGGTAGTCTATTCTTGTTGAGATGAACCATGACCATATCTCCTATTTGGTACTGCACATCCCTTTTCCTTTGATCCACTCTAGCCTTGATCTTCTGACTATTCTTGTGTAGAGAATCTTTGACTTGTTGATGGATATCTTTCATAGCCTCTGCAAATGTATCAGCATGTCCACTCCTTTTGTCAAACCCTTGAACATCTCTCAATTCAAAAATTCCTCTAGGATAACTACCATAGACAACTTCAAAAGGACTTAGACCTATACTTCTATTTGTGGAATCATTATAGGCATATTCTACATGTGGGAGTACCACATCCCAACTACTACCATGTTCTCTTGTCAAACATCTCAACAGATTGCCTAATGACCTATTCATAGCCTCAGTTTGGCCATCAGTTTGAGGATGGTATGCTGAGCTAAAATACAAGTTTGTACCCAATCTTTTCGACAAGGTTCTCCAAAAATGTCCCACAAATTTGTTGTCTCTATCAGATACAATACTCAAAGGCAATCCATGAATACTAACAATTTCTTTAAAGAACAAGCCTGCAATGTAACTAGAATCATTGGTGGTTTTACAAGGAATAAAGTGAGCCATCTTGCTGAACATGTCTACCACAACAAACACACTATCATAACCTATCCTTGTCTTTGGTAACCCCATCACAAAATCCATACTCAAACTTTCCCATGGTTTGTTTGGTATGAGCAAAGGTTGGTACAATCCTACATTGGTTGAGACCCCCTTTGCTCTTTGACATACCATGAAACTCTCAACAAACCTTCTAATATTAGATTGCATCTTTGGCCAAAAGTAAAATCTTCTTACCAGATCTAAAGTTTTATTGAGTCAAAAATGTCCTCCTAAACCACCACTATGTATTTCCTTCACTATATTATCCCTCATTGAACACTTAGGGATACATAGTTGACTCCCTTTAAACAAAAGTCCATCCTACAATGTATAATCTGAAAATTCACTGTGGAAAGCATTGGCAAACTCACTGCATACCTTGCAAATCTCCTTGAAATCTTGGTCCTCTTCATACAATCCTTTGAGTGCCTCAACACCCATGCTTTGTAACTGCACTTCTTGTACTATCAACACCCTTCTGCTCAAAGCATCAGCAACCATATTGGTTATCACCTTCTTATGTTTGATGATGAAGGATTATGCTTGAAGACTTTCCACCAACTTCATGTGTCTATGACTGAGTTTTTCCTGTCTATTCAAAAAAACTGAGTGCATGATTGTCAGTGTATACAATAAATTCTTTAGGAAGCAAGTAGTGCCTCTATTTTTTTAGAGCTTGTACCATGGTATACAACTCTAAATCATAAGAGGAGTACTTCCTCTTAGCTTCATTCAAATTTTCACTAAAAAAGGCTACTAATTTACCTTCTTGGCTTAACACTGCCCCTATGGCCAACCCACTTGCATCACATTCAATGGTGAAGACCTTATTGAAATTAGGAAGTACTAAGATAGGATACTCAACAACTTTTTACTTCAGACTTTCAAAACTCTGATCTGCCTCTTTTTTCCACACAAACTTCACCAAACCTCCACCCTTGATGGTCTCTAACATAGGTGCACAAATATCACTGTAGTTCCTAATGAATTTTCTATAAAATGTGGCCAAACCATCAAAACCTCTGACCTCTTCTGTTGTTCTAGGTGTAGGCCAATTCAAAATAGCTTCTTCCTTGGAAGGATCCATTTTCAGATCACCCTTAGAGATGACAAAGCCCAGGTAAATCAATTCTTATTTCATGAAGTCACACTTTTCCAAGTTTATCATTAACTTATGATCTTGTAGCCTCTTCAACACTATCTCCAAATGTTTCACGTGTTCTTCCTTGCTCTTACTAAACACCAAGATATCATCAAGGTGGACTACCACAAATTTCCCTATGAATTCTTGCAACACCTCATTCATTAGTCTCATAAAGGTGCTAGGGGCATTTGAAAGACCAAAAGGCATCACAAGCCACTCATACAACCCTTCATTAGTTTTGAATGATTTCTTCCACTCATCCCCATCTCTTATTCATATTTGGTGATACCCACTCTTTAAGTCTATCTTGGAGAAATAAGTAGCCCCTCCCAAATAATCCATTAGATCTTCTATTCTAGAAATGGGAAACCTATACCTGATGGTTATCCTATTGATGGCCCTAGAATCAGTACAAAGCCTCCATTTTCTATCCTTTTTTGGGGGTAAAATAGTAGGTACTGCACATGGGCTAAGGCTCTTCCTTATCAGCCCTTTGTTTAGGAGTTCTTGAATATGATTTGTTATCTCTTCATTCTGCTAAGTAGTCATTTTATATGCTTCTTTATTAGGAAGTACTGGTCCTGGTATGAGGTCTATTTGGTGGTTAATATCTATGACAGGTGGTAGGGAATCAGGTATGTCTGTTGCAATCACCCCTTTGTAACTTTCAAGTAGATCTCTGACCTCCTTAGGTCCTACTTCCCTCACACTTTCCTTCCTTTCCCTTTTAAACTTCATAATCAAAGAAAAACCTACTCCATCACCTTACTTTAATGTGTCCATGAATTCTTCTTCTCCTACCATCATTACACTAGACCCTGCATGATGTGGATCCTCTTCTACCAATGACTATATCCTATAAGTCACACCATCCTTTTGGAATGAGTAAGCATTCTTTTCTCCATCATGATGAGCCTTTCTGTCAAACTGCCATGGTCTACCTAACAAAAGATGGCAAGCATCCATTGGAAGGATGTCACACAAGATTTTATCTATATACCCCCCAATACTGAATTCTACCCATGCTTGTTCATTGATGAGTATGTGTTGCCCCTTATTCAACCAACTGACTTTGTATGGACTTCTATGGGGTATCCTTTCTAACTTTAACTTATTCACTACTTCCAAAGATATGATATTATCAGTAGAACCAGAGTCAATAATAACTTTACAAATCTTACCTTGGATCTTACAATTGATTCTAAACAAAGCCCTTCTTTGAGATGGTTTAGTCTATGCTGGTTCCTTGAGTAGCGTCCTCTTGATCATCAGATTTTCTCCCATCTCTGATGTTAGATTCACTTCAGGAGATGTCACACTCCTTACATCTTCTTGAATCAAAGTGGTTCTCTTCTCACCACCATGAGAAGTTGAGGCCTTCTCTTGACACTTGTATGTCGAGTGCCCTATCTGATTGTAGTTATAACATCTCATATTGGAGAACTTGGATCCTTTACCTGATCCATTTGTCCCACCCCTTCCATTAGGCCTTCTTCCTTGGTAGCCTCCTCTGCTACTTGAGTCTCCAACTTGCTCTTCTTGGTTAGACTCACGATTAGGCCTCTAGTTAGGACTTCTTCCTCCAAAACTACCTCTGCCTCTGAAAATTCTTCCTCCTCTACCTCTATTATCCTGCTCACTCTTTCTCTTTATTTTCTCTTTAGCCCTTAAGGCCATTTGGAAACACTTGTTCACTATTTTTGGTGCTAAGATGCTGATCTCATCTTGGATGTTCATCCTTAGGCCATTTAGATACCTTGCCACCTTCTCTGACTCTTCTTCTTGTCTCTTTGATCTAAGATTGAGTTTATGAAACTCTTCTGTGTATGCATTCACATCAAGGTCTCTTTGTCTGAGGTTCTGGAATTTCTTATACATCTGCACGTTATAGTCCAAAGGTAAGAATTGTACCTTGATTTTGGTCTTCATCCTTTCCTAGGAGGTTATCATATTCTTCCCCTCCTTGACTCTCTCTCCTTGCTCATAATTCCACCATGCAAGAGCAGACCTCTTCAATCTTGCCTTTGCCAACTTAACCCTCTTATCATCAGGGACTTCTTTGTATTCGAAATGATTGTTCAATGTCTCAATCTAGTCAATCACCTCTTCAGCTTCCATACTTCCACTATACATAGGTAACCCATCTATGGTGTCCCTATTGAATGACTTCAAAGCATTTACAAATACCATCTAGTCTACTAGTATCTCCTCTGTCCTCTTATTGGTTTCATCAATTTCTATATCTCCTTCATCGTTATCACTTTCATCTTCCCTATCCTTACCCTTGGTTCTTTTCAATTCCTCAAGCTTGGACTCAAACGTCACTTCAATCAGTTTCTTCACTGCATCTTGTGACATGCTTTTAGGAGGCATCGTGCTAGCCTTTGCTTCACTTTCATTATCTGACATACACCAAGACCACACCACCCAAGTGATCTTCAAAACTCACTTTGATACTAATATGATGGGAGTGCTATAGGGTATCATAGACAAAATCAAATTTGTTTTATGTTGGCAAGACTCCACCTACTGGCCACCGATACACCTCGATCGGTCAGATAACCTTCCGTCAGAATGACTTTCTCAAGTCTTACCGTTGTTCTACCTTACACTGATAGCTCAACTAAATTTATCTTTGGCGAGATACAACAAGACTCACACCAAGTCAATCAACTCTTGATCATCGACAAGACTTACTTCTATCGGTAAAGTCTTCTATCCTTCAATCGATGCCCTGGTGACGGTTAAGTTCCCCTTGTCTTAACTGTGATGGCTTCAATGCCGGTTGGGCATGACTTTTTGGTAAAATCCTTTGATGTGCTTCCAATATGCTGATGGCATTTGTCTTTGGTAAGACTCTTCTTGTCAGCGAGAACTTACAAACTCTAGTCAATGCACCAATAGAGCAACTCCCTTGGCGAGACTTGTCCTATCGGTGGGACTTACTCTGGAGTTGCTGATACACCAATAGACTTCCCGCACTCGTCTTCAGCAACACTTCCTAACTTTGATGGACTTGTTTTGAGTCCTAGCGATATGCCAATACACAGTTTACTTTCTCCCTCTTCAACTGAACCCTAGCACATGGAGATGCTAGGTCAACCTACTGTGCAAAACACTGTGTCTGGATCCTCTGCACCATCAAACACAAAACCAAAACAAGAAACAAAAATAAATACTTGTACAACAAAGCCATTCCATTGATTTTGATAGAAATCATACCAGTGCAATGCTTCACGTTGACATACTGCAATGATGGAAAGCGCAGAAAGAATATAAATATATAGTTATACAAATTGCAGTTACAGGGAATGAAAATCAAATTGACGAAACATAATAGTTTTATTTCTCCTTAGAACAATACACAATCACCTTCACACTTTTTCTCCTTTTCAGATAGTTCCTTCCTCTGGTTGTTATCAACTCAACCTGCCAGTAGTTGGAAAACTAACTGATGCGAACAGTTGGGAGACCAAGCAATCCAAAACTGCTTCAAACTATCCTACTACCCTGTTTCAGCACTATGTAATTACAATATGACAAAAGTGTGTTTTAAGTCAGTTTGGACTTACAAAAATTGGGTTCTAGGTCCTGAAAGACCTAGAGACAAACAAAAATGAAAATGCATTGGTCAAATTGGCATTATTACAAAAGAAAACAAGATTTTCTAGGTGCTCCTGCACCAGTAAGTCTGATCAAGAGATGCTTCACAAGGATGCTCAGCAAGAACAGAGCACATCTCCACCACATACTAAGGAGGGAGATTCGATAAAAGCACTAGGGATTGAAGAAAAATCAGGTCAAATGGGACCTAGTTCAGAAAATATCACTACACCAAAAGAAGGAGAACAGAAAATAACCCATGATTTGGTTACTAGTAAGGAAATAGAAGATATGACCAAGGGTGATCAGGGTGATCTCTAAGGTCAAAATGCACAAGCTTCTCAAGGGGTTAATGTATCATAGGATGAACAAAATAAGAAAGGTAATGGAATTCCCAAGGAAAGCTTACCAAAGGATGCACAAGATCAAAATGTGAATATTCCACAAGATCCTCCTTTACAAAAGGAATCCCCTCAATAGGAGGAACCTCAGAGAGATCCCCCTCATGATGAAATGCATGAGGAAGAAATCAAGAAGGTGCCATCACCACCAAGGATAGAATCTAACACAGGAGAGAAGGACAACCATGACATAGGGAGGGGTCATCAAGAATCTAGAGGTGATATACCTCATTGGCTGAGAAGCGAAATACATGTGCAACAAGTAGAGGAGGTCCCAGATTTTGATGTGTCTGCCCTATTTGCCGAAAGCATGATGAAGCCAAGGAGAAAGGCTAAGTTCACATCCATAATAAAGAGAGATTCTACTACAAGTAGGAGGACCGCACAAGTACCCCTCCCTATAGTTGAAATGGAGAAAGGAAAAATAAGCCTAGAAGAGTTTCATATCACTAATGTTGATCTAGGTTTTAAAAATGCAGACCAAGAGGGTCAAGAGGGAAAGGATATTATTGATTCTCTAACCAAAAGGGTAAAGAGGGAAAAGGAGAAGAATAAGGTACATAAAGAGCACATTGCTCAATTGCATTCTTTTATAAAAGTTTTAATTAACCTTGATCATGCACCTGCTGATCCGGCCATCCCATTGGATATTATTTCACAAAAGGAGGTTACCAAATTGGACCTGATGAAGCATGAGGTGATGGTGATTGAGAAATGCATGTTATCAACATTTGTTGGAGTTAAATATGTGGTAAGGACCTCTCTGTAGAGATGGAATTCTTTGAGCTGTTAGACTTAGGGCACACAACTGAGAGGGGGGTGAATCAGTTGTTCAAAACTTTCTCCAATTAAACACTTAAGTCTTCTTCGTGATTAGGCTGTATATTAATCATAAACCATAATGCATTCCAATCAAGAGTAGAAACATATTAACACATAAGACACCAATATTTTGACGTGGAAAACTCGATTAAGGGAAAAACCACAGGATGATTAACCCAAGATTGTATTCTCTATTAGAAGAATAGAAAGAACAAAATGGCACATGCTAATTAGGGCTCACTGCCCAAGCACACTACTCACAAGAGGCTCACTACCTACAAGAGACACACTGTCTACAAAGAAATGAATATCACATACATGAACTGGACAATAGCATCTTCACCATGCTTGAATCAGTTCCATTTAAGCCTAATACTTCTACTCTACCTTTCGCTCTCCTCCTCACTACCACACTCTCATGACCACAAGGACAACTTAAAACTAACTTCACAATCCCTTATTTATACAAGGCATCGACTTAGGAATAATCATCTAAGTCGGCAAACATTCATAAGATTATCCGCTAGATGGATAACTCATTTGGTCGGCCTGTCGCAAGAAGAACATCATCATCCAGAAGTTACTCTTCAATTGTGAGCTGTAACTTCAATGCAGACAACCAACATGAATTGGACATGATCCAAAGACTTCCATAAGCTTGCCTGAATCACCAAGAACATCCACACTTCTTTTGCTTACTGAAATCCTTCTCTCCTTCATCTAGAACCTCAAGAGCACAGTCTGCCATTACTGTCACAAAGGAATAGATGCTTGCAGACCTTCAAACCATGAACCAATGGAGTTGATACACCACAAAGACTTCCTCAACATTCCCTCAAATCTGCAAAACTGAAAACTTCATTTCCAGATCTCACCAGACCTTTCTTGTTACTCTCTATCACCTCTGAACACCTACTAGAACTGGTTTTACTTGAGCAGCCACAACTTCTTCATATCTTCATGTAGACCTCTGAAATCTCTACTAGATCTCCTACAGACACTTATCTTCAAACCCTTTAATCCACATCCTCTGATCATCATCCTATCTTGGACTTTTTCCTTACAGTCATCACTATTCTTCACTGTTCCTAATTGAGACTAATTTTCTCAATATCCTCAGCTCACAGCTCATGCAAACCTTATCATTAATGCAACAAGAGTATGTTGACATCAATGACAATACCACTTAGGCCCATACTTGCAACAATCTCCCACTTTGTCATTGATGGCAACATAAGATGTGAAAAACTATTTTAACCATCAAGTCAAGAACTTCTTCTTACTGTCACAGCTCCCCCTATCAGCAACAACCATTCACATGTCTTCTCTCCCTTTACTGCTCCCTCTTTGATCAGAAACCACTTGTTTTTCACATGTCTTCTCTCCCCCTTTGACATCAATGGAAAAGGGCACATACTTGCAATTCCAACACTTTGGAATCATACCTGCTGCTCCCCCTAAGTAGCAGCTCCCATCAATTCGGATCACAAGATATGACTGTGATGTCCACCGGACTAATGCACCTCAGTGCACCTTAGTTCATCCCCGAAGGGACAATAACCCCTAACTTCTCCCTGAGATACTCAAAAGAGTCCCTAGGTAGAGGTTTAGTAAAGATGTCTGCAATCTGATCCTTGGAGGGTACAAACTCCAATCTAACTTCATTCTTGTTCACTTGCTCTCTCAAAAAGTGAAACTTGATGGATATGTGTTTAGTCTTTGAATGCAACACTAGATTCTTAGATATACTTATAGCACTTGAATTATCACAGAAGATTGTGATAGGTTCCTCATACTCTACTTTGATATCTCTTAACATCTACTTCATCCACAAAACTTGAGTGCAACTTCCTACTACTGCAATATATTCTACTTCAGTTGTAGACAAAGATATTGCCTTTTGTTTCTTGCTTAGCCAAGAAACCAATCTCTTCCCCAAAAAGAATGCTCCACCACTATCAGACCTCAGACATTTCAATTTCAATCCGGTTTCATTCTCTACCATAGCCTTGAATATTTTGAATTTCTCAAAAGCTTCTAATTTCTCTTTCAAAAAAGTTACCCACATCATCTAGGAATAGTCATCAATTAGTAACATGAAGTATCTATCACCTTGCATACTCCTAATTCTTGACGGGACACAAAGGTTGGTATGAACTAAGTCCAATAATCCGGTAGAAGACAATTCCTTACTCTTGAATGTGATTCTTCTTAGCTTACCCAACTGACATTCTTTGTACAAGCTATTGGTAGGTTTCACTAATTTTGGAAGATCTATTATAGCCTGAGTATTGCTTATCTTGATGATATTATCAAAATTCACATGACACATTCTCCTGTGCCATAACCAACTTTGATCAACTTAAACAAATAAGCAACTTTTACCAGTGTCAACCAAGTGGAAGATATTACCTTTAGTTTGGGTACCAGATGCAATCTCTGTTCTGGAGCTTTCAAAGATCTTGCATTTTCCATTCTTGAACTGGAGATCATAGCCTTTGTCCACCAACTATTCAACACTGAGAAGATTGTGCTTCAAGCCTTCAACATATAGAACATTTCTGGTTTTGTTCCTTCCATCAAAAGAAATAGTTTCTCTTCCTCTGATTCTACCAACAGAATTATCACCAAACTTCACCACTCCTCCTTCATACCTTTCCAAATCTATGAACTTATTTTTGTCACCTGTCATATGGTGAGAGCAACCATTGTCAATGACCCAATCATCCTTTTCTTCAACTTGGGCAGCCAGGGCTCTTTCTACAACTTTATGATTGATAGATATAGAGGATATTGGTTCTTCTTCCTTGATGGCAATAAAAACCCATTCACTTCCAGATTTGTTTTCAATCTCTGATTCATCATCTGTTACTCCTTCATTATCATCTTCTTCATGAACATAGTAACAATTCTTTTGGAACCTTGATCTGTTAGGATTTGGCCTTGAAAATCTTTCTGGACATTTTGAGGTAGAATGACCAATCTTATTGTAGTTAAAACACTTAAAAGGCAATTTTCCTTCATACTTACTGGATCCTCTTGGTAGTCTCTTTGCAATAATGGCTTCAAGTTGAGTAGTTTCTACTTCTTCTTCCAGGACTTTTCTTGCTTTTTCATACCATGATAGTTTCCTTGATGAGTTCTCTCCCGGATCAAACCTTTGTTTACCTTTTACAGAGGCACTGGCTTTAAATGCAGATTCAGCCTTGGGGGGATCATCTCCAAGCTCGATCATTTCAAATGTAGCTAATTTGCTAGCCAATTGGTCTCTTATGACAGTTGTATGGGCTCTGAATTCATCAATGGCAGCAACCTTGATTTTGTAAGAGGCAAGAAGGGATCTAAGAATTTTTCCAACAATCTCATTTTCATCCAAGACTCCACCAGCATTTCTAATTCCAAAAACAAGCTCATATACTCTTGGCATAAAAGTAGTAATATTTTCATCATCTCTCATCTTTAGTTTTTCAAATTTCCCTTTCAGACTCTGTAACCTTGCACATTTAACGTACTAGTCTCCTTCATGCAAAAGTTCCAATTTTTTCAAAATATCAAAAGCAGTTGGAAGGTCAATAACATTTGAGAGCTCTGAATCAGATAATGCGCTTAGAAGAGCTTCTCTAGTTCACAGATTATTTTCAGCATCTATGATTTGATTTGGAGCTTTTGGACCACCTTGTGGACATACATACTGTATTGTAACCATGGTCCAGTATGCCATTCCCATGCATTGCAAGTGACACTTCATGCGACCTTTCCATAGATTAAAATTTGTTCCATCAAACTTCAGACTATCCTTCTTGTAGGATGACATCCTAGATCTCCTCAAGTGGTTAAGCTCTTTTAGAGGAACTTAGCTCTGATACCAATTGTTAGACTTAGGGCACACAACTGAGAGGGGTGGTGAATCAGTTGTTCAAAACTTTCTCCAATTAAACACTTAAGTCTTCTTAGTGATTAGTTGTATATTAATCATAAACCATAATGCATTCAAATCAAGAGCAGAAACATATTAACACATAAGACACCAAGATTTTGATGTGGAAAACCTAGTTAAGGGAAAAACCATGGGGTGATTAACCCAAGATTGTATTCTCTGTTAGAAGAATAGAAAGAAAAAAATGGCATGTGCCAATTAGGGCTCACTGCCCAAGCACACTACTGACAAGAGGCTCATTGCCTACAAGAGACACACAAAGAAATGAATATCACATACATGAACTAGAGAATAACATCTTCACCATGCTTGAATCAGTTCCATTTAAGCCTAATACTTCTGCTCTACCTTTTACTCTCCTCCTCACTACCACACTCTCATGACCACAAGGACAACTTCAAACTAACTTCACAATCCCTTATTTATACAAGGCATCAACTTAGGAATGATCATCTAAGTCGGCAAGCATTCATAAGATTATCCACTAGATGGATAACTCATCTGGTCGGCCTGTCTCAAGAACACCATCATCTAGAAGTTACTCTTCAATTGTGAGGTCCAACTGCAATACGAACCACCAACATGAATTGGACATGATCCAAATATCTCCACAAGCTTGCCTGAATCACCAAAAACATCCACACTTCTTCTGCTTACTAAAATCCTTCTCTCCTTCATCTGGAACCTCAAGAACATAGTCTGTCATTACTATCACAAAGGAATAGATGCTTGTGGACCTTCAAACCATGAAACCAATGGAGTTGATACACCACAAAGACTTCCTCAGCACTCCCTCAAATCCATAGAACTGGAAACTTCATTTCTGGATCTCACCAGACCTTCCCTGTTACTCTCTGTCACCTCTGAACACCTACCGAAACTGGTTTTACTTGAGCAGCCACAACTTCTTCATATCTTCATACAGACCTTTGAAATCTCTATGGATCTCCTACAAACACTTATCTTCAAACCCTTTAATCCACATCCTCTGATCATCATCCTATCTTGGACTTTTGCCTTACAGTCATCACTGTTCTTCATTGTTCCTAATTGAGACTAATTTTCTCAATATCCTTAGCTCACGGCTCATCCAAACCTTATCATTAATGCAACAAGAGTATGTTGACATCAATGACAATACCAATTAGGCCCATACTTGCAACATGAGCACCTTAAAGAGAAAGGTAGACAAGATGCAAAATAAAACAGGTAGAAGGTCATTCAAATTGGAAAAAGATCTAGATGTTCTGAGTGAGATGAGAAGAATTGATCCAAAAATTTTGATAAGTAACAAGGTATTAGATAATAACACTACCCTACTAATGGGGATCTAGTATGAAGATATCAGGTTCAAATGTAATTTATTGAAGAAATGCATTGGCAAGCTTAGAGACATTAGTGTCAAACTACATAGCATGATGGCATATGAGGCAGAGACCTTGGAGGCTTTAGAAGGGAAAATAAAAGGTAAAATTGAGAATCAAGATGCAGATTTTGTTTTTAAGGCTCTACATGATAATTTCAAGCCTGTAGCAGATGACCCCCTAAATCACCTGATGGAGGAAGTGATGAATAGAATCATGAGGATAAATTTCAAAGTGGAAACATATAATGAGACATTAAACAGTAGGAAAGGCAAGATTTAAGCCCTCAAGGCTAAATTCCACTCCCATAAAACTGCAATAATAAAAGCTAATGTCCAAGATGGGGGAGAGGTTGACAAAATAGTGCAAGCATATGAATCAATCAGGACAGCAGTAAAGGTCCATATAGGAGAGGGTGTTTACCAAAGTGATAGTGATAGTGAAAGTGCTGAAAGTGAAGAGAATAATGAGCAAGAAGAAAGTGAAAAAGAAGGAGATGAAGAGTAAGTAGAGATGCATCACCAATTAAACATATGCATGAGAAACTTATAAGTAGCAAGTCATACAGATGGTTGCCAGCTGGCAACTTGTTCCATGAATAATGGTGTTGACTAAGTCAATAGAAAATTGTTAACTATTGATCTAAATTGATAAATCTTGACCATTGGTCAGTTGTAACTACCTCCTCTCCTTATTCTATAAAAGGTGAAGAAGTGTAATCTTTTGGTCATTTGAAACTTAATTGAAATTTGATTGCTAAAGAATTTAGGACCTATTTCAAAGTTATTGTGAATGTACATGTTTGGCATTCTTAATAAAAGAGAAGTTGTTTTGATTACAAATCATTGTAAATCCTAAGTAATCTATGAGTGGAATCTAGATATATGCATTGATTAGCTACATCCCTTGGAGTGCTTTTCAGACTGCATATGTTGTTTTCATTCTTTGTTCCTTTGAAGTTAGCATCAACCATACCTAGTTGTGGAACAACCTGGTGAATTATGGGTTGATTTCTTCTTTTCAATACTGTATCTTGTGTGTATGTGATTCAATAACTAAAGGTTCACTAAAATTATAAGTATTTCTTTAATTTTCTTTGAATTTCATTACAAATCATCTCCATAATTGCAAAAAACATACAATCAAGAGCAAATAAACCTAAAATATGCAAATATCTTGTAAATAATTGAAAATACAGATCATATTTTGAATAAAAGCATGTCAAATTGATAAATATCATGCTAATATAGATAAGAATCTATGATAAACACATGAATATTCACTTGTAGACACATTATTTGAATAAATATGCAGTGTAGAAGAATGTGTAAGTTTATGATGGTCAATGATTAGAAGAATTGATCAAACTTACAAATATCATAGCGATCTTTGGAATAGAGTAGAATTAACCTCTTTGTGAAGTGAATTTACAGAATACAGTTGTAATATTGATTATCTAAGCAAATGTAAGACCACTTGAAATGGAAAACAACATGTCACATCAACCTCTGAGTAACATCAGATGATCATGACATGATCAACAGAGCCTTGGAGTCATCAATTTATCTTAAGTTGATCATACTTTACAAGATAATAAAGGTTTGTTGTACAAATTTTTATGTATGTTGTTATGACTAATAATCATCATCAACATAAATTGGCACTAGAAAGAGGGCCTATATTCACTGTCTAGTAGGTGATTTAGTAACGCATGTGTATTTTCCCATGTCAGAAGTGAGGTAACATTCTCACGGATCATTACTTCAAGTATTTTGCAAAGATTTACCATTTTTGAGTCTTTTCATGCTTGTTCACCACAAATATTTCAAAATCAAGCATATATATCTTAACCTTTGTAGTCAATTCCTTATGGTTCTTGAAAGATAAGTTGTCATTTAGGATTTCTTATTAAATCTTTGAAGTAATTTGCTTGTGATACCTAATATCCTGATATCTATGTGAGGAAGTCTCCAACCTATCCATATTCACATCAGTTCTACAAATATTACATAAATATCCAGTTAGTTTTGGATTTTGGTCATAAATACATCTTTTGCAGGAATAGTTCAGTAGATCTTTACAATAAAACAAGCCAAATTTCTATAAAATTGTAGAAATCCTAGCTCTTAGGACAAATACCGGGTCTAGATCCAGTGGACTCTTTGAGGAATTGCCTATCCAGGGACTCAGACCTAGAACAGTAGATATTCATCACAATCTTGGTTCTAGTACATCAGAAGCTTCACCAGAACATACTCTAATAGCTCATGTTAAACTGCAAACACTTACAGGACCACCTGTAAACACCTCTAGTCCAACCTCCACCAGTCACAATGTCATTCTTTGCTGTAGAGTCACCTATGACCTTCACTGCATATCATCCTTTACCTAAAAATCCTAACAAGATTTGTCTTGAGTATCATCCATATCAGGATGCTGATGATCACATCAGAACATTCAAGGAAGCTTGTTGTAGAGTGAGAATTGAACATCAGGATGTGGTATGTAGATTATTTCCATTTTCCTTAGGGGAAGAGGCATATAATTGGTATATCAGTCTTGGTCAAGGTTTAGTTGGTTCATGGGCTGCCTTGGAGAAAGCTTATAAGGATAGATTCAAGATACCTATATATCCTTCAATGAATTATCACCTGTTTGCCACAATCAAGAGATTCAAAGGAGAACCTATTGCTAACTTCAATGCTAGATTCCAAAAGATGCTTTCAAAGATGGTTGCTCCTTATATTATAGCAGATGAAGTTGCTAGGAGTATATACTACTTAGCATTATATCCCCTAACTTCTATGTTTATCAAGAGAACACATCCTGGTGTCACAACCTTGGATGGAGCTTTTGAAGAAGCCATAAAAGTCAATCAGCAGTTGATTCTTGCTCCAACACCTAACATTGCATTTCCTACACATCTTGCACTTCCTGCATATCATGCATATCCTACTCAACAATAGACTAATGGAGCTATGATGTCTCTAGCTGTAATACTAGGTCTTTTACAAGTACCTCCACTTAGTATCATGCCACCTCCAAATGGAAATGGTCAGATGGTGCAATATCCAGGACATATATAGGTGCCTTAGGATATAGGACAAAATAGTAATAACATTGGTTCTTCCTTTTTCAAACCTCAAATAGAGAACTTAGTAGCCAAAGTTCAGGAAGAAAAGGAAGAAATTGAAGAGATATCAACACAACTAAGGAAATTGACAACTGAAAGCACTCATTTGAGGAGTCAAAATTTATATTCCCAACTAAATCAAAATAGAGGATATAATAATGATAGATCTAGATATCCTGATAGGGGATATAACAATAATAACAATAACAACAGTGACAATACTAATGCCCCCAGCCAGCCTAGAATATGGAACACTAGGCCAAAAAATGGTTCCTTGCCATCACCCTTAGATAATCAACCTCCTAGTGAACTTAAGCAGACTACTAGGGTGTGTTGGTATCTGGATCGGCAGAGGGTTTGCCAGTTCCAATGCACAAGCAGATTCGACCAACAAATACAGGAGGTTACGTGAGCTACCTGCCCTTCACTTCTAGTTCTGCCACACCAAGGGGGGTATCCCTATAGCTAAAGATGTAACCTTGACTCACCCAATGACAAAAAGATTTATCTTTACAACAACAGGTAGAATACTCTCATGTGTGGACCAAGATTTGCATGATAAATCATAAGTTTAGCAGTGTTTTTGGACATATCTAATTGGTTAGGAATGAGAGTAAGCAGGGGTCCTATTTCTACTCCTATAAACTAACAGGTTGGAAATTTAAAAGGATATGTTTTGATATTTTTGATGCAAGACAGGGGGTTTTGGATTATAACTACTACACAAGGGCAAACCAGTACCTATCTCAGGGCAAGGAGTCAACTAGACATATAAAAGTAAATGATTTGCACTGGCATTCAAGTTTCAACGGGTTAGAACTGGTATTCGCCTTACAAACACCACCCAAGACTGAGTATTTGGTTGCCTCTACTTACACATATCCCAGCTGACATACATTCTTCTTCATACTTCACCTAAAAAAGTTTAATCCACTCCTTGAATGCAAGTCATAGATCAAGCATGCACTACAGAAAGTCTATATTCTAGAATCTGAGGAACCCTTAGCCACCAGATTTAGAAGCTATGCATATAGTGATGGTGACTGATTGTCATTGATGTCAAAAAGGTTTTGCAGGATCTTGGGTTGATATTAGTAAACTTTTGAAGGTCACCTTTTAGGAGGTAAGTGTAAGAGGTTAATGCAAGTTAAGGTTATACTTCAAAAGATAAGGTTTTGCTTCATATATGTGTTCATCAAGAGTTGTGTGAAGTTGTTGACAGGAGCAGGAGACATCATCTTGTGTGTTCTTTCCATTGAGTATGGTAAAGTGTTGTGTCATTCAGATTGAGTTGATGATAATGTAGTTCTGATAGATACAAGACTCATGGTTATGATAGTCTTGTTTGATCTGCTAGTTTACATCATTTGTTGATGCTCACATATTATGGATAGGTGATATCAAAGGCTGAGAGGATCTCAGCTGAACAATATATGATGCTTGTGCTTCAATTTTTGAATATTCACAATATAGGAGTTATTTCATTCATATTCAATTTTCTCACTCTTATTGGTGTGGTTCTCATGGTGTGTAGTTGGTGTTGGATTGAGTTGAATGCAGTTCTGATGATCTTGTTTAAGGTTGTCATCATCATCAAGGATCTTCATCAGAGGATAGATGTTGTGCATTGTATATGTCAATGGTATTAAGGTTTGATCATGGCCGATGGCAGAGTTAAGGTTTGTATTACAGATGGTAGATGGCAGAGCACTTCATATGACTGTGTTAGATTTTGACTTATAAAAAGTTCAAAACAATAATCTAAATCTCTCAAAGTTTTCACAAGGTTCAAAGAGTTCACAAGGTGCTCTAAATGCCAATCACATTCTATATGCACTTTTGTTATGAAAAGATGTTGACTTGTTATTGCAAGTAAATCACTTAAGAGTGACTTGTTAAAGGGCTTGTTTCTCATATAAATGACCGGTCTCCACAAAAACCTTCAAAGTCTTCATTATTCAAATGGAGATAAAAAGTTTTTTTTTAAGTTAGAACCTTTTTCCTCCCATTTTTGGCGGCCACTTATGAGGCATTTAATATATTTTTTTGAGCTATTTTAAAGGCTATCTTTTAGCCTACCAAAGGGGTCTTAAATCTTGGTTTCCCCCTTTACATTTTGATTGGTCTCTTTTTATATTCAAAAAGCTCCAAAAGAAATAAAAAACAGCCATATTTAATGCATTTTTAGGAGCTTGACTTTAGAGAGGGAATATATTAGTTTTTTAAAGTTTCCTTTTAAGGAAAAGACATTCATTCGGTGCAAAGCTTTATATTTATAAAGCATGAAATGCTTTTAGTCAAAGGCACGAATTTATGCCTTGTTTTTTTTAAATTTTTTTTTTTTAAGAAATTTGTTAAATTTCTATTTTATTTAAAAGGCTTGAATTCAATATAGAAGGTATTTTGAGTTTTTCAAGGAGCCTTGATAGGAGATTGTTGATTTTTAAAAAGCAATATTTTTGGGAGACTATTTCTAAAATGCCATTGAAGATTTTTGTGAAGGTGAATATTTTTATAGAGGATGGAGATATTATCATTGAAAATAAATTTTTTTGAAGATTATTTTATTTTGCAAATCACAGAATATTTTTTGCAAAGAAGGAGAAAGGGTTGGAGATTTTTGAACAAGTTTTAGATGATTTATTTTTCACTGGCAAAATGATTTTATTATCAAGGAAGATTAAAGATTTATTGAAGAATTTGAATGCAGGAATTTACAGAGAAGGAGATTGAAATGAAAAAACTAAATATTCAAAGAGATTTTATTTTTCTCCTACAGGTCCTGATTGAAATGTTAGAGGATATGAAGAGTCATTTTTGTAGGTTGTTGAATATTGAAAAAGTTTTAAAGGAGAAGGAATTTCAATGATCTTGCCAATCATGTTGTAGAGAGGAATATATATACATGTATATATAATTTTATTCTTGTAGAGATTGAAGGGTTTTGTACAAAGAGGATAATGAAAATTTGGTTGAAAAAATTTGTAGATTGAAGGGTTTTATGAATTAGAAGAATGTGAAAGGGCAGTTGTATTTTTTGACAGAGATGAAACATACAGAAAATGAAAGGTGAAAAGACATTCAACTTGTATAAAGTTGTTTTTTAGGTGCATTGATGGTGTGAATTAAAAAGAGAGAGATGAAATATACAGTGTTGTGAAGTGTTGTTGAGTGTATCCGGATGTAAGATTAATTTTGAACAGAATGACCATTTAACAGACATATGTTTTGTATTGAATGGAAACAGAGTATCCCTCTGATTTGTTTATTACATCTGTTGGTGATTTGGTTTGCCAGTGAGGCACAGAATGCCAGTGAGGCCTTGTATTAGCCAGTGAGGTTTGCTGGTTAGTGAGACCTATTTGTTTACCAGTGAGGTATATCAGTGTTGGAAGTGGGTGCTTCTGTTTGGTATTGGAGTTGGTGCTCCTAGATACATATTGTAGCCAGTGAGGCAGTTTTGAGTGGTTTTTCTACCCAGAGAGGGTTTTCCACTTCAGTAATTCTTGTGTTAATGATATGCTTCTATGTGTGTTCTTGCTTCTATGTTAAGATTTATCTCTATGTGGTCATGCTCATAATTTTCATTATCAAACTTATACATATATGTGTAATAGTTCATTGATAATTTTCACTTTCTGAGTCTTGTAAATTAAAAGTTATAATAAGTTGCAAAAATCTACACAACACTGATTCACCCCCCCTCTCAGTGTTGTCTCGACTCCTACAATTGGTATCAGAGCCAGTTTCCCTTTTGCAGCTTAATTAGCTTGGGTAGGTCTTGTGTGTGTGTCGAGTTCAATGGGTAAGTGTAGAAGAAATAAGAACATGAGAAATGTCAAGCTTCATTCTGGTCAAAAGACACAAAAGATATCATCCATATCAAATCCAGATGTTGATATAAAGTCAGTTGATAAAGATGTTCTCCAAGTTGATTCTGATATTGTATTAGAAGAAAAAAATTTAGATGTTCCTCAGTTGGATGGTTCAATTTTTTTAATTTGGTATGTTAGAATGCAAGTGTATTTATCCTCCTTAGGATATGATATTTTAATGTCAGTTGAGGATGGTAATTCTACAAATAATAAAGAGACTCTTAAATGCAATCATATAGCCAAGAAGGTTATTTTATCTGGGTTATCTAATGATATTTCTTGTAAGGTTGTGCAGTGTGAAACAACTCAGGATATCTGGAAAGAACTTATAAGAATTTATCAAGGTAATGATAAAGAAGAGAACAATTTGGTGTCTAATGAAAGTGACCATGAAAGAAGACAATCACAATCAGATTCAGAAAAAGTTAACATCACAAGTGATGATGATCAAGAAGATGATGAACAAGACTATGAGATTGATCTGGAAGGAGAGCTCATATATGCTCTAACTAAACTCAAGAAGTACAAGAAGGAGAACAAGAAATTAATGTTGCAATTGCAGCAAGAAAGAGATTTAAAAGACAAAGCACTATCTGACCTTGAAGATACTAGAAGTCTGATTTTGGATTTGAGGAATCAAGTTAGTGAATCAGATAAATTAATTATTAGTCTGAAGATGGAGATTCAGGAAGCTAAGAGGATTGTTGATATAACAAAGGTTGAATTGGAAGCTAGATCAGTTGATTACCAAAAACTTGAAGGAGAAATAGTTTCTTTGAGAAAAAATCTTAAGAATGTTAAGAAGCAATTCGAAAAGAATCTAAAATTTGAAGAGAGCACAAGTAGGTTAAATAAGATGCTTGGTAAACAAAAACTATATGGAGACACTACTGAACTTGGTTTTGAAGAAGGAGAATGTTCAAAACCTAGAGAGACTCCCAGAAAGAAGATTGATTTGAATGATGCCACTGAAAATAAAAAGCATAATCAAAGAAGAAGAAATTTCAAAAGAAATGCTCCTGTTAGACAAGCATACATGTACAGGTATAACTATTCTTTTAATAGTTATTGTTATACTTGTAATCAATTTGGGCACAAATCAGTTAATTGCAGAAGGAACACTAATATTATTTGTTACAAGTGCACTAATGTTGGACATATTCAAAGGAACTGCAAAATGAATAGAATGAATGAATCTGCATGGAAGCATAACATAATTGCTCAAGAGATGTCAAAAAGGTACTATCAGTCATTTGGTTATTATTATAACATAGTTTGTTACAATTGCAAATCTTTTGGTCATAAAGCTCATAGTTGCAGAAAAGCATCATCTAATTTGATAGGTTGGAAATGGAAAGAGGAAGAAAAGGTTTGGAGGAAGAAAGCACCTGTAAAAGTGTGGAAGCAAAAACAAAGTCATGAGAAGGTAAATCCCAAACTTGTGCATCCTACACAAGTTACATCATTAGTTGCATAACAGATAGCATGATGTGAGGGGGAGTTGTTCTTGTACTATCTTTTATCCCCAAGAAGTTACAGGAGGATCAGTTGGTGTTTATCAATGTGATGAACTTGTTTTTCATGCTTTCTTGATAATGTTTCTGATGTTTTTGAGTTTCAGTGTATGATAGTAATATAGGTGTTCATTGACTTATTATGCTTTCAAGGTATTGAAAAAGTGTTTTAGGAGTTCAAATGCACAATTTGTTAGACAAATGATCCTGATTACAAAGATTGATTTGTCATGGTATTGCAATCCAAAGTGTTTTGGAAAGTGTTGTTGCAATAATATCTTGTTTTGAATAATAAAGTCAAGAGGCAAGATGATGCAAAGGTATCCACACTAAAACCTTGACATACAGCATGGATGTCCGCAACCCTTCATCATCATCATCATATTTCCCTTTACACTGTCAGCATCATCATATTTACTCTGCCGACCGATATCCTCTTGCAGACAAGCCTTCGCCCTTTCACATGTCAGCAGCACCATCATATCCGACTATCGGCAGCATCATGATGTTCAACATCATGTACATCAGCAGGATATAGAACATCTGGTTCCTCCCATATATCCTGATGATGATACTCTACTTCACGCACCTTTCCTTTGATGCTTACGTCACCCCGATATCCTGATGACAATTATCCTGATGACGATGACGTCACATGCAGTTTCCTCAATATCCTGCTGTCAGCCAAACTTAACATTTTCGGCCCGCGATCAACCCGATCTTCTACCTTATGCCGATACACTCCTCCTCGGCAACACCTGATGATGATCACCCCAATGCACATTCACTTTATGCAACCGATTGCATCATGCTCATCTCCACTTACTCGGATGACGCCCGAAGCGACTGCAGGATATACACCGAAATATCCTGATGATGCCGTTGTGAAGGATTTTCCAAACTTAGCGAATTTTCGATCCACTGAACCTCCTGGGATGACCCGATCTGCTTCCAGGGTGATCTTCCAGACTCTAACAACTAACACGACCTAGCACATACCCATGCTAGGGTCTTCAACACCTCTCGATCACGATCCTGTAAACAGACATGCAAACAAACACGAAATGCAAACTATAACCTACCCTACTGTACATGGCCATTCCACCGATCCGACGAATCAACCGGTGGAATGGATCAGCAAATCCATGAAACCACCAAAACAGCAAATCGATTTCACAATGGAGATCAAACAGGAAATGAACACAAACAGGATCTCTTATTTGATTTCAAAAGATGCAATACAATGATCAGTCTCTCTCTCTCTGTCTCACTCTGTGCAACCTAACTCGATCCTCATACATATATAGGATCTCCTACGAGTACCACCACTCAACTCCAAGCGGCTGGGAAATCTCTCCAGGCGGCTGGGAGATCCAACTGGACCTACAGCATACAACTGTCCTAACAAACTATCTAAAAATAGTAAAGCATGGTCAACATGACCTTATTACATGCATTGGTCTTATCAGACCTTCTTGAAAACATTAACAAGACTCAAAACTAACTAACTGCCTCATGGAGGCCAGCTGTCAGGTAGGTGCTCCTGCACCATACTCCCCAACAGAAAAGAACTCATGTCCCATGAGTTTAGTATGTGGAAGAATCCCACCTTTACACTTTATCATGTCAGTATTTTGACCTGTTCCAGCTTTGTCCTCTACTGGCTCTTGGCTGCTCCATGACTTCTGAACTATAACTTGCTGTCTTGCAAGTAAATCCTCATGCCTGTCAATGTAGGCCTTTCTCTCACATACCTTGTGTTTGTCAGGTTGTCTGACCAGAACCTCTGTCTGAACTACCTCTTGACCTTCTGTCATGTTCAACTCTATCTTTCTTTCAACCTTTATAGGACAAACAATAGTCCCAACTATGACAACATCCTTGTCATTCCTCTCAACTGGTTGCTGTTTGCAAACCTGTTTCTGCACCTGCTGCTGACCTCTGTCAGTCAAAACTGAAACTTTCTTCAGCCTGTTGTCCTTAACAACTTCTTTCCCTGCAGTGTCCTCAACTACCTTTATGCCTGCTCCTATAGGCATCTGCACCAATTCCTTCTTTCCCACTAAAATGATTTTGGCTGCCCCCTATGCTGCAGCATCTTCCTGCAATGGCATCAACCTAATAGTCTTCCCATCTTTCTTGATGGTGTAGGTATTAGCATACCCATCATACAGTACCCTCCTATCAAATTGCCATGGTCTACCCAATAGTAGGTGACAACATTCCATGGGCAAAATGTCACACAAAACTCTATCATGATATGCTCCAATCTGAAAATCCACATATCCCTGTTCATAGACAAAAAGTGATTGACTATCACTCACCCAAGATGCCTTGTAAGGGTGTTGGTGTGGAATCCTTTCCAAATTCAATTTATCCACCATTTCCTGAGATACCATGTTATCTGTTGAACCAGTATCAATGACAACCTTACATACTTTACCTCTGCTCTTACATGTGGTTTTGAAAAGAGCTCTTCTTTGCATCAGGTCCTTTGATGCCTGTAAACTAATTCTCCTTAGCATCAATGCTTCTCCCTCCTCAGGATATGCATAATTTTTAGGCTCCCTATCTCTTTGATAAGTGTTTGAACTTTGCACACTTTGCTCTACTTTCTCTTCTTGCACAAGTTGTACTCTCTTGTCATTTGTTCTATCATTTCTGGATGATGAACCTTTGCTTTCTGGACATTTGAAAGATGGATGACCAAACTCACCACAGGTGTAACACTTTCCTAAAAATGTAGTAGAACCTCTACCACTTCCAAATCTTCCTCTATTACCTTTCCATCCACCTCTGAAATCAGACTGTCCCTGTCCTTTACCAGTGTCTTCTTGACCCTCATTGGTTTGCCTTGTTGTAGGGGCTAATCCTCTTCCCCTCATATTGTTGCCTCTTCCTCTCATGGACTTATCTTGTCCCCTATTCATCTTTTCTTCAATCCTGATTGCCATTTGGTAACAATCCTCCACACTCTTAGGGTTAGCTAAAACTAACTCATCCTGTATGTTCAATCTCAAACCAGCCAAGTACCTAGCCACCTTTTCTACCTCATTCTCATGATGACCAGATCTCATACTCAACTTATAAAACTCCTCAGTATATGCCTTCACATCCATTTCCTTCTGCCTTAAAAATTGCAGCTTCTTAAACATCTGAATTTCATAATCCCTTGGCAAGAATTTACCTTTTATCCTTGCTACCATCTTATCCCATGAAGTGATCTTTGACTTCCCTTGTTTCCTTCTCTCAGATTGTACATAATCCCACCATATCAAAGCATGACCTCCTAACTTGGTCTTTGTAATCTTTACCTTCTGATCCTCAGCAACATCTTCACATTCAAAGTGATTATCAAGTGCAGCAATCCAATCCAGTAACTCATCTTCATTCAAACTTCCATTATACTTGGAAACATCAACCTTTACCTTAGGTTTATCACTCTGCACTGCCTTTAATAGTTTTGCTAATCTCTGGTCTTCAGCATCCAGATCTTCAGCTACCTCTTCATACTCTTCAACAGTATCTTCATCTTCTTCAGACTCACTATCTTCCACTTCCCTCTTTTTGTTCTTTTCCAGGGCTACAAGCCTGGCTTGAAGTGCTTCAGCAAGCTCCTTCATCTTCCTCATTTCTCTAGCATGTTTTTCCTTCATCTCCTACAATTCCCTTGCAGTACCACTACCTTTTAGAGGCATTTTGTCAACCTCTCACTTCTCTACCTTTGTCCTTTCGGTGACAGAATCAACTCTACCTCTGCCCTTTCGGTGATAGAATCAACACACAACAGCCCAGACCTTTTGCTGAGCTCTGATACCACTATGATGCAGAGGTATCCACACTAAAACCTTGACATACAGCATGGATGTCCGAAACCCTTCATCATCATCATCATATTTCCCTTTACACTGTCAGCATCATCATATTTACTCTGCCGACCGATATCCTCCTGTAGACAAGCCTTTGCCCTTTCGCATGTCAGCAGCACCATCATATCCGACTATCGGCAGCATCATGATGTTCAACATCATGTACATCAGCAGGATATAGAACATCCGGTTCCTCCCATATATCCTGATGATGATACTCTACTTCACGCACCTTTCCTTTGATGCTTACGTCACCCCGATATCCTGATGACGATTATCCTGATGACGATGATGTCACATGCAGTTTCCTCAATATCCTGCTGTCAGCCAAACTTAACATTTTCAGCCTGCGATCAACCCGATCTTCTACCTTATGCTGATACACTCCTCCTCGGCAACACCTGATGATGATCACCCCAATGCACATTCACTTTATGCAACCGATTGCATCATGCTCATCTCCACTTACTCGGATGACGCTCGAAGCGACTGCAGGATATACACCGAAATATCCTGATGATGCCGTTGCAAAGGATTTTCCAAACATAGCAAATTTTTGATCCGCCGAACCTCCTGGGATGACCCAATCTGCTTCCAGGGTGATCTTCCAGACTCTAACAGCTAACACGACCTAGCGCATACCCATGCTAGGGTCTTCAACACCTCTCGATCGCGATCCTGTAAACAGACATGCAAACAAACATGAAATGCAAACTATAACCTACCCTACTGTACATGGCCATTCCACCGATCCGACGAATCAACCGGTGGAATGGATCAGCAAATCCATGAACCACCAAAACAGCAAATCGATTTCACAATGGAGATCAAACAGGAAATGAACACAAACAGGATCTCTTATTTGATTTCAAAAGATGCAATACAATGATCAGTCTCTCTCTCTGTCTCACTCTGTGCAACCTAACTCAATCCTCATGCATATATAGGATCTCCTGCGAGTACTACCACTCGACTCCAAGCAGCTGGGAAATCTCTCCAGGCGGCTGGGAGATCCAACCAGACCTACAGCATACAGCTGTCCTAACAAACTATCTAAAAATAGTAAAGCATGGTCAGCATGACCTTATTACATGCATTGGTCTTATCAGACCTTCTTGAAAACATTAACAAGACTCAAAACTAACTAACTGCCTCATGGAAGCCAGCTGTCAGGTAGGTGCTCCTGCACCACGAGAGTTCTTGTTGATTGCAATATGTTTCATTAGATTTTACAGTGTGTTGTAAAGAGATGTGCAAGAACAGCAGGATGGTCTTCATTCTTTTCATGTCAAAAAGGATGTGCAATAATTCTTGGTTGCAGAATGAATGTTCTTTTAGAATTGATCATTGGTGTAATAATTTGACATGTTCTTTGTTGGTCTTCCTCATTAACATGAAGGAATGTTCAAATTGTGTGATTCTAGTTTTGGAGTAGTATCAGGTGTTCATGATCAATGACATGTTTAGTGAATGCAAGGTGTTGATAAGGAGTCTTCATGATTTTTATCTGTAAATTTGTTCATCAAAAGGTATTGGTGTTTAGAAGGTTGAATGTCAATAATTGGATAGTATACTTCAGGTTGATATGTTAGGAAGTGGATCAGTGCTGAGTTGAGTTGAGTTGTGTCAGTGATTACCAGTGGTATTTATGAGCAGTGTTTTGTTTGTGAACTTTAAACATAGGGGCAGCAAATAGATTTATTGAAGATTTGTCATATGGGTCAAAAAGTGTTGTTGATTGAAGGAGAATTGTTTGTTTTGAAAGTTTGTCTTTCAATCACATGTGATGTCATCAAAGAGATAAATTGTATTCGGTGCCTTCAATAATTTGAAAGACAAGTGGTATCAATGATTTTGGTAAGAGGTTCTAATTTGTTTTGGTTGAAGATAAAAAGGTTAACAGGAGTTTATGTGCTCATAATGCAATGTGTTTGTAAATGCTATAATCAAGATTTAACATCCTTCAGTGAAGTTATTTTCTCAGGGGGAGATAATTGTCTTTGTCATCAGATGTCAAAAAGGGGGAGAAAGAAAAATATGCATTAGGTGGTTTTGCCATCAATGATAAAGGGGGAGATTGATGGTGACTGATTGTCATTGATGTCAAAAAGGTCTTGCAGGATCTTGGGTTGATATTAGTAAACTTTTGAAGGTCACCTTTTAGGAGGTAAGTGTAAGAGGTTAATGCAAGTTAAGGTTATACTTCAAAAGATAAGGTTTTGCTTCATATGTGTGTTCATCAAGAGTTGTGTGAAGTTGTTGACAGGAGCAGGAGACATCATCTTGTGTGTTCTTTCCATTGAGTATGGTAAAGTGTTGTGTCATTCAGATTGAGTTGATGATAATGTAGTTCTGACAGATACAAGACTCATGGTTATGATAGTCTTGTTTGATCTGCTAGTTTACATCGTTTGTTGATGCTCACATATTATGGACAGGTGATATCAAAGGCTGAGAGGATCTCAGTTGAACAATATATGATGCTTGTGCTTCAATTTTTGAATATTCACAATATAGGAGTTATTTCATTCACATTCAATTTTCTCACTCTTATTGGTGTGGTTCTCATAGTGTGTAGTTGGTGTTGGATTGAGTTGAATGCAGTTCTGATGATCTTGTTTAAGGTTGTCATCATCATCAAGGATCTTCATCAGAGGATACATGTTGTGCATTGCATATGTCAATGGTATTAAGGTTTGATCATGGCAGATGGCAGAGTTAAGGTTTGTATTACAGATGGCAGATGGTAGAACACTTCATATGACTATGTTAGATTTTGACTTATAAAAAGTTCAAAACAATAATCTAAATCTCTCAAAGTTTTCACAAGGTTCAAAGTGTTCACAAGGTGCTCTAAATGCCAATCACATTCTATATGCACTTTTGTTATGAAAAGATGTTGACTTGTTATTGCAAGTAAATCACTTAAGAGTGACTTGTTAAAGGGTTTGTTTCTCATATAAATGACCAGTCTCCACAAAAACCTTCAAAGTCTTCATTACTCAAATGGAGATAAAAAGTTTTTGTTTAAGTTAGAACCTTTTTCCTCCCATTTTTGGCGGCCACTTATGAGGCATTTAATATATTTTTTTTGAGCTATTTTAAAGGCTATCTTTTAGCCTACCAAAGGGGTCTTAAATCATGGTTTCCCCCTTTCTTTTTTGATCGCTCTCTTTTTATATTCAAAAAGCTCCAAAAGAAATAAAAAATAGCCATATTTAATGCCTTTTTAGAAGCTTGACTTTAGAGAGGGAATATATTAGTTTTTTAAAGTTTCCTTTTAAGGAAAAGACATTCATTCGGTGGAAAGCTTTATATTTATAAAGCATGGAATGCTTTTAGTCAAAGGCACGAATTTATGCCTTGTTTTTTTTTAAAAGTTTTTTTTTAAGAAATTTGTTAAATTTCTATTTTATTTAAAAGGCTTGAATTCAATATAGAAGGTATTTTGAGTTTTTCAAGGAGCCTTGATAGGAGATTGTTGATTTTTAAAAAGCAATATTTTTGGGAGACTATTTCTAAAATGCCATTGAAGATTTTTGTGAAGGTGAAGATTTTTATAGAGGATGGAGATATTATCATTGAAAATAAATTTTTTTTGAAGATTATTTTATTTTGCAAATCATAGAATATTTTTTCCAGAGAAGGAGAAAGGGTTGGAGATTTTTGAACAAGTTTTAGATGATTTATTTTGCACGGGCAAAATGATTTTATTATCAAGGAAGATTAAAGATTTATTGAAGAATTTGAATGCAGGAATTTACAAAGAAGGAGATTGAAATGAAAAAACTAAATATTCAAAGAGATTTTATTTTTCTCCTACAGGTCTTGATTGAAATGTTAGAGGATATGAAGAGTCATTTTTGCAGGTTGTTGAATATTGAAAAAGTTTTAAAGGAGAAGGAATTTCAATGATCTTGCCAATCATGTTGCAGAGAAGAATATATATACATGTATATATAATTTTATTCTTGCAGAGATTGAAGGGTTTTGTACAAAGAGGATAATGAAAATTTGGTTGAAAAAATTTGTAGATTGAAGGGTTTTGTGAATTAGAAGAATGTGAAAGGGCAGTTGTATTTTTTGACAGAGATGAAACATACAGAAAATGAAAGGTGAAAAGACATTCAACTTGTATAAAGTTGTTTTTCAAGTGCATTGATGGTGTGAATTAAAAAGAGAGAGATGAAATATACAGTGTTGTGAAGTGTTGTTGAGTGTATCTGGATGTAAGATTAATTTTGAACAGAATGACCATTTAACAGACATATGTTTTGTATTGAATGGAAACAGAGTATCCCTCTAATTTGTTTATTACATCTGTTGGTGATTTGGTTTGCCAGTGAGGCCTTGTATTAGCCAGTGAGGTTTGTTGGTCAGTGAGACCTATTTGTTTACTAGTGAGGTATATCAGTGTTGGAAGTGGGTGCTTCTGTTTGGTGTTGGAGTTGGTGCTCCTAGATACATATTGTAGCCAGTGAGGCATGTTTTCCAGTTAAGCTAGTGAGGCAGTTTTGAGTGGTTTTTCTACCCAAAGAGGGTTTTCCACTCCAGTAATTCTTGTGTTAATGATATGCTTCTATGTGTGTTCTTGCTTCTATGTTAAGATTTATCTCTATGTGGTCATGCTCATAATTTTCATTATCAAACTTATACATATATGTGTAATAGTTCATTGATGATTTTCACTTTCTGAGTCTTGTAAATTAAAAGTTATAATAAGTTGCAAAAATCTACACAACACTGATTCACCCTCTCCTCTCAGTGTTGTCTAGACTCCTACATATAGCAATGGAGACAAGCAACTAAACACATGCAACAATGCATTTTTCATATAAAACAACACTGAAACTGAACATATGTGTAACCTACATTCAAAATGCAACTCATAAACTCCAACAGAGATAGAACAGCCAAGAAATGTTCTATTCTTCGTTATTTTCCCAAAAATACCCAAATCTTCAACAACTAAAAAATTGAGTGACACAGTTCCCTATATAGCAAGAACGTGCACTCAGCATTAATTACATGGCATTTCAAAATGCTACCAGATATAGTTCACCATGAGAATGGCACCCAAAACATTCAATGCAACCAAGAGAAATAGAGGAAAGAGTGGTTGAAAGCGGGATATGCACCACCGCCTGGAGATTTTTTTCATCAAACATGGTAGCTGGCATGTCAATCAAGACCCATACCTCAGCGATCTTGCCATAAATGGCCAACCTACCCGCGAGATGTAGTAACTGCATGCTTTGAAGTTCTTCCCTCCTGAAACGTGATGGTAGATATAAGGAAATCCCTCCTATGAAGTTTTTTGAATCAAGGCCATCGATTCCTTCCTCTTCGCCAAGATCTATGGCCTTGAATCACTTTGAAAAGTCATTGACCAATAGAATCATGCCACGCAGGCAGATTTCTCTCCTTTGACTTTTCACAGTGAACATACATTTTGCCTTTTTGCCCTTTTTACCTTTCCACCCGTAGCACATTCAAATTTCTTGTATATGCAAAAGTATATACATACAACTACTTTTGGACATGTGGTAGCCTCTGATTGGATGACTATCGCTAAAAAAATGCATCTTTGAGTTATCAGGAATCCATTGTATCTTCTTTTGCACCTGCGGTTGGATATGAGATTGTATATACATACAATCACCAACATACAAGGCACGGACCCCAAATTATTATAAAACATTTTCAAATCGCAGTCAGGTCCCATTGTGTATCTTCCATTTTGCATATCTCCATGTATATCGCATATACAATGTGAAAATACATACAGTGGACCACAAATCACCATGAAACAAATTTGAAATCACCATTAGGTCTGGGCATTACATCTTCCTTCTTGTATGTCAGCCTTGTATATTGCATATATACAATACACAATATACATACAAGCTACGGACGTTAGCTCATTTATGAGGCATATTGGAGAAACCTTTGAAATCTGGCATGTATCTTTACCTTTGCATCTTTCGTTGTATGTCGCACATACAATGTACAACATACAACCCATGGAACATACAATCATGTAGGGCCCACCATGCATTTGAACATCTTTGACTTTGACCGCAACCTGCCTTGCATATTTCTTTGTATCTATTACTTGTATGTCCGAATGTATTGTTGTGTGGTTACACAACACGCCCCATTTTGACTTGGCAAAACAGGGACCCAACTTTTGTTTTGGCTTGTGTTGTCTGTTTCTGGCGGTTTGGTAAAAATTAAGTCAGGTGCATCATCATCATGAAGGTCAGGATGAGGTAGGTCATCATCATGAGGTTAGTTTGTCAAAGTTCATATTTTTGTTTCTATGACTTCATGGTTAGAAAGAGTTTGAAATTCCATGCAGGTTTGCCTTTTACATCACTTGAAAATTCGTCCATATGAAGGAGTGGTGAGCAGTCAAAGTTTTGGTCAAACCTGATAATTGCTGTATGATGGTCATCATCATGATATTCGAAAAGCCCCCCGATAATATCCTGAGGTCGAAACATCCGGACGTCAAGTTTAAGTCGTAGTAATCTTTTCCCGTCAGGCGGTCTTTTATATCGCCAAAGGTCATCATCATGATCTTACTCTATCACCTGATGAAAATCATGCAGTCCCGAAACATCCGGACGTCAATCTTAAGTGCTAGTGAGCTTTTCCCGTCAAGCGACCCTGGAAACATCATCATCATCATGATATTCTAGCATCATCAGCATCATGATTGTCCAACATTGCGAGCATCATGATATCCAACATCACCCGATATTATAATATCATGCTGATATTATAATATCACCTTACTTAGGGAAATCTGCCATCTGCATAATTTGCGCGCGCACGACCAAGTCTTAGTGATCAACATCATCATGATATTTCAGGACCCGACATTTCCTAATATCCTCCTGATCTCCTTTTGCGTGATCATGATGATCACCTTATCTTTCGAAACGGAGGATGATTTTCCTTTCCCAAACCTTGTTGAACAAGATCGTCATGATCTTGTTAGTCTTTCCTGACAGTTCATAGTATCATCCTGCCGACGAATATAGCCTTTTGCAAATATGATGATGACGATGACGTCATCATGATTTTCCTCGGCGGCAGGATAATTTTTCCAAGTCCTCCTGTTTGTCTTCATCATGATGATGATGACGATGTCTTTCCTTCCCGAATATGCAAAAACAAAACATCCTGATGTGCTTTTCCTCAGAACATTCGGAGGGGAGGAGCATCATATTTCACAATATCCTGCGGCTGGATACAAGACATAGAGTTGGTCATCATCATGATTTCCGGCGTAGTTATAACTGTTGCCGTCAGCCAAGTCTAATATTGTCAACCTGATCATATGTGGTCGCACTGATGCGAACATGATGATGATGACCCGAAACATTCGAACGGAGCATGCAAAGCCAGGTATGAAGTAATTTGTTAATTTTGACATACCTGATCATATTTGAACCCGATATACAAGAAAATGGGCAAAAACATGAAGCGATAGAAATTTGAAAGCCCGACTACCTGATTTTGGTCAACGAGGGTTGACCTGGTTGTTTTCATGCTGTTTATGCATTTAGTGCATATTTTCACAGGTAAGACCTGTTTGCCTGTAGCTGCACATTGGGAGGTATGTTTAATAAAACGTTTTACTTCCTGCTGTTTATCCACATGATGATGATGAACTTAATGTTTGTTTGTTTATTTGCAGGAAGTCATGATGCTGCTGAGGCTGAATATTGAAGTCATGATGCTGCTGAAGCTGAGCATTGAGATCATGATGATGCTGCTGAAGCTGATAATTACAAAGTTGCGCATGGAGGCAACATAGGCCAGACATGAAGAGGATATTGTCAAGTATGCTGTTTGCCAGCTGGAAACCGAATCAAGTCGAAGATGCTGGAATATTCTGTGCCAGCTGTACATTTGCCAACTGACGAAGCATGTGCTTTTCATCTGGACCGTTGTTTGTTATGAGAAGATCCTGATCCTTGGATCATTGTAACCGTTTTCTGGCAGTCGCTCTATATAACATCCAGGGCTTGTCATTTTAAAAAAGGAGGGGGAGAAATACACTAGAATACACAGACGCATCTGGCGCAAAGAGTCAATTACTAGAGAATAAGTTAGGAGATCGGATTACTGAGACTAATGAGGATAGAATTGTTGAAATGTCAAGGTTCTTTCTTCAGATCACTGTAAATGTACCTGTTCTTGAGCATACTGAATGAATATGAAGTTCCAGATTACATCCTGATTGTAAATTTTACGTAATCTTCTGTTGATTTCTGGATATGTACTGGTGAATGCTGTGTTCAACTGGAAGCGCTTTCATTTCATTACATGTTGTTGTCAACTTTCCTTTGAAGTTTTGCACTAGATCATGCGGATTTGTGGAATGTCCTGGTGAAGTATGATTTCTAGTTTTTCTTCTTTTCATTGCAAGTATGGGAGCTTGTATGTGAATCAGTGATCTAAGTCCAGTAATTTTAGGAATCTCACTCTCTAACCCTTTTCCTTTTTTTTTTTCAATTTCATTAATTCATCACCATAACTGCAAATCATGATAAATAACAAGCAGAAACAGTGAAATATGCTGAAATCCCGTAGGTAACTGAAGATCCTTAGCATATTTGAGTTAAATGCATGTAGTACTGAAAATATCATGCAAAGAATCATAGATAATGATAGAAATCATGCAAATATCGGCCTGTAGGCACATTATTTGACTAAATTTACAGTGCAGAGGTAGAATTGTTGGAGCTTATGCAGAGCGAACATCCAGAGCAGGATATCTGAAGATGATGATGATGAACAGTGCAGAAACACGTAAGGCCCCTGAATGGAAAACAGTAACACACATCAACCACTGAGTAACGTCAGTAGATTAAGACCTAATCAACGGAGACTTGGGATCATGAATTCTTTGAATTCATCGTATCTTTCAAGATGAGTAAAGGTTGTTGTGTAACTTTTATTCTATGTTTGTGAATGACTAACATCATGACCAACATAAATTAGCGCTAGAAGGAGGGCCTGAGTCCAGAAGATCACGTTCATCATCAGTACTTTCAGGTTTGATGACGCTCAGAGTAAGGTAACTTCAGATCATTTGTGAATTTCATCAAATTGCGTAAATATTTGCTGCGACAAGTTTGTATTTGCACATTCTGTGTAAAGATTTCCAAATTTCACATAAATATTGCAAGCTTTACAGTAGATTTCTTTAAATTCACTAAATATTGGCCAAAGATGCATAAATTTGTTCAAGCTTTGAGAATTTGAGCCTTAGACACGTGAGATCTGGTGCTACTGGTCGAAATATCCCAATATCTTGTCATATTTGCAGTATCTTCGCAAATATCACGTAAATATTCAGTCTGATTTGCAAGTTGACCGCAAATATCACCTCGTCCGGTGGAATCCAGCCAATATTTGCAAAGTTTCAGCTAATTGGCCTCCAAATCGAGAAATCCTGGCTCACAGGATAAATACCAGGTCTAGACATAGTGAAATTTTCGAAGAATTGCCTGTCAGAGGTTTTAGACCTAAGACTGTAGACGTTCACCATACTCCAGAGTCGAGCGCGTCCAGAGCTTCACCAGGACCTCCTCCTGTAACTCCTGTTGGTTTGCAAATACCTTCCGGTATACCCGTGACACCTTCTGTTCAACCTCAGGGTATACCTTTAGTCCAACCTCAGCCAACTGCACCACCAGTTCAGCCCTTTCAGGTTGCAATGTCGTTCTTTGCAGCAGAATCACCATTGACCTTTACTGCGTATCATGAGTTACCAAAGTATCCGGACAAGCTTTGTCCAAAATACCATCCTTATCAGGATGCGGATGATCATATCAGGACGTTTAAAGAAGCTTGCTGCAGAGCCAGAATAGAACATCAGGATGTGGTGTGCAGATTATTCCCTTTTTCCTTAGGGGAAGAGGCTTATAATTGGTTCATCAGTCTTGGTCAATCTTTTGTAGGTTCGTGGGCTGTCTTAGAGAAGGCTTTTCTTGACAGATTCAAGGTCCCTATTGATCCATCCATGAATTACCACCTGTTTGCCACAATCAAGAGATTTGAGCATGAACCTATTGCAAATTTCAATGCTAGGTTCCAGAAAATGTTGTCCAAGCTAGTTACCCCATATGTGGTGGCTGATGATGCTGCTAGAAGTATTTATTATTCAGCCCTGGATCCATTAACCGCCATGTTCATCAAGAGAACACATCCTGCGATCACCACATTGACAGGAGCTTTTCAAGAAGCTATCAAGGTAAATCAACAGCTGATACCTGCTCCTACTCCAAATATAGCATTCCCTGCTTTGCCCGGCATGCAGTCACAATATCCAGCACAGTATCCTGCAGCTTATCCTTCGCAATATCCTGCACAATACCCAAATGGAGCAGCGATGCCCCCAGCAATCATGCCTGCACCTTTGCAAGTACCTCCATTGAGTATCATGCCTCCTCCTAATGGAAATGGCCAATTGCCACAATATCCTGCACATACTCAGACACCTCAGGGTACAGATCTATCCCACAATAACCATGGATCTTCCTTTTTCCAGCCTCAGCCTGAAAATGTAGTGGCCAAAGCTCAAGAGGAGAAAGAGGAAATCAAAGAAATTGCTGCTCAGTTGAGAAAACTCACCACAGAAGTAACACACTTGAGAAATCAAGGGTTTTATTCACAGTCAGGTCAGAATAGGAGTTATTCCAATGACAGACCAAATTACCCTGATAGAGGATACAACAATAACTTCAACAGTAGTGCTGCAAATAACAATAATCCTCCTAGGCAGCCCAGAGTGTGGAACTCCAGGCCAAATAATGGTTCATTACCATCACCCCTAGACAATCAGCCTCCTGGTGAAGCCAAACAAACTACTAGAGTCAATCTTGCTGAAGCAGCCCTTACCAATTGGTGCAGGATTCACAATACCAATGCACATGCAGAATTAGACTGTCCACAATTTAGGATTGCTGCCAGCATTTTTCAGACTGAAGTGTCTAATACTTCTGGAAGTCCACCTCAGGCAGAAGGAAATGAAATAGTTCCTTGTGGATATGATTCAGCTTTTGTGCTGGAAACCTACACTAATCAGCCTCATCAGGATTATAATCAGACCTGTGAAGAATCTGCCTTAACCTTTGAAGCAAATTATGTCTTCCCTTTTGAGGATGAAAATGAACCTACAAGAGAGCATGAGGAAGTACATGCATACCAGCAGCAATACCCTGGTAAGCACAATTATAACCTGAGGAGTAATGCCAACAGACCTGCCGGTCCATTGACATCATCTCTACCTCCAAACAACTTCAACACACCTCCTGATCCTAAGGCTAGCAATAACCCTGGGTTCCCTAAGGTGAATGCTCAATACTTGTCTCCTCAAAACACAGTAACAAAAGTCGCAAATGCACCTCATGAGTCTGACAAGTTAGTCAGTCATTTGGCTGATGAAATGAAGAAAATCAAGATCAGCCTGTCCCTATCTGAGTTACTGAAAACTCCTGCCATCAAAAGGGCATTCATGAAGTTGCTGGATGATCCTGCTTCTAAAGAGGATAATCACCTTTTGAGTCAATCCAATAGTAGAGACCATACTGCTAAAGATAGCACTGTCAAGCCCAAAGTGTCAGCCACAGTCCAAGCTGCTGAAACCTCTCACATGACCTTGTACAGAGATAAAACTGAATCACCACCGTTTCTCCTCACCATAAGAATGTTCAGTAAGAATTTGCACAACTGCTTAGTTGATTCAGGAGCCTCAACTAATGTTATGCCTTTGTCAATATGCAACGCATTAGGACTGCATCCTGCTAAATCATTAAAGAAGGTCACTCAACTGGACAAGACAGAAGTAAGTGTCGTCGGAGAACTCACTCATATTCACATGCAGCTAGCGTCTGATCCTAGGATCCAGTATTACATTGACATTCAGGTAGTTGACATACCTGATACATATGGGATGTTGCTTAGCCGGGACTGGTCTAAAACGCTTAACGGATACATGTCCACAGACTTCAGTCACATGTGGTTGCCATGGAAAGGTATACCTAATCAGATCAGGATTGATGCTGAGCCTAGGATGAAACATATGATCACCGAATATAACAGAACAAATGAGATCATGTATGTAAACGTAGAACCTGGAGTTTATCACATCAGGCCGCAAACTGTCCAAATAGAAGAGATCCTGATGCTTGATGCTCATCATCATCATGATGATGATTATCATGAGGATATGCCAGTTGTAGAACTTAATAATGATCCTGATAATGACAACGAAATAGATCGCTTCAGGGATTTTCAGATGCATTTATCTACTCAGATAAAACGTTGTCAATTATTAAATATACCTGCTAATGATATCTTGATTGACGGATGGTGCAGACTACATGGCGAGGTACACTCGGAAAAGACTTGCGAACCATGCTTGGACATGATCATGCTGGAGCAGACGTATAGTGAAGCATCATCATCATATTCCGAGGTGAGTGCTACATCTGATGATGATGATGATACTAATTTTTATTTGTCTTCTGCAGGAACAGAAGAGTCGACGGATCCTGATGAGGATCATATCCGAAAAACAGAAGAGATCCTGGTGTCCAATCAGACGAATGATGCGAGAAAGGAAAAGATCACTCCTGGTAGTGATTGCTTCATGGAACCCGATTACGAGTTGTCTGATGAGGATAAAGGCAGTGACCTGACGAAGTTCGAAGAATTTCTGGTCAAAGAAATGAAAAAAATGACACAACAGTGTAGATCTCCCCAGGAGGTTTTAATCAAAGGTTGGTGTAGGCTGCATGAGGCGCCTCACTCAGAAACCACTTGCTCACTGTGCTTACACATTTTGAAGAAGCATGCAGTTGTATGTGCTGAACATCATCCTCCTGCTAGGATTGAAGAGAAAACAGAAAAGCCATCAGGCTCATCAGATAAAGGAAAGGGGAAGCTTGAAGATGACACACCTAAGTTAAGGTGGATATCAGGCGGAGCAGCAGCCAGAGCTGCAAAGAAAAAGGAAAGTTCAAATAAGTGTCCTGCTGAAGATAAGCCTTGGATCCTGAGGTTTGATGGATCCAAATCCAAGCAAGGTTCTGGAGTAGGGATTGACCTTACTGATCCATCAGGGAAATCCCATTTAGCAGCTTACAGATTACAGTTCCCCTGCACTAATAATGTCACGGAGTATGAAGCTCTGATTCATGGACTGTTGTTTGCTCATAAGAAGAAGGTGAAGATCCTGCATGTCTTTGGAGATTCAGAACTAGTTGTGAGGCAAGTACGAGGAATTTACTCTTGCAACTACAGAAAGCTGTCAAATTACAGACATCGTGTGTGGGACCTGATTGAAGACTTTGATGCCTTCAACATCGTTCACGTGCCAAGAGAACAGAACCAAAGGGCAGATGCACTTGCTCAGGCCGCCAGTACGCTGGAACCACTGTCTATATCTGGTCTGAAGAGATTTGCAGTAGAATTGGTGTCAGTACCTTCGGTACCTGACAATGTGACCAATCTCCAAGTGTTTGATGATGATCAGCACATCCTGGACTTCATATCAAACAGAGATGTATTTGAAGCTCAGATCATAGATGAAAATGGTATGGAAGATCATGTCTGGGAAGAAGATGAGATTTTAGAGTTGCCTAGCAACACAATTCCCAAAGGTATGATTGAATTAGAAAGAGCCTTTGATCTGGATAATATGCTCAAACATAAGGATCTGCCTAAGGCAGATGGAGGTCAATATTCACAGGTGAATATTGGACAAGCTGATGACAAGAAGAATGTCTTGTTGGGTAAGGTTTGTACACCTGAAGAGTTAGATGGAATAACTCAAGCCCTTAAGGATTATATACATGTAATTGCATGGACTTATGACGAGCTGAAGACGTATGACACTTCTGTCATAACTCATACTATACCCCTCAAGCCAGATGCAAAACCTTTCAGACAGAAGCAGAGGCCAGTCAATGCTCTGCTTGAGCCCATCATCCTTGAGGAGGTCAAGAAATTGTTAAATGCCCGGATAATATTTCCGGTAAGGCACTCCACTTGGGTGGCAAATCTGGTACCAGTCAGGAAGAAGAATGGAGACATCAGATTGTGTGTGGATTTCAGGAACCTGAACAGAGCATCAGAAAAGGATAACTATCCTTTGCCCTCTTTGGATGAAGTTCTGCAGATGGTAAATGGAGCCAAGATGATGTCCTTCTTGGACGGTTTTTCAGGATACAACCAAGTGATGGTTGATAAAATTGACAGATTAAAGACTGCCTTCACCACAAAATGGGGGATATTTGCATATAGACGTATGCCGTTTGGATTGATAAATGCTGGAGCTACATTCCAGCGAGCAATGGACATAGCCTTCAGAGGCTTAATAGGAAAATGTATAGTCATCTACATGGATGACCTGACAGTGTTCTCCAAAGAAAGGGGAAATCATGTTGCTGATCTCAGAAGTGTGCTAAAGAAGTGTGAAGAATATGGAATATCTTTGAATCCCAAGAAGTGCATATTCGGGGTCACAACAGGAAAGTTACTAGGCCACCTGATCACAGAAGATGGGATTATCATTGATCCTGACAGGGTGGAATCTATTATGAAATTACCACTTCCAGGAAGCAAAAAGGAGCTTGAATCTTATTTTGGTAAGATAAATTTTGTGAGGAAGTTCATCACTGGCTTTGCTGAGATTGTCAGACCACTGAATGCCATGTTGAAAAAAGATGCACAAATTGACTGGACACCAGAAGCCAGAGCTGCTTTTGAAGATATAAAGAAGGCCATTTCAGATGCTCCTGTCCTCATTAGTCCAGATTATACAAAAGATTTCTACATCTACTCATTTGCTTCAGAACATACTTCTACAGCAGTGTTAACTCAAAGAAATGAAGATAAAGAAGAGAAACCAATTGCCTTCATGAGCTGTCCTTTCAGGGATGCTGAGTTGAGATATGTAGATGTTGAAAGACAGGCACTTGCATTAGTCAGAGCAGTAAAAAAGTTCAGACATTATATACTGAGGAGCAAAGTGATTGCTGTGGTACCAGATGCAGCAGTAAAGATGCTGCTGATGCAGAGTGAACCTGGTGAAAAAAGGGCCAAATGGATTATGGTACTACAAGAATATGACATGGAGATCACACCCATGAAGCTAGTAAGAGGACAGGCTCTGAGCCAGATGATATCTGAAACTGATCCAAGCATCATCAGTCAACAGTATATGATAGATGAGAAAGACAATAAAGAATGGTATTCAGGCATCAGGCACATCCTGATCACTGGAAGATGTCCTTTGAGGATGCAGGCTTCACAGAGAAGAGCCTTAAAGATGAGATCCCAGAAATATATGATGAAGGGAGGAGCCCTGTTTAAAAAGAATTATGAAGGGATATACCTGAGGTGCTTAGAGAAACCAGAAGCCAATAAAGTTTTGACAGAGCTACATGACAAGTTTGGAACTGCCCACGGATCAGCGTTGGCCACAACACATGCAATCCTCAGAGCAGGATATTATTGGCCTACAATTTTTAAAGACACAGCTGATCATGTTAAATGTTGTCATGTTTGCCAGGTTACTGCCAACAGAGAAAAATATGCTGCACAACCATTGCAGCCAGTGATGGAGGAGCGCCCATTTGCACAATGGGGCATGGATTTCATAGGACCAATCAATCCTCCGTCTTCTTCAGGCCAGAGGTATGTCCTAACAATTACTGATTATTGTACCAGATGGACTGAGGCTATCAGCAGCAAAACTTGTACTGCTGATGATGTCATTAAATTTCTGGAAAGCAACATTGTCACCAGGTATGGAACTCCTTATGCATTGGTAAGTGATAATGGTTCTGCCTTCATTTCCACTAAATTGTCAAGTTGGGCTTTTGATCATGGGATCATACTTAAGTTCTCATCCAATTACTATCCCCAGGGAAATGGATTAGCAGAATCCACCAATAAGAATTTACTGAGTATCATAAGAAAATTGATAGAGAAAAATCCCAGGGAATGGAATTCATTTCTGAAATATGCCTTATGGGTAGACAGAACTAGAATGAAAATTGCATTAGGAAACTCACCCTTCCAGCTAGTATATGGGGTAGATCCTATCCTCCCTATAAACTTGAAAATTCCTACTCTGCAGTTTGCCCAAGACTATCTAGGCATAGATAATAAACAAGAAGTCAGGTTGCTTCAGTTGATGCATCTGGAAGAAAAACGAAGCCAAGCAATTGACCAATTTGCAAAACATCAGGTTGTTGTCAAACGCTGGTTTGACAAGAGAGCCAGAATTAAAGCTTTCAGGATATCCGATTTAGTCCTGATGTGGGATAAAGCCCATGAAAGGAAAGGTGATCATGGTAAGTTTGATAGACTATGGATAGGTCCCTTTCAGATTTCTGAAATTTTAGGAGACAGCACTTATAGGCTTAAGAACCTGACAGGTGAGGATGTCCCGTTGCCAGTCAATGGACAATTCCTCAAACATTATTTCCAGGCCTGAGTGACTTCATGGCAGTCTTGTGTATCATATTGTATATTTGTATAGTGGTTTGTACAGTTTGCTTGTTGTTGTTGTTGTTTGTTGGTTGGGACCTTGTTCTGGTAAGTCAGGATGATGCACTTCATCACCTAAGAAAATAAATAAATTGTTAGGATTCAAGTGATGAGATCAGACTTAGACATAGATTGTAATTCATTCTGATAAATAATCATGATCAGGTTTATGATGTATTTTCATCAGGGTACTTTTTCTTGTCCAAAGTGAATCAAACACAATGAAACACCTAACAGCCTTGGGTTTGTTGAAGATATGAGTATAGGTGTTAAGTGAAAAATCTAAAGGGACTCCCTTGCTACCAATACAATCTCCAACCTAAAGCTGCAAGTGACTACACCTTGTACAAATGAGCATACATGTGATATCAAATTTAAATTTTTAAAGGAAAATCAGAAACGAAATAAAATTAGGCCATCTAAGTAACTCTACCGGGGCTATGGACGCCTGCTAGCAGTGGGGCTCTACTTAGGGAGATTGTACAGATAACCTTGCCGGGGTTATAGACACCTGCTGGCAGCAAGGCTCTATCCAGGTTGGCTATGAGGGATGATCTCCAACTATGTAGTTTAACACCAGTTACTTATGTTTTCAACTTGCTTTCAAGATGAGGATAATTAATCATCTGCACACACCTGATCCTTTGTTAGCTTTATCACCATAATGAAATTTTATCATTCAAACATCATGATGATTTACTTAGACGGAATTAGAACACTATAGATGAATGTGATCACATCACTTGAATCATTTGAATTTTGTTGTTTTCTTTGGTGGCAAGTTGTTGTGTGGTTACACAACACGCCCCATTTTGACTTGGCAAAACAGGGACCCAACTTTTGTTTTGGCTTGTGTTGTCTGTTTCTGGCGGTTTGGTAAAAATTAAGTCAGGTGCATCATCATCATGAAGGTCAGGATGAGGTAGGTCATCATCATGAGGTTAGTTTGTCAAAGTTCATATTTTTGTTTCTATGACTTCATGGTTAGAAAGAGTTTGAAATTCCATGCAGGTTTGCCTTTTACATCACTTGAAAATTCGTCCATATGAAGGAGTGGTGAGCAGTCAAAGTTTTGGTCAAACCTGATAATTGCTGTATGATGGTCATCATCATGATATTCGAAAAGCCCCCCGATAATATCCTGAGGTCGAAACATCCGGACGTCAAGTTTAAGTCGTAGTAATCTTTTCCCGTCAGGCGGTCTTTTATATCGCCAAAGGTCATCATCATGATCTTACTCTATCACCTGATGAAAATCATGCAGTCCCGAAACATCCGGACGTCAATCTTAAGTGCTAGTGAGCTTTTCCCGTCAAGCGACCCTGGAAACATCATCATCATCATGATATTCTAGCATCATCAGCATCATGATTGTCCAACATTGCGAGCATCATGATATCCAACATCACCCGATATTATAATATCATGCTGATATTATAATATCACCTTACTTAGGGAAATCTGCCATCTGCATAATTTGCACGCGCACGACCAAGTCTTGGTGATCAACATCATCATGATATTTCAGGACCCGACATTTCCTAATATCCTCCTGATCTCCTTTTGCGTGATCATGATGATCACCTTATCTTTCGAAACGGAGGATGATTTTCCTTTCCCAAACCTTGTTGAACAAGATCGTCATGATCTTGTTAGTCTTTCCTGACAGTTCGTAGTATCATCCTGCCGACGAATATAGCCTTTTGCAAATATGATGATGACGATGACGTCATCATGATTTTCCTCGGCGGCAGGATAATTTTTCCAAGTCCTCCTGTTTGTCTTCATCATGATGATGATGACGATGTCTTTCCTTCCCGAATATGCAAAAACAAAACATCCTGATGTGCTTTTCCTCAGAACATTCGGAGGGGAGGAGCATCATATTTCACAATATCCTGCGGCTGGATACAAGACATAGAGTTGGTCATCATCATGATTTCCGGCGTAGGTATAACTGTTGCCGTCGGCCAAGTCTAATATTGTCAACCTGATCATATGTGGTCGCACTGATGCGAACATGATGATGATGACCCGAAACATTCGAACGGAGCATGCAAAGCCAGGTATGAAGTAATTTGTTAATTTTGACATACCTGATCATATTTGAACCCGATATACAAGAAAATGGGCAAAAACATGAAGCGATAGAAATTTGAAAGCCCGACTACCTGATTTTGGTCAACGAGGGTTGACCTGGTTGTTTTCATGCTGTTTATGCATTTAGTGCATATTTTCACAGGTAAGACCTGTTTGCCTGTAGCTGCACATTGGGAGGTATGTTTAATAAAACGTTTTACTTCCTGCTGTTTATCCACATGATGATGATGAACTTAATGTTTGTTTGTTTATTTGCAGGAAGTCATGATGCTGCTGAGGCTGAATATTGAAGTCATGATGCTGCTGAAGCTGAGCGTTGAGATCATGATGATGCTGCTGAAGCTGATAATTACAAAGTTGCGCATGGAGGCAACATAGGCCAGACATGAAGAGGATATTGTCAAGTATGCTGTTTGCCAGCTGGAAACTGAATCAAGTCGAAGATGCTGGAATATTCTGTGCCAGCTGTACATTTGCCAACTGACGAAGCATGTGCTTTTCATCTGGACCGTTGTTTGTTATGAGAAGATCCTGATCCTTGGATCATTGTAACCGTTTTCTGGCAGTCGCTCTATATAACATCCAGGGCTTGTCATTTTAAAAAAGGAGGGGGAGAAATACACTAGAATACACAGACGCATCTGGCGCAAAGAGTCAATTACTAGAGAATAAGTTAGGAGATCGGATTACTGAGACTAATGAGGATAGAATTGTTGAAATGTCAAGGTTCTTTCTTCAGATCACTGTAAATGTACCTGTTCTTGAGCATACTGAATGAATATGAAGTTCCAGATTACATCCTGATTGTAAATTTTACGTAATCTTCTGTTGATTTTTGGATATGTACTGGTGAATGCTGTGTTCAACTGGAAGCGCTTTCATATTACATGTTGTTGTCAACTTTCCTTTGAAGTTTTGCACTAGATCATGCGAATTTGTGGAATGTCCTGGTGAAGTATGATTTCTAGTTTTTCTTCTTTTCATTGCAAGTATGGGAGCTTGTATGTGAATCAGTGATCTAAGTCCAGTAATTTTAGGAATCTCACTCTCTAACCCTTTTCCTTTTTTTTTTTCAATTTCATTAATTCATCACCATAACTGCAAATCATGATAAATAACAAGCAGAAACAGTGAAATATGCTGAAATCCCGTAGGTAACTGAAGATCCTTAGCATATTTGAGTTAAATGCATGTAGTACTGAAAATATCATGCAAAGAATCATAGATAATGATAGAAATCATGCAAATATCGGCCTGTAGGCACATTATTTGACTAAATTTATAGTGCAGAGGTAGAATTGTTGGAGCTTATGCAGAGCGAACATCCAGAGCAGGATATCTGAAGATGATGATGATGAACAGTGCAGAAACACGTAAGGCCCCTGAATGGAAAACAACAACACACATCAACCACTGAGTAACGTCAGTAGATTAAGACCTAATCAACGGAGACTTGGGATCATGAATTCTTTGAATTCATCGTATCTTTCAAGATGAGTAAAGGTTGTTGTGTAACTTTTATTCTATGTTTGTGAATGACTAACATCATGACCAACATAAATTAGCGCTAGAAGGAGGGCCTGAGTCCAGAAGATCACGTTCATCATCAGTACTTTCAGGTTTGATGACGCTCAGAGTAAGGTAACTTTAGATCATTTGTGAATTTCATCAAATTGCGTAAATATTTGCTGCGACAAGTTTGTATTTGCACATTCTGTGTAAAGATTTCCAAATTTCACATAAATATTGCAAGCTTTACAGTAGATTTCTTTAAATTCACTAAATATTGGCCAAAGATGCATAAATTTGTTCAAGCTTTGAGAATTTGAGCCTTAGACACGTGAGATCTGGTGCTACTGGTCGAAATATCCCAATATCCTGTCATATTTGCAGTATCTTCGCAAATATCACGTAAATATTCAGTCTGATTTGCAAGTTGACCGCAAATATCACCTCGTCCGGTGGAATCCAGCCAATATTTGCAAAGTTTCAGCTAATTAGCCTCCAAATCGAGAAATCCTGGCTCACAGGATAAATACCAGGTCTAGACATAGTGAAATTTTGGAAGAATTGCCTGTCAGAGGTTTTAGACCTAAGACTGTAGACGTTCACCATACTCCAGAGTCGAGCGCGTCCAGAGCTTCACCAGGACCTCCTCCTGTAACTCCTGTTGGTTTGCAAATACCTTCCGGTATACCCGTGACACCTTCTGTTCAACCTCAGGGTATACCTTTAGTCCAACCTCAGCCAACTGCACCACCAGTTCAGCCCTTTCAGGTTGCAATGTCGTTCTTTGCAGCAGAATCACCATTGACCTTTACTGCGTATCATGAGTTACCAAAGTATCCGGACAAGCTTTGTCCAAAATACCATCCTTATCAGGATGCGGATGATCATATCAGGACGTTTAAAGAAGCTTGCTGCAGAGCCAGAATAGAACATCAGGATGTGGTGTGCAGATTATTCCCTTTTTCCTTAGGGGAAGAGGCTTATAATTGGTTCATCAGTCTTGGTCAATCTTCTGTAGGTTCGTGGGCTATCTTAGAGAAGGCTTTTCTTGACAGATTCAAGGTCCCTATTGATCCATCCATGAATTACCACCTGTTTGCCACAATCAAGAGATTTGAGCATGAACCTATTGCAAATTTCAATGCTAGGTTCGAGAAAATGTTGTCCAAGCTAGTTACCCCATATGTGGTGGCTGATGATGCTGCTAGAAGTATTTATTATTCAGCCCTGGATCCATTAACCGCCATGTTCATCAGGAGAACACATCCTGCGATCACCACATTGACAGGAGCTTTTCAAGAAGCTATCAAGGTAAATCAACAGCTGATACCTGCTCCTACTCCAAATATAGCATTCCCTGCTTTGCCCGGCATGCAGTCACAATATCCAGCACAGTATCCTGCAGCTTATCCTTCGCAATATCCTGCACAATACCCAAATGGAGCAGCGATGCCCCCAGCAATCATGCCTGCACCTTTGCAAGTACCTCCATTGAGTATCATGCCTCCTCCTAATGGAAATGGCCAATTGCCACAATATCCTGCACATACTCAGACACCTCAGGGTACAGATCTATCCCACAATAACCATGGATCTTCCTTTTTCCAGCCTCAGCCTAAAAATGTAGTGGCCAAAGCTCAAGAGGAGAAAGAGGAAATCAAAGAAATTGCTGCTCAGTTGAGAAAACTCACCACAGAAGTAACACACTTGAGAAATCAAGGGTTTTATTCACAGTCAGGTCAGAATAGGAGTTATTCCAATGATAGACCAAATTACCCTGACAGAGGATACAACAATAACTTCAACAGTAGTGCTGCAAATAACAATAATCCTCCTAGGCAGCCCAGAGTGTGGAACTCCAGGCCAAATAATGGTTCATTACCATCACCCCTAGACAATCAGCCTCCTGGTGAAGCCAAACAAACTACTAGAGTCAATCTTGCTGAAGCAGCCCTTACCAATTGGTGCAGGATTCACAATACCAATGCACATGTAGAATTAGACTGTCCACAATTTAGGATTGCTGCCAGCATTTTTCAGACTGAAGTGTCTAATACTTCTGGAAGTCCACCTCAGGCAGAAGGAAATGAAATAGTTCCTTGTGGATATGATTCAGCTTTTGTGCTGGAAACCTACACTAATCAGCCTCATCAGGATTATAATCAGACCTGTGAAGAATCTGCCTTAACCTTTGAAGCAAATTATGTCTTCCCTTTTGAGGATGAAAATAAACCTACAAGAGAGCATGAGGAAGTACATGCATACCAGCAGCAATACCCTGGTAAGAACAATTATAACCTGAGGAGTAATGCCAACAGACCTGCCGGTCCATTGACATCATCTCTACCTCCAAACAACTTCAACACACCTCCTGATCCTAAGGCTAGCAATAACCCTGGGTTCCCTAAGGTGAATGCTCAATACTTGTCTCCTCAAAACACAGTAACAAAAGTCGCAAATGCACCTCATGAGTCTGACAAGTTAGTCAGTCATTTGGCTGATGAAATGAAGAAAATCAAGATCAGCCTGTCCCTATCTGAGTTACTGAAAACTCCTGCCATCAAAAGGGCATTCATGAAGTTGCTGGATGATCCTGCTTCTAAAGAGGATAATCACCTTTTGAGTCAATCCAATAGTAGAGACCATACTGCTAAAGATAGCACTGTCAAGCCCAAAGTGTCAGCCACAGTCCAAGCTGCTGAAACCTCTCACATGACCTTGTACAGAGATAAAACTGAATCACCACCGTTTCTCCTCACCATAAGAATGTTCAGTAAGAATTTGCACAACTGCTTAGTTGATTCAGGAGCCTCAACTAATGTTATGCCTTTGTCAATATGCAACGCATTAGGACTGCATCCTGCTAAATCATTAAAGAAGGTCACTCAACTGGACAAGACAGAAGTAAGTGTCGTCGAAGAACTCACTCATATTCACATGCAGCTAGCGTCTGATCCTAGGATCCAGTATTACATTGACATTCAGGTAGTTGACATACCTGATACATATGGGATGTTGCTTAGCCGGGACTGGTCTAAAACGCTTAACGGATACATGTCCACAGACTTCAGTCACATGTGGTTGCCATGGAAAGGTATACCTAATCAGATCAGGATTGATGCTGAGCCTAGGATGAAACATATGATCACCAAATATAACAGAACAAATGAGATCATGTATGTAAACGTAGAACCTGGAGTTTATCACATCAGGCCGCAAACTGTCCAAATAGAAGAGATCCTGATGCTTGATGCTCATCATCATCATGATGATGATTATCATGAGGATATGCCAGTTGTAGAACTTAATAATGATCCTGATAATGACAACGAAATAGATCGCTTCAGGGATTTTCAGATGCATTTATCTACTCAGATAAAACGTTGTCAATTATTAAATATACCTGCTAATGATATCTTGATTGACGGATGGTGCAGACTATATGGCGAGGTACACTCAGAAAAGACTTGCGAACCATGCTTGGACATGATCATGCTGGAGCAGACGTATAGTGAAGCATCATCATCATATTCCGAGGTGAGTGCTACATCTGATGATGATGATGATACTAATTTTTATTTGTCTTCTGCAGGAACAGAAGAGTCGACGGATCCTGATGAGGATCATATCCGAAAAACAGAAGAGATCCTGGTGTCCAATCAGACGAATGATGCGAGAAAGGAAAAGATCACTCCTGGTAGTGATTGCTTCATGGAACCGGATTACGAGTTGTCTGATGAGGATAAAGGCAGTGACCTGACGAAGTTCGAAGAATTTCTGGTCAAAGAAATGAAAAAAATGACACAACAGTGTAGATCTCCCCAGGAGGTTTTAATCAAAGGTTGGTGTAGGCTGCATGAGGCGCCTCACTCAGAAACCACTTGCTCACTGTGCTTACACATTTTGAAGAAGCATGCAGTTGTATGTGCTGAACATCATCCTCCTGCTAGGATTGAAGAGAAAACAGAAAAGCCATCAGGCTCATCAGATAAAGGAAAGGGGAAGCTTGAAGATGACACACCTAAGTTAAGGTGGATATCAGGCGGAGCAGCAGCCAGAGCTGCAAAGAAAAAGGAAAGTTCAAATAAGTGTCCTGCTGAAGATAAGCCTTGGATCCTAAGGTTTGATGGATCCAAATCCAAGCAAGGTTCTGGAGTAGGGATTGACCTTACTGATCCATCAGGGAAATCCCATTTAGCAGCTTACAGATTACAGTTCCCCTGCACTAATAATGTCACGGAGTATGAAGCTCTGATTCATGGACTGTTGTTTGCTCATAAGAAGAAGGTGAAGATCCTGCATGTCTTTGGAGATTCAGAACTAGTTGTGAGGCAAGTACGAGGAATTTACTCTTGCAACTACAGAAAGCTGTCAAATTACAGACATCGTGTGTGGGACCTGATTGAAGACTTTGATGCCTTCAACATCGTTCACGTGCCAAGAGAACAGAACCAAAGGGCAGATGCACTTGCTCAGGCCGCCAGTACGCTGGAACCACTGTCTATATCTGGTCTGAAGAGATTTGCAGTAGAATTGGTGTCAGTACCTTCGGTACCTGACAATGTGACCAATCTCCAAGTGTTTGATGATGATCAGCACATCCTGGACTTCATATCAAATAGAGATGTATTTGAAGCTCAGATCATAGATGAAAATGGTATGGAAGATCATGTCTGGGAAGAAGATGAGATTTTAGAGTTGCCTGGCAACACAATTCCCAAAGGTATGATTGAATTAGAAAGAGCCTTTGATCTGGATAATATGCTCAAACATAAGGATCTGCCTAAAGCAGATGGAGGTCAATATTCACAGGTGAATATTGGACAAGCTGATGACAAGAAGAATGTCTTGTTGGGTAAGGTTTGTACACCTGAAGAGTTAGATGGAATAACTCAAGCCCTTAAGGATTATATACATGTAATTGCATGGACTTATGACGAGCTGAAGACGTATGACACTTCTGTCATAACTCATACTATACCCCTCAAGCCAGATGCAAAACCTTTCAGACAGAAGCAGAGGCCAGTCAATGCTCTGCTTGAGCCCATCATCCTTGAGGAGGTCAAGAAATTGTTAAATGCCTGGATAATATTTCCGGTAAGGCACTCCACTTGGGTGGCAAATCTGGTACCAGTCAGGAAGAAGAATGGAGACATCAGATTGTGTGTGGATTTCAGGAACCTGAACAGAGCATCAGAAAAGGATAACTATCCTTTGCCCTCTTTGGATGAAGTTCTGCAGATGGTAAATGGAGCCAAGATGATGTCCTTCTTGGACGGTTTTTCAGGATACAACCAAGTGATGGTTGATAAAATTGACAGATTAAAGACTGCCTTCACCACAAAATGGGGGATATTTGCATATAGACGTATGCCGTTTGGATTGATAAATGCTGGAGCTACATTCCAGCGAGCAATGGACATAGCCTTCAGAGGCTTAATAGGAAAATGTATAGTCATCTACATGGATGACCTGACAGTGTTCTCCAAAGAAAGGGGAAATCATGTTGCTGATCTCAGAAGTGTGCTAAAGAAGTGTGAAGAATATGGAATATCTTTGAATCCCAAGAAGTGCATATTCGGGGTCACAACAGGAAAGTTACTAGGCCACCTGATCACAGAAGATGGGATTATCATTGATCCTGACAGGGTGGAATCTATTATGAAATTACCACTTCCAGGAAGCAAAAAGGAGCTTAAATCTTATTTTGGTAAGATAAATTTTGTGAGGAAGTTCATCACTGGCTTTGCTGAGATTGTCAGACCACTGAATGCCATGTTGAAAAAAGATGCACAAATTGACTGGACACCAGAAGCCAGAGCTGCTTTTGAAGATATAAAGAAGGCCATTTCAGATGCTCATGTCCTCATTAGTCCAGATTATACAAAAGATTTCTACATCTACTCATTTGCTTCAGATCATACTTCTACAGCAGTGTTAACTCAAAGAAATGAAGATAAAGAAGAGAAACCAATTGCCTTCATGAGCTGTCCTTTCAGGGATGCTGAGTTGAGATATGTAGATGTTGAAAGACAGGCACTTGCATTAGTCAGAGCAGTAAAAAAGTTCAGACATTATATACTGAGGAGCAAAGTGATTGCTGTGGTACCAGATGCAGCAGTAAAGATGCTGCTGATGCAGAGTGAACCTGGTGAAAAAAGGGCCAAATGGATTACGGTACTACAAGAATATGACATGGAGATCACACCCATGAAGCTAGTAAGAGGACAGGCTCTGAGCCAGATGATATCTGAAACTGATCCAAGCATCATCAGTCAACAGTATATGATAGATGAGAAAGACAATAAAGAATGGTATTCAGGCATCAGGCACATCCTGATCACTGGAAGATGTCCTTTGAGGATGCAGGCTTCACAGAGAAGAGCCTTAAAGATGAGATCCCAGAAATATATGATGAAGGGAGGAGCCCTGTTTAAAAAGAATTATGAAGGGATATACCTGAGGTGCTTAGAGAAACCAGAAGCCAATAAAGTTTTGACAGAGCTACATGACAAGTTTGGAACTGCCCACGGATCAGCGTTGGCCACAACACATGCAATCCTCAGAGCAGGATATTATTGGCCTACAATTTTTAAAGACACAGCTGATCATGTTAAATGTTGTCATGTTTGCCAGGTTGCTGCCAACAGAGAAAAATATGCTGCACAACCATTGCAGCCAGTGATGGAGGAGCGCCCATTTGCACAATGGGGCATGGATTTCATAGGACCAATCAATCCTCCGTCTTCTTCAGGCCAGAGGTATGTCCTAACAATTACTGATTATTGTACCAGATGGACTGAGGCTATCAGCAGCAAAACTTGTACTGCTGATGATGTCATTAAATTTCTGGAAAGCAACATTGTCACCAGGTATGGAACTCCTTATGCATTGGTAAGTGATAATGGTTCTGCCTTCATTTCCACTAAATTGTCAAGTTGGGCTTTTGATCATGGGATCATACTTAAGTTCTCATCCAATTACTATCCCCAGGGAAATGGATTAGCAGAATCCACCAATAAGAATTTACTGAGTATCATAAGAAAATTGATAGAGAAAAATCCCAGGGAATGGAATTCATTTCTGAAATATGCCTTATGGGTAGACAGAACTAGAATGAAAATTGCATTAGGAAACTCACCCTTCCAGCTAGTATATGGGGTAGATCCTATCCTCCCTGTAAACTTGAAAATTCCTACTCTGCAGTTTGCCCAAGACTATCTAGGCATAGATAATAAACAAGAAGTCAGGTTGCTTCAGTTGATGCATCTGGAAGAAAAACGAAGCCAAGCAATTGACCAATTTGCAAAACATCAGGCTGTTGTCAAACGCTGGTTTGACAAGAGAGCCAGAATTAAAGCTTTCAGGATATCCGATTTAGTCCTGATGTGGGATAAAGCCCATGAAAGGAAAGGTGATCATGGTAAGTTTGATAGACTATGGATAGGTCCCTTTCAGATTTCTGAAATTTTAGGAGACAGCACTTATAGGCTTAAGAACCTGACAGGTGAGGATGTCCCGTTGCCAGTCAATGGACAATTCCTCAAACATTATTTCCAGGCCTGAGTGACTTCATGGCAGTCTTGTGTATCATATTGTATATTTGTATAGTGGTTTGTACAGTTTGCTTGTTGTTGTTGTTGTTTGTTGGTTGGGACCTTGTTCTGGTAAGTCAGGATGATGCACTTCATCACCTAAGAAAATAAATAAATTGTTAGGATTCAAGTGATGAGATCAGACTTAGACATAGATTGTAATTCATTCTGATAAATAATCATGATCAGGTTTATGATGTATTTTCATCAGGGTACTTTTTCTTGTCCAAAGTGAATCAAACACAATGAAACACCTAACAGCCTTGGGTTTGTTGAAGATATGAGTATAGGTGTTAAGTGAAAAATCTAAAGGGACTCCCTTGCTACCAATACAATCTCCAACCTAAAGCTGCAAGTGACTACACCTTGTACAAATGAGCATACATGTGATATCAAATTTAAATTTTTAAAGGAAAATCAGAAACGAAATAAAATTAGGCCATCTAAGTAACTCTACCGGGGCTATGGACGCCTGCTGGCAGTGGGGCTCTACTTAGGGAGATTGTACAGATAACCTTGCCGGGGTTATAGACACCTGCTGGCAGCAAGGCTCTATCCAGGTTGGCTATGAGGGATGATCTCCAACTATGTAGTTTAACACCAGTTACTTATGTTTTCAACTTGCTTTCAAGATGAGGATAATTAATCATCTGCACACACCTGATCCTTTGTTAGCTTTATCACCATAATGAAATTTTATCATTCAAACATCATGATGATTTACTTAGACGGAATTAGAACACTATAGATGAATGTGATCACATCACTTGAATCATTTGAATTTTGTTGTTTTCTTTGGTGGCAAGTTGTTGTGTGGTTACACAACACGCCCCATTTTGACTTGGCAAAACAGGGACCCAACTTTTGTTTTGGCTTGTGTTGTCTGTTTCTGGCGGTTTGGTAAAAATTAAGTCAGGTGCATCATCATCATGAAGGTCAGGATGAGGTAGGTCATCATCATGAGGTTAGTTTGTCAAAGTTCATATTTTTGTTTCTATGACTTCATGGTTAGAAAGAGTTTGAAATTCCATGCAGGTTTGCCTTTTACATCACTTGAAAATTCGTCCATATGAAGGAGTGGTGAGCAGTCAAAGTTTTGGTCAAACCTGATAATTGCTGTATGATGGTCATCATCATGATATTCGAAAAGCCCCCCGATAATATCCTGAGGTCGAAACATCCGGACGTCAAGTTTAAGTCGTAGTAATCTTTTCCCGTCAGGCGGTCTTTTATATCGCCAAAGGTCATCATCATGATCTTACTCTATCACCTGATGAAAATCATGCAGTCCCGAAACATCCGGACGTCAATCTTAAGTGCTAGTGAGCTTTTCCCGTCAAGCGACCCTGGAAACATCATCATCATCATGATATTCTAGCATCATCAGCATCATGATTGTCCAACATTGCGAGCATCATGATATCCAACATCACCCGATATTATAATATCATGCTGATATTATAATATCACCTTACTTAGGGAAATCTGCCATCTGCATAATTTGCACGCGCACGACCAAGTCTTGGTGATCAACATCATCATGATATTTCAGGACCCGACATTTCCTAATATCCTCCTGATCTCCTTTTGCGTGATCATGATGATCACCTTATCTTTCGAAACGGAGGATGATTTTCCTTTCCCAAACCTTGTTGAACAAGATCGTCATGATCTTGTTAGTCTTTCCTGACAGTTCGTAGTATCATCCTGCCGACGAATATAGCCTTTTGCAAATATGATGATGACGATGACGTCATCATGATTTTCCTCGGTGGCAGGATAATTTTTCCAAGTCCTCCTGTTTGTCTTCATCATGATGATGATGACGATGTCTTTCCTTCCCGAATATGCAAAAACAAAACATCCTGATGTGCTTTTCCTCAGAACATTCGGAGGGGAGGAGCATCATATTTCACAATATCCTGCGGCTGGATACAAGACATAGAGTTGGTCATCATCATGATTTCCGGCGTAGGTATAACTGTTGCCGTCGGCCAAGTCTAATATTGTCAACCTGATCATATGTGGTCGCACTGATGCGAACATGATGATGATGACCCGAAACATTCGAACGGAGCATGCAAAGCCAGGTATGAAGTAATTTGTTAATTTTGACATACCTGATCATATTTAAACCCGATATACAAGAAAATGGGCAAAAACATGAAGCGATAGAAATTTGAAAGCCCGACTACCTGATTTTGGTCAACGAGGGTTGACCTGGTTGTTTTCATGCTGTTTATGCATTTAGTGCATATTTTCACAGGTAAGACCTGTTTGCCTGTAGCTGCACATTGGGAGGTATGTTTAATAAAACGTTTTACTTCCTGCTGTTTATCCACATGATGATGATGAACTTAATGTTTGTTTGTTTATTTGCAGGAAGTCATGATGCTGCTGAGGCTGAATATTGAAGTCATGATGCTGCTGAAGCTGAGCGTTGAGATCATGATGATGCTGCTGAAGCTGATAATTACAAAGTTGCGCATGGAGGCAACATAGGCCAGACATGAAGAGGATATTGTCAAGTATGCTGTTTGCCAGCTGGAAACTGAATCAAGTCGAAGATGCTGGAATATTCTGTGCCAGCTGTACATTTGCCAACTGACGAAGCATGTGCTTTTCATCTGGACCGTTGTTTGTTATGAGAAGATCCTGATCCTTGGATCATTGTAACCGTTTTCTGGCAGTCGCTCTATATAACATCCAGGGCTTGTCATTTTAAAAAAGGAGGGGGAGAAATACACTAGAATACACAGACGCATCTGGCGCAAAGAGTCAATTACTAGAGAATAAGTTAGGAGATCGGATTACTGAGACTAATGAGGATAGAATTGTTGAAATGTCAAGGTTCTTTCTTCAGATCACTGTAAATGTACCTGTTCTTGAGCATACTGAATGAATATGAAGTTCCAGATTACATCCTGATTGTAAATTTTACGTAATCTTCTGTTGATTTCTGGATATGTACTGGTGAATGCTGTGTTCAACTGGAAGCGCTTTCATTTCATTACATGTTGTTGTCAACTTTCCTTTGAAGTTTTGCACTAGATCATGCGAATTTGTGGAATGTCCTGGTGAAGTATGATTTCTAGTTTTTCTTCTTTTCATTGCAAGTATGGGAGCTTGTATGTGAATCAGTGATCTAAGTCCAGTAATTTTAGGAATCTCACTCTCTAACCCTTTTCCTTTTTTTTTTTCAATTTCATTAATTCATCACCATAACTGCAAATCATGATAAATAACAAGCAGAAACAGTGAAATATGCTGAAATCCCGTAGGTAACTGAAGATCCTTAGCATATTTGAGTTAAATGCATGTAGTACTGAAAATATCATGCAAAGAATCATAGATAATGATAGAAATCATGCAAATATCGGCCTGTAGGCACATTATTTGACTAAATTTACAGTGCAGAGGTAGAATTGTTGGAGCTTATGCAGAGCGAACATCCAGAGCAGGATATCTGAAGATGATGATGATGAACAGTGCAGAAACACGTAAGGCCCCTGAATGGAAAACAGCAACACACATCAACCACTGAGTAACGTCAGTAGATTAAGACCTAATCAACGGAGACTTGGGATCATGAATTCTTTGAATTCATCGTATCTTTCAAGATGAGTAAAGGTTGTTGTGTAACTTTTATTCTATGTTTGTGAATGACTAACATCATGACCAACATGTATATTGGGAACATGCAATCCCAATATACAACCCGTGGATTCCACCTTTTTCACAAATGCAGTTAAACTCTTGGTTGCATCTACTCTTTGTAGATGCCTGCTTGTATGTTTCCCTTTGTATCTTTTCTTTGTATGTCTAAACATACAACACAAATGTACAAGCAAAAAATACATACAATCGGACTTCTACCTTTATCAACCAGAATGTATATTTATTTTGGGTCTGGGCCACATATATAAGAAATGTATATCACCCTTGTATGTTCGATTGCATGTGCAAACATACAATCACCTATTCATGCAACTAGTGGGCCTGAGGCTTTGTATCCTTTCTTTGCACATTGACTTTGCATATTTCCTTTGTATGTTGCCACCAATGTACATTTGGTTTCTATATCTGATATACATTTCACCTTGCATCTTTTCCTTGTATGCCGCCAATTGATCTTTCCTTGCATGTTGCGAATGTATGTGCCCTTTGCATGTTTTCCATTGTATATTGACATTGCATATTGTGAATGTATATTCGAACATACAAACAAAACATACATGCAATCCTTTACATACAAGGATGGAATCTGTGATGAAATATGCCTGCAATGTACATACAGATTTTCACCCAAAATTGCACATACAAGCCCAATATGCATACAAAGATGCTTACGACCAATTTTCCACTTTTTTGAAGCCGACTGCACATTATTTTTAGGCCTGCCAATGTACAACTACACTTGCACATACAAATACATAAAATAGCAATGCATAGACAAAGATACATACATGCAAAAGTGAAGGTTGAAAGACTTAGATTTTTTTGGGTTTTCTTGAAAAGTGCCTACGAATGAATACTTGAAATATAAATTTTATGAAGGCACCAACAAGGTGAACCTGGCAGAAGTAGTCCTTACAAACTGGTGTAGGATACATAACACCAATGCTCATACAGAGCTAGATTGCCCTCAATTTAGGATAGCTGATAGATATTTCAAACAGAAGTATCAAATACTATAGGTAATCCACCTTCTATTGAAGGAAATGAAATTGTCTTGTGTGCATATGACTCTACTTTTGTATTAGAAAGTTTCACCAATCATCCTCATCAGCAGATGTCATCATCATATGAGAACTACACCTTGGCATGTGAAGAGTCATCTATGGCTTTCGAAACAAATTATGTTTTTCCTTTTGAAGACGAGAATGAGCCATCAACTAAATAGGAGGAAGTGCATGCTTATCAGCAGCAATATCATGGTAGACATAATTATAACCTGAGGAATAACTCAAATAGACCTACTGGTCCTTTGACTACATCTTTGCCTCCAAATAATTTTAACACTCCTCCTGATCCTAAGGCAAGTAATAACCTTGGTTTTCCAAAACTTAATGCTCAATACTTAGCACCACAAAATGCAGTGGCAAAAGCTAGTAATCAGTCTCCAGAGTCTAACAAATTGGTCACATAATTAGCAGATGAAATGAAAAAGATTAAAATCAGTCTCTCATTGTCAGAATTACTTAAAACTCCAGCTATTAAGAAGGCATTCATGAAACCTTTAGACAACCCTACTCCAAAAGAAGACATTCATCCCCAAAATTAGTCTTTGAATAAAGACCATGTAACTAAAGATACTAATGTCAAATCCAAAACTCCAGCCACTGTCCAAGCTACTAAAACTTCACACATGACTCTTAATAGGGATAAGACTGAGTCACCTCCATTTCTCCTTACCATAAGGATGTTTAGTAAGAATTTGCATAGTTTCTTAGTAGATTCAGGTGCATCTACTAATGTAATACCATTGTACATATGCATTGCCTTAGGGTTATACCCTGTAAAGTCACTAAAGAAGGTAACATGGCTAGATAAAATAGAAGTGTTGTAGGAGAATTAACTCACATCCATATGTAGTTAGCATCAGATCCAAGAATTTGATACTACATTGACACCTAGGTAGTAGATATCCCTGACACATATGGAATGTTGCTCCACAGGGATTGGTCAAAAACACTTAATGGATACATGTCCACTGATTTCAATCACATGTGTCTAGCTTGGAAAGGGATTCCCAATCAGATTTGAAATATATGATTACTGAGTATGATAAAACCAATGAGATCATGTACGTAGATGTTGAACCTGAAGTTTACACCATTAGACCCCAAACTGTCAAGATAGAGGAGATCCTGATGTATGATGTTCACACTCATTATGATAATCTTCAAGATGATAGAATAATTATAGAATCTGATCAAAGTTCAGATGATAATAAGGAAGTAGATCATTTTAGGAACTTTGAAATGTACTTGTCCAAAGAGATGCAATGTTGCCAAATGTTAAAAATATCTAATGAAGATGTTTTAATTGAAGGATGGTGCAGGTTGCATGATGAAGAACATTCTAAAAAAACTTGTGATGCTTGTTTAGATATGATGAAACTAGAACAAGCATGTAGTGAGAGGGGATAATTTGTTGGATTCAGGATAGACAATTGAGAGGGGGGGTGAATTAGTTGTCCAAAACTTTCTTCAATTAAACACTTAAATCCTCTTTGTGATTTAGCAGCATATTATTAAATCAATCATGAAAACATAATATATCAAACCAAGAGCAGAAACAAATCAACACATAAGACACCAAGATTTTGATGTGGAAAACTCGATTAAGGGAAAAACCATAGGGTGATTAACCCAAGATTGTATTATTTGTTAGAAGAATAGAAAGAACAAAATGGCACATGCCAATTAGGGCTCACTGCCCGAGCACACTACTCACAAGAGGCTCACTACCTACAAGAGACACACTATCTACAAAATGATAAGTATCACAAACTTGAACTAGAGAATAGCATCTTTACCATGCTTGATTCAGTTCCATTTAAGCCCAATACTTCTGCTCTGCTCTCCTCTTCATTACCACATCCTCATCATATCCAACACCCTTTGAAATGACTTTACAACTCCATATTTATACAAGACATTGACTTAGGAATAATCATCTAAGTCATAAAACATCTACAAGAACATCTGCAAGATGTGTAACTCATCTGGTCAGCTAGTCTTAGGAAGAACACTGTCATCCAGAAGTTATTCTTCAATTACGATCTCCAACTCCGATGTGGACCATCAACACAAACTAGACATGATCCAAATACCTCCACAAGATTGCCTGAATCATCAAGAACATCCACACTTCATCTGCTTACTAAAATCCTTCTCTCCTTCATCTGAAACCTTAAGAACACAGTTTGTCATTACTGTCACAAAGGAATAAATACTTGCGGACCATCAAACCATGAACCAATCAAGTTGACACTTCACAAAGACTTCCTCAACACTCCCTCAAATTCACAGAATAGGATAATGCATTTCCAGATCTCACCAGACCTATCTGTGTCACTCTATCACCTCTAAACACCTGCTGGAACTAGTTTTACTTGAGCGGCCATAACTTCTTCAGATCTTCATGCAGACCTATGAAATCTTTACTAGTCACCTTAAGGCTCATATCTGAAAACTATTTGAACTACATCCTTTGATAGTCATCTTATCTTTGATTTTTACCTTACTGTCTTCACTGTTCTTCTCTATTCCTGATATAACTAATTTTCTCAATATCCTGAACACACAGCTCTTCCAATCCTTGACATCAATGCAACAGGAGTATGTTGACATCAATGACAACACCGATTAGTCCCATACTTGCAACAATCTCCCCCTTTGTCATTGATGGCAACATATGACATGAAAATTTGTTATGATCATCAAGACAAGAACTTCTCCTTATTGTCACAACTCCCCCTATCAGTAACAACCATTCACATGTCTTCTCTTCCTTTCCTGGTCCCCCTTTGATCAACCACCACTTGTTTTTCACTTGTCTTCTCTCCTCCTTTGACATCAATGGCAAAGGGCACATACTTACAATTCCACCATTTTAGAATCATATCAGCTGCTCCCCCTGAGTAGCAGCTCTCCAATATCAATCTAGATCACAAGATATGACTCTGATATCCACCAGACTGATGCACATCAGTGCACCTTAGTTCATCACTGGAGGGGCAATAACCCCTAACTTCTCCCTGAGATACACAAAAGAGTCCTTAGGTAAAGTTTTAGTAAAGATGTCTGCAATCTGATCCTTGGAAGGCACAAACTCCAATTTGACTTCATTCTTGTTCACTTGTTCTCTCAAAAAGTGAAACTTAATGGATATATGTTTAGTCTTTGAATGCGACACCAGATTCTTAGATATATTTATTACACTTGAATTATCACAGAAAATTGTGATAGGCTCCTCATACTCTACTCTTATGTCTCTTAGCATTTGCTTCATCCACAAAACTTGAGTGCAACTACCTATTGTTGCAATATATTTTGCTTCTGCAGTGGATAGAGATATTTCCTCTTGTTTCTTGCTCAGCCAAGAAACCAATCTCTTCCCCAAAAAGAATGCTCCACCATTGGTACTCTTCTGATCATCCACATCTCCTGTCCAATCTACATCTGTGTATGCATGAAGAGAGAAATCATGATCTCTAGGATACCATAAACCATACTCAACTGTCCCTTTTAGATATCTAAAAATCCTTTTGATTGCCATGACATGAGATTCTCTAGGATCAGCTTGAAATCTAGCAACAAGACTCACAACATTCATAATGTCAGGTCTAGTTTGAGTGAGATACAACAATCCTCCAATCATTGATTTGTACTTTTTATGATCATCATTAGGAGAGTCATCATTTTTGCCCAATTTACATCCAGTTGCCATGGGAGTATTCATTGGTTTTGATTCTTCCATCCCAAATTTCTTCAATAATTCTTTTACATATTTGGTCTAAGAAATGAAGATTCCTTTCTTTGTTTGGGTGATTTGCAAACCCAAGAAGAAATTTATTTCCCCAAGCATGGACATCTCAAATTCACTTTTCATTTGATTTGCAAAAGTTTTACACATACTATCTCTTCCTCCAAAAATAATATCATCAACAAACACTTCAACAATCAAGATTTTTTCAGGATCAATTTTGAAATATAAATTACTGTCGGCAGTACCTTTGTTGAAACCTATCTTCAAAAGATGCTTATCCAATCTTTCATTCTAGGCTCTTGGGGATTTCTTTAGTCCATACAGTGCTTTCTTCAACTTGCAGAAGATATGACCATGATCAGACAATTAAAATCCATCTGGTTGCTCAATGTATACTTCTTCTTCCAAATCACCATTTAGGAAGGCAGACTTGACATCCATCTGATACACTTTGAAATCCTTGAAGGTAGAAAAAGCAAGAAATAGTCTGACTGCTTCAATTCTTTCCACCAGAGAAAAAGTTTCTTCAAAATCAACTCCTTCTATTTGAGAGTAACCCTTGTAGACCAATCTGGCTTTATTTCTGATTACTTCACCAACTTCATTCAGTTTGCTTTGAAAGACCCATTTGGTTCCAATCATATTCTTGTTTCTAGGTCTGGGAACAAGATCCCAAGTGTGATTTTTCTCAATTTGCATCAGCTCTTCCTCCATTGCTTTAGTCCAGTTTTCATCATTTCAAACTTCATTCATTGTCTGAGGTTCAATCTTTGAAATCGGACAATACTCATTTGAATCTTGAGTAATTCTCCTTCTTGTTTGTAGACCTTTTCTTTTATCACCTATGATCTGATCTTCAGAGTGGTTCAGTCTTACATACCTGGGAACTTTGGGAGTTTCTTGCACTTCTGATTCTTGATTAGGCTCATGAAAACTCATCTCTTCCTAATTTTCTGGATCAGTTTGAATCTAAATTTTAGAAGGGGCTTGGGCTCCTTGTATCAGAACACCATTCTGATCATCTTCATCATATTCATAAAACCTTGAGGGTTTTTTAATTCCTTCATCAAACTTCACATTTGTACTTTCTATAATCTTTCTTAGTCTCTTGTTATAACATTGGTATGCTTTGCTTTGAGTAGAGTAACCCAAGAATATTCCTTCATCACTTCTAGCATCAAACTTGCCTAGATCTTCATCTCTTTTGATGTAACATTTGCTACCAAAGACTCTAAAATACTTCACAATATGAGTGATGCCAAACCAAAGTTCATAAGGAGTCTAACCAGTATTACTTTTGATTTGTACTTGATTGAGAGTGTAGACTGCAATGCTGACAGCTTCTCTCCAATAGATCTGAGGAACATTTGCTTCCATCATCATTGTCCTAGATACTTCCTAGATGGTCTAGTTCTTTCTCTCCACTACTCCATTCTACTGTGGAGTCCTAGGAGTAGACAACTATCTCTTTATTCCATGTTTCTCACAAAATTCTATGAACTCACTGGATGTGAATTCTCCACCTCTGTCAGACCTTAGACACTTTAATTTTAATCTGGTTTCATTCTCTACCATAGCGTTGAATATTTTGAATTTCTCAAGAGTTTCTAATTTCTCTTTCAAAAAAGTTACCCACATCATCTGAGAGTAGTCATCAATTAGTAACATGAAGTACCTATCACCTTGCACACTTCTAATTCTTGCCAGACTGCATAGATTAGTATGAACTAAGTCTAATAATCTAGTAGAAGATTGTTCCTTGCTTTTAAATGAGACTCTTCTTTGTTTTCCCAACTGACATTCTTTGCACAAACTATTTGTAGGTTTAACCAGTTTTGGAAGATCTCTTACTGCCTGAGTATTGCTTATCTTGATGATATTATCAAAATTCACATGACACATTCTCCTATGCCATAACCAACTCTGATCAATTTGCACAAATAGACAACTTTTACTAGTACTAACTAAATGGAAGATATTACCTTTTGTTTGAGTACCGAATGTAATCTCTATTCTAGAACTTTCAAAGATCTTGTATTTTCCATTCTTGAATCAGAGATCATAGCCTTTGTCCACCAACTATCCAACACTGAGAAGATTGTGCTTCAAACCTTCAATATACAGTACATTACTAGTTTTGTTCCTTCCATCAAAAGAAATAGTTCCTCTACCTCTGATTCTGCCAGCAGAATTATCACCAAGCTTTACCACTCCTTCATACCTTTCCAAATCTATGAACTTATTTTTGTCACCTGTCATATGGTGAGAGCATCCACTGTCAATGACTCAATCATCCTTTTCTTCAACTTGGGCATCCAGAGCTTTTTCTACAACTTTATGATTGATAGATTCAGAGGACATTGGATCTTCTTCCTTGATGGCAATAAACACCCAATCATTTCCAGATTTGTTTTCTGTCTCTGAGTCATCATCGGTTACTCCTTCATTATCATCCTCTTCATGAACATAGTAACAATTCTTTTGGAACCTTGATCTATTGGAATTTGGTCTTGAAAATCTTTCCAGACATTTTGAGGAAAAATGACCAATCTTATTACAGTTAAAACACTTAAAAGGCAATTTTCCTTCATACTTACTAGATCCTCTTGGCAGTCTTCTTGCAATAAGGGCTTTAAGTTGAGTAGTTTCTACTTCTTCTTCCAGGTCTTTTCTTGCTTTTTCATACCATGATAGTTTCCTTGAAGAGTTCTCTCCTAGATCAAACCTTTGTTTACCTTTTATAGAGGCACTAGCTTTAAATGCAGATTCAATCTTGGGAGGGGCATCTCTGAAATCAGTCATCTTAAATGTAGCCAGTTTACCAACCAATTGATCTCTTGTGATAGCTGTATGGGCTCTGAATTCTTCAGTGGCAGCAACTTTGACTTTATAAGAAGCAGGAAGGGATCTAAGAATTTTGCCAACAATTTCATCTTCATCCAAGACTCCACCAGTACATCTAATTCCACAAACAAGCTCATTTACTCTTGTCATAAAAGTAATGATATTTTCATCTTCTCTCATCTTCAGATTTTCAAATTTCCCTTTCAGACTCTGTAGCCTTGCACATTTAACATACTTGTCTCCTTCATGCAGAAGTTCTAGTTTTTCCCAAATCTCAAAAGCAGTTGGTAGGTCAACAACATTTGAAAGCTCTAAATTAGATAATGTGCTTAGAAGAGCTTCTATAGTCCACAAATTATTTTTAGCATCTATGATTTCATTTGGGGCTTTCAGGCCACCCTGTGGAGGAGTATACTTTGTTGAAGCCATGGTCTAGTACTGCATTCCCATACATTGTAAGTGACATTTCACGCAACTTTTCCAGAGATTAAAATTTGTTCCATCAAACTTCAAACTATCCTTCTTGTAGGATGACATCCTGGATCTCCTCAAGCGGTTAAGCTCCTTTTAGAGGAACTTAGCTTTGATACCAATTGTTGGATTTAGGATAGACAACTGAGAGGGGGGTGAATCAGTTGTCCAAAACTTTCTTCAATTAAACACTTAAATCCTCTTTGTGATTTAGCAGCATATTATTAAATCAATCATGAAAACATAATTTATCAAACCAAGAGTAGAAACAAATCAACACATAAGACACCAAGATGTTGACGTGGAAAACACAGTTAAGGGAAAAACCACATGGTGATTAACCCAAGATTGTATTCTCTGTTAGAAGAATAGAAAGAGCAAAATGGCACATGCCAACTAGGGCTCACTACTCACAAGAGGCTCACTACCTACAAGAGACACACTGTCTACAAAATGATAAGTATCACAAACTTGAACAGGAGAATAGCATCTTTACCATGCTTGAGTCAGTTCCATTTAAGCCCAATACTTCTGCTCTACTCTCCTCTTCACTACCACATCCTCATCGCATCCAACACCATTTGAAATGATTTTACAACTCCATATATATACAAGACATCAACTTGGGAATAATCATCTAAGTCAGAAAACATCTACAAGAACATCCGCAAGATGTGTAACTCATCTAGTCAGCTAGTCTCGAGAAGAACACCATCATCTGGAAGTTATTCTTCAATTGTGAGCTCCAAATCCAATGTGGAACATCAACACAAACTAGACACAATCCAAATAGCTCCACAAGATTGCTTGAATCATCAAGAACATCCACACTTCATTTGCTTACTGAAATCCTTCTCTCCTTCATTGGGAACCTCAAGAACATAGTCTATCATTACTGTCACAAAGGAATAGATGCTTACAGACCTTCAAACCATGAACCAATCGAGTTGAAACTTCACAAATACTTCCTCAAATCTGCAGAATAGGATAATACATTTCTGGATCTCACCAGACCTATCTATGTCACTTTGTCACCTTTGAACACCTACCGGAACCAGTTTTACTTGAGCAGCCACAACGTCTTCAGATCTTCATGTGGACCTCTAAAATCTTTACTAGATCACCTTAAGGCTCATATCTAAAAACCCTTTGAACTGTATCCTCTGATATTCATCTTATCTTTGATATTTACCTTACTATCTTCACTATTCTTCTTTGTTCCTGATATAACTAATTTTCTTAATATCCTCAGCACACAGCTCATCCAATCCTTGACATCAATGACAACACCAGTTAGGCCCATACTTGAAACATAATCATCATCCATGGTAAGTCATACAGATAGTTACAGTGATACTGATTCTTGTTTATCATCTACAAGTATAGAAGAAAGCACACATCACAATGAAAGTTATGTTCATAAGTTAGAGGAGATCTTGGTGTACACTAAGAAAAGTTATAAGAGTAACAAGAATATCACCCCAGGGACTGATTGTTTGATTGAACCATACTATGAAGTATCTGATGAGATAGGGATAGTAATTTGACCAAGTTTGAAGAGTTTTTATCAAAACAAATTTAGAAGATGTTGCTACAACATGCTTCCCCACATGATGTTCTAATTGAAGGTTGGTGTAGGTTACATGAAGCACCACATTCAAAGACTACTTTCTCATTATGTTGGCATATTTTGAAGAAACAGATGATGCTTTGTTTAAAAGATCATTCTTCGGATAATAAAGAAGAAAAACAAATATCAGCTTCATATCAGTCAGATAAGGTGAAGTTTGAGAAGAATGAGTTACCAAAATTGAAATGGATATCAGGTGCTGCAGCCGCCAGAGCTAAAATGAAAAGAGAAGGTCTAGATAAGCCTTTAACTAAAGATAAACCATGGACCCTTAGGTTTGATGGATCTAAATCAAAGCAAGGAGCTAGAGTAGGAATAGATCTCATTAACCCAGCTGGGAAATCCTACTTGGTAGCATATAGATTAAAATTCCCATGCACAAATAATGTGACAGAATATGAAGCTCTAATCCATGGGATATTGTTTGCACTAAAAAAGAAAGTAAAGATTCTACATGTCTATGGAGACTCAGAATTAGTAGTAAGAGAAGTCAAATGCATATACTCCTGCAATTACAAGAGGTTGTCTAATTACAAACACTGATTATGGGATTTGATAGAAGATTTTGATGCATTCGACATCACCCATGTGCCTAGAGAAAAAAATCACAAATCAGATGCCTTGGCTCAAGTTGTGAGTACTTTGGAGCCATTATCCATATATGTTCTGAAGAGGTTTTTAGTTGAATTAATATTAGTGCCTTATGTACTAGATAATGTCATCAATCTTCAAGTGTTTGATGATGATCAACACATTTTGGACTTCATATCAAATAGAGTTGTGTTTGATGCACAAATCATAGATGAAAGGAATGTGGAAGATCATATTTGGGAGGAAGAAGAGATCATGGATTTTCCTAGTAACAAGATTCCCAAAGGGATGATAGAATTAGAAAGAGCATTTGATTTAGATAATATGCTGAAACAGAATGATCTCCCTAAAGCAGACAAAGGAGAATATTCACCAGTCAATATAGGACAAGATGAAGAAAAAAGGAATGTCATAATTGGTAAGGTGTGTACAGATGAAGAAATGACAAGGATAACTCAAGCACTTAAAGATTATATCCATGTCATTGGCTAGACTTATGATGAGTTGAAGACTTATGATACCTCAATCATCACTCATACTATACCATTGAAGCCAGATGCCAAACCCTTTAGACAAAAATAGAGGCCTGTTAATGCCTTATTGGAGCCCATCATTTTTGAGGAAGTAAAGAAATTGCTTAATGCTAGAATCATATTCCCCATGAGGCATTCTACATGGGTGGCCAATCTAGTCCTTGTGAGGAAGAAAAATGGTGACATCAGGTTATGTGTAGCTTTAGAAATTTAAATAGAGCTTTTGAAAAAGATAATTATCCTTTACCTTCACTGGACGAGGTCTTACAAATAGTAAATGGTGAAAAAATGATGTCATTTTTGGATGGTTTTTCAGGTTACAACCAAGTGATGGTAGATAAAATAGACAGAATGAAAACTGCATTCACCACCAAGTGGGGCATATTTGCATACAGGTGCATGCCCTTTGGCTTGATAAATATTGGGGCCACTTTTTAGAGAGTAATGGATATAGCCTTTAGGGGGCTGATTGGTAAATGCATAGTCATATATATGGATGATTTGACAATTTTCTCCAAGCAGAGACAAAATCACGTAGAAGACCTCAAGAAGGTACTTAAAAAATGTGAACAGTATGGAATATCCCTAAATCCCAAGAAATGCATATTTGGGGTAACTATAGGTAAGTTATTAGGTCATCTAATAACAGAGAATGGGATCATCATTGACCCTACAAGAGTGGAATCAATCATGAAGATACAACTTCCTGGAAGTAAGAAAGAACTAAAATCCTACTTTGGTAAGATAAACTTTGTTAGAAAATTCATTACTGGTTTTGCAGAGATTGTCAGACCATTGAATGCAATACTCAAGAAGGATGCCAAAATTGAGTGGACACCTGAAGCCAGAGTAGCTTTTGAGGACATCAAGAAAGCTATATCTGATGCCCCTATTCTGATTAGTCTAGACTATACAAAAGATTTTTACATATACTCATTTGCTTCAGAGCATACATTTGCAACAGTATTAACACAAAGAAATGAGGCTAAAGAAGAAAAGTTTATAGCTTTCATGAATTGTCCATTCAGAGATGTAGAACTCAAATACATGGATGTTGAAAGACAGGCCCTTGTTTTGATTCAAACAATCAAGAAATTTAGGAATTACATCTTAAGAAGCAAGGTAATTGTTGTAGTACTAGATGCAACAATAAAGATGCTCCTCATGCAAAGTGAGCCTAGTGAGAAGAGAGCTAAATGTATAATAGTTCTCCAAGAATATGATATGGATATAATACCCATGGAGTTAGTAAGATGACAAGCCTTGAGCCAATTGATTCAGAAATTGATCCTAACATCATGAGCCAACAATATGTGATAAATATAAAGAAAATTAAAGATTGGTATTCATTCATCAGGCACATCCTAATTACTGGAAGATGTCCTTCAAAATTGCAAGCCACACAAAGTAGGTCCTTGAAGATAAGATCACAAAGATACATGATGAAAGGGGGGATCATCTTCAAAAGGAAGTATGAAGGAATATATCTGCCTAGAGAGGCAAGAAGCACATAAGGTATTAACAGAATTACATGACAAATTTGGAACTGCACATGGATCACATTTAGCTACTACCCATGCTATCCTTAGAGTAGGATACTACTGGCCCACTATTTTCAAGGATACTACTAAACACATCAAATGTTGTCATATATGTCAGGTTGCTACTAATAGAGAAAGATATGCCACTCAACCTTTACAACCAATGATGGAGATGCGCCCATTTGCTCAATGGGGCATGGATTTCATAGGACCCATCAATCCTCCATCATCCTCAGGCCATAGGTATGTGTTGACTATCATTGATTATTGTACCAGGTGGACTGAAGCTGTCAGTAGTAAGACATGCAATGTAGAGGATGTGATCAATTTTTTTGGAAAACAACATAGTAACCAGGTATGGAGTTCCTTATGCTTTAGTATGTGACAATGGACTTGCCTTTACATCATTAAAATTATCAAGTTGGGCTTTTTGGTGCAGGAGCACCTTGGCAAATTAATGTTGCCCTAGACAAATCCTTGAGTTTGATTAAATTTTAATGCTTCCACATTGTAATGAGGTTTATCAAGTCATCTTTATGTGTTTAGGAGATTAGGAGTTTCTAAATTGCAAAATAGTGCATACTATGCCAATATAAAATACAAAAAAAGAACAAATAGGGGAATACCAAAGGTCATTTGCTTGGAGGAAGTTAGAAATCAGTTGGAAACTGAAAATTATTTATTAGATTCCTTTAAAAATGCCTTGTAACCTTTAGAAATTTGTGGGTGATTGTAGGTTTGAAGTTTGAATCAATAAAGGCACTGTTTTGAGTGTATTTCCTGAGAAATTCACTATTTTCTGTTGTTGTACGGCCTTGTACAGATAGGTAATGATGCCTAGTTGTTTTTAAGTGATAATATGTTCAATCACCCTCCAATTTATTTTTGTCTCATGAAAAATGATTCAGTTTTGTGAAAGATATGAGTGTTTTAGTGACTGCAATTTCTAGAATTCTCCTATAACAGTCCTTTTGCAGCATTTGGTACGGTTTTGTACGGACATATACAGGGGTAATCCATATATGGTTGGAACAAGGAATGAGTTAAATTTCAAATGCATCTAGTGTGAGGTCTTAACTCGATTCCTAGAGGAAGATATCACATTTTTTTCTAAAACTGCTCTATTAACTAGGTTAACTAGGGTTTTGGTAGGAAAAATGTCATAAAACTTCATTCCACAGTGGGAATCCTCTAAAAATTAGTGGAATGGAAGTAGAGAGAGTGATTGACCCATTTACCAAGGCTCAGTACTGAAAAAGTTGTTTTGGTGTGTTTAAATTGATGCCCTAGGTGACTATAACAGCATTTTCCTTGTTATTTTTGCATTTTGGTTATTGGTTAGGGCATACTTTCCAAAACAACCCAAACCCATTCTGGAGTATGTTGTGGGGAGACATAATGGGTATCTATTTCATGTCTAAGAGTTGTATTTGGATGTTGGTATAAAAAGTTATTGGGACTGTTCTCTATTTGTAGGGCTACTTGCCTTTCTTGAGGTTTGTGAAGGAATTACTAGTTTGAAGTTTAATCCACCTTTGCCAATGGATGGGATGGCTTCTAATACATGTATAAACACTGTTTCCAAGAATAATTCAAGAGCCTTAACTTCTATTCCCACTTTTCTATGAAGATCCTTGTTTTTGGGCTCATTGGTGTAGTTGAACCTTGTTGAATCGATTCATCTTCCTTGCATCCCATATGCTCTGCATCAAATTGGTATCAGAGCTAGCAAAAGCTCTGGGAGGAGATGTTGTATTTGTTCCTATCACTGAGAAGGTAGGTGAAGAACTAAAGGAAAGATTATGTTGGTGACCATTGTTTTTGTTGCTAAGTTGTTTGGTTGCAGGTGCTTATCCATCTAGCTATAGTAGGATGTTTTCTAAGGTTGTGTGTGTGGGCAGACAAGAGAACGTTCGTCATTACCATTCTCCAATGGAGATTAGGCTGGATAAGGGTGCATAGAGAAACCACTAAGGAGAGAGTGATAGGTGCATCACCAGGACCTGCTGTTGGGTGAGATGAATGGTTTAGTGAGTTGGTTTGTTGTGAAGCAGTGAGAGAGATGGATACCTGAAGAAGCACTTGATGTTGCAGCCTGAAGAATACTCCACTGATGGGAGTAGGAGCCTGAAGAAACTCTAAAGTTGATAGTTTGATTTGTTGGTTGGTTGGTCACCTTTCTATTGATCAAAATATTTGAAGTTTGTAGCTGAGAAGATTGAAGATTAAAGACATAGGAAATGCAAAAAAAGACTTTGTTGCTGATACATTTCCAAGGGACTTGGAAATTTTGTTGGTTGGTTGTATGGTGCAGGAGCACCTTGGAAAATTAATATTTCCCTAAAAAAATCCTTGAGTTTGATTAAATTTTAATGCTTCCACATTGTAATGAGGTTTATCAAGTCATCTTTATGTGTTTAGGAGATTAGGAGTTTCTAAATTGCAAAATAGTGCATACTATGCCAATGTAAAATGCAAAAAAAGAACAAATAGGGGAATACCAAAGGTCATTCACTTGGAGGAAGTTATAAATCAGTTGAAAACTAAAAAGTATTGATTATATTCCTTTAAAAAGTCCTTGTAACCTTTAGAAATTCGTGGGTGATTGTAGGTTTGAAGTTTGAATCAATAAAGGCACTATTTTGAGTGTATTTCCTTAGAAATTCACTATTTTCTATTGTTGTATGGCCCTGTATGGATAGGTAATGATACCTAGTTGTTTGTAAATGATAATATGTTCAATCACCCTCCATTTCCTTTTTGTCTCATGAAAAATGATTTAGTTTTGTGAAAGATATGAGTGTTTTAGTGACTGCAATTTCTAGAATTCTCCTATAACAGTCCTGTTGCAGCATTTGGTACGGTTCTGTACAGACATATATAGGGGCAAGACATATATGGTTGGAAATAGGAATGAGTTACCTCTCAAATTCATCTAGTGTGAGGTCTTAACTCGATTCCTAGAGGAAGATATCATATTTTTTTCTAAAACTGCTCTGTTAACCAGGTTAACTAGGGTTTTGGTAGGAAAAATGTCATAAAACCTCATTCCACCACGAGAATCCTCTAAAACTTAGTGGAATGGAAGTAGAGAGAGTGATTGACATGTTGACCAAGGCTCAGGATTGAAAAAGTTGTTTTGGTGTGTTTAAATTGATGCCCTAGGTGACTATAGCAGCATTTTCCTTGTTATTTTTGCATTTCGGTTAATGGTTAGGGAATACTTTCCAAAACAACTCAAACCCATTTTGGAGTATGTTGTGGGGAGGCATAATGGGTATCTATTTCATGTCTAAGAGTTGCATTTGGATGTTGGTATAAAAAGTTATTGGGATTGTTCTCTGTTTGTAGGGCTACTTGCCTTTCTTGAGGTTTGTGAAGGAACTACTAGTTCAAAGTTTGATCCACCTTTGCCAATGGATGGGATGGCTTCTAATATATGTCTAAACACAATTTCCAAGAAAAATTCAAGAGCTTTAACTTATGTTCCCACTTTTCTATGAAGATCCTTGTTTTTGGGCTCATTGGTGTAGTTGAACCTTGTTGAATCGATTCCTCTTCCTTGCATCCCATATGCTCTGCATCACTTTTGATCATGGAATCATTCTAAAATTTTCTTCAAATTACTATGCTCAAGGGAATGGACTATTAGAGTCTACAAATAAGAACCTATTGAATATCATAAAGAAATTGATAGAGAAAAATCCTAGGGAGTGGAACACCCTATTAAAGTATGCCTTGTGGGTAGATATAACTAGGATGAAGGCTGCATTAGGAAACTCTCCTTATCAACTAGTTTATGGGGTGGATCCTATCCTCCCTGTTAATCTAAAGATCCCCACATTACAGTTTTCACAAGAATATCTAGGCATAGATAGCAAACAAGAAGTCAGGTTACTTTAGCTGATGCACCTAGAAGAAAAAAGAAATAGAGAAATTGATCAGTTTGCTAAACATTAGGCTGTTGTCAAACGCTAGTTTGACAAAAGAGCCAAAGTTAAGGCTTTTAGGATTTTAGATCTAGTCCTTATGTGGGCTAAAGCACATGAAAAGAAAGGGGATCATGGTAAATTTGATAAACTTTGGATAGGTCCTTTTTAAATTTTGGAAATCCTAGGAGATAGTACCTATAGACTTAGGACTCTAATTGGTGAGGATGTCCCATTACCAATTAATGGACAATTCCTCAAGCATTATTTCCAAGCCTGAAACAGGGTCATGCAAGCCAAATGTATTATAATGTGCATATTGTATAGTTGTTTTGTACAGCTTTGTCTTGTTTGTTTGCTTGTTTGCTGAGTTTTGTTTTGGCTAGTCAAGATGATGCACCTTATCACCCTAAGTAAATATTCAAATTGTTAGGATTCAAGTGATGAGAACAAATTCTTATATAGGTTATGACTCATTTTGAGGAGTATCTTTGATCAGGTCTGTGATATCCTTTTCATCATGGTGCCTTTTCTTAACTAAGGAATTTTCACAATGACTCACCTAACAGCGTTAGGTTTGTGGAACACATAAGTATAGGTGTTAAGTGAAAAATCCAAAGGGACTCCCTTGCTACTAATACAATCTCCAACCTAAATCGGTAAGTGACCACACCTTGCATATTGAACTTACAAGATGATATCATATGAACAAAAAAGAGAAATATTGAAAATCCAAAAGAATAAAATTAGGCCATCTAAGTAACTCTACCGGGGCTATAGACGCTTGTTGGCATTGGGGCTCTACTTAGGGGGATTGTATAGATAACCTTGTTGGGGCTATGGACACCTGTTGGTAGCAAGGCTCTATCCTAGTTGGCTATGAGGGATGATTTAAAAATATGTAGCTTAACACCAGTTACTCATGTTTTCAACTTACTTTCAAGATGAGGATAATTGATCATCTGCACACACTTGGTTCCTTGCTAGCATTGTTGCAATGATGAACATCATATCATTTAGAAAGGTCTTAATACTTATACTTAGAAAGAGTTAAAATGCTATGTTGGAATGTGATCACATCACTTGAATCATTGTAATTTAGTTATTTTCTTTGATGGCAAGTTGTTGTGTGGTTACACAACACGCCCCATTTTGTCTTAGCAAAATAGGGAGCCAACTTTTTTTCTTTCTGCTTGTTGCTTGCTTGTTTCTTGCTTTGGGCAGTTTGGTAAAATTAGTCATATATATGTTACCTTTGAGAGGGTAGATTTACCACTAGATGAGGTTAGTTGTCAAAGTGATTAGTTTCTATTATTAACCTCATGTTTGGACAATACTCAAAATTCTAAGCAAGTTTGCGTTTTGGATCACCCCAATACGGTCTAAGGGTAGAAAGTTATGTTGAGTCAAAGTTTGGTCAAACTTGATATTAGCTGAGAGGGGGTCATATTTCTAACATTAGTCATATTTGATAACATCACCCAGACTTAGAAGCATCACCCGATGACCACTAGGTGCACAATACGCAAACATCAAAATTAAATAAGAGCTGACATCTACCTGTCAAAGAACCTCACATATTATCCCAGGGTGTCATATTCCCTAGTATCAATCATCCTACAAATATCACCCCTTTGTGGATATCTCCCTATGCCAATATGACAATGACGTCATCCAATTCCAATGACTGAAAGAAATCACCCTAATGATGACATCATCGTCTCATCTAACCTGCAGAAGGTCATATATCCAATATCCATCATATTTCTTAATATGACGATGATGTCACTAAAGATTGATAACTAAAGAACATTGATGACATGATGATGTCATCATGATTTATTCCCCGCGGGGGGATCATATTTTGAAGTACCCCTGATCTTAATTCCATGACCTGATATGCTTCATAGTCAAAAGTTGACCATATCACCCGATCTTTAAGTATACGATTATCCTGCACAAGATGGGGGTCATATTATCCATGGGGGGTCACATTTCTAAATATCCTTGATCTTTCAAAGATCACCCCCCTAGAATTAAATGCAATTAAAGCAATAGATGAAATCCCACCGATTACAAATACAAATCAAACAATTGGCAGCATCTACAAATTCCATGCAAATGATCGACAAATTTAATCAAGATAGTGAATTTTACCCTAATTTGTCTTATTAATCTGTTTAAAAGTAAAATTCAAAGGTCATTTCATTTACCTTGTGATAAATCAAAAATTATAGAGCTCCAAAAGTCAAACCCTTATCAGCTACCTGCTAGCAGATTGGATCCTTCTGTGTAACAGAATGGAACGAGTGACCCTGCACGTTTATAGTCTTTCCCGTATTCACTCATATAATCCAAAGGAAAGTGTTATTAGGTAAGTGTTGGAAAGAGACACTGTGTGGCTTCATGATTGTTGTCATTGATGGCAACAAAGCTTATCCCACACATCTGCAGCACATAGTATGTCTATACCAGAAGTCAGATTGAAGAGTGTCTTGATCTGGTGAGCAAGAGCAGAGCATGCAGTAAGGTTTGATAATCAGGTCTAGATCTCTCAGATAGTGTAACTCAGCAAACTGCGGACTTGGGAAAGTTAATAGGAGTATCATGTCTACTATATTCCAAAGATTGAGCCTCTAGTGATGAAAGAGTAAAAAGATATGAGCATCTAAGTGTTGGGTTTTTGATAGGCAGAGCAGAAGAACTGACCGGCAGAGTATCCGATTCTAATCCAGATGAGAAATTGATGATGGTCAAGCTATTTGAGAGATCATACATTGTTGGCCGACATGAATGATGACTTCTATGTCTATAGTTTTGATACGCATCGCATGTTAAGCATGGATTCAGCTGATAGACCAATATTTAGTAAATATTGAGTATTCCAGTTGCCAACTAGAAAGATGTTGAATTCCTTGGTGCAGATATATATACCAGATGGATTTTGGTATGAAGAAAAGTGTGTGTGATGATGTGTAAAGAAAGACAGAGAAAAAGGTGGAAGCAGTAATCCAAGTCTGGTATGTGACAGAATAGTACCACTAAAGCAGAGGAAGAATAAAGTGCAGTAGATCAGTTTATTGAGCCTAACTAGAACTAAACCTCAGCATATGTGGATGCCTCTGATTAGTTCAAACACCTGGTTACTTTCTATATACCTTGTAGACAGTGAGTCTCTTGTAAGCAGTGAGCCTCTTGTGAGCAGTGTGCTCGAGCAATGAGCCCTAATTGGCAAGTGCCATTTTATACTTCTATTCTTTTAACAGTGAATACAATCTTGGGTTAGTCACCCTGTGGTTTTTCCCTTAATAGGGTTTTCCACATAAAAATCCTTGTGTTATGTGTGTTGATTTCTTTTCTGCTCTCATGCTCATGTATGCTTATATGTTTTGATACTGCACTAATCATTAAAGAAGAAAAGAAAGTTAAATAATTAGGATAACTGATTCACCCCCCTCTCAGTTATCCACCTTGTTTCCAACAATTGGTATTAGAGCTAAGTTCCTCCTAATAGAGCCTAACATCTTGAGGAATATCTAGGAATCTCAATGGATATGTATGGTATGAGGGAACAACTTCAGTCTACCCTAGATGATCTTGAACAATCTCACTCTGAAGTCAATAACTTGAGGGAAAGACTCAAACAAGCTGATGATTTCATAAATGAACTAAAAGAGAAACTGAGTATCTATGTGAAAAAGAGAAAGGAACTACTTCAACAATTAGCAAGTCAAAGTGAAGCCAATGATACTAATGAAGATCTGAATGAGAAGAACAAGTTATGTGAGAAGCTATCAAAAGAGGTCATTATGGTAAGACATGAAATGGAATCAGGGGTTATGAAATTCACCCAAGAAATTGAAGAGAAGAGAAAAATTGAAGATAATCTAAAACAATCTCTCAAGGAGAAGTCAGAAGATTGCCACAAAATGGATAGAATAATCAGGCATCTGGAATTTGATCTTGAAGAAGCTAGAGATAATGAAGAACAACTTGAGAATTAGATAGACACTCTTAAAAGGGATCTTCAAACAGCAAATAAATACAAAGAGAAATTCAAGATAAGTTTTGCTCAATTGAAGTTCTTCTTGAAAGCCAAAAGAGGGTAGATAACAAGCAAGGCTTGGGGTATGAGAAAGGTGAAAGATCTGGGTTAGGTCAGAAGAACTCTGGACTAGGAAATCCAAGGAACAAGCCTAAAAGACCTCCGGTAAGGCAACCAAATGCTCAAAGATATCCATCCTTCAATGGATACTGCTACAACTACAATAACTTTAGTCATAAAGCAAATCAGTGTAGAAGAAGGATGAATCAGACTAATTCATCCTTCTCCGGATAGTGTTTTAACTACAAAAAGTATGGTCACAATTCTCATGAATGTAGAAATATGCAAATAAAAAATTCATTCAATGGTAGATGCTTTGCATGCAATAGAATGGGAAATATGGCTAATCAATGTAGATCAAGAGGATATCAGTCAAATTTGCAAAGAAATGTTGTTTGCTACAATTGCAATAGATCCAGTCATATTGCCAAATTCTATAGAAGTAAGAATCATGATAAAAAGGGTCCAGTGCATCATAATCAAAATCAAGACAAAGGAAAAGGAAAAGTGAGTGCAGATGAAGTTTAAAGGGAGATGAACAAGATTTGGGTGAAGAGAAATATAGAAAATATTAGGGATGGATCTGCACCAGAATTTGGTGCTGATATTCCTTCCAAAAACTAAATTAGATGCTCTAGCTCAGGGGGAGTCACAAAGGAAAATAAATTCCCCCAGCCAGTCAATCGGTGCCTGAAATTGGCACATGGAAAGTTGTGAATTAAAGGGTTCTTAGAGAAACATCTAAATAACCCTTGGTAAAAATATGAAAGATCCGCAAGGAATTTGAAGAGGTTAATCATCCAAAATTATTCCAGTTTGACAGTCATCCAGCAAAAGTAGGATTCTCATAGTTAGATTTGGTATGATTCAAAATTGAAATATTTGGATACATTGTCAATTATCACCAAGAATAACTCTAAGTGCATCTCAGTGATTAGGAAGGATCTCTCTCAGAACAAGGTTAGAACAAGGGAACTAGAATGACTTAAGGTGTGCATTTATTGCAATAAGAAATTAGGGTTTACGCAAAGATATAAGGATTCTTTTATTCATCATTTGCACATTTGCACACAAGAAGAAGAAAGAAAAGGCTCTGCAAACAAGATTGCTTCAACCCTCTCAAAGATCAACCGCAGAATCTGATTCAACTAGCGATCTTTTCTGGCTCATATCGTTAACCCTAGAAGTGTAAAAAGGTATTTCTGTTCTTGAATATCTCTCTCTGAATCTTTTGCAAGATGGCTACTCTAAATGTTGTTAAGATCACTGATAGGCTGCGTCCTAAGTTCAAGAAACATCCCTACAAATCCCTAGAAGTTGATCCCTTAGGTGCATTCTCCAGTATTCCGCATGGGGTTCTACATGTAGAAGATGTTAGGGTATACACATATGCCAATATTGAGGAATTTGGGGAATCCAAACTGATGGATATCTATCACAAGCAATTAGTAGATGAAACATTTGAACTTAAACCTCAATATAAGGCTATCCAGGATAAGCATTTTGGACATTACATCCACTTCCCCTATTTTACAAAAGATGAATGGGTTGGTATGTTCTTAGTAGAATACGTGATAGCTTCATATGGTTGTTGAATCCCTTCAAGATAACTAAGGATGCAATCAAGGCAGTAACTAGTTTGTACTCATCTGGTGGGTTGCCTGCTCTCAAATCAGTCAATAACTAAACTGTAAGTGAGGCTACCGGATCAAAATTTGATAAAAGAGCAATGACAATAGAGGATATCATAGATCCGAATATCAAATTTGCTTCTATGATAATTGGTTATAAAATATATCACTCCAGCAGGGAGAATTCTGTGTCTGGAACAACAATATACACTGCCTATCAGATGCTAAGAGAAAATGTTGATTATGATCTTTTTGAGCTTCTCCTAAACCAACAGTTAGAAAATTTGTAGAAATAAAGAAGGATAAGAAGAACTCATTTAAGTACGGTGGCTTGATACTATGTCTCTTCTTTTACTATATGAATGAGCTACCTAGATCCAATGGTTAGGTATGGTAAAATGATAGACCAGTTGCCATACAAACCAGAGATTATATGTATGGGCTTGGTGATACCAAGGCTTAAAGTACAACACTCTAGGGTTACTTCAAAAACTTCCAAAGTATGATGCAAGCCAGAGAAAGAATTCCACAAATAATAGTTGAAAAATACAAAGATACAGTGTGCTTCATGGTAGACACTGATCAATGCCTAATGGAGGTAGTAGAACCTAAAACAATCTGGATTATGCCTAAGGGCTATGAGGTAGATGATAAAATCCTTGAACTACATATCCAACACCTATTGAGTCAGCCTAAGAACCCTGAGGCAGAAAGGTTTGGAACCTTTCAAGAACTACGTGTGAAAATTCATGTTGAGCTAAGGCAACCAGAGATGAAAATAAAAGTGAGAAGAGAAGTAGAGGAAGTTGCCAAAAGATATGGCATTTCGAAAGAAGTAGTTGATGCAAATAGAGAGAAATTAGAAAGAGCAGAGAAAGAGAGACAAAAAGTAGAAAAAGAAAGTCATCTGGTGCAAGCCCCTTCCCTGACTAGATCCTTTAAGAGCTCTGCACCTGCTACTTCTAAAAGGTCAAAACTAGAAGCCAAGTCATTCGGTAAGGGAGAGAAGAGAACAAAGACAAAGGCCACAAGGTCATACATAAGTCAAAAGGATAATGAAGAGATAGAGACTGATGAGGAGGTCAAGAAAATGAAGAAGAAAAAGAAAACATCCATGGAATCCTCTACCGGTAAACATACAGAAGGAAAGACAAAAGAATTTGTTGAAAGGCCTACTCTTTCTATTGATGATGTCTTCAAGGCAGTCACTGTAGATGAGAATCTGCAACCCATGATAGAATTTTATGATGAGTATAATGACATTGACAAAAGAATTTGGGAGGAATCCACAGTCAAGTATTTGAATATCTATAATAAAGCATTCATTGAAATCATCTCACTAATTCCCAAAAGCCTAGAGCAAGTACTTGAAATGAGAAAAGAAAATGCTAAGGTAAAGGACCTTAAGATTTGAGAACAGATAGCTATTCAGCTCTATCCTTTCATTACTCCAAAAGAAATGAATATGATCTTCAAGCACTGCAAGGATGAGTTCCGGACCAAAGCCAGAATGAACAAACTTATGGTTGGAGAGATAGATCAGATAGCAAAAGAGATAGAAGACATCCTCTGGAATGCATTTAAAAGATTCAATCTTCCTGTTATAGAGGTCATAGATGATGAACCTACTGATAAAAATGTAGAAGTACCAAAGGAGATAGGTGAGGAAAGAACTAAGGAATTGGATTCCTTTGTTCTGGAAGAGGGAGTCCATGAAGAAGTAAACATCTCTCTTCTAGATCCCCTAGCAGACTCTAGAACTAAAGGAGAAGAAAGAAAAGAAGAGAAAATTAGTCAAGGAGAAGAGGTAAAGGGAAGAAAAGATCATACAGATAAGATCCCGGATGACAATTCTGAGGTGGGAAAAGAAAAGAAGACTCTGTCTCTAGCAAGAGACACTACTGAGGTAGTAAAGAGCTTCTTGAACAAAGAAATGTTAGAGATAGATGAATTAGAATTATTTCAAGGACCACTCAATTTTGACTCCCTCTCTCCGGTCTAGACAATGAAGGTAGCATCTTTTTCTCAAGCTAAAGCAAAATAGAAGCTTATGAAGTTTCACATAGAAGATTGTGAGCTAATAGAGATTACATCCAGTGTGCTAGAGAAAATCATGCCATCCTTCCAAAAGGATCTTTCAGCCTCTTCATTTGGTAATCTGAAATCTCTTGTTAATTCTGTTAGCACACATTTTAATTCTTTCAAGAAATTAGCAAAAGAGAAAGTTCAGAAAGAGTTTTTGGGAAAGAGATTCTCCAAAGTGTAGGGACTCATAGCAAATGATAGGAGAAATCTAGATATTGTGATAAAGAGCCTAGAAAATGCTCTTAAAGATAGCCGAGAAATATACAAATTTTGTTTATCTTGGTCCACAGTGACAGCAGACATTACAAAGAAGGTGGAAGAACAAGAGGGTAAACTGTCAAGTTTGTCTCAAAATTTTGATCCCCTCACCACATCTTTAATAAATCAAGAGTGCCAGGCCATCACCATCATAAATGAAATAAAGAGGCTTGAAAAAGAGAGGAACAATATGATAAGTAGGATGAGTCAACTAAGAGGAATAATTATCCCCAAGTTAGAGGCCATGCATGAGGCCTTAACTGATGCTCAGGCCACAGCCCGAAGCAATGATTCGGCAGACCTAAGAAGAGGAGAAGATTTTACATTTTTGTTAGGTGGCCACATATCAATTTTGTATAGGATGAAGTAGAGTTGGGTGATAGAAGTTGTACAGTTGAAGAATACCTTTGCGGATATCCTTAAGTATATGTAAGTACAACATGTATATATACTTATCCAGCAATGTATAGATTATTTTTCTTTGCAAATTTTGTTGTGCGGGTTTCACCCTTTGCCATTGATGTCAAAGGGGAAGTGAGGAGTAGTGAAAAATGTTGAATCTAGCTAAGGGGGAGCTCTGGTAATAGTGTACATAAGACAAAGCATCAGCAAGGGGGAGTTTGTTACAACACTTAGTCATTTTTAACTATGTTGCCATTAATGCCAAAGGGGGAGATTGTTGGCAAGAGACACTATGTGGCTTCATGATTGTTGTCATTGATGGAAACAAAGCTTATCCCACACATCCACGACACATAGTATGTCTATACCAAAAGTTAGATTGAAGAGTGTCTTGATCCAATGAGCAAGAATAGAGCATGCAGCAAGGTCTAACAATCAGGTCCAGATCTCTTAGAGGGTGTAACTCAGCAAAGTGCAGACTTGGGAAAGTTAATAGGAGTATCATATCTACTATATTCCAGAGATTGAGCCTCTAGTGATGAAAGAGTAAAAAGATATGAGCATCTAAGTGTTGGGTTTCTGATAGGCAGAGCAGACTAAGGAAGAACTGACCGACAAAGTATCAGATTCTAATCTGGATGAGAAATTGATGATGGTCAATACATTTGAGAGATCATACATTGTTGGTTGACATGAATGATGACTTCAATGTCTATAATTTTGATATGCATTACATGTTAAGCATGGATTCAGCTGACAGACCAATATTTAGTAAATATTTTGAGTATTCTGGTTGCTGAATATAAAGATGTTGAATTCCTTGGTGTGGATATATATACCAGATGGATTTCAGTATGAAGAAAAGTGTGTGTGATGATGTGCAAAGAAAGGTAGAGAAAAAGGTGGAAGCAATAATCCAAATCTGGTATGTGACAGAACAACAACACTAAAGCAAAGGAAGAATGAAGTGTAGTAGATCAGTTTATTGAGCCAAATTGGAATTGAACCTCAGTATATGTGGATGCCTCTGATTAGTTCAAACACTTGGTTACTTTCTATATACCTTGTAGATAGTGAGTCTCTTGTAGGTAGTGAGCCTCTTGTGAGCAGTGTGCTCAGGTAGTGAGGCCTAATTGGCAAGTGCCATTTTGTGCTTCTATTCTTTTAACAAACAATACAATCTTGGGTTAGTCACCCCGTGGTTTTTCCCTTAACAGGGTTCTCCACGTAAAAATCCTTGTGTTATGTGTGTTGATTTCTTTTCTTCTCTCATGCCCATGTAAGCTTATATGTTTTGATACTACTCTAATTGTTAAAGAAGAAAAGAAAGTTAAATAATTAGGATAACTGATTGACCCCCCCTCTCAGTTATCCACCTTGTTTCCAATAGTAACTTCAAAAACCTCCCCGTTGTCATTTTCTGCAAATCTAGGTTTAATGTTTTTCTTTACTAGGGTAAATCCACATGATGATGCATAGAGAAGGGAAAAATGAAGGGTAGTAGATAAAAGATGCATGATATTGTTGAAAATATATATGGGTACCATAGGGTAAAATATATCATGTCTATTGCAGAAATCAATGGCTGACGTTAGAAGAAACAGGCATGAGGCTGAGTTTCTGAAGCCCATATTTGTGCAATCAGAAGGGGTGCAATTCATGTATGGGGTCATTAGTGATACACATCAAGGGAGTACAAACCTAGAAGTATGGTCAACAAGGTTGGATAATGATACATACAATCCTATTTTGGACAGAGTGTTTACCTCTGGTATGTGCCACACAGCTAGTTTTCCTTATGCCATGGATGCCCTAGAATTGGTGGTTGAGTGTACTAGGAACTATAACCCAGAAACTAGGCAGGTGGAGAAACATGGTATGATATATGCTGATTTCTCAGTCAAGGGTCTCACCGCCACTTTCAACTTACTAGTAGGAAATAAGGTGGTCAATGTGGATCTCCATAAATTAGAGACAGAGTATAACAATAAAAAGAAAGAGGCTAGGAAGAAGATGTATCAGTGGAGGTTAAAGAGCAGCACTTATACAGCCTCAGCCAAGCTACCAGTATACCTGTACAAGTTTAACTTTGATGACAAGTACCAATATATAGTTGCCCTACTAAGGAGGATGACTGGCATACCTCATGCTGGTAATTTTGAGAATTGGATGTTTGGGATCATCCAGATGGTGTTATACTCAGATAACAAACCCCTATGGGCTAAGATCATCAGTGATTCACTAGATGAGGGGATGAGGAAGCTGGGAGGATAGGCATGCTTATTCTACATGACTTCATATGTGGTATACTCTTGCACATTCAGAGGAACGTTTGATGCCCTACGAACAATAGGTAAGGTTGGAAGTGATGCAAATGATGTGCATATATGGGATCATTATCCCCAATTACAAAGATAAGTATATCTCCAAGATTACAAATTGGTAAATGATGCATTTTTAATGCATCTAGTTAGAACCATGGAGTAGGATAGGACTAAGAGGCTAAGCATGGAAGCTCAAGAGGTCATTTATAAACATGGAGCCTGGTTTATCCAATTTGCTACCTTTTCATATATTAGGATTGAGGGATTTGAGGGACAACCTCTTATGTTACCAAGATACCCTACTGATAAGGTCATCTTGATGGATTTTGTTAGATAGGTGTCTACAACGGTTGAAGCTTATAAAGCATAGAAGAAGCTTCCTCTAGTTTTATTTCCAGTGTATATGGGGTGGTATTTATGCCTAGATTTAGAGAGCATAAAACATGCTATTGGGGGGCTGAAACTAATGTACCTACAACCATTTCCTCTCACCAAATCATATGATCCTTATGGTAGGATGCATAAGTTACTAGGGAAACAGATACATCAACAGCATCTAGAGGATTTCTGGACTGATTGTGATGATGAAGCTAAGATGAGAAGAAGGAAATATCAAAGGGTCACCTTGAATCAAATCAAGACCTTTGACTACATCCCACTACTAGTACAACTCCATAAGGATGATGGGAAGATAATGTCTAGTGAATATGAAGATAAGAAGGTGTATAATGACACCATATCAGCTCCTAGTCTCACATTGCCAGAAGATATATCCTTGGATCAAATAATGCAAGGGGTTATAAAACTGACCCAAAAGTGGCTAGATATAGAAATTGCCAAGCTAAAGAAGAAGGGCGTGGCCCTTATTGTTGACATTAAGAAAAAGAGACAAGAATTATTTGATGAAGAATATGATGATTTCCTTATTGAGAAGAGAAAATATAATGGGGAGAGATTACCCACCAAAAAACAAAAGAAGATACCCTCCAAAGGTAAGAAGGTTGAAAATGAACCAAAGGGGGTGATCGTAGAAAGAATTGATACTAAAGGTGAGGGTGCATCTACATCTACTCATGCATCTACATCACCTCATTTATCCACATCACAAGCATCATGAGAGAAACCAAAGAATAAGAGGATTTTGAGACCTATTACTGAGAGCATGGAGATGCAGGTAAAAGAATAGGCTCTACAAAGTGATTTGGGAGGAGATTCCCCTTTAGAAAAAGAATAATCAGAAAATGAGCCAAGGGATGATGAATTACTGATTATAAGTAGGAAAAGAAAGAAGGTGTTGCAAACACCCCCACCTAGGAAGCAGAGAACAACCATGAGGGGGAATATCAGCATTGATCCCATCATGTTGAGACAAATGGGCAGTGAGGTTTTCATAAAAGAACTATAGCATGAAGTCCCCATTCCTGAAATAATTAGGTTTAAAATTGAGAGGTCCAAGGAACAGACAAGAGAAGTGTTCATGGCTAGTAAGAAGACTCCTTTCCCTCTAGATGATTCTATAGAATTATCAGATGATGAAGTACTCTAGGATGTGGCTACTCAACGTATGGAAACCTTAGTTGCTAACACCAAGATGACTCCTCATGGGACCCCATTAGCCTAGATGAGGTTGTTACAAGAAGAAAAACAAATGGAAGAAATGAAATAGGATAGTCCTGAAAGACTAGCCCAATAGATAGGGCTAGATAATTTGGTTGAATAGGTTACAAGCCTTGCAGCAATAAACTTGACATATAGGGGTGATGTAAGCCCAAATAAAGATAATAATCCACCCCTAGATCCTAAAAGGGTTGAAGAGGCAGGGCATACAAAGAAAGATAATGTTGTGCCTAATCAGGATCAAGAACAAAATAAGAGTGGGGATGATTAGGGCATACCAGACAATGGTGATGGTTAGGCCCGAAGTGGTTCATCTTTGCCTCAGGGTAAGGTTGATCAAGAGATGCTTCACAAGGATGCTCAACAGGAACAAAGTACATATCTGCCATATACTGAGTAGGGAGATTCTAGAAAAACACCAGGGATTGAATCAAAATTAGGTCAAATGGGGCCTAGTTCAGAAAATATCAGTACACCAGAAGGAGAATAGAAAATAACCCATGACCGGGGTACTGGTAAGGAAACAAAAGATATGACCAAGGGTGATCGAGGTGATCTCCAAGGTCAAATGCACAAGCCTCTCAAGGGGCTAATGTATCATAGGATGAACAAAACAAGAAAGGTGATGGAATTCCAAAGGAAAACTCACCAAAGGAGGCACAAGATCAAAATGTGAATATTCTACAAGATCCTCCTTTACAAAAGGAAGCCCCTCAATAGGAGGAACCTCAGTGAGATCCCCCTCATGATGAACTGCATGAGGAAGAAATCAACAAGGTGCCTTCACCACCAAGGATAGAAGCTAACACATGAGATAAGGACACCCATGACATAGGGAGGGATCATTAAGAATCTGGAGGTGATATACCTCATTGGCTGAGAAGGGAAATACATGTGCAACAAGTGGAGGAGGTCCCAGATTTTGATGTGTCTGCCCTATTTGCTTAAAGCATGATGAAGCCAAGGAGAAAGGCCAGGCTCACATCCACAATAAAAAGAGATCCTACTATAGGTAGGAGGACCGCACAAGTAGCTCTCCCTATAGTTGAAAAGGAGAAAGGCAAAATAAGCCTAGAAGAGTTTCAGATTACTAATGTTGATCTAGGTTTTACAAATGAGGACCAAGAGGGTCAAGAGGGAAAGGATATTATTGATTCTCTAACCCAAAGGGTAAAGAGGGAAAAGGAGAAGAATAAGGTACATAAAGAGCGCATTGCTCAATTGCATTCTTTTATAAAAGGGTTAATTAACCCGGATCATGCACCTACTAATTTGACCATCCCATTAGATATTATATCACATGAAGCGGTTACCAAATTGGATTTGATAAAGCATGAGGTGATGGTGATGGAGAAATAGATGTTATAAGCATTTGTTGGAGATGGAGATGTGGTAAAGACCTCTCTACAGAGATGGAATTCTTTGAGCACCTTAAAGAGAAAGGTAGACAAGATGCAGAATAAAACAGGTAGAAGGTCATTCAAATTGGAAAAAGATCTAGATGTTCTGAGTGAGGTGAGAAGAATTGATCCACAAATTTTGATAAGTAACAAGGTATTAGATAATAACACTACCCTGCTAATGGGGATCTGGTATGAAGATATCAGGATCGAATGTGATGTATTGAAGAAATGCAGTGGCAAGCTCAGAGACATCAGTGTCAAACTGCATAGCATGATGGCATATGAGGCAAAGACCCTGGAGGCTTTAGAAGGGAAAATAGAAGGTAAAATTAAGAATCAGGATGCATATTTTGCTGTTAAGGGTCTACATGATAATTTTAAGCTTGTAGCAGATGACCCCCTAAATCACTTGACAGAGGAGGTGATGAATAGAATCCTGAGGATAAAGGTCAAAGTGGAAACATATAATGAGACATTAAACAATAGGAAAGGCAAGATGGAAGCCCTCAAGGCTAAATTCCACTCCCATAAACATGCAATAATAAAAGCTAAAGTCCAAGATGGGGGAGAGGTTGACAAAATAGTGCAAGCATATGAATCAATCAGGACAACAGTAAAGGTCCATATAGGAGAGGATGTTTACCAAAGTGATAGTGATAGTGAAAGTGTTGAAAGTGAAGAGAATAATGAGCAAGAAGAAAGTGAAAAAGAAGGAGATGAAGAGTAAGTAGAGATGCATCACCAAGTAAACATATGCATGAGAAACTTATAAGTAGCAAGTCATACAGATGGTTGCCAGCTAGCAACTTGTGCCATGAATGAGGGTGTTGACTAAGTCAATAGAAAATTATTAACCATTGATCTGAATTGATAAATCTTGACCATTGGTCAGTTGTAACCACCTCCTCTCCTTATTCTATAAAAGGTGAAGGAGTGCAATCTTTTGGTCATTCAAAACTTAATTGAAATTTGATTGTTGAAGAATTCAGGACTTATTTCAAAGTTATTGTGAATATACATGTTTGGCATACTTAATGAAAGAGAAGCTGTTTTGATTACAAATCATTGTAAATCCTAAGTAATCTGTGAGTGGAATCTCAATATATGCATTGATTAGCTGCATCCCTTGTAGTGCTTTTTAGACTGCATATGTTGTTTTCATTCTTTGTTCCTTTGAAGTTAGCATCAACCATACCTAGCTATGGAACAACCTGGTGAATTATGGTCTGATTTCTTCTCTTCATGACTGTATCTTGTGTGTATGTGATTCAATAACTAAAGGTTCACAAAAATTAGAAGTATTTCTTTAAATTTGTTTGAATTTCATTACAAATCATCTCCATAATGGCAAATAACATACAATCAAGAGCAAATAAACCTGAAATCTGCAGATATCTTGTAAATAATTGAAAATACAAAGCATATTTTTAATAAAAGCATGTCAAATTGATAAATATCATGCTAACATAGATAGGAATCTATGATAAACACATGAATATCCACTTGTAGACATTATTTGAATAAATATGCAGTGTAGAAGAATGTGTAAGTTTGTGATGGTCAATTATCAGAAGAATTGATCAAACTTACAAATATCACAATGATCTTTGGAATAGAGTAGAATTAACCTCTTTGTGAAGTGAATTTATAGAATATAGTTGCAATATTGATTATCTAAGAAAACGTAAGACCCCTTGAAATGGAAAACAACATGTTGCATCAAGCTCTGAGTAATGTCAGACGACCATGACCTAATCAACGAAGCCTTGGAGTCATCAATTTATCTTAAGTTGATTGTACTTTACAAGATAATAAAGGTTTGTTGTGCAAATTTTTATGCTTGTTGTTATGACTAATAATCATCATCAACAAGTCCTCGCTGTGAAAAAGGCCAAGGAGTCATTATCAATTGTAATTCTTGTGATGGTGCATGGATGAGATCCCCATGTTGCTGACATGGCAAACATTTCTTCACAAACCTATAAGTGTCCCATTCCATGGTTGCCCAATAATATCCTATCCTCAAAATCTTCTTCACTAAGGTTGGCCACTAGAGTGTGGCCCACAAATGCCTTTGTGTACCTTTTACAAGGCCACTTTAGCTTCCCTAGAGATGAGACATTGTAAAAGTGTACCATCAAGACTTCTTTTATAAAGGGTGTCTCCTATAAGGGTGAAGTGGGAGGTTCAATGGATAAAGCTTTTGTATTGTGTAGATGATAGGTTTGGTGGGATGATGTTGTCATAAAGGTACATGTAAGTCTCTTGATACTAGGGAGATAAAGGACCAACAATGTCACACACTAATTCTGATTGTGGAACATCATAAGCTAATATGGGGAGCTCTTCTATCAGGAATTCACACTTCTTTCTATCTTTCTTAATATTAGCCAAGGATCCTATTGTGGCCATGGTATCTATTTTTTTGTTATTAAATCTTGGAATTTGTTCAAAATGGATGTCGTGAAAATAATCTTTGAAGTTGTCCACCATTCTTTTATTGGGCCAGGTTTGTCATCCTTGGTCTTGTACTCATTGTTTACCTGCCAGATGACTAATTGGGAGTCTCCATAAACCATTTGTTTTTAAATTTTCTATTGTATTTCCATGCGAGGTCCTATGATGAGAGCCTTGTATTTTGCTACATTATTCGTACATGGAAATGTGATCTTGTAGAATTTATAGATGGTGTCTCTTTAAGGGGTAACAAATAAGATGCCTACCTTTGAGCCATGATGCATGTAAGACCCTTCAAAATACATTTTTCATGTTTTTGCTATTGGTGTTACTGTCAGTATGGATTCGTCTAGAAACTCTACAAGCAGTGGTTGTTTTGTGGGGATTGGTGCATCAACTAATTGAACAATAATTACCTATCCTTTGATGGCTTTTCTCTCCATGTATTCAATGTCAAACTAGCTCAGGATCATAACCCAATTTGTCATTTTTCCTATAAGAGTTGCTCTAGTTAGTAGATACTTCAATGGATCAATCTTGGTAATGAGCTTAGTCTTATCATTGAGCATGTAGTGTCTCAATTTCTATGAATTGAACACAACAATGAGACATGCTCATTCAGTTGGTGTATAATTCATCTCATAAGTTACCAAGGTACAACTGATGTAATATATAGCTCTTTCTTTGTCCTTCTCATCATGCTTTGCTAACAAGGCCCGTATAGCTGTTTCTGTTGTTGAAATGTACAAAAGGATGGGTTCCCCTTGTTTTGGTGGAATGAGGATAGGTGGGTTAGCAAGATATTCTTTCAGCTACTCAAAAGTGTTATGGCACTAACTATCCCATATGAAAGTTGTATTTTTGCAAAGAAGATGTTGAAATGATTGGCACTTATCAACAAGCCGTGCTATAAAGCAGTGGATGGATTGGAGTTTTCCTTGTAGGCTTTGGAGTTGCTTAAGTGTCTTAGGTGGAGTCATCTCCACTTAGCTTTGACCTTGGTGGGATCCACTTCAATTCCTCTTCTCAACACGATGTATCCTATAAGCGTTCTAGAAGTGATCCCTAAGATGCATTTCTTTGGATTCATCTGCACATTATACTACTCTATTCTGTCAAAGATCTTTGCCAACACATTTAAGTGTTCTTCTCTAGTTTTGGATTTTCCCAATAGATCATCAACATAGTCTTCCATTATGCTATGGAAGGGATCATGGAAGATGACCGTCATTGCCCTCTAATATGTAGCACCTACATTCTTCAAGCAAAAATCATCACGACCCAACAATATATCCCCCATGTACATAAAGGATGTTTTATGTTGATCTTCCTCTACGATCCTAATTTGATTGTATCTTGAAAAACCATCCATCAAAGACAACATCTCAGGACTGGTGGTGAGATCTACTATGATGTCATTGTTTGGTAGTGGAAAATGATCCTTAGGGCAATCTTTATTGAGATCTCTAAAACTTGTACAACACCAGATGCCCCTAGTGACTTTAGCTATAGGTACAATAGTGGATACCCACTCAGGTTAATCTATCCGGCATATAAACCCCACATGTAGGAGTTTCTTAAGCTCTGCTTTTACAAGGAGCACTATTTGAGGATTCATCTTTCTTATCTTTTGCTTCACTAGTTTTGCATTAGGACGTATTGTAAGATGATGAACAACTAGGGCGAGATCTACTCCTAACATGTCGGCATAGGTCCATGCAAAGTTATGGCTCCTTTGTTTAATAAAGGATAATAAATTTTATTATTCCTTTATTGTGAGGGACTCAACTCTGAATGTGATTTTTGGTGCTTCTTCTATTCCAAGATTCATTTCCTGTGATGCTTCAATTAGGATAGGTGATCTTTCTTGATATAGTTTGGATACTTCAGGAAGGTCCATGGTCTCATCTCCTAGTGCCTCATGGAGGTTTTTACTAGGTGATATGTCCTTTATTTTGATTTTTTCTTCACTCGAAAGTGCCACGAAGTGGTTTTCACTACGGGGTGTCATTTTTATTTTTATATTTTTACAACTAAGAGCTTGGGTTGTCTCCCAGAAGTATGTAGATGTGTTGAGTTTCATGATATATCCGTCCTTGTGATCTCCCAGGGGAGTGATCTCTGACCCCCATCATCTCAGCTATTGCTTCATTGTTATGTGCAACATCAAGGACAAGAGGTCCTTATTGGTTCCAATCTATAAGTTGTGGGTAAACAAGAGGTAAGTCATTGGAGGTGGATGGTATGGTGGTTAAAGTGTAGATGGTACATATGGAGGATTCAAAGAATTTGACAAAGTCACTAAAGGAGTTTTGATGGTCTACCTCATTGACATTGTTGACTACAGGGAAGGCTTTAAAAACCTCACTCAAGATACATTCATTATTAGCCAAGGAGGACTCTTGTTTCCCATACCCTAATCCATGCATATGTGGGTTTCTTGTTTCTTGTATTGGTTCCATAATTCCTTGTCCGTGAAGCCCTATACCACCTTGTCCTTTGTAGCCCATGTACTTGACAATCTCGAGAGCTTTTCTATAGATCTCAACTAGGATAGTAGGAGCTTCTTTTTCTTCTTCTTCTTCTCTATATAACCACAAGGATATATCTTCAAGAACATCTTGGTCAAGGAGATGCTTCTTCATGAAGGTAGGTGATGGCTTGCATTTGATGACAATCATGGAGACCTCTTCTTCCCTAGGAGCACCAAATTTCTTAAGAGATGGGGTCCTACACAAAAGGTGCCATGTAAGTCATATTCACCACATCCCATGTCACTTAGCTTGATCTTGACTTCAGGTGAAGGAGATGTTTGTGATGTAGTCGTGATGTTGGAGGGGTAGATGTATGAAGAGGATGATGTAGGATTGGCCTGTGGGGTGGATTTATTGGTGGCATTGTTGTATGGGCAGAAAACATGGTCGTGTCCTTCCAAGAAGCTGTAATATTGAAAATGAAGGGGATCATCATAGATAGTAACTTCTATGTTGTTATGGGGGAACTTCAAGCATTGGTGGAAAGTGGAAGGGATGGCTTGCATGGCATGGATCCATGGTTGACCGAGAAGAATATAGTAGGGAAGATCAAGATCTAGCACCTGAAACTTGGTTTCCAAGATTTTCTATACTACTTGGATAGGAAGCTTGATGGTGCCTTTGGACAGTCTCTCGGTGTAATCGTATCCTTTAATAGTTATACATTCACTAGTATCCATAAATACATCAGAGTATCCCAAATGTTTTAACAATTTTAGAGTGCACAAATTTAGGCCAGAGCCACCATCTATTAAGACTCATTTTATGGTGTGTTTGTGGATGCTGACTTTGATGTGTAGAGCTTCACTATGTAGGTCGTTAGAGGTGGGAAGATCCTTTTCAGAGAAGGTGAGATGGTACGGTGAAGCAAGGTGGCCCACCATGGCTTGGAGTTGATCTAGATTCAAATTGGTGGGGACTTGTGTCTCCATCAAGGCTTTGTCGATAATTTCCTTATGTAGGGGAGATCTGTGGAGCAACTCAAGAATGGAGATTTGTGTGGGGGTTTGCCTAGATGATCTAGGATGTTGTGTTTGTGAGTGGATGGTGGATTGGTAGATGTGGATATGGAGGGTTGGTCATTGGTGGGTTCCCCATGTATGAACACATGGCCACGATGAGTAGTGACAGTGCAATTATGTGTCTTGGCTCTAATAGTGATAGTGTTGATGTGTTTGGAAGAATCTTCTATTCGTCCCATGATGGATCAAAAGAAATGAGAGATGGTACGACGTTGTAAGCTTGATTAGATGAAGAAGATTTTCCTTTGTTGTGATCAGGTAGAGGATCCTTTATGCTCCTAATTTAGCATTTTGTGATTTTTTGGCGATTCCTCAATGGTGATGTCACCCCTATTAATAAGATCATGTATGCAATGTTTTAGCCTCATGTAGTTAGATGTTTTGTGTCCTTTCACATGATGGTATTCACAAAAGCTGTTCTCATCAAACCAAGAAGGTTTGAATTGATTCTCATCATAGGGTCTAATAGGGGGTAAGGTGATTAAATCTGCCTTCACAAGATTGTTCAAAACATTTTCAATGGGCTCTCCTAAGGGTGTGAATTTTATCTTATGGTTATTATTTTGTTTCAGCAGTCCCTTGGGAACATTGATGTTATTCATTGTGGATGTGCTTGGTAGAGTTGGATTTTGTACATTTTGAATAACTTTCACATCGGTGATGCCACTATTAAGAGTGTTCTTGTTCTTTCCCCAAAAGTGGGGTTTGTCATTTGATGGTGCGTTGTCGCTTGTGTTGTTGTTGTTCACCTTGTTGTTCTTGTTGTTTTTCTTATCATTGGTGTAAATTTTTATGAAGCCCTTAGCAATGAGGGCTCTTTCAATGGTGGTTCTATTGCAAGTATGTGCCTAATCGGTGTTGTCATTGATGTCAACATATCTTTGATGTCATTGGTGTCAACTATATCATATTCTCTTACTTGTTTAGAAGCTTTCTATGTTGAGGATACTAAGAAAATTGGCCTCTCCGGAAGAAACAAGTGAGTTACATTGAAGTGAAGTATAAACAGTGAGTTGTATGTTGAAAGAATAGTCCGGTAGATTGCTCCACATTTCTTTCTAGATGAAGATCTTGGTTTGCAGATTGAAATTTATTTAAAGGGATTTTTGAAGATGCTAAATCCTGAGTTTGATCCTCTGATGTGAAGTTGTGAGAAAGTTGCATTCACCAGAGTAAAGGCTGCTCCTGATTATTCTCTGGTGATAGGGAGAAAGTGTTCTGCTTTGCATTTCTCCCCAATAAAGTATTTTGCTCTGCGGTTCTAGAGGAAAGTCTGGGATGATGATAAGTGCCTACAATTGAAGTGGTTCATGTTTTGGTGGTACACAAGCTATCTTTCTTTTATGACAGTCAAAGATAGTAAAGTTCATGTGTTCTGGTGAGAAGATTCCTATGGCTAAAGTGGTTAAGGTTTGTGCAGTTGCTCCTAATGATTATAAATTTCTTGTGGATGCCTCCTGATCATGTTCCTATCTTGACATGTTCTATGTTAAGGAATTAAGATCATGTTTGAAGATTGTTCCCAGATAACGTAGCTGTAACCAGTCTTAGGCGAATTGGTTAATTCCAGTGGTTGCACAAATCCCTTGAAGATCATGGAAGCATGTTGAAATGTGGACGATCATGTTTGAGTTCCAACTAAGGTGTGGCATGATCTACATACATATTTACTTCATTTTCTTTGCATAGTGTTGTAATAGGTCAAGACCTATTTTGTAAATGCTTGTAATGTTGACCTTGGAGATTGCTCCAATAGTTAATGATTGTAATGCTGACCTTGATGATCATTCCAAGGTTGATGAAGTCTATAAATACTTGTAGTTGAGCTGTGAAAAAGGGGGTCCTTATATGAAGATGGGAAGATAAGGAAAGAGGTGTAGAGGCAGAGTAGAGCAGAGGCATAGAAGAGCAGAGGGAGAGAAGAGCAAAGGAAGAGTAGAGAAGAGGAACTATTGAATTTCAATGTATTAATCTTAGACATGAAGAAGATGGTGACTTATGTATTGAGTCTGGAAGTGAGCCACCAGTAGGGTTTAATAGCCCTAATTGTAATCTTGCTAGGTTTAGGGTTGAGGTAGCGAGCCTGCTAGACCTAGTTGTACTTCATGACAGTAAGCCAGTATGTTCCAAGCCCATGGAGTGACCAAACCTGAACATCATTAGTTGTAAAGATTGCAATATATTTGAGAGCTAATCCTCTCGGTGGTTTTCCCTCCTTGGGTTTTCCACATAAAAATTGGTGTCTCTTGTGTGTATGTTTGCAACTGTGTTTATGCTTTTGAGCTTATGCTTTCATGAATTAATCATAAAATGAGTGGATAAGTTATTAATGTTAAAAGTGTAGAAATTGTTAAGGTTTTGAGACAATTGATTCACCCCCCCACCCTCTCAGTTGTGTGGTGTATTTCAACAATTGGTATCAGAGCCAAGTTCCTCAATAGATAGCTTAATTGCTTGAGGTAGATCCAAGATGTCGCACAAGAAGGAAATTATGCAACTTGATGGGACAAACTATGCCCTTTGGAAGGTACAAATGAAGACCCATCTTATTTGTCTTGGTTATAAAGTATGGTTAGCTACACAGTCAAAATTTGTCATATTGCAAAATGGTCTAATGATGGAAGATGAAATCAAAGATTTTGAGATAGATGTTAAGGCCAGGGATCCTCTATTCAGTTCCTTACGTAACTCAGTGTTGACAAAGGTTGTGGATCTTGAAACTACAAATGAGGTATGGGATAACCTGAAAAATCTTTATGAAGGAGATGACTCTATGAAAGAAGCCAAGTTGCAAAATCTGAAGGTGAAATATGAGAGTTTGAAGATGAATGAAGATGCAAATATAACAGCTTTTATGCAAAGAGTTGATGAACTTGTCATGAGAATAAAAGGTATGGGAGGAACTCTAAGTGACAAAGAAGCTATGATGAAAATTCTTAGATCATTACCAAAGTCTAACTATCACAAAGTGGCAGTAATTGAAGAGTTTATGTCAGTGAAAACCATCGAAAGAGATCAACTACTTGGAAAGCAAATAGAATTTGAAATGAGAGAGTTTGGTGATGCCCTGCCAAAATTTGTGACTGCCTTCAAAGCTAGTACTTATGGGAAGACCTCCAGATTAGAAAAGTATACGGTAGAATTTGATGATGAGTTTTATGAAATTGAAGAAAACTTTGTTGATAGACTGCAAAGAGGTTTTGGTAAGTTTAAGGTAAGTTACCCTTTAAATGCTTTTCCTGTGGTAAAGTAGGTCACTTTGCTTCTAGATGCCTTGAAAGAATTAAAAGAAATAAGAAAAGATATGAGAAAAAGCCTAGGACCCAAAAGATATGTTTTTATGTTGAAGATTTTGATGATGATGAAGGAGTATCAGATAATGGTGAAATAGATAATGGTAGTACTTCCGGCAATGAATGTTCATTTATTGCTATTAAGGAAGAACCCGTGTCTACTAATCCTGCTAGCTGTGTGAAGGAAGAAAAACCAGTGGAAAGTGCATTGGCTACTCAATTTGTTGAAGACAAAGATGAATGGGTGATTGATAGTTGCTGCTCTCACCACATGACTAGTGACAAAAATAAGTTTGTAAGTCTGGAAAGATATGACGGTGGACTGGTTAGGTTTGGAGATGATACAGCTGGTAAGGTTTGTCAAAAAGGATCTATTTCTTTTGATGGCAAGCATAATATTAAAGATGTCTTGTATGTGAAAGGATTAAAGCACAATCTTTTGATTGTGGGTCAGATGTGTGACAAAGGTTATGATTTAAGCTTCAAGGACAATGGATGAAAGATCAGGGAAAGCCTCAAAATAGTCATTACAATTGGTAAGAAGACCATAGGTAATATCTATCACTTGGAAGGAACTGATAACTATTGTTTGTTGGCTTAGATTGATGAAAGTTAGCTATGGCATAGAAGGATGTGTCACATCAATTTTGATAACATTACAAAGATAAGTACTGCATAGGCTGTTAGAGATTTACCTAAGCTTGTAAAGCCAGTTAATCCTATTTGCAAAGAGTGTTAATTTGGGAAACAAACAAGAACAAGTTTCAAAAGCAAAGACCAATCAGTTGATGGATACTAGAACTAGTGCATATAGATTTGTGTGGACCTACTAGAGTGAGAAGCCTACAAGGAGACTTGTATTTCATGTTGCTCATTGATGATTTTTCTAGGATGACTCGGGTTACCTTTTTGAAAGAAAAAGTAGAAAGCTCTTGATAAGTTCAAGGCATTTAAGGCAATTGTTGAAATTGAAATGGATTTGAAGATCAAATGTTTGAGGTTTGATAGAGGAGGTGAGTTTACATCAAATGAATTTAATTTCTTTTGTGAAGAACATGGGATAAAGAGACAGTTACCTGCACCAAGGACTCCACAACAAAATGGATTTGTTGAAAGGAAAAATAGAACAATTCAAGAGGCTGCTAGAACCATGATGAAGGAAGCTGACCTACTAGAAGTGTACTGGAGAGAGGCAATTCTCACTGTTGTCTACATTCTCAATAGAGTTCAAGTAAAAGGTAATAGTTCCAAAACCCCCTATGAACTATGGTATGGAAAAGTTCCTATAGTAAAGTACTTCAAAGTTTTTGGTAGAAAATGTTATATTAGAAGAGAAGAAGATCTAGGCAAGTTTGATGCTAGATGTGATGAAGGAATCTTCCCTGGTTACTCCACCAAGAGAAAATCTTACCGGTGCTACAATAAGAGGCTGAATAAGATTATCGAGAGTGCAAATGTTAGAGTTGATAAAAACAAGGAAGGATATTCAGTAACAAGTGGGTATGAATTAGATGAACCAGAGGCCTCAACAAGCAAATAAGTGGTACAACATGAAGATAGTTCAGATGAAGAAGAATAAGCTTCAGAAAGTGTCACCAAGACACCAAGGTATGTAAGACTTAATCATTCTGAAGATCAAATCATAGGAGATAAGAGTAAATGAATACTAACTAGAAGAAGAGTTGTAGAAGAACAAGTAAATTTTTGTCTGATCTCTAAGATTGAACCTAAGATTGTGAATGAGGCTTCCAATGATGAGAACTAGGTAAAGGCTATGGAAGAAGAACTAATGCAGATAGTGAAGAAATAGACTTGGGATCTTGTTCCCAGACTAGTAGATAAATATGTAATTGGTATCAAGTGCATATTCAGAAACAAGATGAATGAGAATGGCGAAGTGGTAAGAAACAAAGAAAGGTTGGTATGTAAAGGATACTCACAAGTTGAAGGTATAGACTTTGAAGAAACATTCACACCTATAGCAAGGATTGAAGCAATAAGAATGTTTTTGGCATTTACAGCCTACAAAGATTTCAAGGTGTATCAAATGGATGTGAAGTATACTTTCTTAAATGGAGAGTTGGAAGAAGAAGTCTATATTGAACAACCAGATGGATTTCATTCATCACATTAGGGTGACATGGTATGCAGATTGAAGAAGGCATTGTATGGATTGGAACAAGCTCCCAAGGCATGGTATGCAAGATTGGACAGGTATCTTATACAAATAGGGTTCAGTAAAGGTACTATAGACATCAATCTCTACTTCAAGATCAATGATGAACAAATCCTAATTATTATAGTCTTTGTTGATGATATTATTTTTGGAGGCAATGAAGGTATGTGCTCATCTTTTGCTAGAGAAATACAAAGTGAATTTGAAATGTCCATGTTTGGTGAGATGAACTTCTTTTTGGGTCTATAAATAAATCAATTAGATAAAGGTATCTTCATTTCTCAGTCTAATTATGTGAAAGAGTTGTTAAATAAATTTGGGATGGAAGACTTTAAACTAGTTTGCACACCTATGATATCTAGTTGTAAGTTGAGTAAAGATGATAACTCACCCATGGAAGACCAGAAAAGGTACAGATCTATTATTGGAGGATTACTTTATCTGACTCAAACCAGAACTAACATAACGCATGCAGTATGCCTTGTAGCAAGATTTCAAGCAAAACCTAAGGAATCACATGTGATGGCAATCAAGAGAATTTTGAGATATTTAAAAGGTACAATGGATTATGGTTTTTGGTACCCTAAGGATAATGACTTTACTCTCAGTGCATATACTAATGCAAATTGGGCCAGAGATGTGGATGATAGAAAAAGTACAAGTGGAGGTGCATTCTTCTTGGGAAAAAGGTTGGTATCTTGGTTGAGTAAGATATAGGATTGAATATCCCTATCTAATATAGAAGCAGAATACATTGCATCAGCATGTAGTTGCACTCAAGTGTTATGGATGAAGCAAACTTTAAAGGACATCAGAGTTGTGTATGATGATCCAATTGCAATCTTTTGTGACAACAGAAGTGCCATAAACATACCAAAGAATCCAATGATGCATTCAAGGACAAAGCACATATCCATTAGGTATCATTTTTTGAGAGAAAAGGTGATAGAGAATGAAGTCAAGTTGGAGTATGTTTCTACCAGAGATCAGATTACAGACATTTTCACCAAGCCTTTGCCTAAGAATACTTTTGAGTATCTAAGAGAAAAGTTAGGGTTTATCAACCCTCCTACTCTAAACTAAGATGCACAATAGTGCATCAGTCCAGAGGTGCTCAAAGATCTAGATTGATGCTTTTTAGGGCTACTTCTTAGGGAGAGTAGTCAGAGAGTTCAGAAGAGAGATTGGATCAGAGAAGAAGAGTGCAAGTATGTGCCTTTTGCCATTGATGTCAAAGGGGGAGAGAATTCATGTGAAAAATTTAGATAGACAAAGAGTGTAGGTGTGTAAAGAGGAGTGCAGGTATGTAAAGAGAAAGGGGGAGAATCTTGTCTTAATGACTATTGCATTTTTTCACATCATATGTTTCCATCAACGACAAAGGGGGAGATTGTTGCAAGTATGTGCCTAATCGGTGTTGTCATTGATGTCAACATATCTTTGTTGTCATTGGTGTCAATGGTATCCTATTCTATTACTTGTTTAGAAGCTTTGTATGTTGAGGATACTGAGAAAATTGGCCTCTCTAGAAGAAACAAGTGAGGTACAATGAAGTGCAGTATATACATTGAGTTGTATGTTGAAAGAATAGTCTGGTAGATTGCTCCACATTTCTTTCTAGATGAAGATCTTAGTTTGTGGATTGAAATTTATTTAAAGGGATGTCTGAAGATGCTAAATCCTGAGTTTGAGTCTATGATGTGAAGTTGTGAGAAAGTTGTAATCACTAGAGTAAAGCCTGCTCCTTCTGATTATTCTCTAGTGACAGGGAGAAAGTATTTTGCTCCACATTTCTTTGCAATAAAGTATTTTGCTCTACGGTTCTAGAGGGAAGTTTGGGATGATGATAATTTCCTACAATTGAAGTGGTTCATGTTTTGGTGGTCTGCAAGCTATCTTTCTTTTATGACAGTCGAAGATAGTAAAGTTCATGTGTTCCAATGAGAAGATTCCTATTGCTAAAGTAGTTAAGGTTCATGTGGTTGCTCCTAATGATTATAACGTGCTTGTGGATGCCTCCTGATCATGTTCCTATCTTGACATTGGTCTGCATTAAGGAATTGAGATCATTTTTGAAGATTGTTCCCAAATAACATAGTGTGTAACCAGTCTTAGCCGACTTGGTTAATTCCACTAGTTGTAGAGATCCCTTGAAGATCATGGAAGAGTGTTGAAACATGGAAGATCGTGTTTAAGTCCTAGCTAATGTGTGGCATGATCTGTACACATCTTTACTTCATTTTCTTTGCATAGCATTGTAATAGGTCAGGACCTATTTTGTAAAAGCTTGTAATGCTTTCCTTGGAGATTGCTCCAACAGTTAATGATTTTAATTTTGACCTTGATGATCATTCCAAGGTTGATGAAGTGTATAAATACTTGTAGTTGAGATGTGAAAAATGGGTCCTTGTGTGAAGATGGGAAGATAAGGAAAGAGGTGCAAAGACAAAGCAGAGCAGAGGTAGAGCAAAGTAGAGGGAGAGAAGAGCAGAGAAGAGGAACTATTGTATTTCAATGTATTAATCTTAGACATGAAGAAGATGGTGACTTTGACAGTGAGTCTGGCAGTGAGCCACCAGTAGGGTTTAACAACCCTCGAGGTTTAACAACACTAATTGTAATCTTGCTAGGTTTAGGGTTGAGGCAGTGAGCCTGCTAGACCTAGTTGTACATCATGGTAGTGAGCCAGTATGTTCTAGGCCTGTGGAGTGACCAAGCTTGAACATCATTATTTGTAAAGACTACAACATATATTTGAGATCTAATCAACTCTGTCATTTTTCCCTCGGGTTTTCCACGTAAAAACTCGTGTCTCTTGTGTGTATGTTTGTAATTATGTTTATGCTTTTGAGTTTATGCTTTCATGGATTAATCATAAGATGAGCGGATAAGTTATTAATGTTAAAAGTGCATAAATTGTCAAGGTTTTGAGAAAATAGATTCACCCCCCAGTTGTTTGGTGTATTTCAATAGGTTCCTTTGTCAATAACCTCCTTAAATGTTGATGAAAATTTATTTACAAATGGAATCCCATCTCTTGATTAAGGTTGGCCATGAACATGGTGAGAAGTTGTTTCTCAGGAATAGGCCATGGGAGTTTACTTGCTAAGCCTCTCCATATTTGCAAAAACATGGTGAAGGACTATCCACTCTTTTGTTTGGTATTATATAGGTTAGTCATCGATATTTCATGTTCAAAGTTGTAGGAGAAATGGTTTACAAACTTTTCCGCAAGCTCATGGAATTTCTAAATGTTGGGAGGAAGATGAGCAAACCATTTAGTGGCTTGAACACTGAGGCTTCAAGGAAATAGTCTCATCAAATAAGTATCATCATATGAGATCTCTAAGCAAGATATGTAGAACTCCCTATGGTGTTCCCTAGAGTCTCCCTTTCCTTTGTATTTATCAAAGTTGGGCATTTCAAAATTTTTGGTAAAGGGAGGCATGTATAATGTCCTATAAAATGGATATGGGAAAATATCCTCGAAATATTATTGCTTCCTCTTGCTTCCATGTTGCATGATGTCAAACTTTTGGATTAAAGTTTTGACAATGCTAGCTAAATATTGTGGTCATGGTTGCAGAACGTAGGTTTGTTGGTTTCACATTAGTTGTTGGAGAAAAGGTAGAATTTGATTTTTGGGTGGAGTTTAGTGTTGTAAGGTTTGGTTTTGAATGATTTGATTTTGAAGAGAGAGGTGTTGTTGGTATGCGAGGAGTTGTTGTAGGATATGTGGTGGGAGTTGTTGATTTTGTTGCATGTTTTGGGTGGAGGAGGTGATGGGTGCTTGGGAGATTGGATTTTGTACATATGTGAAATTGGATGAAGGGTTGTATGTGTTATGGGGTGGTTGGGAGAATAAATGGGTTATGAAAGCTACAGTGTTAGTGTCAAGTTGGGAAGCACTTGTGGAAGTGCTATGGTCTGTGGTGTTGTGGGGGATGTTTAGGGTGATTTGTGGTGTAGATTTGGTGATGGTGGATGTTCATATGGTCAATATATTTGGTGTGGTTGATGTATTTGTGGGAATTGTGGATGTGGTAACATTTGAGTTTGTGGGAATTGTAGATGTAGTGATGTTTGAAACTTGAGATGGGTTAGGGATGGTATGGGATGTAGATGGTTAGGATGAGGTGGTGACATTGGGTATGGTGGTACCATTTTGAAGGATAAACTCAAGATATCTATTAAGATCCAATTTTAAGACTCTATTGAGTATATCCATGGAATCAATGTCTTGTGTGAAGTCTAGGACATCTTGATCTACTTGATTGGTGTTATATGGGGGTGCTTGTGGTCATATGGGAAAGGGATTTAACATAGCATTGGTATCAAACAATAGTACTCTTTGGTCTATGGGGATGTTTTTTTGGTTGGTTGAACGCATCCCTATCCTAAAGTTGTTTCTAAAAGGTTCCATTTCATTGTTCTTCTTAGCGCAGGATCTTGTTATAGGCATGCAATGGTTTTGGGGTGTAGATTTGTTTGGATGGATGAAGGTCAAGACCTTAGAGAATATATTTAAATTATTGGACCCAAAGATAGGTGGTGATGGAGGTGTTGTTAGAGACAAATAGAGGTTTAGCCTTAAGAGAATCAATTCTCAAAATTCTAAACCTAAGGGTGAATAGTGATCTCAAAAGTTCTAAACCTAAGGTATGTATGGATGATAAACCTTGGAGCTTAGGACCTTAAAGATAAATTGGTAATTTGATTTTTTTAAAATTTTGGACCAAATAAGATGATGGATGATTTTATGATGAGGGTGATAAGAAAAAGGGAGGTGATGATGTGATTAAGATTGTTCTAAGATGGTTTGGATAACAATCAACCAAGGAAGACCCTAGATGATTTAATGGATTTTGGATGATAATCTAAGGAAAACCTTAGGTGTTTTGGATGTTTTGGATGGTTTGATGATGTTTGGGGAGGATGTTCAAATCAAAGGTAAGCTAAAATAAATTTAAATCTTTGAGTTACAAATTGGATGCTTCTTCTACTTAAGGTAGACTTATGACCTTAGGCAAAAGGAGGATGATTATATTACTTGTACGTAGACTAATGACCAACAAACAAAATGGGATGTTAACAGTAAAGTTCATGTATCCTGGTGAGAAGATTCCTATGGCTAAAGTAGTTAAGGTTCATGCAGTTTCTCCTAATGATTATAACGTGCTTGTGGATGCCTCCTGATCATGTTGCTATCTTGACATTGGTCCACGTTAAGGAATTGAGATCGTGTTTGAAGATTGTTCCCAGATAACGTAGCATGTAACCAGTCTTAGCTGACTTGGTTAATTCCAGTGGTTACAGAGATACCTTGAAGATCATGGAAGAGTTTTGAAACATGGAAGATCGTGTTTGAGTCCCAGCTAAAGTGTGGCATGATCTGTACACATGTTTACTTCATTTTCTTTGCATAGTCTTGTAATAGGTTAGGACCTATTTTGTAAATGCTTGTAATGCTTTCTTGGGAGATTGCTCCAATGGTTAATGATTTTAATTCTGACCTTGATGATCATTCCAAGGTTGATGAAGTGTATAAATACTTGTTGTTGAGATGTGAAAAATAGTTCCTTGTGTGAAGATGGGAAGATAAGGAAAGAGGTCCAAAGACAAAGCAAAGCAGAGGCAGAGCAGAGCAGAGGGAAAGAAGAGCAGAGGAAGAGCAAAGAAGAGGAACTATTGTATTTTAATGTATTAATCTTAGACATGAAGAAGATGATGAATTTGGTAGTGAGTCTAGCAGTGAGCCACCAGTAGGGTTTAATAATCCTCAGGGTTTAATAGCACTAATTGTAATCTTGCTAGCTTTAGGGTTGAGGTAGTGAGCCTGCTAGACCTAGTTGTACTTCATGGCAATGAGCCAGTATGTTCCAGGGCCATGGAGTGACCAAGCTTGAACATCATTATTTGTAAATATTGCAATATATATTTGAGATCTAATCCACTATGTGGTTTTTCCCTCAGATTTTCCATGTAAAAACTCATGTCCCTTGTGTGTATGTTTGCAACTATGTTTATGCTTTTGATTTTATGCTTTCATGAATTAATCATAAGATGAGGGGATAAGTTATTAATGTTAAAAGTACATAAATTGTCAAGGTTTTGAGAAAATAGATTCACCCCCTCCCTCAGTTATTTGGTGTATTTCAATAGGTTCCTTTGTCGATAACCTCCTTAAAGGTTGATGCACATTTTATTTGCAAATGGAATCCCATCTCTTGATTAAGGTTGACCACGAACATGGTGACAAGTTATTTCTTAGGAATAGGCCATGGGAGTTTACTTGCTAAGCCTCTCCATATTTGCAAAACTATGGTGAAGGACTATCCACTCTTTTGTTTGGTATTGCATAGGTTAGTCATCGATATTTCATGTTCAAAGTTGTAGGAGAAATGGTTTACAAACTTTTCCACAAGCTCATGGAATGTCTTAATGTTGGGAGGAAGATGAGCAAACCATTCGGTGGCTTGACCACTGAGGCTTCAAGGAAATAGTCTCATCAAATAAGTATCATCATATGAGACCTCTAAGCAAGCTATGTAGAACTCCCTATGGTGTTCCCTAGAGTCTCCCTTTCCTTTGTATTTATCAAATTTGGGCGTTTCAAAATTTTTGGAAAGGGAGGCATGTATAATGTCCTATCAAATGGATATGGGCAAATATCCTCGAAAGAATATTACTTCCTCTTGCTTCCATGTTGCATGTTGTCAAACTTTTGGATTAATGTTTTGACAATGCTAGCAAAATATTGTGGTTGTGGTTGTGGAACATAGGTTTGTTGGTTTTGCATTAGTTGTTGGAGAAAAGGTAGAATTTGTTTTTTGGGTGGAGTTTAGTGTTGTAAGTTTTGGTTTTGGATGATTTGATTTTGAAGAGCAAGGTGTTGTTGGTATGCGAGGAGTTGTTGTAGGATATTTGGTGGGAGTTGTTGATTTTGGTTGTGATTTTATTGCGTGTTTTGGGTGGAGGAGGTGATGGGTGCTTGCAAGGTTGGATTTTGTACATACGTGAAATTGGATGAAGGGTTGGATGTGTTATGGGGTGGTTGTGAGAATAAGCAGGTTATGAAAGCTACGGTGTTAGTGTCAAGCTGGGGAGCACTTGTGGAAGCGCTAGGGTGTGTGGTGTTGTGGGGGATGTTTAGGGTGATTTGTGGTGTAGATGTGGTAATGGTGGATGTTGATATGGTCAAGATATTTGGTGTGGTAACATTTGAGTTTGTGGGAATTGTAGATGTAGTGATGTTTGAAACTTGAGATGGGTTAGGGATGGTATGGGATGTAGATGGTTGGGATGAGGTGGTGACATTGGGTATGGTGGTACCATTTTGAAGGATAAACTCAAGATATCTATTAAGATCCAATTTTAAGACTCTATTGAGTATATCCATGGAATCAATGTCTTGTGTGAAGTCTAGGACATCTTGATCTACTTGATTGGTGTTATATGGGGGTGCTTGTGGTCATATGGGAAAGGGATTTGGCATAGCATTGGTATCAAACATTAGTACTTTTTGGTCTATGGGGATGTTGTTTTGGTTGGTTGAATGCATCCCTATCCTAAAGTTGTTTCTAAAAGGTTCCATTTCATTGTTCTTCTTAGTGCAGGATCTTGTTATAGGCATGCAATGGTTTTGGGGTGTAGATTTGTTTGGATGGATGAAGGTCAAGACCTTAGAGAATATATTTAAATTATTGGACCCAAAGATAGGTGGTGATGGAGGTGTTGTTAGAGACAAATAGAGGTTTAGCCTTAAGAGAACCAATTCTCAAAATTCTAAACCTAAGGGTGAATAGTGATCTCAAAAGTTCTAAACCTAAGGTATGTATGGATGATAAACCTTGGAGCTTAGGACCTTAAAGATAAATTGGTAATTTGATTTTTAAAAAATTTTGGACCAAAGAAGATGATGGATGATTTTATGATGAGGGTGATAAGAAAAAGGGAGGTGATGATGTGATTAAGATTGTTCTAAGATGGTTTGGATATCAATCAACCAAGGAAGACCCTAGATGATTTAATGGATTTTGGATGATAATCTAAGGAAAACCTTAGGTGTTTTGGATGGTTTGATGATGTTTGGGGAGGATGTTCAAATCAAAGGTAAGTTAAAATAAATCTAGATCTTTGAGTTACAAAATGGATGCTTCTTCTACTTAAGGTAGACTTATGACCTTAGGCAAAAGGAGGATGATTATTTTACTTGTAGGTAGACTAATGACCAACAAACAAAATGAGATGGTAAAAGGATAATAAGATCTAGATTTAATTCTTTTCTCAAAGGTTGATTTGGATATGGTTGATGTTTTGGATGTTGGGTGATTTGATTTTGGATTTGATGGATAAATTTGGATAGAGTTTGGGATATGTTGGATTTGGGATGAAATTTTGAAATGGATGAGGTGAAGGTCCAAAAAAGTGAAAATCAAAGTGCAAAGTTAGGTTGGATTAAATGGAGATGAAAAAGAGGGATTATGAATAAGCTTAGTGATTAAAGAAATGAAGGGTCCAATATCCAAAATGATTTTTCTCTAAGGTCAAAATGGATATGTATGGATAAATTTTTAGTGCAAAATGGTTGTGAACTATGGTCAAAGGTGAATTATGGTTTTGATGGTTTTTGACAAGATGACCATAGATTATGATCGGAAAAGACTCAAGGATTCCAAAACAATTTTGTGGACACGTGTCACTAGTAGAATTTGGGCAAATAAATTACTGGGTGACTAAAACGTTTAGTCACGATAACTAAAAATGACTAAATTCTCATCCTTTTTTGTACAACAACTATACATGACTAAATAAATGACTAATTTGATCATAAGTGGAAAATTAAGTGGAAAGTAATAAAAAAGAAAGTGAAATCCTTAGTTTTTTATCATCATGAGTGACTAATTTGATCATAAGTGGAAAATTAAGTGGAAAGTAATAAAAAATAACTTAGTTTTTTTGGGGCGCCAATAAATTTTGAAAGAGAATTTTCATTTCCTTGTGTGCCAAAAAATGAAAAAATGAATTTTCAATTGAAATGCCTATTGAGCAGGCTTTTTAGTTTGCTGGTTGGAAGAAGTCCAAAGATTTTTTTTGGGCATGGCATAGAATCAGCAGTTGGTTGCACCATCATCTATCCATGTTGTTGAGAAGATCTGGGATAAAGGCATGTTGAGTTTTCTCTGAAGAAACCTTTCTTTGTTGGCTTTGATTCATCCGCACTACAAAGATTCACAAGGGTTTGAAGACCCATTGCATGCATGAGAAGATTGTCCAAGGTTTTGAGGATATATTATGCCTACATTATTTGAGGTTTTCCTGGAAGCCTTCATCCTCACATCTTGCCAGGTATACTGTGTTCCTGAATTGACTGGTAGTTTTTTGAGCAATTTTCATGCAGGCGCTCTCCCTAAGTATCCAAAAAATGTTCTAAGTGTTGGACCTCCTCAGCAGTTTTCAGCTGCATCATCATATTTTCTTGAGGAGGAGGTCATCATCATCATGTTTTCTTCGATGGTGGTCAGCATCATCATGTTCTCCGTTGACCGGTTTCTCATCGTCATCATCATATTGAAGTATCGGGTGATGTTTGGTTTTTATCCTGATGATGCTGACGAGCTACAGTGCGCCCTGATCTGCTTGCGAGGGTGATTCTTCAAAGTCTCCGGTGATCTTGCACTTATCACCTTGCCCAAACATGATGATGATGTTGCCCCGATATTCTGAAGGGGTTATTCTCTAAGTTGTTGGACCTGACTTGTTCTTTCTTTAGGGTCGTCATCATCATCATATTTCCAGTTATCACCGTGTTGCTTGCGAGGGTCATCATATTTTCTGCCTTCATGATATTTCGCCGGGGTGATATCTTTATCATCGGGTGATCTTGGTTATGATCATCCTGATGATGTTGTTGAAGAGTTCTAAGTGCGACCCGATATTCACTGGGGTCATCATATTTTGAACGTCAGGATGATCTTAGTCAATATCATCCTGATGATGTTGTATCACTTCTTGTTCGATTGTTTTGTCATCCTGATGATGCTGACGTCATCCTTATATCAGGGTGATATCTTTCTTTCTGCCTGTCTGCATCATGATATTTCTGAAGGAGGGGGTGATATTCTCATATCACTCGAGTGTGTTTGTTCCAGCATCATGATGATGCTGATATCAAGGAGATATCCGCCTGCCGGCTTCGTGCATTATCTAGCGGGGGTGATCTTTTCAAGCATCATCATATTCAGTTATCGCCCTGATCTTATAGTGGAGCTACAGTGCAACATGATGTCTGTGCATCAGGATGATATTTCCAAATATCCGATTATCTTCCGAATATCATCCTGATGTCGATATGCTGATGACGTCATCGAGGTCCGGGGGGGTCATATTTCTAACACAGATCATCTTGTGGAGGTCCCCCGATATTTGCAAACATGATGATGACGTCATCCGGATATGAGGAGGTGCGCAGTAGGTAGATATGATGATGACGTCAGCAGGATATGATGATGATGTCATCAGGATGTTCATCGGCCAGACTTTTGGTATAAGCTCAGCAGGAGGATGTTCCTCCGATGGATCAGGTTGTGCCGATGAAGGCATTATCATGCAGATTGTATTGCGATATGATGCTGACATGAGGGTGATATTTCGGGCAACAGGATATCATGCTGCTGGAGGATGATGATGATGAAGTCTTATACTAGTGTCGTTAGGAGTAAAAGCACCGACATCATATATGCTCATGACCTAGTATATAAAGTGTTAAAGAGGTCATTGCGGGGTGCATGTGGGATAATGTTATCCTGCATATTCGAAATATCATGATGATGAATCTCGGCGGGAAATGGTTGCGATTAACTGTCTGATGTTCTTCCCAAGGCCGCGGGTTGGTGCGCCATTAATGGTGATTGTTGCAGAGGTATGGGTGATGGCGTGGGCTGATCTAGTACCCGGTTGAAGATCTGGATCCCTAGGCGGTGGCGCAGGGCTCGAAAAATCTTCCTGTCTCCTCCCCTACCTGCTGCATTAATGTTTGAGCGCCATTTTTACGATACTGTGTATCTGGCGGGATTTTTGGTCAACCTGGTAGTTAATGCTGAAGACACCCTCCTGCTATATAATGCAGACGGTGTTATTCATTCAAGGTTGTTGAAAGTTGTGGATTTTTGGCTCTGTAATCCATAACCAGCTGATCTGGTTGCTCTGTACAGTTTATCTTGTGAGTTTATGTATCTCCTGTTGTATGACTTGGCATGAATCCACTGATTTCATGGTTGATCTTATATGAGTAATGCTATCTTAGCATGTGTTGTGTTAATTCTGTCTCCAGTATTGCATGTATTCTTCTTCTGGATCTGGATATTTGCGTAATGTTTAGATTCTAGAGCATAGAATTCCTATGTTGAATGTCTGATCTTTTAACCTCTGCTCAAGGGGTAGATTAAACTGTTTTCAGGTTGAACATTGGGAAGGGTATACTGCAGTAGGGATGCCATAATTAGAGATAACTTAACACTCTTCATTGGGAGATATCTGTAAGGCAGATATCATGTGTATCCCCCTGAAATCCAGTTTTAGCTATTCATGCTGATCATTCACAGGTGTATGTCTACCGACTCCAAGCCCTGGATAGGCACCAATCATGCTGTGTTCTTGTGTTATACACCATGTCCAGCTTTGCATCCAAAATTCAAACTAAAACATTTCATACTTCCACCTGTTAGTTGTAGGAGTAGGATTAGGAACCTCCTGCATGCTCTCATACCCAACCAGACATCATGTCCAAGAATGTTGCCAGCCGTGTGATCTATCATACAGATCTTGGTCCATACATGAGAGTATTCTGCCTGTTGTTGTCAAGTTAGATCCTTCTATCTTTGAGCTAGTCAAGGTTACATCTTGAGTTATAGGGATACCCCCCTTGGTGCGGCAGAACCAGAAGTGAAGGGGAGGAGCTCACGCAACCTCCTGTATCCAGTTGGCTGAATCTGCCTGTGCATTAGAACTGGCAATCCCTAATGCTGATTCAGAAGAAAAACCAACAAAATGGCGACTCAGTTGGGGATGGACTAAAAAATGATATACTTGTGGCCCATCCGAGTCACTAACAAAATGATGCTCTGCTGGTGGAATGAACCTGGAAAAGTAGCTTTCAGCTATTGAAAATTTTGTCCTCTCTGGAGAGGTGGCGACTCTGCAAAAAAGATCTAAATGCACATGAAAGATAGATGTATGTTATTGGTTGAAAGATGTACATATTTCTGCATCTGTATGAGAAAAGGTACTTTGTTACTTCCCCTTTATTTGCTGTTTTACTGCATAGGTTAGATGCCAGGGGAAGCCTTAGGTCTTAGACAGACAAAGGATGTCTAAGAGTAAGTTTTTTATGAATCCAAGAATGGATTATCCCATACTCAGTGGTGAAATGTTGGATAAAGGAATAGAAGAGATAAGAAATAGGTTGATATTCTTAGAGGCTGAGTAGGCCCAGTTAAAAAGCAGTAACCCTGTTATGTCTGCCAGTCAGAAGGCTAAACCTCTTCTCAGCCCTTTTGATCCTTTGTATGACCAACTGGATTTGTCATGGGTGGATTACAAAGTAGAGACTATGCCTGCTAGGATATACTGTCAGATGCCTAGATTTAGTGGTCACAATGTATGTGATGGGAATACACATATCCAAAATTTTCAAAGTTTTATGGGAAAATATTCATTCAGAGATGAGGATATGTGGATGAGGTTTTTTGTTAGGTCCTTTGATGCAAAAGCAAAAGACTGGTATTTGAGCTTTCCAAAGAAATTTTTTGCCTGTTGGGATGAGCTTGCTGACTGTTTCAAGGAAGAATTTGCAAAAGAACCGGCTGATCTTGTTGCAGAATTGATGAGAATCAGAAAGCAAGATGAAGAGCCATGTGTTGATTTCAGTCATAGGTTTGCAGTAGCCCTTTCACATGTCCCTGAAAGTTTCAGACCTGATATTTCAGCCTGTGTTGGCATATTCTTTGAAGCTTTTGAGGAGGGCTCTAGTGCATTACTGAGGGATTTCAAGGTGACAAGTATGCAGATGGCATACAAATTTTTAGAAAATGTAGAGGAAATGAGAAATGTGCACCTGCTGAAACCCCTGTCCCCAGGCCTTGGTGTGAGGAATGGTTATGAAGCTGCAAATGACCAAATGATTATGGCATCATGTGCAGATAAAAATGAAAATAAAAGCATAGAGGTTGAGACTGCTGTATTTGAACATAATGCTAACAATACTGCTCAACTGGATTGTTCACCAGTTGAGGATGCCAGTGAAAGGACTAATGAGGATTCCCATTGCAATGATGAGGCAGCTGACCATGAAAACAATAACGAGGTTGTGGACAGCAATGAGCAATTTTTAGAATGGACCTGTGGAGACAATTGTGAGTATTGTACTCAAGACAGAGAAGATATAAGCAAACAGAGAAGCAGTCCTATGTGTGACCCATTGCCTACCTTTCAAACACATGGAAATCATGAAGAGCAGTCAGAAATTGAAATAAGTGCTAGTTCAGAGCATGATTGTTTTTCATTTGATGGCTGTTTTGCTTATGACACACAGGCTGATACTCCTCCACAGAGTGAATCCATTGATGATGAAGAGGTGTGCTCTGCTGCCCATGAACAAATGGCATACTATGATGAAACTGATGCACCTAGATCACCCATTTATGACACATATGGTGATGAGGATCTGTCTGAGTATGGTGAGGATCTGGACATTATTTTTGGCTTGGATTCTGTTTCTCATCTTGATGAAAGAGGAAACAACATACATCAGGTAAGTGACTGTGAAAATGTGCCTGACTTAAAAGAGATGCCAGAGCCTGATCTTTTCCAGCCTGGTGTACCAGATGGTTGTGTACATGATGTACACAATTGTGATTTTGAAAGCTTTTCTTTTGATAAGCCAGCATATAATACAATGAGCCTTGATCTTCCTAGTTTTGTGGTGGACTCCGAGTGTTTCCTATTTGCAGTCCAGCTAGGAGATCATGTTGCAATGCATGATGATGATATAGGTGATAAGTGCTATATGCCATATGAATATGCATTGTTTGATATATTCTGCACCCACATGTCACATGATGCTGAAGGTTATCTGCACAGGTTTGACAATGACAAGCTAAATCAAAAGGTTGAATATGCAGATGACAAGATTTGTTTGTGGGTAGATCTTTGTAGTATCTCCAAGCTTGACCCAATGCATGCAGATGAAAACAAGATATTTGACAAAGGGAGATACATGTTTTTATTTTCTTGGTGGCCTTAGGCCATCAAGTGTGTTTGGTGATGCAGGTCAGTGCAGTATTTGACTCTGTGCCCAATGGATAAGGGATTGGTCTGCATCCCAGAGATCTGGGGTTCTCGCTGCAGGTTTTCACATGCACGTCCCCAGACAGAGCCACTGTTAGCGCCTGAATTGACTGGTAGTTTTTTGAGCAATTTTCATGTAGGCGCTCTCCCTAAGTATCCAAAAAATGTTCTAAGTGTTGGACCTCCTCAGCAGTTTTCAGCTGCATCATCATATTTTCTTGAGGAGGAGGTCATCATCATCATGTTTTCTTCGATGGTGGTCAGCATCATCATGTTCTCCGTTGACCGGTTTCTCATCGTCATCATCATATTGAAGTATCGGGTGATGTTTGGTTTTTATCCTGATGATGCTGACAAGCTACAGTGCGCCCTGATCTGCTTGCGAGGGTGATTCTTCAAAGTCTCCGGTGATCTTGCACTTATCACCTTGCCCAAACATGATTATGATGTTGCCCCGATATTCTGAAGGGGTTATTCTCTAAGTTGTTCGACCTGACTTGTTCTTTCTTTAGGGTCGTCATCATCATCATATTTCCAGTTATCACCGTGTTGCTTGCGAGGGTCATCATATTTTCTGCCTTCATGATATTTCACCGGGGTGATATCTTTATCATCGGGTGATCTTGGTTATGATCATCCTGATGATGTTGTTGAAGAGTTCTAAGTGCGACCCGATATTCACTGGGGTCATCATATTTTGAACGTCAGGATGATCTTAGTCAATATCATCCTGATGATGTTGTATCACTTCTTGTTCGATTGTTTTGTCATCCTGATGATGCTGACATCATCCTTATATCAGGGTGATATCTTTCTTTCTGCCTGTCTGCATCATGATATTTCCGAAGGAGGGGGTGATATTCTCATATCACTCGAGTGTGTTTGTTCCAGCATCATGATGATGCTGATATCAAGGAGATATCCGCCTGCCGGCTTCGTGCATTATCTAGCGGGGGTGATCTTTTCAAGCATCATCATATTCAGTTATCGCCCCGATCTTATAGTGGAGCTACAGTGCAACATGATGTTTGTGCATCAGGATGATATTTCCAAATATCCGGTTGTCTTCCGAATATCATCCTGATGTCGATATGCTGATGACATCATCGAGGTCCGGGGGGGTCATATTTCTAACACAGATCATCTTGTGGAGGTCCCCCGATATTTGCAAACATGATGATGACGTCATCCGGATATGAGGAGGTGCGCAGTAGGCAGATATGATGATGACGTCAGCAGGATATGATGATGATGTCATCAGGATGTTCATCGGCCATACTTTTGGTATAAGCTCAGCAGGAGGATGTTCCTCCGATGGATCAGGTTGTGCCGATGAAGGCATTATCATGCAGATTGTATTGCGATATGATGCTGACGTGAGGGTGATATTTCAGGCAACAGGATATCATGCTGCTCGAGGATGATGATGATGAAGTCTTATACTAGTGTCGTTAGGAGCAAAAGCACCGACATCATATATGCTCATGACCTAGTATATAAAGTGTTAAAGAGGTCATCGCGGGGTGCATGTGGGATAATGTTATCCTGCATATTTGAAATATCATGATGATGAATCTCGGCGGGAAATGGTTGCGATTAACTATCTGATGTTCTTCCCAAGGCCGCAGGTTGGTGCGCCATTAATGGCGATTGTTGCAGAGGTATGGGTGATGGCGTGGGCTGATCTAGTACCTGGTTGAAGATCTGGATCCCTAGGCGGTGGGGCAGGGCTCGAAAAATCTTCCTGTCTCCTCCCCTACCTGCTGCATTAATGTTTGAGCGCCATTTTTACGATACTGTGTATCTGGCAGGATTTTTGGTCAACCTGGTAGTTAATGCTGAAGACACCCTCCTGCTATATAATGCAGACGGTGTTATTCATTCAAGGTTGTTGAAAGTTGTGGATTTTTGGCTCTGTAATCCATAACCAGCTGATATGGTTGCTCTGTACAGTTTATCTTGTGAGTTTATGTATCTCCTGTTGTATGACTTGGCATGAATCCACTGATTTCATGGTTGATCTTATATGAGTAATGCTATCTTAGCATGTGTTGTGTTAATTCTGTCTCCAGTATTGCATGTATTCTTCTTCTGGATCTGGATATTTGCGTAATGTTTAGATTCTAGAGCATAGAATTCCTATGTTGAATGTCTGATCTTTTAACCTCTGCTCAAGGGGCAGATTAAACTATTTTCAGGTTGAACATTGGGAAGGGTATACTGCAGTAGGGATGCCATAAGTAGAGATAACTTAACACTCTTCATTGGGAGATATCTGTAAGGTAGATATCATGTGTATCCCCCTGAAATCCGGTTTTAGCTATTCATGCTGATCATTCACAGGTGTATGTCTACCGACTCCAAGCCCTGGATAGGCACCAATCATGCTGTGTTCTTGTGTTATACACCATGTCCAGCTTTGCATCCAAAATTCAAACTAAAACATTTCATACTTCCACCTGTTAGTTGTAGGAGTAGGATTAGGAACCTCCTGCATGCTCTCATACCCAACCAGACATCATGTCCAAGAATGTTGCCAGCCGTGTGATCTATCATACAGATCTTGGTCCATACATGAGAGTATTCTGCCTGTTGTTGTCAAGTTAGATCCTTCTATCTTTGAGCTAGTCAAGGTTACATCTTGAGTTATAGGGATACCCCCCTTGGTGCAGCAGAACCAGAAGTGAAGGGGAGGAGCTCACGCAACCTCCTGTATTCAGTTGGCTGAATCTGCCTGTGCATTAGAACTGGCAATCCCTAATGCTGATTCAGAAGAAAAACCAACATACTGTATGCCTTTATGGTTTTTAGTTTTGTTTGAAGTTTCAAGGAAGATCTTTCTTGTCTCTTTTCATTTGATGATGACCATTTGAATATTTGTCATGACTGTCTTATTTCTTTTGCTAATTGTACCCTTTTCTGCATCTTGTAACTATCCAAGTTATCTCTTTACAATCCATACTTGTACTATGTTAAAAGGCATCTTAGTATTGAATGATTTGATGTGGCTGTCTGTTGTTAGATCAACACAGTAAATTCTGAGATGCAATTTTGCATCATGGACACTAGATGTTTATCTTTTGTCTTTTTCAATTTAGTATATATAGTAATCCAAAGACAGTGCAAGGAAATGGTATAACTATGTCATTTAATTTCTAGTCGGTCATGTTGAATGAAAGGATACATAGCTTGCCAAATCTATGTGTTACCTTGGTAAAGGCTGAGGAGCATCTTCACAGGCTCCCTAAGGATACACCATATACAGAGTTTGAGCACAAGTAAGTTAGATCAATAGTATTTATTTCTTGTACACAGTATTGTTGTGTGAGAAGAACTAATTGAGCCTTTGTGACTGCCCTCAACACTATATTCTTTAGGATGAAACTGCCCTCTCAATCAATAATGAAATGGTATGTTTTGAAGAAAAATTTCACCTTCCAGTGTGCCTTTCTTATCATTGTGATCTCTCCTTTGGTGCTACCGTCGCTTGAAGATTACTATCATCTATATCATGAAACTTCTAACAATACATTGTCATTGTGGTTTGGTCATGCATTCTACTCTTTAAAAGTTCCCTATTATCACAAATTATTCTTAGACTGGGTCATAAGCACTTCCATCAACATTGTTCTTCATGAAGACTCTAACAATGTCTTGGAACTATCATCTATTAATTTTTGAATTTATTCTTTTATGACTATCTTGTGGGCTATGATTAAACCCCTTGTCATTGTCATATATATGGCTACTATCACTTGTAATTATCGCAGACCATCTTATTTAAATCTATCCTTGTTGATCATGAATTGTCTACTAACAACTCACTATCTTGTGTGTCTTTAAAGTCATTCACACTTAGCTCATAGCAAGGTATTTTTTTAGTGCTCATTTTCATATCTTAATGGAGTCATGATCTTTGATAAGACCTATAGGTGTGATTATATAAATGCACCATAAGGACCATCCTCCATGTCCATACTGTGTATTTGGTTGAATATTATCTTATGGACTATCCTCTTTACCATCTGACTATATTCTTAAGGACTGTCCCACTTCATGTAAACCTCTCTTTCCCATGATCAACACCTTGAAATTGACTGTGGTAGCTCCTTGAGATATTGTCCATGCACTCCATAATACACTTTTAGGTTGTCCTCTTTTGAAACTTTGTGGGATGGAAATATTTATTAGTTTACCATACTGCTTTGAAGATAATGAATGCTTAACAAGATTATAAAGTTTTAAAATCCCTCTTGACTGCTCAGTTACTTGTCTTTGTGTATCTTTTAAAGTCTGTCATACTGCCCTATCATTGTTATTATTAATTTCAATGCCCCCTTCATGGTTATGCCATGGACTATCATTGTTTATTTGAATATTCTTGACTGTGATATCCTTTTGGGAATCTATAGGAAAGTGTCATGCCTTACTTTGAAGTCCATTTCCTTAAATCTTTGCTCTTTGCTCATTGCTCCTATCCTAGGGCTTGGGGTCTCCTTTTTCTCTTTTCCCACTACATAGCTTGAAGTCTTCTATGTTGATGTGCCATAGACTCATTCCAATTTGGGTAGTAGACTCCATTTTGTGAGAGTGAATGGTCAATAAAGAGTCAAAGTTTGATACTACTCCCATTGACCCCAAAAATAATTCATATGCCTTGTCCATAGTTCCACATTTTGCATACATGTCTACCAGGGTAGTTGCAACTACAACAAATGACAAAATTCCTCTATCCTTCATGCTTTGATGGATGTCCATACCCCATTCCAAAGCTCCCATTTTGGCACAGGATGGGAGTATGCTAGCAAAGGTTGTCAAATTTAGCTTTACACCTACTAATTGCATTTTCTTGAAAGTTTCTAAAGACTTTTCAACAAATCCATTTTGTGCATATCCCGCAAGCATTACATTGCATGAGATGACATCTCTTTGAGGCATTCTGCCAAACAATTCACATGCCTTGTCAATGCTTCCACATTTTTCATACATGTCTACCAGGGCATTTGTAACTACAACAAATGACAAAATTTCTCTATCCTTCATGCTTTGATGGATGTCCATACCCTGTGTTGGTTCTCAAATCTATAGTTTACCAAACCCCAAAGGATGCAAAACTTTGTGCTTAGGTTTGGTAGCTGATTTGGCCAAATAATAGAATCAATCAAACTTATTGGACTTCCCTGTGCTTCAGGCCCTACTTGGCCTAGGTGGGAGTACCTTATATTCATGTGAGGCCTACTTTTTCATTCATGTATATTTGACTATTTATTTTACTATTGGTGATACATTTAGACTTGTGGGACTGTTGATCACAAAGTTTTGGACTATTAGACTTTATGTTGTATGTGGATTTGTTATGCTTAGCATGTTTACGATGTGTTTAGACCTAGATTTTGATTCACTGATGATATTAGACATATGGTTTATATTATGATGTTACTGGGAAACTATTCATGTGATGTTAGTTAGAAATTTGTTTTGTGATTCAATCTTGGGAATGGATGTCTGAAATGCAGAATTTAGAATCTAATTGTAATGTCACTTGCTTGATTCTTATATGGATATGTGATGTTGTATGCGAGTGTATGTTTAAATTTGCTTCGTCTATTATATACATGTGGAATTAATAGTTCATTTGAGTGCACAGGTATTTCTAACAAAGCCACAGAAATTCAGAGATCATCCCACACACGGTATTGTTTTCCCTTGTGAAGCCGATCTAGTTCCACGAGGAACCAAGATCAACTATGTGCATGATGATTTTATGTGGTGTTGTTGCATGTTGTTAGTCAGGCTAGTTCTACCCCTCTATTATTTTGAATTCTCATTGGTGTTGTAAGAATATTATCTTTTGAATTTCATTTGTTAAGTTATAAATTTTTGAGAACCTTTTTCATGTGCTTTAACTCAACCCTTGGTGCTCAAAATGGGCTAAACTTGACCCTGGGTTGTACCCCTTGGGTCTAGGGACCTTTTTGGATTGGGTAACCTTAGGTAAACCTCCATTTGGTCACTTTAAATTCACCCTGAAGTAAAGTGACGAAAATGGAGGCATGGGGGGGAGAAGACGAGTGAGTCAAACACTCAACCTCTTCCTTTCCCCTTCCCTAGGTTGGGGAAGTCTCCAAGACCCCTTGATTATGGAGGACTGTACTCCAAGTCTCTCTCACAATTGGTGAGGGTACCTTGGGGTTGTGTGGTCCCTCTTGGGAGGAAAGGATTGGGGGCACATGTGGAACCCATTCCCTCTTAAGCTCCACTTTTCTCTCCCACATGTTCTAGAGAGGACAAGTGGAAGGGAGAGAGACTTGGTGGATGGGTGAATGACATGTGCCACCACCTATTCCAAGGGTCTTGCTTGTAGTTCGGAGGGGAAAAGTTGGAGAGTTTTGTGGCTTATTTTGGAGAAGGAGTTGGAGGAGCTCTACTCAACCATCTACCAAATTGGGATTTTTAAGGTAGGTTTCAAGGCTAAGGCCTTCCCTTATGTATTTTTATTTACTTGTGTGATGCTATGTGTGATTTCTATTTTTTTTTAGTTTTTACTTGTTGTTGTGGGGAAAAATTGTATGGGTGTTGTGAGAGCCTCTCCCACTTGGGAGAAGATGCTCAACAAGTGTCGGGTGGGGGATGAGTGAACCTCCTCAGGATCATTTCCTTGATTTTATGGAGTTGTAGCCTTGAGGGAAATATGTGAGTAAGTGTAATATGTGAAATGGCTTGAGAGCCAAATGGAAGCTTTGTGAAAATTATGTTTAAAATTTTTGGCTTGAGCCCTTGAGAGGTATTTTGTATTGGAAAGTTGTAGGAGTGGCACTCTTGAGTTGAGTGTTGTCCACTCCCCTACCCCATTGAACTCATCCTGAGTGAGTTCTTGTGTTGTATTAGCCATGGGAGTAATTTTTGTGTTTGGTTGTTGAATGCATTGTTATGATGTGGTTTGAGTTTCCTAGTGTGTGGATGACCTCCCTAGCTCGGGGTTGACCCACTAGTGGGTCTATGGTAGGGAGGAGAGCAAGTTGTTGTGCCTTCTTTCCCCTTCTTGTGATATTATAGGTTCATTGGAGCTAAGCTTGTGAAGTTGAAGAAAACACCTTTGCTCTTGGAGTTGTTATCCTATTTCTTTTTAGCTGTTGAGAGAGAGCATGTCCAAGTTAGGATTTGTATCATTTGTTAGTTTTCAAAGAGGAGAACATTGTTCTCTCTGTCTTGTTGTAAAAGTATATTTTTACTTGTGGGTGTACGCTATTTACATTTGAAATAGAAATTTTAAATTTGCTGATTTTAATGCTTATCATTCAAAACAAAAAAAAAATGATGAGTAGTGAAGGAAAAATTTGGTTTTAATGCTATTTCATTTGTATATTTATTTTTAAAATATCAAATAAGAAAATTATTGTTTTATTGTTGAGGGAAAAACATGAAATTTGTATATTGTTCTTATGAAAGAAAATAAATATGTTCATTTACTCCCTTCAAATCTGTTAGAGAAAAAAATGTTTATTTTGCTTTATTATAAAAAAGAATATATAACTCTTTGCTATTTGTGTTCTTTAAAAAAGAAATTTTGTGAAATTTTAAAATGGCAAACAAGAATTGAAATTTAAGTTATTTCAAGTGTATATATATTGTGTGTTTCAATTTAATATATTTGCATTTAGGTTCTTTTGAATACTCTGTTAATTAAAAAAAGGGGCTGTTGTAATTACAACAGTATATATATATATATTTGTTATATTTTATTATAAAATAAACTGTGATTTGTTTTTAATAAATAGTGCTTTGTAGTGTATATATATATATACATATAAATATATATATACACATATATATGTATATACATATGTATATATATGTATATATTATATACATATATATATGTATATACATATATATGTATATACATATATATATATATATATATGTACATATATATATATATACATATATATATGTATATACATATATATATATATGTATATGTACATATATATGTATATATATACATATATATATACTATTTTAAATAAAACTTAATAAAAAAGGAAATGTTGTGTAAACAAAGGAAAATAGGTTGAGAACACATTATACATAGTCACAGTTTTAGGCAAGAAAAAAAATAAATTTGGGGTGGGGGGGTTCAAACCCCCCCACCGTGGTTTGTATACATGGGTGTGTGGAGGGGGTGGAGCCCCCACCCACACCCCCATCTCCCCCTTTTCCCCTGCGGGAACTCTCCTAAACTCTGTTGCTGTAGCTCCAAAGACCCCGTAGGTCCATCTTCCCTCCATTCACCACCGTAGCTCCCTTCGCGGTCTCCGTTCCCCACTGCACTGGCAACACCTCCGCTGGCCGTCCCTCCTCTGACACTCCTTAGACCCAACACCTAACCTCCGCCGCTACCGGCCTCCACAGAACTCCTCCTCTCTAATTGCCACAAGACATGGGGTTTTTAGCAGATAAAAACATAAAAAATGCCTATTTTAATATATATAAAAATAAATATAAATTGATAGAAAACGTGAAGAAGAACAAATTGATCGAGCTTTGTTGAAAAATATTTTAAATTATAGAAAATGTGAAGAAGAACAAATTGATCGTGCTTTGTTGAAAAATGTTCAATTAACTTATTTAACTGATCTACCAATTCAACTAGTGAGACGTAGGTGATTTAACACCAAACCATTAAACTTTTGATCATATTAGTTTAATTATAATAAACCCTAATCATGCTTGTGAGGCGTTATGCTGCTAGATTTTTCTAGAATTTAGGGTTTAGCTAGGTTAGTGAAATTTAACCCTATTTAGGACTATATTATGGTTTTTTGCTGAGTATCAACATTTGATTTTTGTATTAAATTATATTCTCTCATGCTCTTGATTTTGGCTATTGATTTTGACTTACGTCAAAACCCCTTCATTTACATAGGTTAACTTAGGGTTTCAATCGTTGATCCTAACCCTATTGGCGATGTTAACCGTGGTACTTCGACCCCCTAGTTGGCCTTCATTGTGAATGGTATGCGCAAGTGAACATATTACCCTGCATTCAACTGTCATGTTTACGCCTTAAGCGTAACGCCACTGAGCATGCTTACGCATGAGGGGGTTTCTAGGGAAGCATGGAATTTTTTTTGATATCTCATGTTATGACCACATGACAAATGTGGACATGACACATGTGATGCATGTCATGACTACATGGGAAATGTGGGCATGACATTTTGTATCAGAGCCCAAGTTTAAACACTGGGCTTATTTGGGCATGTTACTTATTCTGCAACTTTGATTAATTAGTGCCTACCTTGTTTTGTAGGATACCTCCCCGATGAATTCACCGAGTGTGATCACATAACACTACATCTGCCAAGGTGCATAGTGATTCCTCTGCAGAGGGTCAGGTACCTGCAGCCTTATCAGATCGGCCAGTACTGCAGGCACCACGAGGACTTGATATAGGACCTCAGATTTTACAGATGTTACAGGCCATGTTAGAGAGGCTACCGCTAGTTATACCAGTGCCACATGTCGAGCCCCATGTTGATCCATGAGAAGATCCACGTGAGGAGCCGCATGCTGAGTCACGAGCTGAGGCACATGTAGAGCCCTGTGTTGATCCACGAGAGGTGCCACATGTGGAGCCTTTTGTAGAGATCCCAAATACTATTGTGGAGGAGGTAGGGTTAGCTTACAGAGCATGAAGTAGGAGTCCTCTACGACATGCGAGATGAGATGAGACTGTGAGGGTTGAGCAGGTACATCATGGACCTTATGAGTATGGTATGGTTGAGCCAGTCATAGGACATAGAGATAGAGGAGATCCCATCAGAGACCTACTTAGGCTTAATCCACCTACCTTCACAAGAGCTATAGAGGGAGCCGAGGCTGAGGCTTGGATCATCAGTCTAGATAGATGCTTTGCGTTACGACCTTATGGGAGCAACACAAAAGTATGCATGGTAGTACACCTTCTGAGAGATACAGTAGCTACTTGGTGGCACACTGAGGAGTGCAAGCGCCGGTTATCATTAGACACACTCACATGGGACACATTCATAGAGTGCTTTAATGCGCATTACTTGTCAGATCATTATAGGTAGCACCAAATAGATGAGTTCCATGATTTACAGTAGAGAGGACTCACGGTTGCATAGTATGAGAACTAATTTATTTAGCTTTCACGTTACGCAGAGTATCTCCATGATGAGAAACTTCTGGTGCACAAATTCATCAGAGGTTTGAATCAGGGGATAGCAGGACCAGTGTGTATGGCAGACCCCCAAACTATGAGTGAGGCTATTGAGAAGGCTTATATTGCAGAGGAGATTCAGGGATAAGGGTAGAATTCACACCCGCAGTTTTAGGACCATAGTCATCAGTAGCAATAGAACTTTCATAGACCACCACCAACACCACAGAGAGGAGGATTTAGTTCTCCATATTTACCTCCTAGGCCTCAACAACAGCAACATCAGCAGAGGTCTAGACCCGAGCAGAGGGCACAGGGGGGACATAATCGTGGTTGGCAGCAGCAGGGCTTGTGTAGGGATCAAAGATAGTAGGGACCACCTACAGGACCTGTGAGGTCACATCAGCCGTATAGAGGTTAACAGGGGTCCACAAGACGAACTGGGCAGTAGTAGGGTGCTAGGACTTAGTCAGGGCAGTTATAGGCTAGGGGCCCATGTTATGTTTGTGGTGGGGAAGGACATTTCACCAGAGAGTGTCCATAGGGTTTCACGGCAGGGGGAAAGCCCCGTTCAGGAGGGTCAGAGCAGACTATAGGAGATGTTAGCAAGTCCCACCGCATGTTTGCAGCAGTTGATAACTACCAGGTTGACTATCAGGCATCTATGATTGAGACATCAGGTATGATCGGGGGAACCCCATCTCTATTTTTTTGACTCTGGATCTACTGATTCTTTTCTGTCTACATTGTTAGTGGAATGTTGCAGGCTAGTGGCTTCTAGATAGGACATTAGGTGGGAGGTTGAGTTGGCCTCTGGGGCTAGGATGTCAGTAGATACCTTGGTTCATGATTGTGAGATTTCTTTAGGTTCTTTCATTACATCTTGTGACCTTAGAGTTATGTCATTAGGATCCTACGGTGTGGTTTTGGGTATGGATTTGCTTGCGGCTCATAGAGCCAAGCTAGATTGTCACTAAAGGGTGACTAGCTTCTTAGATGATCATGGTGTACTGGTTAAGTTAGTGGGCATTCAGAAGCCCATGGTAGTTCATATGATATCCACTCAGCAGCTTAAGCACTGCATGCAGAAGGGATGTCAGATGTTCGCTATCATGGTTAGTGACAGATCACCTGAGGCTTCATTGGATGATCACCCTATCCTGAGAGAGTTTGCCAACATGTTCTCGTCAGAATTACTAGGTATGCCTCCATGTAGAGAGGTTGCTTTCCACATCGATCTAGTGCCAAGTGCAAAGCCAGTGTCTCGTGCACCCTATAAGATGATCACTCATGAGCTTACAGAGCTCAAATTACAATTAGAGGAGTTGTTAGAGAAGGGGCACATCCAACCGAGCGTTTCACCTTGGGACACTGGTTATCTTTGTTAAGAAGAAGGATGGATCTCTTCACTTGTCCATGGACTATAGGCAGCTTAATAAGGTGATGGTGAAGAACCGTTATCCTCTGCCTAGGATTGATGAGCTTTTTGACCAGATGCAGGGACCCAGAGTGTTCTCAAAAATTGATCTAAAATCTAGGTATCACCAATTGGGCATCACAGAGGAAGACAATCATAAGACTACTTTTTGAACCAGATATGGCCATTATGAGTTCATAGTGGTACCCTTCGGTTTGATGAACGCCCCTGCAGTGTTCATGAGTCTCATGAATGGGGTGTTCCATACTTACTTGGATTGGTTCATGATCATATTTCTTGATGATATTTTGATCTATTTGTGGACCGAGGAGGAGCATGTGGATCATTTGCGTCAGGTTTTACAGTGCTTACGAGAGTAGCAACTTTATGGCAACCTGGCAAAGTGTACCTTCTTTAGGACAGAGGTACAGTATTTGGGGCACATCCTATTAGGTGACAACATCTCTGTAGATCCATTGAAGATTAGAGCTATCCAAGATTGGCCAGCACCCACCAATGTGATAGAGGTTAGGAGTTTCATGGGATTAGCTATTTACTACTATAGATTTGTAGAGGGCTTTTCCAAGATAGCACACCTAATCACTTCCCTTGAGTGGAAAGGGAAGAGTTTCACTTGGACCGAGAAATGCAAGAGGACCTTTGGGGTCCTCAAGGAGTGCCTTATCAGTGCTCCCATATTAGTAGTTCCAAATCTTGCAGAGGATTTTGTAGTTTGCACAGATGCATCACTTGAGGGTTTGGGAGCCGTGCTTATGCAGGGTGGTAGGGCGATTGCATATGAGTCATGCAAGCTCAAGACACATGAGCTAAACTACCCTACTCACAATTTAGAGCTTGCAGTAGTGGTACATGCTCTTGTTCATTAGAGACACTTTCTTTTGGGTCGTCACTTTGAGCTCTATTCGGATCACCATAGTTTGCAGTACATATTCACATAGCTGAATTTGAATGCCCACTAGTGGCGTTGCATGGAGTTTTTTATGCGAGTATGACTTTGATGTCCACTACATCAAAGGGAAGGAGAATGTGGTCGTTGATGCCTTGAGTCAGAGGTGCCACAAGATCCTAACCTTGACCTTGAGTGTAGACTTGAGAGAGCGCATCATTCAGCATCTGCCTGAGGATGGATGGTTTCTTGAGGTGCAACAGGAGATCCAGAAATAGAGGGCCCTTAAGGGTAGATTTGCAGGATATTCCCTTGAGTTAGATGGTTTGCTTAGACATCGACAATGCATCTATGTACCCCATGTGGGTGATCTTCATGCAGTAATTCTTTTTGAGGCTCACAGAGCACCTTATGTAGCACACCCAGGGGTGAAGAAGATGCATGCCGACTTGCGACAGTTATACCATTGGGCAGGTATGAGATGAGATTTTGCAGAATATGTTGCTGATTGCCTTGAGTGCCAGAGGGTTAAGGTCGAGCATCAGCATCCAGCGGGTCTTTTATACCCTCACAAGATACCTAAGTGGAAATGGGACACTATTTCCATGGATTTTATTGTTTGTCTTCCTATGTCATCACATCGCCATGATGCCATCATGGTGACAGTTGACAAGTTGACCAAGGTGGAGCATTTCTCACATGTATGCATGACGTACAATGCACCATCTATGGTGAGACTATTCTTGGATTAGATTGTCAGATTACATGGGGTACCTCACCCTATCATTTCTTACAGGGACTTAGTGTTCACTTGATCTTTTTGGAGAGCCTTACAGTAGGCGTTGGGCACACAACTCAACTTCAATTCTACTTACCATCCTAAAACTGATGGACAAACAGAGAGAGTTAATTAGATTCTTGAGGATATGCTCCATATGTATGTCAATGATCGTTAGAGTAGATGGGAGGAGTATCTGTATCTAGTTGAGTTTGCCTACAACAATGGGCATCACAGCTCATTGGGTATGCCTCCTTTTCAGAGCTTATACGGTAGACCTTGCAGGACACCTTTGAGTTGGGACCGTATTGAGGATAGGGTTGCAATAGAGCCAGAGTTGGTTTAGGATATGGAGCAGTAGGTGACATTGATTAGATAGAGACTTCAGGAGGCACAGGATTGACAAAAGAAGTATGTCGATGCTAAGAGGGTAGATCGGAGCTTCTCAGTTGGGGACAGAGTATACTTGAGAGTGTGACCACACAAGAGTCCAATCCATTATAGAAAGGGCTCTAAGCTCACACCTCATTTTGTTGGACCTTTTGAGATCTTGGAGCAGATAGGACCTGTAGCCTATCGTCTAGCCTTGCCACCTAGCCTATCGCATATCCATGATGTTTTCATGTTTTTGTTTTAAGGCGTTACATATTTGATTTATCTCATGTATTGGATTGGAGTGCTCTTCAGGTAGAGGCAGATGGTCAGCTAGCTTTGGAGCCAATTTGCATATTGGCTCATTGGACACTGGGCCTTCAAGGTCGAGAGCTGGACCAAGTTAGGGTCCAATGGGACATGTATGATGAGATCACAACGACATGGGAGGATGTAGTGAGATTGAGGGCCCTTTATCCTCCCCTCTTTGACTACTTCTAGGAGGAAGTACAGTCTTAGGGGGGAGGATATGAGGCCTACCTTTTCATTCCCATATATTTGACTATTTATTTTACTATTGGTGATACATTTAGACATGTGGGATTGCTGATCCTAAATTTTTAGACTATTAGACTTTATGTTGTATGTGGATTTGTTATGCTTAGCATGTTTACAATGTGTTTAGACCTAGATTTTGATTCATTGATGATATTAGACATATGGTTTATATTATGATGTTATTGGGAAACTATTCATGTGATGTTATTTAGAAATTTGTTTTGTGATTCAATCTTGGGAATGGATGTTTGAAATGTAGAATTTAGAATCTAATTGTAATGTGACTTCCTTGATGCTTATATGGATATGTGATTTTGTATGCAAGTGTATGTTTCAATTTGCTTTGGCTATTATGTACATGTGGAATTAACAGTTCATTTGAGTGCACAGGTATTTCTAACAAAGCCACAAAAATTTGGAGATCATCCCACACACGGTGTTGTTTTCCCTTGTGAAGCCGGTATAGTTCCACGAGGAACCAAGATCAACTATGTGCATGATGAATTTCTGTGATGTTGTTGCATGTTGCTAGTCAGGCTAGGTCTACCCCTCTTTTATTCTGAATTCTAATTGGTGTTGTAAGAATATTGTCTTTTGAATTTCATTTGTTAAGTTATAAATTTTTTAGACCCCTTTTCATGTGCTTTAACTCAACCCTTGGTGCTCAAAATGGGCTAAACTTGACCTTGGGTTGTACCCCTTGGGTCTAGGGACTTTTTTGGCTCGGGTAACCTTAGGTAAACCTCCATTTGGTCACTTTAACTTCACCTTGAAGTAAAGTGACGGAAATGGAGGCATGGGAGGGAGAGGATGAGTGAGTCAAACACTCAACCTCTTCCTTTCCCCTTCCCTAGGTTGGGGAAGTCTCCAAGACCCCTCAATTGTGGAGGACTGTACTCCAAGTCTCTCTCACAATTGGTGAGGTACCTTGGGGTTGTGTGGTCCCTCTTGGGAGGAAAGGATTGGGAGCACATGTGGCACCCATTCCCTCTTAAGTTCCATTTTTCTCTCCCACATGTTCTAGAGAGGACAAGTGGAAGGGAGAGAGACTTGGTGGATGGGTGAATGACATGTGTCACCACCCATTCCAAGGGTCTTGCTTGTAGTTGGGAGGTTGAGTGAGGAGGTGACATGTGTCACCTCCCCATTCATCAATACTCTTGAGAAAAGCCTATTATAATCCCTCTTAGAGAGGGGTATGGGGTTGTTGAATTTTTGGAAAATTTTATTGATTTTAATTTACTTTGGGGGAAAAGTTGGAGAGAGTTTTGTGGCTTATTTTGGAGAAGGAGTTGGAGGAGCTCTACTCAACCATCTACTAAATTGGGCTTTTTAAGTTAGGTTTCAAGGCTAAGGCCTTCCCTTATTTATTTTTATTTACTTGTGCGATGCTATGTGCGAGTTCTATTTTTTTTTAAGTTTTTACTTGTTGTTGTGGGGAAAAATTGTATGGGTGTTGTGAGAGCTTCTCCCACTTGGGAGACGATGCTCAACAAGTTTGGGGTGGGGGAGGAGTGAACCTCCTTAGGGTCATTTCCTTGATTTTGTGGAGTTGTAGCCTTGAGGGTAATATGTGAGTAAGTGTAATATGTGGAATGGCTTGAGAGACAAATCGAAGCTTTGTGAAAATTATGTTTAAAAGTGTTGGCTTGAGGCCTTGAGAGGTATTTTGTATTGGGAAGTTGTAGGAGTGACACTCTTGAGTTGAGTGTTGTCCACTCCCCTACCCCATTGAACTCATCCTGAGTGAGTTCTTGTGTTGTATTAGCCATGGGAGTAATTTTTGTGTTTGGTTGTTGAATGCATTGTTGTGATGTGGTTTGAGTTTCCTAGTGTGTGGATGACCTTCCTAGCTTGGGGGTGACCCACTAGCAGGTCTATGGTAGGGAGGAGAGAAAGTTATTGTGGCTTCTTTCCCCTTCTTGTGATATTGTAGGTTCATCAGAGCTAAGCTTGTGAAGTTGAAGAAAACACCTTTGTTCTTGGAGTTGTTATCCTATTTCTTTTTATCTCTTGAGAGAGAGCATGTCCAAGTTAGGATTTGTATCATTTGTTAGTTTTCAAAGAGGAGAACATTGTTCTCTCTCTCTCTCTCTCTTGTTGTAAAAGCATATTTTTACTTGTGGGTGTAAGCTATTTACATTTGAAATAGAAATTTTAAATTTGCTGATTTTAATGTTTATCATTCAAAACAAAAAAAAATGATGAGTAATGAAGGAAAATTTTGGTTTTAATGATATTTCATTTGTATGTTTATTTTTAAAATATCAAATAAGAAAGTTACTGTATTATTATTTAGGGACAAACATGAAATTTGAGTATTGTTCTTATGAAAGAAAAAAATATGTTCATTTACTCCCTTCAAATCTGTTAGAGAAAAAAATGTTTATTTTGCTTTATTATAAAAAAGAATATATAAGTCTTTGCTATTTGTGTTCTTTAAAAAAGAAATTTTGTGAAATTTTAAAATGGCAAACAAGAATTGAAATTTAAGTTATTTCAAGTGTATATATATTGTGTTTAAATTTAATATATTTGCATTTAGGTTCTTTTGAATATTCTATTGATAGAAAAAAGGGGCTATTGTAATTACAACAGTATATATATATATTTCTTTGTTATATTTTATTATAAAATAAACTATGATTTGGTTTTAATAAATAGTGCTTTGTAGTGTGTATGTATATATGTATCTACGTATATACATACATATATATATATATATATATATATATATATATATATACATAGAAAATTAAAATTGGATTTTTGAAAATATATACAAGGAAATGATTTTCACAAGAGAACAACTGGTGCCTGTTCTTGGGTTATGGAGTCTTTATTCAAAAAGCTTTTTTCTTCCCTTTTTAGCCACAACTTGATTTGTTTGGAAATTCAAGGTCTATGACTTGGACATAGATGCAAATATGTAAATTATCTGGTTCTTCTTTAATAATACAATTAATCATCCCAGGTTACTATGATTCACTTATAGGATTTTAATCCTTTCTCGAAGGAGCCCAATAAACAAACCACATGAGTAATAGCAAATGTGTTCTGACAAATCAAAAATATACTTGATATATTTGTTTGAATAACAAAGGAAAACTAAGTTGGAGACAACTAGATAAATTCTTAACAATTGAAATCAACAAACAAATGAGAACTAAAAGTTTAGCACTAGAAAAAAGTAGCTTTTGTATTGATTAGCTTCAAAGAACAGGCTGTGCAATGTCTCTTTCAAAAATCAAAATTCCCAAAGAGAGCCCATAAGGTCTTGGATTCCCTTTTAAATTTAAGGGAAGCAACAAGATTTAGACCTTTCATATTGAAAATGGCTCTTTGTATTCCCAACCCTTGACATTCATTACAATATTTTCACTTTGATAAGTCTAAATTAGACTTTCAAGCACATTTTGGAATACATTATTAAAACATGAAAAACATAAAGAGACAAAAAGGAGAGCGTCAAAGATGTGGTGGTTCTATTTGATGCTAGCATATAGTTCGTTTCTCCTCTACACCAAAACCTATGTTGATTATCAATCTGTAAGATACGTGCTCTTCCATTGAAAAATTGCAAAATCACTAGGCCATTTGTAGTTTTGAATCTTGAGAAAGTTAGCTTGGTGATTCTTCCATCTTTTATCTAGTAGAGCTTTGACATCCATCACAAATTTCCCATACCCAACATCCAAGGCAATCATTCTATCCAAAATCATGTTGAAGCTGATGATGTTGTCATCTCCATTCTTCTTCAAAAAGTCCATGGTTTGACATATTGTTTGGCCAAACTCCAATTTCCATGCATCAAGGCTCTTGATTTGATTGTCTTTTGACAGAATTGAGGGGATAAAATGATGCTTAAATGTGGAAAAAGAATCAATTTTGTCCTACATCTTCTGGCCTTCACCATTGGCATACTAGTGCTCCTCCAAGATTAATCCAGTCATCCTTTCTATAGGCTTCAAAGCTACAAGGGCATCAGGATTTCCTTGAAAGACTTTACAAAGAATGGTCAAAGTGTGGTGTGAAGGTTGCCATCTTTTTTACAATGGGTCAAAAATAGAAAAATTCACTTTGAGCTGCTCCATGGCTTGAGATAAGGAGGAATAGCAATCATGCACATTTCCTAGCTTATCAACAACCAGCTTCATTCTGTATTCCAATATTTTTTCAAAAACTTCAAGAAATTTCAACCTTGCCTCTTCTTTTGTCATTTCATTTTGTTTTCTCAAATATTCAATTTCCTTTTCAAATTTCAATTTCAATGCATTAGTCTGTTCTATTATCACTGTGGCATCACTTGTTGCTCTTGGTATAGGGGGTTGATATGGTACAATAGCCTGACTTTGAGAAGAACTAATATATTGATATTGCTTTCTCAATTGACATTCTCAAGGAACAATCTATTTACTTCATCATTTATTTCCTTTTATGTTTTCTCATAATCATGTACTCTGTGTTCTAATCTTTTTACAACAACATGAGTGAACATGGCAGTATGAATAGTGAGGGTAGATACTTTTGTTGCTGGTGTACCTTCTAAAGGTTTCAACACAACTAAACCCCTCATCTCTTGTACAACATCGAGTGTAACAAACCCCATGTTCGTATTTTGGTTGTTGCTTTTCCTTGATGAATTTCAATACTATTATGATGTTGACATGAATAGTCATTATGCTGGATTACATTAGTCATTAGTCATTAGTCATTGTGCTTATATACTGTGATCATTGCCTTTGTATGATTATGTACAGTAGAGGGATGATGTCGTAACACTCATATCTGAGAGGCTTATGATGTCATGACCCTCTTCCTAATGTCCATTGATGCTTCGACTATGATGTATGTTATACGTACATGTGCTTTGACGTGTGATTGAAGTGATGTAGGTACTAGGTATCGACTCCACCTGGACTCACAGGCCTGAGCATACTCTTATTCCTTGATGGTGGTCACTAGAGATAGTCACACATGCCCAATCCCCTTAGCCTCGCCATCGTCTCCATTCAGGGATGAGTTCCTGATGTCATGTTCTACCTCAGACACCATCTGGTTGTCATTCAATTACCCTATCCTTTGGTGAGTTGGATCCATGTAGGTTTGGTGTTTGAGTTAGTTCTTTGTTAGTTGCCTTCAGGTATTTCACACATTTATTAGTATTTTGTGGAATTGTGTTAGCTGTTGGGCTACCATGGTTGTCTTCTGTGTGAGTTTTTTGAGATGGGTCATTTCTATTCATGTAGTTGTTTCCTTTATGTTAAAAAAAAGAAATGTGTTTTGAGGCCCTTGTTGACTTTTAAAAAAGGGGATATCCTTCTTTTCACTAAAAAAAAAAGATCATTCGATGAGGAATGTTGGCTACTAGGGAAAATTTGGGAAAAAATGAGAGCTAGGGTTTAAAAAGAAAAGGAGAAGAGAGAGCAGGGAAGTGGCTGGAGGAGAAGGGGGTTCATACGGGAGGAGACTTGGTTGCTACATTCTCCCATGCTTATTCTTTGTTCTCCATTCTTTTTTTCTGCCTTGGATTCACCTTCAAATTTGTAGAAATGGACCATGTTGCTAAGGTAGATGAACATATCTTACTGCTCCTCTATTTTTTTTGTAAATTAGTTTTGATAAAGTAATAATATCACTCATTAAGTGATTTGGGCATTTGTGTATGCTACTAAATGGGGAATATTAGTGTGACTTTACTGGGAAATGATACTGTAACCTCACGTTGGACTGGCCTAAGGCCTTAGATCTTACCCTCATTTTATTTTGTCATCGGTAAATCTTAGGCAAACTTGTTAGAAGTATTATTAACAAATCCATTTTATGTGTGTCCTACAATCAACGCATTCCATGAGGTGATGTCTCTTTGAGGAATTCTACCTAGTAGTTCACATGCCTTGTCTTTGCTTCCCTAATTTGTATACATGTCTAACAACGCACTTTCAACTTTAATATCTGACAAAATACCCATTCTATTATGTTATGATGGATGTCCATATCCTGTTCGATAGCTCCCATCTTGGCACAAGTAGCAAGATTGCTGGGAAAGGTTTAGGAATTGGTTTTACACCTACCACTGGCCTTAGCTTGAAAGTTTCTAAAGCCTTTATAAAAAAATCCATTTTTTTTGTATCCTGCAATTAGTGCATCCCATGCGATAATGCCTCTTTGAGGCATTATGTCAAAGAGAGTACGTGCCTCCTTTGTGCTCCCATTTGGCATAGGCAGGGAGGACATGGTAAAGGTAGTTGAATTTAGCTTTACACCTTCTAATTGCATTTACTTGAAAGTTTCTAAAGTTTATTCAATAGATCCATCTTGTGCATATCATGTGATTATTGTAGTCCATGAGACTGCATTTCTTTTAGGCTCTTGTGAAATAGTCAACATGCTTCATCTATGCTTACATAATTTTCACACATGTCTACCAATGCACTTACAACTAAAATATCTAACAAGAACCTCCCTTCTATTAAAACTTTGTTGAATGTCCTTACGCTCTTACCAAGCTCCCTTCCTGCTGACTTAAATTGCAGGTCTAATATAATTGAAGATATGTAGAGGGAAGGAAACTATAAACCCTAATCACAATAGTGGCTTGCAAGACACCTCATCCATCCTAGTGTTTAACCTCTCAAAGGAAAATTTTGAAGGTACTATTGCTTAGCTCTTGATTTACAAATTTATGCATTTTTGACTATCCATTCAAAGTATCTTGCATTAGTCTTTGAAATTTGTTGTTTGGATCTGTAAGGTTCTCAGTTAGGCACAACTGTAGTAAGTTGTTGCAGGTGTCTAGAAGGTTTCTGTGCAAAATCTTAGTTGCTGCATTAGTGAATACCTTTGCTACATATGATATTCTCCTGGGTGTGCAAGCAGTCTTTTGTGTTAGAACTTAGAAGGAATATGCAATGAATGTTTGTTTGAGACTAGGGTCTCTTAGATCTTAATGGTGGTTTAGAATGTCATTATGATGTGTATGGATTTTATTATCTTCATTCATGACTGTTGTTGGTCAATTTGGTGCATAAAACAACATCTAGAAGGTTGTTTCAGTAGAAGAATATGAAGGGACATATTTGTCTCTTATTGGAGTGATTGATTAACCTTGAATTTAGCTATATTTTGTCTTGATTTGGGTATCAATTAGGGCAGTTTCAATTTTTTAATTTCTTGGTAGATTGTCATATTTTGTTGGCAGATGATTGGGTGGATTGTGATGTTTCATTTCTCTTCTTTGGTGGGCTATTATAGTGTGTGTGTTGACCATTTGATAATTGTGTGGGTTACCTAGGCATGCTGATAGGCAATAGTATTGCAGTGGTTACATGGGCAGTCATTGCCATATGTGGCAACCATTCACCTTCCAAACAATAGTACTAGGATAATCAAGAATGCCATACCATGGGGAATCTCCATTGCTGGATAGGACCATTAGGGAATTTAAAGTTGAGAGGAGTACAATACTAGGGCTGGTTGGCTTGAGAGAGGACATTCTCAAACTAGTTTGAGAAGAGAGAGAGAGAGGTCCAGTTCTATGTTGCATAGGGATAGAATAGAGGTAGAAGTCTGTGAATAGCTAGGACATTTCACACTATCTCTGGTGTGGTACATTGAGTAGTATCCAAGGAGTGGTTAGAGTCCCCTTGGGTCACTATGCTTGTGGGGTTGTTTACTATGTTTGCACTATGCATTATGTGTCATGTCAACTCCATGACTGATGTGAGTGTTGGCCATTGTATTCCTTGCCTTTATCCTTCTGTTTGGGCCTTGTGACTACCTCTAAGCATGATGGGTGGTCTCTTATGAGTCCACATGGTTGGGAGGCATTGCCACCGGCATTGGGGACTGGTGTACAGGTTATGGGAGCACCAGTGGGAGATGTTCTCTATTATATTTATTTTATCTATATTTGTATCTTATCCATGGCTATTCCATTGTACTTATGTATAATCTTGTATGTAATTTGTACTCTCTTGAGAGAGATGATGTAAATTATACTAATGAGAAGAAATGAGATGTTTTATATTTGGCTTATAGTTTTTTGGTGTTGGTATCAAACCTGCTTGTACTATGATGATCATTATGGCTTTAGGTTTACAAGTGGAAATGGGTATTAGGAATATTAGAATTTGGTGTTTAAAATGAATGTAGTTTTATCAATGTTTGCAAGGACGGTGATTTAGTCATCTCCTTTGGGTTGTACATTCGGCCATACTTGGCCATGAATGTTGTCAACCTATCGAGTGAGAAACCATATTATGTGTATTCTATCACCTTTTGTTCAAAAAAAAAAATCTTGCCCTCTCTTAGCTCTTACTATTATCAATCAGATATTCACCCTATGCTAAGTTATTCAACTTAACTATTTGTTGACATATGGGAACACTCCTAGGCCTGTGGGTTGCCTAAACTTGGAGTGAACCTCCAGAGTGAGTTGGTTCTCCTAATGATTTTTCTAAATTAAATAATTTACAAAGGGAAAAGGTGAGAGGATAAACTGAAATGTAATTCAAACTTAAATAGAATATGTCCCTAATTTCTAACTTATCTCACTACTTTCACTCATAAATGACTCCTTAAACATGAACTCTCACAACTTCACTTAGAACATACAATTCAAAAATAATTTGCCTGAAGGCTCAATTTGAACTCATATGAATTATTTTCTTATAGTTTCACAGTAATGAAACATAATAAAGGACATAGTACTGTCACAATGAAAGATTAGATCTAAATCTACAAATATGAGGCAAAAGATGTGAAATAGGAATGCTCTACTGTATTAACTAAAAGGAGTACATGTAAATCTGATAAAAACTGAGTCAAAAATGTCTACAAACTCTCTTTCTATGCTCAAGAGAGAAGAAACAATGATTTAAACTCTGAAAAAGAGCTAGCTTTCTCCAATATATACCTACAAAATGATCTCTCTGGAAAAGCTGGAAAAAAATTCCCAAAAATAGTATCTTTATTCATTTTTGAGCTCCACAAAAAAAGCCTTAAAAAATGCCACCAAACTATCTCCAAACTGTCAAAAAGCCCTCCAAGGTGGCCCCCACCAAAATCTCCTTTAAAACATGCTTTGTCTACCCAAGAAAAGCTCCAATCTATCCATATCTTCTCAATTTCGCCCAAAGGAAATAAATTTGGAAAAGCAAGATTTAGTGAGGATTCACTTTGTTTTAACTACATAAAAATAATAGTTATTAAAGCAATTTATAAAGCATTGCTTTAATAATGTTTTACAATTGATTTGTAGTTTTGATTTTCCTGATTTATCTTGATTTGATTTTTTGCAAGTATATTACAAAGCTTTAATAATACAAGGCTTAATTTAACTTCACCAAGTATATTACATCTTATGGACATATGATTTTTCTATAAAAATCACATAAATATATCAAGGCACATATATGGTTTGTGCAAAAATTGAAGCCTATGAGGGTTGTCTTTCTAGCCTACAAAAATTTGCTAAGGGCATATGGGATTTGAAAAAATAAAAGCCCCTAGGCTCGACCTCCACTCAATCTACATTTTGAGGGCATAATAAATATGTTTTATCTTCACCTTCAAATGTGGTCAAACAATCCTCTAGGCATAAACCCTAGGTAATGGCAAATTACATATAATACCATGATGGGCATTAGTCATGCTACTAAAAATGCAATTAAATGTGACAAAACCCATCAGACTTAGGGCAACCAATAACCCTAATCACAAAACCAAGAATGCCTTAGAATATCGGGCTCATTTTACACTTTTAACCTTTGAGAAAATGGACTCTACATGCTGTCACCACCATGGCTAGGGATTGACCCTGCAACTCAATTTCTTCTTGTTTCTTGAGCAATTTTGTGAAGATCTCTGAAGAAAATGCAAAGTAAGACTCTGTCTATCACAAATTTGAACTAGATTTTCATTCTTAAGGCAAATATCTAGTTTTTAAGCAACAACTAGCTCCATTTTTCTGATGTAATTTACATTATTGTTTATCTTTGTAACTCTATCTACACACAAGGCTGCCATGAAGCTTTTCTAAGGCTTGATATCAAGGAAATTTGAATGTATTCCACTGCAGAAGATGATGGTAATCTCTTCACTCCTTCGATCTATGTATCTTCTCTCATTTCCTATTGATATGATGCTCATTTTGAGCTCAGGAATCATAAAATGAAGCAATCTTTTTTCCCTTTAAATTTTGTTAGAAGCATAATAAAAAAATTGTATCTCTACAGGCTGTGACTATAGCTTCATCTTTGATTGTCTTTCAATCCTACACAAACTCTCACTCAGGCTGCGACTCAAATACATTTTTTGAGTGTTATTTATGTTGAAATGAACTCATATATTCCTCTCCATTATTCTATATTCGAAGTTATCTCTATACAAATTATAAGGGTTTCAACATTTGTAAAGAATATTACATTCTTTGGTCTCTATCTTGGCTGAGCATTTCATTTATTTAGCTCGTCCTGTAACTTTTTAAAACTCACCATAGCCTTTTTCCTCTTTGATAACACCATCACTCAGTAGACATATTTTGCAGTTGTTATTGTTTTGCAAGATGTATCGACCTTCCATACCACTAGCATGAATGTTTCTCTAGTAAGAGGGTTTAAAAACCATTTCTCCAACATTATGGTTCTCGGTTGCGTTATTCCTACCTGCCTAAAATATACCAATGTCAACATTATATGATCTCTTGCATCTTGTCACCTCTACAGAAATAGGTGTGTCACCCATTTTGTATTTCAGTAGATGTTAACACCTTTTCATGTCTTCTCTTCTCTTGATACTCTATAGATTCTATTGTCTTTAACATTTAGGGTCAATGTGTATTTATAAACTTGTCCCTTCAGACCTACAAGGTCTTTACATTGCTCAGTCATGCTTCTTATCAGTCAATCTTGACTGTCCCTAATGAAGAACAGACCTCTATGATAAAATCATGCAATCTCTTAGTAGATAGGAGATCAAATGAAGGACCCACTTATCCTCAACATGGATAATTGCTTCTCCACTTGCATTTTATAATGATGACATTCTGTTAATGTCATACATGTTGATCTGTATATATTCATTTTAATCAAATTCCATCTATCACATGGCATACACATGTAGTTTCTTGATGGCTATCTTGGCATTACCATTCCACTTGCTACTATGTTTTTATGTGCCTCATGTAGATGAACATGGATATTGAAATTGTACTATTTTCCATAATGAAATGTATGTTGTCCTATGGATTTTGCTATCCATCACTGTACTCATCAATTTGTTCAATCATGCATAAAATGATACTCATTCTTACAACTGATGCTATTCACATGATATGACTAAAACACTTATACATCATTGGATGATTTTGTTCATTTACAACTATGTTTGGCATACAAATGTTATGATTGTACCTATTTCATACTTCATTGATGAGCCTTGTGAAGAGGTCAATGCTCATTAATGGTTTTCATTTCATCCAATTTGAACTGGAAATCATAGGTGGGTAATGAGCTTGAAGCTCATGCACTCAGTGAATGTGGTACTCCTTTTCCATCCCCTCCCAAGACTTAGAGGCAACATGCTAGGCTCAACCCTTGTGGGAGCCCACTTTACACCACATGCTGAAATGATCTTCAAAAATAGCAACATGATTTCACCTATACCTGCACAGGAAACAAACATGTTAGATAAATTCAATGAAGCTCAATGGTTGTTTCTCTTTTAGTCTCTCTTGCATGTGAATGATTTCTATCTGATTTAGTGCACCATAGGTAATATATTATGCCTCTATTGATAGGTACATAGGGAATTCATATCTAGATCTTCTAACACATCTCTTCTAATCCTATAGGCTCCTATGAAGATCAAGAGCAAGGACAGAAAGCAACCTCAGAAACCAAAAGCACTAATCAGGCAATGATGGCTATGATCTTTCCCCTTCTTATTTCTAGATGCATAGTATATTTCCTATATTTGTGCTAGTTCAAAGAAAATGAATGCTTATCTGAAAATTCTTTCTCTTCTATTGAACAACTAAACTGCAACATAACTAAATGTCTCAAGCACTTCAACTATGCAAAATAAGATAACAGGCAAATGTTAAAACTTTCTCATCTAAAATAAACTGAAGGTACTCCAGCTCTATCAATTTGGGCTATAGAGAAAAATTGGTAACATTTCTGGTAACTTATGCTATATGCTTGCCTACTAAGCATCAAGACTAGTTGCCTTAAGTTGTCCATTAGGCATTGAGTCATACTCTACTAATCTCAAACTCAAAAAACATTGAAACTCACCTACAAACTACTCCAAATAGCAGTAGAAAACAAAACCAAACCAAATTGAAAGCAAACTAAAAGACCCTGGTGGCCAAAACATGTGCAATAGCACTTAGGGAAATGAAAACTAACTAAAAGGAATGTGCATGAAGCACTTATTACCTAAATATGCTAAATCTAACTACTCTAACCATCCAGAGAAGCTGGTCAAACAAAACCATTCATTGGCTCAAGAAAATAACTACCCTTCCTTATCAACCAAGGATGCCTCCCATGCTTACAAACTGGTAATAAGGAGTGAAAAACAAGAACACACATTACAAATTATTGTACTGCAACTTGAAGATTACAACCAAAGGTTTGGATCTCTTGATTTTGTTCAAACATACCTTTGGTTTTCTACAAATGTGCAAGTTGGATCTATTGTTCCTCAACTGCAATGGCACTAAAAATCCTTTGAACTTTGTTGGTTACTCCATTGGGTAAATCTCTAATGGAGCATCCTCTTGAAAGGATGTAGCCTAAACTTTTATTACTTGTTCATTGTTGGTTACTCACTATTTCAATCTCAATTTTCTGATTGAGATCACTTGAAAACATGCCACCCAACCTTGCACAAAACTCATCAATTATATTAGTACACAAAATATCATCAAACCCACCATTAGCTTCTTGATCCATAAAAGGCTCTAAGGTATCTTCCTAACTAATTTCTTGAGAACTTGGAAAAATATCAAGAGCCATACCTTGAAAGATAGTTTCATGCTTCTGCTCAAATTGAAAAATGATTTCATGTACATCAATTTCTTGACTATCCAAAACAAGGATGTTCTCATTTACCTACTCGCTAACCAGTCCCTCATCATAATGGATTTCATCATTTTGCTGCTCATGACAGGGCATTTGGTCGCTAGAAGAATTCAATAGAGTGGCAAGCTCTCTACAAGCTGAACAATTAGGATCTTGGCAATCAAGCATAAGGTCATCTTGAAAAGGCTAATCATCTTTAGCTAATTGACTTGATTGCTCATCAAGGCAAGCTGCATTACTCTCATTCATGTTAGCCTCTTCATCATGGAGAATTTGATTTGATTTAACTTCGTGTTTAGCCTGGTAGTCAGTATCTTCATGCAAAACAAGCATGCTAGATTCAAAAACAAAACTATCCCTTTGCTCTTCAAGTCGAATTGAGACCTCAATCTCATCATTGCCTTTATGAAACAATAGTACATCATTTTCTGCAATATCTTCTAGTTGTCCCAAATCAGCTGGTAAGTTGGGTACTTGCATGTTGTCTTCATCATCACCAACAAAAATAGGTAGTTGATCAAACAAAGAAACTGAATCCTTTTCTTTATCTAGTTTATTCTCCATTTGAACATGGACAATGTGTCTTTGCAATTGGAGACTTTCGCCCTCCAATCTCTGCATCTTGCTTTGATTCATCTTATAAACAACATTAGAAAATTTTTTAAATGAATAAAAATGCAAAGGGTTCATGGTCAAGTTTGAATCAACTTTCTCTACACATGCATTATGCTCATATTCAGCTGGGGATGTAGCACAAATAGTAGCAACCTCTTGCTTCATATCCGGTTGTGCTGGTTGATCTTCTGAAAGATTTTCATCATCTTCCACAAAACAAGGAAGCTCACTAGTGAAAACACTAAAAGATTCATTATGAGAAGTCTTTTCTTGCTCAATCTTCTTTTGCTCTAACTGATATTGCTTGATAGCTATATGTAATAAATTTACATTTCTAGCTTCCTTCATGGTGAATGAATCATTTTGTAAGACAATAGGTCCATCCTTATAAAGGTAAATAGTGATAGGACAATAAAATTTATCTGGTTGGGAAACTTAGGGAATTCCTTGAGTTTCTTGGAGGAAAAGAGGCTCTTCAAGTGGCTGGTTTGCAACTACACTAGGCTGGATATGATTATTTTCCTCAACTTGCAAGGGATGAAAGCTTCTAAAACTTGGGATTTCAAGCTTGAGAGACTGGTTTGATGAATTAAGGACTTTATTTTGCCTAAAACTTGGAATCTCAACTTTAGAAACACTAAAAGGCTCATTCTGTTTAAAACTTGGAAATTTATACTTATGAACCTCCTCTTGAGTAGGTTGTTCTGGAATGATAGGAGCTACTTGGGCTTGAGCAAGCAAAAGCTTTGTTTGTGCAGCTGCCTCCCTTTCAAGATTTTCTTCAAACTATCTCCTTCGTGTCTCAAACTCTTGGTCAAAACTAAAGGTCTGATAGGGTTACTACTCTAGCTATTGGAGGTAAGTTGGGTGATCTAACTCTTGCAACTGCAAATTAGACTCTTCATATTGCCTTCCTTGAAATTCCCCTCCTTGATGATACTGATGACCTAAGCAAGCCCATTCTTCCTTCTCAAACTGCATCTTTTGTGCCTCCAACTCCTACTTGTGAAGATAGGCTTGATAAGCTAGTTCCTCCTAGTGTTGATTATACTTGAGTTGCCTCTTAATCTCATCAATCTACTTGTTGAAGTCTATCATAATGTCGTTAAGCTCCTTAATTTTAGAATTTTTAAGCTGATTGAAAGATTGGGTAGGAATAGGTATGCGGTAAGCATCCTGAGTATTTGGACTAAAACCAACATTATGGCTACTTGTGTACGGCTGGTAAGGATGCTAAGTAGGGGTGGGTGGGTGGAAATTATATTGTGCCTGTTGATTTTGAAAAACTATGGGATTAGAAACAACAACATAATTGGTCTGATATGGAGATGGATAAGTGGTATTTTCATAGTATGTGGGTGGGTATACATGTTGGCTATGAAAAACTGATATTTTTACTCATGTGAAAGCTGGAAAATAGAGCGAATTGATGATTTTCATAACATACCAGCACTTGATCATACTGAAACTAGTAAATTTAAGCTCAGAGTCACCAGATGTGTTGTTCCATTGCCTCCAAAGGTAGAGATAACTAACATACACACCAAATATTAGTGATCTATGAACATTCTATTGGACTAGAACTATCCAATCAGTCCCACCAAGTGTGCCAAAAACTATTATCAATCAGATATGTACCCTATGCTAAGTTTTTCAACTTAACTATCTGTTGACACATGGGAATCCTCCTAGGCCTATGGGTTGCCTAAACTTGAAGTGAACCTCTAGAGTGAGTTAGTTCTCCTAATGATTTTTCTAATCTAAATAATTTGTAGAGGGAAAAGGTGAGAGGATAAACTAAAATGTAACTCAAACATAAATAGAATATGTTCCTAATTTCTCACTTATCTCACTACTTTCACTCACAAACAGTGCCTTAAACATGAACTCTCACAACTTCACTTAGAACATACAATTCAAAAATAATTTGCATGAAGGCTCGATTTGAAGTCAACATGCAACCAAAATCATATGAATTATCTGCATACATTTTCACACTAATGAGACATAATAAAGGACATAGTACTGTCACAATGAAACATCAGAACAAAAGCTACAAATATGAGGCAAAAGATGTGAAATAAGAATGCTCTGCTATATTAACTGAAAGAAGTACATGAAAATCTGATAAAAACTGAGTCAAAAATGTTTACAAACTCTCTACCTATGATCAAGAGAGAAGAAACAATGATTTGAACTCTGAGAAGGAGCTAGCTTTCTCCAATATATACCTACAAAATGATCTCTCTGGAAAAGTTGGAAAAAAGCTCCTAAAAATAGTATCTTGATTCATTTTCGATCTCCACAAAAAAGCCTTCAAAAATGCCACCAAAACTATCTCCAAACTGAAGAAACAAACTATCAAAAAGCCCTCCAAGGTGGTCCCCACCAAAATCTCCTTTAAAACATGCTTTATCTACCCAAGAAAAGCTCCAATCTATCCATATCTTCTCAATTTTGCCCAAAGGAAATAAATCTAGAAAAGCAAGATTTAGTCTGGAATCATTTTGTTTTAACTGCATAAAAATAACAATTATTAAAGCAATTTATAAAGCATTGCTTTAATAATGTTTTACAATTGATTTTTTAGTTTTTATTTTCTTGATTTATCTTGATTTAATTTTTTGCAAAGAAAAATAATACAAGGCTTAATTTAACTTTACCAAGTATATTACATCTTATGGACATATGATTTTTCTATAAAAATCACAAAAAAATATCAAGGCACATATATAGTTTGTGTAAAAATTGAAGCCTATGAGGGTTGTCTTTCTAGCCTGCAAAAATTTCCTGAGGGCATATGAGATTTGAAAAAATAAAAGCCCCTAGGCTCGACCTCCACTCAATCTACATTTTGAGGGCATCATAAACATGTTTTATCTTCACCTTCAAAGGTGGTCAAACAATCCTCTAGGAATAAAGCCTAGGCAATGGCAAAGTGGATATAATACCATGATGGGTATTAGTCATGCTATTGAAAATGCAATTAAATGTGACAAAACCCATCAGACACCAATGACCCTAATCACAAAACCAAAAATGCCCTAGAATATTAGACTCATTTTTTACTTTCAACCTTCAAGAAAATGGACTCTGCATGCTACCGCCACCATGGCTAGGGTTTGACCCTACAATTCCTTAATTTCTTGTTGTTTCTTGAGCAATTTTGTGAAGATCTCTACATAAAATGTAAGGTAAGACTTTGTCTGTCACAAATTTGAAGTAGATTTTCATTCTAAAGGCAAATATCTAGTTTTTAAGCTGTGGCTAGCTCCATTTTTCTAATGTAATTTACATTATTGTTTATATTTGTAACTCTGTCTATAGAAAAGGCTGCCATGAAGCTTTTCTGAGTCTTGATATCAAGGAAATTTGAATGTATTCCTTTGCAGAAGATGATGGTAAGCTCTTCACTCCTTCGAGCTCTATATCTTCTCTCATTTCCTATTGATATGATGCTCATTTCAAGTTCAAGAATCATAAAATGAAGGAGTTTTTTTTTTCCTTTACATTTTGTTAGGAGCATTATAAAAGCCAATGTATCTCTATAAGCTACTACTATAGGTTCATCTCTAATTGTTTTTCAAGCCTACACAAACTCTCACCCAGGCTGTGACTCAAATACATTTTTGAGTATTGTTTATGTTGAAATGAACTTGTATATTCCTCTCCATTATTCTGTATTCGAAGTTATATCTATAAAAATTATAAGGGTTTCAACATTTGTAAAGAATATTACATTCTCTAGTCGCTATCTTGGCCAAGGGTTTCATTTATTTAGCTCCTCCTGTAACTTTTCAACACTCACTATAGCCTTTTCCCTCTTTGATAACACCATCACTCAGTAGACATACTTTGCAGCTGTTATTGTTTTGCAAGATGTATCAACCTTCCATACCACTAGCATGAATGTTTCTCTGGTAAGAGGGTTCAAAAACCAGTTCTCCAACATTATGGTTCTCGGTTGTGTTATTCCTACCTTCCTAAAATATACCAATGTTAGCATTATATGATCTCTTGCATCCTGTAGCCTCTACAGAAACCTGTGTGTCACCCATTTTGTATTTCAACATATGTTAACATCTTTTCATGTCTTCCCTTCTCTTGATTCTCTATAGATTCTGTTGTCTTTAACATTTAGGGTCATTGTGCATTTATAAACTTGTCCCTGTCAGACCTACAAGGTCTTTACATTGCCCAGACATGCTTCTCATCAGTCAATCTTGACTATCCCCAATGAAGAACAGACCTCTATGATAAAATCATGCAATATCTTAGCAGATACGAGATCAAATAAAAGACCCACTTGTCCTCAACATGGATAATTGATTCTCCACTTGCATTTTATAATGATGACATTCTGTTTGTGTCATACATGTTGATCTATATATATTTAGTTTGATCAAATTCTATCTGTCACATGGCATACACTTGTAGTTTCTTGATGGTTGTCTTGGCATTAGCATTCCACTTACTACTATGTTTTTATGTACCTCCTATAGATGAACATGGATATTGAGATTGTACTATTTTCCATTATGAAATGTATGTTGTCCTATGGCTTCTACTATCCATCACTGTACTCATTAGTTTGTTCAATCATGTATAAAATGATGCTCATTCTTACAACTGATGCTATTCACATGATATGACTAAAACACTTATACATCATTGGATGATTTTGTTCATTTGCAACTATGTTTGGCATACAAATGTTATGATTGTATCTATTTCATACTTCATTGATCAGCCTTGTGAAGAGCTCAATGCTCATTGATGGTTTTCATTTCATCCAATTTGAACTAGAAATCATAGGTGGGTAATGAGCTTGAAACTCATGTACTTAGTGAATGTGGTACTCCTTTTCCATCCCCTCCTAAGAATTGGGCATAGTATGTTGGGCTCAACCCTTATGGGAGCCCACTTTACACCACATGCTGAAATGATCTTCAAAAACAACAACATGATTTCACCTATACCTGCATAGGAAACAAACATGTTAGATAAAATCAGTGAAGCTCAATGATTGTTTCTCTTTCAGTCTCTCTTTCATGTGAATGATTTGTATCTAATTTAGTGCACTATAGGTAATGTATTATGCCTCTATTGATAGGTACATGGGGAATTTATATCTGGAGCTTCTAACACATCTCTTTCAATCCTGCAGGCTCCTATGAAGATTGAGAGCAAGGATAGAAAGCAACCTCAGAAACTAAAGGCACTGATTAGGCAATGATGGCTATGATCCTTGCCCTTCTTATTTCTAGATGCATAGTATATTTCCTATATTTGTACTAGTTTAGCTATTCCCACGGCTTGTGTGGGACATTTGATCTATCATGTTTTCATTCAATGTAATGTTTATTTATTTTGTGTATCTCATTTGTAAAAATGAATAATCATTGTAGTGAAATGAAACATCTTATCTCTCATGCAACTTTCAAAGAAAATGAATGATGATCTGAAAATTCTTTCTCTATTGTTAAACAACTGATCTGCAACATAGCTATAGGCAATGTGAATGATTTGTATCTGATTTAGTGCAATATAGGTAATGTATTATGCCTCTGTTGATAGGTACATAGGGAATTCATATCTATAGCTTCTAACACATTGCTTCCAATCCTGCAGACTCCCATGAAGATTGAGAGAAAGGACAAAAAGCAACCTTTGAAACCAAAGGCATTGATCAGGCATTGATTTCTATGATCCTTCCCCTTCTTATTTCTAGATGCATAGTATATTTCCTATATTTGTACTAGTTCAGCTATTCCCACAGCTTGTGTGGGACATTTGATCTATCATGTTTTCATTCATTGTAATTTTTATTTATTTTGTGTATCTCATTTGTAAAAATGAATAATCATTGTAGTGAAATGAAACATCTTATCTCTCATGCAACTTCAAAGAAAAAGAATGACGATCTGAAAATTCTTTCTCTTATGTTGAATAACTAATCTACAACATAACTGAATGTCTCAAAGACTTCAACTATGCAAAATAAGATAATAGGAAAATGTTAAAACTTTCTCATCTAAAATAAATCAAATGTACTCTAGCTCTACCAATTTGGGCTATAGTGAAAATTTGGTAACACTTACCCTTTGGGGTTGCGTGGCGGGATGTTACATCTAGTATTAAAGCCCATGTTCACACACTAGGAGCTCTGGCATACTTGAGCCTTCTATGTTTCCTTGTGTTTGGCATGTGTGGCATGAACTTGTAATAATGTTTTTATAGTCTTGATTGCTTTCATGCCTTAGCATGGCATTAATGGGTTAAGTTACAACCCCATTCTTAGAAATCCTGGAGGAAATATCCTCCTTGGCCTTACCTTACTCAATGGGACTAGAGTGTTGACCTTGGTTGAGAGTCTCTCATGGTTAAGGGTGATCACTCTCCCATGTTATAAGATGAGGGTAGGAATGTTCTACCTTATGTGTTGTGGGTTGAAGGTAAATTGGGATTGCCTAATTACCCTTGCTTGGATATGCTCTTCTTGTGTCTTCCTTATGTTTCTAGTTAATGAAATGACCCTAATTGGTCATGAATTGCTCTTGTAATTTTTTCTTGTATTATAGATGTAAAGGATGAAAGTGTGTAGCTATTTGCGGATGTGCATAGATTAGAATGAATGTTGTATGCTTTCTTGTAAGTGATGTTTGGTTGCTGAAATTGGTGTTGTGACCAAATTTTGCTTGTAACCTCTTGATGTGCTACATTACTACATTTATCATTCTTTAGTTACAAATTGAAGTAATTAGTGTACTAATGGTGCCTTAAACTTTCCCTTAGTAGAATTTGCATGTTTGTATGATGAATATTGGATGGCATGTAATGTCTTGACTTGAGATGAAATCTATCCTTCTCTCCTCTTCTTAGTTGTCAATAGTTGACAAGATGTTAGGATAATGGCATATGGATTTAATTAGTATGTTAAAATTGTAATAAGTAAAAGATTTAATGACATAGGAGTGAAGAAGACCTTATGCTTGTTATAGTTATGTATTGAGAGTGATTACATGTTTATTAGTGCCTGCTTACTTAATGAGTTTACATTAGAATGGTAATTGTTTGTGGATATATCTTGTTGATGAAAGATGATCTTCTCAATTGCATTGTGGATTTAAATGAGACTTTATAATTGAATACTTATTGCAAACTAAAAATAGTGAATGCTAAGGTAATAAGAATGTTGCATATCTTTCATTGAGTGAGCAATTGGATGCTATTGATGAATCCAAGGTTACTTATGTGTATGCACTAATGTAAAGATGGTAGTGATTATGCTACACATGTTTATGCACTATTGCGTTATGTTGAAAGCATTGCAAGTGAATCTATGATATTATGGGTAAATGAGTTGCCCTTGTGAAAAGAGAAAATTGGTATGGATGTTTGGGAGTACTTATTATTGGGTAAAGTTGTATATTTTGCATCATGTTGCATAGTCATATGTGGGCTATGGTATTTCTGGGGTAAGAGAAAATATGATTGTATTCCCCGTGATATGAACATCCATTGATGTATTCTTGTCGAGTGTTGTGATTAACCAGTGCTTGAGATGTGTGCCCATGGGATGGTGATATTGTGTACCCATCCATGGAGGATATGTATGGATTATGTGTATGGGAGAAAACCATACCATCTATGTGTTTTCTTGTTGTCACCCTATTGACTTCCAACTTGAGGGTTGATTGATAGGTCAACATGTGGAGGGGTAGTAGCAGCTACTAAGTTCCTTGGGAGGGATTTGCATGGTGTATGTATAATGGCGGCATGAAACAATGGTGATCATTTCAACCTCCTGGGAAAGTACTCACTACTTCCCCTTATTAATGGATCAGATACTTGGTTCATACATTATTAGCCTAATCTACACAGTTCTTTAGGATGACATTAGTTTATGATATGAGCACCTATGACAGCTATGATCTTACCCTGATGTGATTGTATATGAGCTCCAACATGTGTGGATGGGTGTTATCCTATGCTATGAGGTATTCTATGTCGCTCGTGTTCTGACATGATGCCTTAGATATGATGCCACACCCCACTGATATTCTGACACAGTGTTGGTGATGATGTTGTGTCACTGATGGTAGCGAGCTGAGCTCAAGGACATGATGCCATGTACATAGATACATGAAGGAGCAGTATATATACATGTTATGTTCCTACTTGTGTAGCGTGGAGTGAGTGTTAGCATAAAGTAAAGGGTTCGCTCAAGATTGCCTCAATTATGATCAGTTGGCATGCGAGTGGAATCTAGCCATGTGCAACTCTGGCTCGGTGTGTATCCACACATGCTTTCTCTATGGGTACACACTATGTGGGATGTTCCTATGAGTAGGACATTTTCATGTAGTATACGACCATTGCATGACTTCTTTGGTTGGCATATACCATGTGTGGTCACGCCGCATGAGGTATGTGACCTAGGAGTTCTAGCACAATACCTTTCCATGTGGAGGTTGTTGATAACTGAGAGGGGGGGGGGTGAATCAGTTATCCTAATTATTTCCCTTATTGAACTTTCCTTTTAATTGATGCAGCATAGAATCAAACACAAAAACATTAATCATGAAATAAGAAACATATGACACAGTATTTTTGACGTGGAAACCCTGTTAAGGGAGAAAACCACGGGGTGATTAACCCAAAATTATTCTCTGTTAGAAGAATAGGAAATTACAAAAATGGCACTTGCCAATTAGGGCTCACTGCCCGAGCACACTGCTCACAAGAGGCCCACTGCCTACAAGAAGACACACTGTCTACAAAGTGATGAGAATCACAATCTTGAACTGATTGGGAAGCATCTGCATATGCTGGAGTTCAGTTCCGGTTAGGTTCAGTACACTGATCTGCTGCACTTCATCTTTCCTCTGTTCTTTATTCTGCTATCTTTCACATACCGGATCCTTTTTGCTACCTCTGCTCTTATCTGGACTTATTCGCATATATCTCCACATCATCACACCCTTCACAACTAAATCCATCCTCTATATATATCCGCATAAGTAATTTCATCACTTTTCTAGTCGGCATCCGGAACAGTCTAGTTTCTTACAAACTCTCATTCTGTCGGCTGAATCCTTCCTCACCAAGCAATGCGGATCAAGCATATACTTGTAGATATCATTAATCATGTTGGCCAAACATGATTCATGCCTTCACAACCTCTGTTATCAACAGTAACACATCCGGAAAGCAGTCTGATACTCTGCCAGTCAGTTCTTCCTCTGTTTTCACTGTCTCTCAGGAATCCGGTACTCAACCATTCATATCTTTTTCCTTGTCCATCACCGGAGGCTAAATCCTTGGAATATACCACTCAAGGTAGTCCTCTTGACTTCCCCAAATCCGCACTGCACCAAGACACTTCCTCTGAGAGATCCGGACCAATCTGTCAGACCTTGCCACATGCTCTGTTCTTCTTCACCGGACCACAACATTCTTTATTCTGACTTCCAGTAGAGACACATCATGACTTGCGGATATGTGGGATGACCTTTGTTGCCATCAATGACAACAACCATGAATCCATATAGTGTCTCTTGCCAACAATCTCCCCCTTTGGCATTGATGGCAACACTTAGTGAAAAATGACTAAGTGTTTTCACTATGCTCCCCCTTTGCTGATGCTCTGTCTTTATATACAATTTCTGGAACTCCCCCTTAGTTGGATTCCTTATTTTTCACTGTTCCTCACTCCCCCTTTGACATCAATGGCAAAGGGTAGGGTCCGCACACCAAAATTTTCAAAAATTTTCTAAATATAGCCGCATATTTACATACTCACATGTACTGAAGAATGTCTGCAAAGGATGTCTGCAATTGGATCATTTCTGTAGCCCAACTTTGCTTCATTCTATCCAAAATTGAAATGTGACCACTTAACAAAAATGCAAACGCTTCTGCCCGCTTGAGATCTGTCGGATCTTTTGTTTGGGCGGTGGTCTGAGCATCACTGATGGCCTCATGCATAGTTTCCAACTTAGGGATTATAATCCTTCTAAGTTCTCCCATCCGGTTAGTGATGTTCTTTCTTTCCTTCTCAAGATTCTTTATTTCATTCAAGACTGCAATAGTCTGACATTCTTGATTTATTATAGAGGAAGAGAGAGGATCAAAACTTTGAGATAAGCTTTGTAGCTTATCCTGTTCCTCTTTTATTTTCTTGTCAAATGCTGCTGTTGCCTTTGACCAGGATATACAAAATTTATAGATGTCACCGCCATCCTTAAGAGCATTCTCTAAGCTCTTTATTCCAATGCTTACAATCTTCCTATCTTTAGAGATTAATTCTAATATTTCTGAAAATCTCTTATCCAAAAATTCCTTCCGGACCTTTTCTTCAGCTGATTTTTCTAGAGAATCAAAATGTGTATCAACACTGCTGACTAAGGTTTTTAGATTACTGGAAGTGGAGGCTGTCGGATCTATTTGGATTGATGGCATAATCTTTACAAGTACTCCGGAAGCAGCCTCTATCAACTCACAGTCTTCCATATGAGACTTCAGGAGTTTTTCATTTGCCTTGGCATTTGCAAATGAAGCTATCTTCATTGTTTGTACCGGAGAGAGAGAGTCAAAGTCGAATGGGCCTTTTAGGAGCTCCGGTTCATCAATCTCTAAAGTTTCTTTGCTCAAAAATTGTTGAACAGTTTGTGCAGTGTCTCTTGCCGGAGACAAATGTTTCTTTTCTTCTGCAGTCTTGGAACTGTCAACCTCTTTGTCTTTCACCACTGCTTCCTTCTCCTGTAATTGCTCTTCTTCTTTGGATCCAGAGACTGTAGGGGAAACCGGAGGAGAGATGCTTGTATGCTCAGGGTCCACTTCTTCCGGAACAGAGGGTTCCAAGTCCTCAGCTGTTTCTGTACCTAGGTCCTCTATAACAGGAAGATTGAACCTTTTGAAGGCCTTCCAGAGGATCTCTTCTGTTTCTTGGGCCACTTTGTCAGTCTCACCAAGCATGAGTTGATTCATCCTAGCTTTGCTTCTGAACTCATCTTTGCAGTCCTTGAAGATAATGTTCATTGTCTTGGGATCAATTTGAGGATATAGCTGAATAGCTATCTGCTCCCGGATCTCAAGATCTTTAGCATGAGCATTATTCTTTCTTACTTCCAGTTCCTTTTCTAGGCTTTTAGGAATAAGAGATATGATTTCAATGAAAGCCTTATTATATATGTTCAGATATTTAACTGTGGCTTCCTGCAGAGTCTTTTGGTCAGCCACACTGAAGTCATCATAGGATTCAGTCATTGGTTGAAGGTTTCCATCCACCGTGACCGACTTGATTATGCTCTCTAGAGACAGAGTGGGCTTTTCAACAGATACCTCTGCCATTTCATCCTTGTCTTGGCCTGTGGAGGGCTTACCGGATCCTTTCTTCTTCTGTTTCTTTATTTCTTTTACTCCCTCATCTGACTCTGTTTCCTCTTCATCCTTTTGGCTTCCATAAGCCCTTGTGGCTTTTGTCTTGGATCTCTTACCGGATGCCTGGACTTCCGGTTTTGAACTTTTGGTTGTGGGAGGTGCAGATCTCTTTGATGATCTGGTCCGGGTGGGAGCTTCAACCGGAGCACTTTCTTTACTTTTCTCTTCTTCCTCGGCCTTCCTCCTCTTTTCCCAGCTGGCATCAAGTGCCTCCTTTGAGATGCCTAGGCCTTGAGCAATGTGCTCTACTTCTTTTCTCACCTTTCTTTTAATCTCAGGTTCCCTGAGTTCTACATGTATTTTTACACTCAGCTCCTCAAAGGTTCCAAACCTTTCTGCCTTAGGATCTTTGGGCTGACTTAGCATGTGTTGAACATGCAGCTCCACTATCTGTTCATCCACTTCATACCCCATGGGCATGATCCAGACAGTCCTTGGCTCTACTGCCTCCATTAGGCACTGATCAGTGTCAACCATAAAGCACACTGAGTCTTTGTATTTTTCAACAAGAGACTGGGGAATTCTCTCTCTTGCTTGCATCATGCTCTGAAAGTTTTTGAAGTATCCCCATAGAGCTGAATTTCTCGCTTTTGCATCCCCAAGTCCATGCAAATAGTCTCTTATCTGGACTGCAACAGGTTTGTCATTCTGCCATACCCATCCACTTGATCCGGGTAGCTCATTCATGAAGTAGAAGAATAGACATACAATAAGAGTACCATACTTAAAGGAATTCTTCTTATCCTTCTTGATTTTCTGTATATTTTCCATTAATTGGCTTAGCAGTAGTTCGCAGAGATCATATTCTGCATTCTTTCTTAGCATTTCATAGGTAGTGTATACTGCAGTTCCGGATACAGAATTCTCCCTGCTGGAGTGATAGATCTTGTATCCTATTATCATTGATGCATATTTGATATCCGGATCCGAAATATCTTCAATGGTCATTGCCCTCTTATCAAATTTTGATCCGGTGGCCTCAGTTACAATGTTGTTCTTGACAGATTTGAGGATAGGTACCCCTCCGGAAGAGTATAGACCAGTTACTGCTCTAATTGCCTCTTTTGTGATCTTGCAGGGTCTATCTAGCCATAGAAAGTTGTCATGCATCCTGCTCAGTACATACCGGACCCATTCATCTTCTTCAAAGCAGGGGAAATGAATAAATTGCTCAAATTGTTTCTTCTGGATATCCTTATACTCTGGTTTAAGCTCAAAAGCATTGTCTATCAGTTGCTTGTGATAGAGGTCTCTTAATTTGAATTCCCCAAATTCCTCAATGCTTGCATGTATGTAAACCCTAATGTCTTCGGTATGTAAAACTCCGTGAGGAACACTAGAGAAGGCTCCTAGTGGATCTACCTCCAATGATTTGTAGGGATGTTTCTTGAATGAGGGGCGAGGTCTATCAGAGATCTTAACTATGTTTGGAGTAGCCATTCTTCAAAGATTTGCAGTGAGGTAATGAAAAACGGAGAATACCTTATGCGCCTTCGGTTTGCACGGAGTGGTTGGATTGATTTCTTTATGCAATAACTTCGGCAGGAGATCCTTGGTGTGCTTGATGAACCTTGTTGCAGAGCTCCACTTTTCGCTTCTTCTCGAGTGCAGAATGAGCAAATGACCTTTGAGAAATCCCTTAAATTGCTCCGCGAACCCTGATATCTGTCTGCAATAAATGCTTCACCTACATCATTCCGGTTTGCCTTGTCTGTATAGCTTGGAGTATCCCAGATTAGTCCTGATCTGTGGATATCATCCGGATCTTTCAATCATGAATAAATCGAGGTAACATATTACAAGAACATCCCAAACACTCTGTCCAATCCGCAGAACAAGATAGTGCATTTCCGGATCTTTCCGGACCTTTTTGTAATCCTTTATCATACCGGAGCATCTCCCTGAATAGGTCTTATTTGATCGATCACAGCTTCTTCATAACTCCATGCGGACCTCTGAAAACTTGACTGAAGTATCTCAAGACTCATATCTACAAACCCTTTGATCCACATCTTGTGCCACATCCGGCACCACTTGTTTGGCTGGGGGAACAAGATTTTCTTTGAGTCTCCCCCTGAGCCTGAGCTCACTTTTTAATTTCCGGAAGAAATATCAGCACCAGAGTCTGGTGCGGATCCAACCTCTACATTCTCTAAACTTTTCTTCACCCAAATCTTGCTCATCTGATTCCTAACCTCATCCGCATTCATCTTTTGTTTACCCTTGTCTTGATTCTGATTATACACCGGACCTCTTTTGTCCTGATTCTTGTTTCTGCAGACTTTAGCATTATGACCGGTCCTATTGCAGATTTGGCAAATAACATTTCTTTGCATATTTGACTGATATCCTCTTGATCTGCATTGATTAGCCATATGACCTACTCTATTGCATGTGAAGCATCTACCTTTGAATGATTTGTTTACTTGCATAATTCTGCATTCATGGGATTTGTGTCCATACCTTTTACAGTTGAAGCACTGTCCGGAGAAGGATGAATTAATCTGATTCATTCTCATTCTGCACTGATTAGCTTTGTGACCAAAGTGGTTGCAGCTGTGGCAGTATCCATTGAAGGATGGATATCTTTGAGCATTTGGCTGTCTTACCGGAGGTCTTCTGCTCCTTGGATTTTCTGAACCAAGATTCTTCTGACCGGATCCGGAGCTTTCTCCTTTCTCATATCCCAAACCATACTTGTCATCTGTCCTCTTTTGACTTCCAAGAAGAACTTCAAGTTGAGTAGAACTTATCTTGAATTTCTCTTTATATTCATTTGCTGTTTGAAGGTCTCTTTTGAGAGAGGCAATTTGATCCTCAAGTTTTCCTTCATTATCTTTGGCATCTTCAAGATCAGATTCAAGATGTCTGATAATCCTATCCATCTGGTGGCATTCTTCTAATTTTTCTTTAAGAGATTGTCTTAGATTGTCTTCAGCCTTTCTTTTTTCTTCAATCTCTTGAGTAAACTTTATAGTTCCTGATTCCATTTCATGTCTTAACATAATGACTTCTTTTGATAACTTTTCACATAACTTGGTTTGCTCAGTCAATTCTTCATTTGTATTGCTTTCTTCACTTTGTCTTGCCAACTGTTGAAGCAGCTCCTTTCTCTTTTTCATAGAGAGACTTAATTTGTCTTTTAATTCTCTCATGAATTCATCAGCCTGTTTGAGTCTTTCCTTTAATTCACTGACTTCAGAATTTGACTGTTCAAGATCCTCAAGAGCAGTCTTGAGTTGCTCCCTTAAACCATATGCATCCATTTGAAATCCCAGATCTTCCTCAAGCTGTTAGGCTCTATTAGGAGGAACTTAGCTCTGATACCAATTGTTGATAACTGAGAGGGGGGGGGGGTGAATCAGTTATCCTAATTATTTCCCTTATTGAACTTTCCTTTTAATTGATGCAGCATAGAATCAAACACAAAAACATTAATCATGAAATAAGAAACATATGACACAGTATTTTTGACGTGGAAACCCTGTTAAGGGAGAAAACCACGGGGTGATTAACCCAAAATTATTCTCTATTAGAAGAATAGGAAATTACAAAAATGGCACTTGCCAATTAGGGCTCACTGCCCGAGTACACTGCTCACAAGAGGCCCACTGCCTACAAGAAGACACACTGTCTACAAAGTGATGAGAATCACAATCTTGAACTGATTGGGAAGCATCTGCATATGCTGGAGTTCAGTTCCGGTTAGGTTCAGTACACTGATCTGCTGCACTTCATCTTTCCTCTGTTCTTTATTCTGCTATCTTTCACATACCGGATCCTTTTTGCTACCTCTGCTCTTATCTGGACTTATTCGCATATATCTCCACATCATCACACCCTTCACAACTAAATCCATCCTCTATATATATCCGCATAAGTAATTTCATCACTTTTCTAGTCGGCATCCGGAACAGTCTAGTTTCTTACAAACTCTCATTCTGTCGGCTGAATCCTTCCTCACCAAGCAATGCAGATCAAGCATATACTTGTAGATATCATTAATCATGTCGGCCAAACATGATTCATGCCTTCACAACCTCTGTTATCAACAGTAACACATCCGGAAAGCAGTCTAATACTCTGCCAGTCAGTTCTTCCTCTGTTTTCACTGTCTCTCAGGAATCCGGTACTCAACCATTCATATCTTTTTCCTTGTCCATCACCGGAGGCTAAATCCTTGGAATATACCACTCAAGGTAGTCCTCTTGACTTCCCCAAATCTGCACTGCACCAAGACACTTCCTCTGAGAGATCCGGACCAATCTGTCGGACCTTGCCACATGCTCTGTTCTTCTTCACCGGACCACAACATTCTTTATTCTGACTTCCGGTAGAGACACATCATGACTTGCGAATATGTGGGATGACCTTTGTTGCCATCAATGACAACAACCATGAATCCATATAGTGTCTCTTGCCAACAGAGGTTGTGTGAGTTGGCCGCACCCACATGAAGGACTATGGAGACAGTCACTATTTAGTGGAAAATTGGATTTGTTAATGTTTTAGTATTTTGATGTTTGAATCTACTTTTCCACTTTACATTCAAGGATCTAGGGTTGAGTGGAAATTCATTATCATACCTAGATCGCTATGAGATGTAGAGAAGCTTGGATTAGGGATTCAATTATCAATTTATCTTTTCTTATGCTCAATTGACCATTAAAACCCTAATTATACAAATACGGTAATAAATTGATGAATAACAAAAAAACTCTTGTAGACAGAAGTAAAATAGCAAATCACAGAGTACATGTTTTTAGGGTTCTAAGGCAGAAAATTTAGGGACACTGGAGTGGATGCCCAAGTCCAAGGTACCAGTTTCTTTGCAGGATCCTGACCTCCTTCTGACACTAATTAGTACTGTAACTCTTGTTTCCAAAAATTTAGCTGCAGAGGAACTAGAGCGAGCGCCTAAGTCCTAGAAATGCTCTAATGTCCTCCTTCTCTTCAGATCTGGAATCTTTGATGCCTGCTAATCCTTCTTGTAACTTCACTTTTCCTAAATGCAACACCTATAACCTACAATCACAAGAATTTGGGAGTGGGTTATTGTGTTTAGAGGCTTGCCTCAGTCAATCCCTGGAGGACACTTAAGTCTCTAAACACTATTGTCAGATAGAGAGTGCATGCCCTTTTGAGGCAAAGGCAAAAACTAAAGGAAATGATGATGAAAACACAATATAATGTCACCTTGTAGTGAAGATATCATTGGAGGAAAATGCTCTTCATTCCATGATGAAATGGATGCTCAAATCTGCAAATACAAGCACATAAACCACACAAGTCTGCTCTTACAACACAATGAAAGCCTTGAATCACCTTGAGAACAAATAGCTTTCTAGTAATCATCTAGTTTACAAATGAATGCCTAAACATGCTTTTATATGCAACTACAAACACTCCTGCAAAGATTTTCATAATTCAAACTTACCATGTCGACAAAGGACCCAAATAAAGGTCATAAATTGACACCCAAAAATTGGGGCTGTCCTAAAATAGGGCAAGACTAGGGCGTGAGTGCCCAAGTCCTCCCCCCTATTTTGGGCAGGGTATAGCTCAAGGGGTCCTCCTAGGTCCCATTTGTCATGTTACCTAGGTCTCATTCCATCAGGATGCCAAATTATGAAGTAAGATGTCCTAAATGCATACAAAAGACTTGGGACCTAAAACTTATGAGGGAAAAGCCCCCAAGGGGATATTTTTTGATGTTACATTTAGCCCCCACTTTAATGTATGTATAAATGTGAGGCCAATACATGCATTAAAGTATGGTCACAAACACAACAAACACACCAAGCGTGGAGAAGACATGCCAATCACATAGAAGATAGTAATAGGCACACAAAATACAGAGAAGATAGTTACAGTCATGCAGAACATGGAGAAGATAGTAAATGCATAGAAGACACATTAATACATGGAAGACAGGCATGATTTCTTTTCTTTTTTTTCTCATATATATGAAATGCAGATGCAAGTACTGGAAAGTAAACAAACCTCCCATAATACATGATGCACTCATCATGTAGGTCTTTGTATATATGGGGCAACACACATGCAAGACATGCAAAACCTTCCAAAATGCAAACTGCATATGGGACAATAGACTCACCAAACAAAGCAAGCACGCCAAATACACACACTTTGAAGACACAGAGAAAACATGGCAGACAAGTGATGGAGTGTACCTATTTCTAGGTCCAACACCATCTCAGGCACATTACAGGCACACACCAATGATTGCACTTTGCCACAACAATCACCGAAGACATTCTTAGGGGTTGTTTTAATCACATAATTGCTCCCCGCCTCCATAGAGGACTTTTAAAAATAATAGGATGATGCAATTTGCTCTGAGAAATACACCATCCCCAGCTTTATAGAAAGCTTAAGATAAATAGGATATACACAATATCTCACCTCCATAGAGGGCTTACATGATTGATTGATTAATTGAAAACAAACTCTGGATGCATGATGCACTCATCACATCTATAATAGATAGCTTACCTTATATATTCCCCCACCTAAAGGTGGTTGATATCAGTTATTGATATCAAGCACGTTAAGGTAGGAATAAAACACACAAAGGAACCCCAACTTTCACAAAGCCCATGCCCCCCAGAGGTGACATGTACTTCATGATCACCAAATGTTCCCACAAACACATCCCTGCAAGAAACATGTTAGTGTCTACAAAATCATGATAAACAACAACATTAATGCATATGATTAACCACACAAAGATCCAAGGTTATACAATGAATTCAAAGTTCGAGGATAATCGTGGGGCTATATCATGAAGCTCTCCAAATCAAGTACCACCAAGGCTAGATTCAAAGACAAATAAAGGTGCACAGAGCAGCAATATTGTTAACTTTTGTAGATGCGATAGAAACATCATGAAAGTCATTATGTGGAAAGCACGAGTGCTTCCACTAGCCAAGCATCGGATAAAATATATAACCCCATCGACATATTAGGAACTAAGTCCATTTTTTGATTGCTCTTGAAAGGGAGACTAGGTCTATATCAATATAAATGTCTATGGTCATCCACCTGCTAGATAGAAACACTAGAGGAAGGGAAATGATAAATAACAGAGGAGAAACAAGTGTCTTAAGGATAATCATGTAGGAGGGTGCCCCCAAGTCACCAACTGCAATGCAATGTCTGTAAGACACAACACACAATGATGAAATTAGAGAGAGAGGCAATATAGAAGAATGATGATACAAATAGAAGAAGGTCACAATAGGGGTAGTCTCCTGGTATCCTAGACCTTACGGGAGAATCTAAGGTCATCCCAGGAAGCCTAAACAACACATAACACATCACACAGGAAGCACATCATGAGAGAGATAAGGAGTTAGAGATACTTACCTATAGGGTACCATTGTTAAGAATATACATGTATGGGATATCTGTCATGTTGTTTTGATCTTGTTAAATTAACATTAAGTGTGGGACGATGAGAATCTTTTTTTCTTTAAAAAGATTATATCCAATGCCACTTGAGTAATGTGCTGAAGCAGATTCTATAGGTACTTGAATCCCTTGTTGATTTAGACCAGATCCCTTACCTTCATATTCATAGTTGTTATAAAGAATTTTAAATCCTCAACCATAAAGGGATGTTATTTCCTTAGAAGATGGGGAAGCCTCATAGGTGTCATGATTTGTGGTATAAGTGAGATTATTGTTTTTATTTTCTATCAAGGGGACTTTAGGTTTCTTAGGTGCTTCAAAAGATTGCTTAGGTGAGATTGATGCTCTTTTTGATGTGTCAAGGCTATTAATTTTGTATTCTCCTAGACTACAAGGATTAAAATCCAACAGACCCCAATCATCACCAAAGAGTGCATTTGATGTTTTGGGGTCTTGCATAACATTATTCATTAAGGGATCACCTCGCAAGTTGTTTAAGATTATATTGTTGTGAACTAGTTTTTGCTTTTCAATATGTAAACAGTTATCTGGTTCAAGATCAGTACGAATAGTATGAAGTTTACCTTTGAATATAAATTTGATTGAATGATGCAGGGTGGAAGGGACTGTCCCCAATGCATGAATCCATGGTCTACCAAGAATCATGTTGTAAGATAAAGAACAAGGCATGACATGAACTAGGGTAGGTACAATCACAGGTCCCACTTGTATAGGTAAAGTTATAGTGCCCATGGATTGCCATCCCACATTATCAAAACCACCGATACTTAATGGTTCTGGCTTGATGGTAGATATATCAACTTTAATCTTATGTAATAAGTCAATGCCACAAACATTAATAGCGGATCCAATATCAATCATAACTCTCTTGACCAATGATTTGTTTATTGTGATGAAGATAACGAAAGGATCATATTGGTTTTGAACTTCAACTTATGGTAATTCATGTGGTTGAAAGAGAATATCAATTTTTGTTGTATGCATACTATCTAATACGACTGCTACATCATTAGGCTTTGCAGTAGGTGGCACAATCACCTTTTGTAAAGCTTCTTGGAGCATTCCATGGTATGTAGGTGATGTTTGTATTACATCCCAAAGAGAGATCTTAGCCAGAGTAGCATGAAGCTATTTGACAAGATCATACTCTTGACCACTTTTATGAGTAAGGCAAGGTGATGGAGGGAGCATAGGTTGAGAATATGGAAGAGAGATAGGCACATGTCGTGCTTACTTACTTTGCTTGTTATTATGGGTGTTATATGTATGAGCAATCATATATTGTACACCCTGATTTCCTTACAATTTGCTTTACATAGTCTTAGATGTGATCTGGGGGTCCACCTTGAACAATAATCATTGGCTTTAAACAAGAGGGTGCACTAGGTGCCCCTCAGACAATCATCTTAGGAATATTGCTACAAAGTTTATTAACGATTATTGAATTAACATTGTTTCCCTCTTGATTGCACCTAATATCTATCCCCAAAGGATTTAGTGTGAGAGACATTTTCTCATCCACTAATGCTGCATCTAGGCTAGGGAGAGCAATGGGATGAGAGGAAGGTACATCATCATCATCATAGTCTTTGGCAGAAAAGGGCTTTTCACTCTCATCTTTCTCATGAATATTCCTAGAGATGAATTTGGTTAAATCTTCTAATATCAAAGGATATGTTCCTATGAGTAAATTGAAGCTACTAAAATCATGTGTATAACAAAGTAATTGCAACTCATATGTAGAACAAATAGAAGCGTCAAAACCACTGATATAAGCTATGTGTTCTAGAATATGAGGATTCTCATTAGTGAAATTAGAGAATTTTTCAAAATATAGGATATACTCATGCAAAGATTTCAGAGATGAATAACATGAAGATACCGTAATGAAATGGAAAATCATATTTTAACAATTTTCCAAAAGTATGCAAAAGACAAGTGTAAACTATATGCAAAAATGACCTTAAAATGCTTGATTTTTTTTGTAGTTTTTCAATGCAAATATATGAAAGAAAAGGTGTTGTAAGGATTTTGATCAGGGAAAGAAATTTATATGTTTGATATCAGTCCAAAAAAGTAATAATATCCTTCACAATAGACTCTTGATGCAAATCCAAGATAATGCCAAGTCAAATTATAGTGAAAATATGTTTAAATAAGCACTTTTTTCACCAAAACTCAATGCAACAAAGCATAAAAAAGGGTGTTGTGAGGAAAATAATGATAGATAGAAAATAATATCAGTAATAACATCCACTTGGTGCCAAAATACCCAACACAACATGCTTTTAGTGCCACTTAAGGTAAAACCCTAGTGAAAATATAGCAAAAATAGGCTATTTTTCACAGTTTTTCAATTTCAAGACCTAGCAAAAGGAGTGTTGTAAGAAATTTTAGGAGGTAAATAGAATAATATAAATTATATCAGTTACCTCAATCCATAAAATTGATCACAACATGCTTGGAGTGCAAACTAGATGAAACCCTAGGGCAAAAATAGTCAAAATGTGTAGTTTTTTACCGAATTTTCAATACAAGAGCCCGTTAAAAGGGTGTTGTGAAGATTTTTATGAGGGGAAGAAAATGATTACTGATAATATCCAATTAATGCAAAAATAATTTTCACAACACTGATATGGTGCAAGTTTAGGGAGTTGATAAGGCCAAATTTAGTGAAAATCATTGTTTTTGAAGCCCTAGGTTTTAGATCTTGGGACAAAATGCTATATGAATGTTTTGAAGTCTGATTTATGATGAAAATGAATTAATCTCAGATCTGAAAATAATTTTCAAGCTCTAATATGCAAATCTAATGAAAATGCATGAAAATTGTTGGTTTTGTTGAAATTTTCTATGCAAAAATGCAAAGATTTTGAATCTAAATGCAAATTTACACTAAAATGCAAGACTACAGACAAATGAAAATTTGAATGAGCCTCTAAAATCAGTATAAAAATCTGATATAAGATTTTTCCTACTAACCCTAGATTTTGGAATTACTAGGTTTAATGAAAATTGTCAAAATTTCTACAAAAGCCTAGCAAATTAATTATGAAAATGTAATACAAATTTCTAAATTTTTGTGTTTTTCTATAGTTTATATCAGATATGATGCAAAAAGTATGAATTAGGAAAATTTAGAAAGAATTGATGCAATTTAGTAAGCCCAACAATGCAATTTTTTTGACTTTTTCAAAATTTTCATTTTTTTTAAATTTTTCTCAATGCAATAAGATGAATAACTATATGAATGAATGAAATCAATCCAAATCTAAAGACACACACTCAGAATGTTGAAATTTAAGTCCAACAAAATAGGTTCACCAAAATTTTTAGTGGAAAATTGGATTTGTTAATGTTTTAGTGTTTTGATGTTTGAATCTATCTTTCCACTTTACATTCAAGGATCTAGGGTTGAGTGGTAATTCACTATCATACCCTAGATCACTATGAGATGTAGGGAAGCTTGGATTAGGGAATTCAATTATCAATTTCTCTTTTCTTATGCTCAATTGACCATTAAAACCTTAATTATGCAAATACGACAATAAACTAACGAATAATGGAAAAGCTCTTGCAGACGAAAGTAAAATAGCAAATCACAGAGTACCTATTTTCAGGGTTCCAAGGTGGAAAAGTTGAGGACACTGGAGTGGGCACCCAAGTCCAAAGTACCAGTTTATTTATGAGATCCTACCCTCCTTCCAACACTGATCAGCACTGTAACTCTTGTTTCTAGAAATTTAGCTGCAAAGGACACTAGAGCAAGTGCCCAAGTCCTAGAAATGCTCCGGTGTCTTGCTTCTCTTCGGATCCAAAATCTTTGATGCATGGTAATCCTTCCTGCAACTTCACTTTTCCCAAATACGACACCTATAACCTATAATCACAAGACTTTGGGAGGGGGTTGTGGTCTTTAGAGGCTTGACTCAGTCAAGCCCTGAAGGACACTTAAGTCTTTGAACATCGTTGTCAGATAAAGAGTGCATGCCCTTGTGAGGAAGAGGCAAAACCAAAGGAAATGATGATGAAAACACAATATAATGTCACCTTATAGTGAAGATATCATGGGAGGAATATGCTCTTCATTCCATGATGAAATGGATGCTCAAATCTACAAATACAAACACATAAACCACACAAGTCTACTCTTACAACATAATGAAAGCCTTGAATCACCTTGAGAACACAATAGCTTGCTAGTAATCATCTAGTTTACAAATGAATGCCTAAACATGCTTTTATATGTAACTACAAACACTCCCACCAAGATTTTAGTAATTCAAACTTATCGTGTCGGCAAAGGACCAAAATAATAGTCATAAACTGACACCTAGAAATTGGAGCCACCCCAAAATAGGGCAGGACTAGGGCACGAGTACCCAAGTCCTCCCCCCTATTTTGAGTAGGGTACAACTCAAGGGGTCCTCCTAGGTCCCATTTGTCATGCTACCCAGGGCTCATTCCATCAGGATGCCAAATTATGAAGTAAGATGTCCTAAATGCATGCAAAAGACCTAGGAGCTAAACCTTATGAGGGAAAATCCCCCAAGGGGACATTTTCTGACGTTACAGTCATGCTTGTTTTCCTCCTTCCTCGTGTGGTGACTATAAATAGTCACGTAGTGTTGTAATGTGTATATTTTGGAGTTTCTGAATCTTCTTTTCGGTTATTGATGACTTATTTTTCTTGTGTGGACAAGAAATTTATTTTATCTTGCTTGTATTGGTTTAGCCACGGATGATTTTCTTGGCATGTAACTCTTGTGGTTACATTTGATTTATTGTTGAAGATTATGTGCATTTTTCTTACTTTATTGTTAGAATTGAGATTTTCTCTTCCTTATTTATATTTTTGGTGTCTAAACTAATTAACTTTTCTATTTTTCAAATGTTGGTCTTGTGTTGTGATGTGATTCCTCATTGGGTATGGTGAGACCCACCCATTTGAGTGTATATGAGGAATCAGACACAGGGAAACCCTTAAGGATGGGGGTATGTGTGAGCTATTCTAAGCTCTATTTCACTACCTTCCTATTGTTTGACTATCTCTTGGAGGCTAAAACCCTTACACAAATAAGAGATTTGTCACTGTGGCTTATATGGAAGGGCTCACTAGGTGGATCAATACCATCAAGACACATGGATATGGATATTGGACATGGTTAATGGTTATGGACTCATGGATATAATTGGATATGGATGGTACTACAACATCCATGTGAACCCCTAATGTAGCCTTGTGATGTGAATGAGTATGTATGTTTTTGTAGGTTGTACAATTTCTCATGTTTGTGGTTGCATATTAGAAGTGAAATCTACATCATCATACCTGGTAAAGTGACAAATTTCTGCTTTTAATGCATAGAGATGTCATGCATTCTATAAAAGTGGAGGTCATAAATCCTGTAAATGTGCTTATATGTGTGTTTGTAAACTCCATTTTATAGATAGTTGCATATGAATGTTAGAGAATTGGAAATTTTGTATATTGAAAAGTGTATTTTGCTACAATTTATGAGAAAATTGTGTGGTTTATGCTAGTATAAATGTGCAAATTGATGGGTGTGAGCAACTAATTTGCTCTTTGAGACAACAAATTCTTGAGAAAACTAATTTTTATGGCATCATTCTTTATTTTGATTGAAGAAAATTGTTATATGATAATGTATATTTTGTATGAAACGAGTGCCTTGCCTATTCCTTACCCATGTACTGGGATTGATTGCATGTAATTGTTCATGTGATAACCTAATTTTTATAATTATATCAAGTTTCATGGACTAATGTGTGCTTTGGCTGTATCTTAGCATTTGCAGGCTTCTAGGCGTAAGCCTAGTCCAAAGGGGGTAGGATGTAACAACCCTCGTGTTCGTATTTTGGTTGTTGCTTTTCTTTGATGAATTTTGATACTATTATGATGTTAACATGATTAGTCATTATGTTGGATTACATGCTTATATGTTTATATACTATGATCATTGCCTTTGTATGGTTATGGACAGGAGAGTGATGATGTCATAACACTCATATCCAAGAGGCTTACAATGTCATGACCCTCTTCTTGATGTCCATTGATGCTTCAGCTATGATGTATATTATATGCACATGTGCTTTGACGTGTGATCAAAGTGATACAAGTACTAGGTATAGACTCCATCTAGATTCACAGGCCTAAGCGTACTCCTATTCCCTGATGGTGGTCACTGGAGATAGTTAGACAGGCCCAATCCCCTTAGCCTTGCCATCGTCTCCATTCAAGGATGAGTTCTAGATGTTGTGTTTTGCCTCAAACACCATTTGGTTGTCATCTGATTACTCTATCCTTGGATGAGTTAGATCTATGTGGGTTTGGTGTTTTAGTTAGTTCTTTATTAGCTGCCTTCAGGTATTTCATACATTTATTAGTATTTTGTGGCATTGTGTTAGTTGTTGGGCCATGGTGGTTGTATTCTGTGTGAGTTTCTTGAGATGGGTCATTTCTATTCATGTCGTTGTTTCCTTTATGTTAAAAAATAAATGTGTTTTGAGGCCCTTGTTGAGTTTTGAAAAAGGGGATATCCTTCCTTTCACAAAAAAATAGAAAAAAGATCATTCGATGAGGAATGTTGGCTTCTAGGGAAAATTGGGGAAAAAGGAGAGCTAAGGTTTAAAAAGAAAAGGAGAAGAGAGAGTAGGGCAGCAGTTGGAGGAGAAGGGGATTCATACAGGAGGAGACTTGGTTGCTGCATTCTCCCATGCTTGTTCTTTGGTCTCCATTCTTTTTCATTGCCTTGGAATTGCCTTCAAGTTTGTAGAAATGGACCATGTTGCTAAGGTAGATGAACATATCTTACTGCTCTATTTTTTTTATAAACTAGTTTTGATCAAGTAATAACATCACTCATCAAGTGATTTTGGCATTTGTGTATGCTACTAAATGGGGAATATTAGTATGACTTTCCTAGAAAATGATATCATAACCTTGCATTGGACTGGCATGAGGCCTTAGATCTTACCCTCATTTTATTTTGTCATCGATAAATCTCAGGTGAGCTTGTTGGAAGCCTTATTAACAAATCCATTTTGTGCATGTCTTACAATTAGTGCATTCCATGAGGTGACATTGTTTTGAGGCATTCTACCTAGCAGTTCACATGCCTTGTCTTTGCTTCCCCAATTTGTATACATGTCTACCAGCACACTTGATACTTTAATATCTGACAAAATGCCCATTCCATTATGTTGTGATGAATGTCCATACCTTGTTCCATAGTTCCCATCTTGGTGCAGGCAGCAAAATTGTTGGCAAAGGTTTAGGAATTGGTTTTACGGTTGCCACTAGCCTTAGATTGAAAGTTTCTAAAGCCTTTATAAAAAATCCATTTTGTGTGTATCCTATAATCAGTGCATCCGATGCAATGACGCATCTTTGAGGAATTCTATCAAACAGAGTGCATGCCTTCTCTATGCTCCCATTTGGCACAGGCATGGAGGACATGGAAAAGGTAGTGGAAATCTAGCTTTACACCTTTCAATTATGTTTACTTGAAAGTTTCTAAAGTCTATTCAACAGATCCATTTTATGCATATCTTGCAATTATTGTAGTCCATGAGACTGCATTTCTTTTAGGCTCTTGTGAAACAATCAACATGCTTCATCTATGCTTACACAGTTTGCATACATGGCTGCCAATGCACTTACAACTAAAACATCTGACAAGAACATCCCTTCCATTAAAGCTTTGTTAAATGTCCTTACCCTATTACCAAGCTCCCTTCCTATAGACTTAAACTACAGGTCTGATATAATTGAAGATACATAGAGGGAAGGAAACTATAAAACCTAATCACAATAGTGGCTTGCAAGACACCTCATCCATCCTAGTGTTTAACCTCTCAAAGGAAAATTTTGAAGGCACTATTGATTAGCTCTTGATTTGCAAATTTATACATTTTTAGCTATCTATTCAAAGTATCTTGCATTAGTCTTTGAAATTTGCTATTTGGATTTGTAAGGTTCTTGGTTAGGCACGACTATAGTAAGCTATTGTAGGTGTCTAGAAGGTTTCTATGCAAAATCTTAGTTGCTACATTAGTGAATGCCTTTGCTGCATATGATATTCTCTTGGGTGTGCAAGCAGTCTTTTGTGTCAGAACTTAGAAGGAATATGCAATGAATGTTTGTTTGAGACTAGGGTCTCTTAGATCTTAGTGGTGGTTCAGAACATCATTATGATGTGTATGGAGTTTATTATCTCCATTCATGCTTGTTGTTGGTCAATTTGGTGCATAAAACAACATTTGGAAGGTTGTTTAAGTAGAAGAATATGAAGGGACATATTTGTCTCTTATTGGAGTGGTTGATTGACCTTGAATTTAGCTATATTTTGTCTTCAATTAGGTATCAATTAGGGCAGTTTCAATTTTTCCTTTCTTGGTGGATTGTCATATTTTGTTGGTGGATGATTGGGTGGATTGTGATGTTCAATTTCCCTTCTTTGGTGGGCTGTTATAGTGTGTGTGTTGACCATTTAATAATTGTGTGGGTTGCCTAGGCATGTTGATAGGCAATAGTGTTGTAGTGGTTACATGGGCAATCATTGCCATATGTGGCAACCATTCACCTTCCAAACAATGGTGCTAGGACAATCAAGAATGCCATACAATGGGGAATCTCCATTGTTGGATAGGACCATTAGGGAATTTAAAGCTGAGAGGAGGATAGTACTAGGGCTGGTTGGCTTGAGAGAGGACATTCTCAAACTAGTTCGAGAGAGATAGATAGATAGATAGAGAGAGGTCTAGTTTTGTGTTACATAGGGATAGAATAGAGGAAAGAGTCTGTGAATAGCTAGGACATTTCACACTATCTCTGGTGAGGTACCTTGAGTAGTATCTGAGGAGTGGTTAGAGTCCCCTTAGGTCATTGTCCTTTTGGGGTTGTTTACTGTGTTTAGACTGTACATTGTATGTCGTGTCTGCTTCATGATTGATGTGAGTGTTGCCCATTCTATTCCTTGTATTTATCCTTCTGTTTGGGCCTTGTGACTACCTCCGAGTATGGTTGGGTGGTCTCTTATGAGTCCACATGGTTGGGAGGTGTTTCCACCACCATTGGGGATCGATGTACAAGTTATGGGAACACCAGTGGGAGATGTTCTCTGTTGTATTTATTTTATCTATTTTTGTATCTTATCCATGGCTACACCATTGTACTTATGTATAGTCTTTTATGTAATTTGTACTCTCTTGAGAGAGATGATGTAAATTATATTAATGAGAAGAAATGAGATGTTGTTTTATATTTGGCTTATGATTTTTTGGTGTTGATATCAGAGCCGCTTGTACTATGATGATCATTATGGATTTAGGTTTATAAGTGGAAATGGTTATTAGGAATATTTGAATTTGGTGTTTAAAATGAATGTAGTTTTATTGATGTTTGCAAGGAGGGTGATTTAGTCCTCTCCTTTGGGTTGTACATTCAGCCATACTTGGCCATGAATGTTGTCAACCTACCAAGTTGGCAACTGTATTATGTGTATGTTATCGCCTTTTGTTCAAAAAAAAAATTCTTGCCCTCTCTTGGCTCTTACCCTTCGGGGTTACATGGTGGGATGTTAGATCGAGCAACCTTGGTTTGCTTGTATTCTTTTGTGTGGTCTATATTGGAAGAATCTCTATTTTTGGGTTGAAACCACACCCACAAATGCCATCCTCATGATCAAATTTAGAAACAAGTTTTGGATCTTCTTGGCTTCTAACTTGGTCGAGAAAAAAGACTTTTTTTTAACTCAAGGCCAGGAATGATTAGCATATTGCTATTTAGGACCATTTTCTTTGCTTCTTCTGGACTCACATTTATTTCATCTATTTTCAAATCTTTAAAAGTTTGTGTGACAATCTGATTATGCTGCGATTCATTAGCACCCATTTTGTTTATTGCCACCTTTTCATCAAACTCTTTCATTTTCATTTTCAACTAGAAGTCCTTAAACTCTAGAGTCTTGATAAAGTCATCATCTTCAATAAATCTCATTGATACCACAATTCTTTCATCTTCTTCCAATTCTAGTGCACCTTGGGTCTTTTTATCCATTCTGCCCTCAGGCTTGTGTACATTTGTCTCTTGGCCAACCAGTGGTTGACCAACTTCTTCTTCATCACCCAAGTACCTAAGAATATTGGCCACATCTTCAGTGTCCCCAACTTCTTCAGTCATTTCATAAGGAACAAGTGGAGGATCACCTTTAGTTCTCTACCTTTTAAATGAAGGGGATCCAAGAAATTGTGGATCTTGTACTGACATAGCATCAGGGGCAGGCTCATGAATTTCAATTCCTATATACCTCTTCACTGGAAGCTTGGTAGCCTTATGAGGCTTCTTCTCAGACTTGCCATAGATACTCTCAAAATTATCAATTATCATATCGATCCTCTTTAGAGGATCATTTTCTTCAACCAAAAATCTAGAAAAATGGGGATTTTGCTTCTTCTCATCTTTAATGTTCTTCAAGATTTCCCATTTCCTTTTCCTTGAATAAACTTCATCAAAAGTTACCAAATTTCTTATCACATCCTCATCAAAAATAATTTGATGGGATATCCCCATTTTTGTCAAAATTATTTGCCTTATAAAATTTATGTGACCCTCAGGGTCACAAACTCTGTCAATTCTACATTTTAAAGAATATTTTGCCTTGAAATATGCCTGCAAGTCATCAAGAGTGTCTAGGCCAATTGAACAATCACCAAATACTATGGCATCAGGAAAAAATGTGCCCTTTTTCTACTTTTTCATCACCTCTTTTTCCATCCACATCATTTTCCACATGAATTCCAGGAACAATATTTTATCTGTCACAAACTTTGGCAATTTATGGGGTGGTTGGGGACAACCATACACTCTGATGATAGTGTGATTAGGCAAAAAGAACCAATCAACATAATTATTCTTGTGACCTTGTTCTGGTTTATGTGCAAGTAGCCTCAGTATCACCATGACCTCCTTGGTCAACCTAGGAGACCAATTTTGAAGAGAGTTCATTATCTTAATAGTTAATGTAGTCACCAGTCTGACAAAATGAGTCCCACTTATAACACCAACACTGAGTAGGCTTCCTCTATCTTGCTTTATCAATCATTCTTATGTCCATTCTTCTTGACCATTTCCTTCTATTCTGATACAAAATTAGGTGGCACAACAAATAATAGAACCTGAATTCCAAGGGTTTCTTGCCCTCCATTACATGCAAGAACCCTTCATGTAGTTTCTTCTCAATGTATGATGCAAAATCATACTCAGTATTTGCTTCTGGGTTATGTGTTTTCATGGCCATCATCATAAGGCCAATTGGTATTCTTCCCTAAGCATCAATTCCCAAAACTTGGCATAATGTATAGTAGGTTCTCTTGAAGTACACAACAAATTCCTCCATAGGGAAAGGCTCAATAGCATTAGATGGAATGCCAATCTTTCTATTGTTGGCCCCCCTTCTCATGTATATTGGAAATTCATCTCTCCTTAGTTTTTTTCTCAATCTTGTATATTCTTGCTCACTCTTCTATAGGTCCACTTGAGTGAGAGCTTATTTTTTCAGCATAAAACAATCCACAATGGCATTTTTGTCAACTGCTCCAAATGGTTGTCCATATGCTAACTTGACTATTTTTGTGGCAGAATGGTAGTGTTGTGCTAGGCCTTAATTAGTTCTACATCTATAAATACATTCAGGACCACCAATTTTTCTAAGTCCAGTTTCCATGGGTTGCCTATTGGTCCTAGATCATCTTTCTTTTCGTAGAAGTACCATAACAAGTTCCACCCAAAGATAGGGACTATTGAAGTGGTCTCTTCTTGGGGACCAAAGGTTCATTACTCTTGCTGGTAGACTCTAACTTCTTGGGTGCCATTTTAGCTACTTATGCAAACTAGGGCTTTGAAATCCAAATTACAACACCAACAACTTAAAAATAGAGCATAAAATCTTCACCAATTTCTTGCAAGGAGTACAAACATGAACTTACCTAGTTAATTTGAAGCTTACAAAGAGCACACTGAGCTGGATAGTGCCTTCTCCAAGTCAAGTCTTCAATCAGTAGAATGAGCAAATGTCAAGAAATCCTTGAATTTTATTATGCCAAGAAATTCATCATATCACCATTACTCTGGTTTGTGCCACGAGATTGTAAAATCTTAGCTTTCAATTCATTTCAAATATAGGCCCTTAATTTATTGTATTCCTCACTAATCACATCCTTGCAATGAGTTGATTTGCCCATTTATTCTTTTACCGCATTGCCACAGGACTAGCTCCAGGGTTGTAGGAAGAATATAGTTTGTCCCCTTCCTTTTACCAATACCCCGTCGGTATTTGATCTGGCCGTTACGGGACTATGGAAGCTATATGCTTTCACTTTCCTAGTTTACCGCCTTACCACAGATATCCCTTGAAACTATTGTGGGGCTGTGCTAACTAACTCTGACTTTATTCCTTATTACCACAACACTACCAGTATCCTTCCAAGCTGCCATGGGACCATGGTGTTAATCCTTACCACCTATCTTTGTTTACCGTGATGCCACAATCATATGATGCAACCTTTGTGTGGGTGCGCTAACCTTCTTAAGTTAAGCATTTCATACTGCCAAGCTACCACTCGTTTGTGTGTGCTTCGCAGGGTTGTGGTAGACATGATTTATGCTCCTCTTGCTCCCCCACAATCATCAAAGCATTGTGAATGACCTACAGGATTGCAGTAAGAGACAAAAACACATAAATAGTTAGGAGCAATCAAAATTTTCTCAGAATGGTTATAACATGAGACCATGGGAGATAAGTGGAAAACCATTTGACAAGAATGTAGACCATGAGATGGGTTTATGAACAGAATGGAATCTTACAAATTTTGGAAGGGTCCTAACACCCTATTCCAACAAGTAAATAAGATTCAATAATTCGTAACTTAAAACATGGAAATACATATAAGGTTATAACTTCTTTTGAAGAAATTTAAGCCTACAAAAGCAACAAATCTATACAACTCCAAATATAATCTTTTCCTCACTAACCTTGAATGACTACCATTAAAATAAGCTATAAAGTTAATCATATGTTTACGAAGAGCATAAAACACCATTAACTTTAAACCAACTATAATTTCAATAGAACAACTATAAATTTATAAATCTATAAACTTCACTTATAAGAATAACTTCCATTACATTTACCAACTACCAACAACCATATAAATGAATTAACATTGACATAAAAACACCTTCAAAACAAATATACTTCTTTCCCAAATATATATATATTCTTTCTATAAAACTTTTTGTCAAACTTCTAATAACACTTCCTACTAAGAACAACTACAATAAGTACATGAACTTCTGGTGCTCATTTAACTATCTCAATTTCTAATAACTACCAACTGTTAAAACAACATTTATATTTATATTCATAGAATTTTCATAAGCATAACTTACTATATTACAAATTCAAATCAAACATTATAAACCTACCTTATTTCCTATATGCAAAGGTTCCCAACTAACATCTTACCAAAAATCATTTCAATTCTAAACATATATACCTTTTCCTAACATCTCACCATTTACTAATTAATTCATATAACCAACTTGCATCTTCTAAAACAACAATAAGAATCTATAATTCTTCCTATAAACATAAATCACTAGCTAATCATTCACAATTTCAACCAAACTACTATAACCTATATAAATTCCTAACATCTAACCACTTATAATATCAAATCAAACTTGTGTATTTTCCTATGAGCATGGATTACCATCTATTATTTAACCCCTTAAGATTTCTAATATAAACAACTACCATGATATCTATTTCTTTAAAAAAAATGTCTTCTTCCCATTATATATTTTAAGACTACAATTTCTAAATAACCAAATTAAGAATAACAATAACACAATTATATTTAATAAAATGAGAACAACTTAATTTATTAAACTTCTTGCATATACCAAAAGAACAACAATAATTAAATAAATTTAATTCTAAAATTATTCATTACTAACAAACGAACCTTCTAATATCATCTTCCTTAAAAAATGACTTCTTTCCATTATATATTCTAAGACTACAATTTCTAGATAACTAAATTAAGAATAACAATAACATAATTATATTTAATAAAATGAGAACAACATAATTTATTAAACTTCTTGCATATACCAAAAGAACAACATTAATTAAATAAATTTAATTCTAAAATTATTCATTACTAACAAATTAACCTTCTAATATCATCTTCCTTAAAAAAATGACTTCTTTCCATTATATATTCTAAGACTACAATTTCTAAATAACTAAATTAAGAATAACAATAACAAAATTATATTTAATAAAATGAGAACAACTTAATTTATTAAACTTCAAGCATATACCAAAAGAGCAACATTAATTAAATAAATTTAATTCTAAAATTATTCATTACTAACAAATGAACTTTCTAATATCATCTTCTTCCTAATATTGACTTAATAAATCCAAACTAAAATCAAAATTTAGAAGACTCCCTACAAGCAAGATCTCCTCCAAGCCTTCTATTTAAGAACAATCACAACAATTTACCTTTTTTTATAAGATCAAATCAAAATAAATTTCAAGATTTCAATCACATTATTTTTATTAAATAAATTTCAGGCTCAAACAAGATACAAACTACAACATCATACTCATACAATCAGAGACTTCAATTGCTAAGATAACATAATTTGTGTAAATTATCATATGGTTAAATTGTTTTCTAAGGAATAAAGCCAGAGTTTTAAATCTATTGCAAAAGATGAATTAAATGGTATCTTTCAGCCAACAAGAAAATTTTTTTTAAAGAAGATTTGAAGGAAATTGTGAAGAAAACTTCACAAGATTTGGTCAAATTACTAGACATGCTTACAGGGTAACTTTCTAGAGGAAGTAGTGTTGGAGGCACAAGATCTTCATCAGGGTTACATAGATAAAAGCAAGGCATCCAAGATAAAAAGGAAATATGAATAATATGAGAACCAAATAAGTGGTTGCAAGCACTAACATGTTGCCATGGAAAATATATGTAAAGGCCAATACACTTCTTACTAGGCATTTCTCCTCTATCAGAGATAAATTGCAAGAATGAATGGGATAAGAGATTGATAAAAGCTTAAAATTGAGTCATCTATTTCACAAGATTGACATCACAATGCATGGTTACTGAGCTAATGATTTCAAGAGGAATAAGACAAAGGTTAAACTAGAAGAATAACATCTTGAAAGAATCTACAGAGATTGGAACAACAATCGACTACCCAGGCACAAGACAATACAAGTCAAAGAGATATTTAAATTCCAAATTACAGAACATGCAAGTTTCACACACAAGACATGCTAGTTTCACACATAGAACATGCTGCAATAAAATATAAACTACAAGCTACAATAATTGTAAATTCATAGATAGAGACAAATCACATACCTGAAATTCAGTCCCACCTCAAAATTTCTCCAACTCCTGCAACCAAATTCTCTATTCTTCTCCCCAATATCTCCATGCTCTTTCCAACTCCCCCTTCCGAACCAAATTTTCCCCATATAAAAATGGTTCAACTCATAAAATTAATGCAGACATGCATCCATTACCAAACATCCCACTCCTCCGAGAAATTCAAAATTTTGCTATAAAAAGGAGATCCCCAAATCTTCCACTTTCAAAATTGACAACTCAAGGCATTAATTTCACTTACCGGAAATTATTCTTAAACCAAATATATACTATCTACCCAAAGCTACAACTTATAACATAAATACTCTTGGACAACAGATAATTTAATTCTAGACTATTATAAAATTTAACCAAGGTGTACATTCAAGTTCTAAGCCAAAACAAATATTATCCACTAAAACTAATAGAAGTATTATTAGTAAATAATAAATCATTAAAGTATTATCCAACCACACATGAGCATTATTAACACAACTCGACTATACTCCAAAACACAGATTACCAAACATACAAGGCAAGGACCAAGAGTCACAACATGACTCGAGACTACAACAGAAGATAAGGACCGACCTAGTGGAATAGACCTCGCGTTATCTCCCATCACTGATACCCATTGGTGCAAGAACCTACTCAAACCTGCTATATCAGGTGGAGTCGAGGTTTGGTACCTGCAGCCTGCATCTAAACAATTAGTTGTATTCGATCAAACACATATATGTCAACACACAGAGAGAGTTAGAGAATCATGACGTAGTAGGGTGCTTGAAGCAAGTAGTACTATACCGTCTTTGCTCTTGAAACAATATCATAACAACTTTTATTTGAATTCAAATACCAACAGATCAAATGAAACATGATAATATTACTAAACATGTCAAGCGCATCATAACTAGAATAATAGTAATGCCATCATAAACTCATAACACATGTCTAATTATATCAGTCGAACATAGTCCATCAAGATCAAAATAAACATAAATCATAACCTACTAATCAAATGTCTCAGAACTGTATCAATGCAATGAAAGACTAACGACTATCTCCGACTGACAGAGAGCAATGCAGAAATACAACTATCACAAGCCAACAATGAGGGGGCACTACAAATAACATATTTGGTGCAGGAGCACCTAAGAGAACACTCTGGAGTAAGAAGACACAAATGATCAAAGGAGAAGCCCTTGGATCAAATCAAATCAAATGGAACATCCTAGAACCAATTATGGCATATTGTAATGAGCAAAATGATGTAATAATCAAATGTCCTAAGGGTCCTGGTAAGGACCCTAGGACCAAAAAATAATGTAAGTGGGCCAATAGTGCCTCTAGAGTCAAATAAGAGTCAAATAGAAGTGTCTAAGGCTAGTAATAAGGAATAATGATCCTAATAAGATCAACCATGATGAACTATGATAATTTGGTAGAGTAAAAGTCACATAAAACAAAGTTTAATATTCAAATTTTTGAATAATGCATTTGGTGGGAAAATCAAGAATGAATGGTTTTGGAAGTTTAACTATCTCCAACCTTTGGAAGTTGGTTGGAGAAGTTAGAGAGACATCATGTAAGCCTATAAAAGGCATTTGGTGGTACGGTGGAGTCATATTGGAAGCTTGAATTGTACGGTAGGCTGCAAATAGCAATAAAATTCAGTTTTGTCTTACACCTCCTTCTTGTTTCTATTGATCTTTTTGATTGTTGAGTGTTGGAAAATGTATTAGGACCTCAGTTAACATTAATAGACTTCATTTCATGCTCTGAGAAGGTTTTTGTAGGAATTTTCATTGCTGTTTATCTAACTATCACAAGGAACAGCAGGCTGTCCTGTGCATTTTGAGAGGTTTCAATGCCTCATAGGACCTTCCCATGGATGTAGGAGCCTGATACTCATGGAATAGGTCCTTGATTAGCTGTATAATATGATTTCTAATACTGACAAAGTAGGAGGAGTGCAAATGGGCAGGTGATCACCGTTGAAAGTCAGAGATTGCATGTGGAAAGAGCATTGAAATGGTGGCTCAGTTGTAGCAGCAGGAGATCGGCCTTAATAAGGTGATGGTTTTATGTTTTCTGAGGGTTAATATGGTCAAGGACATGGTGTTAGACCTTTGAATGAGGACTGGAAGTGATTGGAAGTGGGAGATCTAGCAAGCCCTAGGTTTTGAGGCCTAGAAAGGGGGGTTTTGTATTTAAACATGCAAATGAGAAAACCACTAGTTGAAACCTTGAAAATCCTTCATTTTTAATCCTTTCCTAAGACTTTTTTTAGGTTTGGAGTGAGGGGGATAAGTATTTGATAGGGTTCCTTTGTAAAGTGGGTGGATTAGGCCCTGCAGGAAGACAGCTAGGTTGTTAGGACAGTCATATTTCATCCAAAACAATAGTATATGATTTTGAAGTATGTTATATAAATCAATAGAGGGTACTTAGATCAGTCATTAGTTTTTGGAGTGCTTTGGGAAAGTTTGGAGAAAAGTACAAATTAGTCGCTGCACAGGGCTACAAGGATTAGGCCTGGTTAAGGGGAGTTGTCAAGAACCGGTCAGAAAGGTGCATGAAACCTATTGAATCTTGTTGTTTAGGGTAGGTTGAGACCCTAGAAGGTACAAGAATTCATCTGAGAAGTTGGAATCCAAATTTGAGCCCTTTGGTAGAGTTTAAGGCAAGGAGAAGACTAGAGAAGGCTTATTGGTTGAAGCCACAAGTTATTTCAAATATTTTGATCTTGTTAAATTACCTTTGGAGACCTAACACCTCTACATCATATTGGTATCAGAGAAGCAAGTAGATCCTTGAGGGTTGGTGAAAGTTGTGAAGATGCCCCCTAAGAACCAGATGGCTAGAGAGAATTCTAAGTTGAGAGAAGCCTTAGAGGCTAGAGAAAAAGAATTGAGGGATAGAAGAGAGCAGGATGCTGCAAGAGAAAGAGAGTTAAGACAAGTGAGAAGGGAGAATGCATCAATCTTGGCAAGATTGGAAGCATTGGAGAAGAATCCTAGAAAGGATGAACAAAATGAGTCAGAAGGAGATGAGGAGGCAGATGAGAATCCTCCTGAGGATGAATTGGATCCTAAAGAAAAGAAATTTGTGAGATTGTTGAAGGCAGTTCAAGGTTGTGGAACAAAGGCAAACATAGAGTTACCTATCTATCAGGGGAAGATGGATAGTGAAGAGCTATTAGGGTGGATAGATGCCCTTGAAAATTTCTTTGAGTATGAGGAGATGAGTGATGAGAAGAAGATTAAATTTGCAAAAACAAAGTTGAGAGGGACAACACTTACATGGTGGAGTAGTGTGCAAACAGAAAGAGTGGCTAGAGGTGGAACAAGAATCACTTCTTGGGGTAGGATGAAGGATATGATGAAGGATCAATTCCTTCCATCTAATTACTCCATTCAGACAAAGAGGATGAGACAGAATCTGAAACAGAAGGACATGGATGTTATGTCCTATACTGAGCAATTTCATAAGCTTAGTATTAGGGGAGGATTAGAAGATGAAGAAGAGAAAGTGGTAAGATACCTTAATGGGCTTAGGTATAACTTACAGGATGAGATTGGGTTAGTAGTACCAAAAACACTTGGAGAATGTTTTCAGTTAGCCATAAGGGCTGAAGAGAGAGTGAAGAGGAATCAAGAAAGGCAAGGAGGTTATGGAAGAGGAAACAGAGGTAGGGGCAGACCTACTAATGAAGTTCAGAGCAGCAATGAGAAAGGCAAAGAGTTTTCTACAGAATAGAGAGGTGGATATAGAGGTGGAGGTAGATTTGGATCAGGTAGAGGAGTGTTCACACGCAGATGTTATCACTGCAATGAGGTGGGACACACATCTTTCAACTATCCTAAGAAGGATGGTATTGATAAGAGAAAGGATACAAGAGTTCATTTGGCACAAGAAGAGGAAAAGAAAGAAGATCAGGAAATGTCATTAGCCTCTCCAGTAATGGACGGAGAAATGCTCATGGTGGAAAAAGGCAAAATGCAGCAAACACCACAGGTATCCATTTTTAAAACTAATTGTTTAAGCCATGGAAAAATATGCAAGTTGATTATAGATTCAGGTTCACATGATAATTTAGTCTCTTGGGAAATGGTGCACAATTTGGGATTGAAGACATTTGATCATCCTAGTCCTTACAATGCCACTTGGGTAAGTCAAGAACAGCAAGTAATGGTTAATCAAAGGGCATATGTTGATTTTTCAATTGGTCCATATCATGATTCTGTTTTATGTGATGTTATTTCAATGACATGTGGGCATATAATTTTGGGAAGACCATGGCAGTGTTTGAGAAGGACAGTTCATGATGGTTATACAAATAGTCATTTGGTACACAAAGATGGTAAAAAGTATAAACTAATGCCTTTACCATGTGAAGATAAGAAGAAACATGCTATTGTCTGTTTTGGAGAGAAATTGCAATTGAATGTGCAGGTTGAACAGCAGGAATAGTTGCAGCAAATTTGGGACATGAGTTGCATCAAGATTGGGGACATTGATTGCCCTATAAGGAGGCTGAAGAAGGAAGGTAGACAACAGATAGTACAAGAAGAAATAAATCAGAATTCTAAGATGGAGAATGCAAGAGCATTACAGCAGCAAGGTCCTAGACTAGGACAGCAAAACATGTTTTATGATGCTAACATTTTTTGTAAGAGTCATGCAGGTGGGAGAAGGAGGAGGATAACTCTTGGAGACTTCATGTTTCCTATCACTACTCAAAGGAACATTTCAAAGAGACTGGAGGAGGTTTGGAGCAGATCACATAACTCTTGGGACAAGAGTTTTTATCATGCTGGGGAGTATGGTGCAGGAGCACCTAAGAGAACACTCTGGAGTAAGAAGACACAAATGATCAAAGGAGAAGCCCATGGATCAAATCAAATCAAATGAAACATCCTAGAACCAATTATGGCATATTGTAATGGGCAAAATGATGTAATAATCAAATGTCCTAAGGGTCCTGGTAAGGACCCTAGGACCAAAAAATAATGTAAGTGGGCCAATAGTGCCTCTAGAGTCAAATAAGAGTCAAATAGAAGTGTCTAAGGCTAGTAATAAGGAATAATGATCCTAATAAGATCAACCATGATGAACTATGATAATTTGGTAGAGTAAAAGTCACATAAAACAAAGTTTAATATTCAAATTTTTGAATAATGCATTTGGTGGGAAAATCAAGAATGAATGGTTTTGGAAGTTTAAATATCTCAAACCTTTGGAAGTTGGTTGGAGAAGTTAGAGAGACATCATGTAAGCCTATAAAAGGCATTTGGTGGTATGGTGGAGTCATATTGGAAGCTTGAATTGTACGGCAGGCTGCAAATAGCAATAAAATTCAGTTTTGTCTTGCACCTCCTTCTTGTTTCTATTGATCTTTTTGATTGTTGAGTGTTGGAAAATGTATTAGGACCTTAGTTAACATTAATAGACTTCATTTCATGCTCTGAGAAGGTTTTTGTAGGAAGTTTCATTGCTGTTTATCTAACTGTCACAAGGAACAACAGGCTGTCCTGTGCATTTTGAGAGGTTTCAATGCCTCATAGGACCTTCCCATGGATGTAGGAGCCTGATACTCATGGAATAGGTCCTTGATTAGTTGTATAATATGATTTCTAATGCTGACAAAGTAGGAGGAGTGCAAATGGGCAGGTGATCACCGTTGAAAGTCAGAGATTGCATGTGGAAAGAGCATTGAAATGGTGGCTCAGTTGTAGCAGCAGGAGATCGGCCTTAATAAGGTGATGGTTTTATGTTTTCTGAGGGTTAATATGGTCAAGTACATGGTGTTAGACCTTTGAATGAGGTCTGGAAGTGATTGGAAGTGGGAGATCTAGCAAGCCCTAGGTTTTGAGGCCTAGAAAGGGGGGTTTTGTATTTAAACATGCAAATGAGAAAACCACTGGTTGAAACCTTGAAAATCCTTCATTTTTAATCCTTTCCTAAGACTTTTTTTAGGTTTGGAGTGAGGGGGATAAGTATTTGATAGGGTTCCTTTGTAAAGTGGGTGGATTAGGCCCTGCAGGAAGACAGCCGGGTTGTTAGGACAGTCATATTTCGTCCAAAACAATAGTATATGATTTCAAAGTATGTTATAGAACTCAATAGAGGGTACTCAGATCAGTCATTATTTTTTGGAGTGCTTTGGGAAAGTTTGGAGAAAAGTACAAATTAGTCGCTGCACAGGGCTACAAGGATTAGGCCTGGTTAAGGGGAGTTGTCAAGAACCGGTCAGAAAGGTGCATGAAACCTATTGAATCTTGTTGGTTAGGGTAGGTTGAGACCCTAGAAGGTACAAGAATTCATCTGAGAAGTTGGAATCCAAATTTGAGCCCTTTGGTGGAGTTTAAGGCAAGGAGAAGACTAGAGAAGGCTTATTGGTTGAAGCCACAAGTTATTTCATATCTTTTGATCTTGTTAAATTACCTTTGGAGACCTAACACCTCTGCATCAATATTTTACTAAGAAGTAGAATGATGTAAGGAATAGATATTTAGTAAATGATCAAGAGTTCTATTCCATAACTCAATCCTTTAAGAAGTTGAGACATTATTTATTTTTAAAGGAATTTGGTTTTTACACTAACCATGAAGCTTTGCAGTATTTGAAAAATTAGGGTAAGTTGAATCAGAGACACATGAGATGGGTTGAGTTCATGCAGAGTTATACATTTGTGTTGAAACATTGAAGTGGAAAGTCAAACAAAGTTGCCGATGGGTTGAGCAGAAGAAGAAACTTGTTGATAGAAATGTGGGTAGAAGTACTGGGATTTGAGGAGTTGAAAAACTTATATGAGGGGGACTTGGATTTTGTGGAAGCTTGGAGAGCATGTAGAGAACTAGTTGTAATAGATAGAAGAAAGTGGGTGGAATACTTCATTGAAGAGGATATGTTGTTCAAAGGGAATCATATGTGCATTCCACAGAGCTCAATGAGGGAGAACATGATCAAGGAGAAACATGGTGGTGGATTAGCAGGACATTTTGGTATTAATAAGACAGTGGCTTTGGTGAATGAACATTACTTTTGGCCACAAATATATAAGGATGTAAGGAAGTTTATTGAGGGTTGCAGAATATGTCAAATTGAAAAAGGGAGTAATCAGAATACTAGATTGTATAAACCTTTGACAATACGAAAGAGACCTTTGGAGGATATTAGAATGGATTTCATGTTAGGCTTACTAAGAATACAAAGGGCACATGATTCCATATTTGTATTAGTGGACATGTATAAATCTATATTAGTGATCAAAATACTAGATTGTATAAACCTTTGACAATACCAAAGAGACCTTGGGAGGATATTAGAATGGATTTTATGTTAGGGTTACTAAGAATACAAAGGGCACATGATTCCATATTTGTATTAGTGGACATGTATTTTCCAAGATGATGCATTTCATTCCTTGTATGAAGACAAATCGTGTTGCACATGTTGCTAACTTATTTTTTAGGGATATTGTGAGATTGCATGGATTACCATGAAGTATAGCTTTAGATAGAGATGCAAAGTTCATAGGATATTTTTGGAGGACATTATGGAAGAAGATGAAGATCAACCTAAAATTAAGTTCAACATATCACCCAAAGACATATGAACAAATAGAAGTAGTAAATAGGAGTTTAGGCTACTTGTTAAGATGTTTGGTAGGAGAGAAGGTAGGAAATTAGGACATAATTTTACTGCAAACAGAGTTTGCATACAATAACTTAGTAAACAAAAGCATGGAAGACACCATTTAAAATTGTGACTAGATTCCAACCTAGAGGAGTTGCAAAACTTAGAGACATCAACATGGAAAGCAAAAGGAGCGTGGAAGCAAAAGACTTTGCATAATACATGGGAGTAGTACACACTCAGGTATGGAAGAATTTGGAAGAGATGGACAAGAAGTATAAAGAGCAAGAAGATGAGAAATAGATACATAAGTAATTTTCTATCAGGGATAAAGTCATGGTATATCTAAGGAAGGAATGATTTCTAGTAGAAACATATAATAAGTTGAAGATGAGAAAGTTTGGACCATGTATGATTCTCAAGAAGTTTGATTCAAAAAAAGCATATGAAGTGGAGTTACCAGAAGCACTTAACATATCACCCATATTTAGCATTATAGATCTATATCAGTACCATGAAGGCCAACCTAGTGACAACACCAAGGAAGTTTTTTAGAAGATCAGATATCATATCAATAGCAACGGTAAATATTTTGGATAACAGAGTTGTGTGCAACACCAAAAATAGGTAGTATAAGGAGTACCTAGTTAAGTGGAAAGGAATGCCAAAGAAGGATTCATCATGGATTTCATAGGCTAAGGTAGACTGCATTGGTTTTCCTCTAGCCCCAAGAAAGTAAGGGACTCACTTTTCAAACAACCTTGGGTGTCTGATGTAGGAGCATCCCAGGTTGAAAGGCAATCTTGCATCAACCAAAAACATTTTATTTTCTTGCATTTTAGTTAGTTGTAGTTTTAGAATAAGTTATTACATTTCACTACATGATCATAAATCTACAATGGCTCATGCGCATCATATTTAGGATTCAAGAGATTTTTTATATGTCTATTGAAAGGTATCACTATCAAAAGCATCATTAGGAATCACATCTCAGAGCATCCAGCACTCACTTTGGTGTATGGGATTTGTGGCACCTTCCCATGACTTACGACACCTAATTGAATATCTCATAAGGCATTATGGGACTAGAAGCACCTTCTCCCAGAACCATAATGTGTTTCATTAACACTTGAGGCATCACCACCTGATCTTGGCTAAACTACACATTTCATAAGGTATTGGTATGTGGAAGCCCTTGAGGCCAACACAGATCACTCCTTGAGCTAGAGAACACTATATAAACATATCCTAGATCCATTTGGAAGTAGTTAAGTTAGTTAGATAGAATAGATTGAAGTTTCTGGAGGAGAAAGTGACATAGAAGGTGAATGTGCCCAATTGTCATATCTTTCACATGTTGAATCGTAATGAGCATTTAACTAGACTATAAGCCAATTGTAATCATTTGTGATGTTGAATCAATCAAATTCTATTTTATTGTCTCATTCATGTGTTTATTCTACTATGCTCTAAGGATGCATGGTTGGATAGTCCTTTCTCTGGAGCATCTATCCATGACCACATCAAAAACCCAACATGCATGATAAAAGTTAAATTTCCAAGAAACACAAATGTTTTTGGATTGACCATGCAAAACACCTAGACATTAGGAAGGCATTAGTGATGTGAAACACATATCAAATTCATCAAACATTGACTAAATTAAATACATGAAAATATCTGAAAACATATTTAGAGATCGTAAACCATGCTAAAAAGAATGAAAACCCTAAAGAAAGGTAGAAGATCAAATATAATGTATTAAAAACTTGTTTCCAATGGTTTCTAGCCCTTACAATGAGTTACAATTACATATTTATAGTTTAAGTTGAGATGGAAAGGTGAAAATTTGTTCCCTCCAAAAATCCTATATAAGACAAAATACAATAGAATGTGAAGAGTCACTTTGACTTGCACTTTGAATTCTGTTATTTCATTACATATTACTTAAAATTTGACTTACAAATGAGTGTCACAAACTTGTGTACACTCTTAGTTATCCTCCAATATTATTCTTGTTAGAATGCACAAGACAACTAAGAGGGGGGGGTGAATTAGTTGTATATTAAAACTTTAAACCCTCAAAGCAATTTCAATCATAAACATCTTAATATGCATTAACAAAATGTTAACATATAAAGCAACAATTCAAACACATCCAAACACATAAGAACACCATATTTACATGCAAAAACTAATAAGGCAAAAAACATGGTGAGGATTAGCTCACATATATATGAATAACAACACTAAAAATCAATAGGCTCACTGCCCAGAAGAAAGGCTCATTGCCCAGAAGAGAGAAGAAAGAAGAATATTGTTACAGAGAGATTCGATATCTCAAAACAATAGGAGAGATCCACCACTACCACTCCTTTGCATCCACAACCTTTGGCTCATTGCTTCTAGCAACTTTTGGCACACTAAAATGTAGACACCTTCTACTCACTGCATTCCAGAGTCATAAGAATTTAAGTTCACACACAACTTCACTACCCTTGTTTCACATTCATATATTCTTCTCTACCTTGCTCCACTCATCTTCATCTTGCATTAATACCATCCACAACCAATACCTATCTTAATTAGGTTTAATCCTAATGAAGCATGTGCATTACACACATGGAACATTACTTAGGTTGGCACTAAACACTTTCGTGGTGGAAAGAAGTGAAAGTGGACCATATCAAGGGGTAACTAGGACAAATCCATATCATGAAGCTACTCATCACATCCACAATCCATGACGTACCTCCACAAATGGTGCTAGTAAGCCAGGTCAGCCAGACCTAAGCTAATGACCATATTTAGGCTTCTCCAAGTCCAAGAACATCATGTAGACCAAAGAGAGACACTCCAAAGAATTCACACACACTCCCAAAATACTCATCATCATCATAAACTTATACAACACTACCACAACCATCTGAATCAAAGAATGTCTTCATTATACATATCAGGACACACTATTATTGATCATGAACACAAGAACTAAACTTACAAAGCATCCTAACACTAGAAACTTCAAAGGAAGGTTGATACAAATAATATAAGTACTCTCCTAGATCTGCAAGACAGGAAAGCTCAATGCGAAGAAATGCAGAGCATTCTTATTTTTCCCAGACACCCTCCTTCACAATTAAATTTTTTGTCAAACACATATTCTACTTCCACATGAACTAGAACCTAAAACTTTGAATATAATACCTCTTAATACCTCTAATTAATACTTCCAAACTGCACAAGCATATCTTCAATTAGGAAGAAATGTGGATAATAACACTGAGGGTACTATTATCACACTACACACCTTTTTATCAAATTTTCTCAAAAGCACTTGGAAACCAAGTGAACCATCTACTGGGAGTTGACATCAATGACAACACTAAAAAGTTTCCAACAATCTCCCCCTTTGTCATTGATGGCAACACCAGCTCTTTGAAGAATCATCAAGACCTAAAGCAATCAATCAGCAGATCTGTAACTAGTAATATTCCCCCAAACAGAAACAACTTTTACTCTTCACACACCTCTCTGCACAATGGTTTTTCAATCACTTCAACTCTCTTCCCCTTTGACATCAATGGTGAAGGGTAACAACTCTAACACCAGCAAGTATCTTCTCTATCTTCACAGCTCTCACTTTTTTTGCAACTCTCCCCCTTAAGATCATAGGATTTGCTCCATCTAACTGCACCAACCAATAGTATCACTACCTACTCCCTCTAAGAGGTATCCTTCAACATCAATCTAGGGCTAAAAGTGTATCTTGAAATTCTTCTTGGATAGATGCACACATTTATGCATCTAGTTAAGAGGAGGGGCAATAACCCCTAACTTCTGTCGAAGATATAGAAAAGTATCTTTAGGGAGAGCCTTTTTAAAGATGTTTGCAACTTGATCCTTGGTAGGAACCTACTCCAACTTCACTTCATTCTCTGTAATCTTTTCTCTTAAGAAGTGATACTGAATTGAAATATGCTTTGTCCTTGAATGCATCACCAGATTTTTTGAAATGTTGATAGTGCTTGTATTGTCACATGGGATGCGACTAGGTTTATCATATGACACTTTGATATCCTTCAATGTCTACTTCATCCATAACAGTTATGTGTAACAATATGTTGTTGCAATATATTCTACCTGTACAGTAGATAATGACACCAATTTTTGCTTCTTACTTAACCATGAGATAAGTCTACTTCCCAGAAAGAAAGCACCACCACTTCTACTTCTTCTGTCATCTATACATCCTGCCCAATCTACATCTATATATGCACTCAAGGAGAAATCAGTATCCTTGGTATACCATAGGCTAAACTTGAGAGTGCCTTTCAGGTATCTGAATATCTTCTTTACTGCTAATACATGTGACTCTCTGGGATCAACTTGGAATCTAGCCACAAGATAGATTGCATGCATGATATCCAGTCTAGTAGCAGTAAGGTACAATAGTCCATCAATCATTGATCTGTACTTGGTCTAATCAGCCTTAGGGGATTCATCATCTTTACTTAACTTCCAACTAGTAGTCATGGGAGTACACAATGGTTTGGAGTCTTCCATTCCAAACTTCTTTAATAACATTTCCTTAGCATACTTTGACTATGAAATGAAAATGTCCTTTTCTAATTGACTGATGTGTAACCCAAGGATGAAGTTCATTTCCCCACACATTGACATTTCAAATTTTTTCTGCATTTCTTTTCCAAATCTCTTTCACATACCTTCATTTCTTCCAAAGATTTGTATCATCCACATACACTTCCACAATCAAGATTTGATCTTCTTCAACTTTGAAGTACAAATTGCTATCTATAGTGCACTTTTTGAATCCTTGTTGTAGTAGGTACATATCCAACCTTGCATACCAAGCTCTAGGAGCCTACTTGATGTTGAAATACACATGACAATAGAGAGGGGGGTGAATCAATTGTAGCAAAAACTTAACTTCTTTCAAACATCAACACATTAATAATTCAATTATGATTTAACCATGAAAGCATATAGTCAGAAACTTAAACACATTCACACATGAGACACCAAATTTTTACATGGAAAACCCAATGAGGGAAAAACCACGATGAGTGTTAGTTTATGGGGAGCATGCAGTGAAAGTGCACAACTGATCAAAAATTGATTGGTGAGAGTTTGACTTATGTCTTAGTGATCTACTCTTCTTCTTTTGTTATCGGCCAAACATAACCCATTGGCCACTTTTCAACTTATCTCTCTGAAGTCTTAGTCACTCCGATGTGAGGTTCAACACTCTTTTCCTATTAGCAAGAAAATCACCATCGGTTAGCTTCGAACTTGTCACTCCAACATCCCAAATCTTCTCGATGGGTGACTCTACGCTTCTTGCCTATCGACAAGACAATTACTATCGGCCACGTTAGAATTTGCTTCGCCGATACACTGATGAATTTTGTCTTCAGTGTAACTTAGTGTTGTTGGTGTAACCTCATTCTTGTTAGGCTAATGTAGTGATGAGACCAACTTTTGACATCAGTGAGACTCTTCTTATTGGCGAGCACTTACAAACTCTGACTGATGCACTGATAAACCAACTCCCTCGATGAGACTCATCCTATCGGTGGGACTTACTCTAGAGCTGCTGATACACCGATGCACAATTTGCTCTCTCCCTCTTCAACTGAACCCTAGTACATGGAGATGCTAGGTCACCCTACTATGCAAAACACTCCATCTAGATCCTCTGCACCATCGAACACAAAAATAAAACAAGAAAACAAAAATGAATACTATACAATGAAGCCATTCCACTGATCTTGACAGGAATCGTACCAATGGAATGCTTCACGTCAACATATTGCAACAATGGTAAACATAGAAAGACAGAAATCTATAGTTATACGAATTGCAGTTACAGGGAACACAAATCAAATTGACGAAACATAATAGTTTTATTTCTCCTTAGAAAAATACACAATCACTTTCACACTTCTCCTTCCTCTCTGATGGTTCCTTCCTCTGGTTGTTATCAACTCAACCTACCAGTAGTTGGAAAAACTAATTGATGCAAACAGTTGGGAGACCAACCAATCCAAAACTACTTCAAATTGTCCTACTACCCTGTTTTGGTACTATGTGATTACAATATGACAAAAGTGTGTTTTCAGTCACTTTGGACTTACAAAATGGGTTCTAGGTCCTGAAAGACCTAGAGACAAAGAGAAATGAAGATGCATGGGTCAAATAGACCTTATTACAAATGAAAACAAAATTTTCTAGGTGCTCCTGCACCATACTCCTTGGGTGTAAGTTGTCTCAAGTCTTCTTAGAGACTAACTGCTGCAAATCACCACCCTACTTTTTGATGTCTTCTTCTAGCATCCATGTGGCTTCTGAATTTGGAAGTCCTTTCCATTTGACTAAGTGCTCAAAATAGGTTTGATTTCTTATCTTCTTGGCTATCCTACTATCCAAGATGCACTCCATCTTAGCTGGTTCCTTAGGCAGTAAATGCTGCACCCACTCTACATTGTCTTGTATAGAATCTTCTGCACCTTCTCCTGTATCAGGACTCTTATATAATGTTAGATCAGCAACATTGAATATAGGTGAAATAGCAATATCATCAGGGAGTTCAATTTTGTAAGCATTAGGACCATATTTCTCTAAAATCTTACAAGGTCCAATTTTTCTCATCATCAACTTGTTGTGGTTTCCCTTGGGTAGTCTGTTCTTGTTGAGATGAACCATGACCATATCTCCTATGTGGTACTGCACATCCCTTATCCTTTGATCCACTCTAGCCTTGATCTTCTAACTATTCTTATGTAGAGTATCTCTGACTTGTTGATGGATCTCTTTCATAGCCTCTATAAATGTATCAGCATGTCCACTCCTTTTGTCCAACCCTTGAACATCTCTCAATTCAAAAATTCCTCTAGGATGACTACCATAGACAACTTCAAAAGGACTTAGACCTATACTTTTGTTTCTAGAATCATTATAGGCATATTATTCTTGTGGGAGTACCACATCCCAACTACCTCCATGTTCTCTTGTCAAACATCTCAGCAGATTGCCTAATGACCTATTCACAACCTCAGTTTGGCCATCAGTCTAAGGATGGTAGGCTGAACTAAAGGACAAATTTGTACCCAATCTTTTCCACAAGGTTCTCCAAAAATGTCCCACAAATTTGTTGTCTCTGTCAGATAAAATCCTCAAAGGCAATCCATGAATCCTGACAATTTCTTTAAAGAACAGGCCTGCAATGTAACTAGCATCATTGGTGGTTTTACAAGGAATAAAGTGAGCCATCTTGCTAAACCTGTCTACCACAACAAACACACTATCATAACCTATCCTTGTCTTTGGTAACCCCATCACAAAATCTATACTCAAACTTTCCCAAGGTCTGTTTGGTATGGGCAAAGGTTGGTACAGTCTTGCATTGGTTGAGATCCCCTTTGCTCTCTAACATACCATGCAACTCTCAACAAACCTTCTAATATCAGATTGCATCTTTGGCCAAAAGTAAAATCTCCTTACTAGATATAAGGTCTTATTGAGCCCAAAATGTCATCCTAAACCACCACTATGTTTCTCCTTCACTATATTATCCCTCATTGAACACTTAGGGATACATAGTTGACTCCCTTTAAACAAAAGTCCATCCTGCAATGTATAATCTAAAAATTCACTATGGAAAGCATTGGCAAACTCACTGTAGACCATGTAAATCTCCTTGAAATCTTGGTCCTTTTCATACAATCCTTTGAGTGCCTCAACACCCATGCTTTGTAGCTGCACTACTTGTATTGTTAACTCCCTTCTGCTTAAAGCATCAGCAACCTTATTGGTTATCCCCTTCTTTTGTTTGATGATGAAGGTGTATGCTTGAAGACTTTCCACCCACTTCATGTCTCTATGACTAAGTTTTTCTTGTCCATTCAAAAAATTGAGAGCATGATTGTCAGTGTATACAATAAATTCTTTAGGAAGCAAGTAGTACCACCATTTTTTCAGAGCTTGTACCATGGCATACAACTCTAAATCATAAAAGGAGTACTTCCTCTTAACTTAATTGAATTTTTCACTGAAAAAGTCTACTAGTCTACCTTCTTGGCTCAACACTACCCCTATGGCCAACCCACTTGCATCACATTCAATAGTGAAGACCTTATTGAAATTAGGAAGTACTAAGACAAGATATTCAACAACTTTCTGCTTCAGACTTTCAAAACTCTGATCTGCCTCTTTTGTCCACACAAACTTCACCTTACCTCCACCCTTGATGGTTTCTAACATAGGTGCACAAATATCACTGTAGTTCCTAATAAATTTTCTATAAAATGTAGCCAAACCATGAAAACTTCTGACCTCTCCTGCTATCCTAGGTGTAGGCCAATTCAAAATAGCTTCTACCTTGGAAGAGTCCATTTTCAAATCACCCTTAGAGATGACAAAGCCCAAGTAAATCAATTATTGTTTCATGAAGTCACACTTTTCCAAGTTTATCATTAACTTTTGATCTTGTAGCCTTTTCAATACTATCTCCAAATGTTTCAAGTGTTCTTCCTTGCTCTTACTAAACACCAAGATATCATCAAGGTAGACTACCACAAATTTCCCTATGAATTCCTGCAACAACTCATTCATTAGTCTCATAAAGGTGCTAGGGGCATTTGAAAGACTAAAAGGCATCACAAGCCACTCATACAACCCTTCATTGGTTTTGAATGTTGTCTTCCACTCATCCCCCTCTCTTATTCATATTTGGTGATACCCACTCTTTAAGTCTATCTTGGAGAAATAAGTAGCCCCTCCCAAATAATCTATTAGATCTTCTATTCTAGGTATAGGAAACCTATACCTGATGGTTATCCTATTGATGGCCCTAGAATCGGTGTAAAGCCTCCATTTCCCATCCTTCTCTAGGGCTAAAATAGTAGGTACTGCACATGGGCTAAGGCTCTTCCTTATCAGCGCTTTGTTTAGGAGTCCTTGAATCTGATTTGCTATCTCTTCATTCTACTAAGGGGTCATTTTATATGCTACCTTATTAGGAAGTACTTCTCCTGGTATGAGGTCTATCTGGTGGCTAATATCTCTGACATGTGGTAGGGAATTAGGTAAGTTTGTTACAATCACTCCTTTGTAATTTTCAAGTAGATCTCTAACCTCCTTAGGTCCTACTTCCCTCACACTTTCCTTCTTTTCCCCCTTAGGATTCATAATCAAAGAAAAAGCTAATCCATCACCTTCCTTTAATGTGTCCATGAACTCTTTTTCTCCTACCATCATTACACTAGACCCTACATGTTGTGGATCCTCTTCTACCAATGACTGTATACTATAAGTCACACCATCCTTTTGGAATGAGTAAGCATTCTTTTCTCCATCATGATGAGCCTTTCTGTCAAACTGCCATGGTTTGCCTAACAAAAGATGGCAAGCATCCATTGGAAGGATGTCACACTAGATTTTATCTCTATACCCCCCAATACTGAATTCTACCCATGCTTGTTCATTGATGAGTATGTACTATCCCTTATTCAACCAACTAACTTTATATGGACTGCTATGGGGTATCTTTTCTAGATTCAACTTATTCACTGCTTCCAAAGATATAATATTATCAGTAGAGCCAGAGTCAATAATAACTTTACAAACCTTACCTTGGATCTTGCAGTTGATTCTAAAAAAAGCCCTTCTTTGAGACGGTTCAGTCTGCACTGGTTCCTTGAGCAGCGTCCTCTTGATCATCAGATTTTCTCTCATCTCTGATGTTAGATTCACTTCAGGAGATGTCACACTCCTTGCATTTTCTTGAATCAAAATGGTTCTCTTCTCATCACCATGAGAAGTTGAGGCCTTCTCTGGACACTTGTATGCTAGGTACCCTATCTGATTGTAGTTATAACATCTCATATTAGAGAACTTGGATCATCGACCTGATCCATTTGTCCCACCCCTTCCATTAGGCCTTCTTCCTCGGTAGCCTCCTCTGCTACTTGAGTCCCCAACTTGTTCTTCTTGTCTAGACTCACCACAAGGCCTCTAGTTAGGACTTCTTCCCCCAAAATTGCCTCTACCTCTGAAACTTCTTCCTCCTCTAACTCTATTATTCTACTCACTCTTTATCTTTATCTTCTCTTCAACCCTTAAGGCCATTTGGAAACACTTGTTCACTGTTTCTGGTGCTAAGATGCTGATCTCATCTTGGATGTTCATCCTTAGGCCATTTAGATACCTTGCCACCTTCTCTGACTCTTCTTCTTATCTCTTTGATCTGAGACTAAGTTTATGAAACTCTTGTGTGTATGCATTCACATCAAGGTCTCTCTGTCTAAGGTTCTACAACTTCTTATTCATCTACATGTTATAGTCCAGGGGTAAGAATTGTGCCTTGATTTTGGTCTTCATCCTTTCCTAGGAGGTTATCATATTCTTCCCCTCCTTGACTCTTTCTCCTTGCTCATAATTCCACCCTGCAAGAGTAGACCCCTTCAATCTTTCCTTTCCCAACTTAACCCTCTTATCATCAAGGACTTCTTTGTATTCGAAATGATTGTTCAATGCCTCAATCTAGTCAATCACCTCTTCAACTTCCATACTTCCACTATACATAGGTAACCCATCTATGGTGTCCCTATTGACTGAGTTAAAAGCATTTACAAATGCCCTCTAGTCTGCTAGTATCTCCTCTGTACTCTTATTGGTTTCATCAATTTCTATATCTCCTTCATTGTTGTCACTTTCATCTTCCTTATCCTTACCCTAAGTTCTTTTCAACTCTTCAAGCTTGGACTCAAACACCTCTTTGATCAATTTCTTCACTGCATCTTGTGACATGCTTTTAGGAGGCATCATGTCAGCCTCTGTTTCACTTTCCTTGTCTGACATACACCAAAATCACACCACCCGAGTGATCTTCAAAACACTCTCTGATACCAATATGATGGGGAGTACATAGTGAAAGCGCACAACTGATCAAAAATTGATCTGTGAGAGTCTGACTTATGTCTCAGTGATCTACTCTTCTTCTTTTGTTACCGGCCAAACATACCCATTGGCCACTTTACAACTTATCTCTCTGAAGTCTTAGTCACTTTGATCTGAGGTTTAACACTCTTTGCCTATCAGCAAGAAAATCACCATCAGTCAGCTTTGAACTTGTCACTCCGACATCCCAACTCTTCTCGATGGGTGACTCTATGCTTCTTGCCTATCAGAAAGATAATTACTATCGACCACATTAGAATTTGCTTCATCGATACGCTGATGACTTTTACCTTCAGTGTAACTTAGTGTTGTCGGTGTAACCTCATTCTCGTCAAGCCGACGCAGTGATGAGACCAACTCTTGATGTTGGCAAGCACTTACAAACTCTGACTGATGTGCTGATAAACCAACTCCCTCAGTGAGACTTGTCCTATTAGTGGGACTTACTCTAGAGCTACTAATACACCAATGCATAGTTTTCCCTCTCCCTCTTCAACCAAACCCTAGCACATGGAGATGCTAGGTCACCCTACTGTGCAAAACACTCCATCTGGATCCTCTGCACCGTCGAACACAAAAACAAAACAATAAAACAAAAATGAGTACTGTACAATGAAGCCATTCCACTGATCTCAATAGGAATCATACCAGTGGAATGCTTCATGTTGACATACTATAACAATGGAAGGCACAGAAAGAACATAAATCTACAATTATACGAATTGTAATTACAGGGAACAAAAATCAAATTGATAGAACATAATAGTTTTATTTCTCCTTAGAACAATACACAATCACTTTCACACTTCTCCTTCCTCTCCGATGGTTCCTTCATCTGGTTGTTATCAACTCAACCTACCAGTAGTTGGAAAAACCAACCGATCCAAAACTACTTCAAACTGTCCTACTACCCTGTTTTGGCACTATGTGATTACAATATGACAAAAGTGTGTTTTAAGTCACTTTGGACTTACAAAATGGGTTCTAGGTCCTGAAAGACCTAGAGACAAATAGAAATGAAAATGCATTTCTCAAATAGACCTTATTACAAATGAAAACAGTATTTTCTAGGTGCTCCTACACCATTAGTATATTCAGCTTCCTCTACAGTATCATGTTGGGTATCCTTTTCATGATTGATGTATTTACTATCCTTTACTTGCCTATGCACATAGTGTCATATGGCTACTAAAGTGGGGGCTAAATGTTACATCAGAAATTGTCCTCTTGTATGGAATGGTACAATTTCTCACAATTTAGCTCCTCTCCTTTGGTGTCCTCTTAACCTATTCCTTTCTGACCTTGCTAAATCCTGATTGACCTATGTCTAATTGAAGAAATGTCATATTTCAAGACAATTGATGATTGAACCTAGAAAGAAAGTTTGGATTTGGGACTTCATGGACTCCCTTAATGCAAACCTAATCGAAAAAGGACTTGGGCTTGGGCACTTGTGCCCTAGCCCTATCCCATTTTCTAGGCTTTTGAATTTTGGTTGGATGTCTCTTCCCGACATGCATCTCGAGATTTCATTTTCAAAATTTTGTTTTCACATGATGTCGGCATGTTATTTCAAATTTTAAAATTCCTAAGGTTAGATATTTAAAGACATTTGAAAATCATTTTATCCCACACAATCTATATGCAAGATTTATGCCAAAACTCTGCCAAAATTTCCATTGAAGAATAACACTTTGTTGAAGCTCCTAGATTTATTTGAAGTTGCTATCATGGAGATATTCTATGGAGATTAGGAATCAAGATCTTGAGACTATATTGCTCTTCCTAGGGTTTGTACAACCTTTTATATGATCAAGAGAAGGGTTGAAGCCTCCAACATCGAGCTTGGAAATCCTCCGTGTATATGAGTACCTCACCTTCTTGTTCTACAAGTCTTCATTGCTCTCATCTCCTTGAGGTGATGTTATTGTTGTTTCATTGAGTGAAGCATGTTGAATGCACAATACAACTGAGAGGGGGGTGAATTAGTTGTCTCAAAAACTTTAAGCCTTCTCAAACATAATCACATCCACATCAATTCACTTAAACCCTAATTCTGTTATGAAGATTAAACATGAAAAATAGATAACATAAACTTAATGAAATCAACACCATACACAAAAGAACACAAGATTTTTAAGTGGAATGGCTCAATGCGAAAAGGGGTGGCTCACTACCATGAACTTATATGATAGCATCTACCACATGCCTAAGTTCAGTTCCAATGAAGCACAATACATATCACCTTTGCTGCATCACAACACAAACACTTTCATCTTCCCATCTTCGTACTTGTATAATTTACACATGAATTCATTACACATATTTATACCAATCATCAACCTTGGGACATACATCAAGGTCGGCAACACATTCTACAACCTTTGGAGCAATCTACAAGGTTGGCAAATGTACACAATTTAAATTAGGTATGGACATAAACAATCCTGTGAAGCAAAGGAATGAAGGTAGAATATTTCATAGCTTGGTTTAGACCTAAATACATCATCACACACTTCAACATGCTTCCACAATCTACAAAACACATCCACAAAGAGTGTAAACAACTAGGTCAACCAAAATTGATGTTAACACAAGGATCATTAGGCACACACTTCCAAGAACACAATCATAATTTGTAGACCAAGAACAAGCCTTCAACACAATCCAGAGACATCCATGAACAACATGAAATCACCTAGGAGCCAACAAATCTAGCTACAACAAATCTCACTTGAAGATAGTTCACAGACTACTCACAATAAGCACTGTCAAGATCTGCTACACAAGAACTTCCTTTTTGGAACATCAAATCACAAATCCTTTGCAATGAAGATAGATAAGGACCTTATAAAGATATGTCTAAAACCACACCACCTGAAACCACTCTACAAAGAAATGCATAGGAAAATACTTTCTCCCAGACACCTCTGCACAACCTAGAAACTCTATCAATTACAGTCTTCAAACTGGTGAACATAACTTCTACTACACAGCGACCTAGACCATTAAATTCTAGATTTAGGATCTTCAAACACTTCTCTAAAACATATCCAAATCTCACACTCTAGTCTTCAACACAGAAGAAATCTAGAGCAAAAACTCAGACAGTATCCTGGAAGCCAGAATACTCTGCAACACATTGTTTCCTCTGGAGAGCAAATTTTCTTAAAAGAACTTAGAAACTTAGTAACAAGAGAAATATACCAACTTCATCAACACTTTGATAAGGTATTAAAATTACTTTAACATGACAACTCAATCAAGCACCAATCAACAATATCAGAAGACACAGTTGACACCAATGACAACACAAGCATGTTGACATCAATGACAACACCAATTAGCACATACTTGTTGTTTAGGGTTAAAAATGAAGAGGATTTATTTTAATGGTTTGTGTTGATCCTCCTTTCACCACTAAACATTCAAGGACATTCAACTGAGTAGAGAACTCTACTACAAATCTCCTGTCACTTGGAACATAGGGGAAGATTAGAATTGTGTGATTTTGTTGTTTAATTAAGCCCAATTATTCTCAAAACCCTAATTTCACAAATTTGTAAACAAATAGACAAATTATAGAAAATGATCACACAGAGCTATTAAATGACAACCAAATACATACTAGATTTTGAAGTTCAATGAGCAAAAAAATTAGGGACTAATGAGTAGGTGCCCTACTCTAGTGCCTCCGTTTTGTCAGGATCTGGAAATGTTGTCTAAAACATAGTTCTATTCCAGAGATTCTGCAGTTGTGGGATCTAGTGGACTAATGAGTGAGAACTCCAGTCTAGGTCCCTCTTTTCTTCTTTGATTTGCTATTCTGACAGTCTACACTACTCTCTTACAACTCCACTTCTTTTTCTTTCAAAACCTGTAACCTGCAATCACAGAAAAGTGGGTTGGGGTTGTGGTGTTTAGAGGCTTGCCTCAGTTAAGCTCTGGAGAGACTTGTTAGATAAAGAGTGTGTATCCCTATAGGATAGAGGGAAAATCCAAATGATAAATGACAGAAAACACAATTGATATCACCTTGTAGTGAAGATCTCATGGAAGGAAGATGCTCTTCATGCCATGAGGAGATGGATGCCAAATCTGCAAATACAAACACAATAACAACACAAAATTCTGCTCTGCCACACAATGAATGCCTTGAATCACTTTCACATAAATCCACAAATTCACAATATCCATCTAGTTTATAAATGAATCATTAATCATGTTTATACATGCAACGACAAATATTCCTGCTAAGAATTTCATAATTTAAACTTAGGATGTCAACATAGGACCTAAATAACAGTCATAAAATGACACCCAAAATAGGTCCTGACCTAAAATAGGGAAGGACAGGGTGTGGGCACCCAAGTCCTCCCCCTATTTTAAGTAGGGTTTATCATAAGTGCACCCCCTAGGTCCCAGTTTCCATGAAACTTTAGGGTTTTCTCATCAGGTGTCATCAAAATCATGCAAGATGCTCTAAATGCATTCTACAGGACCTGAGAGCTAAACCTTAGGAGGGAAAAGCCCCCAAGGGGATATTTTTTGATGTAACATTTATCTCCCACTTTAATTTATGTATAAACACAAGGCCAATACATGCATTAAAGTATGGTCAACAAGAACAACAAACACGCCAAGCACGAAGAAGACACGCCAGTCACAATGAAGATAGTAACAAGCATGCAAAACATGGAGAAGATAGTTACAGTCACGCAAGACATGGAGAAGACGGTATTGAAGACATGCAAAACATAGTGAATACAGTGAATGCAGTGATTATTTTCTTATTCTTTTTCTCATTAATATGAAATACAAATGCAAGTGCAAGAAAAGTAAACACACAACCCAAAATACAAGATGTAGTCATCGCCACCTTTCTTTAAACCACATATGGGGCAATAGACACGCAAAAAACTTTTAGTGTAGGAGGGACTCATTGCCACCAGTCTTTAAGACTTTAGTTGAAAACAAACAAACCATACAAATCAAGCATGCCATACAAATCCCAAAGAATAGGAGGGAATCATCGCCATTGATCTTTAAACTATGCTTGGGAACGCCATACACACACATGGAAGACACAGAGAAAAGATGACAAACAAGCGATGGAAGAAACCAATTGCTAGGTTCGCAGCCATCTCAAGCACATTACATCCACACACCAATGATTAGGCTTCACCACAAAATTCCCTAAAGACACAGTTAAGGGTTAGGATAGTCTCAGATCTGCCTCACCTTTGTAGAGGACTTTTAGAAAATGATAAGATGTACAATCTCCTTGAGAAATACACCATCCCCACCTTTACAGAGGGCTTAAGATAAAAGGATATATGCGATATCCTGCATCTGTAGACAGGTTAAATGATTGCAATAGATTCAAGTTTTACAAACACTTTGCTAGAATCTAAATTAGATATCTTACCTTATATGCCCCCACCTTAAGGTGGTTGATATCATGTACCGATATCAAGCACATTAAGGTAGGAAGAAAACACACAAGGGAACATTAGCTCTCATAAAGCCCATGCCCCGTGGAGGTGACATGTACTTTACAATTGCCAAATGTTCCTACAAACTCACAATTTCCTACAAGAAAAGGTGTTAGTATCCATTCAACAATGCATATGATCATTCATACAAAGAGAGATGAGGTTATACTATGGATTCGGAGACTAAGTATAACAATGGGGCTATACCATAGAAATCTCAAAAGCGAGTGAAACCAAGGTGAGATTCAAAGATAAACAAATTACATGGAGCAACAGTATTGGAATGGTTTATAAGTGCGATAAGAAAACATCTAGATCACACAGAGTGATTCTACTAGCCAACTATCAGATAATATATATTCCAACCCCATCGTCATGTATGGACTTGGTCCATTTTTTTTATTTCTTGCTGAAGAGACACTAGGTCCATATCAGTATAATATGTTTTTTGTCATCTATCCTCTATCTAGAATCACTAGAGGAAGGGAAATAATAAATCAAGAGAGAAGAAACAAGTACCTTAGGGACAGTCACATAGGAGGGTACCCCCAAGTTACCAACCACAACACTATGTCCATAAGACACAACACACAACAGTGAAAATAGAGGAGAAGCAATATAGAAGAATGATGATACAAATAGAAGGTCACAACAGAGGTGGTCTCCTAGTATCCTTGACCTTACAAGAGTATCAAGGGTCATCCCAAGAGGCCTGAACAACACATTACATATCATGGGGGAAACACAACATGGAGGGGAGGTCACATAAATGAGCCAATTATGCTATGACATAGGTGACCACCAAGGTTAGAAACACTTATCAGATTCATCCAATTGTTAAGAGCATACATATCTAGGAAGATGCCACCCTTGAGATAAATTATAATATTGGCTACAATGAGTGTGGCATAAAGATGGAGAAATATTTATCTGATTCAAAGGGATGCTTCCCAGCGGACACTTTTTGTCTATCAGCCCAAGTATCTCACATGTTGTTTTGTTCTTGTTGAAATTTCATTAACATTGAGTTTAGGACAATAAGAGGCTTTCTTTTCTTTAAAAGGATTATATCCAATGCCACTTGAGTAATGTCTTGAAGTGGATTCTATAGGTACTCAAATTCCTTGTTGATTTACACCACATCCCTTACCTACATAGTCACAGTTGTTATAGAGGATTTTAAATCCTTGACCATAGAGGGATGCCAGTTCTGTAGAAGATGGTGAAGTTTCATAGGTCTCGTAATTTGTTGTATAAGTGTATTATATTTGTTTTCTACCAAGAAGGCTTTAGGTCTCTTAGGTGTTTCGAAAGACTACTTGGATGAGATCGATGCAACTTTTGATGTGTCAAGGTTATTAAGTTTATATTCCCCTACACTGCAATGATTAAAATCTAATGAACCCCAATCATCACCAAAAGGTGCGTTCAATGTTTTAGAGTCTTGTGCAACATTATCTATGGCAAAAAGTTTTGATGAATCAACTTGTAAGTTGTTTAGACTCATATTATTGTAAACTTGTTTTTTGCATTTCAATATGTAAACGACTATTTAGTTTAGAATTGGCTTTCACAGTGTGGAGCTTGTTTTGATAAATAAACTTTATTGATCTATGAAGGATAGATGAAACTACCCTCATGGCAGGAATCCATGGTCTACCTAGAATCATATTATATGAGAGAACCAAGCATAATATGAAAAAGATTATCTAATGTCATGGGTCCAACCATTATGGATAAAGTTATCATGCCCATAGTTTGTTTTGCAGCATTATCAAATCCACAAATGCTAGTTATATTTGGTTTAATTGAAGAGGTATCAATCGTAATCCTATGTAACAAATCAATACCACAAACATTAAGTGCTGATCCATTGTCAATCATAACTCGCTTTATCAATGTTTTATTTTTTGTGACAAAGATCATAAGTGGATCATATTCATCTTTTATCAATGGTATTTCATGCAGTTGAAAGAGAATATCCATTTTTGTCACATGCATACAATCCAATAGAGCCACCACATCATTCGGATTAATAGCAGGTTGTACAATCACCTTTTGTAAAGTTTCTTGGAGCATTCCATGGTATGTAGGTGATGTTTGTATTAAATCTGAAAGAGAGATCTTAGTCAGAGTAGCGCAAAGCTGCTCAACAAGATCATATTCTTGACCTCTTTTAGGAGTAAGATGAGGTGGTGGATGAAGTATAGGCTGAGAACATGGAAGAGAGATAGACACATGAGGTGCTTGTTTACTTTGCTTGTTATTATGGGTTTTGTATGTGTAAGCAATCACTGGGTGTTATGACACATTTTGAACACCTTGATTTCTTTAAGTAATTTGTTTTGCATAGTTGTAGATGTAATCAGGAGGTCTAGGTAGTTGTTGAGCACCTCGAACCATAATCACCAGCTTTAAGAAAGAGGGTACACTAAGTTCCCCCCGTACAATCATCTTAGGAATATTGGTACAATATATATTAATGAAGATTGAATTAACATTGTTTTCCTCTTGATTATACCCCACATCTATCCCTAAAGGATTTAATGTGAGATACCTTTTCTCATCCACTAATTCTACATCTTGGCAAGGGAGAGCATTGGAATGAAAATAAGGTATGGTGTTGTTAAGAAGGTTTGTAACATCAATAGAGCTATCCATAGTCTTCTCATATAAGGTATTTGGACATTCATCTATAGGAGAAGAAGGATCACTGATGGAATCATCATCATCATCACCATATGTTTGAGCTATTAATTCCAAAGCATTAAGAGAAATGTCACACTCATCATTCTCAATGTGTTTTGTTAAATCTTCTACTACCCAAGGGTATGTATTCATGAGAGATGTTAAGTTCTCAAAATCAGATACATAGTCAAGGATTTCAAATGAAGAGCATTTAAATAAATCCTTGTGATACATAGCTTGTATGTAAGTGAGAACATGAGGATTCATATTAAGAAATATGTAGAAATTCTTGAAGTTTTTGATATATGCATGTAAAGATACCAAAGAGTGATGAGATGAAGATTCCATGGTGAAATATCTTGTAACATCAATGTAAAATCAGATTTTAAAAAGTTATGCAAGAAACAAGTGCAAAACTATGTGTGAAAATGACCTAAAATGCTTGATTCTTTCAACTTTTTCCAATGCAAACAAGTGAAAGAAAAGATATTGTGAGGAAATTGATTATATGCAGAAAATAATATGTCTAATGTGAATCCAATAAAGTAATAATATCCTTCTCGACATGCTTTTGATGCAAACCTAGAGTGATGAATAGTCAAAACCTAGTGAAAATGTGCTAAAATATGCAAATTTTCAACAATTTTCAATGTAAGTGAGTAAGAGAAAGGGAGTTGTAAGGAAACTTGTGATGGAAATAAGGTTATAAAAGTGATATAAGTCACCTAATGCAATAAAATACATCACAACACACCTATAGTGCCAATTTAAGTCAAACCCTAATGAAAATATAGCTAGAATATGCAAATTTTCACAAATTTTCAATGCAAAGGCCTAATAGAAATGGTGTTGTAAATAATTTGAGGAGTGGAATCATATTATAACCATGATAGAAGCAAATTATTGCAGAAAAATCCTTCACAACACATCTTGATGCATTTCTAGAGAGACTTTAAGGCCAATATCTAGTGAAAATGCAAGGTTTTCAGACCCTATGTATGAAAGTTTTGCAAGAAAACCCTGCAATGAAACACTATAGTTATAAATCAGTTCCAATGAGTGTTTTAAAAGGGTAGTAAAATCTAAAATAATATTTTGACTACAAACCCTAGCTAATGCAAAACTAGGTTATATGGGAAAATGCACAATTTCAAGCAATTTTTATCAATTTAAGCATGAAAATGCAATGTAAATGAATGATGAATGTTGAATTTATGTATTTTAAATCAGATCTAATGATAATGACAAAATTTTATTGAAATTAAATTCAAACTAATTCAAATTATTTCAAAATGCTAGCTAAAAATGTCAAATTTTTTTCAAAATTTTCAATTTTTTTGTAATTTTTTGAATGCAATAAGATGAACAATGAAATGAATGTAAATATGAAGTACAACACTCAGAAAAGTGCAAAATTCAAAATAACATAGGTTCACCAAAATGTTTAAGGTTACAAATGAAGAGGATTGATTTTAATGGTTTGTGTTGATCCTCCTTTCACCACTAAACTTTCAAGGGCATTCAACTGAGTAGAGAAGTCTACTATAGATCTCCTATCAGTTGGAACATAGGGGAAGATTGGAATTGTGTGATTTTGTTGTTCAATTAAGCCCAATTATGATTACAACCCTAATTTTGCAAATTCGTAAATAAATAGACAAATTATGGAAAATGATCCACATAGAGCTATTAAATTACAACCAAATACATACCATATTTTGAAGTTTGGTGTGCTAAAAAGTCAGGAACTAATGAGTGGGTGCCCTAGTCTAGTGTCTCAATTTTTGTCTTGATATGGGATTGTTGTTTGCAGCATAGTTTTGTTGATCTAGAGATTTTGTAGTTATGGGATTCAAAGGACTAATGAGTGGGCACCTGAGTCCAGGTACCTATTTTCTTCTTTGATCTGTAATTCTGACAGTCTACATTGCTCTCCTATAACTCCACTTCTTTCACTTCTGAAACTTGTAACTTGCAATCATAGAAAAGTGGATTGGGCATTGTGGTGTTTAGAGGCTTGCCTCAGTCAAGCCCTGAAGAGACATTCAAGTCTTTTGAACACCGTTGTTAGATAAAAAGTACGTATCCCTATGGGATAGAGGTAAAATATAAATGATAAATGATAGAAAACATAATTGATATCACCTTGTAATGAAGATCTAATGGAAGGAAGATGCTCTTTATGCCATGAGGAGATGGATGCCAAATTTGTAAATACAAACATAATAACAACACAAAATTCTTCTCTGCCACATAATGAATTCCTTGAACGACTTTCACATAAAGCCACAAGTTCACAATATCCATCTAGTTTACAAATGAATCACTAATCATGCTTATATATGCAACTACAAACATTCCCGTTAAGAATTTCATAATTCAAACTTAGGATGTCGGCATAGGACCTAAATAACAGTCATAACCTGACACCTAAAAATAGGCCCTGACCTAAAATAGGGCAAGAGTAGGGCATGGGCACCCAAGTTAATCCCCCTATTTTAGGTAGGATTTATCATAAGTGCACCCCCTAAGTCCCATTTGCCATGAAACATCAGGGTTTTCTCATCAGGAGTCATCAAAATCATGCAAGATGCTCTAAATGCATTCTAAAAGACCCAAGAGCTAAACCTTAAGAAGAAAAAGCCCCCAAGGGGACATTTTCTGACATAACACTTACAACAAAGCAAGGTTTTGCTCTTTCCTTGATGCTTGAGTCATCTAGGGTTTTACATTTTCTACATATACATTTGTTAGATGAGCACACACATCTGTAAATCTTTATCCTTGGCTATTGTTAAGGTAGGAATACCAAAAATAGGGCTTGACTGAGGAAAGCTCCTATATAGCCACAACCATCTTTCTTCTCCTTTTGCATGTATAGGTTAAATTTGGTGAGATCCGATAGAAAGGAGTGACAAGAAGATAGATATTGTAGGTATAGTCATCACAGAGTTTTGAATTTTTAGACTGCAATATTTACAAGGCTTTGGGGTGGGCACCCAAGCCCACCTGGGCATATTCTTTAGGATCTGGTAAACTCCAAGGGATGCCTAATATCTAGTATAGAAGGTTTTTATAGAAGGAAAGTTGTAGGGCTTTGGGTTGGGCACCCAAGCCCAACAGATCTTTATTTTCCAGGTGCACACTCTCTGTACCTTATTCTTTGCATTTTTGTGATAGGCTTGTCTATATCTATCTCTGAATTTAGTTTGTTATAGTAACATTGTGTAATTTGGATTTCATGGTTAGTGAGTAGAAAGAACTTGTGAAATCCTAACAAACACTTACTTAGACCTAGCTAGCATAAAGGAAAGCATAAGAAATCTATAGCTTGATCCCAATCTCAGTTCTTATCTTCCTAATGTTTAGCATGTGAAAGAGTAAAGCTTGATTTGGTTTTGATTAACTATCGTAATCCTACTTTTTCCACTAAACATTTTGGTGAACCTGTGCTGTAAAAGAATTTGCATCCTTTTTAACATCAGATCTGAACTAGTTTGCTGTCCTAAATCACATTTAGATTGCAAACCTTCTTTTGTGAAAGTACATACATTGAAATTTGAGTGAGTTCTTTATCCTTGCATTAAAAGAGTTTGAAATTACAACTTTTTGTTTTGCATAGTGCTATTATATTTCATTTTCACAAAGTGTATGCTATATCATTTTACATTTAAGTCTTGGGTTAATTAGAATATGCTATAATGTCAGATTACTTTTTACAATACTTTCATGTGTATGATGATCCATTTAGTTGTGATGACTTCAATATGTTAGATGAAGCCCTTGAGGACTTTGTCTTGATTAAACATTTTGCTATGACTCCTAAACCGTCATTGTTTCAAAGATTAGTAAATGCAATCTATGTTTCTAAACCTCAGGAAGAACTTGTGAAGCTGAAGATAGTGGTCAACATGTGTGTGGATGTGGCCCAACCACACTCTAAACTGATTCTCACTATTAGAGGTCTTCCACCTTCTTCTTGACCTCCTAATAACATTTATAACTATGCTAAACACATAACACAATGAAATTCACAACCTAGTCATATTGTGGTTGCTCATACATATAACAAATAGAATAACAAGTAAAGAAAACAATAATCAAGCATTCAGATATCTTTGCCAATTTCACAACTGATGCTTCCTCAAGCACCTTGTTTAACACATAAAGCTATCCAAGACTATGATCCTTTTTAGCATCTTAGAGCTACTCTTGCTAAGATTTCTCTTTGGGAACTTATACAAACTTCACCTACATACAATGGAATGCTCCAAGAAGCTTTACAAAAGGTGATTGTACCACCTGCTGTCAAGTTAAATTATGTAGCAACTATATTAGATTGTATGCATGCACAAAAATAGATATTCTGTTTTAACAACATGAGTTGTCATCTCTTGAAGTTCAAAATTAGTATGATCCTTTGATTATATTCTTTAGAATAAACAAGAAATTGATTAAGAAAGTTATGATTGATAATGGATCAGATCTTAATGTTTGGGGCATTAATTTATTACATAAGATTAAAGTTAATACATCTTTGATTAAGACAAATAAAATAATTATTTGTAGCTTTGATAATGTTGGAAGTGTTAGTTGCCATTGCACCAAAAGATTAACCTATTAATGTCCGATACAACCACTTGACTTAACAAGCACGGGAGGCGGTTAAGCCCTTGTCGCAAACCACTGTAGCACAGCGCTGAACAAGGAGACCAAGGGCCACACCTTGCAAAAATCCTCCCCCAGCGCAAGCACGGGGTTTGAACCCGTGACCTTGGCTCTAATACCAATTGTTAGTTGTCGTTGCACCAAAAGATCAACCTATTAATGCCTGATACAACCACTTGACTTAACAAGCACGGGAGATGGTTAAGCCCTTGTCACAAACCACCATAGTGTAGCACTGAACAAGGAGACCAAGGGCCACACCTTGAAATAGGAAGACAATCCATAGCCACTATAACTTTGCTTGTACAAGTTAGGCCTGTAATTTTATCTACCTTGATTCATGTCATGCCTGGTTCCTTATCTTACAACATGATTCTTGGTAGGCCTTAGATTCATGCATTTGGGGTAGTTCCTTCTACCCTTCATCATTTGATCAAGTTTATTTATAAAGATAAACTACATACTATTGATGTTGATCCTAAACTAGATAATTGCTTACAAATTGAATTACAAAAGCAAGTTGTTCATCATAAGATCTTAAACAACTTGAAAGTTGATCCGTCAACTCCTCTTGCTGCAAATAATGTTGTGCAAGCATCCAAGAAATTGAATGAATTTCTTGGCAATGATTGGGGTTCATTATATTTTACTCCCACCTCTATAGGTGAATATAAAATTAACAACCCTACCCCCAAAACATCAAATGTTGCATTGATATCATCTAAAAATTTAAATACGAAACCTAAAGTCTCTTTGATAACAAATATAGATAATACTCATACTTACACTATAGATTATGAGACTTGTGAGGCCCCACCTTCTTCCAAGGAAATATCTCCTCTTTATGGTTGAGGATTTGAAATCCTTTATAGGAACTATGAATATGTAGGCAATGGTTGCGGTATTAATCAACAAGGAATTTCAGTACCTATAGAATCCACTTCGCAACATTACTTAGGTGCAATTGGATATAATCCTTTCAAGGAAATCAAAGCCCATTGATGTCCCAATCTTAACGTGAATATGATCTCAACACTTCATTTGATGTATCCTAAGATGATAGACATGAGTTGTTCTCCAAGAGATATTCCTTTGGATATGTTTTTGACAGATGAAGCAATAATGGAATTCTTGGGAACTTATGATGATCTTCCTCATTATCATCATAAACATGGATTATCTTATAAATTAAATCAAGATGCATATTTTGGCAAATCCAATAGTTTGGTCAACACTACTTTAAAATCTATAGAGGAAGATGAATAACTAATTAAATCACCTAGTTCCTTAGACCATAGTACTTTGCTTAATGGAAAGACTGTTGATGTTTTCATGTAGAAAGATAACACTGAAAAAGGCTATCCCTATAGGTAATTGCTTAAAAATAGAAGAAAAAGAAGACGTGACCAATATTTTACATGAATTCTTAGAGTTATTTGCTTGGAATTATTTAGATATGCCTGGTATTGATCCTTAGATTGTAATGCATAACATTGTTCTAAAACCAGATGCGTAAGATGAATCCTACGATTGCATTACTCATAAAGGATAAGATAGAAAATCTCTTAGAAGCTGGTTTTATCCACCAAATCAATTATTCACCTTGGATCTTGAATAGCATTATCGTCGCTAAACCTAATGGCCGTATTCAGATGTGTATTGATTTTAGCGATTTGAATCTTTCTTCTTTAAAAGATGAATTCCCCCTTCCAAACATTGATATGATTGTTGATTCAATAACTACCTATGAATTAATTTCCTTAATGGATGGTTTTTCAAGATATAATCAATTTTTTATAAACCCTCAGGATCAATATAAGACAACTTTTATAACAATGGGGTACATTTTGTTGGGTGGTCATACCATTTGGATTAAAGAATGCTAGATCAACTTACCAATGGGCTATGTCCCTTATCTTTCATGATTATATGCATAACATTCTCAAGGATTATATCAATGATATACTATCTAAATGTATATTCCTGAGGATCACGTTACAATCCTCTGTCAAATATTTGAGCAAATTAAAAAATACAACATGCGTTTAAATCCCCAAAAATACATTCTTGGTGTAGCTAGTGGAAAACTATTTGGATTTATAGTATCACATCATGGTATTGAAGTAGACACAAAGAAAATTGAAGCTATTGTTAATATGCGAGCACCTAAGAACATATCTCAACTTCATAGCTTGCAAGGGAAGATACAGGCCATCTGCCAATTTGTGTCACAACTTGTGGATAGCACTCACCCTTTTACACAACTACTGAAGAAGGATTCAAAATTTTAATAGCATGTTGATTGTCAAAAGGATTTCAAAGATTTAAAGGGTTATCTAGCTAATCCCCTTGTTTTACAACCTGTTGTTGTTGATAAACTTTTTTTCTGTATACCTCAACATCTAATAATGCTCTTACAACTTTACTAGCACAACATGATGCTGAAGGAAAGGAATGTATTGTATGTTACATTAGTCAAACCTTGATCAATTATGAAGTGTGAATAAATGTTATCAAGAAGCATTGCTTAGCTTTAGTTTTTGTAGCACAGAAGCTTAGACATTATCTCTTAAATTCTAAAATACATGTCATGGTGAAATTCGACCCCTTGAAACATCTTTTTGCTAAAAATGACTTGTTAGGTCATCTTGCTAAATGGGTGATGTTGTTAACTGAATTTAAGCTTAAGTTTATTTCTCATAAAGAAATTAAGGGACAAGTGTTAACCAACCATTTAGCTGAAGCACCTTTACCTTTTTCTATACAAAATCAGGAGACATTTCCTGATGATCAAATTTTAACTACTGATAAGGATGATAAATGGGAATTGTATTTTGATAGATCAAGATGTCAAACTAGCTCCAGTGCTAGTGTTAAACTAGTACCTCCCTCTTGTAAGTTGATCCCTATGTCTTACCATCTAAACTTTGATGGTGATAGTTTGTCATTGATGTCAAAAAGGTATTGAGCGTGTTGAATTAGTGTGTGTCTTCACAAGGTATCATCAAGACTTGCACTATTGACCTAGGTTGTTTAGGATCATGTCTTTCACAGTTGTTCACTCTATCAAGAACATCACTCAGGAGTTGTTCATTTGGACAGGATAAGTGTGTTGATTATGCCTTTAATAAGGATATTATCAGTTGAGTTGGATTGATTAGTGTATATCTTTCATGTGGTGTGTTGATTATCAATGGTGTTGTTGTTCTTCAGTTGTTTATCAAAACATGTCATTTGTATTCTAGTGTTCTCTTGAGGGTTGATATAGGTGATGGAGTTTATTATCTTTCTAACATGTGTTGATGTTTTGGATCACATAGCTCATTGTTCATAGTGTTCATCTGGTTTATTTGTTGAGGATGTTATATGGATAGGAGCAACAATGTGTTCAAAGGTACTCAAAGATGTGTTTGTGAGATTAGATATAGGATCCTATTAAGGATGCATGTTCATGTATGTTTCAATGCAAAGTACAAGTTGCTTCATGGTTAAGTTAGGAGATGAAGTGGTCTAAGAAATGTAGTATGTATAGGATGTGAAATGATGGAAGGTTTCATGATGTCTTCATCAAGTATAGGCTTACGGTTCTTCAGGACTTGTTTGATTAGTGGTACTTGCAGAGAATATTTCAAGGATGTAGATTGTTTGTTATTTGATAAAGTTGTGGTTGATCTTGTGAATAGACCTTCAAGGTTGGTTCAAGTGATAGAGGTTTACTGTAGAGACAATATATTGTTTGTAATGCTAACTTGTTAGTGTTGGAGATAGTTGTTCTTGTTTGGCATAGTGGTCTTGATATCATGTAGGATGATACCATTCTTGGCTGAGATATGAGCAATGTCTAAAGTATCCTTTTCTGCCCATATCAAATGAGATGCACTTTTGTTTTAAATGGAAGTTGACCTGCTAGTGGAGGTAATGTCACTTAAATCTACCTACTAAAGGGTCTCTTAAACATCTTGAAACCGGTCCCCACAAAAAGCAATCAAAAGCTTAGTGGTTCGAATGCCATATAAATGGCTTTATTTTGATTTAAAAAAAAACTTTTTTAACTCCCATGTAGGCGGCTTTTTTATGACAGCGTTTCATAAGCTATTTTCAAGAAAATAAAAAGTCTCCTTATTTGCAGGAATAAATCCTATTATTAAGGCAGCTTTGTTTGAGTTTCTTTAAAGAAAAATCTCTCTTTCTTTACTCCCGTGAATGTAAGTTTCTAAAGGAGAAAAGTTTCTTTATAGAGAATTTATTTAAAACGATTTTTTCTTCCTAATCTTTTTGAGAATATTTTTGGGCAGAGAATTTAAAGAAGATTTATTGATTGTTTTTAAAGGATATTATTGAAATTTTTTTTACAGAGGAAGATGAATGTTTTTAATGAAAGAGATTTTATTTTTTTAAAAGGGTAGAAGAATGGTTTTCTATGAAGATCATATACGCAGAGAAGAATTTGAAGAGGACTTTTTTGGGAATTGAATTTATTTTTTTTAGGGCAATTTAAGAGATCAAATTGGTAAAAATTATTCGCAGATGGGATTTTTGCAAATTGAAGATTTTATTTAATATCATTTTGGAGAAGATGAATAGGTTTGATGTCAAGGGTTATTTTTCTAGATGGTGGAGATGATTTTTTTTTAAAGATTTTATGAAGAAGAATATGAAGAGAATTTGAATTTGAATGGGGTTTAATTTTTTTTATGTTCTAATTTTTGTTTGGAGATGGTTTTTGCAGAGATGAAGAAGTTGAAGAGTTTTGAGATGAAGATAATGAAAAATAAAAATAAAGGAGATGAATTTGTTATCATATAGAAGAGGAATATGAAGGATTTTGAAGAAGATTTATATGATTTATTTTTATAGGTTCTAGATTGATGGGTGTGTGTCATTGTGTATGTGAGATCATGTTTTGACAGAGAGAAGAAGATGAGCAAAGAGATGAAGAGTTTGCAAATATAACCAGATGATCAGATGATTGGAGATGTGATCACAGAGATGATGCAAGATTTATCATAGAGAGAATTTGTTTTTATGATTTGTTTCTTTTGTACAAATTGAAGAATATAATTTTGTAGTGAAAGATAAAGGGGAGGTATAAGGTTTTGCACTTGATTGAAATGGGGTAATCCCTTGATAAGATTTGTATGTGGACCCAAAGTGTTTGTAAAAATGTCAGTGAGACTTTCTGTATGCCAATGAGGCTTGTAGGTCAGTGAGACCTTACATTTGTCAGTGAAACACATATTGTATCCAGTGAGGCTTACCTAGTTAGTGATACCTTCATGTAACTAGTGAGGTTTTCAATAAGCTAGTGAGGTAGTTTTAGAGTGGTTTTTATTCCCCTTGAGGGTTTTCCACTCATCATATCTTGTGTTATATTTCTTATGTGTCTTCATGATTTGTGTTTAATGTCCTGATTCATGCCTTCAATATTATAATTATACATCTGTGAGTTAATAAATAACTTTGTCTTTTTCTCTCTTTATCTTGTAAGTCAAAATGATTAAAATTGAAAAATTTATACAACACTGATTCACCCCCCCCTCTTAGTGTTGTCCTAGAATCCAACAAACTTCTCATGCACAAATAACATTGCTAAGTATGAATCTCTTTTCGCTAGACTCCATGCTACTTTGGCTCTTAACATTAAAAACATAACTATATATGGTGATTCACAATTAATTATGTGATAATTAATTGGATCTTATCAAGATAAAGAACAAAAATTATCTCAATATCCTATTTTTGCTATCTCTATTAAAATGATTTATGTCATTCTCAATTGATACTATTCTAAGGAAAGATAATTGACATGCAGATGCAATGGCAAGTGCAGCTTCTCTTATATCCTTAGTTGATTAACTTGACAAATATACTTTCATCATTCATAATCTTAAGACACTGACATTAGAAGAGGTAGTACCTTCAAGCACTGACTTCTATTGTAACATGAACTCTGATGAATGGTTCTCCCATATATTTAATTATTTGCATGATGGAACCATCCTGAATTCAACATCTAAGAACACATGAGTTTGCCTACACAAACTTGTGGCATGTTACACCATATTATCTAATGTCTTGTATAGATGAAGCTACAATGGTGTTCCTCTCTGATGCCTAAGTAATTCAGAGATCTCGCTAGCTTTACAAGGTCACTTTGGTGCCTATGGAGGGCATTTTAGAGGAAAAAGATTGGTACAAAAGTTAATATGAATGGGATAATATTGGTAGCATATGGAGCAAGATTCCTTTGTGTATGTCAAGAAGTGTCTGCAATGTCAACAACATAATCATTTAATCTGAGCACCTGCCCAGGAACTTTGTGCCCAAGTTTCACCTTGGCCATTTTCTATTTGGGGCTTAGACATAATTGGTAAAATCTCTCCACCTTCTTCTCAAGGACATACTTTTATCATCACCGCTACCGATTACTTCATGATGTAGGTTGAAGTTGTTCCTCTATGATCCACAACAGCTGAAGTAATTTGTTATTTTATACAAGATAACATCATTTCTCGGTTTGGTACACCTTCCTCCTTAGTTTCTGACAATGGAACACCATTAAAGAACAAGGATGTGAATAAATTGCTTAAAAAGTATCATATTCAACATTGCTTCTCTATGCCTTACTATTCTCAATCAAACAACCAAGCAGAAGCTTCAAACAAATTTATTGGACAAATTTTATGAAAAAATGTTAGCAAACATAAAAAAGATTAGTATACTCAACTATCCTATGCGTTATGGTCTTATAGAACAATTATTTGTATGACTACTGGGAATACATCGTATAATCTTGTATATGGAACTGATCCGATAATGCCTTTAGAGTTAGAAATTCCTTCATTAAAAAATTTTCATAAGAGATATTATTGATGATGATACAGAACGAGAAAAAAGATTACAAGAAATTGAGATGCTTGATGAATGGCATATAAACTCTCTCATTGGTGCAGGAGCACCTACCTGACAGCTGGCCTCCATGAGGCAGTTAGTTTGTTATAGGTCTTGTTAATGTTTCCAAGAAGGTCTTATAAGACCAATGCATGTAATAAGGTCCAAGTTGACCGTGCTTTTCTATTTTTAGGTAGTTTGTTATGACAGCTGATGACAGCTGTATAGTTTGTTAGTTCAGTTGGATCCTCCCAGCCGCTTGGAAGCTCCCAGCCGCTTGGAATCGAGTGGTAGTACTCGCAAGCAGTTCCTATTTATGCAGTAGGATCAGTTGGTCTTAGGACAGATTGAGATAGAGATACAGATTGAGGAGTTAGATTTCAGAGTGAGATAGAGTACTATATTTGCATCTTTTGAAATCAATAAAGAGATCCTGTTTGTGTCAATTTTCTGTTTGGATTCCATTGTGTAATCAAGTTGCTGTTCTGGTGGTTACATGGATTCACTGATCCATTCCACCGGTTGATTCATCGAATCAGTGGAATGGCTATGTACAATAGTTTAGGATTTAGTTTGCATTTTCTGTTTGTTCACATGTATGTTTGCAGGATCGCAGTCGAGATGTGCTGAGAACCCTAGCATGGGCATGTGCTAGGTCATGCTGGTAGTTTGAGTCTGGAAAGTTGTCCAGGAAGCAGATCGGGTCACCTCAGGAGGTTCGGCGGATCGAAATTCGCTAAGGTTGGAAATTCGTCACAACGGCATCATCAAGATATTTCTGTGTATATCCTGCAGTTACTTCGGGCATCATCCGAGTAGATGGAGGTGAGCATGATGCAATCGTTTGCATAAGGTGAATGCGTTTCGCGGTGATCATCATCAGGTGTTGCCGAGGAAGAGTATATCGGCATAAGGTAGAAGATCGGGTTGATAAAACCATCGCGGGCCGATAATGTTATGTTTGGCCGATAGCAGGATATTGGAGGAGCTGCATATGACGTCATCATCATCAGGATAATCGTCATCAGGACATTCCGAAATATCACCCGATAAAGGTTTATCCTGCTGACCATAAGTGTTTTGGTATCGGCAAAAGGCATTGGGAAGTTAAGTGGATCGTGAGAGGAATATTCGGCAGAATATTCGTCATCAGTATAAAGTTGAGTATCATCATCAGGATGTTTCAATATGACCGGATAAGTCATATCCTGATGCTGTTGTTTAAGTAGTCAGGTATCGGGGTGACGTAAGCATCAAAGGAAAGGTGCGTGAAGTGTCGTCATCAGGATATATGGAGGGAACCGGATATTTTATATCCTGCTGATGAAGATGATGTCGAACATCATGATGCTGCAGATAGAGGTTGGCGGTAAGATGAACAGTGATCGTCAGGAGGATGATTGCACTTGCCGAATATGATGAAGCTGCCGATAGCCGGATATGATGATGCTGCTGACCAGTGAAAGGTCGAAGGTTTGTCTGCAGGAGGATATCAGTCGGCAAGAGAAAATATGATGATGCTGACAATGTTAACAGAAAATATGATGATGATGATGGGTTGTAGACATACATGCTGTATGTCAAGGTTTTAGTGTGGATGCCTCTGCATCATAGTGGTATCAGAGCTCAGCAAAAGGTCTGGGCTGTTGTGTGTTGACTCTGTCACCGAAAGGACAGAGGTAGAGGAGTGAGAGGTTGACAAAATGCCTCCGAAAGGTAATGGTACTGCAAGGGAATTGCAGGAGATGAAGGAAAAACATGCCAGAGAGATGAGGAAGATGAAGGAGCTTGCTGAAGCACTTCAAGCCAGGCTTGTAGCCCTGGAAAAGAACAAAAAGAGGGAAGTGGAAGACAGTGAGTCAGAAGAAGATGAAGATGCTGTTGAAGAGTATGAAGAGGTAGCTAAAGGTCTGGATGCTGAAGACCAGAGATTTGCAAAACTGTTAAAGGCAGTACAGAGTGATAAACCTAAGGTAAAGGTTGATGTTTCCAAGTATAATGGAAGTTTGAATGAAGATGAGTTACTGGATTGGATTGCTGCACTTGATAATCACTTTGAATGTGAAGATGTTGCTGAGGATCAGAAGGTAAAGATTGCAAAGACCAAGTTAGGAGGTCATGCTTTGGTATGGTGGGATTATGTACAATCTGAGAGAAGGAAACAAGGAAAGTCAAAGATCACTTCATGGGATAAAATGGTAGCAAGGATCAAAGGTAAATTCTTGCCTAGGGATTATGAAATTTAGATGTTTAGGAAGCTGTAATTTTTAAGGCAGAAGGAAATGGATGTGAAGGCATATACTGAGGAGTTTTATAAATTGAGTATGAGATCTGGTCATCATGAGAATGAGGTAGAAAAGGTAGCTAGGTACTTAGCTGGCTTAAGATTAAACATACAGGATGAGTTAGTTTTAGCTAACCCTAAGAATGTGGAAGATTGTTATCAAATGGCAATCAGTATTGAAGAAAAGGTGAATAGAAGACAAGATAAGTCCATGAGAGGAAGAGGAAACAATATGAGGGGAAGAGGATTAGCCCCTACAACAAGGCAAACCAATGAGGGTCAAGAAGACACTGGTAAAGGACAGGGACAGTCTGATTTCAGAGGTGGATGGAAAGGTAATAGAGGTAGATTTGGAGGTGGTAGAGGTTCTACTACATTTTTAGGAAAGTGTTACACCTGTGGTGAGTTTGGTCATCCATTTTTCAAATGTCCAGAAAACAAGGGTTCATCATCCAGAGATGATAGAACGAATGACAAGAGAGTACAACTTGTGCAAGAAGAGAAAGTAGAGCAAAGTGTGCAAAGTTTAAACACTTATCAAGATAGAGTTCCTGACAATTATGGATATCCTGAGGAGGGAGAAGCATTGATGCTAAGGAGAACTAGTTTGCAGACATCAAAAGATATGATGCAAAGAAGAGCTCTTTTCAAGACCACATCCAAGAGCAAAGGTAAAGTATGTAAGGTTGTCATTGATACTGGTTCAACAGATAACATGGTATCTCTGGAAATGGTGGATAAACTAAATTTGGAAAGGATTCCACACCAACACCCTTACAAGGCATCTTGGGTGAGTGATAGTCAATCACTTTTTATCTATGAACAGGCATATGTTGATTTTCAGATTGGAGCATATCATGATAGAGTTTTGTGTGACATTTTGCCCATGGAATGTTGTCACCTACTGTTGGGTAGGCCATGGCAATTTGATAGGAGGGTACTGTATGATGGGTATGCTAATACCTACACCATCAAGAAAGATGGGAAAACTATTATGTTGATGCCATTACAGGAAGCAGCTATAGTATAGAAGGCAGCAAAAATCATTTTAGTGGGAAAGAAGGAATTTGTGTAGAATCCTATAGGAGCAGGCATAAAGGCAGTTGAGGACATTGCAGGGAAAGAAGTTGTTAAGGACAACAGTTTGAAGACAGTTTCAGTTTTGACTGACAGAGGTCAGCAGCAGGTTCAGAAACAGGTTTACAAACAACCACCAGTTGAGAGGGGTGACAAGGATGTTGTCATAGTTGGGACTATTGTTTGTCCTATAAAGGTTGAAAGAAAGACAGAGTTGAACATTACAGAAGTTCAAGAGGCAGTTCAGACAGAGGTTCTGGTCAGACAACCTGACAAACACAAGGTATGTGAGAGAAGGGCCTACATTGACAGGCATGAGGATTTACTTGCAAGAAAACAAGTTACAGTTCAGAAGTCTTGGAGCAGCCGAGAGCCAGCAGAGGACAAAGCTGGAACAGGTCAAGACACTGCAAAGGCAAAGTGTAAAGGTGGAGGACTTCCACAACCTAACTCATGGGACATGAGTTCTTTTCTGTTGGGGAGTATGGTGCAGGAGCACCTACCTGACAGTTGGCCTCCATGAGGCAGTTAGTTTGTTATAGGTCTTGTTAATGTTTCCAAGAAGGTCTTATAAGACCAATGCATGTAATAAGGTCCAAGTTGACCGTGCTTTTCTATTTTTAGGTAGTTTGTTATGACAGCTGATGACAGCTGTATAGTTTGTTAGTTCAGTTGGATCCTCCCAGCCACTTGGAAGCTCCCAGCTGCTTGGAATTGAGTGGTAGTACTCGCAAGCAGTTCCTATTTATGCAGTAGGATCGGTTGGTCTTAGGACAGATTGAGATAGAGATATAGATTGAGGAGTTAGATTTCAAAGTGAGACAGAGTACTGTATTTGCATCTTTTGAAATCAATAAAGAGATCCTGTTTGTGTCAATTTTCTATTTGGATTCCATTGTGTAATCGAGTTGCTGTTCTGGTGGTTACATGGATTCACTGATCCATTCCACCGGTTGATTCATTGAATCGATGGAATGGCTATGTACAATAGTTTAGGATTTAGTTTGCATTTTCTATTTGTTCACATGTATGTTTGTAGGATCGCAGTCGAGATGTGCTGAGAACCCTAGCATGGGCATGTGCTAGGTCCTGCTGGTAGTTCGAGTCTGGAAAGTTGTCCAGGAAGCAGATCGGGTCACCTCAGGAGGTTCGGCGGATCAAAATTCGCTAAGGTTGGAAATTCGTCACAATGGCATCATCAGGATATTTCTGTGTATATCCTGTAGTTACTTCAGGCGTCATCCGAGTAGATGGAGGTGAGCATGATGCAATCATTTGCATAAGGTGAATGTGTTTCGGGGTGATCATCATCAGGTGTTGCCGAGGAAGAGTATATCGGCATAAGGTAGAAGATCGAGTTGATAAAACCATCGCGGGCCAATAATGTTATGTTTGGCCGACAGCAGGATATTGGAGGAGCTGCATATGACATCATCATCATCAGGATAATCGTCATCAGGACATTCTGAAATATCACCCGATAAAGGTTTATCCTGCTGACCATAAGTGTTTTGGTATCGGCAAAAGGCATTGAGAAGTTAAGTGGATCGTGAGAGGAATATTCGGCAGAATATTTGTCATCAGTATAAAGTTGAGTATCATCATCAGGATGTTTCAATATGACCGGATAAGTCATATCCTAATGCTGTTGTTTAAGTAGTCGGGTATCGGGGTGACGTAAGCATCGAAGGAAAGGTGCGTGAAGTGTCGTCATCAGGATATATGGAGGGAACCAGATATTTTATATCCTGCTGATGAAGATGATGTCAAACATCATGATGCTGCAGATAGAGGTTGGCGGTAAGATGAACAGTGATCGTGAGGAGGATGATTGCGCTTGCCGAATATGATGAAGCTGCTAATAGCTAGATATGATGATGCTGCTGACAGGTGAAAGGTCGAAGGTTTGTCTGCAGGAGGATATCGGTCGGCAACAGAAAATATGATGATGCTGACAATGTTAACAGAAAATATGATGATGCTGACAATGTTAACAGAAAATATGATGATGATGATGGGTTGTAGACATACATGCTGTATGTCAAGGTTTTAGTGTGGATGCCTCTGCATCACTCATCCACCTTAAGGCCCATCAAAAGAGAATACAACAATCATACAATGAATGTGCTATACATCATTCTTTTGACATTGGAGATTTGGTACTCTATGAGAATTAACGCAATGTGAATCACCTCCTGGAGAAAAAAGAAAGTTCAGCAATAATTGGCTCCAACCGTATGTAGTTATTGAAGCCTTTGGATCAAGAGTGTATAAATTAGTTGATGAACAAGGTACACTACTTAAAGAACCTATTAATGTAGTGCATCCCAGGAAATTCTATGCTTAATATTTGTATGTTAAATGTTACTTTATAAAGCAAATTTATTAGATAGATTAACTTCAATTTCTACAAGATATGAGTATTTTGTCTTAATTCATTTAACATTACATATTTTTTTGGTTAATCAATGTTGTATCTTGGTTATATATGCTTTATTAAGATCATCTTTGCATTAACTAAATATAGCATAGTATTTTGGTTGTGTGAAATTTGTTAATAATTGTTGATTTTACTATATGTTATATAAAGAGTTGTTTAGTATATCACATTAGTGTTAATTACATTTCCATATAAGCATTTAACATTTATCGCTAGTCGCATTTCATATAAATCACATGTGATAGATTAAAGCATTGCAAAGAGAATAAGAAAGCATCATATATATATACATATGTATGTATATATATATATTAGTTTGAATATACAATAGTCGACTATCCTATAGAACAAAATGGGACATCATAGCACATGAGATATATCAAATAGCTGAACCCTGGTCACTAGTCCCCTTAGGACTTGGTGGTGTGCATGTGATAGAAGGATGACCATGTGTGGTTACGAACCGTGAGTGACTTATAGAGAGACTTTGCGACTGCAACCTCCTGAGATCACCTCTAAGCCCCATCACCTCACCCTATAGCTCCTTATACATTTGTTGGTACTAGTCTCTCTCTATCTAAGCCCTATCTCTATCATCTCTCACTTGACGTATCTCAAGAAGCAAGAGCTCATGAACAATATAATCTCTCTCAGATGTAGGCAATATTATAGCCTGATCTTGTAGTTCCTTGAGCTCAACCTCCGTGTGCTCAGCTCTCTGGATAGCTTGGTCTCTATCCTTTGTAGCTTTATCTAAAGTGGACTCCATAGCTAGTTTACATCTAATGAATGCCATGAATATCTTCACATGTCGCCCCACGAATGGCTATGGCAAATATACCGTTCACTCCCATTGCTTGGCTATATCAATAGTTACTATCTCTATTATGATGTGACCTACAAAATCATGCCATCTGTTTTTCCCAACTACAAAAAGAAAATAGACTTATATCAATATCTCATGTAAACATCATAAGTAATCATAACAATAAGAACATTAATCTAATAAGCATCTAACCTTGATCTCCATCTCACCAATATGGATCCTAGATCACTAAGGGTGTAATAAGCTCTACATCCTACTCTATAGCTAGGGTACATGACTACTAGTCTCCTCTCATTTGTTCTAGATCAATCTCCCAACACCTATAGGGGTTGGACCATGAGCTCTTGATCGTGGCCTTGACTTGGTCTCCTCATCAGAATCTACCTCTTACTGATATTACTGTGGTCTCGTATTGAAGATGTGCTGTGCTGGGGTCTCCTCCTCCTCCTCCTCATCATCATCATTCTCATCCTCCTCTAGATCATAGTATCTAGCAAAGTCACTGATGTCATCATCTACCCTTGTGGTACTAGTGTGACCAGCCCAAGGTCGAGGATCATCTGTAGGTTGACTAGGAGGAAAGATAGGAGTGGGCTGCGCTATTTGCCATTTGCATCCTCAGTACCATCATTATCACTAAAAGCTACATCTTCTACTATCAGTCATCGAGTGTTGTTTTCCCTAAATACAATGCACAGTGAGTGAGTGTAGCTCAAATGAATCATAGGGACATCTTGTATGCATCCAAACTGCCATGCTACTCTATCAAAATAGAACCAAGAGACTATGTGATTGAGGTGACTGACCATCAACTGATCTATCTAGATCCTAGCTAATTGTCTCTGCTAGTGTAGCCATTCTATGTAGTCACGATATGGTCTCCACACAATCTCATTGGGCTGTAGTCTGTCAAATATAACTCTCCAGTACAATATATCATCATGTCTCTAGCATTTGACTAATGGATAAGTGTGAACACGTGGATGAGTGAATGCTAGCTCTATAGAAAATCATGTCGGCTGTGTACACCTGATATGCTTAAAGGCCCAAACTTGTAGTAGAGAGTAAACTATCAGGCTCTATGTCTCATAATGGACGTATGGTCCCAAGCTATAGTGTGACCCAAACAACATTTTTTACTGTCCCAAGTGTACTCCACAAAGCACTACTCTATGACCCTCACTATTTCTCCATGGATAGGTAGTCGCATGATCTGGTACACATCCTCTAGCATGACAGTCATCTCGTCGATGGGTAGATAAAACATAGATGTATCTATATCCCATCTCTCCATCAGAGCCATAAGCATGCTACAGTGGAATCTGATTGTGGGTATTAAGAACACCCACTATTAGCATCATCAGGTGACATCTCATCATCAAATTATCACTAAGTACCTAAAGTATCAATCAGTGCCTGATCCCTAGGGCCCTTGTCCTTTTTGGACTTGGGCGTCCTAGGAGGTCCTAGGCACCCTAGAGGGACACTAGTGCCCCAGGGAGACTAGGGCACCTAGACATGACACTAATGCCCTTGAAGGACTTGGGTGCACCTATCAGGAACCCTTGTCCGATGAGGCCTTGATGGCATGCAAAATGACAAAATCAAATGAAATAGAAAAGAATGATGATAGAAGTACAAGATCAGGACCCTACCTCAGCCTCGAACTATCTCTCTTCCACTCAAATTTAGAGCATCTCAAGTCAGAGAAGTTGGTACAGATGTTAGTTTGACATGGTCATGCTCTTCTTCTCCTTCTCCTTCTCTCTTCTACATAATTACAAGTAATAACAAATGGTGAAAAAGTGAGAACTCCCTTTACTTATAGTAAATGGATGAGAATTCCTATCACTATTTAGGTGAAAAAGTAAATAGTTTTCATCAAAATCCTCTATCTTGGGCTGCTAAACTCAAATTTTTGTACTGTTTATTGTGTTGGAATCTTGGTTCCTCCCTTCATCTCACCCAATGTGTTGTGCTTGGGTTTTTTTTTGTAAAAAAACCATCACAATGCATTTCTCATCTAGTTTCCCTTGAAATCAAAGCATGTAGATATTCTCCTTGTTTCTCCTTTTCATACTAAGCAAGAAGAAACAAGGGGGACCTATATATCTCCCTCAATTTCCTCCCTCATCATGTCTCATCACTCAACCCCTTAGTGTTTTTGATTGACATATTGGTGTGTTGGTTGAAGGTTGATTTTATTTTGGTTCTCTAACAAGTGTTCCTTGTAGGTTGCATTTCCTAACTTTGTGGTCTCATAGGATTATAGACTTGGGGGCTTCTTTCTCTCATGTGATAACACTTTAGCTTCCTCTATAGTATCCTTTTGGGTATCCTTTTCATGATTGATATATTTACTTTCCTTTACTTGCATATGCATGTAGAGTCATATGGCCACTAAAGTGGGGGCTAAATGTTACATCAGAAATTGTCCTCCTCTATGGAATGGTACAATTTCTCATGGTTTATCTCCTCTCCTTTGGTGTCCTCTTAACTTATTCCTTTCTGACCTTCCTAAACCCTGATTGACCTATGTCTAACTAAAGAAATGTCATATTTCAAGACAACTGATGACTGAACCTGGAAAGAAAGTTTGGATTTGGGACTTCTTGGACCCCCTTAATGTAGACCTGATTGGAAAAGTAGGGCTTGGACTTGGGTGCTCGCACCCTAGCCTTGATCCATTTTCTGGGGTTTTGAATTTTTGCGGGATGTCGGCTCCCACCATGCATCTCGGGATTTTGTTTTCAAATTTTTGTTTTTGTGTGATGTCAGCATGTTATTTTAAAATTTAAAATTCCTAAGGATAGATATTTAAAGATATTTGAAAATCATTTTATCACACACAATCTATATGCAAGATTTATGCCAAAACTCTACCAAAATTGCCATTAAAGAACAACACTTTGCTGAAGCTCTTGAATTTATTTGAAGTTTCTATCATGGAGATATTCTATGTAGATTAGGAATCAAGATCTTGAGACTATCTTGCTCTTCCTAGGGTTTGTACAACCTTTTGTATGATTGGGAGAAGGGTTGAAGCCTCCAACATCGAGCTTGGAAATCCTCCACTGATACAGCTACCTTGCCTTCTTATTCTACAAGTCTTCATTTCTCTCATCTCCTTGAGGTGATGTTATTGTTGTTTCATTGAGTGAAGCAAGGCGTTGCTCTTTCCTTAATGCTTGAGTCATCTAGGGTTTTACTTTTTCTACATACACATTTGTTAGATGAGTACACACATTTGTAAATCTTTATCCTTGGCTATTGTTAAGGTAGGAATAACAAAAACAAGGCTTGACTGAGGCAAGATCCTATATAACCACAACCATCTTTCTCCTCCTTTTACATGTGCAAGGTAAATTCAGTGAGATCTAGTGGAAATGAGTGATAGGAATACAGATATTACAGGTATAGTTGTCACAGAGTTTCAAATTTCCAAACTACAATATTTATGGGGCTTTGGGGTGGGTGCCCAAGCCCACCTGGGCATATTCTTCAAGATTGGGGAACCTCCAGGGGCTACTTGATATCTAGTATAGAAGGTTTTAACATATAGAAAGTTGCAAGGCTTTGGAGTAGGTGCCCAAGCCGAGCAGATCCTTATTCTCTATATTTTTTGTGATAATCTTATCTGTATCTGTCTTTGAATTTAGTATATTATAGTAACATTGTGTAATTAGGGTATCATGTTTAATGAGTAGAATGAGCTTGTGAAAGCCTAACAAAACACTTACTCAAACCTAGCTAACATAAAGGAAAGCATAAGAAATCTATAGCTTAATCCCAATCTCAATTCTTATCTTCCTAATGTTTAGCATGTGAAAGAGTAGGGCTTGATTTGGTTTTGATTAACTATAATAATCCTACTTTTTCCACCAGACAAATTTCCATTGCCAAAGATGGATGTCATTATGGATTGTTTGAGCAGAGAAAAATATTTCACAAAGATCAACGTAAATAGTGGATATCATTAGATCAGAATTAGAGGAGATGAGTAGAAGAATGTATTGAAGGAAATGAAAGATTGTATGAGTGGTTAGTCATGCCTTTTTGATTAAATAATGCACCAAGCACATTCATGAGATTGATGAATGATGTAGTGAAGATTTTTTTTGGGTATGTTTTTTATTGTCTACTTGGATGATATTCTAATTTTTAGTACGACTAAAGAAGAGCATTTGCAGCATATTAGACAATATTTTTAGAGGCTGAGAGAAAATAAATTATGGATAAATATCAAGAAATGTAGTTTCATGAAGTCAGAATTGGTATATTTGGGATTTGTCTTAATGTGGAAGTACTGAGGATGGATCCAAAAAAGGTAAGAGAAATTATGAAATGGCCAACACCTCTAAATACTGGGGAGGTAAGATCATTTCATGGATTGGAAAGTTTCTATATGAAGTTTATCTAAAAATTTACTACCATTTGCACACCAATGAAAAAGACAATGAGAGGAGACTAGAAGGAATTTAAGTGGACATCAAGACCACAAAATATTTTTGAGTTGGTGAAACAAAAAGTGATAGAGTAACCAATGCTAGCCTTACATGATTTTGACAAAGTATTTTAGGTAGATTGTGATGCTAGTGGGAATGCAATAGGAGCAATATTAAGCCAAGAAGGGAGACCAATAACATATTTTAGTAAGAAGTTGAATGATGTAAGGAATAGATATTTAATATATGATCAAGAGTTCTATTCCACAACTCAATCCTTCAAGAAGTTGAGACATTATTTATTTCTAAAGGAATTTGTTTTGTACAGTAACCATAAAGCTTTGCAGTATTTGAAAAATCAAGGTAAGTTGAATCAGAGACACATGAGATGGGTTGAGTTCATGTAGAGTTATACATTCGTGTTGAAACATTAAAGTGGAAAGTCAAACAAAGTTGCAGATGGGTTGAGTAGAAGAAGAAACTTGTTGACATAAATGTGGGTAGAAGTAATGGGATTTGAGGAGTTGAAAAACTTATATGAGGGGGACTTGGATTTTATGGAAGCTTGGAAAGCATGTAGAGAACTGGTTGTAACAGATAGAAGAAAGTAGGTGGATTACTTCATTGAAGAGGATATGTTGTTCAAAGGGAATCATATGTGCATTCCACAGAGCTCAATGAGGGAAAACATGATCAAGGAGAAACATAGTGGTGGATTAGCAGGACATTTTGGTATTAATAAGATAGTGGCTTTGGTGAATGAACATTATTTTTGGCCACAAATATATAAGGATGTAAGGAAGTTTATTGAGGGTTGCAGAATATGTCAAATTGAAAAAGGGAGTAATCAAAATACTAGATTGTATAAACCTTTGACAATACCAAAGAGACCTTGGGAGGATATTAGCATGGATTTCATATTAGGGTTACTAAGAGTACAAAGGGCACATGATTCCATATTTGTATTAGTGGACATGTATTTTCCAAGATGACGCATTTCGTTCCTTGTATGAAGACAAATGATGTTGCACATGTTGCTAATGTATTTTTCAGGGATATTGTGAGATTGCATGGATTACCATGAAGTATAGCTTTAGATAGAGATGCAAAGTTCATAGGATATTTTTGGAGGACATTATGGAAGAAGATGAAGATCAACCTAAAATTAAGTTCAACATATCACCCAGACATATGAACAAATAGAAGTAGTAAATAGGAGTTTAGGTTACTTGTTAAGATGTTTGGTAGGAGACAAGGTAGGAAATTGGGACATAATTTTACTGCAAACAGAGTTTGCATACAATAACTTAGTAAATAGAAGCATGGAAGACACCATTTAAAATTGTGATTGGATTCCAACCTAGAGGAGTTGCAAAACTTAGACACATCAACATGGAAAACAAAAGGAGTGTGGAAGCAAAAGACTTTGCATAATACATGGGAGTAGTACACACTCAGGTATGGAAGAATTTGGAAGAGATGAACAAGAAGTATAAAGAGCAAGAAGATGAGAAATAGATACATAAGTAATTTTCTATTGGGGATAAAGTCATGGTATATCTTAAGAAGGAATGATTTCTAGTAGGAACATATAACAAGTTGAAGATGAGAAAGTTTGGACCATGTATGATTCTCAAGAAGTTTGATTCAAAAAATGCATATGAAGTGGAGTTACCAGAAGCACTTAACATATCACCCATATTCAACATTATAGATCTATATCAGTACCATGAAAGCCAACCTAGTGACAACACCAAGGAAGTTTTTTAGAAGGATCAGATATCACATCAATAGCAGCAGTAAATATTTTGGAAAACAAAGTTGTGTGCAACACCAAAAATAGGTAGTATAAGGAGTATCTGGTTAAGTGAAAAGGAAGACCAAAGAAGGATTCATCATGGATTTCATAGGCTAAGGTAGACCACATTGGTTTTCCTCTAGCCCTAAGAAAGTAAGGGACTCACTTTTCAAACAACCTTGGGTGTCTGATGTAGGAGCATCCCAAGTTGAAAGGCAATCTTGCATCAACCAAAAACATTTTATTTTGTTGCATTTTAGTTAGTTGTAGTTTCAGAATAAGTTATTGCATTTCATTGCATGATCACTTCACAACTCATGGTGCATGATCATAAATCTACAATGGCTCATGCACATCATATTTAGGATTCAAGAGATTTGTATATGTCTATTGAAAGTTATCACTATTAAAAGCATCATTAGGAATCACATCTCAAAGCATCCAGCACTCACTTTGGTGTATGGGATTTGTGGCACCTTCGCATGACTTACGACACCTAATTGAATATCTCATGAGGCATTATGGGACCAAAAGCACCTTCTCCCAGAACCATAATGTGTTTCATTAACACTTGAGGCATCACTACCTGATCTTGGGTGACCTACACATTTCATAAGGTATTGGTATGTGGAAGCCCTTGAGGCCAACACAGATCACTCCTTGAGCTAGAGAGCACTATATAAACATATCCTAGATCCATTTGGAAGTAGTTAGGTTAGTTAGATAGAATAGATTGAAGTTTCTAGAGGAGAAAGTGACATAGAAGGTGAATGTGCTCAATTGCCATATCTTTCACATGTTGAATCGTAATGAGCATTTAACTAGACTATAAGCCAATTGTAATCTCTTGTGATGTTGAATCAATCAAATTCTATTTTATTGTCTCATTCATGTGTTTATTCTACTATGCTCTAAGGTTGCATGGTTGGACAGTCCTTTCTCTAGAACATCTATCCGTGACTACATCAAAAACCCAACATGCATGATAAAAGTTAAATTTCCAAGCAACACAAATGTTTTCGAGTTGACCATGCAAAAGACCTCGACATTAGGAAGGCATTAGTGATGTGAAACACATATCAAATTCATCAAACATTGACTCAATTAAATACATGAAAATATCTAAAAACATATTTAGAGATTGTAAACCATGCTAAAAAGAATGAAAACCCTAAAGAAAGGTAGACAATCAAATATAATGTATTAAAAACTTGTTTCCAATGGTTTCTAGCCCTTACAATGAGTTACAATTACATATTTATAGTTTAATTTGAGATGGAAATGTGAAAATTTGTTCCCTCCAAAATTCTTATATAAGACAAAATACAATAGAATGTGAAGAGTCACATTGACTTGCACTTTGCATTCTATTATTTCACTACATATTAGTTAAAATTTGACTTACAAATGAGTGTCACAAACTTGTGTACACTCTTAGTTATCCTCTAATATTATTCTTGTTAGAATGCACAAGACAACTAAGAGGGGGGGTGAATCAGTTGTATATTAAAACTTTAAACCCTCAAAGCAATTTCAATCATAAACATCTTAATACGCATTAACAAAATCTTAACATATGAAGCAACAATGCAAACACATCCGAACACATAAGAACACCAGATTTACATGGAAAAACTAATAAGGGAAAAAACATGGTGAGGATTAGATCACATATATATGAGTAACAATACTAAAAATCAATAGGCTCACTACCCAGAAGAAAGGCTCACTGCTAGAGAAAGGCTCACTGCCCAAAAGAGAGAAGAAAGAAGAAGATTGTTATAGAGAGATTTGATATCTCAAAGCAATAGGAGAGATCCACCACTACCACTCCTTTTCATCCGCAACCTTTGGCTCATTGCCTCTAGAAACTTTTGGCACACTAAAATGTAGACACCTTCTACTCACTACATTCCAGATTCATAAGAATTTAAGTTCGCACACTTCACTACCCTTGATTCACATTCGTATATTCTTCTCTACCTTTCTCCACTCATCTTTATCTTGCATTTATACCATCCACAACCAAGACCTATCTCAATTAGGTTGGTCCTAATGAAGTGTGTGCATTACACACATGGAACATTACTTAGGTCGACACTAAACACTTCCGTGGTGGAAAGAAGTGAAAGTGGACCATATCAATGGGTAACTAGGACAAATCTATATGACCAATCTACTCATCACATCCACAATTCATGACATACCTCCACAAATGGTTCTAGTAAGCTAGGTCAGCCATACTTGAGCTAATGACCATATTCATGCTTCTCCAAGTCTAAGAACATCATGCAGACCAAAGAGTGACACTCCAAAGCATTCACACAAACTCCCAAAATACTCATCATCATCATAAACTTATACAACACTACCACAATCATCTGAATCAAAGAATGTCTTCATTATACATATCAAGACACACTATTATTGATCATGAACACAAGAACTAAACTTGCAGAGCATCCTAACATTGGAAAGTTGAAAGGAAGGTCAATACAGATAATACAAGCACTCTCCCAATTTTACAAGACAGGAAAACTCAATGCAAAGAAATGCGGAGCATTCTTATTTCTCCCGGACACCCTCCTTCACAATTAAATTTTCTGTCAAACACATATTCTACTTCCACATGAACCAGAACCTAAAACTCTGAATATAATACCTCTTAACACCTCTAGTTAATACTTCCAAACCGCACAAGCATATCTTCAATTAGGAAGAAATGTGGAGGATAACACTGAGTGTACCACTATCACACTACACACCTTTTTATCAAATTTTATCAAAAGCACTTGGAAACCAAGTGAACCATCTACTAGGAGTTGACATCAATGACAACACTAAAAAGTTTCCAACAATCTCCCCCTTTGTCATTGATGGCAACACCAGCTCTTTGAAAAATCGTTAAGACCTAAAGCAATCAATCAGCAGATCTGTAACCATTAATATTCCCCCAAATAGAAACAACTTTTATTCTTCACACACCTCTTTGCACAATGGTTTTTCAATCACTTCAACTCTCTTCCCCTTTGACATCAATGGCAAAGGGCAACAACTCTAACACCAGCAAGTACCTTCTCTATCTTCATTGCTCTCACTTTTTTTGCAACTCTCCCCCTTAAGATCATAGGATATGCTCCATCTAACTGCACCAACCAATAGTATCACTACCTACTCCCTCTGAGAGGTATCCTTCAACATCATCCTAGGGATAAAAGTGTATCTTGAAATTCTTCTTGGATAGATGCACACATTTATGCATCTAGTTAAGAGGAGGGGCAATAACCCCTAACTTCTGTCGAAGCTACTGAAAAGTATCCTTAGGGAGAGCCTTTGTAAAGATGTCTGCAACTTGATCCTTGGTAGGAACATACTCCAGCTTCACTTCATTCTCTGTAATCTTTTCTCTTAAGAAGTGATACCGGATTGAAATATTATTTGTCCTTGAATTCATCACTGGATTTTTTGAAATGTTGATAGCACTTGTATTGTCACATAGGATGGGACTAGGTTTATCATATGACACTTTGATATCCTTTAATGTCTACTTCATCCATAACGCTTATGTACAGCAAGATGTTGTTGCAATATATTCTACCTCTACAGTAGATAATGACACTGAGACTTGCTTCTTACTTAACCATGAGATAAGTCTACTTCCCAGAAAGAAAGCACCACCACTTCTACTTCTGTCATCTGTACATCCTGCCCAATCTACATCTATATATGCACTCAAGGAGAAATCAATATCCTTGGGATACCATAGGTTGAACTCGAGAGTGCCTTTTAGGTATTTGAATATCTTTTTTACTACTAATACATGTGACTCTCTGGGATCAACTTGGAATCTAGCCACAAGACAGATTGCATGCATGATATCTAGTCTAGTAGCAGTGAGGTATAATAGTCCATCAATCATTGATCTGTACTTGCTCTGATCAGCCTTAGGGGATTCATCATCTTTACTTAACTTCCAACTAGTAGTCATGGGAGTACAAAGTGGTTTAGAGCCTCCCATTCCAAACTTCTTTAATAACATTTCCTTAGCATACTTTGACGATGAAATGAGGATGTCCTTTATAACTGACTGATGTGTAACCCAAGGAATAAGTTCATTTCCCTACACATTGACATTTCAAATTCTTTCTGTATTTCTTTTCCAAATCTCTGGCACATACCTTCATTTCCTCCAAAGATTTGTATCATCCACATACACTTCCATAATCAGGATTTGATCTTGTTCAACTTTGAAGTACAAATTGCTATCTGTAGTGCACTTTTTGAATCCTTGCTACAGCAGGTACATATCCAACCTTGCATACCAAACTCTAGGAGCCTAGTTTATTTGAAAATACATAAGACAAATGAGAGGGGGGTGAATCAGTTGTAGCAAAAACTTAACTTCTTTCAAACATCAACACATTAACAACTCAATTATGATTTAACCATGAAAGCATATAATTAGAAACTTGAACACATTCACACATGTGACACATGAGACACCAAATTTTTACATGGAAAACCCAATGAGGGAAAAACCACGGTGAGTGTTAGCTCACAAAATAAATGATATATCAAAATTTACAACAAGGCTCACTGTGTTAGGGATCACTTCCCAGAATACTCACTGCAAAAGAAGGGGCTCAGTGCCAATGGGGTGGCTCAGTACCGGTGGGTGGATCACTACTAGAGTTGGTGAATTGAGATAGTAGCATCTATACTATGTTGAGGTTCAATTCCATTGAAGCACAATAAATTTCCTCTGCTCTGCTCTACTTTTTGACTTCACACTTATCTTCGCATCTTCACAAGTTCATTAATCATTTACAACTTCATTACATGCATTTATACAATTCATCAACCTTGGAATGAACATCAAGGTCGACATTACAATCATCAACCATTAGAGCAATCTCCAAGGTCAGCATACACACATACATTAGAATAGGTCTAGACCTAAACAAATTTGTGAAGGAGATAAATAAATGCAGACCATACCATGCCTTAGCTAGGACTCAAATGCAATCTTCCATGCTACAACACGCTATCACAAACTCCAAAGTATAATCGCAAGTAGTGAAAACAACCAAGTTGGCTAAAATTGGTGTTAACACTAAGATCTTTAGGAACACGCTTCATGCACAATTCAAATTACACTTTGTAGACCAATTAAATGTAGGAACATGATCTAGAGACATCTACAAGCATGTTATAATCACCAAGAATTTCTGCACAACCCCCAAACATTCTATCCAGAAGATTCTTCAAACCAGAGCACTTAAACATTACTGTCGGCCACTGTCATAAATGAAAGATCGCTTGTGGAGCACAAAATCACAAACCATTTCAATTGAAGGCACATAACATCATCACAAACTTAATTCCATAACTGTAGACTATAAAACTTAAATGCAGAGAAATGCAGATCAGAATACATTCTCCCTGTCACAATTTAACACTTAGAAAAATAGTTTTAACTATGGTGAACAAAACTCACTCAAATCTTCATACCGGAGGCTGAAACTTGAAACATAGCAACTACAGACATCCCTTATCATAATTTACAAACTATAGATAAAGATATTCAATCTACAAGATATGCAGAGAAAAACACTGCACTGTTCTTCTCAGACACTTTCTCAAACTCATTCAAATAATTTCCTTAGATGCTAACATTAGGTGTTGACATCAATGACAACACTTACTACTCATACTTGCAACAATCTTCCACTTTTTCATTGATGGCAACACATGATGTGAAAAACCATCAAGACAAGCAAACTTGCTTTGCTTCTTTGCTCCCCCTTACTTTATGCTTTTCTGGCTGCAACTTTTAGAATCTCTCTCCTTAAGTTTTCCACATGAACATCTCTCCCCCTTTGACATCAATGGAAAAGGGTGATGGACCTTTTCTCTTTCTTTAGTTATCAAGGCTCAATTAAGATCTTATTAATATTGCACTACTCCCCCTATTAGCAACATTGCATCACTTACTGCTCTTTATCAGGAACTGAAATCAACATCTACCTGCTCCCCCTGAGAGGTAGCCTTCAAAACATCAATCCAAATCAAAGAATAAGACTTTTGGTACCACTGGACTAATGCATTTCTCATGCATCTTGGTTTAGAGAAGGAGGGGTGATAACCCCTAACTTCTTCCTAAGATACTCAAAAGTATCCTTAGGCATAGGCTTAGTGAAAATATCTACAATCTGATCATTTGTAGGCACATATTCCATCTTTACTTCATTCTCTATTACATTTTCTCTTAGAAAGTGATACCTTATTGATAAATGCTTTGTCCTTGACTGCATCACTAGATTTTTTGAAATGTTTATAGCACTTGTATTATTACAAAAGATTGAAATTGGTTCTTTATACACAACTCTTATGTCCTTAAATGTTTTCTTCATCCAAAGTACTTGAGTACAACAACATGCTGTAACAATATATTTTGCTTCTACAATAGACAAAGAAACTGATTCTTGTTTCTTCCTTAACCATGAAACCAATCTGTTACCCAAGAGGAAAGCACCTCCACTTGTACTTTTTATGTCATCAGCATCTCCAACCCAATCTGCATCTGTATAAGCACTAAGAGTGAAGTTAGTATCTTTGGGATACAACAATCCATAGTCTAAAGTGCCTTTTAAATACCTCATAATCCTATTAACTATCATCACATGTGACTCTCTAGGATCTTCTTGAAATCTTGCCACAAGATAAACTGCATGCATTATATTTGGTCTTGTATGGGTTAGATAAAGTAGTCCTCCAATTATAGACCTATACTTTTTCTGATTAGTCTCAGGTGATTCATCATTCTTTCTCAGCTTGCAACGAGTTACCATAGGAGCACATACTGGCTTAGAATCCTCCATTCCAAACTTCTTCAATAATTATTTCACATACTTGGACTAAGAAATGAAAATTCCCTTTTCCGATTGAGTAATCTGCAGTCTTAGAAAGAAATTCATTTCACCAAACATAGACATCTCAAACTCCTTTTGCATTTCCTATACAAATTTCTTACACATTCCTTCATTGCTTTAAAGATAATATCATCAACAAAGACTACAACAATTAGAATATGATCATCATTAATTTGAAGTAGAGATTATTGTCTACAGTAGCTTTACTGAACCCTAATTGCAACAAATACTTGTCCAACCTTTCATACTAGGCTCTAGGAGCTTGCTTGAGTCCATACATGGCTTTCTTTAATCTGCATACCATGTCACCTTGGTCTAATGAATGAAATCATTATGGTTGTTCAATGTAAACCTCTTCTTCTAGCTCTCCATTCAAGAATGTAGACTTCACATCCATCTGATACACCTTAAAATATTTGTGTGTTGTAAATGCCAAAATCATTCAAGTATTGCTTCAATCCTTTCCATAGGAGCATAAGTCTCTTGAAAGTCTATTCCTTCAACCTGAGAATATCCTTTGCATACTAGTCTTGTTTTGTTTCTTACTACTCCATTTTCATTTATCTTATTTTTGAAAACCTATTTAGTTCCAATCACATTCTTATCAGTAGCTCTAGTAACCAATTCCCAAGTTTGATTCTTCTCTATCTGCATCAGCTCTTCTTCCATGGCTTTTACCCAACATTTAACTTTGCAGGCTTCACTTACAGTTTTAGGTTCAATCTGTAAAAGTAAATAGTAGTTCACCTATTCCTCTGCAACTCTTTTCCTTGTCAATACCCCTTTTCTTTTATCACCAATAATCTAATCTTTAGAATGATTAATCCTTACATACCTAGGCATCTTAACAACACTTTTTAGAGCCTTTTCTTCTTCAACTTGACTCTCTTCTTGTTCAATCTTTTTTTCATTGACTATAATAGTAGGTTCATCTAATTCATAGTCACTCTGATCTGATATTCTTTCTCTATCTTCATCAACCTTGACATTAGCACTCTCAATCATCTTTCTCGGTCTCTTATTGTAGCACCGGGAGACCTTACTCTTAGTAGAGTATCCAAGGAAAATTCATTCATCACACCTTGCATCAAACTTGCCTAACTCTTCTTGTCTTCTGATATAACATTTGCTTCCAAAAACTTTGAAATATTTCACTATAGGAGCTCTTCCATACCACAATTCATAAGGCATTTTAGTGCTATTACCTTTGACTTGAACTCTATTTTGAATGTAAACAATAGTATGTATAGCTTCTCTCCAATACACTTTCGGTAGGTCTGCCTCTTTCATCATTGACCTAGTAGCCTTTTGAACTATCTTGTTCTTTCTTTCAACAACTCCATTCTGCTAAGGAGTCATAGGAGCAAACAACTATCTTTTTATCCCATGTTCTTCATAGAAGATATTGAATTCATTTGATGTAAACTCACCTCTATCAGACCTTAAGCATTTGATCCTCAATTCTAACTCATTCTGACCATTGCCTTGAATGCTTTGCACTTATCTAGGGCTTTTGATCTATCTTTCAAAAAGGTGACCCAAGTCATTCTAGAATAATCATCAATAAGCAACATAAAGTGCCTGTCTCCTTAGAGACTTCTTGTTCTTGTAAGACCACACAAATTTGTATGCACTGGCTCAAGCAATCCAATAGAAAATTGTTCTTTTCTTTTGAAACTTGTCTAGGTTGTCTATTTTCCCAATTGACATTCCTTGGAAATAGTATTAGCAGGCTTCACAAGCTTAGGCATATCTCTCATAGCTTGTACTGAACTTATCTCCACTAAGTTGTCAAAATTGATATGACACATCCTTCTGTGCCACAACCAACTCTCATCTGTCTAAGCCAACAAACAACAATCATTAGTTCCTCTCAAATGATAACCATTACCATTAGTCTTCATACCAGTAGCAATCACTATTCTGAAGCTTTCCATGATCTTACATCCATTATCCTTCAATTTCATATCATATCCTTCATCACACATCTGACCAACACTTAAAAGATTATGCATTAAACCCTTCACAAATAAAACATCATCTGTGTTATGTTTACCATCAAAATAAATAGATCCTCTTCCACAAATCTTACCAACTGCATTATCTCCAAATCTAACTAGTCCTCCATCATACTTTTCCAGAATTACAAAATTAATTTTGTTGTTATATGGAGCCTAATTAGAATCAGAGGTTAAATTTACCCCACTTTTATTAGTGTATTTTCCCCCCAAATTATTTAATGGAGTCAAGGGGTAGCACCCCTGGCAGGGTTTGGGGGAAGCACCCCCAAGACGGGATCAAAGGGCAGTGCCCCTTGTGGGGTCCAAGGGACGACATTAAAAAAACCCTATTTTTGTAACTAACATAAAGCTTGATAAAATTGGCTAAGGGTTAGGGTTTCCATTGATGTATTGTAGCATTTGCAGTGGTATTGAGTTGCAGGGATTGTTGGTTGTAATAGGTTTGATTTATTGGATAATAATATTGGACTCTTTGTTGGTGGATGTAGCCCAAGTTTGGGTGAACCATGTTAAAACTTGTCTCTCACTGTTATTATTTTTGTGAATTTTCATTCCTCTATTTAATCTTTATTTGCATTTAATTGATATCTTCTGTCGACTAACCCTAACAACTTTTATCAATGGTCATGTGATGTGAACATCAACTGTCAAGAATCCATTCATCCTTAACTTTCTTAGCCTTACAAATAGACAAAGCACTCTCTTCCACTAGTTTCTCTTCCTTCACACAGGTAGCAGGATTAGTAGACACATGTTCTTCCTTAATAGTAATAAATAAGCATTCATTTAGACTAGTATCATCAGACTCATCATCTGTCACACCATCATCATCAAAATCTCTAACATAATAGCATTTCTTTATGATTCTAGGTCTACTTTAAAATTTCTTCTTATCTCTCTCAATTATTTCCAGACACCTGGAGGCATAGTGACCAATCTTACCACAAGAAAAGCATTTGAATGGTAATTTGCCTTTGAACTTACTGGTACCTCTTTACATTCTATCCACAAAGTTAGCTTTAATCTCATCAAGGTCATCATCAAATTCCATAGCATATTTTTGAGCTCTTGAATTCTTTTCTAAAGTGCTAGCTTTGAAAGCAGTATCAGTCTTCAACAAAGCATCGCCGAACTCTCTCATCTCAAAATTAGTAAGCTTCCCAAGCAACCGATCCTTTGTAATCTTGTTCACACTCATAACTTCTTCATTTTTTGATACCTTGTGACTGCAGGATTTAGGAAAAGATCTAATAATCTTCAGTACAACCTCATTTTCATCAACAGTTCTTCCAAGACCTTTGATTCCATTGAAAATTTCATCAACCTTTTGCATGTAGATTGTTATGTTCTTGTTTAGGGTAAAATTTGGATAGAGGATTTTTTATGGTTTAGGTGTATCCTCCTTTCACCCTAAAAAAATTCAAGGACCTAGGGTCGAGTAGGAATCTACTATCAAGTCCTTGGTCACTTGGAATGTAGCAAAAATTTGATTTGTGTGATTTGATTTCTTGATTATGCCCAATTATGCATAAAACCCTAATTATGCATATACAAAAGAAAATAGACAAATTACTTAAAATGCTACTACAGAAAGATGTAAAATAACAAACAAATATGTACCAGTTTCTAAAGTTTGGGAAGCGGAACAGTCAGGGACTAATGAGCGGGTGCCCTAGTCCAATGCTCAATTTTTGTCAGGATCTGGGAACCTTGTCTACAACATGTTCTTGTTTTCTCTGAGATTCTTCTATTGCGAGATCTAGAGGACTAATGAGCATGTACCCAAGTCTAAGTCCCTATTTTCAACTCTGATCTATGATTCTGATACTTTGTAACACTCTCTTGTAACTCCACTTTTCCTGCTTCTTCAACCTGTAACCTGTAATCATAGAAAAATGGGGAGGAGGTTGTGGTGTTTAGAGGCTTGCCTCAGTCGAACCCCAGAGAGACATTCAAGTCTCCAAAACACCATTGTCAAAGAGAGTGCATGTCCTTGTGGGATAGAGGTAAAATCCAAATGATAAATGATCAAAAGCACCATTGATATCACATTGTAGTGAAGATCTCATGGAAGGAAGAAGCTCTTCATGCCATGAGTAGATGGATGTTCAAATCTACAAATACAAACACATAAACAACACAAAATCTACTCTTCCACATAATGCATTCCTTAAATCACTTTCAAAATGCCAATGCTCATAAAATTTCTATCTAATGATCATCTAGTTTACAAATGAATGCCTAAACATTCTTATATGTGCAACTACAAACATTCCCACCAAGAATTTCATAATACAAACTTACCATGTCAGCCTAGGAACCAAATAACGGTCATAAACTAACACTTAAAATTTAGGTCTAACCCAAAATAGGGCAGGACTAGTGTGCAGGCACCCAAGTCCTCCCCCCTATTTTAGGTAGGGTCTATATCAAGGGATGCCCCTAGGTCCCATTCATCATGAAACTTAGGGGTTTTCTCATCGAGATGCCAAAATATGATGCAAGACGTCCTAAATGCAGATTAAAGACCTGGGAACTAAACCTTAAGAGGGAAAAGCCCCCAAGGAGACATTTTCCAACATTACATTTAGCCCCCACTTTAATGTATGTATAAACACAAGGCCAATACATGCATTAAAGTATGGTCAACAAACACACCAAGCACAGAGAAGACATGCCAATCATAGAGATGACAGTAACAGGCACACAAAACATAGAGAAGACAATTACAGTCACACAGAACATGGAGAATACAACATTGAAGACACACAAAACATAGTGAATACAATGAATGAAGAGAAGATAGTAATGATCTTCATTTATTTTTTATTTTATATATATATGCAGATGCAAGTACAGGAAAGTAAACACAACACCCATAATGCAAGAGGGACTCATCACCACTGGTCTTTAAGACTGCATATGGGCCAACACACATGCAATACACACCAAACAAATCAAGCACACCATACAAATCCTAAAGCATAGGATGGAGTCATCGCCACTGGTCTTTAAACTATGCTTGGGAGCAAGCATGTAAGACACACACATTTTGAAGACACAGAGAAAACACAGAAGACAAGCAATGGAGTGTTCCTATTTCTAGGCTCATCACCATCTCAAGTACATTATATGCACACACCGATGATGGGGCTTCACCACAACAATTGCCAAAGACATGCTTAAGGGTTGAGTTAGTTACAGAACCACTCCTTGCCTCCATAGAGGACTTTTAGAAAATGACAGGATGTGCACTCTCTTTGAGAAATACACCATCCCCACCTCCACAGAGGGCTTAAGATGATTGACGATTGATTGATTGCAAACAAAACTCAGAGTCCAAGAGGGACTCATCGCCACCAGCCTTTAAGACTGCACTTAAGGAAAAGGACATTGCTAATATCTACAATAGACATCTTACCTTATATATGCCCCCACCTTAAGGTGGTTGATATCAGGTATTGATATCAAGCATGTTAAGGTAGGAAGAAAACACACAAGGGAACACAGACTTTTGCAAATCCCATGCCCTTCAGAGGTGACATGTAATTTACAATTGCCAAATGTTCCCACAAACACATCCCTGCAAGAAACATGTTAGTGTCCACATAATAATGATAAACAACAATGCATACGAAATCTGAAGAATGCAAGATTCAAGATAGACGAAGTGCACAGAGAAGTAGTATTGTTATGTTTTGTAAATGAGATAAGACGAAGTGCACAGAGAAGCAGTATTGTTATGTTTTGTAAATGAGATAAGATACTACCAATATCACTATGTAGAAAGCATGGAGTGCTTCTACTAGCCAAGCGTCGGATAATATATTACAACCCCATCGTCATATTAGGAACTAAGTCCAATTTTTTATTTCTCTCTAAAGGGATGCTAGGTCCATATCAGTATAAATGTTTTTCATCATCCGCCCACTAGATAGAAACAATAGAGGAAGGTAAACAATTAAATAAGAGAGGAGAAACAAGTGTCATAGGGATAGTCACGTAGGAGGGTGCCCCCAAGTCACCAACCGCAACGCTATGTCTGTAAGACATAACACACAACAATGAAAATAGAGAGAGGCAATATAGAAGAATGATGATACAAATAGAAGAAGGTCACAACAAAGGTGGTCTCCTAGTATCTTGGACCTTACAAGAGAATCAGGGGTCATCCCAAGAGGCCTAAACAACACATAACACATCATGGGGGAAACACATCATGAGAGATAAAGGGTTAGAAATACTTACCTATAGGGAGGCTCATGCTAGGTTTTATCAAGAATCAAATTATCCTCTCAAATGTAAGCTACCATTGTCAAGTCTTTGTCATTGTTCTTATGTCCGTTCTTAAATGCTTCTTGGTTTGACTCAATGTTAGGTGGAATGTTTTCTTGTTGAAGTTCATTAATATACTTATTAACTATCCTATTAGAAGGTGGAAGAAGTGATATGCTATGAGTGATCTCAACATCCATCCTTGAGGGATTTAATGTGAGAGACCTTTCATCATCCATTAGTACTGCATCTTTTGGAGAGAGAGCGTGGGAATGAAGGGAAGGTAAAGTGTTGTGAGGAGAGGTAGTCAATGTTTTTAAATCCTTAGTGACATCCAAATGACTTGAATATTCAATCAAAGGAGGGAGATTAAGGGTCTTTGCTTCCTTAGTGATATCCAAGGTATGTGAACAATTAACTAAAGGAAGAAGGGTGATGGGTTACTCATTTTCTATCCATGGAATGTTCTTTGTTAGAGGGTTCTCTACACTCACTAATGCTTCATCTTGGCTAGAGAGAACATTACAATAAAGTGGTTGGATCTTTTCATTCACTAATGCTTCTTCTTGGATAGAGAGACCATTGGAAGAAAGAGATGGTGGTATGATGTTAAGAGATGTGTTAATGAAATCATCCTCTTGCATCAAAGTCTCCTCATAAGGAGGAATAACTTTGGGAGAGGGATCATAAGGTAAACCAAAGTTATCATCACATGTTTTAGCAATAGTTATTGTAGTGGAATGTTCCATAAAGTCATCTCAGGCTTCATCTAACATCTTGAGGTCATCACTAGTATATATATTATTGATCATGAATTTAGTGAGAGAATCTAATGTTCAAGGATATATACCCATCAAACTTGTGAAACTATCAAAATCAAAAATATAGCAAAGAATTTCATATGTGGAACACATAGAGATATCAACATTATATATGCATGATATTTGTTTCATGACTTGAGGATATTCATGATTTAATTTTGAAAAATGATCAATATCCACTATGTATGCAAACAAATCTTCCAAAGATGAATAACAAGAAACATCCATGATGCTAACTTAAAGGAGCTCAAAGGTACCTTAGATGTGAGATAAGTTCAAATTTTAAACACTTGTTTGAGGGATAAAGGAGGTTATAAAGGACACACACAAGATCTACAAAAAACCAAAGTGTAAAAAGTGAAGTAACGCAATCACAACAAGGTAAATTTGTAAGTTTCCTCAAAGGAGGTGCATTCAAGCTTTTATGTTGAGACACACATTGTGAATGTAAGATAATGCTAGATTTCAATAAATATGAATAGATGATGTCAAATTCATTCTTTCAAGAGTATGCAAGATCAGATTTGAATGATTTTTGATATGGATGCAAAAACTAAATGCAAAAGTGGCCTAAAATGCTAGATTTTTCAACTTTTTTCAATGCTAATATATGAAAGAAAAGGTGTTGTAAAGAATTTGATCAGGGGTAGAAAATAATATATCTATTTTCAGTCCAATAAAATAATAAAATCCTTCACAACATTCTTTTGATGCAAATCTAAGATGGTGATAAGTCAAAACCAGGTGAAAATGCCCTAAAATATGTAATTTTTCACAATTTTTCAATTCCAAGACCTAATGAAAGAAGTGTTGTAAAGAATTTTAGGATGTGAAGAAAATAATAGAAATAATATCAGTTACTGCAAGCCATAAAATGCATCACAATATACTTGGAATGCAAATCTAGGTCAAACCCTAGGGCAAATATAGCAAAAATGTGTAGTTTTTCACCAAATTTTCAATACAAGAGCCCAATAAAAAGGTGTTGTGAAGATTTTTAGGAGGGGAAATAGATAATAACCCTGATAAAATCCAATGAGAGAAAAAATATTCTTCACAACATGCCTATGGTGCAAATCTAGAGAGTTGATAAGGCCAAATCTAATGAAAATCAAGATTTTTCAAGCCCTAGGTATGAGATCTTAATGCAAAATGCTATATGAATATCTTGAAATATGATTTATGATGAAAATTAATTCTACTTAGACCTGAAAATAATTTTCCAATCCTACAATGTAAAATGTAAGTGCAAATCTAATGAAAAATCAATGAAAAATGCTAGTTTTTGTTGAGATTTTCTATGTAAAAATGCAAATTTTTGAAATCTAAATGCAAATTTACACTAAAATACAACACTACAACCAAATGAAAATTTTAATGAGTGTCTAATATCAGTAGAAAAATTTGAAACAAGATTTTACCTACAAACCCTAGTTTTTGAAATTACTAGGTTATATGAAAAATTCAAAATTTCTAAAAAAACCCTAGCAATTTTATGATGAAAATGCAATGCAAGTGATTGAATTTTGTAATTTTCTGAAATTAAGCTTAGATCTAATGCAAATATCATAAATTTAATTACATTCAAATTAATTGATGAAAATTATATGAAAATGCAAAGCCTAGAATACAATTTTTTTCAAATTTTTCCAATTTTTGAAATTTTTTGTAATTTTTCCAATACAATAAGATGAATGATGATATGAATGAATAAAATGACTAAAAATCTAAAGAAAAACACTCAACAAGGTGCCAACAAGTTCAACAACACAAGTTCACCAAAATGTTTAGGGTAAAATTTGGATAGAGGGTTTTTGATGGTTTATGTGTATCCTCCTTTCACCCTAAAACATTCAAGGACCTAGGGTCAAGTAGGAATCTACTATTAGGTCCTTGGTCACTTAGAATGTAGGGAAAATTGGATTTGTGTGATTTGATTGCTTTATTATCCCCAATTATGCTTAAAACCCTAATTATGCAAATACAGAAGCAAACAGACAAATTACTTAAAATGCTGCTATAAAAAGATGTAAGATAATAGATAAATGTGTACTAGTTTCCAAAGTTTTTGAAGTGGAATAGTCAGCAGTCAGGGACTAATGAGTGGGTGCCCTAGTCCAATAGCCTAATTTTTGTCAGGATCTGGGAACCTTGTCTGCAACCTGTTCCTAGTGTCTCTGAGATTATTCCGTTGCAGGATCCAGAGGACTAATGAGCGGGCACTCAAGTCTAGGTCCCTATTTTCAACTCTGATCTATGTTTTTGACACTCTACAACACTCACCTATAACTCCACTTTTCCTTCTTCTTCAACTTGTAACCTACAATCATAGAAAAATGGGGAGGCGGTTGTGGTGTTTAGAGGCTTGCCCCAGTCAAGTCCTAGAGAGACATTCAAGTCTTTTGAACACTGTTATCAGAGAGAGAGTGCAAGTCTTTGTGGGATAGAGGCAAAATTGAAATGATAAATGATCAAAAGCATAATTGATATCACCTTGTAGTGAAGATCTCATAGAAGGAAGAATCTTTTCATGCCATGAGGAGATGGATGCTCAAATCTGCAAATACAAACACATAAACAACACAAAATCTACTCTTCCACATAATGCATGCCTTGAATCACTTTCAAAATGCTAATGCTCATAAATTTTTCATATAATGATCATCTAGTTTACAAATGAAGGCCTAAACATGCTTATATATGCAACTACAAACATTCCTACCAAGAATTTCATAATACAAACTTACTGTGTCAACCTAGGAACCAAATAATGGTCATAAACCAACACTTTAAATTTAGGCCTAACCCAAACTATGGCAGTCCCCCCTATTTTGGGTAGGGTCTATCTCAAGGGATCCCCCTAGGTCCTATTCATCATGAAACTTAGAGGTTTTCTCATTAGGATGCCAAAATATGATGCAAGATGTCCTAAATGCAGATTAAAGACCCAGGAGCTACACCTTAAGAGGGAAAAGCCCCAAGGTGACATTTTCTAACATTACAGTTCTCGTCATCACTCATCTTCAGGGCTTCATACTTCGCCTTCAGATTTTGTAATTTTGCACTCTTTACAAAATCAACTCCTTCATACAAATTTTTCAACTTAATCCAAATTTCATGAGCAGTCTCCATATCCATAACTTTCACTTAGTGTTAGATAAGGTATTTAACAAAGCATCTCTAGCTTTTCCATTTAACTCATATTGTTTGACTTCATCTTCAAATGATGGACCATTTGGAGGAAGAGTATACTTGGTTTATGCCATATTCCAAACACTATAACCAAGAGAAATGAGATGACTTTTCATTCATACCTTCCATAGAGCATAGTCTATTCCATCAAACTATGGAGACTCCTTGTGCACCATCCCAGATCTACCTCAAGCTATTAGGCTTTCTTCTGAGGAATGTTTTCTCTGATACCAATTGTTGAAATGCACAAGACAACTGAGAGGGGGGGGGGAATTAGTTGTAACAAAAACTTAACTTCTTTCAAAAATCAACACATTAAGCACTTAATTATGATTTAACCATGAAATCATATAATCAGAAACCTGAACACATTCACACATGAGACACATGAGACACCAGATTTTTACATGGAAAACCCAATGAGGGAAAGACCATGGTGAGTGTTAGCTCACAAAATAAAAGATATATCAAAATTTACAACAAGGTTCACTTCTGGAGGCTCATTGCCCAGAATGCTCACTACAAAAGAAGGGGCTCACTACCAATGGGGTGGCTCATTGCTCGTTGGTGGCTCACTACTAGAGTTAGTGAATTGAGATAGTAGTATCTATACTATGCCAAGGTTTAGTTCCATTGAAGTGTAATAAATTTCCTTTGTTCTGCTCTACTTTTTCACTTTGCACTTATCTTCACATCTTTGCAACTTCATTAATCATTCACAACATCATTACATGTATTTATACAATTCATCAACCTTGGAATGAACATCAAGGTCAGCGTTACAATCATCAACCATTGGAACAATCTCCAAGGTCAGCATACACACATACATTAGAATAGGTTGAGACCTAAGCAGATTTGTGAAGGAGAAAAATGAATGCGGACCATACCATGCCTTAGCTGGGACTCAAATGCAATCTTCCATGCTACAACATGCTATCGCAAACTCCAAAGTATAATTACAAGTAGTGAAAACAACCAAGTCGGCTAAAACTAGTGTTAACACTAAGACCTGTAGGAACACGCTTTATGCACGATCTAGATTGCACTTTGCGGACCAATCAAAAAGTAGGAACATGATCTAGAGACATCCACAAGCACATTACAATCACCAAGAACTTCCGCACAACCCCCAAACATTCTATCTAGAAGATTCTTCAAACTAGAGCACTTAAACATTACTATCGGCCACTGTCATAAAGGAAAGATCACTTGCAGAGCACCAAATCATGAACTATTTCAGTTGAAGGCACATAACATCATTACAAACTTAATTCCAGAATTGCAGATTGTAAAACTTAAATGCGAAGGAGAATACATTCTCCCTGTCACCATTTAACACTTAGAAAAATAGTTTTTACTCTTGTGAACAAAACTCACTCAAATCTTCATACCTGAGGCTCAAACTTGAAACATAGAAACTACAGACATCCCTTATCATAACTTCCAAACCCCAGACAAAGATATTCAATCTACAGGATATACAGAGCAAAACACTCCACTATTCCTCTCACACTTTCTCAAACCCATTCAAATATTTTCCTTAGATGCTAACCTTAGGTGTTGACATCAATGACAACATTTACTACTCATACTTGCAACACTTAAGTCCATACAATGCCTTCTCCAATTTGAAGACCATATTTGGATCATTTCATAATTGAAAGCCTTCTAGTTGTACAATGTATACCTCCTCTTCCAACTCTCCATTCAGGAATGCAGATTTCACATCCATCTGATAAACTTTAAACTCCTTATGAGTTGTAAAGGCCAAGAACAATTTGATGGCTTCCAATCTTACCACTAGAGAAAATGCTTCCTCATAATCTATTCCTTCCACTTGTGAGTAGCCTTTACAAACTAGCCTAGCCTTATTTATGACTACTTCCCCATTCTCATTCAATTTGTTCTAGAACACCATTTAGTTCCTATCACATTCTTGTCTGCTGGTCTTGGGACAACTTCCCAATTTTGATTCTTTTTAATCTGTATCAATTCCTCTTCCATAGCCTTGATCTAGTGCTCATTTTTGCATGATTCAGTCACTATTTTGGGTTCCATTTGAGACAATAAGCAAAAAATTACCTATTCATCTATCATAGCAATACTTCTCCTTGTTAAAACACCTTTGTTCTTATCTCTAATGATCTAATCTTTAGAATGATTCTTCTGCACATACTTGGGAGTCTTGGGAATCTTCTCCAGAGCATCTTCTTCATCAACTTGATTCTCCTTGCCTTTTCTTCCCATCTTTCTTCTTCTCTGCAAGGGTTCTCATCCAATTCCTATCCTTCTAATAGCACTATACTTTGGTATGGTTCTTCATGCACTTTGACATTTACACTTTCCACTAATTTCTTCAGTCTCTTGTTGTAGCACCTATAAGCCTTGATCTTTGTAGAATATCTAAGGAATATTCCTTCATCCAATCTTGTATCAAACTTTCCCAAGTTCTCTTCATCTCTCCTAATGTAACATTTACTTCCAAATACTCTAAAATATTATATAGTAGGATTTCTTCCATACCGTAGTTCATATGGAGTCTTTGAACTATTGACCCTGGCTTGCACTCTATTTTGTATGTAGATTGTAGTGTGAGTGGTTTCTCTCCAATAGATATCTGGTAGATTTGCTTCTTTCATCATTATCCTTGTTTCTTCCTGAACTATCCTATTCTTCCTTTCCACAACTCCATTCTACTGAGGAGTCCTAGGTGTTGACAAATGCCTTTTTATTCCATGATCTTCACAAAAGTAATTAAACCCATTGGAGGTGAACTCACCAGCTCTGTTAGATCTCAAACGCTTGACTTTTAGATCAATTTCATTTTCAACCATAGCATTAAAGGTGTTAAACTAATCTAGAGCTTCTAATTTTTCTTTGAGAAAAGTTACCCAAGTCATTCTAGAGAAATCATTAATCAACAACATGAAATACCTATCACCTCGAAAGCTTCCTAGGTCCACATAGATCTATATGCACCAACTCCAGAGGTCTGGTGGTACAATACTCTTTGATCTTGAAATTCTTCCTTGTTTTTTTCCCAATTTGACATTCCTTGCATGTTGCATTGGTAGGCGCTATAATCTTTGGCAGATCCCCCATAGCTTGAGTAGAGCTGATCTTCACTAGGCTATCAAAATTGATGTGACACATTCTTCTATGCCATATCCAAATTTCATTAAATTGAGTCATAAGGTACACACCATCAGCACCCTTGAGCTAATATATATTTCATTTTGTCCTTGTTCCTATAGCAATCAGAGTTCTGAAGTCTTCTTTTCTGATTTCACAAACACCATCCTGAAACACAAGATTATATCCTCTGCCACACATTTGTCCTACACTTAGAAGATTATGCCAGAGACCTTTGACATAAAGAACATCATCTGTATTGTGCTTCCCATCAAAACTAATTGAACCTTTTCTATAGATCTTAGCAGATGCATCATCTCCAAACTTAACAAAACCTCCTTAAAACTTATCAAGCTTTGCAAACTTATTCTTATCTCCTATCATATGATTTGAACACCCACTATCAACTAACCAAAGGTTCTACTCCTCTCTTGCATGAAAAGTAGTTACCAAAGTTCCTTTGATATTGTGCCTTATTTTAGGAGCAATTTTCTTCATATCTTTTTTAGAATTAGCTCCAACATTCAAAGCCATGAACAAGCATTCATTACTTTCATCATCTAGATAGTTAGACTCATCATTAGATATGCTCTCATCTTCTTTAACATAATAAATTCTCTTGAACAATTTTCCTTTGTTATCCTTGTATTTGTCATTGCAAATCTTGATTGGACATTTTGAAGCATAATGACCTATTTTTACACAGCTGAAACATTTGAAGGGTAACTTACCTTTGTATTTTCTAGATCCCTTTTTCAATCTACTCACAAAATTTGCTTCCCCTTCATCAAAGTCATCTAAATTAGATTCAAAATTCTTTTCTATCTTGCTAGCCTTAAAAGTAGTTTCTTTTCTTGAATAATCTTGAACAAACTCTCTTATCTCAAAAGTAGTTAAAGTACCAAACATTTGATCGCTAGAATACCTATCCAAAATTTGAATTTCTTTAATAGCAGAAACTTTAGCACTATAAGATTTTGGAAGAGTTCTTAGTACCTTCTTTACCACTTCCCTCTCCTCCAAATTCTCACCAAGACCATTGATGGAGTTGAAAACTTTATCCACTCTTTACATGTAGCTTGCAATATTTTCATCTTCTGAAATCTTTAGGGTTTCAAACTTGGTCTTCAAAATCTGCATCTTTTCTCGCTTGACCTTGTCATCTCCTTCATAGGTACTTATTAGGTTCTTCCAGATCTCATAAGTAATTTTATAACTCATCACCTTCACTAATTTAGAATCAAAGAGACTATTCAGAGGAGCACTCCTTGCCTTACCATTGTTCTCATATTCTTTAATTTCATCTTCATCCTTTGGACCATTAGGAGGTATAGTATACCCTTTGTCAACTATCTTCCACATGCCATATCCTAGAGAGCCAAGAAATCTTTCGATCTTGGTCTTCCAAAAAGAAAATTTTGTTTCATCAAACACTCGAGCCTCCATGCCTTTCCTGTGTGCCATCTAGACCTACCCCAAGTGGTTAAGCTTCTTTAGGGAACTTAGCTATGATACTAATTGTTAGAATTCATAGGACAACTAAGAGGGGGGGTGAATCAGTTGTATGTTAAAACTTTAAACCCTCAAAGCAATTTCAATCATAAACCTCTTAATATGCATTAGAAGAATGTATGAAGAAACAATGCAAACACATCCAAAAACATAAGAACATGATATTTACATGAAAAATCTAATAAGGGAAAAATTATGGTGAGGATTAGCTCACATATATATGAATAACAACACCAAAAATTAATAGGCTCACTACCCAAAAGAAAGGCTCACTACCTAGATGAGAGAAGAAAGAAGAAGACTATTATAGAGAGATTCACTATCTCAAAGAAACAAGAGAGATCCACCACTGGCACTCCTTTCCATCCGCAACCTTTGTCTCACTGCCTCCAACAACTTCTGACACACTAAAATGTAGACACCTTCTGCTCACTGCATTCTAGAGTCAGAAGCATTTATGTTCACACACTTGACTTCCCTTGATTCACATTCACATATTCTTCTCTGCCTTGCTCCACTCATCTTCATCATTCATTTATACCTTCTACAACCAAGCCTATTTCAATTAGGTCAGTCCTAATGAAGCGTGTGCATTACACACATGCAACATTACTTAGGTCAGTACTAAACACTTCCATGGTGGAAAGAACTAAAGGTGGACCATATCAAGGGGTACCTAGGACTCAAATCTATATCACCATGTTTCTCATCACATCCACAATCCATGAGGTACCTTCGCAAATGATGCTAGTAAGCCAGGTCAAATAGACCTGAGCTAATGACCATATTCACACTTCTCCAAGTCCAAGAACATCATGTGGACTAGAGAGAGACAATCCAAAGCATTCACACACCTTCCTAGAGTACTCATCATCATCATCATCATCATCATCATCATCATAAACTTTTACAATAGTACTACAACCATTTGAATCAAAGAATGTCTTCATTATTCACATTAGGACACACTATTACTAATCACCAACACTAGAACTAAACTTGTGGAGCATCCCAACACTGGAAACTTTAAAGGAACATTGATACAAATAGTATAAGTACTCTCCTAGATCTGCAAGATAGGAAAGATCAATGCAGAAAAATGTAAAGCATTCTCATTTCTCCCAGACACCCTCCTTCATAGTCAAATATTTTGTCAAACACATCTTCTACTTCCGCATGAACTAAAACCTAAAACTCTAGATATAATACCTTTGAACACCTTTGATCAATACTTCCAAACTACACAAGCATATCTTCAATTAGGAAGAAATGTGAAGCATAACATTGAGGGTACCTCTGTCACAATACACACCTTTTTTATCAAATTTTCACGAAAGAACTTGGAAACCAAGTGAATCATCTGCTGGGAGTTGACATCAATGACAACATTAGTAAGTTTCTAACAATTCTATGTTTGTTCCTTTGAATATATTATAAGATTATCCACTACAATCCTCACAACATTTAGATCTAGACCATTTGAACGTATAAATATAACATCTTCCTCAATTAAAATATCCAACAGTTCCTCATAAACTTGTTTTTATCCAAGTAATTTCTCTTGAAATGCTTTGCAAGTAGTCTATAACTTTATAGCCTAATAATATAAGATGAATCAAAATTCCCCTTTCAATGATTCTCCCTTAACCACATAATTATACAACTCTTTTAAAATTTGTGTAGAGTTTAGATACCTTCTAGTGATTATCTAAATGACACATAATTTCACCTAGATAAAATTGTGTTTATAATTGAAGGCATTTTGTATTGCATCATACACTATTTGAAACCTCACTTTCCAACTGCTCAAAATATCCTTTTGTAACTTATAGAATTCCCTTTATTTTCGATGAGCATATGATTTAGTTCCATCTAATATCCTTAAATTCACTAGAGTCTAGAAATCCATTTTTACCAACTCCATAATGCTCTTCTCCAACTCTTTCATTACATCTTCCTCCTTAACAAACTTGTCATAAATAATAGCCACTTATCCTATAACCTTGTCCCCTAAAAATAGTAATTCAACATTCCATGCATGAGTAGCCCTCACAATTTTCTCAATTTACCTACAATGGGTATTTATTTTTTTATATCCTAGATGAATTGTGAAGAGGTAGTTGTAGTTGAAGAATCAAAAGGACCAATCAAGTTCTTGATATAGGTAGTGAGATATGGCACTTTATCTTTCAAATTCTCCTTTGTTTCCCTATCTTTTTCCCATTTTAAAAATCACCAGTCAATTGATGACTTGCTATTTTGTTTGACATCTTCTATGGATGAATTCCACAGAGGCATAGTAGTCACCATAACATCCTATAGCTTTAATTCTGCTTTAAGTATATCTAACAATGAAGTTACAATTTGATCTTCTTTGATCCCTTGTGCATCTATGGTAATAGTTGACCTCATTTTGTCCTTCTTTAGAGGTGGTGGTTTTAGAAACATGGAAGCTAACTAAGCAAAGTCATCCAATGGAGGCTCTATTAATCTTTCCTATTTGAATCATCTGATAAAACCACTTTGGTATATTTGTTGTGGTTGACTCCTTTTGTTGTGTATCTTTATCTTTTAGAGGACTAGGAGGAGAAATGGGTGTTTTGGGTTGAGGACTAGGATTTCCCTTTGGGGATGGAGTAGGAGTTCTCATAGGTGAATTCTTTGGAGAACTTGTAAGTGGAGACTTTGAAGTAGAAAGATGTGGATTTGAAACTAGAGTAGGAGAAGGGGGTGTAGAAGTAGGTTCCCTTAATGTCTCTATGACTTCAACTTCTTTCTCTACCTCTTGTCAATGTGTGTCTACTACCTCTAATCATTCCTTTCTTTCCTTGTGTTTCCTTTTATCCAAACCAAATTTCTCCTTTTCCTCTCCACATTTAGTCATTCTTTACTTCTCTTGATTATTCTTTTTGTTCTTTTATTTACATCATTATGTTCCTTTGCATTCCAATTTATTCGAGGCAATAGTTTATAAAAAAATACATCTAGCTCATATGAAAAGTCCAATAATTTTTCTCCATCCTTTAGTTCAGATGGAACTTCACTAATCTCAAAGATTTTCATCTAATGTACATTCATGCATGAATAATCTCTTCTCCTAACATCTGTTTAATCAACACAATTAGCCCAACATTCACCTAAAGCATGCGTGTATTGATATGAATCTCCCAATCCATTAATGTAAGATTAGGGATAAATGCCCTCCTTGACTCATATGAAGTTAGATTCACCAAAACTATTTTAGAGTCTATACTCCTAGTATATTGCACTATTAAACAAGTATATTTTATCTATAGAAATGAGAAATGAAATTCCCTTTAGATTCCATTAAAAAAATATTTTATACACCTCTCTAGTTGTCATCCCAACTCCAAATGTATCAATTCATTTCTCATGTATCTAGCGACTTTGTAGGGTTCCTTTTCAAAATGATTAACCCCAACAAACTTGAATGTGGAAAATTGAATGTACCAATTTCCCCACTTCTAATTTCTACAATTTCCTCTATGTATATTATCTTAGAAACATCACCTTCTAGCATTTTATAGTAGAAAATATGAATGTGTCATTGAATCTCATGAAGGACTTCTGATGAAGGGGGTAATTCATAAAACACACAACAACAAAAATTACACATAGAAAATAGGAATGTTCTTTTATTGATTTGGACAATCAAATTACATTACAGAAGCTCAAATACAATTAGAGGATGAATCCTCCATAGGCTGCAACACATTATAGCTTCCTATCTCTAGACTCTGGAACCTTCTACCTTATGTAGCCCCAACTTAGCTAGGGTTTCTATTTTCCTACCTTTTCTTGACTCTACACTTTCCCCCTTATCTCTCCTATTGCCAAGGGATCCCCAAAATGGTCACAAACAACCCTTTTGATGGCCTCTAGCCAAAATTTTGAAATTTACAACTCCCTCCAAAAGTAGATCAACTTTTGGGAAGCATAACTTTTGATCTGAGTGTCTGATTGATGAACTATTTGAAGTACCAAAAAGCTTGCAAAGTGAACTATGATGTGGAAATCATAAATGGATTTCCATAAACTTTTTAGTGCATTATGGGATGTTTAAGTACCTCATATCTAATTTCAAAACTTTTCTGGGGACCTCACAAAATTGAAATTTTAATATCTTGAAATCCATACATGATCTTTAGTTAAAATTTACCAAGAATGCTTATTTGACTATTCTGAAGCTTTGGGGAAAATTTTGAGCTCAACTACTTATTTGATATAGAATTACTAAAAATAGTAAATTCTAGTATTCTTAGCCTTGTTGGAAACTTTGAAGTTTTTGAACCATTATTCAAGTAAATGGGTATCCGAAAACATAAATTTTGAAAAGAAATGAAAACAAAGTCATAAATTTTGAATCAAAATTATTTTTGGATGATACAAGATTACCCTTACACCTCTAGATGCTCCTACATTAGACAACTAGGGTAATTTTGAGAAGTGGCCTTGTCACATCTTAGGTGTTTGAGTAAAACCACAAACTCTCAACCTCAGTCTTAGACAACCAAGAAGAATCTTCAATAGGCCTTCCTTTTCACTTTACCAGGTATTCTTTATATTGCCTATTCCGAGTACTTCTTCTCACATGGCTATCCAAGATCTCTTTTATCTCCTCCTTTGAAGAAGATGACAGAATACTCCACTGTTCTTCTGTTGGTCTATCCTCTATTCCACCTTCATGATATTTTGTTAAATCAACAATGTTGAACATAGGGGAAATGTTGATCTCATTCGGTAGCTCTACATCATATGCATTTCCTGAATCATGCTTCTTCAGAATCTTGCATGGTCTAAATTTCTTTATTTTCAACTTATTATATGTTCCAACTAGAAACCTCTTTTCTCAAGTGAACCATGACTTCATCTCCTACATGAAATTTCTTATATCTCCTCTTCTAATCTACCTTAGCCTTGTACTGAGTATTCATCTTATTAATATGCTTTCTCACCTCTTCTTGAAAATTCTTCAGGTGTTCTGCAAAATCTTCAGCTTTGACACTTGTCTTTTCTCCTTTGTTCATCTTTCTTAACTCTGAAGCATTTTTTGGACTACTCCCATATACAATCTGGAATGGTGATTTACATGTACTTCTATTGATAGAATTATTGTAAGGAAATACTACCTATGGTAAAATCAAATCCCATCCCTTGGGCTTATCTCCTACTACACATTATAGTAGGTTACCCAAACTCCTATTCACCACTTCCATTTGTCCATCAGTCTATGGATGATGTGCATAACTAAACTTCAAATCTATCTTCAACTTCTTCCACAATGTCCTCTAGAAATAATCAACAAACTTGGTATCTTGATCTAAAACTATGCTCTTAGGTAGACCATGTAGTCTTACCACATCTCTAAAAAATAACTTTGCAATGTGAACAACATCATTAGTCTTCTTCCAAGGAATGAAATATGCCATCTTTGAGAATCTGTCCACCACCACAAAAATGGACTCATGACCTCTCTATGTCCTTGGTAAACCAAGAACAAAATCCATACTAATATCATTCCATGGCCTCTCTAGTAGTGGCTGATATAGCCCTATAATCTAACTTGTTCCTTTTTCCATCTGACACAATCTACAACTCTGCACAAATTTCCTCACATCTTGCTACAATTATTTCCAATAATAATGTTCACTAACAATAGTAATGGTCTTATCTCTACCAAAGTGTCTAGCTAGTCCCCCACTATGCTTCTCCTTAATCAAGTTCTCTCTCATGGAACTCCTTAGAATGCACAACTGGCTTCCTCTAAACAACATACCATCTTGGATTATGAAATCTAACCATTTTGTCCTACCCAAAGTAACAAGTTCCAAACAAGCTTTCCAAGCCTAAGTAGAATATAGATCCTCAAGATACAAACTTTTGAGTGCATCAAACCCAACAACTTCTATCTTCATTTTTGTCAACAAATTTTGCCTTCTGCTCAAGGCATCTACAACTCTATTGGACTTTCCACTCCTGTGTTTCAAAACAAAAGTATAACTCTACAAATACTCAACCCATTTTAAGTGCCTTTGATTTAACTTTCCTTGACTATTAAGATACAACAAAGCCTGATGATTAGTATATAAAACAAACTCTTTCAACAACAAATAATGTCTCCATTTCATTAAAGCCTCAACTATAGCATAAAACTCCTGATCATAAACAAAATACATTTTCTTGGCATCATTAAGCTTCTCACTGAAATAGGCAATGGGCTTACCTCTTAGATCAAAATAGCTCCTATAGTACTGCCGCTAGCATCACAGTCTGCCTTAAATACCTTATTGAAATATGGAAGTGCCAAAATAGGTTGCTCTATTACTTTCTGATTCAATGTATCAAAACTCTTAGCTGCTCCTATAGTCCATTTAAACTCTTTTCTATCTCCTCTCATTGTCTCAGTTAGGGGTGCACAAATTCTACTAAAATTCCTAATTAAACAAACTCTTTCAGTAACAAATAATGTCTCCATTTCATTAAATCCTAAACTATAGCATGAAACTCCTGATCATAAACAAAATACCTTTTCTTGGCATCATTAAGCTTCTCATTGAAATAGGTAATGGGATTACCTCTTAGATCAAAATAGCTCCTATAGCACTGCCACTAGCATCACAATCTACCTTAAATACCTTATTAAAATATGGAAGTGCCAAAATAGGTTGCTCTATAACTTTTTGATTCAATGTATCAAAACTCTTGGCTACTGCTGTAGTCCATTTAAACTCTTTTCTATCTCCTCTCATTGTCTTAGTTAGGGGTGCACAAATGCTACCAAAATTCCTAATAATTTTTTTGTAAAAACTTGGCTAACCATGAAAAGATCATACCTTTGTAGCACTCCTTGGTGTAGGCCATTCAACAATAGCCCTTACTTTTTCTGGGTCCATCTTAAGACCTTCCTCTAAGACAACAAATCCTAGGTATACCAACTCCTTTGCAAAACTACATTTCTTCATATTAATCAACAACTTCTTCTCCCTCAGATTCTCTAAAACTCTTTTGATATGCAATAGATGCTCATCCCAAGTCTTACTGAAAAATCAAAATGTCATCTAAATAAACAATAACAAAACTTCCCAAAAACTCTTTCAATACCTTGTTCATGAGCCACATGAATGTGCTTGATGCATTGGTTAGCCCAAATGGCATGACTAACCACTCATACAAACCTTCCTTCATCTTGAAGGTTGTCTTCCATTCATTGCCTTCTCTGATTTGGATCTAGTGATATCCACTCTTTAGATCAATCTTCATAAAGTACTTGGCTCCACTCAAACAATCTATTATGTCATCCATTTTAGGCAATGGAAATCTGTACTTGATCATGATCTTATTGATGGCTCAGGAATCTATACACATTCTCCACTCTCCATCTTTCTTTGGTTCTAGTATTGTAGGTACCACACATGGACTTAGGCTCTCCCTTATCAGTCCCTTCCTTAACAACTTGTGAACTTGTTTGTTTAGCTCTTCATTCTATGCGCTGACTTATTCAACAAAATGGCTCCTAGTATCAAATCCATTTGGTGACTTATCTTCCTCACTAGTGGTAAACCTTCTGGTACATTATCAGAGACAATGTCCTAAAATTCATCCAACAGATCTAAGACTTCTAATGGTACATCTTCACATTTCTCCTGACTAATCTTAGGAATCAACGCAAAGCAATGACACTCATGCTTCATACCCTCAAAAACATTTCTACCATCTACCAAGCGAATTTTGGCAATACTACATACCATTTCTTCCACCTCCTTCAAGGGCTTCAACTTATGATGAAATCCATCCTTTGTTAGGGAATAGGTGTTTGCATGGCCATCATGGACAACACACCTATCATACTACCATGCCCTTCCCAATAGCATATGGCATGCATCCATTCATATGATGTCACATAGCACCTCATCATGGTAGTCTCCAATCTTGAACTTGACTAAACACTGCTCATTGACCAAAGCTCTATGGTCCTTCTACAACCATGCAATCTGATATGGATGTGGATGCATTCTTCTTGTCAACTTCAACTTGTTAATCATCTTCTCTAAAACAATATTATTAGTACTTCCACTATCAATAATAATATCACAATGCTTACCTTCACATTTGCACCTTGTGTGGAATTAACTCTTCCTCTGATTTGGTTCTTTCTCCTCATTCAACAATGTTCTTCTGACAACTAGGGTTTCTCCCCTTTCAGCATCTTCAAAATGCTTACATTGTGTGTCTTCATCTACATGTGCAACTCGTGCATTACCTTTAGGTCTTCTATTTATCCTTCCTTGATGTTGCAGACACTTATATGATTAATGTCCTTCTTCTCCACATTGGAAATAGGTTCCTTTGAAACCTCCTCTTCCAGGTCCTTGCCTAGGTCAGCCTCTTCCTCTTCCTCTTTGCTAACCATTGTTTTGTTCATGAGGGTAGTAAGCATTATATCCTTTCTAATTTCAACTAGTGCTAGCTTCTTCAATTTTTTTTATCTTCATTACGACCTCCATATGATCTTCCACCAGTCCTTTTGCCTTGACCTCTTCTTCTTTGCTTTCTTTCAAATCTTTTATTTAGCTTCTCCTCCACCTTTAGGGAAAATTGGTACGTATCTTCTATGGTGGTCATTCTAACCAGGCTCAACTCCTCTTGAATACTTGGCCTCAACCCATTAATGTAATAGGCTACCTTCTCCTTGTTGGCCTTTGCATCGCCTGTATTAATAGTAATCTTATAAAACTCTTTTGTATACTCCTTGACAGACTTGTTACCTTCAATCCTTGCAGCTTCTTCAACAACTCCAACTCATAATCCACAAGAATGAACTGCTTCTTTAGTTTATCCACCATCTGATCCCATCTAATAATATTTCCTTTTCCTCTTTTGTTCCTCTCCAACTGGACCTCCTTCCACCAAATACTGGCCTGGCCCTTCAACTTTGTTTTTTGCAAACTTGACCTGATCTGGATCTTCCACACCTTCATACTCAAAATATTCTTCCATATCATTCATCCAATCAATAAGCTCTTCTTAGTTTAGATTCCCAGAATAGGTAGACTTCAATCTTGGTCTCTTTCCAATCTTTGAAATGACCCTCAACAACCTAACTTCTGCAGGATCACTTGCAGCTTCCTATTCTTCCTCAGATAGCTCTTCTTTAGTTTCATCTTTACTTTCATCTCTTGTTCTGGACTCAAACCCTCTTCTCATCTCTTCTTGCAATGCATCGATTTGCCTTTGTAGGCCTCTAAAACCCTCTTCCATCAAAACATTTATCCCACCATGGTTTCTTTGTGGAGGCATCTTGATCTCTGCAGCAAACCCAAAACCTCAGGGCTTAGTGCAAATTGCCTCATAGTCGACAATATGTCTACACACTCAAGAACCCTTGCTCTAATACCACTTGATGAAAGGGGTGATTCATAAAACACACAACAAAAAAAATTGTACATAGAAAATAGGTATGCTCTTTTATTGATTTGGATAGTCACATTACATTACAGAAGCTCAAATGCAATCAGAGCATGAATCCTCTATAGGTTGCAACACATTACAATTTCCTATCTCTAAACTATGGAACCTTCTACCTTCTGTAGTCCAAAATCAGCTAGGGCTTCTGTCTTCCTACCTTTTCTTGACTCTACACTTTCCCTCTTATCTCTCCTACTGCCAAGGGTTCCCAAAAATGGTCATAAATATCCCTTTTTGGCAGCCTCCAACCAAAATTTCAAAATTTGCAACTCCCTCCAAAAGTAGATCAACTTCCGGGAAGCATAACTTTTGATCTGGGTGTCTGATTGATGAACCATTTGAAGTGCTGAAAAGCTCGCAAAGTGAACTATGATGCTAAAAATTTGTAAATAGATTTCCATAAACATTTTTTGGCATTATGGGATGTTTAAGTACCTCATATCTGATTTCAAAACTTTTCTGGGGACCTCACAAAATTAAAATTTTAATATCTTGAAATCTAGACATGATCTTGAGCTGAAATTTACCAAGAATGCCTATTTGACTATTCCAAATCTTTGGGGAAAATTTTGGGCTCAATGGCTTCTCTGATATAGACTTACTACAAATATTAAATTCTTGTATTCTTAGCCCTATTGGGAACTTTGAAGGTTCTGAACCATTATTCAAGCAAATGGGTATACAAAAACAAATTTTTTTAAAAGAAATGAAAACAAAGTCATAAATTTTGAATCAACATTGTTTTTCGGTGATGCAAGATTACCCTTTCACCTCTGGATGCTCCTACATCAACTTCATATTTTCTCTGATTTCTAATTGTGGAGTATTCATCAACCTTTTGCTAACCCATTCTCATGACACCTTCAATTTTGAATCCAAAAAAGGTTTGTCTTATAGCTAAGACATATACAAAATATGATTTATGTTTAGAGTGAAAAATGAAGAGGATGTTTAGGGTTGATTTTGATGGTTTATGTTTTGATCCTCCTTTCACCACTAGACATTCAAGGACATTCAGTCGAGTAGGAAGTCTACTACATGATTTTTATCACTTGGAACATAGGGGAAGATTGGAATTGTGTGATTTAGTTGTTCAATTAAGTCCAATTATGTTCAAAACCCTAATTATATGAATTCATGAATAAACAGACAAATTACATAAAATGGACACACAGAGATATCAAATGCATACTAGATTTTGAAGTTGGAAAAATGGAAAAGTTGGGGACTAATGAGTGGGCACCCTAGTCTAGTACCATAGTTTTTCTCAAGATCTGGGAATCTTGTCTGTAACCTATTCCTGTTGTTCTAGAGATTTTTCTATTGTAGGATCCATAGGACTAATGAGCAGGCACCCAAGTCTAGGTCCCTATTTTCTTCTCGAATTTGCAATTCTAACAATCTGCACTACTCTCATACAACTCGACTTCTTCTTCTTTGGTAACCTATAACCTGCAATCACAGAAAAATGGATTGGGGGTTGTGGTGTTTAGAAACTTACCTTAGTCAAGTCCCAGAGAGACATTCAAGTCTTCCAAACACCATTGTCAGATAAAGAGTGCATATCCCTATGGGATAGAGACAAAATCCAAATAATAAATGATAGAAAACATAATTAATATAACCTTGTAGTGAAGATCTCATGGAATGAAGATGCTCTTCATGCCATGAGGAGATAGATGCCAAATCTACAATTACAAACACAAGAACAATTCTCTACTCTATCACACAATAAATATTTTAAATGCTCTAGAATTATAGGTATGCATAAAGTCCATCAAATTTCCATCTAGTTTACAAATGAATCATTAATCATGCTTATATATGCAACTACAAACATTCCTGCTAAGAATTCTGTAATTCAAACTTACCATGTCAAAATAGGACCTAAATAATGATCATAAAATGACACTTTGAAATTAGTCCTGACCTAAAATAGGTTAGGACTAGGGTGTGGGTGCCCTAGCCCTCGCCCCCTATTTCAGGTAGGATTTAAGTTAAGTGTACCCCCTAGGTCCAATTTTCTATGAAACTTCAAGGTTTTCTCATCAGGATGTCAATTTAACATGCAAGATGCTCTAAATACATTCTAAAGGACTCGAGAGCTAAACCTTAAGAGGGAAAAGCCCCCAAGGGTACATTTTTTGATGTAGCATTTAGCCCCCACTTTAATGTATGTATAAATGCAAGGTCAATACATGCATTAAAGTACAGTCAACAAAAATGACAAACACACCAAGCACAGAGAAGACAGTAACAGGCATGCAAAATACAAAGAAGACAGTTACAGTCACACAAAACATGAAGAATACAACATTTAAGAAATACAAAACATAATGAATATAGTGATTGCAATGAAGACAGTAATAATTTTCTTTTTCTTTTTCATTTTCATATATGAAATGTAGATGCAAGTATAAGGAAAGTAAACACACCACCCATAATGTAGGAGTGACTCATTGCCACCGGTCTTTAAGACTTCATATGGGGCAACACACATGCCAAACAAATCTCAGAGTACAGGAGGGTCTCATCACCACCAGTCTTTAAGATTGCACTTGAGAATAAACATGCTATACAAAACAAGTACGCCATACAAATCCCAAAGCATAGGAGGGACTCATCACCATTAGTCTTTAAGACTATGCTTGGGAACAAACATGCAATACACACACCTGGAAGACATGGAGAAAAAATGACAGACAAGTGATGGAGTGTTCCTATTTCTAGGTTCATCACCATCTCAGGCACATTGCAGGCACACATAGATGATTGGCTTCAACACAATAATCGCTAAAGACACACTTAAGGGTTGAGTTAGTCAGAAAATTGCTCCCTGCCTCTATAGAGGACTTTTGACAATGATAAGATGTGCACTCTCCACGTGAAATACACCATCTCCACCTCCGCAAAGGGATTAAGATAAAACAGATGCGATATCCTACCTCTGCAAAGGGCTTAAATGATTGCAAGTTGATTTTAAACAAATCTTGGAGTGCAGGAGGGACTCATTGTCACCAGTCTTTAATATTGCACATAAGAACAAGAACATTGCTAACATCTAAAATAAGTAGCTTACCTTATATATGCCCCCACCTTAAGGTGGTTGATATGAGGTATCAATATCAAGCACGCTAAGGTAGGAAGAAAACACACAAGGGAACATGAGCTCTCGCAAAGCCCATGCCCCCTAGAGGTGACATGTACTTTACAAATGCCAAATGTTCCCACAAACACATTCCTACAAAAAAATTGTTAGCATCCATATAATCATGATAAACAATAATGCATATGATCAATCACACAAAGAGCCAAGGTTATACTATAAATTCAGAGACCGAGTATAACTGTGGGGCTATACCATGAAAATATCAAAACTGAGTGTACCTAAGGTGAGATTTAAAGACAAACAAAGTGCACGGAACAACAATATTGTTATGGTTTGTAAGTGCGATAAGACAACATCAAGATCACACAGAGTGATTCTACTAGCCAAGTGTCAGATAATATATATCAACCCCATCATCATGTATGGACTTGGTCCATTTTTTGATTTCTTGCTGAAGGGAGACTAGGTTTGTATTAGTATAATATGTTTTTCGACATCCACCCCCTAGATAGAAATACTAGAGGAAAGGAAACAATAAATTGAGAGAGGAGAAACAAGTGCCTTAGGGACAGTCATGTAGGAGGGTGCCCCCAAGTCACCAACCGTAATGCAATGTCCGTCAGACACAGCACCAAACAATGAAAATAGAGGAGAGTTAATATAGAAGAATGATGATTCAAATAGAAGGGTCACAACAGAGTCAGTCTCCCAGTATCGTTGACCTTATGAGAGAATCAAGGGTCATCCCAGGAGTCCTGAATAACACATAACACATCACAAGGGAAACACATCATGAGAGATAAAGGATTGGGAATACTTACCTATAGAGAGGTTCATGCCAGCGGCTATCAACAATCAGATTATCCTCTTCCCACTCTCGAATTCTAGAGGAAAGAGGTGTAGGTTGTTCCATTTGTCTTTCCAATGTATTTTGATTATCTCCTGATCCTTGAAAGGATAACGAAGGAGGACCCTCAACATAAATACCATATCTCTGTGGATGAGGTAATCCTTTAGTACTTTCCTTATCCACTTCTATAATAGTGATTATATTATCTAAGTCTAGATAGTCATCTTGATAATAGTCATAATAAGTTTGTTGTTCTATGAAATATCTTTCTGATATCTTGGTTGGTGAGAGCATTGAGTTGAGTTAAAGGTAAAGTGTTTCTAAGAAGTGTAGATGTTGTATCATTATCATCATCATCATCATGAGTTCTAGCTATTGATTCCAGTCCATTAAGAGAAATTTCATACACATCATTCTCAATGTGGTATGTTAAGTCTTCTACTACCTGAGGGTGTGTACTCGTGATAGATGTGTAATTTTATAAATCATATCAAGGCATGACATTAGTTTTTATAATGTGTGTTAAACCTTGAATTATATCAACACCATATTATCCTTCTTTTATCAATTCTCATATGTTATGAATAACAGGTACAACTTGGTCCACTATCCTTTCATTTTCCACAAATGCTTGGAAATTAGCTAGGTCATTATCAAGTTTGTTTATTTGCTCATAAGATACATATGTTATCACATCAATAAGGTCCTCAACATCATGAGATATTTGTTCTTCTATTATAGTTGTAGGAGGCATGATGTCATGCAAAAGTTGTGTTTCTTCTATCGTTGGAAAGGTATCAGTGATTTCACTGTCTTGTACTAGCATATCCTCATGGGAAGGATTATTTTTTAAAGAATGTCCAGATGACAAGTTTATGTAACCATCACATGTAGTAGATATAGGATAAGTTTTATCACAATTATAATTTTCATTGCTACTCATGGAGACAAACTCAGTTAAGCTTTCCAATATCGTAGGATGTTCACTCATGAGGGTGAAGAATTTATCAAAATCAAGATCTTTGATAAATGCATGCAAAGATACCATGGAAAAATTACATGAATGTTCCATTTGTATAATTTTTCAAATCAATGTAAGATCATATTTTAAAATCTTTTCAAAAGTTATGCAAAAGACAAGTGCAAAACTATGTATGAAAATGACCTAAAATGCTTGATTGTTTCAACTATTTTTCAATGCAAGTAAGTGAAAGAAAAGGTGTTGTAAGGAAATTTATCAGGGGAAGAAAATAATATGTCTGATATCAGTCCAATAAATAAATAATATCCTTAACAACATGCTTTTGATGCAAATCTAGAATGATGACAAGTCAAAACCTAGTGAAAATGTGCTAGAATATGCGATTTTTCAACAAATTTTCAATGCAAGGACCCAATGAAAAGGGTGTTGTAAAGAATTTTAGGAGGTGAATAATCTTATATCATTAATATCAGTCACCTAAATCTATAAAATCTATCACAACATGCTTGGAGTGCAAATCTAAGTCAAACCCTAGGGAAAATATAGTCAAAATATGCAATTTTTCACCAAAATTTCAATGCAAGCACCTAATAAAAAGGTGTTGTAAAGAATTTTAGGAGGGGCACTTGATAATAACCCTTATTAAATACAATTGGTGAAGAAATATCTTTTACAACACACCTATGGTGCAAATCTAGAGAGACGATAAGGCCAAAATCTAGTGAAAAATTAAGGTTTTCAAACCCTAGGCATGAAATTTTGCAAGCAAACCACTATGATGCAACACTACAGTTAGAAATCAGTCCTAATGAGTGTTTTAAACTGGTAGTAAATTCTTAAACAAGATTTAGATTACAAACCCTAGCTAATGAAAAACTAGGTTATATGAAAAATGCATAATTTCAAGCAATTTTTAATAATTTAAGCATGAAAATGCAATCTAAATGAATGTGGCATGAAAAATTTATATATTTTAAATTAGATGTGATGATAATAAAAAAAATTAATTGAAATTAAATGAAATCTAATTCAAATTATATGAAAAATGCAAGCTAAACATGTCAAATTTTTCAAATTTTTCATTTTTTTGTAATTTTCCAAATGCAATAAGAGGAACAATGAAATCAATGTAAATCTGAAGCACAACACTTAAAAATGTACAAAATTTATTAAAAATATTGGTTCACCAAAATGTTTAGAGTGAAAAATGAAGAGGATGTTTAGGGTTGATTTTGATGGTTTATGTTTTGATCCTCCTTTCACCACTAAACATTCAAGGACATTCAGCTAAGTAGGAAGTCTACTACAGGATTTTTGTCACTTGGAACATAGGGGAAGATTGGAATTGTGTGATTTAGTTATTCAATTAAGTCTAATTATGATCAAAACCCTAATTATATGAATTCATAAACAAACAGACAAATTACAGAAAATGATCGCACATAAAGATATCAAATGACAATCAAATGCATACCAGATTTTGAAGTTTAAAAAATGGAAAACTTGGGGACTAATGAGTAGGTGCCCTAGTCCAATGCCATAGTTTTTGTTGAGATCTGGGAATCTTGTCTGTAACTTGTTGCTACTATTCCAGAGATTTTTTTGTTGCAGGATCCAGAGGGCTAATGAGCAGGCACCCGAGTCTAGGTCCCTATTTTCTTCTCTGATATGCAATTCTGACAGTCTGCACTACTCTCCTACAACTCCACTTCTACTTTCACAACCTGTAACCTACAATCACAGAAAAATGGGTTGGGGGTTGTGGTGTATAGAGGCTTGCCTCAGTCAAGCCCCAGAGAGACATTCAAGTCTTTCAAACACCGTTGTCAGATAAAGAGTGTTTATGTTATAAGTATGGGCCTAACCGGTGTTGTCATTGATGTCAACATACTCATGTTGCATTAATGAGAAGGATTAGATGAGCTGTGTGCTGAGGATATTGAGAAAATAAGTCTCAATTAGGAACAGTGAAGAATAGTGATCACAAGAAGGTAAAAGTCCTCAATAGGTTGAGGATCAGAGGATGCAATTTAAAGGGTTTGTAGAGATAAGTCTTGAGATGGTCCAGCTAAGATTTCAGAGGTCCACAGGAAGATTTGAAGAAGTTAGGGTTGCTTAAATAGAACTAGTTCTGGTAGGTGTTCAGAGGTGACAGATTGCCATAGATAGGTCTGGTGAGATCCGGTATTTCATTATCCCATTCTACGGATCTGAGGGAGTGTTGAGGACATCCATGTGAAGTATCAACTAGATTAGTTCATGGGTTGAAGGTCCGGAAGAGCCTATTCATTTGTGACAGTGATGATAGACTGTGTTCTTGTAGCTCTGGATGAAGGAAAGAAGAATTCCAATAGGATGATGAAGTGCAAATGTCTTTGGTGATTCAGGGAAGGTTATGATGATCGTTGGAGTATGTCTAGTTAATGTTGTTGGTCAGCATTGAAGTTAGAGTTTGCATTTGAAGAATAACCATGGATATTGGTGTTCTTCTTGAGACTGGCTGACCAGATGTATTACATGTCTTACGGATGATCTTATAGGTGTTTACCGACTTAGATGATTGTTCCTAAGTTGATGCCTTGTATAAATAAGGGATTGTGATTTCATTTTGATGTGTGGCTAGTGGTGATAAGTGTGTGGTAGCAGAGAGAAGTATGAAAGGTAGAGCATAAGTATTAGGCTTAAAAGGAATTGATTCAAGCATGCTGAAGATGCTATTCTCCAATTCATAAAGGTGATACTTATTCCTTTGTAGACAATGTGTCTCTTGTAGGTAGTGACCTTTTGTGAGCAGTGTGCTCAGGCAATGAGCCCTAATTGGCATGTGCCATTTTGTTCTTTCTATTCTTCTAACAAAGAATACATTCTTGGGTTAATCACCCCATGGTTGTTTCCCTTAACCAGGTTTTCCACGTCAAAATCTTGGTGTCATATGTGTTGATATGTTTCTGCTTTTGATTTGAATGCATTATGGTTCATGATTAATATTATGCTAATCACTAGAAAAGATTCAAGTGTTTAAAGAGAGAAAGTTTCATATAACTGATTCACCCCCCCTCTCAGTTGTATGCCCTAAGTCTAACAATTGGTATCAAAGCTAAGTTCCTCTAAAAGGAGCTTAACGACTTGAGGAGATCTAGGATGTCATCATACAAGAAGGATAGTCCAAAGTTTGATGGAACCAACTTTTCTCTTTGGAAAGGTCGCATGAAATGTCACTTGCAATGTATGGGAAAGGCGTACTAGTCCATGGTCACAAAAGTGTATGTTCCTCCACAGGGTGGTCCGACAACCCTAAATGAGATCACAGATGCTGAAAACAATCTACAGACCAAAGAGGCTCTTCTAAGTGCATTAACTGACACAAAGCTCTCAAATGTTATTGACCTACCAACTGCCTATGAGATCTGGATTAAACTGGAACTTCTGCATGAAGGAGATGAGTATGTTAAATGTGCAAGGTTATAGAGTGTAAAAGGGAAATTTGAAAAATTGAAGATGAGAGATGATGAAAATATTACCACTTTTATGCTAAGAGTGAATGAGCTGGTTTGTGGAATCAAAAATTCTGGTGGAATCTTGGATGAAAATGAGATTGTTAGTAAGATTCTCAGATCCCTTCCTACCTCTTACAAAATCAAGGTTGCTGCCATTGATGAATTTAGATCCCATACAACTGTCACAAGAGACCAATTGGCTGGCAAACTAGCTGCTTTTGAAATGACCAAATTTGGAGATGATCCCCCCAGAATTGAATCTACATTCAAAGCCAGTGCCTCTGTGAAACGTAAACAAGGATTTGATCTGGGAGAGAACTCATCAAGGAAATTGTCATGGTATGAAAAAGCAAGAAAAGACCTAGAAGAAGAAGAAGTAGAGACTGCTCAACTTGAAGCCCTCATTGCAAAGAGACTGCCAAGAGGATCTAGTAAGTATGAAGGAAAATTACCTTTTAAGTGTTTTAACTGTAACAAGATTGATCATTTTGCCTCAAAATGTCTGGAAAGATTTTCAAAGCCAAATCCTAACAGATCAAGGTTCCAAAAGAATTGTTACTATGTTCATGAAGAAGATAATGAAGGAGTAATAGATGATGAATCAGAGACAGGAAACAAATCCAGAAGTGAATGGGTGTTTATTGCCATCAAGGAAGAAGAACCAATATCCTCTGTATCTATCAATCATAAAGTTGTAGAAAGAGCTCTGGTTGCCCAGTTGAAGAAAAGAATGATTGGGTCATTGATAGTGGTTGCTCTCACCACATGACAGGTGACAAGAATAAGTTAATAGATTTGGAAAGGTATGAAGGAGGAGTGGTGAAGTTTGGTGACAATTCTACTGGTATAATCAGAGGAAGAGGAACTATTTCTTTTAATGGAAGAAACAAAATTGGTAATGTACTATATGTTGAAGGTTTGAAGCACAATCTTCTTAGTGTTGGATAGTTGGTGGACAAAGGCTATGATCTCTGATTCAAGGATGGAAAATGCAAAATCTTTGAAAGATCTAGAATAGAGATTGCATCCAGTACTCAAACTAAAGGTAATATCTTCCACTTGGTTGGTACTGATAAAAGCTGCTTATTTGTTCAAGTTGATCAAAGTTGGTTATGGCATAGAAGGATGTGTCATGTGAATTTTGATAATTTCATCAAGATAACCAATACTCAGGTTGTAAGAGATTTTCCAAAATTGGTGAAACCTACTAATAGCTTGTGCAAGGAATGTCAGTTGGGTAAGATGAGTAGAGTCACATTCAAAAGAAAGGAAATGTCTTCTACCAGACTATTGGACTTAGTTCACACTGATCTTTGTGGTTTGGCAAGAACCAGAAGTATTCAAGGTGATAGATACTTCATGCTGCTAATAGATGACTATTCCCGAATGATGTGGGTAACCTTTCTAAAGGAGAAATCAGAAGCTCTTGAGAAATTCAAAATATTCAAGGCTATGGTAGAGAATGAAACAGGAACAAAGTTGAAATGTTTAAGGTCTGATAGAGGTGGAGAGTTCACATCCGGTGAGTTCATAGAATTTTGTGAGAAACATGGAATTAAGAGACAGTTATCTGCTCCGAGGACTCCACAGCAGAATGGAGTAGTGGAGAGAAAGAACTAGACCATCCAAGAAGCATCTAGGACTATGATGATGGAAGAAAATGTTCCTCAGAGCTATTGGAGAGAAGCTGTCAGAACTGCAATCTACACTCTTAATCGAGTTCAAATCAAAAGCAATATCAGTAAGACCCCTTATGAACTTTGGTTTGGCATTACTCCTACTGTAAGATATTTCAGAGTCTTTGGTAGCAAGTGTTACATCAAAAGAGATGAAGATTTAGGCAATTTTAATGCTAGAAGTGATGAAGGAATATTCTTGGGCTACTCTACTCAAAGCAAAGCATACCGGTGTTATAACAAGAGACTAAGAAAGATGATAGAAAGTACAAATGTGAAGGTTGATGAGGGAATAGAGAAACCCTCAAGGTTCTATGAGTATGATGAAGATGATCAAAATGGTGTCTGGTTCAAGGAGCTCAACCCTCTCCTGGAAGTTAGATTTAGATAGATCCAGTAAATCAGGAAGAAGAGATAGGTCTGAATGAGCCTGATCAAGAAGAAGAAGTGCAAGAAACTCCCAAAGTTCCAAGGTATGTAAGACTAAACCACTCTGAAGATCAGATCATATGTGACAAAAGCAAAGGTGTGCAAACTAGAAGGAAAATTGCTCAAAATTTAGATGAATATTGTCTGATTTCAAAGATTGAACCCAAGACAATAAATGAAGCCTGCAATGATGAAAATTGGACCAAAGCAATGGAGGAAGAGTTGATGCAAATCGAGAAAAATCACACTTGGGATCTTGTTTCCAGACCTAGAAACAAGAATGTAATTGGAACCAAATGGGTCTTCTAGAACAAACTAAATGAAGTTGGTGAAGTAATCAGAAATAAAGCCAGATTGGTCTGCAAAGGCTACTCTCAAATAGAAGGAATTGATTTTGAAGAAACCTTTGCTCCGGTGGCAAGAATTGAAGTAGTCAGATTATTTCTTGCATTTGCTACCTTGAAGGATTTCAAGGTGTATCAGATGGATGTCAAATCTGCTTTCCTAAATGGTGACTTAGAAGAAGAAGTGTACATTGAACAACTGGATGGATTTCAGTTATCTGAGCATGGTGATATGGTCTACAAATTAAAGAAGGCACTGTATGGTCTAAAGCAAGCCCCAAGAGCATGGTATGAAAGACTGGACAAACATCTTTTGAAGATTGGTTTCAACAAAGGTACTGTTGATAGTAACCTATATTTCAAAATTGATCATGAAAACATCTTGACTGTTGAAGTATTTGTTGATGATATCATCTTTGGAGGAAGAGACAGTATGTGTAAAACCTTTGCAAATCAAATGAAAAGTGAGTTTGAAATGTCAATGCTCAATGAAATGAATTTCTTCTTGGGTCTGCAAATTACTCAGACAAAGAAAGGGATATTTATCTGTCAGACCAAATATGTAAAAGAATTGTTGAGGAAATTTGGAATGGAAGATTCAAATCCAATGAACACTCCCATGGCAACCAGATGTAAGTTGAGAAAAGATGATGACTCTCCTAAGACGGATCAGACAAAGTACAGATTAATGATTGGAGGATTATTGTATCTCACTCAAACTAGACCAGATATAATGCAAGTTGTTGGTCTTGTGGCAAGATTCCAGGCTGATCCCAGAGAATCTCATGTCATGGAAATCAAAAGAATTTTTAGGTACTTAAAAGGAACAGTTGAGTATGGTCTTTAGTATCCTAGAGATCATAATTTTTCTCTTCATGCATATACAGATGCAGATTGGATAGGAGATGTGGATGATAGGAAGAGTACAAGTGGAGGAGCATTCTTTTTGGGAAAAAGGTGGGTTTCTTGGCTAAGCAAGAAACAAGAGGCAATATCTCTATCTACAACTGAAGCATAATACATTGTAGTAGCAAGTAGTTGCACTCAAGTTTTGTGGATGAAGCAGATGCTAAGAGACATTCAAGTAGAATATGAGGAGCCTATCACAATTTTCTGTGATAATTCAAGTGCAATAAATATTTCTAAGAATCCAGTGTTGCATTCTAAGACTAAGCATAAATCTATCAAGTTTAACTTTCTGAGAGAGCAAGTGAACAAGGGTGAAGTCAGATTGGAGTATGTGCCCTCCAAGGATCAGCTTGCAGATATTTTTACTAAACCTCTTCCCAAGGACTCTTTTGAGTATTTTAGGGAGAAGTTAGGGGTTATTGCCCCTCTGCTAATGAACTAGGATGCACTGATGTGCATCAATCCGGTAGATATCACAGTCATATCTTGTGATCTGGATTGATGATAAGGGAGCAGCTGGTATGTTATGAAGTAGTGAAGTTACAAGTATGAGCCCTTTGCCATTGATGTCAAAGGGGGAGAGAAGACATGTGAAAACAAGTGGTTACTAATCAAAGGGGGAACAATAAAGGAAGAGAAGACATGTGAATAGTTGTTGCTGTTAGGGGGAGTTGTAACAACAAGGAGAAGTTCTTGTCTTGATGGTTTTTCACATCATATGTTGCCATCAATGACAAAGGGGGAGATTGTTACAAGTATGGACCTAACTGGTGTTGTCATTGATGTCAACATACTCATGTTGCATTAATGAGAAGGATTAGATGAGCTGTGTGCTGAGGGTATTGAGAAAATAAGTCTCAATCAGGAACAGTGAAGAACAGTGATGACAAGAAGGTAAAAGTCCTCAATAGGTTGAGGATCAGAGGATGCGGTTTAAAGGGTTTGTAGAGATAAGTCTTGAGATGGTCCAGTCAAGATTTCAGAGGTCCGCATGAAGATTTGAAGAAGTTAGGGTTGCTTAAATAGAACCAGTTCTGGTAGGTGTTCAGAGGTGACAGATTGCCACATATAGGTCCGGTGAGATCTGGTATTTCATTATCCCATTTTGTAGATCTAAGGGAGTGTTGAGGATGTCCCTGTGAAGTATCAACTAGATTAGTTCATGAGTTGAAGGTCCGGAAGAGCCTATTCATTTGTGACAGTGATGACAGACTATGTTCTTGTAGCTTCGGATGAAGGAAAGAAGAATTCCAGTAGGATGATGAAGTGTGGATGTCTTTGGTGATTTAGGGAAGGTTATGATGATCATTGGAGCATGTCCAGTTAATGTTGGTGGTCCACATTGAAGTTAGAGTTTGCATTTGAAGAATAACCATGGATATTGGTGTTCTTCTTGAGACTGGCCGACCGGATGTAATACACGTATTGCGAATGATCTTATAGGTGTTTGCTAACTTAGATGATTGTTCCTAAGTCAATGCCTTGTATAAATAAAGGATTGTGAATTCATTTTGATGTGTGGCTAGTGGTGATAAGTGTGTGGTAGCAGAGAGAAGTGTGAAAGGCAGAGCAGAAGTATTGGGCTTAAATGGAACTAATTCAAGCATGCTGAAGATGATATTCTGCAGTTCATAAAGGTGATACTTATTCCTTTGTAGATAGTGTGTCTCTTGTAGGTAGTGAGCCTCTTGTGAGGAGTGTGCTCAGGCAGTGAGCCCTAATTGGCATGTGCCATTTTGTTCTTTCTATTCTTTTAACAGAGAATACATTCTTGGGTTAATCACCCTGTGGTTGTTTCCCTTAACTGAGTTTTCCACGTCAAAATCTTGGTGTCATATGTGTTGATATGTTTCTACTTTTGATTTGAATGCATTATGGTTCATGATTAATATCATGCTAATCACTAGAGAAGATTCAAGTGTTTAAAGAGAGAAAGTTTCACACAACTGATTCACCCCCCCTCTTAGTTGTATGCCCTAAGTCTAACAGTTTATCCCTATGGGATGGAGGCAAAATCCAAATGATAAATGATAGAAAACACAATTAATATCACCTTGTAGTGAAGATCTCATGGAAGGAAGGTGCTCTTCATGCCATGAGGAGATGTATGCCAAATCTACAAATACAAACATAGGAACAATTCTATGCTCTGCCACACATTGAATATTTCAAATGCTCTAGATTCATAGGTGTGCATAAAGTCCATCTAATTTCCATCTAGTTTACAAATGAATCATTAATCATGCTTATATATGCAACTACAAACATTCCCACAAATAATTTCATAATTCAAACTTACCGTGTCGGCATAGGACCTAAATAATGGTCATAAACTAACACTTTGAAATTGGTTTTGACCTAAAATAGGGCAGGACTAGGGCATGGGCGCCCAAGCCCTCCCCCTATTTCAAGAAGGATTTAAGTTAAGTGTACCCCCTAGGTCCCATTTTCCATGAAAATTTAGGGTTTTCTCATCGACATGTCAAATTAACATGCAAGATGCTCTAAATACATTCTAAAGGACATGAGAGCTAAACCTTAAGAGGGAAAAGCCCACAAGGGGACATTTTGTGACGTAACAATTTCATATATAATGTATATGTTTGAGTCATACTACTTAATTGTTCAAGCATCCTACCACTAATCAAGGTGGCCAAATTAATAAATCCCTTTCTAGAAATGATCTTGGAAATGTACTGATAGATCCATGTTTGAAATTCTATTTCCATCTCTTGTGAGTTTTCTCCATAGAGTAATTATATCATTAACCTCTTCATAGAGTTCACTTCTAAGTAGTTTCTTTGGAAGCCTAGTAAATGATGACTTTGGTTGAATGAGATAACTTTTTTTAATAATTTTTGTGATTACTAAAAGCACATCAGGACAATATGGCACTCATATAATGAGATGATGGTTATAGATCATGACCCTAAAAGGAGTGATTTTACTTCTCCCAATAGTTTCTATCCTTGATGATGTTTCTTTTTTTCTCTATTTTATCCCTCTTATTTTTCCTTTCATCTTACCATTCTTTCCTTTTTTACTACCTCAAAAACCCTCTCTATTTTCCTATTTAGAGACACCCCTTTTGAATTCAGGGTCATCCTAGTGTTCTTAGGTCACTTAAGTGACCTTGAATGGAAAAACAGGTGACCCTCTCATTTCTTAATGCTAAATAATTTACCATTTAAGAACTCTATTGATAAATAAAAAGGGCTTATCTATAAGGAACATATATTTAGGAGGTCATTTAAAATGCCATTTAAAATTTTAGGTAATGTATAGATGGACTATATTTCCAAAATGATCATGGTCCAAACAAATGTTTGATTTTGGTTTAGCCTCCTAAAAATGGTTATTCTTTCTATGATAAGTTCAAATAAGTCACTTGTCTAAAAGGTTGGCTTTATTTTAAAATAAAAACACAAAGATAAGTACATCATATCTATCTAAATGAAATAAAAAGATTTACTAATAATTTTCACAAATTCTTTAAAATATCACAAAAGAATTTAAAAGTATCTACACATAATGTTTCTACAATATTAACTTCTTTTCATGAAATCATCTTTCAATCCTTCTACATAATTTATGATTCAACTTGATTATAAAAAAATTAGAAAAATGTATATTAATTTATTCTACTTTCTACTTGTAGACACCTAAAATTGACCATGTCCTAATGACACATTTAATATCAATTTTGACACTCTCAGCACCTTTTGAAACCATCCTTATTCCATTCTAACCACATACATCTTAATACTAATTAGATATTCAGATGTATGTGGTTAGAATCAAATTACGATGGTTTTGAAAGGTGTTGAGAGTGTTGAGAGTGCTGTTAAATGTGTCTTTAGGACATGGTCAATTTTAGGTGTCTACATTTTACCCCACTTTGAAATGGCATTGCGACTAGGAGAAGCAATGTAATTTCAAAGAAATAATTTATCTAATTAAAATTAGTATTAAGATGTATGTGATTATAATATAGTTAATATGGTGTTGAAAGGTGTTGAGAGTGTCAAAAGTGATATTGAATGTGTTGTTAGGACATGGTTAGTTTTAGGTGTCTACATTTTACCCATCTTTTAAATGACATTGCAATTAGGAGAAGCAATGTCATTTCAAAGAAAGTAAATATAGGCACTTGGTTGGATGACATTGATAATAATATGTCCCAAGCATTGGAATGTCAATTTAATATTAATTGATGATTTGGATTTGATTGATTGAAATTGATTACAGTTGATTAATTGATTTCAAGTTTAATTGATGATTTGGATTTGATTGATTGATTGAAAATGATTGAAGTTAATTTATTGTATTGGATGATTAATATTGGTTTTGATACCTTAATGCTTGAAGAGACTTTTGGATTCAAAATTTTAATCTCAACTCTGGATGATTAGGTGGAGGTATGCCCCTTTGAGAGGATAGGTGGGTTTGAAGAACATAGGTATGCTTTTGAAATGGATGAAATAGATAGTGAGTAAAGATGTAATGGATAAATGAAAAATATCAAGGTTAAGAGGGTTAGTTATAGATGATGGATGTAATTAGTGATGATTAAAAGAGGTAGTTATTAATAGAGGAGAGATGAATGGATGAATGGTAGTGATAAAGAGATGGTAGAAAGGGCATGTATATTAGAAGGGGGGAATGATGAGAAAGGATAAATTATGCCTCAAGTATTAGGATGTAGATTTTAGGATGGAGTGAGGGGTAATGATTAAGGGGAGGTATATGCATTGAATTATTGAGGAGATTCCAAATGTGTTGAGAAACTTCATTGCTATATCATAAAATAGTATGCACCAAGATATAAAGATCAAGGTGATGTGGTGTTTTGTACATAAAAGGATTGACTAAAAAAAAGAAAAACAAGTGATAGGTATGATGCAAACAAGACAAGGAAAAACAACAAAGACAAGAAATAGAGATATCCCAAAAACATGTCCAAAAGACACAACATGGTATGATGGACCATGGTAGCCTTGGTGGAGTATGAATTGGGAACAATGTACATAAAGGAATAAACTCACAAAGACATACATAGATACAATAATCAAAACAATAAGATAGAGAAACAAATCAACAAGAATTAGAAAACATGCAAAAAATGGATGGATCATCCAATGGTGAAGGTATGACAGAGGTGAGGGCTGAATTTGGAGGAATATAATAGTGGTTGGGGAAGAGGGAAATGATGGTTCCCAAACAATGAGTGGACATAGTACATTTTACCTAGTGAGTAGGGAACCCATGACCATGATGTGTGAAGAAGGAAATGATGTAGGGAGTTGAGAGGAATTTTTAAACTATATGAATAGATGGAAGGCATGTGGGTGGGAAAGGGGTGGGATGGTCATCTATATGGGAGTAGATTTACGGGCATGCCATGAGAGAGGTATATTTCCAAGCACCCTTCCCAAGCATGAGTCAGTAAGGGGATGCCCCTAGTATAGAGAAAAATCAAGGCACAAGTGTAAGTTGGGTATAGAAAATGAGATGAAATTAATTGACATGAAAGGATGTGGGTGAGTGAGTGATATAGGAATGTTGGTTGAGCAATCCTAATGAAGGTGGGAAGGGAGAATAATTCCCATGAAAGTGGTAATAATAGAAAATCATGTGGAGGGAATGTGATAATAGGATATGAGTAGACTTGAGAAAACAACCTAAGGTAAAAGGATATGAAAGATTAGGGGATTATGGGGATAGGGGGAAGAAAAGGTGAAAAGGTGATTATGGAAAGGAGGAACTATGTATTGGATGGAAGGGAGATGAGAACTCACAGATGAGGGAGGACTAATACTACACATGATGAATGTTTTCCAAGTTTATATCATGGTACTTGCCCAAGGTGCAATAGAAATGGTTTTCACCATTGGATGAAATTATTTCTCTTTACTTTTTTTATCTTTTTTTTATTTTACTAATTTTTACTTTTTAATATTTTTTCATTGCTTAAGTATGAAAACATGATATACCTAATTAGTATTCCCCTGTCATATTGTGTCAAGAGTATCCTATTATGAGTAAATGATGTTCATGTATCCTGCAACTAGTGTACAATGCAGAAATATTGTTGTTAGGTTCATGGGGAGCTGAGTCAACTGGATCCGAGTATAGACATCTTAACAATGTGCATTCATAACCCATATGGTGGATAATTGTTATTGGGATATGGTGGGATTAGAATTGTGTGTTCATGGATGTAGATCATGATGGGGAAGGATGATGTAGGATTGTGGACTTAGGGTCATGGAATTTAGATGTATGAGTGGAATTTTGGGAGAGGGATAGGATAGTTTTGGCTTTCAAAATGGGGAAGAATTATGGAATCAAAGATTGGATATTAGGACCAGTAACTTTACTAGATTGTGAGTATTCTGAAGGTGGTGGACACCTATTGTATGGAACGTGCACCTTTTGCTTTCTTGTCATATTGTACTTAATTAATTCATTTTGTTGTGGAATCCAATTTTTTTTCTTTCCTTGTGATGTTTAGATTAATGTCACCTTTTAGATTCACTTTGATCTATTGTATGATTTTTTTTGTGCACTTGATTTTGATTCCATGTTTCAATTCGATGCTTTACTTCATTGCAATCCTTTACTTTGTCTGATGTATGAGATTGTTGTCCCCAATCGAGGTGCTTAGGATGAGGGGGTTCATGGTTAATAGTAAGGATGGAGGTATCATTAAATAATATTTTGGCAGAAAGATCATCATAGAGGTTGTGGATGGACATTTTTCTAATGTTTTCATTAGATGAAGATTACTCAAGAACAAAATAGGTGTCATAAAATACTTTTACATGTTGTAGGGTGGGATTGGGTTGTTCTTCCAAAGGCACAAATTCTATCCCATGAGTGTTGCTACTTAGTGTTTCTTGTAGAGGATCAAGAGTACCTTTCTCATGAAGGCCAAGGTATTTGCCTTTATAATTCATGTTTCAACAATATGTAATGGTATGGAATACTTGTTCTCCTTAAAAAAAGATACATATTATTCATCAGTGTAGAGACATGTATTGTTGGATTCTTCAATAGCTTCTTTTGCCAATGAACCATTTTGAATGAAAATAGTAGGCCCATATTGCAAAAATTTGGAGGGATTACTAGATGTGGTACGTGGTTGACCATAGGATTGAGAGGAAAGGGGAAGCTTGGTGATGTGGAAGAATTCATGGATTTGGTACCTGCCACACCCCTTACTAGCAATATTAAAGGACAAATTGATAAAAGCTTGTTTGGAGGTTGGGTTGGTGGAACTGGACAGGAGATCGTGAGGGTTAGCATATGATGTGGATTTGATAGAAGAAAGATTAGGAAGAGCATCAAAGATTGGGAAATGGTGAGATTTATTAAATTTACCATTTAGAATTTTATAGTATTCAAATGGGTGAGGGTCAATAGGAATGGTGATCCTTCTATACCATTGTATGGGAACTTAGGGCATTGATGATAATTGGAAGGGACAACTTTCACAGCATGGATCCATGGGCATCCAAGGAGGATGTTGTATGGGATACCTAGGTCAACTACATGGCACAAGGTTTGTTTTAATATGGGTTTTGCCTAAATACGGAGGTGGATAGTACTAATTGATTATCTTTCCACATTGTCATATTCATTAATAGTGATAATCTATGGATGTAAGGCCTTTTTTGAGTAGCCAAGTTGTTGCACGAATATAAATGTTTAAAGATTTAGGCATGACCTTATCTATGAGCTATCTTTTGACTTTATATTTGGATATGATTGTTTTGATCTAAAGGTGGTGAATATGTGAGGGATCAATTGAAGGCATGTCGCTAGGGCTAAAGGTTAAGCGATGGTTGGTGGAAAGATGGTCAATGAGGACTTGGAAATGGGATGGATCAATATTATTGGGGACATGCAAATCTTGGAGAGTATGGTTCAAGATATCCCTATGAGTGGGGGATGATCTAAGGAGATCAAGGATAGAAATTTAGGTAGGTGTTCACTCAAGATGATCAACTAGATCATAATTTTTTTTGGATTAGTTAAGGGAGGGCCTTGGATGCTGACTTTTCTACATCGAGTGGTAAAAAGACAATTGAAGGATTTTATTTTGATGGTGTGAACATAGTCATGGGTTTGCTCAAGATTTCCAACTATAGAATCATAATTGTAGGGGACTTTATGGTAGTAGATGTTATGGCTGTGGGAATCATGGCCCTAATTTTTCTTTTGTGTTGATTGGTGTTGATCATGTTTAGGGAAGGGGTTTTGATATATAACCAAATATTTGTTAGGTGATGAGACAGAGGTTCCTTCAATTTTGATTTCACCATGGTCTACAAGATCTTGTATATAATGTTTTAATTTCATGTACTTTCTTGCGGAATGACCCTTGATGCAATGATAATCACAATACTCATTATTACAAAACCAAGATAGTTTGGGTTGGTTTTCATCAAAGGGTTTGGTGAGAGGAAAAGTGATCATGTTGGCTTTGATTGTCTTTTGGAAGACAACTTCGATAGGGTCACTGAGTGGGGTAAATTGTCACTTTTTCTTCTCTTGTCTGGGTATTCCTATGGGGACTATTATGGATGAAGTTTGTTGCAAATTTTGGACATGTTTAGAGTTGGCAACCCTATTAATGAATACCTTCCTATCTTTGTTAAATAATTTTATTTTGTCATGTTGATTATGATCCTTTAAATAGAGCTTGAATAATCCTCTAGCAATAAGGGATTTTTCAATATCAATGTTTTTTTCAATAATCTCATCGAATGTTGTCACACAATATACTTGCAAGTGAAATGCAAATTATCAGTTAAGGTTGGTGATGAAGATGTGAACTAATTTTTTTACAAGGATGGGCCAAGGGAATTAGCTTACTAGGCCCCACCATCACTAGAGGAATGATGAGACACTCTCCCCAAATTATTTCTTGGTGTTTTAAAGGTCCATCATTGTCAGTTCATGTTCAACATTGTAGGAGAAATGGTTTGCAAATTTCTCTGTGACATCAGGAAAAGTGGTAGTGGATCCTTTAGGTTGGTGGGAGAACAAGTCTAGTACTTGGCCTCCTAGGCTTCATGGTAAAAGGTGAAGCAAGTATATGTCCTCATGTGCAACTTCTTGGAAAGCCATGTAAAATTTTTTAGGTGTTCCTTGGGGTCACCCTTACCTGTGTATTTGTTAAATTTTGGAATTTCAAAGAAATGAGGGAACAGGATAGTGAGATAGAAGGATCAAGTAGGTAAGGATATAATTCCTCAACTTCTATTGTGTTCCTTTTTGCGACCCCTTAATGGCATGTTTTATGGCATGCCATTCAAGATCAAAACTAGTACCATGAGGTGGAGGAGGGATGTAATTGTGTAGGTAGTGTTGATGTTGTGAGTGATGATTTCAGTTATTAGAAAGGATGTGGTTGGGGTAGTTATAGATTAAAATGTATACACTAGCATTTTACACTCAGTTTAGCATTTGGTTGAACCTAAATTGATACCTTTGTTAATTAGGACCTATTGTAGCATATTTTATAAGTTAAAATGATAAAATATCAATCCTGATGAATAAACTCAACATAATATACTTACAATTGGACTAATCCCATGACATTTGATACTCCTCAGAGTTTGTGGGGCTAAAGGACCAAGGCACCCAAGTGGACTTGGCCTAGATGGGCTCTTTAGCCCCTCTCTTGTGGTCTCATCTTATAACACCTTGTTGGCAAGAGACACTGCTATACATGACAAGTGTTATCATTGATGACAACTAAGTCCATCTTACATATCCACATTACATAATTTGTTCATATCAGAAGTCAGAGTGAAGATTTGTCCAAGTCTGAGTAGTCAAAAATAGAGCTGTGACAGGGTCCAGTATCTGGGTCTAGATCTCTTCGGTGGTAAATCAAAATATGCTATGGATTTGAGGTAGTAATAAGGATTGTCAAGACTATCTAAATCTAGAAATTTAGCCTCTGATAATGAAGGATTCACAAGTTATAAGCATCTGAGTATCAGGTTCCAGTTAGTTAGTATAGTCAGAAGAAGGACAGGCCGACCTAGCATTTGATCTTAATCTGAATGAAGAAAAGATGTTGGTTAGAAATTTGTGATAATCAATGGTATTGGTCAACATGATTGATGATTTGAGAACACAAGAGTTTGGTCTGCATTGTTGTTTGTGTATGGATTCAGCCGATAGAGTAGAGTTCTTAATAAATGTTCTAAGTTTTCTTGATGCTGACTATAGTTGATTGAATATCTTGATGCGGATATTAATAGCCAATGGATTCAAGTGTTTTGGAGTGTGTGTGTGGTGTGGTGATGGAGTAAGTGTGAAAAAGGTAGAAAGAAGTGCAAAAGTGAAGATCTAAGCTTGGGTTATGGTTGAAGAGTGAAACAGGGCAGATTAAAGATGAAGTCTGTAAGATCAATATTTTGTGCTTTACTGGAACTAAATTTTTGTATTGGTAGATGCTATTCATCAGTTCAAACATTCTGTAATCTTATTGTAATCATTTCTGTAGGCAATGAGCCTCTTGGAGTAGTGAGCTCTAGGTAGTGCACCCTGAAGGCATGTGCCTTCCCTATTTGTAATATTGTTAATAGAGTATAATTTCTTATGGGCTAACCCCCACCATGATTTTTCCCTTAACCAGGTTTCCATGTAAAAATCTTGGTGTTATGTATGTTGATTACATTTCTGTTCATGTTTTGTTGATTTATGCTTTCATGCTTATATCATTATTTTGTTAATAAGTGATAAAGAAGGTAAATTGCTGCAAGTGATATAAGTTTTTGAGACAACTGATTCAACCCCCCTCCCCCATCTTAGTTGTCTTCTCTTATTTCAACAATTGGTATCAAAGCAAGGTTCCTTGGAAGAAGCCTAACAGCTTGAGGAAGATATGGAAAGGAGTTTCAATGGGTTCACTCAGAGAACAACTTCAATTGGCTTTAGAAGATCTTGATCAGTCCAAAGAAGAAGTAAATGAACTGAAAGTAGATCTTAAAGATGCTGATGATTGCATTGAGATGTTAAAAGAAAAACTAAAAAAATGTATGGAAAAGAGGAAGGAGCTACTTCAGCAGCTAGCTAATCTTACTGAAGAAAATGGCATGAATGAGGCTTTGGAAGAAAAGACAAAGGAATGTGAGAAGATGACAAAAGAAGTTTCTATTCTAAAACATGAGATGGAATCTAGGGTGATGAGGCTAACCAAAGAAATTGAGGAAAGGAAGAAGGCTGAAGAAAACCTAAACCAAACTCTAAAGGAAAGAATAGAAGAATGTTGCAGAATGTATAGAGAAATTGGTCACCTAAAATATGATCTATAAGAATGAAAATATAATGAGGAGGAACTTGAAAGGCAAATTGTCATCCTCAAACATGACCTAGAAGTTGTAAATGAATACAAGGAAAAGTTCAAAATAAGGTTAGCTAAACATGAAGTGCTTCTTGAGAGTCGAAAGAAGGCTGATGATAAGTATGGTCTTGGGTATGAGAAAGGTGAAATCTCTGGATCCGGATAAAAAAATTCTCAATCAAGGAATGGGAGAAATAGACCTAGAAGACCTCTAGTAAGATAGCCTAATGCTCAAAGGTATCCATCTTTCAATGGCAATTGTTTCAATTACAATAAATTTGGTCATAGATCTACTCAATGTAGAAGTAGAGTGAATCAAAGTGGTCAATTCTTCTCTGATCAATGCTTCAATTGTAAAAGGTATGGTAATAGATCTAATGATTGCAAAAGTATGATGATAAACCACTCTAATAGTAGAAGAAATATCAATTCTTTCAATGGCTACTATTTTGCATGCAATGGATTTGGACACATGACTAATCAATGCAGATCAAGAAGAAATCAAGTAAATAAGAAAAGAAATGTTGTGTGCTTTAATTGCATTAGATATGGTCATAGTACAAGATTTTGCAGAAGAAACAATAATGAAAGAAGAGGTCCGGTAAACATAAATTTGGATGAGTAGAGACAAGACAAAAGCAAGGGCAAAGTTGATGTAAATAAGATCTAGGATGAAATGGACAAGACATGGGTGAACAAAAGAGTAAGAAATGATTGTGATGGGTCCACACTAGAATCTGGTGCTGAGAATTCCTCAAGAAACTAAAATGACAACTCTAGCTCAGGGGGAGCTACATTGAAAATCAAATTCCCCCAGCCAGTAAGTGGGTGCCTAAATCTGGCATGATGAGAAAAGACAATTTGGGTTATTATAGATCATTTGAAAGGATTTTTAGAAGAAAAGAAGTGGATATGGTGATTTGAGGAGTGTTTCATGAGAAATTGCATCAAGAAACAGAGTAACTAGATGAAGTTAGGGAAATGCATTTATTAGAATGGAGAATTAGGTTTTGCAGAGCATAGAAGGTCATCCTTTCATCATTTGGACCACTTTGCATTCAAAGAAAGCAAGAAGAAGAGCACTTGAGCTAAGATTTCAAGTATTTGAAGTGCAACCAATGAATTCATCAGCTAACCCTAATTTTGTGAAAGAGGTATTTTTTTGCAAAGCTTTGAACTTGTAATATTTTAAAATGGCTACACCTTTGATTGTTGATATCACTAAAAGGCCCTAACCCAAATTTAAGAAGCGTCCACACAAATTAGTCGAAGTTGACCCGTTAGGTGCATTTTCAAGTGTTCTGTATGGTGTATTGCATGTTGAAGATATTAGGGTCTATATTCATGCAAGCATAGATGAATTTGGGGACTCAAGGCTTGTTGATTTATTGAAGAATAATCTAAGGGATGAAATTCATGGTCTTAAACATGAATATAAGGCACTGTACGATAAACATTTCATTTAGATTATAGGGTTTCTATCCTTCAATGAAGATGAGTGGGTCTGGTATGTGCTGAGCTGAATGCATGATGAATTTATATGGCTAATGAAACCCTTCAAGATCACCAAGGACACCATCAAGGCTGTGACAAGGTTAAACTCATCCAGTGGACTGCCAATGTTGAAAGTAGTAAAGAATCAAACAGTAACTGATGCTACCGGTTCAAGGTTTGACAAAAGGGCAATGACAATCAATAACATTATTGATTTGGATGTTAAGTTTGCTTCAATGATAATTGGTTACAAAATTTATCACTCCAATAGGGAGAACTCTATTTCTGGAATGGCCATATATGCTACATACAAAATGTTAAGAGATAATGTTGATTATGACTTTTGTGAGTTGTTGTAAAACTAGCTGATGGAAAATTTGAATAAGGTAAAGAAGGATAAGAAGAACACCTTCAAATATGGTACACTGATCTTATGTTTGTTCTTCTATTTCATGAATGAGTTACCCAGTAAGAAAAGAATGTGTTGGATAGATGATAAACCTATTGCTATATAGATAAGAGAGCATTTGAACAACATTGGTGACTCTAAAGAAAAAAAAACTACAATTTGGGGTTACTTCAAGAATTTTCAGAATAGGATGCATTCTAGGGAAATAATTCCTAAATCAATTTTTGAGAAATACTAGAATGAGATCTGCTTCATGGTGGATACTGATTAGTGCTTAATGGAAGCAGTAGATCCCAGAACTATTTGATCATGCCCATGGGGTATGAGGTCGATGAGAAAATTTTGGATATATATGCTCAACATCTCTTGAGCATACCCAAGGATGATTCTATGGAGAGATTTGGGACATATAACGAGCTCAATTTGAAACTGCATGTTAAGCTCAAAAAACCTAAAACCAAGACGAAAGTTCAAAAGAAAGTAGAAATGTATGTTGAAAGCATTGGCATAACCAAGGAAGTTGTGAAGAAAAATAGAGAAAGGATAGAAAAAGTTGAGAAGGAGATGCAAGATAAGAAATGAGGAAGTGCTCCAGAAGTTGTTGGATTTCAGGCATACAACTGAGAGGGGGGGGGTGAATCAGTTGTATAAAACTTCTTGTTCTTTCAAACACTTGATTCTTTGTTGTTAGTTAACAGCATATCAATTAATCATCCATGAAAGCATAATACATAAACACAAGAGCAGATAAACATCAACACATTGAACACCAAGATTTTGATGTGGAAAACCCGGTTAAGGGAAAAACCACGGGGTGATTAACCCAAGGATTATTCTCTGTTAGAAGAATAAGAAAAAGAATGGCACTTGCCAATTAGGGCTCACTGCCCGAGCACACTGCTCACAAAGAGGCCCACTGCCTACAAGGAGACACACTGTCTACAAAGTGATAAGAATCACAATCTTGAACTGGAGAATGACATCTCTACCATGTCTGGATCAGTTCCATTTAAGCCCAAAAACCTCTGCTCTGCCTTTCGCACTTCTCTTCGCTATGCCACACTCATCCACATAATCCACACTTCGAAATGAACTCACAAACCGTTATTTATACAAGACATCAACTTAGGAACAAACATCTAAGTCGGAAAACAACCATAAGAGTATCCGCAAGATGAATAACACATCCAGTCGGCCACCACAAGAACATTCACAGGATGAACAACTCATCTGGTCGGCTAAACAAAGCAAGAACTTCATCCGGAAGAATATCTTCAATTCCGGGCTCTACTATCAATGCGGACCAACAACACAACCTCAACATGATCCAAGAACCTTCACAAGCCTGCCTGAATGACCAGGTACGTCCGCATTTCCTTTACTTACTGAAATCTCTTATCCTCCTTATCCGGAACTTCAAGAACACTGTCTGTCGCCACTGTCATAATGCAGGAGGTACTTCTGGACCTCCAAATTATACACAACTCGAGATGGCACATCACAAGGACATCCCAAAGACTCCTTCCAATCCGCAGATTAGGATTATACAGTTCTGGACCTCACCGGACCTTTTTGTGATCCTCTGTCACCTCTGAATACTTGCCGGAACCGGTTCTACATCGACAGCCACAACTCCTTCAGATCTTCATGCGGACCTCTGAAATCTTAACTGAAGCATCTCAAGACTCATATCTACAAACCCTTTAATCTGCATCCTCCGGTTTGCATCCTATACAGTACATTTGCCTTCTTCTCATCACTGTTCTTTACTGTTTCTGACTGAGGCTAATTTTCTCAATATCCTCAGCACACTGCTGATTGAATCCTTCTTGTCAAAGCAATATGAGTATGTTGACATCAATGACAACACTGGTTTACCTCATACTTGCAACAATCTCCCCCTTTGTCATTGATGGCAACATATGATGTGAAAAACCATCAAGACAAGAAACTTCTCCTTTCTGTCACTTCTCCCCCTATCAGCAACATGTCTTCTCCTCATTTACTGCTCCCCTTTTGATCATCAGCTACTTTTTTTTCACATGTCTTCTCTCCCCCTTTGACATCAATGGCAAAGGGCTCATACTTGCAATTTTAACACATCAGAATCATACCAGCTGCTCCCCCTTAGTAGCAGCTCCCCATCATCAATCCGGATCACAAGATATGACTGTGATATCCACCAGACTGATGCACATCAGTGCATCCTAGTTCATCACCGGAGGGGCCATGACCCCTAACTTCTCCCGGAGATATTCAAAAGAGTCCTTGGGAAGAGGTTTAGTAAAGATATCTACAATCTGATCCTTTGAGGGAACATACTCCAATCTGACTTCTTCCTTGTTCACTTGTTCTCTCAAAAAGTGAAACTTGATAGATATGTGCTTAGTCTTAGAATGCAATACCGGATTCTTAGAAATATTAATTGCACTTGAATTATCACAGAAAATTGTGATAGGCTCCTCATATTCAACTTTAATGTCTCTTAGCATCTGCTTCATCCATAAGATTAGAGTGCAACTACCTGCTGTTGCAATGTATTCTGCTTCAGTTGTAGACAGAGATATTGCATCTTGTTTCTTGCTTAGCCAAGAAACCAATCTCTTCCCCAAAAAGAATGCTCCACCACTAGTGCTCTTCTGGTCATCCACATCTCCTGCCCAATCTGCATCTGTGTAAGCATGAAGAGAGAAATCCGGATCTCTAGGGTACCATAGACCATACTCAACCGTTCCTTTCAGGTACCTAAAAATTCTTTTGATTGCCATAACATGAGATTCTCTAGGATCAGCCTGGAATCTTGCCACAAGACCAACAGCCTGCATTATATCTAGTCTAGTCTGAGTGAGATACAACAATCCACCAATCATTGATCTATACTTTGTCTGATCTGCCTTTGGGGAGTCATCATCTTTGCTCAACTTACATCCGGTTGCTATGGGAGTGTTCATTGGCTTTGCATCTTCCATACCAAATTTCCTCAACAATTCTTTCACATATTTGGTCTGAGAGATGAAGATTCCTTTCTTTGTTTGAGTAATTTGCAGACCCAAGAAGAAATTCATTTCACCAAGCATGGACATTTCAAACTCACTTTTCATCTGATTTGCAAAAGTTTTGCACATACTATCTCTTCCTCCAAAAATGATATCATCCACAAACACTTCAACAATCAAAATGTTTTCATGAACAATTTTGAAATATAAGTTACTGTCAGTAGTACCTTTGTTGAATCCAATCTGCACAAGATGCTTATCCAACCTTTCATACCATGCTCTTGGGGCTTGCTTTAGTCCATACAATGCTTTCTTCAACTTGCAGACCATATCATCATTATCAGACAATTGAAATCCATCCGGTTGTTCAATGTAAACTTCTTCTTCCAGATCACCATTTAGGAAAGCAGACTTGACATCCATCTGATATACCTTGAAGTCTTTGAAGGTAGCAAATGCAAGAAATAATTTGACTGCTTCAATTCTTGCCACCGGAGCAAAGGTCTCTTCAAAATCAATTCCTTCTATTTGAGAGTAGCCTTTGCAGACCAATCTAGCTTTGTTTTTGATAACATCACCAGCTTCATTCAGTTTGTTCCGGAAGACCCATTTGGTTCCAATCGCATTCCTGTCTCTAGGTCTGGGAACAAGATCCCAAGTATGAATTTTCTCAATTTGCATTAATTCATCTTTCATTGCTTTAGTCCAGTTTTCATCATTGCAGGCTTCATTTACTGTTTTAGGTTCAATCTTTGAAATCAAACAACATTCATCCTAATTTTGAGCAACATTCCTTCTAGTTTGCACACCTTTGCTTCTGTCACCTATGATCTGATCTTGAGAGTGGTTTAGTGTTACATACCTAGGAATTTTGGGAGTATCCTGCACTGCTGCTTCTTGATCAGGCTCATTCAAACCTATCTCTTCTTCCTGATTTACTGGATCAGGCTGACTCTGTCTTACTAGAGAGGATTGAGTTCCTTGAATCTGAACACCGTCTTGGTCATCTTCATCAAATTCATAAAATCTTGAGGGCTTCTCAATTCCTTCATCAACTTTCACATTAGTGCTTTCTATCATCTTCCTCAGTCTCTTATTGTAACACCGGTATGCTTTGCTTTGAGTGGAGTAACCCAAGAAAATTCCTTCATCACTTCTAGCATCAAACTTTCCTAGATCTTCATCTCTTTTGATATAACACTTGCTACCAAATACTCTGAAATATTTCACAGTAGGAGTGATGCCAAACCAGAGTTTGTAGGGGCTCTTACCGGTATTGTTTCTGATTTGAACTCGATTTAGAGTGTAGATTGCAGTGCTGATAGCTTCTTTCCAGAACATCTGAGGAACATTTGCTTCCAACATCATTGTCCTGGCAGCTTCCTGGATGGTCGGGTTCTTTCCTTCAACTACTCCATTCTGCTATGGAGTCCTAGGAGCAGACAATTGTCTCCTTATACCCTGCTTCTCACAAAAGTCAATGAACTCACCAGATGTAAATTCACCACCTCTATCAGACCTTAGACATTTAAGTTTCAATCTGGTTTGATTCTCTACCATAGCTTTGAAGATTTTGAACTTTTCAAGGGCTTCTGATTTCTCTTTTAGGAAGGTAACCCACATCATCCGGGAATGGTGATCAATTAACAACATGAAATATCTATCACCTTGCAGACTCTTGATTCTTGTCGGACCACAGAGATTAGTATGTACTAATTCCAACAATCCGGTAGAGGACTGATCTTTGCTTTTGAAAGAGACTCTGCTCTGTTTACCTAGCTGACATTCTTTGCACAAACTATTTGTAGGTTTCACCAATTTTGGAAGGTCTCTTACAGCCTGAATATTGCTTATCTTGATGATGTTATCAAAATTCACATGACACATTCTTCTATGCCATAACCAACTCTGATCAACTTGAGCAAACAGACAACTTTTGTTTGAACCAACCAGATGAAAGATATTACCTTTTGTTTGAGCACCGGATGCAATTTTAGTTCCGGAGCTTGTAAAGATTCTACATTTTCTATTCTTGAACCGGAGATCATAGCCTTTGTCCACTAACTGACCAACACTGAGAAGATTGTGCTTCAATCCTTCAACATATAGTACATTACCTGTTTTGCTCTTTCCATCAAAGGAAATAGTTCCCCTACCTCTGATTCTCCCAGCAGAATTGTCACCAAACTTTACCATTCCTCCTTCATACCTTTCCAAATCTAAGAACTTATTCTTGTCACTAGTCATATGGTGAGAACACCCACTATCAATAACCCAATCATCCTTTTCTTCCACTTGAGCAGCCAAAGCTCTTTCCACAACCTTGTGATTGACAGATTCAGAGGATATTGAATCTTCTCCTTGATGGCAATAAACACCCATTCATTTCCAGATTTGCTTCCTAGTTCGGATTCATCATCTGTTACTCCTTCATTGTCATCTTCTTCATGAACATAATAGCAGTTCTTTTGAAACCTTTGTCTGTTAGTATTAGACCTTGCAGATCTTTCCGGACATCTTGAAGCAAAATGACCAATCTTATTGCAGTTGAAACACTTAAAGGGTAGTTTTCCTTCATACTTACCGGATCCTCTTGGCAGTCTCTTTGCAATGAGGGCTTCAAGTTGAGCTATTTCTGCTTCTTCTTCTTCCATGTCTCTTCTTGCTTGATCATACCATGACATCTTCCTTGATGAGTTTTCTCCCGGATCAAATCTCTATTTCCCTTTCACATAGGTACTGGCTTTGAAAGTAGATTCAGTCTTGGGAGGATCATCTCCAAACTCGGTCATTTCAAATGTAGCTAGTTTGCCAGCCAGTTGTTCTCTTGTGACAGTTATGTGGGCTCTGAATTCATCAATTGCAGCAACCTTGATTTTGTAGGCAGCAGGAAGGGATCTAAGGATTTTGCAAACGATCTCATTTTCATCCAGAGTTCCACCAGCATTTCTAATTCCACACACTAGTTCATTCACTCTTGGCATAAAAGTAGTGATGTTTTCATCATCCCTCATCTTCAATCTTTCAAATTTCCCTTTCAGACTTTGCAACCTTGCACTTTTGACAAACTCATCTCCTTCATACAGAAGTTCCAATTTAGTTAGGATCTCATATGCAGTTGGTAGGTCAATAACATTTGAGAGATCTGAGTCATTCAATGCGCTTAGAAGAGCTTCCTTGGTCCGTAGATTGTTTTCAGCTTCTGTGATTTCATTCAGAGTTGTCGGACCACCTTGTGGAGGTACATATGGTTTTGAAACCATGGCCAAGTATGCTTTTCCCATACATTCCAGGTGACATTTCATGCGACCCTTCCAGAGAGTAAAATTGGTTCCATCAAACTTTGGACTATCCTTTTTGTATGACGACATCCTAGATCTCCTCAAGTGGTTAAGCTTCTTTCAGAGGAACTTGGCTCTGATACCAATTGTTGGATTTAAGGCATACAACTGAGAGGGGGGGGGGTGAATTAGTTGTATAAAACTTCTTGTTCTTTCAAACACTTGATTCTTCATTGTTAGTTAACAACATATCAATTAATCATCCATGAAAGCATAATACATAAACACAAGAGCAGATAAACATCAACACATTGAACACCAAGATTTTGACGTGGAAAACCTGGTTAAGGGAAAAACCACGGGGTGATTAACCCAAGGATTATTCTCTGTTAGAAGAATAAGAAAAAGAATGGCACTTGCCAATTAGGGCTCACTGCCCGAGCACACTGCTCACAAAGAGGCCCACTGCCTACAAGGAGACACACTGTCTACAAAGTGATAAGAATCACAATCTTGAACTGGAGAATGACATCTCTACCATGTCTGGATCAGTTCCATTTAAGCCTAAAAACCTCTGCTCTGCCTTTTGCACTTCTCTTCGCTATGCCACACTCATCCACATAATCCACACTTTGAAATGAACTCACAAACCGTTATTTATACAAGACATCAACTTAGGAACAAACATCTAAGTCGGCAAACAACCATAAGAGTATCCGTAAGATGAATAACACATCCGGTCGGCCACCACAAGAACATTCGCAGGATGAACAACTCATCCGGTCGGCTAAACAGAGCAAGAACTTCATCCGGAAGAATATCTTCAATTCTGGGCTCTACTATCAATGCGGACCAACAACACAACCTCAACATGATCCAAGAACCTTCACAAGCCTACCTGAATGACCAGGTACGTCCGCATTTCCTTTACTTACTGAAATCTCTTATCCTCCTTATCCGGAACTTCAAGAACACTGTCTGTCGCCACTGTCATAATGCAGGAGGTACTTCCGGACCTCCAAATTATACACAACTCGAGATGGCACATCACAAGGACATCCCAAAGACTCTTTCCAATCCACAGATTAGGATTATACAGTTTCAGACCTCACTAGACCTTTTTGTGATCCTCTATCACCTCTGAATACTTGCCGGAACCGGTTCTACACCGACAGCCACAACTCCTTCAGATCTTCATGCGGACCTCTGAAATCTTAACTGAAGCATCTCAAGACTCATATCTACAAACGCTTTAATCCGCATCCTCCGGTTCGCATCCTATACAGTACATTTGCCTTCTTCTCATCACTGTTCTTTACTGTTTCTGACTAAGGCTAATTTTCTCAATATCCTCAGCACACTGCTGATTGAATCCTTCTTGTCAAAGCAATATGAGTATGTTGACATCAATGACAACACTGGTTTACCTCATACTTGCAACAGAAGTCTCCACCAGCCAACCTAGAAAAATAAGAAGCTCTATTGCCGCCTCTGTTCATACAAAACCTATTAAAACAGAGAAATTAGAAGACAAACCATCTGGTAAAGATGGTAAAAAAATGAAGACTAAAGTATATAGAACATAGGAGAGCATTAAAGATGATGAGGAAATAGAATTAGATGAAACAATAAAGGAAATAAAGGCAAAGAAAGAAGAATCTTCAAAGACTGTAAAAGATAAGCCTTCTGAAAGTATGAAGGTAAGTAAAAGACGAAAGACTGAAACCCAAACTAGAAAATCCACTTTGTCTCAAGAAGAAAATGTGAATACTGTGACAATTCATGGGAATCTGAAACCCATAGTAAAATACTATGACACTTTTGATGATGCAAACAAGAGAATTTTGGAGGATGCCACTATAAAATACTTGAATACATTCAATAGAGCTCTTGTGGAAATTTTATCTAAAATTCCTAAGAGTCTGAGTAACATTTTGGAAATGAGGAAAGAGGCTACTAAAGCTAAAGATTTGGAGCTGAGGGAACATGTGTTATCTAGTTTGTGTCCTGTGATCTCCAACAAAGAAGCAATTTTTTTTTTTAAAGAGGTCAAGAATGAATTCAGAAGCAAAACAAGGATGCATAAGCTGATGATTGGAGATATTGATGAAGTTGTTAAAGAAAAAAAATAGATTCTGAAGAAAGCACTGGATAAGAACAAGTTCTATGTGTTTACAAAAGAACCAGTTAATACTAAGGATGCATCAATTTTGAATGATGAAGAGCAGCAAAGAGATGAACAACAAACTGAGATAGATGACTCCTCTATTCTGAAAGAGGAAGCAATAAACAAAGAAGATGAAAATATGACAGACCTAACTAATGATGCAGGAGGTATTCAAACTCCTCCATATCAATCTGGCAAAGAAGATACATAGAAGAATGTTGAGCTAGATGCTCAAACTGTAGATGATTCAATGAAGAATAAAGAGCATGAAATAGAAGAAGCTAAGGACCTAGAAGTAGAAAAGGCCAAGGACAAAAATAAAAAAGAAGAAGAGATTGTAAAGGTTGATGAAGAGCCCAAGCAGGTCAATCCAGTTGACAGTAACAATAAGGATCAAATAGATACATCTACATCTTGGGCAAGAGACACTACAAAAGCAGTGAAGGAAAGTTTGGAAAAAGATAAACAAAATGAAGAAGATTAGGACATAAAACAAGGTCCAATAAATTTTGATACCTTATCTCTGGTGCAAAAGATAAAATTAGCCTCCATTGCTCAAGCCAAGGCTAGAGAAGATATTCTGAAGCCTCACATAGAAGATAGTGAGCTAGTTGGTCTTGCATCTAGGATTCTAATAAACTTGGTAAGTTCTCATTTTGATTCTCTAGAGAAGTCTGCAGAGGTTAAGATTCAAAATGAATTCAATGATAAAAGATTTGATGCTCTAAAAGGGATGACTACAGTAGATAGAATTGTACTAGATACTAGTATAAAGAGTATTCAAAATGCTCTTACAGAAGGAGGAAATGCATATAAGTTTTTCTTATCTTGTCCTAAAGTAATAGAGGATATTGAAGATAAAACAAAGGAGTCCAAGCAAAAACTGTCAAGTGTATCCAAATCTTTTGATCCTATGACAACATCTATGGCAAGCAAGGAGTGTCAAGCAATCAACTTAATTGAAGAAATAAAGAAATTGACAAAAGAGAAGGAGAGCATTGAGGCAAGGATGAATGAGCTCCAGGGACTAATTTCCCCCAAATTAGAAGCAATTTTCAATGCTTTGACCAAAGCCCAAGCTACTACTAAGTCAAGTGATCCTACTGACTTGTGGAAAGTAGAGTCTCAAGCATTCTTATTCAGTGGTCACATCTCAGTTTTGAACAGCATGAAGAAGAGTTGGGACAATGAGTTGGCATTGTTGAGGAATGTTTTTGGTGATATGTTCAAACTTATGTAAATAAGTCATATGGTTGTTTTTATATATGCCAATGGACATAAAATTATGGTGAATTTTCATATGTGGATTTTGTCGAGTTTGATACTCAATTACAGAAATTGGAACTACTAGACCATAAGGCAATATTCACTCATGGCTATAAAGTTGTATTGCATATACACTCCATTGTGGAAGAAAGTGAGATTATGAAATTGTTGCATCAAGTCTAGCCTTTGACATTGATGTCAAAAGGGGAGTGAAGAGCAGTGAAAAATGAGGAATCCAACAAAGGAGGAGCATTGGAGAACAATGAAAAGCATCAGTGTACATGGTAAGGGGGAGTTGTTCTAACACTTAGTCATTTTTCACTAAGTGTTGCCATCAATGCCAAAGGGGGAGATTGTTGGCAAGAGACACTGCTATGCATGACAAGTGTTGTCATTGATGGAAACTAAGTCCATCTTACATATCCACATTACATAATTTGTTCATACCAGAAATCAGAGTGAAGATTTGTCCAAGTCTGGGTAGTCAGAAATAGAACATGTGATAGGGTCCAATATCTGGGTCTAGATCTCTCTGGTGGTAAATCACAGTATGATGCAAATCTGAGGGAGTAATAAGGATTGTCAAGACTATCTAAATCTTAGAATTTATCCTCCAATGATGAAGGATTCAAAATTTATAAGCATCTGAGTATTGGGTTCCAATTAGTCAGTATAGTCAGAAGAAGAATAGGCCGACCTAGCATTTGATCTTGGTCCGGATGAAGAAAAGCTGTTGGTTAAGAAATTTGTGATAATCAATCATATTGGTCAACATGATTGATGATTTGAGAACACAAGATTTTGGTCTGCATTGTTGTTTGTGTATGGATTTAGCCAATAGAGTAGAGTTCTTAATAAACATTCTAAGTTTTCTTGATGGCAACTACAGTTGATTGAATCTCTTGATGTGGATATATATAGCTGATGGATTTGAGTTTTTTGGAGTGTGTGTGTGGTGTGGTGATGGAGTAAGTGCAAAAAAGATAGAAAGAAGTGCAAAAGTGAAGATCTAATCTTGGGTTATGGATGAAGAGTGAAACAGGGTAGAGTAAAGATGAAGTGTGTAAGATCAATATTCTATACTTAATTGGAACTAAATTTTTGCATTGGTAGATTCTATTCATCAGTTTAAACATTTTGTAATATTATTGTAATCATTTTTGTAGGCAGTGAGCCTTTTGGAGCAGTGAGCTCTGGGCAATACGTCCTGAAGGCATGTGCCTTCCCCATTTGTAATACTTTTAATAGAGTATAATTTCTTGTGGGTTAACCCCCATTGTGTTTTTTCCCTTAACCGGGTTTCCATGTAAAAATCCTAGTGGTATGTGTGTTGATTATGCTTCCACTCATGTGTTGTTGATTTATGCTTTCATGCTTATATCATTAATTTGTTAATAAGTGATAAGGAAGGTAAATTTCTGCAAGTGATAAAAGTTTTTTGAGACAACTGATTCAACCCCCCCTTTTAGTTGTCTTCTCTTATTTCAACACATCTCACTAGTTTGTATATGTTCGCTCCATTTGGTTTCATTCATCATTTCTAAGTGGGAAACAAATATATAAAGGAGTTTTATATCACATTTTATACTTAGATGACTACTATCTTGTTATGAGAAGGAATGATCTTATGCTTTTGTGTTCTATGATAAAGTGTTCTTCATGCTTGGAGGTACTACCTACTTGTAGATGCTATTGAAGTTTATTTGTAGGCCTTGAAGGAAATTTTAAGCCTTCTTCATTGCTATCATTTTTTGTGCAAGATCTTGACTTATCTTCATCAATTAGGGTTTCACATATTGTGGTAATCATCATCATTTTCATTCTTCTATCATATATTGCAGATCTAGCCTATGCCCTCCTAGGACATGCATTCTTGGATCTAATCATTGTTGTAGTGGAGGTGGAAACATGACCACAAGGTTTGATTGAGGCAAGCCCTTATACACAGTAGAACATTTTCCTCTTTTCTTGTGTGTAGGTTGGAGAAGTAGGTTTTCTAAAATAATTTTTAGGAAGAAGATAGAGCAGGCAAGTACAGGTACGGTGAAACTCAAAAGTTTTGCATAACCCTAATTTGGATCTAGGGTGCTCAAGCATCCTGATCTTTGGCATTTCTGCTCCCATATTTAGGTTATAAATTACTCCCTAATCTCTATTGTGCTTTTGGTTTTCTAAGATCTATCTTCAACAGTTAGTTATAGTTTGATATTTTTCATTTAGGGTTTGTTCGTTTACCCTAGCTTACTTGATTGATCTTGGTTGAATTTGGTTGATTTATATATATACAAAAAAAGAGTAGAACCCCTATAGTTTGGGTCTCCTTCTATAGTAGAAGCCAAGCTCAGTTTGTGACCTAATGTTCATAGAAGAGAGTTTGACCTATTTTAACTCCTTAGGATAGATCACTCTTTTTCACTTAACATTTCGGTGAACCTGACTTGTCTTGTACTTTTGCATCCTTCTTCTTTCAGATCTGAGTTGTTTACTACCCTAGATCTGATTAGGATTGAGTTCATTAATTATCTTGCATATATACATAGTTCAATCCTTCATAGTTTCAAAACTAGGGTTTGTAAAAACCTTGCATTTCTAAGAAAATCTAGCTAGTTTTGAACCTAGGGTTTATAGTTTAAGAGTTCTTTCAGATATTCTTGCATTGTTAGTTTTTTTAATACATTGGAATTTGGTTTACCTTGTCATTCTTGATCTTTAGAACATTCTTGCATCCTTGTATTTGAAATTTGGAAAAGAAAAACTTCATTCTAGACTTGGAAAAAAGCATATTTGTCACTGTTTGAAGCAAAATATAAATTTTCTTGAACAAGATTCAAATTAACACTAAACCCTAAAAATTCATATTAAGTGCAATAGAAATAGATTAAAGATATAACAAGAAAACTAGATAAATATAAATGTTACCAAAGTATTTACAATGTGGTTGCTCAAAATTTTAGCATAACTCTGATGTAATTTCTCCAAGGGACCGGTAAGCGAAAATGAAATAGGTTTTTATAAAGTTTGGGCAGGGACAGTTTCAAAACCATAAATTGGTTGAACAGCTTGGTATGTATAATGTAGTTAGGGTTTTTGATTTTAAATTTATTTTTGCAAATGGATTTAGGTTAGGTTTAATTTAAATAATAAATTAAATTAATTTATTATTTTCGGGAGGATGAAAACAAATGAAAAAGATTTAATTAATTAAAATTAATTAAACCTTAGGATTAGGGTGGATTAAATAATAAGCTAAATTTATTAATTTTAAATTATTATTTACGGTAGGGATTAAGGGATAATTAATTAATTAATTAAAATTAATTAAATTTTGTAACTTAGGGAATTGATTGATAATCATGGGATGATTTAGGGATGGATAAGAATATGATGGAATGCAATCTATGGTTATTTTTTTTACGTCTACATTTTTCCCCTCTTTGAGACAATGTTGCAAGGCAATGTCATTTGAAAGAAGATTAAAACATAGGTTTTGGATTTGGATTTTGGGTAGGCTAGGATGGGGCTCATAAAAATGAAGGATTGGTAGATGATGCCCCCTCAAGAAGACATGCAGGGACAAAGGAGATGGATATGCTCTTGAAAAGGGAAATGAAGGGGAGGAGATAGAGTTATGCTAATTTAGTTTTGAGCAACCTAATGTTTGATATAGCACCTGATGTTATGTACCATGATATAAAAACCAACGTGACGATGTGTCAAATGTAGAAAATACAAAAAGTCACTAGAAAACATATTCCTAAGCCACCATGATATGAAAGACCATGATGAGAAAGTGGCGGGTATGTTGCAAGGACATATACAGATGCAAGACAACAATGATATAGCACACATAAACAAGACAATCAAAGCATGCACAAATGATTCAAAAACAAATAATGTGATTGCCCTTGTTAAGCTAAAAATTGATGATTGATTGGATTGATTGATGATGATAATGATTGATGATTGATAGTGTCTGGTTTCAGGAAATGAAACATGTCGTATAAGATGCCTGGTCTGGTTTTGATGATGCAACATCTTTTATAAGACAATTGATATGATTGATTGATAGAATTGTTGATGTGGGATTGATTTATTTCGAGAACAATGTGAGGATTGTGTTGTTGATATGGGAACGATATATCCTGAGAACAATACTAGGATTGGGAATGATATATCCCATTAACGATGATGATGATGATCGATCAGGATTACAACAAGGCTAGGAATAAGACCATGGATGTGATTGGATAATTTGGCTAGATTGGTTGACTTGATTGGTATGGACTAAGGATACTTGCATTTGGATTAGTGTTGTTTGGAATAATTTGATTGATTGAGTTGATGGATTGATTTGAATTAATGATTTTATTGATTTGATGATGACTTGATGAATTGAGTGAGTTGGATTGATTTGATGAATGAATTGATTTAATGATTGGAGAATTGATTGGAAGAATTGATGTGATTGGTTTGATTTGATTATTTGATTTGATGAAGTGGTTGGATTGGATTTGGATTGAAGAGTTGATTTGAGTGAATGAATTGATTTTATTGTTGGGATTTTTGTTAGATATTTAATTTTTTTGTATTTTTTGAATATTTTTATTTTTTAAGATTTTTGGTTTGTTTGGGATGTATCACATTGGATTGTGCTTGGAGAGCCTTTGGATATATGCCAAGGACAAGGGAAAACCAAACCATAAGGCAAGGATGATGATAGGATGCAGATGAGCAATAATGGATGGGATATATGAAAGGATTAATGATAAGATAAAGGTAAGATTAGATGGATGGATAAGAGGATGGGTGAGAGGATAAAGATAGGAGTATGGATGGATAAAAAGATTAGGGATAGAAGGATATTGGATGTGAGATATATGATAGATGGATGGAGGAAGTCTAGGATGTGATTTCCAAGGAGTACATTACATAGGAATAACATGCCCCCACTCTAGATATTATGCCTTAGGATTTGGCAAGGTGATGCTTATTCGAATGCATAATGGGAATAATGCATGGAAGGAATGAATGGACTTAGTAGTAGATGGGTGTATGGAGGATATTCTTAGAAATGGATGGGTGGAGTATGAGAAGAGGTGTCAAAAGCATTTTTCAACATTTTGCCCCTACACTCATCAAGATCAAAAGGAGGAAGGGAAGATGGATGAAACAATGAGGAAGGTATGATAGGTATGATGGGTAAGGATGGGAAGATAGGATGGACAAGGATAGGACATGATATGACATGGGATAGATAGGATGGGATAGATGAGACAACATGCCCCCAAGTGGAAATCACATAGATAATCACCTACACATGATGCATATTTTCTAGGTTTTCATCATGGTACTTATCCAAGGCACCATAAAATTGGTTTTCACCATTGGATGAATAATTTAACTTTTCTAGATTTTTTTGTAAGAGATAGTTGGATGGAATAGGTAGGGACTCAATATTTTGTTCCCATAGAAAGATGGTAATGTCCAATGATAGATAGAAGTCACTGACATAGACTATGTCAAATGTCATTATGCTCATAGATGTTGGTAGGGGATTGTATGAGAGAGAGACAGATTAAGTGGATAGTGGATTATGATCAAGATTAAGATGGAAGGATAGTGGATTATGATGTGGACTAGGATGGAAGGATAGTGGATTAGGATGGAGATAAAGAGATAGATAGGACTTATGTAAAAGCATGGACCATAGGGATATGATGGAAGAAATAAGTCAGATAGCAGATAGAATATGGGGAGATGTAGGTATGTGGGAATGTTGCAGTGGAAGGGAACCAAGACTAACAGTTGTACACTGAATTAGATTTTGAAGCTCTTTATTGGAAGGGGGATTTGGGAGTAATGGAGATGTTATCTTAAGATATTATCTATTTAGGACTTTAGGGACCCAAATCGCCTTATGGATTTTAAAATTTTGTGATGCAGAGTAGGATATTTGGGATTTTAGGATTGTAGATGCTCCATTTGAATTAGGTGCTTTTTTCTTGGGGACCCAAATCATTTTGGTTTTGAAAATATCTTTTTGAGATGTGGACATGGGTAGACTTTTGGATGCATTCAGATTTAATTCTTTGCATTTGTGCCCTAAGGCATGAGGATTATTAGGATTTTTTGCTTTATGGGTGGAGATATCCAAACTTTTATTTTTGAATCCCATAGGGGTTCTTGGGATAGCTTCATGTTTATTCGATGTGTGCATTTGTTGATCATGATTAGGAATTGTAGGGGATTTATAGGAATGAGATGTATGGATGGATTTGTGGCTAAAATGATAAGGGGATTTGACATGTTGCAAGTATGGGCCTAACCAGTATTGTCATTGATGTCAACATACTTCTGTTGCATTGATGATAAGGATTGGATGAGCTGTGTGCTGAGGATATTGAGAAAATTAGTCCTAATCAGGAACAAAGAAGAACAGTGAAGATAGTGACCTAAATATCCTAGCTAAGATGAAGATCAGAGGATGTGCATCAAAGGGTTTGTAGTTATGTGTCTTAAGGTGATCCAATAAATATTTTAGAGGTCCTCTTGAAGATCTGAAGAAGTTGTGGTTGCTAAAGTAAAACTGATTCCGGTAGGTGTTCAGAGGTGACAAAGTGACACAGATAGGTCCGGTGAGATCCAGAAAAGCAATATCCTATTCTGTAGATTTCAGGAAATGTTTAGGAAGTCAATGTGAATTGACAACTCAATTGGTTCATCGTCTGGAGGTCCACAACCATCTATTCTATTGTGACAGTGATGACAGACTGTGTTCTTGAGGTTCCAGATGATGGAGATAAGGATTTTAGTAAGCAGATGTAGTGTGGATGTTCTTGGTGATTCAGGAAAGCTTATGGAGGTCTTTGGATCATGTCCAGTTCATGTTGGTGGTCCACATTGGAGTTTGAGCTTACAATTGAAGAATTACTTCTAGATGATGGTGTTCTTCCTGAGTTTGGCCAACCAGATGAGTTACACATTTTGTGGATGATCTTAAAGATGTTATGTGAAGATTGGTGTGCTCCTAGAAGAAGATTGAAGTCTCAGATCTATATATCTGACAGTGTGTTGATCCATGTGAAGTCTTTTGTAATTAGTCATGATATATTTATGTATTTGCTCTGTAATGTTTGCCAACTTAGATGATCATTCCTAAGTCAATGTCTTGTATAAATAAGGAATTGTAAAGTCATTTCAAAAGGGTCTTGTGGAGATGAGAGTGTGGTAGCGAGGAGGAGAGCAAAAGGTAGAGTAGAAGTATTGGGCTTAAATGGAACTGACTCAAGCATGGTGAAGATTCTATTCTCCAGTTCAAGTATGTGATGCTTATTATTTTGTAAACAATGTGTCTCTTGTAGGCAATGGGTCTCTTGTGAGCAGTGTGCTTGGGTAGTGAGCTCTAATTGGCATGTGCCATTTTGTTCTTTCTATTCTTCTAACAGAGAATACAATCTTAGGTTAATCACCTCATGGTTTTTCCCTTAACTGGGTTTTCCATGTCAAAATCTTGGTGTTTTATGTGTTGATGTGTTTCTGCTCTTAAGTTAATGCATCATGTTTCCATGATTGATTTATTATTATCCTGCTGAATTACAAAGTGGATTTAAGTGTTTAATTGGAAGAAAGTTTTGGACAACTGATTCACCCCCCTCTTAGTTGTTTGTCCTGAATCTAATAATTGGTATCAGAGCCAAGTTCCTCTAAAAGAGCTTAACCGCTTGAGGAGATCCAGGATGTCATCCTACAAGAAGGATAGTCTAAAGTTTAATGGAACTAATTTTAATCTTTGGAAAAGTTGCATGCAATGTCACTTACAATGTATGGGAATGTAGTATTGGATCATGGCTTCAAAGAAGTATACTCCTCCACAGAATGGTCTGAAATTCGTAGATGAAATTGCAGATGCTGAAAACAATCTGCAAACTAAAGAAGCTCTTCTAAGTGCCTAATTTGATTCAAAGTTGACAAATGTTGTTGACCTACAAACTACTTTTGAGATTTGGGAAAAATTGGAACTTCTACATGAAGGAGACAAGTATGTTAAATATGCAAGGCTACAGAGTTTGAAAGGAAATTTTGAAAATCTAAAGATGAGAGAAGATGAAAATATCACTACTTTTATGCCAAGAGTAAATGAGCTTGTTTGTGGCATTAGATGTGCTGGTGGAGTCTTGGATGAAGATGAGATTGTTGGTAAAGTTTTTAGATCCCTTCCTACTTCTTATAAATACAAGGTTGCTGCCATTAAAGAATTCAAAGCCCATTCAGGTGTCACAAGAGATCAATTGGTTGGTAAATTGACTGCATTTGAATTGACTAAGTTTGGAGATGCCCCCCAAGATAGAATCTACATTCAAAGCCAGTGCCTCTGTAAAAGGTAAACAAAGGTTTGATCCAGGAGAGAACTCTTCAAGGAAACTGTCATGGTATGAAAAAATAAGAAAAGACTTGGAAGAAGAAGAAGCAAAAACTACTCGACTTGAAACCCTTATTGCAAAAAGACTGCCAAGAGGATCCGATAAATATGAAGGGAAATTTTCTTTTAAGTGTTTTAACTACAATAAGATTGGTCATTTTGCCTCAAAGTGTCTGGAAAGATTTTCAAGGCCAAATCCTAATAGATCAAAGTTCCAAAAGAATTGTTACTATGTTCATGAAGATGATGATAATGAAGGAGTAATAGATGATGAATCAGAGCTATAAAACAAATCCAGAAGTGACTAGGTATTCATTGCCATCAAGGAAGAAGATCTAATGTCCTCTATATCTGTCAATCATAAAATTGTGGAAAGAGCTCTGGCTTCCCAAGTTGAAGAAAATGATGATTGGGTCAATGGATGCTCTCACCATATGACAGGTGACAAAAATAAGGTCATAGATTTGGAAAGGTATGAAGGAGGAGTGGTAAAGTTTGGTGATAATTCTGCTGGCAGAATCAGAGGAAGAGGAACCATTTCTTTTGTTGGAAAGAACAAAACTAGTAATGTAATATATGTTGAAGGTCTAAAGCACAATCTTCTCAGTCTTGGATAGTTGGTGGACAAAGGCTATGATCTCCGATTCAAGAATGGAAAATGCAAGATCTTTGAAAGTCACAGAACAGAGATTGCATCTAGTACTCAAACAAAAGGTAATATCTTCCATTTAGTTGGTACTAGTGAAAGTTATCTATTTGTGCAAATTGATCAGAGTTGGTTATGGCATAGGAGGATGTGTCATGTGAATTTTGATTATATCATCAAGATAAGCAACACTCAGGCTGTAAGAGATCTTCCAAAACTAGTGAAACCTACAAATAGTCTGTGCAAAGAATGTCAATTGGGGAAACAAAGAAGAGTCTCATTCAAAAGCAAGGAACAATCTTCTACTAGATTATTGGACTTAGTTCATACTAATCTATGTGGTCTGAAAAGAATCAGGAGTGTGCAAGGTGATAGATACTTCATGTTATTAATTGATGGCCATTCCCAGATGATGTGGGTTACTTTTCTGAAAGAGAAATTAGAAGCTCTTGAGAAATTCAAAATATTCAAATCTATGGTAGAGAATGAAACTGGATTAAAATTAAAATGTCTGAGGTCTGATAGAGGTGGAGAATTCACATCTAGTGATTTCATAGAATTCTGTGAGAAACATGGAGTAAAGAGATAGTTGTCTGCTCCTAGGACTCCACAGCAAAACGGAGTAGTGGAGAGAAAGAACTAGACCATCTAGAAAGCATCTAGGACCATGATGATGGAAGCAAATGTTGCTCAGATCTATTGGAGAGAAGCTATTAGCACTACAGTCTATACTCTCAATCGAGTAAATATCAGAAGCAATACCAGTAAGACTCCTTATGAACTTTGGTTTGGCATCACTCCTACTGTGAGGTATTTTAGAGTCTTTGGTAGAAAATGTTACATTAAAAGAGATGAAGATCTAGGAAAATTTGATGCTAGAAGTGATGAAGGAATATTCTTGGGTTATTCTACTCAAAGCAAAGCATACCAGTGTTATAACAAGAGATTAAGGAAGATCATGGAAAGTACAAATGTGAAGGTTGATGAAGGTATTGAAAAACCCTCAAGGTTTTATGAATATGATGAAGATGATCAAAATGATGTTTTTGTTCAAGAAGTCTAAGCTCCCTCTGAAATTCATATTGATCTAGTAAATCAGGTAGAAGAGATAAGTTTGAATGAGCCTAATCAAGAATCAGAAGTGCAAGAAACTCCCAAAGTTCCCAGGTATGTAAGACTGAACCACTCTGAAGATCAGATCATAGGTGATAAAAGCAAAGGTATACAAACAAGAAAAGGATTGCTTAAGATTCAGAAGAGTATTGTCTGATTTCAAAGATTGAACCTAAGACAGTGAATGAAGCTTGCAATGATGAAAACTAGGCTAAGGCAATGGAGGAATAGCTAATGCAAATTGAGAAAAATCACACTTGGGATCTTGTTCCCAGACCTAGAAACAAGAATGTGATTGGAACCAAATGGGTCTTTTGGAACAAACTGAATGAAGTTGGTGAAGTAATTAGAAATAAAGCTAGATTGGTCTGCAAGGGTTACTCTCAAATAGGAGTTGATTTTGAAGAAACTTTTGCTCCGGTGGCAAGAATTGAAATAGTCAGGTTATTTCTTGCCTTTGCTACCTTCAAGGACTTCAAAGTATATTAGATGGAAGTCAAGTCTACCTTTCTGAATGGAGACTTGGAAGAAGTATACATTGATCAACCAGATGGATTTCAATTGTCTGATCATGGTGATATGGTCTGCAAGTTGAAGAAAGCACTGTATGGACTCAAGCAAGCCCCAAGAGCCTAATATGAAAGATTGGATATGCATATTTTGAAGATTGGTTTCAACAAAGGTACCACTGATAGTAATTTGTACTTCAAAATTGATCATGAAAATATCTTGATTATTGAAGTATTTGTTGATGATATCATTTTTGGAGGAAGAGATAGTATGTGTAAAACTTTTACAAATCAAATGAAAAGTGAATTTGAAATGTCTATGCTTGGGGAAATGATTTCTTCTTGGGTCTACAAATCATTCAAACTAAGAAAGGAATCTTCATTTCTCAGACCAAATATGTGAAAGAATTGTTAAAGAAATTTTGGATGGAAGACTCAAAACCAATGAGTACTCCCATGGCAACTGGGTGTAAATTGAGCAAAGATGATGACTCTCCTAAGGCTGATAAAAAAAAGTATAGGTCAATGATTGGAGGATTGTTGTATCTCACTCAAACTAGACCTAACATTATGAATACTATTGGTCTTGTTGCTAGATTTCAAGCTGATACTAGAGAATCTCATGTCATGGAAATCAAGAGGATTTTTAGATATCTAAAAGGGATAGTTGAGTATGGATTGTAATATCCCAGAGATCATGATTTTCTCTTAATGCATATACAGATGCAGATTGGGCAGGAGATGTGGATGACCAAAAAAGTACCAGTGGTGGAGCATTCTTTTTAGGGAAGAGATTGGTTTCTTGGCTAAGCAAGAAACAAGAGGCAATATCCATGTCCACAACTGAAGCATAATATATTGCAGCAGTAGGTAGTTACACTCAAGTTTTATGGATGAAGTAGATGCTAAGAGACATTAGAGTGGAGTATGAGGAACCTATCCCAATCTTCTGTGATAATTCAAGTACAATAAATATATCTAAGAATCCAGCGTTGTATTCAAAGACTAAGCATATATCCATCAAGTTTCACTTTTTGAGAGAGCAAGTGAACAAGAATGAAGTCAGATTGGATTTTATGCCTTCCAAGGATTAGATTGTAGATATCTTTACTAAACCTCTACCTAAGGACTCTTTTGAGTATCTCAGGGAGAAGTTAGGGGTTATTACCCCTCCGATGATGAACTAAGGTGCACTGATGTGCATCAGTCTAGTAGATATCACAGTCATATCTTGTAGTCTAGATTGATGATGGGGAGCTGCTACTCAAGGGGAGCAGCTGGTATGATTTTGAAGTGGTGGAGTTGCAAGTATGTGCCCTTTGCCATTGATGTCAAAGGGGGAGAGAAGACATGTGAAAAAAAATTGGTTGCTGATCAAAGGGGGAGTAGTAAAGGAAGAGAATACATGTGAATGGTTGTTAGTGATAGGGGGAGTTGTGTCAGTAAAGAAAAGTTCTTGTCTTGATGGTCAAAATAGTTTTTCACATCATATGTTGCCATCAATGACAAAGGGGGAGATTGTTGTAAGTATGGGCCTAACTGGTATTGTCATTGATGTCAACATACTCTTGTTGCATTGATGATAAGGATTGGATGAGCTATGTGCTGAGGATATTGAGAAAATTAGTCATAATCAGAAATAGAGAAGAATAGTGAAGACAATGACCTAAAGATCCTATCTAAGATGAAGATCAGAGGATGCACATCAAAGGGTTTGTAGATATGTGTCTTAAGGTGATCTAGTAAATATTTTAGAGGTCTACATGAAGATCTGAAGAAGTTGTGGATGCTCAAGTAAAACTGATTCTGGCAGGTATTCAGAGGTGACAGAGTGACATAGATAGGTCCGGTAAGATCTAGAAAAGCAATATCTTGTTCTACAGATTTGAGGGAATATTTAGGAAGTCAATGTGAATTGACAACTCAATTGGTTCATGGTCTGGAGGTCTGCAAGCATCTATTCCATTGTGACAGTGATGACAGACTATGTTCTTGAGGTTCCAAATGAAGGAGATAAGGATTTCAATAAGTAGATGTAGTGTGGATGTTCTTGGTGATTCAGGAAAGCTTGTGGAGGTCTTTGGATCATGTCCAGTTCATGTTGGTGTTCCACATTAGAGTTTGAGCTCACAATTGAAGAATTACTTTCGGATGATGGTGTTCTTCCTGAGTTTGGCTGACTAGATGAGTTACACATCCTGTAGATGATCTTAAAGATGTTCTATGAAGATTGGCGTGCTCCTAGAAGAAGATTGAAGTCTCAGATCTGTATATCTGACAGTGTGTTGATCCACATGAAGTCTTTTGTAATTAGTCATGATTGTGTATGAGGAAAAATTGATTTAAATCTAAACTAATAAAACGAAAGAACTCAATAACATAAAGAAAATGAATTTAAATAAAAGCCATGACAAATAATCAATGAAATAAAGACTTTTACCGAAATCTGTATTGTTTCCTTTGGATTGAATGTGGATTGATCAATGAAGTTGCGAAGCCATAGCTGCAACAAGCAAGTAGTGTGCTCAAGAGATCAATGTCAAAAGATCGTGAGAGTTGCTCAATCGACGCGTTTTGTATGCTCAAAGCTCTGTTAAGTATGCCTGAGAATATAATCGAAGAGAGAGGCTCAATGAAGGAGATGAGGGAGGTTTATATAGATTTCAAGGAAGATCAATCAACGGTCCAGATAATTCAGAAGAATCAATAGAGGAGAATAGTTGAGGAACGTGCAACGAATGAGAAGAAGACAAGTGTCTTGCTTTCTTTTGCATGAGAGGAGTTATCAAGAATAGAAGAATGAGTTAACTAAAGAGATAAATCAATTAAAAGAATAAAGCAATCAGTTAAGTGATTTAAAACAAGAAGAAGAGATTTGCATGAGAAAAGAAGATATTTTGCTTTGTTAAATATAGAAAGCTTGAGTTATATTAGAGATAACTCAAATTAGAAGAAAAAGCAACTTAAATAAATAATTGATTTATTTAAATTTGGAGAAGATATTTTGGAAGAAATAATTAAATAATTAGAATTATTTAATTTAGAAGATTTGAAAGCAAATTAAATAAATAAATTTATTTAATTGTGGTGCATGACTTTGGAAGAATGATTTTGATTTAATTAAATAATTTAGAATTATTTAATTTTAGATAAGAGGGAATTTGTTGAATTAATTAAATAATTAGGATTTATTTAATTAACGAGGATTTGAAATTTAGAAAGAGGATAATGGTCTAATTAAATAATTAAAATTATTTAATTGTGGAAGAATAGTAGAAAAATTTAATTTAATTAATTAAATAAAGAGAATTTATTTAATTAATGTTGAATTTAGGAGATTTAGAAGAATTTGATGATTTTAATTAAATAATTAGATTATTTAATTAATGTTGAGTGCAGGTGATCAGGAAGAAATGACAAAATGCAAGTGATTGGAAGAATTAGATGAAATGCGAGTAGTGCGACAACTTGGTCATTTTAGGGTGTCTACATTTTGCCCCTCTTTGATGCAATGCAGCATGTAGCGTTGCGTCAAAGAAAATGATTGTTGAAGATGTAATACAATTTTATTGCCCCAGTGTAGGTAGTTGCCCCAGTGTATGCCCCCTCGAGTGGGAAGATGGGGAAGCAGCAGAAGAACAATGTTGACGCTCGACCAGAAGAGGACGCGACCAGGAAGAAGAAAAAGCAGAAGAAGGGGTGGGAAAGAAAAACTAAGGGGGGGACACTATAAATAGGCCCCATGGGGACCACAATCCTCATTTGCACCCTAGGAGATTCTAAATTTAGAGAGGAGAGCTTCCAAACCTAGTTGAGAGAGAGTTGAGTAGCCAGCGAGGAGAGATGCCGATTCCAGTGCACAGTTATCGAGCGGAGTTGGTGCGGACCTACAGGAGGCCAGCAGGAGCTCCGACAGTGGTAAGTGATTGAAAACCCCCTTTGCATTTGTCATTTGAGGGTAGATTAGGGCTAGGTTTAGGTAGGGTTACCAAGTAAGCCAAAAGCGCTTTAGAAAATTACAGCGTGTATGGTAGCCGATTTAGGCACTTTTGGCGCGCCACAGTGCGGCTGGTAGTCACCTATAGCGCTGTTGGTAAAATCGCATCGCAGTTGGTTAATTTTGCTAGCGCCGTAGCGCATTTGTAAAATCCCACAGTGCGTTTGGTAGTGTGCGACAGTGCACTTGGTAGAATAGGTTAGCGCGAAAGGTGGAGAAGTAGAAAAAGTGCGTCGCGTCTGGTAGGACAGAGTGGCATGGTAGGTAGGCTAGCCTGGTGCTTCTGGAAAAACAAGGCGCATTTGGTTTAAAAATCACAGCACGTCTGGATGAACAGTATGGCGCTGTTGGTAGAGAGGGACAGTGCTTTTGTATAAAACAAAGCATGTTTGGTTTGAATAGAAGAAAATGAGGGTTTAAGTAAAATGAGGGCCTTAGAAAAGGGATGCCTAGGGGAGAAAGGGATGGCATAGCAGAGATGTAGATAGGACGTGGAGGGATTGGTTATAGAAGAATTGACAAGTGAGTTTGTTATGGATGCAGAGGATTTTGCCACCACTGATGTCGCAAGAGCAACATCACGTGATAGCGCACGAGGTTGTACAGCTGACCTGGGAGGAGGACGCATTCTTAGAGCATGCAGGACTATGGCACGTAGCGCATTTGACACACATTAGGGTGAATCTTGCCCTAGTGACTGCAGTGGTGGAGCGATACCACAGCGAGACATCATCATTCCACTTTCCGACAGGGGAGGCTACAGTGACCCTGGAGGATGTACACTGCATCTTGAGGATTCAGATAGATGGAGAGATAGTGGACTTTGACCTGGCACGTGGCGAGGCAGGCTTGGAGGAGGTTTTCTACATAGATGACCTGTGGATAGATGACGGGGAGATCTGATGGGCAGATGTCCCGAGACTCTGTGACAGGATCCGATGGATAGTTGCATACTGATTGGCGGCTTCCTGTGTCCAGATAGGAGATCCAGAGGTTTATCAGTTGGCTGGGGGACTGTACTATCAGGGATGTTCACCCATGGCAGACAGTATGCATGGGGACCCTGTGTGTTGGGACAGCTATATCATGACATGCACCATTGTGTTTACAGGAGAGGCAGGAGCCTCTCAACAGGGGTGACTTTACTACAGGTATGGACGTGGGAGCACATTCCAGTGATCTGACCAATGGCACAGTGCCATCGAGACAGAGGTGAGCCATATGCATTCTTATATGATGGGGTGATGACACATCGGAGGATGGGGTCTGTTAGCTATTGGAGGCGGCAGATTGACGAGATGGACCTATTCATATGGAGGCCCTAGTTACTATGTGAGGATTGGGCTGACGAGCATGAGCAGCTCATGTACTACAGATAGGCTCGCTATCTGTTTGGTAGACAGACATATATGATAGAGAGATATCTTCCAGAGCGAGTTCTCAGGCAGTTTTGATTGCCGCAGGGACTACCTGTGGGGGAGGCCACACATGCCAGGACACGGAGGGAGGTTGGAGATTGGGATGCCGAGATCCCAGTGGCGACAGCATTGGCAAAGGTACGGGGACTTGTCCCATGAGATGGGATTGGGACTCTGGGCTAGCAGACCCAGGGACGCTGCTAGAGTACGATCAGTACTGGCAGATGCACAAGCCGATGAGATTGACTACACTAGGTGTAGCAGGGGCAGTGGGAGAGGTATTGGTCCTTGGAGGAGAGGCCAAGATGAGACGGCAGGCTAGGGTAGCCAGGTAGCAAGCAGTGGGGCAGCAGGCAGGTGGAGAGGGTAGCAGCCAACAGGTTGATGTAGAGATGGCAGAGGCAGTGGGCCCGGTCGTAGAGACCGACTTGCAGAGAGCAGAGCGACTGCTGCAGGAGGAGATAGCCTGAAGGACTCATTTAGAGCTCTGGATGGTACGACTGAGGAGGGATAGGGATGCAGCGTAGGCTAATGCGAGGCAGGCAGAGGCCATAGCCCAGGCACAGACACAGGCAGCCTTAGCAGCATAGACAGCCCTGGCACAGGTTCAGGCACAGCTACAGGCATAAGTGTAGGCATATAGATAGCTACAGGCCCAGGTATAGGCACAGGCACAGGTACAGGTGCAGCCGCCAGCTGCACCAGCAGCAGACGCTAAGGAGCTAGCACAGGCCAGGAGAGAGAGAGACACAGAGGTACAGCTACGGTTGACTGCAGAGGCCACACTCTTTAGAGTGAGGCGGGAGAGAGAGGAGGCACGCCGTGCACTGGGTGCAAACCAGAGGACTTTATATAGCAAGCTCATCTGAGTGCAGGGTGAGCTAGTATCAGCCGACCAGGAGGCAGAGTACTATAGGGGTCTGTATGTGGGTGCGGTGCCAGCAGCTCAGCAGGCACCGAGCTACAGAGACAGGAGTAGGTCAGGGGCATCCAGATCCCGGAGGACAAGGCAGTCAGTGTCCTCAGTTAGAGGGCCACTTTTACCGCCAGGGGGAGGAGGAGGACCATCAGGGGGACCTCCACCGAGCACAGGGGGAGGACAGAGGCCATAGCAGGAGGGCAACTCTACCCACTAGGGCACATACACTTTGTATATTGTATCATATTGTATCATTTTGGATAGATGCCTACGTGCATTCTGATGTATATTTCACAGGCTCTTGATAGCCTTGATGTATATTTGGATGTATACACATTTTGTATTATTGATGTAGACACCGAGATTTTATATTATGATGACCATTACATGATATATATGATGATCGATTTGGCTCACTGTTGTTCATGCTTTTGTGTATGCATTCCTTGATGTCATGGATGTGATGATATGTATGTATGATTATGGATTCATGTGATGACATATGTTTCTTATATGATGCTATAGATGTATGATGATATAGATGTGATGACTAGTGATATCTGACCTGTGGGTTTTGCAGATATGCACCAGAGAGGAGAACAGGAGGAGATGGAGATAGAGACTGTTGATCGATTACTGCCATGAAAGCGATATAAAGGTTGGTGGGAATGGATGAAAAATGAGCTTGTTGCAATGGTTTCACATTTGTATATAAAGAGCAATCCTTATTTTTGATATAGCACATGGATAGTTCGCCACCAAGGTATAAAAGACCAAGGTGCAGTAATATCCGAGTGCATGGACATTGACTCTGCAAGCAAGCGGTTTGAACCTAGATCCCCTTAGACATAATATAACCTTGTTGGAACATGTGAATAAGCCATAGTCTTGAACATAAAATAAACTTCAATACATGTAAATGCCAGAAGAATTATGAATATGTAAGATGCTAGGTCCTAACACACACAAGATAAATAGAATGCTAAGAAAAATACTAAAGATCATTCCTCAAACATGGCACACAGAAAGCAATGACTATGCCCCCAATCCGTACTGCATTGCAACATACCAAGATTATAGATAAATCAAGGTAGCTTTGAATAGGTAATGGAAAAGGAACAAAAGATAAACCATAAACACAAATTGACTGACTTACAAAGTAGACATACAGCCAACATATTCTCTTGCCAAAGAGGTTGCTCAAGATAGATTGGATAGGAAAGATAACAGCCTTATCGTAGAACTCTATGTCCATTAAAGGGTGCTATCTACCTACAAAAGATAATGTCTTGCTGCAGGAAATGCCACATGTCATAGGAGACGCGTGTGTTGGTCTCAACAATGGAACACTTCGCAGAAGACAAGCTTGTGGATCTAGGGCTTGGTTAAGCGGTACTTAGCTGATGTTGGCAATCGGTATGCAGGATAGTAGATGACTCTGGAAGTAGGCCTCTTTGCTTCAAGTTTGTTAAGGACTTTTGCTTTGAAAGGATGCGCTAGCTTGCTGCTTGAGTTAGTCAAGGCGAATGGATTTTGATAAACAGAAGACTAGAAGGATGAAATGCAACTGGATTGAGACAGGCGGAGAATGATGGATCATGTGTGCCTGAGTACTGGATACATCCTTCGTATTCCAAATTGCCTACATACCCTGTATCCATGGGATCAAGGCACATGATGATGAAAGATGAGAAATGATAAATATGTAGTTCTGGTTAGAGTGAGAAATGAGTCAAGGTGAAAGGGGGAGATCTTATGTACCTGAGTACTGGAAACGTCCTTCATATTCCAGACTGCCTACATACCCATATCCATGGGATCAAGGTACCTTAAGATTGAAAATGATGATAATATGTAGTTCTAGGTAGAGTGATGAAATGGGTCAAGATGGAAGGGGGAGATCTTATGTACTTGAGTACTGGAAATGTCCTTCGTATTCCAGACTGCCTACATACCCATATCCATGGGATCAAGGTACTTTAAGATGGAGAAGAGATGATATGTAGTTCTGGTTGGCGTGATGATGTAGAAAAAGAGTGTTTTGAGAAGATAACATCCTTATTATAGGAGTGAGGTGTCCGTTAAAGGGTGTTACTTGTGAACAATGAGCAAGAGATTGAAGTATGCATTGCGAACCACGAACAAGGAACCTCCCCTAGACCTAAGTTAAGGAAAGAGTTGCCCCCATTCTGGTAGAGGAAACTATAGGGGTGATTACCGAAGAAGACACCGAAAGCCTTGACCTAGGACAAGACAGTGTTAACTGTAGACCGAGACCAAGACATGGGGAGACGACAATGGACATTGACAAATTTCCAAGCTATACTAGATAGGGAGATGGAAATGCAAACAAGGTCAAGGGTTTTATTATGGATGGATGGAGAGGCGCTGCGAACTGGACAAGGAGTGGACAGGACTCGATAGACGATGGATGCTGACTCTACACATAGCGCCTGTTTGCCAGGTTTTCACTATGGTACTTATCCAAGGCGCCTGTTTGCCAGGTTTTCACCAGAGGACGGATTTTTTTGGATTTTTTATTTTTTTTATTTTTTTTTGTTTTTTTGGAATACTCTGAGGATCAGGCATAGAACTTCTTGAGATGGACACTATTAAGTGGCTCATCCAGAAGAATGCCGTCAGGTGTAGCTAAAGTATAAGCTCCTGATCCATATACTACTGTGACAATAAAGGGGCCTAACCAGTTAGGCTCAAACTTGCCCTTCTTTTCTCGATCTGTTTGATTTCTCTGATTCTCCTTAAGTACAAGATCACCAACTTGAAACTGTCTTTCTTTGATCTTTTTGTTGTAATTACGCCTGAGGCGGTTTTGATAGACATGGAGATGATTAAGTGCGGCAAGGCGCCTCTCATCTAGTAGTTTAAGCTCAGCTAATCTGGAAGTGCGATACTCATCTCCGCCGATCAGGTCCTGCATGGATACTCTGAGGGATGGGTTCTTGACCTCTATAGGTAGGATGGCTTCAGAGCCAAAGACCAAGACATAGGGTGTGACACCCGTTGGTGTTTTGATACTAGTATGGTAGGCCCATAGGGTGGGATTGAGTTGCAAGTGCCAATCACGACCAGCTTCATTGACTGTTTTCTTGAGAATTTTGAGAATGGTTTTATTGGAAGCCTCAGCTTGGCCGTTACTCTGCGGATAGTAGGGAGTTGAAAAATGATGTTGGATATTATATTATGTGCACAAGGCATGGACATCTTGGGGAATACCATACCAGTATATGAGGTAGTTTAGGATAAACTTGGCTATTTGCTTACCAGTGATATAGGTCATAGGAATGGCTTCCACCCACTTCGTGAAATATTCAGTTGTAGTAATGATAAACTTGTGGCCATTGGAGGAGGAAGGGTGGATTTGTCCTACGAGGTCGAGACCCCATTGAGAAAAAGGCCATGGAGTTTTCACAGGTTGTAATTCATGAGCTGGTGCGTGAATCAGATCTCCATGCTGCTGGCATTGTAGACACTTCTTAGCAAACTATGCAGCATCTTGCTCTATTGTAGGCCAGTAATACCTGTTCTGAGTATCTTCTTAGCAAGATTAGGACCGGAAGAATGTGCACCATAGACACCTTCGTGTATGTCTCATAAGGTAGCTTCAGCTTCTTCTGCGTTAAGACATCGTAAGAGGATACCATCGAGACTCTGGAGATATAGTGTATAACCTAGAATGATGTAATGAGAGGATCAATGGATAAAGGTTTTGCGTTGGGTGGATGATAGGCCAGGGGGAAAGGTATTGTGTTTGAGGTATTCATAGATATCTTCATACCATGGGGAATTGGGACCAACAAGTTCGCAGATGATTTCAGTAATAGGAACATCAATGGCTAGTATCAACAATTGCTTGATCAAGAATTCACACTTCTGTGTATTTGCAGGCATGTCAATCAGTGACCCTACAGAAGCCATAGAATCCACAGCTTTGTTATGCTCTCTTGGAATTTGCTCAAATGTGATGGTAGAAAAATGTGGTTTGTAGGTATCCACTAGTAGCTTGTAGGGGACCAACTTTTCATCCTTTGTTTGGTACTCATCCGTGACTTGGCGAATGACTAACTGTGAGTCTCCATATACTTGTAATTCTGTGATGTCCCATTGAACTGCTGTATTGAGACCTATAAGGAGTGCTTCATACTCGGCAATATTGTTGGTGCAAGGGAATGCAAGCTGATATGACTTTGGAATGTAGTCATTCTGAGGTGTAACAAATAAGATGTCGGCTCCTGATCCATGCTGTGTGTAGGAACCATCAAAGTATAACTTCCACATTATTGAGTTGGAAAGGGTGAATAGATTCTCATCAGGAAAATTAGCTACCATAGGATGTGTATCTTTCATAGGTGCTTCTGCTAGTTGATCTGCGAGGGCTTGTCCTTTGATTGCTTTACGATCTATGTATTCAATGTCAAACTCACTAAGGATCATGACCCATTTAACTAGTCTACCTATGAGAGCTGCTTTTGCTAGTAGATACTTCAAGGGATCAATCTTGTCTATCAGATTTGTATGTTGGTTCAGCATGTAATGCCGCAACTTTTGGGAGGCAAACACTACTGCTAAACATGCCCTTTCCATTGGCGAATAATTGAGCTCATATCCCACCAAGGTTCTACTGATGTAATAAATGGCATGCTCTTTTCCTGTGTCATCATTTTGTGCTAACAAGGCCCCCAAGGTCGAGTTTGTAGTAGAGATGTACAATATCAAAGGTTTGTCCGCAACTGGTGGAACCAATACAGGAGGTGTAGCTAGATACTCTTTAAGTTGATCAAACGCTACCTGACACTTGTTGTCCCATCGAAATGAGACATCCTTTCAGAGCAAGTGTTGAAAGGGTTGACATTTATCTGCTAGCTGTGATATGAAACATCGAATGGACTGCAACCTTCCTTGAAGACTCCTTAGTGCTTTAAGGTTCTTAGGTGGAGGCATCTCCACTATAACCTTTACTTTCGCTGGATCTACTTCGATACCTCTACGAGATACTATGTATCCCAACAGCTTCCCTGATGTTACACCAAATACACACTTCTTTGGATTGAGTCTTACTTGGTATTTTTCAAGCCTGTCGAAGATCTGTCGTAGAACCTGTATGTGATCCGCCCTAGAAGATTTAGCCAGTATATCATCAACATAGTCTTCCATGATGTGATGAAATAGATCGTGGAAGATCACTGTCATTTCTCTCTGATAGGTTGCTCCTACATTCTTCAGACCAAACGGCATGACGCACCAACAATAATTGCCCCATGGACAAGTAAAGGTTGTCTTATGTTGATCTTCTTCAGCTATCCTTATCTGATTGTAACCAAAGAATCCGTCCATGAGAGACAGCATCTCGTGACCTGCTGTCAAGTCCACTATAATGTCAATGTTTGGTAGTGGAAAGTCATCTTTGGGACATGCCTTGTTGAGATCTCTAAAGTAATTACACATGTGGATGCGTCCATTAGGTTTAGACATAGGTACAATGTTTGAGGCCCAATCTGAATAGTCAATTGGTCATATAAACTTTGCGTCTAACAATTTTTGTATTTCCACCTTCACCAAGAGAGCTATCTGTGGGTGCATCTTTCTCAACTTCTGCTTGACTGGTTTCACCTTGGGATCAACTGTGAGATAATGAACTACCAGCTTAGGGTCTAACCCTGGCATATCTGCATAGGTCCATGCAAAGTTGATGGTTCATTGCAAGAAGAAGTTGTTAAGATTTTTGTGCTCTATTTCAGATAATGATGCCACTAGGAATGTTGTCTTTAGATTTTGTTCTGTGCCCAGATTTATCTCTGTAGAATCTTCCACTAGGAGAGCTGATTTCTCTTGATACTTAGATGGTAGGGGAAGGTCAAATCCTCCATCCTCAGGTGCCACAGTTGGGTTTTCACCTTTGGATACGTCCTTTGTTTTTACTATTTTGTGATCAGGAGGTGCCACAGTGTGGTTTTCACCTAGAGATCTTTCTTTATTTGCACTTTTGTGACTGGAGGATTTGGCATTCTCACCAAAATAAGCCATGGGCTCTAGTTCCATTACAAAACCTGCTTTATGATCGCCAAGAGGGATACCTTCCCAAAGTCCCATGAACTCAGCTAAAGCCTCGTCATTCTAAAATACAGCTATAACGGGGGCCCCTTGTTGGTCCCAATCGATAAGTTTAGGGTAGACAAGTGTGACATTCTGGGTGTTGGTAGTGGAGGTTAAGGATACGGAGGATAGTGTAAAAATGGAGGATTCTGTGAATAGATTGGTCATGTGGAGGGAAGAGTCATCGGTGATATCCTCTGTAGATGTTGAATCGGCAGGAAAAGTGTCAGCTACCTCGTCGAGGATATACTCGATGTCCGAGGCACGTGGTACCTTCTTACCAAATCCTAATTCTTTCTTGTCTAGCTTCTTTGTCACAACAATGGGCTCCATAGTTCCTTGATTCTGTTTCCCAAGGCCACCTTTGCCTTTATAGCCCATGTTTTTTACTATCCTTAAGCCATTGCCATATTGCTTGACTGGTATTGTGACTGGTTCTTTCTCCTTATAGAGCCAAGAAGAAATGTCCTCAATGGTTTCCTCTTCTAGTAACCATCCATGTTGGAATTGGGTTAGGAATCCTGGGGGAGGAATAGCTGCTTTTTTGGTTACTTTGGCAATGGGTGGTTGGCCGTAAGATTTTGGAGATAAAGGCATCCGCCCTACACAACAAGATTCTGAGATATCATAAGTCCCAAAGCCTATATCTCGGATGTAAGTTGTGATTTTGGGGAGGGGTGTAGATTCACTTGTAGAGGCTTGTGTGAGAGTTTCAGGATCAACATAAAGAGGGGATTCAAGGGCTTTGTCATTTTTAGGCACTTGGTTGCAATTTTTATAGCTTCCTTGCAAGACACAGCAAAATTCAAAAGGATTAGGATCTCCTGGGATGGTGATCTCCGTACCATTGTATGGGAACTTTAGGGACTGATGGTACGTGGAGGGAACAGCTTTCATTGCATGGATCCATGGGCAGCCTAGGATAATGTTGTAAGGCAGCTCAATATCAAGGACTTGACACCTAGTTTCAAGCATGACAGGGCCCAGTTGTATAGGCAAGTGAATAACACCTTCTGAACGGCGTTCTGCATCATCATACCCCTTGATTGTAATACTATGATCAGTGTTGACGTGATCCTCAGAGTATCCCAATTGCTTTAGTAACTTTAAAGAACAGATGTTGAGACCAGCACCACCATCTATGAGGATGCGTTTGATTTTGTGCTTACGGATGAGAACTTCAATATGCAGGGCATCATTGTGACAAGGATCATGGGATGGGAGATCTTTCTCAGAGAAGACCACCTTATAGGGCGAAGCGATGTTACCTACTATAGCTTGGAAATCCGCAATCGCTATGTTGTTAGGAACAGAAGACTCTTGGAGGGCTTTTTCTAGCACCACTCTATGTGCAGGTGATGACCGTAGAAGATCCAAAATAGAGATCTGTGCTAGTGTTCTCCCTAGATGTTCGACAAGATTATAATCAGACTGAACTAGAGGCCTAGGTGTAGGAGCACGAATGGTGACATGACCATAACGAGTGGTAACAGTGCAATCCATAGATTTGCCTTTGATCATGAGGGTAGACACTCGACTCTCTTTAAAACAACCTACAATGGAGTTGAAGGACGTGGAAGCATGATTGATACCTTTACCTCTATCCTGAGGAGGAGGTGGACCATGATGAGGGAATGGTTCCTTGTACATATCGAGATCCTTGTTTGTGTGTTGCGCTGGTGATTCATCCTCAAAAGTGATTTGATTACCGTCGATGAGGTTTTGGATAAGGTGCTTGAGCTTCATGCACGACGCAGTTCTATGACCTTTGCTCCTATGGAACTCACAATATTCATTGTCTCTGTAACGTGCAGTTTTGTAGATAGGTTCTCCATAAGGAGGAGCATCAGGTAAGGTGATGAGCCCTTTCTGTAACGCTTGCTATAAAACTGATTCGATGGGCACTCCCAAGGGAGTGAACTGACGTCACGGAGGGTAATCGTGTTGGGGCCACTCTTGTTGTCACTGCTGTTGGTTTTGATAAGGCTGCCTTTGTTGCTGCTGTTGTTGAGGTGGATCTTGACTTGGTTTGGAGAGCTGCAGTGGTGTTTGCAACATTTGGACATGCTTAGTATCGACCACCCCATCATTGACCACGTTTTTGTTCTTGTTCCAATATTTGGGTTTATCGTTCGATTGTTGATGAGAAGTGCTATCTTTCATTTCCTTAAAGATTTTGACCACACCCTTAGCAATGAGGGCCTTCTCAATATTGATTCCCTTGTATGTGATTTCATCGAAGGTTGTAGCACTAAGAATTTGCAAATAGAAACCTAACTCTTGGTTGAGGTTCTGCACAAATATGCTGACAAGCTGTTTCTCCATAATCTTGAAAGGGAATTTTCTAGCCATTTGTCTCCATCGTTGAAGGAAAGAAATGAAAGTTTCACCATTTTTCTATTTATTGTTGCATAGATCAGTCATGGAAATCTCATGCTCTGCGTTGTAAGAAAAATGGGTGGCAAACTTCTCTGCTAGCTCGTTGAAAGACTTGATACCCGTAGGTAAGTGTGAGAACCATTCTATTGCTTGACCTTCAAGACTGTGAGGAAAAAGACACATAAGATATGTGTTGTTGTGTGAGACCTCGAAGCAAGCAAGATAGAATTCCCTAAGATGGTCTTTTGGGTCACCTTTTCCTTTGTATTTATTGAACTTGGGAATAGTGAAATTTTGAGGAAAAGGGATCATTGGTAGTGACCGATCAAAAGGATAAGGAAACACTTCCTCTAAAGAGAAGGTCTTTTTGGTGTGGCCAAACGTAAGATCAGATAGCTGTTGTTGCACCTCCGCAATCTTTAGCTCCATAGTCATGGGAGGGGTTGGTAACATCTCCTACTGTCCAAAAAGTGGTTGGTGTTGCCCATACGGAAGATTATAATGTGAGCCATGCACACTGGTGTTATAAGGGTCATAAGATTGATTGGGATCATACAGGTTGTACGATTGGTTCAGATTGGATTGGAATTGGAGGTTTTGATTTGGCAGAGGTGGAGGTGGCGCTAGGTAAGACTATTGGCTTTGTGAGGGTTGAAGAACCGAATTGGGTGGAGGAAAGCTAAAGTGCGTTTGATTAGGCTATGATGGTGGCACATAGCTTTGGGAAGCTTGATGTTGGAAATGTTGAGAGTGGCTAGGCAATGTGTGAAAGAAGTTGAGCGAGGATGAACGTTGTGGAGGAGGGACATAGGTAGATGTGATTTGCGACGATTGGGGTTGATTGAGGATGCGAGTAGAAGAATGCTGTGGTTGGGGTTGCTTAAGGACGAGAGTAGCAGAATGTTGTGGTTGGGGTTGCATGACTCTAATTGGTTGAGAGACATGAAGGTGTGATGATATAGGAGGTGGCATTTGTTGAGACCCTTGGTGCATGGCTACATAATTGTTCCCCAGATTGTAATTTGGTGGGAAACCTTCGCGTGATGGGGTAACCAAGATTCCACTTGTGATTGGGGTGGACACTTTAGGAGGTGGTTGCACATTTGCTCAAGCTAAGGTGCCTTTCTTAGCTAACTCTGCTTGACATTGGAGAGTTTCTTGTTGGTTTTTATAGATCTCCATAGGAGTCAACAGCGGTGATATGGGCCTCTCCCCTGTTGGATTTTGAAAAAGGGGATTCTGATACTGCGAGCCTTGCGTAGGCAAGGGCGTAGTCACTGTGGACATGGTTTGCATTGCTTGTATGGTATCTTGGGCATTGTTGTTCTCCTTGAGAGTGGATAAATCAAAATCTTGAGGTAACTTGGCACCTTGCTCTGCAAGCAAGTGAAAGAAATGATCTTGGTTCTCACTAAGGATTTTGTCAAAGGCTGCCACAACTCTAGGCTCTTGTATGATTTCATCTAGATCTTGCCCATCTGCTTGAGAGGATTGACCTATTTCAAAGTGTCGCTCTTCTTGAGATGGGGCAAAATCTATAGTATAACCTTGAGGGACAAAATCCGGAGGCAAGCCCGTGGTGTATTGAGGTGCATTTATCAAAGGGATCCTATCCTCTTGAGGTGGGTTTTGCTCAATAGTATATCCTTGTGGCACAAAATCCAGAGGCAAGCTGGTGGTATATTGAGGTGTTCTTACCAAGGGGACCCTACCCTCTTGAAGATTACTTGGTTCATCAATGTGCGGCATGTTTAGAGAGCTAATTAGTTTTGCCGTGGGTGTACTAGGAGTAACCTTGGGAGTAATGTTGAGATGACCTAATTGTGGTGTGCGAGGAGGTGACTTGCGCTTCTTAGGGACAACTTGATTGGACTTCATAGTTTGCTGGAGCCTAGTGGTTACCATGGAATACACTAGGACAAGACAGGAAATGCGGGGTTTCTGTGAGATGTTTTGAGAAACGGACAAACTCTGATGCACAAAGTATTGGACCAAAAGCGCGATACTGTTTGACCAGAGGTGCAGGACTGTGCAACCAAAAGCATGCTACTGTGATGCCAAAGGTGATGGATTGAGCTACCAAAAGCAAGTTACTGCTATGCCAAAGGTGAGCTACAGTGACCAAAAAGTGAGCTACTGTTATACCAAGGGCACTAAAGTAGAGTTTTTGCCAGAGGCAGGTTACTACTGTACCAAAGGCGATCTACTGTACTACCAAAGGTGAGCTGCTATAATACCAGGGGCGCTGAAGTAGTGTCTGATGTTTTTCAAAGGCAAAATGTTTCTGTTTCTGATTGGATTGGTTTGGCAAGAGAAAACACAGCAAACAAGTAGTCAAAAAGCACAAGGACTGACACAACAGATAATGTATGTTCAAGGCTCCAAACAAGCCCAATGTTTCCACAGGTATAAGACAATTGCAATCAATAACAAGCACTTTTTATCCCTAGAGACAAGGTTTCATTGCAGTAGATCAGCTTACAGCTTAATACTCCGTCGATAAAAATATCATTCCATAAAGGTGTCGGATATTTAGTATCTTTGCGAGAGACGATAGGTAGGGATATCTCACCCTCCCCTTGCAAAACTCAAGTAGGTCACAAGAGCTTTATGTCCAAGGGAATACTATCTCTTCTCAAGGGAGCCAATGGTGAGTATCTTAAGGGTTTAAATCAATTTCCCTTGCACTGATGATTACTGCAATGTTCGGAGGTAGGTCGGGTAGTCTCTATCTAAAAATGGTTCTTAGTGACTTTGAGGGACCAACGCCTTACGAGCAATGCGACAAGCTACTAAAAGCTTTAACCAATCCTACTAAGAGTTTCAAACACTTCGCTCAATGTGAAAATCGCTTCCATAAAGAGCTAGTACACCTCTTTTCAGTTTGGCACCACAAGGTAAGGCTGACATCGGTTAGGACTTGGCTTTCGCCTTATCCCTCTTATATAGTGGTTTAAAGGAAAACTCTGCTTAGGGTCGTCCCTTTTGGATGAAGCGCAATCCAAAAGCAGGCCCTTCTAAAGGAAGTATAGAAAAGTAAGAGCAAGCACGTCAAACAAAGGTTCAATTGTCCCGTTATAAGAAAAATAAGGTGCAACTAAACTAGGCACACACACATTTGTAGTTGTAAATTGTCCCTTATGAAATGAAGTGTTTTGGCATTCATGTCCATTGTCCTTTAGAAAATTGAGGTGTTTGTTCATACATGTCCATTGTCCCTTAAGAAAAGTAGTATGTTCCTAAGACTTAGATTGCAAGAAAAGATTTGTTCAATTATCCTTTTAAGCATGCAATGTGTTTCTAAGACTTAGTGAGATAAATCAAAAAGTTCTTCAACGCTCGTCCTGCATGAACATGTTAAAACACCTATTTACTCTGTGTGAGTAATAAGAAGCTGCAACAAGTGAGTTAGTTCCACCAAAAATTCATAAGTTAGCAAAAATCAACTTTGACCAAAAGCGCTGTACTATCTTACCATCCGCAACTTACTGTTTTCCAAGAGCGCTATATCACCGACCAGAAGCATTGCAAAATACTACCAGAAGCGTTGAAATGTAACCAGAAGCACTGCACTGTGTTTTCGAAGGCACTGTGATGAAGACCAGAAGCGCAATACGATAATACCAGGAGCGCTGAACAATAACCAGAAGCGTGGAGCTGTGTTACCAAAAGCGTGATACAATATAGCCAAAATCGCTGCGCTGTCTCAAATCATAAAAAGGTTAACTTTTTCAAAATAACTAGATCTAAAATAAAAATCCATGATTGATTGACTGTTTTGAGAAGTGGTAGCTGAGAGATCTGTGTTCTGCAATCTAGAAAACTTAGAAGCTGTAACAACACAAAAGATTAACCCAAAAATTGAAGACACTCCTAAATAAGTCAGCTTAGGATGTCCAAAAAGCAGGTTTGTCAGACAAATACAACAACTTGTCAGACAAATTAATAAGATAGATAACGCGAACAAACCCTGCAAGACACCGAACAAAGTTAGAAACCTAATTTAGCCAAAAGTGCTGTAGAATACTGCCGGAAGTGCCTTTTTGTTATGCCAAAAGCGTCGCTCTTTTCTACCAGAAGCACCGTAGTGCCCCCAAGGGCGCTGAACTGTGCTTCCAATAGTGCTCAAAGATCCTGCCAGAAGTGCTGTGCAGTGTCGTTTGTGCTGTACCGTACTGTGACTTCAAAAAAAACAATTTCTCAAAGAAACAAAAGGATTAGTGGGTCCCACTGGGCGTGCCAGAATGTGTATGAGGAAAAATCAATTTAAATCTAAACTAATAAAACCAAAGAACTCAATAACATAAAGAAAATGAATTTAAATAGAAGCCATGACAAATAATCAATGAAATAAAGACTTTTACCAAAATCTGTATTGTTTCCTTTGGATTGAATGTGGATTGCTCAATGAAGTTGCGAAGCCATAGCTGCAACAAGCAAGTAGTGTGCTCAGGAGATCAATGTCAAAAGATTGTGAGAATTTTTCAATCAACGCGTTTTGTATGCTCAAATCTCTGTTAAGTATGCCTGAGAATACGATCAAAGAGAGAGGCTCAATGAAGGAGATGAGGGAGGTTTATATAGATTTCAAGGAAGATCAATCAACGGTCCAGATAATTCAGAAGAATCAACGGAGGAGAATAGTTGAGGAACGTGCAACGAATGAGAAGAAGATAAGTGTCTTGCTTTCTTTTGCATGAGAGGAGTTATCAAGAATAGAAGAATGAGTTAACTGAAGAGATAAATCAATTAAAAGAATAAAGCAATCAGTTAAGTGATTTAAAACAAGAAGAAGAGATTTGCATGAGAAAAGAAGATATTTTGCTTTATTAAATATAGAAAGCTTGAGTTATATTAGAGATAACTCAAATTAGAAGAAAAAGCAACTTAAATAAATAATTGATTTATTTAAATTTGGAGAAGATATTTTGGAAGAAATAATTAAATAATTAGAATTATTTAATTTAGAAGATTTGAAAGCAAATTAAATAAATAAATTTATTTAATTGTGGTGCATGACTTTGGAAGAATGATTTTGATTTAATTAAATAATTTAGAATTATTTAATTTTAGATAAGAGGGAATTTGTTGAATTAATTAAATAATTAGGATTTATTTAATTAACGAGGATTTGAAATTTGGAAAGAGGATAATGGTCTAATTAAATAATTAAAATTATTTAATTGTGGAAGAATAGTAGAAGAATTTAATTTAATTAATTAAATAAAGAGAATTTATTTAATTAATGTTGAATTTAGGAGATTTAGAAGAATTTGATGATTTTAATTAAATAATTAGATTATTTAATTAATGTTGAGTGCAGGTGATTAGGAAGAAATGACGAAATGCAAGTGATTGGAAGAATTAGATGAAATGCGAGTAGTGCGACAACTTGGTCATTTTAGGGTGTCTAAAATGATGTATTTATGTATTTGCTCTGTAATGTTTGCCAACTTAGATGATCATTCCTAAGTCGATGTCTTGTATAAATAAGGAATTGTAAAGTCATTTCAAAATAGTCTTGTGGAGATGAGAGTGTGGTAGCGAGGAGAGCGAAAGGTAGAGCATAAGTATTGTGCTTAAATGGAACTGACTCAAGCATGGTGAAGATGCTATTCTCTAGTTCAAGTATGTGATACTTATTATTTTGTAGACAGTGTGTCTCTTATAGGCAGTGGGCCTCTTGTGAGTAGTGTGCTCAGGTAGTGAGCCCTAATTGGCATGTGCCATTTTGTTCTTTCTATTCTTCTAACAGAGAATACAATCTTGGGTTAATCACCTTGTGGTTTTTCCCTTAACCAGGTTTTCCACATCAAAATATTTGGTCTCTTATGTGTTGATGTGTTTCTGCTCATTAGTTAATGCATTATGTTTCCATGATTGATTTATTATTATGTTACTAAATTACAAAGTGGATTTAAGTGTTTAATTGGAAGAAAGTTTTGGACAATTGATTCACCACCCCCTCTTAGTTGTCTGTCCTGAATCTAATATGAGGATGGGAATATTAGGAGTTGGAAGAAGTGGAGGTAGAGTGGATGGAGGGATGTTAGGAGTTGGAAGAAGTCGAGGTAAAGTGGATGGAGGGAGATGGATGGTCACATGTGTTTTGGGTTTGCAGGATGATGGAGGAGGGATAGAAACATATGTTTTAGGGGTATGATAGGCTAAATGGGATTTGGGACAGAAGGATGTAGATTTAGGAGGCATGGAGGTAGTACCAACATATTGATATTATTTTCCTTGGGGTGTATATCCAAGGCCATATGATCATGGAGGCATTTTGACATGGATGGGCTCCAAAATACCTTGTTCATGAAGGCCTAAGCCTTTACCTTGATAATTCAGGTTTTGGAGTATGCGATGGACAATGGGACTATGTGAGTTTTGTACACTAGACTTGATCTCATTATTAGATGGAGAAGGTGTGGTGGTATACAATGGTTGTCATTCTCCTAGGGAAGAACATTCATGAATGAAGGTAGTGAGACCAATAGGGTATGATGGTGGATTTTCCATATGGTCAATGTTGGATGACAAAAGATCATTAGGATCTTGATTATGATCATTAAGCTCATTAAGATCCAAGCTATTTATTTGAATATCTATGTGCTTGTGGGGACCAAGTGTCTCATCAAGGTAAGTGGATGTTATTGGATCACAGATAGGGCTAGATGGAGGAGCTTGGATATCTTGTGCATGAATGGTTATAGGATTATGGATAGGTGGAGTGATAAGATTTTGACCATGGAATGCATAAAGTTGACTAAGAGGATCATCATGGTTTTCTTGATCATAGATAGGATCTCGACCATATATGGGAGCTTGATCATAAATAGGATTAAATGTGCTATGGATGGGATCATTTTACTCATGGATAGGCTCATCATCATAGATAATATCTTGATCATAAAGAAAGTATAGATTGTGAATGGGTTGAATGGAAGGGCTTTGATCTTGATTTGGTAAGGAGGAAGGTTGATCATGCTTTGGAGTTGACTCTTGACATAAATCTTGAGTTTGGGTTGAAGTGGAAGTGGAAGTGGGAGATGTTTGGATAGGCTGAATGTATGATGTGGAAAGAATTGGACTTATAGTAGGTGGATCTTTAAGAACATTTGAAGGTTCTTGGATAGTTTCAAGGATAGGGATTTGAGGGCATGAGGGTGGTGGTTGATTCCTTCCTAGTATCCAATGGATCTCACCCTTCATTAGCATATGGGTGGATGCACAATATAATGGATGGATAATGTTGGTGTGAACACATAATTCACACATATTAAGTTGACTTAGTGAGTCTTCTAGATGTCTAGTTGATTCTAGTTGTGTGTTGAGTTGTTGATAGTTAGAGTGAGTTGTCTTATCCTCCACATGTCTAATTAGTTATCATCCTTTAATTGACACATGTTGTAGGAATATCTCCACTTTCCACTTAATCTTTCTAGCTCTCACCTTGCCTTTATAAGCAAAGCTCACTCATTGAACTTCATACAGCTTCATATGATTTTTGTATAGATTCTTTGCTCCATTGTTTTAGCATCTTCTCTGTTATCTTTGTGTGGAAGGTTGTCTTGATTGCAGGTGATTCTGGCTTGCTAAGTCACATTGACTCTTACATGGTATCAGAGCCTAATCTACAATTTCCTTCCCTCATTGGAGAGGTTTTGCTGGGGGTTGTGTGTTGGGTGTGTCTTGGAGTGAAACAGACATCACCATTGTGATCAGGAGGCCCAAATATGTATAGATCAGCTGTCCAAACGCTAAAATTAGAGAAGTTGAAATTTTGGCAAATTTTTTTGGCCTCTGGTTAGGGCTTGGCGAGAAATCCGTATGATTGTATGGTTCTATTGACGGTACTTGCGCCTACACTATGTCAGCACCAGATATAGTGTCATTGGAAGAATACTTGCATTTGTCCTCCGGGTAAAAGTTTTTAAAGCTTCACTTGTTAAAATTTTTTAATTACTTATAGATTGTTTTATTTTTGCCTAAGTTTTTAGGGTACAGAGTACCCAACAGGCTCAAGGCCTGTCTGGGGGTACACTGTATTGGCGACATAGTTTCTATCACCGTTATAAGATCTTTGTAGTTTAAGATTCCTGGAGGGCTTCTTTAATCTTTGTGGACCACTAACAACTACCACATATCTGCGAAAGTCTTCATATATTTAGCGACTACCATTTAGATCCAAGTCATCAGACTTCACAAATCTTTGCAGTTTCTTGTTATCTCCCGTGACCTCCATTATCTCTCTGAGATCTGTGGGGTTTAAGATTTCTAATGGAGTCTTCATATCAGTTGGCATTTGATATCTTGACATAGAACACCCGGCTAGTGAAGCAAAATCAACACCGGTCTTTTGAGTCAGTTGGCAATCCTTACCAGTCATTGGCATCTTAAGATTTGCGATAATTTTCTATGCTCGTCGATTGTTCTAAATGGTGGACTCTTCATTCCTTTTGGTGGTTTTTGATCTATTTGTTGGTAGTCGTTGTTACTTCTACAAGATCTCATCATCGACCATTTTTTGTAGTCGTCGATTTGTAACCGTGGTAGTCAGCATCACATTGACCAAATTTGGCGGTTTGGATCTTACAGTCAGTGGTTTTTACCAGTCTCAGTGGGCATTTGGTTATTGTAGGATAGATCTCATCATACTCGTCACTTATCTACATCCCCATCATAATTTTTCAACAGCGAATGCCATTAAATGGTTGTTTAAGGGATTTATGGTAGGGAGGTCTTAATGGTGACCAAACTGTCACATATGCTACAATCTAACTTCATCGACAGTTTTGGTATCAACCAGCAATTAGATCTTGGTCAAGGATCTTGTTCTCATCACCAGTCAATAGCTCACGGGAAAATATCATCGACGATCTGTGTTTTATCATCAAGAGGTATTTAAGTTTCAAACTGTCCTTTGGTGATTGTTTTGGCTACTCGATGGATAAAAAATACTCTGCGATCTCATCACCAATCAACGGTCAAGTCTTTCTACTGGTGGTTCTTTTGTAACTCTGGCAGTCATTAATCTGTCAGACATCACTATACCTGCAGTGATCACCAGAGGTTTAACACACTAGGAAATTTCTAAGCTTGTCTGAGATCAATGGTTTGTAAACATTTTTTAAAAACCTCAGTGGGGAGCCTTTAGGCTCGGGCTCCTATGGCCGTACAACCAACAAAGAGGAGTTTAAACTTAGACTGACGTATCCGTATCTGATATAAGTGTTTTTGACTTTGACCTAGACAGTGCTTTTTCCATGGTCATAGTAGTTTTTTTCTCTAACAGTATTTTTCCTACAGATAGGTGGTTTGCTGGCAACTGTTGAATATTCTAGTCAGGTGAGAATATTCTTCCAAAGGGGCTTGTTTTTGCCCCTTAAAGCCCTAAAGTAGGGCTTTGTTTGCTTTTTGTACAACTTTTGCCCACGATGTCAAAATAGGGGAAATGAGATATTGACGGAAAGCTGACAGAGAGAACTTCGTAGTGGTATTGGTCATTTTCACAAATTTTGCTATTTGATAGTATTTATTGTAGATTGAAGATAGATCCTTCTTTTTGGCTCCCTAGCTCATAATGTTTTTCCACGATCTCCAATTTTCACGATTCAAGCAACATTGGAAAGGTATTGATGAGCTCTACAAATCCATCAATGTACTTTTCTTAGATTTTGCTCCAGGTTTATTTTATTTCATTTGACATTTTTTTGTCATTTGAGTGATAACTTGGGCATTTTGATACTTGAGGAGGTAAAATATGTTTTGAGAGGATTTGGTTGTTGTAATACATCATTGTGAATGATTGTAATCCCACTGGAATCTCTTTTTAAAGAGATTTTATTGTTTTCCCAATTTTAGTCCTTTGAGGACAATTGTAAATCACACTAAGTATAAAGTGTCACAAGAAATTGGGGGGGCTCTCTCACATAGTAAAGGGGTTTTGTTGTCTTGTTGTCTTTCTTTTTCATCATGGATGTACCTCAATTTCCACTTTTAACTCCATATAATTATCTTGAATGGAAGAAAAACATGGAGTTTGTATTGTATAAACAAAAGTTACATAGAATAACTTTAGGCACAAATCCTAAACCCACAGGTAGTATTGAGAGAAGAAAATGGTTAGATAGAAGAGATGAGGCTTTTGGCACACTTTGTTTTGCTATTTCTCTAGATCTAAGATTTCAAGTTGAGTCTTGTACAACACCAAATGAGATATGAACAACATTAGACAATCTCTTTGGCAAGCAAGATAAAATGAAAAGGTTCAAATTGGAGAATGATCTAATTGCACTTAATCCTCAAGACTTTGATCAAATCTAATACTTCTTCACCAAGTTGAAGTCTCTCAGGTTGCATCTTAAATAGTGTGGTGTTGAGAAAGAAGATGAACAATTGATTCTATCTATTCTTGCAAAATTGGGTCCTGCATATTCAGTTTATGTTTCTACCTTCTATGCTACAATGGATGCCTTTGGTAGTAAGTTTACAATGCCTTCACTTGAGAAGTTTGTTGTACAACTCACTAGAGAACAAGTGAAGCTACTACACATGGGCACATTGAAGTTTCCTAGAAAACAAGCTCTAGTTGCAACACTAAGCATAAAAGATCCTAAGGCTTCACATAATAAGGGAAAGGAACAAAAGGATTCAAAGTCTAATGAGCAAGAGAAAGAATCAAAGAAAACCCCCAACTCTTCTTCCAAAGAGGAGTCTAATAAGAAGAAGAAGCCAAAATGTTCTTATTGCAAGAAATTGGGTCATGATGAGACTAAATGTTATAAAAAAAAAATTGAGGAGATGTCACAACTTCCTCAAAAACATAACATTGAGTATTCTCCATCAACAATAGTTTTACCCAAGTCTTCTTCTTTGACACCATCATCATCTACATCTACAGGAACAATAGGTATTGCTTATGGGACAGACAAAGGAAAAGGACATGCACTCTTTGCTTCAACAATTCTATAGTCAGAGAGATGGCTTCTTGATTCAGGAGCTTCTCATCATATGGCATCTTCATAGGGGATGTTCTCTTCATTTCAGTCATGTACTTCACCACCTATTTTGATTGGTAACAACACATACATGCATGCAACTGGAAAAGGAACTATTGATGTTGGTTAGAATACATTAAACAATGTGTTGTGTGTACCTTCCTTGACAAACAATCTCCTTTCTATCTATCAGATTACTCATTGTGGTGTAGGGAAGATAGTTTAGTTCACTCCTGATTCTGTGATCATATGAGACTTAGAGAGCAGAGATATCATTGATGTTGGGATGGTTGATCTGTTGGCAAGAGACACTATATGGATTCATGGTTGTTGTCATTGATGGCAACAAAGGTCATTCCACATATCCGCAAGTCATGATATATCTCTACCGGAAGTCAGATTGAAGATTGTTGTGGTCCGGTGAACAAGAACAGAGCATGTGGCAAGGTCCGACAGATTGGTCCGGATCTCTCAGAGGAAGTGTCTTGGCACAGTGCGGATCTGGGGAAGTCAAGAGGACTATCTTGAGTAGTATATTCCAAGGATTTAGCCTCCGGAGATGGACAAGGAAAAAGATATGAATAGTTGAGTACCGGATTCCTGAGAGACAGTGAAAACAGAGGAAGAACTGACTGACTAAGTATCAAACTACTTTCCGGATGTGTTACAGATGATGATAAAGGTTGCGGAGGCATGAATCATGTTTGGCCGACATAATTGATGATATCTACAAGTATATGCTTGATCCGCATTGCTTGGTGAGCAAGGATTCAGCCGACAGAACTAAGTTTGTAAGAAACTAGACTGTTCCGGATGCCGACTAGAAAGATGATGAAATTACTTGTGCGGATATATATAGAGGATGGATTTAGTTGTAAAAGTAAGGGGAGTGTGTGAGAGAACATGCGAATAAGTCCAGAATAGAGCAGAAGTAACAAGAAAGATCCGGTATGTGAAAGGACAGCAGACTAAAGAACAGAGGAAAGATGAAGTGCAGCAGATCAGTATACTGAACCTAACCGGAACTGAACTCCAGCATATGCAGATGCTTCCAATCAGTTCAAGACTGTGATTCTTATCACTTTGTAAGACAGTGTGTCTTCTTGTAGGCAGTGAGCCTCTTGTGAGCAGTGTGCTCGGGCAGTGAGCCCTAATTGGCAAGTGCCATTTTTGTAATTTCCTATTCTTCTAACAGAGAATAATTCTTGGGTTAATCACCCCGTGGTTTTCTCCCTTAACAGGGTTTCCACGTCAAAAATACTGTGTCATGTGTTTCTTATTTCATGGTTAATGTTTTGTGTTTGATTTTATGCTGCTTCAATTAAAAGGAAAGTTTAATAAGGGAAATAATTAGGATAACTGATTCACCCCCCCCCCTCTCAGTTATCAACAATTGGTATCAGAGCTAAGTTCCTCCTAATAGAGCCTAACAGCTTGAGGAAGATCTGGGATTTCAAATGGATGCATATGGTTTAAAAGAGCAACTCAAGACTGCCCTTGAGGATCTTGAACAGTCAAATTCTGAAGTCAGTGAATTAAGAGAAAGACTCAAACAGGCTGATGAATTCATGAGGGAATTAAAAGACAAATTAAGTCTCTCTATGAAAAAGAGAAAAGAGCTGCTCCAACAGTTGGCAAGACAAAGTGAAGAAAGCAATACAAATGAAGAATTGACTGAGCAAACCAAGTTATGTGAAAAGTTATCAAAAGAAGTCATTATGTTAAGACATGAAATGGAATCAGGAACTATAAAGTTCACTCAAGAGATTGAAGAAAAAAGAAAGGCTGAAGACAATCTAAGACAATCTCTTAAGGAAAAATCAGAAGAATGCCACCAGATGGACAAGATTATCAGACATCTTGAATCTGATCTTGAAGATGCCAAAGATAATGAAGAAAAACTTGAGGATCAAATTACCTCTCTCAAAAGAGATCTTCAAACAGCAAATGAACATAAAGAGAAATTCAAGATAAGTTCTGCTCAACTTGAAGTTCTTCTTGGAAGTCAAAAGAGGACTGATGAAAAGTATGGTTTGGGATATGAGAAAGGAGAAAGCTCCGGATCCGGTCAGAGGAATCTTGGATCAGAAAATCCAAGGAGCAGGCCTAGAAGACCTCCGGTAAGACAGCCAAATGCTCAAAAATATCCATCCTTCAATGGATACTGCCACAGCTGCAACCATTTTGGTCACAAAGCTAATCAGTGCAGAATGAGAATGAATCAGATTAATTCATCCTTCTCCGGACAGTGCTTCAACTGCAAAAGGTATGGACACAAATCCCATGAATGCAGAATTATGCAAGTAAACAAATCATTCAAAGGTAGATGCTTTACATGCAATAGAGTAGGTCATATGGCTAATCAATGCAGATCAAGGGGATATCAGTTAAATATGCAAAGAAATGTTATTTGCCAAATCTGCAATAGGTCCGGTCATAATGCTAAAGTCTGCAGAAACAAGAATCAGGACAAAAGAGGTCCGGTGTATAATCAGAATCAAGACAAGGGTAAACAAAAGATGAATGCGGATGAAGTTAGGAATCAGATGAGCAAGATTTGGGTGAAGAAAAGCTCAGAGAATGTAGAGGTTGGATCCGCACCATATTCTGGTGCTGATATTTCTTCCAGAAATTAAAAGGTGAGCTCAGGCTCAGGGGGAGACTCAAAGAAGATTCTGTTCCCCCAGCCAAACAAGTTGTGCCGGATGTGGCACAAGATGCGGATTAAAGGGTTTGTAGATATAAGTCCTGAGATGCTTCAGTAAAGTTTTCAGAGGTCCGCATGGAATTATGAAGAAGCTGTGTTCGATTAAGTTAGACCTGTTCAGGGAGGTGCTCCGGTATGATAAAGGATTACAAAAAGGTCCGGAGAGATCCGGAAGTGCACGATCTTGTCTTGCGGATTGGACGGAGTGTTTGGGATGTTCTTGTAATATGTTACCTAGATTTATTCATGATTTAAAGATCCGGATGATATTCAGTGATCAGGACTAATCCGGGATACTCCAAGCTGTCCAGACATGGTAAACCGGAATAATGCAGGTGAAGCATTTATTGCAGACAGATATTAGGGTTTGCGGAGCAATATAAGGGATTTCTCAAAAGTTATCTGCTCATTCTACACTTGAGAAGAAGCGAATAGTGGAGCTCTGCAACAAGGTTCATCAAGCACACCAAGGATCTCCTGCCGAAGCTATTGCATAAAGAAATCAATCCAACCACTCCGTGCAAACCGAAGGCGCATAAGGTATTCTTCGTTTTTCATTGCCTCACTGCAAATCTTTGAAGAATGGCTACTCCAAACATAGTTAAGATCTCTGATAGACCTCGCCCCTCATTCAAGAAACATCCCTACAAATCATTGGAGGTAGATCCACTAGGAGCCTTCTCTAGTGTTCCCCACGGAGTCTTACATACTGAAGATATTAGGGTTTACATACACGCAAACATTGAGGAATTTGGGGAATTCAAATTAAGAGACCTCTATCACAAGCAACTGATAGACAATGCTTTTGAGCTCAAACCAGAGTATAAGGATATCCAGAAGAAACAATTTGAGCAATTCATTCATTTCCCTAGCTTTGAAGAAGATGAATGGGTCCGGTATGTACTGAGCAGGATGCATGACAACTTCCTTTGGCTAGATAGACCCTGCAAGATCACAAAAGAAGCAATTAGAGCAGTAACTGGTCTATACTCTTCCGGGGGGGTACCTATCCTCAAATCTGTCAAGAACAACGTTGTAACTGAGGCCACCGGATCAAAATATGATAAGAGGGCAATGACCATTGAAGATATTTCGGATCCGGATATCAAATATGCATCAATGATAATAGGATACAAGATCTATCACTCCAGCAGGGAGAATTCTGTATCCGGAACTGCAATATACACAGCATATGAAATGCTAAGAAAGAATGCAGATTATGATCTTTGTGAACTACTACTGAGCCAATTGATGGAAAATGTACAGAAAATCAAGAAAGACAAGAAGAACTCCTTTAAGTATGGTACTCTCATTGTATGTCTATTCTTTTACTTCATGAATGAGCTACCCGGAACAAGTGGATGGGTATGGCAGAATGACAAACCTGTTGCAGTCCAGATAAGAGACTATTTGCATGGACTTGGGGATGCAAAAGCGAGAAATACAGCTCTATGGGGATACTTCAAAAACTTTCAGAGCATGATGCAAGCAAGAGAGAGAATTCCCCAGTCACTCATTGAGAAATACAAGGACTCAGTATGTTTTATGGTTGACACTGATCAGTGCCTAATGGAGGCAGTGGAGCCAAGGACTGTCTGGATCATGCCCATGGGGTATGAAGTTGATGAACAGATAGTAGAGCTGCATGTTCAACACATGCTAAGTCAGCCCAAAGATCCTAAGGCAGAAAGGTTTGGAACCTTTGAGGAGCTGAGCGTGAAACTACATGTAGAACTCAGGGAACCTGAGATTAAGAGAAAAGTGAGAAAAGAAGTAGAGCACATTGCTCAAGGCCTTGGCATCTCAAAAGAGGCACTTGATGCCAGCCGGGAAAAGAGGAGAAAGGCTGAGGAAGAAGAGAAAAGCAAAGAAAGTGCTCCGGTTGGAGCTCCCACCCGGACCAGATCAACAAAGAGATCTGCTCCTTCCACAACCAAAAGCTCAAAACCGGAAGTCCAGGCATCCGGTAAAAGATCCAAGACAAAAGCATCAAGGGCTTATGAAAGCCAAAAGGATGAAGAGGAGACAGAATCAGATGAAGGAGTAAGAGAAGTAAAGAAACAGAAAAAGAAAGGATCCGGTAAGCCCTCCACAGGCCAAGACAAGGAGGAAATAGCAGAGGTAACTGTTGATAAGCCCACTCTGTCACTAGAGAGCATAATCAAGTCGGTCACGGTGGATGGAAACCTTCAACCAATGACTGAATCCTATGATGACTTCAGTGAGGCAGACCAAAAGACTCTGCAGGAAGCCACAGTTAAATATCTGAACACATACAATAAGGCTTTCATTGAGATCATATCTCTCATTCCTAAAAGCCTAGAGAAGGAAATGGAAGTAAGAAAGAATAATGCTCATGCCAAAGATCTTGAGATCCGGGAGCAGATAGCTATTCAGCTATATCCTCAAATTGATCCCAAGACAATGAACATGATCTTCAAGGACTGCAGAGATGAGTTCAGAAGTAAAGCCAGGATGAATCAGCTCATGCTTGGTGAGACTGACAAAGTGGCACAAGAGACAGAAGAGATCCTCCGGAAGGCCTTCAAAAGGTTCAATCTTCCTGTTGTAGAGGACTTAGGTGCAGAAACAGCTGCTGATTTGGAATCTTCTGTTCCGGAAGAAGTGAGCCATGAACAGACAAGTGAGGACTTGGGACCCTCTGCTCCAGAAGAAGTGGCCCATGAACAAGCAAGCATCTCTCCTCCGGTTTCCCCTACAGTCTCCGGATCCAAAGAAGAAGAGCAATTGCAGGAGAAGGAAGCAGTGGTGACAGACAAAGAGGTTGACAGTTCTAAGACTGCAGAAGAAAAGAAACATCTGTCTCCGGCAAGAGACACTGCACAAACTGTTCAACAATTTTTGAGCAAAGAAACTCTAGAGATTGATGAACCGGAGCTTCTAAAAGGTCCATTTGATTTTGACTCTCTCTCTCCGGTACAAACAATGAAGATAGCTTCATTTGCAAATGCCAAGGCAAATGAAAAGCTCCTGAAGTCTCATATGGAGGACTGTGAGTTGATAGAGGCTGCTTCCGGAGTACTTGTAAAGATCATGCCATCAATCCAAATAGATCCGACTGCCTCCACTTCCGGTAATCTAAAAACCTTAGTCAGCAGTATTGATACACATTTTAATTCTCTAGAAAAATCAGCTGAAGACAAGGTCCGGAAGGAATTTTTGGATAAGAGATTTTCTGAAATATTAGAATTAATCTCTAAGGATAGGAAGATTGTAAGCATTGGAATAAAGAGCTTAGAAAATGCTCTTAAGGATGGCGGTGACATCTACAAATTTTGTATATCTTGGTCAAAGGCAACAACAGCAATTGACAAGAAAATAAAAGAAGAACAGGACAAGCTTCAAAGCTTATCTCAAAGTTTTGATCCTCTCTCTTCCTCTATAATAAATCAAGAATGTCAGACTATTGCAGTCTTAAATGAAATAAAGAATCTTGAGAAGGAGAGGAAGAACATTACCAACCGGATGGGAGAACTTAGAAGGATTATAGTCCCTAAGTTGGAAACTATGCATGAGGCCATCAGTGATGCCCAGACCACCGCCCATACAAAAGATCCGACAGATCTCAGGCGGGCAGAAGCTTTTGCATTTTTGTTGAGTGGTCACATTTCAATCCTGGACAGAATGAAGCTTAGTTGGGCTACTGAAATGGTTCAACTGCAGACATCCTTTGCAGACATTCTGCAGTATATGTGAGTATGTAAATATGCGGCTATATATAGAAAATTTTTGAAAATTTTGGTGTGCGGACCCTACCCTTTGCCATTGATGTCAAAGGGGGAGTGAGGAGCAGTGAAAAATGAGGAATCCAACTCAGGGGGAGTTCCGGAAATTGTATATAAAGACAGAGCATCAGCAAAGGGGGAGCATAGTGTAAACACTTAGTCATTTTTCACTAAGTGTTGCCATCAATGCCAAAGGGGGAGATTGTTGGCAAGAGACACTATATGGATTCATGGTTGTTGTCATTGATGGCAACAAAGGTCATTCCACATATCCGCAAGTCATGATATATCTCTACCGGAAGTCAGATTGAAGATTGTTGTGGTCCGGTGAACAAGAACAGAGCATGTGGCAAGGTCCGACAGATTGGTCCGGATCTCTCAGAGGAAGTGTCTTGGCACAGTGCGGATCTGGGGAAGTCAAGAGGACTATCTTGAGTAGTATATTCCAAGGATTTAGCCTCCGGAGATGGACAAGGAAAAAGATATGAATAGTTGAGTACCGGATTCCTGAGAGACAGTGAAAACAGAGGAAGAACTGACTGACTGAGTATCAAACTACTTTCCGGATGTGTTACAGATGATGATAAAGGTTGCGGAGGCATGAATCATGTTTGGCCGACATAATTGATGATATCTACAAGTATATGCTTGATCCGCATTGCTTGGTGAGCAAGGATTCAGCCGACAGAACTAAGTTTGTAAGAAACTAGACTGTTCCGGATGCCGACTAGAAAGATGATGAAATTACTTGTGCGGATATATATAGAGGATGGATTTAGTTGTAAAAGTAAGGGGAGTGTGTGAGAGAACATGCGAATAAGTCCAGAATAGAGCAGAAGTAACAAGAAAGATCCGGTATGTGAAAGGACAGCAGACTAAAGAACAGAGGAAAGATGAAGTGCAGCAGATCAGTATACTGAACCTAACCGGAACTGAACTCCAGCATATGCAGATGCTTCCAATCAGTTCAAGACTGTGATTCTTATCACTTTGTAAGATAGTGTGTCTTCTTGTAGGCAGTGAGCCTCTTGTGAGCAGTGTGCTCGGGCAGTGAGCCCTAATTGGCAAGTGCCATTTTTGTAATTTCCTATTCTTCTAACAGAGAATAATTCTTGGGTTAATCACCCCGTGGTTTTCTCCCTTAACAGGGTTTCCACGTCAAAAATACTGTGTCATGTGTTTCTTATTTCATGGTTAATGTTTTGTGTTTGATTTTATGCTGCTTCAATTAAAAGGAAAGTTTAATAAGGGAAATAATTAGGATAACTGATTCACCCCCCCCCCCCTCTCAGTTATCAACATGATCATGCATCTCACCTTTATACATTCTCCCATTTTGTTTCTGATGATGATGTAGATCCATTGATTGCTATTCACACTTAAGCATCAAGTGTGAATCATGTTTCTGAGGAGAAGTTTGGTCACTTGAACCTTGGTGTTCTTGCATCTACTTCGGTTCCTGAGACTAGTTTTGAGCTTCCTCCCCCTACTTCTACAAAGATTGGCATTGGCATAGCTTCATCCACTTCAATTGAGCAGGATATTATTTGTCTTCCAGATACAGGTTTGTGGGATGAGTACTTGATAGGTATTTCAGACTTGTTTTGTGAGTCCTATCTTGATGACTTAGAGGACATCATTGATGATATTCATCTCCTCTTTGAAGGAGCTAAGTCTTCTACTTCGGATGTGCGGGCACCTTCTTCTCCTCTTAACTTGTCACATTTTGGCACTGAGTTGGAGCATCTTGAGCATCATTCAGAGAATTCTTTGTCTTTGGAGATTGATGATCTTGAGTTTTCATCTTGTCTTAGATTGTCACATTCTTTGATTGGGCATGGAGCACCTAATTATGTGACATCTTTTGGTTGTGACATGTGGACACTTGAGTAGTTTTCAAAGACAACATACATCATGAGGCTTCTTCCCTCATACCTTGAGATGGAGTTTCTTCGACATCATCCTTTGGACCTATTTCTTCCTAAGGGGAAGAATGTTGTTTGCAGGCTTTGGATTCTTTTCACCATTCTTCTTCAGACATTCACCATCAGCACAGGAGCTACTTCATTGTGGGGGGGACCTATAGTCTCACATTTGTTCTCCTATGGGGGGGTAATTGATTGTATATATGTGTTGGATGTAGTTCTTGGGAGGTCTTGAGTCCTCCTTCCATTACATTTTTCTTTTGTTTTCTACATTCTCACTTTTGGAGAGGAGTTTTGTCCCATGAGGTTTTCTCCTTTTCTCCAATTGAGATTTGTTGTACATGGGTACCTAACATAGCCTAGTAGCCGGGACCCATCCATCATTGCATCTTTGTTTTAGTCAACTACTCCCTAAGTTGCACTTAAGGGGGGGTGTTAGTGTGAACACATAATTCACACATATTAAGTTGACTTAGTGAGTCTTCTAGATGTCTAGTTGAGTCTAGTTGTGTGTTGAGTTGTTGATAGTTGGAGTGAGTTGTCTTATCCTTCACATGTGCAATTAGTTATCATCCTCTAATTGACACATGTTGTAGGAATATCTCCACTTTCCACTCCACCTTTCACTCCATCTTTCTATCTCTCACCTTGCCTTTATAAGCAAGGCTCACTCATTGTATTTCATACAACTTCATATGATATTTGTATAGATTCTTTGCTCCATTGTTTTAGCATCTTCTATGTTATCTTTGTGTGGAAGGTTGTCTTGATTTCAGGTGATTTTGGCTTGCTGAGTCACATTAACTCTTACAGATAATGAGGGTGGAAGGTGTAGGCATATGGTTAAGATTAGGATTGCTTGTACTAGATGGGGATGAAATTGGATGAGTGGATTTGGATTTCTCCATAGCTTTTCTTTTTCTTTTAGATTTTGCAAAGAATATTTGGAGAAGAATTCATTGGTTGATGGATTAGAGCTTGGAAAGTTTGATGGTGGTGTTGGTATAGGACTAGTAAGCTTTGGGATAGGCATTCTATTGGATGGTGATGGAGGTTCCATATGGATGGATGAGGGGGGCTAGTAGATGGATTGGTGTATGATTCCAAACATAAGGTGGTATTTCCCTTGTCAAGAGTATCATTAGGATGGCTTAAGGATTCTTGATCTTGATCTCAGGAATGACTAGTACTAGCATGTTCATGTTGTGGAGAATTTGGAGATGAATATTGAGGAATATTCATGAGATTGGTTGATGTGGAGGGACTAGGTTGGCATGATGATGGGGTGACTTGTAAAATTTAGGTTGAAGTTGTTGATGTTGTGGTTGTGTTTGTTGGGTTTGGATTTGGTAGGTGGATATGAGTTGTTGGATTTCAATTAGGAGTTGCATTTGTGGTGATTGGTTTTGTTGAAGTGGTTGGATGATAGTTTGTAGTTGTTGTATGATTTGTTGGTTTAGGGGTTGTTCTAGTTGGTGGAGTTTTTGGATGATGTCTTGTAGTTCTTGTGCTAGGATCTTTTGCTCTAGTGTTGGGATGGATTTACACATAGGTTGAAGTCTTCATATTTTGTCTTGTTCCTCCAAGTATGCCTCATAATCTACAAAATTCTCATCATTATTAGAGCTAGGAAGAGGGCCTCCTCAGAGTATGAGTTTTGGTTTTGGATTTGACCTAGATTTGTTGAGGATCACAACCATTTTTACGAATAAGGATTGGATTCGGTTCAAGGATGCAAATATGAGTAAGATGGTGATAAATGAATTAGGTGGGAAATGTATGGATTAGATGATTTGATCGATTAAAGAGATTCTTAGGATTCAAAATGACAAATGGTGACAAGAATGCACTTCGAGCACAAAAACACAATGTCCAGATATCTAATAGGAAGTGGTATAGGCATACTATGTATGTTCAATAGCCCCTTAAGGCCAAATTTCCATAGGTCTCAACATAATTGAATAAACTTGAAAATAATGCTTAATCTACCTAAGGTCAATGGCCAATGGCATCTTGTTCAAGCCCACAACATGGAATATCCTTTGACACCAATGCAGGAACACCTAATGTGGATGTATACACTTTTGTCTTTGCAAGAGAGGATAGATAGGGGCCTCTAGGACTAGAAGGATAACCTGATCAACCTCTCCTTAGAAATCCAACAAGTAGCTTATGCTAAGCTAAGTATTTTAGTCTCATCTCAGGGGAGCCATATGGTGAGTATCTTCAGAGAATGCATTTTCTTGCATTGAACAAGACACCAACAAGTCAATGAATTAGGTAGGATTCTAACTTAAGGTGTCTAGTGAGAATTTGAGGACTTGATGTTTATTCATCCCAACCACTTACATCAATCCTTTGAAAGAAAAGAATGGGGTTAACATATCTCACACACAAGTGTATAGATACTAGGGAACTATCGGAATAAGAATACTTCACCAAGAAGTCTTCGACTTTTGCCTAAACTATTTATATAGCATATTGAATTGAAAGCACCACTTAGAGTCATCCCTTGGGGTGAGTGCCTCTTTTCCCACCAAGGTAGGCTCTTCTAAAAAAATAAAAAGAAGATAGAACAATTTTTCTTACACCCAAGATCCATTGAGAGGCAAGGGGAGAGGATACTTTTGCCTACCTTAGGATCTACCAACATGAAGTGTGCAAATGCACCAGACATGTCGAGCAATTAGTGATGTAGGAGCATCCAGTGGTGTAAGGGCAATCTTGCATCACCCAAAAAAAGATGTGTTTTAAAATTGTTGATGTTCTTTCCATTTCTTTTCAAAATTTGTGGTTATGGTTTCATAATCACTTGAATAATGATGTAGAACTTTCAATTTTTCCAAACTACAAAAAATAGCAACCTACTATTGTTTAGAAAGTTTACATTTGGGCATGGAATGAAGTGAAAATTTACTAGAAGCTTCATAACTAAAAAATAAGACCTTTGGCAAAGGAATCATGCAAAGATCATTTGCGAGCTAAAAGATATTAAAGTTTCTATTTCCTGAAAAATGCCTGAAAATTATTCAAACTCAGGTTTGAGGCACTAAATGGCCCTGTACGAGCCCAAAAATGACTAGAACTAACAGAGCAGGTTCTTAGTGCGTAGAGCACTCCATGAGATTTTTGACACATAAAATGGTTCATCAATCAGACACCTAGATCAAAAGTTATGGCCCTCGGAAGTTGACCTATTTTGGGAGGGAGATGCAAATTTTGAAATTAGGTTGTTGGCCACCAAAAAGGCTATTAATAACCATTTTTGGGAACCCTGGGCAGTACTAGAGTTAAGGGGGAAAGTGTAGAGTCAAGAAAAGGTGGGAAAATAGAAACCCTAGCTGATTTGGGGTTATAGAAGCAGAAGATTCTAGAGCCTGGTGAGGTGTAGCTATAGTGTGTTGTAGCCTATGGAGGATTGATTCCTCTGATTGTAATTGAGCTTCTGTAATGTAATGAGTTACCCAGATCAATAAAGAAATATTCTATTTTATGTGTTCCATTTATTTTGTTGTGTGTTTTGTGATTCAACCCCTTCATCAAGTGGTATCAGAGCAAGGGTTCCTGAGTGTGTAGACAGATTGTCGACCGTGAGGTAGTTTGCACCAGGACCTGAGGTTGTGGGTTTTCTATGAAGATCAAGATGCCTCTATGAAGAAATCATATTGGGAGGAATGCTTTAATGGAAGAGGGTTTTACATCCCTACAAAGGCAGATCGATGCATTGCAAGAGGAGTGTTGATCATGATGTTAGTCATAAACAAACATAGAATAAAAGTTACACAACCTTTACTCATCTTGAAAGATACGATGAATTTAAAGAATTCATGATCCCAAGTCTCCATGGAATTGTTCATAATCTATTGACATTACTTAGTGGTTGATGTGTGTTGCTATTTTCCATTCAGGGGCCTTACGTTAACTGATTAGCTTCTATCTCTCTTTAAGATACTACATAGAAAGGTCATTCTACACAGTATATTATTTCAAATAATGTGTCTATACTTGGATCTTTGCATGAGATTTATCAATTGAACATGATAAAACTTCGAATATGCTATGCATTTTCAATTATCTATGAGATGTCTGCATATTTTATGTTATTTGCAATTGTGATGGTGAATTGTTCTAAAATTAAAAGAAATGTAAAAGAATACTTCAAATTATGATGAATATTTAGCTATTGAGTCACATACACACTTGATACAGTCATGAGGAGAAGAAATCAAACCATATTTTCACCAGGATGTTCCACAGCTAGATACAAATGATGCAAACTTCAAAGGATGATGAAGGAAGACAATACATGCAAACTAATGAGCACTCCAAGGGACGTAGCAAATCAAAGCATGTATCTAGAATTCAAACATAGACTACTCAGGATTTATGATGATTTGTAATCAAAATGGTCTTCTCTTTCATTAAGTATGCAAAAACATGTATGTTTACAATAACTTTGAAATAAGCCCCGATATTTCAGTAAACAAATTTCAATTAATCTTCTGAATGTTTAAAACAAAGTGTCCCTACACCTTTTATAGAATAAGGTGAGGGAGTAGTTACAAATGACCTACAGTCAAGATTTATCAATTAAGATCAACGGTGGATACTTTCTCCTTTAAATTGGTCAACTTATCCTATGGCACAGGTTGCCAGCTGGCAACCATCTAGGTAGCTTCTTTTCCTCTAAGTACCTGATGTAGATGTTTCCCTTGTAGTGCATCTTCATCTACTCCTCAGGTTCTTCTTCTTCATCATCATGATCATCACTTTCTGTGTCTTCATCATCCTCATGGATATCGCCTTGTATATGGACCTGCATATCAGCCATCAGCTGGAAGTTATCATGCAGAGCTTTAATGGCAAAGTCTACGTCTTGGTTTTCAATTTTCTCCTCTACTTTTCCCTCCAGGGCTTTCAGGACTTCTGCTTCATAAGACATCATGATGTGTAGTTTCACACTGATATCTCTTAATTTATTACTGCACTTCTTCAGTATATCACATTCAAATCTGATGTCCCTATGCCAAATATCCACCTGCATGGCAGTGTTATTATTCAACACCTGATGATTTATCAGGATCTAAGGATTAATCCTTTTTATTTCCCTCAAAGCACCCAAGGCTTTCTCCAAATGGAATGACCTCCTTCCAGCCCCAGTCTATAATTTATCAACTTTCTTCTTAGAGATACTTAAAGAATTCCACCTCTGCAAAGAGGCGCTCATGACTTCCTCAGCTCCTGTTAGTGCTGATGACATCCATTTCCTCATTATTACTGACTCATGCCTCATAAGGTCTGATTTATTAACCTCCTCTTGAGAAATTGCAGTCAATGGGATTGCCTAATCTGATGATGTATTGTCAAGGTTAATCAACCCTTTTATGTATGAGTGTAGCTGAGCAATATGCTCTTTATGCTACTCATTCTTCTCCTTTTCTTTCTTCACCCTTTGGGTCAAAGAATCTATTATATCTTTCCCTTCCTGACCTTCTTGGTCTTCATTGGCAAACCCCAAATCAACTGTGCTAATCTGGAATTCTTCTAGGGCTATTTTTCCTTTCTCTTTCTCAACGATGGGAAGTGTTACCTGGGCGGTCCTTCTGCCTATAGCAGGATCTCTTCTTATTGTAGATGTTAATCTGGCTTTCCTCTTTGGCTTCATGATGGTTTCTGAATATAATGTTGAAACATCAAACTATTAAGTCTCAAAACCTAATTTCGTACCTATTTCTTTCTCAATCCATTGAGGTACTTGATCTCTGGATCCCTGGTGTTTGTCATCATCATCATGTCTACCCTGATCTCCTACATTTGTCTCGGTTCACGATGGAGAGGGTGACTTCCTTATTTCTTCCTCATGATCTTCTTCATGAGGGGGATCTTGTTGTATTTCTTCCTCCTGAGGAGCTTCTTCTTGTGGAGGAGGATCATGTTGTGTATCTACATGTTGGTCATGGACCTGATCTTTTACTCCCTCCTTTTGTGTTTCATCCATTTTGGGAATTTCTTCATCTTGAAGCACATTTGTATCCGTGGATATCATTGTGTCTGTACTAGGTGCATCAACCTGATCTTGGATCACATTATGCTCCACACCTGATGTATCTACCTCCTGTGTCTTTAGGTCATCATGACCTGAGGTTTCTTGAGTCTGGGGGGCATCATCATCTAATGTGTATTTATCATTCCCACCCTTCTGTTGGACTTCTACTATTTTGGGTTTAGCTGGTATTTCTCATTGTTGCTGACCCATATCTAAAGTGTTGCTTTCTATTTCTGCCAGCTTGGCTATTTCAACAATTTCTGCTTTATCAGGTGCACCTGCTTGATGTTCAGGACTTACATCCTCTCTGTATGTTAGGTCTATCACCGTAGGTCTAGTTACCTAATTTGTTGGGCTGCCTTCTCTAGGCTATTTTCCTTTTCTTACTCTGTTTGCTTCAACTCTTCTAATATCACCCTCTATGAGGATGGAGTTCCATGAGGGGTCATGCGAGTGTTAGAAGCAAGAGTTTCCATCTATTGAGAAGTCACACTTTGTACCACCTCGTCCTCTGATAGGTCCACAGTTTCTTCTAATGAGAACAGACCACCTTGAACTGCTCTAGTGGTTTCTTTCACTTGTCCTTCAGCCTTCTCAGTCGTAAACTAAATGATGGTAGGAAGTGGCACACCATGTTGCAATTCTTTTCTAAATACTTCACTACCAGCTCCCCTTAATACTATGGGGTCATGTCTTATTTTACCCCTCATAGATGTTCTCTATCTTTTAGGTGGTGATGCCACTAGGGATGCTTTCCTTTTTCTTGTGAATGTCACAGGATCATCATCTTCAAGCTCTTTATCCATTGGCTCCTCCTCAGGAATATCTTCTTCCAGATTCTACTATGAGGTTTGGCCTTCATACTGTACTCTTGCAGTTTCTACGGATGGCCTTAGGATTCTTTTCATTCTTGGTTCATCTATCAAAGGCTGTACAGATGAGGCTGATACCTGTCCTAATGCAGATGCACCTTCAGTTGATGTATCAATTCTTTCAATTATCACACCCTTAGGACTATCATCAGTTTTCTTCTTTCCTCTAGGGGGTCCTTTGCTTTGTTTCTAAGGAGGGAGCTTTTCTCCATTTGATTTTCTCTTCTCAACAAGAAAGTCATCATATTCATCATCTGAAATCTCCTTCCTTTTCTTCTTATTATCTACTATGATTGCCACACCTTTCTTCTTCAATGTATTTATTTGTTCATTTACCCATGCTTGGGTCAACTGCAGTATCCCACTTGTAAACCGATCCAACGAAATGTCTTCAGGTTGCGTCAGGTTAGGGGCTAAAATGGTGTCATTATACACCTTATTGTCCTCATACTCATTTGACAACAACTTGCCATCATCTTTCTTCAATTGTGCAGGCACTGGAACACAATCAAATGTGTTAATCTGATTAAGGGCAAGCCTTTGATATTTTCTTCTTCTGACTTCAGCTTCATCTTCTCAGTCAGTCCATAAATCCTCTAAGTTCTTTTTATGTATAGGTTGGCCTATGATCTTTTGCATCCTTCCATAGGGGTCATATGATCTGGCTAGTGGGAATGGCTGTAAATTCATCATGTTCAGACCCGCTATGGATTTCTTTATGTTTTTAGAATCAGGGCATATGTACCACCCTATAGTCACTGGAAATAATATTGGAGGTATCTTCTTGTTTTCTTTGTATGCATCTAGTATAGTTGATACTTATCTCATAAAATCCATCAGGACTACCCCATCAGTAGGGTACCTGGGTAACATTAAGGGCTGTCCCTCAAAACCTTCTACTCTGATGTAGGAAAATGTGGCAAACTAGATGAACCAGGCACCATGCTTGTATATCACCTCCTGAGCTTCCATGCTCAGTATTTTGGTTCTATCCTCTTCCATTGTTCTAACTAGATGCATAGAAAATGGATCATTCACTAATTTGTAGTCAGGGAGATAATCTGTTCTCTACAACTGAGGGTAATGGTCCCATATATGGGCATCATTCAAACTACCACCAATCTTTCCAATTGTGGTAAGCGCATCAAATGTACCCTTGTAAGCACATGAATACACAACATATGAAGTCATGTAAAATGCACACTCCAGGCCTCCTAAGTTCATCATTTGTTCATCTAGGGCATCACTGATGATTTTAGCCCATTATGGCTTATTATTTGTATAAATGCACATCATGATGACCCCATACATCCAATCCTTGAAACTTCTAGCAGTAGGCTATCCTGTCACTCTGTTGAGTAGGGCAATCATATATTGATATTCATCATCAAAGTCAAATTTGTACAAGTGCACTGGTAATTTGGCAGAGGTAGTATAAGTGTTGTTCTTTGCCCTCCACTGATATATCCTCTTTCTTGCAATCTTTTTGTTATTTATATATTTAGTTTCCAATTTTTTTAGATCCATACTGACTACCTTCTTTCCAAGTGGGAGATTGAAAGTAGTTGCAATCCCTTTGATGGACAAATCTACATAAACCCTACCATGTTTTTCTACTCTCCTTGTCTGAGGATTGTAATTTCTGGCACATTCTATTATTATTTCTAGAGTTTCCATGGAATAAGGAAATCTAGCTTCATACCACATTCCTGATGTAAAAATGACATCCAGTAGGGTGCTTTCTTTATTGTTATGCATCTTAGATGACCATGCCACTAAATCTGTGTTTCCCTGATGAGTATTCCCGATGAAACCATAATTGAACTACACTCCTTCAGGCTGAGCAAACATAGGCTTAATAAATTCATACTCAGACTTTCTCCACCTGATGTCCACCATGGATTCTTGCAATGAGCATGACTGGTCTTACCATACTATTTATATCCATTCATATGCAGCACTATGTGTTTACGACATCATGCATATTATATTTATTAATCTCCATTTCATCATGATATGCATAACTACAGAGCAAAACCATAAAAGAACTTACTACCTGGATATTACAGAAAATGACAATAGGAGGGTTTCTGATTACTTACCTGATAATGCTTATCTCCTAGATTAAGGACATGATTATGGAAAAGGGCTCAGATACCAGTGATAATCACGTGTTCTATTCTGCTGTAAGCTGTATACATCCGCAGGTAGGTTGTATGAGGGTTTGAATGTTCTACGCTCTGTAAATTCTCATTTTATCGCAAGGTAAATGCAAAAAAAAGACCTTGGAAATTCACTTTATATCTCATTAGTAGGGAAAATTAGGGCAAAACTAGGTTAGATCAATCAGAACCATTGATCTTCTTCCATGAATCTACGGATGTTGCCAAGTGTTTGAATCAGGTTCGCAATCGGCAGGAATCCACCTACTGCATTTATGTGCATTTAATGTCATGGGGCAAGATGAGGGGGGTGATCTCTAGAAGATCAAGTGATACTCGTAATATGACCCTCTACCTTTGAGCATTAAGACTGATGTCAATAGATCAGGTGATGTTGAGAATATCAGGTGATATTTGAATATCGGGTCATGTTTTAAAGATCAGGTGATATTCAGAATATCGGGTCATGTTGGGAATATGACCCCTTTTTGAAAGATTGAGATGACTTTGCTGTCATGTTATTGGAAAATGGTGATCTCTAGAAATATACCTCCGCGAGGTAAAAAGGATGATGATGTCACCGTCAGGGTGATTTTCTTTGTCTATCAGGATTAGATGACATCATTGGCATATTGGCTCTAGGGTGATATTTTGCAACAGGGTGATATTTGAAATATTTGGTGATATTCAGAATATCAGGTGATATTCAGAAGATTGGGTGATATTGGGAATATCAGGTGATATTCAAAATATGACCTCTGCAAAATATATGACGCTGTTTGACGGGTAAATACCACTATCATGTAAAATTGACATCCAGAGCTTCGGATCAAATGATTATCGGGTGATAAAATTGGATCAGGGTGGTCTTACATAAGATGACTGATGTTATGAAATATGACCCCCCCGGAATATCAGGTTTAACCAGGATTTTGACTTGCAATAACTTTCATTCCTTAAGGAATATCAAGGTGATCCAAAAGGCAAACCTGCATGAAATTTTGTACTCTTTCCAACCATGAGGTTATTGATATGAAATATTAAATTTGATAAACTAACCTCATCATGATGACTTACCCAGCCCCCTTATGTAGGGCCACCTGCATGACTTACTTTTACCAAACCGCTAAAAAGCGGAAAAACCAAGAACAAGCCAAGCAGAAAAGTTGGGTCCCTATTTTGTCAAGTCAAAATGGGGCATGTTGTGTAACCACACAACAACTTTTCACCAAAGAAAACAATAAAATTTAAATGATTCAAGTGAGGTGATCACATTCATATATAGTATTCTAACTCTTTCTAAGTATAAGCATCATAATCTTTCTGAATGACAAAGTTTTCATCATGGTAACAGTGTGTTGACATTTCTTCTGAATCAGCATTAGGGTTTGCCACTTCTAATGCACAGGCAGATTCAGGCCAACTGAATACAGGAGGTTGCGTGAGCTCCTCCCCTTCACTTCTGGTTCTGCCGCACCAAGGGGGGTATCCCTATAACTTAAGATGTAACCTTGACTGGCTCAAAGATAGAAAGATCTGACTTGACAACAGCAGGCAGAATGCTCTCATGTATGGACCAAGATCTGTATGATAGATCACAAGGCTGGCAACATTCTTGGACATGATGTCTGGTTGGGTATGAGAGCATGCAGGGGGTTCCTAATCCTACTCCTACAACTAACAGGTAGAAGTATGAAGTGTTTTAGTTTGAATTTGGATGCAAAGCTGGACATGGTGTATAACACAAGAACACAGCATGACTGGTGCCTATCCAGGGCTTGGAGTCAGTAGACATACACCTGTGAATGATCAGCATAAATAGCTAAAACTGGATTTCAGGGGGATACACATGATATCTGCCTTACAGATATCTCCCAATATAGAGTGTTGAGCTATCTCTACTTATGGCATCCCTACTGCAGTATACCCTTCCCAATGTTCAACCTGAAAACAGTTTAATCTGCCCCTTGAGCAGAGGTTAAAAGATCAGACATTCAACATAGGAATTCTATGCTCTAGAATCTAAACATAAGCAAACATCCAGATCCAGAAGAAGGATACATGCAATACTGGAGACAGAATTAACACAACACATGCTAAGGTAGCATTACTCATATAAGATCAACCATGAAACCAGTGGATTCATGCCAAGTCCTACAACAGGAGATACATAAACTCACAAGAAAAACTGTACAGAGCAACCAGATCAGCTGGTTTTGGATTACAGAGCCAAAAATCTACAACTTTCAACAACCTTGAATGATCAACACCATCTGCATTATATAGCAGGAGGGTGTCTTCAGCATTAACTACCAGGTTGACCAAAATTCCCGCCAGATATACAGTACCATAGAAATGGCGCTCAAACTTGAATGCAGCAGGTAGGGGAGGAGACAGGAAGATTTTTCGAGCCTTGCGCCGCCGCCTAGGGATTCAGATCTTCAATCAGGTACAACATTCGTCCACGCCATCGCCCATACCTCTGCAACAATCGCCATTGATGGCGCACCAACCCGCGGCCTCGGGAAGAACATCAAACAGACAGTCGCAACCGCTTCCCGCCGAGATTCATCATCATGATATTTCGAATATGCAGGATAACATTATCCCACATGCATCCCGCAGCAACCTCCTTTGCACTTTATATACTAGGTCATGAGCATATATCATGTCGGCGCTTTTGCTCCTGACGACACTAGTATAGACTTCATCATCATCATCCTCCAGCAGCATGATATCCTGTTGTTCGAAATATCACCCTGACGTCATCATGATATTTGAAACATAACCTTCATGATAATCGGCACAACCTGATCCTTCGGAGGAACATCCTCCTGCTGAGCTTATAACAAAAGTCTGGCCGATGAACATCCTGATGACGTCATCATCATATCCTGCTGACGTCATCATCATATCTGCCTACTGCACACCTCCTCATATCCGGATGACGTCATCATCATGTTAACATCATCATGATATTCGGAAGACAACCGGATATTTGGAAATATCCTCCTGATGTTCAAATATCAGGTTGCACTGTAGCTCCTCTATAAGATCGGGGCGATAACTGAATATGATGATGCTGCTTGAAAAGATCACCCCCCAGAGATAATGCGCGAAGCCAACAGGCGGATATCTCCTTGATATTAGCATCATCATGATGCTCGAACAAACAAACTTATATCCGGGTGATATGAAAATATCACCCCTTCCTTCGGAATATCATGATGCAGTTAGGCAGAAAGAAAAATATCACCCTGATATACGGATGACGTCAGCATCATCAGGATGAGAAACAAAGAACAAGAAGTGATACAACATCATCAGGATGATATTGACTAAGATCATCCTGACGTTCGAAATATGATGACCCTAGTGAATATCGGGTCGTACTTGAAACTCTTCAACATCATCATCAGGATGATCATAACCAAGATCACCCGATGATAGAAATATCACCCCGGCGAAATATCATGAAGGCAGAAAATATGATGACCTCCACAAGCAGCAGGATGACAACTGAAAAAATGATGATGATGACGACCCTTAGGATAAAACAAGTTAGGTTGAGCAACTCAAAGAATAAGCAACATCATCATCATGCTCGCGCAAGGTGATAAATGGAAGATCACCGGAGACTTTGAAACATCACCCTCGCAAGCAGATAAGGGCGCACTGTAGCTCGTCAGCATCATCAGGATAAAACCCGAACATCACCCGACAGCGAAATATGATGATGACGATGAGAAACTGGTCGACGAAGAGCATGATGATGCTGACCCTCATGGAAACAAACATGATGATGATGACCTCCTCCTCAAGAAAATATGATGATGCAGCTGAAAAATACTGAGGAGGTCCGTTACTTAGAGCATTTTTTGGATACTTAGGGAGAGTGCCTGAATGAAAATTGCTCAGAAAACCACCAGTCAATTCAGGCGTCAACAGTGGCTCTGTCTGGGGACGTGCAGGTGAAAAACTGCAGCGAGAACCCCAGATCTCTGGGATGCAGACCAGTCCCTTATCCATTGGGCACAGAGTCAAATACTGCACTGACCTGCATCACCCAACACACTTGATGGCCTAAGGCCACCAAGAAAAGAAAAACATGTATCTCCCTTTGTCAAATATCTTGTTTTCATCTGCATGCACTGGGTCAAGCTTGGAGATACTGTCAGGATCCACCCACAAACAAATCTTGTCATCTGCACATTCAACCCTCTGATTTGGCTTGTCATCATCCTTGTGTAGATAACCCTCAGCATCATGTGACATGTGGGTGCAGAATGTTTCAGGCAATGCATGCTCAAATGGTATGTAACACCTATCATCATCTGCATCAGCAGTATGCATTGTAAAATGATCTCCTAGTTGGACTGCAAATAGGAAACACTCAGAGTCCACCACACAACTAGGAAGATCAGGGCTCATTGTGTTATATGCTGGCCTATCAAAAGAAAAGCTTTCAAAATCACAATTGTGCACATCATGTACACAACCATCTGGTACACCAGGCTGGAAAAGATCAGGCTCTGACACCTCTTTACAATCAGGTACATTTTTACAATCACTTACCTGATGTATGTTGTTTCCTCTTTCATCAGGATGAGAAACAGAATCCAAGCCAAAAATAGTGTCTAGATCTTCACCACACTCAGACAGATCCTCATCACCACATGTGTCATAAATGGGTGGCCCAGGTACATCAGCTTCATCATAGTATGCCATTTGTTCATGGGCAGCAGAGCATACCTCTTCATCACCAATGGATTCATTCTGTGGAGGAGTATCAGCCTGTGTATCATAAGCAAAACAGCCATCAAATGAAAAACAGTCATGCTCTGAACTAGCACTTATTTCAATTTCTGACTGCTCTTCATGATCTCCATGTGTTTGAAAGATAGGCAATGGGTCACACATAGGACTGCCTCTCTCTTTGCTTATATCTTCTCTGTCTTGAGTACAATACTCACAATTTTCTCCACAGGTCCATTCTAAAAATTGCTCATTGCTGTCCACAACCTCATTGTTGTCTTCATGGTCAGATGCCTCATGATTGCAATGGGAATCCTCATTAGTCCTTTCACTGGCATCCTCAACTTTCATCTTTTCATCTTCACATGATGCCTTCATGACTTGGTCATTTGCAGCTTCATAACCATTTTTCACACCAAGGCCTGGGGACAGGGGTTTCAACAGGTGCATATTTCTCATTTCTTCTACATTCTCAATGAACCTGTATGCCATCTGCATACTTGTCACCTTGAAATCCCTCAGTAATGCACTAGAGCCCTCCTCAAAAGCTTCAAAGAATATGCCAACACAGGCTGAAATATCAGGTCTGAAACTTTCAGGGACATGTGAAAGGGCTACTGCAAACCTATGACTGAAATCAACACATGGCTCTTCATCTTGTTTTCTGATTCTCATCAATTCTGCAACAAGATCAGCCGGTTCTTTTGCAAATTCTTCTTTGAAACAATCAGCAAGTTCATCCCAACAGGCAAAGGATCTCTTTGGAAAGCTCAAATACCAGTCTTTTGCTTTTGCATCAAAGGACCTAACAAGAAACCTCATCCACATATCCTCATCTCTGAATGAATATTTTCCCATAAAACTTTGAAAATTTTGGATATGTGCATTCCCATCACATACATTGTGACCACTAAATCTAGGCATCTGACAGTATATCCTAGCAGGCATAGTTTCTACTTTATAATCTACCCATGACAAATCCAGTTGGTCATACAAAGGATCAAAAGGGCTGACAGGAGGTTTAGCTTTTTGGCTGGCAGACACAACAGGGTTATTACTTCTTAACTTGGCCTGCTCAGCCTCTAAGAGTATCAACCTATTTCTTATCTCTTCAATCCCTTTATCCAACATTTTACCACTGAGTGTGGGATAACTCATACTTGGATTCATAAAAATCTTACTCCTAGACATCCTTTGTCTGTCTAAGACCTAAGGCTTCCCCTGGCATCTAACTTATGCAGTAAAACAGCAAATAAAGGGGAAGTAACAAGGTACCTTTTCTCATACAGATGCAGAAATATGTACATCTTTCAACCAATAACATACATCTATCTTTCATGTGCATTTAGATCTTTTTTGCAGAGTCGCCACCTCTCCAGAGAGGACAAAATTTACAGCAGCTGAAAGCTACTTCTCCAGGTTCATTCCACCAGCAGAGCATCATTTTGTTAGTGACTCGGATGGGTCACAAGTATTATTCTTTATTTTATCAATCCTTCCCCAGCGGAGTCGCCAATTTTGTTGACATTTCTTCTGAATCAGCATTAGGGTTTGCCACTTCTAATGCACAGGCAGATTCAGGCCAACTGAATACAGGAGGTTGCGTGAGCTCCTCCCCTTCACTTCTGGTTCTGCCGCACCAAGGGGGGTATCCCTATAACTTAAGATGTAACCTTGACTGGCTCAAAGATAGAAAGATCTGACTTGACAACAGCAGGCAGAATGCTCTCATGTATGGACCAAGATCTGTATGATAGATCACAAGGCTGGCAACATTCTTGGACATGATGTCTGGTTGGGTATGAGAGCATGCAGGGGGTTCCTAATCCTACTCCTACAACTAACAGGTGGAAGTATGAAGTGTTTTAGTTTGAATTTGGATGCAAAGCTGGATATGGTGTATAACACAAGAACACAGCATGACTGGTGCCTATCCAGGGCTTGGAGTCAGTAGACATACACCTGTGAATGATCAGCATAAATAGCTAAAACTGGATTTCAGGGGGATACACATGATATCTGCCTTACAGATATCTCCCAATATAGAGTGTTGAGCTATCTCTACTTATGGCATCCCTACTGCAGTATACCCTTCCCAATGTTCAACCTGAAAACAGTTTAATCTGCCCCTTGAGCAGAGGTTAAAAGATCAGACATTCAACATAGGAATTCTATGCTCTAGAATCTAAACATAAGCAAACATCCAGATCCAGAAGAAGGATACATGCAATACTGGAGACAGAATTAACACAACACATGCTAAGGTAGCATTACTCATATAAGATCAACCATGAAACCAGTGGATTCATGCCAAGTCCTACAACAGGAGATACATAAACTCACAAGAAAAACTGTACAGAGCAACCAGATCAGCTGGTTTTGGATTACAGAGCCAAAAATCTACAACTTTCAACAACCTTGAATGATCAACACCATCTGCATTATATAGCAGGAGGGTGTCTTCAGCATTAACTACCAGGTTGACCAAAATTCCCGCCAGATATACAGTACCATAGAAATGGCGCTCAAACTTGAATGCAGCAGGTAGGGGAGGAGACAGGAAGATTTTTCGAGCCTTGCGCTGCCGCCTAGGGATTCAGATCTTCAATCAGGTACAACATTCGTCCACGCCATCGCCCATACCTCTGCAACAATCGCCATTGATGGCGCACCAACCCGCGGCCTCGGGAAGAACATCAAACAGACAGTCGCAACCGCTTCCCGCCGAGATTCATCATCATGATATTTCGAATATGCAGGATAACATTATCCCACATGCATCCCGCAGCAACCTCCTTTGCACTTTATATACTAGGTCATGAGCATATATCATGTCGGCGCTTTTGCTCCTGACGACACTAGTATAGACTTCATCATCATCATCCTCCAGCAGCATGATATCCTGTTGTTCGAAATATCACCCTGACGTCATCATGATATTTGAAACATAACCTTCATGATAATCGGCACAACCTGATCCTTCGGAGGAACATCCTCCTGCTGAGCTTATAACAAAAGTCTGGCCGATGAACATCCTGATGACGTCATCATCATATCCTGCTGACGTCATCATCATATCTGCCTACTGCACACCTCCTCATATCCGGATGACGTCATCATCATGTTAACATCATCATGATATTCGGAAGACAACCGGATATTTGGAAATATCCTCCTGATGTTCAAATATCAGGTTGCACTGTAGCTCCTCTATAAGATCGGGGCGATAACTGAATATGATGATGCTGCTTGAAAAGATCACCCCCCGGAGATAATGCGCGAAGCCAACAGGCGGATATCTCCTTGATATTAGCATCATCATGATGCTCGAACAAACAAACTTATATCCGGGTGATATGAAAATATCACCCCTTCCTTCGGAATATCATGATGCAGTTAGGCAGAAAGAAAAATATCACCCTGATATACGGATGACGTCAGCATCATCAGGATGAGAAACAAAGAACAAGAAGTGATACAACATCATCAGGATGATATTGACTAAGATCATCCTGACGTTCGAAATATGATGACCCTAGTGAATATCGGGTCGTACTTGAAACTCTTCAACATCATCATCAGGATGATCATAACCAAGATCACCCGATGATAGAAATATCACCCCGGCGAAATATCATGAAGGCAGAAAATATGATGACCTCCACAAGCAGCAAGATGACAACTGAAAAAATGATGATGATGACGACCCTTAGGATAAAACAAGTTAGGTCGAGCAACTCAAAGAATAAGCAACATCATCATCATGCTCGCGCAAGGTGATAAATGGAAGATCACCGGAGACTTTGAAACATCACCCTCGCAAGCAGATAAGGGCGCACTGTAGCTCGTCAGCATCATCAGGATAAAACCCGAACATCACCCGACAGTGAAATATGATGATGACGATGAGAAACCGGTCGACGAAGAGCATGATGATGCTGACCCTCATGGAAACAAACATGATGATGATGACCTCCTCCTCAAGAAAATATGATGATGCAGCTGAAAAATACTGAGGAGGTCCGTTACTTAGAGCATTTTTTGGATACTTAGGGAGAGTGCCTGAATGAAAATTGCTCAGAAAACCACCAGTCAATTCAGGCGTCAACACAGTGCTAACAAAGGATCAGGTGTGTGTAAATGATTAATTATACTCATCTTGAAAGCAAGTTGAAAACATAAGTAACTGATGTTAACCTACATAGTTTGGGAGCATCCCTCATAGACAACCTAGATAGAGCCTTGCTGCCAACAGACATCCATAGCCCCGGCAAGGTTATCTATACAATCCCCCTAAATAGAGCCCCATTGCCAGTAGGCGTCTATAGCACCGATAGAGTTACTTAGATGGCCTAATTTTATTTCTTTTTCTAATTTTCAATATTTTATATTTTATATATTTGATGTCATCATGTAAGCTCAGTGTGCAAGGTATAATCACTTGCTGATTTAGGTTGGAGATTGTATTGGTAGCAAGGGAGTCCCTTTAGATTTTTCACTTAACACCTATACTTGTGTGTTCAACAAACCCAAGGTTGTTAGGTGAGCCATTGTGAAAGAGTCACTTTGATCAAGAAAAGACACCCTGATGAAAAGATATTACAGACCTGATCACAAGTACTTCTCAGAATTAGTCATAACCTATATATGAATTTGTTCTCATCACTTGAATCCTAATAATTTAGTTATTTTCTAGGGTGATGAGTTGCATCATCTTGACTAACCAAAACAAAAACTCAACAAGAAAACAAAATAAAAACCAACACAAAACTGTACAAACAACTATAAAAATATACACTATGATACACATGACTGTCATGAAGCTAACTTAGGCTTGGAAATAATGTTTAAGGAATTGTCCATTAACTGGTAATGGAACATCCTCACCTGTCAAGTTTTTAAGCCTGTAAGTGATGTCTCCTAATATTTTAGAAATTTGGAAGGGACCTATCCAGAGTTTATCAAACTTACCATGATCTCCCTTCCTCTCATGTGCTTTGTCCCACATCAGGACTAAATCTGAGATCCTGAAGGCCTTAATCCTGGCTCTTTTGTTAAACCAGCATTTGACAACAGTTTGATGTTTGGCAAATTGATCAACTTCCTAACTTCTTTTCTCTTCCAGGTGCATCAATTGAAGCAACCTGAATTCTTGCTTATTGTCTATGCCCAGGTACTCTTGTGCAAACTGCAGTGTAGGAATCTTTAGGTTAACAGGGAGGATGGGATCCACCCCATATACTAAGTGAAAAGGTGAGTTTCCTAATGCATCCTTATTCCTAGTTCTGTCTACCCACAAGGCATACTTCAGTAGGGTGTTCCACTCCCTAGGGTTCTTTTCTATTAACTTTTTTATGATGTTCAACAAATTTTTATTGGTGGATTCTGCTAATCCATTCCCTTGGGGATAGTAGTTTGAGGAGAACTTCAATATGATCCCATAATCAAAAGCCCATCTTGACAATTTGGTTGAAGCAAAAGCAAATCCATTGTCACTTACCAGAGCACAAGGAACTCCATGCCTGGTGACTATATTACTTTCCAAAAATTTGATGACATCTTCAGCATTGCAGGTCTTGCTACTAACTACTTCAGTCCATTTGGTACAGTAGTCAATGATGGTTAAGACATACCTGTGGCCTAAGGATGATGGAGGATTAATTGGTCCTATGAAGTCCATTTCCCATTGGGCAAATGGGCGCATCTCCTCCATCATTGGCTGCAAAGGTTGAGTAGCATACCTCTCTCTGTTAGTAGCAACCTGACACACATGACAACATTTAATATGTTCAACAATATCCTTGAAAATTGTGGGCTAGTAGTATCCTGCCCTGAGGATAGCGTGAGTAGTGGCCAAGGGTGACCCATGCACTGTTCCAAACTTGTCATGTAACTTTGATAGCACTTTATCTATTTCTAGCCTTTCTAGGCATCTTAGGTATATCCCTTCATAATTTTTCTTGAAAAGGATCCCCCCTTTCATCATATACTTCTGTGACCTTACTTTTAGGGCTCTCCTTTGTGAGGCCTACAATCTTGGAGGACATCTTCTAGTAATTAGGATGTGCTTGATGTCCGAATACCACTCTCCATTGTCCTTGTCATTAATAACATACTACTGGCTCATGATATTGGGGTCAATCTCTGATATCATCTGGCTTAGTGTCTGTCCTCTTACTAGCTTCGTGGGTGTAATGTCCATGTCATATTCTTGTAGGACTGTGATCCATTTAGCCCTTTTCTCACTTGGCTCACTCTGCATTAATAGCATCTTCACTGCTACATCAGGTACCACAATAATAAATTTACTTCTCAGAATATAATGCTTGAACTTCTTTACTACTCTGACTAGACCAAGTGCTTGCCTTTCAACATCCATGTATCTTAGTTTAGCATCTTTGAAAGGGCAGCTCATGAAGGCTATGGGCTTCTCTGCCTTTTCCTCATTTCTCTATGTCAGCACTGCTGCAGAGGTATGCTCTGAAGCAAATGAATAAATATAGAAGTCCCTAGTGTAGTCTGGACTGATCAGAACTAGAGCATCAGATATAGCTTTTTTAATGTCTTCAAAAGCTGCTCTAGCCTCTGGTGTCCACTCAATTTTAGCATCCTTCTTGAGCATGGCATTTAAGGGCCTGACTATTTCTGTGAAGCCAGTGATGAAATTTCTAACAAAATTAATCTTACCAAAGTAAGATTTGAGCTCCTTTTTGCTTCCAGGAAGCTATTTTTTCATGATGGATTCCACCCTATTAGGATCAATGATAATTTTATTTTCAGTTATCAGGTGGCCCAGTAAATTTCTTGTTGTTACCCCAAATATGCATTTCTTGGGGTTCAGAGATATCCATATTGTTCACATTTTTTAAGCACATTAATGAGATCTTCTACATGGTTTCCTCTATCTTTAGAGAACACTGTTAAGTCATCCATGTATATGACTATGCATTTTCTAATTAAGCCTCTGAAGGCTATGTCTATTGCTTGTTGGAATGTTGCTCCAATGTTTATTAACCCAAACGGCATGCGCCTGTAAGAAAAGATCCCCCACTTTGTGGTGAAGGCAGTTTTCAATTTGTCAATTTTATCCACCATTACCTAGTTATAGCCTGAGAAACCATCCAGAAATGACATCATTTTGGCACTGTTCACAACTTACAGGACCTCATCTAAGGAAGGCAAAGGATAATTATCCTTCTTAGATGCTCTGTTTAAATTCCTGAAGTCCATGCATAATTTGATGTCTCCATTTTTCTTCCTCACTGGGACTAGGTTTGCTACCCAGGTGGAGTGCCTCACAGGAAATATGATCCTGGCATTTAACAGTTTCTTAACCTCCTCAAAAATAATTGGTTCCAACAAAGCATTGACAGGTCTTTGCTTCTATCTAAAAGGTTTGGCATCTAGCTTGAGGGCTATGGTGTGAGTAATGACTGATGTGTCATACATTTTTAACTCATCATAATTCTAGGCAATGACATGGATGTAGTCTTCGAGAGCTTGGGTTATTCCTTCCAACTCTTCTTCTATGTAAACTTTCCCAATCAAGACATTTTTCTTTTCATCATCTTGTCCAATGTTGACCTGAGAATATTGTCCTCCATCATCTTTTGGAAGATCCTTCTATTTTAGCATGTTGTCCAGATCAAATGCTCTCTCTAGCTCAATCATTCCCTTGGGAATCTTATTGCTAGGCAACTCTAAACTTTCCTCTTCTTCCCAAACATGATCCTCTACATTGTTCTCATCTATGATCTGTGCATCAAATATATCCCTATTGGAGATGAAGTCCAGGATATACTGATCATCGTCAAATACTTGGAGGTTGGTCACATTGTCAGGCACAGAAGGTACTGATACCAACTCTATTAAAAATCTTTTCAGTCTAGAAATAGATAGTGGCTCCAATGTGCTGGTAGCCTGAGCTAAAGCATTTGCCCTATGATTCTGTTCTCTGGGTACGTGGGTGATATTGAATGCATCAAATTCTTCAATTAGGTCCCACATCCTATGTTTGTAATTAGACAGATTTTTATAATTGCAGGAATAAATTCCTCTTACCTATCTCATGACTAATTATAAGTCTCCATAGACATACAAAATTTTCTCTTTCTTCTTAATGCCAAATAGTATCCCATGAATTAGAGCTTCATACTCTATTACATTGTTGGTGCAGGGGAACTGCAGTCTGTATGCTACTAAGTAGGATTTTCCAGATGGATCAACAAGATCTATCCCTACTCCAACACCTTGTTTTGACTTGGATCCATCAAATCTAAGGATCCATGGCTTATCTTCAGCCAAAGGCTTACTTGAGCCTTCTCTTTTCTTTGCAGCTCTGGTAGCTGCACCACCTAATATCCAATTTACCTTTGGTATCTTGACTTTCTCAGACTTTACCATTTTTGTCTTACGTGAAGCTGAGGTTTCTTCTTTCTTTTTACCATCAAAAGGAGAATCTTCTGAACTAGGCAGTGTCTATCTTTTCAGAAGATGCAAACACAAAGAGCAAGCAGTCTCTGAATGAGGTGCTTCATGTAACCTGCACCAACCTTCAATCAATGCCTCCTATGGAGATTTCTGCTGTTGTGTCATCTTTTGAATCTCTATTGCTAAAAAATCTTCAAATTTATATAGATTGTTGCTTCCATCTTCATCAGATGACTCACAATCTAATTCTAGAAAACAATCACTCCCTAGGGTGATTTTCTTGTTACTTATAACATTATTCTGGTCACATACCAGCATCTCCTCTGTCATCTGAATATGACCTTCATCCTGGCATGTATGCTCCTCTGTCTCTATAGAAGATAAACAACAATCAGCATCACTATCATTGTCACTGTCTGAAGAACTTACCTCTGAGGATGATGATGATGATGTTGATGCATCACTGCATGCTTGTTCTAGTTCCAGCATGTCTATGTATGCATTATAGGCCTTTTCAGAATGTGCCTCATTATGCAACCTACACCATCCATCAATTAGAATATCATGCACAGGTATTTCTAACAACTGACATCGCTTTACCTCTCTAGAAAAATGCATCTTAAAATTCTTGTAATGGTCTACCTCATTTTCATTCTCAAGATTATCATCAGATTTTACAACTATTTTGTCATCCTGAGGGTCATCATGATGATGATGGACATCATACATTAGGATCTCTTCTATCCTGATAATCCGTGGCCTGATGGAGTAAACTCCGGGTTCTACATCCACATACATGATCTCATTAGTCTTATTATATTCAGTGATCATGTACTTCATATGAGGCTCAACATCAATTCTTGTTTGATTTGGTATCCCCTTCCAGGGCAACCACATATGACTGAAATCGGTCGACATGTATCCATTAAGAGTTTTTGACTAGTCTCTACTGAGTAACATCCCATAGGTATCAGGTATATCAACTACCTGAATGTCAATATAATATTGGATTTTGGGATTAGATGCTAGCTGCATGTGAATGTGTGTTAGTTCTCCTACCACACTCACCTCTGTTTTATCCAGTTGTGAAACTTTCTCTAATGATTTAGTAGGATGCAGGTCCAAAGCATTGCATATGGACAGGGGCATCACATTGGTAGATGCTCCTGAATCTACTAAGCAGTTGTGCAAAATTTTTACTGAACATCCTTATTGTAAGGAGGAAAGGAGGTGACTCACTTTTGTCTCTATATAAGGTCATGTGGGAGGTCTCTGCAGCTTGAACAGTAGCTGGGACTTTATGTTTGACATTAGGATCCCTAGCAGCATGATCCTTGTTACCAAATTGACCTGAGGTATGACTATCCTCTTTAGGAGTAGGATCATCTAGTGATTTCATAAATACTTTCTTGATGGCAAGGGTTTTAAGTAGCTCTAATAGTGACAGACTGATTTTTATCTTCTTCATTTCATCTGCTAGATAAGTGACCAACTTATCAGATTCATGAGGTAGATTAGCATCTCTTGGTACATTATTCTGCAGTACTAAATATTGTGCATTGACCTTGGGGAATCCAGGGTTATTACTTGCCTTGGGATCTGGAGGTGTATTAAAATTGTTTGAAGGCAAGGATGAGGTCTAAGGACCAGCTGGCCTATTTGAATTATTCCTCAGGTTATAATTATGTTTGGTTTGATATTGCTGTTGATAGGCATGTACCTCCTCATGCTCATTTGAGGGCTCATTTTCATACTCAAAGGGAAAAACATAATTTGACTCAAAGGCCATGGCTGATTCCTCACACGTCGGAGTGTAATCTTGGTGAGAAGGTATCATCTGCTGATGAGGATGATGAGTGTAGCTTTCTAGCACTAAAGCTGAGTCATATCCACAAGGGACAATTTCATTTCCTTCTACATGAGGTGGATTTCCTGAAGTATTGGACACTTCAGTCTAAAAAATACTAGCAGCAATCCTGAACTGAGGACAGTCAAGCTCTGCATGAGCATTGGTGTTGTGGATCCTATAGTAATTAGTAAGGGCTTCTTTTGCAAGGTTAACTCTAGTGGTCTATTTGGGTTCACCAGGAGGCAGATTGTCTAGGGGTAATGGCAAGGAACCATTATTTGGCCTAGTGTTCCACACTCTAGGCTATCTGGGAGGATTATTATTGCCATTGTTATTGTAGTTATTATTGTACCCCCTATCAGGATAATTTGGTCTATCATTAGCATAACCTCTGTTCTGGTTAGGCTGGGAATAGAAATTTTGACTCCTCAAGTGAGTAATCTCAGTTGTAAGTTTCCTTAACTGAGCTAATATTTCCTTAATCTCTTCTTTCTCTTCTTGAACCTTGGCCACTACATTTTCTATCAAAGGCTTGAAAAAGGAAGATCCATTGTTGTTATTGGTCAAATCTACAACCTGAGGTGCCTTAATTTGTCCTAGATACTGTATCATCTGGCCATTTCCATTTGGAGGTGGCATGATACTCAGTGGAGGTACTTGGAAAGGTGCTAGCATGACAGCTAGGGGCATCATGGCTCCATTAGGCTATTGCTGGGTAGGGTATGTTGGATAACCAAGAAGTGTGGGAAAGGCAATGTTTGGTGTTGGAGCAGGAACTAGCCGCTGGCTGACTTTGATAGCCTCTTGGAAAGCCTGTGTCAAAGTTGTGACATTAGGATGTGCTCTCCTAATGAACATGGAAGTTAAAGGATCCAGGGATGAATAATATATGCTCCTAGAAGCTTCATCTGCTACAACATAAGGTGCAACTAACTTGGATAGCATCTTCTGGAACCTAGTGTTGAAGTTCGCAATAGGCTCTCCTTCAAATTGTTTGATAGTGGCAAACAAATGATAGTTCATTAAAGGATCTATTGGAATTTTGAACCTATTAGTGAAAGCTTTCTCTAAGACAGCCCATGAACTGACAATACCCTAACCAAGACTAATATACCAATTATAAGCCTCTTCCCCTAAGGAAAAAGGAAATAATTGACATACAACATCTTGATGCTCTATTCTGGCCCTACAATAGGCTTCCTTAAAAGTTCTGATGTGATCATCAGCATCCTGATATGGATGATACTTTAGACAGATTTTATTAGGATTCTTTGGCAAAGGATGATATGCATTGAAAGTCAAAGGCGATTCTACTACAAAAAATGATATTGCAACCAGTGGAGGCTGAGCCTAAGGTATGACTGGCTGAGGTTGAACTTGAGGTGTAACAGGTGATCCTATAGGTGTTTGTAAGCCAATTGGAGTTACAGGAGGATGCTTTGGTGATGCTCTTGACGCACTAGAACTAGGAGTGTGATGAATATCTACAGTTCTAGGTCTAAATCCTCTGACAGGTAATTCTTCAAAGATTCCAATGGATCAGGACCTGGTATTTGGCCTGAAAGCTAGGATTTCTAAAATTTAAGGAAAATTGGCTGATTGATTGTAAAGATCAGTTGAAATTTACCAGTGTTACCTTTTGAGTTGCCCTTATTTATTTTTTGATAATATTTCCTAAACAAGAGCCGGTTTGCTGTGTTGTATTTTTTGTCATACCTTTGTTTCTTAAATTGACTCTTGTTCCTTCTTTTTTTACCCATTTATCGTCTTTGTGGGTGAGGGTACTTAAGGTTTGAACCTTAGAAACTAAACCCTTTTTAAAAAAAAGTTCTAGGTTCAAATGGTTCGGTATGTCTAAAGTGTCTCAAACAGTAAGCTTTTGTTCTGTGTATTTCAAACATCTTCGAGTTTTTGGGTTGAACTTGAACCCTTTTTGTCAAAAGTTCAATGGTTCAATGCTCTAAGGTTCAACACTCATTGCCTTCTAATAAGTCGTGTCATGTAGTTACCTTGTGTAATTAATGTATCATTGAACCTTCCGCTCATACTCTATAGCGAAGTTCAATGGTTTACTGTCTTATGGTTGGAAGCCCTTTTACAAAAGTCATGTGACTGTCTATTGGTCTATGTAGCCCTTGTGTTTTCGAACCTTCATATTGAACCATATCCCAATAAGTTCAATGGTTCATGAGCTTTGGTTCAATATTCCCATAAGTGAATCCTTTGCTCATTTATGGAATTTAATTGGTATGGTTGAACCACCGCATTGAACCACGCCCTAAAGGTTCAATGGTTCAATAATTCAAAGATTTGGTGGTTTTGGTCTCATTTATTCCTGAAGCATTCTAAGTCAAAATTTAGTGGGAAGGTTGGAGGAAGATATGTCAAAGACTCTTTATGAAACTGAGAGTTCTAATTTGGCAAAGGTTACGGACAATTATTACACATCATGATGGTGTGTAAACAATACTTGCTATTAATGAAGAAGTTAGAGTTCATGTCTTGTCAAATATTTTTGGCACGTATTGTTCTGAATGATAATTATTCAATCTGGTTAGTGCCATTATTAATTAAGAACAAGCTAAATTTAGCAAGTGAACATACTGTGCAACATAGAGGAGAACAGCGTAAGAAGTGTAAGGTTCTTGTTACTCAAATTTTGCAGTGAATTTAGATATCTTGAAGGTGAGTTCTGTTCTTCCTATATGCTATTCCTTTTTCTTAACCAAAAAGAAGAATCGCTTCAGTTTCCGTTATTATTTTTAGAATTGGAAGTGTGTTTTATTGTAATCCTCCAAGTATGGATTTGAAATCTACATGTTTGGGCAATGAACATTGTCCTAGTCTTACCTATTCTCACTTTGAATTTGGGGATACTGCATTGGTACAATATGATTTAGAAGAATTTTGAGAAAGGCCCAGAAACCCTGTGCAAACCCCTATGATGAAGAAAATAATACACAGTGGTTTAGTTGAAGCTATGGCTTTTCCCAAGGCTATATACTGTCTAGAACTGGTTCAGGAATGTATAAATAGGTATGAACCCCAAAATAGATGCATTAGAAATGCAAACGGTGATATATTGTTTCATGTCAACAGACAAACCCTCATGTCCGTAATGAAGATACTGCCTAAAGAGGCATATTCCAGCCTTGATATTACCTCTTCCTATGGGTATTTCTCAGAGAAGAAATTGAATTATAAAAGTGTGATAGCAAGGAACTGGCTACTGAAATTTCAGAAGGGTGGTTCAAGGTTGCCCAGACCACTTACTAGGGACCATCTGATTAAAGAAGTGAGGGATATTGTGGTATTATTACACAGATTGAAGGGCAACCAACATGCATATTATTGGGAGGATTGGATGTACCTTTTCATACAAGTTATCCTCCAAGGAGAGCAATATTTACATTGGGCAGAAATTGTGGCCGATTGTTTGCATCAGAGTTTGAGTAATTTTCTGGGTAACAGATATTTTTATGTCTTCGTACTTATTTTATTGCCTGGCATCTACAAGGGAATGATTTGATCTACCTCATGCACCCTTAGCTGAGGACAGTGGGATTTATGAATATTATTTACAGTTGCAGAAACAGAATTATTATGAAAATTATAAAAGGGTTAATGATGTTTTCACTAGAAGAATGACTTATGAACTGGCAGGTAATCTAGGTAAAAGGATGTCCAATGAAGCAATGCAATTGATTAGCATTTATGGTAGCTTCTTTATTCAATTTTTTGAGTTCACTTACATCAGAGTTGGAGGATTTGACGGTGAACCTGTTAAGTTACCCAGATATGTGTTCGACCGTTTCGTGTTGATAGAGATATGTAGACAACTAGAACATGTAGATAAGAAATTCTCACCAAAGAAGGGTTTTGGTATCTCTTTTTCCATCAAACTTGGGCATTACTCATGCCAGTCAAAATCTAATGCTTTGAATTTGGGGGTGAACCTTAAAAAGTTCAATTTTCAGTTCTTCATCGCTAGGTCTCAATTTGATCCAGAATAAAAATGCCCAACAATTCACCTCAATGATTGAATCATCACTTCCCATAAGCTCTTTTAACCAACCTATTGCTATCTGTGGTGTAGGTGCTTCCAAGTCATCAACTGGAAGGAGCCTTGCTACCAAGAAATCCAGAAGAGCCCTCATAGCTATTCTACCCCCTCATGCTACCAGGTTGAGGACCAAAAGTAAAAGAAAAGAACAAGTTCTTGAAACAATAGTTGTGGATCTAAATTCAGAGGAGGATTCAGGGGAACCTATGGGTGATAAGGGGTCAAGTCCACACAGAACAGAGGAAGTTGATACTAGGCCACAATCAGGGGTCGTTCTAGAGACCTCTGAGATATTAACAATTTCAAATGTATCCTCTGATGAATTGAACCCTGAAAAGGAAACCTTAGCCCCTGTACCCAAGTGGCTGGAGAGTTCTATCTCTGACAAGAGAAAAATAATTCCTTTTGCTGTCCCCTTAGAAGACATGGTGAGCAAATGTTTAGGGAAAACACCCAAGTCTAAGAAGCTAAAGATGACATCCAGAGTAAACATTGATCCAAATACTGGGAACTGGAGTGCTGAAATAGCCAAACCAGTAACTGAGGAAGAAGTACAAGATCCAACTGTGCAGGATTTCACTGTTGAGAGAGTGGATCTTGGTGTTGCTTCGAGAGCTGCAGATGTTCATCATCTAGAAGCATCCACCAAGAGGATAATTAGTCGAAGTTGGAAGGATGAAAAGGATAAAAAGGAATTGAAGCAAACTCTATGTTTAATGGTAGAGTACATCGATGCTATCCATAATCCTAACCTACAGCCAGTTTCACAACTCTTCCTGTCTTTCGATCCTAAATCACCAGTTAACCAGAAGATGTTGGATTAGGTTCACAGAAATAAGATGGTGGCAAAGACATTTGATGGTTAGTTGGACCACATTAAGCAGAAGGGAACTGAATACATTCGTGAACTCAAGAATATATATGATCTAACTACTACCACCATTGAGGACCTTAAAGCACAGATTACTGCTTGGGTGAGAGATGAAGGTAAATGGGTAAATGTGATAAATCAAATCGATGAAGTTTAGAAATATGGAGTAGCAAAGTTCTTGACAGAAAAGAGCCTGACTGGTTTGGATGAAAATCTATTACATGTGAGTAAGAAGAATATTGAATGGAGGAATTCCATATCACGGCAGGGACGCTTTGAACTTACAAAGTTGATCAAGGAAATAACTGAGTTCACTCAATCATTGCAGCATGACTTGCAATGCATTGATGTTAAGTACATAAAAGATGATGGAAAACCCGAAGAGGATGTCGACACAGTGGTCCAATCCTTTAAGGATAAAATTAGCTTTGTCAAAGAAAATGACAATATTTTAATTGAAGATTTTTCTTGAATCTCTAAGTTGGAATTATTACTGTACCTCTGTATCGACGCACTCCTAGAACATAAAGAAAAAATTGGGAAAATGCAAAGGGATAAAGAAGTTTGGAAATCAAGAGTGAAACACATAGGCATCCCCAACTTCCTGAGAATTTAGGAGTTTGTTGTAGCTTTTCAAGAGTGGAAGACTCAACGTGCTTCCCCAACCGCTGATGGCAAACCTGGAGATGCAAATCTATTGTCCCAACCATGATCTTATTTGTTCACTTTCTTTTATTCAGTTTGGTGCAGGAGCACCTACCTGACAGCTGGCCTTCATGAGGCAGTTAGTAGTTTAGGTCTTGTTTGTGTTTCCAAGAAGGTCTGTTAGACCAAATGCATGTAATAAGGTCATGCTGATCATGATAAGATCATGCTGACCAGGCTTTTGCTATTTTTAGCTAGTTAGTTATAACAGCTGTCATGATGTATGTTCGGTGGGATCTCCTAGCCGCTTGGAGAGTTCCCAGCCACTTGGAGTCGGGTCAGTAGTACTCATAGGGAAATCTTTATAAGCATGGGATCGGTTGATTGTAAATCATCGATCAGACTTTGCGAGAGTGAGACAGAGTGAGAGGAACATCATATTGTAGTTGCATCTTTTGAAATTGAATAAAGTATTCCTGTTTGTGTTCATCCTCTGTTGCATTCCATTGCTTAATCGATTGCTAGTTTGAGAGGTTTTCATGGATATACTGATCCATTCCACCGGTTGACTCATCTGATCGGTGGAATGGTAATGTACAGTAGGTTAGATTGTAGTTTGTTTTCTGTTTACATGCAGGTGTGCAGGATCGCGGTCAAGAGATGTTGAAGACCCTAGCATCCTCATGTGCTAGGTCAAGTTGAGAAGTTTGAGTTGGAAGATCACCCTGAGACGGGATCGGGTCATCCCTGGAGGATCGGCGAAGGGAGATTTCGCTAAGTGAAGAAGTTCGCGAAAACAGCATCATCAGGATATTTCTGCAAATATCCTGTAGTCGGGTTAGGCATCATCATCCGGATAAGTGAAGGAGAGCATGATGTTTTCAAGTGCATGAAGTGCGAGTTCGTCGGGGTGATCATCAGCAGGAGGAGCCGAGGAGTGTATCGGCATCAGGATCATCATATTGGGAGTGCCAAACATCCGCATATCGCGAGTAGATGCGGGAGAGAAAGTTCAGATTTTTGACTAAGTATTGAGAAGGTCATCAGGATATTGGGTGACGTCATCATCATCAGGATATGACATCATCGTCATCAGGATATTGAGATATCCCCCCTATGCGAGTTCATCCTGCTGTCGTTAAGTATCGGCATCGGCAGAAAGTGTATTAGCGTCATCAGGAGGTTTCGAAGACAACCAGATAATTTATATCATGATGCTATTGCTTGTGTCGTTGGGTAGCGGAGCATCGAAGGTAAGCTACTGAAGGTGAACGTCATCAGGATATTTGGAGCAACCGGATGTTGAATATCCTGCTGACGAAGGTAGTGTCGAAGGTCATGATGAAGACGTTAGAGTTCGGAGCCTGATGAACAGTGCAGCCGGAGGATGGGTGCGCCCGCTGAACATCATGATGATGATGTTAGGAGGAAAGCGGAGGAGGTGAATAGTAGTCGGCAGGAGGATGATTGCGAGTGTCCGCAATATGATGATGCTGTTGGTTTTCGGAAACATGATGCTGACAGAGTAAAGCCGAAATATGATGATGTTGGTAGTTTTAGGGAATATGATGATGATGGCGAAGATGATGATGATGAGGTTGGTCTGCAGACATTCATGCTATATGCGAATGATATAGTGTGGATGCCTCTGCATCATAGTGGTATCAGAGCTCAGCAAAAGGTCTGGGCTGTTGTGTGTTGATTCTGTCACCGAAAGGGCAGAGGTAGAGATAGAGTTGATTGTGTTGTGATTGAGAGGTTGACAAAATGCCTCCTAAAGGTAATGGTACTGCAAGGGAATTGCAGGAGATGAAGGAGAAACATGCTAGAGAGATGAGGAAGATGAAGGAGCTTGCTGAAGCACTTCAAGCCAGGCTGACAGCCCTGGAAAAGAACAAAAAGAGGGAAGTGGAAGACAGTGAGTCTGAAGAAGATGCAGATACTGTTGAAGAGTATGAAGAGGTAGCTGAAGATCTGGATGCTGAAGACCAGAGATTGGCAAAACTGTTAAAGGCAGTGCAGAGTGAGAAACCTAAGGTAAAGGTTGATGTTTCCAAATATACTGGAAGCTTGAATGAAGATGAGTTGTTAGATTGGATTGCTGCACTGGATAATCACTTTGAATGTGAAGATGTTGCTGAGGATCAGAAAGTCAAGATTGCAAAGACCAAGTTAGGAGGTCATGCTTTGGTATGGTGGGATTATGTACAATCTGAGAGAAGAAAGCAAGGGAAGTCTAAGATCACTTCTTGGGATAAGATGGTAGCAAGGATCAAGGGTAAATTCTTGCCAAGGGATTATGAAATCCAGATGTTTAAGAAGCTGCAATTTCTAAAGCAGAAAGACAGGGATGTGAAAGCATATACTGAGGAATTTTATCTGTTGAGTATGAGATCTGGTCATCATGAGAATGAGGTAGAAAAGGTGGCTAGGTACTTGGCTGGTTTGAGGTTTAACATATAGGATGAGTTAGTGTTAGCTAACCCTAAGAATGTGGAGGATTGTTATCAAATGGCAATCAGGATTGAAGAAAAGCTGAATAGAGGACATGATAAGTCCATGAGAGGAAGAGGAAACAATAGGGGAAGAGGAGCAGCCCCTGCACAAAAGCAAACTAATGAGGTTCAAGAAGACACTGGTAAAGGACAGGGACAGTCTGATTTCAGAGGTGGATGGAAAGGTAATAGAGGAAGATTTGGAGGTGGTAGAGGTTCTACTACGTTTTCAGGAAAGTGTTACATCTGTGGAGAGTTTGGTCATCCATCTTTCAAATGTCCAGAAAACAAAGGTTCATCATCCAGAAATGATAGAACAAGTGACAAGAGAGTACAACTTGTGCAAGAAGAGAAAGAAGAAAGTGCACAGAGTTCAAACAAAGGTCCTGAGAATTTTGGATATCCAGAGAGTGGAGAATCACTGATGTTAAGGAGAATTAGTTTGCAGGCATCAAAGGATCTGATGCAAAGAAGAGCTCTTTTCAAAACCACATGCAAGAGCAAAGGTAAGGTATGTAAAGTTGTCATTGACACTGGTTCAACAGACAACATGGTATCTCAGGAAATGGTGGATAAACTGAAGCTGGAAAGGATTCCACATCCACACCCTTACAAGACATCTTGGGTGAGTGATAGGCAATCACTTTTTGTCTCTGAACAGGCATATGTGGATTTCCAGATTGGACCATATCATGATAGAATTTTGTGTGATATATTGCCTATGGAATGTTGTCACCTACTGCTGGGTAGACCATGGCAATTTGACAGAAGGGTACTGTATGATGGGTATGCTAATACCTACACCATCAAGAAGGATGGGAAGATTATCAAGTTGATGCCATTGCAGGCAAAAGCTGCAGTACAGAAGGCAGCTCAAATCATTTTAATGGGAAAGAAGGAGTATGTGCAGATGCCTAGAGGAGCAGGCATAAAGGCAGTTCAGGACACTGCAGAGAAAGGAGTTGTTACAGACAACAAGCTGAAGAAAGTTTCAGTTGTGACTGACAGAGGTCAGCAGCAGGTTCAGAAACAGGGGTGCAAACAGCCACCAGTTCAGAAGAATGACAAGGATGTTGTCATAGTTGGGACTATTGTTTGTCCTATAAGAGTTGAAAGGAAGATAGACTTGAACACTTTAGAAGTTCAAGAGGTAGTTCAGCCAGAGGTTCTGGTTAGGCAACCTGACAAACACAGGGTATGTGAGAAGAAGGCCTACATCAACAGGCATGATGATTTACTTGCCAGAAAGCAAGTTACAGTTCAGAAGTCTTGGAGCAGCCAAGAGACAGTAGCAGATAAAGCTGGAGCAGGTCAGACGACTGACAAAGCAAAGTGTAACGGTGGAGGACTTCCCCATACTAAACTCATGGGACATGAGTTCTTTTCTGTTGGGGAGTATGGTGCAGGAGCACCTACCTGACAGCTGGCCTTCATGAGGCAGTTAGTAGTTTAGGTCTTGTTTGTGTTTCCAAGAAGGTCTGTTAGACCAAATGCATGTAATAAGGTCATGCTGACCAGGCTTTTGCTATTTTTAGCTAGTTAGTTATAACAGCTGTCATGATGTATGTTCGGTGGGATCTCCCAGCCGCTTGGAGAGTTCCCAGCCGCTTGGAGTCGGGTCAGTAGTACTCATAGGGAAATCTTTATAAGCATGGGATCGGTTGATTGTAAATCATCGATCAGACTTTGCGAGAGTGAGACAGAGCGAGAGGAACATCATATTGTAGTTGCATCTTTTGAAATCGAATAAAGTATTCCTGTTTGTGTTCATCCTCTGTTGCATTCCATTGCTTAATCGATTACTGGTTTGAGAGGTTTTCATGGATATACTGATCCATTCCACCGGTTGACTCATCTGATCGGTGGAATGGTAATGTACAGTAGGTTAGATTGTAGTTTGTTTTCTGTTTACATGCAGGTGTGCAGGATCATGGTCAAGAGATGTTGAAGACCCTAGCATCCTCATGTGCTAGGTCAAGTTGAGAAGTTTGAGTTGGAAGATCACCCTGAGACGGGATCGGGTCATCCCTGGAGGATCGGCGAAGGGAGATTTCGCTAAGTGAAGAAGTCCGCGAAAACAGCATCATCAGGATATTTCTGCAAATATCCTGCAGTCGGGTTAGGCATCATCATCCGGATAAGTGAAGGAGAGCATGATGTTTTCGAGTGCATGAAGTGCGAGTTCGTCGGGGTGATCATCAGCAGGAGGAGCCGAGGAGTGTATCGGCATCAGGATCATCATATTGGGAGTGCCAAACATCCGCATATCGCGAGTAGATGCGGGAGAGAAAGTTCGGATTTTTGACTAAGTATTGAGAAGGTCATCAGGATATTGGGTGACGTCATCGTCATCAGGATATGACGTCATCGTCATCAGGATATTGAGATATCCCCCCTATGCGAGTTCATCCTGCTGTCGTTAAGTATCGGCATCGGCAGAAAGTGTATTAGCGTCATCAGGAGGTTTCGAAGACAACCGGATAATTTATATCATGATGCTGTTGCTTGTGTCGTCGGGTAGCGGAGCATCGAAGGTAAGCTGCTGAAGGTGAATGTCATCAGGATATTTGGAGCAACCGGATGTTGAATATCCTGCTGACGAAGGTAGTGTCGAAGGTCATGATGAAGACGTTAGAGTTCGGAGCCTGATGAACAGTGCAGCCGGAGGATGGGTGCGCCCGCTGAACATCATGATGATGATGTTAGGAGGAAAGCGGAGGAGGTGAATAGTAGTCGGCAGGAGGATGATTGCGAGTGTCCGCAATATGATGATGCTGTTGGTTTTCAGAAACATGATGCTGACAGAGTAAAGCCGAAATATGATGATGTTGGTAGTTTTAGGGAATATGATGATGATGGCGAAGATGATGATGATGAGGTTGGTCTGCAGACATTCATGCTATATGCGAATGATATAGTGTGGATGCCTCTGCATCACAGTTCCTCTGTTATGCTATTTCCGTAATCTTGATCTTTACATCAATTTGTTATAAACTAAATCCCGTATGGGTCAAAGTTACTTTAACTCTGGGTTTGGTTTACTTGATGGAATCATTAAGACATTCATATATATAGTTTTTCTGAATCTTTCTAAAGGGATATAGAAGGATAGGAAAAGAAAAAGAAGGGAATTTTAGCTAAACTTTTTATATAGTTTTACAATATATGATGATTGTCTGAGAAATTTTTCATCTGTGAATGAGAAGAAGAAGCAATTATTGTTTACTTAGATCTGTGCATCTAAGTGTTTGGAATTGGATTTTCTATGTGAAATCTCCTTTCATCTGGTAATTGTTCTTTTATTGGACAACTCGTCATATGTGTTCTATTATTTATTGGTTCAGCAAATTCATATGTATGTGTTCATGAATTTAAATGTATCAAAAATAGAATCTGTGCATTCTATTAATTACTATTACTATATAAATTTACCACATTCATAACATGGTTATGTATGAATGTCAATTTGCCTTAGGCATTTTCTGGTTAAAAATGCACTTGGATAGTTTAATAGATTAAATTCATTGAAAACCTTAAAGGGAGCTGTACCTAACTTCAGAGGGGAACTGATTTAAAAGGTACACCCATTTGTTGCTTAACTCATTTGTTCTTTAAAGAATGGTATAGGGTCAGAATAAAACATTTTCAAAATAAGGACAAATCTGTTAGCCAACAGTTTTTGGTGACTCTACTGGGGATCGAAATCATTAATAAAAGATTGGTCGCCTGAATATGGAGCAACAATGGTGCTTCCACACGAAAACATAATTCCTATTCTACAGCCCAATCTTGGATTTCAGGACAAGCAAGAAGACATTACTGGCCAATTAAATACCCTTGCTTGGCGTACTCGTCAAAATAGTGAAGATTACAGAAGGGCAAGCAGAGTATTAGAACAAGAAGAGGAGTTGGCTGATAACTTGAGATTGATGTTACTCAGGCAGAGAAGAAGGCAAACACAAAACGCAGCAAGAAATCAAATCCTTGAAGCGCAAAGAAATCAAGAACATCACAGAAATTAATAACTGCCTATCCAGCTACAATATTTTAAGCTAGATTCTAGACCGTATACCAGGTCTTTGAGAAGAGAGGGAGTTGAGGATTCTACCTTTCAAGCACTGCAAAATTTTAATTTTCCTTATATCCCTACTCATGCAAGAAGAGCTAGAAGTAGACCCCCTAGCCCTCCTAAACCTTCTACTTCCCCTGTCTGTCAAGCTTTAACTCTTTTAGGCACTGTTATCCCCTCAGCTATAAATTTTCTACCCATGGTCCAACCTTGGGGAGCTGCCATAGGTCCTCTGAACCTAGGGGCTAACCTAAATCCTTTACCTAAAAATGCAAGGGAAAATTTACCCAGGTTCAATGGAGATGGCAAACAATCACCAGAAGAACATTTGTGTGCCTTTGCAACAGCATGTAGTGTGTTAGGTGTACAACACCAAGATGTTGCCATAAGGCTCTTTGTGCAGACTTTGACTGACACTGTGGCACAATGGTTCTACCACCTAACTAATTCCTTAATTTCAAATTGGAATGACATGAAAACTACCTTTGAAAATAGGTTCAAAAGTACGGAAGATGAGCATTACCTCCTTGCACAGCTAACTCAGCTTAAGAAAGAGATTCATGAACCTATGAGGGAATTCGTGGCTAAATTTAACAGAATTGTGAACAAAATCCCTGCTACTAAAAGACCAACTGGCAAAAATCTAAAATGTTTTTTATTAATTATGTGCCTCCTGATATTAGCTTCCATCTTAGGAGGGGTGTAATTGCTGATTTACCAGCTGCACAAGCCTTGGCAGTTAGATTAGAGGATGATCTCATTATGGCCGGTAAATGGAAGAAAGAGGTTCAGATGCCAAATTACCAGCCCTCATCATCTACAGATCCTGTAGTACAAAAGTTGGTGAATGACATGATTGCCTTAAAGAGGCAACTACCTAAAACTGGTGCTCACTTCCAACAACCATATCAAGATATAAGCAGAAGGAATTTGAGTCAACAAGCAAATACTAGTAGAGCTTTACCCTTGACATCAGCACAGCCAAGACTGGCTATTGAAGCTCCTCCTGGGAGGAGAAATATGTGTATCTTTCATTTGACTACTGACCATGATGGAAATTCTTGCTTAGAAATGGTCAGGTATGCTCCGATGATTGCTACTCAGGATATGCTAGGGGAGTCCACCAAAGAAGAAAGGAGCTTTAAGGAACCCAGCGGCTCTAAAATACACTTCCTTGAATATGAGTCTGATTCAGAAAAGGGAAGTGAAATATTGGTTACCCTTGAAGATCCTTCATGCGCCGTGCTCACTAGGGGTTAGATGAATATGAGATTCTCTAATACTCAAGAAGTACCTGGCAAAGGTAATGAGCCTTTAACTAGAACCTATGATGCTAATTTGAAGACTCAGGAAACTAGATTGTTGCATAGAAATGATCCAGATGCTTCTTTTGATATTGTAGATTTCTGTAAGTTTGCAAAAATTCAAATTTCTCCTATTGAATATCTCAAGTTGAAACCTAATGAACTTGACAAACTGGTTAAACATGTTAAGGGTGGTCCTGCACAAACTGAATCCAAGAGTCAATTAGAGGTTGATGCTGAATCCCCCATTGCTCATCTATTTGCTTCCTCATCTGAGTCATCCTTGACTGCCCCTAAAACGACTCCCAATTCATCAACTAATGCTCCTTATACTAATTTGAAACCCAATCCTTTCTATGTGTCTTTGTTTATCAATGGTCATTAACTTAGTAACTGTATTATAGATTCAGGAGCCTCTGACAACATTATGCCCTCCTCTGTGGCTAAAGCCCTAGGGTTATCACTCACAAAAACATTTGGTAGATGTTATTCTATGGATGGAAAATAGGTCTCCTTGATTGGGCAGATTAAGGATGCACGAGTCACCCTTACAGCTTACCCTGACAAAAAGTTGAAATTGACTATTTTGGTAGTAGATATTCCTGCTAGTTATGGAATGCTTTTGAGTAGGACATTTTGCAAGGACTTGGGTGGACAGATCAAATTGGATTGGTCAGAAGCCACAATCCTAGTGGGAAAGCAGAAAGTGAAGCTGGAACCTAAGCCCAAGTGCAAGTTCACCATCTACCCCTCTGATGATCCCAAGGCCCAGATTTTGTTTGAGGAATGTGAATTTGGTAACTATTTTCTCTCCTCTGAACAAAATTTTTGAGTAGACCCCAAAGAAGAATTAATGCAAAGATCTGTACATTCTGATGACCTATGGGTTATGGAATTTGACAGCAGTTGTGCTACTGCCAGTTCAGGGGTTGAGGTTGTGTTGATCTCACCTGAAGGTAAATTTTTTTCTTATTCTTTCAAGCTAGAGTTCAAAAACACCAACAATACTGCAGAATATGAAGCTTTACTGCTTGGGCTATTTGAAGCCAAAGGAAGGGGTGTGAAGGTACTTAAAGTGAAGGGTGATGCTGAATTAATTGTGAAACAAGTAAGGGGGATCTTTTCTATTAAGAATGAAAGACTAAAGCATTACAGAAATAGGGTATGGGATGAGATCGAATATTTTGATGCCTTCTCTATCGAAACAATTCCTAGAGATCAGAATTCCTGAGCAGATTCTTTAGCAGTATCAGCTTCTCTCCTTTTGCCACATCTAGATTTCAAAAAAGATTCTTATAGAATAGAAATGGTATATCGTCCTAATGTCCCCGACAATGCTAAAAACTGGCAAGTTTTTGAGAGTGATAATCAGATCAGAAGATTTTTAGAGAATGTTGAAATGTTCCTGGGAACCTATTTTGAAGGTTCCAAAACAAAATGTAAAGAATTCAGTCCTGACCCTGGGATTAATCCGAAAGATGATGTGATTCAGTTAAAGGGAAATAAAATTCCTAAAGGACTGGTCTCTTTAGAACATCTATTTTCTCGAAGAGATGAATATATTAAAGGCAAACCTCCCTATAATCCTGATAAAGTAGGAGATTATGAGAAAGTAAACATTGGGGATGAGGCTAATCCTAAATGGATATCCATTGGTAGGTGCTGCTCATTAGAAGGGAAAAACAAAGTGATCAAATTGTTAATCAAGTATAAGGATGTTTTCACCTGGTGCTATGATGATCTTAAAAATTTTAGACATGGACAATTCCAACACCATATTCCTTTGAAAGCAAATACAGCTCCATTCAGGTAGAAGCTGAGAAATTATAATCTGAAAGTTGCTAAAGCCATTTTTAAGGAGATTGATAAGATGTTGAAAGATAGAATTATTTATCCAATCCATCACTCCACTTGGGTGGCAAATATTGTTCCAGTACGAAAGAGGAATGGAGAAATAAGAATCTGCGTTGACTTTAGGAAATTAAACCAGGCCAGCCTGAAAGATAACTATCCATTACCTGCGATGGACCACATCTTGCAAATAGTTGCTGGGTCTGAAATGATGTCTATGCTGGATGGCTTCTTAGGTTACAATTAGATAGGTGTGGCTGTGGATGATCAACACAAGACTGCTTTCACTACACCTCAAGGAACGTTTGCCTATAACCGAATGCCCTTTGGTTTAATTAATGCGGGAGCAACTTTTCAGTGGGCAATGGATTCATCTTTTAGAGATCTGAAGGATAGAATTATTGTTATTTATCTTGATGATCTAACTATTTTTTCCAGAAATAGAGGAGATCACCTGAAAGATCTGGAGATTGTCTTGCAAAGGTGTCGAAGCCATGGCATCTCACTCAATCCCAAGAAGTTAGTTTTCTATGTGACTGAGGGAAAATTGTTGGGACACCTAGTCTCAAAAGATAGAATCAGAATTGATCTGGAGAGGGTTAGGGTGATTCAATAGCTTAGCCTCCCTTCAAATAGGACTGGAGTCAAGTCCTTTGGTCAAATCAATTTTCTCAAAAGGTTCATTCTTGACTTTGCTGAGATTACAAAACACATTGTTGGAATGATGAGCGAGAAACAGCCGTTCAAGTGGAATGAAGTTGCTAAGAAGGCATTTGAAGATATCAAGGAAGCGATTGCAAACACTCCCACTTTGGTAAATCCTAATTTTCAAAAAGATTTTATTATTTACTATTATGCTTCGGAACACACCATGTCAGGTATTTTGTTACAGAAAAATGAATTGGATCAAGAGGTTCCCATAGCTTTCATGAGTGTTCCCCTTAAAAAGCATGAGCTGAAATATTCTTTGGTAGAAAAACAAGCCTTTTCCGTGGTTAAAGCTATTAAACAGTTCAGATATTATATACTTCGTTCTCATTCAGTTGTATTTGTTCCAAATTCAACTATGAAAAGTATCTTGACTTAGCAAGAAGTAGGATTAAACACTAGAGCAACGTGGGTTGCTAAAATCTAGGAATATGATCTGGAAGTTAAGCCTACTAAGTTAATCAAGGGTTGAGGCTTATGTAAGTTAATTGCTGAGAATAAAGAACTAGAAGGAGAAGGACTCCCCACAGTCTTATTGGTAAGCTTGCAAGACCCATGGTTTCTAGATGTAGCACACTATCTTACATATGGGGATTGTCCTAGTCACTTATCTTCTAAAGAAAAAAGAAACCTAAAGCTAAAAGTGGCAAAATATGTTATTTGGGGGGATGTCCTTTACAAGAAAGGATTAGATGGAACTTTCCTGAGGTGTGTAAATAAAGAGAAATAGGATAAGCTCTTGGAAGTTTTCCATAATGAAGCTTGTGGCGGAAATTTTTCTTCTTCAGTTACAGCTTTCAAAATCCTCAGAAATTGTTACTACTAGCCAGGGATGTTTAAGGATGCTTATAGATGGGTGGCAAACTGTGAAAAATGTAAAATGTTCTCAGGAAGGCCACAACTTGCAGCTCTACCTTTAAGGCCCGTTGTTGTTGAAGAACCATTTAAACAATGGGGATTGGATTTTATTGGGCCTATCTTGCCCTCCTCAAGTGCAGGACATACCCACATCTTAACAGCAACAGATTATTTCACAAAATGGGTTGAAACAGCCCCTGTAAAAAGAACAACTTCGGAGGTAGTTTGCAATTTTTTTAAAGAAAACATTTTGGTATGATTTGGCGTTCCCCAAAAGATTGTAGCAGATAATGCTACTAGTTTCTCTTTAGTTGAAATGACTTCTTTTTGTTATGAACATAGTATATCTCTCTCCCATTCATCAGATTACTATCCCCAAGGGAATGGACAAGTTGAGTCCAATAACAAGAACCTGATTGCTATCATGAAGAAATTAGTGAGTGACAACCCTAGAGATTGGCATAAGAGACTGTATGAAGCACTCTGGGCCAACAGGATAACTCTAAAAAGAGCAATTGGGATGGCACCTTTTGAATTAGTTTATGGCATAGGTGCCCAATTATCTTTACCTTTGGAGCTATCTACAGCTAAGCTACAAAGTGTAATCGAGGATCAATACTTCCAAGATTCCTTGGAGAAGAGGGTTATGTATTTAACTAAGATTGAAGAAGAGAGAAATGAGTTGGTCGACCGGATTACTATATGTTAGGCCAGAGTTAAAGAAATTTTTGATAGGAAAACAAGGCCTAGGAAGTTTATGGAAGGAGATGAAGTATTACTATGGGATAGAAGAAGAGAACCAAAGGGTGCACATAGAAAATTTGAATCGCTTTGGAAAGGACCTTTCAAAATTCACTAGGTATTGGGTCCAAACTCTTTTAAATTGGAATATCCTGATGGAGTTATTTTACCCCTGTCCTATAATGGACAGGACCTCAAGTTATATCGTCTATAACAGGGTCCCCTATTTTGTACATAGTCTTCCCTTTTGTTTGGTTTTGTGTTTTCCTTTCCCGTTTTTGTTTTGTCCCGCTCTGTTTCCTTTCTTCTCTATTTTCCTTTTCTACAAAACTAGAGCTTCTGAGTTCTCTACATTTTGCCATAAAATACAGTCCCCAGTCAGAGCCCAAGTTACCTTTTGAGTTGCCCTTATTTATTTTTTGATAATATTTCTTGAACAAGAGCTGATTTGCTGTGTTGTATTTTTCGTCATACCTTTGTTTCTTCAATCAACTCTTGTTCCTTCTTTTTTTACCCATTTATCATCTTTGTGGGTGAGGGTACTTAAGGTTTGAACCTTTGAAATTGAACCCTTTTAAAAAAAATGTTCTAGGTTCAAATGGTTCGGTATGTCTAAAGTGTCTCAAACAACAAGCTTTTGTTCTGTGTATTTCAAACATCTTCAAGTTTTCGGGTTGAACTTGAACCCTTTTTGTCAAAAGTTCAATTGTTCAATGGTCTAAGGTTCAACACTCATTGCCTTCTAATAAGTCATGTCATGCAATTACCTTGTGTAATTAATGTATCATTGAACCTTCCGCTCGTACTCTATAGTGAAGTTCAATGGTTCACTATCTTATGGTTGGAAGCCCTTTTACAAAAGTCATGTGACTGTCCATTGGTCTATGTAGCTCTTGTGTCTTTGAACCTTCATATTGAACCATATCCCAATAAGTTCAATGGTTCATGAGCTTTAGTTCAATATTCCCGTAAGTGAATCCTTTGCTCATTTATGGGATTTAATTGGTATGGTTGAACCACCGCATTGAACCATGCCCTAAAGGTTCAATGGTTCAATAATTCAAAGATTTGGTGATTTTGGTCTCATTTATTCCTGAAGCATTCTAAGTCAAAATTTAGCAGGAAAGTTGGAGGAAAATATGTCAGAGACTCGTTATGAAACTGAGAGTTCTAATTTGGCGAAGGTTACGGACAATTATTACACGTAAACAATACTTGCTATTAATGAAGAAGTCAGCGTTCATGTCTTTTCAAATATTTTTGGCACGTATTGTTCTGAATGATAATTATTCAATCTAGTTAGTGCCTTAATTAATTAAGAACAAGCCAAATTTAGCAAGTGAACATACTGTGCAATGCAGAGGAGAACAGTGCAGGAAGTGTAAGGTTCTTGTTACTCAAATTTCGCAGTGAATTCAGATATCTTGAAAGTGAGTTCTGTTCTTCCTATATGCTATTCCTTTTTCTTAGCCGGAAAGAAGAATCGCTTCAATTTCCATTATTATTTTCAGAATTAGAAGTGTGTTTTATTGTAATCCTCCAAGTATGGCTTTGAAATCTACATGTTTGGGGAATGAATATGGTCTTAGTCTTACCTATTCTCACTCTAAATTTGGGGATACCACACTGGTACAATATGATTTAGAAGAATTTCGAGAAAGGTCCAGAAACCCTGTGCAAACCCCTATGATGAAGAAAATAATAGACAGTGGTTTAGTTGAAGCTGCGGCTTTTCCCAAGGCTATATACTACCTAGAACTGGTTCAGGAATGTATAAATAGGTATGAACCCTAAAACAGATGCATCAGAAATGCAAACGGTGATATATTGTTTCAAGTCAATAGACAAACCCTCATGTCCGTAATGAAGATACTGCCTAAAGAGGTGTATTCCAGCTTTGATATTACCTCTTCCTATGGGTATTTCTTGGAGAAGAAATCAAATTATAAAAGTGTGATAGCAAGGAACTGGCTACTGAAATTTCAGAGGGGTGGTTCAAGGTTGTCCAGACCACTTACTAGGGACCATCTGATTAAAGAAGTGAGGGATATTGTGGTATTATTACACAGATTGAAGGGCAGCCAACATGCATATTATTGGGAGGATTGGATGTACTTTTTCATGCAAGTTATCCTCCAAGGAGAGCAATATTTAGATTGGGTAGAAATTGTGGCCGATTGTTTGCATCAGAGTTTGAGTAATTGTCTAGGTAACAAAGATTTTTATATGTCTTCGTACTTTTTTTATTGCGTGTCATCTACAAGGGAATGGTTTGCTCTACCTCATGCACCCTTAGCTGAGGACAGTAGGATTTATGAATATTATTTACAGTTGCAGAAATAGAATTGTTATGAAAATTATAAAAGGGTTAATGATGTTTTCACTAGAAGAATGACTTATGAACTGGTAGGTAATCTAGGTAAAAGGATGTCCAATGAAGCAATGCAATTGATTAGCATTTATGGTAGCTTCTTTATTCAATTTTTTGAGTTCACTTACATCAGAGTTGGAGGATTTGATGGTGAACCTGTTAAGTTACCTAGATATGTGTTTGACTGTTTTGTGTTGATAGAGATATGTAGACAGCTAGCACATGTAGATAAGAAATTCTCGCAAAAGAAGTGTTTTGGTATCTCTTTTCCCATCGAACTTGGGCATTACTCATGCCAGTCAAAATTTGATGCTTTGAATTTGGGGGTGAACCTTAAAAAGTTCAATTTTTAGTTCTTCACCACCAGGTCTCAATTTGATAGCAAAGGAATTGTCAGGGATAACTTAGATCCTGGAGCAAGGCTTTCACACATTCCTAAACTAGAGGATTACTGGGAAGACTATTCAGATGAGTTTGAGGTTTGGAGAAGACTGTGGTGTAGGTTCTCTTTAGGGTAGATAGTTACTCTCAATTTAAATATCAATATTTCTGGAGTTGTTGATGATGGGGAACAAGTGATTGATCCGCAGTTTGAACAAGTAGAGCAATTACCTATTCCAGAAGTTGACTGGAGCAAAAAGGAGGAAGATAGGATTGAGGTTAAAACTCTTCCAGTGATAAGGAGAACTGAGAAATGGTTAAGGGAAAAGAGACAAGAAGGGATCCAGAATAAAAATGCCCAACAATTCACCTCAATGATTGAATCATCACTTCCCATAAGCTCTTCTAACCAACCTATTGCTATCTGTGGTGCAGGTGCTTCCAAGTCATCAACTAGAAGGAGCCCTACTACCAATAAATCTAGAAGAGCCCTCACAGCTATTCTACCCCCTCGTGCTATCAGGTTGAGGACCAAAAGTAAAAGAAAAGAACAAGTTCCTGAAACAATAGTTGTGGATCTGAATTCAGAGGAGGATTTAGGGGAGCCTATGGGTGATAAGGGATCAAGTCCACACATAACAGAGGAAGTTGATACTAGGCCACAATCAGGGGTCATTCTAGAGACCTCTGAGATATTAACGATTTCAAATGTATCCTCTGATGAATTGAACCCTAAAAAGGAAACCTTAGCCCCTGCACCCAAGTGGTTGGAGAGTTCTATCTCTGACAAGAGAAAAATAATTCCTTTTGCTGTCCCCTTAGAAGACATGGTGAGAAAATGTTTAGGGAAAACACCCAAGTCTAAGAAGCTAAAGATGACATCCAGAGTAAACATTGATCCAAATACTAGGAACTGGAGTGCTGAAATAGCCAAACCAGTAACTGAGGAAGAAGTACAAGATCCAACTATGCAGGATTTCACTATTAAGAGAGTGGATCTCAGTGTTGCTTCAAGAGCTGCAGATGTTCATCATCTAGAAGCATCCACCAAGAGGATAATTAGTCAAAGTTGGAAGGATGAAAAGGATAAAAAGGAATTGAAGCAGACTCTGCGTTCAATGGCAGAGTAAATTGATGCTATCCATAATCCTAACCCGTAGCTAGTTTCACAACTCTCCCTATCTTTCGATCCTAAATCACCAGTTAACCAGAAGATGTTAGATAAGGTTCACAGAAACAAGATGGTGGCAAAGACATTTGATGGTTGGTTGGACCACATTGAGCAGAAGGGAACTGAATACATTCATGAACTCAAGAATATATATGATCTAACTACTACCACCATTGAGGACCTTAAAGCACAGATTACTGCTTGGGTGAGAGATGAAGGTAAATGGGTAAATGTGATAAATCAAATCATTGAAGTTCAGAAATATGGAGTAGCAAAGTTCCTGATAGAAAAGAGCCTGACTGGTTTGGATGAAGATCTATTACATGTGAGTAAGAAGAATATTGAATGGAGGAATTCCATATCATGGTAGGGACGCTTTGAACTTACAAAGTTGATCAAGGAAATAACTGAGCTCACTCAATCGTTGCAGCATGACTTGCAATGCATTGATGTTAAGTACATAAAAGATGATGGGAAACCCGAAGAGGATGTTGACATAGTGGTCCAATCCTTTAAGGATAAAATTAGCTTTGTCAAAGAAAATGACAATATTTTAATTGAAGATTTTTCCCGAATCTCTAAGGTGGAATCATTACTGTACCTCTATATCGACGCCCTCCTAGAACATAAAGAAAAAATTGGGAAAATGCAAAGGGATAAAGAAGTTTGGAAATCAAGAGTGAAACACATAGGCATCCCCAACTTCCTGAGAATTTAGGAGTTTGTTGTAGCTTTTCAAGAGTGGAAGACTCAACGTGCTTCCCCAACCGCTGATGGCAAATCTGGAGATGCAAATCTGTTGTCCCAGCTATGATCTTATTTGTTCACTTTCTTTTATTCAGTTCCTCTGTTATGCTATTTCTGTAATCTTGATCTTTAAATCAGTTTGTTATAAACTAAATCCCATATGGGTCAGAGTTACTTTAACTCTGGCTTTGGTTTACTTGATGGCATCATTAAGACATTCATATATATAGGTTTTTGGAATCTTTTAAAAAGATATAGAAGGATAGGAAAAGAAAAAGAAGGGAATTTTAGCTAAACTTTTTATATAGTTTTACAATATATGATGATTGTCTGAGAAATTTTTCATCTGTAAATGAGAAGAAGAAGCAATTACTGTTTACTTAGATCTGTGCATCTGAGTGTTTGGAATTAGATTTTCTGTGTGAAATCTCCTTTCATCTGGTAATTGTTCTTTTATTGGACAACTCGTCATATGTGTTCTATTATTTATTGGTTCAACAAATTCATATGTATGTGTTCATGAATTTAAGTGTATCAAAAATAGAATCTGTGCATTCTATTAATTACTGTTACTATATAAATTTACCGCATTCATAACATGGTTATGTATGAATGTCAGTTTGCCTTAGGCATTTTCTGGTTAAAAATGCACTTGGATAGTTGAATAGATTAAATTCATTGAAAACCTTAAAGGGAGCTGTACCTAAATTCAGAGGGGAATTGATTTAAAAGGTTCACCCATTTGTTTCTTAACTCATTTGTTCTTTAAAGAAGGGTGTAGGGTCAGAATAAAATATTTTCAAAATAAGGACAAATCTGTTAGCCAACAACCAGCAAAGGCTGTATTTATGGTTAGCAAGTGAGACTAACTAGATATTTATGGAATATTTGCAGAAATAATGCAAATATAGGGTGATATTAAGACTCCTTAATGAAGGGGGTAAATCATAAAACACACAATAATAGAAATTGAACACAGAGTATAGAACTCTCTTTTATTGTTCTGGACAACTCATTACATTACAGAAGCTTAATTACAATAAGAGGAATCAGTCCTCTATAGGCTGCAACACACTATAGCTACCATCACCAGGCTCTGGAATCTTCCACCTTCTGTAACCCCCAAATTAGCTAAGGTTTCTATTTTCCCACCTATTCTTGACTCTACACTTGCCCCCTTAATTCTCCTCCTACCCAAGGTTCCCAAAAATGGTTATTAATAGCCTTTTTGGTGGCCAACAACCTAATTTCAAATTTTGCATCTCCCTCCAAAAATAGGTCAACTTCCGGGAGCTATAACTTTTGATCTAGGACTCCAATTGACGAACCGTTTTATGCGTCAAAAAGCTCGCGGAGTGTTCTACGTGCTAAAACCAACTCTACTAGTTTTGGCCATTTTTGGGCCTATACGGGGCCGTTTAGTGCCTCAAACCTGAGTTTGAATAATTTTTAGGCATTTTTCAGGAAACAAAAACTTTAATATCTTTCAGCTCGCAAATGATCTTCATGTGATTCCTTCACCAAAGGTCTTATATTTCTATTATGTAACTTCTTGTAAATTTTGACTTCATTCCGTGCCCAAATGCAAACTTTCTAAAAATAGCAGTTTACTATTTTTAGCAGTTTGGGAAAACTGAAAGTTCTACATTATTATTCAGGTGATTATGGGACCAAAACCACAGATTTTGAGAAGAAATGGGTAGAACATCAAAAAAATTTGAAACACACACTCCTCACAAGGAGACACATGCAATAAGGATGACAAGTAGACTAGTGGTATAACCTCCCTCAAAATACCATGAACAACCAAGCCCCCCAAGTGAATCAATTATCTTAAATTAAACCTAGCATCAAAACCATCTACTCTAGTTACTTATCCATTAATCAAATATGAAACTAGGAAAATTATCCATTAACAACCATATTATAGAATATGACAAAAGTGATACAAAATGCTATACATGTTTCTCACCAATGTTGACACATGCCAAACGAAATATATGCTCATTACCTCCTACATGGGTAGAATACAATCCAACACTAAAAAAATCATAATCATAAACACAGTTCATTATATAATTTGAAGCTAACACACTACTATATCATGATTTCAACATAATGAATCATGGTAATATCCTCACAAGACAAGGTGTGAAAAATATCAATAAATTATTACAATTAAAGGGCCTTATCCCAAACATTGATATATATTAACCCACATAATAGAATTAAAGAAAGTACAACTAAACTATTGTTACAATAGTCTCAAGGATCCCATTTTTAATGATTACAAAGTTACAAGAAGAAGAGAGCTACTAGAAGCATAATACTAAGAGAATCCAAGATGATCTTCAATGAACATCCTCCAAGTTTATATGTCCCCAATGGTGGTTTAGTGCCACCTAACCATGTGGAACCCTTAGGCCACCTCACTATCCTGGGAGACTATTGATGTGGGTACCAATCATACTCACACAACAAGGTGTACATGGAAACACTCATACTAATCAATTGCGGACAACACATGTAACACATGTAACAAGTCACACTAATCAATACATATGAGATTATATATGGCACACATTCTGATCAAATACATAGAAGAGAACATATGTCGCAACTTGTGCTAATTAATACATATTAGAGTATATGTGCCACAAATCCCAATAAAGTACGTACAAGAGAACATATGTAGCTTATCATGCCAACATAAGCATAAAAGTAATGCCAAACAATATTTATGTAGAACGGTCCATTACACCTTCAATGCATACAAATAAATAGAAATAAATAAAATCCAACAAGCACCCATGAGGATTCTCCACACATCAATGCATGCAAAATAATGCATAAATAAATACCAATGATCTACATAAATGATGGTACAACAAACCAACATACATGTAGGGGTCTCAATAAGATACAAAATTTGATGAGATGAGGGTCCTAGAAGTAAACCAAGTAGTATCCATACAATAGAATGACAATTGTGTAGGAAATTGAGTAGAGGTCCTACATTGCATGAGGTTACTTAATGGTATTCATCAACTCAACAAGTTGTGAAATTCCCTTTCGGTCCAAGTCATGAATACTTTTAAGGCATCTAGACCTTGGTGGAGAATTGTCTTAGTTTAAGAGGTTGGGAAGCATGCACAAAAGAGGGTGGGGTGTTTATAAATGGCATTTGAAATACACAAGAGATCACTTTGCAAAACTCAATCGAAGGAAATTCCATTCACTATGCTAGTCTTCCAAGGTCATGAAGTTGTCTATTTCCACACCACATAGTCTTTCATTATGTGAGATCCTCATAATCCTTGGGGCATTTTTTAATCATAAGTATAATGTAGTTAACAAAGAAAATGATGGTCATACCAAGGTCATGCAAGTTTAATACAATCCGAAACAAGTTTCTTAAACTAGTTATTTGACACCTTTTGGGAATGCCATGATCTTACCAAGAAGAATCATTGGGTATCTCTAAATCCATTCCATTAGAACTTAGATGAATATGTATACTATAATTAACTTGTGTTATTAGGGGGATTCACTAATAGAGTTTTTGTGCCAAGGGTTTGGGGTTGAGATGTATAATTTTCTTTTAAATCAAAGCTTGCATAGGATGACATATTTGTCATAGCTCATCTATGTTTTCTATGTTGAGGCTATAATATATGGGATGACAAACATAATTAGTTTTGAATTAGATGTAGGCGTGGGTAGTGCCTTTGGTTGAAAGAGTAGAAATAATAAAAAGATATAAAAACATAATAAAAAATATAAGTACATAGTATACTTGGTGAAAATATGGAAGTATTTCTATTATACTACTATGTGTATAAGGATTATCAAAAACATAAATTTAAAGACTAGAAATAAAATTAAGACTATTTATTAATAACCTACTAACATACATACTATGTTATTATTAATTTATTAAGTAAATCCCCTCAATATTATAGTAACCCCATAATTAAAAACATATTACCTATTTTTTTATTATTAAAAACTCCAACCAAAATTACTTAGATATAAAGTAAATAAAATCAAAAATGACCATGCAATTACCTCAAATTTAAAAGACACTTTGATTTCTAGGGGTCAAAAGTAGTAATCCTTGGGCTATTCTTAAACATCATCCACTTCAACAATCAAATGTCAATTTTGACCAATAAAAGTAGGACAAATATTTACCAATATTTACCAGTTTTTGTTGTGGACGAGGTGAAAAATTTCTATTGACATTTTGCCCATTAAAATAGATTACATTTAAGTAGAGTGGTAATCCTTGTGACCCACCCTTATTATCTTTAGAGACAGCCTTTTTTTTTTTTTTTTGTTTGGTATTGAACAAATTGAAAATTACAAATAAAAAAGGCTGCTCAACAACCAAGAAAGATCACTACAACTATCAACTAACAAGTTGAAACAAAGCAAATTTCTACAATACAACAGCTGTATAAACAACAACTATTAGGCCCACAACACAAATCAATTTACATTAACCTACCATTACAAATACTAGAATAGAGGACTATCTCACACATGATTTTGAGAGGCTTGAAGTTAGGGTGCTCAACCACTGGGTCCTCTCCCTATTACCTATAGAATTTAGAAAAATCGAATTGTTTGACTTATTCGTTTGAAACCTTCATAACTTGGAACTCATTATTACGCATAACAGATAACAAAAAAACGACATTAAACCATCGTACTATTGGTATTACTAATGAACCGACCTCACATAGATCTGGTTGTGAGATTGACATGGGCATGACTTTCTGCAAATTTAGGTCGGTGCAACTTGAAGCTTATTGACAAACTTAAAACTCTGGAAATTTTTTTAGAATGGTCAAAAGGCATGCGCCTAATTTGCTAGTCAATTGTATTATCCAGAATTGGATCGGTCAATCTTTGAATATATCAGCTAACGTGTTGCAGAAACATTGACAATTTGCCTACAAACAGCTTCTGGAATGATGAAAAGCCAATCTGCTTCAGAAGAACACAAACAAAAATTGACCAAAAATGTACAAAGTAGGTGACAAGGACCACAAATAAGGTGATTAGAGGCCCATGATAGAAATTCCAAATGAAACAAAGAAATACGGAGCTGTATCATTTATTGCAGATTGCGATTTTATGGAAGTTTGAAGAGCGCAGACAAAAAGCAGAAGTACAGATGAATTTACTGATCGAATCATTAAAAGCCAAGTTGAATTCACTGTGTTTTGTTTGAAACGATCCAGACGGACTTCGTAAAACTGCAGTCGAGATCAGGGATTTCATAATCAAACACAGAAATATGTTTCATTAGAACATGTTCTTCATCAAATAAATATCAACTATGTACAAATATCAAAGACTTCAAGTTCAATTTTATCTAAACAAACCACGACCATGTGGAAGAACGCTAACAAATTGACCAAAAACCTAAAAAGTAGGTGAAATGAAGACTCAATCAAAGATGAAATAGAGATCCGTGACAGACATTATGAGTGGAACAGTAGTACTGGCAAGAATTACGGAGCTGTGACATTTATTGCAGTTTGAAATTTTACTAAAGTTTGAAGAGCGCAGACACAAAGCAGTAATTACATTGAATTTACTTCTTGAATTGATAATAGCCAAGTTGAATTTACTTTGTTTTGTACAAAACGATCACGACTGACTTATGAAAACTGCAGTCGAGATCAAGCATTTCATAACGAAGCGGGGAAATAATATTCGTAGGTAATTGTTCTATATTAAACAAATATCAACTATGACGCACAGGGTTTTTGATTTGGTCATAGATGGTTATATTGGAGTCTATAATTAGCCAAAAACCTAAAAAGTAGGTGAAATGAAGACTCAATCAAAGATGAAATAGAGATCCGTGACAGACATTATGAGTGGAACAGTAGTACTGGCGGAGCTGTGACATTTATTGCAGTTTGAAATTTTACTAAAGTTTGAAGAGCGCAGACACAAAGCAGTAATTACATTGAATTTACTTCTTGAATTGATAATAGCCAAGTTGAATTTACTTTGTTTTGTACAAAACGATCACGACTGACTTATGAAAACTGCAGTCGAGATCAAGCATTTCATAACGAAGCGGGGAAATAATATTCGTAGGTAATTGTTCTATATTAAACAAATATCAACTATGACGCACAGGGTTTTTGATTTGGTCATAGATGGTTATATTGGAGTCTACAATTAGCCGATAGGCTTTTAGTTGTGAGCATTATAGCGCTCGGAATTGTCTCACGCCGTAAAAATACGCCGGAAAATTTTCTAAACTCATCGGTTTTTCAATCGGCGTATTCCTTGAACCTCCTATAGGTGCAAGTGCTAGTTTGTAACTTTGGTCTATTGTTGTTGGCAGAGCTATATTTGTTTGTGGCTATTCTTAAATATCATCCACTTCAACAGTCAAAAGTTAATTTTGGTCAATAAAAATAGGACAAATATTTGCCACTTTTTGTTTTGAACGAGATGTAAAATTGTTATTGGTTGTATAATCATTGAAGTGGTTGTTATTTAAGTAGAGTGTTTGTTCTCTTTTCCAATTAAAAAAACAACCATGATGCACAGATATCAAAGATTCCAAATTCAATTTTAATTATAATGCAGATTTCATCTACAGGTGGCATATGTGTGCATCAATGATTCCAAAGTCAATTTTAGCTCTAATGCAGATTTCATCTACAGGTGGCTTATGTGTGCATCAAAGATTCCAAATTCAATTTCAGTTCTAATGCAGATTTCATCTACAGGTGGCATATGTGTGCATCAATGATTCCAAATTCAATTTTAGCTCTAATGCAGATTTCATCTACAGGTGGCTTATGTGTGCATCAAAGATTCCAAATTCAATTTTAGTTCTAATGCAGATTTCATCTATAGGTGGCTTATGTGTGCATCAAAGATTCCAAATTCAATTTTAGCTCTAATGCAGATTTCATCTACAGGTGGCTTATGTGTGCATCAAAGATTCCAAATTCAATTTTAGCTCTAATGCAAATTTCATCTACATGTTTGTATCAAAATTCCAAATTCAATTTTAATTGTAATGCAGATTTCATCTACATGTGTGCATTAAAGATTTTAAATTCAATTTTAGTTCTAATGCAGATTTCATCTATTGGTGGCTTATAACATATCCAGATTCAATTTTAGTTGAGTAGAGTGCTTCTGGATTAAACTGTGTATGTTTTTGCATCAACGTTTCGGATCATGCTCAATGATCCATCATCAGGAAGAGGACAATGCAATAGAGATTTCATCTACATGTGTGCATTCAAGAAAAATTCCAAATTCAATTTTAATTGCAATGGAGATTTCATCTGCATGTGTGCATTAAAGAAAAATTCCAAATTCAATTTTAATTGTAATGGAGATTTCATCTACATGTGTGCATTAAAGATTTCAAATTCAATGTGTGCATCAAAGATTCCAAATTCAATTTTAGCTCTAATTCCAAATTCAATTTTAGCTCTAATGCAAATTTCATCTACATGTGTGTATCAAAAATTCCACATTTAATTTTAATTACAATGCAGATTTTATCAACATGTGTGCATTAAAGATTTCAAATTCAATTTTAATTTTAATGTAGATTTCATCTACAAGGCCAGATTCATTTTTAGTTCTAATATAGATTTCATCTACATGTGGGCATTAAAGATTTCAAATTCAATTTTAATTTTAATGAAGATTTCATCTACAGGTGGCTTATAACATATCCAGATTCAATTTTAGTTCTAATGCAGATTTCATCTACAGGTGGCTTATAACATATCCAGATTCAATTTTAGTTCTAATGCAGATTTCATGTACATGTGTGTATCAAAAATTCCAAATTCAATTTTAATTGCAATGCAGATTTCATCTGCATGTGTGCATTAAAGAAAAAATCCAAATTCAATTTTAATTGTAATGAAGATTTCATCTACATGTGTGGATTAAAGATTTCAAATTCAATGTGTGCATCAAAGATTCCAAATTCAATTTTACCTCTAATTCCAAATTCAATTTTAGCTCTAATGCAAATTTCATCTACATGTGTGTATCAAAAATTCCAAATTTAATTTTAGTTACAGTGCAGATTTCATCAACATGTGCACATTAAAGATTTCAAATTCAATTTTAATTTTAATTTAGATTTCATCTACAGGTGGCTTATAACATATCCAGATTCAATTTTAGTTCTAATGCAGATTTCATCTACATGTGGGCATTAAAGATTTCAAATTCAATTTTAATTTTAATGCAGATTTCATCTACAGGTGACTTATAACATATCCAGATTCAATTTTAGTTCTAATGCAGATTTCATCTACAGGTGGTTTATAACAAATCCAGATTCAATTTTAGTTCTAATGTAGATTTCATGTACATGTGTGTATCAAAAATTCCAAATTCAATTTTAATTGCAATGGAGATTTCATTTGCATGTGTGCATTAAAGAAAAATTCCAAATTCAATTTTAATTGTAATGGAGATTTCATCTACATGTGTGCATTAAAGATTTCAAATTCAATGTGTGCATCAAAGATTCCAAATTCAATTTTATCTCTAATGCAAATTTCATCTACATGTGTGTATCAAAAATTCCAAATTTAATTTTAATTACAATGCAGATTTCGTCAACATGTGCACATTAAAGATTTCAAATTCAAATTTAATTTTAGTGTAGATTTCATCTACAGGTGGCTTATAACATATCCAGATTCAATTTTAGTTCTAATGCAGATTTCATCTACATGTGGGCATTAAAGATTTCAAATTCAATTTTAATTTTAATGCAGATTTCATCTACAGGTGGCTTATAACATATCCAGATTCAATTTTAGTTCTAATGCAGATTTCATCTACATGAGTGTATCAAAAATTCCAAATTCAATTTTAATTGTAATGGAGATTTCATCTACATGTGTGCATTAAAGATTTCAAATTCAATTTTAATTTCTAATACAGATTTCATCTACATGCGTGTATCAAAAATTCCAAATTCAATTTTAATTTTAGTGGAGATTTCATCTACATGTGTGAATTAAAGAAAAATTCCAAAATTCAATTTTAATGCATATTTCATCTACAGTTGGCTTATAACATATAGCAAATTTCATCTACATGTGTGTATCAAAAATTCCAAATTCAATTTTAATTGTAGTGGAGATTTCATCTACATGGGTGCATTAAAGAAAAATTCCAAAATTCAATTTTAATGCATATTTCATCTATCGAATTCAATTTTAATTTTGATGCAAGTTTCATCTACAGTTGGCTTATAACATATCTAGATTCAATTTTAGTTCTAATGCAGATTTCATCTACATGTGTGTATCAAAAATTTCAAATTCAATTTTAATTGTAATGGAGATTTCATCTACATGTGTGCATTAAAGATTTCAAGTTCAATTTTATTTTCTAATGCAGATTTCATCTACATGTGTGTACCAAAAATTCCAAAATTCAATTTTAATGTATATTTCATCTACAGTTGGCTTATAACATATAGCAGATTTCATCTACATGTGTGCATTAAAGAAAAATTCCAAAATTCAATTTTATGTGTATCAAAAATTCCAAATTCAATTTTAATTGTAGTGGAGATTTCATCTACATGTGGGCATTAAAGAAAAATTCCAAAATTCAATTTTAATGCATATTTCATTTACAGTTGGCTTATAACATATAGGAGATTTCATCTACATTTCATCTACATGTGTGCATTAAAAAAAAATTTCAAAATTCAATTTTAATGCATATTAACTTAGCTTATAATATGAGAACATACCCTACCCCTACAAGATTGGAACTTGTGATCTCTCTTGAAAGAGCACAAGTTTTTGAGTATTAGGCCAACTCAAGTATACCATTAGTAAATATTATTTTAGAAAAATATACATTGACTTAGTGTAGATGGACTTTCTTTAACTACATTTTCCTTACTCTACCTAAGAGTCAAAAGTAGCAAAATGATTTGAGTGAATCTTAATTTATTACCCATTGAAATTAAAATACTAAAACAAAATAAAAAATGGTGATTTTGGCATAATGGTTAAAATGAGGAGTTCCTAATGGAGATCTTAGATTAAGTTCTCATACTTTAAGTGTAGAGGAGAAAAGTGCACACCCTTACAATTTTTTCATTTATTTTATATTATCCCTCGATATCTTTGAATGTTATTTTAACACACAATTTGACTTTTTTGGCAGGCTCACTAACTTCAAACTTGAACCTAGTATTCTAATATGTAATATTTTTAAGTTTAAAAACTACTTGACCTAGTTTCCATCAATTTGCCTATCCTAAACTATATGGCACACACAATTCTATCACCTAGATTAGATCACAAGTGTGATCAAATCTCAAGCTTCTAAAATTTATATTCCTACTAAGGTCAACAATTTGAAGACATTACCCATCAAAATGAATGCCAAAATGTATAAATTATACATCTAAGATTGTGTATAAATTATATCATCCTAGTTTACTTTAACATAATAGTTTGATAGATCGCAAAGTATTGAAAGAAGATAAAGTTTTTCTCCTTTATAGGAATTACACATTAGTGTAGCATCAAGAAAGGCAACAATCACCAATCAAGTGATTACTTTTCATTGGAAAAGTACACTACAAATATATCTTTAGACATTGTCATTCATTTACTTGCATTAGTATTTAGCATAATTAGTAACTAGTTTAGTAGTATTTCCTCCCCTAAAGGCTAACTAAAAGTTTAGAAAGTTGTACACTTCAACATGTAATATACCATACTCCAATTGGGTAAGTGCAAAAAGATGGGGGGCCAAAAAGTGGCCACATAGTTTTGAAAAAAAAAAAATACATAATGCAAACCAAACCATTACGCTCTCGCGTTATAATGCGAGCATGTTATTACTTCCTATAAATAAAAAAAAAGCACTTCACTTCATTCCATTTCTTTTTCCTCCTATATACTCGCAGCCTGCAAACCCTAGGAAGCGCGTTTGCATTTTGGAGATCCCAATTTGACACAAAAATCTTTGCAATTCATCGCCAAAATGCCTCCACAACGTCGAGCATGCCAAAGGAGTGAGTTTTATTTGTTTTTTTGTTTGAATTTGTTTCTAAATAGGTAGGTTTGAGTTGATTTTTGATGTAAATTTTGTTAATTGTTAGGAAATGTTAATGCACCTCCTCCTCCTCCTCCTCCACAAAATCCTGCAAAACAACAACCTCCTCCATCCATTCCTCGACATGCCCCTAGAACACAAGAAAATATAATGGGGCAAATTGAAAACAACAAAAAAGAAATTGAAGATATAATTGCAAGGTTGAAAGATCCACTTCAACCTTGCATAGGTCCACGCTTGCTGAATCTCTTGAATCTATGTTATCAAATGTAGATTCAATTAGCAAGCAAATAACTAGTTGGACGGATAAGAGGAGAGAGTTTAGAGATTATTATGTAGACAAGTTGTCATATCAAGATGTGAAAAAATTACAAATCACAAAATTAGACTTGTGTTCAATTTTCACAAACCCACAAACAAATCAACCTCCACCCATTACATGCAAGAGGTTCTCTATCCATTGGTGCAACAACCAAGTGATAAGGGACAATTTTGGGCAGAGGTGGTGGATGGTTTTTGACCATCATCCATGCAATAATAATGAGGTCCCACAATACTTTTTTAGGAAACTCTACTGCAAGTTTGTCCTCAATAAAGTGCCAAACTATTTTGATATGTGGGACTTCCAGGGTAGAGGTGGGGGGTCAACACAAGATAGACCATGGGCACGTCTTGACTCACAGCGGGTAGTGAGATGAGTAATCAGCAGACTAGCCCACGAGCATGTTTCTATCCCTTCCATTGTGAAGGAGAGTGTTGAGGTTGATACACTTCAGTCCATTAGTGCCTTGACCCAGAGCATCATAGAGCATGTCGGTCCTGTAACACAGAGTGGGTTGGGAGATAGTGTGAGGAGTAGGGTCCCACCCCATACTTGTTAGACTTGCGGGTCAGCCTGTGGTTATGATCTCATGGATAGTCAGGATGCAGGTGGACATGCTACATCTGCAGCTGAGCAGATGGTGATAACAGATACCCTCCTGAGTGAGACTTTCAGCCTTGATACTTAGGTAAATATTAGCAAGTTTATTGAATTTAATTTACTAAATTTTATTTTTGAAATGCAAGATTAACTAATTTAAATTGATGATTTTAATGAAATTTCAGGGTCATAGCGTTGATGCAGTTTTCAGTGGTTCGCCACCTACATTTTACACTAGATCATCTACTGTCAGGGTTTGTAACTAATAAACAATTATAAATATTACATGTGAATAGCATCATTATATGAATGATATTCTAATATTTGATTTTGGATGTTGAATAGGTTAATATTGTAGATTTTATGGCAACACCTGCCATCGGTGGTGGACTTCAAAGCTTTACGGAGGTAATAAAATAAATAGTTTAATGAATGAATTGTACTTACTAGATTTTTGTATGTGACTTGTTTGCTTTATTGTGTGTACTTCCATGTTTAGATGAACATGTGTGTATGTTAGGAGCCATGATTTGCATCACTATTATAGTTTTCGTAATTGAATAATGTTGTTTTATTTCTAGATGATGCAGACTACGGAGAAACCGCCCCATGTTCAGAGGGCAATGGAGCATGGTGTGGCCTCTACAATTCATAGCTCCATGGCATTGACAAGGGTATGAGGTAGATTAGTAAATTTCAATTTACATTCATTATTATAGTTGTCTATTTTTGAAAAATCAAAAGATTATTGATTTGAAGTTTAATTTCTATCTGGATGGTTTCTATAGGACATGACATCACCAGGGCCTATTCCTGCTACTAAGGCAAGTGAGGAGATAGATTATATGTTAGTGGTAAGTGATTATTTTGTTAAATGTTTTATTTTTTATAACATGTAATTTCTATATATTAATGTCTATACTTTTTATTGTAATAGGTAAAGATGCAGGAAGAACTAAATAGGAGGATTAGCCCTCAGGTTTGTAATGGACCACCCACATGCGCATCTCCATCCCCTAGAAGATCAAAGGCTACCCATAATCTATTCTCTTCACCAGCTAGAGGGGAATGACTTTTTATTGTGTTCCTTTGTTGTATGCCTATATGACATTTGTGGACATATATTTTGTATTGTATATAGTTGACATTGTATGCCTATATGGCATTCTTGTAAGCCTATATGGCTATTTTGTATATATGTTATACTTATATCGATAGATATTGATGTATGCCTATATGGATATTTGGTTAATACAAATCTTTTTTATTGATGGCATCCATACTTGCATTATAAATCCATGTTTGAATGGATATTTCTAGATGGCTACTTCAAATATTTAAAGTTCAATTGTATTACATAGGATGTTTGTTGATCCAATAACCTAGCTATTGTTATTCAAGTATCACCTAAACCTCATTTTGGAACTAAAAGATAAAAGTTGTATTTAAAAAACAAATGAATCATCATGTTGAACAGAAAATATTAATATTCTTTATGAGTAGCATAGAATGTCAACTATATGCAATACAAAAAAATGAATCATCATGTTATTCTTTATGTTTGAGATCCTGAAAATGACTAAGTCTGGTAGCCTGATATCCTGAAACACTAGGATGAATATCCAAGTCATTAGGATGATTGCGCCTTGAGAAAAAGTCATTAAGATGAACACCTAAAGGAGACTTTCTTAAACATTCAAACATTGACCAACAAGCATGAAGGGTTAAGGCACAATTTGCAACTCATAAAGCCTCAAAAGGGTGCCCAACTTAGAGAGAGCATTCATTTAAGACAAGGCTCCCATTGACACCTGTTCCACCATAAAAGTGCACCTAAGGTGGAAGGAGAACAAGCCTCTAGTAAGTGAAGCACACCTATTGCCTAAACCACTTCATTATGGCACCCTAGCATGAGGAGGAGTATATAAGTCAATAGGAAATGGTGCCTAGAATGAAAATGAAGGACTAAGTGGCATTTTCAATAAGCATCAATTCACCTTGAGCTTTCAATAAATACATCAAATTGAGCCCCATAAGCCTAGGCACCCTTTGCCTTCAAAAGAACCTTGTATCGACGTCAAGAGTTGGTCGTATCGGCGTATTGGCAGACCTTGGTTAGGCTTCGCCGATAGTGGTCTATCTTACTGACAAGTGTGGTTCAAAGTTGATGACATCGGTGTATCAGAAGATAATCCCATCGATGCATCGGGAGAGCAGTTGAGAGCTTCGTTGATGAAGGGAGTCACACCGACAGTCAAAATCCATTGGTGTATCAACCCAACGAGATCAGAGTTCACCGATGTTTGGAGTCTCACTGACGGGTGTGGTCTGAAGGTTGTCATAGGTGAGATCGGTGTGTCAATAGAAAAGTTTTTGAGTGTGTCGATGGCAATAAGTCCTATTGATAGGCGAGGGACTTAGAGTCTCGTATCGGAGTGACAAAGACATTGGTGTGAAAGGATATAAAGTCACCGATAGTTGTCTATCTAACTGATAAGAGTCAATGATGGGATGTTTGTCAGAAGTGAAATCAAACGGAGTCATAGTGGCATCGGCCTATCGGCCGATGAAGTTTTAAGCTTATCGATGGTATGTTGTCTCACCAATAGTGAGTTTGAAGGTTCAAAAGTTGCTAATTATATGCTTCCACTGTGTGCTCTGCATCAGACACTCATCCCTACTACAGTCTAGCATTCTCTAGTTGTGTTCCTCCCTTTATTTTTGTGAACGCCTCTAGAAGTAATGTTGAGTTACTTCTGATGTCCTTATTGACTGGTGTTGTTTTGGATTCATGTGTAGTCCTTGTTCCTTATAGTCTATTGTCTACTTGACTGTTTGTTGTAACTTATTGAACCATTATGATTTTGAATATTTAGATTTAGAGGGCATTAGACACCAAAACTTCTTGACCTTTAACAACCCAACCTAGAATCAATAGATTTTTGTCCATCCCAACTATTCTAGTCAAGACAAAGCATGTTGATTCTCATTCAATCCAAAGTTCATTAATAGGATTATCTTATCATAATATTTAGGGAAATGACCACCTAGATGGACAATGATGTGAGCTATCTATAAAGAAACTTACAAGAAGTATAGGAGGCATGAGAATCCCTCCATGTTGTTTATCAAGTTGAATGATCTATGACACATCATGTATCATTAGAAAATATTCTTGAAGAGAAAGCAAGTGAAAATACTCAAAACAACCCATAACAAGGTAGAGAAGTTTAAAGGATGGAGGTTGCAACACTTTCCAACCTCATAGCCACACTAGTCCAATGGATCAGGATGCTAAAGGCTAGAGGTGTTGAGAAACCTCTAAAGGACAAAACTATAGAAAGACCAAAAGTTCAAACGAATCCATTCAACACTAGGGTTGAGAAAAAATAGGGGGCAACTCAATCTTCCCTATCTAATTTTTTTTTTTTCAAAAAACTAGCAATGACACTTTCCCACATCTTCAACAACCTAGTGGAGCTTATGCGCCACAAAATCATGTGACTCCCATAGTGTATCATCCCATCACTATCCAACCAATGTATCTAGGATATCAAACAAATGTGTAAATAAAAAATCAATGTAGTACATAAGCCCCTTCCATGGGTCTCATGTTCATAAGAACTCCAACTTCTGAAGATTCCTTTTCAGGAACCTACTTAGACTATTTAAAAGAACCTCTTGACTTAAAAATTTGTAATATGTTATTATTACATGCCCTCCCAAATGTACCAAAATTCAAAGGGGAAGGGAATCTAAATTCCCACATCAAGGCATATATGATGACTGTAAGAGAGATCTTCCCTTGGGACATAGTTGTGGCTAGGATATTTCCCAAGACCCTTGAAGGAATCATGTTAAATTGGTACTATTACCTTCCAAAGGTCTCTATACATTTCTTCATACAACCCATTGGTGATTTTGTGATACATTTCAATATGAACAAATTGATCAAGGCAAGAATTTGAGAGTTTCTAAGTATGAAATAAAATGTTTAGCTATTGGTACATTTTTAGAAGTCAGAGGCAAGTCCTTTATTTGTCAACTAGTGCTCTAAATATGGCCCATAGAGAAGTTACCTTATAAGTCTTATGAGGAATATTTAGAAAGTGCATTAAGAATTGATCAAGCCACAATTAGTAGTGGGTAAAGGGTTTACAGAATAAATGGATGGTTGATGACTTCCCAATCTAGAGATAATAGTGAAAACAATCCTTCCACCATTAGGATATTGAAAAATAATCATAATGTAATGATATATGGGATAACTGACATACCCCTTGTGAAAAGTGATGATCATAACAAGAATGGTCACCTCAACTTAATGCCCAATAATTTTAATACTATCAAGCATCCACATAATAGTAGATAATCTTATCAAAAGTCACAGAGAAATTTCTAAGGACCATAGTGTTATCCCTATGACTTGACACATACTACTTATTTAATAAAGCAAAGGGACATGATATAAATATTGTTGTTATATGGAGCCTAATCAGAATCAGAGGTTAAATTTCCCCAACTGTTATCAGCATGGTTTCCCCCCAAATATTTTCCTACTAGTTTTGGTGCCTTGAAGTCTAAGTGCATGAAAATTATTCTGAGTTGGCAACCTAATCCAATGACTTGACACGGATCCCAAAACCACCTATTGGACCAATAGGATCCTAGGTGCTCACTTCATGCATTATGATTTCTAGGCACCATTTTGATGCTCCATCACAAGGAAAGTGCGCCCACACTTGCAAGTGTTTTTCTTCAGGATCTAGGCGCTAGTTGAAGGTTGTAGTTACCAAGAAGAGCACCTAGCAAGAGGAAGTCTTTTGGAGTCTCCAAAACACATCAAACACTTGACTAACAACAAGATAACTTTTTCCCAAGTTAGGCGCTTCAAGAGGGAAGTTAAAACATGAATAAGCACCAATTTGTCTAGGTGCAAACTCAAGCTTGTTGAGGATACACATGGCACCCAACATTCCTTGGTGATTTCACGAACTTCAAATGCTTAGAACTATTCAAGGAATGCCCAATGCACCCAACATTCCTTGGTGATCTCATCTTGCACCAATACATCACCAAACTTTCAATCACAAGATTAATTTAAACTTAGGCGCTCATTAAGAGTCTTTCCAATGTTGGCGCATCTGAGAGGTTGAGCTGGCAAGAGATGACACCTAGCTTCCTAGACCTTGTTTCAATATGTTTGAGTTCCAAAGTTGACTCAATTGTATCAAGATGGCACCATAGATTATTTGGACTAGTTCCTTAGAGTTTCAAAAACATTCTGTCTCCTTGAAAATTCCTCCTACATGCTTGGGCGCCATTTCAAGGTCCTGGAACCATGATGTAGTGCCTTATTGCTCTAGGCACCCATTCATGATTGTGTAACTTGAGATTGGCGCCTAGAGTGAATAGGCTTTCATCTTGACTTAATTCACTAAGGCAACCTCATCTTGAAGGCCAAACAACTTTTCCTACCAAAGCACCTTGTTTGATGTGCTTCTTAACATGATACTTCTATGCTAGGCGGCACTTTAAGGCTGGAAGAGAGAAAGTGCGCCTAACCTATCTTGGCTGACTTTAGGACTTCAAATTCCTTTATTAGGTGTGGAGCATGCTTGAATGATGTTGCTCTTAACATCTTGCACTTCCAAACCCTGATTGAAGACTCCACATCCTTGGGCACTCATTTGGACATCACCTAATTGAGTGTGTAGGAGGTATAAAGCTTAACATTGACATGAGGACAAGCGCTTAGTAAAGGAGAGTTTATCAAATATTTAAACATGTGAATGAAGTCATAGAAATGCACTAAGTCATCTAGGTGCCATTTTCCCCTTGTGTACCCTTACATTTGCACCTAAGAAGAAGTTGCAACTTTACACTACCTCCTTCTGACGATTTTTGGGGCAGCAGAAAACCTTTCACCACGGGCAAATGTCTCAGAGATATAAAAAACTGAGAGAGTTTATTATAGAGGCACTCTACGTGATCATGTTTCTTCAGATGGAATGTTTCTAAGTGACATGGTTTTCGAGTAATAACCATTCAAAGATTGCTGCTTTTTTGCACTTTGGACTCTTCAGGGATATCGTCGGTACAATGTAGCTCGGACTGTTTCGACATCTTTGGGTGAAAAATAGGACCATGCCTAGCGTAAATGTACCCATTCAGACACATTGGAATAGTCAATTTGGTCACATCAAGAGGACAAAAGTTACACCCCTTTGGAACTTTACACTGCCTCCTTCTGATGATTTTTGGGGCAGCAGAAAACCTTTCACCACGAGCAAATGTCTCAGAGATATAAAAAACTGAGAGAGGTTATTGTAGAGGCACTCTACATGATCGTGTTGCCTTAGATAGAATGTTTCTAAGTGACACATCTTTCAAGTAACAACCATTCAAAGATTGCTACCTTTTTGCACTTTGGACTCTTCAGGGATATCGTCGGTACAATGTAGCTCAGACTGTTTCGACATGTTTGGGTGAAAAAAGGGACCATGCCTAGCGTAAATGTACCCATCTGGATGTGTTAGAATAGTTAGTTTGGTCACATCAGGACTAGGATGAAAGTTACACCACTTTGCAACTTTACACTGCCTCCTTCTGATGATTTTTGGGGTAGCAGAAAACCTTTCACCACGGGCAAATACCTCAGAAATATAAAAAACTAAGAGAGGTTATTGTAGAAACACTCTACATGATCATGTTACCTTAGACAGAATATTTCTAAGTGACACAGTTTTCAAGTAACATCTCATCAAAGATTTCTACCTTTTTGCACTTTAGACTCTTCAGGGATATCGTCGGTACAATGTAGCTCAGACTGTTTCGACATGTTTGGGTGAAAAATAGGACCATGCCTAGTGTAAATGTACCCATCCGAATGCATTGGAATAGTTAGTTTGGTCACATCAGGAGTAGGACACCAAAAATACATAACATGATGATGTAAAAATGTGTATATGTGTAAAAATATAGGAGGAAATAAAAAAAAGACAAATCTTACAAATTAATGTGCATACTTACAACTCAATGTAACATGACTTTACAAAATCAATGTGAATACTTACAAATTAATCCAATGAACCATCTGGGTCTACTCTACTCTTTATTGTGCCAAGTATTGCTTCATGGTCAGACTCATGCACCTTCCACAAGATTTTGTTTAAAGGTATACCCCGATACTTTATCAAATGAACATTGGATGCCACAACAAGGTTCAAGTAATGAAGAATCTTCTGATGTGTGTCAAAGTCCTAAAACCGTCAAATATTAACACTCTTATGTGGGTACCTTCTAAGCCATGTTCCAGTAATAACCACTGAGCCTATAGGGTATTCAATGTTTCCTCCATCTGTAACAGGGGCCTCCAATTTCTTTTTGGCCTCAACACAATGACATAAGTAATAATCTTTTCCCTCTTCATTATCTTCATCTACAATAACTACATATACGTACCCTAAATTGATATGTAGTAAATTAGATGAAATTAGTCAACATCACAAAAACACTACAAAGTAAGATGACCTTACCTAGTTAAACTAGATGAAATTAGATGCATATACGTGCCCTATATTACCTGGTTGAACTAAATCTAATATGTGGTCAAAGTCAACTGATGATTCCATCTGTGTTAGTTCTAGTGCTGTTGGGGGTCGATACGTGTCAAGTGGGCTAAGATAACTTAACTATCATTCGTCAACCCACTCCTTTGACTCACACTCATCTAAGACTTGAATTATATAGGAAGAACAAAAACATGACATCTTTCACATATGGATACTCCATGAACCTGCAATTGAACTTCTGAAAGAGTGCATCTCATTTGATCATGTCAGTGTACAACAGTCCTCATATGGTGCAATGTTAGTATCATCTATCAACCAAAAAAATCTATGAACTGAAGACTTACCTTCATTACCTAGACCCATGGAAGCATTACACCACTTGACAATCAATTTTACATCTGTCAACTTTGCATTGTCTTTATACTTTAACTCTTCTTATGCTATGGCTCTTTTGATACATGCTCATGCACCATCATGCTCCCCCTTTCCATGCCCAGCCTCACAAAAGTTCCACATATGCTGAATACCTGTAAAATTATGCCTCCTACTCAGCCAATAGAAATTCTGTGAGTTCTTGAATTGTGATGCATAGTTATCTGACCATATGTTATGCTGACTAAACGATATGCCCCTTCTAGCCAAATCATTGTAGAAAACCTGAAAGAAACCTTGCATGAACTCCATAGAATGCGTACGATTATCACTAATATAGAAATTATTCTCCCTTATGATCTTTCTGTCATCCTCTGTACTATCATTCACATGAATGAATGCGATGTGCATAAATATAGAAACCTGTGTGGAGTTGTAATATTGTGATTGCACCTCACGCTGTGGCTATAGATTGTAGTTCTCTACAAAGTCAATAAATGAAACAATGCTACCAACTGGAAACGTGTCCTTACATAACTTGAATTGCAAGTCCAACCATCAAGCTCTATGGGCATGTCTTGCATAGTCATACACTATGCTGTCATGAAATATAGGCATAAACTGATACACTAGATACTTTTCAATAACCAATTCACACCTCTTTGCTTCTTTACCATCTTTTGTATTGTATGCCACTGTTTTATACTTGCCAAACTCTACTAGTTCGTTTCCAACCGCATGTGTTCTTTCCATATATTCACATATTGGCAAATGTTGCAAGCCACCTCAACAATGACATGTGCCATCCAAGCATAATTTCTTGTAGAATATTTGACCTTCCTCTCTTTCACATAAAATTCTTGATATGAAGTCTCTTGAAGATGTTGGTGGGGCACATATGGCACAACCCTGCAAAACATTGTTAGTATGCATATCTAAACATATAGACCTATAAGCATCAAAATGGTTAGAAATTTCAATATGTAATCTACAACAACAAGTAGTGAGTGTGTGATTTATCTTTACATAGAAAGGTTTTAGCATTTCAAAATATCTTTGACAAATTTTGATTTGAGGATACTTCTCTAGAAATTTACCATAAAACTCTGTTTGAGTCTCATCCAAAAAATACTTTGGATGTGGCTCACAGTTCTGACTACCGATTCTCCTTCTTACCACATCCCTTTGATTCGGATATACCCTTGTGTAATTCTTCCAAAAGTCTTCAATTATTGATCTCAATGCTTCAACAATTGGTTTATCTTTTCATGGTAGTCTCCTCGAGAATGCCCATAAATCATTGGCATTAGTGTCCTCAATTCTTTAGTGTCTTCCAATGGCTCTTGATAAAGTTTTCCTATTAATTCTCAATTCTTGACTCGTCTTTCTAATGAGATGAGATTTCCTTGTTTGACTACTTACTATAGTCGATGCAATCACATGCCGTGTTGCATTACTATCTTTTGTGTATGAGGTGTTACTCACACTCTCATACACACTCATTAGATTCTTGACAATAGATTTTTCACTTGAAGCCTCTGATGTTCTCAACCCAAGAATCTTCATGATGGACCTATACTTTATACTTCGCATCATTTCAATGAATAGTTGACATCTTGCAGTCTCATTTAACTTTTCAAAGAACAATCTCCAAATCTTATGAGTATATCTTCTACAAGTGCGTTTTGGAATCTTACCTTCCATTGGCTGCAAAATATTCTCATCAATTTCAATCAAATACTTTGGCTTTCTATGCAAATTTCTAGGTGGTGTTAAGTTAAGTAAATTCATCTCAACATTAGGAATTTCATCAATATTTAAATGAGATGGGCTAGATGGCATACCTTCGATCGAAGATGGAATAGATGACATACCTTGAGGTTGAGGTGGGAATGATGGCGTACCTCCTTCATCACATGTGAGTGATGATGTACTCTCAACTTGATATGTGGTAGATGGTGTCCCTACATGTTGACTTGCGGTAGAGGACATGTCTCCAACTATGGTATTCAAATCTCTCGTAGCATGAAGTTTTTGCATTCGTTCTCTTTGTGCCACCAATACCATATCTCTTTATGATGGTTGTGGTTCCTCTTCAATTGGTATGTCTTCATTTATCGTGTCCAATTTCCTCTTCTCATGAAGTTCCCTCATAGTCACTGCTTTCTTTGCATTCTTAGCTTCTATCTCTTCTTGTGTTGGTTTAATTCTTGATCGTTTCCTCGGCATGACAAAGAATTTGTCTATAGCATGATAAAGAGACCAATATTACTTCCTAAGAAATAAATACAAGATAATAGTGGGATTGTATTTTTATTATGTTGTAAGGATTTATTCTTGTATAGTTTGACATCATGGTATGTTAAGGTCTATTTATTACACATAATTATTAAAGAGCCCAAGTGTAGAAAATATACATGACATCATGTGAGACTGTAGGCTGCTTTCTTGATTGGGAATGTGTCTATTTTAAACATGTATGATAAAGCATGATAAAGTAATTCAATCCGAATTAAGGAAAATGTAAAGAACATGCATGTAAAGACTTGACATACCTTAAAAATGAAGATTCGAATGGAGAGAGTAGCCAATTATGTAGTATTTTTTTCTTCTTGCATCAAACTCCTCAACAATTTGAGTTTTTCACCACTTGCTTCCTTTTCAATGTTAAATTGAATAACACTCAAATATAATTACTAACAACAATACTATTAACCAATCTATAATGTTAAATTCCTAAAATTGAATCACAATTAACATTGCAACACTACAAAAATTGAAACTTGAATAGATATATATCAAACTTGGTGTGAAAACTATGTTATTTCCTCCTTCTCAAGTTGACAAATTAGAAAAGGTGGTGGAAAGATCATGCAAAGGTGGTACAATGTGTCAAATGTGCATGTGAACTTCCAACAGCATGAAAGCACTTCTTTTTTATCGGAGTACGCACAAAATCATTATGAAAATAGAGCATGTGGGCCTGGATCACGGTGGTCAACACTTTTTTACCATTTCTATAGCAAGACAAAATGCGAGCACGTAATAACGCGCTCGTGTTTTGTCCTGCTATAGATTGATCACATCTTGTGCATTTCTCTTTCCAAACCTTCCCCTTCAGACTTGAATGACCACGAGGTTTTTGAGAGAGAACTTTTCTTGTTTCCTGCAAGAGCTTGCCAGATGCTTCACCATATGATAGGCATAACAATGAAGGGGCAAGCCCTCATAATCAAGTTCTTGATAGAAAATGCCCATCAAGGAAGAAAGATAGATCTTCTTTGGAAGCAAAAGTTCTAGTTTGTGACAAATCCTTAGCCAAGCATAAATAGCAGGGGTTCTATCAAGTGATTGCCAATCCGCTTCCACAAAGTCTCCTGAAGACTTCTTGATTGATTCCAAAACATCCACACCCCAAAACTAGAGAGGCAATAAATATAATCAAACCCATAAATCTACATTTGATGACAGAAACCCTCAATACTATACCTTAAACCCTAATGCCTAAACCCTCCAACCCTATCCCTAATCCTTATACCATCCACACTCTACTTTAACCCTAATCCCTCAACCCTTAACCCTAAACCTTATCCCTAAACCCTAATCCCTCAACCCTCAACCCTAATCTATCATCCCTCAACTCTAATCCCTCATCCCTAAACCCTAAATTCTATCCCTATTTCTAAACCCTCAACTGACTCAATACTATACCTTAAACCCTAATCCCTTATCCCTAAACCGTCCAACCCTATCCCTAATCCTTATACCCTCCACACTCTACTTTAACCCTAATCCCTCGACCCTCAACCTTATCCCTAAACCCTTGACCCTCAAACCTCAACCCTCAACCCTCAACGTAACCCTAATCCCTCAACCCTTGACTCTGATCCCTCGACCCTCAACCCTATCCCTAAATCCTAAACCCTAAAGCCTCAAGACTCAACCCTTCACTCTAATCCCTCAACACTAAACCCTATCCCTAAACCCTCAACACTATACCTTAAACCCTAATCCCTCAACTCTCAACCCTAATCTATCATCCCTTAACTCTAATCCATCATCCCTAAACCCTAAATGCTATCCCTATTCCTAAACCCTCAATCGACTCGATACTATACGTTAAACCCTAATCCCTTATCCCTAAACCCTCCAACCCTATCCCTAATCGTTATACCCTCCACACTCTACTTTAACCCTAATCCCTCAACCCTCAACCCTATCCCTAAACCATTGACCCTCGAACCTCAACCCTCAACCCTCAATGTCAAACCCTAATCTCTCAACCCTTAACTCTGATGCCTCGGTCCTCAACCCTATCCCTAAACCCTAAACCCTAAATCCTCAACCCTCAACGTTAAATCCTAATCCCTCAACCCTTCACTCTAATCCCTCAACCCTAAACCCTATCCCTAAACCCTCAACACTGTACCTTAAACCCTAATCCCTCAACCCTCAACCCTAAACCTTATCACTAAAACCTAATCTCTCAACCCTCAACCCTAATCCGTCATCCCTCAACTCTAATCCCTCATCCTTAAACCCTAAATGCTATTCCTATTCCTAAACCCTCAACTGACTCGATACTATACCTTAAACCCTAATCCCTTATCCCTAAACCCTCCAACCCTATCCCTAATCATTATACCCTCCACACTCTACTTTAACCCTAATCCCTCAACCCTCAACCCTATCCCTAAATCCTTGACCCTCGAACCTTAACCGTCAACCCTTAACTCTGATGCCTTTAACCTCAACCCTATCCCTAAACCCTAAAGCCTCAACCCTCAACGTCAAATCCTAATCCCTCAACCCTTCACTCTAATCCCTCAACCCTAAACCCTATCCCTAAACCCTTAACACTATACCTTAAACCCTAATCCCTCAACCCTCAACCCTAAACCTTATCCCTAAACCCTAATCCCTCAACCCTCAACCCTAATCTGTCATCCCTCAACTCTAATCCCTCATCCCTAAACCCTAAATGCTATCCCTATTCCTAAACCCTCAACTGACTCGATACTATACCTTAAACCATAATCCCTTATCCCTAATCCTTATACCCTCCACACTCTACTTTATCCCTAATCCCTTGACCCTCAACCCTATCCCTAAACTGTTGACCCTCAAACCTCAACCCTCAACCCTCAATGTCAAACCCTAATCCCTCAACCCTTAACTCTGATCCCTTGACTCTCAACCCTATCCCTAAACCCTAAAGCCTCAAGCCTCAAGCCTCAACATCAAATCCTAATCCCTCAACGCTTCACTCTAATCCCTCAACCCTAAACCCTCAACACTATACCTTAAACCCTAATCCCTCAACCCTCAACCCTAAACCTTATCCCTCAACCCTCAACCTTATTCCGTCATCCCTCAACTCTAATCCCTCATCCCTAAACCTCAAATGCTATCCATATTCCTAAACCCTCAACTGACTCGATACTATACCTTAAACCCTAATCCCTTATCCCTAAACCCTCCAACCCTATCCCTAATCCTTATACCCTCCACACTCTACTTTAATGCTAATCCCTCGACCCTCAACCCTATCCCTAAACCCTTGACCCTCGAACCTCAACCCTCAACCCTCAACATCAAACTCTAATCCCTCAACCCTTAACTCTGATCCCTCAACCCTATCCCTAAACCCTAAAGCCTCAAGCCTCAACCCTCAACGTCAAATCCTAATCCCTCAACCCTAGACCCTATCCCTAAACCCTCAACACTATACCTTAAACCCTAATCCCTCAACCCTCAACCCTAAACCTTGTCCCTAAACCCTAATCCCTCAACCCTCAACCCTAAACCTTGTCCCTAAACCCTAATCCCTCAACCCTCAACCCTAATCTGTCATCCCTCAACTCTAATCCCTCATCCCTAAACCCTAAATGCTATCCCTATTCCTAAACCCTCAACTGACTTGATACTATACCTTAAAACCTAATCCCTTATCTCTAAACCCTCCAATCCTATCTCTAATCGTTATACCCTCCACACTCTACTTTAACCCTAATCCCTCGACCCTCAACCCTATCCCTAAACCCTTGACCCTCGAACCTCAACCCTCAACCCTCAACATCAAACCCTAATCCCTCAACCCTTAACTTTGATCCCTCAACCCTCAACCCTATTCTAAACCCTAAACCCTAAACCGTCAACCCTCAACGTCAAATCCTAATCCCTCAACCCTTCACTCTAATCCCTCAACCCTAAACCCTCAACACTATACCTTTAACCCTAATCCCTTAACCCTCAACCCTAAACCTTATCCCTAAATCCTAATCCCTCAACCCTCAACTCTAATCCCTCATCCCTAAACCCTAAATGCTATCCCTATTCCTAAACCCTAAACGCTATCCCTATTCCTAGACCCTCAATGAGCTCGATACTATACCTTAAACCCTAATCCCTTATCCCTAAACCCTCCAACCCTATCCCTTAACCCTAATCCCTCAACCCTCAACCCTATCCCAAAACCCTTAACCCTCGAACCTTAATGTACTCAATCCTCAACGTCAAACCCTTAACTCTGATCCCTTGACCCTTAACCCTTAAAACTTGAACCCTAAAAACTATCCCTACATGTTCGACACTTGACACTATATCTTAAACCCTAATCCCTTAACCGTCATCCCTAAAGCCTCAACCCTAAATCATTAAACCTTCAACCCTAAACCCTATCCCTAATCCCTCTACCCTCAACACTCTTATTTAACCCTAATTCCTTGACCATTAACCCTATCCCTCAACCTCAACCCTCAATCCTCAACCCTCAACTCTCAACATTAAACCCTAATTCATCAACCCTAAACCCTAATCCCTCAAACCTAAACCCTATCCCTAAACTATCAAACCTCAACACTATACCTTAAACCCTAATCCCTATCCCTCAACCCTTAACCCTTAAAACTTAAACCCTATCCCTACACCCTCAACACTTGACACTATACCTTAAGCCTTAAACCCTCATCCTAAAGCCTCAAGCCTCAATCCTTAAACCTTCAACCCTAAACCCTATACCTAATGCCTCTACCCTCGACACTCTAACCCTAACCTCGACATTAAATGCTAATCTGTCAACCCTAAACCCTAATCCATCAACCCTAAACCCTATCCCTAAACCCTCAACCCTCAACACTATACCTTAATCCATCAACCCTAAAACCTAATCCCTCAACCCTCAACCCTAAACACTATCAATAAACCCTTAACCCTCGACACTATACCTTAAAGCCTATGAGAAAAGCTTTGTGTATGGTACATCCATAGTGAGTAATTAACAATTGAAATCAGAAGGATGATCATTATGAGAAAATATTTGCATTGGGGTACATCTATGTTTCTTGCTGTCCACCCCGCACTTAGGGAAGGTATATTGTTATGAAATAGGCAAATAATCTCCCATTGTTTATTGGCTATATCCACAAGAACTTCTAAACTATACCTTAAACCCTAATCCCTCAACCCTCAACACTCTACCTTAAACCTAATCCCTTAACCCTTAACCCTAAACGCTATCCCTAAAGCCTCAACCCTAAACCCTAATCCCTCAAGGTCCTAAACTCTAATCGCTTATCCCTAAACTCTAAATCCTATCCCTAAACGCTCAACCCTCAACCTTAAACCTTAATCACTCAATCCTTATCCACCCCTCTCCTCCCCTATCTAGCTCACTCCCATCTCTACCCTCCTCTGCCCTCGACACTATACGTACATAAATATAGGCATACATAGATACATACATACATATAGGCATACATAGATACATAGATATATACATACATACATACATACATACATACATATAGGCATACATAGATAGATAGATACATACATACATGATTAATAGACTCGAACAGAAAAAAATTTAAGGGGAACATAATGTGAGCACATTATAACGTGCTAACATTATGTCGTGCTTTGGGAATCCCAAGCCTTGGGCTTGAGATTTGCTTTAGATTTCCAAACCAAAGGCTTGGAGTGCCTTTTGAACAATCACAAACATGTTTTTCCATATTCTTCAAGATTTCACATAATTTTGTTTATGCCAACCCTCAGATTTGCACATGTTTCAAGGTCAAACAAATCGAACACCTGGGTAATGTTAGGCTTTCTCTTAGCTATTTGACGATGTGATTTTTTTCACATTTTAACAATGTTAAGCCTTTCATCTTTAATTTATTTTGTTTGTTTGTCCATTTTTGGGCAAAAACCACTGTTTGGTCTTTTTTTCATTGTAAATTAATTATTCATTGAAATTTTAAAAAAATTACATATTTAGAAGCTAGACTCCACTCTACAAATATTAAAAAAAGAAAAAAATGATTTTCAATTAGTTTTCAAAATTTATAGGGGTAGCACAGCTAAAATTCTATTTTTTAGGATGTGTCCACTTTGAAAATTAGTAAAAAATCAAATATTCATCAAAAAATTATCAGAAAAATTAGGCATAAACTACATGCTATTAGCTAATTTCTCACTGAAGTGAATTTAAAAATACCAAAAAAAAGTTGACCTTTTGAGGGAGCCACAAAACATGCTATGTTATGTTTTTTTTGATAGAAACAACACCAATTTATGTGGCTCCCTCTTTTAAACCCCTTAATTTATGCCATTTAAAAAAAAAATAGTAGTTTAGAAAGTAGACTCGGAGCACTACGAACATTGTTTTGGTTGCATCTCCAAATTTTGAGTGTAACAATGCTCAATTTCTCATCCAAGGCCAGTATTTCCCGATTTCAGAAAAAAAGTGGCCACTTAAGACCCCTTTTTGGCCCCCCATCTTCTTGCACTTACCCAATTATAGTCGTATTGTTTTAGTTACATTTAAAATACATGTTAAATTAGTGAATTTACAATTAGTGATGAAATTCAAATTATATTGTTAGATGAAGAATGCATATTTTAGTTAATCTATTATAATAGTTTCTTTGTGTTTCGTAATATTTATAATATAATTATATAACATGGAACTTAATTTAAAATATTATATTCTTTACATTTATAATTATAATAATTATTATTTTTAAAATATATTTTAATACATTAAAGCTATAATATCTATAATAACTAATTTAATTATATTGTAACTATTAAAGAGCCAACATACAAAAATAATTAAAACTAAAACTATTAAATAACTGTGAAGTAAATAAGAATAAAAATAACTCTTATGTACATAAACTAACTAAAAAATAACTCTCTAAATAAATAAAATAATATAAAAATAACTCTTTAAGTAAATAGAAATAGCTCCTCAAATAAAATAAACATTGTTCTTATATAAAAAAAAGGTTGGATGAGATTAAAGGATATCTCAAAAATTTACTTTAAATTAACACTAAAATAAACTCATATTATTATACTCTCTCTCTATGTGTGTGTGTGTGTGTGATTCATAAGCTTGCTATGAATATGACAACATATATGTATATAAAAAGGAGAAACTTCAAATTGAAGGCTCACTGCTAGTGCATGAACAGAGGCATACACAATTTGAGTTAAACATGAAGACCATCCCATCTAGTCACATTGTTGGATATAATTTTCTCCTCTTGTTGAAAGCATGCTTTATTTGCCAGTTGATCTTCTAGCTAATTGGTTTCTCTATAACAATGCTTTATTGAAGCAATGTGCAGGTTGTCCATGGTTGCCTAGATTGCCTCAGTGATGTTAAGTTTCCAATTCTATACATTTCTTGTTCTAATGGCATTGATACAAACTTGGGATTCTCCTTCTATTTTGATGTCAATTAGATTTTTGTGTTTGCAGAGATTTAGGCCAGCTAGCAGAGCTTGGAATTCTACCTCGTTATTGGTTCTGTCAAATAGCTTCTTCACGATTGCCCACACAATATCTCCCTTCTCATCTCTAATTGTGTATCCTGCTCAAGATTTCTTGGGGTTACCTTTTGTTGCTTCGTTGAAGTTCAGTTTTAGATGGCTTGAGGGTGAAGGAAACTACTTTACTAAATCTCTTTCCCTTTTCTTTGTGATGTGTGTCTCTCTTGCGGAGTATTCTGCCAACACCTTCAATAGATTCCACCTTTTCATGATTTTGTTGTCCCAATGCATGAATGGCTTTGGGTTACTTTGTGGTTTCCAAACTCTGGCGATTACTATCTCATAGATTCCTACCTTAATCTTTTTTTTTCCTTCTCCCACTGTTGCTTCCTTCTCCTAAACAATTCTAGAGTTCCTCTCTCACCAAATATGCGAGAGGATCATTGATAAGCCTGTGATCCACATTCCTTCCTAGAGGGAGTTTCTTCTCTTTGGCCAACTCTAAAACAAAGGGGTTAAGTCATTTAGGAGTGCCCCCTTCTAGTCATAACATTCAAAGAACCAACACCAGATGTTCTATGTGAATGAGCAAGATAACAAGAGATGATCCATGTCTTCCTCTATGTTTCTACATAAGGTGTATCTAGAGGGTCCACATTTGCCAATTTTCTTTGTCCTATCATTTTTGAATATCCTTATTGTTTCATAGTCTAGGCGAATTCTCCTGCCTTGTGATGTAGGAGCATTCAGTGGTGTAAGGGCAATCTTACATCACCCAAAAAATGATGATTTATTTTATGTTCTCTTTATTTCTTGTGTTTTCAGGTGCCCATTTGCTTGAATAATGATTTAGAACCTTAAAACTTTCCAAAAAGGCTAAGAATACCAAACCTTACTATTTTTAGTAACCCTATATTAGAGAAATGGTTGAGCCCAAAATTTTCCCAAAGATTTAGAATAGTCAAATAAGCATTCTTGGTAAATATCAGCTCAAGATCATGTCTAGATTTCAAGATATTAAAGTTTCAATTTTGCAAGATCCCCAAAAAAGTTTTGAAATTTGATTTGAGGTATTCGAAGGTCCCTAAACACCTTGAAAGTTGAAAAAAATTGTTTACATATTTTTGAAATCATAGTTCACTTCATGAGATTTCCAATGCTTTAAATAGTTTGTCAATCAAACACCCAGATCAAAAGTTATGGATCCCAAAAGTTGTGCTACCAATTTTTAAAATTTGAAAATCCTTTATTGGGCTAGGAAAAGGATAGTTGAGTTCATTTTGGCACCTAAATGGGAGTTACACATTTCAAATCAAGCTTACATTGGGGAAAATACACTAACTATTTTCGATGTGTATTTAAAGCCGATTTGGGATAGTTCTAGGGCATTGGTCATAGGAAGTCATTGGCTAGTCCTATTCATGCAAATAAGGAGGTTAGGAGATATCAGAAGACTTTGTAAGCTATATATTTCTATTGTAAGACAACCCATTGTTGGCTTGATTGGCATATTGTGTGTTGGCATTGATGTCAACTTGTTTATTGGATCAGGTGTTTACACATGAGTATGTTGATGTGTCATATGTTGATGCTTCATTTCATAGTTGGTTACTTGGTGTTCATGTCATGTGATAGGTTGATTAGATGGATAGTGATTGTACATGACAATTTGCTTCTTGTAGGATACAGTCCAAAAAGAGATGCTTCATCCATGTCAGATGTCTCCATCTTCAGAGGATCAAATGTCTCCATCATCAGAGGATCATATGTCTCGATCATTAGAGGGTCACATGTCAGGTGTCTTCAGAGGATCTTAATGTTATCATCATCAGGATGTTGGTTCAAGAGTTGGGCTTGCATGGTTGAGTTGATTATCATGGGTGTTGAAGTGTTTGTGATGTGTTGCATCAAGAGTTCATTGGTATTTGATCCTAGGTTTATGCAATGGAGTTATGCTTCATGCATGTGGATACGATGTTGTGCTTCTAGATTGATAGAATAGGATCATCATCAAAAGATCAATAGGATCACATGAGTTTGTTCATGTCTTAATAGAAGTCATGCTTTATAATGTTTTACATTGCTTCTAGGAAGTCAGTTTGCACTAGGACAATATATTATTCTTTGTTGTTCATGACAAATTAGATCATACTGTGAGATTTTCTCTGATGTTCTCTGCAACTATCAATTAGGGTTATGTTTTATTTTAAGATCCTAAACCCTAAAATAAAACTAGTGTAAACCTCAAAACATACAATACAAACCGTCATGCACTTTATGTTATATTGTAGTGTTGACCTTCTTAGCAGGCTGTGGGCCACTTAAGTGGCATTCTAAAGGGGTAGCGGTTGTGGAATCATCAGTCCCCTCTTCCTAGTGGGATTGGTGACTCCAGTCACTCCTTGGGCACGGGGCACCAAAAACATAATCGAAGGCTCTTATTTAAAAGCTCAATGGGTGTGCGAATGAAGATCGATGGCTATAATTTAAACCTTGACCCCCTTACTTGAGCTTGCACATTGACGTGCAGTTGGACGTCATTTCTTTGTGAATACATGAAAGATGGCTTTTTAAGGCTATTTTTAGCCTATTCAAAGGTAGTTTCTTTGGGTGCTTTAAAAAGCATTATGCTCTAAGGAGTTTTTTATTATTGAGTGGCCCACTTGTGTATTGAAGACCAAAAAGAGGAGTTTCTTTATTTTTTCTAAAATGGGGAGATATCTGAGTGGTGGTTTAATTCTTTTATGAGTGGTGATTAGGGTTTTTTATGATTTTATTTTTCCTCATGCAGATGAGTGAGTGGCTCCAAAGATGGAAGATAATAGCGCAGATTGATTAAAAATTTATTGAAGATTTTTATTATAATGTGATGGAAGCCATTTATGGTTTTTATTCTTGAAATGTGTGAAGATGTATATAGAGAAGAGGAAAATGAAAATAATTTTATTTTTAATGACATTGCAGGTTCATTATGAATTTGATTTGAGGACTGATATATACAGCATTGAAGACATTTTTTTAGTAGAGGTTTTTGAAGAGAAAATGCAGGTGAATCAAGTGATTAAAAAGGTGAATATTTTGTCTGAGAATTGAGAGATGTATAAGAAGTTTCTGTAGGGGTGAATCAAGCACAGGATGAAGACATTATGTAGAAAATTTAAAGAGTGAATCATTTCCAGTATGAAGACAATATGTAGCTGATCGTGTAGAGATACTGAGAAGGAAATGCAGATTGAGTTGAGTGTGATTGCAAGGGGATATGCAAGTTCAATGATTTGTATTGAAACATAGAAACCCTTTGTACTCTTTTGTTATTATGAATAGTATATTTTTATAGTGAGGCACATTGTAGCCAGTGAGGCTTGAATGGTCAGTGAAGCCTGTTTGTTGCCAGTGAGGCATGGTTACTTGTCAGTGAGACAATTGTTGTAATCAGTGAGATTTTCTTAGCCAGTGAGGCACAATAAAGTGAACTTTTAAGAGTGGTTTTTTATCCCTTTGAAGGTTTTCCACTCATCAATTCTATGTCTTGATTTCTCTTGATGGTTTGTCAATTTACATATAATACATTTTTGTGGTTTAAGTCTCTTGTACAATTTGGTATCTTTATGATTCATTCAACATCAAATATTCATGATGTTTGAAGTGATTTTAACAAGTTTACATGGTTGAATTAAAGAGAGTTTAAAATTAGATGTGGATTAAAATTAGACCATTGATTCACCCCCCTCTCAATGGTCCTATACTCCAACAAGTGGTATCAGAGCCGTGGGTTCCTTGTTCAAAGTTTAATCAACTTGGGTAGGTCCTGTTAGTGGAGTACCTTAGGAATGTGTAGAAGAAATAGAGAAAAGAAAAATGCCAAGCCACATATTGATCAAAAGGTACCACCTATACCAATCTCAAATGGTGATCTAAAATCAATTGATAGAAATGTCTCACAAGTTGAGTTAGTTATAAAATTAGAGGAATAGTTTTCTAGGGTTCCTTTCTTTAATGGTTCAGATTTCTCTATTTAGTATATTAGAATGCAAGTTTATCTATCTTCTTTAGGGTATGGTGTGTGGATGTCAGTTGAGAATGGGTATTTTATTTCCTCTCAATCACCTAATACTACAAGTAACAGAGGCTTATGAATAAAATCATATAGAAAAGAAGGCTATTCTGTCCAGATTATCTAATGAAGTTTCTTGTGAAGTTATGCATTGTGAAACTACTCAGGATCTGTGGAAGGAGTTGATTAGAATCTATTAAGGTGATGCACTTGAAGGAGAGGATAGCTTGGTGTCTGAGAAAAGTGACAATGAAAGGAGACATTCACATGAAGGAGATCTCTTTGTAGGTGAAGATGACTATGAACAAGAGTGTGAGGTTGATAGTGAAGGAGAATTCTTGTGTGCTCTAGATACAATCAAGCAACTCAAAAAAGAGAATAAGAGACTAGAAGACCAACTTCAACAAGAAAAAGACTCCAAGGCTAAAGTACTTTCAGATCTTGCAAAAGTTTCTTTAGATCTTGAAGAGTCTAACAAACTAATTATTAGTCTAAAGATAGAGATAGAAGAAGCAAAAAGAGTATTTGATTTTACAAAATCTGATCTTGAAATCAAAACTAATGAATGCCTAAAACTAGAGTTAGAAATGGTTTCTTTGAGAAAGGAATTGGAAAAGGCATTTTCTAAGTTGCACAAGAATTTGCAATTTGAAAAGAGTATTGAATGCTTAAATGACATGTTAAGCAAGCAAAATCATCATAAGGACACTACTGGCCGAGGATATGAAGAAGGGAAGACTTCTAAAATCAGGAATACACCAAGGACGAAGATAGATTTGGGTCATCATGCTACTGCTCCTATAGATAACACAAAAAATAAATGTGTTGATAAAGGTAGAAGGACAAACAGGTTCTCAAGACCTCCATCTGTCAGGAAAAACCATTCAATAAGGTATAACTACTCTCAATTTCATGATTATTGAAATTCTTGTCATGTTTATGGTCATAGAGCTAGAGATTGTAGAACTCAGTCAAGAAATGGTTTGGGATGGAATAAGGATAAGAGTTCTTATAGTTTGTCAAATTAGGACTATAATAATGCATGTTATAATTGTGATAAATTTGGTCATCTAGCAAGAGATTCTTGGATGCATGGAAGATATGATCATAGAAGTCCTTGGTTGTCAAGAGAATATGATTTTGTTCCTCCTGCTGGTCATAAGATAATATGCTATAGATGTCATAGGTTTGGACATATTGCTCAATTTTGTAAGAGTGATCTAATAAAATTAGTTAATCACCATAAGAAGATAGGTGTTAAGAAGGTTTGGAGAAGTAAACAAGCAAAAGAGAAGGTTGAACCTAATCTTGTGCATGCTACACAAGAAACATTTATAACAACTTAAAAGATGTAGCATGGATTTAGGAGGAGTGATCCAATGTTTTATCTCTTATCCCTAAAGAATTTCAGGAGGTTTGTTGATGTATAAAGAGAGGTTGATGTTAGCATGATATGATGTCAAGAGTTTGAAGTTGGTCATCTCATGAGGTTCAAATGATAGAGTTCATATCCTTTATGTTTTCAAGAATTCATGCTTATAATGCACATAGTATGTTGTTCATGGTCATCAAAATTTCTATTTTTTAATGACAGTTTGATGACAATGACATAAGGCCATCTTGGTATTAATATAATGATAGGAAGTGGCATGATGTTTTCTTCCATTTGTTGGTAGTGATTGTTGAGTTGAGTTGATGTGCTCTTGTCAAATTAGGATGTCCTTGTTAGAGTTGTTGATACACAATCTCCAATCATTCATAAGTGTCATAGTGATGTTTGGTTTGATGATACAGTGAGCAGGGCCGGTATATAAGGTGATACCCATGATTGACTTGTCAACTTTTCTTGTGCTATCTTGTTGCAAGAGAATAGTATATGCTCTTATTGCTGCCATTGTATGAATGACTTGCTATTTGTGCTCAATGATCTTAATAACTCTGTAGTGTTGCAATGATGGCAGAGATTGAATGGTAAAATGAAGATTGTAGTTGCTATCTTTTTAAGATGTATGCAAAATTTAGAAAGGACTGCTGACAGTGATCTTTGTTTTGTTCATGTTGTGACACTTTGTTGTTCAGTGTTTGATCATGTTAATGATAGTGGTGTTTGAAGTTGCAAATGCATAGGGCATAATGACAATATTCTCTCTTGAAACATGATAAATTCCTTCAGCACTCTTTGCTTTGTGGTATCAAGCAAATGATTTGGTATAGTGACTATAACAAGACTTTGTAGCCTTGATAGTGAAGTGGATAGTTAGGAAAATGAAGTTGGCAAGTGTAAAGAAAATGGCAGTTCCAATGATCTTCTCTTAAAGTGTAGTGATTGCAGGATAAAATAAGACTTTGGAAAATCATAAATTATAGATGGACAGGTGTAATTTCAGACTCTGCAACTTTTAGGAAAGGGTATGGCATCAAAATTTAGGTAAAACTAATCATGAAAGTCAATGATATCTTTGTTGAACAATCAATGATGAGTCCATGAAGAGGTTTGACATCTATGACAATGTTTGTTATGCATGAAGGACAATCGTATCATTAGACGACAACAAGAGGACATAAATATCTTATATGATAGTGAATAGTGATCAGCCTTCAAAGAGTTGATAACAGCATATGAATTTCATTATTTTAGATTTTATGACAGTTGTTGACACCTTCAAATTTTGCGAATTTGAAGTGTCTATACTCTTTCTAGGTGTCAACAAAGGCTAGGTCAATAGGCTACTCAATCTACCCTGGAGGCCACCTTCGCCGATTAAAAATTTTCAACTTAGGAATCATCTGGCTAATCTGGTTGGCAGAATATTTTTTGGCACATATGGTAACATGCCTACTCAGTCTCGTACCTCCAAGATGAGTTTTGATGGGGTATTTAATTATGTCCTAACTACAACCGAGTTAGATTTGGCATTCTGGGATGTTACAAATCTTGCCAATCCGAGGGCGACCCATTTCTTAATTTGGTCCCAAATGTCTCTAGTTGCAATTTCATCAAAATTAGATATCATTTGATGTGACATTTTAATGAAATTTGATTATGGCAAACTCCCCTGATGGGTCAGTTTACAAAGGAGATCCTTGAATTTGGTCGACGAAGTAAATTTTGAGGAAATGGGTTTGCTTAAAATAACTAATGATGCCCGTGTGCACATTTTTGCGGTCATCAGTTGCCCGGTAGGAAAAATTAAAATTTGCCTAAAGTATTAAAGTTAAAGTGCAAAAATTAAAATGAAATATTAAATGGCACTTTAATAAAGTTTGGGGGAAGAAAATTTTAGGACAAACATTGTTAAAATGTTTATAAAACTTTAAAATAATATTTATTATTAAGAGGGAGTGGCACGATGGTACATTTTGCACCATCGCAACCCTCTCTGCAGTGCATTGAGAGACCCCTACGATGGTGCAAAATGCCCATCGTAGGGCATTTTCAACCCCTCTCCCTCATCTGCAAGTTAAAATTGATCTTTTCCTTCACTTCTTCAGCATTTTCATCAAGTTTTTTGTAGTTCTGGATGGATTTTGTTGCAAGCTAAAGCTACTATTGATGTTTTTGACTTTTAGGCATCTTTTGGAGGTCCTTTTGAGCTCAAATTTGCTATTTTATGCTCAGAAACCTTCCTATGATTGTTCCTAGGGCATTGGTAAGGATTTTGAGCACATTTACAATGGTTTTTGGCTGCTAGAAGGATAAAGAATGTCCATGTTTCACAAAAAATGGCCTAGAAAAATTAGATTGGGCAAAATTTGGACTAGTAACTATTGAAACTTATTCTTTATCACCTCAGAGGATGCCCAGTACACCATTCATAATGGGAAGATTGCAAAAATAGTTTCATTCCAATGGCTATCTAAAAAGATATACAATGATTAGACAGAAAAGTATGAGCCAGCATGATTGATCTGAATGGCCAACCACCACCTAACCAGTATTTATGAGGCAGATCTTCAAGCGGCTGCACATCTTCCAAGTCTATCTACCTTTTCTATTCTTCTCTCCAATGAAATACATTTTCTCAATGCCATTGGGGTGCTGCATTGTATCATGTAATTCTCTAAAAAGACCTTGTAATTAATGTTGGGTACACGTTCTTAGTCTATAAAAGAACAGTGTTACTCATTCTTTTCTTTTGTTGAATGGCTAGGATTTAGAGGAGCTAGTGAAATACAAGTTCTACTTGGTTTCTCTATTTCTTGTTCTATAAGTCTATGGATTATGTATTGAATTTGTTTCTTCATAAATTTTGTTCAGTTTCATGTTGAAGTAGATGAAAATGCTATGTGCATGTGTTCTGTTGACTGTGTCCATTATTGTATGCACTCCTCTTCTGAATTAAGTAACTAAGGGTTATCTAAAATTCTAGAATACAGGTTCATTGTATTGCATGCTTAATCTCTAATTTCTATTCAAGGAGTAGATTAAATGTTTTAGGTTAAGTGTGGGGAAGATTATTCTACAACAGGGATATTTGCAAGCATGGTTAATAGTAATACTTAGTCTTGGGTTGTGTCTGCAAGGCAGAGGCTAAATGAATCCCTTGAAATTTGTATGCTGATGTAGTTTATGAGAATCATTCACACTTATATTTTCAATGACTCCATGCCCTAGGATAGGTACCGATTAGAGCTTGGATTGAGTTTATGAATCAAATCTTGAGTCTAATAGCTAAATACATAAAACACAAAACAACAATCAATCTTTTAGGTTTTAGGAATAGGGTTTTAGTTGCATGCTCTCATATTTAACCTGAGGAGATAGTCTAAGAATATTGCCAGTCTAGGGTTTATCATATAAATCTTGGTGCATATTTGACAGTATTATGCTTGCATGATTCAAGGATAAATCTTTTTGTTGTGAATGAGGGATACCCCCTAGGTGAGGCAGAACCTGAAGTGCAGGGGAGATAAGTGCAAATAATCTCCCATCTTTGTTGGCCAAGTCTCACATTAAATCTGATCATAAGAAGTGGCAAATCTTTAGGGTTTATTGTGTGCTGATTTTGGAACCAACAAAATTGGTGACTCTACTAGGGAACAACGCCATATCCATGAAAAGGGTCTAGAAAATTGAGGAACCTGGATATTTGTTTCAGATTTCAAGAGGGTTTTAGACATGAACAAGTTTGGTTACAGCATATTTTGAAGAGGTTACACGTGACTCTGCTGTTGAGGAGAACCTAGAATGAAAGAAATGTTGTAAGGAGCTTCGCACTACTTGCATATCAGTCCTTTGCTAGGAGGTGGTGACTATGTATACAAAGAACTTGATAAAGGATGTAAAAAGTTCCAGATCAACATATTTCCAGTCCAGAAGAAGGGTTAGCAGCTATTACAGTTGTCCAGGTATTTCTATTTTGGTTTTAAAAAATGAGCTTATGTGAAAACCATGGTGTATGAGTTTTAAATAATTCCCTATTAGGTGAAGCTAGCACTGGTTAAAAGGGAAATGGTGGAAATAAGTTTGCATACTCTTATGTTGTAAATTTCAGCTCATATATTATGGTGTAGTATTCATAATTGTTGAAATGATTCATAGAGAAGATGTATTAAGCATAATGATATGAGTTTAGACTATAAATGAGTGAATGCTTGGTTGAAGTGTGGTGCTTGTGAAAGCATATGAATATGTATTATCAGTCCATTCATCATAGTATGATGTCAAATCTAACAATGTGTAATAATCAGCCCTAGCCATGTAATATAAGAGGTTTCAACACTGGAAGATATAGGGCCATCAATTTCAGTGGAATAAATGGTTACCCAAATGTTGTCCCTAGTAAAATCAGAAAATATTTACCTACATTCAATTCTATAAAGGGTGAATTAGTAGAAAAACACTTGTAGCAGAACTTAGAAATTTAATGGATGATTATGAAGTTGATCATGAAGATGTAATCATGAGACTATTTGTCCAATCCTTAAAGGATGAAGCAAGAGAATGGCTCTTGAATTTGTTGCCACATTCAATCAGCTAAATTTAATGAGCAGTTTGGTGAGAGAATTGATCCAGGTTTAGTGATACAATAATTTATGAACATCCAAAAGGAAGAGGATGAGTTAGTTCTTGCCTTTAACCTAAGGTTTTCAAAGATAGTCAAAGGCATTCCAGAATATATTAGACCAAATGATGCATTATGTTTGACAATTTATCTCAGTGCATTTGATGAGGAAATTGGTTATTTGCTAAGGGATAAAGATCCCACCACATTGCATTAGGCCTATAAATTTTCTATGGACATTGAAAATAATCAAAAGTATGGGATGCCCATAGGATATATGGCTACATGTCTTCAAGATAATTTTCAAGATGAATGTGTTACTGCTGTCCTAGTGTATGCATCATTCCAAGGTGCTGATTATGCCTATCCTAGTGCTGTATTTGAGACAATAAATGACACAGTGCACTTCAATGAAGTAAATATGTTTAATGCTATGATTATGCCTCATAGGCCTCTAGAAAATGCATGTGAGCAGCCAAGAAGCATGTATGTTTCTAAAAATAATATTTTAGGTAAGTTCCAGTCTACTGTCCATAGTCATGTACCGGATTGTGAAGGGGTGTCACCATGTGGTGTCTGGGAATTATGTGGTTTTGAGCATGGATTTGACAATGTGAAAGATTTAGGTAATGATGACCCTACCCAGGAAGAACATGTCCAAAATTGTCCAACCCATGAGGTTGATGGCAATGATTATTATTCTAAATTTTTAAGTGACATATATGTGACTGGATCTAAGAATTTATCTCTCTCTAAAGATGATATTGGTGTCCACACTACAACTGATTTATTTTCATCCTTAGCTCATTTTAATGTGCATCATGATGGTTCTGTGAGTGAAGAGTTTATATCATTACCAGCTGAAAATAGTTTTCAAGGATTCTCAAATCCGTTATATGATGAGGCAATGGAGATGGATCAAATGGTGTCTTGTCATGATATATTCAAAGGTGGGCTACATGAGATTTCAAATCCCTTATATGAAGAGACAACTATATTTTTAGATGATCCAGGTGTTGCATCAGTTTGTGAAGAAAATAACTATGCTGATAAAATTGTCATGTCTGATATGTCATTTTGCAATGACTTTGAGTATTGTTGTGATGCTGATCTTAATAAAGATGAATATAATTCATGGGATCCCAAGCATAATTTTTAGAATGATGAAGGAACTATCGAAGCTGATCAAGAGCCTATGTTTATCCATGTTTAGGAGATGGTATGTAGATCAAAATTAAAGATCTTCATCCCATGTGAGAATTATATTGATATGCATGTCATGGATAATGTATGTTCAACATCAACTAGTTCAAATGTGTGTAGTGATGAGTGTTGGGAGAATAAGTTTGTGTCACTATCAATAAGTGATATACAAGGTGTTGAAAGTCTCCTAGGTAAAGGTATCTTAGAATGTGTTGACATAGTAAAAATTTTAGGCCTATGCGAAAAGCAGTTAGGTGATGGGATAAGCAATACGAATGACTGTGACTATTTTTTGAGAATTGTTTATTTGGTTTGCCTCAATGTTCCTATGATGATTTTGCATTTTCTATGCAAATCTATGATGAATTTAGACCTGATGATCCCATCCACTTGATAGATTTTGAGTATTTTAAGTGTCCAGATCAGCTAGATGAATGCTTGGTAATGCATAACAGTCAGGTAGATAATGAGAAATGTTACATGTCATATGATGATACATTGTTTGATGAATACGAGATATATACATTACTTGATGGTGAAGGGTATGACAATAGGTGTGGTTATATGCCTGATTTTAAGATGCAGAATGTTAAAGATTACATTGACAATGATAGGCTCAGAGAAATGGTTAGAGATGTCAGTGACAGTGTATATGATCAAGCAGATTTTAATCAAGTTTTTAGATTGTGTTTGGGTCAGTCAAATAAGAATCATGTGTTTGACAAGGGAAGGTACTGGTTCTTCATTTTTGGCTGCCTGAGGCCACCAAACAAAGTTGAAGTTTGATTTGTACAAAAAAGCATACAGTGGTTGAGGAGCCCAATGGACAAGACACTTGGTCTACGTCCTAGAGATCTAGATTCTTGCTATGCCCACAAGGGGCATACATCCCCAATTAGAGCCACTGTTGACACCTACAAATTTTGTGACTTTGAAGTGTCTATACTCTTTCTCGGTGTTAACAAAGGCTAGGTCGACAGGCTGCTCAATCTACCCCGGAGGCCACCTTCACCGATTAAAATTTTTCAACTCAAGCATCATCTTGACAATCTGGTTGGCAGAATATTTTTTGGCACATATGGTAACATGTCTACTCAGTCTCGCACCTCCAGGATGAGTTTTGATGGGGTATTTAATTGTGTCCTCACTGCGACCAGGCTAGATTTGGCATTCCGGGAAGTTGCAAATCTCGCAAATATGAGGGCAATCCATTTCTCGATTTGGTCCCAAATGTGTCCAATTCTAATTTCATCAAAATCAGAGACCATTTGATGTGGCATTTTAATAAAATTTGTGTAGATTAGAAATGTAAACCAGGCTAAAATATTAAACCAAATGCAATATACACAAGATTATACCTCACAGTACAAATCTAATCCCATCAAGGGAAGAAGGAGCCTTTGCACCCAAACAAGCTCCTAAGACCAAGATGATCCCTAGACAAATGGATTCCAATGTGAAATGCTCATTCAAGTTGTGTAACTCACTAGCTCAAGAGTGATTTTGGCATTATTACTTTGCATAGACTTGGCTTCTTGACAATGGCTTGGGAGAGGCTCTATGTAAAGACTTTTGGAAGGGATTTTGATCCAAGGGTGGAGATTGATTGGAAAGATCAATGGTGGAGGATGGAGATGATATGGAGGGCCTAGATCTAATCTAGGAGAATGGATGGCTATGAATAACATTGATTCTTTTATTCATTTTGGGGAAGGGGAAATTATTAAATAAGTTATGGGGGAAGATTATTCCCAAATAAAAGATTCATGGGGGGAAATGAAAATAAATTAAAAATTCATTTGGGGGAAATAAGAGGTATAGGCATGGGAACAATGATTTTTTATTGTGATGTGGGATTTTAGGTGGATTTATTCCCATTTCTTTATTCAGAAAATGTGGGAGAGTGGGTTAAACTAGGTTTAACCATCCAAATGAGGGTTTTAGGGTTAATTAAACATTTGTTTTATTTAATTAACCCTAGGGCTAGAATAAATGGGTTAAATTAATTAGTTAACATGATTTTAACTAATTAATTGAATTTAGTGGTAAAAGGGGAAAAACGATTTAGTAAATATTGCATATTTACTAAATTTATTTGGCTAGGTTTGAAACTATTGAAGTAATGAAATTAATTCAATTGTCTGGAATAAATTGATGAGAAATGGGGTAATGAAGGGATAATTAATTAAATAAAATTTAATTAATTGGTTTAGGAGGGAAATTGATATGATTAGGAATATCGAGAGTCAGTTTGGTGGTTGAGATATTTTTAGGTGTCTATATTTGCCCCTATTTGAGGTGGCGTCAGGACCTAGGAGGGAAGTGGTGTCAGGTCGAAGAAAATATGCCCCAGCTGCCAAGAAGGAATAAGATGGATAGGGGATGCCCCCTCGAGAGGTTGGTGGGAAAATACAAATTTTCCAGGTGTGCTCTCGAAAGGATGTGACGGGAGTGAAGGTTGGATAGGGGATGGAAAAAGAGGATGACAGGAAGAAAAACTGAGGAAAAAGGTTAGGATTTGCACCCTAGGGTAGAAAAGAAGGATGACAGGAAGAAAAACCAAGGAAAAAGGTTAGGATCTACACCCTGGGGGGAAAAGAAGGATGACATGGCCCACTATATTAGGAAAAGTGGGCCCTAAGAGTGCCACATTTGCACACTTTGACCCAAGAGAAGAAGAAGCGAAGGAGAGATGGATGACCGCAACCCCCAGTTCCCGCAACTTCGAGACATCTCTGAGCAGTTCCAAGAGTTTGGTCGGGCACCTGATGCTGGACCCCTGGTAGGGCCTAACCTTGACTTTGTAATTTTCTCATTTTTTGTGCATTTTTTTAGGGTTGTAGGGGTCGGGATTGAAGCGCATAGCACCAATGGTAAGGCGGACTGGCGCCATCCTGTGGATTGGCGCTATCCGCCCAAGTAGGGTAGGGCAGTTTTTGTCGCCATTGGGTAGGGGTTTTAGTGCTATCCTTCAAATTAGTGCCATTTTGGATAGGAATATATTTCAGGCATTTTGACGCCAAATGGGGGTTAAAGTAGCATTATTGTCTGAAATAGCGCCATCTTGGGAAGTAGCGCCATGATGTAGTTTAGCGCTATTGTGTCTTTTAGTGCTATAATTTATTCTAGCGCTATTGGTAGGATTGGCGCCATTGGGTGAATTAGCACCAAAATTAACAATGGCGCTATCTAGTGAAATGGTGCAATGAGTAGCGCGTAGTAGCGCTATTAGTTCGATTGGCGCAAAGAGGTATGCGCAGTGGCGCGATTCTCTGGATTAGCGCTATTTAGAAGAAATTTTAGTGCCATTTCGAAAAATGGCACAAGGGTTGTCTATTTGTATGCCACCTGATGTTGGCTTGTTTAGACACTCAAAAGAGGAGAAAGATTGATTTAGAAGAAGATAGGTTGACATCAAACCACAATGTTGCGTATGCAAGATACAGAGCGGTTCATATTGTAGTCGCGAGAGCGATGAGTTCCCGCTGTGATGGCCTTGTTCGATGGTTTTGATGATGCCTCGAAGGCATGGTTGGCAAGTCTGGGGCTTCTAACGGTGGCGTCCATGCCTATTTTGCGAGCTCATAGAGCTTTGATGACGGCCATGGTGGAGCGATACCGTACTGAGACGTGTAATTTTTTGTTGCCAACAAGAGAGACTACTATTACACTTGAGGATGTTTATCGCATCCTCAAGCTACCTATCCGCGGTCGAAGTGTCAGATATGACACGAAGAGCAGGTGGAGGGCACTGGTTAGAGTGTTTGGTGCAGATCGTCTTGTTCTCTCTCAGAATGAGAGGGAGATGGATTATGAGGTGACATTGGCTGTGGGTGTAGATCCATTTGCCTTGTTCCTGTGTGCATTGATTGGAGGTGTGGTGATGCCTGATAGGCGAGGCAAGGGTTTTTTGGTTGGTTGGGGAGGGGTGATAGAGGGGATGGTGGTGCATGGGATTGTCTATGCTTGGGGGCCAGTGATGCTAGTGCAATTATATCATGAGATGCACATTGTCACCTATCTACATGATAGGGCCTTATTCACTGGTGTGACGCTGCTACATGTATGGATTTGGGAGCACATCCTTGCCACTCGGCTGACCTGTGGGTACTATTGGCGGCAGTTTGAGGCCTTTGTGTTTCTTTATCTGGATGTAGAGTACACATATACAGGTTGGATGTGACATTGATGGCGAATGCTGGATGACGTGATCAGTGTGGTTTGGCGAGCCTACATCGGTTGTGAGGAGTGGCCAGATGACGTTATTCATCTCCCATACACCTTTCAGCAGAGATACCTTATGGGTCGAGGAGACCACTGCATAGAGATGTACCTACCCTCGCGGGTTATGCGGTAGTTTGGGTTGGTGTAGGACACCCCTCACTAGATCGCTATATATGCGTGGACCCCGCGAGATAGACCCTACTGGTCTGCACCCCTACATCCATTGGTTGCTCTAGTAGACTTTGCAGTGCTTCGGCTAGTGCAGTGGGATTGGAGGAGCACAGTGAGGGATGCAGGGACCACAGCTACTTATGACATCTGGTGGCATATGCATCAGCCTACTCAGTTGACGAATCTAGCAGAGGAGGCAACAGGTTCATGGGGGGATGATTCAGATGGTGGAGATGACCCTGATGGGGAGGGTTGTGTGGAGGGGGATGTTGTCGTTGAGGACTTCCTTGTGGAGATTGGGGATGATGGAGAGGAGAGAGTGATTGGGAGGGATGGCCAGCCGATAGACATGCTGGCAGTAGTGGCGGTAGGACAGGCACAGGCGTAGCAGGTTCCTGCACAGCAGGTACAAGTTGGATCAGGGCGATAGCTGAGAGTACCCTGGAAGCATGGGGGGTAGCTGAGAGTAGATGAGGGTGACCTACCTTCACAACAGGAGGGGCAGTGGTAGGTTGGTGGTCATGATTCAGAGGCAGGGACCTCAGGGACAGCTTTGGAGGTAGAGGCTGAGGCTGAGAGGCGTGCATTGCGTCAGAGGCAACGGGATGAGGAGGAGGATATGGAGACCCTACAGGCATAGGTGGCCAGCCTGGAGGAGGCATTACAGGGCCGTGAGGCAGAGTTGGTGCAGTTGCGGGGGACCCTGGTGTTATTAGATGGGGTAGATGGACAGGTGGCTACATTACAGGCACAGTTGGCCCAGGCGCAGGGTGATATAGAGGTGTTGACCAGGGAGCGGGATGCAGCACTTGCCAGTGCACAGCAGGCAAAGGCTACAGTGGGTAGTCTATAGGCATCAGGTGGTGGACTTGCCCCAATTTTGACAAGGATGCAGGCTTAGTTGTCTCAGGCGCAGACACAGACTTATTAGCTGCAGGCACAGTTGAGTCAGTCATAGATGTAGGTGATGCAGGTACAGGGGGATTTGGCAGAGGCTAGAGCACGTGTGGAGTATTATAGGGGCTGTATTATGCAGCCGTGCCAGCATTGCAGTGTGCTCCGAGATATAGTCAGGTCAGCAGGTCAGGGGCATTGAGATCTCATAGATCGAGATCTATTCAGTCTATTCAGCAGACGATGCCTCCTCCCTCACATGTACCCCAGTGGGTTCCTCAGGTGCAAGCACAGCCATCGCCGTAGTCACAACCGCCGACAGGGTCACAGGCTCGACTAGGATTAGAGTCTCCTACTCCATTAGAGAGGGGATCCTCTATGTGATAGTCCTATCATGATAGCCCTTGGAGGCATTTTTTGTATCAGGACATTTTATTTTTGGATGGATACATGAGCGATGTACATTTTTTGCGGTGATTTATATATGATGCGATGCTTTTTTGATGACTTATGATGCTTATGATTATGATGCTTGATTATGATGATGCCTATGCGATGGATGCAATATTTCTTTATGGATGTTATATGCTATGGTTGTGTTATGTTTATGCAATGATGTTTTGATGTTATGGATGCATTTATGATGGATTTGTTGTGATTTTATGGACTATATGCTACTAGATGGTTTAAATGTTGGTTCAATGATTGTGATGATGTGATGTAACTAAAATGTGTTATGCAACTATGATGATACTAATTTTAATTTTAACCTGCACCTATGTGATGGCAAACATAAATGGGTATGATATGATTGTAATGTGCGACTAACTGTTTCTAAAATGGACCTAATTATTATGCAAACTTAAATGGAAAAATGAATCTAAATGACTTGTAATTTTGAGATGAATCTATTTGATATGCAAAAATGGATGAATAAATCTAGATGAAATGTGATTTTAGATGGTTTAAAATGCACCTAAAATGGAATAAAATGAACCTAAATGTATTAAAATGTACCTAAAATGACATGTAGAATGGATTACAATGAACCTAAATGGGTAGAAATGAATCTAATGTGATATGCAATGATGGACTATAATGAACCTAAAATGACATGCAAAATTAAATGGATTAAAATGAACCTAACATGACATGCAAATTAAATGGATTAAAATGCACCTAAATGATATGCTTAGAAGCAGTTTAGGTGATAGGTGGTATGCAAACTAGGTGATAGGTGAGGTGGTCTAGTCCTGATACACATGGTGTTCTTTGTGTTGACCCTAAGTGGTGAGGCTGTGGGAGAGGGGATTAGGTGGGGAGAGGATAGGGGTGTATGGGTGGGTATGGGTAGGATTGGGAGTGTCTAGAGACAGAAAGGTTGGGGTGGGGAGACGAGAGGGTTTTTAGGTCGCAAGACACCATGTCAGTTGAGGGGGGATTTATTTCGGTTCAGGATGTGTTGAGTTGGAGATGCGGTGGGGGAATGGGATTAGTGAAGGGTTGGTTGGTGGGGGATGGGGGAAAGTGACTATTAAATCTAGGCTAAGATGGGATAGTTGACTGAGTGATTAGGATGATGATTTTGAGCTAGTAATAGTAGTTGCACAAGACTAATTGAGAGCATTTCTTAGTTTAATGTAGCAATGTAGGATACAGTTCACAAAGGTATGAAATGACCTAGGTGATGATGTAGACCCTACAATTTCATGGACTAGACCCACAAACAATAGGTTGATTTCATGCATGCCCAAGGTAGTATAATCTTGTCCAATCAAGGAAGGGGACTCATAGTGATGAGTGTGAATAATGCATAAAAGGTTTTTATGCCTGTATATGCAAATAGGACACATCATACTAGAACCGACCCGGACTTCAAGATATGAATACTATTATTGGAGTAATGAAACCAACCCACAAGCATAGCATGCAAAAACAATGACGATGTCTACTCCAGGTGCTATCCGCTACATACCATGATATAATGAGATCAAGGTAGCTTTGGAAATGACTTAAAGCGAGACAAAAATATAAAAATCAATAAGCAAAAAGACCAATGAAAAGATATAAATAGCCTTTGTGTGCTCTTGCCAAGAGACGTGATGATAGAATAATAGATTTTTGTCCATTGTAGGAAAGATATATCCTAGGACGTAGATCCATTGGTGTTGATTAGAGAACTGTGGGAAGAAAGGCAAAGGAACAGTCTGGCCATGTGTAGGATTATGGTTGGTATGTTGATTAATGATTTTTGCATTGGGGAACTTGTTTGGAGTGCATACGTAGCTTGTGTGTCTATTATGAGATCCAGAAAGATCAGTAAATGAGGTACCATCCAACGAGGTGGATGGGTGCATCTTAGATACCTGAGTACTGGAAACATCCTTCGTATTCCAGACTACCTACATACCCTGTGTCCATGGGATCAAGGTACTTTTTAGATGCGGGTGAAATGAATATGTAGTTCTGGTAAGACTTGATGATGTGGGAATGGTTCGGGATGGGTGTGGTGTGATGAAGATTGATGTGTGTTTGATGATTGTGATGATATGTGTTGTTTTTTGGGTTTTCTACATTTTTTATTGTTTTTGTATTTTATGATTTTGCGATGTTTTTGGATTTTTTTAATTCTGTATGTACAAAGGGGGTTTACAAAGATCCTCGTTCTATGGGTTGGCTTTGAGATGGAATAGGATGGGTCAGGCGATAGGACTTGATGTTTCAGAATTCCAAGCCACGGGATGTGTGAAATATGGAGTGGTGTGATGAGAAGAGGACTTATTAGATGGTAGAACTGGCCACTATGCATGGCACGTGGAACAAGTTTTCACCATGGTACTTATCCAAGGCATCACCGAAGTGATTTTTACCATTGGAAGTTTTTTATTACACTCTAATTTTGTCTTGATTTTTTGATTTTTTTGATTTTTTGACTTGGGGTATTAGATGGGTTATGCATAGAATTTCTTGAGATGCATGATATTCATCGGCTCATCTAGTGGCTACCCCTCAGATGTTGCAAGCTAATAGGCTCCTAACCCATAATCGGCCATGACGACGTAATGTCCTAGCCAATTAGGTTCAAACTTTCCTTGCTTCGGATGCTCTTGCAGGTTCTTTTGATTTTCCATTAGGACAAGGTCGCCTACCTCAAATTTTTTGGTTCTGATCTTTTTGTTGTAGCTTCTTCTGAGGTGGTTTTGATATGCCTATAAGTGATTTAAGGCATGCAAGCATTTCTCATCTAGTAGCTCTAGTTGATGCAACCTTGTGACGTGGTAGTCCTCATCAGAGATAATGTTCTGCAATGATACTCGGAGAGATGAGAGCTCGACCTCTATAGGTAAAATGGCTTCAGATCCGAATACTAGTGAGTATGGGGTGGCTCCTATAGGAGTGCAGATGCTTGTTCGGTAAGCCCATAGGGTAGGGTTGAGTTGGAGGTGCCAGTAGTAGCCAGCTTCATTGACTATCTTCTTGAGAATAAGGAGGATGGTTTTGTTAGACGCCTCTGCTTGACCATTTCCTTGGGGGTAATATGGTGTGGAGAAATGGTGTTTGATGTCGAACTTTTCGCATAAAGTACGAACTTCTTGGTTTTTGAAGGGCTTTCCATTGTTAGTGACAATGGAATGGTGAATACCATATCTGTAGATGATATAGTGGAGGATGAATTTGGAGATTTGGATACCTGTGGTGAAGGTGAGTGGTATTGCTTCCACCCACTTTGTGAAGTATTCGGTAGTGGTGATTATGAATTTATGGCCATTTGAGGATGGAGGGTGTATTTTTCCTATGAGGTCAAGTCCCCACTGTGAGAAAGGCCATGGTGTTGCAATTGGTTGTAACTCCTATGCTGGTGTGTGGATGAGATCGCCATGTTGTTGACATGGGAGGCATGTTTTGGTAAACCTGTGGGCATCACGGTCCATGGTTGGCCAATAGTATCTGGTCCAGAGGATCTTTTTAGATAGGGTAGGCCCACTGGAATGCACCCCACAAATACATGTGTGTACCTCTTCTGAGGCTACTTTGGCTTCCCTAGAGTCTAAACATCATAGAAGCGTGCCGTCAAGACTCCTTTTATATAGTGTGTCACCAACAGGAATGAAACGGGAGGCTTGATGGATGAATGATTTTTGCTGGGAATTGGATAGGTTAGGGGGAAGGATGTTGTCATGAAGGTAAAGGTATGTTTCTTGGTACCACGGGGACAAGGGGCCAACGACTTCAAACACTAGTTCTGATTGAGGAACATCGTATGTAGGGATGGGTAGCTCTTCTATCAGGAATTCATATTTCTTGATATCCTTTTTCATATCGACCAGAGATCCTATGGTAGCCATGGCATCTGCTGCTTTATTATTGAGCCTAGGGATTTGCTCAAATTGGATGTCATCAAAGTAGTCTTTGAAATCATCAACCATCTTCTTGTAGGATAGGATTTTGTCATCTTTGGTTTTGTATTCATTAGTGACCTACCTGATGACCAATTGAGAGTCGCCGTACACCAATCAGATGGCCATGCGGAGACCTATAATGAGGGCTTCATACTCTGCTACATTGTTGGTGCATGGAAATGTGATTTTGAATGATTTAGGGATCATGTCACCTTAAGGGGTAACGAATAGGATGCCTACCCCCAAGCCTCTGTGAGTGTATGATCCATCAAAATACATCTTCCATGTGTCTGTGGCTAGTGTGATTGTCAGGATGGCCTCATCTGGAAAGTCTGCAATAGTAGGATGTTCTGTAGGGATAGGTGCTTCAGCCAACTAATCTGCTATGATTTGTCCTTTAATGGCCTTTCTCTCTATGTATTCAATGTCAAACTCAGATAGAATCATGACCCATTTTGCCATTTTGCTAGTGAGAGTCACTCTGTTTAGCAAATACTTCAGTGGGTCGATCTTAGCAATGAGCTTGGTCTTGTGATTAAGCATGTAGTGTCTCAACTTTTGTGATGTAAAGACAAGGGCTAAACATGCTCGTTCAATCTGTGTATAATTGAGCTCATACGAGATCAAGGTGTGGCTGATATAGTAAACGGCTCTTTCTTTCTCATGTTCATCATGTTGTGTTAACAAAGCCCCGATTGTTGTGTCTGTCGTGGAGATGTAAAGCAGGAGGGGTTCACCTTGTCTTGGTGGACTTAGAATAGGGGGATTAGCTAGGTATTCTTTTAGCTGATCGAAGGCACTCTGACACTGATTAGTCCAAGTGAAAGCCGTATCTTTCCTCAGGAGATGTTGGAATGGTTGACACTTATCAGCGAGTTGGGCGATGAACCGGTGAATGGACTATAGTTTCCCCTATAGGCTTCACAATTGTTTCAATGTTTTAGGAGGTGGCATCTCGGTGATGGCCTTGATCTTTGTAGGATCAACTCGATTCCTCTTCTTAAAACTATGTATCCCAGAAGTTTACCTGAGGTGATGCCAAAGACACACTTCTTTGGATTGAGACAAACATTATATTGCTCCAACCTGTCAAAGATCTTGGCTAGCACATCTAAGTGTTCTTCTCTAGTCTTGGATTTCCCTAGAAAATCATCCACATAGTCTTCCATGATGTGGTGGAAGAGGTCATGGAAGATGACGGTCATGGCTCTTTGATAGGTGACTCTTGCATTTTTTAGGCTAAATGGCATTACCACCCAGCAATATGTTCCCCATGGGCATATGAAGGCCGTTTTGTGCTGATCCTCTTTGGTAATTTTTATCTGATTGTATCCTGAGAAACCATCCATGAGGGATAACATTTCATATCCTACTGTGAGATCCACTATCATGTTGATGTTTGGTAGTGGGAAGTCATCTTTGGGGCAGGCCTTGTTGAGATCCCTGAAATCAGTACAATAGCGGATTCGGCCATCTAGTTTAGCAATTGGGATGAGGTTTGAAACCCATTCAGGAGAATCGATAGGGCGAATGAATCCCACATCTAATAATTTCTTTAGTTCTGCCTTGACTAGGAGAGCCACTTGAGGATTCATCTTTTGAAGTTTTTGCTTGACTGGTTTCGCATCGGGATGCACTGTAAGATGATGAACCACCAAGGCGGGATCTAGCCCTGTCATGTCTACATAGGTCCATGCAAAGTTGTGATTTCTTTGTGTAAAAAATGCCAAGAAGTTTTCCTATTCAAACATGCTGAGGGATTCTGCTCTGTATGTGATTTTTGGCTCTTATTCTGTCCCCAGGTTCATCTCCTGAGCCGGTTCTACTAAGATGGGTGATCTGTCTAGATATACTTTGTCTACCTCAGGGAGGCCCATGCTTCCATCTCCTGGCACCTCGTGGAGGTTTTCAATAGGAGATACGTCTTTTATTTTTACTATTTTGGGATCTGATACTACCGTGGAACGGTTTTCACCATTAGATCCATTTTTTCTATTTTTATTTTTGTGACTGGAAGCAGGGGTTGTCTCCCCGAAATAGGCATCCAGATGGAGTTCCATTATGTACCCTGCTCGATGATCTCCCAAAGGGAAGTGATCTCTTGCCCCCATCATTTCAGCGATGGCTTCGTCATTAGGTGCGATGTCAAAGACAGGAGGTCCACGTTGGTCCCAATCAATGAGGTTAGGGTAAGCTAGTGGCAAGTCAGTGGAAGATGAAGTGAGAGTGGTGACGGAGTAGATGGTACAAATGGATGAGTCAAAGAAGTCGGTAAAATGGCTAAAGGAGTCTTGAAGGCCCATTTCGTTAATATCGTCGACGTCTAAGGGGGGCGTAGCGGCCGTGAAAAAGATACACTCGCTGGAAGGGAGGATGCGTTGTGGTTGACCATACTTTAATCCTTGAGTATAGGGATTCTTTGTTGCTTGTAGTGGTTCTACAATTCCCTATTCATGAAGGCCTATACCGCCTTGTCCTTTGTAGCCCATGCTCTTGACAATTTCAAAACCTTTGCCGTAGATTTTGGTTGGGATTGTCGGGACTTCGTGTTTAGGCTTGTCATCTTTGTAAAGCCAAGATGAAATATCTTCAAGAACATCCTGATCTAGGAGATGCTTCTTCTTGAAGGTGGGTGAGGGTTTGCACTTGATAATGACTGTATTGGCTATCTCTGTTATTGGGATGCCGAATGTCTTAGGATTGGGTAATGTGCCCACACAAAAAGTGCCGTGTAGGTCATATTCCCCACATCCCATGTTCGATAGCTTGATCTGGACCTCGGGTGGTGGAGTTGCTTGGGATGAAGTAGAAGTGATGCTTGTGGGGTTGATATATGAGTTTGATGTTGGTTTGGCTTTGGTGGTGGCTTTATTATATGGGCAGAATGTTTGGTTGTGGCCTTCCAGAAAACTGCAATATTGGAAGGGGCAAGGGTCGGCATAGACTGTGACTTCTGTGCCGTTGTGAGGGAATTTGATGCATTGATGGAAGGTGGATGGGATGGCTTGCATGGCGTGGATCCATGGTTTGCCAAGAAGGATGTTATAAGGGAGGTCAAGATCCAAAACCTGACATTTTGTTTCAAGGATTTTCGGTCCCACTTGTATGGGAAGCTTGATAGTACCTTCAGAGAGCCATTCAGTATCATCATAGCCTTTGATCGTAATGCAATCATTGGTATCGACAACCACATCTGAGTACCCCATGTGTTTTAACAGTTTTAGAGTGCATATGTTGAGGCCGAAACCACCATCTATTAAGACTCTTTTAATGGTGTGCTTGTGGATGCGGACTTCGATGTGCAGGGCATCATTATGTACGTGATCAGAGGCGGGTAGGTCCTTTTCTGAGAAGGTGAGATGATGGGGTGAGGCGATGTGTCCTACCATGGCTTGGAATTCTATTGCATTCAAGTTGGCAGGGACTTATGTTTGCAAGAGTGCTTTGTCAAGGATGTCCTTATGAAGGGGAGATGTGCGGAGCAACTCGAGGATGGAGATTTGTGCGGGTGTCTTGCCTAGGTGTTCTAGGAGGCTATACTAGTGGGTAGGTGATGGACATGCGGTTGGACGAGGAGGTAAGGGGGTTGACGTGGAGGTAGGTGTTTGTTCATTGGGAGGGGAATTGTGCAGTGGATACACGGCCACGATGAGTTGTAACAATGCAATCGGGTGCTTGTGCCCGAATAGTAACTATGTTGACATGATGATGATGTTTCTATATGTCCTACGATAGAGTCATAGAATGTGGGTGGTGGGGTGATATTGTATGCTTGGTTGGATGAGGAGGCTTTGTTATGATTAGGGAGGGGATCCTTGTAAGCTACTAGGTTAGCATTTGGGGATGGTTGGGCACTTTGATCGAGGCTGACGAGATTTTGGTCTATGATGTCTTCGATGCAATGTTTTAGTTGCATACAATCAGCTGTTTTATGGCTCGCCATGTAGTGGTATTCACAGTAGTCATTTTCATTATACCATGTCACTTTGAGTTCATTGTCTTGATGTGGTCGAATGGGCGGGAGTGTGATCACTCCTTGTTTGAGACATCTATCGAGGACATCCTCGATGGGTTTTTCTAATGGTGTGAAATTTCTGTGAGGTTTGCGTGGTTTATTTGGTCCTCTTGGGTTATTTACATTTGCTACATATGTGTGTACAGGTGTTTAGTTTTGGATATGTTCGACAGCCTTCACATCCATGACGCCGTTGTTTAGATTGTTCTTGTTCTTCCCCCAATAGCGTGATTTATCATCGGATTGCATGTTGGTATTGTTGTTGGTATTGGGGGTGTTGTGATTGGATTTGTAGTTGTTGTTGTTGTTGTTGTGATTATTGTTGTTGGATTTGGGGTCGTATAGTTTGATGGAGCCCTTGGCAATGAGGGCTCGTTTGATAGTAGTGCCTTTGTCGATAACCTCTTCAAAGGTGGATGTGCAAAGAATTTGTAATTGAAACCCTAGTTCCTGATTGAGATTGGCCACAAACATGGTGACAAGTTGTTTCTCAGGAATGGGGCATGGGAGTTTGCTTGCCAAGCCCCTCCACCGTTGTAAGAAGGAAGCGAAAGCTTCTTCATTCTTTTGTTTGGTGTTGCAGAGGTCTGTCATAGACACCTCATGTTCAAAGTTGTAAGAGAAGTGGTTTACAAACTTCTTCGCAAGCTAAGGGAATATTTGAATTCCAGGTGGAAGATGGGCAAACCATTCAGCAGCTTGGCCGCCAAGGGTTCTTGGGAAGAGTCTAATAAGATATGTGTCATTGTTAGAAACTTCTAGGCAAGCAATGTAGAACTCCCTAAGGTGGTCTCTAGGGTCTCCCTTTCCCTTGTATTTGTCAAATTTAGGTGTCTCGAAGTTCTTGGGGAAGGGGGGCATGTATAATGTGTGATCGAATGGGTAGGGGCAAATATCCTCAAAAGAATAATACTTCCGTTTGCCCCTAGTTTGTAGGTCCACTACCTGTTGGACTAAGCCTTGTACAACAGTGTTGATATCCTATGGTTGCTGTGGTTGTTGTATGTACACCTATTGGTTTGTGAGATATTGGAGGTGGGGTCGGATTTGATGTTGAGGGTTGGTTTGGTTGAGCTGTTGGTATTGGGGTGGGGTTTGATATTGGGGGTTTGTTTGATATGATGTTACCAGATTATGTGGATATGTGATAGTGGATGGATTAACATTGGATTGGTGGGCGTGGGATGGGTTGGATGTATTGTACTGTGAGAACAATTGTCGTAGATAGGCAATGGTGTTGGGATTGGGTGGAGGCACACTTGTGGATGTACTTGCTTGTGTGATGTTGCCTTGTATGCCCATGGTAATTTGTGGCATGGAAGGGTTTACCATTATTGTAATAGTGGATATGGTGACAGGTTGTGAAGTGGTGGGTTTAGGGATATTGGTAGTGATGGTAGATGTGGTAGCAGTAGAGGTCGTGTTGGTGGTAGATACGATAGGTGTGGACGTTTAAGAGATGATGGGTGTTGTTGTTTGAGAGATAGTGGGTTGGGTGTTGGACGTGGATTCTTGTTTATTTGATTGGTTAGGGGTGGTGGTAGAGGTGGATGGTTGTGCTGATGTCGTGATGGGGGGTAGTTGAGCACCAATTTTGAGAAGATGATCTAGAAATCTGTTAGGATCTGACCGTAGGACTTTGTCAAGCATGTCTATGTTATCGGTGTCTTGTGTGAAGGTTAAGACATCAAGATCATCTTGGGATATGAGGGGGATGTGTGGTGGTGGTGGTGGTGATGGTCGTAGTTGTTGTAAGTAATGGGAGGGATTTTCATTGGGACCATATGAGATAATGTAAGGGTACGTAGATTGGTTGAATGATTGGTTGATGGGTATGTTGTGACTGTTGGTATTAGGCATTCCTGTGCCTGGATATTGCTCTGCCATTTCTTGGATTTTCTTGTGTTGTGATCTCGTGATGGGCATGCAAGTGGATATGTTTGATTTACAATGTGGAAATGAAATAGGGATGGATGCCTTAGAGGATTTGATTGATTATGTTGGACCCAAAGAGGGATGTGGTAATGTGGTGAGGTAGAAGAGGCGATGTGGTGGATGTATTTGCTAGTGGTTTCAATCGAAAGGTGATGTGGATGGCTGATATTGATTTTACATAAATGTTGGACCAAAGATGACGTTTTTTTTTTTTTGGAGGATATTTTGTTTGATATTTGATTTTTTGATGTGTGATATGGATGATTTTGGTAGTCAACAAATTGAGCTTAGATAGGACCTAGATTTGTGGTTTGCACAAAGGGGATGTCTTTCTTTGTTTGGGGTTGATTAATGACCTTACACAAAGAGGGATAATGATTTTATTTGGAAGGTAGACTATTGACTTTCCAAGCAAGATATGATGTGCGTAAAAGAAAATCTAGGTCAATTTTTAGCTCAAAAGGATGACAAATTTTGATGATGTTTTGATTTGGGAGATTTGGGGATTTTTGGAATGATTTTCTTATGACAAGGATTTTGATTTGGTCCAATAGGTATGTAAAAATCACTGAAGACAAGAGGATAGGAATTTGAATGGGTTTGATATAGCAAAGGGGTCCAAATGGTGGTGATTGATCCTCTAAGGTCAAAGAGAAGGTGTGATTTTAGAAAAAATTTAGAAGAAAATGGATGGACTATTGTCAGATTTTTGGAATGTGACTATGGATTACGGCAGTGCAGATGGTGGGTATTACAACTAACTAGGTCTCTATTTTAGGCCAGTCAATTATGATAATAGTGCCAATCCATGGGTGAAATGGCACCACAATCAGGTAGTGATGGCGCTGAAACAGGGCAGACAAATTTTTTGAGGCCAAATTTGGATTTTTCTTTGATGGGAATTTGATCAAATTGTTTTTCAATGTCTCTTGGCAGTTTGTTTGTGAATAATAAAAGCACATGAATGCACAACAACCAGGATTTTTTGTTTTGTGAAATGACGTATGATTTTGTTTGAACAAGTACTTTACACAACCTAAGGCGAGAATGTGACAGTATTTGTTGAATCCCCTAGCTGTGCCTATTCAAAGCGGGTAGCTCCAGGATCTTGGTAGCACCAGCTCCTCCTTACAATTGCACACACTTCTCACGCATACCAAGATCTGGGTTTCTTATAAGGCTTATCCCTCACCAAACCTTTAGATTATCCTTGCTACCTCAGCTAAGAACCGCATGAATCGGGGCCACTTCAAGGGTTTCCCCTTTGTGTCAACAAATAGAAGGATTTTGGCTTACTAAAACAAAGGTTCGCAGTAAGGGCATCCATTCAGGTGGTTATACATGTGGCAGCACTACTCTCCATTATGGAGTCTCCCAGCCTCAAAGGGTTGTGCCTAAGAGGGTTTTGGGGGAGGTTGGCTATTAGTATAACACAGCAACACCTGTCGCTTGAGACTTTCATCCCAAACACCTTATTTTATATAGCGGCTTGAAAGAGCTTGGCTTTAGCTTGATGCCGCTTGGGTCGTTCCCACCTTTCGAAGTGGGGTGGCAGGCCCTCTGAGGATTACAAAAGCAATACAATCATAAAAATACTTTTGATCCCCAAGTTCACTCAAAGGTGCGAGGGGAGAGCATACGTATTCTAAATGATTGTATCACACTAAGCATGGTTCATTTTAGATCTTTTGGATTTAAATGGGGTGTGGTTTTTTGCAAGTTTTGTGATGAGCTTTTGATTCCCAAGGTCACCAAAATGGTGCGAGGGAAGAGCATATGCTCTGTCACGTTACAAACAAAAAGAGCACAAGACACTTCAAACAATTAAGATGATTTTCTTAGTTACATGCGTGAGAGATGCAAGTTGTTGTTCTTTTTAACCAAGATGCTTTATAAAAATTTGTGGTTCTTTTTAAGCCCAAATTTGAAATGTTTGATTTGTTGTTTGTTGGCACACCAAAGAGTAAATTTTTAGAGCACCAAAGTAAATGTTTGTTGGCACACACACTTCACATAAAGAGTTGTTTGTTTGTTTGATCAATTTTAAAATACCAAATTGAAGTGTGGTCTAACTAGGATGCCAAAAGGAAGGTTCATTTTAAGTCCCACATGAAATAATGTTGTGCAATAAAAACTGAAAGAACCCTGCAAAAATTTTCTTAGTATCTTGCAAAAGGATGATAAAAACCTACAAAACCTTTGTTAGCACCTGCACAGACAGCAAAGTTAGTTTTTTCAAAATAGCGCTAAAACAGGTATGTGAAAGTGCCACTGCAGGCAGAACAACCTGACTTATAAGAATGGTGCTGATTAAACATATGGCACTAATTTAAGACTGTGAAGGCAACAAAATACACAATGGCACTACTATGTTATAGAAAATGCGCTGATATATATTTTAGTGCAAATAAACTGATTAGAAGGTGCTGAAACAGACGATAGCACTAATATAGCTATAGGATAGCACCACTATGCGACTTTCTAGAGGACTTGCTTAACCTATGGATGGCGTCGATCTGAGTGATGGCGCTGATACGACACCGAACTCGTCCATCCTGCAAAAAAGCAAATTTTTCTACATAATGCAAGGGGTTAGATAGTACAATCGAGGTCTTGTTAGCCTTGTTAGTTAGAGTAAATGAAAAACGAGATGATATCAAAGATAAAGTGCCTATTTAGACCCCTTGTAAAAATTTTGACATAACCTCCCCTTGCCACTTCAACATCTCTGTGTAAACCGAGAGTGAAAGAACCCCAGAAATAGCAAGAAGATCTTAAAACAACATGTGAGTGAATGCAAGAAATGCAAATGTGCTGCGTAGAAATAGTGCCAAAACAGAGAATAGCATTGAACTGAGCCAGTGATGGCACCACTGCAAGGGTATAATGGCGCTACACCTACAAACACACTTATCTAACACCAAAAACTCACGAAAACAAGTTAGACTGGACCTTGTGGGTCCCACCGGGCGTGCCAATGTAGATTAGAAATGTAAACCAGACTAAAATATTAAACCAAATGCAATATACACAAGATTATACCTCACAATACAAATCTAATCCCATCAAGGGAAGAAGGAGCCTTTGCACTCAAACAAGCTCCTAAGACCAAGATGATCCCTAGACAAATGGATTCTAATGTGAAATGCTCATTCAAGTTGTGCAACTCACTAGCTCAAGAGTGATTTTGGCATTATTACTTTGCATAGACTTGGCTTCTTGACAATGGCTTGGGAGAGGCTCTATTTATAGACTTTTGGAAGGGATTTTGATCCAAGGGTGGAGATTGATTGGAAAGATCAATGGTGGAGGATGGAGATGATATGGAGGGCCTGGATCTAATCTAGGAGAATGGATGGCTATGAATAAAAGTGATTCTTTTATTCATTTTAAGGAAGAGGAAATTATTAAATAAGTTATGGGGGGAAGATTATTCCCAAATAAAAGATTCATTGGGGGAAATGCAAATGAATTAAAAATTCATTTGGGGGGAAATAGAGGTATAGGCCTGGGAACAATAATTTTTTATTGTGATGTGGGATTTTAGGTGGATTTATTCCCATTTCTTTATTTGGAGAATGTGGGAGAGTGGGTTAAACTAGGTTTAACCATCCAAATGAGGGTTTTAGGGTTAATTAAACATTTGTTTTATTTAATTAACCCTAGGGCTAGAATAAATGGGTTAAATTAATTAGTTAACATGATTTTAACTAATTAATTGAATTTAGTGGTAAAAAGGGAAAACTAATATAGTAAATATTGCATATTTACTAAATTCATTTGGCTAGGTTTGAAACTATTGAATTAATGAAATTAATTCAATTGCCTGGGATAAATTGATGAGAAATGGGACAATGAAGGGATAATTAATTAAATAGAATTTAATGAATTGGTTTAGGAGGGAAATTGATATGATTAGGAATATCGGGAGTCAATTTGGTGGTCGAGACATTTTTAGGTGTCTACAATTTGATTGCGGCAAACTCACTCGGTGAGTCAATTTACAAAAGAGGTCCCTGAATTTGGTCGATGAAGTGAATTATGAGGAAATGGGTTTGCTTGAAATAATTAATGATGCCCCTACACACATTTTCGTGGTCATCACTTGCTCACTTTGCCCACTGTGAAAAAACACCAATTGCCCAGCAGGAGAAATTAAAATTTGCCTAAGGTATTAAAGTTAAAGTGCAAAAATTAAAATGAAATATGAAATGGCATTTTAATAAAGTTTGAGGGAAGAAAATTTTAGGGCAAACATTGTTAAAAGGTTTATAAAACTTTAAGATAAAGTTTAGTATTAAGAGGGAGTGGCACGATGGTGCATTTCGCACCAACTTAGACCTCTCTGTAGTGCATTGAGAGACCCCTATGATGGTGCAAAATGCCCATCGCAGGGCATTTTCAACCCCTCTCCCTCTTTTACAGGTGAAAATTGATCTTTTCCTTTAATTCTTCAGCATTTTCAACGAGTTTTCTGTAGCTCTGGATGGATTTTGTTGCAAGCTGAAGCTGCTATTCACCTTTTTTGACTTTCAGGCATCTTTTGGTGGTCCTTTTGACCTCAAATTTGTTGTTTTATGCTCAGAAACCTTCCTATGATCGTTCCTAGGGCATTGGCAAGGATTTTGAGCACATTTACAATAGTTTTTGGCTGCTAGAAGGATAAAAATGCCCATGTTTTAGAAAAAATGGCCTAGAAAAATTAGATTGGGCAAAAATTGGACTGGTAACTGTTGAAATTTGTTCTTTATCACCTCAAAGGATGCTGGGTACACCAGTCATAATAGGAAGATTGTAGAAATAGTTTCATTCCAATGGCCATCTAAAAAGACATACAATGATTAGACATAAAATTATGGGCCAACATGATTGATCTAAATGACCAACCACCACCTACTCAGTATTGATGAGGTAGATATTCTTCAAGCGGCTGTACATCTTCCAAGTCTATCTACGTTTTCTCTTCTTCTCTCTAATGTATTAAATTTCTCAATGCCATTGGGTGGTGCATTGTATCATGTAATTCTCTGAAAAGACTTTGTAATTAATGTTGAGTACACGTTCTTAGTCTATAAAAGAACTGTGTTACTCATTCTTTTGTTTTGTTGAATGGCTAGAATTTGGAGGAGTTAATGAAATACAAGTTCTCCTCGGTTTCACTATTTCTTTTTCTGTAAGTCTATGGATTATGTGTTGAATGCTTTTCTTCATAAATTTTGTTCAGTTTCATGTTGAAGTAGCTGAAAAATGCTATGTACATGTGTTCTGTTGACTGTCTCGAATGTTGTATGCACTCCTCTTCTAAATTAAGTAACTAAGGGTTATCTTAAATTCTCGAATACAGATTCACTATATTGCATGCTTAATCTTTGACTTTTATTCAAGGAGTAGATTAAATGTTTTAGGTTAAGTGTGGGGAAGACTATTCTGCAACAGGTATATTTGCAACCATGGTTAACAATTTCATGCCCACATTTCCCATGCAATCACGACATGCATCACACGTGTCATGTCCACATTTGTCATGTGGTCATGACACAAAATATCAAAAATTTTACCACACTTCCCTAGAAAACCCTTCGCACACATAAGCGTGCTCGGTGGCATTACGCATAAGGTGTGATCATGACAGTTCAATGTGGGGTAATGCGTTCACTTGTGCATATCATTCGCAATGAAGGCAAACTAGGGGGTCGATGCAACGCGGTTAACGTCACCAATAGTGTTAGGATCAATGATCGAAACCCTAAGTTAACCTATGTGAATGATGGGATTTTGATGTAAGTCAAAATCAAAAGCCAAATTCAAGTGCATGAGAGGATATAATTTAATACAAAAATCTAATTAGTCCAAAACAAGGTTAAATTTCACTAACCTAAGTAATCCTTAAATTTTAGAAAAACTTGGCAGCATAATGCCTCATGGGTGTGATTAGGGTTTATTATAATAAAACTAGTTTTGATCGAAAGTTTACTGGGTTGGTGTTAAATTACCTACATAACATCAGTTAAATTGGTAGGTTAGTCAAATAGATTAATTGTACATTTTTCAACAAAGCTCAATCAATTTGTTCTTCTTCACGTTTTTGATAATTTAAAATATTTTTCAACAAAGTTCGATCAATTTATTCTTCTTCACATTTTCTATCAATCAGAGTTATCACTACATCCTTTACATTATTTCTAATTTCTTGGTAGATCAGATCACGTAAACATGTTATACTAACTTCATTTGGATAGTTTACTAGGTTTTCAAGTTGGTTAAATGACGTATTTAATAAACTAATGAAATCACTCTAGGTTAATTAAATTAATAATGACTAAGTTTCCACCAACCTTGTTTGATAAAGGTTTGCTAGCCATAATTTATTTACACTGATTTAAAAAAATTAGTTACACTTCAATAGTTAAATTTATGCAACTAGATTGATTAATTTAAGTAACACTGGCCCCTACGATAAATATTCTCATGCAATAAGTAATCACAATTAATTCTACCCTAATTCCAAACAATATTTAAATTGGGGAAACCTAACTTGATTAATTAAATCCCGCTGCAAATTATTTAACTAAAATAATGCATATAATATGCTCTATCTTAAACACTTTACTTTTTAAAAAGTCTCACCAATTAAAATAATACAATAAAATTAAACCCCATTATGTATTATAAATTTCTCCATTACTAAATATACATTTCAAGTTAATTTAAATCAAACCAAAAACCCATAAATCAAATCCATATAGAGAGGGAAGGGAAAAACAAGAAATAATATAAATCAAAATTTTAAAACAAAACAATCTTGCCCTAAAAGCCTCCAAGTAAATTAATAATTTCCTTAAGGGCAAAAAGCCCTAACCCTATTTTTTTTAACTCTCGTTTTCTTTTCTCCTCTCCTTTTTTTTCCCTCTTCTCTCATTTTGTTTGGATTGTGTTTGCAGGTTTAATGGAGGCCATACATGGCCACCCAAGTAGTGAATATATATATATATATATATATATATAATTTAAATGTGCATTTTTTTATTTACAGTGTCAAGGAGCTTACTGCCCACAAAGGGGGCAAAGAGAAGTGTTGGGACTATGTGTGGTGGTAGCGCTGCTGGGCAGTGGTGGCATCGACGGAGGGGATGATGGTAGAGAGAGCCGTGGGAGTTTGTGGTAGCAGAGGGCAGCGTTGAAAGAGGAATAGGCCACAGGGAGGTGGAGGAACCAGCGTCAGGGTTTGGTTGTGGTGGTGGATATGGGGAGATCCATGGGGCCAATGGGAGATGGGGGTGTGGGGAGGGGGCAGAGCCCCCACCCACATCCCACATAGTGTGATGTGGGTGGGGGCTCTGCCCCCTCCCTACACCCATGTATAACAAACCACGGTGGGGAGGTTCAAACTCCCCCACCACATACTTTTTTTTTTCCCTAAAAACTGTGACTGTATAAAATGTATTCTCAGTCTATTTTCTTTTGTTTACACAACATTTTATATAATAAGTTTTATTTAATATATAAATATACACACACACAACAAAACACTATTTATTTAAAAAAATATAATTTATTTTATAATAAAATATAACAAAAGAAATGTATATATGTGTGTGTGTGTGTGTGTGTGTCTATATATATATATATATATACTGCTGTAAATACAATAGTCTCCATTTTTTTTTATTTAACAGTATATTAAAAAGAACCTAAATGCAGATATATTAAATATATATACACAAATATATATATACTTGAAATAATTTTAATTTTAATTTTTGTGTGCCATTCTATAAACTCACAGAATTTCCTTTTTATAAACAAATAGAAAAAGATATATATATCAAGTTATATAAGCAAGGGAACATTCTTTTTTGTAATAACATATTTTCCATAATCATTCCATCAAAGAACTTATTCATTGTATTTTTTTTAAAGCAAATACATTTAGTTAAATACTTCAAATATATCAGTAAACAACTAAATTTCCTTTTCATAAGAAAAAATGTAAAACTTTCATTTTTGTCTCTCAACAATATAACAACTTTCCTATTTGTTTATTTTAAAAACATACTTGCAATAAAATGGCAATAAGACTATATCATCCTTTCATTACTCTATTTTTTTTGCTGATTCACAAGTATTGAAATCAGCAGAATTAAAATTTCTATTACAAATGTAAATAACTTATACACACAAGTAAAAATATACTTTTACAACAAGAGAGAGAGAACAATGCTCTCTTTTGAAAAGTAACAAATGATACAAAATCCTAACTTGGCCATGCTCTCTCTCAAGAGCTAAAGAGAAATAAGATAACAACTCTCAAGAACAATGATAATTTTCTTCAAATTCACAAAGCTCCCAATATCTTGCAATAACACAAAAAGGGGAAAGAAGCCACAACAACTTGCTCTCCTCCCTACCATTGACTCACTCATGAGTCACCCCCGAGCTAGGAGGTCATCCTCACACTAGGAAACTCAAACCACAACACAACAATACATTCATCAACCCAACAGAAAATTACTCCCATGGCTAACACAACACAAGAACTCACTCAGGATGAATTCTATGGGGTAGGGGAGTGGACATCACTCAACTCCAGAGTGCCACTCCTAAAACTTCCCAATACAAATACCTCTCAAGGCCTCAAGCCAACACTTTTAAACATAGTTTCACAAAACTTCAATTTGGCTCTCAAGCCATTTCACATATTGCATATATTCACATATTTCCCTCAAGGCTACAACTCCACAAAATCAAGGAAATGACCCCGAGGAGGTTCACTCCTCCCCCACCCCACACATGTTGAGCATCTTCTCCCAAGTAGGAGAGGCTCTTACAACTCCCATACAATTTTTTCCCACAACAACAAGTAAAAACTCAAAATGGAGACTCACACATAACATTACACAAGTAAATAAAAATTGCATAAGAGAATACAATAGCCTTGAAACCTACCTTAAAAAGCCCAATTTAGTAGATAGTTGAGAAGAGCTCCTCTAACTCCTTCTCTAAGTTGAGCCACCAAATCTCTTCCAACTTTTTCCCCAAAATAATTAAAATCAATAAAATTGCCAAAAATTCAACAACCCCATCCCTCTCTCCAAGAGGGATTAAAATAGGCTCTTCTCATGAGCCTTGAGGAATGGGGAGGTGACACATGTCACCTACTCACTCCTCCCAACTAAAAGTAAGACCCTTGGAATGTGTGGTGACATATGTCATTCACCCATCCACCAAGTCTCTCTCCCTTCCACTTGTCCTCTCTAAAACATGTGGGAGAGAAAAGTGGTGCTTAAGAGGGAGTGGGTGCCACATGTGCCCCAATCCTCTCCTCCTAAGAAGGACCACACAACCCCAAGGTACCCTCACCAATTGTGGGAGAGACTTGGAGTAAAGTCCTCCACAATGATAGGGTCTTGGAGACTCCCCTAACCTAGGGAAGAGGAAAGGAAGAGGTTGAGTGTTTGACCCACTCATCCTCTCCCTCCCAAGCTTCCATTTTCGTCACTTTACTTCAGTGTGAAGTTAAAGTGACCAAATGGAAGCTTACCTAGGGTCACACAAGCCCAAATGACCCCTAGACCCTAGGGGTACAACCCAGGGTCAAGTTTAACCCAAATTTAGCACCTTAGGATGTAGAAAATCACATGAAAAGGGGTCACACAAAAAATAAACAAAACTTGAGTCAAATAAACATTACACATTTACAACACCATAATACAATCAATTGAAAAGGGGTAGACCTAGCCCAAAGGACACCATACACAAACATTACAAAAATTCATCATGCAATACACAGTTGATCTTGGTTTCTCTTGGAACTAGATCAGCTTCACAAGGATAAACAACACAGTGTGTGGGATGATCTCTGAATTTCTGTGGCTTCGTTAGAAACACCTGCACACTCAAATGAAATGTTAATCCCACATGTATATTATAACTGAAGCAAAGTGAAACATGCACATACAACATCACATGTTCATATAAGTATCAAGGAAATCACATTATAATTAAATTCTAAATTTTGCATTTCAAACATCCATCCCAAGATAAAATCACATAATAAATTTCTAAGTAACATCCAATGAATAGTATCCCAATAACATCATAATATTAATCATATATCTAACAACTTCAGTGAACCAATGTCAATGCCTAATCACATCATAAACATGCTAACATAATAAATCCACATAAACATAATGTCTAAAGGTCCTGCATATTAGGATCAACAGTCCCATAAGTCTAAATGTATCACCAATAGTAAAATAAGTAGTCAAATATAAGGGAATGAAAAAGTAGGCCTCACATCCTCCCCCCCTAAGACTATAGTTCCTCTTGGAAGTTATTAAAGAGATGAGGATAAAGGGATCTAAATCTCGCTCCATCCTCCCATGTCGCCGTGACTTCATCGTACATGTCCCACTAGACCCTAACCTGGTCCAGCTCTTGACCTCGAAGGCCCAGCATCTAATGAGCTAATATGTGAATTGGCTTCAAAGCCAGCTGACCATCTACCTCTACTTGAAGAGCACTCCAATCCAATCCATGAGATAAATTAGTTATGTAACGCCGTAAAATGAAAACATGAAGAACATCATGGATATGCGACATTCTTGGTGGAAAGGGTAGATGATAGGCTACGGGTCCTATCCACTCCAAGATCTCAAAAGGTCTAACAAAACAAGGTGTGAGCTTAGAGCCCTTTCCATAACGGATTGGACTCTTGTGCGGTCGCACTCTCAAGAATACTCTGTCCCCAACTAAGAAGCTCCTATCTACCTTCTTCGTATCGGCATACTTCTTTGTCGAGCCTATACCTCCCGAAGTCTCTGCCTAATCATCGTCACCTGCTACTACATATCCTAAACCAACTGTAGCCCTATCGTAACCCTATCCTAAATATGGTCCCAACTCATAGGTGTCCTACAAGGTTTGTCGTACAAGGCCTGAAAAGGAGGCATACCCAAAGAACTGTGATGCCCATTATTATAGGCAAACTCAACTAGATACAGATACTCCTCCCATCTACTTTGGTGATCCATGATATACATACAAAGCATATCCTCAAGAACCTGATTAACCCTCTCTGTTTGACCATCTATCTCAGGATGATAAGCGGAACTAAAATTGAGTTGTGTGCCCAATGCTTGCTGCAAAGCCCTCCAAAAGGCTAAAGTGAACACTAAGTCCCTGTCAGAAATGATACGACAAGGTACCCCATGTAATCTAACAATCTGATCTAAGAATACTCTCGCCACATATGGTGCATTGTACATCGTCCATACAGGTGAGAAATGCACCACCTTGGTCAACTTGTCAACCGTCACCATGATGGCATCATGGCAACGTGATGACATAGGAAGACCAACAATGAATTCCATGGAAATGGTGTCCCATTTCCACTCAAGTATCTCTTGAGGGTATAAAGGACCTGCTGGATGCTGATGCTTGGCCTTGACCCTCTGCCACTCAAGGCAATGAGCAACATATTCTGAAATATCTCATCTCATACCTACCCAATGTTATAACTATCGTAAGTCGGTATGCATCTTCTTCACCTTGGGTGTGCTGCATAAGGTGCTCTATGAGCCTCTGAAAGAACCATTGCATGAAGGTCACCTGCATAGGGTACATAGATGTGTTGTCGATGTCTAAGCAACCCATATGACTGGAGGGAATATCCTGTGAATTTTCCCTTAAGGGCCCTCTATCTCTGGATCTCCTGTTACACCTCAAGAACCCACTCATCCTCAGGCAAATGCTGAATGATGCGCTCTCTCAAGTCCACACTCAAGGTCAAGGTCAGAATCTCGTGGTGCCTCCGACTCAAAGCGTCAGCGGCCACATTCTCCTTCCCTTTGATGTAGTGGACATCAAAGTCATACTCGCATAGAAACTCCATCCAACATCGCTGGAGGGCATTCAAATTTGGCTATGTGAATATGTACTACAAGCTATGGTGATATGAATGGAGCTCAAAGTGACGACCCAAAAGAAAGTGTCTCTAACGTGTTGGTTATTTTCCTAGACTAGATGCTTGTTCCCAGTTATCCCTACAAAGTAGCCATCATTGATCAATAGGATCACTGGGCCAGGAGCCAACAGTACAGGAGATAGACTCTATAAATATCTCCTCTTCTTTTTTAGGCTCTGCAGAACCAAGGGGGTATTCCCTATTCAACATCTATAACATATGCACATGAACTTGTTTGGATGTTGGTACAAAGCAGATAAATCCTCTCTTATTCAGACCAAAACTATGAGATAAGTGCAAAGGGGCTAGCTTTGGGCCTATATTCAGTTGTAGATAGAGGATTTTGGGTCCTAAAACTACTTCTAAAGTCCTAATGGTTTGATTTAAAGTTTAAGTTTGATTTTATGTTTGGATGCAAAACTGAGACTTTGGGCTGCAACCTCAATACAAGACTGGATCAGTGCCTATCCAGGGCTTAGAGTCAATAGACATACACATGTGAATGGCTAGCATGAACATATACCAAGGACTGGATATCAAGGGGATTTCTAATATTTGCCTTATATATATTTCCCAAAAATTAGGTGCTTAATCATTCATACTTAGTGGTATCCCTGCTGCATATATTTTCTCAATGATTAACTTGAAACATTTAATTTGTTCCTTGAACAAAAGTAGGAAATTAAACATTCAATATAGAAAAGTTATATTCCTGAACCTCAACAACCCTTAGTTATCTTTATTCAAAAGAAAATATGCCCACAGCTTGGAGACAAATGATTAAACACATGCACAGAGCATTTCTCATATAAAACAACATGAAACCAGTGAATTCATGCATGAAACAAACAACATGAGACTTATAAACTTACAAGACACCAAGAACAGGGCCACCAATGAAGTTGTATTGTGTCACAACACTAAAATTTATCTAGTTTTCAACAACAAAAACTAAGTAACACCACCTGCTATATACAGTAGAGGAGTGCATAGCATTAATTACATGGAAGAATTTCAAAATTTGCCAGATACAGCTCATTATGAGAAAATGACATTCAACATTAAATGTAACAGGCAGAGGAGGAGACAGGGGAGATCTCGAGCCTTGCGCTACCACCTGGGGATTCACATCCTCAATCAGGTACTTGATCCGTCCACACCTTCACCCATACCCTGTAATATCTGCCATTAATGGCATACCAACTTGTGGCCTTTGGAATGCAGTGAACTATGCATTTTGCAACTTTTCCTGCCACGAAATATGACCCTGATATTTCAAATCATGTGGGAACCAATTATCCCACATGCACCCTACGGTGACCTTCTCAACACCTTATATGCATGACCACATCAGAAGATGATAGTCAGCGATTTTGCTCCCAATGACACCAGTATAAACCTCATCATGATCCTCCTACATGATGCCCTGATGTTCAATATCACCCCAATATTTCACATCACCCTAATGTGAAATATCATCCTGACCGCATCACCTGATATTCTGTTGGCTCCTGATAACATCACTGTCATATTGCAATAATAGGGGGATCTTCGTAAGATGATTGATGTTGGAAATATGACCCCCTCAGACCTTGATGATGTCACCATCGTACTGACAAAATAGGGTGATATTCGGAAGATCACCCGATATTTGGAATATCACCCCCTCCTTCAGAATATGATGAAGCCGTTAGACAAGTAGACATCACCCTCATGTAAAATTTGACGTCAGTAGCATCAAGTGATAAAAGAATGTTGGGGTGATATTAACAAAGATCACCTAACATTTGAAACATGATGATGACCCCCTCCTTTAGAAAATTGAGTTATATTTGAAATATGATGAGGAGGCACACAGACCTAGAATTTTGACAGGCATAACTTCCTCACTTGGTCAAATTTCAGGGTGATATAAAAGGCAATCCTGCCTAGAATATTACACTCTTCCACTTGGCAGGCCTCTTAAGGCAAGATTCCAACTTTGAAATTTTTTAGTTTTCAGACCTTAGGATCACAAACATACTTGGCATGATGTACATGCATACTAAAAAAATGTAGCACAGGCAGAAACCTTGACATGGCATGACCTCATGCCTCAAAAAATTTTAGGGTTTGAATGAGAAAACCTAAAAATGTTCAAGCTCAAAACCCTAGACATAAATGGGTACCAACACAGGCTCCGATTGGGGACATGCAGGTGCAAGACTGCAGCGAGGACCAAACTTCTCCGGGGCAGACCAGACAAAACTCAAAACACGACCGACTATACAAGACATGTACAAAATATTTATGTCTAGTTTACAATGTGCACAAAAGATATCTCATTAATGAGAAAAAGGCCTTAAAGAATTTACCATGCACATGCAATTCCAGTAATTCACCACTGAGGGCCTAGAGAAAGTAAGAGTCATCCTCATGGATTTTACCAATTTGATATGGGCCAATCCATAGGGGCTCAAATTTACCATGCCTTCCCTTATCCTAGCCTCTTGCATTCCATACAAGGACCATATCACCAATCTGAAACTTTCTTTATGTAGCCCTTTTATCAAATAGATATTTCACCTTTTGTTGTCTCTTGATGTTTGTCATGTGTGCCTCTCTTCTAATTTCATCTAATGCAACCGACTAATTTATTCTTTCAGTCATTGAATCCCCAATTTCCTCATCATTATCCTGTATGAATTTATAAATTGGTAGGAGGTTATTCATAGGCAATCTAGCTGCTGCACCATATACTAACTCAAAAGGTGACCTTCCAGTTGATCTCTTGACTGTCACTCTGTCAGCCCATAATGCCATTTTCAGCTTTGAATCCCAAGCCCTTTTATTTTTATCCATCAGCCTTTTGATGATTTTCATGAGACTTTTGTTTCTTGACTCTACCTGACCATTCCCTTGTGGATGATATGGTGATGTATGAGACAAATCAATTCCGTAATTTTTGCAAAAATCAATAAATTCACCAAACTTGAAGCACATAGCATTGTCTGTGACCACTTTAGCTGGTATTCCAAATCTGACAACAACATGTTCTAAAATAAAATCCATCACCACCCTACTTGTAGCTTTTTTAGTTGGAATGGCTTCAATCTATTTGGTGAAATAGTCAGTAGAAACCAAAATCCAACTATGTCCACTTGATTTTTCTAAAATTTCCCCTATAAAATCAATTCCCCATTGCTGAAATGGAGCTTCTATAGTTATAGTCCTAAGGGGTAATGTACCTTCATATTTTAGCTTTCCTGAAAACCTCTGGCAAGGATCACATTTTCTTACCATTCTTTGTGCATCTGAGAAGAGAGTTGGCCACTAGTAGCCAGCTCTAAGAATTTTGTGGGTTGTCGTCTGGGCAATATAGTGTCCACCACACACTCCATTGTGCATGTCATTTAGAATATTCCTCGCCTGATTTTCATCTAGACACCTAAGTAATACACCATCAGGATTTCTCCAATACAACTCTCCTTAAATAATGATGTATTTAATAGCCTGTAGTTTCAAAGTCCTCTTTTGATTATCACTAAAGTGGGAAGGACAATTCAAATTCTGCAAGTAATATATAATGTCCTTATACTAGTCAAATTTTGACATATTAACAGTTTCATTTTGTACCATGTTCACTTGGCATGCTTCCAGGTTTGATTCTGTCATTATTTTTGCCAAACCTTGTCCCCTTACCAGTTTTGTGATCTGTATCTCTATGTTGAATTCTTGCAGTTTATTTATCCATTTTCATCTCCTTCCAGTTACCTCTTGCTGAGTAAAGATATCTTTGACTGCTACATGGGGCACATATGCAACTATCCAAGAGCCTACTAAATATGGCCTGAAGCTTTTGAGTGCTCTAACTAATGCATATGCCTGCTTCTCCATGATGTCATATTTCAATTCAGCAGCCTGCAATGACCTGCTAAAGAAAGCTATAGGTTGCTCAAAACCCTCCACATTCTTTTGTAATAAGCATGCAACAATAGTATGGAAAGAAGCAAATGAGAACAGCTGAAATGGCTTAGAAAAATTAGGAGATTTTAGCACAAGAGCCATCTTTATAGCTTCTTTGATACTCTGGAATGATTTAGTTGCTTCATCTTCCCATTTGATAGTTGCACCTTTCTTCAACATCTTAGAAATATCTTTTGTAGTCTCTGCAAAGTTAGGAACAAATCTTCTAACAAAATTAATTTGTCCAAAGAAGGACTGAACACCTTTCACTATTCTAGGGATCTAAATTTTGTCAATTGTAGCCACCCTTTTAGGATCAATCCTAACTCCATCCTTGGAAACAATATGTCCAAGCAATTTTCCTTCCACAACCCCAAAAGCACACTTATTTGGGTTGAGTGAGATGCCATATTCCAATGCTCTAACAAAAATTTGTTCTATGTGCATGTAGTGTTGCTCTTCCCTTTTTGAATAGGCATTCAGATCATCCTAATAGACGGCTAGGATTGAGTCAATTAATCCTGCAAAAGCAACATCCATAGCCCTCTGAAATGTAGCACCTGCATTCGTCAATCCAAATGGCATTCTCACATATACATATGTCCCCCATGGAGTGGTGAAGGTAGTTTTGTACTGTTCTGATTCCTTTACTTTCACTTGATTGTAACCTAAAAATCCATCCATCATGGATAAAAGTTCACAACCGGTCACTCTTTGTAGCATAGCCTCCATGTTGGGCAGTGGATAATTATCCTTCAAAGAGGATACATTCAGGTTTCTAAAATCCACACAAAGTCTGATGTCACCATTTTTCTTTCTGATTAGGACAAGGTTAGACACCCAAGTTGAATGTCTAATTGGCATAATTATTCCAGCCTCCCTAAGCTTCATGAGTTCTTCTTGCATCTTTGGAGCTAATGTTGGGTTAATAGGTCTTTGCTTCTGCCTGAATGGTTTAGCTCCAAGCTTCAAAGGGATTTCATGTTGGAATAGGTCTTCTCTATAAGCCTTTAGGTCCTCATATGACTAGGTAAAGACATGCTTATAATTCTTCAACAATGCAATCAACATGTTCCTAACGTGTGGTTTGAGCTGCTTGCCAATATATACCTTCTTGGGGGCTTGAGATGTCCCCAAATTTATCTCTTCTAAATTATTCTTGTTTGTTGGAGGTGCCTTTATAACAAATTGATCCCTATTGTCAAAAGCTCTCTAGAGCAACCAACCCTCTAGGGATTTTATTTATCTTGAGTTGAAGTAGTTCTTTCCCCATAAGAGTTTCTTTTCCATCTATAACCTCTACAAAGTTTTGAAAATTTATTTCCTGGTTCTCATACTCATCAATACAATGTAGAAATCTCAGCAAATCTTTGTCATCATCAAAAACTTGCCAGCTGCATACATTATCCAGCACTACATGTCTAAGTTTGACCTCAACATTTGTAACATTTGATAGAGTAGCATCATCTAGCCTTATGGCTACATTAGCTAGAAAATTTGTCATGACATTTTTTGACTTTTCTACCCAGTTTATTGAAAATGCATCAAATAATTCAATTGTATCCTAGATAGCGTGCTTATACTATTTTAATCTCTTATTTTTTGAAGCATACTTATCTCTAACTTGGGAAACAACTAATTCTGAATTGCCAAAAACTTTTAGCATCTTGATTCCATGCTTCAAGGCTACATTCAATCCTAATAACAGAGCTTCATACTCTGCAATATTATTTGTACAGGCAAACTTCAACAAGAATGAGAATTTTAGAAGCTTACCAGTTGGAGACAAAAACACAATTCCAGCATCAGAGCCTTCCTTCAAACAAGCTCCATCAAAATACATGGTCCAGAGACCCTGTTGGTCAAGCTCTTGAATGCAAACATCTCTCCCTTCACTTTCTTTAACATCTGAGATAACCTTGAAATTTTCACAGTCAGTGTCCACAAAACATATATGCTCCTCTAACTCTTGGTCCTCAACTATTTCTGATGATCTTTCTTCTCTGATCAGTTTGACATCCCTACCATTCATAGGGATCATAGCATATGATAGATCTAGTTGCATATTCCCACCAATCAATGCTGCCCACCTTCTTGACAACAACATGCTATGTTGTGGCTTGATATCAACAACTGTTATGTTCATTTTGTAGGTCTTTACTGGATATGCTACCAGTCTGAAATCTACATCTTTCATAATTCCAATGACTGGTACTTCTCTAGCATCCATGGCATAGCATATTCCACATGCCTTGTCCATTTTTAATCCAACTTGTTGCATGATAGCTAGAGGCATGATATTTGTTGATGCTCCAGAATCAAGCATACAATTCTTAATCATTTTTCCATTTATGACAAGGGAAACATAGAATGGTTCAACCTGTGAAGGGCATTTTGTCATGGTCACCCCTAAATATACTTCAGGAGTCTCATCTTCATCAGTACACATGGCATGCTTCTTACCTTGAACCTCAACATTTTGCTTGGCTTGACAGGATACTCCTGAAATCAAGGATACTACTTTATTTATGCATTCTTCAATTTTCATTAGCTCCATCAATGGAACAGAGACTTTTACTTGGGACAAGACATTAGTGATGTCAAAAGGAGCAATATTTTGTATGATAGTTGTACCCTGATCTATGGTTTTATTTTTATCCTGAGATGTTCCAGCTTTAATTTTTGTGGCTCCCTAACTGTCATCTTTGATCTGAAAATTCCTATTTTGATCCTCAACTTGGGGAATTCTATTTTCTGGTCCTTGAGAATCATAACCTATTTTTTGCTTAAAGCTTTTTTTATTATTGCTTCATTTCTTCTTTTATGGTTCAGTCCCTTTATGACTATGCACTGGCTAGTTTACAAAGGTATTCTCTAGTTGGTGTGAGTTGCTTACCTAAGCCTTACCTCTTAGGTTGTAATTTCTTTTAGCTTGAGCTACTGCTGTAGCTGTGAGGGCTCGAATCTCTTCATCAGATGGTCTCCTCAAATTATTTAAAAAAATATGTGAGTCCTAAGGATAAGCATAATTATCTTCATCATCTTCATCACAAGGAAATTACTGACAGACCTGAATCTCATTATTTGTAATTGCATCAACATCATGAGACAGATATTCCCTACTTTTAGACAACATATTGACATTGTCTTCCTCCATGCAATGTGGCTCATTGCACTCATCACAGGCAACAACATTATTGTATAAGGACTGAGCAATCAAACATTATGACCATGAATGAGGCATTTGACATATTATACACCATGTGGTGTCATTAACAGTATTAATAGCTTTCCTCAAAGGATCAGGTGTCTCTTTGGCATGTTGAGCTCTTTGATTTGTATTGTTGTGCGGGAGGATGGGTTTACCATTATGCGAATTGGTATTATATGGCATGTCATGTAATGATGGTCTTCTTTCTTGCCTTTGGTAAACTTGCTTGTCAGGACCAACTCCCTTTTCATTTTTAGCCATTCTATAGCTGAGGTCCTTGACAATAGTTGTCAATTTATCTAATTTGTCCTCAGAAGCAGATGCATTACCTTGAACACTCTGAGATTTAGCATTTGGATTTTGTAGAATTTTTATATCATCTCTTCTGTTTGTCTTGCCAGATGCCTTTCTATTGTTCTCAATATTTGTTACAATCCTGAAAGCATCCCTGAGGTTATTCAGACCCTTATCCCTTAACCCATAAGCTGTCTTGGCATCAAAAGCATTTATGTACAACACTATGCACATTGGTTCATTAGGCCTCAGATGATGAGGCAATTTGTTCAACACCTTAGTGAATCTACCATTGAAATCAACAACCTGCTCATTAGATCCTTTAGTGAATCTAGTGAATTCATTACTAAAAAAACTAGGATCAGTTTTGTCACCATACTGTTCTTTGAATATTCTCCTGAAGTCATCCCATGATGAAATACTTCTGTCAGGCAGACCCTTATACCATTCTCTAGCTTCATCAACCAAGGATTGCATAAACAACTTCATAAAAACATCTTCATGCTCAACCTCAAAGTTGTCCATGATATTCTGAAAAGCCTTTAAGTGATCCTCACCTGATACAACATTATTTCTTGAAAATTTTGGCACCTGTGGCCTTACATGTTTGTCAATAGGATTGGGGTAACCAGGAATGCCATCAAAAACTAGCTTTCTAAATCTGTCCAGCTACACAGGCTGTCTACCAAATTGATTATCATTAGCATTTCTATCTGCATTCTGATTTCTTACATTATTTAACGGTATTCTAGCATTATTTGCATTCTATCTTTGATCATTATGCTGATCCTGGACTTCATTTCTTTGTTGATTTCTCTACATATTTGTATTTTCAAGGGTAGGAATTCAATCATTCTGAGCAGCTCTCAGCATTTGCACTTTCTGTCTCATGTCATCTCTAATCTTCATAGCCTGTAAATAGTCAAATTTAGCCCTCAGACTTTTGATTTCTTCGGCTAACTCCTCATCTCTAGGCATAGAAGAGGATGGTTTCATTATATTCTAATCATTATCATCATCCCTTGGGGATTCAACTTCTTCAAATCTATCAGGGGAATCAAGGAAAGGACATTCTTGAAACACCTCTGATATCATTCTTAGACTACCACCTTGTTATCTTTCATACATATCTTGAATCTCAACCTCTATATTTGAAAAATAAGGTGCTTGTTGCTCTGAAAATCTGGGATGATCTTGGATACTATCATTTTTTCTAGGAGAACCTTCATGACTGACTGGGACAGTCCCCTTTTTCCTATACATCATCTTTCTGGGTAATTCTTCAAACAGAGGATTATGCAGGGACCTTCTCCCTTGCATACAAATTTCTATTTAACTGGTTGGGAGATTGTTCAGAATCGCCACCTATAACTAGGAAATATTTCTTTTAAAATCAGGGTTCTTACACAAAGTACCCCAGTAGAGTCACCAAATCTGTTGGTTATTTTCCCAGACTGGATGCTTATTCCTAGTTATCCCTACAAGGTAGCCATCATTGATCAACAGGATCACCAGGCCAGGGGCCAACAGTACAGGAGATAGACTCTATAAATATCTCCTCTTCTTCTTTAGGCTCTGCAAAACCAAGGGGGGTATTCTCTATTCAACATCTATCACATATGCACATGAACTTGTTTAGATGTTGGTACAAAGCAGATAAATCCTCTCTTATGCAGACCAAAACTATGAGATAAAGTGCAAAGGGGCTAGCTTTGGGCCTATATTTAGTTGTAGATAGAGGATTTTGGGTCCTAAAACTACTTCTAAAGTCCTAATGGTTTGATTTAAAGTTTAAGTTTGATTTTATGTTTGGATGCAAAACTGAGACTTTGGGCTACAACCTCAATACAAGACTAGATCGGTGCCTATCTAGGGCTCGGAGTCAATAGACATACACATGTGAATGCCTAGCATGAACATATACCAAGGACTAGATATCAAGGGGATTTCTAATATCTACCTTACAGATATTTCCCAAAAATTAGGTGCTTAATCATTCATACTTAGTGGTATCCGTGCTGTATATATTTTCTCAATGATTAACCTAAAACATTTAATTTATTCCTTGAACAAAAGTAGGAGATTAAACATTCAGTATAGAAAAGTTATATTCCTGAACCTCAACAACCCTTAGTTATCTTGATTCAAAAAAAAATATGCCCACAACTTGGAGACAAATGATTAAACACATGCACAGAGTATTTCTCATATAAAACAACATGAAACCAGTGAATTCATGCATGAAACATACAACATGAGACTCAAACTTACAAGACACCAAGAACAGGGCCACCAATGAAGTTGTATTGTGTCATAGCACCAAAATTTGTCTAGCTTTCAACAACAACAAATGAGTAACACCACCTGCTATATACAATAGGGGAGTGCACAGCATTAATTACATGTAAGAATTTCAAAATCTGCTAGATACAGCTTATTATATAAAATGGTGCTCAACATTAAATGCAACAGGCAGAGGAGGAGACAAGGGAGATCTCGAGCCCTACGCCACCACCTGGGGATTCACATCCTCAATCAGGTACTTGATCCATCCACACCTTTGCCCATACCCTATAACATCTGCCATTAATGGCATACCAACCTACGGTCTTGGGAATGCAGTGAACTGTGCATTTTGCAACTTTTCCTACCACGAAATATGACCCTGATATTTCAAATCATGTGGGAACCAATTATCCCACATGCACCCCGTGGCGACCTTCTCAACACCTTATATGCATGACCACACCAGAAGATGATAGTCGGCAATTTTTCTCCTGACAGCACCAGTATAAACCTCATCATGATCCTCTTGCATGATGCTCTGATGTTCAATATCACCCTGATATTTCACATCACCTTGATGTGAAATATCATCCTGACCACATCACCGTCATATTGCAATAATAGGGGGATCTTCATAAGATGACCGACGTTGGAAATATGACCCCCTCAGACCTTGATGATGTCACCATCATACTAACAAAATAGGGTGATATTCGGAAGATCACCCGATATTTGGAATATCACCCCCTCCTTTGGAATATGATGAAGCCGTTAGACAAGTAGACATCACCCTCATGTAAAATTTGATGTCAGCAGCATCGGGTGATAAAAGAATGTTGGGGTGATATTAAGAAAGATCACCCGACATTTGAAACATGATGATGACCCCCTCCTTCAGAAAATCAAGTTATATTTGAAATATGATGAGGAGGCACACATACCTAGAATTTTGAAAGGCATAACTTCCTCACTTGGCCAAATTTTAGGGTGATATAAAAGGCAATCCTGCCTAGAATTTTACACTCTTCCACTTGGCAGGCCTCTTAAGGCAAGATTTAGACTTTGAAACTTTTTAGGTTTCAGACCTCATGATCACAAACATACTTGGCATGATGCACATGCATACTAAAAAAAATGTAGCACAGGCAGAATCCTTGACATGGCATGAACTCATGCCTCAGAAAATTTTAGGGTTTGAGTGAGAAAAACTGTAAATGTTCAAGCTCAAAACCCTAGACATAAATGGGTACCAACACAACAAACAAGAGAATGTACCACTGCTACGAGCTCTAAGTCGTGAGTAGGGTAGTTCAGCTTGTGTGTCTTGAGCTTACACGACTCATATGCAATCATTCTACCACCCTGCATAAGGATGGCTCCCAAACCCTCAAGTGATGCATCTATGCAAACTACAAAATCCTCTGCAGGATCTGGAACTGCCAATATGGGAGCACTAATAAGATGCTCCTTGAGGACCCCAAAGGCCCTCTCATACTGCTCGATCCAAGTGAAACTCTTCCCTTTCCACTGAAGGGAAGTGATGGGGTGTGCTATCTTGGAAAAGCCCTCTACGAATCTGCGGTAGTAACTAGCTAATCCCATGAAACTCCTGACCTCTGTCACACTGGTGGGTACTGGCCAATCTCTGATAGCTCTAATCTTTGATGGATCTACAGAGATGCCATCACTTGATAGGATGTGCCCCAAGTACTTTACCTCTATCTTGAAGAAGGTACACTTCACCAAGTTGCCATAAAACTACTGCTCTCGCAAGCACTGCAAAACCTGACACAAATGATCTACATGCTCCTCCTCGGTCCATGAATAGATCAAAATGTCGTATAGAAAAATGATCACGAATTGATCCAAGTAAGTGTGGAACACCCCATTCATAAGACTCATGAACACTATAGGGGCATTCTTCAAACCGAAGGGTACTGCTGTGAACCTGTAGTGGCCATATCTAGTTCAAAAAGTAGTCTTATGAACATCTACCTTTGTGATGCGTAATTGGTGATACCTGGATTTCAGATCAATTTTCGAGAACACTTTGGATCCATGCATCTGGTCAAAAAGATCATCAATCCTAGGCAAAGGGTAACAGTTCTTCACTGTCACCTTATTCAACTACCTATAGTCCATGCACAAGCAAAGAGACCCATCCTTCTTAATGAAGATAACTGGAGCGCCCCAAGGTGAAATGCTTGGTTGGATGTACCCCTTCTCTAGCAACTTCTCTAACTACAATTTGAGCTCTGTGAGCTCATGTGTAGTCATCCTGTAGGGTGCATGAGACACTGGCTCTGCACCTAGCACTAGATCAATGTGGAAATCTACCTCTCTGCATGGAGGCATACATAGTAATTCTAAGAGAAACATGTCAGCAAACTTTCTCAAGATAGGGTGATCATCTAGTGATGCCTAAGGCTCATCTTCTGATCTATCACTAGCTGTGATAGTGAACATCTGACATGCCTTCCACATGCAACACTTAAGCTGCTAAGCAGATATCATACGAACTACCATAGGCTTCTGAATGCTCACTATCTCAACTGATGCACCATGATCATCTAAGCAACTAACCACCTTTCAGTGACAATCTAGCTTGGCTCCATGAGCCGCAAGCCAGTCCATACCCAAAACCACACTGTAGGATCCTAATGGCATAACTCTGAGGTCACAAGATGTAGTGAAGGAACCCAAAGAAACCTCACAATCCTGAACCAAGGTGTAGATTAGAAATGTAAACCAGGCTAAAATATTAAACCAAATGCAATATACACAAGATTATACCTCACATTACAAATCTAATCTCATCAAGAGAAGAAGGAGCCTTTGCACCCAAACAAGCTCCTAAGACCAAGATGATCCCTAGACAAATGGATTCCAATGTGAAATGCTCATTCAAGTTGTGCAACTCACTAGCTCAAGAGTGATTTTGGCATTATTACTTTGCATAGACTTGGCTTCTTGACAATGGCTTAGGAGAGGCTCTATTTATAGACTTTTGGAAGGGATTTTGATCCAAGGGTGGAGATTGATTGGAAAGATCAATGGTGGAGGATGGAGATGATATGGAGGGCCTGGATCTAATTTAGGAGAATGGATGGCTATGAATAAAAGTGATTCTTTTATTCATTTTAGGGAAGAGGAAATTATTAAATAAGTTATGGGGGGAAGATTATTCCCAAATAAAAGATTCATTGGGGGAAATGCAAATCAATTAAAAATTCATTTGGGGGGAAATAGAGGTATAGGCATGGGAACAATAATTTTTTATTGTGATGTGGGATTTTAGGTGGATTTATTCCCATTTCTTTATTTGGAGAATGTGGGAGAGTGGGTTAAACTAGGTTTAATCATCCAAATGAGGGTTTTAGGGTTAATTAAACATTTGTTTTATTTAATTAACCCTAGGGCTAGAATAAATGGGTTAAATTAATTAGTTAACATGATTTTAACTAATTAATTGAATTTAGTGGTAAAAGGGGAAAAATGATTTAGTAAATATTGCATATTTACTAAATTCATTTGGCTAGGTTTGAAACTATTGAATTAATGAAATTAATTCAATTGTCTGGGATAAATTGATGAGAAATGGGGTAATGAAGGGATAATTAATTAAATAAAATCTAATTAATTGGTTTAGGAGGGAAATTGATATGATTAGGAATATCAGGAGTCAGTTTGGTGGTCGAGACATTTTTAGGTGTCTACATTTGCCCCTCTTTGATGTGGTGTCAGGACCTAGGAGGGAAGTGGCGTCAAGTCAAAGAAAATATGCCCCAGCTACCAGGAAGGAATAAGATGGATAGGGGATGCCCCCTCAAGAGGTTGGTGAGAAAATAAAAATTTTCCAGGTGAGCTCTCGAAAGGATGTGACAGGAGTGAAGGTTGGATAGGGGATGGAAAAAGAGGATGACAAGAAGAAAAACTGAGGAAAAAGGTTAGGATCTACACCCTGGGGGAGAAAAGAAGGATGACAGGAAGAAAAACTGAGGAAAAAGGTTAGGATCTGCACCCTAGGGGGGAAAAGAAGGATGACATGGCCCACTATATTAGGAAAAGTGGGCCCTAAGAGTGCCACATTTGCACACTTTGACCCTAGAGAAGAAGAAGCGAAGGAGAGATGGCTGACCGCAACCCCCAGTTCCCGTGGCTTCAACACATCTCCAAGCAGTTTCGAGAGTTTGGTCGGGCACCCGGTGCTAGACCCCCGGTAGGGCCTAACCCTAACTTTGTAATTTTCTCATTTTTTGTGCATTTTTTAGGGTTTTAGGGGTCAGGATTGAAGCACGTAGTGCCAATGGCAAGGCGGATTGGTGCCATCCTGTCATCCTAACCTTTTTCCTCAATTTTTCTTTATGTCATCCTTCTTTTCCCCCCAGGGTGCAGATCCTAACCTTTTTCCTCAGTTTTTCTTCCTGTCATCCTCTTTTTCCGTCCCCTATCCAACCTTCACTCTCGTCACATCCTTTCGAGAGCTCACTTGGAAAATTTTTATTTTCCTTCCAACCTCTTGAGGGGGCATCCCCTATCCATCTTATTCCTTCCTGGCAGCCAGGGCATATTTTCTTTGACCTGATGCCACTTCCCTCCTAGGTCCTAATGCCACGTCAAAGAGGTGCAAATGTAGACACCTAAAAATGTCTCGACCACCAAACTGACTCCTGATATTCCTAATCATATCAATTTCCCTCCTAAACAAATTAATTAAATTTTATTTAATTAATTATCCCTTCATTACCCCATTTCTCATCAATTTATCCCAGACAATTGAATTAATTTCATTAATTCAATAGTTTCAAACCTAGCCAAATAAATTTAGTAAATATGCAATATTTACTAAATCATTTTTTCCCTTTTACCACTAAATTCAATTAATTAGTTAAAATCATGATAACTAATTAATTTAACCCATTTATTCTAGCCCTAGGGTTAATTAAATAAAACAAATATCTAATTAACCCTAAAACCCTCATTTGGATGGTTAAACCTAGTTTAACCCACTCTCCCACATTCTCCAAATAAAGAAATGGGAATAAATCCACCTAAAATCTCACATCACAATAAAAAATTATTGTTCCCATGCCTATACCTTTATTTCCCCTTTTAATTCATTTGCATTTCCCCCCATGAATCTTTTATTTGGGAATAATCTTCCCCCCATTACTTATTTAATAATTTCCTCTTCCCCAAAATGAATAAAAGAATCACTTTTATTCATAGCCATCCATTCTCCTAAATTAGATCTAGGCCCTCAATATCATCTCCATCCTCCACCATTGATCTTTCCAATCAATCTCCACCCTTAGATCAAAATCCCTTCCAAAAGTCTATAATTAGAGCCTCTCCCAAGCCATTGTCAAGAAGCCAAGTCTATGCAAAGTAATAATGCCAAAATCACTCTTGAGCTAGTGAGTTGCACAACTTGAATGAGCATTTCACATTGGAATCCATTTGTCTAGGGATCATCTTGGTCTTAGGAGCTTGTTTGGGTGCAAAGGCTCCTTCTTCCCTTGATAGGATTAGATTTGTATTGTAAGGTATAATCTTGTGTATATTGCATTTGGTTTAATATTTTAGCCTAGTTTACATTTCTAATCTACACAAGGTATCTACTAACATCTGGCCACAGAGGCCAACTCAACCTCCCACCTAATGTCCTGCCTAGAAGCCACCAGCCTGCAACGCTCCACTAATGTCATAGATATAAAGGAATTAGTAGCGCCAAAATCAAAAAGAATAGAAATGGGGGCACCCCCGATCGTACCTGATGTCTCAATCACGGATGCCTAATAGTCAGCCTGGTGGTTATCAACCACTGCAAACATGCGATGGGACATGCCCACATCTCCTACCGTCTACTCTGACCCTCCTGAACAGGGTTGTTCCCCTACCATGAAACCCTGTGGACACTCTCTAGCCAAATGTCATGCCCCACCACAAACATAACATGGGCCCCTAGCCTGTATTTGCCCTGACTGAGCCCTAGCACCCTGCTACTACCCAGTCTATTTTGTGGAACCCTGTGAACCCCTATACAACTACTGTGACCTCATGGCTCCCGCAGGTGGTCCTTGTTGTCTCTGATCCTTACACGGGCCTTGCTATTGCCAACCATGATTCTGTCCTCCCTGTGCCCTCTGCTAATGCTGCGGCTGCTGCTGTGGAGGCCTAGGAGGTAATGATGGAGAACTAAATCCTCCTCTCTGTGGTGGTAGTGGTCTACGAAAGTTCTACTACTGCTAATGACTATGGTCCTGAAACTGCGGGTGTGAATTCTACCCTCATCCCTGAATCTCCTCTGTAATATAAGCCTTCTCAACAGCCTCACTCATAGTCTAGGGGTCTTCCATATGCATTGGTCCTGCTATCCCCTGATTTAAACCTCTGATGAATTTTTGCACTAGAATTTTCTCATCATGGAGATACTCTGCATATTGTGAAAGCTTAATAAATCGGCTATCATACTGTACAACCGTGAGTCCTCTCTGCTACAAGTCATAGAACTCATCTATCCAGCGCTACCTATAATGATCTGATAAGTAATGCACATTAAATAGCTCTATGAAAATGTCCCATGTGAGTGTGTCTAATGATAGCTGACACTTGCACTCCTCAGTGTGCCACTAAGTAGCTGCTACATCTCTCAGGAGGTGTACTACCACGTGTGCTTTCATGTTGCTCCCATAAGGTCGCAACGTAAAGCATCTGTCTAGACTAATGAGCCAAGCCTCAGCCTCAATTCCCTCTGTAGCTCTTGCGAAGGTAGGTGGATTAAGCCTAAGTAGGTCTTTGATGTGATCTCCTCTGTCTCTATGTCCTATGACTGGCTCATCCATACCATACTCATAGGGTCCATGATGTACCTACTCTACCCTCACAGTCTCATCTCATCTCGTATGTTGTAGAGGACTCCTACTCCATGCTCTGTAAGCTAACCCTACCTCCTCCACAGTAGTATCTGGTATGTCTACAAAAGGCTCCACACGTGGCACCTCTCACAGATTAATGCGGGGCTCTACATGTGGCTCAGCTCATGACTCAACATGCGGCTCCTCACATGGCTCCTCTCGTGGATCAACACGAGGCTCATCATGTGGCGCTAGTATAACTGGCAGTAGCCTCTCTAACATGGTCTATAATGTTTGTAAAATCTAAGGTCCTATATCAAGTCTTGGTGGTGCCTGCGGTACTGGCTGATCTGCTAAGGTTGTTGGTACCTGACCCTCTGCAGAGAAATCACTATGCACCTCAGTGGACATAGTGTGACATGATTGCACTCGCCGAGTTTGTCGAGGAGGTATTCTATAAAAACAAGGTAGGCACTAATTAATCAAAGTTGTAGAATAAGTAACGTGCCCAAATAAGCCTAGTGTTTAAACTTGGGCTCTGATACCAAATTGTCATGCCCACATTTCCCATGCAGTCACGACATGCATCACACATGTCATGTCCACATTTGTCATGTGGTCATGACACAAAATATCAAAAATTTTACCACGCTTCCCTAGAAACCCACTCACACGCATAAGCGTGCTCAGTGGCTTTACGCATAAGATGTAATCATGACAGTTGAATGCAGGGTAATACGTTCACTTGTGCATACCATTTGCAATGAAGGCTAACTAGGGGGTCAATACGACGTGGTTAACATCGCCAATAGGGTTAGGATCAATGATCGAAACCCTAAGTTAACCTATGTCAATGATGGGATAAGACGTAAGTTAAAATCAAAAGCCAAATTCAAGTGCATGAGAGGATATAATTTAATACAAAAATCTAATGTCAATAATTAGCAAAAACATAATATAGTCCTAAAAAAGATTAAATTTCACTAACCTAGCTAATCCTTAAATTTCAAAAAAATTTGGAAGCATAATGCCTCACAGGCGTGATTAGGGTTTATTATAATAAAACTAGTTTTGATCGAAAGTTTACTGGGTTGGTGTTAAATTACCTAAGTAACATCAGTTAAATTGGTAGGTCAGTCAAATAGATTAATTGTACATTTTTCAACAAAGCTCGATCAATTTGTTCTTCTTCACGTTTTCTATAATTTAAAACATTTTTCAACAAAGCTTGATCAATTTGTTCTTCTTCATGTTTTCTATCAATCAGAGTTATTACTGCATCCTTTACATTATTCATAATTTCTTGGTAGATCAGATCATGGAAACATGTTATACTAACTTCATTTGGATAGTTCACTAGGTTTCCAAGTTGGTTAAATGACATCTTCAATAAACTAATAAAATCGCTCTAAGTTAATTAAATTAATAACGACTAAGTTGCCACCAACCTTGTTTGATAAAGGTTTGCTAGCCATAATTTATTTACACTGATTTAAAAAAATTAATTACGCTTCAATAGTTAAATTTACGCAACTAGATTGATTAATTTAAGTAACAATGGCCCCTACGATAAATATTCTCATGCAATAAGTAATCACAATTAATTCTACCCTAATTTCAAACAATATTTAAATTGGGAAAACCTAACTTGATTAATTAAATCCCACTACAAATTATTTAATTAAAATAATGCATATAATCAAAATAAGCAAGGGAACATTCTTTTTTGTAATAACATATTTTCCATAATCATTCCATCAAAGAACTTATTCATTGTATTTTTTTTAAAGCAAATACATTTAGTTAAATACTTCAAATACATCAACAAACAACTAAATTTCCTTTTCATAAGAAAAAATATAAAACTTTCATTTTTGTCTCTTAACAATATAACAACTTTCCTATTTGTTTATTTTAAAAATATATATGCAATAAAATGGCAATAAGACTATATCATCCTTTCATTACTCTAAATTTTTTTGGTTGATTCACAAGCATTGAAATCAATAGAATTAAAATTTCTATTACAAATGTAAATAGCTTATACACACAAGTAAAAATATACTTTTACAACAAGAGAGAGAGAACAATGTTCTCCTCTTTTGAAAACTAACAAATGATACAAAATCTTAACCTGGCCATGCTCTCTCTGGAGAGCTAAAAAGAAATAAGATAACAACTCTCAAGAACAATGATAATTTTCTTCAACTTCACAAAGCTCCCAATATCCTACAATAACACAAAAAGGGGAAAGAAGCCATAACAACTTGCTCTCCTCCCTACCATTGACTCACTCATGAGTCACCCCCAAGCTAGGAGGTCATCCTCACACTAGGAAACTCAAACCACAACACCACAATGCATTCATCAACCCAACACAAAATTACTCCCATAGCTAACACAACACAAGAACTCACTCAGGATGAGTTCAATGGGGTAGGGGAGTGGACATCACTCAACTCCAGAGTACCACTCCTAAAACTTCCTAATACAAATACCTCTCAAGGCCTCAAGCCAACACTTTTAAACATAGTTTCACAAAACTTCCATTTGGCTCTTAAACCATTTCACATATTGCACATATTCACATATTGTCCTCAAGGCTACAACTCCACAAAATCAAGGAAATTACCCTGAGGAGGTTCACTCCTCCCCTACCCCACACATGTTGAGCATCTTCTCCCAAGTAGGAGAGGCTCTTACAACTCCCATACAATTTTTCCCCATTGTAGACACCTAAAATTGGCTTGTTTTGCAAACTAATTTTCCATATCTCTACACCCTCATTATTACTCCTATTAATTAAATAAATTTATTTTATTTAATTAATTTATCCCTCATTGTCTACCTTGACCATTTACCCACTCCTTGTGATAAATTAATTCATTTAATTTATCACTTTTACCTTACAACATTATCTTCATTTTATTAAATAAATAATCACAATATTTATTTAGTTAAATTGTCCTTTTTCCTAATCCTCACTAATTAGATAAATCATGGTTATCTAATTGATCTAGCCTACTAATTGACCTACCCTAAGCTACCCTAGCCTACTTATCCCCTAGACCTAGGTTAATTAAGCTAAACACTCAATTAACCTTTCTTATCCCCTTCTTCCATGCACCTTTTGAATAAAAATCAATCTTTTATTCAAAGGGTCAAATCCTCCTTACACCTCATTTATCATTCTCTTACACATGTAAGAGTACCATCTTCACATCTCCACATAAAGGTGAATTAAAAATTCACTTGTTATGTCCCCTCTTCCCAAAATGAATCTTTTATTCATTTTAATCCTCCACACCTTTCCCCATGTGAATTTAAAATTCACTTTTAATGAGAGCCCTCTAATCCCATTGACCAAGATTCAACCATTGATCTCCCTCATCCACTCTCCTTGTGACACTTGTCACAAGGCTATGAACCCAATCCTAACCCTAACTCTCATTGATTCCTAGCCCTTGATCTCACCTTCTAATCTTGACCCTCCATCCTCATTCCCAAAACTCTATAAATGAAACCCTCTCCAAGCCATTTGAGAGAGACTCCTTCATGCACAAAACCTCTGCCAAAATCACTCCACAATCTCCTTCATCCCACTATCATAATGTCAAAATCTTGCCTTAATCCCATCTAATCTATCCATCCACCTTGTCTCTCATCTTACATTGTGTTGTATGCATTGAGCAATCCACATTAGTCACACTAATCATGGGAACAATCTGAGGAGCTCTATGGGTGCATCTCCTTCCCGCATGGATTCGTGAGGTCTCAAATGAATGTATAATCATGTGTTATTTGCATTAGATTAGTTTATTATCTTCATTTTAATCTCACTAATCTACATTGGCACGCCCAGTGGGACCCGCAAGGTCCGAATCTAACTTGATGTGTGAGTTTTTGTGTGCATAGATGTGTTTTTACAGGCGCGATGCCATCCACCCCTCACAATAGCGCTATCACTACCACATATTAGCGCTATCCTCTGTTTTAGCACCATTTCTACGGAGAATTTTTTTCCTAACTTCCACTCACATGTCTCTTTTAAAGCATTTTTCTGCTATTTTTGTGTCAAAATGCTCTTGGGTTTTGCAGGAATGTTGATTAAAAAATGGGAGGTTATGCCAAAATTTCTCTAGAAGAAAAAAAATAATTTTTTGTAGGCCGGACACATTTTAGCCCCATATCAACGCTATCTGCCCAGAATGACGCTATCTTCAAATTAGGATCAGACCACTTTACAGTGTGCAGTGGCGCCTTCCATGACCTATTTTAGTGCTATTGTCTCTATTAGCACTTTCTTTCTATTGTATTAGCACTATTGTCTATATTAGCGCTATTTTTTGTATTAGCGCTATTTTATGTATTAGCGCTATCCTCTGTATTAGTGCTATATTTCTTCTTAGTAGCGCTATTTTCTGTATTAGCGCTATCGTCTGTATTAGCGCTATCTTACCTCTGTATTAGCGCTATTTTCTGATACTATTGTTTGGGTTCTATGCAGGGACTAACAATTTGCTTGCAGGTCACCAATATCATCTTGAGGATACTAACAAGTCTTTTTGCAGGGCTCTTTCATCTTTGTTAAAAACATTTCATTTGCAACTTAAAATGAACCCTTGCATGTTATCTACAAATCAAACATTTCATTTTGGTGCACCTAAAAAGAATCTTTGAGTGCCTTAGTGTAAAGAACGTTTGATTTTGGTGCAACTAAAATTAATCATTGCTTGCAACAAACAACTTTAGGCACATTTTCAATTTGGGCTTAAAATGAACATTAGCTCTTGTTTGCTGTGTCTTGTGCACTTGCACGTTGGTGTTATCCCATAGGGTAGAATCAAAGTATCCTCTCCCCTTGCCTTCAAAAGGATCTTGGGTGAAGAGAAATAGTTCTATTCTATTTTTCTTTTTAGGATGTGGGCCTGCCCTTGAGACACATCCATTCGGAGAGCTCATTGGCGACCCCAAGCGGTACTTTCATCCGGTCTGCTATATGTAAATTAAGGATAAGGCAAAAGCCAAGTCTAATCAGTATGAGCGCTTACCATTTGGTGCTAGCTTGAAAGGAAGTAGTACCCTCGAGGTATATTAAACTCCTAGTAGAGCTAGTCAAAACCTTAAGTGGTTTATCGGATGCTCGTAAGGTGCCGATCCCCCAGATGTTCCCCCACTACGAACCTTTGTTTTAGTGGCCCAAATCCTTAAGGTTGTACATGCTTGATTGTCACATTTTTCATAAATCAAACCTTTAACCATTGTGTCTTCGTGCTTGATCGTTTGTCTACTTGCCAAGAAAAATCAAATTCATCCATCAATCCAACCATTCACATCCTTTAGTGCCATTTCCTCTCTATTTCAATGCCATTTTCCACCTGTTTTAGCACCTTCTTCATCCATGTCAAAAAATCAAAATTTTCCATCAAAAACATCAATTTTATAAGCCCATTTTCAAAAAAATTCCAGTCGGGAGGCTGTGCCCCCAAACCCCTACAGTGGGGGGTCGCGTCTATCCCCCTGTACCCCCCATCACGTCGAGCCAAGTTTTCATCCCAACACTGCTAAACCATCCCCCCATTTATCAAACCCCACAAGTTGAGCTTATCCAATCCCTTTATTTGAGCTTGATCAAATTCTAATCCACTTCCTCTCGAGTCATAATCTATCTTCATCATCCTAATCATTCTTATCCACTTCATCCTAATCATCTTAACCACCTATCTTATCCACATCATCATCCAAATCATTCAATCTAATCTTATCCTAATCACTCTCATCACCCTTAATCCAATTCATCAACATCATTCTAATCCCATCTCATCCAAATCAAATCCAATCCAAAATCAACATCAATCCCAATCATTATCCAAATCCCCCACATCATTATCAAACTCCAAATCCAAATCAACCCAATCAAAAATCAAGACCTTAATCGATCACCTAATCAAACCAACCCAATCAACCCTCTTGCTTAAGATCATTAGTCTATCTTAAGCATAGAGAACCATTCATCAAATCAAATCAAATCAAAACAAATCATCTTAAGGTCTCGAAATTTTCATCCCACCGTCACAATCATCCATCATCCTCATCATCTCATACTCTCTCCAACGAAATGGATCTTTATGAAACAATACAACAATTACAAAGACGTAGACAAGCCTATGAGAACATGGATCCTAATGCTAAGGAACAATTAAAAAATGCAATTAAAGATATGCCCTTAGCACACCTCATCATTGGAGAATCCCAATCCCCTATCCAACCTTCATCATATCAACAAACATCTTACACATCATCCCCATCCACATCATATCAATCGTCATTCTTTCAACCTTCATACTGACCTAAATCTTATATATCCACACCATCAACCTCCCATCAAACTTCATCATATCAACTTCCATCATATCAACCTCCATCATCCTCATATCAACCTTCAACCTCATACCAACTTCCATCATATCAACCTTTACCCTCATATCAATCACCACCCCCTTGCCCATCCATGCCATCATACTTATCCAACCAATCAATACCTCCACCTTATCCATCCCCCAACCTTTGTCATGCTAACTTTGATCAAGGGAACACCAATCTCGCACACCTTATATTTGAAATCCAAACCTCATATCAACAACCAAATCCCCCATCTCCTAATCCCCATCCTCTAACCCTCCCATCACAATATCCCTCCAACCTTATCAACCTTAATCCATCACCTTATGTATCTCCCAATCCACCAATCCCTATCACTCATCCACCATCTAATCCACTATCAAATCCAACACCTATCCTTGAACCTACCCACGAACCATCACTACCTAATCCTATCACCCACCTATCCAATCCCAATCCCATTTCTACACCATCCACCATCATTATCCATCCATTATATTGTTCTTCCACCCATACACTCATGAAGGATGTCATCCATTGGCTATTAGCAAGGAATCAAACACCCTCATGCAATCCAACATCCACCAAATCTCTTGAACAACCTCCTATCATAACTCAAGAACCATCATGCAGCCATGTTCAAGAACACATAAGTCAAACACCTATTGCATCCATCCAAGCACCTATCACATACATCCAAGTCACTCCCACTTCTATCCAAACACATGAGTCATGTCAAGAATCAAATCCAAAGCATGTTGAAACATCAACCCCTTCTCTTGATCAAGATCTCACCATCCCATCTAATAAGATCCCCAATCCCCTACCATCCATTGATCAACTTATTGATCTCACACCATCTTTTACCACCCCTTCACCATCCCCCACGAATCCTTCACATCCATCTACCAATCCCATCCAAAATCCATCCCCTTATCCACTTGGCACAAGCACTTTCATCCGTGGTGACTTCCTTGTAGGAGGCAAACAACTTCCTCCCACCACCTATCTATCTCCAACAAATAATGGATTTGCATCTTGTTTCCGAAGCAACAAACATCCCATTGCATGTCGCATACTCCAACATATGAACTATCAAGGCAAAGGCTTAGGCCTTCATGAACAAGGCATCTTGGAGCCCATCCACACCACATTCCATCCATCCTCTCATGGCCTTGGCTATACATCCCAAGGCAAACAATCTAAACATGTTGATACCATCCACCCGCCTTCCAAAATCCATTCATCCAATCCCAAACATGGTGCATTTCATCGCACCCCCAAAACATATGTTGCCATCCCTCCTCCATCATCCTATCATTTGCAAAAGCATGTGACCATCCATCTCCCTCCATCAAAATTACCACCACTACTTCCAACTCCAAACATTCCTATTAAATCCACTTTACCTCCCATCCTACCAACTCCTAATATCCCCATCCTCAAATCTCCTCATCCATTTATCCATAAATCCACTTTTTACTCCTCCACCCATAAATCCCCTAAAATCCCCAATCAAGAGCAACAAAAGCACACACCTTTCAAACATTAAGCTTCCCCCAAATCCATGGGATTCAAAAATTTGAATGCCTTAATGCATAAAGCACAAAAGCCTAAAGATGTTACCCCTTCCAAGCAAAATCCAAAATCCAAAAGGCTATCAAAGCCCACACCATCACAAGAAAAAGAAAAAACAAAAATGGTGTGGGTCCCTAAAAAAAGATCAATCAAAACAAATGAGGCATCCACATCCCAATCTACCTCAAAATCCCAAACATCCCCCTCCCTATCTAAAAATCGCAAAAATCCTAAATCTATTTGGGTCCCTAAAACCCCAAATCGACCATCCAAAAATCCTCCATCCCAATCCCCATTACTCCCAACTCCACATCCAACATACAAGCTTCCAAATACATCCTGGTGTGTGCAGCCATTGGTCTTGGTTCCCCTCCACCACTTAACATTCCCACATACCCCCATATCTCCATCTTTCGTTCACTATCCTACATATCTTCCCCATCACATTCCGATGGTCCATGCTTTTGCATAATTCACATCATAATCCATTATCCACCATCCATTCCATCTTCTCCTATCTACCAACAATCCATGCAATCATCATCCATAATGTTATCCAACATGGTACCATCTTCTCCTTGCTATGGAAATAGACGCTAGAGTCCCCACCCCATCAAAAAAGAAAAAAAATCAAAAAAATCAAAAAATCAAGAAAATAGTAAAGAGAAAAATCCATCCAATGGTGAAAACCACTCATTGTGGTGCCTTGGGCAAGTACATTGATGAAAACCCCTTGTGGGTGTCATGCGTAATCCCTTCTCCATTCATTTTGTATCCCTACACTTGGGGGCAAAACCATCTAATCATCCAAATCCATAACATCCTTTTGCATATCCTATCCACTATCCCCTATTTATCTTATCATATTCCTATCTACCATCCCCTATTTACCCTATCATTCCCTATCCATTCTATCCACTATATCCTCCTCCTTAGATCTTGATGAAGATAAGGGGCAAAATATCAACAACATGCTTTGGACACCTCTTGGCATACTCCCTTTGTAAGTATATCCTCTATCCATCTACTACAAAAGTCCATCCACTCAAACATGAACCCATCATGCAAAATTCTAAGCATTGGGGCATATGATTCCTTGCAACCTAGCCCTTGGAGAAAATCCTCATCCCTATCTTCCATCTATCTAACATGCATCCCTATCACTTGTCCATTCATCTACCACAAATCAGTTATCCATCATCCTTTCATCGCCAACCCCCCTATCCAACCCCATCACCCTCACCTCTAGACTTGGTGTTCCCTTGTCATTAATATCTAGCATAAAGGTCATCCACAGGAAAGCCAATGCAACCATCTCATAATAAACCATTCCTTTTCCACAATTAGAAAATCCAAAAAAAAAAAAATCAAAAAATCCATAAAATCCCAAAAATATCCATCATGAAATCAACATTGCTCCATCAACATCTCATCATCCAACACATCATTCAATCATTCATCACATCATCACATCTATCATCATCCCACATCATCATCACAAATCAGAACTACATATCATAATCACCCGCACCTTAATGTGCCTTGATCCCGTGGATACAGGGTATGTAGGCAGTCTGGAATATGAAGGACATTTCCAGTACTCAGGTACATAAGATGCACCCATCCAACCTGCTGAGCTTACACTAGAACTAAGCATCACACCTCCTATCAAAGCATCGTTCCTTAATCAAAATCATCAACTATCAAATCAGCATCAACCTTAACTTGTCACCATCATATCTTGAGCCAATCTTACATCAACTAATCATGATCCCATCATCAATTGATTCTTGCCTTAGGATATATCCTTCCTATGATAGGCATAGTCTATCTAATCATTATCCATCTTGGCAAGAGATACAATGGTTACTTATTTGGTTCGTTGGTCTTTTTGTTTTTTATTTTTTATCTTTTGTCCTATTCGAAGATCACATCAAAGCTACCTTGATCTCTTTATATCATGGTATGTGGTGAAAACATCTAGAATGGGGCATAGTCTTGCTTTTGTATGCTGTGCTTGTGGGCTAATTTCATTACTCCAAGCTAGTATTCATATCTTGTTGATCATAGGGTCAGTTCTAGCATATTGATCCCCTTATGCATCTAAAGTTCATCATACCTTTTGTGTACTAAGGACTTATGCTATGAGTCCCCTTCCCTCATTAGGACAAGGTTGTACTATCTTGGGCATGCATGGGATCATCCCTTTGTTTGCATGTCTGGTCCATGCAAATGTTGGATAAACATCATCACCCTGGTTTTCTATACCTTGGCGAACATATCCACTTTGCTATATCAAACCTAGGATTGCTCTAAATCAATTTTCAACACAATGATCATCCACCAATCAATCTCCCAACATCATCATCCTTTCATCTCACCCCTTATCGTCCAACCACTTCGACCAATCTCCTCCATCTATTTCGAGAGCACAACCGTGTTCTTACAACCCGCCTATCCTCTCGAGGGGGCATCATCCTTACCAATTATCTGTTGATAACTGAGAGGGGGGGGTGAATCAGTTATCCTAATTATTTCCCTTATTGAACTTTCCTTTTAATTGAAGCAGCATAAAATCAAACACAAAACATTAACCATGAAATAAGAAACACATGACACAGTATTTTTGACGTGGAAACCCTGTTAAGGGAGAAAACCACGGGGTGATTAACCCAAGAATTATTCTCTGTTAGAAGAATAAGAAATTACAAAAATGGCACTTGCCAATTAGGGCTCACTGCCCGAGCACACTGCTCACAAGAGGCTCACTGCCTACAAGAAGACACACTGTCTTACAAAGTGATAAGAATCACAGTCTTGAACTGATTGGAAGCATCTGCATATGCTGGAGTTCAGTTCCGGTTAAGTTCAGTATACTGATCTGCTGCACTTCATCTTTCCTCTGTTCTTTAGTCTGCTATCCTTTCACATACCGGATCTTTCTTGCTACTTCTGCTCTACTCTGGATTTTTTCGCATATGCTTTTTCACATTCACACCCTTTACAACTAAATCCATCCTCTATATATATCCGCACAAGTAATTTCATCATCTTTCTAGTCGGCATCCGGAACAGTCTAGTTTCTTACAAACTTAGTTCTGTCGGCTGAATCCTTGCTCACCAAGCAATGCGGATCAAGCATATACTTGTAGATATCATCAATTATGTTGGCCAAACATGATTCATGCCTCCGCAACCTTTATCATCATCTGTAACACATCCGGAAAGTAGTTTGATACTCAGTCAGTCAGTTCTTCCTCTGTTTTCACTGTCTCTCAGGAATCCGGTACTCAACTACTCATATCTTTTTCTTTGTCCATCTCCGGAGGCTAAATCCTTGGAATATACTACTCAAGATAGTCCTCTTGACTTCCCCAGATCCACACTGTGCCAAGACACTTCCTCTGAGAGATCCGGACCAATCTGTCGGACCTTGCCACATGCTCTGTTCTTGTTCACCGGACCACAACAATCTTCAATCTGACTTCCGGTAGAGATATATCATGACTTGCGGATATGTGGAATGACCTTTGTTGCCATCAATGACAACAACCATGAATCCATATAGTGTCTCTTGCCAACAATCTCCCCCTTTGGCATTGATGGCAACACTTAGTGAAAAATGACTAAGTGTTTACACTATGCTCCCCCTTTGCTGATGCTCTGTCTTTATATACAATTTCCGGAACTCCCCCTGAGTTGGATTCCTCATTTTTCACTGCTCCTCACTCCCCCTTTGACATCAATGGCAAAGGGTAGGGTCCGCACACCAAAATTTTCAAAAATTTTCTATATATAGCCGCATATTTACATACTCACATATACTGCAGAATGTCTGCAAAGGATGTCTGCAGTTGAACCATTTCAGTAGCCCAACTTAGCTTCATTCTGTCCAAGATTGAAATGTGACCACTCAACAAAAATGCAAAAGCTTCTGCCCGCCTGAGATCTGTCGGATCTTTTGTATGGGCGGTGGTCTGGGCATCACTGATGGCCTCATGCATAGTTTCCAACTTAGGGACTATAATCCTTCTAAGTTCTCCCATCCGGTTGGTAATGTTCTTCCTCTCCTTCTCAAGATTCTTTATTTCATTCAAGACTGCAATAGTCTGACATTCTTGATTTATTATAGAGGAAGAGAGAGGGTCAAAACTTTGAGATAAGCTTTGAAGCTTGTCCTGTTCCTCTTTTATTTTCTTGTCAATTGCAGCTGTTGCCTTTGACCAAGATATACAAAATTTGTAGATGTCACCGCCATCCTTAAGAGCATTTTCTAAGCTCTTTATTCCAATGCTTACAATCTTCCTATCCTTAGAGATTAATTCTAATATTTCAGAAAATCTCTTATCCAAAAATTCCTTCCGGACCTTTTCTTCAGCTGATTTTTCTAGAGAATTAAAATGTGTGTCAATACTGCTGACTAAGGTTTTTAGATTACCGGAAGTGGAGGCTGTCGGATCTATTTGGATTGATGGCATGATCTTTACAAGTACTCCGGAGGCAGCCTCTATCAACTCACAGTCTTCCATATGAGACTTCAGGAGCTTTTCATTTGCCTTGGCATTTGCAAATGAAGCTATCTTCATTGTTTGTACCGGAGAGAGAGAGTCAAAATCAAATGGACCTTTTAGAAGCTCCGGTTCATCAATCTCTAGAGTTTCTTTGCTCAAAAATTGTTGAACAGTTTGTGCAGTGTCTCTTGCCGGAGACAGATGTTTCTTTTCTTCTGCAGTCTTAGAACTGTCAACCTCTTTATCTGTCACCACTGCTTCCTTCTCCTGCAATTGCTCTTCTTCTTTGGATCCGGAGACTGTAGGGGAAACCGGAGGAGAGATGCTTGCTTGTTCATGGGCCACTTCTTCTGGAGCAGAGGGTCCCAAGTCCTCACTTGTCTGTTCATGGCTCACTTCTTCCGGAACAGAAGATTCCAAATCAGCAGCTGTTTCTGCACCTAAGTCCTCTACAACAGGAAGATTGAACCTTTTGAAGGCCTTCCGGAGGATCTCTTCTGTCTCTTGTGCCACTTTGTCAGTCTCACCAAGCATGAGCTGATTCATCCTGGCTTTACTTCTGAACTCATCTCTGCAGTCCTTGAAGATCATGTTCATTGTCTTGGGATCAATTTGAGGATATAGCTGAATAGCTATCTGCTCCTGGATCTCAAGATCTTTGGCATGAGCATTATTCTTTCTTACTTCCATTTCCTTCTCTAGGCTTTTAGGAATGAGAGATATGATCTCAATGAAAGCCTTATTGTATGTGTTCAGATATTTAACTGTGGCTTCCTGCAGAGTCTTTTGGTTTGCCTCACTGAAGTCATCATAGGATTCAGTCATTGGTTGAAGGTTTCCATCCACCGTGACCGACTTGATTATGCTCTCTAGTGACAGAGTGGGCTTTTCAACAGTTACCTCTGCCATTTCTTCCTTGTCTTGGCCTGTGGAGGGCTTACCGGATCCTTTCTTTTTCTGTTTCTTTACTTCTCTTACTCCTTCATCTGATTCTGTCTCCTCTTCATCCTTTTGGCTTCCATAAGCCCTTGTGGCTTTTGCCTTTGATCTCTTTCCGGATGCCTGGACTTCCGGTTTTGAGCTTTTGGTTGAGGGAGGTGCAGATCTCTTTGTTGATCTGGTCCGGGTGGGAGCTCCAACCGGAGCACTTTCTTTGCTTTTCTCTTCTTCCTCAGCCTTTCTCCTCTTTTCCCGGCTGGCATCAAGTGCCTCTTTTGAGATGCCTAGGCCTTGAGCAATGTGCTCTACTTCTTTTCTCACTTTTCTCTTAATCTCAGGTTCCCTGAGTTCTACATGTAATTTCACGCTCAGCTCCTCAAAGGTTCCAAACCTTTCTGCCTTAGGATCTTTGGGCTGACTTAGCATGTGTTGAACATGCAGCTCTACTATCTGTTCATCAACTTCATACCCCATGGGCATGATCCAGACAGTCCTTGGCTCCACTGCCTCCATTAGGCACTGATCAGTGTCAACCATAAAACATACTGAGTCCTTGTATTTCTCAATGAGAGACTGGGGAATTCTCTCTCTTGCTTGCATCATGCTCTGAAAGTTTTTGAAGTATCCCCATAGAGCTGTATTTCTCGCTTTTGCATCCCCAAGTCCATGCAAATAGTCTCTTATCTGGACTGCAACAGGTTTGTCATTCTGCCATACCCATCCACTTGTTCCGGGTAGCTCATTCATGAAGTAAAAGAATAGACATACAATGAGAGTACCATACTTAAAGGAGTTCTTCTTGTCTTTCTTGATTTTCTGTACATTTTCCATCAATTGGCTTAGTAGTAGTTCACAAAGATCATAATCTGCATTCTTTCTTAGCATTTCATATGCTGTGTATATTGCAGTTCCGGATACAGAATTCTCCCTGCTGGAGTGATAGATCTTGTATCCTATTATCATTGATGCATATTTGATATCCGGATCCGAAATATCTTCAATGGTCATTGCCCTCTTATCATATTTTGATCCGGTGGCCTCAGTTACAACGTTGTTCTTGACAGATTTGAGGATAGGTACCCCCCCGGAAGAGTATAGACCAGTTACTGCTCTAATTGCTTCTTTTGTGATCTTACAGGGTCTATCTAGCCAAAGGAAGTTGTCATGCATCCTGCTCAGTACATACCGGACCCATTCATCTTCTTCAAAGCTAGGGAAGTGAATGAATTGCTCAAATTGTTTCTTCTGGATACCCTTATACTCTGGTTTGAGCTCAAAAGCATTGTCTATCAGTTGCTTGTGATAGAGGTCTCTTAATTTGAATTCCCCAAATTCCTCAATGTTTGCGTGTATGTAAACCCTAATATCTTCAGTATGTAAGACTCCGTGGGGAACACTAGAGAAGGCTCCTAGTGGGTCTACCTCCAATGATTTGTAGGGATGTTTCTTGAATGAGGGGCGAGGTCTATCAGAAATCTTAACTATGTTTGGAGTAGCCATTCTTCAAAGATTTGAAGTGAGGCAATGAAAAACGAAGAATACCTTATGCGCCTTCGGTTTGCACGGAGTGGTTGGATTGATTTCTTTATGCAATAGCTTCGGCAGGAGATCCTTGGTGTGCTTGATGAACCTTGTTGCAGAGCTCCACTATTCGCTTCTTCTCAAGTGTAGAATGAGCAGATAACTTTTGAGAAATCCCTTATATTGCTCCGCAAACCCTAATATCTGTCTGCAATAAATGCTTCACCTGCATTATTCCGGTTTACCATGTCTGGACAGCTTGGAGTATCCCGGATTAGTCCTGATCACTGAATATCATCCGGATCTTTAAATCATGAATAAATCTAGGTAACATATTACAAGAACATCCCAAACACTCTGTCCAATCCGCAAGACAAGATCGTGCACTTCCGGATCTCTCCGGACCTTTTTGTAATCCTTTATCATACCGGAGCACCTCCCTGAACAGGTCTAACTTAATCGAACACAGCTTCTTCATAACTCCATGCGGACCTCTGAAAACTTGACTGAAGCATCTCAGGACTTATATCTACAAACCCTTTAATCCGCATCTTGTGCCACATCCGGCACAACTTGTTTGGCTGGGGGAACAGAATCTTCCTTGAGTCTCCCCCTGAGCCTGAGCTCACTTTTTAATTTCCGGAAGAAATATCAGCACCAGAATCTGGTGCGGATCCAACCTCTACATTCTCTGAGCTTTTCTTTACCCAAATCTTGCTCATCTGATTCCTAACTTCATCCGCATTCATCTTTTGTTTACCCTTTTCTTGATTCTGATTATATACCGGACCTCTTTTGTCCTGATTCTTGTTTCTGCAGACTTTAGCATTATGACCGGACCTATTGCAGATTTGGCAAATAACATTTCTTTGCATATTTAACTGATATCCCCTTGATCTGCATTGATTAGCCATATGACCTACTCTATTGCATGTAAAGCATCTACCTTTGAATGATTTGTTTACTTGCATAATTCTGCATTCATGGGATTTGTGTCCATACCTTTTGCAGTTGAAGCACTGTCCGGAGAAGGATGAATTAATCTGATTCATTCTCATTCTGCACTGATTAGCTTTGTGACCAAAATGGTTGCAGCTGTGGCAGTATCCATTGAAGGATGGATATTTTTGAGCATTTGGCTGTCTTACCGGAGGTCTTCTAGGCCTGCTCCTTGGATTTTCTGATCCAAGATTCTTCTGACCGGATCCGGAGCTTTCTCCTTTCTCATATCCCAAGCCATACTTGTCATCTGTCCTCTTTTGACTTCCAAGAAGAACTTCAAGTTGAGCAGAACTTATCTTGAATTTCTCTTTATATTCATTTGCTGTTTGAAGGTCTCTTTTGAGAGAGGCAATTTGATCCTCAAGTTTTCCTTCATTATCTTTGGAATCTTCAAGATCAGATTCAAGGTGTCTGATAATCCTGTCCATCTGGTGGCATTCTTCTGATTTTTCTTTAAGAGATTGTCTTAGATTGTCTTCAGCCTTTCTTTTTTCTTCAATCTCTTGAGTAAACTTTATAGTTCCTGATTCCATTTCATGTCTTAACATAATGACTTCTTTTGATAACTTTTCACATAACTTGGTTTGCTCAGTCAATTCCTCACTTGTATTGCTTTCTTCACTTTGTCTTGCCAACTGTTGAAGCAGCTCCTTTCTCTTTTTCATAGAGAGACTTAATTTGTCTTTTAATTCTCTCATGAATTCATCAGCCTGTTTGAGTCTTTCCTTTAATTCACTGACTTCAGAATTTGACTGTTCAAGATCCTCAAGGGCAGTCTTGAGTTGCTCCCTTAAACCATATGCATCCATTTGAAATCCCAGATCTTCCTCAAGCTGTTAGGCTCTATTAGGAGGAACTTAGCTCTGATACCAATTGTTGATAACTGAGAGGGGGGGGGTGAATCAGTTATCCTAATTATTTCCCTTATTGAACTTTCCTCTTAATTGAAGCAGCATAAAATCAAACACAAAACATTAACCATGAAATAAGAAACACATGACACAGTATTTTTGACGTGGAAACCCTGTTAAGGGAGAAAACCACGGGGTGATTAACCCAAGAATTATTCTCTGTTAGAAGAATAAGAAATTACAAAAATGGCACTTGCCAATTAGGGCTCACTGCCCGAGCACACTGCTCACAAGAGGCTCACTGCCTACAAGAAGACACACTGTCTTACAAAGTGATAAGAATCACAGTCTTGAACTGATTGGAAGCATCTGCATATGCTGGAGTTCAGTTCCGGTTAAGTTCAGTATACTGATCTGCTGCACTTCATCTTTCCTCTGTTCTTTAGTCTGCTATCCTTTCACATACCGGATCTTTCTTGCTACTTCTGCTCTACTCTGGATTTTTTCGCATATGCTTTTTCACATTCACACCCTTTACAACTAAATCCATCCTCTATATATATCCGCACAAGTAATTTCATCATCTTTCTAGTCGGCATCCGGAACAGTCTAGTTTCTTACAAACTTAGTTCTGTCGGCTGAATCCTTGCTCACCAAGCAATGCGGATCAAGCATATACTTGTAGATATCATCAATTATGTTGGCCAAACATGATTCATGCCTCCGCAACCTTTATCATCATCTGTAACACATCCGGAAAGTAGTTTGATACTCAGTCAGTCAGTTCTTCCTCTGTTTTCACTGTCTCTCAGGAATCCGGTACTCAACTACTCATATCTTTTTCTTTGTCCATCTCCGGAGGCTAAATCCTTGGAATATACTACTCAAGATAGTCCTCTTGACTTCCCCAGATCCGCACTGTGCCAAGACACTTCCTCTGAGAGATCCGGACCAATCTGTCGGACCTTGCCACATGCTCTGTTCTTGTTCACCGGACCACAACAATCTTCAATCTGACTTCCGGTAGAGATATATCATGACTTGCGGATATGTGGAATGACCTTTGTTGCCATCAATGACAACAACCATGAATCCATATAGTGTCTCTTGCCAACATTATCCCCAAACCTTACCCTATTCTTCTAAGCCAAAATCTTTTTCTATCCAATCTAACTCTATGTTTTTACTTCTTTAAAATGATGTTACTTAGCCGCAACACCATCTCAAAGAGGGGCAAATGTAGACACCTAAAATTGGCTTGCTTTGCAAACTAATTTTCCATATCTCTACACCCTCATTATTCCTCCTATTAATTAAATAAATTTATTTTATTTAATTAATTTATCCCTCATTGTCTACCTTGACCATTTACCCACTTCTTGTGATAAATTAATTCATTTAATTTATCACTTTTACCTTACAACATTATCCTCATTTGATTAAATAAATATTCACAATATTTATTTAGTTAAATTGTCCTTTTTCCTAATCCTCATTAATTAGATAAATCATGGTTATCTAATTGATCTAGCCTACTAATTGACCTACCCTAAGCTACCCTAGCCTACCTATCCCCTAGACCTAGGTTAATTAAGCTAAACACTCAATTAACCTTGCTTATCCCCTTCTTCCATGCACCTTTTGAATAAAAATCAATCTTTTATTCAAAGGGTCAAATCCTCCTTACACCTCATTTATCATTCTCTTACACATGTAAGAGTACCATCTTCACATCTCCACATAAAGGTGAATTAAAAATTCACTTGTCATGTCCCCTCTTCCCAAAATGAATCTTTTATTCATTTTAATCCTCCACACCTTTCCCCATGTGAATTTAAAATTCACTTTTAATGAGAGCCCTCCAATCCCATTGACCAAGATTCAACCATTGATCTCCTTCATCCACTCTCCTTGTGACACTTGTCACAAGGATATGAACCCAATCCTAACCCTAACTCTCATTGATTCCTAGCCCTTGATCTCACCTTCTAATCCTGACCCTCCATCCTCATTCCCAAAACTCTATAAATGAAACCCTCTACAAGCCATTTGAGAGAGACTCCTTCATGCACAAAACCTCTTCCAAAATCACTCCACAATCTCCTTCATCCCACTATCATAATGTCAAAATCTTGCCTCAATCGCATCTAATCTATCCATCCACCTTGTCTCTCATCTTAGATTGTGTTGTATGCATTAAGCAATCCACATTAGTCACACTAATCATGGGAACAATCTGAGGAGCTCTATGGGTGCATCTCCTTCCTGCATGGATTTGTGAGGTCTCAAATGAAGGTATAATCGTGTGTTGTTTGCATTAGATTAGTTTATTATCTTCATTTTAATCTCACTAATCTACACCCACAACAACAAGTAAAAACTCAAAACGGAGACTCACACATAGCATTACACAAGTAAATAAAAATTGCATAAGGGAAGGCAATAGCCTTGAAACCTACTTTAAAAATCCCAATTTGGTAGATGGTTGAGAAGAGCTCCTCTAACTCCTCCAAGTTGAACCACTAAATTTCCTCCAACTTTTTCCCCAAAATAATTAAAATCAATAAAATTGTAAAAAATTCAACAACCCCATCCCTCTCTCCAAGAGGGATTAAGATAGGCTCTTCTCATGAGCCTTGAGGAATGGGGAGGTGACACATGTCACCTTCTCACTCCTCCCAACTACAAACAAGACCCTTGGAATGGGTGGTGACACATGTCATTCACCCATCCACCAAGTCTCTCTCCCTTCCACTTGTCCTCTCTAAAACATGTTGGAGAGAAAAGTGGAGCTTAAGAGGGAGTGGGTGGCACATGTGCCCCAATCCTCTCCTCCTAAGAAGGACCACACAACCCCAAGGTACCCTCACCAATTGTGGGAGAGACTTGAAGTAAAGTCCTCCACAATTAAGGGGTCTTGGAGGCTCCCCCAACCTAGGGAAGAGGAAAGGAAGAGGTTGAGTGTTTGACCCACTCATCCTCTCCCTCCCAAGCTTCCATTTTCGTCATTTTACTTTAGGGTGAAGTTAAGGTGACCAAATGGAAGCTTACCTAGGGTTACACAAGCCCAAATGAGCCCTAGACCCTAGGGGTACAACCCAGGGTCAAGTTTGACCCAAATTTAGCACCTTAGGATGTAGAAAATCACATGAAAAGGGGTCACAAAAAAAATAAAACAAAAATTGAGTCAAATAAATATTACACATTTACAACACCATAATACAATCAACTGAAAAGGGGTAGACCTAGCCCAAAGGACACTACACAAACATTACGAAAATTCATCATGCAATATATAGTTGATCTTGGTTCCTCTTAGAACTAGATCGGCTTGACAAGGGAAAACAACACAGTGTGTGGGATGATCTCTGAATTTTTGTGGCTTCGTTAGAAACACCTGCACACTCAAATGAAATGTTAATCCCACATGTATATTATAGCTGAAGAAAAGTGAAACAAGCACATACAACATCACATGTTCATATAAGCATCAAGGAAATCACATTACAATTAAATTCTATATTCTGCATTTTAAACATCCATCCCAAGATAGAATCACATAATAAATTGCTAACTAACATCACATGAATAGTATCCCAATAACATCATAATATTAATCATATATCTAACAACATCAGTGAACCAATGTCAATGTCTAATCACATCATAAACATGCTAACATAATAAATCCACATAAACATAAGGTCTAAAGGTCCTACAAATCAAGATCAACAGTCCCATAAGTCTAAATGTATCACCAACAATAAAATAAGTAGTCAAATATAAGGGAATGAAAAAGTAGGCCTCACATCCTCCCCCCTAAGACTGTACTTGCTCCTGGAAGTTGTCAAAGAGGTGAGGATAAAGGGACCTAAATCTCACTGCATCCTCCCATGTCATCGTGACTTCATTGTACATGTTCCACTGGACCCTAACCTGGTCCATCTCTCAACCTCGAAGGCCTAGTGTCCAACGAGACAATATGATCATCATCAAAGGATCAATAGGATCACAGGAGTTTGTTCATGTCTTAATAGAACTCATGCTTTATAATGTTTTACATTGCTTCTAGGAAGCCAATTTGCATAGCGACAGTATGTAATTCTTTGTTGTTCATGACAAATCATGATCATACTGTGAGATTTTCTCTGATGTTCTTTGCAACTATCGATTAGGGTTATGCTTTATTTTAATATCTTAAACCCTAAAACAAAACTAGTTTAAACCTCAAAACATACAATACAAATTGTCATGTACTTTATGTTATATTGTAGTGTTGACCTTCTTAGCAGGTTGCGGGCCACTTAAGTGGCATCCTAAAGGGGTAGTGGTCGTGGAATGACCATCCGCCTCTTCCTAGCAGGACCGGTGACTCCGGTCTCTCCTTGGGCATGAGGCACCAAAAACATAATCAAAGGCTCTTATTTAAAAGCTCGATGGGTGCATGAATGAAGATCGATGGCTATAATTTAAACCTCGACCCCCTTACTTGAGCTTGAACATTGACGTGCAGTTGGACATCATTTCTTTATGACTGCATGAAAGATGGATTTTTTAAGGCTATTTTTAGCCTATTCAAAGGTACTTTCTTTGGGTTCTTTAAAAAGCATTATGCTTTAAGGAGTTTTTTATTATTTAGTGGCCCACTCGTGTATTGAAGACCAAAAAGAAGAGTTTCTTTGTTTTTTCTAAAATGAGGAGATATCTAAGTGGTGATTTAATTCTTTTATGAGTGGTGATTAGGGTTTTTTATGATTTTATTTTTCCTCATACAGATGAGTGAGTGGCTTTGAAGATGGAAGGTAACAGGGTAGATTGATTACAAATTTATTGAAGATTTTTAATGTGATGTGATGTAAGCCATTTATGGTTTTTATTCTTAAAATGAGTGAAGATGTATGTAGAGAAGAGGAAAATGAAAAGACTTTTATTTTTAATGACATTGCAGGTTCATTATGAATTTGATTTGAACACTGATATATGCAGCATTGAAGACATTTTTTTAGTAGAGGTTTTTTAAGAGAAAATGCAGGTGAATCAGGTGATTAAAAAGGTGAATATTTTGTCTAAGAATTGAGAGATGTATCAGATGTTTTTGTAGGGGTGAATCAAGCACAGGATTAATACATTATGCATCAAATTTATACAGTGAATCATGTCCAGTATGAAGACAATACATAGTTGATTGTGTAGAGATACTGAGAAGGAAATGTAGATTGAGTTGAGCGTGATTGCAAGGGGATATGCAAGTTTAGTGATTTGTATTGAAATAGAGAAACTCTATGTACTCTTTGTGTTATTCTAAGATAGTATATTTTTCCAGTGAGGTACATTGTAGCCAGTGAGGTTTGCATGGTTAGTGAGTCTTGTTTGTTGCCAGTGAGGCATGATAATTTGCTAGTGAGACATGGTTCTTTGTTAGTGAGACAATTGTTGTAATCAATGAGATTTTCTTAACTAGTGAGGCACAATAAAGTGAACTTTTAAGAGTGGTTTTTTATCTCTTTGATGGTTTTCCACTCATCAATTTTGTTTCTTGATTTGTCTTGATGGTTTGTCAATTTGCATATAATACATTTTTGTGGTTTAAGTCTCTTGTACAGTTTGGTATCTTTATGATTCATTCAACATCAAATATCCATGATGTTTGGAGTGATTTTAACAAGGTTACATGGTAGAATGCAAGAGAGTTTAAAATCAGATTTGGATTGAAATTAGACAACTAATTCACCCCTATCTCAGTGGTCCTGTACTCCAACACCCATATTATTGTAATAAGCAGGCATATGACCCTAGAATTTGTATTTCAAATTTGTAACCTTTTATTAGCAAGTTTAATGAAGGAATTATGAAACAATTTGCATATTAGATCTTATTCTTGTCTATTTGAAATCTATAAATTGTTGTTGTATGTGTTTTAGGTGAAGTCCAACCTCATCAAGTGGTATCAGATAAAGGGTTCCTAAGTGTGTAGATATATCACTGACCGTGATGCATGAGCATCCAGTGGTGTAAGGGCAATCTTGCATCACCCAAAAAGAAGTTGATTCAAAATCATTATCGTTGTTTTCATTTCTTTCCATAATTAGTGTTTATGGTTCCATAATCACTTGAATAATGATGTAGGACTTTTAGTTTTTTCAAACTGCTAAAAATAGCAGACTGCTATTTTAGGAAAGTTTAACTACCATTATAGGAAAGTTTGCATTTGGGTACGAATTGAAGCAAAAATTTATAGGGAGCTTCATAAATGAAATATAAAACCTTTGGCAAAGGAATTAGATGAAGATCATTTGTAAGTTGAAAGATATTAAATTTTTTATTTTCTGAAAAGCCCCTGAAAATTTTTGAAATGAGATATGAGGCACTAAAATATCCCATAACACCACAAAAAGTTGATGGAAATCCATTTACATATTTTTGGTGTGATAGTTCACATCATGATCTTTCTGGAACTTAAAACAGTTCATCAATCAGACACCTGGATCAAAAGTTATGCTTTCCAGAAGTTGACCTACTTTTGGAGGGAGTTGCAAATTTCAAAATTTAGCTGGAGGCCGCCAAAAGCACTATTTATGACTATTTTTGGGAACTTTGGGGAATAGTAGAGATAAGGGGAGAAAGTGTAGAGTCAAGAATAGGTGGAAAAATAGAAACCCTAGCTGATTTGGGGTTATAAAAGGCAGAAGATTCCAGAGCCTGGTGATGTGTAGCTATAGTGTGTTGCAGCCTGTGGAGGATTGATTCCTCTGATTGTAATTGAGCTTCTATAATGTAATGAGTTGTCCACATCAATAAGGAAATATTCTATTTCCTATATGCCATTTTTTTTGTTGTGTGTTTTATGATTTACCCCCTTCATCAAATCGTGAGGTAGTTTGAACTAGGACCTGAGGTTGTGGGTTTGTTGTAGAGAACAAAATGCCTCCACAAAAAAACAATTGTGGGAGAAATGCTTTAACAGAAGAGGGTTTTAGAGCCCTATAGAGGCAAATCGATGCATTACAAGAGGATGTATGAAGAGGGTTTGAGCCAAGAATAAGAGAAGAAAGTGAAGATGAAGTTGAAGAAGAAGAGTTATATGAGGAAGAATAGGATGATGTAGGAGATCCTATGCAAGTTAGGTTGTTGAGGGCCATTTAGAAGATCAAAAAGAGGCCTAGGATTGAAGTTTCTACCTATTCTAGAGATCTGAATCTGGAAGAGCTTATTGATTGGATAAATGATATGGAGGAATATTTCAAATATGAAGATGTGGAGGATCTAGAAAGGGTCAAGTTTGCAAAAATGAATTTGAAGGGCCATGTAAGCATTTGGTGGAAGGAGGTCCAGTTAGAGAGAAATTGAATAGGAAAAGGAATGATTACCATTTGGGATCGAATGGTGGACAAGCTAAAGAATCAGTTCATTCCTGTGGACTATGTGTTGGAGTTGTTGAGGAAACTACAAGGATTGACACAATGTAATAAGTTTGTTAACGAGTATACATAAGAGTTTTATAAGTTTATAATTAGAATAGTCCATGCAGAGGCAAACAAAGAGAAGGTAGCACATTACATTAATGAGTTGAGGCCAAGTATTCAAGAGGACTTGAGCCTGGTCAAAATGACCACCATAGAAGATGCATACTAGCTTTCTCTGAAAGTGGAAGAGAAGCTAAATAAAAGATTTGAAAGAAAGCAAATAGGAAGAGGTCACAGCTGAAGGACTGGTGGAAGATCCTATGGATACTGAAATGAAGATCAAAAGAAAAGTGAAGAAGCATGCACTATTAGAAATCATAAGGGAAATAATGCCTATCACCCTCGTGACCAAAATAATGGTGAGAAAAGAGGAAGAGGAAGACCTAGGCAAGGACTTGAAAGGGGAGGTTTCAGAGGAATCCATTTCCAATGTGGTAAAGGACATCAAGCATAAAATTTTCCACAACATCAAGGAAGGAAAATAGAAGACCCAAAGGTAATGCACGAGTTGTACATGTAGATGAATATGTATGGTCTAAGAAATCTAAAGATGTTGAAAGGAGAGAAACCCTAGTTGTCAGAAGAACCTTGTTAAATGAGGAGAAATAACTAGATTAGAGGAAGAGTTTATTCTGCACAAGGTGCAAGTGTGAAGGTAAGTGTTGTGATATTATTATTGATAGTTGAAGCACTAATAATCTTGTCTCAGAGGAGATGATTAGCAAGTTGAAGTTGACAAGGAGAAGGCATTCACATCCATACTAGATTGTATGGTTGCAGAAGGACCATAGAGCTTTGGTCAATGAGTAGTGTTTACTCAAGTTCAAGATTGGAGAGTACTATGATAAGGTGTTGTGTGACATCATACTGATGGTTGCATGTCAAATGCTATTGGGAAGGTCATGGCAACATGATAGGTGTGCTATCCATGATGGCCATGCATATACTTATTCCCTGACAAAGGATGAAGTTCGTCATAAGTTGAAGCCCATGAAGGAAGTGGAAGAAAAAGTATGTAGTAATGCTAGAATTTTCTTGTAGATGGTAGGAAATTTGTGGATGGCATGAATCATGAGTGCCATTGCTTTGCGTTGATTCCTAAGATCAACTAGGAGAAATATGAAGATGTACTAGTAAAAGTCTTAGATCTATTGGAATTTTAGGACATTGTCTCTAATAATGTACTAGAAGGTTTACCACCAGTGAGGAAGATAAGTCACCAAATGGATTTGATACCAGGAGCTATTTTCCAAATAAGGCAACCCATAGAATGAACAGCTGAACAAACAAGTTCATGATGGGGAGTGGAGAATGTGTACAGATTCGCAAGCCATCACCAAAATTACAATCAAGTAAATATTTCCATTGCCAAGGATCGACAATATTATGGATTGCTTGAGTGGATCCAAGTACTTTACAAAGATTGATTTGAAGACTTGATATCACCAGATCTGAATCAGAGAAGGAGATGAATGGAAGACAACCTTCAAGAATAAGGAGGCCCTATACGAATGGTTACTTATACCATTTGGGATAACCAATGCACCAAGCACATTTATACGACTCATGAATGAGGTACTAAAAAAGTTTTTGGGTAAATTTGTCATTGTTTATTTAGATGATATTTTGATTTTAGTAAGACTTTGAAGGAGCCCCTGATGCATGTTTGAAAAGTTTTTTAGAAGCTGAGGTAAGAAAAGTTGTTAATTAATATGAAGAAATGTAGTTTTGTGAAGGACTTAGTGTACTTGGGATTTGTTATCTTAGATGAGGGTCTTAAAATGGATCTAGAGAAGGTGAGGGATATCATTGAATGGCCTACTCCAAGGAGTGCTATAGAGGTATGATCTTTTCATGGTTTGGCAAGTTTTTATAGAAAATTTATTAGGAATTTTAGTAGCATTTGTGCACCCCTAACGAAGACAATGCGAGGGGATATAAAAGAGTTTAAATGGACTATAGGAGAAGCCAAGAGTTTTGATACATTAAAGAAGAAAGTCACATAACAACTTGTTTTGACACTTCCATATTTTAGCAAGGTATTTTAGGTAGATTGTGATGCTAGTGGCAATGCTATAGGAGCTATTTTGAGTCAAGAAGGTAAACAAATTGCCTATTTCAGTGAGAAGATTAATGATGCCAAGAAATTTAAATACTATGTTTATGATCAGGAGTTTTATGCTATAGTTTAGGATTTGAAGAAATGGAGACATTATTTGTTTCCGAAAGAGTTTGTTTTATATACAGATCATTAGGCTTTACAGTATCTTAATAGTTAAGGCAATTTGAATCAAAGGCACTTAAAATGGGTTGAGTTTTTGCAGAGTTGTACTTTTATTTTAAAGCACAGGAGTGGGAAGTCCAACAGAGTTGCAGATGCCTTGAGCAAAAGGAAAATTTTATTAATAGAGATGAAGATAGAGGTTGTTGGGTTCAATGAACTCAAGAATTTGTACCCTGAAGACCCAAACTTTGTAGAGTCTTGGAATGTTTGTTTGGATCTTGTTACCCTAGATGGCACATGATGGTTGGATTATATCATCCAAGATGGTATGTTGTTCAAAGGAAGCCAGTTGTGCATTCTGAGGAGTTCCATCAAACAGAACCTTATTAAGGAGAAGCATAGTGGAGGGTTGGCAAGACACTTTGTTCAAGATAAGACCATTTGTCAGATTGTTAGTGAGAATTATTATTGGCCATGTAGTTACATCAAGATGTGAAGAAATTTGTGCAAAATTGTAGAGTATGCTATATGGCCAAAGGAGTGAGTCAGAATAGTGGGCTATATCATCCATTACTTGTACTAGAGGGACCATGAGAGGATATCAGCATGGACATTTTTTTTGGTTTACCGAGGACACAGAGAGGGCATGATTCAATATTTGTGGTAGTTGACAGATTTTCAAAGATGGCACATTTCATTCTAGGTCAAAAAACTAGTGATGTTGTTCACATCATAGAGTTATTTTTAAAGAGGTGGTTAGACTACATGGTCTATGTAAAACTCCATCATTAACCAATAAATTGATACAGAAAGGGGATTCACACTACTCAACAGACCAACAAATCATATATCAAGCAACCTATTGGTTATATAATGTGTTACATTTACATTCTCAAACCAGGGAAACTTAATCTTCTTGGATGATGCCTGTACTGTGTGTACAATTAAGTATTCCTGAGTTTTAATCCTAGAGGTTGTACAAGGGAATCATCTAACTAAAGGAAACACAATTCAATTACAAAGATCAACAATACTCTTAGTAAGTAGGACTCCAGTATAAATAACTAAAGCTTATTCAAGACAATAGTAATCAAATGATCCTATGTAACTTCTAGATAAAAGAGCAATCAATAGTTAGTTTGGTGCTCACCTTGACTCAATACGACTCATGACATATATTATCAAAGTTTAACTATTTCTCATCACTCATTACAACATACACCAATAACACATATATAAACATACAATTATAAACTAAACATATAAACAAAGTGGATAGACACAGTACCTCAAGTGGCTTGCTTGAGTAACTGTGATTCTATGAAATCTAGCTAAAGCTTTATTAGATCTTTTTAATCATTGACAGAACTCAAAACATATATTTGTTTATTGAATATTGAAGTAAAAGATACAACAATGAAATCTAATACTATATCTCTGTCTAATATGTATGAAACAAAATCTAATCTCCCATAGACGAGATCAACATTTCTATTTTCAATAAAGCTATTGAACAATAAATGCTATAATTGTCCATTCTCCAATAATGTAGGAAAAAAACTTTATTACAAAGAAAACTAAAAATAGGAAACTAAACTGACATGAAGGTGGCATAGATGGTATAGTCTTACTATAGATCTATCTCTCTAGTATCCATGAAGAACAATCAAGACTAGAAACAAAACATGGAGCACGATCTAAGACTCCTCCATTATTTAAGATTGCATCATTTATTGAAGGATAACCATCACAGAGTCATGGATGACTCATCCTAATCAATTTAGAATCTTCTTCACTTGGCTATAGGTAACTGAGTCATCGACTATGGATACTAGCATCTCCTTCAACTATGAGTTGTCCAGTGATCTTCATGATATGAAGACATGCTCTTGTTGCATGAGGAGTTAGTACATCACATGGTATCTATGCATCACTATCACTAAAATCAACATAAAGCACTAACATATTTCATGAGAAATCAACCATTCACACATAATTAATCAACAACATATTATATACCCATCTTCATGCTTTCAACATCTTAAGGATAACTATAGATATACTTAGTGTATGTAGAAGTCTGGAAATGTATTAGGAAATAGGTACTTAAAGAAAGAAAAATAAGATGAAACATGGCCTCATCACACGCCCCAACTAAACATGTTGATGGTCCTCCAACAACCAAGGTATCAGATTTCATTGAAGAGCTATCTCCTTGTAATCTATAGGCTATTCTACTGCTCTATCCTATTTGAGCTAGAAGCCCTTCTATTCTTCCAATCTATTCCACCTGGCTTGTTCTATTGCCTGATCTGTCCTCTACCCCATCCGATGTGGAATATGATAAACAAGTAGGGGAGGATGGAATACTAATGGTAGCTAGGTTATCCCATGTTCATTGGCTGATATTATATATCTTTGTACCTGGTTGATTGCTACTGAGAGGTTAAATACCAAATGAGGCTCTTTCCTCTATAGTGCTGGTGTCAATTCTTTCCATCTACTCTATGAGAAACCCAAAGCTTCCTTACCAATTCCTTCTGTCAATTCCCTAAATTTCTTGTAATACATGGCTCTACATTCTAGGAGTTTAGTTTATACCTCTTGATGTTCAATCATGTTCACCCATTCCTCCACTATCTTTAGGGGAGTTGGAGATTTTGCCCTTAATTTGAGAGGAAGTGACTTCTCTCTTTCATTATATTGCTATAGTAACTCTCCCCTCCTATGCTCATTTTGAATGAATGAGGCTAAGGCCTTCAATTACACATCCCCAATTACAACCAAGGGATTGTAGTGAGTGTCATATGGAATGGCAAGTTCATGTAGGCAGAATTCACATAGTTAGTTTTGGATTTTAGGGTTAGATCTTTGGTAAGTTATTAGAAATAAGGTAGGTGTAAAAAGAGAGACATGGGAATCACTGTAAATTTGGCTAAACTAAAAGCTCAAATATTTCTCCTATAGATAGAGAGAATAAACCCTTGCAGGTGGCCTACACCTCATCAATTGAATAATCATGTCTTTGATTATGTCTATTTTGAATTTTAACCTTTTTATGTACATATTTTTCACCTCTATCTCCTTGCTATGTTTCTCCTCAAGTTCACCTTGCTCTTTTACTAATTTATCTATTTCATTCCATAGTCATAGGTTAACTATAAATAAGGTGGCTGGAGCAAGTTCCTCATATTGGTCTCCTAGTTGCATAGGCTCTAGATTCCTTTTGTTGATCTCTATGATGGCCTGTTAGGCCAATTGTTCTAGTCCTGACCCCTGTTTCTGGAAGACATGTAGCTGATCCTCCAACTTAACCTACTCATTTAACCCTATCTCTTTTTGTTGATAATCCCTCAATTATCTCTCTAATTCTACAATTTTCTTCAAGGCTAGCTATAACTCATCCTTCTCACCCTCTGTTTTGCCTTTAGAATGTAACAACAATTCTTCTTCCCATGTTTCATCTTGAGGGATTGAGAAATCTGGTCTTCAATTTTAGGGGGAGGTTTATGTTTTTTTCCTAGCTGTATATAAATCTTCCTCCTCAGACTCTTCTTCAGACACCAAAACAAGTGTATAACCCACATTTTTTTACTCTCTATCAACAAATAGATGCTCCTTTTTGGAGTTTGTATTGGTGTGAATATCAACTACATTCTTTTTTTCAGGTTCCCCTAAAGGTTCTTTATCATTTAGGTGACCCTTTGCCTACATGATTGAGCATGGATTCTTTGTTTCTTCTTAACTTTGGATAAAGAAGAGGATGATTTATTTTTCTTGGTGGCTTTTGAAATAGAAGGGGTTTCATAGGCAGTTTTAGATGCTGCGGGCGGTGAGCTAGAAGCTAGAAGCTGCATTTTAATTTTGTGTTTTTCTTTTTATGGCTAGAAGTCTGTGAGGATACATGTTCTAGCATGGGAGTTGAAACTGGTGAGACTATAAGTGTAGAAGAACTAGCAGGTTTTCCAATAGGATTATTAGAGCTCATAGCTAGATGCTCCTCAATAGTTGCATGGCAATGAGTAGGTGAAGCTTCTGGGTGAGAAGATGTTGTAGGCACACTCTCTTTTTCCCTTATTTGTAAATTTTCTACCTGTGCCTCCTCTTCTCTCTTGTTCAACACTCACAGACCCCTCATTAACATGATTAACTTCAAGAAATCATTCCCAAGAAAATTTAGGGTACTGGATAGATATGTTGCAAATATGTGCCTGATGTGTTGTCATTGATGTCAACATATCCTTTTGTCAGAAACAATGAAGATAGTGCAGAGGAGTGATTAGTTTTTCCAGTAAGGTGAAGATCTAAGTTCATGGATTAAAGGGTTCATATAGGGTTGCCTAGTGTTGCTCCAATTAATATTTGAAAGGTTCGCATGAAGATTTAGTGAAGTTATGGTCCTCTGAGTAGAACAAGTTTCTATAGATGTTCTATTGTGACAGAGTGGCAAGAAGTTGGTCCAAATTGGTTCGGTATGAGAATATTGTGATCTGCAGATCTAGAGGCATGTTAGGGATGTTGGTGTGTTCCCTCAACTCGAGTGGTTCATAGTTTGGAGATCTAGAAGCAATCTTTCTAGTTTGATAGTCATGGCAGTGTGTGTTCTTGAGGTTCAGTATGAAGATATGAGTGATTCTAGTGATGTGAAGTGGTGTGGTTATTCTTGTTGACTTAATTATGTTTTTGGTGGTCTCTAGATCATGTGGGTATTGTGTTGGTGGTCCACATTGACAAAGGTGCTTGTGATTGAAGGTTTCCTCTTGGTTGTTGCTATTCTTTCCAGTCTTTGCCGACCGGATGTTCCTAGCTTGTTGTAGATGATCTAAAAATCATTTTATGAAGCATGACATGTTAATGGAGGAAGATTCAAGTCTCAGCTATGATTGGCTGATAGTGTAAAGATCCATGTTAAGTTTGGCCAACCTTGTTGATCATTCCAAGATGGATAAAGTGTATTAATACTTGTTAAAGAGTTGTCAAACATAATCCTTGTGCATACAAGATAAAATCAAAATAAAGGATAAGAAGCAGAGCAGAGAAGAAAAGGAGTGAGAGCAGTATAGAGCATGAAGATGGAAAAAAAGAATCTGGGGCAAAGTAGAAGTTTTTGATCATTCATTGAAACTGAACCAGGCATGAAGTAGATGCTATTTCTTAGTTAATTCATTTTGTTCTAAATTAATTTTGTAGGCAATGAGCCTCCTCTTTTGAGTAGTTAGCTCTAGGCAGTGTGCCTTCTATTTTTCTAAAGTACTTTTAACAGGGTACAAATCTTTGTGGATTAACCCCCACCGTGGTTTTTCCCTTAACTGGGTTTCCATGTCAAAATCTTGGTGTCAAGTGTGTTGATTATGTTTCTTCTCTTATGTTGTTGATTTATGCTTTAATGTTTACATCACTAATCTGGTAGTAAGATAATAAAGAAGGTTAAAAATAGAAAAAGATTAAATTGTGTGACAACTGATTCACCCCCCCTCTTAGTTGTCTTGTCTAATTCCAATAAGATAAAATCCTCTTTACAAATAGCACAATCAAAATATGACGAGACAATGAAGATTGGAAATTTTTCTTTCTATATTCAACGTACATTCTTTTTAACAAACTGAACAAAAAATTTAGAACATTCACTACCCTTCCATGATGGAGATGGCTCAAAAGTTTGAAATGCACAGTATAGAGCAAAGATTGACTCCCATCATAGGTAAAAAGATTCATTTAGTACCTTGAGATGTAGATTCCATCCTTTCACCTAGTTGTATGAACTTGACCCTCACAGAAATGGCATCTTCTCTTACAAGGAATTCTTCTCCAACTACCCGTAGCCCTATAACTTTAGCTATAGTAGCTACAGTCGCGTCAACCTACAATCCTTTCATTGTAGCTTCCTCATTCTAAAATGTCTCTGCAAACTATTGGGTAATGTCTTCATTATACTCTGTTATCCTTAGAAAATATTGCAACCATCCTACTTGCTAAAAAATTGGCAAGCACTCCCTGTCAGCTAATAGTGCTAAGTGAACAATGGGCTCTCTCCTGATTAGGTCACTACCCATCATGATATCTCATGAAAACTGATGAAGGGGGTAAATCATAAAACACACAACGAAAAAAATTGTACATAGAAAATAGAATGTTATTTTATTGATTTGGACAACTCATTACATTACAGAAGATCAAATACAATCAGAGGAATCCATCCTCCATAGGCTGCAACACATTACAACTTCCTATCACTAGACTCTACAATCTTTAACCTTCTATAACCCCAAATCAGTTAGGGTTTTTCTTTTCCCGCCTATTCTTGACTCTACACTTTCCCATTATCTCTACTGGTAGGTCAACTTCTGGGAAGCATAACTTTTAATCCAGGTGTCCGATTGACGAACTGTTTGAAGCGTCAGAAAGATCATGAAGTGAACTATCATGCTAGTAATTCATAAATAGATTTATATCAACTTTTTAGAACATTTTAATGCCTCATATCATGTTTCAAAAAAAATTTAGGGGCTTTTCAGAAAATGGAAACTTTAATATCTTTTAGCTCACAAATGATCTCTACCTGATTCCTTCACCAATGGTCTTATATTTCATTTATGAAGATTACTATAGATTTTTGCTTCCATCCATGTCCAAATACAAACTTTCCTAAAATGGCAGTTAAACCTTCCACAAATAGCAGTTGGGAAAAATAGAAAGTCCTACATCATTATTCAAGAGATTATGGAACCATAAACATTAATTATTGAAATAAATGAAAACAATTGCAATTATTTTGAATCAACTTCTTTTTGGGTGATGCAAGATTTCCCTTACACCATTAGATGCTCCTGCATCAAAAACTCCCAATGCCCTACTTTCTTTTCAATTCTACTCACCAAAACTTTATTACCAGTGTGCTTTCTATTCAATTGCTAGTCCACTGGCTTGTATGTTATGTGACAGATGGTAATAATTGTGGAGTAAGGGATTAAGACATTTGAATGTATGTAAAATAATTTAGTATCTGTCCCCCAACTATAAGTTCATTTGTCCTCAAATGGGAAGATAGGCCAGTGGTACGGAGGAATGGGTTCAAAGCATATCGAAGTGATATAATATGTAAAATTAATGATGCGTGAATTATGAAAGTCATAAAATAAGAAGCAATAAATGTTAATTAAGGAAAATAGAGAGATAAATACCATTGAGGTGATGTCAAAATTGGAATTGTTGCATGGAAAAATGATTGCATGGCAGATTGAGTAGATGTGTTTGATGAACAAGCTGGAGCGAATCACAATGATGTGATAGTGAAAAGATGTGCTGATAGAATGTGTAATAGATGTGTGACATGTAGCAGGAAAGTACAATCTAATGGAAGATGGTGGCATGCAAATGCCATGAGAAAAGGTGTTGCAGGCAGTAGTGGCTGCATGCACACAATTAGAATGTGAAATGAACAAGTCCCATGTGCATTGGTTGCAAGTACAACTTTTACAGGTCCCAAGTGAATGACAACCCTTGGGTGTGGGTGCAGCAACTACAGGTCTCATGAAATAGTAGATTGGCTTTGGCTACAGGTCCCTTCAGTGAAGTGTCTTACTGTAAAAGGAAAGCTCTAGAGCATAATGGTAACTGAATTGATGGAGCCTGAACTTCTAATTGGAAGATCACCTTATTTTATTTCTATTGTTATGTTATACGTGTGCTTTGTGTTATTTTATTTATGTACAAAGTTTGTAGAACTCAAACTTACTATGGAACTTCAGTCAAGATGGTAGCTTGATCTATTGATGGAATAGTGTGATCAGTTGCTACTTGGATAGAAGCCTCACCTAAGGTAGAGGGCTATGGAATTTTATTATCCATATCTTCCTTTTATTACTGGAGAAATCTATCTTTACTCAAAGGATTCTTATACAATTTCAATCAATGTCCATTAACCATCAGTGAGAATCTAACTTGGTTAATTGTAGTCAACTGGATTGCACCGTTTGGGAAAACTTCCTTGCTCTCATAAGGGCCTAACTACCTAGTCTACAATTTGCCCTTATGATCTTTATACCTAGAGTCATAGAGAAGTGCCCAATCACCTAACTGAAAGTCTTTTATTTTGATATACCAATCATGCCATTTGATTCTCTAACTTTGCACTAATTTAGTGTGATGAATTGCTTCCATCTTTAACTCCTCCAAGGCATTAAGCTGATACAATATTTCCTTTTGAGCTATTGATAGGTCCATACCAAGTTGGACAACTATTCTCAAGGTTTTATATTCAAACTCAATAGGAAGGAGAAATTTCTTTCCATAAACTAACTCATAAGGTGTGTACCATGTTATTATCTTCCATGTAGTTCTATATGCCTAAACTACTTAAGAGAGTCTTACTGCCTAATCTTTCTTATGTAATGCAATTTTCTTTATCAATATTGCCTCAAGCTCTCTATTGATGACCTCAACTTAACCATTTGACTGTGGATGATTGGGAGTGGACTTTTTATGTCTAATTTCATACTCCTAAATAAGTCTAGCAGTTAGTGCTGATGTAATTGTGGTGCTTGATCTGTCACTATTTCCCTTGGGACACCATACCTTGTAAATATTTCCTCATTGAGGAAGGTAGCAACCTTACTATCTCTGGCTAGTGTCAAGGATTTCACTTCTACCCACTTTGTGAGGTAATCAATTCAAACAAGTATATATTCCTTATGGTTAGAAGGTGGATCTATGGGTACAATAGAATCAATTCCCCATTTGTTAATGTTGGAATACAATGGATCATTGAGAGGGGGTGAATGAGCGATCTAATAAAACTAGGTCATTTATCAACCTAATAGTTGTAAAAGCAATTAATACCAACATGCCAAAGACATAGAAAATAATAGAATCATATAGATAAAACCATGACACAAGTATTTAAAGTGAAAAAAACATAAACAGGGAAAAACCACTATCCAACCTCAAAAAATTCACCATTAGGTCTCACTGACCAAATTGTCACTGATTACATTTTTACATCTGCTTTAGGAGTACCAACTCCACTCAAATCAGAAGCACCAACTCTAGCTACAAAACAAGTAAACATACAAAGTACTACTCTATTTACATTAATATCATTGGTTATAGATGAATTCTATAACTCACTTCCTCAAACACCTATATGTGTAGATATTAAAAAACTATAACACACTCTTCCTTTACTATTTATTCAAATATTGACTCCTCAGACACCATCATCCATCCAACATAGAATACACTACTTTGTTTATATTGGAATCATAGATTCATCACCATTCTTCTTTCTTTAGACAGCTATACCATACTCTTCTTTATCAACTATACAAGGTATGCTTCTTTCAAAATTCTAACAACCATTGAGCATTGGGAAAACAAAAACACTACAATATTCACTTACATAGCATGCCAAAGGATGCAAAATCATGTCATCCAAAAACACCTGCAAGAAATACAATCACTGCTTTATTAGGTTCAGACCTCTCAAAAGATGTGTACACTTCAAAATTTCCTTCAAAAACATATTTCATAAAAAGATTCTGTAACTATCATGACATCAACCCTATATAAAAGAAAAATTCATACCTTACCATCATATTAGACTCTTATCAATCACTAGTCTACTGCATTGGTTCACCTAATCCTAACCTTATCACAGACCTCCTCTTCTTTTTCACTCTAATTCAATGAAAGACTCTATATCAACCCATCAACAAAAAAATCAGCACATAAAAAGGACCCCTCCTTTTAATATATCTTCTAACACCTCTAAAACACATGGGACTCATCACTGGGAAACAGTTTGCAACTGCCAAACATTTGCTTCAAGAAATAGTTACATAAACCAACTGTAACTATGATACAAAGAGAATATGAGCATTTACCCATGAAATGATATACTCTTGTAATTGTCTGTTGAAGTTTGAATAACCGCCATGGATTAAATATTTCACGCCCTTGATCAATTAAATGACCGCCATTGATTAAGTTTTGGTACTTTGAATATAAAAGCTTTATTGGGTCATCTGCTCACCACTAGGGTGAGGGGCTGCTTACCAAATAGTCTCAAACCCTTCAAGATTTCACTTAAGTGACTATGACCGGTAATAATAGGTCAACGATCAAATATAAGAAAAAGTACATACCCATCACAAAGTAGGTCTATATGACTTGCATTCTAGGTTTTTAAGAGACCATTAGGGTTTTAGTTTTAGGTATTTTAAACATTTCACAAATCCCTAAATTTGCATGACACAACACTGACTTGAAATACCACTTTATCTTAACCTTTCACAATGACCTCTATTATTGTTGTAGAGGAAGATGAAGATCCTTTGAGCTTGAAGATGATTACTTTTCTTTAGAGAGCTTTAGGAGTTTAGGAATTAGAGATTAGGTCATATATTGACAAACCCTACTATGTAAATACTAGGTATAGAATTGAATAATGATCCTTTTAACCTCTGAGGAAGATAAAATAGAGTAATACCATGATGTAAATAAAAAATAAGGATTTTCTTAAACAATTAACCCTAGTCAAAGGATACCAAACCATTCCAAAAAACCTTCCCCACTAATGGATCATTTCATGCATGTCTTCTAGTGTAAGACTCACTGTATGAGATGTAGATGCATACCTCCTAACCTCCAAGACAAATAATCAAACCACTAAATGCATGTCTTCTGGTAGAATATTGATACCACATATAATACAAAATAATTATAATGTTGAGTCATAAGAGCAAGAACATGTAGAATCATGAAGAACATGTACAAGTATGATACTGCCACTTGCCACTTGATCATCTTTGACATCAATACGCATCAAACAACCTCTCCCCACTTTATCATCTTTGACATCAATACTATGTTGCATCAAACAACCTTTGACATCCATACTATGTTGCAGCTACTTTACTAGACATCTATACAATTGATCATTCATTGAGCAATCAATTGAACAAATCCAACTGAGTTCCAGTCCATTATCAGTCCATCACTAACATACCAATCTAACTAAGATCACTCCATTACTGACATACCAATCCAACTGAGATCACTTCATTACTGACATAGCAATCCAAATGAGACCCTATGACAACAATGCTTTTGACATCAATGACAAAACCTAATGCCAATAGTCAAATGGGGCGACCACTAGTTGTGGTTATAGAGGCATTTCATCACTTCTTGTAGGTATGTCCATTCTTTGACAACAATCACATCTTCTTGTATAAAGAGCTATATCTTTATACAATGTTGGCCAATAATACCCATTATTCAAGATTTTAACTGATGTCCTCTTAGTTGCAAAGTGTCCACCACAGGGTTCATCATGACATGCTCTAAGAATGTCATATACTTCATCTTCTCTAATACACCTTCTCATAATATGATTAGGTTCTGTATAGAAGAGGTAACTAGATACCCATGAATAAGGAAAGTTGTGCTCCACAAGGTAGCACCTCTCACTTGGTGAGAGGTGTGGAGGTGTTTTCCCTATGACTAGAAGATTTGATATATCTGCATACCAAGGAATTTGTACAGTCTACAAATAATTTTTCATCTAGAAAATAATCACCAATGACTGGGTCCTCATTACAAGTAGGGAGCCTAGAGAGGAATTTAGCAACAACATTGGCCTTCCCTAGCTTGTCCACAATGGTAATATCAAATTCCTAAAGGAGCAGTAACCATCTAAGCAATATGCCACTTACCACTGATTTATTCATAAGATATATTATTGTTACATGGTTAGTGTGAATGAAAACATGATACCCAGTAATATAATGCCTAAACTTACCAATTACATAAATGACAACTAACATTTCTTTCTCAATAACAATATAGTTAAGTTCAACACCTTGAAGATTCTTACTGATGTAGTAAATTGAATATTCCACATTCCCTTATTTCTATCCTAACACATCTCCCACAACAAAACTAGAAGCATCTGTATGTATATAGAAAGGTATTGCCCAATTAGTTCCTCTGAGTACAAGTGTCTTTGTTAATGACTCTTTGAAATTGTCAAAAGATAAGTGATAGTCAGTTGTCCAATTAAATTCTGCATCTTTAGAGAGTAAGGCAAACAAAGGGATAGTAAGTTTTCTAAAGTCCTTTATAAATATTTTATAATATCCTGCATGACCTAGAAATCTTTTGACATCTTTCTATTTTTGAGGAATAGGTAAGATTGAAATGATTTAAGTTTTGTGTGTATCCACTTGAATTCCTGCTTTCGACACAAAGGGGCCAAGCACTACTCCTTGCATTATCATGACACATTTTTCATGACTAAAGGATAGGTTATGATCTTGACATCTCTGTAGTACTTTTTCAAGGTTTTTCAAGGCCTCTTCATAAGACTTTCCATAAGTAGTGAAATCATCCATATATACTTCCATAGAGTCATGGGCAAGGTCAACAAAGATGCTTAAAACAAATCTCTGAAATGTGGCATGTACATTAAAGAGTCCAAATGGAAGGACAAAATAGGCATATGTTCCCCATAGGCATGTGAATGTGGTCTTATCCTAGTCCTCAGGGGCTATCTTGATCTGGTTATATCCACTAAATCCATCAAGGAAAGAAAAACTTTTTACCAACCAAGGAGTCTAGGACCTGTTTAATGAAATGAAGAGGGAAATGATCTTTCCTAGTGGAAATATTTAATTTTCTATAGTCTACACAAACTCACAACTTACCTTTTTTCTTTGACACTATTACCAATGGAGATACCCATTGGCTATTTGATATTGGATATATGAATCCTACATCCAACAATTTCTGCAATTCATTCTTCACTATGTCTCTTACTGCAGGGTTCATCCTTCCTTGAGGTTGTTTAACTAGTCTACACCCTTCATTAATGTATATCTTATACATGCAAAGGTTAGGGTCAATTATCTTCATACCATGATAGTCCCATGCAAATGTTGTCTTATGAGTTTACTGCATTTTTATCAATTCAATCTTCTAGACAAATGTCAATTTACTGTTGATGTTAAGTGTCATACTTGGTGTAATGTCAACTGGTGCTGCCATGGCCATTATAGAGGTAATATCCAACCCCAACAAGTTGAGACTACAACTATGAGGCAACAACTGATGAAACGTACTACTGGTAGAAGCATAGGCTGGAGTATTTATTATAGGCATAATATTGTGAAGGGGGTAGGCCATACATATTAGACAAGGGTCTTGTATGTTTATTCCATAATTGTTTTAGATGACATTGGAAAGCACTTCATCTTCATCCTGGATAGCTAGTAGTGGGTCTCTTTCAATTGTCATTAATGTCTAAAGAGAATATTGGTTGGTACCCCCTAGGTCTGGCCAAATAGACTGCTCCATATCAGCAAAAGGTTGAGTAGGTGGATAAAGGACCAATTTCTTTATTATATTCCCATTGGAAATTATCGTATTTCCTGACTAGCATCCTATGAAGGCATCTGTTGTTGCCAACTAAGGTCTCCCTAAGATGAGTGGATATCCTCCTAGATTGGCCTTGGGATGTAAGACCATAAAGTTTGCAAGATATTCTCATGAATCTAATATAATTACAAGATCTTCAATAATTCCCTCTGGCTTGACAATAGACCTATCTACCAACTAGAGTAATGTGGGAGTAGGTCTGAGGTTATCTAACTGAAAGTTATTTATTGTTTCCCTTGTCATTACATTGATGACTGCACCTAGGTCAATCAAGGAGTTTTGGATAAGGGTACCATTAATGTTTACATCAACCACAGGTCTTCTAAGGTTTGCATATTTTGGAACAACCAAGTTACCTAACATGATATCAGCAAGTTGTCCTATAACATGTACTGTCTAAGGATATTTTCTCTTCCTTCCTAGTTTCTTAAGGCACAACTCCCTTATAGCCTCGGTATATATATGTACATCCTTGATAGCTTGGATAAGGGGAATTTTAGCATAGACACTCTTTAGCTGCCCCATGAAATCAAAATCAAGTTCAGATGGAGTTGGTGGAAGGTTCATTTTCAATCTCTCTAGAAATGGAGGGCTTCTAGTAATGGCTTCTTCCTATAGAGATATTTTCTCATAAGGCTTCTTCTAGTTATTCAGATGGTTGTCAGTGATAGAGGGTTGTTCCTCATCAGGAAGTTCTATGATGAGTGGCGATGGTGGTCAAGCAAGCATCTTTCCTAAGTACAAGTGCACATCACTAACTTCAACCATATAGGTTGGGTATTGGATGGCCTCATTAGTATAAGCCTACTAAACATGCTTGTTGTTAGGGTTAGGTGTAGGTTGTGCTAGTAATTGAGTGGCTCTAGGAGAGGTAGGAGTAGGTGAGGCTGTATTTGGCATAAGGGTAGGTTGTTGAGGCAGGGCTTCTTGTGGTTATAGGTAGTTCATATTTGGATTTTGCCAAGGTTGGTTCCCACACCACTATTGTGGCCATGGGTTTTGATTGGCCTACCATTGTGGATTATAATTTGAGGATTGGAATGGCCATTGTGACCATACCCCCTGCTACTAGGTCCATCTAGGTTGTATGGTTGCCATTGTTCCAATTATGAGGATTTGAAATAAGTGGTGCAAATGACATGGAATTGGTCAAGGGGTCCTGAGGCATAACTTGTATTTGTTAAGGGAAAATTGGATTCAAAATAAATAATCAATAATATCAAATGTCAAGATACCCAAAACTCAATGGAATGGTGAACAAAAGAGATTCAAATAAACAATGATCAAACAACAAAGCAAACCTCCTTAATTTGAAGCTTTCATTGATTGCCTATCACAATTGATCTTGCATGTATGAAATAGGGCCCTTAGAGAGTGCACTTCTTTGCTTTTTTTCAAGAATGTCAATTGAGAATGGCTATGATGATATCACCATGAAGATGAGTTTCATAATGATGGTAGTAGTGCGTAGTAACGAATGTGATCACAAGCAATGAAGGAATGACGTCGGTGCCAAAGGCGCACTATAATTCTTGCAAAGTAACAATACATAAAGCTTGGATGATTGAAATGGAAGAAGGTTCAATTTATAGACTTGGGAAAGAGAAGATCAACAGTATAGAAAGAATGAGAAGATCAATAGTTGAGAATAGTTGAGGAACGTACGTGAATAAGAAGAAGACAAGTGTCACACAGAAGCTATTTTATTTGAGTTAACTACTTTTTTTTCTAAAGATAAGACATGCTTTTAATAAATTAGAAAGTTTCTTTTCTAATTTAAGAGATATTGAAAAAAACAAGTTTGATTGAATAGATAACTCAACTTGAGATTTGTTTTTGCATGATTTGAGGGGAATTAAATAATAAATTATTTAATTTTGTGTGCATGAAGAAGAAGACTTTTTTTAGAAGATTTTGGAAGATATTTGAGGAATTAGAAGATAAGAAAGCTAATTAAATAAATAAATTTATTTAATTATTGTGCATGATTTGGAAGAATAAATAAAATATTTTATTATATTTTATTTTTAGGGATTGAAAGGATTTAAATAAATTTGATTTGATTTGTTTAAATTTAGAAGAATGAATTTGATTTAATTAAATAATTAAGAATTATTTAATTGTTTGGAGGAATTAAATTAAATAAAGGAATTTATTTAATTTTGACCTTAGAAGAGATAACTAAATATTTCGATATTTAATTAATTTAGAGGAATGTGAATCAAATAAATAAATTTGTTTATTTATTTATTGATAGAGGAATTAGAAGGGAATAAATATTAAGAATATTTATTTAGACTGAATCGTGTCATTTTTAGGCGTATACATTTTGCCCCGCTTTGATGCAATGCAGTTTACAGTGTTGCCTCAAAGAATATATTGTCTGACAATGATACATGCCCCAGTTTGCCTCTGGTATAGGTTATGACGATAGGATGCCCCCTCAAGAGATTAGATGAGACAAAGGCAAAAGGCGAGAGATGGACAATCTCATGAAGATGAAGGGAAAACTAGGTTAGGTTTGAAGAAAATAGGATGCATTTCAGAGAAACGGGAAGAAAACTAGAAGAAACGAGTGCGAGAAGTAGTTGTAATCACCACATAGCCAGATTAGGGTTTGTATGCTATATATAAGAGCTGGGTCCACAAGACAATTCATTTGCACATTTGTCTTTGTTAGATTTTCTTTGGAGAGCTTAGAGGAGCATAGAGCAAAGAGTAGTCATCATGAGGATGGACATTCCACGTGAGGAGCACTAACTCGAGCATGTTCGTCGATTCGACTGGCTAGCAGAGGCAGGACCCCTGATATGTATCTCAAAAAATTTCCCCTAGGGTTGAGTTTGGTAGCAATAAACGCTAGGAGAAAATTAGGATAGACACATGCGCTATAATTGTTGGATCTAGGACACACAACTGAGAGGGGGGGTGAATCAGTTGTGCAAAAACCTTGCTTCTATTTTAAACACTTGATTCTTCTTGTTAGTTAGTAGCATATCAATTAACCATTCATGAAAGCAGAAGAACATAAACACCAGAGCAGATAAACATCAACACATTAGACACCAAGATTTTTAACGTGGAAAACCCGGTTAAGGGAAAAACCATGGGGTGATTAACCCAAGGATTATTCTCTGTTAAAGAATAAGAAAAATGCATGGCACATGCCAGTCAGGGCTCATTGCCAGTGCACACTGCTCACAAAGAGGCACACTGCCTACAAAGAGACACACTGTCTACAAGATCATAAGGATCACAACCTTGAACTAGAGAATGACATCTTCACCATGTCTGGATCAGTTCCATTTAAGCCTGAAACACTTCTGCTCTGCCTTTTGCTCTTTTGCTATGCCACACTCATCTGTTCAACCCCACCACACCAAAATGAACTCACAATCCTTTATTTATACAAGACATCGACTTAGGAACAATCATCTAATTTGGCAATCAACCATAAGAGTATCCACAAGATGAATAATACATCCGGTCAGCCACCACAAGAACATTCACAGGATGAACAACTCATCCGGTCAGCTAGTCAGAACAAGAACGTCATCAGGAAGAATAACTTCAATTTCAGGCTCTACCACCAATGTAGACCAACAACATAACCTCAACACGATCCAAGAACCTTTACAAGCTTGCCTGAATGACCAGGAACATCCACACTTCCTCTGCTCATCAGAATCTCTTCTCTTCCTCATCCAGAACTTCAAGAACATAGTCTACCGCCACTGTCATACTACAAGAGGTGCTTCTAGACCTCCAAACCTCATACCAACTAAGATGACACATCACTCAGACATCCCAAACACTCTGTCCAATCCATAGAATAGGAAAATGCACTTCCAGAACTCACCAGACCTTTTTGTAACACTCTGTCACTCTGGAGCATCTCCCGGAACCGGTTCTACTTGATCAATCACAACTTCTTCAAATCTTCATGCGGACCTCTGAAATCTTAACTAGATCATCTCAAGACTCATAGCTACAAACCCTTTAATCTGCATCCTTTGAATCTCAACCTATTGAGTACTTTTGCCTTCTTCTCATCACTGTTCTTCACTGTTCCTGATTGAGACTAATTTTCTCAATATCCTCAGCACACAGCTCATCCAATCCTTCTTGCCAATGCAATATGAGTATGTTGACATCAATGACAACACTGGCTAACCTCATACTTGCAACAATAATGAAGAGTGGCGCATATGCCACGTGAAACTGCACATACGTAGTTCTGTAGCTCATTTAGGAAAAGAAATGATGCATATATGAAACCGGCACATGCATAGGTTTAGTCAGTGCATGCAGAATTCTGTAGCGCATTTACAGTATGTAACAACACTTTTGACAGATCAGCACATTTATAGTATAGGACGGCGCATGCATGGAGTCTTATGGCACTTTTGCCAGAAGTGACGCATGTGTCAAGAAATGGTGTGTTTGCTAGGAAATGGCACATATACCACCTATTATGGCTCATATTATATAGATAAGTAGATTACTTAGCAAAATTGATTCGATTGGCGTCCTATTTGATGTGTCAATTGATAAGCTATCTCTAAGATTGTAGGAATCTAGTCAAGAGATGTAGTGAGCTATTTTGATCAATTTGATATGCTAAGTTAGTTGATATGTTTCTATAGATATGTTAAGTATGGTACTTGCAGCTTTAAGTTGAAGCCTTGCTTTGTGTGCTTGTAGGAGGATATACAAGAGATGCTTCAGTCAAAGGAGTAGTTCCCTATGCCTATGTTGCATAGATACATGTTGACTGAGATAGACAGGGAGGTGCTCGAGGTGATGGGACTTGATTACATTTGCTTCATGCCTGAGGTTCAGGTGAACTGCAGGTTGCTGACTGCTGTAGTGGAGAGGTTCCACAGTGAGGACGGGACCTTTCACTTTCCTACTGCCGAGATGACCGTTACTTTGGAGGATGTGTATAGGATCCTTCATTTGCCTATTTAGGGTGAGCTAGTGGAGTATGATCCATAGAGAGACGCAAGACTTGCCAAGTGTAGGTGAGTATTCAATGACCCCAAGCTGGTCAGGCAGGTCATCTCCTAGTAGGATATTTATGACTGTTATGACTACTTCCTAGGGATTGTAGTAGGACTAATTGAAGGTGTTGTATGCCCCGATAGGAGATCACATGGGTTCCCCATTGGATGGGGTCAGATCATGGAGAGTATGATTACAGAGGGCCCCTGATATACGTGGGGTGTCTGTGTTCTTGCGCACCTATACCACGACATATACCAGGTGGTATACCATAGAGGTATGAGCTTATTTGCAAGTCTATCTTTGCTACAATTTTGGCTATGGGAGCACATAGTGATCACTAGAACAATATGTGCTTTTGACAGGCAAAGAGGAGAGCCATACAGTTATGGTTACACAGGAGTGATTTCCCAGCATAAGCTAGGGAAGCTAGAATACTGGCGGCATGCTTTGGACAGAGTAGACATTATCGTCTGGTAGCCATACCTAGATTGCAAGCCATGGGAGGATGTGGTAGATGATCTACCCTACTACTATCATACGCAGTGGTTGATAGGGCAGACATGGTTTATCTTGGAGCAGTAGATTGTCAACCGAGTACAATGATAGTTTGGGAGGAGATAGGGCATGCCACAGGGGCAGGCTTGATTTGTGAGGACTCATGCTAAGAGGCTCATATGGAAACTGATGGCATCATATGAGGAGGCATTGGCTGAGTTTTGGCAGACACCATATGTCACCTAGCATATGAGGAGGGGCACTGCTGATGCTGGGATGACTCAGGATTATGAGGATTGGTTCACTGGCCACCCATTTTTGAGATATTCAGGGCCTAGGGAGCTGGTGCCTCGGATAGACGAGGCAGATTCAGATGACGAGGGCCAGGTTGGGTAGAGGGGGAGGGGTAGGAGGAGGAGGAGAGGTGGATAGGGAGGTGGCAAAGATGGGGGAGATGATGGAGGAGGAGGGGGTGGCGGAGATGATAGAGGTTGACCTAGATAGAGGAGGAGAGTTGGGGAGGGACCTTCCCACACTCAGTAGGTAGTGCCACCATAGGCCGCATAGTATGAACCATAGTAGGCACCACAGGTACAGATGCCACCACCTCAGCAGGTGGTATAGCAGCAGGGGCCCCAGCCATAGAGGTAGGGACAAGCACAGGCAGCCCAGGGTCTAGCATAGGTAGATGTCTAGGAGAGGGCTATAGCTACCTTGAGAGGACAGGTTAGGCAACTACAGGCACAGCTCAGGATGGCTGATGCACGGTGAGAGATAGATACAAAGTTTATTATGAGGCTCACCAGAGAGAGATATGGCCAATGCACAGATACGAGTGATCTGAGTAGAGCAGTATACCGTGGTGGCAGCCCTAGGGACAGATGCGATAAGCAACTTTTTGGTTGGGTAGGTACACCAGGCAGAAGCACAACTAGCACAGGTGTAGGCACATATAGAGTTGGTGTAGGTGCGGGGGCAGCTAGTGCAAGTATAGGGTGAGCTTTCCAGAGTGTAGAATCAGGTACAATATTATCAAGGTTTATACCACGGTGTCATGCCAACTAGTCAGAGGGCTTCGAGCTATGGGAGCCAGTCTATGGCTCCCCAGAGAGCAAGAGGATTGAGGTCAAGGGCCTCCGTGATGGGCCACAGTAGTCTGGGGCTAGCAGAGAAGGAGGAGACTCAGGAAATACCATTGGTAGTAGTGGTTCACAGCAGCAGGGATAGAAGAGACCTACAGATTTTGGATCCCATGTGCACCTTTTTGATGGCTCAGATAGCCTAATACACTTATGTACCATTTTTGCATTTTGAGACATGTACTACCATCCATGGGATGTATTTATTGTATATGACACTTATTTAGAGATGAACCACTTGATATTGTACATTTGGACATGTTTTTATGATATTTATATGATGATGCAACTATTTTGATGCTCTCTATATGTATGAGTTATGATGCATTTCTATTGTATGATGTGATGCATGTGTTTATCTAATGTAGCTTAGATGTTTACTTGATGCTATGTGATGTTTATCTGATGCACATTTTCATATGATGCTATGTTACCTAATGCAGACTTAGATGTTTTACTTGATATGTCTCTAATGTGTGTGAGTGCAAATGGTATCTATATGATTATTCAATTTATGTGATGCACTCAACTATGTTTTTAATTTTTTTCTGTTGACACTATATGATGATTGTAAAAAAATTGTATATGGATGACCTGATGCACTTTACTATGTATGCAACTGATTTAATCATGTAAATGACTATCTCATCTGATATGATATACAACTACATGTTATGTTTTTGTGATGTCCAAATGTACTCTATCGACCCATAAATGACAGCATGATAGATAGAAGATTGATTGAAATAATGACTCAATAGAAAGATTCACAAGCTTCACTTTGTACTGTTACTCTTCATTATTTGGATCTTTTTATTGCATGGGATATGGATGTATAATGGATGTATGATGGATGTTTTTCTTTTGACATCTTGATGGTGCAAGTACTTGGAAGTGCTTTATTTCATCATTGGGTGATTTTTTTGGTACTTTTTCAAAATGTTGTAAGTTAATACAAGCATCTAGGTATAATTGAAATGAGATGACCTGAGCATCAGTTACATGGATTTTGATTTAGCAAGTTAATACAAGCATCGAGGTATAATTGAATTGAGATGACCTAAGTACTTCTTGCATATCAAAAGTCAAGGATCGCCCCCATTCATGTTAGACCTTTGATGTCCTCGATGATCTTTTGTCAATCATGTCGTTAGACAAGGCTTTGCATTACTAAAGTTTAATCCACAAACAACAAACAAAGAAAATAATCATGCGCCCATCATAGCATCTCTAGCTTTTGGCATCCTCAAGTAGCATAGAAAGACATGATAGAAAAAAATAAAGACTCCGTATTTTAACCATGTTTCTAATCTACAAAACATATTTGCATTTAGATGTGTTTGTTCCTTGCCATAATTTGGGTAAAATCATTTAGAAGGCCTTAGGTGTTTGTTTGCTTTGCTTTGGATAGGTTAATGTCCTGTGTCAGGATGCTTTCTTGAAAAGAGCGGGTTTTGCTTGTGCTTGCTTGCCTGGTGAGAAGATTCTACAATCTTTATTGGTAAGACGGACCCTAAGGGACTGACCTAGTGCCTTGGGGGCTCACTGCTAAATGGCCTTGCCTACATGACAACACAGAGGAAATGTAGTTTGGGGTAAACTCTAGTGAACCTAAGACCTAGGCGATAGAAAGTGGTGTGAACTCAGATAGATAGAAGGACTAAATACGGGACGGATGGGACAGTGGAGCCTCAGGGGCACATTTGACAAATGGCCTTGCCTACGTGACAATGCAGAGGCAATGTAGTTCATGGACTTGGACCATGAATACCAACGAGAGACACTATGCTAGGCTGACACTATGGATAGGATATGGGATAAGACCTTGGTTGACAACGCAATAAAGAGATAGAGTATCAAGCCATGATAGATTATCGTTAGGTTTTTATTATAGAACAGAAATGGATTGAATGGGACACAAGGAAAAATGGACACAAGGTGATTGGCTTCCCAAAGATGGAGGAAGCAGTTTATCACAAGTAATGCCTATTTACCAGGTTTTCACCACTTACTTTTATTGGCACGAAAGCTAGAAAGTAAGCATGATGCCTATTTGCCAGGTTTTCATCATGATACCTATCCAAGGCACCTGTTTACCAAGTTTTCACCAAAGGACAATTTTTTTGTACTCTTCTAATTTTTTAATTTTTTTGTGTTTTTTTGATTTTTTTTTTTTTTTGTGTTTTTCTAATTTTTTTTTTTTGTATTTTATGTCCCTCTTACATTGGGGTTCTCCTAGGTATAGAACTGGCGAAGATGTATGTTGTTGATTGGGTCATCTAATAGCTCACCCTCTGATGTTGCTAACTGATATGCCCCTGATCCATAATCAATTACGATCACATAAGGCCCAAGCCAGTTCGGCTCAAACTTGCCTTTCTTTTCCCGATCCTGTTGATTGCAGGGGTTCTCCTTAAGTACTAGATCTCCAACTTTAAAGACTCTTGGGTGAACTCTGTGGTTATAGCTTCATGACATCATTTGTTGATATGCTTTGAGATGGTTAAAAGCTTTCGGTCTCATTTCCTCTAGCAACTCTAGTTCTTGCAATCTGGAAACTCTGTACTCTTCATCTGATATGAGACTTTTTAATGACACCCTGAGAGATGGTAATTCAACCTCAATGGGGAGGCTAGCTTCTGAGCCATAGACAAGGGCATAAGGTGTAGCACCTATGGGAGTGCATATGCTAGTTTTGTAGGCCCACAAAACATGATTGAGTTGGATGTGCCAATCACGACCAGAATCGCTGACTGTCTTCTTGAGGAGTTTCAAGATGGTCTTGTTGGATGCTTCAGCTTGACTGTTGCCTTGGGGGTAATAGGGTATGGAGAAATGGTGTTGGATTTTGCATCAGTCACAGAGTTCTTGGACATCCTGGTTCTTGAAGAGTCTTCTGTTATCCATGATAATGGATGAAGGAATTCCATATTTGCAGATGAGGTAATTCAAGATGAATGAGGAGATTTGTTTACCTATGACGGTGGTGAGAGGAATGACTTCAATCCACTTGGTAAAGTACTCAGTGGCGGTTATGATGAATTTGTGGCTGTTGGATGAGGGTGGATGGATCTTTCCCACAAGGTCAAGTCCCCATTGGCGAAAGGGCTAAGGTGTCATTAAAGGTCTCAACTCTTGAGTTGGTGCATGTATCAGGTTCCCATGTATTTGGCACTACTTGCATTTCTTCACAAACTGATATGAATCTGTTTCCATGTTTGGCTAGTAATAACCCAAATGCATGAGTTTATTAGCTAAAGAAGGACCACTAGAGTGTGTTCCATAGATCCCTTCATGTACATCTTGTAAGGCTATTATGGATTCTTCTTGTTCTAAACAATGGAGTAAAGTACCATCTAGACCACATCAGTATAGGGTGTCGGCAATAATGGTATAACGAGAGGTTTGGTGTATAAAGGTTCATCATTGGTTTGAAGATAAGTCAGGTGGGAGGGTGTTGTCCTTGAGGTAAGTGTAAACTTTACCGTACCAAGGTGAATCAGATCCAACTAAAAGGAATATGGAATGGGTCTCAGGAAGATCATAAGCCAGTTGTTGAATAGTTTCCACTAAGAACTGATACTGTGACTCATTCTCTGGTATTTCAAGAAGAGAGGCAATGGTTGCCATGGCATCTGCTATTTTGTTCTTAATGTGAAGTATCTGCTCAAAATATATAATCACAAAGTATTCCTTAAAGTCATCTACCATCCGCTTCTATGGGACAAGATTTTCATCTTTGGTTTGGTAATCATCATTGACCTAATTTATTACTAGTTGAGAATCACCATAGACATGTAGCTCTTTGATTTTCCAATCTATTGCCATTTTGAGGCCAATGACTAAGGCTTCATATTCTGCTATGTTATTGGTGCATGGAAATAATAGACAATAAGACTTTAGTATGGTGTCTCCATGAGGAGTTACAAACAAGATTCCCGCCCTTGATCCATGGTTTGTGTAGGACCCATCAAAGTAAAGTTTCCAGGAATGTGTTGATATATTGAATAAGGATTCATCCGGAAACTCAAATTGCATTGGTGTGGTGTCTTGTAGTGGTGCATCTGCTAATTAATCAACAATGATTTGTCCCTTGATAGCTTTTCTATCTACATACTCAATGTCGTACTCACTTAAGAGCATTACCCATTTGGCTAGGCGACTTGTAAGAGCTGCTTTGCTTAGTAGGTACTTCAATGGATCTATTTTTTTAATAAGTTTGATTGGATGTGCAAGCATATAATGTTGGAGTTTTTGGGAAGCAAAAACTACTACAAGACATGATCTTTCTATCTAAGAGTTTTGCAACTCATAGCCCACCAATGTTTGACTAATGTAATAGATGGCTCTTTCTTTATTCTCATAGTCTTGTTGTGCTAGAAGAGCTCCAAGAGTTGTAGGTATAGTACATATGTATAGTATCAATGGTTTCCCTTGGATAGGAGGCATTAGAATAGGTGGATTCATAAGATACTCTTTTAGTTTGCAAATGCCTCTTCAAATTTCTCATCCCATCTAAATAGAATGTTCTTGTACAGGAGATGACTGAATGGTTGACACTTGTCTACTAGTTGTGATATGAATCTACGGATTGCTTGTAGCTTGCCTTGTAGAGATCTTAGTTGAGCGAGAGTCTTGGGTGGCGACATGTCCATAATAGCCTTGACTTTGGTAGGGTCCACATCTATTCCATTTGCTGATACAATAAAGCCTAGGAACTTGCCTGAGGTGACTCCAAACAAACATTTCTTTGGGTTCAACCTGACTTTGAATTGCTCGATTCTCTGAAAGAACCTCTCTAACACATCCAGGTGTGATTCTCTTGTGAGTGATTTTGCTAGGATATCATCTACATAATCTTCCATTGTTATGTGCATCATATCATGGAATATAGTGGTCATAGCATGTTGATATGTGGCTCCTGCGTTCTTTAGCCCAAATGGCATGACATTCCAATAGAAAGTGCCCCATAGACAAGTAAAATTTGTCATATGCTAGTCTTCCCATACTATCTTGATTTGATTATATCCTGAGAAGCCATCCATGAGAGATAACATGGTATGCCATACTGTTAAGTCACTATGATATCTATATTTGGCAATGGAAAATCATCCTTGTGGCAAGCTTTGTTTAGATCTCTAAAGTCATTGCATAGTCTGACTCAGCCATCAAGTTTGGACACTGGTACTATGTTGGAGACCCATTTTGGATAGTCTATAGCTCTGATGAACCCTACATCCAATAATTTCTTGAGTTCTTTTACAAGCAGTGCTATGTGTGAATGCATCTTTTTAAGCTACAGTTTCAGTGGTTTCACTCCTTGATCTAATGGAAGATGATGTAGAATCAAATCTAGATCTAACCCCAGCATATTTGTGTATGACCAAGAAAATTAACTTGCTTTCTCTTGAAGAATGGTACAAACTTAGTCTTCTCTGGTGGGGTTAGAGACTTAGTAAAGTGAATGATCTTAGGTTGTTCCTTTGTTCCAATGTTAATCAGCTCTGTGGGTTCCACAACAATCTGAGACTTCTCTTGGTGCATGTCATCAGGGAGAGTGTCAAGCCTTCCATCGTTAGGTGCCACAGTTAGGTTTTCACCTTCAGATGCGTCCTTTCATTTTACTGTTTTAGGATCTGACACTGCCGCATAGCCATTTTCACTGTCAAATCTAGTTTTTATTTTGATATTTTTGTGACTGGAAGGCTTGGCACCCTCTCCAAAATAAGCCACGGTATTAAGTTCAATAGCAAAACTAGCTTTATGATCTCCTTTGGGTAGGTGGTCCCTAAGTTCCATGTAGTCAATATAAGCATCATCATTTTGGAACATATCTAGTTGTGGGGTTCCTTGGAGATCCCAATAAATAAGCTCAGGATGCACAAGGGGGAGGGAGTCGGAGGATAGATCTGATTTGTTGATAGTTTGAATGGATTTGCTAGGAGTATTGGGAGGGGGAGTGTTCAGGATGGTACTTTCCTCCAAATTGTTTATTGTGATAGAACTCAAACCATCCTCGAAAGTCGTATTCTCAGAGATAGGCAAATCAGACTCTAGTGGCCTATGCAGTAGCATTTGTCCCTCACGATAGGGGCTATAAGTTTGAATGGTATCAACCTCTTTGTCATCGTAGGAATGCTCTGTCAACTCATCCCACTCATATTCATTAGAATCTATGTCACTATCCACTTGAAGTGTGTGGATCATTTCCACTAGACAAGCATTTTCTTTAGCTTTGCCTTTATCCTTATATCCTAGGCCTTTTGTGTTTCTAGCTGATGAGGATGAAGAAGGTTGAATGGGTTCTATGATTCCTTCTTTTCTTAAGCTGATGGGGCCCTATCCTTTGTAACCCATTCTATGTAGGATAGATTCACCTCACCCATAGATTTCTGTTGGGAGCCTAGGTGGTTCCTGTTGTGTGTTCTCTTCTTCTTTAGTATAAAGCCATTGTAGGATATATGTTTCCTCTGTTTCATCTGATAAGGTCCCCCATTTTACAAAGGGAGCTGTGGGAGGTATAGGAGGAGTAGATGGATTTGGAAAATGCTTGGGTCAACCAAAGGATCTAGGAGATAAAGGCATCTTGGCTAGATTGAGGCTGTGCTCTATGGAGTATTCCCCTACTCCTTTTTCTTTGATGGTAACTTTTTTCTCTTTGGGCCTTGATGAGGAAGCTTCAGAGGTATGATCATGTTGTGGGGTAGGGGATGTAGATGCTCTATTGTTTGGTATGATGCAATTAGGTTTTGAAAGGGCCGAGTTGCAATGCTAAAAGGGGTCAGGGTCGCCTTGGATGGTGATTTGCTTGCCATTATGTGGGAATTTTATGCATTGGTGATAGGTAGAGGAAACAACTTTCATGGCATGAATCCATGGTCTACCTAGGAGAATATTATAGGTGAGCTCCCTATCTAGGACTTGGCATACAACATCTTTTATTATTGGTCCCACCTATATGGGTGAGACTACTATTCCTTTTGTAGTTCTCTCCTCTTCATCATAGGCTTTGATAGTAATCTTCTTCCTTGGATCAACTGCATTTTTAGAGAACCCCAATGTAAGGACTAGCTTCAATGTGCAAATATTTAAAATGGCTCCCCCATCAATGAGAACCCTCTTGATGTAGTGCTTGTGGATGAAGGTGACAATATGTAGAGGGGTGTTATGGGTTGCGACACTGAGAGATCATCTTGTTTGGTAAATGATATGGTACCTGAGGAGGTCATATTACCTACCATGGCCTGAAACTTCTCTTGGGCCAAGTTAGTGGGGACAATGGTTTCCACTAAGGCTTTATTGAGAATCTCCTTATGGGAAGGAGATAGACGCAACAACTCCAAGATAGAAATGTGGGCCGAAGTCTTCTGTAGTTGGTCTATGACATTACACTGACAAAAGTTGGACTGAGAAGGTGATGACCTTGGAGGGACGATATTCAACGTGACTTTACCACTGTAGGTAATGATACTGCAATCATTATGGTTAGGCTCTAATTGTTGGTTGGGTGTGACCACATTGATTTGTGGGACATGCTCTGATATGTAATTAATGGTATAGTCGAATGGCACACTTGCGTAGTTGGCATTACTATTCCCACTATTCTAATTTTGCCTGTTGCATTTGTTGTTGTTACCATTGTTGTTGTTTCTATTGTTGTTATTATTACCATTGTTGTTATTGTTGTTGCACGGCATGTCATGATTGAGAAGTGGATCCCTGTAAGCCACATGTGTCTCATTGGAGGTATGTTGTTGGGTTGCTCCTTGATTTTGATCAAGCACATCCTGAATAACATGTTTAAGAAGGATACAATTGTTGGTTGTATGTCCTCTTCCTCTATGATACTCACAATAGTCGATGTCTTTCCAATAGTGAGGTTTAATTTGAGGCTCATAGTCACTTGTTGGCGGTAGAGAGATTTCATTGTTAGCCAATAGTTTCCTTAATGTGAATTCTTAAGACTCACCCAGCGGTGTGAACTTTTGCCTTGGATTTGAGTTGAACCACGATCTTGGCTCCCAAGAGAATGTTTTGTTGGGTGTAACATTGCTTGCCTCTCCTTTGAGAGTAAGTATTAGTTGTTACTTGGGAGCCGCCACCTTAGCATCAACTACTCGGTCGTTGACGACATTTTTATTCTTAGTCCAAAACTTTGATTTGTTAGTCGTGTAGTTGGAGGTAGGTGTGTCCTTGTATAACTTGATTTGCCCCTTGGTGATCATAGCTTTTTTGATGAACAATCCCATTTCAATGACTTTTGAAAATGAAGTAGGGCATTGTATTTGTATTTGATAGCTAAGATCAGAGTTGAGGTTATGGACAAACATCTCCATTAATTGCTTCTCTGGTACACCATACAAGCAGTTGCTTGCTAGTTGTCTCCATCTTTGTAAAAAGGTGACGAATGATTCACCACTCTTCTGCTTGGTTTTGCATAGATCAAGCATAGAGACTTTGTGTTCAATATTGTACAAGAAGTGCATGATGAATTTGTTGACTAACTCATGAAAAGATTTGATACCCAGTGGGAGCCATGAGAACCACTCCATGGCTTGACTACCTAGAGATCTAGGGAATAGTCTCATTAAGTAAGTCTCATTGTGAGCCACTTCCATGCATTATGCGTTGAATTCCCTAATGTGATCTCTAGGGTCCCCTTTCCCTTTGTATTTGTCAAATTTAGGAACATTGAATCGAAAGGGAAATGGTGTCATGTTCCAACTTTTATCAATGGGGTACGATGCAATATCTTCCAAGGAGTAGGTTTTAGTGTTTGTACCCGTCTTGAGATCTGACATTTGTTGCTTTACACCCTTGAGTTGTTTCTTCATTTCTTCCATGGGAGCACTTGGGTCTATGGTTTTTTTTCCCCTTTCATTATTATCCTCTAGGTTTGGGTCTATGGCTTTCTTTCCCCTTTCTTCATGATTATTCTCCACATTTTCTTAGATTGTGCTTATATCAAAATCCGTGGGGAGTTTAATTCCAAGATTTGCAAGATGATAAAAATACTTGCGAGGGTCTTCATGGAGCACTTTCTCTAGCAAGAGTTGGAATTTCTAATCTTGGATGCTTCCTTGATACTCTTCGTTAGAGATTTCCTCATCACTATCATGAGGTGTGATGATGTGGTTGGATGATCCGGACATTTCAAGTTGCTTTTTGTATTGAGATCTAGTAAGAACCATGCAAGGTGATGAGGGATGAGGTGGAATGAAACTAGAGATTTTGGCAAGGTGCCGATGGAGACTGCTGAGAATAGGATACTTATGACATGATTTGGACAAGGGACTTTCTCGATCAATGATTCCAAGTAAGATGGCCGATACAAGATGGTAGCCACTAGTAAGGGTACTCAATACTTGTCTTACTATGTAGGGACTAATCATGCACCAAGACCACTAGTGAAGTCCTGTGACCTAATAGGTTTACTTGAATCCAAAGTGATACAAAAAAAGGGGCCTATGCTGACCTGATATGGGATACTTTGACTTTGGACTAGGAAGACCTGATAGAAGGTGAATGGGATGACCAACGAAAGAGAGATTTTAATGTGAAATGGATCGAAAAATGACTGCAAGGTAAGATCTGATCTCATAACCTAAAACTAGACTAAAATGGGTACCTAGAATTGGTAAAAATTTTCTCTCAAAGATTGTGTAAGTGCTCACTGTCATGCATGCGCTAGAATAGATGCGTTGTGAAAACTGGTAAATGTGCTGTAAGTCAGGATATATGCACCACACTGGTAAAAGGTATATGCATTGTAACAGATAGTAAAAGTGATGTAAGTCACAATAGATGTGTCGCAGGTCGGCACAAATGCGCAGCAACAGAGGACGGATGCGCCGCTTTGGCTTTCTCAATTTTTTTGCAATTTTGTTTTTGAAAATTTTCTGATGTTTTTGGTACTTTGGTTGCAAGAAGGTCTTTTTTATCTAATTTTCTGAAATTATGGCAAGAAGACATAGCAAACACAAAGAATGTTTTTATGGTTTTTTACTTTTTTTGTGATTTTTTGATAGTTTTTGGACTAAAAGGAAAAACAAGTATGATCCTAGGCTTCAAATGGATTACAAGGGTTTTTGGCCACTAGAACAAAGGTATTTAATGAAGGCAACCATTTGAGTGGTTATACATACAACATCACTACTCTCTATTATGGAGTCTCGTAGCCTGTAAGGGTTCCACCTTAGAGGGTTTTGGGGGAGGTTGGTTGTCGGTATAGCACAACTTCACTCGTTGTTTGAAGCTTTCACTCCAAACATAATTTATTTATAGTGGCTTGGAAGGGCTTGGCATCTAGCCTGTTACCACTTAGGGTCATTCCTACTTGGATGAACGGTATCCAAGAGTAGGCCCCTCTAAAGGAAAAACACATGCGAAAATGATGTTTGGTATTTTGGTCACCCAAGATAGGGGAGAGCATAGGCCTGGTATCATTTCCAAAACATAGAATATAGTGGTTATTTTCCCCTAGTTAAAATAAAAAAACTAGATGAGCTATCTACTTGGGCAAGCACAGAACTTTGAAGTGATAACAAGATAGCAATGGTCCAGTTTTAACCAAGATAGCAATGATGAGTTCAATTTTATCCATGTAGCACAAATTGTTAACTTTGAAGTGGACTAGCAATGGTTCATTTTTATCCAAGATAGCAATGATGAGTTCAATTTTATCCACGTAGCATGAATTGTTAACTTTGAAGTGATGGTCGAGGAGATAGCAATGGTTCAGTTTTACCTAGATAGCAATGATTTGTTAACTTTGAAAAGATAGCAATATAGCAATGATTTAATGATATGCAAGATAACAATGATTCAATTACCACTTTCCTAGTTAAAACTATGTGAGATTTGCATGAGCATCCATTTTACTTTCCCATTAGAAATCGAAGTGTGAGCTAACAAGTGCAACTATATGAATCTAAACCAATACCTAGCCTCCAAAATAGATCAAGAGAGTTCCTGCAAAAGACATTGGCATTAGCGAAAACTTCAAGAAAACCCTAAAAATCACTACCTAAAATAGATGCACTGCTTCAGAGTCTGAATGTGCAGAAATAGAGAATAGAAGGACCACAGTACATATGCACTAAGATAGAGGTTAAAAGTGCTAGAAAATAGAGTATATGCGTTGATCTAATGTATGTGTTGTCTCAGATGGTAAATGCACTGGAACAGTGTCTGTATGCGCTGTAGGAACGTATGCACTGTGACAGGTAACATATGCATCAAAATAGAGACTGTATGCACTGCGAAAACATATACATTGTGACAAGTAACAGATGCATGTTAGGATGTATCAAATGCGTTGCTTCCTCCTGTGTACAGCTTTCTCAAACACAAAAAATTAGTTTTTGGATTAAATTTGGGGCTAGGCCCCATAGTGGGAACTAAAAATGTTCAGGGAAAATTGGATTCAAAATGAATAATCAATAATATCAAATATCAAGATACCCAAAACTCAATGGAATAGTGAACAAAAGAGATTCAAATAAACAATGATCAAACAACAAAGCAAACTTCCTTAATTTGAAGTTTCCATTGATAGCCTATCACAATCGATCTTGCATGTATGAAATAGGGCCCTCAGAGAGTGCACTTCTTTGCTTTCTTTCAAGAATGTCAATTGAGAATGGCTATGTGTTGGCAAGAGACACATTGTAGCTTCATGAGTGTTGTCATTGATGGCAAAAAAGTTCATCCCACCCATCCATAGGACATGGTGTGTCTATACGAAAAGTTAGATTGTAGAGTAACTTGGTCTGGTGACCAAGAATAGAGTATGCAGCAAGGTCTGACAATTGAGTCCAAATCTCTCAGAGGAATTATCTATGTAAAGTACAGACTTGAGGAAGTCAAGAGGAGTACCTTGACTAATAGATTCTAGGGATTGAGCCTCTGGTGATGAAAGAATGAAGAGATATAAGCACCTAAGTATTGGGTTCCTGTTTGGTAGAGTAAACAGAGGAAGAACTGACTGGTAGAGCATCAGACCTTGATCTAGATGAGATATTGATGGTGATCAAGCTTACTAAGGTATCATTCATGATTGACTGACATGATTGATGGCTTCTATGATCATCTCTTTGATACGCATCACTTGATAAGCAAGGATTTAGCCGACATACCAAGAGTTTGGGAAAATAATAAGTATTCTAGATACCGACTAGAAAGTGGATGAAATCCTTGGTGCGGATATATATACCAGATTGTTTTCGGTATGAAGGTGTGTGTTGTGAAGTGTGTGAATAAAAGAATAAGAGTAGTGTGGAAGTAGTAAGGTAGGTCTAATATGTGACAGGACAGTAGCACCAAGAAGAGGAAGAATGAAGTGCAGCAGATCAGTGTATTGAACCTAACTGGAATTGAAACTCAACATATGTGGATGCTTCTCATCAGTTCAAGTATCTAGTTTCCTTGTATAAACTATTGTAGGCAATGAGCCTCTTGTGAGCAGTGTGCTCGGGTAGTGAGCCCTAATTGGCAAGTGCCATTTTGTACTATCTTATTCTTCTAACAAAGAATACAATCTTGGGTTAATCACCCCGTGGTTTTTCCCTTAATAGGGTTTTCCACGTCAAAATCACTGTGTCATGTGTATTGATGTTATCTCCATTTCATGGTTATGTTGGCTTATATGATTTGATGCTGCATTAATTGTTAAGGAAGATCAGAAAGTTGAAGTAATTAAGATAACTGATTCACCCCCCTCTCAGTTATCAACAATTGGTATCAGAGCCAATTTCCTCCAAATAGAACCTAACAACTTGAGGAAGATCTGGGAACTCAAATGGATGTGTATGGTATGAGGGAACAACTTCAGTCTGCCCTAGATGATCTTGAGAAATCTAACTCTGAAGTCAATGAATTGAAGGAAAGACTCAAACAGGCTGATGATTTCATAAATGAACTAAAAGGGAAACTAAGTATCTCTATGAAAAAGAGAAAAGATCTACTTCAGCAATTAGTAGGTCAAGGTGAAGCCAATGATACAAATGAAGATCTAAAGGAGAAAACTAAGTTATGTGAGAAGTTATCAAAAGAGGTCATTATGGTAAGACATGAAATGGAATTAGGAGTTATGAAATTCACTCAAGAAATTGAAGAGAAAAGAAAAACTGAAGATGATGTAAGACAATCTCTCAAGGAGAAATCAGAAGACTGCCACAAAATGGATAGAATAATTAGGCATCTAGAATTTGATCTTGAAGAAGCTAGAGATAATGAAGAACAACTTAAGAATCAGATTGACACTCTTAAAATGGATCTTCAAATAGCAAATGAATACAAAGAGAAATTCAAGATAATCTTTTCTCAACTTGAAGTTTTTCTTCAAAGCCAAAAGAGGGTAGATGACAAGCAAGGCTTGGGGTATGAAAAAGGTGAAAGTTCTAGATCTGGTCAGAAGAACTCCAGATCAAAAAATCCAAGAAACAGGCCTAGAAGACCTTCGGTTAGACAACCAAATGCTCAAAGCTATCCTTCCTTCAATGGATACTTCCACAATTGCAATAACTTTGGTCATAAAGCAAATCAGTGCAGAAAAAGAATGAATCAGACTAATTCATCCTTCTCTGGATAGTGCTTTAATTGCAAAAGGTATGGTCGCAAAACTCATGAATGCAGAAATATGCAAATGAACAATTCATTCAATGGTAGATGTTTTACATGCAATATAATGGGACATATGGCTAATTAGTGTAGATCAAGAGGATATCAATGAAATATGCAAAGAAATGTTGTTTGTTACAATTGCAATAGATCTGGTCACATTGCCAAATTCTATAGAAGTAATAATCAGGACAAAAAGGGTCCAGTGCATCATAATCAAAACCAAGACAAAGGAAAAGGAAAAGTGAATGTGGATGAAATTCAAAGAGAGATGAACAAGATATGGGTAAAGAGAGGTACAAAAAATGATGGGGATGGATCTGCACCAGAATCTGGTGCTGATATTCCTTCTAGAAACTAAATAGATGAGCTCTGGCTCAGGGGGAGTAACAAAAGAAAAACATTTTCCCCCAGCCAATCAATAGGTGCCTGAAAGTGGCACATGAAAGGTTGCGAACTAAAAGGGCTCTTAGAGAAACATCTAAATAACCCTTTGGGAAGATATGGAAGATCCGTAATGAATTTGAAGAGGTTAATCATCTAAGATTAATCCGGTTCAACAGTCATCCGGTAAGAACAATTTTTTTTTCCAGTCAGATCTGGTATGATTCCAATATGAGGTATCTTGATCTGTGGATAGATCAAATGTTTGGAGAAAGGAAGATAGATTGTCATCAATCACCAAGAATAACTCTAAATGTATCTCAGTGATCCGGAAAAGACCCTTCTCAGAACAAGGAGAACAAGGCAACTGGAATAACTTAAGTTACACATTTATTGCAATATGGAATTAGGGTTTGTTCAGAGATAAAAGGGTTTATTTTCTCGTGACTTGTACATTTGCACTCGAGAAGAAGAGAAAAAGAGCTCTGCAAATAGATTATCTCAAGCCTCTCAAAGATCAACCACAAAAGACAATTCTTCTAGCAATCTAATCTAGCTCATCCCGTGAAACCTAGAAGCATAAAAAGGTATTCTTCGTTTTTGATCAAACTCTCTCTCTAAATCTTTAAGATGGCTACTTCAAATTTTGTAAAGATTTCTGATAGGCCTCGCCCCAAATTTAAGAAACATCCCTACAAATATCTGGAAGTGGATCCCTTAGGTGCATTTTCTAGCATTCTTTTACATGTTGAAGATGTTAGGGCATACATTCATGCGAATATTGAGGAGTTCAGGGAATCTAAGTTGATGGATATATATTACAAGCAGCTAATTGATGAATCATTTGAACTAAAACCTCAGTACAAAGCCATCCGGGACAATCATTTTGCACAGTACATCCATTTCCCCTATTTTGTAGAAGATGAATGGGTTTGGTATATTTTGAGTAGGATACATGACAACTTCATGTGGTTGAACAGACCATTTAAGATCACTAAGGATGCCATTAGGGCAGTAACTAGATTACACTCAACTGGTGGGATGCCTACTCTCAAATCTATCAAAAACCAAATTGTAAGTGAGGCTACCAAATCAAAATTTGATAAAAGAGCAATGACAATTGAGGATATCATAGATCCAGATATCAAGTTTGCATCAATGATAATTGGATATAAGATATATCACTCCAGCAGTGAGAATTCAGTATCCGGAATTGTTGTATATACTGCTTATGAAATGTTAAGGAAGAATGCAGACTATGATCTTTGTGAGCTCATTCTGAACCAACTTTTGGAGAATCTGCAGAAGATAAAGAAGGTTAAGAAGAATTCTTTCAAATATGGTGGTTTGATACTCTGCCTATTCTTTTACTACATGAATGAGCTACCCGGATCCAATGGATGGGTATGGCAAAATAACAGACCGGTTGCAATTCAAATCAAAGATTACTTACATGGGCTTGGTGATGCTAATGCACAAAACATAGCGCTATGGGGCTACTTCAAAAAATTCCAATGCATGATGCAAGCTAGAGAAAGAATCCCCCAATCTCTAGTTGAAAAGTACAAAGATACAGTGTGCTTTATGGTAGAAATTGATCAGTGCCTAATGGAGGTTGTGGAGCCAAGAACAGTGTGGATCATGCCAATGGGGTATGAAGTGGATGAGAAAATTGTAGAGCTGCATGTTCAACACATGCTAAGTCAACCCAAGGATCCCAAGGCAGAAAGGTTTGGAACCTTTGAAGAATTCAGTATAAAGATTCATGTGGAACTAAGACAACCGGAGATGAAAAAAGTGAGAAAAGAAGTAGAGAATGTTGCCAAAAGGTATGGCATCTCAAAAGAGACACCTGATGCACATAGAGAAAAGATGGAAAGGATAGAAAAAGAAAAGGAAGAGGTAGAAAAAGAAAGTGCTCTGGTAGAAGCCCCCTCCCAAACCAGATCCTCTAAGAGCTCTACAACTGCCACTACTAAGAGCTCAAAGGCATCAAAATCAGAAGCAAAATCATCTGGTAAAGGAGAAAAGTGAACAAAGACAAAGGCTATAAGATCATACACAAGCTTTAAAGATGATGAAGAGATAGAATCAGATGAGGAAGTAAAGAAAATGAAGAAGAAAAAGAAGACATCTGGTGAATCATCTACTGGTCCTAACAAGGAAGAAGAGACAAAAAAGTTTGTTGAAATCCTACTTTGTCCTTAGATGATGTAGTCAAAGTAGTTACTGTGGATGGGAATCTGCAACCAATAACATAATTCTATGATGCGTATAATGATGCAGATAAAAAGATTCTGGAGGAAGCCACAGTCAAGTACTTGAACATATACAATAAAGCATTTATTGAAATCATCTCTCTAATTCCCAAAAGTTTAGAGAAAGAACTTGAAATGAGAAAGGAAAACACCAAGGCAAAGGACTTATAAATTAGAGAACAGATAGCCATTCATCTCTATCCTTCAATTACTCTGAAACAAATGGATATGATCTTTAAAGATTACAAGGATGAGTTCTAGAGCAAAGCTAGAATGAATAAACTTATGCTTGGAGAGACTGACAAAGTGGCCAAAGAGACTGAAGATATCCTCCGAAACGCCTATAAAAGGTTCAATATTCCTGTTATAGAGGACTTAGGTGATGAACCCTCCACCATGGATGACAAAGGAGAATCTACTGAGTCAATGGCTGAAGAAGAGTTAAGTGAGGAGAAGACCAAGGACCTGGATTCCTCTGTTCCGGAAGAAGTCCATGAAGAAGTTAATATCTCTCATTTGGATTCCCCTGCAGACTTTGGATCCAAAGGAGAAGAAAGAATAGAGGAGAAAACTAGTCAAGGAAAAGAAGTACAAGAAAAAGAAAATGGTCAAACAGAGAAAACCTCAGATGACAATGCTAAGGCTGCAGAAGAGGAGAAAACCCTATCACCGGCAAGAGACATAGCAGAAGCAGTCAAAGATTTCTTAACCAAAGAGATAATGGAATTTGATGAACCAGAACTTCTTCAAGGTCCATTCAATTTTGATTCCCTCTCTCCAGTGCAAACCATGAAGCTAGCATCATTCACTCAAGCAAAGGCAAAAGAAAAACTTCTGAAGTCACACATGGAAGACTATGAGCTCATAGAAGCTGCATCTGGTGTATTGGAGAAGATTATGCCATCCTTCCAAAAGGATTCTTCAGCCTCCACATCCAGTAATCTAAAGTCTCTTGTAAATTCTGTTCATACGCATTTTGATTCCTTAGAGAAGTCAGCAGAAGAAAAGGTCCGGAAGGAGTTTTTGGGAAAGAGATTCTCCAAAGTACAAAGTCTAATAACCAATGATAGAAGAGTTATGGATATTGGAATAAAGAGCTTAGAAAATGCTCTTAAAGATGGCAGAGATATATATAAATTTTATCTATCCTGGCCTAAAGTGACCAAGGATATTGAGAAGAAAGTAAAAGAGCAAAAGGATAAACTGTTAAGTTTATCTCAAAGTTTTGATCCTCTCTCCTCCTCCATAGTAAATCAAGAGTGTCAGGTGATTGTAGTCACAAATGAAATAAAGAAGCTTGAGAAGGAGAAGAAAAATAGGATAAACAGGTTGAGTGAACTTAGAGGGATAATTATCCCTAAGTTAGAAGCCATGAATGAAGCCCTAAGTGATGCATAGACCATAGCCCGGACCAATGATCTGACAGATCTAAAGAGGATAGAAGCTTTTGCATTCCTATTGAGTGGTCACATCTCAATTTTGGACAAGATGAAGAAGAGTTGGGCAACAGAAGTGGTACAGTTGAAAACCACTTTTGCAGATATAGTTAAGTATATGTAAGTAAAACTTGTATAAATGTTTTTGCAGCCAAGTATAGATTTATTTTTGGGGAAATTTTGATGTGTGGACCCTACCCTTTGCCATTGATGTCAAAGGGGGAGTGAGGAGCAGTGAAAAATGTGGAATCCAGCTAAGGGGGAGCTTTAGTAAAATGTACATTAGAACAGAGCATCAGCTAAGGGGGAGTGTACTGTGATATTTAGTCATTTTTCACTAAGTGTTGCCATCAATGCCAAAGGGGGAGATTGTTGGCAAGAGACACATTGTAGCTTCATGAGTGTTGTCATTGATGGCAACAAAGTTCATCCCACCCATCTGCAGGACATGGTGTGTCTATATTGAAAGTCAGATTGTAGAGTAACTTGGTCCAGTGACCAACAATAGAGTATGCGGCAAGGTTTGACAATCAGGTCCGGATCTCTCAGAGGAATTATCTATGTAAAGTGTGGACTTGGGGAAGTCAAGAGGAGTACCTTGAGTGATAGATTCCAGGGATTGAGCCTCTGGTGATGAAGGAATGAAGAGATATAAGCACCTAAGTATTGGGTTCCTATTTGGTAGAGTAAACAGAGGAAGAACTGACCGACAGAGCATTAGACCTTGATCCGGATGAGATATTGATGGTGATCAAGCTTACTAAGGTATCATTCATGATTGACCGACATGATTGATGAATTCTATGAGCATCTCTTTGATACACATCACTTGATAAGCAAGGATTCAGCCGACAGACCAAGAGTTTGGGAAAATAATAAGTATTCTGGATACCAACTAGAAAGTGGATGAAATCCTAGTGCGGATATATATAACAAATTATTTTCGGTATGAAGGTCTATGTTGTGTGTTGTGAAGTGTGCGAATAAAAGTAGAAGAGTAGTGTGGAAGTAGTAAGGCAGGTCCGATATGTGATAGGACAACAGCACCAAGAAGAGGAAGAATGAAGTGCAGCAGATCAGTGTATTGAACCTAACTGGAACTGAACCTCAACATATGTGGATGCTTCTCATCAATTTAAGTATCTAGTTTCCTTGTATAAACTATTGTAGGTAGTGAGCCTCTTGTGAGCAGTGTGCTTGGGTAGTGAGCCCTAATTGGCAAGTGCCATTTTGTACTATTTTATTCTTCTAATAAAGAATACAATCTTGGGTTAATCACCCCTTGGTTTTTCCCTTAACAGAGTTTTCCACATCAAAATCATTGTGTCATGTGTATTGATGTTATCTCCATTTCATGGTTATGTTTACTTATATGATTTGATGCTAAATTAATTGTTAAGGAAGATCAGAAAGTTGAAGTAATTAAGATAACCGATTCACTCCCCCTCTCAGTTATCAACACTATGATGATGTTGCCATGAAGATGATCTTCACAATGATGGTAGTAGTGCGTAGTAATGAATGTGATCACAAGCAATGAAGGAATGACGTGGGTGCCAAAGGCGCGCTATAATTCCTGCAGAGTAACAATACTTAAAGCTTGGATGATTGAAATAGAAGAAGGTTCAATTTATAGACTTGGGAAAGAGAAGATCAATGGTATAGAAAGAATGAGAAGATCAACGGTTGAGAATAGTTGAGGAACGTGCATGAATAAGAAGAAGACAAGTATCACACAAAAGTTGTTTTATTTGAGTTAACTACTTTCTTTTCTAAAGATAAGACATGCTTTTCATAAATTAGAAATTATTTTTTCTAATTTAAGAGATATTGAAAAAAACAAGGTTGATTGAATAGATAACTCAACTTGATATTTGCTTTTGCATGATTTGAGAGGCATTAAAAAATAAATTATTTAATTTTGTGTGCATGAAGAAGAATACTTTTTTTTAGAAGATTTTGAAAGATATTTGAGGAATTAGAAGATAAGAAAGCTAATTAAATAAATAAATTTATTTAATTGTTGTGCATGATTTGGAAGAATAAATAAAATATTTTATTATATTTTATTTTTAGGGATTGAAAGGATTTAAATAAATTTGATTTGATTTATTTAAATTTGGAAGAATGAATTTGATTTAATTAAATAATTAAGAATTATTTAATTGTTTGGAGGAATTAAATTAACTAAAGGAATTTATTTAATTTTGACTTTAGAAGAGAATTAAATATTTCGATATTTAATTAATTTAGAGGAATGTGAATCAAATAAATAAATTTGTTTATTTATTTATTGATAGAAGAATTAAAAGGGAATAAATATTAAGAATATTTATTTAGATTGAATCATGTCATTTTTAGGCCTATACAATATTTACTGCCATGGCCTTCATTGTGCAATGTAGAACACTTGACCTTCTTCATCTTCTATGGCTCTAAAATCTTCTTTGTCATTCTTACCCTTAGAAATACTAGCAAGTACCTTGCACTGACAATTGGCCTTCTTCAATCGATAATGTGGATAGTATTCACTCAAATCTCTCATTGATGCCTCTTGTTTCTTCTTTATGTGCAGAGTGTCTAGCTATGTTTCTAGATGGCTTATGATATCTTCTTTCATGTTTGACATAAGATTGGTGAGCTTTACCCTGGAGACTCCAATGGATGATTTACTTGAAGTTAGGGTTCTAAAACCTCTATTTTTCTCTAAAGAAGAGCATGAATAGTTTCGATAGATTTGACAAATTTCATCAAATCCAAGTTGAGAGATATCTCCTACTCTAATTAGATTGAGTGCATCCATACATTCTTCACTCACACCTATTAGGATGACCAACTTGAGTGACTCTGGAGAGAGCCTATTCTATCTTGACTTCTTGAGGCAAAACTAAAATCTGTCAACATAATCTTCCAGGGTCTCATCTTCTTTTTGTGACATCCTAAAGATGTCACCCCCTTCATATCTCTACCATGACAATAATCCTAATATTTCTGTAGAAACTTCTCTTTCATGGTGGCCCAAGTGGTTACTGAATTCTTACCCAGACCCGTAAACCATCGTAATGCAACATCCTTGAGAGTGGCTAGGAAGAGATTGAGTCTGTATGTATCTGTAGTGTAATCATAATTCCTACAGAGTACATAAAACTTAGAGGGATGTATCAGGGTCTTTAGTGATTATCGCATGAAAGTTTGGTAGAGATGGAGGAATAATTTTCAAGGTGTCAACTCTCTCCTAGTTTGAAATAGGAAAGGCAAAGGTAATTGGTTCAACTAGGTTTTCTACTACTTCTGCCATGATGCCTTGGTTGCAATATACAATATCCTCAAAACCCTCATTGTCCTTCAGACCAAGGTGTTGTTTTATGGAGCCTAATCAGACTCAAAGGTCACTTTTATCAGCACAATTTCTCCCCAAATTATTTAACGGGGGTTTGGGGGCAGCACCCCAAAGACGAGGTCAAGGGGCAATGCCCCTTAGGGGGTCTAGGGGCAACACCCCTAGCATGCTCCTTGTTGCGATACAGGGTGGGGTTGAGGGGCAGTGCCCCCGAAACCTCAAACAGTTTTTATTATTTTATAATGGCGTCAGGAGTTATTTTTTCTATTGGTCAACATAAAAAACCCTATTTTGTAACCAACATAAGTCTTGATAAAAATGGCTTAGGGTTAGGGTTTTTGTTGATATTGTATTGTAGCATTTGCAGTGGTATTGAGTTGCAGGGATTGCTAGTTGTAATTGGTTTGATTTACTGGATAATAATATTGGACTCTATATTGGTAGATGTAGCCCGAGTTTGGGTGAACCATGTTAAAAATTGTCTCTTGTTGTTATAATTTCTATGTATTTTGATTCTTTTATTTAATCTTTATTTGCATTTAATTGATATCTTCTACGAGCTAACCCTAATGCAAGGGATAATGCAAAGTGTTCTTCTTCTTCTATTGAACTAGTTGGAAGAAACCTCCCTCTATGATCTCTTGGCCACCGCATACAATAATGTATGAGCTAATGGGTCTATTCCTATACCATGTTAGTGAATAGTTTGGAGATGGATTGGATATCTAAGTGATCCTAAATGTTGAAGAATACTATTTCCTAGTAAAGCAAGTACAAGTATAAATTAGCAAGAACTTAGAAACTCTAAACCTTAGCACCATCCCCAGCAACGGTGCTAAAAATGTCAAACTCTAGTTTTAACCAATACATTGATGCAGAAAGGGCATACACACTACTCAACAGACCAACAGATCCTATATCAAGCAACCTATTGGTTATATAATGTGTTACATTTACAATGTCAAACTAGGGAATCATAATCTTCTTGGATGATGTCTATACTGTGTGTATAATTAAGGATTCATGAGTTTTAATCCTAGAGGTTGTGTAAGGGAATCATCTAATTAAAGGAAACACAATTCAATTACAAAAAAAAACAATACTCTAAGTAAGCAGGACTAGTATAAATAACTAAAGCTTATTCAACATATTAGTAATCAAATGATCCTATGTAACTTCTAGATAAAAGAGCAATTAATAGTTAGTTCGATGATCACCTTGACTCAATAAGACTCATGACAACGATTATAAAAATCTAACTATTTCTCATCACTCATTACAACATACACCAGTCACACATATATAAACATACAATTATAAACCAAACATATAAATAAAGTGGAGAGACACAATACCTCAAGTGGCCTACTTGAGTAACTGTGACTCCACAAAATCTAGCTAAATCTTGACTGGATCTTTGTAATCATTGACAAAACTCAAAACATATATTCCTTAAATATTGAATACTGAAGTGAAAGATACAACAATGAAATCTAATACTATATCTCTATCTAATCTATATAAAGAAAAATCTAATCTCCCATAGACGAGATCAAATTATCTTTTTGAATAAAGCTAATGAACAATAAATGCTATAACTATCCATTATCCATCAACGTAGGAAGAGGACTTTATTACAAAGCAAACTAGAAATAGTAAATTAAACTGACATGAAGGTGGCATAGATGGTATAGTCCTACTATAATTTTATCTTTCTAGTATCCATGAAGAACAATCGAGACTAGAAACAGAAAATGGAGCACGATCTAAGACTCCTCTATTATTTTATATTGCATCATTTATTGAATGATAACCATCATAGAGTCATGGAGGACATATCCCAATCAATTTGGGTATTTTTCACTTGGCTGCAAGTACCTATATCATCGATTGTGGATATCAACATCTCTTTTGGCTATGGGTTGTCTAGTGATCTTCATGATATGAAGCCATGTTCTTGCTGCATGGGGAGTTGATACATCACATGGTATCTATGCATCACTATCACTAAAATCAACATAAAGTACTAACATATTTTATGAACAATTGATCATTCACACATAATTAATCAACAACATATTATATACCCATTGTAGATTAGAAAAGCAAATGAAGTTAAAACATAAAACTAAATGCATAAACATAAGATTATACCTCACAATACAAATCCAATCCCATCAAGGGAAGAAGGAGCCTTTGCACCCAAACAAGCTCCTATGACCAAGATGAACCCTAGACAAATGGATTTCAAATGTGAAATGCTTACTCAAGTTGTGCAAACTCACTATCCTAGCTCAAGAGTGATTTTGGCATTATTACTTTGCATAGACTTGACCCTCTCCAAATGGATTGGGAGAGGACTTATTTATAGACTTTTGGAGGGATTCTTGATCCAAGGGTGGAGAATGGAGATGACATGGAGGGCCTAGATCTAATCTAGCAAAATGGATGGCTATGAATAAAAGTGATTCTTTTATTCATTTTTGGGAAGAGGAAAGTTATGGGGGAAGATTATTCCCCAAATAAAAGATTCATGGGGGAAGATGCAAATGAGTTAAAAATTCATTTGGGGGGAAATAGAGGCATAGGCATGGGAAGGGTATTTTTTTATTGTGATGTGGGATTTTAGGTAGATTTATTCCCATTTATTTATTTGAGAAATGTGGGAGAGTGGGTTAAACTAGGTTTAACCACCCAAATGAGAGATTTAGGGTTAATTGATATTGATTTTATTTAATTAACCCTAAGGCTAGAATAAGTAGGGTTAAATTAATTAGTTAATATGATTTTAACTAATTAATTAGATTTAGTGGCAAAAAGGGAAAAATGATTTAGTAAATATTGCATATTTACTAAATTCATTTGGCTAGGTTTGAAACTATTGAATTAATGAAATTAATTCAATTGTTTGGGATAAATTGATGAGAAATGGGGAAATTAAGGGTTAATTAATTAAATAAAATTTAATTAATTGGTTTAGGAGGGGAATTGACAAGATTAGGGATATCAGGAGTCAGTTTGGTGATTAAAACATTTTTAGGTGTCTACATTTGTCCCTCTTTGACGTGGTGTCAGGACCTAGGAGGGAAGTGGCGTTAGGTCGAAGAAAAATATGCCCCAGCTGCTAGGAAGGAATAAGATCGATAGGGGATGCCCCCTTGAGAGGTTGGCAGGAAAATAAAAATTTTCCAGGTGAGCTCTCAAAAGGATGTGACAGGAGTGAAGGTTGGATAGGGGATGGAAAAAGAGGATGACAGGAAGAAAAACGGAGGAAAAAGGTTAGGATCTACACCCTGGGGGGGAAGAAGGATGACATGGCCCACTATATTAGGAAAAGTGGGCCCTAAGAGTGCCACATTTGCACCCTTTGACTCTAGAGAAGAAGAAGCGAAGGAGAGATGGCTGACCGCAACCCCCAGTTCCCACGACTTCAACACATCTCCAAGCGGTTCTGAGAGTTTGGTCGGGCACCTGGCGCTGGACCCCCAGTAGGCCCTAACCCTAACTTTGTAATTTTCTCATTTTTTGTGCATTTTTTAGGGTATTAGGGGTGGGATTGAAGTGCGTAGTGCCAATGGCAAGGCGGATTGGCGCCATCCTCTGGATTGGTGCCATCCACCTGGGTAGGGCAGGGTGGTTTTGTCGCCATTGGGTGGGAGTTTTAGCGCTATCCTTTGGATTAGCACCATTTGGGCTAGGAATATATTTCAGGCATTTTGATGCCAAATGGGAGTTAAAGTGGTGCTATTGTCTGCAATAGCGCCATCATGGGAAGTAGCGCTATACTTTATTCTAGCGCTATCAGAAGAATTGGTGCTATTCGGTGAATTAGCACCAAAAGTAGGAGTGACGTGATGAATAGAGCGCAATAGTGCCAAAATTAGGATCGACGCTATAAATAGCGCACAGTAGCGCCAAAATTAGGATTGACACTATAAATAGTGCGCAGTAGTGCTATTTGTTGGATTAATGCCAAAAGGTATGCGCAGTAGCGGTATTAGTTGTATTGGCGCAAAGAGGCATGCGCAGTGGTGCGATTCTCAGGATTAGCGCTATTTAGAAGAAATTTTAGCACCATTTGTTAGAAATGGCACAAAGGTTGTGGAATTTTCATGCCACGCGATGTTGGCTTGTGTAGACACTTAGAAGAAGAGAAAGATTTGTTTAGAAGAAGATAGGTTGGCATCTAACCATAATGTTGTGTATGCAGGATACAAAGTGGTTTATATTGCAGTCGCGGGAGCGACGAGTTCCTGCTGTGATGGCGTTATTTGATGGTTTTGACGATGCCATGAAGGTGCAATTGGCAAGTTTGGGGCTTCTAACAGTGGCGTCCATGCCCATGTTGCGAGCTCATAGAGCTCTAATGACAGCTATGGTAGAGCGATATCAGACGGAGACCTGCAACTTTTTATTGCCGATAGAGAGAGATCACTATTACACTTGAGGATGTTTATCGCATCCTCAAGCTACCTATCCATGGTCGACATGTCAGATATGACATGAAGACCAGGGGGAGGGCACTGGTTAGAGTTTTTAGTGTAGATCAGCTTGTTCTCTCTCAGAATGAGAGAGAGATGGATTATGAGGTGACATTGGCTGTGGGTGGAGATCCATTTGCCTTGTTCCTAGGCGCATTGATAGGTGGTGTGGTGATGCCTGATAGGCGAGGCAGGGGTTTTCCAGTTGGTTGGGGAGGGGTGATAGAGGCGATGGTGGTGCACAGGACTGTCTTCACCTGGGGGCCATTGATTTTAGCACAGCTGTATCATGAGATGCACATAGTCACCTATCTGCATGATAGGGCCTTATTTGCTGGTGTGACACTGCTGCATGTATGGATTTGGGAGCACATCCCTATCACTCAGCTGGACTATGGATACTATCAGCGGTAGTTTGAGGCCTTTGTGTTTCTATATTGAGATGTAGAGTACACATATACGGGCCAGGTGTGACATTGGTGGCGTATGCTAGATGACATGATCAGTGTGGTGTGGTGAGCCTACATTGGTTGTGAGGAGTGGCCAGATGACATTATTCATCTTCCATACACCTTTCAGCAGAGGTATCTGATGGGTCGAGGAGACCATTGCATCGAGATGTACCTGCCCTCATGGGTTATGCGGTAGTTTGGGTTGGTGCAGGACACCCCTCAACAGATGGCCATATATGCGTGGACCCCACAGGATAGACCCTACTGGCTTGCACCCCTACAGCCACAGGTGGCTCTAGCAGACTTTGCAGTGCTCTGGCCAGTGCAATGGGATTGGAGTACAGTGAGAGATGTAGGGACCACAGCTCATATGATATCTGGTGGCATATACATCAGCCTACACAGTTGATGAATCCCATAGAGGAGACAATAGGTTTAGGGGGGATGACTCAGATGGTGGAGATAACCCTAATGGGGGGGATCAGGTGGAGGGGGATGTGGTGGTTGAGGACTTCCTCATGGAGATTGGGGATGATCGAGAGGAGAGAGTGGTTGGGAGGGATGGCCAGCTGATAGACGTGCTGGCAGCAGTGGCAATAGGACAGGCATAGGCGCAGCAGGTTCCTGCATAGCAGGTACCAGCAGAGCAGGTTCTAGGATAGCAGGTTCATGTACAGCAGGTATAGGTTGGATCTGGGTGACAGCTGAGAGTACCCCGGTGGCACGGAGGGCAGAGGAGAGTAGAGGAGGGTGGCCTACCTCCACCACAGGAGGGGCAGCGGCAGGTGCCTGGGCATGATGCAGAGGTAGGGACCTTAGGGATAGCTTTAGAGGCTAAGGCTAAGGCTGAGAGGCGTGCGTCTCGTCAGAGGCAACGAGATGAGGAGGAGGAGAGGGAGACCCTACGAGCATAGGTGGCTAGCCTGGAGGAGGCATTAGAGGGCCGTGAGGTAGAGTTGGTGCAGTTGCGGGGTGCCCTGGCATTATTAGATGGGGCAGATGGACAGGTGGCTGTGTTGCAGGCACAGTTGGCCCAGGCACAGGATGAGATAGGGGTGTTGTGTTGGGAGCGGGATGCAACACTTGACAGGGCACAGTAGGCAAAGGTTATAGTGGGTTGTCTACAGGCATCAGGGAGTGGGCTTGCCCCAATTTTGATAGGGATGTAGGCTCAGTTGTCTTAGGCACAGACACAGACCTATTAGCTGCAGATATAGTTGAGTCAGGCACAGGGAGATGTGGCAAAGGCCAGAGCTCATGTGGAGTATTACAGGGGGCTGTATTATGCAGCTATGCTAGCAGTGCAGCGTGCTCTGAGCTACAGCCAGATCAGTCAATCGGGGGCATCAAGATCTCATAGGTTGAGATCTATTCATTCAATTCAGCAGACGATACCTCATCCCTCATATGTGCCCTAGCAGGTCCCTCAGGTACAAGTATAGCCACCGCCATAGTCACAACTGCCAACAGGGTCACACGCTTGACCAGGATCAGAGTCTTCTACTCCATCAGAGAGGGGATCCTCTATGTGATGGCCCTTATCATGATAGCCCTTGGAGGCATTTTTGTATCAGGAGTTTTATTGTTTGATGGATACATGAGCGATGTATATTTTTTGCAATGATTTATATATGATGCAATGCTTTTTGATGGTCTATGATGCTTATGATTATGATGCTTTAGTGTGATGATGCCTATGTGATGGATGCAATATTTCTCTATGGACGTTATATGCTATGGTTGTGTCATGTGTATGCAATGATGTTTTTGATGTTGTGGATGCATTTATGATGGATTTGTTGTGATACATGCATGGTGTTGTGATTTTATGGACTATATGTTACTAGATGATTTAAATGCTGGTTCGATGATTGCGATGATGTGATGTAACTAAAATGTGTTATGCAAATGTGATGATACTAATTTTAATGTTAACATGCACCTATGTGATGGCAAACATAAATGGGTATGATATGATTTGTAATGTGCAACTAACTGTTAAAAATGGACCTAATTGTTATGCAAACTAAAATGGAAAAATGAATCTAAATGATCTGTAAATGATATGGATTAAAATGCACCTAAATGGTATGCAACTTAAATGGATTAAAATGCACCTAAATGGTATGCAACTTAAATGGATTAAAATGACCTAAATGATATGCAAAAATGGATGAATAAATCTAAATGATATGCAAATTACATGGATTAAAATGTACCTAAATGATATGCAAATTAACTAGAGAAAATGACCTAAATGATATGCAAAATAGATGATTAAAATGAACCTAATTCAAAATGGATGAATGAATCTAAAATGACATGCAATTTAAGGGGATTAAATGAGCCTAAAATGACATGCAACATAGATGATTAAAATTAACCTAATTCAAAATGGATGAATGAATCTAAAATGACATGCAAATTAAGTGGATTAAATGAGCCTAAAATGACATGCAATGCAAATTAGATGATTACAATGAACTAAATGATATGCAACTTAAATGGATTAAAATGACCTAAAATGACATGCAATGCAAATTAGATGATTACAATGAACTAAATGATAATGCAACTTACATGGATTAAAATGACTTAAATGATATGCAACTTAAATGGATTAAAATGACCTAAATGATATGCAACTTAAATGGATTAAAATGACCTAAATGATATGCAACTTAAATGGATTAAAATGACCTAAAATAACATGCAACTTAAATGGATTAAAATGACCTAAAATGACATGCAATGCAAATTAGATGATTAAAATGAACTAAATGATATGCAACTTGAAAGGATGATATGCACCTAAACTAATATGTAACTAAATGATCATGACATGTGGCCAGATGATATGCTTAGATGTAGTTTAGGTGGTAGGTGGTATGCAAACTAGGTGATAGGTGATATGGTCTAGTCTTGATACGCATGATGTTCTGTGTGTTGACCCTGAGTGGTGAGGCTGTGGGAAAGGGGATTAGGTAGGGAGGGGATAAGGGTGTATGGATGGGTATGGGTAGGATTGGGAGTGTCTAGAGATGGGGGGAAAGATGAGAGGGTTGTTAGGTCGCAAGACACCACGTTGGTTGAGGTGGGATTTAGGTTGGTTCAGGATGTGTTGAGTGGAAATGTGGTGGGGGAATGGGATTAGTGAAGGGTTGGTTGGTGGGGGATGGGGGAAAGTGATTTATTAAATCTAGGCCGAGATGTGATAGTTGACTAAGTGATTAGGATGATGATTTTGAGCTAGTAACAGTAGTTGCACAAGACTAATTGAGAGCATTTCTTAGTTTAATGTAGCAATGTAGGATACAGTTCACAAAGGTATGAAATGACCTAGGTGATGATGTAGACCTTGCAATTGAATGGACTAGACCCACAAACAAAAGGTTGGTTTCATGCATGCCCAAGGTAGTATAATCTTGTCAAGTCGAGGAAGGGGACTCATAGTGATGAGTGCGAATAGTGCATAAAAGGTTTGAATGCCTGTATATGCAAATAGGACACATCATACTAGAACCGACCCGGACTTCAAGATATGAATACTATTCTTGGAGTAATGAAACCAACCCACAAGCACAACATGCAGAAACAATGACGATGTCTACTCCAGGTGTGATCTGCTACATACCATGATATAATGAGATCAAGGTAGTTTTGGACATGACTTAGAGTGAGACAAAAATATAAAAATCAATAAGTAAAAAGACCAATGAAAAGATACAAATAGCCTTTGTGTGCTCTTGCCAAGAGACGTGATGATAGAATGATAGATTTTTGTCCATTGTAGGAAAGATATATCCTAGGACGCAGATCCATTAGTGTTGATTAGAGAATTGTGGGAAGAAAGGAAAAGGAACAGTCTGGCCATGTGTAGGATTATGGTTGGTATGTTGATTGATGATTTTTGTGTTGGGGAACTTGTTTGGAGTGCATACGTAGCTTGTGTGTCCGTTATGAGATCCAGAAAGCTCAGTAAATGGGGTACCATCCATTGGGGTGGATGGGTGCATCTTAGATACCTGAGTACTGGAAACATCCTTCGTATTCCAGACTGCCTACATACCCTATGTCCACGGGATCAAGGTACCTTTAAGATGCAGGTGCAATGAATATGTAGTTCTGGCAAGACTTGATGATGTGGGAATGGTTCGGGATGGGTGTGGTGTGACGAAGATTGATGTGTGTTTGATGATGGCAATGATATGTGTTGTTTTTTTGGGTTTTCTGCATTTTTTATTGTTTTTGTATTTTATGATTTTTGCGATGTTTTTGGATTTTTTGATTTTGTATGTGTAAAGGGAGCTTACAAGGGTCCTTGCTTCATGGGTTGGCCTTGAGATGTAATAGGATGGGTCAGGCGATATGACTTGATTTTTTAGAATTCCAAGCCATGGGATGTGTGAAATATGGAGTGGTGTGACAAGACGAGGACTTATTAGATGGTAGAACCAGCCTCTACGCATGGCGCCTGAAACAGGTTTTCACCATGGTACTTATCCAAGGCGTCACCGAAGTGATTTTCACCATTGGAATTTTTTTTATTGCACTCTAATTTTTTCTTGATTTTTTGATGTTTTTGATTTTTTTTATTTTTTTTATTTTTTGACCTGGGGTATTAGATAGGTTATGCATAGAATTTCTTGAGATGCATGATATTCATAGGCTCATCTAGAGGCTGCCCCTCTGATGTTGCAAGTTGATAGGCTCCTAACCCATAATCGGTCATGACGACATAAGGTCCTAGCTAGTTGGGTTCAAACTTTCCTTGCTTCGAACGCTCTTGCAGGTTCTTTTGATTTTCCATTAGGACAAGGTCACCTACCTCAAATTTTTTGGTTCTGATTTTTTTGTTGTAGCTTCTTCTGAGGCAGTTTTGATATGCATGTAAGTGATTTAAGGCATGCAAGCATTTCTCATCTAGTAGCTCTAGTTGGTGCAACCTTGCGATGCGGTAGTCCTCATCAACGATAATGTTTTGCAATGATATCAGAGAGATGGGAGCTCAACCTCTATAGGTAAAATGGCTTCAGATCTGAATACTAGTGAATAGGGGGTGGCTCCTGTAGGAGTGCAGATGCTTGTTTGGTAAGCCCATAGGGCAGGGTTGAGTTGGAGGTGCTAGTCGGGGCTAGCTTCATTGACTGTCTTCTTGAGAATGTGGAGGATGGTTTTGTTAGACGCCTCTACTTGACCGTTTCCTTGGGGGTAATATGGTGTGGAGAAATGGTGTTTGATTTTGAATTTTTCACACAAAGTGTGAACTTCTTGGTTTTTGAAGGGTTTTCCATTGTCAGTGATGATGGAATGGGGAATACCATATCAGCAAATGATATAGTGGAGGATGAATTTGGAGATTTGGATACCTATGGTGAAGGTGAGTGGTATTGCTTCCACCCACTTTGTGAAGTATTCAGTGGCGGTGATTATGAACTTATGGCTGTTGGAGGATGGAGGATGTATTTTCCCTATAAGGTCAAGTCCCCATTGTGAGAAAGGCCATGGTGTTTTGATCTGTTGTAGCTCCTTTGCTAGTGCGTGGATGAGATCGCCATGCTGTTGACATGGGAGGCATGTCTTGGTAAACCTGTGGGCGTCACGGTCCATGGTTGGCCAGTAGTATCCGGTCCGGAGGATCTTTTTAGAGATGGTAGGCCCACTGGAATGCACCCCACAAATACCTGCATGTACCTCTTCTAAGGCTACTTCGGCTTCCCTAGAGTCTAAACATTGTAGAAGCATGCCATCAAGACTCCTTTTATATAGTGTGTCACTGACAAGAATGAAACAGGAGGCTCAATGGATGAATGATTTGCGCTGGGAATTGGATAGGTTAGGGGGGAGGATGTTGTCATGAAGGTAAAGGTATGTTTCTTGGTACCACGGGGACAGGGGACCAATGACTTCACACACTAGTTCTGATTGAGGAACATTGTATGCAAGGATGGGTAGCTCTTCTATCAGGAATTCATATTTCTTGCTATCCTTTTTCATATTGACCAGAGAGCCTATGGTAGCCATGGCATCGACTACTTTATTATTGAGCCTTGGGATTTGCTCGAATTGGATGTCATCAAAGTAGTCTTTGAAATCATTAACCATCTTCTTGTAGGGTAGGAGTTTGTCATCTTTAGTTTTGTATTCATTAGTGACTTGCCTAATAACCAATTGAGAGTTGCCGTACACTAGTAGCTTTTCAATTTTCCATTGGATGGCCATGCATAGACCTATGATGAGAGCCTCATACTCTGCTACATTGTTGGTGCATGGAAATGTGATTTTGAATGATTTAGGGATCATGTCACCTTGAGGGGTAACAAACAGGATGCCTGCCCCCAAGCCTCTGTGAGTGTATGATCCATCAAAATACATCTTCCATGTGTCTGTGGCTGGTGTGATTGTTAGGATGGCCTTGTCTGGAAAGTCTACAATAGTAGGATGTTCTATACGAATAGGTGCTTCAGCTAGTTGATTTGCTATGACTTGTCCTTTAATGGCCTTTCTCTCTATGTATTCAATGTCAAACTCAGATAGAATCATAACCCATTTTGCCATTCTGCCAGTGAGAGCCGCTCTGCTTAGCAAATACTTCAGTGGGTCGATCTTAGCAATGAGCTTGGTCTTGTGATTGAGCATGTAGTGTCTCAACTTTTGGGGTGTGAAGACAAGGGCTAAACATGCTCGTTCAATTTGTGTATAATTGAGCTCATACAAGATCAAGGTGTGGCTAATATAGTAAATGGCTCTTTCTTTCCCATGTTCATCATGTTCTGCTAACAAAGCCCCGACTGCTATGTCTATCGTAGAGATGTAAAGCAAGAGGGGTTTGCCTTGTCTTGGTGGAGTTAGAATAGGGGGATTAGCCAGATATTCTTTGAGCTGATCAAAGGCACTCTGATAGTGATTGGTCTAGGCAAATGCAGTATCTTTCCTGAGGAGATGTTGGAATGGTTGACACTTATCAGTAAGTTGGGTGATGAATCAGCAAATGGACTGTAGTTTCCCCTGTAGGCTTCTCAGTTGTTTCAATGTTTTGGGAGGCGACATCTCAGTGATGGCCTTAACCTTTACAGGATCAACTTTGATTCCTCTTCTTGAAACTATGTATCCCAGAAGTTTACCTGAGGTGATGCCAAAGACACACTTCTTCGGATTGAGATGAACATTATATTGCTCCAACCTGTCAAAGATCTTGGCTAGCACATCTAAGTGTTCTTCTCTTGTCTTGGATTTCCCTAGCAAATCATCCACATAGTCTTCCATGACGTGGTGGAAGAGGTCATGGAAGATGACAGTCATGGCTCTTTTATAGGTGGCTCCTGCATTTTTTAGGCCGAATGGCATTACCACCTAGCAATATGTTCCTCATGGGCATATGAAGGCCATTTTGTGCTAATTCTCTTCGATAATTTTTTATCTGGTTATATCCGGAGAAACCATCCATGAGGGATAACATTTCATATCCTACTATGAGATCCACTATGATGTCGATGTTTGGTAGTGGGAAGTCATCTTTGGGCCAGGCCTTGTTGAGATCCTTGAAATCAGTACAACAGTGTATTCGCCCATCTGGCTTAGCAATTGGTACGAGGTTTGAGACCCATTCAGGATAATCGATAGGGTGAATGAACCCCACATCTAGTAATTTCTTTAGTTTTGCCTTGACTAGGAGAGCCACTTGAGGATTCATCTTTCAAAGTTTTTGCTTAACTGGTTTCACGTCAGGACGCACTGTAAGATGATGAACAACCAAGGCGGGATCTACCCCTAGCATGTCTGCATAAGTCCATGCAAAATTATGATTTCTTCATGTGAAAAATGCCGAGAAGTTTTCTTGTTCAAACATGCTGAGGGATTCCGCTCTGTATGTGATTTTTGGGTCTTGTTCGGTCCCCAAGTTCATTTCCTGAGTCGGTTCTACCAAGATGGGTGATCTATCTAGATATACTTTGTCTATCTTAGGGAGGCCCATGCTTCCATCTCCTGGTGCCTTGTGGAGGTTTTCACTAGGAGATACATCTTTTAATTTTACTATTTTGGGATCTGATACTGCCGTAGAATGATTTTCACCATTAGATCCATTTTTTCTTTTTGTATTTCTATGACTGGAAGTAGGGGTGGTCTCCCCAAAATAAGCATCCGGATGGATTTCCATTATGTACCTTGCCAGATGATCTCCCAAAGGGAAGTGGTCTCTTACCCCCATCATTTCGGTGATGGCCTTGTCATTAGGTGCGATGTCGAAGACAGGAGGTCTGCGTTGGTCCCAATCAATGAGGTTAGGGTAAGCTAGTGGCAAGTCAGTGGAAGATGAAGTGAAAGTGGTGATGGAGTAGATCGTACAGATGGATGATTCGAAGAAGTTAGTGAAATGGCTAAAGGAGTCTTGAAGGCCCATTTTGTTAACATCGTTGATGTCTAAGGGGGGCGTAGCAGCCGTGATTAAGATACATTCACCGGAAGGGAGGATGCATTATGGTTGACCATACCCTAATCCTTGTGTATAGGGATTTTTTGTTGCTTGTAGTGGTTCAACAATTCCTTGTTCATGAAGGCCTATACCGCCTTGTCCTTTGTAGCCCATGCTCTTGACAATTTCAGAACCTTTGCCATAGATTTTAGTTGGGATTGTCGGGACCTCTTGTTCAGGCTCGTCGTCTTTGTAAAGCCAAGATGAAATATCTTCAAGAACATCCTGATCCAGGAGATGCTTCTTCTCAAAGGTGGGCGAGGGTTTGCACTTGATAATGACTGTATTAGCTGTCTCTATTGTTGGGATGCCGAATGTCTTAGGATTGGGTAATGTACCCACACAAAAAGTGCCGTGTAGGTCATATTCCCCACATCCCATGTCGGATAGCTTGATCTAGACCTCAGGTGGTGGAGTTTCTTGGGTCGAAGTGGAAGCGATGCTTGTGGGGTTGATATATGAGTTTGATGTTGTTGGTTTGGCTTCAGTGGTGGCTTTATTATATGGGCAGAATGTTTGGTTGTGGCCTTCTAGAAAACTGCAATATTGGAAGGGGCGAGGGTCGGCATAGACTATGACTTCTGTGCCGTTGTGAGGGAATTTAATGCATTGATGGAAGGTGGAAGGGATAGCTTGCATGGCGTGAATCTATGGTCTGCTGAGAAGGATGTTATAGGGGAGATCAAGATCCAGAACCTAACATTTTGTTTCAAGGATTTTCGGTCCCACTTGTATGGGAAGCTTGATAGTACCTTCAGAGAGCTGTTCAGTATCATCGTAGCCTTTGATTGTAATGCAATCGCTGGTGTCGACAACCACATCTGAGTACCCCAAGTGTTTTAATAGTTTTAGAGTGCATATGTTGGGGCTGGAACCACCATCTATTAAGACTCTTTTAATGGTGTGCTTGTGGATGCGGACTTCGATGTGCAGGGTGTCGTTGTGTATGTGATCAGAGGCGGGTAAGTCCTTTTTTGAGAAGGTGAGATGATGGGGTGAGGCGATGTGTCCTACCATGGCTTAGAAGTCTGTTACATTCAAGTTGGCAGGGACTTGTGTTTGCAAGAGTGCTTTGTCGAGGATGTCCTTATGAAGGGGAGATGTCCGAAGCAACTCGAGGATGGAGATTTGTGTGGGTGTCTTGCCTAGGTGTTCTAGGAGGCTATACTGGTGGGTAGGTGATGGACATGCGGTTGAATGAGGAGGTAAGGGAGTTGACGTGGATGCAGGTGTTTGTTCAGTGGGAGGGGCTGTGCAGATGGATACGCGGCCACGGTGAGTTGTAACAGTGCAATCGGGTGCTTGTGCCTGAATAGTAACTATGTTGACATGATGGGATGATGCTTCTATACGTCCTATGACAGAGTCGTAGAACGTGGGTGGTGGGGTGATGTTGTATGCTTGGTTGGATGAGGAGGCTTTGTTATGGTTGGGTAAAGGATCCTTGTAAGCTCCAAGGTTTACATTTGGTGATGGTTGGGCACTTTGATTGAGGCTGATGAGATTTTGGTCTATGAGGTCTTGGATGCAATGTTTTAGTTGCATATAGTCAGCTGTTTTATGGCCCACCATGCAGTGGTATTCGTAGTAGTCATTTTCATTATACCATGTCACTTTGAGTTCATTGTCTTGATGTGGTCAAACGGGTGGGAGTGTGATCACTCCTTGTTTGAGACATCTATCGAGGACGTACTCGATGGGTTCTGCTAATGGTGTGAAATTTCTGTGAGGTTTGCATGGTTTATTTGGCCCTCTTGGGTTATGTACATTTGTTGCATACCTATGCGTAGGTGTTTGGTTTTGGATATGTTGGACGGCCTTCACATCTATGACACCATCGTTTAGATTGTTCTTGTTCTTCCCCCAATAACGTGATTTATTGTTGGATTGCGTGTTGGTATTGTTGTTGGTATTGGGGGTGTTGTGATTGGACTTGTAGTTGTTATTGTTGTTGTTGTGATTATTGTTGTTGGATTTGGGGTCGTATAGTTTAATGGAGCCCTTGGCAATGAGGGCTTGTTCGATAGTAGTGCCTTTGTCGATAACCTCTTCAAAGGTGGATGTGCAAAGAATTTGTAATTGAAACCCTAGTTCCTAATTGAGATTGGCCACAACATGGTGACAAGTTGTTTCTCAGGAATGGGCCATGGGAGTTTTCTTGCTAAGCCTCTCCACCGTTGTAAGAAAGAAGAGAAAGCTTCTCCGTTCTTTTGTTTGGTGTTGCAGAGGTCTGTCATTGACGCCTCATGTTCAAAGTTGTAAGAGAAGTGGTTTACAAACTTCTCCACAAGCTCTGGGAATGTTCGAATTCTAGGTGGAAGATGGGCAAACCATTCAGTGGCTTGGCTGCCAAGGCTCTTTGCGAAGAGTCTCATAAGATATGTGTCATTGTTAGAGACTTCTAGGCAAGTGATGTAGAACTCCCTAAGGTGGTCCCTAGGGTCTCCCTTTCTCTTGTATTTGTCAAATTTAGGTGTCTCGAAGTTCTTGGGGAAGGGGGCATGTATAATGTGCGATCGAATGTGTAGGGGCAAATATCCTCAAAAGAATAATACTTGTGTTTGCCCCTAGTTTGTAGGTCCGCTACCTGTTGGACTAAGCCTTGTACAATAGTGTTGATATCCTGTGGTTGCTGTGGTTGTTGTATGTACGCATGTTGGTTTGTGAGATATTGGAGGTGGGGTGGGTTTTGATGTTGAGGATTGGTTTGGTTGAGATGTTGGTATTGGGGTGGGGTTTGATATTGAGGATTGGTTTGGTTGAGATGTTGGTTTTGGGGTGGGGTTTGATGTTGAGGATTGGTTTGGTTGAGATGTTGGTATTGGGGTGGGGTTTAATATTGAGGATTGGTTTGGTTGATATGTTGGTATTGGGGTGGGGTTTGATATTGTGTAGATGATGTTACGAGGTTATGTGGATATGTGACAGTGGATGGATTGACGTTGGATTGGTGGGCGTGGGATGTATTGGATGTATTGTACTATGAGAACAACTGTCGTAGATAGGCAATGGTGTTGGGATTGGGTGGAGGCACACTTGTGGAAGTACTTGCTTGCGTGATGTTGCCTTGTATGCCCATGGTAATTTGTGGCATGGAAGGGTTTACCGTTGTTGTGGTAGTGGATGTGGTGATGGGTTGTGAAGTGGTGGGGTTAGGGATATTGGTAGTGATGGTAGATGTGGTAGCGGTAGAGGTCGTGTTAGTGGTAGATACGGTAGGCGTGGATGTTTGAGAGATAGTGGGTTGGGCGTTGGATGTGGATGCTTGTTTATTTGATGGGTTAGGGGTGGTTGTAGAGGTGGATGGTTGTGCTAATGTCGTGATGGGGGGTAGTTGAGCACCATTTTTGATAAGATAATCTAGAAATCTCTTAGGATCTGACCATAGGACTTTATCAAGCATGCCCATGTTATCGGCGTCTTGTGTGAAGGTTAAGACATCGAGATCATCTTGGGATATGAGGGAGATGTGTGGTGGTGGTGGTGGTGATGGTCATAGTTGTTGTAAGTAATGGGAGGGATTTTCGTTGGAACCAAATGAAGGGATGTAATGGTATGTAGATTGGTTGAATGCTTGGTTGATGGGTATGTTGTGACTATTGGTATTAGGCATGCTTGGATATTGTTCTGCCATTTCTTGGATTTTCTTGTGTTGTGATCTCGTGATGGGCATGCAAGTGGATATGTTTGATTTACAATGTGGAAATGAAATAGGAATGGAAACCTTAGAGGATTTGATTGATTATGTTGGACCCAAAGAGGGATGTGGTAATGGGGCGAGGTAGAAGAGGCGATGTGGTGGATGTATTGCTAGTGGTTTCAATTGAAAGGTGATGTGGATGACTGATATTAATTTTGCATAAATGTTGGACCAAAGATGATGTATTTTTTTGGAGGAGATTTTGTTTGATGTTTGATTTTTTGATGTGTGATATGGATGATTTTGGTAGTCAACAAATGGAGCTTAGATAGAACCTAGATTTGTGGTTTGCACAAAAGAGATGTCTTTCTTTGTTTGGGGTTGACTAATGACCTTACACAAAGAGTGATAATGATTTCACTTGGAAGGTAGACTATTGACTTTCCAAGCAAGATATGATGTGCATAAAAGAAAATCTAGGTTGATTTTTTAGCTCCAAAGGATGACAAATTTGGATGATGTTTTGATTTGGGAGATTTGGAATGATTTTCTTATGACAAGGTTTTTGATTTGGTCCAAAAGGTATGTAAAAGAATACTAAAGACAAGTGGATACGATTTTGAATGGGTTTGATATGGCCAAGGGGTCCAAATGGTGGTGATTAATCCTCTAAGGTCAAAAAGAAGGTGTGATTTTGGAAGGAATTTGGAAGAAAAAGGATGGACTATTGTCGGATTTTTGGAATGTGACTATGGATTATGGTAGTGCAAATGGTGGGAATCACAACTAGCTAGGTCTTTGTTTTAGGCCAGTCAATTCTGATAATAGTGCCAATCCACGGGTGTAATGGTGCCACAATCAGGCAGTGATGGCGCTAAAACAGGGCAGACAGATTTTTTGAAGACAAATTTGGATTTTCTTTGATTAGATTTTGATCAAATTGATTTTTAATGTCTCTTGGCATGTTGTTTGTGAATAATAAAAGCACATTTAACACCCAATTAAGCACATGAACGCACAACAACCAAGATTTTTTGTTTTGTGAAATGATGTATGATTTTGTTTGAAAAAGCACTTTTCACAACCTAGGGCGAGAATGTGACAGTATTTGTTGAATCCCCTAGCTGTGCCTATTCAAAGCGGGTAGCTCTAGGATCTTGGTAGCACCGGCTCCTCCTTACAATTGTACACACTTCTCACACATACCAAGATCTGGGTTTCTTATAAGGCTTGTCCCTCACCAAACCTTTAGATTGTCCCTACTACCTCGACTAAGAACCGCATGAATTGGGGCCGCTTCAAGGGTTTTGCCCTCTGCGTCAACAAATAGAAGGATTTTGGCTTGCTAAAACAATGGTTCGTAGTAAGGGCATCCGTTCAGGTGGTTATACGTGTAGTAGCGCTACTCTCCGTTATGGAGTCTCCCAGCCTCCAAGGGTTATGCCTTGGAGGGTTTTGGGGGAGGTTGGTTGTCGGTATAACACAACAACACCTGTCGCTTAAGACTTTCGTCCCAAAAACCTTATTTTATATAGCGGCTTGGAAGAGCTTGGCTTTAGCTTGATGTCGCTTGGGTCATTCCCACCTTTTGAAGTAGGGCGGCAGGCCCTCTAAGGTTTACAAAAGCAATGCAATCATAAAAATACTTTTGATCCCCAAGTTCACTCAAAGGTACGAGGGGAGAGCATACGTATTCTAAATGATTGTATCACACTAAGCATGGTTCATTTTAGATCTTTTGGATTTAAATGGGGTGTAGTTTTTTGCAAGTTTTGTGATGAGCTTTTGATTCCCAAGATCACTAAAATGGTGCGAGGGAAGAGCATATGCTCTATCATGTTACAAACAAAAAGAGCACAAAACACTTCAAATAATTTTAAGATGATTTTCTTGGTTACATGCGTGAGAGATACAAGTTGTTCTTTTTAACCAAGATGCTTTATGCAAATTTGTGGTTCATTTTAAGCTCAAAGTTGAAGTGTTTGATTTGTTGTTTGTTGGCACATCAAAGGGTAAATTTTACAGCACCAAAAACTTAAAGTGTTTGACACACACCCACACACAAAGAGATTTTCTTGATTTGTTTGATCAATTTTAAAACACCAATTTGAAATGTTGTCTAAGATTTAACATACAAAAGAGTTCATTTTAGCTTGCCAAATCAACGTGACCTGCAACAAACTTGTTAGTACCTGCATAGATAGAAAAGTCAGTTTTCTCAAAATAGCGTTAAAATAGATATGTGAAGGCGCCACTGCGGGCAGAACAACCTGACTTACAGGAAAAGGTGCTAATTAAAATTAAGGCACTAATTTAAGATTGTAAAGGTGACAATAAAATATAGTGCTAATTTAGAATAGTGAAAGCGCCAAAATACTTGATAGCGCTAATATAACTTTTAGCACTAATAAAGCATAGTGATAGTGATGATCAAGACGATAGTGAGGATATGGGTATAGGAAGGCGCTACTATGCAACCTGTCATGAAGTTTTGTTACCCTGTGGATGGCGCCGATCTAAGTGATGGCGCTGATACGACACTGAACATGTCCGTATTGCAAAAAGTAACTTTTTCCTACACAACGCAAGGGGTTAGATAGCAAAATCAAGGTCCTGTTAGCCTGGTTAGTTGAAGTAAGTGAAAAATGAGATGATACCAAAGCTAAAGTGCCCCTTTTAGACCCCTTGTAAAATTTTTGACATACCCCCTTACATTTTCAACATCTCTGTGTAACCCGAGAGTGAGAGAAAACCAAAAATAGCAAGAAGAGCTTTAAACCAACAAAAAGGGTGAGTGAAATGCAAGAAGTGGAAATTTCCACGCAGAAATAGCTCCAAAATAGAGGATGGCGCTGAACTGAGCCAGGGATGGCGCCACTGCAGGGTTATAATAGCGCTACACCTGCAAAAACCCACTTATCTCACACCAAAGCTCACAAAAACAGGTTAGACTGGACCTTGTGGGTCCCACCGGGCATGCCAATGTAGATTAGAAAAGAAAATGAAGTTAAAACATAAAACCAAATGCATAAACATAAGATTATACCTCACAATACAAATCTAATCCCATCAAGGGAAGAAGGAGCCTTTGCACCCAAACAAGCTCCTATGACCAAGATGATCCCTAGACAAATGGATTTCAAATGTGAAATGCTTACTCAAGTTGTGCAAACTCACTATCCTAGCTCAAAGTGATTTTGGCAGTATTACTTTGCATAGACTTGACCCTCTCCAAATGGCTTGGGAGAGGACTTATTTATAGACTTTTGGAGGGATTCTTGATCCAAGGGTGGAGAATGCTTGGAAAGATCAAGGGTGGAGAATGGAGATGACATGGTGGGCCTAGATCTAATTTAGCAAAATGGATGGCTATGAATAAAAGTAATTCTTTTATTCATTTTGGGGAAGAGGAAAGTTATGGGGGAAGATTATTCCCCAAATAAAAGATTCATGGGGGAAGAGATAAAAATTCATTTGGGGGGAAATAGAGGCATAGGCATGGGAAGGGTATTTTTTTTATTGTGATGTGGGATTTTAGGTAGATTTATTCCTGTATGTTAGGGTAAAATTGCAAATCAGGGCAAATGAATAAACACCAATGATAAAAACCCTAGCAATGCACAATGAAGTACAAGACAACCTGAAAATCAAAATAAGAAATGTAAATGCAAACCGATCTCCACGCTATGCTTGATTTATCTCCATTGCTCTTCTCCACCTCGCATGAGCATGCAAGATTTTGAAGGATTATTGTTGGAAGAATGTTGGGTGCTCATTTCTGCAGCATAACATTAAGATGAAGATGATAGAATGAATGATAGATGAAGGATGCAAAGGCTCTAATGATATTTTGACAGAATAATGGTACTTGAAGCTTCATGCATTATAGAAAATTTGGCAGAATAATATTACTTGAAGTTCAATGCCTTATAGAAAATTTGGCAGAATAATGGTACTTAAAGCTCAATGCATGCTAATGGCTTATGAGGGGGTTGATTTATAGAAAAGGCTTGGTTTAAATGGATGGTTGAGATTAAAAAGCTAAATGATTGATGTGGATGGCTAGGATTGATTAGGTTATTCCCACTCTTCAAGGGAGTTGTAGTCATTTGACAAGTGTCAAGGAGAATAGGGCTCATGTGTGCTTGTGTACATAAAAAGTACTACATATGAAAGATATTAAATAAAGTATGTAGTACCACTTATCTTTTTTAAATGAAAGAGGCACACATGTCGGCTAAATGATAAGATAAATTAATTAAATAAATAAAATTTATTTAATTAATTAGAAAGTCGGCTTATAATGAAATGTGAGAACTTAATTCAAATAAAATATTTGAATTAGTTGGGATATGAGTTGGATATTAATTAAATAAATAAAATTTATTTAATTAATTGGCTAAGTGGGATAAGGATGGGATTAAGATGGGATTTTAATTAAATAAATAAAATTTATTTAATTAATTGGCTTAATGGGATAAGTGGGATTAAGAGTGGGATTTAGGACAAAATGCTACATGATGTCTAAGTGATGTTTTTATCAAGGTGTTGCTAGATATGGACAAATTTAGGACAATTTTGGGTGTCTACATTTTGCCCCTCTTTGAGATGATGTTCGAGATGATAAGATTTATGTCGAGTAACATCATTTCAAAGAAGCTAAGGTATGGATAATTGAAAGGGATGCTGATGCTGATGATGATGGAAAGATAGGATGATGATGCCCCCTCGAGAGGATAGGTGGGTTGGACAAACACGGGTATGCTCTCGAAATGAAATGGCTTGGCTACAAAAGAAAGATAAGGGGGTAGATAGATAAAAGGATGATGCGTTATGCTGCAGTGAATGTGAGCAACCATGATGTTTGATATAGCACTTGACGTTATGCACCAAGGTATAAGGACCAGGGTGACGATGTGTCTCGTGCCCCAGCATAATACAACCTTGTCTGGATACAAGATATGAATATTAGCTGGATTGATACTGAGATGATGCAAATGCAAGATAAAATGATGACACACACAAGCAAGCAAGCAAGCATGCACAAATGACTCAAAAACAAACAAGGTATTGCCCCTGTCAAGCTGTAAACCAATGATTAATTGATTGTTTTGTTTGATAGTTGAGAGTGTTGTCATTGCGGGGAAAGCTATATCCCTAGATCAACACAAGTTTGTTTGCTGAGTTGGTTGGCTAATTGGCTGATTGATTTGGCTTACAACAAGGCTAGGATCAAGACCATTGATTGAGCTTGGATAACTTGGCTTGATTGATTAACTTGATTGGTATGGCTTAAGGATTGACTTGCATTTGGATCATTGCTTGGAATGATTGAAAGATGATTGAAGGATGATTAGATGAAGTGATGATTGGATTGATGTGCTATGATAGATTAATTGGAAGAAGTTGTTTATTGATGATGTATAAGATAGATGATAGAAGAAATGATGAGAGAAGAAAGAGGAAAATCGCTTGTGCCTGAATCTGGGCACTTCCTTCGTACTCCAGACTGCCTACATACCCTATATCCATGGGATCAAGGCACTTAACGATGGAAATGAGATGTAGTTCTGATGTTGTGTTTTATTGATGAGATGATAAAAATGGATTGAATTGATTAATGAAATGTTGATGATGAGATGATTGTGGTGGATTGAGCTACTTTTGATTTGCTGAAGTTAGTGGATTTGTTTTGATGGCTAGCTTGATGTGCTTTGGTTTTGATGTTGATGATTGAATTGTTTTGAGTGATGATAGTGATGGTGTGATGATTAGAGTGTCGATTCAATCTAAGCATAAGAAAGTGTTCTCAGTGTGCTCAAAGGATGTAAAACAAACAAGGTGTTGCCCTTGTCAAGTCATAAACCAATGGTTGATTGTTTCATTGATGAGGATAGTGTTGTCATTGTGGGGAAAGCTATATCCCTAGAGCAACACAAGGATGTGGGAACGCTATATCCCATTGATGATGATTGATGATTGTTTGATTTGGTTCATGACAAGATTAGGATCAAAACTTGTTGATTTGATTGGATAATGTTCCTTGATTGATTAGCTTGCTTGATATGGATTAGTGTGACTTGGATTTAAAATCATTGCGTAGATTGATTTGATTGATATGATTGGAAGAAGTGATTGATTGAAATGGATGAATGAATGTTATTGATAAGAAGAATTGATGATGATGATTTGATTTTGATTGAATGTTGATGGAGTGGATTGTTTTGGATTGATGATGATTGGTTTTAATTGCTTGGATTTTTCGTTGGATATTTTATTTTTTTGTGTTTTTAGAATATTTTGAATTTTTTTGGATTTTTGTTGGAATATTTGATTTTTTTTGTATTTTTGAAATGTTTTGGAAAATGCCAATGGATTTACAATTTGGGTAGCCTTTGTGCTTGATACCAATGACAAGGGAAAACCATGTCTAGGTGCAAGGAGGGATGAATGGGATTGGATGGATAGAAGGTTGGGCAACAAGGGATGGAAGGCTCATGCTAAATGGGTCGATAAAGGGATATGCCATAAAAGGGAAAGCTCATGATAAATGGATGGGGATAAGCTATAAGACGGAAAGCTCATGATATGGATACGCCATAGTGGATGGATCATAAGGGAGCTAGGATGTGATCTCCAAAGGCTATGTTGCATAGGAAGAACTTGCCCCATTTTAGGTGGTAATGCTTAGGATTTTTACATGACAAAGTTCATGACCAAGGGATGACATGATGGATTGGTTTAAATGAGATGGATAAATGTTCAATGGATAGGACTTGGTTTGGAAAGAAGGTATGTCAAGAGATATCCAAACATGTTTCAACATTTTGCCCCTATGTCTTCATCAAAATCAAAAGGCGGAAGGATGGATAAAAAGATTCAATAGGATAGGCATGTTTATGTAATGGCTAAGGATGGTGGGATGGTGTATGATAGGTTGGAAATGGATAGGTTGGATGAGACAATGTGCCCCCAAGTGTAAGTGACATAGAAGATCAACCTACACATGACGCCTGTTTGCCAGGTTTTCATCATGGTACTTATCCAAGGCGCCTGTTTACCAGGTTTTCACCGTTGGACGAAGGGCTTTCTCTTTACTATTTTTGATTTTTTCTTTTTTTTCTTTTTTTTTCTTTTTTTGTTTTTCGCTTTGAGATAGGTTGACAATTACACATGCCACCTGTTTGCTAGGTTTTCATCATGGTAATGGATAGGAGGGACTCAAGTGGCTAGTTCAATGGATGTTGGTAGTCCCTTTAGAGATGGATGTCATCGCATGGACCATGTCATTATGCTCATAGATGTTGATAAGGGATTGCATGGATGAGAGATGGATTAGGTAGATAGTAGATTATAATGTGGAATTATGAAAGGTTCATGCAAGGATAGATGGATGGGGATAGTGGATTTATATAGGCTTATGGAATGAGGATGGATGGAAAGTGTATGCCAAAGCATGGGCCATACGAAGGTGATGGGAAAGATATGTACGATAATGGATGAAGGATGGGGAGTTATAGTTATGTGGAGGTGTTGCGGAGTGGAAGGGAACCATGACCAATGGTTGCACACACCGTGATAAACATTGATGCGTTTGATGAGATGGTGGTGTAGGAAGCAATGGAGATGTTTGCTTAGGAGATGGTTGATGAAGTGATTTAGGAACCCACATAGATTTAATATTTTTAGTGCTTTTGTTTTGCTTGTGGGATTTTTGAAGGGAATGGAAGTTTTGAATGGAGATAGGTGATTGGGATTCTTGAGATGTGGATGAGGATGCCTCATTTGACTTGCTAGCTATTTGCTTAGGAACCCAAACCATTTTGCTTTTAGGCTTTGCTTTTGGATGTATGGGCTTGGATAGCTTTGTGAATGTACTTTTCTTAGAAGATGGATGATTTAGAGACTTTTCACATCGATGCCCTAAGGCATTAGGGTCCTTAGGAGTTTTAGTTGGATTTTTAGCTTTATAAGTAAAGGCATCCAATTGTTTATTTTGGAATCCCATGGGGTGGGTGGAGTGGATAGAATGATTGGAAGCTTTATGCTTAAACGATGTGTGCTTTTGTTGGCCATGATTAGGGATGTAAGAAAACTTATGAATGATAGGTATGTTAGGTGTTGGAAGCAATGGTGGCAAGGTGGATGGAGGGATAATTGGAGTTGGTAAAAGGGGTGGTAAATTCGAATGTGGAAGGTGTATGGTCACATGCTTTTGACATTTATAGGATGATGGAAATGGAATGGCTACATATGTTTTGGGTATATGATGGGGGGTGTGATGGAAAGTGGTAGGTTTAGGATGCATGAAGGGATTACCAACATCTTTAGCTTGTTTACCTTGGGGTGTGTATCCAAGGCCATATGAGCATGGATGAACTTTGACATGGTTTGGCTCCAAAATACCTTGTTCATAAAGACCTAGGCCTTTACCTTTGTAGTTCATGTTTTGGAGGATGTAATTGACTATGGGACTAGATGTGTTTTGGACACTAGACTTGAGTTCTTTATTGGATGGAAAAGATGAAATGGAGGACAATGGTTGTTGTTGTCCTAAGGAAGAACACTCATGTATAAGGGTGGATAGACCACTAGAACATGATGGTGGACTTGAAATGGGATCAATGGTGGATGTGGAAGGAGGATCATTAGGATCTTGATTAACATTGTGTTCATGTAGATCCAAGTTATTTGTTTGATCTTTTATGCTTACTTGGGGGACAAGTGTCTCATCATGACAAGTTGATGTTTGCTCATTATGGATAGGGCTAGATGGCGAATGACTAGGAGAAATGTGGATATCTTGCTCATGGATAGATATAGGATTATGGATAGGATCAAGGTGCTCATGGATAGCTTCTTCATAGGTATCATCTTGATCAGAAAGAAGGTAAATGTTATGGATGGGTTGAATGGAAGTGTTTTGATCTTGAGTTAGACTAGGGCTTAATGTTTCCACATGCTTAAGATTATGCTCTTGACATACCTCTTGGGTTTGGATAAAAGTGGAAGGTTCTTGAGTGGACTTGATAGGCTCTTGAATAAGTTTGATGGCTTGTAGGTCACATGATGGGCTTAAAGGGCTAGGTATGTTAATGGAAGGCTCTTGAAGAGGCTCAAGGATATGTGAACCACATGATGGGATTATATGATTGGACATGACCTTTGGAAGTTCATTGGTAGGATCATGAATGGTTGTTTGACATGGAGGTAGTTTATTCCTAGCTAGTAGCCAATGGATCACATCCTTCGCAAGGGTATGTGTAGATAGGCAATATAATGGATGAATGATAATAGTAGAGGGTGTTGTAGGCGTATGATTAGGACTTTGATTGGATGGAAGGATAATGGAGTTTGATGGATTAGGATTTGGACTAGATGAGGGTGACACACAGGATTGGGATGATGTGGCATGTTTTCCCATTATAGGTAGGTACACCTTGTAAACAATTGGGACAAATATTGGGCATTGATTTGTATTGTGGCCTTTGGTCCTATGGTATGCACAATAATCATGTTCATCATATGGACTTTCTTCACATGGGTTGACTTCAGGAAGTTCAATGAGTTTTGCTTCAAGCATCCTTTGTAAAACTCTCTCAGCCGCATCCTTAGGTGAAGGATTAGAATGACATGGTGATGAAGGTAATGAAGGGCTTGGTGGTTTGGAAGGTTGATGGATTAATGGACTAGGAATGGGATCACATGATGGTGTTGGGATAGGACTTGTTGGCTCATGTGTTGGCATGGGATTGCATGATGGTGGCCACTCTAGATTGGTGTCTCCCTTGTCAAAGGTAATTAAGTCTTGCATAGGATAACTTGGACTTTGATTTATGTACAAGGGACCATTGGGATTTGGATGTTGTTCTTGTGATATCACTTGATTACTTTGTGGATAGGCTTGGTAGTGCATTGGAATGTCAGCATGAGGGATTGAATAAGCTTGAGGTGGATATTCATAGGTTGATGTGGCATTGACTTGGTGGATAGGTGGATTAAGTTGATAGGAAGTGGATGGATATGACATGTGGCTATGAAGTGGATTAGGTTGATAGTGAATGGCTAAGGATTGATGTACTTGTTGGGCTTGACTGGTGGCTAAAAGGTGTTGGACTTGGGCTATGGAGTGTTGTAGTTGAAGTGATTGGCTTGCATGGGGTTGAGCTCTTTGGATGAAGAATTGTAATGTTTTAATGGCATCTTGGTTTAGGGGTTGTGATCCTTGATAAAGATTTTGGAGGAATCTTTGGAATTTAATTTCTAGGTCCTCTAGTGTAGACATGTTGTCACCAAGTGTTTGTCTTAAGTCCTTTTAGCAAGTGCTTGTTTAGGGATTTGGATGATGATGTGGATTGTTTGGATGACTTAGCTATGTTTGGGATGAAAGTGATTGGGTTTGAATGTTATTGAAAGAATGTGTAGGATGACTTGTCTTTATGTGTTTGGGTGTTTATAGCTTGATTTGGCAATGTTCAAACAAATGATTATGCATATACACACATGAATCACTCACGCAAGACACATAAGCAAGTTATTAGTTTGGAATAATGTGATGTTGGTTAAGCAAGCACGTGAAGACAATTCAACAAGTCCTAGTCAAGGCAAGGCCACTATCACAAGGAGGTTCTAGTGAAAATCCGGGGGACCGGCACCCCACGAGCATCCAGCAAGCCACTTAAGACTTTAACTAACCCTACTAGGAGTTTTAATATACACAAAGGTACACCTCCTTTCGAGTTAGCACTGTATGGTGAGCGCTAATACCGGTTAGACTTGGCTTTCGCCTTATCCTCTAATTTTTATAGCGGACCGGATGAAAGTACCGCTTGAGGTCGTTCCCTTGGGGTGGATACCAAGGCAGGCCTCTCTAAGGCTAAACAAAAGCAACACAAGTAAATGTTTTTGATCTCCAAGTTCGTGTTGGGACGCGAGGAGAGAGCATACACATTTACTTAGTCACACTCGCATGGGGTTCATTAACCTTAGAGATTCAATGTGTGGAAGACAATTCAAGCACTTGTTTGTTTTAAAGCCCAAATCCAGATGTGATGAAAGACAATAGTTTGTTTTAGCCCAATTTTTTGATGTGAATTTGCAAACAATTGTTCGTTTTAAGCCCAAAATCCAAATGTATGATTCAAACAAGATTAAGAGATGAAAGATTAGAATGAGTGCACCTGATACAATCACTTTCCAATTTGCTTTAGATATTGATGCCAATGCTGCTCCAGCTCCTTATGATCACAGTCGGCAAAGATCTGATTTTTTCGCATAGTAAACGACCTCCAAATTAAATCTGCAAAACATAGACCCTCATTAGAATTTCAAGAGCTTTCCAAAAATATAAAAATTTCTGAAAAATTCACCGATTTGCGCCCAGAATTGCGATTTTATGAAAAAACATAAAAACGTGATAAATCCCGCCAAAATCGCGATAAACCCAAAATTTTTCTGTTGTAGCTTTCTTATATCATGGAAAAACTTCTGCTAAAATCTTGTAGAAAAATTTGCAGCCGTTTGGAAGATATGATGAAATCTTTGAAACCTAGGGTTTTGTCCAAAAAACAGCAGATCTGCAACAAAAAAGTTAATTGAACCTGCAAAACTCAACAATGGGGGTTATATGAATGCAAATTTTTACTACAAAAACCTGCAAAAAAGATCAAACGAAGTGAGTCCCACCGGGCGTGCCAAATGTATGTTAGGGTAAAATTGCAAATCAGGGCAAATGAATAAACACCAATGATAAAAACCCTAGCAATGCACAATGAAGTACAAGACAACCTGAAAATCAAAATAAGAAATGTAAATGCAAACCGATCTCCACGCTATGCTTGATTTATCTCCATTGCTCTTCTCCACCTCGCATGAGCATGCAAGATTTTGAAGGATTATTGTTGGAAGAATGTTGGGTGCTCATTTCTGCAGCATAACATTAAGATGAAGATGATAGAATGAATGATAGATGAAGGATGCAAAGGCTCTAATGATATTTTGACAGAATAATGGTACTTGAAGCTTCATGCATTATAGAAAATTTGGCAGAATAATATTACTTGAAGTTCAATGCCTTATAGAAAATTTGGCAGAATAATGGTACTTAAAGCTCAATGCATGCTAATGGCTTATGAGGGGGTTGATTTATAGAAAAGGCTTGGTTTAAATGGATGGTTGAGATTAAAAAGCTAAATGATTGATGTGGATGGCTAGGATTGATTAGGTTATTCCCACTCTTCAAGGGAGTTGTAGTCATTTGACAAGTGTCAAGGAGAATAGGGCTCATGTGTGCTTGTGTACATAAAAAGTACTACATATGAAAGATATTAAATAAAGTATGTAGTACCACTTATCTTTTTTAAATGAAAGAGGCACACATGTCGGCTAAATGATAAGATAAATTAATTAAATAAATAAAATTTATTTAATTAATTAGAAAGTCGGCTTATAATGAAATGTGAGAACTTAATTCAAATAAAATATTTGAATTAGTTGGGATATGAGTTGGATATTAATTAAATAAATAAAATTTATTTAATTAATTGGCTAAGTGGGATAAGGATGGGATTAAGATGGGATTTTAATTAAATAAATAAAATTTATTTAATTAATTGGCTTAATGGGATAAGTGGGATTAAGAGTGGGATTTAGGACAAAATGCTACATGATGTCTAAGTGATGTTTTTATCAAGGTGTTGCTAGATATGGACAAATTTAGGACAATTTTGGGTGTCTACAATTCCCATTTATTTATTTGGGAAATGTGGGAGAGCAGGTTAAACTAGGTTTAACCACCCAAATGAGGGATTTAGGGTTAATTAATATTGATTTTATTTAATTAACCCTAAGGCTATAATAAGTAGGGTTAAATTAATTAGTTAATATGATTTTAACTAATTAATTAGATTTAGTGGAAAAAAGGGAAAAATGATTTAGTAAATATTGCATATTTACTAAATTCATTTGGCTAGGTTTGAAACTATTGAATTAATGAAATTAATTCAATTGTCTAGGATAAATTGATGAGAAATGGGGAAATTAAGGGTTAATTAATTAAATAAAATTTAATTAATTGGTTTAGGAGGGGAATTGACAAGATTAGGGATATCGGGAGTCAGTTTGGTGATCAAGACGATTTTAGGTGTCTACACCCATATTCATGTTTTCGATGTCTTAAGGATAAGTATAGGCATAATTAGTGTATGTAGAAGTCTGGAAATGTCTTAGGAAATAGGTACTTATATAAAGAAAAACAAGACAAAGCATGGCCTCATCAGTCTACCAAGGAGTATAGTCTTAGATAGAGATACAATGTTTGTGTGGGTATTTCTAGAGGACCTTATGGAAGATGTTGAAGATTGAGTTGAAATTTAGTTCTGCACATCATCTACAGACTAATGGATAGGTAGAGGTAGTGAATCAAAGTTTGGGCAACTTGCTGAGATGCTTAGTAGGAGATAAGCCCAAGGGATGGGATTTTATTCTACAACAGGCAAAATTTTCTTATAACAATTCTATCAATAGGAGTATTGGTAAATCTCCATTCCAAATTATATATGAGAGTAGTCCAAGGAATGATTTTTAGTTGAGAAAGATAGAAGAGAGAAGAATATTGCTGAGGTTGAAGACTTCACAAAACACCTGAAGAGCCTGCATGAAGAGGTATGGCAACATATTAATAAAGTGAATTCTCATTACAAGGCTAAGGTAGATCAAGAGCGAAGGTTTAAGGAATTCAAGGTTCGTGATGAAGTTGGAGTTCCCCTAAGGAAAGAAAGGTTTGCAATGGGAACATATAATAAGTTGAAAATGAAGAAATTTGGACCATGCAAGATCTTGAAGAAGCATGACTTAGGAAATGCATATGAAGTAGAGCTGTTGAGTGGAATCAACATTTCCTCTATGTTCAACATTGCTGATTTAACAGAGTGTAAAAGCCTCTCAAATTGACATAAAAGTAAAATGATGTAAATAATAGACACTTAAATAGAAAATCACAAGTAACAAAAATAAAATGATGTAATTAATCCACTTAATTACAATATCACAAGTAAAAGATAAATCTCATAAATATGAATCAATAAAAGTCATTATATCGTACAAAAGTCTCATGCTCAATCTAGGTGAAAGCACTATAAAAATAATATACAGAGTCCATTGGCATTCATGCCATAATACATCCAATTACAAGTTACAATAATCAAGTACAACAAGTATAAATAAATCAACACACTCTCCAGTCACCACAAACCAAGTGGTTCTCCTACAAGTTGAGAGATGGGAACATGGCCTAGGTGCTTTTCCACCCAACCATGAAGCAATTACACTTCCCCAGATCTGTTCATGACATGAAGGAAACCCAGACCTACATGAAATGTCTAGCTACTTGGAACAACTGGCAGGTGGAAACACCTGATGCAACCTGATGTCTTAATATGCAATTCTAAATAATGAAATACAGATTGTATCACAATAGGATGTGGCAGAGATATATATCAATAAGTTTGCTAGACAAAATATTCGTCATTTTCAGTGACAACTCGTTTAGATCTAAACCTTTAAACACAGTAACCTAGTTCAATTCTTGAAAAGAGGAAAATCCATCTCTGATAATCCACATTCAACATCCTAGCTTAGAAAGTAACCCAATAACAATCCTAGATAAAAATCTACTTTCTTTCCCCAAGAAACAAGTAAAATAAGAAAAAAACAATAGAATTGTAGACACCTAAAAACATCTTCACTGACTAACCATCTTCTGATGCCATCCATCCCTCATCCAATTAATTAATTAAATTTTTATTTAATTAGTTACACCTTCCAACACGTAATCATTCATCTTCTCTTCATCATTTCACACTTAAAATTGAATAAATTTAATTAATTCAATGGTTGCACTTACTAACATTAGCCCAATTAATCAAATAAATATGCAAATATTTATTTGGACCTTAATTTCACCATTCCCCTAAACCTAATTAATTAGATAAATTATGTTTAGCTAGTTAATTCAGCATACTAATTAGCCTACCCCTATCCTAGTTGATTAAATAGATATTATTTATTTAGCTACCCTAGCCTATGTGACCCTAGACCCTAAATTAGTTAAATGAATCCTTGTTTAATTAATTTTAACTCCTAATTAATCCACTCACTAATTTACTACAACCATATTAATTAAAACTAATCACCTTGATTAGTTTGGTCAAACCTCACTTAACACTCATCCCCACACTCCACAAATAAAAATAGACTTTATTCCACATAAGGTAATTTTAACACACATTTTGTCCTAAAACTCATTAATGAGTTCTTACACACCTAACATGTAATATTTCACATTTATTAGAAATCTTCCCCTAATGACTTAAAATTCATTTCTAATTCTCACCTCTTCCCTAGAAGAATTTAAAATTCCTTTTTAATCCATCTCATCTAACTTCATTAATGAACACCCCTTCCCAAGGTGAATTAAAATTTCACTTTTATTCTCATCCCTCCATTTTTGTTGATCAAATCTAAGCCTTCCATCTCACATTCATCCTCATCCATTGAACTCTACTTTCAATTTCAACCATTGGATCAAATGCCCCTCTAAAATTCCTATAAATACAACCTCTTCCAAGCCATTTGAGCATCCAAGTTTAGTGTATTGTTATTAGTGTATTGTTATCATGCCAAAATCTCTCCATCATCTCCTCATCTAGAGCTAGGCTTTTAGTGATATGTTACATAGTTTGAGAGCATTTCACATTTAGTAAGTCATGGGTAAAACTAGAGAGTAAGGGTGCACTCTCTCAACCTTATCAAGGAGAGGGATCACATTTGAAGGTATAACTTGTGTTTTATTGCATTTAGTTTGTGTTTCTCAGTTCATTTGTTTTCCTCATCTTCATTTTGCATGTCCGGTGGGGCCCCATGGTCCCAAGCTACTAATTTTGTGTGAGTTTTTTGTGAAAAAATAAATGATTTGCATGTTTTAGCACCAAAAGCTCTTTGTTTGGTGCCATTTGGTCTCACAGTGGCACCTTTTCTTGGTTTCGCGGTGCCATTCTTCATTGTTTTGGCACTATCCTAGGACGACATCAATACAAACCTTTAGTCTTATAGTTTGGATTTTAATGCTTTTTTAGAAGTTTTAGCAAGCTTTTAGGTTTCTTTTCTCTTTTTTTTGACAATAAATGCAAAGAAAGAGGGGGTTCTAATGTCAAAATTTGTGTAGGGGCATATAAAACAATCTTCTATCTAACCCTAGCTCATTTTGTTTGTTTTTACCCTATCTATCACCTCTCTTTTAGTCTTCTGAATGTTGCTTGGCAGGGGGAGGAGTACTAACCTTGTTTAAGTTAAGGTTTTTGAGACTAACTATGTTTTTGAAGGCTTTTTAGAGACACTAAGTCATTTTGGCACAATACACATACAATTTAGCATTATCAGGTCCAGAGAACAGGGTAAGTGCAGGTTAAAACTCTTTTTAATGCTATTTCTTGATCTTTTACCACTATTTCTATAGATTTTAATGCTATCTATGGGTTTAGCACAATTCAATATTTTTGTGGCACCATCCTATTTTTATTCTCTGACTTAGACAGGACATTTGACTGATAATATTTTGACACAATTTTTATCAATTATAGCGCTATTCCTCTATTTTTTGGTGCCATATCAGATTATTTTGGTGCTATTTTCTAGGCTAAATTTTGGGGTCTATGCAGGTCATTAGCACATTTTACTAGGAAAGATAATGTTTGTCAAAGATCAAAAATCAAACTACTGACAATTTTCTTGCAGGATCTCCTCTTTTTATGTGTGGTTGTATGTGCTTAGCTTAGAAAACATTTTAATTTGGTGCATTTAAAATAAACCTTGATTGTACAAACATAGGAACACTTCGATATGGGTTATTAAAAAGAACTTAGATTTTATTTGAAGTGTTTGGTGTGCTTGCACATTATGTTAGTAGATCCTAGTGGATAGAATCAAAGTATCCTTTCCCCTCACCTTCATAAGGATCTTGGGTGAAGAGAAATGGTTCCATTCTCTTCTTTTTCATTTTCTTAGAGAGGCCTACCTTGGTGGGAAAAGAGGTACTCACCTTAAGGGAATGACCTCAAGAAGTACTTTCATTTGGTCCATTATATAAAAAAGGATAAGGCAAAAGCCAAGTCTAACCAGTATTAGCGCTTACCGTACAGTGCTAGTTTGAAAGGAGGCATATCTTGTGTATTTTAGACTCCTAGTAAGACTAGTTAAAGCCTTAAGTGGCTTTCTGGATGCTTGTAATGTGCCAATCCTCCAAATATCCCACACTAAGCACCTTTGGTTAGAATCCTACCCTTTTCAACCTTGTGGTGATTTGTTCAAGGAAAGAGGACACATAATCCTCTCAAGATTCTCAGCATATGGCTCCCTTGAGATGAGATGGGAATCCTAAGCTTAGCATAAGCTATATGTAGATTTCTAGGGAAAGGGTGGTTGCATCATCCTTCTAGTGTAGGAGGTGTTGACTTTTTCCCAGACTGGATGCTTATTCCCAGATTTCCCTACAAGGTAGCCATCAGTGATCAACAGGATCTCTGGGCCAGGGGCCAACAGTGTAGGAGATAGACTCTATATTTTATCTCCTCTTCTTCTTCAGGCTCTGCAAAACCTAGGGGGGTATTCCCTACTCAACATCCATGAGGATATGCATACAAAGGCTGGGATGCTGACAGAAAGCAGATAAGTCCTCCTGTAAGTAGACCAAAACTGAAAGATAAGAGCAAAGGGGCTAGCTTTGGGCCTATTTGCAGTTGTAGACAGAGGACTGAGGATCCTAAAACTAATTCTAATGTCCTAATGGTTGTTTTAGATTTTGATTTGGATTTTAAGTTTGGATGCAAAGCTGGACATGGTTGTAACACAAATACAAAGCAAGATTGGTGCCTATCCAGGGCCTGGAGTTAGTAGACATACACCTGTGAATGATCAACATGAACAGCTAAAACTGGATTTCAGGGGGATATATGTGATACCTGCCTTACAGATATCTCCCAATACATAGTGTTAAGTTATCTCTACTTATGGCATCCCTACTGCAGTATACCCTTCCCAATGTTCAACCTGAAAACAATTTAATCTACCCCTTGAGCAGAAGTTAAAAGATCAGACATTCAACATAGGAATTCTATGCTCTAGAATCTAAACATTACCCAAATATCCAGATTCAGAAGAAGAATACATGCAATACTGGAGACAGAATTAACAAAACACATGCTAAGATAGCATTTCTCATATAAGATTAATCATGAAATCAGTGGGTTCGTGCCAAAACATACAACAAGAGATACATAGACTCACAGGTTTAGCTGTACAGAGCAACCAGATCAGCTTGTTTTGAATTACAGAGCTAAAAATCTTCAACTTTCAACAACCAAAAATGAGTAACACTTCCTGCTTATAACAGCCAGGTAGTGTACCACAGCAATTAATTACATGGTTGACCAAAAATCCCGCCAGATACATAGTATCAGAAAAATGGCGCTCAACGCATTACCAGATTGGTGCCCAAACATGTATGCAGCAGGTAGGGGAGGAGACAGGAAGAAACCTCGAGCCCTGCGCCACTGTCCGTTGATGTACACCTTCAATCGGGTACCAGATCCGTCCATACCTCTGCAACCTTCGCCATTAATGGCGCACCAACCCGCGGCCTGGGGAAAAACATCAACTGTGCATCGCAACCATTTCCCGCCAAGATTCATCGTCATGATATTTGAAAATATGCAGGATATCAATTATCCCACATGCACCCCGCGGCGACCTTTTCAACACTTTATATACTAGGCCACGAGCATATATAATGTCGGTGCTTTTGCTCCTGACGACACTAGTATAAGACTTCATCATCATCCTCCAACAGCATGATATCCTGTCGCTTGAAATATCACCCTGACGTCAGCATCATATCGCAATATAACCTGCATGATAATCGCCTTCATCGGCACAACCTGATCCATCGGAGGAAGATCCTCCTGCTTAGCCGATACCAAAAGTCTAGCCGATGAACATCCTGATGACGTCATCATCATATCCTGCTGATGTCATCAGCATATCTACCTACTGCGCACCTCCTCATATCCGGATGACGTCATCATCACATCGACATCAGGATGATATTCAGAAGATAACCGGATATTTGGAAATATCATCCTGATGCACAAATATCATGCTGCACTGTAGCTCCACTATAAGATCGGGGTGATAGATGAATATGCCAGATATTTGAAAAGATCACCCCCCACTAGATAATGCACGAAGCCGGCAGGCGGATATCTCCTTGATATCAGCATCATCAGGATGAAAAAACAACGAACATGAAGTGATACAACAACATTAGGATGATATTGACTAAGATCATCCTGACATCCAAAATATGATGACCACGATGAAAATCGGGTCACACTTAGAACTTTACAGCAACATCATCAGGATGATCTTAACAAAGATCACCCGATGTTAAAATATCACCCCAGTGAAAGATCATGCAGGTAGACAATATGATGACCCTCGCAAGCAACACGGTGATAACTGGAAACATGATCATGATGATGACAACGACCCTTAAGAAAAAATAGGCCGGGTTGAACAACTTAGAAAATGACCCCTTCGGAAGATCGGGTGACATCATCATCATAAAAGGGCAGGGTGATAATTGGAAGATCACCGGATATTTGAAAAATCACCCTCCGCAAGAAAATTAAGGCACATTGTAGCTCATCAGCAGGATCGGGATGATATCCAAACATCACCCGATATTGAAATATGATGATCCTGATGAAAAACAAGTCGACAGAAAACATGAGATGCTTACCACCATCGAAGCAAACATGATGATGATGACTTCCTCCTCGAAGAAAATATGATGCTGCAGCTGAAAAATGCCGAGGAGGTCCAACACTTAGGAAAATGGGCAAGAAGATATAGGGTTCAAATGAAGAAACCCCCTAAACATGAAAAATCAACCTCCAGGTCAAAATGAGTGCTAACACTGGCTCCGAATGGGGACGTGCAGGTGAAAACCTGCAGCAAGAACCAGATCTCCGGGTAGACCAGGCAAAAAACCAAAAAGCACGAACTGCACAAGACATTTACACTACATACATGTTTTTACAAATGTGCATAGCGACAAGTCATTTATGCAAAATAGAACTTAAGGAATTGGCCATGCACAGGCAATTCCAGAACTTCACCATCTAGGGCCTGGAGGAAATAAGAATCCTCCCCATGAGTACTGCAAATCTGATATGGGCCCATCCATAAGGGTTCAAATTTACCATGTTTACCCTTTTCTTGACCTTTTGCATTCCAAATGAGCACCAGATCATTGACTTGAAACTTCCTTTTTATAGCTCTCCTGTCAAACTGATATTTCACATCTTGTTGTCTTTTGAGATTGATCTGGTGGGCTTTCCTTCTATTTTCATCCAATGCAACCAGCTGGTTCACTCTTTCTGTCATGGAGTCTTCAATCTCCTCATCATTTTCCTGAATGAATCTGTAAACTGGTAGGAGATTGTTTATGGGCAATCTGGCTGATGCACCATATACTAGCTCAAAGGGTGACATCCCAATAGCCCTTTTTACTGTCACTCTGTCAGCCCATATTGCTAAGTTCAATTTTGAGTCCCAAGCTCTCTTGTTCTTGTCCAGTATCCTCTTGATAATTTTCATGATGCTTTTATTGCTTGATTCTGCTTGACCATTCCCTTGTGGGTGATATGGTGATGTATATGATAGATTTATCCCATACCTGTTGCAAAAATCAACAAATTCACCTGATCTGAAGCACATAGCATTATCAATGACTATCTTGAATGGTACTCCAAACCTGATGATAATATTTTCTAGCATGAAATCTGTCACCACCTTACTTGTAGCTCTCTTAGTTGGAATGGCCTCAATCCATTTGGTAAAGTAATCAGTTGCCACAAAAATCCAACTGTGTCCCCTACTTGATTTGTCTACAATTTCCCCTATGAAGTCAATTCCCCATTGCTGAAATGGAGCATCCACAGTTACAGTTCTGAGGGGTAAAGCACCATCATATTTCAGCTTTCCTAAAAATCTTTGGCAAGGGTCACACTTCCTCACTAACTTTTGTGCATCTGAAAAGAGAGTGGGCCACCAATATCCTACTCTGAGAATTTTATGAGCTGTTGTTTGGGCAGTATAATGTCCACCACACAATCCTTTATGCATATCAATCAAAACATTGTTAGCCATATCCTCATCCACACATCTCAACAGCACACCATCAGGGTTTTTCCAGTATAGCTCACCTTGAACAATAACATACCTGATCGCATGTAACTTTAAAGTCCTCTTTTGACTGTCACTGAAATGGGAAGGAAAATTCAGATTTTGCAAGTAGTAGATAATATCCTTGTACCATTCAGATCCTGATACATTTACACTCTCATTTTGGACTGCATTAACTTGGCATGTTTCCAAGTTTGACTGTGTCATCATCTTGGCTAATCCTTGTCCTCTTATCAACTTGGTAACTTGTATGTCTATGTTAAACTCTTGCAGTTTGTTTATCCATCTGCACCTTCTTCCAGTCACCTCCTGCTGAGTGAATATGTCTTTGACTGCTGCATGGGGTACATATGCAATTATATATGATCCTACCAAGTATGGTCTGAAACTTTTGATGGCTCTGACTAGTGCATATGCCTGTTTTTCCATAATATCATACTTCAACTCAGAGGCCTGCAAGGACATACTGAAGAAAGCGATGGGCTGTTCAAAACCATCTTTGTTTTTCTGTAGCAAACATGCAGCAACAGTATGAAAGGAAGCAAATGAAAATACTTGGAATGGCCTAGAAAAATCAGGAGATTTAAGAACAGGGGCCATCTTGATTGCCTCTTTGATACTCTGAAATGATTCTATTGCTTCCCTTTCCCAGTGGACAGTTGCATCCTTCTTCATCATCTTGGAAATGTTCCTTGTGGTTTCTGCAAAGTTGGGAACAAATCTCCTAACAAAATTTATCTGTCTAAAGAAGGACTGAACTCCTTTTACAGTTTTTGGCATTTGAATTCTGTCAATAGCAGCCACTCTCTCTGGATCTATCCTGACTCCATCCTTGGAAACAATATGTCCCAGGAGCTTTCCTTCAACTACCCCAAAGGCACACTTCTTTGGATTTAAAGAAATACCATACTCTAGTGCTCTTATGAAAATCTGCTCTAGATGCAAACAATGCTGCTCTTCTTTCTTTGAGTAAGCAGTCAAGTCATCCTGATATACAGCCAGAATTGAATCAATCAACCCTGCAAAAGCAACATCCATTGCTCTTTGAAATGTAGCACCTGCATTGGTTAGTCCGAAGGGCATTCTAACATACACATAAGTTCCCCATGGAGTGGTAAAGGCGGTCTTATACTGTTCTGATTCCTTTACCTTCACCTGATTATAACCTGAAAATCCATCCATCATGGATAAGAGTTCACAACCAGTCACTCTCTACAACATAGCTTCCATATTAGGCAGTGGATAGTTATGCTTTAAAGAGGATACATTCAAGTTCCTGAAGTCAACACAAAGCCTAATATCACCATTCTTTTTTCTGACTGGGACAAGGTTAGACACCCAAGTTGAATGCCTGATTGGCACAATTATTCTAGCTTCCCTGAGCCTTTTGAGTTCTTCTTGCATCTTGGGAGCTAAGGTAGGATTAATAGGTCTTTGCTTTTGTCTAAATGGCTTAGCTCCAGGCTTCAATGGGATCTCATGCTGGAATAAATCTTCCCTATAGGCTTTTAGGTCCTCATATGACCAAGCAAAAACATGTTTATACTTTTTCAGTAATGCAATCAGTATACTCCTAATGTGTGGTTTGAGCTGTTTACCAATGTATACCTTTTGAGGGGCCTGAGATGTCCCCAAATTTATCTCTTCTAAATCTTCCTTATTTGTGGGAGATGTCCTTGTGACCAATTTATCTCTACTGTCAAAAGCTCTTTCCAAAGCTACCAACCCTCTAGGGATTTTATTAGTCTTCAATTGAATTATCTCTTTTCCCACAAGAGTTTCTTTTCCATCTATAGTCTCTACAAAAGCTTGGAAATCAATTTCTTGATTCTCATATTCATCTATGCAGTGCAAAAATTTCAACAAATCCCTATCATCATTAAACACTTGCCAACTGCATATATTTTCTGGTACTGCAGGCCTAATTTTAACTTCTACATTTGTAACATCTGACAGAGTGATGTCATCTGGCCTTATTGCAACATTGGCTAAGAAATCAGCCATAACATTCTTTGACCTCTCTACCCAGCCTATTGAAAATGCATCAAATAGTTCAATGGTATCCCAAACAGCATGCTTGTATTGTTTCAATCTTTTATTTTTTGAAGCATACTTATCTCTAATTTGGGATACAATCAACTCAGAATCCCCAAATACTCTTAACATTTTAATTCCATGTTTGAGAGCAATATTTAGGCCTAAGAGTAAAGCCTCATATTCTGGAATGTTGTTTGTGCAATCAAACCTCAGCAAGAAAGAGAATTTGAGGAGCTTTCCTGTTGGAGACAGGAAAACAACTCCAGCTCCAGAGCCTTCTTTTGCACAAGCTCCATCAAAAAACATGGTCCACAAACCTTGCTGATCCAATTCTTCAATGCAGGCATTTTTCTTTTTATCTTCTGTATCATCTGAGACAACCTTGAAGTTATCACAGTCAGTGTCTACAAAGCATACCTGTTCCTCTGCTTCTTGGTCTTCCACTGTCTCTGATGATCTTTGTTCTCTGATTAGCTTAACATCCCTGCCATTCATTGGAATCATGGCATATGACAGGTCCAGCTACATACTTCCACCAATTAGTGCTGCCCATCTTCTTGACAACAACATACCATACTGTGGCTTGATGTCAACCACTGTTATATTCATTTTATATCTCTTTTCAGGAAATGCTGCCAGTTTGAAATCTACATCCTTCATGATTCCAATAACTGGTACCTCTCTGGCATCCATAGCATAACATTTTCCACATGCCTTGTCAATTTTCAATCCAGCTTGTTGCATGATGGCCAAAGGCATGACATTTGTAGATGCTCCAGAGTCAAGCATACAATTTCTAATTATTTTTCCATTTATAACGAGGGAAATATAAAATGGTTCCACTTGTGAAGGACACTTTGTCATAGTCACTCCTAAATAGACTTCAGGAGTCTCATCTTCTTCATTACACATGACATGTTTTTCACCCTGGGTCTGAACATTTTGTTTAGCTTGAAAAGTTACCCCTGAGATTAGGGATATTGTCCTACTCTTGATTTCTTCCACTTTCATCAATTCCATAAGTGGAACAGAGACTTTTACCTGAGAGAGGACCTGAGCTATATCAAATGGAGCATAATTTTGTATAACAGTTGTAGCTTGCTCCACAATCTTGTTTTTATCCTGAGCTGATTTAGCTTTTACTTTCATAGTTCCCTGATCATCATTCTTGTCTTGGGAACCTTTACTTTGATCTTCAGCCTGAGGGATTTTGTTTTCTGGTCCTTGAGATTCATGACCTGTTCTATGTCTAAAATTCTGTTTATTATTTACCCACTGCCTTTTTTGTGGTTCAATTCCTTTATGACCATGCACTAGCTGACCTGCAGAAATATCTTCTGGCTGATGTGGGTTGCCTACTTGATTTTTACCTCTGAGATTGTAGTTTCTTTTGACTTGAGCAACTGCTGCAGCTGTGAAGGCTCTAATTTCCTCATCAGAAGGTCGTTGTAAGTTACTCAGAAAATTGTGTGAGCTCTGAGCATACACATAGTTATCTTCATTATCTTCATCATATGGGAACTGTTGGCAGGCCTGAATTTGATGATCTGTATTCTCATCAGCATCATAAAGAGTGTATCCATTGCCTATGGACATCATATTAACATCATCATCTTGCACATAATGTGGCTCATTGCATTCATTACAAGATGTAGCATTATCATACAAGGATTGAGCAATCATACACTGTGACTGTGAATGTGGCATCTGACAAATTATACACCATGGAGCATCATCAACAATATTTATAGCTTTCTTTAGAGGATCAGGAGTTTCTTTGACATGTTGAGCTCTCTGATTTGTGTTGTTACGTGGGAATATAGGCTTACCATCATGCCAATTGGTGTTATAAGGCATATCATGCAATGATGGCCTCTTTTCCTGCCTTTGATAGACTTGCCTATCAGGACCCATCCCTTTTTCACTTCTGGCTAATCTATAGCTTAGGTCCTTAACAACATTTGCCAATTTGTCTATCTTATCTTCAGGGGCAGATGTATTACCTTGAGTGTTCTGAGGCTTGTTTGGATTCTGCAGAATTTTTATATCATCCCTTCTATTTGTCTTGCCTGATGCTTTCCTATTGTTTTCAATATTCATTGCAATTCTGAAAGCATCCCTGAGAGTAGCAGGACCTTTATCTCTTAATCCATATGCAGTTTTTGCATCAAAGGCATTGATATACAATATTATGCACATTGGTTCATTTGGCCTCATGTGATGTGGCAATTTGTTTAACACTTTAGTAAATCTTGCATTAAAATCTGCAACCTGCTCATTTGACCCTTTAGTGATACTGGTGAACTCATTTACAAAAAAGCTAGGGTCAGTTTTGTCACCATATTGCTCCTTGAACATCCTTTTAAAATCATCCCATGATGAAATACTCCGGTCAGGCAGATTCTTGTACCATTCTCTTGCCTCATCTATTAAGGATTGCATGAATGACTTCATGAAAACATCCTCATGTTCAACCTCAAAGTTATCCATGACATTTTGAAAGGCTTTTAGATGATCTTCTCCTGACACTGTGTTGTTTCCTGAAAATTTAGGCACTTGCAGCCTCAGATGCTTGTCAATGGGGTTAGGATACCCAGGAATACCATCAAACACCAGCTGCCTGAATCTATCTAACTGCATGGGCTATCTGTTTAACTGATTAACATTAACATTTCTGTTTGCATTCTGGTTTCTTACATTGTTCAGTGGTATCCTAGCATCATTCACATTTTGTCTCTCATCATTATGCTAATGTTGCACTTCATTTCTTTGCTGATGTCTCTGCACATTTGCATTCTCTAGGGTAGGAACTGAATCATTTTGGGCAGTTCTTAAAGCTTGCACTTTCTGCTTCATATCATCTCTGATTTTCATGGCTTGTAGATATTCTAGTTCTGCTCTTAGATTTCTGATTTCTTCAGCTAACTGTTCATCCTTAGGCATGGAGGTAGATGGTCTCATACCATTCTAGTCATCATCTTCATCATCCCTCAGAGACTCTGCCTCTTCAAACCTTTCACTAGGGTCTAGAAATGGGCGTTCTTGGAACACCTCTGACCTCATTCTCATGCTACCACCCTGTTACCTCTCATATGCACCTTGAATATCAGCTTCTGCATTTGAAAGGTAAGGCACATGCTGTCCTGATGGCCTAGGGTTATCTTGCATATCATCACCTTTTCTGGGGGAACCCTCATGACTAACTGAGACAGCTCCCTTTCTTCTGTACATCATTCTTCTTGTTACTGGTAACTCTTTAAATAAAGGATTTTGTTGGGATCTTCTCCCCTGCATATAAATTTTACTTTGACCGGTTGGGAGATTACTTCGGAGTCGCCACCTATTACTAGGAACTATTTTCTTTTGAAAACCAGGGTTCTTTCACAAATTCCCCAGTAGAGTCGCCAATTTCTATTGACTTTTTCCCAGACTGGATGCTTATTCCCAGATTTCCCTACAAGGTAGCCATCAGTGATCAACAGGATCTCTGGGCCAGGGGCCAACAGTGTAGGAGATAGACTCTATATTTTATCTCCTCTTCTTCTTCAGGCTCTGCAAAACCTAGGGGGGTATTCCCTACTCAACATCCATGAGGATATGCATACAAAGGCTAAGATGCTGACAGAAAGCAGATAAGTCCTCCTGTAAGTAGACCAAAACTGAAAGATAAGAGCAAAGGGGCTAGCTTTGGGCCTATTTGCAGTTGTAGACAGAGGACTGAGGATCCTAAAACTAATTCTAATGTCCTAATGGTTGTTTTAGATTTTGATTTGGATTTTAAGTTTGGATGCAAAGCTGGACATGGTTGTAACACAAATACAAAGCAAGATTGGTGCCTATCCAGGGCCTGGAGTTAGTAGACATACACCTGTGAATGATCAACATGAACAGCTAAAACTGGATTTCAGGGGGATATATGTGATACCTGCCTTACAGATATCTCCCAATACATAGTGTTAAGTTATCTCTACTTATGGCATCCCTACTACAGTATACCCTTCCCAATGTTCAACCTGAAAACAATTTAATCTACCCCTTGAGCAGAAGTTAAAAGATCAGACATTCAACATAGGAATTCTATGCTCTAGAATCTAAACATTACCCAAATATCCAGATTCAGAAGAAGAATACATGCAATACTGGAGACAGAATTAACAAAACACATGCTAAGATAGCATTTCTCATATAAGATTAATCATGAAATCAGTGGGTTCATGCCAAAACATACAACAAGAGATACATAGACTCACAGGTTTAGCTGTACAGAGCAACCAGATCAGCTTGTTTTGAATTACAGAGCCAAAAATCTTCAACTTTCAACAACCAAAAATGAGTAACACTTCCTGCTTATAATAGCCAGGTAGTGTACCACAGCAATTAATTACATGGTTGACCAAAAATCCTGCCAGATACACAGTATCAGAAAAATGGCGCTCAACGCATTACCAGATTGGCGCCCAAACATGAATGCAGCAGGTAGGGGAGGAGACAGGAAGAAACCTCGAGCCCTGCGCCACTGTCCGTTGATGTACACCTTCAATCGGGTACCAGATCCGTCCATACCTCTGCAACCTTCGCCATTAATGGCGTACCAACCCGCGGCCTGGGGAAAAACATCAACTGTGCATCGCAACCATTTCCCGCCAAGATTCATCGTCATGATATTTGAAAATATGCAGGATATCAATTATCCCACATGCACCCCGCGGCGACCTTTTCAACACTTTATATACTAGGCCACGAGCATATATAATGTCGGTGCTTTTTCTCCTGACGACACTAGTATAAGACTTCATCATCATCCTCCAACAACATGATATCCTGTCACTTGAAATATCACCCTGACGTCAGCATCATATCGCAATATAACCTGCATGATAATCGCCTTCATCGGCACAACCTGATCCATCAGAGGAAGATCCTCCTGCTTAGCCGATACCAAAAGTCTGGCCGATGAACATCCTGATGATGTCATCGTCATATCCTGCTGATGTCATCAGCATATCTGCCTACTGCGTACCTCCTCATATCCGGATGACGTCATCATCACATCGACATCAGGATGATATTCGGAATATAACCGGATATTTGGAAATATCATCCTGATGCACAAATATCATGCTGCACTGTAGCTCCACTATAAGATCGGGGTGATAGATGAATATGCCAGATATTTGAAAAGATCACCCCCCACTAGATAATGCATGAAGCCGGCAGGCGGATATCTCCTTGATATCAGCATCATCAGGATGAAAAAATAATGAACATGAAGTGATACAACAACATCAGGATGATATTGACTAAGATCATCCTGACGTCCAAAATATGATGACCACGATGAAAATCGGGTCACACTTAGAACTTTACAGCAACATCATCAGGATGATCTTAACAAAGATCACCCGATGTTAAAATATCACCCCAGCGAAAGATCATGCAGGTAGACAATATGATGACCCTCACAAGCAACACGGCGATAACTGGAAACATGATCATGATGATGACGACGACCCTTAAGAAAAAATAAGCCGGGTTGAACAACTTAGAAAATGACCCCCTCGGAAGATCAGGGTGACATCATCATCATAAAAGGGCAGGGTGATAATTGGAAGATCACCGGATATTTGAAAAATCACCCTCCGCAAGAAAATTAAGGCACATTGTAGCTCATCAGCAGGATCGGGATGATATCCAAACATCACCCGATATTGAAATATGATGATCCTGATGAAAAACAAGTCGACAGAAAACATGAGATGCTTACCACCATCGAAGCAAACATGATGATGATGACTTCCTCCTCGAAGAAAATATGATGCTGCAGCTGAAAAATGTCGAGGAGGTCCAACACTTAGGAAAATGGGCAAGAAGATATAGGGTTCAAATGAAGAAACCCCCTAAACATGAAAAATCAACCTCCAGGTCAAAATGAGTGCTAACAGGAGGCCCCTATCCATCCTCTCTTGAGAAGACAATATAATGGACACACTTATTAATTAGTGTGTTTGCATTTGAGTTAGATATTCCAAGTTCTGGGCTTCATAAATCACCATTCGCCTTAACCTTAGGTAGAATAAGCATTGTCTTCAAGTGTTTTTTTATTGTACTTATACTCATGGAAATTTGTGCCTTGACGGGCTTCTTGAACATACACATCATGATTGTAATTCTCATCAAACCTTGGCCATTGTATTCTCTTGTTTGGAGTGTTTGTATTGCTTGCCAAGAAACTATCATTGACATTATCCAAAACCACCAAGATCTTTGAACCATTGGAATATTTGGCATCATCAAATCTATCATTTGACCTTCCAAGTCCAAAGTTTGAGACCCAAAATCCAAAAATTGCCAAAAATCTAGACCAAATCCAAGCAACTGTCTCACTTTGGCACCAAAACTTCTCTATTTGGTTCCTAAAAAATCATCTATGGCTTAATTCACTATTTTGGCAACATTCATCCAATCCCCGGTACCATTACCCTCTTTTTTGGCACCTTATCCCTAGAATTTGGCACCAACTGAAGATCAGATGGCACACACTAGTACAAAAAGAGCAATATATTACTAAAAAAACTACTAAAAACTTCTTATAAATGACCAAACATGGTCATGTGACCATTAGTAGTTTATTTCCAGTCATTTATAACATGACCAAATTGATGACTAAACCATTTTTTAGTCATTTTTTAGTTGTTTTGATTGATCGATTTAGTAGTATATTTAGTCATTGATTGTTCTAATCTGGTCACTTATTTAGTCATTGATTGTTGATAATTGGTCACTTATTTAGTCATTTTTATTCATTGATTTCTGTCCATTGGTAGTGTATTTAGTCATTAATTTTAATCATCATTTGGATCAATTTGCTAGTATATTTAGTCATTTTTATTCATTGATTTAACTCTGGTCATATATTTAGTCATATTTATTCATTGTTCACTGATTTTTGTCAATTGGTAGTATATTTAGTCCATTTAATTATTAATTAATGTCAATTAGTAGTATATTTACTTATTTTGAATCTTACACAATGAAACAACTTTGAGAAGGTAAAAACAACTTGTTTTATTGATAAAAAATTCTTACAAATAGCATATAGATCTAAAAAAAGTTACAATGCTTTCTCTTTACTAAAAAAACCTTCATGGTTAGAATACATAACTCAAAGAATGAGCAAGAAACTAATTTCTAAGTTACAGTGCACCAAAAGATAGAAAGAATATAGGTAAGAGGCCTCGGTGACTATACAGAGCTTGGACCAGTAGGAATTCCACCACTTGCAGGCATAGAGCTTGATGCTACTGGACACTTACTAGGAGAACCTCTTGAAATTTTAGAAGTACTACTTGCTTTATCTCTTCTCCATTGGAAATTGTGAGTACTATGCAAAGGCCTTGACATATAGCCTACTCTTTTGTATGTACTTAGAAAGCCCCTTCCATACACAACTCTTGTTGAAGTCCTAGTAAGAAATGGAAAAGGATGATGTAATGGAGGCTGAGAAATGACAAGAGGTTCAACATTTGAATTCAAAGCATTTTTTTGCATAATCTATGCGTAAACAACAAATGAGCACAAATTATAAAGTTAGCCATATAAATCTACAAGAATAAGCACACCAACAATCTTCAAAACCTTGAGAAACCTACCTTCAACATTTGGGACATGAATGATGTCTTGTTCAAGGTCAAAGCCATTTTAGCCATTTCTTTTCTAGAAAATTCAATATAGGCTAACATGTTATTTACAGTAGTTAGATTACAATTACATAATTAGCTTTTTCAATTCTTTACACTATCAAATGAGGATAATTCAGAAAAAATAACTTATACATAGCATTGAATTAATTAATTTGATAGAATCAGCATCTACCCTTTGGGTTGGCTGGTCATAGCATCTGTTTGTATTATAACCTTGACAACTTCACCATAACAACTGAAATGTTTGGATAATGACCCTTTAGTTGCAGCAAAGTGAACTTGAAATGTCAGAAAATAATGAGTGAATAGAGACCAACCATAGATAAACTCTTCTCTATTAAGGACAATTTACGTGCCTTGTATATGCTTCCACATTTTGCATACATGTCTAACAGGGCAATTGCAACTACAACATTTGAGAAAATTCCTCTATCTTTTATGTTTTGATGGATGTCCATACCCTATTCCAAAGCAACCATTTTGACATAGCCAAGGAGGATGCTGTTAAAGATAGTGGAATTTGGCTTTACACTAGCCAATTGCATTTACTTTCAAATTTCTAAAGCCTTTCCAACAAATCTATTTTATGCATATCCTACAATCATTATAGACTAAAATTTACACTAGCCTTCAACTCAACTACTACAAGAAAAACCATATTATTCTTCTGTGGCATTGACAAATAACTAAGTATCACTAATCACATCTGTAACAACTTAACATAAGACATAGAAAGTAATCCTTACAATACTCCATCACTTCTTTGACAATAGATTGGAATTCATCATCTATATATTCATGAGTTGGAAAAGGTACAAAACTAATATTTGATGGTCTAAACAATGTCCAAGGAAAATCTTGCTCAGAGTTCTCTTCAAGCATACCAAACATCTGATGGTTCTCTTCTGCACAATTGTTCTCCAAGTGACTTTGGGTTTGATGAATATCTAAGTCACCTCCTTTTTCTATTTTGTCATAGAAAGTAGAGCTTCCATTCTATTGTGCAACAAATATTATAAATGAATCCAAAACATGTTGTAGCTATTATGCATATAAACCCATAAAAATACATGAAATTATCAATAAAAGAACTCTAGACATTAAGAAAAAATCTTTCAATATATTCCAAATGAGAACCTACAAAAACACATTTAATGTTTGAGTACAATATAATTTGTAGTGATGATTCAAACGAATTATAATTGTTGATCAAAATGAGAAACCTAAGAAACATGAAAAAAAAACAATAAATTAAATATTCATAAGAATGCACAGCTAGCACGCTATTTCAAATTAGGTCTATGGGACTAAAAATGCAACAAAGGTTGGAACTTCTTGGGATTTTCTAGTTAGATCAAGAGTTATTTAAGTATAAACAAAGAAGATCAGTGAATACCATTAAGAAGCCACTGAATCCATACTGTAAAGTTGGTCTAATGTCGACCCCTAATTGTAAGTCATTTACATATGGTCAATTTGTATCCATGATAGTCTTCAAATATAGAAAGCCTAAGGGAGCCCATGAATGATTCAGATGGATGCTATAATCATATATATGTGGCCCATGTTTATGAAATATAAATGCTCCTTTGTTTTTGGGATGGGTGATATTCTTGATTGAAAAGAAAAATTAATCACCATGAGAACTTCAACTTGAAAGTATTCTACCATGCTAGAACACCTATAATGTAAGAGAGAAACAAGTTGAAATCTTTAAAACATGTTTTAAAACTTAGTACCAAAATTTATCAGTTGAGATTATAAAACAAATAAGGTTTTCTAAATTTGAAAAGATGGTACGAAATTCTTAATTAAAAATGTCATGTATACACTTTTGAGGTGCCTGAGACCACATATTATTTTCCACCTAGATTGCATTTGATTTGAGGTGACTAATCCCATCTATTATTTTACACATAGATTACATCCCATGCCTCATTTTTAACATGGTCTAACCCGGGAAAGCAAAAATATTGCTTAAATGTATAGATATAAAGATTTGAATTTTGATTTCAGCAATTGAAATGTCATTTACTCTTCATCTCTTTTCTTCTACAACATGAAACAATAAGATGGTTATTGTCTCTCAAAATGTGATTTGAGAAAGTATGGACAAGACAAAGGTTAGCACCTTGAGGCCTAGGAAATTTTTGTTTTGACAAAAATAAGAGGACTTGACCTAACCAACATTATAACACAAGAATGTTATTCTCATAGCAAGGTAGATGCTGAGACTAATCCATATGAGGCTCCAAAGAAAATACTACTCAGGCATAATTTTTCTAATTGGTATAAAAACCAAAGATGTATCAATATAAAATAAATGATAGAAAATACTGCTCAGGAACCATTTTTCTAATTAGAATAAAAACTAGACATATATTAATGTAAAATATAGGATGCAAAAATAATCCTTATCAAGGCTGTAAAAATCTTGGAGTATAGAGTTGTGATATACGTGAAAAATATTAGATACCACAAAAATCTAGACCAATATGTTAGGGGCAATAGTTTGCCTCTCATACAACTACAAGATTGAGAAAACCCTTGCATGCCTATAGAGTTGGACAACATCTTGTATATCGCCTTCTCCATAATTGTCCTTGGAGGTGGGGAGTGTTCAAGGCTTCTAGATGTCTGTATCCCCAGTTTTAATGGAAAGTGTAGGTTTAGCATGGCCAAGGCTCTTGAATCGATTCATGTCTAGAGAAGAACAAGATGACCATCATTAATATTGTGGTGTAGATCTACTACTAAGAGGAAAATTCCTTAATGAATGTTCCCCTCCATTTGACCAAGATAAGAAAAAATATGTTTAAAATCTCAATACATCTTTTCTTTATGATATGGCCTCAAGATGGAGAATGTTTGGATCCACTGATTTGATTTAATTCAAAAAAGGGGACATTACATTAAGTGCAAGTGAATTCCACCTCAGCTAAAAAACATGGTTCATTCAATTAAAAGCTCTACCCAATAGTGATAAATGGCTAATACCCCTCACAAGTGTGCCTAAGGTTCAAAAGACTAAGTAACTAGTGGTGAAAGTAGCTTGTGGGTGCACCTGGGTTTAAAGGAGAATTTTAGTCAAAGGTCTTCATGATGTTGCAGTAGTTCCTATAAAATTTTAGAAGGGATGCATATATTGTGCATGATTTTCCTTCATTTCTAGCAGGGTTTTACACCATTAAACTCAGAAATTTACATGCTGGTACAGTACCTAAGGTTTGAAGGAACTTTTAGTATTTATTATCATTCATATGCTATTTTTCTACCTCTTCAAATTGCCTAGGGTTTAGTCATCATTTAAGGATGTTTTTAGTCTCTGATAACAACTGAATTCAAATATATAACAACAGTTTGGATGCCTTCTTCATTGCAGACTTTTTGATGCAGAAGTATCCAGTGGTGTAAGGGCAATCTTGCATCACCAAAAAATAAGTTAATTCAAAATCATTGTAGTTGTTTTCATTTCTTTCCATAGTTAGTGTTTCTAGTTCCATAATATCCAGAATAATGATGTAGGACTTTTAGTTTTTCCAAAACTGCTAAAAACAGCAACCTGCCTATTTTGGAAAGTGTACCTACCATTTTAGGAAAGTTTGCATTTGGGCACGGATTCAAACAAAAACTTATAGAAAGTTACATAACAGAAATATAAGACCTTTGGTGAAGGAATCAAGCAAAGATCATTTGTGAGCTGAAAGATATTAATTTTTTTGTTTTCTGAAAAGCCCCTAAAAATTTTTGGAATGAGATATGAGGCACTAAAACATTCCATAATGTCCTAAAAAGTTGATAGAAATCCATTTATAAATTTTCTGCATGATAGTTCACATCACGAGATTTCCAGTGCTTAAAATGGTTCATTAATCAGACATCTCGATCAAAAGTTATGCTTCCCAGAAGTTGACCTACTTTTGGAGGGAGTTGCAAATTTCAAAATTTAGCTGGAGGCCGCCAAAAAGTGCTATTTATGACTATTTTGGGAACCCTGGGAAGTAGTAGAGTTAAGGGGGCAAGTGTGGAGTCAAGAATAGGTGGGAAAATAGAAACCCTAGCTGATTTGGGGTTGCAGAAGGCAGAAGATTCTAGAGCTTGGTGAGGTGTAGTTGTAGTGTGTTGCAGCCTGTGGAGGATGGATTCCTCAGATTGTAATTGAGCTTCTGTAATGTAATGAGTTGCCCAGATCAATAAAGAAATATTCTATTTTCTATATTATATTTATGTTATTGTGTGTTTTATGATTTACCCCTTCATCAAGTGGTATCAGAGCAAGGGTTCCTGAGTGTGTAGACAGATCACTAACCGTGAGGCAGTTTGCACCAGGACCTAAGGTTTTGGGTTTACTGCGGAGATTAAGATGCCTCCATGAAGAAATCATATTGGGAGGAATGCTTTGATGAAAGTAGGTTTTAGAGCCCTACAAAGGCAAATTGATGCATTACAAGAGGAGCTATGAAGAGGGTTTGACTTGAGAATAAGAGAAGAAAGCAAAGATGAAGCTGAGGAAGAGCTATCTAAGGAAGAACAAGAAGCTGCAGGAGATCCTATAGAAGTTAGGTTGTTGAGGGCCATTTCAAAGAGCTGAAAGAGGCCCAGGATCTAAGTTTCTACATATTCTGGAGATTTGAATCCGAAACAGCTTATTGATTAGATCAATGACATGGAGGAGTATTTCAAGTATGAAGATGTGGAGGACCCAGATCGGATCAAGTTTACAAAAATAATGTCGAAGGGCCATGCCAATATTTGGTGGAAGGAGGTCCAATTAGAGAGGAACATAAGAGGAAAAGGAAAGATCACCAGATGGGATCGGATGGTGGAGAAACTGAAGAAGTAGTTCATTCCTATGGATTATGAGATGGAGTTGTTGAAGAAGCTGCAAGGACTAAAGCAAGGTAATAAGTTTGTCAAGGAGTATACAGAAGAGTTTTATAAGATTACTATTAGGATAGGCCATGCAGAGCCCAACAAGGAGAAGGTAGCCCATTACATTAATGGGTTGAGGCCAAGTATTCAAGAGGAGCTGAGCCCAGTCAGAATGACCACCATAGAAGATGCATACCAATTTTCCCTGAAGGTGGAAGAGAAGATGAATAAAAGATTTGATAGCAAGCAAAGGGGTAGAGATCAAGGTAGAAGGACTAGTGGAAGACCCTGTTGGTTTTTTCCCAGACTGGATACTTACTCCCAGATTTCCCTACAAGGTAGCCATCAGTGATCAACAGGATCTCTGGGCCAGGGGCCAACAGTGTAGGAGATAGACTCTGTATTTTGTCTCCTCTTCATCTTCAGGCTCTGCAAGACCTAGGGGGGTATTCCCTACTCAACATCCATGAGGATATGCATACAAGGCTGGGATGCTGACAGAAAGCAGATAAGTCCTCCTGTAAGTAAACCAAAACTGAAAGATAAGAGCAAAGGGGCTAGCTTTGGGCCTATTTGCAGTTGTAGACAGAGGACTGAGGATCCTAAAACTAATTCTAATGTCCTAAAGATTGTTTTAGATTTATATTTTGATTTTAAGTTTGGATGCAAAGCTGGACATGGTTGTAACACAAACACAAAGCAAGATTGGTGCCTATCCAGGGCCTGGAGGTAGTAGACATACACCTGTGAATGATCAGCATGAACAGTTAAAACTAGATTTCAAGGGGATATATGTGATACTTGCCTTACAGATATCTCCCAATACAGAGTGTTAAGTTATCTCTACTTATGGCATCCCTACTGCAGTATACCCTTCCCAATGTTTAACCTGAAAACAATTTAATCTACCCCTTGAGCAGAAGTTAAAAGATCAGACATTCAACATAGGAATTCTATGTTCTAGAATCTCAAATATTACTTAAATATCCAGACTCAGAAGAAAGATACATGCAATACTGGAGACAGAATTAACAAAACACATGCTAAGATAGCATTTCTCATATAAGATTAATCATAAAATCAGTGGGTTCATGCCAAAACATACAACAAGAGATACATAGACTCACAGGTTTAGCTGTACAGAGCAACCAGATCAGCTTGTTTTGAATTACAGAGCCAAAAATCTTCAACTTTCAACAACCCTCAAATGAGCAACACAACCTGCTATATACAGCAAGGAAGGTTCCCAACATTAATTGCATAGTTGATCAAAAATAATCCTGCCAGATACACAGTATCAGAAAAATGGCACTCAACGCATTGAATGCGGCAGGTAGAAGAGGGGACAGAAGAGGATCTTGAGCCATGAGCCACCAGCCGTGGATGTACAACTTCAGTCAGCTACTGGATCCGTCCACGCCATCGCCCATACCTCTGCAACAATTGCCATTAATGGCACACCAACCTGCGGCCTTGGGAAATGCAGAAAACTGTGCGTCGCAACTATTTCCCGCCAAGATACATCGTCATGATATTTGCAAATATGCAGGATATCAAATATCCCACATGCACCCCGCGGTGACCTCTTTAACACTTTATATACTAGGTCATGAGCATATATGATGTCAGTGCTTTTGCTCCTGACGACACTAGTATAAGACTTCATCATCATCCTCCAGTAGCATGATATCCTGTTGCTTGAAAAATCACCCTGACGTCAGCATCATATCACAATATAACCTGCATGATAATCACCTTCATCGGCACAACCTGATCCATCAGAGGAAGATCCTCCTGCTTAACCAATATCAAAAGTCTGGCCGATGAAAAATCCTGATGACGTCATCGTCATATCCTGCTGACGTCATCAGCATATCTGCCTACTGTGCACCTCCTCATATCCGGATGACGTCATCATCATATTCGCAACATTGGGGGATCTTCATAAGATGAGTAATGTTAGAAATATGACCCCCCGGACCTTGATGACGTCACCATATATCGGCATCAGGATGATATTCGGAAGATAACCGGATATTTGGAAATATCATCCTGATGCACAAATATCATGCTGCACTGTAGCTCCACTATAAGATCGGGGTGATAGATGAATATGTCAGATATTTGAAAAGATCACCCCCCACTAGATAATGCGCAAAGCCAACAAGCGGATATCTCCCTTCGGAAATATCATGATGCAGATAGGCAGAGAAATAGATATCACCCTGACTTAAGAATGACGTCAGCATCATCAGGGTGATAAAACAATGAACATGAAGTGATACAACAACATCAGGATGATATTGACTAAGATCATCCTAACGTTCAAAATATGATGACCACGATGAATATCGGGTCACACTTAGAACTTTACAGCAACATCATCAGGATGATCTTAACAAAGATTACCCGATGTTAAAATATCACCCCGCGAAAGATCATGCAGGCAGAAAATATGATGACTCTCGCAAGCAACACGGCGATAACTGGAAATATGATGATGATGACGACGACCCTTAAGAAAAAACAAGTCGGGTCGAACAACCCAGAAAATAACCCCTTCAGAAGATCAGGGTGACATCATCATCATAAAAGGGCAAGGTGATATTTGGAAAATCACCAGATACTTGAAAAATCACCCCCGCAAGCAAATCAAGGCACACTGTAGCTCATCAGCAGGATCGGGATAATATCCAAACATCACCCGATATCAAAACATGATGATCCTGATGAAAAATCTGGTCGACAGAAAATCATGATGATGCTGACCCCTTCCCTTAAAAAATATGATGCCGCAGCTGAGAAATGCTGAGGAGGTCCAACACTTAGGAAAATGGGCAAGAAGATATAGGGTTCAAATGAAGAAACCCCCTAAACATGAAAAAACAACCTCCAGGTCAAAATGAGCGCTAACACTGGCTCCGAATGGGGACGTGCAGGTGAAAACCTGCAGCGAGAACCAGATCTCCAGGCAGACCAGGCAAAAACCAAAAAGCATGAACTGTACAAGGCACTCACAATATATACATATTTTTTACAAATGTGCACAGCAACAAGTCATTTATGCAAAATAGAACTTAAGGAATTGGCCATGCACAGGCAATTCCAGAACTTCACCATCTAGGGCCTGGAGGAAATAAGAATCCTCCCCATGAGCACTACAAATCTGATATGGGCCCATCCATAAGGGTTCAAATTTACCATGTTTACCCTTTTCTTGACCTTTTGCATTCCAAATGAGCACCAGATCATTGACTTGAAACTTCCTTTTTATAGCTCTCCTGTCAAACTGATATTTCACATCTTGTTGTCTCTTGAGATTAATCTGGTGGGCTTTCCTTCTGTTTTCATCCAGTGCAACCAGCTGGTTTACTCTTTCTGTCATGGAATCTTCAATCTCCTCATCATTTTCCTGGATGAATCTGTAAACTGGTAGGAGATTGTTTATGGGCAATCTGGCTGATGCACCATATACTAGCTCAAAGGGTGACATCCCAATAGCCTTTTTTACTATCACCCTGTCAGCCCATATTGCCAACTTTAATTTTGAGTCCCAAGCTTTCTTGTTCTTGTCCAGTATCCTCTTGATAATTTTCATGATGCTCCTATTGCTTGATTCTGCTTGACCATTTCCTTGTGGGTGGTATGGTGATGCATATGATAGATTTATCCCATACCTATTGCAAAAATCAACAAATTCACCTGATCTGAAGCACATAGCATTATCAGTGACTATCTTGAATGGTACTCCAAACCTGATGATAATATTCTCTAGTATGAAATCTGTCACCACCTTACTTGTAGCTCTCTTAGTTGGAATGGCCTCAATCCATTTGGTAAAGTAATCAGTTGCCACCAAAATCCAACTGTGTCCCCCACTTGATTTGTCTGCAATTTCCCCTATGAAGTCAATTCCCCATTGCTGAAATGGAGCATCCACAGTTACAGTTCTGAGGGGTAAAGTACCATCATATTTCAGCTTTCCTGAAAATCTTTGGCAAGGGTGACACTTCCTCACTAACTTTTGTGCATCTGAAAAGAGAGTGGGCCACCAATATCCTGCTCTGAGAATTTTATGAGCTGTTGTTTCGGCAGTATAATGTCCACCACACAATCCTTTATGCATATCAATCAAAACATTGTTAGCCATATCCTCATCCACACACCTCAGCAGCACACCATCAGGGTTTTTCCAGTGTAGCTCACCTTGAACAATAACATACCTGATTGCATGTAACTTTAAAGTCCTCTTTTGACTGTCACTGAAATGGGAAGGACAATTCAGATTTTGCAAGTAGTAGATAATATCCTTGTACCATTCAGATCCTGATACATTTACACTCTCATTTTGGACTGCATTAACTTGGCATGCTTCCAAGTTTGACTGTGCCATCATCTTGGCTAATCCTTGTCCTCTTATCAACTTGGTAATCTGTATGTCTATGTTAAACTCTTGCAGTTTGTTTATCCATCTGCACCTTCTTCCAGTCACCTCCTGCTGAGTGAATATGTCTTTGACTGCTGCATGGGGTACATATGCAATTATATGTGATCCTACCAGGTAAGGTCTGAAACTTTTGATGGCTCTGACTAGTGCATATGCTTGTTTTTCCATAATATCATATTTCAACTCAGAGGCCTGCAAGGACATACTGAAGAAAGCGATGGGCTGTTCAAAACCATCTTCATTTTTTTGTAGCAAACATGCAGCAACAGTATGAAAGGAAGCAAATGAAAATACTTGGAATGGCCTAGAAAAATTAGGAGATTTAAGAACAGGGGCCATCTTGATTGCCTCTTTGATACTCTGAAATGATTCTATTGCTTCACTTTCCCAGTGGACAGTTGCATCCTTCTTCATCATCTTGGAAATGTTCCTTGTGGTTTCTGCAAAGTTGGGAACAAATCTCCTAACAAAATTTATCTGTTCAAAGAAGGACTGAACTCCTTTTATAGTTTTCGGCATTTGAATTTTGTCAATAGCAGCCACTCTCTCTGGATCTATCCTGACTCCATCCTTGGAAACAATATGTCCCAGGAGCTTTCCTTCAACTACCCCAAAGGCACACTTCTTTGGATTTAAAGAAATACCATACTCTAGTGCTCTTATGAAAATCTGCTCCAGATGCAAACAATGCTGCTCTTCTTTCTTTGAGTAAGCAGTCAAGTCATCCTGATATATAGCCAGGATTGAATCAATCAACCCTGCAAAAGCAACATCCATTGCTCTCTGAAATGTAGCACCTGCATTGGTTAGTCCGAAGGGCATTCTAACATACACATAAGTTCCCCATGGAGTGGTAAAGGTGGTCTTATACTGTTCTGATTCCTTCACCTTCACCTGATTATAACCTGAAAATCCATCCATCATAGATAAGAGTTCACAACCAGTCACTCTCTGCAACATAGCTTCCATATTAGGCAGTGGATAGTTATCCTTTAAAGAGGATACATTCAAGTTCCTGAAGTCAACACAAAGCCTAATATCACCATTCTTTTTTCTGACTGGGACAAGGTTAGACACCCAAGTTGAATGCCTGATTGGCACAATTATTCCAGCTTCCCTGAGCCTTTTGAGTTCTTCTTGCATCTTTGGAGCTAAGGTAGGATTAATAGGTCTTTTCTTTTGTCTAAATGGCTTAGCTCTAGGCTTCAATGGGATCTCATGCTGGAATAAATCTTCCCTATAGGCTTTCAGGTCCTCATATGACCAAGCAAAAACATGTTTATACTTTTTCAGTAATGCAATCAGCATACTCCTAATGTGTGGTTTGAGCTGCTTACCAATGTATACCTTCTGAGGGGCCTGAGATGTCCCCAAATTTATCTCTTCTAAATCTTCCTTATTTGTGGGAGATGTCCTTGTGACCAATTTATCTTTACTATCAAAAGCTCTTTCCAAAGCTACCAACCCTCTAGGGATTTTATTAGTCTTCAACTGAATTATCTCCTTTCCCACAAGAGTTTCTTTTCCATCTATGGTTTTTACACAAGCTTGGAAATCAATTTCTTGATTCTCATATTCATCTATGCAGTGCAAAAATTTTAACAAGTCCCTATCATCATTAAACACTTGCCAACTGCATATATTTTCTGGTACTGCAGGCCTAATTTTAACTTCTACATTTGTAACATCTGACAGAGTGATGTCATCTGGCCTTATTGCAAATTGGCTAAGAAATCAGCCATAACATTCTTTGACCTCTCTACCCAGCCTATTGAAAATGCATCAAATAGTTCAATGGTATCCCAAACAGCATGCTTGTATTGTTTTAATCTTTTGTTTTTTGAAGCATACTTATCTCTAATTTGGGATACAATCAGCTCAGAATCCCCAAATACTCTTAACATTTTGATTCCATGTTTGAGAGCAATATTTAGGCCTAAGAGTAAAGCCTCATATTCTGCAATGTTGTTTGTGCAATCAAACCTTAGCAAGAAAGAGAATTTGAGGAGCTTACCAGTTGGAGACAGGAAAACAACTCCAGCTCCAGAGCCTTCTTTTGCACAAGCTCCATCAAAAAACATGGTCCACAAACCTTGCTGATCCAATTCTTCAATGCAGACATTTTTCTTTTTATCTTCTGCATCATCTGAGACAACCTTGAAGTTATCACAGTCAGTGTCTACAAAGCATACCTGTTCCTCTTCTTCTTGGTCTTCCACTGTCTCTGATGATCTTTGTTCTCTGATTAGCTTAACATCCCTGCCATTCATTGGAATCATGGCATATGACAGGTCCAGCTGCATACTTCCACCAATTAGTGCTGCCCATCTTCTTGACAACAACATACCATACTGTGGCTTGATGTCAACCACTGTTATATTCATTTTATATCTCTTTTCAGGAAATGCTGCCAGTTTGAAATCTACATCCTTCATGATTCCAATAACTGGTACCTCTCTGGCATCCATAGCATAACATTTTCCACATGCCTTGTCAATTTTCAATCCAGCTTGTTGCATGATGGCCAAAGGCATGACATTTGTAGATGCTCCAGAGTCAAGCATACAATTTCTAATTTTTTTTCCATTTATAACCAGGGAAACATAAAATGGTTCCACTTGTGAAGGACACTTTGTCATAGTCACTCCTAAATAGACTTCAGGAGCCTCATCTTCTTCATTACACACGACATGTTTCTCACCCTGGATCTGAATATTTTGTTTAACTTGAAAAGGTACCCCTAAAATTAGGGATATTGTCCTATTCTTAATTTCTTCCACTTTCATGAGTTCCATAAGTGGAACAGAGACTTTTACCTGGGAGAGGACCTGAGCTATATCAAATGGAGCATAATTTTGTGTAACAGCTGTAGCTTGCTCCACAATCTTGTTTTTATCTTGAACTGATTTAGCTTTTACTTTCATAGTTCCCTGATCATCATTCTTGTCTTGGGAACCTTTACCTTGATCTTCAGCCTGAGGGATTCTATTTTCTGGTCCTTGGGATTCATGACCTGTTCTATGTCTGAAGTTCTGTTTATTATTAACCCACTGCCTTTTTTGTAATTCCATCCCCTTATTACCATGCACTGGCTGTCCTGCAGAAATACCTTCTGGCTGATGTGGGCTGCTTACTTGATTTTTACCTCTGAGATTGTAGTTGCTCTTGACTTCAGCAATTGCTGCAGCTGTGAAGGCCCTAATTTCCTCATTAGAAGGTCGTTGTAAGTTACTCAGAAAATTGTGTGAGTTCTGAGCATAGGCATAGTTAACTTCATCATCTTCATCATATGGGAACTGTTGGCAGCCCTAAGTTCCATCATTTGTACTCTCATCAGCATCATAAAGAGTGTATCCATTGCTTATGGACATCATATTTACATCATCATCTTACACATGATGTGGCTCATTGCATTCATTACAAGATGTAATATTATCACACAAGGACTGAGCAATCATACACTGTAACTGTGAATGTGGCATCTGGCAAATCATACACCATGGAGCATCATCAACAATATTTACAGCTTTCTTTAGAGGATCAGGAGTTTCTTTGACATGTTGAGCTCTTTGATTTGTGTTGTTGCGCGGGAATACAGGTTTACCATCATGCCAATTGGTATTATAAGGCATATCATGCAATGATGGCCTCCTTTCCTGCCTTTGATAGACTTGCCTATCAGGACCTATCCCTTTTTCACTTCTAGCTAATCTATAGCTTAGGTCCTTAACAACATTTGCTAATTTGTCTATCTTATCTTTAGGGGCAGATGTATTACCTTGAGTGTTCTGAGGCTTGTTTGGATTTTGCAGAATTTTTATATCATCCCTTCTATTTGTCTTGCCCAATGCTTTCCTGTTGTTTTCAATATTCACTGCAATTCTGAAAGCATCCCTGAGAGTAGCAGGACCTTTATCTCTTAATCCATATGCAGTTTTTGCATCAAAAGCATTGATATACAATATTATGCACATTGGTTCATTTGGCCTCATGTGATGTGGCAATTTGTTTAACACTTTAGTAAATCTTGCATTAAAATCTGCAACCTGCTCATTTGACCCTTTAGTGATACTGGTGAACTCATTTACAAAAAAGCTAGGGTCAGTTTTGTCACCATATTGCTCCTTGAACATCCTTTTAAAATCATCCCATGATGAAATACTCCGGTCAGGCAGATTCTTGTACCATTCTCTTGCCTCATCTATTAAGGATTGCATGAATGACTTCATGAAAACATCCTCATGTTCAACCTCAAAGTTATCCATGACATTTTGAAAGGCTTTTAGATGATCTTCTCCTGACACAGTGTTGTTTCCTAAAAATTTAGGCACTTGCAGCCTCAGATGCTTATCAATGGGGTTAGGATACCCAGGAATGCCATCAAATACCAGCTGTCTGAATCTATCTAGCTGCATTGGCTATCTGTTTAACTGATTAACATTAACATTTCTGTTTGCATTCTGGTTTCTTACATTGTTCAGTGGTATCCTAGCATCATTCACATTTTGTCTCTCATCATTATGCTGATGTTGCACTTCATTTCTCTGTTGATGTCTCTGCACATTTGCATTCTCAAGGGTAGGAATTGAATTATTCTGGGCAGTCCTCAAAGCTTGCACTTTCTTCCTTAAGTCGTCTCTGATTGATATTGCCTGCTGATATTCAAACTCGGCCCTTAAGCTCCTAATTTCATCAGCTAGTTCTTCCTCACTGGGCCTAGAGGAGGATGGTTTTACCATATTCTGATCATCATCTTTGTCATCCCTCAGAGACTCAGCCTCTTCAAACCTTTCACTAGGGTCTAGAAATGGGCGTTCTTGGAACACCTCTGACCTCATTCTCATGTTACCACACTGTCGCCTCTCATATGCACCCTGAATATCAGCTTTTGCATTTGAAAAGTAGGGCTCATGCTGTCCTGATGGCCTAGGGTTATCTTGCACATCATCATTTTTTCTGGGGGAACCCTCATGACTAACTGAGACAGCTCCCTTTTTTCTGTACATCATTCTTCTTGTTACTGGTAACTCTTCAAATAAAGGATTTTGTTGGGATCTTCTCCCCTGCATATAAATTTTACTTTGACCGGTTGGGAGATTACTTCGGAGTCGCCACCTATTACTAGGAACTGTTTTCTTTTAAAAACCAAGGTTCTTTCAAAAATAACAATTTTCAAATCACCTTCCCCAGCAGAGTCACCAATTTCTATTGGTTTTTTCCCAGACTGGATGCTTACTCCCAGATTTCCCTACAAGGTAGCCATCAGTGATCAACAGGATCTCTGGGCCAGGGGCCAACAGTGTAGGAGATAGACTCTGTATTTTGTCTCCTCTTCATCTTCAGGCTCTGCAAGACCTAGGGGGTATTCCCTACTCAACATCCATGTGGATATGCATACAAGGCTGGGATGCTGACAGAAAGCAGATAAGTCCTGTAAGTAGACCAAAACTGAAAGATAAGAGCAAAGGGGCTAGCTTTGGGCCTATTTGCAGTTGTAGACAGAGGACTGAGGATCCTAAAACTAATTCTAATGTCCTAAAGATTGTTTTAGATTTATATTTTGATTTTAAGTTTGGATGCAAAGCTGGACATGGTTGTAACACAAACACAAAGCAAGATTGGTGCCTATCCAGGGCCTGGAGGCAGTAGACATACACCTGTGAATGATCAGCATGAACAACTAAAACTGGATTTCAAGGGGATATATGTGATACCTGCCTTACAGATATCTCCCAATACAGAGTGTTAAGTTATCTCTACTTATGGCATCCCTACTGCAGTATACCCTTCCCAATGTTTAACCTGAAAATAGTTTAATCTACCCCTTGAGCAGAAGTTAAAAGATCAGACATTCAACATAGGAATTCTATGTTCTAGAATCTCAAATATTACTTAAATATCCAGACTCAGAAGAAAGATACATGCAATACTGGAGACAGAATTAACAAAACACATGCTAAGATAGCATTTCTCATATAAGATTAATCATAAAATCAGTGGGTTCATGCCAAAACATACAACAAGAGATACATAGACTCACAGGTTTAGCTGTACAGAGCAACCAGATCAACTTCTTTTGAATTACAGAGCCAAAAATCTTCAACTTTCAACAACCCTCAAATGAGCAACACAACCTGCTATATACAGCAAGGAAGGTTCCCAACATTAACTGCATAGTTGATCAAAAATAATCCCGCTAGATACACAGTATCAGAAAAATGGCGCTCAACGCATTGAATGCGGCAGGTAGAAGAGGGGATAGAAGAGGATCTTGAGCCATGAGCCGCCAGCCGTGGATGTACAACTTCAGTCAGGTACTGGATCCGTCCACGCCATCGCCCATACCTCTGCAACAATCGCCATTAATGGCGCACCAACTCGCGGCCTTGGGAAATGCAGAAAACTGTGCGTCGCAACCATTTCCCACCAAGATACATCGTCATGATATTTGAAAATATGCAGGATATCAAATATCCCACATGCACCCCGCGGTGACCTCTTTAACACTTTATGTACTAGGTCATGAGCATATATGATGTCGGTGCTTTTGCTCCTAACGACACTAGTATAAGACTTCATCATCATCCTCCAGTAGCATGATATCATGTTGCTTGAAAAATCACCCTGACGTCAGCATCATATCGCAATATAACCTACATGATAATCACCTTCATCGGCACAACCTAATCCATCGGAGGAAGATCCTCCTGCTTAACCAATATCAAAAGTCTGGCCGATGAAAAATCCTGATGACGTCACCGTCATATCCTGCTGACATCATCAGCATATCTGCCTACTGCGCACCTCCTCATATCCAGATGATGTCATCGTCATATTCAGAACATTGGGGGATCTTCATAAGATGAGTAATGTTAGAAATATGACCCCCCGGACCTTGATGACGTCACCATATATCGGCATCAGGATGATATTCGGAAGATAACTGGATATTTGGAAATATCATCTTGATGCACAAATATCATGCTGCACTGTAGCTCCACTATAAGATCGGGGTGATAGATGAATATGTCAGATATTTGAAAAGATCACCCCCCACTAGATAATGCGCGAAGCCGACAGGCGGATATCTCCCTTCGGAAATATCATGATGCAGATAGGCAGAGAAATAGATATCACCCTGACTTAAGAATGACGTCAGCATCATCAGGGTGATAAAACAATGAACATGAAGTGATACAACAACATCAGGATGATATTGACTAAGATCATCCTGACGTTCAAAATATGATGACCACGATGAATATCGGGTCACACTTAGAACTTTACAGCAACATCATCAGGATGATCTTAACAAAGATCACCCGATGTTAAAATATCACCCCGCGAAAGATCATGCAGGCAGAAAATATGATGACTCTCGCAAGCAACACGGCAATAACTGGAAATATGATGATGATGACGACGATCCTTAAGAAAAAACAAGTCGGGTCGAACAATGCAGAAAATAACCCCTTCAGAAGATCGGGGTGACATCATCATCATAAAAGGGCAAGGTGATATTTGGAAAATCACCAGATACTTGAAAAATCACCCCCGCAAGCAAATCAAGGCACACTATAGCTCATCAGCAGGATCGGGATAATATCCAAACATCACCCGATATCGAAACATGATGATCCTGATGAAAAATCTGGTCGACAGAAAATCATGATGATGCTGACCCCTTCCCTTAAAAAATATGATGCCGCAGCTGAGAAATGCTGAGGAGGTCCAACACTTAGGAAAATGGGCAAGAAGATATAGGGTTCAAATGAAGAAACCCCCTAAACACGAAAAAACAACCTCCAGGTCAAAATGAGCGCTAACAGACCCTATGGGGGCTGAAATGAAGATGCAAAGAAAAGTAAAGAAGCTAGTGCTAGTCAAAATTAGAGAGGAGATAATACCTACCGCCCTCATGACCAGAACAATGGTGAGAAAAGAGGAAGAGGAAGAGGCAAACCTAGGCAAGGACCTGGAAGAGGAGGTTTTAAAGGAACATGTTTCCAATGTGGAGAAGAAGGGCATCGAGCATATGAGTGTCCGCAACATCAAGGAAGGACAAATAGAAGACCTAAAGGTAATGCATGAGTTGCACATGTAGATGAAGATGTGCAATCTGAGTGTTCTAAAAGGGGAGAAACCCTAGTTGTCAGAAGAACTTTGTTGAATGAGGAGCAAGAACCCAATCAGAGGAAGAATTTATTCCACACAAGGTGTAAATGTGAAGGTAAGTGTTGTGACATTATTATTGATAGTGGAAGTACTGACAATCTTGTTTCATAGGAGATGGTTGACAAGTTAAAGTTGACAAGAACAAAGCATCCACATCCATATCAGATTGCATGGTTGCAGAAGGACCACCGAGCTTTGGTCAATGAGTAGTGTTTAGTGAAGTTCAAGATTGGGGACTACCATGATGAGGTGCTGTGTGACATCATACTGATGGATGCATGCCATATGTTGTTGGGGAGTCCATGGCAATATGATAGGAGTGTTGTCCATGATGGCCGTGTAAACACATATTCCCTAACAAAGGATGGAGTTCATCATAAGTTGAAGCCCTTGAAGGAGGTGGAACAAAAGGTATGTAGCACTACCAGAATTTTCTTGGTAGATGGTAGAAAATTTTTGGAGGGTACGAAGCATGAGCATCATTGCTTTGCATTGATTCCTAAGATTAGTCAAGAGAAATGTGAAGATGTACTAGCAAAAGTCTCAAAAATGTTGGAAGAATTTCAAAATATTGTCTCTGATAATGTACCAGAAGGTTTACCACCAGTGAGGAAGATTAGTCATCAAATGAATTTAATACTAGGAGCTAGTTTGCTGAATAAGGCAGCCCATAGAATGACTCCAGCCGAGAGTGAAGAGTTGAACATACAAGTTAAGGAGTTGTTGAGGAAGGGATTGATAAGAGAGAGCCTAAGTCCATGTGCGGTACCTATAGTACTAGCACTAAAGAAAGATGGAGAGTGGAGAATGTGTACAGACTCTTGAGCCATCAATAAGATCATGATCTAAGTATAGATTTCCATTACCCAGAATGGATGACATAATGGACTGTTTGAGTGGAGCCAAGTACTTCACGAAGATTGATCTAAAGAGTGGGTATCACCAGATCTGAATTAGAGAAGGAGATGAATGGAAGACAGCCTTCAAGACCAAGGAGGGTTTGTATGAGTGGTTAGTCATGCCATTTGGGCTAACTAATGCACCGAACACATTCATGCGGCTCATGAACGAGGTACTGAAAGAATTTTTGGGAAGTTTTGTTATTGTCTCTTTAGATGATATTTTGATTTTTAGTAAGACTTGGGATTAGCATCTGATGCATATTAGAAGAGTTTTAGAGAAGCTGAGGGAGGAGAAGTTATTGATTAATCTAAAGAAATGTAGTTTTGCAAAGGAGTTGGTATACTTGGGATTTGTTGTCTTAGAGGAAGGTCTTAAGATGGACCCAGAGAAGGTGAGGGCTATCATTGAATAGCCTATACTGAGGAGTGCCACAGAGGTAAGATCTTTTCATGGTTTGGCAAGTTTTTATAGAAAGTTTATCAAGAATTTTAGTAGCATTTGTACACCCCTAACTGAGACAATGAGAGGGGATAGAAAAGAGTTTAGATGAACTAAGAGATTTGATACATTGAAGTAAAAAGTTGTAGAACAACCTGTTTTGGCACTTCCAAATTTAAATAAGGTATTTCAAGTATATTGTGATGCTAGTGGTAGTGGTATAGGAGCTGTTTTGAGTTAAGAAGGTAAGCCCATTGCCTATTTTAGTGAGAAGCTTAATGATGCCAAGAAAAAGTATTATGTTTATGATCAGGAAGTCAGACTGAAGAGTATTTTGGTCTAGTAAGCAAGAACAGAGCATACAGCAAGGTCTGACAATCAGGTTCGGATCTCTTAGAGGAAGTATCTCAATAAAGTGTGGACTTGGGGAAGTCAAGAGAAGTACCTTGACTGATACATTCCAAAGATTGAGACTCTGGTGATGAAAGAGTAAAAAGATATGAGTAGCTAAGTGTTGGGTTCCTGTTTGGCAGAGTAGACTGAGAAAGAACTGACCAGCAGAGCATTAGACCTTAATTTGGATGAAAAATTGATGGTGATCAAGTTTATTAAGGGATCACTCATGGTTGGCCAACATGATTGATGACTCCTATAACTATCCTTTTGATACGCATCACATAGTAAGCATGGATTCAACCGACAGACTAGAGTTTGGAAATATCTTGAGTTTTTTAGATACCGACTACAAAGGTATTGAAATCCTTGATGCAGATATATATACTAGATGGATTTTAATATGAAGGTGTGTGGTGTGTTGTGTTGTGTGAAGAAAAGTAGAGAATGGTGTGGAAGTAGCTATACAGGTCCAGTATGTGACAGAACAACAACACTAAAGTAGAGGAAGAATGAAGTGCAGTAGATCAGTGTATTGAGCCTAACCGGAACTGAACCTCAACATATGTGGATGCTTCTCATCAGTTCAAATATTTGGTTTCTTTCTATAAACTACTGTAGGCAGTGAGCCCTAATTGGCAAGTGCCATTTTGTACATCTATTCTTTTAAGAGAGAATACAATCTTGGGTTAGTCACCCCATAGTTTTTTCCCTTAACAAGGTTTTCCACATCAAAATCATTTGTGTTATGTGTGTTGAGTTTATTTTTGCTCTCATGTTCATGTATACTTATATGTTTTGATACTACACTAATCATTAAAGAAGAAAAGAAAGTCAAATAATTAAGATAACTGATTCACCCCGCTCTCAGTTATCAACAATTGGTATCAGAGCCAAGTTCCTCTAGACAGAGCCTAACAGCTTGAGGAAGATCTGGGAATCTCAATGGATATGCATGGTATGAGGGATCAACTTTAGTCTGCCCTAGATGATCTTGAGAAATCCCACTCTGAAGTCAATAACTTGAGGAAAAGACTCAAACAAGTTGATGATTTCATAAATGAACTCAAAGAAAAACTAAGTATCTCAATGAAGAAAAGAAAGGAACTACTTCAATAATTAGCAAGTCAAAGTGAAGCCAATGATGCTAATGAAGATTTGAATGAGAAGACCAAGTTATGTGAAAAGTTATCAAAAGAGGTCATTATGGTAAGACATGAAATGGAATCAGGAGTTATGAAATTCACCCAAGAAATTGAAGAGAAAAGAAAAAGTGAAGATAATCTAAAACAATCTCTCAAGGAGAAGTCAGAAGACTACCACAAAATGGATAGAATAATTAGGCATCTAGAATCTGATCTTGAAGATGCTAGAGACAATGAAAAACAACTTGAGAATCAAATAGACACTCTTAAAAGGGATCTTCAAATAGTAAATGAATACAATGAGAAATTAAAGATAAGCTTTGCTCAACTTGAAGTTCTTCTTGAAAGCCAAAAGAGGGTAGATGACAAGAAAGGCTTGGGATATGAGAAAGGGGAAAGCTTCGGATCCAGTCAGAAGAACTCTGGATCAAGAAATCCAAGGAATAGGCCTAGAAGACCTCTAATAAAGCAACCAAATGCTCAAAGATATCCATCCTTCAATGGATACTGCCACAATTGCAATAACGTTGGTCATAAAGCAAATTAATGCAGAAGAAGAATAAATCAGACTAATTCATTCTTCTCCAGACAGTGTTTTAACTGCAAAAGGTGTGGTCACAAATCTCATCAATGTAGAAATATGCAAATAAACAATTCATTTAATGGTAGATGCTTTGCATGCAAGAGAATGGGAGATATGGCTAATCAATGCAGATCTAGAGGATATTAGTCAAATATGCAAAGAAATATTGTTTGCTACAATTGCAATAAATCTAGTCATATTACCAAATTCTACAGAAGTAAAAATTAGGATAAAAAGGGTCTTGTGCATCATAATCAAAATCAAGACAAAGGGAAAGGAAAAATGAATGCAGATGAAATTCAAAGGGAGATGAATAAGATTTGGGTGAAGAGAAGTACAGAAATGTTGGGAATGGATCCGCACCAAAATCTGGTGCTCATATTTCTTTCAAAAACTAAATAGGTGAACTTTGGCTCAGGGGGAGTTACAAAAGAAAACAATTTCCACCAGCCAGTCAATTGGTGCCTGAAATTGGCACATGGAGTGTTGTGGATTGAAGAGTTCTCAAGAGATATCTAAATAACCATTGGTAAAAGATCTGCAAGAGGTTTTAAAGAGGTTAATCATCCAAGATTGATCTAGTTTAACAGTCATCTGGTAATAGCAAGATTTTCACAGTTAGATTTCGTATGATTCAAAAATTGAGGTATCTTGATCTGCGGATAAATGGAATGATTGGAGAAAGGAAGATAGATTGTCAATAATCACTGAGAATAACTCTAAGTACATCTCAGTGATCTGAAAAGATCTCTCAGGACAAGGAGAACAAGGCAACCGAAATAACTGAAGTTGTGCATTTATTGCAAAATGGAATTAGGGTTTGTGTAGAAGTAAAAGGGTTCTTTTGTTCATCATTTGCACATTTGCATTCAAGAAGAAGGTAGAAACAACAAGATTGCTTCAACTCTCTCAACGATCAACCGTAGAATTTGATTCAACCAACAATCTTTTCATCTCTTATCATGAACCCTAGAAGCGTAAAAGGTATTTTCCACTCTTGAATGTCTCTCTCTGAATCCTTTGAAAGATGGGTACTCCAAATGTTGTTAAAATCACTGATAGACCGTGCCCTAAGTTCAAGAAACATCCTTACAAATCCCTAGAAGTTGACCCCCTAGGCACATTCTCTAGCATTTTGCATGGACTTTTGCATGTAGAAGATGTTAGGGTTTACATACACGTGAACATTGAAGAATTTAGAGAATCCAAGCTGATGGATATTTATCACAAGGAACTGATAGATGAATCATTTGAACTTAAACCCCAATACAAGGGCATCTGGGATAAGCATTTTGGACAATGTATTCATTTCCCCTATTTTGTAGAAGATGAATGGGTCCGGTATGTTTTGAGAAGAATGCATGACAACTTCATGTGGTTAATGAGGCCATTCAAGATAACCAAGGATGCAATTAGGGTGGTAACTAGATTACACTCATCCGGTGGGTTGCTTGCTCTCAAATCAGTCAAAAACCAAACTATAAGTGAGGCTACTGGATCAAGATTTGACAAGAAGGCAATGACAATAGAAGACATCATAGATCTGGATATCAAATTTGCCTCTATGATAATTAGTTACAAAATCTATTACTCCAGTAGGGAGAATTCAGTATCCGGAACTGCTATATATACTACTTATGAAATGCTAAGGAAAAATGCTGACTATGATCTTTGTGAGCTTCTCCTGAATCAACTGTTAGAGAATTTGTAGAAAATAAAAAAGGATAAAAAAATTCATTTAAGTACAGTGGCTTGATACTTTGTCTATTCTTCTACTATATGAATGAGCTACCTGGAACTAGTGGCTGGATATGCCAAAATGACAGACCTGTTGCCATACAAATAAGAGATTACATGTATGGGCTTGGTGATGCCAAGGCTCAAAGCACAACTCTCTGGGATTACTTCAAAAACTTCTAAGGCATGATGTAGGCCAGAGAGAGAATTCCTCAATCTCTAGTTGAAAAATACAAGGATATAGTGTGCTTCATGGTAGACACTGATTAATGCCTAATGAAGGCAGTGGAACCAAGAATAGTGTGGATTATGCCAATGGGCTATGAGGTGGATGAAAAAATTTTGGAACTGCATATCCAACACCTACTAAGTCATCCTAAGGACCCAAAGGCAGAAAGGTTTGGAACCTTCCAAGAGTTGAGTGTAAAAGTTCATGTTGAACTAAGACAGCCTGAGATCAGGAGAAAAGTGACAAGGGAAGTACAAGAAGTCACCAAGAGATAGGGAATATCAAAGGAGGCAGTTGATGCCAACAGAGAGAAGATGGAAAGGGTAGAGGAAGAAAGGCAAGAAATAGAAAAAGAAAGTGCTTTAGTGCAAGCCCCCTCCTGGACCAGATCCTCCAAAAGCTCTGCACCTGCCACCTCTGAGAGCCAAAAAGTCTCTAAACTGGAAGCCAAGACATCTAGAAAGGGTGAGAAGAGAACAAAGAAAAAGCCCACAAGGTCATATATAAGTCAAAAAGATGATGAAGAGACAGAGTCAGATGAGGAGGTCAAGAAAATGAAGAAGAAGAAGAAAATATCCAGTGAATCCTCTATCGGTCAAGGCAAGGAAGAAAAGGTAGAAGAATTTGTTGAAAAGCCTACTCTCTACATTGATGATATCATCAAATTAGTCACTGTGGATGGGAACATGAAACCAATGACTAAATTTTATGATGAATATAATGAAGTTGACCAAAAGATCTTGCAAGATGCTATAGTCAGGTATCTTAACATCTATAATAAAGCATTCATTGAGATCATATCTCTAATTCCCAAAAGCCTAGAGAAGGAACTTGAAATAAGAAAGAACAATGCTAAGGCAAAGGACCTAGAGATCTGGGAACAGATAGCTATTCAACTCTATCCTTCCATCACTCCCAAACAACTGAACATGATCTTCAAGGATTGCAAGGATGAGTCTCAGAGCAAAGCTAGAATGAACAAGCTTATGCTTGAAGAGACTGATCAAGTGGCAAAAGAGACTGAAGACATCCTCTGGAATGCATATAAAAGATTCAATATTCCTATTATAGAGGACCTAAGTGATGAACCTTATGATGTTGAGGGATTAAATGCATCAAAGGAAGACTCTACTAAGAAAATTGTAGAAGAGCCAAAGGAGATAAGTGAGGAGAAGACTAAGGACCTAGATTCCTCTACTCTGGAAGAGGAAGTCCATGAAGAAGTAAATATCTCTCTTCCAGATTCCCCAACAGACTCCAGATCTAAAGGAGAAGAAAGAATAGAGAAGAAAATCAGTCAAGAAGAAAAGGTAAAAGGAAGAGAAGAAGATCAAACAGAGAAGACCCCAAGAGACAGTTCTAAGGCTGTAGAAGGAAAGAAGATTCTGCCTCTAGCAAGAGAAACTGTAGAAATAGTTAAAGATTTCTTGACCAAAGAAATGATGGAGATTGATGAACCAGAACTGTTTCAAGGACCGTTCAATTTTGATTCCCTCTCCCCGGTTCAGACAATGAAGATAGCATCCTTTGCCCAAGCAAAGGCAAAAGAAAAAATTATGAAGTCTCACATAGAAGACTATGAGCTAATAGAGATTGCATCCGGTGTGCTAGAAAAGATCATGCCATCCTTCCAGAAGGATCTTTCGGCCTCTTCATCCGGTATCTTGAAATCTCTTGTTAATTCTATTAGCACACATTTTTGGGAAAGAGATTCTCTGAGGTGCAGGGACTAATAACAAATGATAGGAGAAATTTGGATATTGGCATAAAGAGCTTAGAAAATGCTCTTAAAGATGGTAGGGATTTATACAAATTTTGTCTATCTTGGTCCACTATGACAGCAAACATTGCCAAGAAGATGGAAGAACAAGAGAGCAAACTATCAAGCTTATCTCAAAATTTTGATCCTCTCACCTCTTCCATAATGAATCAAGAATGTCAAACCATTGCCACTATAAATGAAATAAAGAGGCTTGAAAAGGAGAAGAAGAACAGAATAAGTAGGCTAAGTGAACTAAGAGGGATAATTATCCCCAAGTTAGAAGCAATGCATGAGCTCCTAACTGATGCCCAGACCACAACCTGGACTAGTGATCTGGCAAACTTAAAGAGGGAAGGAGCCTTTGCATTTTTTCTCAGTGGTCATATCTCCATTTTGGACAGGATGAAGTAGAGTTGGGAAATAGAATTTGCCCAGTTGAAAACAACTTTTGCGGATATACTTAAGTGGCTATCTATAGGTTAAATTTTGAAAATTTTGGTTTACGGATTCCACCCCTTGCCATTGATGTCAAAGGGGGAGTAAGGAGTAGTGAAAATGTGGAATCTAGCTAAGGGGGAGCTCCAAAAAAGTGTACATTAGAATAGAGCATCAACTAAGGGGGAGTGTAGTGTGACACTTAGTAATTTTTCACTAAGTGTTGCCATTAATGCCAAAGGGGGAGATTGTTGGCAAGAGACATTGAGTGGCTTCATGAGTGTTGTCATTGATGGCAACAAAGTCCATCCCACACATTTGTAGGACATGGTATGACTATACTGGAAGTCAGATTGAAGAGTATTTTGGTCTGGTAAGCAAGAACAAAGCATACAGCAAGGTCCGACAATAAGGTCCGAATCTCTCAGAGGAAGTATCTTAGTAAAGTACAAACTTGGGGAAGTCAAGAGAACTACCTTGACTGATACATTCCAAAGATTGAGCCTCCAGCGATGAAAGAGTGAAAAGATATGAGCACCTAAGTGTTGGGTTCCTGTTTGGCAAAGTAGACTGAGAAAGAACTGCTTGATAGAGCATCAGACCTTAATCTGGATGAGAAATTGATGGTGATCAAGTTTCTTAATGGATCATTCATGGTTGGCTGACATGATTGATGACTCCTATAACTATCCTTTTGATACGCATCACTTAGTAAGCATGGATTCAACCGACAGACCAGAGTTTGGAAATATCTTGAGTTTTCCAGATGCTGACTAGAAAGGTGTTGAATTCCTTGATGCGGATATATATATACCAGATGGATTTTGATATGAAGGTGTGTGGTGTGTTGTGTTGTGCAAAGAAAAGTAGAGAGCAGTGTGGAAGTAGCTATACAGGTCCAGTATGTGACAGAACAACAACACTAAAGCAGAGGAAGAATGAAGTGCAGTAGATCAGTATATCGAGCCTAACCGGAACTGAACCTTAGCATATGTGGATGCTTCTCATCAATTCAAATACTTGGTTTCTTTCTATAAACTACTATACGAAGTGAGCCTCTTGTGAGTAGTGTGCTCAAGCAGTGAGCCCTAATTGGTAAGTGCCATTTTGTACTTCTATTCTTTTAATAGAGAATATAATTTTGGGTTAGTCACCCCGTGGTTTTTTCCCTTAATAGGGTTTTCCACATCAAAATCATTGTGTTATATGTGTTGAGTTTATTTTTGCTCTCATGTTCATGTATGTTTATATGTTTTGATACTGCACTAATCATTAAAGAAGAAAAGAAAGTCAAATAATTAAGATAACTAATTCACCCCCCCTCTCAGTTATCAACAAGTTGTGCATTCCAAGGAGTTCCATGAGAGAAAACTTGATTAAGGAGAAGCATAGTGGAGGATTAGCTGGACACTTTGGTCGAGATAAGACCATTGCTATTGTTGGTAAAAATTATTATTGGCAATAGTTGTAGTAGGATGTGAGGAAATTTGTATAGAGTTGCAGAGTGTGTTAGATGGCAAAAGGAACAAGTTAGAATATAGGGCTATATAAGCCATTACCTATACCAAAGAAGCCATGGGATGATATTAGTATGGATTTTGTTCTTGGATTACCAAGGACACAGAGAGGACATGATTCCATTTTTGTGGTGGTGGATAGATTCTTTAAGATGACACATTTTATTCCTTGCAAGAAGACTAATGATGCTGTTCATATTGCTGAATTATTTTTCAGGGAGGTGGTGAGATTACATGGTCTACCAAAGAGCATAGTTTTAGATCGAGATACCAAGTTTGTTGGTTATTTCTGGAGGACATTGTGGAAGAAGTTGAAGACCAATTTGAAGTTCAGTTCTGCACACCATCCACAGATTGATGGATAGACGGAAGTGGTGAATAGGAATTTAGGTAAATTGCTATGATGCTTAGTAGGAGATAAGCCCAAGGGATGGGACTTGATTTTACCACAGGCAGAATTTGCTTACAACAATTCTGTCAATAGGAGTACTGGTAAATCACCATTCTAGATTGTATATGGCAATAGCCTGAGAAATGCTGCTAAGTTAAGAAGCTAGATAAAGGAGAAAAGATAAGTGCTGAAGCTAAAGACTTTGCAGAACATCTAAAGAATTTGCATGAAGAGGTGAGAAAGCACATTAATAAGATGAATATTCAATACAAGGCTAAGGCATATCAGAAGAGGGGGTATAAGGAGTTCCAAGTAGGAGATGAAGTCATGGTTCACTTGAGAAAAGAAAGGTTCCCACTTTGAACATACAATAGGTTGAAAATGAAGAAATTTGGACCATGCAGAATCTTGAAGAAGCATGATTCAAGAAATGCATATGAGGTAGAGCTGCTGAGTGGGATCAATATTTCCCCTATTTTCAACATTATTGATTTGTCAAAATACCATGAAGGTGGAACAAAGGATGGACCAACAAAACCACAATGGAGTATTCTGGCATCTACTTCAATGGAGGAGATAGAAAAGATCTTGGATAGCTGTGTGGGAAGAAGTACTTGGAACAAGCAATATGAAGAATATCTGGTAAAATGGAAAGGAAGGCCTATTGAAGATTCTTCTTGGTTGTCGAAGGCAGAGGTTGACCATTTGGCTTTTGCTCACACAAACATCTGAGACGTGACAAGGTCACTTCTCAAATTACCCTAGGTGTCTGATGTAGGAGCATCCAGTGGTGTAAGGGCAATCATGCATCAATAAGTTAATTTAAAATCATTGTAGTTGTTTTCATTTCTTTCCATAGTTAGTGTTTATGGTTCCATAATATCTAGAATAATGATGTAGGACTTTTAGTTTTTCCAAAATTGCTAAAAATAGTAACTTGCCTGTTTTGGAAATTGTACCTGCCATTTTAGGAAAGTTTACATTTGGGCACGGATTGAAGCAAAAAATTATAGAAAGTTACATAATAGAAATATAAGACTTTTGGTGAAGGAATCAGGCAAAGATCATTTGTGAGCTGAAAGATATTAAAGTTTTTATTTTCTAAAAAGCCCCTAAAAATTTCTAGAATGAGATATGAGGCACTAAAACATCCCATAACATCCCAAAACGTTGATGAAAATCTATTTACAAATTTTCAGCATGATAGTTCACATCACGAGCTTTTCGGCACTTAAAACGGTTCATCAATCAGACACCCAGATCAAAAGTTATGCTTCCCGGAAGTTGACTTACTTTGGGAGGGAGTTGCAAATTTTGAAATTTAGCTGGAGGCTGCCAAAAAATGCTATTTATGACTATTTTAGGAACCCTGGGTAGTAGTAGAGTTAAGGGGGCAAGTGTGGAGTCAAGAATAGGTGGGAAAATAGAAACCCTAGCTAATTTGGGGTTGTAGAAGGCAGAAGATTCTAGAGCCTGGTGAGGTGTAGCTATAGTGTTTTGCAGCCTGTGGAGGATGGATTCCTCAGATTGTAATTAAGCTTCTATAATGTAATGAGTTTCCCAGATCAATAAAGAAATATTTTACTGTATTCTATTTTTGTTGTTGTGTTTTTTATGATTTACCCCCTTCATCACTTTTATGGTGGCTTCCATATATTTGTTGCTACATTTCACCAAATTTCATACTAGGGTTTCAATTTTTTCAATCCTTACAAATCCTATGCTATGGTTTTCTAGTTTGCAAGATAGACACAAACAATTGGGTTTCATCTCCAAAACCCTAGGGAGTGATTTTTCAGCTTGCATTTGCTTTAAAATTTCTAAATCCTTTTCAACAAATCCATTTTGTGCATATCCTGTAATCATTGCAGTCCATGAGACCACATTTCTTTGAAGCAATCTATAAAATAGTTCACATGCCTTGTCTATGCTTCCACATTTTGCATACATGTCTAACAGAGCAGTTGCAACTACAACATCTGACAAAATTCCTCTATCCTTTATGTTTTGATGGATGTCCATACCCTATTCCAAATCTCCCATTTTGACACAAGTAGGGAGAATGCTAGCAAAGGTTGTGGAATTTGGCTTTACACCTCAAAGAACAATAGGATATGCACAAAATGGATTTGTTAAAAAGATTTAGAAATTTTCAAGCAAATACAAATGGCATGTGTAAAGCCAGACTCCACAACCTTTGTCAGCATCCTCCCTACCTGTGCCAAAATGGGAACATTGGAACACGGTATGGACCTCTATCAAAACATAATGAAACGGGGATTTTTTTCCAATACTGTAGTTGGAAATACTTTGGTATACATGTATGCAAAATGTGGAAGCACAGAAAAAACTCATGAACTATTTGACAGAATGCCTCAAAGAGATGTAATCTCATGGAATGCAATAATTGTAGGATATTCATAAAATGGATTTGTTGAAAGGACTTTCAAAACTTTCAAGAAAATGCAATTGGCCATTCTAAAGACAAATTCTACAACCTTTGCCAGCATCCTCCCATCTTATGATCAGAGCATAAAGGATAGAGAAATTTTGTCAGATGTTGTAGTGGCAACTGCCCTGGTAGACATGTATGCAAAATGTGGAAACATAGACAAAGCACATAAACTATTTGACAAAATGCCTCAAAGAAATGTGGTCTCATGGACTACAATGATTGTAGAATATGTACAAATTGAATTTTTTGAGAAGACTTTAGAAACTTTCAAGTGAATGCAATTGGTAGGTGTAAATCCAAACTCCACAAACTTTGCCAACATCCTCCCTACCTGTGCCAAAATGGGATCTTTGGAATACGGTATGGACATCCATCAAAGCATGAAGGATAGAGGAAATTTGTTAGATGTTGTAGTTGCAACTTCCCTAGTAGACATGTATGTAAAATGTGGAACCATGGATAAAGCACATGAACTATTTGATATAATGCCTCAAAAAATATGGTCTCATGGCCTATAATGATTGCAGGATACACACAAAATAAATGTTGTGGCTTTAATAAATTTCCCCTAAAAATATTACCACATTTTATTACCCACATCCAAATAAGCGTGAATGAGGGAGTCATTTTCACTTTACCACTCACCCACACCATCATTTAGGGTTTTCTGCAAGAATGTGGGTGTAATATGGATAGGAGATGCAGTCTAGGCTCTTCTCGTATCACTATGAGAGCTATCAAGAGTTAGTAAGGGAGTGCGGGAATTGCTTCCCACACTCCTGCACTAACTCTTGATAGCTCCCATGGTGATACGGGAAGAGCCTAGACTGCATCTCCCGTGGTCTTTGGTATATACAACCATAGAGTTAAATATTAATTATAGATGTGCATGTGGCTATTTTTGCTTGAGAGAGCACCAAAATATGATCTAGCCACCATTTAAGAAAATGAATTGTTGAAAACAATGCTATTGTGTTATGTAGTTTACAATATAGTTAAATGTGGTGTTTATGATATGGTTCATAACTTTGGTTAAAGAGATGTCAAAATTTCAAAAAACTACTAGACCTTAGCAACAATTGTTATGGATATTAGAGAGGAATTGGAGGTTTGTAAAGAATCTCTCATAAGTTGTAACTGTAAAGGTAAAAATGGGATAATCAAATGAATATTAAAAACCCAAACATCAATGAAATATGAAGGTAAAAGGATATTTAAAACAACAAAGAGAGATACTTACAACCTTTACCTTTTGACTTCCATTGTTCACCTTTTCTTTCTTGATCTTGTGGAGATGAAAATGGCCCTCAGGAAGCTTGCTTCCTCGCTTCGATTCCTCAAGATGACAACGCGAAGTTGGCTTTGATACTTGGTGTGATTGAAGATGAGCTTCAACACAATATGTGGGTGAATGATAGAGGATGATATGCAATGGGGTGCCAATGGTGCACTATGTTTCATGCAACATAAGTTTACTCGAATGATAGATATGAAATATAGAAGAAGAGGGTTGTATTTATAGAGTTGTGTGAGAGAAGATCAATGGTTGAGAAGAAATAAGAAGATCAACGGAGGAGAATGTTTGAGAGAACGTGCGCAAATAGAAGGACATGTGTCATTCAAAAAGAATCTTTATTGAGTTAATTGCTTTCTTGATGAGGATGAGTTTTCATTTTCTTAAATTAGAATTTATTTTTCTAATTTAAGAGCAAAGTTGCTTTAAAGTTGCTTTAACTCAGCTTTTGCTTTTGTATGACAAGAATAATATATTTTTAGAAGATATTGAACATTTTTTAGAAGATAAGAAAGCATAATTTTATAAAGAGATTTATTTTATTATTTGCAGATAATTTGGAGGAATAAATAAAATATTTAAATATATTTTATTTTTGTGGAGATTTAAGATTTAATTTAAATAAAATTGCATTTTATTTAAATTTGGAAGAATAAAAGATTTAATTAAATAATTAAAATTATTTAATTATTTTAGAAGAATAAAGTTGATGTAGATTAATTAAATAAATGTAATTTATTTAATTAAATGAGTGGAAATGAATCAAATAAATAAATAAATTTATTTATTTATTGATAGAGGAATGTGAAGGTGAAATAAATATTTAAAATATTTATTTAAGTAGAGTCATGTCATTTTTAGGTGTATACATTTTACCCCTCTTTGATGCAATGTGTTTTATCATGTTGTTTCAAAGAATAAGAATTTTTGACAGTGATACATGCCCCAGTTTGCCCCTGGTACAAGTTTAACGATAGGATGCCCCCTCGGGAGATTGGACGGGAAGATGATAGAAAGTGTGAGACGGACAATCTCACAAAGAAGAAGGTGAAAAGCGGGTTAGGATGGAGAAAAATGGGATGTAGTTCAGAGGAACAAACATGGGAAGTAGTCACAGTTGTCACACAATCAGATATGGTTCACTTGCTATATATAGGAGCTCGGTCCACAAGTTCTATTCATTTGCACACTTATCCTTAGTTGATTGGTCTTAGAGAGCTTAGGAGAGCATGGCAGCTAGAGAAGTTGACAGAGAGATGGATATTTTGTGCAAGGAGCACCATTTTGAGTGAGTCTGATGGTTTGATAGGCCAGCAGAAGTAGGACCACTGGTATGTAGTTCGTCAAAACTCGCTAAAAGTCATTTATTAGGGCAATAAATTCTTAGGGAAAAAAGCTAGGACAAATGCGCCGAACTTCCATTCGGCACATATACACTCTGAAATGGCGTGTATGTTGGTAAGTGATGCATATGAAAGATCTTACGGTGCATACGATAGTTTGGCACATATATGCTATGAATTGGTGCATCTACTGGGGAACAATGGATGTGACACTAGAAGCGGCGTATATGCTAGAATGGCGCATATACATCAAGGATTGGCACTTTCATGGTGAAAAGGCACATATGATATGGATCAGCACATTTGCCACCTGGATCGGCGCATTTGTACTAGGAAAATTAGTTGACTTAACAAAATTAACCCAATTGGCACCTTGATCAATGCACCAATTGATAAGCGATCTCTGATATTGCTGAGAATCTAGTTAAGAGATGATATGCTATTTTGATTAATTTGATATGTTAAGTCAATGATAAGATAGCTTGATTTCTTTGAGTAGGTTTGCTTAGAGATGGATTTCTTTGATGCTATGCTTTGCTTGGTTACAGGAGGATATCTAGGATACCCTTATGTCACAAGAGCAGTTCCCTTTGCCGTTATTGCAGCAATACATGTTGACAGAGATTGACTGCGAGGCTCTTGGTGCGATGGGTTTGCATTATGTTTACTTCATGCCTGAGGTTTGCGTGAACCATGCTATGTTGACTGCAGTGGTGGAGTGATTCCACAGTAAGGATGGGACATTCCATCTACTGATGAGGGAGATGATGATTACCTTGGAGGATGTGCACAGGATTCTGCACCTCCCTATTCAGGGAGAGTTGGTTGAGTATGACATAGCAAGATGCTGGATTGGTGAAGTGCAGATGCGTGTTTGATGACCCAGAGTTGGTGGAGCAGGTGGTTTCATGGCAGGACATTCATGACTACCATGACTACTTCCTGGGGATAGTGGTGGGATTGATTGGTGGTGTAGTATGCCCCGATAGGAGGTCACATGGCTTCCTAATTGGCTGGGGGAGGGTGTTAGAGAGTATGATCACTGATGGGAGTCGATATGCATGGGGTGTGTGCATGCTAGCACACTTATACAAATATATGCACCAGGTAGTATATCATAGAGGGGCCAACTTGTCGATAGGTGTATCTTTATTGTAGTTTTGGTTGTGGGAGCATATAGCTATCACACGGCTGATATGTCTCTTTCACAGGCAGAGGGGTGAGCCCTATAGTTATGGTTATGCAGGCATGATTTCCCAGCACAAGCTAGGGAAGCTTGAGTACTAGAGACACGTGTTTAATAATGTAGATCAGGTTGTTTGGAACCCATACCTAGATTGTGAGGTATGAGATGATGAGGCAGATGAGCTTTTGTATTGCTTCTAGACTTGGTTGCTCATTGGCAGGGCAAGATACATATTAGAGTGATAGATTGTGAGTAGGGTACAACGGCAGTTTGACAGAGTGTAGGGCAGGCCACATGGGCAGGCACATTTTGTGAGGACCCATGCAGAGAGATATAGTGGATACTGGCATGACACCAAATTATGAGGAGTGGTTCATGGTGCATCCATTCCCTAGATACTCAGGGCCTGGAGAGTTAGCTCCTCGTATAGGTAAGGAGGATTCAAATGATGAGGGTGGGGCCAACAGGAGGAGAGGAGGACGGAGGAGGGGGAGAGGAGGTCAGGGGGATCATGGAGGAGGAGGTGGTAGACCTAGATAGAGGAGGAGGTCTGGGGAGGGACCTTCAGGTCCACAGGCAGTTGCGTAGCCGCAGGCTACAAGCACAGGTTCCAGCACAGTAAGTGGCACCGCAGAGGTAGATGTCACCACCACAGCAGGTGGCATAGTAGTAGGTATAGGGGCAGGTGTCAACATAGCAGGCTCCACATCCTAACTTACAGTAGTAGGCTATTGCGACATTATAGGGTTAGATTAGGTAGCTGAGGGCCCATCTAAGAGCAGTAGAGTCTCAGAGAGATATAGATGCAAGATGACTATCAGAGGTATCTAGAGAGAGATGTAGCCTTGGCTAGCATGTAGGTGATGAGAGCAGAGAGAGATGTAGCCATGGAAGCTATGGGTACAGATGGTACTTTTATCTTTTTGGTTTCACAAGTGCAGTAGGCACAGACACAACTAGCCCAGGTTCAGAGTGAGCTTGCTAGAGCGTAGGCTCAAGCTCAGTATTATAGAGGCTTATACCATGGGGCAGTGTCAGTGGATCAACATGTGCCCAATTTTAGGAGCTAGTCTGTGGCATCCCAGAGGGCAGGTGGGTCTTGATTTGTAGGATCAGTGAGGGGCCCCAAGCAGTTAGGGGGAGATAGAGGAGAGGGCAGCACAGGGAGCAGTGCTCCACGGAACCAGGGTTAGGTAGACCTAGATACTTGTACCATTTTGATTTGATGTACACATTTTTGATGGTTGAGATGGCTTGTATATGTACTATTTTTCCCCGAGACATGTATTACCATCTTTTTGTACTTTGTATACATTTTTATGATATGACTCTCAGAGATTGGACAGATACTTTGATATGTTGTGCATTTGGACATGTTTTGATGCTTTATACAATGATGCAGTTATTGATGTTCTACATGCTTATGTTCTATGTTTATATGTTATGGATGCAATCTATCTTATGATGCTTTGTATATGTGATGCATACTAGATGGATTGTAGGATGATTTGATATGCAAATGCAAATGTGATATGCTATGGATATGATGATGCAGCTCCATATATATTTTGTTTATGTTTGTGATTTTTAAGATTATATGTGGATGCAAATGTATATGGATGACCTAATGCACTTTATTATGTATGCAAAAATGATTTAATCATGTGAATGACTATCTCATGTGATATGATATGTCCAAATGTACTCAATCGACATAGTGGTGATATAGATAGATGGAAGAGAAGAAATGAAGAAATACAAATTTTTATTTGATATACTGCAAGATTTTCTTATTGCATGGTTGATATGGATTTTGGGATATGGGATGGATGTGGATTGTCATCTTGATATTGCAAGTCTTTTTCTTTCATCATTGGGCACTTTTTGGTATTTTTCTCTTTTTGAAATGTTGTAAGAAAATACAAGCATCTAGGTATAATTAGACTGAGATGACCTGAGTATTCCTTACATGGATTTTGATATAGAAAGTTGATACAAGCATCTAGTCAAACTTGAATCTAGACGACCTGAGTACTTCTTGCATTTCAACAAACAAGGATTGCTCTTTTTCATGTTCAGACCTCCAAAGTCCTCGATGATCTTTTGTTGATCATGTTGTTAGACAAAAGTCATCACATTACTAAAGTTTGATCCACAAACAATAAACAAAGAAAAAGATTATGCCCCCATCATAACATCTCTAGCTTTTGGCATCCTTGAGTAGCATAGGAAGACATAATGACAAAAAACCAAGACTTTGTAAGTTAACCTATTCACAAAACATTCTTGCATTGGATGTGTCTTTTTGCCATAATTGATATAGAATTGGTTTGAGTGTTTCGGTATGGTGCTCTGCTTTAGACAGGTTGATGTTTTTTTGTGCCAATATTTTTGTTTTGGGTAGCTTGTTTTTGTTATACTTGCTTGTCTAGTGAAAGGTATCACAATCCTTATTGGTATCCTCTTAGAAAATGTGGCATTGAAGAGTCCAAATCTGCAACCAGGTCGAGGAGTTACCCGTAGTTTAGATGAGGATTGACTTATTATGGGTGATACAACAATAGACATGGAGAGACAGACCCTAAGGGACTAACCTAGTGCCTTGGGGGATCATTGCTAAATGGCCTTGCCTATGTGATGACATAGAGGCAATGTAGTTTAAGGTGAACCTGATGGACCTAAAACATAGGCAATGACAGAGATGTAGAAATGGTATGGACAATAGGACAGACGACACTAGAAGGATATGGAGAGGAGAGAAGTGGAGTGGAGTGGAGCCTCGGGGGTGCATTGAGAATGGCCTTGCCTACGTGATAGCTCAGAGGTGACGTAGTTCGACAACAGTTCAAAGGACTGGTTCAAGATGAACGATATGGTGGACATAAGAGATATGAAGTCACAATAGATGGAGGAAGTGGTTTGCAGATAGCACCTATTTACCAGGTTTTCACCACTTGCTTTTATTTGCATGGAAGCCAAAAGTGCACATGACACCTGTTTGCCAGGTTTTCATTATGGTATCTATCCTAGGCGCCTGTTTGCCAAGATTTCACCAGAGGACCATTTTTTTGATATTTTTCCATTTTCTAATTTTTTTGCTTGTTTTTTATCACTTTTTCAATTTTTTTTTTCAGGGCTCCCTTGCATTGGGGTTTTTAGGTATAGAACTTATGAAGATGCATGCTATTGATAGGATCATTGAATAGTTTGCCTTCACATGTAGCCAACTAATATGCCCCCAATCCATAAGCTGTGATGACAACATAGGGACCTAGCCAGTTAGGTTTGAATTTGCCTTTCTTTTCTCTATCTTGCTGATTTCTGGGATTTTCCTTAAGGACTAGGTCACCAACTTGGAATACTCAGGGTTTTACCCTATGATTGTAGCTTCTGGACATTCATTGCTGGTATGCTTTTAGGTGGTTAAAGGCTTGTTTACCTTCTCTCTTCGAGCAACTCTAACTCTTGAAGTCTGGACACTCTGTATTCTTCATCAGATATGAGAACTTTTAACGAAACTTGCAAGGATGGGATCTCGACTTCAATGGGAAAGATGGCTTCAGATCCGTAGACTAGGGAGTATGGTGTTGCACTTGTGGGTGTGTGGATGCTTGTACAATAGGCCCATAGTGCGTGATTTAACTAGACATGCTAATCACAACTGACATCATTGACAGTCTTCTTTAGGATTTTTCAAATGGTTTTATTTGATGCCTCTGCCTATCTATTGCCTTGGGGGTAGTACGGGGTTGAAAAGCAGTGCTAGATATGGAATTTGTCATAGTTCCCTAACATCCTAATTTTTGAAAGGTTGTCCATTATCCGTGACAATGGATGAAGGGATACCATAGCGACAAGTTATATAGTTCAAGATAAAAGAGGCAATCTGCTTGCCTATGATATTGGCTAAGGGCACGGAATCAATCCACTTCATGAAGTACTCAGTTGTAGTGATTATGAATTTATGACCGCTTGATGAAGGAGGATGGATCTTGCCCACTAAGTCAAGTCCCCACTGACAGAAAGGCCAAGGAGTCATTAATGGCTATAGCTCTTGTACTGGTGCATGTATCAGGTTCCCATGGATTTGGCACTTTTTACACTTCTTTACAAAATGATAGGAATCTTGTTCCATTGTTGGCCAGTAGTATCCCATGTGTATGAGTTTTTTCCTAGGGTAGGGTCACTAGAGTGGGTCCCGCATATACCTTCATGTACTTCACTCAGGGTAGTTTGATATTCCTCGCTATCGAGACATCTAAGGAGAGTACCATCGAGACCTTTGTGATATAGGGTATTGGTGACAATGGCATACCTGGATGCCTGACTGATGAAGGTTCATTTTTGGTTACTGGAGAGATCGGGTGAGAGGGTGTTCTCTTTAAGATAGGTAAATATTTTTCCATAGACAGGGGAATTGGCTCCAACGATGTGGCAAATGATTGGGATTCAGGGGTGTCATATGTAGGATAGGACACTGGCTCTACCAAGAACTCATAACATGATTGATTATCTAGAATATCAAGGAGAGATGCAATCGTTACAATGGCATCTGCTACTTTGTTCTCAATCCTTGGTATCTGTTCAAAGGAGATCTTGACAAAGTATTCTTTGAAGTCATCTACCATTCATTTGTAAGGGATCAATTTCTCATCTTTTGTCTGGTAGTCATCATTTACTTGATTTATGACTAGCTATGAGTCACCATATACCTGAAGTTCTTGGATATTCCATTCAATTGCTAGCTTGATACCAATGACTAGGGATTCATACTCTGCCATGTTGTTAGTGCAAGGAAAGAGTAATATGTATGATTTAGAAATGGTGTCACCACTAGGTGTGATCAACAAGATACTTGCTCGTGATCCATACTGAGTGTATGATCCATCAAAGTACATTTTCCAGGTTATTGTAGTTATTTGAAAGATAGATTCATCTAGAAATTCAAAGCTCAGAGGGTTGTCATCTGTTAGAGGTGCATCTGCCAATTGATCTACAAGTACTTGGCCTTGTATTGCTTTCCTGTCTACATATTCGATACTGAACTCACTAAGAAGCATGACCCATTTAGACAATCTACCTATTAGGGCTACCTTGTTGAGTAGATACTTGAGTGGATCAATCTTTGCTACTAGTTTGACAGAATGTGAGAACATGTAATGTATCCACTTTTGTGAGGCAAAGAGTATAGTGAGACATGCTCTTTCAATTGGCGTGTATTGTAGTTCATATCCAATGAGTGTTTGACTAATATAGTAGATTTCTTGTTCTTTCCCTTCATAATTTTGTTGTGTGAGGAGAGCTCCCAAAGTTGTTGGTGTGGATGAGATATACAGTAGCAGAGGTTTTCCTTGAATTGGTGTTATCAATACAGGTGGCTTCATTAGGTACTCTTTTAACTATTGAAATGCTTGCTCACATGAATCATTCCATTTGAAAGGGACATTCTTATGTAAGAGGTGAGAAAATGGGTGGCACTTGTCTGCCAATTGAGAAATGAACCTCCTGATAGATTGTAGTTTTCCTTGTAGGGACCTTAGTTGAGTGAGATTCTTAGGAGGCAACATTTCCATGATGGCCTTCACTTTAGTTGGGTCGACTTTGATTCCATTGGTAGAGACTATGTATCCCATTAGCTTACCTGAGGTAACTCCAAACATGCACTTCTTTGGATTGAGATGCACATTAAACTATTCCAGTCTATTGAAGATTTTGTCTAGTACTGCCAGGTGTCCTTCTCTTGTGAGCAATTTTTCCAAAATGTCATCAATATAGTCTTCCATCATAGTGTGCATCATGTCATGAAAGATTGTGGTCATAGCTCTCTGATATGTTGCACCGGCATTTTTCAAACCAAATAGAATGACACACCAACAATATGTGCCCCAATTACATGTGAATGCAGTCTTGTGTTGGTCTTCAGGTGCAATTTTTACCTGGTTATATCCGAAAAAACCATCCATTAGTGATAGCATGGTGTGCCCTTCTGTGAGGTCTACAATCATGTCAATGTTTGGTAGGGGAAATCATCTTTTGGATAAGTTTTGTTTAGGTCCCTGAAGTCATTACATATTCAGACTCTACCATCTCGTTTGGCAATTGGTACTATGTTCGAAACCCACTTAGGATAGTCTATTGGTCTGATGAATCCGACACGTAATAGTTTCTTTAGCTCTTCCTTTACCATGAGGGCCACATGTGGGTGCATCTTTCTGAGTTTTTGCTTTACTGGTTTAGCTCTTGGAGATAAAGATAAGTGATGCATTATAAGATTTGAATCTAGCCCTAGCATGTCTGCATATGTCCAAGTAAAGTTGATTTTCTTTCTCTTGAAGAAATCTGTGAATGCTAGTTTTTCTTGTTCTATTAAATCCTTTGCCATATGGATCATTCTGGGATCCTCACCTGTGCTAACATTGATCGGTTCTACTAGTTCTATCAAGATCAAAGATCTTTCCTAATGTGTAAGATTGGGTAGAGGGTCAATCCTTTCATCCTTCAACGCCTCAGAGAGGTTTTCACCATTGGATACATCTATATTTTTACTTTTTTCATGATCTAACACTACTGTAGAATGATTTTCATTATTAGATCTTTCTTTCATTTTGACATTTTTGAGACTAAAAGGCTTGGCACTCTCTCTAAAATAATCCTTTTCATTGAGTTCTATGGCATACCTAGCTCTGTAGTCCCCTGCGGGTATATGATCTCTAAGATCAAGATAATCTATGATGGCTTCATTGTTCTCAAAGGTATCAAGCTCAGGGGTAGTGCCTTGTAAATCCCAATCTATGAGTTTGGGGTGCACCAAAGGTAAGGGGTCATTGGGTTGGTCTGGTTCTATGGTGTTGATAGTTAGGATAGAATTTTTAAAAGCATGAACAAAGTATGTGATGGTACTCTCTATTAGTGGATATGTCAAGGGGGGTATCATTCTTTCCTCACGACTTTCACTATCATTATTATGTGGGACGGACTCTAGTGGTCTAGTCCTTGGACCTTGTCTCTCATTTGCATGGGTTGGGTCATACTCGTGGACAACATCGATACTTTTTTTGTCACAATATATCTCAGAGAGGCTATCCCATTCATATTCATTGGAATCGGTCTCACTCCCCAGTTACAGTTGCTGAATTTGCTCAACTAGATTACTAGTAGATGTCTCTAGTTGTTTTCCTTAATTCTTATTTGCTCTATTGGTTCTTGATGTTCCAGTGTATCCTAGCCCTACAGTGTCTCAGGCTATCAAGGTATGAGGTTGGATGGGTTCAATGATACCATCTTTTCTTGAACCGAGTGGACCGTGTCCTTCATATCCCATTCTTTATAGCATTCGAAATCCTTGACCATATTGTTCAGTTTGTATGGTGGTATGATCATGTTGTGTTGATGAACTACCTTCTTCCTTATATAACCATTGCAAGATATCTTTTTCATTGCTCTCATCTTCAAGGCTTCCCCATTTGACAAATAGACCTTTGGTATCTTTGTCTGATTTGTGTTGTCTCAGAGTATGTCTTCCATGTGATCTTGGAGATAGGGGGAGCTGTGCCAAGAAGAGGTATTGGGAAATTGTGTACTCACCCAAGCCCTTATCTTTGAGTTTGAGGTCAAGTTGAGAAGCTTTTGAAGTGGAAGCAAGTGAAGCTGGGTCAACATGAGATGAAGATGAAGTAGAAGCATGGTTGTTAGGAATCACCACTTCAGGTTTAGGATGAATGGAATTACAATATTGAAATGGGTTGGGGTCACCTTGAATGGTGATCTCTTGACCTTCATAAGGGAACTTGATACATTGATGGTATGTTGACAACACTTCTTTCAAAGCATGTATCCATGGTCTCCCAAGAAGAATGTTGTATGCTAGCTCCATATCAAGGACTTGGCAAGCCACATCTTTTACTATAGGTCCCACTCTGATTGGTAAAGTAACAATTCCTTTGGAAGTTCTCTCCTCCTCATCATAGGCTTTGATAGTGATTTTCTTTTTTGGATCTATAGCCTTCTTTGAAAACCCCAATGTAAGGATTAGCTTCAAGGTGCAAATATTCAAACCAGCTCCTCCATTGATTAAGATTCTTTTTATCTTGTGTTTGTGTATGAAGGCTTCGATATGAAGAGAGGTGTTATGAGGTTGGGTGATTGACATATCATCCTTTTCAATGAATGATAGGGAGTGAGGTGAGGTAATGTGACCTACCATGGTTTGAAACTATTCTTTAGCAAGGTTTGTTGGGATGGAGACTTCTGTTAAAGCTTTGACAAGTATGACCCTATGAGATGGGGATAAAGGTAGAAGTTCCAAAATGGAGATATGTGCAGGGGTCTTATGGAGTTGATCCAAGATACTATATTGATTAGCCAAAGTGGCAGGGGCTCCTCTAAGAGTGACTCTGTTACTATGGGTCGTAACATTGCAATCTGGATCTTTGTTTATAGTGATCACATTGATGTGTGAATCACTTTCCAAGTTATGGTTAACAACATAGTCAAAGATGACATTTGTGTAATTGGTGTTGTTATTTCCACTATTGTTTTGGTTAGAAGGCCCTCCCTGCTCATAGTTGGGAAGAGGATCTTTTAATTCCTAGTGATCATTGTTAGAGGTATGTCCATCAAGGGATATTTTTTTTTGTTTGATCAAGTCTTGGATAGTGTGTTTGAGCACAATACAGTCATTGGTTTTGTGCCCCTTGTTTCGGTGGTATTCACAGAAATTGTTGTCATTCCACCAAGGAGGTTTGACTTTTAGTTCATATTCTCGTGCCGATGGAAGTGTTATGATCTTACTTGTGACTAAATTTTGTAGGGATGTTTCCAATGATTCTCCCAAAGGTGTGAATTTTCTCCTAGGTTGAAAATTTGTAAACCGTGATTCAGTGTTTCTTGGTTTGTTTTGTGGGGGGTTGTTTTGAGGAGTTGATAAGTTGAAGATTGGTTGTTTTGGTGCCGCATTCTTGGCATCTACCACACCATCGTTCACAATGTTCTTGTTCTTTGTCTAGAATCTTAGTTTATCTGTGTCGATGTTGGTACTAGGAGTGTCCTTATATAGCTTTATTTGACCCTTGGCGATTAAAGCTTTTTCGATGATTAGACCCATCTCAATGACCTTACTAAAGGAAGTAGGACATTAGATTTGTATCTGATAGCTTACGTCAGTTTGTAAGTTATGAATGAACATTTCAAACATTTTTTTTTTAGGCATTTGGTGTGGACACTTACTTGCTAATTGTCTCCATCTTTGTAGGAAGGCGGCGAAAGATTCCCCACCTTTTTGCTTGGTGTTACAAAGATCTAAGATTGAGGCGTCATGCTCAATATTATAGGAGAAGTGTGTGACAAATTTGTCCACAAGTTCATTGAATGTTCTAATGCCAGGTGGTAGTCTAGAAAACCACTCAATGGTTTGTCCTCCTAAGCTTCATGGAAATAGTCGCATAAGGTAAGTATCATTGTGTGCGACCTCAAGACAAGCAATGTAAAATTCCCTAATGTGGTCCCTTGGATCACCCTTTCCTCGATATTTATCAAACTTTGGTACCTCAAATTTAGAGGGGAAAGGTAACATGATGAAGGTTCTATCAAAAGGATATGGTGAAATATCCTCTAGGGAGTAATGCTTAGTTGATACTCTTGTTTGTATGTCCATGAACTGTTGTTGTAGAGCTTGAATCTGTTGGGTCATTAAACTCAAGGCATCCATAGAATCAGTGGTTTCTTTACTTTTGTTTGAAGGTGTTTCCTCGTGTGTGCTTCCCTCAGGGTGTCTTTCTTCCTCAGTTTCTTTTAGAGCCTCTACATCAAAATCTTTAGGGAGCTTGACTCCTAGATGTGCTAGGTGTAGAAAGAATTTTGTAGGGTCTTGGGCAAGTACCTTATCCATTATGCGTTGAAATCTTTTGTCTTGTTGTGTTTGGAGGACTTCTTCCATAGAAATTTCCTCATCACTTTCATGAGAGGTTGGATTAGTTTTCTCAGCCATTTCAATCTTCTTTTTGTTTTTGTAATCTTGTTAAGACCATGCAAGGTGACGAGAGATGGGATGGAGTGAGTTTTTGAGCAAGGTGCTAGAATGTGACAAGATTTTAGCAAGTTTCTTCTTAGATCTAGTTGGTGTCAAACAAGTTGGGTGACCAAAACGATAGTCAAAGTAAGGATGATAGAAATCCATTTACTTGATATGGACTAGTCTTGTAAAAGCCACTCGTGGAGTTTCGAGAGAAAAGGATAAGTAATCCTTGATAGTGGAGACCCACTAGGTTTATTTGAGATTTGATGCGATCAAGAATAGCTTAGTTCTAACCTTATTAGATTTTGGAAGAATTTTGTGAGGGTTTGGATAATGTAGTGTGGGAAAAGTAGCTATGGTATGGAAATAGAGGGAAATGGTTGATTTGCATGATTCTAATAAGATTTTGGATCAACTGAGACAGGTTTGAAATGAGCTTTTGAAAGTTTGAGATTTTTTCTCTTGGAAGGTACGGATTTGCTTTTTGGATTGGATGCGCAATAGTAAATGCGCTACAATAGAGTTCAAAAGCACCACAAGTCAAAGAAAATGTGCAACTCTAGTAATGTTTTAAATGCACTGCAATAGGTATCAAATGCACCACAAGTCTTATCAAATGCGCTGCAAGTCAAATCAAAAGCACCATTCTGGTTTTTGAGTTGGTTTTTCAAAATTTTGGAACGTTCTTCAATATTTTTTTGTTTTTGGTTTGAAAACTTGGTCTTTTTGGAAATTTTTGACTTTTAATTATGGCAAAGACATAGTACACACATAGAAGTTTTCATGATTTTTATCTTTTGTTATTTTTTTATATTTTTGGACTTTTTGACACAAAAACAAGTACACCCTAGGTTGGATAGGATAGTATTTGTCAAATCCTCTACCTGTGCATATTCAAAGCATGTAGCTCCAGGATCTGGTAGCACTAGCTCCCCTCCACGGCACTCACTTCTCACACATACCAGATCCGGGTTTCCTTAGGCTCATACCCCTAAAACTATAGGATTGTCCCTGCTACCTCTACTAAGAATCACATGAATCGAGGCTACTTCAAAGGCTCTGCCCTTTCTATCAACAAATAGGGGTTTTTGGTATACTAAACAAGTGGCTAAGTAGTCAAGGCAACCGTTCGAGTGGTTACACATGCGGCAGCACTACTTTACATTATGGAGTCTCCCCGCCTCCAAGGGTTACGCCTTGGAGGGTTTTGGGGGAGGTTGGTCATCGGTGTAACATAGCAGCACTCATTGCAGGAGGCTTTCACCTCAAGTATAATTTAGTTTAAGTGAATTGGTAGGGCTTGGCTTTAGCCTATTACCACTCAGGGTGGTTCCCACTTGGATAGGCATGCATCCAAGGGTAGGCCCCTCTAAAGGTTATATAGATGGAATAACAAGTCTGGCATTCTAGTCACCTAGTAAAGGGGAGAGCATAAGCCTATTGTCATTCAACAGTCACAGAATATGCTAATTAATCCAACCCTAGTTAAAAGGAAAAAAAATATGCTATCTACTTGGGCACTCATGCATTTGTTAACTTTGAAGTGTTTTTTAAAGATAGCAATGTTCATTCTCATTTGTGAGATAGAAATATTCTAAACTAGGAAAGAAAACAACAATGCAAAGATAGCAGTGGTTTAGTTACTCTCCTCCTAGTTAAAGACTATGTGAAATTTGCATGCATGCATTTTTTTACTTTTTCCCTTAATTAATCTAAGTGAACTAACCAATGTAGCTAAATGATCTATTCCAGCCTCTAATCTTGCAAGACAAATGTTAACCTAATCAGAAAAGAAATCCTAAAAATCATAGTGACAGATAAGATGCGCCGCAATACAGTTTGAATGTGCAGAAACAAAGTCTATATGCGTCATTGTACATATGCGCTAAGACAGGTGTCAAAAGTGCAGGAAGAATATGTAAATGCGTCAAATTAACAAATGCACTGTAAAACTATCTAAAAGCACCGTGGCAGAAGGTATAAGCACTAGGTTTATGTAGGCACCGGAATAGGTAATGTATGCACCAAAATAGGGGATGGATGTGTGTAACTCTGAATGCACCAAAATAAGAGGTTAAAGCTCTGACTTAGAGGTTGTATGCACCGTAAGTTTGTAAGTGCCATAGCAGGAGGTAAACGTGCTAGATCAGAGGATGTATGTGCTGGATGAACCTGTTAGAAGCCTGTATGACACCTGTACGGAACCTGTCACTTAGAAACTTAGATTTTTGGTTAGATTAGGGGCAAGGGCCCCATGGCGGGTGCCAAAAATGTAAGGGTAAAAATGGGATAATCAAATGAATATTAAAAACCCAAACATCAATGAAATATGAAGGTAAAAGGAGATTTAAAACAACAAAGAGAGATACTTAAAACCTTTACCTTTTGACTTCCATTGTTTGCCTTTACTTTCTTGATCTTATGGAGATGAAAATGGCCCTCAGGAAGCTTGCTTCCTCGCTTCAATTCCTCAAGATGACAAGGAGAAGTTGGCTCTGATACTTGGTGTGATTAAAGATGAGCTTCAACACACTATCTGGGTGAATGATAGAGGATGATATGCAATGGGGTACCAATGGCATGCTATGTTTCCTGTAGCATAAGTTTACTTGAATGATGGATATGAAAGATAGAAGAAGAGGGTTGTATTTATAGAGTTGTGTGAGAAGATTAATGGTTGAGAAGAAATAAGAAGATCAATGGAGGAGAATGTTCGAGAGAATGTGTATGAATAGAAGAAGGACATGTGTCATTCAAAAAGAAGCTTTGTTGAGTTAACTACTTTCTTGATGAGGATGAGTTTTCATTTTCTTAAATTATAATTTATTTTTCTAATTTAAGAGCAAAGTTGTTTTAACTCAGCTTTTGCTTTTACATGACAAGAAGAATATATTTTTAGAAGATAAGAAAGCATAATTAAATAAACATATTTATTTAATTATTTGTAGATAATTTAGAGGAATAAATAAAATAGTTAAATAGATTTTATTTTTGTGGAGATTTAAGATTTAATTTAAATAAAATTGCATTTTATTTAAATTTGGAAGGATAAAAGATTTAATTAAATAATTAAAATTATTTAATTATTTTAGAAGAATAAAGTTGATGTAGATTAATTAAATAAATGTAATTTATTAAATTAAATGAGACGAAATGAATCAAATAAATAAATTTATTTATTTATTTATTGATAGAGGAATGTGAAGGTGAAATAAATGTTTAAAATATTTATTTAAGTAGAGTCATGTCATTTTTAGGTGTATACAGTAACTAGATAAATTTACTATCACTGAGAGTAAGGACTACCGTTTAGATCAAGTATTGCAAATTAGCAATGAAATCAGATGATGTCTCCTAAGAAAAGAAGAGGAAAAGATTTTTTTGGCTTGTAGTTCTCAATGGTATATTTACAATGTGGTGAAATTTCTCCTACAAGCCACTAATAGTAGTGGATCCCATGCTCTCACATATCTCTATGGATCCAACTTCATCACTATCAAATCCAACCATGTCTGTGTCCCACCAACCACCACAATCAACATCTGAAATACAACAAATATTAAAATGTTATCAGCCTTAGGTTCATTTGCATAATAAAGATCCCCTTTCTAGAATATTACACTTTAGGAGATCAAAATTCCCTTCTTGAGATATAAAATAGCTAAGGTGTTGCATCATTAGAGGTAGAATAGAAAAAAGTACTCACAGTGATTGAATATGGCACATGATCTTTCACCCAACCCTCTTTGCACATGTAGCCTCCTTTTTGGCTTAGGATCATCTCCAATAACAAGCAAGCGAGCAGAAGAAGACTGTTGAAAATCATCTCACAACAAAGGTATTACAAAAATTGAGTTTGTACAGTCACTGAGACTCAACTTCATGTCATAGTCATATCATAATACAAATATGGGAGAAATTGTGTGCATAAACACTATTGAAAATTTCAACACCTTACCACTTTTACAATCGATTTCATTTTTCTTTTACTAATTAGGTAACCTAGAATGACCACTTAAGTTGTCATGCATTGAACTACCTGACATCATCCATGAGACTCCTTATAGATTTCTTAAGCCTATTTCAAAAAATAACTTGCAGTCTTAGTCTTTCAAGGATGGTGAGATGATAATTGAGTAAAAGAAAGAGTGCTATGATGATTGACTCTCAAAATTGGAATCAAGATGTCCTTGTACTGAAATTTAACCTCTGGATTGGAACAATAACTTTCTTAAAAATGACCCATGGCTTAGAAAAATACACATCAAATAATACATTAGTATAACCATGATTACCAGGTCCAACCGAACCTAGCACATGATTAACAACCTTGAACATTTTAGGTAAGATAAAGTAGTTCAGAACAAACCTTGTCCAACATTTTAATTAAAGAAAGATTAAAATGATTGAATCTAAAAATACAGTTGGGATAGTCAATTCTACCTTAAAGGGGTGATAATTGAACTCATGATAGACTCCACAAAATGATTATCTTTACAAGATCGAACTCCACAAACATAACCCTACATGAAGTAACTATTTGAAAACTTAAACAAACCCTAACACAAATATGATTGTCCTCCAATTGTAATCATCTTTTAGGGAATCTCTGAGATGTAACAATCAAAATGCTCATCATAGGCACTTAAAATTTTGCGAAATTCAACAATGCCAACACATCCTTCTTGCCTACACCAAAATGGGAGCATTGGAACAAGGTATGGACATCCATCAATAAGTAGTGGATAGAGGAATTTTCTCAGATGCTGTAGTTTCAACTATCCTGGTAGACATGTATATAAAATGTGGAAGCATTGACAAGGCATGTGAACTGTTTGGCAGAATGCCTCAAAGAGATGTCATCTCATGGAATACAATGGTTGTGGGATATGCACAAAATGGATTTGTTGAAAAGGATTTAGAAACTTTCTAGCAAATACAATTAGCAGGTGTAAAGCCAAATTCGACAACCTTTGCCAGCATATTCCCTACCTATGCCAAAATGGGAGCAAAAAAATTCTTCACTACATCATTCATCAATCTCATGAATGTGCTTGGTGAGTTATTTAATCAAAAAGGCATGACTAACCACTCATACAATCTTTCATTTCCTTCAATGCATTCTTCCACTCATCTCCTTCTCTGATTCCGATCTAATGATATCCACCATTTACTTTGATCTTTGTGAAATATTTTTCTCTTCTCAAACAATCCATAATGACATCCATTCTTGGCAATGGAAATTTGTCTAGTGGAAAAAGTAGGATTATTATAGTTAATCAAAACCAAATCAAGCCCTACTCTTTCACATGCTAAACATTAGGAAGATAAGAACCAAGATTGGGATCAAGCTATAGATTTCTTATGCTTTCCTTTATGTTAGCTAGGTTTGAGTAAGTGTTTTGTTAGGCTTTCACAAGTTTGTTCTACTCATTAATCATGATACCCTAATTACACAATGATACTGTAACAGACTAAATTCAGAGATAGATACAGACAAGATTATCAAAAAAATATAGAGAATAAGGATCTACTCAGCTTGGGCACCTACTCCAAAGCCTTGCAACTTTCTATATGTTAAAACCTTTTGTACCAGATATCAGGTAGCTCCTAGAAGTTCCCAAATCTTGAAGAATATGCCTAGGTGGGCTTGGGCACCCACCCCAAAGCCCCATAAATATTACAGTCTAGAAATTTGAAACTTTGTGACAACTGTACCTGTAATATCCGTATTCCTATCACTCATTTCTGCTAGATCTCACTGAATTTAACTTGCACATGCAAAAGGAGGAGAAAGATGGTTGTGGTTATATAGGATCTTGCCTCAATCAAGCCTTGTTTTTCATATTCCTACCTTAACAATAGCCAAGGATAAAGATTTACAGATGTGTGTACTCATCTAACAAATGTGTATGTAGAAAAAGTAAAACCCTAGATGACTCAAGAATCAAGGAAAGAGCAACACCTTACTTCACTCAATGAAAAACAATAGCATCACCTCAAGGAGATGAGAGCAATGAAGACTTGTAGAATAAGAAGGCAAGGCAGCCGTATCAGAGGAGGATTTCTAAGCTCGATGTTGGAGGCTTCAACCCTTCTCCCAATCATACAAAAGGTTGTACAAACCCTAGGAAGAGCAAGATAGTCTCAAGATCTTGATTCCTAATCTCCATAGAATATCTCCATGATAGAAACTTCAAATAAATTCAAGAACTTCAACAAAGTGTTGTTCTTCAATGGCAATTTTGGTAGAGTTTTGGCATAAAGATTGCATATAGATTGTGTGTGATAAAATGATTTTCAAATATCTTTAAATATCTATCCTTAGGAATTTTGAATTTTGAAATAACATGCTGACATCACACGAAAACAAAAATTTAAAAATAGAATCCTGAGATGCACGATGGGAGCCAACATCCCCCAAAAATTCAAAACCCTAGAAAATGGAGCAAGGCTAGGGTGTGAGCACCCAATCAGGTTTGCATTAAGGGGGTCCAAGAAGTCCCAAATCCAAACTTTCTTTCTAGGTTTAGTCATCAGTTGTCTTGAAATATGACATTTCTTCAGTTAGACATGGGTCAATTAGGGTTTAGGAAGGTCAAAAAGGAATAGGTTAAAGAGGACACCAAAGGAGAGGAGATAAATCATGAGAAATTGTACCATTCCATACAGGACAATTTCTGATGTAACATTTAGCCCCCACTTTAGTGGCCATATGACTCTACATGCATATGCAAGTAAAGGAAAGTAAATACATCAATCATGAAAAGGATACCCAAAAGGATACTATAGAGGAAGCTGAAGTGTTATCACATGAGAGAAAGAAGCCCCAAAGTCTATAATCCTATGAGACCACAAAGTTAGGAACCACAACCTATAAGAAACACTTGTTAGAGAACCAAAATCAAATCAACTTGCAACCAACACACCAATATGTCAGTAAAAAACACTAAGGGGTTGAGTGATGAGACATTATGAGGGAGGAAATTGAGGGAGATATATAGGTCCCCCTTGTTTCTTCTTGCTTAGTCTGAAAAGGAGAAATAAGGAAAATATCTACATGCTTCAATTTCACGGGAAACTAGATGAGAAATGCATTGTGATGGTTTTTTTACAAAAAACACTCAATCACAACACATTGGGTGAGATGGAGGGAGAAACCAGGATTCTAACATAATAAATAGTGTAAAAATCTGAGTTCAGTAGCCCAAGATAGAGGCTTTTGATGAAAACTATTTACTTTTTCACCTAGATAGTGATAGGAATTCTCATCCATTTACTATAAGTAAACGGAGTTTTAACTTTTTCACCATTCGTTATTACTTTCATTATGTAGAAGAAAGAAGAAGGAGAAGAAGAGCATGACCATGCCGAGCCAACATCTGTACCAACTTCTTTGACTTGAGATGTTCTGAATCTGAGTGGCAGAGAGACATTTCGAGGCTTAGGTAGGGTCCTAATATTGTACTTCTATCATCATTCTTTACTGTTTCATTTGATATTGTCATTTTCCATGCCATCAAGGCCTCATCGAACAAGGGTTCCTGACAGGGGCACCCAAGTCCTTCAAGGGTGCTAGTGTCCTATCTAAGTGCCCTAGTCTCCCTAGGGCACTAGTGTCCCTCTAGGGCGCCTAGGACCTCCTAGGATGCCCAAGTCTAGAAAGGATAAGGGCCCTAGGGATCAGGCACCGATTGATACTTTAGGTACTTAGTGATGATTTGATAATGAGATGTTGCTTGATGATGCTACTTCGAGACCACATCAGTACTATGACTGATAGGGAGAGGGGTCACTTTCAAGTGGTGGGCTTATAGTAGGTGTTCTTAATACCCATGATCAGATTCCACTGTAGTATGCTTATGGCTCTGATGGAGAGATGGGATACAGATACATCTATGCTTTATCTAGCCACCAGCGAGATGACTGTCATGCTAGAGGATGTCTACCAGATTATGCGACTGCCTATCCATGGAGAGACAATGAGGGTCATAGAGTAGTGCTTAGTGGAGTACACTTGGGAGAGTAAAAAATGTTGTTTGGGTCACACTGCAGCTTGAGACCATATGTCCATTATGAGGCATAGAGCCTAATAGTTTACACTCTACTACAGGTTTGGGCCTTTAAGCATATTAGGTGTACATGACTGACATGATTCCCTATAGAGTTAGCATCACCCATCCACGCATTCACACTTATCCATTAGTCAAATGCTGGAGACATGATGATATATTGTACTGGAGAGTTATATTTGATAGATTATAGCCCAATGACATTGTGTGGAGACCATATCATGGCTACATAGCATGGCTACACTAGCAGAGACAATTAGCTAGGATTTAGAGGGATTGGTTGATGGTCAGTCACCTCGATCACATAGTCTCTTGGTTCTATTCTGATAGAGTAGCATGGCAGTTTGGATGCATATAAGATGTCCCTATGATATGTTTGAGCTACACTCACTCATTGTGCATTTTATTCAGGGAAAACAACACCCGATGACTGACAATAGAAGATGTAGCTTTTAGTGATGATGATGGTACCAAGGATGCAAAGCAATCATCTAATATAGAGGATGTCAGTGTTACCTGAGTGTATCAAACCTGGTGGCAGATAGCACAACACACTCCTATCTTTCCTCCTAGTCACCCTATAGATGATCCTCGACCTTGGGCTGGTCACATTAGTGCCACAAGGGTAGAGGATGACATCAGTGACTTTGCTAGATACTATGATCTAGAGGATGAGGATGATGATGATGAGGAGGAGGAGGAGACCCCAGCACAACACATTTTTAGTGCAAGACCATGGTAATATTAGTAAGAGGCAGATTCTGATGAGGAGACCAAGTCAAGGCCATGATCAAGAGCTCGTGGTCCAGCCCCTATAGGTGTTGGGAGATCGATCCAAAACAAATGAGAGGAGACTAGTAGTCACGTGCCCCTAGCTACATAGTAGGATGTAGAGCTCATTACACCCTTAGCAATCCAAGATCCATATTGATGAGATGGAGATCAAGGTTAGATGCTTATTAGATTAATGTTCTTATTGTTATGATTACTTATGATGTCTACATGAGATATTGATATAAGTCTATTTTCTTTTTGTAGTTGTGATAGACACATGGCATGATTTTGTAGGTCACATCATAGCAGAGATAGTACCTATTGATATAGCCAAGCAATGGGAGTGAATGGTATATTTTCCATAGCCATCGGTGGGGTGACATGTGAATATATTCATGGCATTCATTAGATATAGACTAGCTATGGAGTCCACTTTAGATCAAGCTACAAAGGATAGAGACCAAGCTATCCAGAGAGCCAAGCACACAGAGGCTGAGCTCTAGGAACTACAAGATCAGGCTACAATAGTGCCTACATCCAAGAGATATTCTATTGTTCATGAGCTCTTGCTTCTTGAGATACGTCAGGCAAGAGCTGATAGAGATAGGGCTTAGATAGAGATAGACTGGTACCAACAAATGTATAAGGAGCTATAGGATGAGGTGATGGGGCATAGAGGTGATCTCAAGGGGTTACGGTCGTAAAGTCTCTCTAGGAGTCACTAGCGGTCCATAGCCACACATGGTCAGCCTTCTATCACATGCACACCACTAGGTCCTAAGGGGACTAGTGACCAAGGTTTGGCTATTTGATATATCTCATGTGCTATGACATCCCATTTTGTTCTACAGGATAGTTGACTATTGTATATTCAAATTGATATATATATATAATGCTTTCTTATTCTCTTTGCAATGCTTTAATCTATCACATGTGATTTATATGAAATGCAACTAGTGATAAATGTTAAATGCTTATATGGAAATGTAATTAATGCTAATGTGATATACTAAACAACTCTTTATAGAACCTATAGTAAAATCGACAATTATTAACAAATTTCACACAACCAAAATACTATGCTATATTCACTTAATGCAAAGATGATCTTAATAAAACATATATAACCAAGATACAACATTGATTAACCAAAAAAATATGTAATGTTAAACAAATTTAGACAAAATACTCATATCTTGTCAAAATTGAAGTTAATCTATCTAATAAATTTGCTTTATAAGTAACATTCAACATACAAATATTAAGCATAGAATTTCCTAGGATGCACTGCATTAATAGGTTCTTTAAGCAGTGTACCTTGTTCATCAACTAATTTATACACTCTTGATCCAAAGGCTTCAATAACTACATACGGTTCGAGCCAATTATGGATGAACTTTCCTTTTTCTCCAAGAGGTGATTCACATTGTGTTAATTCTCATAGAGTACCAAATCTCCAATGTTGAATGAATGATGTATAACACATTCATTGTATGATTGTTGTGTACTCTTCTGATGGGCCTTAAGGTGGCCGAGAGAGTTTATATGCCATTCATCAAGCATCTCAAGTTCTTGTAATCTTTTTTCTCATTCTGTATCATCATCAATAATGTCTCTTATGGAAATTTTTCAATGAAGGAATTTCTAACTCTAAAGGCATTATCAAATCAGTGCCATAGACAAGATTATATGGTGTATTCCCAGTAGTCATACGAATAATTATTCTATAAGACCATAATGCATAGGATAGTTGAGTATACTAATCTTTTTGATGTTTGCTAACATTTTTTCATAAAATTTGTCCAATAAGTTTGTTTGAAGCTTCTGCTTGGTTGTTTGATTGAGAATAGTAAGGCATAGAGAAGCAATGTTGATTATGATACTTTTCAAGCAATTTCTTCACATCCTTGTTCTTGAATGGTGTTCCATTGTCAAAAACTAAGGAGGAAGGTATACGAAACTAAGAAATGATGTTATCTTGTATAAAACAACAAATTACTTTAGCTGTTGTGGATCATAGAGGAACAACTTCAACCTACATCATGAAGTAATCAGTACTGGTGATGATAAAAGTATGTCCTTGAGAAGAAGGTGGAGAGAATTTACCAATTATGTCCAAGCCCCAAAAAGAAAATGGCCAAGGTGAAACTTGGGGACAAAGTTCCTGGGCAGGTGCTCAGATTAAATGATTATGTTGTTGACATTGCAGACATTTCTTGACATACAAAAAGGAATCTTGTTCCATATGCTACCAATATTATCCCATTAATATTGACTTTTGTACCAATGTTTTTCCTCTGAAATGCTCTCCATAGGCACCAGAGTGACCTTGTAAAGCTAGCGAGATCTCTGAATTACTTAGGCATCAGAGAGGAACATCATTGTAGCTTCATCTATACAAGACATTAGATAATATGGAGTAACATGCCACAAGTTTGTGTAGGTAGACTCGTGTGTTCTTAGATGTTGAATTTAGGATGGTTCCATCATGCAAATAATTGAATATATAGGAGAACTATTCATTAGAGTTCATGTTACAACAAAAGTCAGTGCTTGAAGGTACTACCTCTTCTAATGTCAGTGTCTTAAGATTATGAATGATGAAAGTATATTCGTTAAGTTAATCAACTGAGGATATAAGAGAAGTTGTTCTTGCCATTGCATCTACATGTCAATTATCTTTCCTTAGAATAGTATCAATTGAGAATGATGTAAATCCTTTTAATAGAGACAAAGCAAAATTAGGATATTGAGATAATTTTTCTTGTTTATCTTGATATGATCTAATTAATTGTTACATAATTAATTGTGAATCACCATATATAGTTATGTTGTTAATGTTAAGAGCCAAAGCAACATGGAGTCTGGAGATAAGAGCTTCATACTTAGCAATGTTATTTGTGCATGAGAAGTTTGTTGGATTCTAGGACAACACTAAGAGGGGGGGTGAATTAGTGTTGTATAAATTTTTCAATTTTAATCATTTTGGCTTACATGATAAAAAGAGAGAAAGACAAAGTTATTTATTAACTTACAGGTGTACAATTATAATATTGAAGGCATGAATTAGGACATTAAACACAGATCATGAAGACACATAAGAAATATAACACAAGATATGATGAGTGGAAAACCTTTAAGGGGAATAAAAACCACTCTAAAACTACCTCACTGGCTTATTCAAAACCTCACTGGTTACATCAAGGTCTCACTAAGTAGGCAAGCCTCACTAGATACAATATGTGTCTCACTAACAAATGTAAGGTCTCATTGACCTACAAGCCTCACTAGCATATAGAAAGTCTCACTGACATTTTTACAAACACTTTAAGGCCACATACAAATCTTATCGGGGGATTACCCTATTTCAATCAACTGCAAAACCTTATACCTCCCCTTTATCTTTCACAAAAAATTCACTACAAAATTATATTCTTCAATTTGTGCAAAAGAAACAAATCATAAAAACAAATTCTTTCTATGATAATTCCTACACCATCTCTGTGAACAAATCTCCAATCATCTGATCATCTGATTATATTTGCAAACTCTTCATCTCTCTGCTCATCTTCTTCTCTCTATCAAAACATGATCTCGCATACACAATGACACACCCATCAATCTAGAACCTGCAAAAATAAATCATATAAATCTTCTTCAAAATCTTTCATATTCCTCTTCTATATGATAACAAATTCATCTCTTTTATTTTTGTTTTTCATTATCTTCATCTCAAAACTCTTCAACTTCTTCATCTCTGCAAAAACCATCTCCAAACAAAAACTAGAACATAAAAATAATTAAACCCCATTCAAATTCAAATTCTCTTCATATTCTTCTTCATAAAATCTTGGAAAAAAAATCATCTCCACCATCTGGAAAAATAACCCTTGATATCAAACCTATTCATCTTCTCCAAAATGATATTAAATAAAATCTTCAATTCATTCTGCCCCTTTAAAAAAAACTTCAATTTGCAAAAATCCCATCTGCAAATAATTTTTACCAATTTGATCTCTTAAATTGCCCTAAAAAAAATAAATTCAATTCCCAAAAACATCCTCTTCAAATTCTTCTCTGCATATATGATCTTTATAGAAAACCATTCTTCTACCCTTAAAAAAAATAAAATCTCTTTCATTAAAAATATTCATCTTCCTCTGTAAAAAATATTTCAATAATATCCTTTAAAAACAATCAATAAATCTTCTTTAAATTCTCTGCCCAAAAATATTCTCAAAAGATTAGAGAAGAAAAAATCATTTTAAATAAATTCTCTATAAAGAAACTTTTCTCCTTTAGAAAATTTCATTCACGGGAGTAAAAAAGAGAGATTTTTCTTTAAAGAAACTCAAACAAAGTTGCCTTAATAATAGGATTTATTCCTGCAAATAAGCAGACTTTTTATTTTCTTGAAAATAGCTTATAAAAAGCTGTCATAAAAAGGCTACCTACATGGGAGTTAAAAAGTTTTTTTAAAAAAAAATAAAAATAAAGCCATTTATATGGCATTCGAACCACTAAGCTCTTGATTGCTTTTTGTGGGGACCGGTTTCAAGATGTTTAAGAGACCCTTTAGTAGGTAGATTTAAGTGACATTACCTCCACTAGCAAGTCAACTCCTATTTAAAACAAAAGTACATCTCATTTGATATGGGCAGAAAAGAATACTTTAGACATTGCTCATATCTCAGCCAAGAATGGTATCATCCTGCATGATATCAAGACCACTATGCCAAACAAGAACAACTATCTCCAACACTAACAAGTTAGCATTACAAACAATATATTGTCTCTGCATTAAACCTCTATCACCTAAACCAACCTTGAAGATCTATGCACAAGATCAACCATGACTTTATCAAATAACAAAAAATCTACATCCCTTAAATATTCTCTGGAAGTACCACTAATCAAACAAGTCCTAAAGAATCGTAAACCTATACTTGATGATGACATCATGAAACCTTCCATCATTTCACATCTTATACATCCTATATTTCTTAGACCACTTCATCTCCTAACTTAACCATGAAGCAACTTGTACTTTACATTGAAACATACATGAACATGCATCCTTAACAGGATCCTATATCTGATCTCACAAACACATCTTTGATTACCTTTGAACACCTTGTTGCTCCTATCTAGATAACATCCTCAACAAATAAACCAGATGAACACTTTGTGCTATAAGCTATGTGCAAAACATCAACACATGTTAGAAAGATAACAAACTCCATCACCTGTATCAACCCTCAAGAGAACAACACTATAATACAAATGACATGTTTTGATAAACAACTGAAGAACAACAACACCATTGATAATCAACACACCACATGAAAGATATACACTAATCAAGCCAAATCAGCTGATAACATCCTTTTTAAAGGCATAATCAATGTACTTATCCTATCCAAATGAACAACTCCTGATTGATGTTCTTGATAGATTGAACAACTATGAAAGACATGATCCTGAACAACCTAGGTCAATAGTGCAAGTCTTGATGATACCTTGTGAAGATGCACAGTGATTCCCTCAATACCCTTTTGACATCAATGACAAACTATCACCATCAAAGTTTAGATGGTAAGACATAGGGATCAAATTACAAGAGGGAGGTACTAGTTTAACACCAGCACCGAAGCTAGTCCGACATCTTGATCTATCAAAATACAATTCCCATTTATCATCCTTATCAATAGTTAAAATTTGATCATCATGAAATGTCTCCCGATTTTGTTTAGCAAAAGGTAAAGGTGCTTCGGTTAAATGGTTGGTTAACACTTGTCCCTTAATTGCTTTCTAATAAATAAACTTAAGATTAAATTCAGTTAACAACATCACCCATTTAGCAAGATGACCTAACAAGTCATTTTTAGCAAAAGGATGTTTCAAGGGGTAATATTTCACCATGACATGTATTTCATAATTTAAGAGATAATGTCTAAGCTTCTATGCTACAAACACTAAATCTAAGCAATGCTTCTTGATAACATTATATCATAGTTCATAATTGATCAAGGTTTGACTAATGTAATATACAATACGTTCCTTTCCTTCAGCATCTTGTTGTGCTAGTAAAGATGCAAGAGCATTATTAGATGTTGAGGTATACAAAAGAAAATATTTATGAATAACAACAGGTTGTAAAACAAGAAGATTAGCTAGATAACCCTTTAAATCTTTGAAATCCTTTTGACAATCAACATTCTATTAAAATTTTGAATCCTTCTTTAGTAGTTGTGTAAAAGGGTGAGTGTTATCCATGAGTTGTGACACAAATTGGCAAATGACATGTATCTTCCCTTACAAACTACGAAATTGAGATATGTTCTTAGGTGCTCGCATATTAACAATAGCTTCAATTTTCTATGTCTAGTTCAATACAATGATGTGATATATAAATCCCAATAGTTTTCCACTAACTACACCAAGAATGTATTTTTGGGGATTTAAACGCATGTATTTTTTAATTCGCTCAAATATTTGATGGAGGATTGTAACATGATCCTCACGAATATACATTTAGATAGTATATCATTGATATAATCCTTGAGAATGTTATGCATATAATCATGAAAGATAAGGGACATAGCCCATTGGTAAGTTGCTCTAGCATTCTTTAATCCAAATGGCATGACCACCCAACAAAATGTACCCCATTGTTATAAAAGTTGTCTTATATTGATCCTGAGGGTTTATAAAAATTTGATTATATCTTGAAAAACCATCCATTAAGGAAATTAATTCATGGGTAGTTATTGAATCAACAATCATATCAATGTTCGGAAGGGGGGATTCATCTTTCAAAGAAGCAAGATTCAAATCCCTAAAATCAATACACATCTGAATACGGCCATCAGGTTTAGCGATGATGATGCTATTCAAGATCCAAGGTGAATAATTGATTTGGCAGATAAAACCAGCTTCTAAGAGATTTTCTATCTTATAATGCAATCGTAGGATTCATCTTACACATTTGGTTTTAGAACAATGTTATGTATTACAATCTAAGGATCAATACCAGGCATATCTGAATAATTCCAAGCAAATAACTCTAAGAATTCATGTAAAATCTTGATCACATCTTCTTTTTCTTCTATTTTTAAGCAATTACATATAAGGATAACCTTTTTAGTGTTATCTTTCTCCATGAAAACATCAACAATCTTTCCATTAAGCAAAGTACTATGGTCTAAGGAACTAGGTGATTTCATCAGTTATTCATCTTCTTCTATAGATTTTAAAGTAGTATTGACCAAACTATTGGATTTGCCAAAATATGCATCTTGATTTAATTTATAAGATAATCCATGTTTATGATGATAATGAGGAAGATCGTCATAAGTTCCCAAGAATTCCATTATTGCTTCATCTGTCAAAAACATATACAAAGGAATATCTCTTAGAAAACAACTCATGTCTATCATCTCAGGATACATCAAATGAAGTGTTGAGATCATATTCACATTAAGATTGGGACGTTAATGGGCTTTGATTTCCTTGAAAGGATTATATCCAATGCCACTTGAGTAATGTCATGAAGTGGATTCTATAGGTACTCAAATTCCTTGTTGATTATTACCGCAACCATTACCTACATAGTCACAGTTCTTATAAAGGATTTCAAATCCTCGACCATAAAGAGAAGATATTTCCTTGGAAGAAGGTAGGGCTGTTGATAACTAAGAGGGGGGTGAATCAGTTATCTTAATTATTTGACTTTCTTTTCTTCTTTAATGATTAGTGCAATATCAAAACATATAAGCATACATGAACATGAGAGTAGAAATAAACTCAACACACATAACACAATGATTTTGATGTGGAAAACCCTATTAAGGGAAAAAACCACGGGGTGACTAACCCAAGATTGTATTCTCTATTAAAAGAATAAAAGTACAAAATGGCACTTGGCAATTAGGGCTCACTACCTGAACACACTGCTCACAAGAGGCTCACTACCTATAGTAGTTTATAGAAAGAAACCAAGTATTTGAACTAATGAGAAGCATCCACATATGCTGAGGTTCAGTTCTAGTTAGGCTCAATACACTGATCTACTGCACTTCATTCTTCCTCTACTTTAGTGCTGTTGTTCTGTCACATATCGGACCTGTATAGCTACTTCCACATTGCTCTCTATTTTTCTTTGCACAACACAACACACCACACACCTTCATATCAAAATCCATCTGGTATATATATATCTGCATCAAGGATTTCAACACCTTTCTAGTCGACATCCAGAAAACTCAAGATATTTCCAAACTCTAGTCTGTCAGCTGAATCCATGCTTATTAAGTGATGCGTATCAAAAGGATAGTTATAGGAGTCATCAATCATGTCAGCCAACCATGAGTGATCCCTTAAGAAACTTGATCACCATCAATTTCTCATTTGGATTAAGGTCTGATGCTATGTCGGTCAGTTCTCTCTCAGTCTACTCTGCCAAACAGGAACCCAACACTTAGGTGCTCATATCTTTTCACTCTTTCATCACCAGAGGCTCAATCTTTGGAATGTATTAGTCAAGGTACTTCTCTTGACTTCCCCAAGTCCATACTTTACTAAGATACTTCCTCTAAGAGATTCGAACCTGATTGTCAGACCTTGTTGTATGCTCTATTCTTGCTTACCGGACCAAAATACTCTTCAGTCTAACTTCTGGTATAGTCATACCATGTCCTATGGATGTGTGGGATGGACTTTGTTACCATCAATGACAACACTCATGAAGCCACTCAGTGTCTCTTGCCAACAATCTCCCCCTTTGGCATTGATGGCAACACTTAGTGAAAAATGACTGTCACACTACACTCCCCCTTGGCTATTGCTCTATTCTAATGTACACTTTTTCAGAGCTCCCCCTTAGCTAGATTCCACATTTTTCACTGCTCCTTACTCCCCCTTTGACATCAATGGCAAAGGGTGCAATACGCAAACCAAAATTTGCAAAATTTAACCTATACATAGCCGCATAAGTATATATACAAGTGATACTTACATTTACTTAAGTATATCCGCAAAAGTTGTTTTCAACTGGGCAAATTTTGTTGTCCAACTCTACTTCATCCTATCCAAAATAGAGATATGACCACTGAGCAAAAATACAAAGGCTTCTACCCTCTTTAAGTCTATCGGATCACTAGTCTGGGAATTAGTTAGGACCTCATGCATTGCTTCTAACTTGGGGATAATTATCCCTCTTAGTTCACTTAGCCTATGTATTATGTTCTTCTTCTCCTTTTCAAGCCTCTTTATTTCATTTATAGTGGCAATGGTCTGACATTCTTGATTCATTATGGAAGAGGTGAGAAGATCAAAATTTTGAGATAAGCTTGACAGTTTGCTCTCTTGTTCTTCCACCTTCTTGGCAATGTCTACTGTCACGATGGACCAAGATAGACAAAATTTGCATAAATATCTGCCATCTTTAAGAGCATTTTCTAAAATCTTTATCCAAGTATCCAAATTTCTCCTATCATTTGTTATTAGTCCCTACACCTTAGAGAATCTCTTTCCCAAAAATTCTTTCTAGACTTTATCTTCTGCTGACTTCTCCAAAGAATCAAAATGTGTGCTAATAGAATTAACAAGAGATTTCAAGTTACCGGATGAAGAGGCCAAAAGATCCTTCTAGAAGGATGGCATGATCTTTTCCAATGCACCGGATGCAATCTCTATCAGCTCACAGTTTTCTATGTGAGACTTCAGAAGTTTTTCTTTTGTCTTTGCTTGGGCAAAGGAAGCTATCTTCATTATCTAAACCAGGGAAAGGGAATCAAAATTGAACAGTCCTTGAAACAGTTTCGGTTCATCAATCTCCATCATTTCTTTGGTTGAGAAATCTTTAACTATTTCTATAGTGTCTCTTGCTGGAGACAGAATCTTCTTTCCTTCTGTAGCCTCAGAACTATCTCCTAGGGTCTTCTCTATTTGATCTTCTTCTCTTCCTTTTACCTTTTCTTCTTGACTAATTTTCTCCTCTATTCTTTCTTCTCCTTTGGATCTAGAGTCTGCTGGGGAATCCGGAAGAGAGATGTTTATTTCTTCATGGACTTCCTCTTCTGGAGCAGAGGAATCCAGGTCCTTAGTCTTCTTCTCACTTATCTCCTTTGGCTCTTCTACAATTTTCTCAGTAGAGTCTTCCTTTGATGCATTTAATCCCTTGACATCAGAAGGTTCATCACTTAGGTCCTCTATAATAGGAATATTGAATCTCTTATATGCATTTCAAAGGATGTCTTTAGTCTCTTTTGCCACTTGATCAGTCTCTTCGAGCATAAGCTTGTTCATTCTAGCTTTGCTCCAGAACTCATCCTTGCAATCCTTGAAGATCATGTTCAGTTGTTTAGGAGTGATGGAAGGATAGAGCTGAATAGTTATCTATTCCCAGATCTCTAGGTCCTTTGCCTTAGCATTGTTCTTTCTTATTTTAAGTTCCTTCTCTAGGCTTTTGGGAATTAGAGATTTGATCTCAATGAATGCTTTATTATAGATGTTAAGATACCTGACTGTAGCATCTTGCAAGATCTTCTGGTCAACTTCATTATATTCATCATAAAATTCAGTCATTGGTTTCAGGTTCCCATCCACAGTGACTGATTTGATGATATCATCAATGCAGAGAGTAGGCTTTTCAACAAATTCTTCTGCCTTTTCTTCCTTGCCTTGACTAGTCGAGGATTCACCAGATATTTTCTTCTTCTTCTTCTTCATTTTCTTGACCTCCTCATCTGACTCTATCTCTTCATCATCTTTTTGACTTGTATATGACCTTGTGTTCTTTTTCTTTGTTCTCTTCTCACCCTTTCCAGATGTCTTGGCTCCCTATTTAGAGGCTTTTTGGCTCTCAGAGGTGGCAGGTGCAGAGCTTTTGGAGGATCTAGTCCGAGAGGGAGCTTGCACCAGAGCACTTTCTTTTTCTATTTCTTTCCTTTCTTTGTCTGCACTTTCCATCTTCTCTCTATTGGCATCAACTACCTCCTTTGATATTACATATCTCTTGGTGACTTCTTCTACTTCCCTTCTCACTTTTCTCTTGATCTCAGGCTGTCTTAGTTCAACATGAACTTTTACACTCAACTCTTCGAAGGTTCCAAACCTTTCTACCTTTGGGTCCTTAGGTTGACTTAGTAGGTGTTGGATATGCAGTTCTAGAATTTTTTCATCCACCTCATAGCCCATTGGCATAATCCACACTATTCTTGGTTCCACTACCTCCATTAGGCATTGATCAGTGTCTACCATGAAGCACACTGTATCCTTGTATTTTTCAACTAGAGATTGAGGATTCTCTCTGTGGCCTACATCATGCCTTGGAATTTTTTAAGTAACCCCAAAGAGCTGTGCTTTGAGCCTTGGCATCACCAAGCCCATACATGTAATCTCTAATTTGTATGGCAATAGGTCTATAATTTTGCCATATCCAACCACTAGTTCTAGGTAGTTCATTCATATAGTAGAAGAATAGACAAAGTATCAAGCCACCATAATTAAAAGAATTCTTTTTATCCTTCTTTATTTTCTATAAATTCTCTAACAGTTGATTCAGGAGAAGCTCGTAAAGATCATAGTCAACACTTTTCTTAGCATTTCATAAGCAGTATATATAGCAGTTCCAGATACTAAATTCTCCTTGCTGGAGTGATAGATTTTGTAACCGATTATCATAGAGGAAAATTTGATATCCGGATCTATGATATCTTCTATTGTCATTGGCCTCTTGTCAAATCTTGATCCGGTAGCCTCACTTATAGTTTGGTTTTTGACTAATTTGAGAGCAGGCAACCCACCAGATGAGTGTAATCTAGTTACCACCCTAATTGCATCCTTGGTTATCTTGAATGGCCTCGTTAACCACATGAAGTTGTCATGCATTCTGCTCAGAACATACCGGACCCATTCATCTTCTACAAAATAGGGGAAATGAATGCACTGTCCAAAATGCTTATCCCGAATGGCCTTGTATTGGGGTTTAAGTTCAAATGATTCATCTATTAGCTCCTTGTGATAGATATCCATCAGCTTGGATTCTCCAAATTCTTCAATGTTCATGTGTATGTAAACCCTAACATCTTCTACATGCAGAATTCCATGTAGAATGCTAGAGAATACACCTAGGGGGTCAACTTCTAGGGATTTGTAAGGATGTTTCTTGAACTTAGGGTGCGGTCTATCACTAATTTTAACAACATTTGGAGTAGCCATCTTTCAAAGGATTCAGAGAGAGATATTCAAGAGCAAAAAATACCTTTTACACTTCTAGGGTTCACGATAAGAGCTAAAAAGATCATTGGTTGAATCAAATTCTGTGGTTGATCATTGAGAGAGTTGAAGTAATATTGTTGCAGAGCTCTTTCTACCTTCTTCTTGAATGCAAAGGTGTAAATGATGAACAAAAGAACCCTTTTATTTCTGTACAAAACCTAATTCCATTTTGTAATAAATGCACAACTTAAGTTATTCAAGTTGCCTTGTTCTCCTTGTCTTGAGAGATCTTTCCAGATCACTAAGATATACTTAGAGTTATTCTCAGTGATTATTGACAATCTATCTTCCTTTCTCCTATCATTCTATTTATCCGTAGATCAAGATACCTCAATTTGTGAATCATACCAGATCTAACTGTGAAAATCCTGCTCTTACTGAATGATTGTTAAACTGGATCAATCTTGGATGATTAACCTCTTCCAAACCTCTTGCGGATCTTTTACCAAGGGTTATTTAGATATCTCTTGAGAACTCTTCAATCTGCAACACTCCATGTGCCAATTTCAGGCACCAATTGACTGCCTGGGGGAAATTGTTTTCTTTTGTGACCCCCCTGAGCCAAAGCTTGCTTATTTAGTTTCTGAAAGAAATATTAGCACCAGATTCTGGTGCGGATCCATCCCCAACATTTTTTGTACTTCTCTTCACCCAAATCTTATTCATCTCCCTTTGAATTTCATCTGCATTCATTTTTCCTTTCCCTTTGTCTTGATTTTGATTATGATGCATCGGACCCTTTTTATCCTAATTTTTACTTTTGTAGAATTTGGCAATATGACCAGATCTATTGCAATTGTAGCAAATAATATTTCTTTGCATATTTTACTAATATCCTCTAGATCTGCATTGATTAGCCATATGTCCCATTCTATTGCATGCAAAGCATCTACCATTGAATGAATTATTTATTTGCATATTTCTACATTCATCAAATTTGTGACCATACCTTTTGCAGTTAAAACATTGTCTAGAGAAGAATGAATTAGTTTGATTCATTCTTCTTCTACACTAATTTTCTTTATGACCAAAGTTATTGAAATTGTGGCAGTATCCATTGAAGGATGGATATCTTTGAGCATTTGGTTACTTTACCGGAGGTCTTCTAGGCCTGTTCCTTGGATTTCCTGATCCAGAGTTCTTCTGACTGGATCCGGTACTTTCCCCTTTCTCATATCCCAAGCCTTGCTTGTCATCTACCCTCTTTTGGCTTTCAAGAAGAACTTCAAGTTGAACAGAGCTTATCTTGAATTTCTCTTTGTATTCATTTGTTGTTTGAAGATCCCTTTTAAGAGTGTCTATCTAATTCTCAAGTTGTTCTTCATTGTCTCTAGCATCTTCAAGATCAAATTCTAGATACCTGATTATTCTATCTATTTTGTGGCAGTCTTCTAAATTCTCCTTGAGAGATTGTTTTAGATTATCTTCACTTTTTCTTTTCTCTTCAATTTCTTGGGTGAATTTCATAACTCCTAATTCCATTTCATGTCTTACCATAATGACCTCTTTTGATAACTTTTCACATAACTTGGTTTTCTCATTCAGATCTTCATTGGTATCATTGGCTTCACTTTGACTTGCTAATTGTTGAAGTAGTTCCTTTCTTTTCTTCATTGAGATACTTAGTTTTTCTTTGAGTTCATTTATGAAATCATCAGCTTGTTTGAGTCTTTCCCTCAGGTTATTGACTTTAGAGTAAGATTGTCAAGATCATCTAGGGCACATTGAAGTTGATCCCTCATACTATACATATCCATTGAGATTCCTAGATCTTCCTCAAGCTGTTAGGCTCGGTCTAGAGGAAATTGGCTCTGATACCAATTGTTGATAACTGAGAGGGGGGTGAATTAGTTATCTTAATTATTTGACTTTCTTTTCTTCTTTAATGATTAGTGTAGTATCAAAACATATAAGCATACATGAACATGAGAGAAGAAATAAATTCAACACACATAACACAATGATTTTGATGTGGAAAACCCTATTAAGGGAAAGAACCATGGGGTGACTAACCCAAGATTGTATTCTATGTTAAAAGAATAGAAGTACAAAATGGCACTTGCCAATTAGGGTTCACTGCCTGAGCACACTACTCATAAGAGGTTCACTACCTACAGTAGTTTATAGAAAGAAACCAAGTATTTGAATTGATGAGAAGCATCCACATATGCTGAGGTTCAGTTCTAGTTAGGTTCAATACACTGATCTATTGCACTTCATTCTTCCTCTGCTTTAGTGCTATTGTTTTGTCACATATCAGACTTGTATAGCTACTTCCACACTGCTCTCTATTTTTCTTCACACAACACAACACAACACACACCTTCATATCAAAATCCATCTAGTATATATATATCTGCATCAAGGATTTCAACACCTTTCTAGTCGACATCTGAAAAATTTAATATATTTCCAAACTCTGGTCTGTCAGCTGAATCCATGCTTACTAAGTGATGCATATCAAAAGGATAGTTATAGGAGTCATCAATCATGTCAGCCAACCATGAATGATCCCTTAAGAAACTTGATCGCCATCAATTTCTCATCTAGACTAAGGTCTGATGCTTTGCTGGTCAGTTCTTTCTCAGTCTACTCTACCAAACAGGAACCCAACACTTAGGTGCTCATATATTTTCAATCTTTCATCACCAGAGGCTCAATCTCTGGAATGTAACAGTCAAGGTAATCCTCTTGAATTTACATTGCATTTTCATGCTTAAATTGATAAAAATTGCTTGAAATTGTGCATTTTCCCATATAACCTAGTTTTGCATTAGCTAGGGTTTGTAGTCAAAATATTATTTTAGATTTTACTACCCTTTTAAAACACTCATTAGAACTGATTTATAACTATAGTGTTTCATCGTAGGGTTTTCTTGCAAAAATTTCATACCTAGGGTCTGAAAACCTTGCATTTTCACTAGATATTGGCCTTAAAGTCTCTTTAGAATTGCATCAAGGTGTGTTGTTAAGGATTTTTCTACATCAATTTACTTCTATCAGGGTTATAATATGCTTCCCCTCCTCAAATTATTTACAACACCATTTCTATTAGGCCTTTGCATTGAAAATTTGTGAAAATTTGCATATTCTAGCTATATTTTCATTAGGGTTTGACTTAAATTGGCACTATAGGTGTGTTGTGATGTATTTTATTGCATTAGGTGACTTATATCACTTTAATATCCTTCTTTCCATCACAAGTTTCCTTACAACACCCTTTCTCTTACTCACTTACATTGAAAATTGTTGAAAAATTGCATATTTTAGTACATTTTCACTAGGTTTTGACTATTCATCACTCTAGGTTTGCATCAAAAGCATGTTGAGAAGGATATTATTACTTTATTGGATTAAAATTAGACATATTATTTTCTGCCCCTAATCAATTTCCTCACAACACCTTTTCTTTCACTTGTTTGAATTGGAAAAAGTTGAAAGAATCAAGCATTTTAGGTCATTTTCACACATAGTTTTGCACTTGTTTCTTGCATAACTTTTTAAAATCTGATTTTGCATTGATGTTACAAGATATTTCACCATGGAATCTTCATCTCATCACTCTTTTGTATATTTACATGCATATATCAAAAACTTCAAGAATTTCTACATATTTGTTAATATGAATCTTCGTGTTCTCACTTACATACAAGCTATGTATCACAAGGATTTATTTAAATGCTCTTCATTTGAAAACCTTGACTATGTATCTGATTTTGATAACTTCACATCTCTCATGAATACATACCCTTGGGTAGTAGAAGATTTAAAAAAACACATTGAGAATGACGAGTGTGACATTTCTCTTAATGCTTTGGAATTAATAGCTCAAACATATGGTGATGATGATGATGATGATTCCATAAGTGATCCTTCTTATCCTATAGATGAATGTCCTAAAACCTTATATGAGAACACTATGGATAGCTCTATTGATGTTACAAACCTTCTTAACAACATTGTACCTTAATTTCATTCCAATGCTCTCCCCGGCCAAGATGTAGCATTAGTGGATGAGAAAAGGTATCTCACATTAAATCCTTTAGGGATAGATGTTGGGTATAATCAAGAGAAAAAAAATGTTAATTCAATCTTCATTAATAGACATTGTAGCAATATTCCTAAGATGATTGTGTGGGGGGAACTTAGTGTACCCTCTTTCTTAAAGCCAGTGATTACGGTTCAAGGTGCTCAACAACTACCTAGACCTTTCAATTACATCTACAACTATGCAAAACAAATTACTTAAAGAAATCAAGGTGTTCAAAATGTGTCACAACATCCTGTGACTGATTACACATAAAACACCCATAATAACAACCAAAGTAAACAAGCACCTCATGTGTCTATGTCTCTTTCATGTTCTTAGCCTATACTTCATCCACCCCCTCATCTTACTCCTAAAAGAGGTCAAGAATATGATCTTGTTGAGTAGCTTTATGCTACTCTGACTAAGATCTCTCTTTCAGATTTAATACAAACATCACCTACATACCATGGAATGCTCTAAGAAGCTTTACAAAAGGTGATTATACAACCTGTTGTTAATTTGAATAATGTGGTGGCTTTATTGGATTGTATGCATGTGACAAAAATGGATATTCTCTTTCAACCGCATGAAATACTATTGATAAAAGATGAATATGATCCACTTATGATCTTTATCACAATAAATAAAATATTGATAAAGCGAGTTATGATTGACAATGGATCAGCACTTAATGTTTGTGGTATTGATTTGTTACATAGGATTAAGATTGATACCTCTTCAATTAAACTAAATATAACTAGCATTTGTGGCTTTGATAATGGTACAAAACAAACTATGGGCATGATAACTTTACCCGTAATGGTTGGACCCATGACATTAGATACTCTTTTTCATATTATGCTTGGTTCTCTCATATAATATGATTCTAGGTAGACCATGGATTCATGCCATGAGGGTAGTTTCATCTATCCTTCATAGATCAATAAAGTTTATTTATCAAAACAAGCTCCACACTGTGAAAGCCAATCCTAAACTGAATAGTTGTTTACATATTGAAATGCAAAAACAAGTTTACAATCATACGAGTCTAAACAACTTACAAGTTGATTCATCAAAACTTTCTGTCATAGATAATGTTGCGCAAGACTCTAAAACATTGAATGCACCTTTTGGTGATGATTGGGGTTCATTAGATTTTAATCGTTGTAGTGTAGGGGAATATAAACTTAATAACCCTGACACATCAAAAGTCACGTCGATTTCATCCAAGCAGTCTTTCGAAACACCTAAGAGACCTAAATCCTTCTTGGTAGAAAACAAAGATAATACACTTATACAACAAATTACGAGACCTATGAAACTTCACCATCTTCTACAGAAATGACATCCCTCTATGGTCAAGGATTTAAAATCCTCTATAACAACTGTGACTATGTAGGTAAGGGATGTGGTGTAAATCAACAAGGAATTTGAGTACCTATAGAATCCACTTCAAGACATTACTCAAGTGGCATTGAATATAATCCTTTTAGAGAAAAGAAATCCTCTCATCATCCTAAACTCAATGTTGATGCAATTTCAACAAGACCAAAATGACATGTGAGATATCCTAGGCTGATAGACAAAAAGTGTCCACTGGGAAGCATCCCTTTGAATCAGATAAATATTTCTCCATCTTTATGCCACACTCATTATAGCCAATATTATAATTTCTCTCAAGGGTGGCATCTTCCTAGATATGTATGCTCTTAACATTGGGATGAATCCGATAAGAGTTTCTAACCTTGGTGGTCACCTATGTTGTAGCATAATTGGCTCATTTATGTGACCTCTCCTCCATGTTGTGTTTCCCCCGTGATGTGTAATGTGTTGTTCAGGCCTCCTAGGATGACCCTTGATACTCTTGTAAGGTCAAGGATACTAGGAGACCGCCTCTATTGTGACCTTCTTCTATTTGTATCATCATTCTTCAATATTGCTTCTCCTCTATTTTCACTGTTGTGTGTTGTGTCTTATGGACATAGTGTTGTTGTTGGTGACTTGGGGGCACCCTCCTATGTGACTATCCCTAAGGCACTTGTTTCTCCTCTCTTGATTTATTGTTTCCCTTCCTCTAGTGATTCTAGCTAGAGGGCGGATGATGAAAAATATATTATACTGATACGGACCTAGTGACCCTTCAGCAAGAAATCAAAAAAATGGACCAAGTCCATACATGACGATGGGGTTGGAATATATATTATCTGATAGTTGGCTAGTAGAATCACTCTGTGTGATCTAGATGTTTTCTTATCGCACTTATAAACCATTACAATACTACTGCTCCATGCACTTTATTTATCTTTGAATCTCACCTTGGTTTCACTCGCTTTTGAGATTTCTATGGTATAGCCCCATGGTTATGCTTAGTCTCTGAATCTATAGTATAACCTCGGCTCTCTTTGTATGAATGATCATATGCATTGTTGAATGGATACTAACACCTTTTCTTATAGGAAATTGTGAGTTTGTGGGAACATTTGGTAATTGTAAAGTACATGCCACCTCCACAGGGCATGGGCTTTATGAGAGCTCATATTCCCTTGTGAGTTTTCTTCCTACCTTAACGTTCTTGATATTGGTACATGATATCAACCACCTTAAGGTGGGGGCATATAAGGTAAGATATCTAATTTAGATGCTAGCAAAGTGTTTGTAAAACTTGAATCTATTGAAATCATTTAACCTATCTGCAGAGGTGAGATATCACATATATCCTTTTATCTTGAGCCCTCTGCAAAGGCGGGGATGGTGTATTTCTCAAGGAGATTCTACATCTTGTCATTTTCTAAAAGTCCTCTATGGAGGCAAGGTAGATCTGAGACTATACTAACCCTTAAGTGTGTCTTCAGGGATTGTTGTGGTGAAGCCCAATTGTTGGTGTGTGCATGTAATGTGCCTGAGATGGCTGTGAACCTAGCAATATGTTTCTTCCATCGCTTGTTTGTCATCTTTTCTCTATGTCTTCCATGTGTGTGTATGGCATGTTTGTTCCCAATCATAGTTTAAATATCAATAGCAATGAGTCTCTCCTATGCTTTGGGATTTGTGTGGCATGTTTGATTTGTATGGTGTGTTTGTTCTCAACTAAAGTCTTAAAGACTGGTGGCAATGAGTCCCTCCTACACTGAAATTTTTTTGCATGTCTATTGCCCCATATGTAGTTTAAAGACCGGTGGTGATGACTACCTCCTGCATTTTGGATTGTGTGTTTACTTTTCTTGCACTTACATTTGCATTTCATATATATGAGAAAAAGAAAAAGAAAATAATCACTGCATTCACTGTATTCCCTATATTTTGCATGTCTTCAATACTATCTTCTCCGTGTCTTGCATGACTATAACTATCTTCTTCATGTTTTGCATGCTTGTTACTATCTTCATTGTGACTGGCATGTCTTCTCCGTGCTTGGCGTGTTTGTTGTTCTTGTTGACCATACTTTAATGCATGTATTGGCCTTGTGTTTATACATAAATTAAAGTGGGGGATAAATATTACATCAAAAAATGTCCCCTTGGGGACTTTTCCCTCCTAACGTTTAGCTCTCAGGTCCTTTAGAATGCATTTAGAGCATCTTGCATGATTTTGATGACTCTCGATGAGAAAACCCTAAGGTTTCATGGAAACTAGGACTTAGGGGGTGCACTTATGATAAACCCTACTTAAAATAGGGGGAGGACTTGGGCACCCGCACACTAGTCCTTCCCTATTTTAGGTCAGGACCTATTTTTGGGTGTTAGTTTATGATTGTTATTTAGGTCCTATGCTGACATCCTAAGTTTAAATTATGAAATTCTTAGCGGGAATATTTGTAGTTGCATGTATAAACATGATTAATTATTCATTTGTAAACTAGATGGATATTGTGAATTTGTGGCTTTATGTGAAAGTGATTCAAGGCATTCATTGTGTGGCAAAGCAGAATTTTGTGTTCTTATTATATTTGTATTTGCAGATTTGGCATCCATCTCCTCATGGCATGAAGAGTATCTTCCTTCCATGAGATCTTCACTACAAGGTGATATCAATTGTGTTTTCTATCATTTATCATTTGGATTTTCCCTCTATCCTGTAGGGATACGCACTCTTTATCTAACAAGTCTCTCCAAAGCTTGACTAAGGCAAGCCTCTAAACACCACAATCCCCAACCCACTTTTCTGTGATTACAGGTTACAGGTTTCAAAAGAAAAAGAAATGGAGTTGTATGAGAGTAGTGTAGACTGTCAGAATTGCAAATCAAAGATGAAAATAGGGACCTAGACTCGAGTGCTCGCTCATTAGTCCACTAGATCCCAAAACTACAAAATCTCTAGAACATTAGAACTATGTTTTAGACAACATTCCTAGATCCTGACAAAAATTAAGGCACTGGACTAGGGCACCTGCTCATTAGTCCCCAACTTTTTTGCTCACCAAACTTCAAAATCTAGTATGTATTTGGTTGTCATTTAATAGCTCTATGTGTGATCATTTTCTATAATTTGTCTGTTTGTTTACAAATTTGTGAAATTAGGGTTTTGAGCATAATTGGGCTTAATTGAATAACAAAATCACACAATTCCAATCTTCCCCTATATTCCAAGTGACAAGAGATTTATAGTAGAGTTCTCTACTCAGTTGAATGTCCTTGAATGTTTAGTGGTGAAAGGAGGATCAGCACAAACCATTAAGATAAATCCTCTTCATTTTTTACCCTAAATAGCAAGTATGTGCTAATTGGTGTTGTCGTTGATGTCAACATGCTTGTGTTGTCAATTATGTCTTCTAATATTGTTGATTGGTGCTTGATTGAGTTGTCATGTTAAAGTAATTTTAATACCTTATAGAAGTGTTGATGGCATTGGTATATTTCGCTTGTTGCTAAGTTTCTAAGTTCTTTTGAGAAAATTTGCTCTCAAGAGGAAACAATGTGTTGCAGAGTATTCTGGCTTCCAGAATACTGTCTAAGTTTTTGCTCTAGATTTCTTCTGTGTTGAAGACTGGAGTGTGAGATTTGGATATGTTTTAGAGAAGTGTTTGAAGATCCTAAATCTAGAATTTAGTGGTTTGGATCACTATGCAATAGAAGTTATGTTCACCAGTTTGAAGATTGTAATTAACAGAGTTTCTAGGTTGTGCAGAGGTGTCTGGGAGAAAGTATTCTCCTATGCATTTCTTCATAGAGTAGTTTCAGGTGGTGTGGTTTTTGACATATGTTTATAAGGTCCTTATCTATCTTCATTCCAAAGGATTTGTGATTTGATGTTACAAAAAGGAAGTTGTTGTGTAGCAAACCTTGACAGTGTTTATTGTGAGTAGTCTATGATTACAAAAAGGAAGTTCTTGTGTAGCAAACCTTGACAGTGTTTATTTTGAGTAGTTTGTGAACTATCTTCAAGTGAGATTTATTGTAGCTAGATTTGTTGGCTCCTAGGTAATTTCATGTTGTTCATGGATGTCTCTAGATTGTGTTGAATGCTTGTTCTTGGTCCATAAATTATGATTATGTTCTTGGAAGTGTGTGCCTAATGATCCTTGTGTGAACATCAGTTTTGGTTGACCTGGTTGTTTCCACTCTTTGCGGATGTGCTTTGTAGATTGTGGAAGCATGTGACGATGTATTAGGTCTAAACTAAGCTATGACATATTCTACCTTCATTCCTTTGCTTCCCAAGATTATTTAGGTCCATACCTAATTTAAATTGTGTACGTTTGCCAACCTTAGAGACTACTCCAAAGGTTGTAGAATGTGTTTCTCACCTTGATGAATGTCCCAAGGTTGATGATTGGTATAAATATGTGTAATTAATTCATGTGTAAATTATACAAGTATGAAGATGTGAAGATGAAAGTGTTTGTGTTGTGAGGCAGTGAAGGTGATATGTATTGTGCTTCATTGGAACTAAACTTAGGCATGTGGTAGATGCTATCATATTAGTTCATGGTAGTGAGCCATCCCTTTTGGCAGTGAGCCATTCCTTTTCGCAATGAGCCCTTTTTGGCAATGAGCCTATTGTAGTGAGCATCCTTTTGGGCAGTGAGACCTTTAGCAGTGAGCCTCTTTATAATTTGGTATTGATACTACTATATATTGAGAGCTAATCCTCACCATGGTTTTTTTCCCTTTTATGACTTTACACTTAAAAATCTAGTGTTCTTTTGTGTATCATGTTGATGTCATTAAGTTTATGTTATCTATTTTTCATGTTTAATATTCATAACAGAATTATGGTTTAAGTGAATTGATGTGGATGTGATTATGTTTGAGAAGGCTTAAAGCTTTTGAGAAAACTAATTCACCCCCCTGTCAGTTGTCTTGTGCATTCAACATGCTTCACTCAATGAAACAACAATAACATCACCTCAAGGAGTTGAGGGCAATGAAGACTTGTAGAACAAGAAGGTGAGGTAGTCGTATACGCAGAGGATTTCCAAGCTCAATGTTGGAGGCTTCAACCTTCTCTTGATCATACAAAAGGTTGTACAAACCCTAGGAAGAGCAATATAGTCTCAAGATCTTGATTCCTAATCTCCATAGAATATCTCTATGATAGCAACTTCAAATAAATCTAGGAGCTTCAACAAAGTGTTATTCTTCAATGGCAATTTTGGCAGAGTTTTGGCATAAAGCTTGCATATAGATTGTGTGGGATAAAATGATTTTCAAATGTCTTTAAATATCTAACCTTAGGAATTTCAAATTTTGAAATAACATTCTGACATTGTGTGAAAACAAAAATTTGAAAATGAAATCTCAAGATGCATGGCAAGAAGAGACATCCCGCCAAAATTCAAAATCCTAGAATATGGGATAGGGCTAGGGCGCAACTACCCAAGACCAAGTCCTTTTTCAATCAGGTTTGCATTAAGGGAGTCCATGAAGTCCCAAATCCAAACTTTCTTTCTAGGTTCAATCATCAGTTGTCTTGAAATATGACATTTCTTCAATTAGACATAGGTCAATCAGGGTTTAGGAAGGTCAGAAAGGAATAGGTTAAGAGGACACCAAAGGAGAGGAGCTAAATTGTGAGAAATTGTACCATTCCATACAAGAGGACAATTTCTAATGTAACATTTAGCCCCTACTTTAGTAGCCATATGACACTATGTGCATATGCAAGTAAAGGATAGTAAATACATCAATCATGAAAAGGATACCCAACATGATATTGTAGAGGAAGCTGAAGTGTTATCACATGAGAGGAAAAAGCTTGTAAGTCTGTAATCCTATGAGACCACAAAGTTAGGAACCCAAACCTACAAGGAACATTTGTTAGAGAACCAAAATCAAATCAACCTACAACCAACACACCAATATGTCGGTCAAAAACATGAAGGGGTTGAGTGATGAGACATGATGAGGGAGGAAATTGAGGGAGATATATGTCCCCCCTTATTTTTGCTTTCTTAGTCTAAAAAGGAGAAACAAGGAGAATATCTACATGCTTCAATTTCCTAGGAAACTTGATGAGAAATTCATTGCAAGGGTTGCTTTTACAAACAACACCCAAGCACAACACATTGGGTGAGACGGAGGGCGGAACCAGGATTCCAATGCAACAAACAGTGTGAAAATCTGAGTTCGACAGCCCAAGATAGAGGCTTTTGATGAAAACCATTTACTTTTACACCTAGATAGTGATAGGAATTCTCATTCATTTACTATAAGTAAAGGGATTTTTCAATTTTTCACCATTCATTATTAATTTTCATTATGTAGAGGAGAGAAGGAGAAGGTGAAGAAAATAATGACCATGTGGAGTTGACGTCTGTACCAGTGTCCACGACTTGAGATGTTCTAAGCCTGAGTGGAAAAGAGACATTTTGAGACTGAGGTAGGGTCCTACTTGTACTTTTGTCATCATTCTTTTTTGTTTCATTTGATTTTGTCATTTTATGTGCCATTAATGCCTCGTCAGATAAGGGTTCATGATAGGGGTGCCCAAGTCCTTCCAGGACACTATTGTCCTATCTAGGCACCCTAGTCTACCTAGGGCACCATTGTCCCTCTGGGCACCCAATACCTCCTGGGGTACCCAAGTCTAGAAAGGACAAGGGCCCTAAGGATCAAAAACTGATTGATACTTTCGGTACTTAGTGATGATTTGATGATGATAACTAATACAATTTCTTATTGCTTGACTTGCAGGATGTCCCAGAGATGCAAGAGCACACAGGTGGTTGCCTAATGATGCTACTTTGGGAACACAGTAGGTACTATGACTAATGAGGAGAGGGGTCACTTGTAGGCTATGGGCTTATGGTAGTTGTTCTTCATGCCCACAATTAGATTCCATTGTAGTATGCTTATGGCTCTGATGGAGAGATGGGATGCAAATACATCTATGTTCCATCTACCCATAGGCAAGATGATTGTCACGCTAGAGGATGTCTATCAAATCCTATGACTACCTATCTGTAGAGAGACAATGAGGGGCATAGAGTGCTGCTCAATGGAGTACACTTGGGAGAGTCAAATGTATTGTTTGGGTCACACCATTTCTCGAGTGGAGAAAAGACACATTTAGCTCTGATTACTAGAGCAGGGATGCACTAACATCCATTGGATTTGGATGATTACGATTGTCATCATCGCATTAACAGTCACACTAGATGGACAAGGAACTCACCTACATAGAGGCCTCATTCACACCATTAGAGTGATGGAGGATTAGAGGACCGTATATGCGTGGGGGTGTAGTATGCTTGCACACCTCTACTATGGCTTGGGACGGTATGTCCATTATGAGGCATGGAGCCTGATAGTTTGCACTCTACTACAGGTCTGGGCCTTTGAGCATATCAAGTGTACACATCTGATAGGATTCTCTATAGAGCCAACATTCACCCATCCACTCTTTCATGCTTATCCATTAGTCAGATGTTAATGACATGGTGATCTCTTGTACTAGAGAGTTGTATTTGATAGACTACAGTCTAGTGACATCGTGTGGAGACCATATCGAGGCTACATAGCATGGATAGACCAGTGAAGACAATTAGCTAGGATGCAAAGGGATTGATTGATAGTCGGTCACCTTGATCAAATAGTCACTTAGTTCTATTTTGATAGAGTGGCATGGTAGTTTAGATGCATATAGGATGTCCCTATAATACATCTAATCTACACTCAGTCACTGTGTAGTGCAGTCATGGCAAACAATGCCTGATGGCTGACGATAGTAGATGTAGCTATTAGTGATGACAATGGTATCGAGGATGCAGAGCCAACATCTGATACAAACAACATCGGTGTTACTTGAGTGTGTTAGACTTCGTGGCAGACAATGCGGCCCACTCCTATCTTTCCTCCTAGTCACCCTATAGGTGATCCTTGACCTTGGACTAGTCACGTGAGTGACATATGGGTAGAGGATGATGTCAATGACTTTGCTGGATACTATGATATAGAGGAGGAGGATGATGATGATAATGATGATGATGAGGAGAACCCAACATAGTATATCTTCAGAGTGAGACCACAGGGATCAACAGGAGGTAGACACCAACGAGGAGATCGAGTCAAGGCCATAGTTGAGAGCTCGTGGTCTAGCCCCTATAGGTGTTTGGAGATCAAGCTAACATGAATGAGGGGAGACTAGTAGTCATGTGCCCCCAACTACAGAGTAGGCTATAGAGCTCGTTACACCCTCAACAATCTGGGATCCATCTTGGTGGGATGGAGATCTAGGTTAGATGCTTATTAGATTGATGTTCTTATTGTTATGATTATTTATGATGTCTACATGAGATATTGATATAGATATGTTTTCTTTTTGTAGTTGGGATAGAAGCATGGCATGATTTTGTGGGTCGCATCATAGTGGAGATTGTACCTACTAATGTAGCTGAGTAGTGGGTGTGGGCAGGATATTCGCCACAACAATTTGTGAGGTGACATGCAGAGATAATCATGTCGTTCATTAGATACAAACTAGCTATGGAGTCCACTTTAGATCAAGCTATTAAGGATAGAGACCATTCTATCCAGAGAGCCAAGTATGCGGAGGTTGACCTCCAAGTGCTACAAGATCAAGCTAAAACATTGCCTACATCTAAGAGAGATCCTATCATTCATGAGCTTTTTCTTCCTAAGCTATGTCAGGCTAGAGCTGATAGAGATAGGGCTCAGACATAGAGACTGGTACTAGTGGATGTATATGGAGCTATAGGGTGAGGTGATGGGGCTTAGAGGTGAGCTCAGGTGGTTACAGTCACGAAGTGTCTCTAGGAGTCACTTGCAATCTGTAGCCACACATGGTCAACCTTTTGTCACATGCACACCACCAGGTCTTGATGGGATTGGTGACTAAGGTTTAGCTGTGTGATATATCTCATGTGCTACAACATCCCATTTTGTTGTGTGGGATAGTCAAATATTTTATATTCAAACTGATATATATGATGCTTTCTTATTTTCTATTTGCAATGCTTTAATCTATCACACGTGATTTATATGAAATGCAACTAGTGATAAATGTTAAATGCTTATATGGAAATGTAATTAATGCTAATGTGATATACTAAATAATTCTTTACAGAACCTATAGTATAATCAATAATGATTAACAAATTTCACACATAACCAAAATACTATGCTATATTTAGTTAATGCAAAGGTGATCTTAATAGAGCATATATAAGCAAGATACAACAATGATTTAGGAAGGATGATGAGTTGATAAGAACATTTAATGATAGATTCCATAAAGCGAACTATTGCCTTTAGGCACCTTACAACATAATTGAGGATGTAGCACTACCCATTTATTACGCTTCATTAGATAGGTTGACTTCAATGTTCATCAGAAGGAAGGCAATTCCTCAGATAGCAAGTTTGACAGAGGCTTATACTAAAGTAGTTAAGGTGAATATAAAACTAGGGTAATTTGGGACTAGCCCTATTAACCACATAGGCTCCATGGGTATGCCAACCCAGATCAAATGAATTAACCAATCCTTGGTCAATCATACACTTGTGACTAATCATGTCCGAATGTTGGATACAACATAGGAATATGATGATTCATCTAGGAGCTCCTATAACAGAAATCCCTATAGCTCAACTCCCATTTCTCTAATCTTCTAAAGTTATAGTCACCAAGACTAGAGATGATAGGGATGACATCCAAGAGCTAGTTGAGAAGATGAAAAAGCTCAATGCAAAGGTCACCTATCTCAGAAATCAAAATCTCTACTTGCAGCAGAGGAACCAAAGCCAGAATCATAATTATCATAGACCTAACAAGACCTAGAACACTAGGCCCAATAGCGAAGGCATGTCATCACCTTTGGAATCCTAAAGTATAGAAAATCACCCCGTAGGCTGGGTTATGTTGGTTGAAGTTGTCATGTCCATGTGGTACAGAACACAATACCAATGTACATTCAGAGTTGGACTCTCATGATCATATGAGTTGGTACCTACTCATATGTATGATACTGCTTTAGTATTGGATAGTTACACCTTTCTTTTCCAAGATGACAACCAACCTGAAGAAGAAGTTGATGAAGTTTAATCTTATCAACAACATAATACGACTCCCTATAACCTCAAAAGTAATAAGGCAAAAGGCCCTTTCACCACCTCCACCCCTCTAATCAATTATTAGGTTCCCCCTTATCCTAAGGCCTCCAACAATCCTAACCCTCCTAAGGCCACACCTCAGACCATCATACATCAGGATGTTGAGGGACCTTCCAACAAGTCTAAAGTTGTCAAAATGGGTAAATATGTGGTTGATGAATTTAAGAAGATGAAGGTTAGCCTATCTATTTTTGAATTGATGAAAATCCTTGAAGTGAGGGTGGATTTTCTTCAAAATATTGGGGAATCAATTAGGTCAAATCTAGTCACAAAAGATACCTTTCAGAAGGATGGTCAAAACAAGAGTAGAGATAAGATTCATGTATCATATGTTGATCAGCAAGTGGCACTATATAAGGAGAAGAAAAAATCACCACCTTTCTTACTAACCCTAAGGATATTTAGAAAACACCTCCTCAAATTCCTAGCAGATTATGGGGCATTGACTAATGTGATGCCTTTATCCATCTGCAAGGCTCTGGGACTCACTCCTGACAAATATTAGAGAAAGGCCACTCAATTGGACAAAACTAAGGTTAATGTTGTAAGAGAGATGAAATTGAATCCACATGTAGTTAGCCTCAGAACCTTGAGTACATCAGTACATTGATATCCAAGTGGTTAAAATTTTTTATGCTTATGGTACATGTTGCTCAGTAGAGATTGGTCCAAAACTTTGAACAACTATATGGCCACAAATTTCTCCAACATGTGGTTTCCATGGAGTGGCATTGCCAATCAGATTCTTATTGAAAGGGAACCAAAAATGTAGCATATGATAAGTAAGTATAATCAGACCGATGAAATCCTATATATTGAAGTTAATTTAGGGGTTTATCTTCCTTAAATTAATCAAGTAGAAGAGGTACTCATAACTCACTATGGTAACTCTCCTAGGCCTCAGTTTAATAGACAACAAGATAGTACAGAGATGTACATCCAATCAGATCATGATTCTTCCTCTAAAGATGAGCTAGGAATTTTTGAAGGATTTAGGGACTTTATGCAAAATTTATGAGTGATCAACTAGCCATGGGTAGGAGAGTATAAATGGAAGAGCTATTGTTTTCAAATTGGTGTCACATTCATAGCACATCACATTCTAAATTCAAGTAGTCACTCCACATAGAAGTGGTGCAACATGTCCAAAGATGTTTGAAAGTGTGTATAAAACCAAACAATGGGGAAACTCAGTTGACCCAACAGAGTGATAGAGGAACAAAATTGTAAACTAGTTAGATTATGATTGATCCTAGTAAAGTACAAGATGAAGAGCCACAAATCTAGACATTGTGCTTCAATGGCTCTAAGTCTAAGCAAGGGGTTAGTGTTAGATTTGAGCTTCAATTAGTCCCACTGGACAATCCTATCTTGCTACCTATAGGGTGCAATTTTTCTGCACTAACAGTATTGCTAAATATGAATCATTGGTGCATGGATTACTAATGGCTATTTGCTGAAAGGCTAAGATCGTCTAGGTTTTTGGAGATTTTGAATTAGTAGTCAAACAGGTAAGGAAACAGTACTCTTGTCATCATAAGAGGATTGACAATTATCATAACAATGTTGGGATCTCATAGAAAGTTTTGATGGTTTTGACATTCAGTTAATTCCAAGGAAGAAGAATCACATCGCCAATGCCTTGGCACAGGCTGCCAACACTTTGGAACCCTTAGCTATGTCTAATTTCAAGAAATTCACTAGATAATTGGTTCCAGTCCCTTCTATACCTAATAATATTATCAATTTTCAAGTCTTTGAGGATGAGAGGCATATCCTTAATTTTCTCAAGTGCTTAGGAGCATTTGTTGCTCAAATTATTGATGAAGAAGAGGCTGAAGCAACTGAAATAGATTTAGGAGTCCTAAACTTAAACACAAAAACTATTCCCTAAGGAATGGTTGAACTAGAAAGGTTATTTGATCATGATCAGTTAGGAACCCAGTGTAAATAGGTTGATTCTGATGGAGGAAAATCTGATCCACATTATTTAGGAACATCTAATAACATAAAAAATGTTTTCATCGATAAGATTTGCACTACTGAAGAAAGGGTAGGAATCATCTAAGCCCTAATGAATTATTATGATGCTATTGCATGGAGATATGAAGACCTCAAACCTTATGATACTTCCATTATTACCCACACAATACTATTGAAGCCAGCAATCAAACCTTTTCGCCAAAGGTAGAGACCTGTCAACGCTTTGGTGGAGCCACTAATTTTCTAGGAGGTGAACAAGCTATTTGTAGCTAGAATCATATTCCAAGTATGACATTCAACATGGGTGGCCAATTTATTGTTGGGAATTAAGGTGTCTCAACCTTGGTAATTCCTTGCATTTATTATTGTAATGTAATTTATTTACTTAGCCTATGTTGTAATTTTGTTGTACATCTTGTTTTGTCATTTAGTGTGAAGTGGGATGATTAGTTATCACTCCACATGTAAGGTGACTAGGATGGTTAACACACTCCATGTGGAGATAGGTGTCCCTTTGTGTGGTAGAGGTTTTCTGCCATGTGTCAGCATCTTGACTAGTGTGTAAGTGAATCTTGACTGAAATGGTTATGACATATTCCTATGACAGAATCTATGACATGTAAGAGTCAGAAACAGAAGGTTCTATGATAGGTGAAGATGTGTCAAGCAGCATCTTTGAAAAAGGCATCTTTGGGTGCCCCAAGGAGGGTTATGACATGTTGTAAGAGAATATGCTATTTACAATCTATTTATGACAGATTCTCTTATAGCTGTAAGATATGTCAGTATGACAGATTCTATGATGGGTGTAAGAGTCGTAAGAGCATCTGTCATTACCCAAATTGGGGATAGGTGACCTCTTTGGGATGGGGTGACTTGACAAGTGTCAAGAACATCTTACAATGTTGGACAAGTGTCCATAGGCATGGGTTTTGGGCCATGAGACCATGTTGGATGCCCATCCCAAGATAGAGCCATTTTTGCCTTGTATTTTCTTTATAAATAGGTACTTTGGAGAGATGTATTATGTGATTGACAGGTACTGTTATGTTGCTAGATTATCTCTAGATATAAGTTTAGTGTAACCTTCATTGTTTATGAAATACATTTGAGCTGTGTTTTGGAGTGTGGGGTTTTTCACCCGTAAGGGTTTTCCCCATGTATATCTTGTCTCTCTTCTTCTGTCTTACATCTTTGTGTGTGTTTGCTGCAATATCATTGTTAGTGGGTTAACATTGTTGTAACTGTAAAGATTAAAATAAATTTGCACTCATTTCTCCTCATTAGATTAGTATAGGAAATAATTTCCGTACACCTAACTTCCTTTTAGTTGGTATCAAAGGTTGATCACCTTTGGTCCTAGTTGTTGGGTAGGGTTTTTGGAGATAATCTTTAGTTGAGTGGGAGCTTTATGTAGAGAATTTTGTAATCTTGTTACAGGAAAGAGATGGCAGGCACATCTGGAAGATTAGAGGTGGAGAAATTCAATGGCACTAATTTTGAGTTATGGAAACTTAAGATGGAGGACATTCTTGTTGATCGTGACCTATGGGAAATCGTATCTGATGAAAAACCAACTGCAATGTCACAAGTAGATTGGGATCTCAAAGATCAGAAGGCTAAGGGTCTCATAAGACTCAGTCTAGATGATTCTGTCTTGTTAAATGTCCATGAGGAGAAGAGTACAAAAGACCTTTGGAAGAAGTTGGGAGATGTTTATCAGGCCAAATCCCTAGTAAACAAACTTTTTATGAGAAAGTTGTATTCTTTGAGGATGGAGGATGGAGGATCAATTGCAGATCACCTAAATTCTTTCAACATGTTAGATGCACAATTGATGTCCATTGGTGTGAAGATGGAGGAGGAGGATCATTGTATGACCTTGCTTTGTTTTTTGCCGGACTCGTGGGATCATCTTGTGATGACTATTGGGAGCACCAAATCCACATTCAAAATGGATGATGTGGTATCTTTGTTGTTATCTAAAGAGATGAGGAGAAAGTCTTTTGAGGCAGCTAAAGAGGCTCTTGCAGTCTATGGAAGACCCAAGGAGAAAGGGAAAAAGAAGGACAAGAAAGCTGAGAAGGGTAGATCCAAGTCTCCTAGAAAGTCCAAGGCTCTCTATTGGAACTGTGGCAAAACTAGGCATTTCCAAAAGGAGTGTAAGGAAGAAAAGAAAAAGAAGAAAAAGAATGTCCTAGATTCAGATTCTAACAAGTCTCAAGATGACGGTGATGCCTTCATCGCAGCCCCAGCCACCCATGCATCTAGTGATGTGTGGCTGATTGATTCTAGTGCATCATTCCACATGACCTCGCATCGAAGCTGGTTCACAAAGTATGAAGAGTTTGATGGTGGAAGAGTGTGCCTGGGTGACTATTCTCATCTAAAGATTGTTGGTCATGGAAGAGTCTCAATCTGATTCCCTGATAGACAAGTGAAAGGGTTCACTGGGGTTATGCACATCCCAGGCCTAGCACAGAACCTGCTTTCTGTAAGTATGTTGAATGATGTAGATGTGCAGGTTGTCTTTTCGAAGGATGGATATAAGATAACTAGAGGATCTATGGTGCTTACAAAGGGTACTTAGAGAGGTACTGTATTTTAGCTGGAGGCATGCACTTCACAATGTAATAGTTCTTCTAACTCAAAGAAAAGAGCTGCAGTCACTTCATTGCCACCATCTGAACGAGTAGTGAAGAAATCTATTGCAACACATTTTGATGGTAGTGCACATGCTTTGGAAGTTAAACTTCCTACTGAAAAGACTATGTTATGGCATTTGAGATATGGCCACATTGGTGAGAAGGGTCTGCAAACCCTAAAAAATAAAAACCTCATTGAGGGGTTAAATGATTGTAATCTCGAGTTTGACTTTTGCAAACATTGTGTATATGGAAAGTAAAACCATGTTCAGTTTTACTCTAGTTCTCACAAGTCTTCTGGTGTTTTGGATCTTATTCATTCTGATGTGTTTGGTCCTATTAATGTTCCTTCAATTTCCAAATTTGTATACTTTGTATCTTTCATAGATGATTATAGTAGAAGGACATAGGTTTATTTTATTAGAAGAAAGACTAAAGTCTTTAGTTAGTTTAAAGAGTTTAAAGCTTTTGCTAAAAATTAGACTAGTAAAAAGATTAAGTGTTTGAGAACTGATAATGGTGGTGAGTTTTGTTCAGCAGATTTTGATAAGTTCTATAAAGAGCAAGGGATTGAAATACATAAGATAACTCCATACACCCCGTAACAAAATGGAGTTGCAGAGAGGATGAACAAGACAATGATGGAGAGGGCTAGGAGTATACTTAGTGTAGAAAGCCTTGAACAAAAGTTTTGGGGTTGAAGCTATAGCCACTGCTTTCTACCTGGTAAATAGGTCTCCTACATCAGCACTTGTTGGTAAAACACCTATGGAGGTGTGGTCTGGTAAGAAGCATTCAGTTAGACATCTTTGTGTTTTTGGTTGTGAGGCATATGCATATGTGCCTAGGGAGAAAGGATCTAAATTGGAGAACAAGGTTGTTAAGTGTATCTTCATTGGCTATGATGTCAGTGTGAAAGGATACAAGCTTTGGGATCCTGTGGGTAAAAAAGTGTTGTATAGTAGAAGTGTTATCTTCAAAGAGCTAACACCTTCTTCCCTTGTTCTATAACTAGAAGAAATAGAAATGAAAGAGGATATGGTTCAGTTTCCTTCTACCCCTAAGAAGACTAAACTGACAAACCCTATGAGACTTGATGATGAGGAGAGCTCTAGCAGCTCTGAAAGCTCAGAAGAAGAAGTAGAACCTCATCCTCTACCATTAAGGAGGTCTACACAAACAAGGAAGCAACCTGATAGGTTTTGTTATTCATTACTTAATTGTAGTTGTGCTTTTGCCTTCCTTACTAACACTGATGAGCCTAGAACTGTGATAGAGGCTGTGGGCATGAAAGATGCGGGTTCCTGGAAGGAGGCCATGGAAGATGAGATGGCTTCTTTGGAAAAGAATAAAACATGGGACTTGGTGCATTTGCCTAAAAGATGGAAACCTATTGGATGTAAATGGGTGTTCAAGAAGAAATTCAGTGTAGATGGCAGTGTTGAAAAGTACAAGGCCAGACTGGTTGCGAAGGGGTATTCACAAGTGGAGGGAATTGATTATGGTGAAATTTTCTCTCCCATTGCAAAGATGACATCTATTCAATTCCTATTATCTCTTGCAGCATCTTATGACTTAGAGGTGGAGCAAATGGATGTGAAGACAACTTTCCTTCATGGTGATTTGGAGGAAGAGATTTACATGTCACAACTAGAGCATTATATAGAGAAAGGTAAAGAATATTTAGTTTGCAAGTTGAAAAAGTCTTTGTATGGTTTGAAGTAGTCTCCTAGGATGTGGTACTTGAAGTTTGATTCCTTTGTGTGGTCAATTGGATATCTGAGATCGAAATCAAATCATTGTGTGTATTACAAGTTTGACAATCATTACATTCTCATTATTTGATTGTATGTTGATGATATGATGTTAATTGGGAATGGTAAGAATATGATTTATGATTTGAAGTCTTAGTTGTTAGCACAGTTTGAGATAAAAAATCTAGGGGCAGCCAGGTACATTCTAGGAATGGAAATCAGAAGAGACAGAGGTAACAGAAAATTTTGGTTAAGCCAGAGTAAGTATATGAAGACCATGTGGGATAGATTCAACATGGAAGATTGTAGATCATTGTGTGTTCCTATTTCATTGGGGACAAAGTTGTCTGTTAATGATTGTCCAAAATCTCCTAGTGAGGTGGAGGACATGAGCAAAGTACCTTATACTAGTGTTGTTGGCAATTTGATGTATGCTATGGTCTACACAAGACCAGACATTGCCCAAGTAGTGGGAGTCCTTAGTTGATTTATGGCTAATCCTGGATGGGTACATTGGGATGTAGTTAAGTGAGTGTCTAGGTATTTGAGGGGTACTTCCAAGTATTCCATATGCTATCATGGTAATCCTACAAGACCTCCACATTTAATTTGTATTTGAGGATTCATGGATTCTGATTGGGCGGGGGACATTGACAGCAGAAGATCCACCAGTGCCTATGTGTTCACTATGTTTGGTGGTGCAATTAGTTGGATGAGTAAGTGACAACCTATGGTTGCTTTGTCCATGATAGAAGCTGAGTATATGGTAGCAACGCATGCTTGCAAGTAAGCCATTTGGCTTAAGAGATTGTGTTCAGATATTGATGTTGATGTAGGACAGATTACGATTTGTTGTGATAGTTAGAGTGTGATTTGCCAAGCAAAGAATCCAAATTTCCATGCCAGAACAAAGCATATTGATGGACAATTTAACTTCGTGCAAGACATGGTAAAGGATGGCAAGGTGAATTTTGAGAAGGTAGATAATTTGAAGAATGTTGTGGATGCATTGACAAAACTAGTGGGCACAGCAAAGTTCAGATGGTGTTTGGAGTCTATGGGCCTATCAGCCTATAGCAGTTAAATCCTATTATTTCTATTGGCTCTTACAAGGTGTTCGACATGTTGGATTTTTCCCAAACTAGATAATCCCCAGTTATCCTTACAAGGTATCCATCATTGATCAATAGGATTTTTGGGCCAGGGGCCAACAATATAGGAGGTAGACTCTATAAATATCTCCTCTTCTTCTTTAGGCTCTGTAGAACCAAGGGGGGTATTCCCTAGTCAACATCCATAAAATATGCCTATGAACATTACTGGGATGTCGATACAAAGTAGATAAATCCTCTCTTATGTAGACCAAAACTATGAAATAAGTGCAAAGGGGCTAGCTTTAGGCCTATGGCTAACTTTAGGCCTATGTTTAGTTGTGAGACAGAGGATTTTGGTCCTAAAACTACTTCTAATGTCCTAAAGGTTTGTATTTGAAGTTTGAGTTTGTTTTTGTATTTGGATGCAAGACTGGGACCTTGGATTGTAACCTCAATACATGACCAGATTGGTGCCTATCTAGGGCCTGGAGTCAATAGATATATGTGTGTGTGTGTGTGTGTGTGTGTGAATGTTTACCATAGAATTAAAACAATAATCAGATTTCAAGGGGGTTTTGTAATGTCTGCCTTACAGACACTACCCAAGACTAAGTATTCAGTTATTTCTGCTTACAAACATCCTCACTACAATATATTCTTCCTGACACTTAACCCAAAACATTTAATCTACTCCTTGAGAAGAAGTAAAAGATCAAGCATTCAACATAGAAAACCCATGTCCTAGAATCTCAAACAGCCCTTAGCTGTTTAGATCTAGAAGAAGAACACATTCAACTTGGAGACAAATAACAAAATACATGCAATGGAGCATTACTCATTTAAATCAACATGAAACTAATGGATTCTATGCATAAGACATTCAACATACAACCCATAAACTCACAAGGCACCAGAACAGAGCCACCAACGAAGTTGTATCTTCTTACCGCACCAAAATTTGTCTAGTTTTCAACAACCAATGAGTAACACAGTTTTGTATTTTATAACAAGACTGTGTACTCAGCAATAATTACAAGGCATTTCAAAATTCCTGACAAATACAGTGTACCATAGAATATCACTCAAATCATTCAATGCCCAAGCAGAATAGGAAGGAAAAACAGGTGAGTTCGGGAGATGTGCAGCTGCCTGAAGATTTTCCACTTAAAGATAGCGGTTGGCCTGTCAATCATCGACTATGCATCTGTAATTTCTACCATTAATGCCAACCTACCCGCGGGATGCAACAGCTGCATGCTTTGAACCTCTTTCCTGCTTGAAATGCAACCGTGGATGTATACAAATCCTTCGCTTTCTGAAATTGAATTGGAGCCGTCGATCTCCTCCCTATCGCCAAAATCAATGGCATCAAAACATGTTGGAAAGTCATCAACCAATGGAAACATACCATGTAGGCACCTTGTGCTTCCATTGCAACACACATTTTTCCTCTTTTTGCCCTTTGTATATGCAAAAGAACATGCATATACAAACAACTGCCTACATACAAAGCATGGACCCCAAATATTTATAAAACAAGTTGAAACTGCATTGGGGTCTAGCCTATATCTCTAACCTTTGCATCTTCGCTTTGTATATCACATATACAAATGCAATATTCAATCCATGGATCTCAAATGAATATGAAGCACTTTGAAATTCAAATCGGGTCCAGCCTGTATCTCTTTACTTGTATATTTCCTTGCATATTGCATTATACAAATGCAATATACATACTGTGGACCCCAGCCATTTATCAATTGGATTAGAAAAATTTGAAATCTGGGCCTTGTATCTTTTTACTTTTGTATATTGGCATATACAAACATAATATACAATCATGTGGGCCTACCATGCTTGAGGAACTTTGACTTTATCCTTAATTTGCTTGCACATTTGATTGTATATTTGGAATATACAATACCAAACATACAATGGCAGATTTCAAAATATTTCACAAATACTGTTAACTCTTTGGCTATGTCCACCCTGTATATTCTGCTTGTATGTCAATCCTTGCATATGCAAACACCTCTGCATCTTTCCTCTTGTATGTGGCAAATGCATGTCACATATATAATGTGGCTTGTATATGAAACAGGTCCCACCAATTGTATCTTACCTTTGTATCTCAATGCTTGCATGTTGACTTGTATATCAGAGATACATTCACCCTTGTACATTGCAATGTACATTCTACCTTGTATGTGGTCCCTTGAATATCTTCCTTGTATGCTGCCAATGCATCTAGCCGTTGTATATCCGCTTGCATCTTTTCCATTGTATGTAGCCATTGTATGTCTAAACATACAAACCCGATATACAAGCAAACTCAACATACAACTACAGAATATTTCAAGAATCTGTGAAAAATTCTTCAATGTATATGCACCTATTCCAAACCCGATATGCATACAAGGAGGCATATAACTGATTTTTTTCATTTTTTGAAGGCCGATTGAGCATTCTGCAAGCCCGCCAATGTACATTTGCATTTGCACATGCAAACCCCTCTGTATATACAAAGATACATGTATTTAAAATTGTTTTTTGCACTTTTAAACTGTAAAGGCCAAAAGACTTAAAATTTTTTGGATTTTTATGAAAGTGCCTGTGAATTCAAATGCTCAAAATCCAAACTTGTAGCAAGCACCAACATTGGCTCTGTCTGGGGATGCATGCCTCTTATAGGCATGGCAAGAACCATAGATCTTTGGGATGTAGATCAGTCCCTTATCCACTGGGCATAGAATCAAAGCTGCACCAACCTACATCACAAAACACACCCCTTTCTTTAAAATTTTACTTGGTGACCCAAGGCCACCAAAAAGGAAAAACCAGTATTTTCCTTTGTCAAATACCCTGTTTTCATCTGAATTCACTGGATCAAACCTAAAAATACTGCCATGATCTACCCACAAACAAACCTTGTCACTTGCATATTTAGACATCTCATTGAGCTTACCCCTGTCAACCTTATGCAAACAACCTTCAACATCAGGCAACATGTGAATTCTATATTTATCAAACAATGCATTTTCATATGAAATATAACACATATCATCATCTATATCAGCAATGTGCATTGTAAAATGATCTCCCAGCTGGAATAAAAACTTAAAGCACTCAAATTCCACCATATAGCTAGAATTATTAGGTCTCATTTTATCATAAGCTAGCATATCAAAGAATAAGCTTTCACATTCATATTTGTGCACTTCATGCACACAATCATCAGATGCACCAAACTGGAAAGGATCAGATTTAGGAACTTCTCTGCTACAACCTTCATGATATATGTTGGTTTGTCTTTCATCAGGATGAAACTCAGAATCCTTATCAATAACAGGGCCTTGATTTTCACCATATTCAAATAGATCCTCCTCAGCATATGTATCATTTGCATGGAATAGGGTTGATCCAAGTGTTTCAGCTTGATTATAGTATGTTGTTGGTTCATGGGCAGCCAAACATGCATTTTCATTACCAATGAGTTCATCATGTGGAGTATCAGCCTGTGTGTCATAAACAAAACTATAATCAAATAAAAAACAATCATGCTCAACACTAGCACTTGTTTCAATCTTTGATTTCTCTTCATCATCTCCATGTGTCTGAATAAAAGACAATGATTCAAACATGGAATTGCTCCTTTGTTTGCTTATTTCTTCTTTATCTTGAGCACAATACTCACAATCATCTCCACACACCCACTCAAACAAGTGTTCATTGTTGTTCATAACCTCATCATTGTTTTTAGAACCAGACACCTCAACCTTGCAATGGGAGTTATCATTGATCCTCTTACTGGCATCCTCCATTTGTGAACAATCCAGTTGAGCATTATTACCAGCATTATGTTCGAACATAGCAGCATTCTCAACTTTTGTATTTTCAATTTCACATTTATCTTCAAATGATGCCCTAATCACTTAGTTATTTGCAACTACACAATTGCTATTCATACCCAAGCCTGTGGACAAGGAATTCTGCATGTGCTCACTCCTCATTTTTTTTGTATTTTCTAATAACTTGTATGCCATCTGCATACTTGTTATCTTGAATTCCCTTAGCAATGTACTAGAGCCCTTCTCAAAAGCTTCAAAATATATGCCAATGCAGGCTGAAATATCAAATCTGAAGTCTTCAGGGATTTGTGAAAGGGCTACTGCAAATCTATGACTGAAATCAATACAGGGCTCTTCATCTTGTCTTCTAATTTCTATTAATCTTGCAACAAGATCAGCAGGTGCTCTTGCAAATTCTTCTCTAAAATAGTCAACAAGTTCATCCCAACAGGCAAAGGATTTCTTTGGAAAGCTCAAATACCAATCTCTAGCTCTAGCACCAAAGGATCTAACAAAAAACCTCATCCACATATCCTCATCTCTAAATGAGTGTCTCTCCATAAATTTGTGAAAGTTTTGGATATGTGCACCTCCATCACACACACTATGTCCACTAAATCTAGGCATCTGATTGTAAATGTAAGTAGGCATACTTTTGACTTCATAGTCAACCCATGACAAATATAGTTGGTCATATAAGGGATCAAAAGAGCTGACAAGAGGTTTAGCATTTTGGCTAGTAAACACAACAGGGTTACTATTTAACTGAGCATGCCTAGCCTCTAAGGATATCAACCTATTCTTTATCTCTTAAATCTTTTTACATAACATTTCATCCCCCTCTTGGCTGAGTATGGGTGAATACATATTTGGATTCATATAAATTTCACTCTCAAACATTTTATGTCTACCTAAGACGTAAGGCTTCCCCTTGGCATTTAACTTATGTAATAAAACAAATACAAGTGGGAAGAGACTGAGTACCTTTTCACATCCAGATGCTGAAGTCTTGAACAGAATATATTTTTTTAACAACATACATCAGTCTTTCATGTGCACTAAGAACTTTTTTGCAGAGTCACCACCTCTTCAAAGAGGATAAAAATTTCAAACAATTGAAAGCTCATCAAAAAACAAATATTTTTCTGAGTTCATTCCACCAGTAGAGCACCATTATTCACATGAAAGAACCAGATATGCAACAATGATTTTACTAGAAACTGGGTATTCTAGTCTTCGGATTACTTGACTCCTTCCAAAAAGATGTGCATCTAAGTCATCCCCAGTAGAGTCACCAAATCTCTTGGATTTTTCCCAAACTGGATAATCCCCAGTTATCCCTACAAGGTAGCCATCATTGATCAATAGGATTTCTGGGCCAGGGGCCAACAATACAGGTGATAGACTCTAGAAATATCTCCTCTTCTTCTTTAGGCTCTGCAGAACCAAGGGGGGTATTCCCTATTCAACATCCATAAAATATGCCTATGAACATTACTGGGATGTCAATACAAAGTAGATAAATCCTCTCTTATGCAGACCAAAACTATGAAATAAGTGCAAAGGGGCTAGCTTTGGGCCTATGTTTAGTTGTGAGACAGAGGATTTTGGTCCTAAAACTACTTCTAATGTCCTAAAGGTTTGTATTTAAAGTTTGAGTTTGTTTTTGTATTTGGATGCAAGACTGGGACCTTGGATTATAACCTCAATACATGACCAGATTGGTGCCTATCTAGGGCCTGAAGTCAATATGTGTGTGTGTGTGTGTGTGAGTGAGTGTTTACCATATAATTAAAACAATAATCAGATTTCAAGGGGGTTTTGTAATGTATGCCTTACAGACACTACCCAAGACTAAGTATTCAGTTATTTCTGCTTACAAACATCCTCACTACAATATATTCTTCCTGACACTTAACTCAAAACATTTAATCTACTCCTTAAGCAGAAGTAAAAGAGCAAGCATTCAACATAGCAAACCCATGTCCTAGAATCTCAAACACCCCTTAGCTATTTAGATCCAGAAGAAGAACACATTCAACTTGGAGACAAATAACTAAATACATAGAATGGAACATCACTCATTTAAATCAACATGAAACTGATGAATTCTATGCATAAGACATTCAACATACAACTCATAAACTCACAAGGCACCAGAATAGAGCCACCAAAGAAGTTGTATCTTATTATAGCACCAAAATTTGTCCAATTTTCAACAACCAATGAGTAACATAGTTTTGTATTTTATAGCAAGACTATGTGCTCAGCAATAATTACAAGGCATTTCAAAATTCCTGACAAATACAGTACACCACAGAATAGCACTCAAATCATTGAATGCCCAGGCAGAATAGGAAGGAAAAATAGGTGAGTTCGGGAGATGTGCAGCTGCCTGAAGATTTTCCACTTAAAGATAGTGGTTGGCCTGTCAATCATTGACTATGCATCTACAATTTCTGCCATTAATGTCGACCTACCCACGGGATGCAGCAGTTGCCTGCTTTGAACCTCTTTCCCGCTTGAAACATGACTGTGGATGCATACAAATCCCTCGCTTTCTAAAGAATTGGAGTTGTCGATTACGATTCACATTCACCCTCATACATTACAATATACATTATGCCTTGTATGTGGTCCATTGCATATCTTCCTTGTATACTGCTAATGCATCTAGCTATTGTATATCCGCTTGCATCTTTTCCATTGTATGTAGCCATTGTATGTCTAAACATACAAACCCGATATACAAGCAAACTCAACATATAGCTGTAGAATATTCTAGGAATCTGTGAAAGATTCTTCAATGTATATGCACCTATTCTGAACCCGATATGCATACAAGGAGACATATAACTAATTTTTTCCATTTTTTGAAGGCCGATTGAGCATTTTGCAAGCCCGCCAATGTACATTTGCATTTGTACATACAAATCCCTTTGTATATACAAAGATACATGCATTTAAAACTATTTTTTGCACTTTTAAACTGCAAAGGCCAAAAGACTTAGAATTTTTTGGATTTTTATGAAAGTGCCTGTGAATTGAAATGCTCAAAATCCAAACTTGTAGTAAGCACCAACACGACAAATGAGAGAATGTTGGGAATTAAGGTGTATCAACCTTGGTAATTCCTTGCACTTATTATTGTAATGTAATTTATTTATTTATCCTATGTTGTAATTTTGTTGCACATCCTATTTTGTCATTTAGTGTGAAGTGGTACAATGAGTTGTCACTCCACTTGTAAGGTGAATAGGATGGTCAACACACTCCATGTGGAGATGGGCATCCCTTTTGTGTGGTAGAGGTTTTCTACCATGTGTTGGCATCTTGACTAGTGTGTAAGTGAATCTTGACCGAAACGGTTATGACAGATTCCAATGACAGAATCTATGACATGTTAGAGTTGAAAATAGAAGGTTCTATGACAGGTGAAGTCATGTGTCAAGAAGCATCTTTGAGAAAGGAATATTTGGGTTCCCCAAGGAGATTTATGGCATGTAAGAGAATATGCTATTTATAGTCTATTTATGACAGATTCTCTTACAGCTGTAAGATATGTCAGTATGATAGATTCTACATGTAAGAGTTGTAAGAGCATCTGTCATTACCCAAATTGGGGATAGGTGACCTCTTTAGGATGGGATGACTTGAAAAGTGTCAGGAACATCTTACAATGTTGGACAAGTGTCCATAGGCATGGGTTTTGGGCCATGAGGCCATGTTAGACGCCCATCCCAAGATAGAGCCATTTTTGACTTGTATTTCCTTTATAAATAGGTGCTTTGGAGATGAGATGTATTATGTGATTGACAGGTACTGTTATGTTGTCGAATTGTCTCCAGATACGAGTGTTGAAGACTCCTGCAAGAGCATTGGCTTTGTGACTATATTGTAACCTTCATTGTTTACGTAATACATTTGAGCTTGGTGCAGTCACGGTAGGAGGGTTCACAGAATGAACTGTTTAGACCATGTAGCAAGTGTAAACATAATGGAAACAACACAAGAATATAGAACAAATGCAAACTTAGTCATTCAGTATATCATAGAATTCAAATAGAGATCTACCAACAACATGCGGGCTTACAATTTGGCTCACAGGCCTAGTTACATACATGCCAGATAAAACTTTGAAGTTCCTTCGCACAAAATCTAACTATCCGATCTTTCCTATGTGAATAGATGTCTAAGAAGTGCCTTCCTAAGGATCTATTACATCATTGTATATCATTTCTAGACCAATATATTCCTCCGCGTCGGCTAAGGAGGATCACCAACTCTAATGAAGAGTTGTAACATGTTCATAGATAGGTCAGACCTAAATGCATAGAACACTTCCTCTGATGAAAAGAACAACGTGCGGACCCTTGGGGAAGGTCAGTCACAAACCAAAAGACTTTGAATGATGTATTATTGAGATCCACAAGTCAAGGAATGATCTGCAAGCCTTCTCCTTTAGCTGATTGTTAGGAACTGTTAGAATGCTCTGTTATGAGAAAACAGTTGATCTTCTGATAGCGATAACTTTTCGGTAACTGATCCAAATGCTCTAAATTCTTGATATGATGTAGATGAATGAATGTAGATGCTAAGTTCATATGCGCAAGGTGTGAAATGCAAATGCAGCCAAATACTAGACCAAAGGTTGAAAGTTAGTATTGAACTGGAAAATGAAAGAACTGAAATGCAAATGTTTTTGGTTGATGCAAGATTGCTTTGAACCAGGGATGCTCCTACATCAGACATCTAGGGCTATTGAAAAAGTGAGTCCCTCACTTTGTTGGGGCTAGGGGAGAACCAAGATGGTCCACCTCAACCTGAGAAATCCAAGATGAGTCTTCTTCTGGTCTACCTTTCCACTTCACAAGATATCCTTTGTATTGTCTTCCTCTGGTGTTGCGTCCAACTCTGTTGTCCAAAATGTCTTCAATTTGTTCTGATGCTTGTTGTGGTACCTATTTCTTCAAGCCTTCTTCCATGATACTGATATAGATCTGCAATGTTGAAAATATGTGATATACCCAATGTCTCTGCTAGCTCTACTTCATATGCATTTCCTGAATCAAATTTTTAGAGTATCTTACAAGGTCCAAACTTCTTCATCTTTAACTTGTTATATGTCCCAACTAGAAATCTTTCTCTTCTCAGGTACACCATCACTTCATCTCCAACTTCAAATTCCTCATGTTTTCTCTTCTCATCATCCTTTTCTTTGTACTTACTGTTCATATTCTCCAAATGCTTTTTCACCTGATTATGCACTGTCTTCATGTGATCTACAAATTCCTCTACTTCTGCACTCCTCTTTTTTTCCATGCTAATGTCACTCAATTTTGCGACTCCTCTAGGATTCACTTTGATAACAATCTCAAAATGTGTTCTTCCAGTACTCCTATTTACTAAATTATTGTATGCAAACTCTGCTTGTGAAAGAATCAAGTCCCAACTTCTAGTTTTCTCTCCAACCAAACATCTCAACAAATTCCCCAAACTTCTATTTACTACCTCTATATGTCCATCAATCTGTGGATGAAAAGTAGAACTAAACTTCAAATATGTCTTCACCTTCTTCCAAAGTGTCCTCCAAAAGTATCCAACAAACTTTGTGTCTCTATCTAAAACTATACTCCTAGGTAATCCATGCAATCTCACAATCTCCATGAAAAATAGGTCAACTACATGCACTGCATCAGTTGTCTTCTTACAAGGTATGAAATGAGCCATCTTTGAAAATTTGTCAACCACTACAACTATTGAATCATGTCCTCTCTGAGTGTTAGGTAATCCCATTACAAAATCTATGCTTATGTCTTCCCAAGGTCTCTTCGGTACTATCAAAGGTTTATACAATCCAGTATTCTGACTACTCCATTTTGCAACTTGACAAACTCTACAACTCTACACAAATCTTTGAACATCCTTATGTATCTGAGGCCGAAAGTAATTTTCACTTACCAAAGCCAATGTCTTATCAATGCCAAAATGTCCTGCCAATCCCCCACTATGCTTCTCCTTGATCAAATTATCTCTCATTGAACTTCTAGGTATGCACAACTGACTTCCTTTGAACAACATATCTTCTTGAATGAAATAGTACAACCACTTACTCCTATCTGTCACAATAGGTTCCTTACATACTTTCCAAGGTTCTACAAAATCAGTGTCTCCCTCATACATGTTCTTCAATTCATCAAAACCCAAGACTTCAACTCTCATCTCTGTCAACAAGTTTCTTCTACTCAATGTAGCAGCAACTTTGTTTGATTTTCCACTCCTATGCTACAACATAAAATTATAACTCTGCATGAACTCTACCCATCTCATATATCTCTGATTCAACATACCTTGACTATTCAAATATTGCAAAGCTTGATGATCCGTATACAACACAAATTCCTTAGGCATCAAATAATGTCTCCACTTCTTCAAGGCTTGAATTATGGCATAGAACTCTTGATCATAAACTTAATATCTTCTCCTTACATCATTCAACTTCTCACTAAAATATGCTATAGGTCTACCTTCTTGACTTAATACTGCTCCAATTGCACTTCCACTTGCATCACAATCAACTTGAAATACGGTACTGCCAAAACAGGTTGCTCTATCACTTTCTGCTTCAACAACTCAAAACTTTTATCTGCTCCTAATGTCCACTTGAAATCTTTTCTGTCACCTTTCATTGTTTCTATCATACGGTTACAAACTGAACTAAAATTTTTGATGAACTTCAGGTAGAAACTAGCCAAACCATGAAATGATCTAACCTCTCCAATGCTCTCTGGTGTAGTCCATTCAACAATTTCTCTCACATTCTTAGGGTCCATCTTTAATCCTTCTACAGAAATGACAAATCCCAAGTACACTAGTTCTTCCTTCATGAAACTACACTTCTTGATGTTAATCAGCAATTTCTCTTCTCTCAAGCTCTATAAAACTTGTCTAATATGCAACAAATGTTCTTCTTTTGTCTTATTGAAACTCAGAATATCATCTAAGTATACAATAACAAACTACTCAAGAATTTCTTCAAGACTTCATTCATCAATCTCATGAAAGTACTTGGTGTGTTTGTCAATCCAAAAGGCATCACTAATCCTCATACAATCCTTCATTTGTCTTAAAAGAAGTCTTCCATTCATCTCCTTCTATGATTCTGATCTAATGGTATCCACTTTTCAAATCTATCTTTGTGAAATATCTTGCTCCACTCAAACAATCCATGATATCATCCATCCTAGGTAAAGGAAATCTATACTTAACTATGATCTTGTTTATTGCTTTGGAATCAGTACACAAGGACTCAATCTTTCTCTGATCGAACCTTTCCTCAACAACTCTTGTATCTATCTATTCAATTCCTCATTCTCTACCGGTGTCATTCTATGTGCTGCTTTGTTAGGTAAACTTGCTCCTAGTATAAGATCCATGTGATGACTGATACTCCTTATAGGTGGTAATCCTTTAGGTACATTATCTGATATGATGTCTATGTATTCTATCAGTAACTCTCTTATCTCTTCCGGTTGTGATTCTTCAATTTGTTTCTTAAATGTTTCTGGCTTCTTAGGAATCAAGGCATAACACATATTCTCATGTCTCAAACCATCCAGAAATTTCCTTTCACCTACAAAATAGATTCTAGCATTCCCACACACTTCACTCTTAGGATCATCCTCCAAAGGAATCAAAGTAATTCTCTTTCCATTTGTTGTTATAGTATATGTATTATTTCTTCCATAATGTATAGCTTTCCTATCATATTGCCAAGGTCTACCCAACAAGATATGACAAACATCCATAGGCATAATATCAGACAAGACTTCATCCTGATAAGATCCAATATAAAATTTTACCAAACATTGTTCACTCACCAGTACCTTATGATCATCATGAATCCATGCTATCTAATATGGCTTAGGGTGCTTCAATATTTCCAACTTCAGCTTAGTCACCATTTCCTCTGAAACTAGGTTATCTGAACTACCACTATCAATCACAACTTTACAACATTTACCTCCTAATTTGCATTTAGTTCTAAACAGACTCTTCCTCTGTGATGGTTCCTCATTTGTCTCTATTTGGAATAGTGCTCTCCTCATCATAAGTGATTCTCCTTTCTCTGGATTGCTAACTGAACAAGGTGATTCAACAGGTTCTTCTTCAACATAGGTTGCTCTTCCACTATTTTTTGTCTTCTTGCTTGTGCTACCCTGATTACATTCAAATGCTCTATGTCCTTCACCTCCACATTTGAAACAAGTACCTCTGAATGTCCTCTTATCAAATTCTCTTCCTTCTCTTCTGTATCCTTCATTCTAGTGTACACTAGGGTTTCCTCTCCAGTAAATTTTTTTGTCATCTCTTTGGTAAGCATTGTTATCTCTATCATCCTTCCTAAAGGGGCTGTCAAACTTGTTCTACTCTACAAATGATCTATCAAATCCAAAAAATGTTCTTCCTCTCTAAAATTTACCTCCTCTACCTCTATGTCTCTAATCATGCTTCTTATTCAGCTTCTCTTCCACTTTCAAGGCAAACTGATATGCTTCTTCCAAAGATGTCATCATTACCAAGCTTAGCTCCTCTTGAATGTTCAATCTAAGTCCATTGATGTATCTAGCCACTTTCTCCTTGCTTGCTTCACTATGTCCTATCCTTATGATCATCTTATGAAATTCTTCAATGTTTTCCTTCACAGATTTCTCCTTTTGTCTCAGGTTTTGCAATCTCTTCAACAGCTCCAACTCATAGTCAGTAAGTATAAACTGATTCTTCAACTTTCTCACCATTCAGTCCCACTTTGTAATCTTTTCCTTCCCCCTTCTATTTCTTTCCAACTGAACTTCTTTCCACCATATAGCAACATGTCCTTTCAATTTTGTCTTTGCAAATTTCAAATTCTCTGGATCTTCAACCTCCTCATATTCAAAGTATTCCTCCATGTCATTTATCCAATCAATCAACTCTTCCAGATTCAAGTTACCAATATAGTTTGGCACATCAACTCTAGGTCTCTTTCCAATCTTTGAAATAACTTGCAACATCTTTACTTGATCTGATTCTTCTTCTTCATGACCTTCTAGGGTTTTGCCAGTTTGTTCAGTGGATTGAAGTTCTTCTTCATCATCACTTTCAACATTAGGTCTTAGTGTCAATCCTCTTCGCCTATCTTTTTCAATAGCATCCAAATGAATTCGCATTTTTCTCATCAATTCCATCATCTCATCCATTCTATTAGCCATTGTACCAATAGCAACAACTCTCCTCGACGACATTCTTCCTTAGATCAAGTGCAAACTACCTCAGGTTCAGTGATTGGGCTACAAGGTGACACTACCTCTCAATCACAGATCGGTTGTGACACAAGTAACCTACCTCAATTCAGCAATCCACTCACAACAAGATCTTACAAAATTTCCTCGCCAACTTTGCTCTAAAGAATCAAACTTTCTTTCTGATACCACTTGGTGCAGTCACGGCAGGAGGGTTCATAGAATGAACTATCCGGACAGTGCAGTAAGAGTAAACATAACAGAAACAACACAAGAATATAGAACAAATGCACATTCAGTGATTCAGTATATCATAGAATTCAAAATAGAGATTTGTCGGCAACATGTGGGCTTACAATTTGGCTCACAGGCCTGGTTACATACATGCCAAATAAAGATTTGAAGTTCCTTCACACAAAATCTAACTATCTGATCTTTCCTATGTGAATAGATTTCTAAGAACTACCTTCCTAAGGATCTATTACATCATTATATATCATTTCCAGACCAATAGATTCCTCTACGTCGGCTAAGGAGGATCACCAACTCTAATGAAGAGTTGTAACGTGTTCATAGATAGGCCAGATCTAAATGCATAGAACACTTCCTCCGATGACTAGAACAATGTACAGACCCTTAGAGAAGGTCAGCCATGAACCAAAGGACTTTGAATGATGTGTTATTGAGATCTGCAAGTCAAGGAACGATCCGCAAGACTTCTCCTTTAACTGATTATCAGGAACTATTAGAATGCTCTACTCTAATAAAATAGTTGATCTTCTGATAATGATAACTTTCCGGTAACTGATCCAAATGCTCTAAATTCTTGATATGATGTAGATGAATGAATGTAGATGCTAAGTCTAGATCTACAAGGTGTGAAATGCAACTACGGCTAAATACTGGACCAAAGGTTGAAAGCTGCTTCTGACTGAACTGCATAGACTGAACTGGAAAATGAAAGAACTAAAATGTAAGCAAATTGAAATGCAAATGTTTTTCGCTGATGCAAGATTTCTTTGAACTAGGGATGCTCCTGCATTAGAGTTGTGTTTTGGAGTGTGGGTTTTTTCACCTATAAGGGTTTTCCCCACGTATATCTTGTCTCTCTTCTTTTGCCTTACATTCTTGTGTATGTGTTTGCTACAATATCTCTGTTAGTGGGTTAACATTGTTGTAATTATAAAGATTAAAATGAATTTACACTCATCTCTCCTCATTAGATTAGTGTAGGAAGTGATTTTTGCACACCTAGCTTCCTTTCATTTATTACTCATACGTAAGAAGAATGACAAAATTAGATTGTGTGTAGATTTCATGAATTTGAATAGAGCTTCAAAAAAAGATAATTATCCTTTGCCATCATTGGATGAAGTGTTGCAAATTTTTAATGGATCACAAATGATGTCATTTTTAGATGATTACTCAGGATATAACCAAGTGATGGTTAAATATGCAGATAGATTGGAAACATCATTCACCTGCAAATGGGGAATATATGAATATTGTAGGATGCCATTTGGTTTAATCAATGTCAATGCAACTTTTTAGCAGGCAATGGATATAGCCTTCAAAGGGTTAGTAGGAAAGTGAATAATCATTTACATGGATGACCTGACTATATTCTCCAAAAGAAGGTAAGATCATTATTTTTATTTGAGAAAGATTTTACAATAATGTACAGACTATGGTATCTCCCTCAATCCTAAAAAGAATATTTTTGGGGTAACTGAAGGTAAACTTCTTAGTCACATTATTTTGAAGGAGGGTATATCAATCGATCTTGATAGAGTCCAATCTATGCTTAAAATCTAGCTACCTGCCAGTAAGAAGGAACTCAAGTCCTATTTTGGGAAAATCAATTTCGTGAGGAGATTCATAATAGGGTTTGCTAAAATTTTCAGACCACTGAATGCCATGTTGAAGCAAGATGCTAAAATCGAATGGACACCTGAAGCAAAGAAGGATTTTCTAGAAATCAAACAATCCATGTTATAGATGCCCCGGTGCTCATAAGTCTAGATTACACTTTGTCATTCTTCATTTACTCCTTTGCCTTTGAGCATACATGTGCAACAATTCTAACAAAGATGAAAGGACCTATTGACAAACACCCTATTACATTTATGAGTACTCCATTGAAAGATTCTAAGCTCTGTCCCTTTTTGAATATTCTTAATTTCTTAACCTGCACACAAGAATAACTACTAGAAAGGGACATTAGCAATATTAAAGATCAATAAATTAGAATATAAAACTGAAATCAATACATCATAACATAATTAATGATATAGCATAAATAATATTTAGTTCAACATATAGTTACTCAATCCTCAAGTTGATCCCATGATAGGTCTCATAGGACTACTCACAAGTTAGAGTGTGATGGAGGGCACACTTCCTACCTATCACATCTTGACAAGAGCATGATGGAGGGAACACTCCCTACCTATCATCCCTTGATGAGGGTATGATGTAGGGCATGTTTCCTACCTATCATCTCTTTAACATAACTTGATAAGAGCATGATGGAGGGCATTCTTCCTACCTATCATCTCTTTAACATAACTTTATGAGAACATGATGGAGGGCATTCTTCTTACCTATCATCTCTTTAACATAACTTGATGAGAGCATGATGGAGGGCATTCTTCTTACCTACCATATCTTTAACATAACTTGATGAGAGCATGATGGAGGGCATTCTTCCTGCCTATCATCTCTTTAATATAGATTGATGAGAGCATGATGGAGGGCAATCTTCCTACCTATCATCTCTTTAATATAACTTGATGATAGCATGATAGAGGGTATTCTTCCTATCTATCATCTCTTTTGATCAATAAATATAGTTTAGTTCAAGGATGACAATATATTCTCTTGCTATGTCACAATTGCTTGTATGACTTGATTGATTGATAATCTGTTGCTGCTATTGTGTGTGTGTGAGAGGTGAATGATTTAATTCCTGTATGATCCTTCTTATCTTTCCATCTCTATATTCCTTTCCTCTTAATTTAATATTTATTCTTCTTTTTATACAGGTCTCAATATTCAAATATATATGTATTTCAAACTTATATTCATTCTTGTATATCTGCTAGTGTAAGATCCTTTATTATGCTTCTTAGACTAGTTGATATAACTTGAATTGTATTTCTATTCTTCTTAGGTTATTCGATATATCTTTTATTGTATCTCTTTTTGTATATCTGCTAGTGTATTTAATTCTATATGAAATCTAAATTCAGAAAATATCTTGCTTTGTTGTTCACTTCAAAAATATCATAAATATATATTTAATTTAGAATATATATAATTGTTCTAAACTTAGAAATATTTTCTTGTTGCTTCCTTCTATCCTTTATCTCCCTTAAGTATGGCCATTCACCAAAGGTTGTAATATTTTAATATTAATAGTCATGTCTCTTATTTTGTGATCGCTGCCCTTTCCAAGGCTAATTGTAGCCTTTTGCATTATCATTCTTTTTTCAAGTTAATAAAGATCTCCATTTTTATAGAATCGTTTCATATCCTTATAAAAATATCAATGACTTCCTTTTAAGTAGGAATTGTTGCTTATCAACTAATATATGAATCACAACCCTTCCTCTCATTCATTAATATCTGACTTTAATATATTCGTTGCCAAATATGTGTTTCCAAAGTCTTTGTTATATTATAATTATATTTGTTAATTTATATTTACTATAATAATATTTAATTTATATTTATTATAATATAATAATATATTATGATACTTCTTGATTTATTAAAATAATTGTGTTTTAGTAAAAATAGTTAAATTATAAGGAGAGTAAGAGAGAGTTTATTTATTTGCGACAATAATGCGACAACATTTTGAGGTCTTCTCTAGAAGACCCCTACGCTCACAACAGAGTTTGTTTTTTGAAGCTTCTAGGGCAAGAAGGCGTTCATTTTTTTCGGAGAACAGAGGCCTAGGGTTTCGAGGAGCTTTTCATAATCTTGGACAAAGAAATTTCCCAGCTCGCTATGGCTCCTCTGGTTTTCATAATTTTGGTTCTTTTGGAAGGTTCAATGTTCAGAATCTGTGCTATGCAAACATTCAAGCTAATGCTTTAGGAAAGGCAGAATCTGGAAATGGCTTTCGTCAGGTATGGAGGGAAAAATTAGCTACGGATAATCATAATAATCATGACAATGTTACTAATCTTGATGTTAGGGTTTCTAGAGAAATTGGTAATATTCAAATTCCAAATGATATGGTGAACCCCTATATTCAAGATCTTGCTTCACAGGCCCTTATTGGTAAGGTTTGGAATTCTAAGTTTAATCTTGATATTTTTCTTAATTGGATTAGGGTTTCTTGGAAAGGGGTTTCAGATGTTTTTTTTCTTGCATAAAGATCTATGTGTTTTTACAGTAATTTTTGAAAACAGTTGTTTTTGTGATGAAACCCTTAGTAAAAAATTGTGGTTTTATCAAGGTAAAGGGATCTGTATATAGAAATGGGAGCCAATTTTGATCCTGTTAAAGCTAACATGAATTTTGTTCCATTTTGGATCACATTGCCAAACTTACCGCTGGAATACAGAGATCTCAATATTATCAAATTTTGTGCAAAGAAAATGGGTTTTTTTATTAAGCATGATATGTCTAATTTTCAAAAACCAGAGATGCCAGTAAGGTTTTCCATAATCCTTAATACTTCGTTTCCCTTTCCTAAATTTATGGAATTTCATTCTAAATTTGGGAATTGGAAACAAGTAGTTGTTTTCGAAAATCCCATGGCTATGGAAAAGCCAGAGCTTTTTGATTCAAATCGAGTTTGTGAGGATTCGAAAAAAATTAATTTTTCAAGGGAAAATCTTGATTCTGTTAATATTGGGGAAGCATCTTTAAATCATCTAGTTAATTCTTCTATTTCAGATGAAGAGCAACATTCTGTTAAGGAGCTATCAGAAGAATGTTCTTTTGAGTTTGCTATTGGTAAATTTGAGGAATTTGATACCCCAGATTTTCATAGTGACAAAATTAACAAAAATTTATTCAAATCTTTTAATAATGAGGAGGATATCAACATGTTAAATGCAAATCAGGAGGATGTTTCAGGTGGATGATTTTCCTTTTTCTAAGGAGGAAGCAAATGCCTTTGTTGAAAAAACCATTCGTAAAGTCGCTTCTGATCTCATGGAAGAACTAGCGGATGAGGTAATTTTAGGAAAACCAAATCCTACTAAAGATATTTCTACTATTATTAACACTTCTGTTCCAAGTTTAGTGACGGATAGTCGATCAAATTAGGGGAAATCAGACTAGAAGGTTTCGTTAGGTGACGAGATTGGTAGTGAGGTTTTTGATTTTGATACAAAGTTGTCTATTTCTCAATCTTTGAGTAAAGATTCTCCTACCAAATCTAGTTCTATTTCTCCTTCTAAGAGAGGACGTAAGGCAAAATCTTTTAAAATTTAGGAAGAGATTAAAGCTGGTTTGCAGGCTACCTCAGATACATGTCTGAGATCGAGGAGAGTGAGAAACTCTCCCCATGAACAATGAAGATCCTATCTTGGAATGTTAGGGGCATTAATGTCCCTAACAAGAGACACTTGGTTAAGAGTCAACTAGATTCCTCTAGTATGGATATTGTCTTGCTTTAAGAATCAAAATTATCTCAATCTCAAGCTGATATTATTTTTCCAAACTGGTTCAAATGGAAGTTTCATCATTTTCCTTCTCAGGGGGCTTCAGGAGCTCTGGCTATTCTTTGGGATTGTAAAAGTTGTGAAGTAGATATAATTTGTTCTACTCAAAATTTTTTATTGGTTAAAATAACTTCCTCTTCAGTAAATTTTTGGTTATTTAATATTTATGGACCAGTTGCGACTAGAGAAAAAATAGTGTTGGGACATATTAGCAGCACTTTTAGAATAGTTATCTGGAGAAAAAATTATTTTGGGGGGAGACTTTAATGCTATTTCTTGTTTATTAGAAAAGTCAGGAGGCATCTATCCTCCCCAGAGGGTAATTGAAGATTTTACTGATTTTATTTCAGATAATGCTTTAGTTGACAGTCCTTTATTGAACGAGAGCTTCACTTGGTCAAATAGGAGAAAGGATTTTTTAAATATTACAGAAAGGTTGGATTGATTTTTGTTTTCTTTTAAATGGTGTCTTGACTCAAAAATCCCTGGTTCATCTTGTTGTGATGTTCACAACACGCCCCATTTTGCCCCTTAGCAAAACGAGGACCCCTGCTGTCGCTTTGCTTTTTGCTTCTGCTTGTGTTTGTCTGCTTTCTGGCGGTTTGGTAAAAATGAGTCAGGTAGGTCATCATCATGAGGTCAGTTTGTCAAAGTTCATATTTTGTTTCTGTGACCTCATATTTTGAAAGAGCTTGAAATTCCATGTAGGTTTCCCTTTTACATCACTTGAAAATTTGTCCATATGTGGAAGTTATGCACAGTCAAAGTTTTGGTCAAACCTGATAATCACAAGTGATCATCATATTTTTATATCCTCAGTCATGTTGTCAAGGTCATCATGATCTTGATCTATCACCTGATAAAATCATGCAGTCGAAATATCCGGACGTCAATCTTAGGTGATAGTGCCCTTTACCTGTCAAATGACCTTATGCGCATTGTGAGCATCATGTTTTAAGTGTAACCCGATATTTCATAACAACGAGCATCATGATATTTTTACATCACTTGATATTATAATATCATGCTGATATTATAATATCACCCTGCTTAGAAAATCCACCATCTGCATATTTGCATGCGCATGTCAAAATCCTGATGATCATCATCATCCTGATCTTTCAAGGGAGGATCATATTTACTGATATTCGCCAATATGATGATGACGTCATCATATCCTCCTGATCTCCTTTTGCATGATCATGATGATCACCCTATCTTTTAAGGGAGGGTGATATTCCATTCCTCAACAACATGATCATATTTTAAATATCACCCTAGCGCTAACCTGATGATGACCTCAACTCATCCTCATGCTCCGAAGACGAAATATGATGATTACGTCATCATGATATTTGATGAGGAGGATCATCATATTTTTATCCTGTCATGTTGTCAAGATCATCATGATCCTGTTTGTCTACCCGATATTTCGTAATGTCCTCCTGCCAAGAAATATGACCTTTTGCAAATATCCTGATGACGTCATCCTAACCTGATAAACGAAGAAGCAAATATTAGGACGACATCATCATCACATTTCCCTTCGGCAGGATATTTTCCAAAACATGATCCGATTCGCCAATATGATGATGACGTCATATTCTAAGTTCAACAAAAGCCCTGGATATCCTGATGATCATCATCATCCTGATCTTTCGAGAGGGTTACCTTGGCCGCAAAGGGGTCATATTACATTCACCACCTGATCATGCTCCTTAGGTGACCCGATATTACATTTATCCCATGATCTTAACTAAACATGACGGTGATGTCATCATCTGCATTTTAATGAGGCCCGGATATGACGATGACATCACCATCATTTTCCATTCCTCAGTAGCAGGATCATATTTCATATCCTCCTATTTTCCTTCGACATGATGATGATGATGATTGTCATTCTTTTCCCCATATACAGAAGCGAAACATCCTGATGACGTCATCTGGACCTTCGGAAGGGAGAGCATCATATTTCCAAAATATCATGCAGACGAAAGTTTTAAGTCTTGCCATCGGCCGAGCGATTTTTTTTGACACGCCGATGGGTGGGAAAGTACATAGAGGTGGAGTTTTGATGCGTTTTTTAGCACCCGTGGCATTTTCCCGGTCAGCGATAGTTGACCCGATGGGTTTTGAGCAGTCTGTATGCATTTTGAACGCATTTTAAGAGTATTTTGGACCCGATTCCCATGATTTTGCAGAGTCACCATGATTTAAACGATTATTTTAATTTCCTGCTATTTATGTGATAAATGTAATACTTATTGCTTGTCTTGTCTTGCAGGCTTGCAGTTGAGGAAGCAGCTGGAAATTCAACACAGTGACATCATGGTGGAAGGAAATCTGATCTCAAGAGCAGGAAGATAAAGATGAAGTGCGAAGAAGTCAAGGCCATTCAAATAAAGGACAAAGTTGCAGCTGAGGGTATTACTACAACAGACAAACAAAAGTTATTGCCAAGCTGTCAGAATTTCTCAGAAGGGGTAATATTTCGCCTAGATTTGACACTGCTCAGAGATATTTTGAAGAGCTAGTTCACCTGTATTTATTGCTGTAACCAGGGGTTTGAACCAGGGGTTCAGTTAGGTTTTTTGCTGTAGTGAGGACAACCAGAAAGTCTATATATTGTGCCTCTCTACACTGTAAATATTTTACAACAGGGGCTACAACAGGGATTTTTTTTTCTTTAGAAGCACACAGTGAGTTAGCTTAGCATAGTTTAGAGGTAGAAGAAGGAGGTCGCCTGTTTGTCTGCAGTAAGGTACGCGTGGAATGTCTGGCTGCCTTACTGTATCTGTAAAGCTTGTAAGTTCTCTGTAGTATGATCAATGAAACTAAGAGTCATTCCTACGTTGTAAATCATGTATGACTATTCATTTCTAATACAATAGAATCTGGAGTTCTGCATCTATCTTCTGAGTGTTCTCCTGCTCTTCTTTGTGTTTTGACATATTTTCTTTGAGAGCTTGCAATTTTAAATGTATGTTTGTGAAAATGCTCAGAACTTGCATTTAAGGTTTTTACTGTGGATTTGATCAAATTACTGTGGTATTTACATACTGCATAACAGAAACAATTAGATCCTTCGGTAGATTAAATGAGGTATAGATTAGATCTTTCTAACTTTTCCCGACCCATCTGAAATATTTAGCTGAAAACGTAGAAATCTAAAGGAAATTGTCTCAAATTTAAAGAAGCATGCATAACAGAGTTAAGAGTAGACAGTTTTCATAAATAGATAAAGGAGAAAGCTGCAATAATTCAAGAAAGCCATCTAAAACTTGCAGCATAGTAACACTTGTATGCAAATAAACAAAATACTTGTTGAAATCTATGATTCTTTTGCATATTCTTAGTCTAGTAAACCACCAAACAAACCTAAACTACGTAAGGCCCCTTGAACATTACAGCTTCACATTGACCAACTGAACTTGACCAACCAAACCATTGTAGACTTGGGATTAGTTGAATCTCAAATGATTCCTTCTTATCTTTCAAGTATAGTTTCAGTTCATTATATGTGAATTTTAACTTATTATTATGATTGCATCAAAACAATCACCAATAGTTTTCTGGCGCTAGAAGGAGGGCCTTCTTGAGTTAGGTTTCATTTCAAACTGGCTAACGATAGCAATAGAGTGACTAGGTCTAGATCCAGTTCAGGAGATATATTTGTGCAACTACCTGATACAAGGCGAAGTAAAAACCCTTTATTTTGGAATCCAAAGATATTGCAAGCAGGAAGTTCATCTGGAACACCTCCTGGGTCACCTTTTAACATCCGTAGTATTGTAAGTCCTGACAGATCACTGTTCAGATCTTTAAATCTTGGTTCAGGCACTCCTAGAGGTCTCAATCCTCCTGTAAACCCTAATCCACCAATCAATCCAGGTATTCCTACAAGTTCAAGACAAGCTCAAACACCTGCAATGGCTTATTTCGATGTCAATTCTCCCATACTCTTCAATGATTATCATGAGATGCCAAAAAATCTGGAAAAGATATGTCCCAAATACCAGTTACATCAGGACCCAGAAGATCATATTAGAATATTTAAGGAAGCATGTTTTAGGGCTATGTTAGAGCACGAGGATGTTGTGTGTAGATTGTTTCCTTACACCTTTAATGAGCAGGCCTCTAGCTGGTACGTAAACTTACCCAATGGTTACATTTCTTCCTGGGCACTTATGGAAGAAGCATTTCTGTCAAGATTTAGAGGACCCATTGACCCTTGCGCTTTGTATCATAAATTGGCTGCTATAAAACGAGGTGAGGGAGAGCTAATTGATAATTTCAATGACAGATTTCAAAAGGCCTATTCTAGGTTGGTAGCCCCTTATACCATAGATGATGCTCCCTTGTTGGCTATGTACTATGCTGCCTTGGATCCTTTAACCGCCATGTTTGTCAAAAGGAAACCTGACATAGATTCAATATCCAAAGCCTATAAAGAGGCAGCCTCAGTGAACCAAGAAATGAGGCATACAACTTATAGTCCATTTGTCAATGGAGGAAATTTTGGGGTGCAGAATCAGGCACACCCATGGAATGGAGTCCCTGTGCAGCACGTTCCACTAGTAAATCCGGTTCCTTCTTACACACCTGTGTATAATCCTACTCCAATCCAAGCTATAACTCCTTACACGGCTAGTACTTCCAATAACAGTCAAAATAATGGTCAGCCTTTCTTCCAACTTCCTAGGGATGTAACTGTGGCAAAAGCACAGGAAGATAGGGAAGAAATCAAAGAAATTACTGCACATTTGAAAAGATTAACGACCGAAGTGACACAGCTAAGAAATGAGAACCTCTATGGAAGAAGCAACCAAAACTACAATCCACATCAAAATCTCAACCAAGGCCAAAATCAGAATTATAGTCTCAATCAAAATCAGCAGTACAATCAGAACCAAAACTACAATCAGCATCAAGGCCCCAGTCAGGGGCAACCAATGCAAAATAGGGGGCCAGTGATAGATAATAGGACCTGGGGCAATAATAACAGAAATCAGAATCAACCTAGGCCACCCAAGACATGGAACACTGGGCCCAACAACGGTACTCTGGCTTCTCCTTTTGAGAATACAGATAATCATGGTACAAAACAAATGACTAGCATACAAATGGCTAGTACAGCACCCAAAAATTGGTGCAGATTTCACAATACCAATGCCCATGCTGAGCACGACTGTCCACAGTTCCACTTGGCAGCGAGTATTTTCAACATAGATGTGCAGCCTCCTACCTCTGAATTTCTCATTCCTAAGGGTAATGAGGTAGTACCCTCAGAATATGACACAGCATTAGTCTTAGAAACGTTTACCTTTGCAACTGCAGAAGAGAAAGAGGATGAATTGCTAGAGGATGAACCATACTGTTGTGAAAGTCTTTATCCTGAATCAGCCTTTGTGTTAAATGCTTTTCAGTTTCCTTTTGAATCTGAAAATGAGATATTAAATGAAACAGAAGAGGTGCAGGCCTTTCAACAAACAAATAAAAGCCACACCTACAATTTGAGGAACAACCCTAGGCCGGGGGGACCTTTCACCACTTCCACTCCTCCGAATAACATCAATACACCCCCAGATCAGAATGCTAGCAACAATCCTGCCATACTTAAAGCTAGTCAGCACACAAATAATGGAACAACAGTGCAAAAGGATCAAATAAGTAAGACAGAAGCAATAGAGACAACAAGATTAGTGAATTACTTATCAAAGGAAATAAAGAAAATTAAGGTCAGTATACCTCTAAATGAATTATTGAAGACCCCAGGGATCAGAAATGCTTTTTTAAAATCCCTGGATACATCCATAACAAATAAGGTGTCTGCTAATATAATTGTTCCTAATAGTGATTCACCACCTAAGGAGAAGGGTAAGAAAGTTGAGCAGCCTTCCAATACAAATGTGGTAATACATGCGGATAAGAGGGATACTCAACCTTTCTTGTTAACTATTAGGTTGGGTGGGAAGAATATACACAATTGCATGGTAGATTCTGGTGCTTCAGCCAACGTAATGCCCTTAGGAATATGTAAAACTCTCAGGCTGACTCCCACCAAATCTGCCAAGGTTGTCACGCAATTAGATAAGACCGAGGTTAGCGTGATAGGAGAACTCATGAACATTCAAGTGCAATTAGCTTCAGACCCTAGGGTAAGCCAAATCATTGACATTCAAGTAGTGGATATACCCGTAAATTATGGAATGTTGCTAAGTAGAGATTGGTCCAAGACATTAAACGGATATATGGCTACTGACTTTTCACACATGTGGTTACCGTGGAGAGGCATCCCAAACCAGATCAAAATAGAGGCAGAGCCTAGAATGAAACATATGATAACAGAGTATAATCGAACTAATGAAATATTATATGCTGCTGTTGAACCAGGTGTCTATAGAATTACCAACAATGGGATGCAGATTGAAGAGATTATGATGTTAAACATTAGAAAGAAGTGTGTCAACAATAGAACGGCACTATTCATTGAGTCTGACGAAAATTCTTCAGATGAAGAAAACAATGCAATAGACAAATTTGGTCATGCCATTAGATGAGAGGTGGAAGAGTGCGTTACACACAATCTCCCAGTTCAATGTAAGTTATATAAAAATAGGTGTAGAGTCCATGATAGGCAACATTCTGAGGAGAATTGTGAAATATGCAAAGACATCATTGAATATGAATACAAAAAGTGCATAGGGAGGGTAGAGTCACAAGAGAAAGATGAGAATCCTGATCCAACACAGAGATATGTTCAGGATAATATAGATGCCTTGATTCCAGATTTAGAAAAAGAAATAGAGGACAAGGGTAGTTATCTTTCTGAGTTGCAAACTAAAAACACACATATGCAAGATAACCAAATGGAAAAACCCATGAATAAACAAGACAACACCCCACAGGCAATAAAAGGGACAAAGTATGCCAAGGTAAAAGATCAGAAAAGTAAAGATGGCATGTGGACGTTAAAATGTGATGGGTCCAAATCAAAACAGGGCGCAGGTGCAGGTATTGAACTCATAGATCCTCAAGGTAAATCACATTTGGCAGCATATAGATTACAATTTTCCTGCACTAACAATATCGCTGAATATGAGGCCCTAATTTTAGGACTTGTCATGGCCATCAAGAAAGGGGTAAAAACCATCAGAGTATTTTCAGACTCTGAATTAGTAGTCAGACAAGTGAGGAAACTATATGCCTGCAATTATAAGAAAATAATTAGTTACAGACATAGAGTATGGAGTTTAATGGATTCGTTTGATGCTTTTAACATAGAGCACATTCCTAGAGAGTTGAACCACAGGCCAGATGTGTTAGCAGTTGCTGCTAGTACATTAGAACCATTGACACTGTCAGGATCAAGACGATTTGCTGTTGAGCTAGTTAACATGCCCAGTATACCAGACAACGTTACACACTTTTAGGTATTTGGAGGGGATCAGCAAATTATTAATTTCCTGACTTGTAATGAGGCATTTGAGGCCCAAATCATTGATGAACAAGAAAGGCCTGAAGTAACATGGGATGAAGAAGATATGATCAACTTAAAGAGCAACTTCTTACCAAAAGGAGTAATTGAATTGGAACACATCTTTGACTTCGACGGGGTAATAAGACAGAAAGACTTACCCAAAATAGAAGGGGGTAGGTGTGATTTACATAACTTAGGGACTGAGCTAAATCCACAAAGTGTACTAATTGGGAAAGCTTGCTCTGAGAAAATTAGAAAAGAGGTTTTGGACGTTCTGAAAGAGTATAAACATGTCATAGCATGGACTTACGAAGACTTGAAGACATTTGATGAGTCCATCATAACTCACGTAATACCTTTAAGAAAAGAAGTCAAACCATTTAGGTAGAAACAGAGGCCTGTAAATGCCATTCTAGAGCCTTTAATCTTTGAGGAAGTTAAAAAATTATTGTCCGCTGGAATAATTTTCCCAGTCAGACATTCTGTCTGGGTAGCTAACTTAGTACCAATGAGGAAGAAAAACGGAGACATCAGGTTGTGCGTAGACTTTAGAAATTTAAACAAGGGATCTGAAAAGGATAATTATCCTTTGCCCCCAATAGATGAAGTGCTGCAAGTAGTAAATGGCGCAAAGATGATGTCCTTTTTAGATGGTTTTTCAGGTTATAATCAGGTCTTAATTGATAGAGAAGACAGGCTAAAAACCACCTTCACTTGCAAATGGGGAAATTATGCGTATAGAAGAATGCCTTTTGGTCTAATCAATGCAGGTGCCACTTTTCAGAGGGCCATGGACGTTGCATTTCATGGATTATCAGGTAAATGCATTGTTGTGTATATGGATGATTTAACTGTGTATTCCAAGGATGCATCCACCCACGCTGAAGACCTCAGAACAGTACTCAAGCGATGTGAAAGGTATGGGATTTCCCTTAATCCTAAGAAATGTATATTTGGCGTAACTGAAGGTAAATTATTAGGCCATGTCATTTCTGAAAATGGAATTTCAATTGATCCGGATAGAATAGAATCCATAAAAAATTTGCAAATACCAAACAGTAGGAAAGAATTGAAATCATTTTTTGGTAAAATTAACTTTGTTCGGAAGTTTATAACAGGTTTTGCAGAGATCGTGCAGCCATTGAATGCCATGTTGAAGAAAGATGCATAGATGGAATGGACACCAGTGGCCAAAGCCGCGTTTGAAGATATCAAGGAGGCAATTTCTAATGCTCCTGTATTGGCAAGTCTAGACTACACAAGCCCCTTTTACATCTACTCCTTTGCATCTTCTCATTCTGTTGCAGCTGCCTTGACACAGAAAGGTGAAAATAATGGAGAGAGGCCCATAGCATTTATGAGTGCGCCTCTGAAGGATGCACAGCTGAGATATCTAGATATCGAAAGATAGGCATTCACATTAGTAAAGGCTGTGAAAAAATTTAGACACTACATTCTGCGCAGCCAGATTAAAGCCATAGTACCAGACGCAGCAGTAAAAATGTTACTGATGCAAAACGAGCCTGGAGAAAAAAGAGCCAAATGGATCACCACACTGCAAGAATTCGACATGGAGATCATTCCCGCAAAGCTGGTCAGAGGGCAGGCGTTGGTGCAGACAATAGCAAACATGGATCCAAATCTGATAAAACAACAATATGTATTAAATTCCCAAGACGCATCAGGCTGGTACGATGATTTAAGCACCTTCCTGATAGCTGGAAAGTACCCAGGCAAGATGAAGGCTTCTCAGAGGAGAGCTTTGAAGATTAAGGCACAAAATTATATGGTGCAAGGAGGTCTTCTATTCAGGAAGAACCATGATGGAATTTATCTGAGATGCATAAACAGAACTGAAGCTGATAGAGTGTTGACAGAACTACATGACAAGTACGGAACCGGCCATGGTTCCCATTTAGCTACAACACACAAAATACTGAGGGTGGGCTATTACTGGCCCACTATGTTCAAAGATACTAAGAGTCACATCAAAAGTTGCCACACCTGTCAGACTGCAGCAGACAAAGGGAGAAATCCGACCAATCCACTGCAACCTGTGATCGAATCTAGCCGTTTGCACAGTGGGGCTTGGATTTTATCGGAGTCATCAATCCCCCATCTTCTGCAGGACACAAATTTATATTGACGGTAACAGACTATTGTACGAGGTGGACTGAGGCCACTTGCTGCAAATTTTCCACAACTGAGGTAGTTATCAAGTTCCTTGAAGAAAACATTATCACCAGGTTTGGAACGCCCTATTCATTGGTATGTGATAACGGCCCTGCTTTCTCTTCTTTAAAATTTTCTAAATGGGCATTTGAATATGGGATTATTCTAAGGTTTTCTTCAAATTATTACCCTCAAGGTAATGGACTGGCTGAATCAACGAACAAAATTTTATTAGACATAATCAAGAGGTTAATTGCCAAAAGTCCTAGAGAATGGAATACCCTGTTAAGATATGCATTATGGGTAGATAGGACTAAGTTTAAAATAGCTTTAGGTAGCACACCTTATCACTTAGTTTATGGGACTGATCCCATACTTCCGATTAATCTGAGAATACCAACCTGGAAGTTTGCCAATGAATATTTAGGCTTTGATAACCATAGGGAAGCCAGAATAGTGCAAATATTACAACTAGAAGAGAAAGAGGTCAAGCCCTCGAGAAGTTTGCCAAACACCAAGCGGTTGTTAAGAGGTGGTTTGACAAAAGGGCAAGAGTCAAGACATTTAGGATATCAGACTTAGTGTTATGCTGGGACAAAGCACATGAAAAGAAAGGAAGCCATGGAAAATTTGATAAATTATGGCTGGGTCCATTACAAGTCTCAGAAATAATAGGAGATAACACCTTTAGACTTAAGACCTTGACTGGAGAAGATATGCCATTACCAGTTAATGGCCAGCATTTGAAACACTACTTCCAGGCTTGAGGTAAAAGGGGGGCAGTCCTTTTTTTCTTAATGTAAAATGCTGTGGGTAATGTACAGTTCTTCTTTTGCTGTTTTCTTTTGGGTTGGCTGTTTGTATAGTTTGTCTTCTGTTTGTTTTTTTACTTTTTGTTTCTTTCTGTTTGTACAGTTTCTTCTTTTGTTGTGTTGTTTGTACAGCTTGTTTGTTTGGTTTGTTTGTTGTCTCGACAGCAGGGATCTTTATTTTACTTTAGAGTATTAAGGAGCAAAACTAGCAACCATTCAAAACAGTATAAAATTTAGGGTATTCAAGTTAACCATTTGCAATTTACACATAACTTGTTACTGTCATGAATGTAGAGAGTTGTTCATCTTCTGAAGTTTTGTATTCAATAAATGTGATTGAGAATTCGAAGCAAGTTTCTCACGATGACACACCTAAAATCCTTGGGTTTGTTGAACTTACCAGTGTGGATATTAGGTGAAAAATCAGAGGTTACCCTTGCTACCATTACAATTCTCAGCTTAATTTCAGCAAGTGTCCACTCCTTGCATCATGAAGTTACAAATTGTTATATCTTATGAAATCTTTCAAAATTAGAAAATGAGAAAATAAAAAAATAAATAAATAAATAAAATGGATTATACTGAAAATCTTGATTAAGCCATCTAAGTAACTCTACCGGGGCTATAGACGCTCGCTGGCAGTGGGGCTCTACTTAGGAGAATTGTAACGATAACCTTGCCGGGGCTATGGACGCTCGCTGGCAGCAAGGCTCTATCCGGTCGGCTATGAGGGAATATCCTCACCTACGTAGGCTAATGTCAGTCACTGGTTTGTTCAACCGATCTTCAAGATGAGGATAATTAATCACGTGCACACAACTAAACTGAAAATGGAAATTCATGCATCTTTATTGAATACCTTAAGTCTCAAGCTGAATAGTAATTTGCAAGAAAGATAGTCGGAAGTTATGGATTCATTTCATCTAGTTTCCTTGAACACTCAGAATTTAGTTGTTTTGTTTTGGTTGCTAGTTGTTGTGATGTTCACAACACGCCCCATTTTGCCCCTTAGCAAAACGAGGACCCCTGCTGTCGCTTTGCTTTTTGCTTCTGCTTGTGTTTGTCTGCTTTCTGGCGGTTTGGTAAAAATGAGTCAGGTAGGTCATCATCATGAGGTCAGTTTGTCAAAGTTCATATTTTGTTTCTGTGACCTCATATTTTGAAAGAGCTTGAAATTCCATGCAGGTTTCCCTTTTACATCACTTGAAAATTCATCCATATGTGGAAGTTATGCACAGTCAAAGTTTTGGTCAAACCTGATAATTGCAAGTGATCATCATATTTTTATATCCTCAGTCATGTTGTCAAGGTCATCATGATCTTGATCTATCACCTGATAAAATCATGCAGTCAAAATATCTGGACGTCAATCTTAGGTGATAGTGCCCTTTACCCGTCAAATGACCTTATGCGCATCGTGAGCATCATGTTTTAAGTGTAACCCGATATTTCATAACAACGAGCATCATGATATTTTTACATCACCTGATATTATAATATCATGCTGATATTATAATATCACCCTGCTTAGAAAATCCACCATCTGCATATTTGCATGCACATGTCAAAATCCTGATGATCATCATCATCCTGATCTTTCAAGGGAGGATCATATTTACTGATATTCGCCAATATGATGATGACATCATCATATCCTCCTAATCTCCTTTTGCATGATCATGATGATCACCCTATCTTTTAAGGGAGGGTGATATTCCATTCCTCAACAGCATGATCATATTTTAAATATCACCCTAGCGCTAACCTGATGATGACCTCAACTCATCCTCATGCTCCGAAGATGAAATATGATGATTACGTCATCATGATATTCGATGAGGAGGATCATCATATTTTTATCCTGTCATGTTGTCAAGATCATCATGATCCTATTTGTCTACCTGATATTTCATAATGTCCTCCTGCCGAGAAATATGACCTTTTGCAAATATCCTGATGACATCATCCTAACCTGATAAACGAAGAAGCAAATATTAGGACGACATCATCATCACATTTCCCTTCGGCAGGATATTTTCCAAAACATGATCTGATTCGCCAATATGATGATGACGTCATATTCTAAGTTCAACAAAAGCCCCAGATATCCTGATGATCATCATCATCCTGATCTTTCGAGAGGGTTACCTTGGCCGCAAAGGGGTCATATTACATTCACCACCTGATCATGCTCCTTAGGTGACCCGATATTACATTTATCCCATGATCTTAACTAAACATGACGGTGACGTCATCATTTGCATTTTAATGAGGCCCGGATATGACGATGACATCACCATCATTTTCCTTTCCTCAGCAGCAGGATCATATTTCATATCCTCCTATTTTCCTTCGACATGATGATGATGATGATTGTCATTCTTTTCCCCATATACAGAAGCGAAACATCCTAATGACGTCATCTGGACCTTCAGAAGGGAGAGCATCATATTTCCAAAATATCATGCAGACGAAAGTTTTAAGTCTTGCCATCGGCCGAGCGATTTTTTTTGACACGCCGATGGGCGGGAAAGTACATAGTGGTGGAGTTTTGAAGCGTTTTTTGGCGCCCATGGCGTTTTCCCGGTCAGCGATAGTTGACCTGATGGGTTTTGAGCAGTCTGTATGCATTTTGAACACGTTTTAAGAGTATTTTGGACCCGATTCCCACAATTTTGCAGAGTCACCATGATTTAAACGATTATTTTAATTTCCTGTTGTTTATGTGATAAATGTAATACTTATTGCTTGTCTTGTCTTGCAGGCTTGCTGTTGAGGAAGCAGCTGGAAATTCAACACAGTGACATCATGGTGGAAGGAAATCCGATCTCAGGAGCAGGAAGATAAAGATGAAGTGCGAAGAAGTCAAGGCCATTCAAATAAAGGACAAAGTTGCAGCTGAGGGTATTACTACAACAGACAAACAAAAGTTATTGCCAAGCTGCGGAATTTCTCAGAAGGGGTAATATTTCACCCAGATTTGACACTGCTCAGAGATATTTTGAAGAGCTGGTTCACCTGTATTTATTGCTGTAACCAGGGGTTTGAACCAGGGGTTCAGTTAGGTTTTTTGCTGTAGTGAGGACAACCAGAAAGTCTATATATTGTGCCTCTCTACACTGTAAATATTTTACAACAGGGGCTACAACAGGGATTTTTTTTCTTTAGAAGCACACAGTGAGTTAGCTTAGCATAGTTTAGAGGTAGAAGAAGGAGGTCGCCTGTTTGTCTGCAGTAAGGTGCGCGTGGAATGTCTGGCTGCCTTACTGTATCTGTAAAGCTTGTAAGTTCTCTGTAGTATGATCAATGAAACTAAGAGTCATTCCTACATTGTAAATCATGTATGACTATTCATTTCTAATACAATAGAATCTGGAGTTCTGCATCTATCTTCTGAGTGTTCTCCTGCTCTTCTTTGTGTTTTGAAATATTTTCTTTGAGAGCTTGCAATTTTAAATGTATGTTTGTGAAAATGCTCAGAACTTGCATTTAAGGTTTTTACTGTGGATTTGATCAAATTACTGTGGTATTTACATACTGCATAACAGAAACAATTAGATCCTTCGGTAGATTAAATGAGGTATAGATTAGATCTTTCTAACTTTTCCCAACCCATCTGAAATATTTAGCTGAAAACGTAGAAATCTAAAGGAAATTGTCTCAAATTTGAAGAAGCATGCATAACAGAGTTAAGAGTAGACAGTTTTCATAAATAGATAAAGGAGAAAGCTGCAATAATTCAAGAAAGCCATCTAAAACTTGTAGTATAGTAACACTTGTATGCAAATAAACAAAATACTTGTTGAAATATATGATTCTTTTGCATATTCTTAGTCCAGTAAACCACCAAACAAACCTAAACTACGTAAGGCCCCTTGAACATTACAGCTTCATTGACCAACTAAACTTGACCAACCAAACCATTGTAGACTTGGGATTAGTTGAATCTAAAATGATTCCTTCTTATCTTTCAAGTATAGTTTCAGTTCATTATATGTGAATTTTAACTTATTGTTATGATTGCATCAAAACAATCACCAACACATCTATTCTTCCTTTTATTGCTTCAGATCATTTTCCCATTTCTCTTCAATTGGATGTGGATATGAGTAGAAATAAATTTAGATCTTCTTTTAAGTTTCAAGCTATGTGGTTCAAAGATAAAAACTTTCTATCCTTACTAGAATCTTGGTAGAAGAATGCTCCTTTTGTGAAAGGTTCACGCATGTTTTGGGTTAATGAAAGGTAGAAATTTATAAAAAGAAAAATTAAGGAATGGAATAAAACTTCTTTTGGTAACATTTTTTCTCAAAAAGTAGAACTACAATCTCAATTAGAACAGTTGGATGAAGCCATTATTAGAAAGGGCATGGATAGTGCTTCCTTTGAATATGTAAAAGTTCTTCAATCTAATTTAGAGGAAGTTCTAGTCCAGGAAGAAATTTTTTGGAGGCAGAAATCAAGGGAGTCGTGGTTAAGGGAAGGAGACTGAAATACAAAGTTTTTTCATGTTCAGCTATGGTAAGAAGACATAAGAACTCTATTTTCTCAATAAAAGACTCTAATGGGGAATATTTTGCAAGATAATGTTCTTATTCAAAAAGGAGTTAATTTTTTTCAGAAACTTCTTTCTAGAGAAACAAATAAGGTCTCCAATCTGACTGTTACAGAAGTTATAAATCATATTCCTATTTTGATTTCACAAGAAGACAACTTAGATTTGATGAAACATTTTTCATTAGATGAAATCAAGGCAGTAGTCTTCTCCCTAGATCTGGACAAATCTCCTGGTCCAGATGGTTTTACCCCTCTTTTCTCTCAAAAATGTTAGGAATTTGTAGGCAAGGATATTTAGTTGGCTGTAGAAGAAGCTCGGAGATATAAAACTATTTTGAGAGAAATTAATTCTATGTTCATTATCTTGATCCCTAAAGTTGCTACCCCCTCCTCTTATGCTGATTTTAGACCCATTTCACTTTGTAATACTTTATACAAAATCATTTCTAAAGAAATTACCTTAAGACTTGCTACTCTTATTCCAAAAATTGTATCTGATGAACAAGGAGGTTTTGTTCCAGGCAAGGAAACTTCAGAAGGTGCTTTGGTAGCTCATGAGGTATTGCATTCAATTCATCAACACAAAATCCTTGCTATGTTGGTTAAGTTGGATATGTTAAAAGCTTATGATAGAGTGTCTTGGGAATTTTTGTTTCAAGTTCTCCTTAAATTTGGTTTCTCTTCAAAATGGTGCAAATGGATTTCATCCTGTATTACTGGTGCAAGTTTTTCAGTCTTGATTAATAGTTCTCAATCTGATTTCTTTAAGTCCTCTCAAGGGTTAAGGCAAGGAGATCATCTTTCCCCTTTTCTTTTTATATTAATGGCTAAAGGATTAAGTAGATTAATTATGAGGTAAAATTCTTTGGGTAATTTGAAAGGGATAAAAATTCCTAGAATTCCTTTTTCCATTGCACATGCTTTGTTTGCAGATGATAATTTATTGTTTGGGCAGCCTGTGATGATGGAAGCTAAAGTTTTGAAGGATGTTATTTCCAGGTATTGTTTAGTATTGGGTTAGAAAGTGAATCAAAACAAGTCTAAATTTTTTTTCTTTTCATCTTCCTTGGTGCAACAAAGGATTGCTAAGTTCCTTGGTTTCCAAGTTGATGTTCTCCCTTCACGGTATTTGGGAATTCCTCTTTTTTCAGGTTCAATTAAAAACATGTTTTGGGATAAACTTATTACAAGTATCAAAGATAAGATTTCATCTTGGAAAGGTAAGTGGTTAACACTAGTAGGGAAAATTCTTATGATTAAAACAGTCTTATCAGTAGTCCCTGTTTATATGCTTTTAGTGCTTAACGTTCCAAAGTCTATCCTTTCTTATATTGTGAGTATTTTGAGAAATTTTTTGTGGAATGGCTCTAACTTGAATGGGAGAAAGATCCCCCTAATCTCATGGGACAAAATTTGTATTCCAAAACAACTAGGAGGATCTAGGATTCATAATATTGAAGCACAAAACAAAGCTCTTGGAGCTAGATTGGTCTGGAACTTATATGAAAAGTCAAAATCTAAGTGGGGGAAAATAATGTATAAAAAATATTTAGATTCTTTTTCTCCTGAAAGAATCTTTACTATTCTTAATCCAAACGAGGGTTCTCATATGTGGAATGTTTTGATAAATTGTAGAGAAGTTATTTCCCCTTTTTTATCTTGGGTTATTCATGATGGGAATTCTGCTCTTTTTTGGGAGGATTCTTGGAATAATCATCCACCTCTATCTAAGACAAAAGGTCTTCAAGAGATCAAAACATTTTTGTGTCAGGCTTGGGGAATAAAAGTTAAAGATTATTTTGAAATTGATTATAATTCAGAAATTAATAAAGTCAAATGGAAAAATTTTGATGATTTTTTGATTCCTCATGAGCAGAAGATTTTGCTTAAGAATATTTTGCAGGATAGAAGAATTTTTACTTCAGGGGGAAAGGATAAATTAGTTTGGGCTCCCTCAAAATCTGGTCATTATACGATTAAGCAAGGATATCTAAGTATCATTAGTGAGGATTCTAATTCAACTATTAATTGGCCTTATAAGCTCTGCTAGAGTGATTCTTTCCTGCCTAAAGCAGGAGCATTTACCTGGTTAGCACTGAATTATCAAATCCTTACTAGTGATAGGTTAGCTAAGCTTGGGGTTACAAATTCCTTCTTATGTCCTTTCTGCTATGAGGTGGAGGAATCAGTGGATCATCTTTTGCTAAATTGTAACTTTTCCTCAAAAGTTTGGTATTGGCTTCTTTCAAAATTGAGTTAGAAGGGTCCTCTTCCTTTTTCTCTTCTTCAAGTTTTCTAAAGTTGGCCTATGTTATTTTCAAAGTCTACTTTTTCTGCCTTATGGCTGGTTTCGCCAAGTATTGTTATTTGGTCACTGTGGCTAGAAAGAAACAGTAGAATATTTTAAAAAGTAAGCAATCCTTTTTATTTAGTTATAGGAAAAGTGGAAAAAATAATCTCAGAAGTAGTTTTAGCCTCACTATTCTCAAAAAAGGAGGGTTCTCTAATTTTTACAACCTGGGATGATTTGATATTAAAAAGTTGGAAGTATTTAAGGTTGCATAACTCATACTGCTTTAATTCTGAAGTCAAGATTGATAGATCCTCTATTAAATGGATCGCTCTACCTGAATCTTTTATAAAACTTAACTTTGACAGTGCAAGCAGAGGTAATCCTGGAAGTTCTAGTGCTGGTTGTGTTCTAAGAAATCATAATGGTGTAGTTCTTAGAGCTTTGTTAGTTAAGCTTGGTGTAATAACAAATAATGAGGCAGAGGCTTTGGCTTTAATAGCTGGTTTAAACTTAGCCTTGAAATGTGGCATTACAAATCTTATTGTGGAAGGGGATTCATTAAATATTGTAAGAGCTTTTTCTAATAACTCTTCTCCAAGCTTGAAAATTGATTATATTCTAAAGTCTGGAAGGAAAATACTAGAACATTTCCAATCTTTTCAAATAGTTCATACATACTAAGAAGGCAATCTATTAGCAGGTTTTTTGGCTAATTTTGCATTTAACATTAATGACTCTTTTATCGAATGGGATTCCAATTCCTTTTTATTGATCCCCAGAGTTAGTTATATCTTGGATAAGGACAAAAAGGTTTAACTTGGCTAACATTTGTTGAAATTTTTAGTGACTTTCTTTGATCATCATTAGTTACTTTCATCCTTATTCTAGCGGCACATTCCGTGCTGACAAGCTGACGATGTTTAAGTGCTTTGAAGTATACCTCCATTTGTTGTGTAGTACTTTGATGTTTCTTGGGTGTAGGGTGGTAGATTTCACACAAGGGAATTTGGCAAGATTGATCTCATTTATTTGATGTGTTTTGCCTTTTTATTATACTTATAATCTGTTGTAAGTTTTGCTCCTATTTTAGTTATTTCTTTAATTTTGCAACTGTTAGCTCCCAAGTTATCAAACTTCAGCATGGGCTCTGTCCAACAAAATAGTAGAATTCGTTGGCCTATCCAGAATTGGGAGTGACCCCTTCTTGGTTTCCTTAATCCAAATTCAATGCAGGAAGTATTTAAGATTTATGAGGATTTAGTAGAAAGAGCTATCACTCAAGTTTGTGGTTTGCATGTTTTACATTCTCTAGTTTCCATATATCTGTCTCAAGCAGTTTCACATTTTCTTTCTAATGCTATGGACCTTTTGCAAAATCGTGATAGGGTAAGGAATTTAGGTGTAATGTTTGTTCAGAATGATCATTTTTCTGTAGACACTTTCAATGATGCTTTAGAATATTATGATTTACATGAGGGTATTGCTCTTGTGGGAAGGTTGTTTGATTGCAGGTTTCTATTTCACAGTCCTGAGCTTCACTGCCTCTTCAATGTGTTTATGCATGGTCTTCAAAATAATTGTGTTTTATCCTTCCAGAACTCCATTCACTGCCATAGACAAGAACTGGGGAACCAATTGACAGATACTGCTATAGAAATCTTTAATGCTCTGCATTTCTTACTGAATTATGCTCCTCCTCCACCACCTCCTCCTCCTCAGCTAGCAGAAGATGAGGATCGTGCTCTGCAGGTTATTGATGTTGAAGACTAATAGGGAATCCCCTAATTTTTTGTGCTAAGCAATAATTTTTTGTTCTGATTATTGGTTGACTTTGTCAGCTGCTGTGTAAGTACTATTTTGTTTCAGTATGAATTTTGCTAAGGATTGAGACATAGAATGTTATTTCTGGATCGACTCATTTTTCTGAGTCAATTTTTGTATGTAATTGTCAAAAATGGGCTACAACCGGAGGTTTTCTTTGCTGATTCTTTCCTACCGGTATGCCACCTTGAATCTAGCATTTTGTATTTCTCTATTACTAATTAATATAATTTCAGTGGTTTTACCACTTTTTCCAAAAAAAATAATATATTATGATAATATTTATTTATTAATATTTATAATTATGTATTTTTATTATACAATATTTTATTTTGATATTTATATTTATATTAATAATTATATTTGTTATTTATATTTAATATTATATTTTAACTAAATATATTATATATCATATTTATATTAATTTATAATATTGCTTTAAGGATCAATATTTTAATGTTATTCATATCTTCAATTTGAATGAATAATGCATAATCAATTCAATTATAAACCATTACTATAGGGACATGACAACCACTCCAGATTGCTTGTCCTCAAGCAATCACAATGAGTTCTTTCACTAACATCTACCTTCCGATGTGTTGAGACGAAGTCATGGTTTTGATCCAAAATGAATATTATTATGAACATGGTTTAGTGAAGAGAAAATGATTGTGATTTCATGAAAGAGAATTTGTGACCAAAGAATAATTGAAAGGTATAATGAAAGACAAATGTATAGGTAAGCATTTGTTTGATGTTTTGAATAACAATGTGATGCAAGTATCATAGATGAAGATGTGGTTTTAATGAAAATTATTTCAATGCTAAAGAATATTTGAGAGTATTGAGATTCCAAGATTCCAATGAATGATGGAGATATCTTGATCTTTGATTATGAGATTCAGTCTTGTACTTGTCCTCTTGTAGTTATACCTTTTGACATGCTATTGACCTCAAAATTGAGAAGAGTCATGTTCTTGAGGAGAAATTGATTATTTGATTTTGAATAGTAATGTGATTGAGGTAATGCAAGTCTTATAGATGAATATGTAGTTAATCAAGTGAATGTAGGAAGGAAACATCTTTTCAATGTTAAAGAATAAGTTTAGGAGTATTGAGAATCCAAGATTGGAGATTTGAAATGAAATAATACTGATGAAAAAATTTGAAAGATGAAGCTAATGATGTTGTAGAGAAGATAAATTCAAGTAAGACTTTGATTGCTGAGCAAGTTTTAGAATAATCAATGAATGATGATAAGATAACATGGAGAATGATCCTAGGATTTGTGGGTTATGGGCCCACAATATAACTTAGCATAATATTATGTAACAACTATCATTCACAAGATGGCAGGAAGACTACTCTAGTACCACTTGTAATGTCCCTTGCTAAGCATAAGCCTATTTTTTTTATGGCAAGAAGACTACTCTGATACCTGAGGTCTCCTTTTGTGTACATAATTTTGTTTTTGATCCCTTCCTCATTTTTTTGGTTTATGTTTGTTGTTTGTCTATTTTGGTCCCTTTTCTTACTTTTTTCTTTACTTCACTTGCTTGGGGTCTTGCATTTTCTAATAAGGTGTTAGCTGCAAGTGCTTTAAAGGGTACCCTTTGGGTATTTGGGTTCAGAATTTCTTTGAGAAACATTAGTCATGAATTAGGGGTTTACTGTGGGGTCTATTGTTAAGTGTTGGGTAGCATGGTGCTTGTTCTTGGAGGATGAGTAAAATTGCTTGATATAACTTGAAATGTTTTGAGATCTTATACCCTTTCACATCTTAATGATCCTAAAGTTTTTGAGTAAATCTTTGTGATCTTCCATTAAGTGAAAAATCTTAAGGTCTCACCTATGCTACCACTATGATTGCCAACCCAATAAGTTGAATTAATGTACGTAGCCCATGTGGAAGAAGCATGTGCTATAGGGTAGGTGGTACTTCTTAGTACTCCTATCTAAGCTGAATTAATTGAACTATTTAAATAAGTAAAGAAATCAAAATATGGTACTTCTTAGTACTCCTATCATACAAATCAACTAGCTAGAGGATTCGAGTATCTCTATCGGGGCTATAGATGCCTGGCTGGTAGTAGAGATATGCTTTGAATGGAATCATAGAGACAACCTCATCGAGGCTATAGATGTTTGACTAATAGTGAGACAATGTCCAAGTAGTTCATGAGGTGAGTGTCATTCATGTAGCTTAATGTATGTGATCTTGGATGATGTTACTTGCCAAAGGATGGGAATGAATGCATTTGTACACACTTGGATCTTTGGAATATGGATGGTTGCACTATCTTTTGACTTTGATTCCTTGATCATGTTTTCATGTCTATTTGGTCTAATAAGTGGGATACACAAAGCTTCTAGGTTCGTAACTATCGTTTATCTTAGAAATGCTCTCAAGTATTTCCCTAGTAGAGTTGTCATTTGTTGTGCCTTGCACACATGCCCCATTTTGAGTAAAATGAGGACCCCGCCTCTTTTGTTTTGTCTTTTGGCTTGAATCTTGGCTATGCCTCCTACTTTGGATAGAGTGAGGAATTTGTGTCATAGAGAGGAGTTTTCTTCAAAAGGAGTTATTTTGGGTGTTCTTATCCTCTTGGGTCTTGGTTTCACCTTTGTACATGATTTTATGGGGTATTGGGTTTTGCTTGCATGTGTTGTTTTGAAGGATACCCATGTTTTAACCTTTTAGCACTGATTTATGCCTCAATCAGATATTGCTTTGGATTTCCTAATGTTTGGATAATATCCAGACACCATCTTTTTCCTTGCATCCCATTAAGAGTGAGAAGTGTTAGGACTTTTCCTAAAAGCAAGTGATTTACCCTCTACTAGACATTGCACTAAAATCTAGTGGCACAGGATATATCCTATGTGCCTTGAAAGTCTCACATGAGCATAAACCTTACCTTTTGAAGAAAAGCAGGGTTTTGTGTAGGCTCAGGATAATCCAGAGATTTTATGAGATAGTGGATATTATCCACTTGAGTGCCTTTTTACCGCATATCCGGTGTAGGACAAAAGACCCACTTTGAGTGTTGGTGGGTGTTGAACACCCTATCAAGGGTATGTGGCATTTATGGTTGATGTCTCCAGAGTATTTAAGCTTGATTTCAATTTTTTTTCTTTTTTTTAAGATAATGTGCCTGGTAAACATTTTAAGGTGACCAGTAACACTGGTGCAACACACCCTCTAGCTCCACGTGAATGCTTTTGCCCAGAGCAGTGAACCAGTGAGGCCACAACATGAGGGACCTCATCCCCTAGGATTTCAATTTATTTTTTCCATTTACACTATTTTTTTATTTTCTCGAGCTCCCTACTAATTTCATCAAATCCAAAGTGGTTTTATGTGATCTTCAATGTCTCCTATTATGAATTTTAGTTTTTTTTGTGTTAGCCCCAGAAGTGCAGTTCACATTTTCAAAGAAATCAAGTCAGTTTTTGAGATTTCCTTTCATCTTGTATTTAAATCTTATTTATATATTATACACTTTTCTTAAAGATAAGTAAGGAATGAGATGGATAGGTTGAAACTGGCGAGGGTAATAGGTAGTTTTGTGTCATGCCCACATTTTCCATGCAGTCACAACATGCATCACACGTGTCATGTCCACATGCATCATGTGGTCATGATACGAACTATCAAAATTTTTCCCTTACTACTCTGAAAACCCCTCGCACGCGTAGGCATGCTTGGTGGCGTACACTTAAGGTGAGAACAATATAGTTGTAGGCAGCGTAGCAAATACATGTGCACACACCCTATGCAAGGAAACGTGTAGTTTCCTGACTTAGGTTAATCTCATGAATTATATTTGAACAATAGTTGTTTTAGGTGATAGATCATTTTTCAGCAAAGCATGATCATTTGCTTCTTCTTTCCATTTCTAGAATTTAATATGAATTTCTCCTCCTTCAAACTTAGCATTTTCAACCAAGTCTGTTCATTTTCCCTCTCTTCCCTTTTCTTAGAATTTAATTTTGATTGTATTTCTATCATGTTCATTTTACCGTTTCTCTAAAATTTAATTTTGATTGTATTTCTATCTCATTCCCCTTCCCATTGTGCAAGATCTTCTTATGTTATCCTATTTTTGTTTTTCTTCACATTATTTATCGAATAGCAATAACACTACATCCTTTACATTAGTCTTCATTTCTTAGTAAACTAGATCACTTACATAGGGTTGGTTCACTTCACTTGCCTCAGTCCCCCTAGGGTACCACTCTAGGTTTTAGTTCAATGTTTGAATTAATTTTAATAATCAACTTGTTCCTAAATAGGTTTAATGTTAGGTTAAACTTACTTAGTTCTCCTAGCCCTATTCAGAAATGCTGCACATTTTCTCCTCTTTGTTTTCCAAGGTTAGTTGTTCTTTCTCTTTCTCTTTTTTTTTTTTTTTCAATTGGATGTTTATCCTCTAAATCTACAATTGAGTTTAAAATGGCCACTCATGGAATGCTTGTGATGGCTTGTTTGCATTTATTTTCAGTATCCTTTGTAAATGAAGGGATCATACTTTCCCCTTCATTTTCCTGTCATTTATTTTAGGATAATTGTTAAAACTTCCGAGAAACTCTTCCTTATTATTAAAATATATTTACCTATGCTCTTTTTAAATTGTAATTGTATAAACAATGTATTTTTGAATTGCAATTCTATGTTTAAACATCTATTCAATTCATATTATGGGTAAGTGCAAAAAGATGGGGGGCCAAAAAGTGGCCAAAATAATTTGAAAAAAAATTAAGGCATAACGCGAGTGCGTTGTAACGCGCTCGCGTTATGGGCAGCTATAAATGAAAAAAAAAAAGCAACTCAATTTCATTTCACTCCTGTTTTCTCCTCTGCCCGCAGCCTCCAAACCCTCAAAAACGGGCTCGCATTCTGCAAAACGCCAATCAACGCAAAAATCTTGTCAATTCATCGCCAAAATGCCGCCGCGACGTCGAGCACGCCAAAGAGGTGAGTTATCTTTGTTTTTTTGTTTGAATTTCTTTCTATATAGGTAGGTTTTTGTTGATTTTTAATGTATATTTCGTTAATTGTCAGGAAATGTTAATGCACCTTCTCCTCCTCCTCCTCCTCAAAATCCACAAAATCCTGAGGAGGAAATACCTGCAGAACAACAACCTCCTCCATTCATTCCTCGACATGCCCCTGGAACACAAGATAATATAATAGGGTAAATTGAAAACAACAAAAAACAAATTGAAGATATAATTGCAAGGTTGAAAGATCCTTCCACTTCAACCTTGCATAGGTCCACGCTTGCCGAATCTCTTGAGTCTATGTTAACAAATGTAAATTCAATTAGCAAGCAAATAACTAGTTGGACCGATAAAAAGAGAGAGTTTAGAGATTACTATGCAGATAAATTATCATACCAAGATGTCAAAAAATTACAAATTACAAAAGTAGACTTGTGTTCAATTTTCACAAACCCACAAACAAATCAACCTCCACCCATTACATGCAAGAGGTTCCCTATCCATTGGTGCAACAACCAAGCGATAAGGGACAATTTTGGGCAGAGGTGGTGGATGGTTTTTGACCATCCTCCATGCAATAACAATGAGGTCCCACAATACTTTTTGAGGAAACTCTACTCCAAGTTTGTCCTCAATAAAGTGCCAAACTATTTTGATATGTGGGACTTCCAGGGTAGAGGTGGGGGCTCAGCACAAGATAGACCAGGGGCACGTCTTGACCCACAGCGGGTAGTGAGACGAGTAATCAGCAGACCAGCCCACGAGCATGTTTCTATTCCTTCCATTGTGAAGGAGAGTGTTGAGGTCGATACACTGAGGTTGATTAGTGCCTTGACCCAGAGCATCATAGAGCATGCCGATCCTGCAACACAGAGTGGGTTGGGAGATAGTGCGAGGAGTAGGGTCCCACCGCATACTTGCTAGGCTTGCGGGTCAGCCTGTGGTTATGACCCCATGGATAGTCAGGACGCAGGTGCACAGGCTACATCTGCAGCTGAGCAGATGGTGATGACAGATACCCTCCTGAGTGAGACTTTCGGCCTTGATACTCAGGTAAATATTAGCAAATTTATTGAATTTAATTTATTAAATTTTATTTTTGAAATACAAGATTAACTAATTTAAATTGATGATTTTAATGAAATTTCAGGGTCATAGCGTCGATGCAGTTTTCAGTGGTTCTCCACCTACATTTTTCACTAGATCATCTACTGTCGAGGTATGTAACTAGTAAACAATTATAAATATTACATGTGAATAGCATCGTTATATGAATGGTATTCTAATTTCTGATTTTGGATGTTGAATAGGTTAACACTGTAGATTTCATGGCAACACCTGCCAGCGGTGGTGGACTTCAAAGCTTTACAGAGGTAATAAAATAAATAGTTTAATGAATGAATTGTACTTACTAAATTTTTGTATGTGATTTGTGTGTTTTATTGTGTGTACTTCCATGTTTAGATGAGCGTGTGTGTATGTTAGGAGCCATGATTTGCATCACTATTATAGTTTTCGTAATTGAATAATGTTGTTTTATTTCCAGATGATGCAGGCTGTGGATACACCTCCCCATGTTCATAGGGCAATGGAGCAGGGTGTGGCCTCTGCGATTCATAGCTCTATGGCATTGACAGGGGTATGAGGCAGATTAGTAAATTTCAATTTACATTCATTGTTATAGTTGTCTATTTTTGAAAAATCAAAAGATTATTGATTTGAAGTTTAATTTCTATCTGGATGGTTTCTATAGGACATGACATCACCAGGGCCTTTTCCTGCTACTGAGGCAAGCGAGCAGACAGATTATATGTTAGCGGTAAGTGATTATTTTGTTAAATGTTTCATTTTTTTATAACATGTAATTTCTATATATTAATATCTATACTTTTTTTTGTAATAGGTAAAGGTGCAGGAAGAACTAAATAGGAGGAGTAGCCCTCGGGTTCATAGTAGACCACCCACATGCATGTCTCCATCCCCTAGAAGATCAAAGGCTGCTCATGATTTATTCTCTTCACCAGCTAGAGGGGAATGACTTTTTATTGTGTTCCTCTGTTGTATGCCTATATGGCATTTGTGGACATATATTTTGTATTGTACATAGTTGACATTGTATGCCTATATGGCTATTTTGTATATATGTTATACTTATATCGACAGATATTGATGTATGCGTATATGGATATTTGGTTAATACAAATCTTTTTTATTGATGGCGTCCATACTTGCATTATAAATCCACTTTTGAATGGATATTTGTAGATGGCTACTTCAAATATTTAAAGTCTGATTGTATTACATAGGATGTTTGCATTTTCTTTGATAGGCTTGATAGGCCATGGATTACATGATGGTGTTTGATGGAAAAGTATGGTACTAGAAGACTCTAGTTCATTCTTAATAGGCTTGTGATTGATAATATCTTTGCATGATTGCACTTGATCTTGGATCATGGGCATGTTGTTAGGATTTTGATTGCATTGTGATGTTTGATGGATAGGCATGGTGTAAGTGTAAGATACCCAACTAGTTCTACGAAAAATTTTCCTTACTTAAACACTTTTACTTGCTAACAATTCATCAACTACTTCAATAATATAAAGATATACATCAAGATAACTATTTGAATGAAACAACATTAGAGTTGGGTACTTGTCTTGTTACTTGATTCAATCAACTTGCAATGTCTTATTACATGGAAAATGCTTTCAATAGAATGAAGTACAACTCATTCAATGGAAATACAAGGACAGGCCTTGAAGCCTTGATGTTACAATGTCTTCCTTACTTGAGCAACATTTGAAGATTTGGAATGTTCAACTCATCACCTCACAAGGTAGGCGCATATTTGAAGGATTTACAGGTTTTTCTGACTTGGGCGCCAAGTTGAGGTGACCTCCTCCTGAAGTTGCGCCTTGTCAACATTAGGCGCCAATTAGAGTTATGGATGCTTTGGATTGTTTCCAAGAGTAGGTGCCAAAACATCATCATTATGAAAGTGTTTTAAATGCTAGGCGCCCAAATGAGCCCTCTGGAGTCTAGGCGCTCCTTTCATGCATTCTGTGTTCTAGGCGCCAATTGAAAGGAGTGGAGAACAAGGCAAGCGCCTTCCAAACTAGGTGTTTCCTTGAGGTGACAAGGACTTAGAAAGTGCGCCTAAGGTGAGCGCCTTGAGTGAAAAGGTCTAACAAACATCTTTGAACCCCCTTTCAAGGTTAGGTGCATTCTGGAGGTGGAAACAAGTAGAAGGTGCGCCTTAGCTTCCTTTGTCAATTCTTGCAAGTCTTTGTTGATTAGGAAGGTGGAATGCTTCATTGTAGAATGAGTGCCTATCTTCTAATGTCCAAACTACTTCTTCTGGCTCACTCTGTGGCTAGGTGCCAGAGCTAAACTGTTCACACAAGGGAGTGCGCCTAGACTCACTTGATGTTTTCTTACTACTTCAACCCCTGGAAGATGTTCCAAGGTGTTCCCTTTTACAAGCACCTGACCTCCCAAGTTCCTTCATGTGCTATTCCTTGAAGGCGCCAAAACTGAGCTCCAGTGCCATGGGATTGTACCTAACATCTTTGAAGAGTTTCTAAGCCTTTTGCAAGTTGATATCCCAAACTCATCTTCTAGGCGCAACAGGAGCTTTCCAAAGGAGTTTCCAAGTTTTAGACACCAAGCGAGGTCATGGGTGAATGGAACTACGCCTTAGGAGATGACTAGATCCTAAGCGTCAGTCTGGAGTTACAGTGGAATTGATATGCGCCTCAACTAGCTTAGGCACCCATTTGAAGTGATTCCTTTAACACTTCTCTGTCAATCTCAACTGTAAGGATGATCTCCTAATCCAATTTTGATCCTCTAGAGATGCAAATAGCTTTACATTTCACTAGGCGCCATCAATGATGATCATCAACCAAAGCGCATTTCAAAGGTGAGATAGGCAAGTGAGGCGCCAAACTAGTCCTTAAGACTTATCTCCTTCTATCAAGTCAATTTCAACTATGTGAGAGAGTTCTATTCTATTTGCACCTGGGCTAGGAGTTCACCTAAGAGACATCACTTAGCTTTAAAACTTTCAATCTATAGCCATCTGGGCTAGGCGCTCCAATGGAGGATCCTTGAACTCATGCATTGGCGCCTTCTAGTTCTAGGCACCCATTTTGGATGATTCATCCTGATACTAGCACCCAAAATGACTAGACTCTCTTCATCATCCAATTCACTTAGAAGACTCAAGTTGGAGACTTAGTTGTCTATCCATGTTCTCCGGAAGATTCATTGTACCTCTATGCACTATCTCCTTCAAGGCACTCCTTAAAAACATTGGAAGTGCTCAGGACTTACCTTAGTCCAAAGCGCCACAATCCATTCCTTAAAGCACAAAGAATTCTCAAAGGCGCCCCTATTTACCTCTAAGCACTCAAATATCATTTAGATTCAAGGCGCACATTTAGCTCCAAAACGCAAATTTCCATCATCAACCCATCAAGGTGCATCATCTTCCCTTTGTATCCCCTTCAAGGCGCAGACATTCACTTCTTCACACTCAAACTCACTCTCTGGCGCCAGAATAGGTGTATAACTTCAAATAAGGCGCTAATCTTAGGTTTCTAAGTACTTAGTTTGATCTTAAGGCTATCCTTCCTCTAAGCACTCTCTTCAACTCCCTCACTGAAGGCCCTCTGTAAGTTTGGGTGCATTTCATCCCAAGGCGCTTCAACATCATCCAAGGTGCAAATTCACTCTCCAAGACAAGGTGCAAAAAACCCTATCCTAAGGCACTCAAATCTTGCTTCTAGACCTAGGCGCACAAACATGAGATTAAGGATCATTCTGGCCACCATCACTTCCCTAAAGGCGCAAAATTGGTGTAGATACATTCCATTTATTAAGGATCATTCTGGCGCCCAAATCTTGTCAAAGCAAAGGATCAATAGGTTCTCTCTAAGGCACACTCCAGGGTTTGATCTTGCAAGACTTCTCACGTCAAAATTTTGACCAAGACACTCAAGGCACTAGTCTTTATCATCTAACCCTACAGTGCACTTACTCATTATGATATACTCCTCAACTTTGTATTCAACCTTGCCCAAGGCGCATATTCACTATAAGGCATTCTCACTTTGTCAAGGCTCAAAGGGCTTCAACTTGCTAAAGGGTAGAGGTCTAGGCACATATCTGACTTGAAGCTCAAGGTGCTCCAACCCTCTTGCTCTGGAATTCCTTCTAGGCACTAAGTGACTTCTCCAATTCCTTGAAAACATTTGAAGTGTTTTACCTTCTCAAGGTGCTCCTTCGAACTTGACTCCAAGGTGTTATAATCTCAAAGGTACTGACATCATCTCAACCAAAGGTGCTCAATGATTCATCCCATATCTAGGCGCTAAAACACTTAATCAACCAAGTCATTCAAGGCGCCATTCAGTAAACTCATCTTCCATGATATTCCTATCAAGGCGCATATCACTTCTCTCATGGGCTTTAGGCGCTCAGTTGAGTGTTTCAATACTACTTAGGTGCCAAATTCATTTTAATGCACCAAACACAAAGAGCTTTCAAACACTGGGCGCTCACAAAGAGTCTTCCAACCTTGGGCGCTAAATTAGGTCTTTGCAACTATCCAAGGCGCATATCTTTATTTGAACAACTTATGGTGCCAAGACAACTTCTCATTAGGGCGCTCAAAACACTTGTGTTTACATTTGAAGTGCTTTACCTTCTTAAGGTGCTCTAGACTAACCTGACTCCAAGGTGCTCCATCATCATCCTTAAGGCGCTAAAAACATCATCTCCACTCTAGGCAAAAACATCATCCAACTCCTTAAGGCACTTCACTGTCAAAGTCTGAAGGCACTCTACCTAGACCTTTCCCCTAGGCGCCAGAACTCCTAAGCGCTCACCAGATAACTCTCTTCTTCAAGGTGCAAATCTTCCTATACTATGATTGCCTCTGAAACACTGATTAACATGATGTGAGGGTGCAAAGGCTACTCCAATCCTCAGTGAGCGCCTAGTTTAAACAAGGAGAAATAAAGCATTCAAAACTATCCAAACGATCATCCCCTTCCCAATGTCTTCACTGCTCCAGAAAACCTTGGCCAAAATGACACATAACAACTCCTATGAGCGCCCTTATGCCCTAGGATCATCTAGTTTGTACGTCTTGTAATGAGGAGTTCATGTAAGTTTGGAATGAGTGCCAATAAGTGTAAACTAGCCTAGAGAAGGGTATGTGCGCCTTGAGCACCTTGAGCATTCCAGAGATAACTGTGTAACTAGAACAATATGAGCACTCATGATGATGATTAACGCCCTGATGAGACTATGAGCGCCTTGTTCAGGAGACACCTTGTTTGATCATAAAATGCACCTTGAGTCTTTGCAAGAAGAAGAAACATTACAAAGTCAATCAAATGAGTTACAAGTACCATACATCCAATTGCAAGGAGTGAACCACCTTAAGGAAAAATAGTTCTCTTGAAGTTACTTGAAATGTCAAAAGGTTTAGCGCCTCCAAGTAAGGTCAGAGGTGAGGTTAGAGGTGAAATGCGCCTTTGGACCATTCTGGCGCCTTGGATGAAGAACCTATATCTTGAGCTCAAGAGGTAAAATTTGTGCCTTGGTGGATTTGGAGAGTTACAGAGATTAGAGAAAAGCGCCTTGAAGACAGAGTTGTTCAAGGCGCATGTGTGATTTGGTCAAAAACAGGCGCCTAGAGTGAATAGGCTTTCATCCTGACTTAATACACTGCCTCCTTCTGACGATTTTTGGGGCAGCAGAAAACCTTTCACCACGGGCAAATGTCTCAGAGCTATAAAAAATCGAGAGAGGTTATTGTAGAGGTACTCTACATGATCCCGTTGCCTTAGACGAAATGTTTCTAAGTGACATGATTTTCGAGTAACATCTCATCAAAGATTGCTGCCTTTTTGCACTTTGGACTCTTCAGGGATATCATCGGTACAATGTAGCTCCGACTGTTTCGACATGTTTGGGTGAAAAATAGGACCATGCCTAGCATAAATGTACCCATTCGGACGCGTTGGAATAGTCAGTTTGGTCGCATCAGGAGCAGGACGAAAGTTACACCCCTTTGCAACTTTACACTGCCTCCTTCTGACGATTTTTAGGGAAACAGAAAACCTTTCACCACGGGCAAATGCCTCAGAGCTATAAAAAACCAAGAGAGGTTATTGTAGAGGCACTCTACGTGATCCCGTTGCCTTAGACAGAATGTTTCTAAGTGACATGATTTTCGAGTAACATCTCGTCAAAGATTGCTGCCTTTTTGCACTTTGGACTCTTCAGGGATATCGTTGGTACAGTGTAGCTCCGACTGTTTCAACATGTTTGGGTGAGAAATAGGACCATGCCTAGCATAAATGTACCCATTCGGACGCGTTGGAATAGTCAGTTTGGTCGCATCAGGAGCAGAACGAAAGTTACACCCCTTTGCAACTTTACACTGCCTCCTTCTGACGATTTTTGGGCAAACAGAAAACCTTTCACCACGGGCAAATGCCTCAGAGCTATAAAAAACTGAGAGAGGTTATTGTAGAGGCACTCTACATGATCTCATTGCCTTAGATAGAATGTTTCTAAGTGACACAGTTTTTGAGTAACATCTTGTCAAAGATTGCTGCTTTTTTGCACTTTGGACTCTTCAGGGATATCGTCGGTACAATGTAGCTCCGACTGTTTCGACATGTTTGGGTGAAAAATAGGACCATGCCTAGCATAAATGTACCCATTCGGACGCGTTGGAACAGTCAGTTTGGTCGCATCAGGAGCAGGACGAAAGTTACACCCCTTTGCAACTTTACACTGCCTCCTTCTGACGATTTTTGGGGCAACAGAAAACCTTTCACCACAGGCAAATGCCTCAGAGCTATAAAAAATTGAGAGAGGTTATTGTAGAGGCACTCTACATGATCCCGTTGCCTTAGATGAAATGTTTCTAAGTGACACGATTTTCGAGTAACATCTCGTCAAAGATTGCTACCTTTTTGCACTTTGGACTCTTCAGGGATATCGTCGGTACAGTGTAGCTCCGACTGTTTCGACATGTTTGGGTGAGAAATAGGACCATGTCTAGCATAAATGTACCCATTCGGATGTGTTGGAATAGTTAGTTTGGTCGCATCAGGAGCAGGATGAAAGTTACACCCCTTTGCAACTTTACACTGCCTCCTTCTGACGATTTTTGGGGAAACAAAAAACCTTTCACCATGGGCAAATGCCTCAGAGCTATAAAAAACTAAGAGAGGTTATTGTAGAGGCACTCTACGTGATCCCGTTTCCTTAGACAGAATGTTTCTAAGTGACACGATTTTTGAGTAACATCTCGTCAAAGGTTGCTGCCTTTTTGCACTTTAGACTCTTCAGGGATATCGTCGGTACAATGTAGCTCTGACTGTTTCGACATGTTTGGGTGAAAAATAGGACCATGCCTAGCATAAATGTACCCATTCCGATGCGTTGGAACAGTCAGTTTGGTCGCATCAGGAGCAGGATGAAAGTTACACCACTTTGCAACTTTACACTGCCTCCTTCTGACGATTTTTGGGGAAACAGAAAACCTTTCACCACGGGCAAATGCCTCAGAGCTATAAAAAACCGAGAGAGGTTATTGTAGAGGCACTCTACGTGATCCCGTTGCCTTAGACAGAATGTTTCTAAGTGACACGGTTTTCGAGTAACATCTCGTCAAAGATTGCTGCCTTTTTGCACTTTGGACTCTTCAGGGATATCGTCGGTACAATGTAGCTCCGACTGTTTCGACATGTTTGGGTGAAAAATAGGACCATGCCTAGCATAAATGTACCCATTCGGACGCGTTGGAACAGTCAGTTTGGTCGCATCAGGAGCAGGATGAAAGTTACACCCCTTTGCAACTTTACACTGCCTCCTTCTGACGATTTTTGGGGAAACAGAAAACCTTTCACCACGGGCAAATGCCTCAGAGCTATAAAAAACCAAGAGAGGTTATTGTAGAGGCACTCTACGTGATCCCGTTGCCTCAGACAGAATGTTTCTAAGTGACACAGTTTTCGAGTAACATCTCGTCAAAGATTACTGCCTTTTTGCACTTTTGACTCTTCAGGGATATCATCGGTACAATGTAGCTCCGACTGTTTCGACATGTTTGGGTGAAAAATAGGACCATGCCTAGCATAAATGTACCCATTCGGACGCATTGTAACAGTCAGTTTGGTGGCATCACGAGCAGGACGAAAGTTACACCCCTTTGCAACTTTACACTGCCTCCTTCTGACGATTTTTGGGGAAACAGAAAACCTTTCACCACGGTTAAATGCCTCAGAGCTATAAAAAAACCAAGAGAGGTTATTGTAGAGGCACTCTACGTGATCCCGTTGCCTCAGACAGAATATTTCTAAGTGACACAGTTTTTGAGTAACATCTCGTCAAAGATTGTTGCCTTTTTGCACTTTGGACTCTTCAGGGATATCATCGGTACAATGTAGCTCCGACTGTTTCGACATGTTTGGGTGAAAAATAGGACCATGCCTAGCATAAATGTACCCATTCGGACGCGTTGGAATAGTCAGTTTGGTCGCATCACGAGCAGGACGAAAATTACACCCCTTTGCAACTTTACACTGCCTCCTCCTGATGATTTTTGGGGAAACAGAAAACCTTTCACCACGGGCAAATGCCTCAGAGCTATAAAAAACCAAGAGAGGTTATTGTAGAGGCACTCTACGTGATCCCGTTGCCTTAGACAGAATGTTTCTAAGTGACACGGTTTTCGAGTAACATCTTGTTAAAGATTGCTGCCTTTTTGCACTTTGGACTCTTCAGGGATATCATCGGTACAATGTAGCTCCGACTGTTTCGACATGTTTGGGTGAAAAATAGGACCATGCCTAACATAAATGTACCCATTTGGACGCGTTGGAATAGTCAGTTTGGTCGCATCAGGAGCAGGATGAAAGTTACACCCCTTTGCAACTTTACACTGCCTCCTTCTAACGATTTTTGGGGAAACAGAAAACCTTTCACCACGGGCAAATGCCTCAGAGCTATAAAAAACCAAGAGAGGTTATTGTAGAGGCACTCTACATGATCCTGTTGCCTTAGACAGAATGTTTCTAAGTGACACAGTTTTTGAGTAACATCTTGTCAAAGATTGCTACCTTTTTGCACTTTGGACTCTTCAGGGATATCATCGGTACAATGTAGCTCCGATTGTTTCGACATGTTTGGGTGAAAAATAGGACCATGCCTAGCATAAATGTACCCATTCAGACCCGTTGGAATAGTCAGTTTGGTCGCATCATGAGCAGGACACCAAAAATGCAAAAGTTGCTTTGTGCAACTTGACAACATTGACATTTTTTTGCAACATGACTCAAAGACTCAAACTGACCCCAAATGACTCAAAGCAACTTAAAATCACCTTGATTATAGAGGTCGAGGTGCTCCTTATCATTCATTCATTATGAGTGCCTTGGGAGAATGGTATATAGGTCATCATCATGATTGGGCGCCCTGGATCCAGAGTGTTGGAGAGATCATCAAATGGTGTCTAGTAGGGTGAGTTATGAGTTTGGTCGCATCAGGAGCAGGACACCAAAAATGCATAACATGATGATGTAAAAATGTGTACATATGTGTAAAAATGCCAAAGGAAATAAAAAAAGACAAACCTTACAAATTAATGTGCATACTTACAACTCAATGTAACATAACTTTACAAAATCAATGTGAATACTTACAAATTAATGTGCATACTTACAACTCAATGTAACATAACTTTACAAAATCAATGTGAATACTTACAAATTAATCCAATGAACCATCTGGATCTGCTCTACTCTTTATTGTGTCAAGTATTGCTTCATGGTCAGACTCACGCACCTTCCACAATATTTTGTTCAAAGGTCTACCCCGATACTTTATCAAATGAACATTGGATGCCACGACAAGGTTTGAGTAATGAAGAATCTTTCGATGCATGTCAAAGTCCTGAAATAGCCAAATATTAACACTCTTATGTGGGTACCTTCTAAGCCATGTTCCAGTAATAACCACTGATCCTGTAGGGTATTCGATGTTTTCTCCATCTGTAACAGGGGCCTCCAATTTCTTTTTGGCCTCAACACAATGACATAAGTAATAATCTGTTCCCTCTTCATTATCTTCATCTGCAATAACTACATATACGTATCCTACATTGATATGTGTAGCAAATTAGATGAAATTAGTCAACATTACAAAAACACTACAAAGTAAGATGACATTACCTAGTTGAACTAGATGAAATTAGATGCATATATGTGCCCTATATTACCTGGTTGAACTAAATCTGATATGTGGTCAAAGTCAACTGACGATTCCATCTGTGTTAGTTCCAGTGCCGTCGGGGGTCGATACGTGTCAAGTGGGCTAAGATAACTTAACTGCCATTCGTCAACCCACTCCTTTGACTCGCACTCATCCTAGACTTGAATTGTACAGAAAGAACAAAAGCATGACATCTTTCGTGTATGGATACTCCATGAACCTGCAATTGAGCTTCTGAAAGAGTGCATCTCATTTGATCCTGTCAATGTACAACAATCCTCATATGGTGCAATGTTAGTATCATCTATCAACCAAAAAAATCTACGAACTAAAGACTTACCTTCATTACCTGGACCCATGGAAGCATTACACCACTCGACAATCGATTTTGCATCTATCAACTTTGCATTGTCTTTATACTTTAACTCTTCTCGTGCTATGGCTCTTTTGATACATGCTCCTGCACCATCATGCTCCCCCTTTCCATGCCCAGCCTCACAAAAGTTCCACATATGTTGAATACCTATAAAATTATGCCTCCTACTCAGCCAATAGAAATTCCGTGAGTTCTTGAATTGTGATGCACAATTATCCGACCATATGATATGCTGACTGAACGATATGCCCCTTCTAGCCAAATCATTGTAGAACACCTGAAAGCAACCTTGCACGAACTCTGTAGAATGTGTGCGATCATCACTAATATAGAAATGATACTCCCTTATGATCTTTCTGTCATCCTCTGTACTATCATTCGCATGAATGAATGCGATGTGCACAAATATAGAAACCTGTGTGGAGTTGTAATATTGTGATTGCACCTCACGCTGTGGCTGTAGACTGTAGTTCTCTGCAAAGTCGATGACTAAAACAATGCTACCAACCGGAAATGTGTCCTTGCATAACTTGAATTGCAAGTCCAACCATCGAGCTCTATGGGCATGTCTTGCATACTCATACACTATGCTGTCACGAAATATAGGCATAAACTGATACACTGGAATCTTTTCAATAACTAATTCACACCTCTTTGCTTCTTTACCATCTTTTGTATTGTATGCCACTGTTTTATACTTGCCAAACTCTACTGGTTCATTTCCAACCGTATGTGTTATTTCCATATGTTCACATATTGGCAAATGTTGCAAGCCACCGCAACGATGACATGTGCCATCCAAGCATAATTTCTTGTAGAATATTTGACCTTCCTCTCTTTCACATAAAATTCTTGATATGAAGTCTCTTGAAGATGTTGGTGGGGCACATATGGCACAACCCTGCAAATCATTGTTAGTATGCATATCTAAACATATAGACCTATAAGCATCAAAATGGTTAGAAAATTCAATATGTAATCTACAACAACAAGTAGTGCGTGTGTGATTTATCTTAACATAGAAAGGTTTTAGCATTTCAAAATATCTTTGACAAATTTTAATTTGAGGATACTTCTCTAGAAATTTACCATAAAACTGTGTTTGAGTCTCATCCAAAAAATGCTTTGGATGTGGCTCGCGGTTCTGACTACCAATTCTCCTTCTTACCACATCCCTTTGATTCGGAGATACCCTTGTGTAATTCTTCCAGAAGTCTTCAATTAGTGATCTCAATGCTTCAACAATTGGTTTATCTAAAATAAGGAAAATGTAAAGAACATGCATGTAAAGACTTGACATACCTAAAAAATGAAGATTTGAATGGAGAGAGTACCCAATTATGTAGTGTTTTTATCTTCTTGCATCAAACTCCTCAACAATTTGAGTTTTTCACCACTTGCTTCCTTTTCAATGTTAAATTCTTAAAATTGAATCACAATTAACATTGCAATACTACAAAAATTGAAACTTGAATAGATATATATCAAACTTGGTTTGAAAACTATGTTATTTCCTCCTTCTCAAGTTGGCAAAGTAGAAAAGGTGGTGGAAAGATCATGCAAAGGTGGTACAATGTGTCAAATGTGAATGTGAACTTCCCAATAGCATGAAAGCACTTCTTTTTTGTCGGAGCACGCGCAGAATCAGTAAGAAAATAGAGCATGTGGGCCAAGATCACGAGGGTAACCACTTTTTTACCGTTTCAGTAGAAAGACAAAACGCGAGCGCATTATAACGCGCTCGCGTTTTGTCCTGCTATAGATCCCTAAACCCTCAACTCTGATCCCTTGACCCTCAACCCTCAATGTCAAATCCTAATCCCTCAACCCTCAGCATCAAATCCTAATCCCTCAACGTCAAATCCTAATCCATCAACCCTCCAACCCTATCCCTAATCCTTACAACCCTCAACCCTTAAATCTGATCCATCAACCCTCAACATCAAACCCTAATCCCTCAACCCTTAAATCTGATCCAACAACCCTCAACATCAAACCCTAATCCCTCAACCCTAATCTGTCATCCATCATACCTCAACTCTAATCCCTCATTCCTAAACCCTAAATGCTATCCCTATTCCTAGACCCTCAACAGGCTCGATACTATACCTTAAACCCTAATCCCTCTACCATCGACACTCTTATTTAACCCTAATCCCTTGACCATTAACCCTATCCCTCAACCTCAACCCGCAACCCTCAACTCTCAACATTAAACCCTAATTCATCAACCCTAAACCCTAATCCCTCAAACCTAAACCCTATCCCTAAACCATCAACCCTCAACACTATACCTTAAACTCTAATCCCTCAACCCTAACCCTAAACCTTGTCCCTAAACCCTAATCCCTCAACCCTCAACCCTAATCTATCATCTGTCATCCCTCAACTCTAATCCCTCATTCCTAAACCCTAAATGCTATCCCTATTCCTAGAACCTCAACAGGCTCGATACTATACTTTAAACCCTAATCCCTCTACCATCGACACTCTTATTTAACCCTAATCCCTTGACCATTAACCCTATCCCTCAACCTCAACCCTTAACCCTCAACCCTCAACCCTCAACTCTCAACATTAAACCCTAATTCATCAATCCTAAACCCTAATCCCTCAAACCTAAACCCTATCCCTAAACCATCAACCCTCAACACTATACCTTAAACCCTAATCCCTAATCCCTCAACCCTAAACCTTATCCCTAAACCCTAATCCCTCAACCCTCAACCCTAATCCCTCATCCCTAAACCCTAAATGCTATCCCTATTCCTAAACCCTCAACAGACTCGATACTATACCTTAAACTCTAATCCCTTATCCCTAAACCCTCCAACCCTATCCCTAATCCTTATACCCTCCACACTCTACTTTAACCCTAATTCCTCGACCCTCAACCCTATCCCTAAACCTTTGACCCTCGAACCTCAACCCTCAACCCTCAACATCAAACCCTAATCCCTCAACCCTTAACTCTGATCCCTCGACCTTCAACCCTGATCCTAAACCCTAAACCCTCAATGCCAAATTCTAATCCCTCAACCCTATCCCTAAACCTTCAACCCTCAATGTCAAATCCTAATCCCTCAACCCTCAGTGTCAAATCCTAATCATTCAACGTCAAATCCTAATCCCTCAACGTCAAATCCTAATCCGTCAACCCTCCAACCCTATCCCTAATCCTTACAACCCTCAACCCTTAAATCTGATCCATCAACCCTCAACACTATACCTTAAACCCTAATCCCTTCAACCTCAACCCTATCCCTAAAACATTAACCCTTGAACCTCAGCCCTCAACGTCCAACCCTAATCCCTCAACCCTTAACTCTGATCCCTCATCTCTCAACCCTAACCCTAAACCCTCAACCCTCAACATCAAACCCTAATCCCTCAACCCTCAACCCTAATCTGTCATCCGTCATCCCTCAACTCTAATCCCTCATTCCTAAACCCTAAATGCTATCCCTATTCCTAGACCCTCAACAGGCTCGATACTATACCTTAAACCCTAATCCCTCTACCATCGACACTCTTATTTAACCCTAATCCCTTGACCATTAACCCTATCCCTCAACCTCAACCCTCAACCCTCAACTCTCAACATTAAACCCTAATTCATCAACCCTAAACCCTAATCCCTCAAACGTAAACCCTATCCCTAAACCATCAACCCTCAACACTATACCTTAAACCCTAATCCCTCAACCCTAACCCTAAACCTTGTCCCTAAACCCTAATCCCTCAACCCTCAACCCTAATCTGTCATCTATCATTCCTCAACTCTAATCCCTCATTCCTAAACCCTAAACACTATCCCTATTCCTAGAACCTCAACAGGCTTGATACTATACTTTAAACCCTAATCCCTCTACCATCGACACTCTTATTTAACCCTAATCCCTTGACCATTAACCCTATCCCTCAACCTCAACCCTTAACCCTCAACCCTTAACCCTCAACTCTCAACATTAAACCCTAATTCATCAACCCTAAACCCTAATCCCTCAAACCTAAACCCTATCCCTAAACCATCAACCCTCAACACTATACCTTAAACCCTAATCCCTCAACCCTCAACCCTAAACCTTATCCCTAAACCCTAATCCCTTAACCCTCAACCCTAATCCCTCATCCCTCAACTCTAATCCCTCATCCCTAAACCCTAAATGCTATCCCTATTCCTAAACCCTCAACAGACTCGATACTATACCTTAAACTCTAATCCCTTATCCCTAAACCCTCCAACCCTATCCCTAATCCTTATACCCTCCACACTCTACTTTAACCCTAATTCCTCGACCCTCAACCCTATCCCTAAACTCTTGACCCTCGAACCTCAATCCTCAACCCTTAACATCAAACCCTAATCCCTCAACCCTTAACTCTGATCCCTCGACCTTCAACCCTGATCCTAAACCCTAAACCCTCAACACCAAATTCTAATCCCTCAACCCTTCACTCTAATCCCTCAACCCTAAACCCTATCCCTAAACCCTCAACACTATACCTTAAACCCTAATCCCTCAACCCTAACCCTAAACCTTGTCCCTAAACCCTAATCCCTCAACCCTAATCCCTCAACCCTAATCTGTCATCCGTCATCCCTCAACTCTAATCCCTCATTCCTAAACCCTAAACGCTATCCCTATTCCTAGAACCCCAACAGGCTCGATACTATACTTTAAACCCTAATCCCTCTACCATCGACACTCTTATTTAACCCTAATCCCTTGACCATTAACCCTATCCCTCAACCTCAATCCTCAACCCTCAACCCTCAACTCTCAACATTAAACCCTAATTCATCAACCCTAAACCCTAATCCCTCAAACCTAAACCCTATCCCTAAACCATCAACCCTCAACACTATACCTTAAACCCTAATCCTTCAACCCTCAACCTTATCCCTAAACCCTAATCCCTCAACCCTCAACCCTAATCCCTCATCCCTCAACTCTAATCCCTCATCCCTCAACCCTAAATGTTATCCCTATTCCTAAACCCTCAACAGACTCGATACTATACCTTAAACTCTAATCCCTTATCCCTAAACCCTCCAACCCTATCCCTAATCCTTATACCCTCCACACTCTACTTTAACCCTAATTCCTCGACCCTCAACCCTATCCCTAAACCCTTGACCCTCGAACCTCAACCCTCAACCCTCAACATCAAACCCTAATCCCTCAACCCTTAACTCTAATCCCTCGACCTTCAACCCTGATCCTAAACCCTAAACCCTCAACGCCAAATTCTAATCCCTCAACCCTTCACTCTAATCCCTCAACCCTAAACCCTACCCTAAACCCTCAACACTATACCTTAAACCCTAATCCCTCAACCCTAACCCTAAACCTTGTCCCTAAACCCTAATCCCTCAACCCTCAACCCTAATTTGTCATCCGTCATCCCTCAACTCTAATCCCTCATTCTTAAACCCTAAACGCTATCCCTATTCCTAGAACCCCAACAGGCTCGATACTATACTTTAAACCCTAATCCCTCTACCATCGACACTCTTATTTAACCCTAATCCCTTGACCATTAACCCTATCCCTCAACCTCAACCCTCAACCCTCAACCCTCAACTCTCAACATTAAACCCTAATTCATCAACCCTAAACCCTAATCCCTCAAACCTAAACCCTATCCCTAAACCATCAACCCTCAACACTATACCTTAAACCCTAATCCCTTAACCCTCAACCTTATCCCTAAACCCTAATCCCTCAACCCTCAACCCTAATCCCTCATCCCTCAACTCTAATCCCTCATCCCTAAACCCTAAATGCTATCCCTATTCCTAAACCCTCAACAGACTCAATACTATACCTTAGACTCTAATCCCTTATCCCTAAACCCTCCAACCCTATCCCTAATCCTTATTCCCTCCACACTCTACTATAACCCTAATTCCTTGACCCTCAACCCTATCCCTAAACCCTTGACCCTCGAACCTCAACCCTCAACCCTCAACATCAAACCCTAATCCCTCAACCCTTAACTCTGATCCCTCAACCTTCAACCCCGATCCTAAACCCTAAACCCTCAACGCCAAATTCTAATCCCTCAACCCTTCACTCTAATCCCTCAACCCTCAACCCTCAACTCTCAACATTAAACCCTAATTCATCAACCCTAAACCCTAATCCCTCAAACCTAAACCCTATTCCTAAACCATCAACCCTCAACACTATACCTTAAACCCTAATCCCTCAACCCTCAACCCTAAACCTTATCCCTAAACCCTAATCCCTCAACCCTCAACCCTAATCCCTCATCCCTCAACTCTAATCCCTCATCCCTAAACCCTAAATGCTATCCCTATTCCTAAACCCTCAACAGACTCGATACTATACCTTAAACTCTAATCCCTTATCCCTAAACCCTCCAACCCTATCCCTAATCCTTACACCCTCCACACTCTACTTTAACCCTAATCCCTTCAACCTCAACCCTATCCCTAAACCCTTGACCCTCGAACCTCAACCCTCAACCCTCGACGTCAAACCCTATTCCCTCAACCCTTAACTCTGATCCCTCATCTCTCAACCCTAACCCTAAACCCTAAACCCTCAACCCTCAACGTCAAATCCTAATCCCTCAACCCTAAACCCTATCCCTAAACCCTTAACACTATACCTTAAACCCTAATCCCTCAGCCCTCAACCCTAAACCCTAATCCCTCAACCCTCAACCCTAATCTGTCATCCCCCAACTCTAATCCTTCATCCCTAAACCCTAAATGCTATCCCTATTCCTACACCCTCAACAGAATCGATACTATACCTTAAACCCTAATCCCTTATCCCTAAACCCTCCAACCCTATCCCTAATCCTTATACCCTCCACACTCTACGTTAACCCTAATTCCTCGACCCTCAACCCTATCCCTAAACCCTTGACCCTCGAACCTCAACCCTCAACCCTCAACGTCAAACCCTAATCCCTCAACCCTTAACTCTGATCCCTCGACCCTCAACACTATACCTTAAACCCTAATCCATATCCCTCAACCCTTAACCCTTAAAACTTAAACCCTATCCCTACACCCTCAACAATTGACACTATATCTTAAGCCTTAAACCCTCATCCCTAAAGCCTCAACCCTCAATCCTTAAACCTTCAACCCTAAACCCTATCCCTAATCCCTCTACCCTCGACACTCTAACCCTAACCTCGACATTAAATGCTAATCCATCAACCCTAAACCCTAATCCTCAACCCTCAACCCTCAACCCTCAACACTATACCTTAAACCCTAATCCCTCAACCCTCAACCCTAAACCTTATCCCTAAACCCTAATCCCTCAACCCTCAACCCTAATCCATCATCCCTCAACTATAATCCCTCATCCCTAATCCCTAAATGCTATCCCTATTCCTAAACTCTCAACAGACTTGATACTATACCTTAAACCCTAATCCCTTATCCCTAAACCCTCCAACCCTATCCCTAATCCTTACACCCTCCACACTCTACTTTAACCCTAATCCCTCGACCCTAAACCCTTGACCCTTGAACCTCAACCCTCAACCCTTAATGTAGAACCCTAATCCCTCAACCCTTAACTTTGATCCCTCGACCCTCAACCGTAATTTGTCAACCCTCATCCCTAAACCTTAAACGCTATCCCTATTCCTAGACCCTCAACAGGCTCGATACTATACTTTAAACGCTAATACCTTATCCGTAAACCTTCCAACTCTATCCCTTATGCCTTAACCCTCATGATTAATAGCCTTGAATGTAAAAAAAAATTGAGTGGGACATAACACGAGCGCGTTATAACGCGCTCGCGTTATATCAAACATGGCAAAAGACAGACTTGCGAGAAAGAAAAATGCAAGGCAAAACATAACGCGAGCGCGTTATAACGCACTCGCGTTATTTCTTTCTTTGGGAATCCCAAGCCTTGGGCTTGGGATTTGCTTTGGATTTCCAACCCAAAGGCTTGGAGTGCCTTATGAATAGTCACAGACGTGTTTTTCTGTATTCTTCAAAATTTCACATAATTTCGTTCGTGCTAACCCTCAGATTTGCATGTGTTTCAAGGTTGAACAAATCAAACACATGGGTAATGTTAGGCTTTCTCTTAGCTATTTGACGATGTGATTTTTTTCACATTTTAACAATGTTAAGCCTTTCATCTTTAATTTCTTTTGTTTGTGTGTCCGTTTTTATGCAAAAACCACTGTTTGGTCTTTTTTTCATTGTAAAATAACTATTCTTTCAAATTTCAAAAAAATTACATATTTAGAAACTAGACTCCATTCTACAAATATTAAAAAAATAAAAAAATGATTTTCAATTAGTTTTCAAAATTTATAGGGGTAGCACGGCCAAAATTCTGTTTTTTAGGATGTGTCCACTTTAAAAATTAGTAAAAAATCAAATATTCATCAAAAAATTATCAGAAAAATTGGGCATAAACTACATGCTATTAGCTAATTTCTCACCGAAGCGATTTTAAAAATACCAAAAAAAAGTTGACCTTTTGAGGGAGCCACAAAACATGCTATGTTATGTTTTTTTGACAGAAACAACACCAATTTCTGTGGCTCCCTCTTTTGAACCCCTTAATCTATGCCATTTTCAAAACAAAATAGTAGTTTAGAAAGTAGACTCGGAGCACTACGAACATTGTTTTGGTTGCATCTCTAAATTTTGAGTGTAACTATGCTCAATTTCTCATCCAAGGCCAGTATTTCCTGATTTCAGAAAAAAAGTGGCCACTTAAGACCCCTTTTTGGCCCCCCATCTTCTTGCACTTACCCTTATACATTATGCATAAATAAATTCCACTTTCTTTGATTAAAATTTCTATCTCAAGTCAAATGTTTTAAACTACATATAGTTTGCCTTCAAATGAATAGTGAGAGGTGAATAGTAAAAGTAAATAGTGAATAGTAAAAATGATGAATAGTGAATAGTGAAAAGTGAATAGTGAAAGGTGCATAGTAAATAGTGAAAGTGAATAGTGAATAATAGTGAAATGAATTTAATTAATACAATTCTATTTAAATCAGCAACTAACTCTCAACTAAATAGATTAGGAATACAAGAAATGTAAACAATTCTAATGTCATTTTAAAGACAAACAATTTTCTTTCTTTCTTTTCCCACAATGATAAAATGAAATAAACTATAAAATCATATTTAACAACACATTAAGGGAGGAATTACTCTCTTCTCCCAATTACAATTTTTACAACAAAAGAGAGAGAATGTTCTCCTCTTGTAAAATCAACAAGGATGAAGCTATTAAAAGACCAAGCTCCCTTAAGACTAAAGGAAAATAAAATATTTCTCAAAACAGAAAAAACTCTTCAACTCCACTTTAAGCTCCATGAATATCTGCATGACACACAAAGGAAGAAAACAAGACACAAGTAGCTCTCCTCCCTACCGTAGACCTGTAAGAGGGTCACCCCCGAGCTAGGGAGATCATCCACACACCCAGGGTAGAAATAGACAAATCAACACTTCACAACATTGAATAACAACAACAAGGCAAATAACACACACACACTCCTAGGGTTTGACTCACAATACAAAGACTCAACTTAGGTGAGTTCAAGGAGGGTAGGGAAGTAGACAATCTCTACCTCTAGGTGTCATCCCTTCACATTTTATCACTTTTTATCACAAGGCCTCAAGCCAAAAATTTATTCTTCCACAAGGCCTCAAGCCTTCCAATGAATCAATTACCAGGGATATCCCAATAGGCTCTCAAAGTCATAAAGCCCTCTAGGCTCAAAAGTACCAACATGCCCTCAAGGCATTTACAACAAGAACCAAGATGACACCTAAGGAGGGTCACACCTCCTCTTCCCTATACCAGATGAGCATTGCCTTCTAATTGGAAGGAGCTCTTTCAACACCCAAAACAAAACCCCAAAAACTAATAGAAAAACTCATAGAAGACAATTGCAAACTCATTCATCAAGCAAGAAACTACATACACATAGCAGATCAAACAAGAGAGTAGTCTTGTTCACCAACCTTTCAAAGCCCAATTTTGGATGAAATTTGATGAAGAGCTCCTCTCTAGCCTCCTTCTCCCCAAAATCTCCTTCTTTCCACAATAATTCAACCCCAAAAATAATCTCTCTATGATCACAAGCAAGGGATAATGAATGGAGGATATAGGATGGCTAGAATAATTTCGGCATTATGCTATGAAGAGAAGAATAGAGAAGGAATTGGGCATTATGAGGATGCCAAAAGAAGATTTCCTAGAGGAAATTAGGCATGATAAGAATGTAAGAATGAAGTCCCCCTGCAAGAATGAAGTTCCCCTGCTTGAATCAAGTTCCCCTACAAAAATCCTATGTGTCTAATTGCTTAGAGAAGGGTCTTATTTATAGATTTTCTGAAAAGGAAATGGAAGGTGAGGATCAAGAGTTGAGATCAAGGGCTCACATTATTTGTGAATTTTAAATTCATAGTGGATGAATTAAAAATTCATTCTTTTAAGATTGTAATATTTAAATAACCCCACTATCCCAAGTGGAATTAATAAAATATCCCCACTATCCCAAGTGGAGTTAATAAAATATCCCCACTATCCCAAGTGGAGTTAATAAAATATCCCCACTATCCTATCCTTCTCATGCCTCCAAATTCGTCACTTAACTTCACTATGAAGTTAAGGTGACCATACGGAGGTTAACCAAGGGTTACCCAAGTCAAAAGTGACCCTAGACCCATGGGGTATAACCCAAGGTCAATTTAAACTTAGTTAGGACACCCAGGGTCAAGTTAAGACACAAGAAAAGGGTCTAAAATAAATAAAGTTTAAACAAGATTAAAAACAACATTTCTTACAACACTTATCATAATAAAAATAAATCAAAAGATAACCCTTATTCCCTTGACCTCATGCAACATTAACACATTACAACATTACAACATTCCTCCAAACATGAGGTTGATCTTAGTTCCTCGTGGAACTAGATCGGCTCACAAGAGATACAACATAGGTATGGGATGATCTCCTATATATGTGGTTTCGTTAGTAATACCTGCATACTCAAACTCGAAGTCAATAACTCATAAAGATATCATAGCCGAAGCAATTTATATACATGCATCCCTAAATATTCTACCATATAATCATACTGAAATCACAATAAATTCACATTTCTAATGTTTATCCATTCATCATTTTCTTAAAAGCAACATCTAATTATCGTTGCACAATTATTTCCTTAAAAATCAATTAGGTTTAATAAACAAGATTCAAGATCAATAGTTTCTCAACATAAAAATAATAGCAATATCACTGCAAATAGTCTCATGAACAGTAGTGTAAAAAGTAGGCCTCACATTTTGTGAAACCCTAGTATGCTTGATGTTTGAAATTCTATAGGGTTTGCATCGTTGTGATTTGTGTGGTTCCTCTCATGTGAAATTTGCTTGGTGTTTAGGTTTTTAGGGTTTAACATCTAAATTCTTTCAATTTAAACCTAGGTCATGTGTTGGATTAACACCAAAATTTATTAGCAGGAAAACAATGAGGGAAGGGATGATATCCCTTAAGGTCAGATTAACTCCCCAAATAGGCCTTTGAAGAAATTTTGTAGTAAAGTTACCTTGCAAAGGGAATTTGGGTTTGTGGTCATTTCGGGCCTCAGTGGATATTAGCCATTGAGGGTTGGAAGACCTGCATGTCTAGTGTAGTCAGTTAAGCCCACTAAATCTGTTGGGCACCATGATTTTTAGCTTTTGCAGATGTTTTATGTGGTAGTGGATATTATCCACTTGAAAGTATTTTCCCCACTTATCCCATAAAGAGACTTGGCCCATGCTTATCTAGTTTTAGAACCTTCATCTGATCAGAGTAGCAAATCATGTTGTGATAGTTTTACCTGACACATGATTCATCTTGTTGAAACAAAAACCTCTGCATATCTTGTCTATTTCAAAACCCCCACTTATCTGATGACAACAAAAAAACCTGCATATCTAGTCAAGGTCTTTAGGCTTGCTTTGTGGCTCACTTATCCTGTATGAACCCATTTGCCCACCTAACATGAATAACTTTGCATAATTTTGTGAATTTAAAGATTTCATCCTCTTTAATTAAAGTGAAGTATGAATTTAACTATGTGCAATTCTGACATCCTGTAAGGGTAGAAATACTTGCTTTTTGTCAGATTAGTTAAATCTAATGTATTGGATGAAAACAAATTATTAATAATTTATGCTAATATTATGTTTAAATGATTTCAAGAAATTTCTAACCAATTTAGTAAATTAAACATGTTGAAAGTTGTCAAATGGATATTTATTAAGGTGATGTTGAAATGCAAAGGACAACTTAGAGGGGGGGTAAATTAGTTGTCACAAAACTTTAACCACTTATAAAAATCAACACATCTAATTCTTAATCACTGTGATTAAGATTAACCATGAAAGCATAAAACAAGAAGCTCAACACAATAACACATGAGACAGTAGAATTTTTACATAGAAAACCCTATAAGGGAAAAACCATGGTGGGTGTTAGCCCACAAAATAAATAAGTTATAGCAATACCAAAAATCAGAGGCTCACTGTCTTAGGGTTCACTACCCAAAATGCTCACTGCAAATGTTAGGGCTCACTGCCAAGGGGTGGGTCACTACCAAGGATCAGTGAATTAATTTGATAGCATCTACTTAATGCTTGAGTTTAGTTCCATTGAAGGACAATATAACATCTCTACTCTGCTCTTCTTACACCTTCATACCTATCTTTTCATTTTTGCACCAGGAGATCTTTTTCACAACTACATTACATGTTTTTATACAACTCATCAACCTTGGAATGTACATCAAGGTCGGCATTACATTCATCAACCATTGGAAGAAACTCCAAGGTCAACATTTACAAACATACATAGAAATAGATATGGACCTAATACAAAAATTTGCTCAGGGAAAGATGTAAAGGTGTATATAGATCACACTATGCCTTAGTTGCAACTCAAATACAATCTTCCATGCCACAACATGCTACTACAATCTTCAATGCATCTCCACAAATAGTGAAAGCAAACAAGTCTGCCAAGACTGATGTTCACATTAAGACTTTCAAGAACAATCTTTATCTATGATCTAAATCTCTCTTTGTGGACCAATCCAAAGGTAGGAATATGATTAGGAGACATCCACAAGCACATTGAAATCATTAGGAACAACCACACAACCTCTAACCACTCTATCAAAAAGATTCTTCAAACTGGAGCTCATAAACAACACTGTCAGCTACTATCATAAGGAAAAGCTCGCTTGCGGACCACCAAATCATGAACCATTAAATTTAAAGGCACATAACATCATCTCGGACTTAACTCTAGAACTGCAGATCAAAATACTTCAATGCAGAGGAATGTGGAGCATAATACATTCTCCCTGTCACCACCAAATATACAAAAAAGTTGTTTCCATTCTAGTGAGCATAACTCACTCAAATCTTCATATCAGAGGCTCAAACTTGGAACATAGGATCTTTAGACATGCCTCTAAATAAATTCCAATCCACATATAAAGATATTTATTCTACAGGAAATGCAGAGCAATCTGTTGGATTGTTCTTCTATAGACAAAGACATTCTGCAACATATTGTTTCTACCAGAGGAGCAAATTTTCTCAATATCCTCAATATCAAGATTTTCAACACATACATAGGCAAATACAAAGCATCTAACTCATTACAAGTAAGCATCAAAACAAGAGCACGTTTGACACCAATGACAACACAGGTTAGGCACATACTTGCAACAGATGTATGCAAGGTAAATGTCTTCTCGAGCTATCAACATGAAGTACGAGTTTAAGGGAGTCCCTCTAGTGTCCAAGATCATTTCCAATTGGAACAATATTGTTGACATTGACATTGACCATGTTGATTTAGATGATTTCAAGTTGATGGTATTTGGTGACAACTATACTAACTTGGCTCACAGGTTAGGACAAAATGGTATAGCCCAAGTAATAAGTTTTCCCACTATAGTTCAATGCATAGAGCTCATCATGGCTTGTGCAGAGAGATACCCCCACCAACTAGGTCCATAGAAACCCAAGATAGGAGAATAATCACCAACTTCACCATAGAAGCTATATCAGAGGCCTTTGATATTATAATATTTCCCACCATGACTATGATAACTAAAGAGACAAACCAACGTCTATATGATCAGAATCCACAAAAGTGTAGGAAAGTGATCAATGACACCTAGATGAAGTTTAAGAGGATTGCCATGTCCAAGGTACCTCAAGTACTATATAGGAGTGATTTCAAACCTAATGTAGGGGACATGGTGATACTCCTCAAAAGGGTCATGGGTTTGCCCACTACCTCAACATTTGAACCATGGATGTTTATTTATATTGAAGAAGTACTAAAAGCAGACAAGAAAATATACTGGTCCTAGATTATAAGTGATAACATCCATGGCGGTCCCTTGGCTCTAAATGAGACCTAGGGTTTCCACTTATCCTATTATATCATGTACATGTTAGCAAGGAACTTTGTTTACCCTGGGCTGATCAGATTGGGAGCAGTCGGCAATGCTGCTAGGGAACTAAAAGTTTATGATTACTACCCTCAACAAAAACATGTTAATTTATTAGTTCACTACAAGAGGGTGAAATATGCATTAAAAATGCACATCACAAGGATGTTGCAAGGAGATATGTTCAAGAGGATATCATTGGAGGCTGCCAATGTAGTGCAAAATTATGGGTATTGGTTTATCCAATTCCTAAAGTTTACCTATCTCAAAGTGTCAGGGTTTAAAAGAGCATCGTATACACTACCAAAATACCCCATAGACAAGGTAGTCCTATTAGAATTGACAAGGCAATTGTGAACCTGCCACCATTTTTTAAAGGACTTACACAGGGCTATTATCAAGTTTCCAATTGTCCTAGGGAGAGGAATATTTACCTGCATCACCATTGGTGCTGCTAAATCATTGGATGAAGATCTTCAATAATTACATCTAATTTTCTATACAGCTCAGTCCCATTTTGATCCATTTTGCACTCTAGAACATGTCAATAGGAAATTCTTCCATGTTGAGGAGTTGGAGAATTTTTGTGCTAACTATGTCAATGAGCATGAAGTGGATAAGAAGAAGTGTTCAAGGTTATCCCTTGACTTTATCAAGAAATTCCATATAAGCCTAGTGCCTGATCAAGTTGTTGATGATGGGGTTGTGGTACAAGAAGCTGAATGGAGAAGGTTTTTGGTCATCTAATTCCCCCTCTAAATTAGACTAAGGCCAAAGACTATTTCCTCAAGGAAATCATGAGGAATCCAGTAAGGTACAAAAGAGCTTGAGTAGATGTACACATTTTATAGCATAATGCTACCAGTGTGCCCTTAACATACATAGATCCTTAGGAAGAAAGGGATAGTGTTGATGAGAAATATGAGCCTATAGAAGTGGTAGGTTCATAGTAGGTAGTACAAGGAGGGAAATCAGACAAGGAATGTACTAAGGATGAAATACCTCTAGAAGATAAGAAAGGAAAAGAAAATATAGTAAAAGAGCCCCAGAAAAAGGCCATGAGGGGAAGTATCTCCCTAGTAAAAATAAGAACATCAAAAAGGAAGCTAGGCCAGACTGAGGAAGGCAAGGGATCTAAACCAAAGAAAATTAGTCACTAAGAAGGCTCCAACCCCTAAGGTTTCTCAAGCTCCCCCTACTACAATAACCACTACCTCTATTCCATTATTAGTTATCTCTACCCCTACAACCTCAGATGTGCAAGCCTCTCTTATTATTTCTCCTCCAGCTACTACTCATGTACAAGTTGCCTATGTTTCCTCTATATCTCCCATTGTGTCAGGTTCAACCACTAACACAATTGTTCCCACCTCACATTCTGCCACCATATCCTCGCCCTCTGCACCATCATCCTCCATTGACCTTACTTCCACATCCTATCCACTCACTACCACTTCTTCCATCTCTCCACCATCATCTCCACCACTCTCTTCCATCGATGTCCCTACTTATATGTTTCCTCAATCCTCCTTTTCCACCTCACTTCCTATGTCTTCTATCCCATTGTTCACATCCTTAACCTTTCCCCCTTTGCCACTAGTTTCCTCTATCCTGTCACCTCCATCTTTCTCCCTGCCGCAGCTTAGCCTATCCACTCCCCTTGTCATTCCATCCATCTTTTCTCATCCATACATTCTGCCTTCCCTAGGTTTTGTAACATTTGTAAAATTTTCCAAGGTACAACTACCTAAGGCAGTCGTTGACTCATTCTTTACAAAAAATAATAGTTTTTCCTGGCCATTTTAGACTACTAAAGTAGTTCTTGAGCCCTTATCACCAAAGGTCCCATTCTTAGAAAGAATTGAAAAGGTTTGTGCTAAAATGAATATCATTAGTGAAGAGGTCAACATTCAAGATGCCCCTGATAGTCCTCCTATTGACATGAGAACTATAGAAATAGTAGATTTCAATGACAATCCTCTAAAGGATCAGCTAGATGAATAGGATATATTTGATAAAGCAGTGCAGGACATAGGTGATCAATTGTAGCAGATTGGGAAACCTTAGTAGGCTATGACATAACCTTCCAAGGAAGATAAATTAGAAAATGACTTGTGTTATGGGGAGATTAATTCTTTAAATAAAGAGGGAGGACAATTGGAGCACCCTACAGATTCTTCGATAGCTCCTGACTGGTTGCAACAAAGGTTACAAGGAAAACAACCTCAAGTTTAAGTTGTTGATCTAGATCTAGATAGACTCCTTGCACGGCTTGAAAAGCCCAAGAAAAAAAGAAGGCAAAGGTCCATTCTAGAATATATAAGGACACCTCCAAATCTAGAATTGTAGAAGTTGTAGTCCCACTAGTACATGTTAATAAAGAAGAGGTTAGACCTAGAGATTATAACATTTCTACCTTGAATCTTCGTCCCATCTCTAGGATGTAGGAAATTGAAGAGTTTAAGGACTCTATTTCTAACATTATCCATATGAGGGATAAGAATGAGCTCACTATGAAGCAGTTAAGGCAGAAAAATGAGGAGTTACATACCTGTATCAAATATCTAGTGAAGCCAATGCATAGTAGTGATGGCACTACAGTAGCTCCATCCATTCTTTCAAAGGAGGAGTTAGAAAATTTTGACAAGATGTGGCAATTTGCCTCGTTGACTAAATAATGGTTAACATAAATCTACACTAAGGGTTGCAAGGCCATTGATGAACTCAGTGAAATGCATAAAGATTTTTGTGCCTTGAAGGAGGAATAGAATGAAATAGTTGAGGATAGTGAAGAATATGATGATTAATACTCCCATAGAGATCCCAAAGTTTAGTTAAGCGGTTAAGGCAAACACTGAGGGAGCATCAACTAAGACTCAACTTTTGGAGGCAATATATGGTTTTGTTGATCTTATCCACACATTAACATGGATATGTTTAGATGATACAACAAGCATAGATGTGCAGGAGTGTAAAAGGCAGCTAATTAAATCACTAGAAGGTAATCCAATTGATTACTCCTCCTTCAGTGTATAAGATATGAATAATGCTAGTAATTTAAAGTCACAATTTAAGGAATTTAAGAAGAGTGCGTGAACAAAGTTTGTGATTCATAGTCAACTTATCCAAGGCAGTGGATACACTTAAATTCTTGGCTAGTTTTGTGAAGAATTCCCCCTCCAAAAGAGATAAATCCTGCACTTGAACCTGTACAGCCTGTTTGTTTGGTTTGTTGGTTGTCTCCTCAGCAGGGATCTTTGTTTTACTTTAGAGTGTCAAGGAGCAAACTAGCAACCATTCAAAACAATATAAAATTTAGGATATTCAAGTTAATCATTTGCAATTTACACATAACTTGTTACTGTCATGAATGTAGAGAGTTATTCATCTTCTGAAGTTTTGTATTCAATAAATGTGATTGAGAATTTGAAGCAAGTTTCTCACGATGACACACCTAAAATCCTTGGGTTTGTTGAACTTACTAGTGTAGATATTAGGTGAAAAATTAGAGGTTACCCTTGCTACCATTACAATTCTCAGCTTAATTTCAGCAAGTGTCCACTCCTTGCATCATGAAGTTACAAATTGCTATATCTTGTGAAATCTTTCAAAATTAGAAAATAAAGAAATAAATAAATAAATAAAATGGATTATACTAAAAATCTAGATTAAGCCATCTAAGTAACTCTATCGGGGCTATAGATGCCCGCTGGCAGTGGGGCTCTACTTAGGAGAATTGTAACGATAACCTTGCCGGGGCTATAGACGCTCACTAGCAGCAAGGCTCTATCCGGTCGGCTACGAGGGAATATCCTCACCTACATAGGCTAATGTTAGTCACTAGTTTGTTCAATCGATCTTCAAGATGAGGATAATTAATCATGTGCACACAATTAAACTGAAAATGGAAATTCATGCACCCTTATTGAATACCTTAAGTCTCAAGCTGAATAGTAATTTGCAGGAAGGATAGTCAAGAGTTATGAGTTTATTTCACCTAATTTTCTTGAAAAATCTGAATTTAATTGTTTTGTTTGCTTGTTAGTTGTTGTGGTGTTCACAACACGCCCCATTTTGCCCCTTAGCAAAATGAGGACCCCTGTTGTTGCTTCTGCTTGTGTTTTTTCTGTTGGGTGGTAACGGAAAAGGAGGGTCAAATTTGCAAACCTTGTTAAAAATATGGAAAATTGCATTTTCAGTACCATTACATGATGTGGTTGGATTCCTTGTGAAAAATGAGCCAGGGTTGCCTTTTGAACCGTCTCAAAATTCATCATATTTTGCAAGTTATGATCAATTTCGTAAAATTGTTGATAACTGAGAGGGGGGGGTGAATCAGTTATCCTAATTATTTCCTTTATTGAACTTTCCTTTTAATTGAAGCAGCATAAAATCAAACATAAAACATTAACCATAAAACAAGAAACACATGACACAGTATTTTTGACGTGGAAACCCTGTTAAGGGAGAAAACCACGGGGTGATTAACCCAAAATTATTCTCTGTTAGAAGAATAGGAAATTACAAAGATGGCACTTGCCAATTAGGGCTCACTGCCCGAGCACACTGCTCACAAGAGGCCCACTGCCTACAAGAAGACACACTGTCTACAAAGTGATGAGAATCACAGTCTTGAACTGATTGGAAGCATCTGCGTATGCTGGAGTTCAGTTCCGGTTAGGCTCAGTACACTGATCTGCTGCACTTCATCTTTCCTCTGTTCTTTATTCTGCTATCTTCCACATACCGGATCCTTTTTGCTACCTCTGCTCTTTCTCTGGACTTATTCGCATATCTCTCCACACTAACACACATTTCACAACTAAATCCATCCTCTATATATATCCGCACAAGTAATTTCATCACCTTTCTAGTCGGCATCCGGAACAGTCTAGTTTCTTACAAACTCTCATTCTGTCGGCTGAATCCTTCCTCACCAAGCAATGTGGATCAAGCATATACTTGTAGATATCATTAATCATGTCGGCCAAACATGATTCATGCCTTCACAACCTCTGTCATCAACAGTAACCCATCCGGAAAGTAGTCTGATACTCTGCCAGTCAGTTCTTCCTCTGTTTTCACTGTCTCTCAGGAATCCGGTACTCAACCATTCATATCTTTTTCCTTGTCCATCACCGGAGGCTAAATCCTTGGAATATACCACTCAAGGTAGTCCTCTTGACTTCCCCAAATCCGCACTGCACCAAGACACTTCCTCTGAGAGGTCCGGACCAATCTGTCGGACCTTGCCACATGCTCTGTTCTTCTTCACCGGACCACAACATTCTTTATTCTGACTTCCGGTAGAGACATATCATGTCTTGCGGATATGTGGGATGACCTTTTTTGCCATCAATGACAACAACCATGAATCCATATAGTGTCTCTTGCCAACAATCTCCCCCTTTGGCATTGATGGCAACACTTAGTGAAAAATGACTAAGTGTTTGTACTACTCTCCCCCTTGGCTGATGCTCTATATACAATTTCCGGAACTCCCCCTTAGTTGGATCCCTCATTTTTCACTGCTCCTCACTCCCCCTTTGACATCAATGGCAAAGGGTAGGGTCCGCATATCAAAATTTTCAAAAATTTCTTATACTTAGCCGCATATTTACATACTCACATATATTGAAGAATGTCTGCAAAGGATGTCTGTAATTGAATCATTTCGGTAGCCCAACTTTGCTTCATTCTGTCCAAAATTGAAATGTGACCACTTAACAAGAATGCAAACACTTCTGCCCGCTTGAGATCTGTCGGATCTTTTGTTTGGGCGGTGGTCCTAGCATCACTGATGGCCTCATGCATGGTTTCCAACTTAGGGATTATAATCCTTCTAAGTTCTCCCATCCGGTTGGTGATGTTCTTCCTTTCCTTCTCAAGATTCTTTATTTCGTTCAAGACTGCAATAGTCTGACATTCTTGATTTATTATAGAGGAAGAGAGAGGATCAAAACTTTGAGATAAGCTTTGTAGCTTATCCTGTTCCTCTTTTATTTTCTTGTCAAATGCTGTTGTTGCCTTTGACCAGGATATACAAAATTTATAGATATCACCGCCATCCTTAAGAGCATTCTCTAAGCTCCTTATTCCAATGCTTACAATCTTCCTATCCTTAGAGATTAATTCTAATATTTCTGAAAATCTCTTATCCAAAAATTCCTTCCGGACCTTTTCTTCAGCTGATTTTTCTAAAGAATCAAAATGTGTATCAACACTGCTGACTAAGGTTTTTAGATTACCGGAAGTGGAGGCTGTCGGATCTATCTGGATTGATGGCATGATCTTTACAAGTATTCCGGAAGCAGCCTCTATCAACTCACAGTCTTCCATATGAGACTTCAGGAGCTTTTCATTTGCCTTGGCATTTGCAAATGAAGCTATCTTCATTGTTTGTACCGGAGAGAGAGAGTCAAAATCAAATGGACCTTTGAGAAGCTCCGGTTCATCAATCTCTAGAGTTTATTTACTCAAAAATTGTTGAACAGTTTGTGCAGTGTCTCTTGCCGGAGACAGATGTTTCTTTTCTTCTGCAGTCTTAGAACTGTCAACCTCTTTGTCTTTCACCACTGCTTCCTTCTCCTGTAGTTGCTCTTCTTCTTTGGATCCGGAGACTGTAGGGGAAACCGGAGGAGAGATGCTAACTTGTTCATGGGCCACTTCTTCTTGAGCAGAGGGTCCCAAGTCCTCACTTGTCTGTTCAGGGCTCACTTCTTCCGGAACAGAAGATTCCAAATCAGCAGCTGTTTCTACACCTAAGTCCTCTACAACAGGAAGATTGAACCTTTTGAAGGCCTTCCGGAGGATCTCTTCTGTTTCTTGGGCCACTTTGTCAGTCTCACCAAGCATGAGTTGATTCATCCTGGCTTTGCTTCTGAACTCATCTTTACAGTCCTTGAAGATAATGTTCATTGTCTTGGGATCAATTTGAGGATATAGCTGAATAGCTATCTGCTCCCGGATCTCAAGATCTTTAGCATGAGCATTATTTTTTCTCACTTCCATTTCCTTTTCTAGGCTTTTAGGAATAAGAGATATTATTTCAATGAAAGCCTTATTATATATGTTAAGAAATTTCACTGTGGCCTCCTGCAGAGTCTTTTGGTCGGCCTCACTGAAGTCATCATATGATTCAGTCATTGGTTGAAGGTTTCCATCCACCGTGACCGACTTGATTATGCTTTCTAGAGATAGAGTGGGCTTTTCAACAGTTACCTCTGCCATTTCCTCCTTGTCTTGGCCTGTGGAGGGCTTACCGGATCCTTTCTTTTTCTGTTTCTTTACTTCTCTTACTCCTTCATCTGATTCTGTTTCCTCTTCATCCTTTTGGCTTCCATAAGCCCTTGTGGCTTTTGCCTTTGATCTCTTACCGGATGCCTGGACTTCCGGTTTTGAACTTTTGGTTGAGGGAGGTGCAGATCTCTTTGTTGATCTGGTCCGGGTGGGAGCTCCAACCGGAGCACTTTCTTTGCTTTTCTCTTCTTCCTCGGCCTTCCTCCTCTTTTCCCGGCTGGCATCAAGTGCCTCCTTTGAGATACCTAGGCCTTGAGCAATGTGCTCTACTTCTTTTCTTACCTTTCTTTTAATCTCAGGTTCCCTGAGTTCTACATGTATTTTTACACTCAGCTCCTCAAAGGTTCCAAACCTTTCTGCCTTAGGATCTTTGGGCTGACTTAGCATGTGTTGAACATGCAGCTCCACTATCTGTTCATCAACTTCATACCCCATGGGCATGATCCAGACAGTCCTTGGCTCCACTGCCTCCATTAGGCACTGATCAGTGTCAACCATAAAGCACACTGAGTCCTTGTATTTCTCAATGAGAGATTGAGGAATTCTCTCTCTTGCTTGCATCATGCTCTGAAAGTTTTTGAAGTATCCCCATAGAGCTGAATTTCTCGCTTTTGCATCCCCAAGTCCATGCAAGTAGTCTCTTATCTGGACTGCAACAGGTTTGTCATTCTGCCATACCCATCCACTTGTTCCGGGTAGCTCATTCATGAAATAGAAGAATAGACATACAATAAGAGTACCATATTTAAAGGAATTCTTCTTATCCTTCTTGATTTTCTGTATGTTTTCCATTAATTGGCTTAGTAGTAGTTCGCAGAGATCATATTCTGCATTCTTTCTTAACATTTCATAAGCAGTGTATATTGCAGTTCCGGATACAGAATTCTCCCTGCTGGAGTGGTAGATCTTGTATCCTATTATCATTGATGCATATTTGATATCCGGATCGGAGATGTCTTCAATGGTCATTGCCCTTTTGTCAAATTTTGATCCGGTGGCCTCAGTTACAATGTTGTTCTTGACAGATTTAAGGATAGGTACTCCTCCGGAGGAGTATAGGCCAGTTACTGCTCTAATTGCCTCTTTTGTGATCTTGCAGGGTCTATCTAGCCATAGAAAGTTGTCATGCATCCTGCTCAGTACATACCGGACCCATTCATCCTCTTCAAAACAGGGGAAATGAATAAATTGCTCAAATTGTTTCTTCTGAATATCCTTATACTCTGGTTTAAGCTCAAAAGCATTGTCAATCAGCTGCTTGTGATAGAGGTCTCTTAATTTGAATTCCCCAAATTCCTCAATGTTTGCATGTATGTAAACCCTAATGTCTTCGGTGTGTAAAACTCCGTGAGGAACACTAGAGAAGGCTCCTAGTGGGTCAACCTCCAATGATTTGTAGGGATGTTTCTTGAATGAGGGGCGAGGTCTATCGGAGATCTTAACTATGTTTGGAGTAGCCATTCTTCAAAGATTTGCAGTGAGGTAATGAAAAATAGAGAATACCTTATGCGCCTTCGGTTTGCACGGAGTGGTTGGATTGTTTTCTTTATCCAATAGCTTCGGCAGGAGATCCTTGGTGTGCTTGAAGAACCTTGTTGCAGAGCTCCACTTTTCGCTTCTTCTCGAGTGCAGAATGAGCAAATGACCTTTGAGAAATTCCTTAAATTGCTCCGCGAACCCTAATACCTGTCTGCAATAAATGCTTCACCTACATCATTCCGGTTTGCCTTGTCTGGATAGCTTGGAGTATCCCGGATTAGTCCTGATCTGTGGATATCATCCGGATCTTTCAATCATGAATAAATCGAGGTAGCATATTACAAGATCATCTCAAACACTTTGTCCAATCCGCAGAACAAGATAGTGCATTTCCGGATCTTTCCGGACCTTTTTGTAATCCTTTATCATACCGGAGCATCTCCCTGAGCAGGTCTTATTTGATCGATCACAGCTTCTTCATAACTTCATGCGGACCTCTGAAAACTTGACTGAAGTATCTCAAGATTCATATCTACAAACCCTTTGATCCGCATCTTGTGCCACATCCGGCACCACTTGTTTGGCTGGGGGAACAAGATTTTCTTTGAGTCTCCCCCTGAGCCTGAGCTCACTTTTAATTTCCGGAAGAAATATCAGCACCAGAGTCTGGTGCGGATCCAACCTCTACATTCTCTGAACTTTTCTTCACCCAAATCTTGCTCATCTGATTCCTAACCTCATCCGCATTCATCTTTTGTTTACCCTTGTCTTGATTCTGATTATACACCGGACCTCTTTTGTCCTGATTCTTGTTTCTGCAGACTTTAGCATTATGACCGGACCTATTGCAGATTTGGCAAATAACATTTCTTTGCATATTTGACTGATATCCTCTTGATCTGCATTGATTTGCCATATGACCTATTCTATTGCATGTGAAGCATCTACCTTTGAATGATTTGTTTACTTGCATAATTCTGCATTCATGGGATTTGTGTCCATACCTTTTGCAGTTGAAGCACTGTCCGGAGAAGGATGAATTATTCTGATTCATTCTCATTCTGCACTGATTAGCTTTGTGACCAAAGTGGTTGCAGTTGTGGCAGTATCCATTGAAGGATGGATATCTTTGAGCATTTGGCTGTCTTACCGGAGGTCTTCTAGGCCTGCTCCTTGGATTTTTTGATCCAAGATTCTTCTGACCGGATCCGGAGCTTTCTCCTTTCTCATATCCCAAGCCATACTTGTCATCTGTCCTCTTTTGACTTCCAAGAAGAACTTCAAGTTGAGCAGAACTTATCTTGAATTTCTCTTTATATTCATTTGCTGTTTGAAGGTCTCTTTTGAGAGAGGCAATTTGATCCTCAAGTTTTCCTTCATTATCTTTGGCATCTTCAAGATCAGATTCAAGGTGTCTGATAATCCTGTCCATCTGGTGGCATTCTTCTGATTTTTCTTTAAGAGATTGTCTTAGATTGTCTTCAGCCTTTCTTTTTTCTTCAATCTCTTGAGTAAACTTTATAGTTCCTGATTCCATTTCATGTCTTAACATAATGACTTCTTTTGATAACTTTTCACATAACTTGGTTTGCTCAGTCAATTCTTCATTTGTATTGCTTTCATCACTTTGTCTTGCCAACTGTTGAAGCAGCTCCTTTCTCTTTTTCATAGAGAGACTTAATTTGTCTTTTAATTCTCTCATGAATTCATCAGCCTGTTTGAGTCTTTCCTTTAATTCACTGACTTCAGAATTTGACTGTTCAAGATCCTCAAGGGTAGTCTTGAGTTGCTCCCTTAAACCATATGCATCCATTTGAAATCCCAGATCTTCCTCAAGCTGTTAGGCTCTATTAGGAGGAACTTGGCTCTGATACCAATTGTTGATAACTGAGAGGGGGGGGTGAATCAGTTATCCTAATTATTTCCTTTATTGAACTTTCCTTTTAATTGAAGCAGCATAAAATCAAACATAAAACATTAACCATAAAACAAGAAACACATGACACAGTATTTTTGACGTGGAAACCCTGTTAAGGGAGAAAACCACGGGGTGATTAACCCAAAATTATTCTCTGTTAGAAGAATAGGAAATTACAAAGATGGCACTTGCCAATTAGGGCTCACTGCCCGAGCACACTGCTCACAAGAGGCCCACTGCCTACAAGAAGACACACTGTCTACAAAGTGATGAGAATCATAGTCTTGAACTGATTGGAAGCATCTGCGTATGCTGGAGTTCAGTTCCGGTTAGGCTCAGTACACTGATCTGCTGCACTTCATCTTTCCTCTGTTCTTTATTCTGCTATCTTCCACATACCGGATCCTTTTTGCTACCTTTGCTCTTTCTCTGGACTTATTCGCATATCTCTCCACACTAACACACATTTCACAACTAAATCCATCCTCTATATATATCCGCACAAGTAATTTCATCACCTTTCTAGTCGGCATCCGGAACAGTCTAGTTTCTTACAAACTCTCATTCTGTCGGCTGAATCCTTCCTCACCAAGCAATGCGGATCAAGCATATACTTGTAGATATCATTAATCATGTCGGCCAAACATGATTCATGCCTTCACAACCTCTGTCATCAACAGTAACCCATCCGGAAAGTAGTCTGATACTCTGCCAGTCAGTTCTTCCTCTGTTTTCACTGTCTCTCAGGAATCCGGTACTCAACCATTCATATCTTTTTCCTTGTCCATCACCGGAGGCTAAATCCTTGGAATATACCACTCAAGGTAGTCCTCTTGACTTCCCCAAATCCGCACTGCACCAAGACACTTCCTCTGAGAGGTCCGGACCAATCTGTCGGACCTTGCCACATGCTCTGTTCTTCTTCACCGGACCACAACATTCTTTATTCTGACTTCCGGTAGAGACATATCATGTCTTGCGGATATGTGGGATGACCTTTGTTGCCATCAATGACAACAACCATGAATCCATATAGTGTCTCTTGCCAACAAAAATGTACTATCAGGTTTTGCATGATAAACAGTCAGTTGTTTGCCTTTTTTTTCCTTGTTGGCATTCGTTTAAAATTTTGAAATATTCATACTTGATGGTTTTAGGTTAAATGTATTTTGTATGATTTCCACTCTGTATCTCACATTTGACTATTTGAAAAGGGTGCATCGGCACGCTTTGATCGCCACTATTTATTCATTGGCATTGTTTTTATTGGTTTGAACCTGCGTATTGAACCATCCGGTTGAACTCTTTTTTGGTTCAAATGGTTCAAGGTTCAAAGTTTTTTCTTCTAAATGAGTTGTAATGCAAGTCCTTGCGTAGAAATGTGTCTTTGAACCATTTGGTTGAACTCTTTTTGGTTCAAATGGTTCAAGGTTCAAAGTTTTTTCTTCTAAATGAGTTGTAATGCAAGTCCTTGCGTAGAAATGTGTCTTTGAACCATTGCATTGAACCTTTGTATTGAACCACGTTCAAGGTTCAAGGGTTCAAGTTCAAAACAAGGGCTGTATCAGCATAACTCTCGCTGATGGAGGATGAGCGAAGTAAAAGGGCCATCAGCCAAACCATAGTGATCAGCAGAGTTGTTTTTTTGTCACACCGATAATATGAGACACGCCAATGGAAGGTAACAAAGGGGAAATAACAAGAAAGGCCATCGACCAAATAGCGAACATCAGCCAAGCGATTTTTTGATGCACCGATGGCGATTCTCATGCCGATGGGCAGGAAATGGAAAGCGATGGAAATTTTAAATGCATTTTTTGGCACCCGTAGCATTTTTCTAGTCAGCGATGGTTGACCCGATGGGTTTTGAACAGTCTGTGTACATTTTGAATGCGTTTTGGAAGATTTTTGGACCCGATTTCCACATTTTTGCATAGTCACCTTGATTTAAATAGATATTTTAACTTCTTTCTGTTCATTTGATAAATTTGATACTTATTGCTTGTCTTGTCTTGTAGGCTTGCAGTTGAGGAAGCAGCTGGAACTTCATCACAGTGACATCATGGAGGAAGAAAATCTGATCTCAGGAGCCAGAAGTAAAGACAAAGTGCGAAGAAGTCAAGGACATTCAAATGGAGGACAAGGTTGCAGCTGAAGGTATTATTTCAACAGGCAAACAAAAGTTATTGCTGAGCTACCAGAGCTTCTTAGAAGGGGCAATATTTCACCCAGATTTGACATTGCTCAGAGATATTTTGGAGAACTGGTTCACCTGCATTTATTGTTGTAACCAAGGCTTTGAACCAGGGGTTTGGTTAGGTTTTTTTACTGTAGTGAGGACAATCAGAAGTCTTTATATTGTGCCTCTCTACACTGTAATACTTGACACAGGGGCTACATAGAGATTTGTAGCAGCAGGAATTTGTAGAAGTAACATTTTAGAACAGAGGAACCTTTTAGTTTAGAAGTAGAAGAAGGAGGTTACCTGTGTCTGTAGTAAGGTGTGCGTGGAATGTCCGGCTTCCTTACTATATCTGTAAAGCTTGTAAGTTCTCTGTAGTTTGATCAATGAAACTAAGAGTCATTCCTACATTGTAAATCATGTATGACTATTTGTTTCTAATACAATAGAATCTAGAGTTTTGCATCTATCTTCTGAGTGTTCTCCTGCGCTTCTTTGTGTTTTGAAATATTTTCTTTGAGAGCTTGCAATTTAAATGTATGTTTGTGAAAATGCTCAGGACTTGCATTTAAGGTTTTCACTATGGGTTTGATCAAATTGCTGTAGTATTTACATAGTGCATAGCAGAACAATTAGATCCTTCGGTAGAGTAAATGAGGTGTAGATTAGATCTTTCTAACTTTTCCCAACCCATCTGAAATATTTAGCTGAAAACATAGAAATCAAAAGGAAATTGTCTCAAAATTTGAAGTAGCATGCATAACAAAGTTTAAGGTAGACAGTTTTCATAAATGTATAAAGGAGAAAGCTACAATAATTCAAGAAAACCACCTAAAATTTGCAGCACAGTAACACTTGCATGCAAATGAACAAAATACTTGTTGATGTCTATGATCTTTTTGCATAATCTTGGTCCAGTAAACCACAAACAAACCCTAAACTACGTAAGACCCCTTGAACATTACAACTTCACATTGACCAACTGAACTTGACCAACTGAACCATTGTAGACTTGGGATTAGTTGAATCTTAAGTGATTCCGTCTTATCTTTCAAGTATAGTTTCAGTTCATTATATGTGAATTTTAACTTACTATTGTGATTGCATCAAAACAATCACCAACAGAACCCTTGATGGCATACAGGAAGAGGCAAGAAGATAAAAGTAAGGTAACTGTAGAAGACAATGCTCCTACATCTTGAAGGCCAGTGGTATGCAGTGTTCATCGTCTAGTTTAATCAAATTCCAAATCTAGCTAGCATGACTCCATCAAAAACATACCATATACTCCTTTTTAACTTCTCAACTCATTGGAAAAGTGATTTGTCTTATTAGACATATCAAAAAGCTGCTCTTTTGTTTTATTCTCTTGTGCTCAAAAATTATATTTTCATCTTTTTCCTAAAGGACAAAAGTAATTCTGGGATTGTAACTACCTAGTTGTCAAAATTAAATGCTGATGAACTTGGACCTTTGAAGTTGGATTAATCCTTACCCTTCATTGCAAAACTCAGTATGTCTACCTCTCTATATAAAGGTAGTCATTCTCTCCATTTTGCAAGGCTCGAACAAGGAATTGTTGAGACTTTGCCAAAATTCTAAATCAATACAAAACATATTTACAGGTGTTGCTGCATATTGTGTTTTTGTGTTATTGGGTTTTTAAATTTCATGGTTTATTTCCTACCTAATATAAATGAACTTCAGTTATAATTTGGATGCATGCTTTAAATATTTGATGAATTCTCTAGTTCATACCATTTGTACCTTGCTTATTGTACATTACTTTGTATGGCTAATCTAAACCCATTTTTGAGTTAAGTTCGATTGCATAATCTTGATTAAGTTGTGCCATTAATTGGGTGGTTAATGAATTTATGTGATTTGAAAATCTTTATTACCTTTGAAGATTGCACTATTTCTGCAGCATTGTTGGAAACCTAGTTAAGAAGAAATCAGTTTTAGGGCATTTGTCTATTTGAAGCAGTTTCATTCACTATGATTTGTCCTTAGGGTTTTTATTTCTTTTCCTATCCCTTATCTTTTGAAATTTCTTTGAAGAAGCAAGTAGATTAGGTTAAAGCATCACACCATAGGTGAATAACAGATAAAGTTCTCAGACTTTGAAGTCTGAACTGCTTAGGGTTTTTACATACTAGCAACTGTCATCATTCACAAAACCCTAAGTATATTCACTCTGCATGTAAGGCCCCTTGATTGGAATAGAAAAACATATCCAACTGAATTATCCTTCAAGTCAAGACCTAACAATATAAACCTTGGGATAGTCTTTTTCTTGATTTTCTGGGATTATATTCCTTTCAAGAGGGGTGGGATACTTAGTATTTCATCTAATTTGTGTGCAAAAACACTCATCAACAAGCTCCTTATTCTCTATAGGAGTCATTCTATGAGAAGCTTTATTCGTAAAACTAGCTCCCGGTATCAAATCCATTTGGTGACTTATCTTCCTCACTATTCATAAACCTTCTAGTACATTATTAGAGACAATGTCTTGGAATTGTTCCAATAGGTTTGAGACTTCTTCTGGTACATCTTCACATTTCTCCTTGCCGGTCTTAGGAATCAATGCAAATCAATGATGCTCATGCTTCATACCATCCAAAAATTTCCTATCATCTACCAAGAAAATTCTGGCAATATGACATACCTTTTCTTCCACCTCCTTCAAGGGCTTCAACTTATGACAAACTGGTGCTAGAGCATTCATGGTCAATGGCAATCTTGCATCACCAAAAATATTTTAATTTCAGTTGTTTGGTTTTTTCAATAATGTTGGAGCTTTGAGAAAATTATATTTTTAATTTGTAGCAAATGTAATTTCCCTTGGGTGAAATTGTAAATGTAATTTTGGTGGGATTTGACTAATTTTGTCATAAGTGGGGCTGCCAAGAATATTGGAATTAATGGCATCTATTATTGTAACCGTCATAGTTGTAAGGAATCTGTAAGTTGTCATAACAATCCAAAATTGATTTGGCAAATGCTAGGTGTCCATGTGAAGGTGGATTGTACAAGATTTAATTTTTATTATTTTCAAATTGTAACCTCCAAGAAGGGTGTGGATTTCCAAGAGGTGGGGCCAGAAGATTTGCATGTTGTTGCATGTCTAGGTCAAAATTATGAGACCTAGTCTCGGTAAAATGAGCATAACTTTTTCATATATTATCAAAATTAAGAAATTAAAAATGTTCTAGAAATCTAGGAAGGAGAACCACGAAACCCAGAAACTATTTTAGGAAATTCCAAAAAATGAGGATGTAGTGAAAGGAATAATTGACAGGTTTTTATTGGAGCTGGAGAAAAAGAAATAGAGGAGAAACCTAAATGTTGGGAAAGAAGTCTAGAGGTGGAGAAATTTATTTGTTGTAGGTGTTGCGTATATAATTCCAGGAAGCTCATAAGCTTCATGTTGATGTAATGAAATTTATTATTGAAATAAAATAGGTGTTGCAGATTTCTCTTCCATTTTCTCTTGTTTCACTTCATTTGTAGCCTTCTTGCATAGGTTTTTGTGTTGGTATTTGTTGTAGATTTGAAAGGGAGAGTTTTCTCGCTGCATCAATTGGTATCAGAGCTCAAAAGGTCTGGGAGAGATAGTTTGGTTTTGTGTTTGTGTGTTTGTGCGGGTTGAAGAAAGAACTTGGTTGCCAAAAGACAAGGTAGAGGAAAAGAGAAGAGACCTAGGTAAGGCAAAGACAAGAGGAAGCAAGGTGAAAGAGACTTGCTTGAGGAAAGATGGATTTTTTTAGAAGGTACTTGTAGGCTAGAGGTTCACAAAAGAGGAAGCAAGAAGAAAAAGAGAGGAAGAGGAAAGAGGAAAAGATGAGGCAAAAAGAGGTTGAGAAAGAGATAAGAGAACTAAGGCAAGCTGTGGAAGAGATGGGAAAAAATATGGAAAGAATAGTTCAATAGTTGCAAAGTTAGAACTTATTAGTGAAGAAGGTTACATGGCCCATCAAGAAAATTGTCCAAAGAAGAAGAAGACAAACAAAGGCAGTGACATTAGAGGAAGAGAAAAAGCAATCTCAGATAGAGGAAGAGGTAAGAAATGAAATGGTGAGTATACCTATGACTATTTTGACATCAAGCATTGAAGAAGACATGTCATTTTGAGCTATTTGAGTCTGATCTTCAAGATGAGAAAGTGGAAAGGCATGTTGATGATCAAGTTGTTGTTGATAATAAGGTTGCTAATGAAGATGTAGATTTTTTTGTTAATGAGGTATATGCAAATTTGCAATGGTATTATGCATCTTGTGGTAATGGTGAATATGCTACTATATTGTATGATGAAGACATAAATGATGATGCTACTGAGGTATATGCACAAGAAATGGAATTTTGGAACTTGAAAGCTAAGAGGATGTTGAATAAGAGATGGTATAAGAAAAAGAAGAGGAAGAAGGACTTAGGGATAGTTGCAAAGATGAAGGATAAATTACAAATGAATTGGAAGACTAGGAAGAAGGAGTAACCAGCATTCAATGGGACTTTAATTCTCTTTTCTTTGGGAGTATGGTGCAGGAGCATTCACAGTCAATGGCAATCTTGCATCACCAAAAATATTTTAATTTTCAGTTGTTTGGTTTTTTCAATAATGTTGGAGCTTTGAGAAAATCATATTTTTAATTTGCAACAAATGTAATTTCCCTTGGATGAAATTGTAAATGTAATTTTGGTGGGATTTGACTAATTTTTGTCATAAGTGGGGTTGCCAAAAATATTGGAATTAATGGCATCTATTATTGTAACCGTCATAGTTGTAAGGAATCTATAAGTTGTCATACCAACCCAACATTGATTGGGAAAATGCTAGGTTTCCATGTAAAGGTGGATTGTACAAGATTTAATTTTTATTATTTTCAAATTGTAACCTCCAAGAAGGGTGTGGATTTCCAAGAGGTGGGGCCAGAAGATTTGCATGTTGTTGCATGTCTGGGTCAAAATTATGATACCCAGTCTCGGTAAAATGAGTATAAATTTTTCATATCTTATCAAAATTAAGAAATTAAAAATGTTCTGGAAAGTTGGGGAGGAGAGTCATGAAACCTAGAAACCATTTTAGGAAATTCCAAAAAATGAGGATGTGGGGAAAGTAATAATTGACAGGTTTTTATTGGAGCTGGAGAAAAAGAGATAGAGGGGAAACCAAGATGTTGGGAAAGAAGTCTAGAAGTGGAGAAATTTATTTGTTGCAGGTGTTTCATGTATAATTCTAGGAAGCTCATAAGCTTCATGTTGATGTAATGAAATTTCTTATTGAAATAAAATAAGTGTTGTAGATTTCTCTTCCATTTTCTCGTGTTTCACTTCATTTGTAGCCTCCTTGCTAGGTTTTTGTGTTGGTATTTGTTGTAGATTTGAAAGGGAGAGTTTTCCCTCTGCATCACAAACTCCATCCTTTGTCATGGAATAGGTGTTTTCATGGCCATCATGGACAACACACCTATCATACTGCCATAGCCTTCCTAATAGCATATGCCAAATATATACCGATATGATGTTACACAACACCTCATCATGTTAGTCTCTAATCTTTAACTTGACTAAGCACTGCTCATTGACCAAAGCTCTATGGTCCTTCTGCAATCATGCAATCCATGATAATGGATGTGGATGCCTTTTCCTTGTCAACTTCAACTTGTTAATCATCTCCTTGGAGACAAGATTATCAATGCTTCCACTATCAGTAATAATATCGAAACACTTACCTTCACACTTGCACATTATACAAAATAAAATCTTCCTCTTATCTAGTTCTTTCTCCTCATTTAACAAGGTTCTTTTGGAAACTAGGGTTTCTTCCCTTTCAACATCTTTAGAATGCTCAGACTGCACATATTCCTCTACATGTGCAACTCATGCATTAACTTTAGGTCTTCTATTTGTCCTCCCTTGATGTTGGAGATAGTCTTAGGCTTGATCTCCTTCTTCTCCACATTGGAAATAGGTTCTTGTGAAACCTCATCTTCTATTTCCTTTCCCAGGTCTTCCTCTTCCTCTTTATCTATGCTCACCATTATTTTGGTCATGAGGGTGGTATGCATTATCTCCTCTCTAATTTCTACTGGTGCCTGCTTCTTCACTTTTCTTTTGATCTTCATTTCAACCTCCATAGGATCTTCCACCAACCCTTCCACCTTGACCTCTTCCTCTTTTATTTTATTTAGTTTCTCTTCCACCTTTAGGCAAACTAGTACACATCTTCTATGGTGGTCATTTTGACCAAGCTTAGCTCTTCTTGAATAGTCCCCAACCCATAAATATAATGGGCTACCTTCTGCTTGTTGGCCTTTGTATGGCCTATTTTGATAAGAATCTTATAAAACTCTTCTGTATACTCCTTCATAAACTTGTTACCTTACTTAGATCCTTACAACTTCTTCAGCAACTCTAACTTATAGTCCACAAGAATGAACTGCTTCTTTAGTTTTACCACCATTAGATCCTATTTGGTAATCTTTCCCTTTCCTCTTCTATTTCTCTCCAACTGAACCTCCCTCCACCAAATACTGGCATGGCCCTTCAACTCCATGTTTGCAAACTTGACCCATTCTAGATCCTCAACATCTTCATACTTGAAATATTCCTCCATATTGTGTATCCAATCAATAAGCTCTTCTAGATTGAAATCCCTAAAATAGGTAGAAACTTCAATCCTAGGCCTCTTTCCAATCTTCTAAATGGCCCTCAACAACCTAACTTATGCAGGATCTCTTGCATCATTTTGTTCTTCCTCATATAGCTCTTTTTCTTCATCTTCATCTTCACATTCTTCTCTTATTATTGGCTCAAACCCTCTTAGTAGCTCCTCTTTCAATGCATTAATTTGCCTTTGCAAGGATCTAAAACCATCTTATGTCAAAGCATTTCTCCCAGCACAACCATGGTTTCTTCATGGAGGCATTTTGATCTCTACATCAAACCCACAAGCTCAGGTCCTGGTGCAAACTACCTTAGGGTCGGTGATCTATTAGAACACACTCAAGAACCATCGCACCGATACCACTTGATCAAGGGCTACTCCACCCAACACTCACACACAAAACAACATCAGAGATTTTCAATAAAAATGTGAGGAATGAAATAAAAAAACTTTTATTTCCTTAATAAAATGGAGTACAAAATCTAGTTTTACATGCTACAACAACATGGACTATTTCACAATAGAAAAAATCCTACTCTATTTGAGATTTCCACAATCTGGAGCCACAACCACACATATCAAACTGTCTGAGCGAAACCTTTCCATTTCCCCTTTTTATTTGCCACCAATGACTTCCACCCATTTCTCCACTACCTACCTAAATTTTCTAGAAAGTGTAACTCCCCTTTTTGGGTGCCAAGTTGAGCTATCCATTTTCCCACCCAAGAAATTAGGAATTTAAAATTTTAAAGTTTTTGAAATTTGGTAACAAAACTTCCAAGAGCCATAACTTTTGAACTGGATGTCTGATTGTTAATCATAACCAAGTTTTAGAAAGCTCGTGAAGAGATCTATGATGAAAAAAATCATCTAAACATCATTTTTTCCACTTCTCGAACCCCAATGAGGCTTCTAAGGGCCTCAAATTCAAATTTAAAGTTCATCAGGAGAAAATTTTCAAGATGAAAACTTTAATATATTTCAAACTACAAATGTTATTCAAATGATTTCTTCACCATTTACTTATTTTTACAATTCCTCTTCTTGGGGTAAATTTTTAGGTCCATACGTACCCAAATAGGCCAACTTACTAAAAATAATAGGTTAGTATTTTTAGTCATTCTGAACTTTGAACAATCCTGAACCACTGAAATGTCATCATGGACTCCAACACAAGTAAGAAAACCTACAAATACAAAGAATTATAACTTCAAATAGTTTTGGGTGATGAAAGATTACCCTTACACCACTGGATACTCCTACATCAATGGCTTCTAGAATTCCAGAGGGAACTAGTAATGAAGCTAAAGTTGAGGCTTTACTAATGGTATTGAGACTCATTAAGCATCTCGGTTTCTCTTTTGTCATTATATCTGAAGGGGATTCAATGCTCATCATTAATACAATATGAAACAAATCCAATTGCAATTGGAAAATTTGGAACATCCTTCAGGCACAAAAAGAGATTCTTAATGATCTTGGAGAATATAATTATAATCACATCTATCGAGAAGGAAATCAAATTGCAGACTTGCTAGCAAATCTTTCTTGTCAATTAGATCAACAAATCATTAGAATTGACTCTAGTACTATAGACAACTTTCCAAAAATCAAAGTGTTGGTTGATGTGGATAAATTTGGATCCACTCCTCTATTTTAGAAGAGATTTTGTTTTTGCTAACCTTTCATCTTTCTTCAAGGAAGGTACAAATCTCATAGTGAATTTAGAATATTCCATGTGGCTTCTAACCTCATCATCCGCTACTCTATGTCCAAGATGCTAACATGTGTGAAATGGAATTTAACTATTTGATTCATTTATTGTTGTTGATGCCTTCAAGTCCTTTAGAGATTTCACAAGCTTGAGTCAAGATAGGGTCATTGATGACATTTGTGTCATTCTTCATTATATCCCTTCTATGTTGCTCATTTTTGACAATTCATTTCTCAAGCTTACTAAGTGCTAGACTTTAATCATATGAAGGATTCTCTATTTTATCTAATGTGTACCAATAGAGTTGGTTTAGTGCAATAAGCATATGTATTTTCTTATTCAAAAGTGGGAGCAGCCATCACAAGGGGTTCTTCATTCTAATCTGCTAGCAAAAACTTTCAAGGTGGAGGATGAAGATGTTGAAGAGGCCATCATTAATGTGTGTGGTAGAGAGGTTTTATGACTACTCCAGACAATATACCCCTCAAGTATTTTCCTACTTTTTATCCAATGCCATGGATCTAATACAAAATTCTAAAATGGTTAAAACTTTGCTAATCAAATTTTTTCAAGATTTTCTATTTTCTGAAGAAAAATTTGATGAGGTAGTGGCAAATTATGATTTGCATCTTGGGTCAGCTCCAATTTGAGATATATTCCTACATCGTGACATCTAGCGACAACCTTCTTATCATTGTGCATTCAACATAGTCATTCATGGCCTCCTAAATGATTATTTTGTTATATTGAAGAACTCTCTACATTGTCACACAAATGAGTTGGGTCCTAAGTAGGTGGAAAAATTTTGGGACACCTTCAATGTGTGGTCCTTTCTGTTACACTTCTAGCCTCCTATGTAGAAGAATGTTCTTGCTATTGATCTTGCTATTCAAGGGTACCATGGATTTCTGATTGAAGACCTGAATGAGGATAATCCTCTCCTCTAACTATCCATGTCTTACCTTCATATATATAGTACTTTGTCTTTATATATTTTACTGCTATCTTTTGTAACCCTAGTGGGCTAGTTGTAATCTATGGAAATCTTTTGTAAGCCCAGACATGGAAATTTTGTATTTTTTGGCATATAACTTTGTAATCCCCTCATGGGAATTTTGATTTCTATTTTAATATAAATATATGTTTAGTTGCTCTGCATTTTTGATCAAGCAAAAAATGAGATTGGAATTCTAGTTTTAATTGTTGGACATGAGAGCTATATTTTGAATATCATTTTTAAATGTTTGTATCAAAACAAAAAGGTGAGTTTTTTATTCTCTATTATTGAGTTCAAACTCCTCTTTGCTAGACATGATAACAATGATCAATGTTGGGTATTTGCATCTGCTAGAATAATACAAGCATGGATGCATTTATATCATCCAAAGAAGAATTAATTTTCTTGTGGAGTAGATAGAAATAGAAGGAAAAGATGTTAGATGCTAACTGAATACATTGGGTGCTAGAAATTTAACAAAACTTCATTTTTATTTATTTCTAGGCTGCAAATTAAAGTGGGTCCCATTTCATTTCAATATGGGCGCCATACTTTTCTACTACTAGGTAAATATTGTTGTCTATTATTTTCACAACTACATTACTAGATTTTACTTTGTTGTTGAGACACACATTCTAGACTATGCCCTATGTATAAATTTGTGAAAACATATCTCAAAGGTGATATGTAGATGAGTTGGTTGATGAAGGAATTAATAGTTGGTGTGAGAGGTTATGGTACAAGAGCACCAAGAGGATCATGAAGATCCATCGTTGTTTCTTTTTGTTTTGTTTCATCATTGATCATGTTGTAATAAGGTTTTGAAAAACTATTTCCCATGTTTGTAATAAGGACTATGTCCAAAAGATGTCATGTTGATGTCATGTTTGCAAGAGGCAGTCATAAGAATCATGCATTGTAATGGGGCAGTCGTACATTGTAAGCCCTTTTGGCATGTGTCAAGGAGTGTCATGCCTTGTCAAAGGCTCATTTATCTATAAGGATGTTTAAAAGCCTTGTTTGTCATGTAAGACCATGATGCACATGACAAAACATTGTAATTAGTTGCAGAAGTTAACAAAACAAGGGCAGTTCAGTGGTTGTGGACAGTTTACCAGTCCCCCACTGATTCAAATTGCCCCTCCAACTACTCCAAACCATCGATGTATGTTTCATAAAGTCTTGCAGACATCCATTGTAGAAGAAGTGAATTGGTGAAGAAATCAACAAGTAACAACAATTTTCTTCTTTTGTATTCTGTATTTTTCACTATTCCTGTACGTGCTCTACTTTTGTACGGAGGAGTCATAGAAGACTATGATGGTGGCTTGAAAGTAGGGTGAGTCTAGAATATTTTGCAACTTATTTGGGCTTTTGAAACATATGTAGAGGGTAGATATCTGTAATTTCCTGAATTTGGTTTGATAAGCCCTCATCTAGGGTTTCTGACATAAAATTATGGTTTCCTCACCATTCCACTGATTCCAAACCTTCTAGAATAGTGGAATGGATTCAATGATATTTGTTCTTTCATGTTATGCAAGAATTTTGGGCAGTGAACTGGATTTTGTGAAGTTTGATTGAGAAACCTAGCAAAACCATGTGCTAGGAGTATGTAGAAAGGAATAGTATAAGTCAAACCTATTGTAGTTGATGATGGGGCCTCAAAACCTAAAAAAGCCTTGGTTTGGGCATGAGATTGAAGTGTCTAACTAGTGCAAGAAGTTCTGTGAGGCAAGAAAATGGTACTTGCTTTACAAAATAGGCCTAATTGACCAAGGGTTGGTAGAGGACAGTTATAGGTTAGGGTATACTATCCAAAACAAAGTACCCCAAGTTTGTGATATGTGAAAGGGCATCAAAAAGGGTATCTTAGGATTGTCTAAGATTTAATTTTACAGGCCATTAGTGGAAGTTATTGCTAATTATTCCATTTTGGAGGCCTAATTGAGGCAATATTATAGGTCTGTCAGGAGAAACAGTCCACATGCTCAAAAGGAACCCATGCCAAATCTTGGATGTCTTGTCAAACCTTGAAAGAGGACCCCTCCATGTCTATCTTAAAGAAAGTTTTGTTGGTCTAAATCATTTCACAAGAGAACCATGCTCTAGGCTTGAGTGTTGTCTTGACGAACTCATTGAATCACATTGAACACCATTGGACTCTGCATCATAGTGGTATTAGAGCCATCAAAGGCTCTGTTAGTTGGTTGTGTGTAAGACCTGGTATATGTCAGCAGAGGAGAGTGAAGGAGAGGCTAGCAACATGCCTCCAAAAGGGATGACCACTGAGGTGGTTAAGAAGTTCAAAGAGATGGAAGAGAAGATTAAGAGTGGAGTCAAGGAAGCACTCCAAGTTGAGTTGAAGGCATTGAGGATAGGGAAGAGGATAGATGAAGGTTCTGATGGAGAAGAAGAAAAAGAGGTAGAAGAAGAAGAAAATCAAGAAGAGGCAGAGATACCTACAGATCAGAAACATTTCCTTGAAGCCATTAAGGCACTTGGCAAAGATTCTTTAGAGGCTCAGATGGAGATTCCAATGTTTAGTGGCAAGATGAATGCTAATGAAGTTATGGAGTAGATTGAGGCCCTAAATAACTACTTTGAGTACAAAGAAGTTCCTAAGAACAAGAGGGTGAAGTTTGCAAAAACTAAACTCAAGGGTGTTGCCCTCACATGGTGGAATTACACCCAAGGTGAGAGGGTGAAGAGTGGGAAGAGCATGATCTCTTCATGGAGAAAAATGTTGGAGAGGATCAAGTCACAATTCCTTCCATCAGACTATGAGGTGCAAATCTACAAGAAGTTGCAAAATCTCAAATAAAGAGATTTGGATGCAGCCACTTACACCAAGGAGTTTCACAAGTTATCTCTTCATTGTGGACATGTGGAGGATGAAAAAGGTAAAGTGGCAAGGTATCTAAATGGTTTGAAGTTTAGTATACAAGATGAAAGCAGTATACTAACCCCTAAAACAATGGATAAATGCTTTCAAATGGCATTGAGGGCTGAAGAGAAGTTGAAGAGGAAAGGTGAGTAGCAAAACAAAGGTAGAGGAGGTAGAAATTAGTTTCAAAGAAGTCAAGGGGAATCTAGTTCCCAAGAACAAAGTGGAGAATCAAGTTCAAGAGGAGGCTTTAGAGGAAGAAGACCCAATGGAAGGGGTAGATTTGGTGGACCAGGGAGAGGTCCTAATGTCTTCACAGGGAGGTGCAACAATTGTAACCAAGTGGGACATCCAGCCTTCAAATGCCCTGAGAAACAAGCGTCAAGCTCTCATGGTGGAGAAAGAAGGAATTAGTTAATCCAAGAGGAAGATTACCAAAGTGTTAACTCTCTAATTAGAAGTGCAGCCCCAGCCCATGATGGAGAAAACTTGATGATAAGGAGAACCATGTTGAAGGTGCCTCAAACACAAGAACCCTCTTAGAGGAAGACATTGTTTAGGACAACATGCAAGGCCTATGGTAAGATTTGCAAGGTAATTGTTGATTCAGGTTCAACTAAAAATTTGGTTTCTATTGAAATGGTAGAAAATTTGAAATTGAAAAGACTTCTTCATATTAGTCCTTATAAGGTGTCATGGTTGAATAAGGGGCAACAAGTTTTGGTAGATGAACAAACTTGGGTAGAGTTTGAGATAAGGGAATATAAGGACATGATTTTGTGTGATATAATCCCCATGGATGCTTGTCATTTGCTGTTAGGATGTCCATGGTAGTATGATGTTCAAGCCCAACATGATGGGAAGTCAAACTCTTTTGTCATAACCAAGAATGGTAGGAAGTATAAAATGGATCCTTTGCCAGATGAAAGTGTGGAGAAGAATGTAGGGTCAAGTGTCATGCTGGTGAGTGGTAGAGAGTTTCTTAGCACCCTTAAGGAGGAAGGAACCCAAGGGTATGCTTTGATTTTGAAGCCTAAAAATAGTCCTAATTTACATGGTCATAGTGAGGAAGAAGTTCCTAAGGAGGTGCAGCAATTGTTAGAGAAGTATAAGGGTATCATGGTAGAGGATATGCCTAATGCATTACCACCTATGAGGGACATAAGCCATCAAATTGACTTCATACCAGGGTCTACTTTGCCAAACAAAGCAGCCAACAAGATGACACCTTCTCAAAATGAAGAGATTGCCAAGCAAGTGCGAGAATTATTGGATAAGGGTTTGGTGAGAAAGAGTCTTAGCCCATGTGTTGTCCCAACAATCCTAGCCCCTAAAAAGGATGGTAAATGGAGACTATGTACGGATTCTAGGGCTATTAACAAGATCACCATAAGATATAGGTTCCCTATGTCAAGGATTAAGGATTTAATGGACTGTTTGGGAGGGGCTAGATACTTTTCCAAGATTGATCTTAAGAGTGGGTATCATCAAATTAGGATAAATCAAGGGGATGAATGGAAGAGAACCTTCAAAACAAATGAGGGTCTTTATGAGTGGTTGGTGATTCCATTTGGTCTATCTAATGCTCCAAGTACTTTTATGTACCTTATGAATGAGGTGTTGCAAGATTTCATTGGCAAATTTGTTGTGGTATACCTTGATGACATTCTTTTTTTCAGCAGGACCAAGGAAGAACATTTGTAGCACTTGGATCAGGTTTTGAAGAAGTTGCATGATAAGAAATTGATGATTAACATGGAGAAGAGTGTCTTCATGAAGAAAGAACTCACCTATCTTGGTTTTGTCATCTCCCAAGGCAATTTTAAGATGGATCCAGCAAAGGTAGAGGTTATTTTATCATGGCCAACTCCTAAAACAGCAGGTGATGTAAAAAGTTTTCATGGTTTGGTAACATTCTATAGGAAGTTAATAAGGGGTTTTAGTCATATTTGTCCACCTATTTTGGATACAATTAAAGGGGGACAGAAATGTAAATTTTCTTGGACAAAGGTAGCCAATGATTCTTTTGAAATTCTGAAACAAAAGGTAGCACAACAGCCCATCCTTGTTTTGCCTAATTTTAATAAGTTGTTTGTGGTGGAATGTGAAGCTAGTAACCTTGCTATAGGGGTTGTCTTGAGTCAGGAGGGTAGACTAGTTGCCTTCTTTAGTGAAAAACTAAATGATGCTAAGAGAAAGTATTCTACTTATGACTTGGAGTTGTATGCAATGGTGCAAGCTTTGAAAAAATGGAGGCACTATCTTTTGCCTAAGGAGTTTATTGTTTATACTGACAACCATGCACTTAGCTTTCTAAATTCACAGGAGAAACTCAGTCATAGGCATATGAAATGGGTTGAACAACTCCAAGCATACACATTTTCAATCAAACACAAGAAGGGGTAGGCCAATAAAGTGGCAGATGCATTGAATAGAAGGGTGTGTATGGTGCAAGAAATTTAGTTAGAAAGTGTGGGAATTGATTCCCTCAAACATATGTACCAGGATGATGAAGATTTCAAGGAGGTATATGAAGTTTGTTCTCAATTTTTGGATGCATATCATTCTGATTTTTTTGAGTTTTTGTTGCAATAGGGGTTGTTGTTCAAAGGCATCCAATTATGTGTTCCTAGGTGTTCCATGAGGGAGAACATCATAAAGGAAAAGCATTGTGGTGGTCTAGGAGGCCACTTTGGGCTAGATAAAACATTAGATCAGGTAAAAATGTTTTATTTTTGGCTTAAAATGCAAGTAGATATCATAAAATTTGATGAGAGTTGTAGTATATGTCAAAGAGCAAAGGGAACATCATCTAATGTTGGTCTATATCAGCCACTTCCTACTCCTAATAAGCAATGGGAGAGTATCAGTATGGATTTTGTCTTGGGTCTTCCTAGGACTCAAAGAGGTTTTGATAGCATATTTGTTGTGGTGGATAGATTTAGTAAGATGGCTCATTTCTTTCCATGTAAATGCACTAATGATGCTTCACACATTGTTGGTTTATTCTTCAAGGAAATTGTTAGAATCCATGGTTTGCCTCTTAACATTGTGACTGATAGGGATCTTAAGTTTGTGGGCCACTTTTGGCATACTTTGTGGAAAAAGTTGGGCACTCAATTGTCCTTCACTTCAGCCTATCACCCTCAAACTGATGGCCAAACTGAGGTAGTGAATAGGTCCTTGGGAAATCTCCTTCGATGTCTTACAAAGTAGCATGGAGAAGCATGGGATATGATCATTCCTCAAGCTAAATTTGCTTACAATGACTCCACCAATAGAAGCATAGGAAGGAGTCCATTTTAGATTGTCTATGGGATTCACCCAAGAGGCATTCTTGAATTGAGGGATCTACATGGATTGGAGGGGAAGAGTGCTCAAGGTGAAGAATTTACATTGGCCATGAAGGACATCCATGATAATGTAAGAGAAACTCTTCAAAAGAATAATGAGAAGTACAAGGAGAAAGCCAATGAGAGAAGGAGGGATGTACAATACAAGGTTGGGGATTTGGTCATGGCACATTTGGAGAAGGAAATACTTTAAAAGGGGCAGCTAACCAAACTCTTCATGAAGAAGATAGGACCTTGCCGAATTGTGCACAAATTTGGGCCTAATGCCTATGAGATTGAGCTTCCTCAAGGCTTGGCCATATCTCCTATCTTTAATGTCTCAGATTTGTTTCCTTATAGGGGTGGTAATGATGCAGATTCAGAGGTAGATGTGACAACAGTAGGAGATAAGGAATGGGTTAAGGGTCTTCCACCCACTCAATCCTTGCAATTGGAATGCATCTTGGACACCAAAGTCTTGAAGAAAAGTAGGAAGAAGATCTACAAGTAGTACCTTGTCAAATGGAGTGACCTACTTGTTGAGGATGCCACTTGGATGACTAAAGAAGACATTTTGAAACATGGATCCACTATTGTTGATCTAGTTCCTCAAGGGACTTCAGGGCAGTTCGGTGGTTGTGGACAGTTTACCAGTCCCCTGCCGATTCAAATTGCCCCTCCAACTACTCCAAATCATCGATGCAGGATTCATAAAGTCTTGCAAACATCCATTATAGAAGGAGAAGTGAATTGGTGAAGAAATCAACAAGTAACAATAGTTTTCTACCTTTGTATTCTATATTTTTCATTGTTCATGTACATGCTCTACTTTTGTACGGAGGATTCATAGAAGACTATGATGGTGGCTTGAAAGTAGGGTGAGTCTAGAATATTTTGCAGTTTATTTGGGCTTTTGAAACATTTGTAGATGGTAGATAGTTGTAATTTCCTAAATTTGGTTTGATAAATCCTCATCTAGGGTTTCTGACAAAAAATTATGATTTCCTCACCATTCCACTGATTCCAAACCTTCTAGATCAGTGGAATGGCTTCAATGTTGTTTTTTCTTTCATGTTATGTAAGAATTTTGGGTAGTGAACTGGATTTTGTGATGTTTGATTGAGAAGCCTAGTAAAACCATGTGCTAGGAGTATGTAGAAAGGAACAATATAAGTCAAATCTGTTGCAGTCAATGATGGCGCCTCAAAACCTGAAAAAGCCTTGGTTTGGGCATGAGATTGAAGTGTCTAACTAGTGCAGGAAGTTCTGTGACGCAAGAAAAGGGTACTTACTTTACAAAATAGGCCTAATTGACCAAGGGCTATTAGAGGACAATTATAAGTTAGGGTATATTGTCCAAAACAAAGTACCCCGAGTTTGTGATATGTGAAAGGGCATCAAAAAGGGTATCTTAGGATTGTCTAATATTTAAGTTTATAGGCCATTAGTGGAAGTTATTGCTGACTGTTCCATTTTGGAGGCCTAATTGAGGTAATGTTATAGGTCTGTCAGGAGAAACAGTCCACATGCTCAAAAGGAACCCATGCCAAATCTTGGATGTCTTGTCAAACCTTAAAAGATGACCCCTCCATGTCTATATTGAAGAAATTTTTGTTGGTCTAAATCATTTCACAAGAGAACCATGCTCTAGGCTTGAGTGTTGTCTTGACAAACTCATTGAATCACATTAAACACCATTGGACTCTGCATCAGGCTACAAGTTCAAAAAATACAAAGTTACTTTTTAAATTGAAGTCATATCATATTATTTATAGATACATGTTCTATGTAATAGAAGTTTTGAGATTCTTGTTGCATTATCGATTGAATTCAACACCCAATTTTTTCTTTTAGTTATGGCCACACATGTATCAAACATTGATTGTATTCTTGGGGCCATATATGCTACACCTCGTAGGGGTTTCAAGGCTCCAAAAGACTCATATGCTACATTTGGTAAATAGAGCATAAAGATGACATATTGGAGTCTGGAGGCACCTGAGGTAGGAGGAGATTTTTATCATCTCAAGCTATCTTTTCACTCAAAGATAATACATTAGATGAGAAGCACCAATTTTGATCTATGTCCCTTCATGAAGCAAGGGGGGCTTGGCAATAATTGTGGGTGCAATTTGTGTATTCACCTTGGTGCATTTCCTTTTGTGAATTGGAGAAGAGATTTGGTTCTCATAGCATTGAAGGAGGGATATTTATAGTTTTGAAGAAAAGTGGACTCTCGAAGGAGGAGAGTTGTTCCCTAAAGGAGGAATTTTGACACACTTGGAGGAGATGCAAACTCTTGGAGGAGAGTTTTCTCTCAAGGGATATTGACATTTTTAGAGGAAAGTGGACTCTTAGAGGAAAGTTGTCTCTCATATGCAACACTAGAGGAGGGATTGTGACACACTCAATGGAGTTGTGGACTCCTAGAGGAGAGTTGTTCTCTCATTGTGCATGGACAATGAGATTATGTTCTCTCATGCATGGTATAAAGGTTTTTTGGGGTTTGATAGTTAAGAGATCTGCTAATGAGTTCAGTTTGGTGCTTCCTTAGTGAGCAAAGAGAATTAGTGAAGGTGCTTCATCAAAGTTTCTAGAAGGGCTACTGTTTTAGTCCATACAATATTTAATCCTTTGTTCATATTGATGTAATAAGGGGGGAATGTTCAAGGATTTACATCATTAGTATAGTTTATAGTATAGCTTAGATAATAATAAAATAATAATAGGTTAGTTTCTTATTACTAATTAAATAAATGTTTTTTAGGTTTGTGATTTGCTTTATCGTAGAAGAAGTTAGTTGTCTTTATGGGAAAATCAAAGTCTTTAAAATCTATTTCTTTGTAATGTACAATAATCCAAAAAATACCAATATTATATCATATATTGTTTTGTTATATTTCTATGCAATTATGGTTTGATATCCTACAATTTTAAGCTTACAATTTCAATAAAATCATGATATAAAGAGAGTGTATATTCTTTAACCTAGTAGGAACCATTGATTTGATGCATAAACAATTGAGAATCGCCATGAATACAAAGGGATTGGATGCCCAAGGAGTGAGTAAAATACAATTCATGAATAAGTTCTTGATATTTAATACTATTATTGGTGCACATGAATTTGGTACACAAGGAGAGTAGTATGACTTTTTCTAGAGGATGAATGACATTTCCACCAACCCTTATGCCATTTCTACATCAAGAATCATAAAAGAACATATCTTATGTGTTGAAATAATCAAGCATAAGAATGTGTGCACCAAGGAAGGTGGCATTAACTTGGTAGAAAAAGAAGAAAGGATGTTACATAGTTGGTCCACAATAGCTTGACCTTTAATAGATTTTTGAGAAGCAAGTGTGAGATCAAACTCTCTAAGAAAGATATAAAATTATAGCTTGGGTCTTGTATTATTTTATCAAAGTACAAACTACATTTAATATACTACTTACTATATTGGATAATAACTAAAAATGTACTATAAACTACAAAATGTTATATTAATATGCTAAATGAAAGCAACACATGAGCTAGGAATTGATCTAGATGTAACTTTAAATGAACAAAAGAAACTTAGAAAGTGTCTATGATTGTTTGAAATAGTGTACATTGGGATGAAATGGGTTGTTACACATCTTCTATAAGGATTTAGACTATCATAGAATGCTTCTAGATGTGTTAGATGCCACTGTTTGGGTCTTAGACATTGGTATATAATGCTTGTGTCTAAGGCTTTAGTGCTCATTTTTTGATGGCTAGCATTGGTGACCTCCACAAACACTATTTCCTTCAACTATTCCTTCTAAAAAATAGTTTTCTTGCCTTATAATTTTTCCAAGCTTTTTACATGTTCAAACATTTAGCATCACCTCCTAGAATGTAGTATATGATAATGAAAGTCTCGATAGGAAATATAAATTATTATGATCTATTTAGAAATTCATTTAGTTAGTCCCCTATTTGGTTTATTATATCCTCCACATGTAGCTCATTAAAATAATGGAGTATGCGACACTTAGGTGCTCATGGTGAAGTGATGTGTATTGATATGTGATTCCTATGAAACCCTAGGATGGCTTCTATCTAAAATTTGTCTACAAGTGAGTTGAAGGAAAATAGGGAGATGAATGTGTCACTAAATATTGAGAGGATTAGGTACAAGAGTTTAAAGTAGGAAATTTGAGAATAGGAGGAATGTGAAGGTATACTTCCTACAATTAGGGTTTTTGGGATCTAATGGATGATGCACTATCTATGAAAATGATTGAAAATGCATGACAATGGTGAGAAATAGAATGAGTGGGAGCTATCAAAATTTCTAAGATTAACTAAATATTTCAAAGGTAAAGTGTGTGTACAATGATGATAAATCCCTAGAACACAACTGTAGAAAAGTGCTCAGATCATGGAAAAATGAAAGCACCATATACAAAGTGTAGTGAGTAATTAAAAGAGTGGGAATTTATTAGAGATTCCTAGAGAGATTTAGAATGAGATTTAAGCTAGGTTTATAAACATGTGTTTAGAAAACACCAATAAAAAAACATAGTAAGGAAGCAGTAAGCATGAGCTTTCCACAGTCCATAATAGTAAGTGAAAGTGTTTATGGATTCAACTGTATATGTTTTTGCATCAATGTTTCAGATCATACTCAATGATCCATCATCAGGAAGAGGGGAGTTATGGTTGAGATAGCAGACATAAAGTTTATAAAGGAGTAAGAGGAGAAGGAGAGAAAGGAATGCAAAATGAAGGGCAGTAGAAGAGGAGAGTAAATGAATTAAAAACAAAAAATAGGAAATAAAACAAAGAAAACAAAGGGAATATTAGTGAAAAAACAAAAAGAGAAAGGTGGGAAAAATTAGTGTAAAACTAGGTCACTCTAGCCTCAAACAAACAAACCAAAAGCTAAGAAAACTAAAAAATACAAACACAAGAACATCAGTGTATGTGAATGTATAAGACATTTGTTGTATATATATAAACATGCACACACCCAATATACATATAAAGCACAATAAATAATATAATAAAAATAGTACAATGTGTACACATATATATAAAGCAGAAAAACAAAACAAACAAACAAAAATAATAAATCCCCACACATAACAATATCTGTATTATGTGTGTAGGGTCAATATGCATATGTATGTGTATGTGTATGTGTATGTGTATGTGTATGTATATGTATATGTATATGTATATGTATATGTATATATATATATGTTAAATCAAAAAATGTCTCCCTAGGACTTTTTCCCTCCTAAGTTTAGCTCTTGGGTCCTTTTAGTGTAATCATGCATGTTTATTTTAACTCCCAATAGAAATCCCTGAAAACCCATGTCAAAATGGACCTAGGGGATAGTGATGAGCTTGACCCTACCTTGAAAATGGGGCTGAGGGCTTGGGTGCCCACAACCTAGTCTTTCCCTATTTAGCAGGGTCCCAAATTTTAAATATCAGTTATGTCACTATTAGAAGTGTCTGTTTCTGACATCTCAAGTTTGAATTACAAAATTAAAGCAAGAATGTGTTTAGTTGCATATATAAGCATGTTTAGGGATTCATTTGTAAACTAGAAGATGATTATGAACTTTTCATGCACTTATGATTTTAGAGCATTTAAAATATACATTGTTGCAGAGCAGACTTGTCTTGTTATTGTGTTTGTTATGCAGATTGGGCATCATCTTCTCATGATGTGAAAGATTTTCATCTATATCTGAGCTACACCTCTAAGGTGACATTTATTTGTGTTTTCAATCATTTATCAATTAGTTTTTGCCTCTCTCCTCTAGGGATATGCACTCTCTATCTGACAACAATGTTTGGAAGACTTGAATGTCCTTTTGGGGCTTGACTGAGGCAAGCTTCTAGACACCACAACCCCCAACCCCCTTTTCTGTGATTGCAGGTTATAGGTGCAGAAGAAGAAAAAGTGGAGTTGTAGGGAGGCATAGCAGAATGTCAAAATCAAAGATCTGAGAATAAAACCAAGACCTAGACTTGGGTACCTGCTCTGAAGCCCTCCGGATCTCTGAAGCAGAAAACCTCTGTGACAGTGGTGATTAGTTGCAGACAAATCCTAGAAGTCTCTGAAGAAACTGCTACCTAGGGCTTGGGTGCCTACTCTTTAGCCCCTGACTTTTTTGCATTCAGAATTCTAAAGTCTGGTATGTATTTACTCTTAATATTACATTCTTATCTGCGAGCATTTGTCATGATTTGTTTGTTTGTTTACGATTTTGTGAAATTAGGGTTTTAAGCATAATCAGGCTTTAATTAATCAATTAATCAGCAAATTCCAAGTTTCCTCTTTGTTCCAAGTGACACTAAATCTGTAGTAGATCCCTCTTGCAATATTTGTGGCTTAACTCCATTTATGTCCTTGAATGTAAGTTGTGAAAGGAGGATCTAACCAACACATCCATTGAAATTGAAAATCCCTCTTTTTACATGAAACATATATATACACACACACACACATACTCATATAAATTTTGTATAAAAACAAGACAAGAAATATAAAATATAGAAATACTTACAAATATATGGAAGGATACATACAATAAAACAAATAGTCATACATATACACATAACTATAAAGAAAAAAAAACAAACCAAATATAACAATAACTATATTTAGCACCACACACACTTAATATAGTTATTGTTAAGTGTGTGGAAAATTTTTGTTGTATTTGGTTTGTTTTTCTTCTTTATAGTTATGTGTATACGTATGACTATTTGTTTTATTGTATGTATCCTTCCATATTGTAAGTATTTCTATCTTGTTTTTATGCTCTATATTCATCAGTACACTTAATACGATATATATATATATATATACCCCACACACACATAATACAAATATTGTTATGTGTGGAGATTTATTATTTTTGTTTGTTTCTTTTGTTTTTCTACTTTATATGTGTGTGTGTGTACACATTGTACTTGTTGCAAGTATGTGCTTACCAGTGTTGTCATTGATGTCAACATATTTGTGGTGTCATTGGTGTCAACTATGCTCTTGTTTTGATTCTTACTTGTATTGAGTTAGTTGCTTTGTATTAACTTATATAAGTGTTGAAGATAATGAGAAAGTGTTCCTGATATTGAGTTCCCAAGTGCTTTTGAGAAAATTTGCTCTCCTAGTGGAAACAGTATATTGCAGAGTTTCCTGGTTTACAGAAGTATAGTGTAGTGTTTTGCTACACATATTCTGTATATTGAATATCTTTGTTTGTAGATTGGAAGTTATGTTAAGGAATGTCTATAGATGCTATGTTTCAAGTTTGAGCCTCCGATGTGAAGATTTGAGTGAGTTTTGTTCACCAGAGCAAAAACTATTTTTCTGAGTATTTAATGGTGACAGGGAGAATGTATTCTTCTTCGCATTTCTTTGCATTCAAGTTTTATAGTCTGCAGCTCTAGAATTAAGCTTATAATGATGTTATGCACCTTCAGTTAAAATGGTTCATAATTTTCTGCTCCGCAAGTGATCTTTCCTTTATGACAGTAGCCAACAGTAATGCTCAAGTGCTCCAGTTTGAATTATCTCATGGATAAAGTGTTTAGAGGTTGTACAAATGTTCTTGGTGATTGTAACGTGCTTGTGAATGTCTCTAGATCATGTTCCTACATTTTGATTGGTTTGCAAAGTGTAATTTGGATCATGGCTAAAGCGTGTTCCTAAAGGTCTTAGTGTTAACTCCAGTCTTGGCTGACCTAGTTGTTCTCACTACTTGTGGTTATGCTTTGAAGATTGTGGAAGCATGTTGTTGCGTGGAAGATTGCAATTAAGTCCCAGCTAAGGTGTGGCATGGTCTATATTCACTCTTTTCTCTCTCAAATCTATTTAGGTCTAGACCTATCTTAATGTATGTATGTTTGCCGACCTTGGAGATTGTTCCAATGGTTGATGATTGTAATGCTGACCTTGATGTTAATTCTAAGGTTGATGAATTGTATAAAAACATGTAATGAAGTTGTGAATTAGGAATATGTGTGTGAAAATGTGAATATAATTGTGTGTAATTGAAGAAGGTAGAGAAGAAGAAGAGTCAGTACGCTTTAATGGAATTAAACCCTGGCATGGAGTAGATGCTACTATCTAAGTTCACCAACTCTGGCAGCGAGCCACCCACTAGCAGTGAGCCACCCCATTGGCAGTGAGCCTCTTCTTTTACAATGAGCCTCTAATTTTTTGTATTGTTATTACATATTATATTGTGAGCTAACACTCACCGTAGTTTTTCCCTTATTGGGTTTCCATGTAAAAATCTGGTATCTCATGTGTTGAATGTGTGAATGTGTTTAAGTTTCTAATTTCATGCTTTCATAGTTAAAATACAATAACAGTGATTAAGTGGTTGATGTGTTAATGGTTTTGATGTTTTGGTTACAAATGATTCACCCTCTTGTCTTAGTTGTCTTGTTCTTTTCAACAATTGGTATCAAAGCGAGGGTTCCTTAGTAAAGAGCCTAACAACTCAAGGTAGATCCAAGATGGCAAACGGGAAGGAGTCACCGTAGTTTGATGGAATGGATTATGCTCTTTAGAGGGTACAGATAAAATGTCATCTCATTTCTCTTGGTTATAATTTTTGTAAGATGGCAGAGAAAAAGTATACTATTCCTCAAAATGGACCATCAGATGAAGATGAAGTCAAACAATATGAGTTTAATGGAAAGGCTAGAGATGCTTTGTTAAATGCTTTATCCAAGACTGAGTTAGTGAAAGTAATGGATCTGGAAATTGCTCATGAGATCTGGGAAAAGTTGAAAATTTTGTATGAAGGAGATGATTCTATGAAGAGTGCAAAATTACAAAATTTGAAGGTGAAGTATGAAGCCCTGAAGATGAGTGATGATGAGAATATAACAATCTACATGCAAAAGGTTAATGAAATTGTCAATGGAATCAAAGGTATTGGAGGAATTGTTGATGAAGACGAGGTTGTACTGAAGATTCTTAGGTCTTTGCCTAAATCCTATAGTCACAAGGTGTCAACAATTAAAGAAGTTATGAGTGTGAACAAGATTACAAAAGATCAGTTGCTTGGGAAGCTTAGAGCTTTTGAGATGAGAGAGTTCGGTGATGCTCTACCGAAGATTGAGATTGTTTTCAAAGCCAACACTTCAAAAAAGATTACAAGACCCCAAAAGTATGCCATGGAATCTAATGATGACCTTAATGAGATTGAAGCCAACTTTGTGGATAGAATGCAAAGAGGTACCAGTAAGTTCAAAGGCAAATTACCATTAAAATGCTTTTTTTGTGGTAAGATTGGTCACTATGCCTCCAAGTGTCTGGAGAGAATTGAGAGAGGTAAGAAGAAATTTGAAAGTAGGCCTAGAATCATAATAAAATGCTATTATGTTAGAGATCTTGATGATGATGGTATAACAGATGATGGGTCTGTTGATACTAGTGCAAATGAATGCTTGTTTATTGCAATTAAGGAAGAACCTATGTCTACTAATCCTGCTAGTTGTGTGAAGGAAGAAAAACTAGTGTAAGAGAGTGCTTTGTCTATCTTCCAGGTTGAGAAGGATAAGAATGAATGGATTATTGAGAGTGGATGTTCACATCACATGACCGGTGATAAAAGTAAGTTTGTAAGTTTGGAAAAGTATGATGGAGGACTGGTTAGGTTTGGAGATGATGCAGCTGGTAAGATTTGTGGAAGAGGATCTATCTCTTTTGATGGAAAGCACAATATAGATGATGTTCTATATGTGAAGGGTTTAAAGCATAATCTTTTAAGTGTTGGTCAGATGTGTGACAAAGGTTATGATCTGATATTCAAGGATAATGGATGCAATATCATGGAAAGGTCCAGAATAGTGATTGCTATGGGTAAGAAGACTAGAGGTAATGTTTATCACTTGAGGGGAATTGATAATTGTTGTTTGTTGGCTCAGACAGATGAGAGTTGGTTGTGGCATAGAAGGATGTGTCATATCAATTTTGACAACTTGGTGAAGATAAGTTTAGTACAAGCTGTGAGAGATTTTCCTAGGCTTGTGAAGCCTTCTAATACTATCTACAAGGAATGTCATTTGGGGAAATAGACAAGGACAAGTTTCAAGAACAAAGAACAATTTTCTTTTGGATGACACGCGCTGGTGCATATAGATTGTGTGGTCCTACAAGAACAAGAATTTTGCAAGGAGACATGTACTTTATGCTACTTATTGATGATTATTCTAGAATGACTTGGGTCACTTTTCTGAAAGATAAATTAGAAGCCCTAGACAAGTTCAAAGCTTTCAAGGCAATGGTTGAGAATGAGATAGAACTAGGGATCAAATGCTTAAGGTTTGATAGAGGAGGTGAGTTTACATCAAATGAATTCAATGTTTTCTATGAAGACAATGGGATAAAGAGATAGTTGTCTGCTCCTAGGACACCTGAGCATAATGGAGTTGTTGAAAGAAAGAACAGGATAGTTCAAGAGGCTTCTAGGTCAATGATGATGGAGGCTAACCTATCGGAAGTGTATTGGAGAGAAGCTATACATACTGTTGTCTACATTCAAAACAAAGTTCAAGTCAAAGGTAATGGTACTAAAACTCCTTATGAATTTTGGTATGGAAGAATTTCAACAGTGAAATATTTTAAAGTTTTTGGAAGCAAATGTTATATCAGAAGAGATGAAGAGTTAGGCAAGTTTTATGCTAGGTGTGATGAAGGAATTTTCCTTAGATACTCTACTAAGAGTAAGGTCTACCAATGCTACAATAAGAGATTGAGGAAGATCATTGAGAGTGCTAATATAAAAGTTGATGAAGACGGGGAAAGCATATCAGATTTGAGTGGCTATGAATCAGATGAACCTGCTGCTATAGTAAATGAAGATAAAGTTGAACAAAAAGACAATCAATTTGAAGAAGAAAAACTCTAGAAAGTGTTGTTAAGACTCCCAAGTATGTAAGGATCAATCATCTGAAGATCAAATTATTGGTGACAAAAGCAAAGGGGCACTGACAAGGAAAAGAGCTATAGAAGAATAGGTGAACTACTACTTACTTTCAAATATTGAACCTAAAATTGTAAGTGAAGCCTACAAAGATGAGAATTGGGTAAAGGCTATGGAAGAAGAACTAATGCAAATAGAAAAGAATCAAACTTGGGAATTAATACCTAGACCTACTAATAAGAATGTGATTGGAACTAAATGGGTGTTCAGAAACAAGATGAATGAAAGTGGAGAAGTGCTAAGAAACAAAGCAAGACTGGTATGCAAAGGATATTCTTAGGTTGAATGTAGAGATTTTGAGGAGAATTATTTTCCTATGGAAATGATTGAAGCAATAAGAATGTTTTTGGCATTTGCAGCATGCAAAGATTTCAAGGTGTACTAAATGGATGTGAAGTCTACATTCTTGCATGGAGTGCTAGAAGAAGAAGTTTACATTGAACAACTAGAAGGATTTCAGTCATCAGACCAAGGTGACATGGTGTACATGTCGAAGAAGGCCTTGTATGGACTCAAGAAAGCTCCTAAAGCTTGGTATGCAAGGCTGGACAAGTATTTGCTGCAATTAGGATTCAGTAAAGGTACTGTAGATAGTAATCTCTACTTCAAAATTAATGATGATCAAATTTTGATTGTTGTGGTCTTTGTTGATGATATTATCTTTGGAGGCAATGAAGTTATGTGTAAGAAATTTGCATAGGAAATGCAAAAGGAGTTTGAGATGTCTATGTTTGGTGAAATGAATTTCTTTCTAGGGCTGCAAATTACTCAATCAGAAAAAGGAATTTTCATTTCTCAATCCAAGTATGTGAAAGAGTTGTTGAAGAAGTTTGGAATGGAGGATCCTAAGCCTGTCTGTACTCCTATGGTAACTGGTTGCAATCTTAGCAAGAATGATGAATCACCTAAGACTGATAAAAAAAAGTATAGGTCTATGATTGGAGGACTACTTTATCTAACCCATACAAGACTAGATATAATGCATGCAATTTGTCTTGTAGCAAGATTTCAAGAAGATCCCAAAGAGTCACATGTGATGGTAGTCAAGAGGATCATGAGGTATTTAAATGGCACTTCAGACTATGGATTGTGGTATCCCAAAGATATTGATTTCACTCTTAGTGCTTATATAGATGTAGATTGGGTTGGAGATAATGATGACAAAAAAAGTAGAAGTGGAGGTGCTTTCCTCTTGGATAACAGATTGGTTTCATGGTTGAGAAAGAAACAAGAATTAATTTCTTTGTCTACTATAGAAGCAAAATATATTGATGTAGCATGTTGTTGCACTCAAGTGCTTTGGATGAAGCAAACATTAAAGGACATAAGAGTTGTGTATGAAGAACCTATTTCAATTTTTTGTGACAACACAAGTGCTATAAACATTTCAAAAAATCTAGTAATGCACTCAAGAACAAAGCATATATCAATAAGGTATCACTTTCTGAGAGAAAAGGCAACAAAGAATGAAGTGAAGATGGAATATGTATCTACCAAGGATTAGATTGCAGATATTTTCACCAAGCCTCTACCTAAGGATACTTTTGAGTATCTTAGGGAGAAGTTAGGGATCATTACCTCTCCTTCTCTAAACTAAGATGCATAAGGAATGTGTCAATCCAGTGGTGTCAAAAGTTTCATCTTTTGATTTGGATTGATGTTTAGAAGGCTACCTCTCAAGGGGAGTAGGTAGATGTTGCTGATATGAGTTCCTGACAAAGAGCAATAAGTGTTGTAGTATTGCTAACAAGGGGAGTGGAAGAATAATTCTATTTTGATCAAAGCAGAATTATGCAACTATGTGCAAAGGAAGAGAAGTGACGCCCTTTTCCATTGATGTCAAAGGGGGAGAGAAATCATGTGAAAAACTCAGGGGGAGAAAGAGTTCAAATGTGTAAAGAAAAAGGGGGAGAAAGTAATCAATGCTGAATTTTGTCTTGATGGTTCTTATAGTTTTTTGTGCATCAATGTTGCCATCAATGACAAAGGGGGAGATTGTTGCAAGTATGTGCTTACCAGTGTTGTCATTGATGTCAACATATCTGTGTTGTCATTGGTGTCAACTGTGCTCTTGTTTTGATGTTTACTTGTGTTGAGTTAGCTGCTTTGTATTGACTTATATATGTGTTGAAGATAATGAGAAAGTGTACCTGATATTGAGTTCCCAAGTGCTTTTGAGAAAATTTGCTCTCCTAGTGGAAATAGTGTATTGCAGAGTTTCTTGCCTTGCAAAAGTACAGTGTAGTATTTTGATCTACTTATTCTGTATACTAAATATCTTTGTTTGAAACTTGGAAGTTATGTTAAGGAATGTTTGTAGATGCTATATTTCAAGTTTGAGCCTCCAGTGTGAATATTTTAGCGAGTTCTATTCACCAGAGTAAAAACTATTTTTTTGAGTATTTAATGGTGACAAGGAGAATGTATTCTGCTCCGCATTTCTCCACATTCAAGTTTTACAATCTGCGGTTCTAGAATTAAGCTTGTAATGATTTTATGTGCCTTTAGTTAAAATGGTTTGTGATTTGGTGCTTTGCAAGTGATCTTTCCTTTATGAACAATTGTTGAAAGTAATGTTCAAGTGCCCTAGTTTGAAGTATCTCATGGATAAAGTGTTTAGAGGTTGTGTGGATGTTCTTGGTGATTGTAACATGCTTGTGGATTTCTCTAGATTGTGTTCTACATATTGATTGTTCCGCAAAGTGTAATTTGGATCATGGCTAAAGTGTGTTCCTAAAGGTCTTAGTGTTAACTCTAGTCTTGGCTAACATGGTTGTTCTCACTACACGTGGTTATGCTTTAAAGATTGTGGAAGTGTGTTGATGTGTGAAAGATTGCAATTAAGTCCCAGCTAAGGCATGGCATGGTCTACATTCACTCTTTTCTCTCTCAAATTTGTTTAGGTCCAGACCTATCTTAATTTATGTATGTTTGCCAACCTTGGAGATTGTTCCAATGGTTGATGATTGTAATGCCGACCTTAATGTTAATTCCAAGGTTGATGAATTGTATAAAAACATGTAATGAAGTCATGAATTAGGAATTTGTGTGCAAAAATGCAAATATAACTATGTGTAACTGAAGAAGGCAGAAAAGAAGAAGAATCAGTATGCTTCAATGGAACTAAACCCTGGCATGGAGTAGATGCTACTATTTCAGTTCACCAACTTTGGCAGTGAGCTACCCACTGACAGTGAGCCACCCCATTAGTAGTGAGCCTCTTCTTTTGTAGTGAGCATTCTGGGCAGTGAGCCTTTGAATTTTAGTATTGTTACTACATATTATATTGTGAGCTAACACTCACCATGGTTTTTACTTTATTGGGTTTTCCATGTAAAAATTTGGTGTCTCATGTGTCTCATGTGTGAATGTGTTTAATTTTCTGATTTCATGCTTTCATTGTTAAAATACAATAACAGTGATTAAGTTTTTGATGTGTTAATGGTTTTGAAGTTTTGGTTATAATTGATTCACCCCCCCTCTCAGTTGTCTTGCACTTTTCAACAGTACTATGTTTATTATATTATTTATCTTTCTTTATATGTATATTGGGTGTGTGCATGTTTATATATATATATATATGTTTTTGTACAACAAATGTCTTATACATTCACATACACTAGTGTTCTTGTGTTTGTACTTTTTAGTTTTCTTAGCTTTTTGGTATGTTTGTTTGAGGCTTGAGTGACCTGGTTTTACACTAATTTTTCCTACCCTTCTTGTTTTCTTTTTCACTAATATTCTCTTTGTTTTCTTTGTTTTATTTCCTATTTTTTGTTTTTAATTCATTTTCTCTCATCTTCTAGTGCCCTTCATTTTGCATTCCTTTCTCTCCTTCTCCTCTTACTCCTTTATAAAGGTCATGTCTGCTATCTCAACCATAACTCTCCTCTTCCTGATGATGGATCATTGAGTATGATCAAAAATGTCGATGCAAAAACATACACAATTGAATCCAGAAACACTTTCACTTATAGTAAGGAAGTGTTTCTAATAGTTGAGGGGCCCTAGAATTCAAATTATGAGCTGGACACTAGTGTCCAAGGGCATTAGTGTCTTTTAGACATCAAACTTTCATCATTTAGGTGATGGTTATATAGATAAAATTTTGAGTCTTTTCACATGTGCATTATGTTTTAGTGAGAAGTACATGTTAAGGAATTAGTGAAATAATACATAAGATATGACTATGAGCATAGACATTAAAATGAGTGTAAAAATGTAAGTGAACATTGTGAAGTATGTAATTTTTGACCTTATAATACTAACAAAAACATAAGAAAGATGTTTTCTCATACTTGGGTTGTCATCATGGTGATTTTTTTTGATAAAAACCATTTGTGTATAACTGTAGCTCAAGATTCATAAAGTAAACCTCTTTTCCAATAACATATTAGCATCTTTAAGACTTGAGAAACATATGAGAGGGCCTAAACTATATCTCCAAATGTACAATTAAATATTGTAAAAAAATAAAAATAAAAAAGACTTTTTTAGTTGATATAAGATTGTTTATATTCTAAAGATACTTCTACATTAGTATTGCAACTAAAGATAATAAAAAGTTAAAACCTTATTGTTACAGGAAAATGTGGATAATATCAATAATAAACAATAACCCAATAACTCAATGAAAATGGAAATAAACAAGATTCAAAACAAAGAACAATACCTTCACAAACCTTGTTACTTCGTAGCTTTCATTGGTCGCCTAATCTCAATTGATCTTTTGTGTGAATGAAGCCCTTAGAAAGTGCACTTCCTTGCTTTGTTTCTTCAAGATGACAATAAAGAAATGGCTATGATATTTCTTGTAATGAACAGAATCTTCAATACAATAAAAATGGTGGTCGCAAGGTATGAAATGGTGTGGGTGCCAAAGGCGCGCTATGAATTCTGCAGAGTAAGTTTACTGAAAGCTTGGATTCTTGAAATGGAGGAATAAGGGTGTATTTATAGACTTGTGCAAGAGAAGATCAACGGTATAGAATGAATAAGAAGATTAACGGTATAGAAGACTTGAGAGGATGTGCACAAGAATAGAAAGAAGACAAGTGTCACACAAAAAAAACTGCTTTGTTTGAGTTAACTACTTTCTTGATAAAGATAAGATTTGATTTCATAAATTAGAATACTTTCTTCTAATTTAAGAGTTGTTGATAAAAACAAGATTGATTAAATCAATTAACTCAACTTGAGATTTACTTTTTGCATGATTTGATAGAAATTAAATAATAAATTATTTAATTTTGTGTGCATGATGAACAAGATTAATTTTTAGAAGATTTGGAAGATTTTCGAGGAATTAGAAGATAAAAAAGCAAATTAAATAAATAAATTTATTTAATTGTTTGTGCATGTTTTGGAAGAATAAATAAAATATTTGATTATATTTTATTTTTAGAGATTGAGAGAATTTAAATAAATTTGATCGATTTATTTAAATTTGGAGGAACAATTGACTTAATTAAATAATTAAGAATTATTTAATTGTAGATAAGAAGATTTGGAAGAATTTGATGAAACTAATTAAATAAGTGATTTTATTTAATTTTTGGGAGGAATATGAACCAAATAAATAAATTGATTTATTTATTTATTGATAGAGGAATAAGGAAGAAATAAATATTTATTTAGACAGAGTCGTGTCATTTTTAGGTGTATACATTTTGTCTCTTTGATGCAATGTGTTTTATCATGTTGTTTCAAAGAAAGTTAAATTTATGATAATGCTACATGCCCGAGTTTGCCCCTGGTACAGGTTTAACAATGCTAGGTTGCCCCCTCGAGAGATTGGACTAGAAGAAAAAGGGAGAGGGAGTGAGACGGACAATCTCACAATGAAGAAGGTGAAACAATTAGGTTGGGGTGAAGAAATTTGTTGGAGAAAGAGCTGAATGATATGTGATGCAAGATAAAATGATAACACACACAAGCAAGAAAGCAAGTATGCACAAATGATACAAGAACAAACAAGGTATTGCCCCTGTCTAGCCATAAACCAATGGTAGATCGATAATGATTGATGACAATAGTGTTGTCATTGAGGGGATCGATATATCCCTAGATCAACACAAAGATATGGAAAAGATATATGCCACTGTCAATGATGATTGATTGATTTAGTTTATTCACTAGATTAGGATCAAAACCATTCATTGCGATTGGATAATTTGACAAGATTGATTAACTTGATTGGCATGGATTAAGGATAGACTTACATTTGGATCACTGCTTGGATGGACTGCACAAGGATGAAAGATACAATGATAGATAGAAATTTGGTTGACAGAAGAATGACTCGACTGAAGGACTCACAAGCTTTTGTAAGCTCTGACACCGTAAACAAAATCTTTATTGATGGATGGTATATGGAATACAATTTGATATGGATGGATGCGGATACTTTGTCATCTTGATATTGCAAGTATTTTGAAGTGCTTGTTTCATCATTGGGCTTTTTAAATGTTGTAAGAAAATACAAGCATCTATGTATAATTGAACCGAGATGACCTGAGTATTACTTACATGGATTTTGATATAGCAAGTTGATACAAGCATCTAGTCAAAAATTGAATCTAGATGACCTAAGTACTTCTTATGTTTCAACAAACAAGGATTGCCCATTTTCATGTTTAGATCTTTGAAGTCCTCGATGATCTTTTACAGATCATATCGTTAGACAAAAGGTCATCACATTACTAAGGATTGATCCACAAACAACAAACAAAGAAGATAATCATGCCCCCATCATAGCAACTCTAGTTTTTAGGCATCCTTGAGTAGTGTAGAAAGACATGATAACAAAAATCAAGACCCTGTAAATTAATCTGCTCACAAACACAAAACATTATTGCATTAGATGTGTCCTCTTGCCATAATTTAGATAAAATCATTTTGAGTGTTTAGGTACTTCTTTGTTTTTCCTTGGATAGGTTGATGTCTTGAGTCAAAATTTCTATTTTGGAAGAGGACTTTGTTGCGCTTGCGTGTCTAGTGAAAGATATCATAATGCTTATTGGTGTCCTCTTAGAACATGTGGCATTTCAAGAATCCAATTCCGTAACCAGGTTGAGGAATTGTCCCCCAATTTAGACAAAAGGATCAACTTTATTATGGATGAATTGACAAACAAATACAAAGAAATGAGCCCTAAGGGACTGACCTAGTGCCTCGGGAGTGCATTGTTAAATGGCCTTACCTACGTGACAACACAAAGGCAACATAGTTCGAGGTGAACTTGGTGGACCTAGGACCTAGGCGATGGGGAAGATGCAGAATTAGATGGATAGAAGGATAAATGACACTTGATGGAATGGATGGGAAAGGAGCAAGCTTCGAGGGCACATCGATGATGGCCTTGCCTACTTGATAGCTCAGAGGTGACATAGTTTGAAAATGGTTTGATGGATTGGCCTAAGATGGATGACACGATGGATGCAAGTCTAGACTGGTGGCTTTGACGACAGAAGACGATAAGGATGAGTGAACAACAAGCCATGGTAGGTATACTGATGTGATCCAGTGGATGTTGTTAGGAGGTACAAATGAGGAACAAGGTTGGAAAAGATGGAGAAGGCGGTTTATCACAAGTAGTGCTTGTTTACCAGGTTTTCACCACTTGCTTTTATTTGCACAATAGCTAAAATACACATGACGCCTATTTTCTAGGTTTTCATCATGGTATGTATCCAAGGCACCTGTTTACCAGGTTTTCACTAGAGGACAATTTTTTTGTTGTTTTTCCTTTTTTTTTTTGTTCTTATTTTTTTATCTTTTTTTTAATTTTTTTGTTGTTTTTGACTCCCTTGCATTGGGGTTTAGGTGTAGAACTTGTGAAGATGCATGTTGTTGATGGGATCATCAAATAGTTCACCTTTTGATGTAGCCAATTGATAGGCACCTAACCCATAGGCAGCAATGATGATGTAGGGACCCAGCCAGTTCGGTTCAAACTTACCTTTCTTTTCCTAATCTTGCTGATGGCGGAGATTTTCCTTAAGCACTAGATCACCAACTTGAAATACCTGGGGTTTTACTCTGTGGTTGTAACTTATAGACATCCTTTGTTGATAAGCCTTGAGATGGTTAAAGGTATGTTGCCTTTGTTCTTCCAACATCTCTAACTCTTGAAGTCTAGACACTGTGTATTCTTCATCAGATATGAGGCCTTTTAACAAAACTCACAAGGATGGGATCTCAACTTCAATGGGCAAGATGGCTTTAGATCCGTAGACTAGGGAGTATGGTGTTGCACTTGTGGGTGTGCAAATACTTGTGCAGTAGGCCCATAGTGCGGGATTTAATTGGATGTGCCAATCACGGCCGGCATCATTGACAATCTTTCTCAAGATTTTTAAGATGGTCTTATTTGATGCCTCTGCCTGGTTGTTTCCTTGGGGGTAATATAGGGTGGAAAAATGGTGTTGGATATGAAATTTGTCACATAGTTCTTTGACATCTTGTTTTTGAATGGTCATCCATTATCATTGATAATGGATAAAGGGATACCATAAGTAGCAAATGATGTAGTTTAGGAATCTATTTTCCTGTGACATTGGCTAGGGGTACAGCTTCAATCCACTTTGTAAAGTACTCAGTGGCGGTGATTATGAATTTATGGCCATTGGATGATGGAGGGTGGATCTTTCCCACTAAGTCGAGTCCCCATTGACAGAAAGGCCAAGGAGTCATTAAAGGCTGCAGCTCCTATGCTGGTGCATGTATTAGGTTTCCATGGATTTGGCATTTCTTGCACTTCTTTACAAAATGATAGGAATCTTTTTCCATAGTTGGCCAGTAGTATCCCATGCGTATGATTTTCTTGGCTAGGGTAAGACCACTAGAGTTGGTCCTGCATATACCGTCATGCACTTCACTCAGGGTGGTTTGATATTCCTTGCTATCGAGACACCTAAGGAGAGTACCATCAAGACCTTGTCAATATAAAGTATTGGTGATAATGGCATAACGGGATGCCTAGCGGATGAAGGTTCACTTTTGGTTATTTGAGAGATTAGGTGGTAGGGTATTCTCTTTAAGATAGGCAAATATTTTTTTGTATAGGGGAGAATCAGATCCTACAATATGGCAAATGATGTGGGATTCAGGAGTGTTGTATGCAGAATGGGACATGGATCTATCAAGAACTCATAGCATGATTGGTTGTTAGGGATGTCGAGGAGAGATGCAATCATTGCCATGGTGTCTGCTGCTTTATTCTCTATCCTTGGTATCTGCTCAAAAGAGATCTCAACAAAGTATTCTTTGAATTCATCCACCATTTGTTTGTATGGTATTAACTTCTCATCCTTTGTTTGATAGTCGTCATTCACTTGGTTAATGACCAATTGTGAGTCACCATACACTTGAAGTTCTTTGATGTTCCATTCAACTGCTAGCTTGATTCCAATGACTAGGGCTTCATACTCTGCCACATTGTTAGTGCATGGAAAGAGCAGTCTGTATGATTTTGGAATGGTGTTGCCATTAGGTGTGATCAACAAGATACCTACCCCAGACCCATGCTGAGTATAGGAACCGTTGTAGTAGAGTTTCCAGATTGTTTTGGTTATGTGGAAGATAGACTCATCTAGAAATTTGAAGTTTAATGGGTTATCATCTATTAAAGGTGCATCTACCAGCTAATCTACAAGTACTTGACCCTATATTGTGTGCTTCTCTACATACTCGATGTCAAACTCACTGAGTAGCATGACCCATTTGGACAATCTACCTGTAAGGGCAGCTTTGTTGAGCAAATACTTTAGTGGATCAATTTTTGTTACTAGCTTGATGGAAGCGATAGCATGTAATGTCTCCATTTTTGTAAAGCAAAGACCATAATGAGGCATGCTCTTTCAATTGGTGTGTATTGTAGCTCATAACCAACCAGTGTTCGGCTGATGTAATAAATTGCTTGTTCTTTTCCTTCATGATTTTGCTGTGCAAGGAGGGCACCTAGAACTATTGGTGTGGCAGAGATATAAAGTAGCAGAGGCTTACCCTAGATTAGTGGCATCAATACAGGGGGTTGTTGCAAGTATGAGGTGAACCAATGTTGTCATTGATGTCAACATACTCATATTGCATTGACAAGAAGGATTGGATGAGCAGTGTGCTGAGGATATTGAGAAAATTAGCCTCAGTCAGGAACAGTGAAGAATAGTGATAAGAAGAAGGCAAATGTATTGTATAGGATGTGAACTAGAGGATGCGGATTAAAGGGTTTGTAGATATGAGTCTTGAGATGCTTTAGTTAAGATTTCAGAGGTTCGCATGAAGATCTGAAGGAGTTGTGGCTGTCGGTATAGAACTAGTTTTGGTAAGTGTTTAGAGGTGACAGAGGATCACAGAAAGGTCAGGTGAGGTTCAGAATTGTATAATCATAATCTACGGATTGGAAGGAGTGTTTGGGATGTCCTTGTGATGTGTCATCTCAATTTGTGTATGATTTTGAGGTCCGGAAGTGTCTTTTCCATTGTGACAGTGGTGACAGACTGTGTTCTTGAAGTTCTAGATGAGGAAGAGAAGAGATTCCAGTATGTAGAGAAAGTGCGGATGTACCTGGTCATTCAAGCAGGCTTGTGAAGGTTATTGGATCATGATGAAGTCGTGTTGTTGGTCCACATTGATGGTAGAGCCCAGAATTGAAGTTATTCTTCCAGATGAAGTTCTTGTTCCGACTAGCCGACCGGATGAGTTGTTCATCCTGCGAATGTTCTTATGATGGCCGACCGGATGTGTTATTCATCTTGCGGATATTCTTATGGTTGATTGCTGACTTAGATGATTGTTCCTAAGTCGATGTCTTGTATAAATAAAGGTTTGTGAGTTCATTTAGTAGTGTGGATTATGGGAATGAGTGTGGTGTAGCAAAGAGAAGTGCGAAAGGCAGAGCAGGGATTTTGGGCTTAAATGGAACTGATCCGGACATAGTAGAGATGTCATTCTCTAGTTCAAGATTGTGATTCTTATCACTCTGTAGATAGTGTGTCTCCTTGTAGGCAGTGTGCCTCTTTGTGAGCAGTGTGCTCAGGCAGTGAGCCCTAATTGGCAAGTGCCATTCTTTTTCTTATTCTTCTAACAAAGAATAATCCTTGGGTTAATCACCCCGTGGTTTTTCCCTTAACCGGGTTTTCCACGTCAAAATCTTGGTGTTCAATGTGTTGATGTTTATCTGCTCTTGTGTTTATGCATTATGCTTTCATGGATGATTAATTGATATACTATTAACTAACAAAGAAGAATCAAGTATTTAAAAAGCAGGTTTTTATACAACTGATTTACCCCCCCCCCTCTCAGTTGTATGCCCTAGATCTAACAATTGGTATCAAAGCCAAGTTCCTCTGAAAGGAGCTTAACCGCTTGAGGAGATCCAGGATGTCATCATACAAGAAGGATAGTCCGAAGTTCGACGGAACCAACTTTACCCTCTGGAAAGGTCACATGAAATGTCACTTGGAATGTATGGGAAAAGCATACTTGGCCATGGTCTCAAAACCATATGTACCTCCACAAGGTGGTCTGACAACTCTGAATGAAATCACAGATGCTGAAAACAATCTGTAGACCAAGGAAGCTCTGCTAAGCACATTAAACGACTCAGATCTCTCAAATGTTATCGACCTACCAACTGCATATGAGATCCTGACTAAATTGGAACTTCTGTATGAAGGAGATGAGTTTGTCAAGAGTGCAAGGTTGCAAAGTTTGAAAGGGAAATTTGAAAGATTGAAGATGAGAGATGATGAAAACATCACTACCTTTATGCCAAGAGTGAATGAGTTGGTATGTGGAATTAGAAATGTTGGTGGAACTCTAGATGAAAATGAGATTATTTGCAAAATCCTCAGATCCCTTCCTACTGCCTACAAAATCAAGGTTGCTGCCATTGATGAATTTAGAGCCCACACAACTGTCACAAGAGAGCAATTGGCTGGCAAACTAGCTACATTTGAAATGACCGAGTTTGGAGATGATCCTCCCAAGACTGAATCTACCTTCAAAGCGAGTGCCTATGTGAAAGGCAAACAGAGACTTGATCCAGGTGAAAACTCTTCAAGGAAGATGTCATGGTATGATCAAGCAAGAAGAGACATGGAAGAAGAAGAAGCGAAAACAGCTCAACTTGAAGCCCTCATTGCAAAGAGACTGCCAAGAGGATCCGGTAAGTATGAAAGAAAACTACCCTTTAAATGCTTCAACTGTAATAAGATTGGTCATTTTGCTTCAAGATGTCTGGAAAGATCTGCAAGGACTAATTCTAACAGACAAAGGTTTCAAAAGAATTGCTATTATGTTCATGAAGAAGATGACAATGAAGGAGTAACAGATGATGAATCAGAACTAGGAAGCAAATCCAGAAATGAATGGGTGTTTATTGCCATCAAGGAAGAAGATTCAATACTCTCTGAATCTGTCAATCAGAAGGTTGTGGAAAAAGCTTTGGCTGCTCAAGTGGAAGAAAAGGATGATTGGGTTATTGACAGTGGATGTTCTCACCATATGACTAGTGACAAGGATAAGTTCTTGGATTTGGAAAGGTATGAAGGAGGAATGGTAAAATTTGGTGGCAATTCTACTGGCAGAATCAAAGGTAGGGGAACTATTTCCTTTGATGGAAAGAGCAAAACAGGTAATGTACTATATGTTGAAGGATTGAAGCACAATCTTCTCAGTGTTGGTCAGTTAGTAGACAAACGCTATGATCTTCGGTTCAAGAATGGAAAATGCAGAATATTTACAAGTTCCGGAACTGAAATTGCATCCGATACTCAGACAAAAGGTAATATCTTTCATCTGGTTGGTTCAAATAAAAGTTGTCTGTTTGTTCAAATTGATTAGAGTTGGTTATGGCATAGAAGAATGTGTCATGTAAATTTTGATAACATCATCAAGATAAGCAATACTCAGGCTGTAAGAGATCTTCCAAAATTGATAAAACCTACAAATAGTTTGTGCAAAGAATGTCAGCTAGGTAAACAGAGCAGAATCTCTTTCAAAAGCAAAGATCAATCCTCTACCGGATTGTTGGAACTAGTACATACTGATCTCTGTGGTCCGACAAGAATCAAGAGTCTACAAGGTGATAGATATTTCATGTTGCTAATTGATGACCATTCCTGGATGATGTGGGTTACCTTCCTAAAGGAGAAATCAGAAGCCCTTGAGAAGTTCAAAATCTTCAAAGCTATGGTAGAGAATCAAACTGGATTGAAATTGAAGTGTCTAAGGTCTGATAGAAGTGGTGAATTTACATCTGGTGAGTTCATTGACTTTTGTGAGAAGCAGGGTATAAGAAGATAGTTGTTTGCTCCCAGGACTCCACAGCAGAATGGAGTAGTTGAGAGAAAGAACCGGGCAATCCAGGAAGCTGCCAAGACAATGATGTTGGAAGCAAATGTTCCTCAAATGTTTTGGAAAGAAGCTATCAGCACTGCAATCTACACTCTCAATCGAGTTCAAATCAGAAACAACATCGGTAAGACCCCTTATGAACTCTAGTTTGGCATCACTCCTACTGTGAAATATTTCAGAGTATTTGGTAGCAAGTGTTATATTAAAAGAGATGAAGATCTAGGAAAGTTTGATGCTAGAAGTGATGAAGGAATTTTCTTGGGTTACTCCACTCAAAGCAAAGCATACCGGTGTTACAATAAGAGATTGAGGAAGATGATAGAAAGCACTAATGTGAAAGTTGATGAAGGAATTGAGAAGCCCTCAAGGTTTTATGAGTTTGATGAGGATGACCAAGATGGTGTTCAAGTTCAAGGAGCTCAATCCTCTCCGGTAAGTCAGAATCAGCCTGATCCGGTAAATCAGGAAGAAGAAATAGGTCTGAATGAGCCTGATCAAGAAGCAGCAGTACAAAATGCTCCCAAAATTCCAAGGTATGTAATACAGAACCACTCTGAAGATCAGATCATAGGTGACAGAAACAAAGGTGTGCAAACTAGAAGGAATATTGCTCAAAATCAGGATGAATGTTGTCTGATTTTAAAGATTGAACCCAAAACAATAAATGAAGCTTGCAATGATGAAAACTGGACCAAAGCAATGGAAGATGAATTGATGCAAATTGAGAGAAATCATACTTGGGATCTTGTTCCCAGACCTAGAGACAGGAATGTGATTGGAACCAAATGGGTTTTCCGGAACAAACTGAATGAAGCTGGTGAAGTAATCAGAAACAAAGCTAGATTCGTCTGCAAAGGCTACTCTCAAATAGAAGGAATTGATTTTGAAGAAACCTTTGCTCCGGTGGTAAGAATTGAAGCAGTCAGATTACTCCTAGCATTTACTGCCTTCAAAGACTTCAAGGTATATCAGATGCATGTCAAGTCTGCCTTCCTAAATGGTGATCTGGAAGAAGAAGTTTACATTGAACAACCGGATGGATTTCAATTGTCTGATAATGATGATATGGTCTGCAAGTTGAAGAAAGCCTTGTATGGATTAAAGAAAGCCCCAAGAGCATGGTATGAAATGTTGGATAAGCATCTTGTGCAGATTGGATTCAACAAAGGTATTGCTGACAGCAACTTATATTTCAAAATTGATCATGAAAATATTTTGATTGTTGAAGTGTTTGTGGATGATATCATTTTTGGAGGAAGAGATAGTATGTGCAAAACTTTTGAAAATCAGATGAAAAGTGAGTTTGAAATGTCTATGCTTGGTGAAATGAATTTCTTCTTGGGTTTGCAAATTACTCAAACAAAGAAAGGGATCTTTATTTCTCAGACCAAATATGTGAAAGAATTGTTGAGGAAATTTGGTATGGAAGATTCAAAGCCAATGAACACTCCCATGGCAACCGGATGTAAGTTGAGCAAAGATGATGACTCCCCAAAGGCAGATCAGAAAAAGTATAGATCAATGATTTGTGGATTGTTGTATCTCACTCAGACTAGACCAGATATAATGCAGGTTGTTGGTCTTGTGGCAAGATTCCAGGCTGATCCTAGAGAATCTCATGTTATGGCAATCAAAAGAATTTTTAGGTACTTGAAAGGAACAGTCGAGTATGGTCTATGGTACCCTAGAGATCCAGATTTCTCTCTTCATGCTTACACAGATGCAGATTGGGCAGGAGATGTGGATGACCGGAAGAGCACCAGTAGTGGAGCATTCTTTCTGGGGAAGAGATTGGTTTCTTGGCTAAGCAAGAAACAAGATGCAATATCTCTGTCTACAACTGAAGCAGAATACATTGCAGCAGCAGGCAATTGCACTCAAATCTTATGGATGAAGCAGATGCTAAGAGACATTAAAGTTGAATATAAGGAGCCTATCACAATTTTCTGTGATAATTCAAGCGCAATTAATATTTCTAAGAATCTGGTATTGCAATCTAAGACTAAGCACATATCTATCAAGTTTCACTTTTTGAGAGAACAAGTGAACAAAGAAGAAGTCAGGTTGGAATATTTTCCTTCCAAGGATCAGATTGCAGATATCTTTACTAAACTTCTTCCCAAGGACTCTTTTGAATATCTTCGGGAGAAGTTAGGGGTCATGGCCCCTCCGGTAATGAACTAAGATGCACTGATGTGCATTAGTCTAGTGGATATCACAGTCATATCCTGTGATTCAGATTGATGATGAGGAGCTGCTACTAAGGGGGAGCAGCTGGTATGATTATGATGTGTTAGAATTGCAAGTATGAGTCCTTTGCCATTGATGTCAAAGGGGGAGAAAAGACATGTGAAAAACAAGTGGTTGATGATCAAAGGGGGAGCAGTAAATGAGGAGAAGACATGTTGCTGATAGGGGGAGCTATGACAAAAAGGAGAAGTTCTTGTCTTGATGGTTTTTCACATCATATGTTGCCATCAATGACAAAGGGGGAGATTGTTGCAAGTATGAGGTGAACCAGTGTTGTCATTGATGTCAACATACTCATATTGCATTGACAAGAAGGATTGGATGAGCAGTGTGCTGAGGATATTGAGAAAATTAGCCTCAGTCAGGAATAGTGAAGAACAGTGATAAGAAGAAGGCAAATGTATTGTATAGGATGCAAACCGAAGGATACGGATTAAAGGGTTTGTAGATATGAGTCTTGAGATGCTTTAGTTAAGATTTCAAAGGTCCGCATGAAGATCTGAAGGAGTTGTGGCTGTCGGTATAGAACCAGTTTCGGCAAGTGTTCAGAGGTGACAGAGGATCACAGAAAGATCCGATGAGGTCTGCAATTGTATAATCCTAATCTGTGGATTGGAAGGAGTGTTTGGGATGTCCTTGTGATGTGTCATCTCAAGTTGTGTATGATTTTGAGGTCTAGAAGTGTCTTTTGCATTGTGACAGTGGCGACAGACTGTGTTCTTGAAGTTTCGAATGAGGAAGAGAAGAGATTCCAGTATGTAGAGAAAGTGCAGATGTACCTGGTCATTCAGGCAGGCTTGTGAAGGTTCTTGGATCATGATGAAGTCATGTTGTTGGTCCGCATTGATGGTAGAGCCCGGAATTGAAGTTATTCTTCCAGATGAAGTTCTTGTTCCGACTAGCCGACTGGATGAGTTGTTCATCCTACGAATGTTCTTATGATGACTGACCGGATGTGTTATTCATCTTGCAGATATTCTTATGGTTGATTTCTGACTTAGATGATTGTTCCTAAGTCGATGTCTTGTATAAATAAAGGTTTGTGAGTTCATTTAGTAGTGTGGATTATGGGAATGAGTGTGGTGTAGCAAAGAGAAGTGCAAAAGGCAGAGTAGGGATTTTGGGCTTAAATGGAACTGATCCGGACATAGTAGAGATGTCATTCTCCAGTTCAAGATTGTGATTCTTATCACTCTGTAGACAGTGTGTCTCCTTGTAGGTAGTGTGCCTCTTTGTGAGCAGTGTGCTCGGGTAGTGAGCCCTAATTGGCAAGTGCCATTCTTTTTCTTATTCTTCTAACAGAGAATAATCCTTGGGTTAATCACCCCGTGGTTTTTCCCTTAACCGGGTTTTCCACATCAAAATCTTGGTGTTCAATGTGTTGATGTTTATCTGCTCTTGTGTTTATGCATTATGCTTTCATGGATGATTAATTGATATGCTGTTAACTAACAAAGAAGAATCAAGTATTTAAAAAGCAGGTTTTTATACAACTGATTCACCCCCCTCTCAGTTGTATGCCCTAGATCTAATAGGGGTTTCATGAGATACTCTTTTAACTGTTGAAATGTCTATTCACACGAATCATTCCATTTGAAGGGAATGTTCTTATGTAGGAGGTGCGTGAATGGGTGGCACTTTTCTACCAATTGAGAAATGAACCTTCTAATAGATTGTAGTTTTCCCTGTAGAGACCTTAGTTGACTGAGATTTTTGGGAGGCAGCATTTCCATGATGGCCTTCACCTTAGCTGCTCTAGTTCAATTCCCTTGGTGGACACGATGTATCCAAGAATCTTGCTAGATGTGACTCTGAATACGCATTTTTTTGGGTTGAGGAACACATTGAACTGCTCCAATCTTGTGAAGATTTTGTCTAATAATTCTAGGTGTCCTCTTGTGATTGATTTCGCTAAGATGTCATCTACATAATCTTCCATTATGGTGTGCATCATGTTGTGGAAGATTGTGGTCATAGCTCTCTGATATGTTGCCCCTACATTTTTCAATTCAAATGGCATGACACACCAACAGTAGGTGCCCCATGGACATGTGAATGTGGTCTTGTGTTGATCTTCAGGTGCAATTGTGATCTGGTTATATTCAGAGAAACCATCCATTAGAGACAACATAGTGTGGCCTGCCATGAGATTTACAATAATGCTAATGTTTGGAAAAGTGAAATCATCTTTTGGACAAGCTTTATCTAGGTCCCTGAAGTCATTATACAGTCAAACTCTTCCATCTAGTTTGTAGACTAGCACTATATTTGTAAGCCACTCAGGATAGTCTATGGTCTAATGAACCCGACATCTAGCAGCTTCTTCAATTCTCCTTTTACCATGAGGGCGACATGCGGGTGCATCTTCCTGAGTTTCTGCTTAACTGGCTTAGCTCCTAGAGCTAAGGATAAGTGATGCATTATGAGATTTGGATCTATCCCTGGCATATCCACATATGACCAAACAAAGTTGATTTGTTTCCTTTTGAAGAATTCAGTGAACTCTGGTTTTTCTTGTGCGATTAAGACTGTGCCATATGAATCATCCTGGGACTATCAACCATACTGACGTTGATCTGCTCTACTAGTTCTATCAAGATTGAGGATCTCTCCTAATGTGTTAGATTGGGTAGAGGGTCAAGCCTTCCATCCTTCAGTGCCTCAAAGAGGTTTTCACCATTGGATACATCTTTCATATTTTTACTATTTTCATGATCTAACACTGTCGCAAAGCGGTTTTCACCATTAGATCTTTCTTTCATTTTTACATTTTTGAGACTGAAAGGCTTGGCACTCTCTCCAAAATAAGCCATGTCATTGAGTTCTATGGCATAGCCATCCCTGTGATCCCCTGGGGCTATATGGTCTCTAAGCTCTAGATAGTCTATGATGGCTTCATCATTTTGAAAGGTATCGAGCTTAGGGGGAGTGTCTTGTAAGTCCCAATCTATGAGTTTTGGATGCAATAGTGGTAGAGGGTCATTGGGTTGATCTAGTTTGAGGGTATTGATGGTCAAGATGGAGGAGTTAAGGTGGTCATTATAAGCATTGACAATTCCTACGATGGTACTCTCCACTAGTTGATCTGTCAAGTGCGGTATCATTCTTTCCTCATGAATCTCACTATCGTTATTATGCGGGTCGAACTCTAGAGATCTAGCCCTTGGACTTTGTCCCTCATTAGTTGCATCAGTAGGGTCATATTCATGGACCACATCAATATCTTTTTCATCATAAGATAGTTCAGAGAGACTATCCCATTCATATTCATTGGAGTTAGTCTCACTCCCTCCTTCAAGTCGGTGAATTCGATCTACTAGTTTAGTAGCAGATGTTTCTGGTTGTTGGCATTTATGCATATCTGTTCTGTTGGTCTTTGCTTTGCTAGTGTAACCTAGCCCTGTAGTGTCTCAAGCTATTAATATATGAGGTTGGATAGGTTTAGTGATACCTTCTTCTCTCAATCCGATGGGCCCATGATCTTCATACCCCATTCTTTGTAGTATTGAGAGTCCTTTTCCATACTATTCAGTTTACACCATGGAGTGATGCTCTTGTTGCTTGGATAGACTATCTTCATCTTTATATAATTATTGTAGGATGTCTTTTTCATCACTATCATCTTCAAGGCTTCCCTATTTGACAAACAAACCTTTAGTAGTTTCTACTACTTTAGGTTTGCTCATGGAAGACTTTCCATAGGATCTAGGGGAGATAGGGAGCTATGATAAGCAAAAGGATTGTGCAATTGTGTATTCACCAAGACCTTTGTCTTTGACCTTGAGGTTAGATTGGGGTGACTTCGATGTGGAAGGGAGTGAAGTTGGGTCAACATGGGATGAAGACGAAGCAGAGGCACGATTATGGGGAATCATAACTTTAGGTTTAGAATGAATGGAGTTGCAATATTGAAAAGGATTGGGATCATCTTGGATGGTGATTTCGTGGCCTTCATGGAGAAATTTGATACACTGGTGATAGGTTGATGGTACTTGTTGTGATGTTCACAACACGCCCCATTTTACCCCTTAGCAAAATGAGGACCCTTGCTGTGGTTTTGCTTTTCTACTTGTGTGTGTGTTCTGCTTGGTGGTAAAAAGGAAAAGAGGATTAAAATTGAAAACTTTGTTAAAACTAGAGAAAAAATGCATTTTCAGTACTAGGGCATGATATGGTTGGATTCCTTGTGAAAAATGAGCTAGGGTTGCTTTTTGAACCATCTTAAAATTTGCCATATTTTGCAAGTTATGGGTATTTTGGCAAATGTACATTTAGGTTTGTATGTTGCATGTACAGTGTCTATTTGTATATCGGCTTGCATATACAAAGCTCTTTGTATACAAGTTCGCTTGTATACAACCTCCTTTGTATATCATTGTTCATATACAAAGTCATTTGTATGTGCGAAGGTCGATTGTATGTCTTTTTTACCTTGTATGCATTTGGTAGGGTTTTTTTTATGCACACATACAAGGTGGACCCGAAATGGTTTTAGAGTTGAAATGTATAAGTGGTTAAGTCCGCCGGATACATCTTTTGCTTTGTATGTTTCTTAAATACAAAGGTCACATACAACACTACATGCAAGGCATAGACTTGAAAGGGTTGTTAAACGGAGTTAAGTCGTTGTATCTTTTATGCTTTATATATTAGAACATGCAATGAAATATACATACAGTGGACCTGAAACATTTATGAATTAGAATTAAGTCTTTGTATGTTTCGACTTGTATGTATGTTTCGATATACATACATTCTGAAACATACAAAGTGGAGATACATTGCCTGGACATAACATTTTTATGAAATAGGGTTAATTCAATGTATATCAGGCTTGTATATTCATATAATGCTGATATACATTGCACTTCATACATTGGGAGATACATACAACATGGAATCAAAGAGAAAATAAAATTTGATTTAATGCTTGTATCAGGCCCAAATGTATATCTAAAAGATACAAAGGTCATGTACATCAGGTGGACCTGAAAAGGTTATTGAACATGGTTAATTCATTGCATATTTTGTGCTTTGTATATTAAGGATATACAAAGATATTATGCAAGCCGCGGACTTGAAAGAGAGGTTAACTAGCATTAAATCTATGTATATTTGTGGTTTGTATGTTCGAGGACTGTGAAGTATACAAAGCACAATACGCATCAAAATATACATTGAGCAGAATTGAAAAGTTACAAATTGGAGTTAAGTGTTTGTATATTTTTGCGTTTGTATCTTGCAATATACAAGCCGATATGCATTGCATACATACAAGCCATGGAACTAAAGGAAAATAAAATCTGATTAATACGATGTATCATGCTTGGCTTGTATATCAGAGGATACAAAGATTTAAATAGGGAAAAGGGCAGGAAAATGAAATGATAGGAATTAGAGGTCATTTTGGAGCCCGATTGCATATTTTTGGTCAACAATGGTTGACTTGACTTTTTTTAACGTTGTATATGCATTTTTGGATGCGATTTTCACTGTTTCAAGACCCAATATCGGCGTAAGAAATGAGATCGGCAGGAAATTTTAGACTCGCTCCTGCTATGGAGACTCATGTCGATAGGAAGAATGAACAAGCCGACGGGCTGAGTAAGGAAATTGGTAAGGAATTTTTTTTACCGCACCAATAGTAGAGAGTTTTGCCGATGGAGAAGAGCGTTTAAATGTAAAACCAAACTGGTAGTTGGGGTTGGTGGTGTGCATAAACTCTGCGACTAGGTGTCAAGTGGGAAGTGCATTAGTTGCTGTAGTTGGCACACATCAAACATTCTGACCAGGTAATTAATTGGCAAGACAACTTGATGAGGTTTTTTGATCTATTTTATCTGTTTTATAGGTTTGCAGTTGAGGAAGGAGCTGAAACTTAATGGCAGTGACATCACAGAGGAGGAAATCAGATCTCAGAGGAAGAAAAAGGAAGATAAGCATGAAGGGCGAAGAAGTCAAAGGTCCTCATTGATGAAGACATAATGCAGATGGAGACATTATTACAGCAGATAATAGAAGTTATTTTTGAGCTGCTAGGGTTTCTAGAAGGGTATATTTCGCCCAGATTTGATGTATGCTCAGAGATATTTTTGGAGACTTGTTCTCCACCATTTAATGTTGTAACTGGAGGTTTGAACCATTGTTTGACTAGGGTTTTGAGCTGTATTAAGGACAGTCAAATTTATATATTGTGCCTCTTTACATTGTAAAATTTTACACAGGGTCTACACAGGGATTTTTTTTAGAAAATAGCTAGCAGTTGTAGTTTATCTCAGCATTTAGAATAGAGGGACCTTTTAGTTTAGAAATAGAAGGAGGTTGCCTGTGTCTGCAACAAGGAGCGTGTGGAACATCCTGCCTCCTTGTTGTATCTGTAAAGCTTGTAAGTTTTCTGTAATTTGATCAATGAAGCTAAGAGTCATTCAGACATTGTAAATCTTATATGACTGTTTGTTTCTGATACAATTGAATCTAGAATTCTGCATCTATCTTCTGAGTGTTTTCTTGCTCTTCATTTGTGTTTGAAATATTTTCTCTTAGAGCTTGCAATCTTAAGTGTATGTTTGTGAAAATTCTCAGAACTTACGCTTAAGGTTTTTGTCTATGGATTTGATCAAGTTGCTATATGATTTACAAAGTGCATAATAGAACAATTAGATCCTTCGGTAGAATGAATGAAGTTTAGTTTAGATCTTTCTAACTTTTCCCAACCCATCTGAAAATACTTAGCTTAAAACGCAGGAATTTAAAGGAAATTGTCTTATATTTGAAAAGTATGCATAACCAAGTTGAAAGTAGATAGTTTTCATAATATTGAAGAGGAGAAAGCTGCAATAATTCAAGAAAGCCCTTTAAAGCTTTGCAGCACAGTAACACTTTTATGCAAGAGAATGAACAACATGCTGATATTTATGATCTTTTGCATAGTTTGAGTCTAGTAAACCAACAAGAAACCCTCAATCACGTAAGGCCCCTTGAACATTATAGCTTCACATCAAGCTACTGAATTTGCCCAACAGGTCAAGACCTGACCATATTAAACTTGAGATTAAGTGAATCTTAATCGATTCCTTCATATCTTTCAAGTCAGTTAGGTTCATTTTATGTGAATTTTAACTATTGTTATTACTGTGTTAAAACAATCACCAATAGTTTTCCGGTGCTAGAAGGAGGGCCCGCTTGAGTTAGGATTTGTTTCAAGTAGAGCTGGCTCATAACAGCAATAGAGTGACTAGATCTAAATCCAGTTCAGGGGATATATTTATGCAATTACCTAATATAAGGTGAAGTAAGAGTCCTTTGATCTAGAACCGTAAAATAACTCACCCAGGAGGCTCATCTAACACACCCCCCGGATCACCTTATACTATCCATAACATTGTGAGTCCTATTATTTCTTCATTCAGATCTTTAAATCTTGGTTCAGGTACTCCTAGAGGTCCTAGTCCTCCTAGAAATCCTATCCCACCAGTAAATCCAGGTGTTTCTACAGGTCTAGGTCAGGCACAAACACCTGCAATGGCTTATTTCAATGTTCATTCTCCCATAGCGTTCCCTGATTATCATGAGATGCCCAAAAATCCTGAGAAGATATGTCCTAAATACCAGTTACATTAGGATCCAGAAGATTATATTAGAATATTCAAGGAGGCATGCTTTAGGGCCAGATTAGAGCACGAGGATGTTGTATGTAGATTGTTTCACTACACCTTCAATGAATAAGCCTCTATCTGGTATGTAAACTTACCCAATGGCTATATTTCTTCTTGGTCACTTATGGAAGAAGCATTTCTGTCTAGATTTAGAGGACCCATTGATCCTTGCGTCTTGTATCACAAATTAGCTACCATAAAAAGAGGTGAGGGAGAGTTGATTAATAATTTCAATGACAGATTCTAAAAGGCCTACTCTAGGTTGGTAGACCTTACACCGTGGATGATGATACCTTGTTAGCTATGTACTATGTAGCCTTGGATCCTTTAACTGCCATGTTTGTCAAAAGAAAACCTGACATAGATTCAATATCCAAAGCCTATAAAGAGGCAGCTTCAGTAAACCAAGAGATGAGGCACACAACTTATAGTCCATTTGTTAATGGAGGAAATTTTGTGGTGCAAAATCAGGCACAACCTTGGAATGGAGCCCCTATGCATCACACTCTATTATTAAATCCGGTTCCTACATACACACCTGTGTATAGTCCTACCCCAATCCAAGCTATAGCTCCTTATATGAGTAACACTGATAATAACAGTCAAAATAATGGTTAGCCTTTCTTCCGACCTCCTAGAGATACAACTGTGGCAAAGGCACAAGAGGAAAGGGAAGAAATCAAAGAGATCACTGCACACTTGAAAAGATTAACCACCGAAGTGACACAACTAAGAAATGAGAATCTCTATGGAAGAGGTAACCAAGGATATAATCAAAATCAGAATTATAACCAAGGTCCAAATCAGAACTATAAATCAAATCAAAATCAGCACTACAATCAGAGCCATATCCAAAATAACAGCCAAGGCCAATGTTCAAATCAGAGCCAAAACTATAATCAGCATCAACGTCATAACCAAGGGTAACCAATGCAAAATAGAGGGCCAATGATAGACAATAGGGCCTGGGGTAACAATAATAAAAATTAGAATCACAGGCCACCCAAAGCATGGAATACTGGACCAAACAATGGTACTCTATCTTCTCCTTTTGAGAATACAGATAATCATGATGCAAAACAAACAGCTGGCATCCAAATGGCTAATACATCACTAAAAAATTGGTGCAGATTTCACAATACCAATGCCCATGCTGAGCTTGACTATCCACAGTTCCATTTAGTAACCAGCATTTTTAATATTGACGTACAGCCTCCTACTTCTAAATTTCTCATTCCCAAGGGTAATGAGGTAGTACCCTCAGGGTATGATATAGATTTAGTTTTAGAAACCTTTACCTTTGCAACTACAGAAGAGAAAGAGGATGAATTGTTAGAAGATGAACCATATTTCTGTGAAAATCTTTATCCTAAATTAGCCTTTGTATTAAATTCTTTTCAGTTTCCCTTTGAAACTGAAAATGAAGTATTGACTGAAATAGAAGAGGTGCAGGCTTTTCAACAAACAAATAAAAACCACACCTACAATTTAAGGAACAACACTAGGCCAAGAGGACTTTTCACCACTTCCATCCCTCCTAACAACTTCAATACACCCCCAGATTAGAATGCTAGCAACAATCCTGCCATACTTAAAGCTAATCATCATACAAATAGTGGAACAACAGTACAAAAGGTCCAAACAAGTAAAATTGAAACAATAGAGACAATAAGATTAATGAGTTACTTGTCAGAGGAAATAAAGAAAATTAAGGTCAGTATACCTTTGAATGAATTATTGAAAACCCCAGGGATCATAAATGCTTTTATAAAATATTTGGATACATCCATGACAAATGAGGTTGCTGTTGATATAGCTATTCCTAATAGAGATTCACCACCTAAAGAGAAAAGTAAGAAAGTTGAGCACCCTTCCAATACAAATGTAGTAATGTATGCTGATAAGAAGGATGCTCCTCTTTCTTGCTAACTAATAGATTATGTGGGAAGAACATACACAATTGAATGGTAGACTCTGGTACATCAGCCAACGTAATGCCCTTAGGGATATGTAAAACTCTAGGGCTGACTCCAACCAAATCTGCCAAGGTTGTCACACAGTTAGATAAAACTGAGGTTAGTGTGATAGGAGAATTGATGAACATTCAGATGCAATTAGCTTCAGACCCTAGGGTAAGCCAATTCATTGACATTCAAATAGTGGATATACCTATAAATTATGGAATGTTGCTAAGTAGGGATTGGTCCAAGACATTAAACAGATATATGGCCACTAATTTTTTGCATATGTGGCTACCTTGGAGAGGTGTCCCAAACCAGATTAGAATAGAGGAAGAACCTAGGATGAAACATATGATAATAGAGTATAATCAAACTAATGAAATATTATATGCTGTTGTTGAACCTAGTGTTTATAGGATTACTAACAATGGGGTGCAAATTGAAGAGATCATGGTGCTAAACTTTAGAGAAAAACATGTTAGCAGTGAGACAACATTATTCATTGAGTCTGATGGAAATTCTTTGAATGAAGAAAATAGTGCAATGAACAAATTTGGTCATGCCATTAGACAAGAAATGGAGAAGTGCATTAAACAAAATCTACCAGTTCAATGCAAACTATATAAGCACATGTGTAGAGTTCACGATAGGCCACATTCTAAGGAGAGTTGTGGAATGTGCAACGACATCATTAAATATGAATACAAAAAATGCACGAGGAAGGTAGGGCTGCAAGAGAGAAATGTGAATCCTAATCAACCACAGAGATACTTTCAGAGTAATGTAGATGCTCTAGTTTCAAATTTAGGAAAAGGAATAAAGGACAAGGGTAGTTGTCTTTTTGATTTACAAGCTAAAAATACACATATGCAAGTTGACTAAATAGAAATACCCATGAATAAACAGGCTAGCACCTCACGAGTGGTAAAAGGGACAAAGCATGCCAAGGTAAAAGGTTAGAAAAGTAAAGATGGCATGTGGACACTAAAATGTGATGGGCCCAAATCAAACAGGGTGCGGGTGCAGGTGTTGAACTCATAGATCCTTAGGGTAAATCATATCTAGTAGCATATAGACTACAGTTTTCCTGTACTAACAATATTGCTGAATATGAAGCCTTAATTTTGGGACTTGTCATGGCCATCAAGAAAAAGGTGAAAATGATTAAGGTATTTTCAGATTCTGAGCTAGTGGTCAAACACGGAAACTATATGCTTGCAACTACAAGAAAATGATTTGTTATAAATATAGAGTATGGGGTTTAATAGATTCATTTGATGCTTTCAACATAGAGCATATCCCTAGAAAACTGAACCATAGACCAGATGCACTAGCAGTTGCTGCTAGCACACTAGAACCTTTGACACTATCAAGATTGAGGTGATTTGTTATTGAATTAGTTAATGTTCCCAGTATCCTAGACAATGTTACACACTTTCAAGTATTTGGAGGGGATCAACAAATTATTGATTTTCTGACTTGTAATGAGGTATTTGAGGCTCAAATTATTGACGAACAAGAAAGGCCTGAGGTAACATGGGACAAAGAGGATATAATCAACTTGAAAAGTAACTTCTTACCCAAAGGAGTAATTGAGTTAGAGCAAATCTTTGACTTTGATGGAGTAGTAAAACAGAAAGACTTGCCTAAAACAAAGGGAGGTAAGTGTGATATGTATAACTTAGGAACAAAGTAGAATCCCCAGAATGTGCAAATTGGAAAGGCCTGTTCTAAGAGGATTACAAAAGAAATTATAGATGCTCTAAAAGATTATAAACACGTTATAGCATGGATGTATGAAGACTTGAAAACATATGATACGTCCATCATAACCCACGTGGTACCTTTGAGACCAGATCTTAAACCATTTAGGCAAAAATAAAGGCCTATGAACGCCATTTTAGAGCCTTTAATCTTTGAAGAAGTAAAGAGGTTATTGTCTACCAGAATAATTTTCCCAGTTAGACATTCAGCTTGGGTAGCTAACCTAGTACTAGTAAGGAAAAAAAATGGAGACATCAGGTTGTGCGTAGACTTTAGAAATTTAAACAAAGCATCTAAAAAGGATAATTATCCTCTGCCTCCAATAGATGAAGTGCTACAAGCAGTGAATGGGGCAAAGATGATGTCTTTTTTAGATGGTTTCTCGGGCTATAACCAGGTCTTAATAGAAGAGATGACAGATTAAAAACCACCTTCACTTGTAAATGGGGAAATTATGCATATAGGAGAATGCCCTTTGGTCTGATCAATGCAGGTGCCACTTTTTAGAGAGCCATGGACATTGCATTCTGTGGGTTATCAGGTAAGTGCATTGTTGTGTATATGGATGATCTGACTGTGTATTCTAAGGATGCATCCACTCACACTAAAGATCTCAGGAAAATACTTAAATGATGTGAGAGGTATGAAATTTCCCTTAACCCTAAGAAATGTTCATTTGGAGTAACTGAAGGTAAATTACTAGGGCATGTCATTTCTGAAGATGGAATATCAATTGACCCAGATAGAATAGAATCAATAAAAAATTTGCAAATACCAAACAGTAGGAAAGAGTTGAAATCATTTTTTGGTAAAATTAACTTTGTTCGAAAGTTCATCATGGGTTTTGCAGAAATCATGCAGCTGTTGAATGCCATGTTAAAGAAAGATGCGCAAGTGGAGTGGACACCTATGGCTAGGGCTGCATTCGAAGATATCAAGCGGGCCATTTCTGACGCCCCTGTATTGACAAGTCCAGACTACACAAGGCCATTTTACATATATTCCTTTACATCCTCCCATTCAGTCACCATTGCCTTAACGCAGAAGGGTGTAGACAATGAATAAAAGCCCATAGCTTTTATGAGCGCGCCACTGAAGGATGCACAACTAAGATATCTGGATACCGAAAGACAAGTATTCGCACTAATGAGGGCTGTGAAGAAATTTAGGCATTATATTTTGCGCAGCCAGGTCAAAGCCATAGTGCTAGACGCAGCATTAAAGATGTTGCTGATGTAGAATGAACCTGGGGAAAAGAGGGCCAAATGGATCACCATGCTGCAAGAGTTCGACATGGAAATCATTCCCATGAAGCTGGTTAGAGGGTAGGCGTTGGTGCAAACAATAGCGAACACAGACCTAGATTTGATAAAACAATAGTATATACTGAATTCCCATAACACATCAGACTGGTATGGGGATTTAAACACTTTTCTAATAGCTGGAAAGTACCCAAATAAAATGAAAGCTTCTCAGAGAAGAGCTTTGAAAGTTAAGGCACAAAAATATATGGTGCAAGGAGGTCTTCTGTTCAGGAAGAACCATGATGGAATTTATTTGAGATGTCTAAACAGAGCTGAGGTGGATAAGGTGTTGACATAACTGCATGACAAGTACAGAACTGGCCATGGTTCCCATCTAGCTACAACACATCAAATATTGAGGGCAGGCTATTATTGGCCCATGATGTTCAAAGATATAGAGAGTCACATTAAGAGTTGTCACACCTATCAGACTGTAGCAGATAAGGGAAGAAATCAGGCCAATCCATTACAGCCTATGATTGAATCAAGACCATTTGCACAATGGGGCCTAGATTTTATTGGAGTCATCAATCCTCCATCTTCTGCAGGACACATGTTCATACTGACGGTGACAGACTACTGTACAAAGTGGACTGAGGCCACATGCTGCAAGTTCTCCACGACTTAGGTAGTTATCAAGTTTCTTGAAGAAAACATCATAACCAGGTTTGGAACTCCCTATTCATTGGTATATGACAACAGCCCTTCTTTCTCTTCTTTAAAGTTTTCTAAATGGGCGTTTGAATATGGGATTGTTTTAAAGTTTTCTTCAAATTATTACCCTCAAGGTAATAGATTAGCTAAATCTACAAACAAAATTTTATTAGATATAATCAAGAAGCTAATTGCAAAGAGTCCTAGAGAGTGGAATACCTTGTTAAAGTATGCATTGTGGGTAGATAGGACCAAGTTTAAAATAGCTTTAGGCAGTGCACCTTATCATTTAGTTTATGGGACTAATCCCATACTTCCAATAAATCTAAGAATACCAATCTGGAAGTTTACCAATGAGTATTTAGGCTTTGATAATCATAGGGAAGCCAGGATAGTACAAATGCTACAACTAGATGAGAAAAGAGGTCAAGCCATCGAGAAATTTGCCAAACACCAAGCAGTAGTCAAGAGGTGGTTTGATAAGAGGGCAAGAGTCAAAACATTTAGGATATTAGACTTAGTGCTGTGCTGGGATAAAGCACATGAAAAGAAGGGGAGTCATGGAAAATTTGACAAACTATGGTTAGGTCCATTGCAGGTCTTAGAAATAATAGGAGACAACACATTTAGACTCAAGACCTTGACTGGGGAAGATGTGCCATTACCAGTTAATGGCTGACATTTGAAACACTACTTCCAGGCTTGAGGTAAAGGATAGTCCATATTTTGTGTAATATAGTGTAAGTAGTGTACAATTTTCTTTTCACTATTTGTTGTTGTGGGTTGGTTGTTTGTACAATTTTTTTTTGTTTCTTTTTGTTTTGTTGTTTTGTTTCTGCTTTGTTGTTTGTACAACTTTCTTTTGCTTTATTTTTGTTTTTTTTCTTGTACAGTCTGTTGTTGGTTTGTTGTTGTCTCCTCAGCAGGGATCTTTATTTTTCTTTAGAGTATTAAGGAGCAAGCTAACAACCATTGAAAACAACATAGATTCAGAATATCCAAGTTAATCATTTACAATTTATACATAACTTGTTGTGACTATCATGAATGTAGAGAGTTGTTTAGTTTCTAAAATTTCGTATTCAATAATAGTGATTGAGAATTCAAGGGAAGTTTCTCATGATGACACACCTAAAATCCTTGGGTTTGTTGAACCTACTAGTGTAGATATTAGGTGAAAAATCTGAGGTCACCCTTGCTACCATTACAATTCTTAGCTTAATTTCAGCAAGTGCTCATTCCTTGCATCATGAAGTTACAAATTTCTATATCTTGTGAAATTTCTATCAAACATCAAAATCAATAAAATATAAAATATAAAAATAAATAAAGCAGATTACACTAAAAATCCAAATTAATCCATCTAAGTAACTCTACCGGGGCTATGGACGCTCGCTGGCAGTGGGGCTCTACTCAGGAGAATTGTAACGATGACCTTACCAGGGCTATGGACACTCGCTGGCAGCAAGGCTCTATCCGGTCGGCTATGAGGGAATATCCTCAACTACGTAGGCTAATATCAGTCACTGGTTTGTTCAACCGATCTTCAAGATGAGGATAATTAATCACGTGCACACACTTAAATTGAAAGTGAAAATTCATGCACCCTTATTGAATACCTTAGGTCTCAAGTTGAATGATAATTTGTAGGAAAGATAGTTGGAAGTTATGAATTTATTTCATTTAGTTTTCTTGAATACTTTGAAATTAATTGTCTTGTTTGGTTTCTAGTTGTTGTGATGTTCACAACACGCCCCATTTTACCCCTTAGCAAAATGAGGACCCCTGCTGTAGTTTTGCTTTTCTGCTTGTGTGTGTGTTCTGCTTGGTGGTAAAAGGGAAAAGAGGATTAAAATTGCAAACTTTGTTAAAACTAGAGAAAAAAATGCATTTTTAGTACCAGCGCATGATATGGTTGGATTCCTTGTGAAAAATGAGCTAGGGTTGCTTTTTGAACCATCTTAAAATTTGCCATATTTTGCAAGTTATGGGTATTTTGGTAAATGTACATTCAGGTTTGTATGTTGCATGTATAGTGTCTATTTGTATATCGGCTTGCATATACAAAGCCCTTTGTATACAAGTTTACTTGTATACAACCTCCTTTGTATATCGATGTTCATATATAGAGTTGTTTGTATGTGCGAAGGTCAATTGTATGTCTTTTTTACCTTGTATGCATTTGGTAGGGTTTTTTTTATGCACACATACAAGGTGGACCCGAAATGGTTTTAGAGTTGAAATGTATAAGTGGTTAAGTCTGCCGGATGCATCTTTTGCTTTGTATGTTTCTTACATACAAAGGTCACATACAACGCTACATGCAAGGTCCAGACTTGAAAGGGTTATTAAATAGAGTTAAGTCGTTGTATCTTTTATGCTTTGTATATTAGAACATGCAACAAAATATACATACAGTGGACCCGAAACATTTATGAATTAGAATTAAGTCTTTGTATGTTTCGACTTGTATGTATGTTTCGATATACATACATTCCGAAACATACAAAGCGGAGATACATTGCCCAGACCTAACATTTTTATAAAACAGGGTTAATTCAATGTATATCGGGCTTGTATATTCATATAATGCCGATATACATTGCACTTCATACATTGGGAGATACATACAACATGGAATCAAAGAGAAAATAAAATTTGATTTAATGCTTGTATCAGGCCTGAATGTATATCTAAAAGATACAAAGGTCATGTACATCGGGTGGACCCGAAAAGGTTATTGAACATGGTTAATTTGTTGCATATTTTGTGATTTGTATATTGAGGATACACAAAGACATTATGCAAGCCGCGGACTTGAAAGAGAGGTGAACTAGCATTAAATCTATGTATATTTGTGGTTTGTATGTTCGAGGACTGTGAGGTATACAAAGCACAATACTCATCAAAATATACATTGAGCAGAATTGAAAAGTTATAAATTGGAGTTAAATGCTTGTATATTTTTGCGTTTGTATCTTGCAATATACAAGCCGATATGCATTGCATACATACAAGCCACGAAACTAAAGGAAAATAAAATCTGATTAATACGATGTATCACGCCCAGCTTGTATATTGGAGGATACAAAGATTTAAACAGGGAAAAGGGCGGGAAAGTGAAGCGATAGGAATTGGAGGTTATTTTGGAGCCCGATTGCATATTTTTGGTCAACGATGGTTGACTTGACTTTTTTTAACGTTGTATATGCATTTTTGGATGTGATTTTCACTATTTCAGGACCCAATATCGGCGTAAGAAATGAGATCGGCAGGAAATTTTAGACTCGCTCCTACTATGGAGACTCATGCTGATAGGAAGAATGAACAAGCCGATAAGGCAATTTCAGGATGAGTAAGGAAATCGGTAAGGAATTTTTTTTACCGCGCTAATAGTAGAGAGTTTTGCCGATGGAGAAGAGGGTTTAAATGTAAAACCAAACTAGTAGTTGGGGTTGGCGGTGTGTAAACTTTGCGACTGGGTGTCAAGTGTGAAGTGCATTAGTTGCTGCAGTTGGCACACATCGAACATTCTGACCAGGTAATTAATTGGCAAGGCAACTTGATGAGGATTTTTATATCCATTTTATCTATTTTACAGGTTTGCAGTTGAGGAAGGAGCTAAAACTTAATGGCGGTGACATCACAGAGGAGGAAATCAGATCTCAGAGGAAGCAAAAGGAAGATAAGGATGAAGGGCGAAGAAGTCAAAGGTCTTCATTGATGAAGACATAATGCAGATGGAGACATTATTACAGCAGACAAGAAAAGTTATTTTTGAGCTGCTAGGGTTTCCAGAAGGGCATATTTCACCTAGATTTGATGTATGCTCAGAGATAGTTTTGGAGACTTGTTCTCCACCATTTAATGTTGTAACTGGAGGTTTGAACCATTGTTTAACTAGGGTTTTGAGCTATATTGAGGACAGTCAAATCTATATATTGTGCCTCTTTACACTATAAAATTTTACACAGGGGCTACACAGGGGATTTTTTTAGAAAATAGCTAGCAGTTATAGTTTATCTTAGCATTTAGAATAGAGGGACCTTTTAGTTTAGAAATAAAAGGAGGTCACCTATGTCTGCAACAAGGAGCGTGTGGAACATCCTGCCTCCTTGCTATATCTGTAAAGCTTGTAAGTTTTCTGTAATTTGATCAATGAAGCTAAGAGTCATTCAGACATTGTAAATCTTATATGACTGTCTGTTTCTGATACAATTGAATTTGGAATTTTGCATCTATCTTCTAAGTGTTTTCTTGCTCTTCATTTGTGTTTGAAACATTTTCTCTTAGAGCTTGCAATCTTAAGTGTATGTTTCTGAAAATGCTCAGAACTTACACTTAAGGTTTTTGTCTGTGGATTTGATCAAGTTGTTGTATGATTTACAAAGTGAATAACAGAACAATTAGATCCTTTGGTAGAATTAATGAAGTTTAGTTTAGATCTTTCTAACGTTTTCCAACCCATCTGAAAATACTTAGCTTAAAACGTAGGAATTTAAAGGAAATTGTCTTATATTTGAAAAGTATGCATAACCAATTTGAAAGTAGATAGTTTTCATAATATTGAAGAGGAGAAAGCTGTAATAATTCAAGAAAGCCCTTTAAAGCTTTGCAACACAGTAACACTTTTATGCAAGAGAATGAACAACATGCTGATATATATGATCTTTTGCATAGTTTGAGTCTAGTAAACCAACAAGAAACCCTAAATCACATAAGGTACCTTGAATATTACAGCTTCACATCAACCTACTAAATTTGCCCAACAGGTCAAGACCTGAGCATATTAAACTTGGGATTAAGTGAATCTTAATCGATTCCTTCATATCTTTCAAGTCAGTTAGGTTCATTTTATGTGAATTTTAACTATTGTTATGATTGTGTTAAAACAATCACCAACAGTACTGCTTTCAGAGCATGTATCCAAGGTCTCCCAAGGAGAATGTTATACGAAAGCTCCATATCAAGGACTTGGAATGCTACTTCCTTTACTATAGCTTCCACTCTAATAGGCAAAACAACAATTCCCTTTGAAGTTCTTTCCTCTTCATCATAGGCTTTGATGGTAATTTTCTTTTTAGGATTGATAGCATTCTCTGAAAACCCTAATGTAAGGATTATCTTTAAGGTGCAAATATTCAAACCAGCTCCTCCATCGATTAGAACCCTTTTTATTTTGTGCTTGTGGATGAAGGCTTCTATGTGGAGAGATGCATTATGAGGTTGAGTGATTGACATATCATCCTTTTTAGTGAATGATAGGGAATGAGATGTGGTAATATGACCTACCATGGTCTAAAAATGTTCTTCGGCGAGGTTTGTTGGAACGGTGGGTTCTGAAAGAGCTTTGTCAAGTATGGCTCTGTGAGATGGGGGCAAATGCAAAAGTTCCAAGATGAAGATGTGTACAGGTGTTTTGTGAAGTTGATCTAGAACATTGTATTGGTTAGACAGAGAGGATGGATTGGAGGGGACTCCTCTAAGAGTAACTTTTCCACTGCGAGTGGTCACATTACAATCTAGGGTTTTGTTTATAGTTATCACATTTATATGTGCATCACTATCTGAAATGTGGTTAACAACATAGTCAAATGATACGTTTCTATAATTGGCATTGTTAGTTCCACTATTGTTTGGATTTGAAGACCCTCCCTGCTCATAGTTGGGAAGTGGATTCTTGAATGCTAAGTGATCATCATTAGAGGCATGTCCATCAAGTGATATCTTTTTTTGGTCCAACAATTCTTGAATGGTGTGTTTGAGCGCAATACAGTCATTGGTTTTGTATCCCTTGTTTCGGTGATATTCGTAGAAGTCACTATCATTCCACCAAGGAGGTTTAACTTTTGGTTCATAATCCTGCACCATTGGAAGTGTTATGAGTTTATTTGTTATTACCTTCCATAGGGCGGTTTCCAATGTTTCTCCTAGAGGTGTGAATTTTCTTCGAGGATGACAGTTTGTAAACTGTGATTTGGAGTTTTGTGGTTTGTTTTGTGGGGGTTTGTTTTGTGGGCTTGATAAGTTGAAAATTGGTTGCTTTGGCGCCACATTTTTGGCATAAACCACCCCATCATTTACAATGTTCTTATTGTTTGTCCAAAATTGTGGTTTATCTATGTTGACATTTGCACTAGGAGTGTCTTTGTAAAGTTTGATTTGACCTTTTGCTATCAAAGCTTTTTCAATGAGTAAACCCATCTCAATGACCTTACTAAAAGAAGCAGGGCATTAGGTTTGTATTTGGTAGCTTAGGTCAACATGTAGGTTGTGCACAAACATCTCAAGCATTTGTTTTTCTGGTATTTAATGTGGACATTTGCTTTCCAATTGTCTCCATCTTTGTAAGAAAGAGGCGAAGGATTCTCCACCCTTTTGTTTAGTGTTACAAAGATCTAAAAGTGAGATGTCATGCTCAATATTGTTGGAGAAGTGTGTGACAGACTTATTCACTCTTTTGTTGAAGGTTCGAGTGTCAGGAGTTAGTCGTGAGAACCACTCCATAGCTTGTCCTCCCAAGCTCCTTGGGAATAGTTGCATGAGATAGGTATCATTGTGGGTGACTCTAAGACATGCTGCACTAAATTCTTTGATGTGATCTATTGGATCACCCTTTCCGTGATATTTGTCAAATTTTGGTACCTCAAATTTTGAGGGGAAAGGTGTCATGATCAAGGTCTTGTCAAAAGGATATGGTGAAATATCCTCTAGAGAATAGTGTTTTGTTGATGTTCTTGTTTGCATGTCAGCGAACTATTGCTGCAAGGCTTAGAATTGCTGAGTCGATATACCTAGAGGGTTTGTAGAGTTAATGGTTGACTTGCCTTTGTCTATGGTTCTTTCCTCTCGTGTGCTTTCCTCAGGGTTTCTTTCTTCTTTAGTTTCCTTTAACGTGTTGACGTCAAAGTCTTTGGGGAGCTTAACTCCTTGGTTTGCTAGGTAAAGAAAGAAATTTCTAGGATCGTGAGTGAGCATTTTGTCCATCAGACACTAGAACTTTCAGTCTTGTTGAGCTTGTAGAATTTCCTCATGAGAAATTCCCTCATCACTGTCGTGAGGGGATGGGACAATTTTGTCGAATGTGTCTACCATTTCAAGTTGTTTTTGTTTTTGGGATCTAGTTAAGACCATGCAATTTTACTTGGGATGTGATGGAGTGAGATTGGAAGCTTTTGACAAGGTGTGCTAGGAGGTTGCAGTGAAGGGGATACTTGTGGTGATGAGGTTTGAACAAGGGTTTCTTTAGACCAATGGTGTCAAACAAGTTGGTTGAGACAAAACAATAGCCAAAAGTAAGGATGTTTGGAATCTGACTACTTGATGTAGACTAGTTTTGCACAAGCCACTAGTGAAGTTCCAAAAAAGAAGGATGATATATCCTTGATAGTGGAGACTTACTAGGTTTGTTTGAGGTTGATATGATCTAGAATTGCTTTACACTAACCTAGTTTTGATACTTGGTTTGATTTTGGGAAGATTTGTGAAGTTTTTGGACGATGAGAGTGTTGGAAAAGTGGCTATGTTGCAGAAATGGACGGGAAAAGTGACTTGCATGGTTAATCTGATTTGGGAAACTAAAACAAGGCTGAAATGGGTGTTTGAAAAGATAATTGTTTTTCTCATAAAGTGTACGGAATAGCTCACTATGATAGATGCACAGTAATAAATGCACAGGAACAGAGGGTAAATGTGCAGCGGCAGATAGTAAATGCGTAAATTTGGTGAAATGCAAAAGTGCAGGAACAGACAATATATGAGCAATTCTGGCAAAATACGTATGCGCAACAGGAATTGACAAAAGCATTGTAGGATTGAACGAATGCACAATGACAGGCAAATGTGCAACAAAAAAGGGTATATGCGCAGTAGGAATGAATAGATGTGCAGCTCTGTGTTTTTGGTAGATTTTGACTAATTTTTGGCATATTTTTTGATGTTTTTGGTTTTTCTTTGGCTGAAAGTTGATCTTTTCGATTTGATTTTCAATTATGGCAAGAAGACACATCAAACACAGAACATTTTCATATTTTTGAATTTTTAAAGATTTTTTTACTCTTTTTGACAAAAACAAGTACAAATCCTAGGATGGCAAGGGCAATATAAACTAAATTCTCACTTGGTTTTTACTAGCTACGCTATTTCAAAGAGGATAACTTAGGAACTTGGGACATGGGCTCCCCCTTACAAGTGCACAAACTTCTCTGGTACATGAAGTTCTAGGTTCCCAAGGCTCGCAAACCTTAGGATTTCATTATTATCTCTACTATTGAATTGTAAGTACATGAGTCATCTTAGGAAGATGATAATCACTCTTTTCGGCACCAGTTTATAGGGGATTTTGACTTCTAAAACAATGAATGAGTAGTAAGGGCAACTGTTCGAGTGGTTATATATGCGGCAACGCTACTCTCTGATATGGAGTCTCCTAGCCTTCAAAGGTTATGCCTTGGAGGGTTTTGGGGGAGATTGGTTGTCGATATAAATAAGCAACACTCATTGCATGAAGTTTTTGCCTCAAGCACAATTTATTTATAGTGGCTAGGCAGAGCTTGGCTTTAGCTTGTTACCACTTAAGGTCGTTCCCACTTGGATGGAAGGATATCCAAGGGCAAGTCTCTCTAAAGGTTAAACATGCAAAATAATAGGTTTGGCATTCTGGTCACCCAAGAAAGGGGAGAGCATAGGCCTACTATCATTCTGAAAACATAAAAAATAATGGTTCTTTTCCCCTAATTAAAATTAAAAAGACTAAATGAGTTAAGCTACTTGGGCACACACACGATTTGTTAACTTTGAAAGTAAGAAGTACTTGTTCAATTTTAACCTTCCTAGCATTGGGACTACATACAAGTTGTTGATGCAACAAGATCAAGTTACTCCCTTCCTAGTTAGATCTAGATGTGATTTGCATGAACAATTCAATTACTTTCCTTGCTAATTAGATCTAGAAATGAGTTAACAATGCAGCTATATGACTAACCAGCCCCTAACCTACAAGTAGACTTGAGAATATTCTTGCGAGGAATGTTAGCATTAACAAAAAATCACAAGAAATGACCCTAGGACTGTATCAGAACAAATGTGCAGTTACAAAAGATATATGCGCAGATATAGAGTACATATGTGCATAATTACAAATACGTAGTTACATTAGATATATGCATGTAGATAGAGAATGAATACATAGTTAGAATAAATATGTTGTTATAGAGCATAGAAGTGTAGTTTTAGTGAACAGATGCGTCGAATTTCTAGATGCATTGAAATAGAGCTTAGATATGTGGTTTTGATGAGCAGATGCACAGAACCTTCCTATGTACAGAACCTAATGCACAAAAACTCAATTTTTGATATTAAATTTGGGGCAAGGCCCCACAGTGGGTGCCATAAATGTTATGGGAAAATGTGGATAATATCAATAATAAACAATAACCCAATAACTCAATGAAAATGGAAATAAACAAGATTCAAAACAAAGAACAATACCTTCACCAACCTTGGTACTTGATAGCTTCCATTGGTCACCTAATCTCAATTGATTTTTTGTGTGAATGAAGCCCTCAGAAAGCGTACTTCCTTGCTTTGTTTCTTGAAGATGACAATAGAGAAATGGCTATGATATTTCTTGTAATGAAGAGGATCTTCAATACAATAAAAATGGTTGTCGCAAGCTATGAAATGGTGTGGGTGCCAAATGCGTGCTATGAATTGTACAGACTAGGTTTACTGAAAGCTTGGATTCTTGAAATGGAGGAATAAGGGTGTATTTATAGACTTGTGTGAGAGAAGATCAATGGTATAGAATGAATAAGAAGATCAACAATATAGAAGACTTGAGAGTATGTGCGCAACTAGAAAGAAGACAAGTGTCACACAAAAAAATTGCTTTGTTTGAGTTAACTACTTTCTTGATAAAGATAAGATTTGATTTTCATAAATTAGAATGCTTTCTTCTAATTTAAGAGTTGTTGATAAAAACAAGATTGATTAAATCAATTACCTCAACTTGAGATTTGTTTTTTGCATGATTTGAGAGAAATTAAATAATAATTTATTTAATTTTGTGTGCATGATGAATAAGATTTATTTTTAGAAGATTTGGAAGATTTTCGAGGAATTAGAAGATAAAAAAAATAAATTAAATAAATAAATTTATTTAATTGTTTGTGCATGTTTTAGAAAAATAAATAACATATTTGATTATATTTTATTTTTAGAGATTGAGAGAATTTAAATAAATTTGATTTATTTATTTAAATTTGGAGGAACAATTGACTTAATTAAATAATTAAAAATTATTTAATTGTAGTTAAGAGGATTTGGAAGAATTTGATGAAACTAATTAAATAAGTGATTTTATTTAATTTTTGGGAGGAATATGAACCAAATAAATAAATTGATTTATTTATTTATTGATAGAGGAATAAGGAAGAAATAAATATTTAAAATATTTATTTAGACAGAGTCGTGTCATTTTTAGGTGTATACACTTATCAATAAATTTTCTCTTATGCCATAGTCTTATGTGGCTACATAAGTGGATTTTCTACTTAAATTTGAGTAACACAAGTGGTCATGTGCAAATTTTAAATTATGTATAAATGATAATATAGAACCTTTTCCTATTATATGTTGTGAAAAAAGGGCGCTGAAATTATGTAGCAATTGCATAATGAAAAATATCCCACATGGCTTCATACAATTCCTTCCCTCTTTTTTTTTTTCATTTTCCTCCAAATCTTATCTCCTAAATTTTCTATATTAACAAATAGTCTTTCTATTGATAATTTATTTTTTCTTTAATTTATATGGTAAAAAAAGTATAATTTAAAATAATTGCTTAAAATAAATAAAAGAATAAAATATTCATGGGATCACTAGCTCCACAAATAACTCCATAAAAATTGAATAGTGGTTGCTAGCCAAAATATGCTAAATAGTCACATGGAATCATGCCCTTAGACTAGTTAAAAAAAAATAGTCCTACTTTTACTTTTTATATTAATATCCTACATAAATCTCAATTATATAAAAGTAATATGTAGTTCAACCATTGTAATATTTTTTTAAGTGTTGCAAAACATATATTTTATAAACTTGTTTTGTTGTATATAACTTGCATTGTGATGGTGTTATCATATGCTATATATTGTACTCACCACTTGGTTTATGATATGTCGTGATGTAGTTAGAAATACCAAGTCCTAACTCGCTACATTCTTGCCATGTTATTTTAAAATTTCCATTAGATTCAAGACCAAAAGAAAAGTTGTGTTTCCACAACTTATAACTTGTGGAGTGAACTCAAAGCAAAGATATACATCTTGTGCAATATTTTGCATATTCAACACATGAATTGTAAAATAACATGATTACAACATTAAGAAGAGTATTTGAGCTTGACTTCTCATCCTAGGACTTCTAAGGATAAACAATAAATACAAAATGGTTAAGTTCATTCAAACAAGAATAAGATAACATTTAGGTTTAAAAACACTTAATTCCAACACGTCTCTCCTATTTGAACGCCGTTCGAAAGTAAAATATAGAAAAAAGTCAATTATGACGCCAACAACCATCTTAGGGGCCGCTGCAACCCATATAGAGAAAATAGCTTGAAACAGTCCCCCCTGCACATAATCCATACATAAAAATCATTGTCAGCCTATGTTTTTAAGTTCTAAAATATTTTTTTAGTGGCGAACGGGAATACAAGATCTAGTAAAAATTTTCTTCTTCCATGTTGGGTCACGAGACATATTGAGAAAAAATGATTCTCCTTTGGGAGATGAATCATAACGGAAATTCTCTCAATATCTCTATTCAAATATTCATTGTGGACCATCCTATGTCAAACAAATTGAAAAGTAAACTCTCAAAATTAAGACTTTATGAGCCTTTTATTACTAAAAGGAAAATCAAGACTTTTGTGATTAAGGTTTGGTTTTCTATATGCATTGGAGTGTGATTTTATGTCTTTATCTTTAGGATACAATGCAATATATGTAGTGCAAAATATGTTATTATAGATATTAATATGTAAGATATTAATTTATGATTTAACGCTTTTCTTTGGTACATTTTAGTATGCTCTTGCTCTACCTCATTATGTGATCTTCCACCTTTTGGTCTTCTTCAATTTGTTTTAGCTTGGTGTTTTGGATTTTGTAGGTTTGATATCCTTGTTAATTTTGTCGCGTTCCTATATATATATAACCTTTTTATTTCATTATTCTTGGAAAGAAAAAATAAGTTTCTTTTAAATAATTAGGTAAGTAAACACAATTAAACACAAATTAATCTATAGATACAATGCAGGGTGTAGATGTAAAAAATAGAATAGATAGTAAGAATAATCACACCATTAATAGTAATTAATGAGGAGAGAGAATACTACGGTATAAGAAATGGCGTATTGAAATTTTATAGAAACCTTAGAAAATTCACTACAAAGAGGCATAATATCTTAAATGATTTTTTTTTTTTAAGTTTAGAAATCAAAATTTCAAGTGGATAGTAATATTTTTTTATCAAAAAGGCTGGGATTTTTTAGGAAGGGATGTTTGGTTGGTTTTAAAAGAGTCTAGGAGGAATAGGACTATTCTTAAAGAAATGAATACTACTTCAATTGCTTTAATTCCAAAAATTTCCTCTCCGTCTTCTTTTACAGATTTTAGACCAATTTTCTTGTGCAATACCCTTATACAATATATTTTCCAAGGCTATTTCTTTAAGGTTAGTATCATTATTACCAAGGATAATCTCTAAGGGACAAGGAGGATTTGTACCTGGTAAAGAAACAACAAAAGGAGCTATTTGGACTCATGAGGTCTTACACTCCATTCAATAACATAAACTTCCAACCATGATAATTAAGTTCGATATGCTGAAAGCATATGATAGAGTTAAGTTCTGGAAATTTCTTCATCAAGTCCTTAAATTTGGCTTTGCTTAAAAATGGTGTAAATGGATAATGTCTTGTATAACAGGAATTCAATTTTTAGAATTGATAAATGGGACTTTTGTAGGTTTTTCTCATTCTTCCTGAGGGGTTCATCAAGGTGACTCACTATCCCCTTTTTTGTTTATATTGATGGTAGAAGCTTTGAGTAGATCCAAAGCACATCAACATCATCTTCAAAATTGGAGGGGATTTATATTTCAAGAATGAATATTCCTATTTAACGCATGCATTATTTGTGGATGATACTCTATTATTTGGTTTTCCTTCAATGTTTGAAGCAAAATGCGTAAAAAATACTCTGGGTTTATATAGCCAAGCTTTAGATCAAGCAATAAATCCTACAAGATCTAATTTTTTTCTTCAATGTCAATACTCAGATGCAAGTAAAAATAACTTCTTTGTTGGGTTTGAAAGTGGAACCTCTTTCATGTAAATATTTGGGAATCCCTCTTTTCACTGTGCCAAGTCAGAATGATTTTTAGAAGGGGTTGTGATGTCAATCCAAAATAGGGTTTCTTCATGGAAAGGTAGCTGGCTAACTATAGCAGGTAGGATTACAATGATTAAATCAGTTTTATCAGCAATTCCAATTTATATGATGTCTATTCTACAAATGCCCAAAATGATCATCCAGGAGGTTTACAAATATTTAAGGAATTTTTTGTGGAAGGGTAATGTGAAAAAAAAGATAGATTTAGTAGCATGGAATAAATTGTGCATAGTTTAGTAGAAGGATGGAATAGGCATTCATAATTTATAAGCTCATAATTTATCCCTAGATGCTAAGTTAGCTTGGAGTATTTTCTCTAAACCAGAAGCAAAGTGGTGCAAACTGATGCAAGCAAAATATTAGGATTCAAGAGATCCAACCAAAATCTTTACCATTTCAAACCCAAAATATGGATCTAGGATATGAAATTTTATTATCAAATGTAGAGAAGTCATATTGCCTCACCTATCATGGGTTATACACAATTGATAAAAAGATCTTTTTTGGGAGGATGCATGGAATGACTATCATCCTTTAGGAAATAATGATTTGTTAATTGAATCTAAACACATTCTCAAAGATCTATGATGTAACAGAGTTAGGGATTATTACGAAATTTCCACATCCTCTTTCATTCATAAGGTCAATTGGAGAAATTTACAAGATTGTCCTATTTTAGAACAACCAGAAGGCCTTGCTACAATCCATTTTGGACAAAAGAAAATATTATTTTTTAGATAAACCTGATCAAGTCATCTGAGCACCCTTTAAATTAGGTCATTATAATGCTAAGCAAGGTTATAGATCTTTGACTATTGCTCTTGCCACAAGATTGGCCTCAAATTCTATGAGAAATCATCGTGCATGCCTAAAGCATGTGCTTTTGCATGGCTAGCTCTGGAAAATAAAATCCTTACTAGTAATAGATTGGTGACATTAGGCATATCGGATCCTTTTAATAGTGCTTTATGTAAGCAATGTCCTAAAGATACATATCACTTGCTTCTAACTTGCACTTTTGTAGAAAGTTGTTGGTGATGGGTGACTACTAAGCTCTATTGGAATGCCCCTCTCCCAACTAAAATCCTTGAATTATTTCATAGCTGGCCCTTTCTTTATAATGATGCTACCTTTTCTTCATTATGGTTAATTTCCCCATAATTGGTCATAGGGACAATATGGTTAGAAAGAAATAAAAGGATCTTTTGAAAAGAAGAAAGTGTTGGCAATATGTGTTATCATTGATGTCAACACTTAGAGTGAGGTCAGCACTCAGTTTGTGATGATATACTAGTGTAGTAATAGAGATCCAATGAGATGCAGTGATGTTCTTGATGTTCATGGTTAGATGTCATGTCCTAATCAGTGTCAAGTCAAGTTGTTTTGAGCATGCTTGTGGTTAGCAAAGATGATTTCATAATGGATAAATGATGGGAATTAGAAGGTTCATGATGTTCATGGTTGGATGTCATGCACTGATTAGTGTCAAGTCAAGTTTCTTTGAGCATGCTTGTGCTCAGCGAAGATGATTTCATGATGAAATATTAAGATGGGGATTAGAAGCACTAAGATGAATGATGATATATTAAGATGGGAATTAGAAGCTATGTTGAGGATGAGAAGATGTTGTTGATGACCTATGGCATGTTGTATAATCCTTCCTATTGTTCCTAAGGACATATGTGCTTCTATATGAAGGTTTTGCACTCTGAAAGTTGGTGAAGGTTTCTGTTGCAGGAAGATGCCTGAAAGACTGTATGGTAAAATGCTCTGCATTCCTCCCCATTTGAAGCTATGGTCATGCGGTTCAGAAGTTAAGGATGCTGTAAAGATGTTAAATCCAAGTTTTTAGATCATTTTCTCCTCCACAGTGAATGTTACAAGTGATTGATTTATAGTCCATGCTCTAGCAGTATAATGTGTTGGTGAAGATAGTTTGGAATGATCCACATTCCTCCACAAGTGAATATTTCCCCATGCAGTTTTGAGGATACGTTTAGAGCTACGTATGAGTTCATCCATATGTGTTTCAGGTGGTTTAGAGGTCCCCAAAATTATTTTTCAAATGACAGTTTTGATATAGATAGTTTTGGATACCTAGTTGTTCTCAGAATATATGTTGATGACGTGCACCAACTTATTGCTACTTGAAATGGTAAATTGACTAATGGAAGATGGTTCTAAAGATCCTGTGTTGTCTCCAATTGCTCTGTAAAATGTCTTTTTTCTCTATTCGGAACTGATTGGGGTCCAGAATGTTGAGTTGTTTATAGCTTCGATCAAATAACGTATTTATTATAATCATATTAAGTATGAATATATAAGTAATATTAAATATTACTTATATATTCATACTTAATATATAAGGTGTGTTAAAATAAATATCAATAACATGATCGAATAATGCATTATCAAAGTATAAACATAGTCTACATTCTAAATGGTGATTAGTAATTGTTAACATTGGTGAAACCGACTTCATTAGATACGGTGATGAAGTCACACCTGTGATAGGCGTGACTCCTTGAGGAGTCACGTCTATCACAAATGTGACTCCTACAGTCACTAACCTATATATATCATTGTCTTTACCCAGCAATACTATGAATCGACACAAAAATCAGAAGTGTATGAGAAGTAGAAATTGCATCTGGAAAACAAAAGACAGTAATAAATTAAACTCTGCAATACAAATATCCAACCTTCAGATAATATCCAAACCTGATCTAAAAATTCATCATGGTATCGGAGCTAGGTTTAAGAAAAGATCTGATCAAGCTATGGGTAACCATTTTATGCGATTCAGACTCAGGTGTGTTCAGATTGTGGGTTTTCTTACCAAGAACAGTCAATTGGTTTGATTTGAGGAAGATGAGGAGTTTCACTGAATTGTTGCCCGCGGATAGCAATTCTTTCATTACAGGCAATTTGAAAAAAGTGAGCTTGACACACATCAATGGCAATGGTGGTGACACAATTTCAAGACCCAGTTCAATCCGGATGTCACGATCGTCATCATGGTGCTATTGAGCATCCTCTTCTTCATGGTTTTTTTTCCATATACATCCGACGCTACATCATGGAGGACAACAGAGTAGGCTCTTCTACATGGGGGAAGGTGTTTGGGCATTTCATGGCGTTGTCCACGCTGACCCCCCCGCATGCCCCCGTATGATGGAACCATGTGATGTGCCAAGGTATATGAGTTGTTTATGGATGGGCAAGTCTCACGAGGTGACAGCTCAGCTCCTTGGTGCAAGATATTTTCTGTGCTACGGGGACATGCGGAAGCCACCCAAATGCTATGCGAAGGCTCTGTGGGCATCACAGTTGGAATGGAATCATCATTGGATGCATGCTCGGAACAGTCCCTTTACATTCCAATGTCGTGACCAGATACTAGGATACCTCGGGAGAGTACACCGAGCTCTTGGGTTGCTTGAGATGGTTACGAAATGCCATGCGGGAGGTCGAAGAGAGAGATGACAGAAAGTGAGGTAATTGTAAACTCTCAACTCAGTCTTTCCATTGTGACACATTCAGACTTATAACTACTGTAAGGGATAGCTTGTAGGCAAGCTGCTCGATGCAGCAAGTTGACCTGACTTCAATGTGTAGGCCGAGTTGCATAAGTTAATGCAGCAAAACCAAGTTGAGATCTGGGCGAGCTAGTCCTAGCTGGTCCATGTCTCAACATGGTACCATTGAGAATGGTGAAGCAACTTAGGGCCTGGAGTGGATGGTCATTGAAAGCTTCCCAGTTTTCAGCTACAATCTGGTGAAGGGCCTCAAAGCGGAGACCAAGGGTTCTGAGTGCGTCGTCTGTTTGAGTGACTTCACGGGCCAAGGACATTACCCTGATGCCATTAGTTATGGAACACTGATCCATGGACTGTGCAAAGTGAATAAGATCAGTGATGCACTTAAACTTTTCAATGACATGGTTCATAAAAATTGCAATCCTGATCTCATTGTATACAATGATCTTCTCAATGGCCTATTAAAGGTTGGAAAGTTAGAAGATTAATGTAAACTCTTTGAGATGATGGTGTAGTAGGGCATGGTGCCAAATTGCTTCTCTTACAATATCTTGATTAATTGGCCTAAGGCAAACACTTTGTATGTGCATATGCATTCATTGCTTCTCTACAAATTTTAAAGAATCGTAATGGTTGTTTTTGCAGATTTTCGATGCAGTAGTTGCAAGAATATTAGGATGTTTGTGGCTAGCTATGCTATGGGTAGGCCAGTTACACAAGCCTAAATGTACTCCACTTGGAAGTTTTGGATTGCCTGTGATTGGTGAAACACACCAATTTGTTATAGATAGTAGATCCAAGACTCCTCATGTTTATGTAGAGAAAAGGAAGGCTAAGTATGGGTAGGATGTTTATACTACCCATCACATGAGCTACCCTACAATGATGTCTATAGACCCAGAAGTCTTTAAATTCATATTGCAGAATGAAGGTAAATATTTTCTGAGCAACTATCTGAGGTCGGTTCGAAATCTGTTTGGTGAAGGGGCCATTGCCAGCACTTATGACAACCTGCACAAGAGGATTCATAATGTAGTTTTGAGCTTCATTAACACAACAAAACTTAAGGAGTTTATCATGGTCGACATTGAGTATATTATCAAGACAACCCTCATCAACTGAGAGGGGCAGACTGTCTATGTTGAAGACAAGTGCAAAATGAGTGAAATTTGATGACTTATTCAAGAAAAGTAGGGCAGAAGCTGCCTACATGCTCTTTGATGAGTTGAAGAAGAAAAGAAATGTGTAGATGGAATCACATATAGCATAGTTATCTCATATTTCTGCAAGATGGGGAGAATCGAGGATACTCTAAGTTTGTTAGAAGAAATGGAATCCAGAGGGCTGGTATCTGGGCTGGTATCTGATATGGTAACTATAACGTCACTGTTGATTGCACTTCATCTCTCTAGTAAACAGGAATGGGGACGTCAACTTATGAAGCAAATTGGAGATAGTAGTGTTGTCCCTAATATCATCAGGTGGAGTGTTGATATAGAGATAGACGGTGAAGAACAAGAGACACCTCAGGATATGGACATTTCTCCTGATCCAACTTCTGAGATTCAGAGGGAGTCTACTAAACCAGAAGAGGCTAGTGTTCCATGACCAAACAAAACATGTGGAAATCAAATACCATTACATTAGAGCTATGGTATTAAGGAAAGCTATTCAACTAAGGTACATTTGCACTGATGATTAGATGGCTAATATTCTCACCAAGCCTCTCTACAGAATGAAGTTTGTGCATTTTCAAGGCAAGCTTGGAGTTGTGGAGAATGAAGCCCTTGCTGAGAGGGAGTCTCAGCATCAGTGATTTGTGTTATCTAATATAATGCATTTTTCTTTGAGATGAAGAAATTTGAGGTGAAAGCCCTTGTCAATCTCTAAGATGGAGACATGTTTCTTTCCACCCTCTAGGAGTAGTTATGGTGGACGTCATGTTGAGTGACTCCATGACAACATATTTTTTCACTAATAGGAGTAGCCATTGTGGGCTTCACGTTGAGAGACTATGTGATGATTCTCTTGTACTTGTGTTTATCCACCCTTTGGGAGTAGCCATGGTGGACATCATGTTGAGAGACTCCATGATGACATCGCGTTGAGTGACTCCATGATGGGCACTTGTGCACATGTTTCCTTCCACACATGGACGTAGTCATGGTGAACATCATGTTGAGTGACTCCATGATGAACTATTTCACAAATGGGTGTAGCCATTGTGGATGTCATGTTGAGAGACTCCATGACATGGATTCCTAAAAGGATACCTCCCTAGCTAAGAGTGAGTGTTAATGTTTGTAGCTTAGGTAGATTATAGATTTCATGGCCGAATGGTTCTAGTGCTAGAGAAAACAATACATCCATTGGCCAACTCCCTCCTTATGCACTCCAATGACAATAGTTAGTGATAATAACTATTATTGATTATGGAAAACTAATATGAGAAAGCAATCGGTCAAATAAACTAAAGATTAACAAATCCATTCCATGAAATGGCACTTTTTGAAAGGGTAGTGGCTTATGGTAAGAAAGCAACCCTTCAAGGCACATAAGAACTCAAGGAAGACTTTGATATACCTCCCTATGTTGTTTCAGTTTAGGGTCAGCAATGATATCATGGATCAGTAGAAAATAGTCTTCAGTTGCTTAGAGTTCTATAGAAGATGAATATATTGCAACTTCTGTGGTTGCTAGAGAGGCAGTATGGCTTAGAAAACTGCTTGTAGGATTATTTGGTAAACCTCTGAAACCAACTATCATCCACTGAAACAATCAAAGTTGTATTAAGCTATCCGTGAATCTAGTATTCCATGATAGATCTAAACATATTGAGTTTCCTCATCACTATGTACGTGATATGGTGGAAAGGAATGTGATTCAGTTGGAGTATATTAGTATAGGAGATCAAACTATAGATATTCTTACCAAACCACTCCTCAAGGTGAAATTCAAATTCTTCAGGAAAAATCTTGGTATGATTGAAATGTAAAATTCTAATTAATTTGTACTAATATATTAAAGATGTTTAATTTGTAAACATCTTGTGTCATATGTGTGACTCTATGACATTATGGGCCTACCCATTTTGTGTTTATTTCTAAAAGGTGACGATCTTTTGGATAATCTACACTTGTACCTAACATTATAAGGTGACGATCTTATAATGTTCATTAGACTGATATCATGTGACTTGATATTGGTATGAATCATGGAGTTGTCATGATTAAGTTATGGTAGACATTATGTGACTTAATGTCAGTGCACATACCATAACAGGGATATATATAAGGAGAATGTAATGTTCTCGAGTATAGTATATCCTTTAGTATCACGAGGTAGGTGATGCTACGTATCACGAGATAGGTGATACTATATATCATGAGTTATGTGATATTAAATTACTTTAATTAATTCATTACAGATCAGATAATTGATAATTGATATTCACAAAGATTATTGTGATATTGTTATCTTCTTGAGCTAAGAGGGAGTGTTGAGTTGTTTGTAGCTTCGATCAGATAACATATTTATTATAATCATATTAAGTATGAATATATAAGTAATATTAAATATTACTTATATATTCATACTTAATATATAAGGTGTGTTAAAATAAATATCAATAGCATGATCGAATAATACATTACCAAAGTATAAACATAGTCTGCATTCTAAACGGAAATTAGTAATTGTTAACATCGGTGAAACTGACTTCATTAGATATGGTGACGAAGTCACACCTGTGATAGGCGTGACTCCTTGAGGAGTCACGTCTATCATAGATGTGACTCCTACAGTCACTAACATATATATATATATATATATCATTGTCTTTACCCAGCAATACTATGGATCGACACAAAAATTGGAAGTGTATGAGAAGTAGAAATTACATCTGGAAAACAAAAGATAGTAATAAATTAAACTCTGCAATACAAATATCCAACCTTCAGATAATATCGAAACCTAATTTGAAAATTCATCACAGAATAATGATGTTTTTGGGTTATGCTCTTGCTTGGCCAACCAAGGAAGGTTGAGGATGTGCGCCATAAAGTTGTTGCTATGCGGAGTTCAAGGAAGGGTTGGAGATGTTGTATAGGTCCTACTGACTCATCTAGAAGAAGAACAAGCAATGTTTAATCATTCATGAGTACCGCCAAGATTGTGAAGACCAATGTGCTACATGCTTCATGTGTTCTTGCTGAAGGGTGACCTAATTCAAATTTGTGAAGCATGCAAATGTTATTCCTTGAAGGATGATGTTGTGAAGGATGTTTAGGACCATACTAAGCATGTGTTGGGATCCACAAGGCATATGTTTCTTTCTAGAGTAGTATGTACTTCATGATAGGGCTTGCCCTATGCATGTTTCATGTTGTGTGATCTTTGGTTGACTTGTAAAATGTAATATTCTTGTTGTATTGGTCGACTTGTTATGTAATCAATGTAATATCTTGTATATATTGTAAACCTAGTTGGTCTAGGTGAAGTATGATTGTGAAGATGAATATGTGAGTATGTAAAAGAGTAGAATATGAACATGTTATGCATTATGATGTGCGATTAAATGAGAAAGAGCAAAGGAAATAAGGGTTGTCCTGATCCATCTTGAAGACATTTTTGTGACAGGAGGGAAGTGAAGAGTGTGCCTAATTGATTCAATCATCAAAAGAGCTAGAATTGCAATGATCAAAGGTGTGAGCTTCAATGTCATCTTTCAGACATTAGAAGGACTATCATATTGTAATAATCTCTAAGTTCATTCTTAATTCAAGGAGGTGTTGCTTCTTTGAGTTGTAGCCTTAAAATAAAGTTTGCAGGGAGTTGTAGCTTCCTTGGGATTAACCCTAAAACAAAGCCTTTAGGGAGTAATAGCTTCCTTGGGTTGTATCTCTAAAATAAAGTTAGTGTTGACCTATTTTTCCTCTAGCCAGAGTCAAATAGTTCAAGCAGTATCAGTCAGTGTGCATATCCCCATGTAAGCTATATTTGTGATCTTGAAGTCTAAACCCAAATCTCAAGGTCTGAAGCTTACCATGTGAAAGAGCTTGAAAAAATAGGCATGTTTGCTTTTTACATCACCTTGAGATTCGCTAAAATAAGGAAGTTATGTATGGTCAATGATTTGGTCAAAACCTAATCTTCCAGATGGGGTGATATTTTGAACATCGGGTTATATTTTGAACATCGAGTGATATTTTGAACATCGGGTGATATTCTGAACATCGGGTGATATTCTGAACATCGGGTGATACTCCAAATATCACCCCTTCCTCTAAATATCACCCTGATATTTTTAATATCACCCCTTCGTCCAAATATCACCCTAATATTTGTAATATCACCCCTTCGTCCAAATATCACCCCGATATTTGTAATAGCACCCCTTCATCTAAATATCACCCCGATATGATGATGACGCCATCATGTCACGTTTCAATAGGGCCCGTCCATGATGGTGATGCCACCATCATATCCCTCATAAGGATTATACAAAGGCCAATTCAAAAGGGTAGGGGCCCGCGTTGTATGCAGATCTAGGTGTATATTCAGGGGGTGATTTCAAAGAGGAGTTTAAGTACCAAAAGCAGAGGTACATGATCCAGATTTGCATATTTGGCTGAAGGGACGTTTCAGCAACCATTTTGGGGTAGATGCAAATATTTCTTACATTCATTGCTGCACAAAGAGGAAGCAACTGACATTGATGATCAAAAGATATCTCTCCACCGCCTTGTTTCAGACGCTGCATACAATCATGGTTGAGGATAGACATGGAAGCAGCTTGCATTTAATACCAAAATATCTTCCACCGTTTCAGGGGAGCAGATTCATGATGCAACAGCTTGCATTGAAGACTGAAAAAATCTTCCATCTGCATCAATTCCAGATATTTGACACCATTACTTCGGCAACTGAGAGGTCCCTTCAGGAAGATTTTTAGTGGCAGCTCTCTGAGCAAATTTTGTAACCGACTTAGGCTAGATTGAATGCTATATAAGCAGAGGCTTATGTTGTAAATAGGGTTGGAAAATTTTTTGGCATAGAAGCTTTTCTGTTTCTAAACAGAGCTTTTCTACCACTGTAACCTTGCCTTCCTACTGAATATATGCAAGTTATCATACCTCTTTGACTGATTTTCTAGTTCTGTGTGAATTTGGATATGGTTTCCTGTGAATGTCTTTGTTCCTCTCAATCATATTGCTTCTTACCTCTACTAGAATCATCTAATCTATGTATACATCCTTGCTCTATCCGGTTGTGCTGTGCATTTTTTAGTTTTGTGAAAGTCTCTTTAAATCTGTCTGGTGCATCACCCTTTTATGTTTCAAGTTTTGTTGTTTCATCTTTACTTTAAAGCATTCCTTCTCCCTTTTCCCCTCAAAAGGTTCACTAGTTTAGGTGATAATTAGGCAAGGAAGCCGGCCTTCTCTAAAGGTTTGATCTCTCTAAGCAAGGTCCCACAATTTGAGATCATTCCCATTGTGTCATTGGAATGCTTGGAATCCTTCCAAGTAGGGTGCAATTTCATGTGACAATAGTTTCTGGCACGCCTGGTGGGACTAGTTCGATGAACTTCTCATCAAGATACTAAGAGATTTGGTGTTTCTCCTAGTATTACTAGCCTTTGGAGGCAATATTCAACACCATGGTGACTCTACCAAATGAATTAGCTATTTTCGGTAGCTCAAGTACCTAAAATTTTATCAAAGGTCAGGATTTTGGTGATTTTCCTGGTCTATTTCAGCTTCCAGAAGCATTTCAATCACCTGGCGACTCCCTCTCTGGTATGTATCTAGTTTCTCTTTGGTTGCAGACCTATTTTGCTCTCATTCTGATATTTTATGATTATACAGCATTTAGATGCTAAAAACGTCAAAATTTTATTGAAATCATGGCTTTTCCCTTACCCCTAATCCAAATACAGGCTATTGGCCCCCATATCAGCAATACCAGTCCCCAAATGCCTCTGATTTTATGCCATACAACCCTGCTGTTGGAGAGTATCAGCATCCTCATGATGCTTACCTCCCTCCTACCCCTAATGTTGCCCCCGAGAATATTGATGCTTTCAATGAGCTCATGAGTGGTTTTCTCAAGCTTGATGAAAATTTAGATAAGGCCAAAAGAGCAGCAGGGTACAGTCAGCCTCGGTGGTTTTATGATCTTAGCATCATAAGCATGTATGGTCTCAAGAAGCTGTCTCTAGATATGAATAAGGAGGCTGATGAATTTATAGAAACGTTAACATGTGACTAGCAGTGAGAAGTACAAGAGGAGGTTTTTCAAGAAAACCTTGCTATAAAGACAACACCTGCTAAGCCTGCTACTGAAGGAGCCCCAAAATTTAAAATTTCAAGCTTCAGGCAGGTTAGTCCCTCTACACCTCCAAAACTATTTCCTAGTTTTCAAATCCCAAGTTTTAGAGACTCTCAGCCTTCATAGGAGCTTGTTCCTAGCTTCAAACAAGTCCATCTTTTAAATCAAAATGAATCTATGAAGGCAGCTCTATCATGGCAGATTTCTTGGATCGAGCATCTTGGTTACAAAATGCCAAACCTTGAAAAAGCCAGTCCTCTCATACCAATTCCCAAGAAAGAGCAACCTAGACTCCATAAGTTTCCAAGTTTCAACGCTTTTATCCCTTCACGAGTCCCTGTTCCTATGCAAATTCAAATTATCACTCCCCAGGAACAAATGTGTTCAGAACCCTCTCCCCTCCAAGAAATTCAGGAAGATTTTTAGACCTCTTTCCCTGATGATATTTCAATCCTCAAGGATGGACCTATTGTCTACCAAGATAATTGGAAAGATGAGCCAAAGGAGGAGTGGGAAAAAGATAGAACTAATGAGGAGCAGTGTGTTCCTACACTCACAAAGATAGAATTGTTTGAACCTAGTACACCTATGAGTATTGTTAAGGTCACTGCAGAGGTGGATAATGCTGCCCTACTACATGAGCTACCTGATTATGTTGAAGAAGAAGGGTATGAGTAGCTAATTGTGGATAGGTAGCAATAAGAGCACATCAAAAATAATGATAACTTGTTATGCATGGAGGCCCAGCATGGCAGTGAGTTTTCAGCCCTTGAAGACTTGGAGGAAGCTCTTTTCAGGGATGAGTGCGCTATGGTGGAGGCTATTGCTGAATTTACTCAGAAAGTAGATGATGCTGCCTTGTTTGATGATTTCCCTAGCCACATAAATGATGATGAAAACAAGCTGCCAACAGACCTAGAATGACTTGGAGGCAGTGAGCATGATTGTGAGTTGCTGGCATGTGAGAAAAGGTAGGGATATCAGCTTCTTGATGGGGAGGTCTTCTCTTTTGAGCATGTGCATGGCTCATTTTCTGAGCCTAAGATAAAATATCATGAGCATTTTGTTCATAAGGTGGAGGTAGCCATATTTGTAGTAGAATCACATGAGCTAGAGTTTTTAGACCAACAAGAAGAGGAAGAATGCAGCCATGATGTCCCAAGTCAGTTGTTTCACACACAACAACAACATGAAAGTCAAATGGAGGACACCATCATACTAAATGAAGAGCAAGAAGAGAAAGAATTAGAGCAGAGACATGAGATCCAACATGATTTGTATATCACTTCAAGGGGATGCCCAATTAGACATCTAGCCCAGCTAGAGACACATCAAGAGAGGTCACCACTTGTCATGCTTACCTCTAAGCATGAAGTTGAACATCAAAATGAGTGGGATCAGCACATTTATTCACCACAAGCTAGTAAAATCAACAATCACTCTAGATGGATAGGTGAGTTTATCTCCATTTTGTGTGGGGTGTTTTACCAATTTTTCATATGCCCATTTCCCCCTCATCTCTTTTTAACTGCCCACATGCATCAAAAACATTGTAAAATGTTAAGAAAGGGCAGTTACTTCCAAGAACCAGGTAATGGCTTTGTTTAAGGTCATGTGTGACTGGTTAGTTTAGGATTAGAGTAGGTTTCATTTCTGTTTTAGTTTTCCCTTTCCCTAAGTGCTTTTGCATAGGCTGCATTGTCATTAGGAGAATGCAGGCCCTTCCCCCTTTTTTGTATTTTGGAGGCAGGTTCCAATTTTCCAGCATGATTTAAACTTAACCCCATGCCCAATGGATGCTCAAGGCCACTGATCTAATTGTTTAGCAGGCAAACATCATATAGAAGTCGCCAAATTGTTGACCTATTTTTCCTCTAGCCAGAGTCAAATAGTTCAAGCAGCATCAGTCAATGTGCATATCCCCATGTAAGCTATATTTGTGATCTTGAAGTTTGAACCCAAATCTTAGGGTCTAAATCTTACCATGTGAAAGAGCATGAAAAAATAGGCAAGTTTGCTTTTTACATCACCTTGAGATTCGCTAAAATAAGGAAGTTATGTATGGTCAATGATCTAGTCAAAACCTAATCTTCTAGATGGGGTGATATTTTAAACATCGGGTGATATTTTGAACATCAAGTGATATTTTGAACATCGGGTGATATTTCAAACATCGCGTGATACTCCAAATATCACCCCAATATTTGTAATATCACCCCTTCCTCCAAATATCACCCTGATATTTTTAATATCACCCCTTCATCCAAATATCACCCCTTCGTCCAAATATCACCCCGATATGATGATGACACCATCCTGTCACATTTCAATAGGGCTCATCCATGATGGTGATGTCACCATCATATCCCTCATAAGGAGGAGTATACAAAGGCAGATTCAAAAGGGTAGGGGCCCGCATTTTATGTAGATCTAGGTGCATATTTAGGGGGCGATTTCAAAGAGGAGTTTAAGCACCAAAAGTAGAGGTACATGATCCAGATTTGCATATCTGGCTGGAGGGACGTTTCAGCAACCATTTTGGGGTAGATGCAGATATTTCTTGCATTCATTGTTGTACAAAGAGAAAGTAGCTCACATTGATGATCAAAAGATATCTCTCCACCGCCTTGTTTCAGACGCTGCATATAGTCATGGTTGAGGATAGACACGGAAGCAGCTCGCATTTAATACCAAAATATCCTCCACCGTTTCAGGGGAGCAGATTAATGATGCAGTAGCTTGCATTGAAGACTAAAAATATCTTCCATCTGCATCAATTCCAAATATTTGACACCATTACTTCGGTAGCTAGGAGGTCCCTTCAGGAAGATTTTTGGTGGTAGCTCTCTGGTGAATTTTGTAACCAACTTAGGTTAGATTGAATGCTATATAAGCGGAGGCTTATGTTGTAAATAGGGTTGGGAAATTTTTTGGCATAGAAGCTTTTCTATTTCCAAACAGAGCTTTTCTGCCACTGTAACCTTGCCTTCCTACTGAATATATGCAAGTTATCATACCTCTTTAACTGATTTTCTAGTTCTGTGTGAATCTGGATATGGTTGCCTATGAATGTCTTTGTTCCTCTCAATCATATTACTTCTTGCCTCTTCTAGAATCATCTAAACTATGTATACATCCTTGTTCTATCCAGTTGTGTTGTGCATTTTTTAGTTCTATGAAAGTCTCTTTAAATCTATTTGGTGCATCACCCTTTTATGTTTCAAGTTTTGTTGTTTCATATTTACTTTAAAGCATTCCTTCTCCCTTTTCCCCTCAAAAGGTTTAGTAGTTTAGGTGATAATCAGGCAAGGAAGCTGGCCTTCTCTGGAGGTTTGATCTCTCTAAGCAAGGTCCCACACTTCAAGATCATTCCCATTGTGTCATTGGAATGCTTGGAATCCTTCCAAGCAGGGTGCAATTTCATGTGACAATAGTTAGCATGGAGTAGTAGATTCCTTATAAAGTTGTAATTTTGAGCTTCATATGTTGTGAGTTAATCCTCACCATGGTTTTTCCTTTCTTGGGTTTCCCACACGTATCTAGTGTTATGTGTTGATGTGCATTGTGTAGATATTTCATGTTTATGTTGATGTTGTATTGATTAAGTTTTAATCTAAACCAAAGAATTTGAAGTTTGTTTAGATACTAATTCATCCCCCTCTTAGTATCCTGGTGTGTTCAACAATTGGTATCAGAGCCAAGTTAATTAGAAGAAGCTTAACCACTTGAGGAGGGTCTGAGATGGCTAATAATGGATCTCTTAAGGTACCTATGTTTGACGGAACAAATTATTCTTTTTGAAAGCTAAGGATGGAAAACTATCTATCTTCTATAGGGTATGGCATTTGGCATTCAGTTAAGAAGGGTTACACTGCTCCTGGTAGTGATCCTATAGATGTAGATGAGATTAAGTTGTATGATAACATTACCAAGGAAAAGAATTCTATCATGAGTGGGCTAGCTAATTCAAAACTTGTGAAGGTAATGGGTTGTACATCTGCTTAGGATGTTTGGAATAAACTTGAAATTATTTATGAAGGAGATAGTAAAGTGAAGCAAGCTAAGATGCAAATTTTCAAGAGCAAATTTGGAACCTTGAGGATAACAGAAGATGAATACATTTATAGTTACATGCTCTAGATGAATAAAATAGTCAATGGCATCTGAGGTCTTGTTGGGGAAGTGAAAGAAGATGATATTGTGAAGAAGGTAATGAGAACTCTTCCTAAACTGTATAGTCATAAGGTGTCTTTTATTGGGGAGGCTCAGGATTTGGATAAATATATAGTAGATCAATTGTTTAGTTCTCTCACAGCCTTTGAAATGAGATAATTTGACAAAGATGCTCCAAAGAAGGAAGCAACATTCAAAGAAAGTAAGAAGGTAGAATATGAAGCAGAAAAGCAAGATGAAGATCTTGATGAGGTAAAGGAAAACTTTATAAGAAGATTGAAAAAGGGCACCGGCAAACATAAAGGTAAGTTACCTTTCAAATGTTTCAATTTTGGGAAGATTGGTCACTTTGCTTCTAAACGTCCTTTTAATGAATCAAGGGGTAGTAACAAGAGAGACAATTTCAAAAGAAACATGTATTCCATAAAGAATAGTTTTTCTTCCAAAGATGAGGATCATGATGATTCAAATGATGAAACTCTGTTCATGGCCTTTAATGTTGGTGACAAACAAAATGATTTTGGGAATTGTGAAAAGTCTGATATCTTGCAGAATGATCAAAATAATAAAAAATAAATGGTTGTATGGACTTCCTTTCATGCAAAAGAAGAATCTAATACTTGGGTAATTGATAGTGGTTGCTCTAACCACATGACTAATGACAAGGAGAAGTTTATCATCCTTGAGAAGTGAAATGGTAGAGCTATTAAGTTTGGTGGTTATGAGTCAACACAAATCTGTGGAAAGGGTGCTATAACTATTGATGGGAAAACATGACGGAGGATGTCCTCTATGTTAAAGGCTAAAGCACAATCTTCTCAGTGTCAGTCAGATGTGCAGTAAATGATACAATCTTACCTTTCATGCCAAAGGTTATCAAACTAGGAAGGTAGGTGGCAGGTTGTCGCGAGGTCCTAACACATTAGTTGAAAAATATATCAATTATGTTGACTGGGTAGTGTCCAAAGGCTGTATGCAATAGGGGATATTTTAGCCATCTCACTTAGTGTAGATTTCTAAATTTTTGAAATGGTTGAAAATAGAAATTAAAGTAGAAAGCATGAGATTATTTAAGCTAGAAAGCATTAAAATTCTATTCTATAAAGCATGTAAACTATCTAAGAATCAACACCCGTAGTTTAACTATGGAATTGAAACAAAGATGACTAACTACTGATGACTAACTGCTAACTAAAAGTATAGTTAACATCTTTTAATCAATGACTACCAACAGTTTTATGAACAAAGTGGATGCTCTAGAAATTCCAAAGAAAACAAAACTCAGAGATCAGTAACTTAAAAACACAACATGTAGGGACAAACAACAGAGCTAAACACAAAGTAATATTTATCTAAATATAACATGCAAAGAATAGAAATAACAACATTGACGATAAAATACATATCTACTCTACGATCCCTTGAGTGGCTAGCTCTTGGGAGTTCCTACTTTCAATTCAAATCACATGCAGTACTTAACAGCTTCAAAGTAAATCCATTCATAGCACTTCCATTACTCAGAAAAATACTAGTGATATTCATTTATTCATATCATGAAAAATGTAACAGCACCCATAACATAACTGAACAATATTTAGAATATATTATAACATCATATCCTTTTTTTAGCAACTACACATATATACTTCACTACTACAAAATCCTAATCTGCAAATGGCAGGAAAATACCATTGAAAAGTCTTAAATAGAATTACAGCTAACTGATGTTCATGACATAAAACATAATAAAGGCTCTGAGTGGAGCTGTAAAGTCTTAAATAGTCTTAACAGAAAATAATAGAATGCTTTTAAAGAAGTCTTCCACTATGCATGCCTAAATTTCTGGCACCCCAACTTCCGACACTCTGACTTCAATCGCTTGAAGTGCACTCCTTTCATAGGCCATGCATAAGTCCTACACAATTACTCAAAGTTTATACCATTATATCAACATTAGTTAGCTAATTCCAATCAATTTGAGAAATAAAGATTTATACACCATTTTATAAAAAGTAGACAATTATTGCTTCTAAAAATAAACAAATTGGCATGGATGAGGTGGTTGGAAAGAACAAAAAGAGGTATTTATCTCATCATAAGAATGAGGTTGTTTATACCTCGTCAGTAGGTGATCCCACAATAGTGGGTTACACTTTTTGGCCAAAGTTGACATTGAAATGAACATTTTGAAAAAATCTTCACTTTCGGACACCTATAGTTGCTAAATCATGAGGAATTTGAAGATGATGTAAACTAATGATTTGTCACATTTTATCTGTAGATTCTAAATATATATATTTTAATTTTTTCAGAATCAAATTATATTTCCTTTTCCATCTCCTTCAATAACTAGTTTCTAACAATAAACAACATTTTTAAAGACTGACATGTACTTTGTAAAACATAACTTTTTTCCTATGAAGGATAAAATTCTAATTTTTTTGAATTTAGATTTTGAACTATGATAACTAGAGGATGCATTTGGTTTCATAACATTTTATTGAATATTTTTTCTTTTAATTAACTTTTGAAGTCAAACCAGTTACAATTTAGACATAGGTGTACTGTGTAAAGCATTACTTTTTTGTATGTATCAAAATTCCTTTTTTTTGTTGGAATAAGGACATCAATACCTAGACGACATGTATTTTTTAGAATTTTTTTTTCTATATTTTCCTATTTTTTCATATGTATGAAACAAAGATCTTGATGTTCATTAAAAAACCTACATTCACAAGAAATAAAAAATGAATATAATAATCAAATTAAATATATTTAAAATTATACTTTTTGGGAAGCTTATAATAAGGACTACATACTTACAAAACATAAAATTTGAAATGAATTCATTTGATCCCCCAAAAGGTAAATCAAAAGTAATTTTTTATTAGCATTTTGATAGGTGTAGAGGAGACTCCATGACAGGTATGGTTTAAAACTAGTGGGGTTCTATCCAAGGGGGTTTGATCAAACCATCAAAGGGGGTTTGATCAAACCCTATTCAATTACAATCCTTTAAATGGAACCTTTCAAGCTTTAAATCATTATATTTTATAAAAATATGCGATTTCAGCAAAAATTAGGATGTCCCAGAAAGTGTAACCCATTATTGTGGCAGCACCCTATGGTTACATCTATCATCTGAATGAGGTAAATGGAAGAACATGTTTATTGGCTTAGTCCAGTGAGTGTTGGTTGTGGTATAAAAGAATGAGGCACATCAACTTTAATAATATGGTAAAGATCATCTCTATTTATGTGGTGAGAGATATGCTGAAGATAATCAAGCTTGCAAACACACTATGTAAGGAACACCAGATGGGAAAGTAGACAAAGACAAATTTCAAGAGCAAGGAATATTCTTCTTTAATTCCATTGGAGTTGATTCACACTAACCTATACAACCCTACAAGAGTAAAGAGTCAACAAGGTGAAAGGTATTTCATGTTACTTATTAATGATTATTCTAGAATGTCTTGGGTTGCTTTCTTAAGAGAAAAATTAGAAGCCTTTGATAAGTTTAAGATTTTCAAAGCTATAGTTGAGAATGAAATGGATACTAAGATCAAGTGCTTGAGGTCTAATAGAGGAGGTGAGTTTAATTCAAATGAATTTGAAAAGGTTTGTGGAGATCATGGCATAAGGAGAAATCTGTCATCTCCCAGGACCCCTCAACAAAATGGGGTAGTGGAAAGGAAGAATAGGACTATGCAAGAGATGGCTAGGGAAATGTTGAAAGATGCAGATATGTCTGACATGTATTGGAAGGAAGCATTTCACACTGCTATCTATCTGATCAACATAGTACAATTGAGGGTCAATAGCACTAAGACCCCTTATGAGCTATGGTATGGAAGACCTCCCACTGTTAGATACTTCAAGATCTTTGGTAGCAAATGCCACATCAGAAGAGATGAAGAAGACCTACGACAGTTTGATTCAAGAAGTAATGAAGGGATCTTTCTTGGTTACTCAACTAGAAGTAAGTCCTATAGATGCTACAACAAGAGGTTGGGAAAGATGATTGAAAGCACAAATTTCAAGGTGGATAAAGACCTATATTAGATCTCACAAGAATTAGAGGACTCTAGATCTGATGTATTTCCCTGCATTGAAGAAGAAGAAGAGAAAGAAGATAAGGAACAAGAACCAGAGAAAATCCCTAAGACTCCAGCAAAGTATGTCTAGAGGAATCATACAACAGATCAGATCATTGGGGACAAGAATAAAGGTGTGCTGACCAAGAGAAGTTTTGTAAAAGAAAGTGAACAAGTAAATCTATGTCTACTATCAGAGGTAGAACTCAAAACCTTTGCTGATGCTAGAAAAGATGAAGGATTGATAGCACGGTTTCATACTCTAATGCTCTAATACCACTTGATGGGATAAAGTTTCACACTTACATGAATCACAATTGACTCTACCAAGTATCCACATAGATTTCTACAGCTTACTATAAGGATGGAGATAGGAACTACAATGCAAACTCATGAATGATAGGAATAACCATACATTCAATCTTAGTTCTAACCAACTACAAGAGCTATCCTCACACAAGCTATAGAAACATAATGAACAAGAATTTAATCTTTCATTTCATTAAACCAAATTGGCCACTAGTTCATTACATCAAAAAATGATACAAAATCTCATCACCTCAATGTAATCGATACACATGCTGTACCGCCAATCACTTATCTGCTTCGTTCTACTCCTCACCTAATGCAGCTTCTAACTGGCCTTTAACTCCTACTTTTTATTTTGACTATTTGGCCTTGACTCAAGATTTGCCACTTTCATTCCCTCTATCTCTCATCACTCTCTCTCTTACATCAATCAGTACCTTCTCATGACTCCTCTCCACTCTATGCGGCCTTCCTGATCTCGGCCTTCTTTCTGAATATCTTCCTTTATCAGCCTTCTCTATTCGTCCTTCTCTAACCATGCCCTCTTCATAGAGATGCTCTATCTTTTTACTACCCATGACGGCCTTTCTTGATTTTCGTGGCCATTCCTCACGACTTCTCACTACCTGACTCCTCTTGTTCTATTAGGCCTTGATCCCTCGGCCTTCCAAATCTATTCTGGCCATTATACTCTCTATCTCAGCTTTCTCTTCTATGGCCTCTATTCATTTCTTCCTGGCTGATATGTTCTCCCCCTCAGCCTCTTGGCTAACTCCTGCTCTTTATTCACAGAGCTGATATTTCTTTTACAATTTGACCCTTTCCTCCATCCTCTTCTTCACAGAGATTATATCTTTTATTTCCTCTACTTCTCTCTCTACAGCAAACATACCTCTTTCGTCTTTACAGCCGTTCCAAGATGCTGCCATTTCCTAACTAGTAATAATTCAACCACCAAATGACTGACCTTGACTCATTTTGTAACTATTAACAAGATTCTTTTCTTCTCCTACAATTTTGCCACGTTCACCATATTCGACCATACCTCTTCCTTTTGTAACTGACTCATCGGTTAGAAGATATGTAACTGTCAATACCATCTCCCACTGGTGATAGGAGATATTTTTTGCATTACAAATGATAGGTGAGTTACTAACTGGCTACTAGAATTGATCTCAGTATTGAAAGTGACAGGAGGATAAAATGAAATGCGATAGGAGGCTACACCGAGACACCTCTGAACCCTTAAACCAACAAAACACCACCGAAGCCCAAAACTGAAATAAAAATTCAAACCAAAATTGGATGGAGAGCGATGCCCTTGCTTTAGACTCCCCAAGGGACAAAAATCATGTGATCCGGCACATGTGGTGATTCTACAAATTTATTTTAATCTTTTCTTTCGCTTCTTCCAACATCTTAATTCTACTACTGCCATATTCCTCCAATACTGTGGTTGATTATTCAACTCTTCACTTCTCACATCAATTCCCCCATGCATCTTTCTCCTTCTATTCTTGCACAACTAGTCCTTAAAGATTTTAATGTGTGCTAGTTCACTCATGCCATTCATCTACATAACAACCCCTATTTCATCTGCACACTTTATCACATTTGTGCTTCCTACCACCTCAATATGTTTTTCAGCCAATCATCATCCTCCAAGTCTAATTGCTGCAACACTACACCATTATTAGCTTCATCCCAACACACAAAATCTACATTTTTTTTAGCAGCAATCCTTTGATCCTCATCTGTATCTTCCATCTGCACATTAGCCACTGTTTCACTTGTTTGTATTCCTCTAAGCTTATCATTCCACTCCTTATCAATGGCTACATACTTTGCCCATAAATCCTCTTCTGTGTTTTCACTAGTTGTTCCTCCTAATTCTATTGCTACATCATCTTCGTCATTCTTTTGTTTGCCTTCTTCTTCCTAGGTCATTGCTGCTCCATCATCACCCTCTTCATCTGTGGTTGCTCTCTTTTTCAAATCTACACTTTCATGCTTCCCCTCACATGCTACTACTATCCTCTTTTTATGTTTGGCTCCTCCAACCAACTTTTCCTCTTTCCTGTCACACCTACATTTTTGAATCTGCCTCTGTTTACCTTCTTTCCTCCTTTGGTGTTTGCTCCTTCTCATTTCATTCTCATCCACAATCCTCCACATGTCTTCCTCTTTTTTATTAATTTCATTCAAAGCCTCATAACCATCCTCATCACAATCTGACACCTTATTTAAATATTCTCTATCTTTTATTTTAACAAAATCCTCTATAGTTTCAAAAGCATAATTAAACTTAACTTGTTTACCTTTCACATCACACGAGGCATTCTCTAACTGTTGCCAATCTACTACCTTAATGTTCTTCACATCAGATTCCTTCGTATGCTCTTTACCAACATCTTCATTTTCAACTTCCACTCTTTTATTTGTCTCAGCATCATTTATTATAGCACCCTTTTCTTTCTCTGCTACCACACTCTTTTCCTTCCATACTTTTCTTACCACCACCTTGGGGCTGATCTCTCTTTATTGCTACACTTGGTCTTCTCTTCTCTTGCTCTATTTTCAGCCTTGAATCATTTCCTCTAGGCCTCTTTGATGGCCAATTCACCCTCACATCTGGTTGCCTCTTATTCATCTGCACAAATCTCATTCTTTGCACTTGCTTGTTAGCATAAACACAATCAAAATCATTTCTTCTTTACATATTAACTATTGTCCCATATCAACTTGTTTCTTTTGCCAACATGGCACTATATACCCATGATCCTTAATCACATTTACAATTTCCAATTTCTTTCTCTCCTTATCAACTTGTCTATCCATATTCTTATCTCTACATTCATGACCAAAAGAAACAATTTTACCTTCATTTGTATGTGCAATAGCCTGCTGCCTTAATTGGCTTCCACCATGGTTTTCTTTGACTTCCATCTTTTCCTCTACATACTCAACTTGTATTGCATCTGCAACTTCTTCCAAAGCATCATGAAATTCAGGAGCTGCCCTCTCATTTTCATCATCAAACTGGATATCTTCATCTTCATACTCTTCTTCATTCTCAAGCACTTTGCAGTGTACCTCTACTGCAACCTCCTCTTAACATACTACTACAATCAACATTCTCATGTTCACATCTTCAACTCTTTCCTTGAGAGAGATTCTTGCCCCATCTCTCATCATCTTCAAGGTCTCATTCTTGACCTTCTCTATTGCATTCTTCATACCTACATACACAACTACAAACACAATATTAATAAATAAAATAAGAGACCATAATGTCTCCCTCAATGTCTTCTTCAGGGACACTCTTCTCTCTTCATTTCTCTTTTCCACAAGTGCTACTTGTGGCACTTCTTTCTTTTCTTTCTCTCTTCTTTCATCCTTATCTTCTCTCATGTTCTCTTCAATGAGAACTTCATTCACCACTTCTGGTGCATGTTGCTCATCCAACAACCTCTTGCTATCCCAATTTCTGTGGGTACTCTTTTCATCCTTATCTACTCTTCTTAAAGCATTTATCTTCTGCCTTTTTCTTTTCTCCATTATCAATTTCACAGGCCACCTTACTTTCTTCTCCATTGGCCATACCCAAAATTATTCCTGGTCTTCTTCTTCTAACCATTGCTACCTTGCAATCAGGTATTATACTAAATCTTTTCTTAATTCTGTTAGCTCTCTTTTAAAATCTGCATCTTCCAATCTTCTACTCTCATCTTTGCAATACCTCAATATGGGTTCTCCATAACTTATCAATTTATCACAAAACTACAATATTCATCCTCTCCTTCCTCTGTTACCATGGTCCTAGCTAAGTTACCTCACTTTGGCAATCTACTCAGTGCTCAAAACCTTCTGTGCTCTAATACCACTCTGACAACATGGTTTCATACTCTAATGCTCTAATACCACTCTGATAGCAGGATTTCATACTCTAATGCTCTAATACCACTTGATGGGGTAAAGTTTCACACTTACACAAATCACAATTGACTCTACCAAGTATCCATGTAGATTTCTATAGCTTATTGTTAGGATGGAGATAGGAACTACAATGCAAACTCATTAATGATAGGAATAACCATACATTCAATCTTAGTTCTAACCAACTATAGGAGCTATCCTGACACAAGATACATAAACATAATGAACATGAATTTAATCTTTCATTTCATTTAGCCAAATCAGCCACTAGTTCATTACATCACAAAACAATACAAAATCTCATCACCTCAATGTAATTGATACACATGCTGGACCATCAATCACTTATCTGCTTCGTTTTTCTCCTCACCTAACTCAGCTTCTAACTGGCCTTTAAATCCTACTTTTTATTTTGACTATTTGGCCTCGACTCAACATCTGCCACTTTCATTCTCTCTATCTCTCATCGCTCTCTCTCTTACATCAATCAGTACCTTCTCACGACTCCCTCCACTCTATTCAGACTTTCTGATCTCAGCCTTCTTTCTCAATATCTTCCTTTATCAACCTAATGAATCGACCTTCTCTATTCATCCTTCTTCTCTAACCATGCCCTCTTCACAGAGATGCTCTATCTTTTTACTGCCCACAATGGACTTTCTTGATTTTCTTGGCCATTCCTCACAACTTCTCACTACTTGAATCCTCTTATTCTATTCAGCCTTGATCCCTCGGCCTTCCAAATCTATTCTGGCCATTGTTCTCTCTATCTTAGCTTTCTCTTCTATGGCTTCTATTCATTTCTTCCTGGCCGATATGGTCTCCCCCTTAACCTCTCAGCGAACTCCTACTTTCTATTCATAGAGTTGATATTTCTTTTACAATTCAACCCTTTCATCCATCCTCTTCTTCACAGAGATATTATATATTTTATTTCCATGCATCTCTCTCTATAGTGAACATATCTCTTTCATCTCTGTAGCCATTCCAAGATGCTATCATTTCCTAACTAGTAATAATTAAACCACCAAATGACTGATCTCAACTCATTCTGTAACCATTAATAATATTCTTTTCTACTTCTACAATTCTACCACATTCACCATATTCAGCCGTCTTTCTTCCTTTTGTAACTAACTCATTGGTCATAAGATACGTAACTATCAATACCATCTTCCACTGGTGACAGGAGCTAACTTATGTATTACAAACGATAGGTGAGTTACTAACTTGCGATTGGAACTAATCTCAAAATTGAAAGTGATAGGGGGATAAAATGAAATGTGATAGGAGGCTACACCGAGACACCTCCGAACTCTCAAACCAACAAAACACCACCAAATCCCAAAATTGAAACAAAAATTCAAACCAAAATTGGATGGAGAGTGATGCCCCTACATCATAGATTGTTAAAGGTAATGGATGAAGAATTGAATTAGATAGACAAAAATTAGACATGGGAATTGGTTCCCAGACCAGGCAATAGGAATGTTATAGGAACAATGTGGGTGTTTCAAAACAAGTTGAATGAAGATGGGGAATTTGTGAGGAACAAAGCAAGATTGGCATGTAAGGGATATTCTCAAGTTGAAGGCATTGATTTTGAAGAGATCTTTTCTCTAATAGCTAGGATGGAGGCAATCAGGATGCTTCTTGCCCTTGCTACTCATAAGAACTTCAAAGTTTATCAGATGCATGTTAAGTCAACATTTTTGAATGGTGATCTAAAGGAAGAAGCCTACATTGAGCAACTAGATGGTTTCTAGATATCAGAAGGTCTGGACATGGTGTGTAAACTCAAGAAAGCTTTGTATGGTCTCAAGCAAGCACCTAGAGCTTGGTATGCTAGTTTGGATAAGTACTTACTTCAACAAGGATTCAAGAAAGGTACCATAGATAGTAATCTTTACATCAAGGAAGAAGGAGATATGACATTGATAGTTGAAGTAAATGTTTATGACATCATCTTTGGTGGAGATGATGATATGTGTAAAAGTTTGTACAGGAGATGTAAAAAGATTTTGTAATTTCTATGATTGGTGAGATGTCTTTATTCCTTGGGCTTCAAATTGCTCAATTAAATGATGGTATCTTTATTTCTCATGCTAATTATGTTAGAGAGATGTTGAAGAAATATGGTTTGAAGGATTCAAAACTAGTGAGTACTCCTATGGTCACTAGATGTCACTTGAGCAAGAATGATGAGTCTCTAGAGGTTGATCAGACTTCCTATAGATCTATGATTGGAGGATTCTTGTACTGTACTACTTCAAGACCTGATATTATGCATGTAGTATGTGTGGTTGCTAGATATCAATCTAATCCTAAGCAAACACATGAGAAGGAAGTGAAAAGAATATTTAGATACTTGAAGGGAACTCTGGATTATGGCTTATGGTATCCAAGAGGTAATGATTTTGATATGAGTGCCTACACTAATGCTGATTGGGTTGATACAATAAGTACAAGTGGAGGTGCTTTCTTTTTAGGATGTAGATTGGTTTCATGGAAGAGAAAGAAACAAGATTTAGTGTCATTATCAACTACAGAGGCAGAGTATATTGCAGTAGCATCTTGTTGCACACAATTGTTGTGGATGAAGAAACCCTGAAGGATATCAAGGTACTGTATGAAGAGCCTATTCCTATTTTGTGTGATAATACAAGTGCTATCAATATTTGCAAGAATCCAGTGATGAATTCTAGAACCAAGCATATAGCAATCATGTATCACTTTTTGAGAGAGAAGGTTGCAGATAAGGAAGTAAAGTTGGAATATGTTGCAAGAAAGGATTAGATTGTAGATATTTTCACAAAGGCTATTGCAAAGGATACTTTTGAAGATCTTTAGTAGAGGTTAGGGGTAATTTTCCCTCTTTCTTGCTAGATGCATAGTGGTGCATCTGTCTAAGAGGAGTTCATGCTATATCTTTTTCCTGGACTAATGTTGGCTACCTCTCAAGGGGAGCAGGTAGTGGTTGTTCCTAACAGGGGGAGTCCTACATTGTTTCAAGAAAGAATGTATGAATATCAAAGTAGGAGAAAGTTAAATGTGCATCTTAAGGGGAAGTGTTTGTGCCTTAAGGGAAAGAAGTAGTTCCCCTTTGTCCGTGATGTTAAAGAGGGAGAGAGAGAAATGTACATCTAAGGGGGAGTATGTGTTGCCATCAATGTCAAAGGGGGAGATTGTTGGCAATATGTGTTGTCATTGATGTCAACACTTAGAGTGAGGTCAGCACTTAGTTTGTGATGATGATATACTAGTGTAGTGTAGAAATGACTAAGTTTTATGCAATTTCAACATAGATCCTTGGACTTACTAGGAGACTTAGATCTCCCATGGGATTTGGATCTTCCTTTGTCTTCTTTCTTCTTGTCCGTTTTCATGTTGGCCTTGAAACTCAATAAATATAGGTGCTTGGAGTAGTGGATGTATGGTTCATTTGTAGATACCATTATGTTGCCAGAATTGCTCTAGAATTGACATCTTGGGAACTCCTAAAATAACTTGCATTGAAAGTGTATTGTAATCTACATTGGATTTGATAATATTTTGTGTAGGTTTTGGAGTGTGGGGTTTTTTACTCGAAAGGGTTTTCCCCACATATATCTTGTGTCTTTGGAATTATTTTTGCATTTGATGTTTGTTTAATCTCTCTGTTAATGTATACCACATAAGAGGTAGGTGTCCAAATTGGACTCATGTCTCATTTATAATGCCTTAGGACACTTGTTCAACATTCAAGCAACCTCCTTACATCCATCATAACCTATAAGTTTGACCTTCCCAAGATGGAGCACTCCAACCAAGAATATACTATGACAAATGCTCTTACACATCTTACATCTATCATAGAATCCATCATACATGACAACATTTACAACTGTAAGAGAATCTATCATAACTGACTAATAATAGCATATTTCTCTTACAACATGTCATAGTCAAACTTGGGCACCTAAAGATGCCTTCCTCACATGCAAAGATGCTTTATGACACTTGTCATCATCTATCATAGGAATATCTATATCTGGCTCTTACATATCATAGAATCTGTCATACACGTGTCATAACCTTTTACACAATCCACAAGATGTCGACACAAGGCATATTAGTGCCACCTCAAATGGGATGCCTACATTCTCATGAGTTGACTTTTTGATCCAAGTCACATGTAATGTACCAAATGTATATTTTTCCCAAATTAATTAAAATAGAATAAACCACATGCATCTCAAACCCTCATGACATTATTTTTAAACATGTCTTAAAATACCCACAAAGAATCCAACAATTACTTCATGGTATTGTTTCCAAATTGACACAAATTTGCACAACAATTACTGGGGCTTCTCCTATTGATATGAAATTATGTAAAAACATGAAATATGATGCTATAGTAGAAAATGGTACAACAACACCAATAGAAACAACTGAGAATAAATCTTCACACCAATACTCATTGAAACTACAAATATGCACAACACTGTAGAAAACCAATGAAACCCAAAATGTGCCAAAACCCCACAATATGATTTTAATTAAATTTTCTGATTAAAACCCTTGAAATAACACTTTATACAGAAAATAAAACCTATAGAAAGATTCTATAGTGAAATACCGACAACGACACAAATTTTGCACTCCGCAGAACACTCAAAAATTCAAAAAATTGTAAAATATCCACCCAAATGTCTCCAACTAAAAATTGGTGCTTGGAATAGATGAAGTACAACAAATGTATAGAAATAGGAATAGAAAACATCAACAATGAAACAGCATAAAAACCCATAAACTCTGAAATCTCTGAATCCTACAAACACAAATGCAAACTAAACACCAAATTGCTGAAAATCTGCTCAATCTATTATGCACAAATGTAACCTCTGGGTGAGATTACCCTCTGAGATCCAAAGCTAAATACCTTAAACAATTTTAAACCCTTGAACAAATGCCCAAGATTCTCCAACTTCAATGGATACATCGTCCATTGAAAATACACAAGTTAAACAGCTCTGTGAAGAAAAATGATCAAATAACAATAATTTTTCAAAAGACTTTGTTTTTTATATTGTCATTGCCAAGTTGGGCACTCAAATCCCAAATTCATGCTTGCTTGAAAAATAATTATTAATTCCCAAAATAATCTTTTCTAAAAAACTCCACCACTCCAAGTTGTTGGTTCAACCAAAAAAGCCATAAATTGAGAGATTTCCCAACACAAAAATCTGCTTTTTTGCTCCACTAAATCTCAATGACTTGCTTTATGCATGTATTTATTTATTGTTATTTATTTAATATTTATTTTCTAGGATTTGGAAGTTGTACCTAACAATATAATATTAAATAAATATTATTTCTCATTGTAACCTTGTGATCTTGACCTACTATTTTCGGCAAACACACCTCACTTGTGTTGACACACTGAAATATTTATTAATTTAATATTTGTTTGTCCAAGGTATGAATATTGCATTGGAACAATATAAATATTAAATAATAATAATTTCCAAAGTTGTCCTTACATTTGACTTACTATTTTTAGTAAGTGCTATTTTTGGAAAAAGGGACATGACAAGTCCTCCCTCCTCAAGATTGCTTGTCCTCAATCAATGTAAACCAATATGCCCTAGAATTATTGTTCCAAGCCTCGATCCTATACTTTTCAAATGAGACAACTCTTGCCAAAGCGCACTGCAAATTCCAATAGTGAAGTAAATCTTTGAAATATAGAGATAAACCCTGCTAAAAATTACACCAATTGTTTCAAACTTTGCCTCAAGTTGAAGGATGTTAAATGCAACTTCAAGATCTGATCTAGAAAAACAATGGTACTATTAAGTAACAATAATTAACATCATATAACAACAGCAAATACACCACCATTTCTAAAAAAATGAATTTGCAAACAATAGTTCATTTTGATACCATTGTATGCATGCACCAGCACTAGGTAGTTTGTAACAAAAACATTTGAAGCTTCTTACTATGTTAGAAATCTGATTTGTACAGCCCATAGGAGTGTTATAACAGTCAATGCATCCTACACAATAGAAAATACACAATATGGAAACAATTTCCTCTTTTTCCTTCGAAATGTGGAGATACACCCTACTGGAAACAACACTAATTGTCCCAAACTTTACCTCATCTTGAAGGATACTATATGTAGCTCCATGATCTGATCCATAATGGAAAAAATATAGTAAGAGAATAAAAATTAAAACCCTATAGAAGCAACATTTACACCACCAAACTCTAAATTCCAAGTATGCAAACAATAATTTATCCTGAGAAAAGATTATGTACTCCCTAAGACCATCCACTAGAACATACTTGTCACCCTATTCATGTGACTCATCACTCCAATCATATAGATTCAATAGGGAGTCCAATCCCTTGTGATTACTTTCTACCATACATATACCATAACTTGAATGATCACTAAAATTTTCAAAAGTAGACATGGTAGAAGTTACCTCCTCATCCTTCATAAGTATCATATGCATCATAGAACCAATATGTTAGAATCATCAAATAGAATCATAACATCAACATCAAACATATAGAAAGCATACATCCATAATACACATACATATAGTCCATCAAACCAATATATATATATATATATATATATATATATATATATATATCATCATAAAAAAAAAAATGTCCAAGTATACAATGATATCACGAAAGAGTATCTCGAGTTGTCAAAAATAATGTGTATAACAAACGATACAAAATGATACATGTCTAAAAAATGTCTATGCAATACTTCCTCTAGAAGGTGTTGGCTGCTAAGGTTGAGGACCTAAAGGCCCTCTTCCTAGTGGCCCTCGTGGAGGTGGTGGCCCCATGACTCCTCCACTCTCTGACTATGTCCGCTTGAATCTACTACGAGAACCTGGATGGAAGCTACCTACCCTCTACTCTAGGGGCATAGCCTACTAATATAATGATCGCCAATAGAATATCTCCTGGCCTGCATGAACCATCTCTGAAATAGTCTATCCATGGGGATCTTGGGCTGCCGTCTACTATACCTTTTGCAATAGGTCCTCTGCCCTAGTATACCACTGAATAGTGGTATCCCACTCCAATGTCACCATAATCTCTCCAGTCAGCAAGTGAAATGTGCCATGCTCACTATGAAATCTCTCTACCAGAGCAATTAGCATCCCAAGGTTCACCTGAGTCTTAGGCATAAAGCAAACATACCAAAGTCTAATTGATCCAAGAACCAAGTGATCTATCTCTATCAAATACAGTCGTCACATCTATGTAATGGGAAACCTCTCCCATGACATCATCACATCGAGCTCATCCTACAATCAATAACACATGTGCATTAATCAAGCAACCAACTAAGTTGCATATCTATAAAATCTATCAAACCAATTACTTAGTTATCCTATCATTAAACCTATCCTATCATCTCTTATGAGATTCCATCAATATTGAAGATAACCTATTAGTTGGCCAATGTCAATCACAATGCTAAATTAATCAATTTAGCTAAGTAATTAACTAGTTAAATCAGATGTGCAACTCTATTTATCAAAAGTGTATCTTTATAGCATATGCATAAAAGCCCTAATCAAGTGCACGATTTCATTTGCAGGCATGGAATCTTGAATTAAATGTGCAATTTTAGACCAAATGCGCAATACCATAATATATGTGCGGAACCCCTAATTATATGCATGACTTTATCATGCATGCACAAGACTGCTTGTCATATGTAGAAAATATGTAGATGTGCCTATTCATCATTTAGATGCACAATTTTAGAATGTATGTGCAGCAAAAACTATCAAATGCATAGAACTAGTCTTGTTGCACGTATAAATTGAGAACTTTGACCCTAAATTATGACCATAATAAATGCACTTTGCGTATAATTAAATGCATACATACCTGGGGTTCATAGTCTGCTATTCACCCAAATCATCGGATCCTATTGAACCTGTGGTTCTCTATCAGAATTTGTACGCTCAAAATCATAACTTTGGTTGCTTGAGGGCTGTCAGGTCACATTTTGGCATGCACACAGATGCTTCCCTCCTTTCCACGGGGTGATTCGCCACATCACTCTCACTCATGTGGAAGTAGCTAGTAGAGAGGAGGCAAGACATGGCAGGGGTTTGTCTCATTGGAGAGCTGGACTTTGCGAAGGGGGGTCAGCAAGTTCTGTGGCCTTTGTTGTTTTGTGGCCTTTGTTGTATTCTTTGCTCAATTGTTGTTGTAGTTGAGATAACCCTATGACCCAAAGGGCCACTGGTTTCTCTTCTTCTATTTGGATTCCTTTGATTCCATATTTGTGTGGGTAAACAATTGTTCTCATTGATGTCCTCTTCTCTTTGTATGCGTTGTAAAAGGTCTTGTTGTATATGTCGTTGTCTGGTTTCTTGTAACAACAAGAGGATGAATGGGTCTCCTTTTGGTAAGATAAATGTTTGTTGTTGAGGTCCTGGATGGATCTCCTTGATCTCATCACGGATAGCTCTCAGCCACTCTCCTCATACCCCTAAACACATCCATGAATTAGGGCGACAGGGGATATGTGATTACTAACCTTCACTAGATCTAGGGTTTTGACCTAGAGTTTTGTTAACCTAGGGGTTGACTTTGTCAAGGGTTTGCAATGTTGTCTATTCTAACAAATCTATATGGATGCAAGCTAAATGACATGCAAAATATCTTTTTGGTATTTTTAGAGTATTTTGAAAAGGAAAATGCTTCTAATCGATGAAAGAAATATGTATGCAATCCTATATGTCTTTTCAAATGTAAAGTTTAATCTTTGTTTTTGTGGGTTTTTGGTGTTTTCAATGCAATCTAATTTAATGGAAAGGGAAAATGTTTTTTCTAACAAAGTAGATCTAGGAATGTAAAAACAATTAATCTAGCATGCAAGATCTAACCTATCAAGGAAAAAATAAAATGTTACTATTCCCAAGAGCAATGTGATTATCTAATTACTACAAAAGTATTGAAAGAACCTGAAAGAGATGAAGATTTGTTGACTCCACTACCCTTAGTATCCTTGTGTAGGCAACCTCGAATCCTTTTGTGGCAGTAGGTGATCCTCTTGACAAAATGACCTGAAGAAGCAAAAAGAATCTTTTGTGAAGCTTGTATGAGATTGATGTGAGCTTTGAGTTGAGTACAATGGCTAAGAATCGAGCAGCATTGTATTGCTTGATTGAACAAAAGAAAGTAAAAGGCACTTACATCTTGTATGAGCATATGAATGCTAGGTTGGAGAGAAAACTTGGCAAGAGTTGGTGCACAATGAATTTGCCTCCCTTTGTACTTGAGGGAGGGGGTATTTATAGGTTTGAAGAAGGGATTGGATTAAAGAGTTAACTCATTTGATTTATGAGTTAACAAGAATAGATTGGGGAGTTAACAAAATTGGTTACCCAGTGAACTCAGCTAATTAGGGAGTGATGAAGCAATGATATCTTATCACTGAAGAAGAAATGGAGGTGAGGGAATGAATGAGATTGATTAGAGAGTTAATTTGAGATCAAATAGATCTAATTATGCATGTGTGGGTGCATGAAATAGTTAGCTCCATATCAAGGATCAAAAATCATGCAAACAAAAAGAAAACTGGGCAAAAACGGAGCAAAAACGAGAGAGAAACTTGAATTTTTTTGTGGGTCAAAAGATGGTAGGGTCACCACCTTCATCAGATAGGGTCTCCCAGGGAGATCATGGGTTGCCCTAGGGGCGACCCTAGGTCACTCGGGGAGATCCGGGATCAAAAGTATAGAATGTAGAAATTCAGGTTGGTAGAAGGTATAGGGGAGGAAAAGGATGGTTTCTGCATCAAAAAATATGTCAATCATGTGAAAGAATCCAAATCTCCACTTGCATCTTCAGGATCCCTAGTGGGGATCTGGAAATAATAGGGGGAGATTTGGATTGGTTGGTTGAAATCAAAAATTGTTAGTGGGAGATGGATCGAGAGACCTCTAGAAGGCTTCTATGAGGTGCACTAGATGAAATACAAAGGGGAGAGGTGAAAACTTCACCTACAAGACACTCATAAGGCTTAGGATCAAGGTCAAAAGTTAGAAAATGCAAGTCAACAAGCATCACAACAAGTGTCGAAAAGTGTTGCGAATGGGGAAGAAGGAGAATCGATAAAGAAGAAATGACACAAAACAAGAAGAGAAGACACGTCATCAAGAGGCCTACTACCCAAAGGATTTATTTTCATGCTTACTGTTATCACCTAGATTTGCACCCTTTGCTGCAGTTGTGAAACTTTAGCAATCTAGAGTAACATGGGAATGATCTCGAAGTGTGGGACCTTGTGAAATGAGATCAGACCTTCGGAGAAGGTCGGCTTCCTCTTTCTAAGCCTAATGCTCAAAGAAATACATCTAAACCTAGTGCTAATGCTTGCTGGGAAAAGGGGTTAGAAGGAATGCGGAAAGGGAAATAAGTGATACACTAGATTTAGTGAGTGATGGTGATCTTGGTGTAGACACAACAATGATCTCAACGATGAAGGGGATTCACACAGACTTATGACTAATTGAGGCTTGGGTATGAAGGTTAAACCTATAGAGGAGCCATTTTACTCACAGGACAGATTATAACTTCAACTAAAACATAGAAATCAAGACCCAAGAGAGGCAAGAAATCATGCATATATTGATCATGAAGGTCAAAACCATTGCGATACAGAAATATTCCATAGCAGAGGTATACCAGCATAGCTAATCACATTCATTGGTGGATAAAAGGAAGACATCAAAGGCCAGAATTAGGCACAATGAGTCAAATTCCCATACCCTTGCAATTACACTAAGAGGTTTGACTACAAAACAAAATCGGCAGCATAATAGCCCCAAAATAAAACCATCCTCCTCAATACATCTATTTTCCATGTATATATAGCATTTTACATTTTCAATTGGTTACAATAAATTCTCGCCATGGGCACTGTCAGAAAATACCTCCGCTGAAGGGATGTCCATCTGCTTGAAGTTATGGTGTAAAAGATCTGAAATAGGGTAGATGAAAGATATTTTTCATCTTCAATGTGGTCTGCAGAGTCATCGATTTGTAGCAATGAATGCAACAAATATCTTCAGCTGAATATGCAACTGTCACTACTGAAACATCATGATGGCTAAGCATGCAATGCTAGATCTAAAATTTGAAAGTGAGAGAAAACCATTGAAAAGCTTGCCAAATGAAAGAGGAGGCAAAAACATGCACTTTTGCCTTTTGTAGCATGTGGAAATTCGCTAAAATGGAGGAGATATAGGCAGTCAAAGTTTTGGTCAACTGCCTATATATATCACTTTGCACCTGTGTATATATTGCTTTGCATCTGAATCGGCCTCTAAAACTACCTTTGGATATCCATAGCGCTTTGTATGTCCACCTTGTATGTGCAAATGTATGTGTAAATATACAATGTGTAAAGATATAATTGCAACATACAATCGCGGGCCTTTTTACCTTTGTATCAACTTTTGCATGTATGCCCCCTGACATGTGGCACCACCTGATTCATCGCTGAGCTGGTCTGAGAAGCATCGCTAAAAAACTGCATCTTCTTCCTTGCATCTTTTCTTTGCATATCACATTGTATGTACAAACATACAATCGCAAATATACAAACCATATGGAACTCAAAAGATTATGAAGCAAGCTTGAAATTACCATTGGGTCCGGTTTGCATGTACCTTCTTTGTATGTTGGCATATACAATCGCCATATACATGCAAGTTAATTATACATACAAACTGCAGAATTCTACCCTTTATCAACTGGAAAGTATGCTCCTTTTAGATCCGGCTTGTATATTAGGAATGCATATTTGATTGTATGTGCAAACATACAATCACAAATATACAAACGATGGGCCCCAGCTTTGAACCACTTTCCCTTGCATGTTGACTTTGTATATTTCCTTTGCATGCGCCCGATGTGCATTCTGCTTTGTATGTCCGCGGGCCCCACCAAATGTATGTCGGCCCTATACATTTTTCCTTTGCATGTTTTGATTGTATGTTGGGAACATACAAACCCAACATACAATGCACAGACTCCAAAATGAATTGGAAATGCAATTAACTATCTTTACTATGTCCACCTTGCACTTGTTCACTTGTATAATTCTTCTTGTATATTGGACATACAATCGCCTTTGTATGTTGCCGATATGCAAAAGCCTTTGCATCTTTTCCTTGTATGTGACCCTTTGTATCTCACATATACAATGTGACCTATATGTAAGATACAATCACATTGTGCATTTAGCGGACCCCACCAATTGCATCTTTGGCCTTTACATGTCGACTTGTATATCGGCCTTGTATATGCAAACATACAACCTGATATACATTCTCCTCTTGCACATTGACCCTTGCATATTTGCTGATGTACAAAAGCTTTTGTATGCATTTCTTTGTATATCCCCGATGCATGTTTTGCTTGTATGTTTAACCCCCTTGTATATCGGCTTTGTATATGCAAACATACAAAGTGAAATATATAAGCCACTGTTACACTTACCTTACTATATCGCACATGCATATCTCCTTGTATCTTTGGCGAAAGTCCTTTATATGTTCTTCCTTTGTACATCACTGCCGATGTACATTCAACTGTAGCGGATGCATATTATCTTTGTATATCAGCCTTGCATGTTGGACTTGTATGTTGGAGATTTACATTCCACTGTAATTCTCACTTGTATGTCAACCTTGTATGTTTGCTGATTGCATCTAGGCCTTTGCATATTGTGAATGTATGTTCCAAACATACAATGGTGAATGTATATGCGAATATACATTCAAAAATACATATTGAAATACAAGCATGAAACTGAGAAATCCCAGCGATAGAAAATACTTGAAGCTAAAAGATTTCTGGGTTTTTTGCAAAGACTTTCCAGGTGAGATTTTAGAAAATTTGGTAAGGCAGAGCATGATTATTTGAAATATTTAAGCATTGTAGGGTCATTTCATAAAGGATTTTTATGGAATATACAAGGCGACTATTTAACTCTAGACAAAGGAAAATGGGTCAACAATTTGGTGACTTCTATGGGATGTTTGCCTACTAAACAAACATATTAGTGGCCTAAAGCATCCATTGGGCATGGGGTCAAGTCTAAAACATGCTGGAAAACTGGAACCTGCCTCCAAAACACAAAAAGGGGAAGGGGCCTGCATTCTCCTAATGACAATGCAGCCTATACAGAAGCACTTAGTGAAAGGGAAAACTAAAACAGAAATGAAACCTACTCTAATCCTAAACTAACCAGTCAGACATGACTTTAAACAAAGCCATTAATTGGTTCTTGAAAGTAACTACCCTTCCTTAACAATTTACAATATTTTTTATGTACGTGGGCAGTTAAAAAGAGATGAAGGGGAAATGGGCATATGACAAATTGGTAAAACACCCCCCACAAAATGGAGAAAAACTCACCTATCCACCTAGACTGATTGCTGATGTTACTAGCTTGTGGTGAATAAATGGGCTGATCCCACCCATTTTGATGCTCAACTTCATGCTTAGAGGTAAGCCTGACAAGTGGTGACTCCTCTTGATGTGTCTCTAGCTAGGCTAGATGTCTGATTGGGCATCCCCTTGAAGTGACATGTAAATCATGTTTGATCTCATGTCTCTGATCTGATTCTTTCTCTTCTTGCTCTTTGTTTGGCATGATGGTGTCCTCCATTTGACTCTCATGTTGCTGTTGTGTGTGAAACAACTGACTTGGGACCTCATTTCTTTTTCCTTCCTCCTTCAAGGAAACCAAGAATATTGATATAATGTCATCATGGCTACATTCCTCTTCTTGCTGATCTGAATACTCTAGCTCTTGTGATTCTACTACAAATATGGCTGCCTTCACCTTATGAACAAGATGTTCATGATTTTCTGACTCAGGCTCAAAAAATGAGCCATGCACATGTTCAAAAGAGAAAACTTCCCCACCAAGAAGTTGATATCCCTGCTGGATAATAAAGAACAAATCTTCAATTTGCTCTTGCCCATGTTCAGTCTTCTCATTATTTTCAATAAAGCATGGAAGCTCTCCAAGCATATCAACATAATCAGTCTTTGGATAATCTAGCATAGACCAACATGCCTGGCCTTCTTTATGGTTTAGAAACTCATTGTCACGCTCAGCCTCAACCTACAGCAATTTGTCATGATTTTTTGTGTTCTCTTGTTGCTGCAAATTCACAACCAACTACACATATTCTTCATCTTCAACATAATCAGGTAGCTCATGAAGTAGGGCAGCATCATCTATTTCTGAAGTGACCTTAACAATACTCATAGGTGCAATAGGTTCAAACAATTCTATCTTTGTGAGTGTAGGAACAAACTGCTCCTCATTAGTATTATCTTCTTCCACCTCTTCTTTTGGCTCATCTTTCCAAATATCTTGGTAGACAACTTGCCCATCCTTGAGGATTGAAATAGCATCAGGGAAAGAAGCCTGAATAACTTCTTGAATTTCGTGGAGGGGAGAGGGTTCTGGACAAATTTGTTCCTGGGGAGTGATAATTTGAGTTTGCACAGGAACAAGGACTTGTGAAGGGATATAGGCATTGAAGCCTGAAAACTTGTGGAGTCTAGGTTGCTCTGTAGGCTGAACATGTGCAGAAGAAAGTGACTGGTTGAAATTTGGAATTGTAAACACATGCTCTTTTAACTTAGCAATCTCATCATAACCGTTCATGCTAGGCCCATCTGATAAGGGGATTTGAAAATTGGGAAGTAGTTTTGGAGTTGTAGATGGACTAACCTGCTTGAAGCTTGGAATTTTAAATTTTGGGGCTTCTTCAGCAGCAGGCTGAGTAGGTGTCATCCTTATTGCAAGGTTTTCTTGAAAAACCTCCTCTTGTGCTTCTCGTTGCTGGTCACATGTTAACATTTCTATAAATTCATCAGCCTCCCTATTCAGATCTGGAGACTACTTCTTGAGACCATACATGCTTATGATGCTGAGATCATAAAACCGCTGAGGCCGGCTGTACCCTGCTGCTCTTTTGGCCTTATCTAAATTTTCATCAAGCTTTAGAAAACCTTCCATGAGCTCATTAAAAGCATCAATATTCTCAGGGGCAACATTATTGGTAGGAGGAAGGTAAGCATCACGAGGATGCTGATATTCTGTAGCGGCAGGGCTGTATGGCATAAAATTAGAGGCATTTGGGGCCTGGTATTGCTGATACAGGGGCCAATAGCCTGTATATGGATTAAGGGTAGGGGAATAGCCATGATTCCCGTAAAATTCTAAGATTTATAGCATCTAAATGCTAGATAATCATAAAAATATCAGAATAAGAGCAAAATAGGTCTACAACCAAAGAAAAACTGGATACATACCAGAGAAGGAGTCACCAGGACTTCTGGAAGCTGAATAGACCAAGAAAATCACCAAAATCCTGACCTTTGATAAAATTTTAGGTACTTGGGCTATTGAAACTAGCTGGTTCGTTCAGTAGAGTCACCATGGTGCTATTTGTATTGCCTCCAAAGGCTGGTAATACTAGGAGAAACACCAAATCTTTTAGTATCCTGATGAGAAGTTCATCGAACTTGTCCCACTGGGCGTGCCAAAACTATTATCACCCAGATTTACACCCTTTTCTACAGTTGTGAAACTTTAGCAATGTAGAGTAACATGGGAATGATCTCGAAGTGTGGGACCTTGCGAAATGAGATCAGACCTCCAGAGAAGGCCGGCTTCCTCTTTCTAAGCCTTATGCTTAGAGAAATACATCTAAACCTAGTGCTAATGCTTGCTGGGAAAAGGGGTTAGAAGGAATGCGGAAAGGGAAATAAGTGATACACCAGATTTAGTGAGCGATGGTGATCTTGGTGTAGACACAACAATGATCTCAATAATGAAGGGGATTCACACAGACTTATGACTGATTGAGGCTTTTGTATGAAGGTTAAACCTATAGAGGAGCCATTTTACTCACAAAATAGATTATAACTTCAACTAAAACACAGAAATCAAGACCTAAGAGAGGCAAGAAATCATGCATATATTGATCATGAAAGTTAAAACCATTGCAATACAGAAATATTCCATAGCAGAGGTATACTAGCATAGCTAATCACATTCTTTGTGGATAAAAGGAAGACAATAGAGGCTAGATTTAGGCACAGTGAGTCACATTCCCATACCCTTGCAATTACACTAAGAGGTCTGACTACAAAACAAAATCAGCAGCATAATAGCCCCAAAATAAAACCATCCTCCTCAATACATCTATTTTCCATGTATATATAGCATTTTACATTTTCAATCGGTTATAATAAATTCTCGCCCATGGGCGCTGTTAGAAAATACCTCCATTAAAGGGACGTCCATCTTCCTGAAGTTATGGTGTAACAAATCTGAAACAGGGTAGATGAAAGATATTTTTCATCTTCAATGTGGTCTGCAAAGTCATCGATTTGTAGCAATGAATGCAACAAATATCTTCAGCTGAATATGCAACTATTGCTACTGAAACATCATGATGGCCAAGCATGCAATGCCAGATCTAAAATTTGAAAGTGAGAGAAAACCCCTGAAAAGCCCGCCAAATGAAAGAGGAGGCAAAAATATGCACTTTTGCCTTTTGTAGCATGTGGAAATTTGCTAAAATGGAGATATGGGCAGTCAAAGTTTTGGTCAACTGCCTATATATATCACTTTGCACCTATGTATATATCGCTTTACATCTGAATCAGCCTCTGAAACTGCCTTTGGATATGCATAGCGCTTTGTATGTCTGCCTTGTATGTGCAAATGTATGTGTAAAATATACAATGTGTAAAGATACAATTGCAACATACAATCGTGGGCCTTTTTACCTTTGTATCAACTTTTGCATGTATGCCCCCTGACACATGGCACTGCTTGATTCGTCGCTGAGCTGGTCTGAGAAGCATCACTAAAAAACTGCATCTTCTTTCTTGCATCTTTTCTTTGCATATTGCATTGTATGTACAAACATACAATCTCAAATATACAAACCATAATGAACTCAAAAGATTATGAAGCAAGCTTGAAATTACCATCAGGTCCGATTTGCATGTACCTTCTTTGTATGTTGGCATTTACAATTGCCATATACATGCAAGCCAATTATACATATAAACTGCGGAATTATGCCTTTTATCAACTAGAAAGTATGCTCCTTTTAGATCCGGCTTGTATATTAGGAATGCATATTTGATTGTATGTGCAAACATACAGTCGTAAATATACAAACGGTGGGCCCCAGCTTTGAACCACTTTCCCTTGCATGTTGACTTTGTATATTTCCTTTGCATGTGCCCAATGTGCATTCTGCTTTGTATGTCTGCAGGCCCCACCAAATGTATGTCGATCCTATACATTTTTCCTTTGCATGTTTCGATTGTATGTTGGGAACATACAAACCCAACATACAATGCGCAGACTCCAAAATGAATTGCAAATGCAATTAACTATCTTTACTGCATCCACCTTGCACTTGTTCACTTGTATATTTCTTCTTGTATATCAGACATACAATCGCTTTTGTATGTCGTCGATATGCAAAAGCCTTTGCATCTTTTCCTTGTATGTGACCCTTTTTATCTCGCATATACAATGCGACTTGTATGTAAGATACAATCGTATTGTGCATTCAACGGACCCCACCAATTGCATCTTTGGCCTTTGCATGTCAACTTGTATATTAGCCTTGTGTATGCAAACATACAACTTGATATACATTCTCCTTTTGCACATTGACCCTTGCATATTTGCAGATGTACAAAAACTTTTGTATGCATTTCTTTGTATATCCCTGATGCATGTTTTGCTTGTATGTTTAACCCCCTTGTATATCGGCTTTGTATATGCAAACATACAAAGCTAAATATACAAGCCACCGTTATGTTTACCTTACTATATCATACATGCATATCTCCTTGTATCTTTGGCGAAAGTCCTTTGTATGTCCTTTCTTTGTACATCGCTGCCGATGTACATTCAACTGTAGCGAATGCATATTATCTTTGTATATCGGCCTTGCATGTTGGACTTGTATGTTGGCGATATACATTCCACTGTACATTCTCACTTGTATGTCAACCTTGTATGTTTGCCGATTGCATCTAGGCCTTTGCATATTGCGAATGTATATTCCAAACATACAATGGCGAATGTATATACGAATATACATTCAAAAATGCATATTGAAATACAAGCATGAAACTGAGAAATCCCAGCGATAGAAAATACTTGAAGCTGAAATATTTCTGGGTTTTTCTAGGTTTTTTGTAAAGACATTCCAGGCGAGATTTTGGCAAATTTGGCAAGGCAAAACATGAATATTTGAAAGATTTAAGCCTTGTAGGGTCATTTTGTAAAGCATTTTTAAGGAATATACAAGGCGAACTATTTAACTCTGGACAGAGGAAAATTGGTCAACACTTACATGTACATGACAAGGATTTGAATCATCATAGGGGTCCTCATGGAGGCAATGTGTGATTTTTGTGCTTACATATTTGCCCCCTTCGGGGATGATAGTCTACATGAAAGGTAGATACTATTCTCGAACTAGGCCTCACCTGTTGTCAATTTTTTGTAATTTGTACTTGCAATAACTAGTATCAGTGCAGAATCTAAATATATCAAAACGAATAATGAAAACTAAAATGATGAACTTACCATGGATTGTTTGAGTTTGAGTAGTCTCTTGCTTTTGTTGGTTCGGACTTGTAGGCATGAGAGCATGCAAAACAATGCATGAAACAAAATGCATAAAAGCAAAGAACTAAACTAAGTGCATAAAATGAAATTAAGCTAAGGGCAAACAAATAGAGCCAAATTGTGAGATTGGAGCAAAACAGTGATGAAATCATTCGTGTGAGTAGTCGATAGAGAGGTGTCATCGAGGGGATCATAGAGATGGCCACCTCTTCCTCAACCATAGAGAATCGGGTAAGTAATCAGTGAAAAACTCTCCTCTAAACCCTAGGTTAAACTTTGTGAAAAATCTCTTGAAATTGTCTATTTTTGGTGATTTTTCTTGTTGCATTGTGTTTGTCTCTTCGTTTAGAGAAAGATTGGTCTTTTGTTTTCTGAAATCGGCTGAGAAACATGGTTTTATTGGACTGATTTTTGCTTTAGGGGGTCACTCTTAGGGTCACCCCTTTTAGCAGGTAGGGTCACCTAGGGAGATCCTGTCTAACAATAGGGTTGCCCTAGGGGATCCTGCTTTGCAATAGGGTCACCCCGGGAGATCTTGACTAACATCTGGGTCACTCGGGGGATGACCCTGAGGGACAAGTTTCTGGCTGCATTTGTTTTTGTTTAATGCTTCTTTCACTCTAAACTGACATGAATTGGTCACTTAATCTTCCTGTTTATTACAATTTTTTATGGTTTATATGGTTTTCTTGTGTTTTTACGAGTTTACGAGATCTAACCTAAACTTCTCTTTTTGATTTTTGTAGGATATGCACATTCAATGGAATGCTAGCCGAGAGCAAGGGTAGATCTCAGGGATGTTTGCTTCACTAAGTGCAGAGGATTGTGCCATACTCAAGAGGATAGGTCTTGGTAGAGTTTGTCACGTTCCTGTGATCCATCATGTATCTCGTATATGCTATGATATTCTAACTTACTGGGATGCAGATAGGAACACATTCAGGTTCCCGTAGATTTTAGGAGAGTGGACTATCACTCTTTATGATGTGTATCACATTCTTGGGGTCCCTGTAAGGGGACAAACTCTATTTCTTCTTGCCAGTGAGTCTTTTGAGAACAAGGCTTCTTAGGCTGCTTATATGGGAGTTAACCATCCCAAGGACTAGAAGGAGTTCTACTTTCTTTAGTACCATGACTCCGCATCCCACTTTTAAGGAGGTTTCTGATTGGCTTGATCGCTTCGAGGTTGTCAGGAGACAAGGCCTTGGCTCGTCTGAGATGGTGTTGGGCACCCATCATTCATGGTTTAGAGGAGGGCACAGTTTATGCATGGGGACTTGACATACTAGCTATGGTCTACAGAGATTTCTAACAAATCTCTCGGTAAGGGACTCTAGATTTTAGCTATTCTTCTCTAATTATGACATGGATCTTTGAGCACATGAAACCCTACTAGAAGCTTATTCATCTTCTAAACAAGCGACTACTAAGCGCAGCGAGGTGGGCACACATTGGTCATTATGAGCTACTCTTCCCACTATTGCTGCCCTTACGGATGATGACATGATTTCTGACCCCTACCATGACATGGATGGGACTTAGGCTCGAGATGGTGAGATGATGGCATACTGCCATGAGGTTTTAGAGATCACAGATCACAATGGTCAGGTTGAGGCTCATCAGGTGGATCAAGTCTTGCAGTAGTTTGGAGAGGATGTCCTAGAGGACTTGTCCCCTATGTCCACTTGTTAGAGGACTGTTTAGGAGATGGGGGAGATTGGACAGAGGAATGTTATTTGGACACCTTTGACTCGAAGTGTCTTCATCACTAGAATTTCTAGAGGAGGACGGAGGAGAGGGAGAGGGACTACTTCCTAATCTGTGACTATGATAGTTGATTCAGAGTCCACTGACAAGGACTATGTTCCTAATAGCGATGGTTCATCAGATGAGGCCCCCCTCAAGGATGAGGATTTTAAAGACATTGATGTCTCGAATGAGGTTCTTGACATCCTTGAGGGTCATCCTGTTGTTCCTTGACCTCCTCCTTTAGATGAGGTGATGCATCAGCTTGATCCTAACTGGCAGCCTAGAGATCCACGTCTAGTCTATTTGTTTTCATTTTGGCTTTGTCTTTTCTCTTCTCGTGTGGCACTGACTTGGTCTTGACTTAGATTTTGGCTTTTTAGGTAATGTCAAAGAATGGAGGGACTTGGTTCACAAGGTTAATGTTTGATTAACCTTTCCCTTTACTAGGATGACCTATGATCATCTCTTGGATGATTCTGGTGTGCTCCCTACTGCAGGATGACACAAACATTTTTGCTCCTATTTACCATGGGTGTGAGATGATTACAGAGTTGAGGACCCAGGTTAACATGCTTTAGGGTGAGAATAAAGTACTTCAAGAGATGTCTCACCTTAATGTTGGGAATTCTGGCACTAGCATGGCGGGGTCTTTGCAATCACATGTCCACAGTAGAGCACATCATTCTCATAGATCTCATGGAGTGATGAGCAGTATTAGTAGACAAAGGAGCCAAAGTCCTGAAGGTTCTATTGGAGGGAACCAACCTTGACATTATTTTCTTGAAATTTGTGACCCCTTGCATGGGGAGCCTCTACTTCTCTTGAGAGCATTTTGTCTTAGCTCTTTGATACCTATTGTATATGTAAACTTTGGATGTATCCATGCAAGTTTATCCTTTTCTATGGTTTTTTCCTTTGTCAAATTTTGTACTCATCTCTTGTGCATGTTTGGAAGTTGTAGGAACTTTTTGATTATGTTTGACCTTTTCAACTCTTTTTAAAAAATGCAAGTATGACAATGATGACATGTTTTTGTAATTTTTTAGTTTTGAAGGACACATATATGATATACAATTTACGATATGATAATGCAAGAACACAAGAAATGCAGTAAATGAAACTATAACACTTTACTAAATGTCATGAGATATGACATTTTGACTTTATTGCTTTGAGATTCCTTTTTCTAATTTTGATATAACGTGGAAGAAACAAAATGACTTCTCTTAAATACAATTTTCAATTCAGGGGATTGTGAGTTGTCCTTATATAAGAGATCTATCCAAGGCTGCAAGATAAGATTCAAGAAAACTCAAGTGGGGGGTAGAAATGAATATGGAGCATTTTTTATTTCTAGGTTTTGCTAAAGGCTAAACACTAATTCTTATCTAGATAGGACAATCTGACAAGCTTTCAACTTAGACAAGTAGCAAATTTTATAGGTGTTTGCTAGACTTAGATCATAGATTGCAAGAAAGATAGACCCAGGGTAAAGGATATCTAGGAAAGAACAAGGGTCCCTAGATAGAAGATGATCCTAGAGACAACTAGACTATTTGGCTTTGCTCAGCTAGTGTGTGTGCGTGCTTTGTACCTTTCTTTCTCTGTTAGAATGTCACTCTTGAGGCTTCGAGCTTAGACTCATCTCCACCCAAGAGTATGAACATTCAACAATCTTCTCTCTTTCATTCTTTTTTTGTATCTCTCTTTTTTTGTTTTTCACTTTTTTTTTTGTATTTTTCTCACTTGACTTTTCTCATTTTTTTTGCATTTTGATTTTTCAAGAAATGAATGCTTTTTGGAAATTTTCTATGCAATGCTTTGATCTCTCAATTCTCACTTTTCTACACTCTTATTTTGATCACTCATTTTTTTATTCACTCTAATTTTAGATTGCTTCCTTCAGAGTTTTGATCTTCTTGATATTTTTGGCCAAGAAAGATAAGGGGTTGAGCTCCACCTAAAGTTTTTGTAATCTGGTTGGACTTCTCTACTACTAGGGAAGAATTGGGAAGGTCTACTTGCAGGATTCCTTTGAACAATGTAGGCTTTAATATTGACTTTTCTTAGACCTAACATCTTCACTTATTAAGACTGGGATGAGTGTAAAGCGAAGAGCTAGGCTTTGATTTAGAATCACTGGGAATGAAGGGGGATAATGGTGATTGTGGAAAATGAGGAATCTCTAGGTCTTGAAAGGATGACGTATATCTAGGCAACACTAGACTCCTTAAAAGGCAAATAGTATAAGAACAAGTCATGAAATACAATGCATGATGAACAAAATGAAACTAAAATACAAGAAACAAATTGTTTTTGACATTTTGAGTTTTTATAATTTTTTTGTATTTTTATGTTTTCTATATTTTTTTTGTTTTTTTAGACATAATATTTATTGAGGTGAAAGGCATTGACCATTTCACCAAATTCCTCTCCCTCCATTATGCACAAAAGATAAGCACCATTTCTGATATCTTCTTTAACCATGTAGGGGCCTTTCTAGTCTTCTGAAAAGATTCTTTGTCATCTCATTTGCTTGTTTTTCATGCTACCTCTTCTTAGGACAAGTTCTTCTATTCAGTATGGTTTATCGCTTGAGCTTATTGTTTCCAATTTAGTGGTTTATCTAGGCATTGTGAGACACAGTAGATTCTGAAAGGCATGTTGGTGGGAGGGAGTCCAATATAGGACTCCTTCACAATTGAGTAATTCCATCAATAGATCAAACTGTTCTTGCATATAGATTTTTATTTCTGGTCTCTCTTGGATTCTTTGTAAGAATTGAAATAGTTCCAGAGGAGTTTGTAGTTCACTTTGTTCATCAGGGGGCACAAAGCTTATACTCATCCTCGCATTGGGTTTTGGTCTCAAGTCCATGGCATACCTGATATAACTTTTTGGTAGTTCAAAGATGATAGGATCATCAATACCAACTGTCACTCTCAACTTCCACTCTCTGTGAAAAATTCCTTTGCTTTCTTTGTCTTCATCAGGCAATCTCTCCACCATTTTTATTTGTACCCAATGTACTTCCCATTCACTGAGTTAGTTTGATTGAACTAAAGTGGAAGTGGTCGGTTTCTCTTATGGTTTGGACACTACAAACATCCTAGGTAACACCCCTATCAAATTGGTTAACTCATTATCCATGGAATATGCCTCTTCCATGGGTAATATTGGTTGATATGAATCCTTAGTTGGTGTGAGGGGCTCATATGATTCTATTTCTTTAGGTGTATCAGGGATATGTGACTTACTTAGTGGTGATAGTGGGGTATAGCCCTCTATTATGTCTTCCTCAGCATCTGAGAAAGCATGTGAGTCTGCATCTCTTAGATCTAACGTTGTGGTTTGAAATACTAGTTCTTCGGTTCTATGAGGATTTTCCCCTATGTACGGGAAGAGTTTATAGACTTCTTGGAAGCCAATGGTGATTATCTCTAGGGGGAATTGGAGTGGTCCATCCCTTTCGATCAACTTCATGATCTTGATTATTTTTTCCTTGGGGACCACTTCTTTCCACTTTGATGGTGGCCCATTTTCCAAAGTTTTGATGTCTGCTAAATTTATGGTCTTTTCTAGGGTTCCCATCCTTTTGACACATATCGATTGTGGTGTTGGACTCGGGATGGTCAACTTGTTGGTAGGGAGTTCATAGTTTATTGAAATTCCTATGTGTTTGTTTGGGGTTTTAGACATTAACATGCTGAAAGGTTCTAGATCTCCCTACGCAACATATACTTTCCCTAGGTGTAGGAATCAAACTTCTTGAAATAGCATGGATGGCACAACTTTCATCATGTGTATCTGTTGTCAATGAGATTTGCACCCTGTTGAACATGAAGTTCAACAATCTATTAAAACATGGGAAGACCTCTAAATCTATGGGTAACTTAAAGACAGAGGTCAACCTCTGAAGAAGGCTAGCTTCCTATGGTGTCACCCAGGAAACTACTTTCTATCCTACTACTTTGACAAGGAAAAGGGTAAAGAAATGTGCATAACCTAGTAAACTAAAAATGAACAAAAGGATTAAAAAGGTGATCCACCAAACTAAACTTGGGAATAAACTCAGATAATCAACACTTGACTAAAATGATTGAAAAACTTGCACAACTCATTCATGTATGTCTTTGCATAAGTATTTCATAATAAGGTCCTGATGCTCAGATTTCTAGAAGGAAGATGACTTCACAACTATAATCATGCACAAAATTTGACACAAATTATGACCTACATAAACAAAATCTTGCATAAAGGAGCTGAACATGGGACAAAGCTATAAGGAAATAAAGTACCTCACAAATAACTTGATCAAACCATTCGAATGCACACAATGAAGCAAGGAAAAAGAAGGCAAAACTCCAAAATCATTGATATTCATGGTCTCTATTATTCATGTCCACAATGAGTTACAAGCTGTCAAAATCTGAGCAAGGATTGTCAAAAATCATAAGTCTCCAAAAATTGCATAATCAGAACTAGTTACAAATGAGTCAACAAAATGACTATATCCATCTCCAAGGTAGTTACATCAAAATGGGGTCTCTAACTATTTTGGGTCGGATGCCCTCAAAAAGCCTAGAATATAGCACCTAAATCTCCTCCAAAAGAGCTCACAATGAGAGAAAAAGTTAATCATGACTTGGTCTAACATGATAACACATAAAACTATCCACCAAAAGCTCCCATATGCTCTCCAAAGTCATAAAACCTAATCAATCATGTGGGACAACTCTCACAAATTCCTCCTATATGCTTGGCATGTGTTTGCCAACCTACTTCAATCTCCCTATATGCTTGGCACAAGGCATAACAAGATCACTTCATGCCATAAATATGCTTTACCATTCTCTTTGCATCTAATGATAACAATAAACTTAAATGATTTATAATGACATCATTCAAGCTTAATTGTTTTACATTTTGTATCTTATGCAAGGAAAAATAAAAGCAAAGGAAATAAAAGCACTGAAGTGCTGACCCTAGCAAGAGGGAACCAAATTAATACAAAAGTCTTAAAAGACTTATCTACCACATCAGGGCATATCATAAGGCATAACATGTTTCCAAAGCCTAAGACCCAAGTCTTGGACCATGGGATTTCTTATGAAAAAGATGCAAAAGTTAAAAAAGAATGCAAAAAAAAAACCATCAAGCTCCTAGGGCAACAAACCCTAAAAGACAAAAGTTGAGAAAAATTGCAACTTTTCATTTTGCAAGTTTTGGTCTACTATGTGCACTGCCATGGTCGAGCTCTTTCTTGACTTCTGTAGAGGCTTCTTACTGGGTTTTGAAGACATTTCAGCTACAGATCTTGATGAATGTCACGAACTGCTCAGGTGAGTAGAATAAATCCTTTCTTTGAAGCTTAACACTGTAGTTTTATATCATTTCTGCTCCTGTATTCTGAGGAAACTAATAAATGCTTTGTTTTGTATCATGGCTATGACCATATATGTGTTTCAAAAACTACATTTTGTCTTGAAAAGCTACAGAAATAAAAGAAAAGTTTGGTTCCCTTTTACTCTTCTACTTTGTTCTATGATATCATCAAGCTTTTCTGTACTCTCTGTTGACCTTTCTTTTACTAATATGTTGAGCAAGTTCGAAGTTGAGGCTTTACCTGTCACTAGGGTTTGTAAATACCCTCACTCTTTTTTGAAAATAGTCATGAAAGCATATTTTTGTCACTCTAAAAAATGTTGAAAGCACTCAAAAACCTTACTCTTTTCCTGGCAGTGAAGAAATAATGTTGTCTCTCTTGATTTGTCTTAAAGTTTTAAAGAAACAAACCCTCACTATATATTCAAAATGGGTTCTAAGAGCACTCTCCCATAGCTGTAACTTCTTGACAAAACACTTCTTTGACTCATCTCTATATGCTCGTTATATCAGTCATGTGAATATCTTCATAAGGGTTTTGTAGAAACAAACCCTAGCTCCCTTTTCAAAACTCAACTATGAAATACTATATAGCAGTTATATATGTTGAATGCACTGGGATATTATGCATCAAACCCTTCACTGTACTTGGAATCTCCTCTCTATATAAACTTTTCATGGTATCTTGTATCAATGAATTTTTCATGGCATTTTGTAGCAGCAATGCTTTCACTATATATACATATTCTCCTTGTAAAGCTTAGTATATCCACCATGCTTTTCTCATGAGACTCTTGTAGCTATAGCTTTTGATGAAAACTCTTCTTCATTGTTTGTAGAAGCCATGCTTTGAATCTACTAGGTTTTTGTCAAGCAAACCCTATACTGTGAAGTTTGAGCACTCCTGTGGATGACATTGTGGATACACTGTATACATACCTGTGACAACATATATATCAGCATTGGTTATAGATGATACATATTTTGTTTCTAAACTTGTTTATCTATTATGGAATGCATTCTGGCATCTACATTGTTTCTTCTGTAGCTTTAGATCTTATATTTCTATTCTATAACAACATAGACATATGTTTATAAATGTGGCTCTTCATTTGATTTGCATTGTTAATTCACCATTTATAGCAATAACTCTTCATGAGGCCTCCTAAATCTCCATGCTTATTGTTGAGACTTACTCTTCTCACTGTGGTTACTAATATGGCATTATTTGTATGGTATACTCTCACTGTAACTGAACTCTGTAGTTTTGATATGCCAATATGACATCATTGTAACTAGAAATTTGTCATAATGTATAAAAGAATCAAAAATTCCCTTAGGATGAAAAGAGGGCAGCATGTTGGGCTCAACCCTTGTGGGAACCCATTTTAACTGTACGTGCTAAAATGAGATAAACAAATTAGTTACATAACTTTCTCTATAACTGTACATGAAACAAACAAGTTAGGAAAAACATGGGCATGTGATTGATGTTCTTGATTATCCGTTTGCTTTCTTGAAGGTCCATGTGATACTGACTGGTTTATTGCATCCAAAAATTAGATTGTATGTTTGTAGATATATATCATATGTTATATGATGCCTCATCATTGCTCTAACATCAGTTTTCACCCTTCAATCCAGATAACTCGAGGCAACAAGGAGATAGCAACTGGGTGTAGGACACGTGGACAACATGGGATGATGCAAGACAAAATAGATAGGACCAAGACTTGTCATTCAAGCAATGATGAGTCACCCTATACAATTTTCACATTTATTTCTTTAATTTTCTATAAATTTATAGTCTTTATTTTCATTTGCAATCAATTAGTTAGTCTCATGGCTTGTGTGAGACCTTATACATTTGTTTTTTCAATAAAGATTACCTTTCCTCTAAAAGATTTGTACAATCTTTCAAATAAGCTATGCATCTAAAATATAAATTGGCACTGTAATCTTAATTTGCTTTATTTATGCACATGGATATAGTACAATAGAAATAATATGTACCTTTCTCTTCTTTAAAACTTTAAAATCTCTACCTGATTGAGCTAGTAGTGAAATTAGGTAACATTTTTGGTGACATCTACTATATGTTTGCTTGCTAAACATCAGACCAGTTGCCTAGACCTTATCCATTGGGCATAGAATCACTCTACTTCTTGACAAAGCTTGGATAAACAGATTTGTAACTGTAGACACCCAAAATTGTCCCAAATTTGTCCATGTCTTCCAACACCTAGTTAAAACATCACTTAGACATCATGTAACATTTTGTCCTAATCCTACTCTTAATCCCACTAATCCATTAGCCAATTAATAAAATAAATTTTATTTATTTAATTAAAGTTCATCTTAATCCCACTTATCCCATTAAGCCAATTAATTAAATAAATTTTATTTATTTAATTAATTTCCCATCTTAATCCATTTCATAATCCACTTAGCCAATTAATTAAATAAATTTTATTTATTTAATTAATTTCACATTCATAATCCCACTTTCCAATTAATTAAATAAATTTTATTTATTTAATTAATTTCCCATTCATATCCCAATCCTATCCAAATCATCTTCCCAATTAATTAAATAAATTTTATTTATTTAATTAATATTCCTCACATATCCCAACTAATTCAAATATTTTATTTGAATTAAGCCCTCACCTCTCACCACATTCCAACACTTGTCCAACTCTTAATTGACTCATGTGTGGTAGTATAACTTTTATTTAAAATCCTTCACATGTATAACTAATGGGACCTAATTTTAGTATTTGTGTACACCATCACATATAAACTTATTAAATAAAGGTTTTTTGTGTACATGGTCACACATGAGCCTTATCCTCCTTTGTACACTTGTCACATGACTACAACTCCCTTGAAGAATGGGAATAACCAAATCAATCCTAGCCGTCCACATCAATCATTTAGCTTTTTAGTCTCAACCATCCATTTGAACCAAGCCTTTCCTATAAATCAACCCCCTCACAAGCCATTTGAAAAGAGAGAGGCATTGAGTTGGAGTATCCTTATGCTGCTAAAACATCTTTAGAGCCTTTGCATCTATCATCATCATCTTCCATCTATCATCTCAATCCTATGCAAATGTTATGCTACCAAATTGTGAGCAACCAACATATCAAATCAATCAAACAATTCATCTTGCATCTTTGAGGTATTGAATGATTTGGGTTTAGGTTATGCATTTCATTGTTTGATCATTTCCATTTGCAAATCCAAATTTTTTTATATACAGTAATTGTTGTAACTCACTGGAACACTACATGATACCTTGGAAACTTATTTAAACACTACCAAAACTTTAGAAGGAAAACTACCTAACTGTGCCGAACAACACTTAGGGAATTGAAAACTATATCTCGAAACCTATTCTAACCTATCCTAACCAGCAAAGAAGCTGGTCAAACAAAACCATTGACTAGCTTTGCAAAATAACACCCCTTTCTAATCAACAACTGATGCATTACATGATTATATATTACTTAAAGAAGATGAAACACATGCAAACATTCAATAGACTGTTGCAATGTTTCATGAAAGGTGCAAATAAACTCACTTACACCTTGATTTTGATCATGCCTATTGATGTCTTGGACTGGACAAGTGAGCTGAATTTGATCACTTTTAGCTGCAAATCCAAAACTAGTTTCTTCTTCAATTGCCTCCTCATACTTGGGTGCAAGCATGACCTCTAGTACTTCAGTGGCCTCCATACTAGCTAAATATCTGATTGGACAACCCCTAGAATGGATAAAACTTGGACTCCCATTGTTGGCTTCTTCACATTCTTCCTGCTTTTCATGGTTGTTCTGCTTCATGGGTAAGTTTAGACTTTAGAGAAAATAATTTGGATGCTTAGAAAAACAACATTACCTTCACCTTATTTATCAGCTCTTGGAAGGCTCTTAGGGACAATTGTTTCAAGCTCAAAATCCTCATTATCACTCAAGGAGGTACACTTCAAATCAGGACTTTCTTCTTCAATGAAGGAAGGCAAAAACTCAAACATTGAAGTAGCCTCTTGAAGCAAACTTTTAATTGATATGTCAACCTCAAGTTCTTCAGAACAACAGAAAGGAAACTCCTCCAACTAGCTAAGACCTTGCAAATCAGATTCATGAGAAGTTTCTTGACTTGACAGAATGAACTCCTCTCTATCAGGACCATTTTCCTCCTGTTGCTTCAGCACTTGTCCAAACTTGTGAACTTGTTGTTCTAGTTGATCATGATTGTCAACTTTCTCTAAAGGGTCTAATTCCTTGTCACCCAATATTGAACAAAACTATTCAATTATGCCTATGTACATCTCTCCAAAAAGCTCAACATTATCTTTCTCATGCATAATATGCTCGAATATATCAAAGCTCATAACTTGAAAAATGGTATCAGGTTTAGATTTATGCTCTTCTTCATGGTCCAAGGCTCCATTTTCATACTAATTATTGTCAATCAACAACTCCTCAGATTGTTTGATGTCCTCTTGCTATTCTAAAATTACTATTAGAGTGGAAAAACTCACACCTCCTTCATTCCAAACTGTAAACTGCTCTTCCCGATCAGCCTCTTTCACCATTTCACCTTGCTGTCCTATTGGAACATTTTCACCATCTTTTATGAAACAAGGAAGTTGATAAGTTAGAGCATTCAAAGACACTTCTTGAAAGGTCTTTCCCTATCCAATATTCTTCTATTCTAATCTATATTCCTCCATAGTTAAATGCAACAAGTTTGTATTTCTATTTTCCTCCATGTTGAGTGAGCTATGCTAGTCAAGAGTCTGCTCTTCTTTTTCTTTCTAGATGTTAGAGCATGGTTCCATTTGCATGATAGGTGGAGGAACATCACAGAGTGAAAGAGATGACTCTTCCCAACTTGGAATCTTAATGGTAAAAGGCTCATTGGTAGGCTCACTAAAGGGCTCAAGGTTTCTCTTGTTTAAAATAGGGGAACTTCTATTTGGAAGACTCTTCATTCATAGGATGATTTAACTTTATAGGAAGAGTTGAGCTGAAACTAGGAATGGAAAGGACTGCCTAGGTTTCGCACCTTTTTTGGCATTGATAATCTGAGTAAGCTCAACTACTTTGCACCTGAGCAAACAAAAACTTCATTTGCTCCTTTTTAGCAACTATCTCTCCTTCAAGACTTCCTTCAAACTGTATTCTTTTTGTCACCCACTCTTGATCATAAACAAAGGATTGCTCAACCAACTCTTGCTGCTGCAAGATAATCTCTTTCTACTTCTTGATTTCAACCATCAACCAATACATGTCTGAGAACTCCTTACTAATGTCACTAATCTTCATATGTTCAAGCTTTTGGCTCAAAACCCACAAAACATCATCAGGCTTTTGGATCAGATCCAACACACTTTGGTACAGGTGCTCTTGAAGCTAATTGTTTGAATAATCATGCTGGTTGGCATTAAAAACCTCTTCTTGGGGTTGAATTTGATCATATATCAACTAATATTGAGATTGAGCAGGGATGGGAGGATGGAAAACATGGTAGGATTGCTAGTAATATGCTGTTACAAGATCATTTGGATTAAAACCAACAAGTTGTTCTATGTGATATGGTTGGTAAGAGGGCACATATGCATGATTTTCATAGAATAGAGGTGAAAAACCATCACAGTGTTGATAACCAGACATTGAAAGAGTAAAACATGAAACATAGGCAAGTCTAGATAACTGATTTGGAATGAATATAGTTAAAACAGTCTTGAAACACTAGGATACGAGTTAGAACACCAAATAGAGTCACCAGGTGCTAGGAAAATACTTTCAAATGGTAGAAAACTAACAAGTAGCACCAACCTCATTAGTTGCATGTACCTGGACTGCTAAAACCAACTGATTCTTCACTTGTAGAATTGCCAAGTGTGTGAATATTGCCTCCAAAGATTGATGTTGTTGACATACACACCATATATCAATAATGTATAGAGGACTTGTGGACTATGATAGTCCAATTTGGTCCCAACGGGCATGCCAAAAACTATTGTCAATGAGATTTACACCCTATTGAACATGAATTTCAACAATCTATTGAAACATGGGGAGACCTCTAAAGTTGTGGGTAACTTAAAGACAGAGGTCAACCTCTGGAGAAGGCCAACTTCCTATGGTGTCACCTAGAAAACTACTTTCTATCCTACTTCTTTGACAAGGAAAAGGGTAAAGAAATGTGCATAACTTGGTAAACTAAAAATGAATAAAAGGATTAAAAAGGTGATCCACCAAACTAAACTTGGGCATAAACTTAGATAATCAACACTTGCCTAAAAAGATTGAAAAACTTGCACAACTCATTCTTGTATGTCTTTGCATAAGTATTTCATAATCAGGCCCTGATACTTAGATTTCTAGAAGGAAGATGACTTCACAACTATAATTCATTCACAAAATTTGACACAAATTATGACCTACATAAACAAAATCCTACATAAAGGTGCTGAACATGGGACACACCTATAAGGAAATAAAGTACCTCACAAATAACTTGATCAAACCATTTGAATGCACACAATGAAGCAAGGAAAAGGAAGGCAAAACTCTAAAATCATTGATATTCAAGTTCGCCTCTGTTATTCATGTCCACAATGAGTTACAAACTGTCAAAATCTAAGCAAGGATTGTCAAAAATCACAAGTCTCCAAATATTACATAATCAGAACTAGTTACAAATGAGTCAACAAAGTGACTATATCCATCTCCAAGGTAGTTGCATCAAAATGGGGTCTCTAACTATTTTGGGTTGGATGCCCTCAAAAAGCCTAGAATACAACACCTAAATCTCCTCCAAAAAAGCTCACAATGAGAGAAAAAGTCAATCATGACTTGGTCTAACATGATGACACATAAAATTGGCCACCAAAAGCTCCTATCTGCTCTCCAAAGTCATAAAAATGCAATCAATCATGTTGGACAACTCTCACAACTTCCTCCTATACACTTGGCATGTGTTTTCCAACCTCCTTCAATCTCCCTATATGCTTGGCATAAGGCATAACAAGATCACTTCATGCCATAAATATGCTTTACCATTTTCTTTGCATCTAATGATAACAATAAAATTAAATGATTTATAATGACATCATTCAAGCTTAATTGTTTTACATTTTGTATCTTATGCAAAGAAAAATAAAAGCAAAGGAAATAAAAGCAATGTGCATAACCTAAAGCAATTGTTTTACATTTTGTATCTTTGACAAGGAAAAGGGTAAAGAAATGTGCATAACCTAGTAAACTAAAAATGAATAAAAGGATTAAAAAGGTGATCCACCAAACTAAACTTGGGCATAAACTTAGATAATCAACACTTGCCTAAAAAGATTGAAAAACTTGCACAAGTCATTCTTGTATGTCTTTGCATAAGTATTTCATAATAAGTTCCTGATACTTAGATTTCTAGAAGGAAGATGACTTCACAACTATAATTCATTCACAAAATTTGACACAAATTATGACCTACATAAACAAAATCCTACATAAAGGTGCTGAACATGGGACAAACTTATAAGGAAATAAAGTACCTCACAAATAACTTGATCAAACCATTTGAATGCACACAATGAAGCAAGGAAAAAGAAGGCAAAACTCCAAAATCATTGATATTCAAGTTCTCCTCTATTATTCATGTCCACAATGAGTTACAAGCTGTCAAAATCTGAGCAAGGATTGTCAAAACTCACAAGTCTCCAAATATTACATAATCAGAACTAGTTACAAATGAGTCAACAAAGTGACTATATCCATCTCCAAGGTAGTTGCATCAAAATGGGGTCTCTAACTATTTTGGGTTGGATGCCCTCAAAAAGCCTAGAATATAGCACCTAAATCTCCTCCAAAAGAGCTCACAATGAGAGAAAAAGTCAATCATGACTTGGTCTAACATGATGACACATAAAACTGGCCACCAAAAGCTCCTATCTGCTCTCCAAAGTCATAAAAATGCAATCAATCATGTTGGACAACTCTCACAACTTCCTCCTATACACTTGAGATGTGTTTTCCAACCTCCTTCAATCTCCCTATATGCTTGGCATAAGGCATAACAAGATCACTTCATGCCATAAATATACTTTACCATTTTCTTTGCATCTAATGATAACAATAAAATTAAATGATTTATAATGACATCATTCAAGCTTAATTGTTTTACATTTTGTATCTTATGCAAAGAAAATTAAAAGCAAAGGAAATAAAAGCACCAAAGTGCTGACCCTAGCAAGAGGGACTTATCTACCACATTATGGCATATCATAAGGCATAACATGTTGCCAAAGCCTAAGACCCAAGTCTTGGACCATGGGCTTTCTTATGAAAAAGATGCAAAAGTTAAGAAAATGCAAAAAAAAAAACCATTAGGCTACTAGGGAAAAAAACCCTAAAAGACAAAAGTTGAGAAAAATTGGAACTTTTCATTTTGCAAGTTTTGGTCTCCTACGTGCACCGCCATGGTCGAGCTCTGTCTTGACTTTTGTAGAGGCTTCTTGCTAGGTTTCAAAGGCATTTCAGCTACAAATCTTGATGAATGTCTCAAACTGCTTAGATGAGTAGAATAAATCCTTTCTTTGAAGCTTAACACTGTAGTTTTATATCATTTGTACTCCTATATTATGAAGAAACTGATAAATGCTTTGTTTTGTATCATGGCCGCAGCCATATATGTGTTTCACAATCTGCATTTTGTCTTGAAAAGCTACAGAAATAAAAGAAAAGCTTGGTTTCCTTTTACTTTGCTACTTTGTTCTAAGATATCATCAAGCTTTTCAGTACTCTTTGTCAGCCTTTCTTTTAGTAATATGCTGAGCAAGTTTGAAACCGAGGCTTTACCTGTCACTAGGGTTTGTAAATACCCTAACTCTTTTTTGAAAACAATCATGAAAGCATATATTTGTCACTTTGAAGAATGTTGAAAGCACTTAGAAACCTTACTCTTTTCCTGGTAGTGAAGAAATAATGTTGTCTCTCTTGATTTGTCTTAGGGTTTTAAAGAAACAAACCATAACTATATATTCAAAATGGGTTCTAAGAGAACTCTCCCATTTTCAGTACTCTTTGTCAGCCTTTCTTTTAGTAATATGCTGAGCAAGTTTGAAACCAAGGCTTTACCTGTCACTAGGGTTTGTAAATACCCTAACTCTTTTTTGAAAACAATCATGAAAGCATATATTTGTCACTTTGAAGAATGTTGAAAGCACTTAGAAACCTTACTCTTTTCCTGGTAGTGAAGAAATAATGTTGTCTCTCTTGATTTGTCTTAGGGTTTTAAAGAAACAAACCATAACTATATATTCAAAATGGGTTCTAAGAGAACTCTCCCATAGCTATAACTTCTTGACAAAACACTTCTTTGACTCATCTCTGTATTCTTGTTATATCATTCATGTGCATATCTTCATAAAGGTTTTGTAGAAACAAACCCTAGCTCCCTTTTCAAAACTCAGCTATGAAATACTATACAATAGTTATGTATGTCAAATGCACTAGGATATTATGCATCAAACCCTTCAGTATGCTTGGAATCTCCTCTATGTATAAAATTTTCATGGTATCTTATATCACTGAATTTTTCATGGCATTCTGTAGCAGTAATTCTTTCACTATATATATATATATATTCTCCTTGTAAAGATTGAGTATATCCACCATGCTTTTCTCATGAGACTCCTGTAGTTGTAGCTTTTGATGAATACTCTTCTTTGTTGTTTGTAGCAACCATGCTTTGAATCTACTAGGTTTTTTTCAAGCGAACCCTATACTGTGAAGTTTGAGCACTCCTGTGAATGACACTATGGATACACTATATACATACCTGTGACAACATATATATCAGCATTGGTTATAGATGATACTTATTTTGTTTCTGAACTTGTTTATCTATTATGGAATGCATTCTGGCATCTACATTGCTGCTTCTATAGCTTTAGATCTTGTATTTCTATTCTATAGCAGCATAGACATATGTTCATAACTGTGGCTCTTCATTTGATTTGTGTTGTGAATGCACCATTTATAGCATTAACTCTTCATGAGGCCTCCTAAATCTCCATGCTTATTGTTGAGACTTACTCTTCTCACTGTAGCTGCTAATATGGGATTATTTGTATGGAATACTCTCACTGTAACTAAACTCTATAGCTTTGATATGCCAATATGACATCATTGTAACTAGAAACTCATCAGAATGTATAAAAGAATCAAAAATTCCCTTAGGATTAAAAGAGGGCAGCATGCTAGGCTCAATCCTTGTGGGAGCCCATTTTAACCCACATGCTGAAATGAGATAAACAAATCAGTAACATAACTTTCTCTATACCTACACATGAAACAAACATGTTAGGAAAGACATGGGCATGTGATTGATGTTCTTGATTATCCTATTACTTTCTTGAAGGTCCATACGATACTGACTAGTTTATTGCATCTGAAAATTAGATTCTATGTTTGTAGATATATATCATATGTTTTATGATGCCTCATCATTGCTCTAACATCAGTTTTCACCCTTCAATGCAGATAACTAGAGGTAGCAAGGAGATAGCAACTAGGTGCAGGACATGCAAACAACACAGGATGATGCAAGACAAAACAAATAGGACCAAGACTTGTCATTCAGGCAATGACGAGTCACCCTATACCATTTGCACATTTATTTCTTTAATTTTCTATAAATGTATATTCTTTATTTTCATTTTCAATGAATCAGTTAGTCTCATAGACTATGTGAGACCTTATACATATATTTTTGCAATAAAGATTACCTTTCCTCTAAAAGATTTGTACAATCTTTCAAATAAGCTATGCATCTAAAATGCAAATTGGCATTGTAATCTTGATCTGCTTTATTTATGCACATGGATATAATACAATAGAAATAAAATGTACCTTTCTCTTCTTTAAAACTTCAAAAGCTCTACTTGATTAAGATAGTAGTAAAATTAGGTAACAGTATCCATGGCCTTCCAAGAATCAAGTTATATCCTGTGTCCTTGTTTATGATATAAAAAGTAGTTGGAGTGGTCTTGGGACCCAAGGTCACTGGGAGAGTGATTTTTCCTATGGTGGTTGCCTTCAGATTGTCATATCTGCTCAGAGTGTCCCTTCAAGCTATGATGTTGGTGTGTCCATAGCCTATTCTCTCAAAAAGGGAAAAAGGAACTATATTCACTGCAGCTCTATCATCAACCAACGTTCATTTGATACATGTGTCATAGACCCATACTTGAAGATATAGTGCGGGGTCTCCTTTTTTACTTAATTTTGCCTCGGAGGGCTTCTATTGTAAATCAAAGAAGAACCCTAGATCTTTAAGTTCTGAGTTTGGTGGGTTGAGATCATAATCCACATGGTTGATTTGTTCACTAGGTGGTGGCATAATTTGGTCAAGATATTTTAGGCCTATTGCTTGTAGCAATGCGGAGCGATGTGAGGGGGAGTTCCTGAGTAAATCAATGAATGAAATGTGTGCATACATTTTATTTATATCTTCTATGAGCTCATAAGGTCCAAAGGGAGCTGGTATTGGTTCTACTATTGAGATGGTACCATCATATGGTTTTGTTTGCTTATCTTCTTGCTCATGATCCTCCTCTTTTTCTTCATTATACATGATCTCTACCAATCCCATCAACCTAGTTTCTTCTTTTTGTCCTAGTTGAGGTGGGACTTTGGGGTTACTATTTTGAGTTGCTTTATCCATATTTGTTGTTTCATTGTTCTTGTGCGCAGGGAACAGGTCCTGATAAATCTTCATGTTTGTGTTTTGAGGTGCTATGGGAGCTTGATCTTGCCTTGTATCTTTGATGTCTGGAGTGCTCTTTTGTGAGTTCAAGAACATTTCTATGAACAAGTGTTGTTGATCCTTTGGAAGCCTTTCTATAAATCTGTTGTATTCCATACAATATTATGTGCTCTACCCCTTTGTTCTATGAAAATAACAATATTGGTTGTATTCATAAGAGGGTCTCTCATATCACCTGTCATTTCCATTCCCATTTCTATCACGGTTCCAGTTTTGATAGTTGTCCTGAGGATAATACCTATTGTTTCTAGGTCGATCTATGGCATTTATGTTAGGAGGATAAAAATCTCTCCCATTGTAATCATTTCTTACCCTTTTGACTGGGGGTTGATTGGTCACCCCATCTGTGGTTGCACTCCTATTGTTTTTGAGAATCTTAATAACTAAGGTATTGTTTCTCATGTCTTCTTTTGTTGATTTTCCATTTGAACCATAAATTTTTCATCCACTATCGATAGCGGCTTGATCAATTCTTAAAGCACTTTCCAATGCTTCTTCATAGGACTTGTATGGTAGTTTCTGAACTTCTTCTCTCATGTCTTTGTTAAGGGCATGAAAGAAGAGGTTGCATAGTTCTTGGTGGTCCATGTTTGGAGCGTTGGTCAAAGAGAAGAGCACTTGTCTCCATTGGGTGATGATATATGCTACAGATTCATTCTGTTCTTGTTTCATCGTGAGGAACTCTCTAATCCCTATTTTTATGAGTTTGTTCATGTCAAATCCCATGAGAAAATCTCTGATTAGTTGTCTGAACAAGTGGATCGAAGCATCTGGAAGATGATAATACCAGTCTAAGGCAATGCCTTCAAGCATTTTTGGGAAAATTTTTGTGACAACTCCGTCCCAAGGAAGGAGTTCCCTTATGGTTGTAGGATAAGCTTTTATGTGGGAGTTTGGGTCTCCCTCTCCTTTGAACTTTGGGAGATCTGGTAATGGATGGGGTAGTTGCACACTCCTTATATTATGGTCTAGAAGCTCCTTCAGATATTCAAGATATGTTCCTAAGAAAGCAATATGAGATTGTGGGATTGTTAGTAACAACCATGTGAGTGGGTTTTGATAGCCCATTGTTGGATTCATTGGATTGTTCTGAATAGGAGGATTTCCATTCAGACAAGTGTCATTACTTGCATATCATGAATAGTAATTGAGGTAGGGGGATTTTGAGATGCCCCCTTGTCCTCTTTGTGAGATTTTGTTCTTTTCTCTGGAGCAGCTTGTTCTACCTCTAGGATCCTGATTCTTTACACTAGAGTTGCGATTACATCTGCACGAGTCATAGCTCTAGGGTTTTCTTCATTTCTAGGATGCTCTCTTCAATTGCTTTCATAGTGATGGGCTTCCTCTTGTTTGGCCTTCTCTTTTTGTTCCTCTTCTAAGGCAATCCTCAATGCTTCTTGAGTGTCTTTGGTTTCTTGTGGATGCCTTTCCAACCTTCTGACCTCTTCATCAAGGTGAGTATTCGATGTACTTGTGGAAGGTTGTTCTAGTCGATTAACTTTTGATCTTATCCTTCTATCCTTATGTGGTGTATTTGGTGTGGCTAAGTCATTTTCCCAAGCCAGGTTATTGAAGGATAGGGAATGCCTGGACTCTCTTGGATCATGTTCATAGTTAGAGTCTTCATAGTCGTAATAATTGCTAATAGGTGCATCAAGATGAGGTGGTACATACCTATCAAAAGAAAGGGTTTTAGGTTCGTTTGAGGGAATTTTTCCCTAGTTCTAGTCTGGTTCTGTCATATTTGGGGGTGCCATAGTCACCGCAAAATAAATGGAATGGATGGTGGTGCAAATGATGGAAGTCAAAGCAACTATGAAAAGCAACGAAAGAATGTTTGAATGTTTTTGAAATGTTTTTGCAATGGGAATGCAAAAAGCTTAGCCAAAAAGGCTCTACTCTTCACATCAAGTTCACCAAAATATGTATGCTCAAAATCATGACTCTGATTGCCTGAGGGCTATCAGGTCATATTTTGGCATGCACACGGACCCTTCTCTCCTTGCCACGGGGCGATCCACCATGTCATTCTCACTCACATGGAAGTAGCCAGTTGAGATGAGGTAAGACATGGCGGGGGTCTGGCTCATTGGAGAACTAGACTTTGTGAAGGGGGGTTGGCTGTTCTGTGGCCTTTTTTGTTGTGTGCTTTGTTGTATACTTTTCTCAATTATTGTTGTAGTTAAGATAACCCTATGACCTGAAGGGTCACTAGTTTCTCTTCTTCTATTTGGATTCCTTTGATTCCACCTTTGTGTGGGTAAATGATTGTTCTCGTTGATGTTGTCTTGTCTTTGTATGTGTTCTAAGAGGTCTTGTATCTATTGTTGTCTAGTTTATTGTAACAACAAGAGGATGAATGGGTCTCCTTGTAGTAAGATAAATGTTTATTGTTGAGGTCCTGGATGGATCTCCTCAATCTCATCACGGATAGCTCTCACCCACTCTCCTCTTACCCCTAAACACATCCATGAATTAGGGTGACAGGGACTTTGTGATTACTAACCTTCACTAGATCTAGGGTTTTGACCTAGGCTTTTGTTGATCTAGGGTTTGACTTTGTTTAACTGTGGTTACCTCGAGATGGAATCAAGGGTTTGCAATGTTGTCTATTCTAACAGATCTATATGGATGCAAGCTAAATGACATGTAAAACATCTTTTTGGTATTTTTAGAGTATTTTGAAAAGGAAAATGCTTCCAATCTATGAAAGAAATATGTATGTAATCCTATATGTCTTTTCAAATGCAAAGATTAATCTATGTTTTTGTGGGTTTTTGGTGTGTTCAATGCAATCTAATTTAATGGAAAGGGAAAATGATTTTTCTAACAAAGTAGATCTAGGAATGTAAAAATGATTAATCTAGCATGCAAGATCTACCCTATCAAGGAAAAAGCAAAATGTTACTATTCCAAAGAGCAATGTGATTATCTAATTACTACGAATGAAATGAAAGAACATAGGCAACCTTGAATCCTTCTGTGGTAGCAGGTGATCCTCTTGACAAAATGACTCAAAGAAGCAAAAAGAAGCTTTTGTGAATCTTGTATGAGCTCGATGTGAGCTTTGAATTGAGCATAATGGCTGAGAATCGAGTAGTGTTACATTGCTTGATTGAACAAAAGAAAGTAAAAGGCACTTACGTCCTGTATGAGCATATGAATGCTAGATTGGAGAGAAAACTTGGCAAGAACTGGTGCACAATGAATTTGCCTCCCTCTATGCTTGAGGGAGGGGGTATTTATAGGTTTGAAGAAGGGATTGGATTGAAGAATTAAATTATTTGATTAATGAGTTAACAAGAATAGATTGGGGAGTTAACAAGGTTAATTACCTAGTGGACTCAGCTAATTAGGGAGTGATGAAGCAATGATAGCTTATCATTGAAGAAGAAATGGAGGTGAGGGAATGCATGAGATTGATTAGAGAGTTAATTTGAGATCAAATAGAGCTAATTATGCATGTGTGGGTGCATGAAATAGTCAACTCCATATCAAGGATAAAAATCATGCAAATAGAAAGAAAAATAGGTGAAAACAAAGCAAAAATGAGAGAGAAACTCGAGTTTTTTTGCAGGTCAAAAGATGGTAGGGTCACCACCTTTGTCAGATAGGGTTGCCTAGGGAAATCATGGGTCACCCTAGGGGTGACCCTAGGTTACTCAGGGAGATTTAGGATCAAAAGTGCAGAATATAGAAATTTAGGTTAGCAGAAGGTATAGGGGAGGAAAAAGATGATTTCTGCATCAAGAAATAGGTAAGTCATGTGGAAGAATCCAAATCTCCACTTGCATCTTCAGGATCCCTAGTGGGGATATGTAAATAATAGGGGGAGATTTGGATTTGTTGGTTGAAATTGAAAATTGTCAGTGGGAGATGGATCGGGAGACCTCTAGAAGTCTTATACAAGGTGCACTAGATGAAATACAAAGGGGAGAGGTGGTGCAGGAGCACCCCTTCAACAAGCCAAATATACATCTGAGGGAGAAGACTAAGGTTTTAATATGTTTTTATGTTTTATACATTTCTATGTTTGTTCATGTTGTCATGTAGTACTTGGGTTGTGATTTCATGTTTGTAATAAAGACCCCACCATGTGAACCAGTGTCACAAATTTGGCATCCTGATAAGCCAATTTGGACATCTTAGACAATTGGGGTATGTGGATGATCAAATCAAGTGTGTCGTGTTGTTAGGTGTTTTGTTGATGTGTTTAAATCATGTCTTGTGCTAAACATGTGTCATGTGATTAGTTAGTGTTTTGGCTTATAATCTTGGTTAAGAAAAATCTGAAAAATGGAAGTTGTAACGACTCTAACCTCTGGTATTTTGGTTGGAACTGGATGGAAGAGACTATAAACACATTGTTTGGAAGTGTAGATCCTGGGATCAGATCTATGCAATGGCTGATGTCCCTTATAGGTGGTAAGGACCTTGGCATTCCATCAGAGATGATGCCTTTGTACTTGTCCAATAGCTCTTGGACAATGGGATCTATGAACCTTTGTCTCTTCTCTCCCTTGACTTCCTACTGCTACTCCTTGTTCACCTTTAGGCATCGAATTAGAGCATATGCAACTGCACCTTATTCTACTATCTCTTTCATGAATTGTTTGCCTTCTACCATCATCACCTTAACTTCTTTCCCCTTTGATTCCACTTCATTCTCCATCAATGGTAGCAACTCTATCACCTTACCATCCTTGGTGATTGAATATGTATTTCTAACTCCATCATGATGTGCTTTCAAGTCATATTGCCATGGTCTTCCAAATAGGAGATGGCAAGCATCCATTTTGGCAATGTCAAACAATAATCTATCCTTGTATGATCCAATTTGAAAATCTACCCAAGCCTGCTCTTCCATCACTGCTTGCTGACCTTGGGTGAGCCATGAGACCTTGTATGGGCAGGGATGTGGCAGTCTTTTGAGCTTTAGCATTTCTACCATTTCAATGGACACAAAGTTTTCAATGGATCTGGAGTCAATCAGAACTTTACATACCTTTCCTCCTACCTTGCAAGTAGTTTTGAAAAGAGACTTTCTTTGTGGGGCTTCTTTGTCAGGTACTTTCATGGTGGTCATTTCTCTCCTAATCATCAAAGCTTCTCCACTCTCAGGATATCCATAACTGTCAGGAGCATGGACTGTGTATTGGGTTTGCCTAGAATAAGGAAGAGATATGATAGTGTTTTTGTTGTAGTAGACAGATTTAGTAAAATGACACACTTCTTGCCATGCAAAACCAATTGTGATGCCTCATATGTTGTAGATCTATTTTTCAAAGAGATAGTGAGAATACATGGATTGCCATTGAGCATAGTGTCAGATAGAGATGTGATATTTATTGGCCACTTTTGGAGGACTCTTTGGAAGAAGCTTGGAACCAATTTATCCTTCTCATTAGCCTACCATCCTCAAATAGATGGTTAGAATGAAGTGGTTAACCATTCATTGGGAAATCTGCTAAGGTGTTTGACAAGGCAGCATGGAGAGAAGTGGGATAACATCCTACCACAAGTAGAATTCTCCTATAATGACACCATCAATAGGAGTACAGGGAAGTCACCTTTTCAAGTGGTATATGGAATTCATCCAAGGGGTATTTTGGATTTGAGAGATCTGCCTACAGGAGAATCTATTAGTGCAGATGGAGAAGCCTTTGCATCAACCATCAAGGAGGTGCATGATCAAGTCAAGACGCAACTCCAATAGACTACATTGAAGTACAAAGCATATGCTGACAAGAAGAAGAGGGATGCACAATTTGATGTTGGAGATTTGGTGTGGGATCATCTAAAGAAGGAGAGGCTCCCAAAAGTTAAATATACCAAGCTAATGCAGAGGAAGATTGGACCATGTCAGATTTTGAAGAAGTGTGGACAGAATGCTTATGAGATCCAACTTCCTCCTAACCTTGGATTGTCACCCATCTTCAATGTATGTGATTTAACTCCATACAAGCATAACGCAGATGTAGAACATGAACCATTGTAGGGTATAGTAGATGATGATATTCCTAAGCATGATCCACCAAAATTGAAGAAGATTTTAGACTCAAGAGTGGCAAAGAAGACAAGGAACAAAGAGTACATAGAGTACTTGGTGTCTTGGCAGGGGAAACCTGATTCAGAGGAAGTTTGGATGACTGAAGATTAGATCACAAACCATGGTACAGACCTTCAAACTCTCATCTCAAGTGGGCTTGAGATTTCTTCTTCTGGGGAGTATGGTGCAGGAGCACCCCTTCAACAAGCCAAATATACATCTGAGGGAGAAGACTAAGGTTTTAATATGTTGTTATGTTTTATACATTTCTATGTTTGTTCATGTTGTCATGTAGTACTTGGGTTGTGATTTCATGTTTGTAATAAAGACCCCACCATGTGAACTAGTGTCACAAATTTGGCATCCTGATAAGACAATTTGGACATCTTGGACAATTGGGGTATGTGGATGATCAAATCAAGTGTGTCGTGTTGTTAGGTGTTTTTTTGATGTGTTTAAATCATGTCTTGTGCTAAACATGTGTCATGTGATTAGTTAGTGTTTTGGCTTATAATCTTGGTTAAGCAAAATCCAAAATATGGAAGTTGTAACGACTCCAACCTCTGGTATTCTGGTTGGAACTGGATGGAAGAGACTATAAACACATTGTTGGAAGAGGAGATTAGGGATGAAGTTTGATTGAAGAAATAGAAATTCTGTCAGTTTGTGTTTACAAATTCTGTGTTCTGTATAAATTCTCTATGTATTGAATTGTTCTGTGTATATTCTCTGTATCAAATTGTTCTGTACATAATCTAGTTTTTTATTGTCGAGATGCAAGATTGAAACCATTTCACTGGTGGATTTCTCTGAAATCAGTGGAATGGACTCTGTACATAGGTTTTTGTTTTATTTTCTTTTTGTTCATGGTCATGGCAGAATGGAACAGAGGATCTCATCCGTGAATAAGCTGTCGTAGTAGAGAACCTAGCATCTCTATGTGCTAGGGTCAATAGAATAGATGTTGCAAGATTGGTTACAGAGGACGTCCTCGGCATAAGATTTTGATGTTGTCCTAATGAATATACATTTCCTGTATGTTAGGGTTAGCTGGCAGAAGATATCAATTAAATGCAAATAAAGATTAAACAGAGAAATGGAAATACATAGAATTAATAACAGTGAGAGACAAGTTTTAATGTGGTTCACCCAAACTTGAGCTACATCCACCAAATAGAAAGTCCAATATTATTATCTAGTAAATCAAAACCGATTACAACCAGCAATCCCTACAACTCAATACCGCTACAAAATGTTACAAAAATTAGGGTTTTCTTACATCGGTCATAAAAAATAGAATTTTTTAAGTCGGCCCTAGGATTTTTTTAAGTCGGCCCTAAATTTTTTTTACCTATGGTTACCTCGAACCCTAGCGAGGATACATGGCTAGTGTACAGTACTTTCCTGATCAATCACCACCTACCAACAATCTCCCACTTGGAGACTGATTAAGCTCCACACCAAACAATCTCCCACTTGGAGACTGAGCCTGGACGACATCACTACGCATGCAACTCCCACTGGAAATAAGCACCCTGGACTCTACTGTTCTATTTTTATTATTTTCAGTCTAGAAGACCAATCGAAGCTGAAGGGGAGCTCAGCTTCTCCCTTGTCACTGCCTTTGTAAACATATCCATTGGATTTTCATCTATATGTATCTTTTCTAGCCTTAACTGTCCATTATCCAACACCGACCGAATAAAGTGATACCTCAACTGTATGTGTTTGGTCTTCGAATGCAAGGTAGAATTCTTTGCAAGATGTATGGCACTCTGACTGTTTGTATACAAAGAATTGTTAGCCTGTTGTTTACCCAATTCTTCCATGAAAGATTGCAGCCATATCATCTCCTTGCTTGCCTCTATTGCAGCTACTTATTCTACCTCTGTGGTGGATAAAGCAACCACCTTTTGCAACCTGAAAATCCAACTCACTAATGTTCCACCTACAGTAAAGACAACCTGTAGTACTCTGCCTGGTATCAATATCCCTTGCCAAATCTGAGTCTACATAACCTGCTAAATCAGTATTAGAGCCCCCAAAACATAAGTGTTTATTAGATGTACCTCTCAAATATCTGAGAATCCATTTTACCGCATTCCAATGCTCAAATCTAGGATGACTCATATACCTGCTAACGACTCCGACAGCATGTGCAATATCTGGTCTCATGCATACCATGGCATACATTAAACTTCCTACAGCTGAAGCATGTGGTACCTTGGACATTTTTTGTTCCTCCTCTTGTGTCTTTGGACACATCTCAGTCAATTTCAAATGACTAGGCAAATGTGTGCTGACAGCTTTTGCATTCTCCATATGGAATCTCTGCAACACCTTTCCAACATAAGTAGCCTAAGATAGAGTCAATTTTCTGTTCTTCCTATCTCTACAAATTTTCATACCAAGAATTTGTTTTGCTACCCCCAAATCCTTCATATTAAATGACTGTGCTAACTGATGTTTTAACTCTCTGATGTGATCCATGTTAGACCCAGCTACAAGCATGTCATCAACATATAAACATAAAATAATGTAGCTGTCATTATCCAACCTCTTAAAATAAACACAATGGTAAGAATTACACCTATTGTAGCCTTGCTCAGCCATAAAACTATCAAATTTCAAATACCATTGCCGAGGTGCTTGTTTCAGGCCATACAAACTCTTCTTCAATTTGCACACTTGTTTCTCCTTACCTTTGACCTCAAATCCCTGTGGTTGTGCCATGTATATCTCCTCCTCCAAATCACCATGGAGAAAGGCAGTTTTCACATCTAGCTGTTCCAAATGCAAATCTTTAGCAGCCACAATACTTAAAATAGTACGAATAGAAGTCATCTTGACAACCGGAGAAAATATCTCATCAAAATCAATGCCCTATTTCTGTGCAAATCCTTTTACAACTAACCTGGCCTTAAATCTTTTCTTACCTCCATCTTCCTCTTTCAGCCTGTAAACCCATTTGTTTGGTAAAGCCTTTTTACCTGCAAGTAACTTACATAATTCCCAAGTCTAATTTTTCAGCAAGGAGTCCATTTCTTCTTTCATGGCAAGCTCCCACTGAACCTGTGTAGTCACCTGCATAGCTTCATCACACCCTTCTAGTTCACCAGCATCTGTTAACAAAATAGAATACAAAGAGGGAGAAAACCTTTCAGGAGGTCTACTTAGCCTTGTTAACCGTCTAACATTCACTAGAGTTTGTGGTATTTCTGGTTGCTTTTGCGGAGCATGAGGAACCACTAGGACATCACTATTTAGAGTATCATCCAGTACCACATAATCTTTTTCTTTCTTCTCATGCTGCTGCAACTGATCTTTGTACAACACCTTCTCATTGAATATGACATCCCTGCTTCTCACAATTTTCTAATTTTCAAAATGCCAAAGCCTATTACCAAATTCATCAATGCCATATCCAACAAAGGTACACTTTTTTGATTTTGCATCCAGCTTGGTTCTATTTTTAGAATCTACATGTGCAAATGCTTCACATCCGAAAGTTTTGAGAAAAGAATAACTCACCTTCTTACCTGTCTATGCTTCCTCTAGAATACCACAGCCCAAAGGAACCGAAGGACCTCTATTAATTAAATATACAACAGTGTTGACAGCCTCTGCCCACATATTTAAAGGCAGCCCAGCATCCAATCTCATTGTCCTTGCACACTCCATTATTGTCCTATTCATGCATTCAGCCACTCCATTTTCCTGTGGAGTCCTTGGAACCATTTTCTACCTACGAATTCCATTAAGGAACAATAATCCTCAAATTTTTTACTGCAATACTCACCGCCATTATCAGATCTGAGACATTTTAATCTTTTACCTGTCTCATTCTCAACCAAGCTTCTCCATTTTTTAAATGTTTCAAAAACATCAGATTTCTACCTAAGGAAATAAATCCATACCTTCCTAGTTGCATCATCTATGAATGTAACATAATATCGAGAGCCACCAAGAGAAGATACCTAAGCCGGTCCCCATACATCGGTATGCACAAGCTCTAATTTTTCATTTTTCTTTTGCTTCCCATCCTTGAGAAAACTGACTCTCTTTTGTTTTCCATACACACAAATTTCACAGAAATCTATAATAATACATTTCAGAACTAGTAAAACTTTCTTAGAATGAAGTGCCTTCATACCTTTTTCACTCATATGCCCAAGTCTGTTATGCCACAGTGTTGTTTCAGAACCTGCAGCAACTATTTTAGTCTCTTCCTGCGAACTTACAGCAACTATTCCTAAACCTATTTGTTTTTTCTCTACAACAGTTAAAGTAGAAGGAACAATATGACCTATACAAAGATATAAGGTGCCTACTTTCACACCTTTTGCTACTACTAAGGCACCTTTTGAAACCTTCCAATTTTTATTAGTAAATGTAACAGTGCAACCTTGTTCAGTTAGCTGCCCTGCTGAAATTAAATTCCTACTGAGCCTTGGAACATGCCTTACCTCTTGTAGTAGCCAATGATTTCCATTCTACAACTTAATCTTGATTCTTCCCTTTCCAACAATCTGACAGGGTTCATTATCTCCCAAATAAACTAGCCAAAATCCCCTTGGACATAATCAAGAAAATAACTTCTATGGGGCGTAGCATGAAATGAGGCCCCTAAATCTAAAACCCATGAATCATCAGCATTATCTAGGGAAAGAATCAAAGTGTCATCTTTAGATTTATTACTTACCACATTTGCTTCCGTTTTGCCTTCTTGTTTGTCTCCTTCTTTGTTCTTCCGAGACCAGCAATCTTTCTTCAGATGACCTAGTTTTCCATAGTACCAGCAATCCTTCTGTCCTCTGATTTGGGATCTTTTGTCCTTTGATTTTCCTCGTGACTTCCCATGACCTCCAGAACCTTTTCCTCTCTCCTTTGATCTGCCCCTACTTTCTACATTCAAAACACTACCTGATGTGGATCCACCTGAGCTTTTCTTATGAATTTCCTCACTCAGAATAACACCAACAACATCATCAAATTTCAGGGTATTTGAACTAGAAACAGAGTTACTAACCGCCATTACCAAACTATCCCAGCTTTCAGGCAATGAACATAATATCAGGAGAGCTCTAACTTCTTCATCAAATTTTACATTTACAGAAGTCAATTGACTGACAATCATATTAAATTCATTTAAATGATCTGTCACAGATCCACCTTCAACCATTTTTAGATTAAACAAATGCTTCATAAGAAATACCTTATTTGAGGCTGAGGGTTTTTCATACAATTTAGCCAAAGCTTTCATCAGAGCGTCTGTTGTCTTTGTTTCTGTTATATTGAATGCCACCATTGGTGCCAGACACAACCGAATGGTTCCCAGTGCCTTTCTGTCAAGAAGATTCCAATCCTCATGAGACATTGTTGCCAGTTTCTTCGATACTCCTTCCAAAGCATCCACAAATCCTTTTGATAGAGGTAATCCTCCATCTACATCTTCCATAACTGATAGTTTTACCCATTAAATTTATCAACCTTCAATTTATCCTCGTCCACCATTGCTCCCACTCAACCGTGAGACTTTCCTGCAGACGATAATTGAACACAACTTGCTCTGATGCCACTTGTTAGGGTTAGCCGGCAGAAGATATCAATTAAATGCAAATAAAGATTAAACAGAGAAATGGAAATACATAGAATTAATGATAGCGAGATACAAGTTTTAACGTGGTTCACCCAAACTCGGGCTACATCCACCAAACAGAGAGTCCAATATTATTATCCAGTAAATCAAAACCGATTACAACCAACAATCCCTGCAACTCAATACCGCTGTAAAATGCTACAATACAATACTCAAAACCCTAACCCTTAGCCACTTTTATCAAGCCTTTTTGTCAGTTACAAAAATAAGGGTTTTCTTATGTCGGTCATAAAAAATAGAATTTTTTAAGTCGGCCCTAAAAAAAATTTTCTTAGGGGCTGCCGCCCCCGAACCCCAGGAAGGATACATGGCTAGTGTATAGTACTTTCCTGATTAGTCACCACCTACCAACACTATATATATCTCAATTGCATCTGAGTACATTTCATGTGTATCCTGCAATCGCATATCGCAGTTGAATGTTGTGAAGAAGAATTGAAAATATGCTTTTCATATGATGCAAAGGATGACTGGCCATATTGGTAAAGTTAGGTCAAGAAATGCATATACAAGTAGAAATCTATCAGCATAAGGTTTGTGGTGTCACCATACATTCATTTTATGTATATACTATAATTGTATGAAAAGGTAAATTTCATGTGTATATCATTAAAGCATATCGGGTATACAACTCTTGTGTATACTACAATTGTATGTCACAGACAGTGTGTGTGTATATCACATATGTATGCGAGGATATTTCGTGTGTATCCTACATTTGTATGTCGGGGGGTTGTGTGGTGTAAATGTATGTTGTAAAGATACAAGGAGTGACCGGGAGAAGTGGTAAAGGGAACCAGCAGTAGTAAGTTAAGTCTTGTATATGAACAGTTGAATGTATCAGTGCATTAGTATAAGGATTTTTGTGTTGGCCGATAGTGTATGTTTTTCCAGTAGAGACTAATGAATGCATTTTGGAATTATTTGGGCCTTAAGAAGGTGTTTTAAAAGCTATTTGAGTATTATTCTATTTGTATTAAGGTTGATGGGTATTAACACCATATTTTGAAGGCTTTCATGTGTGCTCTGTGTCAAGAGGTGAAAACTTCACCTACAAGACACTCACAAGGCTTAGTATCAAGGTTGAAAGCTAGAAAACACAAGTTGACAAGCATCGAAACAAGTGTCGAAAAGCATTGCAAATGGGGAAGAAGGAGAATCGACAAAGCAGAAACAACACAAAACAAGAAGAGAGGACATGTCATCAAGAGGCCTACTACCCAAAGGATTTTTTTTCATGCTTACATGTACGTGACAAGGATTTGAATCATCATAGGGGTCCTTGTGGAGGCAGTGCATAATTTTTGTGCTTACAGAATCTGCTACATCTTCACTGACTGCTCTACTCTACTATGCTCTAAGGCTCCCTATGATCTCTCTTCAAATGCCAAGTGTGCAAATGAATAGAAAATAAACCCCACATCCTTATTTATAGCCAAGTGAACCCTAACTGGAGGTGTTTGACCTTGCACATGCATGCTATGTTTTTCATCCATTTTTCTTTCTCCATCACTTGAATTTTTCACTCGTGTATCATGTTGTCAATTCTTCTTCATCGTGAGATCATTTGTCATCTTTCACAAAATTCATCTTGACCAATCTTGCAAGGGGGAATCTTACTATTATCAAACCTATACCAGGGGCAAACTAGGGCATGTATCATACTCATAAAAATTTTATTCTTTGAAATGAGATAAAACACATTGTCTTAAAGAGGGGCAAAATGTATACACATAAAAATGGCTCGAGTCAAATTAAATAAATATTTTATATATAGTATATTCTTATTCTTCTATCAATAAATAAGTATCCTAATTTATTTATTTAGTTCAGGTTCATCATATTCTCCTAATAATTAAGTATTCTAAATTCCTCTAATGTCATATCTAATTAAATAATCCTAAATTATTTAATTATTTCCTCTAAGACAAAGTCCTATGTCTAAAATCCACATCATTGGACACTTCGTCATGTTGCTCCAATAATTAAATATTCTTAATATTTAATTAGTCATTTATCCTCTCAACATGTGCCCTATTTCTTCTCAACCATCAAACATGGTCAAAGACACTTGTCTTCTAAATCCTATATTCCCTCTCACATTCCAACAACCAAAGACTCCTTCATCCATGTTCTTCTCATGGTCTTCCACCTTTGTCTCATTGGTCCTTGTGAGCATTGAGACATGTGGCTTATGGTTCCACATAATCCCACACCTTGTCATCATAGTAAGAACATCTTCCACCATTATCTCCCTCATCCCAACCAATTTGGTCTTGACCATACATTTGACAAGACTTATTCTCCAACCATGGATCTTTTGAAACTTGGATTTGAGCCCTCCTTGGCCTAAAAAAGCAAGCTCCTCACCTTCATTTTGCATCACAAGATCTATAGTACTTACATGCTGTAGAAATTCTAGCAAGTATCCAAGCGTGCCTTTGGCCCCCATTTGCATATCAATATCATAATCTCCATTGTTGCATTATCATCTAGCTTCATAGTATCAGTAGGTTGCATATCATTATCCTGATATCAATCAATATCATGGCATTATCTTTATCTTTATCATTAGCATAGTCTTGCATTGTTTACATTGCATTTGAATCCACAATTCCATTCATCTCATTGTCATCTTGAAAAGGCAAAGAAGTACAATTCTAAGAGCAACATCATTATCAACAAGATCATTGAGAAGATAGGAGACAATGGAATGAAAAGGATAAATCAGTTTGCAAGGTATAATTCATGTTTTATGTATTTTTCTTAGTTTCATTGGCGAATTGAATTTGAGTAGGAATTTAGAGTAATTGTGGTGTCTTATTGGGTTCTTACAATTGTTTCAAATTATTAATCACACAATTCATTCTTGCTACTGATTGGAGAGGCCACCGCCACACTAGAGGATGTGTGGCATATATGAAGGATACCTATTCATGATGAGCGAGTGGATTATGATCCAGAGCAGGGCCCTAATACATTTAGGAGATTGTTCATGAGTCTTGACATAGGGGTGGAGGATCACGAAATTTGGATGCAGAGGATGAGGAGGTTTTGTACCTAATTTCAGAGGTTAGTAGTGGTGATGATTCGATTCCTAGTTCTTGATAGATGAGCTCATGGATTCCTTGTAGGATGGGGTACAATAATGGATGGTTTATTCTCATATGGAATTAGATATGCATGGGGTCCTTGTGTACTGGGGCAACTTTACCATTATCTTCATGAATGTGCCTACATGTTCAGCTCAAGTATGTCTGCTAGGGTTATGCTTCTGCATGTATGGGCTTATGATCATATTTCAGTGACTAGGCCAGTGGTGACATGAAAGATGGAGGCAAGTGACCCATTTGTGCATATGTATGGTAGAGTTGTGACCTATAGACAACTCAATGTACTTGTGTATTGGAGGAGGACACTAGATGAGTTAGACATTTTCATTTGGAGACCTTGGCATGATTGTGAGAGCTGGGAGGATGATGTAAAGAAGATAGTGTATGCTCACCAACATAGGTATCTTTTTGGCAGAGGGATCTACATTATAGAGCACTATCTACCTGAGAGAGTGCTCTGATAATTTGGTTTGCCCCATCTTGAGCCAGTGGGAGATGCTATCTTTAGGAGGACACGATGAGAGATCCCTACTTGGGGTCTAGAGATTGTGGTGGAGATAGCATTGGAAGAGGTATAGGGATTACATCAAGTGGCTTGGGATTGGATACTTGGGCCAGCAGATGTAGGCACTACCCCTGAGTATGGCTCATACTGGATATCGCACTGACCAACTAGGTTGACTATACCTGGGGAGGTGGGAGAAGTAGAAGCATAGAGGTGAGGTCCTATGGGGTCGAGGAGGCAGAGGTGAGTCCCTCAGGTTTAGGGACAATAGTAGCCTCAGGGACAGGCTTAGGTACAAGCTTAGGTTCTCCAATATCAGCAACTTCTGATTCGAGGTGGATAGGTAGGGGGATAACAGGTAGGGATAGAGGAGGCTCATCTATGGCGGTAGTTGCAAAACAAGATGGGCAAGAGGATCTATCTAGAGGCTAGATTTAGATAGATGCGGTAGGATAGGGATAGAGCCCTAGTCAAGATGAGATGAACTTGTGATGTAGGAGTATCCAGAAGCATTCAATTCAGTTGGAACAATTAAAAATAAGTTGCAGAGTACTGAGAGAGCAAACTTGGAGATTACCACATTTTACCACATTTGCATATCAGAGGCTGTAAAGCTAGACTTAACATCTAGACATCATCATCTACAATATATCCAAAATTCAAATCATTTGGGTTCATTTCCAGAAATATATTGCTATCAGAAGATTACCTGTTTTACCTAATTTCACAAAGCAGAGCCGACAGTGTTTAGTGAAGTCTAATCAGATTGCGGAGCTCAAAGGAACATTATTCATGGAAGTATAGGACCTTGTTGACCTTTATGGGGATCCACATGAAGTTCTATGCATCAGTAGAGCAATACCTTATGTTTAGGTCTGACCTCTCTGTGTCTACACGTTTCATACTAGCCATTGTAATTACACTGACTTGATGAAGTTATGAAGGCTTGCGGAGGATATAAATAAAGGATAATAATTTTTTACAATACAACAGTGACAAAAATGATTAAGTATGCAATGATATGAAGCAAGATCTTAAGTGTTTTGATTCAAAAAAGAAGCAAAAGTGAAGCAGAGAGCATAGCAGTGAGAAGAAGTTGTAGAACATAGAATTGATAAATAGAAAGAGGAAATCATGAAAGAGTATTGTTATATGAATCTTTTGTAACCCTGGACTATGGCCTAGCATATGTAAAAGCCCAAGTGGCATATGTAATGTGTTTTGAGATCATAATATAAGAGGAATGAGCTTTGAAGGCTAGTTTTTTCCCTTTTTAGGTTTTCCCAGGGTAAATCTTGTGTCATGAACTTATGAATGTCTCTTTCTTTTTGTTGTTAACTATTTACTTCCATTGCATCTCTGATTGATTATTCTATTAGTTGATTAAGGCTGCAAGGTTAGACAGTCCCTCACCAAACCCTCCTACATTCACTACATCAAGTGGTATCAGAGTTGGTCTCAAATCTGCTAGGTTGGTTGAGAATATGTTGGGAAGGAAGATAGTGTTGAAAGAAGTGTGAAACCCTAAGAGTAAAAAGTGTCCCCACTAAAGAAGATCAAGGCAAGAAAGATACAGGTAAGATTTTCAAATTAAGTTGTTTATCTAATTTGTTTCAATGGGGAAAATTGGAAAAAGGATGAAGAAAGAAAATGAAAACCTAATATGAGAAAAAGATATTCTAGAAGAAGAGTTGTGTGAAATAAAAAAGTGTAATTCAAAATTGTTGGAAAGGATGTGTTGGGATAGTAAAAATTTAAAATTTTTACTGTATTCTCACTTCACCATATTTGAGCAAAATCATAAAACATCCCAAAACCATAGCAAAAATTTGATACATCCCACAAGATGTCCATGGCTAAGCAATGCAAAATTAATTAAAATTCAATATATCGAAAAGAGTTTGTGTTGCTTATACCGATACATAAGAAATTAATGAAAATGACTATCGGTGTGAGAGTAAAGATCGGAATGAGATTTGTAAGAGTTGCTGATAGGAGCAGTAATACTGATGGCCTTTTATCAGTAAGAGAACCAAGCAGTCACACCGATCGGTATGACTAGTAATCATCGGGTGGTCCTTTAAAAGCTACCCTGACAGTATATATTATACCGATGAAATATATCGGCAAGAGTCTCACCGAATATCTTACAGGGACAAAGGCAACAATAACCTTCAGCAAGAAATAAACATCGGGATGAAGTAATAATGTCTTGCTGACTCACAAGTCACAGCGATGAAAGGGTGTCGGTGACACTTTGATAGATTCTCTTCGATAAGGAATGTAAAGAAGCCATCGGGGAGATAATTGTGATCGAGTGATCTGAAAAGAATTACCCTGATGGTATATCTCACTCCGATGGAAATAAAGTCACACCCATCGATAAGAAGTTTTTACCATATCAGTGAGATATTAAGATAGTCATTCCAATCCAGAGTATAGAAGATTATTGGGAAGATGACGAAGCTCGAGGAAACATAAATATATTATCCAGATGATATTGATCTCCCTGATAACAAATTGTTGTCACACATGTCAGTGAGACCCTCACCGATAGTCATATCGGTAGGACTCACTATATCAGAGGGAAATCTAAAACACACGGCGATGAAAGAAGTCATGCCGATGGTCGCACCCACTTAAGATATGACTCAACATAACATCAGAAATACTACGATCAACTCAAAAATTATGCTAAGGAAGGTGCTGAAGCTTCTAATGTAGGAGTGCCTGCCTTATTTAAGAGTGATGGAGAACTAAAAAGCAAAGAAGTGTGGAATGTTGATTGTCAAACTATATTACACGAGGCTATGGGAGCTCTTAAAGATAGGAATTTTGCATCTGGAGAAGCTTGCAAACACCTGGAAAAGATGGTCACAATTGAAATGATTACAAGAAGTGCCATTGAGATTACTGATTCCCATCGAGATCAAGAGTACTTGGACCATCTGGCTAAAATTTACTTATGGCTGAATAGAGCCTAATCATAGTTATGTAATGGTTGTTAATTTTGTCAAATTCCCAAAAGGACTTATTGAAGAGTTATGTCTCTTCATAAGAAATACCTATATAATTTCAAACAATTGGTGTTGAAAGATCATCAACAGTAGAATAGATATACATATATATAATTTACAATGTTCCAGAAAGACTATGTTGCATGTTTTATTTGAAGTAGTAGATTGAAGTTCTCTGATCCAGTGGTTCTATCTTGGTATCAATTGTTTGTTATAGTTACTCAATTATGTGGTTGTCTCCAGTTCTATATTTCCTTGTTATTCAAATTAATATATCAAGCATATATTTAATTTGTCAATACACATTTGCTGTATCTGTGTGATTGAATAAATTGGTTTCCATTAGAGGAATTAAAATCCTTCTGATCAGTCATAGTAGCCTGGAAGTATTAAGGTTGGATTACTAAGTAGAGCCATATATTTAGGATTGCCATTCTGTCTTCAAGATAATATTATCAGTTATTCTTGCTCATTCATTTCAATTGGTTCCTTCAAGTAAGGATTAAAATACCTTCTGTTGAATTATAAGATATCTGATTATATTGGTTGGATTATCAAGAAGAGTTTGTCAGTCATTCCCTTGCACATTTGTACAAGTTATAAACTAAAGTTGTGCCAAACAATTAGAATTAGTACCCATTATAAGCCACTAGTCTTGGTCCTTCATTCGACTCTGTTACCTAACAAAGCACTGGTCTTATTTAAATTCATCATTTAAAATCCTTTTTACCATGATATTACTTATACAATTTCTACCAAACCATTAATTAGACATTAGATATAATCAGATAGCAAACATTTCATCTATCTTACACCCTTTGCCATTGTAGATAGATTTAATTAGTCAATACATTTACATTTAGTCTGCTTTAATTCCCAAGGTACACCCACCTAGGTGTAGCAGGACCTGAAGTGTAGGAAATCACTAAACCTTGAAGGTTGATTTCGTCAAGTTAGTTCAAAAATGTTGCAAATCTAAGCATAGAGCCTAGCATCCTCTTAGGATCAGCAACCTGCATTTTTGAGACTTAACAAGATGAAAGAACTAGGTGAAGACAAATATGATGCTCTTGAAGAAGAACTGAAAAATGCAAGGAGGAGTGAAGAATTAGAAGCAGAGCTGAAGTTGTTTGAGGATGTCAAAAAGAGATTTGAAGAATTAGAAGAAGGATTCAAGTTGTTTGGGAAGGAAGAAAAGAGAAACAGAGATCTAGAAGAAAGTTTAGAAGAATTGAAGAAGGAAAATAATCTACAAAAGAGTAAAATATCAAGATTGAAGGAACATGTTAATTAGTTAGAGTAGTCACTTGTAACATGTAGAGAAGAGAATGAAAGTCTGAGATCTAATCTTAAACATTGTGATGTTTCTTGTGATACTAATGATTTGTGTGATGTTGCAGAAGCTTCTTTAGGTAGTAAGATTGAAGATGAGAGTGTAACTAAACCTGAGTTGTTGGTGATGGTATTGTTTTCTAAATCGTGCAAAGAATGGGATATGGAGGAAAAGGATTGGGAAAGCATCAACAAGTAATTATAGAACATATTGAACTAGTAATAAGATCAAAAAGTGAAGGCCATGGATATGATAGAGGTAAAGATGTTGGAAGTTCAAACAAGGCAAATTAGGGAAGAAGAGGTGTGTATTGTTCACATTGTAATAGACATGGACATGAAAAGGAATTGTGTTGGGATCTACATCCTTGTAAGTTTTGTGGATCAAGGAATCATTCTAAAAAGATTTGTTGGAATAAAATGAGAAGAAGAAAGCCTATGATAGATTGTATACAGATGAATTATGGATGGATTGATGGAACAAAATAGAAACATGTTACTTGTATGTCTAGAAGGTTGTATAGATGGAAGTATTCATATGTTGGAGAGAAAAGAGGATATGGATCAAGATGTAGAGAGAGAAGACCTTATCTGGAGCAGATCAAGAATAGTAATTCAAACTATAGAGGGAGAAATGACAGAAGTCATAATTCTTACCACAGTGAAGGTTATAGAAGAGATGAAACAGGATTTGATAGAAGATCATTTAGAAGAATCTATTTTCAAGTTTGGAGGAGAAAAAAATCAAGTAGTAAATGTCATCAAGAACCTGTTACTAGAAAGCTAATGATAGGAGAGAATAACTGATACAGAGATAGTTTGTGCAGAAGAAGAAGAGCCCATTGACTCACTAAGTTTGACAGAGAAACTAGAAGGTGAAGCATTGATCTTAAGGAGTTTTGTGTTATAGAACTGAGAAAGTTGTACAAAAGAAAGTTTGTGTACCAGAGTAAAGGAAACATGGTTAAAGAAATAGAGAACAATATAGGAGAAGTATATGTAGAGTAGAAACTGTAAGATTTTGAAGTGTGTGAGTGAAAAGGTATCTAGAATAGAGATCAGAAAGTGTTTCAGAGAAATTCAGGAATGTATTGATTGTATAAAAGGAAGTAACATGATTGTTTTGGAGGATGCATGTATGTATTGATTGACTCTTAATTGATTGAAGCAGACATTGATCTTGAGGTAGCTTGTGGAGAAGAATTTCTCAGACTACTGATCATTGAGGTAGTGCAAGGCTTGCAAGTAGAATATCGAACCTAGACTTTGACAAGATGAAGAACTTGAGACAGCTTGCAAAGAAGACTTTCTCAGACCACCGACCATTGAGGCAGTGCAAGGCTTGCAAGTAGAATGATGAACTTAGAAGAACTTGAGGCAGTTTTGCAGGGTGGACTTGAACAGATTCCCAATTTTGAGGCAGTTGCAAGTACCTGTGAACATATCACCGAACCTATTTAAAGAAACAACATTGATTTTGACATAATACAAACCAAAGTGAAGAGGCTCACTTTTCAATTAACCTCAAGAGTCTGATGCAGGAGCATCTAGAAGCATTTAATTCAGTTGGAATAGTTAAAAGTAAGTTGTAGATTACTACATTTTATTGCATTTGTATCTCATAGGCTGCAGTACTGGACTTAGCATCTAGACATCATCATCTACAATATATCCAAAATTCGGATCATTTGGGTTCATTTCTGGAAAGATATTGCTATCAAAGATTACCTGTTTTTACCTATTTTTACAGAGCAGAGTCGAAAGTGTTCAGTGAAGTCTAATCATCTTGCGGAGCAATTTCGTGACTTGTGGAGCTTAAAGGAACATTATTCAAGGAAGTATAGGATGTGGCTGATCTTCCTGGGGATCTGCACAAAGTTCTATGCATTAGTGGAGTAATACCTTATGTTTAGGTCTGACCTATCCATGTCTACACATTTCATACTAGTTGTTGCAATTACGCTGACTTGATGAAGTTATGAAGGCTTGCGGAGAATATAAATGAAGGATAATGATTCGTTACAATACAACACTGACAAAAATGATTAAGTATGCAAAGATATGATGCAAGATCTTAAGTGTTTTGATCTAAAGAAGAAGTGGAAGTGAAGCAGAGAGCACAACAGTGAGAAGAAGTTGCAAAATAGAGAGTTGATAAATAGAAAGAGGAAATCATGAAAGAGTATTGTTATATGAATCTTTTGTAACCCTGGGATACAGCCTAGCATCTATAAAAACTTGAGTGGCATATGTAATGTGTTTTGAGATCATAATATAAGAGGAATGAGCTTTGAAGTCTGGGTTTTTCCCTTTTAGGGTTTTCCTAGGGTAAATCTTTTGTCACACACTTATGAATGTCTCTTTCTTTTTGTTGTTAACTATATTCTTCTGTTACATCTCTGATTGATTATGTTGTTAGTTGATTAAGGCTGCAAGGTTGGATAGTCCATCATCATACCCTCCTACCTTAACTACATTAGCTCGAGCCTAGGTTTAGGCATTACAAGCATAACCAACATAGGCACAAGCCATGCCGGATGATGGAGCAATGGCTCAGTTAACTACTCAGAGAGATGCAGTAGTGTAGAGGTTGCAGCGTGTTATGGCTAAGTAGGATGCAGCCAGAGCCTCCTTGGGTGTAGAGCAGATAGGGGTCTTTTTGGTGAGAGAGCTCACTCATGTACAGGGTGAGCTAGGGACAACACAGGTGGAGGCAGAGTACTATTGGGGCCTGTATTATGGAGTAGTTCCTGTAGACTAGAGACAACTAAGTTTTAGGAGTAGATCTAGGGCATCAACCTTGAGGAGGACTGGGAAGTCATAAAGATCTAGCCCATCAGTTATGGGACCACCCCTACAACTAGGTGGAGGAGGAGCTTAGATATCAAGGGGAGATTAGGGTGAGGCTTCATCAGGGAGTGCCACCCATTCGAGACACCAGTGACAGCTTGGTTCTTGTACATTGTATCATTTTGTATCATGTATATATTTTGATGCCTACAAGCTAATATATATATTTTGATGGCTCTTTTATAGCCACTTTGTATATATCGATTCATTTTGTACATGATGAGACACTTATGTATTGACCCAAATGCATATATATATGATGGATTTTGATAGCGATATATGATATCATGATTATGGATGCACATGTATGATGTTGATATTTATGGTTTTATGTTTTCATGATTATGACATGTATATGGTAGATACATAAATGATAATTAGATATGATTATGATTTGATGATATAATGATTATGATGAATGCATGCTTATGGAAAGATATATGCTTAGATTAATGGATAGATGGTGGCTTTATGCAAATGAAGTGTACAATGATCTCTGCTATGCAAATATATTGATATAATGAGATATGATGATGATATAGGGTGATGCATGTCTAACACACTTGTTTTGCAGGATGAAGATAATGAAGACAAAGATGATGATGAACAGAAGAGAGTAGGTGAAATTTGATTTATCAATCCTTGTGAGAGCTATGAATTTTATTGTGGGATAAATAGATGGATGATGGATAATAGATGCAGTTTCTTGGCAACGGTTGTACACAAATTTAGAGATTGCAACCCTTATGTTTGATATAGAATATGGATATTATGCACCAAGGTATAAAGACTAGGGTGATGATGTATCCAATGCATTCAATATAATACAACCTTGTCTATCATATGAGGTCAAGATGTTGATCCAACATACACAAGATATGAATATTAGCTATTCCAAGATGGACTTTGACTCTGCAAGAAAATGGTTTGAACTTATTTCCACTAAACATAACGAAACCTTGTTGGTTATATGTATGGGAAGTAGTCTTAGCATAAAATAGTCTTAGTACATGAAAGGCTTTTTAGGTCCTCAGATGCAAAAGATATTAGTATGCAAGATGCTAATCCCAACACATACAAGATACCATTAGGCATAGTAGGAGAATAAGATCATCTGACAAACAAACCATATGAAAGAAAATGACTATGCTATAGTCCATACTTCATCATAACATACCAAGATATAAGAAATCAAGGTAGGTACGACTAGGTATTAGAAAGAGATAAAAGATAAATCAAAAGAAAATAATGACACAATCATCATGTTCTCTTGCTAAAAGAGAGTGCTCATGGATAGATTGGATAGCACCTTGTTGTGAGGAAAGATATATCCTATTGAAGGTTGAGATGTTGAATTGATATAGCAAATGTTGGCTAAAGGAATGCAGACAAATGTCTTTGTTTGCCTCTGATTTCATGAGTGATTGAGCTATTGATACATGTGTAGTTTGTCTTTTTGCTTGAGTTAGTCAAATTAAAATGGAAGATGTAAGAGATGAAGCAAAATATGGAAGAAGGAATCATCTATGCTTACATACTGGATACTTCCATCGTATTGTAGAGTACCTACATACCCTGTATCCATAGGATCAAAGCACAATATGATGATGATGAAAGTGATTATATGTAGTTCTAGGTGTTTATTCATGATGTGGGAGATAGATGATTAAAGAATATGAGATGGATGAAGATGATGATTGGTGAAGGTTGGATGAAGGTTGAAAGATGGAAGAGGTGTATCACCTATGGCTGAGTCTGGATGCTTTCTTCGTATTCCAGCCTACCTAGATACCTTGTATCCATGGGATCAAGGCACTTAATGATAGAGATGATATGTAGTTCTTACAATGTTTTGATGGTAATGACGAAGGTAGATGGATTGACCAAATTAGGGATTGATTGATTATTTGATGATATGAGATATTGATGGGATGTTAGGTGATGATGCTTTAAATATCCACTCCAAAAACTAAGCACAAGCAAGTGCCCCTAGTATGGGAAGGACTTATTATGGAAGGTGATGGATTAGGTGACCCAACTCTAGACAGATGATAGAAAGGAATGACACTTCAACTCCAACAATTTCCAAATCATGATAGGAGTAAAGGATGGAAATAAAAAAGGGAGTGGTCTTATATAGGTTTATTGTGAAATGGGTGGAGTTTATTAGGGGATGGATGGAGTTTATTATGGGATGGATAGTATGGTAAACAAAAGTTGAATAGATGGTAGGAGTTGGTTCTACACATAACGCCTGTTTGCTAGGTTTTCACTATGGTACTTATCCAAGGCACCTTTTTACTAGGTTTTCACCAAAGGACAAAATTTTTATTTTTTTTATTTTTTTATTTTTATTTTGTTGGGGATGTTCAAGCATAAAATTTCTTAAGATGAACACTATTGATATGTTCATCTAAAGGAATGCCTTCAAGTGTTGAGAGAGTATAAGCTCCTGATCCATGGACTATTGTAATCACAAAAGGTCCTAGCCAATTTGGTTTAACTTTACCCTTATTTTCACGATGCTTTTAATTTCTTTGATTCTCTTTGAGGAAAAGGTATCCTACTTGAAACCTTCTTTACTTGATATTTTTTGATAACTATAGTGAAGATGGGTTTGATAGACTTGAAGGTGATTGAGTGCAGTTAGGTGTCTTTTGTCCAGTAGCTCTAGATCATTCAATCTAGATATTTTGTACTCTTCATTAGAAATGATATGCCGTAACAAAACTCTTAGTGATGGGATCTCAACCTCAATAGGTAAGACAACTTCGGTTCCATACACAAGAGCATAGGGTGTAGCACCAATAGGAGTTCTAGCCCTTGTTCGATAGGCCCACAAGGCTGGATTAAGTTGTAGATGCCAATCATGACCAGCTTCATTGACTATCTTCTTAAGAATTTTGATGATGATTTTGTTAGAAGCCTCGGCTTGGCCATTACTTTGGGGAGAATAAGGTATGGAAAACCTATGTTGGTTATGGAATTTATTTCATAAAGTACAAACTTCTTGATTTTTGAAAGGGTGTCCATTATCTGTAATGATGGCTTGTGGAACTCCATATCAACAAATGATGTAATGGAGGATGAATTTAGATATTTTCTTTTCGGTGATATAGGTCATTGGTATATCTTCAACCCACTTTGTAAACTATTCAGTGGTGGTAATGATGAATTTATGGCCATTGGATGAGGGTGGATGAATCTTTCCTATGAGGTCAAGTCCCCACTACGAGGAAGGCTAAGGACTAGTGATAGGCTGTAGCTCATGTGTTGGATCATGTATCAAATCCGCATGTTGCTAAAATTGTAAACATCTCTTAGCAAATTATTTTGTATCTTGCTCCATGGTTGGCCAGTAGTATCCAACTCTCAAGACTTTCTTAGTAAGGCTAGGGTCGATGAAATGTGAATCACAAACACCTTCGTGTACCTCACGTAAGGCAACTTTAGCTTCCTCTGAGTCAAGACACCTAAGAAGGATACCATCAAGACTCTTACGGTACAGAGTTTCTCCAATCATGATGTAATGAGAGGCTTGACGGATAAAGGTTTTGCATTGTGTGTTGGATAATTAAAATGGAAGGGTACCATTGTAGAGATACTCATATATATCCTCATACCAAGGAGAATTAGGACAAACAATTTCACATATAATCTCGGATTGTGAGACTTCAAAAGCTGGAACCAAGAGTTGTTTGATCAGAAACTCACATCTCTGTGCATTAGTGGGCATATCTAGAAGAGAACCCATTATAGCCATAGCATCTGCTACTTTGTTGTTTATCCTAGGGATTTGCTTAAATGTGATTTTCAAAAAGTATTTCTTGAAGTCATCTACCATCAACTTGTGTGGGAGGAGTTTTCATCTTTTGTTTGATATTCATCCAAAACTTGTTTGATGACCAGCTGAGAATCTCAAAAAACTTGTAGTTGTTTGATATCCCATTATACAACCATACATAATTTGATGATCAAGGTTTCATATTCAGCAATGTTATTAGTATAAGGGAAGGCAATCCTATATGATTTAGGTATATAATCACCTTGAGGGGTGATGAACAATATTCCAGCTCTAGATCCATGTTGTGTATATGAACTGTCAAAGTATAGCTACCAAACTATTGAAGGATATAGATTGAATAACTCTTCATTAGGAAACTCATGATGGATAGGATGAATATCTGTCATTGGTGCTTCTGTTAGTTGATCAGTGATCACTTGTCCCTTTATGGATTTCTGATCAACATATTGTATGTCAAATTCACTAAGAATCATTATCCATTTTGCTAATCTACCTGTGAGTACTACTTTGGATAGAAGGTACTTGAGTGGATCAAATTTAGATATGAGCTTTGTTCTTTAGTTCAACATATAGTACTACAACTTTTGGGAAGAAAACACTATAGGTAAACATGATTTTTCCATGGATGAATAATTAAGATCATAGCTGACGAGAGTTTTGCTGATATAATAGATGCCATGTTCTTTCCTTGAGTCATCATGTTGAGCTAAAAGGGCACCTAAAGCTGATATTGTTGAAGAAATGTATAGTAGCAATGGTCGATCAAGCACAAGAGGTACCAGCATGGGAGGTGTAGCTAGATATTTCTTTATTTGATCAAAATCTTATTGGCAATTTTCATGCCATTAAAAAGGTTCTCCCTTCTAGAGAAAGTGTTGAAAAGGATGACATTTATCTACTAGTTGTGAAATGAACCTACAGATAGATTGTAATCTATCTTGAGGAATACGAAGCTATTTCAAATTTAATGGTGGAGGCATGTTTACTATAGCTTTTATCTTATCTAGATTAACTTCTATGCCTCTTCAAGATACAATGTAACCCAATAGCTTTCCAGAAGTCACCTCGAATACACATTTCTTAGGATTTAATCTCACTTGGTACTTTTCCATTTTGTTAAAGATATGTTCTAGTAGTCTTAGATGACCTTCTCTAGTTCTTTATTTGCCCAAGTTATCATCAACATAATCTTTCATTATGTTGTGAAAAAGATCGTGGAAGATAACAGTCATGGCTCATTGATATGTAGCTCTTGCATTCTTAAGACCAAAAGGCATTACTTGCCAACAATAAGTCCCCCATGGGCATATGAAAGCTTTTTTATGTTGATCTTTGGGAGAGATTAGAATTTGATTGTAGCTAAAAAATCTGTCCATTAGTGATAACATTTCATGTCCTACTGTAAGATCAACAATGATATCCATGCTTGGAAGTGGAAAATCATCTTTAGGGCGTGCTTTGTTGAGATCTCTAAAATTGGTGCAACAACGGATGTCCCCATTCGGTTTAGAAATAGAAACAATGTTAGATACCCATTCAGGATAATCAATAGGCCTTATGAACTTAGCATCCAATAGTTTTTGAAATTCTACTTTGACCAAGAGTGCTATTTGAGGATGCATTTTCCATAGCTTTTGTTTGAAAGGTTTTGCATATGGAAATACTACTAGATGATGTACCACAAGTGAGAGATCCAACCCTGACATATCTGCATAAGTCCATGCGAAGTTGATTGATATTTTGATGAAGAAGGTGGTGAAATCTGTTCTTTCCTGATCTGATAGTGATGCCGCTAGAAATGTGATCTTAGGATTCAGTGTTGTACCTAGATTAATCTATTGAGATTTCTCCACCAACAAGGGTGACTGTTCTTGATATTCAGTGGTCAAGGGAAGGTCAAATGCTCCATCCTCAGGCACCTTAGAGAGGTTTTCACCCTCAGATACGTCCTTTATTTTTACTTTTTCATAGTCAAGAGGCACCTTTCAGTTTTCACCTAGTGACCTTTCTTTTTTTATTTTATTTATTTCACTTTTATGACTGAAGGATTTGACACCTCCACCAAAGTATGCTAACTGAGGTAGGTCCATCATGAAGCCCACTTTGTGATCTCCCAATGCTATGCCTTTTCTTAACCCCATGAACTCTGCTATGGCTTCATCATTCTGAAATGTGTCTAGAATAGGTACCCCTTGTTGGTCCCAATCAACGAGGTCAGGATATATGAGTTGAAGGTCAAGTGATTTAGGTTGAGAGTTAAAGGAGGTGGATGATAACATAAAGATGGATAGGTTTTGGAATAGTTCTATTATGTGGAAAGAGGAATCATTGATGGTATCCTAATTAGATGTCTCTTTTGCAAGAAAACCTTCGGCTACCTTATCGAGAATACACTAAATGTCCAAGGAAGGTAGAACCTCCTTACCATACCCTAAACCTTGCTTATTAAACTTCTTGGTGACAATGATAGGTTCAACAAATCCTTATTCATGTGGTCCTAGACCTCCTTGTCCTTTGTAACCCATGTTCTTAATGATTTGAAATATATTGTTATAGTGTTCCACTTCTAAAGTTACTTGATCATTTTCATCAAAAAAGATCCAAGAGGATATGTCATCAATAGCTTCATCTTCTAGATAGCATTCCTAATTAGATGAACATGATTTGAGGAACAATGATAGTTTCTTTGGATGGCATAGCTTTGGATATTGATGGTTGACCATAGGATTTAGGTGATAAGGGCAAGGCTCCTACATAGCAAGATTCATGCAAAACATATTCACCAAGGCCTTTCTCTTTGTATTGAATCTCAATATTGGGGATGGATTTACTAGATGAAGTCTTATTCAAATTGAATGGATCAACATAGGATGTAGATGGATGGGCTTTGATATTGATAGGTATGTGGTTAGGATTTTTATATTTGGCGTGGAAGGCTCTGCAAAACTCAAATGGATTAGGATCAGAAGGGATCATGATTTCAACACCATTGTAAGGAAATTTCAGACATTGATGATATGTGGATGGAACTACTTTCATGGTATACATCTAAGGATTACCAAGAATAATGTTCTAAGGCAATTCATTGTCTAGGACTTGACAATGGGTATCAATAGTAACAAGACCAACCTTGATAGGAAGATGAATAATTCCTTTAGATTCTCTTTCTGCATCATCATATGCTTTAATAGTTATGCTCTTGGTAGTGTTAATGCGATCTTGAGAATATCCTAGTTGTTTTATAACTTTAGAGAACATATATTTAACCCAACTCCACCATCTATTAGTATTCATTTGACTCAGCTTTAGTTTATGTAGACTTCGATATGAAGAGCATCATTATGGGATAGATCAGATGATGAAAGGTCTTTGTCAGAGAAGGTTAGACAATAAGGTGCTGCAATACTCACTACCATGGCTTAGAATTGTGTAGTATCAATATCATCAGGTACCGATGACTCTGTTAAAGATTTATCAAGATAGCTTTATGGGTAGGTGATATACGCAATAATTCTAAAATGGAAATATGAGGAGTCTTACCTAGATGGTCAAGGATATTATATCCAGAGTTTGGACGTATAGTAGGTGGTGTTCCTTGGATAGTAACATGGCCTCGATGAGTGGTAATGACATAATTAGGTTCTTTTCCTCTTATGGTAATGGTAGATATGCAAGCTTGTTTAATACGTCCAATAGTAGACAACTTATATGTGTAATGGACATTCTTCCCTATATTAGAGGCACTTGTTTTATCATGTGGTGGAAGTGGATTCTTGAAAGCATCAAGATCATAATTTGTCATCTATTTTGGTAGATAAATAGTGATTTCTCCTTCATCAATAGGATTTTGAATCAAATGTTTCATTTTCATACAACCAGCTATGTTATGTCTATTTACTCTATGATAATCACATTATTCGTTGTCTTTATACCAATTAGGCTTAAATTGTGGTTCTTCATATGGTCGTGCTTCAGGTAGCGTGATCATGCTTGATTATACTATCTTTTTGAAGAAAGATTCAATAGGCTTGCCCAAAGGAGTAAATTGGCATCTCGGTAATGGATTTGTTTTAGCTTGGTTTCTTGGAACAAAGGGTGGGCTCTTAGATGCCACTTGAATATGGAGGGGAACCTTCATGGTTCAAACGTTCTTTGCATCAACAATGCCATCATTGACAACATTTTTATTCTTGTTCCAAAAGTGGGATTTATCACTTGAAGATTGTCCATCGTCTTTTTTTTCCTTGAAGATCTTGATTAGACCTTTGGCAATTAAAGCTTTTCTAATGTTTGTTCCCTTGGATATGAGTTCATTAAAAGTAGTGGCATTTTGGAGCTATAATTGAAATGATTGTTTGGGATGGATATTTTGGACAAAGATATTGACTTGTTTCTCATGCATCTGCCATGGGATCTTACTAGCCATATTTTTCCATCATTGGATGAAAGATGAGAAGGTTTCCCTATTTCGCTATTTGTTCTTGACAAGATCGTTCATGTATATCTCATTTTCTATATTGAAAGCAAAGTGTGATGCAAATTTTCCTACCAGCTCTTGGATGATTTGGTGCCTGGGGGTAGGCAAGAAAACCATTCCATAGCTTGTCCCTTGAGACTATGAGGAAATAGATGTAGAAGATATGTGTAATTTTATGCAACGTCAAGACAAGCTACATAAATTACTCTAATATGGTCATTTGGATCACCTTTTCCTTTGTATTTCTCAAATTGTGGTATCTCAAAATGTGGAGGAAAAGGTATCATTTGTAGTGACTTATCAAAAGGATATGGACATACTTCCTCAAAAGAAAATGTCTTCTTTATTTGGCTCATACTCTTATCTGCGACTTGTTGTTGTAACTGATTAAATCACTACTCAAAATTAGATGTAGATGGTTGTTGTTGTTGCGGGGGATTTTGATGACTTGGATGAGGTATTTGGTACACCAGAGGTTGATTTGGATGATATTGTTGTGATATATTATATGGCGAGGTATATGTGTTTTGGCCTTGGTTATCAAATGATAGGAATGTATATGAGTTTGGTGATGGTTTAACATTTTGGGTTTGTATCGCATGTAAAGCAAAGGATGGATTGATGTAGAACATATGTTGGTTGGAGATCAATGGAACTTGGGGCATGGAAGGTGGATTGGCATGGGATATGTGAGGGTTGGATGGTTGTGTTCTAAGTGAAAGGAGTTGATCAACATATGATACATTGGAGTGTACTTTTGATCTGAAAGGTTGGTTGATAAATGATGTGTTGGGATTAGATAGCACATGTGATGTTTGAAGTGGATTTATAGATGATGTATTAAGATGGGAAGACACATTAGATGCTTGGAGTGGTTCAACATGTGACACACTTTGATTAGAAACTTGAGGTGCTTGTGTCACTTGTGGAGGGGTTATATTCATGGAAGAAGATGGAATGGGATGCAGCACATGAGATGTGTCAACATGTGGCATACTTTCATTAGAGACTTGAGGTGCTTATGACACATGTGGAGGAGTTATAGTGATGGAAGAGGATAGAGTAGGATGCACTGCATGAGATTAATCAACATGTGGCACACTTTGATTAGAGACTTGAGGTACTTGTGACACATATGAGTTGATCATGTAAGATGGTGTTAACAAAGACTCTATTGATGTGGTAACATTTGGTTGGATCATTTTCATAGATTTAGAGGATGCATGGAATGGATAGGTGGATTGATTAGTCAAAGGTGGTGTTTGGATGTCGTGTGTAGATGTTGTGGGTTTTGTGGACATGGTAGTAATAGCCTTATGGGTTTCCCTAGCAACAACAGTATCATCGATTGTATCTTGTTTTCTGATTTTGGATATGTCAAAGTCACTTGGCAATTTGGCTCCTCCTTAAACTAATTGTAAAAGAAATCTATTAAGATCAGACTTCAAGAGCCTATTGATAGTTTGTAAAGATTCAAAGTCTTCTAGCTCCTCTAGAACATCTTGAGATTCTTCATAGGTAGATTGAGCAAAATGATATTGTGGTACTTCAGTTGATGATGAAGGTCCGACAATATAGCCTTTGGGTACAAAGATAATAACATCCATTCTAGTCGTAAATTTTGAAGCATCCTTGAGAGGCATAGATTGAAATTGTTTTAGGTTAGCCTCCATGGCTACCTTATATTGACTCCTAATTTGTGGCATTGACTGATGATGGATGAGATTGTTGGACTTGTGTGACAAAGTTGAGACTTTTGGATTGATTGATTGATGATTAGTTGGCTTGATCAATTGATTGGATTGATTGATTGGGTAACTGATTGATTTGGATTGGATAGATTGATTGATAATTGATTGCTTGTTTGGTTGGATTGATTTGGACTAGCTTGATTGGATAAGGTTATCTCCCAAGAGATAGACTCATAAACTCAAGGGTAGACCAAATTGATTTGATGATGGTGATATAGCCCAACTCAAAAGGAACCACTCTCTTGAGGGTATGTGTAGGATAATCACGGGCCAAGCAATGGCAATAGAAAAAAATCATGTTTTTACTTAGCCAAATTCATGACTTAGCCAAGTTTAACTTTTCATAGGTTTTGAAATGGATATCCATTTTGGTTTGGATACCAAACCAAAATGGAAATCCATTTCAAAACAGATATCCATTTTGAGCAACCCAAAACAGATACCTATTTTTCTTTACCCAATTCTTCACATTTAATTGTTTTGCTATACCACTTTTTCATTATTTTCCACATGTAATACTTATTCTTTTCCATTTTCTAAGTCCTACATGTGTCCAGGTTGTATTGTTTGTCAAATTTTTAGTCTAATTGTTAGTTGTAGCTCTCATGGTTATTAAAATGTTAGTATAGTTAGATTTATCCTTAGGTAACATTAATTTACACATTGTTGCACAAACAACCACACTCAAAAATAACTTTACCTAATTAAGGTTAACCTTTAAGGTTCTTTCATTTGGTGAGCCTAACAGATCCAACTAGTTCAATCTTCTTATAGTCCATACTTAGCCTTCCAAGAGAGTTCATGCCATGTTAACTTTGCATTATGTCCTCACTTTCCTCTTTTCATGTCATAGTTTTCTTTTTTCCATTTACTTTGTCAATAAGGGAGATGGATAGGGACAAAGAGGAAGAGTGGGTGGTGATGGAGGGGAGAGATAGGGTGTTGAGAGAGAGAGAGAGAGAGAGAGAGAGAGAGAGAGAGAGAGGATATGGTGTAGTCACGGTAGGAGGATTCATAGAATGAACTGTCTGGACCATGCATCAAGAGTAAACACAATGGGAACAACTCAAAGAAATGGAACAAATACAAATTTAGTTAGTCAATATATCATAGAATTCAAATACAATCTGGCCAGAAACATGCAGGCTTATAATTAGGGCTCACATGCTTGATTACATACATGTGCAAGATAAAGATTTGAAGCGCCTTCGCACAAGAATCTAAACTATGTGTGGGTAAAATGGGATAATAAAAATGAATTATAAAAACCCAAAAACATCAATGGAATGTGCAAGTAAAGAAGATTTAAAATAAGGAAGTGATACTTACAACCTTTCTTACTTCACGATTTCCATTGTTCGCCTATTCTCTTTTGATCTTTTGGTGATGAAGATAGCCCTTAGGAAGCTTGCTTCCTTGCTTCGATTCCTCAAGATGACAAGGAAAAAGGGCTTGGATACTTATTTGTGTTGAAGATGAGCTTCAACACAATATGAAATGGATGATGAATGCTATGAGAGTGGGGGTGCCAATGGCACGCTATGGATTCTGCAGTAGAAGTTTACTTAAAAGCTTGATGATATGAAATGGAAGGATAGAGGGGTATTTATAGGATTGTGTGAGAGAAGATCAATGGTGGAGAAGAAATAAGAAGATCAATAGTAGAGGATGTTCAAGAGAACATGTGCGAATAGAAGAAGGACATGTGTCATTCAAAAAGATGCTTTATTGAGTTAACTACTTTCTTGATGAGGATGAGTTTTTATTTCTTAAATTAGAATATATTTTTCTAATTTAAGAGTTTTGTTGATAGCTTTAAATCAGTTAACTCAGCTTTTGCCTTTGTGTGACAACAAGAATTTATTTTTAGAAGATAAGAAAGCATGATTAAATAAATAAATCTATTTAATTACTTGCACATGATTTGGAAGAATAAATAAAATATTTAATTATATTTTATTTTTAGAGATTTTAGATTTAATTTAAATAAATTTGAAACTTATTTAACTTTGGAAGAATGAATGATTTAATTAAATAATTAAAATTATTTAATTGTTTAGAAGAATAAAGTTGATATAGATGAAATTAATTCAATAAATGTAATTTATTCAATTAATGGGAGAGAATGAATCAAATAAATAAATTGATTTATTTATTTATTGATAGAGGAATATGAAGATGAAATAAATATTTAAAATATTTATTTAGTTAGAGACATGTCATTTTTAGATGTATACATTTTGCCCCTCTTTGATGCAATGTGTTTTATCATGTTGTTTCAAAGAATAAGAATTTTCAACAATAATACATGCCCCAGTTTGCCCCTAGTACAAGTTTAACGATAGGATGCCCCCTCGGGAGATTGGATGAGAAGACTGCAGAAAGCGTGAGATGGACAATCTCACAAAGAAGAAGGTGAAAAGTGGGTTCGGATGGAGAAAAATAGGACATGGTTAAGAGGAACAGACATGAAAAGTAGTCACAGTTGTCACACAGTCAGCCAGGGTTTCCTTGCTATATATAGGAGCTAGGTCCACAAGTTCTATTCACTTGCACACTTGCCCTTAGTTGATTGGTCTTGGAGAGCTTAGGAGAGTAGAAGAGCTAGAGCAGTAATCAGAGATATGGATATTCCATGCTAGGAGTACCGGTTTGAGTGAGTTCTACAGTTCGATCGGCCACCCAAGGTAGGACCACCGGTATGTAGTTCGTCAAATCTCACTAAAAGTCATTTATTAGGCCAATAAATGCTTAGGAAAAAAAAGCTAGGATAGATGCGCCGAACTACAGTTCGATGCATATGCACTCAGAAATGGTGCATATGCCTCAAAATCATTCATATGAGTGATCTTGTAGTGCATATGATAGATGTGTGCATATAGGACAAGAGTTGGCACATCTATTATGGAATTGTGCATGTGACACAATAAGTGGCACATGTGCCAGAACAGTGCATACACATCAAGGATTGGTGCATTCATGGTGAAGCGGTGCATATGATATGAACCGGTGCATTTGCCACCTAGTTCAACACATTTGCACTAGGATAATCAGTTGACTTAACAAAATTAACCCAATTGGCACCTTGATCGATTCATCAATCGATAAGTGATCTCTGAGATTGCCAAGAATCTAGTCAAGAGATGATATGCTATTTTGATTAATTTGATATGTTAAGTCAATGATAGGATAGTTTGATTGCTTTGAGTAAGTTTGCTTGGATATGGACTTCTTTGACACTATGCTTTGCTTGATTGCAGGAGGATATCCGGGATACCCTGATGTCACGAGAGCAGTTCCCTTTGCCATTATTGCAGTAGTATATGTTGACAGAGATGGATCATGAGGCTCTTGGTGCTATGGGTTTGCATTACATTTTTTTCATGCCCGAGGTTCGTGCGAACCGTGGTTTGTTGACTGCAGTGGTGGAGCGATTCCACAACGAGGATGGGACTTTCCATCTACCGACCAGGGAGATGATGATCACTCTAGAGGATGTGTATAGGATTCTGCACCTCCCTATTCAGGGAGAGTTGGTAGAGTATGATCCACAACATGATGCGGGGTTGGCTGAGTACAGACATGTTTTTGATAACCCAGAGTTGGTTGAGTAGGTAATTTCATGGCAGGACATTGATGACTGCTATGACTACTTCCCAAGTATAGTGGTGGGATTGATTGGTGGTGTAGTACGCCCTGATAGGAGGTCACACAGGTTCCTGATTGGCTGGGGAAGGGTGCTGGAGAACATGATTATCGATGGGACTTGATATGCATGGGGTGTGTGCGTGCTAGCACACTTGTATAGGGATATGCACCAAGTTGTGTACCATAGAGGGGCTAGCTTGTTAGCAAGTGTGTCTCTTTTGTAGTTTGAGTTATGGGAGCACATAGCTATCACACGAACGATAAGTCATTTTCATAGGCAGAGAGGTGAGCCCTATAGCTACGGATATGCAAGTGTGATTTCCCAGCACAAGTTGGGGAAGCTCGAGTATTGGAGACATGCGCTAAATAATGTGGATCTAGTTATCTAGCGCCCATACCTAGACTGCAAGGTATGGGAGGATGAGGCTGATGAGTTGGCATACTATTTCTAGACTTGGTGGCTTATTGGTAGGACGCAGTACATACTGGAGCATCAGATTGTTAGCAGAGTACAAAGGTAGTTTGGCAGAGTGTAGGGCAGGCCATAGGGGTAGGAGTGATTTACAAGGACCCATGTAGAGAGATTTAGGTGGGGTCCTGTGGCATCATATGAGGAGGCTTTGGTAGACTTCCGTCAGATCCCCTATGCAGCTTAGCCTATGAGGAGGGAGATAGTAGATGCGAGCATGACACTAGATTATGAGGAGTGGTTTGCTGCTCATCCATTTCCCAGATATTTAGGACTTGGAGAGTTGGCTCCGTGTATAGATGAGGAGGATTCAGATGATGAGGGTGGAGCTGGCAGGAGGAGGAGGAGACGGAGGGGGGGAGAGGAGGTTAGGGAGATGATGGTGGAGATGGAGGAGGAGGTAGACCGAGACAGAGGAGGAGGTTTGGGGAGGGACCTTCAGGTCAGTAGGAGGTTGCGCAACTGCAGGCTGCGGGGTAGGTGTAGGTACCAGTACAGTAGGTGGCACAACAGAGACAGTGTCGCCACCACAGTAGGTGGCACAGTAGCAGGTGCAGGGATAGGGATAGGGACAGGGATAGGCATGGTAGGCTCCACAACTTGACTTATAGTAGTAGGCCATTATTACGTTACAGGGTCAGGTTAGGTAGTTGATGGCCCACCTGAGAGTAGCAGAGTCTCAGAGAGAGGCAAAAACAGGACAGATATCAAAGATCTCTAGAGAGTGAGACTCAGCCTTGGCGAGTGTGTGGGTGATTAGAGTGGAGAGAGATGTAGTAGTGGAAGCCCTAGGTACAGATAGTACTTCAAGCTTTTTGGTTGTACAGGTGCAGTAGGCATAGACACAGCTAGCCCAGGTATAGGGTGAGCTTGCCAGAGCGCAGGCTCAGACTCAGTACTATAGAGGATTATATCATGGGGTAGTGTCGGGAGACCAGTGTGCGCCTAGCTACATGAGTCAGTCTGTGGCATCTCAGAGAGCAGGTGGACCTAGATCTGTGGCATCAATGAGAGGCCCCCAGTATTCAGGGGGTGACAGAGGAGAGGGCAGTGCAGGGAGTAGTGCTCCATGTCAGCAGGGTTAGCCAGATGTTGACACTTGTACCAATTTTTGGCTTGATGTACACATTTTGGATGGTTGAGATAGCCTGCTTCTGTATTATTTTGCTCTGAGACATGTATCACTATCTTTTTGTACTTTGTATACATTTCATGATATGACTTTGAGAGATGGACAAATATTTTGATATATTGCACATTTGGACATGGTTTTATGCTTATATGATGATGCAGTTATTGATGCTCTATATGCACATGTTCTATGTTTATATGTTATGGATGCAATCTATCTTATGATGCTTTGTATATGTGATGCATACTAGATGGATTTAGGATGATTTGATATGCTAATGCAAATGTGAAATGGTATTGATATGATTATGCAGCTCTATATGTATTTGTTTATGTTTTTTATTTTTGATATGATATGTGGATGCAAATGTATGTGGATGACCTAATGCACTTATTATGTATGCAAATGATTTAATCATATGAAATAGCTATCTCATGTGATATGATATGTTACCTATGCTATGTTTTTGATATGTCCAAATGTACTCAATCAACACAGAGATGATATAGGTATGCAGAAGAAAAGGAATGAAAGAAATGCAAGCTTTCATTTGATACTTTGTAGGATTTTCTTATTGCATGGTTGATATGGATTTCTGGATATGGGATGGATGTGGATAATTTGCCATCATTAGAGTGCGAGTACTTTGCTTTCATCATTGTGCACTTTTTATTTCTTTTCTCTTTTTGAAATGTTGTAAGGAAATGCAAGCATCTAGGTATAATTAAATCGAGATGACCTGAGTATTTCTTACATGGATTTTGATATAGCAAGTTGATACAAGCATCTAGTCAAACTTGAATCTAGATGACCTAAGTACTTCTTGCATTTCAAAAGATAAGGATTGCCCTTTTTCATGTTCAGACCTCTGAAGTCCTTGATGATCTTTTGCTGATCATGTCATTAGATAAAAGTTGTCACATTACTAAAGTTTGATCCACAAACAACAGACAAAGAAAAAGATTATGCCCCCATCATAGCATCTCTATCTTTTGGCATCCTTGAGTAGGATAGGAAGACATAATGACAAAAATCCAAGACTTTGTAAGTTAACCTACTCACAAAACATACTTTCATTAGATGTGTCTTTTTGCCATAACTGATATAGAGTTAATCTGAGTGTTTCTGTACATGTTTGCATTGGATAGGTTGATGTTTTGTGCCAATATTTTTGTTTTGGGAAGCTTGCTTTGCTATGCGTGCTTGTCTAGTGAAAGGTATCACAACCCTTTATTGGTATCCTCTTAGAAAAAGTGCCATTCAAGAATCCAAATCCGCAATCAAGTCGAGGAGTTGCCCCCAATTTAGACAAAGGATCAACTTATTATGGGTGATATGGCAAACAGACATGGAGAGACGGACCCTAAGGGACTAACCTAGTGCCTTGGGGGCTCATTGCTAAATGGCCTTGCCTACATGATGCAGAGGCATCCATACTAAAACCTTAACATATAGCATGGATGTCCGCAACCCATCATCATCATCATCATATTTTCCTTTACACTGTCAGCATCATCATATTTACTGTCGCCGACCGATATCCTCCTGCAGACAAGCCTTCGCACTTTCGCCTGCCAGCAGCATCATCATATTCGGCAGCATCATCATGTTCGGCAAGCGCGAACATCCTCCTGACGTCCACTGTTCATCTCACTGACAACTGCCGTCTTCACTATCTTCAGCATCATGATATTCAACATCATGTTAATCAGCAGGATATGGAACATCCGGTTCCTCCCATATATCTTGATGATGACAAACCTTAACTCCACACACCTCCCTTCGATGCTTATGTCACCCCGATATCCTGATGATGATGACGTCACATGCAGCTCCTCAATATCCTACTGCTCCGCAATATCCTGATGACGTATATCCTGATGATGATGACGTCATATCCTGCTGTTGGCCAAACTTAACTTTTTTCGGCCCACGATCAACCCGATCTTCTTCCTTATGCCGATACGCTCCTCCTCGGCACCTCCTGATGATGATCACCCTGACGCTCCTTCACTTCATGCAACCAATCGCATCATGCCTATCTCCACTTATCCGGATGACGATGCCCGAAGCGACTGCAGGATATACACCGAAATATCCTGATGATGTCGTTTTGACAAACTTCCAACCTTAGCGAATTTCCAATTCGCCGATCCTCCTGGGACGACCCGATCCACTCTCAGGGTGAACTTCCAACTCAAACTTATCAGCTCGACCTAGCACATGCCCATGCTAGGGTCTTCAACATCTCTCGACAGCGATCCTGCACACCTGCATGCAAACAAACAAACTAAAACCTAACCTACTGTACATAACCATTCCACCGATTCAACGAATCAATCGGTGGAATGGATCAGTGAATCCATACAGCCACCAAACCAGCAAATCGATCAAATATTGGAATTCAACAGAGGATGAACACAAACAGGATCACTTTATTTGATTTCAAAAGATGCAAATACAATGATCAATCTCTCTCTCTGTCTCACTCTCGCAAAGTCTGATCGATGATATATGCAATACCAACCGATCCTCATGCTTAAATAGATTTTCCTGCGAGTACTACTGACCCGACTCCAAGCGGCTGGGAAATCTCTCCAGGCGGCTGGGAGATCCAACTGGTCCTACAGCATGATAGCTGTTCTAACAAACTGGCTAAAAATAGAAAAGCATGGTCAGCATGATCTTAGCATGATCAACATGACCTTATTACATGCATTGGTCTTATCAGACCTTCTTGAAAACATAAACAAGACTCAAACTAACTAACTGCCTCATGAAGGCCAGCTGTCAGGTAGGTGCTCCTGCACCATACTCCCCAACAGAAAAGAACTCATGTCCCAGGAGTTTGGTATGTGGAAGTCCTCCACCTTTACACTTTGCCTTAACAATATGCTGATCTATTCCAGCTTTATCCTCTGCTGGCTCTTGGCTGCTCCAAGACTTCTAAACTGTAACTTGCTTCTTTCCTGCAAATAAATCCTCATGCCTGTCAATGTAGGCCTTTCTCACACATACCCTATGTTTGTCAGGTTGTCTGACTAGAACCTTTGTCTGAACTGCCTCTTGAACTTCTGAAATGTTCAATCCTGTCTTCCTTTCAATCTTTATAGGACAAACAATAGTCCCAACTATGACAACATCCTTGTCATTCCTCTTAACTGGTTGCTGTTTGCAAACCTGTTTCTGCACCTGCTGCTGACCTCTGTCAGTCACAACTAAAACTTTCTTCAACCTGTGGTCCTTAACAACTTCTTTCCCTGCAGTATCCCCAACTGCCTTTATGCCTGCTCCTATAGGCACCTGCACAAATTCCTTCTTTCCCATTAAAATGATTTTGGCTGCCCCCTGTGCTGCAGCATCTGCCTGTAATGGCATCAACTTCATAGTCTTCCCATCTTTCTTGATGGTGTAGGTATTAGCATACCCATCATACAGTACCCTCCTATCAAATTGCCATGGTCTACCCAACAGTAGGTGACAACATTCCATGGGCAAAATATCACACAAAACCCTATCATGATATGCTCCAATCTGAAAATCCACATATGCTTGTTCATAGACAAAAAGTGATTGACTATCACTCACCCAAGATGCCTTGTAAGGGTGTTGATGTGGAATCCTTTCCAAATTTAGTTTATCCACCATTTCCTGAGATACCATGTTGTCTGTTGAACCAGTATCAATGACAACCTTACATACTTTTCCTTTGCTCTTGCACATGGTCTTGAAAAAGAGCTCTTCTTTGCATCAGATCCTTTGATGCCTGCAAACTAATTCTCCTTAGCATCAATGCTTCTCCCTCCTCAGGATATGCATAATAGTCAGGCTCCTTATCTTTTTGATAAGTGTTTGAACTCTGCACACTTTGCTCTACTTTCTCTTCTTGTACAAGTTGTACTCTCTTGTCATTAGTTCTATCATTTCTGGATGATGAACCTTTGTTTTTTGGACATTTGAAAGATGGATGACCAAACTCACCACAGGTGTAACATTTTCCTGAAAATGTAGTAGAACCTCTACCACTTCCAAATCTACCTCTATTACCTTTCCATCCACCTCTGAAATCCGACTGTCCCTGTCCTTTACCAGTGTCTTCTTGACCCTCATTGGTTTGCTTTTGTGTAGGGGCTGCTCCTCTTCCCCTCATATTGTTTCCTCTTCCTCTCATGGACTTATCTTGTCCTCTATTCATCTTTTCTTCAATCCTGATTGCCATTTGATAACAATCCTCCACATTCTTAGGGTTAGCTAAAACTAACTCATCCTGTATGTTCAATCTCAAACCAGCCAAGTACCTAGCCACCTTTTCTACCTCATTCTCATGATGACCAGATCTCATACTCAACTTATAAAACTCCTTAGTATATGCCTTCACATCCCTTTCCTTCTGCCTTAAAAATTGCAGCTTCTTAAACATCTGAATTTCATAATCCCTAGGCAAGAATTTACCTTTGATCCTTGCTACCATCTTATCCCATGAAGTGATCTTTGACTTCCCTTGTTTCCTTCTCTCAGATTGTACATAATCCCACCATACCAAAGCATGACCTCCTAACTTGGTCTTTGCAATCCTTACCTTCTGATCCTCAGCAACATCTTCACATTCAAAGTGATTATCAAGTGCAGCAATCCAATCTAGCAACTCATCTTCATTCAAACTTCCATTATACTTGGAAACATCAACCTTTACCTTAGGTTTATCACTCTGTACTGCCTTTAACAGTTTTGCAAGTCTCTGGTCTTCAGTATCCAGATCTTCAGCTACCTCTTCATACTCTTCAACAGCATCTTCATCTTCTTCAGACTCACTGTCTGCCACTTCCCTCTTTTTGTTCTTTTCCAGGGCTGCAAGCTTGGCTTGAAGTGCTTCAGCAAGCTCCTTCATCTTCCTCATCTCTCTGGCATGTTTTTCCTTCATTTCCTACAATTCCCTTGCAGTACCACTACCTTTCGGAGGCATTTTGTCAACCTCTCACTCAACACACAACACACAATCAACTCTACCTCTGCCCTTTCGGTGACAGAATCAACACACAATAGCCCAGACCTTTTGCTGAGCTCTGATACCACTATGATGCAGAGGCATCCACACTAAAACCTTAACATATAGCATGGATGTCCGCAACCCATCATCATCATCATCATATTTTCCTTTACACTGTCAGCATCATCATATTTACTGTCGCCGACCGATATCCTCCTGCAGACAAGCCTTCGCACTTTCGCCTGCTAGCAGCATCATCATATTCGGCAGCATCATCATGTTCGGCAAGCGCGAACATCCTCCTGACGTCCACTGTTCATCTCACTGACAACTGCCATCTTCACTATCTTCAGCATCATGATATTCAACATCATGTTAATCAGCAGGATATGGAACATCCAGTTCCTCCCATATATCCTGATGATGACAACCCTTAACTCCACGCACCTCCCTTCGATGCTTACGTCACCCTGATATCCTAATGATGATGATGTCACATGCAGCTCCTCAATATCCTGCTGCTCCGCAATATCCTGATGACGTATATCCTGATGATGATGACGTCATATCCTGCTGTTGGCCAAACTTAACTTTTCTCGGCCCGCGATCAACCCGATCTTCTTCCTTATGTCGATACGCTCCTCCTCGGCACCTCCTGATGATGATCACCCCGACGCTCCTTCACTTCATGCAACCAACCGCATCATGCCTATCTCCACTTATCCGGATGACGATGCCCGAAGCGACTGCAGGATATACACCGAAATATCCTGATGATGTCGTTTTGACAAACTTCCAACCTTAGCGAATTTCCAATTCGCCGATCCTCCTGGGACGACCCGATCCACTCTCAGGGTGAACTTCCAACTCAAACTTATCAGCTCGACCTAGCACATGCCCATGCTAGGGTCTTCAACATCTCTCGATGGCGATCTTGCACACCTGCATGCAAACAAACAAACTAAAACCTAACCTACTATACATAACCATTCCACCGATTCGACGAATCAACCGGTGGAATGGATCATTGAATCCATACAGCCACCAAACCAGCAAATCGATCAAATAATGGAATTCAATAGAGGATGAACACAAACAGGATCACTTTATTTGATTTCAAAAGATGCAAATACAATGATCAATCTCTCTCTCTGTCTCACTCTCGCAAAGTCTGATCGATGATATATGCAATACCAACTGATCCTCATGCTTAAATAGATTTTCCTGCGAGTACTACTGACCCGACTCCAAGCGGCTGGGAAATCTCTCCAGGCGGCTGGGAGATCCAACCGGTCCTACAACATGACAGCTGTTCTAACAAACTGGCTAAAAATAGCAAAGCATGGTCAGCATGATCTTAGCATGATCAGCATGACCTTATTACATGCATTGGTCTTATCAGACCTTCTTGAAAACATAAACAAGACTCAAACTAACTAACTGCCTCATGAAGGCCAGCTGTCAGGTAGGTGCTCCTGCACCACTACATGATGATGTAGAGGCAACGTAGTTCAAAGTGAACCTGATGGACCTAAGACCTAGGCGATGGCAAAGGTGCAGAAACGGTATGGACAGCAGGATAGATGACACTCAAAGGAATGGAGAGGAAAGAAATGGAGTGGAGCCTCGAGGGCGCATTGATAATGGCCTTGCCTACGTGATAACTTAGAGGCGACATAGTTTGACAACGGTTCAAAGGACTGGTTCAAGATGAATGCTATGATGGATATAAGAGACATGAGGTCACAATAGATGGAGGAAGCAGTTTGTCATAGATAGCACCTATTTACCAAGTTTTCACCACTTGCTTTTATTTGTACGAAAGCCTAAAGTACACATGACACTTTTTTGCCAGGTTTTCATCTTGGTACCTATCCTAGGTACCTGTTTGCCAGGTTTTCACCAAAAGATGATTTTTTTGTTATTTTTCCAATTTTATGATTTTTTTGTTTGTTTTTGATCATTTTTTAAATTTTTTTTGAATTTTTAAGGACTCCCTTGCATTGGGGTTTTTAGGTATAGAACTTACGAAGATGCATGCTATTGATAGGATCCTTAAACACTTCACCTTTAGATGTAGCTAATTGATATGCTTCTAACCCATAGGACGTAATGATGACATAGGGACCCAGCCAGTTGGGTTCAAACTTGCCTTTCTCTTCTCGATCTTGCTGATTTCTGGGATTTTCTCTGAGGACTAGATCACCAACTTGGAATACTCAGGTCTTTACCCTATGGTTGTAGCTTCTAGACATCTGTTGTTGATAAGCTTTTAGGTGGTTAAAGGTCTGTTGCCTTCTCTCTTCAAGTAGCTTTAACTCTTGAAGTCTAGACACTCTGTACTCTTCATCAGATATAAGGCCTTTTAACAAAAATTGCAAGGATGGGATCTTGACTTCAATGGGCAAGATGGCTTCAAATATTTAGACCAGGGAGTACGGTGTTGCACCTGTGGGTGTGTGGATGCTTGTACGATAGGCCCACAATGCAGGATTTAATTAGATATTCCAATCACGACCTGCATCGTTGACAATCTTTTTTAGGATTTTCAAAATAGTTTTATTTGATGCCTCCTCCTGGCCATTGCCTTGGGGTAATAGGGGGTAGAAAAGTGGTGTTGGATATGGAATTTGTTGCATAGTTCCCTAACATCTTGATTTTTGAAAGGTCATCCATTATTCATGAAAATGGATGAAGGGATACCATAGCACCAAATGATGTAGTTCAAGATAAAGGAGGCAATATGCTTGCCTGTGATATTGGCCAATGGTACGGCTTCAATCCACTTTGTAAAGTACTCAGTGGTAGTGATTATGAATTTATGGCCGCTAGATGAAAGAGGGTGAATCTTGCCCACTAAGTTGAGTCCCCACTGACAGAAGGGCCAAGGAGTCGTTAATGGCTGCAACTCTTGTGCTGGTGCATGTATTAGGTTCCCATGGATTTGGCACTTTTTGCACTTCTTTACAAAATGATAGGAATCTTGTTCCATGGTTGGCCAGTAGTATCCCATGCGTATGAGTTTCTTGGCAAGGGTAGGACCACTAGAGTGGGTCCCGCATATACCATCGTGCACTTCATTCATGGTGGTTTGATATTCCTCACTATCAAGACATCTAAGGAGAGTACCATCGAGACCTCTGCAATATAGGGTATTGGCAACAATGGCATACCGGGATGCCTGATGGATGAAGGTTTGTTTTTGGTTACTAGAGAGATCAGGTGGGAGGGTATACTCTTTAAGATAGGCAAATATTTTTCCATAGAGGGGGAATCAGTTCCAACAATGTGGCAAATGATATGGGATTCAGGGGTGTCATATGTAGGACAAGACACTGGCTCTACCAAGAATGCATAATGTGATTGATTATTTGGAATATCAAGGAGAGATGCAATCGTTGCCATGATGTCTACAGCTTTGTTCTCAATCCTTGGTATTTGCTCAAAAGAGATCTTGACAAAGTATTCTTTGAAGTCATCTACCATTCATTTGTAAGGGATTAATTTCTCATCTTTTGTCTGGTAGTCGTCATTTACTTGATTTATGACCAGCTGTGAGTCACCATCCATGCTGAGTATATGAGCCATCAAAATGTTGGGAATTAAGGTGTCTCAACCTTTGCAAATTCCTAATGTTGTATTTATTTATCCCACGTTGAGTTGGCATAGTCAGCACCTTGTGTATATGCAGCAGGATAAATTTTGGTGACTTTGGCAGTTGCAGTTTCCCCCTTGAATAATTAACGGGGGTTTGGGGGCAACGCCCCCAAGATAGGGTTAAGGGGTGTAGCCCCTTGTGAGGTCTAGGGGCAGTGCCCCTAGTGCGTTCCCTGTCATGGTACAAGGCGGGGTTGAGGGGCAGTGCCCTCGTGGGGGCTCGGGGGCAACGCCCCCGAAACCTCAAACGATTTTTAATTAATGATAAGTGTCGGTGAGTATCTTTGCACGAGAGAAAGGCATCTTTGGGCAATCAAGGGAGGTTATGACATGTAAGAGGAATATGATATTTTTAGTTAGTGTATGATAGATTCTATGACAGCTGTAAGGTGCGTAAGAGCATCTGTCGTAACCTATCTTGGGACTAGGCGCCCACTTCAGGATGGGATGTTGGACAAGTGTCCTTAGGCATGGGTTTTGGGGCATGAGTCCAAGATGGATGCCCATCTCTAGAAGGTTCCATATTTGCCTTGTAAACTCTATATAAATAGGTGCTTGGATGGGAGATAGATAACTTTGGTATGAGTACTGTTATGCTGCCAGAATATCTCCAGATTCGACATTTGAAGACTCCTGAAAGATCATTGGCTCTGAAATTGTATTGTAATCTATTATTGTTTACTGTAATACATTTGAGCTGTGTTTTAGAGTGGGGTTTTTCACCCATAAGGGTTTTCCCCACGTATATTTTGTCTCTCTCTCTCTCTCTTCTGTCTACTTTCTGTATGTATGTGTATTGCTGTTATATCTCATGTTAATGGTTTAACATTACTATAATAGTTAGGATAAAGTTGAATTTGCATAGCCCTCTCCTCAATAGATTAGTGTAGGAAGAAATTTCCGCACACCTAGCTTCCTTTCACAAAATACATTTTCCAGGTTGCTATGGTTATGTGAAAGATAGATTCATCTAGAAATTCAAAGTTCAAAGAGCTATCATTTGTTAGAGGTGCATCTACCAGTTGATCTGCAAGTACTTGGCCTTTTATTGCTTTCCTATCTACATGTATTCGATGTCAAATTCGCTGAGAAGCATGACCCATTTGGACAATCTACCTGTTAGGGCTTCTTTGTTGAGTAAGTACTTGAGTGGATCAATTTTTGCTACTAGTTTGATTGAATGTGACAACATGTAATGTCTCCACTTTTGTGAGGGGAAGACTACAGCGAGACATGCTCTTTCAATTGGCATGTATTGTAGTTCATATCCAACAAGTGTTTGACTGATATAGTAGATTTCTTATTCTTTCCCTTCATAATTTTGTTTTATGAGGAGAGCTCCTAGAGCTATCAGTGTGGCCGAGATATACAACAACAGAGGTTTACCCTGCATTGGTGGCATCAATATAGGTGGTTTCATTAGGTATTCTTTTAACTGCTGAATTTATTGTTCACTTGAATCATTCCATTTGAAAGGGACATTCTTATGTAGGAGGTGGGAAAATGGATGGCACTTGTCTGTCAATTGAGAAATGAACCTTCTAATAGATTGTAGTTTTCCCTATAGGGACCTTAGCTGAGTGAGATTCTTAGGAGGCACCATTTCCATGATGGCTTTCACTTTAGCTAGGTTGAATTCAATTCCATTAGCGGACACTATGTATCCAAGTAGTTTACCTGAGGTAACTCCAAACACGCACTTCTTCAGATTGAGACGTACATTAAACTGTTCCAGTCTTTTGAAGATTTTGTCTAGTACTGCCAGGTGTCCTCTGGTGTGTGATTTTGCCATGATGTCATCAACATAATCTTCCATTATAGTGTGCATCATGTCATGGAAAATTGTGGTCATAGCTCTCTGATATGTTGCACCAGCATTTTTCAAACCAAATGGCATGACACACCAACAATAGGTGCCCCAAGGACATGTGAATGTAGTTTTATGTTGGTCTTCAGGTGCAATTTTTATCTGGTTGTATCCAGAAAAACCATCCATTAGTGACAGCATGGTGTGCCCTGCTATGAGATCTACAATAATGTCAATGTTTGGCAGGGGGAAATCATCTTTTGGACAAGCTTTGTTTAGGTCTCTGAAGTCATTACATATTCAGACTCTGCCATCTAGTTTGGCAATTGGTACTATGTTTGAAATCCACTCAGGATAGTCTATTGGTCTGATGAATTTGACATCCAATAGTTTCTTTAGCTCTTCTTTCACCATGAGGGCCACATGTGGGTGCATCTTTTTGAGTTTTTGCTTTACTACCTTAGCTCCTGGAGCTAAGGATAAGTGATGCATTATGAGATTCAGATCTAGCCCTGGCATGTCTGCATATGTCCAGGCAAAATTGATTTATTTCCTTTTGAAGAATTTAGTGAATGCTAGCTTTTCTTGTGCTATTAAAGACTGTGCCATGTGGATCATTCTAGGATAATCACCTGTACTGACATTGATCAGTTCTGCTGGTTCTATCAAGATTGAAGATCTCTCCTGATGTGTAATATTGGGTAGAGGGTCAAGCCTTCCATCCTTCGGCACCTCAGAAAGGTTTTCACCATTGGATACGTCTATATTTTTACTTTTTTCATGATCTAACATTGTCGTAGAGTAGTTTTCACCATTAGATCTTTCTTTCATTTTGACATTTTTGAGACTGAAAGGCTTGGCACTCTCTCCAAAATAGGCCTTGTCATTGAGTTCTATGGCATAGCCAGCTCTGTGGTCCCCTGCAAGTAAATGATCTCTAAGCTCAAGATAGTCTATGATGGATTCATCATTCTGAAAGGTATTGAGCTTAGGGGTAGTGTCTTGTAAGTCCCAATCTATGAGTTTGGGGTGCAATAATGGTAAGGGGTCAATGGGTTGGTCTGGTTCGATGGTATTGATGGTTAAGATAGAGGTGTTATGGAGGTCATTATAAGCACAGACAAAGTCTGTGATGGTACTCTCTATTAGTGGATCTGTCAAGGGGGGTATCATTCTTTCCTCATGACTTTCACTATCGTTATTACGTGGGTTAGATCTAGTGGTCTAGCCCTTAGACCTCGTCTCTCATTTGTATGGGTTGGGTCATACTCATGGACAACATCGATACCTTTTTCATCACAAGATAGCTCTGAGAGACTATCCCACTCATATTCATTGGAATCAGTCTCACTCCCCATTTGTAGTTGCTGAATTTGATCAACCAGATTACTAGCAGATGTTTCTAGTTGTTTGCCTTTATTCTTATTTGCTCCATTGGTTCTTGTTGTACCACTGTAACCTAGCCCTATAGTGTCTCGGGCTGTTAAGGTATGAGGTTGGATGGGTTCAGTGATACCATCTTTTCTTGAACTGAGTGGACCATGTCCTTCATACTCCATTCTTTGTAGCATTTGGAATCCTTGACCATATTGTTCAGTTTTTATAGTGGTGTGATGGTCTTGTTATGTTGATGAATTGCCTTAATCTTTATATAACTATTGTAGGATATCCTTTTCATTGCTTTCATCTTCAAGGCTTCCCCATTTGATAAATGGACCTTTGGTAGTTTTGTCTACTTTGGATTTGCTCATGGAAGGTCTTCCATATGATCTAGGAGATAGGGGGAGTTGTGCCAAACAGAGGGATTGGGAGATTGTATACTCACCCAGGCCCTTATTTTTGAGTCTAAGGCCAGGTTGGGATGCCTTTGAAGTGGAAGTAAGTGAAGCTGGGTCAACATGAGATGAAGATGAAGTAGAAGCATGGTTTTTAGGAATCACAACTTCAGGTTTAGATTGAATGGAGTTGCAATACTGAAATGGATTGGGGTCACCTTGGATGGTGATCTCTTGACCTTTATAGGGGAATTTGATACACTGGTGGTATGTTGATGACACTGCTTTCAGAGAATGTATCCATGGTCTCCCAAGGAGAATGTTATATGCTAGCTCCATATTGAGGACTTGACAAGCCACATCTTTTACTATAGGTCCCACTCTGATCGGTAAAGTAACAGTTCCCTTAGAAGTTCTCTCCTCCTCATCATAGGCTTTGATAGTGATTTTCTTTTTTGGATCTATAGCTTTCTCCACAAACCCCAATGCAAGGATTAGCTTCAAGGTGCAAATATTCAAACCAGCTCCTCCATGGATTATAACTCTTTTATCTTATGTTTGTGGATGAAGGCTTTGATATGAAGAGAAGCATTACGAGGTTGGGTAATTGACATATCATCCTTTTCAGTGAATGATAGGGAGTGAGGTTAGGTAATGTGACCTACCATGGTTTGAAACTATTCTTCGATGAGGTTTATTGGAATGGAGGCTTCGGAAAGAGCTTTGTCAAGTATGGCCCTATGGGACAGGGACAGATGTAGAAGTTCCAGGATGGAGATATGTGCTGGTGTCTTATGAAGTTGATCTGAGATACTGTACTAATTAGCTAGATAGGTGGGGGCTCGTCTAAGAGTAACTCTATTACTGCAGGTGGTAACGTTACAATTTGAATCTTTGTTTATAGTGATCACATTGATGCGTGAATCACTTTCTAAGATGTGGTTGAGAACATAGTCAAAGGACATGTTTGTGTAATTGGTGTTGTTAGTTCCACTGTTATTTTTGTTGGAAGACCCTCCCTGCTCATAGTTGGGAAGAGGATCCTTGAATGCCTGGTGATCATTATTAGTAGTGTGTCCATCAAGTGACACTTTGTTTTGCTCGATCAAATCTTGGATAGTGTGTTTGAGTACAATGCAATCGTTGGTTTTGTGCCCCCTGTTTCGGTGGTACTCACAGAAATCATTGTCGTTCCACCAAGGAGGTTTGACTTTTGGTTCATATTTCCATGTTTTTAGAAGTGTTATGATCTTACTTGTGATTAACTTCCGTAGGGCAGTTTCCAATGATTCTCCCAAAGGTGTAAATTTTCTCCTAGGTTGAAAATTTGTAAACTGTGATTAAGTGTTTCTTGGTTTGTTTTGAGGATTTGATAAGTTAAAGATTGGTTGTTTTGGTGCCGCATTCTTGGCATCTAACACCCCATCATTCATAATGTTTTTGTTCTTTGTCCAAAATCTTAGTTTATCTATGTTGGTATTGGTACTAGGAGTGTCCTTATAAAGCTTTATTTGACCCTTAGTGATTAAAGCCTTTTCAATGATTAGACCCATCTCAATGACCTTACTAAAGGAAGTAGGATATTGGATTTGTATTTGATAGTTTAGGTTAGTTTGTAAGTTATGGACAAACATTTCCAATATTTGTTTTTTAGGCATTTGATGTGGGCACTTACTTACCAACTGTCTCCATCTTTGTAGGAAGGCGGCGAAAGAATCTCCACCTTTTTGCTTGGTGTTACAAAGGTCTAAGATTGAGGTATCATGCTTAATATTGTAGGAGAAGTGTGTGACAAATTTGTCCACAAGTTTGTTAAAGGTTCTAATGCCGAGTAGTAGTCTAGAAAACCACTCCATGGCTTGTCCTCCTGAGCTTCTTAGAAATAGCCACATAAGGTAAGTATCATTGTGTGCAACTTTAAGACATGCAACATTAAATTCCCTAATGTGGTCCCTTGGATCACCCTTTCCACAATATTTATCAAATTTTGGCACCTCAAATTTAGAGGGAAAAGGTATCATGATCAAGGTTCTATCAAAAGGATATGGTGAAATATCCTCTAGGGAATAGTGTTTAGTTGATGCTCACGTTTGCATGTCTATGAATTGTTGTTGTAAAGCTTGGATCTGTTGGGTCATTAAGCTTAAGGTATCCATAGAATCAATGGTTGCTTTACTTTTGTTTGCAGGTATCTCCTCATGTGTGCTTCCCTCAGGGTTTCTTTCTTCCTCTAGTTCTTTTAGAGCTTCTACGTCAAAATCTTTAGGGAGCTTGACTCCTTGTTGTGCTAAGTGGAGAAAGAATTTAGTAGGGTCTTGGGCAAGTACCTTATTCATTATGCGTTGAAACCTTCAGTCTTGCTGTGTTTGGAGGACCTCTTCCATAGAATTTCCTCATCACTGTTGTGAGAGGTTAGAATAGTTTCATCAGCCATTTCAATTTGTTTTTGTTTTTGGGACCTCGTTAAGACCCTGCAAGGTGAATAGAGATGGGATGAAGCGAGTTCAAAAGTTTTGAAAAAGGGGTGCTAGAATGTGCCAAGATTTGAGCAAGGTTCTCCTTAGTTCAATTGGTGTCAAACAAGTTGGGTGAACAAAATGATAGTCAAAGTAAGGATGATAGAAATTTGTTTACTTGATGTAGACTAGTCTTGCACAAGCCACTAGTGGAGTTCCAAGAGAAAAGGATGATTGATCCTTGATAGTGAAGACTCACTGGGTTTGTTTAAGGTTTTGATGCAATCAAGAATAGCTTAGTTCTTGCCTTGTTGGATTTTGGAAGAATTTTTGTGAAGTTTTAGATGATGCAGTGTGGGAAAAGTAGCTATGGTGCAGAAGAAGAGCAAAATGGTTGATTTGTGCAATTCTAATTAGGTCTTAGGCAAATTGAAAATAAGTTTGAAATGGGTTTTTGAAAAGTTGACAATTTTTCTCCTAGGAAGTATGAAATAGCTCTCTGGATTGGATGAGTAGCAATAAATGTGCCGGAACAGAGTGTAAAAGCTTCACAGATTGAAGTAAATGTGCCGATCTGGCAAACTTTATATGCACAACAACAGTGATCAGATGCATAGCAAGTCTAAGTGTATGCACCGCAGGTCGCAGTAGATGCACCGTTCTGGTTTTCAGTTGTGATTTTGCAGAGTTTTTAGCATGTTTTTAAAAAAAAATATTTTTTGGTTGAAAACTTGGTCTTTTTGAATTCTAATTTTTAATTATGGCAAAAGACACAGTAAGTGCATAGAAGTTTTCATGATTTTTATCTTTTATTATTTTTTTGTATTTTGTGGACTTTTTGACACAAGAACAATTACAACTGAGGCTGGAAAGGACAATATTTGTTGAGTCCCCTAGCTGTGCATATTCAAAGCATGTAGCTCCAGGATCTGGTAGCACCAGCTCCTCTCCATGGCACTCACATCTCATGCATACCAGATCCAGGTTTCCTTAGGCTTGTACCCCCACCGAACCATAGGATTGTCCCTGCTACCTCTACTAAGAATCACATGAATCAAGGCTGCTTCAAAGGTTCCACCTTTTGCACCAACAAATAGAGGATTTTGGTATACTAAACAATGGCTAAGTAGTCAAGGCAACTATTTGAGTGGTTACACATGTGGCAGCACTACTCTCCATTATGGAATCTCCCAGCCTCCAAGGGTTACACCTTGGAGGGTTTTGGGGGAGGTTGGCTATCGGTGTAACACAACGACACTCGTTGCAGGAAGCTTTGGCCTCACACACAATTTATTTAAAGTAGATCGGTAGGGCTTGGCTTTAGCCTGTTTCCACTCAGGGTCGTTCCCTCTTGGATAGGTGGGCATCCAATAAAGTGGGCTTTAATTTAGAAGAATAAAGTTGATATAGATGAAATTAATTAAATAAATGTAATTTATTCAATTAATGGGAGAGAATTAATCAAATAAATAAATTGATTTATTTATTTATTGATAGAGGAATATGAAGATGAAATAAATATTTAAAATATTTATTTAGTTAGAGTCATGTCATTTTTAGGTGTATACACTATGAACTATTGATAACTTCTGAACTCTTTTAACTACTTTCCTAAGGATCTATTACATCTTTATATATCAGCTCTGGATGAATAGATTCCTCTGTGTCGACAAGGAAGGTCACAAACTCCAATGAAGAGCTGTAACGTGTATATAGATAGGTCAGACCTATATGCATATAAAACTTCCTCAAATGAGTAGAATAACATGCAGACCCTTGGGGAAGGTCAGTCATGAACCACAGATCTTTGAATGATGTTGTTAGAAACAAGGCAAATAACTGAGAGGGGGGGTGAATCAGTTATCTCAAAACTTTCTTACTTTTACTTCCTTTTCTTAACTTAACATTTAGTGATATATCAAAGCATGGAAGAATAAAAAATCATAAGAACTAAAATGAAATCAACACACATAACACAAGGATTTTTACATAGAAACCCTGTTAAGGGAAAAACCATGGGGTGATTAACGTAAGATTGTATTCTCTATTAAAAGAATAAAGAAGTACAAAATGACACTTGCTAGTTAGGGCTCACTGTCCGAGCACACTGCTCACAAGAGGCTCACTGTCTACAAGAGACTTATAGATGATAAAAATGTGTTTGAACTGATGAACAACATCCACATATGCAAGAATTTAGTTCTAGTTAAGCTCAGTATACCAATCTAGCACATTTCATTCTTCCTCTGCTCAATATCACTCTTCTGTCACATTCCGAGCTTGGATTACTGCCTTCACACTTCTCTCTTCGTTTCTTCGCACTTCATCCTTGTCACTATCACTTTTTCAACTACACAAGCTTGAATCCATCAGGTATATATATCCACATCAAGGATTTCAAACAATTTTCTAGTTAGAAACAAGAACACTTAGGATATTTGCAAAATACTATTTTGTCGGCTGAATTCATACTTGATAAATGATGTGCACCAAAAACATAGGCATAGAAATCATTACCTAAGTTGGCCAAAATCATATAACACCTCAAGTTACTTGATCAACACCTTCTGCATATCCGGATTGAGGTTTGATACTCTGTTGGCCAATTCTTCCTCTATCTACACTGTCTAACTAAAGGCTGATACTCATATGCTCATATCTTTCACATGCTTTGCCACTGGAGGCTAAATATCTGAAATACAATAGTTTAGATACTCCTTATTACTCACCCAAATATGTAACATGTTGGGTTTCACCATTAGAGAGTTCTGGACCCAATCTATCAGACCCTATCATATGCTCTGTTCTTGATTATCAGATCAACCTATCTTCAATCTAACTTCCCGTATGAATAATTTATGCATTGTGGATGTGTGGGATATACTTTGTTGCCATCAATGACAACACTTATGAAAAATGACTAAGTGTCACTATAACTCCCCCTTAGCTTGTGCTCCATTCCTCCACACTACTTACCGGTACTCCCTTAATGGTCGATTCCTCATTTTTCACTACTCTTTTCTCCCCCTTTGTAATCAATGGCAAAAGGTGGGATCCGCAAACCAAAAATGTGTAAAATTATTAAATAAGGCCATATATGTACATACAATCCATAAGATAAACTTACATATACTTAAGTATATCTGTAAATGTAGTCTTCAACTGTGCAAGCTCTATGGCCCAACTTCTCTTCATCCTATCCAAAATGGAGATGTGTCCACTCAACAAAAATACATAATCTTCTGCCCTATTTAAATCTATTGGATCACTGGTTCGGGCTGTACTTAGAGCATCTGCTAAAGCATCATTCATTGCCTCTAACTTAGGGATGATTATCCCTCTGAGTTTACCAATTCTATCCATTATAATCTTCTTCTCCTTAACCAGTTTCTTTATTTCATTTATTATAACAACTGCTTGGCATTCTTGACTTGCCAGAGAGAGTGACATGATCAAAATTCTGAGATAGATTTGTCAATTTTCCTTCTTGTTCTTTTATTTTCTTCTCAATATCCTCTGCAACTTTGGGCCAAGATAAACAAAATTTATATATGTCTCCACCATCCTTAAGAGCATTTTCAATTCTCTTTATGCCAATGTCTAAGGATTTTCTATCATTAACAATTAGCCCTTGTACCTCACTGAATCTTTTTCCCAAGAACTCATTCCGGATCTTATTTTCTACTGATTTTTCTAAAGACTCAAAATGTGTATTGACAAAATTAACTAAGTTCTTCAAGTTACTAGATGGAGAGGTAGATTGATCCTTCTGATATGAGGGCATAATCTTCTCTAGCATTCCAGATGCAATGCTCAGTAGCTCACAGTCCTCCATATGAGATTTTAGGAGTTTTTCTTTGGCTTTGGCTTGAGCAAAAGATGTTATCTTCATTATCTGAACAAGAGAGAGAGTCCAGATTCAGTGGTCCTTGTATCAACTTTGGTTCATCTAATTCCATAGATTCATTGTCCAAGAAGCTTTGCATTGCTTTTGCAGTGTCTCTTGTATTCTCATCTTCCTTTCCTTTGGGGGCATCCAGATTAATTTTCTTATTGTCACCAACAGAATTTATTTCTTCTTTTTGCACTTCCTCTTCCAGAGTAGAGGAGTCTAAGGCCTCAGATTATTCTTCATCAGTTTTCTTTAATCCTTCGACATGCATGTCGGAAGGCTCTTCATCAATTTTCTTTAATCCTTCAACATCCATGTTAGAAGGCTCTTCATTTTCTTCCTCTACAATGGGAAGATTGAACATTTCCAAAGCACTCTAGAGAATTTCTTTTGTCTCATCATCTATTTGGTCAGTTTCTCCAAGCATGAGTTTATTCATTCTAGACTTGCTTTGGAATTCTTCTTTGGCATCCTTGAAGACCAGGTCCATTTGTTTTTGAGTGATAGTTGGACATAATTGTATCACTATCTATTCTTAGATCTCCAAGACTTTTTCTTTTGCACTTTCTTTTCTTAGCTCCAAAACTTCTTCTAAGCTCTTAGGAATCAAGGAAATTATTTCAATGAAAGCTTTGTTATAAATGTTTAGGTACCTTACTGTTGCTTCCTCAAGAATTCTCTTATTTGCATCATTGTACTCATCATAGAATTCTATCATCAGCTATAGGTTTCCATCCACAGTGACTGCTTTAATGATGTCTTCAATTGAGAGAGTGGGTCTCTCAACAAACTCTTATGTCTTTTGCTCCTCTTCAAGCCTGTCATTCTTGAAAGGTTTATTCTTGGCTTTCTTCAAATCTCTGAACTCTACATCTGATTCTATCTCTTCATCATCCTTAAGGCTCATATATGTTCTTGTGGCCTTAGACTTCTTTCTCTTTTCTCCTATAACAGATGTTAGATTACCAGTTTAACAGTCTTTGAGATTTTAGGAGAGACAGAGGCAAAACTCCTAGTAGATCTTGTCTAGGTAGAGGCTTCCACCAGGATGCTTTCTTTCTTTGCTTCTTCCCTTTCCCTTTCAATTTTCTCTATTTTTTCTCTATTTGCATCTATTGCCTCCTTTGTTATCCCAAACTTCTTAGCAAGTTCTTCAACTTCCCTTCTCACTTTTCTTTTTGACTCAGGCTTCCTTAATTCAACATGTATTTTTATGTTCATCTCATCAAAGGTGCCAAACCTCTCTGCTTGAGTGTCCTTGGGTTGGCTTAGCAAGTGTTGAACATGTACCTCCAATATGTTTTCATCAACTTCGTAGCCCATGGGCATTACCCATATAGTTCTTGGCTTGATTGCTTCCATTAGGCATTGATCTATGTTAACCAGCAAGCAAATTGTGTCTTTGTATTTCTCAACTATTGATTTTGGTATTCTTTCTCTTGCATGCATTATGCTCTAGAAATTCTTGAAGTAACCCCAGAGAGCTGTCTTTTAGGCTTGTGCATTACCAAGTCCATACAAATAATCTTTGATTTGAATTGCAACAGGTCTATCATTTTCCCAAATCAAACCTTTTGATCTTGTTAACTCGTTCATGTAATAGAATAATAGACACAACACCAAATTGCCATACTTGAAGGAATTTTTCTTATCTTTCTTAATCTTCTGCAGATTCTCCATCAGTTGATTCAATAGAAGCCCACACAAATCATAATCTGCATTTTCCTTCACCATTTGATATGCAGTATAGATTGTAGTACTAAATATAGAATTTTCCCTACTTGAGTGGTAAATCTTATAACCAATTACAATTGATGCAAACTTGACATTCGGGTCAGTAATATCATCTATAGTCATTGCCCTCTTGTCATATTTTGATCCAGTGGCATCTGTTATAGTTTGATTTTTCATAGATTTGAGGGCAGGCAACCCACCAGTTGAGTGCAATCCAATTACAGCCCTGATGGCATCTTTGGTTATTTTAAATGGACTCATTAACCACATAAAGTTGTTATGCATCCTACTTAACACATACTAGACCCATTCATCCTCTACAAAAGATGGGAAATGTATGCAATGTGCAAAGTGCTTGTCTTTTAGGGCCTTGAATTCTAGTTTGAGATCAAAATTCTCATTTCTTAACTATTTATGGTATATTTCCATCAATTCTAAGTCTCCAAGGTCTTCAATGTTTGCATGAATGTAAACCCTAATATCTTCTACATGCAGAACATCGTACGGGATACTAGAAAACGCACCCAAGGGATCAACTTCTGTAGATTTGTGAGGGTGTTTCTTAAATTTTGGTCTCGGCCTCTTAGTGACATTCACAACCATAGGAGTAGCCATTCTAGCAATGAAATCTGGAGAAATTTTGCAGAGAAGAAATACCCTTTTCACCTTAGGGTTTGTTGCAACTACCGGAGCAAATTTCTGCTTGATTTTGATCTTCAGCCTTAACTTGAGTAATTTGTAGGATCATTTCTCAAAGCTCTTTCTTTCTTCATTGTGAGAGAAAATTGTTGTAAATGATGAATGAAAAAGCCTTTTATCTTTGTACAACAACCTAATTCCCTATTAGAATAAATGCACACTTTAAGTCATCCGATTACCCTATTTTGAGTGAATTTCTCATGAATCATTGTGCAGATTTTTAAGTGAGTTGACAACATAACTTTAGCCTTTCAAAACACACATCTAAATCCATAGAGCATAAAATTGCATTTTCAGATCATACTGGATCTGTTTGTGTAATTCTGTTTTTACTGGATAGCTATCGGAACCTGATCTGCTCATAATTTCTTCAAATCAATATGCAAATTTCTTAATCTTTAATTGAATAATTTTTAGATGAACCTCCAAAAGCTCTTTAATCCACAACCTCTAATTCTTAGTCAATGTGCCGAATTCTGACACTTACTAACTCGCTGGGGGAATTTGATCTTCTTTGTAGCTCCCCTTGAGCCAGAGTTCACCCTTTTTAATTTCTGGAAGGATTATCAGTACCAGATTTCGGTGCAGACCCATCACCAATATTCATCACACTCTTCTTTACCCAAATCTTGCTCATCTCCTTCTAAATCTCATCTGCATTCACTTTACCTTTTCCTTTGTCTTGTTTCTGATCATGTTTTAACGAACCTTTTCCATCATGATTTTTGCTCCTGCAAAATCTAGCTATATGACCGGACTTACTGCAATTGTAACACACAACATTTCCTTGCTTATTTGATTGATATCCTCTTGATCTACACTGATTAAGCATATGCCTCATTCTATTGCATGTAAAGCATCTACCATTGAAAGAATTGTTTATTTGTATATTTCTGCATTGATGAGATTTGTGACCATACCTTTTGTAATTAAAACATTGACCAGAGAAGGATGAATTATTTTGATTCATTCTACTCCTGCACTGAGTTGCTTTATGACCAAATTTGTTGTAGTTGAAGTAGCTTCCATTGAAGGATGGATATCTTTGAGCATTAGGTTGTCTTACTAGAGGTCTTCTAAGCCTATTTCTTTGTCTTTCTAACCCAAAATTCTTTTGACCAGATCTAGAGCTTTCACCTTTCTCATATCCCAAGCCATGCTTATCATCTACCCTCTTTTGACTTTTAAGTAGTACATCAAGTTTGGCTGAACTTATCTTGAATTTCTCTTTGTATTCATTTGTAGTTTCAAGATCTTGTTTAAGAGTGTCAATCTGTCTCTCAATTTGTTCTTCATTGTATCCAGCTTCTCGAAGATTAGACTCAAGATGTCTAATTATTCTGTCCATTTTTTAACAATCTTTTGTTTTCTCCTTGACGGATTGTTTTAAGTTATCTTTAGTCTTTCTTTTTTCTTTAATTTCTTGAGTAAATTTCATAACCCCTAATTCTATTTCATGTCTTAACATGACAACTTCTTTTGACAGCTTTTCACATAGCTTCATTTTCTCATTCAGGTCCTCATCAGTATTATTGGCTTCATTCTGATCTGCTAACTTCTGAAGTAGTTCCTTTCTCTTTTTCATGGAATTACTAAGTTTTTCTTTTAGCTCAATGATGAAATCATCAGCCTCCTTAAGTCACTCTTTCAAATTATTGACTTCAGACTAAGATTGATCAAGATCTTCTAAGGCAGACTGTAGTTGTTCTTTCATACCACATGCATCCATTGAGATTCCCAGATCCTCCTCAAGCTGTTAGGCTTATTCTAAGGAACTTAGCTCTGATAGCAATTGTTAGAAATAAGGCAGATAACTGAGAGGGGGGGTGAATCAGTTATCTCAAAACTTTCTTACTTTTACTTCCTTTTCTTAACTTAACATTTAGTGATATACCAAAGCATGGAAGAATAAGTAATCATAAGAACTGAAATGAAATCAACACACATAACACAAGGATTTTTACATGGAAACCTTGTTAAGGGAAAAACCATGGGGTGATTAACCTAAGATTGTATTCTCTGTTAAAAGAATAAAGAAGTACAAAATGGCACTTACCAGTTAGGGCTCACTGCCTGAGCACACTGCTCACAAGAGGCTCACTACCTACAAGAGACTTATAGATGATAACAATATGTTTGAAATGATGAACAACATCCACATATGCAAGAATTTAGTTCTGGTTAAGCTCAGTATACCGATCTAGCACATTTCATTCTTCCTCTACTTAATATCACTCTTCCGTCACATTCTGAGCTTGGATTATTGCCTTTGCACTTCTCTCCTTCTCTTCGCACTTCATCCTTGTCACTATCACTTTTTCAACTACACAAGCTTGACTCCATCAGGTATATATATCCGCATCAAGGATTTCAAACAACTTTCTAGTCGGCAACAAGAACACTTAGGATATTTGCAAAATACTATTCTGTTAGCTAAATTCATACTTGATAGATGATGTGCACCAAATACTTAGGCATGGAAATAATTACCTCAGTCAGCCAAAATCATATAACACCTCAATTTACTTGATCAACACCTTCTACACATCTAGATTGAGGTCTGATACTTTGTTGGCCAGTTCTTCCTCTATCTACACTGTCTAACTGAAGTCTGATACTCAGATGCTCATATCTTTCACATGCTTTTCCACCGGAGGCTAAATCTCTGGAATACAATAGTTCAGATACTCCTTATTACTCACCCAAATCTGCAGCATGCTGGGTTTCACCATCAGAGAGTTCCGGACCCAATCTGTCAGACCCTATCATATGCTCTGTTCTTGACTACCAGATCAACCTATCTTCAATCTGACTTCCAGTATGAGTAATTTATGCACTGTGAATGTGTGGGATATACTTTGTTGCCATCAATGACAACATTTATGAATCCTAGTAGTATCTCTTGCCAACAGACGTGTCATTAAGATCCATAAGTCAAGGAATGATCTATAAGCCTTCTCCTTCAGCTAATTATTTGAGACTGTCAGGGTGCTCTGCTCTGTTGTTCTCAAAATCAGCTACGCTCATTTTTCTAGACAACCCCTACGAAACTTGTCTATTTCGTAGACTAAACTCTAAGTTCACTTATCAAGGCAAGTACTCTTAGCCTCGTGCGAAGTCATTTGACAACATATACTAGCTTGTAACACTCCCCTAAGTCTTTTCCTTGAAGTTCATGAAAATCGACTAAGTTACAAGCTGGTCAAATACCAATTTTGATTATTTTTAGGGTGTTGGAATTTTTTTTTTTAGGTTTACATGCATTGATGGTGAAATCCACCACTCTTGCATGTTTACTATTGTTTTGATATGCATAGTTGGTTGATTTAGCCGCTCTTGCATATGATTGTGATTTGAACCTTCCAACGTGTAATAGCAGCGGTTTTCACCGCTCTTACATGTTTCAAGTCATTTTACTTTACATGTTCGAGCAGTCTTTTCCCCCGCCCGTGCATGTTGACTGCCTAATGTAGTGACGGTGAAATCTGCCACTCAGACAAAATCTTAGCGAATCTCTCAACTTGAAGTTGCATTAATGGCATTCATGCCATGTTTTAATGCAAAATTTTAAACCTATTTAATTGCTTTTTTATTTTGTTTTGTTAGTTTATTATTACCAAACTTCATATTCAACTGGTAAAACTCTCTTTGGGATCGTTTGATCGTGACACCTGTGGATTCATGTGTATTTCACCATTTGTGCATGTACTAGGGTTTTGGGTTGACCTTTCCAGGTAAGCCTTTGTTTTCCATTCTTTTTTTGTTTTCCTGCTTGAAAATAAAAGGTGTGATTAGTATTGTTGTCGTTTATTGTCGTTTCATTGAGGTTTTTTGACAAAAGTTGTAGTTTGTTGTTTATGTGTGTGATTCAACCTTTTATTGCCATGATAGACTTAGGTCTTCCCTACAAGTTTTTGAACTTGTATGAGCGGCCCTTTTTTGCTGCTCGATTCGCGTTCCTACCATGATGCAACTCTTTGCTATGTAGTGGCGGGGTTTTCCTCCGCCCTCACATCCCTAAAGACTTGCATTTTTTCCCATATGTAAGGGTGGTTAAAACCGCCACCCTTACATAGTCTTTATGTATCTTTTACATGCAGAAGTAGTCAATACGCCCGCCTTTACACATAACTTCAAATTTTCAAAAATGCTTGCAGTAGCAGTCAATTTGATTGACGATACATCAAAACCCTTCATTCAACTTGCACCAGTGGTCCGTTTAGCCAACCTTACATGTGCTTGAAGATATACATTTTTCCCACCTGCGATGGCGGTCCTTTTCGCTGCCCATACATGAAAATCTCACTTTTGCTACATGCAAGGGCGGGCCTTTTCGCCGCCTATACATGAGATAAACCTTCTCACATGTAGGAGTGGTCATTTTGACCGCCTGTGCATGAATTTCTTCAAAAAATTCCTAACACTGGGAAATTCTTGCAAATGAGACCTATTAACCCGCTTTCACCCTTTACCTCGATTTGCATGCACTAAGGCCCTTCAACGCATACTTTCCTGTCCATGATCATCGAATTGTGGTTATTCCAATTTATCCATTTTTCCCCTAACTATGAGATCATGGCCTTTTGCAGTTCTCAACAAGTGTCTGTGGTAGATATCTCTTCCAGAGTTCTCTCCAGAGCTGATGTTGGAGCCGTCTCCATCTAAAGCCAAAATCATTAAATAAAAGTACCAAGGTTTCTTCCTGGTGACTTCAGTGCAGTCAAATATTGATGAAATCAGGGATACAAAAATAGGACATGTAGATATAGCAGAATTTATGGACAGAACAAAATGAACAAATCCTTCTAGACATATGAAAAAGATCATTGACAACAATATTCACTTGGTTGCCTCATTTCTAGTTTCTATACATAATCTTGAGTTCGTTCTTCAGGTGGCTAGCCATTACAACAGGGACACTAGGGTTGTGACAGATTCCCAAGGGAATGTGATCATGAGGTTGGATGTAGAATTCCTTGATAAAATCTTCATGTGTCTGCCTCTTATAAACATTGGACAGATTGATTTTTATCAAGGGCAAAAGGACTATGACACAGATGTGGAAGCTGTAAGAAGGTATATAAACAACAAATGGTTGAAAATTCCTCGAAGTAATCTAACCAGATGGCCGAAGGATCTCCCTAGGAGTGACTTTGTAGAGGAAGTTTGTGACTTGATCACACTTTTGAGTCATATCAAAGGACTCCCTTCTTCCTCCAAGTTTCAAGAATGGATGTACACATACATCAAGGTGATTCTTCGAGGCACATAGAGAATATTCTGGGGAGAGCAGATCAATAATGCATTGCATGAACAATTGGTAAGGGTCAACACAACATTCAAATTCTATATGACCTCATATCTTGTAAATGCTGCTGCTAGCATGAGAAGCTTTTCTAGTTTTACTTAGGTTGGTGAGAGGAGATTGGTTCCTGTATATGAGTATTATCCTCAAATTACATCAATCCATCATTTCTGAAGGGTGAATGGTGCTTTTTTTTAGTATTCATGTGCTTATGGGACAATGAACTTGCTCAGAAGAGGGTCTCAGATGAAGCTTGGGAGGTCGTGAATTCTTTTGGCTGCTTGTTCGTACAATTCCCCATTTTCACATATTTTAGAGTAGGGTATTATCTTGGCTGCCCTTATATTCTTGCACAGTATCCCAGTGACCATATTATCCTCATGGAATTATGTAGACAACTGATTGTAGTGCATAATAAATAGATGGAGCTAAAGAAGTCAAGCATAAAGTTCCCCATTGAAATTGGAAGGTATTCAGTTCAATCGGCTAATAAGGCAAAAATAGTTGATTATGAATTACAGCTAGTCACTATGAAAACTTTCAAGAAAAGGGATCACTTTGACTTTAGGAGAGTGCAAGATAAGATTGAAAGGAATTTAACCTTTCATGTGCCTATGGTGGAAGATATTTGGGCTGATCTCAGGACACAAAATGAGATCAGGAAGTTAGACTACTGCAGACTTCATCTGAGTCAGATAGAAGAGCTGGGCCTTGCTGATATTCTAGACAGAATGGAGGATGATGGGGATGTTCTAGATCCCAAATATAACACTGAGAATGTTGAAGTATCACCTCTTCCAGAGGTGAAATGGCTAGTTAAAGAGGAAACATCCATAAGGAAAAGATTTCAGCTGATCCTGGCTAACACAAATATATGGTTGGAAAGCAAAGGGATCAAATTGAAGGAATTTCTCACAGGGTCTGAGACTGAAGCACAGGAGCAAATAGGCAAGAAAGTAGAGAACATGACCAAAAATAAAAGTGACACCCCTTCTTCCTCCAAAATATGAAAACCAAAGATTAACTTTGTATCCAAGGGAGGGAAGAAGAAAGAAGTTGCAGAAACCTCCAATGTCACTGAATCAAGTGTTGAAGATACAAATGTTGAGCAAATGGAGGTTGAAGATGTTAAGACTGAAGAGCAAAATATTCAGAATTCTAAGGATGCCCAACAAATAGAAGTATATGATAAATCTGATGAGGAAAATGAAACTGAACAAGGCAAGGATGAGGATGCAGAAAAGGAACAACTTGGCAATCCACATCAGTCCCCTGAGAAAGAACTTCCCACTAGAACACAAGTTTCTACACCCCTTCCTCATGCTCCTATTTCTGGTAGTTTTCTAGTAGTTCAAGTGTACCTCTTTCACCTATTTTCATTGTTTCTTCTGATAATACCCCTACTTCTGTAAGAACCAGTTTTGGGACTGTGTTTGATTCTTCTGGCTCTATCCCAAGTTTATCTTCTCCATCTTTTGACATTGGTGAACAATCTATCTTAGAAAATCTTCTGGATGCTTTAGAGAAGGTTGTTGATACAGGTGTAATTTTCACCAACACCAGTCCTATTGTGGCCATAATAGGTGTAAATATGGATCCGGTGAAACAAGTAGTGGACTCATCTCTGATTATTGGTGCTTCTATGCTTCCCCCATGGTTGTCTGCATATACTCCAAAGAGAAAGAAGCAAGCTATTTCACCAGATGAGATTGATATTGAGAAGTTGTTACCTGTGAAATCAAAGACTTTGAAGAAGAAGCCTAAGACTGTTTCTAGGCTTATCAATGAGAAGGGAATCATAGCTTAAAACTAAGGAGTCTCTGGTTCATCGTATCCACATAATAAAAGGTTTACTTGAAGATTTATGTCAAGCTCGTGAAGCCAGTGAAGACAATGATGTCACACTTCTACATAGGTTGGAAGAACTCCCATGTACCCTCATAGGTAAAGACCATAAGTTCCTTTCAGTAGATGAGATGATAAGTTCCTTCGAAAAGATGGTTCAAAGGAAATTTGAAGAGGAGGTGCCCTCAGTAATTTCCATGGACAATCTCTATGATCAGCATTTGACTTGTGAGAACCTGAAGGACAACCTTGACAAACATGAGAAGGTAATAAAGGTAGTAAAAGATGCAATTCTTTAGGCCCACACTATCTCAAAAAATACAGCTAAGCTAGATGCATGTGAAATGGCAGCTATACAGGCCATGTACTAGAATTTTCTGAAGAAGAATGATGGAGGAAGCTGATACCTTAGTTTATTTTATTCTTGTATATGTAATTTGAATTTTGTTGTGGACATATCCATATGTAATTTTCCAAAATGTAATTACATGTGAGGCAAAGGAAGTCCTAAGCCAAATAGGACTCTTCTGTTTGAATAAGTCAAAGTAGTTAGGATTTTCCTATTTTTGCTCTCGGTTTCTCTTATAAATAAAGAGGACCCCCATTGTAAATATTATCTTTTTTCTATTGCAAAGAAACTCTGCCAAATTGGAAAGCATTTTAAGACTTTGAGCTTTTATGTTTATCATATTTTTCAAAGTGAATATCAATATAAGTAGGCAATTTGAGTATCAAACTTTGAGTTGAATCATATTGTTTTATAATAGTAGTGTTCTTATGTCATTGGTGTTATATTATATTGGATCATTGTTGGAATTGTGGAGTTTATTGAAATTTGAGAGGAGTGTTCTTGTTTTGGTTGAATAGACTTTGTGCTATTTTTCTCATTGCGGGAGTTTGTGTTTATTTGTGAGAAAGGGATTGTTTAGAGACTTTGTGCTGTAAACTGTTGTGTTCAAGTTAGTTCTATCATATTGGGTGAAAGTAAAGATTTTGAGCTTCTATTATCTCTTGTGATCATATGTTTTATTGTAGCATTCGGTGAAGACTTTAAGCTACACCTTGTCCTACTTAGTTCTAAATTATAAATCAGTAAAAGGAGCAATGATAGACTTTGTGCTCTTGTGGGTTTCTTGGTTATTCAAATTTGTATTAAGAAAGTGCTCTTTTATTTTGTAAACATCATTTCTAAAAAATGAGAAATGGATGATATGGTCTCACCCCTAAATTAGTATTTAGTGTAAATAAGTTTGTGATAGTTGATAGGGAACCTCTCCTTACTAAGAGGAGAGATTTATCTCATTACACTATGGTTGATATAACCATTTTGCCTTCAGTTAGTTAAAGACAAAATATTCACCCAACATGCTCTAAGAAAATAGTTGATCTTCTGATAGCGATAACTTTCTGGTAACTGATCCAAGTGCTTTGAATTTTGGATATGATGTAGATGAATGAATGTAGATACTAAGTCTAGATCCACAAGATGTGAAATAGAACTGTGGCCAAATATCAGACCAAGAACTAAAACTGCTTCTGACTAAACTGCCTGAACTGAGCTGGAAAATGAAAGAAATTGAAATGCAAACAAACTAAAATGCAAATATTTTTGGTTGATGTAAGATTGCTCTTGAACCAGGGATGCTCCTACATCAGACATCTAGGGTTATTGAGAAAGTGAGTCCCTCAATTTGCTGAGGCTAGGAGAGAACCAAGGTGGTCCACCTCAACCTGAGAAATCCATGATGAATCCTCTTCTGGTCTACCTTTCCACTTCACAAGATATTCTTTATATTGTCTTCCTCTTGTGTTGTGTCTAGCTCTGCTATCCAAAATGTCTTCAATCTGCTCTAGTGCTTGTTGTGGTAATTGCATCTTCAAGTTTTCTTCCATGCTATCATTGAACTCTGCTTCATGATACGGTTAAAGGTCTGCAATGTTGAAAATAGGTGATGTACCCAATGTCTCTGGTAACTCCACTTCATATGCATTTCCTGAATCAAATTTTTTGAGTATCTTACAAGGTCCAAACTTCTTCATCTTCAACTTGTTATAAGTCCCAACTGGAAATCTCTCTTTTCTCAAGTACACCATTACTTCATCCCCCACTTCAAATTCCTTATGTCTTCATTTCTCATCTGCATTTTCCTTATACTTACTATTCATATTCTCCAAATGCTTCTTCACCTAATTATGCATTGTCTTCATATGATCTACAAATTCTTCTGCTTCTGCACTTTTCTTTTCTTCTGTACTGATATCTCTCAATTCTACAACTCCTCTAGGATTTACTCCAGTCATAGTCTCAAAGGGTGTTCTTCCAGTACTCCTATTTACTAAATTACCGTATGTAAACTTTTCTTGTGAAAGAATCAAATCCTAACTTCTTGTCTTCTCTCCAATCAAACACCTCAACAAGTTTCCCAAACTCCTATTCACTACCTCTATCTGTCCATCTGTCTGTGGATGAAAAGTTGAACTAAACTTCAAATCTATCTTCATCTTCTTCCAAAGTATCTTCTAAAAGTATTCATCAAACTTTGTGTCTCTGTGTGAAACTATACTCTTAGGTAATCCATTACAATCTTACAATCTCCTTGAAAAATAGGTCAGCTACATGCACTGCATCAGTTGTCTTCTTACAAGGTATGAAATGAGCCATCTTTGAAAATCTATCAACCAATACAAATATTGAATCATGTCCTCTCTGTGTCTTAGGCAATCCCATTACAAAATCCATGCTTATGTCTTCCCAAGGTCTCTTTGGTACTGTCAAAGGTTTAGACAATCCAGTATTCTGACTACTCCCTTTTGAAACTTGACAAACTCTACAACTTTGCACAAATCTCCTAACATCCTTATGTATCTATGGCCAAAAGTAGTTTTCACTCACCAAAGCCACTGTCTTATCAATGCCAAAATGTCCTGCTAATCCACCGCTATGCTTCTCCTTGATCAAATTATTTCTCATTAAACTTCTAGGTATGCATAACTGACTTCCTTTGAGCAACATATCCTCTTGAATGAAATAGTCCAACCATTTACTCCTATCTATCACAATAGGTTCCTTACATGCTTTCCAAGGTTTTGCAAAATTAGTGTCTCCCTCATACATGATCTTCAATTTATCAAAACCCTATACTACAACTCTCATATCTGTCAACAAGTTTCTTCTCCTACTCAATGCATCAACTTTATTTGATTTACCACTCCTATGCTTGAAAACAAAAGTATAACTCTACATGAACTCTACCCATCTCATATGTCTCTAATTCAACTTACCTTGACTATTCAAGTACTGCAAATCTTGATGATCTGTATATAATACAAACTCCTTAGGCAACAAATAATGTCTCCACTTCTTCAAGGCTTGAATTATAGCATAGAACTCTTGATCATAAACTGAATATCTTCTTCTTTCATCATTTAACTTCTCATTGAAATATGCTACAGGTCTTCCTTCTTGACTTAACATAGCTCCAATTGCATTTCCACTTGTATCACAATCAACTTGAAATACATTATTGAAATCAGGTAAAGCCCAAATAGGTTGCTCTGTCACTTTCTACTTTAACAACTCAAAACTTTTATCTGCTCTTGACGTCCACTTAAAATCTTTTCTGTCACCTCTCATTGTCTCTATCATAAGGTTACATACTAAACTAAAATTTTTGATGAAATTCTAGTAGAAACTAGCTAATCCATGAAATGATCTAACCTTTCCAATGCTCTCTGGTGTAGGCCATTCAACAACTGCTTTTACTTTCTCAACATCTATCTTCAATCCTTTTGCAGAAATCACAAATCCCAAATATACTAGTTCTTCCTTCATGAAACTACACTTCTTGATGTTTATTAGGGATTTCTCTTCTCTCAGTCTCTACAAAACTTGTCTAATATGCCACAAATGTTCTTCTTTTGTCTTACTAAAAATTAGAATATCCTCCAAGTATACAATCACAAACTTACCCAAGAATTTCTTCAGAACTTCATTCATCAATCTCATGAAAGTACTCAATGCATTTGTCAATCCAAAGGGCATCACTAACCACCCATACAATCCTTCATTTGTCTTAAAAGTAGTCTTCCATTCATCACCTTCTCTAATTCTAAACTAATGGTATCCACTCTTCAAATCTATCTTTGTGAAATATATTGCTCCACTCAAACAATCCATGATATCATCCATCCTAGGTAAAGAAAATCTATACTTAACTGTGATCTTGTTTATTGCTCTAGAATTAGTACACATTCTCCATTCTTCATCTTTCTTCGGTGCCAAAACTGTAGGTACTACATAACGACTCAAACTTTCTCTGATCAAACCTTTCCTCAACAAATCTTGTATTTGTCTATTCAATTCTTCATTCTCTGCTGGTGTCATTCTATGTGCTACTTTATTAGGCCAACTTGCTCCCAGTATAAGATCCATGTGATGACTAATACTCCTTATAGGTGGCAATCCTTTAGGCACATTATCTGATATGATGCCTTCATAATCTATCAGCAACTCCTTTATCTCCTCCGGTTGTGATTCTTTAGTCTCCTTCAATACTTCAAGCTTCTTAGGAATCAAGGCATAACACATATTCTCATGTCTCAAACCATCCAGAATTTTTTTTCCATCTACCAAACAGATTCTAGCTTTTCCACATACTTCACTCCTAGCATCATCCTCCAAAGAAATCAAAGTAATTCTATTTCCATTTGTTGTTATAGTATATGTATTCTTTCTCCCATCATGTGTGGCTTTTCTATCATACTGCCAAGGTCTACCCAACAAGATATGATAAACATCCATAGGCATAATATCACACAAGACTTCATCATGATAAGATCCACTATGAAATTTCACCAAACATTGTTCACTCACCAATACCTTATGATCATCATGAATCTATGCTATCTGATAGGGCTTAGGGTGTTTTAATCTTTCCAACTTCAACTTAGTCACCATCTCCTCTAAAACTAGGTTATCTAAACTACCACTATCAATTACAACTTTACAACACTTACCTCCTGATTAGCATCTAGTTCTGAACAAGCTTTTCCTCTACAGTGGTTCTTTATTTGTCTCTTCTTGAAATAGTTCTCTTCTCATCACAAGTGATTCTCCTTTCTCTAGTTTACCAATTGAACTCGGTGATCCAATAGGTTCTTCTTCCACACAACTTGCTCTTCCACTATTTTCTATCTTCTTACTTGTACTACCCTAATTACATTTAAATGTGCTATGTCCTTTACCTCCACACTTGAAACAAGTACCTCTGAATGCTCTCTTATAAATTCCTCTTCCTTCTCTCCTGTATCCATCATTTTTCTATGCACTAGGGTTTCCTCTCTGGTAAAAAAATATGTCATCTCTCCAGTAAGCATTGTAATCTCTGTCATGCTTCTTAGATGGGTTGTCAAACTTGTTCTGCTCTAGATATGATCTGTCTCCTCTAGAAAATGTCCTACCTCTTTCAAATTTACCTCCTCTACCTCTCTGTCTTTGATCATGCTTCTTATTCAGCTTCTGTTCAACTTTTAGGCAAATTGATATGCTTCTTCCAAAGATGTCATCCTTACCAAACTCAGTTCCTCTTGAATGTTCAATCTCAATCCATTGATATATCTAGCCACTTTTTCCTTGTTTGCTTCACTATATTATCATTTTATGAAATTCTTCAGTGTACTCCTTCACAGATTTCTCCTTTTGTCTCAAGTTTTGCAATCTCTTTAACAGCTCCAACTCATAGTCAATAGGTATAAACTGATTCTTCAACTTTGTCACCATCTGGTCCCAATTTGTAATCTTTTCTTTTCCTCTTTTGTTTCTTTCCAACTGAACTTCTTTTCACCATATAGCAGCATGTCCTTTCAACTTTTTCTTTGCAAATTTCACCTTCTCCGGATCTTCAATTTCCTCATATTCAAAGTATTCTTCCATGTCATTTATCCAATCAGTCAATTCTTCAAGATTGAAATTACTAATATAGTTCAGCACATCAACTCTAGGTCTCTTTCCAATCATTGAAATAGCTCACAACATCTTTACTTGATATGATTCTTCCTCTTCATCACCTCCTAGGGTTTTGCCAATTTGTTCAATAGATTGAAATTCTTCTTCCTCATTGCTTTCAACATTAGGTATCAGTGTCAATCCTCTTTGCCTATCTTCTTCAATAACATCTAATCAAATTCACATTATTTTCATCATCTCCATCATCTCATCCATTCATCTAGCCATTGTTCCAATAGCACTAACTCTCCTCAGTGGCATTCTTCCTACGATCAAGTGTAAACTACCTTAGGTATGGTGATCGGGATACAAGGTGACAACTGCCTCACAATTGGCGATCGGTTGCAACACAAGTAACCTATCTCAATTTGATGATTAATCCACAACAAGATCTTATGGAATTCCATCACCAACTTCATCCAATTTTCTCCCAAAGATTCAAACTTTCACTCTGATACCACTTGGTGTAGTCATGGTAAGAGGCTTCACAGAATGAACTGTCTAGGCTGTGCAGTAAGAGTAAACACAATGGGAACAACTCAAAGAAATGGAACAAATGTAGATTCAGTCATTTAGTATATCATAGAATTCAAATATAATCTAGCTCGCAACATGCAGTCTTACAATTAGGGATCACATGCCTAATTACATACATGCGTAAGGTAAAGCTTTGAAGCTCCTTTGCATAAGAATCTAAACTATGAACTATTGATAACTTCTAAAATCTTTTAACTGCTTGCCTAAGGATCTATTACATCTTTATATATCATCTCCAGACCAATAGATTCCTTTGGGTTGGCCAAGGAAGGTCACAAACTCCAATGAAGAGTTGTAACGTGTATACAAATAGATTGGACCTATATGCATAGAACACTTCCTCAAATGAGTAGAATAATGTGTAGACCCGTGGGGAAGGTTGGCCATTAACCATAGATCTTTGAATGATGTGCCATTAAGATTTACAAGTCAAGGAATGATCCACAAGCCTTCTCCTTCAGCTGATTATCTCAGACTGTTAAGGTGCTCTCTTGAGAAAACAGTTGATCTTCTAATAGCGATAACTTTTTGATAACTGATCCAAATGCTCTAAATTATAAATATGATGTAGATGAATGAATGTAGATACTATGTCTAGATCTGTAAGATGTGAAATGCAACTACAGCCAAATACTAGACCAAGAACTGAAACTGCTTCTGAATGAACTGCTTGAACTGAACAGGAAAATGAAAGAAACTGAAATGCAACTATTTTTGGTTGATGCAAGATTGCTCTTGAACTGAGGATGCTCCTACATTAGGATATAGAGATGGAGAGATATACATATAGAGGGGTAGCGATAGAAAGAGAGGATTGAGAGAGAGAGTCCTAGTTTTCTTGTTTTCATTTCCTTCATCAATAAGGGAGAGGGAGAGATAGAGGGGAGAGATAGGGGGAGAGAGGCAAGAGATAGATATAGGGATAGATAGTGAGGTAGAGAGAGATAGAGAGGAGATAGATAGGGAGAGATAGAGTAGACATAGGGGAGAGATAAGGAGATAGAGAGTGAGCGAGATGTCCACAGAGATAGGGAGATAGAGGAATGATAGGGGAGAGAGAGGAAAGAGATAGGGAGAGATAGATAGGTAGAGAGAGAGGAGATAGATTGGGAGAGATAGAGGAGACAAAGGGAGAGATAGGGAGATAGAGAGTGAGTGAGATGTCTAAAGAGATAGGGAGAGAGATTGAGAGGTAGAGGGATGATAGAGAGGAGAGATACCTGGAGATAGAGGTTTAGGGTTGCTCAAATTTAGGGTTTAGGGGTTGTGGGTTAGGGATTAGGGGCATTATTTAGGGTTGAGGGATTTAGAGAGAGAGAGAGACTTCTTTTGACATGCAACTGTAAACCTTGAATACTACCCCTAAACCCTAAACTTGAGCAACCCTAGAAACCTCTTAACCTTAAACAATTCCCCTAAATCCTCACCCTTAATCCCTAACCCCTAACCCCTAAACCCTAAACTTGAGAAACCCTAAACCCTTAAATCCTAAACCACAAACCTGTAAACCCTAAACACTAAACCCAAGCAATCGTAAACCTTTATCTCCTTATCTCCCTATCTTTGTATCTCTATCATTCCTCTACCTCTCAATCTCTCTCCCTATGTCTCTGGCCATGTCTCTCACTCTCTATATCTCCCTATTGGTCCTCTCCCTCTAAATCCTAAACCCTAAACCTCTAAATCTTAACCCATAAACCCTAAACCCTAAATAATGCCCCTAAACCTTAACCCCAAACCCCTAAACCCCTATCTCCCTATCTCTCCCTTATCTCCCTATCTCTATCGTCCCTCTACCTCTCACTCCTCCCTATTTCTCTGGACATCTCTCTGACTCTCTCTCCCTATCTCTCCCCTCTATCTCCTCTAACTTTCCCTATCTATCTCCTCTATCTCTAAACCCCTAAACCTTAAATCCAATCAACTCTAAACCTCTATCTCCATATCTCTCCCCTATCTCCCTATCTCTATCATCTCTCTACCTCTCAATCTCTCTCCCTATATTCCTAGCTATGTGCCTCACTCTCTATCTCCCTATATCTCTCCCTAGTCTCCTCTATATCTCCCTATCATTCATCTCTCTCTATAAACCCTAAACCCTAAAACTCTAAACTTGAACCCCTAACCCTTAAACAATAAACCCTAAACCCTAAATAATTCCCCTAAACCCTAAACCCAAGTAACCCTAAACCTCTATCTCCCTATCACCTTTATCCCTCTACCTCTCAATCTCTCTCCCTATGTCTCTGGTCATGTCCCTCACTCTCTATCTCCCTATCTCTCCCCTCGGTCTCCTCTATATCTCCCTATTGGTCCTCTATCTCTCTCTAAGCCCTAAACCCTAAACCTTAACCCCTAACCCCAAAACCATAAACCCTGTTGACATTCTTTGAATCTGCATTAGGGATTGCCAGTTCTAATGGATAGGCAGATTCAGCCAACTGAATACAGGAGGTTGCGTGAGCTCCTCCCCTTCACTTTTGGTTCTGCCGCACCAAGGGGGGTATCCCTATAACTCAAGATGTAACCTTGACTAGCTCAAAGATAGAAAGATCTAACTTGACAATAACAGGCAGAATACTCTCATGTATGGACCAAGATCTGTATGATAGATCACAAGGCTGGCAACATTCTTGGACATGATGTCTGGTTGGGTATGAGAGCATGCAGGGGGTTCCTAATCCTACTCCTACAACTAACAGGTGGAAGTATGAAATGTTTTGATATGAATTTGGATGCAAAGTTGGACATGGTGTATAACACAAGAACACAGCATGACTGGTGCCTATCCAGGGCTTGGAGTCGGTAGACATACACCTGTGAATGATCAGCATGAATAGCTAGAACTGGATTTCAGGGGGACAAACATGATATCTGCCTTACAGATATCTCCCAATATAGAGTGTTGAGCTATCTCTACTTATGGTATCCCTACTGCAGTATACCCTTCCCAATGTTCAACCTGAAAACAGTTTAATCTGCCCCTTGAGCAGAGGTCAAAAGATCAGACATTCAACATAGGAATTCTATGCTCCAGAATCTAAACATAAGCAAATATCCAGATCCAGAAGAAGAATACATGCAATACTGGAGACAGAATTAACACAACACATGCTAAACAACATTACTCATATAAGATCAACCATGAAACCAGTGGATTCATGCCAAGTCCTACAACAGGAGATACATAAACTCTCAAGATTAAACTGTACAGAGCAACCAGATCAGCTGGTTTGCATTACAGAGCCAAAAATCATCAACTTTCAACAACCTCAAAAGAATAACACCATCTGCATTATATAGCAGGAGGGTGTCTTCAGCATCAACTACCAGGTTGACCAAAATTCCTGCCAGATATACAGTACCATAGAAATGGCGCTCAAACTTGAATGCAGCAGGTAGGGGAGGAGACAGGAAGATTTCTCGAGCCTTGCGCCGCCACCTCGGGATTCAGATCTTCAATCAGGTACAACATTCGTCCACGCCATCGCCCATACCTCTGCAACAATCGCCATTGATGGCGCACCAACCCGCGGCCTCGGGAAGAACATCAAACAGACAGTCGCAACCGCTTCCCGCCGAGATTCATCATCATGATGTTTCGAATATGCAGGATAACATTATCCCACATGCACCCCGCAGCAACCTCCTTTGCACTTTATATACTAGGTCATGAGCATATATCATGTCGGCGCTTTTGCTCCTGACGACACTAGTATAGACTTCATCATCATCATCCTCCAGCAGCATGATATCCTGTTGTTCGAAATATCACCCTGACGTCATCATGATATTTGAAATATAACCTTCATGATAATCGGCACAACCTGATCCTCCGGAGGAACATCCTCCTGCTGAGCTTATAACAAAAGTCTGGCCGATGAACATCCTGATGACGTCATCATCATATCCTGCTGACGTCATCATCATATCTGGATGACGTCATCATCATGTTTGCAAATATCAGGAGGTCTCTTCAAGATGATCAGTGTTAGAAATATGACTCCCGCGGGACCTTGATGACGTCATCATCATATTAACATCATCATGATATTCGGAAGACAACCGGATATTTGGAAATATCCTCCTGATGTTCAAATATCAGGTTGCACTGTAGCTCCTCTATAAGATCGGGGTGATAACTGAATATGATGATGCTGCTTGAAAAGATCACCCCCCGGAGATAATGCGCGAAGCCAACAGGCGGATATCTCCTTGATATTAGCATCATCATGATGCTCGAACAAACAAACATCCGGGTGATATGAAAATATCACCCCCTCCTTCGGAATATCATGATGCAGATAGGCAGAGAAAAAGATATCACCCTGAGATAAGGATGACGTCAGCATCATCAGGATGAGAAACAAAGAACAAGAAGTGATACAACATCATCAGGATGATATTGACTAAGATCATCCTGACGTTCCAAAATATGATGACCCTAGTGAATATCGGGTCGCACTTAGAACTCTTCAACAACATCATCAGGATGATCATAACCAAGATCACCCGATGATAAAAATATCACCCCGGTGAAATATCATGAAGGCAGAAAATATGATGACCACCGCAAGCAGCAGGATGACAACTGAAAAAATGATGATGATGACGACCCTTAGGATAAAACAAGTTAGGTCGAGCAACTCAAAGAATAAGCAACATCATCATCATGCTCGCGCAAGGTGATAAATGGAAGATCACCGGAGACATTGAAGAATCACCCTCGCAAGCAGATAAGGGCGCACTGTAGCTCGTCAGCATCATCAGGATAAAACCTGAACATCACCCGACAGCGAAATATGATGATGACGATGAGAAACCGGTCGAAGGAGAACATGATGATGCTGACCTTCATGGAAACAAACATGATGATGATGACCTCCTCCTCAAGAAAATATGATGATGCAGCTGAAAAATACTGAGGAGGTCCGTTACTTAGAGCATTTTTTGGATACTTAGGGAGAGTGCCTGAATGAAAATTTTTCAAAAAACTACCAGTCAATTCAGGCGTCAACAGTGGCTCTGTCTGGGGACGTGCAGGTGAAAGACTGCAGCGAGAACCCCAGATCTCTGGGATGCAGACCAGTCCCTTATCTATTGGGCACAGAGTCAAATACTGCACTGACCTGCATCACCAAACACACTTGATGGCCTAAGGCCACCAAGAAAATAAAAGCATGTATCTCCCTTTGTCAAATATCTTGTTTTCATCTGCATGCACTGGGTCATGCTTGGAGATACTACAAAGATCCACCCACAAACAAATCTTGTCATCTACACATTCAACCCTCTGATTTGGCTTGTCATCATCCTTGTGCAGATAACCCTCAGCATCATGTGACATGCGGGTGCAGAATGTTTCAGGCAATGCATGCTCAAATGGTATGTAACACTTATCATCATCTGCATCAGCAGTATGCATTGTAAAATGATCTCCTAGTTGGACTGCAAATAGGAAACACTCAGAGTCCACCACACAACTAGGAAGATCAGGGCTCATTGTGTTATATGCTGGCATATCAAAAGAAAAGCTTTCAAAATCACAATTGTGCACATCATGTACACAACCATCTGGTACACCAGGCTGGAAAAGATTAGGCTCTGACACCTCTTTACAATCAGGCACATTTTTACAATCACTTACCTGATGTATGTTGTTTCCTCTTTCATTAGGATGAGAAACAGAATCCAAGCCAAAAATAGTGTCTAGATCTTCACCACACTCAGACAGATCCTCATCACCACATGTGTCATAAATGGGTGGCCCAGGTACATCAGCTTCATCATAGTATGCCATTTGTTCATGGGCAGCAGAGCATACCTCTTCATCACCAATGGATTCATTCTGTGGAGGAGTATCAGCCTGTGTATCATAAGCAAAACAGCCATCAAATGAAAAACAATCATGCTCTGAACTAGCACTTATTTCAATTTCTGACTGCTCTTCATGATCTCCATGTGTTTGAAAGATAGGCAATGGGTCACACATAGGACTGCTTCTCTGTTTGCTTATATCTTCTCTGTCTTGAGTACAATACTCACAATTTTCTCCACAGGTCCATTCTAAAAATTGCTCATTGCTGTCCACAACCTCATTGTTGTCTTCATGGTCAGATGCCTCATGATTGCAATGGGAATCCTCATTAGTCCTTTCACTGGCATCCTCAACATTCATCTTTTCATCTTCACATGATGCCTTCATGACTTGGTCATTTGCAGCTTCATAACCATTTTTCACACCAAGGCCTGGGGACAGGGGTTTCAGCAGGTGCATATTTCTCATTTCTTCTATATTCTCAATGAACCTGTATGCCATCTGCATACTTGTCACCTTGAAATCCCTCAGTAATGCACTAGAGCCCTCCTCAAAAGCTTCAAAGAATATGCCAACACAGGCTGAAATATCAGGTCTGAAACTTTCAGGGACATGTGAAAGGGCTACTGCAAACCTATGACTGAAATCAACACATGGCTCTTCATCTTGTTTTCTGATTCTCATCAATTCTGCAACAAGATCAGCCGGTTCTTTTGCAAATTCTTCTTTGAAACAGTCAGCAAGTTCATCCCAACAGGCAAAGGATCTCTTTGGAAAGCTCAAATACCAGTCTTTTGCTTTTGCATCAAAGGACCTAACAAGAAACCTCATCCACATATCCTCATCTCTGAATGAATATTTTCCCATAAAACTTTGAAAATTTTGGATATGTGCATTCCCATCACATACATTGTGACCACTAAATCTAGGCATCTGACAGTATATCCTAGCAGGCATAGTTTCTACTTTATAATCCACCCATGACAAATCCAGTTGGTCATACAAAGGATCAAAAGGGCTGACAGGAAGTTTAGCTTTCTGACTGGCAGACACAACAGGGTTACTGCTTCTTAACTGGGCCTGCTCAGCCTCTAAGAATATCAACCTATTTCTTATCTCTTCAATCCCTTTATCCAACATTTTACCACTGAGTGTGGGATAACTCATACTTGGATTCATAAAAATCTTACTCCTAGACATCCTTTGTCTGTCTAAGACCTAAGGCTTCCCCTGGCATCTAACTTATGCAGTAAAACAACAAATAAAGGGGAAGTAACAAGGTACCTTTTCTCATACAGATGCAGAAATATGTACATCTTTCAACCAATAACATACATCTATCTTTCATGTGCATTTAGATCTTTTTTGCAGAGTCGCCACCTCTCCAGAGAGGATAAAATTTACAGCAGCTGAAAGCTACTTCTCCAGGTTCATTCCACCAGCAGAGCATCATTTTGTTAGTGACTCGGATGGGTCACAAGTATTATTCTTTATTTTATCAATCCTTCCCCAGTAGAGTTGCCATTTTGTTGACGACTCGGATGGGCCACAAGATATAACACTTTTTCATCAATTTTCTCCCCAGCAGAGTCGCCATTTTGTTGACATTCTTTGAATCTGCATTAGGGATTGCCAGTTCTAATGCATAGGCAGATTCAGCCAACTGAATACAGGAGGTTGCGTGAGCTCCTCCCCTTCACTTTTGGTTCTGCCGCACCAAGGGGGGTATCCCTATAACTCAAGATGTAACCTTGACTAGCTCAAAGATAGAAAGATCTAACTTGACAATAACAGGCAGAATACTCTCATGTATGGACCAAGATCTGTATGATAGATCACAAGGCTGGCAACATTCTTGGACATGATGTCTGGTTGGGTATGAGAGCATGCAGGGGGTTCCTAATCCTACTCCTACAACTAACAGGTGGAAGTATGAAATGTTTTGATATGAATTTGGATGCAAAGTTGGACATGGTGTATAACACAAGAACACAGCATGACTGGTGCCTATCCAGGGCTTGGAGTCGGTAGACATACACCTGTGAATGATCAGCATGAATAGCTAGAACTGGATTTCAGGGGGACAAACATGATATCTGCCTTACAGATATCTCCCAATATAGAGTGTTGAGCTATCTCTACTTATGGTATCCCTACTGCAGTATACCCTTCCCAATGTTCAACCTGAAAACAGTTTAATCTGCCCCTTGAGCAGAGGTCAAAAGATCAGACATTCAACATAGGAATTCTATGCTCCAGAATCTAAACATAAGCAAATATCCAGATCCAGAAGAAGAATACATGCAATACTGGAGACAGAATTAACACAACACATGCTAAACAGCATTACTCATATAAGATCAACCATGAAACCAGTGGATTCATGCCAAGTCCTACAACAGGAGATACATAAACTCTCAAGATTAAACTGTACAGAGCAACCAGATCAGCTGGTTTGCATTACAGAGCCAAAAATCATCAACTTTCAACAACCTCAAAAGAATAACACCATCTGCATTATATAGCAGGAGGGTGTCTTCAGCATCAACTACCAGGTTGACCAAAATTCCCGCCAGATATACAGTACCATAGAAATGGCGCTCAAACTTGAATGCAGCAGGTAGGGGAGGAGACAGGAAGATTTCTCGAGCCTTGCGCCGCCACCTCGGGATTCAGATCTTCAATCAGGTACAACATTCGTCCACGCCATCGCCCATACCTCTGCAATAATCGCCATTGATGGCGCACCAACCCGCGGCCTCGGGAAGAACATCAAACAGACAGTCGCAACCGCTTCCCGCCGAGATTCATCATCATGATGTTTCGAATATGCAGGATAACATTATCCCACATGCACCCCGCAGCAACCTCCTTTGCACTTTATATACTAGGTCATGAGCATATATCATGTCAGCGCTTTTGCTCCTGACGACACTAGTATAGACTTCATCATCATCATCCTCCAGCAGCATGATATCCTGTTGTTCGAAATATCACCCTGACGTCATCATGATATTTGAAATATAACCTTCATGATAATCGGCACAACCTGATCCTCCGGAGGAACATCCTCCTGCTGAGCTTATAACAAAAGTCTGGCCGATGAACATCCTGATGACGTCATCATCATATCCTGCTGACGTCATCATCATATCTGGATGACGTCATCATCATGTTTGCAAATATCAAGAGGTCTCTTCAAGATGATCAGTGTTAGAAATATGACTCCCGCGGGACCTTGATGACGTCATCATCATATTAACATCATCATGATATTCGGAAGACAACCGGATATTTGGAAATATCCTCCTGATGTTCAAATATCAGGTTGCACTGTAGCTCCTCTATAAGATCGGGGCGATAACTGAATATGATGATGCTGCTTGAAAAGATCACCCCCCGGAGATAATGCGCGAAGCCAACAGGCGGATATCTCCTTGATATTAGCATCATCATGATGCTCGAACAAACAAACATCCGGGTGATATGAAAATATCACCCCCTCCTTCGGAATATCATGATGCAGATAGGCAGAGAAAAAGATATCACCCTGAGATAAGGATGACGTCAGCATCATCAGGATGAGAAACAAAGAACAAGAAGTGATACAACATCATCAGGATGATATTGACTAAGATCATCCTGACGTTCCAAAATATGATGACCCTAGTGAATATCGGGTCGCACTTAGAACTCTTCAACAACATCATCAGGATGATCATAACCAAGATCACCCGATGATAAAAATATCACCCCGGCGAAATATCATGAAGGCAGAAAATATGATGACCACCGCAAGCAGCAGGATGACAACTGAAAAAATGATGATGATGACGACCCTTAGGATAAAACAAGTTAGGTCGAGCAACTCAAAGAATAAGCAACATCATCATCATGCTCGCGCAAGGTGATAAATGGAAGATCACCGGAGACATTGAAGAATCACCCTCGCAAGCAGATAAGGGCGCACTGTAGCTCGTCAGCATCATCAGGATAAAACCCGAACATCACCCGACAGCGAAATATGATGATGACGATGAGAAACCGGTCGAAGGAGAACATGATGATGCTGACCTTCATGGAAACAAACATGATGATGATGACCTCCTCCTCAAGAAAATATGATGATGCAGCTGAAAAATACTGAGGAGGTCCGTTACTTAGAGCATTTTTTGGATACTTAGGGAGAGTGCCTGAATGAAAATTTTTCAAAAAACTACCAGTCAATTCAGGCGTCAACAAACCCTAAACCCTAAATAATGCCTCTAAACTGAAGCAACCCCAAAACTCTATCTCCCTATCTCTCCATATCTCTATCATCCCTCTACCTCTCAATCTCTCCCTACATCTCTAGACATGTCTCTCACTCTCTATCTCCCTATCTCTCTCCTCTATCTCCTCTATCTCTCCCAATCTCTATCAGTCCCCTCTCTATCTCTCTTTAAACCCTAAACACCAAATCCCTAAACCCTAAACCCTAAACCCTAAATAATTCTCCTAAACCCTAACCTCTAAACCCTAAACTTGAGCAATGCTAAACTCATAAACCCTAATCCCTAACCCCAAGAAACTCTCTCTCTCTCTCATCCATCTGTACCCTCTCTTCCTCTTTGGCCCTATCTGTCTCCCATATCAACAAAGCAAATGGAAACAAGAAAATTAGGACATGAAAAAAGGGATGAGGATATAAATTAGTAGGATGAAATGGAAACAAGATAAAAATAAAGTTCATTGGATGGGAATGATGAGAGGAGAGGCAGAAAATAGTGAAATAGGGGAAAATTGGTGGGATCTAGAGAGAGAGAGAGTCCTAGGTTTCTTGTTCATTTCCTTCGTTGATAAGGGAGAGGGAGAGATAGAAGGGAGATATAGGAATGATAGGGGAAGAGAGGTAAGATATAGAGAGATAGGGAGAGATAGCTAAGTAGAGAGAGATAGAGAGGACACATATAGGGAGAGATAGAGGAGATAGAGGGGATAGATAGGGAGATACAAAGTGAGAGAGATGTCTAGAGAGATAGGGAGATAGAGGAATGATAGGGGAGAAAGGCAAGATATAGGGAGAGATAGATAGGTAGAGAGAGAGGAGATAGATTGGGAGAGATAGAGGAGATAGAGGGAGAGACATGGAGATAGAGAATGAGTGAGATGTCTAGAGAGATAGGGAGAGAGATTGAGAGGTAGAGGGATGATAGAGAGAGGGAGATAAGGGAGAGATAGGGAGATAAAGGTTTAGGGTTTAGGGGTTAGGGATTAGGGGAATTATTTAGGGTTGAGGGATTTAGAGAGAGAGAGAGAGAGAGACTTCTTTTGACATGCAACTGTAGACCATGAATAATGCCCCTAAACCCTAAACCTAAGCAACCCTAAACCTCTAAAACTTAAATAATACCCCTAAACCCTAAACCCTAACCCCTAAACCATAAACCCTAAATAATACCCCTAAGCCCTAACTCCTAAACCCCAAACCCCTAAATCCTAAACCCCAAACCTCTAAACCCTAAACACTAAACCCAAACAACCCCAAATGTTTCTCCCTATCTCCCTATCTCTATCATTCCTCTACCTCTCAATCTCTCTCCCTATGTCTCTGGCCATGTCCCTCACTCTCCATATCCCTATCTCTTCCTATGTCTTTGGCCATGTACCTCACTCTCTATATCTTCCTATTGGTCCTCTCTCTCTAAATAGTAAACCCTAAACCATAATCCCTAAATAATACCCCTAAACCCTAAATTTGAGAAACCCTAAAACCCCATCTCCTTATCTCTCCCTTATCTCCCTATCTCTATCATCCCTCTATCTCTCAATCCTTCTCTCTCTCTCTCTCTCTCTCTAGCTATCTCCAAACTTGAGCAACCCTAAACCCCTAAACCCTAAATCTAAGAAACTCTAAACTTCTATCTCCCTATCTCTCTTGTATCTCCCTAACTCTATCATCCCTTTACCTCTCAATCTCTCTCCCTATGTCCCTGGCCATGTGCCTCACTCTCTATCTCCCTATCTCTCTCCTTAGTCTCCTCTATATCTCCCTATCATTACTCTCTCTCTATAAATCCTAAACACTAAACCTCTAAACCTAAACCCCTAACCCCTAAACAATAAACCCTAAACCCTAAATAATGTCTCTAAACCCTAACCCCTAAAATCTAAGCCCGAAACCCTTAAACCCTAAACCTAAGTAACCCTAAACCTCTATCTCCCTATCTCTCCCCTATCTCCCTTTCACCTTTGTCCCTCTACCTCTCAATCTCTCACCCTATGTCTTTGGCCATGTCCCTCACTCTCTTTCTCCCTATCTCTTCCCTTGGTCTCTTCTATATCTCCCTATTGGTCATGTGTCTCTCTCTAAACCCTAAACCTTTAAACCTTAACCCCTAACACCAAAACCATAAACCGTAAACTCCAAATAATACCCCTAAACCCAAGCAACCCTAAACCTCTATCTCCCTATCTCTCGCTATCTCTATCATCCCTCTACCTATCAATCTCTCTCTCTCTCTCTCTCTATATGTCTCTAGACATGTCTCTCACTCTCTATCTCCTGATCTCTCCCCTCTGTCTCCTCTATCTCTCCCAATCTCTATCAGTCCCCTCTCTCTATCTCTCTTTAAACCCTAAACCCCTAAGCCTGAGCAACCCTAAATCCCTAAACCCTAAATAATTCCCCATAACCTTAACCCCTAAACCCTAAACCCTAAACTTGAGCAATTCTAAACTCATAAACCCTAAACTATGCCCCTAAACCCCAACCCCAAGCAACCCTCTCTTTCTCTTAAAACCCTAAATAATGCCCCTAAACACTAACCCCTAACCCCTAAACCTCTATCTCCCTATCTCTGCCTTATCTCCCTATCTCTATCATCCCTCTACCTCTCAATCATTCTCCCTATCTCTCTGGACATCTCACTCACTCTCTATCTGCCTATCTCTCCCCTCTGTCTCCTCTATCTCTCCATATCTATCTCATCTCTCTATCTCTTGCCTCTCTCTCCCCTATCATTCCTCTATCTCCCTATATCTCCCCTCTATCTGTCCCTCTATGTTATCGATGAAGGAAATGAAAATAAGAAAACTAGGACTCTCTCTCCTAGGGAAATTGGAAAGGAAAAAGAAAACTAGGAAAGCTAGGAAAATGATTTAACTAGGAGAGAGAGAGAGAGAGAGAGAGAGAGAGAGAGAGAGAGAGAGAGAGAGAGAGAGAGAGAGAGAGAGAGAGAGAGAGAGAGAGAGAGAGAGAGAGAGAGAGAGAGAGAGAGAGAGAGAGAGAGAGAGAGAGAGAGGGAGAGTTTATATGGAAACTATTGAACAATGATAAAATGTAATGTGGTAGGATGTGGGAGTTTTAGAGTTGTGATATAGCATGGAGATATGTCTGCATGTGGTGATGCTATGGAAATTTAACCATGAGTCATTTGAAGAAGTACTCATAACTACATATTTAATTGTGCTAGTAGAAGCATAAATAATAATGCAAGTGCACTTGTAATAGAGTTGAAGTCCATGTGGAACAATCTAGAGGCTTGGTTATGTTAAGAGAATGTTTTACAATACTACAAGTTGAAAGAATTGGTTAGATGGTTGTATGTGTTACCACAAGCTTATGGTTGGTAGTGGTGGTTATACAAGAAGACATGAATACATTGACTATAGTTAGTAATAAACTATTGATAGTTAGTAACAAACTAAAAAATAATGCTATATTCATTGTATTTATAAATAATAAATATAAATACTATCAAATTAAATATTATTATAATTATAATAATTATAACACAATATATTGATTTATATAATATATTTATTTTAATTAGCAAGATATAGTATATAAATATAAATATTTGAATAATCATAAATATATAAAACTAATATATATAAATATCTATATATTATAATAACTATATATAATGATACTTAAATAAGACAAAGGAATAAGGTAAAGCATAACAAATATCCATTTTGCAAAACATAAAAAAAGGGAAAATGATGTTTTACCAAAGCAAAACGGATATCCGTTAACAACAGATATTCATTTTTCTTTGCTTTTGTCTTGTATGTAGGCTTGGGATTGTCATAGTTGACTTTCCCTCAATTCTAACATTTTTGCAGGTTTCACTCTCTTCTTTGAACTTCACCCTTCATGATGACGACCTTTTTATGCAAAATTGATAAAATGAAAAGGGTTTATAGAATAAATTGTCATCTTTCTAAAAATATAAAATTTGTTTGGTTATCATTTTATTAAATAAATATTAATAATTTTATATATAGTGTGTGTCTGAAATCCTAATGGACACACTAATTCAAAAACATCCATAAATTTCATACTATTTCACCTTTTTAAGATTTGAAAGCTGCATCACACTCTATGATTTTCTGGCTATAGGTTAAAAAAAGAAATTGAATTTTGATTTTTTTGATCGAGTTAGGTTGGCTAGAAAATTACTTTTTAGTTTTTAAAAAAAGTCACAGTAAAAAAATCATAACTAATTATTTTATTGGAAAAAAATTTCAAAAAAATATGCGTTACATCCAGGCATGAGCCCTCTACTTATTTTAAAAGTTTCAATTTTTTTTCTCATAGTTAGGTTGGTTGGAATGACACCCACTTTTTTTTTTCTGAAAAATTTAATAGTTGTTCATTGAAATATTCATTTTTCACTAAGTAAATTTAGTTTTTTTTTAAATAGTAGCCCATAAACTAGATTTAATTCTCTACAAATTTCATTCTTACATCTTTTTCAAATTGTTTAGATAATCCATTCAAATTTTCACATGAACTTGATTACGTATGATTTTTTGTATTTTCATTGCCACTTAGAGGTATAGTTTGGCCCATCATGATCTTGCACATACCCTTAAGCTAGATAAAAGCTAAATAGTGACCAAAGTCAAAGGATGATCAAGGTTAATGTTGATTTAATTGATTGACTAATGTTAGTGGCTATTTTAGAGTCTCAAGAGGATTCAAGGGCTCAAAAAGTCCAAAATATGATATGATCAGGCATGAATAAGATGAGTGTTGGCTGTAGATGATAAGTGTACTATCTAGAAGACTAATGACAGGTCTAAGGACTATCTGAAATGGGGTTTTTGGACTAGATAACTGGAAAGAGTCTATTGATTGCCAAAATTGAGATTGTACCAACTAGAGGCGAGTTAGGATGACTCAAAGGTGACTCAAGATAATCCAAAAGCGTAATTATGCTAATCAAAGGCAATTTTCTGCAGCTCAAAGGTGACTGAATATGATGCAAAGGTGACTTGGGATAACTCAAAGGTGACTATATGAAGCAGAGGTGATTCAGGATGACTCAAAGGTGATTTTCTATCATTCAAAGGTGATTGGATATGATGCAAAGGCGTGGATGAACTGTAAAAAGGTGAGTTCAGTGACAGTGACTTGTTTTTGATAGGTAATTGGCAAGAGAACAAATAACAAAGACACAATGGCTGATACTTGACTTTAGCGTAATTGTGTATGTTCAACAACCCCTTAAGGCCAAGATTTCCATGGTTCTTATCACAAATCAAAAACACTTGAACACATTTGCTTACTCTACCTAAGGTCAAGGTGAATGGCAGTTTGTCAAGCCCACAACTTGGAATCTCCTTCGACTTGAGTAGAGGGACACCTAGAGTGAGTGTGTATACTTTTGACTTTGTGAGAGAGGACAAGTAGGGGCCTCCAGGAATGGAAGGATGACCCAATCACCCTCTACTTGGAAAGCTACAAGTGGCTTATAATAAGCCAAGGTTTTATGTCTCATCTCAAGGGAGCCATATGGTGAGAATCTAGAGAGAATTATGTGTCCTCTTGCCTTGAACAAACTGCCACAAGGTCAAAAATGGGTAGGCCTCTAATCTAAAGGTGTCTAGTAATGATTCAAGGGACTAACATGTTATGAGTGTCCAATAAGCTACTTAAAGCTTTAACTCGTCCTACTAGGAGTCTCATATACACAGGCTATACCTCTTTTCAAACTAGCATTGTACGGTAAGTGCTAATACTAGTTAGACTTAGCTTTCACCTTATCATTTTTTATATAGTAGACAGAACAAAACTACCACTTGAGGTCATTCCCTTGGGGTGAGTACCTCTTTTCCCACCAAGGTAGGACTCTCTAAAGGTGATAACAAGTTCTCTTTCACCCAAGATCCATTTAATAGGCAAGGGGAGAGGATACTTTTGTTATTAGATTAGGGATCTACTAATGCAAGATATGTAAATGTAACAAACATAACAAGTAATCAAGCAAAGAAAAAAAGCAAAGAAAACAAGAAAAGAAAACAAGTTCTTTTTAAGCACCAAACAAAATGTTCCTAGATTAGTTAAAATAAGGTAAATCTTTGATCAATCAACTTGCAACATATTTGTTAGGAGTTTTAGATCCACCTTTCTTTGACAATCAATAAAAAGGTGCACCAACAAATGTTATATTCAAAGAAACCAAGATTGCAATATTTCAGACCAAAGGTGATGAAACAAAATGCAAAAGCAATTAACAAAGAACCAAAAGTGACTTGATTTTTACCAAAGGTGATGTTCTGTTGATCATAAGCAATCTTGGATGATCCAAAGGCAATCAGACACTATGCAAAGGTGATTTTCTATTGTCTAGAGGGGTTTGATAGTCTATAACCTACAAAACTCAAATAACAGAGTGAAACAAATGATCAAAGAATGGATATCTAAGGCCTTGATAACCCAAAAAGATGGATTTATTGAATCAAATCTATACCCTGTAGCCAAAACATAAGAGATCCAATAATGTGATGTGATTAGGTCAAAAGATAAACTCAACCCCAAATAAACTAGCTTGAGGATAAAAAAGACAATTAGGGTTAGCAAATAAACCATCTTGCAACCTAAATCAGACACAACTAAGATCGAAGAAAAACCCTGCAAAGAAAGATATATCAGTAAAACCCTAATACAACCAGAGGTGACTCTTGAAAAGATAGAGGTTATTAGACACAAACCATAGGTGACATAAAACAATTCAAAGGCAATTTTGTATAGACCATAGGTGACGTAGAGCCATTCAAAGGTGACTTTCCACAGACCAAATGTGATTTTTTGCTGATCAATTGCACTATTCCATACCTAGACTTTAAAAAATGACTTTTAAATGAAAAATAAATCATGAACGTGAGTCCTGGCATGCCAAAATATGGAGCAGGAAAAATCAAGTTAACAAGATCAAGCCTTACAATAAAAAACCCAATCCTACCACCTTCAAGAAATCTATCTAAATGACACAAAATGAAAGGAAATCAAAGAAGAACATCACCTAGATTGTATCGATTCCTTGGTTGAATGTGGATTGCTTCTCAAAGGTGAACAACCATAGTTGCCAAAGCTACCATGATGATAGATGATATGCTCAAAGTGCTTAATGGATGCATGGATGTGATATGCATAAGATGATAATCTAGACACAAGAGAGTGGGATCGATTAGAATAGGATGAGAGGGTGTATATATAGCTCTCAACCAAGATTGATCAATGGTGGAGAAAAAGTAGTGGAGTGAATGATTGAGATAATTCAAGAGGCATGGATGAATGTGTACAAGACATGTGTCCATAGGGAAAGCTTTTATTAAATGATTTAGTTGGATTTGTTGGTGAAGATAAGATTGATTTTCTCAAAATATAATGCTTTTCTATTTTAACGGTTGGATGACAAGGACGATTGATTTTTAAACCAATTAAATCATTTTTGTATTTAATTTTTAAAAAAATATGGACAAGGTCAACTTGCACACATAGAAGAAAGTGATAAAAGAGGAAAATGATAAGATAAATGGAGGGAAAAACTAAATTTAGAAAATTGGAAGAATAAATATAAATTAAATAAATAAATTTATTTAATTTATATGCATGATGTGAAAATAAATGAATAAAATATTAATTTTATTTATTTAAAAAAGTCAAATTAAATAAAATTAGAAAATTTATTTAGTTTTAGGAGAATAATGGGATAATTAAATGATTAAAGATTATTTTTAATTATAGAGAGAAAAATGAAAAATAAAGATAATGAAAATAGATGAAATCAATTAAATAAATATAATTTATTTAATTAATGATAGAAGTAGATGATTTAGAAGAAAATAGATAATTAATACAAGTGTGCTAGACAAAATTGACATATGCAATGGTGAATAATGCAACAAATTTATAAATGGTACGGAGCATCAATTTTGGGTGTCTACAGAAGCATACAAAGATGAGAATTGGATCAAGGTTATGGAAGAGGAACTAATGCAAATTGAAAAGAATCAAACTTGGGAACTTGTTCCAAGACCTACAAACATGAATGTGATTGGAACTAAGTGGGTATTCCAAATCAAATTGAATGAGAATGGAGAAGTGGTAAGAAAGAAGACAAGGCTTGCATATAAAGGTTACTCACAAGTAGAAGAAATACACTATGAGGAAACTTATGCTCTGGTGGAAAGTGTCAACAATGGAAGTGGGATGCCTAATTGAGTGCAAACTATCCTAAACTTCTCCCAATCCTTGTTGGCAAGAGACACTATGTGGCATCATAAGTGTTGTCATTGATGGCAACAAAGTCTATCGCACACATCTGCAGTACACAATATACATTCACTAGAAGTCAGATTGAAGAATGTTTTGGTCCGGTGAACAAGAATAGAGTATGTAACAAGGTCCAACAATTAGGTCTGGATCTCTCAGATGGTGCAACTCGGTAAGTTGCTGACTTGGGAAAGTCAAGAGGGGTACCATGACTACTATAATCCAGAGATTTAGCCTCCAGTGATAAATCAAGGAAAAGATATGAGCATCTGAGTGTTGGGTTCTAGTCAGGCAGAGTAGACAGAGGAAGAACTGATTGACAGAGTATCAGACTTCAATCCGGATGAGTAAAAGGTGTTGATCAACCAATTTGTAGGATTATACATTGTTCGCCGACATGATTAATGACTTCTATGCCTATGTTTTTGATACGCATCACAAATCAAGCATGGATTCAGCTACAGATTAATTACTTGCAATGTTCTTGATGCCGACTAGAAAGTTGATAAAAATCTTTGATGCGGATATATATACACAATATATTTCAGCATGTAAAAGTGTGGTGTGAATAGGTGATGAAATAAAGTGCAAAAAAAGTAGGGATAAGTGTGAGAGCAATAATTCAAGTCCGGTATGTCACAGAGAAACATCATTAAACAAAGGAAGAATGAAGTGCATCAGATCAGTGTATTGTGCCTAATCGGAACTAAACTCTTGCATTTGTAGATGCTTCTCATCAGTTCAAACACTTGATTATCTTCTGTAAGTTCTGTAGACAGTGAGTCTCTTATAGGCAGTGTGCCTCTTGTGAGTAGTGTGCTCGGGCAGTGAGCCCTAATTGGCAAGTGCCATTTTGTACTCCTTTATTCTTTTAACAAAGAATACAATCTTGGATTAGTCACCCCATGGTTTTTCCCTTAACATGGTTTCCACGTAAAAATCCTTGTGTTATGTGTGTTGATTTTATTTCTGTTCTTATGATTACATATGCTTTCATGTTTTGATGCAAACATTGATTATTAAGATACAAAGAGAAAAGAAAGTTAAGGAAATTTTGAGATAACTGATTCACCCCTCCCTCTCAGTTATCTACCTTGTTTCCAACAATTGGTATCAAAGCCAAGTTCCTCTAAACAAAGCATAATAGATTGAGGAAGATCCAGGAATCTCAATGGATGTATATGGTATGAAGGAACAACTTCAGTTTGCCCTAGATGATCTTGAACAATCCCACTCTGAAGTCAATAATTTGAGAGAAAGACTCAAACAAGCTGATGATTTCATAAATGAGCTAAAACAAAAACTTAGTATCTCTGTGAAAAAGAGAAAGGAACTACTTCGAAAATTAGCCAATCAGAGTGAAGTCCATGATACTAATGAAGATCTAGATGAGAAAAATAAGCTATGTGAGAAGCTATCAAAAGAAATCATTATGGTGAGACATGAAATGGAATCAGGGGTTATGAGATTCACCCAAGAAATTGAAGAAAAAAGAAAGATTGAAGATAATCTAAACATTCCCTCAAGGAGAAAATAGAAGACTGCCACAAAATGGACAGAATAATCAAGCATCTTGAATCTAATCTTGAAGAAGCTAGAGACAATGAAGAACAACTTGAGAATCAGTTAGACACTCTTAAACAAGATCTTCAAGCAACAAATGAATACAGAGAGAAATACAAGATCAGCTCAACCCAATTTGAAGTTCTTCTTGAAAGCCAAAAGAGGGGAGATGATAAGCATGGCTTGGGATATGAGAAAGGTGAAAGCTTTGGATCTAGTCAGAAGAACTTTGGATTAGGAAATCAAAGAAAAAGGCCTAGAAGACCTCCAGTAAGGCAACCAAATGCTCAAATAGCCATCCTTCAATGGATACTGCTTCAATTGTAACAATTTCGGTCATAAAGCAACTCAGTGCAAGAGGAGAATGAATTAGAATAATCCATCCTTCTTCGAACAATGTTTCCACTGCAAAAGGTATGGTCACAAATCTCATGAATGCAGAAATATGCAAATAAACAATTCATTCAATGGTAGATGCTTTGCATGCAATAAAATGGGACATATGGCTAATCAATGTAGATCAAGAGGATATCAATCAAATAAGCAAAGAAATGTTATTTGTTACAATTGCAATAGATCCGGTCATATTGCCAAATTCTGTAGAAGCAGAAATTAGGATAGAAAAGGTCCAGTGCAACATAATCAGAAACAAGATAAGGGCAAAGGTAAAGTGAATGCGGATGAAGTTCAAAAGGAGATGAGCAAGATTTGGGTAAAGAAGAGTACATAAAATATTGGGGATGGATCCGCACTAGAATCTGGTGCTGATATTCCTTCTAGAAACTAAAAAGGTGAGATCTAGCTCAGGGGGAGTTGCAAAGAAAAACAATTTCCCCTAGCCAGTCAGCTAGTGCCTAAATTTGGCACATTAAGTAAACATCTAATGCTATAGATTAAAGGGTTCTCAAAAAAACCTCCAAATAACCTTCAGTCAAAATGTGAAAGATCCACATGAAGTTTTGCAAGATTCCTAACCACTCAAGTTAATCTGGTTCTGATAGCTATCTGGTAAAGTAGGATTTCCACAGATAGATCCGGTATGATTCAAAATTGAAATGCTTTGATCTGAGGACCCATGACATGATTGAAGAAAAGAAGATACATTGTCAATCCTCACTGAAAATGATTCTAAGTTTAGCACAGTGATTCGAGAAGATCTCTCTCAAAATAGGGCAACTGGATAACTTAAGTTGTGCATTTACTACAAAAGGAAATTAGGGTTTGCACAAGGATAAAAGGGTTCTTTCACTCATTATTTGCACACTTGTACTCATGAAGAAGAAAAGAAGAGCTCTGTAACAAAGTTTCTACAATTCACTTAAGATCAACTAGAAAATTGAATTCAACCAGCAATTTGTTCCAGCTCCTGTTTCAAACCCTAAAGCGTGAAAGGTACTTCCATTCTAAAAATCTCTCTCTAAATCTCTTGCAAAATGGCTACTCCAATGGTTGTTAAGATCTCTAATAAGCCATGACCTAAATTCAAGAAGCACCCTTATAAATCTCTAGAAGTTGATCCTTTGGATGCATTTTCTAGCATTCCGCACAGAGTATTGCATGTAGAAGATGGTAGGGTTTATATCCATGCCAACATTGAATAATTTGGAGACTCAAAATTGATCGATATTTATCACAAATAGCTAATAGATAAAAATTTTGAACTTAAACTTGAATTCAAGGCCCTCTGGGACAAACACTTCAGACATTGCATACATTTTCCATGTTTTGCAGAAGATGATTGGGTCTAGTATGTCCTAAGTAGGATGCATGATAATTTCATGTGGATAATGAGGCCCTTCAAGATAACTAAAGATGCCATTAGGGTAGACTACATTCATTTAGTGGGTTACCTGCACTTAAATCTGTGAAGAATGAGACAGTAACTGAAGCCACCAAATCTAAATTTGACAAAAGAACAATGACCATAGATGACATCACTGATCTAGATGTCAAGTTTGCCTCAATGATAATTGGTTATAAAATCTATCATTCAAGCAGGGAGAATTCTGTGTCTAGCACAACAATCTATGCTACATATCAAATGTTGAGGGAAGATATAGATTATGACCTATGTGAACTTCTTCTAAATCAACTATTGGAAAACCTGCAAAAGATCAAAAAGGATAAGAAGAATTCCTTTAAATATGGATGTCTAATACTATGTCTATTCTTATATTATATGAATGAGCTACTTGGATCAAGTGGTTGGGTTTGGCAAAATGATAAACCGGTTGCTATCCAGATTAGAGATTATATGTATGGACTTGGTGATGCTCAATCTCAAAACACAGCCCTCTAGGATTACTTTAAGAACTTCCAAAGCATGATGTAATCTAGAGAGAGAATACCTCAATCCATAATTGAGAAGTACAAGGACACAGTGTGCATCATGGTTGACACTGACCAATGCCTAATGGAGGCAATTGAGCTAAAGACTGTGTGGATAATGCCCATGGGATATGAAGTTGATGAAAAAATCTTGGAGCTTCATATTCAACATCTACTGAGCCAGCCCAAGGACACTGAGGTAGAAAGGTTTGGAACCTTTCAAGAGCTAAGTGTAAAAATACATGTTGAGTTAAGACAACCAGAAATAAAGAGGAAAGTAAGAAGGGAAGTTGAAAAAATTGCCAAAAGATTTGGCCTATCAAAGGAAGCTGTGGATACAAATAGAGAGAAGATAGAAAAGGCTGAAAAGGAGAAATATGAAGCAAAGAAAGGAGACACTCCAGTACAAGCCTCCTCCCAAACTAGATCTTCTAAGAGCTTTGCACCTGCCACTCCTAAAAGCTCAAAGGCTTCCAAACCGGAAGTCAAGACATCCAGAAAAGGAGAAAAGAGGACAAAGACCAAAGCCACAAGGTCATATACAAGCCTTAAAGATGATGAAGAAATAGAATCCGATGAGGAAATCAAGAAAATGAAGAAGAAGAAAACATCTAGGAAATTCTCTGCTAGTAAAAATGAGGAAGAAAAGGCAGAGGAATTTGTTGAAAATCACACTCTTTCCATTGATGACCTCATCAAGGCAGTTACTATGGATGGGAACCTATAGCCAGTAACAGAGTTCTATGATGAATACAGTGATACTAACAAGAGAATTTTGGAAGAAGCTACTATCAAATACCTGAACATTTACAATAAAGCTTTCATTGAAATTATATGATTAATTCCTAAGAGTCTAGAAAAGGTTCTTGAACTAAGAAAAGAAAATGCAAAGGCAAAAGACCTAGAGCTTCAGGAACAAATAATGATTCAGCTTTATCCTTCTCACTCCAAAACAAATGGACATGATTTTTAAGGATTGTAAGGATGAGTTCCAGAGTAAGGCAAGAATGAATAAACTTATGCTTGGAGAAACTGACCAAGTAGCAAGTGAAACAAAACATATCCTCCGGAATGCTTTGAAAAGATTCACTCTTCCTATTATAGAGGAAACAGTTGAAGAACCTTCTACCATGGATGTTGAAGGATTAAATGTAACCAATGAAGAATCTTCTGACAAGGATGTAGAAGGATCAAAAGAGATAGATGAAGAGAAGTCTAAGGACTTGGATTCCTCTATTCCAGAAGAGGAAATTCATGAAGCAATAAACACCAGTGACATCTCTCCTCTGGATCCCACTACAGACATTCCATAATGTAAAGCTAAAGGAGAAGAAAGAAGAGAAGAGAAGGTGATTCAAGAAGAAGAGGTTAAGGGAAAAGAAGAAGAACAAGTAGAAAAGACTAATTATGATTGTTCTAATATCCCAAAAGAAAAGAAGACTCAATCACCAGCAAGAGACACTACAGAGGCAGTAAAGAACTTCTTAAACAAAGAAATGACGAAGATAGATGAACCTGAACTATTTCAAGGGCCACAGAATTTTGACTCTCTCTCCCCGGTTCAGACAATGAAAATAGCATCTTTTACTCAAGCCAAAGCAAAAGAAAAACTCCTAAAATCTTAAATGGAAGACTGTGAACTATTGGAGATTACATCCAGGATGCTAGAAAAGATCATGCCATCCTTCCAAAAGGATCCTTCGGCCTCACCATCCGATAACTTGAAATCTTTGGTAAATTATGTTAGCACTCATTTTGAATCTCTAGAGAAATCAGCAGAAGCAAAGGTCTGGAAGGAGTTTTTAGGAAAAAGATTCACTAAAGTGCAAGGACTGATTGCTAATGATAGGAGGACCCTAGACATTGGAATAAAGAGCCTTGAAAATACTCTTAAAGATGGTGGGGACATATACAAATTCTATCTATCTTGGCCCAAGGTGATAGAAGACATTGAGAAGAAAGTGAAAGAGCAAGAAGGAAAACTATCAAGTTTATTTAGAATTTTGATCCCCTTACTACCTCTTTAATGAATCAAGAATGCTAGGCTATTGTCATCATAAATAAAACAAAGAGGCTAGACAAAGAAAAGAACATAATAAATAGAATGGGTGAACTCAGAGGGATAATTATCCCTAAGCTAGAGGCAATGCATGAGGCCTTGACAGATGCTCAGACCATAGCCCGGACCAGTGATCCGGTAAATTTAAGAAGGGTAGAAGCATATGCATTTTTGTTGAGTGGTCACATCTCCATTTCGGATAGGATGAAGCAAAGCTGGGCCACAAAGTTTGTACAGCAGAAGACTACTTTTGTGGATATACTTAAGTATATGTAAGTATAGTATATATATACTTATGCGGCCATGTATAGGATAATTTTTGCAAAATTTTGGTATGCAAATTCTGCCCTTTGCCATTGATGTCAAAGAGGGAGTGAGGAGTAGTGAAAAATGTGGAATCCAGCTAAGGAGGAGCTTCAATAAAATAGTGCAAAAGACAGCATTAGCCAAGGGGGAGTTACTGTGACACTTAGCCATTTTTTACTAAGTGTTGCCATTAATGCCAAAGGGGGAGATTGTTGGCAAGAGACACTATGTGGCATCATAAGTGTTATCATTGATGGCAACAAAGTCTATCACACACATCCATAGTACACAATATACCTTCATCGGAAGTCAGATTGAAGAATGTTTTGGTTCAGTGAACAAGAATAGAGTATGTAACAAGGTCTGACAATCAGGTCTGGATCTCTCAGATGGTGCAACTTAGTAAGTTGCAGGCTTGGGAAAGTCAAGAGGTGTACCATGACTACTGTACTCTAGAGATTTAGCCTCCAGTGATAAATCAAGGAAAATATATGAGCATCTGAGTATTGGGTTCTAGTCAGGTAGAGCAGACAGAGGAAGAACTAATCGACAGAGTATCATACTTCAATCTGGATGAGTAAAAGTGTTGATCAACCAATTTGTGGGATTATACATTGTTGGCTGACATGATTAGTGACTTCTATGCATATGTTTTTGATACACATCACAAATCAAGAATGGATTTAACCGATAGATTAATTACTTGTAGTGTTCTTGATGCCGACTAGAAAGTTGATAAAAATCCTTGATGTGGATATATATACAAGATAGATTTCAGCATGTAAAAGTGTGGTGTGAACAAGTGATGAAATAAAGTATGAAAAAAGTAGGGATAAGTGTGAGAGTAGAAATTTAAGTTTGGTATGTGACAGAGCAACAACTTTAAATAGAGGAAGAATGAAGTGCATCAGATCAATGTATTGTGCCTAACTAGAACTGAACTCTTGCATTTGTAGATGCTTCTCATCAGTTCAAACACTTGATTATCTTCTGTAAGTTTTGTAGATAGTGAGTCTCTTGTAGGCAGTGTGCCTCTTGTGAGCAGTGTGCTCAGGTAGTGAGCCCTAATTGGCAAGTGCCATTTTGTACTCCTTTATCCTTTTAATAGAGAATACAATCTTGGATTAGTCACCCCGTGGTTTTTCCCTTAACAAGGTTTCCACGTAAAAATCCTTGTGTTATGTGTGTTGATTTTATTTCTATTCTTATGATTACATATGCTTTCATGTTTTGATGTAACACTGATTATTAAGATACAAAAAGAAAAGAAAGTTAAGGAAATTTTGAGATAATTGATTCACCCCCCACTCTCAGTTATCTACCTTGTTTCCAACAATCCCAAGTCCAAAGGATCTCAAGATTGGACCTAATCACTAATATGCTTTCTATCTAATTTTTCAATCCTAACATACTAGTGGTGATGTGTCCTAAATATGAAGATGCTAAACTATTCTAGTATATAATTGCTCTAAGCTAAGTGATGTTGAGTACTCAAAGAGGAAAAAATTCTTTGCATATGATGGCTTATGAAAAATAGAGGTGGAGGCCTCAATTTATAGATTTTTGGGGATGGAAATGGAGGGCTAGGATCAAATTGAGAGATCAAGGGTTGAGATTGCTTGAGGATCCTCAAGAAAGGAGAATTGGACAAATGGCATGATGAGAATAGATGAGAATTTTGCTCCAAGATTCAAGGGATGATCAATGGATGAGAATGCAAGTTTGAATGGATGAATGGCTAGGATTGGGTAGGTGTATGACATGTAAGGCCTCATTTATGAAAAGACAAATCTTGGATTTAGTGAAGAATTTTAAATTGCATGGAGAGGACAAGTGGAATTAAAAATTAGAGAAATAGTGCATGAATAGTGCCACACGTAATTTTAAATTTGCATGAATAGTGACACTTGGAGTGGGATGGAAGAAATAGGATAAGTGTACACATTTTAGAAGATTTGGCCATTCTTCCAAAGTACCACTTGTCATGTACATGCATTTACATGGAATGACAAGTGGACTTCTAGAAACGTGGGGGTTTGTAATTGAAAATTAATTAAATTAATTCATGTGCACATGTTTTAGAAGAAAATAATGATGATTACTAAAAGTAATCAAAAGTGGACAAAATAGGTATTAAATAAATATGGTCATTATTTAATTTTTGGTGGATGAATTATGAACTATAGTTACAAAAAAAATTCATTCTTGAACTATAGTAGAGGAATTTGATTTTTGTGAAACAGGGAAGATGAAGGATAAATCTATTAAATAATTAAAAATTATTTAATTAATATTTGGGTCGGATGCAGGAGAATGGATTTGAATTACGTAAGTGGATGAAAGTGGTTGTGACCATTTTTGGGCATCTACATTTTTCGCCTCTTTGATATGGTGTCATTGTTGTCATGGTTGATAGGATATCAAAGAATATAAAAATATGCCCTAGTTGATGGATAGGAGATCAGATGATGCCCCCTCAAGATATCAATGGAAAAAATAATTTTTTTCGCGATGTCTCAAAAAAGGAGAAAAGTGGCGGAAAAGAGGAAAAGGAGGGATCCTGAGACTGAATACAAGAGGAAAATGATGGAGAGGGAGAAAAAATGGGGAAGGGAGAAAAAATAGGGCGGGGAAAGAAAAATTAGGGTTGGGGGAAATGTATAGGCTAGGAGGGGCCCATAAGCCTCATTTGTCTTCATTTGCTAGCTATTTGTGATTAGAAGAGAATAGAGTGAGAGTGAAGTGATGGTGGGAATTCCATGAGAGGAGCATCGTGCTGAGCATGTGAGGGAGTACCTATGACTAGCGGCCATAGGCAATCTGGTAGGTTTTCAAAATTTCTTTGTGATTTAGGGGTTGGGTAGGTTAGGTGCATAAAACACAGGGTGAAAAATGATAGAAACTAGGTACTAGAGGTATTTTAGTGCCCGATTATAAATTTTAGTGTCTACTCTGCATAGTAGTGCTTTCTCTAGGAATTAACACCTAGCAGGGTAAAGTAGCACCTAGGGTTTAGGGATATTTTAGTGCCTAAAATAAAATTTCAGCACCCAACAGAAATTGTAGTGCCTATTATGAAAATAATAGCGCCTAGATTTTGGTGCATAGTCTGGAAATTAGCACCTAACAAACAAGAAATGGTAGCGCTGAAAATGAACATTTCAGCGCCTAGTTTGGATTTCAGCACCCAATCTAGATTTTAGTGCTCGGACCAAGAAAGTAGCACCCATTATGAAAATAGGGGTGCCTAGAGTTTTAGCACCTATTAAGGTAGAAACAACACCTAGTTCTAAAATTGAGGCTAATGAAATGTTGTCGTGATTGTGCAGGATGACAAGGATGTACTACAGTCTCAGGAGAGGTGACTACCAACTTTTTCATTGTTGCATCGGCCCGATGCCACAGATAAATTTTTCCTACAGATGGTTGGGTTGCAGTTTATAGTGGAGATGCCATGGATATGGGTGGATCAAGTGATGATGACCTCTCTACTAGAGTGGTGGTAGATAAAGTAGTGTGACTTTCCATTGCCCATAGGGGAGGCTACCATTACCTTAGAGGATGTGTGGAGGATCTTGAGGATCCCCATACATGATGAGAGAGTGGTGTATGACCACAGGTAGGGAGCAGCATATGTGGACTAGATATTTAACCCAGGATGGGTGCCGTATGGTGATCATCGGTCATAGATGAGATATCGACCAGTGATGGAGAGGGGTTTGTACCATCTGCCATTATTCTTGGTGGGATTGATAACAGGGACCTTGGTCCTAGACAGGAGATCGAAGGGTTTCCCAGTTTACTGGGGATTGGTACTATTGCGGATGATCAAGGATAGCATGGTCTACACATGGGGGCTATGTGTATTGGCTCATTTATACCATGACATGGATGTTGTGGTGTTTAGGAGGTCAATGAGCCTTGGATGTGGGGTGACATTGCTACACATCTAGGTGTGGGAGCATATAGTAGTTACGTGACTAATGACCATTTTCTATAGGCCGAGTCACCGACCATTTATGTTTACATACAAGGGCAGTTGATTCACCATCATGCTGGGGACCTATGTTACTGGAGGTAGGCTATAGATGACATAGTGGTGTTTGTGTGGTAGCCATGGAGGGAGGTGGAGAGATGGTTAGAGGATGTTGAGCAACTTGGCTACATTTTACAACCCTGATATCTGATGGGGCATACATAGATGATCATCGACTAGTACCTGCCTGATCGAGTGCAGAGATAGTTTGGATTGGTGTAGGATGTAGCACAAGAAGAGGTAGTATTTTCTTGAGTTCACATTGTTTAGGCACAATAGGGAGTGATACTAGATCCTTAGATGGTGATAGCAGAGTTTGATAGACTCAGACATAGGCATGGCATGCCAGATGATAGGTTGAGGATGTGGGGACTACCCTGGGTTACGATCAATGGTGGGCCTAGCAGAGGCTAGTGACACTCATGATTCCAGTGGGGTATGTAGCACTAGGTGAGGTAGCGGTAGAGGAGGAGGAGGATGATGATGATGAGGAAGATGAAGAGGAGGAGGAGGATGTGGAGGAGGTTTGGCTCGAGGAGATGGATGTGGATGAGGGAGACAGAGACAGAGATAGATATGGAGATGGGGATGGAGGTGACAGTAGAGGTGGTGACAGAGGTGACAATAGAGGCGGTGATGGATCAAAGCTAGTGAGAGCAAAGGCTACTATATAGAAACTACAGGTGCGGATAGCCCAGCTACAGGGGCAAGGCAGAGATGGGGGTTCTGTAGAGTTGGTGAGAGCACATGCTTTGGTTTAGTAGTAGTAGGCCTAGATAGCCTAGTTATAGGGGCAGTTGGCACTGGTGGGCACCCTATAGGCCTAGGTCATAGCACTACAGGCATAGGTGACATAGGCTCAGGGACTAGCGCAGTAGTATGCATAAGAAAGGGACTAAACCCATCAAGCATTAGGACCAGGGATGGGGGATATGGTGAGGACAATATAATATCAGATGGTTGAGAGTGCTGGGGAGGCCCAACACTACAAGACACTTTATGAGTGGCTAGTCACAAAAAGACAGAGAGTGAGCTATGATCAGGGTGGTCAAAGAGATCTATGCAGCAGCCATCCCCCTTACAAGTATTAACAGCAGGGTAGATGCCACCTCTGCAAGGACCAGGACAGATGAGACAGTAGAGGATGGGGCCATCTCCTAAGAGGGTCTGAGGACCAGTCCATTTAGAGGCATTAGGCAAGGACAACTCTTCTTAGGGGAATTATGTATAGATGTATTATTTCAGATAGTTCTTAGGACCACATTTTTGTCTGATGATCATTTTTTGATGTATAATGTAGACAGACATTTTGATCGATGGATTGTGTATTGTGTTTTATTGATGGATGTATGTATGTATTTTTATGATGTTGTGATGGATGTGATGGTGATATCCTTATGATGGACTAACTCCCATGTTATGTAGGATGTGATGTGGATTTATGTATGATGTCTAACGAGTGTATGATGCAGGATCATATGATGTATTGTTACAGTGATTATATGATGGATATTTATGTGATGATATGGTTTGTGGGACTAATGTGATATGTGTAGGATGGTGTTTCATGCAATAGTCATTTATATGGATTTATGCTAATGTGTTTGTAGTATGATTTATTCATGGCACAGGTTGGTGTTTTGTACAGAAGTTATTTGCATCAAATCTTTGTATGGTGGGTTGTTTGTATGTTATGTGATGGATGATGATGGACTTGTATGATGTGGGTATGTTTATGAGGTTATTGATGGATGTTATAGTGAATTTATGTCTAACACGTATTGTATTATGAGTGTGTTATGTACAGAAATTATTTCAGCAACTTTAAATAAATTCCTTTTGGTGTATGGATTTTGTGCATATGTGATGTAGTGTGGTACGCTAATTTGAATGGGTTGTATGCATATTTATGTAGTGATGAAATGTAATGATGTGTGATGGATAATGTAAATGAATGGTTAATGCAATGATTAATATATGCTTAGATTACTAAACACATATTAGGGGTGGAAATGCAATGGACAATATATATTTAGATTAATAAATATATATTATGGATCAAAGATAATGCAAAGTGAAGAATTTATGTTTAAATTAATAAACATATGTTAGAAATAGCCTAAAAAGTGAATGGAAAATGAATGATATATGCTTAAGTTTAATAAACACATATCAGAGATGGACAAATGCAAAATGAACTAAGGGATATGAATAATATGCGTTCAAATTAATAAACACATATTAGTGGTAATGCAATATGAAATGATATGATTAATGATAGTGATGGGTTGGGGTTGATTTGGTTGATCATGATACAAAAGATGTCCCTGAAAATGGTCATGGGATGATTACATGATAGGTAGAATAAATTAGGTGGGGAAGGGAGTATGTATCTTGATGAAACTTAGAGCAAAAGTAGTGGGATAGGGTGGTGAGGGTAGGTGTGGATATGTAGGATAAAGAGATGATATCATATATTAAGAAATCCTGTCAATAAATATTGAGTACTACAATTGATATAGCATAGGATGTTATGCGCCAGGGTATGTGGAACCAAGGTGACAAGGTATCCATGCATAGGACTTGATACTACAAATAATAGGATAAACCCATGCATGCCTATAATACTATAACCTTTTCTAGATGAATGAGGGGGATCCAAGGCATAATCCCTTAGTACACCAAAGGTATGAGGAACCTTAGATGCAAAAAGGGGATAATATGCTAGAACTGACCCTACAATTCACAAGGTATGAATACTAAGATGGAGTAATGAGAACCTCCCACAAGCATGACATACGAAAGCAACGACTATGCCCCATTCTAGACTACTCACCACATGCCATAATATAATGAGATCAAGACATTTTTGAAGTAATCTGAGAATGATGCACAAGATAAAAATCAAAAACCAAAAGACTGACTGACCCAAAACACATAGCTATTGTATCTCTTACCAAAAATGGATGGAGGATTGGTGATTTTGCCCATTGTAGGAAGGATTCATCCTAGGACAAGAGCTGATAGATGATTAAGATAAACTAAAGGATAGGCAGGGGTATATATGCTATTAGTTATGGAAAATCCATTCTGATGGTAGAGGATTTTTTGTGAAAGTGTTATGCTTTGATAGGATGCTTAGCAAGTGTATCATTTCTAGATCAAGAATAATCAACAAGATCAAGAAATTGGGACCATCCAAGCGGGTTGGATGAGTACATCATATGTACCTACATACTAGATACTTCCTTCATATTCCAAACTCCCTACATACCCTGTATCCATGGGATCAAGGCACATTACAATGCGGGTGATGATGATATGTAGTTTTGGGAGACTTGATGATGTAAGGATAGTTTTAGGCTCATGTGATTAGATAGGATGTAGTTTAAAGGAAGTAAATATCAGTTTTTAGACTATTCCATGGTATAAGAAACCATGATAAGGATGGGAGGTGGCAATGAAATGGGGCAACTGTCAATTTTTAGACTGTACCATGTAGCCCAACCACATGGCAAAGTTAAAGGGAATAGACATGATGGTATACTGGTGATGATATTAGGTTGACTGAAGGGGTAGTGCGTAGACTGATGTTTATGCAAACACAACTAAGAGGACCAGGGAGACGAATAGGTGAAGCTTGGGTGTTAATGTAGGTGAGAATTCTACTTTTTTGTTACTAGTTTCTACCAAAAAATGGGAAAGGGTGGTTATAGCATAGACGGATGGGGAAAAATGTAAGCTGATGATTGGGAATGTTGTTTTTCTATTATTCACTTTCAAAACAACATATGGGAGTGGGGGATATTTTGGAAATGATGGATAATGGAAGCTCAGATGATGGTTTTGTTCTCAAGCTTAGGTGATACGATACTGGGATATGATGGATGGTGTGGATGATGATAAGAAGATGGTTTGAATGATGGATCTAGTTTGAACCTACACATGATGCTTATTCAAGGTGGCAAAAGAAGTGTTTTTCACCATAGGATAGATTATTCCCCTTTACTTCTTTTTTTTTTTAATTTTTTTGTATTTTTTGACATGGGGTATTTAGCAAGCTAACTGTGGAACCACTTCAGGTGGATGATGTTCATAGGTTCATTAAGTTCTTCTCCTTTAAGGGTGGAGAGGCAGTATGCTCTGGAACCATACTTAGCAGTGACAATATAGGGCCCTACTCAATTAGGCTCAAATTTCCCTTTCTTTTCATGCTCTAATAGGTTCCTTTGATTTTCTTTCAGGACCAAGTCTCCTACGACAAATTCTCTAGCATGGATTTTCTTGTTTTAAGACTTACAAAGCTGATTCTAAAATGTTGGAAGGTGATTGAGAGAGTTGAGGCACCATTCATCTAATAGCTCTAGCTCTTGGAGGTGTGCAACATAGTAATCTTCATCAGTGATAACATTATGCAAAGATATGCATAATGAGGGTAATTCGATCTCTATTGGCAGGATAGATTCAGCTCTGAAGACTAGGGAAAATGGTGTAGCTCTTGTAGGAGTGTGGATGCTAGTGCGATAGGTCCAAAGGGCGGGATGGATGTGGAGGTACCAATCACAGCTAGTTTCATTGACAACTTTCTTGAGGATTTTGACCAAGGTTTTATTAGTTGCCTCAGCCTAGCCATTACCTTAGGGGTAATATGGAGTGGACCAATGATGTTGTATGTGGAATTGTTCACAAAGGTCTCAAACATCATGGTTTTTGAAAGTTTTACCATTGTCTATAACAATGGCAGGTGGGATACCACAATGACATATGATATGGTAAAGGATAAACTTGGTGATTTGGTTTCCAGTGGTGAAAGTGAGAGTAATGGCTTCAACCCACTTAGTGAAGTATTATGTGGTGGTGATAATAATTTTTTGTCTGTTGGAGGAGGATGGGTGGATTTTGTGAATGAGATCTAAGCTCCACCGAGAGAAAGGCCATGGTGTGGTGATAGGTTGCAATGCTTGAGAGGAAGCATGAATGAGATCTCCATGTTGCTGACAGGGGTTACACTTCTTCATGTATTCACATGCATCATGTTCCATTGTAGGCCAATAATATCCACTACGCAAGAGCTTCTTGGCTAGGATGATACCACTTGTGTGTGCTTCGCAGATACCTGTATGGACTTCATGCAGGGCAAGGGAAGCTTCTTCCATGTTTAAACATCAAAGAAGAGTGCCATCATAGCTTCGGTGATAGAGGGTGTCGGCAAGGATAGTGTAGCGAACAACTTGGTGGATGAGGGATTGTTATTATTTATGAGTGGATTTAGTTGGGAAGGTGTGATGAAGGTAGATGTAGATGTTGTGATACAAAGGATTTTTAGGACCAACAATCTCACATACAAATTTTGACTCAGCAACATGATATGCTGGCATAAGGAGTTGTTCCATAAGGAATTCACATTGATGGATGTCATGAGGCATAACCAGGAGGGAACCAATAGTGACAATGCATTAACTACTTTGTTGTGAAGATGAGGCACCTATTCAAATTGGATGTAGGTGAAGAATAGCTTATATTTATCAACCATTTTCTTGTAGGGTACTAGTTTGTCATCCTTAGTGAGGTATTCATTATTGACATGTTTGATAATCAACTGAGAGTCACCATAGACTTGTAGTTGTTGGATGTTCCACTAAATTGCGGTCTTAAGGCCAATGATCAAAGCTTCATATTTAGCCACATTGTTTGTGCATGGGAATGTGATCCTATATGCTTTGGAGATATAGTCACCTTGTGGTGTCACCAATAGTATTCCTACCCCTAAACTATGGTTGGTGAAGGATCCATCAAAATATAGTATCTAGTATATTGATTCAACTATGGTTAGGATGGACTCATCTAAAAAGTTGATGGAGAGCAGCTGATAATCTATAAGGGGTGTTTCAGCCAACTGATCTACGACAACTTGCCCTTTGATTACTCTTCAATCAACATATTCAATGTCAAATTCACTCAACAACATAACCCATTTTTCCATTCTTCCTATAAGCGAGGTCTTGGAAAGAAGGTATTTGAGAGGGTTGACTTTAGAGATGAGCTTGATAGAGTGACTTAGCATGTAGTGTTGTAACTTTTGGGAACAAAATACGATAGCTAGACATGTGCATTCCATGGAGGTGTAGTTGAGCTCATAGCCAATTAGGGCCTTGCTAATATAGTATATAGTCCTTTCATGGCCAGTATCATCATGTTGTTCTAAAAGTGCCCCTAGTGCTACTAGCATTGCTAATATGTACAATAGTAGGGGATTTCCTAGGATAGGTTCCATTAGGACTGGTGGTGAAGCTAGATATTCTTTGATGTGGTTGAATGCCTATTGAAAAATTTGTTCCCATTTGAAGTGTACATCTTTGCGACGCAAATGGGCAAAATGTTCACACTTGTCTACGAGTTTGGCAATGAATTTACAGGTAGTCTGGAGCTTGCCTTGGAGACTTTAGAGCTGTTTGAGAATTTTAGGAGGTGGTATTTCTATTATAGTAGTGAATTTAATAGGATCCACCTCAATGCCTCTATAGGAAACAATAAACCCCAAGAGTTTGTTTGATGTTATGCCGAAGACACATTTCTTGGGATTGAGGCAAAGCTTCTATTCTCTAAGGCATGCAAATATCTATCATAGGACCTCAGGATGTTCCTCTCTTGTTCTAGACTTCCCTAAGATATCATCCACATAGTCTTCCATTATTATGTGTAGCATGTCATGGAATATAGTAGTCATTGCATGCTAATATGTTGCTCCAACTTTCTTTAGACCAAAGGGCATGACTTGCCAGCAATATGTACCCCAGGGACAGGTAAAATCAATTTTGTGTTGATCTTCAGGGGAGATTCTAATTTGGTTGTACTTGAAGAAGCCATCCATGAGGGAGAGCATGTCGTGTCCTGTTGTAAGATCAACGATGATGTCAATGTTGGGGAGTGGAAAATCATCTTTCAGACATGCTTTGTTGTAGTCTTGGAAATCTATACAAACTCGGATGCCCCAAGGCTTCTTAGCAACTAGGACAATATTAGAGACCCATTCTAGATAATCAATAGAGTGGATGAAGATGAAATCCAATAACATTTACAATTCTTCTTTCACAAGCAAGGCAACTTGAGGATGCATCTTGCGAAGTTTCTATTTAATAGGTCTTGCTTCTGGATGTACCATAAGATGGTGAACAACCAAGAATGGATCCAATCCTAGCATGTTATCATAGGACTAAGTGAACACATTGGGTGCTTCATGAATCATGATTGAGAGGTTGGACTTTTCTTCAGTACCAAGATTTTTAGCTAGGTGTGTAAGCTTCGACAATTCTTGTGTGCTGAGGTTGATTTCTTGGGTGCCTTTAATCAAAATGTTGGAACATTTTTTCCAATAGGATGGCATGGGGGGAAGACGGAGATCATCATCTCCTAGTGCCTCAAAGAGGTTTTCACTAGGGGATATGTCTTTATTTTTCTCTTTTGTGTCAAAAAATGCCTCAGAGAGGTTTTCACTAGAGGACGATTTTCTATTTTTTGATTTTTGCTTTTTCAAACTATGGATATTCTCTTCCCCAAAGTAGGCATGGGCATGCAAGCATATGTCATATTGTGAGTTGTCATGGAGTTCTAGGAATACAAAGAGAGCCTCATCATCTAGAAACATGTCAAGAGGCGAGGGTCCTTGATAATCCCAAGTAATAAGTTTGAGATGAACGAGAGGGAGGTCAATAATGAAGACGACATTGTTGGGGAAGATGCATGAAAGATCAAAATCTTCACATGAAGATATGATGGCACTCAGAGTAATGTTTTTAATGATAGAAGAGGATTCAATTGCCTCTACTGAAGCCTTAGCAGGCCCACAGATTATCATAGTTGGTGGGGCATGGTGGTACTTGCCTAGGTCTAGGGTTTTAAGTCAATTATGGAAGCATTCATCTTTATTTTTCCTTAAACCCTAAGTCCCACAGTCGTATTTTAGTTTATGTTATAATTTCTCATAGACTATTTATCCTAGGTCACCGGTCACTTAAGTTAAAACCTTGAGTCCTTGAAGTCATGGAGTGACTAGCCTCGAGTCCTAATGGTTACCTGAAATTGCCCATAAATGTCATATCCTTTGTAAAGTCTTAAGTCATAAGTCTTTGTAGTGCTCGAAGGTGCCACATGGCATGATATCATGATCCCACATAGCAGCTAGAGGTAATGTCATGGTCCCACTATGGGGTTATGAAATGCAAACAACTGTCAAAGACGTCTGGGCTTACAACCATAAGATTGAGGGCTTTGATTCAATGAAGGAAGCACTACTTGGTGTTGGGTAGAAAAGTAAGTTGAAGCAAATAGAAGATCTAACAGTAGCACAGATGCATAGAGGAATCTTATCAGAGGTGGAGATTCACCACATGACTGCAAGATTGTGACACATGGCCAACTCTCAAAGGAAGAATAAAGGCTTGTGTAAGGAAGGATATGTGGAGGCTTTAGTGCACTCACACAGAGCCAAAAGGTGGTTGCTCACTTTCCACCGCACTACTACAAAATGAAGCCACGTGTCCACATCTGACAAAGGGTAGAGGAGTTAGTAGGAAAAGTGTGTTTGATATGGAGTCATTTCATTGGATGATGACTTTTCAATGAAAGATCTCAAATTTTCAAATCTAGTGGGCAACTCATGACCATAGATCTCACAGAAAGAAGCTCAAATGAATGGCCATAATTTGAATTTACTGCAACGAATGTTGGAAGCTACTCTAAAACATGAATTGTAGTAAAGACCGAAGGGATGCACATTGATGCAGTTGGTCCTAAACTAAAAGCTTCCTTTGTTGGAATTAGAGCTGACAACTAAGAGGGGGGTGAATTAGTTGTCTTAAAACTTTAAAAGATTGCTACAGTTAATTATTCTTTACCACTTCTTAACAGATTAATGACATAATCATGAAAAGCAAGAATTAATAATAGATGAGGATAAACATAAATAACACACTTGACACAAAGATTTTGACATGGAAACCTGGTTAAGGGAAAAACCACGATGGGGGTTAACCCACAAAGATTATACTCTGTTAAAATTATTACAAAGGGGAAGGCACATGCCTTCGAGCTCACTGCCCAAAGCTCACTACTCAAGAGAGGCTCACTACCTACAAGAATGATTACAAAAAGATTATAGATTGTTTGAACTGATAAGTAGCATCTGTCAATGCAAAAATTTAGTTCCGGTTAAGCACAAAATATTGATTTTACACACTTCATCTTTATTCTACCCTGTTTATTGCTTTGCCATAATCTAGACCTCAGATATCCTTTCTTTCAAACATCTATCTACCTTTTTCACACTTAATCATCATCCATCACATACATCCCACAACACTTGAATACATCAGTTATATATATCTACATCAACAAACTCAACCACTTATCTGTCAGCCTTATGAAGAATTTAACAAATAATACAAGTACTCTATTATGTCAGTTGAATGCATACTAGAAATAACACTTGTAGGTCACCATTCATGTCATCCACTAACATTATATCCCATACCCAACTCACCAAAACAGTTCTACTAGATTCGCACAAGGATCTAACACAAGTTGACCTGTTCTTCACTGAACTGTTATGTCATATTAGCACCTGGTATTCAGATCCTCCTAACTTTTAATTACTTTATCACTAGAGGCTAAAATCTTGGATTTAGATTGTCCTGACATTCCTCTACACTCCCTTAGATTTTTAGCATGCAATAATTAACTGGAGAGATCCGTAGACCAAAATACTAAACTCTGCCATATACCATGTTCCTGTGTATCTGTACTAGACAAATCTTGGGACTAACTTCTGGTATGAACTAAACCTGTACTGCAAATGTGTGGAATGGACTTAGTTGCCATCAATGACAACTCCTGTCATGCATAGCAGTGTCTCTTGCCAAGAATCTCCCCCTTTGGCATTGATGGCAATACTTAGTGAAAAATGACTAAGTGTTCAAGCTACTCCCCTTTACTCTGTACACTTGTACTCTCCACTATTTCCAAAGCTCCCCCTTTGCTAGATTCCTCATTTTTCACTGCTCTTCACTCCCCCTTTGACATCAATGGCAAAGGATGGAATTCACAAACCAAAATTCACCCAAAAATTTTATATACAATGTCACATATGTACAACCAATCCTTAAGTTATATTTACATATACTTAAGTACATCTCCAAAAATATTCTTTAGCAGGGCCAACTCTATATCCCAACTCTTCTTCATACTATTCAAAGTTAAAATGTGGCCGTTAAACAAATATGCTTGTGCTTCAGCCTTCTGGAGGTCAATGGGATCACTTGTTTGTGCAATAGTTTGGGCTTCTATCACAACATTGAGCATTGCTTCTATCTTAGGGAAAACCTATCCCCAAAGCTCACCCATTCTTGCTTCAATGTTCTCCTTTCCTCTTGTCAGCTTCTTTATTTCTTGCATCAGGCTGATTGCTTGGCATTCCTTACTTGCCACTGATACTATCAATGGATCAAAAGCTTGGTACATACTTGACAATTTCTGTTTGGAGTCCTTTATGTTGTCTTCTATATCCTCTATGACTTTAGGAGTAGATAAACAAAACTTATATATACTGCCTCCTTCTAAAAGAGCATTTTGAATACTCGTTATACTATTATCTAGCACTAATTTGTCTATCCCAATCATGCCTTTAAGTGCATCAAATCTTTTGCTATTAAATTCATTCTGAACTTTAACTTCTGTAGATTTTTCAAAGGACTCAAAGTGTGTACTTACAGAAATCACAAGGCTCTTCAGATTTCTAGAGGAAGAATCAGATTGATTCGTCTAGAATATTGGCATTATCTTATCCAATATACCAGATGTAAGGCCTAGCAGCTCATTGTCCTCTGTGTGAGATTTCAATACCTTTTCTCTTGCCTTGGTTTGTGTGAAAGATGCTATCTTCATCAATTGGACTAGAGAGAAAGTATCCAGGTTGAGTGGTCCTTGAATCAGTTTAGGTTCATCAAACTCTAGCATCTCTTTACTCAAAAAAATCTTCACTACATCTGTAGTGTCTCTTGCCACAATTTCTGGACCACCTTCCTTTCCTTGGGTTTTCTTAATCACAGGACTATCTTGTTTGGGTACATCAACATTTGCACCATCTTCTGCTGCTTTATCTTCCTTACCTTTGACTTCTTTCTCTGCTTCACCTTTCTCTATATCATCTGTAGGGGGATTCTTTCCTTTGTCCATACCATTTGCAATCTATTCTGGAGGATCTTGTGTAGTAGCAGTATTCTCAACATTGTTTTCTTTTCTGGATTGATTAGGAGGAGTTAGAGTATCTCCTGCATCATCAGTTTTATCCACCATCTCTGTATCTTCCTGCTTTATTTGCTCCACTTTTGGAATAGAGGAGTCATCAATCTTGATATGCTACTCATTAGTTTTCATTTCTTCAATATCTGGGATTGATGAATCAATCCCATCATTAGTCTCCTCCTCAAAAAATGGTAGATTGTGTCTCTTCAATGCACTTAGAAGTATTTCCTATGTTTCTTTAACTATTTTGCCTAATTCTCCAAGGATTAGTTTGTTCATTCTCTTCTTTCTCCTAAATTCATCATTCACTTCTTTGAATATCATATTCATTTGAACTTGAGTGATATGAGGGCATAGTTTTATCAATACATGTTCTCTAAGCTCTAAATCCTTGCTTTTTGCATTTTCTTTCCTCAACTCCAAAATGTCTGCAAGACTTTGAGGGATCTCAGAAATTATTTCAATCAAGGCCTTATTATAGATATTCATATATATAATAGTTGCTTCCTCTAATACCCTTTTATCCATATCACTGTATTCATCATAAAATTTACTCATGGGTTTCAAATTTCCATCCACAATGACTAATTTTATTACATCTTCCACAGAAAGTGTGGGCTTCTCAACATATGTATCTGTCTTCTTCCTTATGCTTACCTTTTTTCTTCCAAAGGGCTTCTCCTTAGTCATCTTGGAAACTTTTGTTCCAGAGGCTTTCAACACCTTTACCTCAACATCTGAATTAGTTTCTTCTTCATCAACTTTTGTGCTTTCATAGGTTCTTGTGGCCTTTTTTTTCTTTCTCTTTCATCCTTCACTGGATGGTGTGGCTTCTGGTGTCTTAGTGGGAATGGATTAGATTTCTCATAGATAGTTGCAGAACTTCTTGTTTTTCTTAATGAACTAGGTGTGACTTCTAGAGTTGCTACTGGTTCACTTTCTACCCTCTCTTCTGAAGCTTTCTCAGTTCTTCTCTTCATCTTTTCAATTCTTTCCTTGTTCTTTCTTAGAGCTTCTTTTGTGATGCCAATGCTTTTAGCATACATTTCAACTTGCCTCTGAGCTTTTCTCTAGTTGCCTGAGCTCAACATGCAATTTTAAACTTAGCTCCTTATACGTTCTAAAGATTTCAACAGAGGTGTCTTTTGATTTGCTCAAGAGATGTTGAGCATACATGTCCAAGATCTTTTCATCAACGTCATATCCCATAGGCATAATCCATATAGTTCTGGGTTCCACAGCCTCCATTAGGCATTGATCAGTGTCTACCATAAAGAAGATTTCATTGTCATACTTCTCAACTATTGATTTGGGGATTCTTTCCCTTGAGTGCATCATAGTCTAAAATTTTTCAAAGTACCCCTAGATTGCAGTTTTATGTGCCTTAGAATCTCCAATGCTGTGTAGATGATCTCTTATTTGTATTGCAACTGGTTTGTTACTAGCCCATTGTACACGTTTTACTCCAGGCACTTCATTCATGAAGTAAAAGAATAAACATATGACCAGAGAACCATATTTGAAGGTGTTTTTCTTGTCCTTCTTAATTTTGCTCAAGTTCTCAAATAGTTGATTCTGTAATAGCCCACATAGGTCATAATTTGCATTTTCTTTCAACATTTGATAAGCTACATATATGGCAGTTCTGGAGACAGAGTTCTCCCTACTAGAGTGATAAATCTTGTAATCAATCACCATAGAGGCAAACTTTGTTAGCTACTATTGCACCAAACGATCAACCTTTTAATGCCTAATACAACCACTTGACTTCACAAGCATGGGAGGTGATTAAGCCCTTGTCGCAAACCACTGCAGCATAATGTTGAACAAGGAGACCAAGGGTCACACCTTGCAACAATCCCCCCCAGTACAAGCGCAGGGTTTGAACCCATGACCTTAGCTCTGATACCAATTGTTAGCTGTTGTTGCACCAAAAGATCAACCTTTTAATGCTCGATAGAACCACTTGACTTAACAAGCAGGGGAGGCGGTTAAGCCCTCGTCGCAAACCACCGTAGCACAACATTGAACAAGGATACCAAGGGTCACACCTTGCAACAAACTTAACATCTGATTCAATAATGTCATTGATGGTCATTGCCCTTTTGTCAAACTTGGCATTGGCTGCATCAGTAATAGTCTAGTTTTTTATAGATTTCAACATGGGCAATCCATCAGTTGAATTTAACCCAGTCACATTTATGATAACATCCTTTGTAATCTTGAAAGGTTTCACCAACCATATGAAATCATCATGCATTTGGGTCAAGATGTAGCAAACCCACTCACTCTCATCAAATGTTAGAAATTTAATGACTTGTAGAAAATGTTTGCTCTCTAGGGTTTTGAATTCTGGTTTCAAATCATGGTTATCATCCTTTAGATGGTTCAGAAATAATTCTAGCAATCTCTAATTTCCAAATTCATCCACATTTCAATGGATGTAAGCCCTAATGTCTTCTATATGCAGTACTCCGTATGGGACACTAGAAAATACACCTAACGGTTTGACTTCGACTAAACTATAAGGATGCTTCTTAAATTTTAGACGAGGCCTTTCAATAATATCAATAACAAGAGGAGTAGCCATTGCAAAAGATTACAAATTCAAGGTTTTGCAGATAAATACCTTTTTCTTCCATGGAGTTAGGGTTAGCGGACAGATTTGCCAGTCGCACTTCAAATCCTTGAAATCTTAGCTCATACACTCTTCTTCTTGCTATCTTTGAATGCAAAGTGATTCAATGAAGAATGAATGACCTTTTTATGGTCTGCAAAACCTAACTTGCCTTTGTAATAAATGATTTTCCCTAACTTCATCCAGTTACTTTGTTTCTTGATGTAGTTACTTATGAATCACTCTGTAAATCATTAAATCCACTTCTTTTCTCCCAGAAATTCTTTTAAATGATCTATAGTAACCAAATTATCTTTTCTTATTGTGCCAGATTTAGGCACCCACTTACTGGCTGGGGGAATTTGATTTTCAATGCAGCCCCCCTTGAGCCAAAACTCCTAACTCAATTCTTGGAGGAATTATCAGCATTGGATTTTGTTGCGGACCCATTACTATTATTCACAACACTTTTCTTGACCCATGTCTTGCTCATTTCATTCTGGATCTCATTCACATCAATTTTGCCCTTGCCTTTGTCTTGTCTCTACTCATCTAATTTTCTATTTACTGGACCTCTTCTTTAATTATTCCTACTTCTACAGAATCTTGCAATATGACCGGATCTATTGCAATTAAAGCACACAACATTTCTTTGCTTATATAATTGATTTCCTCTTGATCTACACTGATTAGCCATTTGTCCAAATCCATTGTGAGTAAAGTAGTAACCATTGAAAGAGATGCCATTTCCTCTAGAGTTATTCATTATCATACTTTTGCATTCATTTGATCTATGACCATACCTCTTACACTTGAAGCATTGACCGGAGAAGGATGGACTATTTTGATTTACTCTGCATCTGTACTGAGTAGCTCTATGACCAAATTTATTGCATTTGAAACAATTGTCATTGAAGGATGGATATCTTTGAGCATTAGGCTGTCTTATCGGAGGTCTTCTAGGTCTATTTCTCCCATTCCTCGGTTGAAAATTTCTTTGTCCAGATTCAGAGCTTTCACCTTTCTCATAGCCAAGACCATGCTTGTTATCAACCTTTTTTTGACTTTCAAGCAGTGCTTCAAGTTTAGCTGAGCTTATCTTAAACTTCTCCTTGTATTCATTTGCAACTTCTAGGTCATGTCTGAGAATGACAATTTCCCTCTCAAGTTCTCTCTCATTGTCTCTGCTTTCTTGTAGATCAGACTCCAGATGGCTAGCTATTCTATCCAATCTAAAGCATTCTTCTATTCTTTCTTTTAGAGTTTGATTTAGGTCTTCTTTAGTCTTCTTCCTTTGCTCAATTTCTTTGGTTAGCCTCATAACCCCAGATTCCATCTCATGTTTTAGAACAAAAACTTCATTTGTCATCTTCTCACATTCATTTGTCTTTTCTTCCAAAGCCTCATTCATGCCATTTTCTTTAGTAAGATTAGCTAGATGATGAAGTAGTTCCTTCCTTTTTTCCTTTGATTTCTTTAGTTTATCTTTTAGCAAGTCAATGCAATCATTAGCATCCTTAAGGTTCTCTTTCAGATCATCTATTTTTGCTTTGGACCGATCAAGATCTTCTAGAGCCAATTGAAGTTGTTCTCTAAGTGAACCCATTGAAAATTCCTTCTCTGATCCTCCTCAAGATGTTAGGCTTCTTTCAAGGAACCTTTCTCTGATACCAATTGTTGGAATTAGGGCTGACAACTGAGAGGGGGGGTGAATCAGTTGTCTTAAAACTTTAAAATCTTGTTGCAATTAATTCTTATTTACCACTTCTTAACAGATTAATGACATAATCATGAAAAGAAAGAATTAATAATACATGAGCAGAAACATAAATAACACACTTCACACCAAGATTTTGACGTGGAAACCCAGTTAAGGGAAAAACCTAGTGAGGGTTAACCCACAAATATTATACTCTTTTAAAAGTATTACAAAGGGGAAGGCACATGCCTTCGGGCTCATTGTCTAGAGCTCACTGCCTAAAAGAATGATTACAAAAAGATTACAGATTGTTTGAACTTGTCATGCCCACATTTCCCATGTGGTCACGACATGCATCACACGTGTCATGTCCACATTTGTCATAAGATCATGACACACAATATCAAAAATTTTACTATGCTTCCCTAGAAACCCCCTTGCATGCGTAAGCATGCTTGGTGGCATTACGCATAAGGTGTAAACATGATAGTTAAAGGCGGGTAATGCGTTCACTTGCACATACCATTTCACAATGAAGGCCAACTAGGGGGTCGATGCGACATGGTTAACATCGCCAATAGGGTTAGGATCAATGATTGAAACCCTAGGTTAACCTAAGTGAATGATGGGATTTTGACGTAAGTCAAAATCAAAAGCCAAATTCTAGTGTATGAGAAGATATAATTTAATACCAAAACCTAATGTAGATAACCAGAAAAAAATAATAATTTAATCCTAAGCCAGGTTAAATTTTACTAACCTAGCTATACCTTAAATTCTGGAAAAATCTGGCAGCATAACGCCTCACGGGCATGATTAGGGTTTATTATAATGAAACTAAATTTGATCGAAAGTTTACTAGGTTGGTTTTAAATTACCTACGTTACACTAGTTAAAATGGTAGAACAGTTAAATACATTAATTAAAAACCATAAAACTCATTAATGAAATCTCTACAAGGATGTCTAGAACATTTTTCAACAAAGCTTGATCAATTTGTTCTCCTTCACATTTTTTATCAATCAGAGCTATCACTGCATCCTTTATGTTATTCCTAATTTCTTAGTAGACCAGATCACAGAAGCATGTTATACTATCTTCGTTTAGATAGTTTACTAGGTTTCCAAGCTGGATTAAAAATGACTAATTTAATTCACTAATTAATTCTCTCTAAAATAATTAAAAAAGAAATATTTAAATTAATAACAAACTAGTTTTATATTAAACTCGCCGAATTAGGTTTGAAAGCAAAGGATTAACCCAATTGTTTAAAATAAATACATCTTAATAATTAAATTTGTGTAAAAATTAAATAAAACAATAAAATCCCTCTTCAATAATCAAATTAAAATTAGTAAACTATAAATTTCCCTTTTGCCAAAAACTATCCTATTTAATAAATTACCCTTCCACTAAACAACAAATGATAATAGCCACTTTTAAATAAATTGATTTAAACTACCCACATCCATAAAAATCATCTCTAAACCTCTTTTTTCAAAATAAGAATATAAAGCAAAATAAAAAAATAAAAGAGCAGGAATTCAACAAGGGCAATTTTAAATTACTAAGCCCTAAAAAGTCCTGACAATAGAAAACTAATTTCCTTATGAAAGGGAAGGAGAAACCCTAGCTCACATTTTTCTCCATCCCTCTTTTCTCTAATCTCTCCATTTTCTTCTCTCAAGTTTTGTTGCAGGTTGTGGTGATGGGAAGCCATGAATGAAGTTCAAAGTAAAAGGTATACCCATTTAATATACCCATTTATTTTTTTTACACACACACACACATAAATATATAGCAGTGATGAATATGAGGTATACAGATTTAAAGGCCGAAAGGCCAAGTCTATGGCGGCGAACTGCGTGCTACAAATGCCGCAGGAAAAAATGAAATTTATATAATTTTTTTTTTATTGTTTACCACCATAGTTCTTGTGGCAGGCAAGGAAGTGGGGAGTGGGTTCTATGGAACCAGTGGCGGGGAAGTGTAGGGCATGGTCGACAGAGTCTCCATGGGCAGTGGGTTTGGGAGTATCGTGGGGAAAGGGGGAGTTTGGGGAGGGGGCGGAGCCCCCACCCACATCCCACCATAGTGGGGTGTGGGTGGGGGCTCCGTCCCCTCCCCACACCCATAACAATAGCGGCGGTGGGGGGGGTTCGAACCCCCCCACCAAAACACTTTTTTTTCCTGTTTAAAAATTGTGAACAATATACAATGAAAAACACAGTCTCTTTTCATTTCTTACACAATGTTCTTTTTTAAGGGGTTTTGTTTATATATATACACACACAGCAAAACATGTTTTATTGTTTACTATTAAATATAAGGGAAAATATATATATGTGTGTGTGTGTATATTTATATATTTATATATACTACTGTATACATAAAGCAGTCTCTTTTTTTTGTATGACAGTATATTAAAAAGAATCTATATTTAAATATATTAAATATATACACTCATATATATATATATATGCTTTAAATAACTGAAATTTCAAATATAGTTGTCACTCATAAAACTCACAGATTTTTTTTTTTTAATGTAATAAAGCAAAAGAAACATTTTTCTATAACAGATTTACATTGAGCAAATGAACTTTTTTCTTCTTTTTTTTTGTGTAAAACACATATTTTCTAGTAAATGTAGAATGCACATTTCCTTCTCTAAATGCTGATTTTGACATAATATAGTCACATAAAACAACTCTTCAAGAATTTATTTATTTTCCTGCTAAATAGATGCATTTAATTCATCCCTTCAAATGACAAACATCTAGTTTTCTTCTCCTAATAGATAGGTAAATTTCAGTTTGTTTCACAAACAAACAGCAACTATCCTAATTTGTTTTTTGATAAATAAACATACAAGTGAGATAGAAATAAGACCATGCTTTTCCTCCAATACTCTATTTTTTTTTCTTTTGAATTCATATGGCTTTAAAAATCAGCAACTTAAAATTTCTATTTCAAATGTAAATAGTTTCATACACACAAGTAAAAACATAAATTTACAACATGAGAGAGAGAGAGAACAAGGTTCTCCTCTTTTGAAATCTAAAGATGATACAAAAGCCTAACTTGGCCATACTCTCTCAAGAGCTAAAAAAAATAACATAACAATACTTTAAGGACAATGATATTTTCTTCAACTTCACATAGCTCCAAATATCCTGCAATAACACAAAAAGGGGGAAGGAGCCACAACAAAATTCTCTCCTCCCTACCATTGACTCAATCATGAGTCACCCCCGAGCCAGGAGGTCATCCTCACACAAGGTAAGCACACACCACTTCACAACAAAATTCACTCAACACAACAACAAGAATACTCCCGTAGTTTTCACATAACAACAACTCACTCAAGATGAGTTTAATGGGGTAGGGGAGTGGACATCACTCGACTCGAGGGTGCCACTCCAAAAATTCCCAAAACATAAATCCCTCAAGGCCTCAAGCCCACACATATAAACATGATTTCACAACTTTCTCTTGGCTCTCAATCCATATCACAATTTTCTCATTTACACATATTGTTCAAAATTCCCAATTTGCCCTCAAGGCTAAAACTCCATGAAACCAAGGATGTGACCCCAAGGAGGTTCACTCCTCCCCCACCCCACACATGTTGAGATTCTTCTCCCAAGTAGGAGAGGCTCTCACAACTCCCATACCCAATTTTTCCCACAACCACAGAGTGGAAACAACAAAATGAAACCACACACACAACATGCAAGTAAAGAAAATGCATAAGGAAAGGCATTTGCCTTAAATCCTACCTTATAAATCCCAAATGGAAGATCATTGAGAAGAGCTCCTCTAACTCCTTCTCCAAGTTGAGCCACCAATTTTAGTCTAACTTTTTCCCCAAAATAATTAAAATCAAACATTGCCAAAAATTCAACAACCCCCTCCCTCCTTACAAGAGGGATTAAAATAGGCTCTTCTCATGAGCCTTGAGGAATGGGGAGATGACACATTTCACCTCCTCACTCCTCCACCCAACTACTTGTAAGACTCTTGGAATGGGGTGGTGACACATGTCATTCACCCAATCCACCAAGTCTTTCTCCCTTCCACTTGTCCTCTCATAAACATGTGGGAGAGAAAGGTGGAGCTAAAGAAGGAGTGGGTGCCACATGTGCCCCAATCATCTCCTCCTAAGAAGGACCACTCAACCCCAAGGTACCCTCACTAATTTTGGGAGAGACTTGGAGTTGAGTTCTCCACAATTAAGGGGTCTTGAAGACTCCCCCAACCTAGGGAAGATGAAAGGAAGAGGTTGAGTGTTTGACCCACTCATCCTCTCCCTCCCAAGATTCCATTTTCGTCACTTTACTTTAGGGTGAAGTTAAAGTGACCAAATGGAAGTTTACCTAAGGTTACACAAGCCCAAATGAGCCCTAGACCCTAAGGGTACAACCCAGGGTCAAGTTTAACCCATTTTGAGCACCAAAGGTTGAGTAAAAACACATAAAAGGTCACAAAAATTATAACTCAAAAATGAAATTCAAATGACACTACAACTTAAAACACCAATTATAAATCAAATAAAAGAAGGGTAGACCTAATCCAACTAACACCATGCAACAACATTACAAAAATTCATCATGCAAACATAGTTGATCTTGGTTCCTCTTGGAACTAGATCGACTTCACATGTGAAAACAACACAGTGTGTGGGATGATCTTTGAGTATCTGTGGCTTTGTTAGAAACACCTATGCACTCAAATAAAATGTTAATCCCACATGTATATAATAGTCAAAGCAAAGTGAAACATACACTCACATCATCACAGGATCATATAAGCATCAACGAATCACATCATAATCAAATTCTAAATTTGCATTTCAAAAATCCATCCCAAGATAGAATCACATAATAAATTTCTAACTAACATCACATGAATAGTATCTCAATAACATCATAATATAAACCATATGTCTAACATCAACAGTGAACCAATATCAAGGTCAAATCACATCGTGATCCTGCTAAACATAATAAATCCACATAAAGCATAAAGTCTAATAGTCCTGAAATTCAGGATCAACAGTCCCACAAGTCTAGTAAGTATCACCAACAGTAAAATAAAGTAGTCAAATATAAGGGAATGAAAAGGTAGGCCTCATAGAACTGATAAGTAGCATCTAGCAATATAGGAATTTAGTTCTATTTAAGCACATAATACTAATTTTAGACACTTCATCTTTATTCTACCCTGTTTATTGCTCTGCCATAATTTGGACCTCAGACATCTTTTCTTCCGCACCTCTATCTACCTTTTTTGCACTTACTCCATCATCACCCATCACGTACATCCCACAACACTCTAATTCATTAGTTATATATATCTGCATCAACAAACTCAATCACTTATCTGTCAGCCTTATGAAGAATTTAACAAACAATACAGATACTCTGTTCTGTCAGCTGAATCCATACATAAATATTGATGCGTACTAGAAATAACACTTGCAGCTCACTATTCATGTCAGCCACTAACATTATATCCCAAACACAACTCACCAAAACACTTCTACTAGATTCACACAAGGATCTAACACAAGTCGGCCTGTTCTTCACTGAACTGTTCTGTCATATTAGGACCTAGTATTCAGATGCTCCTAACTTTTAATCCCTTTGTCATCAGAGGCTGAAATCTTGGATTTAGATTGTCCTAACATTCCTCTACACTCCCTTAGATTCACAACATGTAATAATTAACTGGAGAGATCTACTGACCAAAATACTAAACTCTGCCATATACCCTGTTCCTATCTATCTGGACTGGACAAATCTTGGGACTAACTTCCGGTATGAACTGAAACTGTACTATGAATGTGTGGAATGGACTTAGTTTCGATCAATGACAACACCTATCATGTGTAGCAGTGTCTCTTGCCAACATCCTTAAGGATAAAAAATAGGGTTTTTCATATCATTTTTATGAGCATGAAAAGAGTTCTGGCATACAACAAAGATTGAATGAGAAAATACATAGATTTTGAAGCATCTGCAGAGTAGGAAAACTAGTAAGTTGCTTCCACTCATCATGTCTATTTTAATTGAATTATCATTCTGTGAATAGCTTAGAGCATCAATAGAAAAAGAAAAACCCTAGTCTATATAAATGAATTTCAAAATGAGTCAAGTGAGCTAAGCCTCTTCCTCAAAAAGGAGTTTAAATGAAGACTTAATGGTCCAACTCCCTAGGTCTTCATGGAGGCCTGCGAATGTGCATGGTCCTGGTGGGTTGAATGATAAACTATTGGACTTGTGTTATGATTGTTGGGATGCCTAGTTGCCTATGCCAGGATGGATTTTGTTCAAGCACTAGTATAATAGAAGAGAATACAAGGCCCTAGTCTGCAATGCCTAGAATTTAGACTTGGCCAAATTAATATGCCCTAATGTGTTTCCATATCTAGATTTTGTGAGGACAGTTGCATAGAGGTATGATCCTATGTCCAGAGTAGTATTGACAAGGAATAATACAGTTATAATCAAAACCACAAAAGCCTACATGTCAAGTGTGTTTGGATTGAACCTTGTCGCCAACAAACAAGTTGATCTTGATGCTATAAAGGAGGAATATAAGTGAGTTAAGTGTGGATACAGAGTATTTAAGTTTCCCAAGCATAGACTAAAGGGAATTGATGAAAAATTGGTAAAGATATCAGACCAGGAGGAGGAACCATTTGATGTGTCACAGTTCATGCATTACTTTGTGAAGACATATCACACTTTGTGCTAGGTATTAGGAAGAGATGCACTTGATGAAATGTCAATTTCCTTGATGATGATGGTGGTAAACATACAGGATATCTCAACTATAGAGCGTTTTGACTATGCAATGTATATAGCTAATAAAATGTACAAACAATTAACAAAAATTAAGAACAAGCTATATATTGTAGATGCAAAAGTGGAGTTTGTTAGTTGTCGTTGTACCAAAAGATTGACCTTTTAATGCCTGATACAACCACTTGACTTAACAAGCACGGGAGGCAGTTAAGCCCTTGTCACAAACCACTACAGTGCAGCGTTGAACAAGAAGAGCAAGGGTCACACCTTGCAACAATCCCCCCAGCGCAAGCGCGGGGTTTGAACCCGTGACCTCAGCTTTGATACCAACTGTTGATAACTGAGAGGGGGGGTGAATCAGTTATCCTAATAATTTAAACTTTTTGTGCTTTCTTAATAGTTAATGCAACATCAAATCAAATAAGCAAGCATAATCATGAAATGGAAATAACACCAATACACATGACACAATGATTTTGACGTGGAAACCCTGTTAAGGGAAAAAACCACGGGGTGATTAACCCAAGATATTATTCTCTGTTAGAAGAATAGAAGATACAAAATAGCACTTGCCAATTAGTGCTCACTGCCCGAGCACACTGCTCACAAGAGGCTTACAGCCTACAAAAGACTTACTGAATACACAAAGAAAACTTGAACTGATGAGAAGCATCCACACATGCTAAAGTTCAGTTCTGGTTAAGCTCAATAGACTGATCTACTGCACTTCATTCTTACTCTCCTTAAGTACTGCTGTCCTTTTACATTCCAAACCTATTTTTCTTCCTTTTATACTATTCTTCTTTTATTAGTACTTCTATATTTACACCACACATGCCTTCACATCTAAATCCATCTTTTATATATATCTGCACAAGTGATTTCAACACTTTTCTAATCAGCATCCGAAATAGTCAATTTTATCTCAAACTCTAGTCTGTCAGCTGAATCCTTGGATACTAAGTAAAGTAGATCAAAAAGAAACTTATAGAAGTCATCTAATAAGTCAGCCAATCATGAAAGATACCTTAGGAATCTTTAACACCATCAACATCTCATCTGTAATAACTTCTGATGCTCTGCCTATCAGTTCTTCCTCAGTCTGTTCTATCAAACTGGACCCTAATACTTGAATGCTTATATCTCTTTACTCTTTCATCAACGGAGGCTCAATTCCTAGAATCTATCAGTTAAGGTACTCCTCTTGACTTTCGCAAGTCTGTACTTTCCAAAGATACTTCCTTTGAGAGATCTGGACCTGACAGTCGAACCTTTCCACATACTCTATTCTTGCTTACTGGACCACAACATTCTTCAATCTGACTTCTGGTATAGACACACCATGTCCTGCGGATGTGTGGGATGAACTTTGTTGCCATCAATGACAACAATCATGAAGCTCCAATGTGTCTCTTGCCAACAATCTCCCCCTTTGGCATTGATGGCAACACTTAGTGAAAAAATGACTAAGTGTCACACTATACTCCCCCTTAACTGATGCTTTGTCTCTATGTACATTTTTCAGAGCTCCCCCTTAGTTGAATTCCTCAATTTTCACTACTCTTAACTCCCCCTTTGACATCAATGGCAAAGGTTAGGATCCGCGTATGAAAATTTTCAAAATTTCAACTATACTTGGCCACATAAGTATATACATATGGCATACTTACATATACTGAAGAATGTCTGCAAAAGTTGTCTTCAATTGGACAAATTCTGTTGCCCAACTTTGCTTCATTCTATCCAAAATTGATATATGACTGCTTAACAGGAATGCAAACGCATCTGCCCTTTTTAGATCTATTGGATCACTGGTCTGGGCTATGATCTAGGCTTCTTTTATGGCCTCATGCATGGCCTCTAACTTAGAGATAATTATCCCTCTGAGTGCACCCAACCTGCTTATTCTATTTTTCTTTTCCTTCTCTAGCTTCTTGATTTCATTCAAGACTACAATAGTCTAACATTCTTGATTTATTATGGAAGATGAGAGAGGATCAAAATTCTTTGATAGATTTGTCAGTTTGTCCTCCTATTCTTTTACTTTCTTCTCAATATCTGTTGTTATTGTGGTTTAGGATATACAAAATTTGTATACATCTCCTCCATCTTTAAGAGCATTTTCCAAGCTCTTTATCCCAATATTCATATTTCTCCTATCATTAGCTATTAACCCTTGTACCTCTGATAATCTTTTTGCCAAGAATTCCTTCTGGACCTAATCTTCTACTGACTTCTCTAGGGAATCAAAATGTGTGCTAACACTATTGACTAGAGATTTGAGATTACCGGATGAGGAGGCTGAGGGATCCTTTTGAAAAGATGGCATGATCTTTTCTAAAATGCCAGATGCAGCTTCTATTAGCCTACAGTCTTCCATGTGAGACTTCAGGAGTTTTTCTTTTGCCTTTGCATTGGCAAATGAAGTTATCTTCATTGTTTGAACTAGGGAGAGAGTCAAAGTTAAATGGACCTTGAAGTAACTATGGTTCATCAATCTCCAACATTTCTCTTGTCAAGAAGTCCTTGAGAGTTTCTGCAGTGTCTCTTGCTGGAGACAGAGATTTCTTCTCTTCTACATTGTCACTTATGTTCTTCTCAGCTTGACTTTCTTCTCTTCCTTTCACTTCTTCTTCTTTCTCCTCTATTCTTTCTTCTCCTTTAGATCTGGAGACTGTAGGGGAAACCAAAGGAGAGATATTTGTTTGTTCATGTGCCACCTCTTCCAGAGTAGAGGATTCCAAGCCCTTGTCTTTACCTTCACCAGAGTCCATTACTTCTTTTGTCATTGCCTCAATAGATTCTTTTTCAACACTTGTAGCCAAGGGATCAACACCCAAGTCCTTTATAATAGGAATGTTGAATCTTGAGTATGCCTTATGTATGATTTCTTCTGTTTCTTTTGCCACTTTATTAGTCTCTCCAAGCATGAGCTGATTCATTCTAGTCTTACTCTGAAACTCATCCTTGCAATCTTTGAAGATCATATCCATTTGTTTTGGAGTAATTGAAGGGTAGAGCTGAATAGCTATCTATTCTTTGATTTCTAAGTCCTTAGCCTTAGCATTTTCTTTTCTCATTTCAAGTTCCTTTTCCAAACTTTTAGGAATTAGAGAAATTATTTCAATCAAGGCTTTATTGTATATGTTCAAGTACTTAACTGTGGCTTCCTCCAAGATTTTTCTATTTGCATCATTATATGCATCATAGAATTCTATTATTGGTTGCAGGTTTCCATCCATAGTAACAGCTTTGACTACATCATCTGGGGACAGAGTGGGATTTTCAACAAATTCTTCTACCTCTGCCACCTTATCTACACCAAATACTTTCTTCTTCTTCTTTATCTTCTTGATTTCTTCATCAGATTCTATCTCTTCTTCATCTTTCTGACTGATATAAGACCTTGTGGCCTTTGTCTTAGTTCTTTTCTCTGCTTTACCAGATGATTTTGCTTCCAGTTTTGATGTCTTTGAGCTCTCGTCAATGGTAGGAGCGGACCTCTTAGAGGATCTTTTTTGGGTGGGGGCTTCTACCAGACCACTTTCCTTTTCAGCACCTTCCTTCTCTTTCTCTGCTCTTTCCATCTTCTCCCTACTGGCATCAAGTGCCTCTTTTGAGATGCCAAAGCTTTTGGCAATGTTTTCTACTTCTTTTCTTACCTTTCTCTTCATCTCTGGTTGCCTTAACTCAATATGGATCTTCACACTCAATTCTTCAAACGTTCCAAACCTTTCTGTCTTGGGATCCCTTCATTTACTAAGCATGTGCTAAACATGCAGCTCTACGATTTTCTCATCCACCTCATACCCCATTGGCATGATCCACATTATTCTTGGTTCCACTGCCTCCATTAGGCATTGATCAGTCTCTACCATAAAGCATACTGTGTCTTTGTATTTCTCAACTAGAGATTGGGTAATTCTCTCTCTAGCTTGCATCATGTTTTGAAAGTTTTTAAAGAAACCCCAGAGAGCTGTGTTTTGTGCTTTGTCATCACCAAGTCCATGCAAATAATCCCTGATTTGTATGGCAACTAGTCTGTCATTCTACCATACCCATCCACTGGATCTGGGTAGCTCATTCATAAAGTAGAAGAATAGATGGATTATTAGGCCACCAAATTTGAAGGAATTCTTCTTGTCCTTCTTCATCTTCTGTAGGTTCTCCAGGAGTTGGTTTAGAAGGAGCTCACAAAGGTCATAGTCTGCATTTTTTCTCAACATTTCATAGGCAGTGTAGATAGCAGTTCTAGGTACTGAATTCTCCTGACTAGAATGATATATCTTGTAGCTAATGATCATGGATACAAACTTGACATTCGGATCAGTGATGTCATCTACTATCATTGCTCTTTTATCAAACCTAGATCCGGTAGCCTCACTTACAGTTAGATTCTTGATCGATTTGAGAATAGGTATACCACCAGATGAGTGCAAACTGGTAATTGCCCTAATGGCATCTTTTGTGATCTTGAATGGTCCATTCAACCACATGAAGTTGTCATGTATTCTGCTCAAGACATACTGGACCCATTCGTCCTCAGTAAAGCAGGGGAAATGTATACATTGTGCAAAGTGCTTCTCTCGGAGGGCCTTGTATTGGGGTTTGAGCTCAAATGAATCATCTATTAGTTGTTTGTTGTAGATATCCCTCAATTTGGACTCTCTGAATTCTTCAATGTTTGCGTGAATTTAAACCCTAATATCTTTTGTATGCAAGACACCATGCAGAACACTGGAAAAAGCTCTTAGGGGATCTACCTCCAAGGATTTGTAGGGATGTTTCTTGAATTTGGGACGAGGCCTATCAGTGATCTTCACAATATTTAGAGTAGACATCTTTTAAAAAGATTTGTAGAGAGATATTTTAAGAATGGAAAATACCTTTAGCACCTTTAGGTTTCACGGAGTTAGCCGGATCGATTTCTAGATGAATTGACTTTTGCAAATGATCTTTGATGGGCTTGAGGAAATTTGTTGCAGAGCTTCTCTTTTCTTCTTCTTAAATGTAGAATGAGAAAATGTTTAATAGGAAGAACCCTTATATTACTCCGCAAACCCTAATACCAAGTTACAATAAATGCTTGACCTAAGTTATTCTAGTTTGCCTTATTTGGATGACTTGAAGAACCGGATCGATCTTGATCTTAAACATCTTGCGGACCTTCCAAATCTTAACCATAGTTTATTTAGACATTTCTCTTATGAACCCTTTAATCCGTAACTCTCCTTGTGCTAGTTCCAGCACCAATTGACTGGCTGGGGGAACAAAGTTTTCTTTGTGTCTCCCCCTGAGCTAGAGCTCACTTTTTAATTTCTGGAAGGAATATCAGCACCAGAGTCTGGTGTGGATCCATCCTCTACATTCTCTATACTTTGCTTCACCCAAATCTTGTTCATCTCACTTTGAACTTCATCCACATTCACTTTTTGTTTTCCCTTATCTTGATTCTGATTATGATATACCAGACCTCTTTTGTCCTGATTCTTGCTTCTACAAAATTTTGCAATATGACCGGATCTATTGCAAATTTGGCAAACAACATTTCTTTGCATATTTGATTGATATCCTCTTGATCTACATTGATTAGCCATATGAACCATTCTATTACATGTAAAGCATCTACCATTGAATGGATTGTTCATTTGCATATTTCTACATTTATGAGATTTGTGACCATACCTTTTGTAGTTGAAACACTGTCTAGAGAAGGATATATTAGTCTGATTCATTCTCTTTCTGCACTGATTACCTTTATGACCAAAGTTATTGCAGTTGTGGAAGTATCCATTGAAGGATGGATATCTTTGAGCATTAGGCTGCCTTACCAAAGGTCTTCTAGGCCTGTTCCTTGGATTTTCTGACCCAATATTCTTTTGACTGGATCCAGAGCTTTCACCCTTTTCATACCCCAGGCCACACTTGTAATCTACCCTCTTTTGGCTTTCAAGAAGAACTTCAAGTTGAGCAGAGCTTATCTTGAATTTCTCTTTGTATTCATTTGCTGTTTGAAGATCTCTTTTAAGAGAGACAATTTGATCCTCAAGTTTTTCTTCATTATCTTTAGCATCTTCAAGATCAGATTCAAGATGTCTGATTATTCTATCCATTTTGTAGTAGTCTTCTAATTTTTCCTTGAGAGATTGTCTTAGATCATCTTTAGATTTTCTTCTTTCTTCAATTTCTTGGGTGAACTTCATAACTCCTGATTCCATTTCATGTCTTACCATGATGATTTCTTTTGATAACTTTTCACATAACTTGGTTTTCTCTTTCAGATCTCCATTTGTATCATTGGCTTCACCTTGACTTGCTAATTGCTGAAGTAGCTCCTTTCTCTTTTTCATAGAGAGACTCAATTTCTCTTTTAGTTCTTTTATAAAATCATCAGCCTGTTTGAGTCTTTCCTTCAATTCATTGACTTCAAAGTTTGACTGCTCAAGATCATCAAGGGTAGACTTGAGTTGCTCCCTTATACCATATACATCCATTTGAATTCCCAGATCTTCCTCAAGCTGTTAGGCTCTGTTAGGAGGAACTTAGCTTTGATACCAATTATTAGTTGCCGTTGCACCAAAAGATCAACCTTTTAATGCCTGATACAACCACTTGACTTAACAAGCATGGGAGGCAGTTAAGCCCTTGTCACAAACCACTGCACAATGCTGAACAAGAAGACCAAGGGTCACACCTTGCAACAAAGTTAATGTGGTATTCAATGATGCACCACATGTTTTTGTATGCTAGATTAGGATTGTGGCATAAATATTTGCATGTTAAGGAGAAGGATCCAAATGGTAACCTACTCCCTATATAGATGTGGACTTGCATGATGGATATGCATTGTATAGATGTAGATTATATTATTTTTTAGGAGCATTCTATTAGAAGGATGTTGGGATTGTTGGAGCCTAAAGGTGAAAGGATGCACTCTAATGTACTTGATTTCTTGAGACCTTTGGATGGGACCCTAGAGTTGGGAATTCAGCACAATTGGGGAGATTGGTTTTTGCATACTAATACCACATGCATCAGAGTCTATGGGAGCAAGGTTGCCCCATATATCTTGCCAAAATATGTGCCCAAGAGAATAGCATTTTTGGAGATAATCAGACAGCTAAATGAATCTAATAAGGAACATTTGAGACTACACAAGAAAGGATCTTTCTTTCCTATCTCCATCAAATTTGGTGGTTTTCTTGTTGCTAATCAGGATGGCCTGAATCAAATTGATTCAGTGGTTATGGTTTACATAATGGGATTTGAGAAGCCAAGGGTATTTGACCCTTAAGGATTCATTAATAAGGTGAGGCTCGGCATCAGAAGACCTCAGTTCACTCACCAAGTTGTATTTGATGAAGATACAGTGAGAAATTGTGACACAATGTGAGTACATTTTTTGAGGAAAAGGTGGGAGAGGATAATGAAGGGAGAAAGGATGAGAAAGAATCTAAGCTCTGCATATCTAGGAGAATTTGTAGAAGAAAGTGATCCAATAGCAAGTATCCAATTTTTTTTTTAATAATGCAAAAAAATTGATTGAAAGTGCTCTGACAGGAGAGGAGAGACCTGCATATGATCTAGGCATTTCAAGATGGGCATATAGAAGGAGAAGTGAATCAATTGATGCACCTCTAGTAAAGAAGGTAAAGATCATTGATTTGGAGCATGAGGAAGAGGCTGAATTCATATATTTAGAAGAAGAAATAAATAAACAAAAATAGGAAATCTCCCAATAGGTGAATTCACCTATAAGAATAAGACCCAATGGCTCTCCTGATAATAGATTGGCAAGGTCAATCACTGGTCATCAAATTTAATGTAGTCAAGGTAGGAGGGTCTGGTTAGGGACTATCCAACCTTGCAGTCTTAACCAAACAACACCATGATTATATAGATATTCAACGGAAGCTAAAAGTAGAAGATAAAAGATATTCATGAACACATAACACAAGATATATCCTGGGAAAACCCTAACAGGGAAAAACCTATCCTTCAAAGCTTATTCCTCTTATATTATAACTTCAAATCAAATTACACATGCCTCAAGGGCTTTAAAGATGCTAGGACATAGCCCAAGGATTATAAAAGATTCGTACAACAATATTCTTTCATGATTTCTTTCTTCTACAACTCAATTCTCTGCCCTACAACTCATTCTACTTCCTACTTTGCCTCCTAATATGTTCTGCTATTCCTCCAGATCAAAACAACTTTGGATCTTGTTGTGATGTTCACAACACACCCCATTTTACTCCTTAGCAAAATGAGGACCCCTATTGTGACTTTTTTTTTGCTTTTTGCTTGTGTGTGTCGTTTTGCTTGGTGGTAAAGGGAAAAGGGGACTAAAATTGAAAACCTTGTTCAAAATGGAGAAGAAATGCATTTTTAGTACTAGTGCATGATATGGTTGGATTCCTTATCAAAAATGAGCTAGGGTTGCTTTTTGAACCATGTTAAAATTTGCCATATTTTGCAAGTTATGAACATTTTGGTAAAATGTACAAGGGAAGGGTTTGTTGTTTGCACATACAAGTCTCTTTGTATATCAGGTTGTATATACAAGGCCCTTTCTATGCGAGTTCACTTGTATACAAAGACCTTTGTATATCACTTTCCATATACAAAGCCGTTTGTATATGCAAAGGTCATTTTATACTTGGTCGCATGAGTAGTCGGGTTCATATGCAAAATCATTTGTATGTCTTTTTTGCCTTGTATACATTTGGTAGAGTTTATGCATACATAGAAGATGGACCTGAGGTGGTTTTAGGTTGAAATGAATAAATGTTTAAATCCATTGCATGTATCTCGCACTTGTATGTTTGGCAGGTCGTAACATACAATGCATTTATACAAGTGCCGGAAACGAAAAGTTATTAAGCAATGTTAATTCATTGTATATTTTGGGCTTGTATATTTACACATACATTTGACATATACATTTGCAATGTGCAGGCCGCAGACCCGGAGGATTATGAAAAGGAGTTAAACTGTTGTATGTTTTTCGCTTGTATGTTTTTACATACAAACAAAATATACAAGTCACAATACATGCAACGTTAATGTGTAGGCTGTAGAACCAAAGGGAGTATTGAAAGTGGTTAAGTCCTTGTATGTTTCCACAATGCATATTTCGTAACATACAAGGCAGACATACATTACTTTATACATTGCTCGGAACTAACATTTTTATGAAACAGGGTTAATTTAATGTATATCGGGCTTGTATATTCTTATATACAAGGCCGACATACATTGAACTTATATAAGGGCTGGGATCCAAATAAAATAGAATCTGATTAATGTAGTGTATAAAGCCTGAATGTATATCGTAAGATACAGGACCCAATATACATTGCAGATATACAATGTGGACTTCAAGGAGTTATCAAACAATGCTAATTCATTGTATAAGTTCCGGCTTGTATATTTCAAAACATACATTACACCTTACACATACAAGCCGGAATCCAAATGAATCTAAAATTGGATTTATCCTATGTATCACATCCAAGTTTGCATATCAAGAGATACATTGCAGATTCGATAGGTTGCTCTATATGGCGGATTTGAAAAGTTATAAATTGAAGATAAGTACATGTATATTTTGCGCTTGTATATTCTTATATACAAACTGATATACATTGCATTCATACAACACGGAATCCTAGGGCAGATTTAAATCTGATTAAATGCTTGTATCGAGCCTGAAATGTATGACTAAAGATACAATGGAAATATACATACCACGGGTGACAGAAAGTTAAAAGAGGTTAATTCAATGTATGTTCGCGCTTTGTATATTTTGATACACACAAGCCAAGATGCATCGCGAAATGTACAAGCCACGGAATTGAAAAGTTATGAAACGGAGATAAATGCTTGTATATTTTGCATTTGTATGTTGCAATATACAAGCGAAATATACAAAGGAAGCATACAGGCCACAGAATTGAAAAGATTGAAATCTAATTGAATCAATGTATCACATCCACAATGTATATCGATATACATTGCTCAGCATACAATGAAATATACATTGCGAAACTCAGAGGTAAATTAAAAGTGGTTAAATGCTTGTATCGCGTTTAGCTTGTATATCAGATATACAATGATTTAAACAAGGAAAATGAGTGGGAAAGTGAAGCGATAGGAATTTTGAAGCTTCTTTGGGCGTCTGATGCATGTTTCTGGTCAATGATGGTTGACCCAACTGGTTTTAACGCTGAATATGCATTTTTGATGCCTGTTTTCCATGATTTTTGAGCCTGATGGCTGTGTTTGTGCATTTGGAGCCTATTTTAATGCAGATGTTCATTTTTTTTCTTCTGATTTATTAAACGATGGTGCTAATTCTTGCTTGTTTATTGTAGATTATTGGAGTAGTTGGGAAGAAGCAGAGTTGCCGACACAGTAACGACGTGTAGATGAATGCAAAGGTGGGGTTTTAAATGACGATGACATCCTAGGTAGTAGGCCAAATCCCAAGAAGCCAAACACACCAGAAGGGGATGAAGCTTTCAATGTGGGGGAGTTTGTAGTTGGAAACATTATTGAAGGAGTGGTGCCCTGTCTGGGTGTGCTGCTCGAATTCTTGGTGAGATTCATTTCTCACTGTTGGATGCTGCATTTCAAGATGCTGACCGTTGATCTCCTAGGGTTTTTGGGCGCTAGATTGGGGAAAAACTAGAGAGATATATATTAAGCCCCTGTACTGTACAAAAGGAGAGGAGGTCAATAATACAAAAAATCATACTTGTAATAGTTTTAGGAGAGATCAGATTATTGAGACTAGTGAAGACTAGATTGTTGAAATAATCAAGGTCCCTTCCTCAGATCATTGTAAATGTACCTATTTTATGAACATACTAAATGGAGATGAAGTTTCAGACTATACCCTGATTGTAAACCTTAAGTAGTCTTCAAGTTGATTTTTGGATATGTACCGGTGAATGCTGTGTTCTATAGAAGCGCATTCATTTCATTACATGTTGTTGTCAACTTTTCCCTTGAAGATTTGCACTGAATCATGTGGATATGTGGACTGTCCTGGTGAAGTATGATTTTAGTTTTCTTCTCTCCATTGCTGTATGGGAACATGTATGTGGATCAATGATCTCAGTCAAATAATTTTAGGAATCTCACTCTCTAACATTTTTTCTAATTTTAATTTCATTGAAATCACTTTCATAACTGCACATCATGATAAATCAGAAGCAAAACAGAAAAATATGTTGACATCTTGAAGACAACTGAATATCATTAGCATATTTTGAGCTAAATGCATGTAGTATTGAAAATGTCATGCAGAGAATCACAAATAAGGGTAGAACTCATGCAAATATCAACTTAGACACATCATTTGGAGATATATGCTGTGTAGAATAACTTCCCTGTTTAACATAGTTGCAGAAACAGAATCTACTAATCTACGTAAGGCCCCAAAATGGAAAACAGGAATACACATCAACCACAGAGTAACATCAGTAGATTATGAACTAATTGACGGGGACTTGGGATCATGAATTCTTGGAATTCATCATATCTTTCAAGATAAACAAGGGTTGTTGTGTGACTTTTGTTTTGTATGCTTGGTTGTGACTGACATCACAAACCAATCAACAGGTAAAACTGGCGCTAGAAGGAGGGCCTTGACAAAGGAAACCATAGATTCTTGCTTACGTTGCTTAAACATCCCAGTGGTTTGAAGTCTGGCCATAAACTCACCATTTTGTCTTAAAAACTTGAGAAATCTTGGCTTCTAGGCCAAATACTAGGTCCAGATCTAGTGGACTCTTCGAAGAACTGCCTATCAGGGGATTTAGACCTAGGACTGTGGACATTCATCACACCTCTGACTCTAGTGTGATAGAAGCCTCACCAGAGCGTGCTCCTGTAACCCCTATTGGCTTTCAAATACCCACAGGACCACCTATCACACCTCAGGCCCAACCTCAGCCTGTCATACCCTAGATCCAACCTCCACTGGTTGCGATGTCATTTTTCACAATAGAGTCACCGCTGGCCTTCAATGCATATCATGCTTTGCCTAAAAATCTAGATAAAATTTGCCCAAGGTACCATCTATATCAAGATGCTCATGATCATGTCAGGACCTTCAAGGAAGCTTGTTGTAGGGCTAGAATTGAGTATGAGGATGTGGTATGTAGATTGTTTCCATTCTCCTTAGGGGAAGAGGCCTATAACTAGTATACTAGTCTAGGTCAGGGTTCAGTCCGTTCATGGGATGCCTTAGAAAAAGCTTTCAAGGATAGGTTCAAGGTGCCTATAGATCCTTCAATGAACTATCATCTATTTGCCACCATCAAGAGGTACGAAGGAGAACCCATTGCAAACTTTAATGCTAGATTCCAGAGGATGCTATCTAAACTAGTTGTTCCCTACGTTGTAGTAGATGAGGCTGCTAGGAGTATTTATTATTCATCTTTAGATCCCCTGACCTCCATGTTTATCAGAAGGACACACCCTGGTGTAACTACTTTAGTATAGGCTTTTGTGGAAGCCATCAAAGTTAGTCAGCAATTGGCTCCTACTCCCACACCAAATATTGCTTTCCCTACACTTCTGGGTTATCTTACATATCCTGTCCACCAACAGACAAATGGAGCCATGATGCCTTCAGCTGTGATGCCATCCCCTTTGCAAATACCACCACTCAGTGTCATGCCCCCACCAAGTGGGAGTAACCAGATGTTACCATACCAAACACAAGTGCCTCAGGGTGTAGAACAATCCAACAATAACCATGGGTCTTCCTTTTTCAAGCCCCAAACAGAGAATGTGATGGCCAAGGTTTGGGAAGAGAAGGAAGAAATCAAAGAAATATCAGCTCAGTTAAGAAAACTTACTACTGAGGTCACTCATCTAAGAAATCAAAATTTCTACTCTCAACCTAATCAGAATAGAGGTTATGCCAATGACAAACCTAATTATCCTGACATGGGGTACAACAACAATTACAATAACAACAATGGCAACAATAATCCTCCTAGATAGCCTAGAGTGTGGAACACCGGGCCTAACAATGGTTCCTTGCCATCACCCCTAGATAATCAACCTCTTGGTGAACCTAGGCAGACCACCAGAGTAAACCTTGCAGAGGAAGCACTTACGAACTGGTGCAGAATACATAACACCAACGCTCATGCAGAGTTGGACTGTCCTCAATTCAAGATTGTTGTTAGCATATTCCAAGCTGAAGTGGCCAGTACCTTAGGTGACCCACCTTATGTAGAGGGGAATGAAATTGTCCCCTATGAGTATGATTCCACCCTAGTACTAGAAAGCTTCATGCATTGTCCTTATCAGTAGACAATATCGTCACATCAGGATTACACTTCAACATGTGAGGAATCAACCATGGATTTTGACTCTAACTATGTTTTCCCCTTTGAGGATGAGAATGAGCCATCAATTGCGCATGAGGAAGTCAATGCTTATCAACAACAACCTTAGGGTAGGCATAACTACAACTTAAGGAATAACTTAAATAGATCTGCCGATCCTTTGACTACCTCATTGCCTCCAAACAATTTTAATACTCCACCTTATCCCAAGGCAAGTAATAACCTTGGACTACCCAAGGTCGATGCTCAATATCTGACACCGCATAACACAACATCAAAAGTTGCAAATCCACTTCCTAAATTTGACAAATTGGTTACATATCTGGTAGATGAAATGAAAAAAGTAAAGTTTAGCCTACCAATGTCTGATTTGCTTAAAACCCCTGCTATCAAGAATGCTTTCATGAAATCATTGGATGGTTCTGCTCAAAAGGAAGATAGCCATACCCCAGGGCAATTTAGAAATAAAGATCATGCTGCCAAGGATGTTAACGTCAAACCTAAAACCTCGGCTACTATTCAAGTTGCAGATACCTCCTACATGACCCTATACAAAGACAAGAGTGAGTCACCTCCCTTCCTCCTTACCACAAGGATGTTTGGTAAAAATTTGCACAACTACTTAGTAGACTCAAGAGCATCTACCAATGTAATGCCCCTATCCATATGCAACGCTTTAGGGTTACATCCTGCTAAATCATTGAAGAAGGTAACACAATTGGACAAAACAGAAGTAAGTGTGGTAGGAGAATTGACCCACATTCACATGCAGCTAGCATCGGATCCCAAAGTCTAGTACTATATTGATATTCAGGTAGTAGATATACCTGATACATATGGAATGTTACTCAGTAGAGACTGGTCAAAAACTCTCAATGGATACATGTCAACTGATTTCATCCATATGTGGTTACCTTGGAAGGGTATACCAAATTAGATAAAGATCGAGGTTGAACCTCGCATGAGACACATGATCACCAAATATAACAGAACCAATGAAATCATGTATGTGGATGTGGAACCTAGAGTTTACTCCATCAGACCTCAAGCTGCCAGCATAGAAGAAATCCTGATGCTTGACATACATGATCATAATGGTGACCTTTGGAGTGATGAAATAAATCAGAGCGTGATTGTAATCTTGGAAATAAAATAGAACTGGATCATTTCAAGAAATTTGAGATGCATTTGTTTAGATAGGTGAAACGATGTCAATTATTAAGTGTGCCTATTCACGATATTCTGATTGATGGATGGTGCAGGTTGCATGATGAGGCTCATTCTGAAAAAACTTGTGATGCCTATTTAGACATGTTGGAGTTCGAACAAGCATATGGTGAAGCATCTTCACCCGCGGTAAGTTCCACGGATAACAATAGTGATACTGATTTATGTTTGTCTCCTGTAGGAACAAGAGGATGCACACAGAAGGATGAAGGTTCTGTCTAGATGACAGAAGAGATACTGGTATGCAATGGGGGTAATGATAAGAACAAGAAGAAAGTCACCCTTGGGAGTGATTGTTTAATGGAGTCAGATTATGAGTTATCTGATGAGGATAGTGGCAGCAATCTATCCAAGTTTGAGGAGTTTCTGTCAAAAGAAATCCAAAAGATGACGCAGCAGCATAGGCCTTCCCAGGATGCCTTGATTGAGAAGTGGTGTAGGTTGCATGAGGCACCTCACTCAGAGACATCTTGCTCATTGTGCCTGCATATCTTGAGAAGGCATATGCTACCTGGTCTAGAGAGTGTTCCTCTTGGTGATAAGAGAAAAGAAGTATCAGCTCCTCATAAAGCTGATGAGGTGGTGTCTAAGAAAACTAGGACACCAAAGCTAAAATGGATATCCAGTGGTGCGGTTGCCAGAGCCAAAAGAAAGAAGGAAGCACTAGATAAGATTTTAGCTGAGGATGAGCCATGGATCCTCAGATTTGACATATCCAAGTCAAAACAAGGAGCTGGAGTAGGAATAGACCTCATTGACCCATCTGGAAAACCCTATTTGGCAGCATACAGATTACAGTTCCCATGTACAAATAATGTGACAGAATACAAAGCTCTAATTCATGGGATACTATTCGCTCTTAGGAAGAAGGTGAAAATTCTACATGTCTATGGGGACTCAGAATTAGTTGTCAGATAGGTAAGAGGTATATACTCTTGTAATTACAGGAGGCTGTCCAATTACAGACATAGGGTGTGGGACTTAATAGAAGAGTTTGATGCATTCAATATCACCCATGTACCCAGAGAGCAAAACCATAGAGCAAATGCTTTGGCCCAGGTTGCTAGTACTCTAGAGCCATTGTCCATATCAGGTTTAAAAAGATTCTCAGTTGAATTAATATCAGTGCTTCAGTACCTGATAATGTAACTAATCTCCAAGTATTTGAAGATGATCAGTATATATTGGATTTTATTTCTAATAGAGATATTTTTGAGGCACAGATCATTGATGAAAAGAATCTAGAAGATCATGTCTGGGAGGAAGAAGAAATCCTGGAGCTGCCAAGTAACAAAATCCCTAGGGGAATGATAGAGCTAGAGAGAGCATTTGATTTGGACAACATGCTGAAACAAAGGGATCTTCAAAAGGCTGATGAGGGATAGTATTCGCAGGTTGACCTTGGGCAAGGTGATAGAAGCAGAAATGTTCTGATTGGGAAGGTCTGTACAAAAGAAGAGTTGAAAGGGATAACTCAGGCCCTCAAAGATTACATCCATGTCATTGCCTGGACATATGACGAATTGAAAACTTTTAATACATCAGTCATCACTCATACGATACCTGTGAAGTTAGACGCCAAGCCTTTTCGGCAAAAGAAAAGACCCGTCAATGCTTTACTGGAGCCAATCATTTTCAAATAAGTTAAAAGACTGCTCGATGCCAGGATCATATTTCCTGTGGGACACTCCATGTGGGTGGCAAACCTGGTCCCAGTAAGAAAGAAGAATGGTGACATCAGACTGTGCGTGGACTTCAGGAACTTGAATTGAGCTTCTGAAAAGGATAATTATCCTTTGCCTTCTCTAGATGAAGTCTTGCAGATGGTGAATGGCACCAAGATGATGTCCTTCTTGGATGGTTTCTCTGGATACAACCAGGTGATGGTGGATAGAATCGATAGATTGAAAACTGCATTTACCACGAAATGGGGGATCTTCGCCTACAGGCGCATGCTGTTTGGATTGATAAACACTGGAGCCACATTTTAGCGAGCAATGGACATAGCCTTCAGAGGCTTGATTGGTAAGTGCATAGTAATATACATGGATGACTTAATGGTGTACTACAAAGATAGAGTGGACCATGTAGAGGACCTGAGAAAGGTGTTGAAGAAGTGCGAGCAGTACGGGATATCCTTGAATCCCAAGAAGTGCATATTTGGGATGACCACAGGAAAATTGCTAGGCCACTTGATAACTGAAGATGGGATCATCATTGATCCTGATAGGATAAAATCCATCATGAAGATACAACTACCTGGGAGCAAGACGGAGCTCAAATCTTACTTTGGTAAGATTAATTTCATTAGGAAATTTATCACTGGCTTTGCAGAGATAGTCAGGCCCTTGAACGCCATGCTCAAGAAGGATGCTAAAATTGAATGGACCCCAGAAGCTAGAGTAGCTTTTGAAGACATTAAAAAGGCCATATCAAATGCTCTAGTCCTAATCAGTCCAGATTACACCAAGGACTTCTACATCTACTCATTTGCTTCAGAACATACCTCTACAGCAGTATTGACACAAAAAAATTAAGAAAATGAAGAAAAGCCTATAGCCTTCATGAACCACCCTTTCAGAGACGCAGAGCTCATGTATATGGACATTCAGAGACAGGCGCTTGCTTTGGTCTGAGCAGTCAAGAGGTTTAGGCACTACATCTTGACAAGTAAGGTGATTGTTGTTGTACCTGATGTAGCAATAAAAATGTTCCTAATGCAAAGTGAACCAGGTGAGAAAAGGGCTAAATGGATCAATGTCCTCCAGGAGTACGATATGGACATTACCCCTATGAAGTTGGTACAAGGGTAGGCATTAAGCTAGATGATATCAGAGGTTGATCCCAATATCCTGACCCAGTAGTACGTTGTAAATGCAAAAGATGATGGAGAATGGTACTCAAACATTAGGCACATCCTGACCACTGGGAGATGTCCTTCAAGACTGCAGGCCTCATAGAGGAGAGCCCTGAAGATAAGGTCACTGAAATTTATGTTAAAAGGAGGAGCCCTTTTTGAGAAAAACTATGAGGGGATATACCTAAGATGCTTAGAAAGATCAAAAGTAGATAAGGTGCTAACAGAATTACATGATAAATTTGGGACTGCCCATGGGTCATCCTTAGCCACCACTCATGCTATCCTCAGGGTAGGGTATTATTGGCCCACAATTTTCAAGGCTACAGCTGAACACATCAAATGCTGTCATATGTGTCAGGTTGCTACCAATAGAGAGAAATATGCTGCTCAACCTTTGCAGCCAGTGATGGAGGTGTGCCCCTTTTCTCAATGGGGAATGGACTTCATAGGACCCATCAATCCTCCTTCATCCTTGGGCCACAGGTATGTTTTAACTATTACTGATTACTGTACCAGGTGGACTGAGGCTATCAGCAATAGGATATGCAATGCTGAGGATGTTATTAGGTTTTTGGAAACTAATATAGTGACCAGGTATGGAGTTCCATATGCTTTAGTATGTGATAATGGGCCTGCTTTTGCTTTAATTAAATTATCAAGTTGGGCTTTTGATCATGGGGTCATCTTAAAATTCTCCTCAAATTACTACCCCCAAGGGAATGGATTAGCAGAATCCACAAATAAGAACCTATTGAACATCATAAAAAAGCTGATAGATAAGAATCCAAGGGAATGGGACACTCTATTGAAATATGCCTTGTGGGTAGATAGAACCAAGAATAAAGCCGCATTAGGAAATTCACCTTTTCACTTAGTATATGGGGTGGATCCCATCCTCCCTGTCAACTTAAAGATTCCTATGCTACAGTTTGCATAGGCGTACCTAGGCATAGATAATAAACATGAAGTTAGATTGCTACAACTAATGCACCTAGAGGAAAAAAGAAGTACAACAATTAACCAATTTGCTAAACATCAGGCTATTGTCAAGTGTTGGTTTGACAAAAGGGCTAGAATCAAGGCTTTCAGGATCTTAGACCTGGTCCTGATGTGGGACAAAACACGTGAAAGGAAGGGCGATCATGGTAAATTTGACAAACTCTGGATAGGCCCCTTTCAAATTTCTAAAATTCTAGGAGACAGCACCTACAGGCTCAAGTTCTTAATAGGTGAGGATGTTCCATTACCAGTTAATGGACAGTTCCTCAAATACTATTTTCAGGCTTGAGGACTGCATCATGGTAATCATGTGTATCATAGTGTACTTTCTTTGTATAGTTGTTTGTATAGTGGCTTTGCTTTGCTTGTTTTGTTTTGGTTGCTTTGTTTCCTCAGCAGGGATCTTTCTTTTGATTTAGAGTATAAAGAGGTAGATTAACAACCACTGAAAACAATGGAGAATCTAGATCATTCATGTTAATTGTTTGAAATCTACGGATAACTTGTTGTGATTGTCATGAATGTAGAGAGTTGTTTAACTTGTGAAATTTTCAATAAGAATGGGTTGAGTATTCAAGGAATGTTTCTCACGATGACACACCTAAAATCCTTGGGTTTTTTGAACTTACCAGTGTAGATATTAGGTGAAAAATTAGAGGTCACCCTTGCTACCATTACAATTCTCAGCTTAATTTTAGCAAGTGACCACTCCTTGCATCATGAAGTTACAAATGCAATATCTTGTGAAATCTCTTTCAAAAATTAGAAAATATAAAAAATATATATATATAAATAAAATGGATTATATTGAAAATCCAGATTAAGCCATCTAAGTAACTCTACCAGGGCTATAGATGCTCGCTGGCAGTAGGGCTCTACTTAGGAGAATTGTAATGATAACCTTGCTGGGGCTATGGATGCTTGCTGGCAGCAAGGCTCTATCTGGTTGGCTATGAGGGAATGTCCTTACCTGCGTAGTCTAATATCAGTCACTAGTTTGTTCAACTGATCTTCAAGATGAGGCTTATTAACCATGTGTACCCACTTAAACTGAAATGAAAATTCATACACCTTATTGAATACACTAAGTCTCAAGTTGGATAATAATTTGCAGAAGAGATAGTTGGAAGTTATGAGTTTATTTCATTCAATTTTCTTTAATGGGTTGAATTTGATTGTTTTGTTTGGTTGCTGGTTGTTGTGATGTTCACAACACACCCCATTTTACTCCTTAGCAAAATGAGGACCCCTGCTGTGGCTTTTTTTTTGCTTTTTGCTTGTGTGTGTCATTTTGCTTGGTGGTAAAGGGAAAAGAGGATTAAAATTGCAAACCTTGTTAAAAATGGAGAAGAAATGCATTTTCAGTACTAGTGCATGATATAGTTGGATTCCTTGTCAAAAATGAGCTAGGGTTGCTTTTTGAACCATGTTAAAATTCACCATATTTTGCAAGTTATGAGCATTTTGGTAAAATGTACAAGGAAAGGGTTTGCTGTTTACACATACAAGTCTCTTTGTATATCGGGTTGCATATACAAGGCCCTTTGTATGTGAGTTCGCTTGTATACAAAGACCTTTGGTATATTGTTTTCTATATACAAAGTCGTTTGTATATGCAAAGGTCATTTTATACTTGGTCACATGAGTAGTCAAGTTCATATGCAAAATCATTTGTATGTCTTTTTTGCCTTGTATACATTTGGTAGAGTTTATGCATACATACAAGATGGACCCAAGGTGGTTTTAGGTTGAAATGAATAAATGTTTAAATCTGTTGCATGTATCTTGCGCTTGTATGTTTGGCAGGTCGTAACATACAATGCATTTATACAAGGGCCGGAACCGAAAAGTTATTAAGCAATGTTAATTCATTGTATATTTTGGGCTTGTATATTTACACATACATTTGACATATACATTTGCAATGTGCAGGCCGCGGACCCGAAGGATTATGAAAAGAAGTTAAACTGTTGTATGTTTTTCGCTTGTATGTTTTTACATACAAACGAAATATACAAGTCACGATACATGCAACGTTCATGTGCAGGCCACGGACCTGAAGGGAGTATTGAAAGTGGTTAAGTCCTTGTATGTTTCCACAATGCATATTTCGTAACATACAAGGCAGACATACATTACTTTATACATTGCTCGGAACTAACATTTTTATGAAACAGGGTTAATTTAATGTATATCGGGCTTGTATATTCTTATATACAAGGCCGACATACATTGAACTTATACAAGGGCTAGGACCCAAATAAAATAGAATCTGATTAATGTAGTGTATAAAGCCCAAATGTATATCATAAGATATAGGACCCAATATACATTGCAGACATACAACGTGGACTTCAAGGAGTTATCAAACAATGCTAATTTGTTGTATAAGTTCCAGCTTGTATATTTCAAAACATACATTACACCTTACACATACAAGCCAGAATCCAAATGAATCTGAAATCAGATTTATCCTATGTATCACGTCTGAGTTTGCATATCAAGAGATACATTGTGGATTCGATAGGTTGCTCTATATGGTGGATTTGAAAAGTTATAAATCGAAGATAAGTGCATGTATATTTTGCACTTGTATATTCTTATATACAAACCGATATACATTGCGCTCATACAACACGGAATCCTAGGGCAGATTTAAATCTGATTAAATGCTGGTATCGAGTCTGAAATGTATGACTAAAGATACAATGGAAATATACATACCGCGGACGCGATGGAAAGTTAAAAGAGGTTAATTCATTGTATGTTCGCGCTTTGTATATTTTGATACACACAAGACAAGATGCATCGCGAAATGTACAAGCCACAGAATTGAAAGTTATGAAACGGAGATAAATGCTTGTATATTTTGCATTTGTATGTTGCAATATACAAGCGAAATATACAAAGGAAGCATACGGGCCGTGGAATTGAAAAGATTGAAATCTGATTGAATCAATGTATCACATTCACAATGTATATCGATATACATTGCTCAGCATACAACGAAATATACATTGCAGAACTCAGAGGCAAATTAAAAGCGGTTAAATTCTTGTATCGCGTCCAGCTTGTATATCAAATATACAATGATTTAAACAAGGAAAATGAGTGGGAAAGTGAAGTGGTAGGAATTTTGAAGCTTCTTTGGGTGCCCGATGCATGTTTTTGGTCAACGATGGTTGACCTGACTGGTTTTAACGCTGAATATGCATTTTTGATGCCCATTTTCCATGGTTTTTGAGCCCGATGGCTGTGTTTGTGCATTTGGAGCTTGTTTTAATGCAAATGTTCATTTTTTTTCTACTGATTTATTAAACGATGGTGTTAATTCCTGCTTGCTTATTGCAGATTGTTGGAGTAGCTGGGAAGAAGCAGAGTTGCTGACACAGTAACGGTATGCAGGTGACGTAAAGGCGGGGTTTTAAATGACGATGACGTCCTAGGCAGCGGGCTAGATCCCAAGAAGCCAAACACACCAGAAGGGGATGAAGCTTTCAATGTGGGGGAGTTTGCAGTTGGAAACATTATTGAAGGAGTGGTGCCTTGTCTGGGTGTGCTGCTCGAATTCTTGGTGAGATTCATTTCTCACTATTGGATGTTGCATTTCAAGATGCTGACCGTTGATCTCCTAGGGTTTTTGGGTGCCAGATTGGAGAAAAACTAGAGAGATATATATTGAGCCCCTGTACTGTACAAAAGGAGAGGAGGTCAATAATACAAAAAATTAGACCTGTAATAGTTTTAGGAGAGATCGGATTATTGAGACTAGTGAGGACTAGATTGTTGAAATAATCAAGGTCCCTTTCTCAGATCATTGTAAATGTACCTATTTTATGAACATACTATATGGAGATGAAGTTTTAGACTATACCTTGATTGTAAACCTTATGTAGTCTTCAAGTTAATTTATGGATATGTGCTAGTGAATGTTGTGTTCTATAGAAGCGCTTTCATTTCATTGCATGTTGTTGTCAACTTTTCCCCTGAAGATTTGCACTGAATCATGCGGATTTGTGGACTATCTTGGTGAAGTATGATTTTAGTTTTCTTCTCTCCATTGCTGTATGGGAACATGTATGTGGATCAATGATCTTAGTCAAGTAATTTTAGGAATCTCACTCTCTAACCCTTTTTCTCATTTTAATTTCATTGAAATCACTTTCATAACTGCACATCATGATAAATTAGAAGCAAAATAGAAAAATATGCTGACATCCCAAAGATAACTGAATATCATTAGCATATTTTGAGCTAAATGCATGTAGTATTAAAAATGTCATGCAGAGAATCACAAATAAGGGTAGAACTCATGCAAATATCAACTTAGACACATCATTTGGAGATATATGCTGTGTAGAATAACTTCCTTGTATAGAATAGTTGCAGAAATAGAATCTACTAATCTATGTAAGGCCCCAAAATGGAAAACAGCAATACACATCAACCACAGAGTAACATCAGCAGATTATGAACTAATTGACAGGGACTTGGGATCATGAATTCTTGGAATTCATCGTATCTTTCAGGATAAACAAGGGTTGTTGTGTGACTTTTGTTTTGTGTGCTTGGTTGTGACTGACATCACAAACCAATCAACAGATCTCACTTCATATCTCCCTTCAATCAATCACTTGCTTAGAAACAATCCTTCATCTCTTACTTATATCATCCGCAAGGTTTCAAATCATCACCAAGTCGTCCTAATTACAATGACAAGTTTATGTAGCGTGTACACAAAAAAGGTCAGGCCTAAACATAAGACACTACTCCACAAATGCATAGAACTTTGTGTGGATCACCATTGAAGGTCAGCTAGGTCCTAAAATTCATTGAACAATGTTCCTTTTTGCTCCGCAAGTCATGGGATTGATTTGCAAGCTGATTCAACCTCACTGAACACAGTCAGCTCTGTTTTGTTAGAACAATCAATCTTCAAACAATGATAGCTTTCTAGAATTAAAGACAAATGATCTAAATTATTGATATGTTGTAACTTCTTATGTCTAGATGCTAAGTCTAGATCAACAACCTCTCATTCTCAAAATCTAAAATTCTCCAAGGTCGCTCTCTCTTCACACTCAAGTTACTGTCCACTATCTCAGTTGTTCTAAATGCTTCTGGATGCGCTTGCATTAGACTCTCAGGGTTATTTGAGAAGTGAGCCCCTTCACTTTGGTCTGTATTATGTTAGATTCAAGGTTCGGTGATCTATTTTTAGGTACTTGCAACTACCTCAAGGTCGGCAGTCTGTTCAAGTCCAACATGCAAAACTGCCTCTAGTTCTTCAAGATTCAGCATCTACCTGCAATCCTTGCATTGCCTCAATGATTAGAGGTCTAAGCAAGTCTTCTCTACAAGTTACCTCAAGATCAATGTCTATTTCAATCAGATGCATTCTCTAGAACAATCAAGTCAATTCACTTTCTTAGTTTCTTTGCAACACTATCTACTCTCTAGTTCTTAACACAATTTCCTCTGCACTCATCAAGATCTTATAGTTTCTTCTCTGTATATACTACTCCTATACTTCACTTCATTTCCCTTACCATGATCACTTCAATCTAGTACACAATCCTTTTCCTCTGGTACAATATCCTATCATTCCCTCTTTCTCTTTCACATGCTATTCTTTACACTTGTTCACACAAACTTTTCTTGCACTACCTTCTCAGATGATTTTACGAACTTTCTCTTGCATAATTCTATAACACAAATCTCCTTAAGATAAATGCTTTTCCTTCTTCCAGTTTCTCTATTATACTCAATGATTTAAAAGGTTCTTCTTCCTCTTCTGCATAAACTATCTCTGCATCATTTTCTTCTAGTTTCTCTGTCAAACTTAGTGATTCAATCAGCTCTTCTTCTTCTGTACAAATCATCTCTATATCACCAGGCTTTTCATCTTCTACACAAACTATCTATGAATTACTTATTGCTTCTCCTTTATTAGCTTCTTTGATAATAGGTTCTTGATCATTGTCCTTGCTTGATTCTTTTCTCCTCCAAACTTGAAAAAAGGTTCTTGCAAATGGTCTTCTATCAAATCCTCTTACATCTCTTCTATATCCTTTAGTGTGATAAGAATTATGACTCCTGTCACTTCTCCCTCTGTAGTTTAAATCTCTTTCATTATTTTGCTCCACATAAGGTCTTCTTTCTTTGCATCCTGACCCAACATATGAACACTTCAGTCTATATCTCCCCTTGAACATACTAGTAACATGTTTCCATTCTTGTCCATCAATCCATCCATAGTTCTTCTGTATACAACATGCCATAGGATTTCTTCTCCAACACAACTTTTTAGAATGGTTCCTCAATCCACATAACTTACAAGGGTGTAGAGCCCAACAAGATTCCTCTTCATGTCCATGCCTATTACAATGTGAACAAAACATACCTTTTCTGCTTTGACTTGATTTGTTAAAGTTTGCCATAACATCCTTAGCTCTATCATATCCAATCCCTTCACTTCTTGATCTTATCACTGGTTCAATAGGTTCTGTAATTCCTTGCTACTGCTTTCCCAATCCTTGTCCTTCATATCCCATTCTTTGCATGATTTTGAAACTAATAGCAACAACCTCAGGTTCTATCACATTATCATCTTTAAGTTCACTGTCTAAAGAAACTTCTACATCATCACACAAATCATTAGTGTCATAAGAAACATCACAAAATTCAGGCTTAGATTTTAGATTTTCATTATCTTCTCTGCATGCTACAAGTGGCTATTCTAAATGATCTTTCTGCTCTTTTAATTTTGATATTTCACTTTTCTGCAAACTATTCTCCTTCTTCAATTCTTCCAAACTATCTTCTAGATCTTTGTTCCTCTATTCAACCTTATAAAACAACTTAAATCCTTCTTATAGTTCTACAAATTTCTTTTCAACATCCTCAAACAATTTCATCTCTGCTTTTAGGTCTTCATTTCTCCTTCTTGTCTTTTCTAATTCTTTTTCAAGGGCATCATATTTATCTTCTCTTAGTTCTTTCATCCTCTCCAACAATTCTTCATTATACTTCTGAATTTCACATAGTTCATCTTCCAAAATATCCTTTTCACATATTAGGGTTTCATTTTCTTTCTTCATCCTCTTTCCTATCTTCCCCATTTGAAAAAAATTAGATAAACAACTAAATTTGAAAACTTACTGAATCTTTCCTACCTTGATCTTCTTTGGTGATGAGATTTGTTACTTCTAGGGTTTCGCACAACACTTTATCAGATTCTCCATCTTCTAACAGGTTCGCAACCAGCCCAGTAGATTTGAAACTAGCCCTGATACCACTTAATGCAGTCAAGGTAGGACAGTTCAGTTAGAGACTGTCCAACCTTGTAGCCTGAACCAAACAACACCATGATTATATAGATATGCAACAAAATCTAAAAGTAGAAGATAAAAGATATTCATGAACACATAACACAAGATATATCCTGGGAAAATCCTAATAGGGAAAAACCCATCCTTCAAAGCTTATTCCTCTTATATTATAACTACAAATCAAATTACACATGCCTTAAGGGATTTACAGATGCTAGGCCATAGTCCAGGGATTATAAAAGATTCGTACGACAATATTCTTTCGTGATTTCTTTCTTCTACAACTCAATTCTCTACCCTGCAACTCATTTTGCTTCCTGCTCTGCCTTCTACTCTATTCTTCTATTCCTCTAGATCAAAACAACTTCAGATATCACTTCATATCTCCCTTCTATCAATCACTTGCTTAGAAACAATCCTTCATCTCTTACTTATATCATCCACAAGCTTTCAAATCATCACCAGGTTGGCCTAATTGTAATGACAAGTTTATGTAGCATGTACACAAAATAGGTTAGGCCTAAACATAATACACTACTTCACAAATGGATAGAACTTCATGTGGATCACCATTGAAGGTTGGTCAAGTTGTAAACATCATTGAACAATGTTCCTTTTTTCTCTGCAATTCACGGGATTGATCCACAAGCTAATTCAACCTCACTAAACATAGTCAGCTATGTTATGTCAGAATAGTCAATCTTCAAATAGCGATAACTTTCTAGAATTAAAGACAAACGATCTGAATTCTTGATATGTTTTAACTTCCTATGTCTAGATGCTAAGTCTAGATCCATAGCCTCTCATTCTCAAAATCCAAAATTCTCCAAGGTCACTCTCTTTGCACACTCAAGTTCCTGTCCACTGTCTCAGCTATTCTGAATGCTTCCGGATGCTCCTGCATCAAAATTGATATAGAGGATATTAGAGTACTGGCTTGCTCACAATTCTTAGAAGACGATGCTTTCATAAACACCCTTAAATTCAAGGGCTATGTGTTGAAGGTTAGAAATGCAAAGTTCTAGAAGAAGATAGAAGAAGCTAAGAGTGGAGCTGACCTAGAGAAGTATGAGGAAATAACTCAGAGGGTGTTGAATGAAGTCAATCAAGACATCAACAAGATGCCCCTAATGAGGGAAGAGCTTTGGTAGAGAAAAGTGGCATGCTATTTCTTCCACATTGGACCTTAGTAGATGCCATAGCTTTTGATACAATCTCAAGGAATGGTACTGATGAATCTACTAATCAAGTGGAGAAGGCACTCTCAGGTGCATGATTTAATCGTAGGTTTGAAAACCTGGCAATATGGGCATTGGCCCTAAATAATAATAAGCCAAGGATTGGTTTGGGAGAGTTGATAGGGGATGCCATAATAAAGAGAATGTCAGACACTCCATCCCCTCAAGCTACAAGCTTGAATGTTTAGACTACCTAATTTGCTGAGGCTGTATCAAATAAGTTGTAGAGAGACCATGATGAACTCTTGCTAAAATATGGGAAATCCATAGTAGAATTGAATAAATATAAGGAGTAATTAATGTTGGCTCCTAGTACTTCATCTCAGAGTGTTCCTTCTCTCATACAAATTGTTGAATCATTTCCAACAGACAGGGAGGCTTTGCTCTTATAAATAAAAGAGCTGAAAGAGTTAATTATAGTTTTGATAAATCATAGGTCATCTAAGGTTATATCCAAGACTGAGGACACATGGAAGTTATATTCAAGTATAAGAACAACCCAGAATCAACATGAGAAAAAAAAGGATAACTTAGAAAACATGATTAAGATATGGTTGTCAAGAATAAGGGAAGTGAGGAACTTGCGTAAATGTTCAAGGTTTGCCTCAGATGCCCCACTAGAAATAAAATTGACTCTTGACATGCTATTGATATTGGAAGAAGTGGTGGATTTCTAGTTGAAATTGGAAAAGGTTTTGAAAGAAAAAAGACAACTCATTCAAGAGATGGAAAAGAGGATAATGCCAAGCATTTTAGAAATGATGGACAGATAAGAGGCATGGACAAATGGAAAAGTGACTTTGAAAATCTAGCTGGCCAATTGGTATCCTCGAGTTGTGTAGAGGGAGATCCTAATTTAAGTATTTTAAACTCTACATTGAACAAGTTGTACACCCTGGAACTAAGCTTGGATACATTTTGCAAAGAATCAAAAATTCTATTGGATGCAAGGTACACAAGGAAAAATGATAAAATAGTGAAATTAATTCCTTTTTAGTGGCCCACAGAGTGGTTATATATAGCTTGGATGGAGAAGTATGTCCTAGATGAATGAAGACCCAATCATGTGAAAGGATAATACATTTTCTAACTATTTTTATAATCTCCAACATGAATTGTATTTTGTCTTTTCTCTTTCATATATATGTAATTTGAATATGTTTTCCCATGCCTATGAGTGGTAGCTTGTATTGTAAGATTAATGTAGATGACATAGGATAATGAATATTGAGTACTATGTTCTTGTGTTTATAAAAGTGTTACAAGTATGTGCCTAATCGATGTTGTCATTGATGTCAACATATCATTGTTTTCATTGGTGTCAAATGTATCCTATTTTGTTATTTGGTTAGAAGCCTTATATGTTGAGGATATTGAGAAAATTAGCCCCTTCGGAAGAATTAGAAAGGAAACACTAAACCATAGTGAAGACAGTGAGTTGCATACTGAAGAATAGTCCAAATTACTGCTCTACATTTCTTGGAGATTGAAGTGATGGTGACAGGTTGTCATTGATGACAAAAAGGTGTTTGGTCCTCATGTCATATTTCAGGATGTCTTCAAGTGGGAAAGATTTAATGCAGAGACAATGTATTGGTTGTTTGAAATCCTTAATGTCTTGTGATGATCACATCATATGTGTCTTGCAGATGCAGAGAATGGTTTTATACTTCACAGGTTTGATCTTGCATCATTAGGAGTACATCATCTTGTGTGTTGTTGTAGGAGTGTATCATCAGGAGTACATCATCTTGTGTGTTGTGAATATAATAATAAGATTCATTACTCAGATACAGATGACATATAGTATTCAGTGGCTTGGTCATTTGATCTCAGTATTCAGTTTGTGAGTTGATCATATATGCAATTAGTATCTTGTATCAAGAGATTTAATGCAGAGGCAATGTTTTGTGGTGATGACATCATGTGAAATGATCATGATGCAATTCATATGGTTGAGATGCAATTTATATGTGTCCTCAGTTTTTCATGTTGTGTGGATAGTGTTGGTTATACAATGGGATCCTATTTATAGTTCACTCAATCAGGATAAGTGTGTTGATCATATCTTCATTAAGGATGGTGACTTGATAAGTGTATATAGTGTGGTGTCTTCAAGGATGTAGCAGGAATCAAGTTGTTTGATGAAGAATGTCATGCTTATCTCAGATTGCTTCACTATATTGTCTTCAAATCATAATCAGGAGTTTGGTCTTATATCAATACTGTCTTGGGATTAGTGTATTAGTATATGGTCAAGTATGGTTCAGTTGCTTCAGTAGGCTCTTGTAGAGTTTATCATCATGAGTGGATGACAAGATGGTATTACATGTTATTTCATATCAAATGTTCAATTTGGAGTGCTTTCTGATTTATGGTGGTAAAGGTGTTTAGAATATTTGACAGAATTAAAGGTTTGAAACTACCTAAAGATTTGATCTATCATCTAAAATCCTAACTTGGTTTTGTTATGATCTTAAGTCCCTAAAGTTTATGTTGCACTACATATGATGGCCGTCACACATTGTTTACTTTTTGTTATAATCAGATGTTGACCTATTATTACAGGTCAGTCACTTAAAAAGTGACCTGTTGAAGGGACCCCTAAACGTTAAACTTGTCGGCCCTCTTTTTCTTTCCACCGATGTGATCAGTTCCCACAAAAATGTGATAAGTGCCTTTTTATGATCAAAGGTTTATATTCAAATCAGAAAGAGCGCGAAAAATAAGATCTATGGACAGATTTAAAATTAAGTTTTCCCTTCGATAGCTTGCCTTTTGACGGTTATTCTAATGTCAAAGACTATTTTTAGTCTTTTAAAATGAATCTTGAGGAGTTTTAAATGCAATTTTTTACGAATCTTTGCAGGAGATTTTTTTCTATTCTTATCTATTTAACTTTGGTGTAACAGTGAAGTAATTAAGAAGTTTCTTTTGAAGATTTGTTTCTATTTTAAAAAATCTCAAATGTTCATCATATCTCGGAGTTTTTAAGTCTTTTTGAGGAGAGATATTTTTAAGGGCATTTGGATTTTTTTTGAAAAAGAATTTTTATGAAGAATATGAAAAATTTGTTTGTTGAAGATTGAAGAATACAAAGGATATATTTTTTTTTTTTAAGAAGATATTTTTGAGATGAAGTTTAAGAGTTTTGTTTGAGAAAGGCAGATTGGATACAAATTTTTTTGAAGAAAAATTTTATGGATTGAAGAGAAGATAAAGAGGTTGATGATTAAATTTTCTTGCAGGAATATCAAGAGAAAGATAATATTTTCAGGGTAGATTGGTGCAAAAATAAATATGATTTCTAATTCTTATTTTGCAGATTGATTGAAGACATCTTACAGATGAAAAGTCTAAAATGTTTTCTTGGAAAATATTTTTTGAGGAGATGATTTTATTGAAGGAATATAAAAAGATTTTACAGATGGATTTTTGTGGGAAGCTTCAACTTGGAGAGTCTTTTTATTTTGTTTCTTGCAAATTAAAAGAGAATATGAAAAGTATTTTGTTTGGAAACAATTTTTCAGGAAGATAAAAAGAAAATGAATTTATAATATGAATTGTTTGTGTAGTGAATATGAAAGGTCATTTTTGTAGAATGCTTATTTATTGGCTTCACATTGACAGAGTGTGTGGACCTGCAAGACAAAAATGAAATATACAGATGATGAGAGACTGAATACAGATAGTGTGAGTGATGTTGTGTAGATTAATGATGAACTGACAGGGATCAAATACAGATACAGAGATTAACAAGATGATCAGAAAGACAATCATGAATTTGATTGAACAAAGACATTGAAACTAGTAAGACAGAGATGAAACATACAGAGTATGCAGTGTGGTTGAGAGAATCTGAAAAAGGTTTGATTTTAAATAGAATGGCCATTTGATAGACATATGTTTTGTATTGAATGGAAACAGAGTGTTCCTCTGAACTTGTTTATTATTTCCAGTGAAGATTCAATTTTCCAGTGAGGCCTTGTATTAGCCAGTGAGGCTTGTAGGTCAGTGAGACCTATTTGTTTACCAGTGAGGTATATTAGTGTTGGAAGTGGGTGCTTCTATTTGGTATTGGAGTTGGTGCTCTATAAGGAGTTGGTGCTCCTAGATACAATTTGTGTTGCCAGTGAGGCATGTTTTTCAGTTAAGCTAGTGAGGTAATTCTGGAGTGGTTTTTCTACCCCTGGAGGGTTTTCCACTCGTGCAATTCTTGTGTCTTGATCTTCTCTCTGTGGTTGTATGTTTTACTCATGAGTTTTTGTTTTTCATTCTCAGTTATGTGCACATGTAAATGAGAAATCAATGATAGTTCTCTCTCCTTGTACTTTGCAAGTTAAAGTTTGTAAAAAGATTAGAAATTTCACACAACACTGATTCACCCCCCCTCTCAGTGTTGTCCTTGACTCCTACATGAAGATCTTGGTCTATGGATTGGAAGTTATTTAGAGACATGTCTGAAGATTCTAAATCCTACGTTTGAGTCTCTGGTATGAATATTTGAGTGAGTTACATTCACCAAAGTAAAACCTTCTTTTTATGATTATTCACTAGTGGCTGAGAAAAAGTAATTTACTCCAGATTCCTCCACATTAAAGTTTTTTTCTCTGCGGTTCTAGAGGGAAGTTTGGGATGATGATAAGTGCCTACAATTGCAATGGTTCATGTTTTAGTGGTCTGCAAGCTATCTTTCTTTTATGATAGTTGAAGACAGTGAAGTTCATGTGCTCCAGTGTGAAGAATCTCATGGATAAAGTGGTTTGAGTTTGTGTGATTGCTCTTGGTGATTTCAATGTGCTTGTGGATACCTCCCTATCATGTTCCTACCTTTACATTGGTCCACGTTAAGGAATTAAGATCATGTTTGAAGATTATTCCCAGATAATGTAGTGTGTAACCAGTCTTAGCAGACTTGGTTAACTCTAGTGATTATGGAGATCTCTCGAAGATTATAGAAGTGTATTGTTGATGGAAGATCATGTTTGAGTCCTAGATAAGGCCTGGCATGATTTGTAGACATCTATACTACATTTCCTTTGGGTAATTTTGAATTAGATCAAGACCTATTTTGTAAATGTTTTTAATACCGACCTTGGAGATTGTTCCAATGGTTGATGATTGTAATGCCAACCTTGATGATCATTCCAAGGTTGATGAAGTGTATAATACTTGTAATTGAGTCATGGAAAAGATGTCCTTGTGCAAAGATGGGAAGATAGGGAAAGAGGTGGAAAGGTAGAGCATAGTAGAAGAACTATTGTACTTCAATGTATTAATCTCAGACATGAAGAAGATGTTGATCTTGGTAGTGAGCCTAGAAGTGAGCCGCCAGTAGGGTTTAACAACCCTCATTGTAATCTTTCTAGGTTTAGGGTTGAGGAAGTGAGCCTGCTAGACCTAGGTGTACTTCATGGTAGTGAGCCAACATGTTTTAGGCCCATGGAGTGACCAAGCCTGAACGTCATTTTTCAAAGATTGCAATATATTTTGAGAGCTAATCCTCGCCATGGTTTCTCCCCACCTTAGGGTTTTCCACATAAAAATTTGGTGTCTCTTGTGTTTAATGTTGCATCTATGTTTAAGTTTCTAATTTCATGCATTCATTGTTTAATCAAAATAATTGTGGACAAGTGATTAATGTTTAAGTGGAGAAGTGTTTGAGTTTTTGGGACAACTGATTCACCTCCCCTCTCAGTTGTCCAGTGCATTTCAACAAAAAGAACATATAGTACTACTTTGTAGGGCTGTTGAAAGATTTGGGAAAATTTGATAATGAAAATACAGAGCAATTCTAGAGGTTGGCCATATTTCTGAGTTGTGAGTTCATTTTCTTGCATTGTTGAATGTATGTTTTTATGAGCATTTTTATCAGTTTTAGGTTGAGCTTATATGAAAAATGCCTTTGAACATGTGTTTCTAGTAATTATTTCCTGTGTTGTATGCATTTTTATTTTGAAAGAAAATACTAAGGGTTTCTGAATTCATAAATATACATTTGCTATATTGCATGTCTTATTTTTTTCTTCTAATCAAGGATTGGATTAATATACTTTAATATAGATATGGGGAAGTTTATTTTATAACAAGGATATTTGTAAGAATTATGGGAAATACCCATTCATGGATTATTTTCTGTAAGGCAGGGAACATAGTAAATCCTCTGAATCTGCATGTTTGTGATGCTTATGAGAATTAGTTTGCAATTGTAAGGGATCGACTTCAAACCCTAGGATTGGCACCAATCAAGATTGGGCTTATTTTCACAAAATACCCACAATCAGACAATCACACATTCATTAAAAAAGAAAAAAAATAAAATCACCTTGTTAGTTTGTAGGAGTAGGGTTTTAGTTTCATGTTCTCTAAGCCATCTAGAGAATTAAGTTCTAAAGCTAGCCATTTTGAATCAATCATATAGATTTGGTTTGCATATAGGAGAACATATCTTCTTTAGTCGTCAATATCTAGTGAAATAAGGAATTGTCATATAGATATTGAAGAAGGGAACACCCCTATAGGTCTAGCAGAGCCTAAAGTGCATAAGAGAACAAATAATTTTCTCTTGTTCATTGGCCACTGACCTGAGAATCCTGAGTATAAAAGCTAGCTACATTTTAGGGAAACTTAGACCATCAGCTAGGAATACCAACAGGGCATATCCTAAACCAAAGTATTGAGCATATTTCTTAGGAGATGTGGGGTCAACTGGGATGGGTTCTATAACACTTTCTTCACTGGCACCAAGTCTTATTCCATGGTAAGGCATTTTGGTAGAAATTTGAAATGGCACACGATATTTTTCTTTGAAGTATTCCATGTTTATAGGCACTGAAGTGGTTTCATCATGGTATAACCAATCACTTAAAGTTGTTTCTTCGACTTCTTCCTCTCTAGAGATTTGTGATGGCAAAAAGGGAATTTTGTCACTGATCCTGCATTGTTGTTCTTGCTCTTTCTTTTTGAGATGATGACCATGAGAGTGAGGGGACAAAGGCAATTGGCCCACATGGAAGACATTGTGAAGCTCATATTCACCACACCCTTTATCTATGATCTTGAACTAGGATACGCTATGTGTGGATGACATGGAAACTTGTGATGGATCAATGGTGACTTGTGGGCTAAATGATGGTGTGGATAAAATGGATGAGGGGTCCTTGACATGTTCCCCATAAGTGCTTGGACAATGAAATTGTCAGTCATAGACAACCTCTAAGGCATTTCAATATTCAAAAGGTTGTTGATCAGTGGGAGTAGTGACTTGTTGGCAACATGGTTAAGAGATACTACCGATATGTTAAGGATTTGATGTTGTCGTTGATGGCAACAATCATATATGACTTAGAACAGTTCTTGAAACAAGCTGTGCATAATTGTTTTGGTCCAGGAAGATTGACTTAGTTAAATTAACTAAGTATTAACAACTTACTGTGTTAGTGATAGAGATTCAATTGGTACTCCTCCATAGATGAAGATTTTGGTGAGTGGTTCTAGTATGTCACACATAGTTATTATACAATGCTATGTCCCAAGTTTCATGTCTTGATAATCTCTGGAAGCCATACTATGAATTGCCTAAGTCTAGATAAGCAGAGTTTAGTTTTAAATAGTGTAGATCACCTGAGGATTTTAGTCTCCATTCCTCTGGTATTGGTTCTTTCAAGTTGCAGTTTGGATGTGTTGTAAACACATATGAGAAGTATCTAATTCTAGATTTGTAGAGTATGAAGTCTATCGAAAGATTATCTACAAGATTCCAAGTATCGACATTCTATTTGATAGTGTTTCACAAAGATAGAGTTAATAGTTCTAAGATCTGCATCTTGCCACACAACAATATTATGACCTATAGTTATGAAGGTATGATTGGAGATGCATAATGAATGTTTGGTATGAATTTTGGAGTCTAGTATGGTCTGCATTAGAAGTTGTGGTATGATAGATAACATGGTTAAGTTTATACTTAAGAATGAAGCTGACACTCATGTTGGATTGTTGTGTGATGAAGATATATTGCTTGGATTGTTATTCTAAGTGGTCCTATAATAGGTCCACACCTACATGAAGGTTCTTGAAGGATTATATAGGTCTGCATTGCTGACAAAGTATAACTTTTGTGTACACATTTCATATTTGGCATGCCAACCTAGTTTTTGTTTGCAAGAGACACTGTGTGGTGTCATTATTGTTGTCATTGATGGCAACAAAGTTTATCCCACACATCTGCAGCACATAATAGGTCTTTACCAGAAGTTAGACTGAAGAGTGTTTTAGTCCGATGAGCAAGAACAGAGTGTAGACACCTAAAAATGTCTTCTACCATCAAACTGACTCCCGACAACCCTAAACTCACCAATTTCCCTTCTAACCAATTAATTAATTTTTTATTTAATTAAGTACCCCTTTCATTTTCTAAATTCACACCATTTTATTCCCAAAATGGAATTAATTTCATTAATTCAATAGTCCAAACCTTATCCAATTGATTTAATAAATATGCAATATTTATTAAATCAATTTCCCCTTTTCCACTAAACCTAATTAATTAGTTAAAACCATGTTAACTAATTAATTTAGCCTATAATTGACCTATCCCTACCCTAGACAATTAAATAGCTATTATTTAATTGCCTACCCTAGCCTACCTCATCATAGCCCTAGGATTAATCAAATGAAACCTATGATTAATTAATCCTAACCCTTTTATTTGGGTGGTCAAACCTTGTTTAACACCCTTCCCCACATCCTCCAAATAAAAAATTGAATTAAATCCACATAAGTCAATTTTTTATTTAAAAACATCCCACATCACATTTAATTTTTCTTACAAACCCATACTCGTTTATTTCCTCTCTTATCCAATTGAATTTTTAATTCATTTACATTCCCCCATATGAATCTTTAATTCCAAAATAATCCTTCACCCCCATGCTCATTTAATAACTCCTTTTCCCAAAATGAATAAAAGATTCACTTTTATTCCTAGCCCTCCATTCATTCAAGATTGAATCTAGGCCCTCCACATCACTTCTATCCTCCACCATTGATCTTCTAAATCAATCTCCACCCTTGGATCAAAATCCCTTCCAAAAATCTATAAATAGAACCTCTCACAAGCCATTTTCATCATCCAAGTTTATGCAAAGTTACCATGTCAAAATCACTCTTGAGCTAGAATAGTGAGTTGCAAATTAGAGTAGCATTTCACATTCAAATCTATTGTCTAGGGATAATCATGTCTTAGGAGCTTGTTTTGGGTGCAAAGGCTTCTTCCTCCCTTGATGGGATTGGGTTTGCATGTGAGGTATAACTTTGTGTTTATTGCATTTTGTTAAGTATTTCTACCTTATTTGCTTATCTAATCTACATTGGCACACTCGGTGGGACCCACAAGGTCCAAGTCTAATCCATTTTTCATGAGTTTTTGTGCAAGGGATGTGTGTTTACAGGTGTGATGCCATCATACCTACGCAGCGGTGCCATCACTGGTTCCTTTTAGTGCCATTACTTATTTTAGCGCTATTCTGCGCAGCGCATTTCCTATTTTTGATTCACTCACATCTTTTTTTCTCATGATTTCCCTGTCATTTTTGCTATTCAATTGCTCTCGGTTTTCATAGAGATATTAAAAATGCAAGGGGAAATTATGTCAAAAAATTTATAAAGTCTAAACATGCATTTTGGCTTTGTTTTTTACTTATTTTTCATCTACTCAGACTAACAAGGCTAATGGGACATCTTGTGTGTGTAGCCTGACCCTCCATTTTTGTTATGAAACCACTTTTTTGCAGGTCGACCACATTCAGCCCCATATCGACGCTATCCCCTAGATTGGCACTATTTGCAGGAGTAAACAGACTGTTTGACAAGTTGCATAGTGGCCATTCATAGAGATATTTTAGTGCTATTTCCTAGATTGGCGCTATTAGGGTCTAATATTAGCTCTATGTATTGTATTAGCACCTTCATTGTAATATTGTAATGCCATCCTCTATTTTGGTGCTATCTGGGTGTCATATTAGCACTATTTCTTAATTAGTGCCATTTCTTAATTAGCGCCATCTATAAAGGGTTGGGTTCTGTCTGTTTCCTATCCATAGTAGCGCTATTGAACCTCTGTTTTAGAGCTATTTGGAAAACTAACTTTGCTGGCTGTGCAGGTACTGACAAGTGTTTTTGCAAGATTTTACTATTATCTTTGCAGATACTAACAATCTTTTTGCAGGATGGTTTGATTTCTAGCTTAGCAAAATATTTCAATTGGAGCTTAAAAAATGAACCCTTTTGCATGTTAGTTACACAACATTTTGACTTGGTGCTATAAAACTGAACAACAACAAACAAATCTTTGTGTGTGTGTGTGCCCAAACATTTAAAATTTGGTGTTCTAAAATTTACAAATTGTGTGCCAACAACTATCAAACACTTCAATTTTGGGGCTTTAAAAAAGAACCACAAATTGCATCAATCAAGTCGTTGGGTTAAAAAGAACAACAATTTGCATTTCTCACACATGTAATCAAGAAAACCAAAATTGTGTGAAGTGTTTTGTGATCTTTTACTTGTGGTGTGAAAAAGCGTATGCTTGTCCCTCGCACCATTTTTGATGACCTTGGGAATCAAAAGCTTCTCACAAAACTTGCATCAATCACCCCTAATTTAATCCAAAAGATCTAAAATGAACCATGTTTAGTGTGATGTAATCATAGAGAATACGTATGCTCTCCCCTCGCATCTTTGTATGAACTTGGGGATCAAAAGTATTTTTTGTGATTGTGTTGCTTTTGTTAATCTTTAGAGGGCCTACCGCCTCACTTCGAAAGGTGGGAATGACCCAAGTGGCATCAAGCTAAATCCAAGCTCTTCCAATGTGCTATATAAAATAAGGCATTTGGGACGAAAGTCTCAAGCGACATGTGTTGTATTATACCAACAGCCAACCTCCCCCAAAACCCTCCAAGGCGTAACCTTTGGAGGCTAGGAGACTCCATAACGGAGAGTAGCGCTGCCACATGTATAACCACCTAAATAGATGCCCTTACTACGAACCATTGTTTACCAAGCCAAAATCCTTCTATTTGTTGACGCAGAAGGGAAACCTTTGAAGTGGCCCCGATTCATGTGGTTCTTAGCTGAGGTACCAGGGATAATCTAAAGGTTTGGTGAGGGACAGACCTTATAAGAAACCCAGATCTTGGTATATGTGAGAAGTGTGTACAATTGTAAGGAGGAGCTGGTGCTACCAAGATCCTAGAGCTACTTGCTTTGAATAGGTGCAGCTAGGGGATTCAACAAATATTGTCACATCCTCACCTTAGGTTGTTCAAAGCGCTTGTTAAATAAAATCACACATCTTTTTTTTTCAAAACAAAGAAAAATCTTGATTATTATGCTTGAATTGTTTGCAACAACATTGCCAAGAGACAAACCAAATCATTTGATCACATTCCAAACAAAGAAAATCCAAAATTGCCATAAAAAATCTATCTTTTTAGGGCCTCGACAAACACTGTCTTGTTTTAGCACCATATCTATTTGATTTTGCTGTTGTTTCACCTATGGATTAGCGCTATTCTTAGATTGACTTACCTAAAATAGAGACCTATCCAGTTGTGATCTTCACTATCTACTCTGCCATAATCCATATTCACATCCCAAAAATCTGATAATAGTACATCCATTTTCTTCAAAATTTTCCAAAATCACACCTTCTCTTGAACCTTAGAGGATTAATCACCACCCATTGTTGGACCCCTTTTGCTACATCAAACCTACCTCATTTTCATATCCACTTCATCTTTATTAATATTTGCATACCTTTTGGACCAAACCAAAATCCTTTTGTCATAAGAAAATCATTCCAAAAATCCCCCAAATCTCCCAAATCAAAACATCATCAAAATCCGTCATCCTTTTGAGCTAAAGTTAGATCTAGATTTCATCCTCCACATCATATCTTGCTTGGAAAGTCAAAAGTTTACCTTCCAAGTGAAATCATTATCCCTCTTTGCATAAGGTCATTAGTCTACCCCAAACAAAGAAAAACATCCATTTGTACAACCACAAATCTAGGTCCTACCTAAGCTCAAAACCATCCATATCAAACATCAACAAAATCTCTTCAAAACAAATGTCATCCATCATCTATCTCTTTGGTCCAAAATTTGTGCAAAAAAAAAAAATCAATCAATATCGCCCATCCGTATCACCCTTAGGTTAAAACCTTTAGCAAGACATATCGATCTTCCACCACATCCTCTCCTCTACTCCATCTCACTACCACATCCATCTTTGGGTCCAACATTATCAATCAAATTCTCTAAGGTCTCCATCCCTATCTCACTCTACTTCTAGGAATCAACCCCATATGCGTGCATGCCCACCACGAGATCAAAACACAAAAAGAATCAAGAAATGGCAGAACATTGGATATTTGGCATGCCTAACACTGATAGCAACAACATACCCATCACTCAAACATTCAACCCACCTATGTACTCTTACATCCCCCCATATGTTCCCAATGAAAATCCCTTCAGTTACTTATAACAATGACCACCACCACCACCACCACCACCACAAAACATCCCCATATCCCAAGATGATCTAGATGTCTTGAGCTTCATGCATGACGCTGATAACATGGACCTACTTGATAAAATCCTAAGGTCGGACCCAAGTAGATATCTTGATCATCTTATCAAAATTGGTTCTCAACTCCCCCCCATCATGACACCATCACAACCATTCACCTCTACAATCATCCCTACCCCATCAAATACCCAAGCATCTACATCACATAACCAACCCACCATCTCTCAAATGTGAACACCTACCATATCCACCACCTTCACAAGATCAACCACTACCACATCTACAATTCCCACATGTATCACCATCCCTACCATCTCCCAACCCATCATCACTTCTACTACCACAACTACCATAAACACTTCTGCTTCACAAATCACCATGGGCATACAAGGCAACATCACGCAAGCAAGTACATCCACAAGTGTGCCCCCACCCAACCCTCAAACCATAGCATACCTACGATAGTTATTCCCACAACCACCTTGCAACACATCTAACCAATCCAACGTCCACATACCCAATGTCAATCCATCCACTATCACGTATCCACATAACCCCATAACATCATCTATACAACATCAAACCAATCCCCAAATACCACCACATATTCTCCAACAACTCTACATGCATCAACTGTTGATAACTAAGAGGGGGGTGAATCAGTTATCCTAATTATTTCTGCTTTCTAAATTTTCTTATTAATCAATGCAACATTAATTCAAATAAGAAAATATAACCATGAAATGAAGATACACATGACACAATATTTTTGACGTGGAAACCCTGTTAAGGGAGAAAACCACAGGGTGATTAACCCAAGATTATATTCTCTGTTAGAAGAATGGAAATACAAAATGGCACTTGCCAATTAGGGCTCACTGCCCGAGCACACTACTCAGAAGAGGCACACTACCTACAAGAGACTCACTGTCTACAAAAAGAGTGTTATACAATGCTTGAACTGATTTGGAGCATCTACATATGCTGGAGTTCAGTTTCGGTTAGGCTCAGTATACTAATCTGCTGCACTTCATCTTTCCTCTTCTCTTATGTTGCTTTCCTTTCACATACTGGATCTTCCTTACTGCTTTCACTATTCTCTTCTACTTTTATTCATACCACACCAACAACCACAACACATCTCAAAACTAAATCCATCTTGTATATATATCCGCACAAGTGATTTCATCACCTTTCAAGTCGGCATCCGGAATAGTCTATCTTTTCAAAAACTCTGATTTGTCAGCTGAATCCTTGCTTACCAAGTATTGTGGATCAAGGATATACTTGTGGAAATCATTAATCATGTCGGCCAAACATAATTCATGCCTTCATAACCTTTACCAACATCAGTAACACATCCGAAATAATGTCTGATGTTCTGCCTGTTAGTTCTTCCTCTATTCATACTGCTAATCAGGAACCTGATACTCAAGTATTCATATCTTTTTCTTCATCTATCACTGGAGGCTAAATTCTTGGAATCTGTCACTCAAGGTAGTCCTCTTGACTTCTCCAAATCTGCACTTCACCAGGATACTTCCTCTAAGAGATCCAGACCGGTTTGTCAGACCTCACCATATGCTCTGTTCTTGTTTACCGAACCACAACATTCTTCACTTTGGCTTCCGGTAGAGACATACCATGTCCTGCGGATGTGTGGGATGAACTTTGTTGCCATCAATGACAACAATCTCCCCCTTTAGCATTGATGGCAACACTTAGTGAAAAATGACTAAGTGTTTACACTATGCTCCCCCTTGGCTGATGCTCTATTTTTATATACATATTGTGGAGCTCCCCCTTAGTTGGATTCCTCATTTTTCACTGCTCCTCACTCCCCCTTTGACATCAATGGCAAAGGGTAGGGTCCACACATCAAAATTTTTAGAAATTTAACTATACTTAGCCGCATATTACATACTCACATAAATTGAAGAATGTTTGCAAAAGATGTCTTCAATTGGATGAATTCTACAGCAAAACTTTGCTTCATTCTATCCAAAATTGAGATGTGACCACTCAATAGGAATGCAAAAGCTTCTGCCCTCTTAAGATCTGTCGGATCATTGGTTCAGGCGGTAGTCTGAGCCTCACTTATGGGCTCATGCATGGCCTCTAACTTAGGGATAGTAATCCTTCTAAGTTCACCCATCCGGCTAATTATGTTCTTCCTTTCCTTCTCAAAATTCTTTATTGCATTTGTGATTGCAATAGACTGACACTCTTGATTTACTATGGAGGATGAGAGAGGATCAAAACTTTGAGACAGACTTAGGAGTTTATCCTCTTGTTCTTTTACTTTCCTCTCAATGTCTTTGGTCACTGTGGGCCAAGATAAGCAAAATTTATACATATTTCCGCCATCTTTAAGAGCATTTTCCAAGCTCTTTATCCCAATATCCATAACTCTCCTATCATTTGTTATCAGACCCTATACTTCAGAGAATCTCTTATCCAAAAACTCCTTCTGAACCTTTTCTTCAGCTGACTTCTCTAGATAAAAATGTGTGCTAACACTCATGACTAGAGTTTTGAGATTACCGGAAGAGGAGGTTGTGAGATCCTTCTGAAAGGATGGCATGATCTTTCCAAAACTCTGGATGCTACCTCTATAAGCTCACAGTCTTGCATGTGAGATTTTAGTAGTTTCTCTTTGGCCTTCGCAATTGCAAATGAAGCTATCTTCATTGTTTGCACCAGAGATAGAGAGTCAAAGTCTAGTGGTCCTTTTAATAGATTAGGTTCATCAATCTCCATAGTTGCTTTTGTCAAAAAGTCCTTGACTAATTCTGTAGTGTCTCTTGCCGGGGACAGATTTTTCTTTTCTTCTGCAGTCATAGAACTGTCTTTTGGAGCTTTTTTCCCTTCCACAACCTTTGCACAGATATCTTCTTTTCCCTTCACCTCTGCTTCTTTCTCCTTTACTCTTTCTTCTCCTTTGGATCAGGAGTCAGCAGGGGAAACTGGAGGAGAGATATTTGTTTGTTCATGAGCCACCTCTTCCTTTTCTAGAACAGAGGATTCTAAGTCCTTATCCTTTTCTGTACTGGTGTCCATTACTTCTTCTGCCATTTTCTCAGTGAACTCTTCTACAACACTTGTGGTCAAGGGGTCAGTACCCAAGTCCTCTATAACTGGAATGTTGAATTTCTTAAAAGCATTTCAGAGGATCCCTTCAGTCTCTTTTGCCACTTTGTCAGTTTCACCAAGCATTAGCTGATTCATCCTAGCTTTGCTCCTAAACTCATCCTTACAATCTTTGAATACTATGTTCATTTGTTGTGGAGTGATTGAAGGGTATAGTTGAATTGCTATCTGATCCCAGTTTTCTAGATCTTTTGCTCGAGCATTGTTCTTCCTCATTTCAAGCCTTTTCTCTAAGCTTTTGGGAATTAGAGAGATAATTTCAATAAAATCTTTATTGTAAGTGTTCAAAAACTGAATAGTGGCTTCCTCCAAAATCTTTTATCTGCTTCATTATAAGCATCATAGAATTCTATTAAGGGTTGCAGGTTCCCATCCATAGTGACTGCTTTCACTACAGCATCTAAGGATAGAGTGGGTTTCTCAAAAAATTCCTCTTCCTTCTCTTCTTCTCCTTGATCGGTAGAGTGTTCACCAGATGATTTCTTCTTCTTCTTTAGTTTCTTTATCTCTTCATCTGATTCAGTCTCTTCTTCATCTTTTTGACTTGCATAAGACCTTGTGGCCTTAGTCTTGGTTCTTTTCTCTATTTTACTGGATGATCTTGCTTCCAGTTTAGATGCCCTTGAGCTTTTGGCAGTGATAGGTGTAGATTTCTTTGATGATCCAGACCAGGTGGGGGTTTCTACCGGAGCACTTTTCTTGCTTTCCTTTTCTTTCTTCTCTTCCTCAGCCCTTTCCATCTTTTTTCAGTGGGCATCAAGTGCCTCCTTTGAGATGCCAAGGCCTTTGGCAACATGTTCTACTTCTTTTCTCACCTTCCCCTTGATCTCTAGTTCTTTGAGTTCCACATGAATCTTTACACTCAGCTCCTCAAAGGTTCCAAACCTTTCTGCCTTTAGATCCTCTGGCTGACTTAGCATGTGTTGAACATGCAGTTCCATAATTTGTTCATCAAATTCATACCCCATAGGCGTGATCCAGACTGTCCTTGGTTCTACTACCTCCATTAGGCACTGATCAGTGTCTACCATGAAGCACACTGTATCCTTGTATTTCTCAACTACTGATTTGGGGATTTTTTCTCTGATTTGCATTGTATTTTGAAAGTGCTTGAAGCAGCCCCACAGAGCTGTATTCCTTGCCTTAGCATCCCCAAGTTCATGTAAGTAATCTCTGATCTGAATTGCTACCAGTTTGCCATTTTTCCATACCCATCCATTTGATCCGGGCTCATTCATGAAGTAGAAAAATAGACATAATATTAGTGCACCATATTTAAAATAGTTCTTCTTGTCCCTTTTGATCTTCTGTATGTTTTCCATTAATTAGATCAAAAGAAGTTCACAGAGATCATATTCTGCATTCTTTCTCAGCATCTCATAGGTAGTATATACTACAGTTCTGGATACTGAATTCTGCCTACTGGAGTGGTATATCTTGTATCCTATTATCATAGATGCAAACTTCATATCCGGGTCAGAAATATCCTCAATGGTCATTGCCCTCTTATCAAATTTTGATCTAGTAGCCTTAGTTACAATGTTGTTTTTGACAGATTTAAGGACAGGTATTCCTCCGGAGGAGTATAAACTACTTACTGCTCTAATTGCCTCCTTGGTGATTTTGCAAGGTCTGTTCAGCCATAGAAAGTTGTCATGAACCCTACTCAACACATACCGGACCCATTCATCTTCTTCAAAGTAGGGGAAATGAATGAATTGATCGAAATGCTTCTCCTAGATGCCCTTATATTCTGGTTTAAGCTCAAAAGCATCATCTATCAGTTGTTTGTGATAGATGTCTCTTAGTCTGAATTCCCCAAACTCTTCAATATTTGCATGTATGTAAACCCTAATGTCTTCTGTGTGCAAAATGCCATGCGGAACACTAGAGAATGCTCCTAGGGGATCTACCTCCAATGATTTGTATGGATGTTTCTTAAATTCAGGAAGGGGCCTATTAGAGATCTTTACTACATTCGGAGTATCCATCTTTCAAAAGATTTGCAGAGAGATATTGAGAACAGAAAATACCTTTTGCACCTTTCAGTTTCACAGAGTTGGCCAGATTGATTTCTGAATGAATTGACTTCTACAAATGATCTTTGATGAACTTGAGGAATTTTGTTGCAGAGCTTCACTTTTCATTTCTTCTTGAGTGTAGAATGAACAAGTGATTAATGAGAAAACCCTTATATTGCTTTGCAAAACCTAATGTCAGGTTGCAATAAATGCTCGACCTAAGTTATTCCAGTTTGCCTTATTTGGATGACCTGAAGAACTGGATCAATCTTGATCTTTAAACATCATGTGGATCTTCCAAATCTTCACCATAGTTTGTTTGGATGTTTCCCTTATGAACCCTTCAATCCGCAACTCTTCTTGTGCCAGTTCTGGCACCAATTGACTGGCTGGGGGAACAAGGTTTTTCTTTGTGTCTCCCCCTGAGCCAGAGCTAACCTTTTAATTTTTGGAAGGAATATCAGCACCAAAGTCTGGTATAGATCCATCCTCTACATTCTCTATACTTTTCTTCACCCAAATCTTGTTCATCACACTTTTAACTTCATTCGCATTCACTTTTTGTTTACCCTTATCTTAATTATGATTATGATATACCGGACCTCTTTTGTCCTGATTCTTGCTTCTAAAGAATTTTGCACTATGACCAAATCTATTGCAGATTTGGCAAACAACATTTCTTTGCATATTTGATTGATATCCTCTTGATCTGCATTGATTAGCCATATGACCTATTCTATTGTGTGCAAAGCATCTACCATTGAATGATTTGTTCATTTGCATATTTTTGCATTCATGAGATTTGTGACCATACCTTTTGTAGTTGAAACACTATCCGGAGAAGGATGAATTAGTCTGATTCATTCTCTTTTTGCACTGATTGGCTTTATGACCAAAGTTATTGCAGTGGTGGCAGTATCCATTGAAGGATGGATATCTTTGAGCATTAGGCTATCTTACCGGAGGTCTTCTAGGCCTGTTCCTTGGATTTTCTGATCCAAAATTCTTCTGACCGGATCTGGAGCTTTCTTCTTTCTCATATCCCAAACCACACTTGTCATCTACCCTCTTTTGACTTCCAAGAAGAACTTCAAGTTGAGCAGAACTTATCTTGAATTTCTCTTTATATTCATTTGCTATTTGAAGATCCCTTTTGAGAGAGACAATTTGATCCTCAAGTTTTTCTTCATTATCTTTAGCATCTTCAAGATCAGATTCAAGATGTCTGATAATTCTATCCATCTTGTGGCAATCTTTTGATTTCTCTTTGAGGGATTGTCTTAGATCATCTTCAGTTTTTCTTTTCTCTTCAACTTCTTGGGTAAACTTCATAACTCCTGATTCCATTTCATGTATTACCATAATGATTTCTTTTGATAACTTTTCACATAACTTGGTTTTCTCCTTCAGCTCTTCATTTGCATCATTTGCTTCACCTTGACTTGCCAATTGCTGAAGCAGCTCCTTTCTCTTTTTCATAGAGAGACTTAATTTGTCTTTTAGTTCTCTCATGAAATCATCAGCCTGTTTGAGTATTTCCTTTAATTCATTGACTTCAGAGTTTGACTATTCAAGATCATCAAGGGCTGTCTTGAGTTGCTCCCTTAAACCATATGCATCCATTTGGATTCCCAGATCTCTCTCAAGCTGTTAGACTCTGTTAGGAGGAACTTAGCTCTGATACCAATTGTTCATAACTACAAGGGGGGGTGAATCAGTTATCCTAATTATTTCTTCTTTTTGAACTTTCTTATTAATCAATGCAACATTAATTCAAATAAGAAAACATAACCATGAAATGAAGATACACATGACACAATATTTTTGACATGGAAACCCTGTTAAGGGAGAAAACCACGGGGTGATTAACCCAAGATTGTATTCTCTATTAGAAGAATGGAAATACAAAATGGCACTTGCCAATTAGGGCTCACTGCCCGAGCACACTACTCACAAGAGGCACACTGCCTACAAGAGACTCACTATCTACAAAAAGAGTGTTATACAATACTTGAACTAATTTGGAGCATCTACATATGCTGGAGTTCAGTTCTGGTTAGGCTCAGTATATTGATCTGATGTACTTCATCTTTCCTCTTCTCTTATGTTGCTTTCCTTTCACATACCGGATCTTCCTTACTACTTTCACTACGCTCTTCTACTTTTATTCACACCACACCAATAGCCACAACACATCTCAAAACTAAATGCATCTTGTATATATATCTGCACAAGTGATTTCATCACCTTTCAAGTCGACATTCGGAATAGTCTATCTTTTCACAAACTCTGATCTGTCAACTGAATCCTTGCTTACCAAGTATTGCAGATCAAGCATATACTTGCAAAAATCATTAATCATGTCAGCCAAACATAATTCATGCCTTCATATCCTTTACCAACATCAGTAACACATCCGGAATAATGTCTGATGTTCTGCCTGTTAGTTCTTCCTCTATTCATACTGCCAATCAAGAACCCGATACTCAAGTATTCATATCTTTTTCCTCATCTATCACCAAAGGCTAAATCCTTGGAATCTATCACTCAAGGTAGTCCTCTTGACTTCCCCAAATCCACACTTCACCAGGATACTTCCTCTAAGAGATCCAGACCTGTCTGTCAGACCTCGCCATATGCTCTGTTCTTGTTTACCATACCACAACATTCTTCACTCTAGCTTCTGGTAGAGACACACCATGTCTTGCGAATGTGTGGGATGAACTTTGTTGCCATCAATGACAACAATCATGAATTCATATAGTGTCTCATGCCAACATCAACAACATCAAGCAACAATCAACAAAACACCAACCCGCAATACCAACACCTCAATCAAACACATCCCCAACATCAAATCCCACCCTATTTCCAACATCTTACCAACCAATAGGTGTACATACAACAACCACAAGATCTCACAAATGTTGTATAGGCCTTGATCCAAAAGGTCGATGACCTACAAACTAGGGGCAAGAGAAAGCATTATTCCTTTGAGGACATTTGTCCCTACCCATTCGATCGCACATTATATATGCCCCCTTTCCCCAAGAACTTCGAGACACCTAAATTCAACAAATACAAGGGAAAGGGAGACCCTAGAGACCACCTTAGGGAGTTCTACATCACTTGCTTAGAAGTCTCTAATAATGACACCTATCTAATGAGACTGTTCCCAAGAAGCCTTAGCGGTCAAGCCGCAGAATGGTTCGCACATCTTCCCCTAGGCATTAGGACTTTCCTTGAGCTTATAGAGAAATTTGTAAACCACTTCTCCTACAATTTTGAGCATGAAATGTCTATGACAAACCTTTGCAACACCAAAAAAAAGAACGGAGAAGCCTTCGCTTCCTTCTTGCAAAGGTGGAGAGGCTTAGCAAGCAAACTCCCATGGCCAATTCCTGAAAAACAACTCGTCACCATGTTCATGGCCAACCTCAATTAGGAATTAGGGTTTCATTTACAAATCCTTTGTGCATCTACCTTTGAAGAGGTCATCAACAAAGGTACCACTATCAAATGCACCCTCATTTCCAAGGGCTCCATCAAACTATACGACCACAAATCCAACAACAACACCCCCAATACAAACAACAATGCCAACACGTAATCAAATGACAAATCACACTATTGGGGGAAGAACAAGAACAATCTGAATGATGGCATCACGGATGTGAAAGCCATCCAACATATACAAAACCAAACACCTGCGCATACATATGCAACAAATGTAAATAACCAGAGGGGCCCAACTAAACCACGCAAACCTCACAGACAATTTACACCCTTAGGGGAACCCGTCGAAGACATCCTTGACAGATGTCTCAAGAAAAATATGATCACGCTCCCACCCATTAGACCCCATCAAGAGAATGAACTAAAAGCCACGTGGTATAGTGAGAATGACTACTAAGAATACTGCTGCGTTGGGGGTCATAAAACAGCTGACTGCATGCAACTAAAACATTGCATCCAAGACCTTATAGAACAAAATCTAGTCAGCCTCGATCACAGCACCCAACCATCACCAAAAGCCAACCTCAGAGCTTACAAGGATCCCCTACCTAATCATAAAAAAGCCTCCTCATCTAACCAAGCATACAACGTCACCCCACCACCTACATCCTATGACTCTATCATAGGATGGATCGAACCATCATCCCATGATGTCAACATAGTCACCATTCAGGCACAAGCACTTGATTGCACCGTTAAAACCCATCATGGCCGTGTATCCATCCGCACAGCCCCTCCCATTGAACAAACGCCTGCATCCACATCCGATCCCCTACCTCCTTGTCCAAACGCACGCCCATCACCTACACACCAGTATAACCTCCTAGAACACATAGGAAAGACACCTACACAAATCTCCATCCTCAAGTTGCTCCACACATCACCCCTTCACAAGGACATCCTCGACAAAGCGCTCTTGTAAGCCCAAGTCCCTGCCAACTTGGATGTAACTCAATTCCAAGCCATGGTAGGACACATCACTGCACCCCACCATCTCACCTTTTTAGAAAAGGACCTGCCTGCCTCTGAACACATACATAACAATACCCTACACATCGAAGTTCATATCCACAAGCACACCATTAAAAGAGTCTTAATAGATGGTGGCTCCAACCTCAACATATGCACTCTAAAACTACTAAAACACTTGGAGTAATCTGATGTGGTTGTCGACACCAGCGAGTGCATCACGATCAAAGGCTATGATGACAACAAATGGCTCTCTGAAGGCACTATCAAGCTTCCCATTCAAGTGGGATAGAAAATCCTGGAAACAAAATGTCAAGTTCTTGATCTCAACCTCCCCTATAACATCCTTCTCGGTAGACCATGGATTCATGCCATGCAAGCCATCCCATCCACCTTCCATCAATGCATCAAATTCCCTCAAAATGGCACAGAAGTCAGAGTCTATGCCGATCCTTGCCCCTTCCAATACTGTAGCTTTATGGAAGGCCACAACCAAACCTTCTGCCCATACAATAAAGCCACCACTGAAGCCAATCCAACAACATCAAACTCATATGTCAACCCCACAAACATTGCCTCCACTTCATCCCAAGCACCTCCACCACCCAAGGTCCAGATCAAGATAAGCAACATGGGATGTGGGGAATATGACCTACACGGTACCTTTTGTGTAGGCACATTACCCAATCCTAAGACATTTGGCATCCCAAAAATAGAGGCAGCCAATACAGTCATCATCAAGTGCAAACCCTCACCCATCTTGAAGAAGAAACACCTCCTGGATCAGGATGTACTCGAAGATATCTCATCTTGGCTATACAAGGATGAAGAGCCTGAGTAAGAAGCCCCCACAATCCCAATAGAAATCTATGGCAAAGGCTTTGAAATTGTCAAAAGCATGGGCTATAAGGACAAGGCAGTATTGGCCTTCATGAACAGGGGATCATAGAACCACTGCAAGAAACAAAGAATCCCTATACTCAAGGGTTAGGGTACGGTCAACCATAATGCATCCTCACTACCGGCGAGTGTATCTTAGCTGAGGTCGCTACGGTCTCCTTAGACATTGACAACGTTAACGAAACGGGCCTTCAAGACTCCTTCAGTGACTTTGCTAACTTCTTCGACTCATCCATTTGTACCATCTACTCAGTCACCACTCTCACTTCACCCTCCAATGACTTACCACTAGTTTACCCTGATCTCATTGATTGGGACCAACGGGGACCTCCTGTCTTCGACATCGCACCTAATGATGAGGCCATTGCTGAAATGATGGGGGTAAGAGATCACTTCCCTTTAGGAGATCACAGAGTAGGATACATCATGGAACTCAATCCGGATGCCTATTTCGAGGAGACAACCCCTGCTTCCATTCATAAAAACATAAAAATAAAAAATGGATCTGATGGTGAAAACCATTCTGCAGTAGTATCAGATGCTAAAAAAGTAAAAACAAAAGACATATCGCCTGGTGAAAACCTCCACGAGGCGCTAGGAGATGGAAGCATGGGCCTTCTCAAGGTAGACAAAGTATATCCAGATAGATCACCCATCTTGGTAGAACCAGCTCAGGAAATGAATCTTGGGATAGAGGAAGAGCCAAAAATCACATATAGAGCAGAATCCCTTAGCATACTAGAATAGGAGAACTTCTTGTCCTTCTTCACACGCAAAAATCACAAATTTGCATGGTCCTATGCAGACATGCCAGGGCTAGATCCCGCCTTGGTTGTTCATCATCTTGCAGTGCACCTTGATGCAAAACCAGTCAAGCAAAAGCTCAGAAAAATGAATCATCAGGTCTCTCTCCTTGTCAAAGCAGAGCTAAAGAAATTATTGGATGTTGGGTTCATTCACCCAATTGACTATCCTAAATGGGTTTCAAACCCAGTACCAGTTGCTAAACCTAATGGCCAAATCCGTTGTTGTACTAATTTCAGGGATCTCAACAAGGCCTACCCAAAAGATGACTTCCCACTACCAAACATCGACATGACAGTGGATCTCATGGCAGGACATGAAATGTTATCCCTCATGGATGGTTTCTCAGGATATAACCAAATAAAAATCACCGAAGAGGATCAGCACAAAATAGCCTTCATATGCCCATGGGGAACATACTGCTGGGTGGTAATGCCATTCAGCCTAAAGAATGCAGGAGCTACCTATCAAAGAGCTATGACCATCATCTTCCATGACCTCTTCCTCAACATCATGGAAGACTATGTGGACAATTTGCTAGGGAAATCAAAGACTAGAGAAGAACACCTAGATGTGTTGGCCAAGATCTTCAATAGGTTAGAGCAATACAATGTCCATTTGAATCCAAAGAAGTGCATCTTCGGTGTCACCTCAGGCAAACTTTTGGGATACATAGTCTCAAGAAGAGGAATTGAAGTTGATCCCGCAAAGATCAAGGCCATCACAGTAATGCCACCTCCAAAAACATTGAAACAGCTAAGAAGCCTGCAGGGAAAACTCCTGTCTATCTGATGATTCATTGCCCAACTTGCTGATAAGTGCCAACCATTCTAGCATCTACTCCGAAAAGACATAGCTTTTGTCTAGAGCACTCAGTGTTAGGATGCCTTTGACCAACTAAAAGAATACCTGGCTAATCCTCCTATGCTAACTCCACCAAGGCAAGGCAAACCCCTCCTACTTTACATCTTCACAACAGAGACAGCTATCAGAGCCTTGCTAGCACAACTTGATGAACAGGGGAAAGAAAGAGCCATCTACTACATCAGCCTCACCTTGATCTCATATGAGCTCAACTACACACAAATTGAATGAGCATGTCTAGCCCTCGTCTTTACTTCACAAAAGTTAAGACACTATATGCTCAATCACAAGACCAAGCTCATTGCCAAGATTGACCCACTGAAGTACCTACTAAATAGAGCTACTCTTACTGGGAGACTGGCTAAATGGGTCATGATTCTCATGGAGTTTGACATAGAATACACTGAGAGAAAGGTCATCAAAGGGCAAGTTATAGCAGATCAGTTGGCTGAAGCACCTATTCCGGTAGAACATCCTACAATAGTGGAGTTTCCTGACGAAGTTATCTTGACAATCACACTAGCCATAGACACATGGAAGATGTATTTTGAGGGATCATACACTCACAGAGGCTCGGGGGCAGGCATCCTATTTGTTACCCCTCAAGGCAACACAATCCCTAAATCCTTCAAGATCACATTTCCATGTACCAACAATGTAGCAGAGTATGAGGCCCTTATCACAGGTCTCTGAATGGCCATCCAATGGAAAATTGAAAAGCTAATTGTGTATGGTGACTCTCAACTGGTCATCAGGTAGGTAAATAATGAATACAAAACCAAGGATGATAAGCTCCTTCCTTATAAGAAGATGGTCGATGATTTCAAAGACTACTTCAAAGACATCCACTTCAAGAAAATCCCAAGACTCAACAACAAAGTAGCAGATGCCATGGCAACCATCAGATCTCTGGTAGATATGAAGAAGGACAACAAGAAATGTGAATTCCTGATCGAAGAACTTCCCATCCCAGCATACAATGTTCCTCAATCTGAACTAGTGTGCGAAGTCATTGGTCCTTTATCCCCATGGTATCAGGAAACCTACCTATACCTTCATGATAATATACTCCCCCCTAACCTATCCACATCACAGAGAAAATCGTTCATCCGTCGAGCCTCCCGCTTCATCCTTATAGGCGACACCCTGTACAAAAGGAGTCTTAATGGCATGTTTCTATGATGTTTAGACTCTAGGGAAGCTGAAGTAGCCTTGGAAGAGGTACACACAGGCATCTGTGGGGCACATTCAAGTGGATCCACTCTTTCTAAAAAGATCCTCAGGAATGGATATTATTGGTTAACAATGGAACAAGATTCCTACAAGTTTATCAAGAAATGCCTCCCATGTCAATAGCATGGCAATCTCATCCACGCACTAGCATAGGAGCTACAACCAATCACAACGCCATGGCCTTTCTCATACTGGGGACTCGACCTTGTAGGGAAAATACATCCTCTATCCTCCAATGGCCATAAGTTCATTATTACTGCTACTGAATACTTCACTAAGTGGGTGGAAGCAATACCACTCACCTTCACCACGGGCATCCAAATCTCAAAATTCATCCTCCACTATATCATCTGCCGATATGGTATCCCCCATTCCATCGTCACCGACAATGGAAAGTCCTTCAAGAACCAAGAAGTTCGCACCTTGTGCAAAAAATTTGACATCAAACACCATTTCTCCACACCGTATTACCCTCAAGGAAATGGTCAAGTAGAGGCTTCTAATAAAACCATCCTCCGCATTCTTAAGAAGATAGTCAATGAAGCTGGTCATGACTGGCACCTCCAACTCAACCCTGCCCTTTGGGCCTACCGTACAAGCATTCGTACTCCAATAGGAGCCACTCCATTCTCACTAGTATTCGGATCTGAAGCCATTTTACCTATAGAGGTTGAGCTCCCATCTCTCCGAGTGCCCTTGTAAAACATTATATCTGATGAGGAATACAGAGTCGCAAGGTTGCATCAACTAGAACTACTAGATGAGAAACACCTGAACGCGTTGAACCACCTACAGGCATATCAGAACCACCTCCAAAGAAGCTACAACAAGAGGATCAGAACCTAAAAATTTGAAGTAGGCGACCTTGTCCTAATGGAAAATTAGAAGAACCTACAAGAACATCCTAAGCAAGGAAAGTTTGAACCCAATTGGCTAGGACCTTATGTCATCACCACTAACTATGGGTCAGGAGCATATCAGCTTGCAACACCTAAGGGACAGCCTCTAGATGAGCCGATGAACATCCTACATCTCAAGAAATTTTATGCATAACCCATCTGGTACCCCAAGTCAAAAAATCAAATAAATAGAAAAAAATTAAAAAAAACCAAAAAAATCAAAAATCAAGAAAAATTAGAGTGCAATAAAAACTTCCAATGGTGAAAATCACTTCGGTGATGGCTTGGATAAGTACCACGGTGAAAACTTGTTTCAAGCGCCATGCGTAATGGCCAGTTCTACCATCTAATAAGTCCTCTTTCTGTCACACCACTCCATATCTCACGCATCCCATGGCTTGGAATTCTAAAACATCAAGTCCTATCGCCCAACCCATACTATCCCATCCCGAGGCCAACTCATGGAATGAGGATCCTTGTAAGCTCCCTTTGTACATACAAAATTAGAAAAATCCAAAACAATACAAAATCAGAGAAATCCAAAAATAATACAAAATCAAAAAATCCAAAAAAATAGTAGAAAAACATAGAAAATACAAAAACAATCACCCCATTCCTCGATCTCACTACAAATCACAATCATCAAAACATACATCAAATCCCCACTATCACAACCATCCCAAACTATTCCCACATCATCAAGTCATGCCAGAACTACATATTCATTTCGCCCACATCTTAAAAGTACCTTGATCCCATGGACACAGGGTATGTAGGCAGTCTAGAATACGAAGGATGTTTCCAATACTCAGGTATATAAGATGCACCCATCCAACCCATTTGGATGGTCCCCATTCACTGAGCTTTCTAGATCTAATAAATGATACACACATTACGTATACACTTGAAACATGCTTCCTAGAGCAAAAAATCATCAATCAACATACCAACTATAATCCTACATCTAGCCAGACTGTTCTTTTGCCCATCTTCCAAAAATTGTCCAATCAACACCAACTGATCTACGTCCTGGGATATATCTTTCCTACAATGGACAAAAATCTATCATTCTATCATCATGTCTCTTGGCAAGAGCACACAAAGGTTATTTGTATCTTTTCATGGGTCTTTTGGATTATTGATTTTTATCTTTTTGTCTCGTTCTAAGTCATTTCCAAAGCTACCTTGATCTCATTATATCATGGCAAGTGGCAGACAACACATAGAGTAGACATGGTCATTGTTTCTATATGCTGTGCTTGTGGGTTGGTTTCATTACTCCAGGAATAGTATTCATATCTTGAAGCTTGGGTTGGTTCTAGCATGATGTGTCCCATTTGCATACACAGGCATCAAAACCTTATATGCATTATTCGCACTCATCGCTATGAGTCCCCTTCCCAGGCTAGACAAGATTATACTACCTTGGGCATGCATGAAATCAACCTATTGTTTGTGGTTCTAGTCCATGCAATTGTAGGATATACATCATCACCTAGGTCATTTCATACCTTTGTGAATTGTATCCTACATTGCTACAGTAAACTAAGAAATGCTCTCAATTAATCTTTTGCAACTACTGTTACTAGCTCAAAATCATCATCCTAAACATTCATTCAACACTATCATCTAGGCCTAGATTTCACAATCACCTGCCCTATCCCCCCATCTAAAATTCCCTCACTAACCCCATTCCTCCACCATATCTACACTCAACACATCTTGAACCAAACCAAATCCCCCCTCAATGACATGGCGTTTTATGACCTAAACAATCCTCTCATCCCCCCACACCCATTCTCTAGATGCTCCCAATCCTATCCATACCCCATCCAAACACCCCTATCATTTCTCCACCTAATCCCCTCTCCCACAGCCTCACCACTCAGGGTCAAAACAACGAACATCATGTGTATCAGGACCTAATCATCCCGCGTATCGCCTAGCTACCTATCACAATCAGTTAATCTCATTTCATATAGATTCATTATAAATCCTTTTGCATATCATTTTTTGATTCATTTTTTCCATTTAAGTTGCATATCAACTAGGTTCATTTAGATCATTTAAGTTGCATATCAACTAGGTTCATTTAGATCATTGAATTTGCATATCAATTAGGTTCATTTTAATCCATTTAAGTCGCATATCAATTAGGTTCATTTTAATCCATTTAAGTTGCATATCAATTAGGTTCATTTTAATCTAGTTAAAATGCATATCAATTAGGTCCATTTTAATCCATTTCAATTACATATCAATTAGGTTCATTTTATCCATATCATTTACATGTCATTTAGGTTCATTTTAATCCATTTAAAATTGCATATCATTTAGGTCCATTTTAATCCATTTACATTGTAAGTTCATTTTAACCTAGTTAAAATACATATCAATTAGGTCCATTTTAGTCCATTTCAATTACATATCATTTAGGTTCATTCTAAATCATTTAAGTTAAATTGTATATCATTTCATTAGGTTCACTATTTTTTTTTTTATTCATAAATAAGAAGTTTTATATTGATCAGAAGAGAGTGTTAACAAGCAGGTGCCTATAGGTAGTTTACCTGCACTAGCCAAACTGGCAAAAAACTCCTAACACCCTTCCTTAAACAAACCTATTGAAGCTTTACAAAAATATCCATTAAGCTTACGAGTTTGTTAGTAACTGTATTATAAACAAACCTACTAGGGAAGAACACACCGAACTAGGGTTTTATGCATCCAAGATATTAGAAAAGGCCAAGCTCCACTGCCATGGCATGAAGCCTACCAACCCAAACCCCTTCCCTGGAGTCCATGTCCTCTTGCAACATGTTCTGGAGGAAACCAAAAACCTAGAGAACTCGATCCTGATGTTCTATCAGTGCCATACCTTTCAGGTCGAGGATGAGGGAAAAGACCTTCATCACCTTCAGAGGATCTTTGTGGGAGGCAATGTCTTTTGGTCAGGGAATACCCACCCCTGGAATGACCACCTCGAGAATGGAATTGAGGCCCCGGAGGAATTTTGCCTTAAACAGTTTCACCATGAGAAGTTTTACCACCTCTGTAGACACCCCTGCATCTAGGATTGAAGCTAAGAAATGGGATGAGATGTGAGAGTCTACCCTGTAGAACTTGTCCACTACCAGAAAGTCTGTCCCCAAGATAATCTTAACTATTGAGAGGAGAAGGCCTTCATGCCTTCGCAGGATATGTTTCAACCTTAAATTTGTAATGGTGCCTTTGAAGGCCATTTGCCGAACTGAGCTCTCCAACTGGAGAGGTGTTGAAGCTCCTAGATTAACCATCCCATGCACAGAGATCTAAGCGATGAAGCCAGAGCCCTTCTCCATACTGCCCGCTACTGCCAATGTCAAGAACACCAAATGACCACTTGAACTGAAAGGAAGGAATGAACTCCAAAGGTGTCTGTCTGTCTGCACCGAAGAGGGGTCACATTCATTTAACCAATGCCTATAATCATTGCATAGAGAGTTTGGCGAAAGTGGAGCGTGCAATGAATCAAATCGAAGGTCTACTATCTCAGTGAGGGGAAAGATGTATCTCCATTTCATGAATGCCACAATGAAGATTTATTGCAGAGAGATTGGCCATAATGACTCCTTATGGCAATGACCCATCCAAAATTTCTTAGATTGGGTGCCCACCTGTGGATTAGGTTCACTATTAATAGCTGATAGTTTGCATAATAATTAGGTTCATTCTAGAATCATTTAGTTGCACATTATATCACATTGCATATCATCTCATAAACATTTAGTTATATTACATCACCACAACCATAATCATTGAAACTGCATTTAAATCATCTAGTGGCATATACATATTTCCATACATTTCCATTACATCATATTGTTGCATCCACAATAAATGTTTATTAGTCTGAACATTCATTCGCATTATAGATCATATAGTCCATAAAATCACAACACCATACATATATCACAATAAATCCATCATTAATGCATCCATAAAATCAAAAACATAATTGCATAAACATAACACATCCACAGCATATAAAATCCATAAAGAAATACTGCATCCATCACATAGGCATCATCATAATAGAGCATCATAAACATAGCATCATAAACCATCAAAAAACATCGCATCATATATGTAATCACTGCAAAAAAATGTACATCACTCATGAATACAAGAAAAAATATATATAGTGTCTTGATATAATGCCTCTAAGGGCTAACATGATACAACTATCACATGGAGGATCCTCTCTCTGAGGGAGTGGGAGACTTTGACCCTAGTCGAGGCTGTGATCCTGTCGGCAGCTGTGGCTGTGGCTGTGCCTGCACCTGTGGAACCTGCTGGGGCACGTGTGAGGGAAGAGGCATCATCTGTTGAATGGACTAAATAGATCTTGATGCCCTTGATCCACTGACCTGGCTATAGCTCGATGCTCACTGCTTTGCTAGCACAGCCGCATAATATAGGCCCCTATAGTACTTCATCCACCTACTGCTCTCTGTCAACTCCCCCTGAACCTACCTAAACTGACCCTGCAGCTAATATGACTATGACTGTGCTTGAGACAACTATTTCTGCATCACTTCCAACACCAGGGCAAGTCCACTACCTAAAGTCTATAGGCTACCCAATGAAGTCTCTGCCTGCCAGGCCTTGACGAGTGCTACATCTCGCTCCCTTGTCAAAGTGACTATGTCACCCTGAGCTTGTGTTAACTCTGCCTCGTGGCTCTCCAATACCTCCTATAGGCTCACCACCTATGCTCTCAGGGTCTCCATCTCCTCCTCATCCTGTCGCCTCTGATGAGGTGTAAGCCTCTCACCCTCGGCCTCTCCAGTTGTCCCTGAGGGACCTACCTGCTGCCCTACTGCCTGCTATCCTCCCCCAATAGCCTGCCGCTGCGCTACCTGTGGTGGAGGCATATCTCCCCTATCCATCCTCGAATGTCCCCCATGCCACTAAGGTCCTCTAGGCTATCGCCCTGCTCCAGCCTATACCTATTGCACAGGTACCTGCTGCCCCACCTACCCTTGTCCTGATGCCACTGCCACCAGCACATCTATTGGCTGGCCATCCCTACCAACCAACCTCTCCTCTCCATCCTCTCCAATCTCCATGAGGATATCCTTAATGATCTCCTCCCCCTCCTCAACGTGGTCATCCCCATCAGAGTCATCTCCATCACCATCTGAATCATCCCCCCTGAACCTACTGCCACCTCCGTTGGATCCGTCAATCGAGTAGGCCGATGCATATGCCACCATATATCATATGCAGCTGTAGTCCCTGTATCCCTCACTGTGCTCCTCCACTCCCACCGTACTGACTGTAAAGCTACAAAATTAGCTAGGGTGACCTGTGGCTGTATGGCTGTAGGCTAGAAGGCTGCATCTTGAGGAGTCCTTGCAAATATCGCTATCTACTGCAGGGTGTCCTATATTAAACCAAACTACTACATGACCCACAAGGATAGATACATATCTATAGTATGGTCTCCTCGACCCATAAGGTACCGCTGTTGAAACACATAAAGGAGATGAACATCATCATCTGGCCATGGCTCTACACCGATATACGGTTGCCAGGTCACACTAATCACATCAGCTAACATCCTCCTCCAGTATCGTACCTCTCCAGTGTACGTATACTCTGCATCCTGATATAAAAACACAAAGGCCTCAAACAGCTACTGATAATACCCACATGTCAGCTAGGTAATAGTGATGTGCTCCCAAATCCATACATGAAGCAGAGTAACTCCAGCTGACAATGCTTTATCATGCAGGTAGGCAACGGTGTGCATCTCATGGTATAACTACCCCAGCATCGCCGGTCCCCAAGCATAGAGAGTCTCATGACTCACCATCCCCTCTATCATCCCACCCCAACCAAATAGAAAACCCCTGCCTCGCCTGTCAGGCATCACAACCCCTCCAATCAATGCACACAAAAATAAGGCAAAGGGATCTGCACCCGCAGCTAATGTCCCCTCATAGTCCATCTCTCTCCCATCCACTGAGAGAACATTGTGATCTACACCAAACACTCTGATCAGGGCACTCTGCCCCCTCCTCGTGTCATATTAAACATGCTGACCTAGAATAGGTAGCTTGAGGATGCGATAAACATCCTCAAGTGTAATGGTAATCTCACCAGTTAGCAACAAAAAGTTGTAGGTCTTAGAGCGATACCGTTCCACAACCGTTGTCATCAGAGCTCTATGAGCTCACAAAACTGGCATCGACGCCACCGTCAGAAGCCCCAATCTCGCCAATCGAGCCCGCGTAGCATCATCAAAACCATCAAACAATGCCATCATGGATGGGACTTGTCTCTTGTGACTGCAATATAAATTGTTGTGTATCTTGCATATGAAACATTCTGGTTAGATGTCTACCTATCTTCTTCTAAACCAACCCCTTTTTCCTCTAAATATCTAAAAAGCCAGCATCATGTGGCACCAAAACAGACAACCCCTTGAAATGGCGCTACAATTTCCTCTAAATGGCGCTAATATAGAAAATCACGCCACTGCGCAGAATTCTTTGCACTAATCCAAACAATAGCGCTACTATGCGCTATACATGGTGCCATTTTTACAAATGGCGTCACTATACTTTTTTGTGCTAATTCACAAAATAACACCAATCACCGCACACGTGCTAATTCAATAAATAGTGCTATTCCACTAAATAGTGCTAAAATTAAAAATAGCACTATTCCCCATGATGGTGCTATTCCAGAGAATAGTGCCACCTTTACCCCAATTTGGTGCTAACATGCCAAATTCTATTCTTCTACAAACTGCGCTAATCCAGACGATAGCGTTAAAACACCTACTTGATGGTGACAAACTGCCCTACCCTACCTTGGAGGATAGCACCAATCCAGAGGATGGCGTTAATCTGCCTTGCCGTTGGTGCTACGCGCTCCAATTCCAAATCCCAAACCTCAAAAATGCATGTAAAATGAAAAAAATACAAAATTAGGGTTAGACCCTACCTAAGGTCTAGCCTTCGGTGCTTGTCCAAACTCTCAGAACTGCTCTTAAATGTGTCAAGGTTGTGGAAACTAGGGGTTACGGTCAGCTATCTCTCCTTTGTCCTTTCTTCTCCAAAGTCAAAAGTGTGCAAATGTGGCACTCTAAGGGCCCACTTTGCCTAATATAGTGGGCCATGTCATACTTCCACCCCCTCCTTTTCCCTCCAGGGTGCAGATCTCAGCCTTTTTCCTCTGTTTTTCTTCCCGTCATCCTCTTTTCCCATCCCCTATCCAACTTTCACTCCTGTCGCATCCTTTTCGAGAACTCACCTAGAAAATTTTTATTTTTCTGCTAACCTCTCAAGGGGGCATCCCTTATCCATCTCATACCTGCTCGGCAGCTAGGGCATATTTTTCTTTGACCTGACACCACTTCCCTCCTAGGTCTGGATGCCACACCAAAGAGGGGCAAATGTAGACACCTTAAAATGTCTTCTACCATCAAACTGACTCTCGACAACCCTAAACTCACCAATTTCCCTTCTAACCAATTAATTAAATTTTTATTTAATTAAGTACCCTTTTCATTTTCCAAATTCACACCATTTTATTCCCAAAATGGAATTAATTTCATTAATTCAATAGTCCAAACCTTAGCCAATTGATTTAATAAATATGCAATATTTATTAAATCAATTTCCCCTTTTCCACTAAACCTAATTAATTAGTTAAAACCATGTTAACTAATTAATTTAGCCTATAATTGACCTATCCCTACCCTAGATAATTAAATAGCTATTATTTAATTGCCTACCCTTGCCTACCTCATCATAGCCCTAGGATTAATTAAATGAAACCTATGATTAATTAATCCTAACCCCTTCATTTGGGTGGTCAAACCTTGTTTAACACCCTTCCCCATATCCTCCAAATAAAAAATTGAATTAAATCCACATAAGTCAATTTTTTATTTAAAAACATCCCACAACACATTTAATTTTCCTTACAAACCCATACTCATTTATTTCCTCTCTTCCCCAAATGAATTTTTAATTCATTTACATTCCCCCATATGAATCTTTAATTCCAAAATAATCTTTCACCCCCATACTCATTTAATAACTCTTTTTCCCAAAATGAATAAAAGATTCACTTTTATTCCTAGCCCTCCATTCATTCAAGATTGAATCTAGGCCCTCCACATCACTTCTATCCTCCACCATTGATCTTCCAAATCAATCTCCACCCTTGGATCAAAATCCCTTCCAAAAATCTATAAATAGAACCTCTCACAAGCCATTTTCATCATCCAAGATTATGCAAAGTTACCATGTCAAAATCACTCTTGAGCTAGAATAGTGAGTTGCAAATTAGAGTAGCATTTCACATTCAAATCTATTGTCTAGGGATAATCATGTTTTAGGAGCTTATTTTGGGTGTAAAGGATTCTTCCTCCCTTGATGGGATTGGGTTTGCATGTGAGGTATAACTTTGTGTTTATTGCATTTTGTTAAGTATTTCTACCTTATTTACTTATCTAATCTACACAGAGCATGCAACAAGGTCTGACAATCAGGTTCGGATCTCTCAGAAGATGTATCTCAGCAAAGTGTGGACTTGGGGAAGTCAAGAAGAGCACCATTACTGCTACATTCTAGAGATTGAGCCTCTAATGATGAAAGAGTGAAAAGATATGAGCATCTAAGTGTTGGTTCCCTGACAGGCAGAGTAGACTTAGGAAGAACTGATCAGTAGAGCATCAAACCTTAATTCAGATGAGAAATTGATGGTGATCAAGGTTCTTGAGGGATCATTCATGGTTGGATGACATGATTGATCACTTTTATGTCTATGTCCTTGATACACATCACATAGTAAGCATGGATTCAGCCAAAAGATCTGTGTGTTGGGAAAATCTTAAGTATTCTGGATGCCAAGTAGAAAGATGTTGAGATCCTCGGTGCAGATATATATACCAAATGAATTTTGGTATGAAAGTGTGTGTGGTGTGACAGAGTGTGTGAAGAAAAGAAGAGAGCAGTGTGGAAGCAGCTATACAAGTCTAGTATGTGATAGAACAACAACACTAAGCAAAGGAAGAATGAAGTGCAGTAGATCAGTATATTGAGCCTAACCAGAATTAAACCTCAGCATATGTGGATGCCTCTGATTAGTTCAAACACCTGGTTACATTCTATATACATTATAAACAGTGAGTCTCTTGTAGGCAGTGAGCCTCTTGTGAGTAGTGAGCCCTAATTGGCAAGTGCCATTTTGTACTTCTTATTCTTTTAACAGAGAATACAATCTTAGGTTAGTCACCCCATGGTTTTTCTCTTAACAAGGTTTTCCACGTCAAAATCATTTTGTTATGTGTATTGATTTTATTTCTACTCTCATGGTTATGCATGCTTATATGTTTTGATGTTGCACTAATTGTTAAAGAAGAACAAAAAGTTAAATTATTTAAGATAATTGATTCACCCCCCTCTCAGTTATCTACCTTGTTTCCAACAATTGGTATCAGAGCTAAGTTCCTCCAAACATAGCCTAACAGCTTGAGGAAGATCTGGGAATCTCAATGGATATGGATTGTATGAGGGAACAACTTTAGTCTGCCCTACATGATCTTGAGCAATCTCACTCTGAAGTCAATAACTTGAGGGAAAGGCTCAAACAAGCTGATGATTTCATAAATGAACTAAAAGAAAAACTGAGCATTTCTGTGAAAAAGAGAAAGGAACTGCTTCAACAATTAGCAATTCAAAGTGAAGCCAATGATACTATTGAAGATCTCAATGAGAAAAACAAGTTATGTGAGAAGCTATCAAAAGAGGTCATTATGGTAAGACATGAAATGGAATCAGGGGTTATGAAATTCACCCAAGAAATTGAAGAGAAAAGAAAAATTGAAGATAATCTAAAACAATCTCTTAAAGAGAAGTCAGAAGTGTTGGCAAGAGACACTATATGGATTCATGGTTGTTGTCATTGATGGCAACAAAGGTCATCCCACATATCCGCAAGTCATGGTGTGCCTCTACCAGAAGTCAGAATGAAGAACTGTTGTGGTCCGGTGAACAAGAATAGAGCATGTGGCAAGGTCCGACAGATTGGTCCGGACCTCTCAGAGGAAGTGTCTTGGTGCAGTGCAGATTTGGGGAAGTCAAGAGGACTACCTTGAGTAGTATATTCCAAGGATTTAGCCTCCAGTGATGGACAAAGAAAAAGATATGAATAGCTGAGTACCGGATTCCAGAAAGACAATAAGAACAGAGGAAGAACTGACTGACAGAGCATCAGAATATTTTCCGGATGTGTTACCGTTGATGGTAAAGGTTGTGAAGGCATGAATCATGTTTGGCCGACATGATTAATGATATCTACAAGTATATGCTTGATCCGCATTGCTTGGTGAGCAAGGATTCAGCCGACAGAACAGAGTTTGTAAGAAACTAGACTATTCCGGATGCTGACTAGAAAGATGATGAAATTACTTATGCGGATATATATAGAGGATGGATTTAGTTGTGAAAAGTGTGATTGTGTGATGGTGCATGCGTATAAGTGCAGAGCAGAGCAGAAGTAGTAAGAAAGATCCGGTATGTGAAAAGACAACAGAATAAAGAACAGAGGAAAGATGAAGTGCAGCAGATCAGTATACTGAACCTAACCGGAACTGAACCCCAGCATATGTAGGTGTTTCCAATCAGTTCAAGTATTATATAACATTCTTTGTAGACAGTGTGTCTCTTTGTAGGCAGTGTGCCTCTTGTGAGCAGTGTGCTCGGGCAGTGAGCCCTAATTGGCAAGTGCCATTTTTGTAACTCCTTATTCTTCTAACAGAGAATAATCTTTGGGTTAATCACCCCGTGGTTTTTTCCCTTAACCGGGTTTCCACGTCAAAAATACTGTGTCATGTGTTTCTCATTTCATGATGATGTTTGTTTGTTTAATTCAATGCTGCTTTGATTAATAAGAAAGTTCAAAAGAAGAAATAATTAGGATAACTGATTCACCCCCCCTCTCAGTTATCAACAATTGGTATCAGAGCAAGGTTCCTCCTAATAGAGCCTAATTGCTTAAGGAAGATCTGGGAGTTCAAATGGATGCATATGGTTTAAGGGAGCAACTCAAGACTACCCTTGAGGATTTGGAACAGTCAAATTCTGAAGTCAATGAATTAAAGGAAAGACTCAAACAAGCTGATGAATTCATGAGAGAACTAAAAGACAAATTAAGTCTCTCTATGAAAAAGAGAAAGGAGCTGCTCCAACAATTGGCAAGCCAAACTGAAGAAAGCAATACTAATGAAGAATTGACTGAGAAAACCAAGTTATGTGAAAAGTTATCAAAAGAAGTCATTATGTTAAGACATGAAATGGAATCAGGAACTATAAAGTTTACTCAAGAGATTGAAGAAAAAAGAAAAGCTAAAGACAATCTAAGACAATCTCTTAAAGAGAAATCAGAAGAATGCCACCAGATGGACAGGATTATCAGACATCTTGAATCTGATCTTGAAGATGCCAAAGATAATGAAGAAAAACTTGAGAATCAAATTGTATCTCTCAAAAGAGATTTTCAAACAGCAAATGAATATAAAGATAAATTCAAGATAAGTTCTGCCCAACTTGAAGTACTTCTTGCAAGTCAAAAGAAGACAGATGACAAGTACAGTTTGGGATATGAGAAAGGAGAAAGCTCCGGATCCAGTCAAAAGAATTTTGGATCAGAAAATCCAAGGAATAGGCCTAAAAGACCTCCGGTAAGACAGCCCAATGCTCAAAGATATCCATCTTTCAATGGATACTGCCACAGCTACAATCACTTTGGTCACAAAGCTAATCAGTGCAGAAAAAGAATGAATCAAACTAATCCATCCTTCTCCGGACAGTGCTTTAACTGCAAAAGGTATGGACACAAGTCTCATGAATGCAGAAATATGCAAGTAAACAAATCATTCAAAGGTAGATGCTTTACATGCAATAGAGTAGGTCATATGGCTAATCAATGCAGATCAAGAGGTTATAAGTCAAATATGCAAAGAAATGTTATTTTCCAAATCTGTAATAAGTCCAGTCATAATGCTAAAGTCTGTAGAAGCAAGAATCAGGATAAAAGAGGTCCGGTGTATAATCAGAATCAAGACAAGGGTAAACAAAAGATGAATGCGAATGAAGTTAGGAATCAGATGAGCAAGATTTGGGTAAAGAAAAGTTCAGAGAATACAAAAAATGGATCCGCACCAGATTCTGGTGCTGATATTCCTTCTGGAAATTAAAAAGTGAGCTCTAGCTCAGGGGGAGACTCAAAGAAAATCCTGTTCCCCCAGCCAATCAAGTGGTGCCGAATATGGCACAAGATGCAGAGTAAAGGGTTTGAAGATATAAGTCTTGTGATAATCCAGATAAGATTTCAGAGGTCCACATGAAGATATAAAGAAGTTGTGATTGATCAAGTAAGACCTGTTCCAGAAGATGCTCCGGAATGACAGAGGATTACAAAAGGGTCCGGAAAGATCTGAAAGTACATTATTTCACTCTGCAGATTGGACAGAGTGTTTGAGATGTTCTTGTAATATGTCATCTCGATTTGTTCATGATTGAAAGATCCGCATGATGATTCATAGATCAGGACTGATTTAGGATACTCCAAGCTATCCGGATAAGGCAAACCGGAATAATGCAGGTGGAGCATTTATTGCAAACAGATATTAGGGTTTGCGAAACGATATAAGGGATTTCTCAACAATCACTTGATCATTCCACATCCAAGAAGAAGCGAAAAGCGGAGCTCTGCAACAAAATTCATCAAGTTCACCAAAGATCTCCTGCCGAAGTCATTTCATACAGAAATCAATCCAGCCACTCCGTGCAACCTAAGACGCAAAAGGTATTCTCCACTTTCGATATCTTGCTACAAATCTTTTGAAGAAATGGCTACTCCAAATATAGTAAAAATCTCAGATAGGCCCCGACCTGAATTTAAGAAACATCCATACAAATCATTGGAGGTAGATCCCTTAGGAGCTTTTTCCAGTGTTCCTCATGGAGTTTTACACACAGAAGATATTAGGGTTTACATACATGCAAGCATTAAGGAATTCGGGGAATTCAAACTAAGAGATCTCTATCACAAACAACTGATAGACAATGCTTTTGAGCTTAAACTAGAGTACAAGGGTATCCAGAAGAAACAGTTTGATCAATTCATTCATTTCCCCTGTTTTGAAGAAGAAGAATGGGTCCGGTATGTATTGAGCAGAATGCATGACAACTTCCTATGGCTAGATAGACCTTGCAAAATCACAAAAGAGGCAATTAGGGCAGTAACTGGTCTATACTCTTCCGGAGGGATACCTATCCTAAAATCTGTCAAAAACAACATTGTAACTGAGGCCACCGGATCAAAATTTGACAAAAGGGCAATGACCATTGAAGATATTTTGGATCCGGATATCAAGTATGCATCCATGATAATAGGATACAAGATCTATCACTCCAGCAGGGAGAATTCTGTATCCAAAACTGCAGTGTATACTGCCTATGAAATGCTAAGGAAGAATGCAGATTATGATCTCTGCGAACTGCTCCTAAACTAATTAATGGAGAATATACAGAAAATCAAGAAGGATAAAAAGAATTCCTTTAAGTATGGTACTCTTATATTATGTCTATTTTTCTACTTCATGAATGAGCTGCCCGGATCAAGTGGATGGGCATGGCAGAATGACAAACCTGTTGCAGTCCAGATAAGAGATTATTTACATGGGCTTGGGGATGCCAAAGCAAGAAATACAGCCCTATGGGGATACTTCAAAAACTTCCAAAGCACGATGCAAGCAAGAGAAAGAATTCCCCAGTCTCTTGTTGAAAAATACAAAGACTCAGTGTGCTTTATGGTGGACACTGATCAATGCCTAATGGAGGCAGTGGAGCCAAGGACTGTCTGGATCATGCCCATGGGGTATGAAGTGGATGAACAGATAGTGGAGCTGCATGTTCAACACATGCTAAGTCAGCCCAAAGATCCTAAGGCAGAAAGGTTTGGAACCTTTGAGGAGCTGAGTGTAAAGATCCATGTAGAACTCAGGGAACTTGAGATAAAGAGGAAGGTGAGAAAAGAAGTAGAGCATATTGCTCAAGGCCTAGGCATCCCAAAGGAGGCACTTGATGCCAACCGGGAAAAGAGAAGAAAGGCTGAGGAAGAAAAGAAAAGCAAGAAAAGTACTCCGGTGGCAACCTCAACCTAGACCAGATCATCAAAAGGATCTCCACCTATCAGAACCAAAAGCTCAAAACCGAAAGTCTAGGGATCCGGTAAGAGATCTAAGACAAAAGCCTCAAGAGCTTATCAAAGCCAAAAGGATGAAGAAGAAACTGAATCAGATGAGGGAATAAAAGAAATAAAGAAACAGAAGAAGAAAGGATCCGGTAAACCCTCTTCAGGCCAAGACAAGGAAGAAATGATAGAGAAATTTGCTGAAAAGCCCACCCTGTCTCTAGACAGTGTAGTCAAATCAGTCACTGTGGATGGGAACCTTCAACCGGTAGCTGAATTCTATGATGACTATAATGAGGCAGATCAAAAGACCCTGCAGGAAGCTATAATTAGGTACTTGAACATCTACAATAAAGCTTTTATTGAAATTATCTCTGAAATTCCAAAGAGTCTAGAGATGGAACTAGAAATAAGAAAGAACAATGCCATGGCAAAAGACCTTGAGATCAGGGAACAAATAGCTATTCAGCTATATCCTTCAATTGATCACAAAACAATGAACATGATATTCAAGGACTGCAAGGATGAATTCAGAAGCAAAGCAAGGATGAATCAGCTTATGCTTGGTGAGACCGACAAAGTAGCCAAGGACACTGAAGAGATCCTCCGGAATACATTCAAAAGGTTCAATATTCATGTTACAGAGGACTTAGGTGCAGAAACAGCTGCGGACTTGGAATCATCTGCTCCGGAAGAAGTGCCACTAGAACAGACTAACATCTCTTCTCTGGATTCTCCTACAGTCTCCGGATCCCAAGAAGAAGAAAAATTACAGGAGAAAGAAGTAGCAGAAAAAGAAAAAGAGGTTGACAGCACCAAGGATACAGAGAAAGAGAAGAATCCAATAGAGAAAACCACAACTGTAAGTGGTAAGAATGTGGAAGGAGATAAGACTCCTAAGGACAAAACTGCAGAAGAAAAGAAACATTTGTCTCCGGCAAGAGACACTACACAAACTGTTCAAAAGTTTCTAAGCCAAGAAACTTTAGAGATTGATGAACCGGAGCTTCTAAAAGGCCCATTCGACTTTGACTCTCTCTCTCCGGTACAGACAATGAAGATAGCTTCATTTGCAAATGCTAAGGCAAATGAAAAACTCCTAAAGTCTCATATGGAAGACTGTGAGTTGATAGAGGCTGCTTCCGGAGTGCTTGAAAAGATCATGCCATCAATCCAGATAGATCCGATAGCCTCCTCTTCTGGTAATCTCAAAACCTTAGTCAGCAGTGTTGATACACATTTTGATTCTCTAGAAAAATCAGCTGAAGAAAAGGTCCGGAGGGAATTTTTGGATAAAAGATTTTCAAAAGTATTAGGATTAATCTCTAATGATAGGAGAAATATGAGTATTGGAATAAAGAGCTTAGAAAATGCTCTTAAGGATGGTGGTGATATTTACAAATTTTGTATCTCCTGGTCAAAGGCAACAGTAGAAATTGATAAGAAAATAAAAGCAGAACAGGACAAACTGCAAAGTTTGTCTCAAAGTTTTGATCCTCTCTCTTCCTCCATAGTAAATCAAGAATGTCAAACTATTGCAATCACAAATGCAATAAAGAACTTTGAGAAGGAAAGGAAAAATATCACTAACCGGATGGGAGAACTTAGAAGGATTATAATCCCTAAGTTAGAAACTATGCATGAGGCCATCAGTGATGCTCAGACTACTGCCCAAACAAATGATCCGACAGATCTCAAGAGGGCAGAAGCTTTTGCATTTTTGTTGAGTGGTCACATTTCAATTTTGGATAGAATGAAGCAAAGTTGGGCCACAGAACTGATCCAACTGAAGACATCTTTTGCAGACATTCTTCAGTTTATGTAAGTATGTAAATATGCGGCTATGTATAGAAAATTTTTGGAAATTTTGGTGTGCGGACCCTACCCTTTGCCATTGATGTCAAAGGGGGAGTGAAGAGCAGTGAAAAATGAGGAATCCAACTAAGGGGGAGTTCCGGAAATTGTATATAAAGATAGAGCATCAGCAAAGGGGGAGCATAGTGTAAACACTTAGTCATTTTTCACTAAGTGTTGCCATCAATGCCAAAGGGCGAGATTGTTGGCAAGAGACACTATATGGATTCATGGTTATTGTCATTGATGGAAACAAAGGTCATCCCACATATCCGCAAGTCATGGTGTGCCTCTACTGGAAGTCAGAATGAAGAACTGTTGTGGTCCGGTGAACAAGAACAGAGCATGTGGCAAGGTCCGACAGATTGGTCTGGACCTCTCAGAGGAAGTGTCTTGGTGCAGTGCGGATTTGGGGAAGTCAAGAGGACTACCTTGAGTAGTATATTCCAAGGATTTAGCCTCTGGTGATGGACAAAGAAAAAGATATGAATAGCTGAGTACCGGATTCCAGAAAGACAATAAGAACAGAGGAAGAACTGACTGACAGAGCATCAGAATATTTTCTAGATGTGTTACCGTTGATGGTAAAGGTTGTGAAGGCATGAATCATGTTTGGCCGACATGATTAATGATATCTACAAGTATATGCTTGATCCGCATTGCTTGGTGAGCAAGGATTCAGCCAACAGAACAGAGTTTGTAAGAAACTAGACTGTTCCGGATGCCGACTAGAAAGATGATGAAATTACTTATGCGGATATATATATAGAGGATGGATTTAGTTGTGAAAAGTGTGATTGTGTGATGGTGCATGCGTATAAGTGCAGAGAAGAGTAGAAGTAGTAAGAAAGATCCGGTATGTGAAAAGACAACAGAATAAAGAACAGAGGAAAGATGAAGTGCAGCAGATCAGTATACTGAACCTAACCGGAACTGAACCCCAGCATATGTAGGTGTTTCCAATCAGTTCAAGTATTATATAACATTTTTTGTAGACAGCGTGTCTCTTTGTAGGCAGTGTGCCTCTTGTGAGCAGTGTGCTCGGGCAGTGAGCCCTAATTGGCAAGTGCCATTTTTGTAACTCCTTATTCTTCTAACAGAGAATAATCTTTAGGTTAATCACCCTGTGGTTTTTTCCCTTAACCAGGTTTCCACGTCAAAAATACTGTGTCATGTGTTTCTCATTTCATGATGATGTTTGTTTGTTTAATTCAATGCTGCTTTGATTAATAAGAAAGTTCAAAAGAAGAAATAATTAGGATAACTGATTCACCCCCCCCTCTCAGTTATCAACAAGAAGACTGCCACAAAATGGATAGAATAATCAAGCATCTGGAATCTGATCTTGAAGAAGCTAGAGATAATGAAGAACAACTTGAAAATCAGATAGACACTCTTAAAAAGGGATCTTCAAACAGCAAATGAATACAAAGAGAAATTCAAGATAAGCTCTACTCAACTTGAAGTTCTTGAAATCCAAAAGAGGGTAGATGACAAGCATGCATTGGGGTATGAGAAAGGTGAAAGCTCTGGATCCGGTCAGAAGAAATCTAGATCAGGAAATCCAAGGAAAAAAAATAGAAGACCTCCGGTAAGGCAACCAAATGCTCAAAGATATCCATCCTTCAATGGATACTACCACAATTGCAATAACTTCAGTCATAAAGCAAATCAGTGTAGAAGAAGAATGAATCAGACTAACCCATCCTTCTCCAGACAGTGTTTTAACTACAAAAGGTATGGTCACAAATCTTATGAATGTACAAATATGCAAATAAACAATTCATTCAATGGTAGATGCTTTGCATGCAATAGAATGGGACATATGGATAATCAATGTAGATCAAGAGGATACCAGTCAAGTATGCAAAGAAATGTTTTTCACTACAATTGCAATAGATCTGGTCATATTGCCAAATTTTGTAGAAGTAAGAATCAGGACAAAAAGGGTTCGGTGCATCATAATCAAAATTAAGACAAAGGAAAAGGAAAGTGAATGCGGATGAAATTCAAATGGAGGTGAATATGATTTGGGTGAAGAGAAGTACAAAAAATGTTGGAGATGGATCTGCACTAGAATCTGGTGCTGATATTCCTTCCAAAAACTAAATAGATGAGCTCTGGCTCAAGGGGAGTCACAAAGGAAAACAATTTCCCCCAGTCAGTCAATTGGTGCTTAAAATTGGCACATGGAGTGTTGTGGATTGAAGAGTTCTCAAAGAGATATCTAAATAACCCTTGGTCAAAATATAAAAAATCCACAAGGAGTTTTGAGGAGGTTAATCATCCAAGATTGATCCGATTTAATAGTCATCCGGTAAAAGCAGGATTTTCACAATTAGATCCGATATGATTCAAAAATTAAAATATCTTGATATGTGGATAAATGGAATGATTAGAGAAAGGAAGATAGATTGTCAATTATCAGTAAGAATAATTTTAAGTGCATCTCAGTGATTTGGAAGGATCTCTCTTAGAACAAGGTCAGAATAAGGGAACTAGAATGACTTAAGGTGTGCATTTATTGCAATATGAATTTAGGGTTTGCACAGAAATATAAGGGTTCTTTTTTTCATCATTTGCACATTTGTATTTGAGAAGAAGAAAGAAAGAGCTTTGCAATAAGATTGCTTCAAACCTCTCAAAGATCAAACTGCAAAATTCCATTCAACCAGCAATCTTTTTAACTCTTATCGTGAACCCTAGAAGCGTAAAAAGGTACTTCTACTCTTGAATATCTCTCTCTAAATATTTTGAAAGATGGCTACTCCAAATGTTGTTAAGATCACTGATAGGCCATGCCCTAAGTTTAAGGAACATCCTTACAAATCCATAAAAGTTGATCCCCTAGGTGCATTCTCTAGCATTCCGCATGGGGTTCTGCACATAGAAGATGTTAGGGTATACATTCATGCCAACATTGAGCAATTTGGGGAATCTAAGCTAATGGATATCTATTACAAGTAATTAATAGATGAAACATTTAAACTTGAACCCCAATACAAGGCCATTCAGGATAAGCATTTTGGACATTGCATCCACTTCCCCTATTTTGCAGAAGATGAATGGGTCCGGTATGTTCTTAGTAGAGTACATGATAACTTCATGTGGTTGTTGAAGCCCTTCAAAATAACAATGGATGCAATTAGGGTAGTAACTGGCTTGCACTCATCCAGTGGGTTGCCTGCTCTCAAATTGGTCAAGAACCAAACTGTAATTGAGGCTACCAGATCAAAATTTGATAAAAGAGCAATGACAATAGAGGATATCATAGATCTGGATATCAAATTTACTTCTATGATAATTTGTTATAAAATATATCACTCCAGCAGGGAAAACTCTGTGTCCGGAAAAACAATATACACTGCTTATCAGATGCTTGGGGAAAATGCTGATTATGATCTTTGTGAGCTTCTCTTGAACCAACTATTAGAGAATTTGTAGAAAATAAAGAAGGATAAGAAGAATTCATTTAAGTATGGTGGATTGATACTATGTCTATTCTTTTACTATATGAATGAACTACCCAGATCCAGTGGTTGGGTATGGAAAAATGACAGACTAATTGCCATACAAATCAGAGATTATATGTATGGGCTTGGTGATGCCAAGGCACAAAGTATAGCACTCTGGGGTTACTTCAAAAACTTCCAAGGCATGATGCAGGCTAGAGAGAGAATCCCCCAATCTCTAGTTGAAAAATACAAGGATACTGTGTGCTTCATGGTAGACACTGATCAATGCCTAATGGAGGCAGTGGAACCCATAACAGTTTGGATTATGCTAATGGGCCATGAGCTAGATGAGAAAATTCTGGAGCTACATGTTCAACACCTACTAAGTCAACCAAAGGACCCTGAGGCAAAAAGGTTTGGAACCTTTCAAGAAATAAGTGTGAAAATACATGTTGAATTGAGACAGCTAGAGATGAAAAGGAAAGTGAGAAGGGAAGTGGAGGAAATTGCCAAGAAATATGGCATATCAAAGGAGGTAGTTGATGCCAATAGAGAGAAGGTAGAAAGAGTAGAGAAAGAAAGACAAGAAGAAGAAAAAGAAAGTGTTTCAGTGCAAGCCCCCTCCCAGACTAGATCCTCAAAGATCTCTGCACCTACCACTTCTAATAGCCCAAGATCCTCCAAACCGGAAGCCAAGACATCCAGTAAGGGAGAAAAGAGAACAAAAACCAAAGCCACAAGGTCCTATACAAGTCATAAGGATGATGAAGAAACTAAGACTGATGAGGAAATTAAGAAAATGAGGAAGAAGAAGAAATCATTAGGTGAATCCTCTACTGGTACAAATAAAGAAGAGGCAGAAGAATTTGTTGAAAGGCCTACTCTCTCCGTTGATGATGTCATCAAGGTAGTTACTATGGATGGGAATCTGCAACCAATGACAGAATTCTATGAAGAGTATAGTGACACAGACAAAAGGATCTTGGAAGAAGCCACAATTGAGTACTTAAACATATATAATAAAGCATTCATTGAAATCATCTCTCTAATCCCCAAGAGTTTAGAGAAAGTACTTGAAGTTAGAAAAGACAATGCAAAGGAAAAGGATTTGGAGATCCAGGAACAAATAGCTATTCAACTCTATCCTTCCATCACTCCAAAATAAATGAACAAGCTTATGCTTGGAGAGACTGATCAGGTGGCAAAAGAGACTGAAGACTGTTGGCAAGAGACACTGTGTGGCTTCATGAGTGTTGTCATTGATGGAAACAAAGTCCACCCCACACATTTGTAGGACATGGTATGTCTATACCAGAAGTCAGATTGAAGAGTATTTTGGTTCGGTAAGCAAGAACAGAGCATGCAGCAAGGTTCAACAATCAGGTCCGGATATCTCAGAGGAAGTATCTTAGTAAAGTGCAGACTTGGGGAAGTCACAAAGAGTACCATGACTAATACATTCTAGGGATTGAGCCTCCGGTGATGAAAGAGTGAAAAGATATGAGCACCTAAGTGTTGGGTTCCTGTTTGACAGAGTAGACTGAGGAAGAACTGATCGGTAGAGCATCGGACCTTAATCTGGATGAGATATTGATGGTGATCAAGTTTCTTAAGGGATCATTCATGCTTGGCTGATATGATTGATGACTTCTATAACCATCTCTTTGATACGCATCCCTTGGTAAGCAAGGATTCAACCGATAGACTAGAATTTAGGATTATATTGAGTATTCCGGATGCCAACTAGAAAGATGTTGAAATCCTTTGTGTGGATATATATATATATATACCAGATGGATTTCGATGATAAGGTGTGTGTGGTGTGTTGTGAAGTGTGAAGAAAAGTAGAGAGTAGTGTGGAAGCAGTAGTACAGGTCTGGTATGTGACAAGACAACAGCACCAAAGAAGAGGAAGAATGAAGTACAGTAGATCAGTGTATTGAGCCTAACTGGAACTAAACCTCAGCATATGTGGATGCTTCTCATCAGTTCAAGTATCTTGTTACTTTCTTTATACCTTGTAGACAGTGAGTCTCTTGTAGACAGTGAGCCTCTTGTGAATAGTGTGCTCGGGCAGTGAGCCCTAATTGGCAAGTGCCATTTTAGTACTACCTTATTCTTTTAACAGAGAATACAATCTTGGGTTAGTCACCCCATGGTGTTTCCCTTAATAGGGTTTTCCACATCAAAATCATTGTGTTATGTGTATTGATTTTGTTTCTACTTTCATGGTTATGGATGCTTATTTGTTTTGATGTTGCACTAGTTGTTAAAGAAGAACATAAAGTTAAATTAATTAAGATAACTAATTCACCCCCCCTCTCAGTTATCAACAATTGATATCAGAGCTAAGTTCCTCCAAACAGAGCCTAACAGCTTGAGGAGGATCTGGAAATTTCAATGGATATGTATGGTATGAGGGAACAACTTCAGCCTGCCCTAGATGATCTTGAACAGTCTCACTCTGAAGTAAATAACTTAAGGGAAAGACTCAAACAAGCTGATGATTTCATAAATGAACTTAAGGAGAAACTAAGTACCTCTATGAAAAAGAGAAAGGAACTACTTCAGCAATTAGCAAGTCAGAATGAAGCCAATGATACTAATGAAGATCTGAATGAGAAGAACAAGTTATGTGAGAAGCTATCAAAAGAGGTTGTATACGACTAAAAATGACATGATTCAACTAAATAAATATTCTAAATATTTATTCCTTTCTTCTATCAACTAAATAAATATTCTAAATATTTATTCCATTCTTCTACCAATTAAATAAATATTCTAAATTTATTTAAGTGGTTCACTATTCCATAATTAAATAAATTCAATTTATTTAATTAAAATCCCTAAATTCTTCTAATGTCTCACATAATTAAATAATCCTACATTATTTAATTAATCCAAATTCCTCTATCCTAAGTTCTAATTCTAAAAATCCACCTCACACTTACACCTCATCTTTTCCACCTCACCTTGTCCACCTCATATAGTTGCACATGTAATTAAATATATTAAATATTTAATTACCTATTTTCCCCCTCACCCACATGGCCTATTTCTTCTCAAATCAGAAGTTAGTTAACTAATCAATCAAAAGTGTTAACTAACCAGTCAATTGAGTTAATCCCTCAATCAATTCAGTCAATTCCATAATCCATTCTTCCAACTGACTAATCAAGTTTGTTAAATGATCAGTTAATGGAGTTAACTCTCTAATCAATGTTGTCAAGTCCCCTCTTTCATGATGGAGATGAGACACTTGTCATATTTCTACTGGTTGCACATTCCTCAATCATCCTCAGTCATTGATCATCACACTTCTTCTCAACCGTTGATTCTCATTCCTCTGAGTCTATAAAAGAAGCTTCATCCCTCCATTCTAATCATCCAGGCTATTCATATTGTTACTCTACAGAAATCCACCCGCGCGCCTTTGGCACCCCAATACTATTTGCTTGAGATCACCGTTATTGCTTTGAAGCTCATCTTCTTGGCATATTCATTATCACAGCCATTTACTATCGACTTCCTACAAACAGCTAAAAGAGTGCACTCTCTGAGGGCCTACTTCACCAGCAAAGGACAATTGTAATAGGCGAACAACAAAAGCTTTGAAATAGGGAAGGTTTGCACTATATTGTTCATTGCTTCATTTCATTGAATCTTTCTTGTTTTCATTATTCTGTTGATGTTTGGGTTTTACATTGTTCATTTGATTAATCCACATTTTACCCTAACATTTTTGGCACCCACCGTGGGGCCTTTGCCCCTTTATCTCATCAAAATTTGAGCTTTCTTGAAGGTAGGTTCCGTACTGGTCACGCACAGTCACGCATAGGTTACTTCGGCACATTTGAACATTTCTATGGTGCATATACCCATTTCTGCAGTGCTCCTATTCTTTGTACGCTTCTGTGTATTCTTACTGCGCTTTTGCGCACTATTACGGTGCTTCTGTCATTATTGCGCATATGTTCATTTTTGCTGCACTTTTGACCACTGTTACTGTGCATTCATAATTCTAGCGCATCTATTCATTTGTGCTACACTTTTGAGCACTGTGACAGTGCATTCACTATTACTGTGCATTTATTCTTTTACGCTGCACATATGTGTACTGTTATGACACATTCATTATTGCTGTGCTTCTGTTGATTATTTCTGCGCATTTAATCATTGAAGCTGCGCTTTTGTAATAGACTAAGGTTTTAGTAATTTTCTTAGAGAATTTGCTAACGCTAACCTTTTCACAGGTGTTTGCTGGAGCTATTTTGTAGGATAGGTTTGGGTTTAGTTCCATGTAGTTGCATTTAAATAGTTCACACTTCACTTTCTAAGGGATAGTAAAATTGATGTTCATTCAAATCCTCATCTAGCTCTAATGTTGGATCTAGGGCATACAACTGAGAGGGGGGGGGGGGTGAATCAGTTGTATAAAACTTCTTCCTCTTTTAAACACTTGATTCTTTGTTGTTAGTTAGCAGCATATCAAATAATCATCCATGGAAGCATAATACATAAACACAAGAGCAGATAAGCATCAACACATTGAACACCAAGATTTTGACGTGGAAAACCCGGTTAAGGGAAAAACCACAGGGTGATTAACCCAAGAATTATTATCTGTTAGAAGAATAAAGAAAAATGAATGGCACATGCCAATAATGGCTCACTGCCCGAGCACACTGCTCACAAAGAGGCCCACTGCCTACAAGGAGACACACTATCTACAAAGTGATAAAAATCACAGTCTTGAACTGGAGAATGACATCTCTACCATGTCCGGATCAGTTCCAATTAAGCCCAAAAATCTCTGCTCTGCCTTTCACACGTTTCTTCGCTATGCCACTCTGATCCACACACCACACTTTGAAATGAACTCACAAACCATTATTTATACAAGACATCGACTTAGGAACAAACATCTAAGTCGGCAAACAACCATAGGAGTATCCGCAAGATGAATAACACATCCGGTCGGCCATCACAAGAACATTCGCAGGATGAACAACTCATCCGGTCGGCTAAACAGAGCAGGAACTTCATCCGGAAGAATAACTTCAATTCCGGGCTCTACCATCAATGCGGACCAACAACACAACCTAAGCATGATCCAAGAACCTTCACAAGCCTGTCTGAATGTCCGGATACATCTGCACTTCTTCTACTTACTGGGATCTCTTGTCTTCCTCATCCGGAACTTCAAGAACACAGTCTGTTGCCACTGTCATAATGCAAGAGGTACTTCCGGACCTCCAAATCATACACAAATCAGGATGACACATCACAAGGACATCCCAAACACTCTGTCCAATCCGCAGATTAGGATAATACAATTCTGGACCTCACCGGACCTTTTTGTGATCCTCTGTCACCTCTGGATACTTGCCGGAACCGGTTCTATACCGACAGCCACAACTCCTTCAGATCTTCATGCGGACCTCTGAAATCTTAACTGTAGCATCTCAAGACTCATATCTACTAACCCTTTAATCCGCATCCTCCGGTTCTCATCCTATACAGTACATTTACCTTCTTCTCATCACTGTTCTTCACTGTTCCTGACTGAGGCTAATTTTCTCAATATCCTCAGCACACAGCTCATCAAATCCTTCTTGTCAATGCAATATGAGTATGTTGACATCAATGACAACACTGGCTCACCTCATACTTGCAACAATCTCCCCCTTTGTCATTGATGGCAACATATGATGTGAAAAACCATTAAGACAAGAACTTCAACTTTTCATATGTCTTCTCTTCCTTTACTGCTCCCCCTTTGATCATCAACCACTTGTTTTTCACATGTCTTCTCTCCCCCTTTGACATCAATGGCAAAGGGCTCATACTTGCAATTCTCATACATCAGAATCATACCAGCTGCTCCCCCTTAGTTGCAGCTCCCCATTAGTCCGGATCACAAGATATGACTGTGATAGCCACCGGACTGATGCACATTAGTGCATCTTAGTTTATCACCGGAGGGGCCATGACCCCTAACTTCTCCCAGAGATATTCAAAAGAGTCTTTGGGAAGAGGTTTTGTAAAGATATCTGCAATCTGATCCTTGGAGGGAACATACTCCAATCTGACTTCTTCCTTGTTTACTTGTTCTCTCAAAAAGTGAAATTTAATAGATATGTGCTTAGTCTTAGAATGCAATACCGGATTCTTGGAGATATTAATTGCACTTGAATTATCACAGAAAATTGTGATAGGCTTCTCATATTCAACTTTGATGTCTCTTAGCATCTGCTTCATCCATAAGATTTGAGTGCAACTACCTGCTGCTGCAATGTATTCTGCTTCAGTTGTAGACAGAGATATTGCATCTTGTTTCTTGCTTAGCCAAGAAACCAATCTCTTCCCCAAAAAGAATGCTCCACCACTAGTGCTCTTCCGGTCATCCACATCTCCTGCCCAATCTGCATCTGTGTAAGCATGAAGAGAGAAGTCTGGATCTCTAGGGTACCATAGACCATACTCAACTGTTCCTTTCAAGTACCTAAAAATTCTTTTGATTGCCATAACATGAGACTCTCTGGGATCAGCCTGGAATCTTGCCACAAGACCAACAGCCTGCATTATATCTGGTCTAGTTTGGGTGAGATACAACAATCCACCAATCATTGATCTATACTTTGTCTGATCTGCCTTTGGAGAATCATCATCTTTGCTTAACTTACATCCGGTTGCCATAGGAGTGTTCATAGGCTTTGAGTCTTCCATACCAAATTTCTTTAACAATTCTTTCACATATTTGGTCTGAGAAATGAAGATCCCTTCTTTTGTTTGAGTAATTTGCAGACCCAAGAAGAAATTCATTTCACCAAGCATAGACATTTCAAACTCACTTTTCATCTGATTTGCAAAAGTTTTGCACATACTATCTCTTCCTCCAAAAATGATATCATCCACAAACACTTCAACAATCAAAATGTTTTCATGATCAATTTTGAAATATAAGTTACTGTCAGCAGTACCTTTGTTGAATCCAATCTGCACAAGATGCTTATCCAACCTTTCATACCATGCTCTTGGGGCTTGCTTCAATCCATACAAAGCTTTCTTCAACTTGCAGACCATATCATCATTATCAGACAATTGAAATCCATCCGGTTGTTCAATGTAGACTTCTTCTTCCAGATCACCATTTAGGAAGGCAGACTTGACATCCATCTGATATACCTTGAAGTCTTTGAAGGCAGCAAAAGCAAGAAGTAATCTGACTGCTTCAATTCTTGCCACCGGAGCAAAAGTCTCTTCAAAGTCAATTCCTTCTATCTGAGAGTAGCCTTTGCAGACCAATCTAGCTTTGTTTCTGATTACTTCACCAGCTTCATTTAGTTTGTTCCGGAAGACCCACTTGGTTCCAATTACATTCCTGTCTCTAGGTTTGGGAACAAGATCCCAAGTATGATTTTTCTCAATTTGCATCAATTCATCTTCCATTGCTTTGGTCCAGTTTTCATCATTGCAGGCTTCATTTATTGTTTTAGGTTCAATTTTTGAAATCAGACAGCATTCATCCTGATTTTGAGCAATATTCCTTCTAGTTTGTACACCTTTGCTTCTGTCACCTATGATCTGATCTTCAGAGTGGTTCAGTCTTACATACCTTGGAATTTTGGGAGTATCCTGCACTGCTGCTTCTTGATCAGGCTCATTCAGACCTATCTCTTCTTCCTGATTTACCAGATCAGGCTGACTCTGTCTCACCAGAGAGGATTGAGGTCCTTGAACACTGTCTTGGTCATCTTCATCAAACTCATAAAATCTTGAAGGCTTCTCAATTCCTTCATCAACCTTTACATTGGTGCTTTCTATCATCTTCCTCAATCTCTTATTGTAACACCGGTATGCTTTGCTTTGAGTGGAGTAACCCAAGAAAATTCCTTCATCACTTCTAGCATCAAACTTTCCTAGATCTTCATCTCTTTTAATATAACACTTGCTACCAAATACTCTGAAATATTTCACAGTAGGAGTGATGCCAAACCAGAGTTCATAGGGGGTCTTACCGGTGTTGTTTCTGATTTGAACTCGATTGAGAGTGTAGACTGCGGTGCTGATAGCTTCTTTCCAAAACATTTGAGGAACATTTGCTTCCAACATCATTGTCCTAGCAGCTTCCTGGATGGTCCGGTTCTTTCTCTCAACTACTCCATTCTGCTGTGGAGTCTTAGGAGCAGACAACTGTCTCCTTATACCCTGTTTCTCACAAAAGTCAATGAATTCACCAGATGTAAATTCACCACCTCTATCAGACCTTAGACACTTTAGTTTCAATCCGGTTTGATTCTCCACCATAGCTTTGAAGATTTTGAACTTCTCAAAAGCTTCTGATTTTTCTTTTAGAAAGGTAACCCACATCATCCAGGAATGATCATCAATTAACAACATGAAATATCTATCACCCTGCAGACTCTTGATTCTTGTCGGACCACATAGATCAGTATGTACTAATTCCAACAATCCGGTAGAAGACTGATCTTTGCTTTTGAAAGAGACTCTGCTTTGTTTACCTAACTGACATTCTTTACACACACTATTTGTAGGTTTCATCAATTTTGGAAGATCTCTCACAGCCTGAGTATTGCTTATCTTGATGATGTTATCAAAATTTACATGACACATTCTTCTATGCCATAACCAACTCTGATCAATTTGAACAAACAAACAACTTTTATTTGAACCAACCAGATGAAAGATATTACCTTTTGTCTGAGTACCGGATGCAATTTTAGTTCCGGAGCTTGTAAAAATTCTGCATTTTCCATTCTTGAACCGGAGATCATAGCCTTTGTCCACTAACTGACCAACACTGAGAAGATTGTGCTTCAATCCTTCAACATACAGTACATTTCCTGTTTTGCTCTTACCATCAAAGGAAATAGTTCCCCTACCTCTGATTCTGCCAGCAGAATTGTCACCAAACTTTACCATTCCTCCTTCATATCTTTCCAAATCTAAGAACTTATTCTTGTCACCAGTCATATGGTGAGAACATCCACTGTCAATAACCCAATCATCCTTTTCTTCCACTTGAGCAGCCAAGGCTTTTTCAATAACTTTGTGATTGACAGATTCAGAGAGTATTGAATCTTCTTCCTTGATGGCTATAAACACCCACTCATTTCCGGATTTGCTTCCTAGTTCTGATTCATCATCTGTTACTCCTTCATTGTCATTTTCTTCATGAACATAATAGCAATTCTTTTGAAACCTTTGTCTGTGAGTATTAGATCTTGCAGATCTCTCCGGACATCTTGAGGCAAAATGACCAATCTTATTGCAGTTGAAACACTTAAAGGGTAGTTTTCCTTCATACTTACCGGATCCTCTTGGCAGTCTCTTTGCAATGAGGGCTTCAAGTTGAGCTGTTTCTGCTTCTTCTTCTTCCATGTCTCTTCTTGCTTGATCATACCATGACATTTTCCTTGATGAGTTTTCACCCGGATCAAATCTCTGTTTGCCTTTCACATAGGCACTGGCTTTGAAAGCAGATTCAGTCTTGGGAGGATCATCTCCGAACTCGGTCATTTCAAATGCAGCTAGTTTGCCAGCCAGTTGTTCTCTTGTGACAGTTGTGTGGGCTCTGAATTCATCAATGGCAGCAACTTTGATTTTGTAGGCAGCAGGAAGGGATCTTAGGATTTTGCAGACAATCTCATTTTCATCTAAAGTTCCACCAGCATTTCTGATTCCACATACCAGCTCATTTACTCTTGGCATAAAGGTAGTGATGTTTTCATCATCTCTCATTTTCAATCTTTCAAATTTCCCTTTTAGACTTTACAACCTTGCACTTTTGACAAACTCATCTCCTTCATACAGAAGTTCCAGTTTAGTTAGGATCTCATATACAGTTGGTAGGTCAATGACATTCGAGAGATCTGAGTAATTCAATGCGCTTAGAAGAGCTTCCTTGGTCCGCAGATTATTTTCAGCTTCTGTGATTTCATTCAGAGTTGTCGGACCACCTTGTGGAGGTACATATGGTTTTGAAATCATAGCCAAGTATGCTTTTCCCATACATTCCAAGTGACACTTCATGCGACCTTTCCAGAGAGTGAAGTTGGTTCCATCGAACTTCGGACTATCCTTCTTGTATGACGACATCCTGGATCTCCTCAAGCGGTTAAGCTCCTATCAGAGGAACTTAGCTCTGATACCAATTGTTGGATCTAGGGCATACAACTGAGAGGGGGGGGGTGAATCAGTTGTATAAAACTTCTTCCTCTTTTAAACACTTGATTCTTTGTTGTTAGTTAGCAGCATATCAAATAATTATCCATGGAAGCATAATACATAAACACAAGAGCAGATAAGCATCAACACATTGAACACCAAGATTTTGACGTGGAAAACTCGATTAAGGGAAAAACCACGGGGTGATTAACCCAAGAATTATTCTCTATTAGAAGAATAAAGAAAAATGAATGGCACATGCCAATAAGGGCTCACTGCCCGAGCACACTGCTCACAAAGAGGCCCACTGCCTACAAGGAGACACACTGTCTACAAAGTGATAAAAATCACAGTCTTGAACTGGAGAATGACATCTCTACCATGTCCGGATTAGTTCCAATTAAGCCCAAAAATCTCTGCTCTGCCTTTCGCACGTTTCTTCGCTATGCCACTCTGATCCACACACCACACTTTGAAATGAACTCACAAACCATTATTTATACAAGACATCAACTTAGGAACAAACATCTAAGTCGGCAAACAACCATAGGAGTATCCGCAAGATGAATAACACATCTGGTCAGCCATCACAAGAACATTCGCAGGATGAACAACTCATCCGGTCGGCTAAACAGAGCAGGAACTTCATCCGGAAGAATAACTTCAATTCCGGGCTCTACCATCAATGCGGACCAACAACACAACCTAAGCATGATCCAAGAACCTTCACAAGCCTGTCTGAATGTCTGGATACATCTGCACTTCTTCTACTTACTGGGATCTCTTGTCTTCCTCATCCGGAACTTCAAGAACACAGTCTGTTGCCACTGTCATAATGCAAGAGGTACTTCCGGACCTCCAAATCATACACAAATCAGGATGACACATCACAAGGACATCCCAAACACTCCGTCCAATCCGCAGATTAGGATAATACAATTTCGGACCTCACCGGACCTTTTTGTGATCCTCTGTCACCTCTGGATACTTGCCGGAACCGGTTCTATACCGACAGCCACAACTCCAGATCTTCATGCGGACCTCTGAAATCTTAACTGTAGCATCTCAAGACTCATATCTACTAACCCTTTAATCCGCATCCTCCGGTTCTCATCCTATACAGTACATTTACCTTCTTCTCATCACTATTCTTCACTGTTCCTGACTGAGGCTAATTTTCTCAATATCCTCAGCACACAGCTCATCAAATCCTTCTTGTCAATGCAATATGAGTATGTTGACATCAATGACAACACTGGCTCACCTCATACTTGCAACATCTAATTAGGGAGAAAGTAACTAGATTATTTCTTTCTTGCATTGCAACACCTTCCAAGTTATTACTATCTAAGATTAAAACTGAACTCACCATTGATCTTGAGGTTAAAATGAACTATTGCTATCTCGTGAGACCAAAACTTCAAAGTTAACTATCTCGTGCTACGCAGATTTAAAACTGAACTCACCATTGATCTTGAGGTTAAAATGAACTACTGCTATCTCATGAGACCAAAACTTTAAAGTTAACTATCTCGTGCTACGCAGATTTAAAATTGAACTCACCATTGATTTTTGGGGTTAAAACTGAACCAATGCTATATTGCTAAAATCACTTCAAAGTTCTGTGCTTGCCCAAGTAGATTAGCCCATTTAGTTTTTCACTTTTAACTAGGTTGGATTAATTAGTGTATTCTGTGCTTAACGAATGATAATAGGCTTATGCTCTCCCCTCTTCTGGGTGATCAGAGTGCCAGACTTGTCATTCTATTTGTTTAACCTTTAGGAGGGGCCTACCCTTGGATGCATGCTTGTCCAAGTGGGAATGACCCTGAGTGGTAACAGGTTAAAGCCAAGCCCTACCAAGCCACTTAAAATAAATTGTGCTTGAGGTGAAAACTTCCTGCAACAAGTGCTGCTATGTTACATCGACAGCCAACCTCCCCCAAAACCCTCTCAGGTGCAACCCTTTAAGGCTGGGAGCCTCCACAACAGAGAGTAGTGCCGCCGCATGTGTAACCACTTGGACAGTTGCCCGCATTAAATACCTCTTGTTCTAGTGGCCTAAATCCCTTATAATCCATTTCTCACCTAGGATCTTTGTGCTTGCTTTTGTTCAGTTTAGTCCAAAATAGAGTTAGAAAACTACAAAAACAATGAAAAACTATAAAATATTCTTTGTGCTTGCTGTGTTTTCTTGCTGTTAATTCATAAAATCAGATCAAGAAGGACTTTTTCCAGCTAAGAATACCAAAAAAACATCAGAAAAATCCAAAATTTTGCAAAAAAAATAGAGCTGCGCATTTACCTCTTTCTATTGCATGTTGTGTGGTTACACAACATGCTCCATTTTGACTTGACAAAATAGGGACCCAACTTTTTAGCTTGTCTTGTGCTTTCTGGTGGTTTGGTAAAAGTAAGTCATGCAGATCATCATGCATGGAAAGGCTGGGTAAGTCATCATCATGAGGTTAGTTTGTCAAAATTCCTATTTCATTCCAGTGACCTCATATTTAGAAAGAGTATCAAATTTCATGTAGGTTTGCCTTTTGTATCACCCTGAAATTCGTTGAGGTGTGAAAGTTATACATAGTCAAAGTTTGAGTCAAACCTGATATTTCACGGGGAGGATCATATTTCGTAACATCCGTCATATTACAGAAGATCACCTCGATCTAATTTATCACCCGATAAATCATGCGGTCCAAATATCTGGACGTCAAATTTAGGTGATAGTAACTTTTACCCGTCAGTAGCCTTATGCATTTCGCGGAGATCATATTTTTCAAAGTAACCTGATATTTCTTAATATCCTCCTGCCGCAAAATATTCCCTTAAGCCAATATCCTGATGATGTCATTCAGGTCTGATAAACAAAGAAATGAACATGACGATGATGTAATCATCATCTTTTAATTCTCGGGGGCATATTTCTTGAACATGATCCTGCTTATATAACATGATGATGACATCATGATGCTTGCCGATACACTGAGCGAATATCAGGATGACATCATCCCAATATTCAGAAAGAGAGACATGTAAGTTTATCCGACCATCATCATCTTTGAAACATCACCTGATATATCCAAATATCCTCCTGATGTACTAAACATAACCAAAGGGTGCGTTCATCACCTGATCTTGTCAATGATAGTTATTCCTTTCGAGGAGGATGATCACATTAAACTCAGGATGATATTTGTGAATATCCTCCAATCATTTGAATATCATCCTGTCTTGCGAATATCACCCCGCTCCCGTTGCTGCCATTATCATTTAATGTGCGCAGACATGGTAGGTATTTCCTGCCGATCACAAGACCCAATGGAACAGCTGGCGAAATCTTGACTTTCCGTATGAAAATCAATGAATAAGATCCAATCTATCAGGGTTTGCCCTAATTTTACCCTAAGTGCATGGCTAAAAGGTGAATTCACTGTCATTTCATTTTTATCTTGCAATAAATTTGTTTTTTTTCAGAGCACTAGCTTCCATATCCTCATACAGGCGATAGTTGTACGAATCGAGCTCACAGATAGGAGGAAGTGCATGATCATCGGAAGAATTAAGTGCATTTTTAGAAGTCCACTGGTATAAAAGGAAATTTGCATATCCAGGTAAGTAAATGAAACCCTCATCCTATTGTTTCTGTAATAGTTAGGTATGGGTTGTTAATCTGAAGTTCTGGTTTATGCATCCACATGATTAAGTAATTTTGAACAGACACAGTAGGCATGATGATTAGTAAAGTTAATTGTACTATGCATACATGTGTATACCCATTGTAAGACAAGATTTTGTCAATTGCAGGCACCCATGGCTGATAAGAGGTTGGCTAAGTGTGAGGCTGAATTTAGTAAGCCCATGTTTTCATCTCAGAGGGGTGTCCTATTTAAATATGGTGCAATTATAGATACCCGTCAGGGGAGTACTAATTTGGAAGCCTGGTCAGCTAGGCTGAATGATGAGAAGAACAAGAGTCCTGTGCTAGATGCAGTTTTCGTATCCGGGATGTGGAATGCCGTCGGTTTCCCATACTCTATGGAATCTTTGAAACTGGTCATCGAGTGTGCCAAGAACTATAACCCAGAGACTAGGCAGGTAATGAAACATGGGAGGATATATGCAGACCTGTCCATCAAGGGTCTCTCCTAGATGTTTGGACTACCATTGAATAGGAAGGTCAAAAGTGTGGACCTGAAGAAATCAGAGAAAGAATATGAAAACAACAAGAAACAAGCCATGAAGAATATGTATCAATGGAGGGCTGAAAATAGTACATATCTTGCAGCTGCCAAACTTCCTGTGCACCTATTCAAATATGATTTTGCTGATGAATATCAATACATGATTGCACTACTGAGCAAAGTAATAGGCCAGCCTGATGCTGGTAGTTTTAGAGACTGGATGTATGGTGTGATTATGATGTGTTTGTATTTAGATATCAAGCCACTATGGGGCTAGCTAATAAGTGATGCTCTGTATGAGCAGCTGATGAACCTAGGAGGTTCAAATTGTGCCTTCTATATGACATCCTACATTGTCTACTCTTGTGCTTATAAAGGCACATTTGATGCACTGCTTACAGATGGGAAAGTCACAGGAACAATTAATGCTGTGCATATCTGGGATCATCATCCCCAGCTGCAAAGAGCCAATTACCTCCAAGACTACAAACTGGGAAATGATGCATTCTCTATGCATCTAGTGAGAACCATGGAGGAGGATAGAACAAAGAGATTGAGCATGGAGGCTCAAGAGATAATTTACAGGCATGGAGCCTAGTATATACAATTCTCCACCTTTTCCTACATGAGGATTGAGGGTTTTGAGGGACATCCCCTCATGCTGCCAAGGTATCCCACTGATGCAGTGATACTTATGGAGTTCATAAGGTAGAGCTCCACAATGTTAAAAACATACAAGGATGCAAAGAAGCTGCCACCAATTTTGTTTCCAGTCACCATTGGCTGGTACATGTGTCCAGATTTAGAGAACATAATGAAGGTGATGGTCACCTTAAATAAAATGAAACTACAGCCATTTCCGCTGACAAGATCATATGATCCTTATGCCAGGATACATAAAATAATAGGAAAGCCTATTCACCAGAGGCACCTAGAAGACTTTTGGGCTAATTGTGAAGATGAAGCAGAAGCAAGAAGAAGAAGATATCAAAGGCTAACTTTGAATCAAATCAGAACCTTTGATTGCATCCCCATTCCCCAACAATTGAAGAAAGATGATGGCAGGATAATTGCAGATGAGTATGAGCAGAAGAAGATTTATAATGATACCATCTCTGCACCTGACCTCACCATACAAGAGGACATATCCTTGGACCCCTTCATTGTGAGGACCATACAGCTAACCCAAGCCTAGGTTGATGAACAGATAGAGGCTATGAAGAAGAAAGGTGTTACCATTATGGTGGACAACAAAAAGAAAGCACAGGATATTCCTGAAGGGGAATATGATGACTTTGTAAATGAGAAGAGGAAGTCTAAGGGAGATAGGCTCCCTCCACAACAACCACAGAGCAAAAGACCCCCAAAGGGCAAGAGAGTAGATAATGAACCCAAAGGGGTTATTATTGAAAGGGCAGTATTTGTAGCTGAGGAGGCAGCAGCATCAGGATCAGGATCTGGATCAGGATCAGCATCACCTCTAAGGACAAGAAAAGGAAAATCAAAGGAGAGTAAGACAGCAGAGGCTGGAATTACTGAGACCCTAGAAGAGGGTCAATCCTTAAGAAAACATGATGAAGAGGATATCCTCATGGAGGAGGAGCCTGAAGAAGAAGAGGAGAGCTCCACAGGTGGTGGTATCTACCCCACTTAAGAAACAAAGAACCTCCATGAGGGGTGAAATAAGACAATCCCCTATATTGTTACAAGGGGCAGGTAGTGAAGTGCATAGGGAACTTCAGCACAACGTTCCACTTCCTACCATCATCAAGTTCAAGACTGAGCTTGCAGAAGAACAGATGAAAGAAACCTCCCAGACACATGGAGAAGGTCACATCTCACTGGACGAGACAATAAATTTGTCTGATGATGAGGTTGTGAAGGAAGTGGCTTCACAAAAGATGGAAACCCTTGCTGTAGGTACACACATGACCCCTCACAAGACTCCACCAGTTCAAACTATACTGGAGGAGATAAAGCAAGTTGAAACTAAGAAAGAAAAGAGCCTAGAGCAGATAGCCCAAGAAATGGGGTTAGATACACTAATTGCAGAGGTGACAAATTCTGCAATGATAGACTTAATAGAGAAATAAGATGTGAATCTTGAACATCCAGTAGGATCACCTGACAAAGGGCAACCTGTAGAAGAAGTGAAGATGGCAAAACCAGAAGGCCATACTTCAAAGGTAAGCCAAAAGGATACATCAGCAGAACCTATTATAGTAGAGGTTCAAGAAAAGAAGGCTGATGAGAAAGGTATGGTAGAAGATCCTGCCATGAAGGTTCAAGAAATAAGTAGTATAGGTGCGGAATAAATCATGGTTACATAATTAGCATCAGCACCTAAGGAGACTTCCCAAGTATCCACAACTGAGAATGTTCCTCAACAAGAGGAGAAGTCGAAGGTGGATGAGGTGATAATAGAAAAAGATCATGATCATCACGATCAACAGATAGATACATCACAAGATCCTCCACCTTGGGAAGATGTTCCTCCAGAGAAAGAAGTTCCTCAATAGGAGGATGTGCCACAGGATCAACAACAAAGTGAGCATCATGAAGAAGAGCTAAAGAAATCACCTTCTCCATCACATCTGCTGATAGAAATAGGAGATACAGGTGAACATCATGATGATGCAGAGAAACATGATCAGGTACCTCCGTGGTTGGAGAAAGAGGTAAATGTAGAGGAAGAATTCAAAATTCAAGAATTTGATGTCTCCACTTTATTTTCTTAGAATATAATAAAACCTAAGAGGAAGGCCAGAATGACTTCGGCCATCAAAAGAGATCCAACGACTGGGAGAAGGACTGCCTAGATTGTAGTACCTATTGTGGAGAAGGAAAAAGGTAAAATTACCTTAGATAAGTTTCAAATCAGCACAGTGGACTTAGGGTTTGCCAATGAAGACCAAGAGGGTCAAGAAGGCAAAGATATTATTGATTCTTTAATTCAGAAAGTAAAAAGAGAGAAAGAGAAAAATAAACAACATAAAGAACACATTGCTCAGTTGCATGCCTACATAGGGAGGCTGATTAATCCTGATGATACTTCAACTGAACATGCAATCCAATTGACTACTATTTCTCAAGAGGAGGTGAATAAATTAGATCTCATGAAGCATGAGGCATCTATGCTAAGGAAATGGATGATATCCACATTGGATACTGCAGAGGAAGTAATAAAGGCCTCTTTAAAAAGATGGAACACTCTTAGTGACTCTAGGACAAGAGTAGATAAATTGCAGACACAGATAGGCAAAAGGTCTTACAAATCGAAAAAAGTATTAGACATCTTAGGAGAGATAAGGAGGATAAATCCTCAGCTGCTCATCAATAAACATGTACTAAATAGTAATACTGCCTTTTTGGTAGACATATGGTATAAGGACATTCAATTCGAATGTGGAGTGCTAAAGAGATGCAATAATAAACTGAGAGATATCAGCATGAAATTGCATGATCTAATGTCTGTTGAGGCATAAATGTTAGAGACATTAGAAGGAAAAATGGAAGGGAAAGTAGAAAATCAAGATGAGGAATTTGCCATCAAAGCTTTACATGGCAACTTCTAATCAGTAGCAGGTGATCCACTTGTTCACTTGACAGAAGAAGTCATAGATAAAATAATGAGAATTAAAGCCAAGATAGAGCAATATAATAAGATGCTGTAAAATAGGAAAAATAAGCTAGACAACAGCAGACATAAATATGAGGCACACAAGCACGCCATCATCAAAGCAAAGACTCAGGATGGCAGAGAAATAGAGAAAATTGTGCAGCTATATGAGTCGATCCGGAGCAGCATGTAGCCTCATATGCAAGGTCATCATCATCATCATGATGAAAGTTTAGGAAGTGATGCACTTGGTGAAGAGGAACACGACTCGGATAAAGTAGATGATGATGCACCATAGAGTGAATATTAGCATCAGATACTTAGTGAAGATAAGTAGTCTAGATAGTTGCTAGTTAGCAGCTTGTGCCATTTTGTAAGGTTGACATAGTCAAAAGGAAATATTGACCGTGAATATGCATAGACAAATCGAGATTGTTGATCTTTTTTGTAACGGATTCCTCACCTTATTCTATAAAAGGTGCAAGAATCCCCTTTTTAAACATTCAAAACTTAATTGAAATCTGTCTGCTGAAATATTCAGGTCTCATTTCAAAGCTTTTTGTATACATTTATATCCTTGCATACTTAATGAATGAGAAGACTGTTGTGATTACAATTCATAGTAAATCCTGAGTAATTAGTGTGTGAATTCTAGATATATGTGGTGATTTGTTGCGTTCTTTGGAGTGCATGTCTACTTGCATATATTGTTTTCATACAATTCCTTTGAAGTTAGCATCAACTGTATGTAGCTGTGGAATGTCCTGGTGAACATATGGTTTGGTTTTTCTTCTCTTCATGACTATCTGATATACATGTGGTTCAATAGCTAAAGGTTCAACATTCATTTGAAGCATTTCTTTCAATTTCTTTAAATTTTAGAGTATTTCACCTTCATAATTGTAGATAACTGATAATCTTAAGCAAACCATGCAAATATGTGGACATCTCGTAGATAGTTGAAAATATTTAGCATATTTGAAGCCAAAGCATGTTTAATTGATACATTTCATGCAAATATCTGGGTATAACTGTATCCTTTGATCAAAAGACTGTATAGATGAACTCTCTATGAAGAATTTTTGCAGAAATGATGTCATGATGATGAACTCTACGTAAGGCCCCAAAATGGAAACAACAACACACATCAACCTCTAATTAACGTCAGACGATTAAGACCTAATCACTGGAGACTTGGGATCATGAATTTTCTGAATTCATCGTATCTTTCAAGATGAATAAAGGTTAATGTGTACTTTTATTCTATGCTTGTTTATGACTAACATCATGACCAACACTATGCATTTGTAGTGACTCACTGCGCATACATACAGACTTACTATGCATTTACATACTTGCTGCGCATTTATAGACTATTGCTGCGCATACATTCTTCACTAGTGCTGTGCATACATTGCGACTTCTTGCGCATATACCCATTTCTGCTGCGCATTTGTTTCTGCACATACACGGTAGTGAGCATTTGCATTATTTTTGAGGAGATATTTTTACCTGTTTGGAACACACATTTTAGCCTAGCTTCATATTCTGAGGTCAGATTTAACCTTGCAATTAGTCTTGTTGTGTGGTTACACAACACGCCCCATTTTGACTTGACAAAACAGGGACCCAACTTTTCTGCTTGGCTTGTGTTGTCTGCTTTCTGGCGGTTTGGTAAAAGTAAGTCAAGTGCATCATCATGTAGAACCACGATGAGGTAAGTCATCATCATGAGGTCAATTTGTCAAAATTCGTATTCCATTTCTGTGACCTCATATTCAGAAAGAGCATTAAATTCCATGCAGGTTTGCCTTTTACATCACCCTGATATTTCTCAGGATGCAAAAGTTATAAACGGTCAAAGTTTCGGTCAAACCTGATATTCGCAAAAGGGAGGTAGATCATATTTTATAACCTTAGTCATGTTGTTGAAGATCATCCTAATCTTGGTACATCACTTGATAGGTCATGCAGCCCAAATATCTGGATGTCAACTTTAAGTGGTAGTAAAACTTCCCCGTCGAACGGTCTTATATATCGTGAGCGTCATGTTTTTGAATGTAACCTGATATTTCTTAATATCCTCCTGCCGCGAAATATCACCCTAAGCCAATATCCTGATGACGTCATCCAAATCGAATAAATGAAGAAACAAACATGACGATGACATCATCATCACATTTACATTTCGACAGGATATTTTCCAAACATGATCATGTTCGTCTAATTTGACGATGACGTCATGATGCATTTCCGATACAAAGAATGAATATCATGATGACATCATCCTGATATTCCAAAAGAGAGACATGTAAGTTTGTCTCATCATCATCATATTTGAAACATCACCCGATACATCGAAATATCCTCCTGATGTACCAAACATAAACAAAAAGTGCTTGTCACCTGAATCTTGTCGTAATAACAATTCTAATATGAGGGAGGAGGATGACATTGAAACTAGACCTGATATTTGTGAATATCATCTTGTCTTCATGATATCCTGTCATATGGATATCCCCCCGCTCCCGTTGCTGCCATTATCATTTAATGTGAGCAGACATGGTAGGTGGTTCCTGCCGACCCCGGAACCCAATGAAACACCTGGCGAGATCCTGCGTTTTCGCACGAATAATCAAGGAATACAATCTAATTTGTCAGAGTTGCCCTAAATTTACCCTAACTGCAAGGTTAAAAGGTAATTCAACCATCATTTTCACATTTACCTTGCGATAAAATTGTTTTACAAAGCACCAGCTTCCATATCCGCATACCAGCGATTGTTGCACAATTTGCACCCACAAACAGAAGGAAGTAAGTGACCATCAGTTGAATTAAGATTGTTGTTAGCAGTCTACTGGTATAAAGAAAAGGTCTGCCTAACCAGGTAAGTAAACAAAACCCTCATCATGTTATTGTTGTTCAGGAATGATAATGTAAGTTCCGGTTTATGCATCCATATGATTAAGTAATGTTGAAAAGATACAGTAGGCATGGCGATTTTAATTGCAATATGCATACATGTGTATATCCGTTGTGAGACAAGATTTTGTTAATTGCAGGTACCCATGGCTGACAAGCGGTTCGTTAAGTGTCAAGAGGAATTCAGTAGGCCCATGTTCTCTTCTCAGAGGGGGGTCCTGTTTAAATATGGAGCAATTAAAGATACCCATCAGGGGAGCACCAATTTGGAGGCCTGGTCGGCTAAGATGAATGATGGGCATCACAAGAGTCCTGTGCTGGACGCAGTGTTCGTATCAGGAATGTAGAATGCTGCCGGTTTTCCATACTCCATGGAATCTCCAGAGCTGGTCATAGAATGTGCCCGGAATTATAATCCTCAGACAAGGCAAGTGGTGAAGCATGGGAGGATATATGCAGACCTCTCCATCAAGGGTCTCTCCCAGACATTTGGATTGCTGCTAGGCAGTAAAGTTAAGAGCGTGGACCTGAAGAAGTCTGAAAAGGAGTATGAAGCCAACAAGAAGTTAGCCAGGAAGAACATGTATCAATGGCGGGCTGAGAACAGCACATATCCAGCAGCAGCTAAACTTCCTGTGCACCTGTTCAAATATTATTTCAGTGAAGAGTACCAATACATGATTGCACTCCTGAATAGGGTAACTAGTCAGCCTGATGCTGGTAGTTTCAGAGATTGGATGTACAGAATAATCATGATGTGTCTGTATTCAGACATCAAGCCACTATGGGGCCAGATAATAAGTGATGCTCTGCATGAGCAGCTGATGAACCTGGGAGGTTCAAATTGTGCATTTTATATGTCATTTTACATTGTTTATTCTTGTGCTTACAAAGACACTTTTGATGCCTTAGTTACAGATGGAAAGCTCACAGGCACAAATGTGGCATATATCTGGGATCATCATCCCCAGCTGCAGAGAATCAATTACTTCAATGATTACAAACTAGTCAATGATGCATTCTCCATGCATCTGGTAAGGACCATGGAAGAGGATAGAACAAAGAGATTGAGCATGGAAGCTCAAGAGGTAGTTTACAGGCATGGGGCCTGGTACATACAGTTTGCAACCTTTTCATATATAAGGGTTGAAGGTTTTGAGGGATATCCCCTGATGCTGCCGAGGTATCCTACTGATGCAGTAATATTAATGGAATTTATCAGGCAGGGCTCCACAATGGTAAAGATGTACAAGGATGCCAAGAAGCTGCCACCAATTTTGTTCCCAGTTAGTATAGGCTGCTATATGTGCCCTGATTCTGACAACATAAAGAAGGTGATGGTCACCCTAAATAAAATGAATCTGCAGCCTTTTCCACTAACACGACCATATGATCCTTACGACAGAATACAGAAGATACTAGGAAAGCCTATTCCACAGAGGCACCTAGAGGATTTTTGGGCCGACTGCGTAGATGAGGCAGAGGCCAAGAGAAGAAGGCATCAGAGGTTAACTCTAAACCAAATTAGAACTTTTGATTGCATCTCCCTTCCCCAACAATTGAAGAAGGATGACGACAGGATAATGGCAGATGAATATGAACAAAAGAAGATATACAATGACACCATCTCTGCACCTGACCTCACCATGGAGGAAGACATATCCTTGGACCGATTCATTACCAGAACCATACAATTGACTCAAGCTTGGGTTGATGAGCAGGTGGAGGCATTGAAGAAGAAAGGTGTTGCCATTAAAGTGGACAACAAGAAAAAGGGACAGGATATTCCTGGAGATGAATATGATGACTTCCTGAATGAGAAGAGGAAGACCAAGGGAGATAGAATCCCTCCACCACAACAACAGAGCAAAAGACCCCCAAGGGGCAAGAAGGTGGATAAAGAACCCAAAGGGGTTATAATTGATAGGGTAGTATTTGAAGCTGAGGAGGTAGCAGCATCAGGATTAGGATCAGAATTAGAATCCCCTCCAAAGAAAGAAAAGCCTAAGAAGAGTAAGACAGCAGAGGCTGGAATCAATGAGACATTAGAAGAAGGTCAATCCTCAAGAAAACCTGGAGAAGAGGATATCCTCATGGAGGAAGAGCCTGAAGAAGAAGAGGCTCCATTAATAATAAAGAGAAAGAGGAGAGCTCCATAGGTGCTGGTGTCCACCACACCTAAGAAACAAAGAACCTCCATGAGAGGTGGAATAAGCCAACCCCCTACACTATTACAAGGGGCAGGTAGTGAAGTACCAAAGGAACTTCAGCATAATGTTCCACTTCATACCATCGTCAAGTTCAAAATGAAACTTGCAGAAGAACAAATGAAAGAAACTGATCAGACACAAGCAAAAGGGCATGTCTCGCTAGACGAGACAATAAACTTGTTTGATGATGAGATAGTGTAGGATGTGGCTGCACAAAAGATGGAGACACTTGCTGCTGATATAAGTATGACTCCTCACAAGCCTCCACCAGTTCAAACTATGCTTGAGGAGATGAAGCAAGTGGAAGAAGAACAAGAAAAGAGCCCAAAGCAGGTAGCTCAAGAAATAGGGCTAGATACATTAATCACAGAGGTGACAAGCCCTGTAGTTGTTGACTTGACATAGAAACAGGATGCAAGTCCTAAACAGCTAGTAGGATCACCTGACAAAGGGCACTCAACAGAAGAAATTGAGATGGCAGAGTCAGAAGGCCATACTCTTGAATTGGGCCAACAAGATCCACAGGATACATCAGCGGAACCTGCTATAATAGAGGTTCAAGAAATGAAGGCTGATGAAAAGAAGGAAACACTAGAGGATCCAGCTGCCAAAATACAAGAAGTTGATAGTGCAGGTGCGGAACAAATAGTGGCTGCAGAACAACCACCAGCACTCCAGGCAGAATCCATAGTTTCCAGTGTAGTGGATAAGAAACCAAGGGAAGAGTTGAAAATAGATGAAGCAATGACGAAGAAAGATCATAATCATCATGATCAACATACGAGTGCACCACAAGATTCCCCACACTGAGAGAATGATCCTCCGGAGAAAGAGATTCCTCAACAGGAGGAGGTGCCACAAGATCAACCACAAGGTGAGCATCAGGAAGAAGAAATGGGAAAATCACCGTCTCCACAACATTTGCTGACAGAAACAGGAGATATGGGTGAACATTATGATGATGCTAAAAAACTTGATCAGGTGCCTCCGTGGTTGGTGAAGGAAGTAAATATGGAAGAGGAGCTTGAAATTCAGGAATTTGATGTCTCCACCTTGTTCTCCGCAGATATAATGAAGCCCAGGAGGAAGGCTAGAATGACATCTACCATCAAGAGAGATCCGGCCACTAGGAGAAGGACTGCACAAATCGCCATACCCGCGGTGGAGAAAGAAAAAGGTAAAATTACTATAGATGAATTTCAGATCAGCACAGTGGATTTGGGCTTTGCCAATGAGGACCAAGAAGGTCAGGAAGGCAAAGACATTATTGACTCTCTAATTCAAAAGGTGAAAAGAGAGAAGGAAAAGAATAAGCAACACAAAGAGCACATTGCTCAGTTGCATGCCTACATAAAGAGGCTGATTACTCCTGATGATACAACAACTGAACATGCAGTCCCATTGACTGCCATTTCTCAGGAAGAGGTAAATAAGTTAGACCTCATGAAACATGAGGCATCTGTAATATGAAAATGGATGTCATCCACATTGGATGATGCTGTAGAAATAATGAAGGCCTCTTTGAAGAGGTGGAGCATTCTAAGTGACTCCAAGACCAAGGTAGATAAATTGCAAATGCAGACCAGGAAAAGGTCTTATAAACTAGAACGGGTCCTGAGCCTCTTGGGAGAAATAAAGAGGATAAATCCTCAACTGCTTATTAGTAAGCAGGTATTGAACAGTAATACCGCATTGTTGATAGATATCTGGTACAAAGACATTCAGTTTGAATGTGGAGTCCTCAAAAGATGCAATAATAAGCTGAGAGATATCAGCATGAGGCTACATGATTTAATGGCTAAAGAAGTAGTGATATTAGAAACATTGGAAGGCAAGGTGGAAGGAAAAATAAAAAATTGATGAAGAGTTTGCCATCAAAGCTCTACACAGTAATTTCCAATTAGAGGCAGATGGTCCACCGGTCCACTTGACAGAGGAACTTATAGATAAAATAATGAGGATCAAGGTCAAGATGGAGAAATATAATGAAACACTGCAGTATAGGAAAAATAAGCTGGATAACAGTAGAGATAAGTATGAAGCACATAAGCACGCCATCATCAAAGCAAATACTCAAGATGGCGGAGGAGTAGATCAAGTTGTGCATTCATATGAGCAGGTCCAGAATAGCATGCAGCCCCATATGTGGCATCATCATCATCAGGATAGTGAGAGTTCAGGAAGTGATGCACATGATGATGATCCACATGAAATAGCTGAAGAGCATGATGAAGATACATCATAAAGGGGATATAAGCATAAGTAATATAGATGGTTGCCAGCTGGCAACTTGTGCCACTTTTGAAAAGATTGACAAAGTCAAGGGAATTGATGACCATAGATTTACATTGATGAATCAAGATCGTGGATCTTTTTGTAATGGATTCCTCACCTTATTCTATAAAAGGTGGTAGAATGCCTTATTGTAAACATTCGAAACTTAATTGAAATCCATCTACTAAAACATTCAAAGCTCATTTCAAAGTTTTTGTATACATTTATATTTTTGTATGCTTAATGAATGAGAAGATTGTGTCGATTACAATTCATAGTAAATCTTGAGTAATCTGTGTATGATTTCTAGATATATGTGGTGATTTTCTGCGTCCCTTGGAGTGCATGTCTACTTACATGTGTTGTCTTCATACAAATTCCTTTGAAGTTAGCATCAACTATATCTAGGTGTGGAATGTCCTGGTGAAAATATGGTTTGGTTTTCTTCTCTTCATGATAGTATCTAATATACATGTGGTTCAAAAGCTGAAGGTTCACTTTAATTAGAAATATTTCTTCAATTTCTTTTAAATTTCAGAGCATTTCACTCCATAATTGCAAATAATTAATGATCTTAAGCAAATAATATAGATATGCAGACATCTCGTAGATAATTGCAAATATTTAGCATATTTGAGTACAAAGCATGCACAATTGAAAATATCACGCAAAGATTGAGGTATATCTACATCTTTTCACCAAATAACTGTATAATATGACTTCTTTGTAAAGAATTTATGCAGGATAATCATGATGATGATAAACTTCTATGTAAGGCCCCAAAATGGAAACAGCAACTCACATTAACCTCTGAGTAACTTCAGACGATTAAGACTTAATCACTGGAGACTTGGGATCATGAATTCTTTGAATTCATAGTATCTTTCAAGATGAATAAAGGTTAATGTGTACTTTTATTCTATGCTTGTTTGTGACTAACATCATGACCAACATAAATTGGTGCTAGAAGGAGGGCCCTGATCTAGAAGACTACGCTTATCACCATTATTCTCAGGTTTGATGATACAGAGAGTAAGGTAACCTTAGATCATTTGTGAATTTCAAATATTACGCAAATATTTACTGTAAAAGGCTCGTATATGCTCATTCTGTGTAAAGATTTCCAGATCTCACAGAAATATTGCAAGCTTTACAGTAGATTATTCTAAATTCACAAATATTGGCCAAAGATACCTAAATTTGTTCAAGCTTTGAAGAACTTATGCCTTAGAAACTTGAGATCTCGTGCTGGAAGTTATTATACCTCAAATATCCTTGTATATTTGCAGTGTCTTTGCAAATATTTCGTAAATATCCAGTCTGATCAGCCATCTGACTGCAAATATCACCTCATTCGGTGAAATCCAGCCAATATTTGCAAAATTTCAGCCAAATTTGCCTCAAAATTGAGAAATCCTAGCTCACAGGATAAATACCAGGTCTAGACCTAGTGGAATTTTTAAAGAATTGCCTGTTAGAGGTTTTAGTCCTAGAACTATAGACATTCATCATATTCTAGGGTCTAGTGCGTCAGGGGCTTCACCAGAACCTCCTCTTGTAACTCTTGTTGGTTTACAAATACCTTCTAGGATATCTGTGACATCTCCTATTCAGCCTTAAGGTGTACCTTTAGTCCAACCTCAGCCAGCTACACAACTAGCTCAACCTCCTCAGGTTGCAATGTCTTTCTTTGCAATGGAGTCACCTTTGACCTTTACTGCATATCATGAGTTACCAAAGAATCCAGACAAACTTTGTCTAAAATATCATCCTTATCAAGATGCTGAAGATCATATCAGGACCTTTAAGGAAGCTTGCTGCAGAGCCAGAATAGAGCATCAAGATGTAGTGGGCAGATTATTTCCTTTTTCCTTAGGGGAAGAAGCCTATAATTGGTTCATCAATCTTGGTCAGGGTTCTGTTGATTCCTGGGCCTTATTAGAGAAAGCTTTTCTTGATAGATTTAAGGTTCCAGTCGATCCCTCAATAAACTATCATTTATTCTCCACTATCAAGAGATTTGAAAATGAGCCTATTGCTAATTTCAATGCTAGGTTTCAGAAAATGTTGTCCAGAGTGGTCACTCCTTATACTATGTTTGATGAAGCTGCAAGGAGCATTTACTATTCAGCTTTAGATCCTTTGACTTCCATGTTCATAAGGAGGACACATCCTCAAATCACAACTTTAGCCTTAGCTTTTCAAGAAGCTATACAGGTAAATCAGCAGTTAATACCTGCACCTACTCCAAATATGGTATTTCCTACCTTGCCTGGCATACATTCACAATATCCTGCATCATATTCTACACAGTATCCTACACAATATCCTAATGGAGTAGTGATACCCCCAGCAGTCATGCCTGCACCTTTGCAAGTACCTCCACTAAGCATTATGCCCCCTCCTAATGGAAATGGCCAATTGCCACAATATCCTGCACAAGCTCAGACACCTCAAGGTGCTGATCTGTCCAATAATAACCATGGATCCTCTTTCTTTAAGCCTCAGAATGAAAACGTGGTGGCCAAAGTTCAAGAAGAAAAGGAGGAGATTAAAAAAATTTCTACTCAATTAAGGAAGCTCACCACAGAAGTGACACACTTGAGAAATCAGGGTTTCTATTCCCAGTCAAATCAGAATAGGAATTATTCCAATGATAGACCAAATTATCCTAACAGACGGTATAACACCAATAATTTCAATAATGGTGGTGGAAATAACAATAATCCCCAAAGGCAACCCAAAGTATGGAACTCTAGGCCAAATAATGGCTCATTACCATCACCCCTGGACAATCAGCCTCCTGGTGAAGCCAAACAGACTACCAGAGTCAATCTTGTTAAGGCAGCCCTTACTAATTGGTGTAGGATCAACAATACAAATGCACATGCAGAATTAGACTATCCACAATTTAGAATTGCTGCCAGCATCTTTCAGACTGAAGTGTCTAACACTTCCAAAAATCCACCTCATGCAGAAGGAAATGAGATTGTTCCTTGTGGATATGACTCAGCTTTTGTGCTAGAAGCCTATACTAATCAACCTCATTAGAGTTATAACTAGGTATGTGAGGAATCCACCTTAACTTTCGAAACAAATTATGTTTTCCCCTTTGAGGATGAAAATGAACCCGCAAGAGAACATGAGGAAGTACATGCATATCAGCGGCAATATCCTAGTAAGCATAATTATAACTTGAGGAGTAATGCCAACAGACCTGCTATCCCATTGACATCATCCCTACCTCCAAATAACTTCAACACACCTCCTGATCCTAAAGCTAGTAATAACCCTGGGTTCCCCAAGGTAAATGCTCAATACTTGTCGCCTCAGAACACAGGATCAAATGTTGCAAATACACCTCATGAATCCGACAAGTTAGTTACCTATCTGGCTAATGAAATGAAGAAAATTAAGGTCAGCCTGTCCTTGTCTGAGTTACTGAAAACTCCTGCCATCAAAAGGGCATTCATGAAGTCACTGGATGATCTTGCTCCTAAAGAGGATGGCCATCTTTCAAGTCAATCCAGTGGCAAAGATCATGCTGCTAGGGATAATACTACCAAGCCTAAAGTGTCAGCTACAGTCCAAGCTACAGAAGCCTCCCACATGACCTTGTATAAGGATAAAACTAAATCACCCCCGTTCCTCCTCACCATAAGAATGTTCAGCAAGAACCTGCACAATTGTCTGGTTGATTCAGGAGCTTCCACGAAAGTTATGCCCTTGTCAATATGTAATGCCTTAGGACTACATCCTGCTAAATCTCTAAAGAAGGTGACACAGTTAGACAAAACAGAAGTAAATGTTGTAGGAGAGTTAACTCACATCCACATGCAACTAGCATCTGATCCTAGGATTCAGTATTACATTGGCATTCAAGTAGTTGACATACCTGATACTTATGGGATGTTGCTTAGCTGAGATTGGTCCAAAACGCTTAATGGATATATGTCCACAGATTTCAGTCACATGTGGTTACCATGGAAAGGTATACCTAATCAGATCAGGATTGATGCTGAGCTGAGAATGAAGCATATGATCACCAAGTACAACAGAACAAATGAGATCATGTACGTAAACGTAGAGCCTGGAGTTTACTGCATCAGGCCACAAACTGTCAAAATAGAAGAGATCCTGATGCTTGATCTTCATCATCATCATGATGATGATCATCAGGAGGATATGCCAGTAGTAGAACTTGATAATAATCCTAATAATGAAGATGAAATAGATCGCTTCAGAGACTTTGAGATGTATCTGTTTAATCAAGTAAAACATTGTCAATTGTTAAATATACCTACTAATGATATTTTGATTGATGGATGGTGCAGATTACATGATGAAGCACATTCAGAAAAGACTTGTGAAACATGCTTAGATATGATGATGCTGGAGTAGACATGTAGTGAGGCATCATCATCATATTCTGAGGTAAATGCTACATCTAATGATGATGACGATGATACTAATTCTTATCTATCTTTTGCAGGAACAGAGGAGCCAACAGATCATGATGAAGACCATATCCTGAAAATAGAAGAAGTTCTAGTGTCTGACCAGATAAATGATGTGAGGAAAGAAAAGATCACCCCTAGGAGTGATTGTTTTATGGAACCAGATTATGAATTGTTTGATGAAGACAAAGGTAGTGACCTGACTAAGTTCGAAGAATTTCTAATAAAAGAAATAGAGAAGATGACATGACAGTGTAAATCTCCCCAGGAGGTTTTAATTAAAGGTTGGTGTAGGTTGCATGAGGCACCTCACTTAGAAACAACTTGTTCACTATGTTTACACATTTTGAAAAAGCATGCAGCTGCAGATCCAGAAGATCATTCTCCTGCTGAAGTGAAAGCGAAAGTAGAAAAACCATCATGCTCACAAAAGAAAGGAAAGAAGAAATTAGAACATGATGACATCCCTAAGTTAAAGTGGATATCAGGCGGAGTAGCAGCCAGAGCTACAAAGAAGAAAGAAAGTTTAGCTAAATATCCTGTTGAAGATAAGCCTTGGATCCTAAGGTTTGATGGATCCAAGTCCAAACAAGGTGCTGGGGTAGGAATTGATCTGATTGATCCAACTGGAAAATTCTACTTAGTAGCCTACAGATTACAGTTCCTCTGCACTAACAATGTAGTAGAATATGAGGCTCTAATTCATGGGATACTATTCGCTCATAAGAAGAAAATAAAGATCCTGCATGTCTTTGGAGATTCAGAGCTAGTTGTGAGACAAGTAAGAGGAATTTACTCATGTAACTACATAAAGCTGTCCAATTACAGACATCGAGTGTGGGACTTGATTGAGGATTTTGACACCTTTAACATCACTCATGTACCAAGAGAACAAAACCATAGGGCAGATGCACTTGCCCAAGCCGCCAGTACATTGGAGCCACTGTCTATATCTGGCCTGAAGAGATTCTCAATAGAACTGGTGTCAGTACCTTCAGTACCTGACAATGTGACTAACCTCCAAGTGTTTGATGATGATCAGCATATTCTGGACTTCATTTCAAATAGAGATATATTTGAAGCTCAGATTATAGATGAGAATGGTATGGAGGATCATGTCTGGGAAGAAGATGAGATATTAGAATTACCTAGCAACAGGATCCCCAAAGGTATGATTGAGTTAGAAAGAGCCTTTGATTTGGATAGTATGCTTAAACAAAAAGATCTACCCAAGGCAGATGGAGGTCAGTATTCACAAGTGAATATTGGACTGGATGAAGACAAGAAAAATGTACTGATAGGTAAGGTTTGCACATCAGAAGAGTTAGAAGGAATAACTCAGGCCCTCAAGGATTACATACATGTAATTGCATGGACTTATGATGAACTGAAGACATATGACACCTCTGTCATAACTCATACTATACCTCTCAAGCCAGATGCTAAACCTTTCAGACAGAAGCAAAGGCTAGTCAATGCCTTCCTTGAACCAATAATTCTCGAAGAAGTCAAGAAATTGTTAAATGCCAGGATAATATTTCCTATTAGGCACTCCACTTGGGTGGCGAATCTCGTGCCAGTTAGAAAGAAGAATGGAGACATCAGGTTATGTGTAGATTTCAGGAATCTAAACAGAGCGTCAGAAAAGGATAATTATCCTTTACCCTCATTGGATGAGGTTTTGCAGATTGTAAATGGAGCTAAAATGATGTCCTTCCTAGATGGCTTTTCAGGATACAACCAAGTGACGGTTGACAAAATTGATAGATTGAAAACTGCCTTCACCACAAAGTGGGGGATATTTGCATATAGACGTATGCCATTCGGCCTCATAAATGCTGGAGCTACATTCCAGCGAGCAATGGATATAGCCTTCAGAGGCTTAATAGGAAAATGTATAGTCATCTACATGTATGACTTGACAGTATTCTCCAAGGAAAGGGGAAATCATGTCAATGATCTCAGAAGTGTACTGAAGAAATGTGAAGAGTACGGAATATCTTTGAATCCCAAGAAGTGCATATTTGGGGTGACAACAGGAAAGTTACTAGGCCACCTGATTACAGAAGATGGAATTATCATTGATCCTGATAGGGTGGAGTCTATTATGAAGCTTCAGCTTCCAGGAAGCAAAAAAGAACTTAAATCTTACTTTGGTAAGATAAACTTTGTGAGGAAGTTCATCACCAGTTTTGCTGAGATTGTCAGACCGCTAAATGCCATGTTGAAAAAAGATGCACAAATTGAGTGGACACCAGAGGCCAAAGCTACATTTGAAGATATAAAGAAAGCCATTTCTGATGCTCCAGTCCTCATCAGTCCAGATTACACAAAAGATTTCTACATCTATTCATTTGCTTGAGAACATACCTCTACAGCAGTGTTAACTCAAAGAAATGAAGAGAAAGAAGAGAAACTAATTGCTTTCATGAGCTGTCCTTTCAGGGATGCTGAATTAAGATATGTAGATGTTGAGAGACAGGCACTTGCATTAGTCAGAGCAGTAAAGAAATTTAGACACTACATACTAAGAAGCAAAGTAATTTCTGTAGTACCAGATGTAGCAGTAAAGATGCTACTGATGCAAAGTGAGCCTGGTGAGAAAAGAGCCAAATGGATTACTATATTACAAGAGTATGATATGGAAATTACACCAATGAAGCTGGTAAGAGGACAAGCTCTGAGCCAGATGATATCTGAAATTGACCCAAACATCACTAGTCAGCAGTATGTGATCAATGAGAAAGACAATAGAGAGTGGTATTCAAATATCAGGCACATCCTGATCATTGGAAGATGTCCATCAAGAATGCAAGCTTCACAGAGAAGAGCCTTAAAGATAAGATCCCAAAAGTATATGATGAAGGGAGGAACCTTATTCAAAAAGAATTATGAAGGAATATACCTGAGATGCTTAGAAAAGCCAGAAGCAAATAAGGTCCTGTCAGAGCTACATGACAAATTTGGAACGACACATGGATCATCCTTGGCCACAACACATGCAATCCCCAGAGCAGGATATTACTAGCCTACAATTTTTAAAGACACAACTGATCATGTTAAATGTTGTCATGTTTGCCAGGTTGCTGCTAATAGAGAGAAATATGCTGCACAACCCTTGTAGCCAGTGATGGACGAGCGCCCATTTGCACAGTGGGGCATGGACTTCATAGGACCAATCAATCCTCTGTCTTCCTCAGGTCATAGGTATGTCTTAACAATTACTGACTATTGTACTAGATGGACTGAGGCTATTAGTAGCAAAACTTGCACTGCAGATGATGTCATTAAATTTCTGGAGAGCAACATTGTCACCAGGTATGGAACTCCTTATGCGTTGGTAAGTGATAATGTTTCAGCCTTCACTTCCACCAAGTTATCAAGTTGGGTTTTTGATCATGAGATCATACTCAAGTTTTCATCCAACTATTATCCCCAAGGGAATGGATTAGTAGAATCCACCAATAAAAATTTGCTGAGTATCATAAGAAAACTGATAGAAAAGAACCCTAGAGAATGGAACTCATTTCTAAAGTATGCCTTATGGGTTGACAGAACTAGAGTGAAAACTGCATTAGGAAATTCACCTTTTCAACTAGTATATGGGGTAGATCCTATCCTCCCTATAAACCTAAAAATTCATACTTTGCAGTTTTCCCAAGAATACCTAGGCATAGACAATAAGCAAGAAGTCAGGTTGCTTCAGTTGATGCATCTGGAAGAAAAAAGGAGTCAAGCAATTGACCAATTTGCAAAACATCAGGTTGTTGTCAAATGCTGGTTTGACAAGAGAGCCAGAGTTAAAGCTTTCAAGATATCAGATTTAGTCCTGATGTGGGATAAAGCCCATGAAAAGAAGGGTGACCATGGTAAGTTTGATAAATTATGGATAGGTCCCTTCCAAATTTCTGAGATACTAGGGGATAGTACTTATAGGCTTAAGAACTTGACAGGTGAGGATGTCCCATTGCTAGTCAATGGACAGTTCCTCAAACATTATTTCCAGGCCTAAATGACTTCATGAAAGTCATCTGTATCATATTGTATATTTCTATAGTTGTTTGTACAGTTTGTTTATTTTCTTGTTTTGTTTTGTTGGTTGGGACGTTGTTCTGGTAAGTCAGGATGATGCACTTCATCACCGAAGAAAATAACTAAATTGTTAAGATTTAAATGATGAGATCACATTTAGACATAGGTTATGATTCATTCTAAGAAGTGTTCATGATCAGGTTATGATATCTTTTCATCAGGGTGCCTTTTCTTGGTCAAAGTGAATCAATCACAATGAAACATCTAACAGCCTTGGGTTTGTTGAACACACAAGTATAGGTGTTAAGTGAAAAATCTAAAGGGACTCCCTTGCTACCAATACAATCTCCAACCTAAAGCTGCAAGTGACTGTACTTTATACAAATGGGCTGACATAATGATATCAGATACAAATTTTAAAGAGAAAATTAGAAAAGAAATAAAATTAGGCCATCTAAGTAACTCTACCGAGGCTATAGACGCCTGCTGGTAGTGGGGCTCTACTTAGGGAGATTGTATAGATAACCTTGCCGGGGATATGAACGCCTGCTGGCAGCAAGGCTCTATCTAGGTTGGCTATGAGGGATGATCTCCAACTATGTAGTTTAACAACAGTTACTTATGTTTTCAACTTGCTTTCAAGATGAGGATAATTAATCATATGCACACACCTGATCCTTTGTTAGCATTGTTACCATGATGAACTTTTATCATTCAGAAGATCATGATGCTTATGCTTAGGTGGAATTAGAATACTATAGATGAATGTGATCACATCACTTGAATCATTGGAATTTGTTTGTTTTCTTTGGTAGCAAGTTGTTGTGTGGTTACACAACATGTCCCATTTTGACTTGACAAAACAAGGACCCAACTTTTCTGCTTGGCTTGTGTTGTCTGCTTTCTGGCGATTTGGTAAAAGTAAGTCAAGTGCATCATCATGTAGAACCATGATGAGGTAAGTCATCATCATAAGGTCAGTTTGTCAAAATTCGTATTCCATTTCTGTGACCTCATATTCAGAAAGAGCGTTAAATTCCATGCAGGTTTGCCTTTTACATCATCCTGATATTTATGAGGATGCAAAAGTTATAAACGGTCAAAGTTTCGGTCAAACCTGATATTCGCAAAAGGGAGGTAGATCATATTTTATAACCTCAGTCATGTTGTCGAAGATCATCTTGATCTTGGTACATCACTCGATAGGTCATGCGGCCCAAATATCCAGATGTCAACTTTAAGTGGTAGTAAATCTTCCCCGTCAAACGGTCTTATATATCGTGAGCATCATGTTTTTGAATGTAACCCGATATTTCTTAATATCCTCCTGCCGTGAAATATCACCCTAAGCCAATATCCTGATGACATCATCCAAATTGGATAAATGAAGAATCAAACATGATGATGACATCATCATCACATTTACATTTCGACAGGATATTTTCCAAACATGATCATGTTCGTCTAATATGACGATGACGTCAAGATGCATTTCTGATACAAAGAATGAATATCATGATGACATCATCCTGATATTCCAAAAGAGAGACATGTAAGTTTGTCTCGTCATCATCATATTTGAAACATCCCCTGATACATCAAAATATCCTCCTGATGTACCAAACATAACCAAAAGGTGCTTGTCACCCGAATCTTGTCGCGATAACAATTCTAATATGAGGGAGGAGGATGACATTGAAACTAGACCTGATATTTGTGAATATCATCCTGTCTTCATAATATCCTATCATATGGATATCCCCCCACTCCCATTGCCTCCATTATCATTTAATGCGCGCAGACATGGTAGGTGGTTCCCACCGACCCCGGAACCCAATGAAACACCTGGCGAGATCCTGTGTTTTCGCATGAATAATCAAGGAATACAATCTAATTTGTTAGAGTTGCCCTAAATTTACCCTAACTGTGAGGTTAAAAGGTAATTCAACCGTCATTTTCACATTTACCTTGCAATAAAATTGTTTTACAGAGCACCAGCTTCCATATCCGCATACTAGCGATTGTTGCATGATTTGCACCCACAGACAGAAGGAAGTAAGTGACCATCAGCTGAATTAAGAGTGTTGTTAGCAGTCTACTGGTATAAAGAAAAGGTCTGCATAATGAGGTAAGTAAACAAAACCCTCATCATGTTATTGTTGTTCAGGTATGATGATGTAAGTTCTGGTTTATGCATCCATATGATTAAGTAATGTTGAAATGATACAGTAGGCATGGTGATTTTAATTGCAATATGCATACATGTGTATATCCGTTGTGAGATAGGATTTTGTTAATTGCAGGTACTCATGGCCGACAAGCAGTTCGTTAAGTGTCAAGAGGAATTTAGTAGGCCCATGTTCTCTTCTCAGAGGGGGGTCCTGTTTAAATATGGAGCAATTACAGATACCCATTAGGGGAGCACCAATTTGGAGGCCTGGTCAGCTAAGCTGAATGATGGGCATGACAAGAGTCCTGTGCTGGATGCAATGTTTGTATCAGGGATGTGGAACGCTATCAGTTTTCCATACTCCATGGAATCTTCAGAGCTGGTCATAGAATGTGCCCAGAATTATAATCCTCAAACAAGGCAAGTGGTGAAGCATGGGAGGATATATGCAGACCTCTCCATCAAGGGTCTCTCCCAGACATTTGGATTGCCGCTGGGCAGAAAAGTTAAGAGCATGGACCTGAAGAAGTCTGAAAAGGAGTATGAAGCCAACAAGAAGTCAGCTAGGAAGAACATGTATCAATGGCAGGCTGAGAATAGCACATATCTAGCAGTAGCCAAACTTCCTGTGCACCTGTTCAAATATGATTTCAATGAAGAGTACCAATACATGATTGCACTCCTGAACAGGGTAACTGGTCAGCCTGATGCTGGTAGTTTCAGAGATTGGATGTACAAAATAATCATGATGTGTCTGTATTCAGACATCAAGCCACTATGGGGCCAGATAATAAGTGATGCTCTGCATGAGCAGCTGATGAACCTGGGAGGTTCAAATTGTGCATTTTATATGTCATCTTACATTGTTTATTCTTGTGCTTACAAAGGCACTTTTGATGCCTTAGTTACAGATGGAAAGCTCACAGGCACAAATGCAGCATATATCTGGGATCATCATCCCCAGCTGCAGAGAATCAATTACTTCAATGATTACAAACTAGTCAATGATGCATTCTCCATGCATCTAGTAAGGACCATGGAAGAGGATAGAACAAAGAGATTGAGCATGGAAGCTCAAGAGGTAGTTTACAGGCATGGGGCCTAGTACATACAGTTTGCAACCTTTTCATATATAAGGGTTGAAGGTTTTGAGGGACATCCCCTGATGCTACCGAGGTATCCTACTGATGCAGTAATATTAATAGAATTTATCAGGCAGGGCTCGACAATGATAAAGATGTACAAGGATGCCAAGAAGCTGCCACCAATTTTGTTCCCAGTCAGCATAGGCTGCTCTATGTGCCCTGATTCTGACAACATAAAGAAAGTGATGGTCACCCTAAATAAAATGAATCTGCAGCCTTTTCCACTAACACGACCATATGATCCTTATGGCAGAATACAAAAGATACTAGGAAAGCCTATTCCACAGATGCACCTAGAGGATTTTTGGGCTGACTGTGTAGATGAGGCTGAGGTGAGGAGAAGAAGGTATCAGAGGTTAACTCTGAACCAAATTAGAACTTTTGATTGCATCTCCCTTCCCCAACAATTGAAGAAGGATGACGGCAGGATAATGGCAGATGAATATGAACAAAAGAAGATATACAATGACACCATCTCTGCACCTGACCTCACCATGTAGAAAGACATATCCTTGGACTCATTCATTGCCAGAACCATACAATTGACTCAAGCTTGGGTTGATGAGTAGGTGGAGGCATTGAAGAAGAAAGATGTTGCCATTACAGTGGACAACAAGAAAAAGGGACAGGATATTCCTGGAGATGAATATTATGACTTCCTGAATGAGAAGAGGAAGACCAAGGGAGGTAGAATCCCTCCACCACAACAACAGAGCAAAAGACCCCCAAGGGGCAAGAAGGTGAATAAAGAACCCAAAGGGGTTATAATTGACAGGGTAGTATTTGAAGCTAAGGAGGCAGTAGCATCAGGATTAAGATCAGAATCAGAATCCCCTCCAAAGAAAGAAAAGCCCAAGAAGACTAAGATAGTAGAGGCTGGAATCACTGAGACCTTAGAAGAAGGTCACTCCTCAAGAAAACCTAGAGAAGAGGATATCCTCATGGAGGAAGATCCTGAAGAAGAAGAGGCTCCATTAATAATAAAGAGAAAGAGGAGAGCTCCACAGGTGCTGGTGTCCACCACACCTAAGAAACAAAAAACCTCCATGAGAGGTGGAATAAGCCAACCCCCTACACTATTACAAGGGGCAGGTAGTGAAGTACCAAAGGAACTTCAGCATAATGTTCCACTTCCTACCATCGTCAAGTTCAAAACGGAACTTGCAGAAGAACAAATGAAAGAAACTGATCAGACACAAGCAGAAGCGCATGTCTCACTAGATGAGACAATAAACTTGTCTGATGATGAGATAGTGTAGGATGTGGTTGCACAGAAGATGGAGACACTTGCTGCTGATATAAGTATGACTCCTCACAAGCCTCCACCAGTTCAAACTATGCTTGAGGAGATGAAGCAAGTGGAAGAAGAACAAGAAAAGAGCCCAGAGCAGGTAGCTCAAGAAATAGGGCTAGATACATTAATCATAGAGGTGACAAGCCCTGTAGTTGTTGACCTAACAGAGAAATAGGATGCAAGTCCTGAACAGCCAGTAGGATCACCTAACAAAGGGCACTCAACAGAAGAAATAGAGATGGCAGAGTCAGAAGGCCATACTCTTGAATTGGGCCAACAAGATCCACAGGATACATCAGCGGAACCTACTATAATAGAGGTTCAAGAAATGAAGGCTGATGAAAAGAAGGAAACACTAGAGGATCCAGCTGCCAAAATATAAGAAGTTGATAGTACAGGTGCGGAACAAATAGTGGCTGCAGAACAACTGCCAGCACTCCAGGTAGAATCCATAGTTTCCAATGCAGTGGATAAGCAACCAAGGGAAGAGTTGAAAATAGATGAAGTGATGACAGAGAAAGATCATGATCATCATGATAAACATACGAGGGCACCACAGGATTCCCCACACCGAGAGGATGATCCTCCGAAGAAAGAGATTCCTCAATAGGAGGAGGTGCCGCAAGATCAACCACAAGGTGAGCATCAGGAAGAAGAAATGGGAAAATCACCATCTCCACAACATTTGCTAATAGAAATAGGAGATATGGGTGAACATCATGATGATGCTGAAAAACCTGATCAGGTGCCTCCGTGGTTGGCGAAGGAAGTAAATATGGAAGAGGAGCTTGAAATTCAGGAATTCGATGTCTCCACCTTGTTCTCCATGGATATAATGAAGCCCAGCAGGAAGGCTAGAATGACATCTGCCATCAAGAGAGATCTGGCCACTGGGAGAAGGACCGCACAAATCGCCATACCCGCAGTGGAGAAAGAAAAAGGTAAAATTATTGTATATGAATTTCAGATCAGCACAGTGGATTTGGGCTTTGCCAATGAGGACCAAGAAGGTCAGGAAGGCAAAGACATTATTGACTCTCTAATTCAAAAGGTGAAAAGAGAGAAGGAAAAGAATAAGCAACATGAAGAGCACATTGCTCAGTTGCATGCCTACGTAAAGAGGTTGATTACTCCTGATGATACAACAACTGAACATGCAGTCCCATTGACTGCCATTTCTCAGGAAGAGGTAAATAAGTTAGACCTCATGAAACATGAGGTGCCTGTAATAAGAAAATGGATGTCATCCACATTGGATGATGCTGTAGAAATAATGAAGGCCTCTTTGAAGAGGTGGAGCATTCTAAGTGACTCCAAGACCAAGGTAGATAAATTGCAAATGCAGACCAGGAAAAGGTCTTATAAACTAGAAAGGGTCCTGAGCCTCTTGGGAGAAATAAAGAGGATAAATCCTCAACTACTTATCAGTAAGCAGGTATTGAACAGTAATACCGCATTGTTGATAGATATCTGGTACAAAGACATTCAGTTTGAATGCAGAGTCCTCAAAAGATGCAATAATAAGCTGAGAGATATCAGCATGAGGCTACATGATTTAATGGCTGAAGAAGCAGTGATATTTGAAACATTGGAAGGCAAGGTGGAAGGAAAAATAGAAAATCAAGATGAAGAGTTTGCCATCAAAGCTCTACACAGTAATTTCCAATTAGAGGCAGATGGTCCACCTGTCCACTTGACAGAGGAACTTATAGATAAAATAATGAGGATCAAGGTCAAGATGGAGAAATATAATGAAACACTACAGGATAGGAAAAATAAGCTGGATAACAACAGAGATAAGTATGAAGCACATAAGCACGCCATCATCAAAGCAAAGACTCAAGATAGCGGAGGAATAGATCAAGTTGTGCATTCATATGAGCAGGTCCGGAATAGCATGCAGCCCCATATGCAGCATCATCATCATCAGGATAGTGAGATTTCAGGAAGTGATGCACATGATGATGATCCACATGAAATAGCTGAAGAGCATGATGAAGATACATCATAAAGGGGATATAAGCATAAGTAATATAGATGGTTGCCAGCTGGCAACTTGTGCTACTGTTGAAAAGATTGACAAAGTCAAGGGAAATGATGACCGTAGATTTACATTGATGAATCAAGATCGTGGATCTTTTTGTAACGGATTCCTCACCTTATTCTATAAAAGGTGGCAGAATGCCTTATTGTAAACATTCGAAACTTAATTGAAATCTGTCTACTGAAACATTCAGAGCTCATTTCAAAGTTTTTGTATACATTTATATTTTTGCATGCTTAATGAATGAGAAGATTGTGTCGATTACAATTCATAGTAAATCTTGAGTAATGTATGTATGATTTCTGGATATATGTGGTGATTTGCTGCGTCCCTTGGAGTGCATGTCTACTTACATGTGTTGTCTTCATACAAATTCCTTTGAAGTTAGCATCAACTATATCTAGCTGTGGAATGTCCTGGTGAAAATATGGTTTGGTTTTATTCTCTTCATGACAGTATCTAATATACATGTGGTTCAAAAGCTGAAGGTTCACTTTAATTAGAAGTATTTCTTCAATTTCTTTTAAATTTTAGAGCATTTCACCTCCATAATTGCAAATAATTAATGATCTTAAGTAAATAATACAGATATGCAGACATCTCGTAGATAATTGCAAATATTTAGCATATTTGAGTACAGAGCATGCACAATTGAAAATATCACGCAAAGATTGAGGTATAACTGCATCTTTTCACCAAATAACTATATAATATGACTTCTCTATAAAGAATTTATGCAAGATAATCATGATGATGATAAACTTCTATGTAAGGCCCCAAAATGGAAACAACAACTCACATTAACCTTTGAGTAACTTCAGACGATTAAGACCTAATCACCAGAGACTTGGGATCATGAATTCTTTGAATTCATAGTATCTTTCAAGATGAATAAAGGTTAATGTGTACTTTTATTCTATGCTTGTTTGTGACTAACATCATGACCAACAAGTCTTCATCTATTTCACCCAAAATCTCTCTCTTTCGTTCATCATCCCATTCACTTTTTGTCCAAATGCCTCTTGTCCCAAAGTTAGTCTATCCCATACTGGTTCGACATAGGTCCTCTCTTCATATCATTAGTGAATTCACATAAGCCTAGTAGGTCCCAGTACCTTTGCTAGTAGTCTTGTTGAACAACTAGGCCCTACACAGTAAGACTGGTATCGACTACCCTTACTAGTGGCCAACGTCTTGTGTCAACCATCTTACTTGAAGTCATTGAGCAAGAAAATCCTTTGTCCAAGTCTTGTCCTAGGTATCCCATTCACAATATTCTTAGTTGGCACCTTGCCAAAATTTCTAATCCTTGTCCACTTCATCCCACATCACCTTGCATGGTCCTTACTCGATCCCAGTACAAAAAGCAACTAGAAATGGCTGGCTCATCCACTCTCATTGTCACACCACATGATAGTGATGAGGAAATTTCTTGTGAAGAATATGAGGTGCACATCCAAGATAGAAAATTCCAACGCCTAATAGAGAAGGTGCTCTTTGAAGACCCCCATAAATACTTCCATCATCTTGCTAGTCTCGGAATTAAACTCCCCATAGACTTTGATATAAGTACAATCATGGAAAATGTAGACAATGATCATGAGAGGGGTACAAATGACACAGTCCCACATGCAAATGATAGAGGAAAGAGACCCATGGATCGAAATGTGCCCATGGAAGAAATGAGGAAGCAACTTGAGAGCCGCACACAAGAAATATCCAACCTTAAGACTGGTACAAATACCAAGAACTACTCCTTGGAAGACATAGCTCCGTACCCTTTTGACAAAGGTCTAGACATGAGACTGTTCCCCTACAGATTTGAGGTTTCAAAATTTGACAAATATAAAGGGAAGGGGGACCCTAGAGATCATATCCGGGAATTCAATGCAGCATGTTTAGAAGTAGCTCACAATGAGACCTACTTGATGAGACTATTCCCAAGATCTTTAGGTAGTCAAGCTATGGATTGGTTCTCACATCTCCCACCAGGAATCAGAACTTTTGATGAACTTGTCAATAAATTTATAATGCACTTCTCTTATAACATCGAACACGAGGTATCCATGCTAGATCTATGCAACACCAAACAAAAGAGTGGTGAGTCATTCGCCACCTTCTTACAATGATGGAGACAATTAGCTAGCAAGTGTTCTTATGATATACCTGAGAAGTAACTATTGGAAATGTTTGTCCATAATTTGAATACTGATCTTAGCTATCAAATTCAGATATAATGCCCTACATCATTCTCAAAAGTCATCAAAATGGGCTTATTCATCGAAAAGGCTATGATCACTAAAGGAGCTATCAAGATATACAAGGACATGCCTAATTCCAATTACACAATGGATAAATCAAAGTTTTGGACCAAGAACAAGAATGTGGTCAACGACGGGGTAGTTGATGCCAAGGTGGTAGCTCCCAAACAACAACCCATATTCACTCTTAAGGGAGAAACAAACAATGGTACACTCAACAAACCACCCTCTCGGGAGCCTAGACCTTGGTTCAGTTCAAATCCAAGGAGAAAATTCACACCGTTGGGTGAGTCTCAAGAATCTGCACTAAGGAAGTTGTTGGCTAACAATGAAATTTCTCTACCGCCAACAAGTGATTACAAGCCTATAGTCAAACCTCCCTACTGGAAGGACACAGACTATTGTGAATATCATCGAGGAAGGGGGCATACAACTAACAACTGCATCTGCCTCAAAAATGTCATACAAGATATACTAGATCAGAATCAAGGAGGGACACAACAGTATACCTCTAATGAAACTCATGTGGCCTACAGGGATCCACTTCTGAATCATAATAGGCCATATAACAACCACAACAACAACAACAATGGCCACAACAAAAACGGCAACAACAATAATCGCAACCGGTCAAATCAGAACAGCGGGACTAGTAATGCTAACTATGCAAGTGTTCCATTTGACTACACCATAAACTACATTTCTGAGCACATCCCACAGGTCAATATCATCTCACCCAACCAACAATCAGGACCTACTAGAACTGGTTGTAGTATAATTACCCGTAGTGGTAAAGTCACGCTCAATACTATCCCTCCAAGGTCATCACCGTCTCCATCCACCTTCCGTCAGTACAATGTCATCGACCAGTTACAGAAAACTCTAGCTCACATTTCTATATTGGAGCTATTGCGTCTATCTCCTTCTCATAAGGAGATTCTTGAGAAAGCCTTAGTGGAAACCACTATCCCCACTAACTTGGCCCAAGAGAAGTTCCGGACCATGGTAGGCAATCTGACAACCTCCAACTCCATATCGTTTATTGAGCAAGATGACCTTTCTATATCACAACCCCATAACACCCCTCTGCACATTGTCGCATTCATACACAAGCACCACATCAAGAGGGTCCTCATTGATGGGGGTGCCGGTTTAAATATTTGCACATTGAAGCTAGTCCTTGCACTGGGGTTCTTCAAACAAGCAGTTGATCCAAGGAGGCAAATTACCATCAAAGCATATGACGAGGAAGAAAGAACCACAAAGGGAACGGTTGTCCTACCCATTCAAGTGGGACCGGTAATAAAAGACGTGGTGTGCCAAGTCCTTGATTGGGAGCTTGCTTATAATATCCTACTAGGGAGACCATGGATTCATGCCATGAAGGCTGTCCCCTCAACCTATCATCAATCCATTAAGTTCCTACACAATGGCAAGCAGGTCACCATTCAAGGCGACCTTGACCCCTACCAACACTACAATTTTTTCTGTGCAAAACCTGAATGTGTCATACCCAACAACCGAGCATACATTTTGCCAACCTTACACCAGGACCATACCGCTAAATCTTCTTCCTCAAGACCCAAAGCACAGAAGGTTACCATAAAAGAAACTAGAGTGGGAGAATACTCAATTGAGCACAGTCTCAATCTTGCCACATTGCCTTTATCTCCTAAATCTTTTGGCCAACCGAGACATTTTCCAAAGCCATTTGCTCCTCCTGAAACCCCTGCAACTCCCTTTGTAAAATGGGGGACCTTATTTGATGAATCAAAGGAACGAGATCTCCTACAATGGCTTTATGCTGAAGAAGAAAACACACCCCAAGCCCCGCCTAGACTTCCAACAAAACTCTATGGGTGAGGTGAGACTATTCTGCACAGAATGGGGTACGAAGGACAAGGCCCCATTGGCCTCATAAAAGAAGGAATCATTGAACATATTCAACCTTCTTCATCTTCATCGGCTAGAAACACAACTAGCATAGGATACAAAGGCAAGGGTAAAGCCAAGGAAAATGCCTGTCTTGTGAAAACAATCCAAACACTCCAAGTAGACAGCGACACAGATTCAAATGAGTATGAGTGGGATGAGCTAACAGAGCACTCCTATGATGACAAAGAAGTCGACACCATCCAAACTCTTAGCCCCTACCATGAGGGTCAAACACAATGGAACAGACCACTGGAATCTGATTTGCCCACCCCTAAGATTATGGCTTTCGAGGAAAGTTTAGATTCCATTGCAATAAACAACTTGGAAGAAAGTACCACCCTGAATACTACCCCTGCCAATGCTCCTAATATTTCCATTCACACCATCAATGAATCAAGTCTCTCATCTGACTCCCTTCCCCTCTTGCACCCTGAGCTTATTGACTGGGATCTGCAAGGAACCCCCCAATTAGGTATGTTCTAGAACAATGATGCTTACATTGATTATATGGAACTTAGGGACCACTTGCCAAAGGGAGATCATAAAGCTAGTATTTCTATCGAACTGAATACCATGGCTTACTTTGGGGAGGGTGCCAAGCCTTCCAGTCACAAAAACATCAAGATCAAAAATGGATCTGATAGTGAAAACCGCCTTGCGGCAGTGTTAGATCACAAAATAGTAAAAAGAAAGGAAGCATCTAACAGTGAAAACCCAACTGTGGCACCTAACGATGATGGAATGCTTGACACTCTCCCTAGTCATATGTACTAGGAAAGGTCACAGATTGTGGTGGAGCTGATAGAGCCCATGAATATTGGAACCGAAGAATAGCCCAAGATTATCCACTTTGCCAAATCTCTCACACCACCAGAGAAAACTAGGTTTGTACCATTCTTTAAGAAGAAGAGAGGCAGCTTTGCTTGGTCACATGCAGACATGCCAGGTTTAGACCCAAAATTAATCCTACATCATTTGCCATTGGATCCAGAAGTAAAACCAGTAAAGCAAAAGCTGAGAAAAATGCATCCTCACATAGCACTTTTGGTCAAAGAAGAACTTAAAAAATTATTAGATGTGGGGTTCATCAAAGCCATAGATTACCCAAAATGGATATCCAACATTGTGCCAATGTCTAAACCAGATGACCAAGTTTGACTATGCAATGATTTTTGAGACTTAAACAAAGCATGCCGCAAGGATGACTTTCCATTGCCAAACATCGATATCATAGTCGACCTAACTGCAGGACATACAATGCTATCACTCATGGATGGATTCTCAGGATATAATCAAATCAAAATAGCACCAGAGGACCAACACAAAATAGCTTTTACTTGCCCATGGGGTACCTTTTGCTAGAATGTCATGCCATTTGGGCTGAAAAATGTAGGTGCTATGTATCAGCAGTCTATGACAACTATATTCCATGACATGATGCATGTAACTATGGAGGACTATGTTGATGATATCTTAGCAAAATCTCTCACAAAGGACTCACATCTGGATGTCCTAGAAAAAGTCTTTCGACGATTGGACCAATTCCAAGCCAAACTGAACCCGAAGAAATGTGTGTTTGGGGTAACTTCAGGCAAGCTGCTAGGCTTCATCATGTTGGCAAACGGAATAGAGGTTAACCCTGCCAAGGTCAAAGCTATAATGGACATGCCACCACCCAAGACTCTAACTCAGTTGAGATCCCTACAGGGCAAACTACAGGGCATCCGCAGGTTCATATCACAGCTGGCAGATAAGTGCCAACCTTTCAGCCACCTCCTACATAAGAACATTCCATTTAAATGGGATGAGCAGTGTGAAGAGACATTCAACAAGCTAAAGGAGTACCTTACGAATCCACCCATACTCATGCCTCCGATCCAAGGAAAACCTTTAATTCTCTACATATCTGCTACACCCACTACTCTTGGAGCTCTTCTAGCACAGCAAGATTACGAGAACAAGGAAAGAGCTGGATACTACATCAGTCGAACCTTAGTGGGCTACGAGTTGCAATACTCACAAGTAGAAAGATCATGCCTTGTGGTGGTTTTTGTTTCACAAAAACTTTAACATTACATGCTGGCACATCCTGTCAAACTCATTGCCAAAATTGACCCACTAAAGTATCTCCTCAGCAAAGCAGCTCTCACAGGTCAACTAGCAAAGTGGGTAATGCTTCTCAGTGAATATGACATAGAATATGTGGACAGAAAAGCCATCAAGGGACAAATCATAGCTGACCAACTAGCGAATGCACCATTACAAGACACCTCACCAATGCAGTTTGAGTATCCCGATGAGTCTTTATTCACTCTATCAACATCTCCTTGGAAACTCTACTTTGACAAGTCTTACACCAACCATGGATCAAGGGCAGGTATCCTATTTATCACTCCTCAAGGTGACACAATTCTGAAGTCCTCCCAGTTGTTATTTCCATGCACAAACAACATAGTGGAATATGAAGCCTTGGTAATTGGTCTCAAGATGGCCACTGAGTGGAAAATCCAAGCACTATATGTCTACGGTGATTCTCAGCTTATCATCAATCAGGTCAATGATGAATATCAAACCAAAGATGAGAAGCTCATCCTGTACAAACGGATGGTTGATGACTTCAAAGAACACTTTGGGACCATCTCCTTCAAGTAAATACCTAGGATAGAGAACAAAGCAGTAGATGCAATGGCTACCATAGCCTCTCTTCTAGAAATACATGAATATGAGTCGCGGTATGAGTTCTTAGTAGAAACCATCTAGCAACTAACTTATGATCTCCTTGAGACCCATCCCATCTGCCTTCTCGTCGAATCTAATTCACCTTGGTACGGTAAGACTTACACTTACCTCAAGGACAACATTCTCCCACCTTACCTCTCTTCCAACCAAAAACAAACTTTCATCTGACAAACCTCTCGCTATACCATCATAGCTGATACCCTTTACCCACGTGGTCTGGATGGTACTTTGCTCCGTTGTTTAGAACAAGAAGAATCCATAACTACCTTGTGAGACGTACACGAAGGGATATGCAGAACACACTCCAGCAGTCCTTCCTTAGCCAAGAAACTCATGCATTTGCTTTATTACTGGCCAAACATGGAAATGGATTCATATCAGTTGATCAAAAAGTGCAAACAGTGCCAAATACATGGAAACCTGATCCATGCACCTGCTCAAGAGTTGAGACCTTTAACGACACCCTGGCCCTTTTGCCAGTGGGGACTTGACCTTGTGGGAAAGATTCATCCACCCTCTTCCAACAGCCACAAATTCATCATAACTACCACTAAGTATTTCACAAAGTGGATTGAAGCCGTTCCCCTAACCACTGTCACAGGTAAGCAAATTTCCTCTTTCATTCTGAATTACATTATCTACTGATATGGCATTCCTTCATCCATCATAATGGATAATGGAAGACCATTCAAAAATTAGGATGTCCAGGAACTTTGTGAGTGCTTCAAAATCCAACATCATTTCTCCACTCCATACTACTCCCAAGGTAATGGCCAAGCTGAGGCATCGAACAAAACCATTCTGAAAATCCTAAAGAAAACTATCAATGATGCTGGCCGTGACTGGCATGTCCAACTCAATCCCATGCTGTGGGCCTATAGAACTAGTATACACACTCCCACAGGTGCTACACCCTACGCCCTTGTCTATGGTTCAAAAGCCATCCTCCCCATTGAAGTTGAATTAACGTCCCTTTGAGTGTCATTGAAAGCTCTCATATTAGATGAAGAATACCAAGTCTCTAGGTTACAAGAACTAGAGCTACTAGAAGAAAGATGCTAGAAAGCCTTCAATCATCTCAAAGCCTATCAACAGATGATGTCAAGAAGCTATAACCACAAGGTTTGCCCAAGATGCTTTAAGGTTGGTGACCTCGTTCTCAAAGAGAATCCTTGCAATCAACAAGACAGAGAAAAGAAAGGCAAGTTCGAACCTAACTGGCTTGGGCCCTATGTGATTGTAGCTGCTTACGGATTGGGGGCATATCAGTTGGCCACTTCAGAGGGTGAGTTGTTTGATGATCCAATCAACAGCATGCACCTTCGCCACTTCTATACCTAGGAGAACCCTAATGCAAGGGGGTGCAAAAACACAAAAAAAAAATCAAAAACATCAAGATCAAAAAAAAGTTCAAAAGAGAAAATACAAAAAAATTAGAAAAAAAAGAAAGCTTACAAAAAAATTGTCCTCTGGTGAGAACTTGGCAAATAGGCGCCTTGGATAGGTATCAAGATGAAAACCTGGCAAACAGGCATCATGTTTACTTTCTAGCTTCTCGTGCAAATAAAAGCAAGTGATGAAAACCTGGTAAATAGGCGTTACTTGTGATAAACCACCTTCTCCATCTTTGGGAATCCAATCACCTTGAGTCCATTCCTCCTTCACTTATTTTCCATTCGACCCATATCTGTCCCACAATAACCACTTGACAGTTACATATCATTACTTGATCTTCTCCTTATGGCCTTATCAACCAAGGTTTTGACCCATATCATCTCCTCAGTGTGAGCTTGCCATAGTGTCTCTCGTCAGTGTCCATGGTCCAAGTCTATGAACTACGTTGCCTCTGCACCGTCACATAGGCAAGGCCATTATTCTAATGCGCCCCTAACGCTCCCATGGTCCCATTCATCCCCTTTCTTGTCTTCTTTCTTATCGTCTTTCTTCTAGTCCATCCATGGTCCATTAGGGTTTACCCCAAACTATGTTACCTCTGTGTCGTCACGTAGGCAAGGCCATTTAGTAATGCACCCCCGAGGCACTAGGTCAGTCCCTTAGGGTCCATCTCCTCAATAAGGATTATGCAATCTTCTCACCAAGCAAGCAAATGCAAGCAGAACCCACGCTTCAAGCAGGAATCTTGACTATGAACAGCTTAACCTATTCAAACACAAGGCACTGTACCCAAGGCCTTCTAAATGATTTTATACAAATTATAGCAAGAAATAAACACATATAAATGCAAGAATGTTTTGTGGTTTGACATCATGGTTAGGTTACAGCGTCTTGATTTTTGTTATCACGTCCTCCTATGCTACTCAAGAATGCCAAAAGCTAGAGATGCTATGATGGGGGCATGATTATTTTCTTTGTTTGCTATCTGTGGATTCCACTTTAGTAATGTGACACCTTGTCTAAGGACATGATCGGCAAAAGATCATCGTGGACATCAAAGGTCTAACATGAATGGGGGTAATCTTTGTTTGTTGAAATGCAAGAAATATTCAGGTCATCTAGATTCAATTTTGACTAGATGCTTGTATTTACTTGCCAAATCACAATCCATGTAAGTAGTACTCAGGTTATCTCGGTTCAATTATACCTAGATGCTCATATTTACTTACAACATTTTAGAAAATGTACCAAAAATAAATTGCCCAATGATGAAATAAAGCACTCTAAAAGTAAAACATCCATCCTATATCCATATACACATCCATGCATCCATATCCCGTACAATCCTCATTACCCACACTATGCAGAGTAATTATACCAAATGAAGTTTCAAAGTCATTCTGTCAACACCATTCTTTTATCTATCATCTTATCATTCTTGTGTCAATAGAATACATTTAGACACCACAAAAACAAAGCATGTAGGTGCATATCATATCACATTTAGAGCTAGTAATGAACATAATTGAGTCCGTTGCACACATAACACAATGCATTAGGTCATCCATACATCATCATCATATCACATCATAAAGCAGAGAAAATAAAAAACAGAACTAAGTGCATCAAAAACAAAGCTACATAATCACATAGTAATCATGTTGCATTTACATACATTTGAAACATTAGATCATATAGACATCACATAGCATCATATCAAAAGTATCTCATATAGCATTAGATAGAACATCTAAATACGCACGTACATTGCATCATACAATAGAAGCAATTCATCATGTCATAACATATGCAATAGATCATAAAGCTGCATCATTATATATATAATCATAGAAAGAGGTCCAAATGTACAATATCATCATCACTGTCTCTGAATCAAAATGTCGTATACAATATACATCCAAAAGGATGGTGATACATGTCCCAACAAGTACAAAATCTAGTGAAAGTCTACCCCTGCTGCTGTGGGCCACCACTGCCAACTCCTGACTACTGGGGACCCATCATGAAAGCCCCTGACTGTGATGGACCTACTCTATGAGTAGCCCCTAACTGACTCCTAAAACTCAGAGTCCTCTGACTCACTGACACTACCCCATGGTACAAGCCCTGGTAGTACTGTGCCTGTGACTATGCTCTGGCAAGATCTGCCTGCACCTGTGCCAACTGTGTCTATAACTGGCCTACCTGTGCCTGTGCTTGCTGCACCTGCCCAACCAAAAAGGAGTTGGCCACATCTATCACCATGGCTGCTACTACAGTGTCTCGCTCCACACGGATAACACACACTCATGTGTTTCCCATATCCCTCTCGCGGGTCAGCCCAGCGATCACCGCTGCATCTGTCTCCCGCCGGCCGTTGGCCCTCCTCAGTTGTGCCCACAGCTCTCTCACCTATCCCCTCAGGCTAGCTATAGCCCTCTCATGAGCATCTCCCTACACTAGCCCCTATGGCTAGGGCACCTGCTGGGGTGGCGGCATCTACACCTGCTGCGGTATCTGCTACTGTGCAACCTGTCCTAGCACTGCCTGCTCTGCTTGGGCAACCCTCTACTGCTGTCTCAGCCTCTCTCCATTTCCACCACCCCATCCTCCCCAACCCCGTCCTCCTCTACCTCCCCTCCAACCCAGCCAACCTGTCCCTCCTCTAAATTGGCCTCATCAATATGAGGCACCAGCATGCCAAGTCCTGAGTATCTCGGGAAGGGATGTGCCACCAACCAATCCTCATAATCATGTGTCATCTCAGCATTCACTATCTCTGTCCTCATGTCCCATGCCACATAAGGAGTCTACCAGAACTCTGCCAGGGCCTCCTCATATGAAGCCATCGGCCCCCATTAGACCCTCTCTGCATGTGTTGGCGCAAACAATGCCTGTCCCTGTGGCATACCCTACCTCCTCCCAAACTATCACAGCACCTGGCCCACCATCTGCCTCTCTAGAATGTGTCGTGTCTGGCCTATCAGCCACCTCATCTGAAAGTAGTATGGTAGCTCATCTCCCTTGTCATCCCAGGGCTCGCAATCCAGATATGATCACCAGACGACCACATCTACCCCATCCAAAGTGTGCCTCCAATACTCCAACTTCCCCAGCCTGTGCTAGGAAATCACTCCTACATAGCCATAACTATATGGCTCCCCTCTCTACCTTACAAACACACATATCAGCCTCGTCACCACTATGTGCTCCCATAGCCAAAACTGTAGTAGCAGTACCTCAACCGATAGACTCGTGCTGCAGTGATACACCACCTGATGCATGTCATGGTACAGGTGGGCTAGTACACAGACTCCCCATGCATATCGGGTGCCCTCAGTCAGCATCCGCTCCATAATCCTGCCCCATCCAATGGGGAACCCATGCGATCTCCTATCGGGGCATACAATGCCTCCGATCAACCCAGCCACAATCCCAGGGAAGTAGTCATAATAGTTGTATATGTCATGCCACGAGATGACCTGTCCAAACAACTCAGGGTCATCAAACACTCGCCTACACTTGGCGAGTCCCGCATCCCGCTGTGCATCATACTCTACCAACTCACTGACAACAGGTAAGTGTAGTATCCTGTAGACGTCCTCTAGTGTCATGGTCATCTCTCCAATCAGAAAGTGGAAGGTCCCATCCTCACTATGGAATCTCTCCACGGCAGCTGTCAATAGTCCTCGGTTCGCCCGCACCTCGGGCATGAAGCAAACATAATCCAAACCCGTGGCACCAAGTGCCTCTCTTTCCATCTCTGTGAGTATATACCTCTACAATAAAGGCATAGGGAATGTCTCCCTAGACTGCAATGTGTTTCGTATCTCCTTCTGCAAGCACGCAAAGCAAAGCGTCAGTCTAAAGCCACATATACCATACTCAACATATCTACTGAACTATATCAAATAAACTTAGCATTTCAAATTGATCAAAACAACACACTACATCTCTTGACTAGATTCCTGCGATCTTAGAGATAGCTCATCGATTGCCGCGTCAAACAAGATGCTCATCGAGTCAATTTTGCTAAGTAATTTGCTATCTCAAAGCAAATGCGCCACTACAAGTGGTAAAAGTGCCGTTTCTTCATGAAAGCACTACTACAATCGGTATATGCACCGCCTAACACATATGCGCCATTCTATATCACATATGTGCCACCTCACACAGATGTGCCGCTTAAATTGATAGATGTGCCACCGTATCATGGAAGCGCCGCCAAATTGCGCATATACGCAGCTTAGCACAGATGCGCTGCTACATTCAACGTATGCGCCGCCTAAATACAAAAGTGCCGCCTACCTATAAAAGTGCCGCTAAAATGCACAGATGCGCAACTTTAGCAGATGCACCGCCAAAAATGACATATGCGCAACGAAACTGCAGATGCGTCGTTTCATGCTGCATATGCGTCGTTCTGCAGTTCGGCGCATACATTTTCCCTATTTTCTACTTGCATTTATGACACCCTAATGTGACTCTAGGGAAAATTCTTTGAAGCACGTACCGGGGGTCCTGCCTCTACTAGCTGCCCGAATCGACGGACTCGCTGAAAGCGGTGCTCCTCGCATGGAATGTCTGCTGCTCTAGCTGCCATGCTGCTCTAAGTTTGCTCTAAGCTCTCTATCTCCAATCTAGATCAACCAAGTGTACAAATCAGTAATCTTGTGGACCCAGCTCCTATTTATAGCCTTCAAACCCTAATTTTGGCTAGGTGATGATTGTGACTACTTCCCGCATCTATTTTTCCTCTAGTTTTCTTCCCATTTCCCTGAAATGCATCCTTTTTCCACTAACCTCACCTAACCCCTTCATCTTCATGAGATTGTCTGTCTCTAAATTTCCCACCCTTTTTCTGTCTAATCTCCTGAGGGGGCATCCTATTGTCATTAAACTTGTACCAGGGGCAAACTGGGGCATGTATCACTGTTAGACTATTGACTTCTTTGAAACAATGCTGCAAACAACATTGTATCAAAGAGGAGCAAAATGTATACGACTTAAAATGACACGATTCAACTAAATAAATATTCTAAATATTTATTCCATTCTTCTATCAACTAAATAAATATTCTAAATATTTATTCTGTTCTTCTACCAATTAAATAAATATTGTAAATTTATTTAAGTGGTTCACTATTCCATAATTAAATAAATTCAATTTATTTAATTAAAATCCCTAAATTCTTCTAATGTCTCACATAATTAAATAATCCTACATTATTTAATTAATTCAAATTCCTCTATCCTAAGTTCTAATTCCAAAATTCTACCTCACACTTACACCTCATCTTTTCCACCTCACCTTGTCCACCTCATCAGGTTGCACATGTAATTAAATATATTAAATATTTAATTACCTATTTTCCCCCTCACCCACATGGCCTATTTCTTCTCAAATCAGAAGTTAGTTAACTAATCAATCAAAAGTGTTAACTAACCAGTCAATTGAGTTAATCCCTCAATCAATTCAATCAATTCTATAATCCATTCTTCCAACTAACTAATCAAGTTTGTTAACTAATCAGTTAATGGAGTTAACTCTCCAATCAATGTTGTCAAGTCCCCTCTTTCATGATGGAGATGAGACATTTGTCATATTTCTACTGGTTGCACATTCCTCAACCATCCTCAGCCATTGATCATCACACTTATTCTCAACCATTGATTCTCATTCCTATGAGTCTATAAAAGAAGCTTCATCCCTCCATTCTAATCATCCAGGCTATTTGTATTGTTACTCTACAGAAATCCACCCGTGCACCTTTGGCACCCCAATACTATTTGCTTGAGATCACCATTATTGCTTTGAAGCTCATCTTCTTGGCATATTCATTATCACAGCCATTTACTATCGACTTCCTACAAACAGCTAAAAGAGTGCACTCTCTGAGGGCTTACTTCACCAGCAAAGGACGATTGTAATAGGCAAACAATAGAAGCTTTGAAACAGGGAAGGTTTACACTATATTGTTCATTGCTTCATTTCATTGAATCTTTCTTGTTTTCATTATTTTGTTGATGTTTGAGTTTTACATTGTTCATTTGATTAATCCACATTTTACCCTAACAGAGGTCATTATGGTAAGACATGAAATGGAATCAGGGGTTATGAAATTCACCCAAGAAATTGAAGAGAAGAGAAAAACTAAAGATGATCTAAAATAATCTCTCAAAGAGAAGTCAGAAGACTGCCACAAAATGGATAGAATAATCAAGTATTTGGAATTTGATTTGAAAGAAGCTAGAGATAATGAAGAACAACTTGAAAATTAGATTGACACTCTAAAAAGGATCTTCAAACAACAAATGAATACAAAGAGAAATTCAAGATAAGCTCTGCTCAGCTTGAAGTTCTTCTTGAAAGCCAAAAGAGAGTAGATGACAAGAAAGGCTTGGGGTATGAGAAAGGTGAAAGCTCCAGATCCGGTCAGAAGAACTCTAGATTAGGAAATCCAAGGAACAGGCCTAGAAGACCTCCGGTAAGGCAACCAAATGCTCAAAGATATCCATCCTTCAATGGATATTGCCACAATTGCAATAACTTTGGTCATAAATCAAATCAGTGCAGAAGAATAATTAATCAGACTAATTCATCCTTCTCCAGACAATGTTTTAATTGCAAAAGGTATGGTCACAAATCTCATGGGTGTAGAAATATGCAAATGAACAATTCATTCAATGGTAGATGCTTTGCATGAAATAGAATGGGACATATGGATAATTAGTGTAGATCAAGAGGATATCACTAAAATATGCAAAGAAATGTTGTTTGCTACAATTGCAATAGATCTGGTCATATTGCCAAATTCTGCAGAAGTAAGAATCAGGACAAAAAGGTCCGGTGCATCATAATCAAAACCAAGACAAAGGAAAAAGAAAAGTGAATGCAGATGAAATTTAAAGGGAGATGAACAAGATTTGGGTAAAGAGGAGTATAGAAAATGTTGAGGATAGATCCGTACCAGAATCTAGTGCTGATATTCCTTTCGAAAACTAAATAGATGAGCTCTGGCTCAAGGGGAGTCACAAAAGAAAACAAGTTCCCCCAACTAGTCAATTAGTGTCTGAAATTAGCACATGGAAAGTTTTGGATTAAAGGGTTCTCAAAGAAACATCTAAATAAGCCTTGGTAAAGATATGGAAGATCCGCAAGAAATTTAGAAGAGGTTAATCCTCCAAGATTGATCTGGTTTAACAGTCATCTGGTAAGAACAAGATTTTCACAGTTAGATCTGGTATGATTCAAATTTGAGGTATCTTGATCTATGGATAAATGGAATGATTGGAGAAAGGTAGATAGATTTCCAATACTCACCAAGAATAACTCTAAGTGCATCTCAGTGATCTGGAAAAATCTCTTGGGACAAGGAGAACAAAGTAACCAGAATAACTTAAGTTGTGCATTTATTACAATGTAAAATTAGGGTTTGCACAGAAATATAAGGGTTCTTTTGTTCATAATTTGCACATTTGCATCCCAGAAGAAGAGAGAAGGAGCTCTGCAACTAAATTGTCTCAAACCTCTTAAAGATCAACCACAGAAGTTGATTCATCCTGCAATCTGATCTGGCTCATATCATGAACCCTAGAAGCGTAAAAGGTATTTTCTACTCTTGATTAACTCTCTCTAAATCTTTTGAAAGATGGCTACTCCAAATATTGTGAATATCACTGATAGGCCATGCCATAAATTCAAGAAACCTCTATACAAATCTCTAGAAGTTGATTCCCTAGGCGCACTTTCTAGCATTCCGCATGGAGTTCTGCATGTAAAAGATATTAGGTTTTACATACATGCAAACATTAAAGAATTTGGGGAATCCAAGCTGATAGATGAATCATTTGATCTTAACCCCAATACAAGGCCATCCGGGATAAGCATTTTAGACAGTGCATCCATTTCCCCTGTTTTGCAGAAGATGAGTGGGTCCGGTATGTTTTGAGCAAAGTGCATGACAACTTCATGTGGTTGAATAGACCATTTAAGATCACAAAAGATGCTATTAGGGTGGTAACTGGTTTGCACTCATCTGGAGGGTTACCTGTTCTCAAATCGGTCAAAAACCAAACTGTGACTGAGGCTACTAGATCAAAATTTGACAAGAGAGCAATGACAATAGAAGATATCACTGATCCGGATATCAAGTTTGCCTCCATGATAATTGGTTACAAGATATATCACTCCAACAGGCAAAATTTAGTTCCCAAAACTACAATTTACACTGCTTATCAGATGCTAAGAGAAAATGCTGACTATGATCTTTGTGAGCTTCTCTTGAACCAATTGTTAGAGAATTTGTAGAAAATAAAGAAGGATAAAAATAATTCATTCAAGTATGCTGGCCTGATACTTTGCCTTTTCTTCTACTTTATGAATGAGCTACCCAGAACTAGTGGCTGGATATGGCAAAATGACAGACCTGTTGCCATACAAATCAGGGATTATATGTATGGGCTTGGTGATGCCAAGACACAAAATACAGCTATGTGGGATTACTTCAAAAACTTCCAAAGCATGATACAGGCCAGAGAAAGAATCCCCCAATCTTTGGTTGAGAAATAGAAGGATATAGTGTGCTTTATGGTAGACACTGATCAATGTCTAATGGAGGTAGTGGAAACAAGAATAGTATGGATCATGCCAATGGGATATGAGGTTGATGAGAAAATCCTAGAGCTACATATCCAACATCTGCTGAGTCAGCCCAAGGACCCTAAGGCAGAAAGGTTTGGAACCTACCAAGAGCTGAGTGTAAAAGTTCATGTTGAACTAAGACAACCTGAGATCAAGAGAAAAGTGAGAAGGGAAGTAGAAGAATTCACCAAGAGGCATGGAATATCAAAGGAGGCAGTTGATGCCAATAGAGAGAAGATGGAAAGGGTAGAGAAAGAAAGGCAAGAAACTGAAAAGGAAAGTGCTCTGGTGCAAGCCCCCTCCTGAACTAAATCCTCTAGAAGATCTGCACCTACCACCTCTGAGAGCCAAAAAACATCAAAACTAGAAGCCTAGACTTCCAAAAAGAGAGAGAAGAGAACAAAGAAAAAGTCCACAAGGTCCTATACGAGTCAGAAGAATGATGAAGAAACTAAGACCGATGAAGAAATCAAGGAAATGAAGAAGAAGAAGAAAACATTCAGTGAACCCTCTACTAGTTATAGTAAGGAAGAAGAAGTAGAAGAGTTTGTTGAAAGGCCTACTCTGTCCATTGATGATGTAGTCAAGGCAATTACTATGGATGGAAATCTGCAACCAATAACAAAATTCTATGATGAGTATAAGGATGCAGATAAAAAGATCTTGGAAGAAGCCATAGTTAAGTACTTAAACATATATAATAAGGCATTTATTGAAATCATCTCTCTAATTCCTAAAAGTTTAGAGAAGGAACTTGAAATGAGAAAGGAGAATGCAAAGGCAAAGGACCTGGAGATCCAGGAACAAATAGCTATTCATCTTTATCCTTCCATCACTCCAAAGCAAATGAGCGTGATCTTCAAAGATTACAAAGACGAGTTCTGGAGCAAAGCTAGAATGAATAAGCTTATGCTTAGAGAGATTGATCAGGTGGCCAAAGAGACTGAAGACATCCTCCAGAATGCCTATAAAAGATTCAATATTCCTGTTGTAGAGGACATAAATGATGAACCTACTGAGAAAAATGTAGAAGATCCAAAGGAGATAAGTGAGGAGAAGACCACGGACCTGGATTCCTCTGTTTCAGAAGAGGAAGTCCATGAAGAAGTAAATATCTCTCATCTGGATTCCCCTGTAGACTCTGGATCTAAAGGAGAAGAAAGAATAGAGGAGAAAACTAGTCAAGAAGAAGAAGTAAAGGAAAGGAAAAAGACCAAATAGAGAAGACCCCAGGAGATAGTTCTGAGACTATAGAAGGGAAGAAGACTTTGTCTCTAACAACAGACACTGCAAAAACTATCAAAGATTTCTTGACCAAAGAGATGATAGAAATTGATGAACCAGAACTGCTTCAAGGACCATTCAATTTTGATTCCCTCTCCCTGGTTCAAACAATGAAGATAGCATCCTTTGCCCAAGTAAAGGCAAAAGACAAACTTCTGAAGTCTCACATGGAAGAATGTGAGCTGATTGAGATTGCATCTAGTGTATTGGAAAAGATCATGCCATCCTTCCAGAAGGATCTTTCGGCCTCTTCATCCAATAATCTCAAATCTCTTGTTAATACTGTTAACACACATTTTGATTCCTTAGAGAAGTCAACAGAAGAAAAGGTCTGGAAGGAGTTTTTGGGAAAAAGATTCTCTGAAGTACAGGGGCTAATAACAAATGATAGGAGAAATTTGGATATTGGAATAAAGAGCCTAGGGAATGCTCTTAAAGATGGTGGTGATCTATATAAATTTTGTCTATCTTGGTCCACTGTAACAGCAGACATCACCAAGAAAGTGAAAGAACAAGAGAGCAAACTATCAAGTTTATCTCAAAGTTTTGATCCTCTCACCTCTTCCATAATAAATCAAGAGTGTCATACTATTGCAGTCATAAATGAAATAAAGAAGCTTGAGAAGGAGAAGAAAAATAGAATAAGTAGGTTAAGTGAACTTAGAGGGATAATTATCCCTAAATTAGAGGCCATGCATGAGGCCCTATGTGATGCTCAGACCACAGCCTGAACCAGTGATCTGACAAATCTAAAGAGGGCAGAAGCTTTTGCATTCCTGTTGAGTGGTCACATCTCAATTTTGGACAGGATGAAGCAAAGTTGGGCAGAAAAATTCATTCAGTTGAAGACAACTTTTGTAGATGTACTTCAGTTTATATACTTATGCAGATATGTATAGATTAATTTTTGGAAATTTTTGCATGTGGATTCTACCCTTTGCCATCGATGTCAAGGGGGAGTGAAGAATAGTGAAAATATGAAATCCAGCTAAGGGGGAGCTCCGATAAAGTGTACATTAGAATAGAGCATCAGCCAAGGGGGGGGTGTAGTGTGACACTTAGTCATTTTTCACTAAGTGTTGCCATCAATGCCAAAGGGGGAGATTGTTGGCAAGAGACACTGTGTGGCTTCATGAGTGTTTTCATTGATGGCAACAAAGTCCATCCCACACATCCACAGGACATGGTATGTCTATACCAGAAGTCAGATTGAAGAGTATTTTGGTCCGGTAAGCAAGATTAGAGCATGCAACAAGGTCAGACAATCAGATCCAGATCTCTCATAGGAAGTATCTCAACAAAGTGCAGACTTGGGAAAGTCAAGAGGAGTATCATGACTGATACATTCCAGGGATTGAGCCTCGAGTGATGAAAGAGTGAAAAGATATGAGCACCTAAGTGTTAGGTTCCTGTTTGACAGAGTAGACTAAGGAAGAACTAACCAGCAGAGCATCAGACCTTAATCTGGATGAGATATTGATGTTGATCAAGTTTCTTAAGGGATCATTCATGATTGGTTGACATGATTGATGACTTCTATAAGCATCTCTTTGATACGCATCACTTGGTAAGCAAGGATTCAACCGACATACTAGAATTTGAGAAAATATTGAGTATTCCAGATGCTGACTAGAAAGATGTTGAAATCCTTTGTGCGGATATATATACCAGATGGATTTCGATGAGAAGGTGTGTGTGGTGTGTTGTGAAGTGCAAAGAAAATTAGAGAGCAATGTGGAAGCAGTAATATAGGTTTAGTATGTGACATGATAGCAGCACCAAAGAAGAGGAAGAATAAAGTGCAGTAGATTAGTGTATTGAGCCTAACCGGAACTAAACCTCAGCATATGTGGATGCTTCTCATTAGTTCAAGTATCTTGTTACTTTCTTTATACCTTATAGACAGTGAGTCTCTTGTAGGCAGTGAGCCTCTTGTGAGCAGTGTGCTCAGGTAGTGAGCCCTAATTGGCAAGTGCCATTTTTTTACTATTTTATTCTTTTAACAAAGAATACAATCTTAGGTTAGTCACCCTGTGGTTTTTCCCTTAATAGGGTTTTCCACATCAAAATCATTGTGTTATGTGTATTGATTTTGTTTCTTCTTTCATGGTTATGGATGCTTATTTGTTTTGATGCTACACTAGTTGTTAAAGAAGAACAAAAAGTTAAATTAATTAAGATAACTGATTCACCCCCCTCTTAGTTATCAAAAAAGACATCCTCCAAAATGCATATAAAATATTCAATCTTCCTATTATAGAGGACATAAGTGATGAACCTTCTACCATGGATGTCAAAAGATTAAGTACATCAAAGGAAGATTCTACTGAGAAAATTGTAGAAGAGTCAAAGGAGATAGGTGAAGAGAAGACTAAGGACTTAGATTCCTCTATTCTGGAAGAGGAAGTCCATGAAGAAGTAAACATCTCTCTTCTGGATCCTCCAATAGACTCTGGAAATGAAGGAGAAGAAAAAAAGGAAGAGAGAATCAGTCAAGAAGAAGAGGTAAAGGGAAGAGAAGAAGATCAAACAGAGAAGACCCTAGGTGATAGTTCTGAGGTTGTAGAAGGAAAGAAGACTCTGTCTCTGACAAGAGACACTGCAGAAGTAGTTAAAGACTTCTTGACCAAAGAAATGATGGAATTAGATGAACCAGAGCTATTTCAAGGACCACTCAATTTTGACTCTCTCTCTCTCTCTCTCCAGTCCAGACAATGAATGTAGCATCTTTTGCTCAAGCTAAAGCAAATGAAAAGCTTCTAAAGTCTCACGTGGAAGACTATGAGCTAATAGAGATTGCATCTGGTGTACTAGAGAAAATCATGCCATCCTTCCAAAAGGATCTTTTAGCCTCCTCATCTGGTAATATGAAATCTCTTGTTAATTCTGTTAACACACATTTTGATTCTTTGGAGAAATCAGCAGAAGAGAAAGTCTGGAAAGAGTTTTTGGGTAAGAGATTCTCTCAAGTACAGGGGCTAATAGTGAATGATAGGAGAAATATGAATATTGGAATAAAGAGCCTAGAAAATGCTCTTAAAGATGGTGGAGAATTATACAAATTTTGTTTATCTTGGTCCACAGTAACAACAAACATTGTAAAGAAGGTGGAAGAACAAGAGGATAAACTATCAAGTTTATCCCAGAGTTTTGATCCTCTCACCTCACCCATAATGAATCAAGAGTGCTAGGCTATTGCCACTATAAATGAGATAAAGAGGCTTGAGAAGGAGAAGAAAAATAGAATAAGCAGAATGAGTGAACTAAGAGGGATAATTATCCCTAAGTTAGAGGCAATGCATGAAGCCCTAACTAATGCTTAGACTACAACCCAAACTAGTGATCCGACAGACTTAAAGAGGGTAGAAGCCTTTGCATTTTTGTTAAGTGGTCACATCTCAATTTTGGATAGGATGAAGCAGAGTTGGGCAATAGAATTTGTCCAGTTGAAAACCATTTTTGCGGATATACTTAAGTATATGTAAGTATTACTTGTATATATACTTATGTGGCTATGTATAGGTTAATTTTTGCAAATTTGGTGTGTGAATTTCACCCTTTGCCATTGATGTCAAAGGGAGAGTGAGGAGCAGTGAAAAATATGGAATCTAGCTAAGGGGGAGCTCCAGTAAAAAGTGTACATAAGATAGAGCATCAGCAAAGGGGGAGTGTGCTATGACACTTAGTCATTTTTCACTAAGTGTTGCCATCAATGCCAAAGGGGGAGATTGTTGGCAAGAGACACTGTGTGGCTTCATTATTGTTGTCATTGATGGCAACAAAGTTTATCCCACACATCCGCAGCACATAATAGGTCTTTACCGGAAGTCAAACTGAAGAGTGTTTTGGTCCGGTGAGCAAGAACATAGCATGCAGCAAGATCTGACAATTATGTCCAGATCTCTCAGAGCATGTATCTCAACAAAGTGCGGACTTGGGGAAGTCAAGAAGAGTACCATTATTGCTACATTCCAAAGATTAAGTCTCCAGTGATAAAAGAGTGAAAAGATATGAGCATCAAAGTGTTGGGTCCCTGACAAGTAGAGTAGACTTAGGAAGAACTGACTGATAGAGCATCAGACCTTAATCTAGATGAGAAATTGATGGTGATCAAGCCTCTTGAGGGATCATTCATGGTTGCCTGACATGATTGATGACTTTTATGTCTATGTCCTTGATATGCATCAAATAGTAAGCATGGATTCAGTCGACAGATCAGTGTGTTGGGAAAATCTTAAGTTTTCTGGATGCTGACTAGAAAGATGTTCAGATCCTTGGTGTAGATATATATACCAGATGAATTTTAGTATGAAGGTGTGTGTGGTGTGACAGAGTGTGCGAAGAAAAGCAAAGCACAGTGTGGAAGTAGCTATACAAGTCCGGTATGTGACAGAACAACAGCACTAAGAAAAGGAAGAATGAAGTGCAACAGATTAGTATATTGAGCCTAATTGGAACTAAACCTCAGCATATGTGGATGCCTCTGATCAGTTCAAACACCTGGTTACATTCTATATACCTTATAGATAGTGAGTCTCTTGTAGGCAATGAGCCTCTTGTAAGTAGTGTGCTCGGGCAATGAGCCCTAATTGGCAAGTGTCATTTTGTACTTCTTATTCTTTTAACAGAGAATACAATCTTGGGTTATGTGTATTGATTTTATTTCTATTCTCATGGTTATGCATGCTTATATGTTTTGATGCTGCACTAATTGTTAAAGAAGAACAGAAAGTTAAATTATTTAAGATAACTGATTCACCCCCCCTCTCAATTATCTATCTTGTTTCCAATAGTTTCGAGTTAAATCTTATTGCAAATATATATACTTGATAGATTTTGATGTCAAAGACATACGATGATGAGAATGCATTGCAAAGTTGTTGTGTATGTGATTCTTGTGATCTAAAAAGTACAGTAAGGGTTTAGAAGACTGAAAAATAGGGCATATGTGAATAGGGTAGACATAATGAACACCTTTGAATCTATATTTTGAACTATCAATGGAACTATATTCTAGCATTCAATAGATGCAATTGTAATAGTTCTTTCCTAGCAGTGAGCCATTCTTTCTCTATCTTCTTTCTTTATGGTAGTGAGCCTATTGTAGTGAGCACTTCTTTGGACAATGAGTCCTTGGGTAGTGATCCTTTCTGTAATCTGATTTTGATATTATAGTATATTGTGAGATAACACTCACCATGGTTTTTCCCTTTTGGGGATTTCCACATTAAAATCATGGTGTCTATGTGTTATGACTTTGTGGATGCTCTTGCTATGTTTCTTTTTCTTTCATATTATTGAATTTGGTAAATGGATTAAAGAACATGTGAAAGAATGGTTTTCTGGAATACTAATTCAACCCACTCTCTTAGTATTCCTTGTGTTCAACAATTGGTATCAGAGCAGGGTTCCTTTTAAGAAGTATAACAACTTAAGGAAGATCTGGGAAAGAGAACATATGGAAGCAAGAAGATATCTTACTCCTCCAAAAGCAATTCATCTAGGTAGTGTTACAATTGATAATTGCACATATGTCAGCAATGAAGAACTAAAAACTGCTCTTAAAGATCTTGATAAGTATGAAGCAGATATCTAGGATTTGAAGGAGAATGTCAAGGAAGTTGATGAATACATCCTGAAGCTAAGGGAGCAAGTCAAGAAATCCAAGGAAAGGAGCAAAGAGCTAAGTGAACAATTAAAAGTAGCAAATGAAACTCTGAATAGTTTATAAATGCTAATTGAAGAAAAAGAAAAGATTGAGGAGCATTTAAATCAAGTTGTGAAAGGTAAGTCTAAGAAATGTGAAAAATTGGAAAAAGATGTTCTTCTAAAACATGATCTGGAAATACCTAATAGTTACAAAGAAAAGTTTAAAATAAGCTTTGTAAAGCTTGATGAGTTGATTGACAACCAGAAAGTTTTAGATGACATGCAAGGTTTGGGTTTTGAAAGAGGGGAAAGTTCTAAATCAGGACAAGCTAACACTAAGATGAAGAGAGTCAAAGGCAACTGGGTTTAGAATCAGAGAAACAAACCTAGAAGACCTTCAGTTAAGAAACCAATTCTTAAAGGTATCGATATTTCAATGGCTATTGTTTTAATTGCAATAAGTTTGGTCATAGGGCTGCTCAGTGTAGGAGTAGAATGAATCAAAATGTTTCATCTTTCTCTGGTCAGTGTTTCAATTGCAAGAAAATTGGTCATAGAACAAATGAATGTAGAAGACTAGTAAGGAATGGTTTTAACAATGTAAGGAATACTCAATCCTTCAATGGAAAATGCAATACATGTAATAGATTTGGGCATATGGTTAACCAATGCAGATCAAGAATGAATCCAATCAATGGAAGAAACCAAGGACAATAGAATATTTTTTTCTACAATTGCAATAGACTTGGACATGTTGCAAAATTTTGCAGAAGCACGAATGTGAAAAGAAACTATTCTGTAGAAAAGAAGGAAACAGAGCAGAGAGAAAATAAGGGAAAGAACATAGTTGATCCAGAAAAAACCAAGAAAGAAATGAGAAATATCTAGATTATGAAGGATGTAAAAGAGGTTAAGGATGGATCCGCACCAGCTTCTGGTGCAGATAATTTCTCTGGGAAGTAAATTGGGAGCTCTGGCTCAAGGGGAGATTTTATTGAATATCTTAATCCCTTAGCCAGATAGTTGGTGTTGAGATTCATCATGAGGATATGAGTTAATGAGATATTTGATGAATCTTTTGAAGAAATTACCAGTAGAAAAAGATCTAATGCGATGCATTACAGAGCAATCTTTATCAACTGTGGTTGACAATGAAATGATTGACAACATTCTGGGTAAACAACATTTATGACAATTAGGTCTTTGCAAACAAAGGTTAAAAAGGGTTGCATTTGAAAGATTAATCACTTTCCATTTGAGTTTTCAAGCGTCCAAGGAGATCAGAAGTAGAACCCTAAGTGGCTTTAGTGATTTCCAGCGATTCAAAGTAGGGAAAACCTTAATTTTGGCAAAAAGAGGTATTTACAGTTAAAACCCTACGATGAAATTGTTTGAATCATTGCAAAAATGGCAACACCATAAGTAATCGATATCACTGAGAGACCTTGACCAAAATTCAAGAAACACCCATACAAATCTATGGAAGTTGACCCTAATGGTTTATTTTTGGAAGTACCATATGGCATAATGTATGAAGAAGACAATAGGGCATACATTCATGTTGCCCTAGAAGAAATTGGTGGTAGCCAACTTATAGATTTGCACCTGAAACAACTAACCAGTGATGATTTTGAATTGAAGGAAGAGTATAAGGGGATGGCAGAAAAGAAATTCATACAATATGTAGACTTCCCAGCATTTGCAGAGGACAAATGGGTCTGGTATGTATTGAGAAGAATTCACGATGAATTCATGTGGCTTGACACACCCTTCATGATTGAAAAGGAGGCTATAAGTTCTATAACAAGATTGAACTCTATAGGAATGGTGCATGTGCTAAACGCTGTAAAGAATAGCACTATGATGGAGGCCTCTGGAGCTCAATTCGACAAAAAGACATTGACTATTATAGACACTTGAAAATGGTCACAATCAATTTCATCCACCCACACATTCAACCCTAATTCACCCGCATCACTTCATCCAATATGATTATTAATTAAATAATTTTGTAATTATTTAAATAATTTATTCTACACCTTTATCATGTCATAAAAATCAATTCTTCTACTATAGTTTGAAAATTAAATTTTTTTGACTATAGTTCATCCAAAAAATCAAATAAATTATCATATTTATTTAATTCCCTATTTTGTGCACTTTTGATTACTTTTTGTAATTATGATTATTTTCTTTTAACCCATGTGCACATGAATTAATTTTAAATAATTCATCATTACAAACCCCCATGTTTCTAGAAGTCCACTTGTCATCCAATGTACACACATGTACATGACAAGTGGTACTTTGGAAGCATGGGAAAATCTTCCAAATTGAGTACATTTGTCCTCTTTCTTTCACCCCACTCCATGTGTTACTATTCATCTCAATTTAAAATTCCATGTGGCACTATTTGAACACTATTCCTCTAATTAAAATTCCACTTGTCCTCTTCATGGAATTTAAAATTCTTCACAAAGTCCAAGCCTTACCTTTTCATAAATGAGTCCTTATATGTCATACACCTAGTCAATCCTAGCTATCCATCCATTCAAACTTGCATTCTCATCCATTGATCATCCCTTGAATCTTGGGGCAACTTTATCATCCAATCTAATCATGCCATTTGTCTAATTCTTCTTGCTTGAGGATCCTCAAGTAATCTCCACCATCGATCCTTCAAATTGATCCTATCCCTCCAATCCAATCTCCAATAATCTATAAATTAAGGCCTCCAACTCCCATTTGGAACAAGTCATTTTCTGCAATGTTATGCTATCAATTTGAGTGTTCACATCTATAACTCTCAGTGCAATTCAACATAATCTAGATTAGTTTATCATCCATTTAGGACATATTATCACTAGTTTGCTTAGATAGGGTGCATGTTTTAGTATAAAAGCATAGTAGTGATTTAGTCCAATCTTGAGGTTCCTTAGACTTGATATTGGGTGCATATTAAGTGTAATTTGCATCCATTTGAGGTCTCATTTTCATAGGTAGACATTTTGGCATGCCCGGTGGGACCCCCACCACCTTTTAGGTAATAGATTTGCATGTTTTGTGTTGTTTTTCTTGTGACGGGTTGGATCAGCACCTAATTTCTACAAATCAGTGCCTATCTAGCCCATCAATGCCTATCTGGCATATCAGCGCCTATCTGGCAAATCAACACCTAGCCTGGTAGATCAATGCCCATCCAAAGATAAGGTAAAATCACTCACTTCCATGATTTTTAAGTCAAAGTCATTTTTTTATGTTTCCATAATGTGTTAATTGATATTTTACTAACTTCTTGGCCACCTTAGCTCTCTGTTTTGTAGGAAAAATCAAATTTCCAAGGAGGAGGTACTACCTGTCTCGGATTAGTGCCTAGCCCTCTATATTAGTGCCTATCTAGTGCATTAGCGTCTAATCTCCTAGATTAGTACCTAACCAAAAATAGTGTTTTTTGTCTAACATTTGGTTTTGTAGCCTCATTCGACCATCAAAGACTTGTCTACAACTACTAACTTCTTATTTGTAGGGTTGTTTATTAGCTTAAAAACATTTGGTGTTGTTGTTGTGTGAAATTGCTTGATTAATCATAGGCACATTCACAAGGCTTAAAAAGAACACAATTTGCATCATCACACCTTCATAAGGTTAAAACAAACAACAACTTGCATATTTCACTCATAAGGTGTTAAAAGAACAACAACCTGCATCTTTCATGCATAAGGATTAAAAAGAACAGCAACCTGCATCTTTCATGCATAAGGTTAAAAAGAACAATAGCTTGCATATTTCACTCATAAGGTTAAAAATAACTTGCATATTTCACTCATAAGGCTAAAAAGAACCACAAAGTTACATTCTCACTCATCTAAACAAGAAAATGAATAATTTTGTGTGAAGTGTCTTGTGATTTTGTTAGTGTTGTGAAAGTGTATGCTCTTCCCTCACACCATTTGGTGATCTTGGGAATCAAAAACTTCTCAGAACACTTGCGTAAATCACCCCAACATAATCCAAGAGCTAAAAATGAACCTTGTTTAGTGTGACCCAAGCCTAAAAATATGTATGCTCTCCCTTCACATCTTCATATGAACTTGGGGATCAAAAGTATTTTTGTACTTGTGTTGCTTTTGTTTAACCTTTAGAGGGCATGCCACCCTGCTTCAAAAGTTGGGAACGACCCAAGCGACAACAAGCTAAAGCCAAGCTCTTTCAAGCCGCTATATAAAACAATGTGTTTGTGATGAAAGGCGCAAGCAACATGTGCTATTGTGTCATACCGACAAATGTTTCCCCCAAAACCCTATATGGTGTAGGAGCACCTCTTCAACAAGCCAATTATGCATCTAAGGGAGAAGACTAAGGTATTAATATGTTGTCATATTTTGTGCATTTCTATGTTTGTTTGTGTTGTCCTGTAGGACTTTTGTTGTAATTTCATGTTTGTAATAAAAACCCCATCATGTGAACCAATGTTACAAATTTTGCATCCTGATAAGCCAATTTGAACATCTTGGGCAATTGTTGTATGTTGATGTTTAAAATCAAGTGTGTTATGTTTAGGTGTCTTGTTAATGTGTTTAAATCATGTCGCATGCAAACATGTGTCATGTGATTCATTAGATTTTTGGTATTCCGGTTGGAAGTTGTAACGAGTCCAACTTCTTGTGTTCCGGTTAGAATTGAATGGGGAGAGATATAAACATATTCTTGAAAGAAGAAGAAGGGGGGATGAAGTTGAATTGAATAAATAGAAATTTTGTCAGTTTGTGTTTACAAATTTTGGGTGCTATGTAAAATCTATGTGTATCAGATTGTTCTGTGTATACTCTCAGTATCAAATTGTTCGTTACATAGTTTAGTTTTCTGTTGTTGAGATGCAAGATTGAAACCATTCCACTGGTGGATTTCTTTGAAATCAGTGGAATGGATTTAGTACATAGTTTTCTATTTTGTTTTCTTTTTATTTGTGTTTCTGGTGGAGTGGAACAGGGGATCCAAACTCTGGAAGAATTGCCGCAATAGAGAGCCTAGCATCTCTATGTGCTAGGAATCAACATACTATAGACTGCGAGTTTGGTTGCAGAGGACATCCTCAGCATTAGATTTTGGTGTTATTCCACTGGAGGTATATTTCATGTAGAGTGTGTCAGAAGTTCACTTTCTACGGATACAAGTGTCGACCGGATGTAACAGTCAAAGTGTATGAAGACTCATTTGGTGACCAGCAACAAAAGGTTAAACAGTGCATATTCAAAGTTGAGAATATCAGGTTGAAATCATTTGGTTGAACTAAAAGATGAACTAGTTCAAAGGTTCAAAGGGTTCAGTGGTTCAACCGATAGTTGCCAACAGTGTTAAGACTTTGCAATGGAAGTACATTAAACTGATAGTTGGAGGTTCAACAGTTCAATGATATAATAGGTTCAACGGTTCATTTAGTCAGCTTGGTTCAATGAGTTTACCTAACTCAAAAGATTCAAGGGGTTCATTTGGTTCAACGGGTTCATGGGTTCAATGAACTTGGAGGGACCAAGTGGTTCAAAGGTTCAACCATAGTAATAGTTCTAGATTTTTAATCAGTTTTTGTCGCTTTGCTGTGGGCTCTACATCAAGTCGTATCAGAGCAAAGTTGTATCCTTTGGGTAGAAAAAAAAAGACAAGATGTCAGAAGGAGAGGGTCAAAAGAGTACTCAGTGAAGATGACCAACGCTAAGTTGGTTGTTCTAGTGAAGAAACAATTGGCATAGAGCAAAGCCATTAGGGCTTAGAATCAAGCCTTGAGAAATGAGTTGGAGAAATTAAGGGAAAAGGTAGAGAAGGGAGAAGAAAATTCTGGTGATGAAGAAGACGAGGATGAAGAGAAGATCCCTAGGGAGGAAGAGATGGAGGTTCCTGCAGACCAGAGACCCTTGCTCAATGCCCTCAAATCCATGGAGAGAAGGACTATGGATATGAAACTACACCTACCCGTGTTTGCAGGCAAAATGGATCCTGATTCAGTAATGGAGTGGATAGATTCCTTGAATAATTTCTTTGAGACTGAGGAGATACTAGACCACCAAAGAGTGAAGATGGCACAATCGAAAATGAAAGGGGTTGCACTAACTTGGTGGACTTTCATCCAAGATGACAGGGTGAAAGAGGGAAAGAATAGAGTTTCTACTTGGAAGAAAATGATGGCTTTAGTGAAGGAAGCCTATGTTCCATTGGATTACAACATCCAATTACAGAAGAGGAAACAAAACTTAAAACAGAAGGAGTTAGATGTCAGCTCATACACTAAAGAATTCATGAAACTATGTGTCAAGGCAAAGGTAAAGGAGGGTGAGGACTAGAAGGTGGCAAGGTACCTCAATGGATTGAGGTTTAACATCCAAGAAGATTTAAATTTGCATAGCCTAGATACAGTCCAAAAGTGCTACCAATTGGCACTCAAAGTGGAAGAGAAATTAAAGAGAAGACAAGAGCAGAACATCAGAGGAAGAGTGAGACAACAAAGAGGGGGAAGAAGTCCTTTCAGAGGAAGAGGAAATGGGATTTGGATACCAAGGTGAATCAAATCAAGAGAGTAGCAAAGGAGACAGCAATCAAACTCAAGGAGGAAGTTATAATCAAAGAGGAAATTTTAGGGGCTAAAGACCATCATTTAGAGGGAGATCTCAGGGCAGAGGACCTCTTAGATGTTATAATTGTAATCAAGAAGGCCACATAGCCAGCAGATGTCCAGAAAAGGCAACAAGTGCAATGGGAGAAAGGAGGACAAATCTGATTCAAGAGTTTGATTGTCAAAGTGTAACAAGTTCAAACACTTTAAAGTATGAATGCTCCTGACAGTTATGGATATCCTAAGAGAGGAGAAGCTTTGATGATGAGGAGAGAAATGACCACCATGAAGGTGCCTGACAAGGAACCCCCACAAAGGAAGTCTCTCTTTAGAACTACTTGAAAAGCAGGAGGAAAGGTATATAAAGTTTTGATTGACTCAGGATTTACTGAAAATTTTATGTCCATTGAAATGGTAGAAAAGCTTAAGCTTAGAAGATTGCCACATCCATGCCCATACAAAGTCTCATGGCTTACTCAAGGTCAACAAACAGTTGTGGAAGAGCGGGCTTGGGTAGAATTTCAAATTGGAACATACAAGGACAAATTATTGTTTGACATTACCAAGATGGATGCTTGCCATCTCTTATTTGGAAGACCATGGCAATATGACTTGAAAGCACACCATGATGGAGTTCGAAACACATATTCAATCACCAAGGATGGTAAGGTGATAGAGTTACTACCATTGATAGAGAATGAGGAGGAATCAAAGGGGAAAGAAGTTAAGGTGATGATGGTAGAAGGCAAACAATTCATGAAAGAGATAGTAGAAGAAGGTGTAGTTGCATATGCTCTAATTCCATGCCTAAAGGTGAATAAGGAGCAGAAGCAAGAAGTCAAGGGAGAGAAAAGGAAAAGGTTCATAGATCCTATTGTCCAAGAGATATTGGACAAGTACAAAGGTGTCATCTCAGATGGAATGCCAAGGTTCCTACCACTTATAAGGGACATCAGCCATTGTATAGATCTGATCCCAGGATCTACAATTCTAAACAAAGCAGCATACAAGCTTACCCCAGAATAGAATACAGAGGTAGCAAGATAGATTGAGGAGTTGTTGGAGACAGGCCTAATTGGCAAGAGTTTAAGCCCATGTGTAGTACCAGCTATACTAGCACTGAAGAAGGAAGGCACTTGGAGACTTTGTACTGACTCAAGGGTTATCAACAAAATAACAATCAAGTATAGGTTCCCAATCCCTAGGATAGAAGATTTGCTTGATTGCTTGGGGGGTGCTAAATATTTCACAAAAATAGATTTAAGGAGTGGCTATCATCAGATTAGAATTAGGCTAGAAGATGAATGGAAAACTACATTCAAGACCAATGAGGGGTTATATGAGTGGAAGGTCATGCCTTTTGGTTTATGCAATGCCCCTAGTACTTTTATGAGGTTGATGAATGAGGTCTTGAGGGAATTCATAGGCAAATTTGTCATAGTATATCTAGATGACATCCTGATTTTTCAGTAATACAAGGGAAGAGCACCTCAAACATATAGACTTGGTCCTCAAAAGGTTACATGAAGAACAACGAATGATCAATTTGGAGAAGTGTTTGTTCATGCAGGAGGAGATCATATATTTAGGTTTTGTCATCTCACAGGGAAAACTGAAAATGGATCAAGAGAAGGTAAGTGCCATATTGTCTTGGCCAACACCTAGAACTATGAATGATGTTAGAAGTTTCCATGGGTTATCAACCTTCTATAGGAAGTTTATAAAAGGGTTTAGTCATGTTTGTGCACCCATGCTTGACACCATAAAAGGAGGACAAAAGTGTAGATTCACTTGGACAAAGGAGGCATATGATTCATTTGAAACATTGAAGAAGAAGGTGCAGAGCATCCAGTCCTTGCACTTCCTGACTTCAACAAGATTTTTTAGGTAGAATGTGATGCAAGCCACATGGCAACTGGGGTAGTACTTAGTCAAGAAGGTAGGCCTATTGCATTTTTTAGTGAGAAACTAAATGATGCAAAGAAGAGATGCTCATCATATGATTTGGAGATGTATGCTCTAGTATAGTCACTCAGAAAGTGGAGGCATTACTTGATACCAAAAGAATTCATAGTGTTCATAGATAATCAGGCCCTTAGTTTCATAAATAGTCAAGAGAAGCTGAACCATAGGCATATGAAGTGGGTGGAGACTTTACAAGCTTTCACCTTCAAACTCAAACATAAGAAAGGGGTCAAGAACAAGGTTGCAGATGCTTTGAGCAGGAGGGCTCTAACCATCAATCAAATCTAGTTGGAGAGTGTTGGCATTGACTCTTTGAAGGCTATGTATGATGCTGATGAAGATTTTGGGGAGATATACAGGGTATGTATTTCCTTTGGTGACAAATATCATGTTGAGTTCTCTGAATTTCTGATCCAAGATGGATTACTTTTTAAGGGTGGATAGTTGTGCATTCCATGGTGTTCTATGAGACTGAATATTATTAGGGAGAAGCATTGTGGGGCCATGGTAGGACATTTTGGTCTGGATAAGACTCTTGATCTTATGAAGAGGCATTACTATTGGCCCAAGTTGCAGTCAAATGTGAGGAGATTTGTGGAGGCATGTGTGATATGTCAGAAAGCAAAAGGGAGATCCACTAATGCAGGTTTGTATCAGCCACTACCCATTCCTTCTAGGCCATGGGAGAGCATAAGCATGGACTTTGTATTGGGTTTGCCTAGGACAAGGAAGGGATATGATAGTGTTTTTGTTGTAGTAGACAGATTTAGTAAAATGACACATTTCTTACCATGCAAAACCACTTGTGATGCTTCATATGTTGCTGATCTGTTTTTCAAAGAGATAGCGAGAATACATGGATTGCCATTGAGCATAGTGTTAGATAGAGATGTAAAATTTATTCACCACTTTTGGAGGACTCTTTGGAAAAATCTTGGAACAAATTCATCCTTCTCATCAGCCTACCATCCTCAAATGAATGGGCAGACTAAATTTGTTAACCGTTCATTGGGAAATCTATTAAGATGTTTGACAAGGCAGCATGGAGAGAAGTGGGATAATATCCTACCACAAGCAGAATTATCCTATAATGACACCATCAATAGGAGTGTAGGGAAGTCACCTTTCTAGGTAGTATATGGAATTCATCCAAGAGGTATTCTGGAATTGAGAGATCTACCTATAGGAGAGTCTATTAGTGCAGATGGAGAAGCTTTTACATCAGCCATCAAAGAGGTGCATGATCAAGTCAAGACCCAACTCCAACAAACTACATTGAAGTACAAAGCCTATACTGATAAGAAGAAGAGAGATGTACAATTTGATGTTGGAGATTTGGTGTGGATTAATCTGAAGAAGGAGAGGCTCCCAAAAGGTAAACATACCAAGCTAATGCAGAGGAAGATTGGACCATGTCAGATTTTGAAAAAGTGTGGGCAAAATGCTTATGGGATCCAACTTCCTTCTGATCTTGGATTGTCACCCATTTTCAAAGTATGTGATTTAACTCCATACAAACATAATGTAGATATAGAATAGGAATCATTACAGGGTACAGTAGATGATGATATTCCTAAGCATGATCCACCAACATTGGAGAAGATTTTAGACTCAAGAATGACAAAGAAAACAAGGAACAAAGAGTACATGGAGTACTTGGTGGATTGGAAAAGGAAACTTGATTCAAAGGAAGTTTGGATGACTGAAGATCAGATCACAAACCATGGTGCAGACTTTCAAACTCTCATCTCAAGTGGGCTTGAGATTTCTTCTCCCGGGGAGTATGGTGCAGGAGCACCTCTTCAACAAGCCAATTATGCATCTAATGGAGAAGACTAAGGTATTAATGTGTTGTCATATTTTGTGCATTTCTATGTTTGTTTGTGTTGTCCTATAGGACTTGTGTTGTAATTTCATGTTTGTAATAAAAACCCCATCATGTGAACTAGTGTTACAAATTTGGCGTCCTTATAAGCCAATTTGAACATCTTGGGCAATTGGGGTATGTGGATGTTTAAAATCAAGTGTGTTATGTTTAGGTGTCTTGTTAATGTGTTTAAATCATGTCACATGCAAACATGTGTAGTGTGATTCATTAGATTTTTGGTATTCCGGTTGGAAGTTGTAACGACTCCAACTTCTTGTGGTCCGATTAGAACTAAATGGGGAGAGATATAAACATATTATTGAAAGAAGAAGAAGGAGGGATGAAGTTGAATTGAAGAAATAGAAATTTTGTCAGTTTGTGTTTACAAATTCTAGGTGCTATGTAAAATCTTTGTGTATTGGACTGTTCTGTGTATACTCTCGGTATCAAATTATTCGTTACATAGTTTAGTTTTCTGTTGTCAAGATGCAAGATTGAAACCATTCCACTGGTGGATTTCTTTGAAATCAGTGGAATGGATTATGCACATACTTTTCTATTTTGTTTTCTTTTTGTTTGTGTTTCTGGCAGAATGGAACAGGGGATCCAATCTCTAGAAGAATTGCTGTAGTAGAGAGCCTAGCATCTCTATGTGCTAGGACTCAACATACTATAGACTATGAGTTTGGTTGCAGAGGATGTCCTCGGCATTAGATTTTGGTGTTATTCCATTGGAGGTATATTTCCTATACATATCACAACTATATGCGAATATACATTTCATGTAGAGTGTGTCGGAAGTTCACTTTCTGTGGATACAAGTGTCAATCGGTTGTAACGGTCAAAGTGTATGAAGACTCATTTGGTGACCGGCAGCAGAAGGTTAAACAGTACATATTCAAAGTTGAGAATATTGAGTTGAAATCATTTGGTTGAACTAACAGATGAACCAGTTCAAAAGTTCAAAGGGTTCAGTGGTTCAAATGATAGCTGCCAACAGTGTCAAGACTATGCAATGGAAGTACATTGAACTGATAGTTGGAGGTTCAACGGTTCATTTAGTTAGCTTGGTTCAATGAGTTCACCCAACTCAAAGGATTCAAGGGGTTCATTTGGTTTGACAGGTTCACAGGTTCAATGAACTTGGAGGGACCAAGTGGTTCAAAGGTTCAACCATAGTAATAGTTCCAGATTTTTAATTAGTTTTTTTGCCGCTTTGCTGCGGGCTCTACATCACTATAGAGTGTAACCTCTGCAAGCTAGGAAGCCTCCTTATCGAAGCAAATCACCACATGTATCACCACCTGAATGAATGTACTTGCTATGAACCATTGTTTTAGTATCCCAAATCCCTCTATTTGTTGGCACAGAAGGTGGGACCTTTGAAGTCACCCCGATTCTCATGGTTCTTAGTAGAGATAACTGGGACAATCCTAAGGTTTGGTGGGGGGATGAGCCTTGGAAAACCTGGAACTTGCTATGTATGAGAAGTAAGTGTCGTGGAGGGAAGCCAATGCTACCAAGATCCTGGAGCTATCCACTTTGAATGGACATGGTTAGGCGATCCAATAAATATTGTCTTATCCTCACCTTAGGTTGTGCATGATTGTTTAATTTCACAACAAAACCTTTGGACATTGTATGCACTTGTTTGAAATGTTTGTATCATTTTTCAAAGAAGATTCTCATTGACATCACCTAAACATCATTTAACCCATTTGAAAGAGTGAACTATTGAAACATTTGAACCCCCAAACTCCAAAAACATCACATCCCAAGCCCAAAAGTTGTCAAAAATCTAACTCACCACCTTAAAAATCACATGAAACCATCACTGTCCCACATCAACACCTAACCCTCCACATCAGTGCCTAATCCTTTGCATCAGCATCCAATCCACTACATCAATGCCTAACCCTCCACATCAATGCCTAATCCTCTACATCATCACCCAATCCACTACATCTGCTCCTAACCCTCCACATCAGCGCCTAATCCTCTGCATTAGTGCCCAATCCACTACATCAGTGCCTAGCCCTCCATATCAGTGCCTAATCCTCTGCATCAATGCCCTATCATCTGTATCAATGCCTAAAGCTCCACATTAGCGCCCAACCCTTTGCATCAGTGGCTAAACCTCTATATCAGCTCCTAGTCATCTCAATCAGCACCTAGTCCAAAAATTCATCACAAAGTCAAACTTTTGTCCTTATAGTTGTCGACAACCCCCATTCCACACCATCCTTCGACATTACATGCCACCTCAATCCATGTCCCTATCCGTTCATTACTCTTAGCTTGTGATTCATCCTAATCATTGATCATTATCCTCACCATCGGACCTTAGACATCATTAGCCAGAACTTTGTTTACATCACTAGACTTATTCAATCCTATCATCCTCAATCAATCCATAATCAATCATTACCCTTGAATCAATCAAGACCAACCATATCATTATCCAAATTTATCCTAATTGACTAATAAATCCAAACCACATCCAAATCCAAAGGAAAAAACTCTAGATCAATCATCGACCCCCTTGGATAAATTAGCTTAGGAATCTAGATGACTCCTAAGTTAGTGGATTCCAAGAAATATCATTTTTCTTGGTGCATCTTGTCTACCCAAACTTAAATAATCCTATTGTCCTCTTGCTTAGGCTCTTTGTCTACCCTAAGTATATAGGATAACAATCGGCCTTTAATCATCTTGATCTAGATTTTGGACCTATCTTCATCATCTCATCATCGGTACCTCATCATCCAAATATGAGCCAAATTCACCTTGTATGCCTCCCGTCACATGATCACAAGCTAAGAAAATGGACGCCCGTTACCAACCCCTCTCTCCTAGTGGTTCTACCATGAGCAACATGGAGGAATATGTCAACCAACCTAAAATAGGTGAAGCATCCACTCATCCTCATCAAACTTATTCCCCCACCTTTATCGAGTTCCTTAATGAAAAGAGGTTACATGACAAGTTTGACCAATTCATTGACAACCATAAGGATGAATTTCTTCAATGTCTCATTGAACATGGTGGACACCATCTATATTCATATGACCATGACAAGCTCAAAACCATCTTTCATGACAAACCACCAACACCCATCTGTGATCAACCATGGGGACATGTCCCTAATCCCAACGAACCCATCTATGATAATCCTTGGGCTAGTTTTACTTCCAATACCACCTCCATTCACACCTTGGGACAAAACATGATGTCTAGAAATGCTTCACAACCACAAGTATCCAATCCTCTCGTCAGGTTACCTTATGACATGCTACCTTCTAATGTACCCATTTCTAGGGTACCTTCTAATGTCACCATCACCGCCATACCACCTCCACCAAACAATCAACAAGAAGCCATCATGATTGTACCACAACCTCTGCCTCCACTAAACATTCCACCAGGGTCGATCATTAGACAAATAGTAGCACCACCCACGACTCAAACACCCATTGCAAATTCACTCAACCAACCACAAAACCCATTGACAAACTATGCTAATCCCACACACACATATCAATCTTCCATGCATCAACCCCACCATGAGTCATTAATGCAACCTCCTTATGACATCCAACAACAGCCACAACCCCAAACTCAACAAGTCATCCTGCAACAAAAAGCATATGGATCCCATGTTTACACACAAGCCATAGGTCTACCCCCACGTGTTCAACATCAACAATATGTCCAACCTTGAACTCAACAAGTCATCCCACAACAACAAACACGTGGCTCTCACATCTACACACAAACCATAGTTCTTCCACCTCACACACAACAAAAATATGCCCACTCCCAACAACAACAGTAATACATCCACCCTCAATACCAACAATTGTCAATGCAACAACCTCCACTCCACCAAGTACCACAACCACCTCTTGCTAACCCTTTCGACCAAGAATGGCAAGAGATGAAAAATACCCTTAAAAACATCCAACTAGGGACCCAAAAGAAACACTATAAGTTTGAAGACTTATGTCCCTACCCATTCGACAGAAACATTGCCATCACACCTCTTCCTCAACACTTTGAAATGCCAAAATTTGATAAATACAAAGGAAAAGGGGACCCTTATGACCACATCAAGGAGTTCTTCATGGCATGCCAAGAAGTCACCTATGATGACCAGTTTCTCCTTCATCTTTTTCCACGAAGCCTAAGAGGACAAGCCCTAGAATGGTTCATGCACTTACCTTATGGCTCCATATCCAATTTCACCGATCTTTCAGAAACATTCATCACCCAATTCTCATACAATGTAGAACATGAGATCACTATGCTCGACCTTTACAACACCAAACAATGAAGTGGTGAGAGTTTCGTTACTTATCTACAGAGATGAAGAACCCTTTCTAGTAGGCTACCTTGGACAACCCCCAAGAAACAACTCGTCCATATTTTCATCCAAAACCTCAACAAATAAATGGCCTTCCATTTGCAAGTACATTGTGCATCAACCTTTGACAAAATTATAGAAAAAGGGGTCACTATCGAAAAAGCCCTTATTGCAAAGGGTCTAGTCAAAATCTACAATAAGAATGACAATGACAAAACCTTCAATGACAAACCTATGTCTTGGGATAAAAACAAGAACATTGTAGGAGATGGTGCTACCGATTCCAAGTACATCCAAATCGCCTCTCCTAAACCCAAAGAGACAAACATAGTCCAAAATGTTTCTAACAATGTATTGGTCTCGCCTACTCCTCTAAAGAGAAATCCTCCTAACAATCCAAAGCACAAATATACCCCCTTGGGTTAGCCACTAAAGGTTATATTCCAAAATCTACTCCGCACCGACATGGTTGAGTTCTCCATAACAAAACCATTTGACGAAAACAAACCTAAGCCTATGTGGTACAAAGAGAATGAATATTGTGACTACCACCATATCAAGGGCCACACCACAAACAAATGCATGAAATTGAAAAAATATGTCCAAGACCTCGTTGAACGCAGTGGAATCCAAATGGATGACCATGATAATACATCACCCAATGATGGCCTAGGTGTCTATCAAGACCCTCTTCCCCACCACAACAATAACCAAACCACATCCAAACCATCTTCCTCCAACACTAATCCTAACAACCAAGCCAACAACATCAACTACAACAATGTTCCACCTCCCTACGATAATATAGTGGGTAGAATTGATTTTGATTCTACTCATCTCACCACCATCAAAGTCAAAAATACCACCCCCAAATGTGCTGTTACCACCCACCGCAGGTGTATAACTATGAAGGGACCATCCCCATCCTCCACAACCACCACTTCCTAATACAACTTCCTTAACCATCTTGGAAAGATTCCCACTCAAATCTCCATATTGGAATTCCTAAGGACATCTGCCATACACCGGGAGATACTTGACAAGGCTCTCCAAGAGTGCCATGTTCCTACCAACATACCTCCTACCCAATTCCAAAACCTTGTCACTCAATTATCATCATCTTATCATCTCACGTTTAGTCATGCCGACATGCCACCTATTGACCCCAGACATAATAAAGCCCTTCATATTGAAGTCCAAATCACCAACCATATAGTCAAGAGGGTCCTCTTGGATAATGGATCCAACTTGAACATATGTACATTAAAATTCATAAAACTCCTAGGGTATTCAGTGACTGACTTGGAATCTTTGCTTATCTCCATCAAGGCATATGACAACACGGAGAGAGAATATGAAGGCATTATATGCCTCCCTATCAAGGTAGGCCTACTCACCATGCCCACTCTATGTCACGTGATTGATCTTGACCTTCCATATAATCTCCTCCTAGGGCAACCATAGTTGCATGCCATGCAAATTGTTCCCTCCACCTACCACCAATACCTCAAGTTCTTTCATAATGGTGTGGAAGTCACTATCCACACTAATCAACATCCTTTTGAATATTGCAAGGCCTTAGAGGTTGTCTATGATCGATAATTCCATTGTTTGAGTACCTATGGGGATCATGTCAAAGATCCCTCATCCATTTCATCCACATCATCATTCACACCGCAAGTCACCATCGAAAAATCACAAGCTTCCACTTCATCTTCCACCCATACACCTCAAAAGGTCAAGATCGTAGACAAAGGGTGTGGCGAGTATGAGCTTCATAATGCCTTCCATGTGGGACGGTTACCATTGTCCCCCCATTCCCATGGCCATCATCTTCTAAAGAAGGAAAAATAATAGTAGCGCAAGATCAATGATAAAATTCCCTTTGTACCAACACAGGTCTCTAGAGAAGAAGCCAAAGAAACAGCTCTAAGTGATTGGCTATATCATGATGAAACTACCCCAACACCTGTCAATCTAGAATACTTTAAAGAAAAATATCCTATACTATTTCAAATTTGTATCAAAATGCCTTACCATGGAACAAGACTTGGCACCGATGAACAAGTTGTTACAGAACTCATACCGATTGATCCTACATCTCCCAAGAAATATGTTCAATACTTTAGTTTAGGATATGCTCCACTGATTGTGACAATCCATGGACCTACTAAAACCTTAGTATAGGTAATGGAATCCTCTTCTAGTGTTGAAAACATCACATCGAGTGTCATCATAGCTTCATGTGAAGAGCTGGACCTTTCTTGCATCTTCCTCGACAATGCCATCTTCATTATTGACCCCCCCTCATTCATCCTGAACTCATTGCTTGGGATTGTCAAGGACCCCCACCTCTCAACATATTTTTGAATGATGAGGCTCTCTCCACATTTCTAGAACTTTGCGACACCTCACGATATGACATATGCTTGTACGCTGATGCCTATTTTGGGGAAGAAGAGATCCTTAGTCTAAAAAAGAAAAAATTAAAAAATAAAAAATTGTCCCCTAGTGAAAACCTCTCAGAGGCACTTTCAGACACATAAGAGAAAAATAAAGACATATCTCCTAGTGAAAACCTCTCTAAGGTGCTAGAAGATGAGGATCTCAATCTTCCCCCAATACCATATCACTAGTAAGAGCGTTCCAACATTCTAATTAAAGGCACATAAGAAATCAACCTCAGCATGCAAGAATCACCTAAGCTCACACATCTAGCAGAAAGTCTCGATACAGAATAAAAATCTAATATCTCCATAGTGCTTCATGAAACACCTGATGTGTTCACTTGGTCCTACACCAACATGTTAGGATTGGATCCGTCATTGGTTGTTCATCATCTTATGGTACATCCTTATGCAAAACTTGTTAAGCAGAAACTCCGTAAGATGCACCCTCAAGTTGTCTTGCTCGTCAAAGAAGAGCTACAGAAATTACTAGATGTTGGCTTTATTCGCCCTATTGATTATCCAGAATGGGTCTCTAATATTGTGCCGGTTGCTAAGAAACCTGGGGGCATCCGTTGTTGTATAGACTTCTGAGACCTTAACAAAGCATGTCCCAAAGATAATTTTCCACTCCCTAACATTGACATGATTGTAGATCTCATAGTAGGACACGAGATGCTCTCCCTCATGGATGGCTTCTCTAGATATAACCAAATTAGAATTGCTCCTGAGGATCAACACAAAATAACTTTTACCTGTCCTTGGGGCACATACTACTGGAAAGTCATGCCCTTTGGTCTAAAGAACATGGGGGCAACCTATCAACATGCAATGACTACTATCTTCCATGACATGATACACAAAATAATGGAAGACTATGTGGATGATCTCCTGGGAAAATCAAGAACAAGGGAAGAGCACCTTGAGATCCTGCAACCAAATTTTGCATGGCTTAGAGAGTACAAGCTTCACCTCAACCTCAAGAAATATGTCTTGGACATAACATCAGGTAAACTCTTGGTGTTCATTGTCTCCCGTAGAGGCATCGAGGTAAATCCTGCTAAGGTCACAGCCATTACAAAAATGCCTCCTCCCAAGACACTCAAACAAATCTGAAGTCTCCAAGGAAAACTACAGGCTATACGAAGATTCATTGCTCAACTTGCAGACAAATGCTATCCTTTTACCCATTTACTTTCCAAAAATGTACACTTTAAGTGGGACTAGAATTGTCAATAGGCATTCAACTGCATCAAAGAGTATCTTGCTTCACCACCAGTCCTAATGGTGCCTATCCCTAGAAAGCCCTTGGTATTATATATATCAGCAACTTCAGTAGCACTGGGGGCACTCTTAGCACAATAGGATGATATCGGTCGTGAGAGAGCTATATACTGCATTAGTAGGACGTTAGTTGGATATGAGCTTAATTACACCCCCATGGAACATGCATGTATAGCTATCATTTTCTGCTCTCAAAAGTTATGGCACTACATGTTAAGTCATTCTATCAAGCTCATATCTAAGGTTGACCCTCTTAAATACCTCCTTTCGAGGACCACACTCATAGGAAGACTGGAAAAATGGGTCATGTTGTTAAGCAAATTTGATATTGAGTATATTGATAGGAAAGCAATCAAAGGACAAGTTGTAGCAGATCAGCTGGCCGAAGCACCCCTCATAGATTATCAGCCACTATCCATTGATTTCCTAGATGAGTCCATTCTCACCATGACAGAACTTACACATTGGAATCTATACTTTGATGGATCCTTCACCAATCATGGTTCAGGGGTAGGAATGCTATTGGTGACCCCATAGGGTGACTACATCCCAAAAGCTTACAAACTTGCTTTCTCCTATATGAACAATGTGGTCGAGTACGAATCTTCGATCGTTGGTCTCAAAATAGTAGTACAATGGAATATCTTACAACTACATGTCTATGGAGACTATCAATTGATCATCAAACAAGTGAATGATGAGTTTACCACAAAGGATGATAAGCTAGTACTCTATAAGCAAATGGTTGATGAATACAAACTATTCTTCACCTACATATAGTTTGAGTAAGTACCTCACCTTCACAACAAAGACGCTGATGCCATGGCTACTATCGGTTCACTTCTAGACATGCCTCAAGATAGCCATCAATGTGATTTTCTCGTGGAACAACTCTTATTGCTAGCATATCATGTCACTGAGTTAGAATTCATTTGTGAGATTGTTGGTCTAGAAAATCCTTGGTACCATGACATTTACACTTACCTCCAACATCACACTTTCTCTCCTGAATCCACCTACAAATAACAAAGATCGCTCATTCGCCAAGCCACCCACTACACTATTCTTGTCGACACTATCTATTATCGAAGCTATGATGGCACTCTCCTTCGATGCTTAAACATGAAAGAAGCTTCCCTTGCCTTACATGAGGTCCACGTAGGTATCTGCAGAGCGCACACAAGTGGATTTGTCCTAGCCAAGAGGCTCTTGCATACCAGATATTACTGCCCTACTATGGAACATGATGCATGTGAGTACATGAAAAAGTGCAAGCCCTATCAGTACCATGGAGATCTCATTCATGCTCCTTCTCAGGGGTTGCAACCTATTACTACACCAAGGCCTTTCTCTCAGTGGGGCCCAGATCTCATTGGCAAAATCCACCCATCCTCCTCTGACGTATACAAATTCATTATCACCACCATAGAATACTTCACTAAGTGGGTAGAGGCTATCACCCTCACTTTCAGCACAGGAAACCAAATCGCCAAGTTCATCCTCTACCATATCATCTGTCATTATGGTATCCCATCTGCCATTGTCACTGACAACAATAAACGTTTCAAAAACCATGATGTTCAGGACCTTTGTGAATAATTCCACATTCAACATCATTGGTCCACTCCATATTACCCACAAGGTAATGGACAAGCTGAGACAACTAATAAAACTCTACTTAAAATCCTCAAGAAAGTTGTCAATGGAACTAGTCATGATTGGCATCTCCATCTCCATCCTGCCCTCTAGGCCTATCGCACTAGTATCTGCACACCCACAAGTGCTACACCATATTCCCTTGTCTTTGGAGTAGAAGCCATCCTACCAATCAAGATCAAATTGCCCTCCTTGTGCATCTCCTTGTGGAATGACATCACTGATGAAGAATACCTTGTTGCACGCCTCCAAGAGCTTGAGTTGTTGGATGAACGACGCCTCAACACCCTCAATCACCTCCAAGCATACCAAAATCAGCTTTGTAGATCCTATAACAAGAAGATCCATGCTAGGGAGTTTGTAGTAGGAGATCTGGTCCTAAAAGAAAATCAAAGGAATCTATCTGAGTAAGAAAAGAAAGGAAAATTTGAGCCTAATTGGCTAGGACCCTACATTGTCACTGCAAAGTATGGCTTTGGAGCATATCACCTCTCCACCCTTTAAGGAGAAGAACTAGAGGAGCCCATAACTATCATTTACTTGAAACAATTCCACAGTTAGTTTGTTGAATACCCCATGTCAAAAATAGAAAAAAAATTAAAAAATATAAAAATTCCAAAAAAATAGTAAAGAGAAATAATCCATCCTACGGTGAAAATCACTCCTTGTGGTGCCTTGGATAAGTACCATGATGGAAACCTACCTGTAGGCATCATGTGTAGGTTCAAACTAGATCTATTGTTCAAATCACCTTCCCATTTTCACCAGTACTATCCAATCCAATTATCCCCTCATTTGAGCTTTGGAATAAACCCATCATCTAAGCTTCCATTGTCCATCATTCCCAAAATATCTCTCATATCCCAATAATGTCCATCTTTCCACGTCACCATTACGTCATTCACTCTACCTTCCTACCCATCCATGACCTTGGTCCCTTTAATGTTTTCACCACGTCACACCCTTTACTACACCAACACCATTCTCTACCTATCATAATTTTTATGCCATGATACCCATCAACAAACTAACATCCACATCATCTACACCACACCTCGTCATTCCACATAAACCAACTGCTATCCTTACATCACCAAGTCTCCCAGAACTACATAGCATCCCCAACCGCATTGTAATGCGCCTTGATCCCGTGGATACAGGGTATGTAGGCAGTCTGGAATATGAAGGAAGTATCTAGTACATAGGTACATACGATGCACCCATCCAACCCATTTGGATGGTCCCACTTTTCTAAGCTTGTTGATTACACTTGACCTATGATCAATATACTTGTTGGCCATCTCATCAAAACATAACACTCTCATGAAAAATCTTTCACCAACATATTGGGTTTTTCGTAACTTGCAACACATATCCCTCTACAATGGACAAAATCATCAATCCTCCCTCCATCCTTTGGCAAGAGATACAATGGATGTGTGTTTTTTGTCAGTCAATATTTTGGTCTTTGATTTTTATCTTATGCATGATTCTTGGACTATGTAAAAACTACCTTGATCTTATTATATCATGGCATGCGGCAAATAATCCAAAATGGGGCATGGTCATTGCTTTTGTATGCCATGCTTGTGGGAATCTCTCATTACTCTGTATTAGTATTCATACATCATAGATCGTAGGGTCAGTTCTAGCATATTGTTCCCCTTCTGCATCTAAGGTTCTTCATACCTTTGGTGTATTAAGGACTTATGCTATGAGTCCCCTTCCTTCGTCTGGACAAGGTTGTACTACTATGGGCATGAATGGGTTCATCCTATTATTTGTAAGGTCAAGTCCTGTGCATGGATGCCTTGTCACCTTGGTTCCACATACCCTGGTGCATAACATTCCATCCTGTATCAACAATAGCACTCAATTTTATTATCATTGGCATAATATCTTAATATGACATTGTTCCTTGAACTTGCATCTACCCTCATTACCCTATCCCTCTCTTATTGCCTCAAGATTCACTACACACTTACATTTCCATTTCCCCTACTTTCTATTATCCATTATTCCCCTACCGTTTTATGACTATTTTCAGGGTCCTATTGACGTATCATGATCACTCGTCCCCCTGCATCACAAACATGTCAGTACCCCATCATGTATCACAAATACATTAGCATATATCTAGATATCATCACATAACATATACATCTACATCATACACAACATCTAAATCCATCTATCGTAAACATGTATACGTTCCATCTTGCATTGAAACACATGTCAAGTCATATCTCCATCATCACAACCATATAATCGATCATCCTACATCCATAATATATATATCATAGAATCTAAATCCATCATATATGCACATCCATAAATGCACTCATCACATATAATCATAAATACCACAATATAAATCAATGCGTCCATCCATAAACATAGTCCATCGATCAAATAGTTCATCTCATATATATATATCTCAAAATGTGATCATGATACAAAATGTGGTCCTCAAACCTATCAAAAAATGGTACATGTATACATCATGCCCCCAAGCAGAGCTGTCCCTGCCTGACTCAGCTGGTCCTGAGTCCCTCTGACATGGGCTTGCCATATCCTACTGACCTGCCTGTCCCGGTGCCATTGGAGGTGGCATCTGTGCTACTGCAAACACCTATGATGAAGAGGGCTACTGAACTGACCTCTCCGACCGTCCTGTCCTCCTAGAACTGGAAGCCCCAAATCTACTACAATAACTAGCTCTCTGCCCTGCAGGCACTATAGCCTCATATACTAACCTGTAGTGTTGTGCCTCCCTAGTGACCTCCTCTATCTACTGATGCATCATCTCCATCACCTCTCTCATCCATAACCCCAATGCCTGACATGCCAGATCTCTCTCTTGCACATACTACTATGCTAAGCCCTGCAACTATGTCACCTGTGCTTGTAATCCCATAACCTGTTCATGTGCAATGCCCATCTGTGCCAACTCTCCCTGTAACTGGACTATCTGAGCATCCCGCTGCTGCACCAAAGACTGTAATCTTGACACATCCACCACATCCTTGATCAGTCCCTATAGTTGAGCCACCAATCCCTCCAGCTAAACTACATGCCCCTCTCGCTGGGCTATTTACACCTGTAATTGGGCTATCTACTCTCGTTCTCAGACTAACTCTAATCCATCTGCATCACCTCTGCCATCACCTCCAATATCTATGTCCATCCCGACTGCCTGTGAATCCTCCTCATCATCCTCATCCATCCCCTCTACCTGTCCCTCATCCCCATCATCATCATCCTCATCGTCATCCTCCTCATTACCCTCATCTTCATCCTCATCATCGTCATCCTCCTCCTCTCCTGCTGCCTCCATGAGCAGTACAAACTGTATGGGTACTGTGAGTCTCACTGGCCTTTGTTGAGCCCACCACTCATCATATGCTATTATAGTCCCTGCATCCACTACATCCCATCTATCATCCCATACCTACAGCTAGAGCCCCTCAAACTTTGCTATGACCACCTCTACATCAGGCACTAGCCCCCACCGTTGTTGCTCATCTCGTATTTGTGCAAACCTCGCCTCCACCTATGGCACATCCTATACTAACCCAAATTGCCGCTGCACTCGCTTTGGCAGGTGTCTATCTATGATCAGCTTTGTTCACCCCATCAGGTACTGTGACTTCATTGCATACCCAAGCTACTCATCATTGTCTGACCAACTCTCCACCTCCCTCCAAGGTCAGCATACAAACTCCACCATCTCATCTATCATGCGCCTCTAGTATCCCATGTTCCCTAACTGATGCTGCATCTGATGTCCTCTATATGCATAAACAAATGGTCAATGTCAGGGCCTATCCCTCACTGTCAGTGGCTGAGTCATTGGGATATGCTCCTAGGCCCAGATATGCAGTAATGTCACTCTGCAACCCAGGCTGCCTGACCGCTTGTATACCACTGAATACATGTCATGATACAAATGTGCCAGTATACATGGACCCCATACATAAACCACTCCATCGGTTAGCATCCAATGTAATACCTCCCCCCAACCTATAGGGAATTTGTGACTCCTCCTATCAGGGACCAATGTCCATACTATCAACCCAACCAAAAATAGAGCCAATGGATCTAACCCCCTCTCCATCGCTATCTGATATACCATCTCTATCCTATCTGCTGAGTACGATAGCTGCCTCGGGGTGAACACCTGGTCCAGATACTCTCTCCCATGTCCCTATCGATAAACCACTCTCTCTCCATGAAGGGGGACCCATAGAATCCTCCACACATCCTCTAATGTGATAGTCACCTCCCATGTCAGAATAGGAAGGTGCACTGCTCTAGCTGAAATCGCTACACCACCATTGTCATCATTGCCCTATCCGTATGAATCAGTGGCATATTTGATATGTGATCTAGTCCTAGCACCCCTAACACAAACCTGTCGGCCCAGTCTAGCTCCTCCCATAGCCTAAATGTGGACGGTTGCCTCTCCTGAGACTGAAGAACATCCCTATCCTCCTGTATCCCCCCAAACAGATCATCATGTTAGTTCATGTCATCATTGCATGCCTACTCCCCCTGTCAGGTTTTCTAAGTCGCTCCTCCTATGACCTCGTAGCTTGAGTTGAGCAAACCCCCCTCTCCCATCTCTGATTAACCTTGCCTGTTCTGCCCCCCCACCCCCTGAGCAAACACATTCCCTATCCTGACTAAACACCCCCCACCATCACAACCCTTGTCAATCATAAATTCCCCCTCTCTCCTCACATTTTAAAAAATCAAAAAAATCAAAAAACATTAAAAAAAATCAAAAAACATTTTAAAAAATAAAAAAAATAAAAAAATATTTTAAAAAAAACAAGCAGCGCCCAATGGGTGCTTAAACTAGCCCCTAGCACCCATTGGGAGCCACAACCCAGCCGCCACCTACCACCTAACCCTCCCCCTATAGGTGCTAGGCGCCACTACCCACCCCGCCCTCCCCTCACCCATCACCTCGCGCCCCACCCTGTGCCACAACCCCGCCGCCACTAGTGCCCACTCAGTGCCACATGCCACCGCTAGCACCATATTCACTTCCCTTAGTGCCCATTGGGTGCCATGCCTTACCCTTTCCTGCCCAAAAATAAAAACCAATCAAACAAAAACAATAAATAAATAAATAATAAATAAAAACAATAAAAACAAACACAAAATAAATAAAAACCTAAAAATAAATCATCATAATAATAATACAATAATAAAAAAAATTTAAATACTAAAACCCAAATAATAAATGAAAACAACAAAAAATCATTAACTAATAAAAACAAAAAATCCATAGTTTTTTTTTTCAAAAATTCAAAAAACCCATAGCATTTTTTTCAAAAATCCAACAACCCATTACAATAGAACAAAATTTCTTCAAAAACTCGTTCAAATCAAACACTTTTTCAAAAAACCAACAAGACAAAAATACAAAAAAAAAAACACAAAAAAAATATATATATATTTCAAAAAAATCATAAAACCTATAAAAAATTTTCAAATTTTTTTTCAAAAATAAAGTCAACCCATTTGCTCATGCCTAATATTCACCCATATTTTTCAGCACCCAAACCCAACCCCCCGTGCCATTCCCCCATAAACCCATTTTCCCAAACCCCCCCGTGCCATTTCCCCATAAACCCATTTTCTGAAACCCCCCATTTACCCTAACGCAACTATCATTACATCAAATCAAGCCAAAATCACAAGGCAAGGTTAAAACTACTCACAGGTTCTCCTACTGCTACTAGCTGCAAGTACTCCTGCACCCACTCCGCTTGGTGCTCCTCTAGAGAAATCCCTGACACTGCTCCTCTTCCTCTCCTATTTTCCACCTCCACAATTACAAAAAGTAACATGAGCTTTATAGCTCTATTTTTTACTTTTTAACCCACTCAACTTTCCTTTTTTCACTTCTTTTTATCTTTTTCTCACTTCTTTTTTATCTTTTTCATCCCACTTTTTATCATTTTTTCCCCTTTTTCCTCAATCCACTTCTGTCTTCCACTTTTTCCATCTCCACCTTATTTTTTTTCCATTTTTTCACCATTTCCCTCATTGCATCCCCATTCTTCAGTCTCGGGACCACCTTTTCCACCCTCTTCCATTGTTTTTCATTGTTTTTTAAGAAATCACTAAAAATTTTATTTTTTCCACCGATCTCTCGAGGGGGCATCACCTCACCACCCATTCAACCTCTTCTCACTCACAGGGACATATTTATCAAAAAATCTATATTTTTTGATATTTTGTCAACCCGCTAACTGCGACAACCGTGATGCCATATCAAAGAGGGGCAAAATGTAGACACCTAAAAATGGTCACAATCAATTTCATCCACCCACACATTCAACCCTAATTGACCTTCATCACTTCGTCCAATCTGATTATTAATTAAATAATTTTCAATTATTTAACTAATTTATTCTGCACCTTTATCATGTCATAAAAATCAATTCTTCTACTATAGTTTGGAAATTAAATATTTTTTACTATAGTTCATCCAAAAAATTAAATAAATTATCATATTTATTTAATTCCTTATTTTGTGCACTTTTGATTACTTTTTGTAATCATGATTATTTTCTTCTAACCCATGTGCAAATGAAATAATTTTAATTAATTCATCATTACAAACCCCCATGTTTCGAGAATTCCACTTGTCATTCAATGTACACACATGTACATGACAAGTGGTACTTTGGAAGTAGGGGTAAATTTTCCAAATTGAGTAATTTGTCCTCTTTCTTTCATCCCACTCCATGTGTCACTATTCATCTCAATTTTAAATTCCATGTGGCACTATTTGAACACTATTCCTCTAATTTTAAATTCCACTTGTCCTCTCTATGGAATTTAAAATTCCTCACAAAGTCCATGCCTTACCTTTTTATAAACGAGTCCTTACATGTCATACACCTATTCAATCCTAGCCATCCATCCATTCAAACTTGCATTCTTATCCATTGATCATCCCTTGAATCTTGGGGTAACCTTATGACCCAATCCAATCATGTCATTTGTCCAATTCTCCTTGCTTGAGGATCCTCAAGTAATCTCCACCATTGATCCTTCAAATTGATCCTATCCCTCCAATCCAATCTCCAAAAATCTATAAATTGAGGCCTCCACCTCCCATTTGGAACAAGTCATTTTGTGCAAGACCTCCACCTCCCATTTGGAACAAGTCATTTTGTGCAATGTTATGTTGTCAATTTTAGTGCTCACATCTATAGCTCTTAGTGCAATTCAACATAGTCTAGTTTAGTTTATCATCCATTTAGGACATATCATCACTAGTTTTCTTAGATAGGGTGCATGTTTTAGTATAAAAGCATAGTAGTGATTAGTCCAATCTTGAGGTCCCTTGGACTTTAGATTGGGTACATTTTAGGTGTAATTTGCATCTATTTTAGGTCTCATTTTCATAGGTAGACAACTGTTAACACAATTACAGACTATGTAGTAAGGTTCACATCGATGGCAATAAGGTACAAGATATACTTCACAAACTAGGGGAACTCTATCTCCAGTACAGCCATCTACATTACTTATGAGATGGTTAAGAAGAATGTGGATTATGACCTTTGTGAGTTGCTCCAGCAACAATTGATGGAAAATCTGAAGAAGACAAAGGAATCTAAATATGCATTCAAGTATGATACATTGATCATTTGCTTATTTTTCTATTTCAAGAAAGAATTACCAGAAATGAAGAATTTTTTTCTTGTTTGATAACCAACCTATTGCCTCACAAATAAGGAATCATTTAAATAGCATACGAAGCCATGATGCACAGAATGCAACCCTGTGGGGGTATTTAAAAAACTTTCAAAAGGCAATGCAATCTAGGGAAAGAATTCCTAAGTCAATAGTTGAAAAATACAAAAATGAAATATGTTTCATTGTGAATAAAGATCAATGCATGATGGTGGATGTGGAGCCAAGGATAGTTTGGGTTCCACCTTTGGGGTATGAAGTAACTGAGGAAGTGTTAATTGGCTCAACTGACCTCATGTTGAGTAAGCCTAGAGATCCTACTGAGGAAAGATTTGGCACTTATGAGGAAATCTCAGTAAAAATGCATGTTGAATTGAGAAAGCTTGAATCTGTAAAGAGTGCTAGAAAAATGGCAGAGGAATATACCCAAAGAAAAGGGTTTACTAAAGAACAAATCACAGAAACAAGAGAAAAGGTAGAAGAAGCAAGGGCAACTAAACAAAAGAAGCAAGGTGAACCTAAAAAGGCTATGGAAGAGCCTAAGAAGAAAGCAAAAGAGCCTGCAGTAACAAGGAGAAGACAAGAGGTTCAGCCTCTACTCAAACTACAACTACATTCTCTAGCCCCACACCTTTTATGAGTGTAGAAGCACCTACAAAGTAAACCACTACAAAAGAGCACAAGAGAAAGAAAACAAAAGGCAAAAGGATGTATGTTAGTGTAGGAGCTGATCATGAAGAAGAAATTGAATCAGATGAAGAAGTTAAGAAAATGAAGACTAAGGCTAGTGAAGTCTCTGGGAGAAAACAAGACAAGCCCTCTAATAAGGGTAGAAGCAAGAAAGAGCCAAGGAAAATAGAGCCTAAGAAAGCAGAGGCTACAATAAATTTGGAAGATGTCTTAAATGCTATGGCAACACATGGTAATGTAAAGCCAATAGCAGACCTATATGATGAGTATAATGATGCAGATAAAAACATCATTGAAACTGCAGTGATTAAATTCTTAGAAATGTTTAATAAATCCCTCCATGAGGTAATTACAGATCTACCTGATAGCTTGGGTAGTGTCATGTCTACTAGAAAGGAGGTATCTATGGCAAAAGACTTAGAGCTAAGAGAACATGCACTGATAGAATTGTGTCTGGAGATAATTGCTAAGGAGAAAACAAAAGTCACCAAGATGCTTGGAAAGTAGTTTGACATAAAGAAAAGGACAAACATTTTAATGTCTGGGGACATAGAAAAAGTGGTAAAGGACATAGGAAAAGTGACTCTCAATGTCTTAAGAGAGCTCAATATCCCAACAATTCATGACAAGGAAGAACCAATTGTTTGCTAATGATACTTCCCTTCCGTAAGTTAGCTTAGATCAGGGCTTCAATCAAACTGAGACTACTCCTCTAGTAAGCCCAGAAAAATATGAAGAGATGAAGGAGAAAGAAGAGAACATAGCATTTGAAAACATTGAAATCCCTTTGGAGAAAGATGAAACCGGTGATCAAGAAGAGATAGATGATGAATAAGCCAAGGTAAGTCCTTCTCTGGAACATAAAATTGATGAGCAAGAAGCTATGGAGCAAGATCCATTGGACCAGAATAAAGAAGAAGAAGTGGTAAGAGACACTGATTCCACTCAAGATCTAGTTGATACTATAAGATAATTTTTGGAGAAGCAGCAAAAAGCATAGATTTTTGATTCACCTAAGTTACTGCAAGGGCCAATCAATTTAGATTGCATGTCACCTTTGTAAAAATTGAAATTAGGGACAATTGTCCAAGCTAGAGCTCAGGAATACATATTAAAATCCTACATTCAAGATAGTGAACACATTGATAAGGCCTCTGATGTTTTGAAAAAATTGATGCCTGGACTGTAGGACACATCCCTAGCACCATCAGAGAAACTTAAAAGGCTCATAAATTCTGTAAGTTCACATTTTGAATCTTTTGAAAAAGCTATAGATAATAAGGTTAGGGTGCAGATAAATGATAAGAGGCTAATTGAGCTGAAGGATAAGTTAGCTAAGGATACAATTTTGTTAAACAATGACATTTAGAACATAGATACTACTATAAAGAAATCTAGCGATATATATAAAATTTGTCAAACATGGCCTGAAACCACAAAAGAAATGGAGGAGAAAATAGATGACTTGGAGATTCAATTGATAAAAATCTCAAAAACATTTGATCTAGCATTTGACTCCATCATTAATAAGAAAGTATAAATTGAAGGCATTCATGCAAAGATAAGCAGTCTACAAAGTAAGAAAGAAGCCACTAAGAGCAAAATGTGCCAACTCAAAGAAGTAATAGTTCTATCTAAGATTGATTCTATGACTGGTCTTTTAGTAGAGGAAACAAAAGTAAAGGCAATAACTGATGTGCCTACCACTATAGAGAAAGTAGAGGAGTTGGTGTTTCAAGTGAATGGAAACATTCAAATTTTGAGCAGTGCTAAGGCTAAGTGGGATGGAGAAATTGCTCAATTGAAATCTATATACATAGACATCCTCTCCACTTTTTAGTAGGTAAGCTATATGATTACACTTGTACATATGCAACAAAGTATAATAGTTTTGCAATTTTGATACAATTTTGTCACTTGTACATACACCTTTGCCATTAATGTCAAAGGGGGAGAAGAAGAACCAATGAAAAATGGCCAAACATCTTAAGGGAAAAAGAAAAATAGAGTGTACATAGTAAGGGGGAGTAGTATGAGCATTTTTCACTAAGTGTTGCCATTAATGACAAAGGGGGAGATAGTTGACAACATGGTTAAGAGACAATACTGATATGTTGAAGATTTGATGTTGTCATTGATGGTAACAATCAGATATGACTTGGAACAGTTCTTGAAACAAGTTGTGCACAACTTTTTTGGTCTGGGAAGATTGACTTAGTTAAATTAACTAAGTATTGGCAAATTATTGTGTTAGTGACAGAGATTCAATTGACACTCCTTTGTAGATGAAGATTTTGGCGAGTGGTTCTAGTATGTCACACATAGTTATTATACAATGCTATGTCCCAAGTTTCATGCCTTAATAATCTTTGAAAGCCATACTATGAATTGCCTAAGTCCAGATAAGCAGAGTTTAGTTATAAATAGTACAGATCACCTGATGATTTCAGTCTGCATTCCTCCAGTATTGGTTATTTCCAGTTATAGTTTGGAGGTGTTGTAAACACATATGAGAAGTATCTAATTCTAGATTTGAAGAGTCTAAAGTCTACCAAAAGATCATCTACAAGCTTCTAAGTATCACAAAGACAGAGTTAATAGTTCTGAGATCTACATCTTGCCACACAAGAATATTATGACTTACAGTTATGAAGGTATGATTGGTGATGCATAATGAATGTTTGGTATGAATGTATGAGTCTAGTATGGTCCACATTAGAAGTTGTGATATGCCAGACAACATGGTTAAGTGTATAGTTAAGAATGAAGCTGACACTCGTGTTGGATCATTGTGCGGTGAAGATATATTACTTGTATCGTTATTCTAAGTGGTTGTATAATAGGTCCACACCTATATGAAGGTTCTTGAAGGATTGTATAGGTTCGCATTGCTGCTTGTGTAAAAGATCAAGCCGACAAAGTATAACTTTTGTGTGCACGTTTCAAATATGGCATGCCAACCAAGTTTTGAGTTAAATCTTCTTACAAAGATGTATACTTGATAGATTTCGATGTTAGAAACATATGATGATGTGAATGCATTGTGAAGTTATTGTGTATACGATTCTTGTGATCTAAAAAGTGCAGTAAGGGTTCAGAAGAATAAACAACAGAGCATATGTGAATAGGGTAGACATAATGAAGACCTTTGAATCTATATTTTGAACTATCAATGGAACTGTATTCCAGGATTTAGTAGATGCAATTGTAATAGTTCTTTTCAGGTAATGAGCCACCCTTTCTCTATCTTCTTTCTTTATGGAAATGAGCCTATTGTAGTGAGAACTTCTTTGGACAGTGAGTCCTTGGGTAGTGAGCCTTTCTGTAATCTAGTTTTGATATTATAATATATTGTGAGCTAACACTCATCGTAGTTTTTCCCTTTTTTGGTTTTCCATGTAAAAATCCTAGTGTCTATGTGTTATGACTTTGTGGCTGCTCTTCCTATGTTTATTGTGCTTTCATATTAATGAATTTGGTATATGGATTAAAGAACATGTGAAAGAATGGTTTTATAGAATATTGATTAACACCCCCCTCTCAGTATTCCTTGAGTTCAACATGACTTCCACATCGTTAAGAGGGAACTTATGGTATTTTTGGTAGGTGGACGGAAGGGCTTGCATGGCATGTAACCATGGTCAGTTGAGGAGAAGATTATATAGAAGGTCAAGATCAACCACATGACATAGGTGGGTAGTGAGTGGACCCACCTTTATACAGAGGCATATGGTACCTTTGTATTCTCTTTCTGTGTTGTCATATTCCTTGATGGAAATGAACAAAGACTCTAAGTCAATCATTGAATACCCCATGAGTTTTATGAACTTTAATGTACATATATTCAAACTAGATCCATTATCCAAGTGGACCCTCAATCTTGTGGTTGGTGATTTGGACTTTGATATGGAGTGCTTTATTATGAGTGGGATCGATGGGTGGCATGTCGATGTGGCTAAAACTGAGATGGTAGGATAAGAAAATTGAGCCACTAGGTTTTGGAACTAAGTGAGAGGTATGTCAATGGTGACATGGGATTCTTTGAGACCCTTGTCAAGGATTTTGTGATGGATGGTAGATGCCTTAAGGAGTTCTAAGATGGATATTTGTGTGGGGGTCTTCCCAAGATGGTCAAGGAGGTTATATTCAGAAGTGGTAGTGGTGGTGGATGGAGATGGTCCCTTTATAGTTACACACCCATGGTGGGTAGTAATGACACATTCAGGGGTTGGTATTTTTGAGTTTGATGGTGGTAACACGAGTAGAATCAAAATCTATTTGACCTACTACATTATTGTAAGGAGGTGGAATGTTGTTGTAATTGATGTTGTTGGCTTGCTTGTTGGGATTACTGTTGGAGGATGATGGTTTGGATGTGGTTTAGTTATTGTTATAGTGGGGAAGAGGGTCTTGGTAGACTCCTCGTCCATCGTTAGGTGAGGTATTGTTGTTCCATTATATTTGGATGTCATCGTGATCAATGAGGTCTTGGGTGTAGTTTTTCAATTTCATACATTTACTCGTGGCATGTCCTTTTGGTGCAATCACGGTTAGGAGGGTCCTCAAAGAGAACTATCTAGGCTATGCAACTAGAGTAAATACAATAGAAACAACTCAAAGATATTAAGCAAATGCAGATTCAATCATTCAGTGTATCATAGAATTCAAATACAAATCAGTTGGCAACATGCTGGCTTACAGTTAGGGCTCACAGGCTTGATTACAAAATATGAGAATACACAAGATACAACTTTTATGCTCTTTCACACAAATTCAAACTATTTATCTTCTAAATCATGAGAACTACTTTCCTAAGGATCTATTACATCAATATATATCATCTCCAATACAAAAGATTCCTCCACATTGGCCAAGGAAGATCACAAACTCCAATGAAGAGCTATAACGTGTGTACATAGATAGGTCAAACCTAAATAAATAGAACTCCTCCACAAATGAATAGAATGATGTGTAGATCTTGAGGAAGGTTGGATGTTGAACCAAACAACATTGAATTATGTGTCATTAAGCTTTGAAGGTTGTGAAATGCTCCACAAGTCTTCTCCTTTAGCTAATTATCTGAGACTATCAAGATCCTCTGCTCTGAGAAAAATAGTTGATCTTTTGATAGTGATAACTTTTTGGTACTTGATCCAAATGCTCTAAATTTAGGATATTTTGTGCATGAATGAATGTAGATGCTAAGTCCAGCTCCACAAGGTTTGAAATGCAACTTCGATAGAATACAGACCAAAATACAAAAACTGCTACTGACTAAACTACTTGAACTGAACTAGAAAATGAAAAGAAACAAATTGAAGTGCAAACAAACTAAAATGCAAATATTTTTGGTTGATGCAAGATTGCTCTTGAACCAGGGATGCTCCTGCATTAGACATCCAAGGTTATTGAAAAAGTGAGTCCCTCACTTTGTTGGGGCTAGAGGGAAACCAAGAAGGTTTGCCTCAGTCTAAGAAATCTATGATGAATCTCTTCCAGTCTGCCTTTCTGCTTCACAAGGTATTCTTTGTATTGTCTTCCTCTAGTGCTGCATCCAATTTTGTTGTCCAAAATATCTTCAATCTGCTCCAATGCTTGTTGTGGTAAATGCTTCTTCAAGTCTTCTTCAATGCTAGCACTAAACTCTGCTACATGATACTGATATAGGTCTGCAATGTTGAAAATAGGTGATATACCTAATGTCTATGGTAACTCCACTTCATATGCATTTCTTGAATCAAATTTCTTGAGTATCCTACAAGGTCCAAACTTCTTCATCTTCAACTTGTTATATGTTCCCACTGGAAATCTTTCTTTTCTCAAGTACACCATCACTTCATCTCCTATACACCATCACTTCATCTCCTACTGCAAACTCTTTGTGTCTCTTATTTTTAGTTGCCTTCTCCTTGTACTTGATGTTCATCTCCTCCAAATGCTTCTTCACCTGATTATTCACTATCTCCATATGTCTTACAAATTCTTCTGCTTCTACACTTCTCTTTCCTTCCATACCAATATCTCTCAACTCTATTACTCCTCTAGGGTTTACTCCAGTAGCAATCTCAAAGGGTGTTCTTCTAGTACTTATGTTCTCTAAATTATTATACGCAAACTCTGCTTATGCAAGAATCAAATCCCAACTTCTTGCCTTCTCTCCAACCAAACATCCAACAAGTTTCTAAAACTCCTATTAACTACCTCTATCTATCCATCAGTCTGTGGGTGAAATGCTAAACTAAATTTCAAATCTATCTTCATCTTCTTCCAAAGTGTCTTCCAAAAGTATCCAACAAACTTTGTATCTTTGTCTAAAATTATACTCTTAGGTAATCCATGCAATCTCACAATCTCCTAGAAAATAGGTCAACTACATGCACTGCATGAGTTGTCTTCTTACAAGGTATGAAATGTTCCATCTTTGAAAATCTGTCCACCACTACAAATATTGAATCATGTCCTCTTTGTGTCTTAGGCAATCCCATTACAAAATCCATACTTATGTCTTCCTAAGGTCTCTCCGGTACTGTCAAAGGTTTATACAATCCTATATTCTGACAACTTTGTTTTGCAACTTGACAAACTTTGCAACCCTACACAAATTTCCTAACATCCTTATGTATCTGAAGCTAAAAGTAATTTTCACTCAGCAAAGCCACTATTTTATCAATGCCAAAATGTCCTACCAATCAATCACTATGTTTCTCCTTGATCAAATTATCTCTCATAGAACTTCTAGGTATGCGCAACTCATTTCCTCTAAACAACATAACTCCTTGAATGAAATAGTCCAACCACTTACTTCTATCTGTCACAATAGGTTCCTTACATGCTTTCCAAGGTTCTACAAAATCAAGATCTCCCTCATACATGTTCTTCAATTCATCAAACCCCAACACTTCAACTATCATCTCTGTCAACAAATTCCTTCTCCTACTCAATGCATCTACAACTTTGTTTAATTTTCCACCCCTATGCTTCAACACAAAGGTATAACTCTGCATGAACTCTACCCATCTCATATGTCTCTAATTTAGCTTCCCTTGACTGTTCAAATATTGCAAAGCTTGATGATCTGTATACAACACAAACTCCTTATGCAACAAGTAATGTCTCCACTTCTTCAAGGCTTGAATTATAGTATAGAACTCTTGATCATCAACTGAATATCTTCTCCTTGTATCATTCAAATTTTCATTGGAATATGCTATAGGTCTACCTTCTTGACTTAACACTACTCCAATTACATTTCCACTTGCATCACAATCTACTTGAAATACCTTATTGAAATCTCATAATGCCAAAATAGGTTGTTTTGTCAATTTCTGCTTCAACAATTCAAAACTCCTGTCTGCTCCTAATGTCTACTTGAAATCTTTTCTATCACCTTTCATTGTCTCTGTTATAGGGTTACAAACTGAACCAAAATTTCTAATGAACTTCCAGTAAAACCTAGCCAATCCATGAAATGATTTGACTTATCCAATGCTGTCTAGTGTAGGCCATTCAACTATTGATCTCACTTTCTCAGGGTCCATCTTTAATCCTCCTGTAGAAATCACAAATCCCAAATACACTAGTTCTTCCTTCATGAAACTACACTTCTTAAGGTTTATCAACAATTTCTCCTCTCAGTCTCTACAATACTTGTCTAAGGTGCTACAAATGTTCCTCTTTTCTCTTACTAAAAATCAGAATATCATCCAAGTATACAATAACAAACTTACCCAAGAATTTATTCAAAACTTCATTCATCAACCTCATGAAAGTACTTGATGCATTTGTCAATCCAAAAGGCATCACTTACCATTCATACAATCCTTCATTTGTCTTGAAAGCAATCTTCCATTCATCTCCTTCTCTGATTTTGATATGATGGTATCGTCTCTTCAAATCTATCTTTGTGAAATATTGTGTTCCACTCAAACAATCCATGATATCATCCATCCTAGGTAAAGGAAATCTACACTTAACTGTGATCTTGTTTATTGCTCTAGATTTGTACACATTCTCCATTTTCCATCTTTCTTTGGTGCAAACACTATAGGTACTACACAAGGACTCAAACTTTCCTAGATCAAACCTTTTCTTAACAACTCCTATATCTATTTGTTTAATTCTTCATCTCTACCAGTGTCATTCTGTGTACTACTTTGTTAGGTAAACTAGTTCTACGTATAAGATCCATGTGATGATTGACACTCCTAATTGATGGTAATCCTTTAGGTACATTATCTGATATAATGTCTTCATATTCTATCAACAACTCTTTTATCTCCTCTGGTTGTGATTCTTCAGTCTTCAATGCTTCAGCTTCTTAGGAATCAAGGCATAACACATATTCTTGTCTCAAACCATCCAGAAATTTTCTTCCATCTACCAAATAGATTCTAGCATTCCCACATACTTTACCCTTAGGATCATCTTCCAAAAGAATAAAGGTAATTCTCTTCCCATTTGATGTTATAGTGTATGTATTCTTTCTCCCATCATGTATAGCTTTTGTATCATACTGCCAAGGTCTACCCAACAAAATATGACAAACATCCATAGGCACAATATCACACAATAATTCATCATGATATGATCTAATATGAAATTTCACCAAACATTGTTCACTCACTAATACCTTATGATCATCCTAAATCCATGCTACCTAATAGGTCTTAGGGTGTTTCAATCTTTCCAACTTCAGCATAGTCACCATCTCCTCTGAAACTAGGTTATCAAAACTATCACTATCAATTACAACTTTACAACATTTACCTCCTAATTTACATCTGGTTTTGAACAAACTTTACCTCTACAGTGGTTCCTCATTTGTCTCTACTTGAGATAGTGCTCTCCTCATCACAAGTGATTCTCCTTTCTTAGGTTTTCTAACTAAACTAGGTGATCCAATAGGTTCTTCTTCCACATAGGCTACTCCTCCACTGATCTCTATTTTCTTTCTTGTACTCCGCTGATTACATTCAAATGCTCCATGTCCTTCACCTCCACACTTGAAACAAGTGCCTCTGAATGTCCTCCTATTAGGTCCTCTTCCTTCTCTTTAGTATACTTCACTCTAGTATGGCTAGGGTTACCTCTATAGTAGAAATTTTTGTCATCTCTCTGGTATGCATTGTTATATTTATCTTCCTTTTTGAATGTGTTCTCTTGTCTATTCTTCTCCCCATATGATCTCTCTCCTCTATAAAATGTTCTACCTCTCTAAAATTTACCTTCTCTCCCTCTTTGTCTCTGATCATGCCTCTTATTCAACTTCTCTTCAACCTTGAGGGCAAACTGATATGTTTCTTCTAGTGTTGTTATCCTTACCAAACTCAATTCTTCTTGAATGTTCAATTTGAGTCCATTGATGTATCTAGACACTTTATCTTTGCTTTCTTCACTATGTCCTATCCTTATTATCATCTTATAAAATTATTCATTATACTCCTTCACAAATTTCTCCTTTTGTCTCAGGTTTTGCAATCTTTTCAACAATTCCAACTCATAGTCAGCAGGTACAAACTGATTCTTCAATTTTTTCACCATCCTATCCCATTTTGTAATCTTTTATTTTCCTTTTCTATTTATATCCAATTGAGTGTCTCTCCACCATATAGCAACATATCCTTTCAACTTGGTCTTTTCAAATTTCACCTTCTCCAGATCTTCAATTTCTTCATACTCAAAGTATTCTTCCATGTCATTTATCTAGTCAATCAACTCTTCAGGGTTCAAATTGCCAGTGTAATTATGTACATCAACTCTAGGTCTCTTTCCAATCTTTGAAATATCTTGCAACATCTTCACTTGATCTAATTCTTCTTCCTCATCATCACCTCCTAGGGTTTCACCAATTTGTTCAACAGATTGAAATTCCTCTTCATCATCACTTTCAACATTAGGTCTAGGTGTCAATCCTCTTCGCCTATCTTCCTTAATAGTATCCAATCAAATTCTCATTATTTTCATCATTTCCATCATCTCATCCATCCTACCAGCCATTGTTCCAACAACAGGGATTCTCCTCGGTGGCATCTTCCTAGGATCAAGTGCAAACTGCCTCAATTTGGTGATCAGACTACAAGGTGACAACTGCCTCACAATCAGCGATCGGTTATGACATGAGAAACTTGCCTTGGATTCAGTGATCTATCCACAACAAGATCTTATGAAATTCCTTCACCAAATTTTCTCAATTCACTCCCAAAGGTTCAAACTTTCGCTCTGATACCACTTAGTGCAGTCATGGTTAGGAGGGTACTCAAAGAGAACTATCCAAGCTGTGTAGCTAGAGTAAACAAAATGGAAACAACTCAAAGATATGAAGCAAATACAGATTCAATCATTTAGTATATCATAGAATTCAAATACAAATTGACTAGCAACATGCGGGCTTACAGTTAGAGCTCACAGGCCTGATTACAAAATATCATAATACACAAGATACAACTTTTAAGCTCTTTGACACAAATTCAAACTATCTATATTCTAAATCATAAGAACTACTTTCCTAAGGATCTATTACATCAATATATATCATCTTTGGTACAAAATATTCCTTCGCATTGGCCAAGGAAGATCACAACTCCAATGAAGAGTTGTAATGTGTGTACACGGATAGGTCAGACCTAAATGAATGGAACTCCTCTGCCAATGAATGGAATGATGTGTGGATCTCAGGGAATTTCATTCATGAACCTAACAACATTGAATGATGTGTCATTAATCTTAAGAGGTTATGAAATGCTCTGCAAGTCTTCTCCTTTAGCTAATTATCTGAGACTGTTAGGATGCTCTGCTATGAGAAAATAATTGATATTTTTATAGCAATAACTTTCTGGTACTTGATCCAAATGCTCTGAATTTCAAATATGTTGTGCATGAATGAATGTAGATGCTAAGTCTAGCTTCACAAGGTCTGAAATATAATTATGATAGAATGTGGACCAAAATACAAAAGTTGCTACTGACTGAACTACCTAAACTAAACTGGAAAATGAAAAGAAACAAACTGAAGTGCAAACAAACTAAAATGCAAATGTTTTTGGTTGATGAAAGATTGCTCTTGAACCAGGTATGGTGATACATCACCTTTTATGTAATGATAGTCACAATATTCATTTTCTTTATACCACGTAGGTTTAGGTTGGTTTTCGTCAAATGGTTTCATCGTGGGGAACTCAACCATGTTTTCTTGGACTAGTTTTTGGAACACAACCTTGAGTGGTTCACCCAAGGGAGTATACTTGCATTCTAGATTGTTAGGGGGATTCTTCTTTTGAGGAGTAGATGGGACCAAGACATTGTTTGAAAAATTTTGGACTACATTTGTCTCTTTATCCTTAGGATCGGTGATTTCGATATACTTGGAATCGGTAGCACCATCTGGTGCAGGAGCACCTTAGCAAATTAACGTTGCCTAGACAAATCTTTGAGTTTGTTTATAATGCTTCAACATTGTAACATTGTTAATCAAGTCACTATTAGGTGTTCAGGTCATTAGGAGGTTCAAATATGTATTTAGTGCATACTATGTAAAGATTGCCAATGTAAAATGAAAAAAAAGAACAATATAGTGGAATACCAAAGGTCATTCACTTGGAGGAAGTTAGAAAGAAGTTGGAAACTAAGGAGTCAAGCATGAAATGCCTTTAAAAGTCTTTGTAATCTTTGGAGATGGCGTGGGTGATTGAAGTTAGGAGTTTTGAATAAAGAAATCCACTGTTTTTCTGCATTTTTCATCAGAAAATGATGTTTCTAGGCCTTGTACGGCTCTGTATGGGCATGCATGGCTGTATAATTAATTGTAAGTATTAGTGTTTTCAATGACCTTCTAGTTGCCATTTATTTCATGCATTTTGGTCTTGTTTTGTGAAAGATATTGGTAGTTTTTTGAAAACTGTCAAAAGACAGTTAAAACATTGTCTTAGGGTAAACAATGGTTAAACAAGATTATGTTTCTTTGACTATGCATGGTGGAAAAACCTAAGAATCTATGAAAAGGTTATTGTTTTGAGTGTTCTTTCATATGTCAAGTTTGCAGTTGAAAAGGATTTGATTTACATATGTTATTTTGATGCCCTAGGGACAGTTTTCCCTTTGATTCAGACTGTCGAGCAAGAACAGTAAGGGTTTTGTGTTTTGTCGATGAATTTATGACCTATTAAAGGTGGGGATGTATGAGAAAGGTGCCAAGGTGTTTGGGGAATGTTGACAGAGTAAGGGTTTATCAAAATCCTTAAGTGTTTATGGCTTTGTAAACACTGTCCTATCATGGGAGTAAGTCAGCCATAGTCATGACTGTTATGAGACTGTTTTGTGTTCCAATAAGGTTTGTAAACCCTAGAAGGGTGTAGAACGAGATGTTTTGAATGTGAGATGTTCTAAATGTTCTCAACCCATAGAAAGAGATGCAGATCAAAGAAAGGTGCTTTATTAACTATTTTTGTGAATGATAAAGGACTGTCATCCCTATGTGCAGTCAGAAAACAGGGCAGTAAAGGAAGCAAGTCTTAAGGATTGTATAAATGTCCCTGTGTATGGACTTTTGGCATTATTAATAGCTTGGGAAGGCACACTATAACATGTTCCTTAGGGTTTGAAACCTATAGAACCAAGAACTAGTTATTGTTTGTCCTGATATTGAATGAGTTGAGTGAAGTTGATCAGCCTTGTTTGAGTCTGAGAGAGTTAAAAACTCAGTTTGTGCCATTGATTTATGAAGACCTCTTGTGAAGTTGATGAGCTTATGGGATTTTAAATCCATTATTTTGAAATATACCTAGAAGGAGTTGAATTTATCATTATCCTCTGCATCATTTTGGTATCAGAGCTCAGAAGATTCTGAGCATGTAGATAGAGCGCCAAAGGAGGCAATCTACACCAGGATTTTAGGGTAAGCATTGGTTTTTGCTACATGATTCTTGTTGTGAAGTTTTATGGTTGCAAGTGCAAGTTCACTCACTTTAGTAGGTAGATAGGAAGGTTTGTCAAGAGGGCCAGAGAAGATGGTCCATTAGTTGTCGCCAAAAGTCTTGGGGAGAGAGGCAAGAGAGGACTTCCAGGTGAGGGACAGGAGTGTTGTTGTAGCAGGAAGGAGTGGATTTCTGATGCACCTTGGAGGCAACCAGTCAAACTCCATTAATAGGAGTCATAGTTGGAAAGTAAAGAGGAAGCAAAGGAGACATCAAGTCAGGGTTCAAGACATAAAGAGGCAAAAGTCATTTGAAGCAGACCACACAACTCTTGGGACAAGAGTTTTCTTCATGCTGAGGAGTATGGTGTAGGAGCACCTTGGAAAATTAAGGTTGCCTAGACAAATCTTTGAGTTTGTTTGTAACGATTCAACATTGTAACATTGTTAATCAAGTCACTATTAGGTGTTTAGGTCATTAGGAGGTTCAAATATGTATTTAGTGCATAATATGTAAAGATTGCCAATGTAAAATGAAAAAAAAGAACAATATAGTGGAATACCAAAGGTCATTCACTTGGAGGAAGTCAGAAAGAAGTTGGAACTGAGGAGTCAAGAATGAAATGCCTTTAAAAGGCTTTGTAATCTTTGGAGATGGTGTGGGTGATTGAATTTAGGAGTTTTGAATAAAGAAGTCCACTATTTTTCTGCATTTTTCATCAGAAAACGTTGTTTCTAGGCCTTGTATGGCTCTGTATGGGCATGCATGGTTGTATAATTAATTGTAAGTATTAGTGTCTTCAATCACCTTCTAGTTGCCATTTATTTCATGCATTTTGGTCTTGTTTTGTGAAAGATATTGGTAGTTTTTTGAAAATTGTCAAAAGACAGTTAAAACCCTGTCTTAGGGTAAACAGTGGTTAAACAAGATTATGTTTCTTTGACTATGCATGGTGGAAAAACCTAAGAATCTATGAAAAGGTTATTGTTTTGAGTGTTCTTTCATATGTCAAGTTTGCAGTTGAAAAGAATTTGATTTACATATGTTATTTTGATACCCTAGGGACTGTTTTCCCTTTGATTCAGACTGTCAAGCAAGAACAGTGAGGGTTTTGTGTTTTGTCGATGAATTTATGACCTATTAAAGGTGGGTATGTATGAGAAAGGTGCCAAGGTGTTTGGGGAATGTTGATAGAGTAAGGGTTTATCAAAATCCTTAAGTGTTTATGGCTTTGTAAACACTGTCCTATCATGGGAGTAAGTCAGCCACAGTCATGATTGTTATGAGACTGTTTTGTGTTCCAATAAGGTTTGTAAACCCTAGAAGGGTGTAGAAGGAGATGTTCTGAATGTGAGATTTTCTAAATGTTCTCAACCCATAGAAAGAGATGCAGATCAAAGAAAGGTGCTTTATTAACTATTTTTGTGAATGATAAAGGACTGTCATCCCTATGTGCAGTCAGAAAATAGGGCAGTAAAGGAAGTAAGTCTTAAGGATTGTATAAATGTCCCTATGTATGGACTTTTGGCATTATTAATAGCTTGGGAAGGCACACTATAACATGTTCCAAAGGTTGGTTAGGAGAGTTAGGGTTTGAAACCTATAGAACCAAGAACTAGTCATTGTTTGTCCTGATATTTTATGAGCTGAGTGTAGTTGATCAGCCTTGTTTGAGTTTGAGAGAGTTAAAAACTCAGTTTGTGCCATTGATTTATGAAGACCTCTTATGAAGTTGATGAGCTTATGGGATTTTAAATCCATTATTTTGAAATATACCTAGAAGGAGTTGAATTTATCATTATCCTCTGCATCACCATCTCCTATGACGTTCTTATTTTTAGCCCAAAACTTAGGTTTGTCATTAGATGGTTTTTTGTTGTAAATTTTGACCAAACCTTTCTATAGACACATGAAAATGGTCACAATCAATTTCATCCACCCACACATTCAACCCTAATTCACCTGCATCACTTCGTCCAATCTAATTGTTAATTAAATATTTTTTAATTATTTAATTAATTTATTTTGCACCTTTATCATGTCATAAAAATCAATTTTTCTACTATAGTTTGAAAATTAAATATTTTTGACTATAGTTCATCCAAAATATTAAATAAATTATCCTATTTATTTAATTCCCTATTTTGTGCACTTTTAATTACTTTTTGTAATCATGATTATTTTCTTCTAACCCATGTGCACATGAATTAATTTTAATTAATTCATCATTACAAACCCCCATGTTTCTAGAAGTCCACTTGTCATCCAATGTACACACATGTACATGACAACTGATAATTTGGAAGCATGGGTAAATCTTCCAAATTGAGTACATTTGTCCTCTTTCATTCACCTCACTCCATGTGTCACTATTGTTAGGAACCCGTGTTTAGCCCTTCTCTTTACTTTGTCAGTATATTTTTGTTGGATGCATATGCTTTGTAAGTCATCCCATAAGTATATTGTATTATCCCACATTCATGGGGAGTAATAATTATTTAGATTAGACTTAGTATATAAGTACGTGTTGAGGCCAATGAAGCCATCCATGAGTTTATTGTATTGAGCTTGCTCAAAGGAGTTTGCCCCCTCGAAGTGGCCTGTGATCAATAAATTCCTTCTGTGTTCTGCTATTTCTGTTATTTCATGCATTTTTCATTATATTGTTGCAAGAGGTTCCTCTCATCTGGTATCAGAGCACTTTCTTAGGCTCGCTAGGTGAAATTTTTGCTGAAATTTTTTTTGTAGTGGCCTCAAGGTGGTGTGATTATTGGAGTAGTTCTTTTTTATTTGCATCTATATTGTTCATTTCAATTACAGGTTCAGGTCAGGGAATAATCCCTATTCACTTAACTGTGGGAAGTGCCTGGGCATAGCCCTAAAACTCATTGTGAGGAGTACCATAGGAACCCTGAAGTAGCTGGCCCATTGAGAGGGCCTGCCAGCGTAAAGGGCAACGACTCCTACCTACAATGGCTCCTACCTTATTGACTAGTTCCCATCCATGAGGTAAACCAAGAGATGTCATTTGTGGCAAAGCATTTATCAGTTTTACCTGAGCCATGGAGTGAGGGGTACTGCCCCAATACACAAGTCGTTAGATAGCACTGGTAGCCAAGTGAATCCCCTGAACCTTTAGGAAGCCACACTTACCTAGGGTCCATATCTATTGCTAGCTGATAAGTCATAGATTGTATTTGTCCAGAGCTATTGCAGATCATTTCTAGAACAAAAAAAAAGTAAAAAAATTTATATTTTTTCACCATATTTTCCTTACTTTAGCTCCGTTTCCTCTGAAAATTCAATGGAACCCCTAAAATTCCATTCCACATATTTCCTTCCTTGAGGACCCTATCCCAAATTCCACTAATCGAAGCTAGAAATTCCACATTTATCTATTTTTAGGGTTTGCCATAACTTCTTTGATTCTCATCCAATCACCTCCAAATTTTGCCATAGTGTTCATTTCCTATTTCTGCTCCTTTGTCCCTCTTGGACAAATTTTCCCATTCTTTCACCTGCGCAAGAGCAAAAAACATGGAGGATGAACTTGCAGCCCTCAAGACCAAACTCTAAGATCTATATGAAAAAATTCTTAGCCTCAATCTTTAGCATTCAACCATGAACAATAGACAGCAACCAGAGTCTTTTGTAGACATTGGGTTCTCTTCTTTCAGTAATTTTCGTGCCCCAAAGCTTGATTTTCCTCTCTTCAATGGTGATGATCTAATTGGATGGATATACCGGGTAGAAAAATATTTTAGTCTGCATAATACTTTTGATATCAAGAAAGTCCCACTTGCATCCTTTCATTTGGAACATGAAGCCCTTCAATGGTTCCGTTGGTACATCAAGGCTCATGAAGAGCCAAAATGGATAGATTTTTGCAAACTCATTTTGCAATGATTTGGCCCTAGTGCTTTAGATGACTTCATAGGAGCACTCACTAAACTTCACCAAACTGGCACTGTGAGAGAATATCAAACAAAATTTGAGAAACTGGCCAATCACACAGAGGGATTGTCTGATGAATTCTTCAAGAGTTGTTTTGTCAGTGGTCTGAAGGATGCAATCTGATCTAAGGTTAAAATGTTCCATCCCAGCACAATGATGGAAGCCCTAGGGTTGGCTAAGCTGGTGGAGGACAAGATCACAGCTCAACAATACTCCAAATCCACTTTTGTTCCATTCAGAAATATGGTTTCCCAAAGACCTCCAATCATGCCAGCTCCTAGAACAACTCCTATCAAGCATTTGTCTGAAGCAGAGATGAGGGCTCGTAGAGAAAAAGGGATTTGTTATAATTGTGATGAGAAATTCACTCAGAGACATAGATGTGTTGAGCAAAAGATTTATCTCTTGGATGTGGATTCTCCACTTACAACTGAAGTTTATGAAGATGCTCAGGATACAGTAGATGATCAGGTTGACATTTAGCAGCTGCCTGTTGACCCTCCTTCTCAAGAAGACCACCCATAGATCTCTCTCCATGCTTTAACAGGAGTCACCACCCCACAAACCATGCTAGTCAAGGGTTACTTCAAGAAGCTCTGTCTTACAATACTCATTGCTTCTGGTAGCACTCATAACTTCATTGACATCAGATTGCCAAATAAGCTGATTATTTTGTCCATCCTTGCTCCAACTTTGAAGTCATGATTGCCAATGGGGGCACATTACCTTGTAAAGGGCAGTGTCGCAATGTGCATATCTCTATTGGAGATTATAACATATGCTCTGACATGTTTGCCTTGCCCTTAGGCGGATGTGATGTGGTTTTGGGCACTCAATGGTTATGCACACTTGGATCCATCTTATGCGATTTTACTAAACTTTAGATGCAGTTTTTAGACAATGGGCCAAAACACACATCGAAGGGCTTACAAGCAGGGTCTCTCAGCATCATTAGTTCACATCACATGGAAAAGATCGTTAAGAATAATTCACATGGTGTCATTGCTTAGCTCCATTCCATTCCGATGCAACCATCCACAGCCTCCACTACTCCTTCGGATCTACAACAAATTTTGGATAGATATGCATGTGCCTTTGCTGAACCAGTGGGATTGCCACCTTCACGACCAAAGGACCATGGTATTCAGCTCCTTCCTGGAAGCATTCCTCCCAACATCAGGCCCTACTGCTACCCATTTCATCAAAAGACAGAGATTAAGATGCTCATTCAAGACTTACTGAAGCAAGGTATTATTCACCCTAGTACCAGTTCCTTTTCTTCACTAGTTCTTCTTGTTGAGAAAAAAGATGGATCATGGTGCCTCTACATTGACTTTCGAGCACTTAATCACACCACAATCAAGGATAAGTTTCTAATTCCTATTGTTGATGAGCTTCTTTGATGCACTTCATGGTGCTCATTTTTTCTCCAAGTTGGATCTTTGTTCTAGGTATCACCAAATTTAGGTTCATGAGGATGATATCCCTAAAATGGCTTTCTGCATGCATGATGGCCACTATGAGTTTTTGGTCATGCCCTTTGGCCTCACTAATGCTCCTTCCATATTCTAGGCATTGATGAATAAAATATTTTGGCCCTACTTACAGAAATTCATTCTGGTCTTCTTTGATGATATCCTCATCTATAGTAAAACATGGGCTGAGCATTTCCAGCATCTGGATCTTCTACTGTAACTTCTCTTTGATCATCATCTCTCTAGAAAATAGTCTAAATGTCTTTTTGGGTAGGAGGAAGTGGAGTATCTCAGGCATATTGTTTCAGCCCAAGGGGTTCGAGTGGATCCTGCCAAAATAGATGCCATGAAAAATTGGCTGCATCCTTAGACACTCAAGAGCCTCTATGGCTTTTTGGGACTGATTAGCTACTATTGCAAGTTTGTCAAGGATTACAGGAAGATTGCAGCTCCATTAATAGATCTGTTGAAAAAGGATGCTTTTACATGGACACATGCTATTGAGTGTCCATTTGAAAAACTAAAACAAGCTATTTGTACTACACCTATTCTAGCTATGCCAGATTTTTCCAAGACCTTCACTATTTAGAGTGATGTTTGTGGCAATGAACTTGGTTCTGTTCTCCTTCAAGATGAATATCCCATTGCGTTCACCAGCAAATCCCTTTTAGGTAAGAATTTAGTACTCTCTACATATGAGAAGGAAATGATGGCTATTATGCATGTAGTATAGAAGTGGTGGCCATACCTATTAGGGAATCATTTTTGCATCAAGACTGATCACCAGAGTCTGAAATATTTCCTAGAACAATGGGTCTCCTCCCCAGCACAATAGAAATAGGTTAGCAAACTCATGGGTTATGACTATGAGATCACTTACAAGAAGGGTAAGGACAATATTGTGGTGGATGCTCTTTCTCACACATTTGATGACCAAGATTCTCTTTTAGCTATTTCTATGCCTGTTCCAAATTGGTTGGAATCTATCTAGCAGGGCTATGTCAATGAATCTTCATTATCCCAAATCATCCAGTAGTTGGCCAATAACCCTTCTTTTGTACCATATTACTCTTGGGATGGTGCTTCCCCAGAGCACAGATCTTCAATGGGCTATCTTCTATGAACTCCATGCTTCTCCATCGGTAGGGCACTCTGGGTTCCTCAAAAATTATGAGCGGGCATGGCATAACTTCTTTTGGAAGGGAATGAAAAGGGCAATTCAATAGATGGTGTCTGAATGTGATACCTACTAGTACAACAAGGGTGAAATGACACTCCTTCCTGGATTGCTCGAACCCTTGCCCATCCCTACATGGATTTGGATAGATATTTCAATGGATTTCATTGAGGGGCTCCCTAAATCTGGAGGGAAGATAGTGATCTTGCTTGTGGTTGATCACCTCTCCAAATATAGTCATTTTTGTGCCCTCAATCACACAGATTTTCATGGACCAGATCTTTCATCTTCATGGAATCCCTTCTTCCATTGTCTCAGATCGTGATGCAACTTTGACCAGTCATTTTTGGAAAAAACTATTTCACCACACTAGTACCAAATTGAAGATGAGTTCAGGGTATCACCCACAAAAAGATGGTCAGACTGAAGTTATCAATAAATGTTTGGAAACTTATCTTTGTTGTTTCACCTCAAAATAATAGCATCAGTGGGCAAAGTGGCTCCCTCTCGCTGAATGGTGGTACAATACCTTCTACCACACTACATCTAAAATGACTCCATATGAAGTAGTCTATGGTCAAGCACCACTAGTGCTCCTTCCATACACCCCCAATAGTTCACCAGTTCAGGCAGTTGACACAGTTCTCCAAACCTGAGATCAGATTCTTTGCATTTTGTAGGACAATCTTCACATGGCAAGAAATTGAATGAAACAACAAACTGATCAACACTGTTCTAAGTGCACTTTTCAAGTAGGTGATATGGTTTTTCTTCATCTACAGCAATACAAGCAATCCTCCCTAAAACTCAAAGGGCGTCATAAGCTAGCTCCAAAGTTCTATGGGCCATATAAGGTTCTTTAGAAGATTGGGTCAATTGCTTATAAGTTGGAGCTTCTTCCTTCTTCCTGTGTTCATCCAGTATTTCATGTCTCTTGTCTAAAGAAAGTTCTTCACACCAACATCAGAGAACAAACTATTTTACTAGAATTGGATAATGAAGGATCCATCATTTTGGAGTCAGAGGCAATCCTCAACAAGTGCACTCGTCAAATTCACTCTCGATCCATCATAGAGGTATTAATTCAGTGGCACGAAATGCAACTAGAGGATGCTACATGGGAACCACTCCTTTAGATTCAACAATAATTTCCACATCTTAAGCTTTGAGGACAAAGCTTTTCTAAGAGGGAGGAGATGTTAGGAACTCGTGTTTAGCCCTTCTCTTTACTTTGGAAGTATATTGATGTTGGACGCATATGCTTTGTAAGTCATCCCGTGAGTATATTGTATTATCCCACATTCATGGGGAGTAATAGTTGTTTAGATTAGACTTAGTATATAAGTACATGTTGAGGCCAATTAAGGCATCCATGAGTTTATTGTATTGAGCTTGCTCAAAGGAGGTTGCCCCATTGAAGTGGCCTGCGATCAATAAATTCTTTTTGTGTTCTGTTATTTCTATTATTTCATGCATTTTTCATTATATTGTTGTAGGAGGTTCCTCTCAACTATTCATCTCAATTTAAAATTCCATGTGGCACTATTTGAACACTATTCCTCTAATTTTAAATTCCACTTGTCCTCTCCATGGAATTTAAAATTCCTCACAAAGTCCAAGCCTTACCTTTTCATTAATGAGTCCTTACATGTCATACACCTACTCAATCCTAGCCATCCATCCATTCATACTTGCATTCTCATCCATTGATCATCCTTTGAATCTTGGGGAAAACTTATCATCCACCCAATCATGCCATTTATCCAATTCTCCTTGCTTGAGGATCCTCAAGTAATCTCCACCATTGATTCTATCACTCCAATCCAATCTCCAAAAATCTATAAATTGAGGCATCCACCTCCCATTTGGAACAAGTCATTTTGTGCAATGTTATGCTGTCAATTTGAGTGCTCACATATATAGCTCTTAGTGCAATTCAACATAGTCTAGTTTACTTTATCATCCATTTAGGACATATCATCACTAGTTTGCTTAGATAGGGTGTATGTGTTAGTATAAAAGCATAGTAGTGATTTTGTCCAATCTTGAGGTCCCTTGGACTTGAGATTGGGTGCATCTTAGGTGTAATTTACATCTATTTTAGGTCTCATTTTCATAGGTAGACATTTTGGCATGCCTAGTGGGACCCCCACCACCTTTTAGCTAACAAATTTGCATGTTTTGTGTTGTTTTTCTTGTGATAGGTTGGATCAGTGCCTAATTTCTACAAATTAGCACATATCTATCCCATTAGCGCCTATCTGGCACATCGACACCTATCTGGTAGATCAGCGGCTAGCCTAGCAGATTAGCACCCATCTAGAGATAAGGTAAAATCACTCACTTCCATGATTTTTAAGTCAAAGTCATTATTTTATGTTTCCATAATGTGTTAAATGATGTTTTACTTACTTATTGGCCAACTTAGCTCTTTGTTTTGTAGCAAAAATCAAATTTACAAGGGGGAGGTGCTACCTATCTCGAATCAGTGCCTAGCCCTCTATATCAACGCCTATCTAGTGCATTAGCGCCCAATCTCCCAGACTAGCACCTAACCAAAAATAGTGTTTTTTGTCTAACATTTGGTTTTTTAGCCTCATTCGACTATCAAAGACTTGTCTATAACTACCAACTTCTTATTTACAGGGTTGTTTATTAGCTTAAAAGCATTTGGTGTTGTTGTTGTGCGAAATTGCTTGATTAATCATAGGCACATTCACAAGGCTTAAAAAGAACACAATTTGCATCATCACACCTTCATAAGGTTAAAACAAACAACAACTTACATATTTCACTCATAAGGTGTAAAAAGAACAACAACCTGCATCTTTCATGCATAAGGGTTAAAAAGAACAATAACCTGCATCTTTCATGCATAAAGTTAAAAAGAACAACAACTTGCATATTTCACTCATAAGGTTAAAAAGAACAACAACTTGCATATTGCACTCATAAGGCTAAAAAGAACCACAAAGTTACATTCTCACTCATCTAAACAAGAAATGAATAATTTTGTGTGAAGTGTCTTGTGATTTTGTTAGTGTTGTGAAAGTGTATGCTCTTCCCTTGCACCATTTATTGATCTTGGGAATAAAAAACTTCTCACAACGCTTGCATAAATCACCCCCAACATAATCCAAGAGCTAAAAATGAACCTTGTTTAGTGTGACCCAAGCCTAAAAATTCATATTCTCTCCCCTCGCATCTTCGTATGAACTTGGGGATCAAAAGTAATTTTGTGCTTGTGTTGCTTTTATTTAACCTTTAGAGGGCCTGCCACCCTGCTTCGAAAGGTGGGAACGACCCAAGCAACAACAAGCTAAAGCCAAGCTCTTTTGAGCAGCTATATAAAATAATGTGTTTGTGAAAAAAGTCGCAAGCAACAGGTGTTGTTGTGTCATACCGATGAATGCTTCCCCCAAAACCCTATAGAGTGTAACCTTTGTAGGCTGGGAAGCCTCCTTATCAGAGAAAATTGTTGTACGTATGGCCACCTGAACGAATGCACTTAGTACGAACCATTGTTTTAGTAACACAAATCCCTCTATTTGTTAGCATAGAAGGTGGGACCTTTGAAGCCGCCTTGATTCTTGTGGTTCTTAGTAGAGATAGTACAGACAATCCTAAGGTTTTGTGGGGGGATGAGCTTTGGAAAACTTGAAACTTGGTATGCGTCAGAAGTGAGTGCCGTTGAGGGGAGTAGGTGCTACCAAGATCTTGGAGCTATCCACTTTGAATAGGCATGGCTAGGGGATCCAACAAATATTGTCCTATCCTTGCCTTAAGTTGTGCATGATTGTTTAATTTCACAACAAAACCTCTAGACATTGTATGCACTTGTTTGAAATGCTTGTATCACTTGCCAAAGAAGATTCTCACTAACATCACCTAAACATCATTTGATCCATTTGAAAGAGTGAACTATTGAAACATTTGAACCCCCAAACTCTAAAAATTTGTCAAAAATCCAACTCACCACCTTAAAAATCACACAAAACCATCACTATCCCACATTAGTGCCTAACCCTCCACATCAGCACCTAATCCTCTGCATCAACACCCAATCCACTACATCAGCACCTAACCCTCCACATTAGTTCCTAATCCTCTACATTAGCCCCAATCCACTACATCAGTGCCTAACCCTCCACATCAGTGCCTAATCCTCTACATCAGCGCCCAATCCACTACTTCAGTACCTAGCCCTCCACATCACCGTCTAATCCTCTGCATCACCACCTAGTCCTCTGCATCAGTGCCTAAACCTCCATGTTAGTACCAACCCTCTGTATCAGTGTCTAAACCTCTATATCAGTGCCTGGTCATCTCAATCAGTGCCTAGTCCAAAAATTCATCACAATGTCAAACTTTTGTCATTATAGTTGTTGACAACCCCCATTCCACACCATCCTTCGACATTACATGCCACCTCAATCCATGTCCCTATCCGTTCATTACTCTTAGCTTGTGATTGATCCTAATCATGTATCGTTATCCTCGCCATTGGACCTTAGACATCATTAGCTGAAACTTTGTTTACATCACTAGACTTATTCAATCCTATCATCCTTAATCAATCCATAATCAGTCATTACCCTTGAATCAATCAAGACCAACCATATCATCATCCAAATCCATCCTAATCAACTGATAAATCCAAACCACATCCAAATCCTAAGGAAAAAACTCTAGATCAATCATCGACTCCCTTGGATAAATTAGCTTAGGAATCTAGATGACTCCTAAGTTAGTGGATTCCAAGAAATATTATTTTGATTGGTGCGTCTTGTCTACCCTAAGTAAAATAATCCTAATGTCATCTTGCTTAGGCTCTTTGTCTACCCTAAGTATATAGGATTAATCATCTTGATCTAGATTTTGGACCTATCTTCATCATCTCATCATCGGTACCTCATCATCCAAATCTGACTAAAATTCACCTTGTATGCCTCCTGTCATGCAAGCACAAGCTAAGAAAATGGATTCTTATTATCTACCCCTCTCTCCTAGTGGCTCTACCATGAGCAACCTGGAGGAATATGTCAACCAACTCGAAATGGGTGAAGCATCCACTCATCCTCATCAAACATATTCCCCCACCTTTTTCGAGTTCCTTAACGAAAAGAGGTTACATGACAAGTTTGACTAATTCATTAACCATAAGGATGAATTTCTTCAACATCTCATTGAACATGGTGCACGCCTTCCATATTCATATGACCATGACAATCTCAAAACCATCTTTCATGAAAAACCAACAACACCCATCTGCAATCAACCATGGGGATGTGTCCCAAATCCTAATGAACCCATCTACAATAATCCTTGGGCTATTTTTTCTTCCAACACTGCCTCTGTTCACACCTTGGGATAAAACATGAGGGCTAGAAAAGCTTCACAACCACATGCATCCAATTCTCTCGTTGGGTTACTTTATGACATGCTACCTTCTGATGTACTCATTTCTGGGGTACCTTCTAATGTCACCATCATTGCCATACCACCTCCACCAAAAATCAATAAGAATCCACTACGATTGTACCGCAACCTCTCCCTCCACTAAACATTCCACCAAGGAAGATTATCACACAAACAGTAGCAACACCCATGACTCAAACACCCATTGCAAATCCACTCAACCAACCATAAAACCTATTGACAAGCTATGCTAATCCCACGCACACATATCAATCTTCTACGCATCAACCCCAACATGAGTCATTAATGCAACCTCCTTATGACATCCAACAACAGCCACAACCCCAAACTCAACAAGTCATCCCACAACAACAAGCATATGGGTCCCATATTTACACACAAGCCATAGGTCTACCACCACGTGTTCAACATCAACAATATGTCCAACCTCAAACTCAACAAGTCATCCCACAACAACAAACACATGACTTTCACATCTATAAACAAACCATAGGTCTTCCACCTCATTCACAACAACAATATGCCCACTCCCAACAACAACAACAATACATCCACCCTCAATACCAACAATCGTCAATGCAACAACCTCCACTCCACCAAGTACCACAATCAACTCTTGCTAACCCTTTTGATCAAGAATGACAAGAGATGAAAAATGCCCTTAAAAACATCCAACTAGGGACCCAAAAGAAACACTATAAGTTCAAAGAGATATGTCCCTACCCGTTCGATAGAAACATTGTCATCACACCTTTTCCTCAACACTTTGAAATACCAAAATTTGATAAATACAAAGGAAAAGGAGACCCTCGTAACCACATCAAGGAGTTCTTCATGGCATGCCAAGAAGTCAACTATGATAACCAATTCCTCCTTCATCTTTTTCCATGAAGCCTAAGAGGACAAGCCCTAGAATGGTTCGTGCACTTACCTTATGGCTCCATATCTAATTTTTTTGATCTTTCAAAGAAATTCATCGCCCACTTCTCATACAATGTAGAACATGAAATCACTATGCTTGAGCTTTGCAACACCAAACAACAAAGTGGTGAGAGTTTCGATGCTTATCTACAAATATGGAGAGCCCTTGCCAATAGGCTACCTTGGACAACCCTCAAAAAACAACTCGTCCATATTTTCATCCAAAATCTCAACCAAGAAATTGCCTTCCATTTGCAAGTAGATTGTACATCAACCTTTGATGAAATTATAGAAAAATGGGTCACTATCGAAAAAGCTCTTATTGCGAAGGGTCTAGTCAAAATCTAGAACAAGAATGACAATGACAAAACCTTCAATGACAAACCTAAGATTTGGGCTAAAAACAAGAACACCATAGGAGATGGTGCTACCGATTACAAGTACATCCAAATCGCCTATCCTAAACCAAAAGAGACAAACATAGTCCAAAATGTTTCTAACAATGTATCGGTCCCACCTGCTCCTCTAAAGAGAAATCCTCCTAACAATCCAAAGTGCAAATATACCCCCTTGGGTGAGCCACTCGAGGTTGTATTCCAAAAGCTACTCTGCACTGGCATGGTTGAGTTCCCCATAACAAAACCATTTGATGAAAATAAACCTAAGCCCATGTGGTACAAAGAGAATGAATATTGTGACTACCACCGTATCAAGGGCCATGCCACAAACAAATGCATGATATTGAAAAACTATGTCCAAGACCTCATTGAACGCAGTGGAATCCAAATGGAAGACCATAATAATACATCACCCAATGATGGCCTAGTTGTCTATCAAGACCCTCTTCCCCACCACAAAAATAACCAAACCACATCCAAACCATCTTCCTCCAACACTAATCCTAACAACCAAGCCAACAACATCAACTACAACAATGTTCTGCCTCCCTACGATAATATAGTGGGTAGAATTGATTTCAATTCTACTCGTGTCACCACCATCAAAGTCAAAAAACCACCCCCAAATTTGCTGTTACCACCCGCCGCGGGTGTATAACTATGAAGGGACCATCCCCATCCTCCACTACCTCCACTTCCCAATACAACTTCGTTGACCATCTTGGAAAGACTCCCGCTCAAATCTCCATCTTGGAACTCTTTAGGACATCCACGATACACTGGGAGATACTTGACAAGGCTCTCCAAGAGTCCCATGTTCCTACTGACATACCTCCCACCCAATTACACAACCTTGTCGCTCAATTATCATCATCCTATCATCTCACCTTTAGTCATGCCAACATGCCACCTATTAACCCTGCACATAATAAAGCCCTTCATATTTAAGTCCAAATCACCAACCATAGAATCAAGAGGGTCCTCTTGGATAATGGATTTGGCTTGAATATAAGTACATTGAAATTCATAAAACTCCTAAGGTATTCAGTGACTGACTTGGAATCTTTGGTTATCTCCATCAAGGCATATGACAACATGAAGAGAGAATCTGAAGCTACTATGTGCCTCCCTATCAAGGTAGGCCCACTCACCATGCCCACTCTGTTGCAATTATGGGCCTAACTAGTGTTTTCATTAATGTCAACATACTCCTGTTGCATTAATGATAAGGATTGGATGAGCTATGTGCTAAGGATATTGAGAAAATTAGTCCTAATCAAGAATAGAGAAGAACGGTGAAGATAGTGAGGTAAATATTCCTGCTAAGATAAAGATAAGAGGATACGCTTCAAAGGGTTTGTAGATATATGTCTTAAGATGATCCAATAAAAATTTTAGAGGTCCGCATGAAGATCTAAAGAAGTTATGGCCACTTAAGTAAAATTGGTTCTGGTAGATGTTCAAGGTGATAAAGTGATACAGTTAGGTCCGGTGAGATTTGGAAATGAAATATCCTATTCTACGGATTTGGTGGAGTGTTTAGGAAGTCAATGTGAAGTGACAACTCAATTGGTTCATGGTCTGGAGGTCCACAAGCATCTATTCCAATATGACAGTAATGACTGACTGTGTTCTTGATGTTCTAGATGAAGGAGAGAATGATTTTAGTAAGAAGTAGTGTGGATGTTCTTGATGTCTCAGGCAAGCTTGTGGAGGTCTTTGGATTGTGTCTAGTTCGTGTTGATGGTCCGCATTGAAGATTGAGCTCGTAATTAAAGATTTACTTCTGGATGATGATGTTCTTCTTAAGTCTGTCCGACTGGATTAGTTACACATCCTGTGGATGATCTGGAAGGTCTCTTGTGAAGAATGGCATGTTCCCAAAGAAATATTGAAGTCTCAAATCTGTGTAGCCAACAATGTGTTGATCCGCATGAAGTCTTTTTGTAATAAGTCATGTTGTATTAATGTACTTTCTCTGTAATGTATGCCAACTTGGATGATAATTCCTAAGTTGATGTCTTGTATAAATAAAGAGTTGTAAAGTCATTTCAAAGTAGTTGTGTGGCAATGAGAGTGTGGTAGAGAGGAGCAGAGTGAAAGGTAGAGTAGAAGTATTGAGCTTAAATGGAACTGACTCAAGCATGGTGAAGATGCTATTCTCCAGTTAAAGTATGTGATACTTATTATTCTATAGATAGTGTGTCTCTTGTAGAAAGTGAGCCTCTTGTGAGTAGTGTGCTCGGGCAGTGAGCCCTAATTGGCATGTGCCATTTTGTTCTTTCTATTCTTCTAACAGAGAATACAATCTTGGGTTAATCACCCCATGGTTTTTCTGTTAACTGGGTTTTCCATGTCAAAATCTTGGTGTCTTGTGTGTTAATGTGTTTCTACTCTTGATTTAATTCATTGTGTTTCCATGATTAATTTATTATTATACTTCTAAATTACAAAGAGGATTTAAGTGTTTAATTGGAAGAAAGTTTTGGACAACTAATTCACCCCCCTCTTAGTTGTCTGTTCAAAATCTAACAATTGGTATTAGAGCTAAGTTCCTCTAAAAGAGCTTAACTGCTTGAGGAGATCTAGGATGTCATCCTACAAGAAGGATAGTCTGAAGTTTGATGGAACCAATTTTACTCTTTGGAAAAGTTGCATGCAATGTCACTTGTAATGTATGGGAATGAAGTATTGGACCATGGCTTCAAAAAATTATACTCCTCCACAGAATGGTCCAAAATCTGTAAATGAAATCATAGATACTGAAAACAATCTGTGGACTAAAGAAGCTCTTCTAAGTGCCTTGTATGATTCAGAGCTGACAAATATTGTTGACCTACAAACTGCTTTTGAGATTTGGCAAAAACTAGAACTTCTGCATAAAGAAGACAAGTATGTTAAATGTGCCAAGCTACAGAGTCTGAAGGGAAAATTTGAAAATCTAAAGATGAGAGAAGATGAAAATATCACTACATTTATGCCAAGAGTAAATGAGCTTGTTTGTGGCATTAGATGTGCTAGTGGAGTCTTGGATGAAGATGAGATCATTGGAAAAGTTCTTAGATCTCTTCCTAATTCTTACAAGTACAAGGTTGTTGCTATTGAGGAATTTAGATCTATTTTAGGTATCACAAGAGATCAATTGGTTGGTGAATTGGCTGCTTTTGAGTTGACTGAGTTTGGAGATACCCCCCAAAACTGAATCTGCATTCAAAGCTAGTGCCTCTGTTAAAGGAAAACAAAAGTCTGATCTGGGAGAAAACTCTTCAAGGAAATTATCATGGTATGAAAAAGATAGAAGAGACCTGGAAGAAGATGAAGCAGAAGCTACTCAACTTGAAGCCCTTATTGCAAAAAGACTACCAAGAGGATCCGGTAAGTATGAGGGAAAATTTCCTTTTAATTGTTTTAATTGCAATAAGATTGGTCATTTTGCCTCAAGGTGTCTGAAAATATTTTCAAGGCCAAATCCTAACAGATCAAGGTTCCAAAAGAATTGTTACTATGTTCATGAAGCTGATGATAATGAAGGAGTAACAGATGATGAATCAGAGACAGGAAACAAATCTGGAAGTGACTGGGTGTTTATTACCATCAAGGAAGAAGATCTAATGCCCTCTGAATCTGTCAATCATAAAATTGTGGAAAGAGCTCTGGCTGCCCAAGTTGAAGAAAAGGATGATTGGGTCATTGACAAAGGATGCTCTCACCATATGACAGGTGACAAAAATAAGTTCATAGATTTGGAAAGGTATGAAGTAGGAGTGGTAAAGTTTGGTGATAATTCTACTGGTAGAATCAGAGGAAGAGGAACTATTTCTTTTGATGGAAAGAACAAAACCAGTAATGTACTATATGTTGAAGGTCTAAAGCACAATCTTCTCAGTGTTGGATAGTTGGTGGACAAAGGCTATGATCTCCAATTCAAGAATGGAAAATGTAAGATCTTTGAAAGTTTTAGAATAGAGATTGTATCCAATACTCAAACTAAAGGTAATATCTTCCACTTGGTTGGTACTGATAAAAGTTGCTTATTTGTTCAAATTGATTAGAGTTGGTTGTGGCATAGGAGAATGTGTCGTGTAAATTTTGATAATATCGTCAAGATAAGCAACACTCAGGCTATAAGAGATCTTCCAAGACTTGTGAAACCTACTAATAACTTGTGCAAAGAATGTCAGATGGGTAAGCAGAGCATAGTCACATTCAGAAGTAAGGAGTAATCCTCTACCAGATTATTAGACTTAGTTCATACTGACCTATGTGGTCTGGCAAGAATCAGAAGTGTGCAAGGTGATAGATACTTCATGTTATTAATTGATGACCATTCCCAGATGATGTGGGTTACTTTTCTCAAAGAGAAATCAGAAGCTCTTGAGAAATTCAAAATATTCAAAGCTATGGTAGAGAATGAAACCGGATTAAAATTAAAATGTCTAAGGTCTAATAGAGGTGGAGAATTCACATCCGATGAGTTCATAGAATTCTGTAAGAAACATGGAATAAAAAGATAGTTGTCTGCTCCTAGGACTCCACAACAGAATGGAGTAGTAGAGAGAAAAAACTTGACCATCTAGGAAGCATCTAGAACCATGATGATGGAAGCAAATGTTCCTCAGATCTATTGGAGAGAAGCTATAAGCACTGTAGTCTATACTCTCAATCGAGTACAAATCAGAAGCAATACTGGTAAGACTCCTTATGAACTTTGGTTTGACATTACTCCCATTGTGAGATATTTTAGAGTCTTTGGTAGCAAATGTTACATTAAAAGAGATGAAGATCTAGGAAAATTTGATGCTAGAAGTGATGAAGGAATATTCTTAGGTTATTCTACTCAAAGCAAAGCATACCAGTGTTATAACAAGAGATTGAGGAAAATTATAGAAAGTACAAATGTGAAGGTTGATGAAGGGATTGAAAAACCCTCAATGTTTTATGAATGTGATGAAGATGATTAGAATGATGTTTTGATCTAAGGAGGCCAAGCTCCTTCTGAGATTCAGATCTAGACTGATCCAGTAAATTAGGAAGAGGAGATAAGTTTGACTGAACCTATTCAAGAATCAGGAGTGCAAGAAACTCCCAAAGTTCCCCGGTATGTAAGACTGAATCACTTTGAAGATTAGATCATAGGTGATAAAAGAAAAGGTGTACAAACCAGAAGAAGGATTGCTCAAGATTCAAAAGAGTATTGTTTGATTTGAAAGATTAAACCTAAGATAGTGAATGAAGCTTGCAATGATGAAAACTGGACTAAAGCAATGGAGGAAGAGCTGATGCAAATTGAGAAAAATCACACTTGAGATCTTGTTCCCAGACCTGAAAACAAGAATGTGATTGGAACCAAATGGGTCTTCTGGAACAAACTAAATGAAGATGGTGAAGTAGTCAGAAACAAAGCTAGATTGGTCTACAAGGGTTACTCCCAAGTAGGAGTTGATTTTGAAGAAACTTTTTCTCCGGTGGCAAGAATTGAAGCAGTCAGATTATTTCTTGCTTTTGCTACCTTCAAGGATTTCAAAGTATATCAGATGGATGTCAAATTTGCCTTCCTAAATGGTGACTTGGAAGAAGTATACATTGAGAGACCGGATGGATTTCAATTGTCTGATCATGGTGATATGGTCTGCAAGTTGAAGAAAGTACTGTATGGACTGAAGCAAGCCCCAAGAGTCTGGTATGAAAGATTGGATAAGCATCTTTTGAAGATTGGTTTCAACAAAGGTACTACTGACAGTAATTTGTATTTAAAAATTGATCATGAAAATATCTTGATAGTTGAAGTGTTTGTTGATGATATCATTTTTGGAGGAAGAGATAGTATGTGCAAAACCTTTGCAAATCAAATGAAAAGTGAATTTGAGATGTCCATGTTTGGGGAAATGAATTTCTTCTTGGGTCTGCAAATCACTTAAACAAAGAAAGGAATCTTCATTTCTTAGACCAAATATGTGAAAGAATTGTTGAAGAGATTTGGAATGGAAGACTCAAAACCAATGAATATTCCCATGGCAACCAGATGTAAATTAAACAAAGATGATGACTCTCCTAAGACTAATCAGAAAAAGTACAGGTCAATGATTGGAGGAATGTTGTATCTCACTCAAACTAGACCTGACATTATGAATGTTGTTGGTCTTGTTGCCAGATTCCAAGGTAATCCTAGAGAATCTCATGTCATGGCAATCAAGAGGATTTTTAGATATCTAAAAGGGATAGTTGAGTATTGTGGCATCCTAGAGATCATGATTTTTCTCTTCATGCATATACAGATGTGGATTGGGCAGGAGATGTGGATGACCGGAAGAGTACCAGTGGTGAAGCATTCTTTTTAGGGAAGAGATTGGTTTCTTGGCTAAGCAAGAAACAAGAGACAATAGCTATGTCCATAGCTGAAGTAGAATATATTGCAGCAGCAGGTAGTTGCACTCAAGTTTTGTGGATGAAGCAAATGCTAAGAGACATCAGAGTGGAGTATGAGGAACCTATCACAATTTTCTATGATAATTCAAGTGCAATAGATATATCTAAGAATCTGGTATTGCATTCAAAAACTAAGCATATATCCATCAAGTTTCACTTTTTGAGAGCACAAGTAAACAAGAATGAAGTCAGATTGGAGTTTGTGCCTTCCAAAGATCAAATTGCAGATATCTTTACTAAACCTCTACCTAAGGACTCTTTTGAGTATGTCAGGGAAAAGTTAGGGGTTATTACCTCTCCGGTTCTGAATTAAGGTGCACTGATGTGCATCAGTCCAGTGGATCTCACAGTCATATCGTGTGACTTAGATTGATGCTTGGGAAGCTACCACTCAAGGGGAGTAGCTGGTATGATTCTGAAATGATACAAGTATGTGCCCTTTGCCATTGATGTCAAAGGGGGAGAGAATACATGTGAAAAACAAATGGATTCTAATCAAAGGGGGAACAGGAAAGGAAGAGAAGACATGTGAATGGTTGTTTTTGATAGGGGGAGTTGTGTCAGCAAGAAGAAGTTCTTGTCTTGATGGTTAAAATAGTTTTTCACATCATATGTTGCCATCAATGACAAAGGGGGAGATTGTTACAAGTATGGGCCTATGCGATGTTGTCATTGATGTCAACATACTCCTATTGCATTAATGATAAGGATTGGATGAGCTGTGTTCTAAGGATATTGAGAAAATTAGTTCTAATTAGGAACAAAGAAGAACAATGAAGACAGTGAGGTAAAGATTCTTGCTAAGATGAAGATAAGAGGATGTTCTTCAAAGGGTTTGTAGATATATGTCTTAAGATGATCTAGTAAATATTTTAGAGGTCCGCATGAAGATCTAAAGAAGTTATGGCCACTTAAGTAAAGCTGGTTCTTATAGATGTTCAGAGGTGATAGAGTGATACAATTAGGTCCAGTGAGATCTGAAAATGAAATATCCTATTCTGTGGATTTGGTGGAGTGTTTAGGAAGTCAATGTGAAGTGACAACTTAATTGGTTTGTGGTCTGGAGGTCCGCAAGCATCTATTCCAATATGACAGTAATGACTGATTGTGTTCTTGAGGTTTTGGATGATGGAGAGAATGATTTCAGTAAGAAGAAGTAGTGTGGATGTTCTTGATGTCTCAGGCAAGCTTGTGGAGGACTTTGGATTGTGTCCAGTTCATGTTGATGGTCTGCATTGAAGATTGAGCTCATAATTAAAGATTTACTTTTGGATGATGATGTTCTTCTTAAGTCTAGCTAACCAGATGAGTTACACATCCTATGGATGATCTGGAAGGTGTCTTGTGAAGAATGGTGTGTTCCCAAAGAAATATTGAAGTCTCAGATCTATGTAGCTGACAGTGTGTTGATCCGCGTGAAGTATTTTTGTAATAAATCATGTTGTATTAATGTACTTACTCTGTAATGTATGCTGACTTGGATGATAATTCGTAAGTCAATGTGTTGTATAAATAAGGAGTTGTAAAGTCATTTCAAAGTAGTTGTGTGGCAATGAGAGTGTGGTAGAGAGGAGTAGAGAGAAAGGTAGAGAAGAAGTATTGAGCTTAAATGGAACTAACTCAAGCATGGTGAAGATGCTATTCTCCAGTTCAAGTATGTGATACTTATTATTCTGTAGACAGTGTGTCTCTTGTAGGCAGTGAGCCTCTTTTGAGCAGTGTGCTCAAGTAGTGAGCCCTAATTGGCATGTGCCATTTTGTTCTTTCTATTCTTCTAATAGAGAATACAATCTTGGGTTAATCACCCCGTGGTTTTTCCCTTAACCAGGTTTTCCACATCAAAATCTTGGTGTCTTGTGTGTTAATGTGTTTCTGCTCTTGATTTAATTCATTGTGTTTCCATGATTAATTTATTATTATACTTCTGAATTACAAAGTGGACTTAAGTGTTTAATTAGAAGAAAGTTTTGGACAACTGATTCACCCCCCTCTCAGTTGTTTGCTTGAAATCTAAACACTCTATGTCACATGATTGATCTTGACCTTCCATATAATCTCCTCCTAGGCCAACCATGGTTGCATGCCATGCAAGTTGTTCCCTCCACCTACCACCAATGCCTCAAGTTCCCTCATAACGGTGTGGAAGTCACTATCCTCGCTGATCAACAACCTTTTGAATATTGCAAGGCCTTAGAGGTTGTCTATGATCAATAATTCCATTATCCGACTACCTATGGGGATCATGTCAAAGATCCTTGATCCACTCCATCCACATCGTCATTCATGCCGCAAGTCACCATCGAACAATCACAAGCTTCCACTTCATCTTTCCCCCATACACCTCAAAAGGTCAAGATCATAGACAAAGGGTGTGGTGAGTATGAGCTTCACAATGCCTTCCACGTGGGATAGTTACCATTGTCCCCCCGCTCCCATGGCCATCATCTTCTAAATAAGGAAAAAGAACAGTAGCGCAAGATCAATGATAAAATTCCCTTTGTACCAGCATAGGTCTCTAGAGAAGAAGAAGTCAAAGAAATAACTCTGAGTGATTGGCTATATCGTGATGAAACTACCCCAGTACCTGTCAATCTAGAATACTTCAAAGAAAAATATCTTGTACCATTTCAAATTTATACCAAAATGCCTTACTGTGGAACATGACTTGGCGCCGATGAACAAGGTGTTATAGAACCCATACCGGTTGAACCTACATCTCCCAAGAAATATGCTCAATACTTTGGTTTAGGATATGCTCCACTAACTGTGAAAATCCGTGGACCTGCTAAACCCTCGGTACAGGTAATGGAATCCTCTTCTAGTGTTGAAAACATCACACCGAGTGTCATCATAGCTTCATGTGAAGATCTGGACCTTTCTTGCATCTTCCCTAACAATGCCATCTTCATTATTGACCCCCCCTTGTTCATCCCGAACTCATTACTTGGTATTGTCAAGGACCCTTGCCTCTCAACTTATTTTCAAATGATAAGGCTCGCTCTGCATTTCTAGAACTTCACGACACCTCACAATATGACATATGCTTGCACACTGATGCCTATTTTGGGGAAGAAGAGATCCTTAGTCTAAAAAAGAAAAAATAGAAAAATAGAAAATCGTCCCTTAGTGAAAACCTCTTAGAGGCACTTTCAGAGACAAAAGAGAAAAATAAAGACGTATCTCCTAGTGAAAACCTCTTTGAGGTGCTAGAAGATGAGGATCTCAATCTTCCCCCAATACCATCTCATTGGAAAGAGCATTCCAACATTCTAATTGAAGGCATATAAGAAATCAACCTCGGCACACAAGAATCATCTAAGCTCACACATCTAGTAGAAAGTCTCAATACAAAAGAAAAGTCCAATATCTCCATAGTGCTTCATGAAACACCTGATGTGTTCACTTGGTCCTACACTGACATGCCAAGATTGGATCCATCTTTGGTTGTTCATCATCTTGTGGTACATCCTGATGCAAAACCTATTAAGCTAAAACTTCACAAGATGCACCCTCAAGTTGCCTTGCTCATCAAAGAAGAGCTGTAGAAATTACTAGATGTTGGCTTTACTCTCCCTACTGATTATCTAGAATGGGTCTCCAATATTGTGTCGGTTGCTAAGAAACCTTGGGGCATTCATTGTTGTACAGACTTCTGAGACCTTAACAAAGCATGTCCCAAAGATGATTTTGGGTTATCCCACAATAATGGGTTACACTTTTTGGCCAAACTTCACATTGAAATCAACATTTTAAACTAAATCTTTAGGTTCTAATACCTATAGCCACTAAACCATTAGGAATTTGAAGATGATGCAAACTAGTGATTTATGAGATTTTGTTTGTAGATTCTAAATATATTTTTTTTAAAAAATTGGAGTTAAATTGTAATTTTTTTTCCATCTCCTTTGATAACTGGTTTTTAATAGTAAACAACATTTTTTTAAAGTGATGTGTATTCCGTAGCACATAACATTTTTTCTACAAAGAATAAAATTATGATTCTTTTTAATTTAGATTGGTAACACGATATATAGTGTATTCATTTGGTTTCATAATGTTTTGTTGAATATATATTTTTTAATTAATTTTTGAAGTCAAATGAATTGTAATTTAGACATAGGCATATTATGTAAAACATAACTTTTTTTGTATGTATCAAAATTCATTTTTTTTATTTTGTTGAAACAAGGACATCAATACCTAGTGCATAGATATTTTTTAGAATTTTTTTTCATTAATTTACTAATTTTCCATGTGTGTAGAATAGAGAGCTTGATGTTCGGTGAAAAACATACATTCACAAGAAATAAAAAATAAATATAATAATCAAATTAAATATATTTAAAATTATATTTTTTGGAAAGTTTATAATAAGGACTACATACTTACAAAGCATAAATTTTAAATGAATTCATTTGATCCCTCAAAAGATAAATCAAAATTAATTTTTTATCAGCATTTTGATAAGTGTAGAGGAGACTCCATTATAGGTATGGTTTAAAACTAGCGGGGTTCTATCCAAGGGGGTTTGAATGTAAGGGGGTTTGGTCAAACCCTCTTGAATTAAAATCCTTTAAATGGAACCTTTCAAGGCTTAAATCATTATATTTTCTAAAAATATGCGATTTCAGCAAAAACCAGGATGTCACAGTAAGTGTAACCCATTATTGTGGCAGCACCCTTTTCCACTCCCTAACATTGACATGATTGTAGATCTCACAGTAGGACACGAGATGCTCTCCCTCATGGATGGCTTTTCTGGATATAACCAAATTAGAATTACTCCTAAGGATCAACACAAAACAACTTTTACCTGTCCTTGGGGCACATACTATTGGCAAGTCATGCCCTTTGGTCTAAAGAATGCAGGGGCAACCTATCAACATGCAATGACTACTATCTTCCATGACATGATACAAAAAATAATGGAAGACTATGTGGATGATCTCCTAGGAAAATTAAGAACAAGGGAAGAGCACCCTGAGATCCTGCGACAAATTTTTGCACAGCTCAGAGAGTACAAGCTTCGCCTCAACCCCATGAAATGCTTCTTCAGCATAACATCAGGTAAACTCTTGGGGTTCATTGTCTCCTGCAAAGGCATTGAGGTAGATCCTACTAAAGTCACAACCATTACAGAAATGCCTCATTCCAAGACACTCAAAAACTCTGAAGTCTCCAAGGCAAACTACAGGCTATACAAAGATTCATAGCTCAACTTGCAGACAAATGCCATCCTTTTTCCCATTTACTTCACAAAAATGCACACTTTAAGTGGGACCAGAATTGTCAATAGGCATTCGATTACATCAAAGAGTATCTTGCTTCACCACTAGTCCTAATGGCACCTATCCCTGGAAAGCCCCTATTATTATATATATCAGCAACTTCAGTAGCACTGTGAGCACTCTTAGCACAACATGATGATACTGGTTGTGAGAAAGCTATATACTACATCAACATGACTTTAGTTGGATATGAGCTTAATTACACCCCCAAGGAACGCACATGTATAGCTATTGTTTTCTGTTCTCAAAAGTTATGATACTACATGCTAAGTCATTCTATCAAGCTCATATCTAAGGTTGACCCTCTTAAATACCTCCTTTCCAAGACCGCACTCACAGGAAGACTGGCAAAATGGGTCATTTTGTTGAGCGAATTTGATATTGAGTATGTTGATAGGAAAGCAATCCAAGGACAAGTTGTAGCAAATTAGCTAGCCGAAGCACCCCTCACAGATTATCAGCCGATATCCATTGACTTCCTAGATGAGTCCATTCTCACCATGATAGAACTTACACATTGGAAGCTATACTTTGATGGATCCTTCACTAATCATGGTTTACGGGTAGGAATACTATTGGTGACCCCATAGGGTGACTACATCCCCAAAGCTTATAGACTTGCTTTCCCCTGTACAAACAATGTGGCTGAGTATGAAGCTTTGATCATTGGTCTCAAAATAGTAGTACAATGGAATATCTTATAGTCATAAGTCTATGGAGACTCTTAATTGATCACCAAACAAGTGAATGATGAGTTTACCACAAAGGATGATAAGCTAGTACCTTATAAGCAAATGGTTAATGAATACATACTATTCTTCACCTACATACAGTTTGAATAGGTACCTCTCCTTCACAACAAAGCAGACGATGCCATGGCTACTATCGGTTCACTTCTAGGCATGCCTCAAGACAACCATCAATGTGAGTTTCTTGTGGAACAACTATTAATTCCAGCATATCATGTTGCTGAGTCAGAATTCATTTGTGAGATTATTGGTCCAGAAAATCCTTAGACCATGACATTTACACTTACCTCCAACATGACACTTTCACTCTTGAATCCACCCACAAACAACAAAGATTGCTCATTCACCAAGCCACTCGCTACATTATTCTTACCGACACCCTCTATAGCCAAAGCTTTGATGGTACTCTCCTTTGATGCTTAAACATGGAAGAAGCTTTCCTTGCCTTACATGAGGTCCATGCAAGTATCTGTGGAGCACACACAAGTGGAATTTTCCTAGCCAAGAAGCTCTTGCATACTAGATATTACTGGCCTACTATGGAACATGATGAATGTGAGTACGTGAAAAAGTGCAAGCCCTATCAGCAGTATGGAGATCTCATTCATGCTCCTTCTTAGGTGTTGCAACCTATTACTACACCATGGTCTTTCTCTCAGTGGGGCCTAGATCTCGTTGGTAAAATCCATCCATCCTCATTTCATGGACACAAATTCATTATCACCACCATGGAATACTATTAGTGACCCCACAAAGTGACTACATCCCCAAAGCTTACAAATTGCTTTCCCCTATACGAACAATGTGGCCAAGTATGAAGCTTTGATCATTGGTCTCAAAACAACAGTACAATGGAATATCTTACAGCTACAGGTCTATGGAGATGCTCAATTGATCATCAAACAAGTGAATGATGAGTTTACCACAAAGGATGATAAGCTAGTACCCTATAAGAAAATGGTTGATGAATACAAACTATTCTTCACCTACATATAGTTTGAACAAGTACCTCACCTTCACAACAAAGTAGCTGATGCCATGGCTACTATCAGTTCACTTCTAGACATGCCTCAAGATAGCCATCAATGTGAGTTTCTTGTGGAACAACTCTTAATGCCAGCATATTGTGTCACTGAGTCAAAATTTGTTTGTGAGATTGTTGGTCTGGAAAATCCTTGGTACCATGACATTTACACTTACCTCCAACATCACACTTTCCCTCCTGAATCCACCTGTAAATAACAAAGATCGCTCATTCGCCAAGCCACCCACTACACTATTCTTGCCGACACCCTCTATCACCGAAGCTATGAAGGCACTCTCCTTTGATGCTTAAACATGAAAGAAGATTCCCTTGCCTTACATGAGGTCCACACAGGTATCTACAGAGCGCACACAAGTGGAATTATCCTAGCCAAGAAGCTCTTGTGTACCAGATATTACTGGCCTACTATGGAACATGATGCATGTGAGTACGTGAAAAAGTACAAGCCCTGTCAGTAGCATGGAGATCTCATTCACGCTCCTTCTCAGGTGTTGCAACCTATTACTACACCATGGCCTTTCTCTCAGTGGGGCCTAGATCTCGTTGGCAAAATCCACCCATCCTCCTCTGATGGACACAAATTTATTATCACCGCCACAGAATACTTCACTAAGTGGGTAGAAGCTATCCCCTTCACTTTCACCACAAGAAACCAAATCACCAAGTTCATCCTCTACCATATCATCTATTGTTATGGTATCACATCCACCATTGCCACTGACAATGGTAAACCTTTCAAAAACCATGACGTTTGGGACCTTTGTGAACAATTCCACATTCATCATTGGTCCACTCCATATTACCCACAAGGTAACGGACATGATGAGACAACTAATAAAACTCTACTTAAAATCCTCAAGAAAGTTGTCAATGAAACTAGCCGTGATTGGCACCTCCATCTCCATCCTACCCTCTGGGTCTATTGCACTAGTATCTGTACACCCACAAGTGCTACACCATATTCCCTTATCTTTGGAGCAGAATCCATCCTACCAATCGAGATCAAATTGCCCTCCTTGTTTATCTCCTTGCACAATGTCATCACTGATGAAGAATACCGTGTTGCACACCTCCAAGAGCTCAAGCTATTGGATGAACGATGCCTTAACGCCCTCAATCACCTCCAAGCATACCAACATTGACTTTGTAGATCCTATAACAAGAAGATCCATGCTAGGGATTTTGCAGTAGGAGATCTAGTCCTAAAAGAAAATCAAAGGAATCTATTTGAGTGAGAAAAGAAAGGAAAATTTGAGCCTAATTGGCTAGGACCCTACATTGTCACTGCAAAGTATGGCTCTAGAGCATATTGCCTCTCCACCCTTGAAGGAGAAGAACTAGAGGAGCCCATGAATATCATTCACTTGAAATGGTTCCATAGTTAGTTTGCTAAATACCCCATGTCAAAATACAAAATAATCAAAAAATATAAAAATTCCAAAAAAATAATAAATAGAAATAATCCATCTTGTGGTGAAAACCACTCCTTGTGGCACCTTGGATAAGTACCATAATGAAAACCTACCTATAGGTGTCATGTGTATTTTCAAATCACCTTCGTATTTTCACCAGTACTATCCAATCCAATTATCCCCTCTTTTGAGCTTTGGAATAAACCCATCGTCTGAGCTTCCATTATCCATCATTCCCAAAATATCTCTCATCTCCCAATAATGTTCATCTTTCCATGTCACCATTACATCATTTAGTCTACCCTCCTACCCATCCATGAGCTTGGTCCCTTTAATGTTTTCACCATGTCACACCCTTTACTACACCAACACCATTGTCTACCTATCATAATTTTTGTGCAATGATACCCATTGACAAACTAACATCCACATCATCTACACCACACATTGTCATTCCACATGAACCAAACCCTATCCTTACATCATCAAGTCTCCTAGAACTACATATCATCCCCACCCACATTGTAATGTGCCTTGATCCTGTGGATATAGGGTATGTAGGCAGTCTGGAATATGAAGGAAGTATCCAGTACACAGGTACATATGATGCACCCATCCAACCCATTTGAATGGTCCCACTTTTCTAAGCTTGTTGATTACACTTGACCTACGATCAATATACTTGCTGGGCATCTCATCAAAGCATAACACTCTCATGAAAAATCTTTCACCAACATATTGGGTTTTCCATAACTCGCAGCACGTATCCTTCCACCTATGATTAGTTTAGTTTAATCCATCATCAATTGTTGTCCTAGGATACATCCTTCCTATAATGGAAAAAATCATCAATCCTCCATCCATCATTTGGAAAGAGATACATTGGATGTGTGTTTTATGTCAGTTAGTTTTTTGGTCTTTGATTTTTATCTTATGCATCATTCTTGGACTATGTCAAAACTTCCTTGATCTTATTATATCATGGCATGTGGTGAATATTCCAAAATGGGGCATGGTCATTTCTTTTGTATGCCGTACTTGTGGGAGGTTCTCATTACTCCATATTAGTATTCATACTTCGTAGATCATAGGGTCAATTCTAGCATATTGTTCTCCTTCTACATCTAAGGTTCTTCATACCTTTAGTATATTAAGGACTTATGCTATGAGTCCCCTTCCCTTGTCTAGACAAGGTTGTACTACTATTGGCATGAATGGGTTCATCCTATTGTTTGTAAGGTCAAGTCCTATGCATGGATGCCTTGTCACCTTGGTTCCACATACCATGGTACATAACATTCCATGCTATATCAATAGTAGCACTCAATTTTATTATCATTGGCATAATATCTTAATATGACATTGTTCCTTGCACTTGCATCTACCCTCATTACCCTATCCCTCTCTTATTACCTCAAGATTCACTACATGCTTACATTTCCATTTCCCCTACTTTCTATTATCTGCTATTCCCATACTGTTTTATGACCATTTTCAGGGTCCTGTTGACATATCATGATCACTCGTTCCCCTGCATCACAAATACCTTAGCATATATCCACATATCATCACATAACATATACATCTGCATCATACATATTATCAAAATCCATCATTCATAAACATGCATATATCCCATCCTCCATTCAAACACATGTCAAGTCATATCTCTATCATCTCAAGCATATACATATCAAATAACATCACAAGCATATAATCGATCATCCTACATCCATCATATATATACATATATATCATAGCATCTAAATCCATCATATATGCACATCCATAAATGCACTCATCACATATAATCCATGAATGTATACATCTAATCATAAATACCACAACATAAATTAATGCAACCATCCATAAACATAGTCCATTGATCGAATAGTTCATCTCATATATATATCTATCTCAAAATGTGATCATGATACAAAATGTGGTCCTCAGACCTATCAAAGAATGGTACATGTATACATCATGGCCCTAAGCAGAGCTGTCCCTGCCTGACTCAGCTAGTCCTGAGTCCCTCTAATGTGGGTCCACCATATCCTACCGACCTGCCTATCTCGGTGCTAGTGGAGGTAGCATTTGTGCTGCTGCTAACACCTATGATGAAGAGGGCTGCCGAACTAACCTCTCTGACCATCCTATCCTCCTAGAATTGGAAGCCCCAAATCTACTACGGTAACTAGCTTTCTACCCCACAAGCACTATAGCCTCATATACTGACTTGTAGTGTTGTTCCTCCCTAGTGACCTCCTCTATCCGCTGCTGCATCATCTCCATCACCTCTCTCATCACTAACCCTAATGCCTGACGTGCTAGATCTCTCTCCTATGCATACTACTGTGCTAATCCCTACAATTGTGTCACCTGTGCCTACAATCCCGTAACCTGTTCTTGTACAATGCCCATTTGTGCCAACTCTACCTATAACTAGACTATCTGAGTATCCCACTGATGCACCAAAGACTGTAATCCTGACACATCTGCCACATCCCTGATCTGTCCCTATAGTTCAGCCACCAATCCATCCAACTAAACTACCTACCCCTCTCGTTGGGCTATCTGCACCTATAAATGGGCTATCTACTCTCATGCTCAAACTAACCCCAATCCATCTGCATCATCACCACCAACTACATCACCTCTGCCTGCCCCTCATCCTCCTCATCATTATCATCATCCTCATCATCATCCTCCTCATTACCCTCATCCTCATCCTCATCGTCATCATCCTCCTCCTCTCCTACTGCCTCCATGGGTATTGTGAGTCTCACTGGCCTCTATCAAGCCCACCACTCATCATATACTACTGTAGTCCTTGCATCCACTACATCCTGTCTATCATCCCATGCCTATGGCTGGAGCCCCTCAAACTCTGCTATGACCATCTCTGCATTAGGCACTAGCCCCCACCGCTGCTACTTATCCCGTATCTATGCAAACCTTGCCTCCACCTATGGCACATCCTGTACTAACCCAAACTGTCACTACACTAACTCTGGTAGGTATCTGTTTATGATAAGCTATGTCCACCCCATTAGGTACCATGACTGCATCGCATACCCAAGCATCTCATCATCGTCTGACCACCTCTCCACCTCCCTCTAAGGTTGCCATACAAACTCCACCTTCTCATCTATCATGCGCCTCTAGTATCCCATGTTCCCCAACTGACACCGCATCTGATGTCCTCTATATGCATAAACAAATGGCTGATGTCGGGGCCTATCCGTCACTGTCAGTGGCTGAGTCACTAGGATATGCTTCTAGGCCTAGATATGCAGTAATGTCACTCTGTAACCCAGGCTCCCTGACTGCCTATATACCACTAAATACATGTCATGATACAAATGGGCCAATATACACAGACCCCATGCATACACCACTCCATCGGTCAGCATCTGATGTAGTACCTCCCCCCAACCTACAGGGAATCCGTGACTCCTCCTATCAGGAACCAATGTCCCTACTATCAAACCAGCCAAAAATAGAGCCAATGGATCTAACCCCTTCTCCATCATTGTCTGATATACCATCTCTGTCCTATTTGCTGAGTATGACACCTAACTCAGGGTGAACACCTAGTCCAAATACTCTCTCCCATGTCCCTACCGATAAACCACTCTCTCTCCATGAAGGGGGACCCATAGAATCCTCTGCACATCCTTTAATGTAATAGTCACCTCCCCTCTCAGAAATAGGAAGGCACACTGCTTCGGCTAAAATTGCTTCACCACTGCTGTCATCATCACCCTATTCACGCAAATTTGTGGCATATTCGATACGTGATCTAGTCCCAACACCCCTAACACAAACCTGTTAGCTCAGTCTAGCTCCTCCTAGAGCCTAAATGTTGGTAGTCGCCTCTCCTAAGATTGAAGAACACCCCTGTCCTCCTGCATCCCCCCAAACACATCATAATGTTAGTTCATGTCATCATTGCATGCCTACTCCCCCCTATCACATTTTTTAAGTCGCTCCTCCTATGACCTCGCAGCTTGAGTCGAGCAAACCCCCCCTCTCCCATCTCTGATTAACCTTACCTGTTACCCCCTCCTGAGCAAACACCTTCCCTATCCTGATTAAACCCCCCCACCATTGCAACCCACATCAACCACAAATTCACCCCCGCTCCTCACATTTTAAAAAATTAAAAAAATCAAAAAACATATTAAAAAATAAAAAAAATTAAAAAACATTTTAAAAAATAAGAAAAATAAAAAAATAAAAAAATATTTTAAAAAATCAAAAAAATTAAAAAACATTTAAAAAAACCAAACAATGCCCAATTGGTGCTTAAACTAACCCCTAACGCCCATTGGGCGCCACAACCCCGCCGCCACCTACCACCCAACCCCATCGCCACCTACCACCTAACCCTCCCCCTATAGGCACTAGGCGCTGCTACCCACCCCGCCCTCCCCTCACCCCTCACCCCATGTCCCGCCCTATGCCACAAACCCACTGCCACCAGCACCCACTCAGTATGACATGTCACCGCTAGTGCCATATTTGCTTCCCTTAGCACCCATTGGGCACCACGCCTTACCCTTTCCCGCCCAAAAATAAAAACCAATCAAATAAAAACAATAACTAAATAAATAATAAATAACAAACAATAAAACTAATAACAAACAATAAAAACAAACACAAAATAAATAAAAACCTAAAAATAAATCATCATAATAATAATACAATAATCAAAAAAATTTAAATCCTAAAACCCAAATAATAAATAAAAATAACAAAAAATTAGCAACTAATAAAAACAAAAAATCCATAGTTTTTTTTTTTTCAAAAATTTAAAAAACCCATAGCATTTTTTTCAAAAATCCAACAGCTCATTACAATAAAAAAAAAATCTTCAAAAACCCCTTCAAATCAAAACACTCTTTCAAAAAACCCATGACACAAAAATACAAAGAATTCAAAAACACAAAAAAAAAAAATTCAAAAAAATCATTAAACCCATAAAAAAATTTTAAATTTTTTTTTAAAATAAAGTCAACCCATTTGCTCATGCCCAGTATTCACCCATATTTTTCATCACTCAAACCCAAACCCCCTTGTCATTCCCCCATAAACCCCTTTTTCCCAAACCCTCCATTTACCCTAACACAATTATCATTACATCAAATCAAACCAAAATCACAAGGCAAGGTTAAAACGACTCACCGGCTCGCCTGCTGCTACTGGCAGCAAGTACTCCCGCACCTGCTCCGCTTGGTGCTCCTCTAGAGGAATCCCCACCATCGTTCCTCTTCCTCTCTTCTTTTTCATCTCCACAATTACAAAAAGTAACATGAGCTTTTTAGCTCTCTTTTTTACTTTTTAACCCACTCAACTTTCTTTTTTTCACTTCTTTTTATCTTTTTCTCACTTCTTTATCTTTTTCATTCCACCTTTTATCATTTTTCCCCCTTTTTCCTCCATCCACTTCTGTCTTCCACTTTTTCCATCTCCACCTTATTTTTTTTTTCCATTTTTTTACCATTTCCCTCATTGTATCCCCGTTATTCAGTCTCGGGACCACCTTTTCTATCCTCTTCCCTTGTTTTTCATCCTTTTTCGAGAAATCACCGAAACATTCATTTTTTCCACCTATCTCTTGAGGGGGCATCACCTCACCACCCCTTCAACTTCTTTTCACTCACTGGGACATATTTATCAAAAAATCTATATTCTTTTATATCTAGTCAACCCGCTAATTGCGATAGTTGTGACGCTATATCAAAAAGGGGAAAAATGTAGACACCTAAAAATGGTCACAATCAATTTCATCCACCCACACATTCAACCCTAATTCACCTGCATCACTTCATCCAATCTGATTATTAATTAAATAATTTTTAATTATTTATTTGATTTATTCTGCACCTTTATCATGTCATAAAAATCAATTTTTCTACTATAGTTTGAAAATTAAATATTTTTTACTATAGTTCATCCAAAAAATTAAATAAATTATCATATTTATTTAATTCCTTATTTTGTACATTTTTGATTACTTTTTGTAATCATGATTATTTTCTTCTAACCCATGTGCACATGAATTAATTTTAATTAATTCATCATTACAAACCCCCATGTTTTTAGAAGTCCACTTGTCATCCAATGTAAACACATGTACATGACAAGTGGTACGTTGGAAGCATGGGCAAATCTTCTAAATTGAGTACATTTGTCCTCTTTCTTTCACCCCACTCCATTTGTCACTATTCATCTCAATTTAAAATTCCATGTGGTACTATTTGAATACTATTCCTGTAATTTTAAATTCCATTTGTCCTCTCCATGGAATTTAAAATTTCTCACAAAGTCCAAGCCTTATCTTTTTATAAATGAGTTCTTACATGTCATACACCTACTCAATCCTAGCCATCCATCCATTCAAACTTGCATTCTCATCCATTGATCATCTCTTAAATCTTGGGGCAACGTTATCATCCAATCCAATCATGTCATTTGTCCAATTCTCCTTGCTTGAGGATCCTCAAGCAATCTCCACCATTGATCCTTCAAATTGATCCTATCCCTCCAATCCAATCTTCAAAAATCTATAAATTGAGGCCTCCAACTCCCATTTGGAACAAGTCATTTTGTGCAATGTTATATTGTCAATTTGAGTGCTCACATCTATAGCTCTTAGTGCAATTCAACATAGTCTAGTTTAGTTTATCATCCATTTAGGACATATTATCACTAGTTTGCTTAGATAGGGTGCATGTTTTAGTATAAAAGCATAGTATTTATTTAGTCCAATCTTGAGGTCCCTTGGACTTGAGATTGGGCGCATCTTAGGTGTAATTTGCATCCATTTTAGGTCTCATTTTCATAGGTAGACACTTTCATAATAAGGGCCTTTTCAATAGTGACCCCTTTTTCTATGATTTCATCGAAGGCAGATGCACAATATACATGTAAGTGGAAGGCCATTTCTTGGTTTAAGTTTTGAATGAATATATGGACAAGTTGCTTTTTAGGGGTTGTCGAAGGTAGCCTACTAGCAAGGGCTCTCCATGTTTGTAGGTAAGCGGTGAAACTTTCACCACTTTGTTTTTTGGTATTGCAAAGGTCAAAAATAGTGATTTGATGATCTACGTTGTATGAGAAGTGGGCAACAAATTTCTCTAAAAGATCAGTGAAGGTTGAGACGGAGACATAAGGTAAGTGCATAAACCATTCGAGGGCTTGTCCTCTTAGGCTTCATGGAAAAAGACAAAGTAGGAATTGGTCATCATAGGTTACTTCTTGGCATGCCGTGAAAAATTCCTTAATGTGGTCATGAGGGTCTCATTTTCCCTTGTACTTGTCAAATTTTGGCATTTCAAAGTGTTGAGGAAAAGGTGTGATAGTGATGTTTCTTCAAACTTATAATGTCTCTTTTGGGTCCCTAGTTGGATTCTTTTGAGAGCATTTTTCATCTCTTCCCATTCTTGATTGAAAGGATTACCAAGAGGTGGTTGTGACATGTGTTCGATTGGGGGTTGTTGTCATGATGATTGTTGTTGTTGAGGGTTGATGTATTGTTTTTGTTGGGTGTATGGTGGTAGGCCTATAGTTTGTGCATGAACATGAGACCCATATGTTTGTTGTTGTGGGATGATTAGTTGATTTTAGAGGGGTGGTTGTTGTAGGGTGGCATATGGATATTGCATCAAGGACCCATGGGGAGGTTGTTGATGTGTGGATGATTAGTATGCTTGAGTGGGATTGGTATATCTCATCAAGGGATTTTGTGATTGGTTGAATGGATTAGTGGCTTGGATGGGTGTTTGTGTTGTGGGTAGTAACACTATTTGAGTGATGATCGACCTTTGAGGAATATTCAAAGGAGAAAGGGATTGTGGAATGATGGTGGAAGCATCTTGTGGATTGCTTGGTGGAGGTGGTATGGCGAGTATGTTGACATTAGATGGTACCATGGAGATGGGCACATCGGAGGGTAGCATGCTATATGGTAACCCAAAAGGAGGATTTGATACTTGTTGTTGTGGGACATTTCTAGCCCTCATATTTTGTCCTATAGTATGAACAATGTTAGTGTTGGAGGCATAACTAGCCCATGGATTTCCGTAGATGGGTTCATTGGGATTAGGGACACATCCCCATGGTTGATCTTGGATGGGTGATGGTGGTTTGTAATGGAAAATGGTTTTGAGTTTATCATGATCATATGAATAGGGAAAACGTGCACAATGTTCAATGAGACATTTGAGGAATTTATCCTTATGGTTGTCAATGAATTGGTCAAATTTGTTGTGCAATCACTTTTCATTGAGGAAATTGATAAAGGTGGGGGAATAGGTGTGATGATGATGAGTGGATGTTTCACCCATTTCAGGTTGCTTAACATATCCCTCCATATTACTTGTGGTAGAGTCATTGGGAGATAGGAGTTGGTAACGAAAGTCCATTTTCTTCCTAGCTTGTGATTGTGTGATGGGAGGCATGAAAGGTGAACTTGAATAGGATTTAGATGACGAGGTCCCAATGATTATGGATGGGAATTAAGTCTAAGTTCAAAATCTAGATCAAGATGATTAAAGATGAAAGATTATCCCTATGTACTTAGGGTGGACAAAGAGCCTAAGAAAAAGCATAATAGTATTATCTTACTTGGGGTAGACAAGATGCACAAACAAGATGGGATTTATTGAAGTCCACTAACTTAGGAGTTGTCTAGGTTCCTAAGATAATTTATCCAAGAGGGGTGATGATTTCTAATTTATACTAAACTTAAGATAGAGAAAGTCTTAAACTTAACATAAACAAGGGGATGATTGATCTAGACCCTAGCCTTAGAATTTGGATATGATTTTGATTGATTTTGTGATGAGGATTGATTTTGGATTTGGATAATAAGGATATAGATGGATGAGTATTTGATTGATTTTGAGATAATGATTTATCATGGATGATAGGGGTTGATTATGGATAAACATGGTTGGTTAGGGATGATAGGATTGCATAAGGATTGACTAGGATAAGGATTAATTATGGATTATAATGAATGATGAACACGGATTTAAGGATGATGATTGATTAAGGATTACAAAAAAAATGATGGATTATGGATAAGAATAGTGATTATGGATGGTAAGGATTGGTTTGATTAAGGATGATGGGGATGGGATTAACTATGGGTTAACAAGGATGGATAATCAAAGATTATAATTGACTATGGATTAGGGATGGTGTTTAATGATAAATAGTGGAGATTAAGAAGGATGATTGATCATGGATTATAAGGATAATGACAGATTAAGGCTAGTTGGCTATGGATGATAAGGTTTGGATTGACTATAGATTAACAAGGATAATGACTAATATGATGACTAATATGATGATTGAGGTTGGATCACAAGATAAGAGGGGAAAATGGACATTGATAAGGCTGATGTGGCTTGAAATGTCAAGGGATAATGTGGAAGAAGTGATTTTGACAACCAAAAGGATAAAAAACTAATTTTGACAAGTCTTTGGAAAAGGGGCACTGAAACAAGAAATAGGTGTTGATTCACAGAAACTAGGTGTAATTTTGCATAAATTGGGCACTGATTTGGGATAGTGTTGATAGTTGTGGTTTTCAAGATGTTGGGTTGGATTTTTTGGCAAGATTTCACACATAACAATTACAATGGCTATTAGACTGACTTTAGAACTGGTCACGAGAGGTGATTAGCCTCCACGATTTACAAACAACTTTCACAGGTTTTGTATAATTGAAGACACATCAAGCACTTGTATACAACCTAAAACTATTCAAGTTGGAGTGACATATCTTGCAGATCTCATGAAGTGGCCATGGTTCAATCTCAACTCAAAGTGAACTAAGATTTCCACACCCACTAATAGATGGTGGTCCCCCTTTAGGGTTTAGGGTTTTAGGTTCGTAAAGTTATAAGTCTTTGCCTTTTGAGAAAATCCATTAAATCTAAGCCCCTATGCTCATACACTTTATTTATGTTTCCTTATTGACAACTTGTGGTAGGTTTCTCATCCCTTAAGTTGTGACTTTAATCCTTCATACCCATTAGGTGATCGGCCCCATGTCCTAGGTTTTACCTCCTATGGCCCATGAAAAATTAAACCAATGTCCTAAGTCTTCCCATAAGTTAAAAGGGTTAATAGAATGAAAATCATAGCATCGCAGCGCATCATCAATGATGTCACCACCCCACTGTGTGGCTACCATATGGTGACACCTGTCGAAGGATCTATGCTTACGTCTTGTTACATTAGGAACCTTGCACCTGCCAATCATATGTTGCCAAAAGTTAATTTAAAAGTGGTCCAATGGAAGGTTTTAATCTAACAATTGTGCTTCATCATTGGGGTGTCTTTCCAAGAAGGAATCTTCACCACACGATCGTGAGATAGCAACACGTGGCCCCATCTTACAAAGGAATTCAAAAGCAAATGAAAGAAGGATGCATGGAGGCTTTATCACACTCGCGTAGGGTAGGTAAAGTGATGGCCCACTATCGGCTATGATGCTGCGAAGTGATGCCACGTGTCTAGGCCAGACAAAAGGTGATGCAATCAGTGATGGATGTACATCCGATGTGGCTCATCTTGATTGGTTGAGGACTTTTCAACCATGATGACCAAGATTTTCAAATCTCGCAGGTAAATGATGGCCGTGGATCTTGCAGTAAGGAATTCAAATCAATGGTGTAGTTTTAAACTTTTGTGATGAACATTGAGGGTGCCTTGTGACACAAATGAAAGGTTACAATCGAGGCTTCCTCCATTAATGCATTAGAATCTATTCTATGAAGCATAAAAGGGAGAAAAATTAGGGCTTTGTGCATCATTTATTCAAGCACATATAGATTTTAGACGCACAGAGATCTCTCAAGCAAGTAAAGATCAAAATCTAGACTATTGCAAGCATTACCTAGTAAGTTCATTTTGTCTTCTTGTGCTTGACATATTTTAAGTTGAATTCTTGATTAAGGAGGTAGATAATTGCCTGTAAATGAAACCCTAGCTTGTTAAGATCAGTTTGAAAAATGAGTCAAGCTAGTCATCCCTCCACTTCTAAGCATAATTTAGATGAGGACCTCATGGTCTAGTACCCAAGCTCTGCCAGAAGAGCCCAGAATTTGTGTGGTCCAGGCGGGCTTGATGACAAGTTCCTTGATTTTTGTTACAACTGTAGAGATACTATACTGCCTATTCCTGGTTGGGTCATGTTTGAGCACTGGCACAGAAGAATGATTTATAAGGCCCCTATCTACAATGCTTGGAAATTAATTTAGCCAAGCTCATTTTCTCCAATGTATTCTCTAATCCCAACCTAGTTAGGGCAATAGTAATGAGATATGATCCTAACACAAGGATGGTCATAGTTGGGAATGGTGCAAAATTGATCAAGTTCACCAAAGGGTACATTGCCACTGTATGAACTTGAACCTTGTGGCTAGTAAGCCAATTGGTCTAGGTGCTTTGAAGAAGAAATATCGAATTGTTAAACATTCCTATAGGGAATTCAACCTAGCCAAGCACAGACCAAGGGGTGTTGATGGCAAACTAGTGAAGATTTCAACTAGTGAATATGAGCCCTTTCATTGCAGCTTGTTCATGGATTATTTTGTCAGAACATATCATAGTTTGTGCCAGGTATTAGACAAGGATGCCTTAGATAAAATGCCCATCTCTCTAATGATGATGGCAGTAGACATTCAAAGCCAAGAGACCAAAGAGCCCTATGATTATGCCACCTACATTATAGATAGAATGCATAAGTAAATGTCAGAAATCAAAAGCAAGCTATCTATTGTGGATGCCCATGTGGAATTCACATGGTATTCCATGCTGTGCCACATGCTTCTGTTTGCTCTATTTGGAATGTGGCACCAAAATTTTCATGTCAAAATGATAGATTCCTAAGGAAATATGCTACCAGTATAGGTGTGGACTTGCATGCTAGATATGCACTATACTATTACTAATTATATAATCTTTGAAGTGTATTTTGTGAGGAGGATTCTTGGTTTCCTAGAACCAGAGGGAGAGAGGCTACACCCAGATGTATTAGATTTTCTAAGGCCTTTGGACATGACTCCTCACTTAGGGATTGATCACAATTGGGGTGACTAGTTTTTTCATGAGCACACTACTTGCATCAGGGTCTATGGATGTGAGACCCCACCCCATATCTTGCCTAAATATGTGCCTAAGAGAGTTGCATTCTTATAGATCATTAGGCAATTAAATGATTTAGATAAGGAGTAGATAAGGAGCATATGAGGAGACATAAGAAGGGCTCATTTTTTCCCGCTTCCCTTAGGTTTAATGATTTCCTAATAGCTGACAAGAGGGGGCTCAATCAAATTTATTTAGTAATGTAGTGTTTTGGGATGTATTTTGAGAATCCATGGATTTTTGACCCTAAAGGCTTCATTAACAGGGTGAGGGTCAACAAAAAAAGGCCAAGGTATACTCATCAGGTTGACCTAAATGAGGATCCTATCAAAAATTGCTTCACAATGGATGATGTCCACACTTTGACAATCAAGTGGGACACAATAATGGCAGGTGAAAGAATGAAGAAAAGTATAAATGCTACATATCCAAATGCCTTTGCAGAAGTGCAAGGCCCTATTCAAAGAATTCAAAAAATGCACCCCCTCACTTCGAGCCAGGTTTTCCTCCCAACACCACTAAACCACCCCCCATTTATCAAACCCTATCAATTTAGCTTATCCAATCCCTTTATTTGAGCTTAATCAAATTAATCCTAATCCACTTCATCCTTAGTTATAGTCTATTTTCATCATCCTAACCATCTATCTTATTCACATCATCATTCAATCAACCTATCACTTTCATCCAAATCATTCAATCCAATCCTATTCTAATCACATCTACCTCATCCTTAATAAACCACATCTATGTCCAAAATCAAACATCCCAACCCTTAATCCTTAATCAATAATCATCCTTTGCAAATCAAACTTTGGTTAAGGATTTAGTCTCCTTCATCCTCCATCAACCCTTCATCTAAAATCCCAATCACAATCATCAACATCATTATCAAAATCCAAATCCAAATCAACCCAATCAAAAATCAAGACCATTAGTTGATCACATCAACCTTTATCCAAAATTGCTTTATATCATTAGTCTATCTTAAGTAAGTCATCAAAATCAACAATCAACCCAATCAACTCTATTACTTAAGTGTCATTAGTCTACCTTAAGTATAGAGAATCATCCATCTTTTTGAAGAAAAACAAATCACCCTAAGGTCTTGAAATTTGATCCCCAAACATCACACTCATCCATTATCCCCCATTTCATCTCATATCCCTCCAACAACATGGATCCTTATGTAGCAATGCAACATTTACAAAGACTTGAATACACCTATGAGGATTTTGATCCTATCACTGAGGAAAAATTCAAAAATGACATTAAAGATATCCCCTTAGCACACCTTATCATTGGAGAATCCCAAGCCCCTACCTAACTTTCATCATACTAACCTTCATCCTATTTGTTCACTCCATCAACCTCATGCCAACCTTCAACCTCATACGAACCTCCATCATATCAACAAACACCCTATCTTTCATTCCCATTAACATCATATCAATCTTCATCCCCTTATACATCCATGCCATCATACCTATCCAACCAATCAATACCTCCAACTTATCCATCCCTCAACCTTTGTCATGCTAACTTTGATAAAGGGAACACTAATCTAGCACAGATCATGGCCAAAATTTAGTGCTTACATCAACAACCATCTCCCTATGCAAATCCCCATCCTCTAATCCCCATCCTCCAATCCCTCCATCACCATATCTACCTTACAATCTATAAATCTCTATCCCCCCACCAGAATATCCCTTCAATCGTATCAACCTTAATCCATCATCCTATGTATCTCCCAATCCACCAATCCCTATCACACATACACCATCTAATCCACCATCAAATCTTCCAAATCCTAAGCCCACAACATCCAAAGAATCATTGTGAGATTTCCTCCAAAGAACATCAGAAAAAATGAAAGAAAAGCTATAGAATCCCCCAAATTCCCCACCCCTCCAACACCTTCATCTAATCCAACACCTATCCTTGAACCTATCCATGAACCATCACTACCTAATTCCATCACCCACGTATCCAATCGCAATCCTAATCCTACACCATCCACCCTTACTATCCATCCATTATATTGTTCTTCAACCCATACACTCATGAATGATGCCATCCATTGGCAATTAGCAAGGAATGAAACATGCTCATACAATTCAACACCCACCAAACCTCTTGAACAATCTCCTATCATAAGTCAAGCACCCATCACATCCATCCAAGAACCTATCACATCCATCCAAGCACCCAACACATCTATCCAAGTCACTCCCACTTCTATCCAAACATAGGATCTATCTCAAGAGTTAAATCCAAAGCATGTTGAAACATCAACCCCCTATCCTAATCAAGATCTAAGAATCCCATCTAACCCCATGCCCAATCCCCTCTCATCTAGTGATCAACCTATTGATCCCATGCCATCTTCTATCACCAATTTACAATCCCCCATTAATCCTTTACCTCCATCTACCAATACCATCCCAAATCCATCCTCTTATCCACTTGGAAAAAGAACCTTCATCTGTGGTGGCTCCCTCATAGGAGGTGAACAACTTTCATACACCACTTCTCCCTCTCCAACAAATAATGGACTCACGTCTTGTTTCCAAAGCACCAAACATCCCATTGCATGCCGCATGCTCCAACATATGAACTATCAAGGTAAAGGCTTAGGCCTTCACAAACATGGCATCTTGGAGCCCATCCACACCATATTCCATCCATCCTTGCATGGACTTGGCTATACATCCCAAGGCAAACAATCTAAACATGTTGGTACCACTCACACACCTTCCAAAATCCATTCATCCAATCCCAAACATGGTGCACCTCATTGCACCTCCAAATCATATGTCGCCATCCCTCCTCCATCATCATATCATTTGCAAAAGCATAGGACCATACATCTCCCCCCATCCAACTTACCTCCACTACTCCCAACCCTTATCATCCCCATCCTCAAATCCCTTTATCCTCCTATAATTCCAACTTCTAAAATAAATCCCCTTATCCTCCCATACTCCCAACCCCTAATATCCATATCTTCAAATCCCCTCATCTATTTTTTCATAAATCCACTTTTAACCCCTCCACCCATAAATCCCCTAAAATTCCAAATCAAGACCAACAAAATCACACATCATCCAAATATGAAGCTTCCACCAAATCCATGGGATTCAAAAGTAATAATTTGAATGTGTCAACTCATAAATCACAAAAGCCTAAATATGTTATCCATTCCAAGCAAAACCAAAAATCCAAAAGGCTATCAAAGCCCACACCATCAAAAGAAAAAGAAAAAAGAAAAATGGTGTGTGTCCCTAAACAAAAAGCACCAAACTCTAATGAGGCATCCACCTCCAAAACCACCCCAAAATCCCAAACATCTTGCTTCACATCTAAAAATCCCACAAATCCTTAGTCTATTTGGGTTTCTAAAACCCCAAATCGATGATCCAAAAACCCCATATCTCGATCCCCATTACTACCCACCCCCCATCCAACATATAAGCTTCAAAATCCAAAATGATGTGTGCAATTGTTGGTCTTGGTTCCCCTCCACCACATGACATTCCCACATACCCCCATATCTCCATCTTTCATCCACTATCCTACATATTTCCCCCATCACATCCCTTTGGTCCATGCTTTTGCATAAACTTTACATAATCCATGTCATAATCCACTATCCACCATCCATTCCATCTCCTTCTATCTACCAACATCCATGTAATTGACATCCATAATGCTATCCAACATGGGACCGTCTTCTCCTTGCTATGGAAACATACTCTAGAGTCCCCATTCGATCAAAAAAGAAAAAAGTCAAAAAAATAAAATTAAAAATAGTAAAGAAAAAAATCCATCCAATGGTGAAAACCACTCCTTGTGGCGCCTTGGGCAAGTACCATATTGAAAACCCCTTGTGGGTATCATGCGTAATCTCTTCTCCATCCATTTTGTATCCCTACACTTGGAGGAAAAATCATATCCTTCACCCACATCCATATAATCCTCTTGCATATCCTATCCATATACCTATTCAATAATATTCCTATCCACTATCTTCCTATTTATCCTATCATTTTGCATTCATTCTATCTACTATATCTTCATCCTTAGATCGTGATAAAGACAAGGGGCAAAATATCAAAACATGCTTTGGACACCTCTCGACATACGTCCCTTTCCAAGTATATCCTCCATCCATCCATCTACTACAAAGTCCATCCATTCAAACGTGAACCCATCATGCAAAATTTTAAGCATTGAGGCATATGATTCCTTGCAACCTATCCTTTGGAGAAAATCTTTGTCCACATATTCTATCTATCTATTATGTATCCCTAATCCTATCCCTTATCCCCATCTATCTATCCATCTATCATGAATCTCCTATCGATCACCTTCTACCGCCAATCCGTCCATCCAATCCTATAACTTTTCTCACCTTCACCTCTAGACTTGGTGTTCCATTGTCATTGGTATCTAGTGTAAAGGCTATCCAAACGAAATCCAATGCAACCATTTCATAATAAACCATTCCCTATCCAAAATCATAAAAATCCAAAAAAATCAAAATATCCCCAAAATCCCAAAAACAATACAAAATCTAAAAACACCAAAAAAAATACAAAAATCCCAAAAACAACATCATCCCACATCATCATCACAAATTAGAACTACATATTATCACCACCCACATCTTAATGTGCCTTGATCCCGTGGTGATAGGGTAAGCTATGGACGTAGAAAACCTGTCTTGTTTGAAACACTTCAAGACCTATGTCATACCCCAAGTCTCCCTACCAATTCAAGTGCTCTCAGACATTTTCTACTCAAAATGCCTAATTCAAACTAATCAGTCTATTATAGAGGTGAAGAGCCTACTAGTTTGTTGTTCTCAATACAGACACTACTTTCTTGGTGTGGGGCATTCTTCTTTGTCCTCACTATTTCCAAGATTCTCAATTCCCAAGGCGTATAGCCTTCTTGAGCCCGTTATTAGCCCTCCTCTTGGGTCTAGGGTTCTAATTGCTTGGTACTCAATTCCTCCTATTCTATTTTCACCCCTACCTTTTCTTAGACTGCAACTTGCATACCTAGCCGGGCTATGGTAAAGCTCACCTAGGACAAATTCCTATTGTCTCTCATTGACAATCCAACCATTTCCACAAAAGGAAAAAGAAGAATTAAGATCTCTACTTGATGGCCCTCCATGACTGTACAGAGGAATTTTAGGGACATCAAGACAGAGACATTTTGTACAAATAGAAACAAAATAATAGAAATAAAATTAACTACTGTACTTCAGATCAAATTATGCAAGAATTCTATAGAAATACTCGAATAGATCAAACTATCAATATTTTTATTATAAGAGTTCTCCTTTTTACATTCAACTCTCCAAACTTCCAACCTTCCAACTTCCAACCCACTCACAAAGCAAAAACAATCTTTTTTATATTGTTTGTCTTTTTCCGTTATCAGATAGTTAGGTTTGTTTTCTATCCGTTCGGTTAGGTTTTCTTTACTAACTGTTTTGTGTTCTCTGGCTGGCTTTTGTTTTTGTATATTCATACAATCCTTACGCACATAGCATTGAACCATTGGCAAAAGACATTACTATCGTCGGCACTTCTAAACTTCCTTGTCGGTGAGACGTCAAATATCAGTGGGACTTTATTCCTCTTTCTCGATACACTGATATGCTTCCACTTTGTATATAAGATTTGACTCCCTACCGCTGATTCTCCTCACCACCACTATCAGTTGCCACTCTATTGAACCAAATGAACCCATTGAACCTCCAACATGAGGTTCAATAGTTCAATGCCAGGCTTCTCCATCAGACAATGCTCTTTTGAACCATAATGAACCCATTTGCACCATTGAACCAAATGAACCCATTGAACCTCCAACATGAGGTTCAACGGTTCAACACTAGGCTCATACATCGGTCCCATTTATTCATCGGTCCTGCTCCTTCCCTTAGAAAATCAAAAAGGACTTCACACCAAAAATGGAAAAATATATACATGGGCGCCAAACTCTTGGTGATGCTACACCATACTCCCCCTACATGGAAAAAGTCAGGTCACCTCCGATGACAATAAGGCAAAATCAATGCCCTGATTCTTGAACTCAGACTCTGCAACCCAGGTAGCCTCTGCTTCAGGCAACTGTTTCCAACTGATCAGATGCTCCATGTACACACCATGTCTGGTCTGTTTTTGTACTCAAGAATCCAGAATTCTCTTAGCCTGTGGTTTGAGTGTAGGTGGCAAAGTCACATCACTCACTGTCTATTCAGTCTCTAAACTAGATCCGCCTACTGTTGAATGAGGACCTTTATAGGGTACTAGGTCCTGAACATTGAACACTAGTGAAATTGCCAAGTCTACTGGCAAATCAATCCTGTAGGCATTTTTTCCATACTTGTCTAGAATTTTGCAAGGACCAATCCGTCTCATCTGCAGTTTAGTTGGCATCCCTTTCTACAATCTAGCTTTGTTCAAATGAACCATGACTAAATAGCCAACTTCAAACTGGACATCCTTCCTGTGTGCATCTACCCTATCCTTGATTTTTTGGGTATTTTCCTGCATTGTCTTCTTTACTTGTTCATGTATCTCCTTCATAGATTGTGCAAAATCCTCTACATGACCACTTCTATATTCCATGTCTCCAAGATGTCGGAGTTCACATACACCTCGAGAGTGCATTCCATACAATATCTCAAATGGACTTTTGCCAGTAGTTCTATTCACACTGTCATTATAGGCAAATTCTACTTGATAAATGATCTAATCCCAACTCTGTCCATATTCTTTTGTCAAACACCTTAACAAGTTGCCTAATGTCCTGTTCACCACTTTTGTTTAGCCGTCTGTCTGTGGATGATATGTTGATCCAAAAGATAGGTTTGTTCCTAACCTCTACCATTGAGTTTTCTAGAAATGTCCCATGAACTTAGCATCTTTATCAGACACGATGCTTGCTGGAAGTCCATGTACCCTTATGACTTCTTTGAAAAACAAATGAGCTATATGACTGGCATCATGAGTCACCTTATAGGGAATGAAATGACTCATCTTGCTAAATCTATCAACAACTGCAAAAATACTATCAAAACTAGTCTTAGTCTTTGGTAGACCACTACAAAATCCATACTTACAGAGTCCCATGATCTAGAAGGAATGGGTAGTGGCTGATACAGTCTCGCATTTGAAGAAGTTCCCTTGGCTTTCTGACATACAATACACTGCTCTATATACTTTTTGACATCTTTGTGCATCTTCAGCCAATAGTAGAACCTCTGGACTAACTCCAATGTTTTGTTCAGACTAAAATGTCCACTCAAACTGCCATTATGCTTCTCCTGTATGAGATTTTCTCTCATGGATCCTTTTGGTACACACAACTGTCCACCTTTGAACAACAATCCCTGATACACAGTATAATCTACAAATTCACTATGAAAGTCATTTTCAAAGTCTTGACAGACCTTGTATGCTTCAACAAAATCTTCATCTTCCTTGTAGAGGGCTGTGAACTCTTTCATTCCTATGCTTCTTAATTGTACGTCTTGTATTGTGAGCAGCCTTCTACTTAAAGCATCTGCTACTTTGTTGAGTTGTCCGTTCTTATGCTTAATTGTGAATGTGTAAGATTACAAGTACTCCATCCACTTGATATGTCTATGGCTCAACTTATCTTGTGAGTTCAAAAAACTCAAAGCTTGATTATCTATATATATAACAAATTCCTTAGGTAGGAGATAATGCCTCCATTTTCTAAGTGCCTTGACTAGAGCATAGAGCTCCAAGTCATATGAAGAGTATCTGCTCTTTTCTTCATTTAGCTTCTCACTAAGAAAGGCTACTGGTCTATTCTCTTGGCTGAGTACTGCACCTACTACAATATTGCTAGCATCACATTCTAAAGTGAATAACTTATCAAAACTAGGCAGCACTAACACTAGCTGTGTGGCTACTTCTTTCTTCAACAATTCAAAACTCTTATCAACTGCTTGTGTCCATTGAAACTTTGTTTTTACCCCACCTTTGATTGTATCAAGCATGGGTGCACAAATAGCAGCACTAAAATTCTTTATGAATTTTCTATAAAACTAAGCTAAGCCATGAAAACTTCTCACCTTAGTTGCTACTCTAGGAGTAGGCCAATTCAATATGGCTTCTACCTTTGACTTCTCCATCTCCACTTCTCCTTTGTACAACACAAAACCAAGGTATACCAATTCCTGCTTCATAAATTCACACTTCTCCAAATTTATGGTTAATTGTTCATCATGTAACTTTTTCAAAATAGTATTTACATGTTCAAGATGCTCTTCTTTAGTTTGACTAAAAATTAAGACATCATCTAGATAAACAACTACAAATTTACCCATATAGTCTTTGAGGACTTCATTCATGAGTCTCATGAATGTGCTGGGAGCATTCAATAGACCAAATGGCATAACAAGCCATTCATACAATCCTTCTATGGTCTTGAAGGTTGTTATCCACTCATCACCTTCCTTGATTCTAATCTGGTGATAACCACTTTTCAGATCTATCTTGGTGAAGTATTTAGCCCCTCCTAAACAGTCCATAAGATCTTCAATTCTGTGAATTGGAAATCTGTACCTTATGGTGAACTTATTGATAGCTCTAAAGTCTGTGCATAGTCTCCATGTTCCTCCTTTCTTTGGTGCCAACATTGTAGGCACTGCACAAGGACTTATGCTTTTCCTAATCAAACCCTGGTCAATCAATTCTTGTACTTGTCTGGCTATCTCCTTATGTTGTTCTGGAGTCATTTTATAAGGAGCTTTGTTAGGCAGAGATGCTCTTGGAATCAAATCTATCTGATGGCTAATAGTTCTTTGTGGAGGTAGTGTTGCTGGTGTTCCTTCACTAATTATGTCCTTATACTGTTCCAGTATAGTTGTACCTCTTTTGGGACCACTACCTTTTTGTCTTTTTGCTCCTCCTTAGGTTTCACTATGATAGCATAACCAATACCATCCTCCTTAAGAGTGTTCAAAAACTCTTTACCACTCACAATTAAGACATTAGGACTTTTAGTCTTACCTACTTCTTCATCTTCTAATGACTGAAATTTATAGGTGACACCATCTTTTTGAAAAAAAATGCATTCTTCTCACCATCATGTATGGCCTTTCGATCATACTGCCATGGTCTACCCAATAGGAGATGACATGCATCCATGGGTAGGATATCACAGAGTACCTTGTCTTTGTATCCATCTATACCAAACTCTACCCAAGTTTGTTCATTGACTATCACATGCTGACCTTTATTTAACCATGTGACTATATGGATTTGAATGAGGTATTCTTTGCAAATTTAATTTTCTAACTACTTCATCAGACACTATGTTATCAGTAGACCCTAAGTCTATGATTACTTGACATACCTTATTCATAATCTTGCATCTAATTTTGAATAAAGCTCTCCTTTGACTTGGTTCATCTTTCACCGGTCCTTTGATCAAAGTTCTCCTTACCATGATGTTCTCTCCCACTTCTAAGGTTAGACTGATTTCAGGTGATTTGCTACTTGAAGCATCATCTTGTACATAATGATTTCTTTTATCAACTCCTTGAGAAGAAGATGTGCCCTTATTAGGACACCTATATGCTGGATGGCCTAATTGACCACAATTGTAGCATTTCATAGTGGTAAAGTAGGATCCTCTGCTTGATCCTCCTGATCTTCCTCTACTAGATCCCCTTCCTCGGTAGTTTCCTCTACTACTAGTCTCCCCACTCTGCTCTGTGAGTTTGGATTCTCCTTGGGACCTTTGATCAGTGTTCCTACCACCATAATTTCCTCTTCCTCTGTTGTCTCTACCTCTTCCTCTTAATCTGCTACTTGAGTCTTATTTCTTCTTGCCCTTCTCCTCTACCTTGAGTGCTAGCTGATAGCATTGATGCATTGTTGTAGGACTGAATAAGCTGATTTCCTCTTGAATACTCCACCTCAAACCATTGAGATATCTTGTTGTTTTTACATTTTCATCTTCCATCACCTTAGACCTCAAGAACACTTTTTGAAACTCCTTAGTGTATGCATTGACATCTAATTCTCTTTGTCTCAAATTTTATTGTTTCTTGTACAACTGGACTTCATAATCCCCAGGCATGTAGACTTCTTTGATTTTAGCCACCATACCTTTCCAAGTAGCTATAGGTTTCTTGCCTTCTTTTTCTCTTTCTGTTTGAACAAATTTCCACCATGTCAAGGCAGCTCCTCTGAGTCTTGACTTAGCCACCTTCACCTTTTGTGCTTTAGTCACTCCACATTCAAAGTGATTTTCTATACCTTCTATCCATTCCATAACCAAATCAGGTTCCATCTTTCCACTAAAAAGAGGAACTGCTTCCAATGTCTTACCACTCATGGCTTTTAAGGCCTTCAAGAAAGGTTCTTCTTCCATCTTAGGATCAGGTGTGGGCTCTTCATCTTCTATAGATACACCTTTTTCCTTACCTTCAGAATCTTTAATTTTCTGACTAACTTCTTTAGTCTTTTCCATCATTACACCTAGTTTACTTTCCATTTCTGCCAATCTTTCCTATAGGAGCCTATTCTCCTCTTCTTGTTCATCAACTCCTTTGCTAATTCTACATTAGTCACCATCTTCTTGGATGAGCCTGCAGATTCACTCAAACTTGGTGATGACATACAACTTCTTCTATTCCAATCTAGAATAGCCCAAATCTTTAACTTGCTCTGATACCAATTTGATAGGGTAAACTATGGACGTAGAAAACCTATCTTGTTTGAAACACTTCAAGACCTATGTCATACCCCAAGTCTCCCTACCAATTCAAGTGCTCTCAGACATTTTCTACCCAAAATGCCTAATTCAAACTAATCAGTCTAATACAGAGGTGAAGAGCCTACTAGTCTGTTGTTCTCAATACAGACACTATTTTCTTGGTGTGGGGCATTCTTCTTTGTCCTCACTATTTCCAAGATTCTTAATTCCCAAGGCATATAGCCTTCTTGAGCCCGTTATTATCCCTCCTCTTTGGGTCTAGGGTTCTAATTGCTTGGTACTCAATTCCTCCTATTTTGTTTTCACCCCTACCTTTTCTTAGACTACAACTTGCATACCTAGCTGGGCTATGGTAAAGCTCGCCTAGGACAAATTCCTATTGTCTCTCATTGACAATTCAACCATTTCCACAAAAAGGAAAAATAAGAATTAAGATCTCTACTTGATGGCCCTCCATGACTGTACAGAGGAATTTTAGGGACATCAAGACAGAGACATTTTGTACAAACAGAAACAAAATAACATAAATAAAATTAACTATTGTACTTCAGATCGAATTATGCAAGAATTCTACAGAAATACTTGAATAGATCAAACTATCAATATTTTTATTATAAGAGTTCTCCTTTTTACATTCAATGTTTGCTCTCCAAACTTCCAACCTTCCAACGTCCAACCCACTCACAAAGCAAAAACAATTTTTTTATATTGTTCATCTTTTTCTGTTATCAGACAGTTAGGTTTGTTTTTTGTCCGTTCAGTTAGGTTTCTTTACTAACTATTTTGTGTTCTCCCTGTGGCTGGCTTTTGTTTTTGTATATTCATACAATCCTCACGCACATAACATTGAACCATCGGTAGCATTGAACCGTTGGCAAAAGACATTACTATTGTTGATACTTCTAAACTTCCTTGTCGGTGAGATGTCAAATGTCAACAAGACTTTATTCCTCTTTCCCGATACACTGATATGCTTCCACTTTGTATATATAAGATTTGACTCCCTACCGCCGATTCCCCTCACCGCCACTATCAGTTACCACTCTATTGAACCAAATGAACCCTTTGAACCTCCAACATGAGGTTCAATGGTTCAATGTAGGCTTCTCCATCAGACAGTGCTCTTTTGAACCATAATGAACCCGTTTACACCATTGAACCAAATGAACCGTTGAATAGACAGTGCTCTTTTGAACCATAATGAACCCGTTGAACCTCCAGCATGAGGTTCAACAGTTCAACACTAGGCTCATACATTGGTCCCGTTTATTCATCAGTCCCGCTCCTTCCCTTAGAAAATCAAAAAGGACTTCATACCAAAAATGCAAAAAATATATACATGGGCACCAAACTCTTGGTGCTCCTGCACCACGTGGATACAGGGTATGTAGGTAGTCTAGAATATGAAGGAAGTTTCCAGTACTCAGGTCCATAAGATGCATCCATCCAACCCTCTTGGATGGTCCCTATCCCCTGAGCTTACACTAGATCCAAACACAATATCCCAAGCATTACATTACCTATCAAACCATCATCCCTTAACCAAAATCATCAACTATCAAATTGGAATCAACCACGACTTGTAACCATCATATCTTATGTCAATTGTACAACATCATCTAGCAATTCTTACCTTAATGGATATATCATTCCTACAATAGGCAAAATCCATCATCCTATCATCATCCATCTTGGCAAGAGATACAATGGCTATTTGTTTGGTTTGTTGGTCTTTTGGTTTTTGACTTTTATCTTTTGTCATATTCGAAGATTGTATCAAAGCTACCTTAATCTCAATATATCATGGTATGTCACGAAAACATCTTGAATGGGGCATAGTCTTGCTTTTGTATGTTATGCTTGTGGGTTGGTTTCATTACTCCAAGCTAGTATTCATATCTTGTGGATCGTAGGGTCGGTTCTAGCATATTGATCTCCTTGTGCATCTATGGTTCCTCATACCTTTTTTGTATTAAGGGCTTATGTTAGGAGTCCCCTTCCCTCATCTAGATAAGATTGTACTATCTTGGGCATGCATGGGATCACTCTCTTGTTGGTGTGTCTAGTCTATGCAAATGTTGAATAAACATCTTCACCCTAGTCTTCTATACCTTGGTGAAAATATCTACTTTGCTATAACAAAACTAGGATTGTTCTAAACCATTTTTTAGCACAATGATCATCTGTCAACCAATCTACCTGAAATCATCAATCTTTCATATCACTCCTTATCCTCCAACCACTTCTACCAATTTGTTCCATCCATTTTGAGAGCACACCTATGTTCATGGAACCCGCCTATCCTCTCAAGGGGGATCACCCTTACCAGTCATCCCTAAACCTTACCCTATTCTTCTAAACCATAATCTTTTTCTATCCAATCCAACTCTATATTTTAAACTTATTTGAAATAATGATACTTAGCCACAACACCATTTCAAAGAGGGGCAAATGTAAACACCTAAAATTGACTTGCTCTACAAACCAATTTCCTATATCTCTACACCACCAATTATCCCTCCTATTAAATAAAATAAATTCATTATATTTAATTAATTTATCCCTAATCTTCTACCCTTAACCATTTATCCATCCTTGTGATCAATTAATTCATTTAATTTATCACTATACCTTATAGTACTATCCCTCATTAATTAAATAAATATTCTGAATATTTACTTAGTTAATTTATCCATATCTCTAATCCTTATTAATTGGATAAATCATGCTTATTTGATTAATCTACCCTACTAATCAACCTAAACCTAGCCTAGTTGACCTAAATTAATTAAGTTAAACACTTAATTAAACCTTGCTTAACTCCTCCCACACACTTTGAATAAAAATCAATTTTTTATTCAAAGGGTCACATATTCCTCTTATACAAGTAAGTGTACATGTGTCCTTGACCTTCCCACTTGTCTTAGTCTCCATTAATGGAAACTTTTCCCCATGAAGGGAACTCTTCCCCATGTGTCAATAAAAAATTTACATCTAACTTGTCATATCCAACTCTTCCCCCGAAATAATTTTTTTTAATTCATTTTAATTCTCATCACCCTTCCCCATGTGAATTTAAAATTCACAAATAATGAGAATCATCCAATCTTATTGACTTAATCTTAACCCTTGATCTCTCTTACCCAACCCTCTTGTGACACTTGTCATAAGAATACAACTCCAATCCAAACCCTAATCCTCAAGCATTCCTAGCCATTGATCTAAACTTTCAATCCTCATCCTCCATCATTTTATCAAAAATCTATAAATAGAACCCTTACCCAAGCCATTTTCATCACTTCTTCATCCTATCATCACTATGCCAAAATTTCTCTTATCTTCTCTCATCATACCCTTACCATGCCAAAATCATTCCTCATCCTATAGCCATATTATCTCATCTTGATATCCATCCAATCTATCCTCAAATCCTCATCATCATATTGTGTTGAAAGTTAGAGCAATCCACATTCACACTACATCAACTTGGGTAAAGATAGGAGCTCTTAGGTGCAAGCTCTTCAACCTTATCGAAGGAGGAAGAAATATTAAGGTATAACTTAGTGTTTTTGTGAATTTTGTTTGTGTTTCTAACCTTATTTGTTTTCTTTTCTCACAAAGGCATTATCTTTAAATTCAAGGGTAACTCATCAGGCAGAACAAAGTGTTGAAGATCACAATAAAAAACAATAGTTGTGTGTTGATGCGGAAGAAGTTCTAGAGGCTTATTTGGGAATGACAATGACAAAATGTCCTTCACAAGTGGAACCATTTTATGTATCCCTTGTCATCAATGGAAAGATAGTCAAGAATTGTATGCTTGACTTATGTGCATCAACAAATATTATGCCTTTGGCTATTATGCAAAAAATTGGGTTGAAAATAGATAAATATTGTGGAAAATGTTATGGAATGGATGCTCGAGAGGTGCTAGTCATAGGAATTATGAAGGATGTGAACTTTATGCTTGCAGCCTATCCAAAAAACACATACAAAATGAATGTGACAGTAGTTGATATAAAACCACAATATGGCATGTTGTTGTCTAGAAGGTGGGCAACATTAATTGGAGGAAGTATGCAATTGGATCTATCATATGCCATGACTCCCATGAATGGTAAGGATGTCAAGCTGATTAGGGAAGAAAGATCATTAGAAATAGTTGACGATCAAGAAATAGAAGACCAGGTTTGTTTTGTGGATATTGATTGTGAAAATTTTAGAAATATTTTAGGTGATCAAGGAAATGAGGAGGGAGATCCTGGCGGTAAGGAGCCCGACCAGCATGGTCTTTAGACTATGTACTTTGATGGTGATTGCTCAAAGGAGGGTTTTAGTGCAGGAGTGGTGTTTCTATCCCCCACTGGTAAAATTCTCAAATTCTCTTTTCTACTAAAGTTTGCTTGCACTAATAATATTGCAAAATATGAAGCTCTGTTGTTAGGATTGAACGTTGCCCTCAAGCATGACATTAAAATGTTAAGAGTATTTGGAGATTTATAGTTAATAGTTTCCCAAGTGAGAGTTAGATATGATTCAAAGAATAAAAGATTAAACAATATAAGCATGTTGTTTGGGATACCATCAAGTTGTTTGATGCCTTTTCAATAAATTAGATAGAAAGATCAAAAAATGTCATGGAAGATTTCTTTGCTAATGTAGTAATTAGCCCAGATGATGTCAAATTATTTGATATTACAAATGTTGAAGTAAAAATTAGACCTGCAGTGCCAGACAACATATGTAGTTGGCAAGTGTTTGATGATGACAAGGACTTATTGAGATTCCTACATTGCATATATGAATATGAGAATCAAGAGATTGATTTCCAAAACTTTGTAGAAGTTATAGATGGGAAAGAGACTCTTTTGGGGAAGGAAGTAATACAACTTAAAATAGATAAAATCCCCAGGGGGTTAGTATCTTTAGAAAGAGCATTTCACAATAGAGATTAGCTTGTTACAAAGGAATCTCCTACAAACAATGATGATCTAGAAGAGGTGAACTTGGGAACACATCATGCCCCAAAAAAGGTATACATTGGTAAGAAACTTAAGCCACATATCAAGACAATGTTGATAGCATTATTGAGGAAATACAAACATGTCTTTGCTTGGTCATATGAAGACCTAAAAGCCTATAGAGATGATTTATTTCAGCATGAAATCCCTTTGAAGCCTAGAGCTAAGCCATTCAGACAGAAGTAGAGGCCTATCAATCCTACTTTGGCTCCAAAAATGCAGGAAGAACTTATGAAGCTTAGGGATGCTGGAATAAGTGAGCCCATATGGCATCAACTTGGGTGTCAAATCTTGTCCTAGTTAGGAAAAAGAATGGAGACATAAGACTCTATGTAGATTTCAAGAATTTGAATGTATCTTCCTTGAAAAGATAATTACCCACTCCCTAACATGGAAGCTATGTTGTAGAGAGTAATAGGGTGTGAACTCTTATCCATGATGGATGGATTTTTAGGATATAATCAGGTGAAGGTAAATGAATTAGAGCAATACAAAACTACCTTGACAAATCCATGGGGAACCTATGTATATGTAAGCATTCCATTTGGGCTAACAAATGTAGGTGCTACATTTCAAAGAGAAATCGATCTTGCTTTTGCAAGATTGATTGACTCAATTTTGGTTGTGTATCAGGATGATTTAACTACTTATTCAAAGAAGGAAGAGCAACATTGTTTGCATCTAGAGCAGATTTTTATTAGAGAATTAGAGTATGGCATTTCACTTAATCCGAAGAAGTGTGCTTTTGGTGTGGTTGAAGGAAATTATTGGGGCACATAGTCTCTAAGTATGGAGTCAAGATTGATCCTAAAAGGATTGCAACAATTGACAGAATCCAAATACCCAAGATAGTGAAAGGTATTCAATCTTTCTTTGGATAGATTAGCTTTGTTAGGAGATTTATTCCCAACTTTGTAAAGATCACTAAGGAGATTTCTAAGATGTTAAAGGGTGAATCTATAACTTGGGGAAGTGAGGCAGTCCAATCATTTTAGAACATTAAAGAAGCTATTAAGATGGCTCATATATTGAAATCTCATGATTTTTCTAAGCCATTCCTCTTGTTTTCATTTGCCTCCTTTCACACAATTGTTGCATGCCTATTATAGAAAAATGAGGATGGTTTTGAATAGCCTATTCCTTTCTTTAGCAAATCATTGTAGGTAGTAGAACTGAAATATGGCATCATGGAGAAGCAAACTTATGCTTTGGTCAAAGAAGTTAAAAGTTTTAGACCCTATTTTGTAGGATCTCATATTATTGTATATGTGCCCCATGTAGCTGTCAAAAACATATTCACTTAGTAGGAAGTGATGGGAAGAAGATGTAGATGGATAAATAAACTACAAGAGTTTAATATTGAAATATAGATTACCAAGTTGGTAAGGCGACAAGGTATGGTTAAGTTGATGGCATAGTCAAATTTGGAGGCATGCCAAGTCAATATCACCCAGGATGGGATTGTAAACATGTTAGAGTTAGAATGGTATAACGATATTGTGCATTTTTTGCAAAATTTAAATTTTCTAGCTCATTTGAATGATAGTCAAAAGAGAACCTTGAAGCTACATGCTATCAAAAATATTGTAATCTGGGGAGAATTGAATTGGAAGAATCCTAATGGTGTGCTGCTCAAATGTGTGGATGAACATCAAGATAAGAATATTTAAGTGATATGCATAAGGCACTGTGTGGGGGACACTATACTACCCAGACAATAGCTCACAAAATCCTTTGAGCATGATATTGGTGGCCAACACTCTTCTTTGATGCACATAAGATGGTAAGAAAGTGTGATCCCTATCAGAAATTATTAGGAAATCTCAAATATGAAGGTGCATTACCCCTCAAAACTATAATAATGGAGGCTCCATTTCAACAATGGCGAATTGACTTTATAAGGGAAATTATAGAGAAATCAAGTGGAGGACATAGGTGGATCTTAGTTGCTACTGACTATTTTACTAAATGGATTCAAGCTATCCCAACTAAGAAAGCTACAAGAAAAGTGGTACTTAATTTTAGTTTAGAGCACATTATTATTAGATTTGGAGTACCAGCAAAATTAGTCATAGACAATGCCATGTGCTTTAGGTCTGGTGAGTTTATTAACTTCTGCAATAGTTATGGAATTAATATATCCCATGCATCACCATATCATCCACAGGGAAATGGTCAAGTAGAATCAAGAAATAAGAGTTTCATGAAAATCATCAAAAGGATAATTGACAAAAATAAAAGGGCATGGGATTCAAAGTTGAAATTAGCACTATGGGCTGATAGGGTGACAGTAAAGAAGACAATTGGGAGGTCACCTTTTGAGCTAGTATATGGCATAGAAGCTAATTTGCTACTAAATAATCTCCTACCAGTGTACAAATTCATACAGGAGAATGATAAAGAAATAGAAGATCCATTGAGTGAAAGGATACATCAGTTGGTTGCACTTGATGAGATGAGGAGAGAAGCACATAAGATTAATCTCAGGAAACAACAAAAAATTAAATATTTATTTAACAAAAGCACTACAAAGAAAAAGTTTCAAGTGAATGATCTAGTCCTTATGTGGAATGCAAGAGGTCAAGACAAGAGCAAACATGGTAAGTTCAAGCCCTTATGGATGGGCCCATATCAGATAAGTAATACTCATGGAGGGTTCTTATTTTCTCCAGGCCTTGAATGGTGAATTACAGGAATTACCAATGCACGGTCAATTCCTTAAGCTTTATTTTTCATGAATCATGTATCTTTGTGCACAATGTAAAATATAGTTGTATATATTTTTTAAGTACTGTATATTCTTGTATAGTTGGTTTAGTCTGTGTTTTGGTCTAGTATGCCCTGGAGCCATGAGGTTCTCATTGCAGTCCCCTTTTAGGGTTTAGTGTTTAGTTTCATAAATTTATAAGTCTTTGCCTTTTGAGAAAATCCATTAAACCTAAGCTCCTATGCTCATGCGCTTTATTTTTATTTCCTTGTTGACCACTTGTGGTAGGTTTCTGGTCCCTTAAGTTGTGACTTTAATCCTTCATACCCATTAGGTGACCAGCCTCGTGTCCTAGGTTTTACCTCCTATGGCCCATGAAAAATTAAACCAATGTCCTAAGTCTTCTCGTAAGTTAAAAGGCTTAATAGAATGAAAATTGCAGCATCACAGTGCATCATTAATGATGCCACCACCCTGCTACACAGTCGCAACATGGTGACACCTATTGAAGGATCTATGCTTATGTCTTGTTACATTAGGAATCCTACACCTACCAACCATATGTTGCCAAATGTCAGTTTAAAAGTGGTCTAAGGGAAGGTTTTAATCTAATGGTTGCGCTTCATCACAGGGGTATCTTTCCAAGAAGGAATCTTCACTATGCAGTCATGAGATGAAGACATGTGGCTATGTCTTACAAAGGAATTCAAAAGAAAATGAAAGAAGAACATGTGGAGGATTTATCACACCCACGCAGGGTAGGTAAAGTGGTGGCCTGCTATCAGCTGTGATGTCATGAAGTGACGCCATGTGTCTAGGCCAAACAAAAGGTGATGCGGTTAGAAATGGATGTACATCCAATGTGGATCATCCTGATTGGTCAAGGAATTTTCAACCATGATGAGCGAGATTTTCAAATCTCATGGATAAATGATGGTTGTAGATCTCGTAGTAAGGAATTCAAATCAACAGTGCAGTTTTAAACTTTTGTGATGAATGTTGAGGGTGCCCAGTGACATGAATGAAGGGTTCTAACTGAGGATACCTCCATTAATGCATTAGAAGCTATGCTACAAAGTATAAAAGGGAGAAAAGTTAGGGCTTTGTGCATCATTTCTTCAAGTACATGTATATAGATTTCAGACGTATAGAGAGCTCTCAAGCAATCAAAGAATATAATCCAAATATCTGCAAGCATTAACTAGTAAGTTCATTCTGTCTTCTTGTGCCTGACATATTTTAAGTTGACTACTTGATTAAGGAGGTATATAATTGCCTATAAAAGAAGCCCTAGATTGTTAAGGTCAGTTTGAAAAATGAGTCAAGCTAGTCAGCCCTCCACTTCTAAGCACAACTTAGATGAGGACCTCATGGTCCAGCTCCCAGGCTCTGCCAAAAGAGCCCAGAAATTGCATGGTCCAAGCAAGCCCAATAACAAGTTCCTTGACTTTCGTTACAACTATAGAGATGTTATACTGGTTGTTCCTAGTTGGGTCTAGTTTGAGCACTAGCACAGAAGAATGAATTATAAGGCCCCCATCTGCGATGCCTGGAAATTTGATTTGGCCAATCTCATTTGCTCCAATGTATTCCCTAATCCCAACCTAGTTAGGGCAATAGCAATGATATGATCTTAACACGAGGATGGTCATAGCAGGGAATGGTGCAAAATTGATCAAGTTCACTAAAGGGTACATTGCCACTATATTTAACTTGAACCCTACAGCTAGTAAGCCAATTGACCTTGGTGCTTTGAAGAAGAAATATCAAATTGTTTAATGTGCCTATAGGTAATTCAACCTAACCCAAGCACATGCCAAGGGGTGTTGATGGCAAACTAGTGAAGATTTTGGCCAATGAATTGGAGCCCTTTCATTGTAGATTGTTTATGGATTATTTTGTTAGAACTTATCACAATTTATGTCAGGTATTAGGCAGGGATGCCTCATATAAAATGCCCATCTCTCTAATGATGATGGCAGTAGACATTCAAAGCTAAGAGACCAAAGAGTCGTATGATTATGCCACCTACATTGCAGATAGAATGCACAAGCACATGTCAAAAATTAAAAGCAAGCTATCTACTATGGATGCCCATGTTGAATTCACATGGTATTCCATGTTGTGCCACATGATTTTGTTTGCTCTACTAGAATGTGGCACCAAAATTTACATGTCAAAATGACAAATACCCAAGGAAATATGCTACTAGTACAGGTGTGGACTTGCACATTAGATATGCATTATACTAGTGTTGATTATATAATCTTTAAAGAGTATTTTGTGAGGAGGGTTCTTAGTTTCTTGGAACTAGAGGGAGAGAGGCTACATCCAAATGTATTGGATTTTCTAAGGCCTTTGGACAGGACTCCTCAATTGTGGATTGATCACAATTGGGGTAATTAGTTTTTTCATGAGCACACTACTTGCATCAGGGTCTCTAGATGTGAGACCCCACCCCATATCTTGCCTAAATATGTGCCTAGGTGAGTTACATTCTTAAAGATCATTAGGCAATTAAATGATTCAGATAAGGAGCATATGAGGAGACATAAGAAGGGCTCATTTTTTCCTACTTCCCTCAGGTTCAATGATTTCCAAATAGTTGACAAGAGTGAGCTTGATCAAATTCATTCAGTAATGCAGTGCTTTGGGATGTATTTTGAGCATCCAAGGATTTTTGACCCTGAAGGCTTCATTAATAGGGTGAGGGTCAACAAACAAAGGCCAAGGTATACTCATTAGGTTGACCTAAATGAGGATCCTATCAGAAATTGCTTCACAATGGATGATGTCCACACTTTGAGAATCAAGTGGGACACAATAATGGCAAGTGAAAGAATGAGGAAAAGTATAAATGCTACATAACTGAGTGCCTTTGTAGAAGTACAAGGCCCTATTTAGAGAATTTAGAAAATGCTAGATAATGCAGAGCAACTAATTGCTAGTGCTCTTGGAGGAGAAGAAGGGTCATCATATCAGGCTAGTAGTTCTAGAGGTGGATATGATGTGAAAGGGGAATCAGCTATCCCTCCCCCTGTTACAAGGACAAAAATTATTAATTTAGAAAATCTAGAAGAAATTGAAGTGGTAGATTTAGAGGGGAGGTAGAAGAACATGTGTAGGATGCTGCCCATTAGGTGAATTCACCTGATAGAATAAGGCCATATTCATCCCCAAAAAATAGGGTAGTAAGGACAATGAGAAGCTAGAAGTAGACATTGAAGATGTTAGAATAATGGCATGTAATAAATTTTTAGAGGATGATGAATTTATAAACACTTCTAAATTCAGGAGTTATGTACTAAAAGTAAGAAGTGAGGAGTTTCAAAAGAGGATTGAAGATGCTAAGAGTGGAACAGATCCCACTGAATATGAGGCCATCACCCAAAGGGTGTTGAAAGAGGTCAATCAATCCATAAGAAAAATGACTCTAGAGGAGGGGAGGCATTGGTTGCAAAGAGTAATATCTTATTCCTTCCTCACTAGACCCTTTCAGATGCAATTACATTTCACACAATTACTAGAGAAGATTCTGATGTGATAGATTCTCAAATAGATAAGGCTCTCTCTCATGCAGCCTTCAATCCTAGGTTTGAAGCATTGGCTATATGGGCTCTAGCCCCAAATAATAACAAACCTAGGGTTGAATTGGGGGAATTAGTAGGAGATGTGATAATTAAGAGGGTATCTAACACCCTTGTCCCCCAAGCTACAAGTTTGAATGTCTAGACTACACAATTTGTAGAAATAATCATAAACAAGCTGCACAAATATCACAATGAGCTACTACTACAATATGCCCAGACAATTCTAGAGTTGAATAGATGCAAGGAGCAGTTGTCATTAGGGGCTAATACTTCCACTCCCCCACCAGTTATCCCAACATCTGAGTCCTTCCTAGTTCATACAGAGCCTCTATTGATTGAAATCAGAAAGCTGAAGGAGGAGGTGAAGAATGTGGAGGGTGAGAAAAAGAATATAGTGAAGGATATGGTCACCAATTTGATAAATAACAGGGTGACTAAACTCTTGGCAAAGGTGGATGAAACCTAGAGGTCTTATTCACAATTGAGGATAGCCTATAAAAAGCATGAATCAGATAAAGAAAGGCTCTCAGTTGTGAAAAAAGATTGTTACCAAGAATTGGAGAGGTCAAGGATCTCCTTAGATGTTTCAGATTTGATATCTAGGAACCCCCTGAGTTGAAGCTGGTAAATCATATGTTACAATATTTTGAGAAAGTTGCTAGTTTTTAGTTGAGATTGGATAAAGTTTTGGTAGAGAAGAAGCAAGCTATAGAAAAAATAGACACAAGGTGGCTGCCAAGTATTTTGGATTGTGGTGGGCAAGTGAAAGACTTAGATAAGGGGAAGGCAAAATTTGAAGATAATGCCAACAAGTTAATTCCTACTTGTTGTATTGAGGCTGACCCAACTATGAAGATGTTAGCCTAGCACTTGATAAGTTGCAGATAGTTGAAATAAATTTTGAAATATTTTGCAAGGAGGTAAAGATTTTGTTGGATGCTCAGTACATTAGCCATAATGGCAAGATTGTAGAGATAATCTCATTCCAATGGCCATCTGAAAAGACATATAGTGAGTGGACAGAAAAGTATGGGCCTGTAAATTGAAAGGAAAAGCCAACCACCACCTACCCTGTATTAATGCGGAAAATCTCCTTCAAGCGGCTACACATATTTCAAGTCTATCTACCTTTTATCTTCTTCTCTCCATTGTAGTAAATGTTCTCAATGCCAAAATGGGTGATGCATGGTAGCATGTTTTCTCTGAAATGACATTGTAATTAATGTTGAGTACAGGATCTTGGTCTATAAAAGAATTGTGTTACTCATTCTTATTGTTGAAGATTTTGGAAATTTTGAGGAGTAAATAAAATACTGGTTTTGTTGGGTTGCTCCATCTCTTGTCCTGTAAGTCTATGAATTGTGTTTTGAGTGTTTTTTGCATAAGTTTTATCAATTTCATGTTGATATAAATGAAAAAGGCTATATGCATGTGTTCTGTTAATTCTCTCCATGGTTGTATGTGTTCTTCTTTTGAATCTAATGACTAAGGGTTATTTGAGATTCTAGAATATATGTTTTCTATATTGCATGCTTAATCTTCTACTTCTATTCAAGGGATAGATTAAATGTTTTGGGTTAAGTATGGGGAGGAATGTATTGCAAGAGGGATATATGTAAGTAGAGTTAACAGGATACTCTGTTTTGGATGGTGTTTGTAAGGTAGATATTGATTAACCCCTTTAAATTTGATTATTAGCTTAGTTTATGCAAATCATTCACACATATATGTCAATGTGACTCCATGCCCTAAGATAAGCACCGATCAGAGGTGGTATTGAGTTATGAATCAAAACCCAGGTCTTACATTCAAGCACAAAACAAAAAAATTTGAGCATCATTTATAAATTTTTTAGGATTTTAGGAGTAGTTTAGGTTCAAAATCCTTTGGTTCACAACTGTAGTAGGGTTTGAAGATAGCCCCTTTGCATTCATCTTATAGTTTTTGCCTTCATAAGAAAGGATTCATCTACTTTATGTCAATATCTTGTCACAGTCAAACATTTATCCTATAGGTATTAAGTAGGGAATACCCCCCTAGGTTTTGCAGAGCCTGAAGAAGGAGAGGAGACATTTAGAGTCTATCTCCTATACTATTGGCTCTTGACCTAAGGATATTTTTGATAAGTGATGGCTACCTTGTAGGGAAACTTAGGACTGATCAGTGGGAAAAATAACCAAAATACCTTTGATGTTATAGCTTGGATAGTGAGAGGAACCTCCTACAACAATATAATGAAAAATGCACAAAATAATAGAAATAGCAGAAACACAGAAGGAATTTATTGATTGCAGGCCACTTCAAGGGGGCAACCTCCTTTGAGCAAGCTCAATACAATAAATTTGTGGATGCCTTCATTGGCCTCAACACATACTTATATACTAAGTCTAATCTAAACAACTATTACTTCCCATGAATGTGGGATAATACAATATACTCATGGGACGACTTACAAAGCATATGCAACCAACAACAATATACAAACAAAGTAAAGAGAAGGTTTAAACATGGGTTCCTAATAGATAGATAGGGAAAATAAGGTCTTGGACTACCTTACCCCCCTCACCTTGGAGACTTTTGTCTTGTGCAAAGCATATCCTAGATCTCAAGTATAGTGGTATGGTGAGCATCTTCCCCTCCTCTGCAGTAGTGCACCATAAGATATGATATCTAAAAGGTCTTATCTAGTCTTAACAAGGCTTCTAGGGGTGTCCTCTAGTGTACTCAAGGTACTTGAGGCCCAAGTCCATGAACGAGGGTGTCCCAATCGACTGACACTCAACCACTCGAGTCTTGGTGGACAAAGTATCCTAGAGTTTTATTGCTTGGAGTCACGAGGATACTTCCTTTAAAGGATTCTTTTGATTCTCAAAATATTTATATACCATGTCAGAGCACATAGTTGAGGTTGTCTCTTGGGGCATGAAATGGTGTAGTCATGGTCGGAGTGTTCATCAAATGAATTGTCTAGGCCGTCCAACAAGAGTAAACATAATAGAAACAACACAATTATAATATGCAATGAATGATTCAAATACTCAATATATCATAGATTTGAAATTCTTATATGCCAGTAACATGCGGGCTACAAATTAGGGCTCATAGGCCTAAATATCTAGTTACAATAGATATGGATTTGAAGCTCAAATATCTAATGATCATGAACTAAGAACTATCTAACTACTTCACTCCCCCTCTAATACATCTTAGATATCTAAATATATCATCTCCAAGCTCAAGAATTCCTCTGCGTCGGCCAAGAAAGAAGTTACAATCTTCAATGAAGGTGTAACTTGTAGGAATGAATGGGTCAGCCTTAAACAACTGGTACTCTGCAAATGATGGAAACTTGATGCAGATCTTAAGGGAGGTTGGCTAGGTCCCAAACTATCCTGAATGACATTTCATTTATCTCTGCAAGTCATGGGAGTGCTCCAAAAACCTTCTCCTTCAGTTGGTTGTCTTGTATTCTCTACTCTGTGAGAACAAGTGATCTTCTGATAGCGATAACTTTTAGTAGACAAGTCCAAATGACCTAGATTTTGGATATGATGTAGAAAACATTGTCTAGATGCTATATCCTACTCCACAAGCTCTAAAATGAAAATGCAGCAAAATGTGGTACAAAATGTTAAAACTACTACTGACTGACTGAACTAAAATGAATTGGAAAATGAAAGAAAAACAAAAATGAATGCAAATATTTTTGGTTGAAGCAAGATTGCTCTGCAACCTGGGATGCTCCTACATCAGACACCCAGGGTTGTTGAAAAATTAAGTCCCTCACTTTGTTGGGGCTAGAGAAAAACCAAGATGGTCCACATCAGCCTGAGAAATCCAAGTTGAGTCTTCTTTCGGTCTGCCTTTCCACTTAACTAAATATTCTTTGTATTTCTTGCCTCTAGTGGTATGTCCAACTCTATTGTCCAAGATGTCCTCTATCTGCTTCAGTTGTTGTTGTCATAACTACTTCTTCAAATCATCTTCAATGTTATCATTGGCTTCTCCTTCATGATACTAATATAAGTCTGCAATGTTGTATATAGGTGATATTCCTAATGTCTTTGGTAGTTCCACTTCATATGCATTTCCTGAATCAAATTTCTTGAGTATCTTACATGGTCCAAACTTCTTCATCTTCAACTTGTTATATGTTCCAACTGGAAATGTCTCTTTTCTTAGATACACCATTACTTCATCTCTAACTAAAAATTCTTTGTGTCTTCTCTTCTCATCTATTTTCTCCTTGTACTTATTGTTCATCTCCTTCAAATGCTTCTTAACCTGATTATGTATTGTTTCCATGTACCCTACAAATTCTTCTACCTCTATACTTCTCTTGTTCTCCATAATGATATCCCTCAACTCTACTACTCCTCTAGGTTTTATTTTGGTCACAATCTCAAAAGGTGTCCTTCCAGTACTCCTATTCACTGAATTATTGTATGCAAACTCTTCTTGTGATAGAATTAGATCCCAACTTCTTGTCTTCTTTCCTACCAAATATCTCAACAAATTACCCAAAAAAATTTTTACAACTTCTGTTTGTCCATCTATCTGTTGATGAAATGTTGAACTGAACTTCAAGTCTGTCTTCATTTTCTTCCAAAGTATTCTCCAAAAGTATCCAATGAATCTTGTGTCTCTATCTGAAATTATGCTCTTAGGTAATCCATGCAATCTCACATTCTCATTGAAAAATAGGTCAGCAACATGCATTGCATCATTTGTCTTCTTACAAGGTATGAAATGTGCCATCTTTGAAAATATGTCCACCACTACAAATATAGAATCATGTCCTCTCTATGTCTTTAGTAATCCCAATATGAAATCCATGCTTATGTCTTCCCAAGGTCTCTCTGGTACTGTCAAAGATTTGCATAACCCAGTATTTTGACTACTTCCCTTTTCAACTTGACATATCATACAACTCTGCACAAACTTCCTTACATCCTTATATATCTAAGGCCAAAAGTAATGTTTACTTACCAAAGCCACTGTCTTGTCAATTCAAAAATGTCCTAGTAATCCACAACTATGTTTCTCATTCATCAAATTGTCTCTCATTGAACTCCTAGGTATACATAATTGATTTCGTTTGAATAACATATCCTCCTGAATGAAAAAATACAACCATTTACTTCTATCTATCACAATAAGTTCCTTACATGATTTCCATGGTTCTAAAAAATCAAGATCTTCTTCATACATATGCTTCAATTCTTCAAAACCTAATACTTCAACTCTCATCTGTGTTAGCAATTTTTTTCTTCTACTCATTGCATTGGCAACTTTGTTTGACTTTCCACTCCTATGCTTCAATACAAATGTGTATCTTAGCATGAACTCTACCCATCTCATATGTCTTTGATTCAATTTTCCTTGACTATTCAAATATTGTAAAGCTTGATGATCTATATGTTAGATCTGGGGTACACAACTGAGAGGGGGGGTGAATCAGTTGTGCAAAAACTTGCTTCTACTTCAAACACTTGAATTTACTTTGTTAGCTAACAACATATTAATTAACCATTCATCAAGCATAAAGCAAGAACACCAGAGCAGATAAACATCAACACATTAGACACCAAGATTTTGACGTGGAAAACTCGGTTAAGGGAAAAAATATGGGGTGATTAACCCAAGGATTATTCTCTGTTAGAAGAATAAGAAAAATAGATGGCACATGCCAGCTAGGGCTCACTACTTGAGCACACTGCTCACAAGGAGGCACACTGCCTACAAGAGACACACTGTCTACAAGATCATAAGTATTACAAACTTGAACTGGAGAATGACATCTTCACAATGTCTGGATTAGTTCCATTTAAGCCTGAGACACACCTGCTCTACCTTTTGCTCTTCCGCTATCCCACACTCATTCACTCCATAACACACTTCAAAATGAGCTCACAAACCTTTATTTATACAAGGCATTGACTTAGGAGTAATCATCTAAGTTGGCAATCAACCACAAAAACATTCGCAAGATGAATAACTCATCCGGTCGGCCAGTCTGAACAAGAACACTTCATCCAGAAGAATATCTTCAATTCTGGGCTTTACCACCAATGTGGACCAACAACACAACCTCAACATGACCCAAGAACCTTCACAGGCTTGCTTGAATGACCAGGTACATCCGCACTTCCTCTACTCACTGGAATCTCTTCTCTTCCTCATTTGAAACTTTAAGAACATAGTCTATCGCCACCGTCATACTAAAAAAGGTGCTTCTAGACCTCTAGATCATGTACCAATCAAGATGACACATCACAAGGATATCAAACACACTGTCCAATCCATAGAATAGGATAATGCACTTCCGGATCTCACCGGACTTTTTTGTGACACTCTGTCACTCCGGAGCATCTCCCGGAACTGGTTCTACTTGATCGATCACAACTTCTTCATATCTTTATGCAGACCTCTAAAATCTTGACTAGAGCATCTCAAGACTCATATCTACAAACCCTTTAATCTGCATCCTCTGATACTCAACCAATTGAGCACTTTTTCCTTCTTCTCATCACTGTTCTTCACTGTTCCTGATTTTCTCAATATCCTCAGCACACAGCTCATCCAATCCTTCTTGTCAATGCAATATGAGTATGTTGACATCAATGACAATGCTGGTTAACCTCATACTTGCAACAATCTCTACATTTGTCATTGATGGCAACATATGATGTGAAAAACCATCAAGACAAGAACTTCTCCTTTCTCTCACAGCTCCCCCTATCAGCAATAACTCTTCACATGTCTTCTCTTCTTTTACTGCTCCCCCTTTGATCATCAACCACTTGTTTTTTACATTTCTTCTCTCCCCCTTTGACATCAATGGCAAAGGGATCATACTTGCAATTCTAACACATCAGAATTATACTAGCTGCTCCCCCTTAGTAGCAGCTCCCCATCACCAATCTAGATCACAAGATATGACTGTGATATCCACCAGATTGATGCACATCAGTGCATCCTAGTTCATCACCGAAGGGGCCATGACCCCTAACTTCTCCCTGAGATACTCAAAAGAGTCCTTGGGAAGAGGTTTAGTAAAGATATCTGCAATCTAATCCTTGGAGGGTACATACTCCAATCTAACTTCACCTTTGTTCACTTGCTCTCTTAGAAAGTGAAACTTGATAGATATGTGCTTGGTCTTAGAATGCAACACTGGATTCTTAGAAATATTTATTGCACTTGAATTATCACAAAAAATTGTGATAGGCTCCTCATAATTTACTTTCATGTCTCTTAACATCTACTTCATCCAAAAGATTTGAGTGCAACTACTTGCTGCTGCAATATATTCTGCTTCAGTTGTAGATAGAGATATTGCCTCTTATTTCTTACTTATCCATGAAACCAATCTCTTTCCCAAAAAGAATGCTCCACCACTGGTGCTCTTCCGGTCATCCACATCTCCTACCCAATCTGCATCTGTATATGCATGAAGAGAGAAATCCAGATCTCTAGGATACCATAGACCATACTCAACTGTTCCTTTCAAGTACCTAAAAATTCTTTTGATTGCCATTACATGAGATTCTCTGGTATCAGCCTGAAATCTTGCCATAAGACCAATAGCTTGCATTATATCTGGTCTAGTTTGAGTGAGATACAATAATCCTCCAATCATTGATTTGTACTTTGTCTGATCTGTCTTAAGAGAGTCATCATCTTTGCTCAACTTACATCCGGTAGCCATGGGAGTGTTCATAGGTTTTGAATCTTCCATTCCAAATTTCCTCAAAAGTTTTTTTACATATTTGGTCTGAGAGATAAAGATTCCTTTCTTTGTCTGAGTAATTTGTAGACCCAAGAAGAAATTCATTTCACCAAGCATTGACATTTCAAACTCACTTTTCATTTGATTTGCAAAAGTTTTACACATACTGTCTTTTCCTCCAAAGATGATATCATCAACAAATACTTCAACAATCAAGATGTTTTCCTTATCTATTTGGAAATATAGGTTATGATTAGCAATACCTTTATTGAAACCAATCTGCACAAGATGCTTATCCAACCTTTCATACCATGCTCTTGGGGCTTGCTTCAAACCATACAGTGCTTTCTTCAACTTGTAGACAATTGAAATCCATCCAGTTGTTCAATGTATACTTCTTCTTCCAAATCACCATTTAGGAAGGCAGACTTGACATCCATCAAATATACCTTGAAGTCTTTAAAGGCAGCAAATGCAAGAAATAACCTGACTGCTTCAATTCTTGCCACCGGAGCAAAAGTTTCTTCAAAATCAATTCCTTCTATTTGAGAGTAGCCTTTGCAGACCAATCTAGCTTTGTTTCTGATTACTTCACCAACTTCATTTAGTTTGTTCCAGAAGACCCATTTGGTTCCAATCACATTCTTGTTTCTAGGTCTGGGAACAAGATCCCAAGTATGATTTTTCTCAATTTGCATCAACTCTTCCTCCATTGCTTAGGTCCAATTTTCATCATTGCAAGCTTCATTAATTGTCTTAGGTTCAATCTTTGAAATCAGATAGTATTCATTTGAATTTTGAGCAATTCTCCTCCTTGTTTGTACCCCTTTTCTTTTGTCACCTATGATCTGATCTTCAGAGTGGTTTAGAGTTAGATACCTTGGAACTTTGGGAGTCTCTTGTACTGTTGTTTCTTGATCAGGCTCATTCAGACAAACCTCTTCTTCCTGATTTACTAGATCAATCTGAATCTAAATCTCAGAGGAAGATTGAGTTCCTTGAACCAGAGAATCATTCTGATCATCTTCATCATATTCATAAAATCTTGAGGGCTTCTCAATTCCTTCATCAACTTTCACATTTTTACTTTCTATCATCTTTCTCAATCTCTTATTGTAGCATCGGTATGCTTTGCTTTGAGTGGAGTAACCCAAGAAAATTCCTTCATCACTTCTAGCATCAAACTTTCCTAGATCTTCATCTCTTTTGATGTAACATTTGCTACCAAATACTCTGAAATACCTCACAGTAGGAGTTATACCAAACCAAAGTTCATAAGGAGTCTTACCGGTATTACTTCTGATTTGAACTCGATTAAGAGTATAGACTGTAGTGTTGACAACTTCTCTCCAAAACATCTAAGGAACATTTGCTTCCATCATCATTGTCATGGCTACTTCCTAGATGGTCTGATTCTTTCTCTCAACTACTCCATTCTGCTGTGGAGTCCTAGGAGCAGACAACTATCTCTTTATACCATGCTTCTCACATAAGTCTATGAATTCATCGGATGTGAATTCTCCACCTCTATCAGACCTCAGACATTTCATTTTCAAACCAGTTTGATTTTCTACCATAGCTTTGAAGATTTTGAACTTGTCAAGGGCTTCTAATTTCTCTTTTAGAAAGGTAACCCACATCATTCGAGAATAGTCATTGATCAGTAACATGAAATATCTGTCACCTTGCATACTCTTGATTCTTGTCGGACCACATAGATTAGTATGAACTAATTCCAATAATCTGGTAGAAGAGTGATCCTTGCTTTTGAAAGAGACTCTGCTCTGTTTACCTAGCTGACATTCTTTGCACAAACTATTTGTAGGTTTCACCAATTTTGGAAGATCTCTTATAGCCTGAGTATTTCTTATCTTGATGATGTTATCAAAATTCACATGACACATTCTTCTATGCCATAACCAACTCTGATCAACTTAAACAAATGGACAACTTTTATTAGAACCAACTAGATGGAAGATATTACCTTTTGTTTGAGTACCAGAAGCAATCTCAGTTCTGGAGCTTTCAAAGATCCTGCATCTTCCATTCTTGAACTAGAGATCATAGCCTTTGTCCACCAACTGACCAACACTAAGAAGATTGTGCTTCAATCCTTCAACATATAGTACATTACCGGTTTTGCTCTTTCCATCAAAAGAAATAGTTCCCCTACCTCTGATTCTACTAGCAGAATTATCACCAAACTTTACCATTCCTCCTTCATACCTTTCCAAATCCAAGAACTTGTTCTTGTCACCTGTCATGTGGTGAGAACATCCATTGTCAATAACCCAATCATCCTTTTCTTCAACTTGGGCAGCCAAAGCTCTTTCCACAACCTTATGATTGACAGATTCAGAGGATATTGAATCTTCTTCCTTGATGGCAATAAACACCCATTCATTTCTAGATTTGCTTCCTATTTATGATTCATCATCTGTTACTCCTTCATTATCATCTTCTTCATGAACATAATAACAGTTCTTTTGGAACCTTTGTCTGTTAGCATTTGACCTTGCAGATCTTTCTGGACATCTTGAAGCAAAATGACCAATCTTATTGCAATTGAAGCACTTAAAGGGTAATTTTCCTTCATACTTACCGGATCCTCTTGGCAGTCTCTTTGCAATGAGGGCTTCAAGATGAGCTATTTCTACTTCTTCCTCTTCCATGTCTTTTCTTGCTTGATCATACCATGACAGCTTTCTTGAAGAGTTCTCTCCCGAATCAAATCTTTGTTTGCCTTTCACATAGACACTGGCTTTGAATGCAGATTCAGTCTTGGGGTGATCATCTCCAAACTTAGTCATTTTGAATGCAGCCAATTTGCCAGCCAATTGTTCTCTTGTGACAGTTATATGGGCTCTAAATTCATCAATGGCAGCAACCTTGATTTTGTAGGCAGCAGGAAGGGATCTGAGAATTTTGCAAACAATTTCATTTTCATCCATAACTCCACCAACATTCCTGATTCCACACACTAGCTCATTCACTCTTGGCATAAAGCTAGAGATATTTTCATCATCTCTCATCTTCAATCTTTCAAATTTCCCTTTCAGACTTTGCAACCTTGCACTCTTGACAAACTCATCTCCTTCATGCAGAAGTTCTAGTTTAACCCAGATCTCATATGTAGTTGGTAGGTCAATAACATTTGAGAGCTCTGAATCATTCAATGCACTTAGAAGAGCTTCTTTGGTCCGTAAATTGTTTTCAGCATCTGTGATTTCATTCAGAGTTATCGGACCACCCTGTGGAGGTACATAAGCCTTTGTGATCATGGACAGGTATACTTTTCCCATACACTCCAAGTGACATTTCATGCGACCTTTCCAGAGTGAGAAATTGGTTCCATCGAACTTTGGACTATCCTTCTTGTATGACAACATCCTGGATCTCCTCAAGCGGTTAAGCTTCTTTTAGAGGAACTTGGCTTTGATACCAATTGTTAGATCTGGGGTACACAACTAAGAGGGGGGTGAATCAGTTGTGCAAAAACTTGCTTATACTTTAAACACTTGAATTTACTTTGTTAGTTAACAACATATTAATTAACCATTCATTAAGCATAAAGCAAGAACACCAGAGTAGATAAACATCAACACATTAGACACCAAGATTTTGACATGGAAAACCCGGTTAAGGGAAAAACCATGGGGTGATTAACCCAAGGATTATTCTCTATTAGAAGAATAAGAAAAATAGATGGCACATGCCAGTCAGGGCTCACTACCTGAGCACACTTCTCACAAGGAGGCACACTGCCTACAAGAGACACACTGTCTACAAGATCATAAGTATTACAAACTTGAATTGGAGAATGACATCTTCACCATGTCTGGATCAGTTCCATTTAAGCCCGAGACACACCTGCTCTACCTTTTGCTCTTCTGCTATCCCACACTCATCCACTCCACAACACACTTTGAAATGAACTCACCAACCTTTATTTATACAAGGCATCGACTTAGGAGCAATCATCTAAGTCTGCAATCAACCACAAGAACATTCACAAGATGAATAACTCATCCGGTTGGCTAGTCTGAACAAGAACACTTCATCCAGAAGAATATCTTCAATTCTGCGCTTTACCACCAATGTGGACCAACAACACAAACTCAACATGATCCAAGAACCTTCACAGGCTTGCCTGAATGACCAGGTACATCCTCACTTCCTCTACTCACTAGAATCTCTTCTCTTCCTCATCTAGAACTTTAAGAACATGGTCCATCACCACTATCATACTAAAAAAGGTGCTTCTAGACCTCTAGATCACATACCGATCGAGATGACACATCACAAGGACATCCCAAACACTCTATCCAATCCACAGAATAGGATAATGCACTTCTGGATCTCACCGGACCTTTTTGTGACACTCTGTCACTCCGGAGCATCTCTCAGAACCGGTTCTACTTGATCGATCACAACTTCTTCATATCTTTATGCGAACCTCCAAAATCTTGACTAGAGCATCTCAAGACTCATATCTACAAACCCTTTAATCTGCATCCTCTGATACTCAACCGATTTCAGAGTACTTTTTCCTTCTTCTCATCACTGTTCTTCACTGTTCCTAATTTTCTCAATATCCTCAGCACATAGCTCATCCAATCCTTCTTGTCAATGCAATATGAGTATGTTGACATCAATGACAATGCTGGTTAACCTCATACTTGCAACACTATATATAACACAAATTCCTTAGGTAACAAATAATGTCTCCACTTCTTCAAGGCTTGAATTATGGCATTGAGTTTTTGATCATAAACTGAATATCTTCTGCTTACATCATTTAACTTCTCACTGAAATATGCTACTGGTCTACTGATGCAAGAGCATCCCTAGTTCAAGAGCAATCTTGGATCAACCAAAAACATTTGCATTTCAGTTTGTTTACATTTTAGTTCTTTCATTTTCTAGTTCAGTCTAGGTAGTGGAGTCAGAAGTAGTTTCAATTTGTGTTCTAGTTTTGGCATTACACATGTGGTAGATCTAGACTTGGCATCTACTTTCATTCATCTTTATCATATCAAGAATTCAAAGCATTTGGATCAGTTACCAGAAAGATATCGCTATCAGATGATCAACTATTTTCTCAAAGCAGAGCATTCTAATAGTTCTAGATAATCAGCTAAAGGAGAAGGCTTACGGATCATTCTCTGACTTGTGGATCCTAATGACATAACATTCAATGATCCTTGGTTTGTGGCCGACCCTTCTCAGAGGTTCACACATTGTTCTATTCATTTGAGGAAGTGTTCTATGCATTTAAGTCTAACCTATCTATGAACACATTATAGGTCTTCATTGGAGTTTGTGATCTTCCTTAGCTGACGTGGAGGAATCTATTGGTTCAAAGATGATATATATTGATATAATAGATCCTTAGAGAGGTATCTATTCACATAGGAAAGATCTGATAGAGTATATTTTGTGCAAAAGAGCTACAAAGTTTCATCTTGCGCATGTATGTAATCAGGCCTGTGAGCCCTAATAGTAAGCCCGCCTGTTGCCGACCAATTTGTATTTGAATTCTTTGATATACTGAATAACTAAATCTACATTTTTTCCATTTCTTTGATTTGTTTCCATTATGTTTACTCTTGTTGCATGGTCTAGATAGTTCATTCTGTGAACCTTCCTACCATGACTGCACCGAGGGACAGTTCATTTTGTGAACCCTCCTATTGTGACTGCACCATCTACCTTCTTGACTTAATACTACTCCTATTGCATTTCCACTTACATCACATTCTACTTGAAATATGTTTTTGAAATCTAGTAATGCTAAAACTTGTTACTTTGTCACTTTCTACTTCAATAACTTAAATCTTTTATCTTCTCTTGATGTCCACATAAAGTCCTTTCTGTCACCTCTCATTGTCTCTATCATAGGTGTGCATAGTGAACTAAAATTTCTATGAACTTCTAGTAGAAACTAGCTAATCCATGAAATGATTTAACTTCTCCAATGCTCTTAGGTGTTGGCCATTCAACAATTGCTCTTTCTCAGGGTCCATCTTCAATCCTTCCACATAAATCACATATCCCAAGTATACCAATTCTTCCTTCATGAAACTACATTTCTTGATGTTCATCAACAATTTATCTTCTCTTAGTCTCTACAATACTTGTCTAAGGTGCCACAAATGTTCTTTTTTTGTTTTACTAAAAATCAAAATATCATCCATGTATACAATAACAAACTTACCCAAGAATTTCTTCAAAATTTCATTCATCAATCTCATGAAAGTACTTAGTGCATTTGTCAATCCAAAAGGCATCACTGACCATTCATACAATCCTTCATTTGTCTTAAAAGTAGTCTTCCATTCATCTCCTTCTCCGATTCTAATCTGATGGTATCCACTCTTCAAGTCTATCTTTGTGAAATACTTAGCTCCACTCAAACAATCCATAATGTCATCCATCCTAGGCAATGGAAATCTATACTTAACGGTGATCTTGTTGATTTCTCTAGAGTCCATACACATTCTCCTTTCTCCATCTTTCTTTGGTGCTAGCATTGCAGGTACTGCACAAGAGCTTAAACTTTCTCTGATCAAAACTTTCCTCAACAACTCTTGTATATGTTTATTCAACTCTACATTCTTTGTTGGTGTCATCCAGTGTGCTACTTTGTTAGGAAAACTAGCTTAAGGTATAAGGTCCATATGATGACTGATACTCCTGATTAGTGGAAATCCTTTAGGTACATTATCTAGTATGATGTATTCATACTCTATCAACAATTTACTTATCTCCTCTATCTATGATACTTCAGTCTTTGTACTTAGGGTTTCATGCTTCTTAGGGATGAAAGCAAAAAACATATTCTCATGTCTCAAACCATCCATAAATTTTCTTCCATCTACCAAACAAATTCTAGCATTCCCACATACTTTACTCTTAGGTTCATCTTCCAAAGGTATCAAGGTGATTTTCTTTCCATTAGATACTACATTCTAGTTATTCTTCCTCCCATTAGGTATATCTTTCCTATCATACTTCCATGAGCTACCCAATAATATATGAAATACATCCATTGGCATAATATCACATAATACTTCATCATGATAAGATCCAATATGAAATTTCACCAAACATTGTTCAATCACCAGTACCTTGTGTTCATCCTAAATCCATGCTACCTGATAGGGCTTAGGGTGTTTTGATCTCTCTAGGTTCAGCTTGGTCACCATCTCCTTTGAAACCAAATTATCAATACTACCTCTATCAATGATTACCTTTCAAAATTTACCTCCTAATTTGCATATGGTTTGGAACAAACATTTCCTCTGCAGTAGTTCCTCAGTTGTCTCTACTTGAAATAGTGCTCTCCTCATAACTAATGATTCTCCTTTTTCTAGTTTTCTAACTATATTAGGTGATCCAATAGGTTTTTCTTCTACAAATGTTGTTCTTACATTGTTCTCTATCTTTTGGCTTGTACTTCCCTCATGGCATTCAAAATCTCTATGTCCTTCACCTCCACACTTAAAATATGTTCCTTTAAATGTTCTCTTATCAAATCCTCTTTCATCTCTTCTGTATCCTTCACTTTGGTATGAATTATGAAGTCATCTGTGGGAGAAAGTTCTCTCATCCCTCTGGTATGAATTGATATCTATGTCTTCCTTCTTGAACGTATTATCTTGTTTGTTTTTCTCCACACATGATATGTCTCCTCCAGAATATGTTTTGCCTCTTTGAAATTTACCTCCTCTGCCTCTCTTTCTTTGCTCATGCTTCTTATTCAACTTTTCTTTAACTTTTAGGGCAAACTGATATGCTTCTTCTATTGTTGTAATTCTTACCGAACTCAATTCTTCTTGAATGTTCAATCTCAGTCCATTGATGTATCTTGCCACTTTATCCTTTCTTGCTTCACTATGTCATGTCCTTATAATCATCTTATGAAATTCTTTAGTATACTCCATAGATTTCTCCTTTTGTCTCAAGTTCTGAAATCTCTTTAATAGTTCCAACTCATAGTCAGCAAGTATAAACTAATTATTTAACTTTGTCACCATTCTATCCCATTTTATGATCTTTTCTTTTCCTCTTCTATTTCTATCCAGTTGTACTTCTTTCCACCAAATAGCAGCATGTCCTTTCAACTTAGTCTTTGCAAATTTCACCTTCTTCCAATCTTCAATTTCTTCATATTCAATGTATTCCTCAAAGTCATTTATCCAGTCAATCAATTCCTCTAGATTCAAATTTCTAGTGTAATTCGATACTTCTACTCTAGTTTGCTTTCCAATCTTTGAAATAGATCTCAACATCTTCACTTGATTTGGATCTTCTTCTTCTTTTAGGGTTTCTTCATTTTGATAAGTAGATTGAAATTCTTCATCATCATCACTTTCAACACTAGGTCAAGTTGTTAGTCCTCTTCTTCAATATTCTTCAACAAAATCCAATTGAAATTCCATTATTTTAATCATCTCCATCATCTCATCTATTCTTCCAGCCATAGTGCCTACAACAAGTATTCTCCTCGATGACATCTCTTCCCAAGATCAAGTGTAAGTGCCTCAAATTTGATGATCGGGCTACAAGGTGACAACTGCCTCACAATCATTTATCAGTTGACAACACAAGTAGTCTACTTCAAGTTGGTGATCTATTCACAACAAGATTTTATGGAATTCCTTCACAAACTTCACTCAAACTTTGTTGCCAAAGGATTCAAAACTTTGCTCTGATACCACTTGGTGCAGTCACATTTGAAGGGTTCACTGAATGAACTATCCAGGCCATGCAGTAAGAGTAAACAAAATGGAAACAACACAATTATAGGATACAATGAATGATTAAAATACTCAATATATCATAGATTTGAAATGCTTATATGCCGGCAACATGCGGGCTACAAATTAGGGCTCACAGGCCTGAATATCTAGTTACAACAGATATGGCTTTGAAGCTCAAACATATAATGATCATGAACTAAGAACTATGTAAATACTTCAACTCCCCTCTAATACATCCTAGAGATCTATATATATCATCTCCAAGCTTAAGAATTCCTCCATGTTGGCCAAGGAAGAAGTTACAATCTCTAATGAAGGTGTAATGTGCAGGAATGAATAGGTTAGCCTTAAACAACTGGTACTCCTCCACAAATGATGGAAACTTGATTCAGATCTCAAGGGAGGTTGATTGGGTCCCATACTATCCCAAATGACAATTCATTTAGCATCGCAATCACAGGAGTGTTCAGAAAACCTTCTCCTTGAGCTAGTTATCTTTTATGCTCTGCTATGTGAGAACATGTGATCTTATAGCGATAACTTTCAACAAACAAGTTCAAATGACCTAAATTTTGGATATGATGTAGATGATGTTGTCTATATGCTAGGTCTTGCTCTACAAGATTTGAAATGACAATGTGGCAAAATGTGGTACAAATTACTGAAACTGCTACTGACTGACTAAACTAAACTGAACTAGAAAATGAAAGAAAAACAAAAATGAATACAAATATTTTTTGTTGATGCAAGATTCCTCTACAACCTAGGATACTCCTACATCATGAAATCCCAAAGAAGGCCTCCTAAGAGGAAATTATCCTTTTCTTTTGATCACCCAAGATTGCACAAGGCGCGAGGGGAGAGCATACGCAAGGTGGATAACCTCTTTAGGTTGGAAAGCAAGTAAAGAGGTTTGTAAATGGATTTTTGATCACCAAGATCATGTTGGAACTGGACATGTTCAATCAAATTTTTCAAAAAATGCTCACCTTGTATGCACTTCGAGATCAGTTTGCAAAATTGTTACCCTTGTTTTATCCTCATTATTCTCCCTTGGGTAGGCGTCGTCATTCCATTCCTTTCTATTAATTAGTATGTCCATTCAAGTCTTTTGCTTTTACCTTGGTGTATTAAGAAGTTGTCATTTTTGAACCTCCGAGCTTGAACTTTCATCTTTGTTCAAATGGTTCATGGGTTCAAATGGTTTACGGGTTCAAATGGTTCACGGGTTCAAATAGCTCATGAGTTTAATGGTTCATCGAGTTAATAAGTACATATTGCTTGTTAATATTGGTAAGAATAAGTTAGTCAGGATAGAATTTTCACATCATACCGATCCTATACTCTCGCTGACAAATTTATATCGGGCAAATACATGCGATCGGAGTAAGTTTTGGAGATCGCCCCAACAGCATGAGTTATACCGATCGTGGAAACCAAAGAACCATCAGCGAGATGTAATGAATCAGAATAAAGCTGGCAAGTTCAGCCAAAATAGAACTCACAACGATGTCGGGGACATGTTATGAAAGTCATTCTGATAAAGAACAAGATAGGTGATCGGGGAAACAACTACTATCGAGTCACGTGAAATATGTTATCCCGACGCTATATCTAATCCTAACGATAACAAAGGTTATGTCCATCGATAAGATTCTCACCAATAATTATATTGGTGATACTCAATAGATCAGGGAAGAATGTTATTCTTACAGTGATGTAGGAAGTCTAGCCGATGATAATTGCCCCTATTTTTGGGTAGATCCTAAGGTGTCTTACCGATACAAAATACAAAAACCCTAAAACAACATTAAAATCTAAATGGTTAAGATATTCTTCTGACATTTGAAATATGGGTTTTTACAAGATATACATAGTGGGGATCAAGTTATAAAAACACCCATGAAAGGATCTTGAGGAACTGATAAATTATCGATAAGGGAAGTTGATGAGTGCCAAGTTGCACCCATGAAATACATCTTTTTACCTCTTTTTCTCCTTCCTGAGTCCATCTTTCCTAATGTCTGCACCCAAATAAGATAGCAAGATCATTCTAGTTAATGATTAATTGAGATAGATTACTTAAGATTATAATTTCTGATTGAGTGACTAATGTGCATGGAATTGATGGAAAAATGTAGAAACTTCTATCTTTTTGAATCAACAAGTGTAGATGCCAGGAACAACAATTTTGTGCATCTTCAAAAATAGTCTTCAATGATCTCCAGAGATAATACCAAAGTACCATGACACCTAAAGTTTTGAAGAAATGAGGAAAGCCTCTTCGGAGCTCTGCAGGAGTCTAGAGCATCTCCAGAGCTAAACAAAGAAAGCTACAGATATCTCTGGACCTACAAACATATCTTTGGAGCTACAAACATATCTCCGGAGCTACAGACATATCTCCAGAGCTGCAAATAGGGACATATATCTCTGGCGCCTCCTGAGAGTAAGGCATATTTCCAGCATAAACTGCTGATCAGGCACGATCAGTAGTGATCTTAATACCCCTCATTTCACTCAAATCATCACCTAAGTGGTGAAGGGTCATCTTTAGTTAAACTGCTAGAGTTTTTATCTTTATAAAGTTTTTGCATGAGTTATAGATAGAACTGATTCAATACCCATATTTTCAGGGCCTCGCTACCCAAATGTAATAAGACTCAAACTTAGAATTCTGAGTGGATTTCTATTCCACTCAGTCTACTTTTATTGCATGATTATCTTTCATAGTTAAATAGCTAGTGTAATAAAGAGATGGATGTCATCTCATAGAAGAACTGGTAGATAAGATAAGTGATAGGTCATCACTCATTTTGATATATACTGATAGAAACAGTAGAAGAAAAATACAATGATTGAATTATTCTGATTCTCGGTAATCTCAGTTCTGTGATAGGAATATTTTTCATGAATGCAAAGTGAATGAATTGGACTGGATTTAGTTGTGATCTTCTTTTGTGTTGATTTTCTACTATAGCCTTCAGCCCTACGGGTGTGGAGCAAGGGCCCACTCTCACCACCAAGGCAGGAGGCTAGTACCACTATTTTATTACTTCAGCTTTTTGATATGAAAAGTATTTACTAATTTTGATAGATAGATGCATGCTACTGTTTTTAATAATTGCTTTGAGTAAATTTCTTATTTAATTCTGTTTCAACATTCCTTAAATTCATTCAGTAAGTAGACAGATTAATCTTTTCAAATTAGTAGAAGCTATTAAGATTAGCTAGGAAAATTGGTAACTGTAGAATTCCTAGTTGCAGATAGCTGAGGACACAACTCCTAGATTTTTGACATCTAAAAATAGATTAAATGATGAGGTACAACAACACCTTGTCAGAAATAATTATCTAAGTAAATACATATGTTTAAATAAATTTGTTTTGATCATTTGATCAGAGATTAATTTATGTTTTATCTGGTCTTTTTAGGAATAATAAAGAAACCCTCAAAGGATATTAAGTAGAACTACAATTAAAAATCTTTGTTTGACCCTAAAATGGTTATCCATTTGATGATTAATGGCGAGTATTAAATTTCCTAAATCTATTTTATTAGAACAAATACTGTTGTTCAGTTATCAACCATCACAACTATTGTAACTGGTATGAAGCTTGTATGCCTCTCTTTATAAGAGATGACCAAGACCAAATAGAGGAGGAAGAGATTACAGAATAGAATAGGGGATACTATAGATTAGATTTGAACAGCAATGCTAGTTCACTTTTAATATATTTTATTTCTGGTAGACCATGTGCAAGCATTCTTTGATAAAGTCAAGTCTGTGAACATGAAGTAGTAACTGTAGATTTCGATATCAACTATCTATTTAATTTATTCAATTATATGACTGTGTCATGCCCACATTTCCCATGTGGTCGCAACATGCATCACACGTGTCATGTCCACAAGACACTTGGTCATGACATGAAATATCAAAAATTTTCCCACACTTCCCTAGAAACCCCCTCATACGCGTAAGCATGCTCGGTGGCATACGCTTAAGGTGTAAACAAAATAGTTGTTAGCAGGGTAACACACACACACGTACGCACACCCAAACACAAGAAGGCCAACAAGGGGGTCTTTGCCACACAGTTGATGTCGCTACAAGGTTGAACTTTCTAGGCTTCTAAACCCTAGATTTTGGAAGAATTCGGTAGCATAACGCCTCATGGGTGTGAGTGGGATTTATTACACAAACACTAATCTAAACACATGGTTTCCTGATAGGGTTAACAAATTTCCTACTACTCCTTAATCATAATGAATTTATAGTTGATCTCATCAATGGATCATTTTTCAACAAAGCCCGATCATCTGTTCTCTTTCCCATTTTCTGAAATTTAATATTAATTTCTCCTCCTTCTGAACTTAGCATTTTCAACAAAGCCTGTTCATTGGCCCTCTCTTTTGTTTCTCTAAAATTTAATTTTGATTGTATTTCTATCACGTTCTCTTTACCGTTTCTTTGAAATTTAATTTTGATTATATTTCTTTATGTTTATCCTGCTTTTCTTCATGTTCTCTATCAATCAGAGTTATCACTCCATCCTTTACATTTTTCCTAATTTCTGGGAAGACTAGATCACTTAAACAGGGTTTACTAACTTTGCTTGACACAGTCTCCTAGGTTTCCGCTCTAGGTTTCATCTCAACGTTTGATTTACTGTGATAATTAACTTGTCCCTAATCAGGATTAATGGTAGGTCAAACTTACTTAGTTCTCTTAGCCCTTTTCAGAAATGCCACGCATTTTCTCCTCTTCATTTTTCCAAGGTTAACTTTTCTTTCTCTTTCTCTTTTTTTTCTCAATTCGACGTTTACTCCATCTATAGTTCGAGTTTACAATGGTCACATATGGAATGCATGTGATGGCTTAATTGCATTTAAAAAGATATGCATATCTATATAAATGCAAATAAGCATATATATAATGTATATATATGCTTATTTGTGTTTATATAGATAGGTATATTTTTTTTTTTCATTTTCTTGTATTTAATTTGTGAAATCATTAATCTCCAAAAGAAAATGCACTTCCCTTACAGTTTGAATTAAAATAAATATATATGTTATCACCAAAAATACTCCCTATTTTATTTTTTTATTTATTTATTTTTTAAAATTACCTCATAGATTATATATATATATATATATATACATATATATTATTTAAATTAAATTACAAAATTACTAGTAAACCATATATATATAAACCATTTACTTTAAATCTTATATTTTATGTTTATTCATTATATAACATAGAGTATTGTTTATTTCCATTCATTTTTTTTTTGTTGAATGCCATTGGAGAACCCTAACCCTTATTTTCCATTGGCTTGTGGCAAGATTCAAGGTGGCGGCGGCAATGGTGGAGGCTGCGTATTGGAGATGGGGCCACGGAGGATGGAGAGCATAGAAGAGGGGAGGATCGGCAGAGGCCGCGCTGTGGACGGGCAGAGGGAGATCAGTGGCGGCCGTAGGAAGTGGAGGTGGTGGGTTTGCGGCTCTGTGCAGAGGGGAGTACTATGGGGTGGAGAGTCTGGCAGCGGAACGGCCACAGTGTGGTCATGAGGGTCACCTGGTGGGAGATGGAGGAGGTTGCTTGGCGGGGGGAATAGCCCGCGGGGGCTTGAGTATGGCGGGGGTGTGGGGAGGGGTGGAGCCCCCACCCACACCCCACTACATGGGGTGCGGGTGGGGGCTCTGCCCCTCCCCATACCCATATATGTAACCAACGATGGTGAGGGGTTCAAACCCCCCCACCACCACTCAGCATTTTATATATATTTTTGTAAAACTATGTTTTAAATACAGAAAGCTGCGAGTCATGAATTTTTATTTCCCATTAATTTTGGTATATAACAATTTAAAAATATACTTATATATATATTTAACACAATTACTCAATTCAAAAATTGCTCACAGCTTCATTAAATTATTCACCTAACTGTAAAAAAAAAAGAATTATATATATATATATATATAATTTAATTATTACTATCATATAATTTGTTAAAACATAAATGAATTGATTTGTAATAAATTTATATACAAAGGTATTTTAATGCATCTCTAAAATTAAAGAGTATTTAATAGAACATATATACAAGGGTAATTAAAATTTATTTTCCCTCTTAATCAAATTTAACTTTCAAGTCAATAAATTCAATCTAAAGTAGTAAGCATGAGATTAACTTCAATTAACTCGAATGCATATCTTTATTCAAATTTTATTTTCTTTTCAAATGGCAAATTACAACTTTCTCATTTTAAAATTAATATTTCCACTAAGACTCTCAATGAAATAATTTTTTTACAAACATATTTATAACAACAACTATCCACAACTCTTCTAAATAGGAGTACAAGGAAATAGACAATTCTAATGTCCTTTAAAAACAATTTTCTTTTCTTATTCTTTCCATAAATTGTAACAAAATGTAATAAACACTATAAATAAAACTATAATTACAATGGAGAAGATTTACTCCTAACTCAAAACTACAAAAATTACAACTATCAACACAATAAGGTAGGATTTCCTCATAACTCCAAAATACCAATATTTAAAACAAAAGAGAGAGAATGTTCTCGTCTTGGCAAATCAACAAGGATGAAACTATAAAATGACCAAGCTCTCCTTAAGACTTAAGAAAATAAAATATTTTTCAAGTTCAAATAATCTTCTCCAAGCTTCACAATAAGCTCCAAGAACCTGCATATCACACAAGGGGAGAAAACACCACTCAACTTGCTCTCCTCCCTACCGTAGACCCGCAAGAGGGTCACCCCCGAGCTAGGGAGATTATCCACAAACCTAGGGAATCCAAACCACTTCACAATAAAGCAATACAACATCCCAAAAAAACACAATTACACCCTTGGATAGTTACACAACACAACTCAACTAAAGTGAGTCAAAGAGGGGTAGGAGAGTGGACACACTCAACTCTAGAGTGCCACCCTTTCAAATAATATAACAACACAAATTCCTCATGGCCTCAAGCCAAACTTGTTAACCAAATTTCTAAGGAGTTCATATTTTGACTCTCAAGCCATATAACAAATTTTCTCAAAGTCACACAAATGCCCTCAAGGCTTTCAATATCCCAAAACAAGGAATGAACTCAAGGAGGATCACTCCTCCCCTACCTCATACTTGATGAGAATTTCTCCCAAGTGGAAGAAGCTCTGTCAACATCCCAACAAAAGTTTCCCCAAAATAACAAAAAAAAATACAACATAAGCAAAATAAACATTTTCACACATCCTTCATGCAACAAACAGAAAATGCAAAGGAAAGGCCTTGAAATCCAACCTTAATAAACCCTTTAATGGATGTAGTTGATGTAGAGGTCCACTAAAGTCTCCTCCAACCTAAGTCACCAAACTCCCTCTATCCTCCTTTCCCCCAAAAGAAAATAATTTCCAATAATAAAAATCTCCAAAATTCAACAACCCTTCTCCCTATCCCAAGTGGGATTAAAATAACCCCACCCATGAGTTTAGAGGAATGGGGAGGTGACACTTGTCACCTCCTCACTCTTCCTCCCAAACACTATTGTGTCCCAAGGGATGGGTGTTGACACATGTCACTCACCCATCCCTAAAGTCTTCCTTATCCCTTACCACATGTCATCTCTCTTACACATGGGAGAGAAAAGGGGGATTGGAGAGGGAAAGGATGACACATGTCTTCCCTTCCTTCCCTCTCATGAAGGACCACAAAACTCCATGGGGAGTCTCACAAGCCTTGGGAATTGAAGAGGGATGGGCTTGAGTGTTGGTACTACTCATCCTATTCCTCTCATGCCTCCAAATTCGTCACTTAACTTCAGTGTGAAGTTAAGGTGACCATATAGAGGTTTACCAAGGGTTACCCAAGTCAAAAGGGACCCTAGACCCATGGGGTATAACGCAGGGTCAACTTTAACCTAGTTAGGATGCCCAAGGTCAAGTTAAGACACAAGAAAAGGGTCTCAAAAATTTAAAATTAAAAAAAAAAAATTTCAAATACAATTTTCACAACACAAATCATAATTCAAATTTACAAGAGGGTAGACCTAACCCATTCAACCTCGTGCAAGACAACATTACAATAATAATTCAAAGACAGAGTTGATCTCGGTTCCTTGTGGAACCAGATCAGCTTCACAAGGGATTACAACATAAGGTGTGGAATAATCTCCAGTGTCTGTGGTTTTGTTAGAAATACTTGCACACTAAATTTCAAAGTTAATTCCACATATAAATATCATAGCTGAAGCAAATTTAAAACATACATTCCTAAACATACCATAGTTCTCATAAGTATATTGAAATCACATTTCAATTTTCTTTCTAACATCACCCAATTAGTTTTCCTGTAATGTAAACATCTATCTAACATCACCCAATTAGTTTTCTTGTAATGTAAACATCTATCTAACATCACCCAATTAATTTTTTCCTATATAATAATAAAGTCCAATAGTTCAGAATCTGAGATCAATAGTCCCACACATATAAAAGTATCAGCAATAGTAAGGTAAATAGTCACATGAACAAAATGAAAATGGTAGGCCTCACATCCTCTCCCCCTAAGACTATACTTCCTCCTGGAAGTCATCAAAGAGGTGAGGATAAAGAGTCCTCAGTCTCGTTGCATCCTCCCATGTTGTAGTGACCTCATCATACATGTCCCACTGAACCCTAACCTAGTCTAGCTCTTGACCTTGAAGGCCCAGCATCTGACTAGCCAATATGCAAATTGGCTCCAAAGCCAGCTATCTGTCTACCTCTACCTAAAGAGCACTCGAATCCAATACTTGAGATAAGTCAGAGATATAATGACGTAAAACTAAAATATGAAAGACATCGTGGATATGCGACAGGCTAGGTGGCAAGGCTAGACAATAGGCTACAGGTCCTATCCGCTCCAAAATCTTAAAAGGTCCTACAAACTGAGGTGCGAGCTTAGAGCCCTTTCCATAATAGATTGGACTCTTGTGCGGTCACACTCTCAAAAATACCCTGTCACCTAGTGAGAAGCTCTGATAAATTCTCTTAGCATTGGCATACTTCTTCTATCTATCCTGTGCCTCCTAAAGTCTCTATCTAATCAGTGTAACCTACTGCTCCATATCCTAAACTATCTCTGGACCAATGGCGACCCTGTCCTCTATCCGATCCCAACTCAATGGTGTCCTACATGGTCTGCTGTATAAAGCCTAGAAAGAAGGCATACCCAATGAGTTGTGATGCCCATTATTGTAGGCAAACTCAACCAGATATAGATACTCCTCCCATCTAGACTGATGGTCCATAACATATATATGAAGCATATCTTCTAACACCTGATTAACTCTCTCTCTCTGTCCGTCGGTCTCTAGATGGTAAGCTAAACTGAAGTTGAGCTGTGTGCCCAACGCCTGATGTAAGGCTCTCCAAAATGATGAAGTGAATACGGAGTCTTTGTTGGAAATGATGCAATGAGGTACTCCATGAAGTCTAACAATCTGGTCTAGAAACACTCTCGCCACTGATGGTGCATTGTATGTAGTGCATATAGGTGAGAAATGCGCCACCTTGGTCAACTTGTCAACTGTCACCATGATGGCATCATGGTGAAGTGATGACATAGGTAGACCAATGATAACATCCATGGAAATGGTGTCCCATTTCCACTCAGGTATCTCGTGAGGGTACAACAATCCTGCTAGATGCTGATGCTTGACCTTGACCCTCTGACACTCAAGGCAATGAGCAACATATTCTGCAATGTCGCACCTCATCCCAGCCTAATGATATAACTGTCACAAATCAGCATGCATCTTCTTCACTCCTGGATGTACTGCATAGGGTGCTCTATGAGCCTCTAAAAGAATCACTATATGTAGATCACCCATACAGGGTACATAGATGCACTGTCGATGTCTAAGAAAACCATCAGACTCAAGGGAATATCCTACGAATTTGCCCTTAAGGGTCCTCTGATTCTCAATTTCCTACTTCACCTCAAGAAAGCACTCGTCCGGCAAATGTTGTAAGATGCGATCTCTCAAGTCCACCCTCAATGTCAAGATCAGGATCTCGTGGCATCTCTGACTCAAAGTGTCAGCAACCACATTCTCCTCCCTTTGATGTAGTGGACATCGAAGTCATACTCACATAAGAACTCCATCCAACGCCGCTAGTGGGCATTCAAATTTGGCTGTGTGAAAATGTATTGTAAGCTATGGTGATCTGAATGGAGCTCAAAGCGTCAACCTAAGAGGAAATGTCTCCAAAGAAACAAGAGCATGAATAACTGCTGCGAGCTCTAAATCATGAGTGAGGTAGTTTAGCTCATGTGTCTTAACCTTACGCAATTTGTATGCAATTGCTCTGCCACCCTGCATAAGCATAGCTCCAAAACCCTCTAATGATGCATCTGTACGAACAACAAAATCCTCTGCAAGATCTGGAACTGCTAAAATGGGAGCGCTGGTAAGATGCTCCTTAAGGACCCCAAAGGCCCTCTCACACTTCTCAGTCCAAGTGAAACCTTTCCCTTTCCACTGAAGGGAAGTGATGGGATGTGCTATCCTGGAAAAGCCCTCAACAAACCTACAGTAATAACTGGCTAATCCCATAAAGCTCCTGACCTTTGTCACACTGGTGGGTGCTGACTAGTCCTGAATTGCTCTGATCTTCAATGGATCTACGGAGATGCCATCGCCTAATAAAATGTGTCCCAAATACTATACCTCTGTCTTGAAGAAGGCACACTTCGCCAGGTTACCATAAAGCTGCTACTCTTGTAAGCACTACAACACCTAACATAAATGATCGACATGTTCCTCCTCGGTTCGCAAATAGATCAAAATATCATCAAGAAATATGATCATGAACTAATCTAAGTAAGTGCGGAACACCCCGTTCATGAGACTCATGAATATTGTAGGGGCATTCATCAAACCAAAGGGTACCATGGTAAACTCATAATGGCCATATCTAGTTTGAAAAGCAGTCTTATGAATGTCTGCCTCTGTGATGTGCAATTGGTGATACCCAAATTTTAGATTAATTTTTGAGAACACTCTGGCTCCCTGCATCTAATCAAAGAGGTCGTCAATCCTAGGCAAAGGATAACGGTTCTTCACTATCACCTTGTTCAACTGACTATAATCCATGCACAATCAAAGAGATCCATCCTTCTTCACGAAGATAACCGGTGTGCCCCATGGTGAAATGCTAGGTCAAATGTGTCCCTTCTCAAGTAACTTCTCTAACTGTACTTTAAGTTCTGTAAGCTCGTGTGTAGTCATCTTGTAGGGTGCACGAGACACTGGCTCTGCACCTAGCACCAAGTCGATGTGGAAATCAACCTCTCTACATGGAGACATACCTGGTAATTCTGGCAGAAATATGTCAGCAAAATCTCTCAAGATAGGGTGATCATCTAAGGTAGCCTCAGGCTCATCCTCTAATCTATCACAGTCATCTATCACTGACTATGATAGCAAACATCTGACAACCTTTCTGCATGCAGGGCTTAAGCTGCTGAGTGAATATCATATGTACAGCCATGGGCTTCTAAATGCCCACTATCTCAACTTGTGTGCCATGATCGTTTAAGTAGCTAATCGTCCTCTGGTGATAATCTAGCTTAGCTCTATGAGCTGCAAGCCAGTCCATACCTAGAACTACACCATAGGATCCTAATGGCATAACCCTAAGGTCACATGATGTAGTGAAGGAACCCATGGTGATCTTGCAATCTCTAACCAAGGTGTCTACTAACATCCTAGCCCCAGAGGCCAACTCAACCTCCCACCTAATGTCCTGCCTAGAAGCCACCAACCTGCAACGTTCCACTAATGATGTAGATAGAAAAGAATCAGTAGCTCCAGAGTCAAAAAGAATAGAGATGGGGAAATCCCCAATTGTACCTGTCGTCTCAATGACTGAAGCCTAGAAATCAGCCTGGCGGTTGTTAACCACTGCAAACATGCGGTGGGACCTGCCCACATCACCTATAGTCTGCTCAGAACCACCTGAACAGGGCTGTCCCCCTATTGTAAATCCCTGTGGACACTCTCTGGCCAAATGCCCTGCCCCACCACATACGTAACACGAGCCCTAGCCTGTAACTATATTGACTAAGTTTTATCTGACTGCTGCTATCCAATCCATCCAGTGGACCCCTGTGAACCCCTGTATGACTGCTGAGACCTTGCGGGTCCCGCAGATGATTCATGTTGTCTCTGATCTCTACACGGGCCCTACTACTACCAACCACAGTTCTGTCCTCCCTAACCCCTCTATTGAGGTCTAGATCTTTGCTGATGCTACTGCTGCTACGAAGGCCTAGGAGGTAATGATGAAGAATTATATCCTCCTCTCTGTGGTGTGTTTTGAGGCCTACAAAAGTTCTGTTGTTGTTGGGGATTATGATCCTGATACTGTGGGCATGAATTTTGCCCTCGTCCCTAAATTTCCTCTGCAATAAGAGCCTTTTCAACAGCTTCGCTCATGGTTTGAGGATCTGCCATACATATTGGTCCTGCTATTTGATGATTCAGGCCTCTGATGAATTTGTGTACTAGGATTTTCTCGTCATGGAGGTACTCTGCATAATGAGAGAGCTCAATGAATTGACTCTCATACTGAGCAACTATGAGTCCTCTCTGCTGTAAATCATGGAACTCATCTATTCTGGGTTGTTTGTAATGCTCTAACAAATATCACGCATTAAAGCACTCTATAAAGATGTCCCAAGTGAGTGTATCTAAGGACAATCGGCGCTTGCACTCCTTAGTGCGCCACCAGGTAGCTGCTGCATCTCAGAAGATGTACTGACACTCATGCTTTCATGTTGCTCCCATAAGGTTGCAACATGAAACAATTGTCTAGACTAATTAGCCAAGCCTTAGCCACAGCTCCCTCTGTAGCTCCTATGAAGGTAGGCAGGTTGAGCCTAAGCAGGTCTCTGATGGGGTCTTCTCTATCTCTAAGTCCTACCACTGGCTCATCCAATCCATACTCATACAGTCCATGGTATACCTGTTCTACCCTCATGGTCTCATCTCATCTTGAGAGTCTCAGAGGACTCCTACTCCATGCATGGTAGGCTGACCCTACCTCTTCTACTATAGTCTCAGGGATCTCTATGAAAGGCTCTATGCATGGTACCTCTCATGGATCAACGTGGGGCTCCACATATGGCTCAGCACGTGACTCAACATGTGGTTCCTTACATGGCTCCTCTCATGGATCAACACAAGGCTCATCACGTGGCTCTGGAATAGCTGGCGGTAATCTTTCTAACATGGCCTGTAGTGTCTGTAGAATCTGTGGACCTATGTCTAATACTAGTGGTGCCTATGGTACCTGTGGGTCTACTATAATTGTGCGTGCCCATCCCTCTGCTGAGGAATCGCTGTGTTGTGCGATCATCCTCATCAAACACGTCAAGGAGGCATCCTACAAAACAAGGTAGACACTAATTAATCAAAGTTATAGAATAATAATGTGCCCAAATATGCCCAGTGTTTAAACTTGGGCTCTGATACCAAATGTCATGCCCACATTTCCCATGCGGTCACAACACACATCACACGTGTCATGTCCACAAGTCATGTGGTCATGACACAAAATATCAAAAATTTTCCCATGCTTCCCTAGAAACCCCCTCACACGCGTAAGCTTGCTCAGTGGTGTACACTTAAGGCATAAACAAAACAGTTGTTAGCAGGGTAACACACACACGTGCACACACCCAAACGCAAGAAGGCCAACAAGGGGGTCTTCGCGATGCAGTTGACGTCGCTACAAGGTTGAACTTTCTAGGCTTCTAAACCCTAGATTCTGAAAGAATCTGGTAGCATAATGCCTAATGGGCATGAGTGGGATTTATTACACAAACACTAATCTAAACACGTGGTTTCCTGATAGGGTTAACAAATTTCCTACTACTCCTTAATCATAATCAATTTACAGTTGATCTCATTAATGGATCATTTTTCAACAAAGCTCGATCATCTATTCTCTTTCCCATTTTCTAAAATTTAATATTAATTTCTCCTCCTTCTGAACTTAGCATTTTCAACAAAGCTTGTTCATTTGCCCTCTCTTCCATTTCTCTGAAATTTAATTTTGATTGTATTTCTATCACGTTCTCTCTACCATTTCTCTAAAATTTAATTTTAATTGTATTTCTTTATGTTTATCCTACTTTTCTTCATGTTCTCTATCAATTAGAGTTATCACTGCATTCTTTACATTTTTCCTAATTTCTTGCAAGACCAGATCACTTAAACAGGGTTTACTAACTTCGCTTGACACAGTCTCCTAGGTTTCCGCTCTAGGTTTCATCTCAATGTTTGATTTACTTTGATAATTAACTTGTCCCTAATCAGGATTAACGGTAGGTCAAACTTAGTTCTCTTAGCCCTTTTCGGAAATGCTGCACATTTTCTCCTCTTTGTTTTTCCAAGGTTAACTTTTCTTTCTCTTTCTCTTTTTTTTTCCTCAATTGGACGTTTACTCCATCTATAGTTTGAGTTTACAATGGTCACATATGGAATGCCTATGATGGCTTAATTACATTTAAAAAGATACGCATATCTATATAAATGCAAATAAGCATATATATAATGTATATATATGCTTATTTGCGTTTATACAGATAGGTATATTTTTCTTTTCATTTTCTTATATTTAATTTTTGAAATCATTAATCTCCAAAAGAAAACACACTTCCCTTACAGTTTGAATTAAAACAAATATATATGTTATCACCAAAAATACTCCCTATTTTATTTATTTATTTATTTATTTATTTTTAAAATTACCTCATAGATAATATATATATATATTAACCATTTATTTTAAATCTTATATTTTATGTTTATTCATTATATAACATAGAGTATTGTTTATTTCCATTCATATTTTCTTTTTGTTGAATGGCATTGGAGAACCCTAATGCTTATTTTCCATTGGCTTGTGGTAGGATTCAAGGCGGTGGCAGCAATGGTGGAGGCCACAGATTTGAGATGGGGCCGCAGAGGATGGAGAGCACAAAAGAGGGGAGGATCGGTGGAGGTTGCACTGTGGATGGGTGGAGGGAGACCAGTGGTAGCCATAGGAAGCAGCGGTGGTGGGTTCATAGGTAGAGGGGAGTACTACAGGGTGGAGAGTCTAGCGGTGGAATGGCCGCAGTGGTCGTGGGGGTGCCTGGTGGGAGACGAAGGAGGCTGCTCGGCAGGGGGAATAGCCCACGGGGGCTTGGAGTATGGCAGGGGTGTGGGGAGGGGCAGAGCCCCCACCCACATCCCACTACATGGGGTGTGGGTGGGGGCGGAGCCCCTCCCCAAACCCATATATGTAACCGACAGTGGTGGGGGGTTCAAACCCCCCCACCACCACTCAGCATTTTATATATATTTTTTTAAAACTGTGTTTTAAACATAGAATCTGTGAATCATGAATTTTTATTTCCCATTAATTTTGGTATATAACAATTTAAATAAATAAATAAATATATAAATATATAATTTAATTATTACTGTCAAATAATTTGTTAAAACAGAAATGAATTAATTTATAATAAATTTATATACAAATGTATTTTAATGCATCTCTACAATTAAAGAGTGTTTTAATAGAACATATATACAAGGGTAATTAAAATTTATTTTCCCTCTTAATCAAATTTAACTTTCAAGTCAATAAATTCAATCTAAAGTAGTAAGCATGAGATTAACTTCAATTAACTCGAATGCATATCTTTATTCAAATTTCATTTTCTTTTCAAATGGCAACTTACAACTTTCTCATTTTAAAATTAATATTTCCACTAAGACTCTCAATGAAATATTTTTTTTACAAACATATTTATAACAACAACTATCCACAACTCTTCTAAATAGGAGTATAAGGAAATAGACAATTCTAATGTCCTTTAAACACAATTTTCTTTTCTTATTCTTTCCATAAATTGTAACAGAATGTAATAAACACTATAAATAAAACTATAATTACAATGGAGAGGATTTACTCCTAACTCAAAAATACAAAAATTACAACTATCAACACAAAAAGGTAGGATTTTCTCATAACTCCAAAATACCAATATTTACAACAAAAGAGAGAGAATGTGACCAAGCTCTTCTTAAGACTTAAGGAAAATAAAATATTTTCTAAGTTCAAATAATCTTCTCCAAGCTTCACAATAAGCTCCAAGAACCTGCATATCACACAAGGGGAGAAAACACCACTCAACTTTCTCTCCTCCCTACCATAGACCCACAAGAGGGTCATCCCTGAGCTAGGGAGATTATCCACACACCTAGGGAATCCAAACCACTTCACAACAAAGAAATACAACATCCCAGAAAAACACAATTACACCCTTGGATAGTTACACAACACATCTCAACTAAAGTGAGTCAAAGAGGGGTAGGAGAGTGGACACACTCAACTCTAGAGTGCCACCCTTTCAAATAATATAACAACACAAATTCCTCATGGCCTCAAGCCAAACTTGTTAACAAAATTTCCAAGGAGTTCATATTTTGACTCTCAAGCCATATAACAAATTTTCTCAAAGTCACACAAATGCCCTCAAGGCTTTCAACATCCCAAAACAAGGAATGAACTCGAGGAGGATCACTCCTCCCCTACCCCATACTTGATGAGAATTTCTCCCAAGTGGAAGAAGCTCTGTCAACATCCCAAAAAAAGTTTCCCCATAATAACAAAAAAATTACAACATAAGCAAAATAAACATTTTCACACATCCTTCATGCAACAAACAGAAAATGCAAAGGAAAGGCCTTGAAATCCAACCTTAATAAGTGCTTTAATGGATGTAGTTGATATAGAGCTCCACTAAAGTCTCCTCCAACCTAAGTCACCAAACTCCTCTATCCTCCTTTCCCCCAAAAGAAAATAATTTCCAATAATAAAAATCTCCAAAATTCAACAACCCTTCTCCCTATCCCAAGTGGGATTAAAATAACCCCACCTATGAGCTTAGAGGAATGGGGAGGTGATGCTTGTCACCTCCTCACTCTTCCTCCCAAACACTATTGTGTCCCAAGGGATGGGTGTTGACACATGTCACTCACCCATCCCCAAAGTCTTCCTTATCCCTTACCTTATCCCTTACCACATGTTATCTCTCTTACACATGGGAGAGAAAAGGGGGATTGGAGAGGGAAAGGATGACACATGTCTTCCCTTCCTTCCCTCTCATGAAGGACCACAAAACTCCATGGGGAGTCTCACAAGCCTTGGGAATTGAAGAGGGATGGGCTTGAGTGTTGGTACCACTCATCCTATTCCTCTCATGCCTCCAAATTCATCACTTAACTTCAGTGTGAAGGTAAGGTAACCATACAGATGTTTACCAAGAGTTACCCAAGTCAAAAGGGACCCTAAACCCATGGGGTATAACCCAGGGTCAACTTTAACGTAGTTAGGATGCCCAGGGTCAAGTTAAAACACAAGAAAAGGGTCTCAAAAATTTAAAATTAAAAAAAAAAAAATTTCAAATACAATTTTCACAACACAAATCATAATTCAAATTTACAAGAGGGTAGACGTAACCCATTCAACCTCATGCAAGACAACATTACAACAATAATTCAAACACAGAGTTGATCTCGGTTCCTCGTGGAACTAGATCGGCTTCACAAGGGATTACAACATAAGGTGTGGAATAATCTCCAGCGTCTGTGGTTTTGTTAGAAATACCTGCACACTAAATTTCAAAGTTAATTCCACATATAAATATCATAGCTGAAGCAAATTTAAAACATGCATTCCTAAACATACCCCAGTTCTCATAAGTATATTGAAATCACATTTCAATTTTCTTTCTAACATCACCTAATTAGTTTTCCTGTAATGTAAACATCTATCTAACATCACCCAATTAGTTTTTTCCTATGAAATAATAAAGTCCAATAGTTCAAAATATGGGATCAACAGTCTCACACATATAAAAGTATCAGGAATAGTAAGGTAAATAGTCACATGAACAGAATGAAAATGGTAGGCCTCACAGACTATCTCCTTTCAAAGTTTTCTCGGTTATTCAATTTGAGTTATCAAGTATATCTTCAAGTTGTCTATACACATTTGTTGTTATATTGTGATAAGATTAACCGGTTTCTGCTTTCAGAATTAAATCCTTTAAATCTATCATAGTAACTATGAAGACATTGTCATGGATCTGTAAGAAGAGTCATATAGTTAGGGTTTGTATTATGTCTCTAGTTTTTTGATAAATCTGTTACAATTGTAGTATTATTCTGATAGGTTCTTTCAAAGAGGGATTAAATCCTTTTAGATGAATGCAGGTAATCTAATTTTATCAATTGCATATATATAAGTATGGAATATTAACTATTTCCTTGCAGGGTTGTACAAGTTACATACCTATTCTTTCATGCCAGATAGTTTGAGTTTTTACCAAACAAACAGTCATTTATTTCATGATCATACTAACTCTATATTCAATAAGGCACTGGTCTAGTGTTTTCATTATCACTTATACAAATTCACTTCAGATTTACTTAAGTAAACTGCATTATTGTTTTAGCATTACAAATTTAGATCATTTAGAATAAGCTTGCTATATTTTCATCTATTTTATAATTTGTGTCATTATCAATAGTTAGATTAATTCTAATCAAAGTAGTGATCATCTCTTTATCTACTTTATTAATTAGAGATTTACCCACCTAGGTCTGGTAGAGCCTGAAGTGAAGGGGGTTTAGCCATATCTACCCTGTGTCAGTTAGCCAAAAACATTAAGAGAGCCTGGCAACCTCTTAAGGTTAACGACCTATGTTTTTGAGACCTAACAGATCACCCTAAGGCACAAGGGGAGAGCATACACCCATTCACAAACCTAAGACATGGAAAACAAAGTTAATTCACCCATATTTTAACTTTAGTACAACTAATACTAGTGAAAGAAAAATAAGAACTTTGATGGCGAAGCTACACCAAATATGTTAGTAGTTTTAAATTGATCTTGGATGGTCGTAAGGAGCTGTAAAAACTAGGATTAGCCCAAAAAAATTGATAAAAATCAAATTTTTGTTAACATAGAGATTAGGTACTAATATATAAAATAGGCGTTGATTTAGAGACCGGCTCTGTTCTATAGAGAACAGGTGTTGATTCCTGGATGGGCACTAATATATTTAAAATAAGTGCTAAAATAATGAAAAAAATATACATATCAACTAGGCATGATTGCATTCTAGATGGGTGCTGAAACGAAACAAGTAGAGTCTCCCCTTATGAAATTGATAAATCCTACAAAACATAGATATATACCTACTAGGAAAATTGATTAGAGGCCCAAACACACTCTGTTAGAAAATAGGGGTTGGCAAAACCAAACAAAATCCCTATTTATGGTAAATGCAAAATAGGTGTTGATATGGAAAACAAACACTGTTCTGGTAGATGGGCGTTGATATGTGAAAATCAAGGGCTACTGCACGACAGACAACATTTCCCCAGCTTTGCCCCTATGTCTTCTATTGTAAAATAGGGAGCTAATTGGCACAAAAAGTTAGTAGGATGCCTTTTAAAGCATAATGCATGAAGAAATATTGTCAAATGATGAAATATTCATACAAATATGTAAATTATACCTTATAGAAGACTAGGGACTAAACCCTGAGTCGACATTGATATGCTAAAGATGGGCACTACTTTGTAGGAAACTGGCATTGATCCAACCTGTCCACACAAAACATGTAAACTACCATGCAATAGTTAATAAAAAAGGGGTGGGGGTCCATCCAGGCATGCCAACAATGTCAATGAAGGAAGTGGGATGCCTAATTGAGTACAAACTATCCTAAATTGCTCCCAATCTCAAGTCCAAAGTACATCAAGATTGGACCTAATCACTAATATGCTTTCTATCTAATTTTGCACCCTATCCTAACATATTAATGGTGATATGTCCTAAATATGAATATGCTAAGCTATTCTAGTATATAATTGCTCTAAGCGAAGTGATGTTGAGTACTCAAAGAGGCAAAATTTCTTTAGATATGATAGCTTATGAAAAATGGAGGTCAAGGCCCCAATTTATAGATTTTTGGAGATGGAAATGGAGGGCTAGGATCAAATTGAGAGATCAAGGTTTGAGATTACTTGAGGATACTCAAGCAAATAGAATTGGACAAATGGCATGATAATAATGGATGAGAATTTTCCTCCAAGATTCAAGGGATGATCAATATATGAGAATGCAAGTTTGAATAGATAGATGGCTAGGATTGGGTAGGTGTATGACATGTAAGGTCTCATTTATGAAAAGGCAAAGCTTGGATTTAGTGAGGAATTTTAAATTTCATGGAGAGGACAAGTGGAATTAAAAATTAGAGGAATAGTGCATGAATAGTACCACATGTAATTTTAAATTTGCATGAATAGTGACACTTGGAGTAGGATAGAAGAAATGGGACAAGTGTACATATTTTGGAAGATTTGGCCATGCTTCCAAAGTACCACTTGTCATATAGATGCATGTACATGGAATAACAAGTGGACTTCTAGAAACATGGAGGTTTGTAATTGAGAATTAATTAAATTAATTCATGTGCACATGTTTTAGAAGAAAATAATGAAGATTACTAAAAGTAATCAAAAGTGGACAAAATATGAATTAAATAAATATGGTCATTTATTTAAGTTTTGGTGGATGAATTATGAACTATATTTGCAAAAAATATTTAATTCTTGAACTATAGTAGAGGAATTTGATATATGTGAAAGGGGGAAAATGAAGGAAAAATCAATTAAATAATTAAAAATTATTTAATTAATATTTGGGTCATATGTAGGAGAATGGACTTGAATTACATAAGTGGATGAAAGGGGGTGTGACCATTTTAAGGTGTCTACGGCAAGAATGGAGGCCATCAGGATTTTTTTGGCTTTTGTAACACATAAGGATTTCAAAGTATATCAAATGGATGTGAAATCTACTTTCTTGAATGGTGAGTTGGAAGAAGAAGTATACATAGAACAACCGGATGGATTTCAATTATCAGATAAACCTAACATGGTCTACAGGTTGAAGAAGGCACTATATGGATTGAAGCAAGCCCCCAAAGATTGGTATGCAATGTTGTACATGTACTTATTATAGCAAGGATTCAATAAAGGTACCGCAGATAGTAATTTGTACATCAAAGTAGGAGAATATCAAATTTTGATTGTGGAAGTCTATGCAGATGATATAATCTTTGGAGGAAATGAAAGTATGTGTGAGTTTTGAACATGAAATGCAGAAAGAATTTGAGATTCCAATGTGTGGAGAAATGAACTTTTTCATTGGGCTATAGATCAATTAGACAATTAAAGGTATTTTCATTTCACAATCAAAGTATGTCAAGGAGTTGTTAAAGAAGTTTGGGATGGAAGACTCTAAACTAGTATGTACCCCTATGACAATTGGTTGCAAGTTGAGCAAGAATGATGAATCTCCTAAGGCTGATCAAAGCAAGTATAGGTCAATGATTGGAGGGTTGTTATACTTAACTTCTACTAGACTGGATATTATGCATGCAATTTGTCTTGTGGCTAGATTTCAAGAAGATCATGAAGAGTCACATATTCTAGGAGTGAAGAGGATATTCAGATATTTAGAGGGAACTCCAGATCATGGCTTGCGGTATCCAAAGGATAATGACTTTTCTCTAAGTGCTTACACATATGTAAATTGGGTTGGTTGTGTATATGACAGGAAAAGTACAAGTGGTGGTGCATTCTTTCTTGGAGGTAGAGTGGTGTCTTTGTTAAGTAAGAAGCAGGATTCAATATCTTTGTCTACTGTAGAGATAAAATACATTGCTACAACATCCTGCTGCACATAGGTGTTGTGGATGAGGCAAAACTTTAAGGATATTAGAGTGGTATATGATGAACCTATTTCTATCTTCTTTGATAATACAAGTGCTATTAACATTTCAAAGAATCTGGTGATGCATTAAGGACAAATCATATATCAATCCTCTATCACTTTCTAAGAGAGAAGGTTGCAAAGAATGAAGTGAAGCTTGAGTATGTGCCTACAAAGGATTAGGTTGTTGATATATTCACCAAGGCTCTTCCTAAGAATACATTTGAGTATCTCCGGGAGAAGTTAGGGGTTATTGCCCTCCCTCTTTGAACTAGATGTATAAGGAGATGCATCAATCCAGTGGATTTCAAGTTTCATTCTTTATTCTGGACTGATGTTGAATGCTACCTCTCAGGGGGAGTAGGTAGTGGTCATGATGGTTATGGTAATCAGGGTGAGTAATTTCTATTGTTGGTTGCTTCTAAGGGGGAGCATGTAGGGAAATAAAAGAAATGATGTTGTGGAGCAGTAATAAGAAGGTACATGTTTAAGCAGTCATCTAAAAAGTAAGATTGAAAGAGAGATGTGCAGTCCTTTGCCATTGATGTCAAAGGGGGAGAGAGAGCAATGTGAAAAAGAAAAGAGTTAGTGGTTAGGGAGAGAAAGTAAAATGTGTAAGAGAAAGGGGGAGAGTGACAAAGAAAACAACTCTGGTGCAAGGTTGTGTCTCGATGGTTTTTCACATTATGTGTTGCCATCAATGACAAATGAGGATATTGTTGTAAGTATGTGCAGTTGGTGTTGTCAATGATGTTAACAAGCTTGTGTTGTCTTTGGTGTCAACTATGTGAGTAAGAAATGGTGCGAGAGTATTAGTAGTTAGTGTTGAGTGGATACTATCTTTGATGAAGAGGTTAGTTGAACATATATAAGGTTGTTGCAATAGTATGACCTATTTGGTTGAGTTACTTTGTTGAAGATGATTTGGTTGCTTTGTAGAGGTGCTAAAGATGTTGAGAATATGTTTTTGTTGGTTGGTTTCCAAGTGCTTTTGAGAAAATTTGATTAATGAAGAAAACAATGTGTTGAAGTGGTATTTTGGTTTATAGAGTAGTGTTCTAGTTTTTCTCCACATTTCTTCTATGTTGAAGATTGGTATTTGTGGTTTGGATGTGTTGTTTACAGATGTTGAGAGATGCTTTAATCTAAATTTTATGTTTTGTTTTGTTGTGTAGAGGAAGTTGTGTTCACCAGTATGAAGATTACATTTCTCAGTGTTGCAGAGGTGTCTGGGAGAAATGTCTTTGCTCTGCATTTCTATGCAAAGAGGTTTTAGGTCTTGCGGTTCTAGAATTGTGCTTATAAGGTTTATATCTTTCTTCTATTGTGATGCAGGAGCATTCTTGGTTCAAGAGTAATATTGCATCAACAAAAAACATTTGCATTTTAGTTTGTTTGTATTTCAGTTCTTTCATTTTCTAGTTTAGTTTAGGCAGTGTAGTCAGTAGCAGTTTCCAGCTTGTGGTCCAGTTTTGGCATTTCACATCTTGCACATCTGGGCATACCATCTACATTCATTCATCTACATCATATCAAGGATTCAAAGCATTTGGATCAGTTACCAGAAAGATATCGCTATAAGAAGTTGACTGTTTTCTCAGAGCAAAGCATTCTAATAGTCCTGATAGTCCGCTGAAGGAGAAGGGTTGCGGATCATTCCTTGAATTGTAGATCTCAATGACACATCATTAAATGTTCTTTGGTTCATCTCTGACCTTCCCCAAGGGTCTGCACATTGTTCCATTCATTTGAGGAAGTGTTCTATGCATTTAGGTCCTACCTATCTATGAACATGTTATAGCTCTTCTTTGGAGTTTGTGACCTTCCTTGGCCAACATAGAGGAATCTATTGGTCCAAAAATGATATATATTCATGTAATAGTTCCTTAGGAGAGTAGTTAGCAATTAATTCATATTCCATAGTTTATATTTGATTGAAATATCTTTAAAGTTTTATTTGTGCATGTATGTAACCAAGCCTGTGAGGCCTAATTGTAAGCCCACATGTTGACATCAGATCACTATTTTTGATATATATTGAAGGACTAAATCTGCATTGGTTCCATTTCTTTGAGTTGTTTCCATTGTATTTACTCTTGCTGCATAATCTAGACAATTCATTCTATGAACCCTCCTACCGTGACTGTACCAAGTGGTATCAGAGTGAAAGTTTGATTCTTTGGAGCGAATTGGTGAAGGGGATTCTGTAAGATTTTGTTGTGGACAGATCACCAATCCAATGTAGGTTACTTGTATGCAACTGATTGTTGATTGAGAGGAAGTTGTCATATGTAGCTCAATCGCCGAATTTGAGGTAGTTTGCACTTGATCCTAGGAAGATGCCACTGTGAAGAGTTCCTCCTATTGGTATAATGGCTAATAGAATGGATGAGATGATGGAATTGATGAGAAAAATGCAAATTTGTTTGGATGCTATTGAAGAAGATAGGTGAAGAGGATTGACACCAAGACCTAATGTTGAAAGTGATGATGAGGAAGAATTTCAATCTATTGAATAAATTGGTGAAACCCTAGGAGGTAATGAAGAGAAAGAATTAGATTAGATAAAGATGTTGTGAGCTATCTTGAAGATCGGAAAGAGACCTAGAGTTGATGTCCCGAACTATGCTAGTAATCTGAATCATGAAGACTTGATTGACTGGATAAATGACATGGAAGAATACTTTGAATATGAAGAAATTGAAGATCTGGAGAAGGTGAGATTTGCAAAGACAAAGTTGAAAGGACATGTTGCTATATGGTGGAAAGAAGTTTAGTTGGAAATAAATAGAAGAGGAAAATAAAATATTACAAAGTGGGACCGGATGGTGACAAAGTTGAAGAATTAGTTCATACCTACTGACTATGAGTTTGAGTTGTTGAAAAGATTGCAAAACCTAAGACAGAAGGAGAAATTTGTGAAGTACACTAAAGAATTTCATAAGATGATCATAAGGATAGGACATAGTGTTGTGTGGTTACATAACACGCTCCATTTTGCATTAGTAAAATAGGGACCCAACTTTTCTGGCTTGTTCCCTTGCTTTTGTACTCTGGACGGTAATGGTAAAAACAATATCAGTCAGTATGCATAGGCCTAATGTCAGGTATATTTGTGATCTTGAAATCTGAGCCAAATTCCAAAATTTGAATCTATCCTCAAAAGGCTTACCATGTGAAAGAGGATGAAATTCCATGAAAGTTTGCCTTTTACATCACCCTAAAATTCAACCAAATGAGAAAGTTATGGCAAGTCAAAGTTCTGGTCAACCTAATTTTCTTGGGGGGGTCACATTTTAAAATATCACCTCATATTACAAATATCACCCTAGTGCTAATATGATGCTGACATTAGCTCATCCCCATACTATGAAGAGTATAACATGACAGTGATGTCACTATCATATCCCATTCGATGAGGAGGGTCATGTTTGTTAATATCCCGCATATTGATAATCTGCATCAAGCGGACCCGAAAAGTTTATTAAAGATGGAGAAACTGTTGTATGTTTTCGTTCTTTGTATATTTGTGACATACAAGCTAAGATACATTACCCATATACAAGTTGGAATCAAAAGGTTTATGAAATATGGTAAAATCAAGGTATATTTTCGGTTTGTATGTTCTTATATACAATGTCGATACACATTACATCATATACAAGTGGCAGACCTGAAGATTTATTAAAGAGGGTTAAATCGTTGCATATGTCTTGCATTGTATATGCATTACAGTATACATACATTTACATATATGCAGGCCAGACATGAAAGGTTTGTAAAATGGAGTTAGTTCATTGCATGTGGCGGAACATACATTGTTATATACATTGGATACAATGGCCGATCCAAAATGGTTATTAAATGAGATTAAATGCTTGTATATCTGGTGCCTTGTATGTAGGGTTCAAAACATACAATACATAATATACAAAGCCAGAATTGAAATGGTTATTAAATAGTGAAAGTTCATTGTATGTTTCGTGATTGTATGTTTATACATACATTGCGATATGCATTGAACTTATACATGCAGCGAAACTGAAATCATATAAATGGTGATTAAATCATTGAATGTGTCTAGCTTGTATGTTCAGACATACATTGCCAAAATATACATACGAGTGCCAGACACCAAGTGGAAGTTAAATACAGGAAAATTCTTGTATATTTTTAGTGCTTGTATATGCAGATTCATCACCTGCTATACAAGTTGATAACATACAAGGAGCAGATTCAAAGGAAATTTAAAAGCAATTAATTGCTTGTATGTCCAGGACACTTGTATGATCAAGATACATAACCCAATATACGTTGCATTATACATGTTGGAATTGAAAGTGAATAAACTACGGTTTATAAGGTGGTTGGAATCCGAAATGTACATACAAAGATCTTTGTATGTATGTTTGCTTTATCACCCAATATAGACCCCGATAATATACAAAGTGCCGGACGCCAAATGAAAGTTAAAAGCTGTGAAGTCCTTGTATGTTTTCTCTGCATGATCATGATGCTGACTCGATATAGAACCCAATATATACAAAGGAATTTAGAACCCGATATACAAGGAAATGGGCGGGAAAACAGAGCGATGAATTTTAAAGTTATTTTTGGAGCCCGATAACCTTATTTCAGTCAACAATGGTTGCCCTGACTATTTTAAGTGCTGAATATGTACTTGAGGTGTGATTTTCACTGATTTGGAACCTGATTATTTTGTAGTTGCGCATTCAGCCTAATTTAAATGTTTATTTTCCTACTATTTTTAATAATGGTGATGATGATTGATGTTTGTCTATTTATTATAGGATCTTGTAGCGGAACTAATTGCAGAGTTGCACTGGAGGCAGCATGAGCTGGAGCTGAGGAGGATATTGTCAAACGCACTATTCGCCAGTTGGAGGATGGACCAAATCAAAGATATTGGAATATTCTATGCTAGCTGTATGAGTGCCAACTGGCAAAGCATGTGCTTTTCATCTGAGCCATTGAATGTTTTGAGGGGATCTTGATCATTGGATCAATGTAACTATTTTTTGGCTTTTATTCTATAAAAGGGCCAGAACTTGTCATAAAGGGGGGGTCAATTAGTTTAAAATTAGATAGAGCCAATTTATTGTAAGGGATCGAATTGCTGAGACTAATGAAGATCGAATTGTTGAAACATCAAGGTTCTTTCTTCAGATCACTGCAAATGTACCTGTTCTTGAGCATACTGAATGGATATGAAGCTTCAAATTACATCTTGATTGTAAACCTTAAGTAATCTTCAAGTTGATTTCTGGATATGTACTAGTGAATGTTGTGTTCAAATAGAAGCACTTTCATTTCATTACATGTTGTTGTCAACTTTCCCTTTGAAGATTTGCACTGGATCATGCAGATTTGTGGAATGTCCTAGTGAAGTATGATTCTAGTTTCCTTCTTTTCATTGCATGTATGGGAACCTGTATGTGGATCAATGATCTAAGTCAAGTAGTTTTGGGAATCTCATTCTTTAACTCTTTCCTTTATTTTATTAATAAATTCATCACCATAACTGCAAACCATGACAAATAATAAGTAGAAATAGAGAAATATGGTGACATCTTGTAGGTAACTGAAAATCCTTAGCATATTCTGAGTTAAATGCATGTAATGTTGAAAATATCATGCAAAGACTTGTAAATAATGGTAGAAATCATGCAAATATCAGCCTGTAAACACATTATTTGAGTAAATTCACAGTACAAAGGTAGAATTGTTGGAGATTTATGCAGGGCAGATATAAAGAACATGATATTTGGAGAAATATTGATGAACTTTATAGAAATTACTAGAGTATGTAAGGCCCCTGAATGATTAATAGCAACACACATCAACCACTAAGTAACGTCAGTAGATTATGAACTAATCAACAGAGACTTGGGATCATGAATTCTCTGAATTCATCGTATCTTTCAAGATGAGTACAAGTTGTTGTGTAACTTTTATTCTATGTTTGTTTATGACTAACATCATGATCAACACATAGTAAAGCAAGCAAAGAGAAAGTGGCAAGATACATCAATAGATTGAGATTAAACATTCAAGAAGATATGTTGTTAAAAGGAAGTTAGTTGTGCATACCTAGAAGTTCAATGAGAGATAATTTAATCAAGGAGAAGCATAGTGGTGGATTGGTAGGACATTTTGGCATTGATAAAACAGTGGCTTTGGTATTTGAAAATTTCTTTTGGCCTTAGATACATAAGGATGTTTAGAGATTTGTGAAGAGTTGTAGAGTTTGTCAAGTTACAAAAGGGAGCAGTCTGAACATTGGATTATATAAACCTTTGACAATACCGGAGAGACCTTGGGAAGACATAAGAATGGATTTTGTAATGGGATTGCCTAAGACATAGAGAGGACATAATTCAATATTTGTATTGGTTGATAGATTTTTAAAGATGGCTCATTTCATAGCTTGTAAGAAGACAACTGATGCAGTGCATATAGTTGACCTATTTTTCAAGGAGATTGTAAGATTACATGGATTACCTAAGAGTATAGTTTCAGACAGAGATACAAAGTTTGTTGGGTACTTTTGGAAGACACTTTGGAAGAAGATGAAGACATATTTGAAGTTTAGTTCAACTTTTCATTCACAAACAGATGGACAGACAGAGGTAGTGAATAGGAGTTTGGGAAACTTGTTGAGATGTTTGGTTGGAGAGAAGACAGGAAGTTGGGATTTGATTCTTTCACAAGCAGAGTTTGCATACAATAATTTAGTAAATAGAAGTACTCGAAGAACACCTTTTGAGATTGTTACCAGAGTGAATCCTAGAGGAGTTGCAGAAATGAGAGATATCAATACAGAAGAAAAGATGAGTGCAGAAGCAGAAGAATTTGCAAACCATATGAAAACAGTGCATAACCAGGTGAAGAAGTATTTGGAGGATATGAACAGTAAGTACAAAGAGAAGGCAAATGAAAAGAGAAGACATAAAGAATTTGAAGTTGGAGATGAAGTGATGGTGTACTTGAGAAAAGAAAGATTTCTAGTGGGGATTTATAACAAGTTGAAGATGAAGAAGTTTGGACCTTGTAGGATACTCAAGAAATTTGATTCAAGAAATGCATATGAAGTGGAATTACTAGAGACATTGGGTATATCACCTATTTTCAACATTGCAGATCTATATTAGTATCATGAAGCAAAGCTTAGTGACAACATGGAATAAGACTTGAAGAAGTAGTTACCACAACAAGCACCATAATAGATTGAAGACATTTTAGATAGTAGAGTTGGACGCAACACTAGAGGAAGACAATACAAAGAATATCTTGTGAAGTGGAAAGGAAAACTAGAAGAAGATTCGTCTTGGATTTCTCAGGCTGAGGTGGACCATCTTTGTTCTCCCCTAGCCCCAGCAAAGTGAGGGACTCAATTTTTTCAATAACCCCAGATGTCTGATGTAGGAGCATCCCTAGTTCAAGAGTAATCTTGCATCAACTAAAAATATTTACAATTCAGCTCTTTCATTTTCTAGTTCAGTTCAGGCAGTGCAGTCAGTAGCAGTTTCCAGCTTGTGGTCCAATTTTGGCATTTCACATCTTGCAGATCTGGACTTAGTATCTACATTCATTCATCTACATCATATCAAGGCTTCATAACATTTGGATCAGTTACTGAAAAGATATCGCTATCAGAAGTTGATTGTTTCTCAGAGCAGAGCATTCTAACAGTCCTGATAGTCAGCTGAAGGAGAAGTCTTGTGGATCATTCCTTGACTTGTAGATCTTAATGATAATCATTCAATGTTCTTTGGTTCATATCCAACCTTCCCCAAGGGTTTGTACATTGTTCCATTCATTTGAGGAAGTGTTCTATGCATTTAGGTCCTACTTATCTATGAACATGTTAGAGCTCTTCTTTGGAGTTTGTGACCTTCCATGGCTGACACAGAGGAATCTATTGGTCTAGAAATGATATATAATGATGTAATAGATCCTTAGGAGAGTATTTAGCAATTGATTCATATTCCATAATTTAGATTTGTGTGAAATAGCTTCAAAGTTTTATCTTGTGCATGTATATAACCAGGCCTATGAGCCCTAATTGTAAGCCCGCATGTTGATGACGGATCTCTATTTTTGATATATATTAAAGGATTGAATCTGCATTAGTTCCATTTCTTTGAGTTGTTTCTGTTGTGTTTACTCTTGTTGCACAGTCTAGGTAGTTCATTCTGTGAACCCTCCAACTGTGACTGCACCAAGTAATCCTTGGTGCAGTCATGGTAGAAGGGTTCACAAAATAAACTATCTAGACCATGCAGCAAGAGTAAACACAATAGAAACAACTCAAAGCAATGGAACCAATGCAAATTCAATCCTTCAATATATATCAAAAATAGAGATCTGTCATCAACATGCAGGCTTACAATTAGGGCTCATAGGCCTTGTTACATACATGCACAAGATAAAACTTTGAAGCTCTTTTACACAAATCTAAACTATCGAATATGAATCAATTGATAACTACTCTCCTAAGGATATATTACATCATTATATATCATTTCCAGATGAATAGATTCCTCCGCGTCGGCTAAGGAAGGTCACAAACTCCAAAGAAGAGTTGTAACGTGTTCATAGATAGGTAGGACCTAAATGCATAGAACACTTCCTCAAATAAATGGAACAATGTGCGGAGCCTTGGGGTACGTCGGCCACAAACCAAAGAACATTGAATGATGTGTCATTGAGATCCGCAAGTCAAGGAATGATCTGCAAGCCTTCTCCTTCAGCTAACTATTAGGACTGTTAGAATGCTCTGCTCTGAGAAAATAGTCAACTTCTGATAGTGATATCTTTCTGGTAACTAATCCAAATGCTCTAAATCCTTGATATGATGTCAATGAATGATGTAGATGCTAAGTCTAGATCTAGAAGATGTGAAATGCCAAAACTAGACCATAAGCTAGAAACTGCTAGTTACTGCACTGCCTGAACTGAACTGGAAAATGAAAGAACTAAAATGCAAACAAATTGAAATGCAAATGTTTTTGGTTGATGCAATATTTCTCTTAAACTAGGGATGCTCCTGTATCATGTTGAATTTGTTCATGGTTTGGCACTTTGGAAGCTGATTTCTAGAGACACAGTGTATGACAAAGATAGTTAAGCATACTAGAAAAATAGGATAAGGTTGTGCAATAGGTGAAAGTTGTTGGGGTGTAATTTTTTGGATTTAAAGATGTTTTAGGATCTTCATGGAATACTCTAGATTATGTTAAATCCTTACATGTGGTCCATAAGTCATCTTTGGATTTGAGGAAGCATGTACTTAAAATTTCATTGTGTTAACATAGGTTTGGCCAACCTTGGGTGTTTACACTAATTGCAGAGGTGCTTTGATGATTGTGAGAGCATGGAGTGGTGTACTTGGATGAATTTAGGTCCAAGATAAGATGTGTTGTAGTCCACCTTCATTCCTTTCCACCATAGGAATGTTTAGGTCCAGACCTAATTTGTATTTTCTGGGTTAAGGTGATTTGCCAACCTTGGAGAATGTTCTCAAGGTTAAAGATAATATAAATGAGTGTGAAGGATCGTGATTGGATGTGCACGTGATGGATGTGATGTGAATAATAGTGTGGTGAATGTGTGGTGTAGTACAAGCCTTAATGTGTTAGATCACTGGATACAGTGAGCAGAAGGTATCTACAATTCTTTAGTGGTGCTGCAAAGGTGATGTTGGTGTTGTGGTGAATACTTTGAGCTTCATTAGAATTGTACTCCTTGCATAAGTTAGATGCAATTATAATAGTTCAACTCTGGTAGTGAACCACCTCTTCTATCTCTTTCACAGTGAGTCCTTGGGCAATGAACCCTTTGGCAGTGAGCCTTTCTTCTGGGTAGTGAGCCCTCCAACAGTGAGCCCTCTGATAGTGAGCCTTTTGTGATTTGGTGTTGATACTACTTTATATTTTGAGCTAATCCTCACCGTGGTTTTTTCCTTCTTTGGTTTTCCACGTAAAATCTTGTTTTCTCTTATGTTTGATGTTGGTTTGATTTAGTTTCTGTTATTTTCTTTCATGATTAATCATCATAACAGTCTAAGGGTTATTTGAATCTATGTGGATCTAAATATGTGAGGGTTTTAAAATTTTAAGTTACAACTGAGTCACCCCCGTCTCATTAGTCCACATTGAATGAGGGTGGAAATTGGGTCTTTAAAATCTAAAGGCATTTGTCTTTGATCAACGAATGTCTAGACATTACAAAATGTCTAGAATTGGTGTAGTCACGGTAGAAGGGTTCATAGAATGAACCATTCAGACCATGCAACAAGAGTAAACACAATAGAAATGACTCAAAGAAATGAAACAAATGTAGATTCAATCATTTAGTATATCATAGAATTCAAATACATATTGGTTGGCAACATGCAGGCTTACAATTGGGCTCACAGGCCTGATTACAGAATTCACACAAGATATAGCTTTGAAGCTCCTTCATACAAAATCTAAAATATGAACTTATGCGGATGATCACAAATTGATCACTGCTTTCCTAAGGATCTATTACATCAATATATATCATCTTCGAAACAATAGATTCCTCAGCATCGGCCAAGGAAGGTCACAAACTCCAATGAAGAGCTGTAACGTGTGTACACAGATAGGTCAGACCTAAATGCATAGAACACTTCCTCAAATGAATGGAATAACATGCAAATCTTTGAGGAAGGTTGGCCATGAACCAAAGATCATTGAATGATGTGTCATTAAGCTCCACAAGTCTTCTCCTTTAGTTGATTATCAGAGACTGTCAGGATGCTCCATTCTGAGAAAATAGTTGATCTTCTGATAGCGATGTCCTTCCGATAATGATGTTCGGATCTCTAAATTTTGGATATGATGTAGATGAATGAATCTAGATGTTATGTCTAGCTCTGTAAGGACTGAAATGCAACTGAGCTAAAATGCCAGACCAAAGGTAGAAACTGCTTTTGACTGAACTGCCTAAACTGAACTGGAAAATGAAAAGAAACAAACTGAACTACAAACAAACTGAAATGCAAATGTTTTTGGTTGATGTAAGATTGGTCTTGAACCAGGGATGCTCCTGCATCATATTGTTTAACATATTTGTCATTCAAATTTGATACTCCCTTTCCTATTACAATGATAGTCTGACCAACAGTTGAGTCACATGCAATGATAGTTGCAAGTGCTCTCTACTTATTTTACAAGGCACAACTACCTTTGAATAATTTGCGATGAATGAAACTAGGTATACTTTTCACTAGAAAGAAGAAAAGGCACACTAACATTTACCCATAACCATGAAATTAAATGTGATAGATTAAATCAAAATGAAATGAGTGCAGATAAATGATACATAGCCCACCTATCACACACCCATAAATGGAAGAGAATTGATAAAAGAACAGTTATATCTCTCTCAATACATATCAGACATAAGAAGGATATGAACAATCACATATAACAAGAGTATATTGAAGACTAATTATAGATTAACATAAGATAAACTGCAATTAAAGAAGATATTTGCAGACACAAAGTTCTAAAAATAATGCTCCATTTCTTCAACAAGAGAAAGCTCAAAGTCTTTGAAATCTACCCTTATACATAGACTGAGTCCAGAGAAATTGATAACTAAAAAAGAACAACAGAAAATTAAATTGCCCCTTCCCCTATTTCACAGAATAGCTAGAAAAGATCCTTATTACTGTCTACAAACCACATATTTATAAGTCCCCAGGAAACTTTTCAGTTTCCATAACTATTTCTTAGATTTCCTAATTTTGATCATAATTTGCAATGTGGTCCCTACCTTCACACATTTATCCAATTTATCATATATTAGTTTGTTTTTGCATCTACTCAGACCTTTATCTATGGTAATTTAGGAGTAATTAAGGAATGTATTTATCATAGCATTGGAATTCTCTAATACCCAGAACCTTTCATCTGCCATCATAAAATGGATGTGCAAGGTACCTTAGTTCACCTGATGGACCAAGGCCAATAGGAATTCTTTTAATTTTATTTCCCATAAGTGCTTGAAATCTATCTATGAAACTGATCATAAAATCTTCACAGCATTCAACAACTATCCAGCCATGGAACAAAGGTATTTGATCAACACCAATCAATAGATATTTGTCACTAGGATAACCATGCTTATCCTTGTAATAGATGTCCTTGAATTTCATAGGAGTAGCCATTTTCACTTGATTTCCAGAGCTATCAAGCACTTCAAGCTCCTTTATGTGTAGCACCTTTGCATCTTGGTGCAAGATTGAATGAAGAAAATGCAATGTTTTCTACACATGCGATCTCTTGTGAAGATGGAGATGCAACAGAATTCTCAAGAAAACCACTGGGATCCTCCATGAAACCCAATCCCTAAGGTTTAGGCACCTCTGATTTCATCTCCCTTCCAGAAGTACTTCAGGTTGCTTCATACTCTATGGCAAATGCAGTTGACAGTAATGAATGAAAAGTAGATGTAGAAATAAGATCTCTTACACAACGTACATGAGATCTCATAGACCTGTCATCATACAAAGCTATAACCATTTCTAAATAATAGCTTCGTGTAGTAATATCACCAACATCTTTAATTTCAAAGTAATCTGCAAGCTGGTGACAGAGGCGAGAAACATAGTTTTACACCTATCGGCTGCATTTGTTTAATAGTTTTAAAGCTTTTTCAACAAATCCATTTCTATGTAAAGCATGCAATCTTTGCATCCTGTGAGATCATTTCAAAACATAATGTCACCATCTCATTGTGCATAGTAATTTTCATCGCTTCAACTTAAGTGCTACTGTGACCAAGCCACTTCTGATCAAGCATTTCAACTTCTAGGTTGCTCAGTGTCTGCAACTCCCTTGTAAAAGAAAGTCCATTAATTATTGAGAAATCAAGGCCAGTGGTTCTCACAGTGTTTGAAGAACCTTGAAGTTCTTTCTTTACCATATTCACAATCTCATTCTTGATCTCATCAAACATGTCCCAACCTTTATTAAGCAACTGACTCTTGAATTCATTCATTATTCTCAAGTTCTCTTTGTACAACTGATCAAATAGCTAGCATTCCACCATAGAAATTGCCATGGACAACCTTGGGCAAATAGATTGTTCATCTAATCAATAATGGTCATAAGATGATGCAATAGAATTCATGGAAAGATCTTCTTGGCTCATAGAGAGCACTGACAATTCATAGAATTAAATCATATTATCAAAGAACAAATTTCTATTATGACGGTCTCTTGGTTAGAGAAAGATAATAGTGACACCATTACTAGCATGGCTCCATTGTTGACATGTTTAATTACACCATCCAAAAGGCCAGGAGCTATCTCTATATTAAGATGCTAATACTCTACACAAGTATAAATAGTGTCTCCTAGTTGTTCCTTGAATTGAGCAGCAAAAATGTGTACTGCTTGTTGTCTCTGTTTTGGTTTATTATACCATTCTTCATATTGATTGGTGTCACATAGCCAAAAGTCCATAGAAAGGTCTACAATCTTTAATGTTCTTGGAAGTAGAGTGATAATTTCTTGTATTATTCTATGTGGCAAACAATAGAACGCAACATCAACTTTTGAGAAATCTGCATCTTTCACGACAATCATATCTGGCACGTTCTGAGTAATCGAGTGTAGAAACACCAATCCCAGAGATTAGCCAGCTTTTTTGTCAGTAGTCATTAAGGTGATATTTAAGTATGGATATGTAGCAAGAAGGTAAATAATCTCTGAACTAGTGTAACCGTTGACCCCAAGAATCCCCACGCGAACAACTTCACCCACTTTGTCTTCGTCAAGCCTCACCAATTCTAATTTCCTTGAAGATGAACCTATAGAAGCTCTAATACATTTACTTATGCTTCTTCCCTTCTATCTACCTCCTCCATCATTCAACATATCCATCATGTGAGCATCCGAATGCTTCCCATTTGGCACAGGCAAGAGCGAATTAGAAAATTCAGGAAACCTCTGTCAGCAAAGGAGAGTTAGGAAGTCGCATATTTTAGGAACTTTAGAACATCAACTTAAGAGTTCAAGAGTTCTGAAAACTCCTAAATCCTCAACTACACCACACTCGAGCCCTTGTACACATGCCAGTAATAGTAATAAAGGTGTCAAATGTTTTGAGAGTTTTGAAACTTGAAGGTCAAGCATTTTTAGAGTTATTGAACTAATAATATCTCTGATTAAGAGGGCTCCTCATGGAGTACTAAGAGTACCTGACTTTAAATAAATTATTTTATTCTTTATGCCATGAGACCTTATAACAATAATGCCTTCACTTCGCCTTTATAGACTTTGGAGTGACATTAAAATTTATGATCCTCCTACCAAAATTGATTCCGTTGATAAACTTTAGACTTTCAGATAGAAAAACTACATATCTTTCTCATATCAACTACATTTTTGCATGAATTTTGGACTGTAGGGTAATGGGTCATCATAGATCAGAACCCATAAAATTTTTATCCTACAGCAACATGGAAATATGATTTTGACCTTGTTTGTAAATTTTCGGCAAGAAAATCAAAGGTTTAAAATCTCTTAAATGGTTATTTATTTTGGCATAATAAATTGGTCATACTGGTTGGAATGAAGTTTAGAATGGACCCTCAAAAGGATTTCACAACAGCTTGGATAGATTTTCTGGTTTAATTATTTTTATGATTTGACAAGTTCTAGGGCATATATGGGAATGTGCTAAATTTTTTAAAATTTCAAATTCGAAATTTGGGGTAACATGTCAGACATCCAGGGTTATTGAAAAAGTGAGTCCCTCACTTTGCTGGGCTATGGGAGAACAATCTAGTCCACCTTAGCTTGAGAAATCCATGATGAATCTTCTTCCGGTCTAGCTTTCCACTTCACAAGATATTCTTTGTATTGTCTTCCTCTAGTGCTGCATCCAACTCTGCTGTCCAAAATGTCTTCAATCTGCTCTGATGCTTGTTGTGGTAATTGCTTCTTCAATTCTTCTTCCATGCTATCACTAAACTCTACTTCATGATACTGATAAAGGTCTACAATATTGAAAATAGGTGATATACCTAATGTCTCTAATAACTTGACTTCATATGCATTTCCTAAATCAAATTTTCTCAGTATCTTACAAGGTTTAAACTTCTTCATCTTCTACTTGTTATATGTCCCAGTTAGAAATATTTCTTTTCTCAAGTACACCATCACTTCATCTCCCACTTCAAATTCCATATGTCTTCTCTTCTCATCTACCTTTTCCTTATACTTACTATTTATATCCTCCAAATGCTTCATCACCCGATTATGCATTGTCTTCATGTGATCTGCAAATTCTTCTATTTTTGCACTTCTCTTTTCTTCCTGGCTTATATCTCTTAATTTTTCTACTCCTCTAGGATTCACTCTAATCACAATCTCAAAAGGTGTTCTTTCAGTACTCCTGTTTACTAAATTATTGTATGCAAACTCTTCTAGTGAAAGAATCAAATCCCAACTTCTTGTTTTCTCTCCAACCAAACATCTCAACAAGTTTCCCAAACTCATATTCACTACCTCTATCTGTCCATTAGTCTATGGATGAAAAGTTGAACTAAACTTCAAATCTATCTTCATCTTCTTCTAAAGTGTCTTCCAAAAATATCCAACAAAATTTGTATCTCTATCTGAAACTATACTCTTAAGTAATCCATGCAATCTCACAATCTCCTTGAAAAATAGATCAGCTACATGCACTGCATTGGTTGTCTTCTTACAAGGTATGAAATGAGCCATCTTTGAAAATCTATCAACCACTACAAATATTGAATCATTTCCTCTCTATGTCTTAGGAGATCCCATTACAAAATCCATGCTTATGTCTTCCCAAGGTCTCTCCGGTACTGTCAAAGGTTTATATAATCCAATATTCTGACTACTCCCTTTTGCAACCTGACAAACTCTACAACTCTGCACAAATATCTAAACATCCTTATGTATCTAAGGCCAAAAGTAGTTTTCACTTACCAAAGCCACTGTCTTATCAATACCAAAATATCTTGCCAATCCACCACTATGCTTCTCCTTGATCAAATTAGCTCTCATTAAACTTCTAGGTATGACAACTGATTTTCTCTAAAAAACATATTTTCTTGAATGAAATAGTCTAACCACTTACTCCTATCTGTCACAACAGGTTCCTTACATGCTTTCCAAGGTTCTGCAAAATCAACGTCTCTCACATACATGTTCTTAAATTCATCAAAACCCAACACTTCAACTCTCATCTCTGTCAACAAGTTTTTTCTTCTACTCAATGCATTAGCAATTTTGTTTGATTTTCCACTCCTATGCTTCAACACAAATGTATAACTTTGCATGAACTCTATCCATCTCATATGTCTCTAATTCAACTTACCTTGACTATTCAAATACTGCAAAGCTTGATGGTCTGTGTACAACACAAACTCCTTAGGCAACAAATAATGTCTCCACTTCTTCAAGGCATGAATTATGGCATATAACTCTTGATCATAAATTGAATATCTCCTCCTTACATCATTCAACTTCTCATTGAAATATGATAATGGTCTACCTTCTTGACTTAACACTGCTCCAATTGCATTTCCACTTGCATCACAATCAACTTGAAATACCTTATTGAAATCCGGTAATGCCAAAATAGGTTGTTCTATAACTTTTTGCTTCAACAACTCAAAACTTTTATATGCTCCTAATGTCCACTTAAAATATTTTCTATCACCTCTCATTGTCTTTGTCATAGGGTTACAAACTGAACTGAAATTGCTAATGAACTTCTGGTAGAAACTAGCCAATCCATGAAATGATCTAACTGTTGATAAGTGAGAGGGGGGGTGAATCAGTTATCCTAATAATTTAACTTTCTGTACTTTCTTAACAGTTAATGAAACATCAGATCAAATAAGCAAGCATAGTCATGAAATGGAAATAACACCAATACAAATGACACAATGATTTTGACGTGGAAACCCTGTTAAGGGAAAAAACCACGAGGTGATTAACCCAAGATATTATTCTCTGTTAGAAGAATAGAAGATACAAAATTGCACTTGCCAATTAGGGCTCACTACCCGAGCACACTGCTCACAAGAGGCTTATAGCCTACAAAAGACTTACTAAATATATGAAGAAAACTTGAACTGATGAGAAGCATCCACACATGCTAAAGTTTAGTTCCGGTTAAGCTCAATAGACTGATCTTCTGCACTTCATTCTTACTCTCCTTAAGTGCTGCTGTTCTTTTACATTCCGAACCTGTTTTTCTACCTTTTAGACTATTTTGCTTTTATTCACACTTCAATTCTTACACAACACACACCTTCACATATAAATCCATCTTGTATATATATCAGCACAAGTGATTTCAACACTTTTGTAGTCAGCATCTGGAATAGTCAATATTATCTCAAACTTTAGTCTGTCGGCTGAATCCTTACTTCCCAAGTGAAGCAGATAAAAAAGAAACTTATAGAAGTCATCTAATAAGTCAGCCAATCATGAAAGATACCTTAGGAATCATTATCACCATCAACATCTCATCCAAAATAACTTCTAATGCTTTGCCTATCAGTTCTTCCTCTGTCTGTTCTATCAAACCGGACCCTAATACTTGAATGCTTATATCTCTTTACTCTTTCATCACCGAAGGCTCAATTCTTGGAATCTATCAGTTAAGATACTCCTCTTGACTTCCCCAAGTCTGCACTTTCCAAAGATACTTCCTCTGAGAGATCCAGACCTGACTGTCGAACCTTTCCACATACTCTATTCTTGCTTACCGGACCACAACATTCTTCAATCTGACTACCAGTATAGACACACCATGTCATGCGAATGTGTGGGATGAACTTTGTTGCCATCAATGACAACAATCATGAAGCTCCAATGTGTCTCTTGCCAACAATCTCCCCCTTTGGCATTGATGGCAACACTTAGTGAAAAAATGACTAAGTGTCACACTATACTCCCCCTTAGCTGATGCTCTGTCTCTATGTACATTTTCTAGGGCTCCCCCTTAGCTGAATTCTTCATTTTTCACTACTCTTCACTCCCCCTTTGACATCAATGGCAAAGGGTAGGATCCACATATCAAAATTTCAACTATACTTGGCCACATAAGTATATACATATGGCATACTTACATATACTGAAGAATGTCTGCAAAAGTTGTCTTTAATTAGACAAATTTTGTTGCCCAACTTTTCTTCATTCTATCCAAAATTGATAAATGACCGCTTAACAGGAATGCAAACGCATCTACCCTTTTTAGATCTGTCAGATCACTGGTCTGAGCTATGATCTGGGCTTCTTTTATGGCCTCATGCATGGCCTCTAACTTAGGGATAATTATCCCTCTGAGTGCACCCAACCTGCTTATTCTATTTTTCTTTTCCTTCTCCAGCTTCTTGATTTTATTCAAGACTACAATAGTCTGACATTCTTGATTTATTATGGAAGATGAGAGAGGATCAAAATTCTTTGATAGATTTGTCAGTTTGTCCTCCCATTCTTTTACTTTCTTCTCAATATCCATTGTTACTGTGGTCTAGGATATACAAAATTTATATACATCTCCTCCATACTTATGAGCATTTTCCAAGCTCTTTATCCCAATATTCATATTTCTCCTATCATTAGTTATTAACCCTTGTACCTCTAATAATCTTTTTGCCAAGAATTCCTTCCAGACCTTATCTTCTGTTGACTTCTCTAGGGAATCAAAATGTGTGCTAACACTATTGACTAGAGATTTGAGATTTCCAGATGAGGAGGCTGAGGGATCCTTCTAAAAAGATGGCATGATCTTTTCTAAAACACTAGATGCAGTTTCTATTAGCTCACAGTCTTCCATGTGAGACTTCAGGAGTTTTTCTTTTGACTTTGCATGGGCAAATGAAGCTATCTTCATTGTTTGAACTGAGGAGAGAGAGTCAAAGTTAAAAGGACCTTGAAGTAACTCCGGTTCATCAATCTCCAACATTTCTTTTGTCAAGAAGTCCTTGACAGTTTCTGCAGTGTCTCTTGTTGGAGACAGGGATTTCTTCTATTCTGCACTGTCACTTATGTTCTTCTCAGCTTGACTTTCTTCTCTTCCTTTTGCTTCTTATTTCTCCTCTATTCTTTCTTCTCCTTTAGATCTGGAGACTGTAGGGGAAACCAGAGGAGAGATATTTGTTTGTTCATGTGCCACCTCTTCCGGAGTAGAGGATTCCAAGCCCTTGTCTTTACGTTCATCGGAGTCCATTACTTCTTCTCTCATTGCCTCAGTAGATTCTTTTTCAACACTTGTAGCCGAGGGATCAATAGCCAAGTCCTCTATAATAGGAATGTTGAATCTTGAGTATGCCTTCCGCAGGATTTCTTCTATTTCTTTTGCCACTTTATCAATCTCTCCAAGCATGAGTTGATTCATTCTAGTCTTACTCTGGAACTCATCCTTGCAATCTTTGAAGATCATATCCATTTGTTTTGGAGTAATTGAAGGGTAGAGCTGAATAGCTATCTGTTCTCTAATTTCTAAGTCCTTAGCCTTAGCATTTTCTTTTCTCATTTCAAGTTCCTTTTCCAGACTTTTAGGAATTAGAGAAATTATTTCAATCAAGGCTTTATTGTATATGTTCAAGCACTTAGCTGTGGCTTCCTCCAAGATTTTTCTATCTGCATCATTATATGCATCATAGAATTATGTTATTGGTTGCAGGTTTCCATCCATAGTAACAGCTTTGACTACATCATCTGGGGACAGAGTGGGCTTTTCAACAAATTCTTCTTCCTCTACCACCTTATCTGCACCAGATACTTTCTTCTTCTTCTTCATCTTCTTGATTTCTTCATTAGATTCTGTCTCTTCTTCATCTTTCTGACTGATATAAGACCTTGTGGCCTTTGTCTTAGTTCTTTTCTCTACTTTATCGGATGATTTTGCTTCCAGTTTTGATGTCTTTGAGCTCTTGTCAGTGGTAGGAGCAGACCTCTTAGAGGATCTTGTCTGGGTGGGGGCTTCTACCGGACCACTTTCCTTTTTAGCACCTTCCTTCTCTTTCTTTGCTCTTTCCATCTTCTCCCTATTGGCATCAAGTGCCTCTTTTGAGATGCCAAAGCTTTTGGCAATGTTTTCTACTTCTTTTCTTACCTTTCTTTTCATCTCTGGTTGCCTTAGCTCAATATGGATCTTCATACTCAATTCTTCAAAGGTTCCAAACCTTTCTGTCTTGGGATCCTTTGGTTTACTAAGCATGTGTTGAACATGCAGCTCTATGATATTCTCATCCACCTCATACCCCATTGGCATGATCCACACTGTTCTTGGTTCCACTGCCTCCATTAGGCATTGATCAATCTCTACCATAAAGCATACTATCTTTGTATTTCTCAACTAGAGATTGGGGAATTTTCTCTCTAGCTTGCATCATGTTCTGAAAGTTTTTAAAGAAACCCTAGAGGGCTGTGTTTTGTGCTTTGTCATCACCAAGTCCATGCAAATAATCCCTGATTTGTATGGCAACCGGTCTGTAATTCTGCCATACCCATCCATTGGATCTGGGTAGCTCATTCATAAAGTAGAAGAATAGACAAAGTATTAGGCCACCAAATTTGAAGGAATTCTTCTTGTCCTTCTTTATCTTTTGTAAGTTCTCCAAGAGTTGGTTTAGAAGGAGCTCACAAAGGTCATAGTCTGCATTTTTTCTTAACATTTCATAGGCAGTGTAGATAGTAGTTCTAGGTACTAAATTCTCCCAACTAGAATGATATATCTTGTAGCCAATGATCATGGATGCAAACTTGACATCCGGATTAGTGATGTCATCTACTGTCATTTCTCTTTTATCAAACCTAGATCCGATAGCCTCACTTACAATCAGATTCTTGATCGATTTGAGAATAGGTGTACCACTAGATGAGTTGAAACCGGTAACTACCCTAATGGCATCTTTTGTGATCTTGAATGGTCAATTCAACCACATGAAGTTGTCATGTATTCTGCTCAAGACATACCGGACCCATTCGTCCTCAGCAAAGCAGGGGAAATGTATACATTGTGCAAAGTGCTTCTCGTGAAGGGCCTTTTATTGGGGTTTGAGCTCAAATGAATCATCTATTAGTTGTTTGTGGTAGATATCCCTCAATTTGGACTCTCCAAATTCTTTAATGTTTGCGTGAATGTAAGCCCTAATATCTTCTGTATGCAAGACACCATGCGAAACACTGGAAAAAGCTCCTAGGGGATCTACCTCCAAGGATTTGTAGGGATGTTTCTTGAATTTGGGGTGAGGCCTATTAGTGATCTTCACATTATTCAGAGTAGACATCTTAAAAAGATTTAGAGAGAGATATTTTAAGAACGGAGAATACCTTCTACACCTTTAGGTTTCACGGAGTTAGCCAAATCAATTTTTGGATGAATTGACTTCTACAAATGATCTTTGATGGGCTTGAGGAAATTTGTTGCAAAGCTTCTCTTTTCTTCTTCTTAAATGTAGAATGAGCAAATGTTTAATAGGAAGAACCTTTATATTACTCCACAAACCCTAATACCAAGTTGCAATAAATGCTCGACCTAAGTTATTTTGGTTTGCCTTATTCGGATGACTTGAAGAACTGAATTGATCTTGATCTTAAACATCTTGCGAACCTTCCATATCTTAACCATAGTTTATTTAGATGTTTCTCTTATGAACCCTTTAATCCGCAACTCTCCTTGTGCCAGTTCCAGCACCAATTGACTAGCTGGGGGAATAAGGTTTTCTTTGTGTCTCCCCCTGAGCCAGAGCTCACTTTTTAATTTCCAAAAGGAATATCAGCACCAGAGTCTGGTGCGGATCCATCCTCTACATTCTCTGTACTTTTCTTCACCCAAATCTTGTTCATCTCACTTTGAACTTCATCTACATTCACTTTTTGTTTTCCCTTATCTTGATTCTGATTATGATATACCAGACCTCTTTTGTCCTGATTCTTGCTTCTATAGAATTTTGCAATATGATCGGATCTATTGCAAATTTAGCAAACAACATTTCTTTGCATATTTGATTGATATCCTCTTGATCTGCATTGATTAGCCATATGATCCATTCTATTGAATGTAAAGCATCTACCATTGAATGGATTGTTCATTCGCATATTTCTGCATTCATGAGATTTGTGACCATACCTTTTGCAGTTGAAACACTATCCAGAGAAGGATGTATTAGTTTGATTCATTCTCTTTCTGCACTAATTAGATTTATTACCAAAGTTATTGCAGTTGTGGCAGTATCCATTGAAGGATGGATATCTTTGAGCATTAGGCTGCCTTACCGGAGGCCTTCTAGGCCTGTTCCTTGGATTTTCTGATCCAAAATTCTTTTGACCGGATCTGGAGCTTTCACCCTTTTCATACCCCTAGGCCACACTTGTCATCTACCCTCTTTTGGCTTTCAAGAAGAACTTCAAGTTACGCAGAGCTTATCTTGAATTTCTCTTTGTATTCATTTGCTATTTGAAGATCCCTTTTAAGAGAGACAATTTGATCCTCAAGTTTTTCTTCATTATCTTTAGAATCTTCAAGATCAGATTCAAGATGTCTGGTTATTCTATCCATTTTGTGGCAGTCTTCTAATTTTCCTTAAGAGATTATCTTAGATCATCTTCAGATTTTCTTCTTTCTTCAATTTCTTGGGTGAACTTCATAACTCCTGATTCCATTTCATGTCTTACCATGATGATTTCTTTTGATAACTTTTCACATAACTTGGTTTTCTCTTTTAGATCTCCATTTGTATCATTGGTTTCACCTTGACTTGCCAATTGCTGAAGTAGCTCCTTTCTCTTTTTCATAGAGAGACTCAATTTCTCTTTTAGTTCTTTTATGAAATCATCAACCTGTTTGAGTCTTTCCTTCAATTCATTGACTTCAGAGTTTGACTGCTCAAGATCATCAAGGGAAGACTTGAGTTGTTCCCTTATACCATATACATCCATTTGAATTCCTAGATCTTCCTCAAGCTATTAGGCTCTGTTAGGAGGAACTTAGCTCTGATACCAATTGTTGATAACTGCGAGGGGGGGTGAATCAGTTATCCTAATAATTCAACTTTTTGTGCTTTCTTAATAGTTAATGAAACATCAGATCAAATAAGCAAGCATAATCATGAAATGGAAATAACACCAATACACATGACACAATGATTTTGACGTGGAAACCCTGTTAAAGGAAAAAATCATGGGGTGATTAACCCAAGATATTATTCTCTGTTAGAAGAATAGAAGATACAAAATGGCACTTGCCAATTAGGGCTCACTGCTCAAGCACACTCCTCACAAGAGGTTTATAGCCTACAAAAGACTTACTGAATACATGAAGAAAACTTGAACTTATGAGAAGCATCCACACATGCTGAAGTTTAGTTTTTGTTAAGCTCAATAAACTGATCTGCTGCACTTCATTCTTACTCTCCTTAAGTGCTGCTGTTCTTTTACATTTCGAACCTATTTTTCTGCCTTTTAGACTATTCTTCTTTTATTTGCACTTCAATTCTTACACAACACACACCTTCACATCTAAATCCATCTTGTATATATATCCGCACAAGTGATTTCAACACTTTTCTAGTCAGCATCCGGAATAGTCAATATTATCTCAAACTTTAGTCTGTCGGCTAAATCCTTGCTTCCCAAGTGAAGTGGATCAAAAAGAAACTTATAGAAGTCATTTAATAAGTTAGCCAATCATGAAAGATACCTTAGGAATCTTTATCACCATCAACATCTCATCCGAAATAACTTTTGATGCTCTACCTATCAGTTCTTCCTCTGTCTGTTCTATCAAACCAGACCCTAATACTTGAATGCTTATATCTCTTTACTCTTTCATCACCAGAGGCTCAATTCCTAGAATCTATTAGTCAAGGTACTCCTCTTGACTTCCACAAGTTTGTACTTTCCAAAGATACTTCCTCTAAGAGATCTGGACCTGACTGTTGAACCTTTCCACATACTCTGTTCTTGCTTATCGGACCACAACATTCTTCAATCTGACTACCAGTATAGACACACCATGTCTTGCGGATGTGTGGGATGAACTTTGTTGCCATCAATGACAATAATCATGAAGCTCCAATGTGTCTCTTGCCAACACTAACCTCTCCAATGCTCTCTAGTGTAGGCCATTCAACAATTGTTTTCACTTTCTCAGGGTCCATCTTCAATCCTTCCGTAGAATAGACAAATCCCAAATATACCAACTCTTCTTTCATGAAATTACACTTCTTGATGTTTATCAGCAATTTCTCTTGTCTCAACCTCTGCAAAACTTGCCTAATATGCCACAAATGTTCCTCTTTTGTTTTACTGAAAATTAGAATATCATCCAAATATACAATCACAAACTTACATAAGAATTTCTTTAGAACTTCATTCATCAACCTCATGAAAGTACTCAATGTATTTGTCAATCCAAAGGGCATCACTAACCACTCATACAATCCTTTGTTTGTCTTAAAAGCAGTCTTCCATTCATCACCTTCTCTAATTCTAATCTGATGGTATCCACTCTTCAAGTCTATCTTTGTGAAATATTTTGTTCCACTCAAACAATCGATGATATCATCCATTCTAGATAAAAGAAATCTATACTTAACCGTGATCTTGTTTATTGTTCTAGAGTCAATACACATTCTACATTCTCTATCCTTCTTAGGTGCAAGCACTAAGGTACTGAACAAGGACTCAAACTTTCTTTGATCAAACCCTTTCTCAACAATTCTTGTATCTATCTATTTAGTTCTTCATTCTCTGCCAATATCATCTGATGTACTGCTTTGTTAGGCAAACTAGCTCTAGGTATAAGATCCATGTGATGACTGATACTCCTTATAGGTGGCAATCCTTTAGGTACATTATCTAATATGATGTCTTCATATTCTTTTAGCAACTCTCTTATCTCCTCTGGTTGTGATTCTTTAGTCTTTTTCTTCAATGTTTTAGGCTTCTTAGGAATCAAGGCATAACACATATTGTCATGTCTCAAACCATCCAAAACTTTTCTTCTATATACCAAATAGATTCTAGCATTCCCACATAATTCACTCTTAGGATCATCCTCCAAAGGAATCAAAGTAATTCTCTTTCCATTTGTTGTTATAGTATATGTATTCCTCCTCCCATCATGTATAGCTTTTCTATCATACTGCCAAGGACTACCCAACAAAATATGACAAACATCCATAGGCATAAAATCATACAAGACTTCATCATGATAAGATCCAATATGAAATTTCACCAAACATTGTTCACTCACTAGTACCTTATGATCATCCTAAATCTATGCTATCTGATAGGGCTTAGGGTGTTTCAATCTTTCCAACTTTATCTTAGTCACCATCTCCTCTGAAACTAGGTTATCTAAACTACCACTATCAATTACAACTTTACAACACTTACCTCCTGATTTGCATCTAATTCTGAACAGACTCTTCCTCTGTGGTGGTTTCTCATTTGTCTATACTTGAAATAGTGCTATCCTCATCACCAATGATTCTCCTTTTTCAAGTTTTCCAATAGAATAGGGGTCACTTAGTTCAATCGATTCTTCTTCAACATAGGCTTCTCTTCCACTATTTTTTGTCCTCTTACTTGTACTACCCTGATTACATTCAAATGCTTTATGTCCTTCACCTCCACACTTGAAACAAATACCTCTGAATGTTCTCTTATCAAATCTTCCTTCTCATCTGTATCCTTCATTTCGGTATGCACTAGGGTTTCCTCTCTAGTAAAAATTTCTGCCATCTCTCTAGTAAGCATTGTTATCTATGTCATCCTTCTTAAATGGGCTGTCAAACTTGTTCTACTCTAGATATGATCTATCTCCTTCAGAAAATCTTCTACTTCTCTGAAATTTACCTCCTCTGTCTCCCTATCTCTGATCATGTCTCTTATTCAGCTTCTCTTCAACTTTTAGAGCAAACTGACATGCTTCTTCCAAAGATGTAATCCTTACCAAGCTTAGTTCTTCTTGAATGTTCAATCTCAATCCATTGATATATCTAGCCACTTTCTCCTTACTTGCTTCACTATGTCTTGTCCTTATGATCATTTTATGGAATTCTTTAGTGTACTCCATAGATTTTGTTGCAAGGTGTGACCCTTGGTCTTTTTGTTCAGCACTGCATTGCGGTGGTTTGTGACAAGGGCTTAACCGCCTCCCATGCTTGTTAAGTCAAGTGATTATATTGGGCATTAATAGGTTGATCTTTTGGTGCAACGACAACTAATAGTTGGTATCAAAGCTGAGGTCATGGGTTCAAACCCCACGCTTGTGCTAGGGGGGGAGATTGTTGCAAGGTGTGACCCTTGGTCTTCTTGTTCAGTGCTACGTTGCAGTGGTTTGTGACAAGGGCTTAACCGCCTCCCGTGCTTGTTAAGTCAAGTGGTTATATCAAGCATTAATAGGTTGATCTTTTGGTGTAACAACAACTAACATATTTCTCCTTTTGTCTTAGGTTTTGTAATCTTTTCAATAGTTCCAACTCATATTCAATAGGTATAAATTGATTCTTCAACTTTGTCACCATCCTATCCAATTTTGTAATCTTTTCTTTTCCTCTTCTATTTCTTTCCAACTGAACTTCTTTCCCCATATAGCAGCATGTCCTTTCAACTTTGTCTTTCCAAATTTCACCTTCTCTGGATCTTCAACTTCTTCATATTCAAAGTATTCTTCCATGTCATTTATCTAGATAATCAATTCTTCAATGTTCAAATTACCAGTATAGTTTGGCACATCAACTCTAGGTCTCTTTCCAATCTTTGAAATAGCTCGCAACATCTTTACTTGATCTAATTCTTCTTCTTCATCACCTCCTAGGGTTTCACCAGTTTGTTCAATAGATTGAAATTCTCCTTCATCATCGCTTTCAATGTTAGGTCTTAGTGTCAATCCTTTTCACCTATCTTCTTCAATAGCATCCAATTGAATTCGCATTGTTTTCATCATCTCCATCATCTCATCCATTCTACCAGCCATTATTCCAATAGCAGCAACTCTCCTTGGCGGCATTCTTCCTAGGATCAAGTGCAAACTACCTCAAGTTCAATGATTAGGCTCCAAGGTGACAACTACCTCTCAATTGACGATCGGTTGCAACACAAGTAACCTACCTCAATTCGGTGATCTGTCCATAGCAAGATCTTACAAAATTCCCTTGCCAACTTTGCTCAATTCGTTCCCAAAAATTTGAACTTTCACTCTGATACCACTTGGTGCAGTCACGGTAGAAGGGTTCATAGAATGTACTATCCAGACCATGCAATAAGAGTAAACACAATGTAGACAACTCAAAGAAATGAAGGAAATACAAATTTAATCATTTAGTATTTCATAGAATTCAAATATAGATTGGCTAAAAACATGAGGGCTTACAATTGAGCTCGCAGGCCTAATTACAGAATCCACACAACATATAGCTTTAAAGCTCCTTCATACAAAATCTAATCTATGAACTTATGCTGATGATCACAACTTGATCACTTCTTTCCTAAAGATCTATTACATCAATATATATCATCTCTGAAATAATAGATTCCTCTGCGTCAACTAAAGGTCACAAACTCCAATGAAGAGTTGTAACGTGTGTACACAGAAAGGTTGGACCTAAATGCATAGAACACTTCCTCAAATGAATGGAATAATGTGTGGATCTTCAGGGAAGGTCAGCCATGAACCAAAGATGATTGAATGATGTGTCATTAAGCTCCACAAGTCAAGGAATGCTTCACAAGTCTTCTCCTTTAGCTGATTATCAGAGACTATCATGATGCTTCATTATGAGAAAACAATCGATCTTCTAATAGCGATATCTTTCCGGTAATGATGTGTCGATCTCTAAATTTTGGATATGATGTAGATGAATGAATCTAGATGCTAAGTCCAGCTCCACAAGGACTAAAATCTAATTGATGTAAAATGTCAGACCAAGGCAAAAATTGCTTCTAACTGAACTACTTGAACTGAACTACAAACAAACTGAAATGCAAATGTTTTTGGTTGATGCAAGATTGCTCTTGAACCAAGGATGCTCCTACATCAAGAATGAAAAGTAAATTTGTACTACATGGTGTTGAATACAAAGAATACTAAGAGAGGGGTGAATCAGTATTCTTATAAACTTTTCATTCACACATTTATTAAGCCATTTACCAAATTCAGAAACATGAAAGCAAAGTAAACACAAGAAGAGAAGCCACAACTTCATAACATATAGACACCAAGATTTTACGTGGAAACACAAAAAATGGAAAAACCATGGTGAGTGTTAGCCCACAATATATTATGATAGCAATACCAAATTACATGAAGGCTCACTACCCAAGGACTCATTGTTCGAAGAAGTTCTCACTACAATAGGCTCACTACCAAATAGAAGAGAAAAGAATATAGAAAGAAGTGGCTCACTGCCAGGAGAGGACTGCTACAAGTGCATCTACAAAATTCTATGGTGCAGTACCAATTTGCTTAGTATATAGATTCAACAGACTTCATATTGTTTGCCCTACTTTTTTGCTCTGCTTACATATACTTTTGTCCTTATGGCTTTATTGTCCTTTTACTAATCATAGAACTGTTGTAAGTATGTGCCCAATCAGTATTGTCATTGATGTCAACATATCTTTGTTGTCATTGGTGTCAACTATGTCCTATTCTATTACTTGTTTAGAATTTTTGTATGTTGAGGATATTGAGAAAATTGGCCTCTCTGGAAGGAACAAGTGAGTTATAGTAAAGTGTAACTTAGACAGTGAGTTGTATGCTAAAGAATAGTCTAGTAGATTGCTCCACATTTCTTGCTGCTTGAAGATCTTGGTCTGCAGATTGGAATTTATTTAAAGGGATGTCTAAAGATGCTAAATCTAGAGTTTGAGCCTTCGGTGTGAAGAATTGGGAGAATTACATTCACCAGAGTAAAACCTCCCTTTTCTGATTATTCTCTGGTGATAGGGAGAAAATGTTTTGCTCCACATTCCTCTACAATAATGTATTTTGCTTTGTAGTTCTAGAGGGAAGTTTGGGATGATGATAAGTGCCTATAGTTGCAATGGTTCATGATTTGGTGGTCCACAAGTAATCTTTCTTTTATGATAGTTAAAGATAGTGAAGTTCATCTGTTCCAGTTGAAGATTCCTATTGTTAAAGTGGTTAAGTTTTGTGTGGTTGCTCCTCATGATTATGATGTACTTGTGGATGCCTCCTGATCTTGTTCCTATCTTGACATTGGTTCGTGCTAAGGAATTGAGATCATGTTTGAAGATTGTTCCCAAATAACGTAGCGTCTAACTAGTCTTAGCTGACTTGGTTAATTCTAGTAATTATGGAGATCCCTTGAAGATTATGGAAGCATGTTGTGGCATGGAAGATCATGTTTGAGTCCCAGTTAAGGCATGGCATGGTCCGCATACATTTATACTACAATTCCTTAGAATAATTTGTATTAAGTCAAGACCTATTTTGTTAATGTTTGTAATGCTGACCTTGGAGATTGTTCCAATGGTTGATGATTGTAATGCTGACCTTGATGATCATTCCAAGGTTGATGAAATGTATAAATACTTGTAATTGAGTTGTGGAAAATATGTCCTTTTGTGAAAATGGGAAGATCAATAATGAAGAAATCCTAATGGTTGTAGTCTTTGTTGATGACATTATCTTTAGAGGCAATGAAGGTATGTGCACAATTTTTCCTAGAGAAATGCAACATGAATTTGGAATGTTCATGTTGGTGAGATAAATTTCTTTTTAGATCTGCAAATAAATCAATTAGATAAAGGTATCTTCATTTCTCAATCTAAGTATGTGAAAGAGTTGTTAAAGAAGTTTGGGATGAAAGACTCTAAACTGGTAAATACCCCCATGATAACTGGTTGTAAATTGGGAAAAAAAGATGATTGACCTATGGCTGATCAGAAAAGATAGAGATTTATGATTGGAGGATTGCTGTATCTGACTCAAACTAGACCTAACATAATGCATGTAGTTTGTCTTGTGGTAAGATTTCAAGCAGAACCTAAGCAGTCACATGTGATGGTAGTCAAGAGAATTCTGAGATATTTGAAAGGCACAATGGATTATGGTTTGTGGTATCCAAAGGACAATGATTTCACCCTCAGTACATACACTGATGCAGATTCGGCTGGAGATGTAGATGAGAAAAAAAAGTACAAGTGGAGGTGCATTCTTTTTTGGAAGAAGGCTGGTATCTTGGATAAGCAAGAAATAAGATTCAATATCCTTGTCTACTGTAGAAGTAGAATATATTGCAGTAGCATGTAGTTATACTCAAGTGATGTGGATGAAGCAGACATTAAAGGACATTTGAGTTGTGTATGAAGATCCAATTGCAATCTTTTGTGACAATACAAGTGTCATTAACATATCAAAGAATCCAGTAATGCATTCAAGGACAAAGCACATATCCATAAGATATCACTTTATAAGGGAAAAACTGACAGAGAATGAAGTCAAGTTGGAATATGTATCTACAAAAGACCATATTGTAGATATTTTCACCAAACCACTACCTAAAGATACTTTTGAGTATCTCAAAGAAAAGTTAGGGGTTTTTACCCCTCCTACTCTAAACTAAGATGCACAAGAGTGCATTAGTCTGGTGGTACTTAGAGTTCCTTCTTCAGATCTAGATTGATGCTTTTAGGGCTACTTCTCAGGGGGAGTAGTCAGAGAGTTATGAAGAAAGATTGAATCAAAGCAAAAGAGTGCAAGTATGTGCCCTTTGCCATTGATGTCAAAGGGGGAGAGAAGTCATGTGAAAAATGTAGAAAGAAAGAGTGCAGATGTGTAAAGAGATAGGGGGAGAATCTTGTCTTGATGGTTGTTGTAGTTTTTTGCATCATATGTTGTCATCAATAACAAAGGGGGAGATTGTTGAAAGTATGTGCCCAATTGGTGTTGTCATTGATGTCAATATATATTTATTGTCATTGGTGTCAACTATGCCCTATTCTATTACTTGTTTAGTGTAATGGGTGGAATTTGGATAGTTGAGTTTTTGGTAGTTTTGTGTATATAGCCTCTTTTCACCCTTACATTCAAGGACCTAGGGTCGAGTTGCAATGTACTATCATACCCTAGGTCACTATTGTAATGTAGGGAAACTTGGATTTTTATGATTTGATTGACAACTTCCTTCTCTTATGCTCAATTGTACCTTAAAACCCTAATTATGCAAATACGATAGTAAACAGATGAATTACATAAAATGCTTCTGTAGAAAGATGTAAAATAACAAATAGTTGTGCACCTATTTTTGGGGCCCAGAGGTGGAAAAGTTGGGGACTAAAGAGTGGGCACCCAAGTCCAAGGCCCTGCTTTTGCTGAGATCCAAAAACAAGGGCTGCAACCTATACCTGATGTACCAGAGATTTTCTCATTGTGGAACTTCAATGACTAATGAGCAGGTACCCAAGTCTAGGGAGCTATTTTCTTCTTTGATTTGCAATTCTGACACTCTGTTGTACCCTCCTATAACTTCACTTTGTCTATAACTCCAACCTGTAACCTGCAATCATGAAAACTTTGGGAGGGGGTTGTGATGTTTAGACGCTTGCCTCAGTCAAGCCACAGAGAGATAGTCAAGTCTTTTGAACACTATTGTTAGATAGAGAGTGCATGCCCTTGGGAGCCAATAACAAACACCAAATGATAAATGCTCAATAATCACAATAGACGTCACCTTGTAGTGAAGATCTCATGGGAGGAAGAAGCTCTTCATTCCATGAGGAGATGGATGCTCAAATATGCAAACACAAACACATAGACAACACAAATTTGTTCTTGCCACACGATGAAAGCCTTGAATCACCTTTAGAATGCCTAAAGTTTACAATAGCCATCTAGTTTACAAATGAATGCCTAAACATGCTTTTATATGCAACTATAAACATTCTTACCAAGATTTCATAAATTCAAACTTACTGCATTGGCCTAGGGACCAAATAACGGTCATAAACTGACACAAGAAATTTGGGCCTGACCCAAAATAGGGCAAGACTAGGGAGTGGGTGGCCAAGTCCTCTCCCCCTATTTTGGGTAGGGTTAGGTTCAAGGGGTCCCCCTAGGCCCCATTTGTCATGATACCCAGGGTTCATTCCATCAGGATGTTAAATTTTGATGCAAGACATCCTAAATGCACACTAGAGACTTGGGAACTAAACCTTTTGAGGGAAAAGCCCCCAAGGGGACATTTTTCGGCATTATATTTAGCTCCCACTTTAATGTATGTATAAATGTGAGGCCAATACTATTATACTTAGGGCACACAACTAAGAGGGGGGTGAATCAGTTGTGTAAAACTTTCTCCAATTACACACTTAAATCCTCTTAGTGATTAGCAGTATATTAAACATGAAACATAATGCATTCAAATCAAAAGCAGAAACTCATCAACACATAAGACACCAAGATTTTGATGTGGAAAACCCGGTTAAGGGAAAAACCACAGGGTGACTAACCCAAGAATGTATTCTCTATTAGAAGAATAGAAAGAATAAAATGGCACATGCCAATTAGGGCTCACTGCCTGAGCACACTACTCACAAGAGGGTCACTGCCTACAAGAGACACACTGTCTATAAAGAAATAAGAATCACCTTCATGAACTAGAGAATAGCATCTTCACCATGCTTGAATTAGTTCCATTTAAGCCCAATACTTCTGCTCTGCCTTTCGCACTTCTCCTTGCTACCACACACTCATCACCACAAGAATTGCTTTGAAATGTCTTCACAATCCCTTATTTATACACGACATCGACTTAGGAACAATCATCTAAGTCGGCAAACACCTACAAGAACATCCGCTAGACATGTAATACATCCGATTGGCCAGTCTCAGGAGGAACACCAACATCCGGTGGTTATTCTTCAAATACGAACTTTAACTTCAATGTAGATCACCAATATGAACTGGAAATGATACATAGATCACCACAAGCTTTCCTGAATCACCAAGAACATCTGCACTTCATCTACTTACTAGAATCCTTCTCTCCCTCATCCAAAACCTCAAGAACACAGTCTATCATCACTGTCACAAAGGAATAGATGCTTGTGGACCTTCAAACCATGTACCAATAGAGTTGATACACCACACAAACTTCCTCAGCACTCCCTTAAATCTGCAGAATAGGAAACTTCATTTCTAGATCTCACCGGACCTTTCTTGTTACACAATGTCACCTCTGAGCACCTACCAGAACTGGTTTTACTTGAGTGGCCACAACTTCTTCACATCTTCATGTGGACCTCTAAAATCTCTACTGGATCACCTACAGACAAATATCTACAAACCCTTTAATCTGCATCCTCTGATCATCATTCTATCTTGGACTTTTGTCTTACAGTCATCACTGTTCTTCACTATTCCTAATTGAGACTAATTTTCTCAATATCCTCAGCTCACGGCTCATCTAATCCTTATAATTAATGCAATAGGAGTATGTTGACATAAATGACAACACCGGTTAGGCCCATACTTGCAACAATCTCCCCCTTTGTCATTGATGGCAACATATGATGTGAAAAACCATCAAGACAAGAACTTCTCCTTACTATCACAACTCCCCCTATCAACAACAACCATTCACATGTCTTCTCTCCCTTTACTGCTCCCCCTTTGATCAGTAAACACTTGTTTTTCACATGTCTTCTCTCCCCCTTTGACATCAATGGCAAAGGGCACATACTTGCAATTTCACCACTTCAGAATCATACCTGTTGCTCCCCCTGAGTAGCAGCTCACCAACATCAAGCCGAATCACAAGATGTGACTGTGATATCCACTAGACTGATGCACCTCAGTGCACCTTAGTTCATCACTAGAGGGGCAATAACCCCTAACTTCTCCCTGAGATATTCGAAAGAGTCATTGGGAAGAGATTTAGTAAATATATCTACAATTTGATCCTTGGATGACACAAACTCCAATTTGACCTCATTCTTATTCACTTGCTCTCTCAGAAAGTGAAACTTGATAGATATATGCTTTGTCTTTGAATGCAACACTAGATTCCTAGATATACTTATAGCATTTGAATTATCATACCAGGCTCTTGGGGCTTGCTTTAATCCATAAAGTGCCTTCTTCAACTTGCAGACCATATCACCATGATAAGACAACTGAAATCCATCTGGTTGCTCTATATATACTTCTTCTTCCAAGTCACCATTTAGAAAGGTAGACTTGACATCCATCTAATATACCTTGAAATCCTTGAAGGCAATGAAGGCAAGAAATAATTTGACTGCTTCAATTCTTGCCACCGGAGCAAAAGTTTCTTCAAAATCAATTCCTTCCATTTGAGAGTAGCCCTTGCAGACCAATCTGGCTTTATTTCTGATCACTTCACCAACTTCATTTAGTTTATTCCGGAAGACCCATTTGGTTCCAATAACATTCTTGTTTCTAGGTCTAGGAACAAGATCCCAAGTGTGATTTTTCTCAATTTGCATCAACTCTTCCTCCATTGCTTTGGTCCAGTTTTCATCATTGCAGGCTTCATTTATTATCTTAGGTTCAATCTTTGAAATCAGACAATATTCATCTAAAATTTGAGCAATTTTTCTTCTAGTTTGCACACCTTTGCTTTTGTCACCTATGATCTGATCTTCAAAGTGGTTTAGTCTTACATACCTTGGAACTTTGGGAGTTTCTTGCACTTCTGCTTCTTGATCAGGCTCATTCATACCTATCTCTTCTTCCTGATTTACCGTATTAGTTTGAATCTAACTTTTAGAAGAGGATTGAACTCCTTGAACCAGAACACCATTCTGATCATCTTCATCATATTCATAAAACCTTGAGGGTTTCTCTATTCCCTCATCAACCTTCACGTTTGTACTTTCTATCGTCTTTCTTAGTCTCTTTTTATAGCACCGGTATGCTTTGCTTTGAGTAGAGTAACCCAAGAATATTTCTTCATCACTTCTAGCGTCAAACTTGCCTAGATCTTCATCTCTTTTGATGTAACATTTGCTACCAAAGACTCTGAAATATCTTACAGTAGGAGTAATGCCAAACTAGAGTTCATAAGGGGTCTTACCAGTATTTCTTCTTATTTGAACTCGATTTAGAGTATATACTGCAGTGTTGACAGCTTCTCTCCAATAGATCTGAGGAACATTTGCTTCCATCATCATGGTCCTAGATGCTTCTTGGATGGTCCAGTTCTTTCTCTCCACTACTCCATTTTGCTATGGAGTCATGTTGATGATGATGTTAGTCATACACAAACATAGAATTAAAGTTACACAACAACCCTTATTCCTCTTGAAAGATACGATGAATTCAGAGAATTCATGATCCCAAGTCTCCATTGATTAGTTCATAATCTACTGACGTTACTCAGTGGTTGATGTGTGTTGCTGTTTTTCATTCAGGGGCCTTACGTTCTTCAGTGGTTTCTGCAAAGTTCCTCAATATTCCTTCAAATACTCTATTCTTTATATCTATCCTGCATAAATCTCAAACAATTCTACCTCTACACTTACGAATTTAGTCAAATAATGTATCTACAGGCTGATATTTGCATGAGTCTTATCATTATTTATGATTCTTTGCATGATATTTTCAACAGTACATGCACTCAGCTCAAAATATGCTAAGGATTTTCAATTACCTATGGGATGTCAGCATATTTCTCTTTTCTTCTTATTATTTATCATGATTTGCAGTCTTGGAAATGATTTCAATGAAGTTAAAATAAGAAAAAGGGTCAGAGATTGAGATTCCCAAATCTACTTGACTGAGATCACTGATCCACATACAGGTTCACATACATGCAATGAAGAGAAGAAAACTAGAGTCATACTTCACCAGGACATTCCACAAATCCACATGATCCAGTGCAAATCTTCAAAGGAGAGTTGACAACAATGTGTAACAAAATGAAAATGTTTCTATTGAACACAAAATTCACCATTACACATCCATAAATCAACTTGAAGATTACGTAAGGTTTACAATCAGGATGTAATCTGAAACTTCATCTCCATTCAGTATGCTTAAGAATAGGTACATTTACAAAAATCTGAAGAAAGAACCTTGACATTTCAACAATTCAGTCACCATTAGTCTCAGCAATTCGATCTCTTACAATAAATTGGCTCTGTCTAATTTTAAACTAATTGACCCCCCTTTGTCAGATTTAAACTAATTAATTCCCATTTTTATGACAAGTTCTGGCCCTTTTATAAAATAAAATCCAGAATAGTTACAATGATCCAATGATCAGGATCCTCTCAAAACATTTAACGGCTCAGATGAAAAGCACAACATTTGCCAAATTGGCAAATGTATAGCTGGCATAGAATATTCTAGCATCTTTGATTCAGGTTCATCCTCCAGTTGGCAGACTATGCATTGGTCAATATCCTCTATCACCTAGGTTCATGTTGCATCTGTGTGCAACTCTACAATTTTTAGCTTTAAACAGCTCCAAGATTCCTGCAATAAATAGACAAACATTAAGCACAACATCCTTTAATAAATAGTAGGAAAATAAACATTACATTAAACAAGCCCTAAATGTGCAAATACAGGCAATCAGGTTCCAAATTTGTGAAAATCACACATTGAATGCCTATACACAGCTTAAAATAGGTGAGTCAACCATCGTTGACCAAAAAAATGCAATCGGGTGATCTAAATTTCCATCGCTTTGCATTCCCGCCCATTTCCTTGTATACTGGGCTCCTAAATCCTCTTGTATATGTTCTTTGCATCTATCAGCTTGCATCTCATGCACCTACAAGCAATAAAATGGACAAGGAATTATTTGTTTTAAATCTCCCTCGTGTCTGGCTTCTTACACATCCACCTGCACCTTTCACATCATCGGCAAAATGCATATGATCGGTGAGACCAAACAAGATATGGCCAACAGTTAAAAGTATACTGATGACCACTTTCCATCAGGGAGACCATACCTTTCACCAAGACAACATAAGGCTCCACCGACAATACAAGTCAGGCCGAAGAAACCACTTAACCATTGGGGAGACCATACCTTTCACCAAGACAACACAAGGCTCCACCAATAATACAAGTCAGGCCGAAGAAACCACTTAACCATCAGGGAGACCATACCTTTCACCATCTGTTATGACATGCATATTGTGTTGTATCATATAAAGCTATATGCGAGAATGATACAAGCACTTTTCCATACTTAAACTCCTTTTGGATTTCAGCCCAATGCATACCATATTGTAATGTATGCCTATTGTATGCTTAAACAATGTATGTTAAAAAAGCATTCTAGGTTGCAAGCATTGTATGTTGCACCAATGTATGTCTGAGACATACAATGACAAAAGCTTGTATATAACCTTGTGCCTTGGCTTGTAAGTAGGATATATACAATGGAGAGAACATACAATGAAATAATGTTATTTCATAGTATTTCAAATGTGTGCCTGCATGTATATTACACAATGCATAAATGTAATGTATTTCTGCCTGTATGCTTAAACATATAATCAAAAAGATGCACTCGGTGGATTTAACAAGGGCTTCGTTATAACTTTGAACCCTGTCAGGTCTGGGGCATGCACATTTAGTTGACATGAGGCACATTAACTAAAATGACCCCCTCGTATATCAGGATATGGTGATGATGTCATCATCATGTCAAAGGAAAGTAGGGGGATAAAAACATGACCCTGATATTTCAAAAATATCACCTGCCTGAATAAGCTAATGTCATGGTCATGTTAACTTCCTTTGTTTATTGGATCTAGGTGATGTCACCGTGATATTGGCATGGGGTGATATTCCTCGAAGGGGGTGATCTTATGAAGATTGAGTGATATTTATAATGACGGGGTGATCTTATGAAGATCGGGTGATATTTCATAAGGTGACTAATGTTTGGAATATGACCCTCTTCTTGAATATCCAAGTTTTACCAAAACTTTGACCTACCATAACTTTCTTCTTTGGCCAAATTTCAAGGTGATGTAAAAGGCAAACCTTCCTAGAATTTTGTACTCTTTCACATGGTAAGCTTTCTAAGGAAAGATTCAGACTTTGAGATTTGGGTTTAGACTTCAAGGTCACAAATACACTTGACATTAGGCACATGCATACTGACTGATGATATTTTACCATTACTGCCTAGAGCAAAAAAGCAAGGGAACAATCTAGCAAAGTTGGGTCCCTGTTTTGCCAAGGCAAAATGGGGCATTTTGTGTAACCACACAACAACTTGCCACCAAAGAAAACAACAAAATTCAAATAATTCAAAAGATGAGGATAAGTTAAAACATAAATTTCCAACTCCTATTAAGCATGAGCATCCTAATCCTTTCTAACTAGTATCATGTTCATCAATATAACAATGAATTGATAAGGGATCAAGTGTGCACGTGATTAATATACTCATCTTGAAAGTGAGTTGAATAAACTAGTGACTGGTGTTAGGCTACATAGTTTAGTTCATCCCTCATAGCCAACTGGATAGAGCCTTTGATGAAGAGGGTAAATCACAAAACACACAGTAACAAATATTAAACACAGAAAATAGAACTGTTTTGATGTTCACAACACGCCCCATTATGCTCCTTAGCAAAATGGGGACCCCTGCTAATGTTTTGCTTTTTGCTTCTGCTTGTGTTTTTCTGCTTTCTGGCGGTTTGGTAAAAATGAAGGTCAGGTGCATCATCATCATGATATTAGATGAGGTTGGTCATCATCATGAGGTCAGTTTGTCAAAGTTCATATTTTGTTTCTATGACCTCATATTTAGAAAGAGCTTGAAATTCCATGCAGGTTTGCCTTTTACTTCACTTGAAAATTCGTCCATATGTGGAAGTTATGCACAGTTTTGGTTTTGGTCAAACCTGATAATCGCAAGTGATCATCATATTTTTTCATGTTGTTAAGGTCATCATGATCTTGGTCTATCACCTGATAAAAATCATGCAGTCGCAATATCCGGACATCAATCTTAGGTGGTAGTGCCCTTTACCTGTCAAATGGCCTTATGCGCATCGTGAGCATCATGATTTTTAGGAGGGTCATATTATATAAACTCGGTTTTGCTGAATGAAGAACATCATCATCATATTTGAAACACCCCCCCGATAACATCCTGAGGTTCAAATATCCGGACGTCAACTTTAAGTCATGGTAAGTTTTCCCCGTCGAGCGGTCTTTTGTATCGCGTGCATCATCATGATATTTTAACATTACCTGATCTTATAATATCATGCTGATATTATAAGATCACCCTGACTTAGAAAATCCACCGTCGGCATATTTGCATGCGCATGTTATAATCCTATCGGAGCATCATCATCATGATATTTGCTGAAATTCGCTAATATGATGATGATGTCTTCATATCCTCCTGATCTCCTTTTTGCAATATCATGATGATCACCCTATCTTTTAAGAAGAAGGTGATATTCCATTCCTCAACAGCATGATCATATTTTGAATATCACCCTAGCGCTAACCTGATGATGACCTCAACTCATCCTTATGCTCCGAAGATGAAATATGATGATGACGTCATCATGATAATTCGATGAGGAGGATCATCATATTTTTTATCCTGTCATATTGTCAAGATCATCATGATCTTGTTTGTTCACCCGACATTTCGTGAAGTCCTCTTGCCGAGAAGAACAACCTTTTGCAAGTATCCTGATGATCATCATCATCACATTTTCCCTTCGGCAGGATATGTTCCAAAACATGATCCGGTTAGCGAAACATCCTGATGACGTCATGTTCTAAGTTTAACAAAGGCTCCGGATATCATGGTGACGTCATCCCGATCTAATAAACGAAGAAGCTAATATCCTGATGATCATCATCATCACATTTCCCTTAGGCAGGATATTTTCCAAAACACGATCCGGTTCACGAAATATGATGATGACGTCTTATTCTAAGTTCGACAAAAGCCCCAAATATCCTGATGATCATCATCATCCTGATCTTTCGAGAGGGTTGCCTTGGCCGCAAAGGGGTCATATTACATTCATCATCCTGATCATGCTCCTTAGGTGACCCGATATCATAATTATCCCCCTGATCTTAACTGAACATGATGATGACGTCATTTTTTGCATTTTAATGAAGCCCAAATATGACGATGACGTCACCATCATTTTCCTTTCCTCAGCAGCAGGATCATATTCCATATCCTCCTTTTCTCCTTCAACATGATGATGATGATGATGATGATGTTGTTCTTTTCTCCAATATACAGAAGTGAAACATCCTGATGACGTCATCTGGACCTTCGGAAGGGAGAGCATCATATTTCCAGAATATCATCCTGATGAAGTGAATATCGACCAACATGTTTTTTTGACATGCCGATGGGCGGGAAATGAAGCGGTGGAGTTTTAAACCATTTTTTTGGCGCCCGTGGCATTTTTTCGGTCAGCGATGGTTGACCCGATGGGTTTTAAGCGGTCTGAGTGCGTTTTGAACGCGTTTTGAGGGTATTCTGAATCCGATTTCCACAATTTTGCGCAGTCACCTGGATTTAAACGATTATTTTAATTTCCTACTGTTTATGTGATAAATGAAATACTTATTGCTTGTCTTGTCTTGCAGGCTTGCAGTTGAGGAAGCAGCTGGAAAGTCAACATAGTGACCTCATGGAGGAAGGAAATCCGATCTCAGGAGCAGGAAGATAAGGATGAAGTGCGAGGAAGTCAAGGCCATTCAAGTGAAGAACAAGGTTGCAGCTGAGAGTATTACTACAACAGACAAACAAGAGTTATTGCCCAGCTGCCGGAACTTCTCAGAAGGGGCAATATTTCGCCCAGATTTGACACTTCTTAGAGATATTTTGAAGAGCTGGTTCACCTGTATTTATTGCTGTAACCAAGGGTTTGAACTAGGGGTTCAGTTAGGTTTTTGCTGTAGTGAGGACAATCAGAATGTCTTTATATTGTGCCTCTCTACACTGTAATACTTTACAATAGGGATTTTAGGAAAACAACAAGGGTTACAACAGGATTTTTCTTTTAGGAACATACAGCAAGTTAGCATAGTTTAGAGGTAGAAGAAGGAGGTCGCCTGTTTGTCTGCAGTAAGGTGCGCGTGGAATGTCTAGCTGTCTTACTGTATCTGTAAAGCTTGTAAGTTCTCTGTAGTATGATCAATGAAACTAAGAGTCATTCCTACATTGTAAATCGTGTATGACTATTCGTTTCTAATACAATAGAATCTAGAGTTCTGCATCTATCTTCTGAGTGTTCTCCTGCTCTTCTTTGTGTTTTGAAATATTTTCTTTGAGAGCTTGCAATTTTAAATGTATGTTTGTGAAAATGCTCGGAACTTACATTTAAGGTTTTTACTGTGGATTTGATCAAATTACTGTGGTATTTACATAGTGCATAACAGAAACAATTAGATCCTTCGGAAGATTAAATGAGGTATAGATTAGATCTTTCTAACTTTTCCCAACCCATCTCAAATATTTAGCTGAAAACGTAGAAATCTAAAGAAAATTGTCTCAAATTTGAAGAAGCATGCATAACAGAGCTATAAGTAGACAGTTTTCATAAATAGATAAAGAAGAAAGCTGCAAAAAATTCAAGAAAACCATCTAAAACCTGTAGCACAGTATCACTTGTATGCAAATGAACAGAATACTTGTTGAAATCTATGACCTTTTTGCATATTCTTAGTCCAGTAAGCCACCAAACAAACCTAAACTATGTAAGGCCCCTTGAACATTACAGCTTCACATTGACCAACTGAACTTGACCAACCCAACCATTGTAGACTTGGGATTAGTTGAATCTCAAATGATTCCTTCTTATCTTTCAAGTATAGTTTCAGTTCATTTCATGTGAATTTTAACTTATTGTTATGATTGCATCAAAACGATCATCAACAGTTTTCTGGTGCTAGAAGGAGGGCCTTCCTGGGTTAGGTTTCATTTCAAACTAGCTAACGACAGTAATAGGGTGACTAGGTCTAGATCTAGTTCAGGAGATATATTTGTGCAACTACCTGATACAAGGCGAAGTAAAAGCCCTTTAATTTGGAATCCAAAAATATCGCAAGCAGGGAGTTCATCTGGAACACCTCCTGGGTCACCTTTTAACATCCGTAGTATTGTAAGTCCTGATAGATCACTGTTCAGATCTTTAAATCTTGGTTCAGGCACTCCTGGAGGTCTCAATCCTCCTCTAAATCCTAATCCACCAATCAATCCAGGTATTCCTGCAGGTTCAAGTCAAGCTCAACCACCTACAATGGCTTATTTCGATGTCAATTCTCCCATACTCTTCAATGATTATCATGACATGCCAAAAAATTCGGAAAAGATATGTCCCAAATACCAGTTGCATCAAGACCCAGAAGATCATATTAGAATATTTAAGGAAGCATGTTTTAGGGCTATGTTAGAGCACGAGGATGTTGTGTGTAGATTGTTTCCTTACACCTTTAATGAGCAGGCCTCTAGCTGGTACGTAAACTTACCCAATGGTTACATTTCTTCCTGGGTACTTATGGAAGAAGCATTTCTGTCAAGATTTAGAGGACCCATTGACCCTTGCGCTTTGTATCATAAATTGGCTGCTATAAAACGAGGTGAGGGAGAGCTAATTGATAATTTCAATGACAGATTTCAAAAGGCCTATTCTAGGCTAGTACCCCCTTATACCATAGATGATGCTCCCTTGTTGGCTATGTACTATGCTGCCTTGGATCCTTTAACTGCCATGTTTGTCAAAAGAAAACCTGACATAGATTCAATATCCAAAGCCTATAAAGAGGCAGCCTCAGTGAACCAAGAAATGAGGCATACAACTTATAGTCCATTTGTCAATGGAGGAAATTTTGGGGTGCAAAATCAGGCACACCCATGGAATGGAGTCCCTGTGCAGCATGCTCCACTAGTAAATCCGGTTCCTTCTTACACACCTGTGTATAATCCTACTCCAATCCAAGCTATAACTCCTTACACGGCTAGTACTTCCAATAACAGTCAAAATAATGGTCAGCCTTTCTTCCAACTTCCTAGGGATGTAACTGTGGCAAAAGCACAAGAGGATAGGGAAGAAATCAAAGAAATTACTGCACATTTGAAAAGATTAACAACCGAAGTGACACAGCTAAGAAATGAGAACCTCTATGGAAGAAGCAACCAAAACTACAATCCACATCAAAATCACAACCAAGGCCAAAATCAGAATTATAGTCTCAACCAAAATCAGCAGTACCAACAGAACCAAAGCTACAATCAGCATCAAGGCCCCAGTCAGGGGCAACCAATGCAAAATAGGGGGCCAGTGATAGATAATAGGACCTGGGGCAATAATAACAAAAATCAGAATCAACCTAGGCCACCCAAGACATGGAACATTGGGCCCAACAACGGTACTCTGGCTTCTCCTTTTGAGAATACAGATAATCATGGTGCAAAACAAATAACTAGCATACAAATGGCTAGTACAGCACCCAAAAATTGGTGCAGATTTCACAATACCAATGCCCATGCTGAGCACGACTGTCCACAGTTCCACTTGGCAGCTAGTATTTTCAACATAGATGTACAGCCTCCTACCTCTGAATTTCTCATTCCTAAGGGTAATGAGGTAGTACCCTCAGAATATGACACAGCATTAGTCTTAGAAACGTTTACCTTTGCAACTGCAGAAGAGAAAGAGGATGAATTGCTAGAGGATGAACCATACTATTGCGAAAGTCTTTATCCTGAATCGGCCTTTGTGTTAAATGCTTTTCAGTTTCCTTTTGAATCTAAAAATGAGATATTAAATGAAACAGAAGAGGTACAGGCCTTTCAACAGACAAATAAAAGCCACACCTACAATTTGAGGAACAACCCTAGGCCGGGAGGACCTTTCACCACTTCCACTCCTTCGAATAACATCAATACACCCCCAGATCAGAATGCTAGCAACAATCCTGCCATACTTAAAGCTAGTCAGCACACAAATAATGGAACAACAGTGCAAAAGGATCAAACAAGTAAGACAGAAGCCATAGAGACAACAAGATTAATGAATTACTTATCAGAGGAAATAAAGAAAATTAAGGTCAGTATACCTCTAAATGAATTATTGAAGACCCCAGGGATCAGAAATGCTTTTTTAAAATCCCTAGATACATCCATAACGAACAAGGTGTCTGCTGATATAACTGTTCCTAATAGTGATTCCCCACCTAAGGAGAAGGGTAAGAAAGTTGAGCAACCTTCCAATACAAATGTGGTAATACATGCGGATAAGAGGGATACTCAACCTTTCTTGTTAACTGTTAGGTTGTGTGGGAAGAATATACACAATTGCATGGTAGATTCTGGTGCTTCAGCCAACGTAATGCCCTTAGGAATATGTAAAACTCTTGGGCTGACTCCCACCAAATCTGCCAAGGTTGTCACGCAATTAGATAAGACCGAGGTTAGCGTGATAGGAGAACTCATGAACATTCAAGTGCAATTAGCTTCAGACCCTAGGGTAAGCCAAATCATTGACATTCAAGTAGTGGATATACCCGTAAATTATGGAATGTTGCTAAGTAGGGATTGGTCCAAGACATTAAACGGATATATGGCTACTGACTTTTCACACATGTGGTTACCTTGGAGAGGCATCCCAAACCAGATCAGAATAGAGGCAGAGCCCAGAATGAAACATATGATAACAGAGTATAATCGAACTAATGAAATATTATATGCTGCTGTTGAACCAGGTGTCTATAGAATTACCAACAATGGGATGTAGATTGAAGAGATTATGATGTTAAACATTAGAAAGAAGTGTGTCAGCAATAGAACGGCACTATTCATTGAGTCTGACGGAAATTCTTCAGATGAAGAAAACAATGTAATAGACAAATTTGGTCGTGCCATTAGACGAGAGGTGGAAGAGTGCGTTACACACAATCTCCCAGTCCAATGTAAGTTATATAAAAATAGGTGTAGAGTCCATGATAGGCAACATTCTGAGGAGAATTGTGAAATATGCAAAGACATCATTGAATATGAATACAAAAAGTGCATAGGGAGGGTAGAGTCACAAGAGAAAAATGAGAATCCTGATCCGACACAGAGATATGTTCAGGATAATATAGATGCCTTGATTCCAGATTTAGGAAAAGAAATAGAGGACGAGGGTAGTTATCTTTCTGAGTTGCAAACTAAAAACCCACATATGCAAGACAACCAAATGGAAAAACCCATGAATAAACAAGACAACACCCCACAGGCAATAAAAGGGACAAAGTATGCCAAGGTAAAAGATCAGAAAAGTAAAGATGGCATGTGGACGTTAAAATGTGATGGGTCCAAATCAAAACAGGGTGCAGGCGCAGGTATTGAACTCATAAATCCTCAAGGTAAATCACATTTGGCAGCATATAGATTACAATTTTCCTGCACTAACAATATTGCTGAATATGAGGCCCTAATTTTAGGACTTGTCATGGCCATCAAGAAAGGGGTAAAAACCATCAGAGTATTTTCAGACTCTGAATTAGTAGTCAGACAAGTGAGGAAACTATATGCCTGCAATTATAAGAAAATGATTAGTTACAGACATAGAGTATGGAGCTTAATGGATTCATTTGATGCTTTTAACATAGAGCACATTCCTAGAGAGCTAAACCATAGGCCAGATGCGTTAGCAGTTGCTGCTAGTACATTAGAACCATTGACACTGTCAGGATTAAGACGATTTGCTGTTGAGCTAGTTAATGTGCCCAGTATACCAGACAACGTTACACACTTTCAGGTATTTGGAGAGGATCAGCAAATTATTAATTTTCTGACTTGTAATGAGGCATTTGAGGCCCAAATCATTGATGAACAAGAAAGGCCTGAAGTAACATGGGACGAAGAAGATATGATCAACTTAAAGAGTAACTTCTTACCAAAAGGAGTAATTGAATTAGAACACATCTTTGACTTCGACGGAGTAATAAGACAGAAAGACTTACCCAAAACAGAAGGGGGTAAGTGTGATTTACATAACTTAGGGACTGAGATAAATCCACAAAATGTACTAATTGGGAAAGCTTGCTCTGAGAAAATTAGAAAAGAGGTTCTGGACGATCTGAAAGAATATAAACATGTCATAACATGGACTTATGAAGACTTGAAAACATTTGATGAGTCCATCATAACTCACGTAATACCTTTAAGAAAAGAAGTCAAACCATTTAGGCAGAAACAGAGGCCTGTAAACGCCATTCTAGAGCCTTTAATCTTTGAGGAAGTTAAAAAACTACTGTCCGCTCGAATAATTTTCCCAGTCAGACATTCTGTCTGGGTAGCTAACTTGGTACCAGTGAGGAAGAAAAACGGAGACATCAGGTTGTGCGTAGACTTTAGAAATTTGAACAAGGCTTCTGAAAAGGATAATTATCCTTTGCCCCCAATAGACGAAGTACTGCAAGCAGTAAATGGCGCAAAGATGATGTCTTTTTTAGATGGTTTTTCAGGTTATAATCAGGTCTTAATTGACAGAGAAGATAGACTAAAAACCACCTTCACTTGCAAATGGGGAAATTATGCATATAGAAGAATGCCTTTTAGTTTAATTAATGTAGGTGCCACTTTTCAGAGGGCCATGGACGTTGCATTCCGTGGATTATCAGGTAAATGCATTGTTGTGTATATGGATGATTTAACTGTGTATTCCAAGGATGCATCCACCCACGTTGAAGACCTCAGAAAAGTACTCCAGCGATGTGAAAGGTATGGGATTTCCCTTAATCCTAAGAAATGTATATTTGGCATAACTGAAGGTAAATTATTAGGCCATGTCATTTCTGAAAATGGAATTTCAATTGATCCGGATAGAATAGAATCCATAAAAAAATTGAAAATACCAAATAGTAGGAAAGAATTGAAATCATTTTTTGGTAAAATTAACTTTGTTCGGAAGTTTATAACAGGTTTTGCAGAGATCGTGCAGCCATTGAATGCCATGTTAAAGAAAGATGCACAGATGGAATGGACGCCAGTGGCCAAAGCCGCATTTGAAGATATCAAGGAGGCAATTTCTAATGCCCCTGTATTGACAAGTCCAGACTACACAAGCCCGTTTTACATCTACTCCTTTGCATCTTCTCATTCTGTCGCGGCTGCCTTGACACAGAAAGGTGAAAATAATGAAGAGAGGCCCATAGCATTTATGAGTGCGCCTCTGAAGGATGCACAGCTGAGATATCTAGATATCGAAAGACAGGCATTCGCATTAGTGAAGGCTGTGAAAAAATTTAGACACTATATTCTGCGCAGCCAGATTAAAGCCATAGTACCAGACGCAGCAGTAAAAATGTTGCTGATGCAAAACGAGCCTGGAGAAAAAAGAGCCAAATGGATCACCACACTGCAAGAATTCGACATGGAGATCATTCCCGCAAAGCTAGTCAGAGGGCAGGCGTTGGTGCAGACAATAGCAAGCATGGATCCAAATCTAATAAAACAACAATATGTATTGAATTCCCAAGACGCATCAAGCTGGTACGATGATTTAAGCACCTTCCTGATAGCTGGAAAGTACCCAAGCAAGATGAAGGCTTCTCAGAGGAGAGCTTTGAAGATTAAGGCACAGAATTATATGGTGCAAGGAGGTCTTCTATTCAGGAAGAACCATGATGGAATTTATCTGAGATGCATAAACAGAACTGAAGCTGATAGAGTGTTGACAGAACTACATCACAAATATGGAACCGATCATGGTTCCCATTTAGCTACAACACACAAAATACTGAGAGCGGGCTATTACTGGCCCACTATGTTCAAAGATACTAAGAGTCACATCAGAAGTTGCCACACCTGTCAGACTGTAGCAGACAAAGGGAGAAATCTGGCCAATCCACTGCAACCTGTGATCGAGTCCAGACCGTTTACGCAATGGGGCTTGGATTTTATTAGAGTTATCAATCCCCCATCTTCTGCAGGACACAAATTTATATTGACGGTAACGGACTATTGTACAAGGTGGACTGAGGCCACCTACTGCAAATTTTCCACAACTGAGGTAGTTATCAAGTTCCTTGAAGAAAACATTATCACCAGGTTTGGAACGCCCTATTCATTGGTATGTGATAACGGCCCTGCTTTCTCTTCTTTAAAATTTTCTAAACGGGCATTTGAATATGGGATTATTCTAAGGTTTTCTTCGAATTATTACCCTCAAGGTAATGGACTGGCTGAATCAACAAACAAAATTTTATTAGACATCATCAAGAGGTTAATTGCCAAAAGTCCTAGAGAGTGGAATACCCTGTTAAGATATGCATTATGGGTAGACAAGACCAAGTTTAAAACAGCTTTAGGTAGCACACCTTATCACTTAGTTTATGGGACTGATCCCATACTTCTGGTTAATCTGAGAATACCAACCTGGAAGTTTGCCAATGAATATCTAGGCTTTGATAACCATAGGGAAGCCAGAATAGTGCAAATGTTACAACTAGAGGAGAAAAGAGGTCAAGCCCTCGAGAAGTTTGCCAAACACCAAGCGGTTGTTAAGAGGTGGTTTGACAAAAGGGCAAGAGTCAAGACATTTAGGATATCAGACTTAGTGTTGTGCTGGGACAAAGCACATGAAAAGAAAGGAAGCCATGGAAAATTTGATAAATTATGGCTGGGTCCATTACAAATCTCAGAAATAATAGGAGATAACACCTTTAGACTTAAGACCTTGACTGGAGAAGATGTGCCATTACCAGTTAATGGCCAGCATTTGAAACACTACTTCCAGGCTTGAGGTAAAAGGGGGGGCAGTCCCTTTTTCCTAATGTAAAGTGCTGTGGATAATGTACAGTTTTTCTTTTGCTGTTTTCTTTTGGGTTGGCTGTTTGTATAGCTTGTCTTCTGTTTGTTTTTGCTTTTTGTTTCTTTCTGTTTGTACAGTTTTTTTTGTTGTTGTGTTGTTTGTACAGCCTGTTTGTTTGGTTTATTTGTTGTCTCCTCAGCAGGGATCTTTATTTTACTTTAGAGTATTAAGGAGCAAAACTAGCAACCATTCAAAACAGTATAAAATTTAGGATATTCAGGTTAACCATTTGCAATTTACACATAATTTGTCACTGTCATGAATGTAGAGAGTTGTTCATCTTCTGAAGTTTTGTATTCAATAAATGTGATTGAGAATTCGAAGCAGGTTTCTCACGATGACACACCTAAAATCCTTGGGTTTGTTGAACTTACCAGTGTAGATATTAGGTGAAAAATCAGAGGTCACCCTTGCTACCATTACAATTCTTAGCTTAATTTCAGTAAGTGCCCACTCCTTGCATCATGAAGTTACAAATTGCTATATCTTATGAAATCTTTCAAAATTAGAAAACAAAAAAAATAATAAATAAATAAAGCGGATTATACTGAAAATCTAGATTAAGCCATCTAAGTAACTCTACTGGGGCTATGGACGCTCGCTGGCAGTGGGGCTCTACTTAGGAGAATTGTAACGATAACCTTGCCGGGGCTATAGACGCTCACTGGCAGCAAGGCTCTATCCAGTCGGCTATGAGGGAATATCCTCACCTACGTAGGCTAATGTCAGTCACTGGTTTGTTCAACCGATCTTCAAGATGAGGATAATTAATCACATGCACACAACTAAACTGAAAATGGAAGTTCATGCATCTTTATTGAATACTTTGAGTCTCAAGCTGAATAATAATTTGCAGGAAAGATAGTTGGAAGTTATGAGTTCATTTCATCTAGTTTCCTTGAACACTCTGAATTTAATTATTTTGTTTTGGTTGCTAGTTGTTGTGATGTTCACAACACGCCCCATTATGCTCCTTAGCAAAATGGGGACCCCTGCTGATGTTTTGCTTTTTGCTTCTGCTTGTGTTTTTCTGCTTTCTGGCGATTTGGTAAAAATGAAGGTCAGGTGCATCATCATCATGATATTGGATGAGGTTGGTCATCATCATGAGGTCAGTTTGTCAAAGTTCATATTTTGTTTCTATGACCTCATATTTAGAAAGAGCTTGAAATTCCATGCAGGTTTGCCTTTTACTTCACTTGAAAATTCGTCCATATGTGGAAGTTATGCACAGTTTTGGTTTTGGTCAAACCTGATAATCGCAAGTGATCATCATATTTTTTCATGTTGTTAAGGTCATCATGATCTTGGTCTATCACCCGATAAAAATCATGCAGTCGCAATATCCGGACGTCAATCTTAGGTGGTAGTGCCCTTTACCTGTCAAATGGCCTTATGCGCATCGTGAGCATCATGATTTTTAGGAGGGTCATATTTTATAAACTCGGTTTTGCTGAATGAAGAACATCATCATCATATTTGAAACACCCCCCCGATAACATCCTGAGGTTCAAATATCCGGACGTCAACTTTAAGTCGTGGTAAGTTTTCCCCGTCGAGCGGTCTTTTGTATCGCGTGCATCATCATGATATTTTAACATTACCTGATCTTATAATATCATGCTGATATTATAAGATCACCCTGACTTAGAAAATCCACCATCGGCATATTTGCATGCGCATGTTATAATCCTATCGGAGCGTCATCATCATGATATTTGCTGAAATTCGCTAATATGATGATGACGTCTTCATATCCTCCTGATCTCCTTTTTGCAATATCATGATGATCACCCTATCTTTTAAGAAGAAGGTGATATTCCATTCCTCAACAGCATGATCATATTTTGAATATCACCCTAGTGCTAACCTGATGATGACCTCAACTCATCCTTATGCTCCGAAGATGAAATATGATGATGACGTCATCATGATAATTCGATGAGGAGGATCATCATATTTTTTATCCTGTCATATTGTCAAGATCATCATGATCTTGTTTGTTCACCCGACATTTCGTGAAGTCCTCTTGCCGAGAAGAACGACCTTTTGCAAGTATCCTGATGATCATCATCATCACATTTTCCCTTCGGCAGGATATGTTCCAAAACATGATCCGGTTAGCGAAACATCCTGATGACGTCATGTTCTAAGTTTAACAAAGGCTCCGGATATCATGGTGACATCATCCCGATCTGATAAACGAAGAAGCTAATATCCTGATGATCATCATCATCACATTTCCCTTAGGCAGGATATTTTCCAAAACACAATCCGGTTCACGAAATATGATGATGACGTCTTATTCTAAGTTCGACAAAAGCCCCAAATATCCTGATGATCATCATCATCCTGATCTTTCGAGAGGGTTGCCTTGGCCGCAAAGGGGTCATATTACATTCATCATCCTGATCATGCTCCTTAGGTGACCCGATATCATAATTATCCCCCTGATCTTAACTGAACATGATGATGACGTCATTTTTTGCATTTTAATGAAGCCCGAATATGACGATGACGTCACCATCATTTTCCTTTCCTCAGCAGCAGGATCATATTCCATATCCTCCTTTTCTCCTTCAACATGATGATGATGATGATGATGTTGTTCTTTTCTCCAATATACAGAAGCGAAACATCCTGATGACGTCATCTGGACCTTCGGAAGGGAGAGCATCATATTTCCAGAATATCATGCTGATGAAGTGAATATCGACCAACATGTTTTTTTGACACGCCGATAGCGATGGTCATGCCGATGGGCGGGAAATGAAGCGGTGGAGTTTTAAACCATTTTTTTGGCGCCCGTGGCATTTTTTCGGTCAGCGATGGTTGACCCGATGGGTTTTAAGCGGTCTGAGTGCGTTTTGAACGCGTTTTGAGGGTATTCTGAATCCGATTTCCACAATTTTGCGTAGTCACCTGGATTTAAACGATTATTTTAATTTCCTACTGTTTATGTGATAAATGAAATACTTATTGCTTGTCTTGTCTTGCAGGTTTGCAGTTGAGGAAGCAGCTAGAAAGTCAACATAGTGACCTCATGGAGGAAGGAAATCCGATCTCAGGAGCAGGAAGATAAGGATGAAGTGCGAGGAAGTCAAGGCCATTCAAGTGAAGAACAAGGTTGCAGCTAAGAGTATTACTACAACAGACAAACAAGAGTTATTGCCCAGCTGCCGGAACTTCTCAGAAGGGGCAATATTTCGCCCAGATTTGACACTGCTCAGAGATATTTTGAAGAGCTGGTTCACCTATATTTATTGCTGTAACCAAGGGTTTGAACCAGGGGTTCAGTTAGGTTTTTGCTGTAGTGAGGACAATCAGAATGTCTTTATATTGTGCCTCTCTACACTGTAATACTTTACAACAGGGATTTTAGGAAAACAACAAGGGTTACAACAGGATTTTTCTTTTAGGAACATACAGCAAGTTAGCATAGTTTAGAGGTAGAAGAAGGAGGTCGCCTGTTTGTCTGCAGTAAGGTGCGCGTGGAATGTCTGGCTGTCTTACTGTATCTGTAAAGCTTGTAAGTTCTCTGTAGTATGATCAATGAAACTAAGAGTCATTCCTACATTGTAAATCGTGTATGACTATTCGTTTCTAATACAATAGAATCTGGAGTTCTGCATCTATCTTCTGAGTGTTCTCCTTCTCTTCTTTGTGTTTTGAAATATTTTCTTTGAGAGCTTGCAATTTTAAATGTATGTTTGTGAAAATGCTCAGAACTTACATTTAAGGTTTTTACTGTGGATTTGATCAAATTACTGTGGTATTTACATAGTGCATAATAGAAACAATTAGATCCTTCGATAGATTAAATGAGGTATAGATTAGATCTTTCTAACTTTTCCCAACCCATCTCAAATATTTAGCTGAAAATGTAGAAATCTAAAGGAAATTGTCTCAAATTTGAAGAAGCATGCATAACAGAGCTATAAGTAGACAGTTTTCATAAATAGATAAAGAAGAAAGCTGCAAAAAATTCAAGAAAACCATCTAAAACCTGCAGCACAGTATCACTTGTATGCAAATGAACAGAATACTTGTTGAAATCTATGACCTTTTTGCATATTCTTAGTCCAGTAAGCCACCAAACAAACCTAAACTACGTAAGGCCAAACCCTTGAACATTACAGCTTCACATTGACCAACTGAACTTGACCAACTGAACCATTGTAGACTTGGGATTAGTTGAATCTCAAATGATTCCTTCTTATCTTTCAAGTATAGTTTCAGTTCATTTCATGTGAATTTTAACTTATTGTTATGATTGCATCAAAACGATCATCAACAAGAACTTTCTTTTATTGAACTGGGCAACTCATTACATTACAGAAGCTCAATTACAATTAGAGGAGGAATCCTCTACTAGCTGCAACACATTACAGCTTTCCCAACCTCAAGACTCTAGAATCTTCAGCCTTCTGTAACCCCAAACTAGCTAGGGCTTCTATTTTTTCCCCCTTTTATGGACTCTACACTGGCCCCCCTTCACTCTTCCCTCCCAAGGTTCCCAAAATAGTCATAAATAGCACTTTTTGGCACCCTCTAGCTAAATTTTGAAATTTGCAACTCCCTTAGACAACCAAGAAGAATCTTCAACAGGCCTTCCTTTCCATTTCACTAGATATTCTTCATATTGCCTGTTTTGAGTGCTCCTTCCCACACAGCTATCCAAGATCTCTTCTATCTCCTCTATTGAAGTAGATGCCGGAATACTCCACTGCACTTCTATTGGTACATCCTCTGTTCCACCTTCATGATATTTTGATAAATCAACAATGTTGAAAACAGGGAAAATATTGATCCCACTTGGCAGCTCTACCTCATATGCATTTCCTGAATCATGCTTCTTCATGATTCTGCATGGTCCAAATTTCTTCATTTTCAACTTATTATATGTTCCAATTGGGAACCTTTCTTTTCTTAGGTGAACCATGACTTCATCTCCTACCTGGAATTCCTTATATCTCCTCTTCTGATCTGCCTTAGCCTTGTACTGAATATTCATTTTATTAATGTGCTTTCTCACCTCTTCATGCAAATTCTTCAGATGTTCTGCAAAGTCTTCAGCTTCGACACTTGTCTTTTCTCTGTTGTCCTCCTCCTTAACTCAGAAGCATTTCTTGGGCTATTGCCATATACAATCTGGAATGGTGATTTACCAGTACTCCTATTGACAGAATTGTTGTAAGCAAATTCTGCCTGTGGTAAAATCAAATCCCATCCCTTGGGCTTATCTCCTACCAAGCATCATAGTAGGTTACCCAAACTCCTATTCACCACTTTAGTTTGTCCATCAGTTTGTGGATGGTGTGCAGAACTGAACTTCAAGTCTATCTTCAACTTCTTCCACAATGTCCTCTAGAAATAACCAACAAACTTGGTATCTCGGTTTGAAACTATGCTTTTTGGCAGACCATGTAGTCTCACCACTTCCTTGAAAAATAACTCTGCAATATGAACATCATCATTAGTCTTCTTACAAGGAATAAAATGTGCCATTTTTGAGAATCTGTCTACTGCCACAAAAAAAGAATCATGTCCTCTCTGTGTCCTTGGTAAACCAAGAACAAAATCCATGCTAATATCATCCCATGGCTTCTCCAGTATAGGTAATGGTTGATACAACCCTGTATTCTGACTTGTTCCTTTTGCCATCTGACACACTCTGCAACTCTGCACAAATTTCCTCACATCCTGTTGCAACTATGGCCAATAATAATTGTCACTAATAATAGCAATGGTCTTATCTCGACCAAAGTGTCCAGCCAATCCCCCACTATGCTTCTCCTTAATCAGGTTCTCTCTCATGGAACTCCTTGGAATGCACAACTGGCTTCCTCTAAACAACATGCCATCTTGGATAATGAAATCCAACCATTTTGTCCTGTCTAAAGTAACAGGTTCCAAACAAGCTTTCTAGGCCTCTACAAAATCTGGATATTCAGGATACAAACTTTTGAGCTCATCGAACCCAACAACCTCTATCTTCATTTCTGTCAACAAATTTTGCCTTCTGCTCAAGGCATCTGCAACTCTGTTGGACTTCCCACTCCTGTGCTTCAAAACAAAAGTATAGCTCTGCAAAAACTCAACCCATTTTAAGTGCCTTTGATTTAACTTTCCTTGACTGTTAAGATACTCCAAAGCCTGATGATCAGTATATAAAACAAACTCCTTTGGCAACAAATAATGTCTCCATTTCTTCAAAGCCTGAACTATAGCATAAAACTCCTGATCATAAACATAATACTTTTTCTTGGCATCATTAAGCTTCTCACTAAAATAGGTAATGGGCTTACCTTCTTGGCTCAAAATAGCTCCTATACCACTACCACTAGCATCACAATCTACCTGAAATACCTTACTAAAATCTGGAAGTGCCATAACAAGTTGTTCAACCACTTTCTATTTCAATGTATCAAAGCTCTTGTCTACTCCTTTAGTCCATCTAAACTCTTTTCTATCCCCTCTCACTGTCTTAGTTAGGGGTGCACAAATGCTATTGAAACTCCTGATAAACTTTCTATAAAAACTTGTCAAACCATGAAAAGATCTTACCTCTGTGACACTCCTTGGCGTAGGCCATTCAATGATAGCCCTTACTTTTTCTGGGTCCATCTTAAGACCTTCTTCTGAGACAACAAATCCCAGGTACACTAACTCCTTCTTTGCAAAACTACATTTCTTCAGATTAATCAACAACTTCTCCTCCCTCAGCTTCTCTTGAACTCTTCTGATATGCATTAGATGCTCATCCCAAGTCTTACTAAAAATCAAAATATCATCCAAATAAACAATAACAAAACTTCCCAGAAATTCCTTGAGTACCTCATTCATGAGCCGCATGAATGTGCTCGGTGCATTGGTTAGCCCAAATGGCATGACTAACCACTCATACAAACCTTCCTTTGTCTTGAAGGCTATCTTCCATTCATCTCCTTCTCTGATATGGATCTGGTGATATCCACTCTTTAGGTTAATTTTTCTGAAGTACTTGGCTCCACTCAAACAATCCATGATGTCATCCATTATTGGCAATGGAAATCTATACTTGATCGTTATCTTATTGATGGCTCGAGAGTCTGTACACATCCTCCATTCTCCATCCTTCTTTGGTGCTAGTACTGCAGGTACCACACATGGGCTTAGGCTCTCCCTTATCAGTCCCTTCCTCAACAACTCCTGAACTTGTCTGTTCAGCTCTTCATTCTCCGCAGGGGTCATTCTATGGGCTGCCTTGTTTGGCAAAGTTGCTCCTGGTATCAAATCCATTTGATGACTTATCTTCCTTACTGGTGGTAAACCTTCTGGTACATTATTAGAGATAATGTCCTGGAACTCTTCCAACATATCTGAAACTTCTACTGGTACAGCTTCATAGTTCTCTTGACTAATCTTAGGAATCAATGCAAAGCAATGACGCTCATGCTTCATACCCTCCAAAAATTTCTTACCATCTACCAAGCAAATTCTGGTAGTACTACATACCTTTTCTTCCACCTCCTTCAAGGGCTTCAATTTATGATGAACTCCATCTTTTGTTAGGGAATATGTGTTTGCACGGCCATCATGGACAGCTCTCCTATCATACTGCCACGACCTTCCCAATAGCATATGACATGCATCCATCGGTATGATATCACATAGTACCTCATCATGGTAGTCCCCAATCTTGAACTTCACTAAACACTACTCATTGACCAAAGCTCTATGGTCTTTTTGCAACCATGCAATCCGATATGGATGCGGATGCTTTCTTCTTGTCAACTTCAACTTGTCAACCATCTCTTCTGAAACTAGATTATCAGTGCTTCCACTATCAATAATAATATCACAACACTTACCTTCACATTTGCACCTTGTGCGGAATAAACTCTTCCTCTAATTTGGTTCTTTCTCCTCATTCAACAAGGTTCTTCTGACAACTAGGGTTTCTCCCCTTTCAGCATCTTCAAAATGCTCAGACTGTGCATCTTCATCTACATGTGCAACTCGTGCATTACCTTCAAGTCTCCTATTTGTCCTTCCTTGATGTTGCGGGCACTCATATGCTTGATGCCCTTCTTCTCCACATTGGAAACAGGTTCCTCTGAAACCTCCTCTTCCAAGTCCTTGCCCAGGTTTACCTCTTCCTCTTCCTCTTTGCTCACCATTGTTCTGGTCACGAGGACGATAGGTGTTATCTCCTCTCTAATTTTGACTAGTTCCAGTTTCTTCACTTTTCTTTGCATCTTCATTTCAGCCCCCATAGGGTCTTCCACCAATCCTTCCACCTTGACCTCTTCCCCTTTGCTTGCTGTCAAAACTTTTATTCAACTTCTCTTCCACCTTCAAGGAAAACTGGTATGCATCTTCTATCATGGTCATTCTGACTAGGCTCAGCTCCTCCTGAATACTCGGCCTCAACCCATTAATGTAACGGGCTACCTTTTCCTTGTTGGGCTCTGCATGGCCTGTCCTAATAGTAATCTTATAAAACTCTTCTGTATACTCCTTAATAGACCTGTTATCTTGCTTTAGTCCTTGCAGCTTCTTCAACAACTCCATCTCATAGTCCATAGGAATGAACTGCTTCTTCAGTTTCTCCACCATCCGATCCCATCTGGTGATCTTTCCTTTTCCTCTTCTGTTCCTCTCTAATTGGACCTCCTTCCACCAAATACTGGCATGGCCTTTCAACTTTGTTTTTGCAAACTTGACCCGATCTGGGTCCTCCACATCTTCATACTCGAAATACTCCTCCATGTCATTGATCCAATCAATGAGCTGTTCCAGATTCAAATCCCCAGAATATGTAGAAACTTTGATTTTGGGCCTCTTTCGAATCTTTGAAATAGCCCTCAACAACCTAACCTCTGCAGGATCTCCTACAACATCTTGTTCTTCCTCAGATAGCTCCTCTTCGGCTTCATCTTTGCTTTCTTCTCTTGTTCTCGGATCAAACCCTCTTCGTAGCTCCTCTTGCAATGCATCGATTTGCCTTTGTAGGGCTCTAAAACCCTCTTCTATCAAAGCATTCCTCCCAACACGATTTCTTCATGGAGGCATCTTGGTCTCTATTTCAAACCCACAACCTTAGGTCCTGGTGCAAACTGCCTCACGGTCGGCGATCTGTCTACACACTCAAGAACCCTTGCTCTAATACCACTTGTTGAATGGGCTAAATCACAAAACACACAGTAACAAATATTAAACACAGAAAATAGAACTTTCTTTTATTGAACTAGGCAACTCATTACATTACAGAAGCTTAATTATAATTAGAGGAGGAATCCTCTACTGGCTGCAACACATTACAGCTTTCCCAACCTCAAGACTCTAGAATCTTCAGCCTTCTGTAACCCCAAATCAGCTAGGGTTTCTATTTTTTCCCCCTTTTCTAGACTCTACACTAGCCCACCTTCGCTCTCCCCTCCCAGGGTTCCCAAAATAGTCATAAATAGCACTTTTTGGCGCCCTCCAGCTAAATTTTGAAATTTGCAACTCCCTCCAAAAGTAGGTCAACTTCCGGGAAGCATAACTTTTGATCTGGGTGTCCGATTGATGAACTATTTTAAGCACCGAAAAGCTCGGGATGTGAAATATCACACCGGACATTCATAAATGGATTTTTGTCAACTTTTTGAGATGTTATGAGAAGTTTTAGTGCCTCATATCTCGTTCGTAAATTTTTAGGGGCTTCTCAGAAAACAAAAACTTTAATATCTTTTAGCTCACAAATGATCTTTGACTGATTCCTTCGCCAAAGGTCTTATATTTCCATTATGTAACTTTTTGGAAGTTTTTGCTTCATTATGTGCCCAAATGCAAACTTTCCTAAATAGGTAGTACACTTTCCTAAATAGGCAGGTCGCTATTTTTAGCAGTTTTGGAAAAACTGAAAGTCTGACATTATTATTCTAGATATTATGGAACCAAAAACACTAATTATGGGAAGAAATGAGAACAACTACAATGGTTTTGAATTAACTTCTTTTTGGGTGATGCAAGATTGCCCTTATGCCTCTGGATGCTCCTGCATCAGCCTTGCTGCCAATGAGCATCCATAGCCCCGTCAAGGTTATCATTGCAATTCCTCTAAGTAGAGCCCCACTGCCAGTCAGGCATCTATAGCCCCGGTAGAGTTATTTAGATGGCCTAATTTTTCTCTTTAAGTATTCAATATATTTCTTTCTCTCTTTTATTTTGCATTTATGATGTCATCATGTTAGCACATTTTGCAAGGTGTGGTCACTTGCTACTTTAGGTTGGGAATTACAATGGTAGCAAGGGCAACCTCTAGATTTTTCACTTAACACCTACACTAATATGTTCAACAAGCCCAAGGCTGTTAGGTGTGTCATTGTGAGGATCACCTTGACTCAAGAAAAGGTAGTACTAATGAATATGATACCACAGACCTGATCCAGAGGACCTATACTAACATGAGTTACACCCTATGTGAAAACTTATATTTAACTTTTGAATTCTGACAATTTATGTAGTGTCCTTAAGTAACAAGGTACACCAGTTTTGCCCAAGAAAAACAAAAGCAAACACACAAAGCAAACTAACTACCAAAGGGAAACAACAGAAAGAAAAACAAGAAAGCAAAATAAGAAAACTGTACAAACAACTAACCTACAAAACTATATACAAACCATTACTAGGCAAACAAAAACTAGAAAAAGACCTAAAGACACCTGTATTTGCATACTTCTTTTGATTGTGTAGGAGCATTAAGGTACTGGTTATGGTTCTCAACCTAGCAAATTTATCCTTATATTCTAAAAAATCCTCTGATATGCTAATTTTACTGTACTTCACAGAATAACTCTTTATGATTAGCAACTGAGGAAGCTCATCATGTTCATGACTAATCCATATGCATGTCTTATCTCTCAAATTTCCATAATCAAAATAATATCCAACATCATTTATTGTGGAAAGGAAAAATACAACCTGGTGTATCTTTGGTTCTGCAGTTAGACATGCTTGTTTAATGCCAGCTGGTCTTTCATTTGACTCCATATTTTCATTGCTCGGCTGACCGTCTGGTCTCACTTCAAATTGAAGGATGTATGGCTCTTGATGTACTATTTCTTCATCTTTATCCAGCTCTATTCCTTCATTCTAGATGTTTAGCTTATTTTTGACTTCAGGAAACTCTTCAATGTTTTCTTCAATTTTATGCACATCAATACTTAAGTGAGTATCTTCATCATTAACATTGGATATGCATAAATTCATCATTTCTAAGCAAGTATCACAATCCCTTTCTAAATGTGCTTCTTCATGCAATCTGCACCAACTTTTAATCAAGATATCATCAGTGGGTAAACCCAATATTTGACTGCACTGTATATTTCTAAACAAGTACAATTGAAAATCCTTAAAGTGATCTCTTTCATCATTATCTAATTTGTTCTCTTTATTTTGGATGTTTAGTTTATTTCCAAGTTCAGGAAATGTTTCAATGTTCTCTTCAATTCTCTGTATATCAACATCTAAATGAATATCTTTATAATCATAATCTGATATACATAAATTTATCATTTCTAATACTTTTGACTGTAAAGGTGAAACAACATTTAATTCATAAAAATACTTCCCTGTTTCATTTTCAAAATAATTTTGGAGAGATGTCTGATCATGCACAACAACTCCAAATCTTTCTGTATCTTCAATCTTTATGAATTGTTCATCAAATATTTCACATCTTCCATCCAGCAGAGAATTTGGTTCCATTATCTTTCAATAGTCTTGCATTTGATCACTCAATTTAAAGAAGTTAGATTGTAAATCAGCATTTATTTTCTTTCAACAACTCCCTGGGTTACTGTCACAAGAACTTTAACAACAGTAGTGAGTTTAAGTTGCTTCATTACTTGTTTACATTTCTCATCATAACCATTAAGATCAGAATCAAAGAAACTATCCTGACAAGTACCTTTTAATAGCTCAATATATTTATCAAATGCATCAGGATACTCTAACCTTCTTACTGTATTGTCTGATGATGTAAAACAAGAAGCACCTTCTTCTCTATGATTTTCAAAAGACTCATACCTTCACTCTTATAGAACAGATTCACCTATTGTATTTTCTAAACAACTTATGATTACTAGTGTTGTCTCTTCTTCCTGTTTCAGAATTTCTTCATTTTCCTAACAGGCTTCTTGCTATTCTAGAATTCTTTCATTTTCAACCCTAAACACATCTGGAAAAATATTAGTCCTTTCAAATATAAATCCAACCTTGTGAGAAAGGTTATACAATTAATTTCACTATGCCTTACAGTCCGGTGTATCCTGCAATAAGTAGATAAACCAAAGTTAGGTAAACATTGAGGATAAAGTTGCTTATTCAAAGTTTTCTGAAATGAAGGAATATTAATTTGAAAATTGTCTTCATATGCATCCATCAAAATGAGACTTTATTTTTAATTTTCTAGGATTTTGAAATTTTAATGAGATCTATCATTTCTTTGAATAAAACTTTAAAGCTCAGGAAATTAAACAAATCCTTGAAGTTTAGAGCTTAATCTTTGCAAAGATGTAGCCCAGACTTCTCGAATAAGAAATATTTGCAGAAATTCACTTTAAATAATGAAATATTGATGTAATATTTGCAGAAAACTAGAAATTTCTTGCTTAGGCCCTCTTTCTAGTGCCAATTTATGTTGATGATGACGTTAGTCATACACAAACATAGAATAAAAGTTACACAACAACCCTTATTCATCTTGAAAGATACGATGAATTCAGAGAATTCATGATCCCAAGTCTCCGTTGATTAGTTCATAATCTACTGACGTTACTCAGTGGTTGATGTGTTTTGTTGTTTTTCATTCAGGGCCTTACGTTCTTCAGTGGTTTCTGCAAAGTTCCTCAATATTCCTTCAAATACTCTATTCTTTATATCTGTCCTGCATAATCTCATGCAATTATACCTCTACACTTACGAATTTAGTCAAATAATGTATCTACAGGCTGATATTTGCATGATTCTTATCATTATTTATGATTCTTTGCATGATATTTTCAACAGTACATGCATTCAGCTCAAAATATTTTAAGGATTTTCAATTACCTATGGGATGTCAGCATATTTGTCTATTCTGCTTATTATTTATTATGATTTGCAATCATGGAAATGATTTCAATGAAATTAAAATAAGAAAAAGGGTTAGAGATTGAGATTCCCAAAACTACTTGACTGAGATCACTGATCCACATATAGGTTCCCATACATGCAATGAAGAGAAGAAAACTAGAGTTATACTTCACCAGGACATTCCACAAATCTGCATGATCCAGTGCAAATCTTCAAAGGAGAGTTGACAACAACATGTAACAAAATGAAGATGTTTCTATTGAACACAAAATTCACCATTACACATCCATAAATCAACTTGAAGATTACGTAAGGTTTACAATCAGGATGTAATCTGAAACTTCATCTCCATTCAGTATGCTTAAGAATAGGTACATTTACAAAAATCTGAAGAAAGAACCTTGACATTTCAACAATTCAGTCCCCATTAGTCTCAGCAATTCGATCTCTTACAATAAATTGGCTCTATCTGATTTTAAACTAATTGACCCCCCTTTGTCAGATTTAAACTAATTAATTCCCATTTTATGACAAGTTCTGGCCCTTTTATAGAATAAAAGCCAGAATAGTTACAATGATCCAATGATCAGGATCCTCTCAAAACATTCAACAACTCAGATGAAAAGCACATGCTTTGCTAGACTAGAAAATGTATAGCTGACACAGAATATTCTAGCATCTTTGATTCAGGGTCATCCTCCAACTGGCAAACCGTGCATTTGTCAATATCCTCTATCACCCAAGTTCATGTTGCATCTGTGTGCAACTCTACAATTTTCATCTTTAAATAGCTCCAAGATTCCTGCAATAAATAGACAAACATTAAGTACAACATCCTTTAATAAACAATAGGAAAATAAACATTACATTAAACAGGCCCTAAATGTGCAAATACAGGTAATCAGGTTCCAAATCTATGAAAATCACGCATTGAATGCCTATACACAGCTTAAAATAGGCAAGTCAACCATCGTTGACCAGAAAAATGCAATTGGGTGATCTAAATTTCCATCGCTTTGCATTCCCACCCATTTCCTTGTATACCGGGCTCCTAAATCCTCTTGTATACATTCTTTGCATCTATCGGCTTGCATCTCATGCACCTACAAGCAATAAAATGTACAAGGAATTTTTTTTTTTAAATCTCCCTTGCGTCCGGCTTCTTGTACATCCACCTACACCTTTCGCATCATTGGCGAGACCAAACAAGATATGGCCGACAGTTAAAATTATACCGATGACCACTTTCCATCGGGGAGACCATACCTTTCGCCAAGACAACACAAGGCTCCACCAACAATACAAGTCAAGCCGAAGAAACCACTTAACCATCAGGGAGACCATACCTTTCACCAAGAGAACACAAGGCTCCACCGATAATACAAGTCAGGCCAAAGAAACCACTTAACCATTGGGGAGACCATACCTTTCGCCATCTGTTATGACATGCATACTGCATTGTATCATATAAAGCTATATGCGAGAATGATACAAGCACTTTGCCATACTTAAACTCCTTTTGGATTTTGGCCCAATGCATACCATACTGTAATGTATGCCTATTGTATGCTTAAACAATATATGTTAAAAAAGCATTGTAGGTTGCAAGCATTGTATGTTGCACCAATGTATGTCTGAGACGTACAATGACAAAAGCTTGTATATAACCTTGTACCTTGGCTTGTAAGTAGGATATATACAACGGAGAGAACATACAATGAAATAATGTTATTTCATAGTATTTCAAATATGCGCCTATATGTATATTACACAATGCATAAATGTAATGTATGTCTGCCTGTATGCTTAAACATATAATCAAAAAGATGCACTTAGCAGATTTAACTAGGGCTTCGTTATAACTTTGAACCCTGTCGGGTCTAGGGCATGCACATTTAGTTGACATGAGGCACATTAACTAAAATGACCCCCTCGTATATCAGGATATGGTGATGACGTCATCATCATGTCAAAGGAAAGTAGGGGGATAAAAACATGACCCTGATATTTCAGAAATATCACCCCCCCGAATAAGCTGATGTCATGGTCATGTTAGCTTCCTTTGTTTATTGGATCTAGGTGATGTCATCATGATATTCGCATGGGGTGATATTCCTCGAAGGGGGTGATCTTATGAAGATTGGGTGATATTTCACAAGGTAACTAATGTAAGGAATATGACCCTCCTCTCGAATATCTAGGTTTGACCAAAACTTTGACCTGCCATAACTTTCTTCTTTGGCCAAATTTCAAGGTGATGTAAAAGGCAAACCTTCCTAGAATTTTGTACTCTTTCACATGGTAAGATTTCTAAGGAAAGATTCAGACTTTGAGATTTGAGTTTAGACTTCGAGATCACAAATACACTTGACATTAGGCACATGCATACTGACTGACGATGTTTTACCATTACCACCCAGAGCAAAAAGCAAGGGAACAAGCCAACAAAGTTGGGTCCCTGTTTTGCCAACGAAAAATGGGGTGTGTTGTGTAACCACACAACAAGTCCTAGGAGTAGACAACTGTCTCTTAATTCCATGTTTCTCACAGAACTCTATGAACTCACCGGATGTGAATTCTCCACCTCTATCAGACCTCAGACATTTCAACTTTAATCCTGTTTCATTTTCTACCATAGCCTTGAATATTTTGAATTTCTCAAGACCTTCTGATTTCTCCTTTAGAAAGGTTACCCACATCATCCAGGAATAGTCATCAATTAGTAGCATGAAGTATCTATCACCTTGAATACTCCTAGTTCTTGTCAGACTACAAAGATCAGTGTGAACTAAGTCCAATAATCCAATAGAAGATAGTTCCTTGCTTTTGAATGCGACTCTACTCAGCTTACCCAACTGACATTCCTTGCACAAGCTATTAGTAGGTTTCACCAATTTTGGAAGATCTCTTACAACCTAAGTATTGCTTATCTTGATGATATTATCAAAATTCACATGACACATCCTTCTATTCCATAACCAAATCTAATCAACTTGAACAAATAAGCAGCTTTTACCAATACCAACCAAGTGGAAGATATTACCTTTAGTTTGAGTACCGGATGCAATCTCTATTCCATAACTTTCAAAGATTTTGCATTTTCCATCCTTGAATAAGAGATCATAGCTTTTGTCCACCAACTATCCAACACTGAGAAGATTGTGCTTCAAACTTTCAACATACAGTACATTACCAGTTTTGTTTCTTCCATCAAAAGAAATAGTTCCTCTTCCTTTGATTCTACCAGCAGAATTGTCACCAAACTTTACCACTCCTCCTTCATACCTTTCCAAATCTACAAACTTACTTTTGTCACCTGTCATATGGTGAGAGCATCCACTGTCAATGACCCAATCATCCTTCTTTTCAATTTGGGCAGCTAGAGCTCTTTCCACGGTCTCAAGATTGACAGATACAGAGGACATTGGATCTTCTTCCTTGATGGCAAAGAACACCCATTCATTTCCAGATTTGTTTCCTATCTCTGATTCATCATCTGTTACTCCTTCATTATCATTATCTTCATGTACATAGTAACAGTTCTTTTGGAACCTTGGCTTGTTAGGATTTTGTCTTGAAAATCTTTCCGGACACCTTGAGACAAAATGACCAATCTTATTGCAGTTAAAACACTTAAAAGGTAATTTTCCTTCATACTTACCAGATCCTCTTGGCAGCCTCTTTGCAATAAGGGCTTCAAGTTGAGCAGTTTCAACTTCTTCTTCTTCTAGATCTTTTCTTGCTTTTTCATACCATGACAATTTCCTTGAAGAATTCTCTTCTAGATCAATCCTTTCTTTACCTTTAACAGAAGCACTAGCTTTGAATGTAGATTCATTCTTGGAGGGGTCGTCTCCAAACTCTGTCATTTCAAATGTAGCCAATTTCCCAGTCAATTGATCTCTTGTGACAGTTGTATGGGCTCTGAATTCTTCAATGGTAGCAACCTTGATTTTGTAAGAAGTAGGAAGGGATCTAAGAATTTTACTAATAATCTCATTTTCATCCAAGACTCCACCAACATTTCTAATTCCACAAACTAACTCATTCACTCTTGGCATAAAAGTGGTAATATTTTCATCATCTCTCATCTTCAGTTTTTCAAATTTCCCTTTTAGACTCTGTAATCTTGCACATTTAACATACTAGTCTCCTTCATGCAAAAGTTCCAGTTTATTCCAAATCTTAAAGGCAGTTGGTAGGTCAATAACATTTGAGAGGTCTGAGTCAGATAATGCACTTAGAAGAGCCTCTTTGGTCCGTAGATTATTTTCAACATCTGTGATTTCATTTAGGGTTGTCAGACCACCCTGTGGAGGTACATACACTTTTGTAACCATGGACCAGTATGCCATTCCCATACACTACAAGTGACATTTCATGTGACCTTTCCAAAGAGCAAAGTTGGTTCCATCAAACTTCAGACTATCCTTCTTGTATGACGACGTCCTAGATCTCCTCAAGCATTTAAGCTCTTTTTAGAGGAACTTAGCTCTGATACCAATTGTTAGACTTAGGGCACACAACTGAGAGGGGGGGTGAATCAGTTGTGCAAAACTTTATCCAATTTACACACTTAAATCCTCTTAGTGATTAGCAATATATTAAACATGAAACATAATCCATTCAAATCAAAAGCAGAAACTCATCAACACATAAGACACCACGATTTTGATGTGGAAAACCTAGTTAAGGGAAAAACCATAGGGTGATTAACCCAAGAATGTATTCTCTATTAGAAGAATAGAAAGAACAAAATGGCACATGCCAATTAGGGCTCACTGCCTGAGCACACTACTCATAAGAGGCTCACTGTCTACAAGAGACACACTGTCTACAAAGAAATAAGAATCACCTTCATGAACTAGAGAATAGCATCTTCACCATGCTTGAATTAGTTCCATTTAAGCCCAATACTTCTGCTCTGCCTTTTGCACTTCTCCTCGCTACCACACACTCATCACCACAAGACCCACTTTGAAATGACTTCACAATCCCTTATTTATACATGACATCGACTTAGGAACAATCATCTAAGTCGGCAAACACCTACAAGAACATCCGCAAGACGTGTAATATGTCTGATTGGCCAGTCTCAAGAAGAACACCAACATCCAGTGGTTATTCTTCAAATACAAACTTTAACTTCAATGTGGATCACCAACATGAACTGGAAACGATCCACAGATCACCACAAGCTTTCCTGAATCACCAAGAACATCCGCACTTCATCTGCTTACTAGAATCCTTCTCTCCCTCATTCGGAACCTCAAGAACACAGTCTGTCGTCACTGTCACAAAGGAATAGATGCTTACGGACCTTCAAACCACATACCAATAGATTTGATACACCACACAAACTTCCTTAGCACTCCCTTAAATACGCAGAATAGGAAACTTCATTTCTGGATCTCACCGGACCTTTCTTGTTACACACTGTCACCTTTGAGCACCTACCAGAACCGGTTTTACTTGAGCAACCACAACTTCTTCACATCTTCATGTGGACCTTTGAAATCTCTACTGGATCACCTACAGACACATATCTATAAACCCTTTAATCCGCATCCTCTGATCATCATTCTATCTTGGACTTTTGTCTTTCAATCATCACTGTTCTTCACTGTTCCTGATTGAGACTAATTTTCTCAATATCCTTAGCTCACGGCTCATCCAATCCTTATCATTAATGCAACAGGAGTATGTTGACATCAATGAAAACACCGGTTAGGCCCATACTTGCAACAAATACATGCATTAAAGTACAGTCAACAAGCACAACAAACACGCCAAGCACATTGAAGACAATGATAGGCACGCAAAACACAAACAAGATAGTTATAGTCACGCAAAACATGGAGAATATAGTAAATACATAGAAGACACATCAATGCATGGAAGATAGAAATGATTTTTTTTGTTTCTTTTTCTCATATATATGAAATGCAAGTGCAAGTACAGGAAAGTAGACAAACCTCCCATAATGCAAGATGTACTACATATAGGGGGCAACACACACGCAAGACACATAAAACCTTTCAAAATGCATGATGCACTCATCACGTAGGTCTTTATACTACATATGGGGAATAAACATGCCAAATAAATCGAGCACACCAAACACACACACTTTGAAGACATGGAGAAAACACAGCAGACAAGCATTGGAGTGTCCCTATTTCTAGGTTCAGCACCATCTCAGGCACATTACAGGCACACACCAATGATTACGCTTCGCCACAAAAATCATTGAAGACACTCTTAAGGGTTGAGTTAGTTACAAAACCACTCCCCATATCCATAGAGGACTTTTGAAAATGCAACCCCACCCACATCATGGAGATGCCTTACAGTGAAAAGGAAGCATGGCATACAACCCCACCCGCATCACGGAGACAACTTATGGTGAAAAGGAGGTATACGAAATAGATTTGAAGATTGTTCAAAAACACTTTACTAGCATCTAGAATAGACAACTTACCTTATATATGCCCCCACCTTAAGGTGGTTGATATCATGCACCGATATCAAGCACGTTAATGTAGGAAGAAAACACACAAGGGAACATAGACTTTCGCAAAACCCATGCTCCCCAAAGGTGACATGTACTTTACGATTGCCAAATGTTCCCACAAACACATCCCTACAAGAAACATGTTAGTGTCCATAATAATGATAAACAAAAACATCAATGCATATGATTAATCACACAAAGAGCCAAGGTTATACTATGAATTCAGAGTTTGAGGATAATCGTGGGGCTATGTCATGAAGATCTCTGAATCAAGTACTACCAATGCTAGATTCAAAGACAAACAAAGTGTGCAGAGCATCAGTATTGTTAAGGTTTGTAAATGAGATAAAACATCATCAAATTCACTATGTGGAAAGCATGAGTGCTTCCACTAGCCAAGCATTAGATAATATATATAACCCCATCGTCATATTAGGAACTAAGTCCAACTTTTTATTTCTTGCAAAAGGGACACTAGGTCCACATCAGTATAAATGTTTTTCGTCATCCACCCGCTAGATAGAAACACTAGAGGAAGGGAAACAATAAATAAGAGAGGAGAAACAAGTGTCTTAGGGACAATCACGTAGGAGGGTGCCCCCAGGTCACCAACCACAATGCTATGTCTACAAGACACAACACACAACAATGAAATCAGAGAGAGAGGCAATATAGAAGAATGAAAATACAAATAGAAGAAGGTCAAAATAGAGGTGGTCTCTTGCTATCCTAGACCTTACAAGAGAATAAAGGGTCATCCCAGGAGGCCTAAACAACACATCATAGGGGAAGCACATCATGAGAGAGATAAAGCATTAGAGATACTTACCTGTAGGGTCTTTGTGCTAAGTCTCATCATCAACTAAATCATCGTCATCCTCCCACTCCCAGATTTTAGATGAAAGTGGGACATAAGGTACCATAGCCCAAGATTGTTCATTGTTAGGATCATCTTTGTTTGTTACAATGTTTGGATCAATGTTTTCTTCTTGAGATGCAAGGTAAGCTTGTCACCTTCTCTTCCTCCTTTTTGCATGTTGATTTTGTTTTTCTTTACAACTTAGTTTTTGTAAGATAGGGCTTTGCTCTTTCATGGATTTTTGTCTTGTAGAGGAGGAATCATCAGGATCAAAGTTTATTTTTCTAGGTGGAATGTTTTTTTGTCGACCATTACCTCCCGATCCTTATAAGGATGATAGGGGAGGAGCCTCGATATCATGATGGATTTGTTCTTTTATTGTAGGGAAAGTGTCATTGATTTCATCATTTTGTACCAACATACCCTCATGGGGAGAATCATTTTTGACAGAGTGACTATTTTATGTCATAATCACATGGAGTAGGTATTGATGTACTATTATCATTGTTGTTTTCATTTCTACTCATGGAGAATAAATCAATTAAGCTTTCTAATATCGTAGGATGTTCACTCATGAGGCTTAAAAATTGGTCAAAACCAAGATCTTTGATAAATGCATGTAAAGATACCATTAAAAAGTGACATGAAGGTTCCATGTGTATATTTTCAAATCAGTGCCAAATCAGATTTTGAAATCTTGTCAAAATTGATGCAAAAGACAAGTGCAAAGTTATATGCAACAATGACCTAAATGCTTGATTTTTTATACTTTTTCAATGCAAATAAGTGAAAGTAAAGGTGTTGTAATGATTTTGATCAGGGGAATAAAATAATATGTTTGATATCAGTCCAATACATCAATAAGATCCTTCACAACAGACTCTTGATGCAAATATAAGATGACGATAGACCAAAACCTAGTGAAAATACACTAAAATAAGCAGTTTTTCACCAAATCTCAATGCAAAAGATAATGACAAAGGGTGTTGTGAGGAAAATGATGATGCAAAAAAAATTATATTAGTAATAACATCTTCTTAATGCTAAAATATCCATCACAACACGCTTTTAGTGCCACTCAAGGTCAACCCCTAGTGAAAATATGGCAAAAATAGGCAAATTTTCACAGTTTTTCAATTCCAAGACCTAGCAAAATGGGTGTTGTAAATAATTTTAGAGGGTGAAACAAATAATATTAATTATATAATTCACCTCAATCCATAAAGTTTGTTACAACACACTTGGAGTGCAAACTAGGCCAAACCCTAGGGCAAAAATAGCAAAAATGAGTGGTTTTTCACCAAATTTCAATACAAGAGCCTGTTAAAAAGGTGTTGTGAAAATTTTTAAGAGGGGAAGAAAATTATTACCCTGATAACAACCAATTAGTACAAAAAAATCCTTCACAACATGCCTATGGTACAAATTTATAGAGTCGATGAGGCCAAATCTAGTGAAAATCAATGTTTTTGAAGCCCTAGGTTTAAGATCTTGACACAAAATGCTATATGAATATTTTGAAATCTGACTTATGATTAAAATTAAATACACTTAGATCTGAAAAATATTTTCAAACCCTAATATCCAAATTGCAAGTGCAAATCTAATGAAAATGCTAGTTTTTGTTGACTTTTTCTATGCAAAAAATGCAAATCTTTAAAATCTAAATGCAAATTTGTTCCAAAATGAAAGACTATACATAAATAAAAATTTGATTGAGTCTCTAAAATCAGTAGAAAAATCTGAAACAAGATTTTACCTACAAACCCTAGATTTTGGAATTACTAGGTTATATGCAAAATTCACAATTTTCTACAAAACCCTAGCAATTTTATGATGAAAATGCAATGCAAATTAATGATTTTTTTTGTAATTTTTTGTAATTTAAATTAGATCTAATTCAAAAATCAGAAATTTGATGAAATTCAAATTAATTGATGCAAAATAAAAACCCTAGAATGCAATTTTTTTCCATTTTTCCAATTTTTCAATTTTTTTGTAAATTTTCCAATGTAATAAGATGAATGATACTATGAATGAATGAAAATAAATTAAAATCTAAAGAAAAACACTTAGCAAGGTGCAAACAAGTTCAATAACATGGGTTCACCAAAATGTAATGGGTGGAATTTGGATAGTTGAGTTTTTGCTAGTTTTGTGTTTATATCCTCCTTTCACCCTTACATTCAAGGACCTAGGGTCGAGTTGCAATGTACTATCATACCCTAGGCCACTATTGTGATGTAGAGAAACTTGGATTTTATGGTTTGATTGACAATTTCCTTCTCTTATGCTCAATTGTACCTTAAAACCCTAATTATGCAAATATGATAGTAAACAGATGAATTATGGAAAATGCTTCTGTAGAAAGATGTAAAATAACAAATAACTGTGCACCTATTTTCAGGGACTGGAGGTGGAAAAGTCAGGGACTAAAGAGTAGGCGCCCAAGTCCAAGGCCCTACTTTTTGTCGAGATCCAGAAACAAGGTCTACAACCTATACATATTGGACCAGAGATTTTCCTGTTGTAGAACTTCGAGGACTAATGAGCAGGTGCCCAAGTCTAGGGAGCTATTTTCTTCTCTGATTTGTAATTCTGACACTCTATTATACCCTCCTACAACTTCACTTTGTCTTCAACTCCAACATGTAACCTGTGTAGACACCCTAAAATGACCAAGTCACTGCACCACTTGCTTTTCATAATCTGTCTAATCACCCGCATTTCACACATTAATTAAATAATCTAATTATTTAATTAATTTCACCAAATTCTTCTAAATCACATATTTTCAACATTAATTAAATAAATTCTCTTTATTTAATTAATTAAATTAAATTCCTCTGTTATTCTTCCACAATTAAATAATTTTAATTATTTAATTAGATCATTATCCTCTTTCCAAAAATCAAATCCACATTAATTAAATAAACCTAATTATTTAATTAATTCAACAAATTCTCTCTTATCTACAATAAAATAATTTTTAAATTATTTAATTAAATCAAAATCATTCTTCCAAAACCATGCGCAACAATTAAATAAATTTATTTATTTAATTTGCTTTCAAATCTTCTAAATTAAATAATTCTAATTATTTAATTATTTCTTCCAAAATATCTACTTTGAATTTAAATAAATTAATTATTTATTTAAATTACTTTTTCTTCTAAATTTGAGTTATCTCTAAAATAACTCAAGCTTTCTTGCTCATCAATTAAATATTTCTAATATTTAATAAAGCAAAATATCTTCTTATTCTCATGCAAATCTCTTCTTCTTGTTTTAAATCACTTAACTGATCATTACATTCTGTTAATTGCTTTAACTCATTCTTCTATTCTTGATAACTCCTCTCATGCAAAAGAAAGGAAGACACTTATCTTCTTCTTATTCGTTGCACGTTCCTTAACTATTCTCCTCCATTGATTCTTCTGAATTATCTGGACGATTGATCGATCTTCATTGAAACCTATATAAACCTCTCTCATCTCCTTCATTAAGCCTCTCTCTCTTCGATCTTATTCTCAGGCATACTTAACAGCGCTTTGAGCATACCATGATTCGATTAAGCAACCTTATGATCTCTTAACATTGATCTCTTGAGCACACTACTTGCTTGTTGCAGCTATGGTTTCGCAACTTCATTGAGCAATCTACACTTCTCTAAAGGGAACAATACAAGTTTCAGTAAGAGCTTTCATTTTTCTTTGATTTGATGATAATGGATTTTACTTAGATTGGTTCGCTTTATGTGATTAGTTTTTGGTTTTATTAGTTTAGCTTTAATCAATTTTTCCTCATACACATTCTGGCATGCCTGGTGGGACCCACTAATCCCTCTTTTTCTTTGAGAAATTGATTTTCTTGGAAGTTACAGTATGGTATAGTGCAAAATACACATGAAAGTGCTTTTGGAGGTATCTTACAGCGCTTCTGGAGGTACTGTGCAGTGCCCTCAGCTGATTATACAGTGCTTCTAGTAATACAGAAAAGTGCTTCTGGTAATGCAGAATGATGCAAATGGTAGTATTGTTAAGCGCTTTTGGCTGATTAGGTTTTTCTGGCTTTGTTTGGTATTCATAGGGTTTAATTCACTGCATATCTATTGATTTTTCTGACAAGCTATTGTGTTTGTCTTTCAATCCACTTTTGATACTTCCTAAGCTGACTTATTTAGGGGTATCTTCGGTATTTGAGTTAATCTATTATGTTACTACACTTTCTGAGTTTTTTTGGATTTTATGATTCAGATCTATCAGATATTACTTCTCAGAACAGTAGATCAATCATAAAATCCCATTTAGATCTGGTTATTTTGACAAAAGCTAATCTTTTTGTGATCTGAGACAATATAGCGCAGTTGTATAATAGTATCACGCTTTTGGATACACAGTACATCGCTTCTATATTTTGTTCAGCGCTTTTGGTAGTATTCCCTGACGCTTTTGGTCTGTATCACAGCGCAGTTGGTATAACAGCATCACGCTTGCGGATGCATAGTACAGCGCTTCTGGATTTTATTCAACACTTCGGGTAGTATTCTACAATGCTTCGGGTCTACTTTACAGCGCGTTTTGGTAAGACAGTAAACCGTTTTCAGTATAGCAGTAACTCACTTTTTGGTCAAATTGTTTTATTTTTTTGCTAACTTGTGAATCTTTGTGGAACTAAACTGACTTGTTGCAGCTTCTTATTACTCACACAGAGCAAATAGGTGTTTTTAACATGTTCATGCAGGACGAGCGTTGAAGAAATTCTAATTTATCTCACTAAGTCTTAGAAACACATTGCATGCTTAAAGGGGATAATTGAAGAAATCATTTTTCTTGCAAATCTAAGTCTTAGGAAACATACTGCTTTTCTTAAGGGACAATGGACATGTATGCAAAAACACCTCAATTTTCTAAAGGATAATGGACATGAATGCCAAACACTTCAGTTTCTTAGGCGACAATTGACAACTACAAACGTGTGTGTGCCTAGCTTAGTTGCACCTTATTTTTCTTATAACGGAACAATTGAACCTTTGTTTGACATGCTTGCTCTTACTTTTTAGTACGTCCTTTAGAAGGGCCTGCTTTTGGATTGCATTTCATCCAAAAGGGATGACCCTAAGCAGATTTTTCCTTTGAACCGCTATATAAGAGGGATAAGGCGAAAGCCAAGTCCTAACCTGTTGCAAGTATGAGGTGAGCCAGTGTTGTCATTGATGTCAACATACTCATATTGCATTGACAAGAAGGATTGGATGAGCTGTGTGCTAAGGATATTGAGAAAATTAGCCTCAATCAGGAACAGTGAAGAACTGTGATGAGAAGAAGGCAAATGTATTGTATAGGTTGAGAACCGGAGGATGTGGATTAAAGGGTTTGTAGCTATGAGTCTTGAGATGCTTCAGTTAAGATTTAGAAGGTCTGCATGAAGATCTGAAGGAGTTGTGGCTGTCGGTGTAGAACCGGTTCCGGCAAGTATTCAGAGGTGACAGAGGATCACAAAAAGGTCCGATGAGGTCCAAAACTATATAATCCTAATCTGTGGATTGGAAGGAGTCTTTGGGATGTCCTTGTGATGTGCCATCTCAAGTTGTGTATGATTTGGAGGTCCGGAAGTACCTCTTGCATTATGACAGTGGCGACAGACAGTGTTCTTGAAGTTCCGGATAAGGAAGAGAAGAGATTCCAGTAAGTAAAGAAAGTGCGGATGTACCTGGTCATTCAGGCAGGCTTGTGAAGGTTCTTGGATCATGTTGAGGTTGTGTTGTTGGTCCGCATTGATAGTAGAGCCCAGAATTGAAGTTATTCTTCCGGATGAAGTTCTTGCTCTGTTTAGCCGACCGGATGAGTTGTTCATCCTGCGAATGTTCTTGTGGTGGCCAACCGGATGTGTTATTCATCTTGCGGATACTCTTATGGTTGTTTGCTGACTTAGATGTTTGTTCCTAAGTCGATGTCTTGTATAAATAATAGTTTGTGAGTTCATTTCGAAGTGTGGATTGTGTGGATGAGTGTGGCATAGCGAAGAGAAGTGCGAAAGGCAGAGCAGAGGTTTTTGGGCTTAAATGGAATTGATCCGGACATGGTAGAGATGTCATTCTCCAGTTCAAGATTGTGATTCTTATCACTTTGTAGATAGTGTGTCTCCTTGTAGGCAGTGGGCCTCTTTGTGAGCAGTGTGCTCGGGCAGTGAGCCCTAATTGGCAAGTGCCATTCTTTTTCTTATTCTTCTAACAGAGAATAATCCTTGGGTTAATCACCCCGTGGTTTTTCCCTTAACCGGGTTTTCCACGTCAAAATCTTGGTGTTCAATGTGTTGATGTTTATCTGCTCTTGTGTTTATGTATTATGCTTTCATGGATGATTAATTGATATGTTGTTAACTAACAATGAAGAATCAAGTGTTTGAAAGAACAAGAAGTTTTATACAACTGATTCACCCCCCCCCTCTCAGTTGTATGCCTTAAATCCAACAATTGGTATCAGAGCCAAGTTCCTCTGAAAGGAGCTTAACCGCTTGAGGAGATCCAGGATGTCGTCATACAAGAAGGATAGTCCGAAGTTCGATGGAACCAACTTCACTCTCTGGAAAGGTCGCATGAAGTGTCACTTGGAATGTATGGGAAAAGCATACTTGGCTATGGTCTCAAAACCATATGTACCTCCACAAGGTGGTCCGACAACTCTGAATGAAATCACAGATGCTGAAAATAATCTGCGGACCAAGGAAGCCCTACTAAGCGCATTGAATGATTCAGATCTCTCAAATGTTATTGACCTACCAACTGCATATGAGATCCTGACTAAACTGGAACTTCTGTATGAAGGAGATGAGTTTGTCAAAAGTGCAAGGTTGCAAAGTCTGAAAGGGAAATTTGAAAGATTGAAGATGAGAGATGATGAAAACATCACTACCTTTATGCCAAGAGTGAATGAGTTGGTATGTGGAATTAGAAATGCTGGTGGAACTCTAGATGAAAATGAGATTGTCTGCAAAATCCTAAGATCCCTTCCTGCTGCCTACAAAATCAAGGTTGCTGCCATTGATGAATTCAGAGCCCACACAACTGTCACAAGAGAACAACTGGCTGGCAAACTAGCTGCATTTGAAATGACCGAGTTTGGAGATGATCCTCCCAAGACTGAATCTGCTTTCAAAGCCAGTGCCTATGTGAAAGGCAAACAGAGACTTGATCCAGGAGAAAATTCATCAAGGAAGATGTCATGGTATGATCAAGCAAGAAGAGACATGGAAGAAGAAGAAGCAGAAACAACTCAACTTGAAGCCCTCATTGCAAAGAGACTGCCAAGAGGATCCGGTAAGTATGAAGGAAAACTACCCTTTAAGTGTTTCAACTGCAATAAGATTGGTCATTTTGCTTCAAGATGTCCGGAAAGATCTACAAGGTCTAATACTAACAGACAAAGGTTTCAAAAGAACTGCTATTATGTTCATGAAGAAGATGACAATGAAGGAGTAACAGATGATGAATCAGAACTAGAAAGCAAATCCAGAAATGAATGGGTGTTTATTACCATCAAGGAAGAAGATTCAATATCCTCTGAATCTGTCAATCACAAGGTTGTGGAAAGAGCTTTGGCTGCTCAAGTGGAAGAAAAGGATGATTGGGTTATTGATAGTGGATGTTCTCACCATATGACTGGTGACAAGAATAAGTTCTTAGATTTGGAAAGGTATGAAGGAGGAATGGTAAAGTTTGGTGACAATTCTGCTGGCAGAATCAGAGGTAGGGGAACTATTTCCTTTGATGGAAAGAGCAAAACAGGTAATGTACTATATGTTGAAGGATTGAAGCACAATCTTCTCAGTGTTGGTCAGTTAGTGGACAAAGGCTATGATCTCCGGTTCAAGAATGGAAAATGCAGAATCTTTACAAGCTCCGGAACTGAAATTGCATCTGGTGCTCAAACAAAAGGTAATATCTTTCATCTGGTTGGTTCAAACAAAAGTTGTCTGTTTGCTCAAGTTGATCAGAGTTGGTTATGGCATAGAAGAATGTGTCATGTGAATTTTGATAACATCATCAAGATAAGCAATATTCAGGCTGTAAGAGACCTTCCAAAATTGGTGAAACCTACAAATAGTTTGTGCAAAGAATGTCAGCTAGGTAAACAGAGCAGAGTCTCTTTCAAAAGAAAAGATCAGTCTTCTACCGGATTGTTGGAATTAGTACATACTGATCTCTGTGGTCCGACAAGAATCAAGAGTCTGCAAGGTGATAGATATTTCATGTTGTTAATTGATGATCATTCCCGGATGATGTGGGTTACCTTTCTAAAAGAAAAATCAGAAGCATTTGAGAAGTTCAAAATCTTCAAAGCTATGGTAGAGAATCAAACTGGATTGAAACTAAAGTGTCTAAGGTCTGATAGAGGTGGTGAATTTACATCTGGTGAGTTCATTGACTTTTATGAAAAGCAGGGTATAAGGAGACAATTGTCTGCTCCTAGGACTCCATAGCAGAATGGAGTAGTTGAAAGAAAGAACCGGACCATCCAGGAAGCTGCCAGGACAATGATGTTGGAAGAAAATGTTCCTCAGATGTTTTGGAAAGAAGCTATCAGCACTACAGTCTACACTCTCAATCAAGTTCAAATCAGAAACAACACCGGTAAGACCCCCTATGAACTCTGGTTTGGCATCACTCCTACTGTGAAATATTTCAGAGTATTTGGTAGCAAGTGTTATATTAAAAGAGATGAAGATCTAGGAAAGTTTGATGCTAGAAGTGATGAAGGAATTTTCTTGGGCTACTCCACTCAAAGCAAAGCATACCGGTGTTACAATAAGAGATTGAGGAAGATGATAGAAAGCACCAATGTGAAAGTTGATGAAGGAATTGAGAAGCCTTCAAGATTTTATGAGTTTGATGAAGATGATCAAGATGGTGTTCAGGTTCAAGGGACTCAATCCCCTCCGGTAAGTCAGAATCAACTTGATCCAGTAAATCAGGAAGAAGAAATAGGTCAGAATGAACCTGATCAAGGAGCAACAGTGCAGGATATTCCCAAAATTCCAAGGTATGTAAGACTAAACCACTCTGAAGATCAGATCATAGGTGACAGAAGCAAAGGTGTGCAAACTAGAAGGAATGTTGCTCAAAATCAGGATGAATGTTGTCTGATTTCAAAGATTGAACCTAAAACAGTAAATGAAGCCTGCAATGATGAAAACTGGACTAAAGCAATGAAAGATGAATTAATGCAAATTAAGAAAAATCATACTTGGGATCTTGTTCCCAGACCTAGAGACAGGAATGTGATTGGAACCAAATGGGTCTTCCAGAACAAACTGAATGAAACTGGTGAAGTTATCAGAAACAAAGCTAGATTGGTCTGCAAAGGCTACTCTCAAATAGAAGGAATTGACTTTGAAGAGACCTTTGCTCCGGTGGCAAGAATTGAAGCAGTCAGATTATTTCTTGCATTTGCTGCCTTCAAAGACTTCAAGGTATATCAGATGGATGTCAAGTCTGCTTTCCTAAATGGTGATCTGGAAGAAGAAGTTTACATTGAACAACCGGATGGATTTCAATTGTCTGATAATGATGATATGGTCTGCAAGTTGAAGAAAGCATTGTATGGACTAAAGCAAGCCCCAAGAGCATGGTATGAAAGGTTGGATAAGCATCTTGTGCAGATTGGATTCAACAAAGGTACTGCTGACAGTAACTTATATTTCAAAATTGTTCATGAAAACATTTTGATTGTTGAAGTGTTTGTGGATGATATCATTTTTGGAGGAAGAGATAGTATGTGCAAAACTTTTGCAAATCAGATGAAAAGTGAGTTTGAAATGTCTATGCTTGGTGAAATGAATTTCTTCTTGGGTCTGCAAATTACTCAAACAAAGAAAGGAATCTTCATTTCTCAGACCAAATATGTGAAAGAATTGTTAAGGAAATATGGTATGGAAGATTCAAAACCAATGAACACTCCCATGGCAACTGGATGTAAGTTGAGCAAAGATGATGACTCCCCAAAGGTAGATCAGACAAAGTATAGATCAATGATTGGTGGATTGTTGTATCTCACTCAGACTAGACCAGATATAATGCAGGCTGTTGGTCTTGTGGCAAGATTCCAGGCTGTTCCTAGAGAATCTCATGTTATGGCAATCAAAAGAATTTTTAGGTACCTGAAAGGAACAGTTGAGTATGGTCTATGGTACCCTAGAGATCCAGATTTCTCTCTTCATGCTTACACAGATGCAGATTGGGCGGGAGATGTGGATGACCGGAAGAGCACTAGTGGTGGAGCATTCTTTTTGGGGAAGAGATTGGTTTCTTGGCTAAGCAAGAAACAAGATGCAATATCTCTGTCTACAACTGAAGCAGAATACATTGCAGCAGCAGGTAGTTGCACTCAAATCTTATGGATGAAGTAGATGCTAAGAGACATTAAAGTTGAATATGAGGAGCCTATCACAATTTTCTGTGATAATTCAAGTGCAATTAATATTTCTAAGAATCCGGTATTGCATTCTAAGACTAAGCACATATCTATCAAGTTTCACTTTTTGAGAGAACAAGTGAACAAGGAAGAAGTCAGATTGGAGTATGTTCCCTCAAAGGATCAGATTGCAGATATCTTTACTAAACCTCTTCCCAAGGACTCTTTTGAATATCTCCAGGAGAAGTTAGGGGTCATGGCCCCTCCGGTGATGAACTAGGATGCACTGATGTGCATCAGTCTGGTGGATATCACAGTCATATCTTGTGATCCGGATTGATGATGGGGAGCTGCAACTAAGGGGGAGCAGCTAGTATGATTCTGATGTATGAGAATTGCAAGTATGAGCCCTTTGCCATTGATGTCAAAGGGGGAGAGAAGACATGTGAAAAACAAGTGGTTGATGATCAAAGGGGGAGCAGTAAAGGAAGAGAAGACATGTGAAAAGTTGTTGTTGATAGGGGGAGCTGTGACAGAAAGGAGAAGTTCTTGTCTTGATGGTTTTTCACATCATATGTTGCCATCAATGACAAAGGGGGAGATTGTTGCAAGTATGAGGTGAGCTAGTGTTGTCATTGATGTCAACATACTCATATTGCATTGACAAGAAGGATTGGATGAGCTGTGTGCTGAGGATATTGAGAAAATTAGCCTCAGTCAGGAACAGTGAAGAACCGTGATGAGAAGAAGGCAAATGTATTGTATAGGTTGAGAACCGGAGGATGTGGATTAAAGGGTTTGTAGATATGAGTCTTGAGATGCTTCAGTTAAGATTTCAGAGGTCCGCATGAAGATCTGAAGGAGTTGTGGCTGTCGGTGTAGAACCGGTTCCGGCAAGTATTCAGAGGTGATAGAGGATCACAAAAAGGTCGGGTGAGGTCCGGAACTATATAATCCTAATCTACAGATTGGAAGGAGTCTTTGGGATGTCCTTGTGATGTGCCATCTCAAGTTGTGTATGATTTGGAGGTCCGGAAGTACCTCTTGCATTATGACAGTGGCGACAGACAGTGTTCTTGAAGTTCCAGATAAGGAAGAGAAGAGATTCCAGTAAGTAAAGAAAGTGCGGATGTACCTGGTCATTCAGGCAAGCTTGTGAAGGTTCTTGGATCATGTTGAGGTTGTGTTGTTGGTCTGCATTGATAGTAGAGCCCAGAATTGAAGTTATTCTTCCGGATGAAGTTCTTGCTCTGTTTAGCCGACCGGATGAGTTGTTCATCCTGCGAATGTTCCTGTGGTGGCTGATCGGATGTGTTATTCATCTTGCGGATACTCTTATGGTTGTTTGCCGACTTAGATGTTTGTTCCTAAGTTGATGTCTTGTATAAATAACGGCTTGTGAGTTCATTTCGAAGTGTGGATTGTGTGGATGAGTGTGGCATAGCGAAGAGAAGTGCGAAAGGTAGAGCAAAGGTTTTTGGGCTTAAATGGAACTGATCCGGACATGGTAGAGATGTCATTCTCTAGTTCAAGATTGTGATTCTTATCACTTTGTAGACAGTGTGTCTCCTTGTAGGCAGTGGGCCTCTTTGTGAGCAGTGTGCTCGGGCAGTGAGCCCTAATTGGCAAGTGCCATTCTTTTTCTTATTCTTCTAACAGAGAATAATCCTTGGGTTAATCACCCTGTGGTTTTTCCCTTAACCGGGTTTTCCACGTCAAAATCTTGGTGTTCAATGTGTTGATGTTTATCTGCTCTTGTGTTTATGTATTTTGCTTTCATGGATGATTAATTGATATGATGTTAACTAACAACGAAGAATCAAGTGTTTGAAAGAACAAGAAGTTTTATACAACTGATTCACCCCCCCCTCTCAGTTGTATGCCTTAAATCCAACATAACCAACGTCAGCCTTACCTTGTGGTGCCAAACTGAAAAGAGGTGTACTAGCTCTTTGTGGAAATAATTTTCACATTGAACGAAGTGTTTGATACTCTTAGTAGGATTGGTTAAATCTTTTAGTAGCTTATCGCATTGCTCGTAAGGTGTTGGTCCCTCAAAGTTACTAAGAACCATTTTAGATAGTGACTACCTGACCTACCTCTAAACATTGTGGTAATCATCAATGCAAGGGGAATTGATTTAAGCCCTTAAGACACTCACCATTGGCTCCCTTGAGTAGAGATAGTATTCCCTTGGCCATAAAGCTCTTGTGACCTACTTGAGCTTTCCAAGGGGAGGGTGAGATATCCCTACCTATTGTCTCTCGCAAAGATACTAAATATCTGACACCTTTATGGAATGATATTTTTATCAATGGAGTATTAAGCTGTGAGCTGATCTACTGTAATGAAACCTTGTATCTAGGGATAAAAAGTGCTTGTTATTGTTTGTAATTGTCTTATACCTGTGGAAATATTGGGCTTGTTTGGAGCCTTGAACATACACTATCTGTTGTGTCAGTCCCTTGTTTTTTGCCAACATTGTTTGATGTGTTTTCTCTTGCCAAAAACAACCAAATCCAATCAGAAACAGAAACTTTTTGCATCAGACACTACTTCAGCGCCTTTGGTATTATAGCGGTTCGCCTTTGGTAGTATAGTAGATCACCTTTGGCATAGCAATAACCGCCTCTGGCAAAACCCTACTTTGGTGCCTTTGGTATAACAGTAGCTCACTTTTGGTCACTGTAGCTCACCTTTGGCATAGTAGTACATCACCTTTGGTAGTTCAGTCCATTGCCTTTGGTTCACAGTAGCACGCTTTTAGTTGTATAATCCTGTGCCCTTGGTCAAAAAGTATAGCGCCTTTGGTCCAGATACTTGTGCATCAAAAAGTTTGTCTTTCTCAAAACACAAGCAGAAACCCAGCATTATCTTTCTTGTCCGAGTGTATTCCATGGTAACCACTAGGCTCCAGCAAACTATGAAATCCAAGCAAGTTGTCCATAAGAAGCGCAAGTTGCCTCCTCACACACCACAATCAGGTTGTCTCAACGTTACTCCCAAGGTTACTCCTAGTACCCCCATGGCAAAACCAATCAGCTCTCTGAACATGCTGCACATTGACCAACCAAGCAATCCTCATAGGGTAGGGTCCCTTTGGTAACTACACCCTAATATACCACTGACTTGCCTCCAGATTTTGTGCCGCAAGGATATACTATTGAGCAAATCCCATCTTAGGAGGAAAGGGTCCCTTTGGTAAGCATTCCTCACTATACTACAGGCCTACCTCAGGATTTTGTGCCACAAGGTTATACTGCAGATCTAGCCCCATCTCAAGAAGAGCGACACTTTGAAATAGGTCAATCCTCTCAAGCAGATGAGCAAGATCTTGATGAATTCATGCAAGATCCTAGGGCCATAGCCGCCATTAACAAAATCCTTAGTGAGAACCAAGATCATTTCTTTCGATTGCTAGCAGAACAAGGAGCTAAATTACCTAATGATTTTGATCTATCCAATCTTAGTGAGCCTAGCAACACCCAAGACACCATACAAGCGGTGCAAACCATGTCAACGGTGACCACACCCTTACCTGAATAGAGCTCATAGTATAGGAATCCCCTTTATCAAAACCCAACAGGGGAGAGGCCCATATCACCACTTTTGACACCAATGGAGATCTATAAAAACCAACAAGAAACTCTCCAATGTCAAGCAGAGTTAGCTAAGCAAGCCACCTTAGCTCGATCGAATACGCAACCACCTCCTCAAGTGTCCACACCAATCGCAAGTGGAATTTTGGTTACTCCTTCACAAGTAGGCTTCCCACCAAATTACAATCCAGGGAACAACTATGTAGCCATGCAACAAGGGTCTCAACAACTACCACCTCCTATATCATCAAACCTTCATGTCTCTCAACCAATTAGAGTCATGCAATCCCAACCACAACATTCTTCTACGCTCGTCATCAAGCCACCTCAACCGTCGCAAATCACTTATACCTATGTCCCTCCTCCACAACATTCATCCTCGCTAAAATTCTTTCACACATTGCTTAGCCACTCTCAACATTCCCAACATCAAGTTGCCCAAAGCTATGTGCCGCCATCGCAACCTAATCAAATGCACTTTAGCTTTCCTCCACCAAATTCTTTCCTTCAGCCATCACAAAGCCAACATTCTTTCCTAGTGCCATCTCCTCCTCCCCAGAATCAAAACATCCAATCCCAACCCCATCTGAACCAAACATACAATGCATACTATCCCAACCAATCTTACGACCCTTATCATACCAATGCGCATGGCTTACAGTACAATCTTCCATATGGGCAACAACAGCCACTTCTAGGACAACAAGAGATGTTTCCAACTCCTCCCACGGTGATGGAGCTAAAAATTATGGAAGTGCAACAACAGCTATCTGATCTTACGTTTGGCCACACCAAAAAGACATTCTCTTTAGAAGAAGTGTGTCCTTATCCTTTTGATCGGTCATTACCAATGATCCCTTTTCCTCAAAATTTCACTATTCCCAAGTTCGATAAATACAAAGGAAAAGGTGATCCAAAAGACCATCTCAGGGAATTCTATCTTGCTTGCTTCGAGGTCTCACATAATGACACATATCTTATGTGTCTCTTTCCTCGTAGTCTTGAAGGCCAAGCAATAGAATGGTTCTCACACTTACCTATGGGTATCAAGTCTTTCAACAAGCTAGCAGAGAAATTTGCCACCCATTTTTCTTACAACACAGAGCATGAGATTTCCATGACTGATCTGTGCAACAATAAACAGAAAAATGGGGTAACATTCATTTCTTTCCTTCAACGGTGGAGACAAATGGCTAGCAAATTCCCTTTTAAGATTCCTGAGAAACAGCTTGTTAGCATATTTGTGTACAACCTCAACCAAGAGTTAGGTTTCCATTTGTAAATTCTTAGTGCTACAACCTTTGACAAAATCACATACAAGGGAATCAACATTGAAAAATCCCTCATTGCTAAGGGTGTGGTCAAAATCTTCAAAGAAATGAAAGACAATGCTCCTCATCAACAATCGAACGATAAACCCAAATATTGGAATAAGAACAAAAATGTGGTCAATAATGGGGTGGTCGATTCTAAACATGTCCAAACGTTGTAAACGCCACTACAGCTCTCCAAACCAAGTCAAGCTCCACCTCAACAATAGTAACAACATCGACAACCATATCAAAATCAACAACAACGACAACAGGAGCAACCTCAATAGGATTTACCCCCGTGATGCCAATTCACTCCTTTGGGAGTACCTATAGAGTCGGTCCTACAGCAAATTTTGCAGAAAGGGCTCATCACCTTACCTGATGCTCCCCCATATGGAGAACCTATTTACAAAACTGTGTGGTATAGAGAAAATGAATACTGTGAATTTCATAGGAGCAAGGGGCATCTAACCGCATCATGCATGAAGCTCAAGCACCTAATCCAAAATACCATCGAAGCCAATCAAATCACTTTTGAGAATGAACCACTAGCTCCACACACAAACAAAGATCTTGACATGTACAAGGAACCATTCACTCATCATGGTCCATCGCCTCCTCAGGATAAAGGTAAAGGTATCAATCATGCTTCTATGTCCTTTGATTCCATTGTAGGTCATTTTGAAGAGAGTCGAGTGTCTACCCTCACAATCAAAGCCAATTCTACAGATTGAACTGTTACAACTCACCGTGGTCATGTCACCATTCGTGGTCCTACACCTAGTCTTCCAGCTCAATTTGATTATAATCTTGTCGAACATTTAGGGAAAATGCCAGCACAGATCTCTATCTTGGACCTTCTACGGTCATCACCTACACATAGAGTAGTGCTAGAAAAAGCCCTCCAAGAGTCTTCGGTTCCTAACAACATAGCAGTTGCAGATTTCTAAGCTATAGTAGGTAACATTGATTTGCCTTACAATGTGGTCTTCTCTAAAAAGGACCTCCCATCCCATGATCCTTGTCACAATGATGCCCTTCATATCAAGGTTCTCATCCATAAGCACAAAATCAAACGCATACTCATAGATGGTGGTGCTGGTCTCAACATCTATTCTTTAAAGTTACTAAAGCAATTGGGATACTTTGAGGATCATGTCAACTCTAATCACAGTATTACAATCAAGGGGTATGATGATGCTGAACGCCGCTTAGGTGTTATCCACTTACCTATACAACTCAGCCCTGTCATGCTTGAAACCAGATGTCAAGTTCTTAATATTGAGCTGCCTTACAACATTATCCTAGGCCGCCCATGGATCCATACAATGAAAGCTGTTCCCTCCACATACCATCAAGTGCTAAAGTTCCCATACAATGGTATAGAGATAACTATCCCAGGAGACCCCAATCCTTTTGAATTCTGTCATGTCTTGTAAGGCAGTTATAAGAATTGCAACCAGGTGCCTAACAATGAAAAAGCCCTTGAATCCCCACTATATGTTGACCCTGAAACTCTGACGCAAGCCTCTACAAGTACCCCAAATCCTCTGCCTGAGATCAAGGCTCACATTTGTGATATAGGCTTTGGATCTTATGATATCTCAAAATCTTGTTGTGTAGGGTGGATGCTTTTATCTCCAAAATCTTATGGCTAACCACCCATTGCCAAAGTAATCAAAAAAGCAGCTATTCCTCCCCCAACATTCCTAAAACAATTCCAACATGGACGGTTATTGGAAGAGGAAACTATTGAGGACATTTCTTCTTGGCTCTATAAGGAGAAAGAACCAGTCACAATACCTATCAAGCAATATGGCAATGGCTTAAGGATAGTAAAAAACATGGGTTATAATGGCAAAGGTGGCCTTGGGAAATAGAATCAAGGAAATATGGAACCCATTGTTGTGACAAAGAAACTAGACAAGAAGGGATTAGGATTTGGTAAGAAGGTACCGCACACCTTGGACATTGAGTATATCCTCGACGAGGTAGCTGACACTTTTCCTGCCAATTCGACGTCTACAGAGGATATCATCGATGACTCTTCCCTCCACATGACCAACCTATTTGCACAATCCTCTATTTTTATGCTATCCTCCATATCCCTAACCTCCACCACTAACACCTAGAATGTCACACTTGTCTACCCTAAACTTATCGATTGGGACCAACAAGGGTCCCCCGTTATAGATGTATTTCAGAATGACGAAGCTCTAGCTGAGTTCATGGGACTTCGAGAAGGTATCCCCCTTGGTGATCATAAAGCAGGTTTTGTAATGGAACTAGAGCCAACTGCTTACTTTGGTGAGAATGCCAAATCCTCTAGTCGCAAAAGTACAAATAAAGAAAGATCTCTAGGTGAAAACCACACGGTGGCACCTCCTGATCACAAAATAGTAAAAACAAAGGACGTATCCAAAGGTGAAAACCCAACTGTTGCACCTAAGGATGGAGGATTTGACCTTCCCTACCATCTAAGTACCAAGAGAAATCAGTGCTCCTGGTAGAAGATTCTATAGAGATAAACCTTGGCATAGAACAAAATCCAAAGACCACATTCGTAGCAGCATCATTATCTGAAACAGAGCACAGAAATCTTAACAACTTCTTCTTGCAATGAACCATCAACTTTGCATGGACCTATGCGGATATGCTAGGGCTGGACCCTAAGCTAGTTGTTCACTATCTCACAGTTGATCCCAAAGTGAAACCAGTCAAATAGAAGTTGAGAAAGATGCACCCACAGATAGCTCTCTTGGTAAAAGTAGAAATACAGAAATTATTAGATGCAAATTTCATACGACCCATTGACTATTCAGATTAGGTCTCAAACATTGTACCTGTGTCTAAACCCAATGGGCACATCCGCATGTGTAATGATTTCAGAGATCTTAACAAGGCATGTCCCAAAGATGACTTTCCACTACCAAATATTGACATTATAGTGGACTTGATAGCAGGTCACGAGATGCTTTCTCTCATGGATGGATTCTCTAGCTATAATCAGATAAGAATAGCAGAGGAAGATCAGCATAAAACAACCTTTACTTGTCCTTGGGGCAATTATTATTGGTGCGTCATGCCGTTTGGTCTGAAGAACGTAGGAGCAACCTATCAGAGAGCAATGACAGTAATATTCCATGACCTCTTTCATCACATCATGGAGGACTATGTGGATGACATACTAGCTAAATCTTCCAGGGCAGATCACATACAGGTTCTAGGGCAGATCTTTGACAGACTTGAGAAATACCAAGTAAGACTCAATCCAAAGAAGTATGTCTTCAGTGTCACATCAGGAAAGCTATTGGGATACATTGTATCTCGTCGAGGTATTGAAGTAGATCCAGCAAAAGTAAAGGCTATAGTAGAGATGCCTCCACCCAAGAACCTTAAAGCATTAAGGAGCCTTCACGGAAGGTTGTAGTCCATCAGGTGTTTCATCGCACAGCTAGCAGATAAATGTCAACCATTTCAACACTTACTCTGAAAGGATGTCTCATTCTGATGGGATTATAAGTGTCAAGCAGCATTTGATTAGCTTAAAGAGTATCTAGCTACACCGCCTGCATTGGTTCCACCAGTTACCGATAAACCTTTGATATTATACACCTTGACTACGTCAGCCCTAGGGGCCTTGCTAGCACAACACGATGAAACAAGAAAAGAGCATGCAATTTACTATATCAGTAGAACCTTGGTGGGATATGAACTCAACTATTCACCGATGGAAAGGGCTTGTTTAGCAGTAGTGTTTGCCTCCCAAAAGTTGCGGCATTACATGTTGAACCAACACACAATTCTTATAGCTAAAATTGATCCCTTGAAGTGTCTACTAGCAAAAGTAGCTCTTACAGGCAGACTAGCTAAATGGGTCATGATCCTTAGTGAGTTCGACATTAAGTACATGGATCGTAAAGTAATCAAAGGACAAGCATTAGCAGATCAACTAGCAGAAGCACCCATGCAAGATACACACCCAATGGTAGTAGACTTTCTAGATGAAAATCTCTTCACTCTTTCCAACTCAATAATGTGGAAGTTGTACTTTGATGGTTCCTACACACAGCATGGATTAGGGGCTAGCATCTTGTTCATCACACCTCAAAATGACTACATTCCAAAGTCATATCAGCTTGCATTCCCTTGCACCAACAACATTGCTGAGTATGAAGCACTCCTCATAGGTCTTAATACAACAGTTCAATGGGACATCACAGAATTACAAGTATATGGAGACTCACAGCTAGTCATTCGCCAAGTCACAGATGAGTACCAAACAAAGGATGAAAAGTTGGTCCCCTACAAGAAACTAGTGGATGCCTACAAACCACATTTTTCTAGCATCACATTTGAGCAAATTCCAAGAGAGCATAATAAAGCTACGGATTCTATGGCTTCTGTAGGGTCACTGATTGACATGCCTGCAAATACACAAAAGTGTGAATTCTTGATTGAGCAATTGTTGATACCAGCTGTCGATGTTCCTGTTACTAAAATCATCTGCGAACTTGTTGGTCCCAATGCCCCATGGTACGAAGATATCTATGAATACCTCAAGAACAAAACCTTTCCCCCTGACCTATCATCCACCCAACGCAAAACCTTTATCTATCGATCCTCTTGTTACATCATTCTGGGTGATACACTATATCGTCGAAGTCTCGATGGTATCCTCTTACGATGTCTTAACACGGAAGAAGCCGAAGCTACCTTACGAGACATACACTAAGGTGTCTGTGGCACACATTCTACTGGTCCTAATCTTGCTAAGAAGATACTTAGAATAGGTTATTACTGGCCTACAATAAAGCAAGATGCTGCATAGTTTGCTAAGAAGTGTCTACAATGTCAACAGCATGGAGATTTGATTCATGCACCAGCTCATGAATTACAACCTGTGACAACTCCATGGCCTTTTTCTCAATGAGCTCTCGACCTCATAGGACAAATCCACCCTTCCTCTTCCAATGGCCACAAATTTATCATTACCGCCACTGAGTATTTTACGAAGTGGGTGGAAGCCATTCCTATGACCTATATCACTGGTAAGCAAATAGCCAAGTTTATTCTAAACTACCTTATTTGTCAGTATGGTATTCCCCAAGCCATTGTCACTGATAATGGGAGACCATTCAAGAATTAAGATGTATGTTCCTTGTGCACACAATACAATATCCAACATCACTTTTCAACTCCCTACTATCTGTAGAGTAACGGCCAAGCTGAGGCTTCCAATAAAACCATTCTCAAAATACTCAAGAAAATAGTCAATGAAGCTAGTCATGATTGGCACTTGCAACTCAATCCCGCCCTATGGGCCTACCGCACTAGTATTAGAACACCAATTGGTGCCACACCATATGCCTTGGTCTTTGGATCTGAAGCCATCCTACCTATAGAGGTCGAGATCCCATCCCTCAGAGTATCCATGCAGGACCTGATCAGTGGAGAGGAGTATCACACTTCCAGATTAGCTGAGCTTGAACTACTAGATGAGAGGTACCTTGCCACACTTAATCATCTCCATGTCTATCAAAACCACCTCCGGTGTAATTACAACAAAAAGATCAAAGAAAGATGGTTTCAAGTTGGTGATCTTGTACTTAAAGAGAATCAGAGAAATCAAGCAGATCGAGAGAAGAAGGGCAAGTTTGAGCCTAATTGGTTAGGTCCCTTTATTGTGATAGCAGCATATGGATCAGGAGCTTATACTTTAGCTACACCTGACGGTATTCCTCTAGATGAGCCACTTAATAGTGTCCATCTCAAGAAGTTCTATGCCTGATCCTCAGAGTATTCCAAAAAAAAAATGAAAAACATAAAAACACAAAAAAATCCATCATCTGGTGAAAACCTGGCAAATAGATGCCTTGGATAAGTACCATAGTGAAAACTTGGCAAACAGGCGCTATGTGTCGAGTCAACATCCCTCATCTATCAAGCCCTGTCCACTCCGTGTCCAGTGCACACACCACGCCTTTCCATCTATCCATAATAAAACCATTGACTTTGTTTGCATTTCCATCTCCCTATCTAGTATAGCTTGGAAATTTGTCAATGTCCATCATCGTCTCCCCATGTCTTGATCTGTGTCTACAGTTAACACTGTCTTGACCTAGGTCAGCGCTTTCTGTGTCTTCTTCGGTAGTCACCCATACAGTTTCTTCTACCAGAATGGGGGCAACTCTTTCCTTAACTTAGGTCTAGGATTGGTTCCTTGTTCATGGTTCGTAACGCACACTTCAATCTCTTTCTCATAGTTCACAGGTAACACTCTTTAACGGACACATCGCTCCTATGATAAGGCTGTTATCTTCTCAATACTTTTCCTACATCATCACCTCAACCAGAACTACATATTATCATCTTCTCAATCTTAAAGTACCTTGATCCCATGGATATGGGTATGTGGGCAGTCTAGAATACGAAGGAAGTTTCCAGTACTCAGGTACATAAGATCTCCCCCTAACCACCTTGATCCATTTCATCACTTTATCCAGAACTACATATTTATCATGTTCACCTTTCCTCGTAATGTGCCTTGATCCCATCGATATAGGGTATGTAGGCAGTCTGGAATACAAAGGATGTATCCAATACTCAAGCACACACGATCCATCATTCTCCACCCACCTCAATCCAATTGCACTTCATCCTTCTCGTCTTCCATTTATCAAAATCCATTCACCTCGACTTGACTAACTCAAGCAGCAAGCTAGTGCATCCTTTCAAAGCAAAAGTCCTTAAACAAACCTGAAGTAAAAAAACTTCCTTCCAGAGTCTTCTATTGTCCTACGTATCAATTGCCAACATCAGCTAAGTATCGCTTAACCAAAGCCCTAGATCAACAAGCTTGTCTTCTGCACAGTGTTCCATTGTCGAGACCAACACACGTATCTCCTACGACATGTGGCATTTCTTGCAGTGAGACATTGTCTCTTTAGGTAGATAGCACCCTTTAACAGACACAGCATTCCTATGATAATGCTGTTATCTTTCCTATCCAATCTATCATGAGCAACCTCTTTGGCAAGAGAATATGTTGGCTATATGTTTACTTTGAAGTCAGTCAATTTGCTTTTTTTGTTTATCTTTTGTTCCGTTTCCATTACCTACTCAAGGCTACCTTGGTTTATCTATAATCTTGGTATGTTGTGATGCAGTATGGATTGGGGGCATAGTCATTGCTTTTGTGCCATGTTTGAGGATTGAACTTTAGTATCTTTCTTAACATCATATTTATCTTGTGTGTGTTACGCCCTAGCATCTTACATATTAATAATCTTCTTGCATTTACATGTATTGAAGTTTATTTTATGTTCAAGACTATGGCTTATTCACATGTTCCAACAAGGTTATATTCTGTCTAAAGGATCTAAGTTCAAACCACTTGCTTGCAGAGTCAACGTCCATGCACTCGGATATTACTGCACCTTGGTCTTTTATACCTTGCTGGTGAATTATCCACGTGCTATATCAAAATAAGGATTGCTCTTTATATACAAATTGCGAAACCAATGCAACAAGCTCATTCATCCATTCCCACAACCTTTATATCATTTTCATTGCAGTAATCGATCAACAGTCTTTGTCTCCCATCTCCTACGATTCTTCTCTCTGGTCCATATCTGCAAAACCCACATGTTAGCTATCACTAGTCATCGCATCCATATCATCATACATCTATAAGCATCATATAAGCAACATATGTCATCACATGAATCCATAATCATACATACATATCATCACATCCATGACATCAAGGAATGCATATACAAAAAGCATGAACAACAAATGAGCCGAATAGATCATCATATATCTCATATAAAGGTCATCATAATACAAAATGTCTGTGTCTACATCAATAATTTGTATGTATACATCCAAATATACATCAAAATAGTACATCAAGGCTATCAAGAGCCTGCAAAATATACATCAAGATGCACGCAGGCATCTATCCAAAATAATACAAATGGTACAATGTACATATGTCTATCGTGATACAAAAATGGTACAAGTATGATATAATAAAAATATATGTGCTCTAGTGGGTAGAGCTACCCTCCTGCTGTGGCCCTTGTCCTCCCCCTGTGCTCGGTGGAGGTCCCCCCGCTGGTCCTCCTCCTCCCCCTGGTGGCAAAAATGGTCCTCTCACTGAGGACACTGACTACCCTGTCCTCCAGGATCTAGATGCCCCTGACCTGCTCCTCTCTTTGTAACTCGGTGCCTGCTAAGCTGCTAGCACCGCACCCACATACAAACCCCTGTAGTATTCTGCCTCCTGGCCAGCTAATACTAGCTCCCCCTGCACCCGGACGAGCTCACTGTATAGGCTCCTCTGATCTGCACCCAGTGCACAGTGTGCCTCATATCTCTCCCACCTCACTCTAAATAGTGTGGCCTCTGCTGTCAACCACAGCTGTACCTTTGCATCTCTCTCACTCGTGACCTGTGCTAGCTACTCGGCATCTACTATTGGTGCAGTTGGTGGCTGCACTTGTGCCTGTGCCTATACCTGAGCCTGTAGCTATGCCTGTACCTATGCTAGAGATGTCTATGCTACTGATGTTGCCTATGTCTGTACCTGAGCTGTGACCTTGGCTTGTCTCTCCTCAGCCCGTGCTGCATCCCTATCCCTCCTCAATCACACCATCCAGAGCTGTAATCGAGTCCTCCAAGCTATCTCCTCTTGTAGCAGTCGCTCGGCTCTCTACAAATCAGTCTCTACAACCGGGCCCTCTACCTCCACTATCTCCACATCGGCCTACTGGCCGCTGCCCTCTCCAACTATCTACTGACCACTGCCCTCTCCACCTGCCTGCTGCCTGGCTGCTCAGGCCTGTCGTCTCATCCTAGCCTCCCCACCGAGGACTAGTACCTCCCCCACTACCCCTGCTACACCTGGTGTCATTAGTCTCACTGGCCTATGCGTCTGCCAGTACTGGTCATACTTTGGCAGCATCCCTAGGTCTTCCAGCCCTGTGTCCCAATCCCATCTCACGGGGACAAGTCCCCGCACCTCTGCTAAAGCTGTAGCCACTGGGATCTCTGCATCCCACTCTCCAACCTCTCTCCGTGTTTGGGCATGTGTCACCTCCCCCACTGGTAGTCCCTGCGGTAATCCAAACTACCTGAGTACCCGCTCTGGTAGGTACCTCTCTATCACATCTGTCCGTCTCCCAAACAGATACTGAGCCTATCTACAATACATGAGCTGCTTGTGCTCATCCTCCCACTCCACGCATAATAGCCATGGCCTCCACACGAATTGGTCCATCTCGTCAATCTGTCACCGCCAGTGACTAACAGATCCCAGCCTCCTATGTGTGATCACTCCCTCATATAGGAATGCATAAGGCTCTCCCCTCCCACGCTGGCACTGTGTCATAGGTCTGATCACAGGGATATGCTCCCACACCCACACCTGTAGAAGTGTCACCCCTGCTGAGAGGCTCTTGCCTCTCCTATACACGCAGTGGTGCATGTCTCGATATAGCTGTCCCAGCACACATGGGCCCCACGCATACTGTTGGCCATGTGTGAACATCCCTGATAGTATTGTGCCCCATCTAACTGATAACCCTCTGGATCTCCGGTCTGGACACAAGAAGCTACCAATCAATGACGCCACTATCCATCTGATCCTATCGCAGAGTCTTGGGACATCTGCCCATCGAATCTCCTCGTCATCTATCCATAGGTCATCTGTAGAGAAGACCTCTACCAAGCCTACCTTGCCCCGCGCCAGGTCAAAGTCCACTATCTCTCCATCAATCTGAATCCTTAGGATGCGATACACATCCTCCAATGTCACTATGGCCTCCCCTATCAGAAAGTGGAATGATGAGGTCTCGCTGTGATATCTCTCTACCACTGCTGTCACCAGGGCGAGATTCTCCCTAATGTGTGTCAAGTGGGCCACATGCCACAATCTTGCATGCTCCAAGAATGCATCCTCCTCCCAGGTCAGCTATACAACCTCATGCACTATCAGGTGGTGTCGCTCCCGTGACATCAATGGTGGCATAATCCTCTACATCCACAACAAATCACTTGTCAGTTCTTCTATACTAGATCTCTCAAGTCCTATCTACACATATTCTATGCTATGCAACCCCCAACCATCCCTTTCCCCTTTTATAACCTAGGATAGGCATCCCTTTTCTCAACCCACAATTATAATTTTCTTCTACTTAATCAACAGTGCTTTGTTCTATACAAAAGTGTTGTACCTCCCTGCCAAACGTGCCACACTGTCTATCTAGACATGCTGCGTTCTCTCTACCAAGTGTGACTTGTTTACCACAAGCACTGCACCCACCTACCAACTGCACCCCTCTACACTACCATAGGCGACTCAATTTCTTCTATCCCCCACCGACCGCACTATTCTACCCTACCAAGTGCGCTGCACTACCTAGCCAAAGGCGCTGTGGCATTTTACCAAACGCGCTACGGTGCTAACAAATAAACCATTAGCACTGCGTTTTAACCAAATGCATTGTGCTTCCCTACCATACGCGCTGCAGCGTGCCAAAAGCGCTCTAATCGACTACCAAACGCGTTGCACATCCCTAAAGTGCTTTTGGCTTCCCTATTCAATCCCCCTAGACCTAGCCCTCCATTGCCCTAAAAATGACAAAATATAATAGGGTTTTTGACCACTTACTGCTGCCGGAGCTCCTGCTGGCCTCCTGTACATCCACACTAGCTCCGCCCGATGCCTATGCGCTGGAATCAGCATATCTCCTCATTGTCAGCTCCTTCCACTCAACTCTTTCACACTAAGTTTGGGGGTCTCTACTCTCTAAATTTAGAAGCTCCTAGGGTGCAAATGAGGATTGTGGTCCCCATGGGACCTATTTATAGCATCCCACCCTCCTTTTCTTTTCTTCCCCCCCTTTCTACTTTTCCTCCTACCTTGTCGCTCACTCCTCTAGTTGAGCGTCAACCCAATCCTTATGTCCCTTCCCTATCTTTCCACTCGAGGGGGCATACGCTGGGGCAACTACCTACCCTGGGGCATCAAAAATTGTATCATGTCTTTAGACAATTAATTTCTCTGACGCAACGCTGTAAACTACATTGCATCAAAGAGGGGCAAAATGTAGACACCCTAAAATGACCAAGTCGCCACACCACTTGCTTTTCATAATCTATCTAATCACCCACATTTCACACATTAATTAAATAATCTAATTATTTAATTAATTTCACCAAATTCTTCTAAATCACATACTTTCAACATTAATTAAATAAATTTTCTTTATTTAGTTAATTAAATTAAATTTTTCTGTTATTCTTCCACAATTAAATAATTTTAATTATTTAATTAGATCATTATCCTCTTTCCAAAAATCAAATCCACATTAATTAAATAAACCTAATTATTTAATTAATTCAACAAATTTCCTCTTATCTACAATTAAATAATTTTTAAATTATTTAATTAAATCAAAATCATTCTTCCAAAACCATGTGCAACAATTAAATAAATTTATTTATTTAATTTGCTTTCAAATCTTCTAAATTAAATAATTCTAATTATTTAATTATTTCTTCCAAAATATCTACTTTAAATTTAAATAAATCAATTATTTATTTAAATTGCTTTTTCTTCTAAATTTGAGTTATCTCTGAAATAACTCAAGCTTTCTTGCTCATCAATTAAATATTTCTAATATTTAATAAAGCAAAATATCTTCTTATTCTCATGCAAATCTCTTCTTCTTGTTTTAAATCACTTAACTGATCATTACATTCTATTAATTGCTTTAACTCATTCTTCTATTCTTGATAACTCCTCTCATGCAAAAGAAAGCAAGACACTTGTCTTCTTCTTATTTGTTGCACATTCCTCAACTGTTCTCCTCCATTGATTCTTCTGAATTATCTGGACCGTTGATCGATCTTCATTGAAACCTATATAAACCCCTCTCATCTCCTTCATTAAGCATCTCTCTCTTCGATCTTATTCTCAGGCATACTTAATAGCACTTTGAGCATACCACGATTCGATTGAGCAACCTTACGATCTCTTAACATTGATCTCTTGAGCACACTACTTGCTTGTTGTAGCTATGGTTTCGCAACTTCATTGAGCAATCTACACTTCTCTAAAGGGAACAATACAAGTTTCGGTAAGAGCTTTCATTTTTCTTTGATTTGATGATAATGGCTTTTACTTAGATTGGTTCGCTTTATGTGATTGGTTTTTGGTTTTATTAGGTAGCTTTAATCAATTTTTCCTCATACACAACCTGCAATCATGAAAACTTTGGGAGGGGGTTGTGTTGTTTAGAGGCTTGCCTCAGTCAAGCCCCAGAGAGACATTCAAGTCTTTCGAACACCGTTGTTAGATAGAGAATGCATGCCCTTGGGAGGTAGAGGAAAAAACCAAATGATAAATGCTCAATAATCACAATAGATGTCACCTTGTAGTGAAGATATCATGGGAGGAAGAAGATCTTCATTCCATGAGAAGATGGATGCTCAAATCTGCAAACACAAACACATAGACAACACAAATCTACTCTTGCCACACAAATAAAGCCTTAAATCACCTTTAGAATGCCTAAAGTTCACAATAGCCATCTAGTTTACAAATGAATGCCTAAACATGCTTTTATATGCAACTACAAACATTCCTACCAAAATTTTGTAAATTCAAACTTACCGTGTCAGCCTAGGGACCAAATAACTATCATAAATCGACACTAGAAATTTAGGCCTAACCCAAAATAGGGTAGGACAAGGGCATGAGTGCCCAATTCCTCCCCCCATATTTTGGATAGGGTTAGGTTCAAGGGGTCCCCCTAGGCCCCATTTGTCATGATACCCAGAGTTCATCCTATCGGGATGTTGAATTATGATGCAAGATGTCCTAAATGCACACTAGAGACCCGAGAGCTAAATCTTTTGAGGGAAAAGCCCCCAAGGGGACATTTTCTGACATTACATTTATAATCTTTGTATGTTGAGGATATTGAGAAATTTGGCCTCTCTAGAAGAAACAAGTGAGTTACAGTGAAGTGGAATTTAGACAGTGAGTTATATGCTGAAGACGATCCAGTAGATTGCTCCACATTTCTTTCTTCTTGAAGATCTTAGTCTGTGGATTGGAAGTTATTTAAAGGGATCTCTGAAGATGCTAAATCCTAAGTTTTAGCCTCGAGTGTGAAGAATTGAGAGAATTGCATTCACCAGAGTAAAACCTACCTTTTTCTAATTATTCTCTAGTGACAGGGAGAAAGTGTTTTTCTCTGCATTCCTCTGTAATAAAGTATTTTTCTTTGTGATTCTAGAGGGAAATCTGGGATGATGATAAGCATCTATAGTTGTAATGGTTTGTGCTTTGGTGGTCTACAAGCTATCTTTCTTTTATGACAGTTGAAGACAGTGAAGTTCATGTGTTATGGTGTGAATATTCCTATTGTTAAAGTGGTTAAGGTTTGTGTGGTTGCTCTTGATGATTATGATGTACTTGTGGATGCCTCCTAATCATGTTCCTATCTTGACATTGGTCCGCATTGAGGAATTGAGATTGTGTCTGAAGATTGTTCCTAGATAACGTAGCATGTAACTAGTCTTAGCTAACTTGGTTAATTCCAGTAATTGCAGAGATCCCTTGAAGATTATGGAAGTGTGTTGTGGCATGGAAGATCATTTTTGGGTCCCAGCTAAGGCATGGCATGGTATACATTTATACTACAATTCCTTAGAATAATTTGTATTAGGTCAAGAACTATTTTGTAAATGTTTGTAATGCCAACCTTGGAGATTGTTCCAATGGTTGATGATTGTAATGCCAACCTTGATGATCATTCCAAGGTTGATGAAGTGTATAAATACTTGTAATTAAGTCGTGGAAAAGATGTCCATGTGAGAAAATGGGAAGATAAGGAAAAGGGAGAGCAGATAAGGCAGAGCAGGGCAGAGGAACTATTGTGCTTTAATACATTAATATCAGACATGTAGAAGATGGTGATTTTGGCAGTGAGCTGCCAGTAGGGTTTAACGGTCCTCAGGGTTTAACAACCCTTATTGTAATCTTTCTAGGTTTAGGGTTGAGGCAGTGAGCTTGCTAAACCTAGATGTACTTCATGGCAGTGAGCCAGTATGTTCTAGTTCCGTGGAGTGACCAAGCTTGAACATCATTTTTCAAAGATTGCAATATATTTTGAGAGCTAATCCTCTACATGGTTTTTCCCCACCTTGGGGTTTTCCACATAAAAATATGGTGTCTCTTGTATTTAATGTTGCATCTATGTTTAAGTTTTTGATTTCATGTATTCATTGTTTAATCATAATAAGTGCAGACAAGTGATTAATGTTTAAGTACAGAAGTGTTTGAGTTTTTGAGACAATTAATTCACGCCCCCTCTCAGTTGTCTAGTGCATTCCAACAAGAACTACCTTACGTCGCACAATCATGGAATTTGCATTCCATTCACACAATTTCCTCCACTAAACATTGAAATCCATCGAGTATATATATCCACAACAAGATTCATGTCACAATCAAGTCAGTAAGCTAGACATGAAACATGTATACAAGTGTTATACCTTGTTGGATTGATCTTATGCATAAACAAGAATGAGGACCCAAACATACAATAGTATTCATATAGTTTGGCATCAATCATTCAACAACTTGGATTAATTCTTCAAAGAATATATCCTTACGACATATATTTATCTTTCGAGTCGGCTTATCCCTTAAATACGCACTTGACTAGCCCAACTGTCATGCCAAAACTTCCAATGTGGACCATATGAGACTCTAAAAATCATAAACAACATTCATTATGGACATCTTAGCATACCTTCAGAACCACGGAGCATAATATTCTTTCATAGAGAAATGTGGATCTCAGAATTGTTGTTCTATCATAGAGAAATATTATCAAACTAGAAGCCGATAAAGAAGAACTTGTCAAATATGATCTAGTGGACTACAAGCACTACAAATCTAAATTTGGATGCTTATGACATGTTTCTACATTTTATTAGAACTACAAATGAAAATACTCAATAATTAAGAAATGCAGACTAAAGTACTCACATGCCTTACACTGTTTCAAGCTTAAGTCTATTCATCTGAACTTAGACAATTCACCATATGACTTCTAGAGGAAGTCAGAACTTGAACATTGGAAAATGTGATCACCAAATATCAATGAATAACATACCTGAACCACATGTAATGATCTTCAACTATGGAGTCATACTGACCCAATCTTTGATACTTTGTAGCTTGCCCATTACTTAGCCATTTTGACTAAGTTAGTCTTCCGGACCTTTGCCAAACCTTATTTCCATCAATGTCAACATTTAACACCTTGTCTTGATCATTAGAGCAGTGTCTCTTTCCAACAATCTCCCCCTTTGGCATTGATGGCAACACTTGGTGAAAAATGCTTGTTTGCTCCCCCTTTCTATACACACTCTATTTTTCTTCTCCCCCTTAGGTGTTTGTCCATTTTTCACTAATTCTCTTCTCCCCCTTTGACATCAATGGCAAAGGTGTAGGTACATGATTCAAAATTTTGTCAAGACAACAAAACTACAAAACCTGTCATACTCTACCACATATGTACAAATACAATCTTCAACTTAATTTGATGTGGGTTGTACGATGTCATTGAAGTTGTTCTTGATTTGAGCCAACTCTCCATCCCAATTCTTCTTTGTATTTTCCAAAATTTGAATATGGCCATTTATTAGGAAGACTAATTTTTCTGGCTTTTGTATCTCATAGGGTGTGTCAATTAGTACACTTACATTCAGTGCTTCTGCTGCAAGATTTGACATTGAGTTTAGCTTAAGACTTATTAGTCCTCTTAATTGACACATTATATTTTTCATTTGATCCCTCTTATTTATTAGGCTACTTATGTTTTTATCAAAACTAATGACTTGTTTCTCTTTGCTACTTGTTTACTTAGTTACCGAGTCAAATGACAGAGATATTTACCAGCTACAATTCCTAATCCTTGATCTTTTCTCCTAACTCTTTTGTGGCTTTCAGACATGATAAACAAAACTTGAACAAATCACAAGATTCTTTAATGGCACTCTAAATACCTTTTATTCCATTGTCTAATAGAGTTTTATCATTAGCTAACATGGTCTTCAATTCGGCTAATCCCATTTTATTAAACTCTTTTCTAACTTTTGTCTCTGCATGTTTTTCAAAAGATTCAAAATGAGTGTTGATTGATTTTATCATACCTTTAAGTTGATCAGTTGATGATAATGATGTATTTTTCTAGTATGCAGACATCAACTTCTCCAACACTTCAGATGCTGCATTAATGAGCTCATTGTCCTGTATATGTGTCTTTATCATCTCTTCCTGTGCCTTTGCTTGAAAAATTGACACTAGTTTGAATTTTTGTATGGGAGACATTGAGCCCAAATTTATTAGTCCTTGTAGGAGTTCAAACTTATCCAAATCTTGTTGTCTCTCCAAAAGTTCCTTAGAAGCAATGTCTCTTGTCATTTCTTCAGACACTTCTTCTTCTTGATTTTTTTCTAGAGGTTCCATGTCCTTATTTTCTTGTTGACCAATATTTTGTTCTATTGTAGGGCTCTTCTCAGCTTGATCAAGTTCTTGATCATCAACTTCTTGATTTGGAGGAGTTGTTCTTGATGGATCCTTGTCCATTCTATCTTGTTCATCACCAGTAGGGGCTTGATCCAATACATGGGATTGACCTTCTTTCTCAGTTTTCTCAGAGCTTTTCTCTACCCCTTGATCATTCATTTCTTTGACTTAACCAAGACTTACTGAAAGATTTGCATCAGGTTTCTCCAAGCCTTGATCCATGGTATCTTCAGGAATAGAAGTGTCAACATCAACATTTATATCTTCTTTGTCTGAAATAGTTGGGATGTTAAGATCTTTAGAATCTCCAAAATTGTTTGCTCTATATTTTTCACAAATTCTTTAGTGTTCCCTGCCATTAGAGTGTTGACTCTTCTTTTTATCTCAATTTTGTCTGCAAGTAACTTGAAAAAATTTTCTCTTTCCTTAGGGGTCACATTCAGACAAAATTTAAGCAATGAAATTTTCTCTTACCTCCCAATCCTTAGTCAGTGCTTCCTCCTTTTTAGCAATCATTATGGTTACTAGGGTGTCAGGAAGGTCAGAGACTACCTCAATGAGGGCTCTATTATAAATCTCCAAATACCTAATGACAGCAACTTCTATGATATCTGTGTCTGCATCATCATAGTCATCATACAGTTGTGCCATAGGTTTCAAATTTCCATCAACTGTAATAGTTTTTAGAACATCTCCAAGATTTATTGTGGCCTCTATTTCTTTAGGCTCTATTTTCATCTTCTTTTTCCTTCTTTTTCTATCAGATGGTTTGTCTGGCTTGCTACCAGAGACTTTGGTTGAATTAACTTTCATTTTCTTAACTTCTTCATCAAATTTTGTTTCCTCTGTATCATCACTACCAACACTAACATACATCCTTTGTCCTTTTGTTTTCTTCCTTTTAGGACCTTTACGAATGGGTGGTTTTGTAGTTGTTAAAGATGGAATACCAGAGGATTTAGATGTTCCAGAGGAACTTGCACCTCTTATTCTTCCTTTTGGTGCAACAGGCACCTCTTGTTCCACCTCCTGAACTTCAAAAGCTTTATTAGCTTCCTTTTCTTTCTCCTTCTCCTTTTCTTTAGCTGCTCTTTTTGGCTCAACTTTAGCTCTTGCGGATAATATTTGTTCTTTGGTGAATCCTTTTCTTTGTGCATATTCGTCTACCATTTTCCTATCCCTTTTCTAGATTTCAGGCTTCCTTAGCTCAACATGAACTTTTACAGATAGCTCTTAATATGTGCCAAACCTTTCCTCTAAGGTATCCCTAGGTTTGCTTAACATGTGTTGGGCATATCCATCTAACACATCAACTGCTACTTCATACCCCATTGGCATAATTCATACTATTCTGGGTTCCACAGCCTCCATCGTACATTGATCCTTACTTACAATAAAGCATATATCATCTTTATATTTCTCCACAATGGTCTTAGGAATCCTTTCCCTAGATTGCATTATTTTTTGGAATAAGTAGCCCCATAGGGCTGAGTTTTGTGCATCTATGTTTCCTATGCTGCTCAACTAGTTTCTAATTTTTTACTACAATAGGTTTGTCTCTAGTCCAAAATTGATTTTTCATGCCTGATAACTCTTGCATAAAGTAGACAAATAAGCACAAAATCAACATGCCATATTTTAAAGGGTATTTGCTTTCTTTTATTTTCTTCAAGTTCTCCATTAATTACTATAAGAGGAGTTCACATAGGTCATACTATGCATTTTCCTTGACCATTTGATATGTGGTGTATATGGTAGTACCAGAGACAGAGTTCTCCTAGTTTGTGAAGTAGAACTTATAGTTGATCACCATGGATGCAAATCTAACTGCATGATCTTCAATGTCACTGATTGTCAATGCCCTTTTGTAAAATTTTGCTTAGTACCTTTCATCACTGTATCATTTTTTACAGCCTTGAACAATATAGGTACTATACTAGTAGGGTTTAATCATGTGACTATTACAAGTATGTGCCTAATCGGTGTTGTCATTGTAGACACCCAAAATTGACCTAATTATCATTAGCATCAAAATATTGCATTAGCTATCATTTGCATTTGTCTAACACACTTGAGAAATTTCCTTATCCCTTATTTCTTATATTAATTAAATAAATTCATGTTTATTTAATTAATTCATTATCTATTTCTTCTATTTCCTCTATTTTATAATTGAATAATCTTCAATTATTTAATTATCTTTATTCTATCTATTTTAATTAAAAAATCTTATTTATTTAATTAAAATTCCTTCATAATCCCACTTTCCAATTAATTAAATAAATTTTATTTATTTAATTAATTCTCTTATTATTTATCTTCACAAGCTGACATGTGTGCCTCTTTCATTTAAAAACATGTGTGGTACTACATCTTTTATTTAATATTTTTCACATGTAGTACTTTTTATGTACATAGTCACACATAAGCCTTATCTTCCTTCCACTTGTCATCTACACATTCACCTATGACTATCATTTCATCTTAGCCATTCACATTGCCACCAAATCTCCACTGTTGATTGATTTTGGTTGAGTTCTATGTAAACACCCTCTCATTCCATAATACATCTATCCAGCATTTTCATATAGCGTCTACATTATCATCCTAAGCATATTGAGCACTTTAGCATCCATCTAGCATATTAGCATTATCATCCATCTATCATGGCAACTTTTATCTTCATAATAGTTCATTGTTGAGAAGCAATCCACATCATAAACATGGAATCATACAATCTAGGTGATATTGTTCTTGAATTGCATGCTTTTGATATCACTTGGATTCAATTCTTTGATGGTGGTAGGATTAGGTTCAATTATATGCTTGATCTTATTAACCTAATTTTTACCTATCACATTTTGGTATGCCTAGTGGGACCCACATCCTTGATTAACTTTGTTGTTTGAAGTTGTTTTTTTGTGAAGATTAGATTTTCTAAGCGCTTACGGCAAATTTCAGTCACTTCTAAGTGAAAACCAGCCACTTCCCTAACACATGCATCACTTTTAAGCCAAAATCTGTCACTTTTAGCATTTTTGGGATCGCTTCTAAGTGAATAGTAGTCATTTACAGTCTTTTTTGTGTCGCTTATAAGCTCATAGTGGTCGCTTCTATCATGATTTGCATTGCTTTTAACCTCTACAAACTAGGGTTTTTGGTTTATATCTATTTTTTTGCAGATCTGGGTCGCTTATGAGTAATAATAGTTCATGTCTTAATTTTTTGCATCACTTTTGAGCCTTATCATTTCACATCTGGGTCTTTCTGCATTGCTTTTAGGTAGTAACATTTCACTTTCAGCAGAATCCAGATCACTTCAGATCAACAGTTGATCGCCTCTGGTAACTGTGCCATTTTTAGTTTTTATCATTTGCAATTTAATTTTCTTGGCTACTAATCAGTTATTTGTGCAGCATCTTATCGATTGTCCAAGAAAAGGAGGTTGTGAAACTACTAACACTTCTGTTGCAGCTTTGATTGGTCCAAGAAATTACATTTTATCACTAATTTAGGAACATTTGGGCTTGGTGCTTAAAAAGAATCATTGTTTGCTCCATGCTTACTTTATCTTTCTTGATTGCTTGATTGTGCATGTTTGTAACCCAAATTTAATAGAAAAAGTATCCTCTCTCCTTGCCTATCAAATGGATTTTGGGTGTATAAGAACTTATTATTATCTTTAGAGGGCCTGCCTTCCCGATGTGAGAAGGGGCACAACCCAAGTGGTAATGGGCTAAAGCTAAGTCCATACGAACCGTTATATAAGAAAAGTGTTTGTGTCGAAAGCCACAAACAACAGGTGTTGTTGTGTTATACTGACAACTAACCTCCCTCAAAACCCTCCAAGGTATAACCCTTGAAGGCTGGGAGACTTCATAATGGAGAGTAGCGCTGCCACACATATAGCCACTTGAATGGATGCCCTTGCTAGAAACCTTGTGTAGTAGCCAAAAACCTTCTATTTGTTGATGCAAAAGGTGGGACCTTTGAAGCTGCCCCGATTCTCATGGTTCTCGGTAGAGATAGCAGGGATAATCCTAAGGTTTAGTGGGGGCAAAAGCCTTGGGAAACCCAAATCTTGGTATATGTGAGAAGTGAGTGCCGTGGAGAGGAAATAGTGCTACCAAGATCTTGAAGCTATCCACTTTGAATAGGCACATTAAGGGGACTCAACAAATACAATCCTTTCCTAGCCTAGGTTGTACAAGTTTGTGATTGTTGTGAGTGTGAGTGACTAAAATCATTGTTTTCTTGTCAAAGACATAATTCAAACATATTTCCTGACAGACATAGATCGCATTTGAATCTTAACTACTCACCTACAAAAACCTAAATCACTTCTAAACAATAGTTGTTCACTTCTTGCAAAACCTGGTCACTTTTAAACCATAGTAAATCACTTTTGACCTGTAACTGACTGCCTTTGGTAAATTTGCCCACCTTCGGTCAACACTATAGTCTGTCATCTAAAACATAACTAGATCACTTTTGAGCTATTATCTGTCACTCTTGGCCTTATCTAAGTCACTTCTAAGCTATCATCAGTCACTTCTAGTCAAATATCAGCAATCACTATCCATCCATCCCAATCAATGGCACTTTCAACCATCCTTAGTTCTATTATCAACTTTTTAATAGTCTTCTAAGCATGTACAGTCACTTGAGCATTTCCTCCTATCTTGAGCATATCAAACCCTTGGACTTTTGGGCTTTTCATCCCTTTTGAGACCCCAAAATAGTAACCAACCAGCAAAACCAACAACCAAACATCAACCTTTTGACTTTACTTAGCTCTAGAAAAACTAGTAAACAACATCAGCAACTAGCTTTTCCCTTGAGTGTGTGAGCTATCCTCTAGGGAAGTTTATCAACAACAACAAAGAAACCAACAACAACCAAGTAACCCATTAGTAAACCAAGAAACTAGTAAACTAACAAAACAAACCAGCATCAAACAATCAGCCAACCATCACTTTTCGAGTCTCAATCCTCACAAGCTAAAGTCCAATTTTCAACATCAATCATCATGCCTCAAACTAGGAGCCAATATAGAGCTAAAATGGAAGCAAAATTGTGAGCTGAGATGGAAGCCAAGATGCAACAATCCTGATCAATGCCCCTTAGAGATGCAACTCAATTTACAATTGGCATTCCTTCTCACATGTTTGTGCTTGATGGATACATCGTTGGATAGTCATCCTCACAACAAGTGTGAACTCAAACATTTTTAGAGACTTACGAAGAGAAATCCCAAGAGGACTTATTAGAATTTAGAGACACACACCTGTGGGATCAATTTGAGAAGCTTGTTTATTTGATCCTAATCACTACTTCTTGCAATTAGCACGTATGGGAGCCAAATTACCAAGTGACTTTGACATATCCACTATTCAAGAACATGATCCAAACACTCTCACTGTTGTTGCAAAGGGACCATCCACTATAGCCACACCATCTCATACCATGTCTATGCTACAAAATCCACCTTCCAACCCATCTCTTTCATTGCCTATTGCTACTCCATCCAACACACCATGCTCAGAGTACACTTTAGAACCTTTGATAACTCTAACCAATGTACTTTCTTTTCTTTCACAAAATCTGAGCGTTCCACCTTTCCATGTTCCATAACATATGCCTTCTCCTACCAAGACCATATCTTGATCTCAAGTAACACAAGCTTTCCATGTTGCACAAGTGCAAACTCCTTAAACATCACAAGCCATCCCAATGTCACAAACTCCACAAGTTTTGTAAGCTATCCAAACACCACAAACCGTACAAGTTTCATAGCCATTGCAATCCACTAGTCTCATTGCATCACATGTGGAAACCCAATCCCATATTCCTATCACTGCTAATATGGTCTCCATGATTTCCACGGATCCATCCAATACACCATACAACCCCAATGTTAGTCTCATTGACATGAGTGACCTGCCTATTGTATCACAAGCTAATCCTAGCACCAATGTCTCTTATGTTGATCAACTTACATCACTTCCACCATCTTCATAAAATCCTTCGCAGACCATCAATCCATCTTATAGAACCCAAGGATTACCCATCATAACCCAACACATGACATATACCAATCCTCATGTTGTCCAAAACATAAACCCAAATGTCCATCCTTCTTCTGCATCCACCAATCCTTCCATCACTTACCATATTACAAACCCAACTCCGAATTCACAACCATTGACCAACATCAATCCATCTTCCACTTCCCATGTGATGCAAACCCTTGGCATTAATTCATCGCAATATACCCAATCACCACTTGTGTCTCAAGGACAGCAATCCTCAAACACATATGTGTCACATACTAATCCTTTGACATATACTGTGAGCACACAACCTCAACAAATGGTCATGTCCTCATACATCCCACAACAACAACCACAATATACATCATATTACACTTCAACTCTGAACCATCAACCTCCTTTGCAACAATAGCAATTATCTCAAGCAGATGTTGAACAAATGATTAACAAGGCAGTAGGACAAAGTTAGAAAACATTTTCCTTAGGAGACATATGTGCTTATCCATTTGACAAATCACTTCATATGACACCTTTTCTGCCACACTTTGAAATTCCACAATTTGACAAAATACAAAGGAAAAGGAAATCTGGAAGACCATCTTAGAGCATTTTTTGTTGCATGTCTCGATGTTGCTCAAGATGATACATATCTTTTGAGACTATTTCCCTGAAGCTTAGCAGGACAAGCTCTTGAATGGTTCTCTCATTTACCTTTAGGAATTAAGTCTTTTACGGAACTAGCAAATAAATTTTAATCACATTTCACTTTTAACATTGAACATGAAGTGAACATGAACGACCTTGTCAACAACAAATAACGCAATGGTGAAGCTTTCTCCTCATTTACTCAATGATGGCATAACATGGCTAGCAAACTATCATGGGAAATACCTAACAAATAGCAGCACAATATTTTTGTCCAAAATCTCCATCCTGAGCTTTCATTCCAACTAAAATTGCAAAGTGCTAGCACCTTTGATGAACTTGTTTCCAAAGAAACCATCATTGAACTTGCTTTAATTGCTAAGGGTACTATCAAGATTTTTTGAGATAACAAAGAAAATCCTCAAAACTTCAATGATAAATCTCACTTTTGGAACAAGAACAAGAATGTTGTTAATGATGGTGTTGTAGATGCAAAGAACATACAAATAGTGAAAGCTCCTATTAACATTCAAGCCGCATCTACAACAAATCAACCATTTCAATGAAACTGACAACAACAAACTTCTCCAAGTAGGAGATATCATATTACTGGATGCACCACCTAATGGCAAACCACTCTTTAAAGCTCCTTGGTACAAAGAGAATGAGTATTGTGACTACTATAGATACAAAGGACACAATACAAATGGTTGTATGTGCTTAAAGCATGTCATTCAAGATTGCATCGATCTAGGTTTAATTAAAATCACACCTCCAACATCACAACCTACACAGCAACCAACATCGAACTATGATTTAGATGCTTTCAAGAATCCACTTCCATCTCATGACAAACCAAGTAACCCTCATACTGGGAATGCCATCCATTACAATTATGAGTCATCCATGATTGGCCGCATTGATCAAGCCCACATTTCTACCATTACTATCCAAGGAAAAGCACCCGACTGGCCTGTAACTACTAGAAGAGGCTGTGTTACCATTCAAGGAGCACCTGTCAATCTGCCTTGACCATCCTCTAGCTATCATATCCTTGATCACCTTGGCAAAACACTTGCACATATTTCCATCCTAGAATTGCTTCATATATTCTCTGCCCACAAAGCTATCCTTGACAAAGCATTGCAAGAATCCTTAGTGCCTAATAATATTGATAGTACACAATTCCAATCTATGGTAGCTAGCATTGTAGCTCCTTGCCACCTAACTTTCTCTGACAGAGATCTTCAACCATCTATCAACCCATCACATAACGAAGCCTTCCACATACAAGTATTCATCAACCAATGCCATATCAAATGAATCTTAGTGGATGGTGGAGCTGGTCTTAATATATGTTCCTTAAAACTAATAAAATAATTGGGATATTTTGAGAAAAATGTGTACACTTCCAAGGTCATTACTATCAAAGCATATGATGATGCAGAGAGAGATACTAAAGGAATCATTCACTTGCCTATTCAAGTTGGTCCGGTCACTATTGACACCTGTTGTTAAGTCCTTGATATTAAGCTTCCATACAACATCATCCTTGGCCACCCATGGATCCATGCCCTCAAAGTAGTTCCTTCTACATACCATCAATGTCTCAAATTTCCACATAACGGTGTTGGAGTTACTATCCATGCCGATCCTAATCCATTTGATTTTTTTCATGATTTTCAAGCTAAATATCAAAGCCCTAACCATATTCCTATCAACACTGAAGCATATCCATCTTCATCTTATGTAGATCCTGTTGCAAGTATGAGGTGAGCCAGTGTTGTCATTGATGTCAACATACTCATATTGCATTGACAAGAAGGATTTGATGAGCTGTGTGCTGAGGATATTGAGAAAATTAGCCTCAGTCAGGAACAGTGAAGAACAGTGATGAGAAGAAGGTAAATGTACTATATAGGATGAGAACCGGAGGATGCGGATTAAAGGGTTAGTAGATATGCGTCTTGAGATGCTACAGATAAGATTTCAGAGGTCCACATGAAGATCTGAAGGAGTTGTGGCTGCCGGTATAGAACCGGGTCCGGCAAGTATCCGGAGGTGACAGAGGATCACAAAAAGGTCCGGTGAGGTCCGGAATTGTATTACCCTAATCTGCGGATTGGAAGGAGTGTTTGGGATGTCCTTGTGATGTGTCATCCTGATTTGTGTATGATTTGGAGGTCCGGAAGTACCTCTTGCATTATGACAGTGGCGACTGACTGTGTTCTTGAAGTTCCAGATGAGGAAGACAAGAGATCCCAGTAAGCAGAGGAAGTGCGGATGTATCCAGACATTCAGACAGGCTTGTGAAGGTTCTTGGATCTTGTTTAGGTTGTGTTGTTGGTCCGCATTGATGGTAGAGCCCGGAATTGAAGTTATTCTTCCGGATGAAGTTCTTGCTCCGTGTAGCCGACCGGATGAGTTGTTCATCCTGTGAATGTTCTTGTGATGGCCGACCGGATGTGTTATTCATCTTGCGGATACTCCTATGGTTGTTTGCCGACTTAGATGTTTGTTCCTAAGTCGATGTCTTGTATAAATAACGGTTTGAGAGTTCATTTCAGTGTGTGGTGTGAGGATGAGTATGGAATAGCGAAGAAACGTGCGAAAGGCAGAGCAGAGATTGTTGGGCTTAATTGGAACTGATCCGGACATGGTAGAGATGTCATTCTCCAGTTCAAGACTGTGATTTTCATCACTTTGTAGGCAGTGTGTCTCCTTGTAGGCAGTGGGCCTCTTTGTGAGCAGTGTGCTCGGGCAGTGAGCCCTTATTGGCATGTGCCATTCATTTTTTCTTTATTCTTCTAACAGAGAATAATTCTTAGGTTAATCACCCCGTGGTTTTTCCCTTAACCGGGTTTTCCACGTCAAAATCTTGGTGTTCAATGTGTTGATGCTTATCTGCTCTTGTGTTTATGTATTATGCTTCCATGGATGATTATTTGATATGCTGCTAACTAACAACAGTGAGTTAAGTGTTTGAATGAGAAGAAGTTTTATACAACTGATTCACCCCCCCCCTCTCAGTTGTATGCCCTAGATCCAACAATTGGTATCAGAGCAGGTTCCTCTGACAAAAGCTTAACCGCTTGAGGAGATCCAGGATGTCGTCATACAAGAAGGATAGTCCGAAGTTCGATGGAACCAACTTCACTCTCTGGAAAGGTCGCATGAAGTGTCACTTGGAATGCATGGGAAAAGCATATCTGGGTATGATTTCAAAACCATATGTACCTCCACAAGGTGGTCCGACAACTCTGAATGAAATCACAGAAGCTGAAAACAATCTGCGGACCAAGGAAGCTCTTCTAAGCGCATTGAATGACTCAGATCTCTCGAATGTCATTGATCTACCCATGGCATATGAGATCCTAACTAAACTGGAACTTCTGTATGAAGGAGATGAGTTTGTCAAAAGTGCAAGGTTGCAAAGTCTGAAAGGGAAATTTGAAAGATTGAAAATGAGAGATGATGAAAACATCACTACCTTTATGCCAAGAGTAAATGAGCTGGTATGTGGAATCAGAAATGCTGGTGGAACTTTAGATGAAAATGAGATTGTCTGCAAAATCCTAAGATCCCTTCCTGCTGCCTACAAAATCAAAGTTGCTGCCATTGATGAATTCAGAGCCCACACAACTGTCACAAGAGAACAACTGGCTGGCAAACTAGCTGCATTTGAAATGACCGAGTTTGGAGATGATCCTCCCAAGACAGAATCTGCTTTCAAAGCCAGTGCCTATGTGAAAGGCAAACAGAGATTTGATCCGGGTGAAAACTCATCAAAGAAAATGTCATGGTATGATCAAGCAAGAAGAGACATGGAAGAAGAAGAAGCAGAAACATCTCAACTTGAAGCCCTCATTGCAAAGAGACTGCCAAGAGGATCCGGTAAGTATGAAGGAAAACTACCCTTTAAGTGTTTCAACTGCAATAAGATTGGTCATTTTGCCTCAAGATGTCCGGAGAGATCTGCAAGATCTAATACTCACAGACAAAGGTTTCAAAAGAATTGCTATTATGTTCATGAAGAAGATGACAATGAAGGAGTAACAGATGATGAATCAGAACCAGGAAGCAAATCCGGAAATGAGTGGGTGTTTATAGCCATCAAGGAAGAAGATTCCTTGCTCTCTGAATCTGTCAATCACAAAGTTGTTGAAAAAGCCTTGGCTGCTCAAGTGGAAGAAAAGGATGATTGGGTTATTGACAGTGGATGTTCTCACCATATGACTGGTGACAAGAATAAGTTCTTAGACTTGGAAAGATATGAAGGAGGAATGGTAAAGTTTGGTGACAATTCTGCTGGCAGAATCAGAGGTAGGGGTACTATTTCCTTTGATGGTAAGAGCAAAACAGGAAATGTACTGTATGTTGAAGGATTGAAGCACAATCTTCTCAGTGTTGGTCAGTTAGTGGACAAAGGCTATGATCTCTGGTTCAAGAATGGAAAATGCAGAATCTTTACAAGCTCCGGAACTGAAATTGCATCCGGTACTCAGACAAGAGGTAACATCTTTCATCTGGTTGGTTCAAATAAAAATTGTTTGTTTGTTCAAATTGATCAGAGTTGGTTATGGCATAGAAGAATGTGTCATGTAAATTTTGATAACATCATCAAAATAAGCAATACTCAGGCTGTGAGAGATCTTCCAAAGTTGATAAAACCTACAAATAGTGTGTGTAAAGAATGTCAGTTAGGCAAACAAAGCAGAGTCTCTTTTAAAAGCAAAGACCAGTCTTCTACCGGATTGTTGGAATTAGTACATACTGATCTATGTGGTCTGACAAGAATCAAGAGTCTGCAAGGTGATAGATATTTCATGTTGTTAATAGATGATCATTCCCGAATGATGTGGGTTACCTTTCTAAAAGAAAAATCAGAAGCTTTTGAGAAGTTCAAAATCTTCAAAGCTATGGTGGAGAATCAAACCGGATTGAAACTAAAGTGTCTAAGGTCTGATAGAGGTGGTGAATTTACATCTGGCGAATTCATTGACTTTTGTGAGAAACAGGGTATAAGGAGACAGTTGTCTGCTCCTAAGACTCCACAGCAGAATGGAGTAGTTGAGAGAAAGAACCGGACCATCCAGGAAGCTGCTAGGACAATGATGTTGGAAGCAAATGTTCCTCAAATGTTTTGGAAAGAAGCTATCAGCACTGCAGTCTACACTCTCAATCGAGTTCAAATCAGAAACAACACCGGTAAGACCCCCTATGAACTCTGGTTTGGCATCACTCCTACTGTGAAATATTTCAGAGTATTTGGTAGCAAGTGTTATATTAAAAGAGATGAAGATCTAGGAAAGTTTGATGCTAGAAGTGATGAAGGAATTTTCTTGGGGTACTCCACTCAAAGCAAAGCATACCGGTGTTACAATAAGAGATTGAGGAAGATGATAGAAAGCACCAATGTAAAGGTTGATGAAGGAATTGAGAAGCCTTCAAGATTTTATGAGTTTGATGAAGATGACCAAGACAGTGTTCAAGGACCTCAATCCTCTCCGATGAGACAGAGTCAGCCTGATCCGGTAAATCAGGAAGAAGAGTTAGGTTTGAATGAGGCTGATCAAGAAACAGCAGTGCTGGATACTCCAAAAATTCCAAGGTATGTAAGACTGAATCACTCTGAAGATCAGATCATAGGTGACAGAAGCAAAGGTGTACAAACTAGAAGGAATATTGCTCAAGATTAGAATGAATGTTGTCTGATTTCAAAGATTGAACCTAAAACAATAAATGAAGCCTGCAATGATGAAAACTGGACCAAGCAATGGAAGATGAACTGATGCAAATTGAGAAAAATCATACTTGGGATCTTGTTCCCAGACCTAGAGACAGGAATGTAATTGGAACCAAGTGGGTCTTCCGGAACAAACTAAATGAAGCTGGTGAAGTAATCAGAAACAAAGCTAGATTGGTCTGCAAAGGCTACTCTCAAATAGAAGGAATTGACTTTGAAGAGACTTTTGCTCCGGTAGCAAGAATTGAAGCAGTCAGATTACTTCTTGCATTTGCTGCCTTCAAAGACTTCAAGGTATATCAGATGGATGTCAAGTCTGCCTTCCTAAATGGTGATCTGGAAGAAGAAGTCTACATTGAACAACCGGATGGATTTCAATTGTCTGATAATAATGATATGGTCTGCAAGTTGAAGAAAGCTTTGTATGGATTGAAGCAAGCCCCAAGAGCATGGTATGAAAGGTTGGATAAGCATCTTGTGCAGATTGGATTCAACAAAGGTACTGCTGACAGCAACTTATATTTCAAAATTGATCATGAAAACATTCTGATTGTTGAAGTGTTTGTGGATGATATCATTTTTGGAGGAAGAGATAGTATGTGCAAAACTTTTGCAAATCAGATGAAAAGTGAGTTTGAAATGTCTATGCTTGGTGAAATGAATTTCTTCTTGGGTCTACAAATTACTCAAACAAAAGAAGGGATCTACATTTCTCAGACCAAATATGTGAAAGAATTGTTAAAGAAATTTGGTATGGAAGACTCAAAGCCTATGAACACTCCTATGGCAACCGGATGTAAGTTAAGCAAAGATGATGATTCTCCAAAGGCAGATCAGACAAAGTATAGATCAATGATTGGTGGATTGTTGTATCTCACTCAAACTAGACCAGATATAATGCAGGCTGTTGGTCTTGTGGCAAGATTCCAGGCTGATCCTAGAGAATCTCATGTTATGGCAGTCAAAAGAATTTTTAGATACTTGAAAGGAACAGTTGAGTATGGTCTATGGTATCCTAGAGATCTGGATTTCTCTCTTCATGCTTACACAGATGCAGATTGGGCAGGAGATGTGGATGACCGGAAGAGCACTAGTGGTGGAGCATTCTTTTTGGGGAAGAGATTGGTTTCTTGGCTAAGCAAGAAACAAGATGCAATATCTCTGTCTACAACTGAAGCAGAATACATTGCAGCAGCAGGTAGTTGCACTCAAATCTTATGGATGAAGCAGATGCTAAGAGACATCAAAGTTGAATATGAGGAGCCTATCACAATTTTCTGTGATAATTCAAGTGCAATTAATATTTCCAAGAATCCGGTATTGCATTCTAAGACTAAGCACATATCTATCAAATTTCACTTTTTGAGAGAACAAGTAAACAAGGAAGAAGTCAAATTGGAGTATGTTCCCTCCAAGGATCAGATTGCAGATATCTTTACAAAACCTCTTCCCAAGGACTCTTTTGAATATCTCCGGGAGAAGTTAGGGGTCATGGCCCCTCCAGTGATGAACTAAGATGCACTGATGTGCATCAGTCCGGTGGCTATCACAGTCATATCTTGTGATCCGGACTAATGGGGAGCTGCAACTAAGGGGGAGCAGCTGGTATGATTCTGATGTATGAGAATTGCAAGTATGAGCCCTTTGCCATTGATGTCAAAGGGGGAGAGAAGACATGTGAAAAACAAGTGGCTGATGATCAAAGGGGGAGCAGTAAAGGAAGAGAAGACATATGAAAAGCTGAAGTTCTTGTCCTAATGGTTTTTCACATCATATGTTGCCATCAATGACAAAGGGGGAGATTGTTGCAAGTATGAGGTGAGCCAGTGTTGTCATTGATGTCAACATACTCATATTGCATTGACAAGAAGGATTTGATGAGCTGTGTGCTGAGGATATTGAGAAAATTAGCCTCAGTCAGGAACAGTGAAGAACAGTGATGAGAAGAAGGTAAATGTACTATATAGGATGAGAACCGGAGGATGCGGATTAAAGGGTTAGTAGATATGCGTCTTGAGATGCTACAGATAAGATTTCAGAGGTCCGCATGAAGATCTGAAGGAGTTGTGGCTGCCGGTATAGGACCGGGTCCGGCAAGTATCCGGAGGTGACAGAGGATCACAAAAAGGTCCGGTGAGGTCCGGAATTGTATTACCCTAATCTGCGGATTGGAAGGAGTGTTTGGGATGTCCTTGTGATGTGTCATCCTGATTTGTGTATGATTTGGAGGTCCGGAAGTACCTCTTGCATTATGACAGTGGCGACTGACTGTGTTCTTGAAGTTCCGGATGAGGAAGACAAGAGATCCTAGTAAGCAGAGGAAGTGCGGATGTATCCAGACATTCAGACAGGCTTGTGAAGGTTCTTGGATCTTGTTTAGGTTGTGTTGTTGGTCCGCATTGATGGTAGAGCCCGGAATTGAAGTTATTCTTCCGGATGAAGTTCTTGCTCCGTGTAGCCGACCGGATGAGTTGTTCATCCTGCGAATGTTCTTGTGATGGCCGACCGGATGTGTTATTCATCTTGCGGATACTCCTATGGTTGTTTGCCGACTTAGATGTTTGTTCCTAAGTCGATGTCTTGTATAAATAACAGTTTGAGAGTTCATTTCAGTGTGTGGTGTGAGGATGAGTATGGAATAGCGAAGAAACGTGCGAAAGGCAGAGCAGAGATTGTTGGGCTTAATTGGAACTGATCCGGACATGGTAGAGATGTCATTCTCCAGTTCAAGACTGTGATTTTCATCACTTTGTAGACAGTGTGTCTCCTTGTAGGCAGTGGGCCTCTTTGTGAGCAGTGTGCTCGGGCAGTGAGCCCTTATTGGCATGTGCCATTCATTTTTTCTTTATTCTTCTAACAGAGAATAATTCTTGGGTTAATCACCCCGTGGTTTTTCCCTTAACCGGGTTTTCGACGTCAAAATCTTGGTGTTCAATGTGTTGATGCTTATCTGCTCTTGTGTTTATGTATTATGCTTCCATGGATGATTATTTGATATGCTGCTAACTAACAACAGTGAGTTAAGTGTTTGAATGAGAAGAAGTTTTATACAACTGATTCACCCCCCCCTCTCAGTTGTATGCCCTAGATCCAACAGATCCATCCGCCCTACTCAAGCCATCATCTAGCAAAGCCACTCCAATTCTCTATATCAAGTACACTGAACATGGTCTAGGTGAGTACACATTGCAAGAATCTTTTTGTGTTGGAACTCTTACCTTGTCTCCCAAATCTCATGGTGAACCTTCTACATCCAAAGCATCTTCATCTGTAGCCATTATAAAAGCTCCCCCTACAATATTCATTAAAGGTGGATTCCTTGATGATGAAGACATTGATGGCATTAATTCTTGGATATTCTATGATGAGAACGACCAAGTGCAACTTGAAGTGGAGAGATATAACAATGGGTTTTGCATCATTAAGAACATGGGCTACAAAGGACATGGTGGATTGGGATCATAGGAACAAGGACCTATTGAACCCATTATTGTGTCTAAGAAGTTTAACAAGCAAGGTCTTGGCTTTCAGCCGGAGGTACCACCTTCTAAAGACATTAAGTGCATTTTTGATATGGCATCCAAACCTTCTTCGGTAAGAGAGACTTCTAATTCAGATACCATCGATGACTCCTCACTTCATGTCACCAACCATTTTCAAGAAACCTCCATCTTCATGATTTCTACCACTTCCTCTAGCCAAAACCGTTCGTCCGTTACCCTTTCACTCATATATCCTAACCTTGTTGATTGGGACCAACAGGGGGCACCTATATTGGACACATTTGAAAATGATGAAGCTATTTCTAAATTCATGGGCTTACGACAAGGCATTCCATTGGGTGATCATAAAGAATGTTTCATGATGGATCTCCCTAAACTAGCATATTTTGGCATAAGCATCAAATCCTTCAGTCGCAAAAGTGAAATAAATAGAATCAAAAAAGATAGGTCACTAGGTGAAAATTGAAAGGTGCCTCTTGACCATGAAAAAAGTAAAAAAAAAGGACATATCCGAGGGTCAAAACCTCCCTAAGGTGCCTGAGGATGGGGGATTTGATCTTCCCATCACCACTGATTACCATGAAAAATCAATAGTGCTAGTTGAAAAATCTCAAGACATGAACTTAGGTACAGAGAAGAATCCAAAGATCACATATTTGGTAGCATCACTATCAGAGCAGAAAAGAAGAAATTTCACAACATTCTTCATAAAAAGAGCTATCAATTTTGCATGGACTTATGCTAACATGCCGGGTCTAGATCCATCACTTGTGGTACATCATTTAGTAGTATCTCCTAATGCAAAACCAATCAAACAAAAACTGCACAAAATGCATCCGTAAATAGCTATTTTGGTCAAACTAGAGATTCATAAGTTATTAGAAGAAAAGTTCATAAGGCCTATTGATTATCTAAAATGGGTTTCAAACTTGGTACCTGTACGAAAACTTGATGGATGAGTTCGCTGTTGCATAGATTTCAGAGATCTCAATAAAGCATGTCCTAAAGATGACTTTCCACTACCAAGCATAGAGAACATTGTAGATCTCACAGCTGGACATGAAATGCTTTCCTTGATGGATGCATTCTCAGGATATAACCAAATCAGAATAGCAGAGGAAGATCAAGACAAAACATCATTCATTTGTCCATGGGGTACATATTGTTGGGTTGTAATGCATTTTGGTCTCAAGAATGTTGGAGCTACTTATCAACGAGCCATGACAATTATTTTCCATGACCTTTTCCACACTATCATGGAAGATTATGTTGATGATATTCTAGGAAAATCCAAGACAAGAGAAGAGCATCTATAGGTGTTAGCACAGATCTTTGATCGATTAGAGAAGTATTGATGTAGGAGCATCCAGTGGTGTAAGGGCAATCTTCAATCACCCAAAAAGAAGTTAATTTAAAATCATTGTAGTTGTTTTCATTTCTTTCCATAATTAGTGTTTTTGGTTCCATAATATCTAGAATAATGATGTAGGACTTTCAGTTTTTCCAAAACTGCTAAAAATAGCAACCTGCCTGTTTTGGAAATTGTAGATACTATTTTTGGAAAGTTTGCATTTGGCCATGGATTGAAATGATAACTTACAAAAAGTTACATAACATAAATATAAGACCTTTGGTGAAAGAATCAGGCAAAGATTATTTGTGAGCTGAAAGATATTAAAGTTTTGTTTTTCGAAAAGCCCCTGAATTTTTTTGAAAAGAGATATGAGGCACTAAAACATCCCATAACATCCTAAAAAGTTGACGTAAATTTGTTTACAAATTTCTATCATGATAGTTCACATCGCAATCTTTCCGGTGCTTAAAACGGTTCATCAATCAGATACCTGAATCAAAAGTTATGCTTCCCAGAAGTTGACCTACTTTTGGAGGGAGTTGCAAATTTTGAAATTCAACTAGAGGCTGCCAAAAAGTGCTATTTATGACTATTTTTGGGAACCCTGGGTAGTAGAAGAGTTAAGGGGGTAAGTGTATAGTCAAGAATAGGTGGGAAAACAAAAACCCTAGCTGATTTAGGGTTACAGAAGGCTGAAGATTCTAGAGTCTTAATGTTGCGGAGGTTGTAATGTGTTGCAGCTAGTAGAGGATTCATCCTCTGATTGTAATTGAGCTTCTGTAATGTAATGAGTTGCCCAGATCAATAAAAGAAAGTTCTATTTTCTATGTTCAATTTTTGTTGTTGTGTGTTTTGTGATTTACCCCCTTCATCAAGTGGTATCAGAGCAAGGTTTCCTAAGTGTGTAGATAGATCACCAACCGTGAGACAGTTTGCACTAGGACCTGAGGTTGTGGGTTTGCTACGGAGATCAAGATGCCTCCACGAAGAAATAATGTTGGGAGGAATGCTTTGACAGAAGAGGGTTTTCGAGCCCTGCAAAGGGAAATTGATGTATTGCAAGAGGAGCTACAAAGAGGGTTTGATCCGAGAACAAGAGAAGAAAGCAAAGATGAAGCTGAAGAGGAGCTATCTGAGGAAGAACAAGAAGCTGCAGGAGATCCTGTAGAAGTTAGGTTGTTGAAGGCCATATCTAAGATTAGAAAGAGGCACATGATCCAAGTTTCTACATATTCTAGAGATTTGAATCCGGAACAACTTATTGATTGGATCAATGACATGGAGAGTATTTCAAGTATGAAGATGTGGAGGACCCAGATCGAGTCAAGTTTGCAAAAACAAAGTTGAAGGGCCACACCAATATTTGGTGGAAGGAGGTACAGTTTGAGAGGAACAAAAGCGGAAAAGGAAAGATCACCAGATGGGAACACATGGTGGAGAAATTGAAGAAGTAGTTCATTTCTATGGACTATGAGATGGAGTTAATGAAGAAGCTGCAAGGACTGAAGCAAGGTAACAAGTCTATCAAGGAGTATACAGAAGAGTTTTATAAGATTACTATCAGGACAGGCCATACAGAGTCCAACAAGGAGAAGGTAGCCCATTACATTAATGGGTTGAGGCCGAGTATTCAAGAGGAGCTGAGCCTAGTTAGAATGACCACCATAGAAGATGCATACCAATTTTCCCTAAAGGTGGAAGAGAAGCTGAATAAAAGATTTGACAACAAGCAAAGGGGAAGAGGTCAAGGTAGAAGGACTGGTGGAAGACCCTATGGGGACCGAAATGAAGATGCAAAGAAAAGTGAAGAAGATGGCACTAGTTGAAATCAGAGAAGAGATAATACCTACCGCCCTCGTGACTAGAACAATGGTGAGCAAAGAGGAAGAGGAAGAGGCAGACCTGGGCAAGGACCTAGAAGAGAATGTTTTAGAGGAACCTATTTCCAATGTGGAGAAGAAGGGCATCGGGCATATGATTGTTTGCAACATCAAGGAAGGAAAAATAGAAGACCTGAAGGTAATGCATGAGTTGCACATGTAGATGAAGATGTACAATCTGAGCATTCTAAAGATGCTGAAAGGGGAGAAACCCTAGTTGTCAGAAGAACTTTGCTGAATGAGGAGAAAGAACCCAATCAGAGGAAGAATTTATTCTGCACAAGGTGCAAATGTGAAGGTAAGTTTTGTGACATTATTATTGATAGTGGAAGTACTGACAATCTTGTTTTAGAGGAGATGGTTGACAAGTTGAAGTTGACAAGAAGAAAGCATCCACATCCATATCAGATTGTATGGTTGTAGAAGGACCATTGAGCTTTGGTCAATGAGCAGTGTTTAGTGAAGTTTAAGATTGGAGACTACCATGATGAGGTGCTGTGTGACATCATACCGATGGATGCATGCCATATGTTGTTGGGGAGGCCGTGGCAGTATGATAGGAGCACTGTCCATGATGGTCATGCAAACACATATTCCCTAACAAAGGATGGAGTTCATCATAAGTTGAAGCCCTTGAAGGAGGTGGAAGAAAAGGTATGTAGTACTGCCAGAATTTGCTTGGTAGATGGTAGAAAATTTTTGGAGGGTATGAAGCATGAGTGTCATTACTTTGCATTGATTCTTAAGATTAGTCAAGAGAAATGTGAAGATGTACCAATAGAAGTTTTAGATATGTTAGAAGAATTTCAAGATATTATCTTTGATAATGTCCCAAAAGGTTTACCACCGGTGAGGAAGATAAGTCACCAAATGGATTGATACCAGGAGTTAGTTTGCCAAATAAGGCAGCCCACAGAATGACTCCTATAGAGAGTGAAGAGCTAAATAGATAAGTTCAAGAGCTGTTAAGGAAGGGACTGATAAGGGAGAGCCTAAGTCCACGTGCGGTACCTACAGTACTAGCACCAAAGAAAGATGGAGAAGGGAGAATGTGTACAAACTCTCGAGCCATCAATAAGATCACAATCAAGTATAGATTTCCATTACCTAGAATGGATGATATAATGGACTATTTGAGTGGAGCCAAGTACTTCCCGAAGATTGACCTGAAGAGTGGGTATCACTAGATCCGTATCAAAGAAGGAGATGAGTGGAAAACAGCCTTCAAGACAAAGGAAGGTTTGTATAAGTGGTTAGTCATGCCATTTGGGCTAACCAATGCATTGAGCACATTCATGCGGCTCATGAACGAGGTACTGAAAGAATTTTTAGGAAGTTTTGTTATTGTGTATTTGGATGATATTTTGATTTTCAGTAAGACTTGGGATGAGCATCTGATACATATCAGAAAAGTTTTAGAGAAGTTAAGGGAGGAGAAGTTGTTGATTAATCTGAAGAAATGTAGTTTTGCAAAGAAGGAGTTGGTATACCTAGGATTTGTTGTCTTAGAGGAAGGTCTTAAGATGGAGCTATAAAAAGTAAGGGCTATCATTGAATGGCCTACACCAAGGAGTGCAACGAAGGTATGATCTTTTCATGGTTTGGCAAGTTTTTACAAAAAGTTTATTAGGAATTTTAGTAGCATTTGTGCACCCCTAACTGAGACAATGAGAGGGGATAGAAAAGAGTTTAGATGGACTAAAGGAGAAGACAAGAGCTTTGATACATTGAAGTAGAAAGTCATAGAACAACCTATTTTGGCACTTCCAAATTTCAATAAGGTATTTTAGGTAGATTGTGATGCTAGTGGTAGTGGTATAGGAGCTATTTTGAGCCAAGAAGGTAAGCCCATTGCCTATTTTAGTGAGAAGCTTAATGATGCCAAGAAAAAGTATTCTGTTTATGATCAGGAGTTTTATACAATAGTTCAGGCTTTGAAGAAATGGAGACATTATTTCTTGCCAAAGGAGTTTGTTTTATATACTGATCATCGGGCTTTGTAGTATCTTAATAGTCAAGGAAAGTTTAATCAAAGGCACTTAAAATGGGTTGAGTTTTTGTAGAGCTATACTTTTCTTTTGAAGCACATGAGTGGAAAGTCCAACAGAGTTGAATATGCCTTGAGCAAAAGGCAAAATTTGTTGACAGAAATGAAGATAGAGGTTGTTGGGTTCGATGAGCTCAAAACTTTGTATCTTGAGGATCCAGATTTTGCAGAGGCTTGGAAATCTTGTTTAGAACCTATTACTTTGGACAGGACAAAATGGTTGGATTTCATAATCTAAGATGGCATGTTGTTTAGAGGAAGCCAGTTGTGCATTCTAAGGAGTTCCATGAGAGAGAATCTGATAAAGGAGAAGCATAGTGGAGGATTGGATGGACACTTTGGTCAAGATAAGACCATTGCTATTGTTGGTGAAAATTATTATTGGCCATAGTTGCAGTAGGATGTGAGGAAATTTTTGCAGAGTTATAGAGTATGTTGGATGGTGAAAGGAGCAAGTCAGAATACAGGTCTATATTAGCCACTACCTATACCAGAGAAACCATGGGATGATATCAGTATACATTTTGTTCTTAGTTTACCAAGGACATAGAGAGGACATGATTCCATTTTTGTGGTGGTGAATAGATTCTCGAAGATGGCACATTTCATTCCTTGTAAGAACATTAATGATGCTGTTCATATTGCTGATTTATTTTTTAGGGAGGTGGTGAGATTACATGGTCTACCAAAGGGCATAGTTTTAGATCGAGATACCAAGTTGGTTATTTCTGAAGGACATTGTGGAAGAAGTTGAAGATAGATTTGAAGTTCAGTTCTACACACCATCCACAGACTGATGGACAGATGGAAGTGGTGAATAGGAATTTGGGTAACCTGCTACGATGCTTAGTAGGAGATAAGCCCAAGTGATGGGATTTGATTTTACCACAAGCAGAATTTGCTTACAACAATTCTATCAATAGGAGTATTGGTAAATCACCATTCCAGATTGTATATGGCAATAGCCCGAGAAATGCTTTTGAGTTAAGGAAGATGGATAAAGGAGAAAAGACAAGTGTTGAAGCTGAAGACTTTGCAGAACATCTAAAGAATTTGCATGAAGAGGTGAGAAAGCACATTAATAAGATGAATATTTAGTACAAGGCTAAGGCAGATCAGAAGAGGAGGTATAAGGAGTTCCAAGTAGGAGATAAAGTCATGGTTCACTTGAGAAAAGAAAGGTTCCCAATTGGAACATACAATAAGTTGAAAATGAAGAAATTTGGACCATGTAGAATCCTGAAGAAGCATGATTCAGGAAATGCATATGAGGTAGAGCTACCAAGTGGGATCAATATTTCTCCTATTTTCAACATTGCTGATTTATCAGAATATCATGAAGGTGGAACAAAGGATGGACCAACAGAAGCATAGTGGAGTATTTCTGCATCTACTTCAATGGAGGAGATAGAAGAGATCTTGGATAGCCATGTGAGAAGAAGTACTCGGAACAAGCAATATGAATAATATCTGGTAAAATGGAAAGGAAGGCCTGTTGAAGATTCTTCTTGGTTGTCTAAGGTAGAGGTTGACCAATTGGGTTTTCCTCACACAAATATCTAAGACGTGATAGGGTCACTTCTCAAATTACCTTGGGTGTCTGATGCAGGAGCATCCAGTGGTGTAAGGGCAATCTTGCATCACCCAAAAAGAAGTTAATTCAAAATAGTTGTATTTGTTTTCATTTCTTTCTATAATTAGTGTTTTTGGTTCCATAATATCCAGAATAATGATGTAGGACTTTAAGTTTTTCCAAAACTACTAAAAATAGCAACCTGCCTGTTTTGGAAAGTGTACCTGCTATTTTTGGAAAGTTTGCATTTGGGCATGGATTGAAGCGAAAACTTACAGAAAGTTACATAATAGAAATATAAGACCTTTGGCAAAAGAATCAGGCAAAGATCATTTGTGAGCTGAAAGATATTAAAGTTTTTGTTTTCTGAAAAGCCCCTAAAAATTTCTGAAACGATATATGAGGCACTAAAACATCCCATAACATCCTGAAAAGTTGACAAAAATATGTTTATGAATTTCTAGCGTGATAGTTCACATCACAAGCTTTCCGGTGCTTAAAACAGTTTGTCAATCAGATACTTGGATCAAAAGTTATGCTTCCCAGAAGTTGACCTACTTTTGGAGGGAGCTGCAAATTTCAAAATTCAGCTGGAGGCTACCAAAAAGTACTATTTATGACTATTTTGGGAACCTTGGGTGGTAGTAGAGTTAAGGGGGCAAGTGTAGAGTCAAGAATAGGTGGGAAAATAGAAATCCTAGCTGATTTAGGGTTACAAAAGGCTGAAGATTCTAGAGTCTTGAGGTTGGGAAGGCTGTAATGTCTTGCAGCTAGTAGAGGATTCATCCTCTAATTGTAATTAAGCCTTTGTAATGTAATGAGTTGCCCAAATCAATAAAAGAAATTTCTATTTTCTGTGTTCAATTTTTGTTGTTGTGTGTTTTGTGATTTACCCCCTTCATCAAGTCAGACTAAACCCAAAGAAATGTGTATTTGGTGTAACATCTGGTAAATTGTTGGGATATATTGTGTCTCGACGAGGAATTGAAGTAGATCCTAACAAAGTAAAAGCTATCATGGAAATGCCTTCATCATCAAATCTGAAGCAGTTTCATAGTCTACAAAGGAGGTTACAATCCATTCATAGATTTATCTCACAACTGGCAGATAAGTGTCATCCTTTTCAACATCTCCATTGCAAGGGTGAACCTTTTAAGTGGGATGAAGAATGTCAATAGGCCTTTGACAAAATAAAAGAATATCTAGAAACACCTCCTGTGTTAGTACCTCCTATACTAGATCGACCACTATTTCTCTACATATCTTCAACAACAACAGCATTGGGTGCCCTTCTAGCTCAACATGATGATTCAGGAAAAGAACAAGTCATTTACTACATCAAAAGAACTCTTATGGGATATGTACTTAACTATTCACCTATGGAAAAAGCATGTTTAGCATTGGTGTTTGCTTCCCAAAAATTGCAACTTTATATGTTGAACCAAACAACAAAGCTCATATCTAACGTTGATCCACTCAAATATCTTCTCTCCAAAGCAATCCTCATGGGAAGACTAGAAAAATGGGTTATGATTTAAAGTGAATTTGACATACACTATTTGGATTGCAACACCATAAAAGGACAAGCTATCACCGATCAGTTAGCCACAATACATGTCATAGATATTCAACCAATACATCTAGAGTTCTCTGATGAAGAATTGTTCAATCTAACTTCACCAACATTGTGATAATTATACTTTGATGGATCTTATACACAACATGGATCAGGAGCAGGGATATAATTTGTTACCCCTCAAGGAGATTGTATCTCAAAATCATACAGAATTGCATTTCCATGTACCAATAACATAGCAGAATATGAAGCTTTAATCAAAGGATTACGCATGGTAGTACAATGGGCTATCAAATAGCTACAGGTTTTTGGTGATTCTCAATTAGTTATCAGATAGGTCTTAGACAAGTATCAAACAAAGGATGAGAAGCTCTTTCCATACAAGGTAATGGTTGATGATTTCAAGAAGTACTTTGACACTATCACCTATGAACAGATCCCAAGGATACAAAACAAAGCAGCATATGCCATGGCTATGATTTGATCTCTTCTAGACATGTCGTCCAATACACATAAGTGTGAGTTTCTAGTTGAACAGCTTCTGATTCCAACATTTGAAGTACCGCAGTTTGAGCTTATATGTGAGATTGTTGGTCCCAATTTGCCTTGGCATGAGGACATATACAAGTATCTCCACAATCAAACCTTTCCATTTCAACTATCTAATACCCAGCGAAAAACCTTTATCCATCGAGCCTCTTGCTACACTATCCTAGGAGACACCCTATATTGCCAGAGTCTTGATTCTGAGGAAGCAAAGGTTGCCTAACATGAGATACATGAAGGTGTCTACAGATTGCACTTTACTAGCCCTGGTCTTGTTAAGAAACATCTACGAGCTGGATACTATTGGCCAACTATGGAGAAAGATGCACAACAATTTGTAAAGAGATGTCTACAATGTTAGAAACATGGAGATCTAATACATGCACTAGCACATGAACTTCATCCTATCACTACTCCTTGGACCTTCTCGCAATGGGGACTTGATCTCATATGTAAAATCCATCCTACTTCATCAAATGGTCATAAGTTTATCATAACTGCCACTGAGTACTTTACAAAGTGGGTGGAAGCAATACCAATGACTTATATTACTGGCAAGCAAATATCTAAGTTTATCTTACACTATAGCATTTGTCGATATGGAGTTCTTCAAGCCATTGTCACTGATAATGGTCATCCTTTCAAGAACCAAGAGGTTAGAGATCTTTGCAACAAGTTCCATATCTAGCATAGATTCTCTACACCCTACTATCCTCAAAGTAGCAACCAAGCTGAGGCTTCTAACAAAACAATCATCAAAATCCTTAAAAAGATAGTCAATGAAGTTGGTCGTGATTGGCACCTACAATTTAATCCTACATTATGGGCTTATAGAACAAGTATCCAAACTCCCACTAGTGCTACACCTTATGCTCTTGTGTATGGCACTGAAGATATTTTACCTATTGAGGTTGAGATCCCCTCACTGCGAGTATCTCTACAACATACTATCTCAAATGAAGAATATCGAGTATCCAGACTCCATGATCTTGAGCTATTAGATGAAAGGCATCTTATAGCACTCAACCATCTTCAAGTCTATCAAAATCACCTACATCACAGCTACAACAAGAAGATCAATGAATGAAGATTTCAAGTTGGTGACCTTGTTCTTAAAGCAAATCAAAGGAATCAGCAACATCAAGAGAAACCAGGCAAGTTTGAACCTAATTAGCTTGCTCCTTTTATCATCACATTAGTCTATGGATCATGTGCATACACTCTCTCCACATCTGAAGGCATTCCCTTGGATGAACTAGTCAACAACATTCATCTCAAGAAGTTCTACCCATGAGTTTCAGCTATCCCATTAAAAAAAAAGTCTAATAGTGAAAACCACTTTGTGGCGCTTTGGATGACAAAAAAATAAAAATTGATGTAGGAGCATCCAGAGGCGTAAGGGCAATCTTGCATCACCCAAAAAGAAGTTAATTCAAAACCATTGTAGTTGTTCTCATTTCTTCCCATAATTAGTGTTTTTGGTTCCATAATATCTAGAATGATAATGTAGGACTTTCAGTTTTTCTAAAACTGCTAAAAATGGAGACCTACCTATTTAGGAAAGTGTACCTACCTATTTAGGAAAGTTTGCATTTGGGCACGTAATGAAACAAAAACTTACAAAAAGTTACATAATGGAAATATAAGACCTTTGGCGAAGGAATTAGGCAAAAATCATTTGTGAGCTGAAAGATATTAAAGTTTTCATTTTTTGAAAGGCCCCTGAAAATTTACGGAACGAGATATGAGACACTAAAACTTCTCATAACATCTCAAAAAGTTGACAAAAATCCATTTACAAATTTTTTGCATGATAGTTCACATCGCGAGCTTTCCGGCGCTTAAAACGGTTTGTCAATCGGACACCCAGATCAAAAGTTATGCTTCCCAGAAGTTGACCTACTTTTGGAGGGAGTTGCAAATTTCAAAATTTAGCTGGAGGCCGCCAAAAAGTGCTATTTATGACTATTTTGGGAACCCTGGGCAGGGGGGAGTTAAGGGGGGCCAGTGTAGAGTCCAAAGAAAAGGGGAAAAAATAGAAACCCTAGCTAATTTGGGGTTACAGAAGGCTGAAGATTCTAGAGTCTTGAGGTTGGGAAAGCTGTAATGTGTTGCAGCCAGTAGAGGATTCCTCCTCTGATTGTAATTGAGATTCTATAATGTAATGAGTTGCCCAGTTCAATAAAAGAAAGTTCTATTTGCTATGTTTAATCTTTGTTACTGTGTGTTTTGTGATTTACCCCCTTCAACAAGTGGTATCAGAGCAAGGGTTCTTGAGTGTGTAGACAGATCGCCGACCGTGAGGCAGTTTGCACCAAGACCTAAGGTTGTGTGTTTGCCGCAGAGACCAAGATGCCTCCACGAAGAAATCATGTTGGGAGGAATGCTTTGACGGAAGAGGGTTTTAGAGCCCTACAAAGGCAAATCGATGCATTGCAAGAGGAGTTGCGAAGAGGGTTTGATCCAAGAACAAGAGAAGAAAGCGAAGATGAAGCCGAAGAGGAGCTATCTGAGGAAGAACAAGACGCTGCAGGAGATCCTGCAGAGGTTAGGTTGTTGAGGGCCATTTCAAAGATTGGAAAGAGGCCCAGAATCAAAGTTTCTACATATTCTGGGGATTTGAATCCAGAACAGCTCATTGATTGGATCAATGACATGGAGGAGTATTTCTAGTATGAAGATGGAGGACCCAGATTGGGTCAAGTTTGCAAAAACAAAGTTGAAGGGCCATGCCAGTATTTGGTGGAAGGAGGTCCAATTAGAGAGGGATAGAAGAGGAAAAGGAAAGATCACCAAATGGGATCGAATGGTGGAGAAACTGAAGAAGCAGTTCATTCCTGTGGACTATGAGATGGAGTTGTTGAAGAAACTACAAGGACTAAAGCAAGGTAACAAGTTTGTTAAGGAGTATACAGAAGAGTTTTATAAGATTACTATCAGGACAGACCATGCAGAGCCCAACAAGGAAAAGGTAGCCCGTTACATTAATGGGTTGAGGCTGAGTATTCAGGAGGAGCTGAGCCTAGTCAGAATGACCACCATAGAAGATGCATACCAGTTTTCCTTGAAGGTGGAAGAGAAGCTAAATAAAAGATTCAACAGCAAGAAAAGGGGAAGAGGTCAAGGCAGAAGGACTAGTGGAAGACCCTATGGGGGCCGAAGTGAAGATGTAAAGAAAAGTGAAGAAGCTGGCACTAGTCAAAATCAGAGAGGAGATAACACCTACCATCCTCGTGCCCAGAACAATGGTGAGCAAAGAGGAAGAGGAAGAGGTAGACTTGGGCAAGGACCTAGAAGAGGAGGTTTTAGAGGAACCTGTTTCCAATGTGGAGAAGAAGGGCATCAAGCATATGAGTGCCCACAACATCAAGGAAGGACGAATAGGAGACCTGAAGGTAATGCACAAGTTACACATGTAGATGAAGACGCACGGTCTGAGCATTCTGAAGATGCTAAAAGGGGAGAAGCCCTAGTTGTTAGAAGAACCTTGTTGAATGGGGAGAAAGAACCAAATCAGAGGAAGAGTTTATTCCGCACAAGGTGCAAATGTGAAGGTAAGTGTTGTGATATTATTATTGATAGTGGAAGCACTGATAATCTAGTTTCAGAAGAGATGGTTGACAAGTTAAAGTTGACCAAAAGAAAGCATCCGCATCCATATCGGATTGCATGTTTGCAGAAAGACCATAGAGCTTTGGTCAATGAGTAGTGTTTAGTGAAGTTCAAGATTGGGGACTACCATGATGAGGTACTGTGTGATATCATACCGCTGGATGCATGTCATATGCTATTGGGAAGGTCGTGGCAGTATGATAGGAGCGTTGTCCATGATGTCCGTGCAAACACATATTCGCTAACAAAGGATGGAGTTCATCATAAATTGAAGCCCTTGAAGGAGGTGGAAGAAAAGGTATGTAGTACTGCCAAAATTTGCTTGGTAGATGGCAAGAAATTTTTGGAGGGTATGAAGCATGAGTGTCATTGCTTTGCATTGATTCCTAAGATTAGTCAAGAGAACTGTGAAGATGTACCAGTAGAAGTTTCAGATATGTTGGAAGAGTTCCAGGACATTATCTCTAATAATGTACCAGAAGGTTTACCACTAGTAAGGAAGATAAGTCATCAAATAGATTTGATACTAGGAGCCAGTTTGCCAAACAAGGCAGCCCATAAAATGACCCCTGCAGAGAATGAAGATCTGAACAGACAAGTTCAGGAGTTATTGAGGAAGGGACTGATAAGGGAGAGCCTAAGCCCATGTGCAGTACCTGCAGTACTAGCACCAAAGAAGGATGGAGAATGGAGGATGTGTACAGACTCTTGAGCCATCAATAAGATAACGATCAAGTATAGATTTCCATTGCCAAGAATGGATGACATCATGGATTGTTTGAGTGGAGCCAAGTACTTCACGAAAATTGACCTAAAGAGTGGATATCACCAGATCAGTATCAGAGAAGGAGATGAATGGAAGACAGCCTTCAAGACAAAGGAAGGTTTGTATGAGTGGTTAGTCATGCCATTTGGGCTAACCAATGCACCGAGCACATTCATGCGGCTCATGAACAAGGTATTGAAGAAATTTTTGGGAAGTTTTGTTATTGTTTATTTGGATGATATTTTGATTTTTAGTAAGACTTGGGATGAGCATCTAATGCATATCAGAAGAGTTCTAGAGAAGCTGAGGGAGGAGAAGGTGTTGATTAATCTAAAGAAATGTAGTTTTGCAAAGAAGGAGTTGGTGTACCTGGGATTTGTTGTCTCAGAAGAAGGTCTTAAGATGGAGCCAGAAAAAGTAAGGGCTATCATTGAATGGCCTACGCCAAGGAGTGTCACAGAGGTAAGATCTTTTCATGGTTTGGCAAGTTTTTATAGAAAGTTTATCAGGAGTTTCAGTAGCATTTGTGCACCCCTAACTAAGACAATGAGAGGGGATAGAAAAGAGTTTAGATGGACTAAAGGAGCAGATAAGAGCTTTGATACATTGAAACAGAAAGTGGTTGAACAACGTATTTTGGCACTTCCAAATTTTAATAAGGTATTTCAGGTAGATTGTGATGCTAGTGGTAGTGGTATAGGAGCTGTTTTGAGCCAAGAAGGTAAGCCCATTGCCTATTTTAGTGGGAAGTTTAATAATGCAAGAAAAAGTATTCTGTTTATGATCAGGAGTTTTATGCAATAGTTCAGGCTTTGAAGAAATGGAGACATTATTTGTTGCCAAAGGAGTTTGTTTTATATACTGATCATCAGGCTTTGGAGTATCTTAACAGTCAAGGAAAGTTAAATCTAAGGCACTTAAAATGGGTTGAGTTTTTGCAGAGCTATACTGTTGTTTTGAAGCACAGGAGTGGGAAGTCCAACAAACTTGCAGATGCCTTGAGCAGAAGGCAAAATTTGTTGATAGAAATGAAGATAGAGGTTGTTGGGTTCGATGAGCTCAAAAGTTTGTATCCTGAAGATCCAGATTTTGCAGAGGCCTGGAAAGCTTGTTTGGAACCTGTTACTTTAGACAGGACAAAATGGTTGGATTTCATTATCTAAGATGGCATGTTGTTTAGAGGAAGCTAGTTGTGCATTCCAAGGATTTCCATGAGAGAGAACCTGATTAAGGAGAAACATAGTGGGGGATTGGCTGGACACTTTGGTCGAGATAAGACCATTGCTATTATTGGTGAAAATTATTATTGGCCACATTTGCAACAGGATGTGAGGAAATTTGTGTAGAGTTGTAGAGTGTGTCAGATGGCAAAAGGAACAAGTCAGAATACAGGGTTGTATCAACCATTACCTGTACCGAAGAAGCCATGGGATGATATTAGCATGGATTTTGTTCTTGGTTTACCAAGGACACGAAGAGGATATGATTCTATTTTTGTGGTGGTGGACAGATTCTTAAAAATGGCACATTTTATTCCTTGTAAGAAGACTAATGATGCTGTTCATATTACAGAGTTATTTTTTAGGGAAGTGGTGAGACTACATGGTCTACAAAAAAGCATAGTTTCAGACCGAGATACCAAGTTTGTTGGTTATTTCTGGAGGACATTGTGGAAGAAGTTGAAGACAGACTTGAAGTTCAGTTCTGCACACCATCCATAGACTGATGGACAAACTAAAGTGGTGAATAGGAGTTTGGGTAACCTACTACGATGCTTGGTAGGAGATAAGCCCAAGGGATGGGATTTGATTTTACCACAGGTAGAATTTTCTTACAACAATTTTGTCAATAGGAGTACTAGTAAATCACCATTCTAGATTGTATATGGCAATAGCCCAAGAAATGCTTCTGAGTTAAGGAAGCTGGACAATGGAGAAAAGACAAGTGCCGAAGCTGAAGACTTTGCAGAACATCTAAAGAATTTGCATGAAGAGGTGAGAAAGCACATTAATAAAATGAATATTCAGTACAAGGCTAAGGTAGATCAGAAGAGGAGATATAAGGAATTCCAGGTAGGAGATGAAGTCATGGTTCACCTAAGAAAAGAAAGGTTCCCAATTGGAACATATAATAAGTTGAAAATGAAGAAATTTGGACCATGCAGAATCATGAAGAAGCATGATTCAGGAAATGCATATGAGGTAGAGCTGCCGAGTGGGATCAATATTTCCCCTGTTTTCAACATTGTTGATTTATCAGAATATCATGAAGGAGGAACAGAGGATGGACCAACAGAAGTGCAGTGGAGTATTGCAGCATCTACTTCAATAGAGGAGATAGAAGAGATCTTGGATAGCCATGTGGGAAGGAGCACTCGAAACAGGTACTATGAAGAATATCTAGTGAAATAGAAAGGAAGGCCTGTTGAAGATTCTTCTTGGTTGTCTAAGGCAGAGGTTGACCGTTTGGGTTTTCCTCACACAAACACATGAGACGTGATAGGGTCACTTCTCAAATTTACCCTAGGTGTCTGATGCAGGAGCATCCAGAGGTGTAAGGGCAATCTTGCATCACCCAAAAAGAAGTTTATTCAAAACCATTGTTGTTGTTCTCATTTCTTCCCATAATTAGTGTTTTTGGTTCCATAATATCCAGAATAATAATGTAGGACTTTTAGTTTTTCCAAAACTGCTAAAAATGGCGACTTGCCTATTTAGGAAAGTGTACCTGCCTATTTAGGAAAGTTTGCATTTGGGCACATAATGAAGCAAAAACTTCCAAAAAGTTACATAATAGAAATATAAGACCTTTGGTGAAGGAATCAGGCAAAGATCATTTGTGAGCTGAAAGATATTAAAGTTTTCATTTTCTGAAAAGCCCCTGAAAATTTACAGAACGAGATATGAGGCACTAAAACTTCTCATAACGTCTCAAAAAGTTGACAGAAATCCATTTACAAATTTCTAGCGTGAGTTCACATCGCGAGCTTTCTGGCACTTAAAACGGTTCGTCAATCAGACAACCGGATCAAAAGTTATGCTTCGCAGAAGTTGACCTACTTTTGGAGGGAGTTGGAAATTTCAAAATTTAGCTGGAGGCCACCAAAAAGTGCTATTTATGACTATTTTGGGAACCCTGGGTAGGGGGGAGTTAAGGGGGGCCAATGTAGAGTCCAAAAAAAAGGGGAAAAAATAGAAACCCTAGCTGATTTGGGGTTACAGAAGGCTGAAGATTCTAGAGTCTTGAGGTTGGGAAAGCTGTAATGTGTTGCAGCCAATAGAGGATTCCTCCTCTGATTGTAATTGAGATTATGTAATGTAATGAGTTGCCCAGTTCAATAAAAGAAAGTTCTATTTTCTATGTTTAATCTTTGTTACTGTGTGTTTTGTGATTTACCCCCTTCAACAAAAATAAAAATAGTACAAGATAAATAATTCATCCTCTAGTGAAAACCTAGTAAACAGGTGCCTTGGATAAGTACCATAGCGAAAACCTAGCAAACGGGCGCTATGTGTAGAGACCAGCTTCCATCATTTACTTAGTTTGTTTGATCACAGCTTTCCACCTAGCAAACAGGCGCTATGTGTAGAGACCAACTTCCATCATTTACTTAGTTTGTTTGATCACAGCTTTCCATGACATTCATTATCCATCATCTCACCTCCATAATCCATATCATAATCCACTACTGTCCTATATAAACCATTATCCCTTATCCATCCATAATAAAAGACTTTCCACCCTTTACCTCTGTCATGCTAGCTATCGTAGTTTGGACTTTGTTGGGGTTAAGATATCATTTGGCACCTTAGCATACTATCCACATGAACACATCCACTGCAGTGTCTTCCTAACAATCTTCACCCCACACTGGGGGCAAACATCTGAAACCAAAGCCAAAGCACAACAATCATCAACAACATCAAAATAGCCAAAACACCTAAAAAATCCAAAAAAGATCAAATATTCCAATCATAAAAAAAAATCATCAATCCAAGCAATAAAGTTGATTCATTGTCATCAACCATCAACACAATAAGCAAGAACTACATCTCATTTCTATCGTTCAAAGCCTTGATCCCATGGATACAGGGTATGTAGGCAATCTAAGATGTGAAGGAAGTACTCTGATTTAGGCATAGATGATAGCCCCTCTTCCCATCATCTATCTTTCATCTTTCTTCTGATCATCCTCCAATCTTTCATCTTCTTTCTTCTATCTTTCATCACTTACATCATCAATAAATCCCAGAAGTAAATATTCATCATGTCTTATCACCATCATAATGTGCTTTGATCCCGTGGATTTAGGGTATGTAGGTAGTCTGGAATATGAACGAAGTATCTAGTATGCAAGCACAGACGATCCACCCCATCTTCATCTTCTTTCATCTTCCATTTTCTTCTCTTTGACTAGCTCAATAAAGAAGCAGACTATGCGTACTAGCGAAAGCTCAAGCACTTTTATCAATCAAGGATAAGCCAGAAGCTATTTGTCTACATGCCTTATGCCAACATTTGCTATAGCATTTTATCAACATCTTTAGCCTTCAACGAGATGCATCTTTCCTCTTAATAAGGTACCAACTTAATCCATCCAAGAGCACTTAAATTTGGCAAGAGAACATGATGACAGTATCTTTTGTTTTATCTTTTGATTTATCTTTTGTCCTTTTTCTATGCCTAATCAAGACTGCCTTGATCTATCTATATCTTGGTAAGTTGCGATGAAGTAAGGAATGGGGAATGGTCATATTACTTTCATATGTTGTGTTTGTGGGATGATCCTATTCTCTTCCTATGTGTATTGGTATCTTGTACGTGTTGGGATTAGCATCTTACATATCAATATCTCTTGCATTTGAGAAGCTAAACAGTCTCTTATGCATTGAGACTATTCTATGTTAAGAACTAGCACCATACATATAACCAGGAAGGTGTCATTATGTGTAGTGGAGATAAGCTCAAACCTTTGCTTGTGGCATCAAAGTCCATCTCATAACACTAGCTACTATTCATGTCTTGTGTATGGTGGTTCAACATCTTGACCTCATGCATTTAGACAAGATTGTAGTACGCTAGTTATGCATTGAATACCTTGACACCTTGGTCTTCTATACCCTCATGCATATCATCCATATGCTATATCAAACATAAGGATTGCATTTGTTTACTTTTGAGCAATTACTTTAAAAGATGTCATATCATTTATCCATTTCATCATATGCCTATATAGTCTTCAACCAAGATCAATCATCTTCCTTTCATCTTCCTTGTCTGCTTTTGTCATTTTCCTTGTCTTCACCCTGCAAAACAAGTGTGTTAGACATGCATACGCCCATATCATTATCATTACCATCTACATATTTGCATTAGCATAAGACATTTCCATTATTACCATTTGCATATTCATATCATTTGCATAAACATCCATATAGCTCATAAAAATACAAAAATCCATAACATCATAACATATATGCATCCATAATCATTACACCATCACATAGAATCAACGCTATCATATATATCATGTGTCAATATACAAGTGTCTACAAGTACAACATGGGCTATCCATGAGCCATCAAAAGAATGTATGTACAACTGGCTCATAGGCCTCGTCATGATATAATACAATACAACAAAACAAGGCAGCCCTAGTGACTACTGGCAATCCCCTCACCCTATCCGCCACCACTGGGTCCTATACCTGGTCTCCCATTTCTAGGAGGTACCATCACCAAAGCCACAAACCACGATCCTCCTATCCTCCATGATGCTGAAGCCCTCGATCTTCTCCTCTAGCTAGCCTGTCTCTGCTCTGCCGGTACTACTCCATGATACAAGCCTCTGTAGTACTTGGCCTAACCCTGTGCCCTCCTCAACTCACCCTATGACTGAGTCAACTATGTGGCTAGGTACATCGTGGCTCCATCTATCTCCAAAGTAGCTACTACTATATCTCTCTCTACTATCATAGCATATAACTGCTACACAGTTGTATCCCTCTCAACCCTCACCATCTGCACCTACTGTATAGTTACATCTCTCTCAGATCTAATAGCCTATACATGTTGTAATGTTGTATCTCTCTCGGCTGTAAATAGCTGCACAACTGCATCCCTCTCTCCAATCACCCTCAAAAGACTACCATCATCTTGCCCATCACCTCCCTATGCTCTAGCCTGCAGCTATGCTTGGTATGTCTGAACCTGTGCTCTAGCATGCTACAATCCTATCACCACCTAATGATGGTCTATTTTTACCCTCCTTAGCCTCATTTGAGCCCACTATTTCCATCTCCTCTCCTCTCTAATTCATCACCTCAGCTGTTGAATACCCACATCATCATCCCCTAACATCTGTGATGCTGGCTGTGCCAATACCTATGGCTCAGCCTGAACCTATTCCTGCACCTGAATACCTGGAGCTACTAGCACCACTTTTTATGATGGCAGAGCTCATCACTGCCTCCTCCTAACTGGGATCTCCATCCTAATCTCCCCTATCTCCCCAGGCCTTGTCAACCGAGTCGGCCTAGCTGTAACCTAGTGTGCATCATAATCTGGTAAAGTCCCTAGATTTGCAGGACCTTGCCTCCACTACCACATAACTGGTTGTAACCCCTCTCTCTCTACCAAAACTATGTCAACCACTATCTCCAGCCTCCAATCAAAAATATCCTGCTTAGTCCTCCCAAAAATGGCATCCCCTACTTGTACTACCTGTAGAATCCTGAACTGTCTCAACACCCTCTTGGGCAAATAGTGATCCATAATGTATATGCTACGACCAAAAATGTATCTCACCTACCTAGCATAGACAAGCTCTGCATCCTCCTCATCCTATCTCTCACATGATAACCATGGCCTCCATACAAATCTGTCCACCTCATCGAAAGTCTACCTCTAGTATACTATCCCTTGCTACTGCCGATAGGTAAGAGCTCCCCTATACATCCTAGCATATGGCTCTCCTGTTGCTCTCACCACCCATCAATCTGGCCTTGTCACTGGGATGTGCTCATATGCCCATATATGCAAAACTGTGACTCCAGCTGACATACTCGCTCCAAACATATATGCACAGTCATGCATATAATGATATAACTATCCTAGCATACACTCAACCCATGCATATCTAGTACCATAGGAGAACATCCCCTCCATCATTGTCCCCCATCCAACTGGAAAGCCTCTTGCTCCTCTATCTCCAACTAGCCATCTGATAATAGCCACCACTACTCGTTGTAGCCTATCACATAGCTCCTCCATCCTAGCCATAGGAATCTTTGAGCCCTTAGCCCTAATGTCTAAAGTCCTAAATAATCATCTAAATGCAGCTGGACACATGTCAGGATCATAATCTACACGGTCTCCATCAATCATGATGCGTAGAATCTGGAACACATCCTCTAAGGTAATAGTCGCCTCTCCTGTTGGCAATAAGAACAAATTGTGCTCACTCCTCCATTGCTCAACCATCACTGTCATAAGTCCTCGATGCACCTGCACTGGCTCTAGCCTCAACACATGCTCTAATCCAAGGATCTCTAGTAGTAGCCGCTCCTCTGCGTCTAGCAATCTGACCAATCATAAATCCCTAAGATGTGGCTCTCGTGACAACAATGGAGGTAGTATATCCTACATCATTTTGCTCACTGTATCAGTCTTTGTGTTAAACAAAATTGACTTTTACCTATTATAACTGAATATATCTACTGCAAGTGACCCACTTTTCTAGATGCGCTAGCCTTTTGATCATAAGCGATTCATTTTACTATATGCATATGCTTTTAGCTTCAAAGTGACCTCTTTACCCTATGTGAGCGATTGTTGATTACAAGTGAGCTCAAACTCTATATGCGCATGCTTTCTATCCATAAGTGACTTACATGTTATATGTGAGCACCTATCCTTTAAAAGTGAGGTATTTCTATATTAGCATTCACTCTTCGCCCATAAGTGAGCTGATCTAGCCATATGTGTATTTTGCCTATCTATTTGACCTAGCTGACCATAAGCGACTTGCTTTTTCCATAAGCACCTAGTCCGAGCCTATATGCGACCTCAACTACCATAAGTAATTCCTTTTCCTACACAAATGACCTGAACTACCTATCCTAACACCTAGTCACTTCTGGTGATGTGTGTGCATTTAATACGCTTCTAGCCTACAAAAATCATGCATTTAGTAAAAGTTTCAATACATACTGGTACGCCTACTCCTGTTGGTCATCCATGTGTCCTCACTCACTCAGTATGATGATCTCTATGTGGAATCACCATTCTAATAGCTCTCCAACTCGTCACACCACAACTCTAGGGAGCTCTAGATTTCTGAACAGAAATGAGCACAAATGAGCCTATTTGCCCTTGAGGGACCTACTTATACCCCCTTTCCATACCCTAATTCTTCTATACCAAAGCCTATTTTCTTCTAAACCATCCCAGTTTATCCCTCCCAACCCCCGCTTTCTTTGTGTCAACCTTATTTCTAGCCTTTCATCCTATTGCGAACCAACCCAACACTTCCTAGTTAGCCTAGTTTACCTCTCAAGGAGGCATCACCTACCAATTACACTGGGGCATAACCTTGTTTATCAAGCAATTTATCATATCTTCTTTGACACAACGCTCTAACGAACATTGTATCAAAGAGGCTAAAAATTTAGACACCCAAAATTGACCTAATTATCATTAGCATCAAAATATTGCATTATCTCTCTTTTGCATTTGTCTAACACACTTGAGCAATTTCCCTATCCCTTATTTCTTCTATTAATTAAATAAATTAATTATTTAATTATAAAATAGAGGAAATAGAAGAAATGGATAATGAATTAATTAAATTATCTTTATTCTATCTATTTTAATTAAATAAATCTTATTTATTTAATTAAAATTCCTTCATAAGCCCACTTTCCAATTAATTAAATAAATTTTATTTATTTAATTAATTTCTCTTATTATTTATCTTCACAAGCTGAGACATGTGCCTCTTTCATTTAAAAACATGTGTGGTACTACATCTTTTATTTAATATCTTTGACATGTAGTACTTTTTATGTACACAGTCACACATAAGCCTTATCTTCCTTCCACTTGTCATCTACACATTCACCTATGACTATCATTTCATCTTAGCCATTCACATACCACCAAATCTCCACCGTTGATTGATTTTGGTTGAGTTCTATATAAACACTCTCTCATTCCATAATACATCTATCCAGCATTTTCATATAGTGTCTACATTATCATCCTGAGCATATTGAGCACTTTAGCATCTATCTAGCATATTAGCATTATCATCCATCTATCACGGCAGCTTTTATCTTCATAATAGTTCATTTTTGAGAAGTAATCGATATCATATACAAGGAATCATACAATCTAGGTGATATGGTTCTTGAATTACACGCTTTTGATTTCACTTGGATTCAATTCTTTGATGGTGGTAGGATTAGGTTTTCAATTATATGCTTGATCTTATTAACCTAATTTTTACCTATCATAGTCATTGATGTCAACATATCATTGTTGTCATTGGTGTCAACTGTATCTTATTCTGTTACTTGTTTAAAAAACTTGTATGTTGGGGATATTGAGAAAATTAGCCTCTGGAAGAAACAAGTGAGTTACAGAGAAGTGCAGTACAGACAGTGAGTTGTATGCTGAAGAACAGTCTGGTAAACTACTCCATATTTATTTATGCTTAAAGATGATGGTCTGTGGATTGGAAGTAAGTTATAGGTATGACTAAGTATGCTGCATTCTAGTTTTGAGCCCTCCACATGAAGATCTGATTGAGTTGTGTTCACTAGAGTGAAACCTACTTTTTATGTAAGTTCAGTTGAGACAAGAAGAAAGTATTCTACTCCGCATTCCTCTGTAATAAAGTATTCTTCTCTATGGTTCTAGAAGAAAGTCTGGGATGATGATATGAACCTACAATTGTAGTAGTTCATGGTTTGGTGGTCCGCAAGATATCTTTCCTTTATGATAGTTGAAGACAGTGAAGTTCATGTGTTCCAGTGAGAAGATTCCTATGGATAAAGTGGTTAAGGTTTGTGTAGTTACTCTTGATGATTATAACGTGCTTGTGGATGTCTCCTAATCATGTTCCTATCTTGATATTGGTCTGCATTAAGGATTTGAGATTGTGTTTGAAGATTGTTCCCAGATAATGTAGCATGTAACCAGTCTTAGCTGACTTGGTTAATCCCAGTGATTACAGAGATCTTTGGAAGATTGTGGAAGCGTGTTGTGGCAAGGAAGATTGTGTTTGAGTCCCATCTAAGGCATGACGTGATCCGAATTTCATTTCCTTTGCATAATATTGTAATAGGTCAGGACCTATTTTGTAAATGTTTGTAATGCTGACCTTGGAGATTGTTCCAATTGTTGATGAATGTAAGGAAAGGTCTTCAGAATCAAGTGAATATGAGTTAGATGATCTAGATGTTTCAGAAGTGGTGCAGCATGAAGACAACCCAGATGAAGAAGAACAAGCTCTGGTAAGTGCTACCAAAACTCTAAGATATGTAAGAATCAGTCATTCTGAAGATCAAATCATAGGAGATAAGAGCAAAGGGATCTTAAATAGAAGAAAAGTTGCAAAGGAACAAGTAAATTTCTATCTAATTTCCAAGATTAAACCTAAAACTATGGATGAGGCTTGCAAAGATGAGAATTGGATAAAGGCTATGGAAGAGGAATTGATGCAGATAGAGAAGCATCAGACTTGGGATCTTGTTCCCAGACGAGTAGACAAGAATGTAATTGGTACAAAGTGGGTCTTCAGAAATAAGATGAATGAGAATGGTGAAGTGGTAAGAAACAAAGAAAGGTTGGTATGCAAAGAATACACTCAAGTTGAAGGAATAGACTTTGAAGAAAATTTTTCTCCAGTGCAAGGATTGAAGCAATAAGGATGTTTTTCATTTTTACAGCATACAAAGATTTCAAGGTTTATCAAATGGATGTGAAGTCTGCTTTCTTAAATGGAGAGTTGGAAGAGGAAGTCAATATTTAACAACCGAAAGGATTTCAGTCATCAGATCAGGGTGACATGGTATGCAGATTGAAGAAAGCCTTTTATGGATTAAAAGTAGCTCCCATGCATGGTATGCACAGTTGGACAGGCACTTGATACTGATAGGGTTTAGTAAAAGTACTACAGATAAAAATCTCTACTTCAAGATCAATGATGAACAAACCCTGATTGTTGCAGTTTTTGTTAATGATATTATTTTTGGAGGTAATGAAGGTATGTGCTTAGTTTTTGGTGGAGAAATCAAAGTGAATTTTAAATGTCTATGTTTGGAGAGATGAACTTCTTTTTAGGTCTGTAAATAAGTCAATTAGATAAAGGTATCTTTATTTCTTAGTCTAAATATGTGAAAGAGTTAAAGAAATTTGGGATGGAAGATGCTAAACTAGTTTGCACACATATGATAACTGGTTGTAAGTTCAGTAAAGATGATAACTCACCCTTTGCAGACTAGAAAAGGTATAGATCTATGATTGGAGGATTAATTTATCTAGCTCAAACTAGACTTGACATAATGCATGCAGTATGTCTTGTAGAAAGATTCAGGCAGAACCTAAGGAATCACATGTGATGGTAGTCAAGAGAATTCTGAGATACTTAAAAGGTACAATAGATTATGGTTTGTGGTACCCTAAGGACTGTGACTTTACTCTTAATGCATATACTGATGAAGATTAGGCTGGAGATGTGGATGACATAAAAAGTACAAGTGGAGGTGCATTCTTCTTGGGAAAAAGATTAGTATCTTGGTTGAGCAAGAAATAGGATTCAATATCCCCGTCTACTATAGAAGCAGAATACATTGTAGCAACATGCAATTGTATTCAAGTGTTATGGATGAAGCAGACTTTGAAGGACATCAAAATTGTGTATGAAGATCCCATTGCAATCTTTTGTGATAACACAAGTGCCATAAACATATCAAAGAATCTAGATATGCATTCAAGGACAAAGCACATATCCATCAAGTATCATTTTCTAAGAGAAAAGGTGATAAAGAATGAAGTCAAGTTGGAGAATGTTTCTACCAAGGATTAAATTGTAGACATTTTTACCAAGCCTCTTCCTAAGGATACTTTTGAGTATCTCAGTGAAAAGTTAGGGGTTATCACCCCTCCTACTCTAAACTAAGATGCACAATAGTGTGTTGCAAGTATGTACCTAATTGGTGTTGTCATTGATGTCAACATATCCTTGTTGTCATTAGTGTCAACTAGATATTATTCTATTACTTATTTAGAAGACTTGTATGTTGAGGATATTGAGAAAATTAGCCTCTTCGGAAGGAACAAGTGAGTTACAGAGAAGCGTAGTACAAACAGTGAGTTGTATGTTGAAGAACAGTTCGGTAAACTACTCCGCATTTACTTATGTTTGAAGTTCATGGTCTATGGATTGGAAGTAAGATAGAGGTATGACTAAGGATGCTACATTCTAGTTTTGAAGCCTTCGCATGAAGATCTGAGTGAGTTGTGTTCACCAAAGTGAAACTTGGTTTTTCCTATAAGTTTAGTTGGGATAGGAAGAAAGTATTCTACTCTGCATTCCTCCACAATAGAGTATTTCACTTTGTGGTTAGAAAGGGAAGTCTAGGATGATGATAAATGCCTATAGTTGTAATGGTTCATGGTTTGGTGGTTCAAAAGCTGTCTTTCTTTAATGACAGTTGAAGACAGTGAAGTTCATGTGTTTCAGTGAGAAGATTCCTATGGATAAAGTGGTTAAGGTTCATGTAGTTGCTCCTAATGATTATAGCATGCTTGTGGATGTCTCCTAATCATGTTCCTATCTAGACTTTGGTCTGCATTAAGAAATTGAGATTGTGTTTGAAGATTGTTCCCAGATAATGTAGTGTGTAACTAGTCTTGGCTAACCTAGTTAATCCTAGTGATTGTGGAGATCTATGGAAGACTGTGGAAGCGTGTTGTGGCATGGAAGATTGCGTTTGAGTCCCAACTAAGGCATGGCATGATCTACATTTCATTCCCTTTAAATAATGTTGCAATAGGTCAAGACCTATTTTGTAAATGTTTGTAATACTAACCATGGAGATTGTTCCAATGGTTGATGATTGTGATGCCGACCTTGATGATCATTCCAAGGTTGATGTAGTGTATAAATACTTGTAGTTGAGTCATAGAAAAAGTGTCCTTAAGAGGAAATGAAAATATATTAAGAAAGGTCCAAAAGGCAGAGGAAAGAAGAGGCAGAGGCAATAAGACACTAGTAGGGTTTAACAACCCTTATTGTAATCTTGCTAGGTTTAGGGTTGAGGTAGTGAGTCTGCTAGACCTAGTTGTTCTTTATGGCAGTAAGCCAGTATGTTTAGGCCCATGGAGTGACCAAGTTTGAACAACATTATATCAAGATTACAATATATATTGAGAGTTAATCCTCTCCATGGTTTTTCCCCACCTTGGGGTTTTCCACGTAAATCTGGTGTCTCTTGTGCTTGATGTTGTATCTGTGGTTAAGTTTCTGATTTCATGCACTCATTGTTAAATCATAATAATTGTGGATAAGTGATGAATGTTTAATTGTAGAAAGTGTTTAAGTTTTTGTGACAATTGATTCACCCCCCTCTTAGTTGTCTGGGCATATCAACAATTGGTATCAAAGACAAGTTCCTCTAAAGAAAGTTTAACAACTTGAGGAAGATCTAAAATGTCTTGCAAGAAGGAAGCATTGCATTTTGATGGAACAAATTATGTTCTCTGGAAAGATCAGGTGAAAAGCCATCTTCTTTCTCTTGGTTACAACGTTTGGAAAGCTACGGAGACAGAATAGGCCATACCTCCAAATGGTCTGATGACTAAAGATGAAATCAAAGAATATGAGATAGATATCAAGGCAAAGGATGCTCTACTAAGCTCATTAACTAATTCAATATTGATGAAAGTTGTGGATCTTAAAACTACAAATAAGGTATGGGAAAAGTTCAAAAATCTGTATGAAGGAGATGATTCTATGAAGGAAAACAAGTTACAAAGTCTGAAAGTGAAATATGAAATCTTGAAGATGAATGATGATGACAACATATCAGCCTTTATGCAAAGAGTTGATGAACTTGTTACAAGGATAAAAGCTATAGGCAAAACTCTCGAAGAAAAGGAAGTTGTTATGAAAACTCTCAGATATCTACCCAAGTCCTACTGTCACAAGGTAGATGCGATTGAAGAATTCATGTAAATAAAAATGGTTAACATGGATCAGCTACTTGGTAAGCTTACTACTTTTGAAATGAGGGAGTTACATGATGCTTTGCCGAAAGTTAAGACGACCTTCAAAGCTAGTACTCTTGGAAGTACTTCTAGATTAGAAAAGTACAAGGTAGAATCTGATGATGAGTTAGATGAAGTTGAAGCCAACTTTGTGGACAGACTGCAAAGAGGATCTGGTAAGTATAAAAGCAAATTACCTTTCAAATGTTTTCCCTATGGTAAAGTAGGTCATTTTGCTTCCAGATGTCCTAAAAGAATTGAAAGAAATAGAAGAAGATATGAGAACAGATCTAGGACCCAAAAGAATTGTTATTATGTTGAAGATTTTGATGATGATGGAGTACCAGATAATTGTGAACCAAAGAATGCTAGTTCCTTTGTAAATGAATGCTTGATCATTGCTATTAAAGAAGATCTCGTGTCTACTAAATCTTCTAGCTATGTGAAGGAAGAAAAACCAGTGGAAAGTGGTTTGGTTGCTTAGATCATTAAGGACAAGGATGAATGGATTATTGATAGTGGCTACTCTCACCACATGACTGGGGACAGAAGTAAGTTTGTGAGTTTGGAAAGATATGATGGTGCACTGGTTAGGTTTGGAGATGATACAGCTGGTAGAATTTGTGGGAAAGGATCTATTTCTTTTGAAGGAAAGCATAATACTAAAGATGTCTTTCATGTGAAAGGATTAAAGTACAATCTTTTGAGTGTGGGTCAGCTGTGTGACAAGGGCTATGATTTAAGCTTCGAGGACAATGGATGTAAGATCAGGGAAAGCTCTAGAATAGTCATTGCAACTGGTAAGAAGACCAAAGGTAATATCTATCACTTGAAAGTAAGCAAGAACTACTTCTTGTTGACTCAGATTGATGAGAGTTGGTTATGGCATAGAAGGTTGTGTCACATAAATTTTGATAATATTATGAAGATAAGTACTGCACAAATTGTTAGAGATTTGATTAATCTTGTAAAGTATTTGTCTCTGTGGTTCTAGAGGGAAGTTTGGGATGATGATAAGTGCCTACAGTTGCAATGGTTCATGGTTTGGTGGTCTGCAAGCTATCTTTCTTTTATGACAGTTGAAGACAATGAAGTTCATGTGTTTTGGTGAGAAGATTCCTATGGATAAAGTGGTTAAGGTTCATGAAGTTGCTCCTGATAATTATAGCATGCTTGTGGATGTCCCCTAATCATGTTCCTATTTGGACTTTGGTCCACGTTAAGAAATTGAGATTGTGTTTGAAGATTGTTCCCAAATAATGTAGCGTGCAACCAGTCTTGGCTGACCTAGTTAATCCCAATGATTGCAAAGATCTCTGGAAGATTGTGGAAGTGTGTTGTGGCATGGAAGATCATGTTTGAGTCCCAGCTAAGGCATGAAATGATCCACATTTCATTCCCTTTGTATAAAGTTGCTGTAATGTCAAAAAATGTCCCTTTGGGGGCTTTTCCCTCATAAGGTTTAGCTCCCAGGTCTTTTGTGTGCATTTAGGACATCCTACATCATATTTCAACACCCTGATGAGAAAACCCCAAGTGTCTTGGTAAATAGGACCTAGGGGGACCAATTAATATAACCCCTATCCAAAATAGGGGGGGACTTGGACGCTCGTGCCCTAGTCTTGCCCTATTTTAGGGCGGTCCCAATTTTTGGGTGTCAGCTTGTGACCATTATTTGGGTCCTATGCCGACATGGTAAGTTTGAATTATGAAAATCTTGGCGGGAGTGTTTGTAGTTGCATATAAAGCATGTTTAGGCATTCATTTGTAAACTAGATGATTACTAGCAAGCTATTGTGTTCTCAAGGTGATTTAAGGCTTTCATTGTGTTTCAAGAGTAGATTTGTGTTGTCTATGTGTTTGTATTTGTAGATTTGAGCATCCATTTCCTCATGGAATGAAGAGCTTCTTGCTCTCATGAGATCTTCACTACAAGGTGATATTTATTATGTTTGTAATAATTGTTCATTTGGTTTTTTCCTATATCTCACAAGGGCACGTAATCTCTATCTGACAAAAGGTGTTAGGAAAACTTAAGTGTCCTTCCGGGGCTTGACTAAGGAAAGCTCCTAAACACCACAACCCCCTCCCAAAGTTTTATGATTATAAGTTACAAGTTGTTGAGCAAACAAAGTGAAGTTGCAGGAGGGCATGTTGGAGTGTCAGAATTGCAAAATAGTAGGAAAAAGAGCACCCTAGACTTGGGCACCCACTCATTTGTCCTCAAAGTTTCGTGATGGAAAAACCTTCGGTGCAACAGGAATAGGTTGCAGACCTTGTCGACAGATCTCAACAAAAAGCAGGGCACTAGACTTGGGTGCCTGCTCTTTAGTCCTCAACTTTTCTACCTAAGAACCCTGAAAATAAGTGCATAGCTATTTGTAATTGTACAACTTTTTGCAGAGGCATTTTCTGTTATTCATCTGTTTATTGTCGTATTTGCATAATTATGATTTTGATGGATAATTGAGCATAAGAGAAGGAAAATTGATGATCAAATACCCTAATCCAAGCTTCTCTACATTTGTAAGTGACCAAGGACTAGATAGTGCTTTGTCACTCGATCCTAAGGTCCTTGAATGTGAAAGGTGAAAGGAAGATTTAAACACTAAACTAAACAATTCTGAATTTTACCCTTTACATTTTAGTGAACCCATGTTTTTATTGAATTTGGCACCTTTTTGATCATTTTTCTTTAGATTTATATTGATTCCATTCATCCATTTCATCAATCATCTTATTGCATTGGAAAAATTACAAAAAAATTGAAAATTTTTAAAAATTTGAAAAAAATTGCATTCTAGGGTTTGAATTTTGACATAGTTTAATTGCATCTAATTAAATTTCTGATTTTTGCATTATATCTGAAATTTATTTTCATTTAATTCATAATTTTCATATTGCATTTGAAGATTTACAAAAAAAAAATTGAAAAATGTGAAAATTTTGAAAAAAATTGGCATTTTTAGCTTACATTTTGATTTAATTTGAATTAATTTTCACTTTAATTCAAAAGTTTGCATTATATTTTAAATTCATTCATTTATTTAATTTTCATCTCATTGTATTTGAAAATTAACAAAAAAATTGAAAAATTTGAAAAAATTGGCATTTTTTACTTGCATTTCGAATTAATTTAAATTAATTTGAGTTAATTTTAATTTAATTTAATTTAATTTCTAATTTTTAAATTAGATCTGACCTAAATTACAAAATTAATTTTCATCATTTTCATAGCACATTTGAAAATTTACTAAAAAAATGGAAAATTTGAAAAAAATTTTAAAAATGGCATTTTTGGCTTGATTTTCAAATAATTTGAATTAATTTGAATTAATTTTCATTTAATTTAATTTAATTTTTGATATTTTCACTAGATCTGATTTAAATTACATAAATTCATCATTATTTAATGATTTGCATTTTTCATATTAAAATTGCTAGGGTTTGTTGGAAATTTCAAAATTTTCTTGTAACCTAATAATTCCAAAAGCTATGGTTTGTAGTTAAAATCTTGTTTCAGATTTTACTACTCATCTTAGGCACTCATTAAAATCTAATTTTGCATATAGTGTCACATATTAGTGTGTTTTTGCATTCATATTTCAAAAATTTGCATTTACACATATTCAATTTCAACAAAATACTAGCAGTTTTAATTGTTTTTCACTAGGTTTTGACTTATCATCATCCTAGATTTGTATCAAAAGCATGTTGTGAAGGATTTTATTGCTGTATTTGACTGAAAATAGACTTATCATTTGCTGCCCTTGATAAAAATCCTTACAATACCTTTTCTTTCATATATTTACATTGAAAAAGTACAAAAAAAAATAAGCATTTTAGGTCATTTTTGCATATAGTTTGCATTGGTCTTTTGCATACTTTTGAGAAAGCTTTTAAAATCTGATTTTGCATCTCATTATGGCCTCTTCATTTTATTCATCTCTAAAATCTTTGCATGAGTATATCCTATATTTTGAAAATTTCTCTAATTTCACTAATGAAAATCCTCATAGTCTAAAGCACATAGGTTCTGCAAGTGGTATTGATCTTCTATATGTTCTACATATGAGCTGCAATTACTTTGTTATACTCATGATTTTAATAGCTTCACACTATTCATAGGAGCATATCCTTTGATATTAGAAGATTTAACTGAATTCATCTCTAGGAATACTCATGAGAAAGATGAGAGCAAAAACCCTTTTTCCACCACAGAGTATGATGATGATGATGATGATGTACTTTCCTCTCATCCCATTTATCTCCCTAGCCAAGATGTATCATTAGTGTATGAGAAAATGTCTTTCACATTAAATCCTTTGGGGATGGATATTGGGTACAACCAAGAAGGAAACAATGTCAATTCAATATTCATTAATACACTTTGTAGCAATATTCCTAAGATGATTATTTGAAGGGCACTTAGTACACCCTCTTTCTTAAAACTGGTGATTACTATCCAAGGTACTCAACAACCACCTATACCTCCTGATTACATTTATGATTATGCAAAACAAATTGCTCGACCAAGTCAAGGTGTTCAAAATATGTTACAACAACTACATCACAATGTGATTGCTCACACATACAACACATGTAATAACAAGCAGAGTAAGCAAGCACCGCATGTGCCTATCTCTCTTCCATGTTCTCAACCTATGCTCCCTCCACCATCTCATCTTACTCATAAAAGTGGTCAAGAGTATGACCTTGTCGAACAACTCTGTGCTACTCTAGCTAGGATCTCTCTTTGGAATTTAATACAAACATCGCCTACATACCATGGAGTGCTCCAAGAAGCTTTGCAAAAGGTGATTATCCCACCTACTGCCAAGCCTAATGATGTAGCATCTGTAATAGATAGTATGCATGCGACAAAAATGGATATTATCTTTCAACCACATGAATTAACATCAATTGAAGTTCAAAACCAATATGATCCACTTATAATCTCTGTCATAATAAACAAAACATTGGTAAAATGAGTTATGATTGACAATGGATCATCTCTTAATGTTTGTAGCATTGACCTACTACACAAAATCAAGGTTGACACATCACAAATCAAACCAAATGGCATTAGCATTTGTGGCTTTGATAATGTTGGACGATACTCCATGGGCACTCTAACTCTACCTATACAAGTAGGATATATGCTTGTGCCTACTCTAATTCATGTCATGTCTTGTTCTTTATCTTACAACATGATTCTTGGTAGACCTTGGATTCATGCATAGGGGGTGTAACATCAAAAAATATCCCCTTGGGGGCTTTTCCCTCTTAAGGTTTAGCTCCCGGGTCTTTTGCATGCATTTAGGACATCTTAGTTCATAATATGGCATCCTGATGGAATGAGCCCTAGGTAACATGACAAGTGGGACCTAGGAGGACCTCTTGAGCTATACCCTACCCAAAATAGGGGGGATGACTTGGGCGCCCATGCCCAGGTCGTGCCCTATTTTAGGGCAGTCCCAATTTTTGGGTGTCAATTTATGACCGTTATTTGGGTCCTTTGCCGACACGGTAAGTTTGAATTATGAAAATCTTGGCAGGAGTGCTTGTAGTTGCATATAAAAGTTTGTTTAGGCATTCATTTGTAAACTAGATGGTAATTGTGATATTCAAGTGTTCTTAAGGTGATTCAAGGCTTTCATTGTGTTGCAAGAGTAGAATTGTCTAGTTTGTGTGTTTGTATTTGCAGATTTGAGCATCAATTTCCTCATGGAATGAAGAGCATGTTCCTCCCATGAGAGCTTCACTACAAGGTGACATCATATTGTGTTTTCTTCATCATTTCCTTTGGTTTTTGCCTCTGCCTCACAAGGGCATGTACTCTCTATCTGACAAGAGTGTTCGAAGACTTAAGTGTCCTCTAGAGCTTGACTAAAGCAAGCCTCTAAACACCACAACCCCCTCCCAAACTCTTCTGATTGCAGGTTATAGGTGTCACATTTGGGAAAAGTGAAGTTGTAGGAAGGATTAGCAAACATCAAGGATTTATGATCTGAAGAGAAGCAGGACACTGGAGCATTTCTAGGACTTGGGTACTCGCTCTAGTGTCCTCCATAGTTGAATTTCCAAAAATAGGAGTTACAATGACGATTAGTGTCAGAAGGAGGTCGAGACCTCACAAAGAAACTAGTACCTTGGACTAGGGAGCCCGCTCCAGTGTCCTTGACTATTCCGCCTTGAAACCCTAAAAATAGGTACTCTATGATTTGTTATTTTACTTCCGTCTGTAAGAGCTTTTTCTGTTATTCATCAGTTTATTGTCGTATTTGCATAATTAGGGTATTAATGGTCAATTGAGCATAAGAGAAGATAAATTGATAATTAAATTCCCTAATCCAAGCTTCCCTACATCTCACAGTGATCTAGGGTATGATAGTGAATTGCCACTCAACCCTAGATTCTTGAATGTAAAGTGGAAAGGTAGATTCAAACATCAAAACACTAAAACATTAACAAATCCAATTTTCCACTAAATAGGGGTAGTTCCTTCCACCTTGCATCGTTTAATCAAATTTATATTCAAAGGTAAACTTCATACTATTCATGCTAATCCTGAAGCAGATAAATGTTTACATCTTTATAATCATATGAGCTTAAACCATTCACAAGCAAATTCATCAAAGCCTCTAGCCACGAATGATGTTGTGAAAGATTCTACACCATCAAATGCACTCTTTGGTGATAGTTGGGGCTCATTAGATTTTAATCCTTGCAGTATGGGGGAATATAAAATTAATAGCCTTGACACATCAAAAGTGGCATTGATCTCACCTAAGCAATCTTTTGAAACACCTAAGAAACCTAAAGTCCCCTTGGTAGAAAATAAAAACAATACTCTCACTTACACTATAAATTATGACACCTACGAGGCTTCACCATCTTCTAAGGAAATGACATACCTTATGGTCGAGGATTTAAAATCCTTTATAACAATTGTGAATATGTAGGTAAGGGATGTGGTGTAAATCAACAAGGGATTTGAGTACCTATAGAATCCACTTCAACACATTACTCAAGCGGCATTGGATATAACCCTTTTAAAGAGAAGAAAGCCTCTTGTCACCCTACACTTAATGTTAATTGAACAAGATCAAAACAACATAAGAGATATCCCAGATATGTATGTTCTTAATGATGGTAACCATACAGGTAAGTATCTCTAACCCTTTATCTCTCTCGTAATGTGCTTCCCCCTATTTAGGAGAAAATTGGATATGTTAATGTTTTAGTGTTTTGATGTTTAAATCTGCCTTTCCACTTAACATTCAAGGATCTAGGGTCAACTGGTGAGCACTATCATACCTTAGGTTGCTGTGAGATGTAGGGAAACTTGGATTAGGGAATTTAATTACCAATTTTCCTTCTCCTATACTCAATTGACCATTAAAACCCTAATTATGCAAATATGGCAAGAAGTTGACAAATAATGGAAAAAGCTCTTGTAGACAGGAGTAAAACACCAAATCATAGAGTACCTATTTTTGGGGTTTTGAGACAGAACAATCAGGGAGATTGGAGCCAGCAACCAAGTCCAAGGTACCGGTTTCTTTGCAGGATCTGGACCTCCTTCTGACACTAATCAACCTTGTAACTTCTATTTCTATAAATTTGTTTGTGGAGGACACTAGAGCGAGTGCCTAAGTCCTAGAAATGCTCATGTGTCCTACTTTTCTTCAGATCCTAAATCCTTGATTCCTGCCAATCTTTCCTGCAACTTCACTTTTCTCAAATGTGACACCTGTAACCTACAATCAGAAGACTTGGTTTAGGGGTTGTGGTGTTTAGAGGCTTGCCTTAGTTAAGCCTCAGAGGACACTTAAGTCTCTGAACACCATTATGTAGATAAAGAGTGCATGCCCTTGTGAGGCAGAGGCAAAATCCAAAGGAATCAATGATGAAAACACAATACAATGTCACCTTGTAGTCAAGATATCATGGGAGGAAGATGCTCTTCATTCCATGATGAATGGATGCTCAAATCTGCAAATACAAACACACAAACCACACAAGTCTAATCTTGCAACACAATGAAAGCCTTGAATCACCTTGAGAACACTTGAACATCACAATTGCCATCTAGTTTACAAATGAGTTCCTAAACATGCTTTTATATACAACTACAAGCACTCTTGCCAAGATTTTCATAATTTCAACTTACCGTGTTGACAAAGGACCTAAATAACAGTCATAAACTAACACCTAGAAATTAGGGCTACCCCAAAATTAGGCAGGACTAGGGCGCGGGCACCCAAGTTGTATCCCCCTATTTTGGGCAGGGTACAGCTCAAGGGATCCTCCTAGATCCCATTTGTCATGTTACCTAGGCCTCATTACATAAGGATGCCAAATTATGAACTGAGATGTCCTAAATACATGCAAAAGACCCGAGAGCTAAACCTTATGAGGGAAAAGCTCCCAAGGGGACATTTTCTGATGTTACATTTAGCCCCCACTTTAATGTATGTATAAACGCAAGGCCAATACATCCATTAGTGTAAGGTCATAAACATAACAAACATATCAAGCATGGAGAAGACACACCAATCACATAGAAGATAGTAACAGGCATGCAAAACATGGAGAAGATAGTTACAGTCATGCAAAACATGGAGAATATAGCTAATGCATAGAAGACAAATTAATGCATGGAAGACAGAAATGATATCTTTTCTTTTCTTTTTCTCATATATATGAAATGCAGATGCAAGTACTGGAAAGTAAACAAAGATCCCATAATACATGATGCACTCATTGTGCAGGTCTTTGTATATATGGGGCAACACACATGTAAGACACGCAAAACCTTCCAAAATGCAGACTATATATGGGGCAATAGACACACCAAACAAAGCAAGCACACCAAATACACACACTTTGAAGACATGGAGAAAACATGGCAGACAAGTGATGGAATGTTCTCATTTCTAGGCTCAACACCATCTCAGGCACATTACAGACACACACCGATGATTGGGCTTCACTACAACAATCGCCGAAGACACGTTTAAGGGTTGAGTTAGTCACAAAACTACTTCCTGCCTCCGCAAAGGACTTTTGAAAATGCAACCCCACCCACATCATGGAGATGCCTTATAGCGAAAAGGAAGCATGGCATACCACCCCACCCACGTCATGGAGACACCTTATAGTGAAAAGGAGGTATGAGCTCAAGAGTATACAACCCCACCCATATCACAGAGATGCCTTACTGTGAAAATGAGGTATACGTAATAGATTTTAAGATAAATTGATTGATTGCAAACAAACTCAGGATGTAGGAAGTACTCATCGCACTAGTCTGCACCTAAGGAAAAGTACATTGCTAACATCTATAATAGATAGCTTACCTTATATATGCCCCCACCTTAAGGTGGTTGGTATTGTTGGGAATTAAGGTATCTCAACCTTGTAAATTCTTTACATTATTACTATTTTTATTTATTATTTAATTGCCTATGTTGTAAATATTTGTAAATTCCAATTGTCATATTGTGGGATGTGGCACGGTGATGTGTCAATCCTACATGGAATATGACAATTTGTAATTTTGTCCTCACATGAGGAGATAGGCATCCTACTTTGTGGTAGGAACATTTTTCCATGTGTCAGCATCTTCCATGTTGTGTAAGGGAATGTTTGACCGAAACAGTTATGATGGATTCCTATGACAAATCTATGACATGTAAGAGTCAGAAATAGAAGGTTGTGAGACAGGTGAAGACATGTGTCATGAAGCATCTTTGAAAAAGGCATATTTGGGCTCCCCAAGGTGGCTATGACATGTTGTAAGAGAATATGCTATTTATAGCCTGTGTATGATAGATTCTCTTACAACTAGAAATTGTAACCGCTATGACAGATTCTATGACGGTCGTAAGTGTCGTAAGAGCATCTGTCATAGCCCATTTTGGAAATAGGTGACCCCTTTGGGATGGGAACTATGGATAAGTGTTAGGAACATTCTACAATGTTGACCAAGTGTCCTTAGGCATGAGTTTTGGGCCATGAGGCCAAGTTGGACACCCATTCCAAGAAAGGTCCAATATTGCCTTGTATTTTCTATATAAACAAGTGCTTGAAGAGGGAGTTGTATCACAAGTTCTATAGGTACTATTATACTGCTAGTTTGACTCTAGACACAAGTGCCAAAGACCATTGAAGCTTGCATTGCAAGTGTATTGTAAACATATTTCAGATTTGTTAATACATTGTGCAGGTTTCTGAGTGTGGGGTTTTTCACCTGATAAGGGTTTTCCCCACTATAAATCTTTGTCTCTCTTCTTCTGTCTACCTTTTGGTTCTTGTGTTTTGCTGCAATATCTCAGGTTAATGGTTTAACATTACTGTAATAGTTAGGATAAAATTAAATTTGCATAGCCCTCTCCTCATTAGATTAGTGTAGGAAGTGATTTCTGCACACCTAGCTTCCTTTTAGTTGGTATCAGAGCTTGATCACCTTTGGTCCTAGTTGTTGGGTAGGGGTTTTTTGAGCTAATATTAGGTTGAGTTGGAGTCTCTGTAGATTATTCTATATCTTATTACAAAAAGGAGATGGCAAGCACATCCAGAAGATTTGAAGTGGAGAAATTCAATGGCACTAATTTCAAGCTGTGGAAGCTCAAGATGGAAGACATGCTTGTAGACCGAGAGCTTTGGGAAAGTGTTAATGGAACTAAACCAGCTACAATGTCACAAGATGAGTGGTATCTCAAGGATTGGAAGGCTAAGGGTCTCATAAGACTTAGTCTTGCTGATTTTGTTCTGTTAAATGTCCATGAGGAGACTACTGCAAAACTACTTTGGAAGAAGTTGGGGGGTGTGTATCAAGCCAAATCCCTAGTTAATAAACTTTTCTTGAGAAAGAAGTTGTATTCTCTTCGAATGGAGGATGGACGATCCATTGCTAAACATATGAATACCTTTAACATACTGGTTGCATAGTTGACATCTATTGGTGTGAAGATAGAGGAGGAGGATCGGTGTATGACCTTGTTTTGTTGTCTACCACACTCATGGGATCATCTTGTCATGGCTATTGGAAGCACCACATCCACATTCAAAATGGAAGAAGTGGTTTCTTCACTATTGTCTAAAGAGATGCAAAGAAAGTCTTCTAAGGTAGCCAAAGAGGCCCTTGCAGTTCATGGAAGACCAAAGGTGAAAGGGGGGAAGAAGGACAAGAAAGCTAAGAAGGGTAGATTCAAATCCCATGGGAGATCCAAATCTCCTAGAAAGTCCAAGGCTCTTTGTTGGAACTATGGAAAAATTGGGCATTTTTGAAAGGAATGCAAAGAGGAGAAGAAGAAGAAGAAAGCTCCTAATTCAGATTCTAACAAGTCACAAGATGACAGTGATGCTTTCATCGTAGCCCTGGCAACCCATGCATCTGACGATGTGTGGCTAATTGACTCTGGTGCATCATTCCACATGACCTCACATTGAGACTGGTTCACTAAGTATGAGGAGTTTGATGGTGTAAAGGTCTATCTGGGTGATGAATCTCATCTGAAGATTATTGGTTGTGGAAGAGTCTCTATCTAATTCCCTAATGGTTGAGTGAAGGGGATCTCTAGGGTTATGCACATCCCAGGCTTAGCACGGAACCTGCTTTCTGTAAGTAGTTTGAATGATGGAGGTGTGCAGGTTGTCTTTTCGAAAGAAGGATGCAAGATGACTAGAGGAGCTATGGTGCTTGCTAAGGGTACTAGGAGAGGTACTCTGTTTCAGCTAGAAGCATGCATTTCACAATGCAATAGTTCTTCTGACTCAAGGAAGAGGGTAGTAGTCACTTCATCCCTACCATCTGAATGAGTAGTGAAGAAATCTGTTCTTTCTAGTCTTGATGGTTGTAATCATGCATTAGAAGTTAAAATTCCTACTGAAAAGACAATATTATGGCATAAGAGATTTGGCCACATTGGTAAGAAGGGTCTACATACCCTAAAAAAGAAGAACCTCATTGAGGGGTTAGATGATTGTAATCTTGAGTTCAACTTTTGCAAACATTGCATTTATGGAAAACAAAATCATGTTTAGTTTTACTCAAGTTCTCATAAGTCTTCTGGTGTATTGAACCTTATTCATTTTGATGTGTTTGGTCTTGTTAATGTTCCTTCATTATCAAAGTCTATATATTTTGTATCTTTTATAGATGATTACAGTAGAAGGACATGGATTTATTTTCTTAGAAGCAAATATGAGGTCTATAGCAAGTTTAAGGCGTTTAGGGCCTTTGCTCAAAATTAGACTGGTAAAAAAATTAAATGTTTTAGAACTGACAATGGTGGTGAGTTCTATTCTACAGAATTTAATAAATATTGTAAGGAACTTGGTATTGAAAGACATAAGACAACTCCATACACCCCACAGTAAAATGGAGTTGTAGAGAGGATGAACAGGACACTGATGGAGAAGGCTAGGAGTATGCTTAGTGGAACTAGCCTAGAACAAAAGTTTTGGGCTGAAGCTATTACCACTGCCTACTATTTGGTAAACAAATCTCCTACATCATCTCTTGTTGGTAAGACACCAATAGAGGTGTGGTCTGGTATAAAGCCTTCAATAAGGCATCTTTGTGTTTTTGGTTGTGACATATGCACATGTGCCTAGGGAGAAGCGGTCAAAGTTGGAGAACAAGTCTATTAAGTGTATCTTCATTGGCTATGGTGTTGGTGTGAAAGGATACAAGCTTTGGGACCCTGTGGCTGAAAAAGTGTTGTATAGTAGAAGTGTCATCTTCAGAGAGATTACACCTTCCCCTATTTTACAGCTAGAAGAAAAAGTAAAGAAAAAGGATGTTGTTCAGTTTCCTGCTACCCTTGAGAAGACTAAATAGAAAGATAATGTTGGATCTAATGATGAGGAGAGCCCTAGAAGCTATTAAAGCTTAGATGAAGAAATTGAACCTCAACCTCAGCCATTGAGGAGGTCTACACAGATAAGAAAGCAACCTGAAAGGTTTGGTTTTACATTGCTTGATTCTAGTTGTGCTTATGCTTCAATCACTAATAGTGATGAACCTAGAACTGTATCAGAAGCTTTGGACATGAAAGATGCAAGTTCCTGGAAGGAGGCCATGGAGGAAGAAATGGCTTCTTTGGAAAAAAATCAAACTTGGGACTTGGTGCCTTTGCCTCCTGGACAAAAACCCGTTGGATGCAAATGGGTGTTGAAGAAGAAAATTGGTGCAGATGGCAATGTTGAGAAGTATAAGGCCAGATTAGTTACGTAGGGGTATTCACAAGTGGAGGGTATAGATTATGGTGAGATCTTCTCTCCCATTGTAAAGATGACATCCATTTGATTCCTATTGTCTCTTGTAGTAGCTTATGACTTGGAGGTAGAATAGATGGATGTGAAGACGGCTTTCCTTCATGGTGATTTGGAGGAAGAAATCTACATGTCACAGCCAGAGCATTACATGGTGAAAGATAAAGAAAATTTGGTTTGTAAACTTAAGAAGTCTTTGTATGGTTTGAAGTAATCCCCTAGGAGATGGTACTTGAATTTTGATGCGTTTGTGTTGTCAATTAGATTTGTGAGATCAAAATCAGATCACTGTGTTTACTTTAAGTTTGATGGTGATTGTATTCTTATTGTTGTACTGTATGTTGATGATATGTTGCTCATTGGGAAGGGTAAGAATATGATTTCTGATTTCAAATCTCAGTTATCAATATAGTTTGAAATGAAAGATTTAGGGATTGCCAGGTACATTCTAGGAATGGAAATCAGAAGGGACAGAGCTAACAGAAAACTTTGGTTAAGCCAAAGTAAGTATGTGAAGACCGTGTCGGATAGGTTTAGCATAGCAGATTGTAGACCATTGTATGTTCCTGTTTCTTTGGGGACAAAGTTATCTATTGAGGATTATCCAAAATCTCCTAGTGAGGTGGAGGACATGAGTAAAGTACCTTATGCTAGTGTTGTTGGCAGTTTGATGTATGCTATCGTTTGCACAAGACCAGACATTGCCCAAGCAGTGGGAGTCCTTAGTCAATTTATGGCTAATCCTGGATGGGTTCATTGGGATGTAGTTAAGTGAGTGTTCAGATATTTGAGGGGTACTTCTAAGTATTCCATTTGCTATCATGGTAATTTTACAAGACCTCTGCATTCTGTTGACATTCGTGGATTTGTGGATTCAGATTGGACAGGTGACATTGACAGTAGAAGATCCACTAGTGCTTATGTGTTTACACTGTTTTATGGTGCTATTAGTTGGATGAGTAAGTGACAACCTATTGTTGCTTTGTCCATGATAGAAGATGAGTATATGATAGCAAATCATGCTTGTAAGGAAACCATTTGTCTTAAACGATTGTGTTCAGATATTGGTGTTGATGCAGGACAGATAATGATCAGTTATGACAGTCAGAGTGTGATTTGCCTTGCAAAGAATCCAACTTTCCATGCTAGAAGCAAGCACATTGATGTTTAGTTTCACTTCTTACGAGACATGGTTGAGGATGGAAAGGTAAATTTGGAGAAGGTAGATACTTTGAAGAATGTTGTTGATGCATTGATGAAGCTAGTGAGCACACAGAAGTTTAGATGGTGTTCGAAGTCTATGGGCCTCTCAGCCTATAACAATTAAATCTTGTTATTCTATTGGCTCTTACAAGGTGTTTGACAAGTGGGAGAATGTTGGGAATTAAGGTGTCTCAACCTTGTAAATTCTTTACATTATTAATGTTTGTACTTGTTATTTAATTGCCTATGTTATAAATATTTGTAAATTCCAATTGTCATACTATGGGATGTGGCACGGTGATGTGGCAATCCTACATGGAATATGACAACTTGTAATTTTGTCCTCACATGAGGAGATATGCATCCTACTTTGTGGTAGGATAATTTTGCCATGTGTTGGCATCTTCCATATTGTGTAAGGGAATTTTGACTGAAACAGTTATGACAGGTTCCTATGACAAATCTATGACATGTAAGAGTTAGAAATAGAAGGTTGTAAGATAGGTGAAGACATGTGTCATGAAACATCTTTAAAAAAGGTATATTTGGGTGCCCCGAGGTGGACTATGACATGTTGTAAGAGAATATACTATTTATAGCCCATGTATGACACATTCTCTTATAGTTGTAAGTTGTAACCGCTATGACAGATTCTATGACGGTCGTAAGTATCGTAAGAGCATCTGTCATAGCCCATTTTGGAAATAGGTGACCCCTTTGGGATGGGATCTATGGACAAGTGTCAGGCACATTATACAATGTTGAACAAGTGTCCTTAGGCATGGGTTTTGGGCCATGAGGCCAAGTTGGATGCCCATTAAAAGAAAGGTCTAATATTGCCTTGTATTTTTTATATAAACAAGTGCTTGAAGAGGGAGTTGTATCATAGGTTCTATAGGTACTATTATGCTACCAGTTTGACTCCAGAAATGATTGTCAAAGATCATTGAATATTGCATTGCAAGTGTATTGTAAACATATTTCAGATTTGTTAATACATTGTGTAGGTTTCTAAGTGTGGGGTTTTTCATCCGATAAGGGTTTTCCCCACTGTAAATCTGTCTCTCTTCTTCTGTCTACTTTTTGGTTCTTATGTTTTACTGCAATCTCTCATATTAATGGTTTAACATTTTTGTAGTAGTTAGGATAAAATTGAATTTGCATAGCCCTCTCCTCATTAGATTAATGTAGGAAGCAATTTCCGCACACCTAGCTTCCTTTTAGATATCAGTTATCGATATCAAGCATGTTAAGGTAGAGATAAAACACACAAGGGAACACTGACTTTCACAAAGCCCATGCCCTTTAAAGGTGACATGTACTTTATGATCACCAAATGTTCCCACAAACACATCCCTATAAGAAACATGTTAATGTCTACAACATCATGATAAACAACAACATTAATGCATATGAAATCTGAGGTATGCAAGATTCAAGGTAGATAAAGTGCATGGAGCAGCAATATTGTTTATGATTTGTAAATGAGATAGAACACCATCAAAATCATCACTATGTGGAAAGCATGAGTTCTTCCACTAGCCAAGCGTCGGATAAGATATACAAGCCCATCATCATATTAGGAACTAAGTTCACACTAGGTCCGCATTAGTATAAATGTTTGTCATCATCTACCCCTTAGGTGGAAACACTAGAGGAAGGGAAACAATAAATCAAAGAAGAGAAGCAAGTGTCTTAGGGACAGTCATGTAGGAGGGTGCCCCCAAGTCACCAACTGTGACACTATGTCCACAAGACACAACACACAACAATGAAATAAGAGAGGGAGGCAATATAGAAGAATGATGATACAAATAGAAGAAGGTCACAATAGAGGTGGTCTTCTGGTATCCTAGACCTTACAAGAGAATCAAGGGTCATCCCAAGAGGCCTAAACGACACATAACACATCACAGGGGAAGCACATCATGAGAGAAATAAAGCATTAGAAATACTTACCTGGTAGCACCATCGTTAAGAACATACACATTTAGGATATCTCTCATGTTGTTTTTATCTTGTAGAAAGAACGTTAAGTTTAGGATGACGAGAAGCTTTCTTTTCCTTAAAAGGATTATATCCAATGCTACTTGAGTAATGTGTTGAGGTGGATTCTATATGTACTTGAATCTCTTGCTGATTTACACATCCCTTACCTATATATTCACAATTGTTATAAAGGATTTCAAATCTTCGACCATAAAGGGATGTCATTTCCTTAGAAGATGGTGAAGCCTCATAGGTCTCATAATTTATGGTATAAGTGAGAGTATTGGTTTTATTTTCTACCAAGGGGATTTTAGGTTTCTTAGGTACTTCAAAAGATTTCTTAGGTGAGATTGATGCTGCTTTTGATGTGTCAAGGCTATTAATTTTATATTCCCCTATACTACAAGGATTAAAATCCAATTCACCCCAATCATCACCAACAAGTGCATTTGATGGTTGAGAGTCTTACACAATAGTATTCATAGCTAGAGGCATTGATGAACCAACTCATAAAGTGTTTAAGCTCATATGATTGTAAACTAGTTTTTGTTTTTCAATGTGTAAGCAGTTATTTGGTTTAGGATTGCCATGAATAGTATGAAGTTTACCTTTGAATATAAATTTGATTAAATGATACAAGGTGGAAGGAACTAGCCCCAATGCATGAATCCAAGTTCTACCAAGAATCATGTTGTAAGATAAAGAACAAGGCATGACATGAATATGTATAGTTATACTGCCCATGGATTTTCGTCCAACATTATCAAAGACACGAATGTTAATTTGGTTTGATTTTCAATGTGTTAGCTTTGATTTTGTCTAGTAGGTCAATGCTACAAAAATTAAGAGCCAATCCATTATCAATCATAACTCATTTTACGAATGTTTTACTTATTATGACAGAGATCATAAGTGGATCATATTGGTTTTAAACTTCAATTGACGGTAATTCCTGTGGTTGAAAGAGAATATCTATTTTTTGTCACATGCATACTATCCAGTATGGCTGCTACATCATTAGACTTAGTAGTAGGTGGGACAATCACCTTTTGCAAAGCTTCTTAGAGCATTCCATGGTATGTAGGCAATGTTTGTATTAAATCCCAAAGAGAGATCTTAGCTAAAGTAGCGCAAAGCTGTTTGACAAGATCATACTCTTGACCACTTTTATGAGTAAGATGAGGTGGTTAAGGGAGCATAGGTTGAGAACATGGAAGAGAAACAAGCACATGCAGTGCTTGGTTACTTTGCTTATTATTATGGGTGTTGTATGCATGAGAAATCACATTGTGGTGTGGTTGTTGTAACGCATTTTGAACACCTTGAACTGTAATCACCAGTTTTAAGCAAGAGGGTACATTAGGTGCCCCTCTCACAACCATCTTAGGAATAGTGCTACCGAGTCTATTAATGAAGATTGAATTAACATTGTTTCCCTCTTGATTGCACCCAATATCCATCCCGAAAGGATTTAATGTGAGAGGCCTTTTATCATACACTAATGCTACATCTTGGTTAGGGAGAGCAATGGGATGAGATGAAGGTACATCATCATCATCATACTCTGTGGCAGAAAAAGGCTTTTCACTCTCATCTTTCGCATGAGTATTTCTAGAGATGAATTTGGTTAAATCATCTAATATCAAAGGATGTGTTCCTATGAATAGTGTAAAACTATTAAAACCATGTGTATAACAAAGTAATTGTAGCTCATATGTAGAACATATAGAAGCATCAATACCACTTGCAGAAGCTATGTGCTCTAGAACATGAGGATTCTCATTAGTGAAATTAGAGAAATTTTCAAATCTAGGATATACTAATGCAAAGATTTCAGAGATGAATAACATGAAGAGGCCATAATGAGATTCAAAATCAGATTTTAAAATCTTGCAAAGGACAATTGTAAAGTTATATCAAACAATGACCTAAATGTTTGATTTTTTGTACTTTTTTCAATGCAAATGAATGAACCAAAGGGTGTTGTGAGGATTTCAGTCAAGGGTAGGAAGTTATATGTGTGATATCAGTCCAAAACATAAAAATTATCTTTCTCAACACATTTTTTATGCAAATCTAAGATAATGCCAAGTCAAAATATAGTGAAAATATGTCAAAATAGGCACTTTTTTCACCAAATCTCAATGCAACAAAACATAACAAAGGGTGTTGTGAGGAAAATGATGATGGAAATAAAATAATATCAGTAATAACAGCAACTTGGTGCCAAAATACCTAACACAACACACTTTTAGTGCTGCTTAAGGTAAAACCCTAGTGAAAATATAGCAAAATATGCAAATTTTCATGGTTTTTCAATTCCAAGACCTAGAAAAAGGTGTGTTGTAATGAATTTTAAGAGGTGAAACAAATAAAAGTAATTATATCAGTCACCTCAATCCATAAAATTGATCACAACATGCTTGGAGTGCAAACTAGGTCAAACCCGAGGGCAGAAATAGTCAAAATGTGTAGTTTTTCACCGAATTCTCAATACAAGAGCCCGTTAAAAGGGTGTTACAAATATTTTTAGGGAGGGAAGAAAATTATTACCCTGATAACATCCAATAAATGCAAAAATACTTTTCACAACACTTCTATGGTGCAAGTTTATAGAGTCGATAAGGCCAAATTTAGTGAAAATCATTATTTTTGAAGCCCTAGGTTTGAGATCTTGGGACAAAGTGCTATGTGAATGTTTTGAGGTATGATTTATGATGAAAATGAATTAATCTTAGATCTGAAAATAATTTTCAGGCTTTAATATGCAAAATGCCAATGCAAATCTAATGAAAATGCATGAAAATTGCTAGTTTTTGTTAAAATTTTCTATGCAAAAATGCAAATATTTTAAATCTAAATGCAAATTTACACTAAAATGATAGACTAAAGCCAAATTCAAATTTGAACGAGTCTCTAAAATTAGTATAAAAATTTAAAAGATGATTTTGCCTACTAACCCTAGATTTTTGAATTACTAGGTTTAATGAAAATTGTCAAAATTTCTATAAAAAACCTAGCAAATTAAGATGAAAATGCAATGCAAATTATTGAATTGTTATGTTTTTCTATAGTTTATATCATATCTGATGTTAAAATCATGAATTAGGAAAATTTAGGAAGAAATGATGCAATTTAGTAAGCCAAACAATGCAATTTTTTTTAATTTTTCCAATTTTGTAATTTTTTTTTGAATTTTTCTCAAAAATGAATTACTATATGATTGAATGAAATCAATCCAAATCTAAAGAAACACACTTAGAAAGTTGCAATTTAAGTCCAAAACACAGGTTCACCAGAATGTTTAGGGGAAAATTGGATTTGTTAATGTCTTAATGTTTTGATGTTTAAATCCGCCTTTCCACTTAACATTCAAGGATCTAGGGTCAAGTGGCGAGCACTATCATACCCTAGGTCATTGTGAGATGTAGGGAAACTTGGATTAGAGAATTTAATTATCAATTTTCCTTCTCCTATGCTCAATTAACCATTAAAACCCTAATTATGCAAATACAGTAACAAATTGACAAATAACAGAAAAAGCTCTTGCAGACAGGAGTAAAATACCAAATCACAGAGTACCTATTTTTGGGGTTCTGAGGTGGAATAGTCAGGGACATTGGAGTGGGCACCCAAGTCCAAGGTATTAGTTTCTTTGTGGGATCTAGACCTCCTTCCGACAGTGATTAGCCCTATAACTTTTGTTTCCAGAAATTTAACTATGGAGGACACTAGAGCGAGCGCCCAAGTCCTAGAAATGCTCTTGTGTCCTACTTTTCTTTAGATCCCAAATCCTTGATGCCTACCAATCCTTCCTGCAACTTCACTTTTCCCAAATACGACACCTATAACTTGTAATCACAAGACTTGGTTTGGGGGTTGTGGTGTTTAGAGGCTTGCCTCAGTCAAGCCTCAGAGGACACTTAAGTCTCTAAACACCGTTGTTAGATAAAGAGTGCATGCCCTTGTGAGGCAGAGGCAAAAACCAAAGGAATCAATGATGAAAACATAATATAATATCACCTTGTAGTGAAGATATCATGGGAGGAAGATGTTCTTCATTCCATGATGAATGGATGCTCAAATCTACAAATACAAACACACAAACCACACAAGTCTGTTCTTGCAATAGAATGAATGCCTTGAATCACCTTGAGAACACTTAAACATCACAATTGCCATCTAGTTTACAAATGAATGCCTAAACATGCTTTTATATGCAACTACACACACTCCCACCAATATTTTCATAATTCAAACTTACCATGTCAGCAAAGGACCCAAATAATGGTCATAAACTGACACCTAGAAATTAGGGCTACCCCAAAATAGGGTAGGTCTAGGGTGTGGGTGCCTAAGTCCTCCTCCCTATTTTGGGTAGGGTATAGCTCAAGGTGTCCTCCTAGGTCCCATTTGTCATGTTACCAAGGGTTCATTCCATCAAGATGCCAAATTATGAACTAAGATGCCCTAAATGCATGTAAAAGACTTGGGAGCTAAACCTTATGGGGTAAAGGTCCCCAAGGGGACATTTTCTAACATTATACCCCCATGATGTGTTATGTGTTATTTAGGCCTTTTGGGATGACTCTTGATTCTCTTGTAAGGCCTGGGATACCAGGAGACCGCCTCTATTGTGACCTTCTTTTATTTGTATCATCATTCTTCTATATTGCCTCTCTCTCTGATTTCATTGTTGTGTGTTGTATCTTATAGACATAGCATTGTGGTTGGTGACCTAGGGGCACCCTCCTATGTGATTGTTCCTAAGACACTTGTTTCTCCTCTCTTGTTTATTGTTTCCATCTAGCAGGTGGGTGATGAAAAAATATTTATACTGATGAAGACCTAGCGTCCCTTTCATGAGAAATAAAAAATTGGACTTAGTTCCTAATATGACGATGGGGTTGTATATTTTATCCAATGCTTGGCTAGTGGAAGCACTCATGCTTTCCACGTAGTGAATTTGATGAATTGTTTATCTCATTTACAAACCTTAACAATATTGTTGCTCTATGCACCTTTGTTTGTCTTTGAATCTGGCCTTGGTGGTACTCGATTCAGAGAGATTCATGATATAGCCCCATGGTTATCATCAAACTCTAAATTCATTGTATAACCTTGGCTCTTTGTGTGGTTAATCATATGCATTGTTGTTGTTTATCATGATGTTGTAGACACTAACATGTTTCTTGCAGGGATGTGTTTGTGGGAACATTTGGTGATCATAAAGTACATGTCACCTCTAGGGGGCATGGGCTTTGCAAGAGCTTGTGTTCCCTTGTGTGTTTTCTTCCTACCTTAACGTGCTTGATATCGATGCATGACATCAACCACCTTAAGGTGGGGTCATATATAAGGTAAGTTGTATGTTCCAGATGCTAGTAAAGTGTGTTTAAACAATCTTGAAATCTATTGTGTATACCTCCTTTTCACCGTAAGGCATCTTTGTGATGCGAGTGGGGTTGTATACTTTTAGGTTCATACCTCCTTTTCACCATAAGGCATCTCCGTGATGCAGGTGGGGTTGTATGCTATGCTTCCTTTTCACTGTAAGGCATCTCTGTGATATGGGTGGGGTTGCATTTTCAAAAGTCCTCTATGGAGGCGGGGAGCGGTTCTGTGACTAACTCAACCCTTAAACATGTCTTCAGCAATTGTTTTGGCAAAGCGCAATTGTCGGTGTGTGCCTGTAATGTTCTTGAGATGGTGTTGGACCTAGAAATAGGAATGCTCCATCACTTGTCTGCCATGTTTTCTCTGTATCTTCAAAGTGTGTGTTTTGGTGTGTCTATTGCCCCATATGCAATATGCATTTTGGGAGGTTTTATGTGTCTTGTGTGTGTGTTGCCCCATATATGCAGTTTAAAGACCTGCGTGATGAGTGCATCCTACATTATGGGAGGTTTGTTTACTTTTTAGTACTTGCATCTACATTTCATATATATGAGAAAAATAAAAGAAAAGAAATCATACTTGTCTTACATACATTAATGTGTCTTCCATGCATTTGTTGTCTTCTCTGTGTTCTACGTGACTGTAACTATCTTCTCTGTATTTTGCATGCCTGTTACTATTTTCTATGTGATTAACATGTCTTCTTCGTGCTTGGCATGTTTGTTGTGTTTGTGACCATACTTTAATGCATGTATGGCCTCGTGTTTATACATACATTAAAGTGGGGGCTAAATGTAATGTCAAAAAAACTCCCCTTGGGGGCTTTTCCCTCATAAGGCTTAGCTCCCGGGTCTTTTGTGTACATTTAGGACATCTTGCATCATATTTCAACACCCTGATGAGAAAACCCCTAAGTGTCTTGGTAAATAGGACCTAGGGAGACCACTTAAGATAACCCCTACCCAAAATAGGGGGGAGGACTTGGGCACCCACGCCTTAGTCCTACCCTAGTTTGGGGCAGTCCCAATTTTTGGGTGTTAGCTTGTAACTATTATTTGGGTCCTATGCTAACACAGTAAGTTTGAATTATGAAAATCTTGGCTAGAGTGTTTGTAGTTTCATATAAAAGCATGTTTAGGCATTCATTTGTAAACTAGATGATTACTAGAAAGCTATTGTGTTCTCAAGGTGATTTAAGGCTTTCATTGTGTTGCAAGAGTAGATTTGTGTTGTCTATGTGTTTGTGTTTGCAGATTTGAGCATCCATTTCCTCATGGAATTACAACCTTCTTCCTCTCATGAGATCTTCACTACAAGGTCATATTTATTATGTTTGTAATCATTGCTCTTTTAGGTTTTAGCTCTAACTCACAAGGGTATCCACTCTATATTTGACAAAGGTGTTTGGAAGACTTAAGTGTCCTTCTGAAGCTTGACTGAGGCAAGCTCCTGAACACCACAACCCCCTCCCAAAGTTTTATGATTGTAGGTTACAGGTTGTTGATGTAGACAAAGTGAAGTTGCAGGAGGGCATGTTGGAGTGTCAAAATTGTAGAACAACAGGAAAAAGAGCACCCTAGACTTGGGTGCCCACTCATTAGTCCTCAAAGTTTCATGATGGAAAATCCTTCGGTGCAGCAGGAACAGGTTGCAGACCTTGTCCATAGATCTTAATAAAAAGCATGACACTAGACTTGGGCACCCACTCTGTAGTCCCTAACATTTATGCTTTGGAACCCCAAAAATAGGTGCATAGTCATTTGTAATTTTATAGTTTTCTACAGAGGCATTTTTTGTTATTCATCTATTTATTGATGTATTTGCATAATTAGGGTTTTGATTAATATTTGAGCATAAGAGAAGGAAAATTGATAATAAAATACCCTAATCTAAGATTCCCTACATTGGTAAGTGACCAAGGACCTGATAGTTCTCTTCCACTTGATCCTAAGGTTCTTGAATGTGAAAGGTGAAAGGAGGATTTAAACACTAAACTAAACAAATCTAAATTTTACCCTTTACAGTTGCAATAGGTCATGACCTATTTTGTAAATATTTGTAATACCAACCTTGGAGATTGTTCCAATGGTTGATGATTGTGATGCCAATCTTGATGATCATTCCAAGGTTTATGTAGTGTATAAATACTTGTAGTTGAGTCATGGAAAAAGTGTCCTTGAGCAGAAATGAAAAGATATTAAGAAAGGTCCAAAAGGTAGAGCAGAGAAGAGGCAAAGGAAAGAAGAGGTAGATGAAAGAAGAGGAAGAGGAAGAGGAGAGAAGAGCAAGAGTAGAGAAGAGGAAGAGCAGAGCAGTTGAATTATTATACTTCAGTCACAAACATAGAAAGGTGTTGATCATGGCAGTGAGTTTGGCAGTAATCCGCCAGTAGGGTTTAATAGCCCTCAAGGTTTAACAATTCCTATTGTAATCTTGCTAGGTTTAGGGTTGAGGTAGTGAGTCTACTAGACCTAGTTGTTCTTCATGGTAGTAAGCCAATATGTTTAGGACCATGGAATGACCAAGCTTGAACATCATTATTTCAAGATTACAATATATTGAGAGTTAATCCTCTCCATGGTTTTTCCCCACCTTGGGGATTTCTACGTAAATCTAGTGTCTCTTGTGTTTGATGTTGTATCTGTGGTTAAGTTTCTAATTTCATGCACTCATTGTTAAATCATAATAATTGTGGATAAGTGATGAATATTTAATTGCAAAAAGTGTTTAAGTTTTTGTGACAACTGATTCACCCCCCTCTCAGTTGTCTAGGCATATCAACATAGTGCATCAGCCCAAAGGTTCTTAGAGGTCCAGATTGATGCTATTTAGGATGACTTCTTAGGGGGAGTAGTCAGAGAGTTTAGAACAGAGATTAGATCAGAGCACAAGAGTGCAAGTATGTGCCCTTTTCCATTGATGTCAAAGGGGGAGAGAAGTCATGTGAAAAACTTAGAGTGTAGATGTGTAAGAGAAAGGGGGAGAATCTTGTCTTGATGGATGTTGTAGTTTTTCACATCATATGTTGCCATCAATGAAAAAGGGGGAGATTGTTGCAAGTATGTGCCTAATCAGTGTTGTCATTGATGTCAACATATCCTTCTTGTCATTGGTGTCAACTATATCTTATTATATTACTTGTTTAGAAGACTTGTATGTTGAGGATATTAAGAAAATTAGCCTCTCCAGAAGAAACAAGTGAGTTATAGAGAAGTACAGTACAGATAGTGAGTTGTATGCTAAAGAACAGTTTGGTAAACTACTATGCATTTATTTCTTCTTGAAGATCATGGTCTATAGATTAGAATTAAGTTAGAGGTATGACTAAGGTTGCTACATTCTGGGTTTGAGCCCTCCGCATGAAGATCTGAGTGAGTTGTGTTCACCAAAGTGAAACTTGCTTTTTCTGTAAGTTTAGTTGAGACAGGAAGAAACTATTATGCTCCGCATTCCTCTGTAATAAATTATTTTGCTCTGTAGTTCTAGAATAAAGTATAGGATTATGATATGTGCCTACAATTGTAGTGGTTCATGGTTTGGTGGTCTGCAAGCTATCTTTCCTTTATGACAATTGAAGACAGTAAAGTTCATGTGTTCCGGTGAGAAGATTCCTATGGATAAAGTGGTTAAGGTTCATGCAGTTGCTCTTGATGATTATAACGTGCTTGTGGATGTCTCCTAATCATGTTCCTATCTTGATATTGGTCCGTGTTAAGGATTTGAGATTGTGTTTGAAGATTGTTCCCAGATAATGTAGCATGTAACCAGTCTTAGCCAACTTGGTTAATCCCAGTGATTGCGTAGATCTTTGGAAGATTGTGGAAGCATGTTGTGGCATGGAAGATTGTGTTTGAGTCCCAACTAAGGCATGGTGTGATCCACATTTCATTTCATTTGCATAGTGTTGTAATAGGTTAGGACCTATTTTGTAAATATTTGTAATTTCAACCTTGGAGATTGTTCCAATGGTTGTTGATTGTGATGCCGACCTTCATGATCATTCCAAGGTTGATCAAGTGTATAAATACTTATAGTTGAGTCATGGAAAAGGTATCCTTGAGTGGAAATGAAAAGATATTAAGAAAGGTCCAAAAGGCAAAGCAGAGAAGAGGCAAAGGAAAGAAGAGGAAGAATAGAGCAGAGGAACAATAGAGTAGAAGAATTATTGTACTTCTATCATAAATATAAAAAGGTGTTGATCATGGCAGTGAGTAGTAATGAGCCACCAGTAGGGTTTAACATCCCTTATTGTAATCTTTCTAGGTTTAGGGTTGAGGCACTGAGCCTACTAGACCTAGTTGTTCTTCATGGCATTGAGCCAATATGTTTAGGCCCATGGAGTGACCAGCCTAAACATCATTATTTCAAGATTGCAATATATATTAAGATCTAATCCTCTTTGTGGGTTTTCCCCACCTTGGGGTTTTCCACGTAAAATCTAGTGTCTCTTGTGTTTGATGTTGTATTTGTTGTTAAGTTTCTGACTTCATGCATTCATTGTTAAATCATAATAATTATGGATAAGTGATGAATGTTTAATTGCAGAAAGTGTTTAAGTTTTTGGGACAACTAATTCCCCTCCCCTCTTAATTGTTTGACACATATCAATAGTGATTGCCCTTATGGCATCTTTGGTGATCTTGAATGTGGAATTAAGCCACATAAACTCATCATGAATTTGTCTTAAGACATATTAGACCCATTCATCTTCTGCAAAAACTAGGAAATCTATATACTGAATTTTATTTTCTTCCAATACCTTGAATTCTTCCTTCAGATCAAGTTTATTCACTTAGATGTTTTAGATACAGATCTATGATTTGACTACCTCCATGTTCTTCTAGGGGAACATGAATATAAGCCCTAATGTCTTGCACGTGCATAACACCAAACAAAATTTCTAAAAATGCACCATTTGGATCAACCTCTGTTGATTTGAATGGATGCTTCTTGAATTTGGTCAGGCTCTCTCAGTTATACCAATCACTTGTGGTGTTGCCATTTCCATAAAGATAAACAAATTCACAATAGGGTTTCGATCAGAAAGTACCTCTTTTGCTGAATTAGGATTTCCTTTACATGAACCACATTGTGTCACTTGAAACTCTAGAGATCGTTGAAATTTCTTGGAAATCACTTTCAGTTTCTCTTGAACACTTTGAATACAAAGTGAATTGTATGTTGAATGAGTTTCTTTTTAACCCTTGATATGAAAACCTAAGTCATCATAAATGCAGTTCTTCAAAAAGATGTCGAACAGTTCTCTATTAAGTTCAATCAATCAAGATTACTCCACAATGTTCTGCATTTGATTCTTTTCTTTCATAATTTCTTTCAAAGGATCTATCATATAAAGCTTCACATCATATCTTCATGTCAGATCCCAGCACTAATTATCTTTCTAGGGGATTTAGATTTTCAATATGGCTCCCCCTGAGCCAGAGCTCCCAATTTACTTCCTGGAGGAAGTATCTATACCAAAGGCTGGTGCAGATCCATCCCTAACCTTATTAACATCCTTCTTAATCTAGACCTTGCTCATTTCCTTCTTGATTTCTACTATATCAATATTGTTCTTACCTTTATCATTTATCTGCTCTATTTTCCTCTTCTCTATAGAACAGTCTCTTTTCTCATTCTTGTATCTACAGAATCTTGCAACATGTCTAAACTTATCACAATTATAGAATACCACATTCCCCTGTCCCTGATTCCTTCTTTGGATTGGATCCATTCTTGTTCTGCATTGGTAAACCATATGCCCAAATCTATTACATGCAAAACATTTTCTATTGAAGAATTGAGTATTCCTTGCATTGACAAAATCATTCCTTACTAGACTTTCACATTCATTTGATCTATAACCAATTTTCTTGCAATTGAAACATTGACTAGAGAATGATGGAACATTCTGATTCATTTTATTCCTACACTGACTAGCTTTATGGCCAAACTTGTTGCAATTAAAACAATGGCCATTGAAAGATGGGTAGCTTTGAGCATTTGGCTACCTAACCGGAGGTCTCTAGGTCTTCTTCTTTGATTTCGAAACTAGTTACCTTTGTTTTTCTTTATCTTGATGTTTTCTTGATCTGATTTAGAACTTTCTCCTTTTTCAAATCCCAAACCTTTCTTGTCATCTAAACTTTTATGACTTTCAATCAACTCCTCAAGCTTTGTCTAGCTTATTTTGAATTTTTCTTTATAGATATTTGCTACTTCTAGATCATATTTCAGAAGTAAAAGATCTTTAGCCAAATTTTCACATTCCTCAGACTTATCTTTTACAACTTTATTTAGATGCTTTTAAATTTCCTCTTTCTCTTCAATTTCCAATGTTAAGTTGTTTAGGAATTCATTTGCTCCATTCAATTGCTCACTTAATTCCTTTCTCTTCTCTTTAAACTCTTTGACTTGCTCCCTTATCTTCAAAATGCATCCATCAGCTTCTTGGACATTCACCTTTAGATCCCTGACTTCTACTTCAGACTTTTCAAGATCTTCAAGAGAAGCTTCTAGTTCTTGATCAATTGTGACACTGCTTGGAGCAAGGTACCTTTTGGCTGCCATGAGTATTTTTCCTAGATCTTCCTCAAGTTGTTAGACTTCTGGGTAAAAGCACAAAGTTGTGCCATACTTTCGGCTGACTTATCAGCACAAGTGAATTTAAGTATTTCTAACTAAAAATTAATTTTTGTTAAACATATGATCTTGTAAGATTCATTCTAGCTAAGTTAGATATGTCCATAGCTTTTCCAACTAAAATTGTTGGCTAAATGCATATGTAGCACCACTATGAGACCAATTTACCAAAAAATAAAATTATTTGAAAAACTTGATATTTCAACGACTTCTACTCCTGTAAATAACATTTTTTTAAAAATATAAAAATACCTTTTTGTAGATCTATAAGTTTAGTTTTCAAAAATATATATTGTAATATTTTAATTATTATTTATATTTTCCTTTCTATATTTACTAAAAGTAGGTTATCATCGCAAAACATTAGGTTGATTACTATGTCAAGGAAAAATAGTAAAACTTATTAAATTTTTTTGAAAAAAACATGATGCACTAGATAAAAGAATCTATATCAAGATGGTATAATTTTTTTCTATTTTAGATAAATAGTTAATACGAAAGTTGACGTAGAATAGAAACAACTACGTTTTAATACACACATTTTATTATTTATTTAAAAATATATATTTATCAAAATTGGAAAAAAATATATCCATGCACTAAAGTTTCAAGTTATAAATACACACAAAAAAATTGAGGAAAAAAAATAAAATTTACTATATAAAGATTGACGTCTCATGTAACTTCATTTTTCAGCATTTTATCAATAACTAAATTATAGTGTCAATTTATTAAAAACTATATTCAAATCATTTTTTAAATTTTTTCAAAAAATACAAACATAAAATTTACTAAAAAATAAATATTTTATTAGTTTACATCATTTCAAAATTCAAAACATATATGTCACTTTTTAGTGATTCAAGTTTAAAAGTTGGATCAGTGTTGGCCGTTTCCTTTATAAAAGTGTGACACAACTTTGTGCTTTTACCCTTCTTCCAAGGAACCTTGATCTAATACCAATTGTTGAATACAAAGAATACTAAGAGGGGGGGTGATTAGTATTCTTATAAGCTTTTCATTCACACATTTACTAATCCATTTACCAAATTCAATAACATGAAAGCAAAGTATACACAAGAAGAGCAGCTACAAATTCATAACACACAGACACTAAAATTTTATGTAGAAAACCCAAAAAAGGGAAAAACCATGGTGAGTGTTAGCTCACAATATATTATGATAGAAATACTGAATTACATGAAGGCTCACTACCTTAGGGCTCACTGCCCAAGGAATCACTGTCCAAAGAAGTGCTCACTACAATAGGTTCACTACCAAATCGAAGAGAAAAGAATATAGAAAGAAGTGGCTCACTGCCAGGAGAGGACTGCTACAGGTGCATCTACAAAATGTTGTGGTGTAGTACCAATTTTCTTACTATATAGATTCAAAGGACTTCATATTGTCTGCCCTACTTTTTTGCTCTACTTTACCTATACTTTTGTCCTTCTACCTTTACTATCCTTTTTCTAATCATAGAACTGCCTTAGGTCACACAATCATGGAATTTGCATTCCATTCACACACTTTCCTCCACCAAACATTGAAAACCATCAAGTATATATATCTGCAAGAAGATTCATCCCATAATCAGGTCGGCAAGCCAGACATGAAACATGTGTACAAGTGTTAAACCTTGTCAGCTTGATCTTATGCACAAACAGGAATGCGAAGCCAAACATACAATAGTCTTCATTTAGGTTAGCATCAATCATTCAACCACTTGGATTAATTCTTCAAACAATATATCCTTACCGCATATAGATTTATCTTGCCTGTCAGCTTATCCCTTAAGTATGCACTTGACCAGTTCAACTATCATGAAAAAATTTCCAATGCAGACCACATGAGACTCTAAAAATATTAGAAAATATTCATTATGGATGTCTTAGCATACCTTCTGAACTATGGAGCAAAATATTCTTTCATAGAGAAATGCGGATCTTAGAACTATTGTTCTGTCACACAGAAATACTATCAGTTTGGAAGCCGATAAAGAAGAACTTGTCAAATACGATCTAGTGGACTTCAAGTGCTACAAATCTGAATTTGGATTCTTATGACAAGTTTCTACATTTCCTTAGAACTACAAATCAAAATATTCAATAGTTGAGGAGTGCTGACTAAAATACTTAGATGCTTTACACCCTTTTCGGCTTAACTCTATTCATCCAAACTTAGACAATTCACCATATGACTTTCGGAGGAAGTTAGAACTTGAACACTAGAAAATGTGATCACCAAATATCAATTAATAACATACCTGAACTACATGTAGTGATCTTCAACTACAGAGGCATACTGACCCAATCTCTAATACTTTGTAGCTTACCTATTACTTAGCCATTTTGACTAAGTTAGTCTTCTGGACCTTTGCCAAACTTTGTTGCCATCAATGAAAACATTTAACACTTTACCTTGATCATCAGAGCAATGTCTCTTGCCAACACAAGGAACCATCTGATTAGTTAATGAAAACTATGAATTTTGGTTATGGGGTGGATATTAGGAAATATCTAGACATTGCTATTTGCAAAATATCCTTAAGTCCAAATGTACATACGACATCACCCTTCTGAATGTAATTCTGGGTCTAGTGTAATGTAAAGTCATCTAGGTATTGGTGAAATTTCAAACATTAAGTTAATGTCTAGATGTTAAGAAATATCAAATGTTCTATCTTCTTAATGTCCATATGATGTCATCATCTTTTGTTATTTCTCTAAGGTGAGATCAAATGACGTCACCGGGATGTTGGGGTAAGGTCCAGATGTTAAAATGTTTAAGCATAATGTCCATAGTCTAAGTCTTGTTGAAAATTCAATGGGGAAACATCATCAAGATATTAATGAATGTCTGGACATCAAGTTAAGGTTCAGATATTAAGTTAACATGCACACCTGCCAGTATTCACACTAAGTGACTTCATGCATATAACGCTTAGCTATCACAATAGGTTAAATTTGACATTTACACATTTGTGGATGTTTGAATATTAAGTTTTCCTTGGTAATTTTGTGATTGAGACATTAAGTTAATTTCTAGATGTTAGGATATGTGAAGATATCTCTAAGACTATTTGACTAAACTTTGACTATGTATAACTTCCTAGTTTTACGGAATTTCTAGGTTCTTCAAAAGGCAAACCCGCTTAGAATTTTGTTCTCTTTCATTTGGTAGGGTTTATGATAAAAATTCTGACTTTGAAAATTTGATCTATATTTCAAGGTCCTGACATGCCAAGGATAGGATCTTGACATACTTTTGCTACTAGTTTTTACCACACTACCCAAAGGAAAAAGGGAAACAAACAAGCCAAGAAGAAGCAAAAAAAGTTGTCCCTATTTTTCTAAGGCAAAATGGGATGTGTTATGTAACTGCACAACAATTTGCCACCAAAGTAAACAACCAAAATTCCAATAATTCAAGGGAGGAAGACAAATTAGGACATAATGTTCCATCTCTTATCAAAGATAAGCATCATGAAATTTATGAATGAGATCATATTCATTAACACAACAATGTAATGGGAAGGAATCAAGTGTGTGCATGTGATTCATTTCCTTCATCTTGAAGAAAGGTTGAAAACACCAGTAGTTAGTTGGATTTAACCCTCTGAGACAACCTTGGATAGAGCCTTGTTGCCAATAGGTGTCTATAGCCCCAGCAAGGTTATCTTTATAATTCTCCCAAGTAGAGCCTCACTGTTAGATAGGTGTCCATAGCCCTAGTAGAGTTACTTAGATGACCTAAGAATTTCTTTCTTTTGATATTCAATATACTTCCTTTTTTTGTTTTTAATATTCATAAGATATGATCTTGTAAGCTCATTTGCAAGGTATATGCACTTATTTTTTTAGGCTGAGAATTGCAATGGTAGTAAGAGCAAACCTTTAGGTTTTTCACTTAACACAGACACTATTATCTTTAACAAATCCAAGGCTGTTAGGTGTATTCATGTGAGGATCTCCTTGAACAAAAGAGTTACCATTAATGAACATGATCTCACAAACCTGATCAAAAGGTACCTAAACTAACAGGAGTTATAACCTATGGAAGAATTTGTAGTCTTTTCTTGAATTCTAACAATTTTGCTAGCTTTTTGAAGTGGAAGAGGTGCTCTATCTTGCCTAACCAAAACAAGGACTTAACACCACACAAAAAAAAGAAAGTACAAAAAGAAATCTATACAAACAACTGTACAATATATACATATGATACATGGTTCTGACCTGACCTACATAGGCTTAGAAATAGTTCTTGAGGAATTGTCCATTGACTAGCAATGGTACATCATCACCTATTAAAGTCTTAAGCATATAGGTGCTATCACCTAATATTTCAGATATCTGAAAGGGACCGATCCATAGTTTATCAAACTTACCATGATCACCTTTCTTCTTGTGGGATTTATCCCATGATAAGACCAAATTTAAGATCTTGAATGCCTTTAACTTTGCTCTTTTGTCAAACTAGTGTTTGACAATAGACTGATGCTTGGAACAATGGTCGATTACCTTGTTTTTTTCTCTTCTAAGTGCATCAATTGTAATAGTTTGACTTCTCTTTTATTGTCTATGCCTAGATACTCTTGGGCAAACTGTAAGGTTGGAATTTTTAGGTTGACTAGGAGGATAGGATCCACCCCATACACCAATTGATAGGGAGAATTGCTTAAGTTGGTTGTAACTCTTATCCTACCTACCCATAGGGCATACTTGAGCAAAGTATTTCATTCCCTAGGGTTCTTTTCAATCAACTCCTTAATGATATTCAACATATTTTTATTGGTTGATTCAGCTAGGCTATTACCCTGGGGTAATAATTTGATGAGAAATTTAAAACTATACCATGATCAAATGCCCAACTTGAAAGTTTTAGAAATGCAAAAGTAGGGTCGTTGTCACAAACTAAAGAATATGGAATTCCATACCTTGTGATGATATTGCTTTTTAGAAACCTGATCATGTCATCGAATACACATGTCTGGCTACTGATGGCCTCCGTCCACTTGGTATAACAATCAGTGATGGTGAGCACATACCCATGTTTGGTAGAGGATGGAGGATTGATAGGTCCAATGAATTCCATGCCCCATTGTGCAAATGGGTGCATCTCCATCATAGGATGCAACAGTTGAGCTACATACTTCTCTTTATTAGAAGCAGTTTGACATGTGTGACAAAACTTGATGTGCTCAACTGTATCCTTGAAAATAGAAGGTGAATAGTACCCAACCCTTAGAATGGCAAGTGTGGTAGCCATATGTGATCCATGGGTCGTACCAAACATATCATGTAACTCAAGAAGGACCCTGGCTGCTTCTTATTTGTCTAAGCATCTGAGGTATATCCCCTCATAGTTTTTCTTGAATAGAACTCCTACTTTTATCATGTATTTTTGTGATTTGATTCTTAGAGCTCTTATCTGGGATGCTTGCATATTGGGTAGACATCTCCCTATAATGAGGACATTCCTGATATCTGAATACTAGTCATCATGCATGTTTGAATCTACTACATACTATTGGCTTGTCAAGTTCAGATCTATTTCTCCAATCATCTAACCAATTTCATAGGTGTGATGTCCATATCATACTCTTGCAGTATAGTAATATATTTAGTTCTCTTCTCTCCTAGTTCACTTTGCATGAAGAGCATCTTCACAGCTAAATCAGATAATACTTCTATAACTTTACTTCTGAGGACATAATGTCTAAACTTCTTTACTACTCTAACTAAAGAAAGAGTCTATCTCTTTACATCCATATACCTTAGCTCGGCATATTTGAATGGGGAACTCATGGATGCAATCATTTTTTCTTCTTTTACCTCACTCCTGTGATTTAGGACAGCTACACATGTATGCTTTGATGCAAAAGAGTATATGTCAAAGTCCTTGGTGTAGTCAAGACTGATCAGCACTAGGGAATTTGCAATGGCTTTCTTTATATCTTCAAAAGCTGCTTTTGCCTCTAGAGTCCATTCAATTTTAGTATCTTTTTTCAACATAGTTTTCAAGGGTTGCACTATCTCTGCAAATCCAATGATGAACTTCCTAACTAAGTTAATCTTACCAAAGTAAGACTTCAGCTCTTTCTTGCTTGCTGGAAGTTACAACTTCATGATTGAACCTACCCTAGTGGGGTCAATGGTTATTCCATTCTTAGATATGACATGACCTAGCAACTTGCCTATGGTCACTCCAAAAATGCACTCCTTTGGACTCAGGGATATGCCATATTGTTCACACTTGTTTAACACCTTCCTAAGGTCTTCAATGTGATCACCTCTCTATATTGAAAATACAATTAGGTCATCCATGTATATCACGATGCACTGACCTACCAGTCCTCTAAATGCTATATCCATGGCTTGCTATAAAGTTGCTCCAACATTGATTAAGCCAAATGCCATGCGCCTATAAGCGAAGATTCCCCACTTAGTGGTAAAAGCTATTTTCAACCTATCAATTTTATCAACCATCACCTAGTTGTATCCTAAAAAGATTGTCCATGAATGACATCATTTGTGCACCATTCACCATCTAGAGAACTTCATCTAGAGAAGGAAAAGGATAATTATCCTTTTCAGATGCTCTGTTTAAGTGTAGTCCACACATATGAGGATATCTCCATTTTTCTTCCTTACAGGGACCAAGTTGGCAACCAAGGTAGAATGTCTAACTGAAAAGATGATCCTTACAGCAAGCAACTTCTTAACTTCCTCAAAAATAAGAGGTTCTAGTAGTGCATTCATTAGCATTTGTTTCTGTCTAAAGGGCTTGACATCAGGTATTTGGGGAATTGTGTGAGTTATGATGGATGTGTCATAGGTCTTTAACTCATCATAAGTCCACACTATGACATAGATATAATCTTTTAAATCTTAGGTTATCCCTACTCTTTCTTCCTCAGTGCAAACCATGTCTATTAGGACATTCCTTATATCTTCACCCTGTCCTATATTGATAGGTTCATACTCTCCTCGATTTGTCTGTTGATATGCACCGAACAACTGAGAGGGGGGATGAATCAGTTGTCCCAAAAACTTAAACACTTACTGCAATTAAACATTCTTCACTTATCTACAATTATTATGATTTAACAATGAATGCATGAAATCAGAAACTTAACCATAGAGACAACATCAAACACAAGAGACACTAGATTTTATGTGGAAAACCCCAACGTGGGGAAGAACCATGGAGAGGATTAGCTCTCAATATATATTGTAATCTTGAAATAATGATGTTCAAGCTGGTCACTCCACAGGCCTAAACATACTGGCTCACTGCAATGAAGAACAACTAGGTCTAGCAGGCTCACTACCTCAATCCTAAACCTAGCAAGATTACAATTGTTTAGGGGAAAATTGGATTTGTTAAATGTTTTAGTATTTTAGATGTTTAAATCTGCCTCTCCACTATACATTCAAGGATTTATGGTCAAGTGACGAGCACTATCATACCCTAGTTCACTTGCAAATGTAGGGAAACTTGGAGTAGGGAATTTAATTATCAATTTTCCTTCTCTTATGTCTAATTGACCATTAAAACCCTAATTATGCAAATATGGCAACAAATTGATGAATGACAGAGAAAGCTCTTGTAGACAGGAGTAAAATACCAAATCAGAATACTTATTTTCGGGGTTCCAAAGTTGAACATTTGGGGACACTAGAGTGGGCACCCAAGTCCAAGGTGCCAATTTCTTTAGGAGATCCAGACCTCTTTCCAACACTGATCAACCATGTAACTTTTGTTTCCTAAAACTCAGATGTGGAGGACACTAGACCGAGTGCCCAAGTCCTGGAAGTGCTCCTGTGTCCTTTTCTTCAGATCCTGAATCCTTGACGTCTACCAATCCTTCCTACAACTCCACTTTTCCCAAATGTGACACCTGTAACCTGCAATCACAAGACTTGGTTTGGGGGTTGTGGTGTTTAGAGGCTTGCCTCAGTCAAGCCCTGGATGACACTTAAGTCTCTGAACACCGTTGTCAGATAAAGAGTGCGTGCCCTTATGAGGCAAAGGCAAAAACCAAAGGAATCAATGATGAAAACACAATATTATGTCACCTTGTAGTGAATCTCTCATGGGAGGAAGATGATCTTCATTCCATGATGAAATTGATGCTCAAATATGCAAATATCAACACACAAAACACACAAGTCTACTCTTGCAACACAACAAAAGCCTTGAATCACCTTGAGAACACAATAGCTTTCTAGTAATCATCTAGTTTACAAATGAAAGCCTAAACATGCTTATATATGCAACTACAAGCACTTCCACCAAGATTTTAAAAATCAAAACTAACCGTGCCAGAAAAAGGAACAAATAACGGTCATAAATTGACACCCAGAAATTAGGGCTGCCCCAAAATAGGTGGTGCAGGTGCACCCTAGCATGAATATGCCTCCATGAGGTAGACTTAGGATTTTGATTTTGTATAGGTATTATTATGTTGGAATAAGGCCTAAATGGCTACATTTAACTTGTAAAAGGTCCTAGTTAGTCATTTTGATGTCATTTAATACCTAATGTAAAAGTTGCACAAATTGACAAAAGTTGTCATAAGCAACAAATTGCAAAAATGCAACAAATTGTAAGAAGGTGGAAGGTGAAGGGACAAAGTAGTTATAAAGTTAGTTTTAGGTGGTGGTTTTGGTTATTTAAGGCATATTTAAGCCTCACAAACTTTGAGGCAGGTTGAGGGATGATGTATAAGTGAAGAAATCAATAGAATACTCTATTTTTCTGTAATTTCCTATATTTTTATTGTTTTCAGGCCATTGTACAGCCAAGTACTATCCTTTAACCTCTCCTCCTCTATTGAAGGTGTTATCCCTATGAATCTTCTTTAATATTCTTTTTGTCTCATGAAAAATGATTTAGTTTTGTGAAAGATATGAGTGTTTTATGGACTGTAATTTTCTGATTTTCCTTACAACAGTCCCATTGCAGCATTTGGTACGGTTATGTATGGACATATACAGGGGAAATCCATATATGTTTGGAAATAGGATTGAGTCACCTTTCAAATTCATCTAGTTTGAGGTCATAACTTGATTCCTAGAGGAAGATATCACATTTTTGCTAAAATTGCTCTGTTAACTAGGTTAACTAGGGTTTTGGTAGGAAAAAAGTCATAAAACCTCATTCCACCATGGGAATCCTCTAAAACTCAGTGGAATGGAAGTAGAGGGAGTTATTGACATGTTGACCAAGGCTCAGGATTGAAAATTTTTTTTTGGTGTGTTTAAATTGATGTCCTAGGTGACTGTAGCAGCATTTTCTTTGTTATTTTTGCATTTGAAGTGGGAAAACAAGCATAGAATGAAATTGTCTTGAATCCTGACCACAAAACCATTGAAATATATTGTTTTTCCATCCATATGAAGTGTCCAAGGGGTACAAAGATTTTGGTGCTTCCATCCAAGGGTACTTGCTTCACAAACTAGGCCTAATTAAGGCTTAAACCCATTAGGGGGGTTATTGGTTAAGGCACACTTTCCAAAACAACCCAAACCCATTCTAGAGTATGTTGTGGGGAGGCATAATGGGTATCTATTTCATATCTGAGAGTTGCATTTGGATGTCTTTGTAAAAAGTTATTGGGACTGTTCTCTGTTTGTAGGGCTACTAGCCATTCTTGAGGTTTGTGAAGGAACTACTAGTTCAAAGATTGATCCACCTTTGCCAATGGATGGGATGGCTTATAATACATGTCTAAACACCATTTCTAGAAAGAATTTAAGATCCTTAACTATTTTTCCCACTTTTCTATGAAGATCCTTGTTTTTGGGCTTTTAGGGTGAATAGAACCTTGTCTTGTTTGTTCTTCTTCTTGTATCCACTGTGTGCTCTGCATCAAATTGGTATCAGAGCTACCAAAAGATTTGGGTAGAGATGTTGTGTATTTTCTATCACTGAGAAGGCAAGTGAAGAGTTGAAGAAAAAAATTGAAGACTTGAAGCAAAATGTTTGGTTGGTGACCATTTTGAAGATGAAGATTATAGAAGGTATTTTGCAAGCTAACAGTAGTTGTTAGACTATTGCAGATGCTCATGCCATCTAGTTTCAAGAAGGAATAGGATTCCTATAGTGTGGGCAGACAATGTTGAGGTATGTCAAGACCATTCACCAATAGAGATTTGGTCGGAAGAGGGTGCAGAGTGAGGCCACTAAGAGAGAGAGTGGTAGTGCATCTCTAGGATCTGCTATTGGATGAGAGGAATGGGTCTGTGAAGCAGTGTGTAGGATGGACATCTGATTGAGCATTGTGTGGTAGTCATTGAAGTTTTGATCAGTCTGAGAGTACTCCATTGCTAGGAGTAGAAGGAGCCTGAAGATACTCTGAAATGTTGATGGTAGTTTGCCATTATTGGTTGGTTGGTCACTATTCCATTGATGTGAAGATTTGAAGCCTGAAGCTAAAGAGATAGAGTGAAAGATGGAGCCAAACAAAGATGCATGAAAAGGTAGATTTATTTTGTAGGTACATTTCCAAGGGACTTGGAAATCTTTGTTGGTTGGTTGTATGGTGCAGGTGCACCCTAGCATGAATATGCCTCCATGAGGTAGACTTAGGATTTTAATTTTGTATAGGTATTCTTATGTTGTAATAAGTCTTAAATGGCTACATTTAACTTGTAAAAGGCCCTAGTTAGTCATTTTGATGTCATTTGATACCTAATGTAAAAATTGTCATAAGCAACAAATCACAAAAATGCAAAAAATTGTAAGAAGGTGGAAGGTGAAGGGACAAAGTAGTTAGAAAGTTAGTTTTAGGTGGTGGTTTTGATTATTTAAGGCATATTGAAGCCTCACAAACTTTGAGGCAAGTTGAGGGATGATGTATAAGTGAAGAAATCAATAGAATACTCTATTTTTCTGTAATTTCCTGTATTTTTATTATTTTCAGGCCATTGTACGGCCAAGTACTATCCTTTAACCTCTCCTCCTCTATTGAAGGTATTAGCTCTATGAATCTTCTTTAATATTCTTTTTGTCTCATGAAAAATGATTTAGTTTTGTGAAAGATATGAGTGTTTTATGGACTGTAATTTTTTGATTTTCCTTGCAACAGTCCCGTTGCAGCATTTGGTATGGTTATGTATGGACATATATAGGGGAAATCCATATATTTTTAGAAATAGGATTGAGTCACCTTTCAAATTCATCTGGTGTGAGGTCTTAACTTGATTCCTAGAGGAAGATATCACATTTTTTCTAAAACTCCTCTGTTAACTAGGTTAACTAGGGTTTTGGTAGGAAAAAAGTCATAAAACCTCATTCCCCCATGGGAATCCTCTAAAACTTAGTAGAATGGAAGTAGATGGAGTGATTGACATGTTGACCAAGGCTCAAGACTGAAAAAGTTGTTTTGGCATGTTTAAATTGATGTCCTAGGTGACTGTAGCAGCATTTTCTTTGTTATTTTTGCATTTGAAGTGGGAAAACAAGCATAGAATGAAATTGTCTTGAATTCTGACCACAAAACCCTTGAAATATATTATTTTTCCATCCATGTGAAGTGTCCAAGGGGTCCAGAGAGTTTAGTGGTTCCATCCAAGGGTACTTGCTTCACAAACTAGGTCTAATTAAGGCTTAAAACCATTAGGGGGGTTATTGGTTAAGACACACTTTCCAGAAAAACTGAAATCCATTCTAGATTATGTTGTGGGGAGGCATAATGGGTATCTATTTCATGTCTAAGAGTTGCATTTGGATGTCTGTGTAAAAAGTTATTGGGACCGTTCTCTGTTTGTAGGGCTACTAGCCATTCTTGAGGTTTGTGAAGGAACTACTAGTTTGAAGTATGATCCACCTTTGTCAATGGATGGGATGGCTTCTAATACATGTCTAAACACCATTTCTAGGAAGAATTCAAGAGCCTTAACTGCTGTTCCCACTTTTCTATGAAGATCCTTGTTTTTGGGCTTTTGAGGTGAATAGAACCTTGTCTTGTTTGTCCTTCTTCTTGTATCCACTGTGCGCTCTGCATCAATAGGGGACTAGGGCATGGGCACCCAAGTACTCCCTCTATTTTGGGTAGGGTATAGCTCAAGGGGTCCACCTGGGTCCAATTTGTCATGGAACCTATGTCTCATTCCATCAGGATGCTAAAATATGAACTAAGATGTCCTAAATACATGCTAAAGACCCGGGAGCTAAACCTTATGAGGGAAAAGCCCCCAAGGGGACATTTTCTGACATTACAACAATAAGGGTTGTTAAACCCTACTAGAAATTCACTACTAGGCTCTCTACCATGATCAACACCTTCTTATGTCTGTGATTGAAGTACAATAATTCCTCTACTCTGCTCTACCTTTGTTCTACTCTTCCTCTTCTCTACTCTACCTTTTGGACCTTTCTGTATATCTTTCCATTTTCCCTTAAGGAAACCTTTCCCATGACTCAACTACAAGTATTTATACACTTCATCAACCTTGGAATGATCATCAAGGTCAGCATCACAATCATCAACTATTGGAACAATCTCTAAGGTCAACATTACAAACATTTACAAAATAGGTCCTGACCTATTACAACATTATGCAAAGGAAATGAAATGTAGATCATGCCATGCCTTAGCTAAGACTCAAACATGATATTCCATGCCACAACATGCTTCCACAATCTTCCATAGATCTCCGCAATCACTGGGATCAACCAGGTCGGCCAAAACTGGTTACACGTTACACTATCTGGGAAAAATCTTCAAACATGATCTCAAATCCTTAGCATGGACCAATATCAAGATAGGAACACAATTAGGTGACATCCACAAGCACATTATAATCATTAGAAGTAACTGCATGAACCTTAACCACTTTATCCATAGGAATCTTCTCACCGGAACACATGAACTTTACTGTCTTCAACTGTCATAAAAGAAAGAAAGCTTGCGGAACACCAAAACATGAACCACTGCAATTATAGGCACATATCATCATCCCAAACTTCCTTCTAGAACCACAGAGAAAAATACTTTATTGCAGAGGAATGTAGAGTAGAATATTTTCTCCCTATCCCAATTGAACTTATAGAAAAAGCAAGTTTCACTCTAGTGAACACAACTCACTCAAATCTTCATGCGAAGGGCTCAAACCTGAAATGTAGCATCCTTAGTCATACCTCTAACTTACTTGCAATCCACAGACCATGATCTTCAAGAAGAAATAAATGTAGACCAGTTTACCAGACTCTTCTTCAACATACAACTCACTGTATGTACTGCACTTCTCTATAACTCACTTGTTTCTTTTGGAGAGGCTAATTTTCTTAATATCCTCAATATACAAGTCTTCTAAATAATTAATAGAATAAGATACAGTTGACACCAATGACAACAAGGATATGTTGACTTGAATGACAACACTAATTAGGCACATACTTGCAACAATCTCCCCCTTTGTCATTGATGGCAACATATGATGTGAAAAATTGCAACAGCCATGAAGACAAGATTCTCCTCCTTTCTCTTTACACACCTGCACTCTTTCCTTCTCCAAAATTCTCCCCCTTTCTCTTACAGATCTGCACTCTAAGTTTTTCACATGACTTCTCTCCCCCTTTGACATCAATGGAAAAGGGCACATACTTGCACTCTACTGCTCTGATCTAATCTCTCTTCTGAACTCTCTGACTACTCCCCCTGAGAAGTAACCCTAAAAAGAATCAATCTAGACTTCTGAGCACCTCTGGATAGACGCACTATTGTGCATCTTAGTTTAGAGAAGGAGGGTTGATAACCCCTAACCTTTCTCTGAGATACTCAAAAGTATCCTTAGGCAGAGGCTTGGTAAAAATGTTTGCAATCTGATCCTTGGTAGAAACATACTCCAAGTTGACTTCATTTTCTATCACCTTTTCTCTTAGAAAATGATACCTAATGGATATGTGCTTTGTCCTTGAATGCATCACTAGATTCTTTGATATGTTTATGGCACTTCTGTTGTCACAAAAGATTGCAACGGGATCTTCATACACAATTTTGATGTCCTTCAAAGTTTGCTTCATCCATAACACTTGAGTGCAACTGCATGCTGATGCAATGCATTATTCTTCTGTAGTAGAGAGGGATATTGAATCTTGTTTCTTGCTCAACCAAGATACTAATCTTTTTCCCACGAAGAAAGTGCTTCCACTTGTACTTTTTCCATCATCCACATCTCTAGCCCAATCTGCATCAGTATATGCACTGAGAGTAAAGTCATAGTCCTTAGGGTACCACAAACCATAATCTATTGTACCTTTTAAATATCTCAGAATTCTCTTGACTGTCATCAAATGTGATTCCTTGGGTTCTACCTGATATCTTGCCACAAGACATACTACATGCATTATGTTAGGTTTAGTTTGAGTTAGATAAAGTAATTCTCCAATCATAGATCTATACCTTTTCTGGTCTGCCAAGGGTGGGTTATCATCTTTTCTCAACTTACAACCAGTTATCATAAGTGTGCAAACTAGTTTAGCATCTTCCATCCCAAATTTCTTTAACTACTCTTTCACATATTTAGACTGAGAAATGAAGATACCTTTGTTTGATTGACTTATTTGTAGACCTAAAAAGAAGTTCATCTCTCCAAACATAGACATTTCGAATTCAATTTGCATTTCTCTAGCAAAAAATGAGTACATACCTTCATTTCCTCTAAAAAAATATCATCAACAAAAATTACAACAATCAGGGTCTATTCATTATTGATCTTGAAGTAGAGATTGCTATCTGTAGTACCTTTACTGAACTCTATATGTATCAGGTACCTGTTGAACCATGCATACCATGCCCTGGGAGCTTGTTTTAATTCATAAAAATCTTTCTTCAATCTACATACCATGTCACCTTGATCTGATGACTGAAATCCTTCCGGTTGTTCGATGTGGACTTCCTTTTCCAACTCTCCATTTAAGAAAGTAGACTTCACATCCATTTGATAAACCTTGAAATCTTTGTATGCTACAAAAGCCAAAAACATCCTTGTTGCTTCAATCCTTACCACTAGAGAAAAAGTTTCTTCAAAGTCTATTCCTTCAACTTGAGCGTATCTTTTGCATATGAACCTTGCTTTGTTTCTTATCACTTCACCATTCTCATTCATCTTGTTTCTGAAGACCCACTTTGTACCAATTACATTCTTGTCTGTTGGTTTGGGAACAAGATCCCAAGTTTGATTCTTCTCTATCTGCATCAATTCCTCTTCCATAGCCTTTATCCAATTCTCATCTTTGCAAGCCTCATCCACAGTTTTAGGTTCAATCTTAGAAATCAGATAGAAATTTACTTGTTCCTCTACATCTTTTCTTCTGGTTAAGATCCCTTTTCTCTTATCTCCTATGATTTGATCTTTAAAATGACTAATTATTACATATCTTGGAGTTTTGGTAGCACTTACCAGAGCTTGTTCTTCTTCATATGGGTTGTCTTCATACTGCACCACTTCTGAAACATTTGGATCATCTGATTCATATTCACTTGATTTTGAAGACCTTTCCTTACATTAATCAACTTTTACATTTGTACTTTCAATGATCTTATTCAACCTCTTACTATAGCACCGGTAGGCCTTGCTCTTGGTGGAGTAACCAAGGAAGATTCCTTCATCACATCTAGCATCAAACTTGCCTAAATAGTCTTCTCTTTTGATATAACATTTTCTACAAAAAACTTTGAAATATTTCATAGTAGGAACTCTACCATGCCACAATTCATAAGGAGTCTTTGAATTGTTACCTTTTACTTGAACTCTATTTAGGATATATACAATGGTGTGAATTTCCTCTCTCCAATATGCATCTAGAAGATGAGCTTCCTTTATCATGGTTCTAGCAACTTCTTGAACTGTTCTATTTTTCCTTTCAACAACTCCATTTTGTTGTGGAGTTTTGGGCATAGATAGTTGTCTCTTTATTCCATGTTCTTCATAAAAGAAATTGAATTCATTTGATGTGAACTCTCCTCCTCTATCAGACCTCAAGCATTTGATTTCCTAATCCATCTCATTTTCAACCATTGCCTTAAATGCCTTGAATTTATCTAGAGCTTCAGCTTTCTCTTTCAAAAAGGTGACCCAAATCATTCTAGAATAATCATCAATAAGTAACATGAAATACATGTCTCCTTTCAAACTTCTTACTTTGGTAGGTCCACACAAATCTATATGCACTAGTTCAAGTAGTCCTCCAACTAATTTGTCCTTGCTTTTAAAACTTGTTCTTGTCTGTTTCCCAAATTGACACTCCTTGCAAATAGGATTAGCAGGCTTCACAAGCTTAGGCAAATCTCTAATCTATGCAGTACTTATCTTCATAATATTATCAAAATTTATGTGACACAACCTTCTATGCCATAACCAACTCTCATTAGTTTGAGTCAACAAGCAATAGCTCTCAGTTCCTTTCAAGTGATAGATATTACCTCTGGTCTTCCTACCAGTTACAATGACTATTCTGGAGCTTTCCCCGATCTTGCATCTATTGTCCTTGAAGCTTAAATCATAGCACTTGTCACACATCTGACCCACACTCAAAAGATTGTGCTTTAATCCTTTCACATACAAGACATCTTCAGTATTATGCTTGCCATCAAAAGAAATAGATCCTTTCCCACAAATCTTACTAGTTGTATCATCTCCAAACCTAACAAGTCCACCATTATATCTTTCCAAACTCACAAACATACTTTTGTCACTAGTCATGTGGTGAGCGAAACCACTATAAATAACCCATTCATCCTTGTCCTTAATGACCTGGGTAGCCAAAGTACTTTCCACTAGTTTTTGTTACTTCACACAACTAGTAGAATTAGTAGACATGGGATCTTCCTTAATAGAAATAAACAAGCATTCATTTATAGAGGAACTAGAATTATCTAGTTCACCATTATCTAATACTCCTTCATCATGATCAAAATCTTCAACATAATAACACTTCTTTTGGGTCCTAGGCCTGTTCTCATATCTTCTTCTATTTATTTCAATTCTTTCAGGACATCTGGAAGCAAAATGACCTACTTTACCATAGGAAAAATATTTGAAAGATAATTAGCCTTTATACTTACTAGATCCTCTTTGTAGTTTATGCACGAAGTTGGCTTCAACTTCATCAAACTCATCATTGGATTCTACCTTATACTTTATTGATCTAGAAGTACTTCCAGGAGTACTGACTTTGAAGGTCGTCTGAACTTTCGGTAGAGCATCACCAAACTCTCTCATTTCAAAGGCAGTAAGCTTACCAAGAAGCTGATCCCTATCAACTATTTTAACTTGCATGAATTCTTCAATTGCAACTGCCTTGTGATAGTAGGACTTGGGCAGAGATCTGAGAATTTTCATAACAACTTCATTTTCATCGAGAGTTCCGCCTATGGCTTTTATCCCTGTAACAAGTTCATCAACTCTTTGCATAAAGGCTGATATGTTTTCATCATCATTCATCTTCAAACTTTCATATCTCACTTTCAGACTTTGTAACTTGGCTTCCTTCAAAGAATCATCTCATTCATACAAAGTTTTCAACTTTTCCCATACATTATTTGCAATTTCAAGATTCACAACTTTCATCAATATTGATTCGATTAATGAGCTTAGTAGAGCATCCTTTGTCTTGATATCTATCTCATATTCTTTGATTTCATCTTCAGTCATTGGACCATTTTGAGGTATGGTGTATTTTATTTTTACAGATTTCCATACTTTGTAACCAAGAGAAAGAAGATGGCTTTTCATCCAAGCCTTCTAGAGAACATAATTCGTTCCATCAAAATATGGTGCTTCCTTCTTGTAAGACATTTTGGATCTTCCTCAAACTATTAAAATTTCTTCAGAGGAGCTTGGCTCTAATACCAATTATTGATATGCACCAGACAACTGAGAGGGGGGGTGAGTCAATTGTACCAAACACTTTAACATTTACTACAATTAAACATTCATCACTTATCCATAATTATTATGATTTAACAATGAATGCATGAAATCAGAAACTTAACCACAGAGACAACATCAAACACAAGAGACACCAAATTTTACGTGGAAAACCCCAAGGTGGGGAAAAACCATGGAGAGGATTAGCTCTCAATATATATTGCAATCTTGAAATAATGATGTTCAGGCTGGTCACTCCATGGGCCTAAACATACTGGCTCATTGCCATGAAGAACAACTAGGTCTAGTAGGCTCACTGCCTCAACCCTAAACCTAGAAAGATTATAATAAGGGTTGTTAAACCCTGAGGCCTATTAAACCCTACTGGCAACTACTAGGCTCTCTACCATGATCAACACCTTCTCATGTCTATGATTGAAGTACAATAATTCCTCTGCTCTGCTCTACCTCTATTTTGCTCTTCCTCTTCTTTCCTCTGCCTCTTCTCTGCTCTGCCTTTTGGACCTTTCTTTATATCTTTCCATTTTCACTCAAGGACACCTTTTCCATGACTCAACTACAAGTATTTATACACTTCATCAACCTTGGAATGATCATCAAGGTTGGCATCACAATCATCAACTACTAGAACAATCTCCAAGGTCGGCATTACAAACATTTACAAAATAGGTCCTGACCTATTACAACATTATGCAAAGGAAATGAAATGCAGATCACACCATGCTTTAGCTAGGACTCAAACATGATCTTTGACACTAGAACATGCTTCCACAATCTTCTAGAGATCTCCACAATCACTGGGATTAACCCTAGGTCAGCCAAAACTAGTTACATGTTATACTATCTGGGAACAATCTTTGAACATGATCTCAAATAATTAACGTGTACCAATATCAAGATAGGAACATGACTAGGAGACATCCACAAGCACATTATAATCATTAGGAGAAACCGCATGAACCTTATGTTAGGTCTCAAAAACATAGGTTTTTACACCTTAAGAGGTTACCAAGCTCTCTTCATGCTTTTGGCCAACATGCACAAGGATAATACCTTATTCACTTTAGGTTTTGCTAGACCTAGGTGGGTGTACCTTTCACAACTAATGTAGATTTTTAATATCCTTCATAGTGGCAAATAGGTGTGAAGTAGCTTAAAAGATAACTATTCTTACTCCTAATGTTAAGGTCTTAGATATGAATGCTTTAATAAAACTATGTAGAATTTCTAGAATGAATTTGAAATGACTAGTGCCTATCCTATTGGGCTATTGGAGTCAGTGGATGGGTTAATGGAAATAGATGTATATGATAGGTGAATTCATCTCCTATCTTAACTCTAATAGTTGGGCACTTTCAAATGTCAGCACCTTATGCAGACGTGCAAGTTTGCTAGTTACAACACTCTTCTTACTAATCCCAGTGTTATCCTCCTAAATTACTATGAAATTGTGAAAGGAATTTAATTCTTAGATTGATGGAAACCAATCAAAATAATTTCCCCAAAAGGATTTTAATCTTTGATAAGAACCAATTAAAGTGAATTATCTGAAAGGGTCTTTAATTCTCATCAATTGGAAACCAATCAAAACTCCACACATGAACAACAAATGTGTTCTGGCAAATAATGCAAATTTGAATAACTTAAAAGGACCACTTTGGAGACAGTACAATAACAAGTAATCATGAAATTTAACCAATAGTTGAACACTAGAGATAGATTACCACATGATAATATTCTACTCCACTATATTCTTCATATGATATATAGTAATTGTATAAGTTTCTGAGATATGAAAATGGATGGGTAGAATGGGTGCAATTCATCTTCTTACTAATGCCCTACTAAAAATGGTGATCGAAGATAATACTACTGCCCATGATGATGCTTTAGACCATCATATGTTCAGCTTTTATAGCAATAATTATGAAGAAGCCATATCTTTTCATAGTGTCTTTTGGGAATTAATAGAATTAACAAAGATAATTAACACTAAGCTCTACTAAGCCACAGGTAGATCTGAACAATATTATCTAAGTACTTTTGGCTCAGATGTGTATTAGCAAATTCTATGGCATTCCTTGTGACTACCTCAATTGAAACCATCCTTTCCACATGTCTGCATGCCTCCCAGGATGCTGAGTCTTTATCTTTGATAGTCTCTAGAGCCTCCTGTAATATCACTTGGTATTCTTTATCCCATTCATCTTTGCTTTTCAACTCCTTCTCATTTCTGAATAACACAAGTACACCCATCTTGGAAGCATCAAATACTCCTTTGCATCAGCTTGAAGCTTGTCATGATATTTCTTATGTTGCTTGATCAGATCTTCATCTCTGGAGATGCCTGCACTGTTAGGGGTATCTTTACTTTGTATCCCATGGAGCTTCTCTTGGAGCCTGTTATTTAATCTCTCATGCTCTTGGATAACTTTATGATTCTTAGAGTAGACATCCTAAAATTTATTCATCCAATGCATCATATGAATATGCCTGCTCTATAGTACTGTAGCGAGTGTGTTAATTTAGATCTGAGCCATCTGATCATTTGATGATAGTTCAGTACTCTATAGGCTCTCTCCTTGGGTTAATCTCTTAGTTGATCCTCTAAAAGCACCTTTGATTGTATCTTTCAAGAAATTGTTCTCCTTTCTCATTCTCTCACAACTCAACTTATAGATGTCTCTTTCTTTGATCAACATTTGGATTTGGGCCTTGTTCAACTTTGCCACATTAATCCCATTATCAGCAGTGATTATGGGATCTATTTCTCCCACCTTTAATGTCATCACATGCCCAAATGCTTTTTTAGTATCAATGACTCCAACTTTTTTTGAGGCAGATACAAAGCCCAGATCATAAGTGAGTTTTCATCATTGTTATATTTTGTTCCCATGTATACTTCTATTACCCCTTCTGGAGTAAGCTTATATTTGTCATCAGTATTATGTAAGAAACAATCAAATACCAATGCAGAATTCATATCCAATCCTAGAAATATCATCACACCAACTTCTCTTAGTAGTTGTCTACTTTTATCAGGGGTCATACTCCTCATCTCATTATCCACGGTTGTCTTTAGTACACTTAACAATTGTTTTTCATTATCAGGTGTGACATTTTCAACAGATTCCCTGACTTCTTTTCCTTTGTATTTATACAAAAAGGACTTAAACTCTAGAGAATGAATAAATTGGTCATCAAAAATAAATGAATCATATGCCAATTGTCTACCATCTGTATCAATTAGTTCTTCGACCTTATGTTCCTTGCTAGGAGGCTGGTATTCACTTCTACATTTGGGAATTTTATTAATTTGTGCATGGGGTTCATCTTCATTTGAGGATTCTTCACCACCAGAGGACAACAGTTCCACTTCCTGTATTTCCTTTCTCCTCTGATCTATCTCTCTGTTATATTTATCAATAGCTAATTCAACCTCTGCTCCCTCCATATTCCTTATGACATCATCATGTGGATAAGGTATGTGTGTATACCCACTGAGATTCTTCTTCTTCTTGCATAATCTATAAAACCTTCAAGATCAAATCCCTTCCCCTATTCTATATATTTCATGTTGTAATGTAGTAATTTATCTTGAATGAGATCATACCCATCTTTTGACACTATGGTGAAATCTCCAAAACACAATGTGCTTGGCATAAATGATTATTTATCATAAGCACTTAGATTCATTACATTGGAATAGTCCATTTGTCTGACGATCTCCAAATATGCTATCCTGTCTGGAACAGTCTTAGGTAACAAAAAAGGTGTGTCCTCAAAGCCATAGACTCGAATCATAGTAGAGTCAAGGAAACAATACCAATCTCCCTAGTTATGTGTCATAGTTGGAGGCCTATTGAAGTCTTTTGGCCTTAGAAATCTCTTAATTTCATTAGACAAAGAATAATCACAGGGGTGGCTAATGAATCTGTACAAAACTTTTATAAAATACTCCTCAAAGTAAATATAATCAGAATTGGCAAATTTGCTATCCCACACACTCGTTCATAATTGCACAGGTAATGGTTCTCCTTTCTTGTCCAATTGTGTGATCCTCAACTCTTCTGGCCACATCCCAATTTCCTAACCATAATATAGTATCATGTGCATAAGCAATGAGTAATGTTTGAAGTGTAGTGTGGGGGAGTTGTTTTTAATAGCCATTAACCCAGAATTAATCTCCTTGAAGACATATGTAACATAGTCAAAAGGCCTAGCATTATGACATTGTATATCAACTGCCATCACCATTGGTCCAATTGTCATGAATTTAGAAACCTTTGATCCTAAGACCTGGCCAATCGAATAGTAGGTGTATTTCATATATGGCTCAGACAAATCAACATGAAATGGAGGCCCATCATTTTCCTCAAGGGGCATTGTGCATCCTTCTACCCTAGGCCTGTGAAGTGGTAGTCTCCACCCTTTGAATGTGGTATCCATCCCCCAATACTCCTTTTCCAAGTCCTCATGTATTATGGGTTCATTGTACAGGTTGTCTAAATTAAATACTCCACACATTGCATTTTTTGACAAGTGTATAAAAGGTTCACCCTACGGGTTGCATATAGCCTGAAGATTCTGACTATAATATGTGGCTGAGTTTTAGGAGATCTATGTTTACAAACACATCTGGCACAACCAGTTTCCCCAAATTAAAGTTGCAAGGGTTGCAAATAGGTGCACTCCTAATTCTTCTATTGTAATAAAAATTAAACAATTCATACTGACGAATGGGTGTCCATATATTGCCAATGTATTTACATTTATCTTCTAACTTCTCTATATCAGCCCTAAGTTGTGCAGACCTTCTGACCTTAGGACCTAAATTGGGTAATTGATTTATGATGTCCTAGTTTAGTTTTCGCTCTTTCACCTTCTCTTCTTGTCCTTTCTCATTTTTCTCTCTTAGCTTTACTTGTTTCCCCTTGTTTTCTAGCCTTCATTTTTGTAGGTGTCTCCATTCTAACCCTACCTAAAATAATGGAGATGGACTTCAATTTATCAATCATAGAGGAGTTTATGTGCTTACCTATGGTTGTAGAGATTGTTGAATCATTTTATGCTTTGTTTTTATCCCCACACTTTCACCATGCCTCCAGAAAATCTCTTCTAGTTTCAATTGCTTTGATTTGGAATGTTTTTACAGGGGATTTTATTCAGGTCACCATTAAAGTCTTCTCCTGTGAATTAATGTGGCCAGGTTTTCAAAATTTGAAATGTCAAATTGATACAATGTTTAGTATCAGTGAGACTTTCCTGACTTTATGTTGATTTGTATGCTTCATCTGGCGCCATTTTTACTTATATGTTTCATAACTCAATTGTTGTGACCAACCAAATGTCCTTTCTATTGGAAAGAGACACCATGTGGCTTCATGATTGTTGTCATTGATGGAAACAAAGTTTATCCCACACATTCACAGCACATAATATGTCTATATAGGAAGTCAGATTGAAGAGTGTTTTAGTCCGGTGAACAAGAATAGAGCATGCAGCAAGGTCTGACAATCAGGTCTGGATCTCTCAGAGGATGTATCTTAGAAAAATGTAGACTTGAGGAAGTCAAGAGGAGTACCATGACTGCTACATTCTAGAGATTGAGCCTTCGGTGATGAAAGAGTGAAAAGAAATGAGCATCTAAGTGTTGGGTTCCTGACATGCAGAGCAGACTAAGGAAGAACCAACCGATAGAGCATCAAACCTTAATCTAGATGAGAAATTGATGGTGATAAAGCTTTGTGAGGGATCATTCTTGGTTGGCCGACATGATTGATGACTTCTATATCTATGTCCTTGATACGCATCACATAGTAAGCTTGGATTCAACTGACAGATTAGTGTTTTGGGAAAATCTTAAGTATTCCGGATACCTACTAGAAAGATGTTGAGATCCTTGATGTGGATATATATACCAGATAGATTTTGGTATGAAGGTGTGCATGTGGTGTGATAGTGTGCGAAGAAAGGTAGAGAAAAGGTGGAAGCAGTAATACAAGTCTGATATGTGACAAAACAACAGTACTAACGTAGAGAAAGAATGAAGTGTAGTAGATTAGTTTATTGAGCCTAACTGAAACTAAACCTCAGCATATGTGGATGCCTCTGATCAGTTCAAACACCTAGTTACTTTCTATATACCTTGTAGATAGTGAGTCTCTTGTAGGTAATGAGCCTCTTGTGAGCAGTGTGCTCGAGCAGTGAGCCCTAATTGGCAAGTGCCATTTTGTACTTCCTATTCTTCTAACAGAGAATACAATCTTGGGTTAGTCACCCCATGGTTTTCCCTTAACAGGGTTTTCCACATCAAAATCATTGTGATATATGTGTTGAATTTAGTTCTACTCTCATGGTTATATATGATTATATGTTTTGATGTTGCACTAATTGTTAAAGAAGAATAGAAAGTTAAAATATTTAAGATAACTGATTCACCCCCCCTCTTAGTTATCTACCTTGCTTCCAATAATTGGTATCAGAGCTAAGTTCCTCCTAACAGATCCTAATAGCTTGAGGAAGATCTAGGAATCTCAATGGATATGTATGGTATGAGGGAACAACTTTAGTCTGCCCTAGATGATCTTGAGCAATCTCACTCTGAAGTCAATAACTTGAGGGAAAGACTCAAACAAGCTGATGATTTCATAAATGAACTAAAAAAGAAACTGAATATCTCTGTGAAAAAGAGAAAGGAACTACTTCAACAATTAGCAAGTCAAGGTGAAGCCAATGATACTAATGAAGTTCTGAATGAGAAGAACAAGTTATGTGAGAAGCTATCAAAAGAAGTTATTATGGTAAGACATGAAATGGAATTAGGGGTTATGAAATTCAACCAAGAAATTGAAGAGAAGAGAAAAATTGAAGATAATCTAAAATAATTTCTAAAGAAGTCAGAAGATTGCCACAAAAGGGATAGAATAATCAGGCATCTGGAATTTGATCTTGAAGAAGCTAGAGATAATGAAGAACAACTTGAAAATTAGATAGACACTCTTAAAAGGGATCTTCAAATAGCAAATGAATACAAAGAAAAATTCAAGATAAGCTCTGCTCAACTTGAAGTTCTTCTTGAAAGCCAAAAGAGGGTAGATGACAAGCATGGCTTGGGATATGAGAAAGGTGAAAGCTCTGGATCCAGTCAGAAGAACTCTGGGTCAGGAAATCCAAGGTATAGGCCTAGAAGACCTCCGGTAAGACATCCAAATGCTCAAAGATATCCATCCTTCAATGGATACTACCACAATTGCAATAACTTTGGTCATAAAGAAAATTAGTGTAGAAGAAGAATGAATCAGACTAATTCATCCTTCTCTAGATAGTGTTTTAACTGCAAAAGGTATGGTCACAAATCTCATGAATGTAGAAATATGCAAATAAATAATTCATTCAATGGTAGATACTTTGCATAAAATAGAATGGGACATATAGCTATATGCAAAGAAATATAGCGTGCTACAATTGCAATAGATCAGGTCATATTACCAAATTCTGTAGAAGTAAGAATCAGGATAAAAGGGGTCCGGTGCATCATAATCAAAATCAAGACAAAGGAAAAGGAAAAGTGAATGCAGATAAAGTTCAAAGGGAGATGAACAAGATTTAGGTGAAGAGAAGTATAGAAAATGTTGGGGATGGATCCACACCAGAATCTGGTGCTGATATTCCTTCCAAAAACTAAATAGATGAGCTCTGGCTCAGGGGGAGTCACAAAAGAAAACAATTTCCCCCAGCTAGTTAATTGGTGCCTAAATTGGCACATGGAGTGTAGAGGATTGAAGAGTTCTCAAAGAGATATCTAAATAACCCTTGGTAAAAATATAAAAGATCTGTAAGAAGGTTGAAGAGGCTAATCATCCAAAATTGATCCGGTTTGATAGTCATCTGGTCAAAGCAAGATTTTCACAGTTAGATCTAGTATGATTCAAAATTGAAATACCTTGATTTGTGGATAAATAGGATGATTCAAGGAAGGGAGATACATTGTAAGTTATCATTCTAAGTGCATCTTAGTGATCCGGAAGGATCTCTCTCTCAGAACAAGGGGAACAAGGCAATCAGAATGACTTAAGTTGTGCATTTATTGCAATATGGAATTAGGGTTTGTAAAGAAATAAAAGGGTTCTTTTGTTCATCATTTGCACATTTACATTCGAGAAGAAGAAAGAAAGAGCTCTACAACAAGATTGCTTCAACCCTCTCAAGGATCAATCATAGAATTTGATTCAACCAGTGATCATTTCGACTCTTATCATGAACCCTAGAAGCATAAAAAGGCATTTTTACTCTTGAATATCTCTCTTTGAATCTTTTGAAAGATGGCTACTCCAAATGTTGTTAAGATCACTAATAGGCCGCACCCTAAGTTCAAGAAACATCCTTACAAATCCTTAGAAGTAGATCCCCTAGGTGCATTCTCTAGCATTCCACATGGGGTTCTGCATGTAGAAGATGTTAGGGTATACATTCATGCCAACATTGAGGAATTTGGGGAATCCAATATGATAGATATCTATCACAAGGAATTAATAGATGAAACATTTGAAATTAAACCCCAATACAAGGCCATCCGGGATAAGCATTTTGGACATTGCATCCATTTCCCCTGTTTTGCAGAAGATGAATGGGTCCAGTATGTTCTGAACATAATGCATGACAATTTCATGTGGTTGATGAGACCATTTAAGATCACAAAAGATACCATTAGGGCGGTAACTAGATTGCACTCATCCAGTGGGTTGCTTGCTCTCAAATCAGTCAAAAACCAAATTGTAAGTGAGGCTACTAGATCAAAATTTGATAAGAGGGCAATGACAATAGAAGACATCATAGATCTGTATATCAAATTTTCCTCTATGATAATTGGTTACAAAATCTATCACTCCAGCAGGGGGAATTCAGTATCCAGAACTGCTATATATACTGTATATGAAATGCTAAGGAAAAATATTGACTATGATCTTTGTGAGCTTCTCCTGAACCAAATGTTAGACAAGTTATAGAAAATAAAGAAGGATAAGAAGAATTCATTTAAGTATAGTGGCTTGATGCTATGTCTATTCTTCTACTATATGAATGAGCTACCTAGAACTAGTGGCTGGATATGGCAAAATGATAGACCTGTTGCCATACAAATTAGAGATTATATGTATGGGCTTGGTGATGACAAGGCTCAAACCACAGCTCTCTGGGGATATTTCAAGAATTTTCAAGGTATGATGCAGGCTAGAGAAAGAATTCCTCAGACATTAGTTGAAAAATATAAAGATACAGTGTGTTTTATGGTAGACACTGATCAATGCCTAATGGAGGTAGTAGAGCCCAAAATAGTTTGGATTATGCCAATGGGCTATGAAGTAGATGAGAAAATCTTGGAGCTGCATGTCCAACACTTGCTAAGCCAACCCAAGGACCCTAAGGTAGAAAGGTTTGGAACCTTTCAAGAGTTGAGTGTAAAAATTCATGTTGAACTGAGATAGCCTGAGATCAAGAGAAAGGTGAGAAGGGAAGTAGAAGAAGTTGCCAAGAGATATGGGATATCAAAAGAGGCAGTTGAGGCTAATAGAGAGAAAATAGAAAGAGCAGAGAAAGAGAGACAAGAATTAGAAAAAGAAAGTGATCCTGTGCAAGCCCCCTCTCAGACCAAATCCTCCAAGAGCTCTACACCTGCCACCTCTAAGAGCCAAAAGGCCTCAAAATAGGAAGCCAAGACATCCGAAAAGGGAGAGAAGAGAACAAAGACAAAGGCCACAAGGTCATACATAAGTCAAAAGGATGATGAAGAGATAGAGACTGATGAGGAGGTCAAGAAAATGAAGAAGAAAAAGAAAACATCCAGTGAATCCTCTGCCGGTCAAAACAAGGAAGAAAAGGCAAAAGAATTTTTTGAAAGGCCTACTCTCTGCATTGATGATGTCATCAAATTAGTCACTGTGGATGGGAATTTGCAACCAATGACTAAATTTTATGATGAATATAGTGAAACTAACCAGAAGATCTTGCAAGATGCTACAATCAGATATCTAAACATCTATAATAAAGCATTCATTGAAATCATATCTCTAATTCCCAAAAGCCTAGAGAAGGGACTTGAAATGAGAAAGGACAATGCTAAGGAAAAGGATCTAGAGATCCAGGAACAAATAGCTATTCATCTCTATCCTTCCATCACTCCAAAACAAATGAACATGATCTTCAAGGATGGCAAGGATGAGTTCCGGAGCAAAGCCAGAATGAACAAGCTTATGCTCAGAGAGACTGATTAGGTGGCAAAAGAGACTGAAGACATCCTCCAGAATGCATATAAAAGATTCAATCTTCCTATTATAGATGACTTAAGTGATGAACTTTCTGCCATGGATGTCGAAGGATTAAGTGCATCAAAAGAAGATTCTACTGAGAAAATTGTAGAAAAGTCAAAGGAGATAGGTGAGGAAAAGACTAAGGACTTGGATTCCTCTATTCTAGAAGAGGAAGTCCATGAAGAAGTAAACATCTCTCTTCCAGATCCCCCAGCAAACTCTGGAACTGAAGGAGAAGCAAGAAAATAGGAAAAACCAAGTCAAGAAGAGGAGAAAAAGGGAAGAGAAGATCTCTGATGATAGCTTTGAGGCTGCAGAAGGAAAGAAGACTCTGTCTCTGGCAAGAGACACTGCAGAAGTAGGTAAAGACTTCCTAACCAAAGAAATGATGGAATTAGATGAACTAGAGCTATTTCAAGATCACTCAATTTTGACTCTCTCTCTTCGGTCCAGACAATGAAGGTAGCACCTTTTGCTCAAGCCAAAGCAAAAGAAAAGCTTCTGAAGTCTCATATGGAAGATTGTGAGCTAATACAGATTGCATCTGGTGTATGGAGAAGATCATGCCATCCTTCTAGAAGGATCTTTTGGCCTCTTCATTCAGTAACTTGAAATCTCTTGTTAATTCTATTAGCACACATTTTAATTCTTTGGAGAAATCAACAGAAGAGAAAGTCTAGAGAGAGTTTTTGTAAGAAATTCTCTGAGTACATGGACTTATAGCAAATGATAGGAGAAATCTGGATACTGGATAAAGAGCCTAGAAAATGCTTTGAAAGATGGTAGAGATTTATATAAATTTTGTCTATCTTGGTCCACAGTGACAATAGATATTGCCAAGAAGGTGGAAGAATAAGAGAGTAAACTATCAATTTTATCTCAAAATTTTAATCCTCTCACCTCATCCATAATAAATCAAGAGTGTTAGACTATTGCCACTATTAATGAAATAAAGAGGCTTGAAAAGGAGAAGAAGAATAGAATAAGCAGGCTAAGTGAACTAAGAGGGATAATTATCCCTAAGTTAGAGGCAATGCATGAGGCCCTAACTGATGCTCAAACCATAGCCCAGACCACTAATTTGGTAGACTTAAAAAGGGCAGAAGCTTTTGCATTTTTGATAAGTGGTCACATCTCAATTTTTGATAGGATGAAGTAGAGTTGGGCAACAGAATTTGTCCAGTTGAAGACCACCTTTGCAGATATACTTAGGTATATGTAAGTATAACTTGCATATATACTTATGCAGCTATGTATAGGTTACTCTTTGAAAATATTGATATGCGGATTCCACCCTTTGCCATTGATGTCAAAGGGGGAGTGAGGAGTAGTGAAAAATGTGGGATCTAGCTAAGGGGTAGCTTTAGTAAAAGTTTACACAAGACAGAGCATCAGCCAAGGGGGAGTGTGCTATGACACTTAGTCATTTTTCACTAAGTGTTGCCATCAATGCCAAAGGGGGAGATTGTTGGCAAGAGACACTATGTGGCTTCATGATTATTGTCATTGATGGCAAAAAAGTTTATCCCACACATCTGTAGCACATAATATGTCTATACTGGAAGTCAGATTGAAGAGTGTTTTGGTCTAGTGAATAAGAACAGAGCATGCAGCAAGGTCTGACAATCAGGTCTGGATCTCTCAGATGATGTATCTTAGAGAAATATGGACTTGAGGAAGTCAAGAGAAGTACCATGACTGCTACATTCTAGAGATTGAGCCTCAGGTGATGAAAGAGTGAAAAGAAATGAGCATTTAAGTGTGGGGTTCCTGACAGGTAGAGCAGACTAAGGAAGAACCAACCAGCAGAGCATCAGACATTAATCCAGATGAGAAATTGATGGTGATAAAGCTTTGTGAGGGATCATTCTTGGTTGGCCGACATGATTGATGAGTTCTATATCTATATCCTTGATACACATCACATAGTAAGCTTGAATTCAGCCGACAGATCAGTGTTTTAGGAAAATCTTGAGTATTCCGGATGCTGACTAGAAAGATGTTGAGATCCTTGATGCAGATATATATACTAGATGGATTTTGGTATGAAGGTGTGCATGTGGTGTGATAGTGTGCAAAGAAAGACAAAGAAAAGGTTGAAGCAGTTATACAAGTCCGGTATGCGACAAAACAACAGCACTAAAGTAGAGAAAGAATGAAGTGCAGTAGATTAGTTTATTGAGCCTAATCGAAACTAAACCTCAGCATATATGGATGTCTTTGATCAGTTCAAAAACCTGGTTACTTTCTATATACCTTGTAGACACTAAGTCTCTTATAGGCAGTGAGCCTCTTGTGAGCAGTATGCTCGGGCAGTTAGCCCTAATTGGCAAGTGTCATTTTGTACTTCCTATTCTTGTAACAAAGAATACAATCTTGGGTTAGTCACCCTGTGGTTTTTCCCTTAATAGGGTTTTCCATGTCAAAATCATTGTGTTATTTGTGTTGAATTTATTTCTACTCTCATGGTTATGTATGCTTATATGTTTTGATGTTGTACTAATTGTTAAAGAAGAACAGAAAGTTAAAATATTTAAGATAACTAATTCACCCCCCCTCTCAGTTATCTACCTTGCTTCCAATACTTTTGATATAGTATATCACAGTTGGGAAGACCCTTTAATCCTCCCATCAATAGATTTAACCCCTTTTCCTTTGATTTCCAATGCTTCAGGGTGACATTACAAGGCTTACCCGACATAGGAGTGAGTGTTTGCATTGTCATTGGCTTGATTGGAACCATCTCTATGAGGCTATCATGTGGTCCTGATGTTTTGAGTTTCTCTAATATGTTTTTATCTTTTGTTTTACCTATCGAGATAAGTCTCCCTAAAATAGCTCTCAAGTTCCTTTTGTTAGAGTAGGTTTCATCGTCGGTGGGATCTATAAAGTCCACTCTAATAGTGTTAGTCTTTCCAAAATTTATGTTCTATCGGCAAGAATTTCATCGATATCATTGGTGGTTTCAATCATTGGAGTAGCTTATGTAGTTGGAAGGACTTAAAAGGCTTCATCCGATCATCAATGTTTCTCTAATAGGATTATTTCATTTACTTTATCAGAATAAAAGTGTGTGTCTCTCACTGAAAACCATTCATCGCCACGACTAATGAACTCAGTGGGACATAAGGACTTTACTCCAATCTGTCTGCTTATATTGATGAGTTCCATTTGTTGTTTTATACATCGGTACAACTTTCTTCGAAGGTTCTTTATGATCGATGTGACTTACAAAGTTAGCAAGACTTAAACCTTATGCTCCGATGATGGTAGTCTTCCCAATATACATATTTGTCAATTCATTTTGTTCTTTGACAAGACTTTTGCCAAAAATGATTCCTTGGATTTCACCATCAGAGTGAACTATGCTATCAGAGAGATTTCTGCAGTCTTTCCTGATCATAGACTTCTTCACGATGAAATTGTATGTAAATTCATTGGTGAGACTAGGAGCTTATCCCTCAAAAAATCTATCAGTATGACTAATGGGCTCGGGGGAACATAAGAGCTTCATCTCAATCCTTCTGCTCTCACCAATACTTCAACTTGTGTTGTTTTTGAATTCTCATTGGTGAGACTTCATCTATCTCTTCCCAATTATGGACAAAATGTGTTTTATATAGACATATGGTTCATGGATCAGGGAAATATGACTAGGGTCTTGCCGAAATTGATTAATCTAAGGTTTTTATCTACCACAATGAAGGAATTAGGATTATTGGTTAATAGAAATCAAAATATGGATCTTGTCACACAAATTGTGGCAATTTATTTTGATCACAGAGTTACATAGTGGCTATATAAACTAATGGAAGCTAGAAAATGTGAGTTTTTTTCTAGTCCCAACACCTTAACCACTTTATCCATAGGAATCTTCTCACCAGAACACATGAACTTTACTGTCTTCAACTGTCATAAAAGAAAGAGAGCTTGCAGACCACCAAAACATGAACCACTACAATTGTAGGCACATACCATCATCCAAGAATTCCTTCTAGAACCACAGAGATAAATACTTTATTGCAGAGGAATGCAGAGCAGAATACTTTCTCCCTGTCCCAACTGAACTTAGAGAAAAAGAAGGTTTCACTCTGGTGAATACAAATCACTTAGATCTTCATGCAGAGGGCTCAAAACCAGAATGTAGCATCCTTAGTCATACCTCTAACTTCCTTCCAATCCGCAAGACATGATCTTCAAGCAGAAATAAATGCGGAGTAGTTTACCAGACTGTTATTCAGCATACATCTCATTGTTTGTATTGCACTTCTCTATAACTCACTTGTTTCTTCTAGAGAGGCTATTTTTCTCAATATCCTCAACATACAAGTCTTCTAAACAAGTAATAGAATGAGATACAGATGACACCAATGACAATAAGGATATGTTGACATCAATGACAACACCGATTAGGCACATACTTGCAACACTGTCTTGGGGAGATCTTTTTACTTGATCATATTATCTAGATCAAAAGAACTTTCCAATTCAATCATTCCCTTTAGGATCTTATTACTGGGTAGAACAATTATCTCTTCTTCATCCCAGGTATGGTCCTCTAGATTCTTTTCATCCACTATCTGTGCGTCAAATATATCCCTATGAGCAATGAAGTCTAAAATGTGTTGATCATCATCAAATACCTAAAAATTGGTGACGTTGTCAGGAACAGATGGTATTGACACTAGCTCAACTAAAAACCTCTACATCCCTAATATGGGCAAAGGCTCTAGTGTAGTAGCATCCTATTCTAGTGCATCTACATGATGATTTAGTTCCCTTGGAACATGCATGATATTAAACGTATCAAAACTCTCTATTAGGTCCCAGAATCTGTCTGTAACTAGATAACCTCTTGTAATTGTAGGCATAAATGCCTCTCACTTGTTTTACTATGAGTTCTGAATCTCCAAAGACATGCAGGACTTTCACTCCCTTCTTTAGGGCAAGCAACAGGCCATGTATTAGAGCTTCATACTCGGCCTTGTTGTTTGTGTGTGGAAATTGCAGTCTATACATTGCCATGAATGATTTACCTTGTGGATTTATTGAATCCACTCCTACTCCAACTCCATGCTTTGATTTGAAGCTGTCAAACCTCAAAGTCCATGGTTTATCTTTTGTCAACAACTTATTTGGACCTTCCTTTTTTCTTTTTGAACATGCAGCTACTCCCGTAGATATCCACTTGATCTTAGGTGGTTCATTCTTTAACACATCTGAATGCTTCTATGGAACTAAAGCATCTTCATTTTGTTTCTTCTTAACATCATCTTTTTTAATATCTTCTCTTTTCATACACTTGATGTCATCATATCCCTTGTCAAGAGATGCCACATCTTTTCTTTTTGTCTCTTCAGAAACATCCCTAACTTTAAGCAATTTGTCATTTGAACACAAATGTTCCTCTTTGTTGACAATGTGTAGACATAAAACACAAGTTGTTTCTAAATAGGGAGATTCATGTAGCCTACACCATCCTTCAATTAGTACTTGACTGGGTGGAATTCCATGCAGAATATGTCTTTGTATTGCCTAGACAAAATTTCTTCAAACTATGTCAAATGACTTCCCCTATCTTCATCTAATAACTCATAATCAGATTCAATAAAACAATCTATCCATGGTGTGGTTGTGCTTACTTTATCACTAGAATGTATATCATTGCATAACAAAACTTCTTTTGGACTAGGCATTGGAACATGCATCTTGTACATTTCTTGTTCACATTCCCCTACATGTAGAGGAAATAACAAATAATTATAATCATCTGCATTAAGCACTTCACTCACCTCTGTTAGCGACTGCTCATTCTCTATGCATGTTCTTTTTGGGTTTTCTATTATATCCAGACATGCTTCATAGGTATTCTCTAAGTGTGACTCTTCGTGTAGTTGGCACCAACTAATCATCAAGATATCCTCAATAGATGACCCTATCATTGAACATTTCTAGACTTCATTAGATAGATATTTTTCAAACTCAAGGGCATGATTTACTTCATCTTCTTCTGAAGAGCTATTATTAGATCCTATTATCAATCCTGTCTCTAACACAACTTCCTCCTTGTCACTATATTCTTGCATATGACATGACATCATCAGTACTTCCTCTATTCTAATTGACTGAGGCCTCAATGCATATACCCATGGTTCTACATCCACATATAATATATCATTATTCTAATTATACTCAGTTATCATATGTTTCATTCTGGGTTCCACTTCAATTCTAAGCTACTTAGGGATGCCTTTCCATGGAAGCCACATGTCAGAGAAATTAGTAGCCATGTAAGCATTTAAAGTCTTGGACCAGTCCCTATTGAGGGGCATGCCATATGTATCAAGTATGTCAACAACCTGAATGTCTATGTAATACTACACTCTTGGATCAGATGCAAGCTACATGTGAATATGTGTTAATTCTCCTACCAAGCTGACCTCAGACTTGTCTAATTGAGTGACTTTCTTGAGTGACTTTGTAGGGTGCAAACCTTAACGTCTCGCAAATGGATAAGGGCATAACATTGGTAGAGGCACCTGAATCTACTAGGTAATTGTGCAAATTCTTTCCAGAGATCCTAACTATGAGTAGGAAAGGAGGTGACTTAGATTTCTCTTTGTATAAGGTCATCTGTGTTGCATCTACAGTATGGACTATAGCTTTGTCTTTTCGTTTAGCAACAACATCCCTCGATACATGATCTCTAGCAAGAATTTGACTAGGAATGTGACTAGGATTTTCCTCTTTAGCTGCAGGTTCATCTAATGACTTCAGGAAGGCTTTCTTAATAACAAGAGTCTTCAATAATTCTAACAAGGATAAATTAATTTTTATCTTCTTCATCTCATCCACTAGGTAAGCAACTAGATTGTCTGATTTAGGAAATTGGTTCATACCTTTTGCAACTGTTGCTTGTGGTGCAAAGTACTATGGGCTCACCTTTGTTGGTCTAGGATTATTACTAGCCTTGGGATCCAGAGGTGTGTTGAAATTATTCAGAGGAAGTGGTTAGAGGACCAGTAGGGTGATTTGCATTGCTCCTCAAATTGTAATTATGTCCTCTCTAATATTGCTGGTATGCATGGACTTCTTCAGTCTCTTGCACATGCTCATTCTCCTCCTCAAAGGGAAAGACATAATTTGTTTCAAAAGCCATGGTTGATTCTTCACACACCAAGTTGTAATTTTCATATATTGTAGTAATCTGATGATGCTAATGATTATCAAAGGAACTTTCAACCACTAATCCAGACTTATATCCTAGGGGTACTGTCTCATTACCTTTAGGGAAAGAAACCTCTCCTACAGTGTTTGACACTTCAGGTAGGAATATGCTTGTTGCAATTTTGAAATGTGAACAATCCAACTTAGCATGTGCATTTGTATTGTGTACTATGCACTAATTATTAAGTGCATCTTCTACCAAATTAACCCTTATGGTCTGCTTAGGTTCAGGAGGAGGTTGATTATCTAGGGGTGATGGTAATGAACCATTGTTTGGTTTAGTGTTCCAAACTCTTAGAGGCCTAGGTGCATTGTTATTACTATTAAAGTTCCTCTCATTGTTAGATACCCTATCAGGATATATAGATCTATCCTTGTTATTACCATATCCTCTATCAGGATATCCCCTATTTTTCTAGTTCTATGAATTGGATTGAGCATAGAAGTTCTGACTTCTCAAGTGAGCAACTTTAGTCATCAAATTTCTTAATTGAGTAGATATCTCCTTGATATCATCCTTTTCCTCCTGTACTTTTTCTACTACAGTATCCTAATGTGTTTGGAAAAATGAATTGCCATTAGTATTATGTCCAACATCTTGAGGTGCATGTCTGGGATGTGGTATGATTTGACTGTTTCCTTGAGGAGGCATAATGCTAAGGGGAGGCACTTGTAGAGAGTTAAGAATTATAGCAGGAGACATCAAAACTCCACCAGTTGGTGTTTGGCCAAGACAGGTAGGATATCCTAAGTTTGGAGCAAGACTTGGCGATTAACCTTGAAAACTTCTTCAACAAGATGTGTCCTCCTGATGAACATTGATGTTAAAGCATCCAAAGATGAGTAATAAAATAACCTAGGTATCTCATCAAGAACACTATAAGGAGTTGTTAGCTTGGAATACATCTTTTGAAATCTAGCATTGAAACTAGAGATCAACTCTCCTTCACCTCTTTTGATTGTGGAGAAGTGATGATACATGGTGGCTGCATCTATAGGTATCTTAAACCTTGTTTGGAAATATTTCTCTAGTACATCCCAAGAATTGATGGAATTTTGAGGAAGGTTAGCATACTAGCCATATGCTTCTTCTCCTAATGAATAAGGAAATAGTCTACATACATCATCCTTATGTTGTACTCTGGACCTGAAACAAGCTTCCTTAAAGGTCTGAATATGATCATATGCATCTTGATATGGATGATACTTAGGACAAATCTTGTCCAAATGTTTAGGAAGATTATTATATGCATTAAAGTGGAGCGGTGACTCAACAACAAAGAAAGACATTAGAACTTGTACTAAGGGAGATACTAGCAAATTAAGGACAACATATCTAGGCTGACTGGTTGAACATGGTATAGGTCTAAATACAGGTAATTCTTCCAAAGGTCTAGAAGATGTTGACCTTGTGTTAGGTTGATGAGCCAGTTCTGAGAAGTTCAGGGTGAAACCTGCATATTGGGCTGGATCTTCACAAAGATGTGGAAAATTCATTCACAGGGATGGATATTTATGGATAAATGTCTCAGATGATGAAGTATTTTTCAAGTATTTGTAGAGAATGAAAATTCTCAACTCAACCATTGAAATCCAAATAGTTGTCTATAAATATCAAGGTAAATGTCTTTGGAAAAGTGATATTTATGATCAAATTCCTCAAATTGTCAATAGTTGGTGGAATCTTTGCAGAAATACACATAATTAAGAGTACTTTGATGAATTCAAAGTATTTCTTCATAGGAACATGGGAAAGTATATCAAGATGACAAATCCTTATGAATCTCTAGTGATCAGGCCCTCCTAGCACCAAAAATTGTTGATACAGCTGTAAGTCATATTAATAGAGATAAAAATTCATACAACGAACCTTTATCCTCTTGAAGAATATTATAAATTTAGGATTGAATTTATGATTCCATGTCTCCATTGATCAAGTCATGATCTTCTGATAATCTCTCAGTGGTTTGATGTGACTTTGTTGTTAACATTCAAGGGCCTTATGCATGAAATTTGATGTAATTTGTATCCAAATATGCAAATATTTGCTTTGTTTCACCTATTCTATATAAATCTCAATGAATCATGTTAAATCCTACAACCTTTAACTAGGATATGCAAATATTTATTCTACGTTTGATCAAGTCTTCTAATCTTGACTCTGATTAAGACTGTTCATGATGATTTATGTAACTTTGATTAATTCTTCTGAATTTACTTAAATTTAAACTAATCTTTACTTAATTATGCTTCTACAAATTAATATCTTCCAAATATTGTGCCAATAAGCTGATATTTTCATGTTCTGTATCATTATTTCTAAATATGTGCATGATATTTTTAATCTGACATGTGATTTATTTAGAATATGCATAGGATGTTCAATTATCTATGGATGTCTTCATATTTACTATGCTCTGCTTATGATTTATCAATATTTTGTAGTTGATGATGATTGATGAAATTTAAAAAAAGAAATAAACTAAAATTCTAAAATTATTTGAAATGAGTGAGTTTCGACTATTGATCCATATGCACAATTCAATACTTTATGAAAAGAGATGAAATCAAACCACGCTTCATGAGGATATTCCACAACTACACATAGTTGATGCTAATATTTAAAGGGATAGGATAACAACAACATTCACAAGTTGAAATGCACCTCAGAGAGTGCAACACTCCATAGTGACATGTCTAGATATCATCCACAAAATATTACTCAAGATTTAGGATTAATTTATAACCTGGATCTCTATTTCATTCCATATTCAAAATGTATGCATGTTTACAATTGGTCTCAAGAAAGAACCATGGGGAAACACTAAGTCACAAAAGTATACTTAGTGCTCACAAAGCTCAACAATTCTTTCTCGATTAAGCTTCTAATAATCTACAAAATGGCAATCCATCTCCTTTTATAGAATAAGGAAAGGATGTGGTTACAATAGATCCACCAATCTAATGGCTAGGATGAAATATGGCACATGATTTCTAGTTGGTAATCAATCTAGTGGAGTCCAACTAGCATTCTAGAATATTCTTGAAATCTTTGACTTGGTCAACATGACCTCTTTACTCTACATTTCCATCTGATTCTTCATCTGTAGATGGCTCTTCAGTTACTCTACATCCAATACCCTCCTTGTATTCTTGGCCCTCTTATTCAGAAGTAGTGTGTCCTAGGTCTATAGTGGTTATCTAAAACTCATTGAGAGTTATCTATCCCTTTACTTTGTCAACTGTTGGCACAACTTTTTGAGCCATTCTTTTGTCGATAGTGGGATCACATTTTATTGTGGAGGTAGCCCTTGATCTTCTTTTGGGCTTGGTTTCCTTAAGAGAAAATAATGAAGAAATGTCAAAATTTGAAGAATCAGAAATAAGAGGTGGATTTACCTCATGTGCTAGCCAATGTGATGTGTTGGACAATGGCCCTTGCTGACCAATCTGCTCAATGTGAACACCTTGTGCATCTACATTTTGATCTTTTGGAATGTTTGGATTGACATTCTATTGTTGTTCCCCATCAGTGGGAACCTCCTCATGTATTTCCTACTGATTTTGATCCTTTGTAGCATCTCCAAATGTCATGTCCTAATTATGAGATGTTTTCTTTTCTAATTCTTGTTGATTAGGAACCTGTATTTGAACATTCTCTTCTTGTTTCTTAGTATCAGCATGCACATCTTGATGTATATCTATAATTTGTTCTTGTACATGTCAATCATCTTGGGGTTGAGGATTATCTGTGCTAACCCCTTGGGGACTAGGATCTTGGATATCTTGATGTGCATCTTAATCACCACAAATATGTACCTCTTTTATCCTCTCCTCATCACTTTTATTCTGTGGACCTTCATGTCTAGATACTAACACTTCTATATCTATTGGATCTTGGGATACAGATGTCATCACTTATTGCTCTTTATCTTTCATCTAAGCATGTCCCTCATCAATATCTTGGGCATTTTGATGTAAATGAACCTCTATATCAACTTCCATGTCTGCACTTGTATCATCATTACCAGTGGGCACATCATCCATGGTCTTATCTTTTTCTTCCTCTTCCATCCCATTATATGACAAATCAATTACTATCAGGTATTCTTTGGTACTTGTGGCATACCTTGAGGCATTAGTGCAGTGTTTTTGACCAGGCTCTCCATAAGACTAGATGCCATCACCTTCGTCACTTCATCATCAGTGAGGTCAATTGTCCCATCAAGTGACAAAGAGGGATCATTCATTTTCTTTCTCTCCTCTTCTCTTACTTCCTGAGATTTCTCAGTTTTGAATTTCACAATTGTATGGATGGGGACATTATGTTGTAAATCCTTTTGTACTACTTCTACATCCTTACTCTTCAACACCATTGATTTTGCATCTCTATTTGTTGCAGGTGAATCACTAGAAAACATAATTTCTATTTTAGTGAATTCTTCAACTCCTTGTTCCTTGAGCAGGACATCTGGCTATTTTCTAGTGGAGCCTCTCATTGTTGGTGCTTGTCCTCTCTTTTTCCTTAGGACATTTGTTCCCTACAACATATCCTGACCTTTTTCTCTTTATTAAGGGTATTTCATCTTCTTCATCTCCCATGTCTTAAGAAATAACCCTAGGCTCCTCTACATCTGTATATTGTTCTACTTGCCTTTTGATTATTGGGATAGCATGGACTGAACCTTTTCCTTTATGAGTGGATGTTCTAGTGGCTATGGTGATCCTACTATTAGTAATTTCTTTAGCTTCGTTTGATGAAGCTGCTTTAGCCCGCCTGACCTCTAGGATCTATCGCTTTTCATCCAAGAAATCATCATATTCTATTTCAAGAAACTCTTGCCTCTCTCTTTTTATCTATTGTAATAACCACCCCCTTGGCCTTCAAAGCAACCACCTATTGATTCACCCACACCTTGGTCAATGTCATAACTCTAGTAGTAATAAGGTCAAGTGAGATTACCTCTGGCTAATTCCAATCCAGGGGGAGATGGTCTCATTGTAGATCTTCTTATCCTCATATTCTTTTTATATTTGCATGGCATCATCAGCATGCAACTATGGAGGGACATCAAAACAATCCAATGTCCTGATCTGTTTTATCGTCAACCTTTGATAACTTCTTCTTCTTACCTCCACATCATCTAGACAATCTACCCAGTAATCCTCCAAGTGCATCTGATGCACTAGCCTTTTTTCTATGTCTTTCCATCCTTCTATAAGAATCATACTACCTAGCCAATGAGCATGGCTACAAATTTAATGCCTATAACCCTACCTCTGAATTCTTGGCAGATTCAATATCAGGACATATATATCATCCAATAATATATGGGAAGCTAAAATTACCCTTCTTATTCCTCTTCACAAATGCCTCATATAGAATTATTTGTCTAATCAAATCTATTGGCACCTTCAAATTTTGGCTAAATTTGAAGTGCCCATGATGAAAAAATTGATGGCAACACTCAGAAATGCACTTGTGAAATCTGCCCTAGTAGCCTACTTTGGAGGATCATAATTTGAAGCCTGTTCACTTTTATGCCAAATACCTTTGTAAACACACTCATCAAACATATGTAAGTATGTATGTTTGATTTCAGCATTCTATATTCAGATTTGACAGGGTTTTGAAGCACCAAGTTGGAGGGTTATGGAAGAGTTTGTTGTCTGCATACTATTACATCTTCTAGAGTGGTGAACTTTGGAGGCCAATATTTACAAGTAGGATGATTGTCATGATGAACCAATTGGTGCATTGAATTGTCCTTATGTTAAAGTGCTTCTATGTTCATTTTCAAAGCCCTGGCATCTTGTTTGATATATTTCCCAGGGCAAAAGCAAATGTAGTTTGTAAGATCTATAGTCTGCACAGTATTCTATTTCTCAAAGTTGCCTTCTGTATGAATCAATATTTCACATTTGGGTGATAGTTATTATAGGTGGATTGGTTCTTGTGATTCTCTAGATGTTCATATGCCCTTGTGTGAATTTGGAGAGCCTCAAGCTTCAATTTGATTTTTTTTCAAAGTCAAAAGCAAGTGGATTTTCATATTTTTGATATCTACATTTCCATAATGTTTCAAGGGTGTCATCTTTGACCTTTAATATCTTGTGAAGTAAGTGAATTGGTGGAAATACCTTTTGTACATATGTTCAATGAACCTAAATGAACTAATTTCCCTAGTGGCAGCTTCCTGGGAGCAGATTTAGTATTTTTTCAGGGTGGTGACTTGGTGAGCTCCAGTTGGTTTTTTGATAGGTGTAGTTCTAGAAAAGGATAAGTGGGCTACTTTGAATATTAATATCTTTCAATTTAGATAGTGTCATGCAAATCATTTTCATGATTGTGTTCCCGTATCATCAGTCAACATGTCAGTCCATTTTCTTGGTCACTGGATGAGTTTTGATATGCTTTTAAATTATTTTACGACTACAACCGGGTTAGATTTGGCATCCTAGAAAATTTGTAGAATTCAAAAATTAGAGGGTATCACTGGTCTTGGTATGATCTCAAGTTTCTCTATTTCTGATTTCATCACATTCTGGTCTCATTTGATTTATTGTTTTAAATAGTGCTTTTTGCACTACATGCTCTGGCAGGGACAGTTTGCAAAGGAAGTACCTTAATTTGGTGAACTGTTTAAAATCCGTTGGAAACCTACTTCCAAAATAATTGATAGTAGTCCCTCACAAAATTTTATGGCTCTAGAATTCTGTGTGTTCCCATAGTGGAATTACTCTATTTGACCTACAATTGAAATTAAATTTTTTTTCCCTATGTGCTAAAGTTTAAAAGGCATAATTTTTAAAACATTTTAAATGTTCTAAAATGGATCTAGGAAAACCTTGAAATCCCTAAATATATCAGCAATTTGTAAAGTTTAACTTTATAAATTTTATACAAATAAAGCTAGGGAAATTCTTATCTTGGTTATAGCTCATGAAGACACCACCACTAAATCACAGTATCAATTACAAAGAGTTGTTCTCCTTTTTGGTAGAAGAGCTCTAACGAGAAGAGGTAGGTGTGAGATTAAACAAAGTCAAGTAGATTTTATTTGCTTGTAAAAGCAACTTTACCTTCTCTTTCCAATTTGAAGAGCCTACCTATAAGTTGGCTTCTAAATTTGAGAATGTCACTATAAAAAGGATTGAAACAAGTTGAATCAAAAAGTAGAAAGAGAAGATATTCATGGTTATAGTCATGAAATGATGATATCTCATTCTGTGGGCATGGCTTATACTAGGTCTAAAATTAGGGAAAATATGCAAGAGAAAATTGTTACTTCACAGATCAATCGTGATTGTAATGCTGAAAGGTCTTCTGATCATGATGGTGAAAATCTACTCATCAAGATTGAAAAGAGCACAAGAAGAGAGTTAAGAAAGTGGCCATGTTGGTTTATCATGGAATGCAATTATTACAGTTTTGTAAACGATCTGCATCAAGTTGTTTCATTAAAAAATGTTTTATAAAGCTTTTAAGGCATTTGATGATGTGAAAATAACATTTTAGATGAAATATAGCATCAAATTTTAGTCTTTTCCATTATCATCTACCCATGCCTAGTTGTGCCATAGTTGGAGCTTTTAAAATAGGCGTATACACAAATATGGATTTGTGGAACAAACTTTAGAAAATTTAAATCAAATGCAACTGGTAGATGCAAATTGAAACTCCATAACCAATGCCAACATCCTCTTCAGTGTGTCAAAATGAAATTTGAAATGGGTTTTTGTCAGATATATAGTTGCAGTCACCCTGAGAGACAAGACACCTGAACTATTTGTAGATAAAATGGAGTTGTTGAAAAGGTGCTATTAACTTTCAAGCAAATGTGTTTTTCTAGTGTTAAATTGAAACATCCATAGTGGTGAAGGAAGTATACTAGAGATTGACTCAAAGCATTCCCCACATACCCACTACAAAACATATAACTATGTGCAAGCTTGCAGGAAGCAGGTCAAGCGTTCACTGCATCACTATAGGGGCTATCAATTTTATGTGCGGGATAGTGGATTAAATCAAAACTTTCCCAGCATTCCCACAAACACCAAGTAGAGCCAGTGCAGTAGTACGGGATATGAAAATTATTTGCACTAAAATATGAGAGGATGAAAATGATTCTCACATTCCCGCAAAGGAAAAATAAAATGTATGTGGTGTTGCAGTGGAATAAAATAATGAAATGAGGCATAAATATTTTTCACACACAAGAAGAGGAAATGTATTAAAATAAACATACAACATGTAAATATTTTCATGGAAATGGTAAAAAATTTCCACCCATGGAGTTAGGTGAGAATATAAATCTTGGGCTAGGTAATTATTCTTACCTAAAGGATAAATTTCTTGAATTGGGTAAAAGTATAAGTGAATTTTCCAGCAAATAGTATGAATAAAATATATTGGCAAAATTTTTTTATGGGAACAAAGGAAGATGAAGTCAAATATTTTTATTTGCAATGAGATAATGTATAGTTGTAATGTGAAGGGGTGGGAAATTGAATACACACTCTTTTGTAAAATGTTTGAAGCTAGTTGTTGTTGCAAGTATATGCCTAATCAGTGTCGTCATTGATGTCAACATATCCTTGTTGTCATTGGTGTTAACTACATATTATTCTATTACTTGTTTAGAAGACTTGTATGTTGAGGATATTGAGAAAATTAGCCTCTCTAGAAGAAACAAGTGAGTTATAGAGAAGTGTAGTACAGACAGTGAATTGTATGCTAAAGAACAGTCTGGTAAACTACTCTGCATTTATTCCTTCTTGAAGATCATGGTCTATGGATTGGAAGTAAGTTAGAGGTATGACTAAGGATGTTACATTCCAGGTTTGAGCCCTTCGCATGAAGATTTGAGTGAGTTGTGTTCACCAGAGTGAAACCTACTTTTTCTGTAAGTTCAGTTCAGATAGGAATAAAGTATACTGCTCTGCATTTCTCTGCAATAAAGTATTTTGCTCTGTAGTTCTAGAAGGAAGCTTGGGATGATGATAAGTGCCTACAATTGCAATGGTTCATGGTTTTGTGGTCCACAAGCTATCTTTCTTTTATGACAGTTGAAGACAGTGAAGTTCATGTGTTTCGATGAGAAGATTCCTATGGATAAAGTGGTTAAGGTTCATGCAATTTCTCTTGATGATTATAATGTGCTTATGGATGTCTCCTAATCATGTTCCTATCTGGACTTTGGTCCACGTTAATAAATTGAGACTGTGTTTGAAGATTTTTCCCAGATAATGTAGCGTGTAACTAGTCTTGGTTGACTTGGCTAATCCCAGTGATTGTCGAGATCTCTGGAAGATTGTGGAAGCATGTTGTGGCATGGAAGATCATGTTTGAGTCCTACCTAAGGCATGGCATGATCCACATTTCATTTCCTTTACACAATGTTGTAATAGGTTAGGGCCTATTTTGTAAATGTTTGTAATACTAACCTTAGAGATTGTTCCAATGTTGCTGATTGTGATGCCAACCTTGATGATCATTCCAAGATTGATGAAGTGTATAAATACTTGTAGTTGAGTCATGGAAAAGGTGTCCTTGAGAGAAAATGGAAAGATAATAAGAAAGGTCTAAAAGGTAGAGGAAAGAAGAGAAAGAGTAGAGCAGAGGCAGAGAAAAGTAGAGGAATTATTGTACTTCAAACAAAGAAATAAGAAGGTGTTGATCATGGTAGAGCCTGGTAGTGAACCTCCAGTAGGGTTTTGTTGTGATGCTTACAACACACCTCATTTCACTCCTTAGCAAAATGAGGACCCCTGCTATGGCTGTGGCTTTTACTTTTGTGTGTGGGTTTGTTTGGTGGTAAAAGGGAAAAGGAAGTGAAAGTTACAAACCTTTTTGAAACTAAAGAAAAATAACATTAAGTACCAAAGATAAATATGGGTGAATTCCTTGTCAAAAATGAGTGAGGGTTGCTTTCTGAACCATGTTAAAATTCCTAGTATTTTGCAAGATATGTATGTTTTTGGTAAAATGTACAATAAAAAGGTTTGTATGTTGCATATACAAAGCTGTTTGTATATCGGGAGGTTTGTATGTTGCATATACAAAGCTATTTGTATATTGAGTCATTTGTATAAGTCGCAAGGGGAGTTGTTGGTTTTGTTGCATCTGTGTACTTGTATGCATTTTGTTAATGTTCTATCTATACAATACAAGTCAGGCCCAAAATAGTTCAAGGTTTAAATGAATAAACAGTTGAGCCTGTTGAATGTATTTTAGGTTTGCATGTTTGGCAAAAGTGAAACATACAATGTGATATACAACAGGAATATACATAGCACGGAACCAAAAAGAATATGAAATAAGGTTAAGTTGTTGTATGTTTCGTGCCTTGCATGTATGTGTTGGGTTATACATTGCAATGTACATACAATACGGGATTCAAGAAAGATTAAAATCTGATATAAAGAATGCATCATACCTCAATATATATCAGAAGATACATTGCACTATATACATGTCGCGGAGCCGAAAGGTAAGTAAACTATGGTTTATAAAAGTTGAAGTCTGAAAGGACATACAAAAGAGTTTGTATGTATCCAGACTTGTATCTAAGGGTTTGATACAAAGGTTATATGCATCACAGAGATACAAGTGAAAAGTAGGATGGGTCCCACCGCTTGCATAATGGACTTGCATAATAACAATGTATATCTTTGATATACAAGCTAATATGCAACATGACGGATGTAAATAGAAGATACAAACTGGATGCGAAAAGAAGTTAAATATTGAAAACTCTTTGTATATTTGAATGCTTGTATGTTTACGATGTACATATGCGAGATACAAATAAATAAAGGCATCGCGGGAGAAAAAAGGTAAAAGAGGGTTTGTATATGTTTTTGTATATGCACTTGTATATAACAAGACATACAAAGAGTGATGTACAAAGCGAAAGATACAAAGTATGGAAAAATGAGTAAAAGGGAAAGAACATTAGTTGTGGTGGTTTGCATATATGTTTGTATGTTAAAACATACAAAGGGAACATACAAAAGGAACATACAAAGAAAAGGGATGTATGCACAGTTTAACTAATGGTAAAAAGGGGGGTTTAAAAAATCAAATACTGAGATAGAAGGCCGAACGTTTGGCACAATAATTACTCTAATTAATGCCAATTTGACATTCAGAAGAGGTATAAATTGGCGAAAGTGACATGAATTTTTTATAATCCATTTTTATGTGTATTGGCAGGTTTGCAAGTATATTAAAGGTGGAGCTTTAATGGAAATGACATCATAGAGTGGCAGTGGAGCACAAAAGAAGGAAAAGGAGTAAAGGCTTTCAATGAGAAGATATTTTGAGGTGTTAGGGTTTACAAAGGGCATCTTTATGCTCACTATGGAGTATGCTTCTTAGAGATTTCTGGTGAGATTTACTTTCCACCGTTGATGTTGCACTTGAAGTATAGGTTGTTGATTAACTAGGGTTTTAGAGCCATATTGGGGATAATCAAATCTATATATTGAGCCCCTTTAGTTTGTAATGATTTACATAGGGACACACAAGGATTTTGGGACATAAGGATTTGTAGAACAGAGCTAGAAGTTGTAATTGGTCTTAGCATTTTGAATAGAAGAACATTTTAGTTTATAATAGAAGGAGGTCACCTATTTCTGCAATAAGGAATGCGTAGAACATCTAGCTTCCTTACTGTATCTGTAAAATGTTTTGTAAGTTTTCTGTAAGTTGATTAATGAAGCAAGGAGTCATTCATACATTGTAAATCATATATGACTGTGTGTTTTGAATATAAATGAATCTAGAATTTTGTGTCTATATTCAAAGTGTCTTCTGGCTCTTCTTTGTATTTGAAATATTATCTCTCTAAAAGCTTGCAATCTTGAGTGTATGTTCGTGAAAATACTTAAGGCTTACATTTAAAGTTTTAGTCTGTGGATTTAATCAAGTTTGTTGTATTGCTTATAATGTGAATAATAAAGCATTTAGATCCTGTAGCAGAATGAAGTTTAATTTAGATTTCTCTAACTTTTCCCAAACATTTAAAATACTTAGCTTAAACACAGATATTTAAAGGAGATTGTCTGATATTTGAAGGAAACATGAACAACTAAGTTGATATTTGACAATTTTCATAATATTTGAAAAGAAAGGCTTGTGTTAATATAAATCATATAAAGCTTTGTGATATAGTAACAAATTTATGCAAAGAAATGAAGAAAATGTTGGTATTTGTGATATTTTGCATAATTCGAGTCCAGTCAGTCATTAAAAACCTTAAATCAAGTAAGGCCCCTTGCATATTACAACTTCACATTAACCTATTGAATTGTCCACAAGGTCAAGACCTGACCATACAGAAACTTGGGATTAAGTAATCTTCATTGATTTCTTCATATCTTTCAAGACAGTTAGGTTCATTTTTGTGAATTTTAACTTTTGTTATGAATGTGTAAAAATAATCAATAGTTTTTGGCGCTAGAAGGAGGGCCTGATTGGAGTTAGGGTTTGTTCTAAGTAAAGTTGGCTCATAACAGTGGTAGAGTGACTAGGTCTAGATCCATTTCAGAAGATATATTGGTGTAATTACCTGATAAAGGCAAAGTAAGAGTCCTTTGATTTGGAATCCTAGAATATCACATGCAAGAGGTTCATCTAGAATGTCTCCTGGGTCACCTTTTAGTATCCATAACATTGTGAGTCTTGATAGTTCTTCATTTAGATCTTTGAATCTTGGTTCAGGTCCTCCTAGGGGTTCGAGTCCTCCTAGAGGTCTGAGTCCTCCCAGGAATCCTATTCCACCTAGAAATCTAGGTATTCCCCAAGGTCCAGGTCAAGCACAAATACCTACAATGGCTTACTTTAATGTTAATCCTCCCATAACATTCCCTGATTATCATGAGATGCCAAAGAATCCTAAAAAGATATGTCCTAAATACTAATTGCATTAGGATCTAGAAGATCACATTAGGATATTTAAGGAGGCATGCTTTAGAGCTAGGTTAGAACATGAGGACATTGTGTGTAGATTGTTTCCTTACACCTTCAATGAGTAGGCTTCTAACTGGTATGTTAACTTGCCCAATGGTTATATTTCTTCTTGGGAACTTATTGAAGAAACATTTTTGTCTAGATTTAGAGGACCAATAGATCCTTCCATCTTATATCATAAATTGGTTGTAATTAAAAGAGGTGAAGGAGAGATGATTGACAATTTTAATGATAGGTTTCAAAAGGCCTATTCTAGGTTGGTAGCTCCTTACATAGTAAATGCAGCTACATTATTAGCCATGTATTACATTGCCTTAGATCCACTAATGGATATGTTTGTCAAAAGAAAGGTTGACATAGATACAATATCCAAGGCTTATAAGGAGGCAGCCTCTGTAAACCAGGAGATGAAACACACAACTTATAATCCATGTCTTAATGGAGGAAATCTTGGGATACAAAATCAAAAACAACCTTGGAATGGAGTCCCTACACATAACACTCCATTATTGAATCCAGTGCCTACATACACACCTGTGTATAATCCTGCCCCAATCCAAGCCATAGTCCCTTATATTGATAACGATGCCAATAATAATCAGAGTAATGGTCAATCTTTCTTCTAACCTCCTCAAGATACATTTGTGGCAAAGGTACAAGAGGAAAGAGAAGAAATCAAAGAAATTACTGCCCACTTGAGAAGATTGACTACTGAAATGACACAACTGAGAAATAAAAATTTCTATGGTAGAAACAACCAAGGATACAGTCAAAACCATAACCAAAGCTATAGTCAGAACTACAACCTAAACCCTAACCAAAATCATAAGTAGAATTATAACCAGGATCAAAGTCCAAGTCAAAACTAGAATTACCATCAGAATCAAAATCATAATCCAGGACAACTGATGCAAAATAGAGGACATGTGGTAGATAACAGGGCTTGGGGTAACAACAATAGGAATCAAAATCAGCCAAGGCCACCTAAGACATGGAACACGGGGCCAAATAATGGCACTCTAGCTTCTCCATTTTAGAATTTAGATAATCAGGATACAAAACAAAAAGCTAGGATTCAAATGGCTAATATAGCATTGAAGAATTGGTGTAGAATTCATAATACCAGTGCCCATGCTAAACTAGATTGTCCTCAGTTCGATTTAATAGCTAGTATTTTCAATGTAGATGTACAGGCTCCCACTTCTGAGTTTCTCATTCCCAAAGGTAATGAAGTAGTGCCCTCAGGATATGAGACTGCTTTAGTCTTAGACTTTTACCTTTGCAACTATAGAAGAGGAGGATCAATTGTTAGAGGATGAACATTTTTTTGTGAGAACCCTTATCCTGAATCAGCCTTTGTACTAAATGCATTTTTAGTTTCCCTTTGAAACTAAAAATGAAGCATTATATGAAACAAAAGAGGTACAAGCTTTTCAGCAGTTAAACAAAAATCACACCTACAATTTGAGAAATAATACTAGGCCAGGAGGTCCTTTCACTACTTCCACTCCTCCTAACAATTTTAATACTCCTCCAGATCAGAACACTAGTAATAATCCTACTATACTAAAGGCTAATCATCAAGCAAATAATGGAATAGTAGCACAAAAAGTGCAAATAGGTAAAACAGAGACAGTAGAAACAATGAGGTTGATGAGTTACTTGTCAGAAGAGATAAAGAAAATCAAGGTTAGTATACCTTTATGTGAATTATTGAAAACTCCAGGAGTCAGAAATGCTTTCATAAAATCCTTGGATACATCTGTGACAAGTGAGGTTTCTACTGATGTGAGTGTTCCTAGTAGAGATTCACAACCCAAAGAAAAGAGTAAGAAAATTGACCAGCCTTCCAACACTAATGTGGTAATGTATGCAGATAAGAAAGAAGCTCCTCATTTCTTGTTAACCATTAGGATGTGTGGAAAGAACATACATTATTGCATGGTAGATTCTGGTGCATTAGCTAATGTAATGCCTTTAAGAATATGCAAAACTTTAGGGCTGACTCCTACCAAATTTGCCAAGGTTGTTACACAGTTGGATAAAATTGAGGTTAATGTGATAGGAGAACTGATGCATATTCAAATGCAATTAGCATCAGATCCTAGGGTAAGTCAGTTTATTGACATTCATATAGTAGATATACCTGTGAATTATGGGATGTTGTTGAGTAGAGACTAGTCCAAAACATTGAATGGATATATGGCAACTGATTTTTCACATATGTGGTTACCTTGGAGAGGTGTTACAAATCAGATCAGGATAGAAATAGAACCCAGGATGAAACACATGATTATAGAATACAATAGGACTAATGAGATATTGTATGCTTCTGTTGAACCTAGTGTTTATAGAGTTACTAACAAAGGGGTACAAGTTGAAGAAATCCTGATGTTAAATTTTAGAAAAACATGTCAGTAAGGAAATAGTATTATTCATTGAGTCTGATGGAAATTCTTCTGATGAAGAAAGCAATGCAATAAATAGTTTCGGTCAGGTCATTAGACAAGAATTGGAAAGGTGCATGGAACAAAATATTCTAGTTCAATGCAAATTGTATAAAAACATGTGTAGAGTCCATAATAAGCCACATTTTGAAGAGAATTATGGAATGTGCAGAGATATTATAGAATATCAATACATAAAATGCACAAAGGGAGTAGGACTGCAAGAAGGAAATGTTAATCCTAATCAACTAGAGAAATACTTTCAGAATAACATAGATGTGTTGATCCTAGATTTAAAAGAAGAAACAAAGGACAAGAGTATTTGTCATTCTGATTTACAAACTGAAAGTATAAATATGCAAGTAGGTCAAAATGAATTGCCTATGAATGAACAAGATATCACCTCACATATGATAGAAAAGGCAAAACATGCCAAAGTAAAGGGTCAAAAGAATAAAGATGGCATGTGGACATTGAAATGTGACATATCTAAATCTAAACAGGGTGCAGGTGCAGGTGTAGAGCTTATAGATCCTCATGGTATGTCATATTTAGCAGCATATAGGCTACAATTTTCTTGTACTAACAATGTTGTAGAATATGAAGCTTTGATTTATGGACTTGTTATGGCTATCAAGAAAAAGGTAAAAATGATCAGGGTATTTTTAGATTCTGAGTTAGTAGTCAGGCAAGTAAGGAAATTGTATTCATGCAACTACAAAAAGATGGTTTGTTACAGGCATAGGGTGTGGGATTTGATAGATTCATTTGATGCTTTCAACATAGAACATATCCCTAGAGAATTGAACCATAGACCAGATACATTATCAATTGCTACTAGCACATTGGAACCCTTAACATTGTCAAGTTTAAAACAATTTGCTGTTGAATTAGTAAATATTCCTAGTATACCATATAATGTTACTCATTTCCAGGTATTTGAAGGGGATCAACAAATTGTGGATTTTCTAACTTGTAATGAGGTCTTTGAAGCTCAAATTATTGATGAACAGGAAAGGCCTGATGTGTCTTGGGATGAAGATGACATAATCAACCTAAAAAGCAATTTCTTACCTAAGGGGGTAATTGAGTTAGAACAGATTTTTTACTTTGATGGGTAGTAAGATAGAAGGATTTGAAACTGAGGGGGGTAAGTGTGATCCATATAACCTTGGAACAAAGCAGAGTCCACAGAATGTACTGATTGGAAAGGCTTGCTTTGAGGAGTTAAGAAAGGAAATTGTGGATGTTCTGAAAGAGTACAAACATGTCATGGCATGGACATATGAAGATTTGAAGACATATGATACGTCCATCATAACTCATGTGATACCCTTGAAACCAAATGTTAAACCATTTAGGCAGAAACAAAGGCCTATGAATACCATTTTAGAGCCTTTGATCTTTGAAGAAGTAAAAAAATTGTTGTCTACCAGAATGATTTTCCCACTCAGACATTCAACCTGGGTAGCTAATTTAGTACCTATGAGAAAGAAAAGTGGAGACATTAGGTTATGTGTGGATTTTATAAATTTGAACAAGGCATCTGAAAAATATAATTATCCCCTGCCTCTAATAGATGAAGTATTGCAAGAAGTGAATGGGGCTAGGATGATGTTTTTCTTAGATGGATTCTCAAGATATAACCAAGTCTTAATAGAAAAAGAGGATAGATTAAAGACCACTTTTACTTGTAAATGGGGAAATTATGCATACAAAAGAATGCCTTTTGGTCTAATCAATGTAGGTGCCACTTTTCAGCGAGCCATGGATATTGCATTTCATGGTTTATCAAGTAAGTGCATTGTTATTTATATGGATGATTTAACTGTTTACTCTAAAGATGCATCCAATCATGCTGATGATCTAAGAAAAGTACTTAAAAGATGTGAAAGGTATGGGATTTCCCTTAACCCAAAGAAATGTTCATTTGGCGTAACTGAAGGGAAATTATTAGGACATGCCATTTCTGAAAATAGGATATCTATTGATCCTAATAGAATAGGAGGAATAAATAAATTGCAATTACCAAATAGTAAGAAGGAACTAAAGTCATTTTTTGGTAAGATTAATTTTGTCAGGAAGTTTATTACAGGGTTTGCAGAAATTGTGCAACCATTGAACGCCATGCTGAAGAAGTATGCCAAGATAGAATGGACACCAGTAGCTAAAGATGCATTTGTGGATATTAAGGAAGGCATTTATGATGCTCCTATGTTGACAAGTCTAGATTATACAAAACCATTTTACATTTATTCTTTTGCATCTTCACATTTAGTTGCAGCTGCTTTGACACAAAAGGGAGAAGACAATGAAGAAAAACCCATAGCCTTCATGAGTGCACCTCTAAAGGATGCACAACTGAAATATCTTGATATAGAAAGACATATGTTTGCATTAGTAAGAGCAGTGAAAAAGTTCAGACATTATATCTTATGCAGTCAGGTTAAAGCCATAGTACCAAATGCAGCCGTGAAGATGCTACTGATGCAGAATGAACCTGGAGAGAAAAGAGCTAAATGCCTTACAACATTACAAGAGTTTGATATGGAAATTATCCCAATGAAGTTGGTCATAGGACAAGCATTAGGACAAACCATAGCAAACACAGATCCAAATTTGGTGAAATAGTAGTATGTGTTGAATTCTAGTGATGCATCAGGGTGGTATGATGATTTGAACACTTTTCTAATATTAGGCAAATATCCAAATAAGATGAAATCTTCTCAGAGGAGAGCTTTAAAGATTAAAGCACAGAACTACATGGTATAAGGAGGTCTCCTATTCAAGAAGAACCATGAAGGAATATATTTAAGATGTTTAAACAGAGTTGAAGTAGATAAGGTATTGTCAGAATTACATGATAAGTATGGAATGGCTCATGGTTCCCATTTAGCTACAATGCATAAGATATTGAGAGCAGGGTACTATTGGCCTACAATGTTCAAAGATACTGAGAGTCACATTTGAAGTTGTCACACCTATCAAACTACAGTAGATAAAGGAAGGAATCAGGCTAATCCATTATAGCCAGTGATTGAGTCTAGACCATTTGGACAATGGAGCTTGGATTTCATTGGGGTCATAAATCCTCCATCATCTGCAGGACATAAGTTTATACTAATAGTAACTGACTACTGTACAAGGTGGACTGAAGCCACATGTTGCAAGTTCTCTACTACTGAGGTTGTTATCAAGTTCCTTGAAGAAAACATCATAACCAGGTTTGGAACTCCATATTCGCTGGTATGTGATAATGGCCCTGCTTTTTCTTCTCTAAAATTTTCTAAATGGGCATTTGAGTATGGGATAGTTTTAAAGTTTTCTTCAAATTATTATCCTCAGGGGAATGGGTTAGCTGAGTCTACAAGAAAAAAAAAATTATTGGATATAATCAAGAAGCTAACTGAAAAGAATCCTAGAGAGTGGAACACATTATTGAAATATGCGCTGTGGGTAGATAGGACTAAGGTTAAGTCAGCCTTAGGCAATGCACCTTATCACTTAGTTTATGGGACTGATCCCATAGTTTGAGTGAATTTAAGAATACTAGTTTGGAAGTTTGCTAATGAATATTTAGGCTTTGATGATCATAGAGAGGCTAGAATAATACAAATGTTACAATTAGATGAGAAAAGAGATCAAGCCATTGAGAAATTTGCCAAACATCAAGTAGTAGTCAAGAGATGGTTTGATAAAAGAGAAAGAGTCAAAATGTTTAGAATATCAGACTTAGTGCTGTGCTAGGATAAAGCACATGAAAAGAAAGGGAATCATGGAATATTTGACAAATTATGGTTAGGTCCATTACAGGTCACAGAAATAATTGGAGACAATACTTTCAGGCTCAAGACCTTGACTGGGGAAGATGTGCCATTACCAGTTAATGGCCAACACTTGAAACATTACTTTCAGGCTTGAGGTGAGGGCAGTTAGTTCCTGTGTATCATAATGTAAATAATATATAGTTTTGAGTTGTTTTTTTTTCTTTTTTTTGTTTTGTTCTTTTGTTTTCATTTTGTTGTGTTTGTTGGTTTGTGTGTTGTGTTGTCTTAGCAGGGATGTTTTTTTTTGTTTTGAAGTATGTAGGAGCGGATTGACAACCACTGAAAACAATAGAAAATTTAGAACATTTAGGTTAATTATTTGAAATCTATGCATAACTTGTTGTGACTGTCGTGAATGTAGAAAGTTGTTTAACTTGTGAAATTTTGTATTCAATAACTGTGGGTTGAGTATTCAAGGGAAGTTTCTCACAATGACACACCTAAAATCCTTGGGTTTGTTGAACATACCAATGTAGATATTAGGTGAAAAATCAGAGGTCACCCTTGCTACCATTACAATTCTCAGCTTAATTTTAGCAAGTGATCATTCCTTGCATCATGAAGCTACAACTGTAATATCTTATGAAATCTCTGTCAAATACAAAAAAAATAAAATAATAAAATAGATTTTACTGAAAATCTAGATTAAGTCATCTAAGTAACTCTACCGAGGCTATAGATGCTTACTGGTAGTGGAGCTCTACTTAGGAGAATTGTAACGATAACCTTGTCAGGGCTATGGATGCCTGCTAGCAGCAAGGCTCTACCTGGTTGGCTATGAGGGAATGACATCAACTATATAGGCTAATATCAATCACTAGTTTGTTCAACTGCTTTTCAAGATGAGGATTATTAATCACGTGCACCTCTTAAACTGAAGGGAAAATTCATGCATCTTATTGAATCCATTAGGTCTCAAGTTAGATAATGATTTGCAGAAAAGATAGTTGGAAGTTATGAATTTATTTCATTTAGTTTCCTTCAATGGTTTTAATTTAATTTTTTTTTTGGTTGCTAGTTGTTGTGATGCTCACAACATACCCCATTTTACTCCTTAGCAAAATGAGGACCCCTGCTATGGCTGTGGCTTTTGCTTTTGTGTGTGGGTCTGTTTGGTGGTAAAAGGGAAAAGGAAGTGAAAGTTACAAACCTTGTTGAAAATAAAGAAAAATAACATTAAGTACCAGAGCTGAATATGGGTGAATTCCTTGTCAAAAATGAGTGAGGGTTGCTTTTTGAACAATGTTAAAATTTCCACTATTTTGCAAGATATGTATATTTTTGGTAAAATGTACAATAAAAAGGTTTGTATGTTGCACATACAAAGCTGTTTGTATATCAGGTGGTTTGTATGTTGCATATACAAATTTGTTTGTATATCAGGTCATTTGTATAAGTCGCAAGGGGAGTTGTCAGTTTTGTTGCATCCATGTACTTGTATGCATTTTGTTAATGTTCTATCTATACAATACAAGTCGGGCCCAAAATAGTTCAAGGTTTAAATGAATAAGCAGTTGAGTCTGTTGAATGTATTTTAGGTTTGCATGTTTGGTGAAAGCGAAACATACAACCTGATATACAATAGGAATATTGATGAAGGGGGTAAATCATAAAACACACAATAATAGAAATTGAACACAGAGAATAGAACTTTCTTTTATTGATCTAGGCAACTCATTACATTATAGAAGCTTAATTACAATCAAAGGAATCAGTCCTCTACAGGCTGCAACACACTACAGCTTGTTGATGACTGTTTTGATGCAATCATAACAATAAGTTAAAATTCACATATAATGAACTGAAACTATACTTGAAAGATAAGAAGGAATCATTTGAGATTCAACTAATCCCAAGTCTACAATGGTTCGGTTGGTCAAGTTCAGTTGGTCAATGTGAAGCTGTAATGTTCAAGGGGCCTTACGTAGTTTAGGTTTGTTTGGTGGCTTACTGGAATAAGAATATGCAAAAAGGTCATGAGATTTCAACAAGTATTCTGTTCATTTGCATAAAAGTGATACTGTGCTGCAAGTTTTAGATGGTTTTCTTAAATTTTTGCAGCTTTCTTCTTTATCTGTTTATGAAAACTGTCTACTTATAGCTCTGTTATGCATGCTTCTTCAAATTTGAGACAATTTCCTTTAGATTTCTACGTTTTCAGCTAAATATTTCAGATGGGTTGGGAAAAGTTAGAAAGATCTAATCTATACCTCATTTAATCTACCAAAGGATCTAATTGTTTCTGTTATGCACTATGTAAATTCCACAGTAATTTGATCAAATCCACAGTAAAAACCTTAAATGTAAGTTCTGAGCATTTTCACAAACATACATTTAAAATTGCAAGCTCTCAAAGAAGATATTTCAAAACACAAAGAAGAGCAGGAGAACACTCAGAAGATAGATGCAGAACTCCAGATTCTATTGTATTAGAAACGACTAGTCATACATGATTTACAATGTAGGAATGACTCTTAGTTTCATTGATCATACTACAAAGAACTTACAAGCTTTACAGATACAGTAAGGCAGCCAGACATTCCACGTGCACCTTACTGCAGACAAGCAGGTGACCTCCTTCTTCTACCTCTAAACTATGCCCAGAAAGGCTCTACAATTCTGGCAAAATCCTAAAATCCCTGTGTGTTATCCTATAATCCCTGTTGTAGGCCCTAAAATCCCTGTTGTAAAGTATTACAGTGTAGAGAGGCACAATATAAAGACATTCTGATTGTCCTCACTACAGCAAAAAAACCTAACTGAACCCCTAGTTCAAACCCCTGGTTACAGCAATAAATACAGGTGAACCAGTTCTCAAAAATATCTCTGAGCAGTGTCAAATCTGGGCGAAATATTGCCCCTTCTGAGAAGTTCCGGCAGCTGGGTAATAACTTCTGTTTGTCTGTTGCAGTAATACCTTTAGCTGCAACCTTGTTCTTTACTTGAATGGCCTTGACTTTTCGCATTTCATCCTTATCTTCTTGCCCCTGAGATCAGATTTCCTTCCTCCATGAGGTCACTGTGTTGACTTTCCAGCTGCTTCCTCAACTGCAAGCCTGCAAGACAAGACAAGCAATAAGTATTTCATTTATCACATAAACAGCATGAAATTAAAATAACATTTAAACCCAGGTGACAGCGCAAGATTGTGGAAATCGGATCCAGAACACTCCTCAAAATGCGTCCAAAATGCGCTCAGATTGCTCAAAATTCATCGGGTCAACTATCGCTGACCGGGAAAATGCCAGAGGCGCCAAAAAAAACACTTTAAAATTCCACCGCCTCATTTCCCGCCCATCGGCATGACTATCGCTGACCGAAAAAAATATGTCGGTCGATATTCACTTCATCATCATGATATTCTGGAAATATGATGCACTCCCTTCTGAAGGTCCAGATGACGTCATCATGATATTTCACTTCTGCATATTGGAGAAAAGAACAACATCATCATCATCATCATGTTGAAGAAGAATAGGAGGATATGAATATGATCATGCTGCCGAGGAAAGGAAAATGATGGTGACGTCATCATGATATTCGGGCTTCATTGAAATGCTAAGGATGATGTCATCATCATGTTCAGTTAAGATCAGGGGATAATTGTGATATCGGGTCACCTAAGGAGCATGATCAGGATGATGAATGTAATATGATCCTTTTTGTGGCCAAGGTAACCCTCTCGAGAGATCAGGATGATGATCATCATCATATTTACTTCTGTCGAACTTAGAATAAGACATCATCATCATATTCAGGAACCGGATCGTGCTTTGGAAAATATCCTGCCAAAGGGAAAATGTGATGATGATGATCATCAGGATATTAGCTTCTTCGTTTATCAGATCGGGATGACATCATCATGATATCCGGAGCCTTCGTTAAACTTAGAACATGACGTCATCATGATATTCCGCTTACCGGATCATGTTTTGGAAAATATCCTGTTGAAGGAAAATGTGATGATGATGATCATCAGGATATTTTCAAAAGGTCTTACTTCATCGGCAGGAGGACTTTACGAAATGTCGGGTGAACAAACAAGATCATGATGATCTTGACAATATGACAGGATAACAAAATATGATGATGATCCTCCTCATCGAATTTATCATGGTGATGTCATCATCATATTTCGTCTTCGGAGCACAAGGATGAGTTGAGGTCATCATGATATTTGCGCTAGGGTGATATTGTAAAATATGATCATGCTGTTTGAGGAATGAAATATCGCCCTCTTCTGAATAGATAGGGTGATTATCATGATATTGCAAAAAAGGCGATCAGGAGGATATGAACATGATGATCCTCTTTATCGAATTATGATGATGATGTCTCCATCACTTAGCGAATTTCAGTGAATATGACCCTCTTGTGAAAGATCAGGATGATATGAAGTCGTCATCATCATATTTCGAACTTCAGCAAATATCATGATGATGACCCTCCGATAGGATTTGAACATGCGCATGCAAATATGCCGATGATGAATTTTCTAAGTCTGGGTGATCAGCATGATATTATAAGATTAGGTAATGTTGAAATATCATGATGATGCTCGCGATACAAAAGACCACTCGACGGGGAAACTTACCGTGACCTAAAGATGATGTCATCATGATATTTGAACCTCAGGATATTATCGGGGGGGCGTTTCAACTATCATGATGATGTCCTCATACAGCAAAACCAAGTTTATAAAATATGACCCTCCTAAAAGAAATCATGATGCTGCATAATGCGCATAAGGCCATTTGACGGGTAAAGGGCACTACCACCTAAGATTGACGTCCGGATATTGCGACTGCATGATTTTTATCGGGTGATAGACCAAGATCATGATGACCTTGATAACATGAAAAAAATATGATGATCACCTTGCGATTATCAGGTTTGACCAAAACTTTGACTGAGCATAACTTCCACATATGGACGAATTTTCAAGTGAAGTAAAAGGCAAACCTGCATGGAATTTCAAGCTCTTTCTAAATATGAGGTCATAGAAACAAAATATGAACTTTGACAAACTGACCTCATGATGATGACCAACCTTATTCAATATCATGATGATGATGCACCTGACCTTCATTTTTACCAAACCGCCAGAAAGCAGAAAAAACACCCGCAGAAGCAAAAAGCAAAACATTAGCAGGGGTCCCCATTTTGCTAAGGAGCATAATGGGGCGTGTTGTGAACATCACAACACAGCTACCATCACCAGGCTCTAGAATCTTCCACCTTCTGTAACCCCCAAATCCACTAGGGTTTTTGTTTTCCCACCTATTCTTGACTCTACACTTGCCCCCTTAACTCTCCTCCTACCCAGGGTTCCCAAAAATGGTTATTAATAGCCTTTTTGGCGGCCAACAACCTAATTTCAAATTTTGCATCTCCCTCTAAAAATAGGTCAACTTCCAGGAGCCATAACTTTTGATTTGGGATTCTGATTGATGAACCATTTTATGTGTCGGAAAGCTCGCGGAGTGCTCTACGTGCTAAGAACTAGCTTTGCTAGTTCTAACCATTGTCGGGCCCGTACGGGGCCATTTAGTGCCTCAAACCTGAGTTTGAATAATTTTCAGGCATTTTTCGAGAAACAGAAACTTTAATATTTTTCAGCTCGCAAATGATCTTCGTGTGATTCCTTCACCAAAGGTCTTATATTTCTGTTATGTAACTTCCTGTAAATTTTGACTTCATTCCGTGCCCAAATGCAAACTTTCTAAAAATAGCAGTTTACTATTTTTAGTAGTTTGGGAAAACTAAAAGTTCTACATTATTATTTGGGTGATTATGGGACCAGAACCATAGATTTTGAGAAGAAATGGGTAGAACATCAACAATTTTGAAACACATTTTTTTTTTGGGTGATGCAAGATTGCCCTTACACCACTGGATGCTCCTGCATCAGATACCCAGGGTAATTTGAGAAGTGACCTTGTCACGTCTCAGGTGTTTGTGTGAGGAAAACCCAAATGGTCAACCTCTGTCTTAGACAACCAAGAGGAATCTTGAACAGGCCTTCCTTTCCATTTCACTAGATATTTTTCATATTGCCTATTTCGAGTACTCCTTCCCACATGGCTATCCAAGATCTCTTCTATCTCCTCTATTGAAGTAGATGCCAGAATACTCCACTGCACTTCTGTTGGTCCATCCTCTGTTCCACCTTCATGATATTCTTTTAAATCAGCGATGTTGAAAATAGGGGAAATGTTGATCCCACTCGGCAGCTCTACCTCATATGCATTTCCAGAATTATGCTTCTTCAGGATTTTGCATGGTCCAAATTTCTTCATTTTCAATTTATGGTATGTTCTAGCTGGGAACCTTTCTTTTCTCAAGTGAACCATGACTTCATCTCCCACCTGGAACTCCTTATACCTCCTCTTCTGATCTGCCTTAGCCTTGTACTGAGTAGTCATCTTATTAATGTGCTTTCTCACCTCTTCACGCAAATCCTTCATATGTTCTGCAAAGTCTTCAGCCTTGGCACTTGTCTTTTCTCTCTTATCTAGATTCCTTAACTCTGAAGCATTTTTTAGACTATTTCCATATACAATTTGGAATGGTGATTTACCAGTACTCTTATTGACAGAATTATTGTAAGCAAATTCTGCCTGTGGTAAAATCAAATCCCATCCCTTGGGTTTATCTCCTACTAAGCATCATAGCAGGTTACCCAAACCTCTATTCACCACTTTAGTTTGTCCATCAGTCTATGGATGGTGTGCAGAACTAAACTTCAAGTCTGTCTTTAACTTCTTCCACAATGTCCTCTAGAAATAACCAACAAACTTGGTATCTCGGTCTGAAACTATGCTTTTTGGTAGACCATGTAGTCTCACCACTTCCCTGAAAATAACTCTACAATATGAACAGCATCATTAGTCTTCTTACAAGGAATAAAATGTGCCATTTTGGAGAATCTATCCACCACCACAAAAATAGAATCATGCCCTCTCTGTGTCCTTGGTAAACCAAGAACAAAATCCATACTAATATCATCCCATGGCTTCTCTAGTATAGGTAATGGTTGAACCCTGTATTTTGACTTGTTCCTTTTGCCATCTGACATACTCTGCAACTCTGCACAAACTTCCTCACATCTTGCTGTAACTGTGGCCAATAATAATTTTCACCAACAATAGAAATGGTCTTATCTCGACCAAAGTGTCTAGCCAGTCCTCCACTATGCTTCTCTTTAATCAGGTTCTCTCTCATGGAACTCCTTGGAATGCACAACTGGCTTCCTCTAAACATGCCGTCTTGGATTATGAAATCCAACCATTTTGTCTTGTCCAAAGTAACAGGCTCTAGACAAGCTTTCCAAGCCTCTGCAAAATCTAGATCTTTAGGATACAAACTTTTGAGCTCATCAAACCCAACAACCTCTATCTTCATTTCTGTCAACAAATTTTGCCTTCTGCTCAAGGCGTCTGCAACTCTGTTGGACTTCCCACTCTTGTGCTTCAAAACAAAGGTATAACTCTGCAAAAACTCAACCCATTTTAAGTGCCTTTGGTTCAACTTTCCTTGACTATTAAGATACTACAAAGCCTGATGATCAGTATATAAAACAAACTCTTTTCTCCATTTCTTCAAACCCTGAACTATTGTATAAAATTCTTGATCATAAATAGAATACTTTTTCTTGGCATCATTAAGCTTCTCACTAAAATAGGCAATGGGCTTACAATCTTGGCTCAAAACAGCTCCTATACCACTACCACTGGTATCACAATCTACCTAAAATACCTTATTGAAATCTGGAAGTGCCAAAATAGGTTGTTCTACGACTTTCTACTTCAATGTATCAAAGCTCTTATCTGCCCCTTTAGTCCATCTAAACTCTTTTCTATCCCCTCTCATTGTTTTAGTTAGGGGTGCACAAATGCTACTAAAATTCCTGATAAACTTTCTGTAAAAACTTGCCAAACCATGAAAAGATCTTACCTCTGTTGTACTCCTTGGCATAGGCCACTCAATGATAACCTTTACTTTTTTTGGGTCCATCTTAAGACCTTCCTCTGAGACAACAAATCCTAGGTATACCAACTCCTTCTTTGCAAAACTGCATTTTTTTAGATTAATCAACAACTTCTCCTGCTTCAGCTTCTCTAGAACGCTTCTGATATGCATCAAATCCTCATCCCAAGTCTTACTGAAAAATTAAAATATCATCGAAATAAACAATAACAAAACTTCCCAAAAATTCTTTCAGTATCTCGTTCATGAGTTGCATGAATGTGCTCGGTGCATTGGTTAGCCCAAATGGCATGACTAACCACTCATACAAACCTTCCTTTGTCTTGAAGGCTATCTTCCATTCATCCCCTTCTCTGATACAGATTTGGTGATACCCACTCTTTAGGTCAATTTTCGTGAAGTACTTGGCTCCACTCAAACAATCCATGATGTCATCCATTCTTGGCAATGGAAATCTATACTTGATCGTTATCTTATTGATGGCTCGAGAGTCTGTACACATCCTCCATTCTCCATCTTTCTTTGGTGCTAGTACTGCAGGTACCACACATGGACTTAGGCTCTCCCTTATTAGTCCCTTCCTCAACAACTCCTAAACTTGTCTATTCAGCTCTTCATTCTCTGCAGGGATCATTCTATGGGCTGCCTTGTTTGGCAAACTGGCTCCTGGTATCAAATCCATTTGATGACTTATCTTCCTTACTGGTGGTAAACCTTTTGGTACATTATCAGAGATAATGTCCTGGAACTCTTCCAACATATCTGAAACTTCTGCTGGTACATCTTCACATTTCTCTTGACTAATCTTGGGAATCAATGCAAAGCAATGACGCTCATGCTTCATACCCTCCAAAAATTTCCTACCATCTACCAAACAAATTCTGGCAGTACTACATACCTTTTCTTCCACCTCCTTCAAGGGCTTCAACTTACGATGAACTCCATCCTTTGTTAGGGAATATGTGTTTTCATGGCCATCATTGACAGTGCTCCCATCATACTACCACAGCCTCCCCAACAGCATATGACATGCATCCATCGGTATGATATCACACAGTACCTCATCATGGTAGTCACCAATCTTGAACTTCACTAAACACTACTCATTGACCAAAGCTCTATGGTCCATCTGCAACCATGCAATCTGATATGGATGTGGATGCTTTCTTCTTGTCAACTTCAACTTGTCAACCATCTCCTCTGAAACAAGATTATCAGTGCTTCCACTGTCAATAATAATATCACAACACTTACCCTCAAATTTGCACCTTGTGTGAAATAAACTCTTCCTCTAATTAGGTTCTTTCTCCTCATTCAACAAGGTTCTTCTGACAACTAGGGTTTCTCCCCTTTCAGTATCTTCAGAATGCTCAGAATGTACATCTTCATCTACATGTGCAACTCGTGCATTACCTTCAAGTCTTCTATTTGTCCTTCCTTGATGTTGCGGACACTCATATGCTCGATGCCCTTCTTCTCCACATTGGAAACAGGTTCCTCTGAAACCTCCTCTTCTAGGTCCTTGCCCAGGTCTGCCTCTTCCTCTTTAATCACCATTGTTCTGGTCACGAGGGCGGTAGGTATTATCCCCTCTTTGATTTCGACTGGTACCTATTTCTTCACTTTTCTTTTGATCTTCATTATGGCCTCCATAGGGTCTTCCACCAGTCCTTCCACTTTGAGCTCTTCCCCTTTGCTTGCTATCAAATCTTTTGTTCAGCTTCTCTTCCACCTTCAAGGAAAACTGGTACGCATCTTCTATGGTGGTCATTCTGACTAGGCTCAACTCCTCTTGAATACTTCGCCTCAACCCATTAATGTAATGGGATACCTTCTCCTTGTTGGGCTCTGCATGGCTTGTCCTAATAGTAATTTTATAAAACTCTTCTATATACTCCTTAACAGACTTGTTACCTTGCTTCAGTCCTTGCAGCTTCTTCAACAACTCCATCTCATAGTCCACAAGAATGAACTGCTTCTTCAGTTTCTCCACCATCCGATCCCATCTGGTGATCTTTGCTTTTCCTCTTCCGTTCCTCTTTAATTGGACCTCCTTCCACCAAATATTGGCGTGGCACTTCAACTTTGTTTTTGCAAACTTAACCCGATCTGGGTCCTCCACATCTTCATACTCAAAATACTCCTCCATGTCATTGATCCAATTAATAAGTTGTTCTGGATTCAAATCTCTAGAATATGTAGAAACTTTGATCCTGGGCCTCTTTCCGATCTTCAAAATGACCCTCAACAACCTTACTTCTGCAGCATCTTCGGCAACTTCTTGTTCTTCCTCAGATAGCTCTTCTTCAACTTCATCTTCACTTTCTTCTCTTGTCCTCGGCTCAAACCCTCTTCGTAGCTCCTCTTGCAATGCATCAATTTGCTTTTGTAGGGCTCTAAAACCCTCTTCTATCAAAGCATTCCTCCCAACATGATTTCTTCGTGGAGGCATCTTGGTCTCCGTAGCAAACCCACAACCTCAAGTCCTGGTGTAAACTACCTCACGGTTATCGATCTGTCTACACACTTAGGAACCCTCGCTCTGATACCACTTGATGAAGGGGGTAAATCATAAAACACACAATAATAATAATTGAACACAGAGAATAGAACTTTCTTTTATTGTTCTAGGCAACTCATTACATTATGGAAGCTTAATTACAATCAAAGGAATCAGTCCTCTACAGGCTGCAACACACTATAGCTACCATCACCAGGCTCTGGAATCTTCCACCTTCTGTAACCCCCAAATCCACTAGAGTTTCTATTTTCCCACCTATTCTTGACTCTACACTTGCCCCCTTAACTCTCCTCCTACCCAGGGTTCCCAAAAATGGTTATTAATAGCCTTTTTGGCAGCCAACAACCTAATTTCGAATTTTGCATCTCCCTCCAAAAATAGGTCAACTTCCGGGAGCCATAACTTTTGATTCAGGATTTAATTGATGAACTATTTTATGCGTCGGAAAGCTCGTGGAGTGCTCTACATGCTAAGAACCTGCTCTGCCGGTTCTGGCCATTTTTGGGCCCATACAGGGCCATTTAGTGCCTTAAACTTGAGTTTGAATAATTTTCAGGCATTTTTTAGGAAATAGAAACTTTAATATCTTTCAGCTCGCAAATGATCTTCGTGTGATTCCTTCGCCAAAGGTCTTATATTTTCATTATGTAACTTCCTGTAAATTTTGACTTCATTCCGTGCCCAAATGCAAACTTTCTAAAAATAGCAGTTTACTATTTTTAGCAGTTTGGGAAAACTGAAAGTTCTACATTATTATTCTGGCGATTTTGGGACCAGAACCATAGATTTAGAGAAGAAATGGGTAGAAAATCAACAATTTTGAAACACTTTTTTTTTTTTGGGTGATGCAAGATTGCCCTTACACCACTGGATGCTCCTGCATCAAATATACATAGCGCAGAACCAAAAAGAATATGAAATAAGGTTAAGTTGTATGTTTCGTGCCTTGCATGTATGTGTCAGGTTATACATTGCAATGTACATACAATATGGGATTCAAGAAAGATTAAAATATGATATAAAGAATGCATCATACGTTAATATATATTGGAAGATACATTGCACTATATGCATGCCGTGGAGCTGAAAGGTAAGTAAACTATGGTTTATAAAAGTTGAAGTTCGAAAGGACATACAAAAGAGTTTGTATGTATCTGGACTTGTATCTAAGGGTCTGATACAAAGGTTATATGCATCATAGAGATACAAGTGAAAAGTAGGATGGGTCCCACTGCTCGCATAACAGACTTGTATAATAACAATGTATATCTTTGATATACAAGCCGATATGCAAAGTGAAAGATACAAGCTGATATGCAACATGACGGATGCAAATAGAAGACACAAACCAAATACGAAAAGAAGTCAAATATTGAAAACTCTTTGTATATTTGAATGCTTGTATGTTTACGATGTACATATGCGAGATACAAAGAAATAAAGGCATCGCGGGAGAAAAAAGGTAAAAGAGGGTTTGTATATGTTTTTGTATATGTGCTTGTATATAACGAGACATACAAAGAGCAATATACAAAGTGAAAGATACAAAGTACAGAAAAATAGGTAAAAGGGAAAGAATGTTAGTCATGGTGGTTTGCATATATGTTTGTATGTTAAAACACACAAAGGGAACATACAAAAGGAACATACAAAGAAAAGGGATGTATGCATAGTTTAACTAACGGTAAAAAGGAGCGTTTAAAAAAGAAAATACTGAGATAGAAGGCCGAACGTTTGGTGCATTAATTACTATAATTAATGCCAATCTGACATTCAGAAGAGGTATAAATTAGCGAAAGCAACGTGAATTTTTTATAATCCATTTTTATGTCTGTTGGCAGGTTTGCAGGTATATTAAAGGTAGAGCTTTAATGGTGATGACATCACAGAGCGGCGGTGGAGCACAAAAGAAGTGAAAGGAGTAAAGGCTTTCAATGAGAAGATATTTTGAGGTGTTAGGGTTTCCAAAGGGCATCTTTACGCTTAGTATGGAGTATGCTTCTCAGAGATTTCTGGCGGGATTTGTTTTCCAACATTGATGTTGTACTTGAAGTATAGGCTATTGATTAACTAGAGTTTTGGAGTCATATTAGGGATACTCAAATCTATATGTTGAGCCCCTTTACTTTGTAATGATTTACACAGGGACACACAGGGATTTGTAGAAAAGAGTTGGAAGTTGTAATTGGTCTTAGCATTTTGAATAGAAGAACATTTTAGTTTAGAATAGAAGGAGGTTGCATGTGTCTACAATAAGCAATGCATGGAACATCTAGCTTCATTACTGTATCTATAAAATGTTTTGTAAGTATTCTGTAAGTTGATTAATGAAGCGAGTCATTCATACATTATAAATCATATATGACTATGTGTTTTGAATATAAATGAATCTGGAATTCTACGTTTATATTTAGAGTGTCTTCTAGCTCTTCTTTGTATTTGAAATATTATCTCTCCAAAAGCTTGCAATCTTGAGTGTATGTTCATGAAAATACTCAGGGCTTACATTTAAAGGTTTTGTCTGTGGATTTAATCAAGTTTGTTGTATTGCTTACAACATGAATAATAGAGCATTTAGATCCTGTAGCAGAATGAAGTTTAATTTAGATTTCTCTAACTTTTCCCAAACATTTGAAATACTTAGCTTAAACGTAGAGATTTAAAGGAGATTGTCTGATATTTGAAGGAAACATGAACAACTAAGTTGAAATTTGATAGTTTTCATAATATTTGAAAAGAAAGGCTTGTGTTAATATAAATCATATAAAGCTTTGTGATATAGTAACAAATTTATGCAAAGGAATGAAGAAAATGTTGGTATTTGTGATATTTTGCATAATTCGAGTCCAGTGAGTCATTAAAAACTTTAAATCAAGTAAGGTCCCTTGCATATTACAGCTTCACATTAACCTATTGAATTGTCCACAAGGTCAAGACCTGACCATATAGAAACTTGGGATTAAGTAATCTTCATTGATTTCTTCATATCTTTCAAGACAGTTAGGTTCATTTTTGTGAATTTTAACTTTTGTTATGATTGTGTAAAAACAATCATTAATAGGTTTAATAGCCCTTATTGTAATCTTGCTAGGTTTAGGGTTGAGGCAGTGAGCCTGCTAGACCTGGTTGTTCTTCATGGTAGTAAGCCAATATGTTTAGGCCCATGGAGTGACCAATCCTAAATATCATTATTTCAAGATTGCAATATATATTGAGAGCTAATCCTCTCTGTGGTTTTTCCCCACCTTGGGTTTTTCCATGTAAAATCTGGTGTCTATTGTGTTTGATGTTGTATCTGTGGTTAAGTTTTTGATTTCATGCACTAATTTTTAAATCATAATGATTGTGGATAAGTAATGAATGTTTAATTGTAGAAAGTGTTTAAGTTTTTAAGACAAATGATTCACCCCCCCTCTTAGTTGTCTGGTGCATATCAACAGTTGCTTCCTTCATTCCTATAAGAAGGAAACCAAGGCCCTTGGGTTCTCTCTTTGGGAGTTTGATTTTGGAAAAGAAAGACAATGTAAAGGCCAATTTTTTGAAGCATAGTAATGGAGAGATTATATTAATCTAGTGCCAGAAATTTGGTGTCATTTTTTTGTTAAATTGATTGGTAAAATTTTTCCTGGTTGTCTCCAATTTAGTTTTCCTTGTTATTCAAGTCAATATATCAAGCATATGTTTGATTTGTCAAAATATTTTCCTATTTTGTCTAGTGTGTTTATTGGGTTTCCTCAAGAAAGAACTAAATTCCTCTAAGTAAATCATAGTAACTTGGGAAATTTAATTGGATAAAGTAAGAAGAACCAGATAATTGACATTTTTGCACGTCTATGCTAGTCATAGACCTTGTAGTGCCAAACAAATTGAATTGTAGCTAGAGGGAAGACATATCTATTTGAATTTGGAATCCATTGCCTAGTTGAGGAAAAGGCACCGATCATTCAGCTTCCAAAATTATTCCTTGTAAAATATTTCAAATACAATTTTAGTTTTTGTTGTAGGAATATGAGTAGTAGATAGAGTAGTTGAATAAATCCATTTTCAAATTTCATTCTAGTTTGAAATGGATTGGAGAGGATGATTTAATTGACAAAATTCCACAAAATCCATAATCTACTCAACATTCACCAATCAGTTTTGAAGATCAAAGATTTAGTAGTGAACACAAGGTAATACCCACCTAGACAAAGCAAGACCTGAAGTGTAAGGAATTCAAACCATCTTGGTCAATTCCATTAGTTGGCCAAATCCGTTGTAGAACCTGATCATAAAGCTTGGCATCCTTTTAGGGTTTTACAAACTACAGATTTGAGAACCAACAAATTGGTGACTCCACTGGGTATTTGAAGTTCAAAAATATTGTCAAATCCTACCCTAGAATCTCTGGTGAAGATTTTACCCATTCAAGTCACCAAAAAATTGGTGAATCTATTAGGGAGTTGAAATGAAAATATTGTTAAAATCATACCTTGGAGTCTCCAGTAGAGGTTTGCCCATTCTTCGAGTCACCAACAAATTTGCAACTTTGTAGGGGAAATAGGTGATTATCATTTGGAAGAGTCAAGAATCAATGAGTGTAAATTTGAAATTCGGTTCAAGTTTTATTGCTGTGAATTGTTAAGAAAATGACTCTACTATTGGGAAGACCTAGAAAATGGAATTCATTCCTCTTTGAAAGAGGTGGCGACTCTGTTTAAAAGAAGCTGAAGGAGAATGCAAAGATATTTTGGAATTGCAACATTTCCAGTCATGAATTAGTTTGAGATATCTTCCTTAGATGTATTTTTTAGCCTGAGGAGACATGAGGAAGAATCTCATTTATCTTTTCTTCACAGAATGTTCAAAATCTATATGTAAATAACTGTTGATCTTATGCCTGATGAATCTATATACATTAAGTTGTACATGAGAATATATGAACCTAATTAAGGTTATTGGTCTAAGTTGATTACTCTTGGCCAGGTGTGCAAACTAGTTGATATCATGGAGAATATCAGGTATGAGCATACTGACAATGCTAAAAATTGTGATATCAATAATGGATGTGGAGAGAACAATGGCACAATGTTGCTTGTAGAAGAGTCATGTGCATATGAAAGTTGTAGTTGTAGTGAAGATTTCAACAAGGCTATTCCAGATTTGAACGAAGATGAAAGCATGGAAGGCCAACTCTCCACCTTGGAGGAGGATTGTAATATTGAAGATTCTTTTGAGGATAAATTGCATGAGGAGTGCATCAGTAATGAAGTAAATGAACGAACAAGTCCTCCTGGCAACGTACTAGAAGCACATCCATTGACAGACACAATTGATGAAGAAGAGGATACTGGAGTACAAGACCACTAAGAGGGGGGATGAATTAGTGGTCTATGAAATTTAACATTTCAATACTAACTCATAGATCTTGTGTAAAGGAAATCATTGAAAGCATAGTCACAATGATATGCAAGACATAATAAAAAACTTAAATAAAGATGACCAAATAGATACAATCTAATCAACCATAAAGAGAAGATATGACACAAGTTTTGATGAGTGGAAAACCCTCATAGGGATAAAAAAACACTCTTGAATCCTTCCACTTTATTGTGCCTCACTGGATAAGAAAATCTCACTGATTACAACAATTGTCTCACTGACATACATGCCACACTAGCAACAAATAGGTCTCACTAACCATGCAAGTCTCATTGGCTACAATTTGCCTCACTAGTAAATATGACCATAAGGAAGAAAGACTCAATTCAGGGAGTTGCCTTGATTCTCTACAATACGCCAAATGTCCTAACCCTCTTCATCACACATAGAATCTTGCTGAGGATACATTACATGCTTTCTACATCAAAAGGTAAAAATCTTTTCAATTAAAAACCTTCTCTGCAATTGGATGAATATTGTCTTCATCCTGTACTTGATTCGCCCCTGCAAAAACATCTCATTCATCTCTCTCAATCACCTAAATCACCTACATAAAATCATACAAAAACCTATATACAATATACATTCAAACTCTGATTCATGATTCTTAGTCAAGGAACATATTCTCCTGTATATTTTAGTCTTGACACATTACTTTTACACATCCATTTAACCTCATCAAAGCACCTACAATTTCTTTTCAAAAACCTCACACAAATAATGTCTTCAATGCTGCATTTTTTCCTCAAAAAATCCCCTTCACAATGAACCTGCAATTCCATTAAAAATAAGATGACCTTTCATATTCCTCTCCTCTCTACATCTTCATTTTCCCTTTTCAAAAACAACTCTCCAATAATATCCAATCTATTCATCTTCTATGCAATTACCATCTCCCATTTGAAAATTAGAAATCATAAAATTGCATCCATCTCTTGTGAATAAAAATCTTCAATTTAATCAATCTTCCCTTATAAAAGATAATAGCCATCAATCATCTTCCCTACAATAAATATTTCTTTTCAAAAAGAAAAAAATCACTACTATAGAAACTTTCCCTTTTAAAAAAATGCAATTAATATTGCACAAAAACTCTAAATATAGAAAAAGAATTTATACATTCAAATATCTCCATTTCCTACACAAAGGAATCTATATTAAGAAAAAGATTTCCTTAAAATAATGCTTTTAAATCTCTCACAAACTGCCTTTTAGAAATAGTCTAAAAATAGTCTTTAAAAGGAAAATTAATGTAGTCTCATTTAACTAATGGTCAAATGCACTTCAAATGTCAAACTTGGGAGAGGGAGACAAATTTTAAAAAGCAACTATTGATTATAAAAATCATGCTCATCAATCTTTAAAAAGTAGCCCTCAATTGGCTTTTTGGCGCCCACTCACTTATGATGGAGACCCCTGCACAAGATAAATGAAGGAGAGGGCTAGTCAACCATAATGTGTAAAGACTCCTCTGCCAGGTCATGTTAAGTGATATGACCTGCATTCATAGGTCAACTTCTAAATAAGACAAAAAGCACATGTTACATAAGACAGGTAGAGAGGGTATAGGATTTGACTTAGGGCTTAAGAGGATTTTAGGAATTAATAAACCCTAGACACAAAATAGATACTCATGAATATCCCATACAATTGACCAACAATCTATCATTAGAGAATATACCAAACATCTAACACAACACTCTTTTCCTATTATAAGTTCACTGAACATGAATATTCTTCCTTTTTCATTTGAACACTAAGTTGTCTTGGAGCAACTTCCATGCATGTTACAAGATTCATATGCTCTCTAAAGATCTTATGGCATTGTATTAGAAAACACAGTAACATGATCCTAACATCATATAGATGTAAATGCAATGAACATCACAGCCACACAACTCTGCCATATGTGTTGAGAGAATTGAGCCATATCAACATCAAACCAAGCATTGAGACCGTATCGAGAGTATCAACATGAAGCATAGAATTATCACCACTAAACCAAACCATAGAAATTGGTATAAACACTAAAACCTATCACTATCATATGAAGACTTTAAGACACCATGATAACTATGAAACCACTCTAAAGATTCATGATGCCATGACAACCTCAAATGAACATATGAACATTTTCATCTTCAAACCACCACATGAAGAAGAAAATCATATGAGGATATTATCACTACAACCTTTGAAACATAGTAGAATGATAAAGACATAATGAATACATAAACAATAACCTAGATAATGAAACTTGAGGTCTATAACTTGAACTCCAAATAGGGTACATGTGAGATCAACCACACCTTATGACCACATCACTTTGACATCAATGAAAAACTTACATCAATCTCCTCCTTTTGTCATTGGTGGCAAAACCTATAGCACCTTCTCACTCACTGCCCCTTTTTATCATCAAGTGACAAATAGATGACCCTAAACCTCTTGTCTACATGAAGCTCCCACTGTCAAGAAGACTACATCTTGAAAATTGAAGGGAAATCTATCCTCACATGAAGAATCATCAAGAATTAGAGATGTACTAGACTGTCTGACTAGAATCAGAGAACTAGATCCCTAACCTGACACTATCCAAGTGATGAGTGACAACAAATCTTGTTGCATCAATGACAAACATCAATATCAATTCAAATGTATGATAAAGTCAATGATTTTAGTAAAGTTCACTAAGATACTTGACCACTTTTCATTGGTACTTGCACCCAATAAACTTGTTGATACAACCCTACTTCACAAAATTTCTAATGGGAAGGACTAAGACATACAAGCAACAATATTATCAACAAGATCATTGCACCTTCAGATTTGCATCAACACATAAGAAGACAATTAGCATCATCAAATCACACATTGCTTCCAAAGAGGTCAACTGCCAAGCCAAAATGACTTCTCAAGTTTGCAAGTATACAAATCAGCTGCCATTGTAAGATACAGAGTACTAATAGGAAGACAAGGTCTATCAACAAGAACAAAGTCTACAAAATTAACAACCATCATAAACTATCAATACTATTCACCATCAAAAAAATCCATAAGATCATTGTTTTCATCAACAAAAATAACATAACATTGCTAATACTGCAACAACACTACAGAACAAGAATGCCAGGAACTATAACTAAAACGTCAAGCAACAAAGGCACCTGCAAATCAATAATAACCTACCATCATCAACGATAACCTATATTCATCATAAAATCTACTATCAACAGATGACTGCAACACTCAAGCAAAGGTACCATCCAAGTAATGAAGTTGTAGCCATTGAAGAACACCAAAAAATGAAGTCATTTTGCATACAACATGCAACAACTCTGATGATAACTGAGAAGTGTGAACATGTTTATTCTTCTCAACTCCTCACTCCTCAACTCATCACAACTCAATGCAATCATCAAGAATGACAACATTAGCAGTAAGGAGATTAACACTCCAAACAACCTTTGCATGAACATGGTATGATGTTCTAATGAGACACACTGCCTAAAGTCTGACTTTCCTTTAGACACCAATGCCCACATAATACATATGCCACTAATACACACTGTCATTAGCTTTCAATTACTGACATAGTGCATTCAACACACATTACTTGTCATGACTAGATCTTGAGGCATATGAATCAAACCGATATAACACACTTGAATTCATAATCAGACATTGCAACAAAGTAAACACCTATTCATAACTCCTTATCTTTGTATACTTTCATTGTATCTTGAGAATAATAACTTTTGATGGAGGATCATGATGCAAATCCATCACTGTGAGATCACAATTACATACCATCAAGTCTAAGACAAGGTCGTAAAATGTTAAGGAATTATAAATATATAGAAATATGTATTGAACATGATCTTCTGATGGCAATCTTCAACTCTTTTTGTTGATCATTGATATAAGAATATAAGCATAGACTTGTATGAAGAAATAAGCATGAAGACAAGTGAATTCCTATCAACTAACAAGATGATCCAATAACTTTATATAATGAGCCTTATGGAAATCATCAATAAAGCATACAAGGCATACCACATTTGAGAATATATTATTGACAACATGACAATACTTCTCTTGTCATCATGATCTTTATCATAGAAGAAACTCCTTGAACTATATTCACATTGAAAGATTCACAATCACCATAAGCATAATGAAGCATTTGAAGCTCTAAGAAGCATGAAACAAAATAACCCAATGTTCTCAGTGTATCACTCAAAATATTGTTATCATTATAGAAAAAACACTATCACCAAGGCAAAATCACTGATATACACTGAAGATCAACATAGTTATCAACACCATCATCAACTACATGAACTTCATTTCATAAAACTGATATGAGTAGCATCTTGACATGGAACATTCTAGCAAATATTATCAGGCAAGAATCCAATAGCATGATAAACAAGATAAGATCACCATAGTGACAAGCACCAAATGATCTCCTCCTGAAACTTCTTCGAGGTAAGTGATAGGACATTAGACAACTCTCCTTTACTTCATGCTATATCTTATGCAACTAATGATGTGACTTGTGCAAGATGTACAAGTTTATGATCTATCTTCTCTTAACTTTGTTTCAATCTCCAAACTTTCACAGGTTCTTTCTTCTGTTTAGGTTTCTTTTTCCAAACCTTTTCAACCTTTTTCCTTTTCCAACTTTTTATATTAGATGATGATATTTTGCAACTATATGCTTTGTGACCAAGAGAGTTGCACTTGAAACATACAAGATTAGCATTCCTTATTGAAGCAGATTAACTTCTTCTTCTACAATCAATTGCTTTGTGTCTAAAATGATTATAGGTATAACAATAACCAAAAAATGAGTAATTATACTTGTACATATATGCTTGCCTTGCTGAAGTAGCATAGATTTCTCCTTTGATTGTGCATTTTGATAAACTCATCTTTAGGTTTCACCTCAACTTCAATCTTCTTTTTGCCTTTAGGGGTAGTAACATGATGACTTAGATCAATTTTCCTTCTAGGAGTCTCTCTAACTTTGGAACACTCTCCTTCTTCATAACCTAGACTAGTAGTGTTCTTATGATGCTTTTGTTTGCCCAACATTTCATGCAACTTGTTTGTGTTTTCTTCAAACCCTTGATATTTCTTGGACAGAACCTTGCGACCTTCATAATCTTTTCTCAGATTGACAATTTTAGCCTCTAATTTTAGATATTCAATTTTTTTCACCTCAAGGTCAGATTTTGTTACATCTATTATTCTCTTAGCCTCTTCAATCTTAGTCTTTAGGTTAATAATCAATTTGTCTAATTCATCAACTTGTGTGCTTAAATTCACAATCTGATTTCTTGCCTCCTCAAGATCAAAATATACTCTTTCAAGGTCTGAAAGTGCTCTGTCTTTGGATTCTTTTTCTTATTGTAGTTGCAACTCTAATCTCTGGTTCTCCTTTTTGTATTTCTTGATTTCACCCAGAGCACACATAAGTTCTTCTATATCAACCTCACACTCATGTTCATAGCCACTCATAATGTGATCTTCTTTTGAATCATATTGGACCTCATCTCCTTCAAGTGAATGTCTCCTTTCATTGTCACTTTCTTCAGACACCAAGTTGTCCTCTCCTTCAAGTGCATCACCTTGATAGATTCTAATCAACTCCTTCGACACATCTTGAGCTATTTCACATTGCATAACTTTACATGAAAGTTCATTAGATAATCTAGATATAATAGCCTTCTTTGCTATATGATTACATTCATAAGCCTCTTTGTTGTTTGTAGTATTAGGTGATTGAGAGGAAATGAAATACCCATTCTCAACTGACATTCAAACACCATACCCTAAAGAAGATAGATAGACTTGCATTCTAATTTAAAAAATAGAGAAATCATAACCATCAAAGAAATGAACTCTATAAAACTCTTCCTCTAATTTAATACCTAACTCAACTTGTGAGACATGCAGATCAACATTTGGTGCAGTCACTATAGGAGGGTTCATAGAATGAACTATCCAGACCATGTAACAAGAGTAAACACAACAGAAACAACTCAAAGAAATGAAGAAAATGCAGATTTAGTCATTTAGTATATCATAGAATTCAAATACAATCTGGCCGGCAACATGCAGGCTTACAATTAGGGCTCACAGGCCTGATTACATACATGCGCAAGATAAAGCTTTGAAGTTCCTTAGTACAAAATCTAAACTATCAATATTCTAAATCATGAGAACTACTTTCCTAAGGTTTTATTACATCAATATATATCATTTATGGACCAATAGATTCCTCCGTGTTAGCCAAGGAAGGTCACAAACTCTAATGAAGAGCTGTAACATGTACATAGATAGGTTAGACCTAAATGCATAAAACACTTCCCCAAATGAATGGAATAACGTGCAGATCTTTGGGTAAGGTCATCCACAAACTAAAGATCATTGAATGATGTGTCGTTAGGTTCTGTAAGTCAAGGAATGCTACACAAATCTTCTCCTTTAGATGATTATCTGAGACTATCAAGATGCTCTGTTCTGAGAAAATAGTTAATCTTCTGATAGCGATAACTTTCAGGTGATTAATCCAAATGCTCTAAATTATGGATATAATGTAGATGAATGAATGTAGGTGTTAAGTTCAGATCCACAAGATGTGAAATGCAACTATGGTAGTGTTGATAACTGAGAGGGGGGGTGAATCAGTTATCCTAATTGTTTCTTCTTTTGAACTTTCTTATTAATCAAAGCAGTATTGAATTAAACAAACAAACATTATCATGAAATGAGAAACACATGACACAGTATTTTTGATGTGGAAACCCGGTTAAGGGAGAAAACCATGGGGTGATTAACCCAAAGATTATTCTCTGTTAGAAGAATAAGGAGTTACAAAAAAAATGGCACTTGCCAATTAGGGCTCACTGCCCGAGCACACTGCTCACAAAGAGGCCCACTGCCTACAAGGAGACACACTGTCTACAAGAATGTTATATAATACTTGAACTGATTGGAAGCACCTACATATGCTGGGGTTCAGTTCCGGTTAGGCTCAGTACACTGATCTGCTGCACTTCATCTTTCCTCTGTTCTTTATTCTGTTATCTTTTCACATACCAGATCTTTCTTACTACTTCTGCTCTGCTCTATACTTATTCACATACTCTCTCACACTGTCACCTTTTCACAACTAAATCCATCCTCTATATATATCCGCACAAGTAATTTCATCACTTTTCTAGTCGGCATCTGGAACAGTCTAGTTTCTTACAAACTCTGTTCTGTCAGCTGAATCCTTGCTCACCAAGCAATGCGGATCAAGCATATACTTGTAGATATCATTAATCATGTTGGCCAAACATGATTCATGCCTTCACAACCTTTACCATCAACAGTAACATATCCGGAAAAGATTCTGATGCTTTGTCAGTCAGTTCTTCCTTCTGTTCTCATTGTCTTTCAGGAATCCGGTACTCAGCTATTCATATCTTTTTCTTTGTCCATCACCGGAGGCTAAATCCTTGGAATATACTACTCAAGGTAGTCCTCTTGACTTCCCCAAATCCGCACTACACCAAGACACTTCCTCTGAGAGGTCCGGACCAATCTGTCAGACCTTGCCACATGCTCTGTTCTTGTTCACCGGACCACAACAGTTCTTCATCCTGACTTCCGGTAGAGGCACACCATGACTTGTGGATATGTGGGATGACCTTTGTTGCCATCAATGACAACAACCATGAATCCATATAGTGTCTCTTGCCAACAATCTCCCCCTTTGGCATTGATGGCAATACTTAGTGAAAAATGACTAAGTGTTTACACTATGCTCCCCCTTTGCTGATGCTCTATCTTTATATACAATTTCCAGAACTCCCCCTTAGTTGGATTCCTCATTTTTCACTGCTCCTCACTCTGCCTTTGACATCAATGGCAAAGGGTAGGGTCCGCACACCAAAATTTTCAAAAATTCTCTATACATAGCCGCATATTTACATACTCACATAAACTGAAGAATGTCTGCAAAAGATGTCTTCAATTGGATCAGTTCTGTAGCCCAACTTTGCTTCATTCTATCCAAAATTGAAATGTGACCACTCAACAAAAATGTAAAAGCTTCTGCCCTCTTGAGATCTGTCAGATCATTTGTTTGGGCGGTAGTCTAAGCATCACTGATGGCCTCATGCATAGTTTCTAACTTAGGGATTATAATCCTTCTAAGTTCTCCCATCCGGTTAGTGATATTCTTCCTTTCCTTCTCAAAGTTCTTTATTGCATTTGTGATTGCAATAGTTTGACATTCTTGATTTACTATGGATGAAGAGAGAGGATCAAAACTTTGAGACAAACTTTGTAGTTTGTCCTGTTTCGCTTTTATTTTCTTATCAATTTCTACTGTTGCCTTTGACCAGGAGATACAAAATTTGTAAATATCACCGCCATCCTTAAGAGCATTTTCTAAGCTCTTTATTCCAATACTCATATTTCTTCTATCGTTAGAGATTAATCCTAATACTTCTGAAAATCTTTTATCCAAAAATTCCTTCCGGACCTTTTCTTCAGCTGATTTTTCTAGAGAATCAAAATGTGTATCAACACTGCTGACTAAGGTTTTGAGATTATCAGAAGAGGAGGCTGTCGGATCTATCTGGATTGATGGCATAATCTTTTCAAGCACTCCGGAAGCAGCCTCTATCAACTCACAGTCTTCCATATGAGACTTTAGGAGTTTTTCATTTGCCTTAGCATTTGCAAATGAAGCTATCTTCATTGTCTGTACTGGAGAGAGAGAGTCAAAGTCGAATGGGCCTTTTAGAAGCTCCGGTTCATCAATCTCTAAAATTTCTTGGCTTAGAAACTTTTGAACAATTTGTGCAGTGTCTCTTGCCGGAGACAGATGTTTCTTTTCTTCTACAGTTTTGTCCTTAGGAGTCTTATCTCCTTCCACATTCTTACCACTTACAGTTGTGGTTTTCTCTATTGGATTTTTCTCTTTCTCTGCATCCTTGGTGCTGTCAGCCTCTTTTTCTTTTTTTGCTACTTCTTCCTCCTGTAATTTCTCTTCTTCTTGGGATCCGGAGACTGTAGGAGAAGCCGGAGAAGAGATGTTAGTCTGTTCTAGTGGCACTTCTTCCGGAGCAGATGATTCCAAGTCCGCAGCTGTTTCTGCACCTAAGTCCTCTGTAATAGGAATATTAAACCTTTTGTATGTATTCCAGAGGATCTCTTCAGTGTCCTTGGCTACTTTGTCGGTCTCACCAAGCATAAGCTGATTCATCCTTGCTTTGCTTCTGAATTCATCCTTGCAGTCCTTGAATATCATGTTCATGGTTTTGTGATCAATTGAGGGATATAGCTGAATAGCTATCTATTCCCTGATCTCAAGGTCTTTTGCCATGGCATTGTTCTTTCTTATTTCTAGTTCCATCTCTAGACTCTTTGGAATTTCAGAGATAATCTCAATAAAAGCTTTATTGTAGATGTTCAAGTACCTAATTATAGCTTCCCGCAGGATCTTTTGATCTGCCTCATTGTAGTCATCATAGAATTCAGCCACCGGTTGAAGGTTCCCATCCACAGTGACTGATTTGACTACACTGTCTAGAGACAAGGTGGGCTTTTCAGCAAATTCTTCTGTCATTTCTTCCTTGTCTCGGCCTGAAGAGGGTTTACCGGATCCTTTCTTCTTCTATTTCTTTATTTCTTTCACTCCCTCATCTGACTCAATTTCTTCTTCATCCTTTTGGCTTTGATAAGCTCTTGAGGCTTTTGTCTTAGATCTCTTACCGGATCCCTGGACTTCCAGTTTTGAGCTTTTGGTTTTGATAGGTGTAGATCCTTTTGATGATCTGGTCCGGGTTGAGGATTCCACCAGAGCACTTTTCTTGCTTTTCTTTTCTGCCTCTTTCTTTTCTTCCTCAGATTTTCTTCTCTTTTCCTGGTTGGCATCAAGTGCCTCTTTTGAGATGCCTAGGCCTTGAGCAATATGCTCTACTTCTTTTCTCACCTTCCTCTTTATCTCAGGTTCCCTGAGTTCTACATGGATCTTTACACTCAGCTCCTCAAAGGTTCCAAACCTTTCTGCCTTTGGATCTTTGGGCTGACTTAGCATGTGTTGAACATGCAGCTCCACTATCTGTTCATCCACTTCATACCCCATGGGCATGATCCAGACAGTCCTTGGCTCCACTGCCTCCATTAGGCACTGATCAGTGTCCACCATAAAGCACACCGAGTCTTTGTATTTTTCAACAAGAGACTGGGGAATTCTTTCTCTTGCTTGCATCATGCTTTGGAAGTTTTTGAAGTATCCCCATAGGGCTGTATTTCTTGCTTTGGCATCCCCAAGCCCATGTAAATAGTCTCTTATCTGGACTGCAACAGGTTTGTCATTCTGCCATGCCCATCCACTTGATCTGGGCAGCTCATTCATGAAGTAGAAAAATAGACATAATATAAGAGTACCATACTTAAAGGAATTCTTTTTGTCCTTCTTGATTTTCTGTATATTTTCCATTAATTGGCTTAAGAGCAGTTCGCAGAGATCATATTCTGCATTCTTCCTTAGCATTTCATAGGCAGTATACACTGCAGTTCCGGATACAGAATTCTCCCTGCTGGAGTGATAGATCTTGTATCCTATTATCATGGATGCATACTTGATATCCGGATCTGAAATATCTTCAATGGTCATTGCCCTCTTATCAAATTTTGATCCGGTGGCCTCAGTTACAATGTTGTTCTTGACAGATTTGAGGATAGGTATCCCTCCGGAAGAGTATAGACCAGTTACTGCCCTAATTGCCTCTTTTGTGATCTTGCAAGGTCTATCCAGCCATAGGAAGTTGTCATGCATTCTGCTCAATACATATCGGACCCATTCTTCTTCTTCAAAGCAGGGGAAATGAATGAATTGATCAAACTGTTTCTTCTGGATACCCTTGTACTCTGGTTTAAGCTCAAAAGCATTGTCTATCAGTTGTTTGTGATAGAGATCTCTCAATTTGAATTCCCCGAATTCCTCAATGCTTGCATGTATGTAAACCCTAATGTCTTCTGTGTGTAAAACTCCATGAGGAACACTGGAAAATGCTCCTAAGGGATCTACCTCCAATGACTTGTATGGATGTTTCTTAAATTCAGGTCAGGGCCTATCTGAGATTTTTACTATATTTGGAGTAGCCATTTCTTCAAAAGATTTGTAGCAAGATATCGAAAGTGGAAAATACCTTTTGCGTCTTCGGTTACACGGAGTGGCTGGATTGATTTCTGTATGTAATGACTTCGGCAAGAGATCTTCGGTGAACTTGATGAATTTTGTTGCAGAGCTCCGCTTTTCACTTCTTCTTGGATGTGGAATGATCAAGTGATTGTTGAGAAATCCCTTATATCGTTTCGCAAACCCTAATATCTGTTTGCAATAAATGCTCCACCTACATTATTCCGGTTTGCCTTATCCGGATAGCTTGGAGTATCCCAGATCAGTCCTGATCTATGAACATCATGCGAATCTTTCAATCATGAATAAATCGAGGTGACACATTACAAGAACATCCCAAACGTTCTGTCCAGTCTGCAGAGTAAAATAATGTACTTCCGGATCTCTCCGGACCCTTTTGTAGTCCTCTGTCATTCCGGAGCATCTCCCGGAACAGGTCTTACTTGATCGATCACAACTTCTTTACATCTTCATGCGGACCTCTAAAATCTTGTCTGGATCATCTCAGGACTTATATCTTCAAACCCTTTACTCCGCATCTTGTGTCACATCCAGCACCACTTGATTGGCTGGGGGAACAGGATTTTCTTTGAGTCTCCCCCTGAGCCAGAGCTCACTTTTTAATTTCTGGAAGTAATATCAGCACCAGAATCTGGTGCAGATCCAGTTTCTGTATTCTCTAAACTTTTCTTTACCCAAATCTTGCTCATCTGATTCCTAACTTCATCCGCATTCATCTTTTGTTTACCCTTGTCTTGATTCTGATTATACACCGGACCTCTTTTGTCCTGATTCTTGCTTCTGCAGACTTTAGCATTATGACCAGACCTATTACAGATTTGGCAAATAACATTTCTTTGCATATTTGACTGATAACCTCTTGATCTGCATTGATTAGCCATATGACCTACTCTATTGCATGTAAAGCATCTACCATTGAATGATTTGTTTACTTGCATATTTCTGCATTCATGAGACTTGTGTCCATACCTTTTGCAGTTAAAGCACTATCCGGAGAAGGATGGATTAGTTTGATTCATTCTTTTTCTGCATTGATTAGCTTTGTGACCAAAGTGATTGTAGCTGTGGTAGTATCCATTGAAAGATGGATATCTTTGAGCATTGGGTTGTCTTACCGGAGGTCTTCTAGGCCTATTCCTTGGATTTTCTGATCCAAAATTCTTTTGACCGGATCCAGAACTTTCTCCTTTCTCATATCCCAAGCCGTACTTGTCATCTGTCTTCTTTTGACTTCCAAGAAGTACTTCAAGTTGGGCAGAACTTATCTTGAATTTTTCTTTATATTCATTTGCTGTTTGAAGATCTCTTTTTAGAGAGACAATTTGATCCTCAAGTTTTTCTTCATTATCTTTGGCATCTTCAAGATCAGATTCAAGATGTCTAATAATCCTGCCAATCTGGTGGCATTCTTCTGATTTCTCTTTAAGAGATTGTCTTAGATTGTCTTTAGCTTTTCTTTTTTCTTCAATCTCTTGAGTAAACTTTATAGTTCCTGATTCCATTTCATGTCTTAACATAATGACTTCTTTTGATAACTTTTCACATAACTTGGTTTTCTCAGTCAATTCTTCATTTGTATTGCTTTCTTCAGTTTGGCTTGCCAATTGTTGGAGCAGCTCCTTTCTCTTTTTCATAGAGAGACTTAATTTGTCTTTTAGTTCTCTCATGAATTCATCAGCCTGTTTGAGTCTTTCCTTTAATTCATTAACTTCAGAATTTGATTGTTCAAGATCCTCAAGGGTAGTCTTGAGTTGCTCCCTTAAACCATATGCATCCATTTGAACTCCCAGATCTTCCTCAAGTTGTTAGGCTCTATTAGGAGGAACCTTGCTCTGATACCAATTGTTGATAACTGAGAGGGGGGGTGAATCAGTTATCCTAATTATTTCTTCTTTTGAACTTTCTTATTAATCAAAGCAGTATTGAATTAAACAAACAAACATTATCATGAAATGACAAACACATGACACAGTATTTTTGACGTGGAAACCCGGTTAAGGGAGAAAACCACGGGGTGATTAACCCAAAGATTATTCTCTATTAGAAGAATAAGGAGTTACAAAAAAAATGGCACTTGCCAATTAGGGCTCACTGCCTGAGCACACTGCTCACAAAGAGGCCCACTGCCTACAAGGAGACACACTGTCTACAAGAATGTTATATAATACTTGAACTGATTGGAAGCACCTACATATGCTGGGGTTCAGTTCCGGTTAGGCTCAGTACACTGATCTGCTGCACTTCATCTTTCCTCTGTTCTTTATTCTATTATCTTTTCACATACCGGATCTTTCTTACTACTTCTACTCTACTCTATACTTATTCGCATACTCTCTCACACTGTCACCTTTTCACAACTAAATCCATCCTCTATATATATCCGCACAAGTAATTTCATCACTTTTCTAGTCGGCATCCGGAACAGTCTAGTTTCTTACAAACTCTGTTCTGTCGGCTGAATCCTTGCTCACCAAGCAATGCGGATCAAGCATATACTTGTAGATATCATTAATCATGTTGGCCAAACATGATTCATGCCTTCACAACCTTTACCATCAACAGTAACTTATCCGGAAAAGATTCTGATGCTCTGTCAGTCAGTTCTTCCTTCTGTTCTCATTGTCTTTCAGGAATCCGGTACTCAGCTATTCATATCTTTTTCTTTGTCCATCACCGGAGGCTAAATCCTTGGAATATACTACTCAAGGTAGTCCTCTTGACTTCCCCAAATCCACACTACACCAAGACACTTCCTCTGAGAGGTCCGGACCAATCTGTCAGACCTTGCCACATGCTCTGTTCTTGTTCACCGGACCACAACAGTTCTTCATCCTGACTTCCGGTAGAGGCACACCATGACTTGCGGATATGTGGGATGACCTTTGTTGCCATCAATGACAACAACCATGAATCCATATAGTGTCTCTTGCCAACAAGTAGAATATTGGACCAAAAGCTAAAACTACTTCTAACTGAACTGCCTAAACTGAATTGGAAAATGAAAAGAAACAAATTGAAATGCAAATGTTTTTGGTTGATGCAAGATTGCTCTTGAACTAGGGATGCTCCTACATTAGACATCTAGGGTTATTGAAAAAGTGAGTCCCTCACTTTCTTGGGGCTAAGGGAGAACCAAGACAGTCCACCTCAACCTAAGAAATCCATGATGAATCTTCTTCCAGTTTGCCTTTCCACTTCACAAGATATTTTTTGTATTGTCTTCCTCTAGTGTTGCATCCAACTCTACTATCCAAGATGTCTTCAATCTATTTTGGTTCTTGTTTTGGTAACTACTTCTTCAGGTCTTCATCCATGTTGTCACTGAAATCTGCTTCAGGATATTGATAAATGTCTACAATGTTGAAAATAGGTGATATACCCGAGGTCTCTGGTAACTCTACTTCATATGCATTTCTTGAATAAAATTTTTTGAGTATCTTACAAGGTCCAAACTTCTTCATCTTCAACTTGTTATATGTCCCAAATGGAAATCTTTCTTTTCTCAAGTACACCATTACTTCATCTCCCACTTCAAATTCCTTATGTCTTCGCTTCTCAGCTACCTTTTCCTTATACTTACTATTCATATCCTCCAAATGTTTCTTCACCTAATTATGCATTGTCTTCATATGATTTGGAAATTCTTCTACTTCTGCACTTCTCTTTTCTTCCATACCAATGTCCCTTAATTCTGCAACTCCTCTAGGTGTTATTTCGGTAACAATCTCAAAAGGTGTTCTTCTGATACTCCTATTTATTGAATTATTGTATGCAAACTCTATTTGTGAAAAAATCAAATCCCAATTTCCTGTCTTCTCTCCAACCAAACATCTCAACATGTTTCCCAAACTCCTATTCACTACCTTTGTCTGTCAATCAGTCTGTGGATGAAAAGTTAAACTAAACTTCAAATCTATCTTCATCTTCTTCCAAAGTGTCTTCCAAAAGTATCCAACAAACTTTGTATATCTGTATGAAACTATACTCTTAGGTAATCCATGCAATCTTACAATCTCGTTGAAAAATAGGTCAGCTACATGCATTGCATCAGTTGTCTTCTTACAAGGTATGAAATGAGCCATCTTTGAAAATCTATCAACCAATACAAATATTGAATCATTTCCTCTCTATGTCTTTGGCAATCCCATTACAAAATCCATAATTATGTATTCCCAAGGTCTCTCTGGTACTGTCAAAGGTGTATACAATCTAGTGTTCTGACTACTCCCTTTTGCAACTCGACAAACTCTACAACTCTGCACAAATATTTGAACATCCTTATGTATCTAAGGCCAAAAGTAATTTTTACTCACCAAATCCACTATCTTATCAATGCCAAAATGCCCTACCAATCCACCACTATGTTTCTCCTTGATCAAATTATTCCTCATTGAACTTCTAGGTATGCATAACTAACTTCCTTTGAACAACATATCATCTTGAATGAAATAGTCCAACCACTTACTTATATCTATCACAATAGGTTCCTTACATGCTTTCCAAGGTTCTACAAAATTAGTGTCTCCCTCATACATGTTCTTCAATTCATCAAAACCCAACACTTCAACTCTCATCTCTATCAACAAATTTCTTCTACTTAATGTATCAACAATTTTGTTTGATTTTCCACTCCTATGTTTCAACACAAAAGTATAATTGTGCATGAACTCTACCCATCTCATATGTCTCTGATTCAACTTACTTTGACTATTCAAATATTGCAAAGCTTGATGATCTATATACAACACAAACTCCTTAGGCAGTAAATAATGTCTCCACTTCTTCAAGGCTTGATTTATGGCATAGAACTCCTAATCATAAACTGAATATCTTCTCCTTGCATCATTCAACTTCTCACTGAAATATGCTACAGGTCTACCTTCTTGAATTAACATAGCTCCAATTGCATTTTCACTTGCATCACAATCAACATGAAATACCTTATTGAAATCTGGTAATGCCAAAATAGGTTGCTCTATCACTTTCTGCTTCAACAACTCAAAACTTTTATATGCTCCAGATGTCCACTTGAAATATTTTCTTTCACCTCTCATTGTCTCTGTCATAGGGTTACATATTGAACTAAATTTTTTGATAAACTTATGATAGAAACTAGCCAATCCATGAAATGTTCTAACATCTCCAATGCTCTCCTATGTAGGCCATTCAACAATTGCTCTCACTTTCTCAGGGTCCATCTTCAATCCTTTCACAAAAATCACAAATCCCAAATATACCAGTTCTTCTTTCATGAAACTACACTTCTTGATGTTTATCAGCAATTTCTCTTCTCCCAGTCTCTACAAAACTTATCTAATATGCCACAAATGCTACTCTTTTGTCTTACTAAAAATTAGAATATCATCCAAGTATACAATCACAAACTTACCCAATAATTTCTTTAGAACTTCATTCATCAATCTCAAGAAAGTACTCAATGCATTTGTCAGCCGAAAAGGCATCACCAACCACTCATATAATCCTTCATTTGTCTTAAAAGAAGTCTTCTACTCATCTCTCTCTCTAATTCTGATCTGTTGTATCCACTCTTTAAGTCTATCTTTGTGAAATATCTTGCTCCACTCAAACAATCCATATTATCATCCATCCTAGGTAAAGGAAATCTATACTTAACTGTGATCTTGTTTATTGCTCTAGAGTTAGTACACATTCTCCATTATCCATCTTTCTCTGGTGCTAACACTACAGGTACTGCACAAGGACTCAAGCTTTCTCTGATCAAACCTTTCCTCAACAACTCTTGTATCTATCTATTCAATTCTTCATTCTTTGCTAGTGTCATTCTATGTGTTGCTTTGTTAGGCAAACTTGCTCCTGGTATAAGATCCATGTGATGACTAATGCTCCTTATAGGTGGCAATCCTTCAGGTACATTATCTGATATGATGTCTTCATACTCTGTTAGTAATTCTCTTATCTCCTGTAGTTGTGTTTCTTTAGTCTCCTTCTTCAATGTTTTAGGCTTCTTAGGAATCAAGGCATAACACATATTATCATGTCTCAAACCATCCAAAAGTTATCTTCCATCTACCAAACAAATTCTAGCATTCCTACATACTTCACTCTTAGGATCATCCTCCAAAGGAATCAAAGTAATTCTCTTCCCATTTTTTGTTATAGTATATGTATTCTTTCTCCCATCATGTATAGCTTTTCTATCATACTACCAAGGTCTACCCAACAAGATATGACATACATCCATAGACATATATCACACAAGACTTCATCATGATAAGTTCCAATATGAAATTTCACCAAACATTATTCACTCACTAGTACCTTATGATCATCCTAAATCCATGCTATCTAACATGGCTTAGGTTGTTTCAATCTTTCCAACTTCAACTTAGTCATCATCTCCTCTGAAACTAGGTTATCTAGACTACCACTATTAATTACAACTTTACAACACTTACCTCCTGATTTTCATCTAGTTCTAAACATACTCTTCCTCTACGGCGGTTCCTCATTTGTCTCTGTTTAAAATAGTTCTCTCCTCATCACAAGTGATTCTCCTTTCTTAGGTTTGCCAACAGAAAAGGGATCACTCAGTTTGATAGGTTCTTCTTCAACAGAGGCTACTCTTCCACTATTTTTTGTCTTCTTACTTGTACTACCCTGATTAAATTCAAATGATCTATGTCCTTCACCTCCACACTTGAAGAAAGTACCCTTGAATGTTCTCTTATAAAATCCTCTTCCTTCTCTTATGTATCCTTCATTCTGGTATACACTAGGGTTTCCTCTCTAGTAAAAATTTCTATCATCTCTCTGGTAAGCATTGTTATCTCTATCATCCTTCTTAAATGGGCTATCAAACTTGTTCTGTTCTAGATATGATTTGTCTCCTCCAAAAAATGTTCTACTTCTCTATCTCTGATCATGTCTCTTATTAATCTTCTCTTCAACCTTCAAGGAAAACTAATATGCTTCTTCCAAAGATGTCATCCTGACCAAGTTTAGTTCCTCTTGAATGTTCAATCTCAGTCCATTGATGTATCTATCCACTTTCTCCTTGTTTGCTTCACTATGTCCTATCCTTATGATTATTTTATGGAATTCTTCAGTATACTCCTTCACAGATTTCTCCTTTTGTCTCAGGTTTTGTAATCTTTTCAACAGTTCCAACTCATAGTCAGTAGGTATAAATTGATTCTTCAACTTTGTCACCATCCTATCCCATTTTTAATCTTTTCTTTTCCTCTTCTATTTCTTTCCAACTGAACTTCTTTCCACCATATAGCAGCATGTCCTTTCAACTTTATCTTCACGAATTTCACCTTCTCTGAATCTTCAATTTCCTCATATTCAAAGTATACTTCCATGTCATTTATCCAATCAATCAATTCTTCAGGGTTCAAATTACCAGTATAGTTTAGCACATCAACTCTAGGTCTCTTTCCAATCTTTGAAATAGCTCACAACATCTTTACTTGATTTGATTCTTCTTCTTCATCACCTCCTAGGGTTTCACCAGTTTGTTCAACATATTGAAATTCTCCTTCATTATCGCTTTCAACATTAGGTCTCGGTGTCAATGCTCTTCACCTATCTTCTTAAATAACATCCAAATGAATTCACATTGGTTTTAGTATCTCCATTAGCTCATCCATTCTTCCAACCATTGTTCCAACACCAGCAACTCTCCTCGGCAGCATTCTTCCTAGGATCAAGTGTAAACTACCTCAGGTTTAGCGATCAGGCTACTAGGTGACAACTGCCTCGCAATTGGCAATCGGTTACAACACAAGTAACCTACCTCAATTCGATGATCTATCCACAGCAAGATCTTAGGGAATTCCCTCGCCAACTTCACTCAATTCACTCCCAAAGATTCAAACTTTCACTCTGATACCACTTGGTGCAGTCATGGTAGGAGGGTTCACATAATGAATTGTCTAGATCGTGCAGCAAGAGTCAACACAATGGAAACAACTCAAAGAAATGAAGTAAATGTAGATTCAGTCATTCAATATATCATAGAATTCAAATACAATCTAGCTGGCAACATGTGGGCTTACAATTAGGGCTCACAGGCCTGATTACATACATGCGCAAGATAAATCTTTGAACCTCCTTCGCACAAAATCTAACCTATCAATCTTCTAAATCATGAGAACTACTTTCCAAAGGTTCTATTGCATCAATATATATAATTTTAAGACCAATAGATTCCTCTGCATTAGCCAAAGAAGGTCACAAACTCCAATGAAGAGCTATAACTTGTACACAGATAGGTCAGACCTAAATGCATAGAACACTTCCTCAAATGAATGGAATAACGTGTGGATCTTTGGGGAAGGTTAGCCATAAACTAAATATCATTGAATGATGTGTCGTTAGGTTCCACAAGTCAAGGAATTCTCTCCAAGTCTTCTCCTTCAGTTGATTGTCTGAGACTGTCAGGATGCTCTGTTCTAAGAAAACAATCCATCTTCTAATAGCGATAACTTTCTAGTGAATGATCCAAATGCTATAAATTCTAGATATGATATAGATGAATGAATGTAGGTGCTAATTCTAGAACCACAAGATGTGAAATGCAACTATGGTAGAATACCAAACCAAAAGATGAAACTGCTTCTGACTGAACTACCTGAACTGAATTAGAAAATGAAAAGAAACAAACTAAAATGTAAATGTTTTTGGTTGATGCAAGATTTCTCTTGAACCAGGGATGCTCCTACATCAAAATTTGAGTTTGATATAGATGATACCTTTTGACCAGTATGTGACTTGACATTTCTCTTGCCCTTATTTCTTCTACACTTTCCCATGGTACTCCACTATCAAGACCTACATGAGCCTGTTAGACTTCTATAGGGAACCTATGCTCTCATACCACTTGTTGGAGTATAGGACCACTGAGAGGTGGGGGGGTGAATTAGTGGTCTATAAAATTTAACATTTCAATAGTAACTCAAAGATCTTATGTAAAGGAACTCATTGAAAACATAGTCACAATGATATGAAAGACAGAATACAAGACTTAAATAAAGATGACCAAATAGATACAATTTAATCAACCATAAAGAGAAGATATGACATAGTTTTTGATGAGTGGAAATCCCTCATAGGGATAAAACCCACTCTTGAATCCTTCCACTTTATTGTGCCTCACTGGCTAAGAAAATCTCACTAACTACAACAATTATCTCACTGACATACATGCCTCACTGGCAACAAACAGGTCTCACTGACCATCCAAGCCTCACTAGCTACAATTTGCCTCACTAGAAAATATGACCATAAGGAAGAAAAACTCAATTCAGGGGGTTTCCCTGATTCTCTACAATACACCAAATGTCCTAACCCTCTTCATCACACATAAAATCTTACTAAGGATACATTACATGCTTTCTGCATCAAAAGTTAAATCTTTTCAATTAAAAACCTTTTCTACAATTGGTTAAATATTGTCTTAATCATGTGCTTGATTCACCCCTACAAAAACATCTCATTCATCTCTCTCAATCACCTAAATTACCTACATAAAATCATACAAAAACCCATATGCAATATACATTCAAACTCTCATTTATGATTCTCAGTCAAGGAATGTATTCTCCTGTATATTTCAGTCTTCACACATTACTTTTACACATCCATTTAACCTCATCAAAGCACCTACAATTTCTTTTCAAAAACCTCACACAAATAATGTCTTCAATGCTGCATTTTTGTCCTCAAAAAATCCCCTTCATAATGAAACTGCAATGCCATTAAAAATAAGATGACTTTTCATATTCCTCTCCTCTCTGCATCTTCATTTTCCCTTTTCAAAAATAGCTCTTCAATAATCTCCAATTTGTTCATCTTCTCTATAATTAACATCTCCCATTTAAAAATTAGAAATCATAAAATTGCATCCATCTCTTGCAAATAAAAATCTTCAATTTAATCAATCTTCCCTTATAAAAGATAATATCCATCTATCATCTTCCCTGCAATAAATATTTCTTTTCAAAAAGAAAAAACCACTACTATAGAAACTTTCCCTTTTAAATAAATGCAATTAATACTGTACAAAAATTCTTAATATAGAAAAAGAATTTATACATTCAAATATCTCCATTTCCTACATGGAGGAACCTATATTAAGAAAAAGATTTTCTTAAAATAATACTTTTAAATCTCTCACAAACTGCCTTTTAGAAACAGTCTAAAAATAGTATTTAAAAAGCAAATTACTGTAGTCTCATTTAACTAACGGTCAAATGCACTTCAAATGTTAGACTTGGGAGAGGGAGACAAAGTCTAAAAATCAACCGTTGATTATAAAAATTGTGCTCATCAATCTTTAAAAAGTAGCCCTCGATTGGCTTTTTGGCACCCACGCACTTATGATGGAGACCACTGCACATGATAAATGAAGGAGAGAGCCAGTCAACCATAACATGTAAAGACCCCTCTAGTAGGTCATGTTAAGTGATATGACCTGTATTCATAGGTCAACTGCTAAATAAGACAAAAAAATGCATTTTACATAAGACGGGCAGAGAGGGTATAGGATTTGACTTAGGGTTTAAGAGGATTTTAAGAATTAATAAAGCCTAGACACAAAATAGATCCTCATGAATATCCCATACAATTGACCAATGATTTGCCATTAGAGAATACACCAAACTTCTAACACAACACTCTTTTCCTGTTATAAGTTCACCAAAAATGAATATGCTTCCTTTTTAATTTAAACACTAAGTTGTCTTGGAGCAACTTCCATGCATGTTACAAGATTCATATGCTCTCCAAAGATCTTATGGCACTGTATTAGAAAACACCCTAACATGAGCCTAACATCATATAGATGTAAATGCAATGAACATCACAGCCACACAACAACTCTGCCACATGAAAACTCTGCCATATGCGTTGAGAGCATTGAGCCATATCAACATCAAACAAAGCATTGAGACCATATTGAGAGCATCAACATTAAGTATAGAAGTATCACCATTGAACCGAACCATAGCAATTGGCATAAATGCTAAAACCTATCACTATCATCTGAAGACTTCAAGACACCATTACAACTATGAAAGTACTCTAAAGATTCATGATACCATGACAACCTCAAATGAATATCTGAACATTTCCATCTTCAAACCACCACATGAAGAAGCAAATCATATGAGGATATTATCACTGCAACCTTTGAAACTGTAAAGGGTAAAATTTGGATAGTTGGTTTTTTATTAGTTTGTGTGTATCCTCCTTTCACCCTAATACATTCAAGGACTTTGGGTCAAGTGGCAATGCACTATCAGGCCCTTGGTCACTTAGGAATGCAGGGAAGATTGGATTAGGATGATTTGATTGCCAATTACACTCAATTATGATCAATTATACATCAAAACCCTAATTATGCAAATACAGAAGCAAATGAACAAATTATTAAAAATGTTGTGACAAGAAGATGTAAAATGATAGATAAATGTGCACCTATTTTTGAAGTTTAGGAAGAGAAACAACTGAGGACTAATGAATGGGCACCCTATTCCAATGCCCTAATTTTTGTCAGGATCTGGGAACTTGATCTGCAACCTATTCCTGTTGTCTTAGAGATTTCTCCATTGTGGAATCTGGAGGACTAATAAGTGGGTACCTAAGTCCAGGGCCCTATTTTCAACTCTGATCTGTAAATCTGACACTCTACAACACTCTCTTGTAACTCCACTATTCCTTCTTCAACCTGTAACCTGCAATCATGAAAAAATAGGGAGGGGGTTGTGTTGTTTAGAGGCTTGCCTCAGTCAAGCCCTAGAGAGACATTCAAGCCTTCTGAACACCGTTGTTAGATAGAGAGTGCATTCCTTTGTGAGGCAGAGGCAAAAATCAAATGATAAATGCTAAAAAAAAATGATATCACCTTGTAGTGAGGATCTCATGGAAGGAATAATCTCTTCATTCCATGAGGAGATGGATGCTCAAATCTACAAATACAAACACATAAACAACACAAATCTGCTCTTGCTACACAATGAATTCCTTGAATCACTTCTACACAAGCTCATGAATTCAAATTGTCATCTAATGTCCATCTAGTTTACAAATGAATGCCTAAACACGCTTATATATGCAACTACAAACACTCCCACCAAGAATTTCATAATTTAAACTTATCGTGTGAGCATAGGACCTGAAAACTAGTCACAAGATGATAATTAAAATTTGGGATTAACCCAAAATAGGATAGGACTAGGGCGTGGGCACCCAAGTCCTCCCTCCCTATTTTGGTTAGGGATTAGTTCAAGGGATCACTCTAGGTCCCATTTATCATGAAACTTAGGGTTCATTTCATCGAGGTGTCCAAATATGATGCAAGATGTCCTAAATGCATATGAAAGACTTGGGAGCTAAACCTTATGAGGGAAAAGCCCCGAAGGGGACATTTTCTAATTTTACAAAAACATAGTAGAATGATAAAGACATGATGAAGAAATAAACAATAATCTAGATAATGAACCTTGAGGTCTATAACTTGAACTCTAAATAGGGTACCTGTGAGATCAACCACACCTTGTGACCACATCACTTTGACATCAATGACAAACTTACATCAGAGGTATGTAGATATGAGAATGGTTTCCAAAGTTTTTCAAACCCATTGTATAATGAAATGATACAAGAAAATCAAATGATACTTTGCCAAAGTGTGTTAAAACATGGTTTTCTTGTGTATTCAAATCCATTCTATAATGAAAATGAATACAATTCATGTGATTCCAAGCATAGTTTTCACAATGATGAAGAGGCTCTTGAAACAGGTCAAGAGCCTATATTTATCCATGTTCAAGAAGGGATATGTAAATCAGAATTTGAGATCTTTGGCCCATATGAGAATGATATTGATTCGCATATCATAGATAATGTATGTTCAACATCAATTGGTTTCGATGTGCATGGTGATGAGTGTATGGATCATAGGATGATGTCACTACCAATTAGTGATATGAAAGATATTAAAAACATCTCAAATCAAGATGGTGCAGGAGCATCCTTGGTTCAAGAGAAATCATGCATCAACCAAAAACATTTGCATTTTAGTTTGCTATCGGTTCAGTTTGTTTCTTTTCATTTTCCAATTCACTTTAGGTAGTTCAGTCAGAAGTAATTTCTGTATTTTGGTCCACATTCTACCATAGTTGCATTTCACATCTTCTAGAGATAGACTTAGTATCTAGTTTCATTCATCGACATCATATCTAGAAATTAGAGCATTTGGATTAAGTACCAGAAATTTATCACTATCAGAAGATCAACTATTTTCTCAAAATAGAGCATCTTGATAGTCTCTGATAATTAGCTAAAGGAGAAAACCTGCAGAGTATTCCTTGACTTGTGCAGCTTAATGACACATCATTCAATGATCTTTGGTTCATGGTTAACCTTCCCCAAGATCTGCAGATCATTCCATACATTTGCAGAGGAATTCTACATGATTAGGCCCGACCTATCCATGTACACACGTTATAGCCCTTCATTGGAGTTTGAGATCTTCCTTGGCTGACACAGAGGAACCTTATGTTCCAGAGATGATATATAAGAATATAATAGATCCCTAGGAAAGTAGTGAAGGGTGATTCTAAGGATTTAGAAGTTAGATACTTTTGCTTCTTTGCAAGGGGACTTCAAGGCCATATCTTGTAATACTCTGTAATCAGGCCTCTGAGATGAATTGTTAGCTCGTATGTTGCTAGCCAGCTTGTATTTGATTTCTATGATATACTAAATGACTAAATCTACATTTGTTTCATATCTTTGAGTTGTTTCTGTTGTGTTTACTCTTGTTGCATGGTCTAGACAGTTCACTCTATGAACCCTCCTACTGTGATTGCACCAAGTGGTAGCAAAGCGAAGGTTCGAATCTTTGGAGTGAATTGAGCAAAGTTGGCAAAGGAATTCTATAAGATATTGTTGTGGATAGATTGCCAAATTGAGGTAAGTTACTTATGTTGCAACTGATCACCGATCGTGACCTTGTAGCTTGATCACCGAATTTGAGGCAGTTTGCACTTGATCCTAGGAAGAATGTTGTCAAGGAGAGTTGTTGCTATTGGAATAATGGCTGGTAGAATGGATGAGATGATGGAAATGATGAAAATAATGCAAATTCATTTGGATGTTGTTGAGGAAGATAGGCAAAGAGGATTGACACTGAGACCTAATGTTGAAAGTGATGATGAAGAAGAAATTCAATCTATCAAACAAATTGGTGAAACCCTAGGAGGTGACAAAGAAGAAGAATCAGATCAAGTCAAGATGTTGCAAGCTATTTAAAAGATTGGAAAGAGACCTAGAGTTGATCTTCTGAATTACACATGCAATTTGAATCCTGAAGAGTTGATTGACTGGATAAATGATATGGAAGAATACTTTGAGTATGAAGAAGTTGAAGATCTAGAGAAGATGAAATTTGTAAAGACAAAGTTGAAAGCACATGCTACTATATGGTGGAAAGAAGTTCAGTTGGACAGAACCAGAAGGGAAAAGAAAAGATTACAAAGTGGGATAGGATCATGACAAAATTGAAGATTTAGTTTATACTTGCTGACTATGAGTTGGAACTATTGAAAAGATTGCAAAACCTGAGACAAAAGGAGAAATATGTGGAGTATATTGAAGAATTTCATAAAATGATTATAAGGATAGGACATAGTGAAGAAATCAAAGAGAATGTGGATAGATACATCAATGGACTGAGGCTAAACATTCAAGAAGAACTAAGATTGGTAAGGATGACATCTTTGGAAGAAGCATATCAGTTTGCCCTGAAAGTTGAAGAGAAGCTAAACATGAGACATGATTAAAGATAGGGAGGAAGGGGAGGTAAATTTCAAAGAGGTAGAACATTTTCTAGGTGTGAGAGATCATTGGCGGAGTAGAACAAGCCTGACGGCCCATTTAAGAAGGATGACAAAGATAATAATGCTTACCAGAGGGATGAAAAAAAAATTTATTGGAGAGGAAACCCTAGTGCATACTAGAATGAAGGATATAGAATGGAAGGAAGAGGATTTGATAATAGAACATTTAGAGGTACTTCTTTCAAGTGTGGAGGTGAAGGACATAAAGAATTTGAGTGTAATCAAGGGAGCACAAGTAAGAGGACAAAGAATAGTGGAAGAGTAGCTTATGTTGAAGAAGAACCTGTTGGATCACCTAGTTTAGTTGGCAAACCAGAGAAAGGAGAATCACTTGTGATGAGGAGAGCACTATTTCAAGCAGAGAAAATCGAAGAACCACCACAAAGGAAAAGTTTGTTCAGGACAAGATGTAAATCAGGAGGTAAGTGTTGTAAAGTTGTAATTGATAGTGGTAGTTCAGATAACCTAGTTTCAGAAGAGATGGTGACGAAGCTAAAGTTGGAAAGATTGAAACACCCTAAGCCCTATCAGATAGCATGGATTTAGGATGATCATAAGGTACTGGTGAGTGAACAATGTTTGGTGAAATTTCATATTGGATCTTATCATGATGAAGTTTTGTGTGATATTATGCCAATGGATATTTGTCATATCTTGTTGGGTAGACCTTGGCAGTATGATAGAAAAGCTATACATAATAAAAGAAAGAATACAAACACCATAACATCAAATGGAAAGATAATTACCTTGATTCCTTTGGAAGATGATCCTAAGAGTGAAGTATGTGGAAATGCTAGAATCTATTTGATGGATGGAAGAAAATTTCTGGATGGTTTGAGACATGAGAATATGTGTTATGCTTTGATTCCTAAGAAGCCTGAAGCATTGAAGGAGGAGGCTAAAGGATCACAACCAGAGGAGATAAGAGATTTCCTAACAGAGTATCAAGACATCATATTAGATAATGTACCTAAAGGATTACCACCTATAAGGAGTATTGGTCATCACATGGATCTTATACCATGAGCTAGTTTGCCTAACAAAGCAACACATAGAATGACACCGATAGAGAATGAAGAATTGAATAGACAGAGACAAGAGTTGTTGAGAAAAGGTTTGATCAGAGAAAGTTTGAGTCCTTGTCCAATATAGATAGTGTTAGCACCTAAAAAGGATGGAGAATGGAGAATGTGTACTGACTCTAGAGCAATAAACAAGATCACAGTTAAGTATAGATTTCCTTTACCTAGAATGGATGATATCATGGATTATTTGAGTGGAGCAAAATATTTTACCAAGATAGACTTGAAGAGTGGATACCATCATATCAGAATCAGAGAAGGAGATGGATGGAAGACTACTTTTAAGAAAAATGAAGGACTCTATGAGTGGTTAGTGATGCCTTTTGGATTGACAAATGCACCAAGTACTTTCATGAGATTGATGAATGAAGTCTTGAAGAAATTCTTGGGTAAGTTTGTTATTGTATACTTGGATGACATTTTGATTTTCAGTAAGACAAGACAAGAACACTTGTAGCACCTTAGACAAGTTTTGCAGAGACTAAAAGAAGAGAAATTATTGATAAACATCAATAAATGTAGTTTCATGAGAGAAGAATTGGTATATTTGGGATTTGCGATTTCTGCAGAAGGATTGAAGATGGGCCTTGAGAAAGTGAGAGCAATTGTTGAATGGCCTACACTAGAGAGTATTGGAGAAGTTAGATCATTTCATGGATTAGCTAGTTTCTAATGAAAGTTCTTTAGATATTTCAGTTCAATTTGTAGCCATATGATAGAGACAATGAGAGGTGATAGAAAAGACTTTAAGTGGACATCAGGAGTAGATAAGAGTTTTGAGTTGTTGAAGCCAAAGGTGATAGAGAAACCTATTTTGGCATTATCAGATTTCAATAAGGTATTTCAAGTAGATTGTGATGTAAGTGGGAGCACAATTAGAGCAGTATTAAGTCAAGAAGGTAGACCTATAGCATATTTCAATGAGAAGTTGAATGATGCAAGGAGAAGATATTTAGTTTATGATCAAGAGTTCTATATCATCATTCAAGCCTTGAAGAAGTGGAGACATTACTTGTTGCCTAAGGAGTTTGTACCGTGTACAGATCATCAAGCTTTGCAATATTTGAATAATCAAGGAAAGTTGAATCATAGACATATTAGATGGGTAAAGTTAATGCAGAGTTATACCTTTGTGTTGAAGCATAGGAGTGGTAAATAAAACAAAGTTGCTAATGCCTTGAGAAGGAGAAGAAACTTTATGACAGAGATGAGAATTGAAGTGTTGGGTTTTGATGAATTGAAGAATATGTATGAGGGAGACACTAATTTTGTAGAACCTTGGAAAGCATGTAAGGAACCTATTGTGATAGATAGGAGTAAGTGGTTGGATTATTTCATTTAAGAAGATATGTTGTTTAGAGGAAGTCAATTATGCATACCGAGAAGTTCAATGAGAGACAATTTGATCAAAGAGAGACATAGTGGAGGATTGGCAGGACATTTTGGCATTGATAAGACAGTAGCCTTGGTGAGTGAAAACTACTTTTGGCCTCAGATACATAAGGATGTTAGGAAATTTGTGTAGAGTTGTAGAGTTTGTCAAGTTACAAAAGGGAGTAGTCAAAATACTGAATTGTATAAACCTTTGACAGTAACGGAGAGATCTTGGGAAGACAAGTATGGATTTTGTGATGGGATTGCCTAAAACATGGAGAGGACATGATTCTATATTTGTAGTAGTGGACAAATTTTTTAAAATGGCTCATTTCATACCTTTTAAGAAGACAACTAATGCAGTGCATGTAGCTGACCTATTTTTCAAGGAGATTGTGAGATTGAATGGATTGCCTAAGAGTATAATTTTAGATAGAGAAACCAAATTTCTTGGATACTTTTGGAAGACACTTTGGAAGAAGATGAAGACATATTTGAAGTTTAGTTAATCATTTTATCCACAGACTGATGGATAGACAGAGGTAGTGAATAGGAGTTTGGGAAACTTGTTGAGATGCTTGGTTGGAGAGAAGGCTGGAAGTTGGAATTTGATTCTTTCACAAGAAGAGTTTGCATACAATAATTTAGTCAATAGGAGTATCAGAAGAACACCTTTTGAGATTGTTCCTAGAGTAAACCCTAGAAGAGTGACAAAACTAAGAGACATGGGTATAGAAGAAATGGGAAGTGCAGAAGCAGAGGAATTTGCAGATCACATGAAGACAATGCATAATCAGGTGAAGAAGCATTTGGAGGATATGAATTGTAAATATAAGAAGCAAGCAGATGAGAAAAGAAGACATAAAGAATTTGAAGTTGGAGATGAAGTGATGGTGTACTTGAGAAAAGAAAGATTTCCAGTTGGAACATATAACAAGTTAAAGATAAAGAAGTTTGGACCTTGTAAGATACTCAGGAAAGTTGATTCAGGAAATGCATATGAAGTGGAATTACCAGAGACATTGGGCATATCACCTAATTTCAACATTGCAGACTTATATCAGTATCATGAAGTAGAGTTCAGTGACATCATTGAAGAAGATTTGAAGAAATAGTTACCACAACAAGCACTAGAGCAGATTGAAGACATTTTGGATAGCAAAGTTGGACGCAGCACCAGAGGAAGACAATAGAAAGAATATCTTGTGAAGTGGAAAGGTAGACCAAAAGAAGATTTATCATGGATTTCTTAGGCTAAGGTGGACCATCTTGGTTCTCCCCTAGCCCCAACAAAGTAAGGGACTCACTTTTTCAATAACCTCAGATGTCTGATGCAGGAGCATCCCTCATACAAGAGCAATCTTGCATCAACCAAAAACATTTGCATTTCAGCTTGCTTGCAATTTAGTTTGTTTCTTTTCATTTTCCAGCTCAGTTCAGGCAGTTCAATCATAAGCAGATTCTATATTTTGGTCTGCATTCTACTGCAGTTGCATTTCAAATCTTGCAGAACTAGACTTAGTATCTAGTTTCATTAATCTACATCATATCTAGAACTTAGAGCATTTGGATTAAGTACTAGAAACTTGTCGCTATTAGAAGATCGATTATTTTCTTATAATAGAGCATCTTGACAGTCTCTGATAATCAGCTAAAGGAGAAGACCTACTGAGCATTCATCAACCTGTGGAGCTTAATGACACATCATTCAATGATCTTTGGTTCATGGCTAACCTTCCTCGAGATCCATACATCATTCCATACATTCATGGAGGAACTCTATATGATTAGGCATGACCTATTGGTGTACACATGTTATAGCCCTTCATTGGAGTTTGAGATCTTCCTTGGCCGACACAGAGGAACCTTATGTTCTGAAGATGATACATAAGAATGTAATAGATCCATAGGAAAGAAGTGAAGGGTGATTCTAAGGATTTAGAAGTTAGATACTTTTGCTTCTTTGAAAAGGAACTTCAAGGCCATATCATGTAATACTTTGTAATTAGGCTTGTGAGTTGAATTGTTAGCCCGCATGTTGCCAGCCAACTTGTATTTGATTTCTATGGTATACTGAATGACTGAATCTACATTTGTTTCATATCCTTGACTTGTTTCCATTGTGTTTACTGTCATTGCATGGTCTAGATAGTTCACTCTATGAACCCTCCTACCGTGACTGCACCACAAGCTATCTCAGAAAATGTTGATATGGCAGAGTTTTCAAACTTATGTGAGAAGCAATCAGATGACGGAATAAACAAGATAAATAATTATGATTGTTTTTCTTCCCATATACCTAGATTTTTTTTCTTAGTTTGCATCAATGGTCCTATGATGATTTCATATTTTCTATGCGAACTTATGATCTTAGCTATATGGTGGACTATGAGTGTTTTCAATTTTTAGTTCAGCTAGAAGATCATTTCATGATGCATGACAGTGACTAGAATGATGGAGGATGTTGCATCGAAAGAGAATGTTCCTTGTATGATGAATGTGGCATGATTTTATCACATGATGATGAAATCTTTCAAATTATGCTTTTTTTTAGATGTAAAATGAGGGAGAATGCACTGGCATGAAAGATATCAACATCCTCCTTCAAGCAGATTTCATTGATATTCTCATATTGGCTTCATTGTAGCGTGATGAAAATAAGGTGTATGATAGAGGTAAATAAAAGCCTTTTCTTTTCTGGTGGCCTTGTGCCATCATTTGTGGTGTGATTTTTCCAAATCATACCAATTCATGGTAGAGGAGAGGTTGGAATCTATTGCCCAAATGGATAGAACACTCAGTTTGCTCCACCAGAGATTTGAATAATTGCTATGCCCACAAGGGGCATACATCCCCAATCAGAGCCACTATTGGTACCTTCAAATTTTGGCTAAATTTGAAGTGCCCATGATGAAAAATTGATGGCAACACTCAGAAATGCACTTGTGAAATCTACCTTAGTAGCCTACCTTGGAGGATCATAATTGGAAGCCTATTTGCTTTTATGCCAAATTGCTTGGTAAACACACTCATCTGACATATGTAAGTATGTCTATTTGATTTCATCTTCCTATGTTCATATTTGACAGGGTTTTGAAACACCAAGTTGGAGGGTTCTAGAAGAGTTTGTTGTTTGCACATTGTTACATCTGCTAGAGTGGTCAACTTTGGAGGCCAATATTTACAATATGGATGATTATCATAATGAACCAATTGGTGCATACAATTGTCCTTATGTTAAAGTACTTCTATGTTCATTTTCAAAGCCCTAGCATCTTGTTTGATATTTTTACCAGGGAAAAACCAAATGTAGTTTGTAAGATTTGCAGTCTGCACAGTATTCTGTTTGTGAAAGTTGCCTTCTGTGTGAATCAGTATTTAACATTTGGGTGATAGTTAAGATAGGTGGATTGGTTCTTGTGATTCTTTGCATGTTCATATGCTCCTATGTGAATTTGTAGAGCCTTGAGCTTCAATTTGATATATTTTCAAAGTCAAAAGCAAGTGGATTTTCATATTTTTGATATTTGCATTTCCAGAATGTTTTAGGGGGGTCATCTTTGACCTTTAATATCTTGTGAAGGAAGTAAATTGGTGGAAATCCCTTTTGCACACATGTTCAATGGACTTAAATGAACTAATTTCCCTAGTGGCAGCTTCTTGGGAGGAGATTTAGTATTTTTTTAGGGTGGTGACTTGGTGAGCTCCAGTTGGTTTTTTGACAGGTGTAGTTCCATAAAAGGCTAAGTGGGATACTTTGAATATTAATATCTTGCAATCTAGATAGTGTCATGCAAATCCTTTTGATGACCATGTTCCCATATCACCAGTTAACATGTCAGTGCATTTTCGTTGTCATTCGATAAGTTTTGATATGCTTTTTAATTGTTTTGCGACTACAACCGGGCTAGATTTGGCATCTTGGAAAATTTGCAAAATTCAAAAATTAGAGGGTATCACTGGTCTTGGTATGATCTCAGGTGTCTCCAATTCTGATTTCATCACATTCTGGGCTCATTTGATGTATTGTTTTAAATATTGTTTTTCCCACTACATGTTCTGACAAGGCCAGTTTGTAAAGGAAGTACCTTAATTTGCCGAGTTGTTTAAAATCTGTCAGAAACCCACTTCCAAAATCATTGATAGTGGTCCCTCACAAATTTTCATGGCTCTAGGATGCTTCGTGTACCTGTAGTGGAATTACTCTATTTGTCCTACAGCTAAAATAAAAAAAAAAATCCCTATGTGCTAAAGTTTAAAAGGCATAACTTTTAAAACATTTTAAATGTTTTAAAATGGATCTAGGACAGCTTTGAAAGCCCTAAATATATCAGCAATTTATAATGTTTAACTTTATAAAGTTTATATAAATAAAGCTAGAGCAATTTTTATCTTGGTTATAGCTTGTGAAGACACCACCGCTAAATTACAGTATCAATTACAGAGCGTTCTTCTCCTTTTTGGTAGAAGAGCTCTAACGAGAAGCGGTAGGTGCGAGAGTGAACAAAGTCAAGCAGATTTTATTTGCTTCTTAAATCAACTTTACCTTCTCTTTCTAATGTGAAGAGCCTTCCTGTAAGTTAGCTTCTAAATTCAAGAATATTGCTATAACAGGATTGAAAATAGGTGGAATCAAAAAGTAGAAGGGGAAGATATTAATGGTGATAGTCATGATATGATGATGTCTTATTCTATGGGCATTGCTTATACTGGGTCTAAAATTGGAGAAAAGATGCAAGAGAAAGCTGTTACTTCACAGATCAATAGTGATCATAGTACTGAAAGGTCTTCTGATCATGATGGTGAAAAGCTACTCATCAAGCTTGAAAAGAGCATAGGAAGAGAGTTAAGAAAGTGGTCATGCTAGTTTATCATGGAATGCAATTATTACAATGTTGTAAAAGATCTGCATAAAGTTGTTTCATTGAAAAAGGTTTTATAAATCTTTTAAGGAATTTGATAATGTGGAAATAATATTTTAGATGAAATATAGTGTCAAGTTTCAATCTTTTCCATTATTATCTACCCAAGCCTAGTTGTGCCATAGTTGGAGCTTTTAAAACAGGTATATACACAAATATGGATTTGTGGAACAAACTTTAGAAAATTTTAAATCAAATGTAACTGGCAAATGTAAATCCAAACTCCACAACCAGTGCCAACATCCTCTTCAGTGTGTCAAAACAAAATTTGAAATGGATTTTTGTTAGATATATAGTTGCATTCACCCTAAGAGACAAGGCACTTGAACTATTTGAAGATAAAATAGAGTTGTTGAAAAGGTGCTATTAACTTTCAAGCAAATATGCTTTACAGGTGTTAAAATGAAACATCCACAATGGCTAAGTATACTAGAGAATGGCTCAAAGAATTCCCCGCATTCCCACTACAAAACATATAACTATTTGTGGGATTGGGGGAAGTAGGTCAAGCATTCACTGCATCATTGCAGGGCCTATCAATTGTATGTGTAGGATAGGGGGTTAACTCACAGCTCTCCCTGCATTCCCATAAACACCAAGTAGAGCCAATGCAGTAGTGCAAAATATGAAAATTATTTGCACTAAAATATGAAAGGATGAAAATGATTCCTGCATTTTTGTAAAGGAAAAATAAAATGTATGTGGTGTTGCAGTGGAATAAAATAATGAAATGAGGCATAAATATATTGCACACACAGGAAGGGGAAAATGTATCAAAATAAACATATAACGTGCAAATATTTTCATGGAAATGGTAAAATTTTTCCACCCATGGAGTTAAGTTAAAATAACAATCTTGGGCTAGGTAATTATTCTTACCTAAAGAATAAATTTCTTGAATTGGGTGAAAGTATAAGTGAAATTGCCGGCAAATAATTTGAATAAAATATTAGCAAAATTATTTTTATGGGAACAAATGAAGATGAAGTCAAATATTTTCATTTGCAAAGAGATAATGTAAATTTGTAATGTGAAGGGGTGGGAAATTGAATAGACATTTTTTTGTAGAAGGTCTGAAGCTTGTTGCTTCCTTCATTCCTATAAGAAGGAAACCAAGACCTTGGGGTTCTCTCTCTGGGAGTTTAATTTTGGAAAAGAAAGATAGTGTAAAGGCCAATTTTTTGAAGCACAGTCATGGAGAGATTATATTAATCTGATGCCTAAAATCTGGTGTCATTTGTTTGTTGAACTGACTGGTAAAATTTTGCCTGGTTGTCTCCAATTCAGTTTTCCTTGTTAGTCAAGTCAATATATTAAGCATATGTTTGATTTGTCAAAACATTTTCTTATTTAGTAGGGTGTATTTATTGGGTTTCTTTAAAAAAGAACTAAATTCCTTTAAGTAAATCACAATATTGTGGGAAATTTAATTTGATAAAGTAAGAAGAACCAGATACTTGACATTTTTGCACGTCTATGCCAGTCATAGATCTTGTAGTGCCAAACAAATTGAATTGTAGCTAGAGGGAAGGCATATATCTATTTGAATTTGGACTTTGTTGCCCAGTTCAGGAAAAGACATTGATCATTCAGCTTCCAAAATCATTCCTTGTAAAATATTTCAAATACAATTTTAGTTTTCTATTGTAGGAATAAGAGTAGTGGATAGAGTAGTTGAATAAATCCATTTTCAAATTTCATGCTAGTTTGAAATAGATTAGAGAGGATGGTTTAATTGACAAAATTCCACAAAATCCATAATCTTCTCAACATTCACCAATCAGTTTTGAAGAACAAACATTCAATGGTAAACAAAAGGCAATACCGACCTAGGCAAAGCATGGTCTGAAGTGTAGGGAATTCCAACCATCTTGGTTGATTCTGACAGTTGGCCAAATCAATTGTAGAACCTGGTCATAAATCTTGGCATCCTTTTAGTGTTTCACAAACTGAATATTTTAGAACCAACAAATTGAGGAATCTTTTGAGGATTTGAAGTGAAAATATTGTCAAATCCTACCCTGGAATCTCTCGTGAAGTTTTTTCCCATTCGAGTCACCAACTAATTGGTGAATCTTTTGGAGAGTTGAAGTGAAAATATTGTCAAAATCATAACTTGGAGTCTCTAATAAAGGTTTGCTCATTTGAACCACCAACAAATTGGTGAATTTGCTAGGGAAATAGGTGATTATTATTGGGAAGAGTCAAGAATCAATGATTGTAAATCTAAAATTTGGTTCATTTTTTGTTGTAGTGAATTGATAAGAAAATGACTTTGCTATTGGGAAGACCCAAAAAATGAAATTCATTCTTTGAAAGAGGTGGGAACTCTATTTAAAAGAACCTGAAGGAGAATGCAAAGACATTTTAGAACTGCAATATTTCTAGTCATGAATCAATTTGAGATATCTCCCTTAGATGCATTTTTTGGCTTGAGGATACATGAGGGAGAATCTATTTTAGCTTGTTTCACATAATGTTGAAAATCTATCTACAAATACCTGTTGATCTTATGCCTAATGAATCTGTATGCAATGAGTTGTTCATGAGAATATATGAACCTAATTTAGTTTATTGGCATGAGTCGATGAAGCCAGTTACTCTTGGGCAGGTGTGCAAATTGGTTGATATCATGGAGAAGATTAGGTATGAGCATGCTAGCAAGGCTAAAAATAAAGGTGCTAAAAATTGTGGTATCATTAATGGATGTGGGGAGAATAATGGGACAATTTGTTTCTTGTAGAAGAGCCATGTGCAGATGAAAGTTACAATTGTAGTGAAGTTTTCAACAAGGATATTCTAGATTTGAATGTAGATGAAAGCATGGAAGGCCAACTCTCCACCTTGGAGGTGGAATGCAATATTGAAGATGCTTGTGAGGACACATTACATGAGGAGTGCATCAGTAATGAAGTAAGTAAAGGAGCAAGTCCACCTAGTAGCGAACTAGAAGCACATCCATTGACACACATAATTGGTGAAGAAGAGGTATGTACATATGAAAATGGTTTCCAAAGTTTTTAAAACCCATTGAATAATGAAATGATACAAGAAAATCAAATGATACTTTGCCAAGGTTTGTCAAAACATGATTTTCATATGTATTCAAATCCATTCTATAATGAAAATGAATACAATTCATGTGATTCCAAGCATAGTTTTCACAATGATGAAGGGACTCTTGAAGCAGATCAAGAGCCTATATTTGTCCATGTTCAAGAAGGGATATGTAAATTAGAATTTAAGATCTTTGGCCCATATGAGAATAATATTGATTTACATATCATAGATAATGTATGTTCAACATCAATTGGTTCAGATGTGCATGGTAATGAGTGTATGGATCATAAGATGATGTCACTACCAATTAGTGATATGAAAGATGTTGAAAACATCTCATAATTAGGCTATCTCAGAAAATCTTGATATGGAAGAGTTTTCAAACTTATGTGAGAAGCAATCAGATGATAGAATGAACAACATAAATTATTATGATTGTTTTTCTTCCCACACACCTAGAAGTTATTTTCCTAGTTTTCATCAATGGTCCTATAATTATTTCATATTTTCTATGCAAACTTATGATCTTAGCTATATGGTGGACTATGAGTCTTTTTAATTTTTAGTTTAGCTAGGAGAACATTTCATGATGCATGAGAATGACTAGAATGATGGAGGATGTTGCACTAAAAGTGAATGTTCCTTGTATGATGAATGTGGCATGAGTTTATCACATGATGATGAAATCTTTTAGATTATGCTTGATTTTTTACATGTAAAATGAGGGAGAATACACTGGCATGAAAGATATCAACATCCTCTATCAAGCAGATCTCAATGATATTCTTAGATTAGCTTCATTACACCATGATGAAAATAAGGTGTATGATAGAGGTAAATAGAGGCCTTTTCTCTTTTGGTGGCCTTGTACCATCGGCTGTGGTGTGATTTTTCCAAATCATACCAGTTCAGGGTAGAGGAGAGGTTGGACTCTATTGCCCAAATGGATAGAACACTCAGTCTGCTCCACCAGAGATCTAAATTCTTGCTATTCCCACAAGGGGCATACATCCCCAATTAGAGCCACTATTGGCACCTTCAAATTTTGGCTAAATTTGAAGTGCCTATGATGAAAAAATTGATGGCAACACTCAGAAATGCACTTGTGAAATCATCCCCAGTAGCCTAATTTGGAGGATCGTAATTGGAAGCATGTTTTCTTTTATACCAAATCCCTTGGTAAACACACTCATCTAACAAATTTAAATATGTATGTTTGATTTCAGATTCCTATGTTCAGCTATGACAAGGTTTTGAAGCACCATGTTGGAGGGTTCTAGAAGAGTTTGTTGTCTGCACATTGTTACATCTGCCAGAGTGGTCAACTTTGGAGGCCAATATTTACAAGCTGGATTATTGTCATGATGAAGTAATTGGTGCATACAATTTTCCTTATGTTAAAGTGCTTCTATGTTCATTTTCAAAGCCCCAACATCTTGTTTGATATTTTTACCAAGGCAAAGCAAATGTAGTTTGTAAGATCTGTAGTCTGCACAGTATTCTATTTGTCAAAGTTGCCTTCTGTATGAATCAATATTTCACATTTGGGTGATAGTTAAGATATGTGGATTGGTTCTTGTGATTCTCTAGATGTTCATATGCCCCTGTATGAATTTGTAGAGCCTCAAGCTTTAATTTGATATTTTTTCAAAGTCAAAAGCAAGTGGATTTTCATATTTTTGATATTTGCATTTCTAGAATGTTTCAGGGGGTCATCTTTGACCATTAATATCTTGTGAAGGAAGTGAATTGGTAGAAATCCCTTTTTCAAACATGTTTGATGGACCTAAATGAACTAAATTCCCTAGTGGCAGCTTCCTGGGAGGAGATTTAATATTTTTTCAGGGTGGTGACTTGGTGAGCTCCAGTTGGTTTTTTGATAGGTGCAGTTTCAGAAAAGGCTAAGTGGGGTACTTTGATTATTAATATCTTGCAATCTAGATAGTGTCATGCAAATCCTTTTTATGACCATGTTCCCATATCATTAGTCAACATGTCAGTGTATTTTTGTGGTCGCTCGATGAGTTTTGATATGCTTTTTAATTATTTTGCGACTCTAACCGAGCTAGATTTGGCGTCCTAGAAAATTTGCAAAATTCAAAAATTAGAGGGTATCACTAGTCTTGGTATGATCTCAAGTGTCTCCAATTCTAATTTTGTCACATTCCGGGCTCATTTGATGTATTGTTTTAAATATTACTTTTCCCATTACATGCTCTAGTAGGGCCAATTTACAAAGGAGGTACCTTAATTTGGTGAGCTATTTAAAACCTCTCAGAAACCCACTTCCAAAATAATTGATAGTGGTCCCCCACAAATTTTAATGGCTCCATGATGGTCCATGTGCCTGTAGTGGAATTACTTTGTTTGCCTTGCAGCTGAAATTATAAAAAAATCCCTATGTGCTAAAGTTTAAAAGGCATAACTTTTAAAACATTTTAAATGTTTCAAAATGGATCTGGGACAGATTTGAAAGCCCTAAATATATCAGCAATTTATAAAGTTTAACTTTATAAATTTTATACAAATAAATCTAGGGCAATTCTTATCTTGGTTCTAGCTCATGAAGACACCACCACTAAATCACAGTATTGTTGTGATGCTCACAACACACCCTATTTTACTCCTTAGAAAAATGAGGAGCCCTGCTTTGGCTGTGGTTTTTTTTTGCTAGGGTGTGGGTCTACTTGGTGGTAAAAGGGAAAAAGAGGTAAAGGGTACAAATCTTGTTGAAAATTAGAAAAAAATAGCATTAAGTACTAGAGTAGAATAGGGGTGAATTATTTGTCAAAAATGAATAAGGGTTGCTTTTTGAACCATTTCAAAATTCCCAATATTCTGCAAGATATGCGTGTTTTGGTAAAATGCATTATAGGAAGGTTTGTATGTTGCATGTACAAGGTCATTTGTATGTGGAGTTGTTGTACTAGTCACATAGAGTTGTCAGGTTTATGAATCATTATACTTTTATACATATTGTTAATTTTTTATTCTTTACATACAGGTCTGACCCGACAGGATTCGGAAGTAAAATGGATAATTCGTTAAGTCTACGGTTTGTATCTCGGGTTGTATGTTTGGCAAAAAGAAAGATACAAGGTGATATACAACATGATATACATATCACGGACCCAAGGAGAATATGAAATTTGGTTTTATTAAAGTATGTTTCGCAGTTTGTATGTTACATACTTTGGGTTTATACCTTTTGATATATATACAACGTGAAAGTCAAAGAGAATTAAAATCTGATATAAGTGATGCATCATACCTTAATGTCTATTGAAAGATGCATTCACTTTATATACATGTGTGGAGCCGAAGGGTTATGCAATATGGTTTGTAAAAAATGAGGAGTCCGGGATGATTATACAAAGGAGTTTGCATGTATCAAGGCTTGTATCTAAGAGTAGATACAAGTATTGTTGTATCATTGAGATACAAGTGGGAAAGTAAAGTGGGTCCCACAACTTGTATCTCAAGATTTTATATTGTATCAAAAAATGAATAAACAAGCCGACATACAAGAAAAGATACAAACAAAAGATGCAAGACGGATTTGAAAAAGAATTAAATAAAGGAAAGGTTTTGTATGTTTTGGGCAATTGTATGTTAATAATATACATCTCCGATATACAAGGAAAGGAAGGACATCGCCGGAAAGATAAAAGGTAAAAAGGGGTTGGTATGGGTTGTTTGTATGTGCGCTTGTATCTATGTCACATACATTGCGATATACAAACCAAGGCTACAAGCACAAATATAAAAGGGAATAACATTGTTATAGCTCATTGCATATAAGCTTGTATATTGAAAAGATGCAAAAGAGACATACAAAGAACAATATATAAGGAATGATACAAGAAAATGCGATGTATGTAGAAAGTAAGCTAATGGATAGGAGGTTTAAAATAAAATGATTAAATAAGAAACCAAAGTCGTAGGCACATTAATTGTTGTAATTAATGCTGATTTACACTAAAAAGAGTAAATTCAACGGGTTAGGGTAAATTAAAAGCTATTTTTCTTTCAAATTTGCATTGTCAAAATTAAAATTGCAGAAAGAAGAATTGCCACAGAAATTGAACAAAATTCATCACGGGACAGAATTCCAAAAGCTAGAACAAAGTAAAAAATGGTAAAGTAAGTCAACAACATAAGGTTGAGTTGTCGAAAGATATAGGTATTTATCTTAAACGTCGTTACAGTTTAGCTAAGTTAAAAGTGCAAGTAACTTTCAGTAATTTCATTTTGAAATGTAAGCATCAATTAAATTACTGTGTTTAATTGTTAATTAGGTGGGTTGAGTTAAACAAGGTGAAAGTCAAAATGAGAAAAGACAAACGGGGGTTAGGGTAAAATGTAAAAAAATTAAAAAGTCGTAGTAAAACCCTAGGTAAGAAGGTAAAACAGAAAGTAAAAAATGTATCTTTTATAGGACGGCCCCAAAGTAGAAAAGGGTAGATACAGGAGCTGAAGCTAAAAAAGAAAGGAAGGTGCACAAAGAAATAGAGGAGTGATGCAGAGCACCAAGCAATTGTCTCAAATTCTCGGAACTCCATAGTCACGATGCTTCCTTCTATTGGCAACACATTATACTATTGGCTCAACAATATTTCATTCACCCGATGCTCTTCTTACGATGATGTCTTCATCCACTTTGAACATACATTACTTGACCTCCTATGTCGGTTCTGTCTACCCTTTCCACCGGTCCCCACTTGTATCACAAAACAATGTATGTTTCAACATACAATTGTAACTTGCAACTGGGACATACAACTGACAACTTCCTATCGATGGTTTCACTCACTGTATCTTCAACTGCTTTGATTGCTACAACTAGTCACCACTGGCATCTTATGAAATGCATATTAACAATATACATCCCATTATACAATCTTTGATACCCAAAAGTAGGATATACACAAAATTCTTTCACATACAACTGTGATATACACACACAATGCCTGTGACATACAATTGATGTATACACAGAAAATATATCTTCATACATACATGATATACACAGAAATTGTATATCCAATATGTTTTAGCATTGTATATTTGTTACATGCATTTTCAACATGCATTCACACCTGATATGCTTTACGATATATACACCGACTATATAACCAACATGAGATTTCAGGATACACACAGAATATACCTAGGTACATTAACGATATACACACTACTTGTATATTTAGTGAACAACATGAACTTAACCCAGAAGGACTTTTATACATACCTTTCTTCATAGGATATACACAAAATGATACTAGCAAACAAATGCGATATACTTAGAAACTGTTCTAGCATGCAATTGATGTATATACATAAAATGTATAATTGAATCTTGCCAATAAACTCCTCTGTAACAACTGACAGAATTTCTATTTCTTCATTCTTATAGAGATTCATACATTTGATAATTCCAGAAGATAAAAAAAACCTGAAGCCCTGCTTAATCACCTTTGCATGTTTATATATTTAACTCCCCTATTCTAATTTTGCTTAAACCAATATTATAAGCAAAAACCCTAACTAATCTCACGACACCTGTTTGGCTTAAGACAACAAAACTCCTAATAGCTCAACACATTGATTTAATCATCCACATACCCCAATGTCTAATGATGTCCAAATTGGCTTGTTATGATGACAGATTTGTAACTTCGGTTCTCATGGTGGGGTCTTTTAAACATGAAATGTCAACATAAATACTACATGACAACATGAAATGTGTAAACATATTAAAACCTTATTCTTCTCCCTCAGATGGATATTTATCTTGTTGAAGGGGTGCTCCTGCACGATACTCCCCAAGAGAAGAGATCTCAAGCCCACTTGAGATCAGAGTTTGAAGGTCTGCACCATAGTTTGTGATCTGATCTTCAGTCATCCAAACTGCCTTTGAATCAAGTTTCCCATGCCAAGCCACCAAGTACTCCATGTACTCTATGTTCCTTGTCTTCTTTGTTACTCTTGACTCTACTATCTTCTTCAATTTTGGTGGATCCTACTTAGGAATATCATCATCTGCTACATCTTGCAATGGTTCATGTTCTACATCTGCATTCTACTTGTATGGAGTTAAATCACATACATTGAAAATGGGTGACAATCCAAGATCAGGAGGAAATTGGATCTCATAAGCATTCTACCCACACGTCTTCAAAATCTAACATGGTCCAATCTTCCTCTGCATTAGATTGGTATATTTAGCTTTTGGGAGCCGCTCCTTCTTCAGATTAACCCATACCAAATATCCAACATCAAATTGTACATCTCTCTTCTTCTTATCAGCATATGCATTGTACTTCAATGTAGTTTGTTGGAGTTGTGTCTTGACTTGATCATGCACCTCTTTGATGGCTGATGCAAAAGCTTCTCCATCTGCACTAATAGACTCTCCTATAGGTAGATCTCTCAACTTCAAAAAATACCCCTTGGATGAATACCATATACCACTTGAAAAGGTGACTTCCCTATACTCCTATTGATGGTGTCATTATAGGAAAATTCTGCTTGTGGCAGGATGTTATCCCACTTCTCTCCATGCTGCCTTGTCAAACACCTTAACAGATTTCCCAATGAACAGTTAACTACTTCAGTCTGACCACTGTCTGAGGATGGTAGGCTAATGAAAAGGATAAATTTGTTCCAAGATTCTTCCAAAGAGTCCTCCAAAAGTGGCCAATAAATTTCACATCTCTATCTGACACTATGCTCAATGGCAAACCATGTATCCTCACTATCTCTTTGAAAAATAGATCTGAAACATATGAGGCATCACAAGTGGTTTTGCATGGCAAAAAGTGTGCCATTTTACTAAATCTGTCTACTATAACAAAAACACTATCATATCCTTTCCTTGTCCTAGGCAAACCCAATACAAAGTCCATGCTTATGCTCTCCCACAACCTAGAAGGAATGGGTAGTGGCTGATACAAACCTGCAATAGTGGATCTGCCTTTTGCATTCTGACATATCACACATGCCACCACAAATCTCCTCACATCTGACTGTAACTTGGGCCAATAGTAATGTCTCTTCACAAAATCAAGAGTCTTATCTAGACCAAAATGTCCTGCCATGGCCCCACAATGTTTCTCCCTAATGATATTTAGTCTCATAGAACACCATGGAATACACAACTATCCACCCTTGAAAAGTAATCCATCTTGGATCAGAAATTCAGAGAACTCAACATGATATTTGTCACCAAAGGAAGTACATACCTTGTAGATTTCTCCAAAGTTCTCATCAACATTATACATGGCCTTCAAGGAATCAATGCCAACACTCTCCAATTGGATCTGATTTATGGTTAAGACCCTCCTTCTCAAAGCATCTACTACCTTGTTCTTGATCCCTTTCTTGTGCTTGAGTGTGAAGGTGAAAGCTTGCAAAGTCTCTACCCACTTCATATACCTATGGTTCAGCTTCTCTTAACTGTTTATGAAACATAGGGCCTGATTATCTATGAACACTATGAATTCTTTTGGCATCAAGTAATGCCTCCACTTTTTAAGTGACTGGACTAGAGCATACATCTCCAAATCATAGGATGAGTATCTCTTCTTAGCATCATTTAGTTTCTCACTAAAAAATGCAATAGGCCTACCTTCTTGACTGAGTAATGCTCCAATTGCCATGTGGCTTGCATCACATTCTACTTGAAAAATCTTGTTGAAGTCAAGAAGTGCAAGGACTGGCTGTTGTGCCACCTTCTTCTTCAATGTTTCTAATGAAACATCTGCCTCCTTTGTCCAAGTGAATCTGTACTTCTATCCTCCTTTTATGGTGTCAAGCATGGGTGCACAAACATGACTAAGCCCCTTTATAAACTTCCTATAAAATGTTGCTAACCCATGGAAACTTCTAACATCATTCAAGGCTTTAGGAGTTGGCCAAGACAATATGGCACTTACCTTCTCTTGATCCATTTTTAGTTTGTTATGTGAGATGACAAAACCCAAGTAGATGATCTCTTCCTGCATGAACAAACACTTTCCTAAGTTGATCATTAGCTGCTCTGCATGTAACTTTTTGAGGACCAAGTCTATATGGTTGAGGTGCTCTTCCCTTGCATTATTGAAAATCAGGATGTCATCTAGATATACTATGACAAATTTTCCCATGAATTCCCTCAAGACCTCATTCATCAACCTCATAAAGGTACTAGGGGCATTGGACAAACCAAAATAACCCCTCATTGATTTTGAATGCAGTTTTCCATTCATCTCTTCGCCTAATCATAATCTGATAATAGCCACTCTTTAAATCTATTTTTGTGAAATATTTAGCACCCCCCAAGCAATCAAGCAAATCTTCTATCCTAGGGATTGGGAACCTATACATGATTGCTATCTTGTTGATAGCTTTTGAATAAGTACAAAGTCTCCAAGTGCCTTCCTTCTTTGGTGCTAGTACAGTCGGTACCACACATGGGATTAAACTCTTGCCAATGAGGCTATCTTCAACAACTCCTCAATCTGTCTTGCTACCTCTGTATTATGTTCTGGGGTAATCTTGTATGCTTCTTTGTTTGGGAGTGTAGATCCTAGGATTAGATCTATGTAATGGCTGATGTCCCTCATAGGTGGTAAGGACCTTGGCATTCCATCAGAGATGATGCCCTTATATTTGTCCAATAACTCTTGGATAGTCAGATCTATGAACCTTTGCCTCTTCTCTCCTTTGACTTTTTGCTACTTCTCCTTGTTCACCTTTAGGCATGGAATTAGAGCATATGCAACAGCTCCTTCTACTATCTCTTTCATGAAATGTTTGCCTTCTACCATCATCACCTTGACTTCTTTCCCTTTTGATTCCACCTCATTCTCCATCAATGGTAGTAACTCTATCACCTTACCATCCTTGATGATTGAATATGTGTTTCTAACTCCATCATGGTGTGCTTTCAAGTCATACTGCCATGGTCTTCCAAATAGGAGATGGCAAGCGTCCATCTTGGCAATGTCAAACAATAACCTATCCTTGTATGGTCCAATTTGAAACTCCACCCAAGCCTGTTCTTCCACAACTGTTTGCTGACCTTGGGTGAGCCATGAGATCTTGTATGGGCAAGGATGTGGCAGTCTTCTAAGCTTAAGTTTTTCTACCATTTCAATTGACATAAAATTTTTAGTGGATCCGGAGTCAATCAGAACTTTACATACCTTTCCTCCTGCCTTGCAAGTAGTTCTGAAGAGAGACTTCCTTTGTGGGGGTTCTTTGTCAGGCGCCTTCATGGTGGTCATTGCTCTCCTAATCATCAAAGATTCTCCTTTCTTAGGATATCCATAACTGTCAGGAGCATTCACACTTTGAGAAGTGTTTGAGCTTGTCACACTTTGACAATTAGATTATTGGATCAGATTGATCCTCCTTTCTCCTATTGAACTTGTTGCCTTTCCTAGACATTTGCTGGCTATATGGCCTTCTTGATTGCAATTGTAACATTTGACAGGTCCTCTCCCCTAAGATCTCCCTCTAAATGATGGTCTTCTGCCCCTAAATTTTCCTCTTTGATTGTAACTTCCCCCTTGGGTTTGACTAATGTCTCCTTTGTTGCTCTCTTGGTTTGATTCACCTTGGGATCCAAATCCATTTCCTCTGCCTCTAAAAGGACTTCTTCATCCCCTTTGCTATCTCCCTCTTCCTCTACTATTTTGTTCTTGTCTTCTCTTGAATTTCTCTTCCACCTTGAGTGCCAATTGGTAGCACTTTTGGACTGTCTCTGGGTTATGTAGATTTATGTCCTCTTGGATGGCAAACCTCAATCCATTGAGGTACCTTGCCACCTACTCTTCTCCATTCTCCTTTACCTTTTTTTTGACACATAGTTTCATGAACTCTTCTGTGTATGAACTGACATCTAGCTCTTTTTGCTTCAGGTTCTATTTCCTCTTATGTAATTGGATGTTGTAATCTAATGGAATATAGGCCTCTTTCACTAAAGCCATCATCTTCTTCCAAATTGCAACTCTGCTCTTTCCCTCTTTCACCCTGTCATCTTGGATGAAATTCCACCAGGTTAGTGCAGCCCCTTTCATTTTTGGATTGAGCCATCTTCACCCTTTGGTGGTCTGGTATTTCCTCAGTCTCAAAGAAGTTATTCAAGGAATCTATCCACTCCATCACTGAATCAGGTTCCATTTTTCCTGCAAACACTGGTAGGTCTATTTTCATATCCATGGTCCTTCTCTCCATTGACTTGAGGGCATTAAGTAAGGGTCTCTAGTCTGCAGGAACCTCTATCTCTTCTTGCTTAGGGATCTCCTCTTCATTCTTGTCTTCTTGCTTACCAGAATCTTCTTCCCCTTTCTCTACTCTATCCCTCAACTTCTCTACATCTTCTTTCAAGGCCTGATTCTGAGCCCGAGTTGCTCTACTCTCTGCCATTTGCTTTCTCACTAAGGTCACCAACTCAGCATTGGTCATCTTTGATGAGTACTCTTGTGACCCCTCTTCATCCTTGTCTTCTTCTTCTACCCAAAGGATACTCCTTTGCTCTGATACCACTTGATGCAAAGCTCCAAGCAATTGTCTCAAATTCCTGGAACTCCATAGTCACGATGCTTCCTTCTATCAGCAACACATTATACTATCAGCTCAACAATATTTCATTCACCCGATGCTCTTCTTACGCTGATGTCTTCGTCCACTTCAAACATACATTGCTTGACCTCCTATGTCAGTTCTGTCTACCCTTTCCGCTGGTCCCCACTTGTATCACAAAACAATGTATGTTTCGACATACAATTGTAACCTGCAACCGAGACATACAATAGACAACTTCCTATCACGGGTTTCACTCATTGTATCTTCAACTACTTTGACCACTACAACCGGTTACCATTGGCATCTTACAAAATGCATATTAACAATGTACATCCCATTATACAGAATTTGATATGCAAAAGTAGGATATACACAAAATACTTTCACATGCAACTATGACATACACACACAATGCTTGTGACATACAATTGACGTATACACAGGAAATGTATCTTCATACATACATGATATACACATAAATTATATATCTGATATGTTTTAGCATTGTATATTTGTTACATGCATTTTCAACATGCATTCACACCTGATATGCTTTGCGATATATACACCGACTGTATAACCGACATGAGATTTCAGGATACACACAGAATATATCTAGGTACATTAATGATATACACACTGCTTGTATATTCAACAAACAACATGAACTTAACCTAGAAGGACTTTATACATACCTTTCTTCACAGGATATACATAAAATGATACTCGCAAACAAATGTGATATACTCACAAACTGTTCCAACATGCAATTGATGTATATACATAAAATGTATAATTAAATCTCACCAATAAACTCCTCTGTAACAAATTTTGCAGTTTCTATTCTGCCATGACCAAGAATAAAAAGAAAAAAAAATAGAAAACTATTGTACAAAGTCCATTCCACTGATTTCACAAAAATCCATCAATGGAATGGTTCTAATCATGCATCTCGACAATAGAAAAAACTAAATTTAAATACAAAACAGTTTTGTACAGATAATATACACAGGACGATTCAATACATAGGGAATTTACATAGAATCTAGAGTTTATAAAACACAACTGATAGAATTTCTATTTCTTCATTCTTACAGAGATTCATACATTTGATAATTCTAGAAGATAAAAAAACTTGAACCCCTGCTTAATCACCTCTGCCTGTTTATATATTCAACTCCCCTATTCTGACTTTGCTTAAACCAAGATTATAAGCAAAAACCCTATCTAATCTCATGACACCTGTTTGGCTTAAGACAACAAAACTCCTAACAGCTCGACCCATTGATTTAATCATCCACATACCCCAATGTCTAATGATGTCCAAATTGGTTTGTTAGGATGACAAATTTGTAACTTCGGTTCACATGGTGGGGTCTTTTAAACATGAAATGTCAACATAAATACTACATGACAACATGAAATGTATAAACATATTAAAACCTTATTCTTCTCCCTCAGATGGATATTTATCTTGTTGAAGGGGTGCTCTTGCACCAAGGAGGAGTTGCCACTACATAGAGGGTGCCCTTCATTGATCAGTACCAATGGAGTAGGGACATACACCAACATAAGGAGCTATGATGTGAATGTGTTTTGCAGAAGATCACAGCAGTACACGCTACACCTGACATGAGGTGTATATGGGAGAGTGGATTGTATAGGGCTACAGGTTTTTTGTTAGCTATGGAAGCTAAGGATTTGTGTCTAGATTGCATATACTTGTATGACCCAGCTACTAGGAAAATAATGTTCCAGGATAGACTCATTGCAGACTTATCCACAGAAGGGATTACAAGAACATTTGGTCTGGAAATACATGAGAAAATGGTGGATATTGATATAGATCAGTATAATGAAGATTTAAATAATAATGAGAGGGACTGTAGAAGCAAGATCTTCTACAATTGGTACAATGCAGAAAATAAGCCCAAAGTTGTGGCAAGAGTGCACAAGAATCTGTAAAGAATATACTTTAAAGAAGAAATATACTTGATGACTACAATGTTAAGCAGATTAGTGGGATTGAGAGATGGTACTAAGTGTGAGCCTTGGATGTTCACTGTCATCCAGTTCATGGGGGGAGCAAAAAAAGAGCAAGGATAAATTCACTGGGCTAAGGCTATAAGCACAACCATATGGAAATAGGCAATGCTAAGAAAGCAAAAGATGATGCCTTTCTGTTCCTCATATATATTATATTCATGTGTACTAGAGGTTCAACCATTCATACATGGGATAGACAGGGTTGGAACCTTAGGAAATGGTCCAGATCAGAAGCTGGTATATGAGCATTATCCTGATTTATAGGAAGAGAATGCATTGAGGAAGTATGCTCTAGTGAATGATGTATTCTACACATACATGGTTAGAATTTTAAGGGAAAAGCTAGATAAGAGATTATCTAAAGATGCAGAGGATACAATTGGGCTGCACAATTCCTAGTATATTCAATTTCAGCACTTTACTTATATCAGAACTAAGGGATTTGAAGGAAAACCTTTCATGCTACCCAGGTATCCTTCCAATAAATTGATTGTTTTGGTCTCAAGGTAGATTTAAATTCCTTTAAGATGTACAAAAAGAGGTTCAATAGAGGAAATCTTAAGTTACCTTGGGCAATTGGTAGATACTCATGCTACAGTGAAGAGGTTGTTGGTTATTTAGAAAAAGAGTTGAGGTATTATGGATTTGAGGAGTTTGAGTTGGCCCGAAGGTTTGATCCCTTTCATAGAATCCAAAATACAATTGATTCTAAATTCAAACATCAAATACATATTGAAGATTTTTGGTCAGAGTATAAGAATGATAAAGAGGTAAGAAAGAGAGTTCATAAAATATTAACAATAGATCAAATGATGTCTATGGGAGACATCTATGTTCCCCTAGAGGTTAAAGAAGATGATAAATTGTTGCACCATAGTTATGAAAGTGCCAGGCTTGCTCCTATTGGAGAGCCTGATTGGTCACAACTATGGAACACTTCTTGGGACACATTGTCCAAACTGGTCATCTTGTTTTTGAAGACATGGTTGAAAGATAGAATTGAAGAGCTTAAAGCTAAAGGAGTGGAGATTACATATCCAAAGAAGGGAAAAAAGAGAGTAAGGAAGCATAGTGATGATCTTCAATGCTTCTGGTGGTGCCTACCTAGGGTTAGGGTTTCGAGCTTGAAAATCTATCGGTCTTTTTATTTAAACCCTCAAAATTCCTAAGTCCCAAAGTCATCTGCATTGTATTTTCTATTTTGTCGTTGACCTCCTGTAGCGGGTTCCCGATCGTTTAAGTTGTAACTTAAGCCATTTAGCTCATTAAATGACTAGTCCCCTTCGCCTAGCATTTGCATCCTTTTCCCATCACATTGAAAAAATGCTAACTCCAAAAAACCCATTATGCGGCACTGAAATTCATTGTATGTATGTGTCTTTGTATGTACAAGTGCGGATGTACAAGGCCAAACCCAAAAAGAGATTTCAATCAGCCTTTGAAAATGGTGAAAAATGGTTGTATGCATCTTTGTATGCATATCGGGTTGTATATGGCATATTCTAGGTTAGATTCCATGCTTGTATATAAAGCTTTGCATGTATATGTCATTGTATATTTGATATACAACGGGTAAGATACAATGGCAGATCTAAAAAATTTTATCAAATCGGGCCTGGCAGGTGCATACAAAGGCAACTGTATCTCATATACAAGTTGTAGGTACAAAGGCCCGATACACATACAAGGCCGATATGCAAAGGGATATGTATACAGTTCTGTTTGTATATTGCATGCATGTAATATACAAGTCAATATACAAGTCAACATACAACTGCATATACAAGTAGGAATGTGCAACAAGCAGACGTGGCCAGAAAGTTAGTTGCATTTGTGAAATGGGTGAAGTCCACCATTGCATGTCGAGATTGTATGTTCCCAATATACAATCAAACATATAAGAAATAGATACAAAGAATAAAAATACAAGCTGGACCTGGATGCGATTTAAATTTGTTTCATAGAAATTTGAGGTCCACCGCTTGTATACATTGTGATTGTTTGTATATGCAATTGCATACACAAATGCAGGATACAAAGGTTGATGCAATGGTCTGATAGCAAGAATGGATTCATGGGCTCATCGGCAGGACAATGCCTAATCGGTGGACACTCCTAGGGTCTTTCTGATGGCCAATGGAGATGCAAATGCATAGCAATGGAGAACAAATCAAAGGCTGCCACATGTCCAAGTCTGTTGTATGTATATACAACTACATATGCAAGGATTTAAAGGCAAAAAAGGTAAGAGGGGTGAAAAGGCAAAATGTATGTTTGTCCTACGAAAAGTCAAAGAGAAAAAAACCATCTGTGTGGCGCATTTTCATTGGTCAAGGACCAATCAGCATGATTTGAAGCTACAGATCTTAGTAGAAGAAAGGAAATCAACGGCACTATTTTGAATGCCCAAGGAAGGAAGGAATTTTTCTTCATTGCATCTTCTCCAGGTGGGAAAAAACTTCAAGAACATGCGAACCCCTACTGCATTTCAAAATAGGTAGGTTGGCCATTAATGGAAAAATTTGCAGAGGTATGGGTCTGAAGGGACAAGCTAGCTACTATTTTTAATGAAAAATCTCTAGGTGGCAGCACACTTCCCGAATTCAACCACTCCTTTCTTCTTCTTCTGCCTGGGCATTGAATGTTTTAGGCGCCATTCTGATGGTGCATTATATCTGGCATAATTTTGAAATGACCATTGTACTTGACTGTTGAGTACACATTCTTGGTATATATCAGAAATGTGTTACTCATTTTAGGGGGGTGGAAGACTGGAAAATTTTTTGGTGGAGTAATAAGATAAAGTTTTGCTGGTGGCTTTGTTTGGTGCCTTGTGAGTTTATGAATCCTATGTTGTATGTTTTATGCATGAGTTTACTAGTTTCATGTTGTTTTTATATGAGAAATGCATTGTTGCATGTGTTTAGTTGTTTGTCTCCAAGTTGTGGGCATCTTTTCTTTTGAATCTAAATAGCTAAGGGTTATTTGGGATTCAGGAACATAGATTTTCTGAGTTGAATGTCTAATCTCTTACCTTTGTTCAAGGAATAAATTAAATGTTTTAGGTTAAGCATTGGGAAAGGTATGCTATAACAAGGATATCATTAAGTATGAATGACTAAATACTTAGTCTTGGGAAGTATCTGTAAGGCAGACACTAAAAATTCTCCCCTTGAAACTCATATATTGATTCAAGTTTATGGTAATCATTCACATGTGTATGTCTATTGACTCTAAGCCCCAAGATAGGCACCAGTCTGGTCTTGTATTGAGGTTACAACCCAAGGTCACAGTCCTGCATCCGAATACAAAATACAAATCCAACCTTCAAACATAAACCCTTAGGACATTAAAAGTAGTTTTAGGACTAAAATCCTCTATCTCACAACTGAGCATAGGCCCAAAGCTAGCCCCTTTGCACTTATTTTATAGTTTTGGTATGCATAAGAGAGGATTTATCTACTTTGTGTTAACATCCCAGTAAGTTCACATGCATATTTTATGGATGTTGAATAGGGAATACCCCCCTTGGTTCTACAGAGCCTAAAGAAGATGAGGAGATATTTATAGATTCTATCTCCTGTACTATTGACCCCTGGGCCTAAAATCATGTTGATCAATGATGGCTACCTTGTAGGGACAACTGGGAAGCATCCAATTTGGGAAGAAACTCCAATAGATTTGGTGACTCTACTGGGGAATTGAAGTAAAAATGTTATCTTGGCATCCCTAGTGAATTCTTACCCATCCGAGTCGCAACAGATTTGGCAACTCCACTGGGGAATGCTTTGTGTAAGAACCTTGGTTTAAAAACTAATTCCTAGTTGTAGGTGGTGACTCCGAACAAATCTCCCAACCGATAAGGTGAAGTTTGTATGCAAGGGAGAAGATCCCTGCGTAATCCTTTTCTTGAAGAATTACCTAGAAAAATGATGTATAGGAGAAAAGGGACCGTTCAAGCCGGTCAAGAAGGTTCTCCCAGCCCTAGAAACAATGATATTACCCAAGATAATCCAAGATCTCTAGAGCAACAAGCACCTTATTTTTCAAACACAGAGGCTAAAATTCAAAGTGTATATGAAAGACAACAAGGTGATAGATTGAGAATGAGATCAGAGGTGTTTCAGGAATGCCCTTTCTTAGATCCTCCTGACAGATTTGAAGAAACTGAGTCCCCAAGAAATAATGATGATGACTAAAATGGAATGGGACCATCCTCTGCTATGCCTAAAGATGAAGAGTTACTGAAGAAATCAAGGGCTTGAGGGCTAAATTAGAATATTTGCAGGCTTTGAGGTTTAGAGTTGATATGAGACAAAAGGTGCAAGCTTTGAAAATTACTCAACATGATTTAGTTCCCACCCTTGATAATGCAAATGTGCTGAGAAACCAGCAAAGAAATGAAGTTCAGAATTAACAAAGTGATCAGAGACAAAATATAAACAATGTTAGGGTACCATTGAACAATGTGAGAAATTAGAATGTTAATAGGAATGCGAATGTTAATCAGTTTGGTAGACAACCTATGCAGTTGGATAGATTCAGGCAGCTAGTTTTTAATGGTATTCCTAGTTACCCTAATCCCATTGATAAACATGTAAGGTCTTAGATACCAAAGTTTTCAAGAAACAATGTTGTATCAGGGGAGGATCATTTGAAATCCTTTTAGAATGTTATGGACAACTTTGAGGTTGAACATGAAGATGTTTTTATGAAATTGTTTGTGTAGTCCTTAGTTGATGAAGCTAGAGAGTGGTATAAAAGTCTACCTAACCAGAGTGTCTCATCATGGGATGACTTCAGAAGGATTTTTAAAGAACAATATGGTGATAAGACTGATCCAAGCCTTTTTATAAATGAATTCACTAGTATTACTAAGGGGTCAAATGAGCAGGTTGCAGATTTTAATGCTAGGTTCACTAGAGTGTTGAACAAATTACCACTTCACATGAGGCCTAATGAACCAATGTGCATGGTACTATACATAAATGCTTTTGATGCTAAAACAACTTATGGTTTAAGAGATAAGGGTCCTACTAGCCTCAGGGATGCTTTTAGACTTGCAACCAACATTGAAAATAATAGGAAAGCATCTAATAAGACCAACAAAAGGGATGATGTAAAGATTCTACAAAAGCTGAATAAGTCTCAAAGTACTCAAGGTAATGCATCTACTTCCGAAGAAAAATTGGATAAATTGGCAACTATTGTTAAGGACCTAAGTTATAGACTTGCTAAAAATGAAAAGGGGATAGGTCCCAAAAGGCAGGTTTACCAAAGATAAGAGAAGAGACCATCATTGCATGACATGCCATATAACACTAATTGGCATAATGGTAAACCCATTCTCCCAAATAGCAACACTAATCAAAGAGCTTAGAATGTTAAGGAGACTCCTGACCCTTTGAAGAAGGCTGTTAACATTGTTGATGATACCCCATGGTGCATAATCTATCAGATGCCCGCAATGTTTGATTGCTCAATCTTTGTATAACAATGTTGTTGCATGTGATGAATGCAATGAGCCACATTGTATGGAGGGTGATAATGTCAATATTTTGTTCACAAATAGGGAGTATTCTTCTTATGATGCTGATGAAAGCATGAATTATGGGACTCAGGTTTGCCAACAGATTTCCTATGATGAGGATGATGAAGATAACTGTGCTTATGCTCAAGACTTACGCATCTTTCTAAATAACTTGAGAAGGCCTTCTAATGAAGAGATTAGAGCTCTCATAGCTGCAACAGTGGCTTAGGTCAAGAGCAATTATAACCTTAGAGGTAAGGCTCAGGTAGGTGATCCATGTCAACTAGAAGACACCTTTGTGAACCAACCAATGCATAATCATAGAGGGGCTGAACCACATAAGACGCTATGGTATAGTAATAAGAAAAATTTTAAGAAAAAACCAAGTCATGATTCTCAAGGACCAGAAAATAAAGTTCCCCAAAATGAGAATCAAAATAAGAATTCTCAAGTCATGGACGACAGTCAGAAGGCCATTAAAATTAAGGCTGGATCAGCTCAGGATAAGAATAAAACCATGGCTCAAGCTACAACTGTTATACAAAATTATGCTCCCTTTGACATAACTCAGGTTTTATCCCAGATAAAGGCCTCTATTCCATTGATGGAGATGATGAAAGTTGAAGAATTCAGGAATAAAGCATTGTCCCTAATTTCAGGAGTAGCTTGTCAGGCCGAGCAGAATGTTGAGACTCGGGGTAAGAAACAAGCCTTGTGTATGGATGAGGATGAGGTTCTTGAAGTCTTTCTGGAGGTGACAATGACAAAATACCCTTCACAGGTTGAACCATTTTATGTCTCCCTTGTTATCAATGGAAAATTAATCAAAAATTGTATGCTTGACTCAGGGGCATCAACAAATATTATGCCTCTGGCTATCATGCAACAAGTAGGATTAAAAATAGATAAGGCATGTGGAAAATGCTATGCAATGGATGCTAGGGAGGTACCAATTATAGGAATCATGAAGGATATGGATTTCATGCTAGCAGCATATCTAGAAAAACCTTACAGAATGAACATAACAGTAGTTGATATAAAGCCACAGTATGGTATGTTGTTGTCAAGAAGATGGGCAGCATTGATTGGAGGAAGTATGTAGTTGGATTTATCATATGCTATGATCCCAATGAATGATAGAGATGTCAAACTAGTCAGAGAAGAGAGGTCACCAGAAACAGTTGAAGATCAAGACTTAGAAGAGCATATCTATTTTGTGGATACTGATTGTGAGAACTTCAGAATTGTCTCAGATGATCGAGGAAGTGAAGGGAGAGATTTTTGCATTCAAGAATTTGACCAACAGGGTCTCTGGACTATGTATTTTGATGGAGCTTGTTCAAAGGAGGGTTCTGGTGCCGGAGTTGTGTTTTTGCCTCTAGCAGGTAAGCTTCTGAAATTCTTTTTCCTGTTACAGTTTGCCTGCACAAATAATATTTTAGAATATGAGGCTCTGCTATTAGGATTAAATGTTGCTTTGAAGCATGGGATTAAGATGCTAAAAGTGTTTGGAGATTCAGAATTAATTGTTTCCCAGGTGAGATAAATATGCTTAAAAAAATAAAAGGTTAAAACAATATAAGCATGTTGTATGGGACACAATTGAATTATTTCATGCTTTTTCAATAAATTGGATAGAAAGATCGAAGAATGTCATGCCAGAATTTTTAGCTTATGTGGCCATAAGGCTGAATGATATCACTCTGTCTGATGTTACAAATGTTGAAGTTAAAATTAGACCTACAGTACCAGATAATATATGCATTTGGAAGGTGTTTGATGATGATAGAGATTTGTTGAAGTTCCTATACTGCATAGATGAATATGAGAACCAGGAGATTGATTTTTAGAACTTTGTAGAAGTTGTAAATGGAAAAGAAACTCTTTTGGGGAAAGAAGTAATTCAACTTAAAACAAATAAAATCCCCAGAGGGCTGGTTGCTTTAGAAAGAGCATTTGACAATGGAGACCAGTTTGTTACAAAGGCATCTCCTACATACAAGAATGACTTGGAGGAGATAAACTTTGGGACATGCCATGCCTCCAAAAGGGTATATATTCACAAACAACTCAAGCCACACATCAAGAGTATGTTGATTGCATTATTGAAAAAATATGAGCACATCTTTGCATGGTCATATGAGGACCTAAAAGCTTATAGAGAAGACTTATTCCAGCATGAGATTCCTTTGAAGCTTGGAGCTAAGCCATTCAGATAGAAACAAAGACCTATTAACCCAACTTTGGCTCCAAAAATGTAAGAAGAGCTTGTAAAGCTTAGGGAGCCTGGAATAATTGTGCCTATCAGACACTCGACTTGGGTGTCCAATCTTGTCCTAGTTAGAAAGAAAAATGGTGATATAAAACTTTGTGTGGACTTCAAAAATTTGAATGTATCTTCTTTAAAGGATAATTATCCACTGCCTAACATGGAGGCTATGCTGCAGAAGGTAACTAGTTGTGAGCTTTTATCCATGATGGATGGATTTTCAGGATATAATCAGGTGAAGGTAAAAGAATCTAAACAATATAAGACTACCTTCACCACTCCATGGGGGACTTATGTATATGTAAGAATGCCATTTGGACTAACAAATGCAAGTGCTACATTTCAGAGGGCTATGGATGTTACTTTTGCAAGATTGATTAACTCAATTTTGGTTGTATATCAGGATGATTTAACTGCTTATTCAAAAAAGGAGGAGCAACATTGCATACATCTAGAACAAATTTTTGTTAGGGCATTGGAATATGACATTTCACTCAACCTAAAGAAATGTACTTTTGGGGTAATAGAAGGAAAACTATTGGGGCACATTGTTTCCAAGGATGGAGTCAAGATTGATCCTGAAAGGGTTGCTACAATTGACAAAATTCAAATTCCTAAAATGGTGAAAGGCATTCAGTCTTTCTTTGGGTAGATTAACTTTGTTAGAAGATTCATTCCCAACTTTGCAGAGATTACAAAGGATATTTCTAAAATGTTGAAGAAGGGTGAAACTATCAAATGGGAAAGTGAAGCAACTAGATCATTTCAGAACATCAAAGAGGCTATAAAGATGGCTCCTATGTTGAGATCTCCTAATTTTTCTAATCCACTTTAGTTGTTCTCATTTTCCTCTTTTCACACTATTGCTGCATGTTTATTATAGAAAAATGAAGATGGTTTTGAGCAACCTATTGCTTTCTTTAGCATGTCATTGCAGGTAGCCGAATTGAAATATGATATCATGGAAAAGCAGACATATGAATTGGTTAAGGCAATCAAAAGCTTCAAGCCATACCTAGTATGATCTTAGATAGTTGCATATGTGCCCCATGCAGAAGTTAAGGATATTTTCACTCAGCAGGAAGTGACAGGAAGAAGATGCAAGTGGATTAACAAGTTACAAGAGTTCAACATTGAGATACAAATTACAAAATTGGTAAGGGGACAGGGTTTGGCTAAGATGATGACACAATTGAATTTGGAAGCATGCCAGGTAAATGTAATTTAGGATGAAGTTGTTAACATGTCAGAATCTAAATGGTACAAGGACATTGTGTATTATTTATAGAATTTGAATTGTCCTTCCCATTTTAGTGATAGTAAAAAAAGGACCTTAAAGTTACATGCTGTCAAATACATAACTATTCAAGGAGAATTATATTGGAAGAATCTTGATGGTGTACTTCTTAGGTGTGTAGATGAAAATAAAGCTACAGATATTTTAAATGACATGCACAGAGGAGTGTGCGGTGGACACTACACTGCCAAGACAACAACCCACAAAATTCTTAGAGCAGGCTATTGGTGGCCGGCCCTTTTCTTAGATGCACAAAAGATGGTAAGGAAATGTGATCCCCGTCAAAGGTTCTCAGGAAAAATTAAGTATGAAGGTGCATTACCCCTTAGAACTGTAACTGTGGAGGCTCCATTTCAGCAATGCGGAATTGATTTTATAGGGGAAATTTCAGAGAGATCAAGTGGAGGACATAGTTGGATTTTGGTCACTACTGACTATTTTACTAAATGGATTGAAGCCATTCCAACTAAGAAATCTACAAGCAGGGTGGTGATGGATTTCATTTTAGAACACATTATTATCAAATTTGGAGTGCCAGTCAAAGTGGTCACAGATAACACCATGTGTTTTAGATCTGGTCAGTTTGTTGATTTTTGCAACTATGGGATTGATTTGTCATATGCATCACCATATCATCCACAAGGAAATGGTTAGGTAGAATCAAGTAATAGAAGCCTTATGAAAATCATCAAAAGAATGGTAGACAAGAACAAAAGGACATGGGATTCAAAATTAAAGATGGCACTATGGGCTGACCAAATAATAGTGAAGAAAGCAACTGGAAGGTCACCTTTTGAGCTAGTGTATGGCGCACCAGCTAAGTTACCTATGAATAATCTCTTGCCAGTTTATAGATTCATACAAGAAAATGATAAAGAGATTGAAGACTCAATTAATGAAAGGATAAATCAACTGGTTGCATTGGATGAAATTAGAAGAGAAGCACAGAAGACAAATATCAAGAAACAACAAAAGGTAAAATATTTGTTTGATAAAAGGGCTATAGAAAGGAAGTTTCAGATAAGCGACTTGGTCCTTGTTTGGAATAAGAAGAGTCAGGATAAGGGCAAGAATGCTAAATTTGAACCCTTATGGATGGGCCCATATCAAATCAACAATACTCATGGAGAAGATTCCTACTTTCTCCAGGCCCTAAATGGTGAACTATTGGAATTGCCTGTGTATGATCAATTCCTTAAACCTTATTTCTCATGAATGAATATCATGTGTGCACATTGTAAATTAGGTGTGAATAGTCTATACATACCTTGTATAGTCGGTGGTGTTTTGCATTTTGTATTTTGCCTGGTCTGTCCCAGAGTAATTTGGGTCTCGCTACAGTGTTGTGCCTGCACGTCCCCAGTCGGAGCCAATGGTGGTGCCTACATAGGGTTAGGGTTTCGAGCTTGAAAATCTATTGGTCTTTTTATTTAAACCCTCAAAATTCCTAAGTCCCAGAGTCATGCGCATTGTATTTTCTATTTTGTCGTTGACCTCCTGTAGCAGGTTCCCAGTCATTTAAGTTGTAACTTAAGCCTTTTAGCTCATTAAATGACTGGTCCCCTTCACCTAGCATTTGCATCCTTTTCCCGTCGCATTGAAAAAATGCTAAGTCCAAAAAACCCATTATGTGGTGGTGAAATTTGTTGTATGTATGTGTCTTTGTATGTACAAGTGCAGATGTACAAGGCCAGACCCGAAAAGAGATTTCAATCAGCCTTTGAAAATGGTAAAAAATGGTTGTATGCATCTTTGTATCCATATCGGGTTGTATATGGCATATTCCAGGTTAGATTCTGTGCTTGTATGTAAAGCTTTGCATGTATGTGTCATTGTATATTTGATATACAACAGGTAAGATACAATGGTGGATCTCAAAAAGTTTATCAAATCGGGCCTGGTGGGTGCATACAAAGGTGATTGTATCTCATATACAAGTTACAGGTACAAAGGCCCGATACATATACAAGGCCGATATGCAAAGGGATATGTATGCGGTTCTGTTTGTATATTGGATGCGTGTAATATACAAGTCAATATACAAGTCAACATACAAGTCAACATACAACCGCATATACAAGTAGGCATGTGCAAGGAGCGGACGCGGCCAGAAAGTTAGTTGCATTTGTGAAATGGGTGAAGTCTGCCATTGTATGTTAGGATTGTATGTTCCCAATATACAATCAAACATACAAGCAATAGATATAAAGAATAAAGATACAAGCTAGACCCGAATGCGATTTCAATTTGTTTCATAGAAATTTGGGGTCCGCCACTTGTATACATTGTGATTGTTTGTATATGCAATTGCATACACAAATGTAGGATACAAAGGTTGATCCAATGGTCTGATAGCAAGAATGGATACATGGGCTTGTTGGTAGGACAATACCTAATCGACAGACACTCCTAGGGTCTTTTCGATGGCCGATGGAGATGCAAATGCACAACAATGGAGAACAAATCAAAGGCTACCACATGTCCAAGTCAGCTGTATATATATACAACTGCATATGCAAGGATTTGAAGTCAAAAAAGGTAAGAGGGGTGAAAAGGCAAAATGTAATTTTGTGCTGCAAAAAGTCAAAGAGCAAAAAACTATCTACATGGCCTGTTTTCATTGGTCGAGGACCAGTCAGCATGATTTGAAGCCACAGATCTTAGCGGAAGAAAGGAAATCAACGGCCCTATTTTGAATGCCCAAGGAAGGAAGGAATTTCTTTTCGCTGCATCTTCTCCAGGTGGGAAAAAACTTCAAGAACACGCAAACCACTGTTGCATTTCAAAATAGGTAGGTTGGCCATTAATGGAAAAATTTGCAGAGGTATGGGTTTGAAGGGACAAGCTAGCTACCATTTTTAATGAAAAATCTCTAGGTGGCGGCACACTTCTCAAATTCAACCACTCCTTTCTTCTTCTTCTGCCTGGGCATTGAATGTTTTAGGTGCCATTCTGATGGTGCATTATATCTAGTAGAATTTTGAAATGACCATTGTACTTGACTACTAAGTACACATTCTTGGTATATATCAGAAATGTGTTACTCATTTTAGGGGGGTGGAAGATTGGAAAAAATTTTGGAGTAATAAGATACAATTTTGCTGGTGGCTCTGTTTGGTGCCTTGTGAGTTTATGAATCATATGTTGTATGTTTTATGCATGAGTTTACTGGTTTCATGTTGTTTTTATATGAGAAAATGCATTGTTGCATGTGTTTAGTTGTTTGTCTCCAAGTTGTGGGCATCTTTTCTTTTGAATCTAAATAGCTAAGGGTTATTTGGGATTCAGGAACATGGATTTTCTGTGTTGAATGTCTAATCTCTTACCTTTGTTCAAGGAATAAATTAAATGTTTCAGGTTAAGCATTGGGAAAGGTATGCTATAAAAAGGATATCATTAAGTATGAATGACTAAATACTTAGTCTTGGAAAGTATCTGTAAGGTAGACACTAAAAATTCTCCCCTTGAAACTCAGATATTGATTCAAGTTTATGGTAATCATTCACATGTGTATGTCTATCGACTCTGAGCCCTAAGATAGGCACCAGTCTAGTCTTGTATTGAGGTTACAACCCAAGGTCCTAGTCCTGCATCTGAATACAAAATACAAATCTAACATTCGAACATAAACCTTTAGGACATTAAAAGTAGTTTTAGGACTAAAATCCTCTGTCTCACAACTGAGCATAGGCCCAAAGCTAGCCCCTTTGCACTTATTTTATAGTTTTGGTTTGCATAAGAGAGGATTTATCTGCTTTGTGTCAACATCCCAGTAAGTTCACATGCATATTTTATGGATGTTGAATAGGGAATACCCCCCTTGGTTCTGCAGAGCTTAAAGAAGATGAGGAGATATTTATAGAGTCTACCTCCTGTACTATTGGCTCCTAGCCCAGAAATTGTATTGATCAATGATGGCTACCTTGTAGGGACAACTGGGAAGCATCTAGTTTGGGAAGAAACTCTAACAGCTTCTATGAAAAGAAAAGAAAGATTATGGAAGCCAAAATTGTGGAGAAGGATAAAAATGCTACTCTAATGGATCCTTATACATTAGGAGTGACAGTAGCAGTGTCATCTAAGACATTTTTGGAGGCAAAATCATTAAGCCAAGATATTAGTATGAAAGAAGCATAGGCCTCTAGAGAAATAATAGGACAGAAGGTCAGGAAAGCAATACCATTGAGCATATCAAAAGGGGAGACTTCAAAAAAGAGTGAAGTCATAGGAACACAATAGGTAGGTGCTAAGTTGAGTGATATACCTGGTGCATCCACCTCAGTAGAAAAAAGACAAGCATATGCTTAGGTAAAGACAGAATTGGCTGAAGAAATGTTGAAAAGGTCAAAAGTGCATGAAGCCAAACAAGTCACTGAGACTGTCCACATTGAAGATGATAGCAGTGAAAGTGAAGAGAGAGAAATGGATTTAGGAAAAGAAGTTGGAATGGAAGAAGAAGAGTCCAGTGAATTTTTAAATGAAGAAGAAGAGTAAGACACTCAAGATGAAATGGAAACTAAATAAGGTTCAGTGTCTGAAAAGGAAATGGTACAAGAAGAATCAGGAACAATAGATCCTTTTGGTACCTTGGTTTCTCCTGAAATAATAAAGGATGTGCAAGATGTAGAACATAGAAGTGAAGAATCTGAAAAAGAAGATGCACCTGAGGAAACAATAAAGGAAACACCTACTCAAGCCAAAGAAGAAATAGGAGTTGGCACCTTTGGTGTAGATGTATTAAACATTCTAAACATGTATGGTGAACAAAGTGAAGAAGAAAAGAATATAGAAAGCAGAAAAGAACAAGGAAAAGAGGCAAAAGAGGATGATACAATGGTAGGTTCACCTGCACATACAGAGCAAGTACAAAAGGAAGGTGAAATTGTAGAGGATATAGCCAATAGACCTAAAAGCAAAGAAAATATAGAAAATATTGATAAAGATAAATTTGAAAAGCAAGCAGAAGATATAGACATGATAAATGTAGAACAAGCAAATAAAGAAGAAGACCAAGAAAAAGAATCATCGAGGAAAGAAAGTCTAGAGGAAGAGGATGAGGGTGGAGGAGATACAGAAATTGAAGAAGAAGATAATGAGGGTGAATCTACACAACAAAATGATCCAATGATACAAGAGCCAACCCCTCAATAGCAACCTCCTCCACAACAACAACATGAACAACAATAGCAACAAGAACAGCAACAATAACAAAAAGAGTAGGGAGAAGTAGAAAGGCCTTAGGAAGAGGTAATTAATGAAGAAAAGATTGTTGAAGGCACAAAAGAAGTTCCAGCCTGGTTAGGTGCAGAGATAAGGAAAGAAAAGGTGGAGGTATAATTAGTACCTATAGACATCAAAAGTCTATTGGGTGATACAATGCCAAGGAAAGAAATGAGAAAGGCCAGAACCATGTCAGTAATACAAAGAGGTCCAAATGGATCCAGGACACTGAACTTGGCCATACCACAAAAAGAGAAGGCAAAAGGAGAAATAACACTAGATGAATATAAAATACTCAATTTGACCTAGGACATACAACAAGGGAGAAACACATAAGTGAGTGGGAAGATATGCACCAGGCTACAATAAAAATGTTAAAGAAAGATAAAGATAAATAGGAATATTTGAAAGGACACATTGTCCAATTACAACAATTCATTAGGGGAATATTTGATCCCAATACAACAGTACCGGAATTGCCTAGTGAAATAGAAGTTGTGTCTAAAGATGAAATAAAAGATATGGAAAATAAGAGACTTAAAGCCAATGTTTTTGAAGAGTGGTTCAAGGAATTCATGCAAGAAGGAGAAGAGGTAATTAAACAAGCAGTGAAAGGATGGGAATTGGCTGCAATAGAAAAGAATAAATGTAGTATACTTGTATATAATGGTCAATTTAGAAGAGAAGAGTGCAAATTTGAATTGGAACAGCTAGCAGAAATTGAAGAGAGAGCAGAGGAATTAATAAATGAAGGAGTAATTACCCCTTCGATGGCAAATCAAGTGCCACAGGTAAGGCTAGAGTTAAAATTTGAGGATGATAATCTTAGAAGGTGCATAGTAGCCACTTAGGGTTTAGAAGAAAAGGCAAATAACATGATCATAATGCATAAAAGGATAGTGGAAAGGATCTTAGATCATGAGTGCATGGATATACCAACATATGAGCTTCAAAGAGCATTAATAGAATTTAAGGCCATTTTTACACCATGTATGGAGAATCCAGAGGCATATCTAAGTAAACAAATGATTGATTCATTGACAGAGGAAAGTGCCAAGATGAAGAAATACAAGAAGAAGAGCGAAGGCTCAGATAAAGAAGAAAAGAAACTGAAAGAAGGGGTTACAATGCAGGAATATGTATGGACAAAGAGTCCAGGGGGAGATCACACCTTTATAGAAGGTATAATTAATAATTTCAAAACATATTTGAAGGAGTAAGAAAATGTAAAAGCGAGCAAACAATACTAATAAAAGGATCAAGTAAAGGGTATCTGTGGGTAGGGTCAACAAGAATTAAAGTCAAAGGAGGAGAATCCTATTTTGAAAAGATTCCAATGGCATCCTTTGAGGTAGAGAAGATACCATAAAGATATTTTGAGAAATGGTTAGGAACAAATGTACACCCTTGATTAAGAATAGATGAATACCAACCGTAGATTGGATTTTGTAGCCGTAGTAGTATGAATCTTCAAATTCTATATAAGAAGCTCTGCTACTTGTGTATTAGTTACACAGGGATTTTTGAGATATAGCTGGCACTTGTAATTTGTTTGAACATTTGATTAGAGAAGTATTTTAGTTTAGAGGAGGAGGTCACCTATGTCTACACTAAGGAATGCGTAGAGTGTCTAGCTTCCTTATTGTATCTATAAGACATTTGTAAGTTTTCTATTAATTTGATTAATGAAGCAAAAAGGTCATTCATACATTGTAAACCATATATGACTGTGTACTTTAAATATGAGTAAATTTGGGGTTCTGCGTCTATTTTTGATTGTTTTCTGACTCTTACTTGTATATGAAGTACTACCTCTTTAAAATCTTGCAATCTTGGATGTGTGTTCATGAAAATACTCATGGCTTCACATTTGGAGATTTAGTCTATTGATTTGATCAAGTTTGATGTATTTCTTTGATGCAGGAGCATCCAGAGGTGTAAGGGCAATCTTGCATCACCCAAAAAGAAGTTAATTCAAAACCATTGTAGTTGTTCTCATTTATTTCCATAATTAATGTTTTTGCTTCCATAATATCTAGAATAATGATGTAGGACTTTCAGTTTTTCCAAAACTGCTAAAAATAGTGACCTGCCTATTTTGGAAAGTGTACCTGCTATTTTAGGAAAGTTTACATTTGGGCACGTAATGAAGAAAAAAGTTACATAATGGAAATATAAGACCTTTGGTGAAGGAATCAGGTAAAGATCATTTGTGAGCTGAAAGATATTAAAGTTTTTGTTTTCTGAAAAGCCCCTAAAAATTTTTTGAATGAGATATGAGGCACTAAAACATCCCATAACATCCCAAAAAGTTGACATAAATCCATTTATGGATTTCTGGCATGATAGTTCACATCGTAAACTTTTCGGCACTTAAAATAGTTCGTCAATCAGACACCCAGATCAAAAGTTATGCTTCCCAGAAGTTGACCTACTTTTGGAGGGAGTTGCAAATTTTGAAATTTAGCTGGAGTCTGCCAAAAAGTGCTATTTATGACTATTTTGGGAACCCTGGGTAGTAGTAGAGTTAAGGGTCAAGTGTAGAGTCAAGAATAGGTGGGAAAATAGAAACCCTAGCTGATTTGGGGTTACAGAAGGCTGAAGATTCTAGAGTCTTGAGGTTGGGAAAGCTGTAATGTGTTGCAACCAGTAGAGGGTTCACCCTCTGATTCTAATTGAGCTTCTTGTAATGTAATGAGTTGCCCAGTTCAATAAAAGAAAGTTCTATTTGCTATGTTCAATATCTGTTATTGTGTGTTTTGTGATTTACCCCCTTCATCATTCTCACAATGTGAATAACAGAGCATTTAGATCCTGTAGTAAAATGATATTCAATTTGAATTTCTCTAACTTTTGCTCCAAACATTTCAAATAATTAGCTCAAACACAGAGATTTTATGGAAATTGTATTACATTTGAAAGAAGCATGAAGAATTGTGTTAATATTTGACAATTTTCATATCAATTTGAAAAGAAAAGTGTGTCTCATTATAAATCATACAAAGCTTTGTGATATAGTAGTAAATTTATGCAAAGAAATGAATAATTTGTTTGTTTTTACAACAATTTGCATAATTTGAGTCCAGTGAGTCATAAATCATCTTAAATCAAGTAAGGCCCCTTGAATATTATAGTTTCACATTAACCTACTAAATTGTCCACAAGGTTTAGACCTGACCATACAAAAACTTGGGATTAAGAACTCTTAATCAATTTCTTCATATCTTTCAAGACAGTTTAGGTTCATTTTGTGAATTTTAACTTTTGTTATGAATGTGTCGAAACAATCATCAACAAGTATCAATTATAGAGAGTTGTTCTCCTTTCTGGTAGAAGATCTCTAACGAGAAGAGGCGGGTGTGAGAGTGAACAAATTCAAGCATATTTTATTTTCTTCTAAAAGCAACTTTTCCTCCTCTTCCCAATTTGAAGAGCTTTCCTGTAAGTTGGCTTCTAAATTTGAGAATATTACTATAAAAAGGATTGAAAACAAGTTGAATCGAAAAGCAGAAAGGGAAGATATTCATGGTGATAGTCATGATATGATGATGTCTCATTCTATGGGCATGGCTTATACTAGTTCTAAAATTGGGGAAAAGATGCAAGAGAAAGTTGTTACTTCATAGATCAATTGTGATCGTGGTGCTGAAAGGTCTTCTGATCATGATGGTGAAAAGATACTCATCAAGCTTGAAAAGAGCACAAATAGAGAGTTAAGAAAGTGGTCGTGCTAGTTTTTTATGGAATACAATTATTACAGTGTTGTAAAAGATCTGCATAAAGACATTTCATTGAAAAAGGTTTTATAAAGCTTTTAAGACATTTGATGATGTGGAAATAACATTTTAGATGAAATATAGCGTCAAATTTTAATCATTGCCATTATCATTGCCCATGACTAGTTGTGCCAAAGTTGGAGCTTTTAAAACAGGCGTATACACAAATATGGATTTGTGGAACAAACTTTAGAAAAATTTAAATCAAATGGAACTAGCAAATGTAAATCTGGACCCCACAACCAACACCAACATCCTCTTTAGTGTCAAAATGAAATTTGAAATGGATTTTTGTCAGATATATAGTTGCATTGACCTAAGAGACAAGGCACCTGAACTATTTACAAATAAAATAGAGTTGTTGAAAAGGCACTATTAACTTTCAAGAAAATGTGCTTTGTAGGTGTTAAAATGAAACATCCACAGTGGTGAAGGAAGTATACTAGAGAACAGCCCAAAGCATTCCCCGCATCCCTGCTACAAAATATATAACTATGTGCGGGCTTGTGGGAAGTAGGTCAAGCATTCATGATGCAAGAGCATCCTTGGTTCAAGAGCAATCTTGCATCAACCAAAAACATTTGTATTTTAGTTTTTTTGCTATTCAATTTGTTTCCTTTCATTTTTAGTTTAGTTCAAGCAGTTCAGTCAGTAACAGTTTCTATATTTTGGTCTGCATTCTACTGCAGTTACATTTTAGACCTTGTAGAGATGCACTCAGTATCTAGATGCACTTAGTATCTAGATACCTTCATGCACTACATACTTGAATCTTAGAGCATTTGGATAAGGTGCCCGAAAGTTATCACTATCAGAAGATTGATTGTTTTCTCATAACAGAGCATTATGGCAACCTCAGATAATTAGCTAAAGGAGAAGATCTGTGGAGCATTTCACAACTTGCGAAGCTTAATGACACATCATTCCATGTGGTTTGGTTTGTGGCTGACCTTCTCTAAGATCCACACATCATTCCATTCATTTACAGAGGAAGTCTATGCAATTAGGTCTGACCTATCCATGTACACATGTTACAGCTCTTCATTGGAGTTTGTGATCTTCCTTGGCCAACGCGGAGGAATCTTGTGATCTAAAGATGATATATAAGGATGTAATAGATCCCTAGGAAGGTAGTAAGCATAGTGATTCACATAGTGATATTCGATAGTTTGGATCCCTTGTGAAGGAGCTTCAAAGCTATATCTTGTGCATATTCTGATATTTTGTAGTCAGGCCTTTGAGCCCTAATTGTAAGCCCACATGTTGCCCGCCAATTTGTATTTGAATTCTATGATATATTGAATGACTAAATCTACATTTGTTTCATATCTTTGAGTTGTTTCTGTTGTGTTTACTCTTTTTGTACAATCTAGACAATTCATTATGTGAACCCTCCTACCATGACTACACCAAGTGGTATCAGAGCGAAAGTTCAAATCTTTGGGAGTGAATTAAGAAATGTTGGCAAAGGAATTTCATATGATCTTGTTGTAGATAGATCATCGAATCCAAGGTAGGTTACTTGTGTCACAACTGATTGCTGATTGTGAGGCATTTGTCACCTTGTAGCCCGATCGTTGAATTTGAGGCAGTTTGCACTTGATCCTAAGAAGAATGATATCGAGGAGAATCCTTGATGTTGGAACAATGGCTGGTAGAATGGATGAGATGATGGAAATGATGAAAAAAATGAGAATTCGATTGGATGTTGTTGAGGAATATAGGTGAAGAGGATTGACACTGAGACCTAATGTTGAAAGTGATGAGAAGAGGAATTTCAATCTATTGAACAAATTGGTGAAACCCTAGAAGGTGATGAAGAAGAAGAATCAGGTCAAGTAAAGATGTTGCGATCTATTTCAAAGATCATGAAGAGACCTATAGTTGATGTACTGAACTACACTGGCAATTTGAACCCTGAAGAGTTGATTGACTAGATAAATGGCATGGAAGAACACTTTGAGTATGAAGAAGTTGAAGATCTGGAGAAGGTGAAATTTGCAAAGACCAAGTTGAAAGGACATGTTGCTATATGGTGGAAAGAAGTTTAGTTGGATAGAAACATAAGAGGAAAATAAAAGATTACAAAATGGGATAGGATGGTGATAAAATTGGAGAATTAGTTTATACCTACTGACTATGAGTTTGAATTGTTGAAGAGATTGCAAAACCTGAGACAAAAGGAGAAATCTGTGGAGTATACTGAAGAATTTCATAAGATCATCATAAGGACATGACATAGTGAAGAAAGAAAGGAGAAAGTAGCTAGATACATCAATGGACTGAGATTGAACATTCAAGAAGAACTAAGCTTGGTAAGGATGACATCTTTGGAGGAAGCATAATAGTTTTCCCTAAAAGTTGAATAAGAGACACAATTAGAGACAGAGAGGTAGAGGAGGTAAATTCCAGAGAGGCAGAACATTTTCCAGAGGAGACAGATCATATCCAAAGAAGAACAAGCTAGACAACCCATTTAAGAAGGAGGACAAAGATAATAATGCATACTAGAGTGATGACAAAAATTTTCATCACAGAGTTAATTATAATTCATATCAGAATGAAGGACATAGAACAAAGGGAAGAGGATTTGATAAGAGAACATTTAGAGGCACTTGTTTCAAGTGTGGAGGTGAAGCACATAGAGCATTTGAATGTAATCAAGGGAGTACAAGCAAAAGGACAGAGAACAGTGGAAGAGCAGCCTATGTGGAAGAAGAGCATATTGGATCACCCAATTTAGTTGGTAAACCTAAGAAAGGAAAATCACTTGTAATGAGGAGAGCACTATTTCAAATAGAGACAAATGAAGAACCACTGCAGTGGAAAATTCTGTTCAGAACAAGATGTAAATCAAGAGGTAAATGTTGTAAAGTTTTCATTGATAGTGGTAGTTCAGATAACCTAGTTTTAGAGGAAATGATGACTAAGATGAAGTTGAAAAGATTGAAACACCATAAGCCTTATCAGATAGCATGGATTCAGGATGATCATAAGGTACTGGTGAGTGAGCAATGTTTGCTAAAATTTCATATTGGATCTTATCATGATGAAGTCTTGTGTGATATTATGCCAATGGATGTGTGTCATATCTTGTTGGGTAGACCTTGGTAGTATGATATGAAAGCTATACATGATGGGAGAAAGAATACATACACTATAGCAACAAATGGAAAGAGAATTATTTTGATTCCTTTGGAGGATAACCCAAAGAGTGAAGTATGTGGGAATACTAGAATCTGTTTGGTAGATGGAATAAAATTCCTAGATAGTTTGAGACATGAGAATATGTGTTATGCTTTGATTCCTAAGAAGCCTGAAATAGGGATGAAAGAATCACAACCGGAGGAGATTACTGAATTGCTAATAGAGTATGAGGACATCATAGTAGATAATGTACCTAAAGGATTTCCACCTTTAAGGAGTATCAGTCATCACTTGGATCTTATTCCTAGAGCTAGTTTGCCTAACAAAGAAGCACATAGAATGACACCAACAGAGAATGAAGAATTGAATAGATAGATACAAGAGTTGCTGAGGAAAGGTTTGATCAAAGAAAGTTTGAGTCCTTGTACAATGCCTATAGTGTTAGCACTAAGAAAAATGGAGAATGGAGAATGTGTACAGACTCTAGAGCAATAAACAAGATCATAGTTAAGTATAGATTTCCTTTACCAAGGATGGATGATATCATGGATTGTTTGAGTGGAGAAAAATATTTCACAAAGACAATCTTGAAGAGTGGATACCATCAGATCAAAATTAGAGAAGGAGATGAATGGAAGACAACTTTTAAGACAAATGAAGGATTGTATGCATGGTTAGTGATTCCTTTTGGATTGACATATGCACTGAGTACTTTCATGAGATTGATGAATGAAGTTTTGAAGAAATTCTTGGGTAAGTTTGTTATTGTATATTTGGATGACATTTTGATTTTTAGTAAGACAAGAGAAGAACATTTGCAGCACCTGAGACAAGTATTACAGAGACTAAGAGAAGAGAAATTGTTGATAAACCTTAATAAGTGTAGTGTCATGAAGAAAGAATTGGTATACTTGGGATTTGTGATTTCTATGGAAGGATTGAAGATGGATCCTGAGAAGCTAATCCTACACATATCTTGCTCCTTGGGTTTGTTCTATTAGTTTATGCATTGAGTGTCACATGCTTTTGTATAAGTATTATAACCCACTATCCTAATAGAAATATCCCTTTAAGAAGTAGAAGACTCATGTGATCTAGTGCTCCTGAAGAAAATGGTATTCATACCTCTAAAAATTGACTGAACACCTTCTTTACAAAAGGAGAGACATAAATTTTACAAGACACTATACCTCATACAACCACTATGGAGGATCAAATATTTCATGATGTTGATGACACTATTGAGGTGGTAACACATGTACCTAATGAGAAAATAAACAAACTCGATAAAGAGTTATCCGATTTTCAAGCATTTGTTGAAAATAAAAGGATAGCAGAAGAAGCTATACCTTTGATTCACAACATAAGAGAGTTGATAAAACAAGGACAAGATGGTATTAATTTTATTCAAGGTTTAATGTATATAGTACACAATAATGCTATGCTGGTGACTCAATGTGTGAATGGTATTAATAACATGTCGTCACCATCTCACACACAAGTATTGACACCTATACCGACTACGGGAATATCTACATTTACATCAACAATTTTAACCACTAATGCAAATACTTGTAGTAATGCTACCACTGGTATTGGAGTATCTAATGGCACTAACTCACAAAATTACAAAGCTGTGGGATTTAACTATCAAAACTTGGCACCTAAGGTGACTTCTTTCATGAATAATTACTCTCAACCACCTCTCCATCCCACTTATTCTCAACCACCTCTTACATACAGCTACTTGCAACCACCTTCCACTTATCACTATGTTCAACCACCAATCACTTATTCATAGCCTCTGCTTATCACTACTCATCCTCAATCACCTCCACACTTCAGTTCCAATTCCTCACAACAAACCACATCTCCTAATGTTGCCATCTTAAACCAACTTTTGCAAGGCATGACTTCTTTACAACAAAAGGTGACAAATTTGACATATTCTTCACAACCTAGTATACCAATCATGCCTGTAATCCCCTAACTTATGCAATCTTGAGAAATCCTATGCCCAAGAGGTTTGAGAACCCTCACTTTTAAAAATATGGTGGAAAAGGTGATCTTAATACTCATGTGGCAGCATTCACAGCTATGTGTAGTGATTTTTACTTTGAAGAAGACTTATAAGCAAAAATTTTTCTGCAATCTCTCAAGGACACTGCTTTAGAATGGTTTTTCTCTTTACCTCCAAACTTAATACACTCTTTTTCACAGCTAGTTGATCAATTTTTACAACATTTTCAAGCAAATATTGGACCTCAAGTCTCTTTGATTGATTTAGTTCATTGCAAGCAAGGTCCTAAAGAGAAGTTAACTGAGTTTATTAGTCGGTATCAAGCATTCGATGCAAAAATTCAATATCAAATGAAGGATGAGGATGTTTAGAAGGTGTTTATTACAAATCTACAACCTAACATCCATGATAAGATTCTCTTGATGAAATATAACTCTTTTCAATATTTATGCACTGCCCTTTGTGATTATTAGCTTTCGTCTAGTCAATATGAAAACTAAAACTCATTGGCTCAAGTTGGTCAATCCATGCGTGGACCTTCACAAACAACTTCAAGAGGAATAATAAGACTTTCATCAAGGTTAATGGATAGAATTCAAACAATTTCTCACAAGTGTTCACTATCACTAACTCGAAGAGAACACCATTTTAACAAAGAAAGTTTACTTTGATATCTGAACCCTATCATTCTATCATGAATCAAGCTATGAGTAATAACTCAGGGGGGTTTGGTAATTTCAAGGGTTTATGTGGAATCCTCCTTTCACACCAACATTCAAGTACATTCACCTAAGTAGAGAACTCTACTACAGGTCTCCTATCACTTGGAATAGAGGGGAAGCTTGGAATTATGTACATTTGTTGTTTAATTAAGCTCAATTATTCTCAAAACCCTAATTTCATAAAATCATAAACAAATAGACAAATCATGGAAAATGATCACATAGAGGGATATCAAATGACAATCAAATACATACTAGATTTTGAAGTTCGGTGCATGGAAAAGTCAGAGACTAATGAGTGGATGCCCTAGTCTAGTGTACCTATTTCTATCAAGATCTTTGAAGAATGTCTGTAACCCAATTCTACTATCATAGACTTCACCACATTGGAATACAAAAGACTAATGAGTAGGCGCCCTAGTCAAAGCCCTAATTTTCTTCTTTTCTCTACACTTCCAATAGTCTGTAATGCCTCCCTACAACTCCTCTTCTTTCACTTCTGAAACCTATAACCTACAATCACAGAAAAGTGGGTTGGGGTTGTGGTCTTTAGAGGCTTACCTCGGTCAAGCCCCAAAGAGATATTCAAGTCTTCCAAACACTGTTGTCAGATAAAGAGTGTGTATCCCTATGGGATAGAGGCAAAAACCAATTGATAAATGATTGAAAACACAAATGAATGTCACCTTTGAAGTGTAGGTCTCATGGAAGGAAGATGCTCTTTCATGCCATGAGGAGATGGAGCCAAATCTGCATAAACAAACACAATAACAAAACAATACTACTCTGCAACACAATGAATACCTCGAATCACTTTTGCATAAAGTCACAAGTTCAAAATGTCCATCTTTAATTTACAAATGAATGACTAAACATGCTTATATATGCAACTAAACAACTTCCTGCCAAGAAATTCATAATTCAAACTTGAGGTGTCAGCATAGGACCTAATAACAGTCACATAATTGGCACATGAAAATAGGTCCTAACCCAAAATAGGGTAGGACTAGGGCACAGGTGCCCAAGTCCTCCCCACTATTTTAGGCAAGGTTTATCACAAGTACATCCCCTAGGTCCCATTTGCCATAAAACTTAGGGGTTTCTTCACCAGAAGTCACCATTAACATGTAAGATGATCTAAATGCATTCTAAAGGACCCAGGAGCTAAACATAGGAGGGAAAATACCCTTGGGAGACATTTTCTGACATAACAAATGCTACTTGTATTATCACAGAAAATAGAAATTGGCTTATCATACACAACTTTGATATCCTTCAAGGTTTGTCTCATCCATAACTCCTGTATGCAACATGATGTTGCAAAAATATAGTTTTCCTTTGCAGTAGATAAAGACATTGAATCTTATTTCTTACTTAGCCAAGACACCAATCTGCATCCAAGAAAGAATGCACCACCACTTGTACTTTTCATGTCATCTACACAACTAGCCCAATTTGTATCTGTATAAGCACTTAGAGTAAAGTTAGTATCTTTTGGATACCACAAGCCATGATCTAGAGTGTCCTTTAAATATCTAAATATCCTCTTAACTACCATAATATGTGACTCTCTAGGATCTACTTAAAATCTGGTTACAAGATAGACTGCATGCATAATATCTAGTCTAGTAGTAGTCAGATACAATAATCCTCTAATCATTGATCTGTACTTACTATGATTAGCCTTAGGAGATTCATCATTTCTTGCTCAACCTACAACCAGTAACCATAGGAGTACAAACTAGTTTAGAATCTTCCATTCCAAACTTTTTTAACAACTCTTTTACATACTTTGACTGAGAAATGAAAATACCCTTATGCATCTAATTGATTTGTAAGCCAAGGAAGAAATTCATTTCCCCACACATTGACATTTTCAAATTCTTTCTACATTTCATCTACAAAACTCTTACACATACCTTCATTTCCACCAAAAATTATCTCATCTACATACACTTCCAATATCAAAATTTGATCTCCACTTACTTTGATGTACAAATTTATATATGCAGTACTTTATTGAATCCTTGCTATAATAAGTATTGTCTAGCCTTACATAACAAGCTCTAGGGGCTTTCTTTAATCCATATAGTGCCTTCTTCAACCTGCAAACCATATCTAGCTTATCTGACAATTGAAATCCTTCTAGTTGCTCTATGTACACTTCCTCTTCCAACTCACCATTCAAAAACGCAGACTTCACATCCATTTGATACGCTTTGAAGTCCTTATGTGTTGTAAAAGCCAAATACATACTAATGGCCTCCATTCTTTCCACTGGAGCATAAGTTTCCTCATAGTCTATTCCTTCCACTTGTGAGTAGCCTTTACACACAAATCTTGCCTTGTTTCTTACCACTTCTCCATTCTCATTCAAGTTATTCTAGAATACCCACTTAGTTCCAATTACATTTTTGTTCTCTGGTCTTGGGATAAGTTCCAAAGTCTGGTACTTCTCAATCTGCATTAGTTCTTCTTCCATAGCCTTGATCCAGTACTCATCTTTGCATGCCTCAAGCACTATTTTAGGTTCAACTTTAGAAAGTAAACATAGATTTACATGTTCTTCAATAGCTCTCCTTGTCAATACACCTTTGCTCTTATCACCAATGATCTGGTCTTCAGTGTGATGCTTTTGCACATATTTGGGAGTTTTAAGGCTTCTTTCTAGAGCTTCTTGTTCTTAAACCTATGCTTCCTTTTCTTTATTTTCTTCTTCTCCGCAAGAAGACTCATCTGATTCATATTCATTAACCTCTGAAATATTTTGTATATCTTCATCAACCTTAACATTAGCACTTTCAATAATTTTTCTTAGCCTTTTGTTGAAACATTGGTAAGCTTTGCTTCTAGTAGAATACCCAAGGAAGATACCTTCATCACACCTTGCATCAAACTTTCCTAGTTCTTCATCTCTCTGATATAACATTTGCTTCCAAAATTTTGAAATATTTAACTGTAGGAATCCTTCCATACCATAGCTCATAGGGAGTCTTTGTGTCATTTGCTCTCATTTGTACTCTGTTCTGTATGTAGGTAACAGTTTGAATTGCTTCTCTCTAGTAGATGTCTAGTAGGTTTGTTTCTTTAATCATTGTCCTTGCAACTTCTTGAATAGTCTTGTTCTTCCATTCAACCACTCCATTCTGCTGAGGAGTCCTAGGGGTAGATAAATGCCTCTTTATCCCATGATCCTCACAAAACATGTTAAACGCATTAGAAGTAAATTCTCCACCTCTGTCATACCTCAAACATTTGATCTTCATATCCATTTCATTTTCAACCATTGCTTTAAAGGCTTTAAACTTATCTAGGGCTTCTGATTTTTCCTTAAGAAAAGTGACCCATGTCATTCTAGAACAATAGTTACTAAATAACATAAAATACATGTCACCTTGAAAACTCCTTACTTTGGTAGGACCACAAAGATCTGTATGTGGATATATGCAAAGAGATGGGGGACCAAAAAGTCACCACCATTGGACTTTTTGGTCCAAAACAGAAAAAAATGTGAGCGCATTATAATGCGCTCACATTTTTCCTTTACTTAAAACACAAAAAAACCTCATTTTCTTGTCATTCACCCACGGCCAAAGGAGTTAATCTGCAAAAAAATAGTGTTGAAAGCACGATCACGTTTAAGGGAAGTCTCTCCAAGCAAGTGCAAGAGAGAAAATGACAAATTCACGATGTCACCTCACCGCCAAAGATGTCGTGAAGAAAATTTTGAGGGTCTAGCAACCGAAGAAGGTAGGGTTTGACTAATTTTTGTTAGTTTGAGAAGAATTTTTTACTTTTGCAATGTTTGATTAGTTTTTATATTACATTTACAGGTATTGAGGCAAGATAAAAACCCAAATCCAACTAAGGAGGGTGAAAACAACCCCCAAAACCCTCTAAACCCTCAAAACCCACCTTCATGTCCTCACAATGTAAGGGATAGTCAAGAAAACTACCTACGGATAATAGAAGAAAACAAGAAACATCTTCAAACTCTTATTCAAATGCTAAACAATCCAAGTGCAAGCACTAGTCGTAGGAGAGTGCTTGTGAAGTCACTAGAGGATATTGTTTCCCACACTGATTCAATGAGAAAACAAATCACTGAATTTCAAGACTATAGGGAGAGGTGTCGGTAAGACTATGCCAACAAATTGTCATATGAACAAGTGAAGAATGAAAAAATTACAGAATCTCAATTATGTGCACAATTTATTAATCCTAAAACTGGCCAAAGATTAGAAAAAACTTGCAAATGGTTCCCTATTCATTGGTGTAGGAATGAAGAAATGTCCCAAAAATTTTGGGATAGATGGTACGTGGTCTTTGATGAGTGCCCATGCATCAGTGATAAGGTGCCACAATATTTCTTGAGGAAACTCTATTGCGAGTTCATCCTCAAGAAGATTCCCAATTATTTTGGTATTCGAGAGTTCCAAGGTAGAGGTAGTGGCTCTGCCCAAGATAGAGAGGGGGATCAGCAAGATGAAAACCATGTACCTACCCTTGTTGGGGCTAGAATATGTGTCACTCCCTTTGATTATGAAGGAGAGTGTTGAGGTGGAGACATTACATTCATTGACTACTCTCACCCAATCTCTAGCACAGCATGCCAATGATCTTACTCGGGCCGATGAGGGTGAGAGCAATAGGCATCATTTGTCCCCACATTTATGCAATTCATGTGGGAACCTATTTGATTATGGGACACAGGATGCACGACAGGACTCTCAACAGGATGCTATGATGCAGGGGCAAAATCTAATGTTGGAGACATCCATATTGGATGAGATTGTTCTCACCGATGATGTCTTACAACATACATTTGGTATTGACTCTCAGGTATTTTTTTACAAGTTTCATTTTGATTTAATATATTGTTATTTAAAATTTGTAATTAATTTTATATGACTATCTATATTATAAGTGAAAAATAATGTATGTAATTGTCTACGCAGTGAAATTCTAGGGTCAGAGTCTTCATCCTACCTCTATTAACCGTCCATTGGCAGGTTATGAGAGGAGGTCAAGTCAGCAGGTATGAGTTTATCACATGATCATAATTATTGTAGATATATCAATGGTAATATTATTTTTGACAATTTGATGATTTCAATAGTCACCAGCACCTCCATGATTTCCTTGGTCCCCTAGACACAAATCCACCACTTATACAGAGGTAAATTTAAACATTTCTAATCATTATGCATTTTTAAAATAATGCTGTGTATTTATTTTGGTCGAATAATCTTGAACATGATTTTTAGATGCTGAATATGGACACTCCTCCTCATCTTTGTGAGTCAGCGTAGGTAGGAATTGTTGTAGCCATGATGTCTTCAAATCTGTTGACCGAGGTATGATCCAATAACATGAAAATGTCATATTTTTTATTTCTTGTTTTATCTTATGTCATTTGATGTACATAAATGATATTTATGTTTAGTCAATTTTGCTTCCCGATGCTTCTCACAGGAGGTCATAACTCCAACTCATCCAACTACGGACAAAGAGAGAGACAAGATGATGGAGAGTGATCATCGGATGGCGGTAAGTGATCGATTACATATGTGATGTTATACATTTCATACATTTTCTATATTAATGTGCATATTGTTTGATTGTATTAATAGGTGGAGTTGGATGAACTTTTGTCGAAGAGGTCCACTTGACGGCAGAGAGAGGATGAGTCATGGATTGACTCTCCATCTTCACGGTCAAGCAAGGGCCCCCGATTATTTCATAAAAGTCCATAGGAAACTAGTGTTTGGGACATTTTTTGTATGCCTAGATGGCTTTGTATACATACTTTTGTATGCTACTAATGTATATTTTTGTATATATGCCTGTATGGTTTTGTTTGGACATGCATATATGGCTTTGTATATAAACTAGATGTTATGCTCATGACATTATGTATATGACAGTTTATATTAAATATTTAATATGATGATCAATTATCATTATAGGAATTTGGTGTTACACGTGCCAATTGCATTTGCTAGAAAGTTTATAAATCATTTTCAAATAATCCATTTTTGTGCATATCTTTCAATCATTGCATTCTGTGGGACTGTACATTTCTTTGAGGTGTCATTTCAGATAGTTCATGTGCTTTGTCTATGCTTTCACACTTTCCATACATGTCTACAAGGGTAGCTGCAAATACAATACATGTGACAAAATTCCTATATCATTTATGCTTTGATGGTTGTCCACACCATGTTCCCCAGATCCCATTCTAGCATAGGCAAGGAGGAAGTTGGATAAGGTTGTACAATTTGGTTTTAGACATGCCAAAATTTGCATTTGGTTGAAATTTAGTTTTGTGCATTTGCTTGAGAGTTTTTAAAGCCTTATATAAAATCTATTTCATGCATATCTTGCGATCATTTCATTCCATGAGACAACATTTCTTTGAGGCATCATGTCAAATAGTTCACGTTCATTGTATATGCTTCTACACTTTGCATACATGTCTTGCAGGGTACTTACAACTACAACATTTGACAAAATTCCTATATCCTTTATGCTTTGATGGATGTCTATACCGTGTTCTAAAGATACCATTTCTAAGGTTTTGGAATTTGGCTTTACACTTGCCAATTGCATTTTCTTGAAACTTTCTAAAGGCTTATTAAAAAATCCATTTTGTTCATATCTTGTAATCATTGCATTCCATGAGGTGACATTTCTTTGAGGCATCATACCAAATAGTTCACATGCCTTGTCTATGCTTCCACACTTTGCATACATGTCTCTAAGGGCAGTTGCAACTACAACATCTAACAAAATTCCCATATCTTTTATCCTTTGATGGATGTCCATTTTGGCATAGGCAAGGAGGATATTGGCTAAGGTTGTGGAATTTTGCTTTACACCTACCAATCATATTTTCTTGAAATTTTATAAAGCCTTGTCAAAAAAATCCTTTTTTTGTTCATATCTTGCAATCATTGCATTCCATGAGGCAACATTTCTTTGGGGCATCATGCCAAATAGTTCACGTGCCTTGTCTATGCTTCCACACTTTGCATACATGTCTACAAGGGCAGCTGCAATTACAACATGTGACAAATTTCCTATATCCTTTATGCTTTGATGGTTGTCCATACGATGTTCCAAACATCCTATTTTGGTGTACAAATAGGGAGGATGCTAGCAAAGGTTGTGGAATTTGGCTTTACACGTGCCAATTGCATTTACTTGAAAGTTTCTAAAATCTTTTCAACAAATCCATTTTTTGCATATCTTGCAATCATTGCATCCCATGAGAGGACATCTCTTTGTGGTGTTGTATCCAATAGTCCATGTGCCTTGTCTATGCTTCCACACTTTGCATACATGTCTCGTAGGTAGTTGCAACTACAACTTTTGACAAAATTGCTATATCCTTTATGCTTTGATGGATGTCTATATTGTGTTCCAAAGATACCATTTTGAAGGTTTTGGAGTTTGTCTTTACACCCGCCAATTGCATTTGCTTGAAAATTTCTAAAACCTTATTGAAAAATCCATTTTGTTCATATCTTGCAATCATTACATTCCATGAGGCGACATTTCTTTGGGGCATCATGCCAAATAATTCACATGCCTTGTCTATGCTTCCACACTTTGCATACATGTATACAAGGGTAGCTGCAATTACAACATGTGACAAATTTCCTATATCCTTTATGCTTTCATGGCTATCCATACACTATTCCAAACATCCCTTTTTGGTGTATAGATAGGGAGTATGCTAGCAAAGGTTGTGGAATTTTGGTATTTTGACCTCTAATCATGGTTATCACAATCAAGATAGTAATGGATCAGTCCATTATCTCTTTGTATATTTCCTAGAAAACCTTGTGAATTATGGGCTCTAGTCAGGTAGAATGAATAACATACATCCTTGAATGTTGTTCACACATGTGTAGGCATAGATAAAGGTTTTAGGCATTGAAACGTGTGTACTGGTGGCAATATGTGGTCATATTGTTCTTGAGTCATTTATAGAATTTTATCATATTGATGGAAACACATTGAAGATGGAAGCATTAAATGATCATTTATGTTTATTCTCTAACTTTAAGGAGTTTCTTATTATGTTTCCTTCTTTGTTAGATGGTTTTACTTCACTTCTTCATGATTATCATAGCTTGCATCCTTCATCTATGAAGAGTGATTGTGTTGTGCATGTCTCTAATGAACTATTACCTTTGAGCACACCTACTTTGCATGATATACCTATAGATGATGAAATAGTTCATTGTGAATTGATATTGTTTATTCTTCTTCATATTGCATTTTTCATAGTGACCCTAATGATGATCATATGGATGGTGGTGAGTACATACATTGATCTATACCTTGTGATGCACCTTCTAGGACATGCATTGATGACATAATCTTACCTCCTACTAATGACATTCTTGTATTTTATAATGACACTCCTCTGAAATGCCACGATGATATTATTCATTATGTACCATCTTCCAAGATTAGAGATATGCATGTTTTTTTGGTACTACATATTTATGATTATTTCCCTAGTGTTGAAAATTGTGTTTATTACCTTTTTCATATTCTTCCTATATATCAATATCATTCTCTATATATCATGATGATTCTCTAAATGTGCTACCTCACGTTATACATGATGATGATGAACCTCATCATGATTATTCTATTGTTTCACATGATTACTTATGCTTTTATGATGATACATTAGCAACTTATCATATTAGAAGTCTTAGTGAGGAGTTATTATGCAATGCTTATGATGGTTTTATGGATGGCTTACATTTTGATCTCATGATCTTTGTCTTTCATATTTCATCTTTACATTATCTTATCTTGTCTTGTGTACTTAATTATGTTTTTTCTTTGGTCCTTTCTCTCAATCCTTTACATCTTATATTTTGATCCTTGGTTTTTGTATCTAATGATACTAATGGCTCTTTTCTTTACATATGTTCTTACACTAGATTTGATCTAACTTCTTAAAGCATCATCCAATATACTCACATTGAGTGAGGTTCTAGCTTCTTAGAACATTCATGGTCTATCATTATATTGAGCATCTTGTCTATGGTCCATCTCTTATCATTGTTTTTACCTAGCTATTATGAGCATTTATGATCAAATATTGACATATTTTTCTATTTTAGAGAATTTACATCATTGATCCTACATTTTCATATCTTATATACCATGGCTTATGATATTACATTGGTATATCTTAAATATCATGATCTCATATTACTATATCTTGTGTTATAATCTCATCTTTTAATATGTACTTTATAGAGAATAGATGTTAATCACACAAATAGGTTAATCACCATGTAAATAGCATGAAATTATGTAAATGCAATGTATTTTGACCTCTAATCGTGGCTGTCATAGTCAATACAACAATGGATCAATCCATTATCTCTTTGTATTTTGTCCAGAAAACCTTATGAAATATGGTCTCTAGTTAGGTAGAATGAATAACATACATCTCTAAATGTTGTTCACATATGTGCAGGCATAAATTAAGGTTTTTGGTATTGAAATGTGTCATCCACCAGTGGCAATGTATGCATAAACTAGTCATGAACTTGGTGATATTATAAGAGATGCTTAGAGGTACTGCAAGTAGCTAGAATTAATTAGGTGTTTGTCATACAAAGATCAAAGACAGTCATGTATCAAAGGCATTATTATCTTCCTAGAGGATACTTATACTCTGGTGTTACGAATGTGAAGTTTACACGTAGGGAGTGTAGAAGACAAAAAGAAGAGGACTGTCATAATGAAGAGATAGTTGTGTTGGTAATCAGAAAGTAGAAATCCTAAATTAAGGGAAGACAGCCCCATCAAGTCAATCATGTCATTCCCACATAAAGACAACCCTAGCAAGGCCTATAGACCAACTATGACACAATACACTTATGGAAAAGCATGCAATATATGGACAACCATTTATCTGTTTGATGAGTAAAGCTTCTATTTGAGGGATCTAGTAATTAAAAAACTAGTCATATGATTGTTAGGACAATCATGAAGGTCCTAAGAGTCTTTACTAATCATCATACCATTATTCACATTTTAGCACTATCAAGACATATTAGGATAGTGTTGTCCCAGCAAAATAGGGAAGGTTGTTATAAAGATCTTAGAACACTCATTTTATAAATGTACATTTATATGCAAATGGTAGTAGTCATATGTCAAGCTTAGAATGGTCATATCAACCTAAGGACTACTTGATTGATTCCTCAAGGATAGGAGTGATATTTTGCATTCCATAGGTCATGGGGCCAAATGGACTTTGCCAATGTGTTAGGGTGGGATGGTAAATGCTAGGGGAGGTCTCATTTCATGTGCCAAGCACCCCAATCGTTCGGGGCAGCAGACTACGGGCAAGTCCCTTAAGATCCCTAAGACGCGAAAACTACCAAACTTTGACAGAGTAGTTCTCAAAATTCATGGCAGCTAGGAATGTTCTATTTGGACCTACAGTTGCACATGGGGTCCATCCACAATAATCTCTCTTGGTTTCGGTCAACCCCAGTCCATTTGACATGCCAAAATCAAACGTATTCTTGCAAAATGCTTCAGTTTCATGTAGTGGAAAGGTGCTAGGAGTGATATTTTGCATTCCATAGGTCATGGGGCTGAATGAACTTTGTCAATGTACTAGCAAGATACTAGCAAAGTCCCCAGCCATTCGGGGTGGCAAGATACTAGCAAAGTCCCTTAAGATCCTTGAGATGCAAAAACTATCAAACTTTAACAGAGCAGTTCTTAGAATTCATGGCAACTGAGAATATTCTATTTAGACCTACAGGTGCATGTGGGGTCCATCCACAAAAACCTCTCTTAGTTTTAGTCAACTCCAGACCATTTGACCGTGCCGAAATCAAACACATTCTTGCAAAATGCTTTAGTTTCATGCAATGGGAAGGTGCTTGGAGTGACATTTTGCATTCCATAGGTCATGGAGCCAAATGAACTTTGGAAACACATCAGGGTGCATGGATAAATGCCAGGGGAGGCTTCATTTCATGTGCCAAGCTCCCCAGTCATTTGGGGCAGCAAGCTACCAACAAAGTCTCTTAAGATCCTAAGAGCAAAATTTACCAAACTTTGACGGAGCAATTATAAGAATTTGTGGCAGATAGGAATGTTTCATTTGGACCTACAGGTGCATGTAGGGTCCATCCACAATAACCTCTCTTGGTTTTATTCAACTCCACTCCATTTGACCATGCCAAAATCAAATGCATTCTTACAAAATTCTTTAGTTTCATGCAGCACAACGTTGCTAGGTGTCGTATTTTTTATTGTCTTGGGGCTGAACTGACTGCGCCAACACATTGGGGTGGGCAGGTAAATGTTAGGTGGGGTCTCATTTCATGTGCCAAGTGTCCTAGTTGTTCTAGGTTGTAAGCTACCGATAAACTAGAAAGTTGCTAAGACTGAAACTTTACATTCCATAGGTTGTGGGGTCAAACTAACTATGCAAACATGTCTGGGTGGGTGGGTAAATGCTAGGGGAGGTCTCGTTTCATGTGCCAAGTGTCTCAGTCATTCCAGGCTACAAGCTATTGGCAAACTCGAAAGGTCCTAGGAGTGACATTTTGCATTCCATAGCTCGTAGGACTGAACAAACTTTGCCAACGCATCAGAGTGGGTGGGTAAATTTCAGGGGAGGTCTTGTTTTGTGTGCCAAGGGTCCCAATCGTTTTGGGATGTAAGCTACCGACAAAGTCACTTTATCGATACCTTGCAGGCTAGAATGACTGGGACACTTGGCACATGAAACTAGACCTTCCCTAACATTTACCCACCCACCCTGACACGTTGGTGTAGTCATTTCAGCCTCACGATGAGCATATCAAAAAATAAGGCACCTGGCAAGGTTGTGCTGCAAGAAACTAAAGTGTTTTGCAAGAATACATTTGATTTCAGCACGGTCAAATGGACTAGAGTTGACCAAAACTAAGAGAGGTTATTGTGCATAGACCTCATATGCACCTGTAGGTCCAAACATAATTTTCCCAGCTTCCACAAATTTTGAGAACTGCTCTGTCAAAGTTTGGCAGTTTTTGCTCTTAGGGTCTTAAGTGACTTTGCTGGTAGCCTGTTGCTCTAAATGACTAGGGCACTTGGCACACGAAATGAGACCTCCCTTGGCATTTACCCACCCACTCTGATGCATTGCCAAAGTTGGTTCAATCCCATGACCTATGGAATGCAAAATGTCACTCCTAGCACCTTTCCACTGCATGAAACTAAAGCATTTTGCAAGAATGTGTTTGATTTTGGCATGGTCAAATAGACTAGAGTTGACCAAAACTGAGAGAGTTTATTGTGGATGGACCCCACTTGCACCTGTAAGTTCAAATAGAACATTCCCAGCTGACACAAATTTTGAGAACTACTACATCAAAGTTCGGCAGTTTTTACGTCTTAGGGATCTTAAGGGACTTTGTCAGTAACCTACTGCCCTAAACAACTGGGGTGCTTGGCACATGAAACAAGACCTCCTTTGGCATTTAACCGCCCACCCTGACGCATTGGCAAAGTCAGTTTGGCCCCACGATCTGTGGAATGCAAAATGTCACTCCTAGCACCTTTTGAGTTTGCTGGTAGCTTGCAGCTCGAAACGACTCAGACACTTAGCACATGAAACAAGACCTCCCCTAGCATTTACCCACCCATCCAGACATGTTGGCATAGTTGATTCAACCCCATAACCTATGGAATGTAAAATTTCAATGTTAGCAACTTTCTACTTTGTCAGTAGCTTACAACCTGGAACGAATGGGACACTTGGCACACGAAATGAGACCTCCCCTGGCATTTACCCATCCACCCCAATGCATTGGCCATGTCCATTCAGCCCCAAGAGCTATGGAATACAAAATATCACTCCTAGTACCTTTCCACTACATGAAACTGAAGCATTTTGCAAGAATATGTTTGATTTCGACACAATCAAACATACTAGAGTTGACTGAAACCGAGAGAGGTTATTGTGAATGGATCCCATGTGCACTTGTAGGTCTAAACAAAACATTCCCATCTGCCACAAATTCTGACAATTGCTCTGTCAAATTTTGGCAGTTTTTGCATCTTAGGGATCTTAAGGGACTTTACCAGTAGCCTACTACCCCGAATGACTATGGCACTTGGCACACAAAATGAGACCTCCCCTAGCATTTACCTACCCACCATGATGCATTAGTGAAGTCCATTCGGCCCCATGACCTATGGAATGCAAAATGTCACTCCTAGCACCTTTCCACTACATGAAACTAAAGCATTTTGCAAGAATGCGTTCCTTGCCTCCATAGGCAAAAGAAATTAATTTAGCAAACATTGAGGTAAGTGTTTGTAGGTGGACCAGACATCCACCTATACATGCAAAGAAGATGTTCCTCGGTGTCACAATTTGATGGAACAATCGATGCAAAGTTTGTCATGTTTTTTTCTTAGGGCTCTTGAGAGATTGTTTGCTTTCGATATAGCCAAGAATGACCATGAGGCTTTGCCACCAGAAGACATCCCCCTAGCATTCACCTACCCACCCAGATGTGTTGGTGCCATCTGTTTGGCCCCAAGTGATGCATATCCTAAAAATTCAATCATAATACCTTTCTGGTAGTTAGAAATTGAATACAATAAAAGTGTTCTCACTTGATCCAATGTCTTGTAGGGCATCAACAAGGTTGCCCTTATCACTGCTATCAATTGTGTCATTAAAACTTGTTAACACTCATTATGAAATAGTAACGTCATTAAAATGAATTAGAACTCATAGTAACATCATTAAAAATCATTATGAAATATAAAGTAAAGGACATATCATCATGAAATAATCATGAAAACCTACCTTACTTTTCTTCCAAAGGTAACTTCATTAGGATTATGCTTACATCCATCATACTATAATCCTGCATGCAAATGCAATTGCACTATTTAGCTAAAATGAGTAGTTAAAATATACAAGGTGAAATCAGGATAGCAAAGAAAAATAACATACCTTTTTGATATTCCACTAATTCAATCCAATGAAGTAACAGGGTCTACTCTACTCTTTATTGTGTCAAGTATTTCCTCGTGATCAAACTCACAAACCTTCCACAAGGTCCTGTTCAATAGTCTACCACCATATTTGATCAAATAAATGTTGGAAGCCACAGCAAGGTTAGAATAATGAAGAATCTTCCTATGTGGCTCAAAGTGCTCAAACACCCACACATCAGACTTCTTTAGTGGGTACCATTTAATCCATGTTCTAATAACAACCACTAATCCTATAGGGTACTCGATGTTTTCTCCATCTATAACAGGGGAATCTAATTTCTTTTTTGCCTCAACACAATGACACAAATAATATGTTACTTCTTTATTATCTTTAGCTACAATAACTACATAAACATGTCCTGCATTGATACATGCATTTAGTTCGATGAATATAGTCAAAAATACAAGAAAAAATACAAAATAAGATGGGATATTGAATTTTATTAAATTAGAATGTTAATTATACCTAGTTGAACTAGATTTGAAACATGGTCAAAATCAACCAATGATTCAATCTCTATCATTTGTAGTGTTGTCGGTAGTCAATAATGGTCAATCAGGCATAGGCCTCTTGTACACCAATCGTCAACCTACTCCTTTGAATCACAATCATACCAAGTGTTGGTTCTCAATCTGACTGGATGCTTATTTCCAGTTATCCCTACAAGGTAGCCATTAATGATCAATAGGATCTCTGGGCCAGCGGCCAACTGTATAGGAATAGACTCTATAAATATCTCCTCTTCTTCTTTAGGCTTTGCAGAACCAAGGGGGGTACTCCCTACTCAACATCCATGAGGTATGCTTATGGATTGACTGGGATGTTGATACAAAGCAGATAAATCCTCCTTTATGTAGACCAAAACTGTGAGATAAGTGCAAAGGGGCTAGCTTTGGGCCTATTTTTAGTTGTAGATAAAGGATTTGGGTCCTAAACTACTCCTAAAGTCCTGAAGGTTTAATTTGAAGTTTAAGTTTGATTTTATGTGGATGCAAAACTAGGACCTTGGGTATAACCTCAATACAAGACTAGATTGGTGCCTATCCAGGGCTCAGAGTTAGTAGACGTACACATGTGAATGGCCTGCATGAACATATACCAAAGAATGGATATCAAGGGGTTTAGTAGTATCTGCCTTACAGACACATCCCAAGATAGGGTATTCTATTATCTCTACTTACAATATCCTCATTGCAATATATTGTTCCCAACCCTTGATATAAAACATTTAATCTACTCCTTGAGTAGAAGTAAGAAATCAAGCATTCAATACAACAAACCTGTATTCTAGAATCATAAACACCCCTTAGATGCTCAAACTCAGAGGAAGAACATACTCAGTTTGGAGACAGATGACAGAATACATGCAATATAGCATTACTCATTTAGATTAACATGATATCAATGGATTAATGCAGAAAAACATACAACATGAGACTCATAAACTCACAAGACATCCAGAAAAGGGCCACCAAAGAAGTTGTATTATGTCACAGCGCCCAAAATTTTGTCTAGTTTTTAACAACCAAAAAAGGAGCAACATAGCCTGCTATATACAGCAGGAAGGTCCTTAGCATTAATTACATGGCAAAAGTCAAAAGTCTGCCAGATACAGTTCATTCTAAGGAAATGGCGCTTCAACATTAAATGCAGAAGGTGGAGGAGGAGACAGGAAGGGGTCTCGAGCCATGTGCCACCACCTAGGGATCCTCAATTTCACTTGGGTACTAGATCTATCTATATCATCGCCCATACCCTGTAACATCTACCATTAATGTTCACCTACTCACGGTCCTGAGAATGCAGCGGTCGCATGATTCCTTGAAAGCTTTTCCTGCCAAGAATCATGATCTTGATATTTCAAAATATGAGGGAACTAATTATCCCACATGCACCCCACGGCAACCTCCTCAATACAATATAAACTGGGCCGAAAGCATACATAATGTCAGTGCTTTTGCTCCTGATGGCATCAACATATACCTCATCATGATCCTACTGCATGATGCTCAATATCATCCTAACATCAACCTCATTGGCACCACCTGATGCATCAGAGGAGAATCCTCCTACCTTGCCGATACCATATGTCTCGCCGATGATCCACATGATCATGCTTACTGATATCCTGATGACGTCACCATCATATTCACATACCATCCTGTTGGAAATATCACCTCATCCACAAAATATCCAGCTGCACTGTAGCCTTGTTATAATATCGGGGTGATATTTAGAATATGATTGATATTTGGGATATCACCCCCCTCCTTCGGAAAATGATGCAACTGTTAGAGAAGCAAATATCACCCCCTACATAAAACTAACGTCAGTAGCATCAGTCGATAAAAGAACATCAGGGTTATCTTAACTAAGATCACCCGATATTTGAAACATGATGATGACCCCCTCCTTCAAAAAATATAGGGTCATGCCGAAATATGATGAGGCATAAAGAATTAGAACTTTGACAAGCATAACTCCCTCACTAGGCCAAATTTCAGGGTGATGCAAAAGGCAATCCTGCCTGGAATTTTACACTCCTCCACATGGTAGGCCTCTTGAAGTAATATTCAGACTTTGATTTTTTTAGATTTCAGACCTCAGGATCACAAACATATTTGACATGATGCTCATGCACACTGAAAGATGCAGCATAGACAGAAATCTTGACATGTCATAACATCATGCCTCAGAAATTTTAGGATTTGAATGAAAAATCTTGCAAATGCTCAAGATCAAAACCCTAGACATAAATGGGTACCAACACCAAGCTTCATATGTACATGAAGAACAAAAGCATGCCATATGTCGTGTATGAATAGTCCATGAACCTGCATTAGAGCTTCTAAAAGAGTGTAGCTCACTTGATCATGTCAATGTACAACAATCCTCATATTTTGCAATGTTAGTATCATCAACCAACCAAAAGTATCTATGAACTATAGACTTACCTTCATTACCTGGACCCATTGTAGTGTTACACCATTCGACAATAAATCTCACATCTGTCAACTTTGCATTGTCTTTATACTTCAACTCTTATTGTGCCAATGCTCTTTTGATACATGCTCATGCACCATCATGCTCCCCCTTTCCATGCCTAGCCTCACGAATATTCCACATATGTTGAACACCATTCACCGTATGCATCCTACTCAACCAAAGGAATATCCACGCATTCTTGAATTGTGATGCACAATTATCTAACCATATGATATGCTAACAAAATGATATTTTCCTACTGGCCAAATCATGGTAGAACATCTAAAAGCAACCTTGCAAAAACTCCATAGAATGTGTGCGATCATCACTAATATAAAAATTTTTTTCCCTTGGGATCTTCTTGTTGTCCTCTATACTATCTTTTGCATGAATGAATGTTATTTGCACAAATATAGAAACCTGCGTAGAGTTGTAATACTGTGATTGCACCTCATTATGTGGTTGTAGTGTGTAGTTCTCTACAATGTCAATAACTGAAATGATGGTACCAAGTGGAAACATGTCCTTGCATAACTTGATTTGCAAGTCCAACCATTGAGCGCTATGGGTATGCCTTACATACTCATACACTATACTGTCATGAAATGTAGACATAAACTAATACACTAGAATCTTTTGAATAACCATATCACACCTCTTTACTTCTTTACCATCTTTTGTATTGTAGGCCACTCTTTTATACTTGCCGAACTCTACTAGTTCATTTCCAACCACATGTGTGTTTTCCATATGTTGACATATTGGCTTACATTTCAAGCCACTGTAATGATGACATGTGTCATCCAAGCATAATTTCCTTTAGAATATTTGACCTTCCTCTCTTTCACATAAAATTGTTGATGTGAAGTCTCTTCAAGTAGTTGGTGGGGCACGTATGCCACAATCTTGAAAAACATTGTTAGTATGCAAATCTAAACATATAGACTAATAAACATCAAACTGGTTAGATAATTCAATATGTAATCTACAACAACAAGTAGTGTGTGTGTGATTTATTTTGACATAGAAAGGTTTTGGCATTTCAAAATATCTTTGATAAATTTTAATTTGAGGATACATCTCTTGAAATTTATTGAAAATTTGTGTTTGGATCACATCCAAAAAATGCTTTGGATGTGGCTCACAGTTTTGACAACAAATTCTCTTTCTCACAACATCTCTTGCATTAGGAGATACCCTTGTGTTATTTTTCCAAAATTCTTCAACGATGGATCTCAAAGCTTCAACAAAAATTTTGTCTTTCCATTGGAGTCTCCCAAAGAATGCCCACAATTCATTGGTGTTTGGGTCCTCAACTCTTACACGTCTTCCAACGGATCGCATTAGAGTTTTTCTACTTATTTTCAATGCTTGACTTGTCTTTCTAATGAAGCTTTCTTTGTTTGTTGGCTTACTATTGTCGATGTAATGACACGTCATGTGACATTACTATCCTTGGTGCGTGGGGTTGAACCCACACTCTCATATGCACTCATTCAATTCTTGACAACTAATTTTTCACTTGAGGCATTCGATGTTATTAGGCCAAGAATCTTCATAGTGGGCCTAAATTTTAGATTTCTCATCAATTCAACAAATAGTTGACATCTTCTGGTTTCATTTAAATTCTCAAAGAATAATTTCCATATCTTATTCGCATATCTTTGGCAAATGCGCATGGGAATCTTATCCTACATGGGCTTCAACACATTCTCATCAATATCAATTAGAAACTTAGTCTTCATATGCAAAATTCTAGGAGGTATTTTCATTGGTAAAGTTGACTCAACATTAGGAATTTCTTCAATATTTACTTGAGATGGGATAGATGATCTACCTTCAATTAGAGGTGAAAAAGATGAAAAAGATGAAAAGGCTTGAAGTTGAGATGGAGAGTATGGTGTACCTTCAACTTGATGTGTGAATGATGGTGTACCACCAACTTGAGAAGAAAATAAAGATGTACCTTCTACTTCACCTATGAAAGATGGAGTGTCTCCAATTTGAGAAGATAATGATGGTGTTCCTTCAACTTGACCTGTGGATGATGGAGTGCCTCCAACTTGGAGATTCACTTTCCTCATTGAATGGAGGTTTTGTATTTGTTCCCTTTGTGCCACCAATTCCATTTCTCTCTTAGATTTATTAGATGTGTCATGTTCCTCTTCAATTGGCAATGGTGGAATGTCTTCTTGTATGGTTGACAATTTCCTACTTTCCCAAATTCTCCTCATTCTTTCTCTTTTCCTCTCATTCTCTGCTTCATGCTCTTCTAGTGTTAGAGTCTTTGCTCATTTCCTAGGCATGATGATGATTTCTATAAGCATGATGAATAAGACAATGATAATTAGAACTTTTATAATGACAATGAATAATGGTCACAATGAATAACAAGGTTCTACAAACTTCTGATTTTCACAATAAATAATGGTCATAATGATTTATCAACTATCTTAGTACATGGTTCTACAAACTTCTTATTTTCAGAAGAGTTAGGGTTAGGGAAGAATAAGAAGGTACAAAAATTCAAGGCAGAATAACAAGGTATAGAAATTTAGGGAAGAAATTCAAGGCAGAGATTCAAGGCAGAAATTCAGGGCAGAAGTTATAGTAAAGTAGAGGCTACTTGCAAGGTTTTGACAACCAATTCTCCTGACCAAGAAAATGATGTGGCTAAGTTTTAGGGAAAGGTTTTCTTGATTTCAACTTCTAAAACTTGCCTTCTATGAGATGGGACAGCTAGGAAGATGAGTGAAATTCACCTGTATGGAGCACATTTTCCTCATGATTAATGAGGTGAATCATACTATGACTGTCCTAACTTCTCTAAATTAGTCTCCAAGGTTTGATTATGCATGAATAAATTTCCTTAATCCATCCCATCTCCATGAGAAACATGACAACCCTCCATTTTCTCAACCAAATCAGCAACTTGTTCTTCATGTTCATGGCTATTGTAGGTTTGATAAAACTCATTTTTATGATGCCTAGGTTGTCCTAGACATGCATAAGGTTCATAAATTATAAAAAATCAATCTATAGTTCATTTTCTTGACCTGTGGAAAAAGTTATAACTGATGTCCCAAAGTCTAGAGGACGACATGTGAAGACAAAAATGATGACTTGAATGAAGCCCTTTGTGAGTAGTTTCAAATTGGGCATGGATTTTACCTTCTTGGACCTTGATAGATGTTGTGATGACTATTTTTAAGCTTCAAACCACCTTCACATACCTTATAACATCCCAAAAATGTGCATAACTCTTCATGTTCAATGGTTGTCCATGACTAGCTGGGCAAGGCAGTCTTCCTAGGACAACAAGGTGACATTTTGGCACAAGATCATATCATTACCCTAGTAATGCATCACCAAAGGACTTATTCATTATAATATAAGATCTAGGACAACATTAATGAAGGTTTCAAGATGGAAATGATGCCATGGATGCCTCTAAACTTATGATAGTCCTATTGTTGATTTATTTGTGATAGTCTTCTAGGGCAATCTACATGGTATTTTGCATACTAATTCATCTATCAAGACTGTTATTGTGATGAGAGGACCATGAGTTAGGTGTATGAACAATCCCCAAACAATAAATGATAATAATCTAGCAAAACATGAGGTCAACCAAATGTATAACCATTTTTATGATAGTCCTATCTATGATAGTCTTATGCAACATTTGCATGGCAGCACCTTTAAAGTTTGCACAAGGATAGCTTCTTCAACTCAATGATAGGGCCTTGGACCATTTTCTATGCTATGAATTCTATAACTAATTAGTAACTTGACTGTCACAATGTGGTTGGTTAACTCTTTTGTATAATAGCCCTTTTGTAAAATGAATGATGTGTGTTCTTATTGAGAAACAAACCATCTTCCATTTTCATAGAAAGAAACATGCACGTTAGGTCTTATTGGGAAATTCTCAAGCATTGAATCAATAATCAATCCCATGAAGATACTAAAACCCCCATGATGACAATCCCCTAGATCTATAGCATATGATTTTCAATTTGAAAACATGACTGTGCTATTTATAATAGTCATAAATGACTAATCAACATTGAGAAATGACAATTTCAAAGGCTTATAACCACGTTTGCACTGATGACCACACTTTACAACTTTAATAACATCAAGACAGTCCTTCAAAACTTACCTAGCAACCTAAAATATGACCCTAGCATAATATGGATAGTCACTAATGACTGTACTGTTGGGCATAACAGCCATATGGTAACCGATTTTCCATATGGAAGACTTGAAGGACAATCTTCTTAGTAGTTGTATAGTCCATCGTATGTGGCATGTTTGCATTCTTAAATGATAGATTGGTACTTCCTTACACTAACAAGATTGTTAGGACAGCCTAAAAACTTCAACCAAATTCTCTAATCCATATTCCATATAGACAATACTCAAATTTACACCACCTTGATAGTCACACACATGTATATGAAAACATTTTCAAAATGGATAATAATCTCAAACAATACCCTAGGGTTTCTACATGGAATCTTCAATATTTGAATAACAAAATAATAAACCCTAGGATTCTATCATGATGAAAACATCCATAACCCACTTGATTGTCATGGCATCCCTCACTACTATTACTAATGTAATTTCTCATGAACATGACAGTCCTTGATTATTACAATAGTAAGCACCCTTGAAGCCTTCATGCAACTTCTGAAAATTGCATTAAAATGACTAGATTATGATTGTAGAAGAATGCATGACCAAGTTGGCGAAGGAGATTTGTTCTCATTTATGAGCTATGATTGTCATAATCATTGGAGGCATTGTCATAAAGGGAGTTGTGTAGGTTGAAATGTTGTTTGGGACAAACATAGGACTGTTATAGGTACTAAATGTTTGGATAGTTAAAGGGCAGTCTTATCAACAAAAGAATAATCAATCCTAAAATCTCTCTTAACTATTATGACAATGATACCCATGCTATGTGACATTATGAATAAGGATTATCAAGGTTAAACCATTATAATTTCTTGTCATTAGAGGAAAAGAGTATGAAGGTTTTCATGGATCTTAAGAATAATTGGAACTGTCATGTGGTTAGTATGGTCAATTGACCTTTAAGGACTTGAACTTGTTACATACTAAGAAATTTGTGGATTGTTCAAGATCTTGTTGAAGAGTTTGATCATAAATTGATAAGATAGTGATAGAAGCCTATGTGGTAACCATACATTGAGATTCAAATTGCATTAGATGACTATTACAAAAAACCACATAGACTGTCACATCATAAACATAGAAGACTATCATGAAACTCTAGAACACTATTAAGGTCAAATATTCAAAATATGCAATAGGCTCTCACTAAACTATATTTGTTGAAAAGCGCTGGACAACTAAGAAGGGGGGGGTGAATTAGTTGTCCCGAAAACTCAAACGCTTCTACACTTAAACATTAAACACTTATCCACACTTATTGGTGCAGGAGCACCATTTGTCAAAAATGGACAATTATTAAAATCTAGGCTTTAGTTTTGAGTTTTTCAAAAAATAAGGTCTTAAAAGACCATTCATTATTGTAATAAAGCCTATTTGAAGAATTTTTGTAGTGGGGGTAATTATAGAACTAGGGTCTTTAATTTTTTTCTTAAGTTTAGTATTTTCTATTTTGGTAGCCTTAGTGGAGAGGCTATTTTTTAGCTTTTCTTTTTGAGTTTTCTAGATGGAGGAGGAGTGGAGTGAAGTTATATATTGTAAAACATTCTTTTTATATGACATATAGGTCATGGAAGAAGGATATGTAGCTTTTGGAATGAAGGAAATAAGATAAAATGATTTTTTTTGTTGTTCTAGCTCTGTTTTTCATAGTTTTTCTGTATTTTTTGTTGTTCTTTGCACTTGTATGGAGTTGTACAGCCCTTTAGCACCCTAAAATGTACATGGTTGGATGGGGTATTGTATTACCTTTCTTTTGCATATAATTTTATGGTCTGGTCTCATGTTTTGTGGATTTTATGCTCATTTTACTAAAAACTATCCAATAACCTAGGTTTTGACAGTCCTAGAGAGAAATTTTATGTTTTTTGAGTGCCATGTCCATCCCAAAATAACACAAAATGGTGGAATGATAGGTTTTTAAGTCCTTCAAATGATTTATTCACTTGTGTATCAAAAAAATAAGTTTTCTTAGTGTTTTGAAAAGTTCTTATTGCTGTAATTTCCTATTTTTTAGGAAGAATGAGGGTTTCTAGTTTGCATGTTTGAATTTGATGAGATAAATGAGGGTCTTGATCAAAAAAATGGTGGATTCTTCTGTTTTAATACATAACTAAATACTTTTCATTGAGTTTGGGTAAAAATTTGGTGATTTTGAGGCACCTCCTTTGTAAAAGTGACCTAATTAGGCCTATTAGCAGAATTACCAATCATTTTTAAGGCCTTATGTTACAAAAAAATCATACCTTCATGAAAGGTATGTTATGTAAGGGGATAATGGGTACTCAAAACAGGTTTTAGTTCATGGGTTTGAGTCGTTTTGTGAAAGTTATGCCAAAAATACTTCATTTGCTATCCTAATTAGGCCTAGGAACAACAGGTACAATCCACTTTTGAGGATTTTGGTACAAAAAAACCTACCATGCATGCTAGATATGTTTTGGAGGGGCTTAATTGGTATTCAAAAAGGCAATTTTTTCATGGGCTTGTCATATATTCTGCAAGTTATGCCCCAAAATACCTATTCCAATGGCTACAAGCAAAGTCAAACTAGTTGTGAAGGGACAATAGGAACATCAAGTTACTAAGTTGTTTTATCAGTTTGGTGAGTATCCCCTAGTCATTTTAGTCTGGTACAAGGTGGTTGGGAGGTTTGGTGGGCAGCTTATGCATTCAAACCATGAAATGACATCTTTTCCTAGTCTTAAAGCAATGCATTCTAAGAGGATAGTCAAGACAATGTGTGAACAGTCAAGTGGTAAATGAAACCTTGCATTTGTGAGCTTCCCCTGCCTCTGCATCAAGTGGAATCAGAGCATAGGAAGTAGGTCTCTTGAGAGTTGAAGGCTAGAGTTTGAACAAAGTAGAATCTAAAAAGTCAAAATGCCTCCTAAAGGAAGTTCAGTTGCAAGAAAGATTGATCAACAAGCTAGAGAGCTAGAAGCCTTGAAGAAGGAGATTGCTGCATTGAAGTCTAAAGCTAGAGGCACCATGAGTGAAAGAGAGTCTGAAGAAGAAGAAGAAACTTCTAGTGAAGAAGAAGAGTTGGATCCAGAGGATGTGAGGATGGTAAAGTTTTTGAAAGTTGTGAAAGGTGACGGACATAGCAAAGTGGATTTGCCAATGTATGGAGGCAAACTAGATGGTGAAGAGCTCTTAGATTGGATAGGAGCCATGGAAAATTACTTCGAAAGTGAAGAGATAGATGAAGATCACAAGGTGAACTTTGTGCAAGAGGAAAGACAGAAACAAGGGAAGAACAAGATCACTTCTTGGGAGAAAATGAAGGCAAAACTAAAAGGTAAGTTCCTTCCTGGTGACTATAATGTTCAATTACTAAAAAGATTACAAAATCTTAGGCAAAAGGACTTAGATGTGCAAGTATACACTGAGGAGTTTTATAGATTAAGTATAAGGACAAAGCATGAGGAGGATGAGGAAGAAAGAGTGGCTAGATATCTCAATGGCCTAAGGTATAACATTCAAGATGAAATTAGTTTGTTGGCACCAAAAAAAATAGAACAATGTTTTCAAATGGCAATAAGAGTAGAAGAAAAACTTAAGAGGAGACAAGAGAAGGCAACAAGAGGAAGAGGTAGTACTTCTAGGGGCAGAGGTATATTTTCAACACCAAGACAATCAAAAGAAGATTTTGAAGATGCTGATAAGAGTAAAGAACAAGCACCTGAGTCTAGAGTGTAAGGAAAGTAGAGGTGCGGAATACAGCTTCCCTAATGTTAATTCAAAGGGGATAATGCAGATAGGAAACTTTCAATTTAATACACAGATGAATACACCAGAACAAAATAGAATAAACAAACAAGATACAAAGAATGACACACGATTTACGTGGGAAAACCCTTTTGGGTAAAAAACCCACCACCATAAGAAACAATCTTTATTACAGTAAACTTTACAATTACAATAAAGATCTCAGCTATCTTTCTCAGGTATTGATTCTTAGATTATATTCAATTCAACACACTACACATTCTACAGAATGAACCATATAATCAAAACTCTTCAACTACTCATCACCCGACGACTCCATCAGATCTCTATATTTGGTTTGCAAGTGCAAAATCATTTATTAACATCTGCCCTAACCATTTCATCTGACTTCTCCAACATCGATTTCAGCCAACTATCACAACCGTTCACATTCTGGTGTGACCAATAGTCCCACATGCATTAGGATAACTTGGACACATTAGTTTATAAGCCCAAATAAACAGTAAGTCTATCGTCGGTAATTTTGTTGCCGACGATAATAGTCAACAGCTCATCGAGATAACTTTCACCATCCGACACCAACACAAACCTTCATTGGAGTGACCACTATGCATCGGCCCGAAGTCTTTAAGCTACACCGATAGATGTCCTCTCGCTGATCATTAGAAGAAAACACCATCGGTGAGAGAGTTCCCATCGGAAGGACTCCACAAGGCTCGACCGATAGTAGATCTCACACCAATAGGTAAAGGTCATTGCTGAGACATCAACCATCGGATAGAGCCTTCAATGTCTCTCTGATCACCAGACTCACACCAAGAGGATACATCCATTAGAGTGACACATGACTTCGGATTGACATCTCATAGCTTGGCTGATGGAGATTTTTATGCCGACGCCAATGCTTCATCGAAGAGACACAAGAGTATCGGCCAAAGACTTCTCACTTCTGCTAATAGTGAAAGTCATTCCGATAGTATGCCATTCATCGGTATGATTTCAACTGTCGGTGTGACATTACTAAGGTCAGCTGATATAGTAAGTCTACCTGATAACTTGAGTGTGGCCGACAACCCATATATAGAAAAGAGGTTCCAAGCAATAACTTGAGACACTAGGTCTCTTCAATCTCCCACTTGTCGAAGAGATTATTGCTAACCTCTTAATCCTTAAAGGATTACTGAGAATTATGGGCCCGAAGACCCATTTCATCTGAACACCATTTGAAATTGGTTGTGCTCACTGGCTTTGTTAAGGCGTCAGCGACATTTTCCAAAGTGTTAACTTTTTCAAGCTTTACTTTCCTGTCTTCCACCATATCATGAACAAAGTGATATTAGACATCAATATGTTTTGTCCTAGCATGAAAAATAGGATTTTTCACCAAATAGATAGCACTTTGACTGTCACAATGTATTTGTATTTGCCCTACATTAAAACCAACATCAGAACATAACCTCTTCAACCAAACGGCTTCTTGGCATGCACGAGTAGTTGCCATGTACTCTGCCTCTATTGTGGACAAAGCAACTACAGCTTGCCGCTTGCTCATCCAACTGATAGCACCACCATTTAACATGAATACATATCCACTGGTGGATCTTCTACTATCATTATCCCATACCCAATCAAAATCCACATATCCCTGAATGTTAATAGATCTCTATGATCCAACTGAGTTTCCATGATAGCATATAGCATAGTCAGAAGTTCCCTTCAAATACCTCATAACTCTCTTCATAGCATCCCAATGTGATCTGCCTGGATTCGCCATAAACCTACTCAAAACTCCCACTGCTTGGGCAATGTCTGGTCTGGTACAAACCATTGCATACATTAAACTGCCAACAACACTTGCGTAAGGCACTCTTTTCATGTCATCAGATTCATTCGAAGATTCTGGACAATCTTCAACAGATAATTTCGTTCCCTACAAAACTGGAACAACTAACTATTTAGAATTAGACATATGAAACTTATCAAGAACATTGGTAATATACTTGCTCTGGCTGAGCCAAATCTTTCTCTTAGACCTATCCCTTTTGATTTCCATTCCCAGAATGTACTTTGCTACCCCCAGATTCTTCATTTCAAATTTCAACGACAACTGAGATTTTAATTCTAAGATCATCCCCTTACCATTGCCAATGAATAACATGCCATCCACATACAATGCAATTATAAGAATCCGATCACCTTCAGTTTTATAATAGACACAATGATCAGATTTAGATCTCACATACCCCAAGGATAAAATATACGTATCAAATTTTTGATACCACATTCTGGGAGATTGCTTCAAACCATAAAGAGATTTTTTAAGTTTACATACCAGATGTTCTTTACCTTTTTCCACAAAATGCTCTGGCTAGGACATATAAATTTCTTCTTCAAGGTCTCCATGAAGAAATGTTGTTGTCACATCCATCTGCTCAATTTCAAAATAATATGCTACTGCAAGTGACAATAGAAATCTAATGGATGTCAGCTTAGCTACAGGAGAAAAGATTTCTCCATAATTAATACCTTTTTTTTCGGAATACCCCTTAGCAACCAGTCTTGCCTTATACTTATCAATACTACCATCTGGACCATATTTCTTTTTAAATACCCACTTATAGCCCATAGGTTTTCTACCTTCAGGCAAGGGCACCAGATCCTAGGTTCCATTTTTCTCCAACAATGACATCTCGCTATCCATGGCTTCCAACCAAGAATCTGAATCAGGTAAGCTAATAGCTTCTTTCACAGTCCTAGGTTCATTAGTATTAGTAAGTAAAGCATAGGCACAACTTGAATCAAGTACTAAAAATCCATACCTATCTGGTTGTCTTCTTTCACGTGTAGACCTCCTCAACGGTTGAGGTGCAGGTTCAGGTTCTTGCTCTGGATCTAAATCTTCAGAGCTACTTGAACTCACATCTGAACCATCTACACTTGGTACTTGTTGTTCCTCTTTGACAGGGGTCAGAGGAATATTAACAATACTCTTTTCTTTCTTTTCTTCTATCTTCTCCAGCTGAGAAATACTAACCAAAGGTTTCAGCTCTCTGAAAATTACATTCCTGCTATAAATTACTTTTTCAGTTTCAGGATTCCAAAGCTTGTACCCCTTAACACCGACTCCATAGCCAATAAAGATACATTTGACTTCCTTGTTATCTAACTTAGATCTTCTTACCTCAGGAATATGAGCATATGCCTCACAGCCGAAGACATGAAGATGTCTTAGAGATGGCTTCTTTTTAGACCATGCTTCCATAGGCATCTTATCAACCAATGCCAAAGTAGGAGAACGATTCAGCAAGTAACAAGATTTAGCAACTGCCACAGCCCAGAACCTTTGTTCAAGACTAGCATAACTCAACATACTTCTTGCTTTCTCCATCAATGATCTATTCAACCTTTCAGCAACTCCATTTTGCTGTGGAGTATAAGGTGTAGTTTTGTGTCTTTTTATACCATGATCTACACAATACTTATCAAAATCTGCATTGCAATATTCACCACCGTTATCTATTCTCAAGCATTTTATTTTTCTACCAGTCTGGTTTTCCACAAGAGTTTTAAATTCTTTAAACCAACTGAACACTTCTGATTTATTTTTCAAAAAATATACAAATGCCTTCCTTGAATAATCATCAATGAATGATACATAGTATCTTGATTTAGATAAAGATGGAACATCAGCTGGACCAAAAACATCAGAATGTACATAGTCGAGAACACTAGAAGATTTTTGAGAACTAGAATAAAATGAAACATAGTTCTATTTTCCCTATATACAATGTTCACAGAAATCAAACTCCAGATTACAATCAATTAGTCCATCTACCAGGGTTTTGTTTTTCAAGGTTTTTAAACCTTTTTCACCTATGTGACCAAGTCTATGATGCTAGAGCATTGTTTTCTTTGCTGGAAGTTTAACTTCCATAGAGTTTGCATCATGTGTTACAATAGTAGTTTTTTTAGATTTTACAGAGACACTATTACAGCACACTGGTTTAGCATCTAACCTATACAGAGTTCCAATGTGTTCACCCTTTGCCAGTACTATAGAACCTCTAGTCATTTTACAACCACCATTGACAAAAGTAACTTGCACTCCAACATCATTAAGCTTACTAACAGAAAGTAAATTTTGAGCCAGACCTAGTATATGAAGAACTTCATTCATTCCCTTTATTCTGCCATCTGGGAACTGGATTCTGACTCGACCTCGGCCAACAATTTCCAGTGTTGAATCATTAGCTAGGAACACCTTCCCACTAGCATACGGTTCATCTTTGTGAACCACTCTCTATGAGATGTCATATGAAACGATGTTCCTAAATCCACCAGCCACACATCTTCAGATGCAGGCGTTGCCAAGGTAGCAATGAAGGCATCAACATCACTCTGAGAAGAATCATTGTCAGAAGAGTTCTTCTTCTTTTTCTCCTTTTTACAGTCTCTTCTGATGTGACCTTTCTGCCCACAATTCCAGCACTTCACCTTGGACTTTGTGCCAGGAGATTTTGATTTCCCCTCTAATTTGGACTTAGACTTCTTGTGTTTTTCTTGCCTCTTTCCTTTGATCTACCACGAACTGATAGTGCCTCTTTGGCTATCTCAGAAGATTTCCTCCGCATCTCTTTAGATAACAACAAGGTAACAACCACTTCAATTGTAAATGTGGTTGTTGTACTTCTAATAGCCATCACAAGATGATCCCACGAATCAGGTAAGGAACATAATAGAAGCATACAGTGGTCTTCCTCTTCTATTTTTACACCTACAGACGTCAACTGTGCAACAATCAAATTAAATGTGTTCAGATGGTCCACTACAGATGCACCTTCATCCATCTTCAGAGAATACAACTTCTTTCTGAGGAACAGTTTATTCACCAAGGACTTGCCCTGGTAAATATCTCCCAACTTCTTCCACAGATCTTTGGCTGACTTCTCTTCATGGACGTTCAATAGAATAGAATCCTCAAGACTTAATCCTATCAGTCCTCTGGCTTTTCTATTAGCTAGGTCCCAATCTTCTTGTTTCATGCTTGTGGGTTTAACCCCAGACACAGCAATCCAAAGATCTCTGTCGACCAACAAATCTTCAACCTTAATCTTCCACAACCCAAAGTTTGTGCCATTGAATTTTTCAATGTCTATTTTTCCTGATGTACTTGCCATCTTATTTAATAGAATAGACCTCTACAGAACTCCCACTCACTGAACTAACACAAAAAACCTAACCTACCAACAAGGATAACACAACGGGCCATGCTCTGATACCACTTGTAAGGAAAGCAGAGGTGCGGAATATAGCTTCCCTAATGTTAATTCAAAGGGGATAATGCAGACAGGTAATTTTCAATTTAATACATAGATGAATACACCAGAACAAAATAGAATAAACAAACAAGATACAGAGAATGACACACGATTTACATGGGAAAACCCTTTTGGGTAAACAACCCATCACCACAAGAAACAATCTTTATTACAGTAAACTTTACAATTACAATAAAGATCTCAGCTATCTTACTCAGGTATCGATTCTCAGATTATATTCAGTTCAACACACTGCACATTCTACAGAATGAACCATATAATCGAAACTCTTCAACTACTCATCACCTAATGACTCCATCAGATCTCTATATTTAGTTTGCAAGTGCATAACTATTTATTAACATCTGCCCTAACCATTTCATCTGACTTCTCTAGCATCGATTTCAGCCAAATGTCACAATCGTTCACATTCTGGTGTGACCAATAGTCCCACATGCATTAGGATAACTTGGACACATTAGTTTATAAGCCCAAACGAATAGTAAGTCTATCGTCGGCAATTTTGTTGCCGACGATAACAGTCAACAACTCATCGGGATAACTTTTACCATCCGATGCCAACACAAACCTTCATCGGAGTGACCACTGTGCATCAGCCTGAAGTCTTTAATCTATGCCGATAGATGTCCTCTCACTGATCATTAGAAGAAAACACCATCGGTGAGAGAGTTCCCATCGGAAGGACTCCACAAGGCTCGACCAATAGTAGATCTCACACTGATAGGTAAAGGTCATCGCTGAGACATCAACCATCGGACAGAGCCTTCAATGTCTCTCTGATCACCAGACTCATGCCGATAGGATACATCCATCGGGGTGACACATGACTTTGGATTGACATCTCATAGCTTGGCTGATGGAGATTTTTACGGTGACGCCAATGCTTCATCAGAGAGACACAAGAGTATCAGCCAAAGACTTCTCACTTCTACCGATAGTGAAAGTCATTCTGATAGTATGCCATTCATCGATATGATTTCAACTGTCGGTGTGACATTACTAAGGTCAGTCGATATAGTAAGTCTACCTGATAACTTGAGTGTGGCCGACGACCCATATATGGAAAAGAGGTTTCAAGCAATAACTTGAGACACTAGGTCTCTTCATAGAGGAGGATGGAGAGGTGGAAGAACCAGTTTTAGGGGCAGATATGTAGATCAAGGAAGAGGTTCAAATGTGTTTATTGGGAAGTGCTATCATTGTGGTGAGTTTGCTCATCCAGCCTATAAGTGCCCTGACAAGATTGGTACTACTTCAAGTGGAGGTCAAAGAAGAGGTGAAAAGAGAGTCCAAATTGTACATGAAGATGAAAGAGAAAGTGTCCATGCTGCACCAGAGGTGGGTGAATTATTGATGGTGAGAAGACAACTCTTGAAGACATCCAGGGAGAAAGAGCTAATTCAAAGAAGAGCCTTGTTTAGGAAAGCCTACAAATGCCAAAATAAGGTATGCAAAGTAGTAGTTGATTCCGGATGCACTGATAATATGGTATCTAGTGATATGGTGGATAAATTGAACTTGCAAAGAGTGCCTATGGCAAAGCCTTATCAAGTGTCTTGGGTAGTGAAAACCAAACCATTTTGGTGAGTGAACAAGCTACTGTTGAATTTCAAATTGGTCAATATAGAGATAAAGTCATTTGTGATATTCTACCTATGAGTTGTTGCCATGTATTACTTGGAAGGCCTTAGCAGTTTGATAGGTCAGCAATGTATAATGGGAGACAAAATACATATAACATTGAAAAGGATGGGAGATCATTCATTCTAACTCCATTGGTTGAAGATGTAAGAGAGCAAGGTGAGATCATCATGATAGGGAGAAAAGAATATGTGAGCAATGAGGAAGGTGGGAGTGTGAAATTTGCAGCCAAGTCACAGTTTGCTGCTGTTGGGACAACAAATGAGAAGGAAAAGTATAATGTGCAGACAAAGATGAAGAAGAATGTTTTTGTATGGAAAGAGGAAGAATGTGGCATGATATCTTAGGTTAGTACAGACAAGAGTAAGTTTGAAGTACAAGAAGGCATATTGATAGGGACAGTCATGTGTCCTGTGGTGATGAAACATGTACAAAGGCATCCTAGTGATGTTGAAACAGGAGTTTGTAGGGCAGTGAATTGAAGAATAGTGGATTGTGATGCTGGTTGGACAATGGAAAAGGTAGGTGCGGGTCTGACAGAGACCACTAAATGCATTGGTACAGATTTTTGTAAGGCTAATAGAGAAAAACTTGAAGAGGTGAAGGGTACTGAGCATGAAACTATGCATGAAAGATAGAAGAAGATGATGGCAGTACTGTATGACAGCAGAAAGCCAGCTTCAAAAGAAGACAAGAACAAGGATTACAAAGACAGTGAAAAGCCAAAGCAAGGTGAACCTATTGAAGGAAAGAATGAAGGTCAGAGACAAGTAAAGCATAATGGAGGATAAATTGATAAATTCTTTCCAAGGGACTTGGAAAAGTTCTATGTTGGGGTGTATGGTGCAGGAGCACCATTTTTCAAAAATGGACAATTATTAAAATCTAGGCTTTAGTTTTGTGGTTTGCATAAAATAAGGTCTTAAAAGACCATTGATTATTGTAATAAATCCTATTTGAGGCATTTTTGTAGTGGGGGTAATTATAGGACTAGGGTCTTTAAGTTTTTTCTTAAGTTTAGTATTTTCTATTTTGGTAGCCTTAGTGGAAAGCTTATTTTTTAGCCTTTCTTTTTGAGTTTTCTAGATGGAGGAGTGGAGTGAAGTTATATATTGTAAAACATGCTTTTTATATGACATACAGGTCATGGAAGAAGGATATGAAGCTTTTGGAATGAAGGAAATAAGATAAAATGATTTTTTTTGCTGTTCTAGCTCTGTTTTTCATAGTTTTTTTTAATTTTTTGCTATTCTTTGCACTTGTACGGCCTTGTACAACTTTGTACGGCCTTGTACAGCCTTTTAGCACCCTAAAACATACATGGTTGGATGGGGTATTAGATTACCTTTCTTTTACATATAAGTTTATGGTCTGATCTCATGTTTTGTGGATTTTATGCTCATTTTACTAAAAACAGTCCAATAACCTAGGTTTTGACAGTCCTAGAGAGAAATTTTATGTTTTTGAGTGCCATGACCATGCCAAAGTGACACAAAATGGTGGAATGATAGGTTTTTAAGTCCTTAAAATTATTTATTCACTTGTGGAGCAAGCAAATAAGTTTTCTTGGTGTTTTGAAAAGTTCTTATTGTTGTAATTTCTTATTTTTTAGGAAGAATGAGGGTTTCTAGTTTGCATGTTTGAATTTGATGAGATAAGTAAGGGTCCTGATAAAACAAATGGTGGATTCTTCTATTTTAATACATAACTAAAGACTTTCCATTGAGTTTGGGTAAAAATTTGGTGATTTTGAGGCACCTCATTTGTAAAAGTGGCCTAATTAGGCCTATTAACAGAATTACCGATCATTTTTAAGGCCTTATGTTACAAAACAATCATACCTGCATGAAAGATATGTTATGTAAGGGGATAATGGGTACTCAAAATAGGTTTTAATTCATGGGTTTGAGTCATTTTATGAAAGTTATGCCAAAAATACTGCATTTGCTATCCTAATTAGGCCTAGGAACAGCAGGTACAGTCCACTTTTGAGGATTTTGGTCCAAAACAACCTACCCTGCATGTTAGATATGTTTTGGAGGGGCTTAATGGGTATTCAAAAAGGTAATTTTTTCATGGGTTTGTTGTATATTCTGCAAGTTATGCCCCAAAAACCTATTCTAAGGGCTACAAGCAAAGTTGAACTAGTTGTGAAGGGACAATAGGAACATCAAGTTACTAAGTTGTTTTATGAGTTTGGTGAGTATCCCCTAGCCATTTTAGAGTGGTCCAAAGTGGTTGGGAGGTTTGGTGGGTAGCTTATGCATTCAAACCATGAAATGACATCTTTTCCTAGTCTTAAAGCAATGCATTCTAAGAGGACAGTCAAGACAATGTGTGAACAGTCAAGTGGTAAATGAAACCTTGCATTTGTGAGCTGCCCCTACCTCTACATCAATTATTATGATTAATCAAAGAATGCATGAAATCAAAAGCTTAAATACATTTGCAACATCAAACATAAGAGACACCAGATTTTTACATGGAAAACCCCAAGGTGGAGAAAAAACATAGAGAGGATTAGCTCTCAAAATATATTGTAATCCTTGAAAAATGATGTTCAGTCTTGGTCACTCCATGGTCCTAGAAAATACTCACTCACTACCATGAAGTATAGCTAGGTCTAGCAGGCTCACTACCTCAACCCTAAACCTAGAAAGATTATGCTAAGGGTTGTTAAGCCCTACTGGTGGCTCACTGCCAGACTCACTGCCAAAATTACCATCTTCATGTCTAAGATTAATACATTGAAGTACAATAGTTCCTCTGCTCTGCCCTGCCCTACTCTACCTTATCTTCTCACCCTTTTCCTTATCTTCCCATTTTCACACAAGGACACCTTTTCCATGACTCAATTACAACTATTTATACACTTCATCAACCTTGGAATGATCATCAAGGTCGGCATTATAGTCATCAACCATTGGAACAATCTCCAAGGTTGGCATTAAAAACATTTACAAAATAGGTCTTGAACTAATACAAAAATATGCTAAGGAATTGTAGTATAGATATATGTGGATCACGCCATGCCTTAGCTAGGACTCAAACATGATCTTCCTGTTGGCAAGAGACACTATATGGATTCATGGTTGTTGTCATTGATGGCAACAAAGGTCATCCCACATATCCACAAGTCATGATGTGTCTCTACCGGAAGTCAGAATAAAGAATGTTGTGGTCCGGTGAACAAGAACAGAGCATGTGGCAAGGTCCGACAGATTGATCCGGATCTCTCAGAGGAAGTGTCTTGGTGCAGTGCGGATTTGGGGAAGTCAAGAGGACTACCTTGAGTGGTATATTCCAAGGATTTAGCCTCCGGTGATGGACAAGGAGAAAGATATGAATAGTTGAGTACCGGATTCCTGAGAGACAGTGAAAACAGAGGAAGAACTGACTGACAGAGTATCAGACTACTTTCCGGATGTGTTACTATTGATGATAGAGGTTGTGAAGGCATGAATCATTTTTGGCCGACATGATTAATGATATCTACAAGTATATGCTTGATCCGCATTGCTTGGTGAGGAAGGATTCAGCCGACAGAACAAGAGTTTGTAAGAAACTAGACTGTTCCGGATGCCGACTAGAAAGGTGATGAAATTACTTGTGCGGATATATATAGAGGATGGATTTAGTTGTGAAGGGTGTGATGGTGTGAAGATATATGCGAAGAAGTACAGAACAGAGCAGAAGTAGCAAGAAAGATCCGATATGTGAAAGGATAGCAGAATAAAGAACAGAGGAAAGATGAAGTGCAGCAGATCAGTGTACTGAGCCTAACCGGAACTGAACTCCAGCATATGCATATGCTTCCAATTAGTTCAAGACTGTGATTCTTATCACTTTGTAGACAGTGTGTCTTCTTGTAGGCAGTGGGCCTCTTGTGAGCAGTGTGCTCGGGCAGTGAGCCCTAATTGGCAAGTGCCATTTTGTAATTTCCTATTCTTCTAACAGAGAATAATTTTGGGTTAATCACCCCGTGGTTTTCTCCCTTAACAGGGTTTCCACGTCAAAAATACTGTGTTATGTGTTTCTTATTTCATGGTAATGTTTTTGTGTTTGATTCAATGCTGCATCAATTAATAAGAAACTCCAATAAGGGAAATAATTAGGATAACTGATTCACCCCCCCCTCTCAGTTATCAACAATTGGTATCAGAGCTAAGTTCCTCCTAATAGAGCCTAACAGCTTGAGGAAGATCTAGGAGTTCAAATGGATGCATATGGTTTAAGGGAGCAACTCAAGACTGCTCTTGAGGATCTTGAATAGTCAAATTCTGAAGTCAATGAATTAAAGGAAAGACTCAAACAGGCTGATGAATTCATGAGAGAATTAAAAGACAAATTAAGTCTCTCTATGAAAAAGAGAAAGGAGCTGCTCCAACAGTTGCAAGACAAAGTGAAGAAAGCAATACAAATGAAGAATTGACTGAGCAAACCAAGTTATGTGAAAAGTTATCAAAAGAAGTCATTATGTTAAGACATGAAATGGAATCAGGAACTATAAAGTTTACTCAAGAGATTGAAGAAAAAAGAAAGGCTGAAGACAATCTAAGACAATCTCTTAAAGAAAAATCAGAAGAATGCCACCAGATGGACAGGATTATCAGACATCTTGAATCTGATCTTGAAGATGCCAAAGCTAATGAAGAAAAACTTGAGGATCAAATTGCCTCTCTCAAAAGAGACCTTCAAACAGCAAATGAATATAAAGAGAAATTCAAGATAAGTTCTGCTCAACTTGAAGTTCTTCTTGGAAGTCAAAAGAGGACAGATGACAAGTATGGTTTGGGATATGAGAAAGGAGAAAGCTCCGGATCCAGTCAGAAGAATCTTGGATCAGAAAATCCAAGGAGCAGGCCTAGAAGACCTCCGGTAAGACAGCCAAATGCTCAAAGATATCCATCCTTCAATGGATACTGCCACAGCTGCAACCACTTTGGTCACAAAGCTAATCAGTGCAGAATGAGAATGAATCAGATTAATTCATCCTTCTCCGGACAGTGCTTCAACTGCAAAAGGTATGGACACAAATCCCATGAATGCAGAATTATGCAAGTAAACAAATCATTCAAAGGTAGATGCTTTACATGCAATAGAGTAGGTCATATGGCTAATCAATGCAGATCAAGAGGATATCAGTCAAATATGCAAAGAAATGTTATTTGCCAAATCTGCAATAGGTCCGGTCATAATGCTAAAGTCTGCAGAAACAAGTATCAGGACAAAAGAGGTCCGGTGTATAATCAGAATCAAGACAAGGGTAAACAAAAGATGAATGCGGATGAAGTTAGGAATCAGATGAGCAAGATTTGGGTGAAGAAAAGTTCAGAGAATGTAGAGGTTGGATCCGCACCAAACTCTGGTGCTGATATTTCTTCCGGAAATTAAAAAGTGAGCTCAGGCTCAGGGGGAGACTCAAAGAAAATCCTGTTCCCCCAGCCAAACAAGTGGTGCCGGATGTGGCACAAGATGCGGAGTAAAGGGTTTAAAGATATAAGTCCTGAGATGATCCAGATAAGATTTAAGAGGTCCACATGGAGTTATGAAGAAGCTATGATCGATCAAGTAAGACCTGTTCCGGGAGATGCTCCGGTATGACAGAGGATTACAAACAGGTCCGGAGAGATCCGGAAGTGCACTATCTTATTCTGCGAATTGGACAGAGTGTTTGGGATGTTCTTGTAATGTGTTACCTTGATTTATTCATGATTGAAAGATCCGGATGATATTCACAGATCAGGACTAATCTGGATACTCCAAGCTATCCAGACAAGGCAAACCGGAATAATGTAGGTGAAGCATTTATTGCAGACAGATATTAGGGTTTGCAGAGCAATATAAGGGATTTCTCAAAAGTCATCTGCTCATTCTGCACTCAAGAAGAAGCGAATAGTGGAGCTCTGCAACAAGATTCATCAAGCACACCAAGGATCTCCTGCCGAAGTCATTGCATAAAGAAATCAATCCAATCATTCCGTGCAAATCGAAGGCGCATAAGGTATTCTCCGTTTTTCATTACCTCACTGCAAATCTTTGAAGAATGGCTACTCCAAATATAGTTAAGATCTCTGATAGACCTCGCCCCTCATTCAAGAAACATCCTTACAAATCATTGGAGGTAGATCCACTAGGAGCCTTCTCTAGTGTTCCTCATGGTGTATTGCATACGGAAGATATTAGGGTTTACATCCATGCGAATCTTGAAGACTTTGGAGAATCAAAACTGATGGATATCTATCACAAACAATTGATAGATGACTCCTTTGAGATCAAACCTCAGTATAAAGCCATCCAGGACAAACACTTTGCACAGTGCATTCATTTCCCCTGTTTTGAAGAAGATGAATGGGTCTGGTATGTACTAAGTAGAGTACATGACAACTTCCTATGGTTGAACCAGCCCTTCAAGATCACCAAAGATGCAATTAGGGCTGTAACCGGTCTGCACTCATCCGGTGGTTTACCTGTTCTCAAGTCTGTCAAAAATCAGACAGTTAGTGATGCAACCGGATCCAAGTTTGACAAGAGAGCTATGACAGTTGATGACATCACTGAACCGGATTTCAAATTTGCAGCTATGATAATTGGTTACAAAATCTATCATTCCAGTAGGGAAAATTCAGTACCGGGAACTGCAATCTACACAGCTTATCAAATGTTAAAGGAGAATGCAGACTATGACTTGTGTGAGCTTCTTGTGAACCAACTCTTTAAAAATCTGCAGAAGATCAAGAAGGACAAGAAAAACTCCTTCAAGTATGGCAATCTGATCCTTTGTCTCTTCTTTTACTACATGAATGAGCTTCCCAGATCCAGTGGATGGGTATGGCAAAATGACAGACCGGTTGCCATCCAAATCAGAGACTATTTGCATGAACTTGGGGATGCCAAAGCAAGAAATACAGCTCTATGGGGATACTTCAAGAACTTCCAAAGCATGATGCATGCAAGAGAAAGAATACCCCAATCCCTTGTAGAAAAGTACAAAGACACAGTATGCTTCATGGTTGAAACAGATCAGTGTCTAATGGAGGCAGTAGAGCCAAGGACTGTTTGGATCATGCCCATGGGGTATGAAGTGGATGAACAGATAGTAGAGCTGCATGTTCAACACATGCTAAGCCAGCCCAAAGATCCTAAGGCAGAAAGGTTTGGAACCTTTGAGGAACTGAGTGTAAAAATACATGTAGAACTCAGGGAATCGGAGATAAAGAGGAAGGTAAGAAAAGAAGTTGAGCATATTGCTCAAGGCCTAGGAATCTCAAAAGAGGCACTTGATGCCAGCCGGGAAAAGAGGAGGAAGGCTGAGGAAGAAGAGAAAAGTAAAGAAAGTGTTCCGGTTGAAACTCCCACCCGGACCAGATCATCAAAAAGATCTGCACCTCCCACAACCAAAAGTTCAAAACCGGAAGTCCAGGCATCCGGTAAAAGATCCAAGACAAAAGCCACAAGGGCTTATGAAAGCCAAAAGGATGAAGAGGAAATAGAGTCAGATGAGGGAGTAAAAGAAATAAAGAAGCAGAAGAAGAAAGGATCCGGTAAACCCTCCACAGGCCAAGACAAGGATGAAATGGCGGAGGTATCTGTTGAAAAGCCCACTCTATCTCTAGAGAGCGTAATCAAGTCGGTCACGGTGGATGGAAACCTTCAACCAATGACTGAATTTTATGATGACTTCAGTGGGGCTGACCAAAAGACTTTGCAGGAAGCCACAGTCAAATATCTGAACATATACAATAAGGCTTTCATTGAGATCATATCTCTTATTCCTAAAAGCCTAGAAAAGGAATTAGAAATAAGAAAGAACAATGCTCATGCAAAAGATCTTGAGATCCGGGAGCAGATAGCTATTCAGCTATATCCTCAAATTGATCCCAAGACAATGAACATAATCTTCAAGGACTGCAAAGATGAGTTCAGAAGTAAAGCCAGGATGAATCAACTCATGCTTGGTGAGACTGACAAAGTGGCCCAAGAGACAGAAGAGATCCTCCGGAAGGCCTTCAAAAGGTTCAATCTTCCTGTTGTAGAGGACTTAGGTGCAGAAACAACTGAGGACTTGGAACCCTCTGCTCCAGAAGAAGTGGCCTATGAACAAGCTAGCATCTCTCCTCCGGTTTCCCCTACAGTCTCCGGATCCAAAGAAGAAGAGAAATTACAAGAGAAGGAAGCAGTGGTGAAAGACAAAGAGGTTGACAGTTCCAAGACTGCAGAAGAAAAGAAACATCTGTCTCCGGCAAGAGACACTGCACAAACTGTTCAACAATTTTTGAGTAAAGAAACTTTAGAGATTGATGAACCGGAGCTTCTAAAAGGCCCATTCGACTTTGACTCTCTCTCTCCGGTACAAACAATGAAGATAGCTTCATTTGCAAATGCCAAGGCAAATGAAAAACTCCTGAAGTCTCATATGGAAGACTGTGAGTTGATAGAGGCTGCTTCCGGAGTACTTGTAAAGATTATGCCATCAATCCAGATAGATCCGACAGCCTCCTCTTCCGGTAATCTAAAAACCTTAGTCAGCAGTGTTGATACACATTTTGATTCTCTAGAAAAATCAGCTGAAGAAAAAGTCCGGAAGGAATTTTTGGATAAAAGATTTTCAGAAGTATTAGAATTAATCTCTAAAGATAGGAAGATTGTGAGCATTGGAATAAAGAGCTTAGAGAATGCTCTTAAGGATGGCGGTGACATCTACAAATTTTGTATATCCTGGTCAAAGGCAACAGCAGCAATTGATAAGAAAATAAAAGAGGAACAGGACAAGCTACAAAGCTTATCTCAAAGTTTTGATCCTCTCTCTTCCTCCATAATAAATCAAGAATGTCAGACTATTGCAGTCTTGAATGAAATAAAGAATCTTGAGAAGGAAAGGAAGAACATCACTAACCGGATGGGAGAACTTAGACGGATTATAATCCCTAAGTTGGAAACTATGCATGAGGCCATCAGTGATGCTCAGACCACCGCCCAAACAAATGATCCGACAGATCTCAAGAGGGCAGAAGCTTTTGCATTTTTGTTGAGTGGTCACATTTCAATTTTGGATAGAATAAAGCAAAGTTGGGCTACAGAAATGATCCAATTGCAGACATCCTTTGCAGACATTCTTCAGTATATGTGAGTATGTAAATATGCGGCTATGTATAGAAAATTTTTGAAAATTTTGATATGCGGACCCTACCCTTTGCCATTGATGTCAAAGGGGGAGTGAGGAGCAGTGAAAAATGAGGAATCCAATTAAGGGGGAGTTCCAGAAATTGTATATAAAGACAGAGCATCAGCAAAGGGGGAGCATAGTGTAAACACTTAGTCATTTTTCACTAAGTGTTGCCATCAATGCCAAAGGGGGAGATTGTTGGCAAGAGACACTATATGGATTCATGGTTGTTGTCATTGATGGCAACAAAGGTCATCCCACATATCCGCAAGTCATGATGTGTCTCTACCGGAAGTCAGAATAAAGAATGTTGTGGTCCGGTGAACAAGAACAGAGCATGTGGCAAGGTCCGACAGATTGATCCGGATCTCTCAGAGGAAGTGTCTTGGTGCAGTGCGGATTTGGGGAAGTCAAGAGGACTACCTTGAGTGGTATATTCCAAGGATTTAGCCTCCGGTGATGGACAAGGAGAAAGATATGAATAGTTGAGTACCGGATTCCTGAGAGACAGTGAAAACAGAGAAAGAACTGACTGATAGAGTATCAGACTACTTTCCGGATTTGTTACTATTGATGATAGAGGTTGTGAAGGCATGAATCATGTTTGGCCGACATGATTAATGATATCTACAAGTATATGCTTGATCCGCATTGCTTGGTGAGGAAGGATTCAGCCGACAGAACAAGAGTTTGTAAGAAACTAGACTGTTCCGGATGCCGACTAGAAAGGTGATGAAATTACTTGTGCGGATATATATAGAGGATGGATTTAGTTGTGAAGGGTGTGATGGTGTGAAGATATATGTGAAGAAGTACAGAACAGAGCAGAAGTAGCAAGAAAGATCCGATATGTGAAAGGATAGCAGAATAAAGAACAGAGGAAAGATGAAGTGCAGCAGATCAGTGTACTGAGCCTAACCGGAACTGAACTCCAGCATATGCAGATGCTTCCAATCAGTTCAAGACTGTGATTCTTATCACTTTGTAGACAGTGTGTCTTCTTGTAGGCAGTGGGCCTCTTGTGAGCAGTGTGCTCGGGCAGTGAGCCCTAATTGGCAAGTGCCATTTTGTAATTTCCTATTCTTCTAACAGAGAATAATTTTGGGTTAATCACCCCGTGGTTTTCTCCCTTAACAGGGTTTCCACGTCAAAAATACTGTGTTATGTGTTTCTTATTTCATGGTAATATTTTTGTGTTTGATTCAATGCTGCATCAATTAATAAGAAATTCCAATAAGGGAAATAATTAGGATAACTGATTCACCCCCCCCCCTCAGTTATCAACACTTCCATGCCATAACATGCTTCCACAATCTTCATGGGATCTCTGCAATTATTGGAATTAACTAAGTTGGCTAAGACTGGTTGCGCGCTACGTTATTTGGGAGTAATCTTCAAACACGATCTCATTTCCTTAATGTGGACCAATGTAAAGGTAGGAACATGATCAAGAGGAATCCACAAGCATGTTGAAATCATCAGGAGTAACTGCACAAACACAAACCATTTTATTCATAAGATTCTTCACACTGGAGCACATGAACTTCACTGTCTTCAACTGTCATAAAAGAAAGATAGCTTGCAGACCACCAAAACATGAACCATTGCAATTATAAGAACTTATAATCATCCCATACTTCCCTTTAGAACTGTAGAGAAAAACACTTAAATTCTGAGGAATGTAGAGAAAAATACTTTCTCCCTGTCACCAGAGAATAATCAAAGAAGGCAGGTTTTACTTTAGTGAATGCAACTCTCTCAATTATTCAAACTGGAGGCTCAAACTTAGGATTTAGTATCTTCAGACATTGCTTTAAATAACTCCCAATCCGTAAACCCAGATCTTCAAGCAGCAAGAAATGCAGAGTAATCTACCAGATTGTTCTTTAGCATACAACTCACTGTCTATACTGTACTTGACTATAACTCACTTGTTTCTTCCGGAGAGGCCAATTTTCTCAATATCCTCAACATACAAAGCTTCTAAACAAGTAATAGAATAGGAAATAGTTGACACCAATGACAACACCGATTAGGCACATACTTGCAACAATCTCCCCCTTTGTCATTGATGGCAACATATGATGTGAAAACTTGTAACAACCATCAAGATAGGATTCTGCCCCTATCTCTTTACACATCTGCACTCTTTCTTTCTGACCAAGATTCTCCCCCTATCTCTTTACACATCTACACTCTTTCTAAGTTTTTCACATGACTTATCTTCCCCTTTGACATCAATGGCAAAGGGAACATACTTGCACTCTTTTGCTCTGATTCAATTTCTCTTCTAAACTCTCTAACTACTCCCCCTAAGAAGTAGCAGTAAAAGCATCAATCTAGATATGAAGGAGCACCACCGGACTGATGCACTCTTGTGCATCTTAGTTTAGAGTAGGAGGGGTAATAACCCATAACATTTCTTTGAGATACTCAAAAGTATCCTTAGGTAGAGGTTTGGTGAAAATGTCTGCAATTTGGTCTTTTGTAGATACATATTCCAACTTGACTTCATTCTCAGTCACTTTTTCCCTCAAAAAGTGATATTTTATGGATATATGCTTTGTCCTTAAATGCATTGCTAGATTCTTTGATATGTTTATGGTAATTGTATTGTCACAAAAGATTGCAATTGGATCTTCATACACAACTCTGATGTCCTTCAATGTCTACTTCATCCACAACACTTGAGTACAACTACATGCTGCTGCAATATATTCTACTTTTGTGGTGGATAGAGATATTGAGTCTTATTTTTTGCTTATCCAAGATACCAGTCTTTTTCCCAAAAAGAATGCACCTCCACTTGTACTTTTTCTGTCATCTACATCTCTGGCCCAATCTGCATCAGTGTATGCACTAAGAGTGAAATCATTGTCCCTTTGATGCCACAAACCATAATCCATTGTGCCTTTCAAATATCTTAGAATTCTCTTGACTGCCATCACATGCGACTCCTTAGGCTCTACTTGAAATCTTTCCACAAGACAAACTGCATGCATTATGTCAGGTCTAGTTTGAGTTAGATAAAGTAATCCTCCAATCATAGATATGTACCTTTTCTGATCTATCATAGGTGAATCATCATTTTTCCTCAACTTACAACTAGTTATCATGGGAGTATTTACCAGTTTAGAGTCTTCCAGCCCAAACTTCTTTAACAACTATTTCACATACTTAGACTAAGAAATGAAGATACCCTTATCTGATTGATTTATTTGCAAACCTAAAAAGAAATTCATCTCACCAAACATGGACATTTCAAATTTACTTTGCATTTCTCTAGCAAAAACTGTGCACATACCTTCATTTCCTCCAAAGATAATGTCATCAACAAAGATTGCCACAATTAGGATTTGTTCATTATTGATCTTGAAGTAGAGATTGTTGTTGGTGGTACCCTTGGTGAATCCTAACTGTATCAAATACTTATCCAATCTAGCATGCCAAGTTCTAGGGGCTTGTTTTAACCCATTCAATGCCTTCTTTAATCTGCATACCATGTCACCCTGATGTGATGACTGGAATCCTTTTGGTTGTTCAATATAGATTTCTTCTTCCAACTCTCCATTCAAGAATGCAAACTTTACATCCATCTAATATACCTTAAATTTTTGTAGGCCACAAATGCTAGAATATTCTTATAGCTTCAATCCTTGCCATTGGTGCAAATGTTTCCTCAAAATCTATTCCTTCAACTTGAGAGTATCTTTTGCATACCAACCTTTCTTTGTTTCTTACCACACCATTCTCATTCATCTTGTTTCTAAAAACCCACTTGGTACCAATTACATTTTTATTTGCTTGTCTAGGAATAAGATCCTAGGTCTGATTCTTCTCTATCTGAATCAATTCTTCTTTCATAGCATTTACACAATTCTCATCATTGTAAGCTTCAATCATAGTCTTAGGTTCAATCTTGAAAATCAGACAGAAATTTACATGTTCTTCTATAGCTCTTCTTAACTGTCAGAATTCCTTTACTCTTATCTCCTATTATTTGATCTTTAGAATGATTAAGTTTTGCATACCTTGGTGTCTTGGTAGCACTTTCTAGAGCTTGATCCTCTTCATCTGAGTTGTCTTCATGATGTACCACTTCTGAAAGATCTGGTTTATCTGATTCATATCCACTTGATTCTGGAGACCTTTCCTTTCTTTCATCGACTTGACATTTGCACTTTCAATTATCTTATTCAACCTATTATTATAACACCAGTAGGCCTTGCTCTTGGTTGAGTAACCAAGGAAGATTCCTTCATCACACCTAGCATCAAACTTGCCTAGATCTTCTTCTCTTTTGATATAACATTTGCTACCAAAAACTTTGAGATATTTCATAGTAGCAACTTTACCATACCACAATTCATAAGGAGTCTTAGAACTATTACCTTTAACTTGGATTATGTTTAGGATATATACAACAGTATGAATTTCCTCTCTCCAATATACTTCTGGAAGATCAACTTCCTTCATCATGGTTCTAGCAACTTCTGGAACTGTTCTGTTCTTTCTTTCAACGACTCCATTTTGTTGTGGAGTTCTAGGTGCAGATAACTGTCTCTTTATCCCATGTTCTTCACAAAAGAAATTGAATTCATTTGATGTGAATTCTCCTCCTCTACCAAACCTTAAACATTTGATCTTCAAATCCATCTCATTTTCAACCATTGCCTTAAATGCCTTGAACTTATTCAGAGCTTCTAATTTTTCTTTCAAAAAGATAACGCAAGTCATTCTAGAATAATCATCAATAAGAAACATGAAATACCTATCTCCTTGCAAACTTCTTACTCTGGTAGGTCCACACAAGTTTGTATGCACTAGTTCCAATCGTCCATCAACTGATTGGTCCATGCTTTTGAAACTTGAACTCTTGTTTGTTTCCCAAATTGACACTCCTTGCAAATAGGATTAGCAAGATTCACAAGCTTAGGCAAATATCTAACAACCTGTGCAGTACTTATCTTCATAATGTTATCAAAATTGATGTGACACAACCTTCTATGCCATAGCCAACTTTCATTTGCCAACAAACAATAATTATCAGCTATGTTCAAGTGATAGATATTACCTCTAGTCTTCTTACTAGTTGCAATGATTGTTCTAGAGCTTTCGCTGATCTTGCATCCATTGTCCTTGAATCTTAAGTCATAACCTTTGTCACACATGTGACCCACACTCAAAAGATTGTGCTTTAATCCTTTCACATATAAGACATCTTCAATATTATGATTGCCATCATAGATCATTTTCCACAAATCTTACTAGTTGTATCATCTCCAAACCTAACTAGTCCACCATCATATCTTTCCAAACTCACAAACTTACTTTTGTCACTAGTCATGTGGTGAGAGCAGCCACTATCAATAACCCATTCATCTTTGTCTTCAACAACCTGGGCAGCCAAAGCACTTTCCACTAATTTTTCTTTCTTCACATAGCTAGCAGGATTAGTAGACACAGGTTCTTCTTTAATAGAAATAAAATAGCATTCATTACCAGAAGTACTAATGTTAGTTGGTTCACCATTATCTAATACTCCTTCATCATCATCAAAATCTTCAACATAATAACATTTATTTTGGATCCTAGGCATGTTCTCGTATCTCTTCCTATTTCTTTCAATTCTTTCAAGACATCTGGAAGCAAAGTGGCCTACTTTACCACAGGAAAAACATTTAAAAGGTAATTTACCTTTGAACTTATCAGATCCTCTTTGCAGTCTATCCACAAAGTTAGCTTCAATTTCATCAAACTCATCATCTGATTCTACCTTGTATTTTTTTGATATGGAGGTTTTCCCAGAAGTACTAGCTTTGACAGCAATCTCTATTTTTGGCAGGGCATCACCAAACTCTCTCATTTCAAAAGTAGTAAGCTTACCAAGCAACTGATCTCTGTCAATAGCCTTTACTTGCATAAATTCTTCAATTGCAGCTACCTTGTGACTGTAGGACTTTGGTAGTGATCTGAGAATTTTCATCACAACTTCCTTATCACCGATAGTTCCCCCTATACCTTTTATTCCGATGATAAGTTCATCAACTCTTTGCATAAAGGCTGTTATGTTTTCATCTTCAAACTTTCATATTTCACTTTTAGACTTTGTAGCTTGGCCTCATTCATAGAATCATCTCCCTCATACAAATTTTTCAGCTTTTCCCATACCTTATTTGTAGTTTCAAGATCCACAACTTTTGTCAGTACTAAGTCATTCAATGAACTTAACAGAGCATCTTTTGCTTTAACAACCACTTCATATTCCTTGATTTTGTCTTCATTTGTCAAACCATTTTGAGGCAAGGTGTATTTTGTTTCTGTAGCTTTCCATACTTTGTAACCAAGACAAAGAAGATGACTTTTCATTCGTGCCTTTCAAAGAGCATAATTTGTCCCATCAAAATGTGGCTCTTCCTTCTTATAAGACATTTTGGATCTTCCTCAAGCTGTTAGACTTTCTTCATAGGAACTTGGCTCTGATACCAATTATTTTAAAGCACTGGACAACTGAGAGGGGGGGGTGAATCAGTTGTCCCAAAAACTCAAACACTTCTGCACTTAAACATTAAACACTTATTCACACTTATTATGATTAAAAAAAGAATGCATGAAATCAAAAGCTTAAATACAGATGCAACATCAAACATAAGAGACACCAGATTTTTACGTGGAAAACCCCAAAGTGGGGAAAAACCACAGAGAGGATTAGCTCTCAAAATATATTACAATCTTTGAAAAATGATGTTTAGGCTTGGTCAATCCATGGGCCCAGAACATGTTGGCTCACTACCATGAAGTACAGTTAGGTCTAGCAAGCTCACTGCCTCAACCCTAAACTTAGAAAGATTACAATAAGGGTTCTTAAACCCTGAGGTCTATTAAACCCTACTGGTGGCTCACTACCAAGCTCACTGCCAAAATCACCATCTTCTTCATGTCTAAGATTAATACATTGAAGTACAATAGTTCCTCTACTCTACCTTGCCCTTCTCTACCTTATCTACTCGCCCTTTTCCTTATCTTCCCATTTTTGCACAAGGACACCTTTTCCATGACTCAATTACAAGTATTTATACACTTCATCAACCTTGGAATGATCATCAAGGTCGGCATTACAATCATCAACCATTGGACAAATCTCCAAGGTCGACATTACAAACATTTACAAAATAGGTCTTAACCTAATACAAAAATATGCTAAGGAATTGTAGTATAGATGTATGTGGATCATGCCACACCTTAGTTGGGAATCAAACATGATCTTCCATGCCATAACATGCTTCCAAAATCTTCAAGGGATCTCCGCAATTATTGGAATTAACCAAGTCGGCTAAGACTGGTTCCACGCTACGTTATTTGGGAGTAATCTTCAAACACGATCTCATTTCCTTAACGCAGACCAATGTAAAGGTAGGAGCATGATCAGGAGGAATCCACAAGCACATTGAAATCATCAAGAGAAACCGCACAAACACAAACCACTTTATTCATAAGATTCTTCACACCGGAGCACATGAACTTCACTGTCTTCAACTGTCGTAAAAGAAAGATAGCTTGCGGACCACCAAAACATGAACCAATACAATTATAGGCACTTATCATCATCCCAGACTTCCCTTTAGAATTCTAGAGAAAGACACTTTAATGCGGAGGAATGCGGAGCAAAATACTTTCTCCCTGTTACCAGAGAATAATTAGAGAAGGCATGTTTTACTCTGGTAAATGCAACTCTCTCAAATCTTCACACTGGAGGCTCAAACTTAGGATTTAGAATCTTCAAACATCCCTTTAAATAAATTCCAATCCACAGACCAAGATCTTCAAGCAGCAAGAAATGCGGAGTAATCTACCAGACTGTTCTTCAGCATACAACTCACTATCTATACTGCACTTCACTATAACTCACTTGTTTCTTCCGGAGAGGCCAATTTTTTCAATATCCTCAACATACAAAGATTCTAAACAAGTAATAGAATAGGACATAGTTGACACCATTGACAACAAAGATATGTTGACATCAATGACAACACCGATTAGGCACATACTTGCAACAATATTCACATGAAAGATTACTACATCAAGTGCAAAGGTATTGGCACTTTGGGAGAAGACAATCATAGTTTGTAAGTTGAATGGCCAAGAGGATGATAGTGAAAACTCATTACTATATGAGAACCAAATATATATAAGATTTGCAGTACCAATAGCACAAGATACAACAAATTCAATGACATAGTTCAAATTCAAGATACAACAAATTCTATTAGTGATTCAAGATACAACAAAATTATATATATATATATATATATATATCATATTTTAATGATTCTAATTCTATTAATACACATAATGATGACTTTTTAACTTAGATAGTTCCACATTTAGTGATTGTGAATGTTCTAAAGAACATAAAGTGAATTAAATTGGACATAAAGAACATACCTTAGAATTTGAAATTTGAGTTGACCAATTCTCCAGAATTTGTCTTCAGAATCTTCAAATTATTCTTTTTCTCAAGTTTGATTATGAATTCTATATAACTCTAGAATAGGATTAGTGAAATTTATGGGAAAAACAAACATATATCATCAAATTCAATCTATATCAATGGTAATTAGCTTTGAAACACTATGAAACATGAAACATTCAATTTAAATAATCAAATTTTGTCCAAAAACATGCAAAATTAGTTCTTCTATGTTGAAAAAACAAAAAAGGTCGTGTATTGATCAAAAAATGATTCTTAATATGTCAAACAACATGAAAAAGTGTTTTCTTGTCTAATAGCATGCATGAAAAGAAGGGAATAATAAACATGTGGGGTCTGAATCACGAATCCCACATGGTTTTTTCTTATTTTTTTGCTTCCCATAATGCGAGAGCGCATTCTGGGAAGCATGAAACATTAAGCTTTCATTCCAACCAAATTAATTCCTAATCAATCCCAAATCATCTCTAATCCATTCAATTTCATCTCTAATCATCCATAAACCACTTCACACCATCCCAAATAACATTCAAATCAATTTAACTTCATCCCTAATCATTTTCAAATCAACCTAGATTTCATCTCAAATACCATCCCTAAACTATCCCTAAATCATTCTACTCATTCCCTAATCAGCCCTAAACCACTTCACACCATCCCTAAAAACATTCTAGTCATTCCCAAATCATTCCTAATCTAGTCAATTTCACCTCTCATCATCCCTAAACTAATCCATTTCATCCCAACTCCATCCCAGATCAATCTAAGCTCCAAGTTATTTGTTTGATTATCTATATTTTCTTGGGGACCAAGTGTCTCCTCATGGGATATTGATGGATAATGAATAGGACTAGTGGGATGATGGATAATGAATAGGAGTGATGTGGGTTACTTGCTCATGGATAAGATATTGATCATAGATAATATCTTGATCATAGGGAGGATAAGCATGGATAGTGCGATATTAGATATTTATAGGGTACTTGTGGGGATGCATTGATATTCATTGGATTGGGGAGTAAGAGGTGGTGATGCGGGTTCACTAGGAGATGTTGGAGGATCAATGATGGGATCTATGTAGAGAGGTTGACCATGAGATGGTAAGCGATCTGGGATGGGATTAGATGGGATGTTTGGATTTTGATTAGGATGGGTGGTTGGTGTTTCCACATACTTTAGACTAGGCTCTTAACATAGCTATTAGGTTTCTTAGATGGATGTGATGAATTATTGGATGGGATCAATAATCTTTGGATGTTTGACAACATGGCTACATGATGGGGTTTGACTTGGACTTATGGTAGGAGACTCTTCAATGAAATGGAGACATAAGAGTGGATGATGGTGTTGGAGTGGTAGAAATGTTATTAGGAAGTTCTTTGTTAGGCTCAAGGATAGGAATTTGAGTACATGATGTTCTTAGATTCCTTGCTAATAGTCCTCGGGTCACATCCTTCATGGCTTCATGGGTTGTTAGACTAGGATATGCATATAGTTGATGGACAATGATGGAAGATGTTGTGGGGTTAGGATTAAGATCGAGTGAATGGATATAGGAGGGGATGGATTAGGATTGTGAGTGTTAGAGGGGGATGAAATTGGATCAGTGGATTTGGATGGCTCCATATCTTTGCTTTTATTCTTGGATTTTGTAAAGAGTCTTTGGAGAAAAATTTTCAAGCGTTCATGGGTTGATGGATTAGAGCTTAGAATATTTGATGGTGGATTAGATGGTGAGTTATATGGTGGATGGATGATAGGGATTGATGGACTAGGAGATGGGTGGACTAATGTGTTAGGATTAGGAGGATTGGAAGGAAATTATAAAATAATTCCCCTTTAACCCTAACCCCTAAACCCTAAACTTTAGCAACCCTAGAAACTCATAAACCCTAAATAATGCCCCTAAAGGTCTAAGCAACCCTAAACTCATAAACCCTAAATAATACTCCTAAACTTGAGAAACCCTAAACCTCTCTCTCTCTCCCAAAACCTTAAAACCCTAAATAATGCCCCTAAAACCTAACCCCTAAACCATAAACTCAAGCAACCCTAAACCCATAAACCCTAAATAATTCCACTAAACCCTAAACTTAAGCAACCCTAAACTTATAAACCTAACCAACCCTCTCTCTCTCCAAAACAAGAAAACTAGGACTCTCTCTCTCTCTCTCTCTCTCTCCCCTTATCACCCTATCTCTCCCCTCTCTCTCCTCTATCCCTCTTGTTGGCAGGAGACACATTGTAGCTTCATGAGTGTTATCATTGATGGCAACAAAGCTCATCCCACCCATCCACAAGACATGGTGTGCTTATACCAGAAGTCAGATTGAAGAGTGTTATGGTCCGGTGACCAAGAACAGAGTATGCAACAAGGTACGACAATCAGGTCCAGATCTCTAAGAGGGAGTATCTATGTAAAGTGCAGACTTGGGGAAGTCAAGATGAGTACCATGACTGATAGATTCTAGGGATTGAGCCTCTGGTAATGAAAGAGTAAAGAGATATGAGCACCTAAGTATTGGGTTCCTGTTTAGCAGAGTAAACTAAGGAAGAATTGATCGGCAGAGCATCAGACCTTAATCCAGATGAGATATTGATGGTGATCAAGCTTACTAAGGTATCATTCATGATTGACCAACATGATTGATGACTTCTATGAGCATCTCTTTGATTCACATCACTTGATAAGCAAGGATTCAGCCGATAGACCAAGAGTTTGGGAAAATAGTAAGTATTCTGGATGCTGACTAGAAAGTGGATAAAATCCTTGGTGTAGATATATATACCAAATTGATTTTAGTATGAAGAGTAGTTGTGTGTGTTGTGGTGTGCGAAGAAAAGTAGAAGTGCAGTGTGGAAGTAGTAAGGTAGGTCCGATCGTATGTGATAGGACAACAACACCAAAGAAGAGAAAGAATGAAGTGCAGTAGATCAGTATACTAAGCCTAGCCGGAACTGAACTCCAGCATATGTGGATGCTTCTCATTAGTTCAAGTATCTTGTTACTCTCTTTATTACTTGTAGATAGTGAGTCTCTTGTAGGTAGTGAGCCTCTTGTGAGCAGTGTGCTCGAGTAGTGAGCCCTAACTGGCAAGTGCCATTTTGTATTTCTATTCTTCTAACAGAGAATACATTCTTGGGTTAGTCACCCCATGGTTTTTCCCTTAACAAGGTTTTCCACATCAAAATCATTGTGTTATGTGTTTTGACTTTGTTTCTATTTTCATGATTATGGATGCTTATTTGCTTTGATACTACACTAGTTGTTAAAGAAGAACAAAAAGTTAAATTAATTAAGATAACTGATTCACCCCCCCTCTCAGTTATCAACACCTCTTCCTCCCTCTCCTCTCCCATATCAACAAAGAATATGGAAACAAGAAAACTAGGACATGCAAAGAGGGACGAGGATATAAATTGGGATGATGAAATGGAAACAAGATAATTTATGAAATTTCATTGGATGGGAAGAATGATGAGGAGAGGTAGAGAGGGGAGGGAAGTAGAGAGTGAGAGAAAGGGTAGGAGGTAGAGACACGATAGAAGTAGAGAGTAAGAGAGGGTAGGAGGTAGATAAGGGAAGGAAGAAGAGAGAGAGGGTAGGAGGTAGACAGAGAGAGAGAGAGAGAGAGAGAGAGAGAGTCAAAAAGAGGGTAGGAGGAGTAGAGACTCAAAAAGAGGGTAGGAGGCAGACAGGTGAGGGAAGTAGAGAGTGAGAGAGAGGGTAGAAGGTAGAGAGGGAGGTAGAGAGGGGAGGGAAGTAGGGACTCAGAGAGGGTAGGATGTAGAGAGGGGAGGGAAGCAGAGAGTGAGAGAGACGATAGGAAGTATAGCTACCCTTGTAGACATGTATGTAAACTATGGAAGCATAGACAAGGTATGTCAATTGTATGACGTAACACCTCAAAGAGATGTTCTGTAATGGAATACAATGATTGCAAGATATGAAAAAAATGGATTTGTTGAAAAGGCTTTAGAAACTTTCAAGCAAATGCAATTGGCATGTGCATAGCCAAACATGCTCAGCATAACGCGAGCACGTTATAACACACTCGCGTTATGTGAACTTTTAAGCAAATGCAATTGGCATGTGTATAGTCAAACATGCTCAGCATAACATGAGCACGTTATAATGCGCTCGTGTTATGTGAACTTTCAAGCAAATGCAATTGGTATGTGTCTAGCCAAACATGCTTAGCATAACACGAGCGCGTTATAATGTGCTTGCATTATGTGAACTCATATAATGTGAGTGCATTATAATGCGTTATACTGATCTTTGTTTAATGTGTTTTTACCAATTTTTAGCAAAATTTGGAGATAATCTGGAGCATGCTCCCCATTAGGATGACACTTTTTTTAATGAAAACTCAAAAACAAATACCACCATAATCTTAAGCTCTCTGTTAGCTATCTAACCATATTTGTTTTTCACATTTTGAGTACGTTAAGGGTTTCATCTTTAATATCTTTTGTTAGTGTGTCCATCTTTTGTCAAAAACTAGTGAGACTAGTATTTTTTATTTTTTTTGACCATTCATCTAAATTTGAAATAAGTTACATTTTTAGAAACTAGACTACATTCTACATGTATTTAAAAAAATTAATTTTCAATTAGTTTTCAATAATTTTAGGGGGGAGCATGCTCAAATTTCTATTTTTTAGGATGTGTCCACTTTGAAAATTACTAAAAAATCAATTATTCATGAAAAATTATCAGAAAAATCAAGATTAAACTACATGGTGTTAGCTAATTTTTCACTAGAGCGATTATTGAAATACTAAAAAAAGGTTAAAATTTTAGGGGGAACACACCAAATGCTATGTTATGTTTTTTTGAGAAAAACATGAGCAATTTGTGTGCTCCCCCTTTTTGAACCCCTTAATCTCAACCATTTTTGGAAAGGAAGTAGTAGTTTAGAAACTAGATTCAGAGCACTATGACTCTTATTTTTGTTCCATCTTCAAATTTTGAGTGTAGCTATCTTCAATTTCTCATCCAACATCAATGTTTTCTAATTTCAAAAAAAAAGTGGCATCTTAAGGCCCCATTTTAGTCCCTCATCTTTGTGCACTTACCCATGTACCAATTCCAACAGTCCAGTAGACGACTGATCCTTGACTTTGAAGCTTCTTGTTTTCTTTCCAATCTGACATTCCTTACAAACAACATTGATGGGCTTTGTAATCTTTGGAACATCTCTCACAGCTTGAACTGAACTTATCCTTACCAGGCTATCAAAATTGATGTGACACAATCTTCTATGCCATAGCCAAATCTCATTGATATGAGTCATAAGACAATAACTATAACCACCTTTGAGATGATAAACATTTCCACTTGTCCTCTTTCCAGCAGCAACCATTGTTCTAGAGATTTTTTTGATCTCACAGCCATAATCTTGAAACATAAGATTGTATCTTTTGCTACACATCTGCCCAACAATCAAAAGATTATGCTTTAAACCCTTAACATAAAGAACATCATCAGTGTTATGCTTTCCATCAAAACTGATTAAACCTTTTCCATAGATCTTAGCAACTGCATCATCACCAAACCTAACTACTCCACCATCATATTTTTCAAGTTTAACAAACTTACTCTTATCACCTGTCATATGATTTGAGCATCCATTTTTAATGACCCAATCATCCTTTTCTTTTGTAGCATGAAAAGAAGACAATATAGTGCCTTCAGGGTTAGTACTTGCTTTCGGACCTTTTTCCTTCACACAACTTCCAGAGTTAGCAAAAATAGTTTCATCTCTTAAGGCTATGAATAAGCATTCATTGTCATTATCATTCTCATAATTAGATTCCTCATCAGAAATACTTGCATCTTCTCTAACATAGTAACTTTTCTTAACCACCTTACCTCTGTTTTCCCTATTCTTAATTCTTAGAGCTCTATCTAGACATCCTGAACTTTCCAGATCTGATTCCAATACCCTTTTTCCTGAGCCACCTTACCTCTATTTTCCCTATTCTTAATTCTTAGAGCTCTATCTAGACATCCTGAACTTTTCGGATCTGATTCTAGTACCCCTTCTCATAAACTTAGCTTCCACTTAATCAAGGTCTTCCGGATCTGATTCCACAATCTTCTCTGATTTGCCACCCTTAAAAGTAGTCTCATCCTTCATAGTTCACTAGTTGTGCCAAACTCTCTTATTTCAAAAGTAGTTAAGGTGCCAAGCAACTAATCTTTGGTAAACTAATTTAAGTTTTGTAATTCTTCAATAGTAGAAATCTTATGACTGTAAGCTTTAGGAAGAGTTATGAGTACCTTCAATATCACTTCTTTATCATCTATATTTCTGCCAAGTCCTTTGATACCATTGACAACTTCATCCACCTTCTCTAAGTAGCTTGTAATGTTTTCATCTTCAGACATTCACATGGTCTCAAATGTGAACTTCAAACTCTACATTTTAGCTTGTTTGACCTTATCATCTCCTTCAGAAACACTTTCCAACTTTTTCCAAATCTCATCAACAGTTTTCAAATTCACAACTTTCACCAACTTGGAATTAGTAAGACCAGTAAGAAGAGCATGTTTTTCCTTACCATCAATTTCAACATCTTTGATCTAATCATTAGTATTTATACCATTCTTAGGTATAGTGTAATTATACCTCACAGATTTCCATATCTCGTAACCAAGGAAGATTAGAAGGGCTTCCATCCTTATCTTCCAGAGAGCATAGTCTAATCCATCAAACAAGGGAATATTCTTCTTGTGCACCATCTTGAATCTACCTCAAGATGTTAAACTTTCTTCAAAGGAACCTGGCTCTTATACCAATTGTTGAATGCACAAGACAATAGAGAGGGGGAATGAATCAGTTGTATCAAAAATTTCAAACCCTCACAAACATTCAGATGCACATTAACCTTTAAACTTTTATGATGATTAAGAATGAACCACAAATAATAGAAACTGAAACATAACAGCACCAAACACAAGACAACACTAGATTTTACATGGAAAAACTAAGAAGGGAAAAACCACAGTGAGGATTAACTCACAATATAAAGTAGTAGTAATACTGAATTACAAAAGGCTCACTGCCCAAAAGAGAGAATTCTCACTACAGGTGGACTCACTGTCCAAGTGAATTCACTAACCACTAAGAAAGATAGATAGAAAGAAGAGAAGGCTCATTGTTAGGGATGAACTGATATAATTGCATCTAACCTATGCATGGAGTTAAGTTCTAATGAAGCTCAATATTCACCACAACACAAACAACACCTTTGCAACAACACTGAAAAATAGTAGACACCTTCTTCTCACTGCATCCAGTAGCCTAACACATGAAAGCTCTTACTGCACTAATCAAATTTGCATCACATACATCATATCCCTCTCACATCTATTCACTCATGAATCCTTGACACTTATTTATACTCCATCAATCTTGAAAACATTCTCCAAGGTCTGTAACACATCTTAATCCATAAAATTCAAATTAGGTCTGGACCAAAACATTCTTGTCAAGGAAAGCAATGAATGCAGACCACATCACACCTTAGCATGGACCTAAATTCATACATGCATGCTTCATCATGCTTTCACAATCACTAAAGCACAGCCGCAATTAGTGTAAACAACCAAGTTGGCCAAACTTGTGTTAACACTATGAACTTTTAAGTGCATGCTTCCTCAACATCAAACGTCGACATGTGGATCACGCACCAAGCTTGAGCATGATCTAGAAACACCCACAAGCATCTGACAACCAATAAATTCCTTTGCAATGTCTTTCACCTGAAGAAAGTTCACACCAGAGGACTTAACCAGTTTTATCATACTCTATCATCAACTGCAACTTAAGAAATGAACTTGTGGAGCACCAAACCATGAACCACTTGAATTGAAGAAAGATATAAACCTTATAAGCATGAATCTAGAACCATAAAGCTAGGAACAAATCTACAGAGAAATGCGGACCAAAACAGTTTCTCCCAGACACTTCTGCATAACTCAAAAATATTGTTCGCACACTGGTGAACATAACTTTCTTTGCACAATGAACCAGAGCACAAAATCTGGAACATAACATCTCTAACCACCTCTAAACAACATATCCAAACCGCACAATTAGATATTCAACTAGGAAGAAATGTGGAGTAAAACTCGATCACAATTCTGTTAAGCTAGTCAGTCTCTTCAACACACTATTTCCTTTATTAATCAAATTTTCTCAAAAGCACTTGGAAACCAAACAACAGAAGCATATTCTCAACATCTTCAACACCTTCACAAAGAAACCAAATCACCTTCAACAATAGCTCATAGCCTCATCTTTGCACAATCTTATCTCTGATCTCTACTCAACACAAACTACTCATACTCTTGACATATTTGACACCAATGACAACACAAGCTTGTTGACATCAATGACAACACTGATTAGCACATACTTGCAACATGGAAATCTTAAAATTATTATCAATACATGGACATGGAAAGATAATGCAATTATCAATGTCATGTAGATAATCAATTTAATTCTACTTTACCAGCCTCATTGTTACACATGCCTAGTGCTTTCTTGTATATATAGATTAAAATGCTATGGAAAACCATTTATTAACATTGTAGATGACCACATAGTTGAAGATGTCATGCACACATTGTTTGTTAAAAGGTTAGTTATGTATTATAGTGAAGTATTTATTGAAAATCTTAGAATAAGGAAATCAAAAATATTTTGGAGGACAAAGATATGGATAAAAACTTTTTTGACTTCTTCAACATCAAAGTGAAAAGTTTATATGTTTAAAATTTTGATATATGTAATAGTTGTTAAAGAAAACACATAAGTTCATACCAATATTATGTATATCACCACTCTCTATGAACCTAAAAAAATATAACTAGACAATGCATTTCCATAAATTGTTATGGTACATGTGTTGATTCTTAATTAAGTGTCTTGGTCAACCTTTATGTAGCTATTATTTGTATTGCACGAAACATAGTGTAGTTGTATAAAAAGATTATGATAATAAGAAAACATGAAACTTTCAATAAATGATGATGCTACTAACATTGTGTATAGTATAAGAAATAGACAAGTTAATGTTTCTTTAAATATCTAAGAATAATGTAATTTTATTTGTCTTATTCCATAATATATGTTGAAAAACTATGTGATTATTAGAATGATACTTAACTCAAAATAAGATTATATGTTTATCCAATATCTTATGGTTAATGTAGACACCTAAAATCATCTCATCACTATTTTAGCCACTGTCAGGGCATCACTTGACTATTTCCTTTATAATTAATTCAATAAACTATCCAACTTTCACCCCAACATTAATTAAATAATATTTTATTATTTAATTAATAAAATCACTATTCATCTGACCCTCATCCTAGCATTAATTAAATAAATTCAATCATTTATTAATTAATCAATCATTTATCATCCATCTTCTTTAATCTAATCTTAAATAAATTTATTTATGTTAATTTATATAAGTCCCTTATTCTCATCCCAAAATTTAAATAAATGCAAATATTCATTTAATTCTTAATTTTGTTCCATTTTTCATTAAGTTGGGTAAAAGCAATTAGTCAACTAATACTCCACTTGCACAATCCAAAACATGATCAACTTATTCAAACCTTGCACAAGGTCTAATCTTGTGCATGGGTCCTTTGATTTGTATATAGATATGGGTCTTAGTACATAGGCATAGGTCAAAGATTTGCCCATACTTCTAAAGTACCCCTAGGGTATGCTTTTGATCTCCACAATCCACTTCTTCTAAGGGAATCATTAACCATTGCTTTACCTTGAATCTTAGACCCCTCCATATGCACCTATAACATGGTGCCACTTGGAGGCTCCTCATCACTCCAATCTTCTCAATCATTTTCAACCCTTGATCTTCAAATCAATCTTAGCCATCGATCATGCTCCTCAAAAACCTATGAATTGACCTCAACCCAAGCCATTATCAAGTTTCCTTGGAATGCAAAGTCATGTTGCTGGTAGGAGCGCCCAAATTCCTTATCAACAATCCTTGAGCACATCCACCATAGCTTGGTGCAAGAAGAATTGGTGCTGGTGAGGACTCTTTGTTGTCTTCATTAACGTTTATAACCTTTATCTTAATCATGAGGTTGCATGTAGATGTAAATGAATAGGTTATGTATTGTTTAATTTGTCTATACATGTATGTATTTTCTTGTACACAATTAATACTATTGTGACATTCTTGGGTACTTTTCAATATAATCATCAATGTTAGTAAATTAAATACAAATATATGAATTTTAGAATAATATATAGCACACATAAAATACAACTCTATGGTTTCTTCTAATTTTAAAAAATAATGTATATTTTAAAAACTAGTGAAAGCATTTAAACGTGCTATCAAATGATTGAGAGTATGCCCTTTTTGGGGGGTTTAAAAAAGTGATTTATTGAAACAACAGACAAATATTTATAGCCTTGTTCACCAAGTACTAAATATAATAACTTTGCAAAAAAAAACTTTTACTATAAACATGTGTGCTTATTGACCATTTGATAATAGCTTTAGATATTCTTACTAGTATTTAAAAAATTGACTTGTTTTTTAATTCAACTCATTCAATAAGTGATGATGGCAACCACCCACTTATTTTGAAATAATAGATATATTTCAATAATTAATAATATAATTAACTAATAATTGAATAAGTTTGAGTGTATAATAATTATTTGATTTTAAATGTACAATTGACAAGTTAGACTTATATACATTTAGCAATTAAAAAAAAATATTAAAGTCCTAGATTAATTTTATCAAATATTAAACAACTAAATCTTAAAAGTTTTTCCAAAACATAGTTTATATATTAATAATAACTTATGGACCAAATTGTTTTTAATACATTTAGCAATTAAAAAAATTGAAGACCTAGATTTTTTTAATCCAATATTAAACAACTAACCCTAAAAGCTATAAAAAAATTATATAATAATAATAATATAATAATAATAACTTATGGACCAAATTATTTTTAAAACAACAACGTGCAAAGATTTCAACGCAAGAAAAGTGACGACTAACCCATGCATTGAATTATGGGACTAAATTTTCTTAAATAAATTTCTAACGTGACGGAACGAATGAATCAAATTCAGCCAAAGTGGAAGATGCGCAAATGCGGGGACTTACGTTAGGTTAAAATTAGTTCCGGTTTGGAAACAAACTTCTCAAAGATTGGTCGTTAGTGCCCGCAATGTTTTCCACACCTTTTCAAGCTATGGGCACCCATTGTTTATTTGGAGATCCATTCAACTCGGCGGAGAACTCGCGGATTTTCAACGTACAATTTCAATATTGTCAACGTCCGGCTGCATTTGTCGCCTCTTACATGGACTACTACCTACTACAAGCACAAGGGCCATTAAATCTATATGACGTGCACTGATTTGATTTCAGTCAAAGCGCTTGCAAGGTGCCTGTATCCCGACAAACTTGGATCTCTTTCTCTCTCTTTTCTTAACCACACAGGAATCCGTAGTGCAGTCTCTCTTTCTTTTCTTAATCACAGAGGAATCCGTAGTCCAGTGTCACTTTCTTTTTTTAATCACAAAGGAATTCGTAATCCAACTAGTCATACCGCCAGCTTCCTTAACTTTTGGGATGTAGGCACTGCTTCATATGGAGGAACTTAAACAGCCGGTACGTTGTGTTGACTGTTTTTTTTTCCATTTTCATCAAAATCTTGCCAACTAACCGTTTTTAGTCGAAATTGAGCCGATTGATGCTGTCGAAAACATGAAGGGATTGTCGATTGAAGACATCGGTAGAAAGAGTCGTAGAATTCGCAGGTCGAAAAATGAAAAAAAAAACAGTCGGCACAACATGTCGGTTGTTTACGTGAGGCAGCGTCGCATATACCCCTTAACCTACTTCTGGATGTACACATTGCCCCACATATATGACGAACCCCCTTAACCTCTGGAATATACGTGTTGTTGGCATGTGCCTCCAGCGCTCCTCGTGATGTTTCGTGACATGGACTAACTGCCTCTCGTGGATCATAACTCTGGTGATTGTAGTGAAGATTAATGCTTGTGGGTTTTGCTCTAACAACAATCATTCGAAACTCCTTGGGTAACGCTGGGGGAGATTGTTGGCATGTGAGTCGAGCGCTCCACATGGACTAACCGCCTCTCGTAGATCATAACTCTTACAGTTGTAGCAGAAATTAATACCTACGGATTTTGGTCTAACGTCAATCGTGATCCATCACCTACTGCCACTCTTCGTATCATTGATTTTTTTATTTCTTAGGAAGTGGACCCTTGCCGGGTGCAGGACTCATAATGACAGAGCGATAGATTCGGTGAACCATGGAAACCTAGTTTTACTGTAAATCCAAAGTTTCACACACATATAACGTACCATGTCAACACCAGATCTTATGTTGCGTACGTCAGTCGTGGAATTGAAAGCATCTTGGTCGTCGTCAAACAACGTGCCGGCTCCCACCCGGTAAGCACAGACGTAGACAAGACTTGCCAGCCTTCTATATTGTTGGGAGTTTTTGCCCCTCTAGAACACAACCTGCATATCTGTAAATTAAAGACTTCCATGGAGAAGATTAATGAGAGTGGAAGTTCGTACGGTGGGAGCAGGGATGAGATGAACCATCGTAGAAATGAGGTACTTAACCGTTCTAAGAATGTGAAACATTCTTTGTTGGGTTTTTCTTGATGCATGTAATTTGTCTTAGAAATGAACTTTCGCTGCAGCTTGTTCGTCGACTGAATTGGATTATCCAGGAAAACCAAAAGCTCAAGTGCATGATCCAGGTTATGTACAGAAACTGCCATGACTTGGAAGGTCGACTCAAGAAACGGCAGGTACTGTTTTCAAGAACTTTGGTGGGAACACGATGCATTTCAGATGATAAATCTTTATTCAGATTCTAAAGACTTTTGTTTGCGCTTTTTTTTTAGGAAGAGGAGTTGAGATTATCTTTAGAGCCCATGGGAAAGTCTCTAAAATTAGACATAAACACACCAGGAAAAGACTCAAACGACAAAGGGTATGGTCAGCAGGTTATTGATTATAGCGTCGATTCGGAGAGCTTGGAAGAGAAGAATTCCAAATTTGCCTCTAATGAAAATTATTTGCAGCGGCATCTGCCCTCTAAGAAGAGGAACATAAACTATGAGTTGGAGCACCGGGCGAATGCTAAAAAGAATTCAAATGTAGATGGGGATTCATCGAATAAAAAGGCTCACGTACTCAAGGAGGGTTTCCATATTCCTACTATGCTGGTGGAGAAGAAAATCATTACTGTGCGGACAAGATCAGAAGAAACTGCGGTATTTGTCTCTTTCTTTAACAGATTTGGATGCCATTTAGCTGTTTTTAAAGGAGTATATAATTTAATGAAATCTCACCCAGGTTTGCATTTAAATATTAACAATGAGGACATGATATTTCAACAGTCCATGATATGAATTGAAAAGCTTTTGGTTAAAATTGTGTATAGTTTTTTTTCATCGACATTTCATCACACTCTGTGACCCATCATTAGGAAGAGAAAGAGAATGAAAATGATGTAAAATGCAGATGAAAAAAGCTATACACAGTTCTAACCAGAAGCTTTTCAATTACTGCTATATATGTTGAAAGCATATCGTTTATAAATAACAACATACTATTGGGGTGCCCATCAGAAAAAACAGTCGGAACGTTGTACTGACTGTTTACAGAATTTTCAACCCCCTTCTGTGTTGATTGTTATCATCGATCAATTTGAACATGTTCTCTCCAACTGTTCAAAAATACTCTCTGTCAATCCATTTGTCGACAATAGTTTCATTGATTGAATTTCAACCAACGGATTGTTTTACAACGTACCAGCTGATTAAGCTTTACCCTATTGAGAAAGTAAATGAAGTAAGTAGGGTTTTATTATGTAGACTAATTTGTAGACAAACATGGGTGGAGTAAGTGGAGTAAATTGATGGGTTATTTTTTCAGATTTGTCTGCAATGGAAACAGCTTTAATTAATAACTAACAAATGTGAGTGACATTTAAGTTGAGCAACACGTAACTATAACGTTTTCCTTTGCAATGAAACATTTTTGGTTAAAAAGATTTCGTTTTAAGAATGAATTTGAATATAATTAACTATATCTGTTGTATTTTTTCAGGCAAGTGATGGCTACCAGTGGCGAAAATATGGACAAAAGATGACGAGAAATAGTTCATGGCCGAAAGCTTATTACAGATGTGCGATTCCCTCTTGTCCTGTTAAAAAGCAGGTTCAGAAGTGCTCTCAAGACCCTAGTATGTTCAACACTGTTTATGAAGGAGACCATAATCATTTATTATCTCAGGCGAGCAAACCACTTCCCTTTCCCGCCTCCATTGCCACAATCTCTTCCACAGGTTCTTGTCCCACTATCACTCTTGATTTCACCATTAATCCCAACCCTAATCCTAATCTAACTCCCGCTCCTAGATTGCAACAACCCAGTTTCCTGCAACACCCAAATTCGTTACATAACAGAAATATGCTGAGAAGAGCATGAGATCGAGGAAGTCCTGGTGTGGTTATAGTCGGCTTCATACAGTGGATGGACCCTTCCAATTTATCACCACACAAGCCTCCTCATACAATGATGTTCTATATGAGTAATGCTTCTTTGTAAATGACATGTACACACCCTTTACAAGGAAGACCTTTACTTAATGATGGGAGTTTCTTCCCTGAATCAAGAGTTGTGCTCTCCATGAGTTAGGAACTTAGGAGGACAATCCATTGTACAATTTCATCAAGCAACTATGTTATGGATTCATATGGTCCAAAAGCTTCCTTTCATGGCTTATAAGAATTTTTAAGTTAAATTTTCATAGATGCACATCTTGAAATATGAGGTCCAAAAGCTTCCTTTCATTGCTTTTAGAATCTTTAAGTTAAATTTTCATGATGCACATCTTGGAATATGAGCCAAAGTCCACCACAAGTAAAAAAATAAATTGGAATTGAGTGTTCAAAGAATGAGATAAGGCTGAAAATATTATTAATCCCATGTTACAACATTTATGTGATTATGATTTGGAATTTTTTTATTTTGTAAATTGTGTAGAGGTAAAAGATCAAAGACATGGTAATGTTTTGAATTTTTCTGTTTTTTTTATATAAGAAATTGACATTTTTTAATTAACAAAAATTAAACTAGTTTGTAATGTTTTTTTTTACCCAAAGAAGTGAAAATTACAATTCCTAGTTTAGTTTTTTCTATAAGTTGATTTGTAGTGCTCCTAATAATTTTCCTCATTTTTTTTCTTTCTATTATGCATGCAGAGCTGGGCTTGACATATATTCATTTCTAAAGACCGCATGTCTACAAGTGTCATATATGCATATCAACAACAACCCATGCACTTGTCCATCTTCCATTCAAACAGGTTTCTTGCTCTTTCCATGAACTCTTGTATGTAGTAGCCATGTAATGTGGCTTGATAGAAATCTCATGAGCCTTCCCATAGGAATTAATTTCCACACATCCTTCAAAATATCAATGCTTGCACACTTCTTGCAACTACATCCATTTATGTAGTACCAGATAGTTAAACAAGTTGACAAAGTCATGAGCCATAATCAAATATTTTCATTATTGCATTCAAATACAATTTAATGGCCCTATTATAAGATTTACTCTCTAAAAAGAAAAGAAAATATTTTTCTGAGTTCATTTTCATCTTTAAAAAATTGTGAGGTTGTGGAATTAAATGTTGAAGGAAATTATAGAAGTGACCTTAAAGTGTAGCTACTTTTTGAGAATATGGTATCCTTTATTTCTATTTTCACATAAACCAATCTTTGTAACATGTTAATAGTTATGATTCAACTTTCATTGTTTCTTTCCTTGTTCTAGGGTAAGGATGGACACCAAACAAAAAGGATGGAAATTAAACAATTTTAATTTACATGGTGAAGAGAACGCTGCACCAAATGTCCTTGATGCAAGAACCTATAAATAACCAAAGGATTTTGCACATCATTTTGAATGACATGATGATTTTGAAATGAGTTTTGTGTTTCTTGTTAGTATTGTAAACTATGTCAAACTAGAAAAACAAATTGTTCACTAATGTTTGTGATTTCATTGGCTTTTTTTTTTTAAATTTTGCTTTCTAATTTTCTTATTGGGTAAGAGAAATTTCTTAGGTGAATTAGATATCTTGGTCCCGTGGAGGGAGGCTTCCTAAAATATTTAAATAGGTGGTGTTGAGAATTTTTAGGAGCTTTTACAAGTAGGTGGTCTCATGGATATGTAGCAGTGGATAATCTTATAACTTTAAGCTTTAAAAATTTAGGAAGCTGGTGGACTCATGTTTTTTCAAATCAACAATAAATGCTAAAAAGTTTTCTCTCCAAAATTTATTCCTAAATTTGTTTGTAGGAATCTAAAAACTATAGATCAATGACATGTGGTAGCAAAATCCCTTAAGTTGGTGGGAAAAATTTCTAGCCTCACTCCAAAAACACCTTTTGAAAATTTAAAATGTAAAATGTAAAATCTAAAACATAAGGACTTCTATTATCCTAGACAAGATTCTAATTTATCTAATAACAAAAAAAAAAATCTCATCAAATCCCTACTCCATGAAAACAGTTCTTAAAGCAACCTTCATGAAACCACTTCCATAATTTTTTTTTTTAATTTGAACAATTTATTTATATTGTAAACTGTGTCAATCTTTTACATACATACATACATACGATTTTCTTATTTTTTAAATTTAAATCTACTCAACGTCTCAATTAGGAAGTCACTTGTGACTGATATATGAAGGAAAAAGTAGAGGAAAAGAGAGAAAACAAAGCTGCAACTCTTTTGGAGTTTTCACAAAAATAAAACAAATACTCAATAAAATAAAATAATCCTTTTTCATTCCTTGTGCACACATACAGAAAATAAAACAACTACAATATTTATATATTCTTCTTCTGAGATAGAGCTACAACTCTTATAAAGAAAACAAAGTATATTAAACTTCTAAACTTCTTACAGCATACTAAAATAGAGCACAAATATATATTGTTTTTTTTTTTTAAATAGAGCTGCTGTTCATCATACAATTTTAAAAACCACAGAAAACAGAGCAATACAGTCTTATTGCTACGCTGAACCCTCTCATAAAACAACACCACACTGTCCAAAATGATATGACAACTTACATTACACAAAACTGCCTTCTTCCATATAGTGGAAAGGAAGGCCATACTCCCAAGTCAACATCCCTGCAGGAAAATTATGAGAAATAGGACAGAGGTAGGGGAAACAGGAGAAAGTAGAAATGACAGTCAAAACAAAAGTCTTGTTCAATAAATGACGGTGGTTGAGATTAAAATTTCAACACTCCCCCTTAATCACAATTGCCGTCTTCTTTGATACCCAAACGATCTCTTTAAAACACAAAACTTTCTTTCCCTAATGCCTTGGTGAAAATATCTGCACACTAATCTTGAGACCTGCAAAAATCCAAAAATATTTCTCCATTGTTGATTAGTTCTCTAATGAAATGATACCTTGTGTCAATATGTTTACTTCTTTTGTGAAAAATTGGATTCTTAGACAGTGCTATAGCTGAGTTATTATCGCAATAAATCTTTGTTGCCTCTTTTTGCTCTTGCTTGAGTTCTTTCAGCATTCTTCTCATCCAAACTGCTTGACATGATGCACTTGTGGCTGCTACATACTCTGCTTCAGCTGATGAAAGAGTAACAATTGGTTATTTCTTTGAAGCCCATGAAACTACACCTGTTCCAAAATGAAAGACATAACTAGAAGTGCTCTTCCTATCATCAATGCTTCTTGCACAATCACTATCTGTGTAGCCTATGAGCTTGAACTCATTTGACTTTGCATACCGAATGCCATAGTTTCTTGTTCCACTCACATATCTGAGAATTCTCTTTCCTGCTTGCCAATGAGAGTTCTTGGGAGACTCCATGAACCTTGAAATGAGACTAACTACATACATTATGTCAAGCCTTGTGGCTATTAAATACATGAGGCTACCAACAAGCCTTTTATACAAAGTTGGATTAATGTTGCCTCCTTTATCATCCTTGCTTAATTTCAACCATGTCACAATTGGTGTTGGAGCTGATTTACAATTTTCCATGTTAAACCTCTTCAAAATATCATTTGCATACTTAGTTTGGGAGATGAATATGAAATTATCATTTTGATTAACTTCAATTCCAAGAAAATACTTCATGAGTCCTAAATCAGTCATTTCAAACTCCTTTGAACAAATCGATTGCCAAATTACCCATGAATATCAAATCATCAACATACAAGCAAACAATTATGATCTCACCTTGCTCATTCATCTTGTTGTAAAATGTAGGTTCACTGCTGCACCTATTGAAGCCATTTTGCAAAAGATAAGAGTCAGTTATACTATACCAAGCTCTTGGGGCTTGCTTGAGTCCATAGAGTGTCTTTTTCAGTTTGTAGACTTTGTCTTCTTGACCCAAAATCTCATACCCAGGTGGTTGCTCCACATAAACTTCTTCTTCAAGATAACCATTTAAAAAGGCCGATTTCACATCCATTTGGTAAACTGGCCATTTGTTTTGAGCTGCTATTGCAAGTATAGTTCTCACAGTGTCTAAACGTGCTACTGGAGCAAATGTCTCATTGTAATCAACCCCGGGCTGTTGTGAATATCCTTTTGCCACTAGTCTTGCTTTATGTTTTTGCACATCACCATTTGCACCTAATTTGGTTTTGTAAACCCACTTCACTCCTATGACATCCTGGTCTTCTGGAAGACTCACTAACTCCCATGTTTGATTCTTTTCTATTGCATCAATTTCATCATCCATTGCATTTACCCATTTGTCATCCTTAATTGCATCTTCATAATGAATTGGATCTTCTACTTGTGAATAAAATACAAAGAGAGAAATCAAACCAGCATTGTTCTCACCTTCATTTTGATCATAAATGTCTCTCAAACTTCTGATTTTTTATCTCCTCAAGATTGCCAATGTAGGATTTGACATATCACTTGAACTTGGACTTGTGGAATGTGGACTTGATGGTCTTGCACCTTGATTGCCACTTGTAGATGGTGTTTGTTGTACATTTGAAGGAGTGGATGCTTGAATGTGTGGGGCTGTCCTTACATTTGATGATGGTGTCATTTGATGACCACTTTGTTGAGCTTGAATGAGTGTGGAAGGAGTCACATTTGATGGAGTACCCATCGGTGTAAAATCTTCTCTATCTTCTTGAGGTAAGTTGGCTGCAATATTGATTATCTTCTCCAAACTTCCATCCCATGCTTCATCTTCTATGAATTGCACATCTTTGCTGATTATAACTTTCTTGGTTATTGGATTGTATAGTTTGTATGCCTTTGATTCATCACTATAACCAACAAATATACACTTTTCTCCCTTGTTGTCCAATTTTCTTCTCAACTCATCCGGCACATGTGCATATGCCACACATCCAAATACTCTCATGTGAGCAACACTATGTTTTCTTCCAGTCCATGCTTCTTCAGGAACTATATTCTTCACACTCTTGGTTGGACATCTATTCATAATGTATGTTGCACAAGCTACAACTTCAGCCCAATATTCATTTGATAAATGCTTTGCTTTCAACATGCTTCTTGCCATTTCCATGATTGTTCTATTTTTCCTTTCAGCTACCCCATTTTGTTGAGGTGTGTACCTGGTTGTGAATTGCTTGTGAATCCCATGGTCTTTGCAAAAATTCAAAAATTTATTTGAGATGTACTCACCACCTCTATCTGTTCTTAATGCTTTGATGTAGTGCCCACTTTGCTTCTCAACAAGTACCTTGAATTGATGGGAGTAATCAAACACTTCATTCTTTTGCCTTAGAAAGTAAACCCATGTTTTCCTTGAATAGTCATCAATGAAAGTCAAAAAGTAGTATCTTCCACCAATTGATGGTGTTTGCATTGGTCCACACAAATTTGAATGCACAATATCTAGAGGTGCCTTTGCTCTAATTGACTTGCCTGTTGGAAATGTCTCTCTATGTTGCTTTCCCAAGATGTATCCTTCACATACTCTTTCCATTTTCTCTATTAATGGCAAACCCTTTACCATACTCTTCCTATGAAGCAAATTTAGACCTCCAAAGTTGAGATGCCCAAATCTTAGATGCCATAACCAATTTTCATCTTTTATTTCTGCTTGAAAGAGGGTTTGTGTAACTGCTACTTCTTCCTTATCCTCTTGTGGGTTCATTGTGGGTTGTGCTTGAGCATATTCCACATTCAAATCTGGCTTAATCTTTAGGGGAAACATTCTATTGTTTGTCATTTGCACTTTGGCAATAAGTTGATTACTTGGAAATTTATCTAGAATAGTGCATTCTTTGTTTTTGAAGAAGACTCTATACCCCTTTTGAACAAGCTGCCCAATGCTCATTAGATTATGTTTTAGACTAGACACAAAATACACATCTGAAATATACTTCTTCTCCCCCTGTTTAGTTAGAATATTGCTATTTTCTTTGCCCATAACTGAAACTTTGTTGTCATTACCCAATGTGACATCTGATTTTATACTTTCATCTAAACTTGAAAACATTTCTAAGTTCCCTGTCATGTGATTGCTGCAACCTGAGTCTAAGAACCATACATCCTTCTGATTTTCTTGTGCTACATTGCATGCTATGAACATATTGCTCTGATTTTGGTTTTCTCTTGTAAAGTTTGCATTTTGTCTACTGAAATCAGATTATTTTTTCCTACATTCATTTGAATAATGCCCATATTTCTTACAATAATGACATTGGATTTGAGATTTGTCATACCTTTGACCTTGTGGTTGATTTTGAGATGGGTTTGGGCTTGAGTTTTGGCTGCTACCTCTTCCACTTGAGTTTGATGGGCTGCTTCTTCCACCTCTATATGAATTCCTTCCTCTACCTCTGAAATTAGATCTTCCTCTGCCTCTTCCATGGTTGATTGAAGCTTGTGTCTTGAATGCATGCTCCAATGATGAGTTTGCTGACCTACTAAGCCTATGCTCATGAGAAATGAGAGATGCATGGAGCTCATCAACCAAAAATTGTGAGAGATTCTTTGTCTCCTCTATGGTCACAACTATGGATTCAAACCTTGTGGGTAAACTCCTTAAAATCTTTTCAACAATCCTTCTATTTTCAAGTGTTTCACCATGAGATTTGATTTGATTAACTAAACCCATCACTTGTGTGAAGAAAGTATCTATTGAATCTGATTCCTTCATGAAAACTGTTTCAAAATCCCTTCTCAACATTTGCAACTTAGCTGTCTTCACTTTTACCATTCCTTGATAGGCTGTTTGAAGTATATCTCATGCTTGTTTGGACTTTGTTGCTGCTGCAATCCTTGGAAAAATGCTCTCATGCACTGCTTGAAATATGTAAAAGAGAGCTTTGGAGTCCTTCTTTCTATTATCCCTCAACAAATCTTTCTCTACTTGAGTCAATGCATTGTATGCTGCTGCATCTGTTGGTTCTGGAAAACCATTCTCTACTAAATCCCAAATGTCTTGAGAACATAATAGTGCCTTCATTGTTATAGACCAATAATCATAATTTTTCCCATTGAACTGTGGGATTTGAAGATTTGTTAAACTTGTGCTTGTGCTTGCCATTGCTGACTGTGAAACTTGCTTGAATGCCTTTGTTGGAGCTCTTAGCTTTGATTACTTTCAGCTCTGCTATATCTTTCTTTGAGCAACCCTTGCTTGAGCAACCTTAGGCTCTGATAAACCTTGCTGTGATATTTACCTGCTTTGGTACCAGGTGAAGGAAAAAAATAGAGGAAAAGAGAGAAAACAAAGCTACAACTCTTTTGGAGTTTTCACAAAAATAAAACAAATACTCAATAAAATAAAACAATCCTTTTTCATTCCTTGTGCACACATACAGAAAATAAAGCAACTACAATATTTATATATTCTTCTTCTGAGATAGAGCTACAGCTCTTATAAAGAAAACAGAGTATATTAAACTTCTAAACTTCTTACAGCATATAAAACAGAGCACAAATATATATTGTTTTTTTTTTAAAATAGAGATGCTGCTCATCATACAATTTTAAAAACCACAGAAAACAGAGCAATACACAGTCTTATTGCTACGCTGAACCCTCTCATAAAACAGCACCACACTGTCCAAAATGATATGACAACTTACATTACACAAAACTGCCTTCTTCTATACGGTGGAAAGGAAGGCCATACTCCCAAGTCAACATCCCTCCAGGAAAATTATGAGAAATAGGACAGAGGCAGGGGAAACAGGAGAAAGTAGAAATGACAGTCAAAACAAAAGTCTTGTTCAATAAATGACGGTGGTTGAGATTGAAATTCCAACAATATGTACAAATCCTCCTCTCTTTCCATCTCTATATTGCATGCTCTACGTGCCATATTGCTAAGTAAACGTTTGGATTTATAATCTATTGAATTCAGACTTTTGTTGTGAGACTAATGTAGACTTTTTTGTTCCAGAGGATTGCAGCGCTTTCAGAAGAGATAGATTGCTGCAATTGCAAGTAGTGAAATTCTGCTCATCAGGTTTTTATTGTTTTCAGAGAAATGCATAAAATTAAGCTCATTATTGACTGATAAAATGATAGTTACAGTTGATATAGAGTCTTGGGCGTGTTGTTGTTGAATTTGCTGTTTGAAATATATAAGTTATTTCTAATTATTGTTGTCTAGAGGAAATGATGAATGGTTGACAGCTCAATTTCAACCAAGCGTGATGATGCGCAGGCTTTCTTCCAGCAAACCTACACCTTAATAGAAAGTTGCTGGTGAGTGTGGTATTGAACCGACATTTACTTGCTATGTCACAGGGATGGGGTAGTAAACAAGAAGGGCTGGGACTTTTCTTATGTGTTGTAGAAAATGGATGTGATTCCTCAGCAAGCCAGGCTCAGCCGTAAACAGCTGGTGAGTTGTAACTCATTGACTGTACAGTTGAGCCTACATGTTCTTCAGTCGACATTATCGAATGATTAGAAGGTGTTTTAACTAATTTCAACTGCCGTACTGCTTGTCGAAGGTGTTTTAACTGATTTCGACTGCCATACTATACGTCAACCAGCTGGTCGCTTACTCCTCTGCATTTTGGGTTCACTTGTGAGGCAATGGTCTAGCATTTCCATTTCGCACTGGGATCTTTTATTTGAAAAAACATACTTTTTGTGATTATTTTTTTTTCCTTCTTTTTGTAATGTATGCATGCATAGAGGTGGTGGTGGTCGGATGGTAAACATGGCTTAGTTTTAGGTTTAAACACGATATGCTGTGTCATGCCTTCCACGTGAGATTTAGCAGGTTTCACAGCTTACCTGTGTTACATGGTGATATTCCTATTTTTCTGGGCAAGGATGCAATGAATAAAGTGATATGCACTTCTTTCTTGCCCAAGAACTATCTTCATTCCCAACACTTTCTTCTCAAAGACATCCTGTTTGGAGCTTTCTATTTATTTCACGCGGTTTATAGGTTCTCACTGGTTGTTGTCAAGTTCAATTTGATGGTGAAATAAACACATTCGGCCCTTGTCTACATGAACTTGAACTCTCCTAGAGCAGTATTGACTATTGCCAAGATCTAACTCCTTTTACATTTTATTGATTAGAAGTAAAAATTCGACTTCTTTAGTTTTTTGTTTTTTAGTTTCAGGTTAATGTTTCAGTCCAAGAGAGTGTCCACCACGTACTGTAAATTCAATGTAAACCCAGATTTGAAAATGCAATGAAGAAGACACATTGCACATCCCACACTTTATGAAAATTATGTCATCAAACTAAGGCTAAGCAATATTTATGGAAGTTATTAAGGGAATAATTGAGAGAGTAGAATAGCCAAATCAATCTTTTTATAGACTTTTAGGTAGGTTATCAACATTTTAAGAGTCGTGGGTATCAGCATATCTTGATTCTTAATTTAGAAATCAACACTTTTTCTAGGTTAGCACAATGAAAGCATTGCACATTGTATGAAACTGTTTGTGCAAGTCTATCTGGGTCTTTGAGCTGATTCAAGTCGGCATCTTTTGAAAACTTCAGTTTCCAGCAGGGATAGATGCGGCTTCATAATAGGAGTAACTTAAATTTTGGGCTGTTCGCATGCTTAATTAGTATAAATTTGTATACACAAGATGCTACCAAGAAAATTAGCCGCCTAACAAGAGTTTTGAAATTTTTCAATTTTCTATTGATTGTGAGTCTAAGTAGTACACCACTTTGTTATTTTTTAATACACGAAAGATGAAATTGCTTGTTCTATTAAATCTAATATTTTTGACATCACGTTAGTAACAGCCAATATTCCAACCTATTTAGTTGTTATCCAGTTTTTATGGAACGGAGGCCTTTACTATGTGCAATATCATTGAAGTCCGTAAGAATTTCCATCACTTGTTTTTCTCTTTCTAGTTTCACTCAAAGATTCCCCCACCGCCACGGTGAACCCTTGTACGCTTGTTAAGGATTTGAGGAATAACTTGAAGAAAATAAAAAAGAAACCTCACCCCAGACCTAAATAAAATGGGATTTTTCAGAAAACATGAGATCCTCTGGTGCTCTTAAGGCCTGAACTCTCTAAAATAAGAAACCTAGAGCCTCGGGTATTAGTTCGAATCTACGTCATGTTCATTGTCTAGAAGAAGAATGCTTCTATAGAAGATGTTTATCTATCATCGTTCTTTAGTTTATAAATGTTACTTTCCATGTACCCTAGCATTAACAATGTGTTTGGAAATATTTATTTTTGAGCCCAACTATCTCATTTAATGCAACTATCAGAGTGATCTGTTGGGATCCATTTCCCCCTGTCGCATCTGACACCAGCCGCAGTTATTGTGTTTGGCAGAGAAATTAATTTTGTTTAGTGAATTTGAATTGGGTGGCAGATTTTGGAGAAGGAAAGAAAGACAAAAAGAGAAGAATGAACTATAGAGTTTAGTTAGATAACAGAGGAATGAGAGGAACGCATTTGTAGCACCAAAGGAAGAAGAAGGTTGCAGCAGCAACACATAGTATTGCATAGAGAGTACATAGCTCCGGAAAGCTGGCTCTGGAACATTGGACAGAGCTCTGAAAGGCAACATGCAGCATAACTATAGAACTACAGAACATAACTATAGAAGCACATAGAACCAATCCAGTCATCTCCGAAAGCTCTAGAAAGGTGTGCAATTTTTGTAAGAAGGAAATATAGAGCTGTCGCTCTAGGATTTTGTTTGTAAACATTCTTGAATGTAAATGCAAATAGATTTATGTCTCCTTGTGTTGTATGTTTCTTCATTTGGTCTTCTTTGCCCCCTTCAGTTGGATTTTGTCCAATAGAGTAGTATCAGAGCACTAAGTTTTCTAGGCATTTAGATGCAGAGCTCTAGTTTTCTGGGCATTCAGGAGCATAGCTCTAATTTTCTGGGTATTTAAGAAAAACCTAGGTAGATTTTTTGAGTATTTGCACTATTCCCTATTTTTACAAGAATGGCAAGAGGAGACAATAGAAGTTGGTAGCAGCCACCTACGTTTGATGGAAAAAATTATGACATTTGGGCAAAGAAAATGAAGATCATTTTGGTTGCTAACGATTTGTGGGAGTTTGTGGTAAACGGGTTCACAGATGTGATTGACCCAAATGTATATACATCATTGAAAAATGCTCAAAAGAACCAATTGAAGGAGATGAGGATAAATGATGCAAAATTCCTCAATTTGGTTGAGGCATCCTTGACATAGGTTATTTTCCCTAGAATAGCAGCAACTAGCTATGCAAAAGAGGCATGGGGAATTCTTCAAAATAGCTACAAAGGAATTGACAAGGTGAGGCTTGTGAAACTCCAACTACTAAGGAGAGATTTTGAGACCCTACAGATGAAGGATGGTGAGTCTATATCAGATTTTCACACAAGAGTTTCCACCTTGATAAACCAGTTAAGGATTAATGGAGAAACCATGGAAGAACAAAGGTTTATAGAGAAAATCCTAAGGTGTCTTCCCTCTAGGTTTGACCCTATAGTCATTGCCATAAAAGAGGCTAAAGACCTCTCAAAGATGACAATTGATGAGTCAATAGGTTCTCTTCAAACCCATGAGCAGTGGTTAAACAAATCTGATCCTTCCTTGGAGCAAGCCTTCAAATCCCAAGGTAGTGTGAGAGGCAGGGAAGAGGAAGAAACATCAGAGGCAAGGGTCAAAGAGGTACATGAAGAAGCAACTCCAAAAGAGGAGGCTCAAATAGCCAAGAGGAGTAAGAAGATGGTACAACCATATTTTATGACAACATGTATTCAATAGCCTTGACAAAGAATCCAGTCTTCAATGGATGAAGCAAGCACATTGAGATCCGTTACCATTTCATAAGGGAATTGGTAGAGCATGACGAGATTGAACTACAATTCTGCAAATCCAAGTAGCAACTCACTGATATTTTCAATAAGGCATTGTTAAAAGACTATTTTGAATGCCTATGAGACATGCTTGGCATCATGGACAACTTTGGAAATCAACTCAAAAAATACAGCTTCGGAAGGAACCAACTTTGGAAAGGTAACAACCCTAGAAGTGTATCTCTCAAAAGACAATCTTAGAAAAATTAGGAATGTTAATCTCTAGAAGTGTTAGCTCCGAAACATTAGTTTTGGAAAGTCAGAAAAACTTCAGAAGGGTCAACTCTGGAAGGATAGTCTCGAACAGCTCTGGAACATAAGACAACTTCAGACAAAACAACTCTTGAACCTCAATTCTGGAAAGACAGAAGAGCTTCAAAATCTTAGCTTTGGAAGAACAACTATGGAAGTATAGCTCTAGATAGGATATCTTGAGAAGGATGGATAAATCCTGACAGGACAACTCCAGAACATAAAACAACTCGAGAAAGACAGAACAACCCAAGATATGACAGCTCTAGAAGTTTCAGAACAACTCTGGACAAGAAAGCTCCAGAAGTATAGAATGGTAATGAATATGCATGAAGGCTCAAGATTAAGGGGGAGTGTTGGAAATATTTATTCTTGAGCCCAACTACCTCATTTAATACAATTGTCAGAGTGATCCGTTGGCATCCATTTCCTCTGCTGCATCTAATGCTAGCTACCATAGTTACTGTGTTTTGCAGAGACGTTAATTTTTCTCTGGACAAGAAAGCTCCAAAAGTATAGAATGGTAATGAATATGCATGAAGGCTCAAGATTAAGGGGGAGTGTTGGAAATATTTATTCTTGAGCCCAACTACCTCATTTAATACAATTGTTAGAGTGATCCGTTGGGATCCATTTCCTTTGCTGCATCTGACGCCATCTACCGTAGTTATTGTGTTTCATAGAGAAATTAATTTTGGTCGGTGAATTTGAATTAGGTAGAAGATTTTTGGGAAGGAAAGAAAGACATGTTGGCAACATAGTCAAGAGACACTACTGATATGATGTTGTCATTGATGGCAACAACATGACATGTTTGGAGACAACTCCTGAGACAAAAGTATGTATAGTATTTTGGTTCAGAAAAATTAACTTAGCCAAATTGACTAAGTATTGAAAACACATTGAGACAGTGACAATAATCTAGTTGGTACTCCGCAATTGAAGACCTTGTCATGTAGTTCTGGTATGTTACTCTCAGCTATCTAGTGAAGTCATGATTTAGTGTTCAAGACCTGATTTCCTCCGGAAGTCATATGGTGAAATATCTAAGTCCAGGTGAACAGAGTTAAGTCAAAAACAATGTAGAGTACCTGAGTAATCTGGTCTGCATTCCTCCGCTGATGAATATTTTGATTTACAGTTTTGAGGCATTGAAGATACATGTCATGAGAATCTAACTCCAGATTTGTGGAGCTTGAAGTTCATCGGTTCACATTTTACAAGTTCTCCAGTATCGGCTTTCTAGTTGATAGTATTTCTCTATGATAGAACAATAGTTCCGAGATCTACATTTCCCTATGAAAGAATATTAAGCTATGTAGTTCTGAAGGTATGCTAAGAGGTCCATAATGAATGTTGGCTATGAATTTCAAAGTCTCATATGGTTTGCATTGAAAGTTATGGTATGACAGTCAAGCTAGTTGGATGTGCACTTAAGGGTCAAGTTGACAATCATGTTAGATCAATATGCGGTGAAGATATATGATTGGAATCAATAATCTAAGTGGTTCTATAATAGGTCTAGATTCATATGAAGAGTCTTGCATGATTGATTGGGTCCGCATTATTGTTTGGGCACAATAATAGGCTGACAAGGTATAACTTGAATATACAAGCTTTAGCTTTGCATGCCGACCTAGTTTGAGGAAATTCTTGATGCGAATATATATACTTGATAGATTTCAGCTTTGGAGGAAGTATTGTATGTGAAGATAGTGTGAATTCAATGTGTGTGCGATCTAAGGTAGTTTGGTGATTAGAAAAGGATAATAAGGGCAGGAAAGTAGAGTATATATGAAGCAAAGCAAAAAAAGTAGAGCAAACATTATGAAGACATTTGAGTCTATATATTGAGTGTAAATGGAACTACACCTCAGCATTCTGTAGATGCACTTGTAGCAGTTTTCTTTTGGCAGTGAGCCATTCCTTCTCTATCTTCTCTTCTCTCATTTTTGGCATTGAGCCTATTGCAGTGAGCACTTCTTTGGACAGTGAGTCCTTGGGCAATGAGCCTTCATGTAATTTGGTATTGCTATCTTAATATATTGTGAGCTAACACTCACCGTGGTTTTTCTCTTTTTTAGTTTTCCACGTAAAAATCATGGTGTCTATGTGTTATGTTTTTATGGTTACTGTTCTTATGTTTGTTTTTCTTGCATGTTATTTAATGTGGTAAATGGATTAATAAATATGTGAAAGAGAAGTTTTATAGAATACTGATTCACCCCCCTCTCAGTATTCTTTGTGATCAACAATTGGTATCAGAGTAAGGTTCCTTGGAAGGAGCTTAACAGCTTGAGGAAGATCTGGGAAGGCATACACATGGTAGCAAAAGGATATCTCACTTCTCCAGAAGCAAGTCATCCAGGTACCATTAAAATTGGTGATTTTATATGTCAACAATGAACAACTACAAGCTGCTCTTGAAGATCTTGACAAGTCTAAAGCAGATATCAAAGATTTGGTGGAAAATATCAAGGAAGCTAATAATTGCATTATAAAACTAAAGGATCAAGTCAAAAAGTCCCAAGAAAGAAGAAAAGAGCTAAGTGAGTAATTGAAAGAAGCACATGAGTCCATAGATAGTCTATCAAGGTTGGTTGAAGAAAAAACAAAAGTTGAGGAGTATCTGAATCAGGTTGTGAGAGATAAGTCTGAGGAATGTGAAAAATTGGGAAAAGATGTGTTACTTTTGAAATATGATCTGGAAGCAGCTAATACCTATAAATAAAAATTCAAAATAAGCTTTGCAAAGCTTGAAGAGTTGATTGAAAGTCAGAAGAGTTCAGATGACGAGCAAGGATTAGGATTTGAAAAAAGGAGAAAGTTCTAAATTAGGTCAAGAAAACATTGAGATGAAGAAAAACAAAGGCAACCAGTTCCAGAATCATAGAAGAAGACCTAGAAGACCTCTGGTTAGGCAGCCAAATGCCTAAAGGTACCCATCTTTCAATGGATATTATTTTAATTGCAATAAGTTTGGTCATAAGGCAACTCAGTGTAGGAGTAGAATAAATCAAAATGTTCAAACATTCTCTGGTCAATGTTTCAATTGCAAGAAAATTGGTCATAGATCAAATGAATGTAGAAGTCTGGTAAGAAATGGTTTTAACAATGCAAGGAATACTCAATCTTTCAATGGAAAGTTCTTTGCATGCAATAGATTTGGGCATATGGCTAACCAATGCAGATCAAGAATGAATCCAATCAATGGAAGGAATCAGGGACAGAGGAATGTGGTATGCTACAATTGCAATAAGTTTGCACATGTTACAAGATTCTGTAGAAGCAAGAATGAGAAAAGAGACTATCCCATAGAGAAGAAGAAAACAGAGCAAAGAGAAGACAAAGGTAAGAATAAGATTGATCTAGTGGAAATCAAGAAGGAAATGAGCAAGGTCTGGATTAAGAAGGATTTTAATGAGGACAGTGATGGATCTGCATAGCCTCTGGTGCAAATACTTCCTCTAGGAAGTAAATTGGGAGCTTTAGCTCAGGGGGAGCTATATTGAAAATCCTAATCCCCTAACCAGATAGTCAGTGCTGGGATCTAGCATGAAGACATGATGAAAAGTTTTATATGAAAAATTCTTTGAAATAAATTCTAATAGAAAGGGTTCAAGTGTAGAGCATTGCGTTGCAATCCTAATCGACTATATTCTACAGTGAAGAGTTTTGACAACTTTTGGAGAACAAACATTTATGATGACTAGGTTATCTTAATAAGGGTTAAAAAGGAGCTCATTTGACAAACAATTCACTTTCCATTTAAGCTATCAAGAGTCCAAGGAGAGATGAAGCAAGATTCTAAGCGACTACAATGATTTCCTAAGCATCTCAAAGTGAATCAAGTGAACCCTAAACCGGCAAAAGAGGCATTTTTCAGTTTAAAACCCTACTACAAATTTGTTTGAATCGTTACAAAAATGGTAACTCCACAAGTTGTTGATATCACTGACTGAGCTCAACCAAAATTCAGAAAACATCCCTTCAAATCAATAGATTTCAATCAAATGGGTGAATTTTCAAATATAACATACGAAGTAATGCATGCGGAGGATGTTAGGGCTTACATTCATGTTGCCCTAGAGGAGCATGGAGATAACAGGTTCTCAGACTTATATCTAAAGTATCTAAGTGGTGACAAATTTGAGTTGAAGGAAGAATATAAGGCTTTGGAAAAGAAGAAAGATTTGGGACCTATGAGGAGTTGTCAACAAAACTCCATGTTGAACAGAGAATGCTTGAAATTTAGAAGAAGGTAAGAAAAATAGTTGAAGAATATGCACAAATTCAGGGATTCACAAAAGAACAAATCTTAGAAGCAAGAGCAAAAGCTCAAGTAGATAGGGCAACAAAAGAAAAGAAGGAAAGTGAACCAATTAAAGCTTTGGAAGAGCCTAAGAGGAAACTTGAGAACCCTACAGTGGCTAAAATAAGAACTAGAGGTTCTACCTCTGCAGAAGCTGCATCTATATCCTTTGGTCCCACACTCTCTACAAGTGTGGAAGCCCCTGCAACAAGTCATAAGAGAATGAAGACAAAAGTTAAGAGAATGCATGTGAGGGTAGAAGTTGATGAAGAGGAAACATAATCAGATGAGGAGGTTAAGAAAATGAAAGTTAAGTCAATCAAAGCCTTCACTAGCAAGCCAGACAAACCATCTGATAGCAAAAGAAGGAAAAAGGAGAAGAAGACAGAGCCTATGAAAGTATAGGCTACAATAACTCTAGAGGATGTATTAAAAGCCATTATGGTTGATGGCAATCTAAAAACTATTGCACAACTATATGATGACTATGATGAGGCAGATAAAAACATCATTGAGATTGTTGTCATCAAATACTTGGACATATAAAATAAAGCCCTTATTGAAATAATTGCTAATCTCCCAGATAGCTTGGTAAGTATAATGTGTGCAAGAAAAGAAGCTACTAATGCCAAGGACATTGAGCTTAGAGAGCATACATTAATAAAGCTATATCCTGAAATCACCCCAAAAGAAAAGGTAAAAATCTCCAAAGTGCTTCATAAAGAATTTAGAACAAAGAGGAGGATGAACACTCTAATGGCAGATGACATTGAGAAGGTAGTCAAAGAAACTGAGGAAATCACCCTGAGAGTGTTGAAGGAATTTCATCTCCCAACTATATATGATAATGAAGAAACAAATGTTGGAGATGACACATCTATTCCAGATGTCAGCATGGACCAAGAGCCAGACAAACATGATGAAGAGATAAAGGAGAAAGAAGATCAAGCCCCTACTACTGGTGACCTAGACACTGCTGAAAAGGACTAAATTGAAACAAGTCCTCTTCTAGATCAACAAACTAATGATCAAGAACTTGATCAAGCTAAGAAAAACCATGCACCAGAACAAAATATTGATCAACAAGAGAATATGGACCTAGAATGGGTCTTGAATAGAACAAAGAAGATGAAGTGTCTGAAGAAATGACAAGAGACACTGCTGCTGCCCCAGTTGATTATGTCAAGGAACTTTTGGAGAGACAACAAGATTTGGATGAGTCTAAGCTTCTACAAGGACCAATCAATTTGGCCTCAATGTCTCTTGTGCAAAAATTCAAACTAGTATCAATTGTTCAAGTAAAGGCATGGGAAGAGATGCTAAAGTCACATATGGAGGATATTGAACTCATTAGTGAAGCATCTGGTATCCTGGAGAAGTTGATGCCCTCACACCAAAAAGAAACATCATTGCCACAAACAGATCAACTCAAGGGATTAATAAACTCAGTAAGTACACATTTTGAGTCATTTGAAAAGTCTGTAGAAATAAAAAATTAAAAAAGAATATAATGAGAAAAGGTTAGCTGAGTTAAAGACCATGATGGATAATGATAAAATTCAGCTAGACAATAGTATCAAAGGTACAGAGAAGGCTATTAAGGAATCATATGATATATATAAACTTTGCTTATCATGGCAGGAAGTTACAAAGGAGTTAGAAGAAAAAATCAAGGATCTGGAACTCCAATTACTAAATATCTCTAAGTCATATGATCCGATAGCTAAATCAATAAGAAGTAAAGAGATACAAGTTGCAAATATCCACAATGAATTAAGTAATCTGATGAATAAGAGTGAAGAAGTCAAAAATAGGTTGTGCCAGTTAAGAGGGCTAATAAGTCCTAAAATAGATTCAATGACTAATCTGGCAGAAGAAGCTTTGAAAGCAAAAATAGTAATTGACACACCCTCAAATGTATAGAAGGTAGAAAAATTAGTTTTTCTGATAAATGGTCACATTCAAATTTTGGAGAGTACAAAGAGTAGATGGGATGGAGAGTCAGATTTGATAAAGACCATTTATAATGATATTCTACCTCCTACAACTAAATAATCAAGTTAAGATTGTACTTGTACATATGTGGCAGAGTAATATAGTTTTGAAGTTTTGACATAATTTTTCTACTTGTACATACACCTTTGCCTTTGATGTCAAAGGGAGAGAAAAAGATCCAGTGAAAAGTGAACAAACATTTCAAGGGAAGAAGAAAAACACGGTGTACAAAGTAAGGGGGAGCAACACAAGCATTTTCCACTAAGTGTTGCCATCAATGCCAAAGGGGGAGATTGTTGGCAACATAGTCAAGAGACACTGTTGATATAATGTTGTCATTGATGGTAACAACCTGACATGTTTGGAGAGAAATCCTAAGACAAAGGTGTGTATAGTATTTTGGTCCGAAAAGATTAACTTAGCTAAATTGACTAAGTATTGACAGCACATTGAGATAGTGACAGTAATCCAGTTGGTACTCCTCTGTAATTGAAGACCTTTTCATGCAGTTCTAGTATGTTACTCTTAGCTATTTAATGAAGTCATGATTCAGTGTTCAAGTTCTAATTTCCTCCGGAAGTCATATGGTGAAATATCTAAGTTCGGGTGAATAGAGTTAAGTTAGAAATAGTGTAGACTACCTGAGTAATCTGGTCCGCATTCCTCCGCTGATGAATATTTTGATTTACAGTTCTAAGGCATTGACGATACATGTCATGAGAATCTAAATCTAGATTTGTGGAGCTTGAAGTTCACTAGTTCACATTTTACAAGTTCTCTAGTATCGACTTTCGAGTTGACAGTATTTCTCTTTGACAAAACAATAGTTCTAAGATCCACATTTCTCTATGAAAGAATATTAAACTCCATAGTTTTGAAGGTATGCTAAGAGGTCCATAATGAATGTTGGCTATGAATTTCAAAGTCTCATATGGTTCGCATTGAAAGTTATGGTATGACAGTCAAGCTAGTTGGATGTGCACTTAAGGGTTAAGCCGACAGTCATGTTAGATCGATATGCGGTGAAGATATATGATTGGAATCATTAATCTAAGTGGTTCTATAATAGATCTAGACTCATATGAAGAGTCTTGCATAATCGATTGGGTTCACATTGTTGTTTGGGCACAATAACAGGCCGACAAGGTATAACTTGAATATACAAGCTTTATCTTTTGCATGCCGACCTAGTTTGAGGAAATTCTTGATTTGAATATATATACTCGATAGATTTTGACTTTGGAGGAAGTATTGTATTTGAAGATAGTGCGAATTCAATGTGTGTACGATCTAAGGTAGTTTTGTGATTAGAAAAGGATAATAAGGGTAGAAAAGCAGAGTATATGTGAAGCAGAGTAGACATTATGAAGACATTTGAGTCTGTATACTAAGCTATAAATGGAACTACACCTTAGCATTCTGTAGATGTACTTGTAGAAGTTTTCTTCTGGCAGTTAGCCATTCCTTCTCTATATTCTCTTCTCTTCTTTTTGGCAATGAGCTTATTGCAGTGAGCACTTCTTTGGACAGTGAGTCCTTGGGTAGTGAACCCTAAGGTAGTGAGACTTCATGTATTTCGGTATTGCTATCTTAATATATTGTGAGCTAACACTCACTATTGTTTTTCCCTTTTTGGGTTTTCCACGTAAAAATCTTGGTGTCTATGTGTTATGTCTTTATGGTTGTTGTTCTTATGTTTGTTTTGCTTTTATCTTATTGAATGTGGTAAATGAATTAATAAATATGTGAAAGAGAAGTTTTATAGAAGACTGATTCAACCACCCTCTCAGTATTCTTTGTGATCAACAATTGGTATCAGAGCAAGGTTCATTGGAAGGAGCTTAACAACTTGAGGAATATCTAGGAAGGCTTACACATGGTAGAATGCATAAACTTTAGAGTTGAGTTAGAGAATAGAGGAATGAGAAGAATCCATCTACAACAGTAGAGGAAGAAGAAGATTATAGTAGCAACACAAAGTATTGCATAGAGAGCAGACAAATTTGAAAAGCCAGCTCCAAAACATTAGACAGAGCTCTGGAAGGAAACACACAAAATAACTACAGAACTCCAAAATAGAACTACGGAAGCACACTGAACCAATCTAGTCATCTCTAAAATCTCTAAAAAGGTGTGTAGTTTTTGTAAGAAGGAAATACAGAGCCGTAACTTTGGGATTTTGTTTGTAAACATTCTTTGAAAGTAATTTTTTGAATATAAATGCAAATAGATTTTTGTCTCCTTTTTTGTATGCTCTTGTTTTGGTCTACTTTTCCCGCTTTAGTGGGATCTTGTCCAACACAATGGTGCTGGTAAGTAAATCAATGGTTCTTAACATAATCCACTCTAAAATATTCCAATATCAGTTGTACTTAGAAAGACTTTTTATTTGAGCACCATAGAACTTGTAGTTGTAGTTGGAAAGAGTTCTGGAGTTAAGAACCCTAAAACTTGTAAGCATTGGTGTCTTAGAGGATTCATGGCAGATTATGAAAAGTTTTAGATATAAATCTAAAACAGAAAACATTATATACTTCAAGTATGCTCTGTATGTCTTGCACTGGGCTTTAGGGAAAGTTTTATGGCTATGGCTCTCTATTTTTTGATTATATGAACTCTTACTAATCTATTTGGTAGACAAAAATCCCCGTGGTTGTGGTCTAGATCAAATAAGAAAGAAAGTCTTGGATCTTTTCTTTGCTATTTGGTTGTTTTACTCAAAGACTATAAATGCTTAAAAAATCAATGCTGTTACATTTTTTCATGATGCAATACAAAAAATTACTATGGTTATCTAATTTTTTGTTCCTTTGGTGTTGCATAAATTCAAATGTGTATTTATGTGTTTATTTGGTATGTCATAAGTTGAAATTTATGTTAGGGGATGAGTGTCTCTATCACCTCTGATATGTAATCATATTTTTTTTATTTCATTAATATAAGTTTAACATAAGAGGAAAAGTAATTATAAATGATTGTCAAATTTGTAAATAATTATAAGTAAATTGTATTGGTGGCATGATTCAATTAGCACTGAGGTAACTTTATTCTTTAACTATATATTCTTTAATTTTCTTTTTGAATTAGGGTTTTGAGCAATATTTTTACTTCAAAGTAGGGAAAATATAATTATATTTGAAAGTTCCTAGTTCCATTATGTTAGAGTCTCCCAATATCCAAAAAAAATAAATAAAAAAGTTTGTGAATATTCCTTCCCACCACTCCCTTTTACAATGATGTAATTTTTTTATGAAATGGCCTTATATACTAAAAAGAGAATAATATACTATTCACAATTTTTTTGATGAAATAGCCTAATATACTGAAAGGAGAATAATATACTATTAAAAAAAAGGGGCTGATGGTAGAAGACACACCCTCAAAGTCTAAGTGGGGCCAAGCCCAAACAAAAAGATGAGAAATCAAAATAAAGGATAGAGGGTTAAGCTCAAACAACAAGATGCTAAATCAAAATAAAGGCGAGCATGGCCAAGCCCAAACAACAAGAATTAAGAAAGTGGCTAAGCGAAAAGCACTACACCATCAGGGGGACCACAGTCATCTAGATTTCCCCATACATTTGTAGGGACAAAATAAACATCAATTAGTTCCCAACTAGTGAGAGCACCCTCTTCTTCTTGTTCTTCATTTATAGGTTGCTAAGCATGAACAGGAGAAATAGCCAAGTCTAGGTGAGGAAGAACCTTTCTAGAATCTGATCTATGACCACCATGCCCATGTGAAGAGGCTGACAGAAATCAAGAGGGCTGAGAACATCCACAAGTAGCTTGATCCCTAGTTGTTTTACGAGGTTGAGAGCCATGTACATGGAGCCATGATCCCTTCTAGCAAGCTAGCTACGTCCATGTCTATGCCCACATGGAGGGGAGTGACCCTAGTTGGAGGTAGAGAGAGATGACACTCTGACAACTACACAAGGGGCATTACCCTAATGATCTAAAAGAACCTACAAAATGAAAACTTTTTTCCTTACACTTGAATCTGTAAACACTAAAAAGTGACACAAGCCAACATGGCGGTCTAATGATGATGTGGAAATCTAGCTCACAACCTTTGAAGGCATGAATCATAGTTCTCTTAGTTATTTCATGCTTGATGATGGATCCACCATCTTCCTTTGCCACTTAGCCATCTTTTTCAACCTTCAGTCTAAGCTCTAGGACTTTGCACTTTCTAGACACCCCTTCATAGATCCTCAATAGTAGGGTCACCTAGGTGATTAGCCCTGACAAAGGGAATGACCCACATCCCAAAAGGGATGACCCTATCATTGTTGGATGTGTGTAAAGTCTATCAGTTCCATCCTTTTTCCTTGACTTTTAGCTTGTGTTAAAGATTTTTTTCATTATAATTGATCCTCCTCTTCCTTTTGTTCCAATGCAATCTCTTGTTCAGTCTCACTCTCTTTCAAAATCTTTCCAATGTAATTTCTACTTCACTACCAATATCTACAAAGTTTCCCAAATAGCTTCAGTGTTCTTTAGTTTTCTTCTTATCTTCCCACCATTCAAGTTGCTTCTCAACCTATAATACCCCACTCCTCTATTGTCTTAAGGAGGCCAAGAATTACTTTCATGCTTGCATTATTCCTAGAGGCCAAATTTATTTTCTTGTTTTGCTTCTAAGCCCTTGGTTCCGATAGAAGGAAATTAAATTCCCTTGCATTCTTCTTAGAATTAGTTCCCTTGTTAGAGTCAAGCTTATGCAAAGCATCCCCATAGCATTTTTATACTCTTCACAGGACCCCATGAGCCTTTTTCTTTAGTTTTTTCCAAAGCTTCTTAGCTTCTTTCCCATTTCAAAATTGCCTCAAATCCTTGTTCTTTTCTATCGTCAAGTGGAGTATCCAATTGCTACAGAGAAGGTTACCAATCAAATCTAGATCACTAAGGACACAAGCCTAGCATTGGCACCTTTTTTCTAGATTAAAGGTTCTTTATTATTTTGTAGATTAGAAATAGTAATTAGCAATCACCCTTTCCCTTGAGAAGTAAAATACATGTCTTTTATTTTCTCTTGGTTTATTGCTTTTGTAGATCTAGTTTCAATTCATTACATTGTTAAAGTAGTTGTAATTTTCATTTATTAGCATAGCTTCATCTTGCAAATTGAGATTGAAAATACCAAAAACATAGATAATTTACATTAGACAAAAGCCATTTAGATTTACATTGCATACAAAAAGTAGTAATCAAATCATATTTAAATGCTCTAAATATATAAAAAGAAAGTTGCATGTATTGAGAAGTAAACTACATTAGAAACAAATTCAAAGCATGAAAACAACAACAAAGAAAACCCTTGATTCCATGATGAGGTACAAAACTTTCAATGTTCAAACAAACCCTTGATTTTAACATGAAGTACAAAGATTTCAACAAAACAAGCAAAAATAGAACATCCCTCTTCCTTCTTTCAGTGCACATACTCAATGTGCCTAGGTGTGAAAGAAGTTTGGATTAAATCAATGTTTGAGGAAATTAGGAGAATCTCCCTATCCAAGAAAAATCCACCAAGGAAGAAGCCCAAGAACAAGTAGAAATATTGAGGCAAATTGATCGAGGTGCATCCCTAGACATCCCTGAAAATATGTACCTTATTTAAAGAAACATAATCGGTGGCTTACTTTGATGATTATGTGCTTGCAAGTTATTTGTTAGCAATTTGTGGTAGTAAAAGTGAGTGCATTTCACCGTATTGAGAAATCATCTTCTATAGTTGTGCTGGTGGTTTTGTATGTGGCTTTTTTGTCTTCAGCTGATTTGATAAGAAAATGTTGGCAGATTAGCTTGTAAGGTGTCTATGGTTTTTTAGTGCGAGTTGTTGAAACTATTTCTATTTATGGAAGGTTATTTTGGTTTTGCACCAAGGGAGAGTATTTGAGAGGAATTTTAATAACTATTGTGAAGGATTGAGGAGTGCCACATCAAGTATCTCCATGATGGAACTACATTGTATTTTGTAAGTTTGTACAATGTAGTTAGCGACATGTTTCATATGGTTTCAAGCTTTGCACCGACTTGAGGCCAACACAGATCATGTGAGGAGCTTAAGGACAATATAAATAAAAGAATTGAACTAAAAGAAAGAAGTTAAAGGTAAGTTCAACAATGAGGAAATTAGACCTAATAGATAGAGCATGGTAATTGATAGTACATGACGTTGTAGTGTCAAAAATTGTTACCACTTACAATTTCACACTACGTTTAGCACTCCTTTTAGCATGTATGTTTTTCTCTACTTGTGAAGTGCTTGTTTTAATGCCTAAATGATAAATAATGATAAATCCTCTAATTGTTGAGATTTCAAAAGCTAATTTATCTAGGACTAGGCACCTAGAGCCCGGGTCCTACCCTTTAGCTCCAAACAAATTTGAATATTGAAGTGTTGACCTTGTTACATTTGATGACACACCTTTGTCAGCCTAACATGACTCTTCCGTTCAAACTAATTGGGATTCATATATATATATATATATATATATATATATATATATATATAACTCTTTCTCTCTTTGAAGAATAAGGAAGTGATACAAGGATATACATAATTGATCTATCAACAAGCTCTCTCTACAATTCTGAAGCTCTCTATTTGTGAAATATTATTACTACTATTGCACTAACCTTTGCAAGTATTTGAGAAAGCTTCTTCCTTCTCCAACATCTCCTAGCACTTGTGACTAGTGTTGCGACACTAATCCAACTAGGGTTTCATGCTCATAGTGAGTTCATTTCATTATATTTGATTGTTGCAATCCTTATCAATTGTCTACCTCTTTGCATCGCAAACATGCACTCTTTCTATCATCTTCTGTTGTGGTTGTGGAACACCAGTTCATGAGGTTTGACCAAGGCAAGCCACTATACAGCAATACCATTTTCCCTCTCTTGTGTGTGTAGATCTAGATTGAGGATTTTAGATATTGACAAGCGACAAGAAGACGAAAGATATAGGGACAAAAATTGTCACACAGAACTTTGTCTACATAGAAATCCTAGGGCTAAGGCACTCAACACCTGTGTTTGGCTCCAACAACCCCTTCTTATGATGATAGGTTCCTTTTGGTCTTCTTATTTTTTTTTGCTCCTGTTTTATGTCTTTTGTAACTACTATCTACACATTTACTCAGTTATCTAATTAGGTCTTCTTATTACATAGTTTAATCAACACATTTATCATCAATCCATAATCATTACATCAAAGGAACAAAGCCCCTACCAACCACAACTTAGCTCTTCTCTAGGGATAGTAGCCAAGACCCAAGCCGTTGGTGTCTTGTATTCCAATGTTTGATGAGGAAAGATTGATCTACTTACTTCACAATTGATTAGGTCTCTCTTTTCCATCTTACATTTTGGTGAACCCGATGTATCTTACATTTGTGCAACCTTGTTTATTTTTGTTGTGTTTGATTAGTTTATAAATTGATTAAACACTTATATTGCATATATATTACTTTATCTTAAGTATTTAGTTTAGAAAGAAAAAATACTGAAACATTTTTCTTTTCTCTTAGATTAGAAAACAAAAACATAAACAACATTTTCTCATTCTTCTATCCCTTAATCAACATATCTGTCTTGTCATCACTCTTTCTTCTCTATCACTTCCTAGGAGCACTTGAGTGCCATAGAACTTGTAGTCACTTTATGAGTTTTGTGACCTGGTGCTCTAAATACGAACATCTTGTAAGAATAATTTATCGAATCCTAATGGCTTCCCATCCTTTAGGTAGCTTCGATGTTCCAACATCGAAACTTGACTTCGATAACTTATTCATCCCAGGAAGTTCTGGAATGTGACCATCTTTAGATCACATCCCCACCTTGCCAATGATCTCTAAGACATTCTACCTTGTACTGACTCTCTTGAGATAGACAACACCATGGCCCATGTTCCTAAGGCTCGAATTCAAAAGCTAGATGGGGAATTGGCTAGTTTCCTATAATTCTTGGGCAAAAAACATTTGGCTAGGGAGGTTGTCCCTCTTATAGACAATCTACGAAATTGTTACATGATGATCAACAAGGTGTGGAAATTCTATGTAGCCTTGTCCACATAGTGGATAATAACATTATGTCATCAACTAGATGTACAATGCTCCTTAATAACACGTCCTCTTGAAACCAAATGGGGACATAGGTGTCGGTACCCATGTTGACATATTCCATTTCAACATTCACTTTTCTATTGTCACCACCACTGCACAATCTAGTAATATCACTAAATCTGGTAACAACACTTACACTAGTTCTAGAGTAATAAGTGGGAACCTTACTTTCGTCCCACCCTCCTCTAGCTTCTAGTTTACCTATCAAAATGCTACTCCAAATGTTTCACAACCTATTGTTAGCTAGTCTCGTACACAATTCACTTACCAAAATGTCAATGACATTCTCTCAACCTCTTGTTAATTCATCTCCTTCACATTCTAACCATTTGCAAGTCACTCCACCTGTTGATCTTGTAATAAACCAACTCTTACAAAATGTCAATTCCTTACAACAACAAATAGAAAACATGAGTCAAATTTAATCCCAATCTACCATTGCATCTTATTACACTCATAGTCCATTATCACTCACTATCCTAAGAACTCTGATGCCCAATAAGTTTGAAGCTCTCTATTTTGAGAAATACTCTAGAAAAGGAGATCCTAATTTAACCGTGTGTTAGCCTTTACCACTTTGTATAGTTTCTCTTTGAAGATGCTCTCTTGTCTAAACTCTTTCCTCGATTGGTAAAAGACACGGCTTTGGATTGGTTTTGCTCATTACCAGATAACTTGATTCATTCTTTTCAACAACTCATCAATTTCTCCAATACTTTCATGCCAATATCAGACCTCAAGTCACATTGACCAATTTGGTTCATTCTAAGTAAGGAGTGAGGGAGAAAGTGACTAACTTCATAGGGTGTTACCAATCCCTCTTCACTCAAATTCCATATTCTCTTCCGAATGCTAATGTACAAAGGGTTTTCATCAGAAACCTATAGCCGCACATCCATGACAAGATATTGTTGATGCACTATCCTTCATTTACGCATCTTTGCTTGGCTCTCCATGATTACGAGCTATCGGTTTGCCAGTATGAGGGCTCTTCCTCATCAGCTCCCATTGGCTAGTCCAAAGCCACTACACCAATTTTTTTTTTAATGTGCCTAGTAAACTTTTTAATGTGACCGGTGACACTGGTGTGACACGCCCTCCGGTTCTATGCGAATGCTTTTGCCTAGAGCAATGAACCGGTGAGGCCACAACATGGGATACCTCATCCCCTATCATGAACACTTCAAACCTGCAAGCTCGTTGGCCCAGCGGGGGTTTGAACTCTAGTGGCTACCACTACAACCAAGCGACTTAACCACCGAACCACGCCCTTATCGGCAAATCCATTGCACCACATTATCAATCATTCAAGAAACACATTTTTTTTATCAAAATTAACTCTAATTCTTCAAACAATATTCAATCACAAGTTGTGGCTGCAACACCTTCTATCATGGCCCCCTATAAGTTTAGACCAAAGACTCGACACTTTTCCCAGCTTTCTAAATTTCTTCATTCCATCATGCTTTAGCTTCTTAACAATAACCTTATCTAGCTTCCACCCATTCACCCTATTGACACTTCCAAACCACTACCTCCTTCTTTCAACCCAAGTGCTTTCTGTCAATATCATCGAACACCTGTGATGCAGAGGCATCCACACTATAACCTTGACATACAGCATGGATGTCCGCAACCCTTCATCATCATCATCATATTTTTGTTAACACTGTCAGCATCATCATATTTCCCTTGCCGACCGATATCCTCCTGCAGACAAGCCTTCACCCTTTCGCATGTCAGCAGCATCATCATATCCGACTATCGGCAGCATCATCATATTTCGAAGAGGCGTGAAATATCCTCCTGCTGACTACTGTTCACTTCCTTATCGCTTTTCACCTTTCGCCTTTCAACAGCATCATGATATTCGGCAAGCGCAAACATCCTCCTGACGTTCACTGTTCACCTTACCGACGACCTCTATCTTCACTATCTTCAGCATCATGATGTTCAACATCATGTTCATCAACAGGATATAGAACATCCTGTTCCTCCCATTTATCCTGACGACGACTACCTCATGCACCTTCCCTTCGGTGCTTACGTCACCCCGATATCTTGATGACGTATATCCTGATGACGATGACGTCACATGTAGCTCCTCAATATCCTGCTGCCCCGCAATATCCTGATGACGTATATCCTGATGACGATGACGTCATATGCAACTCCTTCAATATCCTGCTGTCGGCCAAACTTAACCTTCTCGGCCCGCGATGACTTGATCAACCCGATCTTCTACCTTATGCCGATACGCTCCTACTCGGCAACACCTGATGATGATCACCCCGACGCACATTCACTTCATGCAACCGATTGCATCATGCTCATCTCCCTTTACTTAGATGACGCCCGAAGTAACTACAGGATATACGCAGAAATATCCTGATGATGCCGTTTTGATGAACTTTCAACCTCAACAGATTCTGATCCACCGAACCTCCTGGGATGACCCGATCTACTCTCAGGGTGATCTTCCAAACTCCTACTATCAGCTTGACCTAGCACATACCCATGCTAGGGTTCTCAACACATCTCGACCGCGATCCTGCACACCTGCATGTGAACAAACAGAAAACACAAACTACATCCTAACCTACTGTACATGGCCATTCCACCGATTCGACGAATCAACCGGTGGAATGGATCAGCAAATCCATGTACCCACCAAAACAGCAAATCGATTACCCAAAGGAATTCAACAGAGGATGAACACAAACAGGATCTTTATTGATTTCAAAAGATGCAATTACAATGCTCAGTCTTACTCTGCAATCTGACTTCTCAATGCGATACAATACTATCTCCAAAACCAACCGATCCTACTGCATAAATAGGATCTCATGCGAGTACTACTGACCCGACTCCAAGCGACTGGGAAATCTCTCCAGGCGGCTGGGAGATCCAACCGGACCTACATCATGACAACTGTCCTAACAAACTAGCTAAAAATAGCAAAGCATGGTCAACATGACCTTATTACATGCACTGGTCTTATACGACCTTCTTGAAAACATTAACAAGACTCAAACTAACTAACTGCCTCATGGAGGCCAGCTGTCAGGTAGGTGCTCCTGCACCATATTCCCCAACAGAAAAGAACTCATGTCCCATGAGTTTGGTTTGTGGAAGTCCTCCACCTTTACACTTTGCCTTGTCAATAGTCTGACCTACTCCAGCTTTATCCTCTGCTATCTCTTGGCTTCTCCAAGACTTCTGAACTGTAACTTGCTGTCTTGCAAGTAAATCCTCATGCCTGTCAATGTAGGCCCTTCTCTCACATACCCTGTGTTTGTCAGGTTGTCTGACCAGAACCTCTGTCTGAACTGCCTCTTAAACTTCTACAATGTTCAACTCTGTCTTGCTTTCAACTTTTATAGGACAAACAATAGTCCCAACTATGACAACATCCTTGTCATTCCTCTCAACTGGTTGCTGTTTGCAAACCTGTTTCTGAACCTGCTGCTGACCTCTGTCAGTCAAAACTAAAACTTTCTTCAACCTGTTGTCTTTAACAACTCCTTTCCCTGCAGTGTCCTCAACTGCCTTTATGCCTGCTCCCCTAGGCTTCTGCACAAATTCCTTCTTTCCCATTAAAATGATTTTGGCTGCCCCCTGTGCTGCAGCATTTGCCTGCAATGGCATCAACATAATAGTCTTCCCATCTTTCTTGATGGTGTAGGTATTAGCATACCCATCATACAGTACCCTCCTATCAAATTGCCATGGTCTACCCAACAGTAGGTGACAACATTCCATGGGCAAAATTTCACACAAAACTCTATCATGATATGCTCCAATCTGAAAATCCACATATGCCTGTTCATAGAAAAAAAGTGATTGACTATCACTCACCCAAGATGCCTTGTAAGGGTGATGGTGTGGAATCCTTTCCAAATTCAATTTGTCCACCATTTCCTGAGATACCATGTTGTCTGTTGAACCAGTATCAATGACAACCTTACATACTTTACCTTTGCTCTTGCATGTGGTCTTGAAAAGAGCTCTCCTTTGCATCAGATCCTTTGATGCCTGTAAACTAATTCTCCTTAGCATCAATGCTTCTCCCTCCTCAGGATATGCATAATTGTCAGGAACTCTATCTCCTTGATAAGTGTGTGAACTCGGCACACTTTTCTCTTCTTTCTCTTCTTGCACAAGTTGTACTCTCTTGTCATTCGTTCTATCATCTCTGGATGATGAACCTTTGCTTTCTGGACATTTGAAAGATGGATGACCAAACTCACCACAGGTGTAACACTTTCCTGAAAATGTAGTAGAACCTCTACCACTTCCAAATCTGCCTCTATTACCTTTCCATCCACCTCTGAAATCAGACTGTCCCTGTCCTTTACCAGTGTCTTCTTGACCCTCATTGGTTTGCCTTGCTGTAGGGGCTGCTCCTCTTCCCCTCATATTGCTGCCTCTTCCTCTCATGGACTTATCTTGTCTCCTATTCATCTTTTCTTCAATCCTGATTGCCATTTGGTAACAATCCTCCACATTCTTAGGGTTAGCTAAAACTAACTCATCCTGTATGTTCAATCTCAAACCAGCCAAGTACCTAGCCACCTTTTCTACCTCATTCTCATGATGACCAGATCTCATACTCAACTTATAAAACTCCTCAGTATATGCCTTCACATCCATTTCCTTCTGCCTTAAAAATTGCAGCTTCTTAAACATCTGAATTTCATAATCCCTAGGCAAGAATTTACCTTTTATCCTTGCTACCATCTTATCCCATGAAGTGATCTTTGACTTCCCTTGTTTCCTTCTCTCGGATTGTACATAAAATCACCATACCAAAGCATGACCTCCTAACTTGGTCTTTGCAATCTTTACCTTCTGATCCTCAGCAACATCTTCACATTCAAAGTGATTATCAAGTGCAGCAATCCAATCCAGTAACTTATCTTCATTCAATCTTCCATTATACTTGGAAACATCAACCTTTACCTTAGGTTTATCACTCTGCACTGACTTTAACAGTTTTGCAAATTTTTGGTCTTCAGCATCCAGTTCTTCAGCTACCTCTTCATACTCTTCAACAGCCTCTTCATCTTCTTCAGACTCACTGTCTTCCACTTCCCTCTTTATGTTCTTCTCTAGGGCTACAAGCCTGGCTTGAAGTGCTTCAGCAAGCTCCTTCATCTTCCTCATCTCTCTGGCATGTTTTTCCTTTATCTCCTGTAATTCCCTTGCAGTACCATTACCTTTCGGAGGCATTTTGTCAACCTCTCACTCAACACACAATACACAATCAACTCTACCTCTGCCCTTTCGGTGACAGAATCAACACACAACAGCCCAGACCTTTTGCTGAGCTCTGATACCACTATGATGCAGAGGCATCCACACTATAACCTTGACATACAGCATGGATGTCCGCAACCCTTCATCATCATCATCATATTTTTGTTAACACTGTCAGCATCATCATATTTCCCCTGCCGACCGATATCCTCCTGCAGACAAGCCTTCGCCCTTTCGCATGTCAGCAACATCATCATATCCGACTATCGGCAGCATCATCATATTTTGAAGAGGCGTGAAATATCCTCCTGCTGACTACTGTTCACTTCCTTATCGCTTTTCACCTTTCGCCTTTCAACAGCATCATGATATTCGGCAAGCGCAAACATCCTCCTGACGTTCACTGTTCACCTTACCGACAACCTCTATCTTCACTATCTTTAGCATCATGATGTTCAACATCATGTTCATCAGCAGGATATAGAACATCCTGTTCCTCCCATTTATCCTGACGACGACTACCTCATGCACCTTCCCTTCAGTGCTTACGTCACCCCGATATCTTGATGACGTATATCCTGATGACGATGACGTCACATGCAGCTCCTCAATATCCTGATGACGTATATCCTGATGACGATGACGTCATATGCAACTCCTTCAATATCATGTTGTCAGCCAAACTTAACCTTCTCGGCCCGCGATGACTTGATCAACCCGATCTTCTACCTTATGCCAATACGCTCCTGCTCGGCAACACCTGATGATGATCACCCCGACGCACATTCACTTCATGCAACCGATTGCATCATGCTCATCTCCCTTTACTCAGATGGCGCCCGAAGTAACTGCAGGATATACGCAGAAATATCCTGATGATGCCGTTTTGACGAACTTTCAACCTCAACGGATTCTGATCCGCCGAACCTCCTGGGATGACCCGATCTACTCTCAGGGCGATCTTCCAAACTCCTACTATCAGCTTGACCTAGCACATACCCATGCTAGGGTTCTCAACACATCTCGACCGCGATCCTGCACACCTGCATGCGAACAAACAGAAAACACAAACTACATCCTAACCTACTGTACATGGCCATTCCACCGATTCGACGAATCAACCGGTGGAATGGATCAGCAAATCCATGTACCCACCAAAACAACAAATCGATTACCCAAAGGAATTCAACAGAGGATGAACACAAACAGGATCTTTATTGATTTCAAAAGATGCAATTACAATGCTCAGTCTTACTCTGCAATCTAACTTCTCAATGCGATACAATACTATCTCCAAAACCAACCGATCCTACTGCATAAATAGGATCTCATGCGAGTACTACTGACCCGACTCCAAGTAGCTGGGAAATCTCTCCAGGCGGCTGGGAGATCCAACCGGACCTACATCATGACAACTGTCCTAACAAACTAGCTAAAAATAGCAAAGCATGGTCAACATGACTTTATTACATGCACTGGTCTTATACGACCTTCTTGAAAACATTAACAAGACTCAAACTAACTAACTGCCTCATGGAGGCCAGCTGTCAGGTAGGTGCTCCTGCACCAACCTGGACATGACACTAAGCAATGCATGTGTCTTAAACATGAAGTACAAGACCTCATCGACACTAATGTTATTCAAGTAGCCGGTGAGAATGACAAATGGAATAAATCCATAGCTCTGCCAAACAAAAACTTGCAAATTTATACAAATCTATTGCCTTGCCATACCTCTAACCTTGTGGAACCATCTGTCAATAGAGTACCTACTTCAATAACTTATGACCACCAAGACAAAAATTTAGACAACCTAGTTTTCTTGATAGATTCTTCAAATATAAAAGGGAAAACAAATGGAAAAAGTATAAGAAAAAGAAGAATTATTCGATACAAACAAACTATTCAGGTCATTATCCAACCTAGACATCCTCCTCACCATTGCATAGATGTATCCCTTATTAAATGTAGATAATAAAGCCGTAATTGTCAAGGTGATGATATATTTTATCATAGTTTCACTTCAAACACTCACGAAGATATTTGAAGACTTTATAGAAGAATTAGCAACAATTCTAAAGTTGAAAAGATAAGAAGAAATGAAGAATAAAGAAGAAATAAGAAAACAAGCCTTAGAAGCAGTTGTAGAGAAATTATCACACAAGATAAGTGTTAGTGCTAAACTTTATCTTATATTACTTATTCTAAGTAATATATTTAGCACATGGCGTTATTCTACCTTAGCTAGGTATGTGTCAACTTGGAGAGTTTGACACAACTCTCTAATGACACATGTTGACACTCATTCGACAATTGGTGAGTGGAGTGTTAAAGTCGACTCCTAAGTCAACTCAACCTCTTCACCTCTCTACACCTATATGTACTCATCTTATGCATTGTTTATGTATTACAATTCCTAGTTGTTTTCACTCCAATTTGTAATTAGTTCATGCTTAGTTGATCATGGTTTCTTATATGGTATCAGAGCGGTTAAGTTAGATTGTTGGTTCATTTGTTTTTGAAGTCTGACTCATTTGAGGCTGTGTGGACTTTAGCACTTTGTTCTCCTTGTGGTGAGTTGCAGATATTGAGAGAGGTTTGGCCGCCATCTATTTTTGGTCTAAGGCTTGACTTAGTAGAGTGTTAAAGGGTTGAAGGACTTGTTTGGAGACCTCACATCCCTGTAGGAGAGTGCATCCTTGCACCAAGCATTAGCCATCGAGGGAGTTTGAAATGTTGGCCAGTGAGTTTCACACGTTGCCAACAAGGAAGAATGTCGGGTAGGAAGTAGAATGCCGTCCAAGAAGAGGAGAACAATGCCAAACAAGAGGAAAACACCTGTTTTAAATGGATGGGCATTGTAAATGAATGTGGCTGGTCATCAAGTTCACATAGTAGCAAAAGGATCACCCCTATTCAAAGAACCATAAACCTGAGGAAACTTGATTGTTTCTCTCTTTGCAAACATTTTTCTGTGGCTCAAATTTTTGTCTGTGTGTGAAGGCTATATTGTGAACTTACTACCTGCATCCTCACAAAGGGACTAAAGGCAAAGACATTTTGATTTGCAGAAAAAGGCTGCATAAGGCAACTACAGCATGTGTATAAGGGATGCAGGTTTGTAAGAAAGGCCACTGGGCTCCACAATAGGTCGTTGACCTCACAAAGAAGGCAACGACATTGCACCTCCCAATAGGCACCTCACGACTATTATTTGGTGTTGAAATCCTGGATTTCCTTATCTGACCATTGTTTGTGGAGGTTAGTTTGGCATTGGAGTCTTATTGTTTATGGTTGTTAGTTTGGTTGTTAGTTAGTGGTTGCTAGAGTTAGCACTTCATGCTACATTACATTATCATCTATTGTATCTTTAAGCATATAGCTAGAAATTTTTAGGTTACTAATAACATTTTATGTTATTTCAACATTAATGTTACCTTCTTTGCAACCATTAACAACTATCAAACACAACTAGTTAGCAAATTGCTCTTGAAGAGATTATGGTTTGTAATAAACCTTGTATCTTTGCCTAACAAAGATGAAGGGTGAGGTCCAATGTGGCAGGAGGCCAATACCCCCTCACAATCAAACCATTGTAATCTTCATCTCTTGCTAACTCCAATGACTAGTTGGACAGCTAGGCTACCTCTTGCCATAGGCATTTTTTTCCAATTTGTAGTGTGAATGCATTAAAATAGGCTATTTTTATGGGAATTTGATTGTGTAATAACTTTTGAAGGGTAGCTCAAAATTGAACACCATTTTTTTGCAAAAGTTAATTTTTTTCCATTTCCCATGCTTTGAGCCTACTTGCATTATAAAACACACTAAGTTATAAAGTGTCAAAACTAGGGGGGTCACCTAATCAAGGGGTTGCCTAAATTGTTGATTTCTATTGTCTAGAGGAATTGACTTGTTCTAATTATGGGATATGAAACTCACTCTTCTATAATCAACCTAAACAAGGGAAACTATAAGTCCTGGTGTGAAGGCATCCTAAAACATCTCAAGTTCCATAATCTCATACCCCATCTGTATAGAATTGTCCCTAAACTTGGTAAACAATCTCAGAAGGCTAAGTGGTTTAATCATCACGATCATATTTGTGGATTAATAAGTTTACATATTCTAGATGATTCTTTCTATGCAATCATGGATATTGACTATCCACATGCATTATGGATCAAAATTTGGGAGATATATGTAGACTCCAATGTTTTTCCATTCCCACATGATCCTGCTTTGATCACAACTCACATCCCTAATCATGATACAGAAACAAAATGTTCTAATGACATAGAAGAAGTCAACACTCCTATTGTTGCTTCATCAGATTCTAGAGTCTCTTCTTCAAAATCTTCCATTGCTTCTTTGCAACAAGATATTAGTCTTCCTAATATTGCTGATTGGGACAGATTTCTGCTTGACATCACTTGTATGTTTGTAGAGTCCCACATTGTTGACATGGAAGCACACAATGAGGAGATCAGTCTTCTCTTCGATGACAGTTTTGATGAAGTTGCATCTCCATTGTACTCTTCAGATATTCATGCTCTACATCATCTTACACATGGTTCTGGATCATCATCATCCTCATCTATTGGGCATGCACCAGATTTGATTATGGCATCCCTCGACATCGACATGGGGACATCTAAGAACTCCTCGAAGACATCAACATGGGATCCATCATCCTTGGATCAATACCAGCATCATTCAAGATCATACATACATCTTCTCGCATGGGAAGATATCTTGCATCTTCAGGTTGTTTCATTTCTTCCCAAGGGAAGGAACATTGTTTGGTGTTCTTGGATCTACATCTGCATCCTTTGTCGACTATCCAAACTCACTGTAGTAGGACATGTATTATGGGGGGTATCATAGACCTTCTATCTTTTTCTCTCCTATGGGGGAATCACATATTGTACTTAGTGAAAGAAGTAGTACTTCTTCACTTGTATCTTTTCTCTCCTTTTGAGAGGAGTTTTATTTCCCTCTGGATTTTCTCCTTTTCTCTATTTATGAGAGACTTTATTGTACATGGGTACCTCACCAGGCTAGTAGCCAGGACCCATTTCTTTTTATTGTACATGGGTACCTCACCAGGCTTGTAGCCGAGACCCATCTCTTCTTGTACCCACCTAAGCTATGCTTAAGGGGGGTGTTAGTGCTAAACTTTATCTTATATTACTTATTCTAAGTAATATATTTAGCACATGACATTTAGCCACCATAGCTAGGTATGTGTTAACCTGGAGAGTTTGACACAACTCTCCAATGACACATGTTGACACTCATTCGACACTTGGTGAGTGGAGTGTTGAAGTTGACTCAACCTCTTCACCTCTCTACACCTATATGTACTCATCTTATGCATTGTTTGCGTATTGCAATTCCTAATTGCTTTCACTCCAATTTGTAATCAGTTCATGCTCAGTTGATCATGGTTTCTTATAATAAGGACAAAGTTGAGACAATTATATAAGGAAGAATTGAGATCTAAACATAGGGTAGATACACTCCTACCTTAGGAGAAGGAAACCATACAAAAATTCAATTAGAAAACTGTGGAGGATACACAAAATTCTACACCACTTTCTAGGAAAAGGAGAAAGAAGAACAAATGCAAAAGGAGAAAGAAAAATAAATATAGAAGGAGAAACAAGTAAAAAAAGAGAAGGAAGAGAAGTTGTAGAAAGAGAATGAAGAGAAGTTGTAGAAAGAAAGGGATGAGAAAAAATAAAAGGAGAAGGAAGAGCAAGAGAAACAACAAAAAAGGAAGAGGGAGAACACAAAGTACCACAAGAAGAAGAACATGAAGTGTCATAAGAATTGCCTCCATTAGTTCCACCGCCTTATCCATCTCAAGCCATGATGAAGAAAATCAAATAGTTTTTAGTAGAACAAAAGAAACTATAGCCACTGCCACCTCCTCCAATCCTAAAGATTTGAATCACAAACCTAGCACAAATCTCACCACTATAGAGATTCTAATTAGAAGACATGTTGCAATCAACAACAAGAGAGGAACTACTCAAACAACAAGTACATATAGGTATCATGGTGGAAGATGTATTGAGCACATTGCAAGCAACATCACCACAACTTATTAGGGATAGCTCATCTACGTTGGGTCAACAAATCAAAGAATTCATAAAGGATATGGTACAGAGCGTATAAAACCAAGAGGATGTAGTAGAAGAGAAATTGATGGAGGAGATCAAGAAGAAATAGATCGAAGGAATGTAGAAGAAGTGTATTACCACACACACTAAATTAGAAGTAGAAATAAGGAATATATAGATAATGCAATCAAGTTCAAACTCTTTATACCAATTTTGTTTGGGATGACTTGTTACAACAAAATCCTTGAAAATGCAACTTGAATATATTGAGAACCAAATTATGTAGCAAGCATCCACCTATGATGTTTAAAAAGATCAAGATGGTAGCCAATAATATTTCATTGAGACTCTTCACAATCAATATCAACAAGTGAAAGATCAAAGGGAAGGACTTAGAGGCCAAGGGTTAACCCACAATAGTGTGTCCCATTTGTGGGATTGGACAAAAAAAAGAGCCCAAAGCACCAAAAAATGTAAAGCACCTTTGAATGAAGGTCTACCTTCAAATGAAGGTACCTTTTAATTAATGACATTTGAATTAAGGTGGGGACCTTTGATTGCAGATCACTTTTTATTAAGGCCAAAAAGTGGGACACACTATTGTGGGATCACCACAAATAAAGAAACTTAGGGAAGTAGTTAGCCTCCACCTCACTCATCTAATAGCTCTACTAGAAAAAGCCAACAAAATCACAACACAAATACAAATATTAGAGATAGTTGGAGAGCAAACTTTACTTAACATCAATGGTTAAATTTAATAATACTACAAAAGGAATTATCCAATGGGAGAATACATATACTCAATTAAAAGGAATACAAGCATATTCTACCTTGAAGTATAGAAGTCTCCTATAGTTTTGTGGTATAAAATTTTGTCAACTTCAGTAGGATAGAGCCAAAATGTCTTGAGGAGAAGATATCATTTCAAAGGGGAAATAATGCTAGTAGGATAGAGCTGACATGGAAGCAAGAATCACCCCTCGCTAAAGGATTGTGGCAACAACTCAACCAAAAGACACAAGGATAATAAGGAGACATGCCCTTTACTATACTTGAATATAAGTAAAGATTCCACAAATGTAAAATTTAACATAAGATATCTAGGATAGAATATATATAATATAAGAATAGTGAGAATAGATAGAACATACATGAGCATAAATAGAAAGGAATAGATAAGACTATGAGTATGAGTATGAATGTAGAAGGAACAACAAGGGATTCAAATGTAATGAGGATATATGAATGTAACAACACTATCTAATAATATATATGATGCCACAAATTAGTTGGATTCACTTATGATGTGTTATGGTGTATGCCATGGTTGTTAGTAACTTTATTTTATTAACTATACATGTTCTTTTCTGCTACAACCTTCTATAATCCATGATAACCACTCTGACCTTTTTCTTATCTCTAACACTAGGGTATAAATACAACATTTCAAGTACCTAAGCACAGATCTTTGATCTGCACCCATACTTGCTAACAATAATAAAGACCAGAATTAATTATACTTTTAATATACATTTATCATTTTGTAATGATCATATAGTATTCCACAAAAATCTAGATGTAATATCTATTCTACAGGTAATATCTAGTGTAAATATGGCCCAGGTAAATCAACTTATTACAAGGTAAGCTTGATCCTTTTATATGATAGATTTATGATTTGATTACATACCAACTTTATTAAGTATAATCACTAGTTTGATCATAGTACATTTCTAAAGTGTACACTTGTTTTGAGATACTTGTAATTGATCCTAGAATATAGCCAATACAATGGAGCTATAATGATATGGAAATACTAAAAAATGATGATAATTTGTCGGTATTTATCAAAGAGATCATTAAGACATGAGATTTTCACAATCAAATGTAGTTATAAATTCCCATGTTTATTCAAGGAGAGAAAAGGTCATATGACTAAATATATAGTAATATGCGAGCTATTCTTTCCAAGTTTGCTCCTTAGATAGTTTCTTAGGATGACAACCACCCATTATAAGTAGACCTGCTTTATGCTAAAAAAAAATATTAAAGTAAAGAAAATATAGTACTAACCAAAAAATACTTTGAGTAAAAGATTGAATCAATCCCAAAAAAATAACTGCATCAACTTGGATGGTAGGTGTAAGCTGAATAGAATCTTGAATACTAATAGATCTATGTCTATTTAAGACAACATTGAAAATTTCTTATTTCAAAATTTATATTTTGAATAACATAATAGATCTATTTGAAAAGGATCCTAGTTAGTTCCTTTTCTATATCAACTTTCACTAGAAATCTTCAAGATGAAGATCAAGTTCCTGAAGTTCTTATCTTTTATTTAGTAGATGATTGCTTGAAGGGTCAATTTAGACCCAAAGTATGTTTAAACAACATTAACTTGGCTCGACACAATTTTTACATTTTACAATGCAAGATAAGTATACACTGAGCCAGAAGTTTCCTTATTCGAAAACCTCTATCATTGATTGATAGTGAATAAATTTGAGTAGATGACATTTGGAGATAACCTCCCTTCAACGCCGATATGGGATTCGATTCTCTAGAAGATCACTAAAGGAACTATAAAACGGATATTATCATAAATGAATTGATCATTTCTAATTGCCCAGATAGAAAAACTTGATAATAATAAAACGTCCACTCTGGCCTTTAACTAATTTGATCATTTGATCACTGGTACAAAACTGAATGGAAACATTCAACTCAATAGAAATATGTGTGGATAAATTAATAAAAAATACCATTATACTAGAACAAAGCCATTGAACAGAAGTCAAACTTGCGAGATAAATAGTGTATAAATACAAACAGAACAAGCCTGAAAGAATCAATTGCCAGTTACTTACCAATCAATACTTCCAAGTCGTGTTCTTTTTTCTCTACTTGAACATATTGGGCATTTAAATATCCAAGCACTTGGATACTCAAAATAGTAGAGAACAATGGTATTTTTGTGAAGCTATTTAGTAGATCTTCCATACGGTATAAATATATAAAAGATTATGATTATTGTGAGCATTGATGAAATGGGCACCTCTACCCCCTCCACGACCTTCACCACCATTGCCAACAAGGCAAGCTCACCTGTCAATATGGTTCCATCATCAGGATTTAATCATATGGTGGTTTTGCAAGTTCATCAAATGTTTTAAAATTTATATGATTGGCTATAGCTAGGTGAACTGTCAAAGATGGACCCGCCTTACATAAATTGAAAATACTAGGGTGGAGCTATATAGTCCAGCATGGTTATAGTTCAGAACAAATAAAATAATAGATAGAGGTAGCCAATAACGTTCCACTGTTGCAACACTTCCACAGGGGCAAGCTAACAACTCAGAGAAATAAATCTTACGTGACCAAGATATGTGGCATAGAGGAGAAATGGTGCAATATTTTAAGTGCTGAATATAAATTTAAATGGCCATTTAAAGATATTACACAAGCCTCTTAAGGGCTATATGGGTAAGGGAAAAGCAAATTAAACACGTGAAATCAACATTATATATGTGGTGCAGCCATGGGAGTTTTTAAACAGCCTTAGATTCATGGTACAATCGTTAAAATATAGTGCAAACTTGTAAAACACGGTGCCTAACTGCTTAAAGGTGGCTGAGACTTTTTAGAATTATAGAAGCAATCGAAAGAAGCTTGTGCAGCCATCTACTATCTTGCTCCAATAAAAATTAGTGGTATTTCTTTGATATCCAATCCAAGGCAAACCTAGGTAATCCTAGTGCAGGCGTCCAAAGAAATGAACAGCCATACTGAATATTTGAACAACATGAAGTTCACAATAAATAGGGTAAAATGGAAGTACATAAATCATTGCGCAACCTCTTCAGAGGATGGCTAGCTTGGGGAAAAGGCTCGCTCAATAATAAACAGAATGCAATTTTTGTGAAATAGCACATCATTCATAAGCATTGTGCAACCTTATGTGGAGAAATGAACCGACAACTCAACCATCAGAATAGCATAAATCGGTCGATAGCGCATATGGATATCAAAACCAGCAGAAAGATGTTAAATTGCTTAGGATGTTAGTGTCTTCCATAGCAATGAAGCACTCTACTTAATATCATCCATTTCAATGGTCAAACAATCAATAGTAATTTTACACCTCATCTACAACAAAAAGTGGTAAATATTTGTCCTATTTTTATTGGCCAAAATTACCCTTTGACTGTTGAAGTGGATGATGTTTAAGAATAGCCTGAATGAAGTGACTTGTTTGAAGGCTCAGACTTGCCGCAAGTGTCGTTGAAGGTTTGACCCAGTTGAAGGTACTATCATATTTGACATCTTGCACCTAGTACGCTAGCATGGAAGATTTAAAATGATGGCATTGTTGAGGAAAAGGATCTTTAAATCATCATTGAAAATGATCCTAGGTGGCAGATTTTGAAGTGGACTTGTAAATGTGATTAGGGTCGTGTAGTTTCATGTAAGAAAATGAATTTAAATAAGATGGGTGACAACGGTCATGACATATGACTATTCCCCTCATGTTAAAAGACATGTCTTTTGACTTTTATAAAGGACTTTGATCCATTGTTTTAGTAAAAGAAATTAGGGTCTTAGGTTACTAATCATCATAAATAAAATATAAGATAAATGAAATGAGAATTACAAGATGCATAGATTCAACACATTGCACAATATATACATGGGGAAAACTCTTTTAGGTAAGAAAATCTCATAAAGCATCATTCTATTATAAAACACTTACAAATTTGTCTATAAAATTATAGATAGAACCTAGAAATATATTGCTTCTTCTCACTTCCACATGGTCATTAATACCTCTTGTGCATAGTTATAGAATTCACTATAAAACTCCAAATTGAAGTACCTCTCAATGAGAGAGAAGCTCCTTCACTATAAGAGAAGGGATGGCAAAATCCCTGAAGGGATATTAGTCATGCCTATTCAAAAAACTATTTGTAAAATAATTAATAATCTAATAGTTTATTAAATTATTAATTATTAAATGTTATATGTTTTATAAAACATTTAGTAACCATAAGATTTTATAACCTTTGTTAGGGTAAAATGTGGATTAATCAATTGAATAATAACAAACCCAAACATCAACAGAATAATGAAAACAAGAAAGATTGAATGAAAAGAGCAATGAATAACACAATGCAAACCTTCCCTGTTTCAAAGCTTCTATTGTTCGCCTATTAAAACCATCCTTTGTTGATGAAGTAGGCCCTCAGAGAGTGCACTCTTTCTGCTATGTTGTAGGATGTTGGTAGTAAACGGCTAAGATGATAGATAATGCTGTGAAGTAGAGCTTCAAAGCAAAGGGTGATCTCAAGTAGATTGTATTGGGGGTGCCAAAGGCGCGCGAGTAGAATTCTGCAGAGTAACAATACAAATAACCTGGATGAATAGAATGGAGGGATGAGGTTTCTTTTATAGACTTGGGAGGATGAAGATCAATGGTTGAGAAGAAGTATGATGATCAATGGTTGAGAATGGTTGAGGAATGTGCAACCAGTAGAAATATGACAAGTGTCCCACCTTCATCATGAAAGAGGGGATTTGACAAAATTGATTGGAGAGTTAACTCCATTAACTGATCAGTTAATAAACTTGATTAGTCAGTTAGAAGAATGGATTATGGGATTGACTGAATTGATTGAGGGATTAACTCAATTGACTGGTTAGTTAACACTTTTGATTGATTAGTTAACTAACTTTTGATTTGAGAAGAAATAGGACATGTGGGTGAGGGAAAATAAGGTAATTAAATATTTAATATATTTAATTACATGTGCAACAGGGTGAGGTGGACAAGGTGAGGTGGAAAGTGTGAGGTGAATTTTTGGAATTAGAACTTAGGATAGAGGAATTTGGTTTAATTAAATAATTTAGGATTATTTAATTGTGTGAGACATTAGAAGAATTTAGGGAATTTAATTAAATAAATTGATTTTATTTAATTATGGGATAAGGAACCAATCAAATAAATTTAGAATGTTTATTTAATTGATAGAAGGAAATAAGAAGGGAATAAATATTAAGAATATTTATTTAGAATGAATCGTGTCATTTTTAAGCATATACATTTTGCCCCTCTTTGATGCAATGCAGTTTATGGCGTTGCTTCAAAGAATAAATAGTCTGATAATGATACATGCCCCAATTTGCCCCTGGTACAAGTTTGATAACAGGATGCCCCCTCCGGAGATTGGATGGGGAGAAGGCAGAAGGCATGAGATGGACAATCTCACAATGAAGAAGGTTAGGTTTGAAGAAAAAAGTCGAATGATATGTGATGCAAGAAGAATGATGACACACACAAGCAAGCAAGCAAGTATGCACAAATGACACAAGAACAAACAAGGTATTGCCCCTGTCAAGCGGTAAACCAATGATATACTGATAATGATATACGATAGTGTTGTCATGGCGGGGAACGATATATCCCTAGACCAACACGGCAGATGTGTTGTCATGGCGGGGAATGATAGATCCCTAGAGCAACATGAAGGATAGTGTCTGGTTTCAAGAAATGAAGTATGTCGTGTAAGACGTGTGTGTTGGTCTGATTTCGACAATGTTACATCCTGTATAAGACAATTGATTGATTAACTGATCAAGTTGGTTTACAACCAGACAAGGATCAAGACCATTGATTGTGAGTGGATCATTTGTGCAAGATTGACTTGACTTGATTGGTATGGATGAAGGATGGACCTGCATTTGGATCATTTCTCGGGTTGACTGAAATTGAGAAGAATGGATCACAACGATAGATGGAATACTAATTGATAGAAGAATGACTCGATAGAAGGACTCACAAGCTTTTATTTGTATTGATACTCTACATTGTTTGGATCTTTTATTGCATGGGATATGGATGTATGGATGTGTATATGGATATAGGATGGATGTTTTGCTTTTGGAGTGCTTTATTTCATCATTGGGCAATTTATTTTTGGTACATTTTCTGAAATGTTGTAAGTGAATACAAGCATCTAGGTATAATTGAACTGAGATGACCTGAGTACTGCTTACGTGGGTGTTTAATTTGGCAAGTTAATACAAGCATCTAGTCAAAATTGAATCTAGATGACCTAAGTGTTCCTTGCATTTCAACAAACAAGGATTGCCCCCGTTCATGTTAGACCTTTGATGTCCTCGATGATCTTTTGCCGATCATGTCCTTAGACAAGGTGTCACATTACTAAAGCGGAATCCACAGATAGCAAACAAAGAAAATGATCATGCCCCCATCATAGCATCTCTAGCTTTTGGCATCCTTGAGTAGCATAGAAAGACATGATAAGAAAAATCAAGACCCTGTAATTTAACCATGATTTCAATCCACAAAACATTCTTGCCATTAGATGTGTTTTTTTTGCCGTAATTTAGATAGAATCAGTTAGAAGACCTTGGGTATTTGCTTTGCTTTAGATAGGTTAAGATGTTCATAGTCAAGATTTCTGCTTGAAGCGTGGGTTCTGCTTGCATTTGCTTGTTTGGTGAGAAGATTGCACAATCCTTATTGGGGAGACAGACCCTAAGGGACTGACCTAGTGCCTTGGAGGCGCATTGCTAAATGGCCTTTCCTACATGACGACACAGAGGAAATGTAGTTCGGGAAGAACCCTGATGGACCTAAGATACGGATCGGATGAGACACGATATGGATCAGATATGGAACAACTATGGATCGGATATGAAATAAATATGGATCAGATATGGAACAACTATAGATCAGATATGGAATAGATAACACTGATGACAGAGGCTATGCTAGGCTGACACTGTGGATAGGATACAACCCCAGAATTTTGGATAGCCTTAATGCTAGATACTGATGACAAGGGAAACACCACGGATAGGCAGATGGATGGGCGATAGGGGATCAATGGCAGGGTAGGTAGAAGGAAACAAGGATGTGATCTCCAAGGACTATGTCGCATAAGAAAAACATACCCCATTGTAGGTAGAATACAAAGGATTTTTCATGACAATGCTTAAGACGAAGGAGGAGGATGAGAGGATAATGAAGGATTTGTGTGGTTTTGGAGGGGTAAGGTATGCCAAGAGACATCTAAAACATTTGTCAACATTGTGCCCCCAATCTTTATCAAGACCAAAGAATAGAGGAAAGAAAGATTAGATGGATGGATGGGACAGTATAGGTATGCAATGGATAGAGGATAGGATAGGAAATGGTAAGAAAGGAAACTGGTAGGAGAAAAGTGATATGCTGATGAGACAAGGTGCCCCCAAGTGTAGGTGACATAGAAGATCAACTTACACATGACGCCTGTTTGCCAGGTTTTCATCATGGTACTTATCCAAGGTGCCTGTTTGCCAGGTTTTCACCATTGGATGAAGGGATTTTTCTTTACTTTTTTTCTTTTTTTCTTTTTTTTTTTGAAACATTTGGGTAGGAAAATGCGGATATGGAAGGGAGAGACTCAGGGATCTAGTTTTGTGAAAGGTGACAGTCCCACTAGATGGATGTTGTCGCATGGACAATGTCAAGTGTTCTCATAGATGTTGGTAGGGGATTGCATGAAAGTGATATGGCGTAGGTAGATAGTGGATTATGATGCAGAATACGGAGGGAAGGTTTATGCAAAAGCATGGACCATAGGAATAGGATGAGGAAGATATGTAAGATAATAGTGGAAGGAAGGGGAGATGGAGGTATATGAAAATGTTGCAGAATGGAAGGGAATCATGACCAACAGTTGCACATACCATGATAAACATTGAAGCTAGTGATGGCAAAGTAGTGTAGGAAGCAACAGAGACTTTTGCTTGTGGATGAATGACATAGGCATGTAGGGATCCACATAGACTGAGTAGTGTCCTAATTTTTGTTCATCATGTGGGATGGAAGAATTTGAGACTTATGGATGGAATGGGAGAAAGTGGATGGTTGAGATTCTTGAGAGGTGGATGCCTCATGTATCTTGAGGGATTTTTTCTTAGGTACCCAAACCATTTTGCTTTTAGATAGTACCTATGAAGGTATGGGTTTGGGTGTATGCAACTTTTGTGCAGCTTTTGGAGTAATCATTTGGTGGATGCGGACCCACACCTTTTTCAGCTTGGCGTATAGGTGTGTGGGTGTATGCAGCTCTTGAGAAGGATGCTTCTTTGATTCTTGGATTTTGTATCCTAGGTCATGAGGACTCTTAGGATTTTTGACTTGATAGGTAGAGGCATCCAGATTTTTATGGTTGAATTCTCTTGAGGTGGTGGAAGTAGAGTTTGAGGAAATTCTTTGTTTAGACAACACGTGCATTGGTTGGTCATGATTGGGATTGTTAGAGGATTCATAGATGGATGGATAAGGTTTTGGAAGAAGTGGTGGTAAAATGCATGGAGGGATATTAGGAGTTGGAAGTAGCAGAGGTAGATTGGATGGTGGAAGGTGTATGGTCACATGCTTTTGATAATTGTAGGATGATGGAGGTGGAATGGCGACATATGTTTTGGGGATATGATAGGTTTTGCGATGGAAAGTTGTGGACTTTGGAGGAGTGGAGGAAGTACCAACATCTTGAGATTGTTCATCTTGGGGTATGTATCCAAGGCCATATGAAGGAGGAGGAACATTGACATGTACGAGCTCCAAAATACCTTGTTCATGAAGGCCTAAGCCTTTACCTTGATAGTTCATATGTTGGAGCATGCGGTGGACAACAAGATTATGTGTAGGTGGAACATTAGACACAAGTTCTTTATTAGATGGAGACGATGAGATAGAGGATAATGGTTGCTAGTGTTCTAAGGAGGAGCACTCATGAATGAAGGTGGTAAGACTAAGGATATATGGTGGAGGATTTGCCGCATGGTTGATAATGGATGGTGGAGGAGGATTACTAGTTTGATCTTCTACACTTGCTTGGGAGGCAAGTGTCTCATCAAGGGAAGTGGAAGTTGCTGGATCTTGGATAGGACTAGATGGGGTTATAGGCTCAGGACCATGGAACACATAAAGTGGGCTCAGAGGATCATCATGGTCTGCTTGATCATAGATAGGCTCTTCATCATAGATGGGATCTTGATCATAGATAGGATTTAGCATGATGGGATTAAGGTGCTCGTGTATAGGTTCTTCACCAACGATAAGATCTTGATCATAGAAAAGACATAGGTTATGGAGGGGCCGAAATTGGCTCTCTAGCTCATGCATAGGATCAAGTTGCTCATGGATAGCTTCTTCATCAAAGGTAGTATCTTGATTATTGAAGAGATATAGGTTATGCATGGTTGAAAATTGGATCTATTGCTCATATATAGGTATATGATTATCGAAAAGATAGAGGTTATGTAAGGGTCGAATGGGAATGCTTTGATCTTGATTTAGACAAGGGGTTGCTGTTTCCACATGCTCTAAAGTGTGCTCTTGACATAACTCTTGATGTGCTTGAATTGGAGTGGAGGTAGAAGACTCTTGGATAGGATCTTGGTCAACAACATGAAGGTGTGACGGACCTTGACTTTGGTGCATGGTAGGAGGCTCTTTGATAAGCTCAAGGAATTGAGGATCACATAAGGGGTGGTAGGATTTGACATGTTATTAGAAGCATCTTTTGTAAGGTCAAGGACCAAAATTTGGGGACATGGTTGACTCTCTGCTAGTAGCCCTTGGATCACATCCTTCGTAGGTGTATGGGTAGATGAATGAGGTAATGGAGGAGTGAATTTAGAGTTCTCCCTAGCTTTTCTTTTACTATGTGAATCTGGAAAACATCTTTCCCAAAAATCATTTGAGGCTTTTTTGGTTGCCCATTTAGAGCTTGGGGAACTTGATAGCGGTGTTGGTGTAAGACTGGTATGCTTTGGGATATGGGTCTTAGAAGACGGTGAAGGAGGACTAGTAGATGGAGTGGTATAGGGTTTCCAACTTAAGGTGGTGCTTGCCTTGTCATGAGCATCATTAAGACAGGAAACAGATGTATGAGTTCGGGGCGAGGCGTAGCTAGTACTGGCACATTCAGCTTGCAAGATTGCCATTTCTTGTTGTAAGACTTGGATTTGTTGAGAAATTGCTATACACTCTTGGGGCGAGGGACCTGAGTTTATTTGCAATTGTAGATATTGAAGTTTTTGAGCAAATGCTTCTAATTGGTTTGTCATCTTGATAGAAACTAACACAAGACTAAAATGGGTACTCAGAAAGGTGAAAAATTTTCTCACAAAAGATGCAGAAGTACTCACTGTTACGCATGCGCTGGAATAGATGTGTCGCTCTGGTGTTTTCTCAATTGTTTTTTTGCAATTATTTTTGGGTTTTTCTGATGTTTTTGGTGCTTTGGTTGCAAAAATGGTCTTTTTGATATGATTTTTTGAATTTATGGCAAGAAGACACAGCAAACACAAAGATATTTTTATGGTTTTTTTTTTTTATTTTTATTTTTTATTTTTACTCTATTTGGACTAAGAGAAAAAAGCAAGTACAAAATCCTAGGCTCAAAATGGATTACAAGGGTTTTTGGCCACTAGAAAAAGAGGTGTTTAATGAGGGCAACCATTCGAGTGGTTACACATGTGGCGGCACTACTCTCCGTTATGGAGTCTCCCAGCCTCAAAGGGTTACACCTTAGAGGGTTTTAGGGGAGGTTGACCATCGATGTAACATAGCAGCACTCGTTGCAGGAGGTTTTCACCTCAAGCACATTTATTTTAAGTGGATTGGTAGGGCTTGGCTTTAGCCTGTTTCCACTCAAGGTCATTCCCACTTGGATAGGCGTGCATCCAAGGGCAGGCCCCTCTAAAGGTTAAATAGATGGAATAACAAGTCTGGCACTCTAGTCACCCAGTAAAGGGGAGAGCATAAGCCTATTGTCATTCTGAAGACACAGTAAACAATGGTTTATCCAATCCTAATTAAAATGAGAAAACTATATGCATTAATCTACTTGGGCACACACACAATTGTTAACTTTGAAGTGATTAGGAGATAGCAATGATTCTTTTCTTTGCAAGATAGCAATATTCTTAACTGAAAGAGATAGCCATCTAGCAATGATCAATGAAACAAAGATAGCAATGATTCAGTTATCACCCTCCTAGTTAGAAACTATGTGAGATTGGCATGCATGTTTTTATTTTTCTAATTAGAGTTAGATTAAAATTGTATGCAAGTTGTAGGAACAATGGGTTACTCCTTCCTAATTAGAACTAGATGAAAATTGTATGCAAGTTGCATGAACAATGGGTTACTCCTTCCTAATTAGAACTAGATGAGAATTGTATGCAAGTTGTTTTACTTTTCCTCTAGTTAATCTATGATGTGTGTGTTAAGGAAAATAAAACTATCCAGCTCTCAACCCTATAGAAGATATATCAGAAGTTTCTTTTCTCCTTTCTTTGACAAGTGTTTAAGTCAAGCTGCACAAATAAATCATTAGTTTTCAAGAAAAAATGCTAGATTTAAGCTTGGAAAGATAGCTAAACTTTGACTGTAAACATAGCTGACAAAATGATAAAATCACTTGATCAAACCTACTTCATTGTGAAGTTCATGGAATTACCTTTCCAATGAGTGTTTATTTGCGCGATTACGAGTTCATATGCTCCTGTTATGGCAAAAAGAAAAAGATACCACCCTGATGGCATGTAGAAGAAGGTAGGATGGAGAATTGTTGGATAAAACAATGCACCCTACGGAAGCACCTTTCAGACCACTAGATAAAAGGATGCGGAAGCACCCTTCAGACCACTAGATAAAATGATGCACCTTTTGGGAGCACCCTTTGGACCACTGGATAAAGCGATGCACCCTATGGAAGCACCCTTTGGACCACTGGATAAAAGGATGTGGAAGCACCCTTCGGACCACTGGATAAAACGATGCACCTTGTGGGAGCACCTTTTGGACCACTGGATAAAAGGATGCACCCTCCAAAAAAGCTATTACAACAGTTGGATAAAAGGATGCAGAAGCACCCTTCGGACCACTAGATAAAGCGATGCACCCCACGGAAGGACCCTTTAGACTGCTGGATAAAAGGATACACCGTGCGGAAGCACTCTTCGGACCACTGGATAAAAGGATGCACCCTAACAAAAAATCTCTTCAGACAGTTGGATAAAAGGATGCGCAAACACCCTTTGGACTGCTAGATAAAGCGATGCACTCTATGGAAGCACCCTTTGGACCATTGGATAAAAGGATGCACCCTCAAAAAAATCACAGAGATTTTTTTCAGTCTCCAATTTTTGTGAATTAACAGGTGATTCTAAGGTTTTCAACCCTTTTGAGCACGTTGGTGATGTCAGTTTCAGTCTAGGAGGTCACCTTTTGATATATCCTTGCAAAACTTGATAATGGGGTTTAGAAAAACACAAATTTTTACTACCAAAATTTACAAAAAAATAAAAATGAACGGTGGGCGCCAAAAATGTTAGGGTAAAATGTGGATTAATCAATTGAATAATAACAAACCCAAACATCAATAGAATAATGAAAACAAGAAAGATTGAATGAAAAGAGCAATGAATAACACAATGCAAACCTTCCCTATTTCAAAGCTTCTATTGTTCGCCTATTAAAACCGTCCTTTGCTGATAAAGTAGGCCCTCAGAGAGTGCACTCTTTCTACTATGTTGTAGGATGTCGGTAGTAAATGGCTAAGATGATAGATAATGCTGTGAAGTAGAGCTTCAAAGCAAAGGGTGATCTCAAGTAGATTGTATTGGGGGTGCCAAAGGCGTGCGAGTAGAATTCTGTAGAGTAACAATACAAATAACCTGGATGAATAGAATGGAGGGATGAGGTTTCTTTTATAGACTTGGGAGGATGAAGATCAACGGTTGAGAAGAAGCATGATGATCAATGGTTGAGAATGGTTGAGGAATGTGCAACCAGTAGAAATATGACAAGTGTCCCACCTTCATCATGAAAGAGGGGATTTGACAAAATTGATTGGAGAGTTAACTCCATTAACTGATCAGTTAACAAACTTGATTAGTCAGTTGGAAGAATGGATTATGGGATTGACTGAATTGATTGAGGGATTGACTGAATTGATTGAGGGATTAACTCAATTGACTGGTTAGTTAACACTTTTGATTGATTAGTTAACTAACTTTTGATTTGAGAAGAAATAGGACATGTGGGTGAGGGAAAATAAGGTAATTAAATATTTAATATATTTAATTACATGTGCAACAGGGTGAGGTGGACAAGGTGAGGTGGAAAGTGTGAGGTGAATTTTTGGAATTAGAACTTAGGATAGAGGAATTTGGTTTAATTAAATAATTTAGGATTATTTAATTGTGTGAGACATTAGAAGAATTTAGGGAATTTAATTAAATAAATTGATTTTATTTAATTATGGGATAAGGAACTAATCAAATAAATTTAGAATGTTTATTTAATTGATAGTTTAGAATGAATCATGTCATTTTTAGGCATATACAACCTTATATTAGAATAATATATAAATATTATACTTAGGAGTATGACCCACAATAACATTATTTTTGCCACTATCGCAACATCCCCCTAATTTCTAACGAAATCATGGAACCAAAGACTTGTGTGTTTCTTTTCATTTTTTTGTTTTGTTCATTGTGTGTTCATATTTGGGCTTTTGTGTCTATGTCGGGTGCATTTTTTTGTCTTGGCTACTTTAGCTCTCTATACTCTGTACTTTGCCTATGGTCTATCTTGCCTTGAGCTCCCTGTGTCATGTTTTCTCTCCTAATTCTATATCTACTAATTGTACATGTCATACATGATCCCCTCAAGTTTCATATTTTAATGTGCATATCCCTTTGTCCATTATGGTTTCAAGCCACGAGTCACAGTGATAACTAATCTAAGACATTTATTTTCGACTAATAGATTATACCAATGCCTTCACAAGTTGCCTTCACAAGTTTTATAGGTGGTCTTTGCCCATCTTCGTAATGTCATTTGTCTTCATTTGTTGCTATGCCACTTCCTTAATGTCCTCCATACATTTTTTAAGACATAATAGTTTTTGTGACCCATCTTAGGCCAATCTTCAACCTAGGACAAATTGGCCCAGCCGTAAACAGCTAGTGCATTGTAAACGACCGGGTGTATGGCTTTTTCGACCAGTCCTCTAGTCAACTATACCTAATGACCAAACATGCTCAGCTCCTTTCGACCTATCCGGCCATACTACTCATCGATGGGATTTCACCAATTTTTGACCAGCCGTACAGTTTTCGACTAGCTACGATAGATTCAAATTCTCAAGTCTAATCAAATTTTGTATTTATATTAACTATGATGGTTTCATCATGCCATGGCACTCATGTAATAGTAAATCTGTCGCATGGGAGTTGATGGCTAAAATTATGAATTTCACAATCTCTTAATTTGGAATGATAACAATTAGATTCTATTAAATGACTATTTAGTTTTAATTTCATCTCAAAATTTTATAAGAATCTAATTTACTGTGTTCTATGCATAGGTGGATTGAAATGATTCAATCACAATCTCGTGATGGATTCTGTGGGTTACATAAGCAACTAAGGAGATAGATGCATTAAAAAAGGAGAAGATGAATGAGAATGGAAGGCGTGGAGGTTAAAATCATAGGGGTCGCCTATGATGAGATGCAAATTAAGGGCCTCCATTAAATTGACAATAGTAACAACACCTAAAGTGGTATCTATTAAATGCATTTAAAAGGTAAAAGTATGCAGAACTAAGCACTTCTATGGAGGAGGTGTACAGAAGAAGATTTTAAGTGTTTAAAAAAAATAAAACTTGGAGGTGAAGGAACCTATGTGGAGGGGCATAGGATTCAAAAAGACAAGAAGAAAATTTAGAAAAGGACAAAGTCAATAGGAGGAACCTACCCTCATAGGGGCCACCTATCATATTGGGAGGTCACCTATCAAATGGAGAGGTCGCCTGTTTTTCTTGGGAGCTCAAATCAACATTCAAATACAAATGGAAGTGTGCGGTAAAAGAAATAGGAGGTGTCTATTTAGACATGAGGAAAATGAGATGGGATCATGTGCAGTAGGTGCATGAATTAGATCTAATGTTATGACATTTAAAGAAAAGGAAAAAAACAAGAAATTAAAGGCAACTATCTATAGAACAGGGGCATACCACAACATAAAATATACCTAGAAAAATGAATGCAGACAAAGAAAAAAATAAAGGAGGCGTATAGATCTGAAATAGGTGTTCAAATGTTAAAAAATTAGAGATATTTGTAAAAGGAGGAGTTGACATGAGGAAGGAATAGGTATTAGGGGTTGCCTACCATTTTAGAGGTTGCCTACGCTGGCGTACCATAGAGTCAGAGAAAACATTGAAAAAGAGAATGCATAACATGGACGCCCACTGTAAATAGTCAGCATGTTGTGTGTTGACTATTTTTTCATTTTTTCAACTTATAAATTTTTTGACAGATCTGATAGATCTAATCAATCGACCCTTCTATACATGTCGACTGCTCTGATTTGTCGAAGAAATCATTGAAAACAGATGAGTCGATTTCATTTCGACCAACCGGTCACTTTACAACATCCTGACTACTTAAGGTTTACCCAACATGAAGGCATAGGAAGAAAAGAGGGAGTTCTATTCATTCATAAAGGGAGCTTTTAATTCTCTTTCTTTTGACAGGGAGCAGTTGTTGTAGCTTGTAGGAGTTCTAGTAGTTTTTTTTAGTTTTCTTGTTCTTTGCCTTGATGGCTATAGCAATGCCTTCTCTATAAAAATAATGTTATGTATTTTGTAATAGTAAAATCTATCATTCCATTGTTGTCTAAGTAATTTTGTTTGATGAATGCTGATTGTAGCAAGCTGATTTTAAAGAAATTTATTGTGGAATCTTTGAGTTTCTCTGTCGGTATTGGTGAAGCCATGAGTGTCTTCCTACACATGAAAAAATGGTAGAAGTCTGCTTAAAGTTCCAATATCAAGTTTACCTTTGGAGTTAGCACTATTTTATGCTTTGGTTGTGCACCTGCATACTGGATAGAGGTTGGTTCATTTCAGTTTGTTCCATCCTACATCTCAGGCTGATTTGCTTAGACATTGGAGGGTCTTCCTCTCCAACCCCTTCCTCTTTTGAAAATTTTTATCAACTCTATATTAGAGTAGACTCTTCTCCATCACTATGCAGGTTTAGATTAGCTTGAAATTTTGATTTTATTTTGTGTTTTAAAAATCAAAGAATATGCAAAATATATGTATAAATATAATTGTTAAGTTTAGTTTAGGTGATCAACATTAGTTGTTAAATGGTTTAGCTTACCTTTTATTTTGAATTTAAATTCCTATTAGTGGTAGAGGTAGAATATATAACTATTTTAATAAATTTTAGTAGATTTAATATTTTCTTGTTTTGGTAGTTGTCATTTTGGCTAATAACTAGGTTATTAAATAGTTTTAATATAAGTGATGTCTATAAATCAATAAGTAAATTTAATTTTGTAAATAATAGTTTCTTAGTATCTTAAAATTTCACAACTCATTAACCTGAGCTAAGAAACACCAAAATGACAAGAATCCAATCTTAGGCTCCTTGTTGAACATAACACACTGAACCTATTAATGTTTAAATTTGCAATTAATCACCAATGATGGGAAATTTCAAGAATGTGGGATCGATTCTTGAAATAACCTCCAGATTTTAAAGAAACTAGTTCTTCTTGGAGTAGTTACCAATGGTGGTAGCAAAAGTCCTGGGTTAGCAGTAGCTCTGGCTCGTGTAGTTGTTCTGCAACTTTGACTCCTTACAAGAGGGGTTCATATGATTCTAATCAACAACTTGTAAGGATAGTCCCACTGGGCGTGCCAAAAGTTGTTGATGTTTAAATTTGCAATTAATCACCAATGATGAGAAGCTTCAAGAATGTGGGATCAATTCTTGAAATAACCTCCAGATTTTAAAGAAGTTGGTTCTTCTCTATGGGATGTGGGAAAAGGGAAGAAAAACAAGATTATAAAGAATTCTTAAACTACATCTAAGGTGATGCACCAAAATTGTGTAGAGATCTAGATTAACAACACAATGATTAACTTGTAAAATTTCTTGATAAAGCTAAAGAGCATAGAGCATGATTAACAATAACAGAATATATGTATCAGATTCATCAAAGGCTTAACACAAAAAGTAATGACAAGACTCAGAAAAACACCATAGTATGCATAGAACACCACTCTCTCTTCATTAATGGATAGGAGAACAAAGTACATAAGGAAAAATGCATGGATTACAATATTCAATCCCTCACGAGAGGCACCTGTCAAGGCAAAAGATATGTTTCTGATCCAGCAACTGAATACTCTAATATTTCAAAATCACTAATGCTTCTTCCAAGCCAGACTCCACTATTTATAGCACAAAATGAAGCTCAAAGCTCTCCTGTGACCGTTAAAATCCTAACCACCTTTCAATCTACAACTTTTGTTAATTGTTGTGATTTTCTATCAGACCCCCATGCCACAATCTTCTCAGGATCTCAAGTCTCAGTTCATCCACACCATTACAACTATTTTGAGAGCCCCAAAATCTCCTGCCTTTCACTGAGTCGACAACTGTAGCTTTGGCTAATGGCACAATAGAAGTGGCCACTCAAATGAAGCTGTGGCTCTCAACAAAGGCTCAAAAAGGGAGTATGTGGCGGCTTCACGCTCAATACACAAAAACTTCACCAAAAGACCCTTCAAATGAGTGTGATGCTGACACTTGTCATTCTCCACAGCTTCTTCATGTCTATCAAGAGTCTTGGGTCCCACATCAACACCTGGTAGACCTTCGCAACTTTATCACTTAACAAAAGAGGCTCCACCTTTAAATGCTATATGACCATGCGACAAGCTCCATGGCCTTCACAATAGGACACATGGCAACACGATGCTCCTTCCACAAAACTTTATCAAAATGACTCCTCAAATGAGCGTGGTGCCGACACTTGGCAAGTTCTGGGGAGACCTGAGATTTACGGAAGGAACTTAAAATAAAAACACAGTTATTGAAAAGTGACATCTTCCACTTCCTCCTAAGGTATTTATCTAATTACATGTGGTGGGTACACCTATCACACTCTGTGACTTCTTCAAAAAGAATTTACCAAAATGAATGATGATGTCACGACTATCTTTACTTTTACCTTTAGGCCCGGCGACTCAAACATTGCACCATGTGGTGCCTTCACGCTCCTTGGGAGAGTTTTTCCTTTCGTGAGCCCTCAAAAGAGAGCCATTGTGCCACTTGTCATGGTCCGTGACTTCGAGACCCTTTACTTGTTTTTCCTAGCCCCGACATGCCTCAAAATATTAAGCTTAGTCAATTCTAACTTATATTTATGAATATAAAATGTAGAGTTTTAGCTCTACAGAACCATTGAGTCATCCTATCTCATTATGAGCTGATAACCCTTGAGACCTTGGGTAGATCATTTGATCTTCTTGCAAGAGAGGAGTTAGCATTTGACTCTTAAGGTTTGACATTATGCATTTTTGTGGGTCAACATTCTTTGGTCGTAGAAGGAGGGTGTAAAACTGGAATCCCATCATACCCACACTAGGTCAAGTTCTAAGAGTTCACTTGAACCTTTTGAAATGAGTAATTTCATTAGTGACTCTATTAGTACTGGGGAACACTCTTTTGATCATTGTGGATTGTTTGTTGACTTGGGATTTAGTACTAAAAATTCATTTGATAATTCATTTGTGATTTCCCAAGTAACTAGTTCTACCATCCCATTGATCAATCCACCTACACAAGTTGTAATGAATCCATCTCAAGAAACGGTTGCAAACCCACCTAATTGGCTTGGAGTGAATATCCCACTAAATGTTCTTGGACAAGGTCATAACTTACCTAAAAACTAAGATAAGTTCATACCCAAATTCTAATACAATGGGACACAAATATCTAAAGAATAGATTCATCCATATGAAGATGCCTTAATCCAAGCCTAAATTCATGAAGAGGACATAGTGCATGTCGTATGTTTCCATACACACTTGATGAGTCAGAATATAATTGGTACCTCTCTTTACCTTATGGGTCGATTACTTAATGGATTCATATGGACAATGCTTTCTTAAATCATTTGACTTCCCATAGATCCCACAATATTATATCACCAGTTTTCCACTTGTAAGAGGGAGCCAAATGAGCCTTTAAGCTTGTTTAAAACAATATTTCATCGATTATACATGAGATTAATGTACCCTTATTGACCATCTGAACTAGCTATAGTCCAAATGTATTTAGTGGCCCTTGATCCCCTCACATCAATGTTTGTAAGAGGGCATGATCTTGCTTAGATATGATTATTGCAAGCATATAGTGAGGCCATGACTATGATTATTGATATGGAGTTGGACCTCTCCCTTCGTTGGAATAGTCAACCACTTATAATCAAATACCCATGCTTAATCAAGCATTAGTTCAACATATACCACTTCTTAATCCAATCCCAGGTGTCCTTGGTCAATCTCAGAATTAGGCTTACAATCATAATCAAGTCTTTAAACTCCCAGCCAAGTAATGAATCTGACACCAATTAGCCAAGTCATGCTTAGTGCGCAATTTCCTACACCTCTTTATTTAAATAATCAAGCACCCTAGGGCACCACAATTAATCCAATCAATACTGCAGGTAATCAACAAAATGTCCCATCTTACATGAACAATCAAGCATCTATGAACAACCTCCTAGCACAAGCTAGTCAAGTCCCATAGAATCAATCTTCTACATCGAATCCATAAATTGAAAATATTCAGAGGATGGTACAAAGTTTGAGTAATGATGTCTTAAACCTTAAAAACACATTATCCTATAAACTAAGAAACTGGTGGATCTCAGCATGAAATTATAACTTTCAATGCAACAATAGGCAATGGAATACTCGTCTAAACAATGGTCGTGTTGACTTGCCACTTTAAAATTTGAATTGTCTTAGAAGTAACCATGAGACTTCATTAACTTAGCTAGTCTAGCTCAAACAGATGGTTGTAGGATTGATATCACAAATAATCAAAATGAGATGGAGTGCCCATAATTTCATGCTATGATGGACATAGTTCAACAAGGGCTAGACCAAGGAGAATTATTAGCCTCGTAAGAGCAAAACCCGGGTAAAGGCCACACAAATCCTAGAACTACATTTGTGTTGGAAATGTATGACTTTTCTAGAGAGGAAGATAATGATCCTAAGGGAAGTATCCAGGATATCAAAACATATCAACAATAACAAAGGGGTGGAAATTATGATTTGAGAAGCAAGGGGAAGCAACCATTGACAACATCTACACTAACAAACGTCCTTCACATACCACCTGATCATCATGTTAGCAATAACCCAACCCCACCACAAGGTCCCAATTATACTCAACAATAAAACATCAAATCCCAGGGTAATTGCAAGAAGATGGGGGGCCAAAAAGGGGTCTTAAGTGGCCACTTTTTTTTTTTGAAATCAGGAAATACTAGCCTTGGATGAGAAATTGAGCATAGTTACACTCAAAATTTGGAGATGCAAGCAAAACAATGTTCGTAGTGCTCCAAGTCTACTTTCTAAACTACCATTTTTTTTAAATGGCATAGATTAAGGGGTTCAAAAGAGGGAGCCACAGAAATTGGTGTTGTTTTTGTCAAAAAAACATAACATAGCATGTTTTGTGGCTCCCTCAAAAGGTTAACTTTTTTTTGGTATTTTAAAAATCACTTAGTGAGAAATTAGCTAATAGCATGTAGTTTATGCCTGATTTTTCTGATAATTATTTGATGAATATTTGATTTTTTACTAATTTTTAAAATGGACACATCCTTAAAAATAGAATTTTGGTTGTGCTACCCCTATAAATTTTGAAAACTAACTGAAAATTATTTTTTTCTTTTTTCAATATTTGTAGAATGGAGTCTAGTTTCTAAATATGTATTTTTTTTGAAATTTCAATGAATAGTTAATTTACAATGAAAAAAAGACCATACAGTGGGTTTTTCCCAAAAACGGATACACAAACAAAAGAAATTAAAGATGAAAGGCTTAACATTGTTAAAATGTGAAAAAAATCACATCGTCAAATAGCTAAGAGAAATCCTAACATTACCCAGGTGTTCGATTTGTTCAACCTTGAAACACGTGCAAATCTGAGGGTTAGCACGAATGAAATTATGTGAAATCTTGAAGAATATAGAAAAACACGTATGTGGCTATTCAAAAGGCACTCCAAGCCTTTGGGTTAGAAATCCAAAGCAAATCCCAAGCCCAAGGCTTGGGATTCCGAAAGAAAAACATAACGCAAGCGTGTTATAACGCGCTCGCGTTATATTTTGCTTTACATTTTTCCTTTTCTGTAAAAGTTTGTGTTGTTTGTCATGTTTGAAATAACACGAGTGCGTTATAATGTGCTCGCATTATGTTTCCTTTAAATTTTTTTATGTTCAAGGCTATTAATCATGTATGTATGTATGTATGCCTATATGTATGTATGTATAGTATCAAGGGCATAGGAGGGTACAGATAGGAGTAAGCCAGATAGGGGAGGAGAGGGGTGGATAAGGATTGAGTGATTAAGGTTTAAGGTTGAGGGTTGAGCGTTTAGGGATAGGATTTAGAGTTTAGGGATAAGCGATTAGAGTTTAGGATCTTGAGGGATTAGGGTTTAGGGTTGAGGCTTTAGGGATAGCGTTTAGGGTTAAGGGTCGAGGGATTAGGGTTAAGGTAGAGTTTTGAGGGTAGAGGGATTAGGGATAGGGTTTAGGGTTGAAAGTTTAGGGTTGAGGGATTAGGGTTTAAGGTATAGTTTAGTAGTTCTTATGGATAGAGCCAGTAAATAATGGGAGATTATTTGCCTATTTCATAACAATATACCTCCCCTAAGTGCGGGGTGGACAGCAAGAAACATAAATGTACCCCAATGCAAATCTTTTCAAATAATGAACATCCTTCTAATTTCAACTATTAATTACTCACTGTGGATGTACCATACGCAAAGCTCTTCTCATAGTGTGTACACCTATTGGCATAATGAACCCCAAATGGGCCAGAAAAACATGCCATATAGCATTACTAACATTAAAAAAGTTCATAGCCATTTTTCTTACATATTCTTGCAACTCAAATATCTTTAAGAGAAGAGTGTCAAAAATGATGGGTTTAACAACCTAACATAAGGCAAAGTAGTTTTGTTGGGTTTAGGGATAGGGTTTAGGGTTTAGGGTTGAGGGATTATAGTTTAAGTTATAGTGTTGAGGGTTGAGGGTTTAGGGTTGAGGGATTAGGGTTTAGGGTTGATGGATTAGGGTTTAGGGTTGACAGATTAGGGTTTAATGTTGAGAGTTGAGGGTTGAGGGTTGAGTGTTTAGGGATAGGGTTGATGGTCAAGGGATTAGGGTTAAAGTAGAGTGTTGAGGGTAGAGGGATTAGGGATAGGGTTTAGGGTTGAAGGTTTAACGATTGAGGGTTGAGGCTTCAGGGTTGAGGGTTAAGGGATTGGGGTTTAAAATATAGTGTTGAGCATCTAGGGTTTATGGATAGGTTTTAGGGTTTAATTTTTAAGGGTTAAGAGTTGAGGGATAGGGTTTAGGGTTTAGGGATAAGGGATTAGGGTTTAAGGTATAGTGTCGAGGGTTGAGGGTTTAGGAATAGGGATAGCATTTAGGGTTGAGGGTTGAGGGATTAGGGTTGAGGGTTGAGGGATTAGGGTTTAAGGTATAGTGTCAAGGGTTGAGGGTTTATTGATAGTGTTTAGGGTTGAGGGATTAGGTTTTAGGGTTGATGGATTAGGGTTTGAGGTATAGTGTTGAGGGTTGAGGGTTTAGGGTTGACTGATTAGGGTTTAGGGTTGACGGATTAGCGTTTAATGTCGAGGTTAGGGTTAGAGTGTTGAGGGTAGAGGGATTAGGGATAGGGTTTAGGGTTGAAGGTTTAAGGATTGAGGATTGAGGCTTTAGGGGTGAGGGTTTAAGGCTTAAGATATAGTGTTAAGTGTTGAGGGTGTAGGGATAGGGTTTAAGTTTTAAGGGTTAAGGGTTGAGGTATAGGGATTAGGGTTTAAGGTATAGTGTTGAGGGTTGATGGTTTAGGGTGCCAATACAAGGTTCTTTTGAAAGCAAAGGTCACCTAGGCTTATGGGGCTCAATTTGATGTATTTATTGAAAGCTCAAGGTGAATTGATGCTTATTGAAAATGCCACTTAGTCCTTCATTTGTATTCTAGGCACCATTTCCTATTTACTTATATACTCCTCATGCTAGGGCGTCATAATGAAGTGGTTTAGACAATAGGTGCTCTTCACTTACTAGAGGCGTGTTCTCCTTCCACCTTAGGCACACTTTTATGGTGGAATAGGTATCAATGGGCACCTTGTCTTAAATGAATGCTCTCTCCAAGTTGGGCACCCTTGTGAGGATTTATGAGTTGTAAATTGTGCCTTAACCCTTCATACTTGTTGCTCAATGTTTGAATGTTTAAGAAAGTCTCCTTTAGGCGCTCATCTTAATGACTTTTTCTCAAGGCGCAATCATCCTAATGACTTGGATATTCATCCTAGTGTTTCAAGATATCAGGCTACCAGACTTAGTCATTTTTAGGATCTCAAACATAAAGAATAACATGATGATTCATTTTTTTGTATTGCATATAGTTGACATTGTATGCTACTCATAAAGAATATTAATTTTTTCTGTTTAACATGATGATTCATTTTTTTTAAATACAACTTTTATCTTTTAGTTCCAAAATGAGGTTTAGGTGACACTTGAATAACAATAGCTAGCTTATTGGATCAACAAACATCCTATGTAATACAATTGGACTTTAAATATTTGAAGTAGCCATCTACAAATATCCATTCAAACATGGATTTATAATGCAAGTATGGATACCATCAATAAAAAAAGATTTATATTAACCAAATATCCATATAGGCATACATCAATATCTATTGATATAAGTATAACATATATACAAAATAGCCATATAGGCTTACAAGAATGCCATATAGGCTTACAAGAATGCCATATAGGCATACAATGTCAACTATATACAATACAAAATATATGTCCACAAATGCCATATAGGCATACAACAAAGGAACACAATAAAATGTCATTCCCCTCTGGTTGGTGAAGAGAATAGATCACAGGTAGCCTTTGATCTTCTAGGGGATGGAGACATGCATGTGGGTGGTCTACTATGAACCCAAGGGTTGCTCCTCCTATTTACTTCTTCCTGCATCTTTAGTTGTTACAATAAAAAGTATAGACATTAATATATAGAAATTACATGTTATAAAAAATGAAACATTTAACAAAATAATCACTTACTGCTACCATATAATTTGTCTCCTCACTTGCCTCAGTAGCAGGAATAGGCCGTGGTGATGTCATGTCCTATAGAAACCATCCAGATATAAATTAAACTTCAAATCAATAATCTTTTGATTTTTAAAAAATAGACAACTATAACAATGAATGTAAATTGAAATTTACTAATCTGCCTCATACCTCTATCAATGCCATGGAGCTATGAATCACAGAGGTCACACCATGCTCCATTGCCCTATGAACATCAGGAGGTGTCTCTGTAGCCTGCATCATTTGGAAATAAAACAACATTATTCAATTATGAAAACTATAATAGTGATGCAAATCATGGCTCCTAACATACACACACGTTCATCTAAACATGGAAGTACACACAATAAAGTACACAAGTCACATACAAAAATCTAGTAAGTACAATTCATTCATTAAACTATTGATTTTATTACCTCTGTGAAGCTTTGAAGTCCACCACCGCTGGCAGGTGTTGCCGTGAAATCTCCAATATTAACCTATTCAACATCCAAAATTAGATATTAGAATACCATTTATATAATGATTCTATTTACATATAATATTTATAATTGTTTACTAGTTACATACCCCGACAGTAGATGATCTAGTGTAATATGTAGGTGGAGAACCACTGAAAACTACATCAACACTATGACCTTGAAATTTCATTAAAATCATCAAACTAAATTAGTTAATCTTGCATTTCAAAAATAAAATTTAATAAATTAAATTCAATAAACTTGCTAATATTTACCTGAGTATCAAGGCCGAAAGTCTCACTCAGGAGGGTATTTGTCATCACCATCTGCTCAGTTGCAGATGTAGCCTATGCTCCTACATCCTGACTATCCATGGGGTCATAACCACATGCTGATCCACAAGTCTGACAAGCATGGGGTGGGACCCTACTCCTCGCACTATCTCCCAACCCACTTTGTGCTGCAGGACTGGCATGCTCTATGATGCTTTAGGTCAAGGCACTAATGGACTGAAGTGTATTGACCTCAACACTCTCCTTCACAATAGAAGGGATAGAAACATGCTCATGGGCTAGTCTGCTGATTACTCATCTCACTACCTGCTGTGGGTCAAGACGTGCCCCTGGTCTATGTTGTGCTGACCCCCCACCTCTACCCTGGAAGTCCCGCATATCAAAATAGTTTGGCACTTTATTGAGGACAAACTCGTAATAGAGTTTCCTTAAAATGTATTGTGGGACCTCATTATTATTGCATGGAGGATGGTCAAAAACCATCCACCACCTCTGCCCAAAATTGTCCCTTATTGCTTGGTTGTTGCACGAATGGATAGGGAACCTCTTGCATGTAATGGGTGGAAGTTGATTTGTTTGTGGGTTTGTGAAAATCGAACACAAGTCTAATTTTGTAATTTGTAATTTTTTCACATCTTGGTATGACAACTTGTTTGCATAATAATCTCTAAACTCTCTCCTCTTATCTGTCCAACTAGTTATTTGCTTGCTAATTGAATCTACATTTGAGAACATAGATTCAAGAGATTCAACAAATGTGGACCTATGCAAGGTTGAAGTGGAAGGATCTTTCAACCTTGCAATTATATCTTCAATTTCTTTTTTGTTGTTTTCAATTTGCCCCATTATATTTTCTTGTGTTCCAGGGGCATGTCGAGGAATGGATGGAGGAGGTTGTTGTTCTACAGGATTTTGTGGATTTTGAGGAGGAGGAGGAGGAGAAGGTGCATTAACATTTCCTGACAATTAATGAAATATACATCAAAAAACAACTCAAACCTACCTATTTAGAAGAAAATTAAAAAAAAAGACAAATAAACTCACTCCTTTGGTGTGCTCGACGTTGTGGCGGCATTTTGGCGATGAATTGATAAGATTTTTGTGTTGAATTAAGGAATCCAAAACACGAGCGTGCTTCCTAGGGTTTGTAGACCACGAGAATAGTGGAGAAAAAAGAAATGAAATGAAATGAGATGAGTTTTTTTATTATTTATAATAGGTGATAACACGCTCGCATTATGTATTTTTTTTTTTAAAACAATTTGGCCACTTTTTGGCCCCCCATCTTTTTGCACTTACCCCCCAACCATTCAACTTAGAAGTGATAGTGGATCAAAGTAAAACTAGGCATAACATCATTGATGATTTAAATAAAATCAAGGCTAGTATTTCATTGTTCAAAGTGGCTTAATTCCCTAGACAAAAGGAAATTTTGATGGAATTGTTCACTAAAAACCATCAAGACAAACTTGAATAAGGAAAAACATCAAGTGTGAATGTGTCTATATATAAAGAAAATATAGAATCTCCTCCATTCTTGCTTATGATTAGAATTTTTGTCAATAATTTACATAATTGTCTGGTTGATTTAGGTGCATCCAGAAATGTCATGTCATATTCAGTTTGCCAAAGATTAGGCCTCACACCATTGAAATCAAACAAAACGTTGTCCAATTAGATAAAATAGAGGTGAATGTTGTTGGAGAACTAAATACCATTCATATGCAAATTGCATCAGACCCATGCATTCAATAGTTTATAGATATTCAGGTGGTCAATATACCAGATGGATATGGCATGCTATTGAGATGTGATTGGTCTAAGTGGTGCAGTCACGATAGGAGGGTTCACAGAATGAACTGTCTGGACCGTGCAACAAGAGTAAACACAACTTGAACAACTCAAAGAAATGGAATAAATGCATATTCAGTCATTCAGTATATTAGAGAATTCAAATACATTCTGGCCAGCAACATGCGGGCGTACAATTCAGTTCATAGGCCTGATTACATACATGCGCAAGATAAAGCTTTGAATTCCTCTCGCACAAAATATAAACTATGATCAATCTAAAAATCATCAACTACTTTCCTAAGGATCTATTACATCATTATATATTATTTTTGGACCATTAGATTCCTCTGCGTTGGCTAAGGAAGGTCACAAACTCCAATGAAGAGTTGTAACGTGTTCACATATAGGTCGGACCTAAATGCATAGAACACTTTGTCAAATGAATGGAACAATGTGCAGACCTCTAGAGAAGGTTGGCCACGAACCAAGGATCATTGAATGATGTGTCATTAGGATCCACAAGTCAAGGGATGATCCGCAAGCCTTCTCCTTCAGCTGATTATCAGGAATTGTTAGGATGCTCTGCACTGAGAAAAATAGTTGATCTTCTGATAGAGATAACTTTCTGGTAACTGATCCAAATGCTCTGAATTCTTGATATGATGTAGATGAATGAATGTAGATGCTAAGTCTAGATCTATAAGGTGTGAAATGCCAAAACCAGACCACAAGATGAAAACTGCTACTGACTAAACTGCCTGAACTAAACTAGAAAATGAAAGAACTAAAATGTAAACAAAATGAAATGCAAATGTTTTTGGTTGATGCAAGATTACTCTTGAACTAGGGATGCTCCTTCATCAGACATCTGGGGTTATTGAAAAAGTGAGTCCCTCACTTTGCTGGGGCTAGGGGAGAACCAAGATAGTCCACCTCATTCTGAGAAATCCATGATGAATCTTCTTTTGGTCTGGCTTTCCATTTCACAAGATATTCTTTGTATTGTCTTCCTCTAGTGCTACATCCAACTCTGTTGTCCAAGATGTCTTCTATCTGCTCTGATGTTTGTTGTGGTAACTGCTTCTTCAAGTCTTCTTCCATGTTTTCACTAAACTCTGCTTCATGATACTGATAAAGATCTACAAAGTTGAAAATAGGTGATATACCCAAGGTCTCCAGTAATTCCACTTCATATGCATTTCCTGAATCAAATTTCTTGAGTACTTATAAGGTCCAAACTTTTTCATCTTCAACTTGTTATATGTCCCAACTGGAAATCTTTCTTTTCTCAAATACACCATTACTTCATCTCCCACTTCAAATTCCTTAGGCAACAAATAATGTATCCACTTCTTCAAGGCTTGAATTATGTCATAGAACTCTTGATCATAAACTGAATATCTTTTCCTTGCATCATTCAAATTCTCATTGAAATAAGCTACAGGTCTACCTTCTTGACTTAATACTGCTCCTATTGCATTTCCACTCGCATCACAATCAACTTGAAATACCTTGTTGAAATACGGTAATCCCAAAATAGGTTGCTCTATCACTTTCTACTTCAACAACTCAAAACTTTTGTTTGCTCCTGATGTCCACTTAAAATCCTTTCTATCACCTCTCATCATCTCTGTCATAGGATTACAAACTGAACTAAAATTTCTGATGAACTTCTAGTAAAAACTAGCTAATCCATGAAATGATCTAACCTCTCCAATGCTCTCCGGTGCAGGCCATTCAACAATTGCTTTCACTTTCTCAGGGTCCATCTTCAATCCTTCTGCAGAAATCACAAATCCCAAATATACCAACTCTTCCTTCATGAAACTACACTTCTTGATGTTTATCAACAATTTCTCCTCTCTCAACCTCTACAAAACTTGTCTAATATGCCACAAATGTTCTTCTTTTGTCTTATTAAAAATTAGAATATCATCCAGGTACACAATTACAAACTTACCCAAGAATTTCTTCAGAACTTCATTCATCAACCTCATGAAAGTACTTGGTGCATTTGTCAATCCAAAAGGCATCACTAACCACTCATACAATCCTCCATTGGTCTTAAAAGCAATCTTCTATTCATCTCCTTCTTTGATTCTGATATGATGGTATCCATTCTTCAAGTCTATCTTTGTGAAATATTTAGCTCCACTCAAACAATCCATAATATCATCCATCCTAGGTAAAGGAAATCTACACTTAACTGTGATCTTGTTTATTGCTCTAGAGTCAGCACACATTCTCCATTCTACATCCTTCTTCGGTGCCAAAACTATAGGTACTGCACAAGGACTCAAGCTTTCTCTAATGAAACCTTTCCTCAACAATTCTTGTCTTTGTCTATTCAATTCTTCATTCTCTACTAGTGTCATCCGGTGTGCTGCTTTGTTAGGCAAACTTGCTCCCGATATAAGATCCATGTGATGACTGATACTCCTTATAGGTGGTAATCCTTCAAGTACATTATTTGATATGATGTCTTTATACTTTGTCAACAACTCTCTTATCTCATCTGGTTTAGTTTCTTTATTCACTACTTCAGGCGTTTTAGGAATCAAGGCATAACACATACTTTCCTCTTTCAAACCATCCAAAAATTTCCTTCCATCTACCAAACAGATTCTAGCATTTCCGCATACCACATCTTTAGGATCATCTTCCAAAGGAACCAAAGTAATTCTTTTCCCATTTGTTGTTATAGTGTATGTATTCTTTCTCCCATCATGTATAGCTTTTCTATCATATTATCAAGGTCTACCCAACAAGATATGACAAACATCCATAGGCATAATATCACACAAGACTTCATCATGATAATATCCAATATGAAATTTCACCAAACATTGTTCACTCACCAGCACATTATGATCATCCTAAATCCATGCTATTTGATAGGGCTTAGGGTGTTTCAATCTTTCCAACTTCAGCTTAGTCACCATCTCCTCTGAAACTAGGTTATCTAAACTACCACTATCAATTACAACTTTACAACACTTACCTCCAAATTTGCATCTAGTTCTAAATAGACATTTCCTTTGTGATGGCTCCTCATTTGTTTATGTTTGAAATAGTGCTCTCCTCATCACCAATGATTCTCCTTTCTTAGGTTTACCAACAGAACTGGGTGATTTAACAGGTTCTTCTTCAACATGGGTTACTCTTGCACTATTTTCTGTCCTCTTGCTTGTACTACCTTGATTACATTCAAATGCTTTATGTCCTTCACCTCCACACTTGAAACAAGTACCTTTGAATGTCTTCTTATCAAATACTCTTCCTTCTTTTCTATATCCTTCATTCTAGTACGCACTAGGGTTTCCTCTTTGATAAAAATTTCTATCATCTCTCAGTAAGCAATGTTATCTCTGTCATCCTTCTTCAATAGGTTGTCAAACTTGTTCTGCTCTACAAATGATCTATCATATGCAGAAAATGTTTTACCTATCTAAAGTTTACCTCCTCTACGTCTCTATCTCTGATCATGTCTCTTATTCAGCTTCTCTTCAACTTTCACGGCAAACTGATATGCTTCTTCCAAAGATGTCATCTTTACCAAACTTAGTTCTTCTTGAATGTTCAATCTCAGTCCATTGATGTATCTTGCCACTTTCTCCTTGCTTCACTATGTCATGTCCTTATGATCATATTATGAAATTCTTCAGTGTACTCCTTCACAGATTTCTCCTTTTGTCTTAGGTTTTGCAATCTTTTCAATAATTCCAACTCATAGTCAACAAGTATGAACTGATTCTTTAACTTTGTCACCATCCGGTCCCACTTTGTAATCTTTTCTTTTCCTCTTCTGTTTCTTTCCAACTAAACTTCTTTCCACCATATAGCAACATGTCATTTCAACTTTGTCTTTGCAAATTTCACCTTCCCTAGATCTTCAATCTCCTCATATTCAAAGTATTCTTCCATATCATTTATCCAGTCAATCAATTCTTTAGGATTCAAATTACCAATATAGTTTGACACATCAACTCTAGGTCTCTTCACAATCTTTGAAATAGCTCGCAACATCTTTATTTAATCTGATTCTTCTTCTTCATTATCTTCTAGGATTTTGCTAGTTTGTTTAGTAGATTGAAATTCTTCATCATCACTTTCAACATTAGGTCTCAACGTCAATCCTCTTCACCTATCTTCTTCAATAGAATCCAATTGAATTCACATCATTCTCATCAATTCCATCATCTCATCCATTCTATTATCCATTGTACCAATAGGAGGAACTCTCCATGGTGACATTCTTCCTAAGATCAAGTGCAAACTACCTCAGGTTCGGTGATCGGGCTATAAGTGACAACTACCTCTCAATCGGCAATCGGTTGCAACACAGGTAACCTACCTCAATTTGGTGATCTATCCACAGCAAGATCTTATGGAATTCCCTCACCAACTCACTCTGAAGAATCAAAATTTCTCTCTGATACCACTTGGTGCAGTCACGGTAGGAGGGTTCACAGAATGAATTGTCTGGACTGTGCAGCAAGAGTAAAGACAATGGAAACAACTCAAAGAAATGGAATAAATGCAGATTTAATCATTTAGTATATCAAATAATTCAAATACATTCTAGATAGCAACATGCGGGCTTACAATTTGGCTCACAGGCCTGATTACATACATACACAAGATAAAGCTTTGAAGTCCTCAAGGACAAAATCTAAACTATGATCAATCTAACAATCATCAACTACTTTCCTAAGGATCTATTACATCATTATATATCATTTCTGGACCATTAGATTCCTTCGTGTCGGCTAAGGAAGGTCACAAACCCCAATGAAGAGCTGTAGTGTGTTCACAGATAGGTCAGACCTAAATGCATAGAACACTTCCACAAATGAATGGAACAACGTATGGACCTCGAGGGAAGGTCGGCCACGAACCAAGGATCATTGAATGATGTGTCAGTAGGATCTGTAAGTCAATGGATGATCCGCAAGCCTTCTCCTTCAGCTGATTATCAGGAACTATTAGGATGCTCTGCACTGGGAAAAACAATTGATCTTCTGATAGAGATAACTTTTCGGTAACTGATCCAAATGCTCTGAATTCTTGAATATGATGTAGATGCTGAAACCAGATCCACAAGGTGTGAAATGTCAAAACCATACCACAAGCTAAAAATTGCTACTGATTGAACTACCTAAATTGAACTAGAAAATGAAAGAACTGAAATGCAAATGTTTTTGGTTGATGCAAGATTACTCTTGAACTAGGGATGCTCCTGCATCACTAACACATTGAGTGTTTACATGACCACCAATTACTCTCATGTGTGGCTTTTTTGGAGATGAATTCCAAACCAAATTAGAATAGAGCAAGAGCAATACATGAAACACCCCATTATAGACTATAACAAACCAAATGAAACCATGGTTGCTAAACCTGAGTTGGGAGTGTACACATTGGAAATCAAAGAATGAAATGAGTCTTGAACAAGCACCCATAGAAAGTAAAGGATTAGAAGAAAATATAAGTGAAATGTGGACACTAAGGTTTGATGGATTGAAATCAAAACAATGTGCTAGAGTAGGGGTTCAACTTGTAGACCCAAGTGGGAAAAGCTATTTGGCTGCCTTTAGACTCCAGTTCTCTTGCACAAATAACACTATAGAATTTGAAGCATTTATTTTAGAAATGTAGTTGGCACTCAAGAAAGGAGTAAAAGTGTTGAGAGCCTTTGGTGACTCTGAATTGATTATCCAATTAATCAGATCACAATGATCTTGTCATCACAAGAGACTATCTTATTGCCATAGTCATGCATGGAGTCTAATTGAGGACTTGGATGCCTTTGATATTCAATCAATGCGATGACAATACAATCATGTGGATAATGGTCTATCTATTTTACAAGTTCATTAGAGCCTATCACAAACATTGGGTTACACAAATTCATAGTTGAACTAGTTTCAACTCCATCAATCCCCAATAACATCAAGAACTTTCAATTATTCAATGATTGTCACACCCCAAATTTTGACCATACTTTACTTTTTACTTTTATATAATTAGTGGATAAACTTGCATGGATTAATGATTTGATGTTTAGACATATATCAGGAAACTGGGTGATTTCATGAGTTATGATTAAATGCATAGAATTTAAAATGTGATTATATGTTATTGAGATTATCTATCTATGATGTTTAAGGATTTACTAATGATACACTAATCCCAATTTGGTGACTATGAGTTGTAACTAGGGAATAGATTACCAACCTCTAAGATAGGGAGGGAGAACATAATCTGAGAGAAGTGGATAGACATTGGAAAGGGCAGGTTATTGCTACCTAAGTTATGTTTTTTTTTAAACCTAGTTGATAGTGGTAAGTTGTGTTTGACTCACTTAGTTAGAAAGTGAGTTTTGACTTGACAGTTGTCGATTTGTTGACAAGGTCCATTAAACTTAAGTTTTATGGAAAACTAACTTAGGTCAGTGCGTGACCATCGTCAATAAATAGTCAATAATAGTTAATCTATGTTATTATTTGAACTCCCGATGGGGATCATAACATGATTTGTTTGTCTTTGTTGGCGTTTAAACAAGATAGAGAGGGGGAGAATACCTTGACCCCAATCTCATATCACGTCAAGTGTTATAGCAATGAGAGTGTATGTTGCATAAATGGATAATATGATGTTTCTTTTAATATATATTTATCTTTGCCATTATAATTTAAAATTTAGACTCTTTCATTGTTCTCGGTTTAAAAGAATACATGATAGAGTTCCTTATTTTCTTGACAAACCACTCTCTTAGTAGTGGAAGCTCAACTCCTTAATGAATTCAAAGATTAAGGAGGAGCACATCACCACTCTTGAAGAGTGGTAAGTCATGCCATCATATCTATTAGTGCATGCCTATGGAGATTGATAGTTGGCAAAGTTTTAGGAGAGAAAAGAGGTCAGGGGGGTTCTCTTTTCTAACCATGGGATTTTTATTGAGGGAGTTAGAGAAAAAGGAATAGGAGATTTTCTAGAGAGAGGATTGAACTCGTCAAGAAGTGTGATTCGAGTTGGTTGCAGAGGCACCAAGTTTGTTAAGGATATCATTTGACTTTACATAGATTTTTTTCACATTCAAATTCCTAGATATTTCTTTTAGACCATTTAAGATAAAATATTATTATGTTAATACAAAATTCTCTGTTATATTTGAGTTGATATCTTTGTATGAGATAATGTCAAAAATCTATTAATTGGAACCATTATTCCTATAAGTGTTGTTGGTAGAAACTTAGCTATTTAGAGCCGATATCACTTGTATATTCATGTAGCAATAAGCAAACAGTATAAGGCCGATGTTATATAGGCCGACATCACTATTATTTATCTTATGTCTGAATGGTGACTGTATTGTGGTATTGAGGATAACCATTATCCCATACTACTCTAAGAATGGAAATGGTTGATAAACTATCAACTTCTATGCAAATCAATGGTTGATAACTATTTAAAACCATGTCGTTCTTCGGAATGAACTACCATGTGTATATTATCTATTTGTTAATGATATAAACCTTAGATTTGAGCATCACTTGTGTAATGTTCACATAGTGTTTGTCATGTATAAAAAAGTAGGCCAAACTATGTATGTTTAAGTTGGTTGAGGGTTGTCACCTTTGTATAATAAAAGATACTATGGAACTTTACCAGATTGTATCAATCAAGCCACTAGAGTATGTGGTTAAGATATAAGATTAATTATTAGAAGATGTAATCCTTTGTATGCCATCTAGTTGCAACTATCATTAAAGATTCAACGATAGGTTTCTTTTTATTTCAGAAGTAAACCTGAATGAGATTAACTATCATTGATACACCACGATATAATCCTAGTGTTATATACTTATTGTGCATGTAAGATTCTTGTGTGCAAGATAGTGTGTGCAAATGTATAACTTTTCCTTGTTTAGAGATAGTGAATGGAAAAGACTAATAGTTCAAAACCTATGTTATCATTATCTTTAAACTCTTCTTCTACTGCTCATATCAAACTGTATTCATGGTATCTGTGCTATGTAATTTAGTTATAGTTTAACTATAAGAAGATAGAAAACCATACTCTTTATTTTATGAGAAAAAGAGAAGTGTTTAGAGTTATATAGTCTTGATAAGACTAAGGGTTATTATTATAGTATGATATGATATTTTTTATACCTACAAATAACAAAAACCTTAATGTTATTTTGTATGTTGGGTTAGAGAAGGTAAATCTCTAAAGAATAACCCAGATATGTTTAGTAAACCTAAGATTCTCCTTATTGTTATGTCATTGATTAAAACTAATGTTTTTTGTAGTCGAGAAGGATTAATTGAGAATCCTTAGACCAAGGTGAATACCTAAGAGGAGATAAGAAGCTTTTGATGAAGTTATATACTAAGTCAATATTACACTTCAACCCAAGAATATAAAATTATGAATCTTAGTGTATAGTGACATGAAGTCATAGATATAATATTACAAGATTGCAATGAGAGGCTTCTCGAAAGAAAAAGCCCCTTTTTTAAACCATCCTTGGTATTGTATTCTAGAATTCAGGATTAAATTCAAAGTCAGGTAGACTATGGGTGAAACTTAGCCAAGTTACCCTATGACTAGTGTTGGTCAAAATAAATTCACTGTAGGATGAGATAGCTACCAATTCAAGTTAGAGGTGTGTGAACTTACGACTACGTTCATTATGAAACGTCTATTTATATTGAATCTTTGGCCAAAGTAATGAATCTGTCTCTACATGCACTAGTTGATTCATAATGTCTAGATGGTGTGACTTGATGCAGGAGCATCCCTGGTTCAAGAGCAATCTTGGATCAACCAAAAACATTTGCATTTAGTTTGTTTCCTTTCTTTTCTAGTTCAGTACAGTTAGTTCAGTCAGTAGCAAATTTTGTATTTTGGTCTGCATTCTACCATAGTTTCATTTCAGACCTTGTGGAGATGGACTTAGCATCTAGACACCATCACATCATATCCAAAATTTAGATCATTTGGATCAGGTACCAGAACGATATCGCTATTAGAAGATCGACTGTTTTCTCATAATAGAGCATCCTGACAATCTCAGACAAACAGCTAAAGGAGAACACTTATGGAGCACTTCCATGACTTGCGGAGCTAAATGACACATCATTCAATGTTGTTTGGAACCTAGCTGACCTTCCTTGGGATCCGTCTGCTATTCTGGTGTAGGTGCACCTAACCCACAGTGGCCTCCTTAAGGCATTTTGTTGTTTTATGTTTATTTTTATGTTTTCAATAAGGTCTTAAATGATCATTTAATGTAATAAGGTCTACTTGACCGATGCATTCTATTTTTAGGTTGTTAGTTAAGAGTTAGTTAGAGTCTATTGGATAGCTGTATCTCCCAACTGCCAGGAAGTGTTTCCTAGCTTTCGGGAATCCAAGTCTGTACTACCGTGGGTAAGTAGATAAATACCCCCCAGATGATTGAATGAAGAGAGAGGATGTTGTGTGATCAGTTGTAGTTCAGTGGTGCAAGTAATAATAGAATATTTGTGTAGTTGCATTTTGGAAAATATCAATAAACAAGATCCTGTTGCATTTGAATTCACCATGTAATTGATTTCATGTACTGAGGCTAGTGGATTCATTTATCCATTCCCCCGGTTGATTCTCTGAATCAGTGGAATGGTTATGTATAGTAGTTTAGGGTTTACTTTTGTATTTTCTTTTTCTGTTTGCATGCATGTTGCAGGATCGCAGGTCAGAGGTGTTGAGTAACCCTAGCATGGGAACGTGTTAGGTTGTGCAGGTTGAAAAGAGCTTGAGAAACCATCTAGGAAAAGGATAGGGTCATCACTAGAGATTAGGCTGGTTAAAACATTGTAATCCATGAAGTTTTCAACATATATAAATTTTATGTGTATATCGCTTTTGCATGAAGGATATACAATTTGTGAGTATATCGCTTTTGGTCCAATGCTGTTGTATCAAAGATACACAAGTCTATCATAAATACAAGGGAGAGATAAAGTCCAAGATTCCAGTCGGCATACAAGGAAGTCAAGATTCAGTCAAATGCATATTTGAAAATGCATATACAAGGTTGAATATACAATTCCTGTATATACTGCAAATGTATGTTGGATACAGTTTCTGTGTATCTCGCAGATGAATGTTATGAGTATCCCACATATGCACATCAGAATTTGTTTGTTGCAAAAGTATATCGGGTTATACAATTTATGAGTATATGTCTTTTGTATGTCAGATGCAGTATGTGTGTATACCCCTGTTGCATGTGTAAACAATCCCTGTGTATCCGTCAATTGTATCTGGTGGGTTGTATGTGTTAAATGTACATTGGGGTGATACAAGGAAAGTCAGTGGGTCAAACTTCCATCGAAGGCATATCCGAAGGAATATTTGGTGGATGTATGTTTTGAATTGTATATTTGAATGTATATCAGAATATACATTCTGCAGATACATTACCAAGTGATGCAAAGGTGACTAGTCAAGATGGTAACCTGCATGAAGGTTGAAAGAGTTTTGTTCTGTACGACCAGCAATAGTAGGTGAGGAGACTGGAAGAGTTGGTTAAAGATTGTATGTATGTTGGCAGGGTGAACAGTGTTTGTATGTATATTGTGAATGTATATTGGAATATACATTCCGCGATACAAAGGGCTATGTGCAAGCGGCAACCGATAGGAATGGTGGAGGTAACCAGTGCCGACGGGTAAGTGTTGTATGTCTCAGTGTTCAGCGTGAAGTAGGTACAAAGGGTCACGGGCGCAACAGGTAAGGATTTGCATGTATAAGAGGAATGTATCTTTTGAAAGATACAAGTGCCACAGTGATCAGGAATAAAGTATTTAGGTGTTGCGATAGACGAGAGAAGTGAGATTTTATGTCAATGAAGGATGCATGCATATTTAATAATGCATAGACATACATTTGTAAATTTATGTTAGGGTTTTGGTGGATGCTCTGCATCATAGTGGTATCAGAGCTCAGTAAAAGGTTTGGGCTATTGTGTGTTTGGTTCTATCACTGAGAAGGCAGAAGTAGGAGTGAGAGGTTGACAAGATGCCTCCGAAAGGTAATGGTACTACCAGAGAGTTGTAGGAGATGAAGGACAAACATGCCAAAGAGATGAGGAAGATGAAAGAGCTTTCTGAAGCACTTCAAGCCAGGCTTGCAGCCTTGGAGACAAATAAAAGAAGAGAAGTGGAAGACAGTGAATCAGAAAAGGAAGAAGATGGTGCTGAAGAATTCGAAGAGGTAGATGAAGAACTGAATGCTAAAGATCAGAGGTTTGCAAAACTTTTAAGGGTAGTTCAGAATGACAAACCTAAGGTAAAGATTGATGTTCCAAAGTACACTGGAAGTTTGAATGAGGAAGAGTTACTTGATTGGATTGCTGCATTGGATAATCACTTTGAATGTGAGGAGGTTCCTAAGGAGCAAAGGGTAAAGATTGCAAAGACCAAATTGACAGGTCACGCTTTGGTATGGTGGGATTATGTACAGTCAGAAAGGAGAAAGTAAGGTAAGTCAAAGATTTCTTCATGGGACAAGATGGTAGCAAGGATGAAAGGTAAATTTTTACCCTAGGATTATGAAATTCAAATGTTTAAGAAGCTGCAATTTTTAAGACAAAAAGAAATGGATGTGAAAGCATATACTAAAGAGTTTTACAAGTTAAGTATGAGATCTGGTCATCATGAGAATGAGGTTGAAAAAGTTTCTAGATACTTGGCTGGTTTAAGACTAAACTTACATGATGAGTTAGTTTTGGCTAACCCTAGGAGTGTAGAAGACTGTTATCAAATGACAATCAGGATTGAAGAAAAGATGAAAAGGAGACAGGATAAGTCCATGAGAGGAAGAGGCAGCAATACCAGAGGAAGAGGATCAGCTCCTACAACAAGGCAAACCAATGAGAATCCAGAAGAGGCTAGTAAAGGACAAGAACAGTCTGATTTCAGAAGTGGATGGAAAGGCACAAGAGGTAGATTTGGAAGTGGTAGATGTTCTAATGTTTTCACTGGAAGATGTTATCATTGTAATGAAATTGGTCACCCATTTTTTAAATGTCTAGAAAGGCAAGGTTCATCATCAAGAGATGATAGGAAGAATGACAAGAGGGTTCAATTTGTGCAAGAAGAGCAGGTAGATGAAAGTGTTAATTCTCCAATACGAAGTGCAGCCCCAGTCCAAGATGGAGAATCATTGATGTTAAGGAGAACAATCTGGAAGACATCACAGGACATGTTACAAAGAAGAGCACTTTTTAGAACCCAATGCAAGAGCAAATGTAAAGCATACAAAGTAGTAATAGATTATGGTTCAACAGATAATATGGTATCTAAGGAAATGGTGGATAAACTAAAACTGTAAAAGATTCCACATCAAAATCCTTACAGAGCATCTTGGGTAAGTGATAGTCAATCACTTTGGGTATATGAATAGGCATATGTTGATTTTCATATTGGAGAGTATCAGGATAGAGTTTTGTGTGACATATTGCCCATGGAATGTGTTGTGTGGTTACACAACACGCCCCATTTTGACTTGGCAAAACAGGGACCCAGCTTTTGTTTTGGCTTGTGTTGTCTGTTTCTGGCGGTTTGGTAAAAATAAGTCAGGTGCATCATCATCATGAAGGTCAGGATGAGGTGGGTCATCATCATGAGGTTAGTTTGTCAAAGTTCATATTTTGTTTCTATGACTTCATGGTTAGAAAGAGCTTGAAATTTCATGCAGGTTTGCCTTTTACATCACCCGAAAATTTGTCCATATGAAGGAGTTGTAAGCAGTCAAAGTTTTGGTCAAACCTGGTAATTGCTGTATGAACATCATCATCATGATATTTGAAAAGCCCCCCGATAATATCCTGAGGTCGAAACATCCGGACGTCAAGTTTAAGTCGTAATAATCCTTTCCCGTCAGGCGGTCTTTTGTATCGCCAAAGGTCATCATCATGATCTTACTCTATCACCTGATAAAAATCATGCAGTCCCGAAACATCCGGACGTCAATCTTAAGTGCAGGTGTGTTTTACCCGTCGAGTAACCTTGGAAACATTGCGAGCATCATGATATTCCAACATCACCCGATATTATAATATCATGCTGATATTATAATATCACCTTACTTAGAGAAATCTGCCATCTGCATAATTTGCGCGCGCACGACCAAGTCTTGGTGATCAACATCATCATGATATTTCAGGACCCGACATTTCCTAATATCCTCCTGATCTCCTTTTGCGTGATCATGATGATCACCTTATCTTTCGAAGCGGAGGGTGATTTTCATTTCTTAAGTCATGTTGAACAAGATCATCATGATCTTGTTCGTCTCTCCCAACAGTTCGTAATATCATCCTGCCGACGAGTATAACCTTTTGCAAATGTGATGATGACGATGACGTCATGTTCGAAGATTAACGCAAGCCCCGGATATCCTGATGACGTTATCAGGACTTTCGGCAGGATCATATTTTTGATCACCCAGTGCGTATATGATGATGATGATGTTCATCATCCTGATCTTTCGAGCGGATTGCCTTGGCCAAAAAGGGGTCATACTGCTTTCATGACCTGATCATCTTCCTTAGAGGTGACCCGATATTCCATTTATCCCCTGTTTTAACGAAACATGACGGTGACGTCATCCCTTTGCATTTTAACCAAGCCTGATGATGACGATGACGTCATCATGATTTTCCTCAGCGGCAGGATCATTTTCCAAGTCCTCCTGTTTGTCTTCATCATGATGATGATGACGTTGTCTTTCTTTCCCGAATGTGCAAGAACAAAACATCCTGATGTGCTTTTCATCAGAGCATTAGGAAGGGAGGATCATCATATTTTGTGATATCCTGCGGCCACTTTGAAGATATATAGTTGGTCATCATCATGATTTTTGGCGTCGGTATAACTGTTGCCGTCGGCCTGAGGTAAAATTGTCACCCTGATCATATGTAGTCACGCCGATGCAAATATGATGATGATGCAAGGCCGGATTCTAAGGATGGTTGAAAGGCGATTATTTCTTTGTATAATCTGAGATCATCATCATCATATTTCGAACCCGATATACAAGAAAATGGGCAAAAACATGAAGCGATAGAAATTTGAAAGCCCGACTGCCTGATTTTGGTCAACGAGGGTTGACCTGGTTGTTTTTATGCCGTTTGTGCATTTAGTGCATATTTTTCACAGGTAAAGCCTGATTGCCTGTGGCTGCACATGGGGAGGTATGTTTAATAGAACGTTTTACTTCCTGCTGTTTATCCACATGATGATGATGAACTTAATGTTTGTTTATTTGCAGGAAGTCATGATGATGCTGCTGAGGCTGAGCGTTGAGATCATGATGATGCTGCTGAGGCTGAGCGTTGAAATCATCATGATGCTGCTGAAGCTGAACATTGAAGTCATGATGCTGCTGAAGCTGAGCGTTGAAATCATGATGATGCTGCTGAAGCTGAGCATTACAAAGTTACGCATGGAGTCAACATGGGCCAGACATGAGGAGGATATTGTCAAATATGCTGTTCGCCAGCTGGAGACTGAATCAAGTTGAAGATGCTGGAATATTCTGTGCCAGCTGTACATTTGCTAACTGACGAAGCATGTGCTTTTCATCTGGACCGTTGTTTGTTATGAGAGGATCCTGATCCTTGGATCATTGTAACCGTTTTCTGGCAGTTGCTCTATATAAGAGCCAGAGCTTGTCATTTTGAAAGAGAGGGAGGAAAATAGATTAGAATACACAGACGCATCTGGCGCAAACAGTCAATTACTGTAGAATAAGTTAGGAGATCGGATTACTGAGACTAATGAGGATAGAATTGTTGAAATGTCAAGGTTCTTTCTTCAGATCACTGTAAATGTACCTGTTCTTGAGCATACTGAATGAATATGAAGTTCCAGATTACATCCTGATTGTAAATTTTACGTAATCTTCTGTTGATTTCTGGATATGTACTGGTGAATGCTGTGTTCAACTGGAAGCGCTTTCATTTCATTACATGTTGTTGTCAACTTTCCTTTGAAGCTTTGCACTAGATCATGCGGATTTGTGGAATGTCCTGGTGAAGTATGATTTCTAGTTTTCCTTCTTTTCATTGCAAGTATGGGAGCTTGTATGTGAATCAGTGATCTAAGTCCAGTAATTTTAGGAATCTCACTCTCTACCCCTTTTCCTTTTTTCAATTTCATTAATTCATCACCATAACTGCAAATCATGATAAATAACAAGCAGAAACAGTGAAATATGCTGAAATCCCGTAGGTAACTGAAGATCCTTAGCATATTTGAGTTAAATGCATGTAGTATTGAAAATATCATGCAAAGAATCATAAATAATGGTAGAAATCATGCAAATATCAGCCTGTATGCACATTATTTGACTAAATTTATAGTGCAGAGGTAGAATTGTTGGAGGCTTATGCAGAGCGAACATCCAGAGCAGGATATTTGAAGATGATGATGATGAACAGTGCAGAAACACGTAAGGCCCCTGAATGGAAAACATCAACACACATCAACCACTGAGTAACGTCAGTAGATTAAGACCTAATCAACGGAGACTTGGGATCATGAATTCTTTGAATTCATCGTATCTTTCAAGATGAGTAAAGGTTGTTGTGTAACTTTTATTCTATGTTTGTGAATGACTAACATCATGACCAACATAAATTGGCGCTAGAAGGAGGGCCGAGTCCGGAAGATCACGTTCATCATCAGTACTTTCAGGTTTGATGACGCTCAGAGTAAGGTAACTTCAGATCATTTGTGAATTTCATCAAATTGCATAAATATTTGCTGCGACAAGTTTGTATTTGCACATTCTGTGTAAAGATTTCCAAATTTCACATAAATATTGCAAGCTTTACAGTAGATTTCTTTAAATTCACTAAATATTGGCCAAAGATGCATAAATTTGTTCAAGCTTTGAGAATTTGAGCCTTAGACACGTGAGATCTGGTGCTATTGGTCGGAATATCCCACTATCCTGTCATATTTGCAGTGTCTTCGCAAATATTGCGCGAATATTCAGTCTGATTTGCAAGTTGACCGCAAATATCACCTCGTCCGGTGGAATCCAGCCAATATTTGCAAAGTTTCAGCTAATTGGCCTCCAAATCGAGAAATCCTGGCTCACAGGATAAATACCAGGTCTAGACATAGTGAAATTTTCGAAGAATTGCCTGTCAGAGGTTTTAGACCTAAGACTGTAGACGTTCACCATACTCCAGAGTCGAGCGCGTCCAGAGCTTCACCAGGACCTCCTCCTGTAACTCCTGTTGGTTTGCAAATACCTTCCGGTATACCCGTGACACCTCCTGTTCAACCTCAGGGTATACCTTTAGTCCAACCTCAGCCAACTGCACCACCAGTTCAGCCCCCTCAGGTTGCAATGTCGTTCTTTGCAGCCGAATCACCATTGACCTTTACTACGTATCATGAGTTACCAAAGTATCCGGACAAGCTTTGTCCAAAATACCATCCTTATCAGGATGCGGATGATCATATCAGGACGTTTAAAGAGGCTTGCTGCAGAGCCAGAATAGAGCATCAGGATGTGGTGTGCAGATTATTCCCTTTTTCCTTAGGGGAAGAGGCTTATAATTGGTTCATCAGTCTTGGTCAATCTTCTGTAGGTTCGTGGGCTGTCTTAGAGAAGGCCTTTCTTGACAGATTCAAGGTCCCTATTGATCCATCCATGAATTACCACCTGTTTGCCACAATTAAGAGATTGGAGCATGAACCTATTGCAAATTTCAATGCTAGGTTCCAGAAAATGTTGTCCAAGCTAGTTACCCCATATGTGGTGGCTGATGATGCTGCTAGAAGTATTTATTATTCAGCCCTGGATCCATTAACCGCCATGTTCATCAGGAGAACACATCCTGCGATCACCACATTGACAGGAGCTTTTCAAGAAGCTATCAAGGTAAATCAACAGCTGATACCTGCTCCTACTCCAAATATAGCATTCCCTGCTTTGCCCGGCATGCAGTCACAATATCCAGCACAGTATCCTGCAGCTTATCCTTCGCAATATCCTGCACAATATCCAAATGGAGCAGTGATGCCCCCAGCAATCATGCCTGCACCTTTGCAAGTACCTCCATTGAGTATCATGCCTCCTCCTAATGGAAATGGCCAATTGCCACAATATCCTGCACATACTCAGACACCTCAGGGTACAGATCTATCCCACAATAACCATGGATCTTCCTTTTTCCAGCCTCAGCCTGAAAATGTAGTGGCCAAAGCTCAAGAGGAGAAAGAGGAAATCAAAGAAATTGCTGCTCAGTTGAGAAAACTCACCACAGAAGTAACACACTTGAGAAATCAAGGGTTTTATTAACAGTCAGGTCAGAATAGGAGTTATTCCAATGACAGACCAAATTACCCTGACAGAGGATACAACAATAACTTCAATAGTAGTGCTGCAAATAACAATAATCCTCCTAGGCAGCCCAGAGTGTGGAACTCCAGGCCAAATAATGGTTCATTACCATCCCCCCTAGACAATCAGCCTCCTGGTGAAGCCAAACAGACTACTAGAGTCAATCTTGCTGAGGCAGCCCTTACCAATTGGTGCAGGATTCACAACACCAATGCACATGCAGAATTAGATTGTCCACAATTTAGGATTGCTGCCAGCATCTTTCAGACTGAAGTGTCTAATACTTCTGGAAATCCACCTCAGGCAGAAGGAAATGAAATAGTTCCTTGTGGATATGACTCAGCTTTTGTGCTGGAAACATACACTAACCAGCCTCATCAGGATTATAATCAGACCTGTGAAGAATCTGCCTTAACCTTTGAAGCAAATTATGTCTTCCCTTTTGAGGATGAAAATGAACCTACAAGAAAGCATGAGGAAGTACATGCATACCAGCAGCAATACCCTGGTAAGCACAATTATAACCTGAGGAGTAATGCCAACAGACCTGCCGGTCCATTGACATCATCTCTACCTCCAAACAACTTCAACACACCTCCTGATCCTAAGGCTAGCAATAACCCTGGGTTCCCTAAGGTGAATGCTCAGTACTTGTCTCCTCAAAACACAGTAACAAAAGTCGCAAATGCACCTCATGAGTCCGACAAGTTAGTTAGCTATTTGGCTGATGAAATGAAGAAAATCAAGATCAGCCTGTCCCTATCTGAGTTACTGAAAACTCCTGCCATCAAAAGGGCATTCATGAAGTCGCTGGATGATCCTGCTTCTAAAGAGGATAATCACCTTTCGAGTCAATCCAATAGCAGAGACCATACTGCTAAAGATAACACTGTCAAGCCCAAAGTGTTAGCCACAATCCAAGCTGCTGAAACCTCTCACATGACCTTGTACAGAGATAGAACTGAATCACCTCCGTTTCTCCTCACCATAAGAATGTTCAGTAAGAATTTGCACAACTGTTTAGTTGATTCAGGAGCCTCAACTAATGTTATGCCTTTGTCAATATGCAACGCATTAGGACTGCATCCTGCTAAATCCTTAAAGAAGGTCACTCAACTGGACAAGACAGAAGTAAGTGTCGTCGGAGAACTCACTCATATTCACATGCAGCTAGCGTCTGATCCTAGGATCCAGTATTACATTGACATTCAGGTAGTTGACATACCTGATACATATGGGATGTTGCTTAGCCGGGACTGGTCTAAAACGCTTAACGGATACATGTCCACAGACTTCAGTCACATGTGGTTGCCATGGAAAGGTATACCTAATCAGATCAGGATTGATGCTGAGCCTAGGATGAAACATATGATCACGGAATATAACAGAACAAATGAGATCATGTATGTAAACGTAGAACCTGGAGTTTATCACATCAGGCCGCAAACTGTCCAAATAGAAGAGGTCCTGATGCTTGATGCCCATCATCATCATGATGATGATTATCATGAGGATATGCCAGTTGTAGAACTTAATAGTGATCCTGATAATGACAACGAAATAGATCACTTCAGGGATTTTCAGATGCATTTATCTACTCAGATAAAACGTTGTCAATTATTAAATATACCTGCTAATGATATTTTGATTGACGGATGGTGCAGATTGCATGGCGAGGCACACTCGGAAAAGACTTGTGAATCATGCTTGGACATGATCATGCTGGAGCAGACATATAGTGAAGCATCATCATCATATTCTGAGGTGAGTGCTACATCTGATGATGATGATGATACTAATTTTTATTTGTCTTTTGCAGGAACAGAAGAGTCGGCGGATCCTGATGAGGATCATATCCAAAAAACAGAAGAGATCCTGGTGTCCAATCAGACGAATGATGCGAGAAAGGAAAAGATCACTCCTGGTAGTGATTGCTTCATGGAACTGGATTACGAGTTGTCTGATGAGGATAAAGGCAGTGACCTGATGAAGTTCGAAGAATTTCTGGTTAAAGAAATAGAAAAAATGACACAACAGTGTAGATCTCCCCAGGAGGTTTTAATCAAAGGTTGGTGTAGGCTGCATGAGGCGCCTCACTCAGAAACCACTTGCTCACTGTGCTTGCACATTTTGAAGAAGCATGCAACTGTATGTGCTGAACATCATCTTCCTGCTAGGATGGAAGAGAAAAGAGGAAAGCCATCAGGCTCATCAGATAAAGGAAAGGAGCAACAAGCAGATGCAGCACCAGAAGTTATTAATTGTCCAGACACTGAAGTAGATCATTCTGAAGATTTTGAATTATATTTGTCTAGAAATATACAGCGTAGTCAAATATTAGGTTTGCCCATTGATGATGTCTTGATTGAAAGCTGGTGCAGATTACATGATGAAGAGCATTCAGAAAAAGATTGTTACCCTTGCTTGGTCATGTTGAAAAAGATTCTAGAAAATACAATAGCTGAGGCAGTTTCAGAAGGTAATGAAGATGAAACATCTTTCCTGGATTCATTTTATGCTAGGATTGATAGGAGTTCTCTACTTCCTAATACAAGTAAGGATCAGTCAGTATGCAGGTATGAATCTTGTGAAAATTTTAGAGAAGAAATCACTCATCAGGATAATAGTTTTGATTCAGATCCTAATACTTTTGATAAAGAAGATGAAACATCTTTCCTGGAGTCATTCTATGGTAAAGAGAAGTGTAAACAGATGCTAGAGCAATTTAAATGCACTCCTGATGATGAAGTTCCTATGATGGTAACTCAGGGAGTCACAGAGAAGAAAATAAATGCTGATTTATTACCTGACTTCTTTGAATTAAATGATCAAATGCAAGAATGTTGCAGGTTAAAGGAACCAGATCCTCTAATAGATAGAAAATGTGAATTATTTAATGAACAATTCCTGAAAAATGAAGATGTAGAAGACTTTGGAGTTGTTATGCATAATCAGATGTCACTCCAGAAATATTTTGAAAATGAAACAGGGGAGTGTCCTCACCAAGTGAAAGTTGTTTCTCCTTTACAGTCAAATGATTTAGAAATAATAAATTTCTGTATATCAGATTGTGATAATAAAGATACTTATCTAGATGCTGATGTGCAGGAAATTGAAGAAAATATTGAGAAGTTTCCTGAACTGGAGGATAAACTGAACATCCAGAATGAAGGGATAAGGCTGGATAAAGATGAAGAATCAATACATCAAGAGTCATACATCCTTCAATTTGAGGAGGGACCAGGCACTGAGCCAAGCAGTGAAAATATAAATGAAAGACCAACTGCCAATGAAGAAGCATGTCCAGCAAAGCCAGAAATACACCAGGTTGTATTTCTCCTTTCCACAGTAAATAATGTTGAATATTATTTTAATTATGGAAATTCAGAAGATAAGACATGCATATGGATTAATCATGAACATGATGAGCGTCCTCAGTTGCTGATCATCAAGAGTTGTTCTGTTGAATACAGTGAATTCAGAATACCAGAATATTCTTCAGAATATAAAGATAAATTTGCTAGGTTGAGAACCATAACTAATACCCTGATGCTCCTGCACAATCAAAAGAAGTATGCAAATACAGGTGTCCTTAGGTCTTTTTCTGGATTTTGTTTGCCTAGTAGTGGTTTGTATAGTGTTGCTTCTGTTTTGTGTTGTTTTGGTTGAGTTTTGTTTTGGTAAGTCAGGATGATGCACTTCATCATCTAAGAAAATAACTAAATTGTTAGGATTCAAGTGATGAGACCAGATTTAGATATAGGTTATGATTCATTCTGAGAAATGTTCATGATCAGGTTTATGATGTCTTTTCATCAAGGTGCCTTTTCTTGTCCAAAGTGAATCAAACACAATGAAACACCTAACAGCCTTGGGTTTGTTGAAGATATGAGTATAGGTGTTAAGTGAAAAATCTAAAGGGACTCCCTTGCTACCAATACAATCTCCAACCTAAAGCTGCAAGTGACCACACCTTGTACAAATGAGCTGACATGATGATATCAAATATAAGTATAAATGGAAAATATATAAACAATAAAATTAGGCCATCTAAGTAACTCTACCGGGGCTATGGACGCCTGCTGGCAGTGGGGCTCTACTTAGGGAGATTGTATAGATAACCTTGCCGGGGTTATAGACACCTGCTGGCAGCAAGGCTCTATCCAGGTTGGCTATGAGGGATGATCTCCAACTATGTAGTTTAACACCAGTTACTTATGTTTTCAACTTGCTTTCAAGATGAGGATAATTAATCATCTGCACACACCTGATCCTTTGTTAGCTTTATCACCATAATGAAATTTTATCATTCAAAGATCATGATGATTTTACTTAGACAGAATTAGAATACTATAGATGAATGTGATCACATCACTTGAATCATTTGAATTTTGTTGTTTTCTTTGGTGGCAAGTTGTTGTGTGGTTACACAACACGCCCCATTTTGACTTGGCAAAACAGGGACCCAGCTTTTGTTTTGGCTTGTGTTGTCTGTTTCTGGCGGTTTGGTAAAAATAAGTCAGGTGCATCATCATCATGAAGGTCAGGATGAGGTGGGTCATCATCATGAGGTTAGTTTGTCAAAGTTCATATTTTGTTTCTATGACTTCATGGTTAGAAAGAGCTTGAAATTTCATGCAGGTTTGCCTTTTACATCACCCGAAAATTCATCCATATGAAGGAGTTGTAAGCAGTCAAAGTTTTGGTCAAACCTGGTAATTGCTGTATGAACATCATCATCATGATATTTGAAAAGCCCCCCGATAATATCCTGAGGTCGAAACATCCAGACGTCAAGTTTAAGTCATAATAATCCTTTCCCGTCAGGCGGTCTTTTGTATCGCCAAAGGTCATCATCATGATCTTACTCTATCACCTGATAAAAATCATGCAGTCCCGAAACATCCGGACGTCAATCTTAAGTGCAGGTGTGTTTTACCCGTCGAGTAACCTTGGAAACATTGCGAGCATCATGATATTCCAACATCACCCGATATTATAATATCATGCTGATATTATAATATCACCTTACTTAGAGAAATCTGCCATCTGCATAATTTGCGCGTGCACGACCAAGTCTTGGTGATCAACATCATCATGATATTTCAGGACCCGACATTTCCTAATATCCTCCTGATCTCCTTTTGCGTGATCATGATGATCACCTTATCTTTCGAAGCGGAGGGTGATTTTCATTTCTTAAGTCATGTTGAACAAGATCATCATGATCTTGTTCGTCTCTCCCAACAGTTCGTAATATCATCCTGCCGACGAGTATAACCTTTTGCAAATGTGATGATGACGATGACGTCATGTTCGAAGATTAACGCAAGCCCCGGATATCCTGATGACGTTATCAGGACTTTCGGCAAGATCATATTTTTGATCACCCAGTGCATATATGATGATGATGATGTTCATCATCCTGATCTTTCGAGCGGATTGCCTTGGCCAAAAAGGGGTCATACTGCTTTCATGACCTGATCATCTTCCTTAGAGGTGACCCGATATTCCATTTATCCCCTGTTTTAACGAAACATGACGGTGACGTCATCCCTTTGCATTTTAACCAAGCCTGATGATGACGATGACGTCATCATGATTTTCCTCAGCGGCAGGATCATTTTCCAAGTCCTCCTGTTTGTCTTCATCATGATGATGATGACGTTGTCTTTCTTTCCCGAATGTGCAAGAACAAAACATCCTGATGTGCTTTTCATCAGAGCATTAGGAAGGGAGGATCATCATATTTTGTGATATCCTGCGGCCACTTTGAAGATATATAGTTGGTCATCATCATGATTTTTGGCGTCGGTATAACTGTTGCCGTCGGCCTGAGGTAAAATTGTCACCCTGATCATATGTAGTCACGCCGATGCAAATATGATGATGATGCAAGGCCGGATTCTAAGGATGGTTGAAAGGCGATTATTTCTTTGTATAATCTGAGATCATCATCATCATATTTCGAACCTGATATACAAGAAAATGGGCAAAAATATGAAGCGATAGAAATTTGAAAGCCCGACTGCCTGATTTTGGTCAACGAGGGTTGACCTGGTTGTTTTTATGCCGTTTGTGCATTTAGTGCATATTTTTCACAGGTAAAGCCTGATTGCCTGTGGCTGCACATGGGGAGGTATGTTTAATAGAACGTTTTACTTCCTGCTGTTTATCCACATGATGATGATGAACTTAATGTTTGTTTATTTGCAGGAAGTCATGATGATGCTGCTGAGGCTGAGCGTTGAGATCATGATGATGCTGCTGAGGCTGAGCGTTGAAATCATCATGATGCTGCTGAAGCTGAACATTGAAGTCATGATGCTGCTGAAGCTGAGCGTTGAAATCATGATGATGCTGCTGAAGCTGAGCATTACAAAGTTACGCATGGAGTCAACATGGGCCAGACATGAGGAGGATATTGTCAAATATGCTGTTCGCCAGCTGGAGACTGAATCAAGTTGAAGATGCTGGAATATTCTGTGCCAGCTGTACATTTGCTAACTGACAAAGCATGTGCTTTTCATCTGGACCGTTGTTTGTTATGAGAGGATCCTGATCCTTGGATCATTGTAACCGTTTTCTGGCAGTTGCTCTATATAAGAGCCAGAGCTTGTCATTTTGAAAGAGAGGGAGGAAAATAGATTAGAATACACAGACGCATCTGGCACAAATAGTCAATTACTGTAGAATAAGTTAGGAGATCGGATTACTGAGACTAATGAGGATAGAATTGTTGAAATGTCAAGGTTCTTTCTTCAGATCACTGTAAATGTACCTGTTCTTGAGCATACTGAATGAATATGAAGTTCCAGATTACATCCTGATTGTAAATTTTACGTAATCTTCTGTTGATTTCTGGATATGTACTGGTGAATGCTGTGTTCAACTGGAAGCGCTTTCATTTCATTACATGTTGTTGTCAACTTTCCTTTGAAGCTTTGCACTAGATCATGCGGATTTGTGGAATGTCCTGGTGAAGTATGATTTCTAGTTTTCCTTCTTTTCATTGCAAGTATGGGAGCTTGTATGTGAATCAGTGATCTAAGTCCAGTAATTTTAGGAATCTCACTCTCTACCCCTTTTCCTTTTTTCAATTTCATTAATTCATCACCATAACTGCAAATCATGATAAATAACAAGCAGAAACAGTGAAATATGCTGAAATCCCGTAGGTAACTGAAGATCCTTAGCATATTTGAGTTAAATGCATGTAGTATTGAAAATATCATGCAAAGAATCATAAATAATGGTAGAAATCATGCAAATATCAGCCTGTATGCACATTATTTGACTAAATTTACAGTGCAGAGGTAGAATTGTTGGAGGCTTATGCAGAGCGAACATCCAGAGCAGGATATTTGAAGATGATGATGATGAACAGTGCAGAAACACGTAAGGCCCCTGAATGGAAAACAGCAACACACATCAACCACTGAGTAACGTCAGTAGATTAAGACCTAATCAACGGAGACTTGGGATCATGAATTCTTTGAATTCATCGTATCTTTCAAGATGAGTAAAGGTTGTTGTGTAACTTTTATTCTATGTTTGTGAATGACTAACATCATGACCAACAGAATGTTGTCACCTACTGTTGGGTAGGCCATGGCAATTTGATAAGAGAGCATTGTATGATGGGTAGGCTAATACCTACACCATCTTGAAGGATGAGAGAACTTTTGTGATGACACCATTGTAGGAGGATGCTAAAGTAAAGAAGATAGGTAAGATTATTTTGGTAGGTAAGAGGGAGTTTATGAAGATGCCTACAGCAGAGTCAAAGGCTGTTGAGGATATCTCCAACAGAGGAGATCACAGTTTGAAGAAGATTTCAGTTCTGATTGACAGAGATCAGGTGGATCAACAGAAGATCCAGAAGCAGGTTTGTACATAGCCACAGGTTGATTGGAATGAAAAGGATGCAATCCTAGTAGGGACTATTGTTTGTCCCCTAAGAGTTGAAAGACAGGCACATTTTTCCATAGCAATACATGAGGTTTCCAATGCAAATGTTCAGACAGAGATGATGGTCAGAAAGAATGACCAACAAGGTGTGAGAAAAGCCTACAGTGCTAGGCATGCGTATTTGCCTCCATAGCCACAAGTTGCAGCACAGAAATCATGGGGCAGATATGAGACAGCCGCTACAGGTGGATCCAATCAAAGACTTAACTCATGGGACATGAGTTCTTTTCAAACTGGGGAGTATGGTGTAGGTGCACCTAACCCACAGTGGCCTCCTTGAGGCATTTTGTTGTTTTATGTTTATTTTTATGTTTTCAATAAGGTCTTAAATGATCATTTAATGTAATAAGGTATGCTTGACCAATGCATTCTATTTTTAGGTTGTTAGTTAAGAGTTAGTTAGAGTCTGTTGGACAGCTGTATCTCCCAGCCCCCTAGAAGTGTTTCCCAGCCGCTGGGAATCCAAGTTTGTACTACCGCGGGTAAGTAGATAAATACCCCCCAGATGATCGAATGAAGAGAGAGGATGTGTTGTGATCAGTTGTAGTTCAGTGGTGCAAGTCATAACAGAATATCTGTGTAGTTTCATTTTGGAAAATATCAATAAACAAGATCCTATTACATTTGAATTCACCATGTAATTGATTTCCTGTACTGAGGCTAGATGGATTCATTTATCCATTCTCCCAGTTGATTCTCTGAATCGGTGGAATGGTTATGTATAGTAGTTTAGGGTTTAGTTTTGTATTTTCTATTTTTGTTTGTATGCATGTTGCAGGATCGCAGGTCAGAGGTGTTGAGTAACCCTAGCATGGGAATGTGCTAGGTTGTGCAGGTTGAAAAGAGCTTGAGAAACCATCTAGGAAGTAGATCAGGTCATTGCTGGAGATTAGGCAGGTTAAAACTGTGAAATCCGTGAAGTTTTCAACATACATGCATTTTATGTGTATATCACTTTTGCATGAAGGATATATAATCTATGAGTATATCACTTTTGGTCCAACGTTGTTGTATTGAAGATACACAAGTCTATCACAGATACAAGGGAGAGAGAAAGTCCAAGATTCCAGTCGGCATACAAGGAAGTCAAGATTTGGTCAAATGCATATACAAGGTTGAATATACAATTCCTGTATATACTGCAAATGTATGTTGGATACAGTTTATGTGTATCCCACAGATGAATGTTGTGAGTATCCCGCATATGCACATCAGAGTTTGTATGTTGCAAAAGTATATCAGGTTATACAATTTATGAGTATATGTCTTTTGTATGTCAGATGCAAGATGTGTGTATACCCCTGTTGCATGTGTAGACAATCCCTGTGTATCTGTCAATTGTATCTGGTGGGTTGTATGTGTTAAATGTACATCGGATATGTACATCGGGGTGATACAAGGAAAGTTAGCAAGTCAAACTTCCATCAAAGGCATATCTGAAGGAATATTCGGTGGATGTATGTTTTGAATTGTATATTTGAATGTATATCGGAATATACATTCCTAGATACATTACCAAGTGATGCAAAAGGTGACTGGGCGAGATGGTAACTCGCATGAAGGTTGAAAGAGTTTTGTTCTGCGTGACCGACAATAGTAGGTGAGGAGACCGGAAGAGTCAGTTAAAGATTGTATGTATGTCGGTCGGGTGAATAGTGTTTGTATGTATATTGTGAATGTATATTGGAATATACATTCCGCGATACAGAGGGCTATGTGCAAGCGGCGACCGATAGGAACAGTGGAGGTAACCAACGCTGATGGGTAAGTGTTGTATGTCTCAGTGTTCAACGTGAAGTAGGTACAAAGGGTCGCAGGCGCAGCAGGTAAGGATTTGCATGTATAAGAGGAATGTATCTTTTGAAAGATACAAGTGCTACAGTGATCGGGAATAAAGTATTTAGGTGTTGCGATAGACGAGAGAAGTGAGATTTTATGTTAATGAAGGATGTATGCATATTTAATAATGCATAGACATACATTTTCAAATGTATGTTAGGGTTTTAGAGGATGCTTTGCATCATATTCCATTCATTTACAGAGGAGTACAAGTCAATTAGTTCTGACATATCCATGTACACATGTTAGAACTCTTCATTGGAGTTTGTGATCTTCCTTGGCTGACGTAGAGGACTCTTATGATCTAGAAATGATATATATTCATGTAATAGATGCCTAGTAAAGTAGCAGTGATAGTTAGTGATAGTAGCATAATTTACAAGTTGGATAGTTTGAATTTCTTCTGTAAGGCACTTCAAAGCCATATCTTGTGCACACATTGTAACTAGAGAATCAGGCATGTGAGCCCTAATTGTAAGCATGCATGTTGCTGACCTATCTACATTTTGGATTTGTGATATATTGAATGACTAAATTTACATTTGTATTCCATAATTGAGTTTCTTTCATTGTGTTTTCTCTTGCTACATGATCTGGACTATTCACTTTGTGGACCCTCCGAATCGTCATTGCACCATGACAAATCAGAATGATCATACTTAGATAGAAGGGATCTAGAGTTGTATGGTCGATTGAGTTACATAGGATAGCGCTAGAACTCAGATGAAAAAAACCTACCAGTTTCTTATTTCTATACTCTTCGTAAAGGGTAGGGCCACTTCCAAGAAGGAAGGTGTGTGGGGGATTGCTAGTCTATGGTTGGAGGTAAAACACTCAGGTGATGCTCTCCCTCCCAAGCAGAAGACAAGTCGAGACTTGAGTTACAAATGTCAAGATTCCAGATGCATTATTCTTTATGTATTGATGTAAAATTATTTATATTGCCAAGAGAAGAATATTTGTAAATGAAAAGTGAAAGATTTCACTATGATTCTACTTTGAATTAGTTGTAATTTCAAGAATGAAATATTCCAAAATGATATGCTTTTGCTTATGATTATGCAAATGTTATATGTATAAAACAAACAGAAAATTTTCTCATGTTTACCATGTTTATTTACTTTTCTAGTAAATCCTATGTGTAATTTTGGTTGTTATGGGAAGGCATGTTACATATGGTATCAGAGCAACTGGGTTCAATACATGGACCTATGAGCTCACTGCATAAATTTTTTCTTCAAATATTATTAGTTGCTAATCTTTGAATGTTCTTTCTTGCCAAAATGGTAAGAACAAGACAAACCCCAAGGAAATCAGTAATTGGAGATGAACTTTATTTAAAAGAAAAGAAAGATTGAGCCTCAAAAGTGAAACTCCTAGACAATATTAGTTACACTGAAGGTGCATGGTTAGCTAACTTTGAGACCTTTGCTAATGTTAAGTGTATTAAGCAGGAGAAGATGTAGAGGGACAAAGAAGCTAATGCCATTGCACCTATTCCTAAGGTTGAACTAGTCAAAACTTTGGTATTTACTATTTGGATGTGGTCCTAGTGCCCCTATCATTAGTCAGGAAGTTATGGATGGGTACCTATGAGTACATCCACCTTCCAGGTCTAGTTTGGTAGTCTTCAAGGATGAGGATAAAACTGAGGAGATTCCCCTTTTTGACATTGACCTAAAGCCCTAAGATGACAAAATTTGTAATAAATAAGGATACTATGTAATCCACAAATATTATAATACAATTTTGGAATTTTGGTAAAAATCTCTCTTTTGTTTAAAGATTGTATAAATGAGAATTGATTTATTATTATGAATTCAATTATATGAAAAAATAATTGAATGCTTAACATGAAAACTTCAAGAAAAGTAGGATTTTAGAATGGTTTGAACTAGAACCAATCTTGGGAGTAGTCAGGAGGTAGGACAATCTTTTGGCAACTCTAATGCAAAATTGGACCAGATTATTTTAATGCTCAATGAAACAAAGGTGAGGATTGGTAACCTAGATCAAGAGGTCAGAGGTCAAAGTAGATCTAAGCAAGAAGCACCCCATGAAGGTGAGGATGAAAACTGACATGAACGTACCACCTAGAGTGAGCATGGGGAAACTATTTCAGAGTCAAGACCAGATGGAGAAAAGATGAACTATTGGGCCCTCGAATTGTCTAGGGACATGAAGAAGGTCACACCCCCTAAATTTGATGGAACTGTGAGTGGAGATGCCATAGAGGCATGGCTCACCGAAATGGAAAAATATTTTGAAATCAGGAACTATTCAGAAATAACCAAGGGGGTATGGGGAGCATATCAATTTTCTAGAGAAGTATCCACTTGGTAGATGAATAAAAAGATGGAATTGGGATTGAGTTCACTGAGTCTAGGATGGGATAAGTTTGTAGAACTCTTTAGGCAAAGATGGTTAACACAACTATATTTTGATCAGAAACTCATGGATTTCAAGAACTTGAGACAAGGTGACTCATCAATAAATGAGTATTGGGAGAAGTTTACTCATCTCCTTAAGTATGTTCCTCAGTACCAATAGGATGAAAGTTTTTATATATGGAAGTTCATCATGGGGTTAAATGCCCAAATAGGAGGTGAGGTAGATGTTCATGGTCCCACTACTATGGACCAAGTCTATGAAAAATCCATTAAGTAAGAATAGAATCTAAAGTCAATATCTTCTTATCGGGAAAAGAACTGCAAAAAGTTCAACTGGTCGCAATCTTCCCAAACATTCAAGAAAAAGAGTGACAAGCAAAACTTCAAAAAGAAGAGTGATAAGGGATTTTGAAACAATCAGAATGAATCTAGAGGTGACAAGAAAAATGGTGACAATAACTGTTGCAAGTATGGGCCTAACTGGTGTTTTCATTGATGTCAACATACTCTTGTTGCATTAATGATAAGGATTGGATGAGCTGTGTGCTGAGGATATTGAGAAAATTAGTCCTAATCAGGAACAGAGAAGAACAATGAAGTTAGTGAGCTAAAGATCCCAACTAAGATGAAGATCAGAGGATGTGCTTCAAAGGGTTTGTAGATATGTGCCTTGAGATGATCCAACAAAGATTTCAGAGGTTTGCATGAAGATATGAATAAGTTATGGCCACTTAAGTAAAACCAGTTTTGGGAGGTGTTCAGAGGTGACAGAGTGATACATATAGGTCTGGTGAGATTCAGATATGCAATATCCTATTCTGTAGATTTGGTGGAGTGTTTAGGAAGTCCATGTGAAGTGTCAACTCAATTGGTTCATGGTCGAGAGTTCCACAAGCATCTATCCCAATATGACAAGTGATGACAGGCTATGTTCTTGAGGTTCCGGATGAAGGAAAGAATGATTTCAGTAAGCAGATGTAGTGTGGATGTTCTTGGTGATTCAAGAAAGTTTGTGGAGGTCTTTGGATCATGCCCAGTTCATGTTGGTGGTTCACATTGGAGTTTGAGGTCGCAATTGAAGAATTACTTCTAGATGATGGTGTTCTTCCTAAGTCTAGCCGACCGGATGAGTTACACATCCTATGGATGATCTTGAAGATGTTATGTGAAGATTGGTGTGTTCCTAGAAGAAGATTGAAGTCTCAAATTTGTGTGGCAGATAGTGTGTTGATCCGCGTGAAGTCTTTTGTAATTAGTCATGATGTATTTATGTATTTGCTCTATAATGTTTGCCGACTTAGATGATCATTCCTAAGTCAATGTCTTGTATAAATAAGGAATTGTAAAGTCATTTCAAAGTGATCTTGTGGAGATGAGAATGTGGTAGCGAAGAGGAGAGTGAAAGGTAGAGAAAAAGTGTTGGGCTTAAATGGAACTGACTCAAGCATGGTGAAGATGCTATTCTTCAGTTCAAGTATGTGATACTTATTATTCTGTAAATAGTGTGTCTCTTGTAGGCAGTGAGCCTCTTGTGAGTAGTGTGCTCAGGTAGTGAGCCCTAATTGGCATGTGCCCTTTTGTTCTTTCTATTCTTCTAACAGAGAATACAATCTTGGGTTAATCACCTCGTGGTTTTTCCCTTAACCAGGTTTTCCACATCAAAATCTTGGTGTCTTGTGTGTTAATGTGTTTCAGCTCTTGATTTAATGCATTATGTTTCCATGATTGATTTATTATTATACTGCTGAATTACAAAATGGATTTAAGTGTTTAATTGGAAGAAATTTTTGGACAACTGATTCACCCCCCCTCTCAGTTGTCTACCCAAAATCTAACAATTGGTATCAAAGCTAAGTTCCTCTATAAGAGCTTAACCGCTTGAGGAGATCTAGGATGTCGTCCTACAAGAAGGATAGTCTGAAGTTTGATGGAACCAATTTTACTCTTTGGAAAAGTCGCATGCAATGTCACTTGCAATGTATGGGAATATAGTATTGGACCATGGCCTCAAAGAAGTATACTCCTCCAAAGAATGGTCTGAAATCTGTAGATGAAATCACAAATGCCGAAAATAATCTGCAGACTAAAGAAGCTCTTCTAAGTGCTTTATCTGATTCAGAGCTGACAAATGTTGTTGACCTACAAACTGCTTTTGAGATTTGGGAAAAACTGGAACTTCTGCATGAAGGAGACAAGTATGTTAAATGTGCCAAGCTACATAGTCTGAAAGGAAAATTCAAAAATCTAAAGATGAGAGAAGATGAAAATATTACTACTTTTATGCCAAGAGTAAATGAGCTTGTTTGTGGCATTAGATGTGCTGGTGGAGTCTTGGGTGAAGATGGGATTGTTGGCAAAGTTCTTAGATCCCTTCCTGCTTCGTACAAATACATGGTTGCTGCCATTGAAGAATTCAAATCCTATTCAGGTATCACAAGAGATCAGTTGGTTGGCAAATTGGCTACATTTGAATTGACCGAGTTTAGAGATGCCCCCCAAGACTGAATCTGCATTCAAATCTAGTGCCTCTATAAAAGGAAAACAAAGGTTTGATCTGGGAGAGAACTCTTCAAGGAAACTATCATGGTATGAAAAAGCAAGAAAAGACCTGGAAGAAGATGAAGCAGAAGCTGCTCAACTTGAAGCCCTTAATGCAAAAAGGCTGCCAAGAGGATCCGGTAAGTATGAAGGGAAATTGCCTTTTAAATGTTTTAACTGCAATAAGATTGGTCATTTTGTCTCAAGGTGTCCGGAAAGATTTTCAAGGCCAAATCCTAACAGATCAAGGTTCCAGAAGAATTGTTACTATGTTCATGAAGATGATGATAATGAAGGAGTAATAGATGATGAATCAGAGACAGGAAACAAATCTAAAAGTGACTGGGTGTTTATTTCCATCAAGGAAGAAGATCCAATGCCCTCTGAATTTGTCAATCATAAAATTGTAGAAAGAGCTTTGGTTGCCCAAGTTGAGGAAGAAGATGATTGGGTCATTGACAGTGGTTTCTCTCACCATATGACAGGTGAAAAAAATAAATTCATAGATTTGGAAAGGTATGAAGGAGGAGTGGTAAAATTTGGTGATAATTCTGCTGGCAGAATCAAGGGTAGAGGAACTATTTCTTTTGATGGAAAGAACAAAACCAGTAATGTACTGTATGTTCAAGGCCTGAAGCACAATCTTCTTAGTGTTGGACAGTTGGTGGACAAAGGCTATGATCTCTGATTCAAAAATAGAAAATGCAAGATCTTTGAAAGTTTTGGAACATAAATTGCATTTGGTACTCAAACTAAAGGTAACATCTTTCACTTGGTTGGTATTGGTAAAAGTTGCTTATTTGTTCAAATTGATCAGAGTTGGTTATGGAATAGGAGAATGTGTCATGTGAATTTTGATAATATCATCAAGATAAGCAACACTTAGGTTGTAAGGGATCTTCCAAGATTAGTAAAACCTACCAATAGTTTGTGCAAGGAATGTCAGTTGGGTAAACAAAGCAAAGTCCCATTCAAAAGCAAGGAACAATCTTCTACTAGATTATTGGACTTAGTTCATACTAATCTATGTGGTCTGGAAAGAATCAGGAGTGTGTAAGGTGATAGATACTTCATGTTATTAATTGATGACCATTCCTGGATGATGTGGGTGACTTTTCTGAAAGAGAAATTAGAAACTCTTGAGAAATTCAAAATATTCAAAGCTATCATAGAGGATGAAACTGGATTAAAATTAAAATGTTTGAGGTCTAATAGAGGTGGAGAATTCACATCCGGTGAGTTCATAGAATTATGTGAGAAAAATGGAATAAAAAGATAGTTGTCTGCTCCTAGGACTCCACAGCAAAATGGAGTAGTGGAGAGAAAGAACCGGACCATCCAGGAAGCATCTAGAACCATGATGATGGAAGCAAATGTTCCTCGGATCTATTGGAGAGAAGTTGTAAGCACTGCAGTCTATACTCTAAATTGAGTACAAATCAGAAGCAATACCGGTAAGACTCCTTATGAACTTTGGTTTGGCATCACTCCCATTGTGAGGTATTTCAGAGTCTTTGGTAGCAGATGTTACATTAAAAGAGATGAAGATCTAGGAAAATTTGATGCTAGAAGTTATGAAGGAATATTCTTGGGTTATTCTACTCAAAGCAAAGCATACCGGTGTTATAACAAGAGATTAAGGAAGATTGTTGAAAGTACAAATGTGAAGGTTGATGAAGGTGTTGAAAACCCCTCAAGATTATATGAATATGATGAAGATGATCAAAATGATGTTTTTGTTTAAGAAGTCCAAGCTCCCTCTGAAATTCAAATTCAGACTAATCTAGTAAATCAGGAAGAAGAGATAAGTTTGAATGAACTTGTTCAAGAATTAGAAGTGCAAGAAACTCCCAAAGTTCCTAGATATGTAAGACTGAATCACTCTGAAGATCAGATCATAGGTGATAAAAGCAAAGGTGTGCAAACAAGAAGAAGAATTGCTCAAGATTCAAAAGAGTATTGTCTGATTTCAAAGATTGAACCTAAGACAGTGAATGAAGCTTGCAATGATGAAAACTGGACTAAAGCAATAGAAGAAGAGCTGATGCAAAATGAGAAAAATCACACTTGGGATCTTATTCCCAAACCTAAAAACAAGAATGTGATTGGAACCAAATGGGTCTTCTAGAACAAATTGAATGAAGATGGTGAAGTAGTTAGAAACAAAGCTAGATTGGTCTGCAAGGGTTACTCCCAAGTAGAAGGAGTTGATTTTGAAGAAACTTTTGCTCTAGTGGCAAGAATTGAAGCAGTCAGATTATTTCTTGCTTTTACTACCTTCAAGGATTTCAAAGTATATTAGATGGATGTCAAATCTACCTTCCTGAATGGTGACTTGGAAAAAGAAGTATACATTGAGCAACCGGATGGATTTCAATTGGCTGATCATGGTGATATGGTCTGCAAATTGAAGAAAGCATTGTATGGACTAAAGCAAGCCTTAAGAGCTTGGTATGAGAGATTAGATAAGCACCTTTTGAAGATTGGTTTCAACAAAGGTACTGCTGATAGTAATTTGTATTTCAAAATTGATCATGAAAATATCTTGATTGTTGAAGTGTTTGTTGATGATATCATTTTTAGAAGAAGAGATGGTATGTGCAAAACCTTTACAAATCAAATGAAAAGTGAATTTGAGATGTCCATGTTTGGAGAAATGAATTTCTTTTTGGGTCTACAAATCACTCAAACAAAGAAAGGAATCTTCATTTCTTAGACCAAATATGTGAAAGAATTGTTGAAGAAATTTGGGATGGAAGACTCAAAACCAATGAATACTCCCATGGCAACCAGATGTAAATTGAGCAAAGATGGTGACTCTCCTAAGACTAATTAGATAAAGTATAGGTCAATGATTGGAGGATTGTTGTATCTCACTCAAACTAGGCTTGACATTATGAATGCTATTGGTCTTATTACCAGATTCCAAGCTGATCCTAGAGAATCTCATGTCATGGCAATCAAGAGGATTTTTAGATATCTAAAAGGGACAGTTGAGTATGGATTATGGTATCCCAGAGATCATGATTTTTCTCTTCATGCATATATAGATGCGGATTAGGCAGGAGATGTGGATGACCAGAAGAGTACCAGTGGTGGAGCATTCTTTTTGGGGAAGAGATTGGTTTCTTGGCTAAGCAAGAAATAAGAGGCAATAGCTCTATCCACGGTTGAAGCAAAATATATTGCTGCAATAGGTAGTTGCACTCAAGTTTTGTGGATGAAGCAGATGCTAAGAGACATCAAAGTGGAGTATGAGGAACCTATCACAATCTTCTGTGATAATTCAAGTGTAATAAATATATCTAAAAATCTAGTGTTGTATTCAAAGACTGAACATATATCCATCAAGTTTCACTTTTTGAGAGAGCAAGTGAACAAGAATGAGGTTAGATTGGAGTTTGTGCCTTCCAAGGATCAGATTGCAGATATCTTTACTAAACCTCTACCTAAGGACTCTTTTGAGTATCTTAGGGAGAAGTTAGGGGTTATTACCCCTCCAGTGATGAACTAAGATGCACTGATGTGCATCAGTTTGGTGGATATCACAACCATATCTTGTGGTCTGGATTGATGATGGGGAGCTGCTACTCAAGGGGAGCAGCTGGTATGATTCTGAAGTGTTGGAGTTGCAAGTATGTACCCTTTTCCATTGATGTCAAAGGGGGAGAGAATACATGTGAAAACAAGTGGTTACTGATCAAGGGGGAGCAGGAAAGGAAGAGAAGACATGTGAATGGTTGTTGCTGATAGGGGGAGTTGTGACAATGAGGAGAAGTTCTTGTTTTGATGGTTAAAATAGTTTTTCACATCATATGTTGCCATCAATGATAAAGGGGGAGATTGTTGAAAGTATGGGCTTAACCGGTGTTGTCATTGATGTCAACATACTCCTATTGCATTAATGATAAGGATTGGATGAGCTATGTGCTGAGGATATTTAGAAAATTAGTCCTAATCAGGAATAGAGAAGAATAATGAAGACAGTGAGCTAAAGATTCTAGCTAAGATGAAGATCAGAGGATGTGCTTCAAAGGGTTTGTAGATATGTGCCTTAAGAGGATCCAGCAAAGGTTTTAGAGGTCCGCATGAAGATATGAAGAAATTATGGCCACTTAAGTAAAACTGGTTCTGGCAGGTGTTCAGAGGTGATAGAGTGATATAGATAGGTCCGGTGAGATCCAGAAATGCAATATCCTGTTCTACAGATTTGGTGGAGTGTTTAGGAAGTCCATGTGAAGTATCAACTCAATTGGTTCATGGCCGAGAGGTCCGCAAGCATCTATCCCAATATGACAAGTGATGATAGGCTATGTTCTTGAGGTTCCAGATGAAGGAAAGAATGATTTCAGTAAGCAGATGTAGTGTGGATGTTCTTGGTGATTCAGGAAAGCTTGTGGAGGTCTTTGGATCATGTCTAGTTCATGTTGGTGGTCCGCATTAGAGTTTGAGCTCACAATTGAAGAATTACTTTCGGCTGATGGTGTTCTTCCTAAGTCTGGCCGACCAGATGAGTTACACATCCTATGGATGATCTTGAAGATGTTATGTGAAGATTGGCATGTTCCTAGAAGAAGATTGAAGTCTTAGATCTGTGTGGCTGACAATGTGTTGATCCATGTGAATTCTTTTGTAATTAGTCATGATGTATTTATGTATTTTCTCTGTAATGTTTGCTGACTTAGATGATCATTCCTAAGTCAATGTCTTGTATAAATAAGGAATTGTAAAGTCATTTCAAAGTGATCTTGTGGAGATGAGAGTGTGGTAGCGAAGAGGAGAGTGAAAGGTAGAGTAGAAGTATTGGGCTTAAATGAAACTGACTCAAGCATGGTGAAGATACTATTCTTCAGTTCAAGTATGTGATACTTATTATTCTGTAGACAATGTGTCTCTTGTAGGTAGTAAGCCTCTTATGAGTAGTGTGCTTGGGTAGTGAGCCCTAATTGGCATGTGCCATTTTGTTCTTTCTATTCTTCTAATAGAGAATACAATCTTGGGTTAATCACCCTGTGGTTTTTCCCTTAACCAGGTTTTCCACATCAAAATATTGGTGTCTTGTGTGTTAATGTGTTTCAACTCTTGATTTAATGTGTTAATGTGTTTCCATGATTGATTTATTATTATGCTGCTGAATTACAAAATGGATTTAAGTGTTTAATTGGAAGAAATTTTTGGACAACTGATTCACCCCCCCGCTCAGTTGTTTGCCCAAAATATAATAATAACAACCCCAAGAAGGACAAAGACAACTCAGGAAAGCCATTTGAAAGACGAGAACCTCATAGAGGGTGTTTTTCATGTGGAGGTGACCACAATGCTCATCGGTGAGCTAAAAAGACACAAGGAACACAACTGCAAGGAAATCCCTTACCATTGCAGTAGGTAGCTTTCTAGCAGAGAATCCATGCAACATTGGATCATCAACATGTAGTGTATCAGATTACTCCATTTGAAACTATAGGTATTTTGTTTGGTGTCCTGATTTCGATTTTAATAGACATTGGTGCAACTGAATGCTTTATTTCAGCAAAAGTATTAGATAAAATATCTAGAAAAGTTGGTTATATGGAAAAATCTTGGTCAGTAGAGTATGCTAACCAGACAAGGGCTTAGGTAGAGTAGTGTTTGTTTGAATATAAGGTTGAACTTTCAATCTTTTTGACTAAGGTAAACCTATATATAGCCCCTTAGGATCTTATGATGTCATTCTAGGAATAAACTAGTTATGGAGGCATAGAGCTAACATAGACTATTTTTCTAAAATAGTAGAATGTCTAGACGACCTTGGAAACAAAGTTTTTTTTGTAAGGCACTTCTAGAGAGGTCAAGCTAAGGCAAATATATGTCAAGCCAAGCAAAAAAGGTGTCAACTCTTTGCAATCAAAATGGAGAAAATTGATGATTACAAAGAGTCCATCTTTCAAGATGACTTAATGTATTATGAATCTCATAAACTCCAAGTAATGGAAGAAGATGAATCTATAGATCATGAAAGATTAGTTATAGAGAAGTATCCTTTCTTACAAAATTTTTAGGATGTATTTCCAGACGAATTACCTAGATTACCTCCTAAGAGAGATTTTGACTTTTCCATAGATATAATTCCAGGATCAAAACCTATATCTAAAGCTCCTTATCAAATGACTACAATAGAGTTGATTGAGTTAAAGGCTTAGTTGCAAGAGTTGTTAGCTAAAGGATTGATAAGACCTAGTGTTTCACCCTAGAGAGCACCGGTGATCTTTATTAAAAAGAAGGCTGGCACATTGCATTTGTGTATAGACTATTATATGCTTAATAAAGCAATGATAAAGAATAAGTATTTGTTGCCAAATATTGATGATCTCTTTGATCAAATGTGTGGGGCAGTTGTGTCCTCAAAGATTGATTTATGATCAGGATACCATCAGTTAAGTCTAAGAAATGAAGATATCCATAAAATAGCCTTTAGAACTAGATATGAACATTATGAATTCATAGTTCTACCTTTTGGACTGATGAATGCACCTACAACATTCATGAATTTAATGAACAGTGTATTTAAAGACTGTCTGGATAAGTTTGCTCTTGTGTTTCTCGATGACATTCTAATTTATTCTAACAATGAGGAAGAACATCTCCATCATCTGTAGATCATTCTTTAGCACTTTAGAGAGCATAAAATTTATGGTAAGCTATCAAAGTGTACTTTCTTTCAAAAGGAAGTATAGTACCTAGGTCATATAATCTTATCAAAGGGAATTACAGTAGATCCAGTAAAGATCAAAGCCATTCTAGAGTGCCCTGCATCAAAAAATGTGCATGAAGTCCATAGTTTTTGTAAGGAAAGCTAAGTGTGGAAACACCTTCCTAATGTCAATTTTAGAAGAGAGATATGCAGATAATGTTGCAAGTATGGGTTGAACCGGTGTTGTCATTGATGTCAACATACTCATGTTGCATTAATGAGAAGGATTGGATGAGCTGTGTGCTGAGGATATTGAGAAAATTAGTCTCAATCAGGAACAGTGAAGAACAGTGACGATAACAAGGTAAAAGTCCAAGATAGGTTGAGCATCAGAGGATGCGGTTTAAAGGGTTTGTAGATATAAGTCTTGAGATGCTCCAGTCAAGTTTTCAGGGATCCGTATGAAGATCTGAAGAAGTTATGGTTTCTCAAGTAGAACCGGTTCCGATAAGTGCTCAGTGGTGACAGAGTGAGACAGATAGGTCTGGTAAGGTCCGGTAATGCATTATCTCACTCTACGGATTCGAGGCAGCATTTAGGACATCCTTGTGAAGTGTCAAGTAGATCTGTTTGTGGTTTGAAGGTCTAGAAAACCTATTCCTTTGTGACTGTGATAAACAAACTGTGTTCTTGAGGTTCTGGATGTAGGAGAGAAGAATTTCAGTAAGTAGAGGAAGTGCGGATGTTCCTAGTGATTCAGGAAAGCTTGTGAAGGTCCTTGGATTATATTCAGTTCGTGTTGATGGTCCGCATTAGAATTAGAGCCCAAAATTGAAGAAATACTTCCGGATGAAGGTGTTCTCTCTATGACTGGCCAATCAGATGAATTATACACCTTGTGAATGTTCTTGTGGTTGCTTGCCGACTTAGATGTTTGTTCCTAAGTTGATGTCGTGTATAAATAAGGGTTTGCGAAGTCATTTCAAGTGTGTACTTGTGGAGATGAGTGTGTGGTAGTGAGGAGAAGAGCGAAAGGAAGAGCAGAAGGATTTGGGATTTAATGGAATTGATTCAAGCATGGTGACGATGCTATTTACCCGTTCAAGTATGTAATACTCATTTATTGTAGACAGTGTGTCTCTTGTAGGTAGTGAGCCTCTTGTGAGCAGTGTGCTCGGGAAGTGAGCCCTAATTGGCATGTGCCATCTTATTCTTTCTATTCTTGTAACAGAGAATAATTTCTTGGGTTAGTCACCCCGTGGTTTTTCCCTTAACTGAGTTTTCCACATCAAAATCTTGGTGTCTCATGTGTAGATGTGTTTTCGGCTCCTAGTTAATTACATCAAGTTTTCATAATTGATTTATTGTTAATGCAAAGTGAATGCAAGTGTTGAAAGAAGAAAAGTTTTGGACAACTGATTCACCCCCCCTCTCAGTTGTCTGCCCTAAATCTAACAATTGGTATTAGAGCCAAGTTCCTCTAAGAGGAGCTTAACCGCTTGAGGAGATCTAGGATGTCGTCCTATAAGAAGGATAGTCCGAAGTTCAATGGAACTAACTTTTCTCTTTGGAAAGGTCGCATGGAATGTCACTTGCAGTGCATGGGATTTGCATACTAGTCCATGGTGACAAAGGCCTATGTACCTCCACAGGGTGGTCCGACAACCCTAAATGAAATCACAGATGCTGAAAATAATCTGCAGACCAAAGAGGCTCTTTTAAGCGCATTATCTGACTTAGAACTCTCTAATGTTATTCATCTACCAACTGCCTTTGAGATTTGGAAGAAATTGGAACTTTTGCATGAAGGAGACCAGTTTGTAAAAATACAAGATTACAGAGTCTAAAAGGGAAATTTAAAAGGTTGAAAATGAGAAATGATGAAAATATTACCTCTTTTATGCCAAGAGTGAATGAGCTGGTTTGTGGAATCAGAAATGCAGGTGGAACACTAAGTGAAGATGAGATCGTTGGCAAAGTTCTAAGATCCCTTACTGAGTCTTATAAAATCAAAGCTTTTGTAATCAAAGAATTCAGAGCTCACACAACAGTCACAAGGGATCAATTGGTTAGTAAGCTAGCTGCTTTTGAAATGGCCAAGTTTGGAGATGATCCTCTAAAGACTAAATCTGCATTCAAAGCAAGTGCCTTGGTAAAAGGAAAACAAAGGTTTGATTCAGGAGAAAACTCTTCAAGGAAATCATCATGGTATGAAAATGCAAGAAAAGACTTGGAAGAAGAAGTTGAAACTGCTCATCTTGAAGCTCTTATTGCAAAAAGACTACCAAGAGGATCAGGTAAGTATGAGGGAAAATTGCCTTTTAAGTGTTTTAACTACAATAAGATTGGTCATTTTGCATCAAGGTGTCTAGAAATATTTTCTAGGCCAAACAGTAATAGACCAAGATTCCAGAAGAATTGTTACTATGCTCATGAAGGAGATAATGGAGTAACAGATGATGAATCAGAGAAAGAAGACAAATCCGGAAGTGACTGGGTGTTCATTGCCATCAAGGAAGAAGATCCATTACCCTCTGAATCTGTAAATCATAAATCACTGGTTGCCCAAGTTGAAGAAAAGGATGATTGGGTCATTGATAGTGGCTGCTCTCACCACATGGCAGGTGACAAAAACAAGTTCATAGATTTGGAAAGGTATGAAAGAGGAGTGGTAAAGTTTGGTGATAACTCTGCAGGTAGAATCAGAGGTAGATGAACTATTTCTTTTGATGGAAAGAATAAAACTGGTAATGTATTATATGTTGAAGGATTGAAACACAATCTTCTCAGTGTGGGACAGTTGGTGGACAAAGGCTATGATCTTAGATTCAAGAATGGAAAGTGCAAAATCTTAAAAGATCTGGAACAGAGATTGCATCCGGTACCCAAACAAAAGGTAACATCTTTCACTTAGCTGGTACTAGTAAAAGTTGCTTATTTGTTCAAATTGATCAGAGTTGGTTATGGCATAGAAGAATGTGTCATGTGAACTTTGATAATATCATCAAGATAAGTAATACTTACACTGTAAGAGATCTTCCAAGATTGGTAAAACCTACAAATAGTTTGTGCAAAGAATGTCAGTTGGGAAAACAAAGCAGAATCTCATTCAAAAGCAAGGAACAATCTTCTACTGGATTATTAGACTTGGTTCACACTGACTTATGTGGTCCGACAAGAATCAGGAGTGTGCAAGGTGATAGATACTTCATGTTGCTAATTAATGACTATTCCTAGATGATGTGGGTAACCTTTCTGAAAGAGAAATCAGAAGCTCTTGAGAAATTCAAAAATTCAAGGCTATGGTGGAAAATGAGACCGGATTAAAATTGAAGTGTCTGAGGTCTGATAGAGGTGGAGAATTCACATCTAGTGAGTTCATAAACTTTTGTGAGAAACATGGAATAAAGAGACAGTTGTCTGCCTCTAGAACTCCACAATAGAATGGAGTTGTTGAGAGAAAGAACCCGACCATCCAGGAAGCATCCAGGACCATGATGATGGAAGCAAATGTTCCTCAGATCTACTGGAGAGAAGCTGTCAGCATTGCAGTCTACACTCTCAACCAAGTTCAAATTAGAAACTGTACCAGTAAGACTCCTTATGAGCTCTGGTTTGGCATTACTCCCACTGTAAGATACTTCAGAGTTTTTGGTAGTATATGTTACATTAAAAGGGATGAAGATCTAGGAAAGTTTGATGCTAGAAGTGATGAAGAAATATTCTTAGGTTATTCCACTCAAAGCAAAGCATACCGATGTTACAACAAGAGACTGAGAAAGATTGTAGAAATTATAAATGTGAAGGTTGATGAATAAATTGAAAGACCCTCAAGAATTCTTGAACATGATGAAGATGATCAGAATGGTGTTTAGATTCAAGGTATCCAAGTCTCTTCTGAGAAACAAAGTCAAGTTGATCCGGTAAGACAGGAAGAAGAGATAAGTCTCAATGAAACTGATCAAGAGTTAGAAGTGCAAGAGACTCCCAAAATTCCAAGGTATGTAACTCTAAACCACTCTGAAGATCAGATCATAGGTGATAAAAGAAAACGGGTGCAAACAAGGAGGAGAATTGCTCAAAATTCAGATGAGTATTGTCTAATTTCAAAGATTGAACCCAAGACAGTAAATGAAGCCTGCAATGATGAAAACTGGACCAAGGCAATGGAGGAAGAATTGATGCAAATTGAGAAGAATCACACTTGGGATCTTGTTCCCAGACCAAGAAACAAAAATGTGATTGGAACCAAATGGGTCTTCTAGAACAAATTGAATGAAGCTGGTGAAGTAATCAGAAACAAGGCCAGATTAGTTTGCAAAGGTTACTCTCAAATAGGAGTTGATTTTGAAGAAACTTTTGCTCTGGTGGCAAGAATTGAAGCAGTCAGATTATTTCTTGCATTTGCTGCCTTCAAGGATTTCAAGGTGTATCAGATGGATGTCAAATTTGCCTTCCTAAATGGTAATTTGGAAGAAGAAGTGTATATTGACCAACCGGATGGATTTCAATTGTCTGATCATAGTGACATGGTCTGTAAATTAAAAAAGGCACTGTATGGACTGAAGCAAGCCGTAAGAGCCTAGTATGAAAGATTGGATAAGCATCTCTTGAGGATTGGTTTCAATAAAGGTACTGCTGACAGTAATTTATATTTCAAAATTGATCATGAAAATATCTTAATTGTTGAAGTATTTGTTGATGATATCATTTTTGGAGGAAGAGACAATATGTGTAAAACTTTTGCAAGTCAAATGAAAAGTGAGTTTGAGATGTCAATGCTTGGAGAAATGAATTTCTTTTTGGGTCTACAAATTACTCAAACAAAGAAAGGAATCTTCATCTCTCAGTCAAAATATGTGAAAGAATTGTTGAGGAAATTTGGGATGGAAAACTCAAAGCCAATGAACACTCCAATGGCAACCAGATGCAAGTTGAGCAAAGATGATGACTCTCCCAAGGTTGATCAGACAAAATATAGGTCAATGATTGGAGGACTGTTGTATCTCACTCAAACTAGACTAGATATTATGCAGGCTATTGGTCTTGTTACTAGATTCCAAGCTGATCCTAGAGAATCTCATGTTATGGCAATCAAGAGGATTCTTAAATATCTAAAGGAGACAGTTGAGTATGGTCTATGGTATCCTAGAGATCATGATTTCTCTCTTCATGCATATACAGATGCAGATTGGGTAGGAGATGTGGATGACCGGAAGAGTACCAGTGGTTGAGCATTCTTTTTGGGAAAAAGATTGGTTTCTTGGCTAAGCAAGAAACAAGAGGCAATATCTATGTCTACAACTAAAGCAGAATACATTGCAACAGCAAGTAGTTGCACTCAAATCTTATGGATGAAGCATATGCTAAGAGACATTAAAATAGAATATGAGGAGCCTATCACAATTTTCTATGATAATCAAGTGCAATAAATATTTCTAAGAATCCGGTGTTACATTCTAAGACCAAGCACATATCTATCAAGTTTCACTTTCTAAGAGAGTAAGTGAACAAGGATGAAGTCAGATTAGAGTACGTACCCTCCAAGGATTAGATTGCAGACATCTTTATTAAACCTCTTCCCAAGGACTCTTTTGAGTATCTCAGGGAGAAGTTAGGGGTTATTGCCCCTCCGGTGATGAACTAGGATGCACTAATGTGCATCAGTCTGGTGGTTATCACAGTCACATCTTGTGGTCCAGATTGGTGTTGGGGAGCTGCTACTCAGGGGAAGCAACAGGTGTGTTTATAAAGTTGCAGGTATGGGCCCTTTGCCATTGATGTCAAAGGGGGAGAGAAGACATGTGAAAAACAAGTGGTTGATGATCAAAGGGGGAGCAGTACACGAAGAGAAGACATGTGAATAGTTGTTGTTGATAGGGGGAGCTATGACAGTAAGGAGAAGTTCTTGTCTTGATGGTTTTTCACATAATATGTTGCCATCAATGACAAAGGGGGAGATTGTTGCAAGTATGGGTTGAACCGGTGTTGTCATTGATGTCAACATACTCATGTTGCATTAATGAGAAGGATTGGATGAGCTGTGTGCTGAGGATATTGAGAAAATTAGTCTCAATCAGGAACAGTGAAGAACAGTGAAGATAACAAGGTAAAAGTCCAAGATAGGTTGAGGATCAGAGGATGCAGTTTAAAGGGTTTGTAGATATAAGTCTTGAGATGCTCCAGTCAAGTTTTCAGGGATCCACATGAAGATCTGAAGAACTTATGGTTGCTCAAGTAGAACCGGTTCCGACAAGTGCTCAGTGGTGACAGAGTGAGACAAATAGGTCCGGTAAGGTTTGGTAATGCATTATCTCACTCTGCGGATTTGAGGAAGTGTTTAGGATGTCCTTGTGAAGTGTCAAGTAGATCTATTTGTGATTTGAAGGTCCAGAAAAACCAATTCCTTTATGACTGTGATAAACAGATTGTGTTCTTGAGGTTCCAGATGTAGGAGAGAAGAATTTCAGTAAGTAGAGGAAGTGCGGATGTTCTTGGTGATTCAGGAAAGCTTGTGAAGGTCCTTGGATTATGTTCAGTTCATGTTGATGGTCTGCATTAGAATTAGAGCCTGGAATTGAAGAAATACTTCCAGATGAAGGTGTTCTCTCTGTGACTGGCCGACCGGATGAATTATACACCTTGCGAATGTTATTATTGTTGCTTGCCGACTTAGATGTTTGTTCCTAAGTTGATGTCGTGTATAAATAAAGGTTTGCGAAGTCATTTCAAGTGTGTACTTGTGCAGATGAGTGTGTGGTAGTGAGGAGAAGAGTGAAAGGAAGAGCAGAAGGATTTGGGCTTTAATGGAACTAAATCAAGCATGGTGACGATGCTATTTACTAGTTCAAGTATGTAATACTCATTTATTGTAGACAGTGTGTCTCTTGTAGGCAGTGAGCCTCTTGCAAGCAGTGTGCTCAGGTAGTGAGCCCTAATTGGCATGTGCCATATTATTCTTTCTATTCTTCTAACAGAGAATAATTTCTTGGGTTAGTCACCCCATGGTTTTTTCCTTAACCGGGTTTTCCACGTCAAAATCTTGGTGTCTCATGTGTAGATGTGTTTTCTGCTCTTGGTTAATTACATTAATTTTTCATAATTGATTTATTGTTAATGCAAAGTAAATGCAAGTGTTGAAAGAAGAAAAGTTTTGGACAACTCATTCACCCCCCCTCTCAGTTGTCTGCCCTAAATCTAACAGATAATACTTTCAATTCATCTAATTACAGTTCATTAAAGATGCACATTAAACAAAATGATAGAATGGACAATTAAGAGACATACACAAATCAACACCAGATTTAGGCGGGAAAACCCTTAAGGGAGAAAAACACACACCAAGAAAAATCACTTTGTATTATAGTAAATAAAGTTTACATACAAAGTTACAAAATTGTGCTTTCAAATGTTAATCCACACAACAACTTTAGCAGCAAAATAATTCCCCTGTTTCAACTTCTTCGATCAATTACACAACTGAATGACTTTGATTATATAACACAGTTAAAAAATGTATATAGCATCCAAACCAACTAATGCTGAATTCCATTCATTCTACATTCTAGACAATCCAGGAAACCAACTGATTCAGTTGTTGTAGATAGAATGGTCATAATTCATTTAACTGTCAAAGACATGTTGAACTGTCCCACCAAGATGAATCCATATCATCATCCTCCACTACACTACTGCATTAAAATAGCCCATCGCAGTATGGAGGTATCTACCACACAACCTTTTAGTCACTAGTGTGGGGTGGCAGGTAGCCACTGCTATATCACTAGCCAAAACTTAGCCCGTCGCAGTATGGCGGTGTCTATACCGCTCTACCACTGGTCTTTCCATGACCCACTGTAGGGTGGTGGTAAACACCGTACCACTGCAAGCCCACCGGTGGACCATTACAAGATGGTGACATATTCACTATAGTACCGCAGGCCTTCTCACGAGTCATCATAGGGTGGCGGTAAGACCTGCACACCTGCCAATCTCACTCCTGACTTTCGTGGGTTGGTGGTAAAGGAATAGATGCAACATCTAAGCTTTCTGGAAACTGAACTGGGGTTTCATCAATGAGTTTGAGGCATACTTTTTCAACATTCTCCCACTTGACAAAGAACTCACTAATCCCCTTCCAATGCTTGAAGTTACTAAATGTCATAGGCCCCAAGGCCTATTGAATTTGCACACCATCTATACTTATTTGTGTTCACAGGCTTAGTCAATGCATCAGCAACATTCTCCAAAGTATTAACTTTTTCCAAATTAACCTTTCCATCCTCCACCATATCATGAACAAAATGGTACTAAACATCGATATGTTTCATCCCGGCATGGAAAGTGGTATTTTTTGCCAAACATATAGCACTCTAACTATCACAGTAGATAGTAATCTACCCTGTATCAAAACCAATATCACAACACAAATGTCTAAGCCAATTGGCTTCTTTACAGGCATGATTTTCTACCTTGTAGTCAACCACAGTAATGGACAAAGTGACTACAACCTGTCGCTTGCTCATCCAACTAACTGTACCACCAAACAACGTGAATACATATCTACTAGTGGATCTTCTGCTGTCAATGTCCCCTACCCAATCAAAATCCACATATCCTTGAATGCTAATTAAACTTTTGATCCAGCAGAGTTACCATGATAGCACAAGGCATACTCAGCAGTACCCTTCAAATATCTAAAAACTCTTTTCATAGCATCCCAATGCAGTCTACCTAGATTTACCATAAATTGACTACTTACTCCCACTGCTTGGGCAATGTCTAGCCTTGTATAGACCATTGCATACATTAAATTGCCAACTGCACTTGCATAAGGCACCCTGGTCATGTCCTACATCTCAGTAGGAGATTTTGGACAATCTTTAACAAAAACTTTCATTCCCTACAACACTGGAACAACTAGCTTCTTGCAACCTGTCATATTAAATCTCTCTAGGATAGAATTAATATACTTGCTCTAGCTGAGCCAAAGTTATCTATTTACCCTATCCCTTTTGATTTCCATGCCCAGAATATCCCTAGCTACACCTAGATCTTTCATTTCAAACTGTGCTGACAACTAAGATTTTAATTCAGAAATCATACCCTTACCATTCCCAATGAATAACATATCATCCACATACAAGGAAATAATAAGAAGACCACCATTTTTAGATTTAAAATAAACACAATGATCAGATTTTGATCTCACAAACCTCAAAGACAACACATAGGTAGCAAACTTTTGGTACCACATTCTAGGTGACTGTTTCAAACCATATAGAGATTTCTTTAATTTCGAAACCAGGTTTTCATTACCTTTTTCAGTGAAGTGCTCTGGCTGGGACATGTAAATTTCTTCTTCCAAATCTCTATGAAGAAATGTTGTCATCACATCCATATGCTCAATCTGGTGTAGGGCACCTAGGAGTACCTTGGTTCCTAAAGTCATTTTGATTGCATTTTTTTGAAAGTTGTGGTTTTGTTTGTAATAAGGCTTTAGCCATGGATGTAAGGTCCTCTTGTGTGGTCAAGATGATTGGGGTAATCATATAAACCTCAATCATGCTTAGTCCACTTGGACCCTTATTGTGCCAATTAGGCCTATAAGGTCTAAGGAGTGGTTTTTGAGTTTTTTTTGTTGTTTTGGTGTTTTAATATGTTTTAAGGAGTGTGTTGATCATTGGAGATCCATTGGACAAGCCAAACAAATCAACCTCCTTATGTTAAGGCAAAACAACATAATTGTCAAAGTGTGTCATGTAGTAGGTCGGTTCAAAAACCACTTTGGGTGGTTGAATGTTGTTGGAGAAGTTAGACACCAACTTGGATTGGTTGAAAAACATTGTAGTTCACTCCTGTACGGTAGAGGTCTGGTACAGAGTTTTGGGCATTCAAACAACAGAAAACAGTCACTTTTTCCTGCTTTTCTTACTGTGTATGGCCTATATGGACTTGTCAGGTGAGAAATGTTATTTTTTTAAAGTGCTTGGAGTCAGGGTTCAAATGCAACTAGTTTGAGGTCTTGAAGTGGTCAGAGTCAAAAGATATTGAATTTTCTTTCAAGACTGGTCTAGAAACCCTATTTTCTAGGGCAGTCATAGAAATCTGACCCTAGAATGCATTCCCATCAGTGAAAATTCATAAAAACTAGTGAAATGTAGGCTAGGGATGTACTCTATAGGATTCCAAAAGCATTTGGCTGGTAGAGACTATTTTCAAAATTTAAGGTGATGCCCTAGGTCAAGTATTTCCTTGTATTTGACCAAATTTATTCTATTTGAGGTTGTAGATGATAGAATCCTAATAGGGTGAGTGAATGGATGGTGGTTTTGTGTTGTTTGGGCATGGTAGAGGCATTCCAAATTCCTGCCCCTAATCTATGCATCCAATTTTAATCACTTGCTTTGTAACCTAGCCCTAAACTGATCAATTAGGCCTAGAGACCTAGTGAGTGTTCTGGATTGCTGGAGTAGAGTTGGAATAGGAGACTTGGAAGTTTGATAGGGTCCCTTAAAGGGTATCTAAAACCATCATTCACTTACCTGGTCATTTGGGATTTTGTCAAGTTGTGTTGAGAAAACCTAGTTTGGAGGACTAGTAGCCTTACTAGTCAAGGTATAGGTTAGAGAGCTTTGTGAAGTTGGGAACCAAACCAATTGCATAGAAGGTGTTTATTGATCTATCTTAAGGTGTTAGAGAAGCCTTGAAGGTTGACTCATCACCCGGATATCAAACCCTTCATATACCCTTGAATGTGCCTTTGGTTGCTTGGTTGAAGGCTAGGTGAAGTGGGTGAGTGGGCAAAGGACAATAGAGTAAACCCTTGTGTATTGCTTCCCTTGTGTCACTCTGCATCAGGTGGTATCAGAGCCATCAAAGAGATGGGAGATAGAGAAGAAGAGGAGGAAATTCCTCAAAGAGTGACAAATGCCGAATTGGCAAAGATAGTAAGAGAGAAAGCAGCCAAGAACAAAAGGATGGATGCTGAGATAGAGAAGTTGAAGAAAGATAAGGACAAGAAGAAGAAGCCAGAGGTCATCTTAGATTTAGATGAAGAAAAAGAAGTGCCAATGGAAGAGCCACAAGGAGGCATGTCAGAGAGACAATTCCTAGATGCACTTGGAAAGTTGAGTAGGAAGGACACTAAGGTAGACTTACCTATGTTTCTTGGTAAGATGAACCCAGAGGAGTACCTTGATTGGATTGAGGCAATGGAGAACTATTTTGAATGTGAAGAAGTGGCAGAAAATCAGAAAGTGAGGATTGCCAAATCAAGAATGAAAGGGCTAACCTTGAGTTGGTGGAACTTTATTCAAAATGAGAGGATAGAGGATGATAGGAACCCTATCTCTACATGGAGGAAGATGGTGCATGAAATCAAGAAGCAATTTGTTCCTGAAGACTATGAAGTCAATTTGCACAAGAAGTTGCAAAACTTGAGACAGAAGGACATGGATGTGAGCACCTACACAGAGGAGTTTCACAAGATGTCATTGAAAGCTAAGATGCATGAGAATGAAAAATAGAAACTTGTAAGGTATCTAAATGGTCTTAAGTTCGCCATTCAAGATGAGTTAAGTCTCTTTAATCCTGAAACAGTCCATAAGTGTTTTCAAATGGCATTGAGGATTGAGGACAAACAAAGGAGAAAAGGTGATTCAACCAGCAGAGGCAGAGGTAATATGAATTTTAGAGGTAGGGGCAGATTTCAAAACAGAGATATATTTCCTAGATACCAAGAAGGTAGATCACAAGAAGGCAGCCAAGGGCAGGCTGACATAAACAGTGTTGATAAGGGTTAGTTTAGAGGGAGAGGAAATGGTAGAGGAAGAAGTGGGGGCAGGGGTCCCAATGTGTTTACTAGAAAGTGCTTCTCTTGTAATCAGATTGGACATCAGTCCTTTAGGTGCCCGGAGAAGATGGGAAACACTGCTGCAAATCAGAAAGAGAGAAGGGTGCAACTCCTTCAAGAAGAGGACTGTCAAAGCACCACAAGTTATCAAACAACCTCTTCCAAGTTTACAGCACCTGAGAGTGGAGAATGCATCATGTTTAATAGATCCCTCATCATGCCAGCCACCAAGGAGCAGCCCCAAAGGAACAACTTGTTCAGAACCACTTGCAAGGTGAAAGGAAAAGTTTGCAATGTAATAGTTGATTCAGGTTCTTCTAAAAATTTGGCTTCTAATGAAATGGTGACTAAGTTAGGATTGGAAAGGATACCTCATCCTAACCCCTATAGAGTCTTTTGGCTAATCAAGGAACAACAAATTGTGGTGAAAGAGAAATGTTGGGTTGAATTCAAGATAGGTGAATATCATGATAGGATTCTTTGTGAGATAGTGGATATGGATGCATGCCACCTTCTTCTTGGAAGGCCTTGGCAACATGACACAAGTGCCCAACATGATGGTAAGCAAAATGTGATTCATTTGTCCAAAAATGGTGAAAAGTTTACAATGACTCCTTTGATTGATGATTGCAAAGAGAAGATCATTTCTAGTTTAGTTATGTTGGTAGGTGAAAAAGAATTTTTGGCTAACCTCAAGGAAGAGAAAGTGCCATGTTTTGCAGTAGTCATCAAGCCCAAGGATGTAAATCCCAAGAAGGCCAAAGTGCAGCAACCTCTTAGGAGGATTGGACCAAAGGAAGTGGAAGAACTATTGGAAAGGTTCCATGATGTGATAGCCAATGAGAGTAAGGATGCCCTTCCACCAAAGAGGGAGATTAGTCATTGCATTGAACTCATCCCTGGATCCACCCTACCAAACCAAGCAGCCTACAAGTTGACCCTAGAGAAAAATGCTGAAGTGACAAGACAAATCCAAGACTTGTTGGATAGAGGGCTTATCAGGAGGAGTATTAGTCCATGTGCAGTACCTACAGTGCTTGCACCCAAGAAGGAAGGGACATGGAGACTATGCACTGATTCCAGGGCCATCACCAAGATCACTATCAAGTATAGATTTCCAATGCCTAGAATAGAAGATTTAATGGATTGCTTGGGTAGGGCTAAGTATTTTACCAAGATAGACCTAAAAAGTGGCTATCACCAAATCAGGATAAGGGAGGGGGATGAGTGGAAAACTGCTTTCAAAACCAATGAAGGACAATTTGAATGGGTTGTCATGCCTTTTGGCTTATCAAATGCACCAAGCACCTTCATGAGATTGATGAATGAGGTGCTAAAACCTTTCCTTAACAAGTTTATTGTTGTGTATTTGGATGATATATTAGTTTTTAGTGATAGCAAGGAAGACCACATAAGGCATATCCATCAATTGCTTAGGAGGCTTCAAGAGGAGAAGTTAAGAATCAACCTTGACAAATGTGTCTTCCTACAAGAAGAGTTGATATTCTTGGGGTTTGTCATCTCTAAGGGCAGCCTAAAAATGGATCCAAGCAAGGTGGAAGCCATTCTTAATTGGCCCACACCTACAACAACCTCTGAGGTAATGAGTTTCCATGGTTTGTGTAGCTTTTATAGAAAGTTCATTAGAGGGTTTAGTGGTATTTGTGCTCCACTTGTTGACACCATAAAAGGGGGCAAGAAATGTGTATTTGTGTGGACAAATGAGGCCAGTCAAGCCTTTGAACTGTTAAAGAAAAAAATATCAGAACAACTGGTCCTTGTTCTTCCTGATTTTGAAAAGGTCTTTGTGGTAGAGTGTGATGCAAGTAAGAGGGCTGTTGGGGGAGTCCTAAGTCAAGATGGGAGGCCTATAGCCTTCTTTAGTGAGAAGTTAAATGAGGCAAAATAGAACTACTCCACCTGACGGGTTATTGTTGTACCTCATCATTTAATCTGTTTTTAGATGTCAAAGAACCAGGGCTATGTCCATGGCTGTCTGCAACTAGGGATTCTAAGTGACCAGTTTATAGCTAATCCTAAAGCTTAAAAGAATGACTAATCTATTTGCTTGTTGAATAAATGTAATGAATGCTGTAAAATAGAATAAAATAGGAAATGTACTCAAAGCAAAGAATGATAACATGCATCTATCTACTAAAACAGGAAACACTTTTATAAAAGAAACTTGAAATAGTAAAACAGAGATACTAGCCTCCTGCCTAATTGGTGAGAGTGGGCCCTTGCTCCGCACCTTTGAGGTTGAAGGCTATTGCAGGAAATCAGCACTAAAGATGATCTAACCAAATTCAATCCAATTCATTCATTTTTATGTTCATGAGAAATGTATGGCTATAACAGAACTGAAATCTCTGAAAATCAGAATAATCTTATCATTGTTGTTTTATTACTATTTCTGAAAGTATATATAAAAAGAGTGATGATATATCACTGAACTTATCTATCAGTCTTTCTAGGAGATGACACCATCTCTTATTTGTACTTAACTGTCTAACTTATGAAAGATCATCATGCAAAAAGGGCTAAACTCGAGTGGAACAGAAGTCCACTCAGAGGTCTAAGTTTAGATCTTAATACATTTAGGCATCAACGCCCTGAAAATAAGAATATTGGATTTAGTTCAATTCGTAACTTATGCAAAATCTTTGGAAAGATAAAACTTCAGCAGTTTAACTAATAGTTCACCCTTCATCACTCAAGTGATGATTTGAGTGAAGTAAGGGGGCTGTTAGGATTGCTACTGAAGTGTCTGATTGGCGGCTCTGACTGAAACATGCCCTGTTCTCAGGAGGTTCCGAGGATAGCTATTCCTGTCTGTAGCTCCAGAGATATTGCAGAGCTCCAGAGATATTCCAGACACTCGCAGAGCTCCAGAGATATTCCCCAAATCTTCAAAACCCAGGTGTCACTATTCTTTATTATGGTCTCCGGAGATCATTGAAGGTGATCTACGGAGATGCACAAAACTGTTGTTTCTGATATGTACACCTACTAATTCAAAAAGAAAGAGAAATTCTACATTTTTCCATTAATCCCACACATATTAGCCACTTAATCAGAAATTCTAATCTCAAGTAATCTATCTTAATTAATCACTAATTAGAACAATCTTGCTTAACTAATTTGAGTGCAGACACAAGGAAGATGAACTGAATAGAGAAAAAGAGAGGCAAAAAGAGTGTATTTTATGAGTGCAATTTGACACTCATCATCCCCCCCATACCTAAGGCTTTGCAGGTCCTCCTACTTTTCACATTCTGGATTTGTTTTGACGAAGCAATCTGTCAGTCAGACTATACTCCTGGAGATAGGTTGTCCAAGTAGTTTTATTGGTGTTACCATTCCCCCTATACTTGTCAACTTGCTTCATCCAATCTTGCAATTTCTCATCTTCCAGCTGCTCTGTCCATATAGGGAGTGGTTCAATTATCAGAGGAGGTCTGAACTACCCTCCTATCCATTCCTGTTTATGTTTATCCATCAATTTGGATATCATCTTTGCTTTCCTCATGAATAGTCTTAGGTTTGTAGGGGTGACCACCTCTCTAAGTTTTTGCTCTGGTGTTAAAATACTCCATCTCTTCTTTGCTACATCAAGGACAGGATTTGCTGAATTAATCATAAAGAGACCAAAATCAATGGAGCACTCCTGCAATTTTTTTAAATATAATGGAAAGATGCTGGTTGCACTTGCAGGATGATAGATGATGGACCTGAATTGGGTCTGAAAGGCAAAAGGATTGGGACATTCTTTTCTAAGGAGGAGATCTATTTTTGAATCCTTTCGAAGATGATCTTCCATCCTCTCGTCCCAAATCTGGTGGTTTCTCATGAGGGACATGAATGCCTTAAGCTGGCATTCTCCCACAAAGTGATTAATCATGAAAGCTATATCATTAATGCAGAACCCATGTAAGTACAATTCACAGAGGAAGTTTTTGTCTTCATCATTGCTTCTAGTGTAAGCTGTCATGAAACCTTCTACTGTTTCTGTATCCTCATTCATGTCAGATAAGACTAAGGAAAACTTCCTTTGCAGTATCCTTTCTTGTAGGAACATTGAATAGCTGGCACTAAGAGGTCTGCAAGATAGAATTTCTGAGGAGAGGGAGGCCATTTGAATAATTTTGCTCTCCAAAGTTGCTATTCTTTCTACTCTGGCAGTGACTGCCCTTTGTAGTTGCAACATTGTCTTGGAGGCTTCAAATGCTCTACACCTTTCCTCCCAATGAAACAGGGCTTTAGGAATGTCAATGGGGATTGGTCCCACATAAGCATCTATTTGAATCTCCTGTTCATTGGTTGCCCTTGGGCCAGACAGTTCTTGAATGTATTCTTCTTGGTCATCCAGTCTGTTGTTGGTCCAAGTTAATTGCTTATCCTGGCTCTGTACTTTCTCAATCAGTGCTGCCATTACTATGAGGCCATTGTCTCTGGCCATAGTGAGCTCAGAAACCTTTTGTGCTGCTTCTTTTTCTTTTTCTTCCACCACTTTTGCTGCTTCACTCTTCTGTGTTTCTAACTCTGCCTCCTTCTCCTGGATGTTTCTGTCCTTGTTTTGGAGGTCTGTTTTGATTTCTGCAATAGTTTGCTTCAGTTCCATCTCCATTTCTACCCTGACCTTCTTGAGGTCAGTAATAATTAAATTCTTTCCCCAGAGCATCCTTTTTAAATTCTCAATTTCTTCCATTAATTGTTGCTCTGTTGAGATCTCTATATCTTCTTGGTTAGAGGGATGTGATAGAGTTTCTGCCTCTGTTTCTGTGGCTGGTGGCTGATTATCAAGATTATCCATGGCCACTTGCTCTGCTTCTCCCAATGTATCTATGTGCCCTGTTTCTTCTTCTGATATGCCCTTGTTCTGAGGATCCTCTACTGCTGCTGGCACAACTGAAGGTCCTGCCTTGTCCTCATATGTGCTCAATTCTAGGAGTGCCTCAGCGAGCAGGGCAGTATCCTTCTCAGCCTGTGAGAGCTGTCTCTTTCTTTTGCTTCTCCAGAGCACAGGTGGAACTAGTGCCTCCGGAGCAGGATTTCCTTCCTCAGAATCTGAGGAGATAGTAATAGTTGGTAAGCTTCCTATCTCTGGAGTACATTGTGGTGTTGAGACTAGACTTGACTCCAACTGAACAGAGGGTGCTAGAGAATTTTCACTTTGTTTCCTCTTTCAGACCAGAGGTACCTCATCGGAGTCATGGGATGGTTCTTCAACCCACCATCTCCCTTCAATTCCCTGCCCTACTTTTTCTTCTATTAATTCCCTAGGCCTAGATCCCTCAGGTGAAGTCATTTGTCACCTGACTGACTGAGTCATATATAGAGGCCGTGTAGGAGCAGGCTCTGCAATTTGTTTGCCTTTTCTCTTCTTGTTAGGAACAAGGGCTGCAGATGATGTAGCCTCCTATGAGGGTGATGTTCTTTTGTGAGAAGTTGTGGAGGAGGCTATAGACTCAGTTTCTTCACCATGGTGAGAGGGAGAACTCTCATCCTCTGTTTGTGTTATCTCTGGTGCTCTAACCTGAGGGTTATGCTCAAGAAAGTTCTATAATAGTTCATCCCCATTGGCCTGAGATAAGAAATGGTGCTTGACTATCAGGAAGATGAGGCCATGATGCTTCATGGGTCCCTTACCCTGCTAGTATTTTTCTACAATTGCCTTGATGGCAGAATAGAGGAAATTTGAGATATTTATGTTATATTCGGGGTGCCTATTTCCATGTCTAAGAAAAATGAGCATTTTCATTATGGGCCCTAAGACTATGGAGAATTGGCCATCACAGGTAAAATATTTCATTAACCAGGTGGCAACAGTTGCCCAAGGGTTTGGGAGAGTGGATCTCAAAATTCCTTTGACCTCATTTTTATTCATATGCAATTGAATGGCAGGCTCACCACAAACAGAAATTTTTTTAATTAACTCTGTATACAAGGTTTTCAGGTGGTGGAACCTCTCACCTTGTTCGGGGAGTCCGGAGATGTGGCTGATAATTATGGAGGAGAGACTGATTTGGTTCCCTCTCACAGTGGTCTGGTCGTCTCTTAAATTCCTAAGGAATTCATCCACAATGTCCTCCTGAAACCCCTCGAACTTTTCTAGGAAATCAAGCCATCCAGCAGTCCTTAAAATATTTACTACAGCTACATCCTTTAGAAGACCCGCAGTACTTTCTGGCTCAGACTTTTTCTTGACCCCCATACCTGAATTGATGGCAGTTTTTGTGTTTTATTCTTTTCTTCTGCGATCTGCAGTCTATCTGTCCCTCTGATCTCTATTGGCTCCGGAGTGCTGTTCAAATTACTCTGTAGGCTTCGGAGAGTTATTTATCTTATGCTTCAATCTATTCTAGAGGTTTGAATGAGGGATGCTATTGTTTTCAGGCTGGGTTTATGCAGATGGGTTAAGGGATCAAAGCAGTCATAATTGTAATGGACTGACAGGGTGCTCCGGAGGTAAGGTGGCATTAAGGCACAGATGGCGGCATGCTTGGATGTGAAAAAGGAAATGACAGCAGAGGGACATGTCATCACATCAGCACTCAAAATAGAAAGACAGGACAGTTACTAATTAATGATTAATGAAAAATAGATTTAACTAGATCAGTTTTAATGATGAGGCAACATACGCAGGAGAAATGCTGCGTCGTTTTAGAAACTGCACGCATCGTGGCATTTAAACGGCGGCTGAAATGACATCCGCTTCCGACTTGCACGTGACTTGCAATCATTGCATTGAGTGGCACTAAGATCCACGCCCACAGTGATGTCAGCACCGGCTTGGGGTCACTCCTGCAATTATTAGTATCTTAATTTATTTATGTTGTGCAATAAAGTAGAAGATGAGTCTTGATGACCTCAGCATGTGAGTTGTCTACTTTACCACCTGGCGAGGTAGGTCCCGCCTTTATTATGGATACTGCCGACATTATTAACAGAGCACCGGAGGTGCTCCTAATTGGAAGCGTCAGAGATGCATTAGAAAGCACCGGAGGTGCTCCTTATTGGAAAGCGCCGGAGATGCATTTGAAGCACCGGAGATGCATTGGGCCAATTTTTGGCAACTGATCATATCCAGAGCTCAATTATTACAATTGTCCTGGATAAGGGAACCGCCATTTTACTAGTTTTCAACTCCCTTGGTCGAGAAGACAACCATTTGCTAGTTTTTCATCTTTCTCTAATTTTTTTTTTTTAGAAGGCAGCCATTGCTGGTTTTCAACCTTCTTTTGTTTTTTTTTTTTTTTTTCAAAAGGTAGCCATTGCTGGTTTTCAACCTTCTTTTTTTTTTTTTTGTTTTTTTTTTAATCTAACACCGTGACAGAGGTGGTATCCCCTATATCAAAACTCAAATTATCAAGAAACTCTTCTTTAGTAGACGGTCTTTTGTAGAGCTTGATCCGGTGACCATTTACTAGAAATGTGTTTGTGCTCCCATCAATTGGTTGCAATAATACAGTTTCATTTTCAAACACTTCTTTTATTTGATAAGGACCCAGCTAGTGAGTCTGTAATTTCCCTTTGAATTCTTTGAACTTAGAATCATAGAGAAGAACCCAATCTCCTTGTTGAAATGTCCTCCTCTTGATATGTTTGTCATGCCATTGTTTCCTTTGGTACTGAACCAGTTCTGTTTGCTGAATGGCTTCTGTCTGAATCTCATCCAACTCATTGAGCTAAAGAATTCTGTTCTGCTGAATTGTAGATAGCGGCAGACCAACATCCAATACAGTTTTAAGTGTCTGGAGTTTAAATTCTATAGATAGTATAGGCTTTTTCTCATAAACTAGTTCATATGGTGAAAACTTTGTTGTGGACTTCCAAGTTGTGTTGTAAGCCCAAACTACTTTACGTAGTCTATTAGCCCAATCCTTCCTATTCATTACCACTGTCCTTGTTAGGATATTCTCTAATTCTCTGTTGGTTACTTCTACCTGCCCATTTGCTTGAGGATGGTAAGGTGAAGCTTTTCTGTGCTTGACTTGGTACAAATCTATGAATGCCTTGATTACCTGTGAAGTAAATTGAGGTCCTCTGTCTGAAACTATTGATTTTGGGGTGCTAAACCTCAAGAAAATTCTATTGTAAAGGAAATCAGCAACTTTTTCTTCTCTTGCAAACTATAATGCTTGAACCTCAGCCCACTTAGTAACATAGTCTGTGCATACTAGAATATACTCTTTGCCTGATGATGGTGGTGATATTGGTCCTACAAAGTCTAGACCCCATTGCTCAAAGGGTTCCATCATGACTTGAGGATGTAGCAGCATTTCCTGAGTAAAGGTGGGTTACCCCATCCTTTGGCATTAGTCACAGTGCTGCACATACTTCTTTGTGTCTTTATGAAGAGAAGGCCAGTAGTAACCAGCTCCAAGGATCTTGTGGATTGTCCTGTGAAAAGAGTAGTGGCCACCAAATGGCTCATCATGACATGCTCTCAGCACATCAAAAGTCTCATCAGCCTTCAAGCACCTGCGTAGAATGAAATTAGGACCAGTAAACCATTCAACCATTTGTAGGATAAGCTTTCTTTAAGCAAACATTTTCTTTGTTTTGAAGTAAAATGGGATGGATACAAGCCTATAGCTAACAGATTAGCTATGTCAGCAAACCAAGGTGTAGTAGTGGATATGGCAAAAAGATGTTCATCTGTAAATTTGTCCTCCACTGGTTGATCTTCTCCTCCTGTATGCAATCTTGACAGAAAATCAGCAACCAAATTAAACTTTCCTAGATTATCAACTATGGTAATATCAAATTCTTGCAAGAGCAATAACCACCTGATGATCCTTGCACCTACTATTGGTTTATTCATTAGGTACTTGATGGCTACATGATCAATGTGCACAAATATTTTATATCCGGTAATATAATGTCTAAATTTGTTTATGGCATAGATAACTGCCAAGAATTCCTTCTCAGTTGTTGTATAATTTCTTTCTGTAGAGGTAAGGTTCTTGCTAATATAATAAATGGCATGCATACTTTCTCCTTCCTCTTTCTGTCCTAAAACAGCCCCAATGGATTCATTTGAAGCATCAGTTTGTATGTGGAATGGTAAAATCTAATTAGGTCCCCTTAAAACTGGTGTCACAGTAAGCTTCTCCTTTAAAGTTTCAAGTGCTGATTGACAGTCTGTTGTCCAGAGAAATTCTGTTTCCTTGTTAAGTAGGGTAAACAGGGGGACAGCTATTCTGCTAAAGTTTTCTATGAACCTCCTATAGTAGCCTGCATGACCTAGAAAACTTCTGACATCAATCTGATTTTTAGGTGAAGGCAACTGTGTGATTACTTCTATCTTGTTTTGATCCACTCTAATCCCTTTTTCTGAAATATGGTGTCCCAAAACAATTCCTTCCTCCACCATCATAAAACATTTCTCATGGCTAAGGGACAGTCGATTTTTATTACAACATTTTAGTACTTTTCCAAGGTTTGTGAGAGCTTCCTCAAAGTTATTCCCATACACAATAAAGTCATCCATGTAGACTTCCATGCATTCATTAGCCAGTTCAGCAAAAATAGCTAGAACCAGTCTCTGAAATGTAGCTGGGGCATTGCACAGCCCAAAAGGAAGAACTTTGTAAGAAAAGGTTCCCCAAGAGCATGTGAAGGTTGTTTTGTCTTGGTCCTCAAGTGCTACTTGAATTTGATTATACCCACTAAATCCATCTAAAAAAGAAAAATACTTTCTCCCAGCAAGGTTGTCCAGAACTTGGTCAATAAATGGTAAGGGAAAGTAGTCCTTTTTTGTGACCTTGTTGAGTTCTCTATAATCAATACACACCCTCCATTTCCCATTCTTTTTAGGCACAATGACAAGAGGTGAGACCCATTGACTGTCTGAGATTAGATATATGAACCCTGCCTTGAGTAATTTTTCTATTTCAATTTTGACAATGTCCTTTAAGGCAGGATTCAATCTTCTTTGTGGCTGTCTGACAGGTTTAGTATCCTCAGTGTAGATATGATGGGTATAGATTTCAGGAGGTATGCCTTTCATATCTTGGTATTCCCAGGCAAAAGATGCTGAGTGGGAAACCAAAAGCTGAATAAGCTTTTCTTCCTGACTTGCTGTTAACTGAGTTTTTATATTAAGTGTCTTCCCTGGCAGAATCATGGCCTATTTTGTAATTTGATCCATAGATGTGGTGGGTCCATACATTGGTGTCATGACATTGAGAGGACAAGAATGTGGGAGTAACATGTGGAAAGTGGCTAAGTCCCTGTAAAAGGTTTCCCCACAAGGAATAATGTTGGCAAGGGTACAATGAGAAGAAACGAGAAGTTTTCTCTGAGGGTCTTGGGCGAGTTCCATCACATCTTTGTTGATTAGGATGTGAGTGAAGTCTTCCATTGTATCATAGTATACTTCTTCTCCTAATTCTCCCAGATGTTCCCTAATGGTTACCATAGCTAATGAGGCACTGTTGTTCATGTTATCTGGTTCATCCACCCATACTCTTCCTGTGTAATGCACCGATGGTTTAGCTGGAGGATACAGAGATATTTTCTTTAAATCTATCCCATTAGAAATGACCATATCTCCAGTTCGACAATCAATAGATGCTGCTACAGTAGCCAGCCATGGCCTTCCTAAAATCAGCGGATAAGCATTCCTTTGGTTTCTAGGTTCCAGTATTAAGAAATCCACTGGAAATTCCCATGAATCTATTACAACTGGTACATCAGTGATCACTCCCTTTGGAACAGCTACTGACTGATTAGCAAGTCAAAGAATTGTAGTCATGGATTGGATACCTGACAGAGCTAACTTGTCCATTGTATGAACTGTCTTCACATTAATTGCTGCCCCTAAGTCAACCAGAACATTTGAAATTTCTACCCCTAAGATGAAAACAGTTATGACAGGGTTCCTAGGGTCTCCATATTTTGGGAGGAGAATTTCTCCCATCAATAGATCCATTACCTTTCCTTCCACCTGTATTGTGGAGGGAAAACTTTTCTTTCTGCCCTGTGTTTTGATGCAATACTGTTTGATGAATTGGTTTAGTTTTGGTACATCTCTAATGGCCTAGATGAGAGGAATTTCAATGTTTAGCTACTTGAGTTCTTGTAAAAGTTTTGATTCCTGATTGGGTTGGATTTGTTTTTGTAAAACCTTTCTCTGGGGAGCATTTTGTTTAAGTCGTTCTGGGTAGGGTGCTAGTTTTTCCATCTCCGGAGCATCTCCGGAGCTCTTATCAGAATTATGTTCTAGACTATTCTCCGGAGCTAGCTTTTTAGGAGTAACTCCGGAGTTGTCTGTGGTTGATTTTTCTAGCACCTTTTCATTAGTAATCTCCTTTGGGGGTTGATTGGATGGATTTTTAGGTTCCTCATCATTGGTTATTTCAACTATAGTTGGAGGAGAAGGTCTTGGGAATGCTTTCCCAGAATGCAGCTGGAGATTATTTGAATATATAGCATTAATTCCAGCCAGATTTTCTTACTCTGTCATATAGACAGCTGCTCCCTGTTTATTCCATGGGTTTGGTATAGGCTGAGCTGGTAAAGGTGGTTGACTAATTGGTTCATTCTAAGTTTGACCCTGTGTGTTGGAGGATCCAGTTAGTAAAGCCTGCTGTTGAGGTTGGAAACGTCTAGGTTGTCCTTGGTATTGTTGATGATATCCCTGTTGAGGACCCCACTGTGGTTGCATGCCTTGTGACCTAAACTGTGGTGGCCATTGTTGATTTCCCCAAGGCTGATTTTGCCAGTTTTGGTTTTGCCAATTTTGGTTTTGCCAATCCTGTTGTCCCCAAGGAGGATTATTTTGAGGGCCATACCAAGCTAGGTTCCACTGATTATTTCCCCAATTAGTAGGACCCCTGTAAGAAAACTGGCTTGGGTACTGATTATAAGGGAAATTTCCAGGTTGTTTTTGTCCCACATAGTTCAACTCCTCCTCTATCACAACATTCTTTTTACTCAATCTTTTCAAGGCTGGAAGCTGACTACACTGACTGGTAGGATGCTCCCTATCACAAATTTGACAGATCTCTGACTTGTCCAAGGGACATTCTCTCAACAGGTGTTTGTTTCTACACCTAGGACAATAAATGGAAAGCGGTTCAGTTGCTCTGTTTTGATCAGTTGTCCTGGTTTTTGCTTTGATCCCATCCAATGTGGTATTTAGTTGGACCGGAATATCTGTTTTTAGATTTGCAATTTCCTCCATCAACTGTCCTATCTCATTCTTCCCCTTAAAATTTTTGGATGACCTTACTCCATCTTGAGTTCTGGAATAATTCCTGCAGAGTTCCTCTATGTCAGTTATTTCCATTTTGTTAATGTTCCCTTTTCCCATTAGGTCCAGTGCCTGTTTTGATTCTTTATCCAATCCTTTTATAAACAGGGTTCTGGCCAAGGAGTGGTTTACTGGATTGCCATACCTTCTCAAGGCAAAATTAAACCTATCCAAAGTCTTCTAAGGATTCTTCCTCCCCCTGCCTAATTTTAAACAGTTCTTCATTTTTATTACTGGATTTGCAATAATCTTGGTATTTTTTCAAAAACTCTATTTCCATTTGATCCCAAGAATGGATAGAACCCTGGGGTAAACCCATAAACCATCTCATCGCAGAATCTTTCAGGGTGGAAGGGAACAGTTTGAGTTTCTAGTTATCTGATCCATAATCATAAGTTTGGTAGACTACTTTGAATTCAAACAAGAACTGATCTGGATCCTCGGAGGAAAGTCCTCTGAAATTTGGCAGATGTGCTGGTGAGATATTTTTCATGGGAGCATTGTCTCTAGCAGCCAAAACAATAGGATATGAGAAGGTTCTTGGGGCCTGATTTTCCTCTTCCTCATGATTGTCATTCTCCATGTTTAATACTAGTTCTTCTTCCTGAGGTTCTAGGAAATTAGGTTCTACCAAAGGATCTGCCTCAACTTTTTGTTGTAATTCCTGGATATAATTGGCAAGTGGAATATCTGTAGGATCTAAGGGATTGTTGTTTTGAAGTGTAGGTTCCAAATTAAGATCTAGGTTTCCTTCTTCAATAAGATTTTGTACCACCTCACTGCTTTCCCCTATGGTGTGTTGTTGGGGTGTCTGCTTAATATATCTTCCTTTAAGATCTCTAGCTCTAACCATACAGATCTATTCTAAAAACTATTTTTAACTCAGTGTCCCTAATTAACACAAACTAAATCCCCGGCAATGGCACCAAAAATGATGGGTTGTCGCTGTACCTCATCATTTAATCTATTTTCAAATGTCAAAGAACCAGGGCTGTGTCCATGGTTGTCGGCAACTAGGGATTCTAAGTGACTAGTTTATAGCTAATCCTAAAGCTTAAAAGAATGACTAATCTATTTGCTTGTTGAATAAATGTAATGAATGCTGTAAAATAGAATAAAACAGGAAATGTACTCAAAGCAAAGAATGATAACATGCATCTATCTACTAAAATAGGAAATACTTTTATAAAAGAAACTTGAAACAATAAAATAGAGATACTAGCCTCCTGCCTAATTGGTGAGAGTGGGCCCTTGCTCCGCACCTTTGAGACTGAAGGCTATTGCAGGAAATCAGCACTAAAGATGATCTAACCAAATTCAATCCAATTCATTCATTTTTATGTTCATGAGAAATGTATGGCTATAATAGAACTAAAATCTTTGAAAATTAGAATAATCTTATCATTATTGTTTTATTACTATTTCTGAAAGTATATATAAAAAGAGTGATGATATATCACTGAACTTATCTATCAGTCTTTCTAGGAGATGACACCATCTCTTATTTGTACTTAACTGTCTAACTTATGAAAGATCATCATGCAAAAAGGGGTAGACTTGAGTGGAATAGAAGTCCACTTAGAGGTCTAAGTTTAGATCTTAATACATTTGGGCATCAAAGCCCTGAAAATAAGAATATTGGATTTAGTTCAATTCGTAACTTATGCAAAATCTTTGGAAAGATAAAACTTCAGCAGTTTAACTGATAGTTGACCCTTCATCACTCAGGTGATGATTTGAGTGAAGTAAGGGGGCTGTTAGGATTGCTGTTGAAGTGTCTGATTGGCGGATCTCACTGAAACATGCCCTGTTCTCAGGAGGTTCCGAGGATAGCTGTTCCTGTTTGCAGCTCTGGAGATATTGCAGAGCTCTAGAGATATTCCAGACACTCGCAGAGCTCTGGAGATATTCCCCAAATCTTCAAAACCTAGGTGTCACTGTTCTTTGTTATGGTCTCTGGAGATCATTGAAGGTGATCTCCGGAGATGCACAAAACCGTTGTTTCTGATATGTACACCTACTGATTCAAAAAGAAAGAGAAATTCTACATTTTTCCATTAATCCCATACATATTAGCCACTTAATTAGAAATTCTAATCTCAAGTAATCTATCTTAATTAATCACTAATTAGAACAATCTTGCTTAACTAATTTGAGTGTAGACACAAGGAAGATGAACTGAATAGAGAAAAAGAGGGGCAAAAAGAGTGTATTGTATGAGTGCAATTTGACACTCATCACCACCTATGATCTAGAATTATATGCCATGGTTCAATCATTGAGGAAGTGGAGACACTATTGATTGCCTAAGGAATTTATATTTTTTACTGATAATCATGCATTGAGCTTCTTGAACAGGCAACAGAAGTTGAATCACAGACATGTCAAGTGGATGGAGTACATCCAAGCATACACTTTCTCAATAAAACACAAGAAAGGAGTGGCTAATAAGGTAGCCGATGCCTTAAGTAGAAGGAATCTTGTTGTGCAGACCATTCAGTTGGAAAGTACAGGTATTCATGCCATCAAAGATCAGTATGCAGCAGATGAAGACTTCAAAGAACCATACCAATCTTGCAAAGCCATGACAGGAAGGTATAACACTGATTTTTCTAATTTTTTGATACAAGATGGATATCTTTTCAAGGGTAGCATGTTGTGTATCCCAAGAGGGTCTATTAGAGAGAACATTATCAACGAAAAGCACTGTGGTAGCATGTCAGGCCACTTTGGCATTGATAAGTCCCTAGAATTGGTTAGGAGATACTATTTTTGGCCAAAGTTACCAACCGATGTAAGGAAGTTTGTTGAAACTTGTCAAATTTGCCAAAGAGTAAAGAGGCATACATCAAATGCAAGTTTATACACTCCTCTACCTATTCCTTCAAAGCCTTGGGATTCCATAAGCATGGATTTTGTACTTGGTTTGCCTAGGACCAAGCATGGACATGATATCATCTTTGTGGTTGTTGATATGTTCTCAAAAATGGCTCACTTCATCCCATGTAAAACCACACATGATGCCTCACACATAGAAAGTCTTTTCTTCAAGGAAATAATCAGGTTTCATGGTTTACCTTTGTCCATAATCTCTGATAGATACCCCAAGTTCGTAGGACACTTCTGGAGGACACTTTGGAAGAGACTAGGTACAAACGTGTCATTATCATCTGCCTATCACCCTCAGTCTGATGGACAAATAGAGGTGATTAATAGGTCACTTGGCAACCTCCTAAGATGCCTAACAAAGGAGCAGGGTGCTAGTTGGGATTCAATTTTGGCTCAGGCAGAGTTCTCATACAATGACACTGTCAATAGAAGCACCGGCCTGTCTCCTTTCCAAATTGTTTATGGCACTCACCCAGGGGGTATTCTGAAACTTAGGGAGGTTAAAGGACTAGAAAATAGTAGTGCCTTGGCTAAAGACTTCATTCAAGTGATGAAAGATGTCCATGAACAAGTACAACAAAAGTTGCAGTCCACTTCTCAAAAATATAAACAGTTTGCTGATAGAAGGAGAAGGGATTTGCAGTTCAAAGAAGGGGATTTGGTAATGGTCCATCTCAAGAAGGAGAGACTCCAGGCAGGTAAATATACCAAGCTGCTCATGAAGAAGATTGGGCCTTGTGAGGTGCTTAAGAAATGTGGAGAAAATGCATATAAAATCAGACTTCCAGATGGCATTGCTTAATCTCCAATTTTTAATGTTTCAGACCTTTATCCCTATAAAGGAACTGATCCTCAGACTGCTGTTGAAGAAGACCAAATTGATCAAACACTTCAAGAACTAGTTCCTTCATCTCCTGATCAGATTGAGTGCATTTTGGATCACAGGGTTGCTAAACAAACTAGGATGCACACCTATCATGAATACTTGGTGAAGTGGCTCAATAAACCTCAGGAGGATGCCACTTGGATGACTAGAGCAGACATTGAGAAGGCAGGTTTCACATTTGATAACATTCCTAACTCAAGAGACTTGAGTTCTATTTGACAGTGGGTGTATGGTGCAGGGCACCTAGGAGCACCTTGGTTCCTAAAGTCATTTTGATTGCATTTTTTTGAAAGTTGTGGTTTTGTTTGTAATAAGGCTTTAGCCATGGATGTAAGGTCCTCTTGTGTGGTCAAGATGATTGGGGTAATCATATAAACCTCAATCATGCTTAGTCCACTTGGACCCTTGTTGTCCCAATTAGGCCTATAAGGTCTAAGGATTGGTTTTTGAGTTTTTTTTGTTGTTTTGGTGTTTTAATATGTTTTAAGGAGTGTGTTGATCATTGGAGATCCATTGGACAAGCCAAACAAATCAACCTCCTTATGTTAAGGCAAAACAACATAATTGTCAAAGTGTGTCATGTAGTAGGTTAGTTCAAAAACCACTTTGGGTGGTTGAATGTTGTTGGAGAAGTTAGACACTGACTTGCATCAGTTGAAAAATATTGTAGTTCACTCCTGTATGGTAGAGGAGGTCTGGTACGGAGTTTTAGGCATTCAAACAATAGAAAACAATCACTTTTTCCTGCTTTTCTTACTGTGTATGACCTGTACAGACTTGTCAGGTGAGCAAATGTTATTTTTTTTGAAAGTGCTTGGAGTCAGGGTTCAAATGCAACTAGTTTGAGGTCTTGAAGTGGTCAGAGTCAAAAGATATCAAATTTTCTTTCAAGACTGGTCTAGAAACCCTGTTTTCTAGGGCAGTCATAGAAATCTGGCCTTAGAATGCATTCCCACTAGTGAAAATTCATAAAAACTGGTGAAATATAGGCTAGGGATGTACTCTAAAGGATTCCAAAAGCATTTGGTTGGGAGAGACTGTTTTTGAATTTTAAGGTGATGCCCTAGGTCAAGTATTTCCTTGTATTTGACCAAATTTATGCTATTTGAAGTTGTAGATGATAGAATCCTGATAGGGTGAGTGAATGGATGGTGGTTTTGTGTTGTTTGGGCATGGTAGAGGCATTCCAAATTGTTGCCCCTGATCTATGCACCCAATTTTAATCACTTGCTTTGTAACCTAGCCCTAAACTGATCAATTAGGCCTAGAGACCTAGTGAGTGTTCTGAATTGCTAGAGTAGAGTTGGAACAGGAGATTTGGAAGTTTGATAGGGTCCCTTAAAGGGTATCTAAAACCATCATTCACTTACCTGGTCATTTGGGATTTTGTCAAGTTGTGTTGAGAAAACCTAGTTTGGAGGACTAGTAGCCTTACTAGTCAAGGTATAGGTTGGAGAGCTTTGTGGAGTTGGGAACCAAACCAACTGCATAGAAGGTGTTTATTGATCTATCTTAAGGTGTTGGAGAAGCCTTGAAGGTTGAGTCATCACCTAGATATCAAACCCTTCATATATCCTTGAATGTGCCTTTGGTTGCTTGGTTGAAGGCTAGGTGTAGTGGGTGAGTGGGCAAAGGACAATAGAGTAAACCCTTGTGTGTTGCTTCCCTTGTGCCACTCTGCATCACAATCTCTAAGTCATATGCTACTGCAAGTGACAATAGAAATTTGATAGATGTCATCTTTGCTACAAGAGAAAATATTTCTCCATAATCAATTCCCTCTATCTAGGAATAACCTTTCTTGACCAACCTAGCTTTATACTTTTCAACAATTCCATCTAGACCAATTTTCCTTTTAAATACCCCATTACAACCAACCAATTTTTGGCCTTCAGGCAAGGGCACCAAATCCTAGGTTTCATTCTTTTTCAATGATGCCATGTCTTCATTCATGGCTTCCAACCAAGAATTTGAATAAGACATATTAATAGCCTCTTTCACAGTCCCAGTCTCATCAGTGTTAGCAATCAAAGCATAGGCACAACTAGAATCCAACATAGAATATCCAAACCTTTTAGGTTGTCACTTCTGTTGTGTAGACCTCCTCATAGGATGAGGTTGAGGTTCTTCTTCTTGGTTAGAATTTTTAGAGCTTCTAGAGCTCTCCTTACTTTCAGGTACACTAGGAATTCATTATTCTTCCTTCTCTAGAGTAAGAGGGAGTTCAACAACATCCTTCTTCTTAACTTCTTTCATCTCTGACTGTAGATCCATTGTAGAAGGTTTCAACTTATGAAAGATTACACTTTTGTTGTATAATACCTTCTCAGTGATAGGATTCCAAAGCATGTATCCTTTTGCACCAATACCATAGCCAATAAAGATACATTTAACAGCCTTGTTTTCCAATTTAGATCTTTTCTCATTTGGCACTTATGCATATGCCTCACAACCAAAGACTCTAATGTGTCTTAAAGAGGGCTTCTTACCAGAACATGCTTCCAAAGGTGTTTGGTCAACAAGTGTCAAAGAGGGAGATTGATTAATCAAGTAACATGTTGTAGTCATAGCCTCAACCTAGAATTTCTGCTCCAGGCCAACGTTGCTCAACATACTTCTCACCCTTTCCATTAGCGTCATGTTCAAGCTTTCAACAACTCCATTCTACTGTGGAGTATATGGTGTAGTTTTATGCCTTTTAATTCCATGGTCTTTGCAATACCTTTCAAAATCTGTAGAACAAAATTCACCGCCATTATCCATCCTCAAGCATTTTATTTTCCTTCTAGTCTGATTTTCTACAAAGGTTTTAAATTCCTTAAACTGACTGAACACTTCTGATTTACTTTTTAGAAAATATACAAATGCCCTTCTTGAATAATCATCTATAAAAGAAACATAATATTTAGAATTTGATAACAAAAGAAACATTCACTGGACCAAAAACATTAGAGTGAACATAATCCAGTATACCAAAAAGTTTATTAGGACTAGTGTAAAAAGAAACACGACATTGCTTTCCATAAATGCAATGTTTGTAAAAATCAAGCTCAAGGTTACAATCATCAAGCCCTTCAACCAGGTTTTTATTTTTTAAGGCTTTTAAGCCTTTTTCACCAATGTGATCGAGTCTATGATGCCATAACATAGTTTTCTTTGCTGGGAGTTTCACTTACAAGGAGTTCATACCCAGAGGAACACCATTTTCTTTCCCTATGTGAGCAACTTTACCTAACTTTTCAGAGACACTATTACATTGAACAACATATGCATCTAGCTTGAACAAAGTGCTTATGTGTGCACCCTTGGCTAGCACCATTAAGCCTCTTGTCATTTTATAGCCACCATTCGAGAAAGAAACTTGCATGCCAACATCATTCATCTTACTTACAGAAAGCAAATTTTGAGCCAGACTTGGTATGTGCATTACATCATTGATTCCTTTTTTTCTTCCATCAGGAAACTTAATTTTGATTCTACCACAACCAACTATTTCTAGGTGAGAATCATGACCCAGCTACACCCTTTCACCTTTGTATTCTTCATAGTTTGAGAACCAATCTCTATAAAATGTTATATGAAAGGACGCACCTAAGTTAATCAACTAAACATCATCCGATGCCTAAGTCGCCAAGGATGCAATGAAGGCATCTACTTCACTCTGTGAAGATTCATCATCAAAAGAATTACTCTTCTTCTTCTTCTTTTTCTCCTCTTTGCAATCTTTTCAGATATGTCCTTTCTACCCACAATTCTAGCATTTCATCTTAGACTTTTTTCTAGGAGACTTTGATCTCCCCTCCGACTTGGATCTAGACTTCTTGTCTTTCTTCTTTCCTTTCTCCTTTGATCTACCCTGAACAAAAAGGGCCTCCTGGGCCATCTTAGAAGACTTCCTCCACATTTCCTCTAACAATAGCGAAGCAACCACATCTTCCATCTTGAAGGTGGTTTTTGTACTCCCAATAGAATTATTAGGTGATCCCATGTGTCAGGAAATGAACATAACATGAGCATGCAATGATCCTCATCTTCTATTTTCACATCCACAGACGTCAATTGAGCAATAATCATGTTAAACACATTCAAATGATCTACAACAGATGCTCCTTCCTCCATATTCAAAGAGTACAACTTCTTCCTCAGGATTAGCTTATTTACCATAGATTTCCCCTGATAAATGTCACCAAGCTTCTTCCATAAAGATTTTGTAGTCTTCTCTTCATAGAAATTCAGGAGAACTGAATTAGCCAAGCATAATCTGATCAGACCCTTGGCCTTCTAGTCCATTGTATCCCAATCATCTTGCGAGGTTGTTGTAGGTTTGGTTGAGGACACTACAACCCATAACTCATGATCCATGAGAAAATCTTCCATTTTGACTTTCCACAACTCAAAATTGCCACTGTTGAATTTCTCAATCTCTATTCTTCTGGATGTGCTCGCCATCTTAAATTTGCAATAAGATTTCAAAACAATTTCTCTGCAAAACTCCCACTCAACAAAATCAGCACAAAAAATCTAACTCACCCACAAGGACAACATAATTGGCCAGGCTCTAATACCACTTGTAAGGAAAGCTAAGTGTGGAAACATCTTCCTAATGCTAATTTTAGAAGAGAGATATGAAGATAATACTTTCAATTTATCTAATTACAGTTCATTAAAGATGCACATTAAATAGAATATGTTATCCTAAAAATCAGTTGCGCTCAATTTTGTAGGACGACCCCTACGAAACTTGTCTATTTCATAGCCTACAACTCTAAGCATGCAAATCGAGATGTATCTTCTTGCCCTCATGTGTGGTCCTCTAATCCCTAAGAATTTATTTGAGTATCTCCTCAACTTGGTTTCTCAAAGTTTGTGAAAATTATGCAAGTAAGAAGACTTGTCAGACTAATGAATTTGATAGTTTTAAGGTGTTAATTTTTGTTTGTGTTTCACATACATGGTCAGTGAAAATCATTGACATTGCATGTTGGTGTTAAATTGCTTTATGTGCAAGGGTGGTGCAAATCACCGCCATTGCATGATAAGTGTTGTTTTTGTTGGGAATTAAGGTGTCTCAACCTTGCAATTCCTAGCATTGATTTATTAATTATTTATTTAGTTATTTTCTCAATTTGTAGTTTACTTGCACATTTAGTTTAGGCATATAATTTGAGGTGGCATTGTGACATGTCATCCTACTTGTAATATGCTTTGAGTGGTCAAGTCAAATACATGTGGATTTGGGCATCCCATTTGAGGTGACACTAATATGCCATGTGTTGACATCTTGTGGTATGACAGAGGTGTTATTGTGTATGATAGAATCTATGACGTGTAAGAGCCAAGTATAGAGATTCTTGAGACAAGTGAAGACAAGTGTTGTAAAGTATCTTTGCATGTGGAGAAGGTATCTTTGGGTGCCCAAGTTGGGATATGACATGTTGTAAGAGAAATATGCTATATTTAGTCTTGTATGGCAGATTCTCTTACAACATTTAAGGTTGTTAAATTGGGAAAATTGATGATAACTGTAAGATGCATAAGAGCATTTGTCATAGCCTATTTTTAGTATGGAGCGTTCTATCCTTGGGAAGTCAAATCTACCATGTTATGACAGATGTAAGAGAGATATTTGCAGCTTGGACAAGTGTCCTTTGATGTGGGAAAGTGGCCATGTGGCCAAGATGGATGCCTATCTCTAGAGGCTTCTCAATATTGCCTTGTAATCTCTATATATTGCATAGTTTGGAGTTGTAGTTGCATAGTGTTTGTACAGGTACTATTATGCTACTAGAATCACTCTAGAAATGACATTTGAAGACTCTTGGAAGAACTTGCATTGCAAGTGTATTGTAATCCATTCACATATTTGATAATACATTGTGCAGGTTTTAGAGTGTGGGGTTTTTTACCTAAAAATGTTTTCCCCACAGTATATCGTGTGTCACCTTCTTTATGTGTTGTGTTGCTATTGTAATCTTTATGTTATATGTTTAACATTGCTGCAATTGTAAGGACTAAAATGAATTTGCATACTATTCCCCTTATTAGATTGGTGTAGGAAGTGTGTTCCGTGTACCTTGCTTCGTTTCATTTGGTATCAGAGCTTGGTCACCTTTGATCCTCATTGTTGGGTAGGGGTTTTTTGATCTAATCTTTGATTGAGTGGGAGTCTGTGTAGAGTATAGTGTGATCTTGTTGTAGTGAGAAGATGGTAGGCACATCTAGTAGAATTGAATTGGAAAAGTTTAATGGCAACAATTTCGAGTTGTGGAAACTCAAAATGGAAGACATGCTTGTTGACAGAGATCTATAGGAAGCAATTTTTGGCACAAAACCAATGGCAATGCCTTAAGATGAATGGGATCTCAAAGATCAGAAAGCTAAGGGTCTTGTGAGACTCTATTTAGGTGGTTCCATCCTATTGGATGTTCACGAAGAGAAGACCGTGAAGGATCTATGGAAGAAACTTGGTGATGTTTATTAGGCTAAATCCCTGGTAAACAAGTTATTCCTATAGAAGAAGCTACATTCTCTGAGGATGGATGATGGAGGATCATTTGTAGATCACTTGAATGCTTTTAACATGCTAGTTACATAGTTGATATCTATTGGTGTAAAGATGGAGGAGGAGGATCATTGCATGACCTTGCTTTGTTCTTTAATAGACTCATGGGACCACCTTGCCATGGCTATTGGGAGTACTACAACTACCTTCAAGATGGATGAAGTGGTGCCTTCATTGTTATCTAAAGAGATGTAGAGAAAGTCTCTTGAATAGGTAAAGGAGGCTCTTGTAGTTCATGGTAGACCTAAAGAGAAAGGGAAAAAGAAAGACAAGAAAGTTGAAAAGGGCAAATCCAAATCCCGTGGGAGATCCAAATCTCTTAGAAAGTCCAAGCCACTTTGTTGGAACTGTGGTAAATTTGGGAACTTCTGAAAGGAGTGTAAAGAGGAGAAGAAGCAAAAGAAGAAAAACATCTTCGATTCTGATTCTGACAAGTCACAAGATGATGGTGATGCTTTTGTTGCATCCTTGGCCACCCATGTATCAGAAGATGTGTGGCTGATTGACTTTGGTGCTTCCTTCCACATGACCTCACATCAAGGTTGGTTTACAAAGTATGAAGAATACAATGGTGGGAAGGTGTACTTGGGTAATGACTCTCACCTGAAAATAGTTGGCTATGGAAGAGTCTTGGTTTGATTCCTTGATGGACGAGTGAAGGGGATCAATGGGGTTATACACATCCTGGGTTTAGCATGAAACATGCTCTCTGTAAGTAAATTAAATGATGCAGGTGTGTAGGCTATCTTCTCAGGTGGAGGATGCAAGATGACAAGAAGAGCTATGGTGTTTGCTAAGGGTACTCTATTTCAGCTAGATGCATCCACTACTCAGTGTAATAGTTCTTTTGTTTCGAAGAAAAGACCTTTAGATTCTTCATCCTCACCATTGGAACCAATAGTAAAGAAATGTGTTGCTTCTACTTCTGATGGTAGTGCTTTCTAGGTACCTAAGGGTGCTCATGCTTTGGAAATGAAACTTCCTACTGAAAAGACAATGTTGTGGCATAAGAGACTTGATCACATTGGTGAGAAGGGTCTTATAGCCTTGAAAAATAAAAACCTCTTTGAGGGGTTAAATGATTGTAATCTTGAGTTTGAATTTTGCAAACATTGTGTATATGGAAAACAAAACCTTGTTCAGTTTTACTCGAGTTCTCATAAGTCTTCTGGTGTGTTGGATCTTATTCATTCTGATGTGTTTGGTCTTGTGAATGTTCCTTCGATTTCCAAATTATTGTATTTTGTATCATTCATTGATGATTATAGTAGGAGGACATGGATTTATTTTCTCAGAAGCAAATCTAAAGACTTTAGTCAGTTTAAAGAGTTTAAAGCTTTTCTAGAGAATCATATTGGTAAAAAGATTAAGTGTTTGAGAACTGATAATAGTGGTGAGTTTTGTTCCACAGAGTTTGACAAGTTCTATAAAGAACATGGGATTGAAAGACATAAGACAATTCTATACACCCCACAACAAAATGGAGTTGCAGAGAGGATTAACATAATGTTGATGGAGAGGGCTAGGAGTATGCTTAGTGGTGCTAGCCTCGAACAAAAGTTTTGGGCTGAAGTTGTAGCCACTGCTTGCTACCTAGTTAATAGGTCTCCTACTTTAGTGCTTGTTGATAAGACACTCATATAAGTGTGGCCTAGTAAGAAGCCTTCATTAAGACATCTTCATATTTTTGGTTGTGAGGCATATGCATCTGTGCCTAAGGAGAAGAGGTCAAAATTGGAGAACAAGGCAGTTAAGTGTATCTTCATCGTCTATGGTGTCGGTGTGAAAGGGTACAAGCTTTGGGATCCTATGGCAGAAAAAATCTTGTATAGGAGAAGTGTTATCTTCAAAGAGGTAACACCTTCTCCTATTGTTTTACAGCCATAAGAAAAAGAAAAGAAAGAGGATGTGGTTCAGTTTCCTACTACCCCTGAGAAGACTGAATCGAAAGACCCTATTGTACCTAATGATGAGGAGAGCTCTAGAATCTCTAAAATTTTAGAATAAGTAGAACCTCCACCTTAGCCTTTGAGGAGGTCCACATAAAATAGGAAGAAACCTAAGAGGTTTGGTTATATATTGATTGATTCTAGTTGTGCTTTTGCTTTGCTTACTAACACTGATGAGCCTAGAACTGTGATAGAGGCTATGGGCATGAAATATGGAGGTTCCTCGAAGGAGGCCATGGAAGGTGAGATGGCTTCTTTGGAAAATAATAAAACTTGGGACTGTTGAAATAAGAGCAGACCCCTGAGAGGGGGGTGAATCAGTTGTCTCAAAAACTTTTATCACTTGCTGTAATTTACCTTCTTTATCACTTATTAACAAATTATTGATATAAGCATGAAAGCATAAATCAACAACACATGAGTAGAAACATAATCAACACACATAACACCAGGATTTTTACGTGGAAACTTGGTTAAGGGAAAAACTACGGTGGGGGTTAACCCACAAGAAATTATACTCTGTTAAAAGTATTATAAATGGGGAAGACACATGCCTTCAAGGCGCACTACCCAGAGCTCACTGCTCCAAGAGGTTCACTGCCTATAAAGATGATTACAAGAAGATTACAAATTGTTTGAACTAATGAATAACAATGCAGAAGTTTAGTTCAGGTTAAGTACATAATATTGATCTTACACACTTCATCCTTATTCTTCCCTATTTCACTCTTAGGCCATAATCTGAGCTTAGATCTTTATTGTCACACTTCTTTCTACCTTTTCCACACTTACTCCATCACCACTTCACCACCTCTTCAAAACACTCAAATCCATCAGCTATATATATCTGTATCAAGAAGTTCAATCAACTATAGTCGCCTTTAAGAAAACTTAGAACATTTGTTAAGAACTCTGCTCTGTCAGCTGAATCCATGCATAATCAACAACGTGGACCAAAACCTTGTCTTCTCAAATCATCAATCATGTTGGCCAATACCACTGGTTATCACAAGTTACTTAACCATTAGCTTTTCTTCATCCAGACCAAGATCAAATACTAGGTTAGCCTGTTCTTCTTCTGACTGTATTGACTAACTGGAACCTGATACTCAGATGCTTATAACTTTTGAATCCTTCATCACCAAAGGCTAAATCCCTGGATTTAGATAGTCCTAACAATCCTTATTACTCCCTCAGATCTGCAACATACTGTGATTTACCATTGGAGAGATCCAGAGCTAGATACTGGACCTTGTCACATGCTCTATTTCTGACTAACCAAACTTGGACAAATCTTCACTCTAACTTTCGGTATGAACAAATTATGTAATGCAGATATGTAAGATGGACTTAGTTGCCATCAATGAAAATACCTATTATGCATAGCAGTGTCTCTTGCCAATAATCTTCCCCTTTGTCATTGATGGAAACACTTAGTGAAAAATGACTAAGTGTTAGAACAACTCCCCCTTACCATGTACACTTATGCTTTTCACTATTCTCTAGTGCTCCCCCTTTGCTAGATTCCTCATTTTTCACTGCTCTTCACTCCCCCTTTGACATCAATGGCAAAGGATGAACTTTATATAACAATTCTATAATGTCACATTCTTCCACAATGGAGTGTATATGCAATATAGCTTTATAGCCAGGAGTGAATATTGCCTTATGGTTTAGTAGTTCCAATTTCTGTAATTGAGCATCAAACTCAACAAAATCCACATATCAAATTCACCAAAATTTTATGTACATGGGTATATATAAAAACAACCCTATGACTTATTTACATAAATTTGAACACATCACCAAAAACATTCCTCAACAGTGCCAACTCATTGTCCCAACTCTTCTTCATGTTGTTCAAAATTGAGATGTGACCTTCAAAACTGAGATGTGACCACTAAATAAGAATGCTTAAGACTTTTCTTTCCACAAGTCAGTAGGATCACTTGACTTAGCAGTAGCTTGGGCATCGGTCAAAGCATTGAACATTGCTTCTAATTTGGGGGAAATTAGTCCCTGGAGCTCATTCATCCTTGCTCAATGCTCTCCTTCTCTTTTGTCAATTTCTTTATTTCTTCAATCAGGCTGATTGCTTAATACTCCTTGCTTGCCACATATGCTATCACAAGATCAAAAGATTTGGATACACTTGATAGTTTTTGCTTAGACTCCTTTATTTTATTTTCAATATCCTCTATTACTTTAGGACAAGATAAGCAAAACTTATATGCATTTCCTCCTTCTGTAAGAGCATTTTGAATACTCTTTATATTGGTATCTAGTAGAATTCTATCTACTCCAATCATTCCTTTTAGAGCATCAAATCTTTTATCATTGAATTCATTTTGAACCTTGACCTCTACAGACTCCTCTAGAGATTCAAAATGAGAACTTACCAAGTTTATTAGACTTTTCAATTGGCTAGAGGGAGATGCAGATGAATCCTTCTAGAATGTTGGCATGATTTTCTCCAGAATCCTAGATGCAAGACCTAGTAGCTCACTATCTTCTATGTGAGACTTTAGAATATCTTCTCTAGCCTTGGCTTGAGCAATGGAGGCCAATTTTATCTTCTGCATCAAAGATAAGGTATCAAAATGTATTGGACCTTGTATTATTTCCTAATCTTCTTCAATTTGTTTATCTTTTTCCAAAATTTCCTTCACTACTTCTATAGTGTCTCTTGCCCAAGATGCAGATGTATCAATTTGATCCTTATTGGTACTATCAACCAGATTGACCTACTTGGGCTCTTCATCAACCTTTGCAATCTCTTCTTCTTTTTCATCTTTGTCCTTGACCTTTTCTACTTCTAGGTCCTTAGCTTCTTCTATTTCATGCTCATTATTCTTTAATGAATCATCTTTAGTTTGAGCATCTGGCTCAACATTCTTTTGTGTATCTTCTTTGCTGGATTGATCTGGAGGAGTTTGAATACCTCTTGCATCATCAGTTATATCTGTCGTCTTTTCATCTTCTTTGTTTATTGCTTCCTCTTCCAGAACATAGGAGTCATCTATCTCAGTTTGCTACTCATCTCTCTACTACTCTTCATCATTCAAAATTGATGCATCCTCAGTATCAACTGCTTCTTCTGTAACCACATAGAACTTGTTCTTGTCCAGTGCTTTCTTTAGAATCTATTTTGTTTCTTTAACAACTTCATCAATATCTCCAATCATCAGCTTATTCATTCTTGTTTTGCTTTTGAATTCGTTCTTAACCTCTTTAAAAAATTTATCTGCTTCTTTGTTGGAGATCACAAGACACAAACTAGATAACACATGTTCCCTCAGCTCCAAATCTTTAGCTTTAATAGCCTCTTTCCTCATTTCCAAAATGTTACTTAGACTCTTAGGAATTTCAAATAAAATTTCCACAAGAGCTCTATTGAATGTATTCAAGTATTTTACAGTGGCATCCTCCAAAATTCTCTTGTTTGCATCATCAAAAGTGTCATAGTATTTTACTATGGGTTTCAGATTCCCATGAATTGTCATAGTATTCACAATTTCTTCTATAGACAAAGTGGATTTTCTAGTTTGGGTTTTAGTCTTTTGTCTTTTACTTACCTTCATACTTCTGGAAGACTTATCTTTTGTAGCCTTTGAAGCTTCTGCTTTCTTTGTCTTTATTTCCTTTACTACTTCATCTGATTTTGTTTCCTCATCATCTTTAATGCTCGCATATGTTCTGGATGCTTTAGTCCTCATTCTTTTACCATCTTTACAGAATGGTTTGTCTTCTAGTTTCTTTGTTCTGACAGGTTTTGTGTGAATAGAGGCAGCAACAAAGATTCTTGTTTTTCTAGGTTGCCTGGTGGAGACTTCTGGAGCACTTCCTTGTTTCTTATCCTGCATCTCCTTCTCAGCCTTTTCTATCCTTTCTCTGTTCTACTTCACAACTTCCTTGGTTATTCCAATGCTTTCAGCATACATTTCTACTTTCTTTTGAACTTTCCTCTTGGTTTCAAGTTTTCTGAGCTTAACATGCAATTTCAAATTGACCTCCTTATATGTCCTAAATCTCTCCATAGAAGCATCCTTGGGTTTTCTCAAGAGATGTTGAGCATACATATCCAAAATTTTCTCATCTACCTCATGCCCCATGGGCATGATCCAAATAGTTCTGGTTCTATTGCTTCCATTAAGCACTGATCAGTATCCAACATGAAGCAAATCTCATTCTGGTATTTCTCAACAACCAATTTAGGAATTCTTTCCCTAGAATGCATCATATTCTAAAAATTATTGAAGTAACTCTAAATTGTAGTTTTATATTCTTTATAGTCACTAATGTTGTTCAAGTACTCTCTTATCTGTATAGCAATAGGTTTTTTATTTGTCCAACACATGCTTTTCTTACTGGGTAACTCATTCGTGAAATAGAAGAACAAACATGAGATCAGTGTACCATATTTGAAGGTGTTCTTATCTTTCTTTCCCTTATTCAATTTTTCCATCAGCTAGTTCTACAACAACTCACACAAGTCATAATTAGCATTCTCTCTTAACATCTTGTATGTAGCATATATGGCCATTCTAGAAACAGAGTTCTCCTTTCTAGGGTGATAAATTTTGTAACCAATTACCATTGAAGAAAAATTAACATCCATATCAATAATGCCATTGATTGTCATTGCCCTTTTGTCAAACTTTAAACTAGTAGCATCAGTTACTATTTGATTCTTTACTGCTTTCAACATTGGCAGTCCACTGGATGAGTTTAACCCTGTCACAGCCTTGATGGTGTCCTTGGTGATCTTGAAGGGTTTCATTAGCCATATAAATTCATCATGCATTCAGCTTAGCACATACCAAACTCACTCATCTTCATCAAAGGATGGAAACTTTATTATCTGAATGAAATGTTTATCATGTAGTTCCTTATATTTAGGTTTAAGACCATCAATTTCATCCCTTAGATGATTCTTGAACAAATAAACAATCCTTGATTCCCCAAATTCATCTATGCTCACATGAATATAGACCCTAATATCTTCAACATGCAATACACCATACGAAACACTTGAAAATGCACCTAATGGGTCGACTTCTACTAATTTGTGTGGATACTTCTTGAAGTTGGGTCAGGTCCTTTTAGTGATATCAACAATGAAAGGTGTAGCCATTGCAAAATATTACAAGTTCAAAGCTTCACAGAAAAGTACCTCTTTCATGGAATTAGCGTTAGCTGATGAATTCACCGGTCACACTTCAAATCCTTGAAATCTTAGCTTAGGTTCTCTTTTGCTTGCTTTCTTCGAATGTAAAGTAATCCAAATGATGAAACAATGATCTTTTATGCTCTACAAAATGTAATTCTCCATTGTAATAAATGCGTTGCCCTAACTTCATCTGGTTACTCTGTTTCTTGATGCAGTTTCTCATTAAATACTCTACAAATCACCATATCCACTTCTTTTCTTCTAGGAATCCTTTCAAATGATCTGTAATAACCCAAATTGTCTTCTCTCATCATGCCAAATTTAGGCACCCACTTACTGGCTAGGGGAATTTGATTTTTAATGCAGCTCCCCCTGAGCCAGAGTTCTCATTTTAGTTTTTTGAGGAACTCTTAGCACTAAATTCTGGTGCAAACCCATCACAATAATTTCTTACACTTTCTTCACCCATGTCTTGTCCATTTCATTCTAGATCTTATTTACATCAACTTTGCCCTTGCCTTTGTCTTGTCTCTGCTCATCCAATTTTCTATTTATCAGACCTCTTCTTTCATTATTCTTGCTTCTGTAGAATCTTGCACTATGATCAAATCTATTGCAATTAAAGCACACAACATTTCTTTTCTTATTTACTTGATTTATTCTTGATCAACACTGATTAGCCATGTGTCCAAATCCGTTACATGCAAAATAGTAGCCATTGAAAAAATTGATATTTCTTCTACTGTTAGAGTAGTTTATCATCATACGTTTGCAATCATTAGATCTATGACCATACCTTTTACAATTGAAGAATTTACCAGAGAAGAATGGACCACTTTGATTCACTCTACGTCTGCATTGAGTAGCTCTATGACCAAATTTATTGCAATTGAAACAATTGCCATTGAGAGATGGATACCTTTGAGCATTAGGTTGTCTTATCGGAGGTCTTCTAGGTCTATTTCTGCCATTCCTTGATTGAAAAATTCTTCATCTGGATCCAAAGCTTTCACCTTTCTCATACCCAAGACCATGCTTACCATCAACCTTCTTCTAACTCTCAAGTAGCACTTCAATTTTAGCTGTGTTTATTTTAAACTTCTCCTTGTATTCATTTGTAACTTCTAGGTCATGTCTGAGGATGACAATTTGCCTTTCAAGTTCCTCCTCATTATATCTGTATTCTTGTAGATCAGATTTTAGGTGACCAATTGCTCTATCCATTCTGCAACATTCTTCTATTCTTTCCTTTAGAGTTTGATTCAAGTTTTCTTCAGTCTTCTTCCTTTCCTCAATTTCTTTGGTTAGCCTCATCACCCCAGATTCCATCTCATGTTTTAGAATAGAAACTTCTTTTGTTAGCTTCTCACATTCCTTTGTCTTTTCTTCCAAAGCCTCATTCATGCTATTTTCTTCAGTAAGATTGGCTAGCTGTTGAAGTAGCTCCTTCCTCTTTTCCATACATTTTTTTAGTTTTTATTTTAACATATCAATGTAATCATCAGCATCTTTAAGGTTTGCTTTTAGTTCCTTTACTTTTGCTTTGGACTGACAAGATCTTCTAAGGCCAACTAAAGTTCTTTGAGTGAACCTATTGAAACTCCTTCCCAAATCTTCCTCAAGTTGTTAGTCTTCTTCCAAGTAACTTTTATCTGATACCAATTGTTGAAATAAGAGTAGACAACTAAGAGGGGGGTTGAATCAGTTGTCTCAAAAAATTTTATCACTTGCAGCAATTTACCTTCTTTATCACTTATTAACAAATTAATGATATAAGCATGAAAGCATAAATCAACAACACGAGCAAAAACATGATCAACACACATAACACAAGAATTTTTACATGGAAACCCGGTTAAGGGAAAAACCATGGTGGGGGTTAACCCACAAGAAATTATACTCTGTGAAAAGTATTACAAATGGGGAAGGCACATGCCTTTAGGGTGCATTGCCCAGAGCTCACTATTCCAAGTGCCTCACTGCCTACAGAGATGATTACAAGAAGATTACAAATTGTTTGAAATGATGAATAACATCTACCAATGCAGAAGTTCAGTTCCAGTTAAGCACAAAATACTGATCTTACACACTTCATCATTATTCTGCCTTATTTCACTCTTAGGCCATAATCTAAGCTTAGATCTTTATCTTTACACTTCTTTCTACCTTTTTTGCACTTACTCAATCACCACTTCACCACCTCTTCAAAACACTTGTGTGATTACGAAATCCAAATCGAGGTAAAAACACAAACTAAATGCATACAAAACAAGAAGTTATACCTTGATATGAAGACCCAATCTCATAAAAGGGGAAGGAGCTTGCACCCAAAAGATTCTAAGATATACCCTAGTTAATGAAAACAAATGTGAAATGCTCTATTCTAATACAACTCACAAGCTAGCTCAATAGATATTTTGACATGGTAACATTATTTCGAAATTGGATTCTAAAATGGGTTGGAGGATGTTGTATTTATAGACATTTTGGAGAGATTTTGATCTAAGGGTTGAGATTGATTTGGGAGATCAATGGTGGAGGATGAAGATGATGTGGAGGGCCTAGATTTCATCTTGGAAGAATGGAGGGCTAAGAATAAAGATGAATTTTAAATTCATCTTGGGAAAGGGGTGGAGTTAATGAGGTTGGGTGAGATGGAATATTTGTGAATTAAAAATTCACATGGGGAAAGGTAAAATGAATTAACAATTCATTTGGGGATGAGTGGAGATAAATGACGTATGGCATGAGTAAGGGGTGTAAGAGGTATTAAATGTGATGTTGGACATATTTTTATAAAAAATTGACTTATGTGGGATATATTTCAATTTTTTATTTGGAGGATGTGGGGAAGGGTGTTAAGCTAGGTTTGACCACTTTAATGAGAGGTTAAGATTAATTAAATAAGGTTTTATTTAATTAATCCTAAGGCTAGGATGAGATAGGCTAGGGTAGGCAATTAAATAATGGCTATTTAATTACCTAGGGTAGGGATAGGCCAATTAATAGGTTGAATTAATTAGATTTAGTGAGGAGGGAGAAATTGACCAAATAAATATTGTATATTTATTTAATCAATTGGCTAAAGTTGAACTATTGAATTAATAGAATTAATCCAATTGTTGGGGCTAGAATGATGAAAAATTAGGTGATGAAAAGGGTAATTAATTAAATAAAAATTTAATTAATTATTTCGAAGGGAAATTGGTATGGTTAGGGATGTCGGGAGTCGGTTTGATGATGAACACATTTTTAGGTGTCTACATCTGCCCCTCTTTGACGTGGCGTTAGGACCTAGTAGGGCAGTGGCATCAGGTCAAAGAAAAATATGCCCTAGCAGCCAAGAAGGAATAAGATGGGTGAGGGATGCCCCCTCGAGAGGTCGGCGGAAAAATAAAAAAAAATTAGGTGAGCTCTCGAAAGGACGTGACGGGAGTGAAGGTTGGATAGAGGATGGAAAAAAGAAGATGACAGGAAGAAACACAGAGGAAAAAGGTTGTGATCTGCACCCTGGAGGGGAAAAAGAGTGGGCGAAAGGATGACATGGCCTACTATATTTAGACTAGTGGGCCCTAAGGGTGCCACATTTGCACACATTGAATTCGTGAGAAGAAGGAGAAAAGTAGAGATGACTAAGTGCAATCCCAGATTCCCTCGACTTACCACATTTTTGAGCATTTTCAATCAAATGGCCAGGCACTGGAGGCTAGACCCCAGGTAGGGCCTAACCCTAGTTTTGTGATTTTTTGATTTTGTCGCATCTTTTTGGGTTCAGGAATTGGGTATTGGCACTGTGGCACTATCGCAAGATCACGCAGCACCAAAAATAAGTGGATTAGCGCAATCCTCTAGATTGGCGCTATCCGCTTGAGTAGAATAGAGGTGGATTGGTGCCATGTGTTTAGTGTTTTGGTGATATCTTCTATAGTAGTGCAATGTGTGAAAGAGTTAGGGTTGTGGCATTTTAGCGCCAAATAGGGATCATCGTAGTGTTATCTTCTAGATAAGTGCTATGTTCTATAGTGGCACTATATTTAGGATTAGCACCATGTGGAGGATTAGAGCTATATATGATATAAGCACTATCAAGAGAACTAGCACCATTCATTAGATTGGTGCCATGTGGAAGGGTGGCGCCATTTTTGAAAATGGTGCGAAGGGGCTGCACAATGGTGCTATAATCTAAATTAGCACCCTGGGGAAATTTGGTAGTGCCATCATTAGAAATGGCACAGTGTATGGTCTGTTGTGGCACCAAAATGTGTTTGGCTTTCCACATTAGAAGAAAGTGGTTGATTCAGAAAAAGATAGGTAGATTTTTTACCATAAAATTGTGGATGTAGGAGACAAGGTCATTTATAGTGTCCTCATAGGAGTGATGTGTGCCATCTGTGATGGTGCTTTTTGATCAGTTTGATGATGCCACTCGGGCCTAACTGGCAAGGTTAGGGCTCTTGACAGCTTCGTTGATGCTAGTGCTGCAAGCTCATAGAGCTCTGATTACCGTGGTTGTAGAGCGGTATCGACCAGAGACTTGTACATTTTTGCTTCCTACTGGTGAGATTACTATCACTCTTGAGGATGTTTATCGCATCCTCAAGCTACCTATTCATGGCCATTAGGTGACATACAACACGAGGAGGGGATGGAGGGCCTTGATCAAATTGTTGGGACACGATCGCATGGCTTTATTAGTAGACAACAGGGAGATGAGCTATTAGGGGACACTGGTGGTAGGTGCAAACCACTTTGCTTTATTCTTGTGTGCATTGATTGGTGGCATAGTGATGCCCGATAGGAGGGGCAGAGGATTTCTAGTTGGATGGGGAGAGATGATTGAGGAGATGGTCAGACATAAGACCATGTATGCCTGGGGACTGGCAATGTTGGCACAACTCTATCATGAGATGCATACAGTTGTCTATCATTATGATTCAACTTTATTAGCCAGGGTTACTTTGTTACATGTGTGGATCTGGGAGCATATTGTGGTCACTCAACCGAGATGTGGGTGCTATCACCATCTGTTTGAGGCCTTTGTGTTCCTGTATCAAGATCCTAAGCACACATACACTGGTCAGGTTCGGTATTGGCAACAGGTGTCAAGAGGTTGAGACTCTGCAGGCACAGGTAGCAAGCCTGCAAGAGGCTTTAGAGAGCTGCGAGGCAGAGTTAGTGTAGTTGCAGGGGATAGTTGCATTATTAGATGGCACAAATGGACAGGTGGTTGCATTGTGGGCACAGTTAGCCCAGGCTCAAGGTGATATAGTGGTTTTGATAGGAGAGCGGGATGCGACATTTGCAAGGGCTCAGTAGGCAGAGGCTACAGTTGGTAGTTTGCAGGCTTCAGGTACTGGTATGGCCCCAGTTTTGACATTGATGTAGACACAGTTGTCTCAGGTACAGGGACATTTGTTGGAGGCAAGAGGATGGATGGATTATTATCAAGCCCTTTATCATGCGGAAGTACCTATAGATCAGCATGCACCGAGCTATAGTCAAGTTAGTGGATCTGGGGCATCTAGGTCACACAGATCTAGATTAGTTTAGTCTGTTCAACAGGTGATGGGTCCCCCATGACATGTGCCCCAGTAGGTTACACAGGTATAGGTTCAGCCACAGCTGCAGCCATAGCCACAGGTAGGACCATAGCCACCACTAAGGCCAGGATCCCCCACTGCGTCAGAGAGAGGGTCCTCTATGTGATAGTTGCATCATTTTGTCCCTTGGGGGCATTGTATCATGACATGTTATTATATTTTTTGATGTATATTCATGAGCAATGTATATTTTGGCAATGATGATTTATGAGATGATGCTCTTATATGATTATGATGATGCTTATGTTGATGTATGCAATATGCTATATGGATTATAGGCTATAGATGTGTTGTGTTTATGCAATTTATTATGTTGATGTTATGGATGTACCTATTGATGTAATATGATGAATGTATTGATGGTTTACTTGTTTTGATATATGCATCTTTGTGATCTATGGACTATGATGTATAATGTAAATAAATGTTTAGAGTAATAAACATTTATTATGGATGTAAAATGTAATGCAATGGAAATGTTTATTTATCTTAATAAACACGTGCTATGTATGGAAATATGGATATGCAAATAGATGATTATAGAATGTAGCTAACTGATTATGATTGTGATTATGCAATGTAACTAAGTGATGATGCTATGCAAGTGAATGTAACTAAATGATTATAAAATGATATATGTGGAATGCAATGTAATGATTATGGAATGCAATGTAATGATTTATGAAATGTCACTAAATGATTCTAAAATGCACCTGGTGAATATGCAATTTAAATAATATATGATATGTAGCTAAAGGATTATGATATGCAACTAAAGGATTATGCAAATTAAATGATATATGATATGCAAACTAAATGATATGCAAATTAAATGATATATGATAATGCAAACTAAATGATATGCAAATTAAATGATATATGATATGCAAACTAAAGGATATGTGAGATGCAAACTAGGTGATATGTGAGATGATTAAGTCTTGATACACATGATGTTCTTTGTTGGACCCTAGGTGGTGGGGATGTGTGATAGGAGAATAGGTGGGGAGAGGATAAGGGTGAATGGATAGGGTACAGATATGATTGGTTGTGGCTAGATTTGGGGAGGAGTGGGATGGTTAATGAGGGAGTTTGCTAGGTCATGAAACACCATGTCATTAAGGGGTGATTTACTTTGGCTTGGGATGTGTTGAGTGAGAATAAGTTGGAGGGGTGGGGGTAGGCTAGGTGATTATGAAATCTAGGCCCAGATGGTATAGCTGAAATAAATGATTAGCAGGATGATTTGAGCTAGTAGTAGTAGTTGCATAACATTAATTGAGAGCATTTCTTAGTTTATTATAGCAATGTAGGATACAGTTCACAAAGGTATCAGATGACCTAGGTGATGATATATATCCCATGATTGCATGGACTAGACCCACAAACAATAGATTGATTTCATGCATGCCCAAGGTAGTATAACCTTGCCTGGCCTAGGAAGGGGACTCATAGCGATGAGTGCTAATAATACACATAAGGTATTGATGCTTGTATATGCAAATGAGGCACATCATACTAAAACCGACCCAGGCTTCAAGATATGAATACTATTCTTGAAGTAATGAAACCAACCCACAAGCATAGCATACAAAAATAATGACCATGTCTACTCCAGGTGTTTTCCACCACTTACCATGATATAATGAGATCAAGGTAGCTTTGGAAATGACCTAGAGTGAGACAAAAAGATGAAAAAAATCAATAATAAAAAAGACCAACAAAAAGATACAAATAGCCTTTGTGTGCTCTTGCCAAGATACATGATGACAGATTCTTGTCCATTGTAGGAACGATATATCCTAGGATGCAAATAGGTTGGATTTTGTTGGATAATTTTTGAAAGGTGGGCAAAAGGATAGTCAGTCCATGTGTGGGGTTATAGTTGGTATGTTGATTGATGATTTTTACATTAGGGACCATACTTCAAGCGTATACTTAGCGTGTGTATCATTTATTGGGTACAACAAGCTCAGTGAATGGGGGCCATCCAAATGGGCTGGATGGGTGCATCTTATGTACCTGAGTACTGGATACATCCTTCATATTCCAGACTGCCTAAATACCCTGTGTCCACAGGATCAAGGTACTGTCAAGATGTGGGCGAGATGAATATGTAGTTCTGGCATGACTTGATGATGTGGGAATGGTTTTAGGATGGGTGTGATGCTAATAGTTGATGGATGTTGATGGTTGCAAGTTGTAGCGAGATCTATGTATGGGGGTGATTTGTTTGAATTGTTAAGAAGGATTTTTTGGATTTTGATAATTTTCTATTAGTTTTGGATTTTTAGATTTTCTATTGTTTTTGGATTTTTTTATTTTCTATTGTTTTTGGGTTTTTTTATTTTCAGTTGTATAGAAAGAAGCTTACAAGGATCCTCATTCCATGACTTACCCTTCGGTGGTATATTGCGGGGTGGGCGATAGGACTTCATGTTTCAGAATTCCAAGCCATGGGATGCGTGCAATATGGAGTGTTGTGATGGAAAGAGGACTTATTATATGGTAGAACCGGCCACTACACATGGTTCCTGAAATAGGTTTTCACCATGGTACCAATCCAAGGTGTCACCGAAGTGATTTTCACCATTGGAATTCTTTATTGCACTCGGGTTTTTCTTCATTTTTTTTATTTTTTTATTTTTCTATATATATTTTTTTTGATTGGGGTACTCGATGGGTTATGAGTAGAATTTCTTCAGGTGTAGAATGTTCATAGGCTCTTCTAGAGGCTGCCCCTCAGGTGTTGTAAGTTGGTATGCTCTTGATCCTTAGCTGGTTGATCCTATAGGTGGTTCAACACATCTAGACATTTCTCATCTAGTAATTCTAGTTGATGCAACCTTGCGACTCGGTATTCCTCATCATTGATTATATTTTGCAGAGATACTTTTAGGGATGGGAGCTTGACCTTGATAGGTAAAATGGCTTCGGATTCAAATACAAGGGAGTATGGAGTGGCTCCTATGGGGGTATGGATGCTTGTGCGATAGGCCCATAGGGCAGGGTTGAGCTGGAGGTGCTAGTCAGGGCTAGATTCATTAACCGTTTTCTTTAGTATGTGGAGGATGGTTTTATTTGAAGCTTCTGCTTGACCTTTTCCTTGAGGGTAATATGGAGTGGAGAAGTGGTGTTTGATTTGGAATTTTTTGCATAAAGTACGTGTTGATGATTATTTTTACACAGTCATAACAAAAGCTAAAATTCACAAAATGAACCTAACTGTCTTGAAAGATATGAAGAAATCAAAAAAGATTTGCTTAATCCCAAGTTTCTGTATGGTCAGGTCTTGACCTGTTGAGACAATTCAGTAGGTTGATGTGAAGCTATAATATGCAAGGGGCCTTACGTGATTTAGGGTTTCTTGATAATTTACTTGACTCAAACTATGCAAAACATTACAAATATCATCATTTTATTCATTCTTTTTTGCATGAACTTGTTACTGTATTACAAAGCTCTGTATGATTTATATTATTGCAAGATTTTCCTTTTCAAATATTATGAAAATTATCTACTATCAACTCTGTTGTTTGTGTTTTTTTCAAATATGAGACAATTTCCTCTAAATTTCTATGTTTTCAGCTAAGTATTTTAGATGGGTTGGGAAAAGTTAGAGAAATCTAAACTAAACTTCATTGTTAGTCCAGGATATAAATGTTCTATTATGCACTTTGCAAGTAATGCATCAAATTGATCAAATCCACAGATTAAACCTTAAATGTAAGCCCTGAGTATTTTCACAGACTTACAGTCAAAATTGCAAGCTTTAAGAGATATTGTTTCAAATACAAAGAAGAGCCAGAAGACACTTAGAAAATAGATGCAGAATTCCAGATTCATTTGTATTCAAAACACACAATCATATATGATTTACAATGTATGAATGACTCTTAGCTTCATTAATCAAATTATAGAAAACTTACAAAGCTTTACAGATACAATAAGGAAGCAAGATGTTCCACACATTCCTTATTACAAACACAGGTGACCTCCCTCTACTTCTAAACTAAAAGGTCTCTCTATTTTAAATGCTGAGATAAATTACAAGTTCTAACTCTATTCTAAAAATTCCTATGAATCCCTATGTAAAGTATTACAGTGTAAAGGGGGCAATATATAGCTATGACCATCCCCAATACAGCTCCAAAACCCTAGTTAATCAATGGTCTATACTTCAAGCTACAGCATCAACAGTGGAAAAATCCCACCCAAAAATATCTCTGATCACCATGCTCATCTTGGGTGTAAGATGCCCTTTTAGAAACCCTAATAGCTCAAAATATCCTTTGTTGTCTGTTTAATAATGTTTTCTCTCCAACTGCATTTTGTCTTCTCATTGAAGGCCTTTACTTCTTTTTGTTTCTTCTATGATCCACTGCCATTCTATGATGTCATCGCCATTAAGTTTTGCCTACGTATTTCTTCTCATCGCCATCCTTATCTCTTTTTTGCTTCCTTGGTGATCTGATTTGCCACTCTAGTGATGTCATCACCATTAAAGCTCTGTCTTTATATCTACCTACAGGGCGCCACTATGTCCGCAACTCTGCAATTTTCTAGCTATTTTGTTTTGCAACATACAGTCAAGAATTAAGCACCATCATTTAATAAACTAGTAGGAAGATAAACATTACATTAAATTAGGTTCTAAATGTGCAAACACAGCTATCGGGCTATGAATTTTCAGCATCTATGAGCAATCACATATCTAAATGTATATACAACGTGAAGAATGGCCAAGTCAACCATCATTTACCAAAGACATGCTATCGGGCTCCAAAATAACTTCAAAATCTTATCGCTTTTCTTTCCCGCCCTTTTCCTTGTATATCGGGTGCTTAATTCCCTGTATAATGTGAATGTATGTTACAACATACAAGTACCCAAAATATACAAATAATTATCTATATTTTAACTTCTCTTTGAATCCGTGCTTTGTACATTTCCCCTTGCATATCAGGTTATACTTTATAGACATACAAGCATAAAAACATACAAGAACTTTTTTGTATTTATCTTTTTATTCGCATCCGGTGCTTGTATATCGGCATGCATCTATTGCTTGTATGTATCGCTTGTATCTGGAGATATGCATTGCAATTTATACAAGCCGATACATACAAGCGCCTTTGTATGTCCCTGTCGGACTTCAAAATCTTATATACCACAACTTAACTCACTGCCGGTTCCACCTTGCATACAATGCAATGTATCCCCTTTGATATACATTTGGGTTTTGATGCATTGCATTAACCAAATTTAAATCCTCTTTGGATTCCGCCACTTGTATGTATTAAGCAATGTATGTTTTGAAACATACATACGAGGCACAGAATGTACAAGCATTACTTCCCTCTTAATAACTTTTTAGTTCCGGTGCTTGTATATTCTACGATGCATATATCCAAACATACAATGAACCCCGATGCATCTAATAAATCAGATTGAAACTCTTCCTGAAATCTGCGCTATATACTCACAATGTACATATCGCAATGTATGTATCGAGACATACATTGCCAAACATACAAAGATTTATCTTTATTTCATAATGTTTCGGGTCCGTTGCATGTATATTTCATTGCATGTCTTCAATATACAAAAGCACAAAAAATACAATGACTAAACCAACCTTGATAAACTTTTCGGTTCTGTAATGTATGTCCCTCAATGTATATCCAGCAATGTATATCTCGAAACATACAATGCACGATATACATACAAGGATTTAACTTCTTTTCATAACTTTTTGATTCCAGCCATTGCATATTGTAGGTCTTGCATTTTTTGACATGTATGCTTCGCTTGTATGTATAAACATACAAACACCAAATATACAACCGGCGGACATAAACCCTTTATACCTTTTAACTGCTAACTCCATTGGGTCTGCGACATGTATGTACAAATAAAACATTAGCAAATGCACCCTGACACTGATTAGTCTAGGTGAAAGCTGTATCCTTCCTGAGGAGATACTGGAATGGTTGGCATTTGTCATCAAGTTGAGCAATGAATCAGCGAATAGACTGTAGTTTCCCCTGCAGGCTTCTCAGTTGTTTCAATGTTTTAGGAGGTGGCATTTCAGTGATAGCCTTGACTTTCACAGGATCTACCTAAATTCCTCTTCTGAAGACTATGTATCCTAGCAGTTTACCTGAGGTGATGCCAAAGACACACTTCTTTAGATTAAGATGAACATTATATTGCTCTAGCCTGTCAAAGATCTTGGCTAGCACATCTAAGTGTTCTTCTCTGGTCTTTGATTTGTTGAGTAAGTCATCAACATAGTCCTCCATGATGTGGTGAAAGAGGTCATGGAAGATGACAGTCATTGCTCTTTGATAAGTAGATCCTACATTCTTTAGGCCGAATGGCATTACTACCCAACAGTATGTCCCCCATGGGCATATAAAGGATGTCTTGTGCTGATCTTCTTCGGCAATTTTTATTTGGTTGTATCCTGAATAGCCATCCATGAGAGATAGCATCTCATGTCCTACGGTGAGATCCATGATCATGTCAATGTTGGGTAGTGGGAAGTCATCTTTCGGGCAGGCCTTGTTGAGGTCTCTGAAGTCAGTGCAACAGCGGATTCTGCCATCTAGTTTAGCAACAGATACTAGATTTGAAACCCATTCAAGATAATCAATTGGGCGTATGAACCTAACATCTAGTAACTTTTTTAGTTCTGCTTTGACAAGAAGGGCCACCTGAGGATTCACGTTTCAAAGTTTCTATTTGACTAGTTTGGCATCAGGATGCATTGCAAGATGATGAACAACCAAGGTGGGATCTAGCCCTGGCATGTCTACATAGGTCCATGCAAAATTGTGATTTCTTCGTGTAAAAAATGCCAAGAAGTCTTCTTGTTTGAACATGCTGAGAGATTCTACTCTATATGTGATTTTTGGCTCTTCCTCTATCCCCAGATTCATTTCCTGAGCTGGTTCAACCAAGATGGGTGATCTGTCGAGATATACTTTATCTATTTCAGGGAGGCCCATGCTTCCATCTCTTGGCACCTCGTGGAGGTTTTCACCAAGATATACGTCGTTTATTTTTACTATTTTGGGATCTGATACTACCATGGAATGGTTTTCACCATCAGATCTATTTTTTCTTTTTGTGTTTTGATGACTGCAAGTAGGGGTTGTCTCCCTGAAATAGGCAGCCAGATTGAGCTCCATGATGTATCCATCTTGGTGATCTCCTAAAGGGAAGTTGTCTCTTACTCCCATCATTTCAGCAATGGCTTCGTCATTTGGTGCGATATCAAATATAGGAGGTCCTCATTGGTCCCAGTCAATGAGGTCGGGGTATACTAATGGTAGGTCATTGGATGATGAGGTGAGAGTGGTGACTGAGTAGATGGTGCAAATGGAGGAGTTGAAGAAGTCAGTAAAATCACTAAAGGAGTCTTGTAGGCCCGTTTTGTTAACATTGTCGACGTCTAGAGAGACTGGAGCAAAATTAGCTAAGTGCATTTGCCGGTATTAAGGATGCGTTGTGGTTGACCATACCCTAACCCTTGAGTATAGGGGTTTCTTGTTTCTTGTAGTGGTTCTACAATCCCCTGTTCATGAAGGCCAATGCCGCCTTGCCCTTTGTAACCCATGCTTTTGACCATTTCAGAACCTTTGCCGTAACTGTTTGTTGGGATGGTGGGGATGTCTTGTTCTATTTCTTCGTCCTTGTAAAGCCAGGATGAAATATCTTCAAGTATATCCTGATCCAGAAGATGTTTCTTCTCAAAGATGGGCGAGGGTTTGCATTTGATGATGACCGTGTTAGCTGCCTTTGTGTTTGGAGTGCCCAATGTCTTAGGAGTGGGTAATAAGCCCACACAAAAGGTGTCGTGGAGGTTGTATTCTCCACATCCTTGGTCGCTGAGTTTGATCTTGACCTCAGGTGGTGCTTGGGATGAAGTGGTGGCGATGTTGGTGGGGTCTATGTATGAGGTGGAAGCTATCAGGGTGGTCTGGGTGGTGGCTTTATTATATGGACAGAAGGTTTGGTTGTGGCCTTCTAGAAAACTACAGTATTGGAAGGGACAGGGATTGGCATAAATAGTGACTTCTGTGCCGTTGTGGGGGAATTTGAGACATTGATGGAAAATAGATGGGACGGCTTGCATGGCGTGAATCCATGGTATGCCAAGAAGAATGTTATATGGGAGGTCAAGATCTAGAACCTGACATTTTGTTTCGAGGATTTTCTGTCACACTTGAATAGGGAGCTTTATGGTGCCCTCGGATAGCCTCTCAGTGTCATCATATCCTTTGATTGTTATGCACTCGCTAGCATCTACAACCACATCTGAGTACCCCAAATGTTTTAGCAATTTTAGAGTGCATATATTTAGGCTGGAGCCACCATCTATTAGGACCCTTTTAATGGTGTGTTTGTGAATGCGGACCTCGATATGTAGTGCATCATTATGTAGGTGTTCAGAAGCAGGGAGATCTTTTTTAGAAAACGTGAGATGGTGTGGTGTAGCAATATGGCTGACCATGGCTTGAAATTGATTAACATCCAAGTTTGCAGGGACTTGTGTTTCCAAAAGGGCTTTGTCGAGGATGTCCTTGTGGCAGGGTGATGTGCGAAGTAGCTCAAGGATGGAGATTTGTGCAGGTGTCTTTCCTAGATGCTCTAGGAGGTTATATCAAGTGGTGGGTGATGGACGGGAATTTGGACGAGGGAGGAGGGGATTGGATGTGGATGTGGGTGTCTGTTTAGTGGGAGGGGCAGTACGAATTGAGACACAGCCTCGACGGGTTGTCACGGCACAATCGGGTGCTTGTGCCCGAATGGTGATTGTGTTGACATAGTGGGATGAGCGTTCGATGCGACTGACAATGGAGTCATAGGTTGCGGGTGGTGGAGTGACATTGTATGCTTGGTTGGATGAGGACGCTTTATTATGGTTGGGTAAAGGATCCTTGTAAGCTCTAAGGTTAGCGTTTGGTGATGGTTGGGCACTTTGATCAAGGCTGACGAGATTTTGGTCTATGAGGTCTTGGATGTAATGTTTTAGTTGCATACAGTCAGCTATTTTATGGCCCGCCACATGGTGGTATTCGCAGTAATCATTTTCATTATACCATGCCGCTTTGAGTTCATTGTCTTGACGTGGTCGAACGGGCAGGAGTGTGACCACTCCTTGTTTGAGACATCGATTGACGACGTCCTCGATGGGTTCTGCTATTGGTGTAAAATTTCAGCGAGGTTTGCGTGGTTTATTTGGCCCTCTTGTATTATTTACATTTGCTGCATACGTATGTGTAGGTGTTTGGTTTTGGATGTGTTGGATGAATTTCACATCAGTGATGCCATTGTTTAGATTATTCCTATTCTTTCCCCAATAGCATGATTTATCGTTGGATTGCGTGTTGGTATTGTTTTTGGTATTGGGGGTGTTGTGATTGGATTTGTAGTTGTTGTTGTTGTTATTGTTGTTGTGATTGTTGTTGTTGGATTTGGGGTCATATAGTTTGATGGAGCCCTTAGCAATGAGGGCTCATTCGACAGTAGTGCCTTTGTCAATAACTTCTTCAAAGGTAGATGCGCAAAGAATTTGTAAGTGAAACCCTAGTTCCTGATTGAGATTGGCCACAAACATGGTGACAAGTTGTTTTTCAGGAATAGGCCATGGGAGCTTACTTGCTAGGCCCCTCCACCTTTGTAAGAAAGAAGTGAAAGCTTCTCCATTCTTTTGTTTGGTGTTGCAGAGGTCGGTCATAGACACCTCATGTTCAAAGTTGTAGGAGAAGTGGTTGACAAACTTCTTCGCAAGCTTAGGAAATGTTTGAATTCTAGGTGGAAGATGGGCAAACCATTCAGCGGCTTGGCCGCCAAGGATTCTTGGGAAGAGTCTCATACAATATGTGTCGTTGTGAGAGACTTCGAGGCAAGCAATGTAGAACTCCCGAAGGTGGTCCCTAGGGTCTCCCTTTCCCTTGTATTTGTCAAATTTTGGCATTTCAAAGTTTTTAGGGAAAGGGGGCATGTACAATGTGCGGTCAAATGGGAAGGGGCAAATATCCTCAAAAGAATAGTATTTGCCTTTGCCCCTAGTTTGTAGGTCATCCACCTTTTGGATTAAGCCTTGTAGGACGGTGTTGAAATCTTGTGGTTGTTGTGGTTGGAATGTGTAGGGTTGTTGGTTGGTGAGATATTGGAGGTGGGGCGGGATTTGATGTTGGAGATTGGTTTGGTTGAGGTGTTGGTGTTGCGGGTTGGGGTTCGGATTGATTGGTGTCTGCTGTTGTTGGTGCGCATAGAGTTGTTGGAGAACATGTAAGGGTATTTGGGGATTGGGATTATGTTGATTTATGGGATTATGGGGGTATGTGACATTAGATGGATTGACATGGGGTATGTGGACGTTGGATTGGTTAGATGTGTTGTGAGAATAGTTGTCGTAGGTAAGCAATGGTGTGAAGGTTTGGTGGGGGCACACTTGTGTAGGTACTTGCTTGAGTGATGTTGCCTTGTATGCCCATGGTGATTGGTGAAATGGAAGGGTTGATGGTAGTTGTGGTAGTAGAAGTGATGACGGGTTGGGAGATGGTAGGGATAGCAGTGCATGTGGGAATTGTAGATGTGGTAGTGGTTGAGGTTGTGGAGGTGGTAGATATGGTAGGTGTTGACGTTTGAGAGATGGTGGGTTGGGTATGTGATGTAGATGCTTGGGTATTTAATGGGGTAGGGATGATTGTGGAAGTGGATGGTTGTGATGATGTCATGATGGGGGGAAGTTGAGCACCAATCTTGAGAAGATGATCAAGATATCTATTTGGGTCTAATCTTAGGACTTTATCAAGTAGGTCCATGTTATCGGCATCTTGCGTGAAGCTCAAGACATCTAGGTCATCTTGGGATATGGTGGGGATGTTTTGTGTTGGAGGTGGTGGTGGTGGTTGTGTTTGTTGTAAGAAGTGAAAAGGGTTTTCGTTGGCACCATATGGGGGGATGAAGGAATATGTAGGTGGATTGTATGTTTGATAGGTGGGTATGTTGCCGTTGTTGGTGTTAGGCATGCCAAAGGGCCATTGTTCTGCCATTTCTTGATTCTTTTTGTGTTGTGATGGGCATACACGTATGGGTTTGATTAGGAGTAGAGTGGAATGGAGATGAAGACCTTAGAGAATCAGATTGATTTTGTTGGACCCAAAGATGGATGTGGTAGTGAGATGGAGTAGAAGAGAGGATATGGTGAAGATCAATATGTCTTTCCAAAGGTTTTATCCTAAGGGTGATACGAATGGATGATATTGGTTTTTGCACAAATTTTGGACCAAAGATGGATGATGATAAAAAAAGGATTTGGACTTTAATGTTTTGATTTTGATTGATTAGGATGATGATGGTGTACAAATTGAGCTTTAGGTAAGATCTAGATTTTGATTTGGCACAAAGGGATGTTTTTCTTTGTTTGGGGTAGACTAATGACCTTATACAAAGAAGGGTGATTTGTTTTTCTTGAAAGGTAGACTAATGAATTTTCAAGGAAAATGTGATGTTAATGATAAGATCTAGATCTAACTTTGGCTCAAAAGGATGACAAGCTTTGGTTGATGATTTGTTGATGGGTGTTTTGATTTGGCTGTGGATTTTTTTGTGAAATGATTTGTCTTGGTCCAAGGAGATATGCAAAAAGATTTGAAGGGGGATGGATAGATATGAATTTGAACTGATGACGATGTATCAAAGGGGGCCAACAATGGTGGTGATTGATCCTCTAAGGTCAAAGAGAAGGTGCAATTTTTGGAAAACTTTGGAGAAAATGGATAGATTGTTGTCGAATTTCTATGAGATGGATATGGATTATGGCAAAATAGATGGTGTAGATCACAACTAGATAGGTCTTTATTTCAGGCAAGTCAATCTAAAAATAGCGCCAATCCACGGGTGAAATGGCGCTACAATCAGATAGATATGGCGCTGAAACAGGGTAGACAAATTTTTGATGGCAAATTCTTGGATTTGTTTGTTTGGAATGTGACCAACTGATTTGTTTTGTCTCTTGGCAAGTTGTTTGTGAAAAATTAAAGCACTTTAACACACATTTGAATGTGAAACAACCAATAATTTTTTTTGTTTGTGAAATGACGTATGACTTTGTTTAGAACAAGCACTTTCACAACCTAAGGCGAGAATGTGACAGTATTTGTTGAATCCCCTAGCTACGCCTATTCAAAGCGGGTAGCTCCAGGATCTTAGTAGCATCGACTCCTCCTTACAATTGCACACACTTCTCATGCATACCAAGATCTAGGTTTCTTATAAGGCTTGTCCCTCACCAAACCTTTAGATTGTCCCTGCTACCTTGGCTAAGAACCGCATGAATCGGGGTTGCTTCAAGGGTTTTGCCCTCTGCGTCAACAAATAGAAGGATTTTGGCTTGCTAAAACAATGGTTCTTAGTAAGGACATCCGTTCAGGTGGTTATACGTGTGGCAGCGCTACTCTCCATTATGGAGTCTCCTAGCCTCCAAGGGTTATGCCTTGGAGGGTTTTGGGGGAGGTTGGCTGTCGGTATAACAAAATAACACCTGTCACTTGAGACTTTTGTCCCAAACACCTTATTTTATATAGCAGCTTGGAAGAGCTTGGCTTTAGCTTGATGCCGCTTGGGTTGTTCCCACCTTTTGAAGTGGGGTGGCAGGCCCTCTAAGGTTTATAAAAACAATATAATCATGAAAACACTTTTGATCCCCAAGTTCATACAAAGATGAGAGGGGAGAGCATACGTGTTCCCTATGATTATATCACACTAAACATGGTTCAATTTTAGATCTTTGGATTAAATGGGGTGTGATTAATGCAAGTTTTGTGATAAGCTTGTGATTCCCAAGGTCACCAAAATGGTGCGAGGGAAGAGAATACGCTTTCACACCACAAGAAAAAAGAGCACAAAACACTTCACACAATTTAAAGGATGATTTTCTTGATTACATGCGTGAGAGATGCAAGTTGTTGTTCTTTTTAACCAATGATGTATGCAATTTGTGGTTCTTTTTAGAGCCCAAAATTGAAGTGTTTGATTGTTGTTTGTTGGCACACAAAAGAATAAATTTTAGAGCACCAAAGTAAATGTTATAGGCACACACACTTCACACAAGGAGTTGTTTGTTTGTTGGATTGATTTTAAAGCACCAATTTGAAATGTTATCTAAGACCTAACATACAAAAGGGTTCATTTTAGTTTTCCCAAATCAAAGTGTTTGCTATCTAAACATCAAACCACCTTGCAAAAAGGCTTTGTTAGTATCCGCAGTACCTACAACAGACAGAAAAGCAAATTTCCAAAATAGCGCTAAACAAAACATGCACAGGTGCCACTGTGGGCAGAACAACCTGACTTACAAAAAAGGCGCTAAAAACTATTATGGCGCTAATTAAACACTACTATAGCGACACTTAACAAAATAGCGTCGATACAAAGTTTAGCGCCAATATATCCTACGTAAGGCGACGATGAAGACGATAGCGAGGATACAGATCTACGAAGGCGCCACTGTGTAATGCTTCAGAGAGTCATTGAGGACACGCAGATAGCGCCAATCTGAACGATGGTGTCAAAATAGGGAACTGATGCTAGTTTTTCATTTTTTTCAAAAATTTGCCATAACCTCCCCCTATAATTCCTAGTTTTTCTGCAAAACAGAGAGCAAACTACAACAGAAAATGACAGGAAAAGCCAATCAAAAACTCGTGAGTAAGGTTAGTATGAAAAAAAAAGTTGCACAGAGATAGCGCTAATACAGTAATAGCACTGAAATATGGTTGCGATAGCGCCACTGCGAAGGGTGGATAGCGCTGAACCTGCAAAAAACACATACTCACACCAAAACTCACAAACAAAGATTAGATTCGGACCTTGTGGGTCCCACTGGGTGTGCCAATGTAGATTAGATAATGCAAAGAAGGCAAAATACTAAATCAAATGCAATAAACACAAGATTATACCTCACATGCAAACCTAATCCCATCAAGGGAGGAAGGAGCCTTTGCACCCAAAACAAGCTCCTAAGACCAAGATGATCCCTAGACTATGGATTTCAATGTGAAATGCTCTTCAATTGTACAACTCACTATCCTAGCTCAAGAATGATTTTGGCATGGTAACTTTGCATAAACTTGGATGATGAAAATGACTTAGGAGAGGTTGTATTTATAGATTTTTGGAAAGGATTTTGATCCAAGGGTGGAGATTGATTGGAGAGATCAATGGTGGAGGATAAAAGTGATGTGGAGGGCCTAGATTTGATCTTGGGAGATGGAGGGCTAGGAATAAAAGTAAATCTTTTATTCATTTTTGGGAAAGGGGTGAATAAATGAGGTTGGGTGAGATGGATTATTTGTGAATTAAAAATTCACATGGGGAAGGGTAAAATGAATTAAAAATTTATTTGGGGAAGAGTGGATATTAATGAGTTATGACATGTGTAAGGGGTGTAAGAGGTATTTAATGAAGATTATGACAAATGTGTATTAAAAATTGATTTATGTGGCATGGAAATCAATTTTTTATTCATGGGTTGTGAGGAGAAGTGTTAATGAGGGTTTGACCCAATTAATTAAGGTGATTAACCTAATTAATATGGCTGGAATAAATTAGCAAAGGGATTAGTGGGAGGATTAGATTAGTTAATTAGTGATTTAATTAATTAATCTTAAGGCTAGGATGAGGTAGGCTAGGGTAGGCAATTAAATAATAGCTATTTAATTGTCTAGGGTAGGGATAGGTTAATTAGTAGGCTAGATTAATTAGTTAACATGGTTTTAACTAATTAATTAGATTTAGAGAAAATGGGGGAATTGATTTAATAAATTTTGCATATTTATTAAATCAACTGGCTAAGGTTTGGACTATTGAATTAATAGAATTAATTCAATTTTGGGGATACAATGGTGTGGATTTAGAAAATAAAAGGGGTAATTAATTAAATAAAAATTTAATTAATTGGTTGGAAAGGAAATTGGTGTGTTTAGGGATGTCGGGAGTCAGTTTAGTGGTCGAGACATTTTTAGGTGTCTACAGTTACAATTCTCCTAAGTAGAGCCCCACTGCCAGCGAGCATCTATAGCCCCAGTAGAGTTACTTAGATGGCTTAACCTGGATTTTTTAGTAAAATCCATTTTATTTATTTTTGTATTTTATATTTTATTGATATTTGAAAGAGAGTTCATAAGATATTGCAATCATAACTTCATGATGCAAGGAGTGGCCACTTGCTGGAATCAAGCTGAGAATTGTAATGGTAGCAAGGGTGACCTCAGATTTTTCACCTAATATCTACACTGGTAGGTTCAACAAACCCAAGGATTTTACGTGTGTCATTGTGAGAAATCTCCCTTGAATAATCAACCCACTATTATTGAATACAAAATTTAACAAGTAAAATAACTTTCTACATTCATGACAGTCACAACAAGTTATGCATAAATTACAAATAATTAACCTGAATGTTCTGAATTTCCTATTGTTTTCAATGGTTGTTAGTCTACTCCATACTCTAAATCAAAATAAACATCCCTGCTGAGGAAACACAACACACAAACAAAACAAATGGACTGTACATACAACTAACCTACGAAAGGAAACAACAGAAAGAAAGACAAGGAAACAAAGAAAAGAAACAAAACAACTAGTCTACCACACTATACAAGACACTACAAGGAAAAAAAACCAAGGAAAAGACCCAGAGACACCTGTATCTATATACTTCCTTAGATTGTGTAGGAGCATCAGGGCATTAATTATGGTTCTGATCCTGGTAAATTCATCTTTGTATTCTAAAAAATATTCTAGTATTCTAAATTCATTGTGTTTAACAGAATAATCTCTAATAATCAATAATAGGGGAAGCTCATCATGTTTATGATTAATCCATATGCATGTCTTATCTCCCAAATTTCCATAATCAAAATAATAATCAACATTATTCATTGTGGAAAGGAAAGATACAACCTAATGCATCTCTAGTTCTGTAGGACATGCTTGTTTGTTGATAGTTGTTCCTCCATTTAACTATGCACTTTTATTGCTTGGCTCACTATCTGGTCTCACCTCAAATTGAAGGATGTATGGCTCTGGATGGATTATTTCTTCATCTTTATCCAGCTTTGTTCCTTCATTCTAGATGTTCAGTTTATCCTCAAGTTCAGGAAACATCTAGATGTTCTCTTTAATTCCCTACACATCAACATCTAAATGAGTATCTTCATCATCATAATCTGATATACAGAAATTTATCATTACTAGATCATTTTATTGTAAATGTGAAACAACATTTGATTCATGAAAATACTTCCCTATTTCACTTTCAAAATGACATTGGGTTGGCATCTGATCATGCACAACAACTCCAAAGTTTTCTGCATCTTCAACTTTCATGAATTGTTCATCAAATAACTCACATTTACCATCCAGTAAGGCATCTGGTTCCATTGTCCTGCAACAATCTTGCATTTAATCATCCAATTTAAAGCCATCAAACTCAAGATTTACTTCTTTTCCTATGATTTCATTAGTTGCTAAAATAGGAACCCCATCAACAGCAGTGCTTTTAAATTGTTCTACCACCTATTTACACTTTTTTATCAACTCATTTCTATCAAAACTGCTAAATTCAGATCTAGAAACATCATCCTGACAAGCATTTAATAATTCAATATATTTGTTTAGCGTATCAAGATCAATTTCATATTTATCTTCTCCCTCATCAAATCTTTCTTGCTGATTGTCTGATGACATGAAACAAGAAGCACTTTCTTCTCTAAGGTTTTCAAAAGATTCATACCTACACTTTGTCTCACCCTTATTAGGAAGTAGAGAACTTCTATCAATCTCACCAGAAAATGACTTAAGGAAAGATGTTTCTTTTTTTTATCAAAAGTATTAGGGTCAGAATCAAAGACTTTATCCTGACAAGTGGTTTCTTCTCTACAAATTTTGATAGATTTATACCAGCACTTCCCTTTTGAAGAACTCCTATCAATGTCACCATAAAATGACTCAAGGAAAGATGTTTTACTATCATTTCCTTCTAGAACTGATTCAGCTATTGTATTTTCTGAACAACTCTTGATTATGAGTGTTGTCTCTTCTTGTTGTTCCATAATTTCTTCATTTTCCCGCCAAACTTCAGCCCTAAACACATCTATTAAAAATATTAGTCCTCTCAAATATAAATCCAACCTTGTGAGGAAAGTTAAACAATTAATTTCACTGTGCTCTACAGTCTGGTGTATCCTGCAACAATTGGATAAACCAAAGTTAGATAAACTTTGAGGATAAAGCTACCTATTTAAAGTTTCCTAAAATAAAGGAATGTTAACTTGACAACTATCCTCATATGCATCCATCAAAATGAGACTCTATTTTCAATTTTTTTTTGAAATTTTAACAAGATCTACCATATCTCAGAATAAAACTTGAAAGCCCAGATAATGTTGTATAAAACATTTACAGAAATCCACAGATTCTTTCTCATGCCCTCCTTCTAGCGCCAAAAAACTATTGATGATTGTTTTTACACAGTCATAACAAAATTTAAAATTCACAAAATGAACCTAACTATCTTGAAAGATATGAAGAAATCAATTAAGATTTGCTTAATCCCAAGTTTATGTATGGTCAAGTCTTGACTTGCTGAGACAATTTAGTAGGTTGATGTGAAGCTGTAATATGCAAGGGGCCTTACATGATTTAGGGTTTCTTGATGATTTACTTGACTCAAACTATGCAAAACATTACAAATATCATCATTTTATTCCTTCTTTTTTGCATGAACTTGTTACTATATTACAAAGCTCTATATGATTTATATTATTGCAAGCTCTTCCTTTTCAAATATTATGAAAACTATCTACTATCAACTCTGTTGTTCATGTTTTTTTTAAATATGAGACAATTTCCTTTAAATTTCTGCGTTTTAAGCTAAGTATTTCAAATGGGTTAGGAAAAGTTAGAGAAATCTAAACTAAACTTCATTTTTACTATAGGATCTAAATGTTCTGTTATGCACTTTGCAAGTAATGCAGTAAATTGATCAAATCCACATATTAAACCTTAAATGTAAGCCCTGAGTATTTTCACAGACTTATAGTCAAGATTGCAATCTTTAAGAGATATTGTTTCAAATACAAAGAAGAGCCAAAAGACACTCAGAAAATAGATGCAGAATTCCAGATTCATTTGTATTCAAAACACACAGTCATATATGATTTACAATGTATGAATGACTCTTAGCTTCATTAATCAAATTACAGAAAACTTACAAATCTTTACAAATACAGTAAGGAAGTAGGATGTTCCACACGTTCTTTATTTCAGACATAGGCGACCTCCCTCTACTTCTAAACTAAAAGGTCTCTCTATTCTAAATGCTGAGATAAATTACAAGTTCCAGCTCTATTCTAAAAATTCCTATGAATCCATGTGTAAAATATTATAGTGTAAAGGGGGCAATATATAGCTATGACCATCCCTAATACAACTCCAAAACCCTAGTTAATCAATGATCTATACTTCAAGTTGTAGCATCAATGATAGAAAAATCCCACCCAAAAATATCTTTGATCAGTATACTCATCCTGGGTGTAAGATGCCCTTTTGGAAACCCTAACAGCTCAAAATATCCTCTGTTGTCTATTTAATAATGTTTTGTCTCCAACTGCATTTTGTCTTCTCATTGAAGTCCTTTACTTCTTTTTGTTTCTTCTGTGATCCACCGCCATTCTGTGATGTCATCGCCATTAAGTTTCACCTGCGTATTTCTTCTCATTGCCATCCTTATCTCTTTTTTGCTTCCTTGGTGATCTAATCTACCACTATGTCTACAACTCTGCAATTTTCTAGCTATTTCGTTCTACAACATACAGTCAAGAATTAAGCACCATCATTTAATAAACTAGCAGGAAGATAAACATTACATTAAATCAGGTTCTAAATGTGCAAACATAGCTATCGAGCTATGAATTTTTAGTATCCGTGAGCAATTACATATCTAAATTCATATACAACACGAAGAATGGCCAAGTCAACCATCGTTGACTAAAGACATGCTATCAGGCTCCAAAATAACTTCAAAATCTTATCACTTTGCTTTCCCGCCCTTTTCCTTGTATATCAGGTGTTAATTCCCTGTATATCATGAATGTATGTTACAACATACAAGCGCCCAAAATATACAAAGAATTATCTGTATTTTAACTTCTCTTTGAATCCTCGCTTTGTACATTTCCCCTTGCATATTGGGTTATACTTTATAGACATACAAGCATAAAAACATACAAGAACTTTTCTATATTTATCTTTCTATTCACATCTGATGCTTGTATATCAGAATGCATCTATCACTTGTATGTATCACTTGTATCTGGAGATATGCATTGGAATTTATACAAGCCTATACATACAAGCGCCTTTGTATGTCCCTGTCGGACTTCAAAATCTTATAAACCACAACTTAACTCATAGTCGGTTCCATGTTGCATACAATGCAATGTATCCCCTTTGATATACATTTGGGTTTTGATGCATTACATTAACCAAATTGAAATCCTCTTTAGATTCCGGCACTTGTATGTATTAAGTAATGTATGTTTCGAAACATACAAGGCATGGAATGTACAAGCATTACTTCCCTCTTAATAACTTTTTAGTTCCAGCGCTTGTATATTCCATGATGCATATATCGAAACATACAATGAACCCCAATGCATCTAATAAATTGGATTGAAACTCTTCCTGAAATCCATGTTGTATGCTCACAATGTATGTATCAAGACATACATTGCCAAACATACAAAGATTTGTCTTTATTTCATAATGTTTCAGGTCCACTGCATGTATATTTTGCTGCATGTCTTCAATATGCAAAAGCACAAAAAATACAATGACTAAACCAGCCTTGATAAAATTTTTGGTTTCACAATGTATGTCCCTCAATGTATATCCAGCAATGTATATCCGGAAACATACAACGCGCGATATACATACAAGGATTTAACTTGTTTTCATAACTTTTTGATTCCGGCCATTGCATATTGCGGGTCTTGCATTTTTCAACATGTATGCTTCGCTTGTATGTATAAACATACAAACACCAAATATACAACTCGTGGAAATAAACCCCTTATACCTTTTAATTGCAAACTTCGTTGGGTCCGTGACTTGTATGTACAAATAAAACATTAGCAAATGCATACAAGTAAAGAAACAACCCAACATACAAATTGTTTTGTAAATGCAATATACAATGTGATAGCATACAAAGGACTTTGCATATACAATGACCCGACATACAAAGGACCTTGTATGTTGACCATACAAGCCCGATTGTACATTTTACCAAAACACTCATAACTTGCAAAATACAAGGAATTTTAAGATGGTTCAAAAAGTAACCCTAGCTCATTTTTGACAAGAAATTCACCCATATTCTGCCCTAGTACTGAAATGTATTTTTTCTCTAGTTTTAACAAAGTTTGCAATTTTCACTCCCTTTTTCCCTTTACCACCAAACAGACCCACACAAACAAATGAAAGAAAAAGCCACAGCAGGGGTCCTCATTTTACTAAGGAGTAAAATGGGGCGTGTTGTGAACATCACAACAGTGCGGACTTCCTAGTTCTTGAATGGTTTTCCATTGTCAGTGATGATGGAATGAGGGATACCATAACGAAATATGATATAATGGAGGATGAACTTGGATATCTGGGTTCTAGTGGTGAAGGTGAGTGGTATTGCTTCCACCCACTTAGTGAAGTATTCGGTAGCTGTGATGATGAACTTATGGCCATTAGATAATGGTGGATGTATTTTGCCTACGAGGTCGAGTCCCCATTGTGAAAAAGGCCACGATGTTGTGATTGGTTGCAATTCTTGTGCTGGTGCATGAATGAGATCTCCATGCTGTTGACATGGCAAGCATTTTTTTATAAACCAGTGGGCATCCCATTCCATGGTTGGCCAATAGTATCTAGTCCTCAGGATCTTTTTAGCAAGAGTGGGTCCACTTGAATGTGCCCCACAGATGCCTATTTCTACCTCTTGCAAGGCCACTTTAGTTTCTCTAGAGTCTAAACATCATAAAAGCATGGCATCAAGACTCCTTTTGCATAGGGTATCTCCTACAAGGGTGAAGCGGGAGGCTTGATGAATGAAAGATTTTTGTTGTGAGGCAGATAGGTTAGGAGGGATGATGTTATCATGGAGATATAGATAGGTTTCTTGATACCACGGGGATAAGGGACTAATGACTTTGCACACTAGCTCCAATTGGGGAACATCATATGCTGGAATAGGGAGCTCCTCTATCAGGAATTTGCACTTCTTGCTATCCTTCTTCATGTCAACCAGGGACCCAATGGTGGCCATGGTGTCTGCAACTTTGTTGTTTAGCCTTGGGATTTGTTTGAAGTGGATGTCATCAAAATAGTCTTTAAAGTCATCGACCATCTTTTTATAAGGCAGGAGTTTATCATCCTTGGTCTTGTACTCATTGTTTACTTGCCTAATGACCAATTGGGAGTCTCCATACACTGTCAGCTTCTTAATTCTCCATTTGATTGCCATTTAGAGACCTGTGATAAGGGCCTCATACTTTGCCACGTTGTTGGTACATGGGAATGTAATTTTGAATGACTTGGGGATGGTGTCACCTTGAGGGGTAACAAACAAGATGCCTACCGCCAACCCTTTGTGTGTGTATGACCCATTGAAGTACATTTTCCATGTTTCTATTGTCAGTGCTATTGTCAAGATGGCTTCATCAGGGAATTCTGCCAGTGTAGGATATTCTGCAGGAATGGGTGCTTCAGCTAGCTGATCCACGATAACCTGTCCTTTGATAGCTTTTCTCTTAGTATATTCAATGTCAAATTCAGTGAGGATCATGACCCATTTTGCCATTCTCCCAGTAAGAGCAGCTTTGTTTACCTAATATTTTAGTGGATTGATCTTGGAGATGAGTTTAGTTTTGTGATTGAGCATGTAGTGTCTTAGTTTTTTTGAAGTAAAGACCAGGGCTAGACATGCTCACTCAATTGGTGTATAGTTTATCTCATAGGATATTAGGGTGTGGCTGATGTAATATATGGCTCTTTCCTTCCCTTGTTCATCGTGTTGTGCTAGTAAGGCTCCAATAGTTGTTTCTATTGCTGAGATATATAATAGGAGGGGTTCTCCTTGCCTTGGTAGAGTTAGGACATGGAGATTAGCTAGATAATCTTTTAGCTGGTTGAAGGTAGCCTGACACTGAGTGTTCCATACAAAAGCTGTATCCTTTCTGAGTAGATGTTAGAATGGTTGACATTTATCGGCAAGTTGAGTAATAAACTGACGAATAGATTAGAGTTTCCCTTGCAGACTTCTTAGCTATTTTAGGGTTTTTGGAGGAGGCATTTCAATTATACGCATTCTGGTATACGTAAAGATGCCAATTGGGGTAGTAGAAGCTATCTTATGTTGATCTTCTTGAGCCACATCAATTTGGTTGTATTCTGAAAACCCATCAAGCATAGACATCATCTCTGAACCAGACACAATTTGTAAAATATGATCCATTACTAGTAGGGGATAATTATCTTTCAGAGAGGCCTAATGTAAATTCCTAAAATCAACACAAATCTAAATCTCCCCATTCTTCTTCCTAACAAGAACAATATTTGCCACCCAAGTAGAGTGGTGAATAGGGTAGATGATTTTAGCCTTTGGCATTTTGTCAGTTTCATTGAAGATGGCTTCAGCTATTTTTGGATTACAAGTCCTTTGCTTTTGTCTAAAAGGTATGGTGCCAGGCTTCAAGGGAATATGATGCTGTATTTCTCCACTTTTGAACTTCTTAAGATCAACATAACACCATGCAAAAACATCCTTATATCTGATAAGAAGAGAAATTAAATATTCCCTTTCTTCTTTGGAACAACATTTACCAATGCACACAATTTTAGGATCAACTTCAGTGCTAATATTCATCTTATCATAATCAGTTGAAGTTGTAATGGAAACTTTATTCTTCTTCTTAAGGTATTAATCATGCTGATTAAAAAGATCTTCAAGAGAGACAAGCCCCTTAGGAATCTTATTACCTTTTAATTGTACAACTCTTGAGCTTGATTCATCAGAGGACTCTGTTTCTCCCTCCAAAACATCGTTACTATCATCACTACTACCTTCAAAGAACACGCTAGTAAATGCTTCAATTTTTTCAAGAAACGAAATAATCTAATGATCATAATTAAAAACTTATCAGTGATTAACATTGTCAGGAACATTGGGCCTATACACTACTTCAATCCTATATGATTTATTCTTAAAATCTAGATGTGGTAGGAGAAGAGATGCTGAAACAACTAAGGAATCGGTTCTAGTATTTTGTTCTCTAGGTATTTCCTCTATGGAAAAAGCATCACAATTTTCAATACAATCCCATACTCTACTTCAATAATGCCTCAGTCTACCATTTTTAATTGTGTACAACTTTCTTACCTTAACAATTAACTTGGCATCTCCCTTAACCTTCAACTATTTCACACCTCTTTCTCTAGCTAACTCCAGACCTAATAACAAAGCTTCATCTTTTGTGGTATTATTAGTGTTCTCAAACTCCAATTTGAAAGCAAAAGGAAAGGAATAACCATCAGGTGAAATCAAAACAACCCCTACCCCTGATCCTATGGTAGAACAACTTTATCAAATTCCAGAGTCCATAACTCATCAACTATGTCAGGACTGATTAAACTTGTCTCTTCATCCCCTATTGATGTACACATGTAGGTACCTAGTCTAGTTTCTACAAACAAGATGTCTACCCTACGGTCTCTTGATTTAAGCATGGTAAACTTGGCTTTGGGTTTAGGATTGATGCAGACTTTCTTCCCTTCCACAAGTATTAGGGCATGAGACCAATCCATTTGAATTTCCCCACCCAAGTCTTTATAGAAACTATGACTTAAGAGCATTCCATAACTGGCGAGTATGTCTGCCACAAGAATAGTTAGCTTCAATCTTTTCTTTAGGAAGGAAGCCAAAATACTCTGAGCATCTTTAATTTGACCCAAGATGGGTACCAGAGAACTATCCATTGAGAAACATTTTCCATGGGAAGGCATATAGGATAATCCTAGGGCTTTAGCAACTTGAGCAGGCATAACATTTTGTGAGGCTTCAGAATCAATAACACAGTTACTGAGCTTATAACCAACACTGTACAAGGAGACATAAAAAGGTGCTGGTTTGTTAAAAGGATTCTAGGGACTAGGGTCTTGAGAATAGGTATTTGAACAATTCTAGTGCATGGAAAGCATTTCAGTATCACTGGACACGTGAGCATTACAATTTGAAGGGGAGGATTCCTGTTTAATATATTTGACTAGTCTATCAAGCTCAGATGGATCAAGCTTCAAATATTTATCTTGAGAAATTTTAATCTTTGTATTCTTACAGGATTCTACAATATCAAATGAAATTGAGACATGAGGTTTAGAAGATGAAGTAGATGGTACCTCGGCAGCTGCAACTTTGGGTGTCATGTTCTCTATTTTCTTAGCCTCATTTTGTCTAGTCAAGATATATTTAGGGGCAGAGCTGGAATTACTGGACTGACCTTGAGTGTTCTGACCTCTTTGTGTTTGTTGGCCCCTAGTAAACACAGCACAGTTGGAGTTGTCAACTTCAATATATACATCTTCTCCACTTCCTTCATCTGATTCATACTCAAATAAATTCACACCAACATCACTAGATGTGAGAGGTTCCTCCACCAAAGGCTCTTCACTATGTTCATTTGTGGAAAGCATTTGCATAAACCGCATCATCTCAGGGCAGGATGCCCATTGTGGTTAGAGGTAAGATAGAAATTGTAGACCATATAGTTACTTTTACTCCTTGATGGTCCTTCAATAGCTAACCATTGGGTAGGACCATGCAATTTCAATGTCTGATTATAACCCCCTTGAGGAGGTTGTTGAGGACCTTTGGGCATCTAACATTTTAGTATGATAATGTCATTTTCCAACCTCTAAATAACCATGTCTATTGAACTAGATAGTGCAGGTTTACCAGTTTGGAACTCCCTTTTCCATTTCCTTGCAGTATTCAAATCCTCTTCCACAACGATAGACAATGATTGGGCATCGGCTATGTTAGGGACTCCTTGCCTTTTAATAGCATAAATGACATCAGGTGGCAATGAATTGATAAAGAAACACATCAATCCATCTCTGAGTCTAACATTTTCAAAGATTCTATTTGAAGCCTATTAAACTTGGCTACATACTCTCTCATTTGTTCATGGATCTCCTTCTTCATAGAGGAGATTTGAGCCACTAATGTGTGTTCATTATCAGTAGTTTTGAATCTATCTTCAAATCACTACCTCATTGTATCCCAATCTCTAATAGAGGCATTGTGAAGGTGATAAAACTATTTAGCAGTTGTGTCAACCAGTGACTCAACAAACACCCTGATAGACACATCTTCATGCTAAACCCCAAGGATGGAACATGCAACAAACAAAGCATTAAGGTGCTCTTTGGGAGTAACCTTTCCATCACCCCTAAACTTAGGTAGAATTTTGCTTGATCCAATAGGTTGATCATGCAGGTTAGCACCAAGGCTGAGTGGTCTAATGGCAGTACCCCATGGAACAGGTGGAGGCTGTGGATGAGCCATATTAAAAGGAGGGAAATTTACTTATAAACATAATACAATACCGTGTAGGGTCAGGTTTGGACAAGATGAACTAGCGGTACTTCTTGTGGGTGGAGGAGAGGATGGTCTGCTCAAAGATTTGACCTTTCTTGTGGGAGGGTAGGGAGAAAAATTTCAAGATTAGAGCAAATCAAAGTCAATATTGACTATACCCTTTTTCCTATCTCCTCATGTGTATCTTTTCATAGCCCACTTCTATAGATATATTAATAAAATAATTAAGTAGAGTCTCTAAGCCACTTAATGGTAATTACGGGGTGTAACATCAGAAAATGTTCCCTTGGGGGCTTTTCCCTCATAAGGTTTAGCTCCCAGGTTTTTAGTGTGCATTTAGGACATATTACATCATATTTCAACATCCCGATGAGAAAACCCCTAAGTGTCTTAGAAAATAGGACCGAGGAGGACCACTTGAGATAATCCCTAATCAAAATAGGGAGGGAGGACTTGGGTGCCCATGCCCTAGTCCTACCCTATTCTGGGTTACTCCCAATTTTTGGGTGTCGTCTTGTGACCGTTATTTGGGTCCTATGCTGATGTGAATTAGGAAAATAAATGAAGTTAGAAATACAAACCAAATGCATAAATACACAAAGTTATACCTTCAAATGTGATCCCTCTCCTTGATAGGGTGGAAGGAGTTGCACCCAAACTCCTTAGATTTACCCAAGTAGATGAATGTGGGTTGCTCAATGCATTCAACACAATGTAGATGAGAGATTGGAGGATAGATTGATAGATTGGATAGAGACGAGAGATAAGGCTAGAGTGATTTTGGCATTATGATGGTATGATGAGGAGATTTGAGAGAAATTTGGGTATAGTTTGGATGCAAGAAGTTCTTCTTAATGGCTTAAAGAAGGGTCTCATTTATAGATTTTTTGAAAATGGATGGAGGGTGAGGATTAAAAGATGAGATCAAGGGCTAGAAATGCTTGAGAGTTAGGGTTTGGATTGAAGTCATAGCCTTGTGACAAGTGTCACAAGGGGAGTGGATGAGAGAGATCAAGGGTTGAGATTTGGTCAATGGATTTGGAGGGCTCTCATTATTTGTGAATTTTAAATTCACATTGGGAAGAGGTGTGGATGATAGAAATGAATCAAAATTTTATTTTTGGGAAGAGTGGATATGAAAAGTGAATTAAAAATTCAACTCATGGGGGAGTGTGAATTAAAAATTCACTTTTATGTGGAGATGTGAAGGTTGAAGGACACATGTACACTTACATGTGTAAGAGGGTGATAAATGAGGTGTAAGGAAGATTTGACCCTTTGAATAAAAAATTGATTTTTATTCAAAGGTGTGTGGGAGGATGGGCTAAGCAAGATTAATTAAGTGTTAAGCTTAATTAATCTAGCTCTAGGGGATATGTAGGCTAGGGTAGCTAATTAAATAATTAATATTTAATTAAACTAGGATAGGGATAGGTTGATTAATAGGCTAGATTAATTAGATAAGCATGATTTATCTAATTAACAAGGATTAGGGAGATGGACAAATTAACTAAATAAATATTGAGAATATTTATTTAATCAGTGAGGATATAGTTATAAGGTATAGTGATAAATTAAATGAATTAATTGATCACCAAGGATGGGTAAATGGTCAAGGTAGATGATGAGGGATAAATTAATTAAATAAAATGAATTTTTTTAATTAATAGAAGGGATAATTGATGGTATAGAAATACGAGAAATTGGTTTTGCGAAGCAAGTCAATTTTAGCTGTTTACAGCTGACATGGTAAGTTTGAATTTCAAAATTATTGGCGAGAGTGTTTGTAGATGCATATAAAAGAATGTTTATGCATTCATTTGTAAACTAGATGATTACTAGCAAGCTATTGTGTTCTAAAGGTGATTCAAGGCTTTCATTGTGTTGCAAGAGAAGATTTGTGTTGTCTATGTGTTTGTATTTACATATTTGAGCAATCATCTCCTCATGGCATGAAGAGCTTCTTTCTCCCATGAGATCTTGACTACAAGGTGATATCATTTGTGTTTGTAAGCATTTATCATTTGGTTTTTTCCTCTGCCTCCCAAGGGCATGCACTCTCCATTTGACAATGGTGTTTAGAAGACTTGAATGTCTCTCCAGGGCTTGACTAAAGCAAGCCTCTAAACAACACAACCCCCTCCCAAAGTTTTCATGATTGCAAGTTACAAGTTGGAGTTACAGACAAAGTGAAGTTGTAGGATGGTACAACATAGTGTCAAAATTACAGATCAGAGAAGAAAACAACTCCCTGGACTAGGACACCTGCTCCTTAGTCTTCAAAGTTTTGCAATGGGAAAATCTCTGGTACAACAGATACAGGTTGCAAACTAAGCTTCCAGATATAAAAAAAACTAGGGCATTGGACTTGGGTGCCCTCTCTTTAGTGCCCAAATTTTTCATCTCTGAATGCCAAAAATAGGTGCACAGTTATTTGTTATTTCACATCTTTCTGTAGCAACATTTTCCGTAATTCATTTGTTTAGTGCCGTATTTGCATAATTAGGGTTTTAAGGTATCATTGAGCATAAGAGATCATAATTGGAAATAAAATCATAAAACTTAAGTTTCCCTACATCTTACAATGACCTAGGGTAGGATAGTACATTGCAACTCGACCCGAGGTCCTTGAATGAAAGGGTGAAAGGAGGATACATACATAAAACTACCAAAAACCAACTATCCAAATTTTACCCTTTACATTTTGGTGAACCCATGTTATTGGACTTGTTTTCACCTTGCTGAGTGTTTTGTTTCAAATTTGTATTGATTTTCATTCATTCAAATAGTCATTCATCTTATTGCATTGGGAAATTTACAAAAAAATTGAAAAATTGAAAAAAATTGGAAAAAAAATTGCATTCTAGGGTTTTCATGTTGCATCAATTAATTTGAAATTCATCAAGTTTCTGATTTTTGCATTAGATCTTATTTGAATTGTAGAAAATTACAAATTTTAACATCTTGCACTGCATTTTCATCATAAAATTGCTAGGGTTTTGTTGAAAATTGTGAATTTTGCATATAACCTAGTAATTCCAAAATCTAGGGTTTGTAGGTAAAATCTTGTTTCAGATTTTTCTATTGATTTTAGAGGTTCATTCAAATTTGAATTTATCTATAGTCTTGCATTTTAGAAAAAAATTGCATTTAGATTTCAAAAATTTGCATTTTTGCATAGAAAATTTTAACAAAAAACTAGCATTTTCATTGATTTTTCATTAGATCTGCACTTACATTTTGTATGTTAGAGCATGAAAATCATTTATAGATCTAAGAGAATGTAATTTTAATTATATATCAGCTTGAAAAACATTCATATAGAATTTTACATCAAGATCTCAAACCTAGGGCTTGAAAAACATTAATTTTCACTAGATTTTGCCTTATCGACTCTCTAAATTTGCACTATAGCCATGTTGTAAAGATATTTTTTCACTAATTGGATGATATCAGGAGTATTATCTGCTTCCCCTCCTAAAATTCTTTACAACACCTTGTTATTGGCCTCTTGTATTGAAAATTTGGTGAAAATTTGCCTATTTTTGCTATTTTTGCCCTAGGGTTTGCCCTAGTTTGCACCCTAAGTGTGTTGTAAAAAATTTTATGGATTGAGGTGACTGATATAATTTCTATTATTTTCTATACCTCCTTAAATTATTTACAACACCTCTTTTGATAGGTCTTGGAATTGAAAAATCATGAAAAAGTACCTATTTTGCTATAGTTTCACTAGGGTTTGATCTTGAGTGGCACTATAAGTGTGTTGTCATAGATATTTTGGAATTAAGTGGCTGTTATTACTAATATAATTTGATTTCCATTATCATTTTTCTCACAACACCCTTTGTCATTCTCTTTTGCATTGAGATTTTGTGAAAAAATTACATATTTTAGTGTATTTTCACTATATTTTGACTTGTCATTATCTTAGATTTGCATCAAAAGTGTGTTGTAAAGGATTTTATTTCTGTATTGGACTGATATCATACATATTATTTTCTTTCCCTGATCAAAATCTTTACAACACCTTTTCTTTCAGATATTTGCATTGAAAAAGTATAAAAAATCAAGCATTTTAGGTCATTTTTGCACATAGTTTTGCACTTGTCTTTTGCATACTTTTGAAAAAAATTTAAAATTTGACTTTGCATTGATGTTACAATACATTTAATTATGGCATCTTAATCTCATCAATCTTTGGTTTCTTTACATACATATATCAAAAACTTCAAGAATTTCTACAAATTTCTTAATATGAATCCTCATGTTCTCACTTATTTACAAACTATATATCACAAAGATATATTTAAATGCTCTTCACTTGAAATCCTTGACTATGTATCTAATTTTGACAACTTCACATCTCTCATGAATACATACCCTTGGGTAGTAGGAGATTTGACAAAACACATTGAGAATGATGAGAGTGAAAGTTCTCTTAATGCTTTGGATGTAATAGCTAAAACATATGATGATGAAATAGAAAATGACTCCTCCTATGAGGATATGCTAACACAAGAGGATGAAATCATTGACACATTCTTAAACATTACCCTCCCTTCATTGGCAAATGAAACACCAGTGGATAAAGGGCTCCCTCTCAAGAAGGCTTCCTCATGGGTGGAAAAAGACTATTCACCTAACGATCATTTGGTGCATGAGACCTCTACAGATAATCCATTAAACCTTCCACCTTTGATTTAAAACTCAAGAACCTTAGATGAGAAGACTATGGATAGCTCTAGTTTTCCTAACAACACCATACCTTCCTCTCATCCCATTGCTCTCCCTGGCCAAGATGTAGCATTAGTGGATGAGAAAAGGTCTCTCACATTAAATCCTTTAGGGATGGATGTTGGGTGCAATCAAGAGGGAAACAATGTTAATTCAATAATCATTAATAGACTTGGTAGCAATATTCCTAAAATGATTGTTCAAGGGGCACTTAGTGCACCCTCTTTCTTAACGCCAGTGATTACGATTCAAGGTAAACCTACCTATGACCTCTTCAACTATGCAAAGAAAATTACTCAAAGAAATCACAGTGTTCAAAATGTAATTGCTCATACATACAACACCCATAATAACAAGCAAAGTCAGCAAGCACTTCATTTTCCTGCCTCTCTTCCATGTTCTCAATCTATTCTCCCTCCACCACCTTGTCATACTCATCAAAGTGGTCAAGAGTATGATCTTGTCGAACAGCTTCATGCTACTCTGACTAAGATCTCTCTTTGGGATTTAATACAAACATCATCTACATACCATGGAATGCTCCAAGAAGCTTTGTAAAAGGTGATTATCCCACCTACTGCTAATCCTAATGATGTAGCAATCATATTGGATAGTATGCATGCAACAGAAATGGATATTATCTTTCAACCACATGAATTACTGTCAATTGAAGTTCAAAAACAATACGATCCACTTATGATCTCTGTCACAATAAATAAAACATTGGTAAAATGAGTTATGATTAACAATGGATCAGCTCTTAATGTTTGTAGCATTGAGCTACTGCACAAAATCAAGGTTGACACATAAAAAGTCAAACCAAATGGCATTAGCATTTGTGGCTTATATAATGTTGGACGACAATTTGTGGGCACTATAACTCTACCTATACAAGTAGGATATGTTCTTGTGCCTACCTTGATTCATGTCATGCCTTATTCTTTATCTTACAACATGATTCTTGGTAGACCTTGGATTCATGCATTAGGGGTGGTTCCTTCCACCCTACATCAACCAATCAAATTTATATTCAAAGGTAAACTTCATACTATTCACGTCGATCCTAAACCAGATAACTATTTATATATTGAAATGCAAAAACCAGTCGACATTCATATGAGCTTAAACAATTTACGAACTAAGTCATCAATGCTTCTGGCCATAGATAATGTTATACAAGACTCTAGAAGATTAAATGTACTCTTTGGTGATTATTGGGGCCCATTGGATTTCAATCCTTGCAGTATAGGGGAATATAAAATTAATAGCCTTGACACATCAAAAGTAGCATCAATCTCACCTAAGCAATCTTTTGTAGCACCTAAGAAACATAAAGTCCTCCTAGTAGAAAATAAAAACAATACTCTCACTTATACCACAAACTATGAGACCTATGAGGTTTCACTATCCCCTAAAGAAATCACATCCCTCTATGGTTGCGGATTTAAAATCCTTTATAAAAATTGTGACTATCTAGGCAAGAGATGTGGTGTAAATCAATAAGGAATTTGAGTACCTATAGAATCCGCTTCAACACATTACTCAAGTGGTATTGGATATAATCCTTTTAAAGAAAAGAAAGCCTCTTGTTGTCCTAAACTCAATGTTAATGAAATTGAAACAAGACCAAAACAACATGAGAGATATCCTAGATATGTATGCTCTTAACATTGGGATGAAACATGTAAGTATCTCTAACCCCTTATCTCTCTCATGATGTTCTTCCCCTGTGATGTGTTATGTGTTGTTTAGGCCTCCTGGGGTGACTCCTGATTCTCTTGTAAGGTTCAAGATAGTAGGAGACCACCTCTATTGTGACCTTCTTCTATTTGTATCATCATTCTTCTATATTGCCTCTCTCTGATTTCATTGTTGTGTGTTGTGTCTTACAGATAGAGCATTGCAATTGGTGACTTAGGGGTACCCTCCTACATGACTATCCCTAAGACACTTGTTTCTCCTCTCTTATTTATTATTTCCCTTCCTCTAGTGTTTCTATCTAGCGGGTAGATGACGAAAAACATTTATACTGATGCGGACCTAGCGTCTCTTTCGCAAGAAATAAAAAATTGGACTTAGTCCCTAATATGATGGGGTTGTATATCTTATCCGATGCTTGGCTAATGGAAGCACTCATGCTTTTTGTGTAGTGATTTTGATGATGTTCTTATCTTATTTACAAATCATAACAATATTGATGCTCTACGCACTTTGTTTGTCTTTGAAACTAGCCTTGGTGGTACTCGATTCAGAAATCTTCGTGATATAGCCCATGGTTATCCTTAAACTCTGAATTTGTAGTATAACCTTGGCTCTTTGTGTGGTTAATCATATGCATTGATGTTGTTGTTTATCATGATTATGTAGACACTAACATATTTCTTACAGGGATGTGTTTGTAGGAACATTTGGCAATCGTAAAGTACATGTCACCTCTGGGGGGCATGGGCTTTACAAAAGTCTATGTTCCCTCGTGTGTTTTCCTCCTACCTTAACGTTCTTGATATCAATACCTGCTATCAACCACCTTAAGGTGGGGGCATATATAAAGTAAGTTGTTTGTTGTAGATGTTAGCAATGTGCTTGTCCTTAGGTGTAGTTTAAAGACTTATGCAATGAGTACATCCTGCACTTTGAGTTTGTTTACAATCAATTAATCAATCAATCATTTAAGCCATCTGCGGAGGCAAGATATTGCATATATCCTTTTTATCTTAAAACCTCTATGGAGGCAGGGATGGTGTATTTCTCAAAGTAGATTGCATCATCCTATCATTTTTAAAAGTCCTCTACGAAGGCAGGGAGCGGTTCTGTAACTAACTCAACCCTTAAGTGTGTCTTCGGTGATTGTTGTGGTGAAGCCCAATCATCGGTGTGTGCCTATAATGTGCCTAAGATGGTGATGAACCTAGAAATAGGAACACTCCATCACTTGTCTATCATGTTTTCTCCGTGTCTTCAAAGTGTGTGTTTGGCATGATTTCTTTGTTTAGTGTGTCTATTGCCCCATATGCAGTCTAAAGACCTGCATGTTGAGTGAATCCTACATTATGGGAGGTTTGGTATGTCTTGCGTGTGTGTTGCCTAGCATATTCAGTTTAAAGACCTATGGGATGAGTACGTCTTGCATTATGGGAGGTTTGTTTACTTTCCTGTACTTGCATCTACATTTCATATATATGAGAAAAAGAAAAAGAAAAAAAGCATTCCTGTCTTCTATGCATTAATGTGTCTTCTATGCATTTACTGTCTTCTTCGTGTTTTGCATGACTGTAACTACTTTCTCTATGTTTTGCGTGCCTGTCATTTTTTTTAATGTGTCTAGCATGTTTGATGTGTTTGTTGACTATACTTTAATGCATATATTGGCCTCACATTTATACATAAATTAAAGTGGGGGCTAAATGTAACATCAAAAAATGTCCCCTTGGGGGCTTTTCCCTCATAAGGTTTAGCTCTTGAGTTTTTAGTCTACATTTAGGACATATTACATCATATTTCAACATCACGATGAGAAAACCCCTAAGTGTCTTGGCAAATAGGACCTAGGGGGACTACTTGAGATAATCCTTGATCAAAATAGGGGGGATCACTTGGACGTTAGCACCATAGTCCTGCCCAATTTTGGGTCAGTCCCAATTTTTGGGTGTTAGCTTGTGACCATTATTTGGGTCCTATGCCGACACGGTAAGTTTGAATTTTGAAGTTCTTGGCGGGAGTGTTTGTAGTTGCATATAAAAGCATGTTTAGTCATTCATTTGTAAACTAGATGATTACTAGAAAGCTATTGTGTTCTAAAGGTGATTCAAGGCTTTCATTGTGTTGCAAGAGAAGATTTGTGTTGTCTATGTGTTTGTATTTGTAGATTTGAGCAATCATCTCCTCATGGCATGAAGAGCTTCTTCCTCCCATGAGATCTTCACTACAAGGTGCTATCATTTGTGTTTGTAAGCATTTATCATTCGGTTTTTGCCTCTGCCTCCCAAGGGCATGCACTCTCTATCTGACAACGGTGTTTGGAAGACTTGAATGTCTCTCCGGGGCTTGATTGACGCAAGCCTCCAAACACCACAACCCCCTCCCAAATTTTTAATGATTGCAGGTTATAGGTTGGAGTTATAGACAAAGTGAAGTTGTAGGAGGGTACAACATAGTGTCATAATTGTAGATCAGAGAAGAAAATAGCTCCCTGGACTAGGGCACCTGCTCTTTAGTCCTCAAAGTTCCACAACAGGAAAATCTCTGGTACAATAGATACAGGTTGTAGACTGAGCTTCTAGATCTCAACAAAATGTAGGGCATTGGACTTGAGCGCTCTCTCTTTAGTCCCCAACTTTTCTATCTCTGAACCTCGAAAATAGATGTGCAATTATTTATCATTTCACATCTTTATGTAGCAGCATTTTCTGTAATTCATCTATTTACTATCATATTTGCATAATTAGGGTTTTAAGGTATCATTAAGCATAAGAGATCATAATTGACAATCAAATCATAAAATTCCAAGTTTCCCTACATCTCACAGTGACCTAGGGTAGGATAATACATTGAAACTAAACCCTCTAAGTCCTTAATGTTGGTAGGTGGTGATTGATCAGGAAAGTACTATACACTAGCCATGTATCCTCACTGGGGTTCGGGGGTGCATCCCTTAAAATTTTTTTTAGAGCTGACATAAAAAACCCTATTTTTGCAACCGACATAAAAAACCTATTTTTTGTAACCGACAAAAAAGCTTGATAAAAGTGGCTAAGGGTTAGGGTTTTGATATTGATATTGTATTGTAGCATTTGTAGCGGTATTGAGTTGCAGGGCTTGCTGGTTGTAATCAGTATGATTTACTAGATAATAATATTGGACTCTCTATTGGTGGATGTAGCCTAAGTTTGGGTGAACCACGTTAAAACTTGTCTATTACTGTTATTATTTCTGTGTATTTTTCATTTCTCTTTTTAATGTTTATTTGCATTTAGTTGATATCTTTTGTCGGTTAACCCTAACAAGTGGTATCAGAGTGGGTTGTGATTATTGTCTGTAGGAAGGTCTCATGGTTGAGTGGAAGTCTCACGGTTGAGTGGGAACAATGGCAGACGAGGGTAAATTGAAGGTCGATAAATTCAATGGGCAAAACTATTAGTTATGGAAGATGCAGATGGAGGATTACCTCTATCAAAAGAATTTATGGATTCCATTGGAAGGAGTAGCCAAGAAACTGACAACAATGTCTAATGAGGATTAGAATCTTCTTGACAGAAAGGCACTAGGAACCATTTGGTTGTGCCTGGCACCATCTGTGGCATTCAATATAACGGAAGTGAAGACAACAAATGGTCTGATGAAAGCTTTGGCTAAATTGTATGAAAACCCTCGACCTCAAATAAGGTATTTCTCATGAAGAGTTTGTTTAATTTGAAAATGATTGAAAGTGGATCTGTGACAGATCATTTAAATAAATTTAATACGATTGTTAGTAAATTGACTTCTATAAATGTAAAATTTGATGAAGAAGTTAGAGCTCTCTTGATATTATGTTCATTGCCTAAAAGCTAGAATAGTTTGGTAATGGCGGTTAGTAACTCTGTTTCTAGTTCAAATACCCTAAAATTTAATGATGTTGTTGGTGTTATTCTGAGTGAGGAAATTCATAGGAAAAGCTCAGGTGGATCCACATCAGGCAATGTTTTGAATGCAGAAAGCAGGGGCAGATCAAAGGAGAGAGGAAAAGGTTCTGGAGGTCATGGGAAGTCACGAGGAAAATCAAAGGATAAGAGATCCCAAACCAGAGGACAGAAGGATTGCTGGTACTGTAGGAAACTAGGTCATCTGAAGAGAGATTGTTGGTCTCAGAAAAATAAAGAATAAGAAAAACAAGAAGGTAATAAGGAGGCAAATGTGGTAAGTAATAAATCTAAAGATGATGTTTTGATTCTTTCCCTAGATAATGCTGATGATTCATGGGTTTTAGATTCAGGGGCCTCATTTCATGCTACACCCCATAGAAGTTATTTTCTTGATTATGTCCAAGGGGATTTTGGGCTGGTTTATTTGGGAGATAACGAACCCTGTCAGATTGTTGGAAAGGGAAGAATCAAGATTAAGTTTCAGAATGTGAATCATTGGCTACTACAAGAGGTAAGGCACATTCCAAGGCTCAGTAGGAATTTAATTTTAGCAAGGTAGCTAGCTGAAGAAGGTTGTATAATTACATTTACTGATAAAAATTGGAAGGTTTTAAAAGGTGCCTTAATAGTAGCAAAAGGTGTGAAAGTAGGCACCTTATATCTTTGTACAGGTCATACTGTTCCTTCTACTTTAGCTATTGTAGAGAAAAAACAAACAAGTTTAGGAACAATTGCTGCAAGTTCGCAGGAAGAGACTGAAACAGTTGTTGAAGGTTCTGAGACAACACTGTGTCATAATAGACTTGTGCATATGAGTGAAAAAGGTATGAAGGTACTTCATTCTAAGAAAGTTTTACCAGGTTTGAAATGTATTAATATGGATTTATGTGAAAGTCGTGTGTATGGAAAACAAAAGAGAGTCAGTTTTCTCAAGGATGGGAAGCAAAAGAAAAATGAAAAGTTGGAGCTTGTGCATACCAATGTATGGGAACCAGCTTAGGTATCTTCTATTGGTGGCTCTCGATATTATGTTACATTCATAGATGATGCAACCAGGAAGGTATGGATTTATTTCCTTAGGCATAAATATGATGTATTTGAAACATTTAAGAAATGGAGAAGCTTGGTTGAGAATGAGATGGGTAAAAGATTAAAATGTCTCAGATCTGATAATGGCGGTGAGTATTGTAGCAAAGAATTTGGAGATTATTGTTTTTTTAATGGAATTCGTAGGTAGAAAATGGTTCCAGTGACTCCATAGGAAAATGGAGTGGTTGAACGCATGAATAAGACAATAATGGAGTTTGCAAGGACCATGAGATTGCATGCTGGATTGCCTTTAAACATGTCGGCAGAGGTTTTTAACACTGCTATATATTTAATTAATAGTCCTTCAGTTCCTTTGGATTGTGGTATTCCAGAGGAAGCATGGACAGGTAAGAAGGTGAGTTATTCTTTTTTGAAAACCTTTGGCTGTGAAGCATTTGCACATATAGATTCTAAAAATAGAACCAAGCTAGATGCAAAATCAAAAAAGTGTACCTTCATTGGATATGGCATTGATGAGTTTGGTTATAAGCTTTGGGATTTTGAAAATCAGAAAATTGTGAGAAATAGGGATGTTATATTCAATGAGAAGGTATTGTACAAAGATCAGTTGCAACAACATGAGAAGAAAGAAAAAGATTATGTGGTGTTGGATGATACTCCAAATAGTGATGTTCCAGTGGTTCCTCATGCTCCACAACAACAACCAGAAATACTACAAACTCCAGTGAATGTTAGACGGTCAACAAGGATAAGTAGACCTTCTGAAAGGTTTTCTCCCTCTTTGTATTCTATTTTGTTAATAGATGTTGGTGAACCAGAAGGGTATGATGAAGCTATGTAGGTGGATACATAGGTTCAGTGGGAGCTTGCAATGAAAGAAGAAATGGACTCCTTGCTGAAAAATCAAACTTGGGAATTATGTAAGTTACCTGTAGGTAAAAAGGCTTTACCAAACAAATGAGTTTACATGCTGAAAGAAGAAGATGGAGGTAAGAAAAGATTTAAGGCCAGATTAGTTGTAAAAGGATTTGCATAGAAAAAGGGCATTGATTTTGATGAGATATTTTCTCCGGTTGTCAAGATGATTTCTATTCGTACTGTTTTAAGTATTGTACCTGCTAAAGATTTGCATTTGGAATAGCTAGATGTGAAAACTGCCTTTCTCCATGGTGATTTGGAGGAGGAGATATACATGGAACAACCCCAAGGATTTGAGGTCAAAAGTAAGGAGAAACTGGTGTGTAGATTGAAGAAGAGTTTGTATGGCCTGAAACAAGCACCTTGGCAATGGCATTTGAAATTTGATAGTTTTGTGGCCTAGCAAGGCTACAGTCGGTGTAATTCTGAACATTGTGTTTATTTTAAGAGGTTGGATAATGACAGCTACATTATTTTATGTTTATATGTTGATGACATGCTTGTAGCTAGGTCTAACATGGATCACATAAGAGAGTTAAAACAACAGTTAGCATAGTCATTTGATATGAAGGATTTGGGGGCAGCAAAACAAATCCTTGGTATGAAAATTTGTAGAGATAAGAAGAATAGAAAATTGACTCTATTTCAGGCTGCTTATGTTGAAAAGGTGTTGCAAAGATTCCATATGGAGAATGCAAAAGCTGTCAGCATGCCTTTGCCTAGTCATTTGAAATTGACTAAGGAGATGTGTCCAAAGACACCAGAGGAGGAAGAAAAAATATCCAAGGTACCATATGCTTCAGCTGTAGGAAGTTTAATGTATGCCATGGTATGCATGAGACCGGATATTGCACATACTGTAGGAGTCATCAGTAGCTATATGAGTCATCCTAGATTGGAGCATTAGAATGTGGTAAAATGGATTCTCAGATATTTGAGAGGTACATCCAATAAACGCTTATGTTTTGGGGGCTATATTACTAATTTAGCAGGTTATGTAGACTCAGATTTGGCAGGTGATATTGATAACAGGCGGAGTACTACAAGTTATGTCTTTACTGTAGGTGGGACAACAGCGAGTTGGATCTCATGGTTGCAAAAGGTGGTTGCTTTATCCACCACAGAGGCAAAGTATGTAGCTGTAACAGAGGTAAGCAAGGAGATGATATGGCTACAATCTTTCATGGAAGAATTGGGAAAATAAAAGGCTAACAGTTCTTTGTATACAGACAGTCCGAGTGCCATACATCTTGCAAAGAATTATGCCTTGCATTCAAAGACTAAACACATACAATTGAGGTATCACTTTATTCAGTCGGTATTGGATAATGGACAGTTAAGGCTGGAAAAGATACATATAGATGAAAATTCAAAGGATATGTTTACAAAGGCAGTGATAAGGGAGAAGATGAGCTCCTCTTCAGCTTCGGTTGGTCTTCTAGACTAAAAACAACAAAAATAGAACAACAGAGTCCAGGGTGCTTATTTCTAGTGGGAGTTGCACATGCAGCGGTGTCATCTAGGATTAGTCTCCAAGTGGGAGATTTCTTGGTGTGGAGCTTGATCAGTCTCCAAGTGGGAGATTGTTGGTAGGTGGCGACTGATCAGGAAAGTACTATACACTAGCCATGTATCCTATTTTTTGTAACCAACAAAAAAGGTTGATAAAAGTGGCTAAGGGTTAGGGTTTTAATATTGATATTGTATTGTAGCATTTGTAGTGGTATTGAGTTGTAGGGATTGCTGGTTGTAATCGGTTTGATTTTTTGGATAATAATATTGGACTCTCTGCTGGTGGATGTAGCCCAAGTTTGGGTGAACCACATTAAAACTTGTCTCTTGCTGTTATTATTTTTGTGTATTTTTCATTCCTCTATTTAATTTTTATTTGCATTTAGTTGATATCTTCTACTAGCTAACCCTAACACTTGAATGAAAGGGTGAAATGAGGATACATACGCAAAACTGCCAAAAACCAACAATCCAAATTTTACCCTTTGTATGGGGAAGAGTTGGTCTTTAGTCCCCGTTACAGGTTGCAGACTGAGTTTCCAGATCTTGACAAAACGCAAGGCATTAGACTTGGGTGCCGACTCTTTAGTCCCTAACTTTTCCATCTCCAAACCTCAGAAAAAGGTGCACAGTTATTTGTTATTTCACATCTTTATGTAGCAGCATTTTCTGTAATTCATCTATTTACTGTCATATTTGCATAATTAGGGTTTTAAGGTATCATTGAGCATAAGAGATCATAATTGACAATCAAATCATAAAAATCCAAGTTTCCCTACATCTCACAGTGACCTAGGGTAGGATAGTTCATTGCAACTGAACCCTCTAAGGTCCTAGAATGAAAGGGTGAAAAGAGGATACATACACAAAACTACCAAAAACCAACTATCCAAATTTTACCCTTTACATGGGGAAGAGTTGGTCTTGGAGGATTTTGATTCCCTAGTATGGTAGTGTGGTTTCTTGGCCTATTATTAGGGACTACTTGGATTCACAAAGACCTTTCTCTCTAATGTACAGGAACAATTCCTTCAATGAAAATTATCTCCTGGGCGTTAGCAAAATGTTGTGTTTTTTCTACTATAATCTCTCCAAGATCTTCATCTAACACTTCATCAACTTGATGATAAGGCTGATTGTTTCTTCTAGTCTACTAAGTAACAAGCCTAAGGCTAGTAATAATGTCTTCTTGGTCTCCTACTAGCCAATTAATGCTAGACTGCAAAACTGGTGCATGTCCTCCACGAAGAACCATAAAGTCCAACCAAGCAACTCACAAAGATGATACAACAAATTTTCCCAGTAGATTCGCCAATAATCTATTGGTTAATAGATTTGTCACCTAACTCTATATACTCATGCCTAGACAAGTGACAAATGTAATCAACAATTGAGCCCAATATATTGCTATTCTACATGGGCTCTCTGCTTATTTAACAAGGTGCAGCTACCTTCGATAGATATTCTGAGGAATATAAACTTGGGGTTGCTTTTAACCAAAAAGAAAGACAAAGGAAGAGCTTTTAACTAGAAAGATATAAAGGCAAATCTACAACTCTAACTCTAACTCTTAGAAGTTCATAGACTTCCAACTACATAACATATATTGAAGGTATCATACATACACACATGAATTCACCACCTTAAATGAAATATCAACAAATAGATTATTCGAAGTAGTGAGCAAGATTTACTAACATCAGTAGAAACACATCCAACTTAAGAAGAACATGAATTTAAATAATCATAACACAAAGTCCATGATCATCCAAATCTCCACTGTATTAACTATATTACATATATCACAGTAGTTGAAAAACAAAATTATCTATCAATCTTTCTAGAAACAAAGTTTTGCAAAAGATCCCTAATTCAACTAGCCATCTAGAATATATAGCTAGGCCAAACCATAACTGTCTTGAAAACCATAACAACTTCTTGAAACAATTGATTAAAAGATTCTTTAGACAATAATAATAATAACAATAATAATAATAATAATAAAAGGGCCCTCCAAAGCCAATAGTTTTAGAGAAAGCATGAAATAACTTAGAAACATGAAAATTAAATCAATTCAGAATTTGCAAGTCTCCATCACCATCATCCACCTCATCCATTTCTTCATCTTCCCTCAACTGTCTACCTTCTCTAGTGACACTTTGCACCACCTGAGGTACTTGTTCTCACAATTTGGATTTGTATGCTCTGATCTTGTTGATAACAGGTGTTAACGCAATGCCAGGTGGGGATCCGATCATGCTAATATGATACTTCCTTTTCATGATAGCCTGGTCGGAGTCAGTCACTTTACGATATAATTGCTAATGTAGGCTGCCAATTTAGAAAGTCTCCCTAATGACTCCCCTATAATTGCATTGTAATGTACTATCTCCTCCATCACTACCTTTTTGAAATTTTGTTTGATCACCTTAACATCCAACATTTTTCATCATCAGATCCGTTACCCTCTACCTTTAAAGTAGCAAAATCTATTTGAATCCTCATCATCTCTTTGTAATAAACTTCCATTGCCTTTCCCATCTCTTCTTCAACTGTAGAAATAATACAAATTTTCCATTCTAATGCATCACCCCACACAACAGTGTCTAGCTCTTTAGGATCAGCTATGACTTCTTCGGCCATTAGAATACTGGGGTCCATGTTGGCAATTTCCTACACTTCCTTAGAGGCTAAATTCTAACTATGGTGGTCACTTCAAGCTTTCTCAAATTATACTATCAAAACTTCTCTTTTAGCATGTATGGAATCAAACAATTTCACTACCTCCTTGATAAATATGAGGCCATCAAAGATGATCCTCTAAACCCATTGGTCAATAGATTTCCTTAGGGATAAAGAAGTTTTAACTTGTTGAAGCAGATTTGAGTCAAGAGAAGGGAGTTTGACAGTGGAGGAGGTTCTAGTTGAGGGAGTTATCACTTCAACAATTGAATTGGCAAAAGAGGATAGAGAACTTAGATGTGCTAGCAGGTTTAATTTTTCATCTTGCAAGCCTTTCACTCTTTTAGAGATGTTGTCAACTGAATAGTGCATATGATATAAATCACCTTCGGTAGTTAATGGCCTTAGATCCACACGGCCTACTCTGAAGTCTACTTCAGTTGTTTCATCCTCATTTTTCTTGACCAGTGGGTCTGTAATTTTTAAAAACTAGTTTCTCAAGGTGGCATCCGTCACTATTCTTGACATTCTCTTAGTACATTTGGGTTTTGGAACCATCTGCAACAAACTGACAATAGTATTGATGCCTTCATTAGATAGAATGGTGTACCTCTTCTTTTTTTGGACTACCTTTTTCAACCATTTTGGGGATGAGATTGGCACATTAGCGGCATTGGTAGGCGCCATTATTAGTGCAAGATGAGGATTTTCTCAAGCATCTCTTTTTGTTGAGGGGAATCTAGTGGACTGAGTAATGAATGCAACAAATTATCTTCTCCAATTTGTGGGAAGATGAAAGAATCGAAATCACTTACATGATTGCTCTGTGGGGGCACATGGTCTGCCTTAGATGATAAAGTAGCCAATCTAGTATTTCTCTTCATCACTTGAACATCTTTCTCATAGGTGGTTTTCAACCTGCCAATCTCCTCAGGTGGCCCTTCACCATCACCATTTGATTGTGAACTGACTCTCTATAGAGTCAGGTCCAAACTAGATGATCTTTTATGCAAGGTGGCAATCTGGGATCTAACTTGATTATGAGAAGTTGAGTCCCTTGGTGTTGTTGAACTAGCACACTCCTTGGCCTTTGTTTGTAACCACTTTTCTGTTCTCCTTAAAACATGAAATGACAACAACATAATATCGGTTACCTCCTTTTCAAACCATTTTATCAGAGCAAAAGGTTCCCTTGACACTGTAGCATATTCTTCGCCCAAAAGATCTAAAAAATCAATAATTATATCTTGGACCAAAATGTTCAATTTGAAGGCATGAACTTGATCAATAGTCAACCTCATCCATTTCCTCCTTTGAACTTCTCTTTCATCAATACAGTCCTCCCAAAAAATCTTCAAGTTGAGGAAGATGTCAGTAGGAACCACCTCCATGCATGTTTTCTTTTATAAAATTTTTGCTATCAAATGATACACGAGGAGACAAACTATGAAAGCTGAATTTAGACAACAACTTATTCACATTTCGAGTTCCATCATTACTTTTGCATGAATAAAAAGGCAAAGACACAAGAAAGGAATATCCTTTCTTTTTCATTGCTTGGTATTTGATATTTACTGTTGCCATTCCGCGGCATACTTCCAGCAACACCAAATAATCAGAGGGGTACCGAGGCAATTTTAATGGGGCATTTTCATAACTCCCGATTATCAAATATGAGAGGCGATCAAACTAAATATAAATACTCCCAAATTTTGTGACCAATGCAAACGACTCTACAAAAAATCTTTTCTCTATTGAGCCATCAATTCTTTTAGCTAACATCATAGAAAAAGCATCATTCACACATCTGAAATCTTTCATACCTTCACTTCTTTGTAATTGAGGAAAAATTTGATACACAGACATACTTGCCGAAGAACTCCCTTGAGTCCTTAGACCAGGCTAAGTAGCCTCTCTTCAAGCCAAGATGTAGACTAGTGGGGAACACATGTGAAAGCCCATGCTTCATGTAAAATTCACTAGCTGCTCATGTAGACAATCACTAATGATTTTTAGCCAGTCAATTTGGTGGTCTCCACAAATTAATAAAATAAACCTACACATCCAGAACTCAAAAACATCCGACTTGGGATTTCCAACTACCTTGTTCAACAGGGTCATCATGTCTGAGATTTCTTCTTTAAAATGGCTCCTTTTCATATTAGAAGGCAACTAAGACTTACCAGTCTTTTCTTCTTCTAGCCAATGCTTGGCAATGCAGGTATGACACCAGTCCTCTTTCTCATTATAGTAATTCCAAGATGAAGATGCAGAAACATCAAAGTTATCTTCATATTCTTCCAAATTCAAGGCTGAAGAAATAGATTCAAAATCAATTCTTGCCACCACAACACCACTGGGAGTCTTTATGTCCCGAGAGTCTGGGAAATAACCATTGGCACATGCAACCATTAATTTAGGACAATACATAGAAAGTAGAAAACCACTAGCTTTATGCAATCCGATGCTGATAATTTTCTCCACCAAGGGAGTTCTTTTCTCATATTACATTCTCCTCCAAAAATCATCTAAATCCACGTGCCCTAAATTCGTATCCCTCACTCCAGAAAGACCATTCTCCACAATGGAAGCCATGGGGGTCCCTTGGAATTTAAACTTCATTTTTATGTGTTCCAAAAACTAGAAAACAAGAGACTTGGAGATACACACAGAGAGCAGAGGATGAGGCAAGACACCAATAGAGAATTCTTTGCACAGATACATGGAAAATAAAATTCTCTAACTCCTCAAAGAAGGTATGAAACCTTTATAGAGAGAGAGAGAAGAGTTTCTAGCTATGTTGACCTATGAAGATGGAACTGTGTTGAAATTTCACACGTAGCAAACTAGTCATTTGTTCCTCTGTAACACATTCTCTCTCACATAATATCACCTTAGGCAGGCTTAAGAATTAATCCAACTCACTTCTCATAAATTCACCTAAGAAAGATACTAAATATTGGCGGTGAATTTACCATTATAACTTATAAATGCATGCCTCGACTTTCCCTCTTAGATTTGTGCCACTATGTTTGCACGTATCTAGAATTGAATGTAAATTGACAAGTGTCACTCTTCTATATAGTATGCCAGCACAACCAACACCACTTGGGAAAGTGTGCTACGCAAAGTTGGTGAGTCGGGCAAATGATGAACTCTTGAACTAAGATTGGGAGATTCAAAACCTCAACGAATCCCTGACTTCCTGACTACAAAGGAAAAACTTCATATGGAGACACAACAAACCACTAAGTCAGCAAGTCGGGCCATTCAAGAACTTGCGAACCCGCTCACTTGACTTCAAAACTGCAAAGGATTGCTGACTCACTAAAGTGACTAAGTGAATTTGGCCCCAAATGAGTAACTATGTGAAAAGGGACAACAATGAATGGAAGGGAAAAAGAAAGAATGGGTTAGGACACCTTTTTTAAAAAAAAGGGGGGGAAACAAGTCCTTAGTCAGTTTATGGCTAATCTTGGATGGGTACATTGGGATGTAGTGAAGAGAGTGTTCAGATATTGAGGGGTACTTCCAAATATTCCTTATGTTATCATGGTTATCCTACTGGACCATAGCATTCTATGAGTATTCATGGATTTATGAATTTTGATTAGGCAAGTGACATTGACAGCAAGAGATCCACCAGTGCTTATGTGTTTACCATGTTTGATGGTGCTATTACTTGGATGAGTAAGCGACAACCTATGGTTGCTTTGTCCAGATAGAAGAAAAGTACATGATAGCAACTCATTCTTGTAAAGAATCCATTTGGCTTCAGAGGTTGTGTTCAAATGTTGGTTCTGATGCAGGACATATTACTATCCATTGTTATAGTTAGAGTGTGATTTGCTTAGCAAAGAATCATACTTTCCATGCCAAAACAAAGCACATTGATGTTTATTTTCATTTTGTTTGAGATATGGTAGAAGATGGGAAGGTGATGTTGGAAAAGGTTGACACTTTGAAGAATGTTGTAGATGCATTGACTAAACCTGTGGGCATAGATAAGTTCATATGGTGTTCGGAGTCTATGGGCCTCTTGGCCCCTAGTACTTAAATCTTGTCTTTCTATTGGCTCTTACAAGGTGTTTGACAAGTGGGAGAATGTTGGGAATTAAGGTGTCTCAACCTTGCAATTCCTAGCATTGATTTATTAATTATTTATTTAGTTATTTTCTCAATTTGTATTTTACTTGCACATTTAGTTTAGGCATTTAGTTTGAGGTGGCATTGTGACATGTCATCCTACTTGTAATATGCTTTGAGTGGTCAAGTCAAACACAAGTGGATTTGGGCATCCCATTGTGGTGGTATGAATATGCCATGTGTCGGCATCTTGTGGTATGGTGAAGGTGTTAGTGTATGAAAAAATCCATGACGCATAAGAGCCAAGTATAAAGATTCTCGGGACAAGTGAAGACAAGTGTCGTAAAGTATCTTTGCATGTGGAGAAGGCATCTTTGGGCACCCAAGTTGGACTATGACATATTGTAAGAGGAATATGCTATATTTAGTCTTGTATGACGGATTCTCTTACAATATTTAAGGTTGTTATGTTGGGAAAATCTATGACAACTATAAGATGTGTAAGAGCATCTGTTATAGTCTATTTTTAGTATGAAGCGCTCTAGAATCCTTGGGAAGTCAAATCTGGCATGTTATGACAGATGTAAGAGAGATATTTACAACTTGTACAAGTGTCCTTTGATTTGGGAAAGTGGCCATGTGGCCAAGATGGATGCCTATCTCCAAAGGCTTCTCAATATTTTGTAATCTCTATAAATTGCATAGTTTGGAGTTGTAGTTGCATAGTGTTTGTACATGTACTATTATGCTACCAGAATCACTCTAGAAATGACATTTGAAGACTCTTGGAAGAACTTACATTGGAAGTGTATTGTAATCCTTTCATAGATTTGATAATACATTGTGTAGCTTTTGGAGTGTTTGGAGTGTTTGGTGACTCAACCAGGTATGGTTTCTTTATGTCTTTTTTGTCTTGCTTTTTCTACTTTGTCATTTCTTTAGGATTTTTATTATCATTTTTACTATGTTTCTATTTATCTTTATCCTATGGTTGAAATCATTTAAAACCCTAGTGTCTTTTTGTCTCTGTGTCGACTGTATATTCTTACCTCTAGTTCATTTTTAGGTTTCTATAGTATTGGTAATTTAAATCGTTTAGGTGTTTTGTGTCATCTCCTGTAGCGTGGTTAGTGTTTTTTCTACTTAGAAAACCCTTAGTAATCCTACCATTTTCATTTGTGAAGGAGAGGTGATTTTACCCACCCTTATCAATGTTAAAACTATCGACAGATTCTATTGATAGTGAAAATCACCGCCAATACACCTCCCTAATTTGTATACCTACCAAGTGTATTATTGGCGATTTTCACCATCAATACACAATTCTTATGTAAACTTAAATATGCATGGGAGCTGATTTTCACCATCAATGCGTATGTTGTGTTGTTACCAATATGCATGAGCAGTGAAATTCACCGCCCATGCCTTGCAAAACTTGTTTTCTCCTAAATGTAGGAGTAGTGAAAATCACCACTCATACACAAGTTCATGTTTTTTCCCAAGTGTAGGGGCAGTAATTTTTGCCACCCATACACAAAGGTTACAAAAGAGTTTTACCTTAGCAAAAGAGAAACCAACATGCATGAGCTGTTATTTTTCCCATTCAAACATATTAGCAAGTTTTACCCTCTAGATGCACAGGCATACATTTTTTCCGCTCTTGCATAAAATGAAATTCCTCCTACATGCAGAGGTAGCAATTTTTTCTGCCCTTGCATCATCCCTTCCAAATTCTCTAACTCTGGAGAATTTCTACATTTGATAGCTTTCACCCACTTTCGTCTAGCTTCTCACTTCAATTGATCTCTAGCCCCTTAAAGCTCATGCTATTGATCATGATTTTCAACATTGTAGTTTCCCAATTTGCCAAATTTTCCCTAACACTACAAAACCATGCCTTCTATTGTTGCAGTTGCTTTTGCAAGATTATCAAGATCTTTTTCTCAACCAAAGGAGTTCATCTTTCAAATGACCAATCCTTCTCCAATGAAAGCCAAAGCTATGAAGTAAAAATACTAGGGTGTGTTCCCTGTAACATCAATCACATCAAATGTGGATGAGATATGAGATATAGAAATAGGTCATGTGGATATGGCCAGATTTGTAGAAAGGACAAAGCAACAGAATCCAAGTCACTATATGAAGAGGATTATAGACAGTAATATCCATTTGGTTGTGTCTTTTCCGGTAGTAGCCCACAACTCTGAGTTTATTCTTCAAGTAGCTCACTTCTATAATAGAGACAATAGAACAATGGTAGATGCACATGGTAATGTGATAATGAGGTTGGATGCAGAGTTCATAGACAAAGTCTTCATGTGTCCTGGTGTAGAGGAAAGTGCAGAGCTTGATTTTAATATTGTTCAAAAGGAATATGACAAGGATACTAAGAAAGCAAAAAGGATTATAAACACTAAATGGTTGAAAACTACCAAGTCTAATTTTTCTAGATGGCCCAAGATTTTTCCAAGGAGAGACTTTGTTGAAGAAGTTAGTGACCTAATAACTCTTCTCAACAGAGTTAGAGGACTACCTTCTTCTTCCACTTTCCATGAGTGGATGTATCCTTATATCAAAATCATCCTCCAAGGTAAACATAATATTTTCTGGGGTGAGCAGATAAGTAATGTTCTTCATGAGAAATTAACCAAGGTGTCAACAACTTCCAAATTTTATATGACATCTTACTTGGTATATGTAGCTGCCTCTATGAGAAGTTTTTTAGGGTTAACCTTAGAAGAAGACCAAAGAGTCATTCCTGTGTATCATTATTACCTCCAATTGGCTATGAAGGGATCCATTGATCACTTTTGAAGAGTAAACAATGCTTTCTTTGTAGTATTTTTGTGTCGTTTTGATCCCCGGTTGGAATAGAAGAGAGTGTCAAATGAAGCTTGGGAGGTAGTAAATAAGTTTGGTTTTCTATATCTTCAATTCCCAACCTTTACTTATTTGAGGGTTGGCTATTTCCAGGGATATCCCTACATGCTACCTAAATTTCCTAGTGACAAAATTATTTTGATGGAGTTATACTGGCAAATTACTATCGTGCATAACAAGTAGATGGAACTAAAGAACCCAGTTTCAAGTTTCCTACAGAGATTGGTAGGTATTCTATTGCCACTTCTACAAAAGCTAAGGCTCTTGAGACTGAAATGCAATTGGTAACAATGAAGCAGTCTAAGAGGAGAAACAATTTTGACTTTAAGAGGGTGGAGGACAAAATCAAGAGGAAGACTCTATCACATGTTCCAATGGTAGATGATGTATGGGCTGATTTGAGGACTTAGGAAGAAATCATGAGACTAGATTACTACAGGTTAACTCTAAGTCAAATTGAGAACTTAGAACTAGCTGATATTCTAGAAGGAATGGTAGATGATGCAGACATCGTGAGCCCTAGGTATGCCAAGGAAAATGTTGTTGGTTCTCCTTTACTTGTAGTCTTATGGTCAAAGAAAGAGCTGACTTCAATAAGGAAAAGGTTTGAGTCTATCCTAGAAAATACTAATGTGTGGCTACAAGGAAAAGGTATTTGGTTGAAGGATTTTGTCACTAGATCAGAGGAGGAAGTTTTAGAGCAAATAGGCAAAAAGGCTGAAATAAGAACTAAAAATAAAAGTGATGTACTAAGCTTTTCTAATGCTTCTAATCCTAAGATAAAATTTGTATCAAAGGAGGAAAAACCAAAGTGATGGAAGAAGAACCAAGTGCAGAAGAAATGGAAATAGATAAACAGATAACTGAAGAGCCTGTTGCTGAAGAGATGGATATTGAAGAGAGGTCTTTGGAGGGAGAAGAGGATGAATATGAAGCAGAGAAAGAAGACAAACAAGAATAGTTAGAGGAGCCAATCATGTTTTCTAAAAAGGACATGACACAAGAACCTCAAACTTCTTCTACTTTGCCCACTATGCCTATTTCAGATTCAATACCTATTGTTTCTAGTACATTAGTTACTCCAATTGTCATACCATCTTCTGGTTCTTCTACAACATCTTCTTCTAGAACACTTTTTGATAGTCCTAAAGCTACTTTTGATGTTGTTTTTTGTTCTTCGGGATCACTACCAAGTTTGTCTTCTCCTTCATATGACATTGGTGATCAAGCAATTCTAGACCAACTTGTTTCAGGAACTGAGCAGGCTACTAATGTTAATGTGTTAGGTTTTGTTTTTACAAACACTTCTCCGATAATCACTAAAACTAGTGTGGGTGCAATTCCTTCTATGCAAGCAATGGGTTCTAATTCATCAGTGCTTCCTCCATGGCTTAGCCTACACTCCAAAGAGGAAAAAGCAATCCATCTCTCCAGATGACTTCAATTTTGAGAAGCTAGTACTAGTTAAGGCAAAGACTCAGAAGAATCCCAAGACTCTTTCGTAGCTGTTGGAAGACAAAGGTCATAAGTATGTGGAAATTGCTCAACCTTCACCAGATGCTACCATTGAGAATTTCAACATGAGTGATTATTCAATTTCTAGGATTGAACTAGGGAAAATTACTCATGAAAGTGCTAAGGCCAATGTCCAGTCAACTCTAAATTATTTGATTATGAAATTTGATCATGAGAGAGAGAGAGATGAAGGAGCAATACATGGCAAGAGTTGAGCATCTAGCTGCAATAATAAGGAAGATCACCTTGTCATCTGAAGCCATGGAACCTGAAGCAATTACCATGGAGGATCCTATTATCTAGAAAGTAGAAAGGACTCATGCTAAAGGGAAAGTAGTTGAATAATATATTGAGAAGATGCATGAGCAAGGGGTACTTCTCCTGACAAGCACAGTTGAAAGGAAGAATAAAAGGGTAAGTGCAAGAAGAAGGGGGGGGCCAAAAGGGGGTCTTAAGTGGCCACTTTTTTTCTTCTGAAATCAAGAAATATTGACCTTGGATGAGAAATTGAGCATAGTTACACTCAAAATTTGAAGATGCAACCAAAAAAATGTTCGTAGTTCTCTGTGTGTACTTTCTAAACTACTAGTTTTTTTTTAAAATGGTATAGATTAAGGGGTTCAAAATAGGGAGCCACATAAATTGGTGTTGTTTTTGTCAAAAAAAACATAACATAGTGTGTTTTGTGGATCCCTCAAAAGATTAACTTCTTTTTGGTATTTTTAAAATCACTTTGGTGAGAAATTAGCTAACAGCATGTAGTTTATGCCCAATTTTTCTGATAATATTTCAATGAATATTTGATTTTTTACTAATTTTCAAAGTGGACACATCCTTAAAAAATAGAATTTTGGTCGTGCTACCCCTGTAAATTTTGAAAACTAATTGAAATTTTTTTTAATATGTGTAGAATGGAGTCTATTTTATAAAAATGTAATTTATTTGAAATTTTAATGAATGGTTAATTTATAATGAAAAAAAGACTAAACACTGGTTTTTGCCAAAAAACAAACACATAAACAAAAGAAATTAAAGATGAAAGGCTTAACATTGTCAAAATGTGAAAAAAATTACATTGTTAAATAGATAAGAGAAAGCTTAACATTACATAGGTGTTTGATTTGTTCAACATTGAAACAAGTGCAAATCTGAGGCTTAGCACGAACAAGATTATTTGAAATCTTGTAGAATTTGCAAAAACATGTCTGTGGGCATTAGGAAGGCACTCCAAGCCTTTGGGTTGGAAATCCAAAGAAAATCCCAAGCCTAAGGCTTGGGATTCCCAAAACAAAATATAACATGAGAGCATTATAATGTGAGAGCATTATGTTGTGATTTTTTTCCTTTTTTGCATGTTTGTCAGTGTTTGCCCAGTTCGACATAACACAAGCGTGTTATAATGCACTCACATTATGTATCCCTTTGAATGATTTATGTTCAAGTTTGGTAAGTATGTTTGATTAATGTATATATGTATGCTTGTAGGTATGTATGTATGGTTGTATGTATGTATGTACATGGATGCATGCTTGTATGTATGTATATATGTATGCATGTTTGTATGTATGTATGTATATCTCTCTATATATATGTACATGTATGTATGTATGTATGTAAGGGTTTTGGGTTTAGGGCATATAAGGCCCTGATCTTGTATAGTTTTTAGGATTGAGGTTTGAGGGATTAGGGCTTAAGTAATAGGTAGAGGGTAAAGAGTAGAGGGTAGAGGTTGGAGGGTTGAGGGTTGAGGGTTACAGTTGAGGGTTAATACTTAGGATGTTGAGTGTATAAGATTAAGTTTGTAAGGCATGGGGATTAGGATTTAGGATATTAGGTTTAGGGTTTACAATATGGATTGAGGGTATATAAAGCATAGGGTGACTTGGGTTGAAAGCACGTATGGTTTAGGTTTAATTTAAGTATAGGTTTGAGGCACAATATTTGATGTTTAGGGTATAAGGGTAAGGTTATAGAGTATAGGGATGAGGGTTTGTGGGTGTAGCCTTCATGGTTTAAGGTATAGGGTTGAGGATTGAGGGATTAGAGCTTAAGTATATGGTTGAGGGTATAGGGTTGAGGGTTTAGGGATAGGTTTTAGGGTTTAAGTTTTAAGGGTTAAGGGTTGAGGGATAGAGTTTAGGGTTTAGTGGTAAGGGATTAGGGTTTAAGGTATAGTGTCGAGGGTTGAGGGTTTAGGAATAGGGATAACATTTAGGGTTTAGGGATGAGGGATTAGGGTTGAGGGTTGAGGGTTAAGTGTTGAGGGATTATGGTTTAGGGTATAGTGTTGATGGTTGAGGGTTGAGGGATAGGGTTTAGAGTTTAGGGTTGAGCGATTAGGGTTGAGGGTTGAGGGATTAGGGTTTAAGGTATAGTGTTGAGGGTCGAGGCTTTAGGGATATGGTTTAGGGTTGAGGGATTAGGGTTTAGGGTTGACGGATTAGGGTTTAAGGTTGAGGGTTGAGGGTTGAGGGTTGAGGGATAGGTTTGAGGGTCAAGGGATTAGCGTTAAAGTAGAGTGTCGAGGCTAGAGGGATTAGAGATAGGGTTTAGGGTTGAAGGTTTAAGGATTGAGGGTTGAGGCTTTAGGGTTGAGGGTTAAAGGATTAAGGTTTAAGATATAGTATCAAGGTTTAAGGATTTAGGGATAGGTTTTAAGGTTTAAGGGGTAAGGGTTGAGGGATAGGGCTTAGGGTTTAGGGATAAGGGATTAGGGTTTAAGGTATAGTGTCAAGGGTTGAGGGTTTAGGAATAGGGATAGCATTTAGGGTTTAGGCATGAGGGATTAGGGTTGAGGGTTAAGGGATTAGGGATTAGGGTTGAGGGTTTAGGGATTAGGGTTTAAGGTATAGTGTTGGGGGTTGAGGGTTTAGGTTTGAGGGTGTAGGGTTTAGGTTTGAGGGATTAGAGTTTAGGGTTGATGGATTAGAGCTTAAGGTATAGTGTTGAGGGTTGAAGGTTTAGAGATAGGGTTTACGGTTGATGGATTAGGGTTTAGGGTTGACGGATTAGGGTTTAAGGTTGAGGGTCGAGGGATTAGGGTTAAAGTAGAGTGTCAAGGGTAGAGGGATTAGGGATAGGGTTTAGGGTTGAAGGTTTAAGGATTGAGGGTTGAGGCTTTAGGGTTGAGAGTTAAGGGATTAGGGTTTAAGATATAGTGTCAAGGGTTGAGGGTTTAGGGATAGGTTTTAGGGTTTAAAGTTTAAGGGTTAAGGGTTTATGGATAGGTTTTAGGGTTTAGGGATAATGGATTAGGGTTTAGGGTTTAAGGTATAATGTCAAGGGTTGAGGGTTTAGGAATAGGGATAATGTTTAGGGTTTAGGGATGAGGGATTAAGGTTGAGGGTTGAGGGATTAGGGTTTAAGGTATAGTGTTGAGTGTTTAGGGATAGGATTTAGGGTTTAGGGTTGAGAGATTAGGGTTTTAGTTATAGTGTTGAGGGTTGAGGGTTTAGGGATAGGGTTTAGAGGTTAGGGATAAGGGATTAGGGTTTAGGAGCTTGAGGGATTAGGGTTTAGGGCTGAGGCTTTAGGGATAGTGTTTAGGGTTGAGGGATTAGGGTTAAAGTAGAGTGTTGAGGCTAGAGGGATTAGGGATAGGGTTTAGGGTTGAAGGTTTAAGGGTTGAGGGTTGAGGCTTTAGGGTGAGATTTTAAGGGATAAGGGTTTAAGATACAGTGTCAAGTGTTGATGTTTTAGGGATAGGTTTTAGGGTTTAAGGCTTAAGGGTTAAGGGTTGAGGGATAGGGTTTAGGGTTTAGGGATAAGGGATTAGGGTTTAACCTATAAGGTTTAGGGTTAAGGGATTAAGGTTTAAGGTTGAGGGTTGAGGGTTTACGGATAAGGTTTAGAGTTTAGGGATAAGGGATTAGGGTTTAGGACCTTAAGGTATTTGAGTTTAGGGTTGAGGCTTTAGGGATAGCATTTAGGGTTGAGTGATTAGGGTTAAGGGTTTAGTGATAGGGTGTAGGGTTTAGGGTTGAGGGATTAGGGTTTAGGGTTGAGGAAATAAGGTTTAAGGTAAAGTGTTGAGGGTTTAGGGATAGGGATTAGGACTTAAGGTTTAAGGGTTGAGGGTTGACACTTTAGGGTTTAGGGTTAAGTGAGACGTAGATGGCTAAGGACAGATGGATAGGTAGACAAGGAGTAACTGAGAGATGTAGAGAGGGGAGAGGTAGAGAGGTGAGGGGTAGAGATAAGTAAGATATAGAGAGGTGAGAGATAGAACATGATCTAATGGAACTAAAGGTGAGAGATATTGCAAAGGTGCTATCAAAGGTGAGATAGGCACAAATATTTATAGGCACTCCTTTCTATCATATTTTGCAATATATCTCACCTCTAGCTACTTGGCACTTCTTTACCATGACAACTCAGTGGCACATTATAAAGAGAATACAGTTAGTTAATTCACTTCATAAGTTTCAAAATAAAATACTTGGACCACTACAAAAAGAAGGATGATGATCCCTTGAATTATGCACATGCCAATCCCTCCACTTCTAAAGCATCAATCTACTAGTATTTGGATCAAGGAACCCTTAGTAACACATGAACTATTTGAACTCCTTTCTGCTTTAGACACATATTTTTCTATGAATCAATCTATAGCAAGACAAAACGTGCTCACATTTTGGCTTGCTATACAAATAGTAAAAAGGCTTGGACCCCTGTGATCCAAGGCCACATAATTTGTTTTATTCTATTTATGCACATGTTCCGACAAAAAAAAGTGTTTTCATGTTGTTGGGAAGTTCACATGCACATTTTTCATATTCTACCACCTTTGCATGAACTTTCCACCACCTTTTCCTGCTTTGCCAACTTAAGGAGGAAATAACATAGTTTTCACATCAAGTTTGATATATATCAATTCAAGTTTTCATTTTTTTAGTGTTGTAATGTTAATTGTGATTGAATTGTAGGAATTTAACATTATAGAATGGTTAATAGCATTGTTAATAATTCTATTTGAGTACATTATTCAATTTAATGTTGAAAAGGAAGCAAGTGGTGAAATACTCAAATTCTTGAGGAGTTTGATGGAAGAAGAAAAAAACACTACATAATTGGGTACATTCTTCATTTGAATCTCTATTTTTTAGGTATGTCAGGTCTTTACATGCATGTTCTTTACATTTTCCTTAATTCTATTTGAATTAATTTATCATGCTTTATCATACATGTTTATATCACTTGTATGGTTTACATATTTTGTGTTTATATCAGTCTCACTTTTTTGATTTTATAGTTCATCTGCCTTGTCTATGCTTCCATATTTTGATTACATTTCTTATATTTTGCATACATGTCTTACATTTTGCATTTATAGTTCATCATAGTTCTTACTACCCAAAGATCTTAGTCATCACACACAAACGTCATTATAATAGACTATGTTTTAAATCAGTTTATGGTATGCATAATAAAAGATTTCTCAAAGGTCAACATTTATTTAAAATAGACACAATCACAATATCATTGTTAAGTCCCTTTGCATAATGAACCTTATAATACAAACTCATTAATGTATATCTAATGAGATTCAACCTAAAGGACCTCATGCAAAATTCCATCATGTGTGTTTCCTTTAAACCTGCATATATGGCCTTAAGTTAAATCTCTAAATTTTATTACTCAAGAATCCATAAGGTCAGCCTACAATCTCACATGGTACCATGTATATTTTCTACACTTGGGCTCTTTAATAAGTATGTGCAATCATGAATTAAATAGACCTTAACATACTATGATGTCAAATTATACAAGAATAAATCCTTACAGCATATAAATTTACAATCCCTTAAGCATAATGAAATACTATTATCTTGTCATAACAAGTTAAAATATAAATGAATAGGTGCCAAGATCATACAAGTAAATCCCAATAGGCTTAATCCAATCATGATTCATGCAATGCTACATTATTCTTCATGTTGATAGTTCATACAGACATTGTATACCAAATGTTTCCATTCCCATATCTATGACAATGTACCAAGTTAAATACTACAAATTAGTCGCATTGCCATGGAATTGATATAGGGTCCCAAGATAGTTCAGTCATAGCAAAGTACAAAGTTTAACATGAGTGTCTCCATGAAAATCATAAGCCTTAAGACTGATCCTCTTTGTTGTCATAACATGATAATGTGAAGATAAGTGACTGCTATCACACATCAGAAAATCAATCTTTACCTCATGCCCCTAGTGTGATGTCTCCCATGATCTCAATCATCTCTACTTTCATGACTAGATGGTTATCAACAATTGCTGGCCCAAGATACATCTCCAAGTGAAAATAAAGTGTATCATGTGTCCTACATTCTGTCCCATGGATGCGAGTTGAATCTTCGTGTGTGAGGAGATGATCTCTATCCACAAGTAAGTGTAGGTAGTTTGAAGCCACTAGCACCAAGGCCTCCCCCACATCTTCAACCTTGTAGTCAACATGAAGTCTCATGTACTCTTCACTTGTAGCCTCAATAGGTGACTCTCCTCTATCCTTATCCTCATAGGACTGAAGTGAACTTTGTACCATAATGCTTTGTATGGCTGCAATAATGCTTTATATTCTTTGTACCTATTTTGGTTGAGTGACATTTACTCTTCTACATGATGATTGTATGTATATTTTCTATGAAGGGTTGAATGACATATATTTTAGTTATTTGTATGGATTAATTTTTTAGGAACTAATATTTGTCTCTTTATCATGCTATAGATAAATTCTCTGTCATGCCGAGGAAACGATCAAGAATTAAACCAACACAGGAAGAGATAGACACTAAGAATGCAAAGAAAGTAGTGGCTATGAGAGAACTTTGTGAGAAGAGGAAATTGGCCACGATAAATGAAGACATGCCAATTTAAGAGGAATCGCAACCATCAAAAATAGATATGGTATTGGCGACACAAAGGGAACAAATGCAAAAACTTCATGCTATAAGAGATTTGAATACCATAGTTGGAGACATGTCCTCTACTGCAAGTCAACATGTAAAGACACCATCTACTGTAGCTCAAGTTGAAAGTACATCATCACTCACATGTGAGGAAGGAGGTATGCCATTGTTCTCACCTCAACCTCAAGGTATGTCATCTATTCCATCTTTGATTGAAGGTATGCCATCTAGCCCATCTCATTTAAATATTGATGAAATTCCTAATGTTGAGATGAATTTACCTATCTTAACACCACCTAGAATTTTGCATAGAAAGCCAAAGTATTTGATTGATATTGATGAGAATATTTTGCAGCCAATGGAAGGTAAGATTCCAAAATGCACTTGTAGAAGATATGCTCATAAGATTTGGAGATTGTTCTTTGAAAAGTTAAATTAGACCACAAGATGTCAACTATTCGTTGAAATGATGTGAAGTATAAAGTATAAGTCCATCATGAAGATTCCTGGGTTGAGAACATCAAACGCTTCAAGTGAAAAATCTATTGTCAAGAATCTAATGAGTGCATATGAGAGTGTGGGTAACACCTCACGCACAAAAGATAGTAATGCAACATGGTGTGTCATTACATCGACTATAGTAAGTAGTCAAACAAGGAAAGCTCATCTCATTAGAAAGATGAGTCAAGAATTGAGAATTAATAGGAAAACTTTATCAAGAGCCGTTAGAAGGCACCAAAGAATTGAGGACAACAATGCCAATGATTTATGGGCATTCTCAGGGAGACTACCACAAAAGATAAACCAATTGTCGAAGCATTGAGATCACTAATTGAAGACTTTTGGAAGAATTACACAAGGGTATCTCTAAATCAAAGGGATGTGGTAACAAGGAGAATTGGAAGTTGGAACCGTGAGTCACATCCAAAGCATTTTTTGGATATGACTCAAACATAGTTTTTTGGTATATTTCTAGAGATGTATCCTCAAATTAAAATTTGTCAAAGATATTTTGAAATGCTAAAACCTTTCTATGTCAAGATAAATCACACACACACTACTTGTTGTAGATTACATATTGAATTTTTTAACCATTTTGATGTATCAGTTTATATGTTTAGATTTGCATACTAACAATGTTTTGTAGGATTCTAGCATACATGCCCCACTAACATCTTCAAGAGACTTCATATCAAGAATTTTATGTGATAGAGAGGAAGGTCAAATATTCTACAAGAAATTATGCTTGGATGGCACATGTCAGCATTGTGGTGGCTTGCAACGTATGCCAATATGTGAACATATGTAAATAACACATGCAGTTGGAAATGAACTAGTAGAGTTTGTTAAGTATAAAATAGTGGCATACAATACAAAAGATGGTAAAGAAGCAAAGAGGTGTGAATTGGTTATTGAAAAGATTCCAGTGTATCAGTTTATGCCTATATTTCATGACAGTATAGTGTATGAGTATGCAAGACATGCCCATAGAGCTCAATGGTTGGACTTGCAATTCAAGTCATGTAAGGACACATTTATAGTTGGTAGCATTGTTTCAGTCATTGACTTTGTAGAGAACTATAGTCTACAGCCACAATGTGAGGTGCAATCACAATATTACAACTATACACATGTTTCTATATTTGTGCACATCACATTCATTCATGCGAATGATAGTATAGAGGATGATAGAAAGATCATAAGGGAGTATCATTTTTATATTAGTGATGATCGTACGCATTCTACAGAGTTCATGTAAGGTTGCTTTCAGGTGTTCTACAATGATTTGTCTAGAAGAGGCATATCGTTCAGTCAACATATCATATGGTCAGATAACTATGCATCACAATTCAAGAACTTGTAGAATTTCTGTTGGCTAATCATGATATGTGGAAATTTTGTGAGGTTAGGTATGGAAAGGAGAAGTATGATGGTGCAGGAGCATGTATCAAAAGAGCCATAGCACGAGAAGCGTTAAAGTATAAAGACAATACAAAGTTGATACATGCAAAATTAATCATCAAGTGGTGTAATGCTTCGATGGGTCTAGGTAATGAAGGTAAGTCTTTAGTTCATAGATGTTTTTGGTTGATAGATGATACTAACATTGCACCATATGAGGACTATTGTACATTGACAGGATCAAGTGAGCTACACTCTTTCAGAAGCTCAATTGCAAGTTCATGGAGTATCCATACGTGGAAGATGACATGCTTTTATTCTTCATGTACAATTCAAGCCTGGGATGAGTGCGAGTCAAAGGAGTGGGTTGATGAATGGTGGTTAAGTTATCTTAACCCACTTGACAAGTATCAACCCCTGACAACACTGGAACTAACAAAGATGGAATCATTAGTTGACTTTGACCACATATCAGATCTAGTTCAACCAAGTAATATATCTACTTGTATAGTTTTTGAAATTCCTAATGTTATCTTACTTTGTAATGTTTTTGTAATGTTGACTAATTTTATCTAATTTTCTACACATATCAATGTAGGGCATGTTTATACAGTTATTGCAGATGAAGATAATGAAGAGGGAACAGATTATTAGTTGTGTCATTGTGTTGAGGCCAAAAAGAATTTGGAGGCCCCAGTTACAGATGGAGAAAACATCAAATACCCTACAGGCTCAGTGGTTGTTACTAGAACATGGCTTAGAAGGTACCCACATAAGCGTATTAATATTTGGCTATTTCAAGACTTTGACATGCATCAGAAGATTCTTCATTACTCAAACCTTGTCATGGCATCTAATGTTCATTTGATACAATATTAGGGTAGACCTTTGAACAAGACCTTGTGGAAGGTGTGTGAGTCTAACCATGAGGCAATACTTGACACAATAAAGAGTAGAGTAGACCTAGATGGTTCATTGGATTAATTTGTAAGTATTCACATTGATATTGTAAAGTTGTGTTACATTGACTTGTAAGTATGCACATTAATTTGTAAGTTTACATAGGATTGTCTTTTTTAATTTACTATTGCATTTTTGCACATATACAGTGAATATTGTGATGAATATGTTTGTCATTGATGTCAAAGTGCTTGGATGTTAGTAATTGGCCAATAGGCCATTCTATATGTGCACACATCTTGTAACTGCCAAAAATTTGGTAGTCCAAAATTTTATGGTTTTCCAAAATAAATTAAAAAAATTAGCTAATGAAGAACAAGTGGCGACAATTTCATTCTCTTTATCTCCTCAATTCAACTTCTTCTTGCCCTCTCCACCTTTTAAAAGAATCTACACTACAGATAACTCCCCAAAAACATTACCCATAATTTTGGGAGTAGTGGGAGGCATGATTCTAGCATTGGTTATTTGTCTAATTGCAATGAGAAAAAGAGTGAGATCTGCTATTTTTGGGAGGCTAGTTACTTTAATTATCCACAATGAAGGTGCCGCTTCCAATTTCCCTCTTTGTATTTTGTCTTCTTTTATGTTGTTTTTAGTTTAACATTAAATTTTCTAAGCTTTCCAAGTTTTCATTCATCTACAGAAAGGCGTGGATAGGTATCAACATTTTATCATGAGCTTAGAGGCATTGGCAAAATCCACACAAAACTTTCATGAAAATAACAAGCTTGGAGAGGGAGGCTTTGGACCAGTATACAGGGTGGGACAATAGTGTATCTTTAACCTGAATTAGGCTATTTTGGGGCAATTTCTTAAGGGGATGCCGATCTCTAATTTCTAGTTTGATCTTTTAGGGAATAACTAGAGACAATAAAGAAATAGCAGTTAAAAAGCTGTCTGCAAGATCTACTCAAGGTAAAAAAGAATTTCTGAATGAAGTGAAGCTGATGGCAAATGTTCAGTACTGAAACCTTGTGAAGTTGTTGGGGTGTTGCGTTGAGGGAGATGAAAGGTTGCTTGTTTATGAATATTTTCCCAATAAGAGCTTGGATACTTTTCTCTTTAGTAAGTCACATTTCTATCTTTATTCGCTCTAATTAATATTGTAGAGTTGTTTGAAAGAGATTACAAAAATGATGGATAAAATTGGGGCAACAGATCCAGAAAAGCGTAGACAACTAGATTGGCAAAAGCTTTATAACATAATTGTTGGAATTGTCCGTGGCCTTCTCTACCTTCATGAAGATTCATAGCTGAAAATCATTCATAGAGATATTAAGGCAAACAACATTTTGCTTGATGACAAACTCAATCCTAAAATAGTGGACTTTGGTTTAGCCAGATTTTTCCCTGAAGATGAGCCGCAAATCCAAACAAGAGTTTCAGGCACATAGTAAGGACTTTGTGTGCTTTTGGTTTCAAATTGATGATGTTAATTTTTCTTTTTTTTCTAAGTGGGGTCAATAGTTACATGGCTCTAGAGTATGCAATGTAAGGTCAGCTATCAGTTAAAGATGACGTTTATAGCTTTGGCATGCTATTGCTTGGGATTGTGAGCAGAAGGAAAAACACAAATCTCAATCTTCCACACGAAATACAAAATCTATTGGAATGAGTAACAAATTTAATTTACCACATTCACTAATGGTTTTCAATGCCAAACACCAAAATTAAAATGAACTAACTATGTGTGATTTGTGATGCCTGATACAGGCATGGAGACTATACAGAGGAGGAGATGTGTTAACTATGGTTGAGTCCATAGTAAAAGAAAGTTGCCCGCAAGAGTAGGTGGTATGATGCATTCACGTAGGGCTTTTGTGTGTACAAGCTGATGCCACACTTCATCCAGCTATGTGGAATGTTATTATGATGATATCAAGCAATTTCGAGACATTGGTAATTCCAACAATGCCAGTGTTTTTGAGTGGGTTAGATTCAAGTGAAAAGGGCACATCCACATTTGCATCTGCAAGGACTGGTTCATCTACGTTGGATGTTCCATTTGTAAATGAAACCTCCATTACTGACATGGCACTGAGGTATTGACATTTGGAGGATCACAATTGTGTTGGGGACTCAGACTCTTGTTTGCTTTCTTCCAAGTAAATAAGGTAGGCCTATGCAGTTGTGATTTAGTCAAATATTGAATCATATTTTTTTAATTTGGCTGATAAGCCATTCTATATGTGCATACATCTTGTAACTGCCAAAAAATTGGTAGTCCCACTACTTTCCTCATCCACAAAATTTTAAAAAAAATGGTAGTCCCACTCCAGAAATTTAAATTTTGGTAGTCCTTCATTTTTTGGTAGTCTTTCAATTTTTTTCTCCAAAATTTAAAAAAGATGGGTCACATTGCAGTATGGAATTCTCATCCCAAGACATAAGGTTTAGGCTCACATGCCTATTGTGTCTGTTGAAACCCACATGCCATTATCCGCAAATATGGTCTTATGTGTTGTCACCAGTGCTTTCATAGTTATGTCAAAGACATTGGCTTTGTTAAATATCGTAAGTTATTGGTGGAACTTCTAAATTGCTTGAGATTTGTAGTAGACATTTACATCATCAATGATAGTTACTCGATTGAATTTTTAGATCTAATGTTAGTTTGTATTGAACACAATTAAAAATTATTATCTGTAATGATTGAGGATTTGCTAATTTGAAAGAGAATTTTTGTTGGAATTCTTAATGTGTTCCATGCTTGAAATGACCTAATTAGTTTAAAGTCTTGTATTGTTGTTTGTATAAGGATGAAATATGCTGGGTTTGAAGTAGAGCCTTATGGCCTTGGATATATAATGCTATTGTGGATATTGATTTTTAAAATTGAGGATGGCTTAAAAATGTTGTTGAGTTCACACTAGTTTATGGGTAGCTATTATTAAATGGGTAGCTAGTATAAAGATGGAAATAATAAGAAACATTTGTATTAAAATTGCCCAGCTGATTTCATGGGATTCTGGGACTAAATTGCACCATTTTGTGATGTAAAATGCACAATGGTGATGTATCATTAGTGTGAAAATATAAACTAAAAGTGTTAACTAAAATTTGGTGAAGAAAAGTCATGTAAAACAGAGAATTCTGAGTTAGCCTTTTTTTGTGTTTTTTAGGCGTAGATTTTTTTCTAGCATAAGAACTTTCTCTAGTTTATGATGTTGTTGTCAATATCTTGAAAGCAATGTTGGCACAATTTGACCTTATTTTGTTTTTTGCAGCACTTTAGGTTTTTGAACATCTTGTTTTTGCTAGTTTGTAGAGGGCTTATATTTAACTACTATTGTTGAAGAGTTGTAGTATTTGAAATGATTAACAAGCATGTTGAATAACTAAACTGTTTTATAGTCAATCTCTTTTATAAATTAAGTTTCTTTTCCAATACTCTAATCTCTTTTATAATGTTTTTTATGCTTTTCATATAAGTTTTAATATGTATATTTTTTTAAATTAAGTTTTTTTAATTATAATTTTTTTAATTAATATAATTCTTTTTATCAAGTTTTTATATATATTAATTAGGATTAAAAAATGGAACTTATTAATTTACTATATTATTATCAATTTTTGAAATTCCAATAGAACCACAATTAATGTAAGTAGAGCACTTATAAGGCTATCATAATCCTAACAAGTCAAAAAAAAGTGTAGATGCCTTTAGTAAAAGGAAAGTTTTGTCAAGTAAATATTATTAGTTTTTATTGTGATTCTAGTTTTAAACACACACACACACAAACCACAAAGTGAATGACTAAATTAACTTCCCCTCCCTCCACACACAGACCACAAAGTGAATGCCTAAATTAAATTTCCCACATGTACACACAATTTACATAAATAAAAATTTCATATATCGATGTTCAAACATAATTCATTCATAAAAATTTAGTACAAGAATGCATAAAAACTTAAACTCAAGCATTCAAAAATACAAACACACTCATAAAGTGAGTGCCAAATTTATAAAACATGATAAAGTGCAAACACACAAATGGCACTGCAAAAATTAAATTTCACACGCACAATTCAAAATAAAAATATAAATGTATACTATTTAGTGATAGGCCTATAAATATTTATGCCTATCAGCCATTTGATAGCACCTTTGGTGCTTTTACTAGTTGAGTAAGGAATGCATAATTGTGTGGGTCTATTGGTTGTCTATTGTTTGATAATACACACAAAGTTGTGTCACACTTTTATAAAGGAAATGACCAACACTGATCCAACTTCTAAACTTGAATCACTAAAAAGTGATATGTATGTTTTTAATTTTGAAATGATGTAAACTAATAACATATTTATTTTTTAGTATATTTTATATTTGTATTTTTTTTGAAAAAATTAAAAAACTATTTGAATATAGTTTTTAATAAATTGACACTAATTTAATTGCTGATAAAATGCTGAAAAATGAAGTTAGATGAGACGCCAATCTTTATATAGTAAATTTCATTTATTTTTATTCAATTTTTTTGTCTATATTTATAACTTGAAACTTTAGTGCACGGATATATTTTTTTCCAATTTGGATAAATATATATTTTTAAATAAATATTAAAATGTGCGTGTATTAAAACATAGTGGTTTCCATTCGACATCAACTTTCAGATTAACTATTTATCTAAAATAGAAAAAAAAATTATACCATCTTGATATAGATTCTTTTATCTAGTGCATCATATTTTTTTCAAATTTTTTTAATAAGTTTTACGATTTTTCCTTGACATGGTAATCGACCTAATATTTTATGTTGATAACCTTCTTTTAGTAAAAATAAAAAGGAAAATATAAATAATAGTTAAACTATATATATATATGAAAACTAAACTTATAGATCTACAAAAGGGTATTTTTATATTTTTTAAAAATGTTATTTACACGAGTAGACGTTTTTGAAATATCATTTTTTTTTAAATAATTGTTTTTTTTGGTAAATTGGCCTCATTGTGGTGCTACATATGTATTTAGCCAACAATTTTAGTTGAAAAATTTGTGGACATATCTAACTTAGCTAGAATGAATCTTACAAGATCATATGTTTGACCAAAATTTATTTTTAGTTAGAAATACTTAAATTCACTTATGTTGATAAGTTGGCTGAAAGTGTGACACAACTTTGTGCTTTTACCCACCATTATGCTTTCAGGATATGTTGTTGGGTTTTGTGATATAAAGACACTCGCTTCTTCATAGAGTATGTGATGTGATGAACAGAGTTGTATGAACTTGACAAGCAATGGTATGAACTTGATTTGTTTGCTATGGTATACATTTGATGTTTGCATCATCATCATCTTATGCTTCATAGGGTTAGACCTAAGTGATGGATGAAATTGACCCTGAGAGTAATGTATAAATCTAGGTAATGTATAAAATCTAGGTGTCTTAGTTTCTAACTAGATAATAGGTGTCTCTACTTGTGTCTTAGGTGTATACTATATGTCAACTAGGTAGATAGAGACTAGAAAAAAGGTATTTAATCTAATCTAGGTGTCTTAGGTAGATACTATATATCAATGACCTGTCTAGAGACTAGAATAAGGTATAATCTAGAATGATCTAGGTGTCTTCTAAGTAGATACTATATATCAACTACCTGTCTAGAGACCAGAATAAGGTATAATTTAATCTAGGTGTCTTAGGTAGGTACTATATGTCAACTAGGTCTACCATAATAGGTGTCTTAGGTAGAACTATAATCTAGGTGTCTAGATGACTTAGGTCTAGACTGCGATAAGGTATAAAGACTAGGTGTTTTAGGTCTACTATGTCTATAAAATCTAGATACATACTATACAATAGGTGTCTTAGGTGTCCTACGTCTACTAGAATACATGTGTCTTAGGTCTTAGGTGAGGCCACATGAGCTTCCACCTTCACGTGGTTGGCCTTTTTTAGTATAGAATATTTATATTTCTTGAAGCTAAGGGAAGCTCTTTTTCTTAATAAGAAAATTTTAATGAAATTAGTGTCCTCATGGAGTGAAGGTGTTGATCATAAAATATGGTGTTAAGGTCATGTTGATGTTGATTGATGAGTTGTGGTTGTTGTTGGAAGTTTTGGAAGTCTAAAGGATGTCATAGTGGCAGTGTTCATATCACAACTACAGAGGTTTAAACATTCAAAACTAGTTTGGTAAGTTTTGTTTGTGTTATACTCTCTGTTTAATCTGTCTCAGATAACCTTCTATGTTCTTCATGTGGTCTTCAACACTTAGGTTGTAGTATGTTTAGGGTTATCTATTCCTCAACCTCCTAAAAACCCTAATCTTTACTTTTTGCTAAAATCTAAGTTAATACCTTACACTCATACCGGCAATATTGTACCGACGATATCCCTGAAGAGTCCAAAGTGCAAAAAGGAAGTAATCTTTGATGAGCTATTACTCAAAAACCATGACACTTAGAAACATTTTGTTTGAGGCAATATGATCATGTAGAACCCCTCTACAATAACCTCTCAATTTTTTATATCTCTGAGGTGTTTTCCCATGGTGAAAGGTTTTCTGCCGCCCCTAAAATCATCAGAAGGAGGTAGTGTGAAGTTGCAAAGGGGTGTAACTTTTGTCCTGTTCCTGATGCGACCAAACTGACAGTTCCAATACATTTGGATGGGTACATTTAGGTTAGACATGGTCTTATTTTGTACCCAAACATGTCGAAACAGTTCGAGCTACATTGTACCAACGATATCCCTGAAGAGTCCAAAGTGCAAAAAGGCAGCAATCTTTGACGAGTTGTTAATTAGAAACCTTGATACTTAGAAACATTCTATATAAGGAAACATGATCATGTAGAACCCCTCTACAATAACCTCTCTCAGTTTTTGATATCTCTGAGGTGTTTGCCATGGTCAAAGGTTTTCTACTACCCCAAAAATTGTCAGAAGGTGGTAGTGTAAAGTTGCAAAGGGGTGTAACTTCCGTCCTCCTCCTAATGTGACCAAACTTATAGTTTCAATGCATTCAAATGGGTATGTTTAGGCTAGGCATGGTCCTATTTTTTACCCAAACATGCCAAAACAATTTAAGCTACATTGTACCGGCAATATCCCTAAAGAGTCCAAAGTGCAAAAAGGCAGCAGTCTTTGACGAGCTGTTACTCAGAAACCTTAACACTTAGAAACATTCTATATAAGGAAATGTGATCATGTAGAACCTATCTACAATAACCTCTCTCAATTTTTGATATATCTGAGGCATTTGCCTATGGTGAAAGGTTTTCATTTACACCAAAAATTGTTAGAAGGAGGTAGTGTAAAGTTGCAAAGGGGTGTAACTTTCATCCTACTCCTAATGCGACCAAACTAATAGTTCCAATGCATCTGGATGGGTACCTTTATGCTAGGCATGGTCCTGGTTTGCACCTAGACATGCCAAAAGAGTTTGAGCTACATTGTACTAGCGATATCCCTAAAGAGTCCAAAGTGCAAAAAGGCAGCAATTTTTGACGAGCTGTTACTCAGAAATCCTAACATTTAGAAACATTGTGTTTGAGACAACATGATCATGTAGAACCCATCTACAATAACCTCTGTCAGTTTTTTATATCTCTTACAGGTTTTCCCGTGGTGAAAGGTTTTGTACTACCCCAAAAAATGTTAGGAGGAGGTAGTGTAAAGTTGCAAAGGGTTGTAACTTTTGTCCTACTTCTGATGTAACCAAACTAATAGTTCGAATGTATCTAGATGGGTAAGTTTAGGCTAGGCATGGTCTTGTTTTGCACCCAAACATGTCGAAATAGTTCAAGCTACATTGTACTGGCAATATCCCTAAAGAGTCTAAAGTGCAAAAAGGCAACAATCTTTGACGAGTTGTCACTTGAAAACCCTGACACTGAAAAATATTCTATCTGAGGCAACACAATCATGTAGAACCCCTCTACAATAACCTCTCTCAATTTTTGATATCTCTAAGGTGTTTGCCCATGGTGAAATATTTTCTACTACTCCAAAAATTGTCAGAAGGAGGTAGTATAAAGTTGCAAAGGGGTATAAGTTTCATCGTGCTCTTGATGCGACTAAACTGATAGTTCCAACATGCCCAGATGGGTACATTTATGCTAGTCATGGTCCTATTTTACACCCAAACATGCTAAAATAGTTTGAGCTACATTGTATCGGTGATATCCCTGAAGAGTCCAAAGTGCAAAAAGGCAGCAATCTTTGACAAGCTATTACTCAAAAATAGTCACTTAGAAACATTTCATCTAAGGCTACGAGATCATGTAGCATCCCTCTACAATAACCTCTCTCAGTTTTTTATATCTCTAAGATATTTGCCCATGGTGAATTTTTTTTGGCTACACCAAAAATAGTCAGATGCATGTAGTGTAAAGTTGCAAAGGGATGTAACTTTCATTTTACTCCTCGTGCGGCCAAACTGACTGTTCCAATGCATTAAGATGGGTACGTTTAGGCTAGGCATGGTCCTATTTTGCACCCAAACATGTCAAAATAGTCTGAGCTACATTGTACTAGCGATATCCTTGTACATTGCCTTTGCTATAACTGTTATAGTGTTCACATGTCAACATGCATCTTATGGATGTGAACATACTTGTTCTAGCAGTCAACACAGTCATATATGAATTGATTGTTCTTTTATCTTGGTTCACCTTGACTTTATTCTCTAGTACTATCTCTGTAGGGTTTGTTTTAGTCCTTCAATGCATTGTTCCATCACTACAATTTTAGACCCCTATTAGGCTTGCAATAGACCTCTGTTAGGCTACTCTCCTAAACCTTAATATCATCTTCATGTTGTCATATCCATGATGTTCAACCCTCATCTTCTTCCACCTTTAGGTCATTGTGTTATTAGGCTTGAACTTAGACTATTGTGATATTTGAAACCCTCTACACTTCATGGCTCTCTCATTATATAATGATCTACACTACACCTATCTTGCTTATCATTTTTCATAGCAATCTTGCAAAAAGGCTTTCAAGCTTAACAAGTTTTTGAGTAGGGAATTGCTTTATGGAATTAGAGTAAAATTGTCAAATGTGATGACATGATACATATTAACATGGTGAGATGCAAAGTATACATTTATAATATTAACCACATTCTCAAAGGGATTGTTGATTACTTATGGAAGCCTATAGCCCCAATGTTATGTTGCATACTCAAATTAGGTAAGACTCAATGTACTCTTATAACCTCACCTTATATGAAAGAGGAATTACATTTAATAACCACAATGGTCATTAGGTGCTCATAAGCATATGACTTTGACTATCTTATTCAAGAGAACAAACATACTCTTTGCATCCCAATATGGTATAATAATAAGGAATTAAGAAATATTTTCAATTGAGCAACTCATAAAGAATATGGATCAAGTGGCATTGTTTAGGTGGCACATGATGTAAGGACTTATACACGAGGTTGTACATCACTATGTGAGTGACTAAGGCTAACATGCAAGATTGTCCAATAGCATGTAGATCATGATGTGAACAAAAAAACTTTCTTTCCATTTATCCATTTAACCAATCTTCCTTTCTCTATTTTCTTGGGCATGAATAGTTTTGAGAGACTAAAACTCTCAACCCAAAACTCAAATTCTCTTATCATCCATTGGGATGGATTCTTTGACAATTAAACTTTGAAACCTAGAGGCATACAAAAATGATCTACACTATACCATTCCATATTACATAATGATCAACAAAAATAATTTGTATTAACCAAATATATATATAGGCATACATCAATATTTGTCGATATAAGTACAACATATATACAAAATAGCCATATAGGCTTACAATAATGCCATATAAGCATACAATGTCAACTATATGCAATACAAAATATATGTCCAGAAATGCCATATAGGCATACAACAAAGGAACACAATAAAAAGTCATTCCCCTCTGTCTGGTGAAGAGAATAGATCATGGATAGTCTTTGATCTTCGAGGGGATGGAGATGCATATGAGGCTGGTCTACTATGAACCTGAGGGATATTCCTCCTATTTAGTTTTTCATGAATCTGTAGCTATTACAATAAAAAGTATAGACATTAATATATAGAAATTACATTATAAAAAATGAAATACTTAACAAAATACTCACTTACTGCTATCTAAAAATTTGTCTCCTCATTTGCCTTAGTACCAGGATTAGGTTATGGTGATGTCATCTCCTATAGAAACCATCCAAATAGAAATTAAACTTCAAATCAATAATCATTTTCTTTTTCAAAAATAAACAACTATAACAACGAATGTAATTTATAATTTACTAATCTACCTCATACCTCTGTCAAAGGCACGGAGCTATGAATCGTAGAGGACACACCATGCTCCATTGCCCTATGAACACTAGGAGGTGTCTCTACAGCCTGCATCATCTAAAAATAAAACAACATTATTCAATTACGAAAACTATAATAGTGATGCAAGTCATAGCTCCTAACATACACACACATTCACCTAAACATGGAAGTACACACAATAAAGCACACAAATCACATGCATATATACAAATTAGATGAAGATTTACGACTATTGTGTGGTATAAGGGTCAACAAAGGAAGGACCATAGTAGCATCAAATTTTAGGTTTAAGAAGGCTGAGAGGGAGTGAAGGTGTTAGTTTAGGTTTAGGTTGGTGGTAGGGTGGGGTAGGGTTGTGCTCAATTTTTTGTTTGTTTGGTAGTCATGGAGGTAGGACAATGCCTAAACTAGAAATCACATAGACATTAGGTAAGTTTATGGGTTTACGGGAAGGAGAAATATCAAGAGTTTATGGGATAATAGGAGGGAGGAAAGATACTAGATAAGAGAAGAAAAACCTTATTTCAAAATTTTTTTATCATTTTCTTTGTCTTGAGGTTTGTCAGGGGGTGGGTTTGAAGCAAATTAGGTCTGGGATGTCTGGTAGGGGTATATTAGGAAATAGGTAGGGTAGATATGGGTTGGTTAGTAGGTTGGGTGTAGTGTTGGGGAGGTTTCTTAGGCCTACTTTTAGAAGTGGATGGGGAAAGGTCCTACACTTTTTCTTTTACTTTATCTTAGAGGGGTGTTAGAGGGGAGATATAAGTCAATGAGGAATGAGAAGTAGTAATAGGTGGATATATGGTGGGGAAGATAGGGGCATAGCTAGTGGAGTAGGTGAAGTAATAGAAATAGGTTGTGGGGTTGGGGTAACAATGTGTTTAGAGGCATAATATAGGTAAAGGTGAAAGAGGGAATTGGTATGAGGTTGAGGTGGACCAGAAGGGGTTGACAAAAAATAATCTAAGGAGAAGTGTCTTAAGGTAACAACTAGTTGGTATGGGCTATGAGAAATGGTGGTGACATTAGCATCATGGGGAATTTTAGAGTCAACAAAGGAGGGACCTAGATGATGTTGGAGTCAATCATATGCTATATAAGATGTCACAGGCTCATACCCCTCTCTGGTGTCATGTCCTAGAGTCTAATTGGTGGTAATTGGATGAGTTTATTAGAGAGAATTTGTCAAAGAATAGTGTGGAGGGGATCAACAAGCTTTGGTAGACATGTATGGAAAATGTGGTAGCATAGACAAGGCAATGAGCTATTTGAAAAGATGCCTTGAAGAAATGTGTTCTCATGATGATGTCCTTGTCTATGCATCTACTTGTCATGGCATTCCATGAGACCACATTTCTTTGAGGCATTTTTTCAAATAACTATATTGTAATTGAAATTTTGTCATCTATCAACATCTAGTTATTAGTTATGTAATGTCTAGTAATGCTTTGAGTTTGAAAGATGTGCAATGAAATGTAATCAATGATATAAATATAAAATACAAAAATCTAGTAAGTACAATTAATTAATTAAACTATTTATTTTATTACCTCCGTGAAGCTTTGAAGTCCACCACCACTGGTAGGTGTTGCCATGAAATCTCCAATATTAACCTATTCAACATCCAAAATTAGATATTAGAATACCATTCATATAACGATGCTATTCACATGTAATATTTATAATTGTTTACTAGTTACATACCCCAATAGTAGATGTCCTAGTGTAATATGCAGGTGGAGACCAGTTGAAAACTGCATCAACACTATGACCCTAAAATTCCATTAAAATCATCAAACTAAATTAGTTAATCTTGCATTTCAAAAATGAAATTTAATAAATTAAATTCAATGAATTTGCAAACATTTACCTAAGTATCAAGGCTAAAAGTCTCACTTAGGAGGGCATCTATCATCACCATCTGCTCAGCTGCAGATGTAGCCTTCACACCTGCATCCTAACTATCCATGGGGTCATAACAACAGTCTGACCCACAAGCCTGACAAGTATGGGATGGAACCTTACTCCTTGAACTCTCCACCATCCCACGCTGTGCTACAGGACTGGCATGCTCTATGATACTCTTGGTCAAGGCACTAATGGATTAAAGTGTCTCGACCTTAGCACTCTCCTTCACAATGGAAGGGATAGACACATGCTCATGGGCTGGTCTAGTGAGTGCTCATCTTGTTGGCCATTGTGGGTCAACATGTGCCCCTATTCTATCCTGTGTTGACCCCCCACCTGTACCCTGGAAGACCCACATATCAAAATAGTTTTGTACTTTATTTTTTACAAACTCGTAGCAGAGTTTCCTCAAAAAGTACTGCAAGACCTCATTATTTTTGCATGGAGGATGGTCAAAAACCATCCACCACCTCTACCCAAAATTGTCCCTTATCGCTTGGTTGTTGCACCAATGGATAGGGAACCTCTTGCATGTAAGGGGTAGAGGTTGATTTGTTCATGGGTCTATAAAAATGGAACACAGGTCCAATTTTGTAATTTGTTCATTTTTTACTTTCTCATATGACAACTTGTCTGCATAATACTCAACTAGATATTTGCTTGCTAATTGAATCTACATTTGATAACATAGATTCAAGAGATTGAGAAAGTATGGATCTATGCAAGGTTGAAGTTGCAGGATCCTTCAACCTTGTAATTATATCTTCAATTTATTTTTTATTGTTTTCAATTTACCCCATTAGATTTTCTTGTGTTCCAGGGGCATGTCAAGGAATGGATGGAGGAGTTTGTTGTTCAAGTTGTTCTTCAGCAAGTATTTGTGGATTTTCAGGAGTAGGAGGAGGAAGAGGTGCATTATTATTTCCTATCAATTAAGTAAATTTACATCAAAAATTAACTTAAACCTGCCTATTTAGAAACAAATTCACAAAAAAAAAAAAAAAACTCACTCCTTTGGCCTCCTCGATGTCGTGGTGGCATTTTGGTGATGAATCAGTGAGATTTTGGTGTCGAATTTGGTCTTCAATAATGCAAGCATGCTCCTTAGGGTTTGTAGGCCATGGGTGTAGAGAAAATGGAAGGAAACAATGAGTAGCAACTTCCCTTTTTTTTAATAGTAAAACATAATGCGAGTGCATTATAATGCGTTCACATTATGTCTTAGAATTTTTTTTAAAATGGCCACTTTTTGGCCTCCCAACTTTTTGTACCCGCCCAAAATGGAGAAAGTGAGAAATGAACTAGATGACTTGGTTGACACTTTGTCTCAGGAGGTTGAATATTTGGATGCAAATCTAGAGAAATGGATTGATATGAAGAAGATGAAGGTGAAAACCTTGGTATCAATTGGCATCCTTTCAAATTGAGAATCTTATGTAGAAACCAAGGAGTCATTGATTCACCACAACAATGTGTTGAAAGATTTGCTGAAAGATTTACAAAGTTCTAGGGAGCTTAGTGTGGATAGTGATGTTGATCTTTTACACAAGTTGGAAGAGCTTCCATGTAAATTGACAGGTGATGACCATCATTTTCTTTAAGCTGAGGAAATGGTTCAAGAATTCAAGAGCATGTTTCAGAGAGAGTTTGAAGACAAAGCTTTTTAGTTGCTTCCCTAGATAATCTTTTGGACAACCAATTGACTCTAGATAATTTGAAATCTAAGTTGACAAATCATGAGAAAGAAGCCACTACAGTGAAGGATGCAATAACCAGAGCCTGAGTTATTTCCAAGAACATTGTTGGTCCTGACAACATTGAAATGCAAACAATGTTCACCATGTATGAAGATTTTCTCAAGAAAAATGGGGGGAAAAGTTAATTTAGATGTGCATGCCTTAGTATATTTTTGTAGTTTTCATATGTACTTTCTATTTAGTTTGGGACATTTTTGCATGTATTTTTTCAAGATGTAATTACATGTGAAAACAAGGAAAGTCCAGAATCAATAAGGACTCTTCTTGTTGAATAAGTCAAGGTAGTTGTACTTTCCCTATTTTTTCTCATGGCCTCTCACTATAAATAGAGGGGACCTCTTTTTAATTATTTACCTTTTAGTTATTGAAGCAAAACTCTACTAAAATTGAGAAGCATTTTTTACACTTTGTGTTCAAGATTGTAAACCAAGATTTTATCAATAATAAGAAATCAAGTGAGCATTCAAACTTTGTTTTGGGAATCTACTTGTAGTGTATGAGAGATGTTCTTATGCCTTTTCTCATACACCATCTTATGAAATTGATCAAATAAGTATTGTGAATTCATATAATCTAGGAGGTGATCTAAAGCCGATTTTGGAGTCTTTGTGCTACAACATTGCCTTTGGAATTTATATTCTATGTTTGTGAGTTAAAAATATTAGAAGACTTTGATCTGCTATTTATTTTCCATGTTTATTAAATCTCTTGATAGCATACAGTGGAGATTTTGGGCTACATTCTACACTATATATTTCTCATTCCAAGTCAGCAAAAGAAATTATGAAATATAAACTCATAAACAATTAAGAGATATACAAATCAACACAAGATTTACATGGGAAAACCCTTACAAGAGAAAAACCCACACACCAAGAAAAATCACTTTGTATTAAGGTAAATAAAGTTTACATACAAAGTTATAGAATTGTGCTTTCAGATGTTAATCCACACAACATAAACTTCGGTAGTAGAACAATTCCCATGTTTCAACTTCTTTGATCAATCACACAACTGAATGACTTTAATTATATTACACAGTTACAAAATGTAAATAGCATCCCAACCAAACAATGTCGAATTCCATTCATTCTGTATTCCAAACAATCCAGGAAGCCAACCGATTCAGTTGTTGTAGATAGAATGGTCACAATTTGTTTAACTGTCAAAGACATGTCAAACTGTCCTACCAAGACCAATCCATATCACCATCCACCACTACACTATTGTGTTCAAAATAGCCTATCATATTATGGCAATATCTACCACTCTACCACACAACCTTTCAGTCACCACTATGGGGTGGCAGGTAGCCACCACTATACCGCCATCTAAAACTTAGACCATTGTATGGTAGTGTCTATACCGCTCTACTGCCAGTCTTTCCATGACCCACTACGAGGTGACAGTAAACACTGTACCACCATAAGCCCACCAAAAGACCATTGCAGGATGGCGGGATATTCACCACAATACCACAAGCCTTCTCACGATCCATCGTAGGGTGTCGGTAAGACCTACACACTTGCTAGTCTCACTGCTAACTTCTGTAGGTTGGCAGTAAAGGAATAGATGCTACACCTAAGCTTTCTAGAAACTAAACTAGGGTTTCATCAATGAGTTTGAGGCATACTTTCTCAATAGTTTCATGGGTTTAGAAGGATATTACAAAAATTTTGTGGCTAACTTTTCAAGGATTGCCTACCCTGTTACTTCTCTACAAAAGAAAGGCAAAAGGTTTGTTTGGTAAGAAAGATGCTAGGAGGCATTTGATCAACTAAAAGAGAAGTTAACTACAGTACCAATTCTAAAAGTACCTAATCCAGAAGGTTAGTTTGTGGTCATCATCGATGCCTCAGGAGAAGGATTAGGTAGTGTACTTATGCAAGAAGGGTGAGTTATCACTTATGAGTCTAGAAAATTGAAGGCATATGAGCAAAATTATGTTCCACATGATCTCAAGTTAGCAACAGTTGTTCATGCACTACAAATGTGGTGGCATTATTTTCTTGGGAAACCATTTGTGTTAAGAACAGACCATCAAGGTCTAAAATAAGTGTTTACCCAACCACATCTTAATGCATGTCAAAGGAGATGGTTAGAGTTGATATCTGACTATGATTTTAGATCAGTTACATTAAAGGCAAGGAAAATTGAGTAGCAAATGACCTAAGTGAAAGGAGACATATCTCCTTGATCATCTCTATTCATTCTGATTTTAAGATTCAGATGTTACAAAAGCCCAAGGGAGATGAATCCTATGAGTAGGTTAAGCAAGCTCTGATGGACAATCCTCAAGATTCAAGGTATGATGGATTCCACTTTGAACCAAATGGACTACTAAGATTCATAGGAAGGATGTACGTTCCAAACTTTGAGGAGTTAATGAATATCATGTGGAAAGAAGTTCATTCTACACCTTATTTAGGACATCCTAGAGTGACGAAACTGCTAGTTGATGTAAAACCACTATATTTCTAGAAAGGAATGAAGAGGGATGTTGCAAGGTTTGTAGTAGGATGTTTAGAATACCAAAGGGAGAAAGCATAACATCATCACCTGGTAGGGCTCCTTTATCCTCATGAGATTCTAGATTGGAAATGGCAGATTGTCAGTATGGATTTTGTACAAGGTCTTCCAATGTCTCTAAATACGCATAATGTTATTCTAGTGGATGGTAGATAGACTCACCAAGGTAGCTCATTTCACACCTAGAAATTTGATAGATGGAGAACTAGTCATAGCCTATAAATTTGTGCAAGAAGTGTTTAGGTTGTATGGTATTCCTGAAAAGATAATCTTAGATAGGGACGCATGCATGATGTCAAGGTTTTGACAAACCTTATTATCCTCACATGGAACAAAATTGAAGATATGATCATCTTACCATCATGAGACAGATGGTTAGATGGAAAGAGTAAACCAAGTTTTGGATGATCTTTTGATAATGTATTGCATGGATCAGCAGTACAAATGGGAGGATTATCTTTTGCTTGTAGAATTTGCTTATAATAATTCTTATCATTTTTCTATCAAGACGGTTCCATTTGAAGCATTGTATGGAATAAAGTGTCAAACTCCTATAATTTTTGATAAGATAGAAGATAGGATTAGCCTTGGTCTAATCAGAAATGGAAGAACAAATTAAGCTAATCAAGAAAAGATTACCAGAGGAAAATGATAGGCAGAAAAGATATACTGATGCTAAGTGCATGCCAAAACATTTCTTAGTGGGAGAAAAAGTGCTATTAAGAGTTAAACCTCAAAAGAGCTTAATTAAGTTTGGAAAATCATCAAAACTAACTCCTAGATATGTGGGTCCCTTCAAACTTCTAGAGGAATCCAACCCAATAGCTTACAGGATTTCTCTACCACCTTCTCTTGCCGAGATGCATAATGTTTTCCATGTTTCATATTTGAAAAAGTTAATTGCAAGAAACAATCATATTCTTGATTGGAATGTATTATAGGTGAAGGACCTAGGGGTGGTCATGATCGAGCCTATCAAAGTGCTCAAAGTACACAAGATTCACTTGCATAACAAAGAATTTACTCAATGCAAGGTCTAGTGGGACCAATATGTAGAAGATAATGCCACCTAGGAAAATTATCATGATTTTTACCAAAAATTTCCTCATTTATTTTAAACTTTTCAAGTTGAACAAAAACCTTATCATGTTTTAATTTCTAGACACATTGAATCATTGGGAATGATGAATCTTATGGGGAGAGATATGTCACACCCCAAATTTTGACTATACTTTACTTTTTACTTTTATGTAATTAGTGGATAAACTTGCATGGATTAATGATTTGATGTTTAGACAAATATTAGGAAAAGTCAATGATTTCATGAGTTATGATTAAATGCATAGAATTTAAAATGTGATTATATGTTATTGAGATTATCTATTTATGATGTTTAAGGATTTACTAATGATACACTGATCCCAATTTGGTGACTATGAGTTGTAACCAGGGAACAAATTACCAACCTCTGAGATAAGGAGAGAGAGCATCATCTGAGAGAAGTGGATAGACATTTGAAAGGATAGGTTATTGCCACCTAAGTTATGTGCTTTTTAAAACTAGTTGATAGTGGTAAGTTTTGTTTGACTCAGTCAAAATATGAGTTTTGACTCAACAGTTGTCGATTTGTCGACAAGGTCCATTAAACTTAAGTTTTGTGTGGAAAACTAAGTTAGCTCAGTATGCGACCATCAATAAGAAATAGTCGATAATAGTTAAGCTATTTTATTATTTGAACTCCTAATGAGGATCATAGCATGATATGTTTGTCTTTGTTGATGTTTAAACAAGAAAGAGAGGGGGAGAATACATCAACCCCAATCTCATATCATGTCACGTGTTATAGCAATGAGAGTGTACATTGCATAAATAGATAATATGATGTTTCATTTAATATATATATTTATCTATGCCATTATAATTTAAAGTTAAGACTCTTCCATTATTCTCGGTTTAAAAGAATACATGATAGAGTTCCTTATTTTCTTAGCAAACAACTCTCTTAGTAGTGGAATCTCAAATTCTTAATGAATTTGAAGATTAAGGAGGAGCACATCACCACTCATGAAGAGTGGTAAATCATGCCATCATATATGTTATTGCATGCCTGTAGAGATCAAGATAGTTGGCTAAGTTTTAGGAGAGAAAAGTGGTCGAAGGGTTTCTCTTTTCTAACTATGGGATCTTTCATGAGGGATTTAGAGGAAAAGGAATGGGAGATTTTTGGGAGAGAGGATCAAACTCATTAGGAAGTGTGATTTGAGCTGGTTGTAGAGGCACCAAGTTTGTTAGGGATATCATTTGACTTTACACAGGTTCTTTTCACATTCAGATTTCTAAATATTTCTCTTAGACCATTTAAGATAAAGTGTTATTATGTAATAAAAAATTCTCTGTTATATTTGAGTTGATATCTCTATATGAGATAATGTCAAAACTTTGCTAATTGGAACCATTATTTCTATATATGTTATTGGTAGAAACTTAGTTGTTTAGAGCCAATGTCACTTGTATATTCTTGTAGCAGTAAGCAAATAGTATAAGGCCGATGTTATATAGGCTGAAATCACTATGATTTATCTTATTGTTGAATGGTGATTGTATTATGGCATTGAGGATAACCATTATCCCATACTACTCTAAGAATTGAAATGGTTGATAAACTATCAACTTCTATGCAAATCAATGGTCGATAACTAGTTAAAACCATGTCATTCTTAGGAATGAAATGCCATGTGTATATTATTTATATTGTTAATTATATAAACCTTAGATTTGAGCATCACTTGTGCATCATTCACATAGTGTTTGTCGAGTGTAAATAGGCAGGCCAAACTATGTATGTTTAAGCTAGCTGAGGGTTGTCACCTTTCTATACCGAAAGAAACTGTGGAACTTTACTAGACTATATTGATCGAGCCACTAGAGTATGTGGTTGAGATATAAGATTAATGATTAGAACATGTATTCTTTTGCATGCCATCTAGTTGCAACTATCATTAAAGATTCAATGATAAGTTTCTTTTTATTTCATAAGTAAACCTGAATTATATTAACTATCATTGATACACCACGATATAACCCTAGTGTTATTGTAGACACTTAAAAATGTCCTGGGCCTGCGAATGTCATTTTTACACATAATTCATCTCAATTTTGTATTCTACTATTAATTAAATAATTTTAATTATTTAATTAATTCATTTACTATCTTATGCTTTTAATTAAATAAATTTTATTTATTTATTTATTTAAGCTATTTTCTTTTAATGTCCTCTATAATTAAATTATTTAATTATTATTTAATTATTCATTATTCCAACGTTCACATTCCCTATTTAATTTAAATAAATTCCTATTTATTTAAACTATGGACCTTACCTTAATTAAATAAGTCCCCACTTATTTAATTAAAATCCCATTACATTACCCCTTCCTCAAATAAATTAAATAAATGCATTCAATTTATTTAATTTTAAAATCATCTCCCACCTCACCATTTCCTCTAATAAAAAATTACCTTTTGTCTTCTAGTGGCTGGGAACCCTAATCAATCTCACCCCTTGATTTTGGCTCCAAAGTCAACTCTTAATCACAACCATTCATTCAAATTCCCTCTTCTATAAAACTACCCTCTCACCCTCATTTCCCATCTTACCACTTGCATAATTTGACTTTGCCCTTGTCAACCCTTGAGCTCCTCATAGCATTTGTAGGTCTGCAAATCTGAGTGCATTATTGAAGAATAGCTTGATAGAAACAATGGAGGATTTGCACTATAAGCCTAGGGTTTCATATTTCATGCTTGGTTTGCTTGATTCTAGGTTATGTAGGGCTCCATTGAGTAGTTAGGGTTTAGAAAATACTATTTGCAGAAGTTTTAGAGTGTTTATCCTTGACTTCATCTAGTGAATCTAATGTGATTGACTCTTACAGGTGGCTTCCTAGGTCAAATTAGACCTTACCATTAAGTCCAGGAGGCCCGAAAACCCTAGGAAGCATATAAAATTTATGATTTTTGTTACCGAGAAATTTTTTGATTTTTTTATTTACCAGTCCATACAGTATGGATCCATATGGATCTGTACTATATGGATAGATTTATTGGTCTCTGTAGTGTGTATTGGCTGTGATATTAGATTTTGGTTGCAGGTTTAATATCTTATTAGTTACAGGTAGTGTTTGATAGTTCTAGTTGACTATTAAACTATATTTGACTATCAAATTGATGTGTTTTATGTCACACTCAACCTAATCCCTAACACACCACCTACACTTAGCCTCCACCCTCGACTGCCTCTACTCTCCCATAATTGCCACCATTCCATCGTTGGTTCGAAACCTAACTGTCATCGACCTAGGGTTTCCCACATCCCTCTAATCTCTGCCAATGCTTAGTCAACTCTTGCTCCGCCTATCGAGACCCCTGCTCTACTTGTCGAGACATCCTGTGAAGGGATATAGCTATTGTTGCCACCATTACAAAGTTTGTCGCCACCAAAACTCCACCTCTACCTACTTAACATCACCTCCACCATTGCTTAAGCCCTTTGGGCTCATTGTCTAAGTCCTCCACCACTCATTCATATCCTTGCCACTACTAGTTTTCAAAACATGACCACCATCAAGACTCCCTATCACCACCCACTGAGCTCTTCTCTTCACCGCTAGTGGTGGTAGCCATCTCCTACACCCACCTTCGTCGACACTTCTGCTAAATCCCAACACCAGTCGTTTTCACTAGCCTCCACCCACTAAAATTCTTTGTTTCCATCCTTAACTCTTTGGTCACCACCTGCAACCCTATGTTGTCTCCTTAATGCCACCCTTGGCCCTGTCAAAACCATAATGCATGCATTAAAACCTTGACCTTAACTGCGGTCAGCCCTAAACCACTAGCAAAAAACTCTAAACCTCCCACGCTTAAAACCAAGTTGTCGATTCATTTTCCCTAAGCCTGCTTCAAGCCGTTGACTTGTGTTAAGCCAGCAATTTTCCTTAAGCCTTCAGTCATGGCTCTTAGAGGAGGGCCTATATCCTATGACCCCCCCTTTTTATTCTACTTTTTTATATTTTTATTTATTTATTTTTCTTTTCACCTTTGGCCCCTGGTCATATGGATGACTAGAAGCACTGCTAGTTATAAACTGTCATACCCTAATGGTCAGGTGCTAACAGTCAATGTGACCATGTTGAACCCCTGACCGCTAGTGGTTAGGTCTTAACCATCAAGTGACCTAGCTTTATCTTGCATGCCCTAACTAGGCATTTTTTTCAAACATTCATAACTTTCACATACAATAACAAAATTTCATGAAACTTGGAGTGTTGCGGAGCTAGTTTGCCTATATTCACAGTGGTGAGATTGATTTTAGATAATGACATCATTTTATCAAGTAAATTTTTTATCAAAGTCAACCTAGGTTTCAAACTTCAAACACGCATAACTTGAGCATTTTTCATCAGATTTTAGTGAAAGTTTTTTTCAAATTGCTCAGGATTTCATCTACTTTCTGATGTTGTAGTTGGTTTTTCTATAACTGATCAATCTTTTTAGATATTTTTCAAATTCTCTTTCTTGGCCTTTTGTCTTCGAGGCTTGCAAAAGGGGGTCTCTACTTGATGATTCATGTTTTTCACACTTGATAAGACATTTTATGCTACTAATATCTAATTTGCATCTTGTGGCTCTCATTGGGAAAAGATTACAAAACAAAACTACTAACGGATTTGTTACAGGGTTTCCTCCTTTCATGTGCATGTGCTTGGTTATCATAGGAACACTTTGATTTTGGTGCATTAAAACAAACATTATCTTGCTATTTTCACAATTATTTTGGGTCTTAAAAAGAATCAATGTCTTCTTTGCTTGGTGATTTTGTTGGTGTTTTGAGGTGTGTATGCTCTTCCCTCGCATGTTATGTGATCTTGGGAATCAAAAGCATCTCTCAACACTTTTATAATCACACCATACATTTAAATTTCTATAGGTTAATGAAAATTGTTTAGTGTGATCAAACACATGTGTATGCTCTCTCCTCACATCTTCATATGACCTTGGAGATCAAAAAAATGTGCTTGTATCACTTTTGTCTAAACCCTTAAAGGGCTTTCCTCCCAATTTGTGAGAGGGAATGACCCAAGTGGTACTTTGGTTTCAGTCTACTATATAAATAATTGTGGTTGTGACAAAAGTCATCAATCACTTGGTGTTTCTATTCTATACTGATGGAAGTCTCCCTCAGTATCCATGTGACATGTAAAAAGCCTTTCTAAAGGCTAGGAGGCCTCTTAAATGAGCGAACCACTGCATGTATAGACACCAGTATATCCCAAAACACTGATTAAGAACCATTTGTGCTAGAGGCCAAAAACCCTTTTACTTGCTTGTGTAGGAGGTCAGACCTCCAAAGCTGCCCTACGTGTACTATTCATTATGGAGACAGGAACTCCCTCAGTCCATAGGATCGAAGGGTAAGATGTTTGGTGTGCCTGTGCCATGTAAGAGGGAGTCAGTGTCACCAAATTCTCTAGTTGTCCACTTTGTCTTAGTGTCTGGAGCAATCCGAGTAGGGACTCAGCAAGTAGTATCCTTTATTTGGCCTAGGATCATGTATATTTACAAATGTTTTCAAACTTGTCAAGAGTCACTAAAAAAAGCCAATCTGATTGCCAAGTGTCTTCTTCACATGCTTGGTTAATCATCACCCTAAACATTCTTTCCAACCCATTCATTCCAAGTCATCTATCATCATCACATTCTTATCATATCCTCATCATTTAACCTTCGTATCCTAATCACTCCCCTAAGCCAGTCAATTTCATCCTAAACATATCCTAATCACCTTTCCTAATCGTATCATCCAACCATCCACATCTTGGTCATCCTACTCATATCTTCATCATTCAACCACATCCTAATCATATCCTAATCATCATTCCTAATCATTATGCCTCATCCTAATCATATCCTAATCATATCCAAGTCATCCTTATCAAACCCTAATCACCTCTTTCATCTAATCACCATCACCTTAATCATCCTAGTCAAAACCTTAATCATCTTCATTCATAATCCAATCACCATCATCTTAATCATCTTCATTCATAATCCAATCAACTTCTTCCTAATCCTTCCAAGTCATCTAATCTTATCTCTACACATAATCATCTTCTTTCATAATCCAATCAACTTCTTACCAATCAATTCAAAGTCATCTAATCTCATCACTATACATCATCATCTTCATTCTAATATAACCAATCGCATCCTAATCATATCATAGCCATTCATTCTAATTTAATCAACTTTTTCCTAACCCATCCAAGTCATCTAATCTCATCACTACACATCATCATCTTCATTCTAATCCAATCAATCACATCCTAATCATATCCTAACCATTCATTCCAATACAATCAGTTTCATCCTAATCACAATACACCACAATTGTAGGGAAACCTTTGAGCATCTACCATCCCCATCAAATCTGATTGCAACTGTGTTAAAACATTATAGACCTGCTGATTATATTCACCCACTACATATTCAATTTCATTCCTTTAGGAGTAGGTTGCATTGAACATTAGAATTTAGCCCTTGACATCTATAGAGGTTCCCAAAAATAGTCTTCCTAAGTTTGAAACATAAGGAGAAACTATCAACAATTGACTATATCAAAAGTACAAATGTGGACCAAGAGACCTTGATATCTTTTTCAAATTGATCATAACTTGGGATTAATACCACAAGGCTATTTTAAGTCCATTCTTCCAAGTGAATTCTTAAACTCATGGGTTCACTTTAATCAATCATTTCTTCCACACCTCAAGGTCTTGATAAATCCAATTTATACTTTGACAAGGTCATTAGTAGACAAGAGTACCCCCTTGGAGCTAGACTTTTCAAACACTAATATCCATTAGCCTCTATCATAGTCTAGGCCTCATCACCTTGCATTGACATCCACATAACATCCCACAATTCACAAGTCTCATTTGCTAGAGACATAGTTGCAAAAAGAAGAGAAAGGGAGTAGATCCTCCTAGTCATCCCTATAGTGAACACATAAACACATCATTCAAAACATTCTCACCAACACATTCATTCTTGTCACTGCCATCCTAATCACAACCCTAACAGTAACCTAATCATCCCTAATCACCTATGTAATCATCCAATCAATCTCATACTCTATCACATTCCTAGTCATTCCACCTTATCATTGCCCTAATCCTAGTCAAGCACTTGTCAATATGGTCCTAATCCTTGGTGATCCTATGTCCAAAACAAAGCCTAAAAATATACTTAGAGGTGGCCCTCTCAATCCTGATGATGAGACAAAACCAAGACCTAGGCTTGTACTCTAAGGAGCCCCTCCTCCTAACCCCAAGTTCATACTTCGAGGAGGCTATATATTTAATTATGAGGATGAGACAAGTCCAAAACCTAGTCCATCCACATGTCCATTCACACCCCAACAAGAACATGTGAGCTTAAGTCACCCCTTGAAAAAAAATAAAGTGCCTTTGAATCCTAATGCCACCTTTGACAAAGGAGACATCAACCTAGTCCATGAAAGCCATTCACTATCATTACCATCCTCTAATCCCCCATTAACTCCATGCCCTAAGTTTAAACATTACAAAAGTAAACATGTGGAGTCATCAAAATCTACCACTTCATCCGATCCTTTTGATCCTTCATCCAACCAAATTCTAAGCCCTAAGTCTAATCCATCCAATACCCCTCTTGTCCTTCCACCATGGGACCTATCCACTAATAGTCCTAATCCACCTAATCGTAAGCCCTCAACTTCCATCACCCATCCACCTAAAAAGGATGTGATCTAAGTGTTACTAGAAAGGAACAACCTATCTCCATGTCATCCAACACATATGCTTGAGCCTACCAAAGAGTCCTCAAATACCATGTACATCCCTTCAACCCTATCATGTGGTCCACAACATACCGACCCTATTGAGGAGCCTTCCATTTCCACTCAAAGTCAAGAGATATGTCAAGGGTACAATCCTAAGCATGAAGAATCATTAGTCCCTAATTCTAATCAAGATCAAACCCTTTCCATTCCACCCATCCATAACACATTTTATCCTTTCGATGATCAAGCTCCCATATATGATCAATATCCCCTCTATGATCAAGAAGACCATGATGATCCTCTTAGTCAACTTTATGCATTCCATGGTCAAGAGCTTATCACCCCATCCATCCATCCTCCATCTAGCCCTAACGTGCAAACATCCACTTGTCATGATGAGACACATGCCTCCCAAGAAAAAATAGAAGATCAAACAAATAACTTGGATCTTAATGTGCATAAGGATACTCAAAATCCTAATGATCCTTCTTCATCCACCATCATATCCACTTGGTATTACCACCTTCATCCATGAGTGTTCTTCTTTAGGACAATAACAACCATTGTCTTCCACTTCAACTTGTCCATCTAATAATGATCTCATGTCTAGTGTCCAAAACACACCTAGACCCATTGTCAATCGTATACTCCAAAACATGCACTATCAAGGTAAAGGCTTAGGCATTTATGGACAAGGTATTTTGGAGCCCATCCATGTCAATGTCCCTCCATGCTCATATGGCATTGGATATACACCCCAAGGTAAACAATCTAAATATGTTGGTAGTACCTCCATTCATCCTAAGTCCACCACTTTCCATCACAAACCACATCATATTCCTGAAACATATGTCACCATTCCACCTCCATCATCCTACAAGTATTAAAGAATGTGACCATACACCTTCCACTATCCAATTTATCTCCATTACTTCCAACTCCTAGTTTCCCTCCATTCACTTTACCTCCACTTCTACCAATGCCTAATATCCATATCATCCATAAATTCCCTCAAATTCCTAGTCATGACCAATCCATGCGCACATCATCTAAACAAGAATATTCCACCATGTCTAAGGGATTCAAAAATAAAAACTTGGATGCCTTCATTCATAAAGATAAAAATCCTAAGGGGTCTAATGCCTTAGGACATAAATTCAAAAAGTCAAAGCAAAATCCATCTACAAAGCTACCCAAGCACATGCCTTCAAAAGAAAAGTCAAAAACTAAAATGGTATGGGTTCCTAAGAAAAAAGAGGCATCCACATCTCAAAAATCCCAATCCATTCAAAAATGCCATTCCATTCCAAAAACTCAAAATCCTTCATCCCACAAGCAAAGAAAAAATCATAAAAATCTTAAGTCTATGTGGGTACCTAAACTCCTCTGTCACCCATCTCCTAAGAAAACATCACCATTACTTCCTACACCACCATCCAATCAAAATCTTCCATGTTTATCAAAATGCGTGCATCCATTGGTGATGATTCCTTTCCATACCCCCATCTCCCCATCCTTCGTTCATTATCCTACTTATTTCACCCATCCCGTCCCTATGGTCCATACTTTTGCATAATCCTTCCATCCATCTTCCATGCATAAGTCCTACAGAAGCCACATCATAATCCACTATTGTTCCTACCACAATTCACTATCTACCTGATCCATTTCACTCTCATGAAATCCCTTACCAACATCAATGAGCATAATGACTTGACATGGTCCATGCGCCATTATGTTGTGTGGTTACACAACATGCTCCATTTTGCCCCAGCAAAACAAGGACCCAACGTTTTGGGTGGTATGGTAAAATTAGTCTTAGATACATGTCAGATGTTAATCCTCTACATATTTCAACCTCAGGATCATGACCAAAATCCTAAGTTAAGATTTGTTGTTGAGAACCTTGCCATGTGAAAGAACATAAAATTTCAAGCAGGTTTGCCTTTTGAAGTACCTCAAAATTTGTCAAAACATAGAAGTTATCCCTGGTCAAAATTCGGTCAATGGGTCATCAAGATATTCATATTACATGTTATCTATATCTTAACTTAGTATCTAGACCTTCACTAATATCTAAACATCACATTTGAGTCATCAGTTGTTTAAATGTCAAAGCGGAACTATATTTCTTAATATCTTGATCATGGTAAAATCCTGACCATGATGACATCACATCCACCTAACCTAAAGAAGAATGACGTATTTTCTTATGTCATCAGAAGTTAGTGTCTTTTATCTAGATATAACATAGTATCTAGATCTTACATAATGTCTTGATCTCCAAAATGTTTGAATGTCAAATTTAAAATACTTAGTGGTTTAAACGTCAAAGCACTAGATCTTATATAGCGTCCTGATCTTATATAATATCCGGATCTTATTTAGTATCCAGACGTCAAGTTTAAGTGACCTACCCAATTGCATGTCATACACGCGGTATCAGTTTGCACCTTCATCTTGATCTTATTTAGTGTCTTGATCTTAACTTAGTATCCAGATCTAAATTAACATCCAGATCCTTTGAACGCTCATACCCCATATAACCAATGGTGTAATGACTTGTGTACACCTTATATCTAGACCTAGTATAAACACATCAAAGAGCCATGGATAGTCCCTTAGTCAACAGAAATTAACTCAATGCATCATGACGTCATCCCAAGCTTCATATTTGGATATCCCTTGGAATATTCCCTAACTAGATATATCTCATACCTGTGCTTTTTGCATTTAATGCGATAAAGTAGTAGTTGAAGTTTAGATTCATGTTCCATTTGATCAAAGAATGGCATCAAATCACACTTCTGCCATTAATATGCCCTAAAATCACATTGCCTAAGTTAAAAGGGCATTTTCACGACCATAATTAAGAATATTGCATAAGAAAACCCTAATTCCATTGTTTTAAGCTTACAGTGAACTAGAGCTAAAGTAGAAAATAGGGGACATGAGAAGACACTCTCAGAATGGAAATTTAGCTATTAGTACAACAATTATAGACTAAGAGAACACATCGGGTATGTATAAATATTACTCTCTGATCATTTTATGAATCATAGCCTAGTGTAATCAAGAAATGGTAAGAAGAGTGAACATATCAGTCACCAATATATGCTTAAGTCTAGTCTTTTCATTTAGATAAGACTGTTATTATGCTAACTGTAGCTGTAATATACTTTTGTTTAAGAATAGTGAATTTGAATTGTAGGAAGAAATGTATCAACCAAGGATTGAGAAGCGTGATGCTGAATTCAAGGTACCCACGTTCCCCAAAATGTACAGTGTATATTGTAAGTTGGATCATTAGGAGGATACTCATATAGGCAATACAAACTTAGAGGAATTCAAAGCAAGAATCGAAGTTGGAGAAGATAACATCATTCTATAAAATATAGAAGTATCTTGCCTGTTTCATGCAGCTAGTTTTCCTTACTCCACAGATGATTTTGAGCTGGTGGTGGAATGTGCACAAAATTATAACATCACCACTAGAAGAGTCAAGAAACAGAGATGGCTATATGCTAACCTTTCAATAGATGATATTGTAGAAGTGTTCCATTTACCAGTAACATGGGGTATGTATGTGCCCGATTTGAATGATTTGGCCAAAGAATTTGAGGCCAATGATAAGAATTGCAGAAGGGTTATCTATCAAGGATGGAGAAGCCCAAACAATATAGCCAGAGCTACCACCAAAATGGCAATACACTTGTACAAATTCAACTTCAATGAGGAAGTTTAATACATAATGAGTTTGCTCAGCCACATGAATGGTTTGGTTAATAGCGGAACATTGAAACCTTGGATGTTTGGGTTGATCAGGATGGTGGTAGAGTACAAGTCAGAGAATACAAAGGTCTAGTGCCAAAATCATCAGCAATGCTCTACATATTTAGATGATTAAATGGAAAGAGAATAAGATCACCATTTTTAGAATGACTTCATATCTTGTATATGCTTGTGCAACAAAAGGGACATTTGATGCATTACAGACGATAGGGAATCTAGGAAAATTACCTGATGGGAAGACTCCTTGGGAATATTATCCTCAATTGGAAAGAATATTATCCCTACAAAATTACAAACTAGTAAATGATGCTTTCATAATGCATATAGTTCGATTGATAGATGGTGATTGGGCTAAGAGATTTTTAGTAGGACCAATAGAAGCAATCAATAGATATGGTTCCTGGTTTATTCAAGCTAAGACATATTCATACATTTGGATGGAAGGTTTCAATGATAAACCATATATGCTACCTAGATACCCCTCTGATAGGGTAGTACTAATGAAAATGGTAAGGCAATAGTTGCCTATACTTGAACTATCAAAAAATAAGGAAGGCCGTCCTTATAGAAAGTTCCCTCTGGATATCAATTGGTTCCTTGTTGGATCCATGGAACAAGCAAAGAAGGCTAAGTCAGATTTGAAAAACTTGAATTTGAAGTTGTTCACTCTGGCTAGGGATTATGACCTATATCACAAGGTAGAGAAAAGGTTTAATAAGAAACTTACAAACAAAGTGTCCATCTTGAAGATTATTGGTTAGACTGTGATGATGACCATGAAGCCCAAAAAAGGGAATATAGAAGAGTGACTCTTGATCAGATGAGGACCATAGGAAATCTTGAGGTGCTTTTCCAGATAAAGAAGGATGATGATGACCTTATAAATCCAAAATATGAAGAACAAATAGTATACAATGATACTATATCATCTCCAGATCTAAACCAGAAGGAAGAAACATCTATTGATGTCCTTACAGCCAAAGTCATGGCTAGGAAAAAAGGCTGGGTTGATAAGAGGATCAATGAATTGAAAAATAAAGGTGTTGCAATTACTTATGAGAGGAAGAAGATGAAAGAGAGAGAAGATCCCAAATTCAATGATTTCTCGGTGAAGAAGAGACAAATTCATGAGGCAAAAATAGTAGAGCCAAGTTCATCCGGAGCTTTAGAACATCTCCCTACTGAGGGAATTTCATTGGCATTTGTACCACCCTCACCTCCTAAGGATCTCCCCTTAAAGGCTATTGCTCTAGATGCACCCAAATTTGGTATCATACAAGGGGAAACCTCCAAAAGTGTAGATCAAAGTCATGAAATAAATGTTGTGGATGAGGAGGCTATTGAAGATGAGGAAGGAGATGAAGCACAACTCCAAACATTGAAGAGAAAAATAGATGATATACTACAAGGAGTGAAGGTTCCAAGACACTCCATATATCAAAGTTTGTGTATGAGAGGTGTTTTTTCACCATCGCAGGTGGTAGCATCAAGATCAGCTGATCCAACTAAACAGGTAGTTAGGGAATTGCAACATAATGTTCCTATGGAAGCTATTGTAAAAGTAAAGATGGAAATGGAAGAAGAAATAAGGGACAAAGCCCAAAAGAAACAAATGACTGGGGCTCTTCCATTGAGCCAAACAATTGACTTGATAGAAGGGGACAAATTGGTCAAGGATATCATTAATCATCCCATTGAGACCCTACTACAACATACAGAAACAAGAGATGAAGGTAATGCAGCAGGAGAAACACATGGTGAAAGGGATGAAATAGAAGATACCCCTAAAGCAGAGGTGCACATGGGATCTTTGGATACATTAATTGAAAATGTTACTAGCCCAACTATGGTGGACTTAACTTATATACCCAAAGAGGGGGATAAAAAGGAAGAGGTTATTCAAACTAATGAAGACCAAGAGGAGAGTGTTCCAATGGAACTAGACAATAAAGGTGATGAGAAACAAGTGCAAATGGTGCAAGAGGATGTCTTGATAGATAAACCTAAACAAGAAAAGGTTGTCACATCACCTACAACCACAGGAAGAAAAAAAGATGATGAGAATAAAGAGGATAATCATCAAGGTGAAGAAGAAAATAAAGGTCAAGGGCCTAAGTTTGAGGAAATTCTAGAAAAGCATGAAGATCTGGAATTAGATAGACAACCACCTCTATAACAAAGACAGGAGGAAGATCCGGATGCCAAGAATAAATCACAAGAAAATATACAAGATCTAGGTGATTAGGATAAAGAATAGGATACATGTACTCAAATGGAGCAACCAGATCAAGGTAAAGGATCACAACTTGATGTCATGGAGTTGATTCCCACATAAATAAGCCAAGGAGAGGTACAATAGGTACCATTTGATTTTAAATCTTTGTTTGTAATTGATTCTACAAAAGCAAAATGGGGAGCTAGGATAGTCTCCAACATCAAAATAGATCCTAAAATGGGAAAAAGCACAACCCAAGTTGCTATACCTACAGTAAATAAAGCTAAAGGTGAGATTAGGCTAGATGAGTATCAAGTAACACAAATTGATTTAGGCCATATGACCACTGAGCAAGAAGCTCAGGAGCATCTTCAAAGTGTTGAGGCTGTGGTAGTCAAAGTCTGGAAGCTCAAGGCAAGGAAGAAGGAGTTAAAAGAATGAAATGCTCAACTACAACAATTTATACAAGGATTGATAAAGCCTGACAGCTTGGCATCCACCTTGCCAACTACGGAGAAGTTGGCTGCACTTACTCTAATAAGTGAAGAGGACATAGCCCACCTAGATGTGTAGAAGCATCAAGCCCAGACCATAGATAAGTGGTTCATGAAGTTAATGACATCTGGAGAAGAGGTAATAAAGACTTCTAAGTCTAACTGGGACACATTGTCCAAATTGAAAGAATGCATTGATTCTTTGAAGGGTGAATTCACCCAACAAATTCAAAAGTGCAATTATGCAATGGCTAGACTCAAGAGAGCTAGAGACATGGTAGATGATAAGTTGCTAAAATGTAAAATTGTTACCAATGTAACCCTGCCACTCATGGGAACATGGATGACTGAAATGGGGTATGAACTTAGTGTACTAAGACTAACATGGATAAAATAAAAGATATCCAGAATAAAGTTCATGAGTTTTTGACTAAAGAATTAATAATAATGGAGGAGTTGCTAGATGATGCCATAATAGAGGAAGATGTACCAAAACTGGCTGAAGCTACACAAATGTTCAAGGATAAATTTAAAGAAGTAGCTGAAGATCCTAAAGCACTCTTCACTGTGGAGGTCATCGATGAAATGGCTGAACTGAATGTGAAGGTGAAGCAATTTAGTAATGAAGAAAATAAAAGGACATCAATGATAGAACCTTTAGATGAGAAGATACAGGCATTGAAGTATGCCAAATTAAGGGCCACCACAATAAGCAAGTTTCAAGTGGACACCTTTGTGAAAGATTATGATAGCTATAAGAAAATAGATGTAGGGATGTAGACACATGAAGAAGATCCAGCTGCATAAAAGAAGGTTGCATTGTGAAATAACATCAAAGGTCATTTGACTTGGATCAAATTGGAGATCACCAAATGCACGAAGATGACATTTGTTTCCACTAGAGGATTTCCAATAGCAATCTGTGCCACATGTATTGCTTGCTGACTTGGTCAAGAGAATATGAATCGTTGATTGTAATAGACAAATCATGATCATAGGATCTTTGTAACCACCTCCTATCCTTATGCTATAAAAGGAGATGGAGTGCACTTTGTAAAATATTCAGAAGCTTAATTGAGAAGGAATTTTTGAATTCGATGGTCCTCTCTCAAAGTCAATTATAAATACATACTCTTTTGAATACCTAATGAAGAAGAAGCTCTTTTGATTACAACTAATCATAAACTTTCAGTAGTCAGTGGATGAATTCTTGACATGTTACTTTGATTTGCTGCGTCCCTTGGAGTGCTTTTCATGTTGTGCATGTTGTCTTCATTCCTTTCCCCTTGAAGTTAGCATCGATCATATCTAGTTGTGGAACATCCTGGTGAACATATGGTTTGATTTCTTCCTTTTCATGATAGTATTAAGAGTATATATGGATCAATGGCTAAAGATTCACTCATTTTAGTAAAGTTAGAAAGCATTCATTTAAAGTTCTTTAATTTCATTTGATCATCATCAGAATTGTAAGTACATAGAAAATCATAAGCAAAAATAGGAAAATATGTTGACATCTGGCAGGTAACTGAACATCTTTAGCATATTTGAGAAAATAGCATGTTGAAATGACAAATATCATGCAAATGAACATGAATAATGATAGTAATCACGGAAAGATATGCTTATGAGCACATCATTTGAATGAATTTACAGTGCAAAAGTGAAATCAAGTTAATATGAGTAATATGTAGAATAATTGATCAAACTTGCATAAATATTTGCATAATCTAGTTAAATACAGAAAGATTTAACCTTGTTTAACCTTGTTTGTTAAGAAATTCATAGAAAGCAGGTGAAATTGAGATTGTCTAGACATGAATTTCTTAGAATTAGAAATGTAAGGCCCTAAATGGAAAACAACAACACACATCAAACAACTGAGTAACATCAAATGATTATGAACTAATCCACAGAGACTTGGGATCATGAATTCTCTAAATTCATTATATCTTTCAAGATGATAAAGGTTTGATTTGTGTTTCTTTATCTACGCTTGTTTATGACTAACATCATGATCAACACATTCCTCTCTAATGGATCTAGACACTTGAGTCCCTCCTATCCATATTCCCCTTCTCCCATTCAAAAATTTAAAAAAATTAAAAGTAAAAAAAAAAAGTAAAGAGAAATCCCTTCATCCAAAGGTGAAAACCACCCTTGGTAGCACCTTGGATAGGTACCATGATGAAAACCTGGCAAATAGGCATCATGCATAGGTTGATTTTCTATGTCACCTACACTTGGGGGCACGTTGTCTCATCAAATCTATCATTTCCAAACTATCATACCATTTCGATACCATTTCCTATCCTATCCTATCATACCATTTTCATATCATCCTATCCATTACATACATATACTTAGCCTATCGTGTCCATTCATTTTCCCTTCCTCTTTTGATCTTGATAAAGATTGGGACCAAAATGCTAACACATGTTGTGGATATCTCTTGGCATACCTTATCCCTTCTAAACAATCCATCCTATCATCCTATTTTCATAAGATTTGTCATGAAAAATCCTAAATATTCCACCTAGAATGGGGCAATTTATTCCCATGTGACATAGCCTTTGGAGATCACATCCTAGCTCCCTTATCATACATACATCCATCCCATCCACTATCGCCCACTCCTTTTATCCACTCACCCAATCCCATTCATTCCCTTGCACCTCGACTTGGTTTTCCCCTAATCATTGGTATCTAGCATAAAGGCTACCTGAAGTTGTCATCCAATGCCATTTTCCAAAACTTTCCAAAAATACAAAAAAAAAATCAAAACATTCCAAAAATACAAAAAAATCACAACATTTCAAAAATAAAAAAAAATCACAACATTTCAAAAATCCAAAAAAAATCAAATATTTTCAAAAACACAAAAAAAATCACAACATTCCAAAAACACAAAAAAATCACAACATTTCAAAAACACAAAAAATTCAAAACATGTCAAAAATAAAAAAACCAAAACATTCCAAAAATACAAGAAAATCAAAACATGTCAGAAATCCAAAAAAATCAAAACATGTCAAAGTCCAAAAAAAATCAAAATATTCCCCAAAATTGAAAAAAATCAAATATCCTACAAAAATCCAAGCAATAAAATCAATCAACTCATCATATCAATCCACCAAATCATTCAATCCATTCATTCAAACCAATTCAATTCATCATATCAATCCACCAATTCATTCAATCCATTCATTCAAACCAATTCAATTCATCACATCACTCCAACCAAATCAATTCTTCAAATCATTCAATTCCTCAACTAAATCACTCAATCAAATCTCTCGATCAATCCATTCAAACATCCTAATCAATCACATCATCATATTAGTCAAATCAATTCTCAAATCAAACCGAGTCCACCCTTGTCAAACTATGGCGCCTCTGATCTTTCACATAGGCAAGGCCATCTTTGATGTGCCCCCAAGGCACTAGGTCAGTCCCATAGGGCCTGTCGAGTCAACTATCATAATAAGTTGTCCTTTAATGAGATGGACACTTTGAGCAGACAAAACAATCTTTCACAAGACAACAACCTCCAAACAATCAAACAAGATAATTTAACAACACAACCAATACATTGTCTCTCATCACTCACATGGTGATAATTGAACATCACTATGGCCAACCAACAATCCCAATCACGTGTCTAACAACAAGCATGGGACATAGTCCAAACTACGCTTTACGCCTTAGTTGACGACATTTCTCACCTTTCATCACAAACCAACCGTTTCTTAACTTGCGATATTTTCAAAACCAGACCACATATCTTATACAAGATGTCTTGACCCTATCATTTGCCTTATACAGGTGGTTACATTGTCGAAACTAGACTCAACGTATTATACGACATGCTACCTCCCAAAAACCAGGCATCCGTCAACCCATTATAACCAATAAAAAACAAACACACATACACACTTAGCAAATGAACTAATGGTTGTTGGCTCTATCTTATCATTCATTTGGATTGTTTTCTTTGATCTTGTTCTCATGCTTCTCAAGGCAGTCCCTAACAGATGAAGATAAGTGAGGATAGAGTGGGATCCTTTTATTTGATTGTTGTTTGCGGTTTTTCTTGGCAATATGATTGGGGCAACTAAGTTCCTTGCATGTGATTGAGATACTACTAGGTGGGAATCAAAACATCCTATGCATTGGAACAACTAGATACTTCCATGCATCAGGACTTGTACACCTTAGGTTGTTCTCATCACATGTTCTGACAAGGCGCCTTAGTGACTTAGTGTGAGCCTGACATTCCTTGTCTACCTTGTGCTTGTTTCACAAGGGACCGCACTTTGTGCCTTCGTCGTGATATGGCATGGAAATTGTCATCCTTTGATATAATAAGATCTATGATAATAAGCAATAACTACACAAAAGAAGCTCAACATCTATCATGACAAAGTCTAGATGCATTCTTCTAAGTCAATTTTTATCCTTCATGCATTCTTCATCTCCATTTCTTCTTATCTTCTTCCATCCTACTATGACACACCAAAAAACTACATTAGATCATATAGCCTACACACACACACGTTGGTCCATCATGTAACATCATTGTCATAATCATCATCCTCATAATAAATCATCATTATCATAATCACCACAATAAGCATTGCATTAAATCACATAAAATCATCATCATTTGCATAAACCCTAGATCTAGCATATAGGCATTTATCACTTAAACATTTGCATCCATATATGACCATCACATAGAAATAAAGTGTCATCGCATAACAGGAGTACCATCATACATCGCATCATAAACATCATAATATATAGAACTACATCATCATAAATCCAAAATCATAACACAAAGCATCATAATCATAAACATCCATCACATCATGCACATATAGGAATAACAAGATCGGTCATAATAGTCTATCTCATATATATATATCATCATAAAAAATGTGTCATACTATAATCTAAATATATGTGTCAAAAATGGAGCTCGTAGGCTCAATCATAAAATAAGAGCATGCAGGCTCGATCAAAAACATACATCAGAACCATCAACATGGCCTAGCTAACACTGTCATTGCCCCCTGATCCTGCTGAACCCATGGGTGGAACCCTATTCTTTGATTCTTCCCTTGATCTAGATGGCCTATCATATGGCAAGGTTCGCCTCTGGGAATGCCCCACACTGCTGTGTGATCTGCATGAGTGAGATTGACTAGCACTCCTACTCTAAAGATATGGTGTTCTCTGATCAGCTGGCACCAAACTTTCATAAAGGCCTCTGTAGTACTGTGCCTCATGTGTAACCTATTGTGGTGCTCACAACATGCCCCATTTTACTTCTTATCAAAATGAGGACCCCTGTTGTGGCTGTGGCTTTTGCTTGTATGTGGGTCTGCTTGGTGGTAAATGGGAAAAGGAGGTAAATGTTACAAATCTTGTTAAAAATTGAAAGAAATTAGCATTAAGTTCCAGAGTAGAATAGGGGTGAATTCTTTGTCAAAAATGAATAGGGGTTTCTTTTTGAACCATTTCAAAATTCCTAATATTCTGCAAGATATGCATGTTTTGGTAAAATGCACTATAGGAGGGTTTGTATGTTGCATATACAAGGTCGTTTGTATGTTGAGTCGTGGTATTAAGTGTATGTTTTAGGTTATGAATCATTGTACTTGTATGCATATTGTTAATGTTTTATTCTTTCCATACAAGTCGGATCTGACAGGATTCAGAGGTAAAATGGATAATTGGTTAAGTCCACGGTTTGTATAATGGGTTGTATGTTTGGCGAAAAGAAAGATACAAGGTGATATACAACATGATATACATATCACGGACCCGAGGAGAATATGAAATTTGGTTTTATCGAGGTATGTTTCACAGTTTGTATGTTGTATGCTTCAGGTTTATACCTTTTTATATACATACAACACAAAAGTCAAAAGAATTAAAATTTGATATAAGTGATGCATCGTACCTTAATGTATATTGAAAGATGCATTCGCTTTATATACATATATGGAGCCAAGGAGTTTAGTAATGTGGTTTATAAAAGATGAAAAATCTAAGATGATTATACAAAGGAGTTTGCATGTATCAAGGCTTGTATCTAAGAGTAGATACAAGTATTGTTGTATCGTTGAAATACAAGTGGAAAGTAAAGTGGGTCCCGTAGATTGTATCTTGGGCTTGTATGTTAACAATATACATCTCCGATACACACGTTGACATACAAGAAAGGATACAAACAAAAGATGCAAGACAGATTCAAAAAACAAGTTAAATAAAGGAAAATCTTTGTATGTTTGGGGTGATTGTATGTTAATAATATACATCTCCGATATACAAGGAAATGAAAGACATCGCAGGAGATAAAAGGTAAAAGGGGGTTTGTATGGGTTGTTTGTATATGCACTAGTATCTATGAGACATACAAAGAGAAATATAAAAAGCAAAAGGATACAAACATGGATATAAAGGGAAATAACATGGTGTATGCTCGTTGCATAAGGGTTTGTATATTGAAAAGATACAAAGGGGACATACGAAGAATAATATACAAAGAAAGATACAAGAAAGCACGATGTATGCAAAAAATAAACTAACGGATAGAAGTTTAAAACAAAATGCTGAAATAAAAAGCTGAAGCCTTAGGCGCATTAATTGTTGCAATTAATGTTGAGCTAACACCTAAAAGAGTAAAATTCAAAGGGTTAGGGTAAATTTAAAGTTATTTTTCTTTCAGATTTGCACTGTCAAAATTCAAAATTGCAGAAAGAAAGAATAGCTACAGAAATTGAACAAAATTCATCAAAGCGACAGAATTCCAGAAGCTAGATGGAGTAAGAATGGTAAAGTAAGTCAATGATGGAAAGTTGAGTGGTCAAGAGATACATGTATTTATCTTAAAAACACAGTTACAGTTCAGTTGGTAAAAATGCAGGTAGATTTCATTAATTTCATTATGAAATGTAAACATTCATTAAATTACTAGTTTAATTGTTAATTAGCTAGGTCAGGTTAAACAAATGTGAAAGTCAAAATGGAAAAGACAAATGGGGATTAGGGTAAAATGGTAAAAAAATAGAAAATTCATAGTAAAACCCTAGGTAAGAAAGTAAAATGAAAAGTTTAAAGGATGCATTTTCTACAAGATGGCCCCAAAGCAGAAAAAGGTAGATACAGGCAGTGAAGTTAAAAAAGAGAGGAAGCCATACAAAGAAATAGAAAAGGAGGAGTTGCCACTACATAGAGGGTACCCTTCATTGATTAGTGACAGTGGAGTAGGGATAAACACCAACATTGGGAACTATGATGCAAATGATGTTTTATAGAAGATCACAGCTACTGACACTATACCTGACATGAGGTATCTATGGGAGAGTAGATTGTACAGGGCTGTGGGTTTTTCGTTGGCTATGGAAGCCAGGGATTTGTGTTTAGATTGCCTATACTTGTATGACCCAGCTACCAAGAAAATAATGTTCCACGATAGAGTCATTGCAAACTTATCCACAGAAGGGATTGCAAGAACATTCAGTCTGGAAATACATGAGAAAATGGTTTATATTGATATAGATCAATAGAATGAAGATTTCCACAACAATGAAAGGGAGTGTAGAGGCAAGATCTTCTACAATTGGTACAACACAGAAAAAAAAACCCAAAGCTATGGCAAGAGTGCACAAGAATATGCTAAGAATATACTTTAAAGAAGAAATGTACTTGATGATTACAATGCTAAGTAGATTAGTGGGATTGAGAGATGGCACTAAGTGTGAGCCATGGATGTTTACTATCATCCAGTTCATGAGGGAAGTAGAAAAGGAGCAAGGACAAATTCACTGGGCTAAGGCTATAAGCACAACCATATGGAAACAGGTGATGCTAAGGAAGAAAAAGTTGTTGCCTTTCTATTTGTTTTCATACTTGTTATATTCATGTGCAGCAATGGTTCAACCATTCATACATGGGATAGATAGGGTTGGAACCTTAGGAAATGGTCCAAGTCAGAAGCTGGTATATGAACATTACCCTGATTTACAGGAAGAGAATGCATTGAAGAAGTATGTAGTAGTGATGTGTTTTATACATACATGGTTAGAATTTTAAGGGAAGAGCTAGATAAGAGGTTATCTAAAGTTGCAAAGGATACGATTGGGCAGCACAATTCTTGGTATATTCAATTTCTACATTTTACTTATATCAGAATTGAAGGATTTGAAGGAAAACCTTTCATGCTACCTAGGTATCCTTCCAATAAATTAATTGTTGTGGAGTTATCAAGGAAGAATTTGAATGCCTTTAAAATGTACAAGAAGAAGTTTAGCAGAGGAAATCTCAAGTTACCTTGCTCAGTTGGTAGAAATTCATGCTATAGTGAGGAGGTTGCTAGTTATTTAGAATAGGAATTGAGGTGTTATGGATTTGAAGAATTTGAGTTGGCCCGAAGGTTTGATCCCTTTCATAGAATTCAAAATACTATTGATAAAAAAATTAAACATCAAATTCATATTGAGGATTTTTGGTCAAACTGTAAGAATGATAAAGAGGTAAGAAAGAGGGCTCATAAAAGATTAACAATTGATCAAATGAGGTATATGGGAGATATATATGTTCCCCCATAGGTTAAAGAAGATGATAAATTGCTACATCGCAGTTATAAAAGTGCCAGGCTTGCTCCTATTGTAGAGCCTGATTGGTCACAACCATGGAACACTCCTTTGGACACATTGTCCAAACTAGTTCTCTTGTTTTTAAAAACATGGCTAAAAGATAGAATTGAAGAGCTTAAGGCTGAAGGGAGGGAGATCACATATCCAAAGAAAGGGAAAAAGAGAGTAAGAGAGCATAGTGATGACCTCCAATGCTTCTATGAGAAGAAAAGAAATATTATGGAAGCTAAAATTATGGAAAAGGATAAAAATGCTATTCTGATGGATCCTTATGCATTAGGAGTGATAGTAGTAGTGTCATCTAACACATTTGTGGAAGCAAAATCATTAAGTCATGATATTAGTACAGAAGAAGCACATGCTTCCAAAGAGATAATAGGACAAAAGGTTAGGAAAGAAATACCAATAAGCATATTAAAAGGGGAGACTTCAAAAATGAGTGAACTCATAGGAGCACAACAGGTGGGAGCCAAGTTGAGTGATATACCTGGTACATCCACCTTAGTAGAAAAAAGACAAGTATATGCTCAAATAAAGATAGGATTGGCTGAAGAAATGCTGCAAGAGTCAAAAATGCATAAAGCCAAACAAGTCATTGAAACTATCCACATTGGGAGTGATAACAGTGAAAGTGAAGAAAGAGAAATGGATTCAAGAAAAGAAGTTGGAATGGAAGAAGAATCTAGTGAATTTCTAAGTGAAGAAGAGGAGCAAAACATTTAGGTTGAGATGGAAATTGGACAAGGCTCAATGTCTAAAAAAGAAAGGGTACAAGAAGAATCAGGAACAGTAGATCCATTTGGTACCCTAGTGTCCTCTGAAATAATAAAGGATGTGCAAGATGAATCACATAAAATTGAAGAGTTTGAAAAAGAAGATGCACCAAAGGAGACAATAAAGGAAACACTTGCCCAAACCAAAGAGGAAACAGGAATTGGTACCTCACGTGTAGATGTATTAAACATTTTAAACATGTGTGGAGAGCAAAGTGAAGAAGAGAAGAATACACAAAAGAGAAAGGAACATGAAAAAGAAATAAAAGGGGCTGACATAATGGGGGGCTCACCTTCACATATAGAGCAAATTAGCATGTCTAAAAAATAACAAAAGGAAGGTGAAACTACAGAGGATGCAGCCAAGAAACCTGAGGGTGAAGAACATAGAAAAAACATTGATGAAGGTAAAATTGAAAAGCAAGCAGAAGATATAGACATGACAAAGGTAGAACAAACAAATAAAGAGGAAGACCAAGAAAAGGAATCATCAAGGAAGGATGGTCCTGAGGAAGAGGATGAAGATGGAGGGGATACAGAAATTAAAGAGGAAGAAAATAAGGGTGAATCTGTGAGGACCGCCCTTTTTACTACTGTTGTTATGACTATTTACAGTACTGTTATTGTTACTTTCATATTTGTGGGATAGCAGTTCCCGGAATTTGTCAGACTATTTAACTTTATTATGTTTTCGGAAAAACTAATTGGCTGATGTTTGGATAAGTTTACTTTTCAGAAAAATGAATTAGGTAATGATGGAAAATTGTAATATGATTTTTAATTATGTTAAATTGTACTAGGGCATGAGAATGCATGTTTTATTTAAGTTGCTTCGGCTATGATGAATTTATGTGGTTACTGATCTTGTAATTGAGTGTGCATGGATTACTAATTGAACCACAGATTTCGGAGATCATTCCACACCTTGTTAATTGTTATTCCCGGTTAAGCCGATCTGGTCCCACGAGGAACCAAGATCTCTTTGTGTTTGATGTCATGATGTAATGTGGTCTTTCGTATGGTCGAGTGGGTTAGGTTACCCTTATGTAACATTATTTTTATAATTAAGTGTTGTAAAGAGATTGAATTTGAAATTTCTTATTTTATTTAAATTATGAGGCCCTTTTCTTGTGCTTTACCTTGACCAAGGGTGTCTTGTATGGGTTAAAGTTGACCCTGGGTTATACCCCATGGGTCCAGGGGCCCATTTGGCATGGGTAACCCTTGAGTAACCTCCATCTAGTCAACTTAACCTTCCCCTGAAGTTAAGTGGCGAAAATTGGAGGTAGGAGGGGACATGATGGGTTGTACCAACACTCAACCCATCCCCTCTACATTTCCCTAGATAAGAGATGCCACCCATTAGTGAAAGTCACCTCTTCTTTAGTGAGATTCCCCCATGTACTATGGGGACACCCATGTGAAGAAAGGAGAAAGAGGCATGGGTCACCTGTCTTGTTCCCATTTAACTCTTTTTTTTTATTTCTCCGATGAGAAAGTGGAGTCACATGAGAGGAATAAGGAGTACCCTTGGGAATGGAGAGTGACATAAGCCACCTGGACAGAATAGTGGTTTTTGGGAAGGGTGAGGAGGTGACAAGTGTCACTTCCCCATTTCTCAAAATTAAAAAGAAAGAGAATTTGGGTTATTTATTTTCAAATTTTGGGATGAGAGGGAGTTAGTTGAATTTTGGGAAAAAACTTTCATTTTGGCCTTACCAAAAATAGAGAAGTTAGTTTGGAAGATAGAGAAGGGAGAGGGAGTTGGTGGCTAAGGTTGGAAGTGAACTCTGTGGACTCTGCAACAACTTCATTCCAGGAGGGCTTTGCAAGGTTGGTCTGAATTTTTACCTTTGATTTTGTAGACTTGAAACGTGTATGAAATGTGTGTGAAATATGTGTTTAGACTTGTTTTCTGTGGGGTTCTTGTCGGGTTGTTTAACAGAGCGTCTCCCACTTGGGAGAAATGCTCATCAAGTTTGGGGTAGGGGAGGAGAGATCCTCCTCGGGTGCATACCTGTTTCCATCTTTTGGGATGTTGAAAGCCTTGAGGGCATGTATCTGTGACTGTATTTTTGACTTGAGAGTCATATACAGATTTCTTACAAATTGTGATCACACTTGGTTGAGACCAAGAGAAATTTATATTAGTTCATTTATCTGTCAGGGTGACACTCTGGAGTCGAGTGTGTCCACTCTCCTGCCCCTTATGAAACTCACTGTAGTTGAGTTTTCGTATTGTGTAAAATACCCACGGGTGTATGTGTGCTTTGGGATTGTTGTTGTTTCTGTTGTGAAGTGGAGTGTTTGAGTACCCAGGTGTGAGTATGGTCTCCCTAGCTCGGGGGTGACCCTCTTGCGGGTCTATGGTAGGGAGGAGAGCTAGACGAGTGGTATTTTCTTCTTTGTTTGTCTTTGATACGCAAGTTTTTCTCTTGGAGCTTCTGGTTGGCTATTTATGAAGAAACAGTTCATCTTCTTGTCATGAGAATTAGGCCTGGTTCATTTCATAGAGATGAAGAGAGAACACCTCTCTTGTTATTGTTGTAAATTAATGATATTCTGGGAGTGAAGAAAATCACCTCCCTGATCTTGTTATTATTGGACTTTTATTTGGTTGTCATAAGTTCTCTGTTGTATACTGTTTGGGAGGAGAAAGTTCATATTTGGGAAGTTAAGTGGTAGTATTCATGATTGAGAAGCTGTAATATGAATGTGCTTAAATTTTAAGTTGATGTTGCAAACTTTGTTCAATAGCAATTTTTGTGTTTCAAGTATTACTGAAAGGAAAAGTTCATTTTTGGCAATCTAATCTGAGTTGTTTACATTTGAAAGTTTGGAATTGCTTAACTAGTTGAAATGTTAGTTTTTATAGTTCAATGTTAAAATGGAAAAGACAGTTTTAAATGTTTGAGTTCTTCTCCATTTTAGTGGATTCTGTTAAATTCTAGCATGTATATATATTCTGTTTGTACATTTAAGCATTCTTAAATGTTTATGAAAATGGAAATCTATACTTATATAAAGGGATAGCTATTTACCATTTCTATCGATTAAGTGAAATTGGGATATCTATATATATATATATATATATATATATATATATATATATATATATATATATATATATATATATATATATCTAATTGTTATGACAATTTCTTTATAACAGGTTGATTTGGAGAAAATGCATAAAGTAGTGAATTTGAGAAATTTTAGGAATTGGAATTATACAAATACATAAAGAATATTTTTCTCTAAATAAATTTATAAATATATATAGAGATATATATATATATTTCTCATTTTGAGTAATTATCATTTTTCAGAATAATAGAGAAATTGAAAGTAATTATAATTGTTATGAAATTAAATGTTATATATCAATATAAAAAAAAAGGGGATATATATATATATATATGAAATATATATATATATATATAAATATATTATCGTTGATATAAACATATATATATATATTTATATATGAATATATATATATATATATATATATATATATATATATATATACTTGTAAATATATTATTATTGATAATAATCAACGATTAGCATCTTGTGAAAGACTGTCAAAGTTTAAGCCGCGGATTAAAATACAGTCGCGGTTTAGAATAGGCGGTGGGGAGAAATCCCCACCGCAGACCCTCATACATATATATGAAGGTGTGGAGTGGGGCAGAGCCCCACCCACACCCCACGTCGTGGGAATGTGGGTGGGGCTCCGCCCCACTCCACATCCCCCCCCAATCCCTTATGCCTCCCGCGGCCTGCACAGGCCCGCCGCTCTGCGGCCACCGTCGATCCTGTCCGCCGCTCTGCGGCCACCGCCGATCCTGTCCACCGTTCTGTCACTGCGGCCACCGCCGCCCATGGCCGCCGTCGGCTGTGGAATCTAAAGCAATAAAATGTTAGGGCTTGAGCCCTAACATATGATTGGTTTATTTGAATATAAATATAGTTTTTATATAGCTCTATATATAGGCATATATATATACTATATATGTCTATGTATATAGCTATATATATAATATAATAATGATTATATATCTATCTATATCTATATATATATATAGAGAGAGAGAGATATAGATATATAAGTCGTGGTAAACCAATTTCGTCCTATGCATTGACATTAAAATAAATATATTTTATTGGGCCCTCGTTTTAAATCGTTATAAACCATGTCTCATGGATATAGAAAAAAAAAAAAAAAAAAATATAACAAATTATATTCACACAGTAGATGTTATTAAGTGTTGAACACAACAACCAAAGAAGATATATTACCATGAACAGGGTTTTATAAAGTGGAGAGCCTCCTGCATCTATTTACAATGTTAAACGAGTCACAACCAGTGGATTAATAGTCATTATAGTAACAACAGTAATAGTAACAACAGTAATTATAAACAAGAGAAAATAAAATTATAATGTAAAAGAGAGTTAAAGAATATTCAGTGATACTCTGGAAAGAGTTTCTCGGAAGTTTCAACTATCAATGTAATACCAATCACCCGGAAAATGAAGAGGAAAATTACAGATCACTTGTTCAAAAGAACACTGGAAATAAACTTTAGAAGCCACCACTGACTATCCATGTGGCCATATTAATCTCAACTGTAGCAAACGACCTCATAAGTAAACCTGTAAGAGGGTCCGAAGAAGAAAAACTAACACTGGAAAACACAGAGGAGAAAATGCGTGACATTTCTCACATGGGATAAGAGAACTAAGTTGACAGACCCTTCTGCCAAATTTGCTTAGGAACAAGTTGACTAAGTATATACGAAGAGGAGGAACCTAGATCGGGGAAGATTAGGAGACCGAGTCCAGCGAAATAGTAAACCAGCCTTTGTGACCTAGATCATCCTGAAATTAGGTTTAATAGCAACAATAGCTGTAGTAATAACCCTGATTGACGTAAATCATGAAGAAAGGTCAGGATGCACATAAAGAAAGCATAGAAAACGAAAGAGAGAGAGACCAAAATATAAACACACTAAATTAACAGAGGAATAGTTAAGGTAAGGGCGATAAAGATATAATCAAAATTAAGAACTTGTGAAAAGGGAAGAGAGAGCAACCAAACCGCCTTGTTGAAAATGCTAAGTCATAGGAGGAGTATGTTTCAGGAAACAAGAGAGGAGACAGACAACCGTGCCTGGCTGAAAAATGACTAAATAGGGAGATCACTAGTCGGTTTAGTCGGAACAAGGCGTCGTGGGAAATTGTTCCTCTATCAGTGAACCACGTGCGTAAATGAGTGCAGCGTAATTCCCACTAACGCCGTAAGGCATTATGCTACCAAAAATTGCCGAGGGTTCGATTTAAGAACTTTGGTAATCTCACTCTTGCAATGACGTTAGCAGTGTTGTATAGACCCTCTTGTTGATCTATATGCTTCTGGTTGCACGCAATTGTACTTGTATTCCGCCGAAGAGTGTAGCGTTTCGCCATGAGAGAACACCGTTGAGCATGTGTACGCATGCGAAGGGGGTTTTTAGGATAGTGTGAGAAAAGTTTTTCATATCTCGTGTCATAACCACATGACAGATGTGGCTATGACACGTGCAATGTGTGTTGTGACCACATGGAAAATGTGGGCATCACATTTGGTATCAGAGCCAAGTTTTAAACACTGGGCGTATTTGGGCACGTTATTATTCCGCAACTTTGGCTAATTAGTTTTTACCTTGTTTTGAAGGATGCCTCCCCGACGTGTTCGACGAGCGCGATCACGCCACACAGCGTCAGTCGAGGTGCACAGCGATTCCTCAGCCGAGGGACTGGCACCCGCAGATTCAGTAGCACCATCTGCACCACCTGTACCACAAGCACCACTAGTACCACAGGCGACACCAATATCGGATATAGGTCCACAAATCTTACAGGCATTACAGACTATGCTAGACAGGTTACCACCAGTGATTCCTGAGCCACAGATAGAGCCTCGTGTTGATCCGCGAGAGGAGCCACGTGTCGAGTCACGTATTGAGCCACGTATGGAGCCCCGCGTTGATCCACTAGAGGTGCCACGTGTGGAGCCCTTCGTTGAGATTCCTGACACAACAGTAGAGGAGGTAGGGTCAGCCTCCCGAGCACGGAGCAGGAGTCCTCCGAGACTTTTGAGACAAGAACAGGTTCAGCAGGGAGTATATGAGGATGGTGTGGAAGAGCCACTTGGGAGACTTAGAGATAGAGGGGACCCTATCAGAGATCTACTGAGGCTCAACCCACCCACTTTCGCAGGAGCTACAGAGGGAGCTGTGGCCGAGGCTTGGCTAATTAGCTTAGACAGGTGCTTCGCCTTGCGACCGTATGAGAGCAACACAAAAGCACGAGTGGCAGTTCATCTTCTTAGGGATGCAGCAGCCACCTGGTGGCGCACAGAGGAGTGCAAGCGCCGACTCTCTGTGGATACACTCACATGGGACATCTTCATTGAGCGCTTCAATGCGCGATATTTGTCCGAACATTATAGACAGCGCAGAATCGATGAGTTTCATGATCTACAGCAGAGGGGACTCACCGTTACTCAGTATGAGAGCCGATTTATAGAGCTTTCTCGTTACGCGGAATACCTCCATGACGAGAAAATCTTAATACACAAATTCATCAGGGGGCTAAATCACGGGATAGCAGGACCCGTTCGTATGGCAAATCCCCAGACCATGAGCGAAGCTGTTGAAAAGGCCCTTATATCAGAGGAAATTCAGGGACGAGGACAGAATTCACGCCCATAGTACCAGGAACGGAATCCCCAACAACAGCAAAATTTTCGAAGGCCTCAAAACACAACACAGAGAGGAGGATATAATCCTTCATCATTACCTCCTAGGCCTCCACAGCAGCAGCAACATCAGCAAAAATCTAAATTTCAACAGAGGGGACAAGGAGGATAGAACCGTGGATGGCAGCAGCAGGGACCACGCAGGGATCAGAGACAGCAGGGTTCATCGGCAGGACCCGCAAGGTCCCAGCAGTCTTACAGAGGCTCACAGGGATCCACCGGACGGACTGGGCAACAACAATCGGGCAGAACACAGTCAGGGCAGTTACAGGTTAGAGGACCATGTTATGTATGTGGTGGGGCAGGGCATCTGGCTAGAGAGTGCCCGCAGGGATTTACTGCAGGGGGTCAGCCCCGATCAGGAGGGTCTGAGCAGACCGTAGGTGACGTGGGCAGATCTCACCACATGTTTGCAGCGGTTGACAACCACCAGGCTGATTTCCAGGCTTCTGTCATCGAGGCAGCAGGTACGATTAGAGACTTTCCCATCTCGATCCTTTTTGACTCAGGAGCTACTGACTCCTTTTTGTCTACATCGTTAGTGGAGCGTTGCAGGCTGGTGGCTTCTAGGCAAGATATTAGGTGGGAAGTTGAGTTGGCCTCAGGGGCCAAGATGTCAGTAGATACCTTAGTTAAAGACTGTGAGATCACATTAGAAACCTTCACCACAACATGTGACCTTAGGATTATGCCATTAGGGTCTTACAGAGTAGTTCTGGGTATGGATTGGCTTGCGGCACATAGAGCCAAGCTTGATTGTCGCCAGAGAACGATTAGCTGTTTAGACGATCATGGTTCGTCGGTTGAGATAGTGGGCATTCAAAAGCCCATGGCTATTCGTATGATATCCACTCAGCAGCTTAAGTGCTGTATGCGGAAGGGATGTCAGATGTTTGCCATCACAGTCAGTGATAGAGCAGAGGATGAACCTGAGGCTACTTTAGATGATCACCCTATCCTTAGAGAGTTTGCCGATGTATTTCCGCCAGAATTACCTAGTATGCCTCCACGTAGAGAAGTGGACTTCCACATCGACTTAGTGCCAGGTGCAGAGCCGATATCCCGCGCACCCTATAGGATGACGACCCATGAACTCACTGAACTTAAGCTGTAGTTAGAAGAATTACTTGAGAAGGGACACATCCGACCTAGCGTTTCACCATGGGGCGCACCAGTTATCTTCGTGAAGAAGAAGGATGGGTCTCTTCGTCTATGCATGGACTACAGGCAGTTGAACAAGGTGACGGTGAAGAATCGTTATCCTCTACCTAGGATTGACGACCTTTTTGATCAAATGAAAGGAGCCAGAGTGTTCTCGAAAATCGATCTAAAATCTGGGTATCACCAATTGTGCATCACGGAGTCAGATATTCATAAAACTGCTTTTTGAACCAGATATGGCCATTATGAATTCACAGTGGTACCTTTCGGGTTGACGAACGCTCCTGCAGTATTCATGAGTCTCATGAACGGGGTGTTCCGTACATACCTAGACCGGTTCGTGATCATATTTCTAGATGACATTCTGATTTATTCACGGACTGAGGAGGAGCATGTAGAGCACTTGCGTCAAGTTTTGCAGCAATTACGAGGGCAGCAACTTTATGGCAACTTGGTGAAGTGTGCCTTCTTCAGGACAGAGGTGCAGTATTTGGGCCACATTTTATCAGGCGATGGCATCTCCGTAGATCCATCTAAAATTAGAGCAATCCAGGAGTGGCCGGCACCCACGAACGTGACAGAGGTCAGAAGCTTTATGGGGTTAGCCGGGTATTATCATCGGTTTGTCGAAGGTTTCTCCAGGATAGCACATCCCATTACTTCCCTTCAGCGAAAAGGGAAGGGTTTCACTTGGACCGAGCAGTGTGAAAAGGCTTTTGGAGTCCTCAAAGAGCGTCTTACGAGCGCTCCTATTTTAGCAGTTCCAGATCCTTCAGAGGAGTTTGTAGTTTGTACGGATGCATCATTAGAAGGTTTGGGAGCCGTGCTTATGCAGGATGGTCGAGCGATCGCATACGAATCGGGAAACTAAAGACACATGAGTTAAACTATCCTACGCACGACTTAGAGCTTGCAGCTGTTGTTCATGCCTTGGTTCGCTGGAGACACTTCCTCTTAGGATGGCGCTTTGAACTCCATTCGGACCATCATAGTTTGCAGTATATTTTTACACAGCCTAATTTGAACGCCCGCCAGCGGCGTTGGATGGAATTCCTATGCGAATATGACTTCGATGTCCACTATATCAAAGGGAAGGAGAACGTGGTCGCTGATGCTTTGAGTCGAAGACGCCACGAGATCCAGACCCTGACCTTGAAGATGGACTTGAAGGATCGCATCTTACAGCATCTGCCGGAGGACGAATGGTTTCTTGAAGTGCAGCAGGCAGTACTAAATCAGAAGGCCCTTGAGGGCAAATTCACAGGATATACCCTTGAGTCTGATGGTATGCTTCGACATCGGCAACGCATCTATGTACTCCATGCGGGTAATCTTTGTGCAGTAATCCTATCAGAGGCTCATAGAGCACCCTACGCAGCACACCCAGGAGTGAAGAAGATGCATGCTGACTTACGACAGCTTTATCATTGGGCTGGGATGAGGCGTGACATTGCCGAATTTGTTGCTCGTTGCTTGGAATGTCAGAGGGTCAAGGCCAAACATCAGCATCCAGCGGGACTGTTGTACCCTCACGAGATACCTGAATGGAAATGGGACACCATTTCTATGGATTTTATCGTTGGTCTACCTATGTCATCACGTCGCCATGATGCTATTATGGTGACAGTGGACAAGCTGACCAAAGTGGCGCATTTTTCACCAATATGTACAACATACAATGCACCATCAGTGGCAAAGGTGTTTCTTGATCAGATTGTTAGACTTCATGGGGTACCTCGCCGCATTATATCTGACAGAGACTCCGTATTCACTTCATCGTTCTGGAAAGCCTTACATCAGGCGTTGGGCACACAGCTCAACTTCAGTTCAGCATATCATCCGGAAACCGACGGACAAACAGAGAGAGTTAACCAGGTGTTAGAAGACATGCTTCGCATGTATGTGATGGACCACCAGTCTAGATGGGAGGAGTACCTGTATCTAGTTGAGTTCGCCTACAATAATGGGCATCATAGCTCGTTGGGTATGCCTCCTTTCCAGGCATTATATGGCAGACCATGCAGAACACCTTTGAGTTGGGATCAGATAGAGGACAGAACAGTCATCGGCCCAGAGATAGTTCAGAATATGGAACTGCAAGTTAAACAGATAAGACAGAGGCTTCTGGAAGCACAGGACAGGCAGAAAAAGTATGCCGATGCTAAGAGGACAGACCGAAGCTTCTCGGTGGGGGAAAGAGTATTTTTGAGAGTGTGGCCGCACAAGAGTCCAATCCATTACGGAAAAGGCTCTAAGCTCGCACCTCGATTTGTAGGACCTTTCGAAATCTTGGAGTGGATAGGACCAGTAGCCTATCGTCTAGCCTTGCCACCTAGCCTGTCACGTATCCACGATGTATTTCATGTATCAGTTTTACGTCAATATATTTCTGACTTATCTCATGTGTTGGATTGGAGTGCTCTTCAGGTAGAGGCAGACGGACAACTGGCGTTGGAGCCAATTCGCATATTGGCTCGTCGGACGCTGGCCCTTCGAGGTCGAGAGCTGGACCAGGTTAGAGTCCAATGGGACTTATACGACGAAGTCACTGCAACATGGGAAGATGTAGAGAGATTGAAGACCCTGTATCCTCACCTTTTTGACGACTTCCAGGAGGAAGTACCGTCTTAGGGGGAGAGGATGTGAGGACCGCCCTTTTTACTACTGTTGTTATGACTATTTACAGTACTGTTATTGTTACTTTCATATTTGTGGGATAGCAGTTCCCAGAATTTGTCAGACTATTTAACTTTATTATGTTTTCGGAAAAACTAATTGGCTGATGTTTGGATAAGTTTACTTTTCAGAAAAATGAATTAGGTAATGATGGAAAATTGTAATATGATTTTTAATTATGTTAAATTGTACTAGGGCATGAGAATGCATGTTTTATTTAAGTTGCTTCGGCTATGATGAATTTATGTGGTTACTGATCTTGTAATTGAGTGTGCAGGGATTACTAATCGAACCACAGATTTCGGAGATCATTCCACACCTTGTTAATTGTTATTCCCGGTTAAGCCGATCTGGTCCCACGAGGAACCAAGATCTCTTTGTGTTTGATGTCATGATGTAATGTGGTCTTTCGTATGGTCGAGTGGGTTAGGTTACCCTTATGTAACATTATTTTTATAATTAAGTGTTGTAAAGAGATTGAATTTGAAATTTCTTATTTTATTTAAATTATGAGGCCCTTTTCTTGTGCTTTACCTTGACCAGGGGTGTCTTGTATGGGTTAAAGTTGACCCTGGGTTATACCCCATGGGTCCAGGGGCCCATTTGGCATGGGTAACCCTTGAGTAACCTCCATCTAGTCAACTTAACCTTCCCCTGAAGTTAAGTGGCGAAAATTGGAGGTAGGAGGGGACATGATGGGTTGTACCAACACTCAACCCATCCCCTCTACATTTCCCTAGATAAGAGATGCCACCCATTAGTGAAAGTCACCTCTTCTTTAGTGAGATTCCCCCATGTACTATGGGGACACCCATGTGAAGAAAGGAGAAAGAGGCATGGGTCACCTGTCTTGTTCCCATTTAACTCTTTTTTTTTATTTCTCCCATGAGAAAGTGGAGTCACATGAGAGGAATAAGGAGTACCCTTGGGAATGGAGAGTGACATAAGCCACCTGGATAGAATAGTGGTTTTTGGGAAGGGTGAGGAGGTGACAAGTGTCACTTCCCCATTTCTCAATATTAAAAAGAAAGAGAATTTGGGTTATTTATTTTCAAATTTTGGGATGAGAGGGAGTTAGTTGAATTTTGGGAAAAAACTTTCATTTTGGCCTTACCAAAAATAGAGAAGTTAGTTTGGAAGATAGAGAAGGGAGAGGGAGTTGGTGGCTAAGGTTGGAAGTGAACTCTGTGGACTCTGCAACAACTTCATTCCAGGAGGGCTTTGCAAGGTTGGTCTAAATTTTTACCTTTGATTTTGTAGACTTGAAACGTGTATGAAATGTGTGTGAAATATGTGTTGAGACTTGTTTTCTGTGGGGTTCTTGTCGGGTTGTTTGACAGAGCGTCTCCCACTTGGGAGAAATGCTCATCAAGTTTGGGGTAGGGGAGGAGAGATCCTCCTCGGGTGCATACCTGTTTCCATCTTTTGGGATGTTGAAAGCCTTGAGGGCATGTATCTGTGACTGTATTTTTGACTTGAGAGTCATATACAGATTTCTTACAAATTGTGATCACACTTGGTTGAGACCAAGAGAAATTTATATTAGTTCATTTATCTGTTAGGGTGACACTCTGGAGTCGAGTGTGTCCACTCTCCTGCCCCTTATGAAACTCACTGTAGTTGAGTTTCCGTATTGTGTAAAATACCCACGGGTGTATGTGTGCTTTGGGATTGTTGTTGTTTCTGTTGTGAACTGGAGTGTTTGAGTACCCAGGTGTGAGTATGGTCTCCCTAGCTCGGGGGTGACCCTCTTGCGGGTCTACGGTAGGGAGGAGAGCTAGACGAGTGGTATTTTCTTCTTTGTTTGTCTTTGATACGCAGGTTTTTCTCTTGGAGCTTCTGGTTGGCTATTTATGAAGAAACAGTTCATCTTCTTGTCATGAGAATTAGGCCTGGTTCATTTCATAGAGATGAAGAGAGAACACCTCTCTAGTTATTGTTGTAAATTAATGATATTCTGGGAGTGAAGAAAATCACCTCCCTGATCTTGTTATTATTGGACTTTTATTTGGTTGTCATAAGTTCTCTGTTGTATACTGTTTGGGAGGAGAAAGTTCATATCTGGGAAGTTAAGTGGTAGTATTCATGATTGAGAAGCTGTAATATGAATGTGCTTAAATTTTAAGTTGATGTTGCAAACTTTGTTCAATAGCAATTTTTGTGTTTCAAGTATTACTGAAAGGAAAAGTTCATTTTTGGCAATCTAATCTGAGTTGTTTACATTTGAAAGTTTGGAATTGCTTAACTAGTTGAAATGTTAGTTTTTATAGTTCAATGTTAAAATGGAAAAGACAGTTTTAAATGTTTGAGTTCTTCTCCATTTTAGTGGATTCTGTTAAATTCTAGCATGTATATATATTCTGTTTGTACATTTAAGCATTCTTAAATGTTTATGAAAATGGAAATCTATACTTATATAAAGGGATAGCTATTTACCATTTCTATCGATTAAGTGAAATTGGGATATATATATATATATATATATATATATATATATATATATATATATATATTTATATCTAATTGTTATGACAATTTCTTTATAATAGGTTGATTTGGAGAAAATGCATAAAGTAGTGAATTTGAGAAATTTTAGGAATTGGAATTATACAAATACATAAAGAATATTTTTCTCTAAATAAATTTATAAATATATATAGAGATATATATATATATTTCTCATTTTGAGTAATTATCATTTTTCAGAATTATAGAGAAATTGAAAGTAATTATAATTGTTATGAAATTAAATGTTATATATCAATATAAAAAAAAGGGGGATATATATATATATATGAAATATATATATATATATATAAATATATTATCGTTGATATAAACATATATATATATATTTATATATGAATATATATAAATATATATATATATATACTTGTAAATATATTATTATTGATAATAATCAATGATTAGCATCTTGTGAAAGACTGTCAAAGTTTAAGCCGCGGATTAAAATACAGTCGCGGTTTAGAATAGGCGGTGGGGAGAAATCCCCACCGCAGACCCTCATACATATATATGAAGGTGTGGAGTGGGGCGGAGCCCCACCCACACCCCACATCGTGGGAATGTGGGTGGGGCTCCGCCCCACTCCACATCCCCCCCCAATCCCTTATGCCTCCCGCGGCCTGCACAGGCCCGCCGCTCTGCGGCCACCGTCGATCCTGTCCGCCGCTCTGCGGCCACCGCCGATCCTGTCCGCCGCTCTGTCACTGCGGCCACCGCCGCCCATGGCCGCCGTCGGCTGTGGAATCTAAAGCAATAAAATGTTAGGGCTTGAGCCCTAACATATGATTGGTTTATTTGAATATAAATACAGTTTTTATATAGCTCTATATATAGGCATATATATATACTATATATGTCTATGTATATAGCTATATATATAATATAATAATGATTATATATCTATCTATATCTATATATATATAGAGAGAGAGATATAGATATATAAGTCGTGGTAAACCAATTTCGTCCTATGCATTGACATTAAAATAAATATATTTTATTGGGCCCTCGTTTTAAATCGTTATAAACCATGTCTCATGGATATAGAAAAAAAAAAAAATATATAACAAATTATATTCACACAGTAGATGTTATTAAGTGTTGAACACAACAACCAAAGAAGATATATTACCATGAACAGGGTTTTATAAAGTGGAGAGCCTCCTGCATCTATTTACAACGTTAAACGAGTCACAACCAGTGGATTAATAGTCATTATAGTAACAACAGTAATAGTAACAACAGTAATTATAAACAAGAGAAAATAAAATTATAATGTAAAAGAGAGTTAAAGAATATTCAGTGATACTCTGGAAAGAGTTTCTCGAAAGTTTCAACTATCAACATAATACCAATCACCCGGAAAATGAAGAGGAAAATTACAGATCACTTGTTCAAAAGAACACTGGAAATAAACTTTAGAAGCCACCACTGACTATCCATGTGGCCATATTAATCTCAACTGTAGCAAACGACCTCATAAGTAAACCTGTAAGAGGGTCCGAAGAAGAAAAACTAACACTGGAAAACACAGAGGAGAAAATGCGCGACATTTCTCGCATGGGATAAGAGAACTAAGTTGACGGACCCTTCTGCCAAATTTGCTTAGGAACAAGTTGACTAAGTATATACGAAGAGGAGGAACCTAGATCAGGGAAGATTAGGAGACCGAGTCCAGCGAAATAGTAAACTAGCCTTTGTGACCTAGATCATCCTGAAATTAGGTTTAATATCAACAATAGCTGCAGTAATAACTCTGATTGACGTAAATCATGAAGAAAGGTCAGGATGCACATAAAGAAAGCATAGAAAACGAAAGAGAGAGAGAGACCGAAATATAAACACACTAAATTAATAGAGGAATAGTTAAGGTAAGGGCGATAAAGATATAATCAAAATTAAGAACTTGTGAAAAGGGAAGAGAGAGCAACCAAACCGCCTTGTTGAAAATGCTAAGTCATAGGAGGAGTATGTTTCAGGAAACAAGAGAGGAGACAGACAACCGTGCCTAGCTGAAAAATGACTAAATAGGGAGATCACTAGTCGGTTTAGTCGGAACAAGGCATCGTGGGAAGTTGTTCCTCTATCAGCGAACCACGTGCGTAAATGAGTGCAGCGTAATTCCCACTAACGCCGTAAGGCATTATGCTACCGAAAATTGCCGAGGGTTCGATTTAAGAACTTTGGTAATCTCACTCTTGCAATGACGTTAGCAGCGTTGTATAGACCCTCTTGTTGATCTATATGCTTCTGGTTGCACGCAATTGTACTTGTATTCCGCCGAAGAGTGTAGCGTTTCGCCATGAGAGAACACCGTTGAGCATGTGTAGGCATGCGAAGGGGGTTTTTAGGACAGTGTGAGAAAAGTTTTTCATATCTCGTGTCATAACCACATGACAGATGTGGCTATGACACGTGCGATGTGTGTTGTGACCACATGGAAAATGTGGGCATCACAGAATCTAAACAACAGAATGATCCCATGGTACAAGAGCCATCCCCTCAACAACAGCCTCCTCCACAACAGCAACAAGAACAACAACAGCAACAACAAGAACAAGGAGAAGTAGAAAGACCTTAGGAAGAGGTAATTGATGAGGAAAAAACTACTGAAGGCACAAAGGAAGTCCCAACCTGGTTAGGGGCAGAGATGAGGAGAGAAAAGGAGGTACAATTAGTACCTATTGACATCAAAAGTCTATTGGGCGATACAACACCAAGGAAAGAAAGGAGAAAGGCCAGAACAATGTCATCCATACAAAGAGGTCTAGATGGATCTAGTATGCTAAACTTGGCCATACCACAAAAAGAGAAGGAAAAAGGAGAAATAACTATAGATGAATATAAAATACTCAATTTTGACCTAGGGCATACAACCAGGGAGCAACACATAACTGAATGGGAGGATATGCACCAGGTTATGGCAGAAATGTTAAGGATAAAGATAGACAAGAGTATTTGAAAGGACACATTATCCAATTACCACAATTCATTAAGGGAATATTTGATCCTAATACAACAGTGCTAGAATTGCCTAGTGAGATAGTAGTTGTATCTAAGGATGAAATAAAAGATATGGAGAGTAAGAGGCTTAAAGCCAATGTTTTTGAAGAATGGTTCAAGGACTTCATGCAAGAAGGAGAATAGGTAATAAAACAAGCAGTGAAAAGATGGGAAGTGGCTGCAAGGGAAAAGAATAAATGTAGTATACTTGTGCATAATGGCCAATTTAGAAGAGAGGAATGCAAATTTGAATTGGAACAGTTAAAGGAAATTGAAGAGAGAGTAGGAGATTTAATAAATGAAGGAGTAATTACCCCTTCAATGGAAAATCAAGTGCCACAGGTAGGGTTGGAATTAAAATTTGAAGAGGATAATCTTAGAAGATGCATAACAACCGCTCAGGATTTAGAAAATAAGGCAGATGACATGATCAGAATGCATAAAAGGATAGTAGAAAGGTTCTTAGATCATGAGTGCATGAATACACCAGCATATGAACTGCAACAAGCTTTAACAGAATTCAAAGCTATTTTTACACTTTGTATGGAGAATCTAGAGGCATATCTTAGTAAGCAAGTGATTGATTCATTGATGGAGGAAAGTGCCAAGATGAAGAAATACAAGAAGAAGAGCAAAGGTTCAGAAAGGAAGAAAGGAAACTAAAAGAAGGGGTTACAATACAGAAGCATGTATGGACAAAGAGTCTAGAAGGAGATCGCACCTTTATAGAAGGTGTAATTAATAATTTCAAAACATATTTGAAGGAGTAGAAAAATGTAAAAGGAGCAAACAATATTGAAAAGGATCAAGTAAGGGGGTATCTGCGGTCAAAGTCTACAAGAAAGTAGAAGTCAAAGAAAGGGGAATCTTATTTTGAAAAGATTCCAATAGCATCCTTTGAGGAGGAAAAGATACCATTAAGATATTTTGAGAAATGGTTAGAGATGAATATGCACCCTTGATCAATAATAGATGGATCTTGACCGTAGATTAAGTTTTATAGTCGTAGTAGTATGAAGCTTCAAAATCTATATAAGAAGCTCTGCTTCTTGTACATTAGTTACACAGGGATTTTTGAAAGATAGCTTGCACTTGTAATTTGTTTAAACATTTTGATTAGAGAAGTATTTTAGTTTAGAGGAGGAGGTCACTTGTGTCTACATTAAGGAATGCGTGGAGTATCTAGCTTCCTTATTGTATCTGTAAGATGTTTGTAAGTTTTTTTGTTGATTTGATTAATGAAGCAAAAAGGTCATTCATACATTGTAAACGATATATGACGGTGTACTTTAAATACAAGTAAATCTAAGATTTGGCATCTATTTTCAGAGTGTTTTCTAGCTCTTATTTGACTCTTAAATACTGCCTCTTTAAAAGCTTGCAATCTTGGATGTGTGTTCATGAAAATACTTAGGGCTTCACATTTGGAGATTTATGTCTGTGGATTTGATCAAGTTTGATGTATTTCTTACAACGTGAATAACAAAACATTTAGATCTTATAGTAGAATGATATTCAATTTGAATTTCTCTATCTTTTCCCCAAATATTTGAAATAATTAGCTTAAATGAAGAGATTTTAAGGAAATTGTCTTACATTTGAAAAGAGCATGTAGAATTGTGTTAATATTTGACAATTTTCATATCAATTTGAAAAGAAAAGCTTGCTTCATTATAAATAATACAAAGCTTTGTGTTATAGTAATAAATTTATGCAAAGTAGTGAGTAATTTGTTTGTCTTTACAACAATTTGCATAATTCAAGTCCAGTGAGTTATAGATCATCTTAAATCAAGTAAGGCCCCTTGAATTTTATAGTTTCACATTAACCTACTAAATTTGTCCACAAGGTCAAGACCTAACCATATAGAAACTTGGGATTAAGAACTCTTAATCGATTTCTCCATATCTTTCAAGACAATTAGGTTCATTTTGTGAATTTTAACTTTTGTTATGAATGTGTAAAAATAATCATCAACACAACCTTGTACAAAGCCTATGGAAACTATGCTGCTAGCCCACTCATTGTGGCCACAAAGTCAATACTCCTCTGCTCTGCTCTCTATGCCCTGATGACAACCATATATCTCTCACCTGTCCTCTAGGCAAGCTGGCCCTACACCTCTAGAATCTGCTATCGCATGCCCTGCATCTGGGTCTGCATAGCCTCTATCTATGTAGCTAAATCCCCTCAGCCCCCATCATCCTCCTCCACCTTGTCATCTCTAATCTCCTCAATGGGCACATCCTATAATGTTTACTCCCTGATCTACTCCTCCTCCTTATCAACCTCCTCATCATCCTCCTCATCACCCTCCTCCATGTCCTCTTCACCAATATCACCTAAGATGACATCCTCCATTGCCACATCCTCCTCCCCTCCCTCCACTTGCATCTCCCTCACAGTAGTAGCCACCTATTCTATTGCCCCCTCTCCCTCCTCCTGAATTGGAGAAAGATGAGGACCTCTCTATCCATCTCTCCCTCTACTCCCGGCTCCTCTCCCATGGCCTTCTCAACCCCTGTCTCCTCAACCAACACTTGTTCCACCATCATCACATCCTCCGTTGCCATCCCCCTACCAACATCCCCTCGGCCTCTACCTCTATCTCAGCCCCATCCTCTAAATCTACCTCTCAGTCCCCACCCAAATCTCTCCACTAGTGCCAGCTCATTAGGATGAAGATAAGGAACTAGCCTATGGGTGGTCCACCAAGCATCATATGTAGGAGTGGTACTTGTATCGGTGACGTCATCGACTCCCCACTACACTAGTTTTAACCTAGTAATATCATCAATAGCCATCTAAACTGCAATCATCAGACCCCAAAATGGAATCTCCTAAGTTACTTGGGCAAACTCTACAATGCCAGCAAGGGTATGCTGTTGCTCTCCAAACTGTCTAAGCACCTTCTCTGGCAGATGGTGCTCTATAATATGTTGTGTTTGCACGGTCCGTCCAATCAAATATTGTTGGTGTCTGCAGTAAGGTAAATGCTCGACATCCTCTGTCTACTTAGGACAACCCCTATAAGGCCTCCAAACAAATGTGTTCATATGATCAATGGCATGCCTCCAATATCTAACATTGCCCATACGTATCTGTAAAACTACCCCAGTGTAATAGAAAACATAGAACAACTCCTCCAAGATCTCATGCTCCACTAGTGGCCTACATATGGGAATTGCTCCCAAGCCCAGATCATCAATAAAGTCACATCGCATATGATGGAATGCTCGCCATGGTAGGCAACTTCATACAACTGGTGATACAACTACTCTAGGAGGCAAGGTCCCTATGCATAAACGGTAGCATCTAGCATCATTCCTCTAACATCTCCCCCCAGCCAACATGAAATCCATGACCACATTGATGTGGATATATGAGACTGCCAATGCAGGTGCATAGGACTATAATCAACCGATCATACCAATCTATCAAAGTGTCCTAGTGAATCTCATGCTCCTCAACTCCCAAGGCTGCATCATCATTTGTCTCAAATAATCGACAGAGTACAGGCAATCCTCTCTCTGGACTATAGACAACTCAATCTCCATGAATAGGTAGCCGTAGAATCCAGACATTGAGCAAAGTCACAGTAGCCTCCCCTATAGGAAAATGAAATGAACTCATCTTTGAATTCCACCGCTCAGCCACTATAGTCAATAGGCCCTGGTTATCCCAAATCATGGGCATAAATGTAACACCATATAATCCTAGGGCATAGAGAGTATCCCGCTCTACCATCGATAGAGAGTCTCACAACTAGTACTCGGTAGGATGGCTCTCTCGCGTATAAATTAGTGGTAATCTCTCCTAAACCAACACATGCAACATACCACGTCAATCTAAAAACCCTAAATACAACATTCACAACAAAATAGGGGCAAAAATCAGGGCAAAATTCATTTTTAAACGGCTAAACCCACACATGCGTCGCCATGTTATTCCCATGCATTATGGCTAAGCATAGGCATCATAATGCCCTACGCATGCATCATGGCTAAGCATAGGTGTCATACTACCCTATGCATGCATCACACTTTGGCGGGTGCGTCTCACCATCTGTCACAGGTGTTGCACTTTTGCGTATGAGTCGCTCTGCTTGATCTATGAATCACATTTCATGGATGCGTGTCACCTAAAGCAGAGGTGTCACACCCCTTTGTGCATGTGGTTCCACAAACCACATGTGTTGCACCAGCTCGCAAGCATCACATAGCCGTGCATAAGTGTCAAACACGATAGTGCATGCGACATACAAAAGTGCACCGCATGCGTGCCCTATTTTTGGGCCCCTAAATCTACCTAAAAACACTAAAATTGAAAAGTTAGGGATAAATACATACTCGAACCATGGTGCTGATGAAGAGGTATAGGCGACATCTCGACAGGAGCTCCACAAGAAATCAGAAAATTACTGCTCTACTCTCTCTTAAATTTCTAAACTTAAAGTGCACAAATGAGAATTATGGGCCCCCAAGGGTTATTTATAAGACCTTTTGACCTAGGTGGGCCCCCTTTTCACAAAATTGACCAATTGGTGGCTTCTTTTCATGTGTTGAGCACCTTTTATGGCTAATTTCTCACTCCTAGACCACTTTTGGGCACCCTACACAACTTTTTAGAAACTTTTCCAAATTTTTTGAAATTTTTTTAGAAAATTTGAAAAATTCCTTGAGGGGGGATAAGGACATCACGCTTCACCTGGAATACACTGGGTCATATTTAGAGCACATTTCTCAAATTTTGTTTGATACAATGTCGAAATTGACATTATATCAAAGAGGGGTGAAATGTAGACACTTACAAATGTCTTGGGCCTAAGAACGTCATTTTTGCACATAATTCATCTCAATTTCATACTTTGCTATTAATTAAATAATTTTAATTATTTAATTAATTCATTTACTCTCTTATGCTTTTAATTAAATAAATTTTATTTATTTAATTATTTAAGCTATTTTCTTCTAATGTCCTCTATAATTAAATAATTTAATTATTATTTAATTATTCATTATTCCAATGTTCACATTCACTCTTTAATTTAAATAAATACCTATTTATTTAAATTATGGACCTTACCTTAATTAAATAAGTCTCCACTTAATTAAAATCCCATTACATTGCCCCTTCCTCAAATAAATTAAATAAATGCATTCAATTTATTTAATTTTAAAATAATCTCCCACCTCACCATTTCCTCTAATAAAAAATTACCTTTTGTCTTCTAGTGGCTGAGAACCCTAATCAATCTTAGCCCTTGATTTTGGCTCCAAAGTCAATTATTGATCACAACCATTCATTCAAATTCCCTCTTCTATAAAACCACCCTCTCACCCTCATTTCTCATCTTACCACTTGCATAATTTGACTTTGCCCTTGTCAACCCTTGAGCTCCTCATAGAATTTGTAGGTCTGCAAATCTAAGTGCATTAGTGAATCATACCTTGATAGAAATAATGGAGGATTTGCACTATTAACCTAGGGTTTCATATTTCATGCTTGGTTTGCTTGATTCTAGGTTATGTAGGGCTCCATTGAGTAGTTAGGGTTTAGAAAATACTATTTGCAGGGTTTTTAGAGTACTTTTCCCTGACTTCAATTATATACTTGTTGTGTGTGTATGATCCTTGAATGCAAGATAGTGTGCGTAGATGTATAATATTTCCTTGTTTAGAGATAATAAATGGAAAAGATTGATAGCTCAAAACCTATGTTATCATTATCTTTAAACTCTTCTTCTATTGTTGATATCAAATTGTGTTCATGGTATCCGTGCCATGTAATTTATTTATAGTTTAACTATAAGAAGATAGAAAGCCATACTATTTATTTTATGAGAAAAAGAGAAGTGTTTAGAGTTATATAGTCTCAATAAGACTAAGGGTTATTATTATAGTATGATATGATACTTTTTACCTATATATAACAAAAATATTAATGTTATTTTGTCTGTTGGGTTAGAGAAGGAAATCTCTAAAGAATAACTCATATATGTTTAGTAAACCTAAGATTCTCCTTATGGTTATGTCATCAATTAAAACTAATGCTTTCGTAGTCGAGAAGGACTAATTAAGAATCCTTAGACCAAGGCAAATACCTAAGAGGAGATAAGAAGATTTTGATTAAGTTATATACTAAGTCGATATTACAGTTCAACCCAGGAATATAAAATTATGAATCTGTTGGGTGAATATTTTGTCATTTAGCTAACTAATGACAAAATGGTTATATCGCCACAGCTATGATGAGACTGAGTCTCTCCTCTCAGCAAGGGGAGGTTCCCTTTAGATAATGAGCTCTTTCTAACAAATAACTTTTAATACTTAAATGAACTAAAACTATTCCTGGGGTGTTTTCATAGCATCCTATTCTCTTTTTTCAGAATAGATGTTTCCCTCTTACAAAATAACAACTACACAATAGATGATATTTGATAATTCTTGAACCGAGACGAACCATAGGAACGCAAAGTTTTCTATCATTTGGCTTATCTATCACAAACAAACTTAATTGAATTCAAATGTAGCCTAAAGTCTCCACTTTCACCCAATATGATATAACTAACTTGAACACAATAGTTTACAGTACAAAGTCTTTAAACAATTATGTTCCCACAAATAAACACAAAACTCCTGCAATGAGAAAAATAGCACAAAGTCTATTCAACTAGAACAAGAGCACTCTTCTCAAATTTCAATAAACTCCATGATTCAAACAATGATTCAATATAATATAACAATGACATAAGAACACTGATATCATAAAACAATATGATTCAACTCAAAGTTTGATACTCAAATTGCCTATTTATATTGATATTCACTTGAAAAATATGATAAACATAAAAAGCTCAAAGTCTTGAAATGCTTTCCAATTTGGTAGAGTTTCTTTGCAAAAGAAAAAAAAGATAATATTTACAATGGGGGTCCTCTCTATTTATAAGAGAAACCGAGAGAAAAAATAGGAAAATCCTTACTTTGACTTATTCAAATAGAAGAGTCATATTTGACTTAGGACTTCCTTTGCCTCACATGTAATTACATTTTAGAAAATTACATATGAATATGTCCACAAAAAAATAAAAATTACATATACAAGAATAAAATAAACTAAGGTATCAGCTTCCTCCATCATTCTTCTTTAGAAAATTCTAGTACATTGGCCTGTATAGCTACCATTTCACATGCATCTAGCTTAGCTGTATTTTCTGAGATAGTGTGGGCCCGAAGAATTGCATCTTTTATTGCCTTTATTGACTTCTCATGTTTGTCAAGATTGTCCTTCAAGTTCTCAAAAGTCAAATGTTGATCATAAAGATTATCCATGGAAAGTACTAAGGGCACTTCATCTTTGAATTTCCTTTAAACCATCTTTTCGAAGGAGCTTATCATTTTAGCTACTGAAAGGAACTTATGATCTTCACCTGTGAGGGTGCATAGGAGTTCTTCCAGTCTGTGTAGAATCGTGACATCACTGTCTTCACTGCTTTCATGATCTTGACATAGATTTTCAAGTAAGCATTTTATTATATGGATACGATGAACCAGAGACTCCTTGGTTTTAAGATATGATTCCCTATTTGTGATGACTCTAATAGTAATCAGATTCTTTATCTTAATCTTTTTCATCTCTATCCATTCCTCCAAGCTCTCTTCTTGATCCTACAGTTCTTGGGAGAGTAAGTCAACCATGTTATCAAGCTTGTCTTTGGCGTTATCCATCTTTTCTTTTCTTTCTATAGTGGTCTTCAGTAGAATTCTCCCTTGAGCTAGAAAATGTTCCACAATATCTTCTACCACTCTACCTCTGGCCCGATCTTTTTCAACCTTCTGGATTAGAGGATCTTCTACAATCACTGCCATGGGTTCCATAATTTCAGATGACTTTACTATTCTTTGAAGAATAGTAGCAAGTTGTTCTACTTTAGCTTTATACTGTTCTTTTTACTTTTTGACTTCATCATATTTTTTGAGCAAGGTGCTAGTAGTATTTTGAAAATCTGCTTTTATGCCTTCATGAGTTAGCTTGCCTAACTCAACCCTTGAGATGACATAATCATTCATGTCAAAATTATCAATAGTAGCATCTTCTGGTGGCTTAGTAATCTCTGCATATCTGATTCCTTTTTCATTGATAAGCCTAGAAATAATCTTAGGCTTCTTCTTTAGAGTTTTTGATTTCACAGGTAACAGCTTCTCTATATCAATTTCATTTGGCGAAATAGCTTACTTCTTTTTCTTGGGAGTATATGCAAACAACCATGGGGGAAGCATAGAAGCACTAATAATCAAAGATGAGTCCACTACTTATTTTGCTAGATCCATATTTACACCTATTATGGTCAAAATAGGATTGGTGTTGGTAAAAACTACACCTGTGTTAACAACTTTTTCTTAACCATCCAAAAGATTTTCTAAAATAGATTGTTCACCAATATCAAATGATGGATAAGATAAACATGGGATAGAACTGGAGGAATCAAACAAGGTCCCAAAACTAGTTCTTACAGAAGTAGGGGTATTATTAGAAGAAATAATAAAAATAGGCAACATAGGAACTCTTGAAACTACTTAAAAACTACCAGAAACAGGAGCATGAGGAAGGGGTGTAGAAACTTGTGATTTGTTGGGAAGATTTTTCTTAGGGGACTGATGTGGATCACCAAGTTGTTCCTTTTCTACAGTCTCATCCTTGCCTTGTTTAGTTTCATCTTCCTCATCAGATTTATTAGACACTTCTGTTTGTTGGGCATCCTTAGATTTCTGAATATTTTGCTTTTCAGTCTCAACATCTTCAACCTCCATTTGCTCAACATTTGTGTCTTTAGCACCTGATTCAGTGACAATAGAGGTTTTTACAACTTCTTTCTTCTTTCCTCCCTTGGATACAAACTTAATTTTTAGTTTTCATATTTTGGATGAAGAAGGGGTGTCACTCTTATTCTTGGTTTTGTTTTCTACTTTCTTGCCTATTTGTTCTTGATTTTTAGTCTCTGAACCTATTAGAAATTCCTTCAATTTGATCCCTTTGCTTTCCAACCATATATTTGTGTTAGCCAAGATCAGTTGAAATCTTTTCCTTATGGATGTTTCCTCTTTAACTAACCATTTCACCTCTAGAAGAGGTGATACTTCAACATTCTCAGTGTTATATTTGGGATCTAGAACATCCCCATCATCTTCCATTCCATATGGAATATCAGCAAGGCCCAGCTCTTCGATCTGACTCAAATGAAGTCTCCAATAGTCTAACTTCTTGATCTCATTTTGTCCTGAGATCAGTCCAAATATCTTCCACCATAGGCACATGGAAGGTTGACTTTCTTTTGATCTTATCTAGTACTCTTCTCAAATCAAAATGGTCCCTCTTCTTGAAAGTTTTCATAGTGGCCAGCTGTAATTTAGAATCAACTATTTTTTCCTTGTTAGCTGATTGAACTGAGTACCTTCCAATTTCTATGGGAAACTTTATCTCTGACTTCTTCAATTCCATTTGTTTATTATGCACTACAGTTAGTTGTCTACATAATTCCATGAGCACAATACGGTCACTGGGATATCATGGAAGAATATAAGGATAGTCAGGATAATATCCTACTTTGAGATATGTGAAAGTAGGGAATTGTAAAAACAAGCAGCCAAAAGAATTCACAACTTCCCAGGCTTCATCTGAGACACTCTTCTGAACAAGTTCATTGTCCCATAAGCACATGAATACTAAAAAGAAGGCATCATTCACCCTTCAGAAATGATGGATTGATCCCTTCAGAGTAATTTGAGGATAATACTCATACACAGGAACCAATCTCCTGTCACCAACCTGAATCAGACTGGGAAAGTTCCTCATGTTAGCAGTAGCATATACAAGATACGAGGTCATATAGAATTATGCATTACTGATCTGCTCTCCCTAGAATATTCTGTGTGCCTCAAAGAATCACCTTGATGTCTGTGTACATACATTCTTGAAACTTGGAGGAAGAAGGTAGTCCTCTAATACAACTCAAAAGTGTGATCAAGTCATAAACTTCCTCAACAAAGTCACTCCTAGGGAGATCCTTCGATCATCTGGTCAGATTACTTCAAGGAATTTTCAACCATTTATTGTTTGCATACCTTCTTGCAGCTTCCACATCTATATCATAGTCCTTTTGCCCTTGAGTAAAATCAATCTGTCTAATGTTTTCAATAGGTGGACACATGAAGATTTTATCAAGAAATTCTACATCCAACCTCATGATCACATTCCCTTGGGAATCTATCACAACCCTAGTGTCCCTATTGTAATGGCTAGCCACTTGAAGAATAAACTTGGGATTATGGGAAGAAATTGGAAAAGAAGCAACCGAGTTAATGTTGTTGGCAATGATCTTTTGCATGTGTTTAGAAAGATTTGTCTATATAGTTCTGTCCACAAATTCTACCATATCCACATGTCCTATTTTTGTATCCCTGATTTTATCAACATTTGACTACACTAAAGTGACAGGGAAGACCCCTTGGTATTTGTACTTCATGATTTTGGCTTTGGATGGAGACGGCTCTGACATCAGCTTCTGGAGAGAAATTTGGAAGAGATATCTACCACAGATGTTTGTTAAAAACTGCAAAAGGCCATGATCTCATAGTTAGGGGAAAATTGGATAATTTGGGGTAACCGTGATTCGATGATCATGAACAGGAAAGCATGCATTGAAGGGCTTGATTGCATGCAAATCAAGGTAAAGGGTGAAAGCGGGTTAACAGGCCTTGAAAGGTGAATTTTCCCAGTGTTTAGAAAAATTTAGGAAAATGTGCATGAGCGGTCAAAATGACCACTCCTACATGAGGGACTATTTACATATGTAAAGTCGGTCATTTTGACTAATATTACATGTTAATAGGAAGTGTTGTTACAACTCTCATGCATAGTCAGCAAATAATACTGCCTTAACATGTATTTGGAAAAATATAAGTTTTAGATGTAGAGGCAGTCAAAATGACTACCCTTACATCAGGGTAAAAATTTGAGTCTTCAAAGCATATGCGAAGTCAGTGAAATGGAGCACCCATACATGTAGACAGAAAAGGTTTGGTGTATGGTCAGCGAAAAAGACAGCCACTGCATCTATTTTTGGAAACTCTAAGTTATGTGTAAAGGCGTTAGTTTCAACTGCTATTGCACATTGGAAAGATCGCGTGAGGATTATGTAAGGGCAGCAGTTTTAACCACCCTTACATATGGGAAAGACCTAACATATGAAGGATGTGAGGGAGGGGGAAAACTCTGCTAAGGCATGTAAATTGAAATTTGATTTCATGTAGTGTGAAGGTGTTAAAAACAACTGTCCCGTCATATCAAACTAGAAATCTGAAGACTAGTTTAAAAACCTAGGTCACAGGAGTGGACAAAAATGAAAACAAATGTTTTGCTACAAAAAATTCTCGCATGATCTCTTAAATGCAACCACATAACATTCATTCATTCGACTGTAAATGAAAAAAAAACCCTAAAATAAAGAAAAGCAAGAAAAAAGAAAAGAAGACTTACCTTTAAACAAGAAACCAAAACCTAAACATGAGCTGAAGAAGTGAAGTCCGCGAGAAATCAAAATCCACAATTTTTCGTGAGGAGAGATCTCAAGGAGGTATCACCAGCTTGTTTAAGGTTTCAACAATGAAAAATAAACTAATCAAAGTGACTAAAAATATTTAAAAAGGTTAAAACATGAAACCATTAATGCCAACACGAGTGGCATTAATGTCACCATAGTTCCAAGATTTCACTAGGATATGCTCGGTCGGTGAAAACTACCAATCATACACATGAAGGTTCAACGTGTATGAGCAATAATAACAACCGCTTTTACATATTAAACTTTGACATGGGACATGCACGGGTGGTGGTTAGGACCGCTCTCGCATGTTAAAAGAAAATTTTGGTAAAATGTGTAAAAGGGGCAGAAAGAGCTGACTTTACACATAAAACAACAAAACACATGTAATAGCAATTATTTGGACCGCTATTACATGTGAATACAACAACTTTTCTAACACCCCAAAATATTCAATAATTGATATTTTGGCGAGCTTACGACCAAAACTAGCTTCACAATTTTTGAGGAATCGTCATAAGAAAATGTCACAAACTCTTCTAGGATGTCAGATGACTTCACACAAGATCAAGAGTATTTGTCTCATTTTGTGAACTTAGAGTGTAGGCTACGAGACATACAAGTTTCATAGGGGTTATCTATGAAAATGAGTGTAGCTAATTTTGAGAACAACAACTGGCTCTAACTAGGGAACTTCCATCGATCAAACTTTGAAATGATCAAAGGGAGAAGAATCTAGTCTCTAAGTGCCTTTATCCATGCTATTGGGCCATAAAGTCAAGCTACCAAAAAGAAAAAGACACAAAAGACTAAACAAAAATGAAAAATAAAAACACAAAAATATACAAATGTACAAATGAACTTATTTGATACTTCAAAGGTTGAAGTGTTTCAGATGTTGTCCACTATGAGGTAGCAAGAATGGTGTTCCATCCAGATACTCCAAAAAGAAGCTATTTTCACCACAAAGTTGATGAATGATGAATGGACCTCTCCATAGGGAATCAAACTTCCCATGCATTCCTTTTGGTTCTCTCCTCTTGTCTCATAACAAGACTTGATCTCCAATTTGAAACTCACGAGCCCTTGCTTTCTTGTTAAAGAGTTTCTTCACCTAACTTTGATGTTCATCAATACGGTCTACTACCACAGCTTTCTGCTCCTCAAGTTTAGTTAGGTACATGATTCTTTTGTCAATAGAACTTTTGAAAGTTATATCTTCTACTATCTTTGCCAACTTCAGTGCCGGCAACTCTAGTAATAGGTATCTCTGCATTCAGACCATACAGAAGCTGAAATGGTGACATACCTATCACCCTCTTGGGGGTAATCCTGTCTGCCCATAAAGCATCAAACAATGCTTTATACCAAGTTCTTTGATTATCTTCCACCAGTTTCCTGATAATAGTAACCATATTTTTGTTACTTGATTCTGCCTGACCATTTCCTTATAGATAATAGTCTGAAGAGTCAGAAAGAATGATCCCATGTTCATAGCAAATGCCAGTAATCTCATTGGAAGAGAAACAAGTAGCATTGTCTGCTACAACTTTGTTTGGGACTCCAAACTGGGAAATAATATTTTCCTTAAGGAAATTACACACCACTTCAGAAGTCGCATGCTTTACTGGGATGGCTTCCACCCACTTGGTAAAATAATTAGTCATGGTGAGAACAAAGTTGTGTCCTACACTTTATGGTGGATTCACAGCACCAATTAAGTTGATGCCCCATTGCTGAAAAGGTTCTTCAATCACAACCGGCTTGACAGGTAGTGTGGCCAACTTAGGCTTTCCAACAAACTATTGACACAACTCACACCTACATACCCAATTGTACGCATCCTGAAATAGTGTGGTCCAATAGTACCTAGCCCACAAAATCTTACGAGCCATCATAGGTGTAGAAAAATGTCCTCCACAGGCCAAATTGTGAAAAGACTCCAGAAGTTTGCTTTGTTGTGCTTTATCCACACAACAGAGAAAAACTCCATCAAGTCTTCTTTTGTATAAACCATTGTCCCATAGGACATAGTTAGTAGCCTTCAATTTGACAATCCTTTTCTCCTTATAGGATAGATGAGAAGGACACTCGCCATAGGTAAGAAAATGAGCAATATTTGAATACCACTCATCTGTAGTAGTGACAAAAAGAACAATCAACATATCTTCAACTTCTTCTTCATCCCCTGTCTATTTTGGTACATTGTCAGCAATCAATTGACACAAACCTCTACCATGTACAACCTTGGTAGGTTTGATATCAAGATCAAACTCTTGGATCTTAGCAATCCAGTTGCCTCTTTTGGTTCCGAACTCATGTTGAGTCAAAATCGACTTTACTGTTGTATCAAGCACCAAAACAATAGTATGTGAATTCAAAATATAGAACCAGAAATGCTTTACTGCCTTGACGATGGCATAAGAATGTTTCTCCATATTTGAATATTTCAATTCATGAGCCTTCAGAGGACAACTCATAAATGAAATGGGAGATTCCACACCTTCTTCATTCTGCTAAACAAGAATGGCTGAAAGTGTATGCTTGGAAGCATAACTATATACTACGAAATCTTTAGTATAATTAGGACAAACAAGGACCAGAGCATGAGCTATAGCCTTCTTGATATCCTCAAATGCTGCTTTTCCTTCCGCACTCCAATGGAAAGTAGCCATACCCTTCATCATGTTGACAATGTGACGGGTTTTCTCCACGAATTTTGAAATGAATCTCCACAGAAAATTCACCTTTCCTTAGAAAGAGTGAATTACAGTCTTACTAGTAGGTAAAGTAAGACTTTGGATGGATTTGACTCTTTTTGAGTCAATTTAAGTGCCTTCTCAGGACACAATGTGACTGAGAAGTTTACCTTCTATAACCCTGGAAACTAATTTCTTAGGGTTGAGAGAGATACCATTTTATCGACATCTTTCCAACACCTGTCACAAATGATACACATGATCATGACATTTTTTGGAGAAAATAGTCAAGTCATCAAGATATACCACAATGAATTTCCCCATCTCATCTCTGAAAGCGAGGTCTATTGCTCTCTGGAATGTGGCACCAGCATTGATCAAACCAAAAGGTATCCTGTGATATGCAAATGTGCCCCAAGGTGTTGTGAAAGCAATCTCATGTTGATCTACTTCGCTAACCTCTACTTGATTATATCCTAAAAAACTATCTAACATAGATAGCATTTCTGAACTAGTTACAGTTTGCAACACTTGGTCCATGATGGGTAGGGGGTAATTATCCTTTAGAGAAGACTGGTTGAGATTCCTGAAATCAACGCAGCTATGGATTTCTCCGTTCTTCTTTCTTACAAGAACTATATTTGCGATCCAAGTAGAATGATGAATTGGAAAGATTATTCTTGCATTCAACATTTTATGAATCTCATAAAGGATAGTACCTAATATTTTGGGATTGTATTGCCTTTGTTTCTACTTGTGAGGTAATGACCCAACTTTGAGAGGAATTTCATGCTGAATCTCCTTAGGCCTGAAGGACTTCAGATCATCATAAGAATATGCCAGAACATCAATGTAATGGTGAAGGACTGTAGTGAATTTGAATTTCTCATCGGCAATTCAACACTTCCCAATGTTGACCATTTTGGGATCTACCTTAGAACTCAAATTTACATGCTCAAATTCCATAGAGGAACTTGAATCAGGTTGTTGATGTTGTTTAATATATCTGTCATGCTTATCAAATAGCTTTTCCAAGGAAACCAAACTTTTTAGAATCTTATTCCCTTTTATTTGAAGAAACTCTTCACCGGTTTGTGAATCTATTGTAGAAATGTATTCCCATGGTGGAGATTCACTACCTTCAAAATAGAGCTCATCAAAGCTATCTATCTTTTCCAAGAAAGCTATGATTTGGTTATCGCCATTGAACACCTACCAATGGTCAGCATGATTAGGTACACTTGGTTAGAAGACCAACTTAATTATGTACTTGTTACCTTTGAAGTCTTTATGAGGAACCATGAGGGTGGCAGAGACAGCTAATGAATCTGCAGGATCATTAAACTCTCTAGGCACCGCAAAGATATCAAAAGCATCAAAACCTTTAATGCAATCCCATACGCAATTCCGATAATGTCTCAATCTTTCATTTTTAGTCTGATATAAATTTCTTACTTGACAAACCACTAATTTGGCATCTCCTTGAGCATGAAGATTTTTAACACCTTTAGCATGAGCAGCCTCCGATCCAAGCAACAATGACTCATATTCAACAGTGTTATTGGTATTGTCAAATTGCAGCTTCTATGAGAAAGGGAAGATATCACCTTGGGGAGATATCAAAACAACTCTAGCTCTAGAACTGGTAGAGGAACAACTGTCATCAAATTCTAAAACCCAAACATCATTTGAATTTCTTCTAAAACCCAAACATCATTTGAATTTCTTACTTTGATGTTTCTGTTACTAGTGAATTCCTCATCATCAAAAAGAGGAGATTCTGGCATCACTATGCTCTCATTTGAACTTTCATCTGATGTACTAGAAATATCCTCTAATTCTACATCTAAAATGTTAGAGCTCTCGTCTAATGAACTAGAAGTATCTTTAGTAGATAAGAAATAATTACCCATTCCCGAGGACTCAAACAAAATTTGGGCTTTGGGATTTGCTGTTTGGGTAATAATATATTTTGCTTCTTTCTCAGGAAGCAACTTTTGCATGATGCCTTTAATAGGTATCCTTGCTTCAGATAGGTCCATGTTCAGTTCTCCACCCACATCTTTACAAAAATTACACCCAAGCAGAATACCATAAGAGGCTGGAACATCAGCTTCTAGGATGGTCATCTTAATCCTCTTGTCTGGAAAGGATGCAAATGCAAATTAGGCATCTTTGATTTGGCCCAACAATAGTACTTGCTTATTTTCCATGGAGAAACATCTCCTAAAGGTCTTAGTTAAGGTGAGGCCAAGGGCATCTGCTACTTTGACAGGCATGACATTATCAGAGGCCCTAGAATCTATGATGCAATTACTCAACTTATGACCATTTACTAATAGAGAAACATAGAAAGGTTCTATTTTTACTGGGGCAACAAGGGGAGTAGTGACAAGATTATTTTGGGTGGTGTTGATCATGATGTTAGTCATAAGCAAACATAGAATAAAAATTGCACAACAACCTTTAGTCATCTTGAAAGATATGATGAATTTAGAGAATTCATGATCCCAAGTCTCTGTGGATTAGTTCATAACCTACTGACGTTACTCAGTGATTGATGTGCATTGTTGTTTTCCATTCAAGGGGTCTTACATTCATCAAAAGGATCTGATAAGATGCTACAAAGAAAAGTTATTTCATAGTATATTTCTCTAGATGATTTATTTATATGTAAATCTTTGCATGATATTTGTCAATTTGACAGGCTTTAACTCAAATATGCTACTGATTTTCAATTATCTTTGAGATATCTGCATATTTATTATTATTTTCTTTTGATTATCAATTATTGCAATTGTGATAATGAATTATTCTGAAATTAAAGGAAATTGAAAAGAATACTTCAAATAATGATGAACCTTCAGTTATTGAGCCACATACACATCAAATACAGTCATGAAGAGAAGAAATCAAACCATATGTTCACCAGGACATTCCACAGCTAGATACAGTCGATGCTAACTTCAAAGGAAAGGAATGAAGACAACACATGCAAGCTGAGATGCACTCCAAGGGATGCAGCAAATCAAATCATGTATCAAGAATTCATACACTAATTACTCAAGATTTATGATGGATTGTAATCAAAATAGTCTCCTCATTCATTAAGTATGCAAGAATAAATATGTCTACAATAACTTTGAAATAAGCCCTGAATATTTCAGCAAATAGATTTCAATTAAGCTTCCAATGTTTTAAAATAAGGCATCCCTGCGCCTTTTATAGAATAAGGTGAGGGAGCAGTTACAAATGATCTACGATCAAGATTTATATATTAAGATCTACGATGGATATCCATCTTTGACTTAGTCAACATTTCACGTTGCACAGGTTGCCAGCTGGCAACCATCTAAATTACTTATTTTCTCTAAGTGTCAGATGCATGTATGCTTCCTTTGGTATTGCATCTTCATCTACTCTTCATTCTTCAGGTTCTTCATCCTCATCATTAGGAGCATCAGGATCATCACTTCCCATGTCTTCACCATCCTGATGAACGTTGCTTTGCATATGGATCTGCATCATTATCTTGACATTTTCATATGATTGCACTATTTTCTCCACTTCTCTGCCATCTTGAGTTTTTACTTTGACAATGGCGTGCTTGTGTGCCTAATATTTATCCCGAAGGGTTTCCAATTTGCTCCTCCTGCTACTCACTATTTCATTGTAGTTTTCCACCTTGACCTTGATCCTCATGATTTTGTCCATGGCTTCTTCCATCAGGTGGTTAAGAGGGTCATCAGCTATCAGCTGGAAGTTACTAGGCAGAGCCTTTACTGCAAAATCTACATCTTGATTCTCAATCTTCCCTTCTACTTTCCCCTCTAAGGCCTCTAGGATCTCTGCTTCAAATGACATCATGTCATGCAACTTCATGCTGATGTCTCTTAATTTTCTATTGCATCTCTTTAATACATCACATTCAAATCTGATATCTTTATACTAGATATCTATCAGCATGGTGGTATTATTATCTAGCACCTGTTTGTTTATTAGAACTTGAGGATTAATCCTCCTTATTTCAACCAAAGCACTCAAGGCTTTCTCTAATTGGAATGACCTTCTTCCAGCCTCCATTTGCAATTTATCAACCTTCCTTTTGGAGATACTTAAAGAATTCCACCTCTGCAAAGAGCCTTTCACTACTTCTTCAACCCCACTGAGTGTAGATAACATCCACTTTCTCATTATTACTAATTTTTGCTTCATAAGGTCCAACTTATTGACCTCTTCCTGAGAAATTGTAGTCAATGGGACTGCTTCTGCATTTGAAGTATCATCAAGGTTAATTAACCATTTTATGTAGGTATGCAGCTGAGCAATGTGCTCCTTATGCTGCTTATTTTTCTCTTTTTCCTTCTTTACCCTTTGGGTCAAAGAAACAATTATATCTTTTCCCTCTTGACCTTCTTTGTCTTCATTGGCAAACCCTAAATCAACAGTATTGATCTAGAATTCTTCCAAGGTGATCTTTCTTTTCTCCTTTTCTACTGTGGGAAGTGCTATTTGAGCGGTCCTTCTTCCTGTAGCAGGATCTCTTCTTATGGCCGAAGTTAACCTGGCCTTCCTCTTTGGCTTCATGATGGTCTCTGAAAATAGCATTGACACATCAAACTCTTGAATTTCAAAACCTGATTCCATACCTATTTCTTTCTCAAGCCATGGAGGAACTTGGTCCCTGGATCCTTGTCGTCCATCATCATCATTATCATCATGACCCTGATCTCTAGTAACTGCATCTATTTTCGATGGAGATGGTGACTTCCTTATTTCTTCCTCATGATGCTCTTCATGAGGGTGATCCTGGGGTACTTCCTCCTGTTGAGGAACTTCTTCTTGTGGTGGAGGATCTTGCGATGCATCCACATTGATAATTTCCTCATCCTGAGGTACATTTACATCTGTGGATGTCATTGTATCTATTTTAGGTGCATCGACCTGATCTTGGACCACATTTTGATCTACACCTATAGTATCTACCTCTTGAGTCCTTAGGTCATCATGACCTGACGTATCCTTTTCACCAGAGGCTTCTTGAGTCTAGGGGGCATCTTCACTTAATGTGGCCATGTCACTCCCACCCTTTTCTTGGATTTCAACTATTTTGGGCTCATTGGATATATCTTGTTGTTGACTCATATCTGCAGTGTGGCTTTCCACTTCTGCCAGCTTCACTTTCTCAATATTTTCTGCTTTATCAAGTGCACCTGCTTGATGTTCAGGACTTGCATACTTCCTGCATGTTAGATCGATCACTGCAAGGCTAGTTACCTGATCAACCAATTCATCAAGCCCTATTTGTTGTGTAATCCTTTCTGGGCTCTTTTCCTTTTCCTATTCCACTTGCTTCAGTTCTTCTAACACAACCACCTGTACTGATGGATTTCCTTGTGGGGTTATGTAGGTGTTAACAGCAAGGGTTTCCATTTGTTGAGAGGCTACATCTTTTACTACCTCATCATCAGATAAATCAGTTGTCTCTTCTAGTGAGACAAGACCACTTTGAATTGGCCTAGAGGCTTCTTTCATTTGTTCTTCAGCTTGTTCCATCTTAAAATGAACAATGGTGGGAAGTGCCACATTATGCTGCAATTCCTTTCTGAATACTTCACCATCAGCTCCCCTCAATACTATGGGGTCATGCTTTATTTCACCTCTCATGGATGTTCTTAGTTTCTTAGGTGTGGATACCATCACTTGAGGTGCTTTTCTTTTTCTAATGAGGGGCATAGGGTCCCCCTCTTCAAGCTCTTCATTAAGAGGAACATTCTCTTCCATTTGCTTTTGTGATGCTTGATCCTCCTCATATGTTTTAGTAGCTTCCACAGCTAGCCTTTGGATTTTTTAGCCTTTTGTTTATCCATGGGAGGTGGTGCTGATGAGGCTAACGCCTATCCTAATGCAGATGCATCCTTAGCTGATATAACTATTCTTTCAACTATTACCCCTTTAGGTTCATTATCAGTTTTCTTACCTTTGGGGGTCTCTTGCTTTGTTCTTGAGGTGGCATTCTTTCTCCTTTAGATTTCCTCTTTTCAATCAGAAAGTCATCATATTCATTGTCAGGAATCTCTTGCCTCTTCTTATTATTGTCAACTGTAAGGGCTACACCCTTCTTCTTCAATGCATTTATTTATTCATTTACCCAAGACTGGGTTAACTGCAGCATCCTACCTATAAATTGATCTAATGAGATATCCTCAAGCTATGTAAGATCAGGTATTGAGATTGTGTCATTATATATCTTCTTTTCTTCATATTCATCTGCTATTATTTTGCCATCATCCTTCCTTAACTGCATAGGCACTGGAATACAATCAAAAGTTCTAATTTGGTTGAGAGTTAGCCTCTGATATTTTCTTCTTCTAGCCTCAGCTTCATCCTCATAATCCATCTAGAAATCCTCTAAGTGCTTCTGATGGATGGGCTTCCCCATGATTTTTTGCATCCTCCCATACGGTTCATATGATCTTGCCAATGGGAATGGCTGTAACTTTATCATGTCCAGACCATCTATGGCCTTCTTGATATTCTCAGAATCTTGGCATATATACCAACCCATTGTTACTAGAAATAATACTGGTGGAATCTTATTATTTGCTTTGTAAGCATCCAGTATTGTGGATATCTGCCTCATAAACTCCATCAAAACAACTGCATCAGTGGGATATCTTGAGAGCCTAAGGGGTTGTCCTACAAATCCCTCTATCCTGATATAAGAGAATGTGGTATATTGTATAAACCAAGCACCATGCTTGTATGTGACTTCTTGAGCTTCCATTGTCCTTACTAGATGCATAGAAAATGCATCATTCACTAATTTGTAATCTTGAAGATAATTTTGCCTTTGCAATTGGGGATAATGATCCCATATGTGGGCATCATTAGTAGTGCCACCGATCTTTCCTACTGTTATAAGTGCATTGAATGTACCTTTGTAAGCACATGAGTATACCACATATGAAGTCATATAAAATGAACACTCTAGGCCTTCTAGGTTCATGAGCTACTCGTTTAGGGCATCACTTATCATTTTAGCCCATAATGGTCTGTTCTCTATATAAAAACACATCAGGATAACCCCATAAATCCAATCTTTGAAACTTCCAGCATCAGGCTGGCCTGTCACTCTACTGAGTAGGGCTATCATATATTGGTATTCATCATCAAAATCAAACTTATACAGGTGCACTAGTAATTTGGCGGAGGCAGTGTAAGGACTATTCTTTGCTCTCCATTGATACATCCTCTTCCTAGCAGCTTTCTTGTTATTTTCATATTCAACTTGCAATTTCTTCAAATCCATGCTGACAACCTTCTTTCCCAATGGTAAATTGAAAGTGGCTGCAATCCCCCTGATGGATAGATCCGCATAAACCCGACCATGCTTTTCTACTCTTCTTATCTGTGGGTTGTAATTTCTGGCACATTCAATAATCAATTCTGGAGCCTCCATAGAATATGGAAATCTAGCTGCATTCCACATTCCCGACACAAAAACGGTGTCCAACAGGGTATTACTTTTGTCATCATTCATTCTAGATGACCAAGTGACCAAATCAGTGTTTCCCTGGTGTGTATCCACAATCACGCCATATTTGAACCATACACCTTCAGGTTGAGTGAACATATGTTTAAGAAATTCAGCTTCAGACTTGTTCAACCTCTTGTCTACCATGGTTTCCTACAATAAACAGGACCAGCCTTACCATACAATACTTCACATACATGCATACAACATTATATCTTCATGGCATGATGCACATTATATTGATTAATCATCACTTCATCATGATATGCATAACATATATCTTCAAACTAGTGGAAAAGCATACTACCTGGACATGCAGAAAATGGCAGCAGGAGGGTTTTAATTACTTACTTGATAATGCTTATCTCCTTGATTATGCTGATGATTATATGAAAGAGGTTCAGATACCTGTGATAATCGTATGTCCCATTCTGCTGCAAGCTGTGTGTGTCCGTAGGTAGGTCGTATGAGGGTTTGAATGCTTTGCGCTCTATAAAAACTCATTTTATCGCAAGGTAAGTGTAAAATGACTCTGTAAATTCACTTTTAATCTCATCCTTATGGTAAATTAGGGCAAATTTAGGTTAGATTGATTACAACCATTAATCTTCTACCACAAATTTATGGATGCTGCCAGGTGTTTGCATCGTCTTTGCGATCGGCGAGAACCACCTACTGCATTTATGTGCATTTAATGTTACACGGCAAGAGGAGCGGGGTGATCTTTGAAAGATCAAGTGATATTTAAAGTATCATGCAATATTCAAATATCGGGACATGTTTAAAATGTTGGGTGATATTAAGAAATATGACCCCTCAAAATTGAAGTGACCCTTTTCTCAGAATATCAGGATGACGTCATCAGGATAATGACTTGGTTCATCATTGTAGCACTATGATGTCATTGTCATGTTATGTAAAAAGGGTCGCTATTGGAAATATACCTCCGCGAGGTAAAAAGGATAATGATGTCATCGTCAAGGTAATTTTCTTGTCTATTTAGATTATATGACGTCATCAGGATATTGGATCTAGGGTGATATTTTGCGATAGGGTGATATTCAAAATATGACCCCCGCAAAATATATGACATTGTTCGATGGGTAAATGATTCTATCACTTAAAATTGATGTCCAGATCTATGGATAAATGATTATCAGGTGATAAAATTGGATCAGGGTAATCCTTCATAAGATGACTGATGTTAAGAAATATGACCCCCCCTCGGAATATCAGGTTTGACTAGGACTTTGACTCACCATAACTCTCGTTCCCTAAGGAATATTAGGGTGATCCAAAAGGCAAACCTATATGAAATTTTGTACTCTTTCCAACCTAGAGGTTATTTATATGAAATATTAACTTTGACAAATTTACCTCATCATGATGACTTACCCAGTCCCCTTTATGTAGGATCATCTACATGACTTACTTTTACCAGACAACCAGAAAGTAGAAAAACACAAGCCAAGCCAAGCAAAAGGTTGGGCCCCTGTTTTGTCAAGTCAAAATGGGGTGTGTTGTGTAACCACACAACAGGTGGATTTGTTCTTTGGGGAATCATGGGCAACTTTTGGAAGGTCTTGTCCTGTAGGGACAGTCTTGTTTTTGATGTATTTAGCTAACCTATCAAACTATTCAGGATTAGCTTGTAAATACTCAACCTCAAACATTTAGATTTTGGTCTTCCTAGCATGATCTATTATATCAAATAGCTGAAATGAACTAGGGATAGAGGAAGGAAATCCATCATTCTGAGTTTTATTAAGGGTAGTACTAGTCTATGGGACAGAAGTAGAAGATACAAGATTGTTAGATGTACTTACTTGCTTATTGCCCACCAGGTCCTTCAACTGAAAAGGCAACTAAGTTCTCCATTTGGAAATTGAGATCACTGGTTGAGGTTCCTCTCTTGCCTTTCCTTTATCAACTTGCTGATTTGGTTGATTTTGGGACTTAGTAAAAATAGGATTTGCTCCATCATATACTTCTTCTTTTTCAGCTTCATTTTGGTAATTCAAAAAGCCAATGGTAGAATCGCCAGCTAATTCTTCTTCTCCTTCTGCAAAAAGATTAGCATCATTCTCCTGGTCCAACTTGAGTTGGAAAGAATGATCATGTTCTACTTCATAATAGCCAACTACTAAGTTGACCAGCGCTGCTTCAATGGCGAGCTTCCCCTGTGTGGGTGGAAGACGTTTGTGTTGCCCTTGATTTTTGGAAGCATTGCCTTGATATGAATTGTTGGGAAATGTTTTCCTTGGTATATCCTGATAAGAAGGAGGGGTAGACATACCTTGTGACATTTTCCTTTTCAGAGCTAGCAATTCATTTGATAACTTTTGCACCATAGGATCTATGATGCTTGTGGAAGAATTATCAGTAGAAGAAGTACCTTTGTTTCTGTTAGAATCTCTTCTTATCTTACCCGCAAGGATAAGATCATCTTCAACTTTAGTAGCCAAAATTTGAGCTACAAGAAGATCTACTGGGCCATCCTGCCTTAATAGGAAGCTCACCTCGGGAAGCTAAGTATTGCTAAAGAAACACTTAAGATTCTTTGATGTTGGCTGAGCGGTTGTAGGAATCCTGTTTGTCAGCTTATTGAACTTAGCGATGAAATCTCACATAGGTTCATGTGGCTCTTTCTTCATATGTGTTAGATGTGCTAACAAGGCATGTGCATCTTCTGCAGGTTTGAACTTGGCTTTGAACTTCATCTTGGGAGTGCTCCAACTTATTATAGTCTGAGCTTGAAGATGGTAAAACCAATCTACAGCAACACCTTGCAGTGTTTCCACAAAAAGTCTTACTGCTACATCTTCATGTTCCACATGTAATACACCACAAGCTATGCAGAAAGTTGCAATGTGTTCATCCAGGTGGACTTTCCCATCGCCATAGAACTTAGGAAAATTCTTCCTCAAACTACGAGGTAGTTCATACAATGGTGGGGTTAAATTCAAAGGACCAAAAGTGTTACCCCAATGGCCTTGAGCTGCCATGGTCTGCTGATTAAAGGGTGGGATAACAAACCTCTGTGGAATATGAACAGACAAAACTCTACTAGTACTAGAACTAGAAGCTTCACCTGGTATTGGAGACCTAGCATTGGTAGGAGGAAAACTCTTGGTTCATTGAAGTCAAGGTTGTGGAGGCAAAAGGCCAAAGTTATTTTGCTGCATCAACTCAAATACAGGATCAATAATACCTTGAGCTCTCTTGCTTCTTGTATACCGTGAATCTGCAAGAGTGTAGTGTAATCAAAATTTTTTTGAAAAATCTTGAAAACAATGGAAGAGAACTGTAGTGCTTCAACTCAAAGCGTGAGGCTTCAAGTTGCACGTTCCTTCCCCAGTAGAGTTGCCAAAAAACTATTGGGTGAATATTTTGTCATTTAACTAACTAATGACAAAATGGTTATATTGCCATAGCTATGATGAGACTGAGTCTCTCCTCTCAGCAAGGGGAGGTTCCCTTTAGATAATGAGCTCTTTCTAACAAACAACTTTTAATACTTAAATGAACTAAAACTATTCTTGGGGTGTTTTCATATCATCCTATTGTCTTTTTTCAGAATAGATGTTTTCCTCTTACAAAATAACTTCACAATAGATGATATTTGATAATTCTTGAACCGAGACAAACCATAGGAATGTAATGTTTTCTATCGTTTGGCTTATCTCTCATAAACAAACTGAATTGAATTCAAATGCAGTCCAAAGTCTCCACTTTCACCCAATATGACATAACTAACTTGAACACAATAGTTTACAGCACAAAGTCTCTAAACAATTCTATTCCCACAAATAAACACAAAACTCCTGCAATGAGAAAAATAGCACAAAGTTTATTCAACCAGAACAAGAACACTCTTCTCAAATTTCAATAAACTCCACAATTCCAACAATGATTCAATATAATATAACACCAATGACATAAGAACACTAATATCATAAAATAGTATGATTCAACTCAAAGTTTGATACTCAAATTGCCTGCTTATATTGATATTCACTTGAAAAGTATGATAAACATAAAAAGCTCAAAGTCTTGAAATGCTTTCCAATTTGGTAGAGTTTCTTTGCAATAGAAAAAAAAGATAATATTTACAATAGGGGTTCTCTCTATTTATAAGAGAAACTGAGAGCAAAAATACGAAAATCCTAACTACTTTGACTTATTCAAACAAAAGAGTCCTATTTGACTTAGGACTTCCTTTGCCTCACATGTAATTACATTTTAGAAAATTACTTATGAATATGTCCTCAACAAAATTCAAATTACATATACAAGAATAAAATAAACTAAGGTATCAGCTTCCTCCATCATTCTTCTTTAGAAAATTCTGGCACATGGCCTGTATAGTTGTCATTTCACATGCATCCGGCTTAGCTGTATTTTCTGAGATAGTGCGGGCCTGAAGAATTGTATCTTTTACTGCCTTTATTTCCTTCTCATGTTTGTCAAGATTGTCCTTCAAGTTGTCAAAAGTCAAATGCTGATCATAAAGATTATCCATGGAAAGTACTAAGGGCACTTCATCTTCGAATTTCCTTTGAACCATCTTTTTGAAGGATCTTATCATTTGATCTGTTGAAAGGAACTTATGATCTTCACCTATGAGGCTGCATGGGAGTTCTTCCAGTCTGTGTAGAAGCATGACATCACTGTCTTCACTATTTTCACAATCTTGACGTAGATCTTCAAGTAAGCCTTTTATTATATGGATACGATGAACCGGAGACTCCTTAGTTTTAAGATATGATTCCCTATTTGTGATGACCCCAATAGTAATTAGATTCTTTATCTTAATCTTTTTCATCTCTATCCATTCCTCCAAGCTCTCTTCTTGATCCTGCAGTTCTTGGGAGAGTAAGTCAACCATGTTATCAAGCTTAGCTTTGGCGTTATCCATCTTTTTTTTTCTTTCTACAGTGGTCTTCAGTAGAATTCTCCCTTGAGCTAACAAATGTTCCACAATATCTCCTACCACTCTACCTTTGGCCTGAGCTTTTTCAACCTTCTGGATTAGAGGATCTTCTATAGTCACTGCCATGGGTTCCACAATTTCAAGTGACTTTACTATTTTTTGAAGAACAACAGCAAGTTGTTCTGCTTTAGCTTTATATTTTTCTTTTTCCTTTTTGACTTCGTCATATTTTTCAAGCAAGGTGTTGGCAGTACTTTGAAAATCTACTTTTATGCCTTCATGAGTTAGCTTGCCTAACTCAACCCTTGAGACAACATAATAATTCATGTCCAAATTTTCAATAATAGCTTCTTCTGGTGGCTTACCAATCTTTGCATATCTAATCCCTTTTTCATTGATAAGCCTAGAAATAGTCTTAGGCTTATTCTTTAGAGTTTTTGATTTCACAGGTAACAACTTCTGTATATCAATTTCATCTGGTGAAATAGCTTGCTTCTTTCTCTTGGGAGTATATGCAGACAACCATGGGGGAAGCACAGGAGCACTAATAATTAGAGATGAGTCCACTACTTGTTTTGCCAGATCCATATTTACACATGTTATGGTCACAATAGGACTGGTGTTGGTAAAAACTACACCTGTGTCAACAGCTTTTTCTGAACCATCCAGAAGATTTTCTAAAACAAATTGTTCACCAATATCAAATGACAGAGAAGATAAACTTGGGATAAAACTGGAGGAATCAAACATAGTCCCAAAACTAGTTCTTATAGAAGTAGGGGTATTATCAGAAGAAACAATGAAAATAGGTGAAATAGGAACACTTGAAACTACTAGAAAACTACCAGAAACAGGAGCATGAGGAAGGGGTGTAGAAACTTGTGATTAAGTGGGAAGATCTTTCTTAGGGGACTGATGTGGATCACCAAGTTGTTCCTTTTTTAAAGTCTCATCCTTGCCTTGTTTAGTTTCATCTTCCTTGTCAGATTGATCTGACACTTCTGTTTGTTAGGCATCCTTAGATTTCTAAATATTTTGCTTTTCAGTCTCAGCATCTTCAACCTCCATTTGCTCAACATTTGCATCTTCAACACCTGATTTAGTGACATTAGAGGTTTCTGCAACTTCTTTCTTCTTCCCTCCCTTGGATACAAACTTAATTTTTGGTTTTCATATTTTGGAGGAAGAAGGGATATCACTCTTATTCTTGGTTTTGTTTTCTACTTTCTTGCCTGTTTGTTCTTGAGTTTCAATCTCTGACCCTTTGATAAATTCCTTCAATTTGTTCCCTTTTTTTTCCAACCATATATTTGTGTTAGCTAAGATCAGTTGAAATCTTTTCCTTATGGATGTTTCCTCTTTAACTAACCATTTCACCTCTAGAAGAGGTGAGACTTCAACATTCTCAATGTTATATTTGGGATCTAGAATATCCCCATCATCTTCCATTCCATCTAGAATATTAGCGAGGCCCAGCTCTTCGATCTGACTCAAATGAAGTCTGCAGTAGTGTAACTTCCTAATCTCATTTTGTGTCCTGAGATTAGTTGAAATATCTTCCATCATAGGCACATGGAAGGTTGACTTTCTTTTGATCTTATCTTGTACTCTTCTCAAATCAAAATGGTCCCTTTTCTTGAAAGTTTTCATAGTGACCAGCTGTAATTCAGAATCAACTATTTTTGCCTTGTTAGTTGATTGAACTGAGTACCTTCCAATTTCTACAGGAAACTTTATCCCTGACTTCTTTAGCTCCATTTATTTATTATGCACTATAATCAGTTGTCTACATAATTCTATGAGGACAATATAGTCACTGGGATATCGTGGAAGAATAGACGGGTAGTCGGGATAATACCCTATTTTGAGATATGTGAAAGTAGGGAATTGTAAAAACAAGTAGCCAAAAGAATTCACAACTTCCCAAGCTTCATCTGAGACCCTCTTCTAAATAAGTTCTTTGTCCCATAAGCACATGAATACTGAAAAGAAGGCATCATTCACCCTTCAGAAATGATGGATTGATCCCTTCAGAGTAATTTGAGGATAATACTCAAACACAGGAACCAATCTCCTATCACCAACCTAAGTCAGACCAAGAAAGCTCCTCATGCTAGCAGTAGCATATACAAGATACGAGGTCATATAGAATTATGCATTACTGATCTGCTCTCCCTAGAATATTCTTTGTGTGCCTCAAAGAATCACCTTGATGTCTGTGTACATACATTCTTGAAACTTGGAGGAAGAAGGTAGTCCTCTAATACAACTCAAAAGTGTGATCAAGTCATAAACTTCCTCAACAAATTCACTCCTAGGGAGATCCTTCAGCCATCTGGTTAGATTACTTCGAGGAATTTTCAACCATTTATTGTTTATATACCTTCTTGCAACTTCCACATCTGTATCATAGTCCTTTTTCCCTTGAGCAAAATCAATCTATCTAATGTTTTTAGTAGGTGGACACATGAAGATTTTATCAAGAAATTCTACATCCAACCTCTTGATCACATTCCCTTGGGAATCTGTGACAACCCTAGTGTCCCTGTTGTAATGGCTAGCCACCTGAAGAACGAACTCAAGATTATGGACAGAAACTAGAAAAGAAGCAACCAAGTGAATGTTACTCTCAATGATCTTTTGCATGTGTCTAGAAGGATTTGTTTGTTTAGTTCTATCCATAAATTCTACCATATCCACATGTCATATTTCTGTATCCCTGATTTCATCAACATTTGACTGCACTAAAGTGATAGGGAAGACCCCTTGGTATTTGTACTTCATGATTTTGGCTTTGGATGGAGACGACTCTAACATCAATTTTTGGACAGAAATCTGGAAGTGATATCTACCATGGACATTTGTTGAAAACTACAAAAGGCCATGATCTCGCAGTTAGAGGAAAAATGAATAAATTGGGATAACCACAATTCGATGATAATGAACAAGAAAGCATGCATTGAAGGGCTTGAGTGTGTGCAAATCAAGGTAAAGGGTGAAAGCAGGTTAATAGGCCTTGAAAGGTGAATTTTTCCAGTGTTAGGAAAAATTCAGGAAAATGTGCACGAGCTGTCAAAATGACCGCCCCTGCATGAGGGACTATTTACATATGTAAAGTCGGTCATTTTGACTGCTATTACATGTTAATAGGAAGTGTTGTTACAACTCTCATGCAAAGTCAGTGAAAAATACCATTTTAACATGTATTTGGAAAAATATAAGTTTTAGATGTAGGGGCAGTCAAAATGACCGCCCTTACATCAAGGTAAAAATTTGAGTCTTCAATGCATATGCGAAGTCGATGAAATGGACCACCCATACATGTAGACCGAAATGGTTTGGTGTATGGTCGGTGAAAAAGACCGCCACTACATCTATTTTTGGAAACTCCAAGTTATGTGTAAAGGCGATAGTTTCAGCTGCTATTGCACGTTGGAAAGATCGCATGAGGATTATGTAAGGGCAGCGGTTTTAACCGCCCTTAAATATGGGAAAGATCTAACATATGAAGGATGTGAGGGTGGGGCAAAACTCCACTAAGGCATGTAACTTGAAATCTGATTTCATATAGTGTGAAGGCGTTAAAAACAACCACCCCGTCATATCAAACTAGAAATCTGAAGACTAGTTAAGAAACCTAGGTCACAGGAGCGGACAAAAATGAAAACAAATGAAAATAAATGTTTTGTTACAAAAAATTCTCATAGGATCTCTTAAACACAACCACATAACATTCATTCATTTGACTGTAAATGAAAAAAAATCCTAAAATAAAGAAAAGCAAGAAAAAAGAAATGAAGAGTTACCTTCAAACAAGAAACCAAAACCTAAACATGAGCTGAAGAAGTGAAGTAAGTGAGAAATCAAAATCTGCGATTTTTTGTGAGAGGAGAGATCTCAAGGAGGTATCACCAACTTGTTTAAGGTTTCAACAATGAAAAATAAACTAATCAAAGTGACTAAAAATGTTTAAAAAGGTTAAAACATGAAACCATTAATACCAACATGAGTGGCATTAATGTCACCATAGTTCCAAGATTTCACTAGGATATGCTTGGTCGGCGAAAACCATTGATCATACACATGAAGGTTCAATGTGTATGAGCGGTAATAAAAACCAATTTTACATATTAAACTTTGACATGGGACATGCACGGGCGGCGGTTAGGACTACTCTCGCATGTTAAAAGAAAATTTTGGTAAAATGTGTAAAAGTGGCAGAAAGAGTCAACTTTACACATAAAACAACAAAACACATGTAATAGCGGTTATTTGGACCACTATTGCATGTGAATACAAAAACTTTTCTAACACCCCAAAATATTCAATAATTGATATTTTAGCAAGCTTACGACTAAAACAAGCTTCATGATTTTCAAGGAATCGTCATAAGAAAATGTCACAAACTGTTCTAGGATGTCAGATGACTTCGCATGAGGTCAAGAGTATTTGTCTCATTTTACAAACTTAGAGTGTAAGCTACAAGATGGACAAGTTTTGTAGGGGTTGTCTACAAAAATGAGCGTAGCTGATTTTGAGAACAACAGAATCTTAGTGTAGAGTGATAGGAAGCCATAGATCTAATATGGCAAGATTGCAACAAGTTGCTTCTTGAAAGACAAAGCCCTTATTTTTTTAAACCATCCTTGGTATTGTATTCTAGAATTCAAGATTTAATTCTAAGTCAGGTGAACTATGGGTGAAACTTAGCCAAGTTACCTTATGACTAGTGTTGGTCAAAATAAATTCACTGTAGGATGAGATAGTTTCCAAGTCAAGTTAGAGGTGTGTGAACTCACGACTATGTTCATTGTAAAATGTCTATTCATATTGAATATTTGGCCAAAGTAATGCATTCATCTCTGCATACATTGTTTGGTTCATAGTGTCTAGATCGCATGACCAATCAAAATGATCATACTTAGCTAGAAGGGGTCTGGAGTTGTATGGTCAATTGAGTTACGTAGGACACAACACTAGAACTCAGATGGAAAAAAGACATGTTAGTTTCTTATTTCTATACTCTTTGTGAAGAGTAGGGCCACTTCCATGAAGGAAGGTGTGTAAGGGACCATCGATCTGTTGTTAGAGGTAAAGCACTCAGGTGATGTTCTCCCCAAATAGAAGACAAGTGGAGACTTGAGTTACAGATGTCAAGATTCCAAATGTAGTATTATTTCACTATAGTTATAATTTCAAGAATGAAATATTCTAAAATGATATACTATTGCTTATGATTATGCAAATTTTATATGTATAAAAAAAGAGAGAAAAATTTGTCATGTTTACCATGTTTATTTACTTTTCTAATAAATCCTATGTGTAATTTTGGATGTTATGGGAAGGCATGGTACAATGATGATAAGCATATCATTGATTTTATAACTAACTCAGGGGAATTTAAGATATAAATAATTGAGGAAGAAGATAAGGAAATGAAAGAGTTGGATATGGATGGAGTGTTAGACCTAAAAACCAATGGGATTCCAAAGGGATGGTTACATTAGAATGCTTGTATGATCATTACTTCCAAAAAATGGAGACAACTGAGGATACCAACAGGTAAGCTTCTAAGTCCATGCAACTTATCAGATACAGGGGACCTAAAAGAAATTTGAATTGGAGACACATGTACTCCTAAAGAAAGATCAAGCATAGTCCAAACTCTCAAAGATTCTCTTGATGCAATTGCTTCATCATATGAGGACTTAAAGGTTTTTTCACCCTTTATAATAACATATACCATTCCCCTCAAACTGAACATAAAGCCATTTCATCAGAAAGAAAAGCATCTCAATGCACTCCTTGAGCCCCTCATTTTCAAAAAAGTTCAAAAGCTACTAGATGCTTGAATAATCTTTTCAATGTGACATTTGACATGGGTGGATAATTTAGTCCGAGTTCACAAGAAAAATAGGGAAATTAGACTTTGTGTGGATTTTCAAAACCTAATAGGTCTTCAAAAAAGGATAACTACCTAGTTCCATCCTTAGATGAAATTCTACAAATCATTAATGGTTCTCAAATGCTATCTTTTTTGGATGGCTACTTGGGATATAATTAGGTTTTGGTAGATCCACAAGATAGACACAAAACCTCTTTCATTACAAAATGGAGAATGTTTGCTTATCACAAAATGTCCTTTTGGGCTCATTAATGTTGTTATGGAGTAAAAAGTGGACACATGCCTTTTTACCTCCTTCTTTAGCTCCTAGGCCCCCATGATTACATTATACATTCTAAATATTCATCCCAATGCAAGATTCCTCAAAACCAATGTAAATTGGGAAAAAGGGGCCCATATTTTACCTTACCCCAGACAAAAAGGGAGCCCAAAGACATGGGTGGTACTTCCCAAGTTTCTCCTTATTGGTTGGGGAAAATTTAATTGTATGTTGGCATAGGACCTTTAAGAAGGTTATTCTTGGTCAACTCTTTTGGTTTAATTTCACAAATGCTAGCGGGAAAGCATATATGAATGTGTTTTTGAATTCATTATGAACCTAGTTAGAGATAGCCAACTTGAAGCATTGGAGTAAAGAACATTCAAAGAATTTATTTTGATTCTTGAGCATATTTGTGTTGTCATTGTTTGTGTTATTGCAAGTTTGAACTTATCATCTATTATGTGGAAAAATGGGGATGATCAAATTATGTGTTAATTAGATTCAACCAAACCCTTCTTTCACACATACATTCTGTTGGTACCTACTACAACTTTGGGTTTTTAGTAGTTGAATTCTCTGGCCTTTCATGAAAAATCTAAAAAAATTCTAAGTCCCTCGGCCTCCAGTTGTATGCATGTATCTTTGTATATGCATCACTATTTGTATGTACATTTGAATCCGCAGGCACAGTTGTACATTGGCGAACCCAAAAAGGAAGTTCAATCAGTTTCAAAAAATTAAAAAAATTAGTTGTATGCATATCGGGCTTGTATGTGATATTCAGGTGCGATTCTGGGCATGCAAAAGTGGTTGTATATCATAGATTCCTAGAATATTCCGTGCTTGTATGTAAAAGTTACATGTATATGTTGTTGTATATTTGATATATAACAATGTAGATACAACAGCTGGATGTCAAAAGGATTCAAATCAGGTTGAAATGGTGGTTGGGCCCATAGGTATGCAGTGGGACGATTGTATGTATATGCAAAAGGATATACAATGCAAGACATACAATGTCAGATTCCAAATTTTATCAAATGGTCCCTGGCGGGTGGTGATACAATGGCAAAGTTGAAAAGTCAAAAGCATTCTTTTGTATCTTGCATTGTATGTATCTCCGATATACAACTGCATATACAAGGTGATGTACAAGCGGATGCGGCCAATGAGTTAACTACATTTGTGAAATGGGTGAAGTCCACCATTGTATATTGGGGTTGTATGTTCCCAATATACAATCAGATTTACAATGGGCAGATATAAAGAAATATGCAAACAAGTTTCGGTCAAAGTCAACAATGTTCAAAAACTTGGTGTGGCCTGCACTATTGTATGTCTTGAATTGTATGTATGTGCATATACAATGCAAGATACAAGAGGCACATATATAATCCAGACGTGAAAGAAGAGTGTGTTTTTGTGAATTTCAGTTTGGAGTCTGTAGTTGGTTATATATTGTGCATTGTATGTGCAATATACAATGACAGATGCAAAGATGCCGATATAATGTAGGATTTAAAATTTATTCCAATCTACCTCATAAGTATGATGGAATCCGCAGTTGTATCTTGCATTTGTATGTGCAATATACAAGGAGATATACAAAAGGGAGGATACAAAGCCCAGACCTGATAGCGATTGCAATTTGTTTCATAATGGTTTGGGGTCTGCCCTTGTATGTTAGGTGATTGTATGTATATACAATCTCGTATGCAACCACAGATGCAAAGGGAGAAACAATGGATCACCGATGAAGAGGCTAATACTTAGCGATAGCGATCCAATGGCAGGATGACACGTGTCCAAGTCAGTTGTATGTATATACAACTGCATATGCAAAGATTTGATGGTGAGAAAGGTAAAAAAGGTGAAAAGGTAAAATGTATCTTCATGCTGCAAAAAGTCAAAAGAGCAAAAAAGTTGCCTGCATGGTGTGATCTCATTGGCCGATGACTTTTTGGTGTGATTTGAAGCTGTAGATCTCGGCGGTAGGGAGGAAATCAATGGCCAATTTCAAATTTTTAGAAAGCGAAGGATTTCCTGTGTTTGTAGTCACATTTCAGGTGGGAATAATTGCAAAGCACGAAGCCGTTGTATTTCCAAAAGCTGCAAGTAGGTTGGCCATTAATGGCAAAATTTGCAGAGGCATGGTCTTGATTGACAAGTCAACTACCTGATTAAGGGTAAAAATCTCCAGTTGGCGGCACACTTCCTGAACCCACCTTCTTCTTTCCTCTTTGTCTCTCAGTTGTATTGAATATTCTTGGTGCCATTTTGATGGTGTAGTGTATCTGAGGGCGATTTGAGATGACAATATAATTAATGCTGAGTGCACATTCTTGATGTATATAAGAACTGTGTCACTCATTTTTTTCGGTGGTTGAAGACTTGGGCGAATTTTTTGGAGAAATAATGAAAAATAGAGATTTTTAGCTATTCTATTTCTTTTGTGAGTTTATGAGTTGCATTTGAATGCACGTTGCACATATGTTTAGTTTCATGTTATTTTTTATATGAAAAATGTTTCTTGGCATGTGTTTAGCTATTTGTCTCCATGGTTGTATGCATCCCTTCTTTTGAATCTGGTTGCTAAGGGTTACTAAGATTCTAGGATACAGATTTGTTGTATTGCATGCTTGATCTCTAACTTCCATTCAAATAGTGGATTAAACTATTTTAGGTTAAGTATGAAGAAGGTTGTATGGCAGCTGGGATGCTTGTAAGCAAAGATAGCTAAATACTCATTCTTGGGTGGTATTTTTAAGGTAAGCACCAATCTAACCTCTTGAAACTTGAATGCTAGTGCAAATCATTTACTTGTATATGTCTAGTTGACTCCTTGCCCTGAGATAGGCACTGGTCTGCCCTTGTGTAGTAGTTATGATCCAAAACCCCCTGTCTTGCATCTAAAACATTAAAACAAATCATTTCATATTTCCAACCTGTTAGTTGTAGGAGTAGAAATAGGACCCCTGCATACTCTTATTCCTAACCACTTAGATATGTCCAAGAACACTACCAATCTTGTGGTTTATCACACAAATCTTGGTCCAAACATGAGGGTATTCTGCCTGTTGTTGTAAAGATAAGTCTTTTTGTCACTGGGTGAGTCAAGGTTAAATCTTTAGCTATAGGGATACCCCCCTTAGTGTGGCAGACCCAGAAGTGAAGGGGAGGTAGCTCACACAACCTCCTATATTTGTTGGCTGAATCTACCTGTGCATTGGAACTAGCAAACCCTTTGCCGATTCAGAGAGAAAGACCCAACACATTCAAGGACATAGATCAAGGTAAGTCACAGTTGTGATAGAGGACTCAACTATAGGTCTAATGTCATTATGAGATGCTTGGAAAGATAGAATAGATTGATATTTGTCAAAACCCTAATCTAATTAGGCCTAACACCCTAATTATACAAAATCATAAATAAACAGATGAATCATGACAAATACTTGCACAAGAAGACACTAATTATAGATTAGAAACATACCAGGATTTTAATTTCAAGAAGTGGAAACTTTGGGGACAAAAGAGGAATCGGCCTTGTCCAATGTGGCACTTTTTTTGTAGGTCGGGAGCTAAATATGTTGTAGACTATACCCTACTCAAATATTTCTAACAGTGACTAAATGGAGGATAAAAAAGGGATTGCCCTTGTCTAATTAGGGATATTTTTTGTTGCTTTCTTCAGATCTAGAATCTTTATGCTCTACAATGATCTCTTGCAACTCCTCTCCACAAGATCTAACACTTGTCACCTACAATCACAAGAGAGGGGTTGGGGGTTGTCATGTTTAGGAGCTTACCTCGGTTAAGCCCCAAAATGGCATTCAAGCCTTTCAACACCATTGTTAGATAGAGAATGTGTGTCCTTGGTAGACAAAGGCAAAAGCAAATGATTTGATAAAATGATTGAAACAATGTCACCTCAAAGGTGAAGCTCTCATGGGGAGATGAAGATCTTTCGTGCCATGAGGAGATGGATTGATGAAGACAAATCTGCAACAAACAAGTACAAACACAACACAATGAAAGACTTGAGTATCCATAGCATAAGATCACAAGTTTGCATTATCCATCTAGTTGTAAAATGAAGTCCTAAACATGATTATATATGCATTCCCACTAAGATTTTATAATTCAAACTTAAGATGTCGATAAGGAAACCTTTTTAATGGTCACAAACTGACATTCAAATTTGGGACCCCAAAAAAATAGCCTAGGACAAGGGCATGGGCGCATAAGTCCAGGGGCCTATTTTGGGTCCAGATTATGCTTAAGGTTCACCCCTAGGTCCCATTTGACATGGGTTTCAGGGGATTTTGCTTCAGGATTCATTTTAAACATGCATGAGTAAATCTAAGGGACCTAGGTGCTAAACTTAGGAGGTAAAAGTCCTAGGGGACATTTTACGACATAACATTTAGTTCCCACTTTAATGTATGTATTATCTTACGACCCATACATGCATTAAAGTATGGTCAAAAAAACATCAAACACTCTAGGCACTTAAAGCTAAGGCATACACAAAGATTGAGGAACTATTTCTAGACCCCAATCTCATGTAAGCACTAGAAGACACATCGCAGACACGCAAAACACAATGAAGATAGTAAGAAGAATATAAGACATGAAGAAGATAGTATTAAAGACACACAAAAGATGATGAATGCATGACAGTAGTCACGCAAAACACAATGAATACATTGATATAACATTTTCATTTTCATAATATATATGCATGGAAATAAAAATTGCAACACAAAACCCCAAAATGTAGGAGGAGCTCATTGCTACATCCTTGAAACTACACCAGGGGGAAACATGCCATACAAACCCTGAGTGTGGGAGGAGCTCATCGCTACACCCTTGAAACCACACATAGGGGAAAACATACCAAACAAAGCCTAAGTGTGGGAGGAGCTCATCGCTACACCCTTGAAACCACACATGGGGGAAAACACATAGAAAACACAAGCGTCATATAGCATGCTATAGACATACTATACGTCTTAAACATGGCAAACAATGATGATGGAAGGAGATTATTGCTAAGTCTCACCATCTCAAACACACTATAGACACACCTAATGATTGGGCTTATGCCACAACAACCGCTAAAAACATGCTTAAGGGAGGATAGTCTCAAGATCCAACCCCACCTCCGTGAAGGACTTTTTTAATAAAAGGATGTGCACTAGCTCAAGAGATACACTATCCTACCTTCCATAGAAGGGCTTTTGGATAAAAAGATACGCACTAGCTCAAGAGATACATTATCCTGCCTTGCGCAGAGGACTTGTTGATAAAAGGATATGCTATCCTGCCTCACAAAGAGGGATTTTTGATTGCAATATAAATAAAGATGTGTACTCATGCTAGAGATATAGCATCTTTCCTTGTGGAGAGGGCTTACAAACACGCTGCATTAGTAACAAAATCATTAGATATCTATATCATTATATATGCCCCCACCTTAAGGTCGTTGATATCATGTATCATTATCAAGCATGTTAAGGTAGAGAGAAGACATGCAAGGGAACAAGAGATTTCACAAAGCCCATGCCCCCAAGGTGACATGTGCTCACGATCACTGAATATTCCCACAAACACATTGATATTGATATGCTAAGATAAACAAGAGAGGTTAGAAATCTTACTCTAAGATAATAACTAAAGAAATTCATTAAATCTATGCATGAAAATGTTCACATCAAGGACCAATGCTATATTAGGGGTTTGGAACTGAGTATAACCGTTGGACTATACTACAGATACCTCAGAACTAAGTGTAGCAACAAGGTGAGATACCAATCAAAGCGTACAAGAGAAGATTGAGTGGATTATAAAATGTTAGTCAGAAGAAACACCATAAGATGATACAACACACAGAGTGATTCTACTAGTCAAGCATCAGATATATATATCAACCCCATCATCATGTATGGACTAGGTCCGTTTTTGCTTTTCTTGCTGAAGGGACACATGGTCCATATTAGTATTTGTTTGTTTTCGTCATTCGCCAACTACATAGAATCACTAGAATAAGGTAAACAATAAAATGAGAGAGGAGAACAAGTTCCTTAGGAACACCATGTAGGAGGATACCCCTAGGTCATGAATCACAATGCTATGCCCCTAAGGCACAACACACAACAATAAAATAGAGGAGAGGAACAATAGAAGAATGGTCACAACAGATGCAATCTCCCGGTATCCTTGACATTACAAGAGTATCAAGGGTCATCCTAGGAGGCCTAAACAACACATTTAACACATCACGAGGGAGAACAATACAAAGAGAGAAGGCACACATAAGCAAGCATAGCATGCTATGACAAAGGTGGCCAACAAGGCTAGAAATACTTACCTAAAAATACAACCGTGCTAGTAGTTGTCAATGAGAAAATCATCCTCCTCCCAATCTTGAATGCTAGAGGAGAGAGGTACATAGGGGACTAATGCCCATTCAGATTCCTTATCCTTTACCTTATCATCCTTAGGCTCTTCTTTGTTTTTTCAGTGTTAGGTGGTTCAATGTTTTCTTGTTGAGGTGATGCATTATTTTGAGCCAAGGCATGTCTTCTCTTCCTTCTTTCTCTAGCTTGTCTATTTCTTCTTGTTTTATTGCTGATATCTTTAAAAGGAGACTCATGTTTTTTCATAAGTTTTTGTATCTCATAGGAGGAAGTAGATGTGTGATTAAGTCATGGTGATATCATCTTAGTTTTTGTATTCTCCTAATTTTATTACATATTTTGTGCATTTACATATTTTCTTCCCCTCACTTTTTTCAATGCAAATGCACAAAATATGTAATAAAATTAGGAGAATGGTGAGGGGAAGAAAATTAAAACATTTTAATCAGTCTAATAATGCAGTAAATTTTGTCACAACACAATAATCTTGCAATGCTAGATGGAAGATTAGCTGAAATGTAGTAAAAATGCAAGGATTTTCGAAACCCTAATAGTGAAATTAAGGCATGAAAGTATGCAAAATGATGAATGAATGGAATCTAATCAGATTTAATATGTAAAATAACTTAGATCATATTTTAAAATGATGCAAAAATACTACAATGCTCAAATGCCAGTCAAATTTTAAGGAAGTATGAATGAATATGCCTCTTTTTGTTCAAATACACAATGTGTAAATGCAAAATTTGAAATGTATATGCAAAAAACACACAATGATGAAGTTCACTACTGTACAAAATTAGATTTTAATTAGTGTTAAAATGAGTAGTAAAATATGAAACAAGATTTTAGCTACAAACCCTAGCTTTTGGAATTACTAGGTTATATGAAAAATGCAAAATTTCAAGCAAACCCTAGCAAATAAAGCGTCTAAATGCAAGGTAAATGATTATGAAATGATGTATTTCTATTATTTATGTTAGATCTGATGTAAATATTAGATATTTAAATTATTTAGATAAAATGTAATGAAAAATAGTGCAAACTATGCCTAAATGCAAGCCTGGGATGCTTGATTTTTTCTATTTTTTCTATTTTTTGTAAGATTTTTGAATGTATAATGATTAATATGATTTGTACAAATGCAAATCAGATTTACAACAACCAGCAAGATGTAATGTTTAGAAAGAAATAGGTTCACCAAAATGTTATGGGGAAAATGGGGATGATCAAATTGTGTGTTAATTAGATTCAATCAAACCCTTCTTTCACACATACATTCAAGGACATAGATCGAGCTAAACCATAGTTGTGATAGAGGACTCAGCTATAGGTCTAATGCCAATATGAGATTCTTGGAAATATTTAATAGATTGATATTTGCAAAACCCTAATCTGATTAGGCCTAAAACCCTAATTATGCAAAATCATAAACAAATGGACGAATCCTGACAAATGCTCACACATGAAGACACTAAATACATATTAGAAACATACTAGGATTTTAATTTTAGAATGTGGAAACTTCAAGGACAAAAGAGGGATCACCCTTGTCTAATGTGGCACTTTTTCTACAAGTCGGGAGGCAAATATGTTGTAGACTATACCTTGCTTAGAGATTTCTGACAGTGATGAAATGAAGGACAAAAGAGGGATCGCCCTTGTCTAGTTAGGCATATTTTCTACTACTTTCTTCAGATCTGGAATCCTTATGCTCTACAATGATATCCTACAACTCCTCTTTGCAAGATCCAACACCTATCACCTACAATCACAAGAGAGGGTTGGGGTTGTGGTGTTTATGATCTTGCCTCAGTCAAGCCTTGGAATGGTATTCATGCCTTTCAACACCATTGTTAGATAGAGAGTGTGTGTCCTTGGTAGACAAAGGCAAAAGCAAATGATATGATAAAATGATTGAAACACAGTAGATGTCACCTTAGAGGTGAAGCTCTCACGAGGAGATGAAGATCTTTCACACCATGAGGAGATGGATTAATGAAGACAAATCTGTAACAAACAAGTACAAATACAACACAATACTGCTCTACAACACAATGAAAGCCTTGAGTATCCTTAGCATAAGATCACAAGTTCTCATTATCCATCTAGTTGTAAAATGAAGTCCTAAACATGATTATATATGCATTCCTGCTAAGATTTTATAATTCAAACTTAAGATGCCAACAAGGAAACCTTTTTATGTTCAATCACAAACTGTCATTCAAATTTGGGACCTCGACAAAATAGGACAGGACAAGGGCATGTGTGCCCAAGTCCAAGGGCCTATTTTGGGTCCAGATTATGCTTAAGGTTCACCCCTAGGTCCCATTTGACATGGGTGTCAGGGGATTTTGCTTCGAGATTCATTTTAACATGCATGAGTAAATCTAAGGGACCCAGGTGCTAAACTTAGGAGGTAAAAGTCCTAGGGGACATTTTACGACATAACATCATCTATCTATCCTTATGAGTTGAAGAGCCTTCATTCTCCTAAGGATTACATCACATAGGTAATATCATTGTTGTTCATCATCATTTGATTCATCATATTGATTTTGTGTTTAGCCTCTACCCTGCAAGGGCACACTCTCTTTATCTATCAATGGTGTTGGTAAGCTTGAATGCCATCTCAAGATTTGACTGAGGCAAGTCCCTAAACACCATAACCCCTAAACCCCTTCTCCTATTATTGTGTGTAGGCTACAAGTGTGAGATCTAGAAAATATGAAGATACAGGAAGATTGAGAAAGGATCAGGGTTTCAAGATCCAACAAAAAATTGGGAAGATTCCACTGTGCAAGACTTGGGTGATGGCACCCTAGTCTTTATGTCCCTGCTAACTTCAAATCTGGCATCAAGGCAGTCTCTATAGCATTTCTCTAGTTTATAGTTCTTGAAGATTCAACCTTTTAGGACTTGGGCAGTCTCAAAATAGTCCTTTGACATCTCTAATTCAATTTGACATCTTCCTGATTCTCCCTGTGCAATTGGTTTCTAAAGATTTGTTGTACATCTTCTATTATAATAGATCATCATAGGGTTAGGGTTTGTTGCATCATTGACCTATGGCTTGATAAAAAAGGCTTGATTAAATTTGATATTTCCATAGCACTCTTAAGTACAAGATCTGTAGCTAAGTCCACCTCCATTTGGTAGTGATTTGGCTTGGTCTTTTCCTTGAATGTTATTGTGAAAGAGGGTTTGATCTAGTGTGCATGCTAGTTTAGATCATTCATCTTTTTCATATATAACATTTTGGTGAACCCATAGCTTCAAGCATTTGCATCTTGTTGATAGTTCAAATCATAGCTTGTATTAATTTATTGCATACCTTTCATTATTCATTTGAAAATCTTGCATTATTCCATATCATTGGTTTGAAAACTTATAGTTTTGCAATTACAAATTGTGGATTTCAACAAGTATAACTACTTTAATATTAATAATCTTATTGGTAATCTCCTTGGTTAGTACATTGAGTGTTATAATACTTTACATGAGTTGTATAACCCACTACCCTAACACCAACACCTTGGTAAGAAAAAGTTGTAGACTAATGGGTTCTAGTGCTCTAAATAGCAATGATGTGCAAACATAAAAAAATCCATTACTCAACTACTTTACTAAAGGTGAATCAACATCTTTGCAAGATATCACCAACACTAACATGATGGAAGAACAAACACTTCATGATTCTAAAGATGTGATTGACATAGTTACACATGTGCCTGAAGATGAACTCAAGAAACTTGACAAACAACTAGCTGATTTCTAACAAATTGTAGGAGGTGCACATCTAGCTCAAGAAGTGATACCTATTGTTGATGGAATAAGAGGATTATTACAAAAAGGACAAGAAGGTGTTGACATGCTCTGTGGAATAGCCCACATAGTGGATCACAACATTATGTCACTGGCTAGCCGTACGAATGTCATAGAAAATGTGTCACCATCGAAGCATATAACCTCACAAGTATTGGTACCCATACCAACTACTGGAATATCCAATTTTACATCACCAATTCTCACTACTAATGCACAAGATTGTAGGAATGCTACCACTACCATGGGAACATCTACTGGAAATAATTACAAAGTTGTGGCATTTAATTATCAAAACCTAGCACCTCATTTATCCGTACCCATTGTTTAGTGGAAAATTGGGTTTGTCAATGTTCTAGTGTTTAGATGTTTAAATCCACCTCTCCACTATACATTGAAGGATCTAGGGTCGAGTGGCAAGCACTATCATACCCTAGGTCACTTGTAGATGTAGGAAAACTTGGATTAGAGAATTAATTATCAATTTTTCCTTCTCTTATGTCCAATTAACCATTAAAACCCCAATTATCCAAATACGACAATAATTTGATGAATAACGGAAAAAGCTCTTGCAGACAGGAGTAAAATTGAAAATCACATAATACCTATTTTCAAGGTTCTGAGGCAAAATAGTTGAGGACTAAGGTGCGGGCGCCCAAGTCCAAAGTACCTACTTTTTCAGGGAATCTAGACCTCCTTTCGACATTGATTAGCCCTGTAACTTCTATTTCTAGAAACCTGTCTACAGAGGACACTGTTGCAAGTACCCTAGTCCTGGAAGTGCTCCTTTGTCTTACTTTTCTTCAGACCTTGAATCCTTGATGCCTACCAAGCCTTCCTATAACTCCACTTTTTCTGGATGTGACACCTATAACCTGCAATCACAAGACTTGGTTTGGGGGTTATGGTGTTTAGAGGCTTGCCTCAGTCAAGCCCTAGAGGACACTTAAGTCTCTGAACACTATTGTTAGACAAAGAGTGCTTTCCCTTATGAGGTAGAGGAAAAAACCAAAGAAATCAATGATAAAAACACAATGATATGTCACCTTATAGTGAAGCTCTCATGGAGGAAGATGCTCTTCATGCCATGAGGAGATTGATGCTCAAATTTACAAATATCAACACACAAAACATACAAGTTTGCTCTTGCAACACAATAGAAAGTCTTGAATCACCTTGAGAATGCCTAGAGTTCACAATGATCATCTAATTGAAATCTAGTTCACAAATGAATGCCTAAGCATGCTTATATATGCACCTACAAGCATTCTTGCCAAGATTTTAAAAATCAAACTTCACCATGTCGGTAAAAGAACCAACTAATAGTCATAAACTGACACCTAGAAATTGGGGCTGCCCTAAAATAAGGCAGGACTAGGACATGAGGGCCCAAGTTCTCTCCCCTATTTTAGGTAGGGTACTGTTGGCAAGAGACACATTGGAGCTTCATGATTGTTGTCATTGATGGCAACAAAGTTCATCCCACAATCCGCAAGACATGGTGTGTCTATACCGGAAGTCAAATTGAAGAGTGTTGTGGTCCGGTAAGCAAGAATAGAGTATGTGGAAAGGTTCGACAGTCAGGTCTGGATCTCTCAGAGGAAGTATTTTGGTGAAGTACAGATTTGGTAAAGTGAAGAGGAGTACCTTGACTGATAGATTCCAGGAATTGAGCCTCCGGTGATGAAAGAATAAAGAGATATAAGCACTCAAGTATTGGGGTCTGATTTGGTAGAATAGATAGAGGAAGAACTGACAGGCAGAGCATCAGAAGTTATTCCATATGAGATGTTGATGGTGATAAAGGTTCCTAAGGTATCATTCATGATTGGCTAACATGATTGAAGACTTCTACAAGCATATCCTTGATCCGCATTACTTGGTATGCAAGGATTCAGCTGACAGACCAAAGTTTGAGATAATATTGACTATTCCAGGTGCCGACTAGAAAAGTGTTGAAATCACTTGTGCGGATATATATATATATATACAAGATGGATTTAGATGTGAAGTGTGTGTTGTGTGTGTCTAAGTATGAATAAAAGCAGAAGAATATATAAAAGGTAGAAAAATAGGTTCGGAATGTAAGAGGACAACAGCACTCAAGAAGAGTCAGAATGAAGTGCTGCAGATCAGTCAATTGAGCTTAAACCAGAACTAAACTTTAGCATGTGTGGATGCTTTTCATCAGTTCAAGTTTTCTTCTTGTAGACAGTAAGTCTTTTGTAGGCAGTGAGCCTCTTGTGAGCAGTGTGCTCGGGTAGTGAGCCCTAATTGGCAAGTGCCATTTTGTATCTTCTATTCTTCTAATAGAGAATAATATCTTAGGTTAATCACCCTGTGGTTTTTCCCTTAACAGGGTTTCCATGTCAAAATCATTGTGTCATGTGTATTGGTGTTATTTACATTTCATAGTTATGCTTGCTTATAGAATCTGATGTTGCATTAACTGTTAAGAAAGCACAGAAAGTTGAATTATTAGGATAACTGATTCACCCCCCCTCTTAGTTATCAACAGGTACAACTCAAGGGGTCCTCCTAGGTCCAATTTGCCATGGAACCTAGGTCTCATTCCTTCGGGATGCTAAAACATGAACTAAAATGCCCTAAATGCATGCTAAAGACCTAGGAGCTAAACCTTATGAGGGAAAAGCCCCCAAGGGGACATTTTCCAATGTTACATTTATCCCCCTCTTAATGTATGTATTAATGCAAGGCCAATACATGCATTAAAGTAAGGTCACAAATACAACAAACACACCAAGCACAAAGAAGACATGCCAATCACATAGGAGGCAGTGGCAGGCACACAAAACATGGAGAAGATAGTTATAGTTACGTAGAACATGGTGAAGATAGTCAATGCATAGAAGACACATTAATGCATGGAAGATAGAAATGATATATTTTCTTTTCTTTTTCTCATATAAATGAAATGCAAATGCAAGTACTGGAAAGTAAATAAACCTCCCATAATATAGGATGCACTACCTTAAGGCGTAGGTCTCTATATACATGGGGCAGCACACATGCAAGACATGCAAAACCTCCCAAAATGTAGGAAGCACTACTCGAGGGCACTGGTCTCTGCATACAGGGCAACAAACATGCCATACACAACAAGCACGCCAAAACACACACACTTGAAGACATGGAGAAAACACAGCAGACAAGCGATGGAGTGTTCCCTATTTCTAGTCTCATCACCATCTCAGGCACATTACAAGCACACACTGCCATTTGGGCTTCACCACAACAATCGCCGAAGACATGCTTAAGGGTTGAGTTAGTCACAGAACCACTCCCCACCTCCGCAGAGGACTTTTGAAAATGACAGGATGATGCAATCTGCTCTAAGAAATACACCATCCCTACCTTCGTAGAGGGCTTAAGAAAAAGGATATGCTTGATATTCTACCTCTGTAGAGGGCTTACATGATTGATTAATTGATTGCAAATAAACTCAGGATGCACAATGCACTACCCTAGGACGTAAGTCTTTGTATCTAAGGTCAAACACATTGCTAACATCTATAACAGATAGCTTACCTTATATATGCCCCCACCTTAAGGTGGTTGATGTCAGTTATTGATATCAAGCATGTTAAGGTAGGAATAAAACACACAAGGGAACACTAGCATTCGCAAAGCCCATGCCCCACGAAAGTGACATGTACTTTATGATTGCAAAATGCTCCCACAAACACATCCCTGCAAGAAACATGTTAGTGTCTACAACATCATGATAAACAACAACATCAATGCATATGATTAACCACACAAAGAGCCAAGGTTATACAATGAATTTAGAGTTCGAGGATAACTACGAGGCTATATCATGAAGCTCTCTAAATCGAGTACCGCTAAGGCTAGATTCAAAGGCAAACAAAGGTGCACGAAGCAGTAATATTGTTAAGGTTTGTAAATGCGACAGAAACATCATGAAATTCACTACGCCAAAATCACAAGTGCTTCCACTAGCCAAGCGTCAGATAAGATATACAACTCCATCGTCATATTAGGAACTAAGTCCATTTTTTGATTGCTCGTGAAAGGGACACTAGGTCCACATTAGTATAAATGTTTGTCATCATCTGCCTGCTAGGTGGAAACACTAGAGTAAGGGAAATAATAAATAAGAGAAGAGAAAACAAGTGTTTTAGGGATAGTCATGTAGGAGGGTACCCCTAGGTCACCAACCATGACGCTATGTCCATAAGACACAACACACAACAATGAAATTAGAGAGAGGCAATATAGAAGAATGATGATACAAATAGAAGAATGTCACAACAGAGGTGATCTCCTAGTATCCTAAACCTTACAGGAGAATCTGAGGTCATTCCAGGAGGCCTAAACAACATATAACACATCACGGGGGAGCACATCATGAGAGAGATAAAGGGTTAGAGGTACTTACCTATAGGGCCCTTTCAGGCTAGAAGTTGTCTATAATCAAATCATCATCATCATCTTCCCACTCCCTAATGTTGGAGGATAGTGGGATGTAAGGTACCATAGCCATATTCATATCTTGTTCATCATGTTGTTCATCATTATGATCATTATTGTTTGTTTGAATGATGGGATCAATGTTTTCTTGTTGAGAGGCAAGGTTTATAGCATATTCTTGTCTTCTTTTTCTTCTTTCTCTTGCTTTTCTATTTCATTTATTTTTACCACTTATCTCTTGTAAGATAGGGCTATCCTCTTTCATAGGCTTGTGCAAATGAGAAGATGAAGCACTAGGATCAAACCTCATTTGTCATGGTGGAACACTGTTGTTGACAACGATCTCCTGATCCTTGTAGGGATTTCAGGGGAGGAACCTCAGCATAGGGACCTTGTCCTTTTGGTCTAAAGTTCTCTTCACATGCGGGTTGTTTATCTTTTGTCATTTCTTGTGTAGGAGGACTAGGTACTTCAATTTTATCCCAAAAGTAATTCAACTTGTAATGTTTTTGCTGAACCAAAGATTTATACTTATTTTGAGGGATGGTGATTATACGGCTATCTAGAGGGAATTTCAGACGATGGTGTATTGTTGAAGGGATAGCTTTCATTTATTTTAGTCACGAATGTCCCAATTTAATGTGAAAGAGGTCAGAAATAGGGACAACATCAAACCATTGTTTGACATGTTTTTCGGATAATGTTACTAACAAAGATATCTTACCCAAAGGTTTAATGAAGGTTCCCTTATGTGTCTTAATCATCATGCTTGAGAGGTCATAAGAACCTTGCATTAATTGATGTGAAAAGAGGAACTCCTTAGTGGCAACATTAGTCATGCAATTAGGATCGATAAGAGTTCCATTCACGGGGTTTCCCATTATTTTCACAGTGATGTAAAGAGGTCTTTTTTCTCCAGTTGTTCTATCATGAGGAGTGAAGACAATTTTAGGTTTAGGAGCCTTTCCTCAAACCAATGCCAAATCAGATTTTGAAAGCTTTTCAAAATTGGTGCAAGACGAGCAAAAAATGGCCTAAAATGTTTGATTTTTCGATGCTTTTCAATGCCAATGAATGAAACAAAGGATGCTATGAGGATTTCAGTCAAGGGTAGAAACTTATATGTCTGTTATCAGTCCAAAATAGCAATATAATCACTCTCAACACACTCTTTATGCAAATCCAAGATAATGCCAAGTCAAAATAGGCACTTTTTTCACCAAAATTCAATGCAAAAGATCATACAAAGGGTGTTGTGAGGAAAATGATGATGGAAAGAGAATAATATCAGTAATAACAGCCACTTGGTGCCAAAATACCCAGCACAACATGCTTTTAGTACCACTTAAGGTAAAACCCTAGTGAAAATATAGCAAAAATAGGCTATTTTTCACAGTTTTTTCAACTCCAAGACCTAGCCAAAGAGGTGTTGTAAGAAATTTTAGGAGGTAAATAAAATAATATCAGTTGCCTCAATCCATAAAATTGATCAAAACACGCTTGGAGTGTAAACTAGGTCAAACCCTAGGGCAAAAATGGTCAAAATGTGTAGTTTTTCACCAAATTTTCACTACAAGAGCCCATTAAAAGGGTGTTGTCAAGCTTTTTATGAGGGGAAGAAAATGAATACCCTAATAATAGAAAATTAATACAAAAATATCATTCACAACACACCTATAGTGCAAGTTTAGAGAGTCGATAAGGCCAATTTTAGTGAAAATTGTTGTTTCTGAAGCCCTCGGTTTAAGATCTTGACACAAAATGCTATGTGAATATTTTGAAGTCTAATTTATGATGAAATTGACCTACTCTCAGACCTGAAAATGATTTTCAATCCTTAACATGCAAAATGCCCATGCAAATTTAATGAAAATGCATCAAAATTGCTAGTTTTTTGTTAAAATTTTCTATGCAAAATTGCAAATATTTTAAATGTAAATGCAAATTCACACTAAAATGCAAGACTATAGACAAATGAAAATTTGAATGATCCTCTAAAATCAGTAGAAAAATTTGATAAAAGATTTTGCCTACAAACCCTAGATTTTGGAATTACTAGGTTATATAAAATTGTCAAATTTTTCACAAAACCCTAGCAATTAAATGATGAAAATGCAATGTAAATTTCTGATTTTTTGGATTTTTCTGTAGTTTATATCAGATCTGATGCAAAAACCATGAATTAGGAAAATTTAGGAAGAACTGATCCAATTTAGTAAGCCAAACAATGAAATTTTTTTGTATTTTTCCAATTTTTCAATTTTTTTTTCTCAATGCAATCAAATAAATGACCAAATGAATGAATGAAATCACACCAAATCTAAAGGAAAACACTTATAAAGTTGCAATTTAAGTCTAAAAACATGGGTTCACCAAAATGTTTAGGGTAAAATTAGATTTTGTTGATCTTTAGTTGTTTAGATGTTAAAATCCTCCTTTTACCGTAACATTGAAGGATCTAAGGTTGAGTGGTGAGCATTCTCATACCCTAGGTCACTTGCAAATGTAGGAAAACTTGGATTAGGGAATTAATTATGAATTTTTCCTTCTCTTATGTCCAATTAACCATTAGAACCCTAATTATGCAAATACGACAACAAATTGACAAATAATGGAAAAAGCTCTTGCAGACGGGAGTAAAATGGCAAATCACAGAATACCTATTTTCAGGGTTCTGAGGAAGAACAGTTGGAGACTAAGGTATGGGCACCCAAGTCCAAGGTACCTATTTTTTTGGGGAATTTGAACCTCCTTCCAACACTTATCAACTCTGTAACTTCTATTTCCTAAAATCTATCTGTGGAGAACACTGTTGTGGGCGCCCTAGTCCTGGAAGTGCTCCTTTGTTTGACTTTTCTTCAGATCCTGAATCCTTGATGCCTACCAAGCCTTCCTGTAACTCCATTTTTTTTGGATGCGACACCTATAACCTGTAATCACAAGACTTGGTTTGGGGATTGTGGTGTTTAGAGGCTTGCCTCAGTCAAACCCCAGAGGACACTTAAGTCTTTGAACACCGTTGTCAGACAAAGAGTGTGTGCCCTTGTGAGGAAGAGGCAAAAACCAAAGGAATTGATGATAAAAACATAATGATATGTCACCTTGTAGTGAAGCTCTCATGGAGGAAGATGTTCTTCATGCCATGAGGAGATTAATGCTCAAATATGCAAATATCAACACACAAAACATACAAGTCTACTCTTGCAACATAATAGAAAGCCTTGAATCACCTTGAGAATGCCTAGAGTTCACAATGATCATCTAATTGAAATCTAGATTACAAATGAATGCCTAAGCATGCTTATATATGCACCTATAAGCATTCCCACCAATATTTTAAAAATCAAACTTTACCGTGTCGGTAAAAGAACCAACAGTCATAAATCGACACCCAGAAATTAGGGCTACCCTAAAATAGGGCAGGACTAGGGCACAGGTACCCAAGTCCTCCCCCCCTATTTTAAGAAGGGTATAGCTCAAGGGGTCCTCCTAGGTCTAATTTGCCATGGAACCTAGGTCTCATTCCTTCAGGATGCTAATACATGAACTAAAATTCCCTAAATGCATGCTAAAGACCCAAGAGCTAAACCTTATGAGGGAAAAGCCCCCAAGGGGACATTTTATGACGTTATACCCATGAATAATTATTCTCAACCACAAATCACCTCTACTTATTACCAACCACCTCTCAACTTCACGACTGTAGCATCAAATACTCTTGTCTCAAATCCGCAAGCCACATCACCTAATGATGCACTCCTCAACCAACTTTTGAAGAGTATGACATCCTTGCAGCAAAAAGTGATAAATCTAACTAATGCTTCCTCTCAACCTAATATCCCAACATATCATGATCACAGTCCTTTATCTTATATAATCTTGAGAGCTCAAATGCCAAACAAATTTGAGACTCCTCGCTTTGAAAAGTACAATGGTAAAGGTGGTCCTAATCCTCATGTGGCAATATTCATAGTAATGTGTGGTGATTTCTTCTTTGATGAGGCATTGTTAGCAAAACTCTTTCCCCATTCTCTTAAAGATACCACTTTGGAATGGTTTTTCTCTCTACCTCCTAATCCAATACATTCTTTCTCACAACTAGTTGATCAATTCTTGCAACATTTCTAAGAAAATGTTGGACCTTATATCTCATTCATTGATTTGGTCCATTGTAAACAAGGTCTGAAAGAGAAATTAACAGAATTCATTATTCAGTATCAAGCTCTCTTTATGCAAATACAATATCCAATTACAAATGAGGATGTTCAAAAATTGTTCATTACAAATATACAACCGAACATATGTGATAAAATACTATTGATGAAGTATAGTTCTTTTCAACATCTATGCATAGCTCTAAGATTACCAACTTTCGGCTAGTCAATATGATAATCATAACTCATCTGCTATTGTTGGGCAATCTGTAGCTGGAGCATCTCAACACTCATTTAAGAAGCATAACAAGAATTTCATCAAGACAAATTGGCAACATTTGAATAACTTTCAATCACAAGTGTCTGATGTAGACACTTAAAAATGTCCTTAGCTCGCAAGCATCACATTCATGTCAATTTCAACTATTAATTAAATAATTTTAATTATTTAATTAATTCAATTTCCTCATTTCTAATCATTTATCTATGTTTCTTCTATAATTAAACAATTAATTTTGATTAATTGATTATTTAATTATTCACACTCTAATGTCCCTCTTCACTCAATTGATTTAAACAAATAAACATTTCTTTAAATACCCCTCACTTAATTAAATAAATCTCATTTGTTTAATTAAGGATTCACATGTCCCACTTCAAATAAATTAAATAAATTGGGCAAATTTATTTAATTTAAACTCCCTCACACCTCATCATATTATTGAATTTTAAATTCATTCTTGTCTTGTAGTGGAGAGAAACCCTAATTGATCTCCACCCTTCATTTTGCTCCAAAGTCAACATCAAATCCTATCCCTTCATTCAAACATGCTCTTCTATAAAATCATTTCTACATCCATTTTTCAGCTCTCTTAGCTCTCTCTAAGCCTAGAACCTAACCCTAATTTGTTCTACACTCTCCAAAATCTTGCTAATCACTTATTTGAGCTTCTTGAGATTGTTGTAAAACCTGCAAAATTTGAGAACATAATGGTGAGATTGAGGAGGGCAATGGAGATTGTTCAATAGCTAGAATAGAATCATAGTTTATTTCATGTTTATTTGATTGATTTTGTAGTTAGTTTGCACTCCATTGGGAGCTAGGGTTTGCTATCATTGTTTTCTACAAGTTTGATAAGCATTTTCCCTATCTCATGCTCTAATAGGGCATTTATTTTCTTTTTTCTATAACTTGGGCATACAATATCAAAAATTCACAAATGAGGGCTCATCGAAAAGATGATTTAGTGAAATTTACAATGGTATATGTTTTGTTAGGTAATGACATCATTTTATTAGGTAAAGATTTGGTCAAAGTCAACATTGTTTTACTACTTCAAACACACATATCTTTTGCATTTTTTATCAGATTTTCATGATTTTTTTTTTCAAATTTCTTAGAATCTCCTAAACAATCTGATGCTACTATTTGTTTCTCTATAATTGATTAGATTTTTTAGATATTTATCAGGTTCACTTTCTTGGGCTCTTTGGTCTTTGAGGCTTGCAAAAGGGGTATTTTACTCGATGTTTCATGTTTTGCATATTATCATAGAGATTTTATGCTATTGATATTTGATTTCCATACTTGTAGTGTTCACTGGAAAAAGAAATCAAGTTGAAACTACTAACAAATTTGATGTAGGGTTCTTTTCATTCTTATATGTGTGATTTGCTATCATAGGAACACTTCGATTTGGTACATTAAAATGAGCATATACTTGTTGTTTTCACACTTATTTTGGGTTTTAAAAAGAATCATTTATCTTCTTTGTTTGGTGGTTTTGTTTATGTTGTGAAGATGTGTATGCTCTTCCCTCACACTCTAAGCAATCTTGGGAATCGAAAGATTTACCCAACATTTGCAAAAATCACACCACACACTTAGAATTCTAAAGGTCAATGAACTTTGTCTAGTGTGGCCAAGTCAAATGCATATGCTCTCTCCTCGCATCATCATATGAACTTGGAGATCAAAATCATTTTCACTTGTGTCACTTTTGTTACCCTTTTAGAGAGGCCTACCTTGGTGGAAAAAGAGGCACTCACCCCAAGGGAATGACCTCAAGCGGTACTTTCATTCAGTCCACTATATAAAAAAGGATAAGGTGAAAGCCAAGTCTTAACCTGTATTAACAGTTACTGTATAGTACTAGTTGGAACGGAGGTGTACCTTGTGTATATGAGACTCCTAGTTGGACTGGTTAAAGCTTTAAGTAACTTGTTGGATGCTCATAATGCATCGGTCCCCTGAACAATTACTAGACACCTTTAGATTAGAGGCCGCCCCTTTTGACCTTGTGGTAGTTTGTGAAAGGCAAGATGACACATAATCCTCTCTAGATTCTCACCATATGGATCCCTAGAGATGAGATGGAAATCCTCAGCTTAGCATAAGCTATACATAGCTTTCCAAAGAAAGGGTGATTGTGTCATCCTTCCAATGCAGGAGGCCCCTATCCATCCTCTCTCACAAAGACAATATAATGGACACATTCATAAATCAGTGTGTTTGCATTTGAGTAAGAGATTCCAAGTTGTGGGCTTGAACAAACTACCATCAGCCTGTTGGGTGAATATTTTGTCATTAACTAAGTAATGGCAAAATGGTTATATTACCATAGCTATGATGAGAAATTTCTCTCCTCTCAGTAAGGGGAAGTTCCCTTTCCTAACTATTTCAAGCTTACTTACACTAAAACTAACTTCGAGGTGATTTCATATCATCTATTTCTCTTTTTTCAGAAATGATGTTTACAATGTTCAATACAATACTCAAAACAATTTACTATCTAAAAAGCAACTACTTGTGTTGATAACCAAGAAAACCCATGAAAACACAAAGTTTCTTGTTGCTTCTTATGCTGATCAAAAAGTACATGTAATTACATATGAGAAAAGTCCATGTAAATATGTCCATAACTACAAACAAAAGACATATGAAAACATAAAATAAACAAGTTATGAAAAGTTGCATCAACTTGTATTGCCATCTTTCTTCAAATGAGCATCATACATGGTAAATGTTGCTTTTATCCCCAAACTATCTGGACTAACAGTGTTCCTAAAGATTATTTGAGCCCTGATCACTGCATCCTTTACTGTTGTGGTCACCTTTGCATGACTAGTTAAATTAGACTTCAAGTTATCTAATGTTAACTGATTATCCAAAATGTTGTCCAAAGAAGAAGTTGAGAAATATTTATCTTCAAACTCTTTTTGAAACATATTTTTGAATTATCTCATCTGTAGGGAGGAAGTGATGATCCTCTGATATCAATTTACATGGAAGTCCTCCAATATATGCAAGAGACTAACAATACTTTGTTCACTTAGCTCCTTGGTGCTTTCCAAATCTTTGATCAAGTCTTTTAAAAAATTACTTCGATAGACCAATGCTTCTTTAGTCTCCACATATGAATCATGATTTGGAATAACACCAATTGATATCAAATTATTTACCTTCATCTTCTTCATTTCAATCCACTTCCCATAGCTTCCCTCCAAATGTTTAATATCCTAAGAAATAGTATCAACCAGCTCATCAAGTTCTATTCTGATCTTCTCCATCTTGCTTGTCTTTTTAGCTGTCTTTGTGAGAAGAGACACTCCTTGTACCTGCATCTTTTCCAAATACTCTTCAACCACTTTTCCTTTTAGGTGAGTCTTCTCAACCTTCTGAATGATAGGATCTTCTATAGAAATAGCTTCAAGAGTTATTGGTTCAGATGCCAGAGTAATTTTCCTTACCACCGCAGCTAGCTGTTCTACCATTGCCTTGTAGTGGTCCTTCATTTCTTTTTCCTGTTCAAACTTTTGAATTAAAGAATCCATTATAGATTGCATATCATCTTTCACAATTTCATGCGTGATCTTTCCAAGCTCAATTCTAGAAATGGTAGTCATTCATACTAAAATTTTCAATAGTTACATCCTATGGTGGTCAAGATATCTCCACATATTTGTGGCCTTTATCTTCCAACAGCCGAGAAAGAGTTTTAGGCTTCTTTTGAGTTTTATCCTTCAATGGTACCAACTTTCCAAAATCAAAGTCATCGAAAGAGATGGTTTGTTTCTTCTTCTTAGGTGTATATGCTGAAAGCCAGGGAGGAAGCATTGATGTACTAACATTTGGATCGAAACCCGTTGTTGGTGTAGGAGGAACTATACTCACACTTGTGGTAGTAATGATAGGAGGAGTATTAGTAAACACATCACCTGGCATATCCACATTAGCAACTTTCTCAGTACCCAAAACAAAATGTTCAAGGATTGAAGAATCACCAATGTCATATGAGGGTGAAGACAAACTAGGAATTGAATATGAGGAATGAAGAACATTATCAAAAGTAGCTTGAGGATTATAAAAAATTGTTCTTGAAGATGATGGTGACTCAAAAGATGGAATATTGATGGGTGAAACTGGGGTAGTACGAAGAACAGACGCATGAGTTGAAATAGATACATTAGGTAAGGGAAAAGGGTTTTTAGTTCCTTGTGGATCATCCCTTTGTGGAGACATGGTTGTATCTTGTAGACCTCCCTGACTATCTCCTTCTTTTTTCTCTTGTTCATCTCTTTTCTCCCCTGAAGACTTATCTTCCATATCCATTTCTTCAGCAGTTTGCTCATCAACACCCTATTCTTCAACTTCCATGTCCTTAGCATTAGACTCTTCTTCTGCAACTTTGCCCCTTTTTCCTTTGGACACAAATTTAATCCTAGGTTTGGACACCTTGGATGTGTTTGGAGTATCACTTTTATTATTTGTTCTCAACTCAACCTTCTTACCTATTTGCTCTCAGACTTCTTCCTCAAATCTGGTTATGAAATCTTTCAAAGGAATACCTTTGCTCTAAAGCCACAGATTCGTGTTGGCCAAAATTGGGTCAAACCTTTTCCTCAAAGAAGTTACCTCCTTCTTTGACCATTGTACAGTAGGTAAGGGAGAGTTAGCATTATTTTGATTAACATAGCTTAAACTGACCACTTCTTCATCATCCACCATATCCTCTGGAATATCAACTAAACCTAGATATTTAATTTGATTTAGGGTCAACCTATTGCAATCCAACTTTCTGATCTCCTCTTATGTTCTCAAATCATCCTAGATATCTTCAATCATTGGTTCATGAAATTGAGTCTTTCTCTTTATTCTATCCTTCACTCCCCTATAATCAAATCTAAGACTCTTTTTGAACATTTTCATTGTGAGCATCTGCATTCCTGTTTCCATTACCTTGGCCTTAGCAGTAGTTACCATAGAATATCTACCAATCTCAATAGGAAACCTAAATCCAGGCTTCTTCAACTCCATCTGTTTGTTATGAACAACAATCATCTATTGACATAACTCCATCAAGACAAGTTTGTCAGAGGGGAATTTTTGCCACATATAAGGATAACCTTGATAAAAGCCAACTCTCAAATATGTGAAAGTGGAGAATTGAAGAAACAAGAAACCATAACCATTCACCATTTCCCAAGCTTCATCTAAGACTCTCCTTTGTTCCAACTAAGGATCAAAAAGACACAAGAAAATAGCAAAGAAAGCATCATTCACCCTTCTGAAATGATGAATTGAACCTTTCAAACTGAGCTGGGGATAGTATTGATAAACTAGTACAACTCTCCTATCTCCATCAGATGTTAAGCCTAGGAAACTTCCCATAGAAGCTGCTATGTACACCAGATATGAAGTCATGTAGAACTTTGAAGTAGTTGACACCTTAGTTAGCTACTCATGAAGAGCATTACTAACTTGTTCTCCCTAGAAGATAGTTTGATTACCTTGAAGTGACCTTGATGTATGGATACATCCATTCATGGAAAGTTGAAGATGTAGATAGACCTCTAACTCTACTGAGAAGAGTTATTAAATCACTTACTTCCTCCACAAAGTCACTCCTAGGAAAACTCCCAGGCCATCTAGACAAATTTGGTCAAGCAGTCTTGAGCCACTTAGTGTTTATCATTTTTTTTTCCTTTTCTACATCTTTATCATATTCACGCTGAGCAATACTAAAATCTAGTTCTGCAACATTTTTCTCTCCCGGACACATGAAAACCTTATCTATGAATTATGGATCAAGCCTCATGATGACATTCTCATGAGCATCTACTATTGCCCTGGTATCTCTATTATGGAAATGAGCAACTTGAAGAAGAAACTTCGTATTGTGTACAGCAATAGGGAATGAAGATACCAGATGAATGCTACTTTTAACAATATTCTGTATATAGTGATTGGGTTTATCTAACTTCATTCTCTCAACAAATTTATCCATATCCACATGGTCGATCTCTATATCCCGTATTTCATCAACATTTGATGTCACTAAAGTTATGGGAAAGACACCTTGATATTTGTATTTCATGGCTTTGGCTTTCTTTGGAGATGGATCAGTCATCTCGAAACAAGACTCTTTCGGATGAATTGAAGACCTCGGCAGCTTGCAAGAGAAACTGTAATAAAAAGTCAAGATCTTGTAGTTAGGGGAAATACTAGTAATTTTGGGAAACTACATGTTGACGATCATGATCATAGGAGTGAGCGTGAAAGGGCTAAAGTGCAAGAGAGTTGAAAAAATGAAGGAATGCGAGCTCAGGATAGCAATTCAGAATGTTCTCCAGAGTTAGAAAAATTTAGGAGAGTGAATGTACGGGTGATAAAATTCACCGCCCTTGCATGTCAAGGGGAGTTGCAAATGTCAGTGTGGTGAAAATTCCCACTCCTACATGTAGGATAGTATTTGAAAGGTACAATGCATAAGCAAAAAAATTTGCCTTCTACATGTAGGATGATTTTGGTAGTGTAACAATGGTGAATTTTACCACCTTTACATTAAATGAAGGAAATGCAGGGTTTTATGTCTAAGTGGAAAAATTACCTACTCTCGCATGAAGGGGTTTTCATTTATGCAAGTGTCTGAGTGGTAGAGTTTATCGCTATTGCTTTAAACTTTAAACTGATAAACATGTTTAGGGAAGATCATATGTATCGGTGGTAGATTTTACCACTGATACACTACCACATAAACAAGAATGTGAGGGTGAAGAAAATCATCACTCTTACAAATGGAAAATAAAACAAAAACTAAGTTTGAAAGGACTCATTGATTCGGTCAGGAGAAATCCGTGACCTGGTGAAGATAGGAAACTAGAGTTTGAAAATTGGTGAATACTACCGATTAAAAATGATGATAAAAAACATATACAACACTTAGGGCTTCAAAATAATCCATAGAAAGACATAAACATCAATTGATTTACACATATAAACTAAACAAAAAACATTTAAAAAACATAAACAAACATCTTCATTACACACAGAAACCCTAGAAAGAAAACAAAACCAAAAATGAAAAATAAAGACATACCTGGAAGAAATGACCTAAACCCTAGGTGCACTCACAAGATCAAAATCTGCTTGATCCATAGTTCATGCGATCCAATCGACCTTGCAAAGGGTTTGACAGCTTACCTCTAGAGATTAAGAATGATAAATAAACAAAAAAATAATGACTAAACGCCTTTAAAAGTTTTTTTTAAAAGCTGCATTAATCATTTACATGAGTGTCATTAATGCACTCTAAGTTCACTTGATACGCTGAAGATTTGTTTGAGTGGTGAAATTCACCGTCTCTACATATCATAGGCATGACATGCATGGGTGGAAAAATTTGCCGCCCTTGCACTTAGAAGCAAAAAAGTCAAATATGTTATGGCGGCAAAAATTACTGCTTCAACACATAAACTTTGACAAAAGCAAAATTGCATGGGTGGCAAAAATTGCCACCCCTCCATACAACTCAAAGACTAAAAGATGCAATGGTGGTGAAAATTGCTGACCTTGCATGTACACAAAATTCCTCTAACTCTTCAAAATTGCAAAAACCATTTAAACAACTTATGCAAACTTTGAAAAATCCAAATGAGAAAATACTCAAATAGATAATCAGGAGTGAGAAGACTACACACAAAAATGAGATGACTCACCTCAATTTGCGAGCTTAGAGTTTAGGTTACAAAATAGATAAGTTTTGTAGGGGTTGTCCTATAAAATGAGCGCAGCTAATTTTGAGGACAACAGCTGGCTCTAATTGGGGAACTTCCTTTGATCATTCTTTAAAATGATCAAAGGGAGAATAATCTAGTCTCTAAGTGCCTTCATCCATGCCATTGGGCCATAGAGTCAAGCTACCAAAACAAAAAGACACAAAAAGACTAAAACAAAAATGAAAAAGAAAAACACAAACTATACAAATATACAAATGAACTTATCTGATACTTCAGGGATTAAAATGCTTCATATGTTGTCCACTATGGGGCAGTAAGAATGGTGTCCCATCTTGGTACTCTAGCAAGAAACTATTCTCACCACAAAGTTGGTGAATGGCAAATGGGCCTCTCCATAGGGAATCAAACTTCCCATGCATTCCTTTTGGCTCTCTCCTCTTGTCCCATAACAAGACTTGATCCCTAACTTGAAATTCTCTAGCCTTCACCTTTTTATCAAAAATTTTCTTGACCTGACTTTGATGCTCAACAATACGGTCTACTACCATAACCCGCTGCTCCTCAAGTTTAGAAAGGTACATTATTCTTTTGTCAATAGAACTTTAAAAAGTTCTATCTTCCACTACTTTTGCCAACTTCAAAGCCAGCAATTCCAAAGTAATTGGGATCTTTGCATTCAAACCATATAGAAGCTAGAATGGTGACATACCAATTGCCCTCTTAGGGGTAATTTTGTTGGCCCATAAAGCATCAAACAAAACTTTATGCCATGTTCTCTGATTGTCTTCTACCAGTTCCCTGATAATTGTAACCAGATTCTTATTGCTAGATGCTGCATGACCATTCCCTTGCAGATAATAGTTGGATGAATGTGAGAGAATAATCCCATATTCAAATTTGAAGAAAAACATGTAGCATTGTCTACTGCAATTTTGTTCAGAACTCCAAATCAGGAAATGATATTCTCCTTGAGGAATTTGCACACTACCTCAGAAGTAGCATGCTTAACTGGAATAGCCTCCACCCACTTGGTGAAGTAATCTATTGTAGTGAGAACAAAACTATGTCTCACACTCAACGGTGGGTTCACATCACCAATGAAGTCAATGCCCCATTGCTGAAATGGTTCTTCAATCACAACTAGTTTTAGTGGTAATGCAGCGAACTTAGGCTTCCTGACAAATTGCTGGTAGATTTCACATCTGTATACCTAGTTGTATGCATCTTGAAATAATGTAGGCCAATAGTACCTAGCCCGCAAAATTTTATGAGCTATTATAGGTGCAAAAAAATGTCCTCCACATGCCATATTGTGAAAAGACTCCAAAAGTTTGCTTTGTTGTGCTTTATCAACACAATGGAGAAAAACTCCATCAAGACTTCTTTTATACAAACCATTATCCCATAAGACATAGTTTGCAGCCTTTAGTTTGATAGTTCACTTCTCTTTATAAGATAAATGAGAAGGGCACTCACCATATGTGAGAAAATAAGCAATATTGGAATAGCACTCATCTGTTGTAGTAACAAAGAGAATAGTTGGAACATATTCAACCTCTACCTCTTCATCACCTATTTCTTTTGGAACATTATTAGCAATCAACTAACATAAACCTCTGCCACGTACAAGCTTGGTTGGTTTGATATCAAGATCAAATTATTTAATTTTGGCAATCTAATTGCCCCTTTTAGTTCAAAATTCTTGTTGTGTCAGGATAGATTTCACTATTGTATCTGGCACCAAAACAATAGTATGTGAATTCAGAATGTAAAACCTGAAATGCTTCACCACTTTGACTACAACATAAGCATGTTTCTCCATATTTGAGTACTTAAGTTCATGATCCTTCAGTGGGCAACTCATAAATGAAATCAGAGATCCCACACCCTCCTCATTCTACTAAAATAGAATCGTTGAAAGTGTATGTTCTGAAGCATAACTATACATTATGAAATATTTAGTGTAGTCAGGACAAACTAGAACTAGAGCATGGGCTATGGCTCTCTTAATATCCTCAAAATCTACTTTACTTTCTGTGCTCTAATGGAAAGTGGTCTTACCTTTCATCATATTAACAATATGATGAGTTTTCTCTGCAAACTCCAGAATGAATCTCCATAGAAAATTCACCTTCCCAAAGAAAGAATGAACAATTGTCTTACTAGCAAGCAAAGTAAGACTTTGGATAGATTTAACTTTCTCAGAGTCAATTTTGGTACCTTCTTTGGACACAATGTGACCAAGAAGCTTACCCTCTGTAACCCCAAAAATTGACTTCTTAGGATTAAGAGAAATACCATTTTGACAACATCATTCCAAGACTTGTCACAAATGATAGGCATGATCTTGATGTTTCTTAGAGAAAACAGTTAGATCGTCAAGGTACACCACAATGAACTTGCCCATTTCATCTCTGAAATCAAGGTCCATTGCTTTTTGGACAGTAGCACCAAAATTGATTAAACCAAATGGCATCCTGCAGTATGTAAATGTGCCCCATGGTGCTATGAAAGCAACCTTGTATTGATCTACTTCACTGACTTCTACTTGATTGTAGCCTAAAAAACCATCTAACATAGACAGCATCTCTGAACCAGTTATAGTTTGTAATACTTGATCCATAATAGGAAGAGGGTAGTTATCTTTTTAAAGAAGATTGATTCAGATTTCTAAAATCAACACAAATACTGATTTCTCCATTCTTCTTTCTCACAGGAACAATATTCGCAATCCAAGTGGAATGATGGATAGGAAAGATTATCCTAGCATTCAACATTTTTTGGATTTTAGAAAGAATAGTACCTGATATCTTTGGATTATACTGCCTCTGCGTTTGCTTGTGAGGCAATGATTCGACCTTGAGAGGAATCTCATGTTGGATCTCCTTGGGTCTAAAAGACTTCAGATCATCATATGAATAGGCCAACACATAAATGTAGTGGCGAAGAAGTGTAATGACCTTGAATTTCTCATTAGCAGTACAACATTTCCCAATGTTAACCATCTTAGGATCTACTTCAGAACTCAAATTTACTTGTTCAAATTCCATTGATGAACTTGAATCAAGTTGTTGTTGTTGTTTGATATATCTATCATGTTTGTCAAATAACATTTCCAGAGAAACCAAACCTTTCAGAATTTTATTCCCTTTTAGTTCAAGAATCTCCTCACCAGTCTATGAATCTATTTCAGAAACATATTCCTAAGGTGGAGAATCACTACCTTCAAAGTAGAGTTCATCAAAGCTATCCTTCTTTTCTAAGAAAGCTATGATCTGATTATCACCATTGAAGACTTGCCAATGGATAGCATTGTCAGGTACACTTGGTCAGAAGAGCAACTCAATTGTGTACTTATTACCTTTAAAATCCTTGTGAGGAACCATAAGGGTGGCAGAGACAGCTAATGAATCAGCATGATCATTAAACTCTCTTGGTAATGCGGAGATGTTAAAGCATCAAAACCTTCAATGAAATCCTAGAAATAATTGTGGTAATGTCTTAGCCTTTCATTCTTGGTTTGGTAAAGATTTCTCACCTGACAAACAACAAGCTCTACATCACCTTGTGCATGAAGATTTTTAATACCTTTAACACAAGCAGCCTTCATTCCGAGCAACAATGATTTGTACTCAGTGGTGTTGTTAGTATTGTCAAACTGTATCTTATAGGAGAAGGGAAAAATATCACTTTGTGGAGATATTAGCACTATTCTATCCCCATATCTAGTGGAAGAATAGCTACCATTAAATTCTAAAATCCAAATAACATTTGAATTTCCCACTTTGATATTTCTATGACCAATAGAATCTTCGTCAGAGGAAGAAAAATCCGGTATCACCATACTCTCATCTAAACTTTCAACTAAATTTTCTTCTAAGTCTTTATCTAAATTATCTGAATTTTCATTTGATGAACTAGAAGTGTTTTCAGTGGTCAAGAAATAATTACCCATCCCTGAAGACTCAAATAAAATTTGAGCTTTTGGATCCTCAGTTTGAGTAACAATATATTTTGCTTCCCTTTCAAGAAGCAATTTCTGCATGACACCTTTGACAAGTATCCTTGCCTTAGATAAATCCATGTTGAGTTCTCCTCCCACATCCTTACAAAAATTACGTCCAAGCAAAATGCCATAAGAAGCTAGAACATCAGTAACCAACATGGTCATCTTTATTCTCTTCTCTAGAAAAGCTATGAATGCAAATTGTGCATCCTTAATTTGGCCTAAAAAAGGCACTTTCTTATTTTCCATTGAGAAGCATCTCCTAAAGGTCTTAGTCAAAGTAAGTCCGAGAGGATCCGCCACCTTGGCAGGCATGACATTGTCGGAAGCTCCTGAGTCTATGATATAATTTCTTAGCTTGTGGCCATTGACTAACAGAGAAACATAGAAGGGTTCTATTTTCCTTGGAGCAACAAGGGGAGTAGTAACTGTTGATAATTGAGAGGGGGGGTGAATCAGTTATCGTAAACATTTCAGCTTTCTGAACTTTCTTACTAATTAGTGCAGGACCAATTCAAATAAGCGAACATAACCATGAAATGGAAATACACATGACAATATTTTTGACGTGGAAACCCTGTTAAGGGAGAAAACCACAGGGTGATTAACCCAAGATTGTATTCTCTATTAGAAGAATAGGATTACAAAATGGCACTTGCCAATTAGGGCTCACTGCCCGAGCACATTGCTCACAAGAGGCACACTGCCTACAAGAGACACACTATCTACAATTTATAAAGAGTGTAATACAATACTTGAACTGATAAGGAGCATCAACATATGCTGAAGTTTAGTTCCGGTTAGGCTCAGTACACTGATCTGCTGCACTTCATCTTTCCTCTTCTTTTGTGCTACTCTCCTTTCACATACCAAACCTTCCTTTCTGCTTTTATTTAGGTCTATTGCTTTTCTTAGCACATTACACAAAATCACGACACTTCGTATAACTAAATTCATCTTACATATATATATATGCAAAAGTGATTTCATCACCTTTCTAGTCGACATTCGGAACAGTTAATAATTTCCTCAAACTCTGATCTGTCGGCTGAATCCTTGCACATCAAGTAATGTGGATCAATCATATACTTGTATAAGTCATCAATTATGTCAGCCAAACATAACTTATGCCTTAAGAACCTTTTCCATCATCAGCAACACATCTGGAATAATGTCTGATGTTCTGCTAGTCAATTCTTCCTTTGTTCACACTGTCACTTGGGAACTCGACACTCAAGCATTCATATCTCTTTATCCTTTCCACACCGGAGGCTCAAACCCTGGAATCTATCAGTCAAGATACTCCTCTTGACTTCCCCAAATCTGCACTTCACTGGGATACTTCTACTGAGAGATCTAGACTTGTCTGTTGGACCTTACTGACTGCTCTGTTCTTGCTTACCGGACCTCAACACTTCTTCAATCTGACTTCCAGTGAGGACCTATCATGTCTTGTGGATGTGAAGGATAACCTTTGTTTCCATCAATGACAACATTCATGAGTCCATATAGTGTCTCTTGCCAACAATCTCCCCCGTTGGCATTGATGGCAACACTTAGTGAAAAATGACTAAGTGTCACACTATACTCCCCCTTGGCTAATGCTCTATCTCTATGTACATTTACCAAAGCTCCCCCTTAGTTGGATTCCTCATTTTTCACTGCTCCTCACTCCCCCTTTGACATCAATGGTAAAGGATAGAGTCCGCACACCAAAATTTTCAAAATTTTAACTATACTTTTCCGCATAAGTATATACATATGGCATACTTACATAAACTGAAGTATGTCTACAAAAGTTGTTTTTAATTGAATGAATTCTGTAGCCCAACTTTGCTTCATTCTGTCCAAAATTGATATATGACTGCTCAACAGGAATGCAAATGCATCTACCCTTTTTAGATCTGTTGGATCATTGGTCTGAGCTGTGATTTGAGCTTCATTTATGGCATCATGCATGGCCTCTAACTTAGGGACAATTATCCCTCTGAGCTCACTCAACCTACTGATTCTATTTTTCTTCTCTTTTTCAAGCTTCTTAATTTCATTCAAAAGTACAATAGTTTGACATTCTTGATTTATTATGGATGTAGTAAGTGGATCAAAATTTTGAGAAAGTTTTATCAGTTTATCCTCCTATTCTTTCATTTTCTTCTTAATCTCCACTGTTGTTTTACACCAGGAGATACAAAATTTGTATACATCACCTCCATCCTTAAGGGCATTTTCCAAACTTTTTATCCCAATACCCATAACTTTTCTATCATTTGAAATTATCCCTTGCAGCTCTGAGAATCTCTTGTCCAAAAACTCTTTCCTGACCTTCTCCTCAGCTGATTTCTCTAGAGAATCAAAATGTGTGCTAACACTATTGACTAGAGTTTTAAGATTACCAGAAGAGGAGGCTATGGGATCCTTTTGAAAGGATGGCATGATCTTATCCAACACTCCGGATGCTACCTCTATAAGCTCACAATCTTCCATGTGAGATTTCAGTAGTTTCTCTTTGACCTTCGCATTTGTAAATGAAGCTATCTTCATTGTTTGTACCGGAGATAGAGAGTCAAAATCTAATGGCCCTTTTAGTAAGTCCAGTTCATCCATCTCATTAGTTGCTTTTGTCAAGAAGTCCTTGACAAATTCTGTAGTGTCTCTTGCCCGAGACAGATTCTTTTTCTCTTCTGCAGTGTCACTTATGTTCTTTTCAGCTTGACTTCCTTCTTTACTTTTCACCTCTTTTTTTTCTCCTTTATTATTTCTTCTTTAGATCTGGAGTCAACAGGGGAAACTGGAGGAGAAATGTTAGTCTGTTCATGGACCACCTCTTCTGGAGCAGAGGATTCCAAGTCCTTAGCTGTTTCTGCATTGGTATTCATTACCTCTTCTATCATTTTCTCAGTAGACTCTTCTGCGACACTTGTGGTTGAGGGGTCAGTACCCAAGTCCTCTAAAATTGGAATGTTGAATCTTTTGAATCCATTCTGGAGGATCTCTTCTATCTCTTTTGCAACTTTGTCAGTTTCTCCAAGTATAAGTTGATTCATCTTTGCTTTGCTCCTAAACTCATCCTTACAATCTTTGAATACCATATTCATTGTCTTGGGATCGATTGAAGGATATAGTTGGATTGCTATCTATTCTCAAATTTCTAGGTCTTTGCCTTGGGCATTGTTCTTTCTTATTTCTAGTTCCTTCTCCAAGTTTTTGGGGATTAGAGATATAATTTCAATAAATGCTTTGTTGTAGATGTTTAGGTACCTGACTATGGCATCTCGCAATATCTTATGATCTACTTCACCATAATCATCATAGAACTCAACCATTGGCTGAAGATTTTTGTCCACTCTGACTGATTTGATTATGTCATTAATGAGAAGAGTGGGTTTTTCAACATATTCCTCTATCTTTTCTTCTTCCTCTTGACTAGTAGAGGTTTCACTGGATGTTTTCTTCTTTTTCTTCATTTTCCTGATTTCTTCATCAAATTCAGTTTCCTCTTCATCCCTTTGACTAGCATAAGCCCTTGTGGCTTTTGTCTTTGTTCTTTTCTCTCCTCTGCTGGATGATTGTGCTTCTAGTTTTGATGACCTTGAGCTTTTGGCAGGGGTAGGTGTAGATCTCTTTGATGATCTGGTCCGAGTGGAAGATTTTGCCGGAACACTTTCCTTGCTTCCCTTATCTACCTCTTTCTTCTCTTCCTTAGTCCTTTCCATCTTTTCCCTGTTGGCATCAAGTGCCTCTTTTGATATGCCATATCTTTTGGCAAATTCTTCAACTTCTTTTCTCACCTTCCTTTTTACCTCTAGTTGTCTAAGTTCCACATGAATTTTTATACTCAATTCTTCAAAGGTTCCAAATTTTTCTGCTTTGGGATCCTAGGGTTGACTAAGCATGTGTTGGACATGCAGCTCCACAGGTTTCTCATCCATCTCATACCCCATCGGCATGATCCAGACTATCCTTGGTTCCATAGCTTCCATTTGGCACTGATTAGTTTCAACCATAAAACAAAATATATCCTTATACTTTTCAACTAGAGATTTGGGAATCTCTCTCTTGCTTGCATCAAATTTTGGAAGTTCTTGAAATAACCCCACAAAGCTGTATTTCTTGTCTTGGCATCTCCAAACCCATGCAGATAGTCTCTGATTTGGATTGCAACAGGTCTATCATTCTGCCAAACCCAACCACTTGATCCGGGCAACTCACTCATGAAGTAGAAAAATAAACACAATATCGGCCCACCATACTAGAAGGAATTTTTCTTATCCTTCTTGATCTTTTGTAGATTCTCCAATAGTTGGTTAAGAAGAAGTTCACACAGATCATAATTAGCATTTTCTTTTAGCATTTGATAAGCTGTATAGACTGCAGTTCTTGGTACTAAATTTTCCCTATTGGAGTGATAAATTTTGTAACCAATTATCATGGATGCAAATTTGATATCCGGATCAGTGATATCTTCAATTGTCATAGCTCTCTTGTCAAATTTTGATCTGGTTGCATCACTCAATGTCTGATTCTTGACAGATTTGAGAATGGGTATCCCACCGGATGAATGCAGATTGGTTACTACCTTAATTGCATCTTTGGTAATCTTAAATGGTCTATTCAACCATAGGAAGTTATCACATACTCTGCTCAACATGTACTGGACCCATTCGTCTTCTTCAAAACAGGGGAAATGAATGTACTGTGCAAAATGCTTATCCCGGATGGCCTTGAACTGAGGTTTGAGCTCAAAAGAATCATCTATTAACTAATTGTGATAGATATTAGCCAGCTTAGATTCCCCAAATTCTTTAATATTTGCATGAATTCTTCAATATTCGCATGAATATATGCCCTAACATCTTCTACATGCAACACATCATGCGGAACACTAGAAAAAGCTCCTAGGGGATCTCCTTCCAAGGATTTGTGTGGATGTTTCTTGAATTTGGGGTGAGGCCTATCAGAGATCTTCACAATATTTGGAGTACCCATCATTCAAGGATTTATAGAGAGATATTTGATAACGGAGAATACCTTTTGCACCTTTCAATTTCACGAGTTAGCCAGATCAATTTCTGGATGAATTGACTTCTACAAATGATCTTTGATGAGCTTGAGGAATTTTGTTGCAGAGCTTCTCTTCTCGTTTCTTCTTGAATGCAGAATGAACAAATGCTTAATGAGAAAACCCTTATATGCTCCGCAAACCCTAATGTCAAGTTGCAATAAATGCTCGACCTAAGTCATTCCAGTTTGCCTTATTCGGATGGCTTGAAGAACTAGATCAATCTTGATCTTAAACATCTTGCGGATCTTCCAAATCTTAACCATAGTTTATTTGGATGTTTCTCTTATGAACCCTTTAATCCACAACTTGTCTTGTGCCAGTTCCAGCACCAATTGACTAGCCGGGGGAACAAGGTTTTATTTGTGTCTCCCCCTGAGCCAGAGCTCACTTTTTAATTTCTGGAAGGAATATCAGCACCAGAGTCTGGTGTAGATCCATCCCCTACATTCTCTGTACTTTTCTTCACCCAAATCTTGTTCATCTCACTTTGAACTTCATCCGTATTCACCTTTTGTTTTCCCTTATCTTGATTCTGATTATGATATACCAGATCTCTTTTGTCCTGATTCTTGCTTTTACAGAATTTTGCAATATGACCAGATCTATTGCAATTATAACAGATAACATTTCTTTGCATATTTGATTGATATCCTCTTGATCTGCATTGATTAGCCATATGACCCATTATATTGCATGCAAAGCATCTACCATTAAATGAATTGTTTATCTGCATATTTCTGCATTCATGATATTTGTGACCATACCTTTTATAGTTGAAACACTATCCGGAGAAGGATGTATTGGTCTGATTTATTCTCTTTCTACACTGATTAGCTTTATGACCAAAGTTATTGCAGTTGTGGCAATATCCATTGAAGAGTGGATATCTTTGAGCATTAGGCTGTCTTACCGGAGGTCTTCTAGGCCTGTTCCTTGGATTTTCTGATCTAAGATTCTTCTGACTGGATCCAGAGCTTTCTCCTTTCTCATATCCCAGACCACACTTGTCATCTAGCCTCTTTTGACTTTCAAGAAGAACTTCAAGTTGAGCAAAACTTATCTTGAATTTCTCGTTATATTCATTTGCTGTTTGAAGATCCCTTTTAAGAGAGATAATTTGATCCTCAAGTTTTTCTTCATTATCTTTAGCATCTTCAAGATTAGATTCAAGATGTTTGATAATTCTATCCATCTCATGGTAATCTTTTGATTTCTCCTTGAGGGACTGTCTTAGATCATCTTCAGTTTTTCTTTTCTCTTCAACTTCTTGGGTAAACTTCATAACTCTTGATTCCATTTCATGTCTTACCATAATGATTTCTTTTGATAACTTTTCACATAACTTGGTTTTCTCCTTCAGATCTTCATTTGAATCATTGGCTTCACCTTGATTTGCCAATTGCTGAAGTAGCTCCTTTCTCTTTTTCATGGAGAGACTTAATTTGTCTTTTAGTTCTCTCATGAAATCATCAGCCTGTTTTAGTCTTTCCTTTAATTCGTTGACTTCAGAGTTTGACTGCTCAAGATCATCAAGGGTAGTCTTGAGTTGCTCCCTTAACCCATTTACATCCATTTGAATTCCCAGATCTTCCTCAAGCTATTAGACTCTGTTAGGAGGAACTTGGCTCTGATACTAATTGTTGATAATTGAGAAGGGGGGTGTGAATCAGTTATCTTAAATATTTCAGCTTTCTGAACTTTCTTACTAATTAGTGCAGCACCAATTCAAATAAGCAAACATAACCATGAAATGGAAATACACATGACACAATATTTTTGACATGGAAACCCTGTTAAGGGAGAAAACCACAGGGTGATTAACCCAAGATTGTATTCTCTATTAGAAGAATACGATTACAAAATGGCACTTGCCAATTAGGGCTCACTGCCTAAGCACACTGCTCACAAGAGGCACACTGCCTACAAGAGACACACTGTCTACAATTTATAAAGAGTGTAATACAGTACTTGAACTAATAAGGAGCATCAACATATGCTGGAGTTCAGTTCCGGTTAGGCTTAGTACACTGATCTGCTGCACTTCATCTTTCCTCTTCTTTTGTATTGCTCTCCTTTCACATATCGAACCTTCTTTTCTTCTTTTATTCAGGTCTACTGCTTTTCTTCGCACATTACACAAAATCACGACACTTCGCATAACTAAATTCATCTTACATATATATATGCAAAAGTGATTTCATCAGCTTTCTAGTTGGCATCCAGAACAGTTAATAATTTCCTCAAACTCTGATCTGTCGGCTGAATCCTTGCACATCAAGTAATGCGGATCAATCATATACTTGTATAAGTCATCAATTATGTCGACCAAACATAACTTATGCCTTAAGAACCTTTTCCATCATCAATAACACATCTGAAATAATGTCTGATGTTCTGCCAGTCAGTTCTTCCTCTATTCACACTGTCACTTGGGAACCCGACACTCAAGCATTCATATCTCTTTATCCTTTCCACACCGAAGGCACAAACCTTAGAATCTATCTGTCAAGATACTCCTCTTGACTTCCCCAAATCTACACTTCACTGGGATACTTCTACTGAGAGATCCGGACCTATCTGTCGGACCTTACTGACTGCTCTGTTCTTGTTTACCAGACCTCAACACTTCTTCAATCTGACTTTCGGTGAGGACCTATCATGTCTTGTGGATGTGAGGGATAACCTTTGTTGCCATCAATGACAACATTCATGAGTCCATATAGTGTCTCTTGCCAATAGTAACTAGGTTATTTTGGGTGGACCTATTCTTTGATAAGTCATGAATAGTCTTGGGAGAATCTTGCCCTGTAGGGGTAGCTTTATTTTTAACAAATTTGGCTAACCTCTTAAATTGGTTAGGGTTAGCTTGTAAATATCCTACCTCAGACATCTAGATTTTGTTTTTCCTAGCATGGTCAATTATGTCAAAGAGCTAAAATGAATTAGACACAAAGGTAGGAAATCCTTCATTTTGGGGTTTAATTGGGGTAGTACTGGTCTGAGGAATAGCAGTAGAAGAACTTACTTGTTTATTGACAACTGAGTCCCTTGATTGAAAAGGCAAAGGAGTTCCTCATTTGGCAATTGAAATCACAGGTTGAGGCTCTTCTCTTAACTTTCCTTTATCAGCCACTTGCTGATTTGATTGATTTTGGGACCTAGTGAAAACAACATACGCTCCACCATACACATCTTCTTCTCTTTTTGCTTCATCTTGATAGTTCAGGAACCCAATAGTAGAGTCTCTAGGTAATTCTTCTTCTACTTCCATAAAAAGATTAGCATTATTTTCTTGATCCAACTTAGGTTGGAAAGAATTATCCTGTTCAGCTTCATAGTAGCTAGCTACTAAGTTGATCGGCGGTGCTTCAATGGCAAGCTTCCCCTATGTTGGCGAGAGCCTATTCTGCCCTTGGTTTCTCACAACATTGCCTTGATATGAATTGTTAGGGAATGTCCTTCTTAGTATGTCCCTATAAGAAGGAGTGGGTATATTCTAGGACATTTTCTTTTTCAAAGCCAACAACTCATTTGCTAACTTATGCACCATAGGATCTATGGTTCTTGTGGAAGGATTATCAGTAGAGGGCTGACCTCTATTTCTGTTTGAATCCCTTCTTATCTTACCTAGAAGGATAAGATCATCTTCAACCTCCATAGCCAATCTTTGAGCTAAAGGAAGATTAGCAAGATTAGCTCGTCTTAACAGAAAACTTACATCAGGAAGCTGGGTATTGATGAAGAAACATTTAAGATTCTCTGTCATTGGTTGCAGTTGTTGGAATCCTATTTGTCAATTTATTGAACTTAGCGATGAAATCTTGCATGGGCTCATGTGGTTCTCTCTTCATCCATGTTAGCTGGGCTAACAAAGCATGTGCATCTTCCACAAGCTTAAACCTAGCTTCAAACTTGGTTTTAAGAGTATTCCAATTGGTTATGGTTTGGGCTTGAAGATGATAGAACCAGTCTATAGTAGCACCTTGAAGTGTTTCTACAAAAAGTCTCATAGCTACATCTTTGCGTTCCACCCCTAGCACACCAAAAGCTATACAAAAAGCTGGAATGTGTTCATCAGGATGGACTTTCCCATCACCATAGAATTTTGTGAAATTCTTTCTTGAACTATGGGGTAGTTCATGCAATGGTGGTGCCAAATTCAGAGGTCCAAAAGTATTACCCCACAGACCTTGAGCTACCATTATGCACTGATTGAAAGGTGAGATAACAAACCTTTATGGAACTCGAATAGATAAAACTATGTCAGTATTTGGGCTAGAAGCTTCACTTCGTATAGGGGACCTAACGCTGGTAGGAGGAAAAATCCTTGTTCACTGAAGCTGAGGTTTTGGAGGCAAAAGACCAAAATTATTTTGCTGCATTAACTTAAACACAGGATCAATAATTCCTTGAGCTCTCTTACTTCTTGTATACCTTGAGTCTGCCAGAATGTAATGTACTTGATAAAGATTTGGAAACAACTTAAAACAATGGATGAGGACAAAATGCTTTAGCTCAAAGCGTGAAGCTTCAAGCTGCGCATTCTTCTCCAGTAGAGTCACCAAAAAATTGTTGTGTGAATATTTTGTCATTAACTAACTAACAGAAAAATGGTTATATCACCACAACTATGATGAGAAATTTCTCTCCTCTTAGCAAGGGGAGGTTCTCTTTCCTAACTATTTCAAACTTATTTACACTAAAACTAACTTCGGGGTGATTTCATATCATCCATTTCTCTTTTTTTAGAAATGATGTTTACAATGTTTAATACAATACTCAAAACAATTTACTATCTGAAAAGTACCTACTTGTGTTGATAACCAAGAAACCCACAAAAACACAAAGTTTCTCGTTGCTTCTTATGCCGATTGAAAATGAAAGATTTCAGAACAGAGTGCATCTCAAAGTCTTCACTATATGCTAAGGTAAAATTACATGATCATTAACAATAATTTGCAGCCCAAAGTCTTCAAATTACTTTTTATTCACAAACTTAAACTCTAATCTCAAATATGAAATAGTATCACAGAGTCTACAAATTTTGATTTGAATCACCTCCCAAACACTTGATATTCATGCTCACAATTCAAACATTCATATAAGATCATGTGATAGAAAAGACATAAGATCAATTCTATAACATTCACAAACTTGCTTCAAGACAAAGATTGGATGCCAACTTGCTTCTTTATATTGCTTGAAAACTAATTTATAAAATAAGCTCAAAGTATCAAATTACTCTTCAAAATGGCAGTGCTTTGCTTTAATAGTCAAAAGATCCATATTACAATAGAGGCCCTCTTTATTTATAGGGAGAGGCCTTCAGAAAATTTAGGAAAAACCTAACTACTTTGACTTATTCAAAAATAGGAGTCCTTATTGACTTGGGACTTCCTATATTTTTACATGTAATTACATATGAGAAAAGTACATGTAAATATGTCCATAACTACAAACAAAAGACATATGAAAACATAAAATAAACTAAGCTATGAAAAGTTGCATCAACTTGTATTGTCATCTTTCTTCAAATGAGCATCATACATGGTAAATGCTGCTTGTATCCCAAAACTATTTGGACTAACAGTGTTCCTAAAGATCATCCGAGCTTTGATCACTGCATCCTTTACTATTGTGGTCACCTTTGCATGACTAGTTAAATTAGACTCCAGGTTATCTAATGTTAACTGATTATCCAGAATGTTGTCCAAAGAAGAAGTTGAGAAAACTTTATCTTCAAACTCTTTTTGAAACGTATTTTTGAAGTCTTGAATCATCTCATCTGAAGGGGGAAGTGATGATCCTCTGATATCAAATTACATGGAATCTCCTCCAATTTATGCAAGAGACTAACATTACTTTGTTCACTTATCTCCTCGGTACTTTAAAAATCTTTGATCAAGTCTTTCAAAACATTACGTCTATAGACCAATGCTTCTTGAGTCTCCACATATGAATCATGATTTAGAATAACACCAATTGATATTAGAGTATTTACCTTTAGCTTCTTCATTTTGATCCACTTCTCATAGCTTCCCTCCAAATATTAAATATCCTAAGAAATAGTATCAACCAGGTCATCAAGTTCTATTTTGATCTTCTCCATCTTGCTTGTCTTTTCAACTGTCTCTATGAGAAGAGACACTCCTTGTACCTGCATCTTTTCCAAATACTCTTCAACCACTTTTTCCTTTTTGGCGAGTCTTCTTAGCCTTCTGAATGACATGATCTTCTATAGAAATAGCTTCAGGAGTTATTGGCTTAGATGCTAGAGTAATTTTCCTTACCACCGCAGCCAGTTGTTTTGCCACTGCCTTGTAGTGGTCCATTTCTTTCTCCTGATCAAACTTCTAAATTAAAGAATCCATTGTAGATCGTATATCAGATTTCACACTTTCATGTGCATGATCTTTCGAAGTTTACTTCTAGAAATGGTATAGTCATTCATACTAAAATTCTCAACAGTTGCATCCTGTGGTGGTCGAGCAATCTCCACATATTTATGGCCTTTATCTTCCAGAAACCGAGAAAGAGTTTTGGGCTTCTTTTGAGTTTTATCCTTCACTGGTACCAACTTGCCAAAATCAAAGTAATCCAAAGAGATGTCTTGTTTCTTCCTCTTAGGTTTATATTCTGAAAGCCAGGGAGGAAGCACTAATGTACTAACATTTGGATCAAAACCCATTGTTGGTGTAGGAGGAACTATACTCACACTTGTGGTAGTAATGAAAGAAGGAGTATTAGTAAACACAACACCTAGCATATCCACATTAGCAACTTGCTCAGTACCCAAAACAAAATGTTCAAAGATTAAACAATCACCAATGTCATATGATGACGAAGACAAACTAGGAATTGAATCTGAGGAACAAAGAACATTATCAAAAGCAACTTGAGGATTATCAAAAATTGTTCTTGGAGATGATGGTGACTCAGAAGATGGAATATTGATGGGTGAAACTAGGGTAGTAGAAAGAATAGACACGGGAGTTGAAATAGATACATTAGGTAAGGGAGAAGGGTTTTCAGTTCCTTGTGTATCATCCCTTTGTGGAGACATGGTTGTATTTTGTAGACCTTCCTGACTATCTCCTTCTTCTTTCTCTTGTTCATCTCTTTTCTCCCCTGAAGACTTATCTTCCATATCCATTTCTTCAGTAGTTTGCTCCTTAATACTATGTTCTTCAACTTCCATGTCCTTAGGATTATACTCTTCTTCTACAATTTTTCCCTTTTTTCCTTTGGACACAAATTTAATCCTAGGTTTGGACACCTTGGATGTGCTTGGAGTATCACGTTTATTCTTTGTTCTCAACTCAACCTTCTTACCTGTTTACTTTAAGACTTCTTCCTCAAATCCGGTTATGAAATCTTCCAAAGAAATACCTTTTCTCTGAAGCCACAGATTCATGTTGGTCAGAATTGGCTCAAACCTTTTCCTTAAAAATATTACCTCATTCTTTGACCATTGTACAATAGGTAAGGGAGAGTTAGCAATATTATGATTAACATAGCTTGAACTGACCACTTCTTCATCATCCACCATATCCTCTGGAATATCAGTTAAACCTAGATATTCAATTTAGTTCAGGGTTAACCTACTATAATCCAACTTTCTGATCTCCTCTTCTATTCTCAAATCAGCCCAGATATCTTCAACCATTGGTTCATGAAATTGAGTCTTTCTCTTTATTCTATCCTTCACTCCCCTATAATCAAATCTGAGACTCTTTTTGAACATTTTCATTGTGACCTGCATTTATGTTTCCATTACCTTGGCCTTAGCAGTAGTTGCCACAGAATATCTACCAATCTCAATAGGAAACCTAAATCCAGGCTTCTTCAACTCCATTTGTTTGTTATGAAAAACAACCATCTATCGACATAATTCCATCAAGACAAGTTTGTTAGAGGGGAATTTTGGCAACATATAAGGATAAAAATGATAAAATCCAACTCTCAAATATGTGAAAATGGAGAATTGAAGAAATAAGCAACCATAACCATTCACCATTGCCCAAGCTTCATCTGAGGCTCTCCTCTGTTCTAACTGGGGATCAAAAAGACACAAGAAAACAACAAAGAAAGCATTATTCACCCTTCTGAAATGATGAATTGAACCTTTCAAAGTGAGTTGGAGATAGTACTGATAAACTGGTACAACTCTCCTCTCTCCATCAAATGTTAAGCCTAGGAAACTTCTCATAGAAGCTGCTATGTACACTAGATATGAAGTCATGTAGAACTTTGAAGTAGTTGACACCTTAGTTAGCTACTCATAAAGAGCATTACTAACTTGTTCTCCCTAGAAGATAGTTTGCTTACCCTTAAGTATGACCTTGATGTATGGATACATCCATTCATGGAAAGTGGAAGATGTAAATAGACCTCTAACTCTACTGAGAAGAGTTATTAGATCACTTACTTCCTCCACAAAGTCACTCCTTGGAAAACTCTTGGGCCATCTAGACAAATTTGGTCTAGCAGTCTTGAGCCACTTAGTGTTTATCACCCTTTCTACCTTTTCTACATCTTTATCATATTCACGCTGAGCAATACCAAAATCTAGTTCTGTAACATTTTCCACTCCCTGACACATGAATACCTTAGCTATGAATTCTCGATCAAGCCTCATGATGACATTGACGTGAGCATCTACTACTGCCCTGGTATCTCTGTTGTAGAAATGAGCAACTTCAAGAACAAACTCTGTATTGTGTGCAGCAATAGGGAATGAAGATACCATATGAATGTTGCTTTTAACAATCTTCTATATATAGGGACTGGGTTTATCTAACTTTGTTCTCTTAACAAATTCAGCCATATCCACATCGTCCATCTCTGTATCTCGTATTTCATCAACATTTGATGTTACTGAAGTTGAGGGAAAGACACCTTGATATTTGTATTTCATGGCTTTGGCTTTCTTTGGAGATGGATCAATCATCTGGAAAGATGACTCTTTCAGATGAATTGAAGACCTCGACAGTTTGCAGGAGAAACTATAACAAGAAGTCATGATCTTGCAGTTAGGGGAAATACTAGTAAGTTTGGGAAACTGCATGTTGACGATCATGATCATAGGAGTGAGCTTGAAAGGGCTAAAGTGCAAGCAGGTCAAAAAAATGAAGGAAAGCGGGCTCAGGATAGCAATTCAGAAAGTTCTCCAGAGTTTAAAAAATTTAGGAGAATGAATGCACAGGTGGCAACATTCACTGCCCTTGCATGTCAAGGGGAGTTCCAAATGTCAGGGAAGCAAAACTTGTCGCTCCTGCATGTAGGATAGCATTTGAAAGGTACAATGCATAAGCGGCAAAATTTGCCACTTCTACATGTAGGATGATTTTGGCAGTGTAACGACGTCGAATTTTACCGCCTTTACATTAAATGAAGAAAATGTAGGGTTTTATGTCCAAGCAGCAAAATTACCCACTCTCACATGAAAGGGTTTTCATTTATGCAAGTGTCTGAGCGGCAGAGTTTACCGCTATCACTTTAAACTTTAAACTGATAAGCATGTGTAGGGAAGATCATATGTATCAGTGGTAGATTTTACCACTGATACACTACCAAATAAACAAGAATGTGAGGGTGGAAAAAATCATTGCCCTTACATATGAAAAATAAAACAACAACTAAGTTTGAAAGGACTCATCGATTCAGTCGGAAGAAATTTGTGACCTGGTGAAAACGGGAAACTAGAGTTTGAAAATTGGTGAATACTACTGATTAAAAATGATGATAAAAAACATATACATCACTTAGGGCTTCAAAATAATCCATAGAAAGACATAAACATCAATCGATTCACACATATAAACCAAAAAAAACATTTAAAAAACACAAACAAACGTCTTCATTACACATAGAAACCCTAGAAACAAAACAAAACCAAAAAACAAAAAACAAAGACATACCTAGAAGAAATGACCTAAACCCTAGGTGCACTCATCAGATCAAAATCCACTCGATTCGTAGTTTACATGATCCAATCGACCTTGCAAGGGGCTTGACAGCTTATCTCTAGAGATTGAGAATGAAAAATAAACAAAAAACAATGACTAAACACCTTTAAAAGTTTTTTTTTTTAAATTTGCCTTAATCATTTACACTAGTGTCATTAATGCACTTTAAGTTCACTCGATACACCGAAGATCTGTTTGAGCAGTGAAATTCATTATCTCCACATATCATAGGCACAACATGCATGGGCCACAAAATTTGCCGCCCTTGCACTTAGAAACAAAAAAGACAAATATGTTATGGTGGCAAAAATTACTGCTTCAACACATAAAATTTGACAAAAACAAAAAATGCATGGGTGGCAAAAATTGTCGCCCCTACATACAACTCAAAGACTAAAAGATGCAATGGCAAAAATTGCAGACCTTGCATGTACACAAAATTTCTCTAACTCTTCAAAATTGTGAAAATCATTTAAACAACTTACGTGAACTTTGAAAAATCCAAACAAGAAAATACTCGAATAGATAATCAAGAGTGAGAGGACTACACACGAAAATGAGATGACTCACCTTAATTTATGAGCTTAGAGTGTAGGTTACGAAACAGACAAGTTTTGTAGGGGTCATCCTACAAAATGAGCATAGCTGATTTTGAGGACAACACAACCATTGACTTTAGGATTGGAATTGTCTTATGTGTGTGAATTGTTCTTGAATTGTGATAAGACCCTTAGAAATTTGGGGTTGGAAAGCCCTTGAACATACACATTATGCTTACCAAATCAAGAGTCACCAAAAACAACTAATTTGATTTACAAGTGTCTTCTAAGTTTGATGTGTCTTCTTCAAGTGCTTGCTTAATCATCACCCTAAACATTCTTGTCCACACATTCATTCTAAGTCATCATATCTTAATCACATTCTTATCACATCTTCATAATTCAACCTTCATATCCTAATCACTCTCCCTAACCACATCCTCCTTATCATTCCATCCTAGTCCAAACCCTAATCATCCTTACCATTCACATAACCCATATCTTAATCATCCTACTTGTCCTATCCTAATCACATCCTAATTACATTATCATCATTCCACATCATCCACTTTCTAATCCAATCAACACCATTCCAAGTCAAACCAACACCTAACCATCATCCATGTCATTCCACATATCCTAATCCATTTTCATCCTAATCATTCTACATAGTCATCCTCTTTGTAATCCAATCAACATCATTCTAATCATTATCATAGTCATATCTAAATCAAATTTATCCTAATCCATCCAATTCATCCAATCTTGTCATTCTACATCATATCATAATCACATCCTACTCATATCTTCATTAAAATCAACCTTCACATCCTAATCATCCTTTCTAAGCACATTGTTTAATCAAATTCATCATAATCACCTCACCCCTAATCATATCCTAATCATTTCCAATTCATCCTAATCACAACCCTAACCCTACAGTAATCATCCCTAATCACCCATCTAATCATCCAATCAATCTCATACTCTATCACATTCCTAGTCATTCCACCTTATCATTACCCGAATCCTAGTCAAGCACTTGTCAACATGGTCCTAATCATTAGTGATCCTATGTCCAAACCAAGACCTAAACTTGTCCTTCGATGGGCCCCTCCTCAAACTTCAAATGATGACAAGACTCATGTTGCATACCTTGAGAAACAAGATGAACTACAATGATTTGAAGAGATGTGTCATTCCATTCCTATACTAGAGAACAAGGGTCTAGCGCCCCAAGCCTATTCACAAGATTATCCCAGTCCACCTTGGCAACAAGAAAAAGTGCCTTTGAATCCTAATGCCACCTTTGACAAGGGAAACACTAGCCTAGCTCATCCACCCTATAAGTACCTTCTACCATTTAATCCTCCATCAAATCCATGTCATAAGTTTAAACATTACAAAAGCAAACCCAAACCCACCAATTCATCCAATCCCTTTGACCTTCCACCTAATCAAGATCAAAGTCCTAAGCCTACAACACCTTCCATCCCTTTTATTCCACCACCATGGGAACTTTCCACTCCACCTAATCCTAAATATGAGTACACACCATCTACCCTCATTATCCATCCACTATATTTTCCATTCACCCATACACTTGCAAAGGATGTGATTCATTGGCTACTAGAATGGAATAGATCATCCCCATATCAAACACCCATTCATGAGCCTATCAATGAACCTTTGAATACCATGTCTAATTCTTCAACCCCATCATGTGGTTCACAAGCTATAAAGTCCATGCAAGAGTCTTCCACTTCCACTTCCATTACAAGTCAAGAGATATGTCAAGGATCTAATCCAAAGCATATGGAACCATTAGCTCCTAATTCAAATCAAGATCAAATCATCTCCATCCAACCCATCTATGACACACATAATCGTACCTATGATCAAGATCCCATATATGATCAAGATCCCCTCTATGATCAAGAAGGCCATGATGATCCCCTTAGTCAACTTTATTCATTCCATGGTCAAGATCTTATCACTCCACCTATCCATGATCCAGAAACATCCACTTATCATGATGAGACACTTGGGTCCCAAGAAAACATAGAAGATCAAACAAATACTTTGGATCTTAATGAACATAATCAAGATCCTAATGATCCTTCCATATCAACTATCGATCCCACTTTAATTCCACCATCATATCCTATTGGTCTTACCACCTTCATCCATGAGTGTTCCTCCTTGGGACAATGACAACCTTTGTCCTCCACCTCATCTTCTCCATCAAATAATGAATCAAGTCTAGTTCCCAAAACACACCTAGTCCCATTGTCCATCTCATACTCAAAAACATGAATTACCAAGGTAAAGGCTTAGGCCTTCATGAACAAGGTATTTTGGAGCCTATCCATGTCAAAGTCCCTCCATGCTCATATGGCCTTGGATACACACCTAAAGGTAAACAACTTCAAGATTTTGGTACTTCCTCCATTCCTCCTAAGTCCGACACTTTCCATCATAAATCCTAACATATACCTGAAACATACGCGGCCATTCCACCTCCGTCATCTTACAAATGTCAAAAGCATGTGACCATACACCTTCCACCACCCATTTTACCTCCACTACTTCCAAATCCCAATATCCCACCATCCACTTTACCACCATTGCTTCCAACACCTAATATTCCTATCATCTATAAATCCCCTTACATTCCTAATCATGATCAATAAATGCACACATTGTCTAAACATAAAGCTTCCACTCCTTCCACCATGTCCATGCGATTCAAAAATAAATATTTGGATGCCTCCTTCCATAAAGCCAATAGTCCTAAGGATCCTCATACCTTAGGACATCAATTCAAAAAGTCAAAGAAAAATACATTCAAAAAGCTATCCAAGCCCATACCTCCAAAAGCAAAGTCCAAAACCAAAATGGTATGGGTCCCTAAACAAAAAATTAAGTCAAATGAGGCATCCAAGTTTCTCAAAAATCCCAACCATCCTCTTCCATCCAAAATTCCCATCCCTTATACAAATCCCCCATCCAAAACAAAAGTCATAAAAATCCTAAGTCTATGTGGGTTCCTAAATCACTAAATCACCCATCCACTAAGAAAACATCACCATTGCTTCCTACACCACCTTCCAATCAAAAGATTTAATGTTTATCATAGTGAGTGCAATAGTTGGTCATGGTTCCATTCCATTCCGCAACATTCCCACATACCTCCATCTTCCCATCTTTCAACCATTATCCTACATATCTTCCCCATTACATCCCTATGGTCCATGCTTTTGCATAAGTCTTTCATCCATCCTTGTGCATCCTTCCATACATAATTCACATCATAATCCACTGTCTTTCCTTTCATAATCCACATCATAATCCACTATCTACCTAATCCATTTTCCCCTCAAGCAATCCCTACCAAAATCAATGAGCATAATGTCTCGACATGGTCCATGCGATGACATGTTTCTCCAATGGGACTATCACCTTTCATGGCACTAGACACGTGAGTCCCTCTATCCATATTCCCCTTCTCCTATCAAAAAAAAAGAAAGAAAAATTAAAAAAAAAGTAAAGAGAAATCCCTTTGTCCAATAGTGAAACCCACCCTTGGTGGTGCCTTAGATAAGTACAATGATGAAAACTTGGCAAACAAGCATCATGTGTAGGTTGATCTTCTATGTCACTTACACTTGGGGGCACACTGTCTCATCTTATCATTTCCATCATGTCTTTCCATACCATCCTACCATCCTTATCCATCATACACATGCCTATCCTATCGAGTCCATCCATCCTCCCTTCCTCCTTTTGATCTTGATAAAGATTGGGGTAAAAATGTTGACAAATGTTTTGGTTATCTCTTGATATACCCCATCCTTCCAAACAATCCTATCATCATCCCATCATCCCAAGCTTTGTCATTTAAATCCTAAGTGTTATACCTAGAATGGGGAATGTTATTCCTATGTGACATAGTCTTCGGAGATCACATCCTTTCCTTCTTATGCATACATCCATTCCATACACTATCACATATTCCTTTTATCCGTCTCTTTATCATGAGTCCTCTATCCCATTTCCTATCACATATCATTTTATCAATTTATTTCACCTACCTCCTTGCACCTGGACTTGGTTTTCCCTTGTCATTGGTATCTAGAACTAAGGCTATCAAAATTGCAACCTAATGTCATTCCCCAAAACATTTCAAAAATCCAAAAAAATCAAAAACATGTCAAAAAAAAACAAAAAAATCACAACACTTCAAGAATACAAAAAAATCAAAACATTCAAAATGCAAAAAAAAATTAAACATTCCCAAAATACAAAAAAATAAAATATCCATCAAAAATCCTAGCAATAAATTCAATCCATAAAATTAATTCAATCACATCATCAAGATCAATTCAAATCAATCAACTCATCAATTATTTCAATCAAATCACTCATTCAAATCATCATTCAATCCAATCAATCAATCCTTCCATCAAATCAATTCAATCAAATCATTCCATCCAAATCAATTCTTCAAATCACTTCTAATCAATCAAGTCAATCCAAACAATGATCCAAATGCAAGCCATCCTCAATCCATACCAATCAAGCTAATCGATCTTGCCAAATTATCCAATTGCATCAATGGTCTTGATCCTAATCTTGACGTAAACCAAATAAATCAATCATTAATCAAATCCTGGTGTTGATTCGCATGGCCAACAACACTAATATCAATCAATCCAATCAATTGTCTTATATAGGATGTTGCATCGTCGAGACCAAACCAGGTGTCTTATATGACATGTTTCATTTCCTGAAACTAGACATCATCAATCAATCAATCACTTAATCATTGGTTTACATCTTGACAGGGGCAATACCTTGTTTGTTTTTAAATCATTTGTGCATGCTTGCTTACTTGCTTGTGTGTGTTATCACTTTATTTTGCATTTGAATCACATCCAAAAACATCAAATATTTCTGAAAAACCAAAAACATCAAATATTCCTCAAAAAACCAAGAACATTCAAATATCCTCAAAAAATCCAAAAACATCGAATATTCTAAAAAAATCACAAAAAAATCATATAACCAACCAAAAATTCCCAAGCAATAAATAGTGTCAACTCGCCTTGTCAAACTACATTGCCTCTGAGATTTCACATAGGCAAGGCCATCTCTAATGAGTCCTTGAGGCATTCCATCGTTAGGTCTTAGGTCAAACAAAGTCCACCTTGTCAAACTACGCCTCTAAGCTTTCACATAGGCAAGGCTATCTTTGATGAGCCCTCGAGGCATCCCACCCTTAGGTATTAGATCACACAAAGTCCACCCAGTCAAATTACGTTGTCTCTGCGCTGTCACATAGGCAAGGCCATCTCTGACGAGCCCCTAAGACATTAGGCCAGTCCCTTAGGGTTCGTCAAGTCAATTGTCATAATAAGTCATTCCTTAATGAGATGGACACTTTGACTAGACTAAAGCAATCAAATTTTCACAAGGAAAACAACCTCAACAAGAAGACTCATCAAAAACAACCAAAAAATCATTCCTCATCACTCGCATGGTGATAATTGAACATTTCTCTAAGTAATCTTCATCACCAACCACATGGAACATAGTCGAAACTAGACTTTATGCCTTAGGCGACATGTTTCATCTTTCAGACATCATCTCAAACTTGTGGTATTTTCAAAACTAGACCACATGTCTTATACCAAATGTCACAATCTTATCACTTTCCTTAGATAGGTAGGGGCATCGTCGAAACCAGACCAGGCATCTTATATGGCATGCTTCCTATCTTGAAACCAGACCCTACTCATCTAATCATAATCAAACAAACAAACACATATCACTTGGCACACGATCTAATGGCTGTTGACTCTGTTGGTCTAGTTTGTCTTATCTTTCATTTGGATTGTTGTTCGATCTTGTTCTTATGTTTCTCAAGGCAGTCCCTAAGTGATGAAGAGAAGTGAGGATAAAATAAGGTCTTTTTCTTTGATTTCTATTTGTGGTTTGTCTTGGCAAAATGACTAGGGCAACTAGGTTCCTTGTGTGTGATCAGGATTCCATTTGGTGTGAATCAAAGACATCCCAATGCATTGGAAAGATTAAATGTTTCCTTGCATAAGGACTTGCATACCTCAAGGTTATATCATCGCATGTCCCGACAAGGTACCATGGTTACTAGTCCAAGTCAGGCATTCCTTGTCTGTCATGTGCATGTTTTGCAAAGGACTATGCAATGTACACTTTGGCCTATGACTTACCATTGTGTATGTCGTCCCTTGAAATAATAATTCTATGATGATAAGCAAAAACTACAAGTGAGAAGCTCAAAAATCTATCAAAGCAAGATCTCATTCCCATTCTTCTAGCCAATATTCATTCCTCCACCATCTCTCTCTTTGGCATCTTTATTTCTTCTATTCACTCTACCATTATGGCATACTTTTCAGGAAATTTCCCAAATTTTCAAAAAAATTGACAAATTTCTCGAGGGGGCACACTATCTCGCTTCATCTGGGGCACGTTGGGGCATGTCCGGGGCATATTTTTAAAATTTTCTTTGACACAACGTCAGAATTGACATTGTATCAAAGGGGCAAAATGTAGACACTTTTAAAAATGTCCTCAGCTCGCAAGCATCACATTCATTTCAATTTCAACTATTAATTAAATAATTTTAATTATTTAATTAATTCAATTTCATCCTTTCTCATCATTTGTCTATGCTTCTTCTATAATTAAATAATTAATTTTGATTAATTGATTATTTAATTATTCACACTCTAATGTCCCTCTTCACTTAATCGATTTAAACGAATAAACATTTGTTTCAATACCCCTCACTTAATTAAATAAATCTCATTTGTTTAATTAAGGGCTCACATGTCCCACTTCAAATAAATTAAATAAATTGGGCAAATTTATTTAATTTAAACTCCCTCACACCTCATCATATTTTTGAATTTTAAATTCACTCTTGTCTTGTAGTGGAGGGAAATCCTAATCGATCTCAACCCTTCATTTTGCTCCAAAGTCAACATTAGATCCTAGCCCTTCATTCAAGCATGCTCTTCTATAAAATAATTTCTACAACCATTTTTCATCTCTCTTAGCTCTCTCTAAGCTTAGAACCTGACCCTAATCTTTTGTACACTCTACAAAATCTTGCTAATCACTCTGCTACGCCCTTAATCCTATAGTGTGTATAGGGTTATGAATAGTCGGCTTGTGGCTATCTTAACTCTTAATTAAGTCATATTATCATTATTTTATTGTTATTTAGTTGTTTAGGTCGGCCTAAGGCTTATATAGGCCCATCTAAGTCGGCCTAGGTGATATCCTAGGCATAAATAGGCCCATCTAAGTCAGCCTAGGTGATATCCTAGACATAAATAGGTATATATATAGGAGGTAGTGAGTCTTATTTCATATTTTCAGTATGGTGTTCTCATTGAAGACTATTGGAGGTATCCCCCTCGAAGTGGTTTTGGAGGTTGCCCCCTCGAAGTGGCATATTATTATCAAGTGTTTGTAGCATATTTACTATTATATTCAGATATTATGCAAGTTGTTTCATTACAAGTGGTATCAAAGCATGATCTTGGCACCGTGAAGACAAAAACTAGGCGATTTTTTTCTGTTTTGGAGGTCATTTTGGAAAGCACATAACTTTCAAATTTTGGTGAATTTTTTTTTTATTTTAAAAGGGTTTTTGAAGAACATATTGAAGCTACTACAGTCTAGAATTTAGAGCATTTGGAACAAAATTAAGCGAGTTATAGTAGAATTAGGGTTTCTGCCTTTATTTTTTGAAAAACGTATATCTCTCTTATTTTGTCGAATCTTTAAAAGATGTTTTGTGGGTTTTTCAATATAATAGTGAAGCTACTACAGTCCAAATTTGAGAACAATTGGAGTAGAATAAAAGGAGTTATTTATAAATTAGGGCTTCCACCAATTTCTCTCTCCAGGCTGTACAATTTTGAATTTCTTCACAATTTTTTCAGGGAAGTGAGATCTTGGCCCTGGTAAGTTACAATAAAAATTTTAGATTGATTTGATTTGTTTTGTGTGATTTATTACAAAATTATTTTTTCCAATCATGACGAGTCCTTTAACAAGGGGCAAAAAGAATGTTACCACACCGGGAAAAACTCCAAGCACGGAGGAGGTGGAAAATGAGGATGTTGATCAAAAAGAATATGAAAATATACTTGAACTTATTCATAAAGAAAATAGCAAGATGAAAGGTGAAATCTTGTCCATTATGGGTGAACAAATGAAAGGGTTGGCTAAGTCATGTGATATTGAGAAAATTCTAGAGATACTTTCCAAACATAAGCAGTCACAACACCAAGATGTAGAAGAAGAGGATTCTACAAAAGGGAAGGGTGTTTTTGGGTTTGAATCAAATCTCAAGATGGATCATCACACCACTCATTTTATGGCAAGGAATTTCACACCAAAGTTGGATATGTGAAAGTTTGATGGTCAAGATCCTACCAATTGGCTCTGTCAAATAGAGCAATTCTTTAATATCCACCATGTTCCATGTCAACAAAAGGTGGCCGTGGATTCCTTATACTTGGAACCTGATCAATTCATTTGGTACCATTGGCTATGTGAAGAAAAGAAAGCAAAAGGATGCATTGTCACTTGGTCGGTTTTCCAAGAAGAACTCATTACTCATTATGGTGAAAATCTTATGGATAGCTACTTCAGCCAAATTACCAAATTAAGGCAAACAGGTATGGTCAAGGATTACATTCATCAATTTCGTACTTTGTCTTCAAGAGTGGAAAATGTGTCTACAGAAAATTTGTTGGAGCTATTCATTGGTGGCCTAAAGGATCACATTAAATATGAGGTACGCATGTTCTGTCCAAATTCCATCTTAGATGCAATGATTATGGCAAGCCAAGTAGAGGAAAAATTTATGGTTAATAAAAGTCAAGGTTTTATAAACATAAGAGATAAAAGCACTCCTACACAGTCACTTCCACAACCTACTAGGCTAACACCACAACAAATTGAAGAGAAGAGAGCAAAAGGATTATGTTTTAATTGTGATAGCAAATATAGTAGAGGACACAAATGCACTGAAAAGAAATTGTTCTATATTGAAGGGCCAAGTGAGGAAGAAGAAGAGGTACCAATAGTAGAGAGTGATAATGAGATAGAGGAGGAGTCAAGAGATACTCAACCAATCATTTCTTGCCATGCACTTTTAGGTTTTAGTACTCCACAAACTCTCAAGGTAGTGGGTTTCTTAAAGAAAGAAAAAGTAATAGTGTTGATAGACTCAGGTAGCACTCATAACGTCATCAACAAAAAGTTGGCCACTCGTCTAAATTGTTTTATATGTCTAGCTCCAGAATTTTAGGTCTTGATTGCAGATGGCGGTACTGTTAGTTGTTCAGGAAAATGCCATAGCATTAAATTATCCATGGGAGATTATCATCTTAATTGTCCAATGTATGCTATCTCAATGAGTGCAACAGATATTGTTTTGGGAGTACAGTGGCTCACCACTTTGGGAACAATTGAATTGAACTTCCAAGAACTATTCATGCGCTTTCAATCAGAGGGAAGAACAATAGAATTACGAGGGATGCATGCAAAGTCACCACAGATAGTAAGTTCATACCAAATGCAAAAGATGTTGAAGAAGGGGGTAGATGGGATGGTAGCCTAATTATTTTCATTAGAAGCATATCACTCAAAGGCTTCTACACCATTGGATCTACAAGCAATTATAGATAAGCACTCTGTAGTTTTTGGGGAGACGCCAAAAGGATTCCCTCCTAGGAGAGATCATGATCATGCCATTCAACTAGTACCAGGGAGCCAACCACCCAACATTAGGCCCTACAGATATCCATATGCTCAGAAAAGTGAGATTGAGAAGATAGTTCAAGAGATGCTAGAAGCAGGGATTATCAAGCATAGTCAAAGTGCTTACTCATCTCCTGTGGTAATGGTGCGTAAGAAGGATGAAACTTGGAGGATGTGTCCAGATTACAGGGAGCTTAACAAGTTCACCATAAAAGATAAGTTTCCTATTCCACTAATTGATGATTTGTTAGATGAGCTTAATGGTGCTATTTATTTTACAAAACTTGATCTCTGTTTTGGTTATCATCAAATTAGAATTAGAGATGAGGATGTACATAAGATAGCTTTTAGAACCCATGAGGGCCACTATGAATTTTGGGTAATGCCTTTTGGTCTCACTAATGCACCATCGACATTTCAAAGTTTGATGAACTCTATCTTCAAGCCATTTTTGAGGAAATTTGTTTTGGTATTTTTTGATGAACTCTAGCTACATGGGAGAATGAGGAATTCATGCAAAAGCATCCACATTTGGTCAGCATTGAGGACAATGCTTCTCTGAAGAGGGGGGCATGCTATGCCCTTAATCCTATAGTGTGTATAGGGTTATGAATAGTCAGCTTGTGGCTATCTTAACTCTTAATTAAGTCATATTATCATTATTTTATTGTTATTTAGTTGTTTAGGTTGGCCTAAGGCTTATATAGGTCCATCTAAGTCAGCCTAGGTGATATCCTAGTCATAAATAGGTATATATATAGGAGGTAGTGAGTCTTATTTCATATTTTTAGTATGGTGTTCTCATTGAAGACTATTGGAGGTATCCCCCTTGAAGTGGTTTTTGAGGTTGCCCCCTTGAAGTGGCATATTATTATCAAGTGTTTGCAGAATATTTACTATTATATTAAGATATTGTGCAAGTTGTTTCATTACACCCTCATTTCAGCTTCTCTAGATTTTTACAAAACATGCAAAATCTGAGAACATAGTGGTGAGATTGAGGAGGACAATGGAGATTAGTCAATAGCTAGCTTAGAATCATAGTTTATTTCATGTTTATTTGATTGATTTTGTAGCTAGTTTGAACTCCATTGGGAGCTAGGGTTTGTTGTCATTGTTTTCTACAAGTTTGATAAGGATTTTCCCTATCTCATCTGTCATTACAAAACCTAATCGAACACCATTTCAATTGAGGTAACACTAGAGACAATTCACTCCATTATCAGATTCTCTCCATTCGATAATGACACAAGAAATAAACAATAATATTTTGAAGCTTCCTCCTACTTTTTCATTAGACAGTAGCAAGATGCAAGGACCTTCATTTGATGATAATGCCTATTGTCACTATCATCATTTAGTAGGGCATGGCACTAAAAGATGTATGTGTCTTAAACATGAAATTCAAGACCTCATTGATTCTAACATAATACAAGTGACTGGTGTGAATGACAATGTAAATAAGTTGTTAGCCCCTCCTAATCAAAATCTACAAATCTTCTCTAATCTTTTTCCTAAGCATAACGGCAACAACATGGTGGAACAATAGAGTGAAGTAGAGCATGAAGATGAATATCTTGACTATGATGAAATAATTGGCATAATAGAAGTAGATAAGATGGAAAATGAAGATCTACCTCGACCATGAGGAAAAGGTATCTATGTTGAGTTTCCTCCTCCATTATCCCTTTAAGGATCTAGAGATAACCAAAATGCACAAGGTATGCAAATGGAGTAGCCTACATGTAATCACTTTAATCAAGAGAAAGTTGTAACAATGAAAAGCATACCATTTCATCGTGAGCGGTTCATTCATCACGTAAAGTAGAATAAGAAAATAAAAGAAAGAAAAAGAGCAAGGCATGAGTCATCTATTGAAAAAGGTAATGATTCACCTCCCCGCAAGCATCAGAATATTTCAAACATAAACAATCTTATGAAACAAGCATCCTATGACTACTTGGCTAATGAAAATCAAACAGTCATGAATCTCTCCTCTATTCCACCACACTTAATAGAGAACCTCTCCAAGATGGTCATAAGCTTGGTCTCCTTTTAGATAAACATATTTATATTTCTCTCTATATATGTGTGTGTATGTGTTGTGTTCCCCCATGTAGTGTTAACTTTTGTTTAGGTCTCCTAGGATGACCCTTGATACTCTTGTAATGTCAAGGATACAAGGAGATCGATTTTGTTGTGATACTTCTTCTATTTGTTTCTCTATACTTCTATTCTCCTCTCTCTCTTATTGCAAATTTTGTGTGTTGCCTTGGGGGCATCTTCCCACATTTTAAACCTAAGTCACTTTTGTCCCCTCTCTCATTTTTTGTGATTTCATTCTTTCGTGGCTCTACTAGTTGGTAAATGACAATAACAAATAAACACTCATAAGTACTGCATGTCCCTACAACAAGAATAAAAATGGACCCAGTCCATATATGAAGATGGGGTTAATTTGATACTGATGCTTCACTAGAAGAATCACTTTGTGTCATGATGTGATCATGTGTTGTGTTGTGAATATCTTGTAACAAACCTTTGCAATACTCTAAATCTTCTTCTAGGCACTTTGGAATGTTTTTGTATCTCACCTTGTAGCTACACTTAGTTTTGAGATACCTAAAGTATAACCTAACGGCTATACTTGGTCCCGAACCTAGAAGTGTAGCCTTGTTTTATTAAGTGGTATGTTGCCTTATTTCGATTTACAAGATGATTTGGTTGTTATCTTAGCTTAATATTTTCTAACTAAAGTTTGTTAATTTTTAGCATATAATACTAATGTGTTTCTATTGTGATTGTTGGGAACAACTCAACGATCGTAAGAACATGTCACTTTGGGGCATGAGCTTTGCGAAAGCTCTTGTTCCCTTGTGTGTTTTCAACCATACCTTAAACATGATTGCTACCAGCAAGTGGGATCAATCACTTTAAGGTGGGGGCATATATTGCATGGTAAATGCTTGGATATCTTAGATATTGTGATAAAGCGTGTTTGTGTATACTTCCTTTTCACTGTAAGGTGCCTCTATGATGCAGGTGGGGTCATATACTTGGATTTCTATTGCGTATGCTTCTTTTTCACTGTAAGGCATCTTCGTGATGTAGGTGGAGTTGTATACTTTGTACACATGCTTCTTTTTCACTATAAGGCATCTCCATGATGCAAGTAGGGTTGTATGTTTTTAAAAGCCCTTCTGCAAAAGGTAGGATTATGTATTCCCTTAAGTGGTTGCACATCCTTTTAAAAGCCCTCTACAGAGATGGGGTTGGATCTTGAGCTTGTTGATAACTGAGAGGGGGGTGAATCAGTTATCTTGATTATTTCAGCTTTCTGAACTTTCTTAACAATTAATGCAGCATCAAATCAAATAAGCATACATAACCATGAAATGGAAATAACATAAATACACATGACACAACGATTTTGATGTGGAAAACCCTGTTAGGGGAAAAACCATGGGCTAACTAACCCAAGATTGTATTCTCTGTTAGAAGAATAAGATAGTACAAAATGGTACTTGCCAATTAGGGCTCACTGCCCGAGCACACTGCTCACAAGAGGCTCACTACCTACAATAGTTTATACAAGGAAACTAGATACTTGAACTGATGAGAAGCATCCACACATGCTAAGGTTTAGTTCCAGTTAGGCTCAATACACTGATCTACTGCACTTCATTCTTCCTCTTCTTTGGTGTTGTTGTCCTGTCACATACCGGACCTGTATTACTATTGTTACTCTGCTCTACTACTTTTCTTCGCACTCCACAACTCGCTACACACACATTCATATCTAAATCCATCTAGTATATATATCCACACCAAGGGTTTCATCCACTTTCTAGTCGGCATCTGGAATACTCAATATTTTCCCAAACTTTGATCTGTCGGTTGAATCTTTGCATACCAAGTAATGCGGATCAAAGAGATGCCTATTGAAGTCATTAATCATGTAAGCCAATCATGAATGATACCTTAGGAAACTTAATCACCATCAATATCACATCTGGATTTAGGTCTGATGCTCTGCCGGTTAGGTCTTCCTCTGTCTATTCTACCAATCAGGAACCCAACACTCAAGTGCTCATATCTGTTCACTCTTCTATCACCAGAGGCTAAGTCCTTGGAATATATCAGTCAAGGTACTCCTCTTGACTTCCCCAAATCCGCACTTTACTGAGATACTTCCTTTGAGAGATCCGGACCTGACTGTTAGACCTTGCTACCTGCTCTGTTCTTGCTTACCAAACCACAACACTTCTTCAATCTGACTTCTGGTAAAGACACACCATGTCCTGCAAATGTGTGGAATGGACTTTCTTGCCATCAATGACAACACTAATGAAGCCACATAGTGTCTCTTGCCAACAATCTCCCCCTTTGGCATTGATGGCAACACTTAGTGAAAAATGACTAAGTGTCACACTATACTCCCCCTTGGATAATGCTCTGTTCTTATGAACATTTTCCGAAGCTCCCCCTTAGCTAGATGCCTCATTTTTCACTCTCCTTACTCCACCTTTGACATCAATGGCAAAGGATGGGGTCCGCACATCAAAATTTACAAAACTCAATCTATACTTAATCGCATAAGTATATTATCTAGTTATACTTTACATATACTTTAGTATATCTACAAAAGTGTTTTTCAATTGTACAAGTTATGTTGCCCAACTCAGCTTCATCCTATCCAAAATTCAGATGTGACCACTCAATAGGAATGCAAAAGCTTCTACCTTCTTGAGATCTGTCGGATCACTGGTCCGGGCTGTGGCCTGAGCATCAGTTAGGGCTTCATGCATGGCCTCTAACTTAGGGATAATGATCCCTCTAAGTTCACTCAATCTGTTTATTCTATTTTTCTTCTCCTTCTCAAGTGTCTTTATTTCATTTATGACTGCAATAGTCTAACACTCTTGAATTACTATGGAGGAGGATAGAGGATCAAAACTTTGAGATAAACTTAACAGTTTATCCTCTTGCTCTTTTACTTTCTTCTCAATGTCCTTGGTCACTTTAGGCCAGGATAAACAAAATTTATATATATCTCCCCCATCTTTGAGAGCATTTTCTAGGTTCTTTATTCCGATATCCATAACTCTCCTATCATTTGATATTAACCCTTGTACCTCTGATAATCTTTTTACCAAAAACTCCTTCCAAACCTTATCTTCTACTGACTTTTCTAAGGAATCAAAATGTGCGCTAACACTATTAACTAGAGATTTGAGATTACAAGATGAAGAGGCTAAGGGATCCTTCTGAAAACATGGCAAGATCTTCTCCAATACACCGGATGCAATTTCTATAAGCTTGCAGTCTTCCATGTGAGACTTCAGAAGTTTTTCCTTTATCTTTGCTGAAGTAAAGGATGCTAGCTTCATGGTTTGAACCGGGGAGAGGGAGTCAAAATTGAACATTCCTTGAAGAAGTTTCGGTTCATCAAATTCCATCATCTCTTTGGTTAAGAATTCTTCGACTGCCTCTAATGTGTCTCTTGCCGGAGACAGAGTTTTCTCCCCTTCTGTATCCTTACCACTATCATCTGTGGCCTTCTCTGTTGGAGTTTTCTCTCCTTCTGTAGCCTTACTACTGTCATCTTCTTTTTCCTTCTCCTCTACTTCTTGACTGATCTTCTCTTCTACTCTTTCTTTTTCTTTGGATCCGGAGTCTACAGGGGAAACTGGAGGAGAGATGTTTGCTTGTTCATGGACCTCCTCTTCCAGAGCAGAGGAATCTAAGTCCTTACCTTTTTCTTCACCTGTCTCCTTTACCTCTTCTGCCACTATCTCAGTAGATTCTTCTTCAACATCTGTAGCTGAGGGATCATCACCTAAGTCCTCTATAATAGTAATGTTGAATCTTTTGTATGCATTTCGGAGGATCTCTTCTATCTCTTTTGCTACTTTGTCAATTTCTCTGAGCATAAGCTAATTCATTCTAGCTTTGCTCTGGAACTCATCCTTACAGTCTTTGAAGATCATATTCTTCCGCTTAGGAGTGATCGAAGGATATAGCTGAATAGCTATCTGTTCTCGGATCTCAAGATCCTTTGCCATAGCATTATTTTTTTCTTATTTCTAATTCCTTCTCTAGGATTTTGGGAATAAGAGATATGATTTCAATAAAAGCCTTGTTGTAGATATTCAAATACCTAACTGTGGCTTCTTGCAAGATCTTTTGGTCAGCTTCATTGTAATCATCATAGAATTCAGCCATTGGTTGAAGGTTCCCATCCAAAGTAACTGATTTTATGATGTCATCAATGCATAGAGTAGGCTTCTCAACAAATTCTTCTGTTACTTCTTCAGTAGAGGGTTCACCAGATGTTTTCCTTTTCTTCTTCATTTTCGTTACTTCCTCATCTGATTCTGTCTCTTCTTCATCCTTTTGGCTTGTGTAAGACCTTGTTGCCTTTTTCTTGGTTCTCTTCTCTCCTTTTCCAGATGTCTGAGCTTCCAATTTTGAAGCCTTTTGACCCTTGGAAGTGGCAGGTGTAGAGCTTTTGGTTGATCTGGTCTGGGAGGGGGCTTGCACCGGAGCACTTTCTTTTCCAGTTTCTTGCTTTTCTTTCTCTTCCCTTTCCATTTTCTCTCTGTTGGCATCAAATGCCTCTTTTGAAATTCCATGCCTCTTGGCAAATTCTTCTACCTCTTTTCTCACTTTTCTGTTCATCTCTAGTTGTCTGAGCTCCACATGGATTTTTACACTTAATTCTTCAAAGGTTCCAAACCTTTCTGCCTTAGGATCCTTGGGCTGACTTAGCATGTGTTGAACATGCAACTCTACAATTTTCTCATCAACTTCATACCCCATTGGCATGATCCACACTGTTCTTGGTTCTACTACCTCCATTAGGCACTGATCAATTTCTACCATAAAGCATACTATATCTTTATATTTTTTAACTAGGGATTGGGGAATTCTTTCTCTAGCCTTTATCATGCTTTGGAAGTTTTGAAGTAACCCCATAGTGTTGTGTTTTGTACCTTGGCATCACCAAGCCCATGCAAGTAATCCCTGATTTGTATGGCAACTGGTCTATCATTTTGCCACATCCAGCCACTAGATCTAGGTAGCTCATTCATGTAGTAGAAGAACAGACAGAGTATCAGGCCACCATATTTGAAGGAATTCTTCTTGTCCTTCTTTATCTTCTGTAGATTCTCTAAAAGTTGGTTTAGGAGAAGCTCACAAAAGTCATAGTCAACATTTTCTTTTAGCATCTGATAGGCTGTGTAGATTGCAGTTCCAGGTACTGAATTTTACCTACTAGAGTGATAAATCTTGTAACCAATTATCATGGATGCAAATTTGATACCCGGATCAGTGATATCTTCAATTGTCATTGCCCTCTTGTCAAACTTTGATCCGGTAGCCTCACTCATAGTTTGGTTTTTGACAGATTTGAGAATAGGCAGCTTTCCGGATGAGTGTAAACCAGTTACCACCCTAATAGCATCTTTTGTGATCTTGAATGGTCCATTCAACCACATGAAGTTATCATGCACTCTGCTCAAAATATACTGGACCCATTCTTCTTCTGCAAAATAGGGGAAATGAATGCATTGTGCAAAATGCTTGTCCCGGATGGCTTTATACTGAGTTTTGAGTTCAAATGAGTCATCTATCAAATTCTTGTGATAGATGTCAACTAGCTTAGATTCCCCAAATTCTTCAATATTCGCATGAATATATGCCCTAACATCTTCTACATGCAGAACCCCATGCGGAATGCTTGAAAAGGCACCTAGGGGATCAACTTCAATGGATTTATAAGGATGTTTCTTGAATTTAGGGCGCAACCTATTAGTGATCTTTACAACATTCAGTGTAGCCATCTTCAAAAGATTTACAGAGAAATATTCAATAACGAAAAATACCTTTTGCACTTCTAGGGTTCGCGGAGTGAGCTGGATTGATTTGCTGGATGAATCGACTTCAACGGTTGAACTTTGAGAATTTGAAACAATTTGTTGCAGAGCTCCTTTTCTTTTCTTCTTGAATGTAAATGTGCAAATGACAAACGAATGAACCCTTTTTTTTCTGGGAAAGCCCTAATTCCACACTGCAATAAATGCGCAACTTAAGTCATTCTGGTTGCCTTGTTCTTCTTATTCTGAGACAGATCTTTTCTGAATCACTAAACTACACTTAGAGTTAGGTGAATAGTGACAATCTATCTTCCTTTCCCTAATCATTTGAGCTATTCACATACCAAGATTCCATAATTTTTGAATCAAGACGGATCTAAATGTGAGAATCCTATTTTTACCGGATGACTATTAAATCATATCAATCTTGGTAGATTAGACTCTTCAAATCTTCTTGCGGATCTTTCATATCTTTACCAAACCTACTTTAGTTTTCTTTAAGAACCCTTTAATCCGCAACTTCCCATGTGCCAATATCAGGCACCAATTGACTAGCTGGGGGAATTGGTTTTTCTTAGTGACTCCCCCTAAGCTAGAGCTCATCTATTCAATTTCTGGAAGGATTATCAGCACTAGATTCTGGTGTGGATCCATCCCCAACATTCTCTATGCTTCTCTTTACCCAAATCTTATTCATCTCCCTTTGAATTTCATCTGCATTCACTTTTCCTTTTCTTTTGTCTTGGTTCTGTTCTGGACCCCTTTTGTCTTGATTCTTACTTCTACAAAATTTGGCAATATGACCGGATCTATTGCAATTATAGCAAATAATATTTCTTTACATATTTGACTCATATTCTCTTTATCTACACTGGGTAGCCATATGTCCCATTCTATTGCATGCAAAGCATCTACCATTGAATGAACTGTTCATTTGTGTATTTCTACACTCATGTGATTTGTGACCATACCTTTTGCAATTGAAGCATTGTCTGGAGAAGGATGTATTAGTCTGATTCATTCTTCTTCTGCACTGATTTGCTTTATGACCAAAGTTATTTCAATTGTTGCAGTATCCATTGAAAAATGGATATCTTTGAGCATTTGGTTGCCTTACCAGAGCTCTTCTAGGCCTATTTCTTAGATTTTCTGATATGGAGTTCTTCTAACTGGATCTAGAGCTTTCACCTTTTTCATACCCCAAGCCTTGCTTGTCATCTACCCTCTTTTGGCTTTGAAGAAGAACTTCAAGTTGAGCAGAGCTTATCTTGAATTTCTCTTTGTATTCATTTGTTGTTTGAAGATCCCTTTTAAGAGTGTCAATTTGATTCTCAAGTTGTTCTTCATTATCTCTAGCTTCTTCAAGATCAGATTCTAGATGCCTAATTATTCTATCCATTTTGTGGCAGTATTCTGACTTCTCCTTGAGAGATTGTCTTAGATCATTTTCAGTTTTTCTTTTCTCTTCAATTTCTTGGGTGAATTTCATAACTCCTAATTCCATTTCATGTCTTACCATAATGACCTCTTTTGATAACTTTCCACATAACTTGGTTTTCTCCTTCAGATCTTCATTTGTATCATTGGTTTCACCTTGATTTGCCAATTGCTGAAGTAGATCCTTTCTCTTTTTCATAGAAATACTCAGTTTCCCTTTTAGTTCATTTATGAAATCATCAACCTGTTTGAGTCTTTCCTTCAATTCATTGACTTCAGAGTTAGATTGTTCAAGATCATCTAGGGCAGACTAAAGTTGTTCACTCATACCATACACATCCATTTGAATTCCCAGACCTTTCTCAAGCTATTAGGCCCTGTTTGGAGGAACTTGGCTTTGATACCAATTGTTGATAACTAAGAGGGGGGTGAATTAGTTATCTTAATTATTTTAGCTTTCTGAACTTTCTTAACAATTAATACAGCATCAAATCAAATAAGCATACATAACCATGAAATGGAAATAACATCAATACACATGACACAATGATTTTGACGTGGAAAAGCCTGTTAGGGGAAAAACCATAGGGTAACTAACCCAAGATTGTATTCTCTGTTAGAAGAATAAGATAGTACAAAATGGCACTTGCCAATTAGGGCTCACTGCCCGAGTACACTGCTCACAAGAGGCTCACTACCTACAATAGTTTATACAAGGAAACTAGATACTTGAACTGATGAGAAGCATCCACACATGTTGAGGTTCAGTTTCGGTTAGGCTCAATACACTGATCTACTGCACTTCATTCTTCCTCTTCTTTGGTGCTACTGTCCTGTCACATACCGAACCTATATTACTATTGTTACTCTGCTCTACTACTTTTATTTGCACTCCACAACTTGCTACACACACATTCATATCTAAATCCATCTGGTATATATATCTGCACCAAGGGTTTCATCCACTTTCTAGTCGGCATCTAAAATACTCAATATTTTCCCAAACTCTAATCTATTGGTTGAATCTTTGCATACCAAGTAATGTGGATCAAAGAGATGCTTATTGAAGTCATCAATCATGTCGGCCAATCATGAATGATACCTTAGGAAACTTAATCACCATCAATATCACATCTGGATTTAGGTCTAATGCTCTACTAGTTAGGTCTTCCTCTGTCTATTCTGCCAATCAAGAACCCAACACTCAAGTGCTCATATCTGTTCACTCTTCTATCATCGGAGGCTAAGTCCTTGGAATATATTAGTCAAGGTACTCCTCTTGACTTCCCCAAATCTATACTTTACTGAGATACTTCCTTTGAGAGATCCAGACCTGACTGTCAGACCTTGCTGCCTGCTCTATTCTTGCTTACCAGACCACAACACTTCTTCAATCTGACTTCTGGTAAAGACACACCATGTCCTGTGGATGTGTGGAATGGACTTTATTGCCATCAATGACAACACTAATGAAGCCACACAGTGTCTCTTTCCAATAGAGCTATTCACCCTTAAGCATGTCTTTAGCAGTTGTGGTAGCATAGCGCAACCATCATATGTGTTTGGCATGTCTTAGATGGTGGAGCATAGTGATGAGCTCATCCCTATTGCTTATGTTTTATGTGTTTAAGATGTATAGTGTGTCGACGATATACTCTACAACGCTCGTGTATTCCATGTGTTTTTCATGCATCTTCCTTGCATGTCTTGCATGTTTTAGTGGTAATGCATAGCAATGAGCTCCCCCACGCCGTGTGTCTTATGTGTTTTAGTGGTAGTGTGTAGTGATGAGCTTCCCCCATGCTGTGTGTTTTGTGTGCTTTTGATGGCAACACATAGCAATGAGCTCCCCCATCGCCTAGTTAGGGTTTTATAATTGTTTAATCATGTCTTCTCTTCATGTATGCCTTGTGTACTATGTGACTACATTCGTGCCTTCTCCATGTATTGTGTGACAATGTTCGTGCCTTCTTCATGTATTACATGCCTTTTACTATCTTCTTCATGTACTGTGTGCTTCTTCACTATCTTCTCAGTGCCTTGTGTGACTGTCAAGTGTTTATTATGTTTGCCTAAGCTTGGGGACTAGAAATGGTCTTCCAAACATAGGGTGTGTCTTCGCTCTAGTGTTTGATGTGTTTGATATGCTTTGACCATACTTTAATGCATGTATTGATCGTAAGATCATATACACATTAAAGTGGGGGCTAAATGTTATGGAGTAAAAGTGGACAAATGACTTTTTACCTCCTTGTTTAGCTCCTAAGCCCCTATGATTACATTATACATTCTAAATATTCATCCCGATGTAAAATTCCCTGAAACCAATGTAAATTGGGAACAAGGGGGCCATATTTTACCTTACCTCAGACCAAAAGGGAGCCCAAAGACTTGGGTGGTACCGCCCAAGTCTCTCCTGATTTGTTAGGGCAAATTTAATTGTATGTCGACATAGGACCTTTAAAGAGGTTTCTCTTGGTCAACTCTTTTGGTTTAATTTCATGAATGTTAGTGGGAAAGCATATATAAGTGTGCTTTTGAATTTATTATGAACCTAGATAGAGATAGCCAACTTGAAGCATTGGAGTAAAGAGATTTCAAAGCATTCATTGTGATTCTAGAGTAGATTTGTGTTGTCATTGTGTGTATTGTTGTAGGTTTGAAGTTATCATTTATCTCTCCTTATGAGTTGAAGAGCCTTCATCCTCCTAAGGATTACATCACATAGGTGATATCATTGTTGTTCATCACCATTTAATTCATCATATTGATTTTGTGTTTAGCCTCTGCCCTGCAAAGACACTCTCTTTATCTATCAATGGTGTTGGGAAGTTTGAATGCTATATCAAGATTTGACTGAGGCAAGTCCCTAAACACCATAACCTCCAAATCCCTTCTCCTCTTCTTGTGTGCAAGTTACAGGTGCGAGATCTAGAAAATATGAAGATACAGGAAGACTGAGCAAGGATCAGGGTTTCGAGATTCGACAACAGTTCGGGATGATTCCACTATGCAAGACTTGGGCAGTGGCGCCCTAGTCTTTCTTCCCGTGCTAACTCCAGATCTGGCATCAGGGCAGTCTCTGTAGCATTTCTCTAGTTTACAGTTCCTAAAGCTTCAACCTTTCAGTGCTTGGACGGTCTTGAAATAGTCCTTCGACATCTCTACTTCCAAGACACAGGTTTTGACATCTCCCTGATTCTCCCTGTACAATTGGTTTTTGGAGATGTGTTGTACATCTTTTGGTATAATCATATCATCATAGGATTAGGGTTTGTTGCATCATTGACCTAGGGTTTGATAAAAATCTTGATTAAATCTGATATTTCCATAGCACTCTTGAGTACAAGATCTGTAGCTATGTCTACCTCCATTTGGTAGTGATTTGGCTCAGTCTTGTCCTTGAATTTTATTGTGAAAGAGGGTTTGATCTAGTGTGCAGGCTAGTTTACATCATTCATCTTTCTCATAAATAACAAATGCTAGAGCCACATTTCAATGAGCCATGGACATAGCATTTAAGGGATTTATCAGGAAAAACATAAGCATCTACTTGGACGATCTTATGGTCTTCTCAAAGAAACATCGAGATCATATAAAAGACCTAAGAAAAGTACTACAACGATGTAGGGACCATGGAATATCCCTCAACCTGAGGATGTATTTATTTGGTGTTATAGAAGGAAGACTCCTTGGGCACATCATTTCAGAGAAGGGAATTACTGTTGATCTTAAAAGGGTAGAGGTAATGCTAAAAATTCCATTACCTGAAAGTAAAAAGGATCTCAAATCATTATTTGAGAAAATCAACTTTGTTTGTAAGTTTCTGTCCAGTTTTTTTGAATGCCATGCTTAAGGAAGAAGCCAAAATTTCTTGGTCTCTTGAAGCTCAAGAAGGATTCAAAGAAATCAAAAATGTAATTTCCCAAGCGCATGTACTGGCTAGTCCAAATTACACATTGCCTTTTCTAGTTTATTCATTCGTGTCGGATCACTCCATCGTTGTTGTCTTGACACAAAGAGGAGAAATGGGTGAAGAACATCTTGTAGCTTTCATGAGCTCCCCTCTTCATGGAGATGAGACCCAACAATTGACAAGCATGCATTTTCCTTGTTTAGGGCAATAAAAAAATGTCACTACTTATTGCATAGCAAGGATTATGCAATTGTTCCTAATCCAACGATTAAAAACACGTTTATGTAAAGTGAACTTGGTGAACATCTTGGTAAATGGGTAGCAATTCTCCAAGAATTTGAAATCGAGATTAAACCCATGAAAATTGTGCATGGACAAGGGCTAAGTAAGATCATTGTGGAATCCAATGAACAAGTCATATGCCAGCAATACATTGTAGAACAAATTTCCAATGATGAGTGGTATAGATACATTTTCTTTTATCTCATCCATGGTTGATCAACCTAAACGATCAACCTCCTAACTCAAACTTAATAACTTTGGTTGTTTAGTTTGTTGCTTCCTTATTGACGGAAGGTGGAGTAACCTAAATGATCAACCTCCTAACTCAAATTTTTATATAATTTTATAATCTTATGAATGATTATTTCCTTTTGGAGCTGTGTTTTGTAGTGGTAATTCTTTTTCTTTTCAACCTACACGATTTTGACAGTCATGGTTAGTTTGAAATTCCAGGCCAAGTCGGAACGTACTATTCTCAAAGCAACAGCTTCTATCAATTTGTCTGGCTCGCAAACGAAATTTGATTTTATTATTGACAGAAGCTTGACTTTCCAAAATGTCGGCTACTTATTAAACTCAAAGTTGCTATAAAAATGTTTTTATAACGGTTGGCGTGACTGATCAGGAAGTTCTGTATCAGTCAAAGAGTCCCACTTCTATAATGTGAAAGCTCTGCTGCGATTTGTAAAAGGACTTAAAAGCAACAGCATGAAACAGCTTTAATGGCATGCGATTTTGTCGGCCGAAACCCTAAAGAAGCGTTCATTGAAATTTGAAATTGCCTGACTTTAGCTATATCTTATAACTCACGTTGCAATTAAATTGATCCAGCAACTTGCAAGTCCTAATCACGTAGCCTTTCCAGTTGTCGACTGTATTATTGAATGTCGACAAAGTCAATCAGTCAACGAAGACGGTAGATTTGAGTTTGTGCTGACTAAGTCCTGCCTCGGCGGAAAGAAAGCGCCACGTGGCACCGACCTTCTCCATGTGCCCAGACGTGCAGCCTACATCTTTGTCTTAAGATCTTGCCTGGTATTTGACGGTCACCCTGCCTGTCATATGAAAATTTCATTATGGTTTGGTTATTTTAACTGCCTTTCAATTGATGTTCTAAGCAAAAATATAAATTGTTAACTAAAATTAATATAATTTTTAAATAAATATTTTATATTAATTTAGGTGTTTTTTTTTTAATTATTTTAAAGATTCCAGAACTCTGTGGCCACCACTAAAACCAAGCAACTTAACTATGGAACTTTGCCCTTAACGATAATTTAGGTGGTTTTTTAGTAATGGAGTTTTCTCTATATTTGATATGGACAAAATAATTAAATAAATAAATATTCTCTAACTCTCCATAACAAAATAAATACCTTATCCCTTATCTATCAAATCTCCACATTGTTGGTGTAATCAAGGAACATACTATCATCCTCACCAATTGTGCTCAACCAATTGAACTACAACCATTTGGTAATAAATAAATAAACAAATAATCCAACATGCATATAATTTGAAAAAAAAAAAAAAATTTAACATGCATAAGTAATAAAAAATTGATCATATGGATGACTCAAGAAAATCCAAGAATGATAGAAGAAGATCAAAATTAAACTCTTACTTACATATTATAGTTTAGTCTTTTCTAATTATCTTTACATAATTATAAATAAAAGTAAATTTATAAAAAGTAAAGAACATTGTTTATCTTTAAAGTTCATATACAAAACAAATACCCTAAATTAAAAGTAAGTTTCTAAATTGATATATTTTAATCTTGAAAAACATATATATTTAAGATGATCTTATATATTTTAAGAGTTAAAAATATTTTAAAAGAAAATTTTCATTTATATTAATATCTTTGAAAATATATTCTAAATGAATATATATATTTTTAAAATATTATAACTTCAAGATATTTTTTTAGTTACATTATATTTCCTCATAAAATAATGTATATTATAAATTAAAATTGAAATGGAATCCATAGACCATCATATTGAAAGTTCAATTTCTAAATTGATATCTTTAATGCCTATATATATATATATATATATATATATATATATATATATATATATATATATATATATATATATATATATATATAAAAGATGAACTTCTATGTTTTAGGATTTAAAAACATTTTAAAAAGGAAAAATCATTTATATTATATCTTCTCAAAATTATTCTAAATAAATATATATTTTTATAAAAAAATTTATAACTTTAAGATATTTTTTAGTTAAGTTATATTTCTTTATAAAATAATATATATTATACATTAAAATAATATAATATATTATTTTAAAATATATTTTTTACGGTCTAGGGGGTGGTGGTGGTGGGTTTTTTTCTTTTCTGGAGGCCTTCTTACTGCCGTTTGGGTGGCTTGTGGGTGGAAGGGTTTTGATCCTTCCCTTGGGGTTTTGTCTTTTTCGATTTCTTGCAAACGTGTCCTGGGGGTTTGCATGCCTGTTGGGGTTCTTGTTTTTTGCTATGCAGGGTGGGGAAACATCTGGAGCTAGCCCCAAATTGGATTTCCGATCAGCAGTTGGTTCGAAGCCTCCGGCGCATGGAGTGAATGTTTTTGATAATACGCTGTTTTCTTCAGCGATGGAGATGAATGATCTAGGATCGGTTAGTGGTTCCCGAATAACAAAAATTAATGGGTGTTTGGAAAGATGCAAAGAGCGACCGAAGTTGATTATCCCGATGGAAATGCTTGCAGATGATATTGAATACTATTCAAGGCACTCTTTTTATTGCAAGTTCATGGGTTTGAGAGTCTCGCTGCAATTTTTGGAATCTTGGGCTCAGCGGACTTGGATGCCAGAGGGGGAGATGGAGATTAGGCTCCTTGCGAACAACTTTTTTATGGTCTCTTTTGATTACATGGCAGATCAGAATAAAGTCTTCGAGGGCGGCCCCTATTTTTATAACCAGGTGGGTTTGTTTATAAAGCCATGGCATGCTGGCTTCAACCCGACTGAGGCACTACCAAGTTGGATCCCAGTTTGGGTTCGGTTGCCGTGGTTTCCAGTGGAGTGTTGGCGGGATGACGTGTTGCATTTGGTGGCTTCAATGCTCGGTAAACCTGTTGGGTCTTCACAACAGACACAGTATAAAAAGGTAATGACTTTTGCTCATATCTGTGTAGAAATTGATTTAAGCAAGCCACTACCAGATTCTATTGAAGTGAGTGCTGGATCATATACTTGGGTGCAACAGCTAGATTACGAAACCCTACCTTTTCGGTGTCGTCTTTGTCGTGAATATGGTCACTTGTAGCGTAGGTGCCCTAGGGCTAAGCCTGTGGTGCCCCAACCTTCTCAGCCTTCTCGTAATCCACCTAGGGCTGATAATGGTAAGGAGCCTATTCCGGGTGATGGTAATGGAGATGATGGCTATGTCCCTGTCAAGGCTCGCAATAGGAATCGGGGCCAGAAGCGGACCTTGAGGGAGAGGCAAGTTGATGAAACTTTTAATAGGTTTGAGGTGCTGGATGATCTTAGCCAGGGGGAAGTGAATTCGGGGTTGCTGAACTTGGATCAGGGAACTTTGGGTACAGGACAGGATGGGCCACCATTGGAGGCCATGCAGGTTGTGCAAGAGATTGGGGTTGGGGAGATGGATACGGATCAACAATTGATTGTCCAGACTGAACAAGAATCTTCTATTGGAGCTTCGAAGAGTGGTGGAGGTGGTTCCCCATTGCCCCTGAAAGGAGGCAAGAATGTGGGGAAGAGCTCTTTGGCCTCCCCTCTTTTGGGTATTCAACAAATTGAACTGAAGAAAGGGATTAGTGACAGGACTTCCAAGTTGGGAAGGAAGAAGGATATGGAGAAGATTAAATTAACTGGGGAAACTTTGGTGGAGTCAGGGTCAGTCAAGACTCTGGATTCACATTTTTCATGCCCCCAGAAATGATTGTTCTCTCATGGAATGTAAGGGGCTTGAACAGTGGCCCTCGACAAAAAGCTGTTCGTGATTTGGTTAGGAATCATTCTCCGGATGTTCTTTTTCTTCAGGAGACTAAATTATCTGTAGATAATATGTTGGCCATGGCTCCTAAGTTGTGGAAATATGGTGAATGCCAGTGTATGGGGGCTCTTGGTGCTTCTGGAGGGGTGGCTTGTTTTTGGAACCCTCGGAAGATTTTCCCTCTCTGGTGGATGTCCTCTAGATCCTCTATATCCCTAGTCGCCTCTTGGTATGAGACTGGTGAGTGTATTCTCCTCTCTAATGTGTATGCTCTTGTTGAGTTTCCAGGTAAACAACTTCTTTGGTCCCATCTTCGTTTTGTTCGTAGCTTAGCTCGTTACCATCCGTGGGTTATGGCTGGCGATTTTAATGCTATTGTGGAGTTGTCTGAGAAAAGAGGTGGTATTCCTAGGTTGGAGCCTTCTGCTCTGTTATTCAGAGATAGCATTTCTGAATTAAATCTTATTGATGTTCTGCCAAGTAATGGTTGCTTCACTTGGAATAATAGGAGAATTGGTGAGAGTTGTGTTGCTGAGAGGCTTGATCGATTCTTGGTTTCCTGTTATTGGGTTGGAGACTTATGGTCCACTCGATCTGAAATTCTTGATTGGAGAGGCTCTGATCATTGGCCTATTAAGCTTAGCATTATCTCTGCTCGGAGGCCTCGTTCTCCCTCATTCAAGTTCCAGATTATGTGGTTACGGGATCCTACTCTTCATGAACTTGTGGCTGAGTGGTGGCGGATTGGTAGACCAACTTTTGGTACGGCAATGTACACATTCTCCAAGCTTCTTCAGTTTGTCAAATATCAGCTTAAAAGGTGGAATCGGCGATGTTTTGGTAATATCTTTCATGCTAAGGTTGCTGCCCAGGAGGAGTTGAATAATATTACGCAGTTGATTCGTGAGAATGGGACCTCTAAGGATCTTCTAAGGGAGGAGGCTAAGACTTTGAAAGTGGTTGAGGAATTTGAATTGCGGGAAGAAATCTATTGGAAGCAAAAGGCCCAGGTTGAATGGTTACAGGAAGGTGATAAAAACACTGCCTTCTTCTTCAATTCTGTGAAGGACAGGAGGTATGGTAATTCCATTCCTTTTTTGGTGAATGATAGGGGTGAACGTCTTACCTCGTTTCAGGAAATCTCTGCTGAGGCATCTCAGTATTTTGCTACTTTATTTAGGGAGGATTCTCGCGGGGGCTCTCTTGAGGAAGCACAAGTTCTTTCTTGTATTCCTCAGTTGGTCTCCAGGGAGGCGAATGAGTATCTGATGAAAGATATCTCTCTTGATGAGCTGGAGGGGATTATGTTTCAGATGAAGAAGGGTAAAGCTCCTGGTCCCGATGGTTTCCCAATTGAATTTTTTCAAGAATTCTGGGATATCATAAAGTTGGATCTTCTGGCGGTTGTCCTTGAATCCCAGAGGAATAAGCAGATGCTTCGTGCTCTGAATTCCACCTTCCTTGCTCTCATACCCAAGTGTGAAGGGGCTGATAGGTTATCTCAGTTTCGACCTATCTCTCTTTGCAATGTGGCTTACAAAATCATTTCTAAGTTATTGGCTGAGCGATTGAAGAAGTGGCTTAAAGTGCTGATTTCAGAGGAACAGAGTGGATTTGTGGCGGGTCGACAGATTCTTGACGGGGTTGTCATTGCTACGGAGACCATCCACTCCATGGACAACTCCCATGAGAAGGCTATGTTCATTAAGCTAGATATGGCTAAGGCTTATGACAGGGTTAGATGGTCTTTTTTGCAGAAGATCCTTGTTTCTTTTGGCTTTGGTGAGGAGTGGATCCAATGGGTCATGAGCTGTGTCACATCTGTTTCCTTCTCAGTTTTGATAAATGGAGATCATTCTGAACTTTTTTGTGCCTCACGGGGCTTGCGCCAAGGGGATCCTCTTTCTCCGTATCTTTTTCTGCTTCTTGTGGAAGGCCTTGGACATTTGTTGAAAAGAAGGGTGGAGCTTGGCACCATTCAGGGTTGGCGATGGGGTGGAGACTTGCCTCTGCAATCTCATTTACAATTTGTTGATGATACTGCCTTGATGGGGATGGCTACTGTTAGGGAAGCTACTAACTTGAGGCAGGTGTTGGACATATATCTTGTTGCTTCAGGACAATTGATTAATGAGGAGAAGTCATCCATATTCTTCTTCAATACGCTGACCCCCATTCAGAGAAGAATTGCTAATATCTTGAGGTTTCAGATAGGGGTTCTCCCTTTGACATATCTGGGTTTCCCAATTTATATTCGCCCTCTTCCCAAGGGTTCTTGGCAGAATATTATTGATAAGCTCCATGCAAAAGTTAATCATTGGACCCACAGATGGTTGTCTTTTGCGGGGTGGGTTTAGCTTCTCAAGTCGGTGGTGCAGGCTCTCCCTACCTACCGATGTATGCTTCAGGTGGCTCCAATGGGTTTTCTGAGGGAGTTGGATTCTCTTGCAAGGCAGTTCTTATGGGCGGGAAGTTTGTCATCCTCCAAGTGGAGCCTGGTCAGGTGGGATGTTGTGTGTAGCCCAAAGCAATTTGGTGGTCTTGGTCTTCGACAGTTTGCGTTATCTGGAGTGGCTGTGGCTGCTAAGCTATTTTGGAGATGGTGTGTGGAACTGGATTAGCCATGGGCCAGGATATTATCTCATAAGTATTTCCCGGGGATTCCACGGCAGGATCTCCCTCGTTACCCTCTTGAGGGGAAAGGTTCAGTGATTTGGAATACTCTTCAAAAGGGTGCTAAGCTTATCAAGGAAGGTTTATTTTGGATTTGTAGACGAGGAACTGAAGCTCTCTTCTGGTTGGATTCTTGGGATGGATTCCCTCCACTTACTTCTCAATTCCCCAACCTTCTTCCTTTGTGCCAAAGATTTCTCGAGGCTGGCTGGGCTAGGGTGAGTGACTTCAAGTCTATTGCTTCTTTTGGTCAGTTGGAGGTAGCTCATTGGAAGGATCCTGCAGTGTGGCCAGATTTGGGACTTGTGGAAGATAGTGCTGAGCTTCACAAGATTCTTCATAGTAGGAGTTGTAGTTCTCTTCTGGAAGAGGATATTCTTGCTTGGACCCATAATCCTAAGGGGGTTTACTCTGTTGCTTCTGGTTATCAGGTGTTATTGGCTCAGAAGCTAACTGGGGTAGAGGTTCATTGGTGGAAAAGGGTGTGGAATAAACTCTCGTGGCCTAAATGCAATTGCTTTGTTTGGACTTTGGCTTGGAATAGGTGTTTGACCTGGGATAACATTCGTAGACGGGGATTTCAAGGACCTTCAATTTGTGTTTTGTGTGGGGGAGCAGAAGAGGATTCTTCACATTTGTTCTTCCGGTGCCCCTTTGTTGTGCAGCTTTGGCATTGGTGGTGGGAGGTATGGAAGCTTCCTTGTATTCATGCGTGCTCTTTGGTTGAATTCTGGGATAGTATGGGAAGACCTCCTTCTATGGCTTCCTTTTTGCAGGAAGTTTGGTTCGTGGGTCCTACCTTTCTGCTTTGGCAGATTTGGCTGGAGCGGAACCGCCGAATTTTTCGTGATCAGAAGTTGGTGGGTCGGCAAGTTTGGCTGTGTATGCTAGGAATGGTGTAGGAGTCAGTTTCAGCTAATTGTGATTTGGTTTTCCCCTTGGAGAGAGGTGATGATGAGTTGGTGGCCAGACTGGGTCTTCAAGAAAATTCATTCTTCTTTTGTCAGTTCCAGGAACTGTAGGCATGGAAAAAAGAGGGTTCAACGGGTTGGAAGGTGGTTACTTCCTCCCAATGGATTTTTAAAGATCAATACTGACGGTTCTTCTAGGGGCAATCCTGGGCCTACTGGAATTGGTGGAGTTGGTAGGGACTCAGCTGGGTCGGTGATTTTTCTGTTCTCTATACATGAGGGGGTGAAGACTGTTAACTTCATGGAGGGTCTGGCAATTCTGCATGCTATTGAGAGGGCCCTTGCTTTGGGCTGGAGAAAAGTTATATGTGAAGCTGATTCACAGATTTTGATTAATCTCTTGAATGAGCAAAAGATATCTGATATTAATTGGCAGTTGGCTTCGGTGGTTCAGTGGATTCTTCAGGTTAGTTCTCGGTTGGAGGAGGCATCCTTTGTTCACATCCCAAGGGAGTGGAATCGAGTTGCCGACTGCTTGGCCAAATGGGCCTCTGAGCATGATAGTGGTTGGAAAGTTGAGGATTGGGATTAGGTTAACCCTGAGCTGCATCTAGATTTAGACCGGTTCTTGGAGGAGGATAGGAGGATACATGAGGATAGTTGATGTTGTTTATGCTGTGGGGTTTTCGCCTTGTTTTCTGGGGCTGGGTCCCTTAGTTATTATTGTAATGCTCTTTTCTGATTTCTAATAAAGTTTTTACCCCTTTGTTTTTTAAATATATATATATATATATATATATATATATATATATATATATATATATATATATATATATATATATATATATATATATATATATATTTTACGGTCTATGCTATACAAAAACATAGCAAGTTAAATGGATTTGATATTGTAAGAAGTACAATGAGATTGAATTCTTAGTTAATTCCACATAAGATACAAAATACTTCTCCATCCAGTACCTTCTATCCTAGACAAATTGAAATGCATATGGTCTGCTCCTCTCTATAGCCCCACATATCCAATTTGTCTTCTTGTCTTCAAGATCAGTGGACAACTAATGGCGCGTTGTTGGACATCATCAACAACCTTCAGTCAAGCTCCTGAGTATTGAGGGAGTTTAGAAAATAGGGACAATTTCAGCAGTTGACGCAAGCTTGATAGTTTGATGCATGTGCATAGGGATTTCTGGCAAAGGAATTTGGCATCACCTTCTTTCTCAGCTTCCAATCAAAGCAAAGCCTTCTATACAATGTTTCACTTTGGATCCTCTCATCCAAACTTCTTTAGTTAGCGACTATGGTCTTTTATACAGTGTTTCACTTTGGATCCTCTCATCCAAACTTCTTTAGTTAGTGACTATGGTCTTTGGGTGGGAGATATGTGACAGATGAAGTTTGAAGCTGTTGTGACAGTGATCTTCCTGTAGCTAGTCCCTTAGTTGTTTTATGTTTTGTTGTTTTTTCTTTGTTAGCTGCTCTCTGTGGTGTGCAATTGTTCTTATTTTTCAGCTGTTGTTCTTTTTGACAGCTATGTAACTTTCTCTATTTTTGTTCTGCTTTATTCAATAAAAAAAATTAGTTAATTTAATAGTTAAATGTATAAATTTGGTTAATCAAAGTAGAATTACTTCTTACTATTTTTTTTGATATGGATGATTTTTATATTAATAAGTTGGTGTCATAAGAGAAGTGATCTTCTTACTAATATAATAGTAAATTAGTTATGAATAAATATACTTGTTTAACCCTTCTCTCTTTGTAGTTGAAAAAGCTAAAAAAATCCATTCTTACAAACTCAAAAAAAGTCTTTTGTCTCAAATATTTATTGAATCCTCACTTAACAATAGTTGCTTAAAATTTCCCCTCTAATTAAGATTATATACACAGTCTGAAAAATGTGTTAACCCAAGACCATCAATATTAATAATTATTATTTTCACCAAATTGGTGTAGAAATACAAACCAAGCAACTTAGGTAGAAAGTTAACAAATCTCACTCTCATACTTTCATTATTGTTCTTTTGAGGTACTTTTGTCTTCTCTAATTTGCTATTTTTTTCTACATGCAAATAGCAATTGCTTCATATATATGAACTCACCTTAAATGATGGTGGTTTTTCTACTTGCAAATAGCAATCACTTCATATATATGAACCCACCTTAAATGATGGTGGTTGCTTTGAATAAGGTATAAAAAAATAAAAAAATAAAAAATGATGTAGCAAAATTTCATTTTGGATATATGTGTATATGTATGGTCTTTTTGTATATGTGTATATTATGTGTTTATATATGTACATATAATTTTATTATGTTGATAAGCATTTTTCTAATGAGGAACTTATTAGATGAAATATATAGATGGATGATCCAGGTTAAAAGGATTACCATCAAAACAATCTTAACGATTTATTTCCAAAACAATATTATAAATAGTAAGAAACAAAAAAACTTTGTTCAGTATAATTTATTACTATTTTAATTCATTGTTGTCTTATTCTCAACACTTGAAAATAAATTGATTATATTTTTTTCTTATTTTATAAAATATTTCATAAACCAATTTTGTTAATTATCAAAGCCTCATATGTGATCTACTTTATTTATTTATTTTTAAATCTTATTATTGACTATTGGATGGTATGCATTTTGGTTTTACAATTGTCTACTCAATTTCAAATTTATTGTCAATTTTTTTAAAAAGAAAGTACATATAACTGGGAGCTCTCTAAAATGCACTCAAAACTTGTGGAATGAACCTTAGATGTCAAAAAATTTAAACACATGAAATGAACATCATTTGTGTTGAGTGTGAATTGACTCAGCAAATGGAAGAGGATTTTTGACTCAAAATTTTACTTTGCTCACAATAATAATAATGCAACCTATTAATTTCTTGTAATAGTTTTTTAGTGGGGGCTGACATTAACCTCTCATAAACATGCTCTAACATCAGTTTTGATGGGTAAGATTATTGCACAATATTAGATTTATCGTGACTCACCAAATATCCCTTTGTTACACAACTCTTTTCCCTATCATGTCACCCATAATTCTCTCCCTCCATATATATATAAGCACTCATATCTGGAAACTAGTGGACTAGAAAATAAATACCATAAACAAAAAATGTTATTTTGTAGGAGAGAGTCACAACTTTGAAAGAGCAAGCAGGGACATTTGCTTCATTTGTTGTAGTGGCTACACAATTCTATAGATCCGTAATCAAAGCTTGAGAGATTGCAGAGGAAGAGCCCATTTATTTTCATGTTTTGGTTAATTATAGAAGTTGTGTGCAGTTGTTCACAGATCATTGGATCATAATTATATAATGGAATTTCATTTACACTACATACATTATATACATATTAAGAGCTTGCATTCACACCTTCATAAATAGATATTGCATAATCAACTTTTCATCTAAGAATCATTCATACAAATCCACCTATAATGATAGGTGTTGACACAATCCCACCTTCTGCTCCACAAAAGATGACCATGACATCATATATTATGAAAGTTTCTTTTATTTTATTCCCCGAGTCGGCTGAGCTTTTAACTTAATTTGGCTTAGTTCAATACGTGGGAGTAAATGAAATATGTATTCAGTTATCTAATAATTTTTTTTTTTAATCTACAAGAGGATCAGATTAGGGGACCACACAATAAATACACTTGCACGCTTTGTAAACTTCCTTTTCCATTCTCTGTTTGATGCTTATCTTGGCATCACGTTCAATTATATGAAGCACTCAACCTTGCACATTATCTTTTATATTTCTTATCCATACAACTGTAAGGCATTGACTTCTGCAGCACGTACATCCAATAATTTGGGTATTCGGTGCAAATCTAAAAGAGGGCCAATGGACTGCACCTCACACAGGGCAAAACCACTTTCTTTTCCTTTTCTTTCCACAAGCAGATTCCTTGCTATATATGATTAAACCCCCAAAAAATGTGAAACAGATAAGAATATATTACATGGATATTTACAATCAGCCTTTGCTAACAGTGAAAATCATTGTAATGTATTGGAGAAGTATTGGGTGTTCAGAGATTGGAGGGGTGTACCCGATTTGATAATAGAAGCAGCTATAGCAGCAGCCAAGGCTGCAGTATAATGAGGATCTGGCTTAATATGGGCTTCTTGATTCAGCCCTAAGTGGCTGTGAATTTGTGGATCCAATAGCTGGCCCTGCATATTGCTGTTAACTGATGGGCTAGGCTTTTTCTGTAAGCTGTCTGTTTCTAAATGTAATCCAACAGGGTTAGGGTTTTGTGTAAGGTCAAGAGTAATGGTGGGAGAGGAACCCATTGTGGCAACATAGGCAGGAAACGGAAGCTGATTGCTTGGCTGATTGTTTGGCTCATTAAAGGCTGCCATGGCCACCGTACTCAGCAAATGATTATGCTCTCCTTCGTAGGTAGCAGTCAGAACAGTGGGGTCTTTAGCACACCTCTGGACCTTCTTTCTAACTGGACAAGAGGTAACAGCACATTTGTAATAAGATCTGGGCCACTGGCTGTTTCGGGTCATCTTTTGTCCATATTTTCGCCACTGGCAGCCATCGTTAACCTGTCAATAATATAATGGATTCTCGACGTTAGTTATAACCACTCTATTTAAATATCATCTACTTTAATAGTCAAACAATCAATAGAAATTAAAATCAATGTGACGATTTTGTGACTTTTATCTGACTGTGCATACAGACCACATCTGCATAGTAAAAGCCTAGATTCTAAATCATGAAGAAGCAATAAAATCCACAATACTAAATGGCAGATGGAAACATTTCCATACCGTGGTTGAGTCTGATCTTGTGCTCATAGTCGTGATTTTCTTGGGCGCAGGCCCAGCAGCTATGTGGATTTTCTTATTCGGCAGATCCTCATCCGTAGATGAACTCCCTTTTCCATTCTCGCTCTCTTCCATCACATAATTTGCTTTCCTTTTCTTGCAAGGCAATCTCATCTGGGAATCATCCCTGCACAACTTGGAATTCTTGTCCTCTGAAGTAAGGGTACTAGTAGAATCCGCACTATAATCAGAATCTGCTGCTGTGCACCCTCCATCGATAGCGTCCTCTTCTATATCCAGACTTAATTTCAAGCTCTTCGCCATGGATTTCAAAGAGGATTTCTTATAATCTTCCTGCAAACACCCACAAGAAAACAAGTTAAGAACGCCCATCTTCATTCTCTTTCTCTTTCTGATGATGATGGATCACGGAATGTGATCCGAAATATCCATGAAAAAATACTATAAACAATTTTAACCAGAAGCTTTTCAATTCAGATATCGTACCTGTTGTTTCATGAGCTGTACTTGCAAGCTCTGGTAGTTACTGTACATGTGGTTTATCATGAGCGTGAGCTTCTGGTTCTCCTTGCTCATACGATTCAATTCGGCAACAAGCTGCAAAGAAATCTGTTTGTAAGACAGTGAACACAAATTTTTTTGTTGTATGAACAAATTAGACAAGGGATTCATGTCATATGCATACCGCAGTTTTGTGTTGATCCATCTGGTTTGTATAGTGCGCCCACAATACGAATTCCCAGCTCAAATAAAAGGCTTAAAACTTGCAGAGATGCAGAGGCTCGTTGGGTGTTGCAATTCTTTGTGAGACTCTCAAAGTAGAGAAGCACTTCTTAAAGCATGCCACAACTTGGCAGGTACAGACTTTTAGGTGGGCTTGACTATGTATTCAAGGGATTCCGGTGTTGACCTTCCAACCGTCCATAATTGATGAAGAAGATAAACGTGAGTTATAACTTATCGGTGGTCAAACAATTTCATGTTTGGATGAAGTCAAGCATAATTTCAAACATTTTGCACACGGCTTTTAACAAACGTGGTTCAGATATCAGATTCATTCACTTATAATTGAATTGGTAAAAAGTGCATCAGCATTCTGGATAGGCACGTGGTTAGTGGTAAGCTTAGATCCGTTTTTCATAAGGAAGAAGTCGCATACAAATTGCTGCACACGTTTAGTAGAAGTGGGGCCCAACGTACTTAACGCCAAATAATTCTCAATTAACAACGGTTTGAAACTTCAATTTGATGTCACTAATACCTTCAGAACATTCTGGGATCTTACGTGTGTGTCTACATACATACATATATATATATATATAGAACGTTTAAAGTTTTAAAGTTTAAGTTCACGAAATAAGTCACAAGCACATGTTATATATATATATACATAGCATTTAAAGTTTAAGTTCATGAAATAAGTCACAAGCACATTTTAAAGTATAGTAACAAATTTGTAAAACAAAAAAAATGAGTTATTGTGATAACCAGAATGTGACTCAAACACAACGTGGGTGAGCCAGACACCAGATAACACATTCACTACACCCTTGTTAAAGGCATTAGCTAAATTGCTCCCACCTTTCCAGAGAAACCCAGTTAGGTAGGGACAATTGCAATGATCACTCTCTTCACAGGGAGGAAGAACATCATGGGTGCGAGTGGAGTTGTTGTATGTTTGAATCGGTGAGTTTGTGTATCTCGTGGTGAGACCGAGGGTTTTTATGTTTTATTTGAATGTTGAAAATGTTGTTGAATTTCTATGCGTTGCAACAAAATTGAGGGCTTCTTTGATATTTGTTTTCAAGTGAAGGTTGAATGTTTTATGCCTCGTGACCAAACTGAGGGCTTGAATGTTTGAATGAATTTCTAGTGCAATTAGTCCTAAATGAATGCATGCACTTCTTTTCCCAAATTTTAAAGATGATCTAATTTGAAAGGGAAAAATGAATGCAAACAATATGACTTTCCCTAATGCAATGTAACAATGTGTTTTGATGTTTTCTGAGTTCTTGAGATTTCTAATCTAAATAAACAAGTTTGAGATTACTTTAAGAAAACCAAGAAATTTATTCTAAGAAAAGTAAATAACTATATTTAAAATCTAAATCCTATCAAGAGAAAGACAAAACAATGTTTTACTTCCTCAAGAGCAAAATGTGGGTTAATTACTATGAAAGCAATAAAGACCTTGTAATAATGGGCACCAATGGCTAGCTATGTCCTCAGAGGTCATGTGTCAACCATCTCCTACACTACAGTAGCAAGGCCCTCATGTTGGTGACAAGGATAAAAATAGGGATGTGAGGGAAGTGAAAAATTGGCTTAGAAGCAATGACAAATTTGAAGAAGGTGTGATCCTTATGCGAACATAAAAGAGCTAGAGGGGGTTGTTATTCATAAGCTTTGCTAATGTAAGAATACATGAAAACAACCTCCCAAGGGAAAACTTTGAAGATTTGCAAAATTAAAACTAGAACTAAACTAAGAGGCTCGAAGGCCTGTGAAGAAGCTTGAAGAAGCTTGTAAATAAGCTTGTTTGTTCTCAAAATTGGAAGAACATGATTAAACAATGAAGAGGTGAGAGGTATGTATAGGTAAAAATGGGAGACAATGGGAGAAGAGATAAAAAGAAAACACAAGTCAAGAAGAAAATGGAAATAAACTCATAAATAGCCAAAGTGATAAGAAGAGAACTCAAGAAAGCTAAAAGAAAACTAAAGTGAACTCAAAGAAAAATTAAAAAGAATTTAAAAGAGAAAATTTGATCATGAGTTCACAATATAAAGAAAGCTAGGAAAAGCACTAGTTGGCACAAAAATATAGGAGTTAAAATCAGTTAAAAACAAAGGAGAAAAGATAAAAACACGAGTTGTTTTATGTGTGCAAAAAGAACACAAGGTCGCCCCTTTTACTAGTTAGGGTCACCTAGGTGACTCAGAGACACTAGGGGTGACCCAAGAACACTAGGGGCAACCCTGAAACACTAGGGGTGACCCTAAATACGCAAAACACAGGGGTGACTAGGAAAAACATGAGGTAGGGAAAATCAAATTGAGGGTTGAAAAAGATGGTCAAAGGGGGGAGAAAAGCCCAAGGGATGTGTCATCCACCCCTTGCACTTAATGATTCATTTTCTGAAGCAAGAATAATGCTCAAACAAATGTGGGGTGTCAAAGTCAAAGATTATATAGTTCTTCATAGTGATGGATTCAAGAGAGGATGGAAAGACTTTGGGAATTGTCCCTTTCCTCAGCACCTCAAATTAGCTTTGACTGCTGAGTTGAATAAAAGAAGGCTTAATTATTCTTCTAAAATGGATGAACTGGTGTGGCTACCAGCAAAATCAGGCCAATACTTAATTAACCAGGGGTGCAAGGCTCTTACTCATAACAGTTTCATTTGTGTGATTTATTTCAAAATTATTGGTTTCAATCATGACAGGGCCTACAATAAGGGGCAAAAAGAATGTTGTCACATCGGGGAAGACTCCTGATAAGGATGGGGTAACAATAGATGATATTAATCCTAATGAGGAAATCAGTAAGGTCAAGGAAGACATTTCCTCAATGAAGATGGATATGTGTGACCTAAGAGGAGATATATCGAACATATGAAGCATGTTAAGCACCTTTATGAATGAACCAAGAAAGGAGGTCTTAAGCAACCAAGAAGAAGAAGAAGAAGAAGAAGAAGAAGAAGTTGTTCCTAATCAAGCTATTCAACCAATACAAGGGTACCACGTACTATTCCTCACCTCTTCCTCTATGGCATATCAAAAGGTTCAAGTAATGGAAGAACACATTCATCACCATCGAGAGCTAAATGCAAAGGGAAGACACATCCTGGAGCTGAAGTTAATTTTCTAGACACGCATGAACAAGCCGAGGACATCAACTGTTCCAAATTACCTCATTATAAGAAAATTGTAGATTAGATAAGCAAATAAGGTAGAAATACTAAATAAAATGCATAAAACACAAAATTATACCTCACATGCAAACCCAATCTCATCAAGGGAGGTAGGAGTCTTTGCACCCAAAACTAGCTCCTAAGACATGATTATCCATAGACAATAGATTTGAATGTGAAATGCTACTCTAATTTGCAACTTACTATTCTAGCTCAATGGAGATTTTGGCATAATAACTTTGCATAAACATGGATGATGAAAATAGCTTGGGAGAGGTTCTATTTATAGATTTTTGGAAGGGATTTTGATCCAAGGGTAGAGATTGATTTGGAAGATCAATGGTGGAGGATAAAAGTGATGTGGAGGGCCTAGATTAAATCTTTGAATGAATGGAGGGCTAGGAATAAAAGTGAATCTTTTATTCATTTTGGGAAAAGGAGTTATTAAATGAGCATGGGGGGTGAAGGATTATTTTGGAATTAAAAATTCATATGGGGGAATGTAAATGAATTAAAAATTCATTTGGGGAAGAGAGGAAATTAATGAGTATGGGTTTGTAAGGAGAATTAAATGTGATGTGGGATGTTTTCAAATAAAAAATTGACTTATGTGGATTTAATTCAATTTTTTATTGAGAGGATGTGGGGAAGGGTGTTAAACAAGGTTTGACCACCCAAATGAAGGTGTTAGGATTGATTAAATATAGGTTTTATTTAATAAATCCTAGGGTTAGGATGATATAGGCTAGGGTAGGCAATTAAATAATAGCTATTTAATTGTCTAGGGTAGCGATAGGCCAATTAGTAGGCTGGATTAATTAGTTAACATGGTTTTAACTAATTAATTAGATTTAGTGAGAAAGGGGAAATTGATTTAATAAATATTGCATATTTATTAAATCAATTGGCTAAGGTTTGGACTATTGAATTAATGAAATTAGTTCAATTTTGGGGATAAAATGGTGAAAAATAGGGTAATGAAGGGATAATTAATTAAATAAAATTTAATTAATTGGTTTGGAGGGAAATTGACATGATTAAGGATGTCAAGAGTTAGTTTGATGGTAGAAGACATTTTTAGGTGTCTCCATTTGCCCCTCTTTGACGTGGCGTCAGGACCTAGGAGGGAAGTGGCGTCAGGTCGAAGAAAAATATGCCCCAGCTGTCGGGAAGGTATGAGATGGATAAGGGATGCCCCCTTGAGAGGGCGGCGGGAAAATAAAAATTTTCTGGGCGAGTTCTCGAAAAGGATGTTGTAACATCCAAATCTGAAATAACAAGAAGTAACTAAGTTTTTACAACGGTAAAAAAAATTTTAACTGGGTAATCAAATACAAAAGTAACTCATCCATAATCCAATACAACATTTTTCATTTTGTCATAACATGATCTCATTTTCATAAAACTGAAAGAAATGATATACATAAAACACTTTGTTTTCTAACAAATGAAATTTGCTTGAAACAACAAAGATTGGAAACATACCATTATCATTCATCTCGATTGTCGACCCATCACATTCAAGACTCGGCATTCCTCAGTATTTGGAAGAGAAAGTATCTTCAAGGAGCTTAACCTCCAACCACAGACCGTTGGTCTCCCGCACTCCTTCCTAACCGGAAATGGCCCTACCCTACTCAAGAGGATAGACTTAGGATAACCATCGGCGTTTGCCATCTGAGCTCTGGTGTTGTAACCTACGTGTCTTGTTATCGCGCAGATCCCTAGATACCCTCTAGTCATGCACGACACTCCACAAGAAACGCCATCCAGTTACGGTGAACGTTCGATGCACTTGAGGATAGTACATCACCTTGGCCAAAGGATTTGTTTTTAATTAGCGTTCTAAGAACGCATGAACTTGGTTCACACACCCTACTCGACTTGAACTGGTCGAAATCCTACAGTTTCCTATTTGTATAGTTTTAACTATTTGGCGACCTTGATGACCTCAAGGTTTTAGGATATCCTCCTACAATAGCGTATGGCGCACTTTATACTCTAATCTCAAGTTCAGAGTTTCATAATCCATTTTCATGTATTAACATTTCTTATAAGCGCCCACTCCTAAGTGGTTTCCTATTTGCTTACTTGGTTCCCATGTTTACACAACATACTCAAATATTTAAAGCCATTTCCCATTATTCTGAAATCCGAGGATTCTAGACTCATATGGTCTACAAGATAAAATGATTCTAGCACCATCACATGCCACGTAATTTCAACTCACATGCAGGTTTTCAACTCAATTGTTCATTCCAGAACCATGACGGTTTCCTAATCATTACTAAAACTTTATCTTCCTACTCCTCTTTCCGTGTCATTAGTTTCACATGGTTCATCAAGATAAGAGTCATAAATAAAATATAAATGATTATGAAATCTTTCCTATGTCATCGAGATGACCAACGCATGGTCGACCTCTAACTAAAGATGTACGATGGGTAAGACATCAGTTGTTCACAACTGCATTTTCCAGCTATCAAACACACAAATTTTACATCAAAATGTGCTTAAAAACTGTAGTTTTGACTTTACACAGCATGCACGTGGAACAGCATGTTTACTTGCTATGTAGCTATCGTTCAAGGAAGGTAAATTTACATCTTGCATCAAGATAAGTTCATTCCTAAATGAATATACGTTAGAGAACTACGTTCTTTTATTATACAGTTTCATTCAAGGCAAGAAATGCTACAATTTCTGAGTTTACGAATTCTAGAAGACAGCATACTTCTTTTTCTGAGTTTTTAAAATCACAAACATAGCAATGAGACAGCCACACTTCTATTTCTGAGTTTTTAAATCCTAACACACAGTAATGAAACAGCAATACTTCTATTTCATGGATTAACCGCACACTGAAAATCGTAGTAGAATTACGTTGTCCTTCTATTCTACTCATACTATACGTTTACATCTTCGCAAACATAAAACTTGCTTACATACTGGTCTAAACTGTGAGAATAAAACATAGAAAATGAACCTGTGGACGATAATGGAGGTTGCTGTGACAATTTGACTTCTCGTCTTGGTTAAATGTCCTCCTCTCTGTCGGACACTATTCAAGACAAAGGCAGGCTCCTTACTTAGAAACTGATCACCCTCAGATAGCCACAAGCTTCCTCAATTATCTCTTTCTCTGTTGCCTTCTACTCAAAAAACTGATCACTCCTTCGAAGAAGAACTCACTCCCTCACTGCCCCTTCGCAACTTCTCAACCTCTCCTCTCGCAAACTCTTCCAACACTCCTCACACTTCCACAATACAGGTGTAAGTCACTCCCTTTTACTCTGTCATGCTCTCCTTGTTTACCACAGCGATGCCCACTAGAAAACTATACTCTTACACAGCGATCCCTTCCACACAACTCACAACTTTTACACTCTCTTCACCCACGACTATGCTCTGATCCCACCGAATGCTCTCTTCCACAGCGTATGCTCTCTTCACACCGAAAGCTTTCTACAAACAGTGTATGCTCTCTTCAAACCGAAAGCTCTCTACAAACAGTGTATGCTCTCTACAGCGAATGCTCTCTACACACCGAAAGCTCTCTTCAAATAGTTATTCTCCCTACAACTAGTGTACGCTCTCTACAAACAGTGTATGCTCTCCACAGCGAATGCTCTCTACACACCGAAAGCTCTCTTCAAACAGTTATTCTCCCTATGCAGTGTATACTCTCTACAGACAGTGTATGCTCTCCACAGCGAATGCTCTCTACAAACAATTCTCCTCCTTTTTGCAGCGTATCCCCCTCTACAAACCATTATTCTTTTTCTTACTATGCAGCTTCCCAAACTGCCCACCGATCTCCTCTAACTTCCCACCACCGTCTTTACTCAAACACTCCCTTTTACTTAACAACGACTTCCTCTTTCGTTGACAGTGTCTCCACTACTTATTCCACTACTAACTACCTTCCAAACTAACTACCCTACCGTATAGAAAACTCCCTGCGGTTTCTCACAACCACTTACATTGATGCCTTCGCACCCATCTTAATGATGGGGCATTTGCCATAACTGTGACGTCTCACAACTCAGCCGTCCATCTTTTTCTCTCTCGAGCTATGGTGAGAGTAGTTTTAGACATCAAAAGGCCATCGAAATAGCCTAAACTCTGGGAAGTTGTTTAACGGAGTAAAACCGACCTCAAAACTTACTATGACTATAAGAAGTTAAAGTTCCTTCGATGATGTGGCTTACCAAAGGACATAACAACTCCGTCCTTACTGGAACAAAAAGGTATCAACCTTCCAAAACCAACTTAATATCTGTTTTGAGGAGTTAAAGTTTGACACGGCGATGGTTAGGAAATGATTAAAGCATCGTTTTGGTCGAAAAGGAAAAAGGAGACAAAGACCAATTTATTAAGAAAGCTCAAAGTTAGATTGACAACTACTCGCGGTCAAAGAAAGAAGAAAAGACTCGCGTTAAATGACGACCAAATAATTATTTCACGCTATGGCTTCAAATCGACATTCGTCGATCTACAAGAATGGTATAACTTCACAATACAAGTTTGACGCGTTTTACGACAATCACGATGGATTGATCGTAACGCGAACGAGTTCTTACGACGTTAGAAGCACAAAGCCGACTTCTTGCGTCTTTCGACTACGAGACAAGATTTACAATTTCGCCACAAGACGGTTCAATAAATACTTATAAACAAAAATATTAAACATCTAAATAAGTCGACTTGCTATGATGGACTTACAACGTCATCGACGACTCCAAGATTCTACATGACGACTTTCGACTAGGATGTCACACTCTATCCTTTGACGTCGACGTCTAGTTAACTAACCCAACCGACATACAAGACTTACTGGTTGGTTCCAAGGTTTATCTACCTGTTTGGCGATCCCAGTAACAAACGCCCATGGTTAATTTCCAGAGTCTATACTCTCTCTCGAAGATACTTTCTCTTCCCGTCGAACACGATCCACCTGTTCCTGCATCGACAGACTCACATACAATTTGTGGTCAAAGCACCTATGTTCAAATCAAAACATAATATATCCAAACATCATTGCATTTATTATAAAGACATTTAGTCTACAATATCACCTTGATCGTAACCATTAGATTCCACAATTTCATATAGCAACTTTATAAAATAAATTGTCAATTTTCATGTCGTCCACCACATATTAAATTACTGAAATTTGCAAGAAAGTAAATAACATAATTGTTTCCAAAAAGAGGGATGTAACATATCCTTCCCCTTTAAAAATCATCGTCCCCGATGATTAAGTTTATCAAGCAAAAACTTAAATTTAAAACAAACTTTCTATAATGCAACATTAATGTCTTTAAAAAGTTTTGGAAATCTTTGGTAAATATCTTTGTAATCTTCCCAAGTGGCGCTATCCTCGCCATATTGGTCCCACTGTATTTTGCATTGCAAAACTTCTCGATTACGCAAACGAAGTTTATGCATTTCGAGCACCTTGAGTGGCTCGATCACAACCACCCCGGGTTCTTGCATCGGTAAGGAATTCCAGTTTAGGATGTGGTTATTACCTACATAATATTTCTTTAAATACAAAACGTGAAAAACATTATGCATCTTAGACAAGGCTGGAGGTAGAGCAACTTTGTAGGCAACTGGATTGATAATTTCAAGAACTTCAAAAGGTCTGACATAACGAGGAGCCAATTTTGAAGATTTACCAAACTTTATAGAACTCTTTTGGGGTTTCACTCGCAAAAGCACCTTCTCGCCAACAGAGAAGTGTCTAGGCACTCGCTTGCGATCTGCATAACTCTTTTGCCTGTCATTGGCTTCTGCCAATCTCTTCCTAATCACTTTAATTTTTTCTTCCATATCAGCAAGCATTTCAGGTCCAATGCTTATCATATCTTCCAGCTTATCCCAGCTTATAGGAGTTCTGCATTTCCTTCCATATAATGCTTCAAATGGTGCCATCTTAATGGCAGAATGATAGGAATTGTTATAGGCAAATTCGACAAGAGGTAGATATTCCTCCCATCTGTATTGCTGATCCATGCAATACATTCTCAAAAGGTCTTCTAATACCTGATTCACTCTTTCCGTTTGTCCATCAGTTTCGGGGTGATAAGCAGTACTTACATTTAGTTTAGTCCCTAATGCAGAAAATAAGGTTTGCCAAAACCGTGATGTTATCCGTGCATCTCTATCAGATATTATCTTTTCAGGCACCCCATGCAATCTAAAAATTTCTTGCACAAACTTGCGAGCCAAAAGATGTGCTCCATCTGTCAAGTTTCCCGGTATGAAATGTGCAACCTTGGTTAGTTTATCCACAATAACCAATATTGCATCATGCCTATTCTTAGACATAGGTAACCCCTGGACAAAATCCATACTAATAACTTGCCATTTCCATTCCGGAATATCATGTGGGTACAATAACCCAGCAGGATGTTGGTGTTCTGCCTTAACTCTCTGACACTCCAAACAACTAGCTACAAACTTTGCAGCATCACTTTTCATTCCCTTCCAGAAATATAGCGGCTTTACATCTGCTAACAGTTTAGTTACACCAGGGTGTCCAAAGTACGGAGCACAGTGAACTTCCTTCCACACAAGGTTTCTAAGTTCAACTGAATCAGGAACATATATTCTTCCCTTGAATCTCATCAATCCATTGGATTCAAAACTGAATCCGTCATATCTTGGGTCCTTAGGGTTTGAGTACAGCGCCTGTTTCACTTGTTCATAATACTCATCCCCAGATAAGTTTTGCAATACTAAGTCTTTAAAGTTAGCATGTATGGAAATTATAGAGGCTATATGCCTTCTTCTACTTAAGGCATCCGCTACTCAGTTTTCCTTGCCCTTGATCTAAGAAATTTCAAATTCATAATTGGCAATTAGTTCCAACCATCTCCTTTGCCTTGCATTGAGATTAGGTTGTGTGAATATGTAGCGAAGGCTTTGGTGATTAGATTTTAAAATAAAATTCCTTCCCAACAAGTAATGTCGCCACATCTGAAGGGCGTGAACCACTGCTGCCATCTCTAGGTCATGAGGAGCGTAGTTCTACTCATAATTTTTCAGCTTCCTTGACTCATAGGCTACTACCCTGCCATCTTGCATAAGCACACCTCCCAATCCTTCCCCCGAGGCATCAATGATAACCTCAAACTCTCCCTCCGGATCAGGAACTTTCAGAATTGGTGCGGTTGTTAATTTTTCTTTTAACAAATCAAAAGCCTTTTGACATACATCCATCCACACAAACTTTTTTCCTTTTCTCTGGAAAGAGGTAATGGGGCTAGCTATGTTTGAGAAATTCAACACAAATTTCTTGTAATACCCTACTAATCCCATGAAACTTCGTACCTCTGACACATTGGTAGGTTTAGGCCATTCCATAATAGCTTTTATTTTGGCCGGATCAACTGATATCCCATCGACTGATATTATGTGCCCTAAGTACTGTACTTCTTTCTGAAAGAAAGTGCACTTGGAGAGTTTCGCATACAATTTATGTTCTCTTAACCGTTGCAAGACTATTTGAAGATGTCGTGCATGCTCCTCTTCATCCTTGGAATAGATCAGAATATCATTGATGAAGACTAGTACAAACTTATCAAGACAATCTCTGAATACACTATTCATGAGATTCATGAATGCAGCAGGTGCATTGGTCAATCCAAACGGTAGCACCGTAAACTCATAATGACCATACCTCGTTCTAAAAGCTGTCTTAGGAATGTCTTCGTCTTTCAACCTTAACTAATGGTATCCAGATCTCAGATCTATCTTGGAAAAGACTGATGCACCATGCATTTGATCAAATAGATCATCAATCTGCGGCAAGGGATACTTGTTCTTTATAGTTGCCTTGTTAAGCATCCTATAATCTATGCACAGCCTTAGAGTTCCATCTTTCTTTTTGACAAAGATAACCGGGGCTCCCCATGGTGATACACTTGGCCTAATCAAATTCTTAGACAAAAGCTCCTGCAACTGAGCTTTTAATTCCATAAGTTCTATGGTAGTCATATGATACGGAACTTTAGAGATTGGCTCTGATCCTGGTTTAATATCTATGCCAAAGTCAAATGTTCTCTTCGGAGGTAAGCCTGGTAACTCCTCAGGAAATACATCCCTAAAGTTGCACAAAAATGGATATCTTTCCTCAAAAGATTGCTTCTCCGAGGTTTCCTCTACTAGGTCCATCTTGACTACAAAAAGTTGGCATCCCTTTCGCCTAGCCCGCTTTAGTTGTTTAGAAGAAATGGATCTAACCTTTATTTCCCTCTGTATTCCTTGGAGATTTACAGTTTTGCCCATCTTATCCAGACACTCAATGGTTTTATGAAAGCAATCTACTTTGGCTCAATGTTTCCACAACCATCTCATTCCTAGGATGACATCGTAGGACCCTAAAGGTGCTACGTATAAGTTTGCCTCAGTGGCAAATTTAGAAACATCAATCCTAGCTTCGAACAAACATTGCTCTACCTTAGCCTTTGAATTATTTGCATACTCTACTGTCCAAGGTTTTGACATAAAACCAACTTTTCTAGAAAATTTACCTAAGACTCTAGGTGACACAAAATTTTCTGTTGCACCAGTATCAAATAGAATAGAAACAGGGACTCCAAATAAGGTACCTGTCATCTCAATAGGAGTGATCTGATACTCCGCTTGCTGATTGTCAAGAGCGGCATGAATCCTTTACTGAAAGGCTTCCTGTTGTGAAGGAAGCTCCGTGTTCCTAGACCTCCCATTCGGCTTCTTGTTAGGGCAACGGTTGGCATAATGATCTCCTCCACAAGAAAAGCATCCTCCTATAGGTCCTCGCTTCTCAGATGGCCTACTTGCAGAATCACCATTCTTCTTAAAATTTACATTTCTCTTAAAATCTTCGCCTCTGCGCTCATTACCAAATCCTCCTTGATTCTTTCAATTTCCCCTATCAAACCTCCTGTTTCCATATCCCTTCTCATTTTTCCTTTTATAAGACTGATTATTGTAGTTCTTATCAAACTTCTTGTGTTTCTTGTCACGGTAAGCAGAGATAGATTTAATCTTCTGCTCCTGTTTTATTGCCTTTTCATAAACTTGATCCATTGTGCTTGGACCATGCACCTCCACCTCACCGCTGATCTGAGGATTGAGTCCCATGATGAACTTTCTGATTCGAAACCTTTCGTCCTTTTGGTATTGGGGAACATACTTTAGTAACCTAGTGAATTTTTCTGCGTACTCGACCACAGATAGTTCACCTTGCCTGAGGTTTTGGAAGTCCGTTAACTTCTGATCAAAGTATAATTGAGGTAACCACCGTTTTCAGAATAGTTCCACGAACTCATCCCATGTCACTTTCAAGGGACTTAATTCCAACTCCATTTTCTTATTCATCCACCAAGTGGACGCTTCACCAGACAGTTGATAGGCTCCCCACACGGCTTTAGTAACCTCGGAGTAGTTTCTGATGTCAAAATATTTCTCCATCTCAGTCAACCATGCTTCAGCTGCATCTCCAGTTTTTGTTCCATCGAACTTTGGAGGGTTAACCTTCTTCATATCCTTAGATAACTCTAAGGCAAGTTTATCCTTGGTTCTTCTTTGGGCTTCACTGTCATCAGGACGCTCACTTGTCATGCCATCATCCCAATGTTTACTCTTGCTTGTGAAGTGTGAGTTCTCGTTTCCACCCTCTGTGTTGCCAGTTTCATCCATTTTCCTTTCCAGTTTGTTCAATCATTCCTTGGTTTCCGTGAGCATGTTGAGAATCCTATCCAACTTGTCAGTGGAGTTTTCCTGAGAGTTATGACCTTCCCGATCCTCCCCCTCGTTAAACCCTGATTGGTCCATGCTAGTTTAATTTCACACCTGATTAAACATATACTAATCAGTTTTGCGCTTATTAAATTAAACATCATCAAAAGAACACAACATTTGATCATTATCATAATTGTTCTCAAACCAAAATTTTGTCTTTATTCACTTTGCAAAATTGTTTCAACATCATTAGAGATAGACAAATCTCATGTTTCTACATAGTGTTATCTAGTGGAGTGTAACCTTCGGATTCATTGTCCGACACATAATCACGAGGTGTATACCCCTCAGACTCACTATCAGAAGATAACTCAATAATATTAGCTCTTGGTACTACACGTGGATCTCTAGTGATCATGGGTATAGTACTAGTTTCACTCTCAGTTACAATCCAGGAGCAGCGGTTGATCATGGTTCGAGCCGCCATCGCTGCTCCCTCTAGGAGTTCTCTCCTCACTCGCTTAAGTCGTGACATTGCATTGGCTAAGGTTTCTATATCATCAAGCCATATGTCATTTTTGTCATTGGTTTTCTCTATGGTCTTGATCATCACAAGTCGTTTATGCTTAGCTTGCAGATAACGCTTCTTACCCGCGAAGGATTTTCTTGCGATTTTCTTGGTGTATACCATCCTGGCACAATAAACCAAATTATTAGCTACCTGCATAATGATGATTTCCTAATCAGGTTAGCAGACTCATCAGCCCTAGTGCTGAACCTGGTTAGCTCTGATACCATATGTAACATCCAAATCCGAAATAACAAGAAGTAACTAAGTTTTTACAACGGTAAAAAAAATTTTAACTGGGTAATCAAATACAAAAGTAACTCATCCATAATCCAATACAACATTTTTCATTTTGTCATAACATGATCTCATTTTCATAAAACTGAAAGAAATGATATACATAAAACACTTTGTTTTCTAACAAATGAAATTTGCTTGAAACAACAAAGATTGGAAACATACCATTATCATTCATCTCGATTGTCGACCCATCACATTCAAGACTCGGCATTCCTCAGTATTTGGAAGAGAAAGTATCTTCAAGGAGCTTAACCTCCAACCACAGACCGTCAGTCTCCCGCACTCCTTCCTAACCGGAAGTGGCCCTACCCTACTCAAGAGGATAGACTTAGGATAACCATCGGCGTTTGCCATCTAAGCTCTGGTGTTGTAACCTACGTGTCTTGTTATCGCGTAGATCCCTAGATACCCTCTAGTCATGCACGACACTCCACAAGAAACGCCATCCAGTTACGGTGAATGTTCGATGCACTTGAGGATAGTACATCACCTTGGCCAAAGGATTTGTTTTTAATTAGCGTTCTAAGAATGCATGAACTTGGTTCACACACCCTACTCGACTTGAACTGGTCGAAATCCTACAGTTTCCTATTTGTATAGTTTTAACTATTTGGCGACCTTGATGACCTCAAGGTTTTAGGATATCCTCCTACAGTAGTGCATGGCGCACTTTATACTCTAATCTCGAGTTCAGAGTTTCATAATCCATTTTCATGTATTAACATTTCTTATAAGCGCCCACTCCTAAGTGGTTTCCTATTTGCTTACTTGGTTCCCATGTTTACACAACATACTCAAATATTTAAAGCCATTTCCCATTATTCTGAAATCCGAGGATTCTAGACTCATATGGTCTACAAGATAAAACGATTCTAGCACTGTCGCATGCCACGTAATTTCAACTCACATGCAGGTTTTCAACTCAATTGTTCATTCCAGAACCATGACGATTTCCTAATCATTACTAAAACTTTATCTTCCTACTCCTCTTTCTGTGTCATTAGTTTCACATGGTTCATCAAGATGAGAGTCGTAAATAAAATATAAATGATTATGAAATCTTTCCTATGTCATAGAGATGACCAACGCATGGTCGACCTCTAACTAAAGATGTACGATGGGTAAGACATCAGTTGTTCACAACTGCATTTTTCGGCTATCAAACACACAAATTTTACATCAAAACGTGCTTAAAAACTGCGGTTTTGACTTTACACAGCATGCACGTGGAACATCGTGTTTACTTGCTGTGTAGCTATCGTTCAAGGAAGGTAAATTTACATCTTGCATCAAGATAAGTTCATTCCTAAATGAATATACGTTAGAGAACTACGTTCTTTTATTATACAGTTTCATTCAAGGCACCTCAAGAAATCATAGTCATGTGACAAGTGTGCGAAGGAGAATAAAAGGAATCTAATTCAAATATTTTATTTGAATTAGTTTGCACATGTGACTTCTATTAAATGCAAGATGTACTACCCCACATGAGACAAAAAGAAAGTGGACAAGTGTTCAATTGTGATAAAAGGAATCTAATTTAAATAAAAGATTATTTAAATTAGTTTGACATGTGAAGGGATTAAGTGGAGGATGTAGCATGTGACACTTGTTTGAACGAGATGAAAGGTGAGGGATTTAATTCAAATATTTATTTGAATTATGTGAGGACATGTGAATGGGGAGATTAATTAAATAGAGTGGATTTATTTAATTAATTAGGAATTTGATTTAGAATTATGAGTGGGATGACCTAGGATCTAGGGCAAAACATTACAAGGTCATGTTGACTAGGTGATGGACAAATTTATGTGTCTACAGGTAGCACAAACTTTTCCCACCAATTCGACATCTAATGAGGATATCATTGATGACTCTTCCCTCCATATGACTGACCTATTCACTGAATCCTTTGTATTTATGCTATCATCTACATCCTTAACTTCCACCACCAATACCTAGATTGTAACACTTGTCTACCCTGAACTTATCAATTTGGACCAACAAGGGGCCCCTGTACTAGATGTTTTTTAGAATGACGAAGCTATTGCAGAGTTCATGGGACTCTGAGATGGTATCCCTCTTAGCAATCACAAAGCTAGTTTTGTAATGGAACTAGAACAAAATTCTTATTTTGGTGAGAATGTCAAATCCTCTAGTTGCAAAAGTAAAAATAATGAAAGATCTCTAGGTGAAAACCACACCATGGCACCTCCCGATCACAAAACAATAAAAATAAAGGACATATCCAATGGTGAAAACCCAATTGTGGCACTTGTGGATGGAGGATTTGACCTTCCCCTACCATCTAAGTATCAAGAGAAATCAGCTCTCCTAGTGGAAGATTCTACAGAGATAAATCTTGGCATAGAGCAAAATCCAAAGACCACATTCCTTGCAGCATCATTATCAAAATAAGATCACAAAAATCTTACCAACTTCTTCTTACAGAGAACCATCAATTTTGCATGGACTTATACTGATATGCCAGGGTTGGACCCTTCACTAGTAGTTCACTATCTCACAGTTGATCCAAAAGCTAAACTAGTCAAACAAAAGCTGAGAAATATGCATCCACAGATTGCTCTCTTGGTGAAAGTTGAAATACAGAAGTTGTTAGATGTCAAATTTATCAAGCCTATTGATTATCCAGAGTGGGTCTCAAACATTGTACCTATGGCTAAACCCAATGGGGGCATTCACATGTGTTTTGATTTCAGAGATCTTAACAACGCATGTCCAAAAGATGACTTTCCATTGCCAAACATTGATCTTATAGTAGACTTGACTACTAGTCATGAAATGCTTTCTCTAATGGATGGATTTTCTGGCTACAATCAGATAATGATAGCTAAAGAAGATCAACATAAAATAGCTTTCATTTGTCCTTGGGTACCTATTGTTGGTGCGTCATGTCATTTGGTCTTAAAAATGCAAGTGCAACCTATCAAAGAGCAATGACAGTGATATTCCATGATCTTTTTCATCACATCATGGAGGACTATGTAGATGATATACTAGCAAAATCTTCTAGGATAGATCACATACAGGTTCTAGGGCAAATCTTTGACAGACTCAAAAAATATCAAGTAAGACTCAATCCAAAGAAGTGTGTCTTTGGGGTAACATCAGGAAAACTGTTGGGATACATCGTATCTCGCAGAGGCATTGAAGTAAATCCAACAAAAGTCAAAGCTATTGTAGAAATGCCTCCACTAAAGAATCTAAAAGCACTAAGGAGCCTTCAAGGAAGGTTACAATCCATTAGGCGGTTTATCTCATAGCTAGTGGATAAATGTCAACCATTTCAACACTTGCTCCAAAATGATGTCTCATTTCGATGGGACAATAAGTGCCAAGCACCATTTGATCAGCTCAAAGAATATCTAGCTACACCTCCTGTAGACACCTAAAAATGACCATGTCTTCACATCACTTGCATTTCATCAATTCTTCCAAATCACCTACATTTCAACATTAATTAAATAATCTAATTATTTAATTAATTTCATCAAATTCTTCCAAATCACATTTTTTCAATATTAATTAAATAAATCCTCTTTATTTAACTAACTTCAGCAAAATCAACCTTATTCTTCCAAAATTAAATAAATTTTTTATTATTTAATTTAATCATAATCCTCTTTCAAATTTAAGTCCACATTAATTAAATAAATCCAATTATTTAATTAATTCATCACAAATTCTTTCTTATCTACAATTAAATGATTTACATTATTTAATTAAATCAATTATTCTTCTGAATTTAAATAAATCATGCAAATTTATTTAAATTATCTCAATCCTCTAAAAAATAAATAAAATCAAGTATTTTATTTATAATCTTCATATTCCTCTAATCTTGCACAAACAATTAAATAAATTTATTTATTTATTTTATTTTTTCCTCTAAAAATAAATAAAATCAAGTATTTTATTTATAATCTTCATGTCCTCTAATCTTGCACAAATAATTAAATAAATTTATTTATTTAATTTTCTTTTTTCTCTAAAAATAAATCTTCTAAAAATAAAATATAATCACATATTTTATTTATCCTTCATCATGTAAAATAAATTAAATCAATTTATTTGTTTAATTTAGTTAAATCTTCAAATCTTATCTATTCTTCAAAATCATGCAAAATCAATTAAATAAATTTATTTATTTAATTTTAATTTTCTTTCAAATTCTTTTTAAAATATCATGATAACTCATGTGCACAATCAGTCTTATTTTTAGAACTCTAAAAAAAACAAATCTAAAGTTAAGTTAATTGGCTTTAATTTATCTTCTTTTCATCAACTCATGAATTAGAAGAAAAAGCATTCTAATTTATGAAATCAAATCTATCTTTAGTCAAAAAAGCAATTATCTTAATAAAAATACCTTTTTGGAGTGACACATGTTAGGTGCACAGTCATCATGAGTTATTTGATTTATCTCAACCATTCATTCTATGGATTTATTTCATCCATTGATTGATCTTCATTGAAATCTATATAAACCCCCCCATCTTCATAGCAAATCCTCTTTGATAACTTATTCTCAAGCATCCTTTTATAGCACTTTGAGCATACATCGCATCATTGAGCATCTTACAATCTTTTGACATTGATCTTTTGAGCATGAAAACACATACATCTGCTTGTTGCAAACATAGTTTTACAACATTATTGACCAATCTACATTTATACAAAGAGAACAATACAATCTAGGTGAAGTCTTTCTTGTTTTATTTGATTTATTCATTGATATTAGCTTTTTACTTAGATCGATCTCTTTATGTTATGGGTAATTGAATTGTTATTATCATTGCTTTGTGATTTTATCATTCCACCTCTCAATTTTTCCTCATACACACCTCTTGTCTTGGTACCACTAGTCACCGATAGGCCTTTGATCTTCTACATCTCAACTACAACAGCAACCCTAGGGGCCCTTCTAGCATAGCATGATGTGTCAGGAAAAGAGCATGCAATCTATTATATTAGTGGAACCTTGGTGGGTTATGAACTCAATTATTCACCTATGGAAAGAGTTTGTTTAGCCTTAGTGTTCACTTCCCAAAAGTTACGGCATTACATGCTAAACCAACACACAAATCTAATAGCCAAAATTGATCCATTGAAGTATCTACTAGCAAAAGCAGCTCTCATAGATAGACTAGCTAAATGGGTAATGATCCTTAGTGAGTTTGGCATTGAGTATGTGGATCGTAAAGAAATTAAGGGACAAGCCCTAGAAGATCAACTAGTAGAAGCACCTATGACAGATGTACATCCTATGGTATTTGACTTTTTGGATGAGAATCTCTTCACTCTTTCTTCCTCAGTAATGTGGAAGTTGTATTTTGATGGTTTCTACACATAGCATGGATCAAGGGCCAGAATCCTTTTTATCTCACCTCAAAATGATTATATCCCAAAGTCATATTAGCTTGCATTTCCTTGCACCAACAACATAAACAAGTATGAAGCACTTCTCATAGGTCTCAACATAGAAATTCAATGGGATATAATAGAACTACAAGTATATGGAGACTCACAACTAGTCATTTGACAAGTCACTGATGAGTACCAAACAAAAGATGAAAAGTTGGTCCCCTACAAGCAATTAGTGGATGCCTACAAACCCCACTTTTCTAGCATCACATTTGAGTAGATTCTGAGAGAGCATAACAAAGCTACTGATTCTATGGCTTCTGTGGGGTCACTTATAGACATGCCTGTAAACACATAGAAATGTGAATTCTTGATCGAGCAATTGTTGATACCAGCCATCGATGTTCCAACTACTAAAATCATCTGTGAACTTGTTGGTCCCAATTCCCCATGGTATGAAGATATCTATGAATACCTTAAACATGAAACCTTTCCCTTTAAACTATCTGCCACCCAATGCAAAACCTTTATTCGTTGATCCTCCCATTACACCATTCTGGGTGATACACTAGATCACTGGAGTCTTGATGATATCCTCTTACGATGTCGTAACATGGAAGAAGCTGATGCTACCTTACGAGACATACATGAAGGTGTCTATGGCACACATTCTACCAGTCCTAATCTTGCCAAGAAGATACTAAGAACAGGTTATTATTGGCCTACAATAGAACAAGATTCTTTATAGTTTGCTACAAAGTGTCTACAATGCCAGCATCATGGAGATTTGATTCACGTACCAGCTCATGAACTATAACCTGTGACTACTCCATGGCCTTTTTCTCAATGGGGTCTTGACCTCATTGGACAAATACACCCACCCTCATCTAATGGCCATAAATTTATCATTACCGCCATTGAGTATTTAACAAAGTGGGTCAAAACTATTCCCATGACATATATCATCGATAAGCAAATAGCCAAGTTTATCCTTAACTACCTCATTTACTGATATAGTATCCCCCAAGCCATTGTCACTGATAATGGGAGACCATTCAAAAATCAAGATGTTTGTGCCTTGTGCACCCAATACAATATCCAACATCACTTTTCCACTCCCTACTATCTGCAAAGTAATGGCCAAGCTGAAGCTTCCAACAAAACCATTCTTAAAATCCTCAAGAAAATGATCAATGAAGCTGGTCATGATTGGCACTTGCAACTCAATCCTACCTTATGGGCCTACCATACTAGTATCAGAACACCAACTGGTGCCATGCCCTATGCCTTGGTCTATGGCTCTGAAGCCATCCTACCTATAGAGGTCAAGATCCCATCACTTAGAGTATCTATATAGCACCTGATTGATGGAGAGGAGTATCGCACTTCCGGATTAGTTGAGCTAGAATTACTAGATGAGAGGCACCTTTCTGCGTTTAATCATCTCCATGTCTATCAAAACCACCTCCAGCGTAACTATAACAAGACGATCAAAGAAAGACGTTTTCAAGTTGGTGACCTTGCCCTAAAGGAAAATCAGAGAAATCAAGTAGACTAGGAAAAGAAGGGTAAGTTCAAGCCTAATTGGTTAGGACCCTTTGTTGTCACAATAGCATATGGATCAGGAGCTTATACTTTAGCTACACCTGACGACATTCCTCTATATGAGCCACTCAACAATATTCATCTCAAGAAGTTCTATGCCTAATCCTCAGAGAATAAAAAAAATAAAAAAAATAAAAAGAACAAACAAACAAATTAAAATAACAAAATAATCTGTCCTCTGGTGAAAACCTAGTAAATAGGTGCCTTGGATAAGTACCATAGTGAAAACTTGGCAAACAGGCTCTATGTGTAGAGTCAACATCCATCATCTATCAAGTCTTGTTCATTCCATGTCCATTTCAAAATAAACTTCATCCATCTATCCATAATAAAACCATTGACCTTGTTTGCATTTCCATCTCCCTATCTAGAATAGCTTGGAAATTTGTCAATGTCCATCGTTGTCATCCCACGTCTTGATCTATGTCAACAGTTATCATTGTCTTATCCTATATCAACCTTCTATGTCTTCCTATCATCCATGGTTATCCTATGTCAGTCAACCATAACAACACCTTTACCTGAATGGGGGCAATTCTTTCCTTAACCTAGGTCTAGGAATGGATCCTTGTTTGTGGTTCACAAAAACACATCAACAATCAAATACTTCGCACACCTCCAAACATAAACAAAAGAAAAACACATCAACAATCCAAACAAAAACACAAGCACTTCAACCATCTCCCCACACCGACAACACGTTTCCTACATCATCACACAAACCAGAACTACATATCATCTCATCTCAATCTTAAGGTACATTGATCCCATGGATATGGGTATGTAGGCAGTTTGGAATACAAAGGAAGTTTCCAGTACTCAGGTACATAAGATCTCATAATTTCACTTGCCTAAGCTCAAACACTTTGACCCACTCATCACTCTACCCAAAACTACATATTTATCATTTTCATCTTTTGTCGTAATGTGCCTTGATCCCATGGATACAGGGTATGTAGGTAGTTTGGAATATGAAGGAAGTATCCAAAACTCAGGCACATGTGATTCATCATGCTTCACCCATCTCAATCCATTGACATTACATCTTTCTACTCTTCCATTTATCAAAATCCATTCACCTTGACTTGACTAACTCAAGCAGTAAAACAACAAACGCATCCTATCAAAGCAAAAAGTCCTTAACAAACCTGAAGCAAAGCAACTTACTTATAGAGCCATATACTATCCTACATATCAATTGCCAACATCAGCTAAATCAGTCTCAACCAAGCAACAGATCAACACACTTGTCCTATACAGAATGTTCCATGATCGAAACTAGACTAAATGTCTTATACGACATGTTGCATTTCCTAAAACTAGACATTATCAGTTCAACAGATAACACCCTTTAACAGACACATCGGTCCTATGATAAGGCTATTATCAATCCTATCCAATCTATCCTAAGCAATCTCTTTGGCAAGAGAATATGTTCGCTATATGTTTACTTTGTAAGTCAGTCAATTTGCTTTTTGGTTTATCTTTTGTTCCTTTTCCAATACCTATTCAAGACTACCTTGATTTATCTATAATCTTGGTATGTTGCGATGCAGTACGGATCGGGGGCATAGTCATTGCTTTTGTGTGTTGTGTTTGAGGAATGATCTGTAGCATCTTTCTTAATGACATATTTATCTTGTGTGTGTTATGACCTAGCATCTTATATATTAATATTCTTCTTGCGTTTATGTATTAAAGTTTATTTTATGTTTAAGACTATGGCTCATTCACATTTACAACAAGGTTATATTATGTCTAAGGGATCTAAGTTCAAACCACTTGCTTGCAGAGTCAACGTCCATGCACTTGGATATCACAGTACCTTGGTCTTTTATACCTTGGTGGCAAACTATCTATGTGCTATATCAAAAATAAGGATTTCTCTTTATAAACATTTGTGAAACCAATGCAATAAGCTCATTTATTTTTCCCATCCATTTATCCATGGCCTTATATAAGTTTTCAAGCAATGATTGATCAATAGTATTTCTCTCATATTCTCTGTTGTCTCTGTTCTTCTATCTCTATCACCATCTAGTGCATATCTGCAAAACCCACATGTTAGATATCATCATCATTATCATATCATCATGTCATCACGTGTCATACATCTATAAGCATCATATACACATATACATCATCACATAAATCCATAACCATACATACATATCATCACATCCATGTAATAAAAAAATGCATAAATAAAAAGCATGAGCATCAATGAGCATAATATGTCATCATACATCATCATGTGAAGGTCATCAAACTACAAGTGTATGTGTCTACATCAATAGTCCATATGCATACATCCAAAATATACATCAATAAGTACATCATGGCTATCATGAGCCTACAAAATATACATCATATGCATGTAGGCATCAGTCAAAATATACAATGTCCATCATGATACAAAACTGATACATATACAAAAATCCATGCTCTAGTGGCAACTAGTGGGTAGAGCTGCCCTCCTACCGTGATCCCTATCCTCCACTTGTACTTGGTGATGGTCTCCCTACTGGTCCTCCTCCTCCTGGTGGCACAAAGGGCCCTCTAACTTAGGATACTGACTTCCCTTTCCTACATGATGCAGATGCCCCTAACCTACTCCGCTCTTGATAGCTAGGTGCCTGCTGATCTATCGGCACTGCCCCAACATAGAGACCCCTATAATACTCGGCCTCTCTGCCTGCTAACAAAATCTCTCCCTATACATGGATGAGCTCACTATACAATGTCCTCTAGTCAACACCCAATACACAGTGTGCCTTGTCTCTCTCCCCCCAATCCTCTGTAGGGTGGCCTCTGCTGTCAAATGTAGCTATATTGTAGCATCCCTTCAAAGTCAACTAGGCAATCTACCCATCATCTGTTACCGTTGCTGGCATGGCCAGTGCCACTGCCAACGCTTTCTGTGCTACTGTTGCTGCCTATGAGTGTGCCTAAGCCTGGGCCTGAACCTGTCTAGCCTCTGCCCTTGCTACATCTCTATCCCTCATCAACCTCACCATCTAGAACTCCAAGCAAGTCCTCCATGTAATCTCCTCTTGTAGCAGCCACTATACCTACTGCAGCTCAGTCTCTGCAACTGGATCCTCTGCCTCGGCCATCTGTACATCAACTTGCTAGCCTCTGTCCTCACCACCCGCCTACTGTCTAGCCTGCTCCTTGGCCTCTTGTCTGATTGTCGCCTCTCCACTTGGAACCAATACCTCTCTCACTACTCTAACTACCCCTGGTGTAGTCAATCTCATTGGCTTGTGTGTCTACCAGTACCTGTCATACTTTGGCAATGTCCTTAGATCTACTAAGCCTAAATCCCAACCCCATTTCACTGGGGCAAGTCCTAGCAACTCTGCCAAGGCTGTGGCCACTAGAATCTCAACATCTTAATCCCCAACCTCCCACTATGTCCTTGCATGTGTCACCTCTTCAATGGACAACCCCTGTGGTAAACCAAACTGTCTCAATACCCACTCCGGAAGGTACCTCTCAATAGTATCTATACATCTGCCAAATAGATATCAAGCATGTCTGTAGTACATCAGCTTCTCATGCTCATCCTCCCATGCCTCGCACAGTAGCCATGGTCTCCAAATAAAGATATCCATCTCATCAATCTGTCACCTTTAGAAGCTCACAGATCCAAGCCTCTTGTGTGTGATGACTCCCTCATATAGAAATGCATATGGCTCCCCCCTCTCGTAGAGATGCTGAGTCATCAGTCTAATAACTGGGATATGCTCTCAAGCCCATACATGTAACAAAGTAACACCAGCTGATAGGCTTCGTCCTCTCCTGTATACACAGTCATGCAAATCTCTATATAGCTGCCCCAAAACACAAGGGCCCTATGCATAATGGATGCCATGAGTAAACATCCTTGATAGTACAATGCCCAATCCAATAGATAACCCTGGTGATTGCCTATTTGGACAGAGGAAGCCACCAACCAATGAAGCCTCAATCCATTTGATCCTATCACATAGTCTCAGAACATCAGCCCAATGGATCTCATTATCCTCTATCTAGAGGTCGTCAGTGTAGAATACCTCTCTCATGCTAGCCTCACTGTGTCCTAGGTCAAAGTCAACTCTCTCTCCATTGATCGAGATCTTAAGGATGCGATACACATCATCAAGTGTCACAATAGCCTCCCCTGTCAGAAAGTGAAACGAGCAAGTCTCACTGTGATATTTCTCCATAATATCTATCAAAAAGGCAAGATTCACCCTAATATGCATCAAATGTGCCACATACCATAATCCCATGTACTCCAAGAATGCATCCTCCTCCCATGTAACCTGTACCACCTCACCTACAATGACGTGGTGCCGCTCCCTCAACATCAGAGGAGGAAGGACTCTCTACATCCACAAAACCACTTGTCAGACCTTTTGCAAATTTTCTAAGTCTACTCAAGTCACTAAGGACATCTACAAGCACAACACTGTGATGAAAAACCTAGGTCAACCCTGCACATCTCTAACCTAAGTGGTCAACTCCTAGGCCAAACCTAACAACTCATGTTCAAAAACAACCTAGGTCAAAATATGTAAAAAGCTAAAAGTGCATTGTTTTCTCCAAGAGCGCTTCACTATTTTACCATCCGCGCTTTACTGTTTGCACAAGAGCGCTTTACTATCTAAAGCAAAGGTGACTTGATTTTCACAAGTGTGCTTCCTTGCGTATCCAACCGTGCCTTACTACGTTTACACCTGCACTATGTTTTTTGTAAACCCTAACTACAGCACCTAACTAGTCTTCCAATAGCGCCTTACTGCGCTACCAAGAGCGCTTTGACGATCTACCAACTGCGCTGCAGTACAAATCCTAAAAACTAAAGGCACTAACCTTTGACCAGACACACTTCACTGCACTACCAAGTGCATCTTAGCGTGCCAAATGTGCTTTGACCGACCACCAAAGGCGCGCTAACATTGCATAGTGTTTTTGGTCGCCATAAAATAAAACCTAAAACAAAACCCTAGAAAAGACCTAAAAATCCAATGCAAGTAGGTTATCAACAACTTACCACTACTGGTGCTCCCACTAGTCTCTCGTAGGTCTGCACCCACTCCGCCTGATGCTTATGCACAGGGATCAACATCTCTACAAACTACGAATGCTCTTCACTCAAGGCTCTCACAAACTAAGCTAGGAGGCTATAAGCTCTCACCTTTTGACAACTCTTAGTGTGCAAATAAGGTGTGTTGACCCCTTGGGACCTATTTATAGTGTCCCTCCCCTCTTTCATCCCACCCCATGTCCCATTTTTCCTCATGTCTGCTATTTTCTACATCGTAACGCAATCTTCTTGTTGAGCGTCAACCCAGTCTTTTTGCCACTTCCCTATATTTCCTCTCGAGGGGGCATCCTACTCCAACTACATAAGGACAACTAGCTACACTGGGGCATAAAAAATTGTATCATGTCTTCAACAATCAATTTCTTTAACACAATGCTATAAATTGCATTGCATCAAAGAGGGGCAAAATGTAGACACCCAAAAATGACCAAGTCATCGCATCACTTGCATTTCTATCAAATCACCTGCATTCAGTGTTAATTAAATAATCTAATTATTTAATTAATTTCATCAAAGTCATCAAATTCTTCCAAATCATATATTTTCAACATTAATTAAATAAACCCTCTTTATTTAATTAATTTCATTAAATTCCTCTATATTCTTCCAAAAGTAAATAATTTTTATTATTTAATTAAATCATTATCCTTTTCAAATTTTAAGTCCACATTAATTAAATAAATCCCATTATTTTAATTAATTCATCACAAATCCTCTCTTATCTACAATTAAATAATTTACATTATTTAATTAAATCAAATTGTTCTTCCAAATTTAAATAAATCATGCAAATTTATTTAAATTATCTTAATCCTCTAAAAATAAATAAAATCAAGTATTTTATTTATAATCTTCATATTCCTCTATCATGTAAAATCAATTAAATAAATTTATTTATTTAATTTCAATTATCTTTCCAATTCCTCTAAAAATATCATGTTAACTCATGTGCACAATCAGTCTTATTTTTAGAACTCCAAAAAAAGGCAAATCTAAAGTTAAGTTAATTGGCTTTAATTTATCTTGTTTTATCAACAACTCTTAAATTAGAAAAAAAAAAGCATTCTAATTTATGAAATCAAATCCTATGTTTCTCAAAAAACAATTAACTCAAACAAAAATACCTTTTTGGAGTGACACGTCAGGTGCACATTTATCATGAATTCTAGATTTATCTCATCCATTGATTCTATTGAATTTTCATCCATTGATTGATTGTGTTTGAAACCTATATAAACCCCCCTCATGTCATAACAAATCCTCTTTGATCATTTATTCTTAGGCATTCCTTCACAGTGAATTGAGCATACATCACATCATTGAACACTTTGATCTTTTGAGCACGAACACAACTTACAACTGCTTGTTGCAAACATGGTTTCACAACATTATTGAGCAATCTACATTCATACAAAGAGAACTATACAATTTAGGTGATGTCTTTTTTGTTTTAAATTGATTTATTCATTGATATTTGATTTTTTACTTAGATCAATCTCTTTATGTTATGGGTAATTGAGTTGTTATTATTATTGCTTTGATTTTATCATTCGACCTCTTGATTTTCCTCATACACAGGTAGAAACTCTATTCATGGCAGTGGAAGTCTTGGACAACTCAGGCAGCACTACTTTTGATAAATAAGAAGAATGTGGAGTTGACCTTGAAGGTGAACTGATCTCTGCTCTTCAATACTTTGATATAGCAAGAAAAGAAAATGAAGAACAGAAGGCCAAGCTCATAGAATCAAAGGAGATGATTGTTAAATTGAAGATTCAAGTTGAAGAAGGAAAAAGAATCACAAACATGGTAAACACTGCTTTCAAAACCAAATCAAATGAGTGTTTAGAACTTCAGGAAGAAATTATTTCATTGAGAAATGAAGTTGAAAAGGCTAATCATCAGTTGAATAAGAATATCAAGTTTGGAAAGAGCTCTAAAATTTTGGATGATATAATAAATCTTCAGAGACCCCTTTTCATTAAGTTAGGTTTGGGCTATGATGAAGAAATCACACAATCCTCTATTCCATTAAAGAAGATTGACCCAAAGAAGATAGTGCGAAATGAAGAAATCCCACTGAAGAAGGATAGTACAAAAATTGAAGAAGTTGATTTCATTTCTGTCATCTCTCAAAGGAGAAGATTCAGAAGATCAATCCCTACAAGACAAAATCTCATGAACAAGTTCAATTTTGCTTTTTCTAGTTATTGTTTCATTTGCAATTAGTATGGTCATAAAGCAATTGAGTGCAGATCTAGGATGAAGAGAAGTAAATTTGTTAGTAGAAACACTTTTGTTCCTTTGTTTGACTACAACATAATATGCTATACATGCAGTAACTTTGGGCACAAAGCAAGATATTGTAGAAGTGGACTGGCTAAATCAGAAACTCAGAAGGTTGATGATGACATTCCTATAAATCAAAAGACAAATCAAAAGAAGGAATGGAAAGTCAAGAAGAACAATCATGAAAGTGAAAATTTAATGATTGTCCAAATTGCATTTCATACACAAGGACAAGCAAATCCTTGGGTTATAGATAGTGGTTGCTCAAGTCACATGATAGGTGATAAAAGCAAGTTCATCAGTCTTTAAAAGCGGAATGGTGGATCAGTCAAGTTTGGAGACAACAACACTACAAAGATATGTGGTAAAGGTACTGTAAGCCTTGCTAGAAAGAATATGACAAAAGAGGTTCTATATGTAGAAGGTCTCAAGCACAATCTTCTTAGTGTAAGTCAAATGTGTAGCAATGGTTATAATCTCACCTTTCATGCACAAGGATGTTAAATCAAAAGAGAAAGCACTGACAAACTTGTGGCAAAAGGAAAAATAATAGAAAATTATTTGTATAATCTTTGTGAAGTCAAAGGAAATAGTTGCCTTATAGGGCAGACTGATAAAAGATGGTTGTGGCATAAGAGGATGGGACACATCAACTTTGACAACCTTGTAAAGATTAGCTCTAAAATTTCAGTTAGAGACATGCCAAAGATTGCCAAACCTGCTAGCTCATTTTGTAAGGAATGTCAGCTTGGGAAATAAATAATGAGCATGTTCAAGGCCAAGAAATGCTCTTCTACTAAGCTGTTGGAGCTAATTCACACAAACTTATGTGGTCCCATTGAGGACAAGGAGTCTTCAAGGTGAAAGGTATTTTATGTTGCTCATTGATAACTATTCTAGAATGACTTGGGTTACCTTTTTGAAGGATTAATTAGAATCATTCAATAAATTTAAAATCTTCAAATCCATAGTTGAAAATGAAATGAATGTTAGTATCAAGCGTTTAAGATCAGACAGAGGTGGTGAGTTCACATCAAGTGAATTTGAAGAATTTTGTGAAGAAAATGGAATAAAAGGACAATACTTAGTTGCAAGGACTCCTCAACAAAATGGAGTAGTTGAAAGGAAGAATAGAACTATCTAGGAGATGGCAAGAACAATTTTGAATGAAGCCAAGCTACCTGATGTGTATTGAAAAGAAGTAGTTCATACTGCTAATTATATTCTTAACAGAGGACAACTTAGAGTGAACAACACTAAGACACCATATGAGCTATGGAAGGGTAGACCTGTATCATTCAAGTATTTCAAAATTTTTGGAAGAAAATGCTACATTAGAAGAGATGAAGAAAATTTGCGTAAATTTGATTCAAGATTAGATGAAGGAATATTTCTTGGTTACTCAACCACAAGCAAGGCTTATAAATGTTACAAAAAGAGACTAAAGAAGATAGTTGAAAGTGCAAATGTTAGGATTGATGAAAAGATACAACCACCCACACATGATCAAGATGATGATTTCTTAGATGATTCAACCTACTACTTAGATGATCCATTTTGCATAGAAGAAGAAAATGAAGTTGTAAATGAAGGGACACCCATAGAAACCACCAAGTCACCTACAAAGTTCATTCAGAAGAATTATTCTAAAAATTAGATAATTGGAGATAAAAATGAAAGAGTTATGACTAGGAGAAGACTCAAAGAACAAGTAAATTTCTCATTGCTATCCAAGATAGAACAAAAGAACTTGTCTGAAGCTAGCAAGGATGAGAGTTGGATTGAAGCAATGAATGAAGAACTAAATCAGATTGAGAAGAATAAAACTTGGGAACTTGTTCCAAGACCAAAGGACAAGAATGTGATTGGAACCAAGTGGGATTTTAGAAAAAAATTGAATGAGGATGGACAAGTGGTTAAAAATAAAGCAAGATTGGTCTGCAAGGGCTATTCACAAGTGGAAGGCATTGATTTTGATGAGACATTTACTCCCGTGGAAATATTGGAAGCAATAAGGATGTTCCTTGCATTTGCATCTCACAAAGACTTTAAGGTATATCAAATGGATGTCAAATCTACTTTCCTGATTGGTGATTTAGAAGAAGTTTACATAGAGTAGCCTAAAGGATTTCAAATATCAGAATATCAAAATATGGTATATCAACTCAAGAAGGCCTTATATGGTCTCAAACAAGTACCTAGGGCATGGTACGCAAGGTTGGGCAAGTATCTACACCAGCAAGGATTCAAGAAGGGGGTTGCTGATAGTAATGATATCGATAGTTGTAGTATATGTTCATGATATTATTTTTGGTGGAAATGATGTTATGTGCAAGATGTTTGCTAAAGAGATGCAAAAAGAGTTTGAAATGTCCATGATAGGTGAGCTCTCATTTTTCCTTGGACTTCAAATTACTCAATCAAACAAGGGTATGTATATTTCGCAATCAAAGTATATCAAGGAGATGTTAAAGAAGTTTGGTATGGATGACTGCAAACTAGTAAGCACGCCTTGTTGAACACACCCGAATACTGAGAGGGGGGTGAATTAGTATACAAACAAATCTCAAATCCTCTGATTAAAACGTAAACTTAACAACAATAAAAAAAGCATGAAAGATCAACATAATGTACAACACCACAAAACACCAAATATACATGGAAAACTTTAAAAGGGGAAAAACAACAATGATGATTAACTCACAATATATGAAGCTCACTGCTATAAGAATTACAACTTTGTTTTAGGGATACAACCTAAGGAAGCTACTACTCCTTGTCGACTTTGTTTTAGGGTCACTCCCAAGGATGCTACAACTCCCTACAAAATTTGTTTTAGGGCTACAACCCAAGGAAGCAACTACTCCCCAAACTAAGAACAAACTTAGAAATGATTACAGCATGACAGTCCTTCTACTATATGAAAATTGACATTGAAGCTCACTCCTTTTGATGATTGCACTTTAGCCTCTTCACTCCTCTTTTGATGGTTGAATTAGTTAGTCACACTCTTTACTTCCCTCATGTCTAAAAAATGTCTTCAAGATGAATTAGGACATGCTCTAACACTTTTCTCTTTCTCCTTCAGTTGCATATCATATTTTTATTCTGCTCTTCACATATTCATCTTCACAATCATAACTCACCTAGATCAACTAGGTGGGTAAGTGCATGGAGTTATGGGACCAAAAAGTTGCCACATGACTTTTTGGTCCCATGCAAAGTGAAATGCGAGGGCGTTATAACATGCTCACATTATTTTTTTCTTAAAACTGCAAAAAAGTCTAATTTCTTCACTACCCACGGCCAAAAGACTAAGTTTGGAGGAAAAACAAACATTATAGTGTGAGTGTGTTCAAGGAAGGTGAAACCAAGCAAGTGCAAGAGAGAAATAGACATTTTCACGATGCCACCTCACCAAACCCACTCTCAAAGATGTCATGAAGCAAATGTCAAGGGTCTAGCAGTCGAAGAAGGTATGGTTTGATTAATTTTTGTGAGTTTGAAAAGAGTTTTGACTTTTACAATGTTTGATCAGTTTTTTATATTACATCTATAGTTAATGAGGTAGGAGAAAACACAAATCCAACTGAGGGTCAAAACTACCCCCAAAACCCTCCAAACCCTCAAAACTCACCTTCACATCCTCACAATGTAAGAGATACTCAAGAAAACTACTTAGGGAAAACAGAAGAAAATAAAAGACATCTTCAAACCCTTATTGAAATGTTAAACAATCTAAGTGCAAGCACTGATCATAGGAGAACACTTGCAAAGTCATTAGAGATGATTATTTCCCACATTGAATCGGTGACAAAACAAATCACTGAATTTCATGACTATAGGGAGAGGTGTTGGCAATACTATGCTAACAAATTATCTTACGAACAAGTGAAGAATGAAAAATTACAAAATATGCATTATGTGCACACTTTATTAATCCTAAAACTGACCAAAGATTAGAAGAAACTTGCAAATGGTTCCCTATTCATTGGTGTACGAATCAAGATATATCCCAAAACTTTTGGGATAGATGGTACATGGTCTTCAATGAGTGCCCATGCAACAACAATGAGGTGCCACAATATTTCTTGAGGAAACTCCATTGTGAGTTCATCATCAAGAAGATTCCTAATTACTTTGACATTCTAGAGTTCCAGGGCAGAGGTGGTGGCTCTGCCCAAGATAGAGAGGGGGCTTAGCGAGACCAAAACTGTGTACCTAGACCCTTGTTGAGGCCAGAACATGTGTCACTTCCTTTGACTTTGAAGGACAGTGTTGAGGTGGAGACATTACATTCATTGACTATTCTCACGCAGTCTCTAGTATAGCACACCAATGATCTCACCTAGGCCAATGAGGGTGAGAGTAGTAGGCATCATTTCTCCCCACATTTGTGTAGTTCATGTGGGAACCTATGCGATTATGGGACGCAAGACTCATGGCAGGACTCTTGGTAGGATGCTACAACACAGGGGCATCATCCAATGATGGACACATACATATTGGATGATATTGTTCTCATCAATGATGTCTTACATCGTACATTTGGTATTGACTCTCAAGTAATTTTTTACAAGTTTCATCTTGATTTAGTATATTCTTATTTGAAATTTGTAATTAATTTTATATGACTATCTATCTTATAAGTCAAAAATAATGTATGTCATTATCTGCGCAATGAAATTCTAGGGTCAAAGTCTCCATCCTGCCTCTGTTAGCCATCCATTGGTAGGTTATGAGAGGAGGTCAAATTAGCAGGAATGTAATTTATCACATGATCATAATTATTGTACATATATCAATGGTAATATTATTTTGTGACAATTTGATGATTTGAATAGGGAGCTTCACTAGCACCTCCATGGTTTTCTTGGTCCCTTGGATACAAAACCACTTATACGAAGGTAAATTTAACCATTTCTAATCATTATGCATTTAAATAATGTTATGTATTTATTTTGGTCAAATAATCTTTATGAACTCTATTTTTAGATGTTGAATATGGAGACTTCTCCTCATCTTCATGAGTTAGCACAAGTAGGCATTGTTGCAGCCATGATGTCTTCAAATACTTTGACCGAGGTATGAACCAATAACATGAAAATGTCATAATTTTATATTTCTTATTTTATCTCATGTCATTTGATGTACATAAATGATATTTATGTTTAGTCAATTTTGCTTCTTATTGGAGGTCACAACTCCAACCCATCCAACTACAGATGGAGAGAGACAAAAGATGATCAAGAGTGATCATCGGATAGTGGTAAGTGATTGATTACATATGTGATGTTATATATTTCATGTTTTCTATACTAATGTGCATATTGTTTGATTGTATTAATAGGTGGAGATGCATAAATCTTTGTCGAAGAGGTCTACTAGATGGGAGAGAGAGGATGAGTCACTGGTTGGCTCTTCATCTTCATGGACAAGAAAGGGCCACTGATTATTTGATAGAAGTCCATAGGAAACTAGATTTTGGGACAATTTTGTATGCCTAGATGGATTTGTATACATACTTTGCATGTTACCGATGTATATTTTTGTATATGCCTATATGGCTTTGTTTGGACGTGCCTATATGGCTTTATATATAGACTAGATGTTATGTTCATGACATTATGTATATGACAGTTTATATTAAATGTTTAATATGATGATCAATTATCATTACAAGAATTTGGTTTTACATGTGCCAATTGTATTTTCTTCAAAGCTTATAAATCATTTTCAAATAATCCATTTTGTGCATATCTTGTAATCATTGCATTCCATGAGAGTGTGCATTTCTTTGAGGCATCATGTCAAATAGTTCATGAGCCTTGTCTATGCTTCCACACTTTCTATAACTATCTACAAGGGCAGCTGCAAATACAATATCTGACAAAATTCCTATATCCTTTATGCTTTGATGGTTGTCCACAACATGTTCCCCAGACCCCATTCTGGCATAGGAAAGGAGGATGTTGGATAAGGTTGTGCAATTTGGTTTTAGACATGCTAATTGTATTTGGTTGAAATTTTCTTTTGTGCATTTGCTTGAAAGTTTTTAAAGCCTTATGAAAAATCCATTTCATGCATATCTTGCAATCATTGTATTCCATGAGAAAACATTTCTTTGAGGCATCATGTCAAATAGTTCAAGTTCCCTGTATATGCTTCCATACTTTGCATACATGTCTCGCAGGATAGTTGCAAGTACAACATTTGACAAAATTCCTATATCCTTTATGATTTGATGGATGTCTATACAATGTTCCAAAGATACCATCCCTAAGGTTTTGGAATTTGGCTTTACACCCGCCAATTGCATTTGCTTGAAAGTTTCTAAAGCCTTATGAAAAAATCCATTTTTTTCATATCTTGCAATCATTGCATTCCATGTGACGAGATTTCTTTGACGCATCATACAAAACAATTCACGTACATTGTCTATGGTTCCACACTTTGCATACATATATCTGAGGGCAGTTGCAACTACAACATCTAACAAAATTCCCATATCTTTTATCCTTTGATGGATGTCCATTTTGGTATAGGCAAGGAGGATACTGGCTAAGGTTGTGGAATTTAGCTTTACACCTGCCAATTGTATTTTCTTGAAAGTTTATAAAGCCTTATCAAAAAAATTATTTTTTTTCATATCTTGCAATCATTGCATTCCATGAAATGGCATTTCATTGAGGTATCATGTCAAACAGTTCACGTACCTTGTCTATGCTTCCACACTTTGCATACATGTCTCATAGGGTAGTTGCAACTACAACATTTGATAAAATTCCTATATCCTTTATGCTTTGATGGATGTCTATACTATGTTCCAAAGATACCATTTCTAAGGTTTTGGAATTTGGCTTTACACCTGCCAATTGCATTTTCTTGAAAGTTTCTAAAGCCTTATCAAAAAATCCATTTTGTTCATATCTTACAATCATTACATTCCATAAGGCAACATTTCTTTGAGGCATCATGCCAAATAATTAACGTGCCTTGTCTATGCTTCCACACTTTGCATACATGTCTCTGAGGGTAGTTGCAACTACAACATCTAACAAAATTCCCATATCTTTTATCCTTTGATGGATGTCCATTTTGGCATAGGCAAGGAGGATACTAGCTAAGGTTGTGGAATTTGGCTTTACACCCGCCATTGTATTTTCTTGAAAGTTTATAAAGACTTATCCAAAAATTCCATTTTTTACATATCTTGAAATCATTGCATTCCATGAAATGACTCTTCATTTATAGGAATCATGTCAAACAATTCACATACCTTGTCTATGCTTCCACACTTTGCATACATGTCTACTAGGGTAGTTGCAACTAGAAGATCTGACAAAATTCCCATATACTTTATGCTTTGATGGATGTTTATACCATGTTCCAAATATCACATTTTACCATATGAAGGTAGGATGTTGGCTAAGGTTGTGGAATTTGTCTTTACACCTGCCAATTGCATTTGCTTGAAAGTTTCTAAAGCCTTATCAAAAAATCCATTTTTTCATATCTTGCAATCATGGCATTCCATGTGATGACATTTCTTTGAGGCATCATGCCAAACAGTTCACATGCATTATCTATGCTTCCACACTTTCCATACATGTCTCTGAGGGAAGTTGCAAAATTACAACATCTAACAAAATTTCCATATCTTTTTATGCTTTGATGGATGTCCATATCATGTTCCAAAGATCCCATTTTGGCATAGACAAGGAGGATACTGGCTAAGATTGTGGAATTTGGCTTTACACCTGCCAATTGTATTTTCTTGAAAGTTCATAAAGCCTTACCAAAAAAATCCATTTTTTGCATATATTGCAATCATTACGTTCCATGAGATGGCATTTTATTGAGGCATCATGTCAAAGAGTTCACATATCTTGTCTATGCTTCCACAATTTGCATACATGTTGACTAGGACAGTTGCAACTACAACATCTGACAAAATTCCCATATCCTTTATGCTTTGATGGATGTCCATACCATGTTCCAAAGATTGCATTTTGCCATATGAAGGGAGGATGTTGGCTAAGGTTGTGGAATTTGTCTTTACACCCGCCAATTGCATTCTCTTGAAAGTTTCTAAAGCCTTATCAAAAAATCCATTTTTTTCATATCTTGCAATCATTGCATTCCATGTGACGAAATTTCTTTGACGCATCATGCAAAACAATTCACGTACATTGTCTATGGTTCCACACTTTGCATACATATATCTGAGGGCAGTTGCAACTACAACATCTAACAAAATTTCCATATCTTTTATGCTTTGATGGATGTCCATTTTGGCATAGGCAAGGAGGATACTGGCTAAGGTTGTGGAATTTGACTTTACACCTGCCAATTGTATTTTCTTGAAAGTTTATAAAGCATTATCAAAAAAATCCATTATTTGCATATCTTGCAATCATTGCATTCCATGAGATGGCATTTCATTGAGGCATCATGTCAAAGAGCTTATGTATCTTGTCTATGCTTCCACAATTTGCATACATGTCTACTAGGACAGTTGCAACTACAAGATCTGACAAAATTCCCATATCATTTATGCTTTGATGGATGTCCATACCATGTTCCAAAGATCGCATTTTGCCATATGAAGGGATGATGTTGGCTAATGTTGTGAAATTTGTCTTTACACCTGCCAATTACATTTGCTTGAAAGTTTCTAAAGCCTTATCAAAAAATCCATTTTTTTCATATCTTGTAATCATTGCATTCAATGTGACGACATTTCTTTGAGGCATCATGCAAAATAGTTCACATGCGTTGTCTATGCTTCCACACTTTTCATACATGTCTCTGTGGGAAGTTGCAACTACAACATGTAACAAAATTTCCATATATTTTATGCTTTAATGGATGTCAATTTTGGCATAGGCAAGGAGGATACTGGCTAAGGTTGTGGAATTTGGCTTTACACCCGCCAATTGTATTTTCTTGAAAGTTTATAAAGAGTTATCAAAAAATCCATTTTTTACATATCTTGCAATCATTGCAATCCATGAGATGGCATTTCATTGAGGCATCATGTCAAAGAGTTCACGTATCTTGTCTATGCTTCCACAATTTGCATACATGTCTACTAGGATAGTTACAACTACAAGATCTGACAAAAATCCCATATCCTTTATGCTTTGATGGATGTCTATACCATGTTCCAAAGATCACATTTTTCCATATGAAGGGAGGATGTTGGCTAAGGTTGGGGAATTTGTCTTTACACCCACCAATTGTATTTTCTTGAAAGTTTCTAAAGCCTTATCAAAAAATCCATTTTTTTCATATCTTGCATTCATTGCATTCCATGTGACAACATTTCTTTGAGGCATCATGCCAAACAGTTCACGTGCATTGTCTATGCTTCCACACTTTGCATACATGTCTCTGAGGGCAGTTGTAACTACAACATCTAACAAAATTTCCATATCTTTTATGTTTTGATGGATGTCCATACCATGTTCCAAAGATCCCATTTGGCATAGGCAAGGAGGATACTGGCTAAGTTTGTAGAATTTGGATTTACACTTGCCAATTGTATTTTCTTGAAAGTTTATAAAGCATTATCAAAAAAATCCATTTTTTGCATATCCTGCAATCATTGCATTCCATGAGATGGCAGTTCATTGAGGCATCATGTCAAAGAGTTCACGTATCTTGTCTATTCTTCCACAATTTGCATACATGTCTGTTAGGACAGTTGCAACTACAAGATTTGACCAAATTCCTATATCCTTTATGCTTTGATGGATGTCCATACCATGTTCCAAAGATTACATTTTGCCATATGAAGGTAGGATGTTGGCCAAGGTTGTGGAATTTGTCTTTACACCTGCCAATTGCATTTTCTTGAAAGTTTCTAAAGCCTTATCAAAAAATCCATTTTTTTATATCTTGCAATCATTGCATTCCATGTGATGATATTTCTTTGAGGCATCATGCCAAACAGTTCACGTACATTGTCTATGCTTCCACACTTTGCATACATGTCTCTGAGGGTAGTTGCAACTACAACATCTAACAAAATTTCCATATATTTTATGCTTTGATGGATGTCCATTCCGTGTTCCAAAGATCCCATTTTGGCATAGGCAAGGAGGATAATGGGTAAGGTTTTTACACCTTTTTGACTATAACAATCATATATGTGACTATTTTTTACACTTTTTCTGACTATAACAGTCATAAGTATGACTTATTTTACACTTTGTTTTACTGTAACAGTCATAAATATGACTATTTTTACTCTTTTTTAGTCATCCAAATGACTGTAATAGTCATAATAGTCATTCAATATGACTGATTTTTACTTCTGAAATAGTCCATATGATTGTTATCACAACAAAAGTGGGAATTATTTCCTTTGAAGAAATGCTTATAGCCCAGAATGACTTGGATGCTTGGCACATGAAACAAGACCTCCCCTAACATTTACCCACCCACCTCGACATGTTGGTGTAGTCAGTTCAGCCCCACGATGAGTAAAACAAAAAATATGGCACCTGGCAAGGTTGTGTTACATGAAATTGAAGCATTTTGCAAGAATGCATTTGATTTAGGCAAGGTCAAATAGATTTGAGTTGACCAAAACTAAGATAGGTTATTGTGGACAAACCCCACATGCACCTATAGGTCCAAACAGAATGTTCCCAGCTGCCATGAATTATGAGAACTATTCCGTCAAAGTTTGGTAGTTTTTGCTCTTAGGATCTTAAGTGACTTTGTCAGTAGTCTACTACCTCAAATGATTGGGATGCTTGGCACACAAAATGAGACCTCCCCTGAAATTTACCCACCTACCTAGATGTGTTGGCGTAGTCCCTTCAGCCCCACAAGCTATGGAATATAAGATGTCATTCCTAGCACCTTTCCACTGCATAAAACTAAAGCATTTTGCAAGAATGCATTTGATTTTGGAATGGTCAAATGGACTGGAGTTGACCAAAACTAAGAGAGGTTATTATGGATGGACCCCATGTGCACCTGTAGGTCCAAATGAAATGTTCCTAGCTACCACGAATTCTGAGAACTGCTCTGTCATAGTTTGGTAGTTTTTTGGTCTTAGGGATCTTAAGGGACTTTACCAATAGCTTGTTGCCCCGAACAATTGGGATGCTTGGCACATGAAATGAGACCTCATGTAGAATTTAATCAGCCACCCCAATAAGTTGGCATAGTTTGTTCGGTCCCATGAGCTATGAAATGCAAAATGTCACTCCTAGCACCTTTCCACTGCATGAAACTAAAGCATTTTGCAAGAATGCATTTGATTTCGGTACGGTCAAAAGAACTAGAGTTGACCAAAACCAAGAGGTTATTATGGATAGACCTGACATGCACCTATAGGTCCAAACAGAATATTCCCAGCTACCACAAATTTCAAGAACTATTCTGTCATAGTTTGGTAGTTTTTTGGTTTTAGGGATCCTAAGGTAATCAAATGACTAGGATGATTGGCACATGAAACGAGACCTCCCCTAGCATTTACCCACCCACCCCAATGCATTGGTGCAATCTGTTCGGCTCCATGAGCTATGGAATACAAAATGTCACTCCTAGCACCTTTCCACTACATGAAACTGAAGCATTTTGGAACAATGTGTTCCTTGCCACCATAGGCAAACAAAATTGATTTAACAAAAATTGAGGTAGGTGTTAGTAGGTGGACCTGACATCCACCTATACATGCAAAGAAGATGCTTCTAGGTGTCACAGTTTGATGGAATAGTTGGTCCAAATTTTGTCACCTTTTTTTTCTTAGGGCTCTTGAGAGATTGTTTGATTTTGATATAACCAAGAAAGACCATGAGGCTTTGCCATCGAAAAGACATCCCCCCTAGCATTTAACCACTCACTCAAATGCATTGGCACCATCCATTTGGCCCCAAGAGATGTTGGATGTAAAAATTCAATCATAATACCTTTTTGGTAGATGAAAATTCAGTACTATAAAGGTGTTCTCACTTAATCCAATGTCTTGTAGGGAGTCAATTGAGGCTTCCCTTATTGCTGTTATCATTTTTTTGTCATTAAGACTCATTATGAAATAGTAACATCATTAAAATGAATTAAAACTCATAGTAACATTGCTAAAACTCATTATGAAATATAAAGTAAAGGACATATCATCATGAAATAATCATGAAAACCTACCTTACTTTCCTTTGAAAGGCAACTTCATAAGGATTATGCCTACCTCCATCATTCTAAAATCCTGCATGCAAATGGAATTGCACTATTTAGCTAAAATGAGTAGCTAAAATAAAGAAAGTGAAATGAGGATAGTGAAGAAAAATAACATACCTTTTTGTCAGTCCACTAATTCAATACAATGAACCATCTGGGTCTTCTCTACTCTTTATTGTGTCAAGTATTGCCTCATGATCAGACTCACAAACCTTCCACAAGGTCATGTTCAATGGTCTACCCCTTTATTTGATCAAATAAATGTTTGATGCCACAACAAGGTTAGAATAATGAAGAATCTTCCTATGTGTGTCAAAGTCCTCGAATAACCAGACATTAGACCTCTTCACTGGGTGCCTTCTAAGCCATCTTCCAATAACAACCATTGATCTTGTAGGGTACTCGATGTTTCTCCATCTATAATAGGGGAATCTAATTTTTTTTTTACCTCAACACAATGACACAAATAATAATCCGTTCCTTCTTCATTGTCTTTGGCTACAATAACTGCATAAACATGCCCTACATTGATACATGCATTCAGTTCGATGAATATAGTCAACAATGCAAGAAAAACTAAAAAACAAGATGGCATATTGAATTTTATTAAATTTGAATGCTAATAATACCTAGTTGAACTAGATCTACAACATGGTCAAAATTAACTGGTGATTCAATCTCTGTGATTTGTAGTGCTGTCGGTAGTCGATACATGTCAATCAAGCTTAGGCCTCTTGTACACCAATCACCGACCCACTCCTTTGAGTCACAATCATACCAAGCTTCATATGTACATGAAGAACAAAAACATGACATCTGTTGTGTATGAATACTCCATGAACCTACATTAGAGCTCCTAGAAGAGTGTAGCTCACTTGATCCTGTCAATGTACAATAGTCTTCATATTTTACAATGTTAGTATCATCAATGAACCAAAAATATCTATGAACTATAGACTTACCTTCATTACCTAGACCCATTATAGCATTACACCATTTGACAATAGATCTCGCATCTGTCAACTTTGCATTGTCTTTGTACTTCAACTCTTCTCATGCAAATGCTCTTTTGATATATGCTCCTGCACCATCATGCTCCCCCTTTCCATGCCCAACCACACAAAATTCCACATATATTGAACACCATTCATTATATGAATCCTACTCAACCAATAGAACATCTACGAGTTCTTGAAATGTGATGAACAATTATCTGACCATATGATATGCTGACAAAATTATTTTGTATGAAAAGAGGGATGTTTGATATTTGATATTTTAGTGTTGATGGGTTTAGATCCTCCTTTCACAACAAACATTCAAGGACATATCAACTGAGTTGAACCTTAATTTGTGCAAGAGGATTCACCTACAAGTTGGGCTGTCACTTGGAATGATGTGGAAACTTAGAAATTGCTAACTAATGCCTTAATGTAATCTTCAAATATGTAAGAAACCTTGATTATACAAAACAATGATCAAATTGATAGATTTAGACAAATGCTTGCATATTGAAATAGAAGATAGAGATTAATAACTGACCATTTTTCAAAGTTTGGTATTCAAAATATTCGAGGACAATGCCCCAGGCACCCAAGTCTAAGGTATTGTTTTCTTCATGGAACACAAAACTCCTTCCAGCACTGATGATCAATGTTTTGTCTTTTTCCATCGTGGGATATGTTGCAAGGTGTGGCCCTTGGTCTTCTTGTTCAGCACAGTGCTATGGTGGTTTGCGACAAGGGCTTAACCATCTCCTGTGCTTGTTAAGTCAAGTGGTTGTATCAGACATTAATAGGTCGATCTTTTGGTACAACAACAGCCAACAATTGGTATCAGAGCCGAGGTCATGGGTTCAAACCCCGTGCTTGCACTGGGAGGGGGATTGTTGCAAGGTGTGGCCCTTGGTCTCCTTGTTTAGCGTAGCACTGCGGTGGTTTGTGACAAGGGCTTAACCGTCTCCCGTGCTTGTTAAGTCAAGTGGTTGTATCGAGCATTAATAGGTTGATCTTTTGGTGCAATGACAACTAACAGGATATACGGAGGACACTATGACTAGTCCCTATGTCCAAGGTAGGCTAATCTTCAGGATATCAGGGCTTCTTCAGATGTAGAATATCACTGTCACAAATATTTTAGTGTCTGAAACTCTAGAGGACATTGCCCTAGGTGCCCATGTCTTGAAAATGCTCCGTGCTGCTTCTTTCTTTCAGATCTTGAATCCTTGTCGTCTGCAACCTTCATCTGCAACTCCATTCTATGAAACTTGGTCCCTATAACCTGCAGTCACAAAGGAGTGTGGTTGGGGGTTGTGGCGTTTAGAGGATTGCCTCAGTCAAGCCCTAGAGAGACATTTAAGTCTTCCAAACACCATTGTTAGATAAGAGTGTGTATCCCAACGAGATAGAGGCAAAATCCAAATGATAAATGATTCAAACATAAACAAATGTCACCTTGGAGGTGTAGATCTCACATAGATGAAGATTCTTCAACACATGAGAAGATGAAGCCAAATTTGTAATCACAAACACAATAACAATGCTCTGCCCTACAACAATGAATATCATGGATGCTCTAAAATCACTTGAGTATGCATAAAGTTCACAATCATCTTCTAGTTTACAAATGAAAACCTAAACATGCTTATATATGCAACAATACACATTCCCGCCAAGAATTTTATAATTCAAACTTAAGGTGTTAGCATAGGGCCTAACAATGATCATATAACCAACCTTAGATTAAGGGCCTGACCCAAAATAGGGCAGGACTAGGGCACGAGCGCCCAAGTCCTCCCTCCCAATTTTGGTCAAGGTTCATCCAAATAGCACCCCTAGGTCTATTTGCCACATGACTTTGGGGTTTTCTCATCAGGATTCAAAATTAACATGCAATATGATCTAAATGCATTCTAAGGACCTAGGAGCTAAATGTTAAGAGGGAAAAGCCCCCAAGGAGACATTTTCTAATATAACATTTAGCCCCCACTTTAATGTATGCATGAATGCAAGGCCCATACATTCATTAAAGTATAGTCAACAAACATAGAAAAAACACTCAGTAAAGTGCAGACATGCCAAACACATTGAAGACAGTAACAAGCACACAAAACATGAAGAAGACAACATTGAAGACACGCAAAACACAGTGAATACAGTAAATTTAGTGATTTTTTTTTCAATTTTTCCATATATGAATGCAAATGCAAGTAGAAGGAAAGTAAACACACAACCCATAATGCAGGAGAGACTCATCGCCACCAGTCTTTAGACTACATATGGGGCAACAGACACACAATACAAATCTTAGAGTGTAGGAGGGACTCATTGCCACTAGTCTTTAGACTACACTTGAGAACAAACATGCCATACAAATCCTAAAGCATAGGAGGGACTCATTGCCACCAGTCTTTAGACTATGCTTGGGAACAAACATGCCATACACACACACATGGAAGACATGGAGAAAACATGAAAAACAAGTGATGGAAGAAACCTATTGCTAGGTTATCTACCATCTCAAGCACATTACAGGCACACCTGATGGTTGGGCTTTACCACAACAACTGTCAAAGACACACTTAAGGGAGGATACACCAACCCCACCTGCTCAGAGGACTTTTAAAAATGAAAGGATGTGCACTCTCCTTGAGAAATACACCATCCCTACCTCCGCAATAGGCTTAAAATAAAAAGGATATGCATGATATCCTACCTCCATAGAGGGCTTAATGATTTCAATATAGAATAAAGATGTACACTCGCTCAGAGATACAACATCCCACCTCTGTATAGGGCTTACAAACATGATTTGTTAGTACCAAAATCATCAAACAACTTACCTTTGTATGCCCCCACCTTAAGGTGGTTAATATCATGTATTGATATCAAGCACATTAAGGTAGGAATAAAACACATAAGGGAACAAGGGCTCTCACAAAGCCCATGCCCCTAGATGTGACATGCACTTTATGATTGCCAAATGTTTCCACAAACATATAATTTCCTGCAAGACAAGAGGTTAAAAATATTTCCATAAGATAATAACCACATCACATGATCAAAAAGTAATGCATGCAAAACAATCACATCAAGAGCCAAGGTTACACTACGGATTCAGAAACTGAGTATAACCGTGGGCTATACTACAAAGATCTTATAATCGAGTGTAGGTGAGGCAAGATCCAAGATAAACAAAGTGCATGGAGTAGTAGTGTTGTTATGGTTTGTTAGTGTAATAAGAAATCATCAAAAGATCACACAAAGTGATTCTACTAGCCAAGCGTTGGATAATATATATCAACCCCATTGTCATGTATGGACTAGGTCCATTTTTGCTTACTCACTGAAGGGACATGTGGTCCGTATCAATATTATTTGTGTTTCATCATCTTCCAACTAGATATAACCACTAGAAGAAGGTAAACAATAAATTAGGAGATGAGAACAAGTGCCTTAGGGACAATCATGTAGGAGGGTAGCCCCAAGTCACCAACTGCAACACTATGTCTGTAAGACACAACACAGAACAATGAAAATAGAGGAGAAGATCAATAGAAGAATGATGATACAAATAGAAGGGTGGTCACAACAGAGGTGGTCTCCTGGTATCCTTGACCTTACAAGAGAATCAAGGGTCATCCTAGGAGGCCTAAACAACACATAACACATCATGAGGGGAATCACATCATAGAGGTAAAGGGTTAGAAATACTTACTTGTAAGGACAACTGAACTAGAATTTGGAACTTGCGAGAAATGCTCCATCAAGTTTTGTACGAAGCTTGAGTGGTTCTTATTAGAGTGTTCTTTGTTCTTAGAATGTTCATGCGGTGCTTTTTTCTCAAATCCTTGTTTATGTGAAATATTTTGTTGCTTATGAGGAGGAGAACCACTATTATTTCCAACTAATGATAATCTTCTTACTCTTTTCTGATCTTTAGCTCTCTTTCTTTGTTGAGTTTGTCTATCATAGTGAAAAGGACTATCTTATGCTATTTCAATCTTTTCTTTTGTCACGATCTCTTCCTTCATTTGTTCTAGTTGTTTTTATGATGCATTTTGATTAAATCCTGATCCTTTGAGGGATAACAGAGGAGGAATGTTAGCATATATACCATTTCTTTGTGGATGAGGTGATACTTTAGTATTTTCCTTATCCATCTCTATTGTGGCAATTATATCATCATAGTTTAAATAGTTATCTTCCGATTCTACCAAGTTTTGTTCCATCATGTTGTTATGGGTATGTTTAGGGAAAGGATTAGTAAAAATTTGTAAATTTTAATTCGGAGGAGCAACTGACTTATTTCCATTATCATTCACACCCGATACCTATATAACATTCAAGTTGATGAGGTCTTGTATTTCATGTTTAAGACACATACATCGTTCAGTATCATATCCTTGTTGTCGATGATAGTGAAAAAAAGCATTAGCATTGAAATAAGGTCCTTGCATTCTACTAGGATCCAATGGTTTAATCAGAGGAAGCTTCAAGAGGTTATTACTCATAGCTTGATTCATGATAGAATGATATGATTCAGATATCAGAGTGAATTATCTTTGCTATTGCCTATTCTGAAATGATGTCCTCTTCGAATTAGTGATCATAGATATTTTTGAGAAATTGTTTGAATTCTATCCATTAATCTTGATGAAACTCTTATTATTCCTTTTAAAGTTGTTTTTGTGAAGTTGAACCCATGGATTGACCAACTTGAGCCAATGAGTTTTGTTTTTCATACTGACTAGTGAAAAATTGGTAATCTCAAAGGGCCGTGCATAAATGTTGAAAAGAGTTATACTTCATCAAGAGAATCTTATCATAGAGGCTAGGTTGTAAATTCGTAATGAATATCTTCTGAACATCCTCATCTTTCATCTGATATTGAATTTGTGCATAAAGAGATTGATATTGACTAATAAAGTCAGTTAACTTCTCTTTCGGTTCTTTCTTGCAATGAACTAAATCAATCAAAGAAACTTGAGGTCTAATATTTGCTTGAAAATGTTGTAAAAATTGATTAACTAGTTGCAAAAAAGAGTATTGAATTCATAGGTAAAGAGTAAAACTATTCTAAAGCAGTATCCTTGAGAGATCTTGGGAAAAGTTTTGCTAACAAATCCTCTTCAAAGTAAAAATCACTACACATAGTCATGAATGCTGCCACATGAGTATTAGGATCACCTTTACCATTATACTTTTCAAAGTGAGGAGTTTCAAACTTCTCAAGCATAGGAGTTCTTAAGATTGCATAGGACAAAGGATTAGGGGCATGATATGTTGGTATATTAGGTTGTGAAGAATGTGTCAAGCTTGTCACTTTTTGTTGTAAAGAAGTCATGCCTCAAGAGTTGGTTTAGGAGGGCATCATTGATGCAGGAGCATCCAGTGGTGTAAGGGCAATCTTGCATCACCCAAAAAAAAAGTGTTTCAAAATTGTTGATGTTCTACCCATTTCTTCTCAAAATTTGTGGTTCTGGTCCCATAATCGCCTGAATAATAATGTAGAACTTTCAGTTTTTCTAAACTGCTAAAAATAGTAAACTACTATTTTTAGAAAGTTTGCATTTGGGCACAAAATGAAGTCAAAATTTAGAGGAAGTTACATAATGGAAATATAAGACCTTTGGCGAAGGAATCACACGAAGATCATTTGCGAGCTGAAAGATATTAAAGTTTCTGTTTCCTGAAAAATGCCTGAAAATTATTCAAACTCAAGTTTGAGGCACTAAACAGCCCCGTACGGGCCTAAAAATGACTAGAACCAATAGAGCTAATTCTTAGCATGTAGAGCACTCCGCGAGCTTTCCGACGCATAAAATGGTTCATCAATCGGAGTCCCAGATCAAAAGTTATGGCTCCCAGAAGTTGACCTATTTTTGGAGGGAGATGCAAAATTTGAAATTAGGTTGTTGGCCGCCAAAAAGGCTATTAATAACCATTTTTGGGAACCCTGGGTAATAGTAGAGTTAAGGGGGCAAGTGTAGAGTTAAGAATAGGCAGGGAAATAGAAACCCTAGCTGATTTGGGGGTTATATAAGGCAAGTGATTCTAGAGTCTTGTGACAGGAAGCTGTAGTGTGTTACAGCTTGTGGAGGATTGATTCCTCTGAATGTAATTAAGCTTTTGTAATGTAATGAGTTGCCCAGATCAATAAAAGAAAGTTCCATTTTCTGTGTTCATTTTCTATTATTGTGTGTTTTATGATTTACCCCCTTCATCAATCATTAGGTGATGCAGTTTGTTGTGAGGAATTGGAACCAAAGTGTGGAGGTGATTGAGCATGAGTAGTGACAAGTGGAGGTTGTGAATAGGTGAGTGGTGATTGAACATAGTGATAAGTTGAAGGTGGTTGAGAATAAGTGGATTGAAGGGGTGGAACTTGAGAGTGATATGAAGTCATCCTAGGGGCTAGGTTTTGATAGTTGAAACCCACAACTTTGTAATTTTGTGAATTAGTGCCATTAGATACTCCAATACCAGTGGTAGCATTACTACAAGAATTTGCATTAGTATTTAAAATTATTGATGTGAATGTAGACATTGCAGTAGTCTGTATAGGTGTTGATACTTGCATGTGAGATGGTGACAATATATTATGAATAACGTTCACACATTCAGTCACTGGCATAACATTATTATGCACTATATGTGCTAAACCTTGAATGACATTGATACTATCTTGTCCTTCTTTATCAACTCTCTTATGTTGTGAATTGTAGGTATAGCTTCTTCTGCTATCCTTTCATTTTCCACAAATGCTTGAAAATTAGCTAACTCTTTATCAAGTTTGTTTATTTTCTCATTAGGAACATGTGTTACCACCTCAATAGTGTTGTCAACGTCATTAAATATTTGATCTTCCTGTTAGATTTTGGGCAGACAACTGAGAGGGGGGGTGAATCAGTTGTCCAAAACTTTCTTCCAATTAAACACTTAATCCACTTTGTAATTCAACAGCATAATAATAAATCAATCATGGAAACACAATGTATTAAATCAAGAGTTGAAACACATTAACACACAAGACACCAAGATTTTGATGTGGAAAACCTAGTTAAGGGAAAAACCATGGGGTGATTAACCCAAGATTGTATTCTTTGTTAGAAGAATAGAAAGAACAAAATGACACATGCCAGTTAGGGTTCACTACCTGAGCACACTACTCATAAGAGATCACTGCCTATAGGAGACACATTGTCTACAAAATAATAAGTGTTACATACTTGAACTGAAGAATAGCATCTTCACCATGCTTGAGTTAGTTCCATTTAATCTTAATACTTCTACTCTACCTTTTGGTCTGCTCCTCTCTACCACACTCTCATCTGAACAAGACACCTTTGAAATGACTTTACAACTTTACAACTCCTTATTTATACAAGACATCAACTTAGGAATTATCATCCAAGTTGGCATATATTATAGAGCAAGTACATAACTACAACATGACTTATTACAAAAAGACTTCACACGGATCAACACACTATCGGCTACACAGATCTGAGACTTCAATATTTCTTTGGGAACATGCCATTCTTCACAGGACACCTTCCAGCTCATTCGCAGGATGTGTAGTAACTCATCCGGTTGGCCAGACTTAAGAAGAACATCATCATTCGGAAGTAAATCTTTAATTACGAGCTCAATCTTTAATGTGGACTATCAACACAAACTGAACACAATCCAAAGACCTCCATAAGCTTGCCTGAGACATCAAGAACATCCACACTACATCTTCTTACTAAAATCATTCTCTCCTTCATCCAGAACCATAAGAACACAGTCTATCATCACTGTCATATTGGAATAGATGCTTGTGGACCACCAAACCATGAACTAATTGAGTTGTCACTTCACATTGACTTCCTAAACACTCTACCAAATCCGCAGAATAGGATATTTCATTTCTAGATCTCACCAGACCTATCTGTATCAATCTGTCACCTCTGAACATCTACCAGCACTAGTTTTACTTAAGTGGCCATAACTTCTTCAGATCTTAATGCGGACCACTAAAATATTTACTAAATCATCTCAAGACACATATCTACAAACCCTTTGAAGCGCATCCTCTAATCTTTATCTTAACTAGGATCTTTACCTCACTGTCTTCACTATTCTTCTCTGTTCCTGATTAGGACTAATTTTCTCAATATCCTCAACACACAGCTCACCCAATCCTGATCATTAATGCAACAGGAGTATGTTGACATCAATGACAACACCGGTTAGGCCCATACTTGCAACAATCTCCTCCTTTGTCATTAATGGCAACATATGATGTGAAAAACTCTTTTGACCATCAAAACAAGAGCTTCTCCTTACTGTCCCAACTCTCACTATTAGCAATAACCATTCACATGTCTTCTCTTCCTTTCCTGCTCCCCCTTTGATCAGCAACTACTTGTTTTTGACATGTCTTCTCTCCCCCTTTGACATCAATGGCAAAGGGCACATACTTGCATTAATTCAGAATCATACCAACTGCTCCCCCTGAGTGGCAGCTTCCCATCATCAATCCAGACCATAAGATATGACTGTGAGATCCACCAAACTGATGCACACCAGTGCACCTTAATTTAGAACTGGAGGGGTAATACCCCCAAACTTCTCCCTAAGATACTCAAAAGAGTCATTAGGCAGAGGTTTAGTAAAAATATCTGCAATCTGACTTCATTCTTGTTCACTTGCTCTCTCAAAATGTGAAACTTGATGGATGTATGTTTAGTCTTTGAATGCAACACTGGATTCTTTGATATGTTTATTGCACTTGAGTTATCACAGAAGATTGTGATAGGTTCCTCATACTCCACCCTGATGTCTCTTAGCATTTGCTTCATCCACAATACTTGAGTGCAACTACATGCTACTGCAATATATTCTACTTCTGTAGTGGACAGAGTTATTGCCTCTTGTTTCTTGCTTAGCCAAGAAACCAATCTCTTCCCCAAAAAGAATGCTCCACCACTGGTACTCTTCTGGTCATCCACATCTCCTGCCCAATCCACATCAGTATATGTATGAAGAGAGAAATTATAATCTCTAGGATACCACAACCCATATTCAACTGTCCCTTTCAGATATCTAAAAATTCTTTTGATTTCCATGACATGAGATTCTCTAGGATTAGCTTAGAATCTAGCAACAAGACCAACAACATTCATAATGTCAGGTCTAGTTTGAGTGAGATAAAATAATCCTCCAATCATTGACCTGTACTTTTTCTGATCATCCTTAGGAGAGTCATCATCTTTCCTCAATTTGCATCCAGTTGCCATGGGAGTATTCATTGGTTTTGAGTCTTCCATCCCAAATTTCTTCAATAATTCTTTCACATATTTGGTCTGAGAAATGAAGATTCCTTTCTTTGTTTGAGTGATTTGCAAACCCAAGAAGAAATTCATTTCCCCAAACATGGACATCTCAAATTCACTTTTCATTTGATTCACAAAGGTTTTGCACATACTATCTCTTCCTCCAAAAATGATATCATCAACCAACACTTCAACAATCAAGATATTTTCATAATCAATTTTGAAATAAAATTACTATCAGCAGTACCTTTGTTGAAACCAATTCTCAAAAGGTGCTTATTCAATCTATCATACTAGGCTCTTGGGGCTTGCTTGAGTCCATACAAAGCTTTCTTCAATTTGCAAACCATATCACCATGATCAGACAATTGAAATCCATCCAGTTGCTCAATGTATACTTCTTCTTCCAAGTCACCATTCAGGAAGGCAGATTTGACATCCATATGATATTCTTTGAAATCCTTGAAGGTAGCAAAAGAAAGAAATAATTTGACTGCTTCAATTCTTGCCACTAGAGCAAAAGTTTCTTCAAAATCAACTCCTTCTACTTGGGAGTAACCCTTGCAGACCAATCTAGCTTTGTTTCTGACCACTTCACTATCTTCATTTAGTTTGTTTTGGAAGACCCATTTGGTTCCAATCACATTCTTGTTTTTAGGTCTGGGAACAAGATCCCAAGTGTGATTTTTCTCAATTTGCATCAACTCTTCCTCCATTGCTTTAGTCCAATTTTCATCATTGCAAGCTTCATTCACTGTCTTAGGTTCAATCTTTGAAATCAGACAATACTCTTCTGAATCTTGAGCAATCCTTCTTCTGGTTTATACACCTTTGCTTTTATCACCTATGATCTGATCTTCAGAGTGATTCAGTCTTACATACCTGGGAATTTTGGGAGTTTCTTGCACTCTTGATTCTTAAACATGTTCATTCACACTTATCTCCTCTTCTTGATTTACCAAATCAATCTAGATCTGAATCTTAGAAGGAGCTTGGGCTCCTTGGATCAAAACATCATTTTGATCATCTTCATCACATTCATAAAACCTTGAGGGTTTTTCAATCCCTTCATCAACCTTCACATTTGTACTTTCTATAATCTTCCTCAATCTCTTGTTATAACACTGGTATGCTTTGCTTTGAGTAGAATAACCCAAGAATATTCCTTCATCACTTCTAGCATCAAATTTTCCTAGATCTTCATCTCTTTTAATGTAACATTTGCTACCAAAGACTCTAAAATACCTCACAGTGGGAGTGATGCCAAACCAAAGTTCATAAGGAGTCTTACCGGTATTGCTTCTGATTTGTACTCGATTGAGAGTATAGATTGCAGTGCTTACAACTTCTCTCCAATAGATCTGAAGAACATTTGCTTCCATCATCATGGTTCTAGATGCTTCTTGGATGGTCTAGTTTTTTCTCTCCACTACTCCATTCTACTGTGGAGTCCTAGGAGCAGACAACTACCTTTTTATTCCATGTTTCTCACAGAATTCTATGAACTCACCGGATGTGAATTCTCCACCTCTATCAGACCTCAGACATTTTAATTTTAATCTAGTTTCATTCTCTACCATAGCTTTGAATATTTTGAATTTCTCAAGAGCTTCTGATTTCTCTTTCAGAATAGTAACTCACATCATCCGGGAATGGTCATCAATTAATAATATGAAGTATCTATCACCTTGCACACTTCTGATTCTTGCCGGACCACATAGGTCAGTATGAACTAAGTCCAATAATCTGGTAGATGACTGTTCCTTACTTTTGAATTTGACTCTGCTCTTCTTACCCAACTGACATTCTTTGCATAGGCTATTAGTAGGTTTCACAAGTCTTTGAAGATCTCTTACTACCTGAGTGTTGCTTATCTTGATGATATTATCAAATTTTACCTGACACATTCTCCTATGCCACAACCAACTCTGATCAATTTGAACAAATAAGCAACTTTTACCAGTACCGACCAAGTGGAAGATATTACCTTTAGTTTGAGTACCGGATGCAATCTCTGTTCTGGAACTTTCAAAGATCTTATATTTTCCATTCTTGAATTAGAGATCATAGCCTTTGTCCACCAACTATCCAACACTGAGAAGATTATGCTTCAGACCTTCAACATATAGTACATTACTAGTTTTGTTCTTTCCATCAAAAGAAATAGTTCCTCTTCCTCTGATTCTGCCAGCAAAATTATCACCAAACTTTACTACTCCTTCATACCTTTCCAAATCTATGAACTTATTTTGTCACCTGTCATATGGTGAGAGCATCCACTATCAATGACCCAATCATCCTTTTCTTCAACTTGAGCAGCCAGAGCTCTTTCCACAATTTTATGATTGACAGATTCAAAAGGCATTGGATCTTCTTCCTTGATGGAAATAAACACCCAGTCACTTCTAGATTTGTTTCTTGTCTTTGATTCATCATCTATTACTTCTTTATTATCATCTTCATGAACATAGTAACAATTCTTTTGGAACCTTGATCTGTTAGGATTTGGCCTTGAAAATCTTTTCGGACACCTTGAGGCAAAATGACCAATCTTATTGTAGTTAAAACACTTAAAAGGAAATTTTCCTTCATACTTACCAGATCCTTGAGCAGCTTATGCTTCATCTTCTTCTAGGTCCTTTCTATCTCTTTCATACCATTATAATTTCCTTGAAGAGTTTTCTCCTAGATCAGACTTTGTTTTCCTTTAATAGAGGCACTAGCTTTGAATGTAGATTCAGTCTTGGGGGGGCATCTCCAAACTCAGTCAACTCAAATGCAGCCAATTTACCAACCAATTGATCTCTTGTGATACCTGAAATAGATCTAAATTCCTCAATAGCAGCAACCTTGTACTTGTAAGAATCAGGAAGGGATCTGAGAACTTTTCCAATGATCTCATCTTCATCCAAGACTCCACCAGCACATCTAATGCCACAAACAAGCTCATTTACTCTTGGCATAAATGTAGTGATATTTTCATCTTCTCTCATCTTTAGATTTTCAAATTTTCCTTTCAGATCCCTTCTTGCTTCTTATAAAATCAAGGTTGCTGCCATTGAAGAATTTAGAGCCCATACAACTATCACAAGAGATCAATTGGCTGGCAAATTGGTTGCATTTGAAATGACCGAGTTTGGAGATGACCCCCCCAAGACTGAATCTGCATTTAAAGCCAGTGCCTCTATTAAACGTAAACAAAGGTTTGATCTAGGAGAGAACTCATCAAGGAAACTTTCATGGTATGAAAAAGCAAGAAAAGACCTAGAAGAAGAAGAAGTTGAAAATGCTCAACTTGAAGCCCTTATTGCAAAAAGACTACCAAGAGGATCCAGTAAGTATGAAGGAAAAATGCATTTTAAGTGTTTTAACTGCAATAAGACTGGCCACTTTACCTCAAGATGTCCAAAAAGATTTTCAAGGCCAAATCCTAATAGATCAAGGTTCCAAAAGAATTGTTACTATGTTCATGAAGAAGATGATAATGAAGGAGTAACAGATGATGAATTAGAGATAGGAAATAAATCTAGAAGTGAATGGGTGTTTATTTCCATCAAGGAAGAAGAATCGATATCCTCTGTTGTAGAAAGAGCTCTGGCTACTCAAGTTGAAGAAAAGGATGACTGGGTCATTGACAGTGGATGCTCTCACCATATGACAGGTGACAAAAACAAATTCATAGATTTGGAAAGGTATAAAGGAGGAGTGGTAAAGTTTGGTGACAATTCTGCTGGTAGAATAAGAGGAAGAGGAACTATTTCTTTTAATGGAAGGAATAAAACTAGTAATGTCCTATATGTTGAAGGATTGAAGCACAATCTTCTCAGTGTTGGATAATTGGTGGACAAAGGCTATGATCTCCAATTCAAGAATGGAAAATGCAATATCTTTGAAAGTTCCAGAATAGAGATTGCATCTGGTACTCAAACTAAAGGTAATATCTTCCACTTGGTTGGTACTGGTAAAAGTTTCTTATTTGTTCAAGTTGATCAGAGTTGGTTATGGCATAGGAGGACGTGTCATGTGAATTTTGATAATATCATCAAGATAAGCAATACTCAGGCTGTAAGAGATCTTCCAAAATTAGTGAAACCTACTAATAGCTTGTGCAAAGAATGTCAGTTGGGTAAGCTGAGTGGAGTCACATTCAAAAGTAACTTTCTTCTATCAGAATATTGGACTTAGCTCATACTGATCTTTGTGGTCCGACAAGAATTAGGAGTGTATAAGGTGATAGATACTTCATGTTACTAATTGATGACTACTCCTGGATGATGTGGGTAACTTTTCTGAAAGAGAAATCAGAAGCTTCTGAGAAATTCAAAATATTCAAGGCAATGGTAGAGAATGAAACTGGATTAAAACTGAAATGTCTGAGATCTAATAGAGGTGGAGAATTCACATCCGATGAGTTCATAGAGTTCTATGAGAAACATGGAATAAAGAGACAATTGTCTTCTCCTAGGACTCCACAATAGAATAGAGTAGTGGAGAGAAAGAACCAGACCATCTAGGAAGCATCTAGGACCATGATGATGGAAGCAAATGTTCCTCAGATCTATTGGGAGAAGCTATCAGCACTACAGTCTATACTCTCAATCGAGTTCAAATCAGAAGTAATACTGGTAAAACTCCTAATAAACTTTAGTTTGGCATCACTCCTACTGTGAGGTATTTTAGAGTTTTTGGTAGCAAATGCTACATTAAAAGAGATGAAGATCTAGGAAAGTTTGATGTTAGAAGTGATGAAGGAATATTCTTGGGTTACTCTACTCAAAGCAAAGCTTTCTGGTGTTATAACAAGAGACTAAGAAAATTAATAGAAAGTACAAATGTGAAGGTTGATGAAAGAATTGAAAAACCCTCAAAGTTTCATGAATATGATGAAGATGATTAGAATGGTGCTTTGATTCAAGGAGCCCAAGTCTCCTTTGAAAGTCAAATTCAAACTAATCAGGTAAATCAAGAAGAAGAGATGAGTTTCAGTGAGCCTGATCAAGAATCAAAAGTGCAAGAAATTCCCAAAGTTCCCAAAGTTCCCAAGTATGTAAGACTGAAACACTCTGAAGATCAGATCTTAGGTGATAAAAGCAAAGGAGTACAAACAAGAAGGAGAATTGCTCAAGATTCAGAAGAGTATTGTCTGATTTCAAAGATTGAACCCAAGATAGTGAATGAAGCTTGCAATGATGAAAACTGGACTAAAGCAATGGAGGAAGAACTGATGCAAATTGAGAAAAATCACACTTGGGATCTTGTTCCCAGACCTAGAAACAAGAATGTGATTGGAACAAAATGGGTCTTCTGGAACAAACTGAATGAAGTTGGTGAAGTAATCAGAAATAAAGCCAGATTGGTCTGTAAGGGTTACTCTCAAATAGAAGGAATTGATTTTAAAGAAACTTTTTCTCTGGTGGCAAGAATTAAAGCAGTCAGATTATTTATTGCCTTCGCTGCCTTCAAGGATTTCAAGGTATATTAGATGGATGTCAATTCTACCTTCCTGAATGGTGACTTGGAAGAAGAAGTGTACATAGAGCAACCAAATGGATTTCAATTGTTTGATCATGATGATATGGTCTGCAAGTTGAAGAAGGCACTATATGGACTGAAGCAAGCCCCAAGAGCCTGGTATGAAAGATTGGATAAGCATCTTTTGAAGATTGGTTTCAATAAAGGTACTACTGACAGTAATTTATATTTTAAAATTGATCATGAAAACATCTTGATTGTTGAAGTGTTTGTTGATGATATCATTTTTGGAGGAAGAGATAGTATGTGTAAAACTTTTGCAAGTCAAATGAAAAGTGAGTTTGAAATGTCCATGCTTGGTGAAATGAATTTCTTCTTGGGTCAACAAATCACTCAAACAAAGAAAGGAATCTTCATTTCTTAGATCAAATATGTGAAAGAATTATTAAAGAAGTTTGGCATGGAAGACTCAAAACCAATGAATACTCCCATGGAAACCGGATGTAAATTGAGCAAATATGATGACTCTCCTAAGGCTGATCAGACAAAATATAGGTCAATAATTGGAGGACAACATGTGTATTTGTTGGCCATGATTAGGAATGTTAGAGGATTTACAGATGGATGGATAAGGTGTTGGAAGAAGTGGTGGTAAAATGTAGGGAGGGATGTTAGGATTTGGGAGTAGCGGAGGTAGATTGGATGGTGGAAGGTGTATGGTTACATGCTTTTGACAAATGTAGGATGATGGAGGTGGAATGGCAACATATGTTTTCAGGATATGATAGGGTTTGCGATGGAAAGTAGTAGACTTAGGAGGAGTGGAGGAAGTACCAACATCTTGAGATTGTTCACCTTGGGGTATGTATCCAAGGCCATATGAAGGTGGAGGACATTGACATGGACGAGCTCCAAAATACCTTGTTCATGAAGGCCTAAGCCTTTACCTTGATAGTTCATATGTTGGAGTATGCGACGGATAGCGGGATTATGTGTAGGTGGAACACTAGACACAAGTTCTTTATTGGATGGAGAAGATGAGATAGAGGATAATGGTTGTTGGTGTTCTAAGGAAGAACATTCATGCATGAAGGTAGTGAGACCAAGGATATAGGATAACAGATTTGCAGCTTGGTCAATAATGGATGGTGAAGGATCACTAGAATCTTGATCATCATTATGCTCTTTAGGATCTAAATTATTGGGTTGATCATTCATGTGCACTTGGGAGGCAAGTGTCTCATCATAGGAGGCGGAAGTTGTTGGATCATGGATGGGATTAGATGTAAGAGGGATAGAAGTAATGGAGGCTTCTTGCTCATGGATGGGTATGGGATCAAGTTGTTCAAGGACATCTTCTGCATAGGGAATATCTTGATCATGGAGCTAGATTTCTTGCAGCATAAGTTTACTCAAACGATCGATTTTGAAATGAAGAGAAGAAGGTTATATTTATAGAAGAGAGTGAGGGAAGATCAATGGTTGAGAAGAAAAGAAGAGATCAACGGAGGAGGATTGTTGAGGAAAGTGCAACAAATGGAAGAAAGACATGTGTCATTCAAAAAGAAGCTTTGTTGAGTTAAAATCTTTCTTGATGAGTTTTCATTTTCTTTAAATTAGAATTTATTTTTCTAATTTAAGAGCAAATTTACTTTAAAGTTGCTTTAACTCAGCTTTTACTTTTGTATGACAAGAGGAATTTATTTTTAGAAGATATTGAAGATAAGAAAAAGAATTAAATAAATAAATTTATTTAATTCATTTTTAGAAGATTTGGAAGATAAGAAAGCAAATTAAATAAATAAATTATTTAATTTAGAAGATAAGAAAACAAATTAAATAAATAAATTTATTTAATTCATTTTTAGAAGATTTGGAAGATAAGAAAGCAAATTAAATTAATAAATTTATTTAATTTAGAAGATAAGAAAACAAATTAAATAAATAAATTTATTTAATTCATTTTTAGAAGATTTAGAAGATAAGAAAGCAAATTAAATAAATACATTTATTTAATTTTTTTTTGAAGATTTGGAAGATAAGAAAGCAAATTAAATAAATAAATTTATTTAATTTATTTTTTAGAAGATTTGGAAGATAAGAAAGCAAATTAAATAAATAAATTTATTTAATTTATTTTTTGAAAATTTGGAAGATAAGAAAGCAAATTAAATAAATAAATTTATTTAATTTATTTTTTGAAGATTTGGAAGATAAGAAAGCAAATTAAATAAATAAATTTATTTAATTTACTTGCACATGATTTTGGAAGAATAAATAAAATATTTAATTATATTTTATTTTTGGGGATTTTAATTTAAATAAATTTGCATTTTATTTAAATTAGGAAGAATGAAAGATTTAATTAAATAATTAAAATTATTTAATTACTTAGAAGAATGGGTGTTTTAATTAAATAATTGAAATTATTTAATTATTTAAAAGAATAAAGTTAATGTAGATGAAATTAATTAAATAAACGAAATTTATTTAATTAAATGGGAGGAAGTGAATCAAATAAATAAATAAATTTATTTATTTGTTGATAGAGGACTATGAAGATGAAATAAATATTTAAAATATTTATTTAAGTAGAGTCAAGTCATTTTTAGGTGTATACATTTTGCCCCTCTTTGATGCAATGTGTTTTATCACGTTGTTTCAAAGAATAAGATTGTCTAAAAATGATACCTGCCCCAGTTTGCCCCTGGTACAAGTTTAATGACAGGATGCCCCCTCAGGAGATTGGACGGGGAGACCGTAGAAAGGCATGAGATGGATAATCTCACGATGAAGAAGAGGAGAAATAGGAGAAGAAATGGTTGGATGCAGAAGAAAGATGGTGAATGATATGTGATGCAAGATAAAATGATGACACACACAAGCAAGCAAGCAAGAATGCACAAATGACATAAGAACAGGCAAGGTATTGCCCCTGTCAAGTGGTAAACAAAAGATATAGATCGATGATGTCTAGTTTCAGGAATGAAACATGTCATATAAGACTCCGGGTCTGGTTTCGACCATGCAACATCCTGTCTAAGACATTTGATATGATAACGATATACAATAGTGTTGTTATGGCGGGGAACGATATATCCCTAGAGCAACACGAAGGATAGTTATGACTGATTGATATGGTTTACGACAAGATTAGGATCAAGACCACTGATTGTGATTGGATCATTTGACAAGATTGACTTGACTCGATTGGTATGGATTAAGGATAAACTTGCATTTGGATCGTTGTCTAGGTTGACAGCTAGAACTGTTGATGAGAGATATGAAGACAAATAGAAATTTGATTTGATAGAAGAATGACTTGACAGAAGAAATCACAAGATTTTCTTTGTAAACATTGATAAGCTGCATAGAATTTTATTGGATGGGATATGGAGTGCAATTGGATGTGCTATGGATATGGATAGGAATTGCAATTAGATACGGTATGGATATGGACATGGAATGGATGTGGATTTGTCATCTTGATATTTGCAAGGCTTTTTGCTTTCATCATTGGGCTTTATTATGTTGTAAGAAAATACAAGCATCTAAGTATAATTAGACCGACATGACCTGAGTATCGCTTACATGGATTTTGATTTAGCAAGTTAATACAAGCATCTAGTCAAACTTGAATCTAGATGACCTGAGTACTTCTTGCATTTCAACAGACAAGGATTGCCCCTTTTTATGTTTAGACCTTGGAGTCCTCAATGGTCTTTTTGCTGATCATGTCGTTAGACAGAAGTCATCACATTACTAAAGTTTAATCCACAAGTAGCAGAAAAAGAAAAATTATGCCCCCATCATAGCATCTCTAGCTTTTGGCATCCTTGAGTAGCATAGGAAGACATAATGACAAAAATCCAAGACATTGTAAATTAACCTTTTGACAAAACTTCTTTGCATTAGATGTGTCTTTTGCCATAATTGACATAGAATTAGCTTGAGTGTTTCGGTATGGTGCGCTGCTTTGGACAGGTTGATGCTTTGAGTCAAGGACCTTTGTTGTGTTGGGTAGCATGTTTTGCTGCTCTTGCTTGTCTAGTGAAAGGTATCACAATCCTTATTGGTATCCTCTTAGAACAGTGGCATTTAAGAATCCAAACCCGCAACTAGGTCGAGGAGTTGCCCCCAGTTTAGACAAGGATCGATTTATTGTGAGTGAGACGATAGACAGACATGGAGAGACGGACCCTAAGGGACTGACCTAGTGCCTCGGGGGCTCATTGCTAAATGGCCTTGCCTACGTGATAGCTCAGAGGCAACGTAGTTTGGGGAGAAACCTGATGGACCTAAGATATGGATTGGATGAGATGCGATATGGAACAACTACGGATCAGATATGGAATAGAGATGGATCAAATATGGAACAGATAACACTGATGACAGAGGCTATGTTAGGCTGACACTGCAGACAAGATACTGGATAAGAATTTTGGATAGCCTTAATGCTAGATACTAATGACAAGGGAAACACCATGGATAGGTAGATGGATGGGTGATAAGGGATCAATGATAGGGTAGGTAGAAGGAAACAAGGATGTGATCTCCAAGGGCTATGTCACATAAGGAAAACATGCCCCATTGTAAGTAGAATACGTAGGATTTTTCATGACAATGCTTAAGACGAAGGAGGAGGATGAGAGGATAATGAGGGATTCACGTGGTTTGGAGGGATAAGGTATGTCAAGAGCCATTCAAAAACATTTGTCAACATTGTGCCCCTAATCTTTATCAAGATCAAAAAATAGAGGAAAGGAAGATTTAGGATGGATGGACACGACAAGATAGTTATGTAATGGATAGAGGAATAGGATGGGAAATGGTATGAAAGGAAACTAGTAGGAGAAAAGTGATATGCTGATGAGACAAGGTGCCCCCAAGTGTAGGTGACATAGAAGATCAACTTACACATGATGCCTGTTTGCCAGGTTTTCATCATGGTACTTATCCAAGGTGCCTGTTTGCCAAGTTTTCACCATTGGACAAAGGGATTTTTCTTTACTTTTTTCATTTTTTCTTTTCTTCTTTTTTTTTTTTTGAATATTTGGATGGGAGAAGGTGGACACAGAAAGGAGAGACTCAAGTATGTAGTTCCATAAAAGGTGATAGTCCCGCTAGATGGATGTCGTCGCATGGACCATGTCAAGTGTGCTCAAAGATGTTGGTAGGAGATTGCATGACAGTGAGATGGGAAAGGTAGATAGTGGATTGTGAAAGGTGCGATAGTAGAGGATGATGATGTAGAATACAGAAGGACTTATGCAAGGATGGAAGGAAAGTTTACACAAAAGCATGGACCATAGGATGAGGAAGATATGTAAGATAGTAGTGGAAGGGAGGGGAGATGGAGTTATATGAAAGTGTTGTGGAATGGAAGGGAACCATGACCAATGATTGCACATACCGTGATAAACATTGAAGCTTATGATAGGCGAGTGGTGTGGGAAGCAATGAAGATTTTTGCTTGGTGGATGAGTGATTTAGGTATTTAGGGACCCACATAGACTTAGTATTTTTCTGATTTTTTCTTGTCATGTGGGATGGAAGGATTTGATATTTGTGGATGGCATGGGAGAAAGTGGATGGTTGGGATGCTTTAGAGGTGAATGCCTCATTTGACTTGATATCTTTTTTCTTGGGTACCCAAACCTTTTTGCTTGTAGATTGTACTTGTGAAGGTATGGGCTTGGGTATATGTATCTTTTGTGTAGATTCTGAGATAATTATTTGTTACTTGGGGACCCACACCTTTTTTTAGTTTGGCATTGAGGTGAGTGGGTGTATGTAGCTTTTGAGATGCATGTTTCTTTGATTCTTGGCTTTGGTATCCTAGGTCATGAGGACTCGTAGGATTTTTAACTTTAGAGGTAGAGGCATCCAATTTTTTGTTATTGAATTCTCTTAGGATGGTGGAAGTGGGGTAGGTGGAAGCTCTTTGTTTAGACAACATGTGTATTTGTTGGCCATGATTGGGAATGTTAGAGGATTTATAGATGGATGGATAAGGTGTTGGAAGAAGTGGTGGTAAAATGTAGGGAGGGATGTTAGGATTTGGGAGTAGCGAAGGTAGATTGGATGGTGGAAGGTGTATGGTCACATGCTTTTGACAAATGTAGGATAATGGAGGTGGAATGGTGACATATGTTTTCAGGATATGATAGGGTTTGCGATGGAAAGTAGTAGACTTAGGAGGAGTGGAGGAAGTACCAACATCTTGAGATTGTTCACCTTGGGGTATGTATCCAAGGCCATATGAAGGTGGAGGAACATTGACATGGACGAGCTCCAAAATACCTTGTTCATGAAGGCCTAAGCCTTTACCTTGATAGTTCATATGTTGGAGTATGCGGCGGATAGCGGGATTATGTGTAGGTGGAACACTAGACACAAGTTCTTTATTGGATGGAGAAGATGAGATAGAGGATAATGGTTGTTGGTGTTCTAAGGAAGAACATTCATGCATGAAGGTAGTGAGACCAAGGATATAGGATAACAAATTTGCAGCTTGGTCAATAATGGATGGTGAAGGATCACTAGAATCTTGATCGTCATTATGCTCTTTAGGATCTAAATTATTGGGTTGATCATTCATGTGCACTTGGAAGGCAAGTGTCTCATCATAGGAGGCGGAAGTTGTTGGATCAAGGATGGGATTAGATGTGAGAGGGATAGAAGTAATGGAGGCTTCTTGCTCATGGATGGGTATGGGATCAAGTTGTTCAAGGACATCTTCTGCATAGGGAATATCTTGATCATAGAACAAATAAAGGTTATGGATGAGTTGGAGTTGGATATCTATCTCATGTATAGGATCAAGTTGCTCATGGATAGCTTCTTCATCAAAGATAGTATCTTGATCACAGAAAAGATAAAGGTTATGCATGGGATGGAATTGGATCTCTTGTTCATGTATAGTTGTTGGGAGATGGATAGGATCAAGTGGCTCATGGAGAGGTTCATTATTATGGATATCATCTTGATCATGGAAAAGATGCATGTTATGGATAGGTTGCAAGAAAGTGGTTTGATCTTGACTTGGACTAGGGATTAATGTTTCCTCATGCTTAGGATTAGACTCTTGACATACCTCTTAGGTTGCTTGAATGGAAGTGGATAGCTCTTGGGTAGACTTGACATGTTCTTGAGGGTTATTGACATGGAGGTACAGTAGCTCTTGACTTGGGTTCATGGTAGAAGGTTCTTTGATAAGCTCAAGGGGTTGCGAATGACATGAAGGTGTTGGAGGATTTGACATGGGATTGGAAGAATCTTTGGTAAGGTCAAGGACTAAAATTTGGGGGCATGGTTGACTTTCTGCTAGTAGCCCTTGGATCACATCATTGGTAGGTGTATGGATAGGTGAATGAGGGGATTTAGCTTTCTCCCTAGCTTTTCTCTGGTAGTATAAATTTGGCAAAACTCTTTCCCACCACTCATCTGATTCTTTTTGGTCACCCATTTAGAGTTTGAGGAAATCCATAGCGGTGTTGGCATGGGATTGGCATGTTTTGGAATATGTGTCTTAAGAGTTGGCGAAGGAGGACTAGTAGAAGTGGTATATGATTTCCCCCTTGAGGTGGCAGTTGCCCTGTCAATAGTATCATTAAGACGGGAAAAGAAGGTATGATTTTGGGATGAGGCATAGCTAGTACTGGCACATTTAGCTTGCAAGATTGCCATTTCTTGTTGTAAGACTTGGATTTGTTGGTTAATGGCTATACACTCTTGGGGCGAGGGACCTGAGTTTATTTGCAATTTCAAGTATTAGAGTTTTTGACCAAAATATTCCAATTGGTTTTCCATTGACACAAGACCAAAAAAACTTACTAGTTTGGATGAGCAACAGCAAAAGGTAGATGCGCAAAAAGTCGATATATATGCGCAACACTGGTGAAGTTTGCATGTGCCAAAATAGAGTACAGATGCGCAATACTGTCAAATGTGCAAAAAATCTTCAAATGTGCAAAAAGTCAGTGTACATGCGCAAATTTGGCTCTTTGCTTGTGTTTTCTCAGAACTTAGAAATTTTGGATCGTTTTTAGTATTTTTTCAGTGTTTTTGGTTTGAAAAACTTGGTGTTTCTGATGATGTTGATGTTAAATTATGGCAAAAGCACAGCAAACACATAGAAGTTTTCCATGATTTTTATCTTTTTTATATTTTTTTGTGTTTTTTTGGACTATTATGACTCAAAGACAAGTACAACCTAGGCAAGATGGAACAATATCTGTTGAATCCTCTAGCTGTGCCACTCAAAGCATGTAGCTCCAGAATCTGGTACCACTGGCTCTCCTCCACGGCACTCACTTCTCACGCATACCAGATTCGGGTTTCCTTAGGCCCATCCCCACACCGAACCTTAGGATTGTCCCTGCTACCTCTACTAAGAGTCACTTGAATCGAGGCCGCTTCAAGAGCTCCGCCCTTTGTATCAACAAACAAGGGTTTTTGGCTTACTACACACTTGGTTCTTAGATAGGGCAACCGTTCGAGTGGTTACACATGCAGCAGCGCTACTCTCCGTTATGGAGTCTCCCAGCCTCAAAGGGTTATGCCTATGAGGGTTTTGGGGGAGGTTGGCCATCGGTGTAACACAACAGCACTCGTTGCTTGAGGTTTTCACCCCAAGCACAATTTATTTTAAGTGGCTTGGTAGGGCTTGGCTTTAGCCTGTTACCACTCAGGGTTGTTCCCACTTGGACAAGCGTGCATCCAAGGGCAGGCCCCCCCTAAAGGTTTGACAAAAAGAATGACAAGTCTAGCACTTTGATCACCCAGTTAAGGGGAGAGCATAAGCCTATTGTCATTCACAAGCACAGAGTACAGTGATTAATCCAACCTAGTTAAAATAGAAAAACTAAATGGGCTAAGCTAATTTGTGCACTCACACGATTGTTAACTTGAAAAGTGATTAATCATAGCATTGTTCATTTCCCGTTTGTTAACTTTGAAAGTGATTAATCATAGCATTGTTCATTTTCTGTTTGTAGAAGATAGCAGTGATTAAACTAGAAAATAAATCCACAATGCAAGATAGCAATCGAGTTTAGTTACTTCCCTTCTAGTTAGAAAACTATGTGAAGTTTGTTATGAAATGCACCTTTGTTACTTTACCCCTAGTTAGGCTAGATGAACTAAGCAAAATATCTAGATGACCTAATCCAGCCACTACTCCTGCAAAATAGACATTAGTTCCCGCATGCAAGAGTCAAAAAGCCTAAAATAGAAATCAGAAGATAGATGCGCAACACTACAGCCTGAATGCGCAGAAACAGGGAGTGTGTGACTTTTGAATGGAAGCACAAATACAGAGATCAAATGCATAAAAGAATGAGGTACAGGTGCAAAAATAGTAGATGCACAAAAGGATGAGATGAATATGCAAATTGGGAGGTCAGATGTGCCAGTTCGTTAGATGCATCATTTTGGAAGGCAAATGCATTGTTTCAGAAGCTGAATGTGCAAAACTGGCTTTGTCAGAAACCTGTTCGTCACCTGTATGGACCTGTCTTCAAGAAAACTTAGATTTTTTTTTTAATTAGTAGAGGGGCAAGGGCCCCACGGTGGGTGCCAAAATGTGAGGGGGAAATCAGGTTATTCAAATTAATGAAAAATGAACCCAAACACCTACAGAATCTGAAGATAAAAGGAGATTAAAACAAATAAAATAATAATACCTTCACCTTTACCTTGCGTCTTCCGTAGTTCGCCTATCTCTCTTTGATCTTGATGATGAAGCCCTCAGAAGCTTTTGCTCCCTTGCTTGTTAAAGATGGCAAAGATGGAATGGCTGAGATACTTGTGTATTTGAAGATGAACTTCAAAAACACTAACAATGGAGGCTATGAAGTGCTATGAAGTGCTATGAAGTGTTAAGAAGTGTTAAGAAGTGCTATGAAGTGCCAACGGCATGCTAGATTTCCTGCAGCATAAGTTTACTCAAATGATGAATTTTGAAATGAAGAGAAGAAGGTTATATTTATAGAAGAGAGTGAGGGAAGATCAATGGTTGAGAAGAAAAGAAGAGATCAACGGAGGAGGACTGTTGAGGAACATGCAACAAATGGAAGAAAGACATATGTCATTCAAAAAGAAGCTTTGTTGAGTTAAAATCTTTCTTGATGAGTTTTCATTTTCTTTAAATTAGAATTTATTTTTCTAATTTAAGAGCAAAGTTACTTTAAAGTTGCTTTAACTCAGCTTTTACTTTTGTATGACAAGAGGAATTTATTTTTAGAAGATATTGAAGAAAAGAAAACAAATTAAATAAATAAATTTATTTAATTCATTTTTAGAAGATTTGGAAGATAAGAAAGCAAACTAAATTAATAAATTTATTTAATTTAGAAGATAAGAAAATAAATTAAATAAATAAATTTATTTAATTTATTTTTAGAAGATTTAGAAGATAAGAAAGCAAATTAAATAAATAAATTTATTTAATTTATTTTTTGAAGATTTGGAAGATAAGAAAGCAAATTAAATAAATAAATTTATTTAATTTATTTTTAGAAGATTTGGAAGATAAGAAAGCAAATTAAATAAATAAATTTATTTAATTTACTTGCACATGATTTTGGAAGAATAAATAAAATATTTAATTATATTTTATTTTTGGGGATTTTAATTTAAATAAATTTGCATTTTATTTAAATTAGGAAGAATGAAAGATTTAATTAAATAATTAAAATTATTTAATTACTTAGAAGAATGGGTGTTTTAATTAAATAATTGAAATTATTTAATTATTTAGAAGAATAAAGTTAATGTAGATGAAATTAATTAAATAAATGAAATTTATTTAATTAAATGGGAGGAAGTGAATCAAATAAATAAATAAATTTATTTATTTATTGATAGAGGACTATGAAGATGAAATAAATATTTAAAATATTTATTTAAGTAGAGTCATGTCATTTTTAGGTGTATACAGTTGTATCTCACTCAAACTAGACCAGACATTATGCAGGCTGTTGGTCTTGTTGCTAGATTCTAGGTTGATCCTAGAGAATCTCATGTCATGGCAATCAAGAGGATTTTTAGATATCTAAAAGGGATAGTTGAGTATGGTCTATGGTATCCTAGAGATCATGATTTCTCTCTTCATGCATATACAGATGCAGATTGGGCAGGAGATGTGGATGACTGGAAGAGTACCAGTGGTGAAGCATTTTTTTTGGGGAAGAGACTAGTTTCTTGGCTAAGCAAGAAACAAGAGTCAATATCTCTGTCCACAACTGAAGCAGAACATATTGCAGCAGCAGGTATTTGCACTCAAGTTTTGTGGATGAAGCATATACCAAGAGATATCAAAGTGGAGTATGAGGAACCTATCACAATATTCTGTGATAATTCAAGTGCAATAAAATATATCTAAGAATCTAGTGTTGCATTCAAAGACTAAACACATATCCATCAAGTTTCACTTTTTGAGAGAGAAAGTGAACAAGAATGAAGTCAAATTGGAGTTTGTGCCTTCCAAGGATCAGATTGCAGACATCTTTACTAAACCTCTACCTAAGGACTCTTTTGAGTATCTTAGGGAGAAGTTAGGGGTTATTGCCCCTTCAGTGATAAACTAAGGTGCACTAATATGCATCAGTCCAGTGGATATCATAGTCACATATTGTGGTCCGGATTGATGATGGGGAGCTGCTACTCAGGGGGAGCAACAAATATGATTCTGAAGTGGTGGAAATTGCAAGTATGTGCCCTTTGCCATTGATGTCAAAGGGGGAGAGAAGACATATGAAAAACGAGTGGTTTTCAATCAAAGGGGGAGCAGTAAAGGGAGAGAAGACATGTGAATGGTTGTTGCTGATAAGGGGAGTTGTGATAGTAAGGAGAAGTTCTTATCTTGATGGTTAAAACAGTTTTCACATCATATGTTGCCATCAATGACAAAGGGGAAGATTGTTGCAAGTATGGGCCTATCTGGTGTTGTCATTAATGTCAAACATACTCCTGTTGCATCGATTGGATGAGCTGTGTGATGAGGATATTAAGAAAATTAGTCTCAATCAGGAACAATGAAGAACAGTGATGACAACAAGGTAAAAGTCCAAGATAGGATGAGGATCAGAGGATGTAGTTTAAAGGGTTTATAGATATGTGTCTTAAGGTATTCTAGTAGAGATTTCAGAAGTCCGCATGAAGATCTGAAGAAGTTGTGGCCGCTCAAGTAAAACTAGTTCCGACAGGTGTTCAGTGGTGACAAAGTGATACAGATAGGTCTGGTGAGATCCGAAAATACACTATCCTATTCTGTAGATTTGAGGGAGTGTTGAGGAAGTCTTTGTGAAGTATCAACTCGATTGGTTCATGGTTCTAAGGTCCACAAGCATCTATTCCTTTGTGACAGTCATGACAGATTGTGTTCTTGAGGTTCCAGATGAAGGAGAGAAGGTTTTCAGTAAGTAGATGAAGTGTGGATGTTATTGGTGATTCAAGCAAGCTTGTGGAGGTCTTTGGATCGTGTCCAATTCATATTGGTGGTCTGCATTGGAGTTGGAGCTTGTAATTGAAGAATAACTTCTGGATGATGGTGTTCTTGAGATTGACCAACCAATTGAGTTACACATCCTGCGGATGTTCTTGTTGATGTTTTCCGACTTAGATGATCATTCCTAAGTTGATGTATTGTATAAATAAGGGATTACGAAGTCATTTAAAAAGTGTCCAAATAGAGATGAGTGTGTGGTAGCAAGGAAGAGAGCGAAAGGTAGAGCAGCAGTAGTGGACTTAAATGGAACTGATTTAAGCATGGTGAAGATGCTATTTTCCAGTTCAAGTAGGTGATACTTATTTCTTTGTAGACAGTGTGTCTCTTGTAGGCAGTGAGCCTCTTGTGAGTAGTGTGCTCAGGTAGTGAGCCCTAATTGGCATGTGCCATTTTATTCTTTCTATTCTTCTAATAGAGAATACAATCTTGGGTTAATCACCCCATAATTTTTGCCTTAACCGGGTTTTCCATGTCAAAATCTTAGTGTTAATGTACTTTTATTTTGATTTGTTGCATTGTGTTTCCATGATTTATTTACTATTATGCTGCCGAATAACAATATGGAGTTAAGTATTTAAATTGGAAGAAATTGTACAACTAATTCACCCCCCCTCTCAGTTGTCTACCCTAAATCTAACAATGAGTTTTCTTTGCTTGTTGGCCTACTATTGTTGATGTAATGACACATCGTGTGATATTAATATACTTTGTGCATGAGGTGGAACCCACACTCTCATATGCATTCATTAGATTCTTTACAATTGATTTTTCACTTGAGGCATCTGATGTTCTTAAGCCAAGAATCTTCATAATGGGCCTTAATTTTACATTTCTCATCAATTCAATAAATAGTTGACATCTTCTGGTTTCATTTAAGTTCTCAAAGAATGATTTCCATATCTTATTTGCATATCTTTGGCAAGTGTACTTGGGAATCTTATCATGTATGGGCTTCAAAACATTCTCATCGATATCAATTAAAAACTTAGGCTTCCTATTGTTACGTCAAAAATGTCCCCTTGGGGGCTTTTCCCTCCTAAGGTTTAACTCCCAGGTCCCTTAGAATGCATTTAGATCATCTTGCATGTTAGTGATGACTCCCGATGAGAAAACCCTTGAGTTTCATGTCAAATGGGACCTAGGGGATGTGTTTATCATGAATCATTTCTTAAATAGGGTGGAGAACTTGGGCGGTTGTGCCCTAGTCCTACTCTATTTTAGGTCAGGACCTATTTTCATGTGTCAGTTATATGACTGTTATTAGGTCCTATGCCAACACCCAAAGTTTGAATTACAAATTTCTTGGCAAGAAGTTGTTTAGTTGCATATATAAGCATATTTAAGTTTTCATTTACAAACTAGATGGACATGGTGAACTTATGACTTTATGCTAAAGTGATTCAAGGCATTCAATGTGTTGTAGAGCACTATTTTGTTGTTATTGTGCTTGTTCGTTGTAGATTTGACTCCATCCCCTCATGGCATGAAAAGCATCTTCCTTCTGTGAGATTTACACTTCAATGTGATATCTATTGTGTTTTTGATCATTTATCATTTGGATTTTTCCTCTATCATGTAGGGATGCACACTCTTTATCTGACAACGGTGTTTGAAAGACTTGAATGTCTCTCTGAGGCTTGACCGAGGCAAGCCTCTAAACACCACAACCCCTTACCCACTTTTCTGTAATTGCAGGTTACAAGTTTCAAAAGTGAAAGAAGTAGAGTTGTAGGGAAGCATTACAAACTGTCGAAAGTGTAGAGAAAAGAAGAAAATTAGGGCTTGGACTAGGCCACCCACTCATTAGTCCTCCAGATTCTGAAGCGGTGAAATCTCTGTGACAATAGGATCAGGTTGCAAACATTCTTCAGAGATCCTGACAAAAGCAGGTATACTGGACTAGGGCACCCACTCATTAGTCCCTGAATTTTTGGCATGCCAAACTTTTAAATCTGGTATGTGTTTGGTTGTCATTTGATATGTCTGTGTGAGATCATTTTCTGTGATTTGTTCGTTTGTTTATGATTTTATGAAATTAGGGTTTTGAGCATAATTGGACTTAATTGAACAACAAATTCACACAATTCCAATCTTCCCCTATGTTCCAAGTGACAAGATATTTGTAGTAGAGTTCTCTACTCGATTGAATGTCCTTGAATGTTTAGTGGTGAAAGGAGGATCAACATAAACCCTTAAAATTATCAAACCCTCATTGAAATTGTTTTTCCCCCTTTTCACATTAAACATTTTGGTGAACCCATGTTTTTAATGAATTTTACACCTTTCTGAGTGTTGTACTTCAAAATTTCATTCATTCATTTCATTCTCATCATATTGCATTTGAAAAATTACAAAAAAATTGTAAAATTGGAAAAAAATTTAAAAATTGGCATTTTTAGCTTGTATTTTCAAATAATTTGAATAGGTTGGCATTTAATTTCAATAAATTTCTGTTATTATTATTAGATCTAATTTAATTTACAGAAATTCATCATTCATAATTCATTTACATTTAAATTTTCATGATTAATTTGTTAAAAATTGCTTGAAATTGTGCATTTTTCATATAACCTAGTTTATGCATTAGCTAGGGTTTGTAGCCAAAATATTGTTTCAAAATTTACTACCCTTTCAAAACACTCATTTGGGCTGATTTCTAACTGTACTATTTCATCATAGTGGCTTTCTTGCAAAATTTCATGTCTAGGGTTTGAAAACCTTGCATTTCCACTAGATTTGGCTTTATTGTCTCTTTAGAATTGCATCATAGGCGTGTTGTGAAGGATTTTTCTACATTAATTGGCTATTATCAGGGTTATAATCTAATACCCCTCCTCAAATTCCTCACAGGAGCCTTTCTATTGGACCTTTGCATTGAAAATTGGTGAAAAATTGCATATTTTTAGTGTATTTTCACTAGGTTTTGACTTGTCATCATTATAGGATTGAATCAAAGGTGTGTTGTGAAGGATATTATTGGTTTATTGGATTGATATTATACATATTATTTTCTTCCCCTCATCAATTTCCTTACAACACCTTTTCTCTCATTCGTTTGCATTGAAATAAATTGAAAAAATCAAGCATTTTAGGTCATATTCATCCATAGTTTTGCATTTATATACCATGGATTCTCCTCATCATTCATATTTGGAAGATTTGTTTGAGTACATTATGAATTATGATAATTAGTTCAAATTCACTGATAAATATACTCAAGTCTTGCACCAAATAGCATACATCTATGGTATTGACATATCCGTAAGTACTACCTATGATATCCTTCAAACAATAGCCTATTTTGAAAGATTTCTCATTATCGTGGGTGTTTTCCCTTCAATCTTGGAAAATCTCACTAATTTTATTTCTAAAAATAACCATGGGGAAAGTAGTAGTGAAAATGTCACTCCCTCTCCCCCTTCATTTCATGATGACATAATGGACATTCTTTCTGAAACCTATGAGAATGATATAGCACTGGGTAATTCATCTAATAAAGTGACTTGTCCTAACATAACCCCACTTGGTGAGGATATTCTGGCACAAGAAGATGACATCATTGACACATTTCTTAACACTACTCTATCATGCCTTCCTGCTCTCCTTGGCCAGGATGAAGCATTGGATGATGCAGATTCCTTTTGTGAACATTTGCTTCAACCTGTTGAAACTAAAAATTTACCAACTGATGTTCAAGACCTTCTCAACTACATCTTAAACAAAGAAAAAAATCCTAGACCTTCACCTAAACCTTGCCATACCTTGGACAACAACAAAAACTTGCACAATATTGAAAAACAAACTATCCCTCAAAACCAAGGTATTCCAACATCCTATATATGGATTGAAATGGGCACTTTTCATATTCCTCAACAACCTCACTCAAATGGAAATGGTATTATAAAAGTTCCTACATCACCACATTTAACCGACACAAAAAACTACAATATCCCCTCTCTACCATCATTAATAGACACCTTTCCTACAAGGATAACCCCACAAACTTATGAAAATATGGAAGAGAGAAGAAGAGATAAATATTTAACCATTAAAGTAAAGATCAATATCCATGACGAATGCTAGTTCAGTTGTCCCTTACAGGTAAGTATTTCTAGCCTTGGTGGTCACCTATGTTGTAGCATCATTGGCTCATTTATGTGACCTCCCCTCTCATGTTGTGTTTCCCCCATGCTGTGTTATGTGTTGTTTAGACCTCCTAGGATGACCCTTGATACTCTCGTAAGGTCAAGGATACTAGGAGACTGCATCTGTTGTGACCCTTCTTCTATTTGTATCATCATTCTTCTATATTGCTTCTCCTTTATTTTTATTGTTGTGTGTTGTGTCTGACAGACATAGCATTGCAGTTGGTGACTTGAGGGCACCCTCCTACATGACTATCCCTAAAACACTTGTTTCTCCTCTCTTGATTTATTGTTTATCTTCCTCTAGTGATTCTATCTAGCTAGTGAATGACAAAAAACTTATTATACTGATATAGACCTAGTGTCCCTTCAATGAGAAATAAAAAAATGGACCTAGCCCATATGTGACAATGGGGTTGATATATATTATCCGACGCTTGGCTAGTAGAATCACTTTGTGTGATATCTTGATGTTGTCTTATCACACTTACAAAACATAACAATACTGCTGCTCCATACATTTTGTCTATCTTGGGTCTTGCTTTCCTCGGCCTTCTATGTGAATGATTATATGCATTGTTGTTGATCATGATTATATGGATACTAACATCTTTTCTTGTAGGAAATTGTGTGTTTGTGGGAACATTTGGTGATCGTAAAGTACATGTCACCTCCAAGGGGCATGGACTTTGTGAGAGCTCGTGTTCCCTTGCGTGTTTTCTCTCTACCTTAACATACTTGATATTGGTACATGATATCAACCACCTTAAGGTGAGGGCATATATAAGGTAAGCTATCTAATGATTTTGGTACTAACGAAGTGTGTTTGAAGCCCTCTTCAGAGGCGAGATGTTGCATCTCCGAGCGAGTGCACATCTTTCTTTTCTATACTGCAATCATTTAAGCCCTCTGCAGAGGCAGGGATGATGTATTTGTCGAGGAGATTGCACATCCTATCATTTTCAAAAAGTCCTTTGAGCAAGTGGGGTGGATATGAGACTATCCTAACCCTTAAGTGTGTCTTTGGCAATTGTTGTGGTGAATCCCAATCATCGGTGTGTGCCTGTAATGTGCCTAAGATAGCTGTGAGTCTAGAAGTAGGTTTCTTCCATCACTTGTTTGCTATGTTTTCTCCATATCTTCCATGTGTGTGTGTATGGCATGTTTGTTCCCAAGCATAGTTTCAAGGCTAGTGGCGATGATTTCCTCCTATGCTTTTGGATTTGTATGGCATGTTTGTTCTCAAGTATAGTTTCAAGACTGGTGGTGATGAGCTCCTCCTACACTTTGAGATTTGTTTGGCATGTTTGTTGCCCCTTATATAGTTTCAAGACTAGTGGCAATGAGCTCCTCCTACATTTGGGTTGTCTGTTTACTTTTCTTGTACTTACATTTACATTTCATATATATGAGAAAATGAAAAAAAGAAATAATCATTTCATTCATTGTATTCACTATGTTTTGCATGTCTTTAATGCTATCTTCTCCATGTTTTGCATGACTATAATTGTCTTCTCCATATCTTACATTCCTATTACTGTCTTCATTGTGATTGGCGTATCTTATGTGCTTGGCAAGTTTGTTATGTTTGATGACCTTACTTTAATGCATGTATTGGCCTTGCGTTTATACATACATTAAAGTGGGGGCTAAATGTTACGTCAAAAAATGTCTCATTGGGGGCTTTCCCTTCTAAGGTTTATCTCCTAGGTCCCTTAGAATGCATTTAGATCATCTTGCATGTTAGTAATGATTCCTGATGAGAAAACCCCTAAGTTTCATGGCAAATGGGACATAGGGGATGTGTTTATCATGAATCCTACCTGAAATACAAGGGAGGACTTGGGCACCTATGCCCTAGTCTTGCCCTATTTTAGGTCAGGACCTATTTTCATGTGTCCATTATTAGGTCCTATGCCGACACCCAAAGTTTGAATTACGAATTTCTTAGTGGGAAGTTGTTTAGTTGCATATGTAAGCATATTTAGGTTTTCATTTGCAAACTAGATGGACATGGTGAACTTGTGACTTTATGCTAAAGTGATTCAAGGCATTCATTGTGTTGCAAAGTGGTATTTTGTTGTTATTGTGCTTGTTTGTTCCAAATTTGACTCCATCTCCTCATGGCATGAAGAGCATCTTCCTTCTGTGAGATCTACACTTCAAGGTGATATCTATTGTGTTTTTTATCATTTATCATTTGGATTTTTCCTCTATCCCATAGGGATACACACTCTTTATTTGACAACAGTGTTCAGAAGACTTGAATGTCTCTCTGGGGCTTGACCAAGGCAAGCCTCTGAACACCATAACCCCCAACCCACTTTTGTGTAATTACAGGTTACAGGTTTTAGAAGTGAAAGAAGTGGAGTTGTAGGGAAGCATTATAGACTATTGAAAGTGTAGAGCAAAGAAGAAAATTAGGGCTTGGACTAGGGTGCCCGCTCATTAGTCCTCTGGATTCTGAAGTGGTGAAATCTCCGTGAAAGAAGGATCAAGTTACAAACTTTCTTCAGAGATCCTAACAAAAGCAGTTATACTAGACTAGGGCACCCACTCATTAGTCCCTGACTTTTCCACGCACTGAACTTTGAAATTTGGTATGTATTTGGTTGTCATTTGATATCTCTGCATGTGATCATTTTCTATGGTTTTGTTAGGAACCCATATTTAACCCTTCTGTTTACTTTGTTAGTATATTGATATTGGATGCATATGCTTTATAAGTCATCCTGTGAGTATATTGTATTATCCCACATTCATGGGGAGTAATAGTTGTTTAGATTAGACTTACTATATAAGTATATGTTGAGGCCAATGAAGGCATCCACGAGTTTATTCTATTGAGCTTGCTCAAAGGAGGTTGCCCCCTCAAAGTGGCTTGTGATCAATAAATTCCTTCTGTGTTTTGTTATTTCTATTATTTCATGCATTTTTCATTATATTGTTATAGGAGGTTCCTCTCATCTGGTATTAGAGTGCTTTCTTGGACTTGCTGGGTGGAATTTCTACCAATTTTTTTTTTCGTAGTGGCCTCCAGGCACTGTGATTATTGCAGTAGTTCTTTTTTCTTTGCATCTGTATTGTTCATTTCAATTGTAGGTTTGGATTAGGGAATAATCCCTATCTGCTTAACTATGGGAAGTGTCTGGGCATAGCCCTAAAACTCATTTGTGAGGAGTACCATAGGAACCTCAAAGTAGCTGGCCCATTGAGAGGACCTGGCAACGAAAAGGGCAACTGCCCCTACCTGATTGACTAGTTCCCATCTGTGAGGTAAACCAATAGCTGTCGTTTGTGGCAAAGCAGTTATCAGTTTTACCTGAGTCATGGAGTGAGGGGTACTGCCCCAATACGCAAGCCGTTAGACAACATTGGTAGCCAAGTGAATCCCCTGAACCTTTAGGAAGTCAAACATACCTAGGGTCCATATCTATTGCTAGCTGATAAATCACAGATTGCATCTATCTAGAGCCATTGTAGATCCCATTGCAAATCATTTCCAGAAGAAAAAAAAATTCACCATATCTTCCTTGCTTTAGCTTTGTTTCCCCTAAAAATTCACTGGAACCCCTAAAATTCCGTTATGTATATTTCCCTCCTTAAGGACCCTATCCCAAATTCCACTTATCAAAGCCAAAAATCCCACATTTGTCTATTTTTAGGGTTTTCCATAACTTCTTCGATTCTCATCCAATCGCCTTCAAATTTTGCCATAGTGTTCATTTCCTATTTCTACTCCTTTGTCCCTCTTGGACAAATTTTCCCATTCTTTCACCCCCCTTCTAAAATCCCCATTTTTTGCTTCCCTATCCCTCAAAAAATGTCCAAAACCTAGTCAAACCCCAATTACCCATCAAAGTTTTTCCCAAATCCAAATTTTCCTTTACTAACAAAGTTTCTATTTTTGTTTTTCTACCCATTCCCAAAAAAGAAAAAAGCCTGGTTATGGTTGTCACCCGCGTAGGAGCAAAAAACATGGAGGATGAACTTGCAGCCCTCAAGACCAAACTCCAAGATCTAGATGAAAAAATTCTTGGCCTCAATCTTCAGCATTTAGGGATGAACAATAGATGGTAACCAGAGTCTTCTACAAACACTGGGTTCTCTTCTTCCAGCAATTTTCATGGGCTGAAGCTTGATTTTCCTCGCTTCAATGGTGATGATCTGACTGGATGGATATACCGAGTAGAACAATATTTTAGTCTAGATAATACTTTTGATGTCAACAAAGTCACACTTGCATCCTTTCATTTGGAACATGAAGCCCTTCAATGGTTTTGTTGGTACATCAAGGCTCATGAAGAGCCAAAATGGATAGATTTTTGCAAACTTATTTTGCAATGATTTGGCCCTAGTGTTTTTGATGACTTCATAGGAGCACTCACTAAACTTCGCCAAACTGGCATTGTGAGAGAATATCAGACAGAATTTGAGAAACTAGCGAATCACACAGAGGGATTGCCTGATCAATTCTTTAGGAGTTGTTTTGTCAGTGGTTTGAAGGATGCAATCCAATCTAAGGTTAAAATGTTCTGTCCTAGCACAATGATGGAAGTCCTAGGGTTGGCTAAGTTGGTGGAGGACAAGATCATAGCTCAACAATGCTCCAAATCCACTTTTGTTCCATTTAGAAATATGTTTTCCCAAAGACCTCCAATTACTCCAGCTCCTAGAACAACTCCTATCAAGCATTTGTCTGAAGCAGAGATGTGGGCACATAGAGAAAAAGGGCTTTGTTATAATTGTGATGAGAAATTCACTTGGGGACATAGATGTGTTGAGCAAAAGCTCTATCTCTTGGATGTGGATTTTTTTCTTGCAACTGAAGTTTATGAAGATGCTTAGGATACAGTAGATGATCAGGTCAACATTCAGCAGCCGCCTATTGACCCTCCTTCTCAGGACAACTACCCTGAGATATCTCTCCATGCTTTAGTAGGAATCACCACCCCACAAACCATGCAGGTCAAGGGTTACTTCAAGAAGCTCCCTCTTACAATACTCATTGATTATGGTAGTACTCATAACTTCATTGAACCTCAGATCGCCAAACAGGATGATTGTTTTGTCCATCCTTGCTCCAGCTTTGAAGTCATGATTGCCAACAGGGGCACATTACCTTACAAAGGGAAGTGTCACAATGTGTGTATCTCTATTGGAGATTATAACCTATGGTCTGACATGTTTGCCTTGCCCTTAGGTAGATGTGATGTGGTTTTGGGCGCTCAATGGTTACGCACACTTGGACCCATCTTATGGGATGTTGCTGAACTTTGGATGCAGTTTTTAGACAATAGGCAAAAACACACATTGAAGGGCTTACAACCAGGGTCTCTTAGCATCATTAGTTCACATCACATGGAAAAGCTCCTCAAGAAGAATTCACATGGTGTCATCACTCAGCTCCATTCCATTCAGATGCAACCATCAGCGATCTCCACTACTCCTTCTGATCTACAACAAATTTTGGATAGATATGCATGTGTCTTTGCTAAACTAGTGGGATTGGCACCTTCATAACTAGAGGACCATCATATTCAACTCCTTCATGGAAGCATTGCTCCCAACTTCAGGCCCTACCACTACCCATTTCACCAAAAGACAGAGATTGAGGTGCTCATTTGGGACTTACTAAAGAAAGGTTTTATTCGCCCTAGTACCAGTTCCTTTTCTTCACCAGTTCTTCTTGTCTGGAAAAAAGATGGGTCATGGCGCCTCTACATTGACTTCCAAGCACTTAATCACATCACAATCAAGGGTAAGTTTCTGATTCTTGTTGTTGATGAGCTTCATGGAGCTCATTTTTTCTCCAAGTTGGATCTTCATTCTGGGAATGGTTCATGAGGATGATATTCCTAAAATGGATTTCTACATGCATGATGGCCACTATGAGTTTTTGGTGATGACCTTTGGCCTTACTAATGCTCCTTCCACATTCCAGGCATTGATGAATAAAATATTCTGGCCCTACTTGCAGAAATTCATTCTAGTCTTCTTTGATGATATCCTCATCTATAGTAAAACATGGGCTGAGCATCTCCATCATCTAGATCTTCTACTGTAACTTCTCTTTGATCATCATCTCTATGCAAAATAGTCTAAATGTGTTTTTGGGCAAGAAGAAGTGGAGTATCTCAGGCATATTGTTTCAGCCCAAGGGGTTTGAGTGGATCCTACCAAAATAGATGCCATGAAAAATTGGCCGCATCCTCAAACACTCAAGAGCCTCCATGGTTTTTTGGGATTGACTGGCTACTACCACAAGTTTGTCAAGGATTATGGGAAGATTACAGCTCCATTAATAGCCCTGTTGAAAAAGGATGCTTTTACATGGACACATGCTACTGAGTGTGCATTTGAAAAACTAAAACAAGCTATGTGCACTACACCTATTCTAGCTATGCCAAATTTTTCCAAGATCTTCACTATTGAGAGCGATGCTTGCGGCAATGGACTTGGTGATGTTCTCCTTCAAGATGAACATCCCATTGCATTCACCAACAAAGCCCTTTCAGGTAAGAATTTAGTACTCTCTACATATGAGAAGGAAATGATGGCTATTTTGTATGCAATACAGAAGTGGCAGCCATACCTATTAGGGAATCATTTCTGCATCAAGACTGATCACCAGAGTCTAAAATATTTCTTGGAACAACAGGTCTCCTCTCTAGCACAATAGAAATGGGTTAGCAAACTCATGGGTTATGACTATGAGATCACTTACAAGAAGGCTAAGGACAGTATTGTGGCAGATGCTCTTTCTTGCATGTTTGATGATCAAGCTTCTCTTTTAGCTATTTCTATGCCTATTCCAAATTGGTTGGAATCTTTCCAGTAGGGCTATTGTAATGACTCTTCATTATCTTAAATCATCCAATAGTTGACCAATAACCCTTTTGTTGTACCTCATTACTCTTGGGATGGTGCTTCTATGAGATACAAGGGTTGTTTGGTGCTTCCCTAGAGCATAGATCTTCAACAGGCTGTCTTCTATGAACTCCATGCTTCTCCATCGGTAGGGCACTCTAGGTTCCTCAAAACTTATGAGTGGGCATGGCGTAATTTCTTTTGGATGGGAATGAAAAGGGAATTTCAATAGATGGTGGCTGAATGTGATGCCTGTCAGTTCAACAAGGGTGAAATGATACTCCTTCCTGGATTGCTCGAACCCTTACTCATCCCTACATGGATTTGGATAGATATTTCTATGGATTTCATTGAAGGACTCCCTAAATCTATAGGGAAGACAATGATCTTGGCTGTGGTTGATCACCTCTCCAAATATAGTCATTTTTGTGCCCTTAGCCATCCCTATATTGCTAATGCAGAGCATCTAGGACAGCAAAAGCATGATCTTAACTTCACATGCAAAGATCCCTCAAGACAGCCTTCAACACCATCTCCAACTTGTTCTTGACATACATCATTGAAGGAGGACTCCAAAAAACCTTCCAAGATGCCAACTCCTTCAAAGGTCCATCTAGGTTTCTTGCCAAACCACTATACAAGGTCTGGAGGACAACAGTCCTTATTCTACCTTCTCAAGACAGTCACAACCTTTATGACTCCACTAGTAAACAATCACATATCTTCTTGGGGTAGTCTCCCTCTACACAAATTCAATCTAATCCAACATGTCAAACAAGTCACATACCTAACATGCCTATTGTCATCATTGACAGGGCAATAACTCACCAAACTTACCTATGTCTTCTTTATAGTGACTGCTGCCCTTCTCCATTTTCCAATACAAGGATCTTGGTGGATCATTTTCAAGGCAAACTCCACCTACACTATTCTCCTACCCCTACAACATTCATAGGCCTCTACCACAACTACTCTACATTCCATTCCTCTGATCACAACAAGAAAAGATCAGAGGAATGAAGAAAAACCCATTGGACTGTCAAAAGAGGCTCTAACTAGGTTTTCAAAAACTAGTTTCAGACAAAAGAGAAATACTCAGCTAAACAAAGGTGTCAAAATCCCAAACAAATTATAAATGACAGGTAGTTCAACTACCCAAACAACCATTATTGACACCATCCACTACCAGGCCGTACAAGTACGGAATAATGTATAAAAATAGTGAACTTTCTTGACAGTAATAGCAGATTTAAAGTAGTTTGCAGCCAAACATGGATTTCTCTCACCAAACTTTGTTTCAAAACTCCAAATAAGACTCTAATCAAAGGTAATCCAATCCTCTAACAACCCAATGTACTCATGAGCCTTGACAATTCCGTACAGGTACGGATTCTTCAGAAAAAATAGTGAATTCTTTGACTGTAATAGCAGGATTAGAGGGCAGTTTGGAAATCTGCATGCATAGTATAATCTTCTTCACTTTCAAAGGCACAAATTCACAACCATAGATAGTAAAATCCCCAGGCTTCACCTTCAAACATTCAACATCCCATGACAGGACCGTACGGTATAGTGGTACGGCTCCCAATTCACATAAACTTAGAAAATTGTAGAAAAAGAAAGAAAACAATGGTTTTTTTCTGTTATTTCTTTCAAAAATCTTGAATCTCTTACAAAGGAAACCTTTGTTGGCTTAAAACAAGCCTCATGCAAAGCATAGAGTGAATTGGTCAATGAAAAACTGCCCCAAGACCATCGGTTTTCTTTCTTGCTTTTTAACTGTCACAAATAGAAACTGTCTTCTTTAGGACAACAATGACAGTTTTTTTGATGACTAATCTTTACTTTTTTAACAAGTAGTTAACCTATGACAAGGTGTTACATCTTTCCACCCCTTGATATGCCATTATAGGCTAATAAACATGGAGAATTTAAAAAGACTATCCTATACAAATATTAAAATTCAATGACTCCCTAAGACTGCCTATGCAAAATGACTATCCTAACTAGGACTTGCAACAAGACAATAGTAGAATCTAGCTATTTGGACATAGTCCATTACAAGAATGGCATTAAGCCTTATTATAACATGTAAATGGTCTCCAAGACCTCATTAAACAAAACAAAACAACTTGAACATTAACCACCATTTAGACATCTAGGTGCTCCTGCACCAACTGCCTCCTTAGTTGCACAGATTTTCATGGAGCAAATTTTTTGTCTTCATGGAATCCCTTCTTCCATTGTCTCATATCGTGATGCAATTTTCACCAATCATTTTTGGACAGAACTATTTTGCCACACTCGCACCAAACTGAAGATGAGTTCAGGGTATCACCCACAAATAGATGGTCAAACTAAAGTTATCAATAAATGTTTGGAAACTTATCTTTGTTGCTTCACCTTAGAACAACAACATCAGTGGGCAAAGTGGCTCCCTCTCGCTGAATGGTGGTACAATACCTCCTACCACACTGCATCTAAATGACTCCATATGAAGCAGTCTATGGTCAAGTACCGCTAGTGCTCCTTCCATACACCCCAGTAGTTCACTAGTTCAGGGAGTTGACACGGTTCTCTGAACCTGAGATCAGATTCTTCGGATTTTGTAAGACAATCTTCACATGGCAAGAAATTGAATGAAACAACAAGCTAATTAGCACCATTCATAGTGCACTTTTCAAGTAGGTGATATGGTTTAATGACTCCCTAAGACTGCCTATGCAAAATGACTGTCCTAACTAGGACTTGCAACAAGACAATAGTAGAATCTAGCTATTTGGACATAGTCCATTACAAGAATGGCATTAAGCCTTATTATAACATGTAAATGGTCTCCAAGACCTCATTAAACAAAACAAAACAACTTGAACTTTAACCACCATTTAGACATCTAGGTGCTCTTGCACCAACTGCCTCCTTAGTCATACAAATTTTCATGGACCAAATCTTCTATCTTCATGGACTCCCTTCTTCCATTGTCTCATATCGTGATGCAACTTTCACCAATCATTTTTGGATAGAACTATTTTGCCACACCAGCACCAAACTGAAGATGAGTTCAGGGTATCACCCACAAATAGATGGTCAAACTAAAGTTATCAATAAATGTTTGGAAACTTATCTTTGTTGCTTCACCTTAGAACAACAACATCAGTGGGCAAAGTGGCTCCCTCTCACTGAATGGTGGTACAATACCTCCTACCACACTGCATCTAAATGACTCCATATGAAGCAGTCTATGGTCAAGTACCGCCAATGCTCCTTCCATACACCCCTAGTAGTTCACTAGTTCAGGCAGTTGACACGGTTCTCTGAACCTGAGATCAGATTCTTCGCATTTTGTAAGACAATCTTCACATGGCAAGAAATCGAATGAAACAACAAGCTAATTAGCACCATTCATAGTGCACTTTTCAAGTAGGTGATATGGTTTCTCTTCATCTATAGCCATACAAGCAATCCTCCCTGAAACTCAAAGGGTATCCATAAGTTGGCTCCAAAGTTCTATGGGCCATATAAGGTTCTTCAAAAGATTGGGTCAGTTGCTTATAAATTGGAGCTTTGTCCTTCTTCCCACATTCATCCAGTATCTCATGTCTCTTGTCTAAAGAAAGTTCTTGGCACCAACATTAGAGCACAAATTGTTTTACCAATACTGGATAATGAAGGATCCATCATTTTGGAGCCAGAGGCAATCCTCAACATGCACACTTGTCAGCTTCACTCTCGATCCATCACAGAGGTATTAATTCAGTAGCATGGAATGCAACTAGAGGATGCTACATGGGAACCACTCCTTCAGATTCAGCAACAATTTCCACATCTGAAGCTTTGAGGACAAAGCTTTTCTAAGAGGGAAGGGATGTTAGGAACTCATGTTTAACCCTTCTCTTTACTTCATTAGTATATTGTTGTTAGACACATATGCTTTGTAAGTCATCCCGTGAGTATATTGTATTATCCCACATTCATGGGGAGTAATAGTTGTTTAGATTAGACTTAGTATATAAGTACGTGTTGAGGCCAATGAAGGCATCCACGAGTTTATTGTATTGAGCTTGCTTAAAGGAGGTTGCCCTCTCGAAGTGGCCTATGATCAATAAATTACTTCTATGTTCTACTATTTCTGTTATTTCATGCATTTTTCATTATATTATTATAGGAGGTTCCTCTCAGATTTGTCTCTTTGTTTACAATTTTACAAAATTAGGGTTTTGAGCATAATTGGACTTAATTGAACGACAAATTCACACAATTCCAATCTTCCCCATGTTTTAAGTGATAGGAGATCTATAGTAGAGTTCTCTACTCAACTAAATGTCCTTGAAAGTTTAGTGGTGAAAGGAGGATCAAAATAAACCCTTAAAATTATCAAACCTGCATTGAAATTATTTTTCCCCCTTTTCACATTAAACACCTATGTAAAATTCTAGTAGGGATTTTTATTGGTAAAGTTGACTTAACATTAGGAATTTCTTCAATATTTACTTGAGATGGGATAGATGACGTACCTTCAATTGGAGATGAAAAAGATGAAAAGGCTTGAATTTGAGATGGAGAAGATGGTGTACCTTCTACTTGATGTGTGAATGATGGTGTGCCACCAACTTGAGAATAAAATGAAGATGTACCTTCAAATTCACCTATGAAAGATGGAGTGCCTCCAATTTGAGAAGATAATGATGGTGTTCCTTCAACTTGACCTATGGATGATGGAGTGCCTCCAACTTGGATATTCAATTTCCTCCTTAAATGGAGGTTTTGCATTAATTCCCTTTGTGCCACCAATTCCATCTCTCTCTTATCTTTATTAGATGTGTCATGTTCCTCTTCAGTTGGCAATGGTGGAATGTCTTCTTGTATGGTTGACAATTTCCTACTTTCATGAATTCACCTCATTCTTTCTCTTTTCCTCTCATTCTCAGCTTCATGCTCTTCTAGTGTTAGAGTCTTTTCTTGTTTCCTTGGCATGATGATAATTTCTATATGCATCATGAATAAAACAATGATGATGTTAAAAGCATAATGAATAATCATTATATACAAATCAGCATGTGATGACTAATGAATAATCAACATATGAATAATCAGCATATGTGATCACTCCAAACTTGTTAATTTTGACATGATTAGATTCTAGAAGTGAAATGTGTAATGAAAGTCTAGGCCTAAATGTTCTTGATGACATATATGAGCACATGTTGATTGTTGATGTTAATTTACAAATGGTGGTAGGCACAATCTCTAGGTTAGTTTCACATTTTGTTAACATATCTTCTCAAACATGCTTTCTTAACCTCCCATGGATACACCTACTCAAGAAAAGATAGAAGAAGTCACTAGCACTAAGGAGAGTTATGACAAGCACATTGTGATGGACCAACCATTCCAAATGGAGACTCATAAGGTAAAACTAGACCTACCAACATGTTAAAGGACAGCCCAAATTCTTATATTGTAGGTGGTGAATTAGTTAGAGTAGCTCATGAAGACAAGTATGAAGTCATATATATGCTTAGATGCAATCATTGTTATCTCAAGTAAGTAGATGGGACCACATAGAACTTTGAGGGGGCTTTTGCAACAAAATCCAAAATTAGAGAAGGAAGCAACAACTCTTAACAATTCACATGTGAAATAAGAAAGCAATTTTCACTTGAAATGAATGAGAGCATCTCAATTCTAGTATTTTTTCTTTTGTCATGCAGAAGAGAAATCTTAAGATAATGAATTGGGTTTCTTGATTTTGGTTATTTAAATCATATGATAGTCAATGAAGACTTATTTATGCCAGTTTATAAAGTTGTAAAGAGTTGATTAAAATTGGGAGACAATAAAGTAGTTTAAGTTGTTGGAAAAGACACCTTGGTTGTTCACACCAACCAAGGTGAGGTAAAAAAAATCAAGATACTTTATTAGTTGATGGCCTTAAGCATAATTTATTGAGTGTAAGTTAGCTTATTGAAAATAATTATAGAGTTTTGTTTCATGATGGTAGTTGTAAATGTTTTAATTAAAATCATGGTGGAAAAAGTTGTAGCAGAAGTTCTCATGACAACAAATAGAATGTTTCTAAATTGCAAACATGTTTATTAAAATATAGATGCTCTAAAATCAACTCTTGAGGATAAAAATTGGTTATTTCATGGTCAATATGGCCAATTGACCTAAATAAGGAGTTGAACTTGTTAAATACTAAGATTTGTGGATTGTTCAAGATCTTGTTGAAGAGTTTGATCATAAATTGATAAGATAGTGATAGAAGCCTATGTGGTAACCATGCATTGAGAGTTGGACATTGTGCTATGAGCTAAGTGAGTTGCTAGAGCATGTATGGTAATGCAAGGGCACATGTGGCAGTGATGGAGTGCATGTAGTAAAAATTGAGAACATCTATATGTTCTAGAGAATGTTTTGAGGTATCACAAGTGATAAGAAGCAATTGAGAGTTTCTCTTTGTTATCGCAAGCCATAGTTTGATTTTGGTTGCAGTGTAGGAAGACATGTGCATGGTTCATGTGTTTTGGTCAACAAATTTTGACTAAGTATGAAGACAAGTATGACAAACAAGCTAAGTATGGTGTACCCTTCTAAGCACTGAAAGTGTTGAATTATCACATTCAATCAATACAAATCAGTCAATTGGCAATAAAGAAGATATTAAGTATGATGGCACACCTACTCCCAATGATGAGCATGAGTTGAATGGCCAAGAGGATGATAGAGAGAATGATGATAGTACTTTGTTATAGGGAGGTATGTCGAATGCACAAGACAAATGAAAGAGTGGGGTGAATCAGTTGTATCAAAAATTTTAAACCCTCACACACATAATCACATCCATATCAGTTCACTTAAAACCTTATTCTGTTATGAAGATTAAACATGAAAAATAAATAATAGAAACTTAATCACATCAACACCATGCACAAGAGAACACCATATTTTTATGTGGAAAACCCTAAAAGGGAAAAATCATGGTGAGGATTAGCTCACAATATAAAGTAGTAGCAATACCGAATTACAAGAGGCTCACTACCAAAGGGCTCATAGACTAGAGCTCACTGCTCATAGAAGAAAGAATGCTCACTACAATAGGGCTCACTACCTAGAGAGTTAACCACCCAAAAGGCTCACTACCCTAAGGACTCACTATCCAAGTGGACTCACTACCCACTGAGAAAGAAAGATTGAAGAGAAGAGGTGGCTCACTTCCGCAAACTGATATGATAGCATCTACCACATGCTTGAGTTCAATACCAATGAAGCACAACAAACATCACCTTCGTAGCCTCTCTAAAAATTTTAGATGACTTTTGCTCACTGTATTAGGTCTTCTACCACATGAAAGTCCTTACTACATCTGATTCAAATTCACAACACAAACATCACCATCCTCATGCATGCACACCTACACACGAATCCTTTACACTTATTTATATCAACATCAACCTTGAAACATTTACCAAGGTTGGCAACACACTCTACAACCCTTGAAACAATCTCCAAGGTCAGAAAATATACATAATTCAAATTAGGTCTAGACCTAAACATTCCCACAAAGAAAAGGAATGAAGGTGGAACACTTCACAACTTACCTTAGACCTAAAATCATCTTCACACACTTCAACACGCTTCCTCAATCCACGAAGCATATCCGTAATTAGTGTTAATACCCAAGTCAGCTAAACTTGTGTAGACACCAAGAACACTTAGGCACACTCTTTCAAGAACACAACCATAATTTGTAGATCAAGAAAAATCCTTTAACATAATTTGGAAATATCAACAAATAACATGAAATCACCTAGGAGCCAACAAATCTAGCTACAACAAATCTCACTTGAATACAGTTCACAAATTGCTCAGAACTAACACTGTCAAGTTCTGCTACTCAAAAAAACTACATTCTGGAGCACCAAATCACAAGTCCTTTGGAAAGAACATATATATGGACCTTATGAACACTCATCTAGAACTGCAAGACCAAAAACTAAACCATGGAGAAATGTGGAGCAAAATACTTTCTCCCAGTCACACTGCAAACACTGCCAGGCATAGTCTTCAAACTGGTGAACATAACTCCCAAACCACCATTTTGGAGCACCAAATTCTAGATTTAACCTCTTCAACTACTTATCTAAAATATATTCAAACCTCATTCTCTAGTCTTCAACACAAAATAAATACGGAGCAAAAACTCAGACAGTATCTTGTAATCCAGAATACTTCTTCTCAACATTGTCTTCAATATTTATCAAATTTTCTCAAAAGCACTTGGAAACCCAACAATAAGAACAATATAATAACATAATCAACACTTCTACAATCCATTCAGATCACCTTAACATAATAACTCAATCAACCAACAATAGCAACATTAGAAGATACAATTGACACCAATGACAACACAAACATGTTGACATCAATGACAACACCGATTAGCACATACTTGTGACAATCTCTCCCTTTGTCATTGATGGCAACATATGATGTGAAAAACCATCATGACACAATTCTACACTAATCTCATTCTCCCCCTTTCTTTTATACATGTTACTCTCCCTTTGTTTTTCACATGAACTCTCTCTCCCCCTTTGACATCAATGGCAAAGGGTGACACCTTTTTCAAGCTTTCTCTCCCTAAGTATTGTTGTGATGTTCACAACACACCCCATTTTACCTCTTAACAAAATGAGGACCCCTGCTGTGGTTGTTGCTTTGCTTTTTGTTTGTGTGTGGTATTGCTTGGTGGTAAAGATAAAAGAGGTAAATATTACAAACCATGTTGAAAATTGAAAATATCTAGCATTAAGTACAAGGCAAGAGTAGTGGTGAATTCTTTGTGAAAAATGAGTAAGGGTTATTTTTTAAACCAGTAAGAAATTCCTAGTATTTTGCGAGATATATATGTTTTTTTGGTTAAATGCATCATTTTGGAGTTTTGTATGTTGCATACAAAGTCATTTGTACATAAGGTCTTTGTATAAGTTGTGTTGAGTATAATTAGGTTTTGTATCAGGTGGTTTGCATGCATATGTTCAATGTTTAGGCCCTTTGTATACAAGTTAGACCTGATAGGTTTCAAAAGTTGAATGAATAAAGTGTCAGGTCTGCATTGTATGTGGGTTTGTATGTATGATTGCATCTAAGCGCAAATGATATACAAGGCGATATACATGCACAGACCCGAGGGAAGTATACAATGCAGTTTATTAAGGTGAAAAAAGGTACTTCACGCAGTTTGTATTTTCGTATGTCTCAGAGTTTCATCTTTAGGATACATATAATTATAGATTCCAAAAGTTATTCAAATCTAATGTAAGCAATGCATTGTTTCTTAATGCATTCTCACTTAATATACATGCACAGACCTTAAAAGATTATGCAATTTAGTTAATGAAAGTCAAAAGTCCAATATGGTTGTATACAAGTTTGCATGTATGAGAGATTGTATCTAAGTGCAGATACAATTATTGTTGCTTTGAAAAGATACAAGCGGGTAAGTACAGTGGACCCCACGATGGTATCTTGCGGTTGTATGTTGTATATACAAGGGGAGATACAAAATGGAGATACAAAAAATGAAAAGGTAAGATTAGATGCAGATTCCAAAAGAAGAAGAAATAAAGTTAATACTTTTGTATGTATGAAAGATTGTATACATACAATCTCGATATACAAAGAGGTGAAAAGTGCACTATCGAGAAATAAAAAGTAAATGGTTTATATAGGTTACATTTGTGTAATGGTTTGTATCTATTTTATATACATTGTGATATACAAATAGAAGATACAAAGTTGAACATAAGGTAAAAGGTAACATTGTTTTATAGCCAACTGCATATTTAGGCTTGTATATTAATGACATACAAAGCGATATACAAAAAATGATATACAAGGCGACATACAAAAAATGATATGTATGCAAAGGGTATATTAACAGATACAATGTTCAAAATAAAGGGTTAAAGAAGAGAGTTGAAGTCGTATGTGAATTGAATGCAGCATTTAATGTAGAACTAACATTGAAACGATAAATTTAACATGTTAGGGTTAAAATGAAGATTGTTTTTCTTTTAGAATTGCATCATGAAAACCAAAATTGTAGAGAAAGAAAACTATTACACAAATTGAACAAGTAAGTCTATAGGTGAACAAAATTTTAGAATGGGAACAGCTTGGAAAAAATGGTAAAGTGGGTCAACGCTCGTAGAGTTGAGTTGTCAAGAATACATGTATGTTTCTCAAAATGTTGTTACAATGCAGTTAATCATAAAATGCTAATTGGTTAGAGTAATTTCGTTAAAAAATGTAAGTTAATGGCAAAGTACTGTATCTGATTAGGGAAATTAGCTGATTGTGTTAAGTAGAATGAAATTTAAAACTTGAAAAGACAAAAAGGGTTAGGGTAAATGTAAAACATAAGAAATTCATGGTAAAACCCTAGGTAGATGGAGGAAAATGAAAAGTTAAATATGTATTTTTTCACAGGATGGCTCTGAAACAAAAGAAAGCAGATCCAGGGGGTGGATAAAAGCTAAAGAAAGAAAGAAAGCTGTGGAAGGAAACTAAAAAGGAAGAATTGCTAGTACACAAAGGATATCCATCCTTAATCAGTACAAGTGGGGTCAGGACAGATACAAGCATAGGAACTTATGATACAGATGATGTTCTTTAGAAGATTATAGTGTTAGATGCTACTCCACATATGAGATGCATTTGGGATAGAGGATTATACAAGGTTGCAGGTTTCCCATTAGCCATGCAGGCTCAAGACTTAGTTTTGGAATGCATAAGCAGGTATGATCTAAGTACAAGGAGGGTAATACATGAAGACCGGGTCATTGCAAACTTGTCCACAAAAGGGATAGGAAGGACATTTAGTTTAGAGATTCAAGAGCAAATGGTTGACATAGATATAGACCAATCCACATAAGACTTTAATAGGAATGAAATAGATTGTAAAAGTAGAATCTTCTATAGCTGGTACAATGCAGAGAATAAACCTAAGGCTATCGCAAGAGTACCAAAGAACCTACACATAATAGATTTTAAAGAGGAAATATATCTAATGATCACAATGTTGAGTAGACTAGTAGGGTTGAGAGATGCAACCAAGTGTGAACCCTAGATGTTCACTATTATTCAATTCATGAGGGAAGAAAAAAAGGAAGATCGACAAATTCAATGGGCCAAGGCTATCAGTACAGCCATATGGAAGTAGGCTATCTTGAGAAAGCAAAAGATGATGCCTTTTTATTTGTCATCATATTTATTATAGTCATGTGCATCTATGATCCAACCTTACATAATTGGAATTGATAGAGTGGGGACCATGGGGAATGGCCCAGATTAGAAATTAGTCTATGACCATTATCCAAATTTGTAAGAGGATAATGCATTTAGGAAATATGCCTTAGTAAATGATGTATTTTATACTTACATGGTAAGAGTTTTGAGAGGGGAGAAAGAAAAAAGGTTACCTGAGGATGTAGAAGATACTATTGGGTCACATAGTTCTTGGTATATACAATTCCAAAAATTTACATATATTAGAACTGAGGGTTTTGAGGGGAAACCATTCATATTGCCTAGATATCCATCAAATAAGTTGATTGTATTGGAGTTTTCAAGACAAAACCTAAATGCTTTTAGGATGTATAAGAAGAAGTGGGGAAGAGGAAACATCAAGCTCTCCTGGGCAATTGGCTGATATTCTTGCTATAGTGGGGAGGTGGCAGGATATTCAGAACAAGAGTTAAGGTATTATGGTTTTGAAGAATTTGAATTAGCAAGATGGTTTGATCCTTTCCACGGGATCTAGAGAACCATTGATTCTAAATTCAAGCATCAAGTGCATATTGAAGACTACTTGTCAGATTATAAAAATGACAAAGAAGTGAGGAAAAGAGCTCATAAAATGTTAACAGTAGAATAGATGATAACTATGGGAGAAATTTATGTACCCCCCAAAATTAAGGATGATAATAAATTGTTACATCACAGCTATGAGAACACAAGGCTTTCTCCTATTAGTGAACCTAATTGGACATAGCCATGGAATACATCTTTGGATGCATTATCCAAACCAATTATTTTATTTTCTAAGACATGGTTAAAGGATTGAATAGAAGAGCTCAAGGCTAAGGGGATTGAGCCTACATTTTAGAAGAAAGGTAAGAAGAGGGTAAGGGAGCATCAAGATGAGCTCCAATGCTTTTATGAAAAGAAAAGGAGGATTGTGGAAACCAAAATCATTCAAAAAGGTAAGAATGCAACCCTAATGGATCCATATGTGACAATAGTAATATCTTCAGGCACATTTATTAAGGTAGAATCATCTAGACATGACATCAGTGCAGAGCAAACCCAAACTTCTAAGAGGCCAACATGACAAAGAATCAGGAGGGCCATAGCAGTTGAAACCTCAAAGGGACAAACATCACAACAAGGTGATGTTATAGGTGCCCAACAACTAGGTACTAAGTTGAGTGGCATACATAGTGAGGCCACATCAGAAGAGAAAAGACATAAATATGCAAAGGTTAAAAAAGAATTGGCTAAAGAGAAGCTGTAAGGGTCAAAATCTCATGAGGCCAAAAAAGTAAGTGAAACTGTCAATGTGGAAGATGACAGTAGTGACAGTGAAGTCAAGGAGATGAATCCCAGTGCAAGAGAAGAAATTGGGAAAGATGAAGAAGAATTAAGTGAGTATTCTGGTGTAGGAGAAGAGCAAGATACTCAGGTATATATGGAAAAAGAGCAAAGACAAGAATCAGAAGAGGAAAATGTACAAGACAGGGCAGAGGTAGTGGATCCTTTTGGTAGACTGGTGCCACCTGAAATCATAAAGGATGTGCAAGATGTGACACAAAAGATAGAGGAGTCTGAGAAAGAGGTTAGTGAACAAGAAGAAAACATAGAATAAGGACAGAACACAAAAGGCAAACATGAGAAGGAAAAGGATGTAGAAGAACCTGATAAAGTCACAGGTTCACCTTCACAAATAGAACAAACAAATATACCCGAAAAGGTGCAAGAGTAGGTTGAACCAACAAAGGAATTGATGGAAATATCAGGTAATCCTGAGGAAAGCAGGAGTAATATAGAGAATGTTGCTAAAGATAATACTAAGCATAAGGAACAAAAAGAAAATATAGGTGAACAAAATATAGAGCAGAAGGATAAAAAAGAAGAAGAACAAAGGGAAGCTTCAGAAAAAGAGAATCTAGAAGATGAAGAGGGAGGAGACACTGAAATAGAAGAGAAGGATAATGAGGGAGAGTCACAACAACAGAATGATCCACTTGTTCCAGAATAAGGTCCTCAACCTCAACCCCCACAGCAACAACAAGAGCAACACACAAAACAAGTAGAAATAGAGAAACCTCAAGAAGAGGTAATAAATGAAGAAAAAGTAGCAGAAGCTACAAAGGAGGCTCTAGCCTGGTTAGGCTCAAAGGTCAAAAAAGAGAAGGTAGATGTACAATTAGTACCTATTGATATCAGGAGCTTACTGGGTGGTTCTCCACCACAGAAAGAGAAAAGAAAAGCTAGAACTATGTCAGCTATTAAAAGAGCTCCATCTAGATCTAGAATATTGTATCTAGCTGTACCACAAAAGGATAAGTCAAAAGGAGAAATGACTGTGGAATAGTTTAAATTACTTAATCTAGATCTAGGCCACATGACCAGAAAACAACATATAAATGAATGGGCAGACATGCATCAAGCCACTACTGAAATATTGAAGAAAGATAAAGATAAATAGGAATACTTGAAAGGACATATTGTCCAATTACAGCAGTTCATCAAAGTTATGTTTGATCCCAATGCCACTGGGCCAGAATGGCCTACTAAAATGGCAGTGTTATCAAAGGAGGAGGTAAAGGAGATGGGAAATAAAAAGATTGAAGATAACATTTTTGAGAAATGGTTAAAAAGCCTCATACAAAAAGGAGAAGAGGTAACAAAGTAGGCAGCAACAAGTTGGGATATGGCTTTGGTAGAGAAGAACAAATATAATATTATATTACACAAATCTCAATTTAGAAAAGAAGAATGCAGATAAGAAATAAAGCAGCTTGAAGAAATAGAGGACATAGTAGAAGAACCGATAATTGAAGGAGTCGTTACTCCTCAAATGGTCAACCAGTTGCCACAAGCAAAGTTGGAATTAAAATATGAAGAAGACATTCTTAAAAAATGTATCATAAACACTATAGACCTAGAAGAGGTCACTGACAGTATTGGGCATAAATGGCTAGAGGTACCAGCGTATGGATTGGAAAAGGCTGTGAAAGAGTTTAAGGCAATATTTTCACCATGTTTGGAGAACCCCTCAGTGCATCTTAGCACAGAGATGATTAACTCAATGATGGAAATAAATGCTAAGATTAGGAAATATCATAAAAGAGTTAAGGATTTGGTAACAAAAGAGAAGAAGTTGAAAGAGGGAGTTGAAGCACAAGAATTTACATGGGCAAAAAGTCTAGAGAGTGATCATGCTTTCATCAAGGGAGTGATAGGTAATCTTGCAAAGTACCTGAAGGAATAGAAGGATATTGAAAAGAAGATATGCTATGTAAGAATGTAATTGGAGGGTATTATCGGTGAAAGTCAACAAACAAGAAGAAGTCAGCGGGTATCTTTTATTTTGAAAAGATTCCAAAGGCATCCTTTGAGCCCAGCAAAGATACCATTGAGATATTTTGAAAACGGTTAGGAATTGATGCATACCATTGATCTAGAAACTTTGAATGCTAACCGTTGATTGGATTTTGTAACCGTAGCATTAGGACGCTTCAAAGTCTATATAAGAAGCACTACTACTTGTATCGTATTACACAGGGATTTTAGAATTTTAGCTTGAGGTTGTCATTTGTCAAAGTTTATTGAAATAGAGAGGATATTTCTTTTAGTTTAGAAAAGGGAGGTCACTTGTGTCTGCATTAAGGAGTACGTGGAATGTCTGGTCTCCTTAGTGTATCTATCAAAATGTTTGTAAGTTCTTTGATGATTTGATCAATGAAGTAGAAGTCATTCTTACATTGTAAATTTTATGGCTTTGTGCTTTGAATATAAGTAAATTTAGAATTCTGCATCTATTATAGAGTGTTTTCTATTTTTGACTTGTATTTGAAGTATTATTCTTTGAAAGCTTGCAATCTCTTATGTATGTTCATGAAATTGTTCAAGACTTTACATTTGTAGAATTGATTGTGTTGAGTTGTTTAGATTACTATATTCTTTAAAGCATGAGTAGTAGAACATTTAGATCCTGTATGGAATGGTACTTTAATTTGAGTTTCTCTAACTTTTCTCCAACAATTAAAAACCTAATTAGCTTAAACGCAGAAATCTAAAGGAAATTGTCTTACATTTGAATAAAGAATGAGGAATTGCAGTGGTATTTGACAATTTTCATATAAATTTGAAAGGAAAAGTTTGTTTTTACTAAAATTTATACAAAGCTTTGTGATACAATAGTGAATTTATGCAAAAGAATGAATACTTTGTTGATATTTGTAGCAATTTGCATAGTTTGAAGTCCAGTAAGTCACTGATTACTTTAATTTACGTAAGGCCCCTTGAATATTACAATTTCACATCAACTTGCTGAATTATCCACAAGGTCAAGTCCTGACCATATAGAAACTTGAGATTAAGAATTCTTAGTTAAATCTTCATATCTTTCAAGATAGCTAAGGTTCCTTTGTGAATTTTAACTTTTGTTACGAATGTGTAAAAACAATCATCAATAGTTTTTTGGCACTAGAAGGAGGGCCTGATTGGAATTAAGGTAGAATTTGTGTAAAGCTGGCTCATAATAGTGGTTGAGTGACTAGGTCTAGGTCCAATTCAGATGGCATTTACATATAATTGTCTGACAAAAGACAAAGTAAAAGTCCTTTGATCTAGAATCCTAAAATATCACACATAGGAGGTTCATCAAGAACTCCTCCTAGATCACCTTTCAACATACACAATATAGTGAGTCCTGATAGTTCCTCGTTTAGATCATTAAATCTTGGTTTAGGTCCTCCTAGAGGTCCAAGTTCTCCTAGAGGTCCAAGTCCTCCTAGAGGTCTAAGTCCTCCTAGAGGTCCTAGTCCTCCTTTAAATCTAGGTACTCCCAGAGGTCCTAGTCCACCCTGTGGTCCTACAATGGCATATTTTGATGTAAATTATCCTATTGCATTTAATGATTATCATGAAATGCTAAAAAATCCTAAGAAGATCTATCCTAAATATCAATTGCATTAGGATCCAGAAGATCATATTAGGATATTTAAGGAAGCATGCTTTAGAGCCAGATTAGAACATGAAGATGTGGTGTGTAGGTTGTTCCCTTACACCTTCAATGAACAGGCTTCTAATTGGTATGTCAACTTGCCAAATGGTTATGTCTCTTCTTGGGAACTCATGGAAGAAGCATTCTTGTCTAGGTTCAGGGGACCAAATGATCCTTCTACCTTATATCATAAATTGGCCACAATTAAAAGAGGTGAAGGAAAACTTATTGACAATTTCAATGATAGGTTCCAGAAGACTTACTCTAGGTACTCCTTATACTGTAACTCCTAAGGCCTTATTAGCAATGTATTATGTCACCCTGGATCCATTGACTACCATGTTTGTCAAGATAAAGGCTGATATAGATACTATATCAAATCCTTATAAAGAAGCAATCATTGTAAATCAAGAGATGAGACAAACATCATATAATCCTTTTCTAAATATAGGAAACCCTAGAATGCAAAATCAAGCACAACCATGGAATGGAGTTCCCATGCATCACAATCCATTATTAAATCCAATTCCTACCTATACACTAGTGTATAATCCTTCCCCTATTCAGGCTATAGTTCCTTATACTGGTAATAGTACCAGTAACAATCAGACTAATGGTCAGTCTTTCTTTCAGCCTCCTCAAGATACATTTGTGGAAAAAGCACAAGAAAATAGGGAGGAAATCAAGGAAATTACTACACTTAAGAAGGTTGACCATTGAGATGACACAATTGAGAAATGAAAATTTCTATTGTAGAAATACTCAAGGATATAGTCAGAACCATAACCAGAATCATAGTCAGGGTCAAGGTTCAAATCAAAATTAGAATTATAACCAAGGACAAAATCATAATCAGGGACAAGGGATGCAAAACAGGGGACATATTGGAGATAACAAAGCTTAGGGTAATAACAACATAAATTAGAATCAACCTAAGCCACTTAGGAAATGGAACAAAGGACCAAATAATGGTACTCTAGCATCTCCATTTAAGAGTCCAGACAACCAGGAAATGAAACAACCAGCCAGAATCCACATGGCTAATGTAGCACTAAATAATTGGTGTAGGATTCATAATACAAGTGCACATGCTGAGCTTGATTGTCCTTAGTTTCATCTTGCTGCTAGCATTTTCAATGTTGAGGTACAAGCTCCTACTTCTAAATCTCTCATTCCCAAGTTGGATGAAATAGTACCTTCAGGGTTTGAGTCCTCTTTGGTCTTAGAAAGTTTCACCTTTGCAACTAGAGAGGAAGAAAATCAGATAATAGATGATGAACCTTTTTTTTGTGAGAGTTTGTATCCTGAGTCAGCCCTAGTATTGGATGCTTTTCAGTTTCTATTTAAAACTTAAAATGAAGTATTATGTGAAACAGAGGAGGTGTAGGCTTTTCAACAGTTTAATGGAAATCACACTTATAATATGAGAAGTAACACTAAGCTTGGTGGTTCTTTTACTACCTCCACTCCTCCTAACAATTTCAATACTCCTCTAGATCAACATGCTAGTAATAACCCTACAATCTTAAAAGCTAATCATCATGGGACTGGTGGGATGACAGCATCAAAAGTTCAAATAGGGAAAATAAAGTCTATGGAAATAGAAAAATTAATGAACTATTTCTCTAAAGAAATAAAGAAAATCAAGGTTAGTGTACCTCTATGTGAGTTATTGAGAAGTCCAAGGGTTAGAACTACTTTAATAAAATCTTTAGATACATTTGTGGCAAAGGAAACCTTTGTTGATATAGATGTTTTGGGTAGAGATGCATAGTCCAAGGATAAAGGTAAGGAAACTAAACAACCTTCCAACACTAATGTCATCATGTATGCAAATAAGAGGGAAGCTCCTCCTTTTTTGTTGACCATTAGAATGTTGGCAAAGAATATACATAAGTGTATGGTGGATTCAAGAGCCTCAACCAACGTAATGCCTTTAGGAATATGCAAAACTTTAGGGCTGACTCCCACCAAATCTGCTAAGGTTGTTATTCAACTAGATAAAATTGAAGTTAATGTGATTGGTGAATTAATGTACATTCAGATGCAATTAGCCTCAGATCCTAGAGTAAGTCAATTCATTGATATCCAGGTAGCAGATATACCAGTTAATTATGGCATGTTACTAAGTAGGGACTGGTCCAAGACATTGAATGGATATATGGCCACTAATTTTTCACACATGTGGTTACCTTGGAGAGGTGTCCCAAATTAGATTAGGATAGAAGCTGAGCCTAGGATGAAACACATGATTATAGAGTATAATAGAATAAATGAAGTATTATATGGCTCTATTGAACCAAGTGTTTACAAAGTAACTAAAAGAGGAGTGCAGATTGAGGAAATTTTGATGTTGGATTTTAAGGTAAAACTTGTGAGTAAGGAAACAGTGGTATTCATTGAGTCTAATTGTAATTCTTTTGATGAAGAGAACAATGCAGTAAGTATTTTTGGCCAAATCAGGAGGCAGGAGATAGAAAAGTGCATTGAACAAAAATCTCTAGTTTAGTGTAAGTTGTACAAAGGTTTGTGTAGGGTCCATAATAAGCCTCATCCTGAAGAAAATTGTAGAATATGTAGAGATATCATAGAATATCAATATGGAAAATGCATAAAGAGGATGAAACTGCAAGAAGGAAGAGATAATCTAGATAAACCTAAGTTGTATGTTCATGATGACATAAAGGAGACAATCCAAGCCTTGAAGGAAGAAACAAAAGCAAAAGGTGTTGATTATTCCGGTTTACAAATTGAAAGTTCTCATGTACAGGTAATACAAAATAAAGCACCCAAAGATAAACAAGATGTTACAAAACAGGTAACAAATAAAGTAGGGCATGCTAAAGTGAAATGTCAAAAGAATAAAAGTGGCATTTGGACACTAAAATGTGATGGATCTAAGTCTAAGCAAGGAGTAGGAGCTGGGGTTGAACTTATTGATCAAGTGGTAAGTCATTTTTGGCAGCATATAGGTGTTGATAACTGAGAGGGGGGGTGAATCAGTTATCCTAATTATTTCTGCTTTCTAAATTTTCTTAATAATTAATGCAACATTAATTCAACAAGCAAACATAACCATGAAATGGAAATACACATGACACAATATTTTTGACGTGGAAACCCTGTTAAGGGAGAAAACCATGGGGTGATTAACCCAAGAATTATTCTCTATTAGAAGAATAAGGAGAAACAAAATGGCACTTGCCAATTAGGGCTCACTACTCGAGCACACTTCTCACAAGGAGGCACACTGCCTATAAGAGACACACTGTCTACAAGATCATAAGTATCACAACCTTGAATTGGAGAATGACATCTTCGCCATGTCTGAATCAGTTCCATTAAGCTTGAGACACACCTGCTCTGCCTTTCGCTCTTTCGCTATACCACACTCATCCGCTCCACCACACCCTTTGAAATGAACTCACAAACCTTTATTTATACAAGGCATTGACTTAGGAGCAATCATCTAAGTCGGCAATCAACTACAAGAACATTTGCAAGATAAATAACTCATCCGGTCGGCCAGTCTAAACAAGAACAACTTCATCTAGAAGAATATCTTCAATTCTAGGCTCTACCACAAATGCAGAACAACAACACAACCTCAACATGATCCAAGAACCTTCACAAGCTTGCCTGAATGACTAGGTACATCCACACTTCCTCTATTTACTGGAATCTCTTCTCTTCCTCATCCAAAACTTCAAGAACACAGTCTATCGCCACTATCATACAACAAGAGGTGCTTCCGAACCTCCAAACCATGAACAAATAGAGATGACACATCACAAGGACATCCCAAACACTCCATCCAATCCATAGAATATGACAATGTACTTCTAGATCTCACCGGACCTTTTTGTAACACTCTGTCACTCCGGAGCATCTCCCAGAACTAGTTCTACTTGACCGATCACAACTTCTTCACATCTTCATGTAGACCTCTGAAATCTTAATTGGAACATCTCAAGACTCATATCTACAAACCCTTTAATTCGCATCCTCTGATCCTCAACCTATTGAGTACTTTTTCCTTCTTCTCATCACTATTCTTCACTGTTCCTGATTTAGACTAATTTTCTCAATATCCTCAGCACACAGCTCATCCAATCCTTCTTATCAATGCAATATGAGTATGTTGACATCAATGACAACACTGATTGACCTCATACTTGCAACAATCTCCCCCTTTGTCATTGATGGCAACATATGATGTGAAAAACCATCAAGACAAGAACTTCTCCTTTCTGTCAAAGCTCCCCCTATCAGCAACAACTCTTCACATGTCTTCTCTTCCTTTACTGCTCCCCCTTTGATCATCAACCACTTGTTTTTCACATGTCTTCTCTCCCCCTTTGACATCAATGGCAAAGGGCTCATACTTGCAATTCTAACACATCAGAATCATACTAGTTGCTCCTCCTTAGTAGCAGCTCCCCATCATCAATTTGGATCACAAGATATGACTATGATATCCTCCAGACTGATGCACATCAGTGCATCTTAGTTCGTCACCAGAGGGGCCATGACCCCTAACTTCTCCCAGAGATACTCAAAAGAGTCCTTGGGAAGAGGTTTAGTAAAAATATCTGCAATCTGATCCTTGGAGGGTACATACTCCAATCTGACTTCATCCTTGTTCACTTGCTCTCTCAGAAAGTGAAACTTGATAGTTATGTGCTTGGTCTTAGAATGCAACACCGGATTCTTAGAAATATTTATTACACTTGAGTTATCATAGAAAATTGTGATGGGCTCCTCATACTCTACCTTAATGTCTCTTAACATCTACTTCATCCATAAGATTTGAGTACAACTACCTGCTGCTACAATGTATTCTGCTTCAGTTGTAGATAGAGATATTGCCTCTTGTTTCTTGCTTAGCCAAGAAACCAACCTTTTTCCCAAAAAGAATGCTCCTCCACTTGTACTCTTCCAATCATCCACATCTCCTGCCCAGTCTGCATCTGTATATGCATGAAGAGAGCAATCATGATCTCTAGGGTACCATAGACCATACTCAACTGTCCCCTTTAGATATCTAAAAATCCTCTTGATTGCCATAACATGAGATTCTCTAGGATCAGCTTGAAATCTTGCCACAAGAGCAATAGCTTGCATTATGTCTGGTCTAGTCTGAGTGAGATACAATAGTCTTCCAATCATTGATCTGTACTTGGTCTGATCTGTCTTAGGAGAGTCATCATCTTTGCTCAACTTACATTCGGTAGCCATGGGAGTGTTCATAGGCTTTGAATCTTCCATTCCAAATTTCTTCAAAAGTTCTTTCACATATTTGGTCTGAGAGATAAAGATTCCTTTCTCTGTCTGAGTAATTTGCAGACCCAAGAAGAAATTCATTTCGCCAAGCATTGACATTTCAAACTCACTTTTCATTTGATTTGTAAAAGTTTTACACAAACTGTCTCTTCCTCCAAAGATGATATCATCAACAAATACTTCAACAATCAAGATGTTTTCATTATGTACTTGGAAATATAGATTACTATCAGCAGTACCTTTGTTGAAACCAATCTGCATAAGATGCTTATCCAACCTTTCATACCATGCTCTAGGGGCTTGCTTCAAACCATACAGTGCTTTCTTCAACTTGCAGACCATATCATCATGATCAGACAATTGAAATCCATCTGGTTGTTCAATGTATACTTCTTCTTCCAAATCACCATTTAGGAAGGCAGACTTAACATCCATCTGATATACCTTGAAGTTTTTGAAGGCAACATATGCAAGAAATAATCTGACTGCTTCAATTCTTGCTACCGGAGCAAAGGTTTCTTCAAAATCAATTCCCTCTATTTGAGAGTAGCCTTTACAGACCAATCTGGCTTTGTTTCTGATTACTTCACCAACTTCATTTAGTTTATTCTGGAAGACCCATTTGGTTCCAATCACATTCTTATTTCTAGGTCTGGGAACAAGATCCCAAGTATGATTTTTCTCAATTTGCATCAACTCTTCCTTCATTGATTTGGTCCAATTTTCATCATTGCAAGCTTCATTAATTGTCTTAAGTTCAATCTTTGAAATCAGACAGTATTCATTTGAATTTTGAGCAATTCTTCTCCTTGTTTGTACCCCTTTGCTTTTGTCACCTATGATCTAATCTTTAGAATGGTTTAGAGTTACATACCTTGGAACTTTGGGAGTTTCTTGCACTACTGTTTCTTGATCAAGCTCATTCAGACAAACCTCTTCTTCCTGATTTACCAGATTAGTCTGTATCTGAATTTCAGAGGAGGATTGAGTTCTTTGCACTAGAGAATCATTCTGATCATCTTCATCATATTCATAAAACCTTGAGGGCTTCTCAATTCCTTCATCAACCTTTACATTTGTACTTTCTATCATCTTTCTCAATCTCTTATTGTAACACCAGTATGCTTTGCTTTGAGTGGAGTAACCCAAGAAAATTCCTTCATCACTTCTTGCATCAAACTTTCCTAGATCTTCATCTCTTTTGATGTAACACTTGCTACCAAATACTCTGAAATATTTCACAGTGGGAGTTATACCAAACCAAAGTTCATAAGGAGTCTTACCGGTATTGCTTCTTATTTGAACTCGATTGAAAGTATAGACTGCAGTGCTAACAGCTTCTCTCCAAAACATCTGAGGAACATTTTCTTCCATCATCATTGTCCTGGATGCTTCCTAGATGGTCCAGTTCTTTCTCTCAACTACTCCATTCTGCAATAAATGCGCAACCTAATTCATTCTAGTTTGCCTTGTTTGTCTTATTCAGAGACAAAACCTTTCCTGATCACTGAGACATATTTCAAAATTATTCTAGGAGAGTAGTGATAATCCATCTTCTTTTCATTTGTCATTTATTCTATTTGCAGATCAAGACACCATAGTTTGAATCATACCAGACCAAGCTTGTAAGGAATTATTTTTTACTGGAAGACTATTTTACTGGATCAATTCCGGAAGGATTAGATTCTTCAAAACTTCTTGTAGATCTCTCAAATATTTACCACAGTTTGTTTGGATGCTTCCCTTATGAGTCCTTCAATTCGTAACTCTTCTTGTGCTAGTTCTAGCACCAATTAACTAGCGAGGGAAACAAGGTTTTCTTTGTATCTCCCCTTGAGCCAGAGCTCACTTTTTAATTTTTGGAAGGAATATCAGCACCAGAGTCTAGTGCGGATCCAACCTCTACATTCTCTCTACTCTTCTTCACCCAAATCTTGTTCATTTCACTTTTAATTTCATCTGCATTCACTTTTTGTTTACCCTTATCTTGATTCTGATTATGATATACCAGACCCCTTTTGTCCTGATTCTTGCTTCTACAGAATTTTGCACTGTGACCGGATCTATTGCAGATTTGGCAAACAACAATTCTTTGCATATTTGACTGATATCCTTTTGATCTGCATTGATTAGCCATATGACCTATTCTATTGCATGCAAAGCATCTACCATTGAATGATTTGTTCATTTGCATATTTCTGCATTCATGAGATTTGTGACCATACCTTTTGCAGTTGAAACACTATTTGGAGAAGGATGAATTAATCTGATTCATTCTCTTTCTGCACCGATTGGCTTTATGACCAAAGTTATTGTAGTTGTGGCAGTATCCATTGAAGGATGGATATCTTTGAGCATTAGGCTGTCTTACCGGAGTTCTTCTAGGCTTGTTCCTTGGATTTTCTGATCCAAAATTCTTTTGACCAAATCTGGAGCTTTCTCCTTTCTCATATCCCAAACCACACTTATCATCTACCCTCTTTTGACTTCCAAGAAGAACTTCAAGTTGAGCAGAACTTATCTTAAATTTCTCTTTATATTCATTTGCTATTTGAAGATCCCTTTTGAGAGTGACAATTTGATCCTCAAGTTTTTCTTCATTTTCTTTAGCATCTTCAAGATCAGATTCAAGATGTCTGATAATTCTATCCATCTAGTGGCAATCTTCTGATTTCTCCTTGAGAGATTGTCTTAGATTATCTTCAGTTTTTCTTTTCTCTTCAACCTCTTGGGTAAACTTCATAACTCATGATTCCATTTCATGTCTTACCATAATAATTTCTTTTGATAACTTTTCACATAACTTGGTTTTCTCATTTAGTTCTTCATTTGCATCATTTGCTTCACCTTGTCTTGCCAATTGTTGAAGCAGCTCCTTTCTCTTTTTCATAGAGAGACTTAATTTGTCTTTGAGTTCTCTCATGAAATCATCAGCCTGTTTGAGTCTTTCCTTTAATTCATTGACTTCAGAGTTTGACTGTTCAAGATCATCAAGGGCAGTCTTGAGTTGCTCCCTTAAACCATATGCATCCATTTGAATTCCTAGATCTTCCTCGAGCTGTTAGGCTCTGTTAGGAGGAACTTGGCTCTGATATCAATTGTTGATAACTGAGAGGGGGGGTGACTCAGTTATCCTAATTATTTCTGCTTTCTAAATTTTCTTAATAATTAATGCAGCATTAATTCAACAAGCAAACATAACCATGAAATGGAAATACACGACACAATATTTTTGACGTGGAAACCCTATTAAGGGAGAAAACCATGGGGTGATTAACCCAAGAATTATTCTCTGTTAGAAGAATAAGGAGAAACAAAATGGCACTTGCTAATTAGGGCTCACTACCCAAGCACACTGCCTACAAGAGGCACACTGTCTACAAGATCATAAGTATCACAACCTTGAACTGGAGAATGATATCTTCACCATGTCTAAATCAGTTCCATTTAGCTTGAGACACACCTACTCTGCATTTTGCTCTTTCGCTATACCACACTCATCCACTCCACCACACCCTTTGAAATGAACTCACAAACCTTTATTTATACAAGGCATCGACTTAGGAGCAATCATCTAAGTCGGCAATCAACTACAAGAACATTTGCAAGATAAATAACTCATCCGGTCAGCCAGTCTAAACAAGAACAACTTCATCCAGAAGAATATCTTCAATTCCGGGCTCTACCATGAATGCGGACCAACAACATAACCTCAACATGATCCAAGAACCTTCACAAGCTTGCCTAAATGACCAGGTACATCCACACTTCCTCTACTCACTGAAATCTCTTCTCTTCCTCATCCAGAACTTCAAGAACACAGTCTATCACCACTGTCATACAACAAGAGGTACTTCCGAACCTCCAAACCATGAACAAATAGAGATGACACATCACAAGGACATCCCAAACACTCTGTCCAATCCACAGAATAGGACAATGAACTTCCGGATCTCACCGGACCTTTTTGTAACACTCTGTCACTCCGGAGCATCTCCCAGAACCAGTTCTACTTGACCGATCACAACTTCTTCACATCTTCATACGGACCTCTGAAATCTTAACTGGAACATCTCAAGACTCATATCTACAAACCCTTTAATCTGCATCCTCTAATCCTCAACCTATTGAGTACTTTTGCCTTCTTCTCATCACTGTTCTTCACTATTCCTGATTGAGACTAATTTTCTCAATATCCTCAGCACACAGCTCATCCAATCCTTCTTATCAATGCAATATGAGTATGTTGACATCAATGACAACACTGATTGACCTCATACTTGCAACAATAGGCTACAATTTCCTTGCACTAATAATGTAACAGAATATGAAGCCCTAATCTATGGACTTGTTATGGCTATTAAGAAGAAGGTAAGAATGATTAGAGGTTTTTTTTTACTCTGAGTTAGTGGTCAGACAAGTTAGAAAACTATATGCGTACAATTACAAGAAAATAGTGTGTTATAGGCACAGAGTATGAGATTTAATTGAATCATTTTATGCCTTTAACATAGAACATATCCCTAAAGAACTGAATCAGAGACCACATGCGTAAAATGTGCCAAGTATACCAGATAATGCTACTCATTTTCAAGTATTCGAAGGAGATTAACAAATTGTAGACTTTCTCACTTGTAATGAGTTGTTTGAAGCTCAGATCATTGATGAGCAGGAAAGACCTGATGTGTCTTGGGATGAAGAAGACATAGTAAACCTGAAGAACAATTTCTTACCCAAGGGGGTAATAGAGTTGGAAAAGATTTTTGACTTTGATGGGGTAATCAAACAGAAAGATCTGCCCAAAATTTAAGGGGGTAAATGTGATCCCTTTAACCTAGGAATAGAGCAAAGTCTACAGAATGTGTTGATTGGAAAGGTTTTCTCTGAAGAATTAAGAAGAGAAATTGTGGATGTTTTAAAAGAATATAAACATGTAATAGCATGGACATATGAAGATTTAAAGACTTATGATACACCCATTATAACTCATGTGATACCTTTGAGACCAGGAGTAAAACCATTTAGGTAGAAATAGTGGCTTGTGAATGCTATCTTAGAGCTTCTAATCTTTGAAGAAGTAAAAAAGTTGTTGTCTGCTAGAATAATTTTCCCAGTGAGACCTTCAACCTGGGTAGCAAACTTAGTACCTATAAGAAAGAAAAGTGGAGACATTATATTATGTGTAGATTTTAGAAACCTAAACAAAGCATCTAAAAAAGATAATTATCCCTTACCTCCAATAGATGAAGTACTGCAAGTACTAAATGGAGCCAGGATGATGTCCTTTTTAGATTGATTTTTAAGATATAATCAGGTTTTAGTCTACAAAGAAGATAGGTTGAAAACCACATTTACTTGCAAATGGGGCAACTATGCATACAGAAGAATGCCTTTTGGTTTAATTAATGTAGGTGCCACTTTTCAGCGAGCCATGGACATTGCATTTTGTGGATTTTTAGGTAAGTGTATTGTCATTTATATGGATGATTTAACTGTATATTCTAAGGATGTGTCCACTCATGTAGAAGATTTGAGGAGAGTGCTTAAAAGGTGTGAAAGGTATGGGATTTCTCTCAATCCAAAGAAATGTTCATTTGGCGTAACAGAGGGAAAATTGTTAGGGCATATCATTTCTAAAAATGGGATATCCATTGATCTAGATAGCATAGAGGGAATACAAAAATTGCAATTGCCTAATATTAAGAAAGAATTAAAGTCTTTCTTTGGTAAAATTAACTTTGTCAAGAAGTTTATTATAGGATTTGCAGAGATTGTGCAGCCATTAAATGCAATGCTAAAGAAGGATGCAAAGATAGAATGGACACCAGTAGCCAAGGCTGCATTTGAAGATATTAAGGAGGCCATTTTTTATGCTCCTGTGTTAGCAAGTCCAAATTATACCAAGCCATTCTACATATACTCTTTTGCATCTACACATCCAGTTGCAGCTACTTTGACACAAAAGGGAGGGGAAAATGAAGAAAAACCCATAGCCTTCATGAGTGCACCTTTGAAAGACGCACAATTGAAATATTTAGATACAGAAAGGCAGGTGTTTGCATAAGTAAGGGTAGTAAAAAAGTTTAAGCATTACATCCTACGAAGCAAAGTTAAAGCCATAGTAACAGATGTAGCAGTGAAAATGTTGCTGATGCAAAATGAGCCTGGAGAGAAACGAGCCAAATGGATTACAATAGTGCAAGAATTTGACATGGAGATTATTCCAATGAAGTTAGTTCGAAGTCAAGCATTAGTGTAGACAATAGCCAATACAGATCCAAGTTTGGTGAAACAACAATATGTATTAAATTCTAATGATGCATTAGGTTGGTATGATGATTTAAACATGTTTTTGATATCAGGAAAATATCCAAGTAGGATGAAGTCCTCTCAAAGGAGAGCCTTGAAGATAAGAGCACAAAGATATATGGTACAAGGAGGTCTTTTGCTCAAAAAGAATCATGAAGGTATATATTTAAGGTGTTGTCAGAGCTGCATGATAAATATGGAACAGCTCATGGTTCTCATTTAGCTACTACTCATAAGATTTTGAGATCTGGATATTATTGGCCAACAATGTTTAAAAATACAAAAAATCATATTCAAAGTTGTCACACCTGTCAGACTATAGCAGACAAGGGAAGGAATCAGGTTAATCCATTGCAGCCAGTTATTGAGTCTAGGCCATTTGCACAGTGGGGCTTGGATTTCATTGGAGTCATCAATCCTCCATCATCTACTGGGCATAATTTTATACTGACAGTGACAGACTATTGTATAATGTGGATAGAAGCTATGTGTTGTAAGTTCTCTACTACTAAGGTGGTCATCAAATTTCTTGAAGAGAACATCATTACAAGGTTTGGGGCTCCATATTCTCTAGTATGTGATAATGGCCCTGCATTTTCTTCTCTGAAATTTTCCAAATGGCCATTTGAATATGGAATAGTTTTAAAGTTTTATTCAAATTATTATCCTTATGGTAATAGTTTAGCTGAGACCACAAATAAGATTTTGTTAGATATCATCAAGAAACTAATTGTAAAAAATCCAAAAGAATGGAATACACTGCTAAAGTATGTGTTATGGGTAGATAGGACTAAGGTTAAGACAACCTTAGGTAATGCACCTTATCACTTAGTTTATGGGACTGATCCCATACTTCCAGTGAACTTAAGAATACCTACCTAGAAATTTGCTAATGAGTATTTAGGTTTTTATGATCATAGAAAGGCCAAATTAGTCCAAATGTTACAATTGGATGAGAAAAGAGATCAAGCCATAGAGAAATTTGTGAAGCATCAAGTTGTGGTTAAAAGGTGGTTTGATAAAAGAGCAAGGGTTAAAATATTTAGAATATCAGATCTAGTGTTGTTTTGGGATAAAGCACATGAAAAGAAAGGAATTCACAGAAAATTTGACAAATTGTGGTTAGGTCCACTATAGGTCACATAAATAATAGGAGACAATACTTTTAGGCTCAAGACTTTGATTGGGGAAGATGTGCCATTACTTATTAATGGCCAACATTTGAAACATTACTTTCAAGTTTAAGAAGACAAGGTTTGCCTTATTGTGTATCATACTGTAAATAGTGTATAGGGTGTGTTTTGTTATTTGTTTTGTTGTTTGGTTTGTTTGTTTGTTGTGTTTCCTTGGTAGGGATGTTTGTTTTGATTTGAGGTATGTAGGAGCAGATTAACAACCACTAAAAACAACAGAAAATTCAAAGCATTTAGGTTAATCATTTGAAACTTATGCATAACTTATTGTGACTTTCATCAATGTAGATAATTGTTTGACTTGTGAAATTTTTTATTCAATAACTGTGAGTTGAGTATTCAAGGGAAGTTTCTCACGATGACACACCTAAAATCCTTGGATTTGTTGAACATACTAGTGTACGTGTTAAGTGAAAAATCAAAGGTCACCCTTGCTACCATTGCAATTCTCATCTTAATTTCAGCAAGTGATCATACCTTGCATCATGAATTTATAATGATAATATCTTATGAATTTCTATGTTACACAAAGTTAAAAAATATAAATAAATAAAAAGAGGATTTTTACTAAAAATCCAGATTAAGTCATCTAAGTAACTCTACTGGGGTTATAGACACTTGCTGGTAGTGGGGCTCTACTTAGGAAAATTGTAACGATAACCTTGCCGAGGCTATGAATGCCTGCTGGTAGCACGACTCTATCCAGTTGGCTATAAGGGAATGGCATCAACTAGGTAGTTTAACACCAGTCACTGGTTTATTCAACTCATTTTCAAGATGAGGATTATTAATCGCGTGCACACACTTAAACTCTATTGGAATATTAATGCACCTTATTGAATACATTGAGTCTCAGATTAAACAATGGTTTGCATATAAGGAAGTTGGAAGTTATGAATTTATTTCACTTGGCTTTCTTTAATGATTTAAATTTAGTTGTTTTATTTGGTTGCTAGTTGTTGTGATGTTCACAACACGCCCCATTTTACCTCTTAGCAAAATGAGGACCCTTGTTGTGGCTGTTGCTTTTATTTTTGTTTGTGTGTGGTCATGCTTGGTGGTAAAGAGAAAAGAGGTAAATATTACAAACCATGTTGAAATTTGAAAATATGTAGCATTAAGTACAAGGCAGGAGTAGTGGTGAATTCTTTGTGAAAAATGAGTAAGGGTTATTTTTTAAACCAGTAAGAAATTTCCAGTATTCTGTGAGATATATGTGTTTTTTTGGTAAAATGCATCATTTTGGAGGTTTGTATGTTGTATACAAGTCATTTGTATGTGAGGTCTTTGTATAAGTCATGTTGAGTATAATCAGGTTTTGTTTCAGGTGGTTTGCATGCATATGTTCAATGTTTGGGCCCTTTGTATACAAGTCGGACCCGATAGGTTTCAAAAGTTGAATGAATAAATTGTCAGGTCCGCATTCTATGTGGGTTTGTATGTATGATTATATCTAAGCACAAACGATATACAAGGTGATATACATGTACAAACCTAAGGGAAGTATACAATGTAGTTTATTAAGGTGAAAAAAGGGACTTCATGTAGTTTGTATTTTTGCATGTCTCAGAGTTGCATCTTTAGGATACATACAATTACGAATTCCAAAAGTTATTCAAATATGATGTAAGTGAAGCATTGTTTCTTAACGCATTCTGAGTAAATATGTATTTGCTTAATAAACATGTACAGACCTGAAAAGATTATGCAATTCAGTTAATGAAAGTAAAAAGTCCAATATGGTTGTATAAAAGTTTGCATGTATGAGAGATTGTATCTAAGTGTAGATATAATTATTGTTTCTTTGAAAAGATACAAGCGGGTAAGTAGAGTGGGCCTCACGATGGTATCTCACGGTTGTATGTTGCATATACAAGGGGAGATATAAAATAGAGATACAAAAACTGAAAAGGTAAGATTCAACACATATTTCAAAAGAAGATGAAATAAAGTTAATACTTTTGTATGTATGAAAGATTGTATACATGCAATCTCGATATACAAAGAGGTAAAAAGTGCACTGTCGGGAAATAAAAAGTAAATGGTTTGTATAGGTTACATTTGTATAATGGTTTGTATCTATTTAATATACATTGCGATATACAAACAAAAGATACAAAGTTGAACATAAGGTAAAAGGTAACATTATTTTATAGCCCATTGCATATTTAGGCTTGTATATTAATGACATACAAACTTATATACAAAAAAAGATATACAAGGCGACATACAAAAAATGATATGTATGCAAGGGGCAGATTAATGGATACAATGTTCAAAATAAAGGGTTAAAGAAGAGAGTTGAAGCCGTATGTGAATTGAATACAACATTTAATGTAGAACTAACATTGAAATGATGAATTTAACATGTTAGGGTTAAAATGAAGATTGTTTTTCTTTTAGAATTGCATCATGAAAACTAAAATTGTAGAGAAAGAAAACTATTACACAAATTGAACGAGTAAGTCTATAGCTAAATGGAATTTCAGAATGGGAATGGATTTGAAAAAATGATAAAGTGGGTCAATGCTCGTAGAGTTGAGTTGTCACGAATACAGGTATGTTTCTCAAAACACTGTTACAATGTACTTATTCATAAAATATGAATTTTTTAGAGTAATTTCGTTAAAAAAATGCAAGTTAATGGCAAAGTACTATATCTGATTAGGGAAATTAGTTGATTGTGTTAAGTACCATGAAATTTAAAACATGAAAAGACAAAAAGGGTTAGCATAAATGTAAAATGTAAGAAATTCATGGTAAAACCCTAGGTAGATGGAGTAAAATGGAAAGTTAAATATGTGTTTTTTCATAGGATGGCTCTGAAACAAAAGAAAGTAGATCTAGGGGTGAAGAAAAGGTAAAGAAGGAAAGAAAGCCGCATAAGGAAACTGAAAAGGAAGAATTTTCAGTACACAGAGGATATCCATCCTTAATCAGTACAAGTGGGGTCAGGATGGATACAAGCATAGGAACTTATGATGCAAATAATGTTTTTCAAAAGATTACAATGTTAGATGCTACTCTGGATATGAGATACATTTGGGATAGAGGATTATACGAGGCTGCGGGTTTCCCATTAGCCATGGAGGCTAAAGACTTAGTTTTGGAATGCATAAATAGGTATGATCTAAGTATAAGGAGGGTAATACATGAAGACCGGGTCATTGCAGTCTTGTCCATAGAAGCGATAGTAAGGACATTTGGTTTAGAGATTCAAGAGTAAATGGTTGACATAGATATAGACCACTACACAGAAGACTTTAACAGCAATGAAAGAGATTGTAAAAGCAAAATCTTCCATAGCTAGTACAATGCAAAGAATAAATCTAAGGCTGTAGCAAGAGTACTAAAGAACCTGCACAGAATAGATTTTAAAGAGGAAATACATCTGATGATCATAATGGTGAGTAGACTAGTAGGGTTGAGAGATGGAACCAAGTGTGAACCTTGGATGTTCACTGTTATTCAATTCATGAGGGAAGCAAAAAAGGAAGATGGACAAATTCACTCAGCCAAGGCTATTAGTACAAGCATATGGAAGAAGGCTATGTTGAGAAAGCAGAAGATGATGCCTTTATTTGTCATCATATGTATTATATTCATGTGCATCTATGATCCAACCTTACATAATTGGAATTGATAAAGTGGGGACCATGGGGAATGGCCCAGATCAAAAATTAGTCTATGACCATTATCTAGATTTGTGAGAGGATAATACATTAAGGAAATATGCCTTAGTAAATGATGTATTTTATACTTACATGGTAAGAGTTTTGAGAGGGGAGAGAGATAAAAGGTTATATGAGGATGCAGAAGATACTATTGGGTTACATAGTTCTTGGTATATACAATTCAAAAACTTTACATACATTAGAACTAAGGGTTTTGAGGTGAAACCATTCATGCTGCCTAGATATCCATGAAATAAGTTGATTGTATTGGAGTTTTCAAGACAAAACCTAAATGCTTTCAAGATGTATAAGAAGAAGTGGGGAAGAGGAAACATCAAGCTCCCTTGGGCAATTAGCTGATATTCTTGCTACAGTGAGGAGGTGGTAGGATATTTAGAAAATGAGTTAAGGTATTATAGTTTTCAAGAATTTGAATTAGCAAGATAGTTTGATCCTTTCCACAGGATCCAGAGAACCATTGATTCTAAATTCAAGCATCAAGTGCATATTGAAAACTACTAGTTAGATTGTAAAAATGATAAAGAAGTAAGGAAAAGAGCTCATAAAAGGCTGACAGTAGAATAGATGATAACTATGGGAGAAATTTATGTACCCCCAGAAATTAAGGATGATGATAAACTGTTACATCACAGCTATGAGATTTCAAGGCTTGCTCCTATTCATGAACCTGATTAGACACAGCCATGGAATACATCTTTGGATGCACTATCCAAACCAATTATTTTATTTTCTAAGACATGGTTAAAGGATCGAATAGAAGACCTCAAGGCTAAGGGGATTGAGCCTACATTTCAGAAGAAAGGTAAGAAGAGGGTAAGGGAACATCAAGATGAGCTCTAATGATTTTATGAGAAGAAAAGGAGGATTGTGGAAACCAAAATAATTGAAAAATATAAGAATGCAACCCTAATGGATCCATATGCCTTAGGGGTGACAGTGATAGTATCTTCAGGTACATTTACGGAGGTAGAATCATCTGGACATGACATTAGTGCGGAGAAGACCCAAACTGCTAAGAGGCCAATAGGACAAAGAATCATGAGGGCCATAGCAGTTGAAACCTCAAAGGGACAAACATCAGAACAAGGTGATGTTATAGGTGCCCAACAAGTAGGTACTATGTTGAGTGGCATACATAGTGAGGCCACATCAGAAGAGAAAAGATAGAAATATGCAAAGGTTAAAAAAGAATTGGCTAAAGAGAAGCTGCAAGAGTCAAAATTTCATGAGGCCAAAAAAGTAAGTGAAACTATCAATGTGGAAGATGACAGTAGTGACAATGAAGTCAGGGAGGTGAATCCCAGTGCAAGAGAAGAAATTGGGAAAGATGAAGAAGAATTAAGTGAATATTCTGGTGCAGGAGAAGAGCAAGATACTCAAGTATTTAAGGAAAAAAAGCAAAGCCAAGAATCAGAAGAGGAAAATGTATAGGACAAGGCAGAGGTAGTGGATCCTTTTGGTACACTAGTGCCACCTGAAATCATAAAGGATGTGCAAGATGTGACACAAAAGATAGAGGAGTTTGAAAAAGAGGACACACCAGAAAAAGTAGTAAAGGAAACACCAGTCCAAGCTGAGAAAGAAATAGAGATAAATGCTTCTAGTGCTGATGTTTTAGATATTTTGAATATATATAATGAACATAGTGAACAAGAAGAAAACATAGAAGAACAACAGAACACAGAAGGCAAACACGAGAAGGAAAAGGATGCAGAAGAACCTGATAAAGTCACAAGTTTGTTGCAAGTATGAGGTTAACCAGTATTGTCATTGATGTCAACATACTCATATTGCATTGATAAGAAGGTTTGGATAAGCTGTGTGTTTAGGATATTAAGAAAAGTAGTCTCAATCAGGAACAGTGAAGAATAGTGATAAGAAGAAGGCAAATGTACTCAATAGGTTGAGAATCAAAGGATACAGATTAAAGGGTTTGTAGATATGAGTCTTGAGATGATCTAGTCAAGATTTCAGAGGTTCGCATGAAGATATGAAAAAGCTATGATCGATCAAGTAGAACCAGTTCCGAGAGCTGTTCCAGAGTGACAGAGTGTTACAAAAAGGTCCGGTGAGATCCAGAGGAGCATTGTCAGACTTTGCGGATTGGAAGGAGTGTTTGGGATGTCCTTGTGATGTGTCATCTCAGTTTGTACAAAGTTTGGAGGTTCAGAAGCACCTTCTTCAGTATGACAGTGGCAACAAACTGTGTTCTTAAAGTTCCGAATGAAGAGGAGAAGAGATTCTAGTGAGTAGAGGAAGTGCGGATGTACCTGGTTAATCAGGTAAGCTTGTGAAGGTTCTTGGATCATGTTGAGGTTATGTTGTCGGTCCGCATTGATGGTAGAGCTCAGAATTGAAGATATTCTTTCGGATGAAGTTCTTGCTTAGACTGGCCGACCGGATGTGTTAATCATCTTGCAAATGTCTTTATGGTTGATTGCTGACTTAGATGATTGTTCCTAAGTCGATGTCTTGTATAAATAAAGGTTTGTGAGTTCCTTTCAAAGTGTGGGGAGTAGTAGATAAGAGTGGTATAGCGAAAGAATGAAGGGCAGAGTAGAAGTATCTCAGGCTTAAATGGAACTGATCCAGACATGGTAAAGATGTTAAACTTCAGTTCAAGTTTGTGATTCTTATCTCTTTGTAGACAGTGTGTCTACTGTAGGCAGTGTGCTTCTTGTGAGTAGTGTGCTCGAGCAGTGAGCCCTAATTGGCATGTGCCATTCATTTTTCTTATTCTTCTAACAGAGAATAATCCTTGGGTTAATCACCCCATGGTTTTTCCCTTAACCAGGTTTTCCATGTCAAAATCTTGGTGTTCGATGTGTTGATGTTTATCTGCTCTTGTGTTTATGCACTATGTTTTCATGGATGGTTAATTGATATGCTATTAACTAACGAAGAAGAATCAAGTGTTTGAAGTAGAAGCAAGTTTTTGTACAACTGATTCACCCCCCCTCTCGGTTGTGTGCCCTAGATCTAACAATTGGTATCAGAGCCAAGTTCCTCTAAAAGGAGCTTAACCGCTTGAGGAGATCCAGGATGTCATCATACAAGAAAGATAGTCCAAAGTTTGATGGAACCAACTTCACTCTCTAGAAAGGTCGCATGAAATGTCACTTGGAGTGTATGGGAAAAGCATACTTGGCCATGGTCTCAAAACCATATGTACCTCCACAGGGTGGTCCGACAACTCTGAATGAAATCACAAATGCTGAAAATAATTTGTGGACCAAGGAAGCTCTTCTAAGCGCATTGAATGACTCAGATCTCTCAAATGTTATTGACCTACCAACTGCATATGAGATCTAGACTAAACTGGAACTTCTGTATGAAGGAGATGAGTTTGTCAAGAGTGCAAGGTTGCAAAGTCTGAAAGGGAAATTTGAAAGATTGAAGATGAGAGATGATGAAAATATCTCTACCTTTATGCCTAGAGTGAATGAGCTAGTGTGTGGAATCAGGAATGCTGGTGGAGTTCTAGATGAAAATGAAATTGTTTGCAAAATTCTCAGATCCCTTCCTGCTGCCTACAAAATCAAGGTTGCTGCCATTGATGAATTTAGAGCCCATACAACTATCACAAGAGAGCAACTGGCTGGCAAACTGGCTGCATTTGAAATGACTGAGTTTGGAGATGATCCCTCCAAGACTGAATCTACATTCAAAGCCAGTGCCTCTGTGAAAGGCAAACAAAGATTTGATCCGGGAGAGAACTCTTCAAGGAAACTATCATGGTATGAACAAGCAAGGAAAGATATGGAAGAGGAAGAAGCAGAAATAGCTCTCAACTTGAAGCCCTCATTGCAAAGAGACTGCCAAGAGGATCCCGTAAGTATGAAGGAAAACTACCCTTTAAGTACTTCAACTGCAATAAGATTGGTCATTTTGCTTCAAGATGTCCATAAAGATCTGCAAGGTCTAATACCAATAGACAAAGGTTTCAAAAGAACTGCTATTATGTTCATGAAGAAGATGACGATGAAGGAGTAACAAATGATGAATCAGAAATAGGAAGCAAATCCAAAAATGAATGGGTGTTTATTGCCATTAAGGAAGAAGATTTAATATCCTCTGAATCTGTCAATCATAAGGTTGTAGAAAGAGCTTTGGCTGCCCAAATTGAAGAAAAGGATGATTGGGTTATTGACAGTGGATGCTCTCACCATATGACTGGTGACAAGAACAAGTTCTTAGATTTGGAAAAGTATGAAGGAGGAATGGTAAAGTTTGGTGACAATTCTGTTGGCAGAATTAGAGGTAGGGGAACTATTTCTTTTGATGGAAAGAGCAAAACCGGTAATGTACTATATGTTGAAGGATTGAAGCACAATCTTCTCAGTGTTGGTTAGTTAGTGGATAAAGGCTATGATCTCCGGTTCAAGAATGGAAGATGCAGAATCTTTACAAGCTCTGGAACTGAGATTGCATCCGGTACTCAAACTAAAGGTAATATCTTCCATCTGGTTGGTTCAAATAAAAGTTGTCTATTTGTTCAAGTTGATCAGAGTTGGCTATGGCATAGAAGAATGTGCCATGTGAATTTTGATAACATCATCAAGATAAGCAATACTTAGGCTGTAAGAGATCTTCCTAAATTGGTGAAACCTACAAATAGTTTATGCAAAGAATGTCAGCTAGGCAAACAGAGCAGAGTCTCTTTCAAAAGCAAGGATCAGTCCACGACCGGATTGTTGGAATTAGTATATACTGATCTCTATGGTCTAACAAGAATCAAGAGTATGCAAGGTGACAGATATTTCATGTTGCTAATTGATGACCATTCCCGAATGATGTGGGTTACCTTCCTAAAAGAGAAATCAGAAGCCCTTGAGAAGTTCAAAATTTTAAAAGCTATGGTAGAGAATCAAACTGGATTGAAACTGAAGTGTCTAAGGTCTGATAGAGGTGGTGAATTCACATCCGGTGAATTCATAGACTTCTATGAGAAGCATGACATAAAAAGATAGCTGTCTGCTCCTAGGACTCCATAGCAGAATGGAGTAGTTGAGAGAAAGAACCGGACCATCCAGGAAGCTTCCAGGACAATGATGATGGAAGCAAATGTTCCTCAGATGTTTTGGAGAGAAGTGTCTAAGGTCTGATAGAGGTGGTGAATTCACATCCGGTGAATTCATAGACTTCTATGAGAAGCATGACATAAAAAGATAGCTGTCTGCTCCTAGGACTCCATAGCAGAATGGAGTAGTTGAGAGAAAGAACCGGACCATCCAGGAAGCTTCCAGGACAATGATGATGGAAGCAAATGTTCCTCAGATGTTTTGGAGAGAAGCTGTCAACACTGCAGTCTACACTCTTAATCGAGTTCAAATCAGAAGCAATATTGATAAGACTCCTTATGAACTTTGGTTTGGTGTAACTCCTACTGTGAGATACTTCAGAGTATTTGGTAGCAAATGTTATATCAAAAGAGATGAAGATTTAGAAAGTTTGATGCTAGAAGTGATGAAGGAATTTTCTTGGGTTACTCCACTCAAAGCAAAGCATACCGGTGTTACAATAAGAGATTGAGAAAGATGATAGAAAGTACAAATGTGAAGGTTGATGAAGGAATGGAGAAGCCCCCAAGATTCTATGAATGTGATGAAGATGATTAGAATGATCCTTTGGTACAAGGAGCTCCATCCTCCTCTGAAATTCAGATCCAAACTGATCCAGTAAATCAGGAAGAAGAAGCTTGTCTAAATGAGCCTGATCAAGATTTAGTAGTGCAAGAAACTCCAAAAGTTCCAAGGTATGTAACTCTAAATCACTCTGAAGATCAGATCATAGGTGACAAGAGTAAAGGGGTACAAACAAGGAGAAGAATTACTCAAAACTGAAATGAATACTGTCTGATTTCCAAGATTGAACGTAAGACAGTTAATGAAGCTTGCAATGATGAAAACTAGACCAAAGCAATGAAGGAAGAATTGATGCAAATTGAGAAAAATCATACTTGGGATCTTGTTCCCAGACCTAGAGACAAGAATGTGATTGGAACCAAATGGGTCTTCCAAAACAAACTGAATGAAGTTGGTGAAGTAATCAGAAACAAAGCTAGATTGGTCTGCAAAGGCTACTCTCAAATAGAAGGAATTGATTTTGAAGAGACCTTTGCTCCGGTGGCAAGAATTGAAGCAGTCAGATTATTTCTTGCATTTGCTGCCTTCAAAGACTTCAAAGTATATCAGATGGATGTCAAGTCTGCCTTCCTAAATGGTGATCTAGAAGAAGAAGTTTACATTGAACAACCAGATGGATTTCAATTGTCTGATAATGATGATATGGTCTACAAGTTGAAGAAAGCATTGTATGGATTGAAGCAAGCCCCAAGAGCATGGTATGAAAGGTTGGATAAGCATCTTGTGCAAATTGGATTCAATAAAGGTACTACTGATAGTAACTTATATTTCAAAATTGATCATGAAAACATTTTAATTGTTGAAGTGTTTGTGGATGATATCATTTTTGGGGGAAGAGATAGTATGTGCAAAACTTTTGCAAATCAGATGAAAAGTGAGTTTGAAATGTCTATGCTTGGTGAAATAAATTTCTTCTTGGGTCTGCAAATTACTCAAACAAAGAAAGGGATCTTCATTTCTCAAACCAAATATGTGATAGAATTGTTGAGAAAATTCGGTATGGAAGATTCAAAGCCAATGAACACTCCTATGGCAACCAGATGTAAGTTGAGAAAAGATGATGACTCTCCGAAGATAGATCAGACAAAGTTTAGATCAATGATTGATGGATTGTTGTATCTCACTCAGACTAGACCAGATATAATGCAGGCTGCTGGTCTTGTGGCAAGATTTCAAGCTGATCCTAGAGAATCTCATGTTATGGCAATCAAAAGAATTTTTAGGTATTTGAAAGGAATAGTTGAGTATGGCCTATGGTATCTTAGAGATCTGAATTTCTCTCTTCATGCATATACAGATGCAAATTGGGCAGGAGATGTGGATGACCGAAAGAGCACCAGTGGTGGAGCATTCTTTTTGGGAAAGAGATTGGTTTCTTGGCTAAACAAGAAACAAGATGCAATATCTCTGTCTACAACTGAAGCAAAATACATTGCAGCAGCAGGTAGTTGCACTCAAATCTTATGGATGAAGTAGATGCTAAGAGACATAAACGTTGAATACAAGGAGCCTATCACAATTTTCTGTGATAATTCAAGTGCAATTAATATATCTAAGAATCTAGTATTGCATTCTAAGACTAAGCACATATCTATCAAGTTTCACTTCTTGAGAGAACAAGTGAACAAGGAAGAAGTCAGATTGGAGTATGTACCCTCCAAGGATCAGATTGCAAATATCTTTACTAAACCTCTTCCCAAGGACTCTTTTGAGTATCTCCGGGAGAAGTTAGGGGTCATGACCCCTCTAGTGATGAACTAGGATACACTGATGTGCATCAATCCGGTGGATATCACAGTTATATCTTGTGATCCAGATTGATGATGGGGAGCTGCTACTAAGGGGGAGCAGCTGGTATGATTCTAATGTGTTAGAATTGCAAGTATGAGCCCTTTTCCATTGATGTCAAAGGGGGAGAGAAGACATGTGAAAAAAAAGTGGTTGATGATCAAAGGGGGAGCACTAAAGGAAGAGAAGACATGTGAAGAGTTGTTGTTGATAGGAGGAGCTATGACAGAAAAGAGAAGTTCTTGTCTTGATGGTTTTTCACATTATATGTTGCCATCAATGACAAAGGGGGAGATTGTTGCAAGTATGAGGTTAACCAATATTATCATTGATGTCAACATACTCATATTGCATTGATAAGAAGGTTTGGATAAGCTGTGTGTTGAGGATATTAAGAAAAGTAGTCTCAATCAGGAATAGTGAAGAATAGTGATAAGAAGAAGGCAAATGTACTCAATAGGTTGAGAATCAGAGGATACAGATTAAAGGGTTTGTAGATATGAGTCTTGAGATGATCCAGTCAAGATTTCAAAGGTCCACATGAAGATATGAAAAAGCTGTGATAGGTCAAGTAGAACCGGTTCCGGGAGTTGTTCCGGAGTGACAGAGTGTTACAAAAAGGTCTGGTGAGATCCAGAGGAGCATTGTCAGACTCTGCAGATTGGAAGGAGTGTTTGGAATGTCCTTGTGATGTGTCATCTCAGTTTGTACAAAGTTTGGAGGTCCGAAAGCACCTTCTTCAGTATGACAGTGGCAACAGACTGTGTTCTTGAAGTTCCAGATGAAGAGGAGAAGAGATTCTAGTGAGTAGAGGAAGTGCGGATGTACCTAGTTAATCAGGTAAGCTTGTAAAGGTTCTTGGATCATGTTGAGGTTATGTTGTCGGTCCACATTGATGGTAGAGCTCAGAATTGAAGATATTCTTCCGGATGAAGTTCTTGCTCAGACTGGCCGACCGGATGTGTTAATCATCTTGTGGATGTCCTTATGGTTGATTGCTGACTTAGATGATTGTTCCTAAGTCGATGTCTTGTATAAATAAAGGTTTGTGAGTTCATTTCAAAGTGTGGGGAGTAGCGGATAAGAGTGGTATAGTGAAAGAATGAAGGGCAGAGCAGAAGTATCTCGGGCTTAAATGGAACTGATCCAGACATGGTAAAGATGTCAAACTCCAGTTCAAGTTTGTGATTCTTATCTCTTTGTAGACAGTGTGTCTCTTGTAGGCAGTGTGCCTCTTGTGAGCAGTGTGCTCAGGCAGTGAGCCCTAATTGGCATGTGCCATTCATTTTTCTTATCCTTCTAACAGAGAATAATCCTTGGGTTAATCACCCTGTGGTTTTTCCCTTAACCAGGATTTCCACGTCAAAATCTTGGTGTCCAATGTGTCGATGTTTATCTTCTCTTGTGTTTATGCACTATGTTTTCATGGATGGTTAATTGATATGCTATTAACTAACAAAGAAGAATCAAGTGTTTGAAGTAGAAGCAAGTTTTTGTACAACTGATTCACCCCCCCTCTCAGTTGTGTGCCCTAGATCTAACAAGGTTGACCTTCACAAATAGAACAAACAAATATACCTGAAAAGGTGCAAGAGTAGGTTGAACCAGCAAAGGATTCGATGGAAATATCAAGTAATCTTGAGGAAAGCAGGAGTAATATAGAGAATGTTGTTGAAGATAATATTGAGCATAACGAACAAAAAGAAAATATAGTGAAGAAAATATAGAGCAGAAGGATAAAGAAGAAGAAGAACAAAAGGAAGCTTCAAAAAAAGAGAATCCAAAAGATGAAGAGTGAGGAGACACTAAAATAGAAGTGGAGGATAATGAGGGAGAATCACAATAGCATAATGATCCACTTGATCTAGAACAAGGCCCTCAACCTCAACCCCCTCAACAACAACAAGAGCAACACACAGAACAAGTAGAAATGGAGAGACCTCAAGAAGAGGTAATAACTGAAGAAAATGCAACAAAAGCTATAAAGGAGGCTCCAGCTTGGTTAGGCTCAGAGGTCAAAAGAGAAGGTAGAGGTACAATTAGTACCTATTGATATCAAGAGCTCACTGGTTGGTTCTACACCATAGAAAGAGAAAAGAAAAGCTAGAACTATGTCAACCATTAAAAGAGGTCCTTCTGGATCTAGAATACTAGATCTAGCCATACCACAAAAGGACAAGTCAAAAGGAGAAATAACTGTGGAATATTATAAAATACTTAATCTAGATCTAGGTCACATGACCAAAGAACAAATATAAATGAATGGGAAGACATGCATCAAGCCACTGCTGAAATATTGAAGAAAGATAAAGATAAACATGAATACTTGAAAGGACATATTGTCTAATTGCAGCAATTCATCAGAGGGATGTTTGATCCCAATGCCACTGGGCCATAATTGCCTACTGAAATGGCAGTGTTATCAAAGGAGGAGGTAAAGGAGATGGGAAATAAAAAGATTGAAGCTAACATTTTTGAGAAATGGTTAAAAGGCCTCATATAGAAAGGATAAGAGGTAACAAACCAGGCAGCAACAAGTTGGGATATGGCTTTGGCAGAGAAGAACAAATGTAATGTTATATTACATAGCTATAATAAAGAAGAATGCAGATTAGAAATAAAGTAGCTTGAAGAAATAGAGGACATAGTAGAACTGATAATTGAAGGAGTCCTTACTCCTCGAATGGTCAACTAGTTGTCACAAGCAAAGTTGGAATTAAAATATGAAGAAGACATTCTTAAAAACTGTATCATAAACAATAGAGACCTAGAAGAGGACGCTAACAGTATGATAAAGGTACATATGAAAATAATAGAAAAACTCATTGGGCATGAATGCTTAGAGGTACCAGTGTATGGATTGGAAAAGGCTATGAAAGAGTTTAAGGCAATATTTTCACCATGTTTGGAGAATCCTGTAGTGCATCTTAGCACAAAGATGATTGATTCAATGATGGAAAGAAATACTAAGATCAGGAAATATCATAAAAGAGTTAAGGATTTGGTAACAAAAGAGAAGAAGTTGAAAGAGGGAGTTGAAGCACAGGAATTTACATGGGCAAAAAGTCAAGAGAGTGATCGTGCTTTCATCAAGGGAGTGACCGGTAATCTTGCAAAGTGCCTGAAGGAATAGAAGGATATTGAAAAGAAGATATGCTAAGTAAGAATGTAATTGGAGGGTATTATCAGCCAAAGTCAACAAACAAGAAGTCAGAGGGTATATTTTATTTTGAAAAGATTCCAAAGGCATCCTTTGAGCTGAGCAAAGATACCATTGAGATATTTTGAAAACAATTAGGAATTGATTCATACCATTGATCTAGAAAGTTTGAATTCTGACCGTTGATTGGATTTTGTAACTGTAGTAGTAGGAAGCTTCAAAGTCTATTTAAGAAGCTTTGCTACTTGTATCATATTACACAGGGATTTTAGAATTTTAGCTTGAAGTTGTAATTTGTCAAAGTTTATTGAAATAGAGAGGATATTTGTTTTAGTTTAGAAAGGGGAGGTCGCGTGTGTCTGCATTATGGAGTACATGGAATGTCTAGTCTCCTTAATGTATCTGTCAAAATGTTTGTAATTTCTTTGGTGATTTGATCAATGAAACATAAGTCATTCTTACATTGTAAATTTTATGACTTTGTGCTTTGAATATAGGTAAATTCAAAATTCTACATCTAGTATAGAGTGTTTTCTATTTCTAACTTGTATTTGAAGTATTATTCTTTGAAATCTTGCAATCGCTTATGTATGTTCATGAAAATGTTCAGGACTTTACATTTGTAGATTTGATTGTGTTGAGTTGTTCAGATTACTATATTCTTTAAAACGTGAGTAGAAGAACATTTAGATCCTATATTCAATGGTACTTTAATTTAAGTTTCTCTAACTTTTCTCCAACAATTGAAAAACTAATTAGCTTAAACATAGAAATCTGAAGGAAATTGTCTTACATTTGAATAAAGAATGAAGAATTGCAGTGGTATTTGACAATTTTCACATAAATTTGAAAGGCAAAGTTTATTTTTACTAAAATTTATACAAAGCATTGTGATACAATAGTGAATTTATGCAAAAGAATGAATACTTTGTTGATATTTGTAACAATTTGCATAGTTTGAAGTCTAATAACTCACTGATTACTTTAATTTATGTAAGGTCCTTGAATATTACAATTTCACATCAAGCTACTGAATTATCCACAAGGTCAAGAGCTGACCATATAGAAACTTGAGATCAAGCATTCATAGTTAATTCTTCATATCTTTCAAGACAACTAAGGTTCCTTTGTGAATTTTAACTTTTGTTATGAATGTGTAAAAACAATCATCAACAAGTATGATACTAGACATACTTGCACTAATTGCAAATTCTCTAAATACCTCCCCCTTAGGAGTACTCATCAACGTATACCAACTCTTCCTCCCCCTGACTACAACATTCTTCAATGCCACTACTTGCTCCCCTGAGAGGTAGCCTCATCAGCAGTCTAGAAAAGAATGAATCTTGAATCATACTAGGCTGATGCACTTCCTTATGCATCTAGTTCAAAGGAGTGGAAATAACCCCTAACTTCTTATAGAGATACTCAAAAGTATCCTTAGGAAGAGCCTTCGTGAATATGTTAGCAGCTTGATTCTTTGTAGGCACATACTCAATCTTCACTTCTTTCTCTGTAACCTTCTCTCTCAAAATGTGATACTTGATAGAAATATGCTTTGTCCTTGAATGCATCACTAGATTCTTTAAAATGTTAATGGCACTGGTATTAGCATAGTAAATAGGAATTGGATCATCATACTCTACTTTGATATCCTTCAAATTTTGTCTCATCCATAACACCTATGTGCAACATGATGATGTTGCAATGTACTCTGCTTCTGCAGTAGATAGGGATACTGAATCCTACTTCTTGCTTAGCCATGACACAATTCTATATCCAAGAAAGAATGCACCACCACTTATACTTTTCCTATCATCTATAGATCTGACCCAATCTACATATGTGTAGGCACTTAGGGTGAATTCATTGTTCTTAGGATACCACAAACCATGATCTAGAGTGCCTTTCAAATACCTAAATATCCTTTTCACTACCATGACATGTGACTCTCTAGGATCTTCTTGAAATCTTGCCACAAGGTAAACTGCATGCATGATATCCAGTCTGGTAGCAGTTAGGTATAGTAGTCCTCCAATCATTGACCTATATTCGCTCTGATCAGCCTTAGGAGATTCATCATTCTTTCTCATCTTGCAACTAGTTGTCATGGGGGTACAAACTAGTTTAGAATCTTCCATCCAAAACTTCTTAAACAATTCCTTGAGATACTTTGATTGTGAAATGAAAATACCCCTATCTATCTGATTAATTTGAGGCCCAAGGAAGAAATTCATCTCATCACACATTGACATCTCAAATTCTTTTTGCATCTCATCTATAAAATTCTTACACATACCTTCATTTCCATCAAAGATTATATCATCCACATAGACCTCAATAATCAGGATTTGATCTTTGCTTACCTTGATGTACAAATTACTGTCTGTAGACCCTTTATTGAATCCCTGTTGCAACAAATACCTATCTAACCTAGCATACCAAGCTCTGGGAGCTTGCTTCAATCCATACAATGCCTTCTTCAATCTGCATACCATATCTGGTTTGTCTGATAACTGAAATCCATCTGGTTTCTCTATATATACTTCCTCTTCTAACTCACCATTCAGAAAAGTAGACTTCACATCCATTTGATATACTAAATGAAATCCTTATGTGATGCATAAGCTAGAAACAACCTAATAGCCTCCAGTCTTGCCACTGGAGCAAAAGTTTCCTCATAGTTTGTTCCTTCCACTTGTGAGTAGCCTTTACATATAAGTCTTACTTTGTTCCTTACCACTTCTCCATTCTCATTCAATTTGTTCCTGAACACCTACTTAGTTCCAATCACATGCTTGTTCTCTAGTCTTGGGACAAGTTCCCAAGTCTAATTCTTCTCAATTTGTATCATTTCTTCTTCCATAGCCTTAACCCAGCATTCATCCTTGCATGCCTTAACCACTATTTTAGGTTTAGATTTGGAAATTAAATATAGATTTACCTATTCTTCAATAGCTTTGCTTCTTGTCAATACACCTTTGCTTTTATCACCAATGATCTAATCTTTAGTGTGATAACTCTATACACATATTAGGAGTTTTAGGAGCTCTTTCTAGAGCTTCTTGTTCTTCAACTTGTACTTCCAGTGTTTCTCAAACTTCAACCTGCACTTACTTCTCATTGGTCTTTTCCTCTTCTCTACAAGAGGACTCATCTGATTCATATCCATTGATCTCTAAGAACTTCTACATATCTTCATCAACCTTAACATTAGCACTTTCAACAATCTTTCTTAGCCTCTTATTGTAGAATCAGTAAGCTTTTCTTTTGGTAGAGTATCTAAGAAAGATACCTTCATCACCTTCATCACACCTTGCATCAAACTTTCCTAGTTCTTCATCTCTTCTAAAATAACATTTGCTTCCAAAAACTTTGATGTATTTAGCAGTGGGAATCCTTCCATACCATAGCTCAAAGGTAGTCTTTGTATTATTTGCTTTCACCTATACTTTGTTCTGTGTGTAGAGAACAATATGAATTGCTTCTCTCCAATATACTTCCGATAGATTAGCTTCCTTTATCATCGTCCTTGTAGCTTCTTGAACAGTCTTGTTCTTCCATTCAACCACTCCATTCTGCTAGGAGTTCTAGGAGAAGATAACTGCCTCTTTATCCCATGATTCTCACAAAACACATTAAACTCATTAGAAGTAAACTCTCCTCCTCTTTCAAACCTCAAACATTTGATCTTCATATCCATTTCATTTTTAACCATTGCCTTAAATGCTTTAAACCTATCTAGGGCTTCTAATTTTTCTTTAAGAAAAGTAACCCAAGTCATTCTAGAGTAATCATCAATGAATAACATAAAATACCTATCACCTTGGAAACTCCTTACTCTTGTAGGACCACAAAGGTCTATATGCACCAATTCCAACGATCCATTAGATGACTGATCCTTGCTTTTGAAGCTTCTTGTAAAATTTCCAAACTAACATTCCATGCATACAACAATAATAGGCTTTGTTAATTTTGGCAAATCTCTCACAACTTGAACTAAACTTATCCTTACTAGGCTATCAAAATTGATGTGACACAATCTTCTATTTCAAAGCCAACTCTCACTGATATGAGTCATAATGCAGTAACTAACACCACCTTTGAGATGATAGACATTTCTACCTGTCTTCTTTCCAAAAGCAATCACTGTTTCGGATCTTTTTCTGATCTCACATCTGTCATTCTGAAACATAAGATTGTAACCCTTGCTACACATCTTTCCAACACTCAAGAGATTATGCTTTAAAAATTTGACATAAAGGACATCATCAATGTTATGGTTTCCATCAAAACTAATTGAACCTTTTCCACAAATCTTAGCAACTTCCTCACCACCAAACCTTACTACACCATAAAACCTTTCAAGTTTAATAAACTTACTCTTGTCACCTATCATATGATTTGAGCATCCACTGTCAATGACCCAGTCATCCTTTTCACTCCTAGCATGAAAGATAGATATAACAGTGTCTTTAGGGTTAGCACATGCTTGTGGACCTTTTTCCTTCTCACAACTTCCATAGTTAGCAAAACCAATTTCATCTCTTATGGAAATAAATAGCTACTCATTATCCCCATCATCCTCAAAATTAGAATCATCATCAGAAATAATTACATAGTAATTTTTCCTAACTAATTTACCTTTTTCCTTATTCTTGATTCTTAGAGCTCTATCTAGACACCTTGAAGCATAATGACCTATTTTTCCACAACTAAAATATTTAAAGGGTAACTTACCACTAAACTTACTAGTACCCTTTTTCATCCTTCTTACAAATTTAGCCTCCACTTCATCAAAGTCTTCCGGATTTGATTCAACAATCTTCTCTATTTTATTGGCTTTAAAATCAATCTCATCTTTTGCAGTTCCACTACTTTTGCCAAACTCTCTTATTTCAAAAGTAGTTAGGGTGCCATGCAATTGTTTTTGGTAAACTGATTCAAATTTTGTAATTCTTCAATAGCATACACCTTATGACTATAAGATTTAGGAATAGTTCTAAGTACCTTTAATATTACTTCTTGATCATCTATTTTTCCACCAAGTCCCTTGATGCCATTGACAACTTCATCTATCCTCTATAAGTAGCTTGCAATGTTTCCATCTTTAGACATGCACATGGTCTCATAAGTGAGCTTCAAATTTTGCATTTTAGCCCTTTTAACCTTCTCATCTCCTTCATAAACACTTTCCAACCTTTTCCAAATCTCATTAGTAGTTTTTAAATCTGCAACTTTCACCAATTCAAAATTAGTAAGTCCACTTAAGAGAGCATTATTTGGCTTACCATCTATTTCTATAGCTTTGATTTCATCTTCAATATTTACACCACCTATAGGTATAGTGTAATTTGACTTGACACATTTCTAGACATTGTAACCAAGAGAAATTATAAAAGCTTCCATCCTTATCTTCCATAGTGCATAGTCTGATCCATCAAACAAGGGAGTCTCCTTCTTGTGTGCTCTGATACCAATTATTGAATGCACAAGACAACTGAGAGGAGGGGGTGAATCAGTTGTATCAAAAATTTTAAACCCTCACAAATATAATCACATCCACATTAGTTCACTTAAACCCTTATTCTTTTATGAAGATTAAACATGAAAAATAGATAACGAAAACTTAATCACATCAACACCATGCACAAGAGAACACTAGATTTTTATGTGGAAAACCCTAAAAGGGAAAAACCATGGTGAGGATTATCTCAAAATATAAAGTAGTAGCAATATTGAATTACAAGAGGCTCACTTCCAAAGGGCTCACAACCCAGAGCTCATTACAATAGGGCTCACTACCTAGAGGATTAACCACCCAAAAGGCTCACTACCCTAAGGACTCACTACCCACTGAGAAAGAAAGATTGAAGAGAAGAGGTGGCTGACTACCATGAACTGATATGATAGCATCTACCACATGCTTGAGTTCAGTTCCAATGAAGCACAACAAACATCACCTTCGCAGCCTCTCTAAAAATTGTAGATGACTTCTGTTCACTGCATCAAGTCTTCTACCACATGAAAGTCTTTATTACCTCTCATTTAAATTCACAACAAAAACATCACCATCCTCACGCATGCACACCTACACATGAATCCTTTACACTTATTTACATCAACATCACCCTTGAAACATTTACCAAGGTTAGAAAGTCTCACTCTACAACCTTTGAAACAATCTACAAGGTTGGCAAACATACAGAATTCAAATTAGGTCTGGACCTAAACATTCCTACGGAGAAAAGGAATGAAGGTGGAACACTTCATAGCTTAGCTCAGACCTAAAAACATCTTCACACGCTTCAACATGCTTCCTCAATCCATGAAGTACATCCACAATTAGTTTTAATACCCAAGTCAACTAAATTTGTGTAAACACCAAGAACACTTAGGCACATGCTTTCAAGAACACAACCATAATTTTTAGAGCAAAAAAAACCCTTTAACACAATCTAGAAACATCCATGAACAACATTAAATCACCTAGGAGCCAACAATCCAGCTACAACAAATCTCACTTGAAGATAGTTCACATACTGCTCACAACCAACACTGCCAAGTACTACTACTCAAGAAAACTACATTTTGAAGTACCAAATCACAAGTACTTTGGATAGAACATAGATATGGACCTTATGAACACTCATCCAGAACTATAAGACCAAAAACTAAACTACAGAGAAATGCGAAGCAAAATACTTTCTCCCAGTCACACTACAAACACTACTAGGCATAGTCTTCAAATTGGTGAAAATAACTCTCAAACCATAGCGTTCTGGAGCACCAAATTCTAGATTTAACATCTTAAACCACTTCTCTAAAATATATCAAAACCTTACACACCATTCTTCAACACAGAAGAAATGCGGTGGAAAAAATTAGACAATATCCTGTAAGCCAGAATACTTCTCAACACCATCTTTAGTATTTATCAAATTTTCTCAAAAGCACTTGGAAACCCAACAACAAGAACAATATACTAACATCATCAACACTTCTTTGATCCATTCAGATCACTTTAACACAATACCTCAATCAACCAACAACACCAACATTAGAAGATATAGTTGAGACCAATGACAACACAAACATGTTGACATCGATGACAACACCAATTAGCACATACTTACAACAAGGTATCAATGACATAGTTTAAATTCAAGGTACAAATTTTTTTATTAATGATTCAAGATGCAAAAAAATCATGTATATATCATATTTTAATGATTCTATTTCTATTAATATACATAATGACGAATTTTTTAACTTAGATAGTTCCACTTTCAGTGTTTGTGAGTGTTCTAAACAACATAAAGTGAATTAAATTAGACATAAAGAACATACATTAGAATTTGATAATTGAGTTGACCAATCCTCCAGAATTTGGCTTCAAAATCCTCAAATTGATCTTTTTGGCAAGTTTGATTATGAATTCTATATATCTATAGAATAGGATTAGTGAAATTTATGAAAGAAACAAACATATATCATCAAATTCAATCTATATCAATGGTAATTAGCTTTAAAACAATATGAAACATGATACTTTTAGTTTAAATAATCAAATTTTGTCCAAAAACATGCAAAACTAGTTCTTCTACGTTGAAAAAATAAAAAAGTTGGTGGATTGATCAAACAGTGATTCTTAAAATGTCAAACACCATGAAAAAGTGTTTTCTTGTCTGATAGAACACATGAAAAGAGGGGAATAATAGACATGTGGGGTCTGAATCATGGATCCCACATGTTCTTTTCCTATTTTTTTGCTTCCCAAAATGCGCTTACATTATAATGCGCATTATAATGTGAGTGCATTTTGGGAAGCATGAAATCTTTATGCTTTCATGGATGCAAACAAGTATTTTAGTGTTTTCTCTCTATGTATAAGTATATATATATGCAACATTTACGTATAAGTATATATCTATCTCTCTATCTCTGTCTCTCTCTAAACCCCTAAACCCTAAATAATTCCCATGAACCTTTATCTCCCTATCTCTCCCTCTCTAAACTCCTAACCCCTTAACCCTAAACCTGATCAACCCTAAACCCCTATCTCCTTATCTCTATCATCCCTCTACCTCTCAATCTCTCTACCTAGGTTTCTAGACATGTCCCTCACCCTCTATCTCCCTATCTCTCCCCTCGGTCCCCTCTATATCTCCCTATCAGTTCTCTCTCTCTCTCCAAACCCTAACCTAAACCTCTAAACCTTAACCCCTAACCCCTAAACCATAAACCCTAAACCCTAAATAATGCCCCTAAATGCTAACCCCTATCCCCTAAACCCTAAACCGCTAACCCTAAACCCCTAAACCATAAACCTTGGAAGCAACCCTAAACCTCTATCTCCCTATCTCTCCCAACCTCTATCGGTCTCCTCTCTCTATCTCTCTCTAAACCCCTAAACCCTAAACCTGAGCAACCCTAAACCCCTAACCCCCAAAGCTAAGCAAATCTAAACCCCTATACCCTAAATAATTCCCCTAAACCCTAAACTTGAACAACCCTAAACTCATAAACCTCAAATAATTCTCCTCACCCCTATACCCTAAACTTGAGCAACCAGGCTAAACCCCTAAACCATAAATAATTCCCCTTTAACTCTAACCCTAAACTCATAAACCCTAAATAATGCCCCTAAACTTGAGCAACCTCTCTCTCTCTCTCTCTCTCTCTCTCTCTCTCTCTCTCTCTCTCTCTCTCTCTCTCTCTCTCTCTCTCTCTCTCTCTCTCTCTCTCTCTCTCTCTCCCAAGACCCCAAAACCCTAAATAATGCCCATAAATCCTAACCCCTAAACCCTAAACTTAAGCAACCCCAAACTCATAAACCCGACCAACCCTCTCTCTCTCTCCAAAACAAGAAAACTAGGACTCTCTCCCCTCTCTCTCCCCTCCATCTCCACCCTCTCTCCCTCCTCCTCCCTCTCCCTCTCCCTCTCCCTTATCGACAAAGAACATGGAAAGAAGAAAACTAGGTCATGCAAAGAGGAATGAGGATATAAATTGGGAGGATGAAATGGAAAGAAGATAATTTATGAAAGTTCATTGGATGGGAAGAATGATGAGGAGAGGTAGAGAGGGGAGGGAAGTAGAGAGTGAGAGAGAGAGGGTAGGAGGTAGAGAGGGGAGGGAAGAAGAGAGTAAGAGAGAGGGTAGGAGATAGAGAGGGGAGGGAAGTATAGAGAGTGAGAAAAGGTAGGAGGTAGAGAGGGGAGGGAAGTAGAGAGTGGGAGAGAGGGTAGGTGGTAGAGAGGGGAGGGAAGTAGAGGCTCAGAGAGAGGGGAGGGAAGAAGAGAGTGAGAGAGAGGGTAGGAGGTAGAGAGGGGAGGGAAGTAGAGAGTGAGAGAGAGGATGTGAGGTAGAGAGGGGAGAGAAGAAAAGAGTGAGAGGGAGGGTAGGAGGTAGAGAGGGGATGGAAGTAGTGAGTGAGAGAGGGTAGGAGGTAGAGAGGGGAGGGAAGTAGAGAGTGAGAGAGAGAGTAGAAGGTAGAGAGGGGAGGGAAGAAGAGAGTGAGAGAAAAGGTAGTAGGTAGAGAGGGGAGGGAAGAAGAGAGAGAGAGAGGGTAGGAGGTAGAGAGGGGAGGGAAGTAGAAAGTGGGAGAGAGGGTAGTAGGTAGAGGGGAGGGAAGTAGAGAGAGAGAGAGAGGGTATGAGGTAGAGATAGGAGGGAAGTAGAGAATCAGAGAGAGGGTAGGAGGTAGAGAGGGGAGGGAATAAGAGAGTGAGAGAGAGAGTAGGAGGTAGAGAGAGGAGGGAAGTAGAGAGTGGGAGAGTGGGTAGGAGGTAGAGAGGAGAGGGAAGTAGAGACTGAGAGAGGGTGGGATGTAGAGAGGGGATGGAAGAAGAGAGTGAGAGAGAGGGTAGGAGGTAGAGAGGGGAGGGAAGTAGAGAGTGAGGGAGGGTAGGAGGTAGAAAGGAGAGAGAAGTAGAGAGTGAGAGAGAGGGTAGGAGGTAGAGAGGGAAGGGAAGAAGAGAGTGAGATAGAAGGTAGGAGGTAGAGAGGGGAGGGAAGTAGAGACCCAGAGAGAGGGGAGGAGGTAGAGAGGGGAGGGAAGAAGAGAGTGAGAGACAAGGTATGAGGTAGAGAGGGGAGGGAAGAAGAGAGTGAGAGACAGGGTAGGAGGTAGAGAGGGGAGGAAAGTAGAGAGTGAGAGAGAGGGTAGGAGGTAGAGAGAGGGAAGAAGAGAGTGAGAGAGAGGGTAGGAGGTAGAGAGGGGAGGGAAGTAGAGAGTATGAGAGAGGTTAGGAGGTAGAGAGGGAAGGGAAGAAGATAGTGAGAGAGAGGGTAAGAGGTAGAGAGGGGAGGGAAGTAGAGAGTGAAAGAGGGTAGGAGGTAGAGAGGGGAAGGAAGTAGAGAGTGAGAGAGAGGGTAGGAGGTAGAGAGGGGAGGGAAAAAGAGAGTGAGAGAGAAGGTAGGAGGTAGAGAGGGGAGGGAAGAAGAAACTTAGAGAGAGGGTAGGAGGCAGAGAGGGGAGGGAAGTAGAGAGTGAGAGAGAGGGTAGGAGGTAGAGAGGGGAGGGAAGTAGAGAGTGAGAGAGGGTAAGATGTAGGGAGGAGAGAGAGAGAGAGAGAGAGTTTTGTTTCAACATAATGTGAGTGCATTATAATGCTATCATGTTATGTGAATGCACATAATGCGAGCACATTATAATGTGCTCACGTTATGCTTTTGCTTGGAAATTATATAGCCTAAGGCTTGGATTTGCATTAGCCTTCCAACCCAAAGGCTTTGACTACATTTAGGTTGTCCAAGGATGTGTTTTTTTAGATTCTAACAAAATTCCATAATCTAGAGCATGCTCCCCATCAAGATTGCACTTTTTTCAATGAAAAGTTGAAAAAAATACCACCATAATCTTAAGCTCTCTGTTAGCTATCCAACCATATAATTTTTTCCACATTTTGAATATGTTAAGGGTTTCATCTTTAATTTATTTTGTTAGTGTATCTATTTTTTTATCAAAAACTAGTGTCTAGTGTTTAGGGTAAGATTAGGATAGTTGGTTTTATTTGATGGTTTGTATGTGTATCCTCCTTTCACCCTAAAGTATTCAAGAACCTTACGTTGAGTAACACTCTACTATCAGACCCTTCGTCACTTAGAATGTTGGAAAAATTGGATTTGTGTGATTTGATTGTTTGATTATGCCTGATTAAGCTTAAAACCCTAATTATACAAATACGGAAGAAAACAGATGAATACTAGAAAAATGTTTCTATAGAAAGATGTAAAATAATAGACAAATGTGTACCAGTTTCTAAAGTTTGGGAAGCAGAACAGTCAGGGACTAATGAGTGGGCACCCTAATCTAATGTCCTAATTTTTGTTAGGATCTGGGAGCTTTATCTGCAACCTATTCCTCTTGTCTCATAGATTCTTCAGTTGTGGGATTTGGAGGACTAATGAATGGGCACCTGAGTCTAGGTCCCTATTTTCAGCTCTAATCTACAATTCTGACACTTTGCAACCCTTCTCTCCAACTCCACTTTTCCTGCTTCTTCAATCTGTAACCTACAATCATGGAAAAATGGGGAGGGGGTTGTGGTGTTTAGAGGCTTACCTCAGTTAAGCCCCAGAGAGACATTCACATCTTCCGAAAACTGTTGTCAGATAGAGAGTGTGTTTTCTTGGAGGACAGAGGTAAAAAGCAAATGATAAATGCTTGAAACACAAATGATATCACCTTATATTGAATATCTCATGGAAGGAAGAAGCTCTTCATGCTATGATGAGATGGATGCTCAAATCTACAAATACAAACACATAAACAACACAATATCTACTCTTGCCACAAAATGAATGCTTTGAATCATGTTTAGAATGCTAATGCTCATCTAGTAATCCTCTAGTTGTCCATCTAATTTACAAATGAATGCCTAAACATGCTTACATATGCAACTACAAACATTCCCGCCAAGAATTTCATAATTGAAACTTACCGTGTTGACACTGGACCTAAATAACGATCACAAACTGATACTTAAAATATGGGCCTGACCCAAAATAGGGCAGGACTAGGGCACGGGCACCCAAGTCCTCCCCCCTATTTTAGGTAGAGTCTATCTCAAGTGGTCCCCCTAGGTCCTATTTGCCAAGACACTTAGGGGTTTTCTCATCATGATGCCAAAATATGATGCAAGATGTCCTAAATGTAGATCAAAGACCTGAGAGCTAAACCTTAAGAGGGAAAAGCCCCCAAGGGGACACTTTTTGATGTTACATTTAGCCCCCACTTTAATGTATGTATGATGCAGTCACAGTAGGAGGGTTCACAGAATGATCTATTCAGACCATGCAGTAAGAGTAAACACAACGAAAACAACTCAAAGAAATGGAACAAATACAGATTCAGTCATTTAGTATATCATGGAGTTCAAAATAGAGATCCATGGGCAACATGCAGGCTTACAATTAGGGCTCACAGGCCTGATTACATACATGTGCAAGATAAGGCTTTGAAATGCCTTCGCACAAAACTAAACTATAGAATATGAATCAATTTCTAACTACTTTCCTAAGGATCTATTACATCTTTATATATCATTTCTGGACTAATAGATTCCTTTGCATCGGCCAAGGAAGGTCACAAACTCCAATGAAGAGCTGTAATGTGTTCACAGATATGTCAGACCTAAATATATAGAACACTTCCTCAAATGAATGGAACAATGTGTGGACCCTTGGGAAAGGTTAGCCACAAACCAAAGAACATTGAATGATGTGCTAATGAGATCGGCAAGTCAAGGAATGATCCGCAAGCCCTCTCCTTCATTGGATTATCAGGAACTATTAGAATGCTCTGCTCTGAGAAAACAATCAACTTCTAATAGCGATATCTTTCCAGTAAATGATCCAAATGCTCTAAATTCTTGATATGTTGTAGATGAGTGAATGTCGATGATAAGTCCAGATCCACAAGATGTGAAATGCCAAAACTGGAACAGAAGCTAAAAACTGCTACTAACTAAACTGCCTGAACTGAATTGGAAAATGAAAGAACTAAAATGCAAAAAAAATGAAATGCAAATGTTTTTGGTTGATGCAAGATTTCTCTTGAACCAGGGATGCTCCTGCATCAGACATCTAGGGTTATTGAAAAAGTGAGTCCCTCACTTTGCTAGGGCCAGGGGAGAACCAAGGTGGTCCACCTCAGCCTGAGAAATCCATGATGAATCTTCTTTCGGTCTGCCTTTTTACTTCACAAGATATTCTTTGTCTTATCTTCCTCTAGTGCTGCGTCTAACTTTGTTGTCCAATATGTCTTCTATCTATTCTAGTGCTTGTTGTGGTAACTACTTCTTCAAGTCTTCTTCCATGTTGTCACTAAATTCTGCTTCATGATATTGATAAAGATCTGCAATGTTGAAAATGGGTGATATACCCAAAGTCTCCTATAATTCACTTCATATGCATTTCCTGAATCAAATTTCTTGAGTATCTTACAAGGGCCAAACTTCTTCATCTTCAACTTGTTATATGTCCCAACTAGAAATCTTTCTTTTCTCAAGTACACCATCACTTCATCTCCAACTTCAAATTCCTTGTCTTCTCTTCTCATTAGCCTTCTCTTTGTACTTACTATTCATATCCTCCAAATGTTGCTTTACCTGATTATGCATTGTTTCATATGGTTTGCAAATTCGTCTGCTTCTGCACTCTTCTTTTCCTATGTACTGATGTCTCTCAATTCTACAACTCCTCTAGGATTCACTCTGGCAACAATCTCAAAAGGCATTCTTTTGATACTCCTATTTACTGAATTATTGTATGCAAACTTTGCTTGTGAAAGAATCAAGTCCCAACTTCTAGTCTTCTCTCCAACCAAACATCTCAACAAGTTTCCTGAACTCCTATTCAATACCTCTGTCTATCCATCTGTCTATGGATGAAAAGTAGAACTGAACTTCAAATCTATCTTCATCTTCTTCCAAAGTGTCTTCCAAAAGTAACCAACAAACTTTGTGTCTCTGTTTGTAACTATACTCTTAGGTAATCCATGCAATCTCACAATCTCCTTGAAAAATAGGTCAGCTACATGCACTACATCAGTTGTCTTCTTACAAGGTATGAAATGAGCCATCTTTGAAAATCTGTCAACCACTACAAATATTGAGTCATGTCCTCTCTATGTCTTAGGTAATCCCATTACAAAATCCATGCTTATGTCTTCCCAAGGTCTCTCTAGTATTGTCAAAGGTTTATACAATCCAGTATTCTAACTACTCCCTTTTGTAACTTGACAAAATCTACAACTCTGCACAAATCTCCTAACATCCTTATGTATCTGAGGCCAAAAGCAATTTTCACTTACCAAAGCCACTATCTTATCAATGCCAAAGTGTCCTGCCAATCCACCACTATGCTTCTCCTTCATCAAATTATCCCTCATAGAACTTCTAGGTATGCATAACTGACTTCCTTTAAACAACATATCTTCCTAAATGAAATAGTCCAACCACGTACTTTGATCTATCACAATAGGTTCATTACATGCTTTCCAAGGTTTTACAAAATTAGTGTCTCCCTCATACAAGTTCTTCAATTCATCAAAACCCAACACTTCAACTCTCATCTCTATCAACAAGTTTCTTCTTCTACTCAAGGCATCAGCAACTTTGTTTGATTTACCACTTGTATGATTCAACACAAAAGTATAACTCTGCATGAACTCTACCCACCTCATATGTCTCTAATTCAACTTACCTTGACTATTCAAATACTGCAAAGCTTGATGATCTGTATACAACATAAACTCCTTAGGCAACAAGTAATGTCTCCACTTCTTCAAGGCTTGAATTATGGCATAGAACTCTTGATCATAAACTAAATTTCTTTTCCTTGCATCATTCAACTTCTCACTGAAATATGCTACAAGTCTACCTTCTTGACTTAACACTGCTCCAATTGCATTTCCACTTGCATCACAATCAACTTGAAATACCTTATTGAAATCTAGTAATGCCAAAACAGGCTACTCTATCACTTTTTGCTTCAAAAACTCAAAACTCTTATCTGCTCCAGATGTCCACTTGAAATCTTTTCTATCACCTCACATTGTCTCTATCATAGGGTTACAAACTAAACTGAAATTTCTAATGAACTTCTAGTAGAAACTAGCCAATCCATGAAATGATCTAACTGAACTCCAATGTTCTCCGATGTAGGCCATTCAACAATTTCTCTCACTATCTCAGGATCCATCTTCAATCCTTTTGCAGAGATCACAAATCTCAAATATTCCAACTCTTCCTTCATGAAACAACACTTCTTGATGTTTACCGGCAATTTCTCCTCTCTCAACCTCTACAAAATTTATCTAATATGCAACAAATGTTCCTCTTTTGTCTTATTGAAAATTAGAATATCATCCAAGTATACAATCACAAACTTACCCAAGAATTTCTTTAGAACTTCATTCATCAATCTCATGAAAGTACTCGGTGCATTTGTCAATCCAAAAGGCATCACCAACTACTCATACAATCCTTCATTTGTCTTAAAAGTAGTCTTCCATTCATCTCCTTCTCTGATTCTGATATGATGGTATCCACTCTTCAAATCTATCTTTGTGAGATATTTTTCTCCACTCGAACAATCCATGATATCATCCATCCTAGGTAAAGGAAATCTATACTTAACTATGATCTTGTTTATTGCTCTAGAGGCCATACACATTCTCCATTATCCATCCTTCTTAGATGTTGGAGCTGCAGGTACTGCACAAGGACTCAAACTTTCTCTGATCAAACCTTTCCTCAACAACTCTTGTATCTATCTATTCAGTTCTTCATTCTCTGTCAGTGTCATCTGGTGTGCTGCTTTGTTAGGCAAACTTGTTCCCGCTATAAGATCCATGTGATGAATGATACTCCTTATAGGTGGTAATCCTTCAGGCACATTATTTGATATGATGTCTTCATTCTCTATCAGCAACTCTCTTATCTCATCCAGTTCAGTTTCTTTCTTCACCACTTTAGGCTTCTTAGGAATCAAGGCATAACACATACTTTCTTGTTTCAAACCATCCAAAAATTTCCTTCCGTCTACCAAATAGATTCTAGCATTTCCACATACCACATTTTTAGGATCATCTTCTAAAGGAATCAAAGTAATTATTTTCCCATTTTATATTATAGTATATGAATTCTTTCTTCCATCATGCATAGCTTTCCTATCATACTACCAAGGTCTAAACAACAAGATATGACAAACATCTATAGGCATAATATCACACAAGACTTTGAATCCTGATAAGATCCAATATGAAATTTCACCAAACATTGTTCACTCACCAATACCTTATGATCATCCTAAATCCATGTTATCTGATAGGGCTTAGGGTGTTTCAAGCTTTCCAACTTCATATTAGTCACCATCTCCTCTGAAACTAGGTTATCTGAACTACCACTATCAATTACAACTTTACAACACTTACCTCCTGATTTGCATTTAGTTCTAAACAGACTTTTCCTCTATGATGGTTCCTCATTTGTCTCAATTTGAAATAGTGCTCTCCTCATCACCAATGATTCTCTTTTCTCTAGATTTCCAACTGAACAAGGTGATCCAATAGGTTCTTCTTCAACATAGGCTACTCTCCCACTATTCTCTATCTTCTTGCTTGTACTACCCTAATTACATTAAAATGCTTTGTGTCCTTCACCTTCACACTTGAAACAAGTACCTCTGAATGTCTTCTTATCAAATTCTCTTCCTTCTCTTCTATATCCTTCATTCTGGTATGCACTAGGGTTTCCTCTCTAGTAAAACTTTCTATCATCTCTTCGGTAAGCATTGTTATCTCTATCATCCTTTCTAACTAGGCTGTCAAATTTGTTTTGCTCCACAAATGATCTATCATATATGGAAAACATTCTTCCTCTCTAAAGTTTACCTCCTCTACCTCTCTGTCTCTGATCATGCTTCTTATTTATCTTTTCTTCAACCTTCAGGGCAAATTGATATGCTTCTTTCAAAGATGTCATCCTTACCAAACTTAGTTATTCTTGAATGTTCAATCTCAGTCCATTGATGTACCTAGCCACTTTCTCCTTTCTTTCTTCACTTTGTCCTATTCTTATGATTATCTTATGAAATTCTTCAGTGTACTCCTTCACAGATTTCTCCTTTTGTCTCAGGTTTTGCAATCTTTTCAACAATTCCAATTCATAGTCAGCAAGTATGAACAGATTCTTTAACTTTGTCACCATCTAGTCCCACTTTGTAATCTTTTCTTTTCCTCTTCTATTTCTTTCCAACTGAACTTCTTTTCACCATATAGTAGCATGTCCTTTTAGCTTTGTCTTTGTCAATTTCACCTTCTCTGGATCTTCAATTTCTTCATATTCAAAATATTCTTCTGTGTCATTTATTCAGTCAATCAATTCTTTTGGATTCAAATTACTAGTGTAGTTTAGTACATCAACTCTAGGTCTTTTCCAATCTTTGAAATAACTTGCAACATCTTTATTTAATCAGATTCTTCTTCTTCATCACCTTCTAGGGTTTCGCCAGTGTGTTTAACAAATAGAAATTCTTCCTCATCATCACTTTCAACATTAGGTCTCGGTATCAATCCTCTTCACCTATCTTCTTCAATAACATCCAAACAAATTTGCATCGTTCTCGTCAATTCCATCATCCCATCCATTCTATTATCCATTGTAGCAACAGGAGGAACTCTTCGCAGCGGCATCTTCCTAGGATCAAGTGCAAACTGCTTTAACTTTGGTGATCGGGCTACAAGAGATAACTGCCTCTCAATCGGTGATTGGTTACACACAAGTAACCTACCTTAGATCAGCAATCTGCTTACAACAAGATCTTACAAAATCCCCTTCGTCAATTCACTCCAACGAATTGAAACTTTTTCTTTCCAAGATTTGAACTTTCACTCTGATACCACTTGGTGTAGTCATGGTGGGAAGGTTCATAGAATGAACTATCTAGATTGTGCAGCAAGAGTAAACACAATGGAAAAAACTCAAAGAAATGGAACAAATGCAAATTCAGTCATTCAGTATATCATGGAATTCAAAATAGAGATCCACGAGCAACATGCAGGCTTACAATTAGGGCTCACGGGCCTGATTACATACATGCGCAAGATAAGGCTTTGAAGCTCCTTCACACAAAACTAAACTATAGAATATGAGTCAATTTCAAACTGCTTTCCTAAGGATCTATTACATCTTTATATATCATTTCTGGACTAATAGATTCCTCTGCATTGGCCAAGGAAGGTCACAAACTCCAATGAAGAACTGTAACGTGATCACAGATAGGTCAGACCTAAATACATAGAACACTTCCTCAAATGAATGGAACAACATGCATACCCTTGGGAAAGGTAGGCCATGAATGAAAGAACATTGAATGATGTGCCAATGAGATCCACAAGTCAAAGCTTTCTCCTTCAGTAGATTATCAAGAAATATTAGAATGCTCTGCTCTGTGAAAACAATCAACTTCTGATAGTGATATCTTTCTAGTAACTAATCCAAATGCTCTAAATTCTTGATATGTTGTAGATGAGTGAATGTAGATGCTAAGTCCAGATCTGTAAGATGTGAAATGCCAAAACTAGACCACAAGCTGAAAACTACTACTGACTGAACTGCTTGAACTAAACTGGAAAATGAAAGAACTGAAATGCAAACAAACTGAAATGCAAATGTTTTTGGTTGATGCAAGATTTCTCTTGAACCAAGGATGCTCCTACATAAATGTATAAACATAAGGCCAATACATGCATTAAAGTACAGTTAACAAACACAATAAACACACCAAGCATGGAGAAGACATGCCAATCACAGAGAAGACAGTAACAAGCACGTAAAACATGAAGAAGACATTTATAGTCACAAAAAACATAGAGAATACAACATTGAAGACACACAAAACATAGTGAATACAATGAATGCAGAGAAGATAGTGAAGATTTTTTTTTTTTTTTTCCATATATGAAATGCAGATGCAAGTACAGGAAAGTAAACACACCACCTATAATGTAGGAGGGACTCATCGCCACCGGTCTTTAAACTACATATGGGGCAACACACACACAATACATGCCAAACAAATCAAACATGCCACACAAATCTCAAAGCATAGGAGGGACTCTTCGCCACTAGCCTTTAAACTATGCTTGAGAACAAACACGCAATACACACACACTTTGAAGACATGGAGAAAACATGATAGATAAGTGATGGAGTGTTCCTATTTCTAGGCTCATCACCAATGCAAGCACATTACAGGCACACACCAATGATTGGGCTTCGCCACAACAATCGCCAAAGACACGTTTAAGGGTTGAGTTAGTCACAAAACCACTCCCTGCCTTCGTAGAGGTCTTTTAGAAAATGACAGGATGTGCACTCTCTTTGAGAAATACACCATCCCCACCTCCATAGAGGGCTTAAGATGATTGATGATTGATTGATTGCAAAAAAATTCAGAGTGCAGGAGGGACTCATTGCAACCAGTCTTTAAGACTACACTTGAGGACAAGCACATTGCTAACATCTATTGTAGACAGCTTACCTTATATATGCCCCCACCTTAAGGTGGTTGATATCAGGTATCAATATCAAGCATGTTAAGGTAGGAAGAAAATACACAAGGGAACATAGACTCTCACAAAGCCCATGCCCCCAGAGGTGATATGTACTTTATGATTACCAAATGTTCCCACAAACACTTCCCTGCATAAAACATGTTAGTGTCTAAATAATCATGATAAACAACAACATCAATGCATATGATCAATCACACAAAGATCCAAGGTTATACTATGAATTCAGAGATCAAGGATAACCATGGGGCTATATCATGAAAATCTCAAAACCGAGTGTCACCAAGGCAAGATTCAAAGACAAACAAAGTAAACGGAGTAGCAGTATTGTTAAGGTTTGTAAGTGAGATAAGACACCATCAAGATCACTACGCAGAAAGCACGGAGTGCTTCTACTAGCCAAGTGTCAAATAATATATATCAACCCCATTGTCATATTAGGAACTAAGTCCAATTTTTGATTTCTCACTAAACGGACGCTAGGCCCACATCAGTATAAATATTTTTCATCATCCACCCACTAGATAGAAACACTAGAGGAAGGTAAACAATGAAATAAGAGAGGAGAAACAAGTTCCTTAGGGACCGTCACATAGGAGGGTGCCCCCAATTCACCAACTGCAATGCTATGTCCGTAAGACACAATACACAACAATGAAAATAGAGAGAGGCAATATAGAAGAATGATGATACAAATAGAAGAAGGTCAAAATAGAGGTGGTCTCCTAGCATCCTAGACCTTACAGGAGAATCAAGGGTCATCCCAGGAGGCCTAAACAACACATAACACAGCACGGGGGAAACACATCATGAGAGATAAAGGGTTAGAGATACTTACCTGGTAGGATCTTTGAACTAAATTTTAGAGCCTGCAAACCTCTTGGAGAGGTACTCAATCAAGTTTTGCACAAAGGTTGAGTGGTTCTTATGAGATTCTTTCTTATTGTCAGAAAATCCATGTAATACTTGTTTCTCAGAGTCTTGTGTAAGTGGGACCTTTTGTTGCTTGGGAGGAGGAGAACCACTATTATTTCCAATTGATGATAATCATTTGATTCTTTTCCTAATTTTAGCAAGTTTTCATTATTGATTTCATCTACCATGGTTAGAAGAATTATCTTGTACTATCTCGCTCTCTTCCTTTGTTATAGTATATTGTTTTAGTTGTTTCATTTGTTGTTCTAATGTATTTTGGTTATCTCCTGATCCTTGTAAGGATAATGGAGGAGGAACCTCAAAATAAATTCCTTTTCTATGTGGATGAGGTGGGTTATCCAAATTTTCCTTATCCACTTCTATTATACCCACGATGTTATCATATTCCAAATAATCATCATCCTCTACTTCCACTAAACCTTGTTCCAACATATTGTTATCAGTATGCTTAGGGAAAGGATTAGTGAAGATTTGTAAATTCTGATTTAGCGGAGCAACTGATTTATTTCCATTCACAGCCGATACCTATATGACATTCGAATCAATGAGGTCTTGTATTTCATGTTTAAGATGCATACATCATTCAGTATCATGTTTTTGTGTCTGATGAAAATGACAAAAGGCATTAGCATCAAAAAAAGGTCCCTGTGCTTTACTAGGATCTAAAGCCTTAATCGGGGGAAGCTTTAGAAGATTAAATTGCTCATAGCTTGATTCATGATAGAATGATAAGACTCAAATATCGGAGTAAACTTTCTTGGTTGATACGATGCCTTCTTTGGATTAGTGATAGAAGACACATTAGAAAAGTTATTCATATTCGGTCCATTAATCCTGATGAAACTCCTATTGTTATTTCTCTTAAAGTTTTTTTGTGACGATCTACCCATGGATTGACCAACCTGAGCTGATGAGTTGTGATTTTCATACTGACTAGATGAAAGTTTATAATCACAAAGGGCGGTGCATAAATGTTGGAAGGAATTATACTTCATCAAGAGGATCTTATCATAGATGTTAGGTTGTAGATTTGTAATAAACACCTTCTGAACATGCTCATCTTTCATCTGATATTGAATTTGTGCATAGAGATATTGATACCAACTAATAAACTCAGTTAATTTCTCTTTTAGACCTTGCTTGTAATGAACTAAATCAATCAAGGAAACTTGAGGTCTAATATTTGCTTGAAAATGTTGTAAAAATTGATCCACCAACTGTGAAAAGGAGTGTATGGATTTCAAAGGTAATGAACAAAACCATTCTAAAGTAGTATCCTTGAGAGATCACGGGAAAAGTTTTTCTAATAAGTCCTCCTCAAAGTAGAAATCGCTACACATAACTGTGAATGCTACCACATGAGTATTAGGATCACCTTTTCCACCATATTTTTCAAAGTGAGGGGTCTCAAACCTTTCAGGCATACGAGTTCTCAAAATTGCATAAGTAAGGGATTACGAGTATGATAAGTTGGTATATTAGGTTGTGAAGAATTTGTCAAATTTGTCACTTTTTGTTGTAAAGCAGTCATGCCCTGTAAAAGTTGGTTTTGGATGGCATCATTAGGAGATGTGGTTTGCTGTGAGGAATTAGAACCAAAGTGAGGAGGTGATTGAGCCTAAGTTATAATAGGTGGAGGCTATGGATAGGTCAATGGTGGTTGGACATATTGATAGGTGGGAAGTGGTTGCGAATAGGTAATAGGTGACTGAGAATAAGTGGAATAGATATGTGGTTGAGAACAATTATAATTAGAAGAGGTTCCCCTAGAAACCAAATTCTGATAATTAAATCCCATAGCTTTGTAATTTTGTGAATTCGTTCCATTAGATATCTAATACTAGTGGTCGCATTACTACAAGCATTTGCATTGGTTGTTAAAATTATCGATGTAAAGGTAGATATTCTCATAGTCAGTATAGGTGTCGATACTTGTGTATGCGATGGTGACATGTTGTTAATAAATTTTGCACATTTAGTCACTAGTATGACATTAGTTTGCACAATATACATTAAACCTTAGATAACATCAATACCATCTTGTCCTTCTTTTATCAATTCTCTTACATGGTGTATCACATGTACAGCTTCTTCTGCTATTCTCTCAGTTTCCACGAATGTTTGGAATTCAGCTAGATCTTTGTCAAGTTTGTTTATTTGTTCATCAGGTACATTTGCAACCACCTCAATAGTGTCATTGACATAATTAAATATTTTATCTTCTATAGTGGTTGTAGGAGGTATGATATCTTGTGAAATTTGTGTCTCTCCTTTTGTAAAGAAGGTATTCAATGGATTTTCAGAGGTTTGGATATTGTTTTCTTCAAGGGGACTAGATCCTATGAGTCTTCTGCTTCTTCTCAAAGGGATGTTTCTATTAGGGAAGTGGGTCATAAGGCTCATGCAAGAGCATGCAACACAAAATACACAAACTAATAGAACAAACCCTAGGAGCAGGATATGTGTAAGATCCAAAAATGCTTGATATTTTGTACTTTTTCAATGCAAATATATGACTAAAAAGGTGTTGTGAAGATTTTGTTCAGGAGAAAAAAAATGTGTTTGATATCAGTCCAATACAGCAATAATATCCTTCACAACACACTTTTGATGCAAATCTAAGATGATGATAAGCCAAAACCTAGTGAAAATATACTAAAATATGCAGTTTTTTCACCAAATCTCAATGCAAGAGAGTATGACAAAGGGTGTTGTGAGGAAAATGATGATGGAAATAAAATCATAACAATAATAACAACCAAATAATGACAAAAAATCCATCGCAACATGCTTGTAGTGCCACTCAAGATCAAACCCCAGTGAAAATATAGCAAAAATATGCAAATTTTCAACTTGAAGACCTAGCAAAAGGGGTGTTGTTAAGAATCTTAGTCGGTAAAAAATATTATATAAATAATATCAGTCATCTAAAGCCATAAAATGTGTCACAAAATGCTTGGAGTGCAAATTTAGGTCAAACCCTAGGGCAAATATAGCAAAAATATGCAATGTTTCACCAAATTTTCAATACAAGAGTCCAATAAAAAGGTGTTGTGAAGATTTTTAGGAGGGGAAGTGGATAATAAACCTAATAGCATCCAATTAGTGCAAAAATATTCTTCACAACATGCCTATGGTGCAAATCTAGAGAGTTGATAAGGCCAAATCTAGTGAAAATCAAGGTTTTTTCTAGCCCTAGGCATGAGATCTTAATGCAAATGAATGAAAAATGTTATATGAAGGTTTTGTAATTTTATTTATGATGAAAATTAATCCCTACAATGCAAAATGCAAGTGCAAATCTAATGAAAAATGCTAGATTTTGTTAAAATTTTCTATGTAAAAATGCAAATTTTTGAGATTTAAATGTAAATTTACACCAAAATGCAACACTACAGACAAATGCAAATTTGAATGAGTGTCTAAGATCAGTAGAAAAATATAAAACAAGATTTTACCTACAAACCCTAGTTTTTGAAATTACTAGGTTATATGAAAAATTCAAAATTTCTAACAAAACCCTAGCAATTTTATGATGAAAATGCAATGCAAGTGATTGAATTTTTGTAATTTTCTGCAATTTAGCTCAGATCAAATGAAAAAAATCATAACTTTAATGAAATTCAAATTAATTAATAAAAATTATATGAAAATGCAAACCCTAGAATACAATGTTTTTTCAAAAATTTCAAATTTTTTTGTAATTTTTCCAATGCAATAAGATGAACAATGAGATGAATGAATGAAATGAATGTAAATCTGAAGAAAAACACTCAACAAGGTGCCAAATTCATTAAAAACATGGGTTCACCAAAATGTTTATGGTAAAATTAGGATAGTTGGTTTTATTTGATGGTTTGTATGTGTATCCTCCTTTCACCCTAAAGAATTCAAGGACCTTAGGTCGAGTAAGACTCTACTATCAAGCCCTTGGTCACTTAGAATGTTGGGAAAATTGGATTGTGTGATTTGATTGTTTGATTATGCCTGATTATGCTTAAATCCTAATTATACAAATACGGAAGCAAACGGACAAATACCAAAAAATGCTGCTACAAAAAGATATAAAATATCAGACAAATGTGTACCAATTTCTAAAGTTTGGGAAGTGGAATAGTCAGGGACTAATGAGCAGGTACCCTAGTCCAATGCCCTAATTTTTGTCAAGATCTGGGAGCTTTATCTGCAACCTGTTCATGCTGTCTTAGAGATTCTTCCATTGTGGGATACTGAGGACTAATGAGCTAGCGCCCGAGTCTAGGTCCCTATTTTTAGCTCTGATCTGCAATTCTGACACTCTGCAACCCTTCTTTGCAACTCCACTTTTCTTGCTTCTTCAACCTATAACCTACAATCACAGAAAAATGGGGAGGGGGTTGTGGTGTTTAGAGGCTTGCCTTAATCAAGCCCCAGAGAGACATTCAGGTCTTCCGAACACTGTTGTCAGATGGAGAGTGTGTGTCCTTAGAGGAAAGAGGTAAAAACCAAATGATAAATGCTTGAAAACACAAATGATATCACTTTGTAGTGAAGATCTCATGGAAGGAAGAAGCTTTTCATGCCATGAGGAGATGGATGCTCAAATCTACAAATACAAACACATAAACAACACAATATCTGCTCTTGCCACACAATGAATGCTTTGAATCATCTTTAGAATGACAATACTCATCTAGTAATCCTCTAGTTGTCCATCTAGTTTACAAATGAATGCCTAAACATGCTTATATATGCAACTACAAACATTCCCGCCAAGAATTTGGTAATTGAAACTTATTGTGTCTGTATAGGACCTAAATAACGGTCACAAACTAACACTTAAAATTTGGGCCTGACCCAAAATAGGGTAGGACTAGGGTGCGGCGCCCAAGTCCTCCCCCTATTTTTGGCAGGGTCTATCTCAAGTGGTCCCCCTAGGTCTTATTTTCCAAGACACTTAGGGGTCTTCTCATTCGGATGCCAAAATATGATGCAAGATGTCCTAAATATAGATCAAAGACCTGGGAGCTAAACCTTAAGAGGGAAAATACCCCAAGTGGATATTTTTTGACATTACATATGGTATTTTTTATTCTTTTTTAACCATTTATCAAAATTTCAAATAAGTTACATTTTTAGAAACTAGACTCCATTCTACACATATTCAAAAAAACAATTTGATTTCCAATTAGTTTTAAAAAAATTTAAGGGGCAACATACTCAATTTTCTATTTTTTAGGATGTGTCTACTTTGAAAATTAGTAAAAAAAATCAATTATTCATGAAAACATTATCAAAAAAATCAGGGATAAACTACATGGTGTTAGCTAATTTCTCACTTAAGTGATTTTTAAAATATTAAAAAAAAGTTAACATTTTAGGGGAGCACACCAGATGCTATGTTATGTTTCTTGAGAAAAATAGGACCAGTTTGTGTGTTCCCCCTATTTGAACCCCTTAATCTCAACCATTTTTTTTTTTTTTAAAAGTAGTTTAGAAACTAGATCTGGAGCACTACGACTCTTGTTTTTGTTGTATCTTCAAATTTTGAGTGTAACTATCTTCAATTTCTCATCCAACATTAGTCTTTCCTAATTTTAGAAAAATAGTGGCATCTTAAGACCCCTTTTTGGTCCCTCATCTTTGTGCACTTACCTAGGTTTGTTATATATACACAATATTACATTGATTATATTGCATGTTGGCCAAAGATAATAATAACATTACAATTACAAGTTAGCCAAATATCAAACATCATGAAACTTGTAGAGGGCAAGCCTTAACATGAACTCCACGCAACACCAGGAAGAGGAATATGCCTTGCAGATTCTAATACTTGCTTAACCTAGTCCTAAACATCCTTCACAGCATCATTTTTCAAGGAATAACATCTGCACATTACACACATTTGAAATAGGTCACCCCTAATCAAGAAAATATGAAACCTGTAGCACATCGACCATTACAACTTGGCGGTACAAATGAAAGATAGAACATTGCTTGCACATCTCCCATATGAGTCAGAAGGACTCATACACCATCTCCAAACATGTTTTGAACTCCACACAACAAGAACTTTGTGGCACACATCACCAACATGTATTCTGAGAACAATTAGGCTTCCAAAACTATCTATAGCTCACTGTCACTTGAAAAATTGAACTTGCGGACCACCAAAACACTTGATATGAAAAATAAGCATGAATGATAAAAAAAATAAGCATGAAAGAAACATTCTTGAACATGTCCACTAAACCACATGGATAAACTTTCACTTTTGGAGGAATGTGGAGCATTCCAATAATCCTTCATTATCACATTATTCTGCCAGAGCACAGACTGAAACTCTATCACTTGTAACTTTCACTACTGAAGGTATAATGACTTGAACTCTTCGATATAACACCTTCAGAACAAACTGAGCTCAAATTCTAAACCACATGATCTTATCTTCAAATGTGGAGGAATGCAGAGCATTTTACCAGGTAGTCTTCCAGGCAACTTTCTATAGCAGAAACCCTTGCCAACTTCCAAAGACTAGAACCTTCTTATAGCAACACATAATTCCTTAGGATCATTAGGAAAGAGTATTCAATAAGGTATAGGCCATCAACAACATCTTCATAGTATCAACATTAATGCTTCTAATTCTCATCTTAATATATCATTCTTCATCTTGATGCTTCTAATTCTCATCTTAATATATCATCATGATATCATCTCTGCTAACAACAAACATACTCAATACAACTTAACAATGCATGACATCCAACCATGAACATCAGCAATATCGCTATTATCACACCATCAATATAAGTGTCAATGACAATCCAAACTAAGTGTTGACATCAAACAACCCAAACTGAGTGTTGACATCAATGACAACCACATTGGTGAAAACCTTGGGTAGCATATTTGCAACAATCTCCCCCTTTGGCATTGATGGCAACACACACCAGTTCATTCTCCCCCTTTGACATCAAGGATAAAGGGAAACAACTTCTTCTCCTTAAGGCACAGAATTTATTTTTCAACCTTCTCCCCTTGTCAGAAACAACCACTACTTGCTCCCCCTGAGAGGTAGCCACCATCAGTCCAGGAAAAAGATATCGCATGATTTACTCCCCCTCGACAAATGCACCAACTATACATCTAGCAAGAAGGAGGGGCAATTACTCCTAACCTCTGCCGAAGATACTCAAAAGTATCTTTTACAAGAGCCTTTGTGAAAATATCTACAATCTGATCCTTTGTTGAAATATATTTCAACTTCACTTCAGTCTCTGTAACCTTCTCTCTCAAAAAGTGATACCTGATTGATATATGCTTGGTTCTAGAATGCATCACTGGATCCTTGGAAATATTGATAGCACTAATATTATCACACAAAATAGGAATAGGCTCATCATATTGTACCTTGATATCTTTCAATGTTTGCTTCATCCACAAAACTTGTGTACAATAGGATGTTGCTGCAATATACTCTGCCTCTGTTGTTGATAAAGATACTGAATCTTGTTTCTTACTATGCCATGAAACCAATCTTCTTCCCAAAAAGAAACCACCACAACTTGTACTTCTATCATCAACACAACTAGCTCAATCAACATCAGTGTAAGCACTCAGATCAAAGTCATCACCTCTTGGATACCAGAAGCCATAATCAAGAGTTCAAGTATATGAATTTTCTTTTCACTACCTTGTCATGAGTTTTCTTACGATTAGCTTAATATCTGGCAACCACACATACTGTATACATAATATCAGGTCTAGAAGCAGTCAAGTATAATAATCCTCTAATCATAGATCTATAAATATTTTGATCAACCTCTAGTGACTCATCAACCTTGCTCAAATGACAACTAGTAACTATAGGAGTACCTACTGGTTTGGAGTCCTCAATACCAAACTTCTTTAACATCTCTCTAACATACTTAGCCTAAGAAATAAAGATACCATCATCTCGTTGAACAATTTGAAGCCCAAGGAAGAAAGACATCTCACCAATCATAGGCATCTCAATCTCTTTCTGCATCTCTTCTACAAACCTCTTACACATACTATCATCTCCACCAAAGATAATGTCATCAAAATATATAGCAACTATCAAGATCATGTCTCTTTCTTAATTTAAAGATTACTATTTGTGGTGCCTTTCTTGAAGCCTTGTTGAAGTAAGTACTTATCCAACCTAGCATACCAAGCTCTAGGAGATTGCTTGAGTCCATACAAAGCTTTCTTAAGTCTGCACACCATGTCTAGATCTTCTAATAATTGAAAACCATCTGGTTGCTTAATGTAGACCTCTTCCTCTAGATCACCATTCAAAAATGCTGGCTTGACATCCATATGATAAAACTTGAAGTTCTTGTGAGTAGCAAGGGCAAGAAACATCCTGATTGTCTCCATCCTGGCTACCAGATCAAAAATATCCTTGAAATCAATTCCTTCAACTTGTGAATAACCTTTACACACCAATCATTCTTTCTTCCTCACAACTTCACTATCTTCATTCATCTTATTCCAGAACACCCACTTTGTTCCTATGACATTCTTATTGGCTAGTCTAGGAACCAATTCCCATGTCTAATTTTTCTCTATCTAATTCTATTATTCATCCATTACCTTCAATCATCCATCATCTTTGCTAGCATCAACAAAGGTTTTGGGCTCTACCTTTGATAGTAGACATAGATTCACTTGCTCACATGCTCTTGCAATCCTCCTCCTAGTTAGTACACCTTCATTCATATCCCCAATGATCTGATCTATTCAATGTTTCTTCTAAACATACCTTGCTGGAGTCTTAGGGATTTGTTCTGATTCTTGTTCCTTCTCTTCTTTCTCCTCCTCTTCTTCTTATTCAATGCAGGGAAGTATATCAGATCCACAATCATGTGGTTCTTGTGAGATCTGATACAATTCTTCATCTACATTAACATTTGTGCTTTCAGTCATCTTTACCAACCTCTTGTTGTAGCATCTATAGGCCTTACTTCTAGTTGAGTAACTAAGAAAGATCACTTCATCACTCCTTGAATCAAACTTTCCAAGGTCTTCCTCATCTCTCCTGATGTAGCATTTACTGTCGAAGATTTTGAAGTATCTATTAGTGGGAGGTTTTTCATAACATATCTCATAAGGGGTCTTAGTGTTATTAACCCTCAACTATACTATGTTGAGCAGGTAAAAAACAATGCGAACTGCTTCCTTCCAATACATATAAGGCAGATCTACATCTTTCAACATTTCCCTAGCCATCTCTTGCATAGTCATGTTCTTCCTTTCCACTATCCCATTCTGTTGAGGGGTCCTAGGAGTAGGTAGATGTCTCCTAATACCATGGTCTTCATAAAAGGTTTCAAATTCATTTGAAGTAAACTCACCTCCTCTATTAAATCTTAAGCATATGATCTTAGCATTCATTTCATTCTCAACTATTGATTTGAAAATCTTAAACTTATCAAAGGCTTTTGATTTTTCTCTTAGAAAAGTAACCCAAGTCATTCTAGAGTAATCATCAATAAGCAACATGAAATACCTTTCACCTTGTTGACTTTTGATTCTTGTCGGTCCGCATAGGTCAGTGTGAATCAGCTCCAATGGCATTGTAGAAGAATACTCCTTGCTCTTGAAATTTATTTTATTCTTCTTTCCCATTTGACATTCCTTGCATAATGTATTTGCAAGTTGGGTTATCTTAGGCATATCTCTCACGCATGAATAAAGCTGATCTTTACCATATTATCAAAGTTGATGTGACCCATTCTCTTGTACCACAACCAACACTCACTAGATTGAGCCAATAAACATGTTCTTCCATTTACCTCCTTTAGATGATAAATATCTCCATATGTTTTAATACCTTTTGCAACTAGTTTTCTGGACCCTACCTTCCTGATTTCACATCCTTTGGAATGAAAAGTAAAATTGTATCCTTTACTACACATCTGACTAAAATTGAGAAGAATATGCTTTAGCCCTTTGACATAGAGGACATCCTCAGTCCTATTTTTCCCATCAATAGTTATAGCACCCTTTCCACAGATTTATGTTGACTCATTATCACCAAACTTAGCAACCCCACCATTCCATTTCTTGAGGTTGATAAACTTTTCCTTGTCACTGGTCATGTGGTTAGAGCAACCACTGTCAATTACCCAAGTATTGGCTTCTTCCTTTACATGAAAGGCAGGCCACACAACCATTGTTTTTTCATTGTCTTGGTCATCCTACAAGGTATCAGACTTTTTACCTTTCTCAATATCACCCTTTTTGTCACCAACATTCAAGGCCATGAAAAGTGTTTCATCATTCTGAAGAACAACTACTCTCCATAGAATACAGACTTCTTTTGGGCTTCTATCTTTTGTTGTTATGCTTTGAATCTTTAAAAGGACATTTAGAAGCAAAATGACCAATTTTCCCACAATTGAAACATTTGAAAGGTATCTTACCTTTGTATTTTATGATGCCCTTATTCAATCTTCTTACAAACCTTGCCTCTACCTCATCAAGGTTATTATCTTGATCAGCTACTTCATCTTCTGTCTTCTTACTTGCTTTAAATGTTGCTTCCCTCTTTGGAGCACCTTTGTCAAATTCTCTCATTTCAAAGGCTATGAGAGAGCCAAACAATTGATCTACTATATATTTATCCAAATCCTGAGTCTTTGCAATAGCAGATACCTTATGACTATAAGATTTAGGAAGAGTTCTGAGTACCTTCTTTACAATCTCATCTTCTTTTACTTCTCCACCAAGACCTGTGATGCCATTAACTATTTCATCCACTTAGAACATATAACTGGCAATGTCTTCATCTTCTACCATCCTTAGGGTCTCAAATTTTCTCTTGAAGATTTGCATCTTGGCTTGCTTCACTTTAGTATCTCTTTCATAAATGCTTTCAAGTTTTACCTAGACATCCTTAGCAGATTTGCAACTCATTACCTTTAGAAGTTCTGAATCAAGTAGCCCACTCATGATACCACTCTTTGCCTTGGCATTATTATCATACAACTTAATCTCATTAGCATCTGTAGGATCGAAGCAAGAATAGTTTGACAATTCTTAATAGCTTGCCAAACACCAAACTCTAGAGAAGATAGATAGTTTTCAATCCTTAGCTTCCAAAATGAATAATTTGTTCCATCAAACATAGGTGCCTTGTGAGATCCATTATGAGCCATCCCAGACCTTCCTCAAGTGGTTAAGCTTCTTCTAAGTAACCTAGCTCTAATACCAATTGTTGAACACACTCAGATACTGAGAGGGGGGATGAATCAATATACAAAAAAATCTCAAATCCTCCAGAGCAGATTAAAACTTAAACTTTACAAAAATAACAAAACCATGAAAGATCAACATAATGCACAACACCACATAACACCATATATAAGTGGAAAAACCCAAAAGGGCAAAAACTATGGTGAGGATTAACTCACAATATATGAAGCTCACTGCTATAATAATTATAACCTTGTTTTAGGGCTACAACCCAAGGAAACTACTACTCCCTGCTGACTTTGTTTTAGGGTCACTCCCAAGGAAGATACAATGCAAGTATGTGCCTAATCAGTGTTGTCATTGGTGTCACTCATGTCCTATCTTGTTGTTTGCTTGTAATGAGTAAGATGCTTTGTATTTACTTATGTAAGTAATCTTGATGTTGAGGATATTGAGAAAATTAGTTTCTTTGGTAGAAACAGTGAGTTGTAGTGGAAACAGTGTATTGCATACAGAAGAACAACCCAAGAGATTGCTCTGCATTTCCTACTGGATGAATATCTTTTTCTATGGATTGGAAGTTATTTAGAACTCCATATGAAGATGCTATGTTCCAAGTTTGAGCCTCTGGTATGAAGAATTGAGTGAGTTATGTTCACCAGAGTGAAAACAACTTTTTCTGTATGTTTGGAAAAGACAGGGAGAGAGTATTATGCTTCGCATTCCTGTGCATTGAAGTATTTTGATCTGCGGTTCTAGAGTTAAGTCTAAGATGATGTTAAGTTCTTTCAACTCCAATGGTTCATGATTTGGAGGTCTGCAAGTGTCATGCCCCAAGCTGTAACACTAGAACATGAACCTCAAAACACATTAATATCACGCTTTTAAAGCCAAATGTTAATATTAATTTCAAAATACAAAAGGCCATAACACAAAATTCAAATCAAAGTGATATTCCATAAGTACAATCAACATTTAATAGAGTTATACATTAACATAAGTTAATATCATTCATCCTAATGAAAACCATGATTTACACTTTTCTTTTACAAATATACACAACTATCGAAAACTCCATATGATCAACCATTCACAAGGTGAGGTAAACTTTCTTAGCTCCAATATTCTTACGTAGGTAATAGTTCTAAATATGTACATCTCAATATAACCATAAGTTTCACAAAATCAATAAATAACATATTAGATATCAATGCATGAATCTAAAGTCCCTAAGGGGTTGACCTAATGCCTCGGGGGCTCATCCGTGATGGCCTTGCCTATGTACATGCAGCACAGAGGCTTCGTAGTTCATAGGGTAACTTTCAGTTTGATTAGGTTGGCTTAGGAATAATAGTTTGAAAAGGGAGGATAATTAAATCCCCTCCAGGTATCTACTAGAATCAAGGCTCTCTTAGCCATAGGAAATTCATTTCGGCAACATGATACTAAATTAAATAATATGCCTTGTCTATCGATGCGTCTGTATGAAAGATAAGTGAAAACCACTCTATACAATGAAGTCGAAATATGGGATAAAATTTCCGCACAATAATACAATAAGGCATCTAATATATTTTGGATTAATAATTATATATCATATCTAACATTTTCCAATTAACATTCTTGAATAAATCAGGGAGATAGCTCATACAAAAAAAAATATAATAAGACTTTGATTGTAATTCTAAAGTAGCTGTCCATAATTACTAAGAAGTCATAAAACCTCTATAACTAGTGCATTTCTCAACGAAATTTAAAAATTTAAAATGTTTTGGAAAGGTGATAATAAAGAGAATGAAACCCAGAATGGAATTTAATATATTTCATGATATGTGTGAGCAGTTTTAACTGGAATCAGCCTCATTAGAAATAATAAATAAATATGAAATTATACATTTCTCGTACAGATATTATCTAAAAAAGATCATCAAAGTTTTATATAGAAAGATTCTACTTGAAGCTCTTAATTCAAACATTAATATTTTTAGAAATCAAAGAGTTCTATTTAACTCTTTTAGCATAAAAAAATAAATAAATGAATAAATAAAAGTTTATGTTGTTGCTCTTAGAACTAAGCGACTGAGAACAGTTGAGAAAGACTTTAGAAACTTTCCTAATGAACTCAACCTTTTTATAACAGCATATTAGGCACTTGGATTCCATTATGGACATTCATCAACATAAATATGCTAGAAATTCACTAGAGATGGATCCATATGCATGAAAACTAGACTAATGATGCCAATTATACAAACAAATTCTTGTTATTTACTGGGTCATATAAAAGGTAGGAATTTTAATGTATCACAAACTCACTTCATAACAATGACAGGTAACCATTTATTTACCATTTAAGAACAATAAGAGGTCTGAATTATTTTAAGATCAGACAGAGGTTTGATTTTATCACTGAGGGACAGATTTTATAGGCTAATATGGCCAGTCTTAAATGATAGGAGAGTAACCAGTTTTTTTTTCTTTTGCATAGCACAATGATTATTCATACTAAATTTCCAAAGAGATCTTTCCACATTTTGTTTTTAATTCTTTTTCAGTGGACATGAAGAAAAACACATTTAAAACAACTCAGACAGAGCACCTTCCAAAGGCATAAAACGATAGAGAAATAAAACAGAACTTGATTATAAAAGGAAAAGAGATAAGACCATATGGGATTTTTTTTTAACGCCAAAATCTAGTAGTTATTAATATTTGATGTACTATTTTTTGGATGCCATTAAGTGGCTGAAAAGACTCACTATTTATTTCAGATCTAGCATGAAATCAATTGATACTCAAACACCATTATTAGGCAATTGTAATTATGAAATTAATTGTAGATCATACACCATAAAACTTCAGATATAGACATAATGTTAAAGAATAGCTATTGCCGAAATTGGTAAGTATAATCATAGAGTTAAATTAGAAGCTAACACCATTATTTGGCTAGTGTAGACTTAAATAATATTGCAGACCAAATGCCTTTATTTGGCAGCAGATCTATAACACATTTTTTTTTCTAATTTCATGTTATCTACATGCAGATTTAAAACACAAACATTTTCCTAACTTCAGGTTATCTATAGGCTGATCTATAACATATACTTTTCCTTAGTAGTGAAATAAGAGAAACTTTCTAATAAAAGAAATAAAGAAAAGGAAGATCTCTTCCAAGCCAAATGGGTCTTACCGCTTTTGCTGGAGATCTATAAAGTTTAAACCAAAATTATCAAATCTACCAAATAAAATTCTTCCTTGCCAACATTGAAAAAACACTAAAACAAGAACAGTAAAAAGTTTAAGGGCAACATGATTTGGCCGTACGGCCTACCTTGGTAGGAATTCTACAGGAAAGAATGCCAAAAATTTAAATTTTTTAAATTAAATAGAAACTTCATCATAAGGCGAAAGGGAGATCTTGAAGTCTTCAGAAAAATAGATATTTAAGAGGTAAGATTAGGTTTTGATATGTCAGGTAGTTTGGGGATGAAGGAATGCAGCCTCATGGAAGCCTCAATGATCTCAGTTTTACAAATAATATTATCTGAGTTTTCTAGAAAAGAAAAATAAAAGGACAATCATTTTAATATATCTTATTTTTTCCTATGATAAAAGGTCTCAGATTAAACTTAATTTCAGGCTATCACTGTGAGTGTGCAAGGGAGAGAGAACAACAAATGGGCATGTCACATGTAGTAACCGCGATATACCTGCGTACGTGATGCTATTGCATTAGTTGTGTTTTGATAGCACATGTAGTGACTGTGATATACTTGCCTACATGATGCTATTACATTGGTTGTGTTTGCATAGCACATGTAGTGACCGTGATATACTTGCCTATGTAATGCTATTGTATTGGTCGTGTTGCATAGCACATGTAGTTACCATGATATACTTGCCACCAAATTGTCATGTCCACATTTCCCATGCAGTCACGATATGCATCACACGTGTCATGTCCACATTTTTCATCTGGTCATGATACGAAATATCAAAAAATTTACCATGCTTACTTAGAAACCCCCTCGCACACGTAAGCATGCTAGGTGGCATTACGCATAAGGCATACACATGACAGTTGAATGCGGGGTAATGTGTTCCCTTACGCACACCATATCGCAATGAAGGCCAACTAGGGGGTTGATGCGACGCGGATAACGTCGCCAATAGGGTTTGGATCAGCGATCGAAACCTAAGGTCAACCTAAGTCAATGGTAGGATTTTGACGTAAGTCAAAATTAAAAGCCAAATTCAAGAGCATGAGAAAAATATAATTTAATACCAAAACCTAATGTCAATAACCAGCAAAAACAATAATTTAATCCTAAGCAAGGTTAAATTTTACTAACCTAGCTAAACCTTGAATTCCAAAAAAATTCGATAGCATAACACCTCATAGGCATGATTAGGGTTTATTATAATAAAACTAATTTTGATCAAAAGTTTACTGGGTTGGTGTTAAATTACCTACATAACAATAGTTAAATTGGTAGATCAGTCAAATAGATTAATTGTACATTTTTCAACAAAGCTCGATCAATTTGTTTTTCTTCACATTTTCTATCAATCAGAGTTATCACTGCATCCTTTACATTATTGTTAATTTCTTGGTAGACCAGATTATGGAAATATGTTATACTAACTTCATTTGGATAGTTTACTAGGTTTCCAAGTTGGTTTGAACGTCTTTATTAAATTAATAAAATCACTCTAGATATCATTAAAAAGGAATATTAAATTAATAACAATCTAGTTATATATTAACCTCGTCGAATTTGGTTTTAAAATTAAAGGATTAACCTCATTGTTTAAAATAAAAACCTCTCAATAATTAAATAGGTATAAAGTTGAATAAAACAATAAAATCCTTTTTCTAAAATTCAAATTAAAAATCTATAAAATATATAATCCCTCTAATCATAATCTAATCTATATATATTACCATGCCACTAACAAATAAATAGGATATTCCCAAATGAAATAATGATTACCCATTTTATAATTATCACAAAACCCCATTTTTTAAAAATAAATTTAAAACAATGAAAGGAAAATAAATAAAAGAGGGGGAATTAAAAAATAAGGGGAATTTTAAATAACCAAGCCCTAAAAAGACCTCACAATATAAAACTAATTTCCTTAAGAGAAAAAAATCCCTAACCCTATTTCTCAAATCTCATTTTCTTTTCTCCTTGTTTGTTTTTCTTCCCCTCTCTTCTCATATCTTTTTCCTTTTCTCTTCTCTTGTTTTTGTTGCAGGTTGGATGGTGGGGAGCCATGGATGATATTCAAAACCAGAGGTATTCCCATTTAATAACCTTATTTTTTTTTTGATATATATATATATATTTGCATAGCAGTGAATTTATTACTATAAATATATATTTTTTTAATTGTTTAAACCCCAAGTTTTATTTGTGGCAGGCAGGAAGAGGAGCAACACTGTGTGGAGGAGGGGATTGGAGTTTCCATGGTAGTGGTAGAGTGTAGCATCAATGGAGGGAAGGCGGAGGACAGACTGTAGGGGGGTCGCAAGGTAAAGGAAGCCGCGACGGGGAAGAGGTCTGCGGGGGGTTTGGCAGCGGCGATGGTTTCAGTGTTAACCGCGAGGGAAAGGGGGATTCCAAATCTAGTATTTTACCAAAAGATGCTAGACATTTTCTCCACACAAGGTATGCACATCTTGATAGCAATTACACACAAGGTCAAAATCATAAAATGCAAAATTCCCATTAAGTACTTAACAAATGATCAACAAGCACACCATTCACTCTTGTATCATTTCAAAAAAAAAAATTATTTCTTAACAATTGGCATGCATAAAACTTATTTTCACCTCTTTCTTTCTTAATATTTTACAAGGAATAAAATGCAATCACTCACACAATGACTTGCACCTAAAAAAAATCAAGGTAAAATTCATTGCAAGCAAGTATTCCTAGTCCACAACCTAAGAAGACAATACAATTTCCAAATGATAAAAAGGGTTAAGAATCAAGGAGGTTTGCCATTCTCATGACATGATAACACATGCAGAGTTCCCAAGGCAAGAATTAATCAAACAAGCATTAAGACTTCATTATTATTTCAAAGAACCCAAGTATAAAAACATACCCTCATCTCTTTCACATCTAAAATCATAACATATATCAAGGTGCAACACAAGACTAATTGTTCCCACAATGCTAACCTTTGATCCCAACCACATAGAGTACATACTAGGGAATAACACCATGCTCGACAAATACACAAGGGCGAGGAAAGGCCCAACTCAACCTTCACAACATAGACCAACCTACTCAAGAGGGGAATCGTCAAGGAGAAACACAATCATCACAAAAACACAAGCAAAAGACTTCAAATATCGTGTGACAAGGTCACCATGATGACAAGATGAGTGGTTGGATATTCCTCTAAGATGAAGGTTGGATGTCAATCCACAACCTCGCTTTGTCACAACTACATAGAGTAGGACGGGGGTCAAACCACCCTCAATCCACTCTATGTCGACTCAATCAAACACACAATACCCCTATATATATTATATTATATATTATATATTAACTTATTACTGCTGTAATATTTTTATTAAGTAATAAACTGAGGTTTTGTAAAAAAATATGTGTTTGCTATGTATATATGCATTTATATATACATATATATATATGAAATAAAATAAACATTGAAAAAATAAATGCTATGTTGAAAATGAAAATAGACTGTGATGCATTTTGCATGGATTGCAGTTTTTTTTTGGGAAAAAAAAATGTATGTGGTGGGGGGGTTCGAACCCCCTACCGTCACCTTTTATTTAGTGGGAATGTGGGGTGGGGGCGCCACCCCCTCCCCACACCCCCACTTCCCCCTTTCCCCCACGGTTAACACTGAAACTGCCGCCGCTACCAAACCCCCAGCAGACCTCTTCCCCGCTGCGGCTTCCTTTACCCTGCAGCCCCCTACAGTCTGTCCTTCACCATCCCTCCACCGATTCTACACTCTACCTATATATATATATCCATTCTTTATGACAATAGCTGACAGTGTTGTTCTTGTGCTCCGATTTGAAGAATTTTCTTGACATAGTGGTTAGAGATCGTATGGTTGTTCCTAGTGTTTACAATGTGCTTGTGGATGTCTCCTGATCATGTTCCTATCTTTGGATTGGTCTGTAAAGAGAAGTGTGAATCATGAAAGAAGAATATTCTTAGAAAACCTAGTGTTAACTTTAGTCTTGGCTGACTTGATTGTTTTCACTATTTGTGGAGATGCATTGAAGATTATAGAAGCATGTTGTGGCATGGAGGATTGAGTGTGAGTCTTAGCTAAGGCATGGCCTGTTCATCATACTTTTCTAAATCTTTCCTTAGCTAAATTTTGTAATAGGTCTAGACCTATTTCTGTGTATGTTTTATAATGCCAACCTTAGAGATTGTTCCAATTGTTGATGAATGTAATGCCGACCTTGATGTACATTCCAAGGTTGATGAATTGTATAAAAGCATGTAATAGAGTAGCAAAAATGTGTGTGTGTGTGTGTGTGAATATGAAGAGATAAGTGCGAAGGTGTGAAAGAGCAGAGCAGAGAAGTTATATTGTGCTTTAATGGAACTAAATCCTGGCATGGAGTAGATGCTACTTAATCAGTTCACCCCTTTAGTAGTAAGCCACCCTTTGGCAGTGAGCCATTTTTTGCAGTGAGTAATTTGGGCAGTGAGCCCTATAGGTAGTGAGCTTCTATTTTTTAGCATTGTTATAACTCATATTTCTGTGGGCTAACACCCACCGTGGTTTTTCCCTTTTAGGGTTTTCCACGTAAAAAATCTAGTGTCTACTATGTTGGATGTTTGTTTGTGATTAAGTTTATGGTTTCATGTTTTCATGGTTAAATCTGATTATAAGAAATTAAGTTGTTGATGGTTTGATGTACATATGAGGCTAAGTTTTTGTGAGAAATAATTCACCCTTCCCCTCAGTTGTCTGGTGTATTTCAACAATTGGTATCAGAGCAAGGTTCCTCGGTGGTAATCTTAACAGCTTGAGGTAGATCTAGGATGTCTTACAAGAAGGAGGCTCTGCAGTTTGATGGGATGAATTATGCAACTTGGAAGATTTGCATCAAAATCCATCTACTTTGCATTGGTTATAAAGTATGAATAGTGACATAGACTGAATATACCATGCCAGAGAATGGTCTGACAACTAAAGATGAAGTTAAAGAATATGAGGTGAATATAAAAGCTAGAGATGCTCTGTTAAAGGTCATGGATTATGAGTATGCTAAAGATGTCTAGGATAAGCTGAGTAATCTGTATGAAGGAGATGATTCCGTAAAGAATGCCAAATTGCAAGGACTGAAAGCCAAATATGAAAGTCTTAAAATGGGAGAAGATGAAAACATAGCATCCTCCATGCAAAAGGTTGATGAACTTGTTACTGGAATCAAAGGTATGGGAGGAACTATTGATGAAACTGAAGTTGTGATAAAAATTCTTAGGTCTTTACCTAAATCCTATGCTCACAAGGTAGTTGCAATTGAAGAAATAATGACTATGAAAAAGATTAATAAGGATTAGTTGCTTGGTGAGATTACTACTTTTGAAATGAGAGAATTTTGCGATGCTCTGCCAAAAGTAGAAACTACTTTCAAAGCCAGTACTTCAAAAAAGATCTCCAGAGAAGAAAAGTACAAGGTAGAACATGATGATGAGCTTGATGAAATTGAAGCCAACTTTGTTGATAGACTGCAAAGAGGTTCTGGTAAGTTCAAAGGCAAATTACCTTTCAAATGTTTCTCTTGTGGTAAAGTAGGTCATTATGCTCACAGATGTCCTGAAAGAATTGAAAGGAATAGAAAACAATTTGAGAATAGGCCTAGAGCTCCAAATAAATGTTACTATGTTAGATATTTTGATGATGAAGGTGTGATGGATCATGAATCTGATGATGCTAGTACTAGTGCAAATGAATGCTTGTTTATTGCTATTAAAGAAGAACGCGTGTCTACTAATCTTGCTAGCTGTGTGAAGGGAAAAAAACTAGTGGAAGAAAGTGCTTTGGCTATTCAGATTGAGAAAGATAAGGACGAATGGATTATTTATAGTGGATGCTCACATCACATGACTAGTGACAAAAGTAAGTTTGTAAGTTTGGAAAAATATGATGGAGGACTAGTTAGGTTTGGAGACAATGCAACTGGTAAGATTTGTGCAAAAGGATCTATTTCATTTGATGGAGAGCATAACACTGACAATGTTCTCTATGTGAAGGGTTTAAAGAATAATCTTTGAGTGCTGGTCAGATGTGTGACAAAGGTTATGATCTGAGATTCAAAAACAATGGATGCAAGATAATGGAAAGCTCCAGAACTGTGATTGATATTGGTAAGAAGACCAGAGGTAATATCTATCAATTAAAAGGAACTAATTATTATTGTTTATTAGCCCAAGCAGATGAAAGTTGGTTGTGGCATAGAAGGTTGTGTCATATAAATTTTGATAATATGGTAAAGATAAGTTTAGGTCAGACTATAGAGATCTACCAAAACTTGTAAAACCCTCTAATACTATTTGCAAGGAATGTTAGTTGGGGAAGTAGACAAGAACAAGTTTCAAGAGTAAAGAGAAATTTTATGCTGGTTTGCTAAATCTAGTTCATATAGATCTATGTGGTCCTACAAGGATAAGAAGTCTGCAAGCTGGCATGTACTTCATGTTGCTTATTGATTATTATTCTAGAATGACTTGGGTTACTTTTCTAAGAGACAAATCAAAAGCCCTAGAGAATTTCAAATCCTTCAAAGCAATGGTTGAAAATGAAATAGAACTAAAAATCAAATGCTTGAGGTTTGATAGAGGAGGTGAGTTCACATCAAATGAATTCAACATTTTCTGTGAAGAGCAAGGAATAAAAAGACAATTGTCTATACCTATAACTCCTCAGCAAAATGGAGTTGTGGAAAGGAAGAACATGACAATTCAAGAAGATGCCAGAACAATGATGAAGGAGGCCTACCAGAAGTCTTCTGAAAAGAAGCTATACATACTGTTGTCTACATTCAAAATAGAGTTCAAGTGAAAGGTAATGGCACTAAAACCCCCTATGAATTATGGTATGGAAGAATTCCAATAGTAAGATACTTCAAAGTCTTTGGAAGCAAATGCTATATCAGAAGAGATGAAGACCTAGGGAAATTTGATACAAGATGTGATGAAGGAATCTTCCTTGGATACTCTACCAAGAGTAAGGCCTACCAGTGCTACACCAAAAAGTTGAAGAAGATTATGGAGAGTGCAAATGTGAAAGTGGATGAAGGCAAAGGAAAAACATCAGTTCAGATTGGCTATGAGTCAGATGAATCTATTGATATAACTCATGAAGAAAAAGTTAAACAAGAAGACAATCAAAGTGAAGAAGAAAAGGCTCTGGAAATTGCTAAAACTCCCAGGTATGTAAGAATCAATCACTCTGAAGATCAAACTATTGGAGACAAAGAGAAAGGAATCACTAGTAGAAAAACAGAAATAAATGAATAAATAAACTACCAAAAATTGGTCATGTGATCAGTAGTTTGGTCATGTGACCATTGGTGGTTTATTACCAGTCATTTATCTCGCGACCAAATTTATGACCAAACAAATTTTAGTCATTAATTTGGTAGTATATTTAGTCATTAATTTGGTAGTATATTTAGTCATCAATTTGGTAGTATATTTAGTAATTTGTTAGTATATTTAATCATCAATTTGGTAGTTTATTTAGTCATTGATTGTTGTTAACTGGTCATTTAATTAGTCACTGATTTCCATCCATTGGTAGTATATTTGGTCATTTTAATCATTATTTTTCTGTCAACTGGTCATATATAAACAACTAGTACATGATAAACATCAACAATGCCATTTTTTGTTAATAAAATTCAACAAATTTGCTCAAAGGATTGAAACAACAATGCTGGAAAATAATTCACTGTATATAAAATATGTTACAAAGAACTCGTTTATCAAAAAATCTACTCAAAGGATTGAAACAACAATGCTGGAAAATAATTCACTGTATATTTAAACTGTATATAAAATATGTTTCAAAGAACTCTATATAGAGAGTTTTGAAGATAGAATCTTTCTGCAGTATGCAAACTACTAATTTATTATGCTTTTAAAACTAAAAAAACTAAAACTAAAGCTAAAAAGCCATCAGTGTGAATGCATGTCTTCAGTGATGCCATTATTGCACATGGAGTGGGCTGTAAATGCATCTAGAAGGCACTAGTTTTGCATTTTCTCCTTGCTCTATACCTATCCACAATCAAAAAACTCAAAATTTGTTTATATTTTTAAAAGATTTATGAAACTTTAAAATATGAAAAATAAAGTGGGATGATAAGGAATTTTACAACAATATAGGTATATATTATGAAAGTATTCAAGAAGAAATGCATATACAGGTCTAATAGTCAAACTCCATAGTTTATTTATTTGATTGAAACACAGTATGATCTATGCAAAGGTAACCCCTGTCATATGCAATTTCAATTGAACAACATTGAGGGCTAATGTTCAAGTTTGACTCACACAAATAATGCTACAACAATATGAAATTTACCAATAATTACTAATCTGTCTGCAATAGCAAATGACTTTAAATGCATTGACTGTGAGTAAATGCATATTGAATGTCTTTAAATACAAGTACATGGTTATATTCACATGAAACTTGTACCAAGTCATCTCATGGCAAGAAAGGAATGGGTGTGAGTTGACCAAATTTTGAATTTCAACTTTTGAATTTCAGGGGTTAGATCTATAGGTGGAGGATTGATCTTGCACCCATTTTTGTATTGCTAACATGACTTACTCCATCACTCTAAAATACAATAAACCATAATTTACCAAAAGAAAGCACTAGCATATAAATAGTCTTCCAATATTAAAGAATTTTACAAACTGAATGCACTAATACTGAATGGAACTCAATAGTATTAATGCAATAAGATCCACCTTACACTATATGTATCTTACACATAGACACGACAATAAAGACTGAAGTAGATTGAAAGACAGGAGGAAAACCAACAAATGGTACCAAAGAAGTGGTCAGTCATGACAAGAAAGAAATATGCATATTAAAAAAAACTCACTTACACACCATCCTTATTGGTCTTGTTCTCCAAATACTTTCTCAAAATATCATCCACTGTTGGGTTACGTGGAAGCTTAACCAACTGCAATCAAAATGGTATGAACTTTATATAACTTTGATGCTAAACAACCAAAATACGTAGACCATCACATACTAATCAAAACATAAGCATATTAATTCTAGTAAAAATATTCTAGTAAATGGATGTGAAAGTCTAAATGATACATACTGCTCAAAATATAAATTGAATATACATACTAGACTCAAGTTATAAAGATATGCACAAAATGGATTTTGCAAGGATGCTCTCAAAATCTTTGAATTAATTAAGCACTCTGGACCATATCCTAACATTGTAATCTTTGCTTGTATTCTAGGTGCATGCAACCATGTAGGTTTAGTGGATGAGAGCTATACATACTTCAATCACATTTGTAACCCGTATTGCATTACACCTATAGTTGATCATTATGTGTGCATGGTTGACCTCCTTGCCCATGCTAGATATGTTGAAGACACCCTAAACTTTATCATTGAGATACCTATTAAATCTGTGCTGGTTGTATGAATGTGTTTTCTTGGTGTGTCTAAAATTGACAAAAACTACAATTGTAGCAAACAACACATGTTTGAGAATCCATAATGTTTATGGATAGGCTCTTCTCGCATCACTACGAGAGCTATCAAGAGTTAGTGCGGGAGTGCAGGAAGTTTCTCACACTCCCGCACTGACTCTTGATAGCTCCTATGGTGATGTGGGAAGAGCCTAGGCTGCATCTCCAGGAAGGATAGAGGAATTTTGTCATTTGTTGTAGTGGAAACTTCCCTGGTAGACATGTATGCAAAATGTGGAAGCATTGACAAGGCATGCGAACTGTTTGGCAGAATGCCTCAAAGAGATGTCGTCTCATCGAATGCAATTATTGCGGGATATGCACAAAATGGATTTTTTGAAAAGGCTTTAGAAACTTTCAAGCAAATGCAATTAGCAGGTGTAAAGCCAAATTCCACAACCTTTGCCAGCATCCTCCCCACCTGTGCAAAAATGGGAGCTTTGGAATAGGGTATGGACATCCATCAAAGAAAAAAGGATAAAGGAATTCTATCAGATGTTGTAGTTGCAACTACCCTGGTAGACATGTATGCAAAATGTGGAAGCATAGAGAAGGCACGTGAACTATTTGAAAAAATGCCTGAAAGAAATGTGGTTTCGTGGAATGCCATGATTGCAACAAGTATATCTTGCTCCTTTGGTTAGTTCTATTAGTTTGTGGATTGAGTGTTGTATGCTTTTTCATGAGTCGTATAACCCACTTCCCTAATAGAAACATCCCCCTAAGGAGAAGTCTTATATTAATGGGTTCTAGTGCTCCCAATAGAAACATTGTACCAACATCGAAAAATCCATTGAACACTTACTTTATAAAAGGAGAAACACAAACTTTGCAAGATATCATACCTCCTACAACTACAATGGAAGAACAAAAATTTCATAATCTTGAAGATCCTATTGATATGATAACACACATGTACCTGAGGAGCAAATTCAACAACTTGATAAAGAACTAGTTAATTTTCAAGCATTTGTTGAAAAAGAAAGGATAGCAGAAGAAGTTGTGCCTATTGTTCATAATTTTTAAGAGAGTTGTTAAAACAAGGACAGGATGGTGTGAACATACTCCATGGCTTAGTGAATCATAATGTTATGTCTGTGACTGAATGTGTGAACATTATTAACAATATGTCATCACTAACTCATACACAAGTATCGGCACCTATATCGACTATCAGAATGTCTACTTTTACATCAACAATTCTCACTAATAATGCACAAGCTTGTAGTAATGCTACCACTAGTATTGGAGTATCTAATGACATTAATTCACATAATTACAAGGTTATGGGATTCAATTATCAAAACTTGGCACCTAGGGTGACTTCTTATATGAATAATCATTCTAAACCACCCTTCCATTCCACCTATTCTCAACCACCTCTTCATTCCACTTATTCTCAACCACCATTCATTTACAGTTGTTCTCAACCACCTTTCGTTACCACTCACAGCCAATCACCACAAAAATTCATGACCACAGCTTCTAATTGAATCAACTTTTGCAAGGCATGACTTCTTTACAACAAACGGTGACAAACTTGACTAATTCTTCCCAACCTACTTTATCAACATGTTAGGATTAAGGTGCCATTAACCTTGTAAATCCTATGTAATTAATTACTCCTAATATTGTTTATAAATCACCCATAAGGGTGAAAGGTTTAACCAACAGTGATCTTGTTTCAGCTACATGTTTATATCCGATCCTTGACGCTAATTTTATTTATATTTTATCATTGTAAATCTAGACCATTCACCATTAGGTCACAAATCTGATGGTTGATATTATGTCAGTTTTCTTTCCCTAGAATAAAATCCCCTTTTATAAGGATATTTGTACTACTTTTTTTTATTAGAGTTGAGACTTGTAATAGGTGTTGCTGGATTGAAGTCTAAAGAAGGAGAGGAAGTGCATGTATTGTAATCTCATATTTGAAGATAATACAAATTGGAGCCTCTTTTCTTGGTGGATTTTTTTACTTGAAAGGGTTTTCTCCATGTTACATACTGTGTTATGTGTTCTATTCTTAATGCTTGTTATTTCTATATAGTGGGTTTTATTTATGTTACAATTTCTATTGATTCTATATTGTTTAGAGGGCCTAAATAAGGTTTGAATCAGATTTCCATTGTGTAGTTTGCACCTTTATTTCTAACACAACATATCATGCCAGTAGTCCTTTATCTTATGCAATCGTGAGAACTCCTATGCTTGAAAAATTTGAGACTCATCGCTTTGAAAAATATGCTGGTTAAGGAGATCCCAATACTCATGTGGCAACATTCATGATGATGTGTAGTGATTTATTGTATGAGGAGGACCTGCTAGTGAAACTCTTCCCGCGATCTCTCAAGGATACTGCTTTGGAATGGTTTTGGTCTTTACCTCTGAACTCAATAAACTCTTTCTTGTGACTATTGATCAATTCTTACAACATTGCCAAGCAAACATTGGACCCTCAATCTCTTTGATTGAGTTGGTTCATTTTAAACAAGGTTTGAAAGAGAAATTAATGGAATTCATCAGTTGATATCAAGGTCTCATCTCACAAATACAATACTCGATTAAAGATGAAGATCTTCGAAAGGTATTCATTATGAATTTGCAACCTAACATCCATGATAAAACCCTCTTGATGAAGTATAGCTCTTTTCAACATTTATGCATAGCCCTTCATGATTACCATCTTTCATCTAGTCAATAGGAAAACCAAAACTCATCGGCTCAAGTTTGTCAATCGATGGCTAGACCTTCACAAAACAACTTTAAGAGGAATAACATGAGTTTCAACAAGATCAACGAACAATATTCAAACAATTTTCAATCACAAATGTTTTCTATTAGTAATGCTAAATGAGCATCATTTCAATTCAAACAACAATATCAACAGTTTACTCCGTTATCTGAATCTCTTCAATCAATCATGAATCAAGCAGTAAGCAATAATATTTAGAAGCTTCCTCCTATGAAACCATTTGATAGTAAAAGGATACAAGGACCTAATTTTGATGCTAATGCTTTCTGAACGACAGGAGATGACACTGAATGATGTATGTGTCTAACACATGAAATTCAAGACCTCATTGATTCTAATATAATATAGGTAATCGAAGTGAATGACAATGGGAATAATTTGGTTGCCCCTTCGAATTAGAATCTACAGATATTTACAAATCTATTTCCTAAGCATAGCAATAATAATATGGTAGAGTAAAACATAATCGAGCAAGAAGATGACTATCTAGATTATGATGAAATAGTTGGCATGATAGAAGTGGATAAGGAGAATATTAAAGACTCACCTTGTCCATGAGGAAAAGGTATCTATGCTGAGGTTCCTCCACCATTATCCCTTCAAGGATTAGGAGTCAACCTAAATGCACTAGATATGCAAATTGAACAACTACGACAAGATATTATGATACAAGAAAAGGTTGCCATGAAAGAATGTATTCCATTCCACCGCGAAAGGTTTATTCATTGAAATAAGAAAGCAAAAGATCAAAAAAGAACAAGGTGACTATCATCAGTGGGAAATAACAATGATTCCCCTCTTTACAAGCAACAAAAGATTTCAAATATCCATGGATTTGAGAACCAAGCACCGCATGACCATCCTAGAAATGAGAATCAATGAGGTATGAATTACTCACACTTTTTACAAAACTTGATGGAGCACCTTTCTAAGATGCGCATGGTGCAAGTTTGAACTTCTCTTAAATAAAATGCAAATATGACCCTTGATACTCTTGTAAGGTCAAGGATACTGATATTTTACCTTTGTTGTGACCATTCTTCTATTTGTTTCAACATTCTTCTATCTTGCCTCTCCTCTATTTTATTGTTGTGTGTCATGCCTTAGGGGCATAGCATTGTAGAGGGTGTTCTGGGGCATCCTCCTATGTGGTGATCCTAAGGCACTTGTTCTCCTCTCTCATTTTATGGTTTACCTTCTTCAGTGATTCTACCTAGTTGGTGGATGACGAAAACAAACAAATACTGATATGGACCATGCGTCCCTTCAGCAAGTAAGAAAAAATGGACCTAGTCCATATATGAAGATGGGGTTGATCTATATCTATATTCGACGCTTGACTAGTAGAATCATTCCGTGTGATGTATCATCTTATGGCATTTCTTGTGACTAACATTTTACAATCCACTCAATCTTCTCTCGTACACTTTGATTGGTATCTCACCTTGTTGCTACACTCAGTTTTGAAGTACCTGCAGTATAACCAAACAGTTATAATCGACTCCAAACGTGTGACTATAGCCTTGGGCCTTGATGTGATTATTTTCGTGCATAGCTTTATGATGTTATATGGTTGTTATCTTAGAGTAATATTTTCTAACCATCTTGTTGTTTATCTTAGCATACTATATCAATGTGTTTGTGGGAACATTCGATGATCGTAAGCACATGTCACCTTGGGGGCATGGGCTTTGCAAAAGCTCTTGTCTCCTCACATGTCTTCTCTCTACCTTAATGTGCTTGATATCAGTAATCGACATCAACCACCTTAAGGTGGGGGCATATATAATGATATCTGTATAATGATTTTGATACTAACAAAGCATATTTGTAGTCCCTCTCTACAAGGCAAGATGTTGTATCTCCGGTGTGAGTACACATCCTTATATCAATTGCAATAAAAAATCCCTCTCTATAAGGTGGGATAATGTATCTCTTGAGCTAGTGCGTATCCTTTTATACAAAATCCCTCATCGTGAGGTGGGATGGTGTATCTCTTGAGCTAGTGCACATATTTTTATACCAAGTCCTCATCAGGAGGTGGGGTTGGATCTTGAGCTATCCTCCGTGTTTTTAGCAGTTGTTGTGGCATAAGCCCAACTGTCAAGTGTGTCTATAGTGTGTTTGAGATGGTGGGACTTAGTAATAATCTTCTTCCATCACTCGTGTTTTCCGTGTATAAGACGTATAGTATGTCTATGGCATGCTATACGACACTCGTGTATTCCATGTGTCTTCCATGCATTTTCCCTCGTGTGTGGTTTCAAGGGTGTAGTAATGAGATCCTGCCACACTCAGGTTTTGTTTAGTGTGTTTTCCCTTGTGTGTGGTTTCAAGTTTGTAGCGATGAGCTCCTCCCACACTTGGGTTTTGTTTGACGTGTTTTCCCCCATGTGTGGTTGCAAGGGTGTATCGATGAGCTCCTCCCACACTCGAGTTTTGTATGGCATGTTTTCCCCCAAGTGTAGTATCAAGGGTGTATTGATGAGCTCCTCCTACATTTTAGGTTTTGTAGTACATGATTTTTAGGATATCATTTGTTATGAAAATGCTATATCAATGTCTTCATTATGTTTTGCGTGACTGCTCTCATGTCTTCATTGTGTTTTATGTGTCTTCAATACTGCCTTCTACATGTCTTGCATGCTTCCTACTATCTTCATTGTGTTTTATGTGTCTGAGATGTGTCTTCTAGTGCTTACGTGAGACTCGGGGCTAGAAATAGTTCCTTAATCTTTGTGTATGCCTTAGCTTCATGTGCCTTGTTGGTTTTTTCCCAGATTTCCCTACAAAGTAGCCATCAATGATCAACAGGATCTCTGGGCCAGGGGCCAACAATATAGGAGATAGACTATATTTTATCTCCTCTTCTTCAGGCTCTGCAAAACCTAGGGGGGTGTTCCCTACTCAACATCCATGGGAATATACATACAAGGGCTGGGATGCTGACAGAAAGTAGATAAGTCCTCTTGTGAGTAGACCAAAACTATAAGATAAGAGCAAAGAGGCTAGCTTTGGGCCTATGTTCAGTTGTAGATAGAGGACTAAGGATCCTAAAACTAATTCTACTATCCTAATGGTTGTTTTAGAGTTTGATTTTGATTCTGTGTTTGGATGCAAAGCTGGACATGGTATATAACATCAACACAGAGCTAGATTGGTGCCTATCCAGGGCTTGGAGTCAGTAGACATACACATGCAAATGTTTGGCATAAACATAACAAGACTAGATTTCAAGGGGATTTCATCATATTTGCCTTACAAATATATCCCAGAATAGAGTGTTTAGTCATCTCTGCTTATGATATCCTTACTGCAATATACTTTCCTCAACACTTAACCTGAAAATAGTTTAATCTATCCCTTCAACAGAAGTTAAGAGATCAAGCATTCAATATAGTAAACCTATATCCTAGAACCCAAGACACCCCTTAGATATCCAGATTCAAAAGAAAAGCATATTCAATACAGGAGATAGACAACAATACACATGTAATGTAGCATTACTCATCTAAAACAGCATGAAACCAATGAATTTATGCACAATACATAAGGCATGAGATTCATAAACTCACAAGATCCACTACACAAAGTGACCAAATCAGTTGTATTGTATTACAGAACCCAAATGTTCAACTTTCAACAACAACAGAATGAGAAACACAACTTGCTATATACAACAAGGAAAGTCCTCCACATTAATTACATGGTCATTACCAAAAATCACCAGATACAATTCATCTCAAAGGAATGGTGCTCAGAAGTCATCAATGCAGCAGGCAAGAGAGACCTCGAGCCTTGCGCCGCCACTTGGAAGTCCTCATCCATAATCGAGCAGCCTAATCATTCATGCCATCGTCCACACCCCTGCACGACCGTTATTGATGGCTCAACCACCTGCATTTCACTTGAAAACTGTCGCAATGTTCAAATGGGAAGTTCCCGCCAAAATGCGTTTTACTGAAGGTTCAAATTATGCAGGAAAATAATCCCACATGCATGGTGCAAAGACCTCCTTATCACTTTATAAACATGGCCACATGCATAATAGGTGTCAAGCGCTTTTGCCACGCTCGATGCACGGCCCTCAGTCAAAAGCCCATCGACAAGACCCAAACCATTGGCACACTCCCAAATCCTCCTGCCAATCTCAATAGTCACACCGATGCCTACCATCAACTCCACCATCGGCCAAACCTGAACCATCGAGCCAGCTCTCCAGACTCCCACCGATAGTATGTGTCTCGCCGATCGCCATATCACATCTCATTAGTGGTTACCAATCCACCTTCCTCCTCCGTCGGTATGACCAAAGCCATTGGCGAACCACAAAATGCCCTCACTGATAGCACCACTCTCTCTGATGACCACTCCATACTCCCCTATTGGTGTGACCAACACCATCGGGCTAGCTCATGTATACACCTCCAATACACCATGTCACAATGATGCCTCCCGATCGGCAAGAAAATAACCATCGGCCCAATGCAATCCATCCTCGCCGATAACATCGGTCACTCTGATGAAAACCTTCCTCGGCGAGACATACGCCGATGACTCCTCCGTCAGCCAAACCCTCCCCATCGGTGGACCCTCCAATAGCTAGCATGATGTGCAATCTCATGCCGATGAACACTTGAATCACCCTCATCGGCATGACTACCCCCATCGGTGAACCACAAAATGATTCAATCGATAGACCATATCACACCAATGAAAAGAAAACCTAGGGTTTAAAAGAGGAAACCCTCCAACATGCAAGTTCAAACTCCAAGCCAAAATGGGTACCAACACTGGCTCCGAATGGGGACGTGCAAGTGTAAAACTGTAGCGAGAACCAGATCTCCGAGCAGACCAGCCAAAACCCAAAAAAGCACAAACATGTATAGAACATTTATAATATATATATATATATTTTACACATGTGCACAAAGATAAGTCATTTATGCAAAATAAAACTTGAGGAAATGACCATGCACAGGAAAATCCAGTACTTCACCATCTAGGGCCTGGAGGAAATAAGAACCCTCCCCATGAGTACTGCAAACCTAATATGGGCCCATCCATAAGGGTTCAAACTTACCATGTTTGCCCTTGTCCTAACTTTTTGCATTCTAGATGAGCACCAGATCATTGACTTGAAACTTCCTTTCTATAGCTCTCCTGTCAAACAGATACCTCACACCTTGTTGTCTCTTGAGATTGACCTGGTGGGCTTTCCTCCTGCTTTCATCCAATGCAACTAGCTGGTTTACTCTTTCTATCATAGAGTCTTCAATCTCCTCATCACTCTCTTGGAGGAATCTATAAAGTAGTAGGAGATTGTTTATAGGCAGCCTTGTTGATGCACCATATACTAGTTCAAAAGGTGACATTCCAATAGCTTTCTTCACTGTCACCCTGTCAGCCCATATTGCTAACTTTAATTTTGAATCCCAAGCCCTCTTGTTCTTATCCAGTATCCTCTTAATAATTTTCATGATGCTTTTATTGTTTGATTCTGCTTGACCATTTCCCTGTGGGTGGTATGGTGATGCATATGATAGATTTATCCCATACTTGTTGCAAAAATCAACAAATTCACCTGATCTAAAGCACATTGCATTATCTGTGACTATCTTGAATGGTACTCCAAACCTAATAATAATATTTTCCATTATGAAATCCATCACCACCTACTTGTGGCCCTCTTAGTTGGAATGGCCTCAATCCATTTGGTAAAGTAATCAGTTGCCACCAAAATCCAACTGTGTCCCCCACTTGACTTCTCTACAATTTCCCCTATGAAATCAATTCCCCATTGTTGAAATGTAGCATCCACAGTTATAGTTCTAATGGGCAGTGCACCTTCATATCTCAACTTTCCTAGGAACCTTTGGCAAGGGTCACACTTCCTCACTAACCTTTGTGCATCTGAAAAGAGAGTGGGCCACCAATATCCTGCTCTGAGAATCTTATGAGCTGTTGTTTGGGCAGTATAATGTCCACTGCACAATCCTTTATGCATGTCATTCAAAACATTGTTGGCTACATCTTCATCCACACATCTTAGCAGCACACCATCAGGGTTCTTCCAGTATAGCTCACCTTGAACAATGACATACCTGATTGCATGTAGTTTTAAAGTTCTCTTTTGACTGTCACTGAAATGGGAAGGACAATTCAGATTTTGCAAGTAATATATGATGTCCTTATACCATTCAGATTCTGATACATTTACAATCTCATTTTGGACTGCATTGACTTGGCATGCTTCCAAGTTTGACTGTGCCATCATCTTGGCTAATCCTTGTCCTCTTACCAATTTGGTAATTTGTATTTCTATGTTGAATTCCTGCAGTTTATTTATCCATCTGCACCTTCTTCCAGTCACCTCCTACTGAGTGAATATGTCTTTGACTGCTACATGAGGTACATATGCAATTATCTGGGATCCTACCAGGTATGGCCTGAAACTCTTGATTGCTCTGACTAGTGCATATGCTTGTTTCTCCATGATATCATATTTTAACTCAGAAGCCTGCAAGGACATACTGAAGAAAGCTATGGGCTGCTCAAAACCATCCTTATTTTTCTGTAACAAACATGCAGCAATAGTGTGAAAAGAAGCAAATGAAAACAATTGGAAAGGCCTAGAGAAATCAAGGGATTTAAGAACAGGGGCCATCTTGATTGCTTCCTTGATATCCTGAAAAGACTTGCATGCTTCACCTTCCCAACTAACAATTTCATCTCTCTTCAGCATCTTAGAAATATTCCTTGTGGTTTCTGCAAAGTTGGGAACAAATCTCCTAACAAAATTTATTTGTCCAAAGAAGGACTGAACTCCTTTTACTGTCTTAAGCATCTAAATTCTGTCAATTGCAGCCACTCTTTCAGGATCTATCCTAACTCCATCCTTGGAAACAATGTGCCGTAGGAGCTTTCCTTCAACCACCCCAAAAGCACACTTCTTTGGATTTAGAGAAATGCCATTCTCTAGTGCTCTTATGAAAATCTGCTCCAAGTGCAAACAATGCTGCTCTTCCCTCTTTGAATAGGCAGTCAGATCATCCTGATATACAACCAAAATTGAGTCAATCAACCCTGCAAAAGCAACATCCATTGCTCTTTGAAATGTAGCACCTGCATTTGTCAGTCCAAATGGCATCCTAACATACACATATGTTCCCCATGGAGTGGTGAAGGCAGTCTTGTATTGTTCTGATTCCTTTACCTTCACCTGATTATAACCTGAGAATCCATCCATCATGGATAGGAGTTCACAACCAGTTACTTTCTGCAACATAGCTTCCATATTAGGCAGTGGATAATTATCCTTTAAAGAGGATACATTCAAATTCCTAAAGTCAACACAAAGCCTAATAACACCATTCTTTTTTCTGACTACAACAAGGTTAGACACCCAAGTTGAATGTCTAATTGGCACAATTATTCTAGCCTCCCTAAGCTTTTTGAGTTCTTCTTGCATTTTTGGAGCTAAGGTAGGATTAATAGGTCTTTACTTTTGTCTAAATGGCTTAGCTCCAGGCTTCAATGGGATCTCATGCTGGAATAGGTCTTCTCTATAGGCTTTTAGGTCCTCATATGACCAAGCAAAAATATGTTTATACCCTTTCAGCAATGCAATCAGCATACTCCTGATATGTGGTTTGAGTTGCTTACCAATGTATACGTTCTTGGGGGCCTAAGATGTCCCCAAATTTATCTCTTCTAGATCATCCTTGTTTGTGGGAGATGTCTTTGTGACCAATTGGTCTCTACTATCAAAAGCTCTTTCTAAAGCTACTAACCCTCTAGGGATTTTATTAGTCTTCAACTGAATTATCTCTTTCCCCATAAGAGTTTCTTTTCCATCTATAGTCTCTACAAAAGCTTGAAAATCAATTTCTTGATTCTCAAATTCATCTATGCAGTGCAAAAATTTTAACAAGTCCTTTTCATCATTAAACACTTGCCAACTGCATATGTTTTCTAGTACTGCAGCTGATTTTAATTTCTACATTTGTAACATCTGATAGAGTAATATCATCTAGCCTTATTGCCACATTAGCTAAGAAATCAGCCATAACATTCTTTGATCTCTCTACCCAGCCTATTGAAAATGCATCAAATAATTCAATGGTATCCCAAACAGCATGCTTATATTGTTTTAATCTTTTGTTTTTTGAAGCATACCTATCTCTAACTTGGGATACAATTAGCTCAGAATCCCCAAATACCCTTAGCATCTTAATTCCATGTTTGGTGGCTATATTTAGGCCTAAGAGTAAGGCTTCATACTCTACAATGTTGTTTGTGCAAGCAAACCTTAGCAAGAAGGAGAATTTGAGGAGCTTACCAGCTGGAGACAGGAAAACAACTCCAGCTCTAGAGCCTTCTTTTGCACAAGCTCCATCAAAAAACATGGTCCATAAACCTTGCTGGTCCAGCTCTTCAATGCAAACATTTTTTTCTTTATCCTCTTTATCATCTGAGACAACCTTGAAGTTATCACAGTCAGTGTTCACAAAGCATATCTGTTCCTCTGCTTCTTGGTCTTCCACTATCTCTAATGATCTTTCTTCTCTGATTAGCTTAACATCCCTACCATTCACTGGAATCATGGCATATGACAAGTCCAGCTACATACTTCCACCAATTAGTGCTGCCCATCTTCTTGATAACAGCATAGCATACTGTGGCTTGATGTCAACCACTGTTATATTCATTTTATATCTCTTTTCAGGAAATGCTGCTAGTCTGAAATCCACATCCTTCATGATTCCAATAATTGGTACCTCTCTGGCATCCATAGCATAACATTTTCCACATGCCTTGTCTATTTTCAATCCAGCTTGTTGCATGATGGCTAAAGGCATGATATTTGTAGATGCTCCAGAGTCAAGCATACAATTTCTAATTATTTTTCCATTTATAACCAAGGATACATAAAATGGTTCCACTTGTGAAGGGCACTTTGTCATAGTCACTCCTAAATAGACCTTAGGAGCCTCATCTTCTTCATTACATAAGACATGCTTTTCACCCTGGATCTGAACATTTTGCTTAACTTGGCAAGGCACTCCTGAGATTAGGGATACTGTCCTATTCTTGATTTCTTCAACCTTCATGAGTTCCATAAGTGGGACAGAGACTTTTATTTGAGAGAGGACTTGAGTGATATAAAATGGAGCATAATTTTGTATGACAGTTGTAGCTTGCTCCACGGTCTTATTCTTATCCTAGACTGATTTAGCATGTATCTTCATAGTTCCCTGATCATCATTCTTGTTTTGGGAACCTTTGCTTTGATCTTCAACCTGGGGGATTCTATTTTTTGGTCCTTGAGATTCATGACCTGTTCTTTGTTTAAAGTTTTGCTTATTATTACCCCACTGCCTTTTTTGTGGTTCAATCCCCTTATGACCATGCACTGGCTGACTTGCAAGAGCATTCTTTGGTTGATGTGGGCTGCTTATCTGAGCTTTACCTCTGATATTGTAGTTGCTCTTGACTTGGGCCACTGATGTAGCTGTGAGGGCCCTAATTTCCTCATCAGGTCTTTGTAGGTTACTCAGAAAACTGTGTGAGCTTTGAGCGTATGCATAGCTATCTCCATTATCTTCATCATAAGAATCTTGCTGACAGGCCTGAGTTCCATCATCTGTACTCTCATCAGCATCACAAGGAGGGTGTCCACTTCTTATGGACAACATATTAACATCATCATCTTGCACATAATGTGACTCATTGCATTCATTACAGGATACAGCATTATCATACAAAGACTGAGCAATCATGCACTATGACTGTGAATGTGGCATCTGACAGATTATGCACCATGGAGTATCATCAACAATATTTATAGCTTTCTTTAGAGGATCAGGAGTTTCTTTAACATATTGAGTTCTCTGATTTGTGTTGTTATGTGGGAATATAGGCTTACCATTGTGCCAATTGGTATTATATGGCATATCATGCAATGATGGTTTTTTTCCTGCCTTTGGTAAACTTGCCTATCAAGACCTATCCCTTTTTCACTTCTAGCCAGTCTATAGCTTAGGTCCTTAACAACATTTGCCAATTTATCTATTTTATCTTCAGGGGCAAATGTATTACCTTGAGTGTTCTGAGGCTTGTTTGGATTCTGTAAAATTTTCACATCATCCCTTCTGTTTGTCTTGCCTGATGCCTTCATATTATTCTCAATATTCACTGCAATTCTGAAAGCATCCCTGATAGTAGCAGGACCTTTATCTCTTAATCCATTTGTAGTTTTGGCATCAAAAGCATTGATGTACAATATTATTCACATTGGTTCATTTGGCCTCATGTGATATGGCAATTTGTTCAACACTTTAGTAAATCTTGCATTAAAATCTGTAACCTACTCATTTGACCCTTTAGTGATACTGGTAAACTCATTTACAAAAAAGCTAGGGTTAGTCTTGTCACCATATTGCTCCTTAAACATTCTTTTGAAATCATCTCATGATGAAATGCTCTGGTCAGGCAGATTCTTGTACCATTCTCTAGCCTCATCTACTAAAGATTACATGAATGACTTCATGAAAACATCCTCATGCTCAACCTCAAAGTTATCCATGACATTTTGAAAAGCTTTTAAATGATCTTCTCCTAACACAGTGTTATTTCCTAAAAATTTAGGCACTTGCAGCCTTAGATGCTTGTCCATGGGGTTAGGATACCCAGGAATACCATCAAACACTAGCTGTCTAAATCTATCCAATTGCATGGGTTGTCTATCAAACTGATTAACATTGATATTTCTATTTGCATTCTGATTTCTTTCATTGTTTAATGGCATCCTATCATCATTTACATTTTGTCTTTGATCATTATGCTGATGTTGCACTTCATCCCTTTGCTGATGTCTCTGCACATTTGCATTCTCAAGGGTAGGAATTGAATCATTTTGAGCAGTCCTTAAAGCTTGCACTTTCTATCTCATGTCATCTCTGACTCTCATGGCTTGTAGATATTCTAATTCTACTATTAGGCTTTTGATTTCTTCAGCTAACTATTCTTCTTTAGGCATAGAGGTAGATGGTCTCATACCATTCTGATCATCATCTTCATCATCCCTTAGAGATTCTACCTCTTCAAATCTTTCACCAGGGTCTAAGAAAGGGTGTTCTTGGAACACCTTTGACCTCATCCTTATGCTACCACCCTGTTGCCTCTCATATGCACCCTAAATATCAGCTTCTGCATTTGAAAAATAAGGCACATGTTGTCCTGACAGCCTAGGGTTATCCTGCATATCATCATTATTTCTAGGGGAACCTTCGTGACTAATTGAGACAACTCCTTTTCTTCTGTACATCATCCTTCTTGTTACTGGTAACTCTTCAAATAAAGGATTCTATTGGGATCTTCTCCCCTGCATATAAATTTTACTTTGACCAGTTGGGAGATTACTTCGGAGTCGCCACCTATTTCTAGGAACTGTTTTCTTTTGAAAATCAGGGTTCTTTCACAAATTCCCCTATAGAGTCACCAATTTTTGTTGGTTTTTTCCTAGACTAGATGCTTACTCCCAAATTTCCCTACAAAGTAGCCATTAATGATCAACAGGATCTCTGGGCTAGGGGCTAATAGTATAGGAGATAGACTCTATATTTTAACTCCTCTTCTTCTTCAGGCTCTGCAAAACCTAGGGGGGTGTTCCCTACTCAACATCCATGAGAATATACATACAAGGGCTGGGATGCTGACAGAAAGAAGATAAGTCCTCTTGTGAGTAGACCAAAACTGTAAGATAAGAGCAAAGAGGCTAGCTTTGGGCCTATGTTCAGTTGTAGACAGAGGACTGAGGATCCTAAAACTAATTCTACTGTCCTAATGGTTGTTTTAGAGTTTGATTTTGATTTTGTGTTTGGATGCAAAGCTGGACATGGTATATAACATTAACACAGATCTAGATTGGTGCCTATCCAAGGCTTGGAGTCAGTAGACATACACATGCAAATGTTCAGCATAAACATAACAAGACTAGATTTCAAGGGGATTTCATCATATTTGCCTTACAAATATATCCCAGAACAGAGTGTTTAGTCATCTCTGCTTATGATATCCTTACTACAATATACTTTCCTCAACACTTAACCTGAAAATAGTTTAATCTATCCCTTGAACAGAAGTTAAGAGATCAAGCATTCAATATAGTAAACTTATATCCTAGAACCCAAGACACCCCTTAGATATCCAGATTCAAAAGAAAAGCATATTCAATACAAGAGACAGACAACAAAACACATATAATGTAGCATTACTCATCTAAAACAGCATGAAACTAATGAATTTATGCATAATACATAAGGCATGAGACTCATAAACTCACAAGATCCACTGCACAGAGCGACCAAATCAGTTGTATTGTATTACAGAGCCCAAATGTTCAACTTTCAACAAAAACAGAATGAGAAACACAACCTGCTATATACAGTAAGGAAAGTCATCCACATTAATTACATGGTCATTACCAAAATTCACCAGATACAGTTCATCTCAAAGGAATGGTGCTCAGAAGTCATCAATGCAGCAGGTAGGAGAGACCTCAAGCCTTGTGCCACCATTTGGAAGTCCTCATCCACAATCGAGCAACCTGATCATTCACGCCATCGTCCACACCCCTACACGACCATTATTGATGGCTCAACCACCTGTATTTCACTTGAAAACTATCACAGCATTCAAATGGGAAGTTCTTGCCAAAATGCGTTTTACTGAAGGTTCAAATTATGCAGGAAAATAATCCCACATGCACGGTGCAAAGACCTCCTCATCACTTTATAAACATGGCCACATGCATAATAGATGTCAAGCACTTTTTCCACGCTCGACGCATGCCCCTCAGTCAAAAGCCCATCGCCAAGACCCAAACCATCAGCACACTCCCAAATCCTCCTACCGATCTCAATAGTCACACCGATGCCTACCATCAACTCCACCATCGGCCAGACCTGAACCATCGAGCCAGGTCTCCAGACTCCCACTGATAGTATGTGTCTCGCCGATTGCCATATCACATCTCGTTAGTGGTTACCAATCCACCTTCCTCCTCCGTCGGTATGACCAAAGCCATCGGCGAACCACAAAATGTCCTCGCTGATAGTACCACTCTCTCTGATGACCACTCCATACTCCCCTGTCGGTGTGACCAACACCATCAGGTTAGCTCATGCATACACCTCTGATACACCATGTCACAGTGATGCCTCCCGATCAGCAAGAAAATAACCATTGGCCCAATGCAATCCATCCTCGCCGATAACATCGATCACTCCGATGAACACCTTCCTCAGTGAGACATACGCCGATGACTCCTCCGTCAGCCAAACCCTCCCCATTGACGAACCCTCCAACAGCTAGCCCAATGTGCAATCGCATGCCGATGAACACTTGAATCACCCTCATCGGCATGACCACCCCTGTCAGTGAACCACAAAATGATTCAGCCGATAGACCATATCACACCGATGAAAAGAAAACCTAGGGTTTAAAAGAAGAAACCCTCCAACATGCAAGTTCAAACTCCAGGCCAAAATGGGTACCAACAAGCCTGACATGTTTGATGTGTTTTCTACCATACTTTAATGCATGTATGGGTAGTAAGATCATACACACATTAAAGTGGGGGCTAAATTTTATATCATAAAATGACCCCCTAGGACTTTTACCTCCTAAGTTTAGCTCCTAAGTCCCTTAGATTTAATTATGCATGTTAAAAATGAATCCCAGAGAAAAGTCCTCCAAAACCCATGTCAAATGGGGCCTAGGGGCCACTCTTAAGCTTAATCAAGTCCCAAAATAGGCCCTTGGACTTGGGTACCCACACACTAGCCCAGACATATTTTACCGAGACCCAAATTAAAAGTGTCAGTTTATGACCATTAAAAGGTTTCCCTTTGTCAGCCTTTTCAATTTGAATTACTAATGTTAGCGGGAATGCATATATAAACATGTTTAGGGTTTCATTTTAACTAGATATGGCTAAATGTGAACTTGTGATATTGTGCTAAGGATATTCAAGGCTTTCATTATGTTGCAGAGTAGTATTGTGTTGTGTTTGTACTTGTTTGTTCCAGATTTATCTTCATTAATCCATCTCCTCATGGTGTGAAAGATCTTCATCTCCCCATGAGAGCTTCACCTCCTAGGTGACATCTACTTTGTGTTTCAATCAATCTATCTTATCATTTCCTTTTGCCTCTTTCCACCAAGGACACACACTCTATCTAACAACAGTGTTGGATGGCTTGAATGCTATTTCCAGGTATTGACTAAGGCAAGCTCCTAAACACCACAACCCCCAACCCCTATCTTGTGATTGTAGGTTACAGGTGTAGAATCTTACGAAGAATAGTTGTAGGAGATCAATGAAGAGGATAAAGATTTGGGAGTTGAAGGAACAAGAAGAAAATATCCCTGATTAGACACAGGCACCCGTCCTAGTGTCCTCCAGTTTTGTATCATTGGGAATCTTGGAGCAGGTTATAGTTTGAAGTAGATTTAGGTTCCAAACCCTTAGAAAAAGTACCCTATTAGACATAGGTGCCCACCCTTGTGTCCCCAAAGTTTCTGCTTTTTAGAATCCGAATCCCAGTATGTTTCTATTCTGCATTTAGTGCCTTCCTATGTGAGCATTTGTCATGTTTCATCCATTTGTTTATGATTTCATATAATTAGGGTTTAAGGCTTAATCAGATTAGGGTTTAACAAATTAATTAACAAATTCCAAATTTTCTTATCATTCCATGTGACACCAAACCTGTAGCTGAGTCCTCTTGCCAAAGTTGTGACTTGACTTGGTTTAATATCCTTGAATGTTATATGCGAAAGGAGTATTTAATCACACTATCAAACATTATCATCATCTCTTTTCGTACATAACACTAGTTAACATAGTTGCCTAAGCAATAACACTTTTATCTTTGAAAACGCATGTTTAGCTTTAGTAGGCCATTCTACCTTAGCATCCCTCTTCAACATATCATTTAAAGGCTTGACTATCTTAGCAAATTTAGTGATAAATTTTCTAACAAAATTGATCTTACCAAAGAATGATTTGGGTTCCTTTTTGTTGGTTGGTAAGGGAATCTTCTGGATCACTTCTACTCTCTCAGGATTGATGGAGATTCCTTCTTCAGAGATGATGTGTCCTAGCATCTTTCCTTCTATTACTCTAAATATGCACTTCTTAGGGTTCAAGGAGATTTTATATTGTCTGCTTCTTTGAAGTATCTTTCTCAAATCATTTACATGGTCTCCCCGATTCTTATAGAAGATAGTCAAATTGTCTATGTAGATTATGATGCATTTTCCAATCAAACCCTTAAAAGCCATATCCATAGCTCTATGAAAAGTAGCGCCTGCATTGATTAGACCAAAGGGCATCCTTCTGGAAGCATAGTTGCCCCATTTACAAGTAAAAGTAGTCTTCAATCAATCTTCTTCTTCAATCATGACTTGATTATATCTTGAAAATTCATGAAGAATAGACATCATTTGAGAACCGTTAACAATCTTTAATACTTCATCAAGGGAAGGAAGTAGGTAATTATCCTTTTCAGAGGCTCTATTCAAGTTTCAGAAGTCCACACAAAGCCTTATTTATCCATTCTTCTTTCTAACCGGAACTCAGTTGGCTACCCAAGTAGAATGTCTCATAGGGAAGATGATCCTAGCAAAGAGTAGCTTCTGTACTTCCTTATATATTATTGGTTCCAGCAAAGCATTGACAGGTCATAGCTTCTGTCCAAACAGCTTAGAATTGGGCTTTGGAGGAATATTGTGTTAAAGATGGATGTGTCAAAAGTATTCAAATCCTCATAACTCCATGTAATGAGATCTCTAAATTCTTTCAATTCTTGAATGATTCCTTCCCTTTCTTCATATTTGCAGGCTTTCCCAATGAAAACATTTTTGGCCTATTGTTCATCTCCTAGGTTGACAGTGTCATATTTACCACCTTCCAAATTCTCCAGAGTTCTTTTCCCCTATTTTTGGTCTATGTCAAATAGTCTTTATAGTGTGATCAACCCCTTAGAAATGTTTTTGGTCTTCAGGTTGATGACCTCTCCTTCATCAATCTTGAAAGGGTCTTAGTCTCACTCATCAATGATTTGTGCTTCAAAGACACCAATGTTAGTAATGAAATCAAGATTATGTTTGTCATATTTAAATACCTGAAAGTGTTAGACATTGTCTAGGACTACTAGGCTAGGCACCAATTCCACTAAAAATTTCTTCAACTTTAAACTTGTCATTGGTTCCAGGGTGCTAGCCACAATCACTAGTGAATTTGCTATCTAATTTCTCTGCCTAGGTATAGACCTTATGTCAAATGCATCAAAATCCTCAATGAGATCCCACACTCTATTTCTGTAAGCAACGAATCTTTTGCCATGACAGGCATATTTTCTTCTCACTTGTTTGGTTACTAACTAGGAGTCTCCTTGTACCTATAACAATTTTGCTCCTTTCTAATGAGCTAATAGAAATCCTCTCACTAAGGCTTCATACTTAGCCATGTTGTTGGTACAAGGGAACTGTAATCTATATGATGCAAAGAATGATCTTCCTTTAAGGTTAACTAGTTCTACTCTATCTCTGCAACCTTGTTTACACTTTGAACCATCAAATTGGAGGGTCCACAAGTTGCTACTATGAGGATGGAATGCTTTTTGAATCAGTTTTGTCTAAGGAGGTGTTTTCTCAACCTGTTTCATATTCTCTATGACCTCAATGTGTAGAATCATGACTATCTCCTTAGGGGATTCAAAGGGTGCCCCCCACATTCAACTTCTTCCTCTTCAATTATCCTTGTCCCAGTTTCAATGAGGCAATTGTTGTGAGGCATTCAGGATAGGATAATTCAGAGTGGACTCCTGATGTACTTTGTACCAATTGGGAAGCAAAAGCTTTGCGGCCCATGTATGTGGACCTAAGAACTCTGTCTTGTGAGAGCATCTGCATGAATTCCTGCAAGTGGCTCTTATCTACATTCTCAATGGCCAGTCCCATCATAATCTCCTTGTAAACACCTAGATCCACAATTGCAAAGATCACTTCATTAGGAGCATTATATTTAGTTGTTTAATGGAAATTTTGATTTGTTAATGTTTTAGTTTTTTGATGTTTGAATCCACCTTTCCACTTTACATTCAAGGATCTAGGGTCAAGTGGCAATTCACTATCATACCCTAGATCTCTTGTGAGATGTAGGGAAACTTGGATTAGGGAATTAAATTATCAATTTTCCTTCTCTTATGCTCAATTGACCATTAAAACCCTAATTGTACAAATACAATAATAAACTGATGAATAATGGAAAAAGCTCTTGCAAATGGAAGTAAAATATCAAATCATAGAGTACCTATTTTTGGGATTCTGAGGTGGAATAGTCAGGGACACTAGAGCAGGCGTCCAAGTCCAAGATGCCAATTTCTTTGCAGGATCCTGACCTCCTTCTGACATTGAACAACACTGTAACTCCTATTTCTAGAAATTCAACTGTGGAGGACACTAGAACGAGCACCCAAGTCCTAGAAATGCTCTGGTGTCCTGCTTCTCTTCAGATCCTGAATCCTTGATGTCTGTTGATCCTTCTTGCAACTTCACTTTTCCCAAATGTGACACATGTAACTTGCAATCACAAGACTTTGGGAGGGGGTTGTGGTGTTTAGAGGCTTGCCTCAGTCAAGCCTTGGAGGACACTTAAGTCTCCGAACACCATTGTCAAATAGAGAGTGTGTGCCCTTGTGAGGCAGAGGCAAAAACCAAAGGAAATGATGACGAAACATAATATGATGTCACCTTGTAGTGAAGCTCTAATGGGAGGAAGATGCTCTTCATTCCATGAGGAAATTGATGCTCAAATCTACAAACATAAACACATAGACAACACAATTCTACTCTTGCAACACAATGAAAGCCTTGAATCACCTTAGAACACTTAAACATCACAATTGCCATCTAGTTTCTAAATGAATGCCTAAACATGATTTTATATGTAACTACAAACACTCACGCCAAGATTTTCATAATTCAAACTTACCGTGTCGGAAAAGATCCCAAATAATAGTCATAAATCGACACCCAAAAATTAGGGCTGCCCCAAAATAGGGCAAAACTAGGGCGCGGCTGCCCAAGTCCTCCTCCCCTATTTTGGGTAGGGTACAACTCAAGGGGTCCTCCTAGGTCCCATTTGTCATGTTACTTAGGGCTCATTCCATTGGGATGCCAAATTATGAACTAAGATGTCCTAAATGCATGCAAAAGACCTGGGAGTTGAACCTTATGAGGGAAAAGCCCCCAAGGAGACATTTTCTGACATTACATTTAGCCCCCACTTTAATGTATGTATAAATGCAAGGCCAATACATGCATTAAAGTAAGGTCACAACATAGCAAACACATCAAGCATGGAGAAGACACGTCAATCACATGGAAAATAGTAATAGGCACACAAAGCACGGAGAAGACAGTTACAGTCACATAGAACATGGAGAAGACAATCAATGCATAAAAGACACGTTAATGCATGGAAGATAGAAATGATATCTTTTCTTTTCTTTTTCTCATATATATGAAATGCTAATGCAAGTACTGGAAAGTAAACAAACCTCCCATAATACATGATGCACTCATTGCGCAGGTCTTTGTATATATGGGGTAACACACATGCAAGACACGCAAAACCTCCCAAAATGTAGGAAGCACAACCCTAAGGCACTGATCTTTATTCTGCATATGGGGCAACAAACACACCAAACAAAGCAAGCATGCCAAAGCACACACACTTGAAGACATGGAGAAAACATGATAGACAAGCGCTGGAGTGTACCTATTTCTAGGTCCAACACCATCTTAGGCACATTACAGGCACGCACCGATGATTAGGCTTCACCACAACAATTGCCAAAGACACACTTAAGGGTTGAGTTAGTCACAGAACCGCTCCCTGCCTCCACAGAGGACTTTTGAAAATGATAGGATGATGCAATATGTTCTGAGAAATATACCATCCCCGTCTCCATAGAGGGCTTAAGATAAAAAAAGATATACGTAATATCTCACCTTTGCAGAGGGCTTACATGATTGATTGATTGATTGCAAACAAACTCAGGGTGCATGACGCACTCATCACGCAGGTCTTTGCACCTGAGGTCAAACACATTGCTAACATCTATAACAAATAGCTTACCTTATATATTCCAACACCTTAAGGTGGTTGATATCAGTTATCAATATCAAGCACATTAAGGTAGGAATAAAACACACAAGGGAACATTGACTTTTGCAAAGCCCATGGCCCCCATAGGTGACATGTACTTTACAATCGCCATATGTTCCCACAAACACATCCCTGCAAGAAACATGTTAGTACCTACAAAATCGTGATAAACAACAAAATCAATGCATATGATTAACTACACAAAGAGACAAGGTTATACAATGAATTCAGAGTTCGAGGATAACTGTGGGGCTATATCATGAAGCTCTCCAAATCGAGTACCGCCAAGGCTAGATTCAAAGACAAACAAAGGTGCACAGAGCAGCAGTATTGTTAATGTTTGTAAATGAGATAGAAACATCATAAAAATTCACTACGCAGAAAGAACGAGTGCTTCCACTAGCAAAGCATCAGATAAAATATACAACCCCATCGTCATATTAGGAACTAAGTCCAATTTTTTATTGCTCTCGAAAGGGACACTAGGTCCACATCAGTATAAATGTTTGTCATCATCCACCCACTAGATGGAAACACTAGAGGAAGGGAAACAATAAATAAGAGAGGAGAAACAAGTGTCTTAGGGACAGTCACGTAGGAGGGTGCCCCCCAGTGTCACCAACCACAATGCTATGTCCGTAAGAGACAACACACAACAATGAAATCAAAGAGAGAGGCAATATAGAAGAATGATGATATAAATAGAAGAAGGTCACAATAGAGGTGGTCTCTTGGTATCCCAGACCTTACAAGAGAATCAAGGTCATCCCAGGAGGCCTAAACAACACATAACACATCACGGGGGAAGCACATCATGAGAGAGATTAAGGGTTAGAGATACTTACCTGTAGGGCCCCTTCCAGGCTAGAAGTTGTCTATAAGAAAATCATCATCATCTTCTTCCAACTCCCTAATGTTGGAGGAAAGTGGGACATAAAATACCATAGCCAAATTCAAGTCTTGTTCATCGTTAGGATCATTATTGTTTGGTTGAATTTTGGGATAAATGTTTTCTTGTTGAGAGGCAAGGTTTATATCATAAGCTTGTCTTCTTTTTCTTCTTTCTCTTGCTTTTCAATTTCATTTTCTTTTACCACTTATCTCTTGTAAGATAGGGCTATCCTCTTTCATAGGCTTATGCAATTTAGAAGATGAAGCACTGGGATCAAACCGAATTTGCGCGGTGGAACACTTTGTTGTTGACAATGACCTCCCAATCCTTGTAAGGATTTTAGGGAAGGAACCTCAGGATAGGGACCTTGTCCTTTCGGTCTAAAGTTCTCTTCACATGCGAGTTGTTTATCTTTTGTCATTTCTTGTATAGAAGGATTAGGTATTGGATGTAACAGTTTTGCTTTGTAGTTTCTATACCTCAAAAATGTAAAGTATATTTGTAGTTCTGGTTTGTTGTTAGTTTTGTTGTAAAAGTAATCTAATGAAAAATGTTGTGTACTTGAAGGCTTGTATGTATTTTAGGGAATGACATGCACTTGTCCGTTCAAAGGAAATTTTACACATTTATAGATAGTTGAAGGGACAGATTTCATAGCCTTTAACCAAGGGATTCCAAGTTTGATTTCAAAGGTATCAAAAGAGGGGGTAACATCAAACCATTGCTCAACATGTTTCTCAAATATAGTTACCAACAATGATATCTTACCCAAAGGCTTGACAAAGGTTCCTTTATGTGTCTTAATCATCAAGTTTGAGGGGTCTTAAGAACCTTGCATTAGTTGATGTGAAAAGAGGAGCTCCTTAGTGGAAACATTAGTCATGCAATTAGGATCAATAAGAGTTCCATCCATGGGTTTTTCCATTATTTTCACAGTGATGTAAAGAGGTCCATCGGAGTCCCCAATTGTTCTATCATGAGGTGTAAAGACAATTTCAGGTTCAGGTACTTTTCTTTTCATGTAAGGTCTAGGAGGGAACCTATTATTGTTGTTGTGATTAGAAGCCATATATTTATGCTCAAATCATATTTAGAATTTTTTTCCAAAAGTATGTCAAAGATAAGTGCAAAGCGATATACCCCAAAATAGCCTCAAATGCTTGATTTTTTGTACTTTTTTCAATGTAAATAAATGAAAGAAAGAATTTTGTAAGGATTTTGATCAAGGGAAGAAAATTATATGTCTGATATCAGTCCTAAATAGAAATATGATCCTTCTCAACACACTCTTGATGCAAATCCAAGATAATGCCAAGTCAAAATATAGTGAAAATATGTCAAAATAAGCACTTTTTTCACCAAAACTCAATGCAAAAGAGCATAACAAAGGGTGTTGTGAGGAAAATGGTGATGGAAAATAAATTATATCAGTAATAAAATCCACTTAATTTCAAAATATCCAACACAACACACTTTTAGTGCCACTTAAGGTAAAACCCTAGTGAAAATATAGCAAAATATGCAATTTTTGCACGGTTTTTCAATTCCAAGACCTGGCAAAAGAGGTGTTAAAATGAATTTCAAGAGGTGAAGAAAATAAAATAAATTATATTAGTCACCTCAATCCATAAAATTTGTCACAACATGCTTGGAGTGCAAACTAGGTCAAACCCTAGGGCAAAAATAGCCAAAATATGTAGTTTTTGACCAAATTTTCAATACAAGAGCCTGTTAAAAGAGTGTTGTGAAGCTTTTTAGGAGGGGAAAAAAATTATTACCCTGATAACAGCCAATAAATGCAAAAATACTTTTCACAACATGCCTATGGTGCAAGTTTATAGAGTCGATAAGGCCAATTTTAGTGAAAATCATTGTTTTTTGAAGCCCTAGGATTGAGATCTTGACACAAAATGCTATGTGAATGTTTTGAAGTCTGATTTATTATGGAAATGAATTAATCTCAGATCTAAAAATAAATTTCAATCTCTAATATGCAAAATGCCAATGCAAATCTAATGAAAATGCATGAAAATTGCTAGTTTTTGTTGAAATTTTCTATGTAAAAATGCAAATATTTAAAATCTAAATACAAATTTACACTAAAATGCAAGGCTATAGACAAATGCAAATTTTAATGAGCCTCTAAGATCATTAGAAAAATCTGAAAGAAGATTTTTCCTACTAACCCTAGATTTTGGAATTCCTAGGTTATATGAAAATTATCAAAATTTCTACAAAAGCCTAGCAAATTAATGATCAAAATGCAATGCAAATTATTGAATTTTTGTGTTTTTCTATAGTTTATATCAGATATGATGCAAATATCATGAATTAGGAAAATTTAGAAAAAATTGATGCAATTTAGTAAGTCAAACAATGCAATTTGTTTTTCGAATTTTTCTTAATGCAATAAAATGAAAGACTATATGAATGAATGAAAGAAATCCCAATCTAAAGACACACACTCAGCAAGTTGCAATTTAAGTCCAAAAACATGGGTTCACCAAAATTTTTAGTGGAAAATTGGATTTGTTAATGTTTTAGTGTTTTGATGTTTGAATCTACCTTTCGACTTTACATTTAAGGATCTAGGGTCGAGTTACAATTCACTATTATACCCTAGATCACTTGTGAGATGTAGGGAAACTTGGATTAGGGAATTGAATTATCAATTTTCCTTCTCTTATGCTCAATTGACCATTAAGACCCTAATTGTGCAAATATGGCAATAAACTGACAAATAACAGAAAAAGCTCTTGCAAACAGAAGTAAATTATCAAATCACAGAGTACCTATTTTTAGGGTTCTGAAATAGAATAGTCAGGGACACTGGAGCAAGCGTCCAAGTCCAAGGTGCTAGTTTCTTTGTGGGATCCTTACCTCCTTCTGACACTGATCAGCACTATAACTCCTGTTTCTAAAAATTTAGCTATGGAGGACACTAGAGCGAGCGCCCAAGTCTTGGAAATGCTCTGGTGTCTTGCTTCTCTTTAGATCCTAAATCCTTGATGTCTACTAATCCTTCCTGCAACTTCACTTTTCCCAAATTTTTGACACATGTAACCTACAATCACAAGACTTTGGGAGGGGGTTGTGGTGTTTAGAGGCTTGCCTCAGTCAAGCCCTGGAGGACACTTAAGTCTCTGAACATTGTTGTCAGATAGAGAGTGCGTGCCCTTGTGAGGCAGAGGCAAAAACCAAAGGAAATGATGATGAAAACATAATATGATGTCACCTTGTAGTGAAGCTCTCATGGGAGGAAGATACTTTTCATTCCATGAGGAAATTGATGCTCAAATTTGTAAACATAAACACATAGACAACACAATTTTGCTCTTGCAACAAAATGAAAGGCTTGAATCACCTTCAGAACACTTGAACATCACAATTGCCATCTAGTTTCTAAATGAATGCCTAAACATGCTTTTATATAAAACTACAAACACTCTTGCCAAGATTTTCATAATTCAAACTTACCATGTCAGAAAAGGACCCAAATAACAGTCATAAACTGACACCCAGAAATTGGGGTTGCCCCAAAATAGGGTAGGACTAGGGTGTAGGCACCCAAGTCCTCCCCCCTATTTTGGGTAGGGTATAGCTCAAGGGGTCCTCCTAGGTCCCATTTGTCATGTTACCTAGGGCTCATTCCATCAGGGTGCCAAATTATGAACTAAGATGTCCTAAATGCATGCAAAAGACCTAGGAGCTAAACCTTATGAGGGAAAAGCCCCCAAGGGGACATTTTCTGACGTTACATCAATAATCATATGTTTTAATCTAAGCTTACTAAGGATATGGATTTTATTAGAATTTCCCTTCCAAGGGACCCACATGTGGGAGAAGTCTATAGCAAAGTAACCATTCAAATTCCTAGTCTAATCTCTACTTAATAACAAACCATAAACTCCAGGAATATCAACCACCTGGATGTCAATATGGGTCTGAATGTGAGGATCAAACACTAACTGTATGTGAACATCTTTGATTTCTCTAATTAAGTTCACCTCTATTTTGTCCAATTGTACCACCTTTCAGTTTGTCTTAGTTGGAGTAAGGCCAAGCTTCTGACATATAGAATAAGGCATGACATTCCCAGAAGCCTCAGAATTGACTAAACAATTATGCAAGTTCTTTCCAGCCATCGTGACACTACAAAAAAATGGTGGTGCACCTATTTTTTCTTTGTACAAGGCTACCAAAACATTAGTAGCCTCTTTCACCTCTGTACTTTCATGTTTCGAATGATCTTTTCCTTGTAGGACTTTGAGTAAGGCCTCTCTCTTAATAGGACATTCTTGTACTATATCCAATATAGACATATTATCTTTGGTTTTCTTCATATCATCCACTAGGTCATATTTGAAGCCGGTTGAATCTATCCTTTGTATTGATTGGCATTAAATGTTCCAGTTGCCAGCCCCACTGGAGGAGCTAGGTTATTATCTGAACACTGCTATAGTTTAGAGGAATGCATGTAGTGAGAGGCTCTTTACCTTTGTTTCTCAAATAGTAATTACTTTTAAGTTGCTGGTAGGCTTGTACTTTAGTCTCAGGCTCATTGTCTTCTTCATAAGAGAAAACAAAGGTGTCAAATTGCATGGTAGTCCCTACATCCCCAGATTGTGAATCATTTTCTTCTTGTTGCATCTACCAATCATCTTGAAAGATTTGGATTATTTTGGACATCTCAGGTCAACTGAGCTCAAAGTGATCAGAAGTATCATGAAGTCTACACCAATGTGGCAAAGGTTTTATCTTGACACAGTTTATTGAATTGGTTTTCTCTAGGGCAAATGGTACTCCCCCATTGTTTGGTTTTGTATTCTAGGATCTATTTTGTCTTTGGGAATTGAAAGTCCTATTGTGACCATGATTTTCATTATTTTCATTTTGATGTGAGTCCCCATGGTTATTGAATTTCAACCTAGTGAGTTCATTGGTGTGCTGGGCTAGTGCCTTTTTCACAACTTCTAATTCAGAGGTCAAATGTGAGGTATGAGATGAGTAGGGTTGTGAAGTCCCTACAAGTGTGCTAGCATGGTGTGTATATTGAGAGTTAGCCAGGTTAGCTTGATTTAGGATGATGAAAGAAAGAATTACTTGGATTTCATGGCTGATCAAAGAATGAATTACCTAGATATTGTGTTATGATTTGGTTATTATAAGTTTGCCCTAGTGTGGGTAACATTGTATTTTAGCAAATATGCCAATTTTCAATCTAAAGCATTAAATGATGCCAAATTTTCAAATGACCAATGGATGTATGTTTGAAAATGAATTTAATATCTGAAATTAAAAATATTAATGACAAATACAATGAAACAAAGAAAAACTATGCTTGTTTATGCACCTAAAATGCTCAATTTTTTCAACTTTTTCAATATAAATGCACAAAAATGTTATAAAATTATGCACAATGATGTATGAATGAAATGTAGTTTGATTTAATGTGTAAAATAACTTAGATCAGATTTAAAAATGATTCCAAAATACAACAATGCTCAATGCAAAATTAAAATAAAGGCAAGATGAATGAATATGCTTGTTTTTGTTGAAATACACAATGTGTAAATGCAAAATTTGAATTGTAGATGCAAAAACACACTGTGATGAAACACTATAGTCCAAAATCAGATTTGAAAGAGTGTTAGAATGAGTAATAAAATCTGAAATAAGAATTTAATTACAAACCCTAGCTTTTGAAATTACTAGGTTATATGAAAAATGCAAAATTTCAAGCAAAACCCTAGCAAATGAGATATGAAAATGCAAGGTAAATGATCATGAAAATATGAAATGTTGTAATTTATCTCATATCTAATGTAAATATCAGAAAATTAATTCTTTTCAATGATATGCAAGAAAAATAGTGTAAACTATGTCTTAATGCAAGCCAAAAATGCCTATTTTTTCAAATTTTTCAAATTTATGCAAGATTTTCAAATGTATGAAGCTGAAAATGAAATGTATGAATGCAAATCTGATTTACAACACTCAACAAGGTGCAAAATTTAGAAAAAATATGGATTCACCAAAATGTTATGTACGAAAAGAGGGATGATGATAATGTTTGATCGTGTGATTAAATCCTCCTTTCACATATAACATTCAAGGATATTAAACTGAGTCAAGTCACAACTTTGGCAAGATGACTCAGCTACAAGTTTGGTGTCACTTGGAATGATAAGGAAATTTAGAGTTTGTTGATTAATTTGCTAAACCCTAATCTGATTAAGCCTTAAAACCTAATTTTATGAAATCATAAACAAACAGATAAAACATGACAAATGCTCACACAAGAAGGCACTAAATGTAGATTAGAAACATACCAGGATTCAAATTCTAGCAAGAAGAAACTTCAGGGACACAGGGGTGTGCGCCTATGTCTGATAGGGCACTTTTTTTAGGGTTTGGAACCTAAATCTACTTCAGACTATAACCTGCTCCAAGATTCCTAATGATACAAAACTAGAGGACACTGGGGAGGGTGCTTGTGTCTAATCACGGATATTTTCTTCTTTTTCCTTCAAATTTTGAATCTTTGTCCTCTACACTGTTCTCTTACAACTCCTCTCCATATAATTCTGCACCTGTAACCTGCAATCACAAGAGAGGGGTTGGGGGTTGTGGTGTTTAGAAGATTGTAATGTCCCCTTCCTAGGCGACTTTCATGATGAGTAATTTAGCCTTTATCTCCCGAAGGCTAATGGATGAAATAAGGGAGATATTATTAAATTAATTATTTCATAAGGTTATTACTTAATTTTAAATCAAAAGGTAACCTTATATTTAATTAATTTAATATAGTGACTTAAAATAAATATTATATCATTAAAGTCACTAAAATAAAATTATAAGATTTTTCTAGAAGCCTCCTGAAGTGGGAAGTGGGATTAAAAAACTATAAAGGAAGGGGCAAGGCAAGCTCCCAGGCATCCGATTATTGTCATTTGCATTTGATGAGTTTTGTGGAGCCAAGGGTTTCTGCATATTTGGTCTTTGGGAACGAAAACTCCCATAGATTAGCATAACTGTGGTGGTGAAATATCCTCCGAAGGGTTGCATATTGGAAGGGATACTTCAGTCCTTTCATTTGTGCTTAAATCTGCAGTATTAACTAAGGGTTTGGAGGTATCAATTTGCATATTAGAAGTTTTTCTTTGGGCTGCTACAGTGCTGTGAATAGTGCCACTACAGTGACATGAACAGTATGCTACAATAATCGCTATAGTAGCACTACAGTGGCACTACAGTGCGTGCTACAGTGATTTGCTCCAGTAGCGCTACAGTGATTTGCTACAGTGCATGCTACAGTACACATGAACAGTAACACTACAGTCCAGGAGTGAATAGGGCAGCTAGGAGAAGGTTTCAAATTGGGTTTGGAAGGGACTCCTTTCCTTGGATATTGGTTTATTCTCCTTCAGCATCATTGGGTGTCACTATTATCAGGTTCTTCTTGCAACTGTTAGTAGTTTGCATTGTCATCTTAGGCATTTAATTTTGCTGCTGTAAGTGATAACTCAGAATCAGATTTGTCATTGTTGTAGTCATCATTGTAAGCCAATTAGTCTTGGCAAATTCATAGCAACATTGTACTTGGGAATGAATTCAATAAAGGAGATATATGTTGCATACCATTTGTCTGACGAAATGTCCATCTAATAGCATACATGATCAGCATAGTAGTTGCATGCCAATTGTTTGACAAAATGCCAATTGGCTGTAGGTATGCATTTCATGTCTAATTTTTATGTATATGCATCGAAAATACCAAAAAAAGAAGTCATATATGCATTTAGATTAATGCTTAGACATTGTAGTTTGGATTTATGAGCATTTAGAGTACTTAGCTATCATTATCAAGCAAAAATATCAGACTGAAAACATAGACCAGCAAGCATTGGGTTTACATCAGAAGTGTTTGACAATATTCTTTGAGGTTCAAATCAGCAATATAAGTTCTAAAATAGCAAGGGATATTACAGAGATTGCCTTAGTCAAGCCCCAGAATTAGAATTCAAGCCTTCCAACACTGTTGTTAGATAGAGTGTGTGTCCTTGGTAGATAGAGGCAAAACCAAATGATAAGATAGATTGATTAAAACACAAAGTAGATGTCACCTCAGAGGTGAAGCTCTCATGGGGAGATGAAGATCTTTCACACCATGAGGAGATGGATTGATGAAGACAAATTTGCAACAAACAAGCACAAACACAACACAATACTCTGCAACAAAATGATAGCCTTGAATATCCTTAGCACACAAGTTCACATTATCCATCTCTAGTTAAAATGAATCTCTAAACATGTTTATATATGCATTCCCACTAACATTCGTAATTCAAATTGAAAAGGCCGACAAAGGGAAACCTTTTAACGGTCATAAACTGACACTTTTAAATTTGTGTCTCAATAAAATAGGTCTCAACTAGGGCGCGGGCAACCAAGTCCAGGGGCCTATTTTGGGACTTTCAATTAAGCTTAAGAGTAGTCCCTAAGCCCCATTTGACATGGGTTTCTATGGATTTTTTCTCTGGGATTCATTTTTAACATGCATGATTAAATCTAAGGGACCTAGGAGCTAAACGTAGGAGGTAAAAGTCCTAGGGGGACATTTTACGACATAACAACTAGCCCATATTACACTCTCCCTTTTACATCTATTATTTTGCATCTGAGGTTTCTTGTGCAGTTGTTTTGACTCAAAGAAAAGGAGAGGGAGATGAAAGGCCCATTACATTCATGAGTGCTCCTTTCAAGGATGCAAAGATTAGATATCCATGCATGGAAAAATAGGCTTATTCTTTGGTCAAATTCGTGAAGAAATTTAGAAATTACATATTGAGAAGCAAAGTTATGGCAATTGTTCCAAACATAGTGGTCAAATCCATGTTGATGCAAAATGTGTTGGGAGAAAGAAGAGGAAAATGGACAATGATTTTGCAAGAATTTCATTTGGAAATACACCCCATGAAGTTGGTTAGAGAATAGGGTCTATCTAAAATTAGGACAGAAATAGATTCCCCTATTGAATGTCATCACTATTTAGTGGAGAGCATTATTGCAAACCCATGGTATCAGGATATAGTATAGTACTTGTTAAGTAATAGATGTCTTGAGCATACGAATTCCACTTAAAGGAGAGCCTTAAGGATTAAAAGTCAGAGATACATGATCAAGTCTGGAGTCCTATACAGGAGGAATTTTGAAGGGTTGTATCTTAGATGCTTGAATAAAAAAGAGGTTGAGCAGGTACTAATGGAATTTCATGATAAGTTTGGGACTAGACATGGATCAGGAAATGCAACAACACATCAGATACTACTAGCCTCATGTCTTCAAATATGCCCATCAACATGTCAGGAAGTGCCATACTTGCCAGACTTTAGCTTCAAGTGAAAGAAACCCTACCATGCTAGTGCAGCCTGTATATGAGGTAAGATAGGTTTTGCCCAATGGGGCATAGATTTCATTGGTATGATTAACCCAATTTCTTCTGTAGGGCATAGATTCATCTTGATATCAACATATTACTGCACATGATGGAGTGAGGCATTGGCTTGCAAGGATTGCACCACTAACATAGTTATTAGGTTTTTAGAAGAGAACATCATCACTAGGTTTGGTATGCTTTTTTCTCTGGTATGTGACAATGGCCCCGCCTTCTCTTTTGCTAAGTTATTACAATGGACTCTTGAAAATGAGGTAATCATTAAGTTTTCTTCCAATTACTATTCTCAAGGAAATGGTGTTTCTAAATCTACAAATAAGAATTTGATTAATGTCATTAGAAAACTCTTGGAAAGAAACCCTAGGGATTGGCCCACACAACTTAAGTTTACATTATGGGCTGATAGAACCCAATTAAAATCTTCACTGGGCACCTCTCCTTGCCAACTAGTCTATGGTCAAAACCCTGTCTTCCCTGTGAACCTGAAAATTTCCACTCTATAATTTATCAGGGACTACTTAGGGGTAGAAGATAAAATATAAGCTAGACTACTGAATCTTTTAAACCTAGAAGAGAAAAGAGATGCCACCCTATAACACTTTTATGAAACGCCAAGGAGTAGTTAAGAGATGGTTTGATAAAAGGGCTATAGTCAAAGCTTTCAGGATCAGTGACTTGATTCTCATGTGGCATAAAGCCAAAGAAAAGAAAGGAGACCACTCAAAGTTTGACAAACTTTGGTTAGGACCCTATCAGATTACTGAGATTCTTGGAGAAAACACCTTCCACATCATCTCTCTCTCTTTGGGGAACTTGTCCCATTGCTAGTCAATGGGCAGTACCTCAAGCACTACTTTCCAAATTAAAAGAGCCTAATAGAGAGGTCTTCTAGTCTCTTTTGTACATAGTTAGGTTAGGAGTCTTGTTTTGGGTTTTCTGATTGCTTTTATTTGGTTTATCTATGTTTTCCTTTGCTTTTTTGTTTTTGCCTTTTTTTTGGTGTCTTGTTTGCTTTTGTTGAGTAGTTTGTTCTATTTTTTTTAGTTTGTTTAGTCTGATGTTTTGTTTTCAATTCATTTAATCTAGTTGCTCCTTTTGTGGGACTTGCTTTCCAAGACTTTTAGGCCTTTTGTTTGTTCATTGAATGCTTTGTTTTGGTTGGCAAAAGGCTTGTCTATGAATTTAATGCTTTAGATCATTTCTAGGCCATGAAACTAGTTTTTCTCATAAGATTCTAGTTTTGTCTTGCATATAAATTGTGGGTTTACTAGTTTAACTGGGGGCTTGAGTGGGTTTTGCACTTGGAATGATGTTTTCTTGAAATCTTACATATACCTACACATTAATGCTTCTTTCAGTATGCTGGAGTGAGTTGTCACAGCTGGGAGTTGGGTGAAAATCTAATGATCTTGTCTTTCTAGGTCACCACTATTGATTTAACCCAGGGGCGGTTTGCTCCATGTAAGTTATCCTTGACCCCCAACCCAGTAGCAAGATTCATTTCTTGCAAGTTGAGAAGGTTTGAAAACAAAGAGTGTGAATAAATAAATAAATAAAAAGAGAGTGAATGAAAAAGAGGGTAAAAAAAAAGAGTGTGAATAAAAAGAGAGTGAATAAAAAAGAGAGTGAAAGAAAAAGAGAGTGAAAAAAGAGAGTTAAATAAAAAGAGAGTGAAAAAAGAACGAAAAAAAGTGAGTGAAAGAGAGAAGAGAGAATGATTCAATTGTCTGGGTGATTGGGAAACTCTACCGGGGCTATGGACACCTGACTGGTAGTAAAGCTATGCATTGGGTGGGGTCATTGATACCTCCATTTGGGCTATAGACACTTGGTTGGCATCGAAGAAATGTCCATGTGGCTATATGAAAGCTAGATTTACTCTACCTAACCCAACTTTTGGTTTGTGATTGATGAGTTCTTGCATGCTTAAGGAAGGAAATGAATCACATGAACACACTTGGATTTCAGATGCATTTGATGTTGTGCTTGGTCATTCTTGCTTTTGGTTGTGCTTAGTATTCATACTTCTTCTATGCTTGATGAAATTGGAGTCCTAGGTCCTTGACTGATTTCACACCTTGGAATACTCTAGAGCATTCTTTTGTTTTGGTTTGCATATGTTCTCTTCCTCACAACCCACCACATTTTGCTTCAAAATAGGGACCCCCTTCTTTTTCTTGCCCCAGGTTTTTCTAAGTGTTCTTCTTTATTAGGGCAAGGTTTTATGCATTTACTTCAAGTGTTGAGCCTTAATGACTTGGTTTCTTGGTGATTTCATGGTTATTGGAGTTTCAAACTTTGTCCTTCTAGCATGCCAGAAGGGGTGGGCCTGAACTCTGCGCTTTTGTTTACTTTTGACTTGGTCATACTTTTGAATTGCTCTACCTTAATGTCAAGATATCAGGGTTTGTCATGCTAGCACGACAGTAGAAGTGTCTCTGATGCTCTGACTCTTGGACCATTGCCTTTACTCATGTGGATACCATTTCGTTGGGGTTGGTCATCCTAGTATGACTGTAGAGTAGCTCCTGGCATCCCGTCTCCAAGGACACTAGTGTGGGGCTGGTATATCACCTATGTTGCTTCAAGGGTTGGCCTTTTAGCTTGCCTATAGGCCAACTTTGCAGCATAGGATTTTATTTCCCTCCACTAACCCTCAGCGGTGAATTAATGTCAATCTCCCATGCGTACGACCAACTCCTTTTAAGGTTTTTCAATCCTAATGGTTTCCCATTTCCACCTTCTCATGATTTGGTTTGCTTCCCTTGTGCCCCACTGAATTATTTTGAGCTTTCTAGATTCTCTCATTTATATTGTATGATTCGCATCTAGATTGAAAACTTGTCCCAGCTGGTGTGTGTGTGTGTGTGTGTGCTTCATTTTCAAGCCTTTTCACAAAGATTTTCATTTTTTCTAGGTTGGTTTCAAGCTCTTTTCCTCTAATTTAGTTTGCATGTTTCAATCTTTTAGGTCAGAGATTCATGCCTGGTTACCCTTTATCGTTTTGAGTCAAATTCAGTTGGTTTTAGTCACGTTTGCTAAGATTTTGGATTTGGATTAGGGTTTTATTGTTTTTCCTTTTTAGAGCTGTTGAATCCATTGGCACATTTTTCAAAGTTGTTTTCAAATTAAATAATCTTGTTTTAAAGTTAAGTTTTGTCTTGGACAAAGTCTCAGGGTGTTAGAGATCAAACTTCTAATCTTCCACCCTCCTTTTGAGTAGCTTAGAACCTCTCCCTCTGATCCTGCTAGTTCCTTAGAAGTGTTTATACTTTGTCAGGGTTCAGGCGTCAGGCATTCCAGGGGACAAGAAACAAGAATTTAGGGGGTATCTACCAACTTTGAAAGTTACAAATCCATATCCTAAGGTTGGTGACACATATATTGGATACCTCAATCCATGGAGTTACTTGCAACAACTTTGGGGAGAAGATAATAAATCCTTCCATACACAATGCATGGAGAATGCTAGATTGCTTCAGGCTGCATCTTTTCCAGTCTCAGTACAGGCACCTAAATTTGTCCTTGCATGTGCCCAGTGGTTCAAGATAGAAAGCAAGAAGATCATTGGACCAGTATGACATGTTGTCCTTGACTTTTCATCTGATATGGTGGACAAGGTCTTTAGCCTGCCCACCTATGCTAATTATGATAAGATCATAGAGAACACTGCCCTCACCTTCTACAGTAATAAAATAGGGGCAGAAACAAGTTATATGAATCAACACCTCTTAACCACATAGAGGAAGCACCCTTTGAAGATGGCACCCACTCAACCAAGAAGTGAATTCAAGTAAGATGGCTGGAGGTTCATAGTCCTCCTTAGTAGAGTATTTGGGTTGCCAGAAACAGATAAATGGAACCCTTGGATGTGCCAGTTTTGTTTGAAGGTGGCAGATAGAAAGAGAATAGATTGGGCTCCTTCATTAGTGACAAGTTGAATGAGAAATTGTCAGAAGTTATGGAGACAAAGGAGTTCTACATGACCTCCTACTTGGCCTACCTCCTGGCCTACCAGGCCAAATTTCTAGGATTGTTATAGGTGGGCTCCCTTCAGCAAGGGGAAGTCCTAGTATATGAACATTTCCATCAGTTAGAGCTCATGACAAGCATGAAGAGCTTTTGCATTATAAATGATGCCTTTGCATATGCTATCATAAGAGGACTAGAGAATGATTATTATCAAAGGATGTCAATAGAAGCTGCAGAGGAACTAGTAAGCTGGAGTAGCTGGTATATTCAATTCTAGACTTTCACATACATTTGGGTCATGGGCTTTGATAAAGCACCTTATAAACTACCCAGGTACCCAAGTGACAAAATCATTTTTCTAGAGATTTGTAGATAGGTCTCTGAGGTATACAAGTTAATATCTAGCAAACATAAGTCTATCTTCAAATTCCCCATCAAGTTGGGTAAATATTTATGCCAAAATATCATCAACGCAAGACATGCAAAGAATGATTTGCCCATCCTATCTTTGGTGGCCTTTGATAACATAAGGAGTAGATTTACTCCTACTGGATGGGTCAGCCCCTTGATTAGTAGTTGCTACATCTACAAACATGCTTTAGAAGATCATTGGGAGAACTGCGTGGATAATCATGAGGTAAGGAAGAGAGACTACTTTAGATTGAGTCTCCACTTGTTGAAAGGATTAGATCTCTAGGGATTTCCAAAAGTTCCCATAGGAATGAAGGAGGATGGTGCTTTACTTGACCCCTCCTATGAAGAGAAGAACATCTACAACCTCCCTTTGGATCCCATTAGGTAGGATCAACCTGAGGATGCTTCTATTGAAAACAGAGAAAATGAGATACTCAAGAGAACTAGGGCTTGGATGAAGAAGCCATATCCAATTATCAACCCATATCCTAGCAAGGAGGTTGAAGGCTCAACGTGAGCCAAGAAGAAAGGAAAGAAGATTGAGAAAAGAGCACCCTCTATAGCACCAAGAGATGAAGAAGTTGACCCTACCACCACCAGAGGAAAACAAAGGGCAATGGGAGTAAATGTTAAATTAGAGGAGGAAGAAGAAGATGTTGCACCACTAATCTAGAAGCTCTGAGGAAGGGCCCCTGCTCTTACTTCCCAAGGGTTGGTCATGGTTTCTACACCTGGTCCTACCATTACTTCCACCGCTCCACTTGTGCTCATATCCACTGCATCTGCAACTAAAATAAAGGTTGCCCCTTCTTCCACTTGACCTTCTCCATCTCCCATGCATGAAACATCTCTACAATCACCTAAACCTTCTTCATTACCTACACAGCCTCCACTTTCATATCGTCCATCCTCTGCGTCACTCCCTACTCCTCCTTCTCTTGTTCCACCTAGCATAGAAACTCCTCTTGCACCAAGCGAGGTGATAGTGGAATAGCTTGAGAAAGATTACATTCCATTGGCTAAAGACCAAGGCAAGACAGATGTACCTAAATCTACAAAGGACAAATAGACAGAGGTACATGAAGAAGTTGTTAAGGACAAAGAAGAGGATATCAATGAAGAGGTTTTGAGAGACCAAGGGCCATCATTGGATGAGCTTATTGAAAACATCACCTCAGGACAACAAGAAGAGTTGGGTGGGGACTTTGAAGAATCAGGGAAAACTCAAGTTTTAACTCCCTCACCCACAAGGTCTCCATCTCCTACACTAGCCCCTTCTCCACCAAAATACATTACATCTGAGAGAGGACTTCTAGTCTGGCTCAATAAGACTATGGAGAAGAAGAAAAGAACTTGTGTAGAGGAGGATGATTTGGCTACTATTGCACAAGTGTTGGGAGTTCCTCCAAAAGGAAAAAGAGATAGAACCCTCTCCCATATTTATACCAATAAGAAAGGAATCAAGATTGCTCAAATTGCCACTCCATTGGTAGATAAGGAAGAAGTAGAGCTATGACCTCCCATGATTACAACATTCAACAAGTGTTCCTTAGCTACATGACAAGGGAGGGAGATAAAAGTGCCTTGACTAATGTTGTTTCTACTATTTTGGATAGAATAAGGAAGGATGAGGTCACCAATGAGGAATTAAAGAAGCAAGTAACACAATTGTCTGCTTATGTTACACAGTGGGTCCTATTGAGTCTAGTGCTCTTGCTCTGACCCTATTGGAGGCTATAACCAAAGAAAGCATAATTTTAGATCCATTGGGCATCCTTCCTACAGCAACAACCTGAAAGGATTAAGTAGAAACCCTTGGAAAAGCAACAATTAAGGAAGCCCTGAAGATGTATCACTCCATTGAAAGGGAGTTGGAAGTGGCTGATAGCCTAAGAGGCAATATTTAGGATGATTTGCTGATATGGGAGGAATACCACCCTATTTTGATGAAGATGGAGGGCATGGCTCAGAACACAAGTTCTTACAATCAAAAGTTTTGGACAAGGATGATCCTGGGTGATTACAGAATGGATAAGAGAGGGGAAGCTTAGGGCTAAGCTACTACAAAAGTGAAAAGCCAAATTGCAAGAAAAGGCCAATGCCACTAACTGGGAATCAAGCATGGTTGAAGCACTCATAAATTCAATCCTTTGAAAATTCAAAGATGGTTCATCAATAGTCTTCCCTGCTGTGAGGATCATAAAGGAGTTCTCCACCATCTTCCAGCAATAGCTCTCAGAACAAGGAATATATAATTAATTGAGATTGAAGGATTTGTTCACTAAATTTTAGGAGCAGTTTGTTGATTTGGTCGGCATCCAAGATAAGCTCAAGAATTCATCATATTCACAGTGGATCAAGGTCAAATATCATAATGGTTTGAATACGAATGATATTTAGGAGGTCACAACTAACTTCAAAGGCCAATTTGATGAAGGGACATAACATCCTTGTTCTTCACTCACATTATTTTTTGATTCTTTCTTTCATTTTGATGAGGCCGACCTCATTTGTGTATAATATCACTATTCAATCCAACTGGGGCCAAATTGTGTAATGTAAAAAAAGGAAACCTTGTATATAAAGGGGACTTTTTGAGCATTTGTAAAAGGGGGGAATAGAGAAAACTTGTGCGAGTGCAAGCTATACTTGTATTTTTTTATGGCATGTAAGTGGCATACATGATATGCAAATATGGTTTGGGAATCCTAGTCTTTTGTAATCTCCCATCATTTTACTAGTTAATGAGAAGACAATTTTGGATCTTTTCCTGTGATTCTACCCTATGGTAGTAATGTACTTGCATTTTATTTTCCTTGCATATAGAATATGTTGGTGAATCAAGTGTTCCTAATTGACAAATCTTAAATTCGATGGTTGAATAAGGTTTTGAATTCTGCGCATGTAATATGGTATTTTCAATTTCCTATTCTTCTACTTCTTTTCCTTAGAATCTTACACTTGCAATGTACATGATTATGTGAAATACTGGTTATCCATTGCTTGTTTAATTTGATCTCATTGACATTGTTATATGAAGTGAAAATCTAGGCGCAAGTATTGTCTGATCTATTTTACATTTTATTTTCTTCCTAAACCCTAAACCCTAAACTCTTTTTTCCTTTTTTTTACATCAAATAGAAGTAGGTTTAGTAACCTACACTCAAATAGAATATCTACCTATCAGAGGCTGCTTAGCAATCTAGTTGATATTACCAGCACATGCCCCTTGAATAAACAATCACATTGTCCATTCTATTGTTCTAACACCGCTGTGACCTAGCATAACAGGGACCTTGGGGTAAACTTAACATCATTAGGTTACCTTTCAGGAGAGGTAAAGTGACTTTCATTCTACTTGAACTTGATGTACCAAAACAACCATCAATAGTATCCACATTTACTACCTTGTGTAGTAATTTCACTTTTTAGGATCATTTATTAGAAAAACTATTTCCGTGGTCATTGGATTGATTTTGCTCATTACCTAACCATTCTATCTCTTCATTCAAGCAACTTGTTAATCAATTTATTCAACACTTCTAGGCCAACATTAGACTATAGATTACTTTTACTAACCTCGTCCATTGTCACCAGGGAGTGCACAAGAAGATCACTAATTTTATTTATTGATACCAGTTGTTATTTTTGTAAATTCCTTATGCCTTGCTAGATTTAGATGTGTTGTAGGTGTTTATTGGTAGCCTACAACCTCTGATCTAGGATAAGATTTTACTCATGAAATATCCTTTTTTTGCACATTTATGCATAGTGCTTTGTGATTATCAACAGTCTACCAGTGAATTCAAGTTTCCCACCTCATCAACGCCTATTGGACAATCTAATACATCTTCATATTTTAATAATTATAAAAAGACTAATAATTTCATTAAAAATAAAACTTCCACAATAATTAATAATATAGCAGCTACAACACCCTCATAGGCTTCTCTATACTTTTCTTCATATAAATAGAAAGTAAATAGACAATTCACACATCTAACTAAGTCTCTCTAATCTATTCTATAGCAAATCTAGAATAACAATTTGGTGCAATTGCTACCTATCGACCTTTAGATACAAGAAAACCCTTGCCACCTTCCTATGACCCAAAGGCCTTTTTTTTAATTTCATCAAGTTCTTGGTCATGACACTAAATGATTTTTAGGTCTTATACATATAGTGTGAAACTACATTGATTAGAATATCATCCAGATAGCTAGTCTAAATGATAAAGGAAATAAATTCATCCCACCTCCAAACCAAAATGTATGTCCTATTTTGATTTCAAACAACCTTGAGTTCACTTACCCTCTTAGTCCAAGTCAGACATAAGACCTTGGATATCCTATTCTTGATAATTCCTACCTCAAACAATTTTCAACTAAAGTTGGGCCATCCATGGCTTGCTTCTATGAGAGAAGTCCCATCTATAGTTCATAAGTGCCTAAAGTTCCTTCATGATGGAGTAGTGCACTTAGTCCAACATATGGGAACTCAAGGGTAAGTGAACTCATCCAACCTTAAGTTCACTTACCCTCTTAGTCCAGGTCAGACATAAGACCCCAGATGTCCTATTCTTGATAATTCCTATCTCAAACAATTTTCACCTGAAGTTGGGCCATCCATGGCTTGCTTCTATGAGTGAAGTCCCATCTATAGTTCATAAGTGCTTAAAGTTCCTTCATGATGGAGTAGTGTACTTAGTCCACCATAGCGAATTCTATCCTCTCTCCATGTGTAGGAATTTCTCTTTGGACTAGTTTTGGCCAGCCCCGACTGATCGTCTCTAACCATGTAATGACTTTTTATTTTTATCATATCAAAAGTTCAAAGCTAGTTGAATTACATAGTTTTCTAGTCACCCTTCTTCCTCATCTCCTCTGGCTTCTCCCTGTTTAGTCTCTCAGCCTTATTTTGTTGTTCCTATGGGTAAATGCAAGAAGTTGTGTCCACTTAAGGTGGAAGTTTCAGAGTTAGAAAAAAATCTAAAATTGGGTAACTAAAAATGGGATCCCGTTTTAGCTTGGGATCCCAAGCCTAAAATCCAAAATGGGATCCCATTCCTAGAACTAAAAAATGGGATCTTGTTCCATAAAACAAGATCGTGTTTTATGAAACGGGATCCCATTTTTAAAAAGTATTAAATTTTTAAAAAAATGGTTGTGACCAAATTTTTCCCAGTGACAGGCGACAGCTGAGAACGGGATCCCGAGTTGAGGAAGATGATTTTCACCATCAAAACAGCAGGTAAGTGGATTTTTCCACTTCTACAATTTGGCAATGAGTCTTTTGAAGTTTCACTTTTTTTTTGGTGTAAAATACAATCAAAATTTAAATTGTAGACTATTATTTAGGGTTTCTGTTTATGAATTCAATAGCTGTATTTTGACATTTTAGTTGTAAAATACAATTGAAATTTTGAAAGACTATATCATATAAAAGGATAGAATTTGAACAAACTGTCAAAATTTTGTTTAAATTTGAGAATTGAATAGCTGTATTTAGACATTTTAGCTGTAAAATACAATTGAAATTTTGAAAATAATGTATCATATGAAAGGAGAGATTTTGAACAAACTGTCAAAATTTGATTTCAATTTGAGTGTTGAATAGCTATATTTAGACATCTTAGCTGCAAAATACAATTGAAATTTTGAAATGACTGTATCATATGAAAGGAGAGATTTTGAACAAACTGTCAAAATTTATATAGCATTGGGATGATATATATATTTGGTTTTTATAAAATTTACTTATATCAATGTATGTCATTGTATTTTAAAGGCATTATTGAATAGGTAACTGTCATGTAAAAAAATTATAACAAACCATAATAAAACCTTTATCAATTCTTTCATAATCAAACCTTTAGAAACAACCAAGTAATCAAGAATTGAGAAGATTTTATAGTTTTTGTGATAGCCAACTAATCAAGAATGAAATCAAGCCAACAAATGTAACTTTAGAGATACTTGTAGCTGTCCTCACTAGCTAGGTTATGCCCCTGGTATGAACATCATGATATTAATTGTGATACCAGTGTAACCTCATTGGTAATGCTTCCCCTAATCTTAATGACATTGATGTAGGCCCCACTCATGATCCTTACGAAGATCTTTCCACCACTAACCTCTTTCATGATAGGTCACTATCCTCACCATCTCCTTAGACCTATAATACCTTGAGCATATTGATTGGGACCAACACGACCCTTTATGATTTGATGTTTTCCAAAATGATGAAGCCATCATGAAACTAATGAAGTGTCAAGACCACATCCCCATGGTAATCATAAGAAAGACTTTTCCACCATACTTAACACCTATGCTTATTTTGGAGAGAAAGAAAAACCCTTTAGTCCTAAGGCACCCTATTAGGCAAAATAGCAACAAGATATAAGAAGAAACTTTTGATTGATTAAAATGATACAATAAAAATGGACACTTCCCAAGAGCTCCTGAATGACAAACTTCACCTTTCATTAGATACCACTTAGATATAAGATGACTCCCCTCTCCTTGTTGACGATGCTATAGACATCAACCTATGAATAGAAGAGGACCCTAAACCCTCTAAGATAGTATCTACATTGGACCTTGACATCAAAGAAGGCATAACCACCACCCTTAAAGATTACGCTAATTTCTTCATGTGGTCTTATGGTGATATGCCTTGAGGCTCCATCGTTAGTCATGTGTCATCTTGTGGTTCACCTCAATGCTAAACCTATTCAATAAAAGCTACACAAAATGCACCCCCAAGTAGCACTCTTGGTCAAGAAGAATTGTATAAACTCTTGGATGTGGGGTTCATTCAGACTATTACTTATCCTAAATGGGTCTCTAATGTGGTCTTAGTTAGTAAGAAAACTAAGGGAATTCATGTTTGCACTAACCTTTGAGACATCAAAAAAGGATACCCTAAAGATAACTTTTCTCTACCAAACATTGATATGATCATGGATCTCATAGCCATATATATAAAATGTTATCATTAATCTAGATATAATACCCCTTGAAACATTTGAGTTAGACGTGGAGACACCTAGATTATGGAGAGGTCTATGTAAGAAAACACCTCTTGTAGACTCAACACAAACTTATCCCTCAACCCTCTAAATTGTGACTTACATCATTTAATTACCCTAGAACACACTATAGAAAACTCTATAAAAATTTGGCAAAAGATATTTTCTCCTAAAAGAAACTTGTATATGTAGAAGTAGACTACTACATAAGATCCTCTAGGATAATAACACTTGTTGTGATCTCTAACACTATGATCCATATGTACTCTTGAATTTGTTGATACTTGGTCCTCTTGATGAAAATGCATTGAATTAACTTCAAAATTTTGTGCATATTTAATTAGATTTGATATACTTCTTAAAAGGAAAGAGTTGGGACTAACAACTAAATAGAAAACAATAATTTTGCAAATAGGAAATAGAAAACAAAATCGAGCTAGAACCATCTTGACTAATTTATCTTTTTCTAGCTAGATTGAATCCCTACAATCACAAGTTAAAAACAAAGCATCAAATTCTTCATTAAATTTAAATCACAAATCATCAAAATATATTCATCTTCATACTTAGATTAGTCAGGTAGGCAACTAGTAGTCAATCCTATCTCCATTATCAAATTTGGTTGCCATAGGTAACTTCACCAAATTTAGGTTTTCAGATCATGTGGCATGCACGAGATATCCACCTCAAGGTAGTTTTCCAAGTCTAGTTATAGTCTTGCAAATGTTCATTATGATTCTACCTAGGTGGTATGATAGTCCATTGGTTTCTAGATGACATCATTCAATAGCATAGATGCATCTGAACATTCACCCTTCATTGATATATATTGATAGTAAAATAGAGTTTTAAATTGTTCTTAAGGTTTGGGACAATCATAGTGTTAAGATAGTGCAAATTTTAAGACTATTTAGACTAATTAAATGGGCTTAGTCTCAAGATAAATAAAACACATAAGAGTTGGGACTAATAACTAAATAAATAATAATAATTTTGCAAATACGTATGAATAAGAAACAAAATCAAGCTAGAACCATCAACTAATATCTTTTTCTAGCTAGATTGAATCCCTACAATCACAAGTTAATCAAAGCATCAAATTCTTCATTAAATTTAAATCACAAATCATCATAATATATTCATCTTCATACTTAGATTAGTCCTAGGAAACTAGTAGTCAATCCTAGATCTCCGTTATCAAATTTGGTTGCCATAGGCAACTTCACCAAATTTAGGTTTTCAGATCACGTGGCATGCACAAGATATCCACCTCAAGGTAGTGTTCATTATGATTCTACCTAGGTGGTATGATAGTCCACTGGTTTCTATGACATCATTCAATAGCATAGATGCATCTGTTCTAATTCATTTCTTTTGTCCAAAATGGTTGTGACAATAAAAAAGAAGCTTATTGAACTCATAATCAATAGGAAACCCCCGGTCATAATAGGAGGTCTTGAATTTGGTACCAATGATTGTGAGGTCCTTGTAGAATATGATGAACCTTTTGAACAAGAGAACCTTGTAGACCATGATGCATATCTTAATAAACTTGAACATTATCATCATGTGAATGCTTTTAGCCATCCTACAACCTCCTATCACCCTTCATCCTCTTATAGGGATATGCCACACAACCTCTCCAAGTTGACCATGCCAAACCCAAAGTCACAATCCTAAGAGGTCCCCAATTTCCTCCCAATGATCATGAGAACCTTGTAGATCATGATGCATATTTTGAACAACAAGATGAAATAAAAATACTTCAACATATGTGGAAATCCATCCCAACACAAGAAAAAAAGATCCTAGCCCAACAACAATTTCGAGCACAACAACAAGCCCTCATTCAACAACTCCTAGCCACCCACCAATCCCAAAGCCAACAAACACAACCGCAACATCAACAAATTCCACCTCAATCCTATGTGTCACCTCCATCATCATACCAACCTAGTCCATCCACATATCACATGTCAATTCTACATCAACCTATCCCACTTATTTCAATATCAACCAATATCCATATCAATCCATACCCAAAGATCATCCAACTACTTATTCCAACATTTCAGCTCATCATCAAATCCATTTACAAGACTATCAAGTTCCTTTCCAACAAGAATGTGCAAGTCCAAGTTACCCTTTTCACCAAGATCAAGTGTCCTTAAGTCCTTATGTTACCTTTGACAAGGGGAACACCACTCTAGATTATGCATCCTATGGGTATCCTTCATCATCATCCAATCGAATGCCTATCCAAGAGCCTACTAGTCCTATCCCAATGTGCCACCATGTAATCCCAATCCTAATTCATTGGTCCATCTACCTTCTAATCCATCAATCCCTTCATTACCCTCACCACCATCTAATCCTCCAACTTGACATCCTAAATTTAAATCACCTCTCTTAAATGACCTCTATAGATACTATGAACTATATTACAAAGACAAACCTATATGTGATCCCTCTCTAGTAAGTTTGATCACTCCCAATCCTAATCCATTTCCTCCTATTATCCATCCACCTAATCCTAGACATTCACCCTTCATTGATATATATTGATAGTAAAATAGAGTTTTAAATTGTTCTTAAGGTTTGGGACAATCATCTAGTGTTAAGATCTAGTGCAAATTAAGACTATTTAGACTAATTAAATGGGCTTAGTCTGAAGCTAAATAACACACATAAGAGTCGAGTGACTAACAACTAAATATAAAACAACAATAGTAAATAGGAAATAGGAAAAAAAATCAAGCTAGTTCACCATCAACTAATATCTTTTTTCTAGCGAGATCATCCCTACAATCACAAGTTAAACAAAGCATCCTAACCTTCTTACCTCATCAACTATCTTAAAAGTGGAAGATTTAGTCATTACCACATGGTTATGTCTCTTTGATTATCTAGATAATGCAATTGAATCTCTAGAGGAGTCTTACATCTTAACAACAATTTCATTGTCCCTTTGTAGTTCATTGTCCCTCATGACAAGTCTATTATTGGTTTAAGGCTATCTTAAAGGTCCATATAACAATCTAGGAATTTAATAACAATTAATGTTTAGTCCTTAATGGTCATGACAACATTATACACGATACTAAAGTTCACATGATGATTTCCTCTTTCCTATCAAATGGTAAGGATTCACTCAAATTTTCACATACTATTGAACACATATCCAATTTATGAATTCATGATTGATCCAATGCTCAAACCAATGCAAGCATGACTATAGTTTTTTGACCAAGCTTATTAGTCATATTTAGTTAGCGAAATTCATCCAAAACCATTACAAACTATTTGTAGCTTTGCCATAGGAAATGTTGGATCTCCTAGAATGAGTACTTAACATCAAACCAATAGCCAACTCCATAGAAAAATTAACAAAATTGAAACCTTGGACCTAACATATGATAACAAACCTTGAGAACAAATTCATTATGGTAGTCTTAATAGCCCTACTAATAAATTGATCTGTATAGTATTAAATTGATCTTTCTTGTCTCCCTCACTATAAGAATCAAAATTTAGCTCTCGAATGAAAATCCCTTGATTTCAATTTGAAAATTACATCTAGTTCACTATATAATAGCTCTCTTACATTTTGAAATTTGTACATGCATGTATGTATCTGTATGTTTAATTTAAATATATTTCAAGTGTAATTTCTTGAAACATACATATAATTTATAATTTTTGAACATGTACATTATATGTTTATTTATAATATATATATATATTCTTTATTTAATTTTAAATTTGTACTCATGTTTGTATGTTTATATGTATATATGCAGGTTCATATCTATTTTTATATAAATCCTGAATCTGGATGATACTCACTTTGATGTTAAGGACTTCCTCAATGCACAAGATGATCTGGCCCCACCCCCACCCCCACCCCCAGCTCTAGATGCCCTAGCTCCAAATGCCCCACCTCAGATGCCCCACTTCCACCCCCACCTGGACCCCCACCTAGAACTGACTAGGCTCACTTGCGATCCATAATTAATGAAAATGTGGATTCCATACAAGAAAAATTGAATTCCATTCGCAATGAATAATTCATGCCACCTCACGTGGTACGTTTTGCAGCTTTGATGCAAAACATTGTAGATTCTGTGAGGTCTATTGACTCAGACTTTGGTGGATTCTGGAAATGGAGAGTGGAGAGGCACTAATTTTATGCTGATGGCCTCTCCTATAAGGCTATTTTGGATCTTAAAATCACAAAAGCTCATTTAGTGCAATATTTTAGACATCCCATTACAAATGAACCTATTCATGTAAATAAGAAAAGAATATCAATCAGGTGGTGTAGGCATGAAGGAATGTCTACCAATTTTGGGACAGATGGTGGATGGTGTTTGATTATCCACCTCATGCTAATTGTGAGGTTCCTTTATATTTTTTGAGAAAATTATATGCAGAGTTTTTTATGAATAAAAAACCCAACTACTTTGATTTTAGATCATTATAGGGTATTGGTGGTGGCATGCCACAACAGAGGTTGGGGGCACGGGTTGAACCCCAACGACTCATGCATGTTCAACCTCTTATAGACCCTCCTATTGTTGCCATTCCTTTGCCCTTCCAGCATCGTGCAGTGGCATCCACACTAAGCACATTGAGTGCACTCTCAAGTAGCCTAGATGAGAAGACTTCTATGATGGTAGCTCGGGTTAGAGACCATGGAGGAGTTGATGATGGAAGTGGTCCTAGTACCACTCCACGAAGCCTCATACATGTATGAGTTGCAATCAGTTGTGTTATGGACCTTATCAGGCAGCTGCACCCACTTCAGCTACACATGCATCATCTGATAATATGGGTGAATCATTTGTTGATTATCTATTTGCTGAGGATTATCCCACTAATCATTCGACACATGTATATATAGGTTATGTACACATGTTGAATTTATAGCAATTTTTTAAGCACATGTTTTTAATCAACATATAGATCAATTAAATTGTAATATTTTAACAATCGAATTGGTTGGTGTAGATGATGGCAACAGGGACCATTGATCGAATTAATTTTTCATCGACACCTGTTCATCTCAGGCACCCATTTGGGGTACATTTTGAATGATTTATATTTTAAATATTAATTTTATTTACTTGATTTTAATTTGTAATTCAGTCTTGAATGTATGTACATTAAATATTGATGAATTGGTTTAGGGTTCTTCCACATTGAATCCTCCATCTGAGGGTGTCTCAAGCACTCCTCCATCATTGGGCATCTCACATAACACTTTTACAATATGTATATTGTTTTAAAAAACTATATATACTTAGATTTTTCTATTTTGATATTACTATATCTGAAAACGTGCATGTACTATTTAATATATATTAAAAATATATGTCTATGTAGGTTGACACAACAATGAGGATGGGCATTGTAGCACACTTGGATAATCCAAGTTTATATCAAGAGTCGACTACATTTCAGTTTGTTCAAAAACGTATATTTATGTCTACGTGTAATATATGCACAAGTCTTTTAAATAGTTTAAAACAAAAACTGAGTGCCTATAACATGTACACAAGTCAATTATATATATGTTTTAAAATCTAATTTGTACACATACGTGCTAAGTTATAAATGACCTTGTAGGAGCTTGTCAGTGACACATTTCATCAACACACAACACATGTAGAGCAAGAGGACAAAGGAGATGGGCAGCCTAATACGATATAATTTAAAATTTAGATTATATTTAAAGTCAATTAAAATATACATTGTGAAGTTAAAGTAAATTTTTTGATAGATATATATGTTGACATGTGTTCAAAATTCTTTTTCTTTTATAGCTTGAGACATGTCATGTAGCTAACCCTGTAGAGACATGTCTTGGAATAGAGGATGAACAACAAGTTCCTCTTACAGTATAATAATTTAAATATGATAAATTATAAATTAAATTAAATTAAATCATTTTTAAAATCCTCTTACATCTAATTTCAACTTGAACTTTCTCTTGTATTAAATAGATTGATTCAGAGCATGTAGAGACATGTCCACGTGCACCAGAGCATGCCTCTCAACCTCACACGATAATTTAATTTTATGATAAATTATAAATTTAAAAATTGTCATTAAATCATTTTTAATCATCTTACATCTGATTTCATCTAAATCTTTCTCTTCTACAGAGTGATTTAGGTCATCTGAGTAGTTCGCATGGTGTGAAGAGGACTCTTGATTACAGAGATAGTATGTGATAGGTTATTTCATGAGCTACATAATTTGACTATTTCATGGACTATGTTATATACTGTTTGTCATGGACTTTATATTTTGAATGTATGGGACTTTGTATATTTTTTGAACATGGACCTAGAGTTTATACAACCTGACCTTCCTCTATTTGTTCTTGTGTGGGTTATTTGGATAAACAATTGAATACAAAAATAAGAAACCTTATTGATCATCATCTATGGCATCTTCTTGCTTAATGATAAGAATTATAATGCAACTTTTCTTCTTGGATACTTGTGTGACCTCGTCTCCTTTAAAGAACATATGACATACTTCTGTAGCATTAGGATCTTCCATCAACAATCCTTTCTTGATCTCAAAAAATTTGAGCAAAGTAGGCATTATTTTCTTCTTGTGGATATCGTTGTTTTATTTATAGTTTATAATTATGTGAACACATGACATCAACTAGTGCTTGTAGTGGTTATTCAAGTTTATAGTTGAAAGAAATTAAACATGTTTTGATACAATTACCGAAGAACATTTTTTGAATGAAAATGATCAATATCTGCTTCACTTGCCATCGAGTGTAGATTTCCCTATAATTGGTCATCAATTGCCATTTTTGAGTAGTCACCAAAATTGTTAGTATTTTAATTCACACCTTTTTAATGCAACACAATAAAATAGTGTGTATGATAAAATTGTTCTTTAAATTAGAAAGGGAAGCTCCATACAAAAAAAACTAACATAAGCCCTAACTTAAACTATACATACTTTCTATTTGTGATTTGTACATGTGTGTTTTCTAGGGTGGTTCTCTCATAGTATGCAAGACAAACAAACTTAAAATATTAAACCCTACAATGACTAGCACACTTATGTTGTTCAACTAAAAGCATAGATTGAAGAGATTCCTTGTGTTAGAAGAAGCAATCTTGAGCTTGGGGATTTTGTAAGGTTATATATTTGTAATCTTCCCCTTGTGACTTTATATAAAGGAAGTTGTAAATGAATAATTTATGTACATTTTAAGCAATGGTGAAATTAGCATGTTATTTTCAAAAATATTGTTTTCAAATTTTGAAAATTGAATCTTATTGTTGGGTTAATTTGTGTTCTAATGGACTATAGCATAGGTTTATAATCATTCCTAGCCAAAAGGTATGGTCTCTAAGTTTTAGTTTTAGTAGTATCCTTGCAAAAAATCCTTTCATTAGGTGGTAGGACCAATTGCGGGTTCCTCTGCATTAATAGTGGTTCTTTAACAATGTAGAGAGGTTGTAAAGGTAAAATTTAGATATGGAGGGTTAGTATGTAATGGTAGAAAACATATGCAAAAGTCTCATCTTTATTTATAGTTTAGGATAAATTGTAGAATTATAGTGGTATCTTGGGTTTTGTGTTAGATTCATGGGTTTTGTGGTGGCATCTACTCCCCTATGGTAGGATCCTCGTGTTGAATTTTATAGAACCCTTTGGGGGTCTGGTAGTTTCCTCTATACTCTTTTGTTTGGTTGAAAAGTATTTCATTTTAACAAATTTATGAGTAGTTCTTTCCAACATTTGTATATGCAAAAAAAACCAATTGAAAAAACATGTTTTGAAGGTCTTATGTGATTTGAATCCTAGGAGGATTATAGGATGTCCAAACTTGTAATTTAGTGTGTTATGTTATAGAATTTGTAGAATATCCATAAAAAACTCTAGATTAGTATTCAAATACACATTCGAGATGAGCATAAGACTTTTGTAATATAATTGTATTGGATGAAAGAAGAATTGTATAGTGTTATACATGCTACAATTTAATGGTATGAACTTCTCTATCTATACATTATATAGCACATGTATTTATACAAGTGATTGTCTAGCTAGGCCTTCAAGAATATGCTAACATATGTTATGCATATACGTGTGATTCACAAGTAGACATGAGTGCAAGAGGTTTCAAACCTTGAAGGCCAAAGTAATGGTGGTTAGAGTGAGTAAAAGACTAGATATATCAATGATCTGTGAAAACCTAAATAAAGATATAACTATAAAGTACAATAGAATAGAGCATATAAACCCTAACAAGATATCCAAATATGATAAACTAATTAGAAATTATTGATCTAAAAAACCCTAATGAAAGAGAAACCCTAAGGGGGAACCTTAAGTCATGTAAGCAATGTTGGTTTCACTAATAAATGTAAATAAATAAATGATTTACATAAATTATCTAGGCTAATTAATCTAATGCAAATAATTAAGCATTATTAAACCAGATAAAATCTAGAGTCATGTTGATAAATTGATAGTAATAATATGATAATTAAATGAGGAATTAATTAATTAGTTCTAATATCAACAATAGAATAATAATGTTGATGATGTGCAAAATTGATTCACCACTTCTTGATGCATATTTTGACACAATTTGACACAATAATATATGAAACTAGTTGTTCCCTACTTGAAAGGGAACTTCTTCCCCCAAGGTTCTTTATCAGAAAATTTGGTTTGTGTGAATAACATAGTGGTAGATGTTGATTGTCCCATATGAGGGGCTCCAATGAAATCAAAGGAATGAAACACAAGGCATAGCTTGCAATTATTCTTGTTACTTAGCAAGAAAGATAAAACAAACATGTACATGTTCAGTTTTAGACATTCATTAATAATTTCATACATGAATACATACAAGTCCTACCAAAGAATTTTAACAATTTCAAACATGGTAAAAATTTAACATCTTAGACTAGATACTAATCTAGAATACTAAGTTTAATCCCAATCTAATAGCTTTTATAAAAAAATTGCAAAATAAAGGCGAGAAGGAGAAGGGTGAGAATGATCTTATTTTATATTGTCCTTGAATTTGAATCTTTGAGTAGACAAATCTAATCAAAGCCACTCTCACTCAGCAATTGAAAGCAATTGAGGACCAATACTAATCAATTACATCATTCTAGATATGATGTATATTATTAGACTTGATGAAGGTATATTAGGTGATATCCATGTAGTTTTGAGTCCCTCTCTTAGATGTAGTGACATATGTTAATTTCATATCATTGCTAACATAGAGAGGACATATACATGCATGATTCACATCATGGACATATAATAGTTCATCTTCATTATTGAGCATGTCAAATAAAGAAGAAATTTTAAGGATAGAATGAAGATGATAGTGTAATGGTTGGATTGAGAGATATATGGTTATTGAAACATAGAAGTAACATAACTACACGTAGGATGTATTGTGGTCCATTAACAACTTCCAATTGGACATGTTAATTAACCTACAAAGATGCTAACTTTTTGAATGTCTTAAGGGGTCCTAATTTACGATGTCTTAAGGGGACGTCTTAAGTTCTCAAAATTTCATGAAGTTGCCCAAGGCAACCAAATTTAACAATATAATAAAATCAAATTTAAAGTAAATTAAAAGTAGAAAAACATGCGCATTTAACAAATAAAATATATAGAATAATAATTTTGATATATAAAAGTGTAGAGTATAAAATTGTGTACATACACATGTATAAAAATTTGTGTACAAAATGTGTAATAATGTAATTGTGTATGTACATAAATGCCAACTCAAAATAATGTTTACAAAATGTGGTTATGCCATCTCAATAAAATTCAAAACTTGTGGGGAATGTAGTAGGTCTTCACGCCACCTGATATAAAAATAATACAAGCAATTTATCAATATATCATCAAAACATGTATTTTAATTTATATAAAACTATCTAGATATACACAATTTATCCATGTATTTACAAGTGCCTCACACATGTGTAGATATAGATTTAATATGCATCCTCTCAAATTTTTGTTTTAAAGTATGTGATGAATTTGTGATGATGGCCTAAGGATATAAAAGGATAATTTAAATCAATTTCAACTAATAACGCACAAAAAATATCAAAACATGTATTTAATGTATTTAAAAGAACAATATAAATCTATTTAACTATTTTTAACTGTATTTACTTATTCCATTGTACCATCTCCATCCTCTCTTTTTTCCAACACATCGATGATTGTCTCATGGTCTTCCATAGAAATTATCCATAGCTCTTTATTTGTAGGTTTTCCACGATACCTCTCCAGTTTTATATTTGTTGCCAACACCAAATGTGAGTAGTGTATAATCTTCTTATGTGTTTCATAATCTTCAAATACAGGCAAACCATTCTTCCTTATTAGGTATTTCTGTAGCCAAGTTCCAACAACCACCACCAAACTTATTGGATAATGATAGCCATCATTAAAGAAATTCTTAAAATTTGCTTAAGGGGATCAAAGAAGTTCTTAAAATTTGCTTAAGGGGATGTCTTAAGGGGATCACCAAACCTATTGGATAAGGAAAGGCATCATCATCTTCTTGAGGTGCTGTTAACTTATGTTTAGTCTCCACAGAACGAGCCAACCAATATTATGTTTCCTCTTCATTCTTCTTTGGTGCAACAACATGTTGATGTGGATGTTGGTCACACAAAAACAAACAAAACAAAAGTTACACAACAACCCTTGTTTATCTTGAAAGATACAATGAATTCAAAGAATTCATGATCCCAAGTCTCTGATGATTAGTTCATAATCTGTTGATGTTACTCAGTGATTGATGTGTACTGTTGTTTTCCATTTTGGGGTCTTACGTAGATCTATAGATTCTGCTTCTGCAACAATGCTTTCATATAGAGGGGGTACTCTACACAAAATATTCATTCAAAGGTTGTGTCTAAGTGGATATATGCATGAGTTCTACCCTTATCAGTGATTCCTTACATGATATTTTCAATAGTACATGCATCTAGCTCAACAAATATGCTAATGATATTCAGTTGTCTATGGGATGTCAGCATATTCCTCTATTCTGCTTAATATTTATCATGATATGCAGTTATGGAAGTGATTTCTATGAAATTAAAATGAGAAAAAAGGGTTAGAGACAAATTCCTAAAATTAATTGACTGAGATCACTGATCCACATACATGTTCCCATACAATAATGAAGAGAAGAAAACTAGAATCATACTTTACCAGGACATTCCACAAATCAGCATGATCCAGTGCAAATCTTCAAAGGTAGAGTTGACAACAACATGCAATGAAATGAAAGCGCTTCTATATAACACAACATTCACCAATACATATCCAGAAGTCAACTTGAAGACTATTTAAGGTTCAAAATTAGGATGTAATCTAAAGCTTCATCTCCATACAGTATGTTCATAATACATTTACAGTGATCTGAGGAGAGAACCTTGAATGTTTCAACAATTCAATCCTCAATATTCTCAGTAATCCTATCTCCTACATGAAATTCCTATAGGTCAGATATTGTATGATTGACCTCTCTCTTCTACAGAGTGCAAGGCCTGAATATATGTTCCTTGCTTTTGCCCCCCAGTACAGTGCCTAGGAAACCCTAGCAAATCAACGGTCTACATCCTGAAATGCAGCATCAGACGGTGGAGAATGGATCCTGCCAAGAATTCAAACGGCCCCCAGATAGGGCGCCGCTCCCTCAATAAAGTCTCCACCTACAAACCTCTGCATTAAAAGCATTGTCCCTTCCTGGTGCATTTTCAACCTCTCAGGATCCGATCCACCGCCTGGGATGTCCCCCGCCATTAAAGCCCTATTGTGTCTCCACCTGCATGCCATCGGGTTCTAGAATGGGTTCAAAATCCACCTACCCTACATTTCCCACCTTGTATCATGACAGCACATCATGCTGGTCATCGGCATGACCACCCTCGATCGGAGTGAGCCAACAATGTCTCATCAACCACATCTTTCTAGCCGATGCATGTCCTTTTCTAACCTACGCACCTGCGGTCATCATACAGAAGTTAGGCACCATCATTTACATAATCAGTAGGAGGAGAAACACTTATATTAAATCATGCTTTGAAAGTACAAACATATATATCGGGTTATGATTCCGTGAAAATCTGCATGCATACAATTATTTAATTCCTTTTGATAACCTTTCGGTTCTGACACCTGCATGTAGATTTCCAGGCACTTTCATATTAAGTCAGGATATGATGATGATGTCATCATCATGGGTGAGCTTCATTAAAGTGTGGAAGGATAATGCCATGGTCATAGTTAAGAAAATCGAGGTCCAAGAAATATGACCTCGAGGAAGGAACCTTGAAGAAGATCACCCTCCAAAAGGATGATGTCATCGATATGTTATAGGATGGGGTGATATTGGAAACATACCTCTGCGAGGTGAAAGGGTGATGACATCACTGTCATATTGATCTTCTTTGTTTATCGAGCCTAGGTGATGTCAACAAGATATTGGTGTAGGGGGTGATATTTTGCGAGAGGGTGATATTTGAAAGATCAGGTGATATTCAAAATATGACCCCTACAAAAAAGTATATAAGGTTATTTGACTGGCAGATGTAGTTATCACATAAATTTGATGTCTGGAGCTTGAAGACCAAGTGAACATTGGGTGATATTCTAACATTGGGGTGATCTTTCACAAGGTGACTGATGTTCAGAATATGACCCCCCCAGAATATCAAGTTTGACCAAAGCTTTGACTTGCCATAACTTTCTTACTTGGTTGAATTTCAAGGTGATGTAAAAGGCAAACCTGCTTAGAATTTCACACTCTTTGACATGGTAGGCTTCTTGAGGCAAGATTCAGATTTTGAAATTGGGTTCATACATGAAGATCACAAATGCACCTGACATGATGCACATACATAGTAACTGATGCTACTTTTTACCATTACCGCCCAGAGCACAAAAACAAGGGAGCAAGCCACAGCAGGGGTCCTTATTTTGCTAAGGAGTAAAATGGGGCGTGTTGTGAACATCACAACAACTAGAAACCAAACAAAACAACCAAAAGTTGAAACCATTAAGGAAAACTAAAAGAAATAGATGCATAACTTCCAACTATCTTTCCTACAAATCATCATCTAACTTGAGACTCAATGTATTCAATAAGGTGCATGAATTTTCCTTTCAGTTTAAGTGGGTGCATGTGATTAATGATCCTCATCTTGAAGATCAATTGAACAAACCAGTGACTGATATTAGCCTACATAGGTGAGGATGTTCCCTCATAGCCAACTGGATAGAACCTTGCTGCCAGCAGGCGTCCATAGCCCCGGCAAGGTTATCATTACAATTCTCCTAAGTAGAGCCCCACTGCCAGTGAGCATCTATAGCCCCGGTAGAGTTACTTGGATGGCTTAACCTAGATTTTTAGTAAAATCCATTATATTACTTTATGTATTTTTTTATTTGATAAAACTTCATAAGATATTGCATTTGTAACTTCATGATGCAAGGAGTGGTCACTTGCTGAAATTAAGCTGAGAATTGTAATGGTAGCAAGGGTGACCTCTAATTTTTCACCTAATATCTACACTAGTAAGTTCAACAAACCCAAGGATTTTAGGTGTGTCATTGTGAGAAACATTCCTTGAATACTCAACCCATTCTTATTGAATACAAAATTTCACAAGTCAACTGACTCTCTTCATTCATGACAATCACAACTTATGCATAAATTTCAAACAATTAACCTGAATGATCTGAATTTTCCATTATTTTCAATGGTTGTTAATTTGCTCCTTCATACTCTAAATCAAAATGAAGATCCCTGCTGAGGAAACAAAGCAAAGCAACCAAACACAATAGGCAAACTGTACAAACAACTATACAAAGAATATACATTATGATACACATGACTGTCATGGTGCAGCTTCAGGCCTGAAAATAGTGTTTGAGGAACTATCCATTAACTGGCAATGGAACATTCTCACCTGTTAAGGTCTTAAGCCTGAAGGTGTTGTCTCCTAAAATTTCAAAAATTTGAAAGGGGCCTATCTAGAGTTTATCAAACTCACCATGATCACCCTTTCTTTCATGTGCTTTGTCCCACATTAGGACTAGGTCTGAGATCCTGAAAGCCTTAATTCTAGCTCTTTTGTCAAACCAGCGCTTGACAACAGCCTGATGTTTAACAAATTGATTAATTGCTACACTTCTTTTTTCCTCTAGGTGCATCAGTTGTAGCAACCTAACTTCTTGCTTATTATCTATGCCTAGGTATTCTTGTGCAATCTACAGTGTAGGAATCTTTAAGTTGACAGGGAGGATGGGATCCACCCCATATACTAGGTGGAAAGGATAATTTCCTAATACAGCCTTATTCCTAGTTCTATCTACCCACAAGGCATATTTCAACAAAGTGTCCCATTCCCTTGGGTTCTTCTCTATTAATTTCTTTATGATGTTCAATAGGTTCTTGTTTGTGGATTCTGCTAATCCATTCCCTTGGGAATAGTAATTGGAGGAGAATTTTAAGATGACCCCATGATCAAAAGCCCAACCTGATAGTTTCATTGAAGCAAAAGCAAACCCATTATCACATACTAAAGCATATGGAACTCCATCCCTGGTCACTATATTGCTTTCCAAAAACTTAATGACATCCTCAGCATTACATATCTTCCTGCTGATAGCTTTAGTCCACCTGGTACAATAATCAATAATAGTTAAAACATACATATGGCCTAAGGATGATGGAGGATTGACAGGTCCTATGAAGTCCATTCCCCATTGAGCAAATGGGTGCATCTCCATCACTGGATGCAAAGGTTGAGCTGCATATTTTTCTCTTTTTGCTACAACATGACACATATGACAGCATTTGGTGTGTTCAGCAGTGTCTTTAAAAATTGTGGGCCAATAATACCTTGCCCTGAGGATAGCATGAGTGGTGGCTAAGGATCATCCATGTGTAGTCCCAAACTTATCATGCAGTTTTGCTAGCACCTTATCTGCTTCTGATCTCTCCAAGCACCTTAGGTATATCCCCTCATAGTTTTTCTTGAAAAGGACTCCTCCTTTTATCATGTACTTCTATGACCTTATCTTCAAGGCTCTCCTCTATGAGGCGTACAATCTTGAGGAGCATCTTCCAGTGATCAAGATGTGCCTGATGTCTGAGTACCATGCTCTTCCTTTGCATTCACAACATATTGCTAGCTCAGGATATTAGGATCAATATCTGATATCATTTGACTCAATGCCTGTCCTCTTACTAACTTCATGGGTGTAATATCCATATCATACTCTTGGAGGATAGTGATCCATTTAGCTCTCTTTTCTCCTGGTTCACTTTGCATTAGTAGCATTTTCACTGCTGCATCAGGTACTACAGCAATCACCTTGCTTCTCAAGATGTAATACTTGAATTTCTTAGCTGCTTGAACCAGAGCAAGTGTCTACCTTTCAACATCCATGTACCTAAGCTCTGCATCTCTGAAAGGGCAGCTCATGAAGGCTATAGGCTTTTCTTCCTTTTCTTCATTTCTTTGTGTCAACACGGCTGCAGAAGTATGTTCTAAAACAAAAGAGTAGATGTAGAAGTCCCTAGCATAATCTAGACTGGTGAGGACTAGAGCATTTGATATGGCTTTCTTAATGTCTTCGAAAGCTGCTCTAGCCTCCGGTGTCCTTCTTAAGCATGGCATTCAAAGGCCTGATAATCTCTGGAAAGCCAATGATAAACTTCCTAACAAAATTAATCTTACCAAAGTAAGACTTGAGCTCTATCTTGCTTCTCGGCAGTTGTATTTTCATGATGGATTCCACTCTTTCAGGATCAATGATGATCCCATTTTTAGTTATCAAGTGGCCTAGCAATTTCTCGGTGGTCATCCCAAATATGCACTTCTTGGGATTCAAGGATATCCCGTATCGCTCGCACTTCTTCAGTACCTTTCTCAGGTCCTCTACATGATTTCCTCTTTCTTTGGAGAACACCGTCAAGTCGTCCATGTATATTACTATGCATTGACCAATTAAGCCTCTAAAGGCTATGTCCATTGCTCGCTGGAACATGGCTCCAGTGTTTATCAACCCAAACGGCATGCGTTTATAGGCGAAGATCCCCCACTTGGTGGTGAATGCAGTTTTTAATCTATCAATTATGTCCACCATCACCTGGTTGTAACCAGAGAAACCATCCAAGAAGGACATCATCCTGACATCATTCACAATTTGTAGGACTTCATCTAGGGAAGGCAAAGGGTAGTTGTCCTTTTTAGAAGCCCTGTTTAAGTTTCTGAAGTCCACGCACAGTCTGATGTCACCATTTTTCTTCCTCACTGGGACCAGGTTCACCACCCATGTGGAGTGTCTCACAGGAAATATGATCCTGGCATCAAGCAACCTTTTAACTTCTTCAAAGATGATGGGCCCCAACAAGGCATTGATAGGTATTTGCTTCTACCTGAAGGGCTTAGCATCCAGCTTCAAGGGGATTGTGTGAGTGATGACTGATGTGTCATAAGTTTTCAGCTCATCATACGTCCAGGCAATGACATGAATGTAATCTTTGAGGGCCTAGGTTATTCCTTTCAATTCCTCCTCTATACAGATCTTCCCAATCAAAAAATTTCTTCTTTTATCTCCCTACCCAATGTCCACCTGTGAGTATGGTCCTTCATCAGCTTTTGGAAGATCCCTCTATTTTAGCATGTTGTCCAAATCAAATGCTCTTTCTAGCTCTATCATTCCCCTAGGAATCCTATTACTAGGCAGTTCTAGGATTTCTTCTTCTTCCCAGACATGATCTTACATATTTATTTCATCTATGATATGTGCTTCAAAAACATCTCTATTGGAAATAAAATCCAATATATGTTGATCATCATCAAATACTTGAAGATTAGTTACATTGTCAGGTACTGAAGGCACTTATACTAATTCAACTAAGAATCTTCTTAAACATGATATGGATAGAGGTTCTAGAGTACTTGTAGCTTGGGCCAGAGCATCTGCTCTGTGGTTTTGTTCCCTGGGTACGTGGGTGATATTGAATGCATCAAAATCTTCTATTAAGTCCCACACCCTGTGTCTGTAATTGGACAACCTTTTGTAATTGCAGGAGTATATACCCCTTACCTGTCTGACAACTAATTCTGAGTCTCTGTAGACATGCAGAATTCTCACCTTCTTTCTAAGTGCAAATAGTATCCCATGGATTAGAGCTTCATACTCTGCCACATTGTTTGTACATGGGAACTGTAATCTATATGCTGCCAAGTAGGATTTTCCAGATGGATCAATGAAGTCTATTCCTACTCTAGCTCCTTGTTTTGACTTGGATCCATCAAACCTGAGGATTCATGGCTTATCTTCATCTAAAAGCTTGTCTGGGGCTTCCTTCTTCCTTTCAGCTCTGGCAGCGGCACCACTAGATATCCACTTTAACTTTGGTATCCTAGCCTTCTTAGACATCACCTTATCAGCCTCATGGGAAGTTGATATTTCTTCTTTTCCTTTATCATCAGGAGGAACATCCTCTGGACTAGGTAGCGTCTTCCTCCCCAAAATATGTAGACACAATGAACAAGATGTTTCTGAATGAGGTGCTTCGTGTAACCTCCACCAGCCTTCAATCAAGACATCCTGAGGAGGCCTCTGCTACTGTATCACCTTTTGGATTTCTTTAGATAGAAATTCTTCAAATTTGGACAGATTGCTGCCCCTATCCTCATTAGATAACTCATAATCTGACTCCACTAAACAATCACTCCCTAGGGTGATCTTCTTCTTGTTTTTAGCATTACTCCTGTCGCACACCAGTATCTCTTCTGGCATCTTAATAGGACCTTCATCCTGCTGTGTGCATCCTCCTATTCCTGTAGGAAACAAACAGAAATCAGTATCATAATCACTATCTACAGAACTCACCACGGGTGATGATGATACTGATGATGATGATGATGAAGATGCCTCATTGTATGCTCGTTCCAGCTCTAGCATGTCTAAACATGCGGCACAAGTTTTCTCAGAATGTGCCTCATTATGTAACCTGCACCAGTCGTCAATTAGAATATCATGAATAGGTACATTTAACATTTGACACCTTCACACCTCTTTAGACAAATGCATCTCAAAACTTTTGAAATGATCTACTCCTACTTTGCTCTCAGGATCACAATCAGACTCCAAGTTTACTTCATCACCCTAAGGACCAGCATCATGATCATGCACGTCAAACATCAGGATCTCCTCTATGTTGGCAGTTTGGGGTCTGATGGAGTAAACTCCAGGTTCCACATCCACATACATGATCTCATTGGTTTTGTTATATTCAGTGATCATGTGCTCCATGCGGGGTTCAGCATCTACCCTTATTTGATTTGGTATCCCCCTCCAGGGCAACCACATATGACTGAAATCAGTCAACATGTATCCATTAAGAGTCTTTGACCAGTCTCTACTGAGCAACATCCCATATGTATTAGGTATATCGACTACCTGAATATTGATGTAGTGTTGGATTCTGGGATCCGATGCTAGCTACATGTGGATGTGAGTCATCTCTCCTACCACACTTACCTATGTTTTATCCAATTGTGTCACTTTCTTTAAGGATTTAGCAGGATGTAATCCTAAAGCATTGCATATGGACAGGGGCATTACATTGGTAGATGCTCCTGAGTCTACTAAACAATTGTGCAAATTTTTACTGAACATCCTTATGGTCAAGAGGAAAGGAGGTGACTCACTTTTGTCTTTGTATAGGGCCATGTAGGAGGTCTCTGCAGCTTGAACAGTAGATGAGGTTTTAGGTTTGACATTAACATCCTTGGCAGCATGATCCTTACTACTAGACTGACCTGAGGTATGGCTATCTTCCTTTTAAGTAGGATCATCCAATGATCTCATGAAGGCTTTCTTGATTGTGGGGGTTCCAAGCAATTCTAACAATGGTAGGCTGATTTTGATCTTTTTCATTTCATCAGTTAGATATGAAACCAACTTGTCAGATTTAGGAGGCAAATTTGTGGCTTTTGGTGCTGTGGTCTATGGTGTCAAATACTGAGCATTTACCTTGGGGAATCCAAGGTTATTACTTGCCTTGGGATTAGGAGGTGTATTGAAATTGTTTGGAGGCAAGGAAGTGGTCAAAGGACCAGTAGGCCTGCTTGAGTTATTCCTCAAGTTGTAGTTGTGTCTACCCTGAGGTTGCTATTGATAAGTGTTGACTTCTTCATGCTTAGTTGATGGCTTATTCTCATTCTCAAAAGGAAAAACATAGTTAGACTCAAGAGCCATGGCTGATTCTTCACATACTGAGGTGTAATCCTGATGTGATGAAATTGTCTGCTGATAAGGGTAATGCATGAAGCTTTCTAGCACTAGGGCAGACTCATACTCACAGGGGACAATTTCATTTCCCTCTGCATAGGGTGGGTTACCTAAGGTATTGGACACTTCAGCTTGGAAAATACTGGCAGCAATCCTGAATTAAGGACAGTCTAGCTCTGCATGAGCATTGGTGTTATGTATTCTACACTAGTTTGTAAGTGCCACCTCTGCAAGGTTTACTCTAGTAGTCTGCCTAGGTTCATTAGAGGGCTGATTGTCTAGGGGTGATGGCAGGGAGCCATTGTTTGGTCTAGTGTTCCACACTCTAGGCTGTCTAGGAGGATTGTTGTTGCCATTGTTGTTATAATTATTGTTGTACCCCCTGTCAGGATAATTAGGTCTGTCATTAGCATAGCCTCTATTTTGATTGGGTTGAGAATAGAAGTTCTAATTTCTCAGGTGGGTGACCTCAGTAGTAAGTTTCCTTGACTGGGCTGATATTTCCTTAATTTCTTCTTTTTCTTCTTGAACTTTGGCCACTACATTTTTTGTCTGAGGCTTGAAAAAAGAAGATCCATTGTTATTGTTGGATTGTTCCACAGACTGGGGCACTTGTGTTTGTCCTGGATGTTGTGACATCTGGCCATTCCCATTTGGTGGAGACATGATACTAAGTGGGGGTATCTACAAAGGGGCCAGCATCACTGCTAAAGGTATCATGACCCTACTGGTCTGTTGGGGGATAGGGTATGTTGGGTAGCCTGGAAGTGTAGGAAAGGCAACATTTGGTGTGGGAGCAGGAGCTAATTGTTGGCTGACTTTGATGGCTTCTTCAAAAGCCTATGCTAAAGTTGTTACACCAGGATGTGTTCTTCTAATAAACATGGAAGTCAAAGGGTCCAAAGCTAAGTAATAAATGCTCCTAGCAGCTTCATCTATTATAACATAGGGAGCAACTACCTTAGACAACATCTTTTGGAACCTTGCATTGAAATTTGCAATAGGTTCTCCTTCAGATCTCTTGATGGTGGCAAATAAATGATAGTTCATTGAAGGATCTATAGGTACCTTGAATCTGTCCTTGAAAGTTTTCTCTAGGACATCCCATGAATTGACTGAACCTTGTCCAAGACTAACATACCAGTTATAGGCATCTTCCCCTAAGGAAAATGGGAATAACTTGCATACCACATCCTCATGTTCATACCTAGCCCTACAACAAGCTTCCTAGAATGTTCTGATATGATCATCAACATCTTGATATGGATGATACCTAGGACAGATTTTATATGGATTCTTAGGCAAAGCATGATATGCATTGAAGGTCAGTGGTGACTCTGCAGCAAAGAATGACATCGAAACCAATGGAGGGTGGACCTGAGGTATAACAGGTTGAGGTTGGACCTGAGGTGTGACAGGTGGCCCTATAGGTATTTGTAAGCCAATAGGAGTTACAGGAGCATGCTCTGGTGAAGCTCTAGTGCACTGGTATCGAGGGAGTGATGAATGTCCATAGTCCTAGGTTTAAATCCCCTGATAGGTAGTTTTTCAAAGAGTCCACTAGTTCTAGACCCAGTATTTGGCCTGAAAGCTAGGGTTTCTCAAATTTTTCAGGGAACTGGCTGGTTTATGGTCAGATTTGAATTGACTGGATACTAAAGCAATGTTTGCAGGAATCTACAGTTTCCTTGTATCAGCCCTCCTTCTAGTGCCAGTTTTAGGTGTTGATGTGGATGTTGGTCACACACAAACAAATAAAACAAAAGTTACACAACAAACCTTGTTTATCTTGAAAGATACGATGAATTCAAAGAATTCATGATCTCAAGTCTCTGATGATTAGTTCATAATCTGCTGATGTTACTCAATGATTGATGTGTACTGTTCTTTTCCATTTTGGTGTCTTACGTAGATCTGTAGATTCTGCTTCTGCAACAATGCTTTCATATAGAGGGGGTACTCTACATAACATATTTATTCAAAGGCTGTGTCTAAGTGGATATATGCATGAGTTCTACCCTTATCAGTGATTCCTTGCATGATATTTTCAACAGTACATGCATCTAGCTCAACAAATATGCTAATGATATTCAGTTGTCTATAGGATGTTAGCATATTCCTCTATTCTGCTTAATATTTATCATGATATGTAGTTATGGAAGTGATTTCTATGAAATTAAAATGAGAAAAAAGGGTTAGAGAGAGATATTCCTAAAATTACTTGACTGAGATCACTGATCCACACACATGTTCCCATACAGCAATGAAGAGAAGAAAACTAGAATCATACTTCACCAGGACATTCCACAAATCAGCATGATCCAGTGCAAATCTTCAAAGGTAGAGTTGACAACAACATGCAATGAAATGAAAGCACTTCTATAGAACACAGCATTCACCAGTACATATCCAGAAGTCAACTTGAAGATTACTTAAGGCCTACAATCCGAATGTAATCTGAAGCTTCATCTCCGTATAGTATGTTCATAAAACAAGTACATTTACAGTGATCTAAGGAGAGAACCTTGAATGTTTCAACAATTCAGCCCTTAGTAGTCTCAATAATCCGATCTCCTACATGAAATTCCTATAGGTCAAATATTGTATGATTGACCTCTCTCTTCTACAGAGTGCAGGGGCTGAATATATGTTCCTTGCTTTCACTCCCCTAGTATAGTGCCTAGGAAACCCTAGCAAATCAATGGTCTACATCCTGAAATGCAGCATCAGATGGTGGAGAATGGATCCCACCAAGAATTTGAATGGCCCCTAGACAGGGCGCCACTCCCTCAATAAAGTCTCCACCTACAAACCTCTGCATTGAAAGCATTGTCCCTTCCTGGTGCATTTTCAACCTCTTGGGATCTGGTTCGCCACCTGGGATGTCCCTCGCCATTAAAGCTCCGTCGTGTCTCCACTTGCACACCATCAGGTTCTGGAATGGGTTCGAAATCCACCGACCCTGCATTGCCTACCTTGTATCATGACTACACATCATGTTGGTCATTGGCATGACTACCTTCGATCAGAGCGAGCCAACAATGTCTCATCAACCACATCTTTCTGGCTGATGCACCTCCTTTTCTAACCTGCACACCTGCAATCATCATATAAAAGTTAGGCACCATCATTTACATAATCAGCAAGAGGAGAAACACTTATATTAAATCATGCTTTGAAAGTGCAAACGCATATATCAGGTCATGATTCCGTGAAAATCCACATGCATACGAGTATTTAATTCCTTTTGATAACCTTTCAGTTTTGCCACCTGCATGTAGATTTCCAGGCACTTTCATATTAAGTCAAGATATGATTATGATGTCATCATCATGGGCGAGCTTCATTAAAGTGTGGAAGGATGACGCCATGGTCATATTGAAGAAAATTGGGGTCTAAGAAATATGACCTCGAGGAAGGAACCTTGAAGAAGATCACCCTCTGAAAGGATGACGTCATCGATATGTTATAGGATCAGGTGATATTGGAAACATACCTCCGCGAGGTGAAAGGGTGATGACGTCACCGTCATATTGATCTTCTTTATTTATTGGGCCTAGGTGATGTCATCAGGATATTGGTATGGGGGGTGATATTTTACAAGAGGGTGATATTCAGAAGATCGGGTGATATTCGAAATATGACCCCCGCAAAAAAGTATATAAGGTTGTTTGACTGGTAGATGTAGTTATCACATAAATTTAACGTCCGGAGCTTGCAGACCAAGTGAACATCAGGTGATATTCTAACATCTAGGTGATCTTTCACAAGGTGACTGATGTTCGGAATATGACCCCCCTAGAATATCAGGTTTGACCAGAGCTTTGACTCACCATAACTTTCTTACTTGGTCAAATTTCAGGGTGATCTAAAAGGCAAACCTGCTTAGAATTTCACACTCTTTCACATGGCACGCTTCTTGAGGCAAGATTCAGACTTTGAAATTGGGTTCATACATGAAGATCACAAATGCACCTGACATGATGCACATACATACTGACTGATGCTACTTTTTACCATTACCGCCCAGAGCACAAAAACAAGGGAGCAAGCCACAACAAGGGTCCTCATTTTGCTAAGGAGTAAAATGGGGCGTGTTGTGAACATCACAACACAACAGCATACACATGTCCTAAAAACAAATTTTGATTCAATAACTTGCACATGTCCATAAAATTTGACCAATCAACATACATGCATTCATATGTACATATATAAATAAATAAAAGCACTACAAATTAGTAATGAAGTGAAATAAAATGAAATACTTTAAATTAAATTACCTTCTTGTACAAGGTCTAAAACACGGTCATAATCGTCTAATGTAAACAGTTGATCATTGTCTTCAATTGTTGTTTCACTTTGATCATGTGCTTGTGCAAGTGTCAATGGTCTTTGCTTCCACTCTTCAACCCATTTTGTACTCTCACATGTTTCCCAATCTCCTAAAATACAAAAATGACAAAAACATGCAAGCTCCCTTGTCTAGATAGTCCATGTCCTTGCATTCGAACTCCTAAATGAATTCCATTTAGTAGATCCACTGATTGTCTAGCAATCAAGTCTAGGTAGAATGTTTTCTTCTTCAACCAACCAAAAGAATCGATGAACTGTAGAGTACTCGCTTGATCTAGGCATATATAATTTTGTATTGTACTAATCTACAATCCCACGTGCATCTTTAAATTTTACTGCATCCTCAAATTTCAATTGTTATCTAGCAAGAATTCTTTTAACACATGCACTAGCTCCATCATATTCTCCTTTACCATGTTCATCTTCAAAAAAATTCCACATATGTTGGACATTATTCTCCTTGTGAACCCTACTTAACCAATAGAACATTTGAGCATTCTTGAACTGCCCTGTACAATTTTCTGACCATACAAGATGTTCAGTCATCTAGATTCCTCTTTCTCTTAAATTTGTACAAAATATATTGAAACAATATTGAACAAACTCTAATGAGTGTAACCGGTTGTCACTCAAATAGAAATAATACTCCCTCAAAACTTTTCTATCATTCTCTGTGCTATCATCTACATGTCTATAAACAATATGAACAAACATAGCAACCTGCACTAAATTGTAATATTGTGATTGAATTTCCTCTTGCGGAGCTAAAGTATAGTTTTCCATAAAATCAACCACTGATAGTATAGTACCAACTAGAAATGTGTTTCTACATTCACGAAATTGTCCATCAAGCCATCGAGCTTGTTGAGAGTGCTTGACATATTTTGGTACAATTTTACTCTTAAATTCTGATATGAATGCATGCACACTAACCTTTTTTGTAATTAAATCACAACGCTTTCCAAATTTTCCATCTTTTAAAGAATATTCAACATTCTTAAATCTTTTAACATCCACTAATTATTGTCCAAAATCATTTTCAACACTTCCATGCATACAAAGAAAGATTGCCACAACTAGTGCATTGTCTAGAAATACATGAACTTAAATAAAATTATTTTTCATTAGATCTTTCACAGAACAAACTTGATATAAACTCTTTTATTGCTTTAGTTAACATATTAATATCACATTCCTATATAATCATGTTACTATGTAAAGTACAACGTATATATTGAAACACATCATAATAATAACAAAATTAAACATGTGTTTTACAACAACAAGATATTTGTTGCTTATTAATCTTTACATATCATGGTTTGCATTTTGCAAAAGATCTTTGACTTATTTTAATATTACCAGGTAACACTAATTCGTCACAAAATTTTCTATAAAATTTAGTTTGTGTTGTATCTCATAGGTGTTTTGGATGAGGATCGTGAACTTTGGACCCCACTCTTAATTTTAAAACATCTCTAGCATTAGATGATACCCTAGTATTATCATGCCAATATTTTTTGATCAAAGATCTGATTTTAACATTCAATTTCATGTCAGATCTCGGGAGTCAACCACTAAAACTCCAACATTGGTTAATTGGATCATTTTCTATACTTTCTCTTCTTTTTGCCACTCTTACCAATGTTTTAGGATGTATTTTTAGAATTCCACTAATATTGCTTAACATTCTTCTATTCAAAGTTGTTTTATTCACTATAGCAGTTGTTATAGCTTGTCTTACTGCATTCTTATCTTTGGATTGACTATTACTTCCAATAGACTCAATGGCACTAGCAACAATAGACATAACATGTTTTAGTGATTGATCTTTTCTTCTTGGTTTAACAAAAATGCCTAACATTTTCATTACTTTTCTCATTTTCCACATTCTCATTAATTGCATCATTAGTTGACATTGAAATGATAGTCTTTTATGATAAAAAAATTCCTGGTATAATCTATTGGCATGTGTTCTTATTTGTCTCCAAGAAATTTTACCAGGAAGATTATCCAAAACATCTCTTTCAATTTTGAAAAAAAAAAATCTCATTTTCAACATCACATCCTGGATTTTCATTTTCATTTTCAACTTCAAAACGATTTTCATTTTCAACAATAAAATGGTTTTCATTTTCATTTTCAACAAAAGGATTTTTGTTTTCATTTTCATTTTCAACAAAAGGATTTTCATTTTCATTTTCAACAACAAAAAGGTTTTCATTTTCATTCTCAACAACAAAACGGTTTTTATTTTCATTTTCAACAAAAGGATTTTCATTTTCATTTTCATTTTCAACAACAATTTGTTTCAAATTTTGATCTCTATGAATATTATCAATCTCAACATTGTTATATCTATCTTGTTTTAAATCTCCTATCAACACTATTTCTATTTCATTCAAAGGTGGATTTGAAGAAGTACCTAGATTTATGCCTATTGAAACATTCTCCATAGCATTGACAGAGGGATTTGAAGACATACCAGGAGTAGTTTGTATAATCATATTAGTTTCCACATTCACCTCTTGCAAATTTGCATCATCTACATCCATGGTCTCCTCAATGTTTTTATCTTCAATAGTTGTGGAATTGGATACTTCAGCATTATTCATTGATTGAATCTTTATTCTTCTATCTCTTTATTTTTTTGCCTCCTCTCTCTTTGCTTCAATTTCTTCAGGGGTTAATAGCTTCCTATCTTTCCTCTTATTACAACTTTGTGATCCCATGATTAAAAAATTTATGAAGCATGTACATATGAATGTCAAAAACTTGAAAGCCTTTCTTCTTTGTTCAAGTCCTTCAAACAAGTAGCAATTCAACAAAATTTCACTCAAACAGTGTCTCAATGATGGCTTCTATCAAAATTCAAACAATATTCCAAGTTGATGGACCTGCAAAAGAAAAAAACATAGTAGAGAATGCTACAAATGTCACTGTCGACCGTATTGTAGAGCAAGTTGCAGGGCTGACAGTCATAGTACAGTCTTATTAAAAAAATAGACAAATAATAAACGGGATCCCATTTATTTTGCACCGATGGAGTAAGAAACGGGATCCCGTTATTTAAAATTTAAATTTTAAGCTCAGGTTTTGCTTTGTAACCCGGTTCAGGAAATGCTTTGGGGACTCTAACTTGACCTCTAGACCTGGTTTGACCTACAACTTGAATGTCCTGTCAATGTCACAACAAAATAGTAATTTTGGGCATATATATGAAGGTCTATTTTGCAGAATATTTTGACAAAATTAAAACCCATTATAGATGAGACAGTGTAGATTCCAAATATGAAACTTTTTTTACAATTGGATTAATTTTTCTATTTTTTAATCAATTTCTGATGAAATAGGTCCATAAACTTGAATTATCAGGGTTTTTTAGTATTTTAATAACTTTTTATTAAAAAAAATTGTAAAAAAAATTGTACGAAAATGTACTTTAGACAATTCTTTTCAATTTAAAAAAAAATAAAAAATGTTAAGTTTAGGTCATCTTATGCATGACGTACACGATAATTTTTTAAAAGACCAAAAATGGCCAATAAAAAAATATTCAATAAAAAATTACAAAAAAATATGAAAAACGTGCTTTAGTGAGTTACAAATCTATTCCCAAAAGGATTTTGAAAAATATGATTATTTAGGTCAAAATATGGATGACGCACACGTACATGGTATAGTTTAAAAAAATGACTTTTAAACAGTGGTTTTTAGAAATGGCTATTCAAAATCAATTTCTATCATCTAGGTATTGAAAAAAATTACATATTTAGAAACTAGACTCCGAGTACTACATTTCATATTTAGTGACTTTTTCCAAGATTCCACCTTTAAGTGCTTCAAATGTTTAGGTCAAATGTGATAAATTCTGAAAATCAAGGAAAACACTTCCACTTTTTGGCCAAAAAGTGGACACAACTTCTTGCACACACCCCTTTTCTTTCTACTATCCCATAAGTAGTTAAATGAGAGAAAACCATACTAAATGCATCTTCCTATGCTAGTACTTAAAAGTTCCATCTCCAATGTCTTATTTGAGGTCTAGAAGTAAACAACCAATACCACCTCATCTACCTCATATCCCTACAATTCCTCAACCTCTACTAGTTGCTTCTGTTCCTCCCACTTCTTTGGTAGCATGAGGAAAGCAACCTATGTTGCAGGATCCTCCCCTCCTACAATTCTTCAACCTTTATTGGTTGCTCCTATTCCTCCCCCTTCTTTAGCAACACGAGGAAAGATACCCATGTTGTAGAACCCTCCTCCTCCCCTTACGGCTTCTCAACCCTTGGTGATTCCTTCAATTCCTCCTCTTGTCCCTCAAATAGGAGCAGAAAAGGAACCCATGTTGGAAAGCCCTCTGGCTCCTTTAGCACAGGCCCTATCTTACACTAGATGAAACCAACTTACAAGAGATTGCAAGCATCATTAAAGTGTCACAGCTCAAGAGCATGTTGTTGAAGTGTAGTATGTCCCTAAGTGTCCCCCTCCCATGTAGCCACCTCCTAATCTTTCTCCTCCATCTGAGCCTCAGCATCCCCTTCCTAGAATGAGTCTCTCCCATCCTCAACACACTCCTCTCCTCAATCAAATGCAGACAAATGTAACCCCAAAAGGGTTCAAGTAGTCTTATCTCTCTCTACTAAGGGTCCCATTCTTCCTTCTATCTATGACAAGCCATCCTTTTTGAAGCATCTAGACCTCCATAATGTTAGCATCATCTATCGAACCACACTCACAACCTTTGTTCCTTTTCAACTCACCCACCATGAGATATATCCCAATGTCCCCTACCCTGCCACCATTAATATTGATATACCCTGCCCACCATGAAAATGAAAACCAGAACATTATCTTATACTGCCATTTAGGAAATCCAAGTGCATGCCATCATCCCCTCCACCTCTAATCCCTTCATCATCACTTCTTCTAGTTGTGGAGGATTCTCCTCCACTTGTAATTATTAGCTCTCACATCTCTACTAATAGCACTGATGAGCCATGCTTGGTATAATATTCTAATAGCGGCTCAAATAATTCCTACCAGCAAAGTGCATCTTTGAGTCTATTTTGGATATTCACTCATTGTTCTTGATTTTTACACAATCATTGTCAATATCCTTTACCAATGCTTAAAAGTATCCTTCTCCTATAGCTAACCCTCTTCATTTGGTTAAATGAGAATCTCATTGTATAGCTCAAGTAATGTGGTCCCTCTGTTAGCTCATCATCCATCCCCTTATGATCACCAAGATTGGGACATGGATGATCTAATGGGGACTAACCCATGAGAGTTCTACCTCCATTCCATGTTTATATGTGTGTTTTCTTGCAAGCATGCATATTATATTTTCCCTACAAAAATGATTGATATATGTTTGTTAGTTCTACCTAGAGGACGCACGATGCCCTTGTAGACACGTGAATACAAGAAGAATGAAACTATTGTCCTATTCTTCTATCTATTTATACTATTCTTCTATCTATTTCTACCTTTTTCTATATGTTGTCTCATTGACTATTTTGACATTTTGGGCATGATGTTCAAGCGTTGGAAGATTTAGCTTCCTTCTATGTTGACCCAAAAATTTTATTTTCCTTTGATTTAATGTGACATTCTTCCTTTGTGCTTGTAGTTCTACATGCTTAGGGGATAATGGTATTTTTATCTTATGTCCCCTAATGATTCCCCTCATATAAATTTATACTAACCCCAAAGCACGTAGATCCCTTTGTGTTTTTGGTGATGTTTCTTGTTTTTATGCGTCGTTCTTTTGCACTGCTCGATGTCATACCATGGTTACACAAGCCTTTATATATCATTCATGCTACATCTCTTTGGTTGCCTCTCCTTGGGGGCACCTTTTTCTTGAGGTAGCTTTGGGAACATATCCCCCTATATATGTTTCCTAAAGCTCTATTACATCTTTCCCCTTATTCTACCTTAAAATCAATTGCACAGTGTTTCTTTATGCAATTATTTTAAGGTAGGGGCATACTTTTATGTTTTTCACCTTCACACACATCACAGGATGATCCCATAATAGTGTGTCCCACTTGTGGGACATCATGATTTTTCCTAGAATCATAGATTTCTTAGAAAAAATAGTGATTTAAACCTAGATGTAGTCCATTCAAATGGGTCTAATTGAAGGAGCTTAGACTAGACCCCCTTAGATCAAATCCCCTAGTATTAAATCAAACCACCAATGGAGTCTTCTCTATCCCTATCAAAATGCTAACAAAAAATCTAGTTTGCTTCACTTTTGGGGGGATCAAATGAAGTCATTTGGAAGTTTCATTTGGTAAGTATGTAGCCCTTAGTATTACATTTCCAAAAATTATAATATGTAATATGTTTTCTTTAATATTATATTTTTAAAAAAATTATAATGAATGCAGGTCTATAAAGAAAAAATAATGATATGTATTCAAGAATCTAGGAAAAATAGCAAACTTTGTTAGAAAAATCTCAAAAAAAAACACTTCACTACTCTAGATGTTCTTATTTCAATGAAAATTTTTTTAAAAAATGATTATGATACATATTCTAAGAGAAATGTGTTATGGAATAAAATAGGTCTTAAATATTTTTTAGTACTAATTCAAAAATTAATAATAAATAACATATTTGATCAAAAAATTACCAAAAAAATCCATGCATTAGATACTGGAGTTATTGGTCTAATTCTAATAAATCATGAAAAAAAATTATTTATAGTGAAAGTTATGCATTATGGAATAATGTCACTCAATAAAAAATAATAGAAAAAAAATTTATATAAAAATAAAAATAAAAAATGATAGAATAATTTTTTTAAATATAAAAAAATATAGTTTGAATCCACATAGAGAGTTCTACAACTTATTAGTTTACATCATCCTTAAATTCTTGACCATTTGTTCCTTATAATTGACACAAATGGAAAAATGTTGAAAATGCTAGTTTTGAGCATCCCACTTTGGCCAAAAAATGGGACACACTATTGTGTTTTCACTCCACACTGATGATACATTCTCTTTAGTGTTAGTAGCTTCTGGTCCTAGCCAAATACACTTTCTTAGACTAGTTCCACTCTTATCAAGGTTACCTAGCCTTGCTAGTCCATGTAAGTCTTGATATTGCTTAAAATGTGATCCACCTAGCGACACAGTGCTAGCTAATAGTGCTCCATTTTGCTAATTTTGGGTAATCTTTGTGAGTCACCTAACAACATGGTTTGTTAGTCCTTGTGACCCATAGGAGTTTTGTATGGTTCCTAGCTCTCATAGTGTGCTAGCCCTAGAACCATACTTGGCATCCTTCTAGAAACATAATGCTAGAAATGCCCCTTTTGCTTTATTTATTTTTGTTTTCTTGTGTGATTTGAGTTTGATTATTGTAGATTTATGTTGAATGTGCATTAGATTATATGATCGAGTAATATTGATATTTAGGAAAATTATATCTGATCTCATCCTATATATGTTTCCTAAAGCTCTGTTACATCTTTCCCCTTATTCTACCTCTTTCCCCTTATTCTACATTCAAATCAACTGCATAGTGTTTCTTTATGCAATTATTTTAAGGCAGGGGCATGCTTTTATGTTTTTCACCTTCAAACACATCACAGGATGATCCCATAATAGTGTGTCCCACTTGTGGGACATCATGATTTTTCCTAAAATTGTAGATTTTTTAGAATAAATAGTGATTTAAACCTAGATGTACTCCATTCAAATGGGTCTAATTGAAGGAGGTTAGACTAGACCCCCTTAGATCAAATCCTCTACTATTAAATCAAACCACCAATGTAGTCTTCTCTATACCTATCAAAATGCTGACAACAAATCTAGTTTGCTTCACTTTTGGGGGGATCAAGTGAAGTCATTTGGAAGTTTCATTTGGTAAGTATGTAGCCCTTAGTATTACATTTCGAAAAGTTATAATATGCAATATGTTTTCTTTATTATTATATTTTTAAAAATAGTATAATAAATGCAGGTCTATAAAGAAAAAATAATGATATGTATTCAAGAATCTAGGAAAAATAAAAAACTTTGTTAGAAAAATCTCAAAAAAAAAACACTTCACTACTCTAGATGTTCTTATTGCAATGAAAAAAAATTTTAAAAATGATTTTGATACATATTCTAAGAGAAATGTGTTATGGAATAAAATAGGTCTTAAATTTTTGTTAGTACTAATTCAAAAATTAATAATAAATAACATATTTGATCAAAAAATTACCAAAAAAATCCATGTATTAGATATTGGAGTTATTGGTCTAATTCTAATAAATCATGAAAAAAAATTATTTGTAGTGAAAGTTATGCATTATTGAATAATGTCACTCAATAAAAAATAATAGAAAAAATAAAAATTTATTTAAAAACAAAAATAAAAAATGATAGAAATAAGTTTTTTAAATATAAAAAAATATAGTTTGAATCCACATAGAGAGTTCTACAACTTATTAGTTTATATCATCCTTAAATTCTTGACCATTTGTTCCTTATAATTGACAAATGGAAAAATGTTGAAAATGCTAGTTTTGAGTATCCCACTTTGGCCAAAAAATGGGACACACTATTGTGCTTTCACTCCACACTGATGATACATTCCCTGTAGTGTTAGTAGCTTCTGGTCCTAACTAAATACACTTTCTTAGACTAGTTCCACTCTTATCAGGATTACCTAGCCTTGCTAGTCCATGTAAGTCTTGATATTGCTTAAAATGTGATCCACCTAGCGACACAGTGCTAGCTAATAGTGCTCCATTTTGCTACTTTTGGGTACTCTTTGTGAGTCACCTAACAACATGGTTTGTTAGTCCTTGTGACCCATAGGAGTTTTGTATGGTTCCTAGCTCTCATAGTGTGCTAGCCCTAGAACCATACTTGGCATCCTTCTAGAAACATAATGCTAGAAATGCCCCTTTTGCATTATTTATTTTTGTTTTCTTGTGTGATTTGTGTCTAATTATTATAGGTTTATGTTGAATGTGCATTAGATTATATGGCCGAATAATATTGATATTTAGCAAAATTATATCTGATCTCATCCTATATATGTTTCCTAAAGCTCTATTACATCTTTCCCCTTATTCCACCTTAAAATCAATTGCATAGTGTTTCTTTATGCAATTATTTTAAGGCAGGGGCATACTTTTATGTTTTTTACCTTCACACACATCACAGGATGATCCGATGATAGTGTGACCCACTTGCCGGACATCATGATTTTTCCTAAAATCGTAGATTTTTCAGAAAAAAATAGCGATTTAAATCTAGATGTATTACATTCAAATGCGTCTAATTGAAGGAGGTTAGACTAGATGCCCTTAGATCAAATCCCCTAGTATTAAATCAAACCACCAATGGAGTCTTCTCTATACCTATCAAAATGCTGACAAAAAATCTAGTTTGCTTCACTTTTGGGGGGATCAATTGAAATCATTTGGAAGTTTCATTTGGTAAATATGTAGCCCTTAGTATTGCATTTCCAAAAATTATAATATGTAATATGTTTTCTTTAATATTATATTTTTAAAAAAATTATAACGAATTCAGGTCTATAAAGAAAAAATAATGATATGTATTCAAGAATCTAGGAAAAATATTGATGTTCAGGAAAATTATATCTGATCTCATCCTATATATGTTTCCTAAAGCTCTATTACATCTTTCCCCTTATTCCACCTTAAAATCAATTGCATAGTGTTTCTTTATGCAATTATTTTAAGGCAGGGGCATACTTCTATGTTTTTCACCTTCACACACATCACAGGATGATCCCATAATAGTGTGTCCCACTTGTTTGACATCATGATTTTTCCTAAAATCGTAGTTTTAGAAAAAATACTGATTTAAACCTAGATGTATTCCATTCAAATGGGTCTAATTGAAGGAGGTTAGACTAGACCCCCTTAGATCGAATCCTCTAGTATTAAATCAAACCACCAATGTAGTCTTCTCTATACCTATCGAAATGCTGACAACAAATCTAGTTTGCTTCACTTTTGGGGGGATCAAACAAAGTCATTTGGAAGTTTCATTTGGTAAGTATGTTGCCCTTAGTATTACATTTTGAAAAGTTATAATATGCAATATGTTTTCTTTAATATTATATTTTTTAAAATAGTATAATGAACGCAGGTCTATAAAGAAAAAATAATGATATGTATTCAAGAATCTAGGAAAAATAACAAACTTTGTTAGAAAAATCTCAAAAAAAAAACACTTCACTACACTAGATGTTCTTATTGCAATGAAAAAAAAAAATTTAAAATGATTTTGATACATATTCTAATAGAAATGTGTTATGGAATAAAATACGTCTTAAATTTTTGTTAGTACTAATTCAAAAATTAATAATAAATAACATATTTGATCAAAAAATTACCAAAAAAATCCATGCATTAGATATTGGAGTTATTGGTCTAATTCTAATAAATCATGAAAACAAATTATTTGTAGTGAAAGATATGCATTATGGAATAATGTCACTCAATAAAAAATAATAGAAAAAATAAAAATTTATTTAAAAACAAAAATGAAAAATGATAGAAATAAGTTTTTTAAATATAAAAAAATATAGTTTGAATCCACATAGAGAGTTCTACAACTTATTAGTTTACATCATCCTTAAATTCTTGACCATTTGTTCCTTATAATTGACACAAATGGAAAAATGTTGAAAATGCTAGTTTTGAGCATCCCACTTTGGCCAAAAAATGGGACACACTATTGTTCTTTCACTCCACACTGATGATACATTCCCTCTAGTGATAGTAGCTTCTGGTCCTAACCAAATACACTTTCTTAGACTAGTTCCACTCTTATCAGGATTACCTAGCCTTGCTAGTCGATGTAAGTCTTGATATTGCTTAAAATGTGATCCACCTAGCGACACAGTCTTAGCTAATAGTGCTCCATTTTGCTACTTTTGGGTACTCTTTGTGAGTCACCTAACAGCATTGTTTGTTAGTCCTTGTGACCCATAGGAGTTTTGTATGGTTCCTAGCTCTCATAGTGTGCTAGCCCTAGAACCATACTTGGCTTCCTTCTAGAAACATAATGCTAGAAATGCTCCTTTTGCATTATTTATTTTTGTTTTCTTGTGTGATTTGTGTCTAATTATTATAGGTTTATGTTGAATGTGCATTAGATTATATGACCGAATAATATTGATATTTAGGAAAATTATATCTGATCTCATCCTATATATGTTTCCTAAAGCTCTATTACATCTTTCCCCTTATTCCACCTTAAAATCAATTGCATATTGTTTCTTTATGCAATTATTTTAAGGTAGGGGCATACTTTTATGTTTTTCACCTTCACACACATCACAGGATGATCCCATAATAGTGTGTCCCACTTGTGGGACATCATGATTTTTCCTAAAATCGTAGATTTTTTTAAAAAAATACTGATTTAAACCTAGATGTATTCCATTCAAATGGGTCTAATTGAAGGAGGTTAGACTAGACCCCCTTAGATCAAATCCTCTAGTATTAAATCAAACCACCAATGTAGTCTTATCTATGCCTATCAAAATGCTGACAAAAAATTGAGTTTTCTTCACTTTTCGGGGGATCAAATGAAGTCATTTGGAAGTTTCATTTCGTAAGTATGTAGCCCTTAGTATTACATTTCCAAAAATTATAATATGTAATATGTTTTCTTTAATATTCTATGTTTTTAAAAAATAAAATTAATGCAGGTCTATAAAGAAAAAATAATGATATGTATTCAAGAATCTAGGAAAAATAACAAACTTTGTTAGAAAAATCTCAAAAAAAAAAACACTTCACTACTCTAGATGTTATTATTTCAATGAAAAAAATTTAAAAAAATGATTTTGATACATATTCTAAGAGAAATGTGTTATGGAATAAAATAGGTCCTAAATTTTTATTAGTACTAATTCAAAAATTAATAATAAATAACATATTTGATCAGAAAATTACCAAAAAAATCCATGCATTAATTACTAGAGTTATTGGTCTAATTCTAATAAATCATGAAGAAAAATTATTTGTAGTGAAAGTTATATATTGTGGAATAATGTCACTCAATAAAAAACAATAGAAAAAATAAAGATTTATCTAAAAATAAAAATAAAAAATGATAGAAATAAGTTTTTTAAATATAAAAAAATATAGTTTGAATCCACATAGAGAGTTCTACAACTTATTAGTTTACATCAACCTTAAATTCTTGACCATTTGTTCCTTATAATTGACACAAATGGAAAAATGTTGAAAATGCTAGTTTTGAGCATCCCACTTTGGCCAAAAAATGGGACACACTATTGTGCTTTCACTCCACACTGATGATACATTCCCTATAGTGTGAGTAGCTTCTGGTACTAACCAAATACACTTTCTTAGACTAGTTCCACTCTTATCAGGATTACCTAGCCTTGCTAGTCCATGTAAGTCTTGATATTGCTTAAAATGTTATCCACCTAGCGACACAATGCTAGCTAATAGTGCTGCATTTTGCTACTTCTGGGTACTCTTTGTGAGTCACCTAACATCATGGTTTGTTAGTCCTTGTGACCCATAGGAGTTTTGTATGGTTCCTAGCTCTCATAGTGTGCTAGCCCTAGAACTATACTTGGCATCCTTCTAGAAACATAATGCTAGAAATGCCCCTTTTGCATTATTTATTTTTGTTTTCTTGCGTGATTTGTGTTTGTTTATTGTAGATTTATGTTGAATGTGCATTAGATTATATAATCGAGTAATATTGATATTTAGGAAAATTATATCTAATCTCATCCTATATATCTTTCCTAAAGTTCTGTTACATCTTTCCCCTTATTCTACCTTAAAATCAATTGCATAGTGTTTAGTTATGCAATTATTTCAAGGCAGGGGCATACTTTTATGTTTTTCACCTTCACACACATCATAGGATGATCCCATAATAGTGTGTCCCACTTGTGGGACATCATGATTTTTCCTAAAATCGTAGATTTTTTAGAAAAAAATAGCGATTTAAACCTAGATGTATTCCATTCAAATGGGTCAAATTGAAGGAGGTTAGACTAGACGCCGTTAGATCAAATCCCCTAGTATTAAATCAAACCACCAATGGAGTCTTCTCTATATCTATCAAAATGCTGACAAAAAATCTAGTTTGCTTCACTTTTGGGGGGATCAAATGAAGTCATTTGGAAGTTTCATTTGGTAAGTATGTAGCCCTTAGTATTACATTTCCAAAAATTATAATATGTAATATGTTTTCTTTAATATCATATTTTTAAAAAATTATAATGAATTCAAGTCTATAAACAAAAAATAATGATATGTATTCAAGAATCTAGAAAAAATCACAAACTTTGTTAGAAAAATCTGAAAAGAAAAACACTTCACTACTCTAGATGTTCTTATTTCAATGAAAAAATTAAAAAAAATGATTTTGATACATATTCTAAGAGAAATGTTTTATGGAATAAGATAGGTCTTAAATTTTTGTTAGTACTAATTCAAAAATTAATAATAAATAACATATTTGATCAAAAAAATACCAAAAATTTCCATGTATTAGATACTAGAGTTATTGGTCTAATTCTAATAAATCATGAAGAAAAAAAATTTGTAGTGAAAGTTATGCATTATGGAATAATGTCACTCAATAAAAAATATTAGAAAAAATAAATATTTATTTAAAAATAAAAATAAAAATAAAAAATGATAGAATAATTTTTTTAAATATGAAAAAATATAGTTTGAATCCACATAGAGAGTTCTACAACTTATTAGTTTACATCATCCTTAAATTCTTGACCATTTGTTCCTTATAATTGACACAAATGGAAAAATGTTGAAAATGCTAGTTTTGAGCATCCCACTTTGGCCAAAAAATGGGACACACTATTGTGTTTTCACTTCACACTGATGATACATTCCCTGTAGTGTTAGTAGCTTCTGGTCCTAGCCAAATACACTTTCTTAGACTAGTTCCACTCTTATCAGGGTTACCTAGCCTTGCTAGTCCATGTAAGTCTTGATATTGCTTAAAATGTGATCCACCTAGCGACACAGTGCTAGCTAATATTGCTCCATTTTGCTAATTTTGGGTACTCTTTGTGAGTCACCTAACAAAATGGTTTGTTAGTCCTTGTGACCCATAGGAGTTTTGTATGGTTCTTAGCTCTCATAGTGTGCTAGCCCTAGAACCACGCTTGGCATCCTTCTAGAAACATAATGCTACAAATGCCCCTTTTGCATTATTTATTTTTGTTTTCTTGTGTGATTTGTGTTTGATTATTGTATATTTATGTTGAATGTGCATTAGATTATATGATCGAGTAATATTGATATTTAGGAAAATTATATTTGATCTCATCCTATTTATGTTTCGTAAAGCTCTGTTACATCTTTCCCCTTATTCTACCTTAAAATCAATTGCATAGTGTTTCTTTATGCAATTATTTTAAGGCAGGGGCATACTTTTATGTTTTTCACCTTCACACGCATCACAAGATGATCCCATAATAGTGTGTCCCACTTGTGGGACATCATGATTTTTCCTAAAATCACAGATTTTTTAGACAAAAATAGTGATTTAAACCTAAATGTATTCCATTCAAATGGGTCTAATTGAAGGAGCTTATACTAGACGCCCCTAGATCACATCCCCTAGTATTAAATCAAACCACCAATGGCGTCTTCTCTCTACCTATCAAAATGCTGACAAAAAATCTAGTTTGCTTCACTTTTGGGGGGATCAAATGAAGCCATTTGGAAGTTTCATTTGGTAAGTATGTAGCCCTTAGTATTACATTTCCAAAAATTATAATATGTAATATGTTTTCTTTAATATTCTATTTTTAAAAAAATTATAATGAATTCATGTCTATAAAGAAAAAATAATGATATGTATTCAAGAATCTAGGAAAAATAACAAACTTTCTTAGAAAAATCTCAAAAAAAAAAACACTTCACTACTCTAGATGTTCTTATTTCAATGAAAAAATTTAAAAAAATGATTTTGATACATATTCTAAGAGAAATGTGTTATGGAATAAGATAGGTCTTAAATTTTTGTTAGTACTAATTCAAAAATTAATAATAAATAACATATTTTATCAAAAAATTACCAAAAAATCCATGCATTAGATACTGGAGTTATTGGTCTAATTCTAATAAATCATGAAGAAAAAAATTTTGTAGTGAAAGTTATGCATTATGGAATAATGTCACTCAATAAAAAATAATAGAAAAAATAAAAATTTATTTAAAAATAAAAATAAAAAATGATAGAAATAATTTTTTTAAATATAAAAAAATACAGTTTGAATCCAGATAGAGAGTTCTGCAACTTATTAGTTTACATCATCCTTAAATTCTTGACCATTTGTTCCTTATAATTGACAAAAATGGAAAAATGTTGAAAATGCTAGTTTTGAGCATCCCACTTTGGCCAAAAAATGGGACACACTATTGTGCTTTCACTCCACATTGATGATACATTCTTTGTAGTGTTAGTAGCTTGTGGTCCTAACCAAATACACTTTCTTAGACTAGTTCCACTCTTATCAGGATTACCTAGACTTGCTAGTCCATGTAAGTCTTGATATGGATTAAAATGTGATCCGCCTAGCGACAGAGTGCTAGCTAATAGTGCTCCATTTTGCTACTTTTGGGTACTCTTTGTGAGTCACCTAACAACATGGTTTATTAGTCCTTGTGACCCATAGGAGTTTTGTATGGTTCCTAGCTCTCATAGTGTGCTAGCCCTAGAACCATACTTGTGATCCTTCTAGAAACATAATGCTAGAAATGCCCCTTTTGCATTATTTATTTTTGTTTTCTTGTGTGATTTGTGTTTGATTATTGTACATTTATGTTGAATGTGCTTTAGATTATATGATCGAGTAATATTGATATTTAGGAAAATTATATCTGATCTCATCCTATTTATGTTTCCTAAAGCTCTGTTACATCTTTCCCCTTATTCTACCTCTTTCCCCTTATTCTACATTAAAATCAATTGCATAGTGTTTCTTTATGCAATTATTTTAAGGCAGGGGCATGCTTTTATGTTTTTCACCTTCACACACATCACAGGATGATCCCATAATAGTGTGTCCCACTTGTGAGACATCATGATTTTTCCTAAAATCATAGATTTTTTAGAAAAAATATTGATTTAAACCTAGATGTATTCCATTCAAATGGGTCTAATTGAAGGAGGTTAAACTAGACCCCCTTAGATCAAATCCTCTAGTATTAAATCAAACCACCAATGTAGTCTTCTCTATACCTATCAAAATGCTGACAACAAACCTAGTTTGCTTCACTTTTGGGGGGATCAAATGAAGTCATTTGGAAGTTTCATTTAGTAAGTATGTAGCCCTTAGTATTACATTTCCAAAAATTATAATATGCAATATGTTTTCTTTAATATTATATTTTTAAAAATATTATAATGAATACATGTCTATAAAGAAAAAATAATGATATGTATTCAAGAATCTAGGAAAAATAGCAAACTTTGTTAGAAAAATCTCAAAAAAAAAACACTTCACTACTCTAGATGTTCTTATTGCAATGAAAAAAAAAATTTTAAAATGATTTTGATACATATTCTAAGAGAAATGTGTTATGGAATAAAATAGGTCTTAAATTTTTGTTAGTACTAATTTAAAAATTAATAATAAATAACATATTTGATCAAAAAATTACCAAAAAAATCCATGCATTAGGTGCTGGAGTTATTGGTCTAATTCTAATAAATCATGAAAAAAAATTATTTGAAGTGAAAGTTATGCATTATGGAATAATGTCACTCGATAAAAAAACAATAGAAAAAATGAAAATTTATGTAAAAATAAAAATAAAAAATGATATAAATAAGTTTTTTAAATATAAAAAAATATAGTTTGAATCCACATAGAGAGTTCTACAACTTATTAGTTTACATCATCCTTAAATTCTTGACCATTTGTTCCTTATAATTGACACAAATGGAAAAATGTTGAAAATGCTAGTTTTGAGCATCCCACTTTGGCCAAAAAAATGGGACACACTATTGTGCTTTCACTCCACATTGATGATACATTCCCTATAGTGTTAGTAGCTTGTGGTCCTAACTAAATACACCTTCTTAGACTAGTTCCACTCTTATCAGGATTACCGAGCCTTGCTAGTCCATGTAAGTCTTGATATTGCTTAAAATGTGATCCACCTAGCGACACAGTGCTAGCTAATAGTGCTCCATTTTGCTACTTTTGGGTACTCTTTGTGAGTCACCTAACAACATGGTTTGTTAGTCCTTGTGACCCATAGGAGTTTTGTATGGTTCCTAGCTCTCATAGTGTGCTAGCCCTAGAACCATACTTGGCATCCTTCTAGAAACATAATGCTAGAAATGCCCCTTTTGCATTATTTATTTTTGTTTTCTTGTGTGATTTGTGTCTAATTATTATAGGTTTATGTTGAATGTACATTAGATTATATGGCCGAATAATATTGATATTTAGCAAAATTATATCTGATCTCATCCTATATATGTTTCCTAAAGCTCTATTACATCTTTCCCCTTATTCCACCTTAAAATCAATTGCATAGTGTTTCTTTATGCAATTATTTTAAGGCAGGGGCATACTTTTATGTTTTTTACCTTCACACACATCACAGGATGATCCGATGATAGTGTGTCCCACTTGTCGGACATCATGATTTTTCCTAAAATCATAGATTTTTCAGAAAAAAATAGCGATTTAAACCTAGATGTATTCCATTCAAATGGGTCTAATTGAAGGAGGTTAGACTAGATGCCCTTAGATCAAATCCCCTAGTATTAAATCAAACCACCAATGGAGTCTTCTCTATACCTATCAAAATGCTGACAAAAAATCTAGTTTGCTTCACTTTTGGGGGGATCAATTGAAATCATTTGGAAGTTTCATTTGGTAAATATGTAGCCCTTAGTATTGCATTTCCAAAAAATATAATATGTAATATGTTTTCTTTAATATTATATTTTTAAAAAAATTATAACGAATTCAGGTCTATAAAGAAAAAATAATGATATGTATTCAAGAATCTAGGAAAAATAATGAACTTTGTTGGAAAAATCTAAAAAAAAAACACTTCACTACTCTAGATGTTCTTATTTCAATGAAAAAAATTTAAAAAAATGATTTTGATACATATTCTAAGAGAAATGTGTTATGGAATAAAATACGTCTTAAATTTTTGTTAGTACTAATTCAAAAGTTAATAATAAATAACATATTTTATCAAAAAATTACCAAAAAAATCCATGCATTAGATACTAGAGTTATTGGTCTAATTCTAATAAATCATGAAAAAAAAATATTTGTAGTGAAAGTTATGCGTTATGGAATAATGTCACTCAATACAAAATAATAGAAAAAATAAAAATTTATTTAAAAATAAAAATAAAAAATGATAGAAATAATTTTTTTAAATATAAAAAAATATAGTTTGAATCCACATAGAAAGTTCTACAACTTATTAGTTTACATCATCCTTAAATTCTTGACCATTTGTTCCTTGTCATTGACACAAATGGAAAAATGTTGAAAATGCTAGTTTTGAGCATCCCACTTTGGCCAAAAAATGGGACACACTATTGTGCTTTCACTCCACACTGATGATACATTCCCTATAGTGTTAGTAGCTTTTGGTCCTAACCAAATACACTTTCTTAGACTAGTTCCACTCTTATCAGGATTACCTAGCCTTGCTAGTCCATGTAAGTCTTGATATTGCTTAAAATGTGATCCACCTAGCGACACAGTGCTAGCTAATACTGCTCCATTTTGCTACTTTTGGGTACTCTTTGTGAGTCACATAACAACATGGTTTGTTAGTCCTTGTGATCCATAGGAGTTTTGTATGGTTCCTAGCTCTCATAGTGTGCTAGCCCTAGAACCATACTTGGCATCCTCCTAGAAACATAATGCTAGAAATGCCCCTTTTGCATTATTTATTTTTGTTTTCTTGTGTGATTTGTGTTTGATTAATGTAGATTTATGTTGAATGTGCAATAGATTATATGATCGAGTAATATTGATATTTAGGAAAATTATATCTGATCTCATCCTTCTTCATGTAGGTTTTGTGTGTGTGTGTGTGTGTGTGGTTCTAGCATTACTTGTTGTGTAGGTTTTTCTTGCCTAATACTGTGGCTTTTTAGGTTTTCAACCTAGGGACTTAAGTCCTCCACTCGAAGAACTCTTTACAACCTCTATAATATCCTTTTTGAGGTAATATTTGTTATGTTATTCCTTTCTATACTTTAGTGTAATCTATCATCTAAGGTCATAAGCCTACTAAAGTGGGGGATAAATATAACATAAAAAATTACATATTGTTGCAATTTCACGCTACATTTTTGCACTCATTTTGGTGTCTGCTCCCCTAGTATGTTCTAAGGATCATTTTGGTCCTACCCTAGATTTTTTCCTAACCCACAAAAGTTTTTTTCTAACCTTTGTACTTGTTTTTTCAAATTTTTATTTTGATGATTTTATTCTTTCACTATCCTAGAGTGTTCTGTGAAAGTAGGAGCTAATATTACTCAAACACTAGCACTTAAAGTGGACGTCTACATGACATGCTTGCATCTTGAGCCTATGTAGTGCCAAGTGATTGTTTCCTAGGCGTCACTTACCACCTCCTACAATGTGAAAGATTCTGTGTAATGCCTCTACACCTCCAAATGTGCTTCTTTGACCTTCCCTTTCTATTTTCCCTCTCATTCTTTCATTTTAAAGTATTCTTTGCAATCTTTTAGGAATCTGTGAATTTTTTTTAACTCTCCTTTGGCTCTTTCAAAAATTTTGAAAAATCCATGAAGTTCTTGATATCATAAACAACTATGTACTTGCATCCTCAAGGGTTTTCATGGCTCTCTTATTATACTTGAGCTCATGTGAGATTTCATGTGGATTTATGGTATCTTCACGGGGTTTCTTAGGAACACTTCTTCCTAGGTTCTTAATATCTAGCTAGGTAGTTTGCATCTTCTCATTTACAAGGTGATTGAATTCCATTTTCTCCTCATTTTTTGTTCATTTGTGTAGTGCAATCCACTTGTGTGCTCATTGTATTTGTGTGAGTTTCCTCCATTTCCTTTCTCTCTTTCAAATAGCTCACTAGTTTGCTCTTATATTTGAGTAGATTAGTTTCATTTTATATTTACAAACTATAAATGTCACTAGTGTTATTTATTGTAGACACACTTAGGATATAATAGCACACATATTTATTTTAATATTTTCAATCATGGCTACTGTGGAGGTAAAAATACTAAAATACCTTTAAGGCAAATCCCCAAAACACCCCCAACTTTCCTTCGTCTTCTTGCACATTCTAGATTTAGAGGGAAGAGTTCCATCCACTTCATTGGTTTTGTGAATTCTCTTCCCTTGTTTCCTCATTTCTATCATTTATTTCATTACTTTTGAGTTATATTGTTCATATCCTTTCAATTTATGCATATTTTTTCACCTGGAAGCTTCTAGCATTTTGTTTCATCTCATGATGTGTAGATTGAGCGAAATATACAGAAACAATGTTGAAGATTTCATTTTTGATATGTTTTGGAGTACAACGCAACATGCAGATGTGCCTGCGATGTGGTGGCATCCCTAGTAATGAGCTCCTCTATCTGATACCAAATTCCTATTAACTTTCTTTTTTTGGGTCTATAATCAAATTATTCAAATTATGTCTTAGTGTTTTATTTTTCAATATTTTTATCAGCATTCTTCTATCTTTCAATCAACTAGCATAGTTTATGTTTACATTCTTAGCACTTTAAGGGATTTGTAACGTTAATTTGTTGAACATCAGTAGGCAATAGAAAGCTAAAATAGTCCTGAGTGTAGCTGTAGTGAAAAGTTCCTTCGACCAATACCTCTTAGTTAAAGTGTAATTTTTCCTCATCTAAAGTAGAATCTATCTATGCAATGTTGATACAAGATAATAGTGGTCGATAATATTTTCCATCACATTCTCATTCATTCACTCTAATGACTACTAATGACCTAATGATTTTCTTTAAACACACAACCCTATATGCTCAATTTAGAAGGTTTTGGATTGCAACCTAACAAGCAAAGGTCAAGTTCTAAGATTGTCAAGTTCAAGAAATTAGAAAAAGGATTTTGAAAATTGAGCCACAACCACATGCACAACTGGGTCCAAGTAGGAGAAAGTCATAATGGATCAAACTTGTCAATTTCTATAGTTGAGTTAATAAGAAGAAAGGGGTGTCTATTGGACTCAAGGTTGGCTTACACACAAAACAAGACAAATTGTGCATTAGGACAATGCATTCAAGACAATGCTAGAATACATATAATATTAGGGGAAAAGAGTGAAGTATGCACTTTTCTACTCAATAATATGATATTAGACCTTTAATTTTTTATTGTGATATATGAAATTTTAAAAATAAATCAATTTAAAAATTATTTTAAAAAATGCAAATCAACAAGTAATTGATTTTGTGCTCTATCTTTAGAAGAGGTCCCTACCACATCCATATCTTAAAATTACTTCTTGAATAAAACCTTGAAATCCTTAAAAGTAAAATTCCTTATAAAATCCCTAAATTTAAAATTATTGTTAAAAGCTTCACTCTACAAATAATTAATAAATAATTAATTATGAATTATATATGCAAATATATATAATTTAAAATTCTAATTTTAAAAATCAAAACTTGACTTATCACTGAAACTGTTTGTTCCTTGATTGTTTCAAAAAGAAACAAATTTGTAAAACCAATTCTTAAATAGACTATGAAATCTTTTACCAGATCATGCGTTGAAACTGGTCGCAGGTAGACCCTTTAACATGAGCTTGAATTTCAAGTCCTAAGGAGGTTAAGATTAGACTCCCTTGTCCGTAAGTTGTGCAGCATCTTGTGCATGGTTTAAAAATTTTCCCTCTCTTCAGAAAGTCAAAAATGGCATTCTCTGAAAGATGTTTGGACAAATGATTGACAATGGACGTCATTCAAAATTGAAATTGATTGACCACCGCTAAATTATTGAATATAAAGTCAATTCTGAAATCTGTCTTACACTGTATTATAGTCAAGGTCGACACTAAAGTCTTTTCCTACCACGTGCTGACCTGCAGAGCTTCTGAATTTTGAGTCCCTTAATATATTCCCGCACCCACTCTGCATCTCCACAAGTTCTAAGCCTTTCGTGGACAAGATTAGCCGAGTTGGGAACTCATAATCAAGATGAATCACAACAAAAATGAGGTACACATACGACGTCAATCTCTTTTTTAGTTTCTGATAATACATACAGTAGATTTTCATTGTCTTACAGAGATTCGTATTGCAGCTCATGGCCGAATTAAAACGTATAAGACAGGAGAACCAGAAGCTCATCTTCATGATAAAGCGCATGGGCAAGAACTACCATAGTTTGAAAGCACAGATTATGAAACAGGAGGTATGAATATTTCTAATGTCATTGAGGGGATCAGATTAATTAGTTTCAAACATTAGTTTTCCACAGTTCATAATGTTTATATGGTTCAGATTCCAGGAATCAATTGGGTATTGTTTTTATTATATTGATGTTTGAGATCACACTCTATGATCGCCCACTGTAAACAGTTGGCACGTTGTCGTGCCGAGTGTTTACAAAATTTTCGACCTCCTGATTGTTTGACTTCTGTCACCGACAAATTCAATCGACATATCTGCACATCCTCGACTCTGTTCTTTGTCGATCCATCAGTCAAAAATTATCCTGTCAATTCGATTTCGACCAGCCCCTCGTTTTACAACGTACTGACTGGTTAAGCTCTTCCATCTGTAATCCTCAATCAGAATATTCTTTAAGTATGATCCGAAATGTAGATATAATAAAAACAATACTTGAATCCAGAAATCTGAAGTATAAAGATCAATTAGTGGTTATATGAATTTTAAAAAAAAATTAAAACAATCTTTCCTTGGGTTTTTGTAGGATGATTACAGGAGATCTTCTCTGAAATCCATGGCAAAGACTCTGAAATTAAGTTTAGACATAGAAGGAGATTCTGTTAATGGAGGGTGTACAGCAGCAGGCTCTGATTATAGCTTGGATTCCACTGAAGGCAAGAACCCTAATTCCTCCGTGGATGATCTGCAATTGACTTTGCCTTGCAAGAAGAGGAAAGCAAATTGTGTGTTGGAAGAGACCCACAAAGGAAATGGGAGTTCATGTTCGGATGGTGATCCGCCGAATAAAAAGGCTAAGAAAATTATCTCCGTTAGCACAAAACCAGAGGCAACCACGGTAAGGATCTGTTTCCACCTGACATTTTAGTATTATAGATTTGAATATTTGAACAGGAATTAGAACCTGATTTTTTGTTAGCTTAACAAGTACATCACAGATTTGGTCTGTATGGTACAATCAGAAAGAAAAAATCCTCATATATAACTAACCCAAGGATCTACTCTATTATTCTCAGGTTAGTGATGGCTGCCAGTGGCGAAAATATGGGCAAAAGATGACCAGAAACAGCCAGTGGCCCAGATCTTATTACAAATGTGCGGTTCCCACTTGCTCAGTTAAAAAGAAGGTCCAAAGGTGCGCTGAAGACTCCACTCTTCTGACCACTACCTACGAAGGAGAACATAATCATCTGCTGACTACAGTGGCCATAGATTCCATTAACGCACCAAATACTCAACTTCCCTTTCCTGCCTATGTTGCCACAATGGGTTCTTTTCCCACCATCACTCTCGACCTTACACAAAACCCCAAGCCTGATGGACTAAATTTAGAGAGAGACAGATTACAGAAACAGGCAAGCCCATCATATAACAGCAATATGCAAGGCCGGTTATTGGATCCACATGATTACAATCACTTAATCCTGGATCATGAAGCCCATTTTAAAGCAGATCCTCATTATACTGCAGTCTTGGCTGCGGCTATAGCCGCTTCTATAATCAAATCGGGTACACCCCTCCAAAACTTGAGCACCCAATATTACTCCAATACATTACAATGATTTCCTGGATTAGCAAAGGTTCTTTGTAAAATAGTCATGTACTACATTAGAGATATGATGTGTGTGCAGTTTATATTATAGAATCTGAGAGTTTTTGGATTAAATTGTGTATGTTTTTTAATATCAGTATTTCCAATCATACTATATAATCTATTATTAGGATGAAAAGAGTATAAGAAAGAATGTTTAGAATCATAATTCATTATTATGACGAAAAGACCATGTTTTGAATCATACTACATGATTCATTATTATGACGAAGAGACCATAAGAGAGCGCATGTTTTGAATCATATTACATGATCCAGGCGAAAAGAACATAAAAGAGAGCATACTGATGGATTACATAATGTAATACAAAACATTGATGATTAAAAACCACAATGTTTAATCCAAAAAACACTTAGATTCTCATGTCATACAGTTAATCTATTTCTTTTTTTTGGATTAATTGCATGGCAAGGAATCGGCTTGTGGATAGAAAAGGAAAGAAAGTGGTTTTATTGGCGCTGTTTTAGAAATGCACCGAACGGGCATATTATTGGATGTATATGTTGCAGAAGTCAATGGCTTGTAATTTTGTCGATTACAAATATAAATTAAAAATTATTCATTGCTTCATATCATTGAACGGGACAACAAGATAAGCATCATACACGGGATTGACAGAGAAGTTTGACAAGCTTGCCAGCGTAATAATTGTGTGGTGCCATAAGCTGAGCCGTTGTGTCTTCCAAAATAATATATAATATAGGGGAGAGGACTCAATAGTCGTGCACCCTAACTTCATGTCTCTCAAAATCATATGTGGTAATTTCGAATCACTCCAAAAATTTGACAGTAGTTTACTTGGCAACACCCCTGCGTATAACTAAGGTTTCAGGGCCACATCATCAAATATGATGCCATATCAGCATGCTTTTTGTTGAGGTGTCAAATAGTTCCCCCCAAAAAAAGTGTGGACCAATAGGTGTGCATTAAGACCTCCTTTGATGGTGCGCTGATGTGGCATCACATGATTGGTTGCTTTTTAAATCTTAAGGGCACATTTCATTCAATTATTAGTACTTATAATAACACTAACAACCTTAAACTCACAACTACTAGTACTAAACTTTAAAAATATTGGGCTTTAAATGCACATATACTATCTATTGGGCCTTTTCCCCTATGTTGTTTTCATTTATACCTCAACACGTTGACGATAGAGATATTTCTTAAAGCTCAACTATAGTAGACATGAAACTTAACTACCTATTCAAGAAATGAAATAAAGAAATCTTCACATACTTCTTCCACATTAGAGGAGCTAATTAACTAAAAGACCTATTAAGACTTAATCATTCTTTAATATAAAATTAATGATAAGTTACATTCTTAGTTGCTCCCGAAATCTAATTTTCAAATTACAAATACCATGAATATTATTCATTCATTATATGAGGAAGCATATATTATTTCAATGATGTCTACATATAATGTATTTTATGTTTCGAGTTTGTTTTGATTGATGTGTTTTTAATACAATATTAGTATATATGTAGTTTATTCTTGTGTGAATTTGGCTCATGATATCACTATATCTTATTTCTATTATTACTCATTCTTAGAGATTAGTTTTAATCTCTAGATTCCCCATTAATCACTCTAGTTTAAATTTGTGGGTGCGTATTTGACTTGACCAAGTCATTTTCATAGTCATGGATCTGAACCTCAAACTTTTAAAGTTTGGAATTCAAATTCACATGTCTCTAAACCATTCACTAACCCTTATTATCTAACCTAGCACCTATTTGTGTTAATCTGTATGTTATGCTATTGTATTTAAGAGCATTCATTCATTCAGATATCATCAAAGACAATCTATGAGTCATTAAAGAACATTGTTGTGGAGAATTTATGAGAGCATCATAGTAGTCTTAACATAGAATTATATTCTAGCCTACATCATCTTAAGTCCATTGCATAAATGTTTCTTATCCTTGATCCTTGTTTCAAAATCATTAAAGCAATCCAACTAGGGGTCTAACTAAGGAGAATGCGTCCCTAGAGAAATTCAACAAATTTCACAAAGGTGTTCTTCAGCACTACTAGTCAAATATCAAAAAATCAAGGAAAACAAATCTTGACAAATAGTTTTCTACTAATTTAGTTATGTGACTTACATCTCATATATGTGTATTAGGTTCATCTCTACACTCACTTAGGTAAACGACAGTGAAATACAATCAGTTAGTAGATTTAGAAACACCTTAGTCCTAAAAATCCAATAATATGATGATTAATTCCTAGCATCTTCACCATCACTTTCCTATCTTTGTAATCCAACTAATTGCCACATTTAATTTATGTCAATTCTACATTTAACTTTAATATCAATCCAAGCTCATTATCCTATATAAGATTTGTTTATCATTATAATTTAACTAATAGTCCTAGGATATTTTATGTCTAGGTGGTAATTTATCCATGCATTTTTTGGTGAACTCAACTTTCTTACATGACCTAAAGTTTTAGCTTTATAGTTTATCCTTCTTTTATTTAAGATTTCAAATCTAATATTTTGAGTGTATACCTTTCATAATAGATTTCACTAGGGTTTAGATTCCCTTTACTTGTGCCTCATTTTTTACACTTTCCTTTAGTGTTTTATGGTTCATTCTGTGATCTTATTTTTACCCAACTCTACTCACCTTTATTTTTTCCTTTAGGGTTTTGTTTGTTGATTTATTTTTAGATCTAATAATTATTTGTTTTTTCTAATTTTATATATCTTACATCCTTTCTATATTATTTATCCTTTACAATTTTATGAGTTGCCTTGCATTCTAAGGTCTCATCCACATTCTCATAATCCTTTGAGAAGAAATCATCATTTGGTTCCTCACATTGCCCAATCTACTGAAAAAAATATCTCCAACGATTTTCTTGTAAACATTTCTATTATTAAGTTCTTTTTGTTGAAAATGAAGTTGAATATTATGATCATAAGGTGTATTTGGAAGAACAATAATTTTCCCATAAGCTTGCTAGTTTAATTGAAGTAGATAGTCCTAAAAATTTGGCTCAATATTTTCATGATTTATCACTTTCTAAGCCTTTTTGGTTTGAAACTGCTTCAATGCATTGGTGCTAAAGTTTCTCCTAATTCTTTTAATGGTGCATTCTCTGCACAATTACCTTTTAGCTTTGTTCTTGAATACAATACACCTCTTGAATTTATTCCTCCCCATCATGATAAAGCTTCTTATCATACCTACTTACCATATTGAGCTTCCTACATCTATATCTCCTTCCTCCCATTCCATGTTACTATTTCACCTACCTTCATACCAGGGAAAATTTTAGTGGTGATTTGTTGCCAAATGACGATTTTCTAACTTTTGGGGGCTTGAAAATGGTGAATATTATTGTCTTTGGTAGCATATTCTTTCACCCAAATTTGATTGTACTTTTGGGCCCATAGCTTTAGATCACCTATGAATATATATTTTAAACTCCTAAAATAGGATTAGATTGCCATACTATTTATTGCAATTTGGTCCTAATCGTTAACATATTATAGAGGTAACTTTTAATTAGGTTTCAATCACTAGCCTTTTTACATAAATTACAGGCATAATGTGGTGTGATCTTGCTAATGAAATTATAGGGAATTAGGGAAAAGCAGGCGTGATCATGCCAATGAAATTATAATCAATTAAGGGCAAATGGTGGTGCATTTGCCAATGATATTATAGTGAATTTAGGAAAACCATGTAATATCACCATGCAATGATAGGTATTTTGGGAAAACATTTATTATATCCATTGAATTATAAGCAGTTCTTATTATAGCCATTGAATTATAGGTAGTTCTTGAATAAAATAGAGAGGAAGATAGCTAGAAGTGTAGCATGATAAACTGGTTATGATTTGTAGGTTGAGCAATAAGGACATGTAGGATAAATTTCTATAGGAAAAGAAGAGAGTGGAAGTGGCAAGTGGAAGGATCAAACAAATGGGGTCCAAAAAGAGGCTATGTTGTGGTATATATAGCCGAAGAGTGCATGAAATAGAGTAGAAAGTTAGGGGAGTTTGTGAGTATTGTGGTCACACAATAGGAGTGTCAAGTGGAAGTGAAGGGATAAGGAGGTTGAGTATAGAATAAAGGTAGGGGAGATATGGCCCCTAAATACAGAAAAAGTTCTATAAAGTAATGTATTCATGTGGTGAAATGAAATAGAAAATGTTATTTAAATGAAATCTTCAGTTGAATGTGAGTGTGTGTCCATGTGTTTTGAACTCTTTTATTTGGGTTGTCTGGTGTAATCTATTTGTGCTCAAGTTCATAGGTTGGTTTATTTAATTTTGGATAGTATTTACATATGTGTATGCTTGTGTGCATTGTTTTAAATAGCAACTACAAGGTAGAGTGTGGTGGTCAGTCTTTAGATCACCTATAGAAAAAACACGAGGAGAATCTTGTAAGTAGAAATAACCTATACCAAAGGTATTGCCTATTTAAGTCACTTGCAATATTTATTGTATTGGGTGTGGGCCATAGAAGTAGTGTTAGGCTACTACAAGACTACCTATAGGAAGGGAGAAACATGGTGTCACTGGGGACTGGCCCCATCAATGTCGTATCAGAACACAACTATAGATCTGGATGGAAGTGTGAGTTCATTGGTGTGAAGTTGGGTGAAGTCCAACATAAGATTGGCTTTGTGTGTGGGTAAAGATCACCTAAGCAATGCAGATTGTAGCTAGGAGGGTTGTAATGAGATGAAAGGAAGGGAGATATTTAGGGAAGCAACATGCCAACAAGGAAAAGAATGATAGAGATTGCTACAATAACAGACACTATAGAAAGGATAAATGAAGTGTTGGAAGCCCTAGAAGCTGATAAGGGAAGGGGTATAACACATGAAGGTGCTGATACTGAGAGTGAAATAGAGGATGGTGCTACAATAGAAGAACAAGAAAATGAAGACTCAAGTCATGGAATGGGAATGTAGAAGAAAGAAGGCTCATCAAATCCATTTTATAAATTTGATAAGGGATACAAATGGAGTTGCCATATTTCTCGACAAGTCTAGAACCTGATGAGTTGATAGATTGGATAATAAAGATGGAAGAACATTTTGAATATGATGACATAGAGGATCCAACAAGGGTGAGAATGGCACAAACAAAGATGAAAAGACATGCAAAACTTTGGTGGAAAGAAGTGTAGGTTGAGAGGAGAAGAAATGGTAGAGAGAAGATTACCTATTGGGATAGGATGGTGAAAAGACTAAAGCTGAAGTTTTTTCTAGCTAATTATCATCTTGAGTTATTGAATAAGATGTAGAACTTGTGGAAGAAGGAGCTAAGTGGAAAGAGCTACACTAAGGAGTTTTACAAAATCTTCATTAGGTCAATTCACAAAGACTTGGAGCATGAGAAGGTGGCACATTATGTGAATGGATTGAAGTTGAGTATCGAAGATGAGTAGAGCATGATAAGGCTACAAATACTCAAGGAGGCCTACCAATATGCATTCAAGGCTAAGTAGAAACTATAAAGGAGGCAATATGATTCTACTTGTAGAAAAAGAAGACTTGAGGAAGAGAGAAATTTTTGGTGATGATGAAGATGAAGGGACAATGCATACCAACAAAAGAAGGTACATTGGGGATGAAGAGGATAGTCGAGCACTTACAATCAAGAAAATAGCTATGAAGAAAGAGAGAAATCGTACTCAACAAGTGATGTAGGTAGATTTTGTCAAAGAGTTAATAAAAGATTAATGTGTGAGTGCTACTAGTATGAAGAAGTGGGTCATAAGGAGGCTTAATGCACATAAATGGAGTGGTACAGTGGTAGGAGGAGAGAGGCTCAAAGTTATGTTACTTGGGTAGATGAGAGGAGTGATAGGTTATCTGAGTGCATGAAGGAACCAAGGCATGGAGAAGCCCTCATGATGAAAAGGACACTACTAAAATCAGCAAGAAGGAATAATGAATCCATGCAACAAAGGAGTTTGTTTAAGACCATGTGCAAGGTAAGAGGTAAGTGCTACAAGGTTATAATTGATAGTGGGGGCATGCATAATCTAATTTTTTATGAGATGGTATACAAGTTAAGGATGAAAAGAGTAACTCATCCAAACCCATACAAAGTATTTTGGCTACAAAGGGGTCATCAAGTTTTGGTTAATGAAAAATGTTTGGTGAGTTTTCAAATTGGTACTTATGAAAACTAGGTGTGGTGTAACATTATGCCTATGGATGTGTTCCATATACCCCTAGGGAGGCCATGGCAATATGATCAAAGAGTTACCCATGGTGATAGGACAAATACATGTAATTTGGTAAAGAATGGGTGAAGACATACATTGACTCCATTGGCAACTAACGAAGAGAAGGTGAGAGATTGTCCAAGAACATTAGTGTTTGCAGACAAGCAATTATTGAAATAAGTTGATCATGAGGCTATACATGTTGCTGAAATGATTCTTGAAGGATGTTGGGACATGAAAATTTCAAAATTTTCCTATATTCCTACCCACCCCATGTCCAACCAAATCAGAAAATCATACACCCAAAATCATAATAGCAGCTGATAAATTGCATAAATATCACATGATTTTCATCACAAATAATTGTCTCACCCCTCAAACTATAATATAACAAGGGGCCTCAGTTCCTTAATTTCAGTGAGACCTTGGTGTCTTCTTTATACCAATCCATGTTCTATTTGAAACAGGCTAGATATGTATCAGCATGAGAATTATGGTCAGAGAGAAAGCTTTAGAGATCTCTGATGAAAGGAGTAACACCGATGACCCTTCATCAGAGAGAGACTTCCCAGTCATGCCGAGTTAATCAAAAGTGAGGACTATTGGCATAAGAAAACACTATCGGAGAATACTCTGAAAACCCCCCTGACAATATATCATACTGATGAAGGAATTCAGTAGGACTCTTGTCGAACCACCCATGGAATGGGTGGAACTAGTCATCATCGCGGGGAGATGCACATCGGGGCAAGAAAATAAAGTGTCTCCGACCTTATGATGTCTCAGCGACCAAAGGGCATTGTTTCAGACTAAGTCACACTGACATGTATGGAGGATAAAAATCATCGGTGAAAGGGAACAAGTCAGAATAAAGTTTATGAGTCTTGCCAAACTGATGGTCACGACGATGAAGGACTCTAGTAACATGCTATGATGATCACTCCAATGAAGGATATAAAGAAAGGTATTGGCGAAACAACCATGATTGGATAGTTTGAATCAAGTCATCCTGATGTCATATGTTGTTTCGATGATAATAATGGCCACACTCATCGATAAGACTCTTTCCAATAGATCATAAAGACAAGTGATATTGGTATTAATTACCTTGGTCTTGCCAATTCCACTAACCTACCATGTAAAGAGAAGCTGATGAGCTTGTCGACAAGACTCATGCCGATATTCATATTGGAGACACTTGAAATATCAGAGGAAGATGTTGTTCCCACAGTGATAAAGTAAGTCAGGCTAGCAATAGCCATGCTCATTTCTATATTGGGTAGACCTTGAAAAGCCTTGCCGATATGAACTTATATATGTTTTTATAAAAGATGACATCGAAGAGACAAAACGAAGGGTCATAGCGATTGATCCACCTGTAAATGTTCACGCCGTAAGAAGCTATTAAATCACCCTAACATTACAAAAGTCCTACCGATGAGGGGAGTTATGACGATGTGACATCTCATAACGATCACGAAAATTAATACACTAAAATAATTAATTGTAGACCAAGAAGAAATCCTCTAAAGAGCCATTCAAAATCACTGCAATTAGGTTTGAAAGAATTATCTGAGAGGAGCATGCAAGCAAAAAATTGAAGGAGAGAACAAGGAAGTTCAATCATCATCTCAGATAATATGTACATATATAAAAAACCTCTATGTAGTAGCCTGCAATTTGAATTTGCTATCTAGAATTAAACTGGAGACTCCAATAAAAAGCAAGGGTAGAAAACAGCTAGGTGAGACTAGCAAAAATAAGAAACAGAAAATTGACAAAAAGGAAACTAAATCAGGATTTAATTAACCAATTTCCTGAGTCTGCCCTTAAAGCCTGAAGGTCTGCACAACTTAGGGAAGAGGTAGAGAAATTAGAAGACAAATGTAAATACCTTGGAAATGTCTGGACACCAATAAGAGGTTATGAGTTGTTCAAATTTCATTACAATAAAAGATTTAGGAATGTCCCAGTGTCTAATCCATGGCACTTGAATTTGGGAAAATTGGTCATCCCTGATGTGCTTGTGAATGTAGAACTCCTCAAACTCCTAGCTAAACACTACAATCCCAGCCTCAAAGCCATATGCATTCCGTAAGGAGAGCCTGTTATACATTTGTCCAAAAATGCCATTTGTGAAGTATTTGATTTAGATGATTTGTGTACTTTTCCCATAGTTTATGAAGATTTGGACAAAGAATATTAGAGGATGGACACCACGTACAATGGATGGAGATTACCTCTTCACAGGCCTAAGGCAAAAGGAGAAATAGTGCCTCTTAATGATAATGATGGACCCCCATTCCATGTGTCATTGTTTGAACCGTATAGACAATGCACATAGTATTCTGTGGGTCAAGTCCTAGGGTCAAAGGTTGCTAATTTTATGGCAATTCGTTTAATGGTGATAGCCACAGATATCCAGTGTCACAATGCTAGGCAGTTTGACTATACTGCCTATTTTTTTGGAAGAATTCATTCTAGTTTAACATCAATCAAGAATAATGCCCCATCAGTCTGTTTTGAGCACTACACGCTCCTCATGCACATGGTACTATACTATGGCCAAGCAAAGGGAATATGGCCAAGTGAACTTAGAGTTGCTCAAGTGGACTAGAGGGGACAAAAGTCACCTGTGCAAATGTGGACGAGGATATGGGATAGTAGGTTTGCCCATTCTAGTTATATTCATTTTGAAGAGTACTGTGTAAAAGTGTTGTATAGATATTTTAATCATCCTTGTGAATATTCACTATCATATGAAGTAAAGAGGTTTCTCAGACCAAAATATTTTGGTGGTCCTCCAACTATCACACACAACTGGGGAGATTGGTATTGTTTTGAGGATTCAACCATGGTCAAAATTTATGGTTTTGAACATACCCTGTTTATATTGCCCAAGACAGTTCCTGACAGAATTGCCTACTTAGAGATAGTCAAGCAAATGAATTACTCTAATGTGATGAACTTGAGCTCCTATGACAAGCAATCCTTCATGCCTAGTACTCTGTGCTTTGGGGATTTTACTGTGGTGTCTAAAGAGGGTTATGGTCTCATCATGGATAAATTGATGCATTACAACATGATATGTGCAGGGGCAAGAAAAGGATTTGATCCTAAGGGTTTCATTGATCTTGCTAGGAGAAAACAAAATCTCAGTGGATATACGCATATTCCTTATCCACATGATGACATTATCAGGAATATGGAAGAAGCTGAGATTGAATTGGTGATTGAGAAACATAATAGAGAACTACAAGAGAAGAAGAAACAGCTTGCAGAGATAGAGTTGCTGTCCTCTAGTGATGAGGAATCTGCAGTAGAAGAAGAGCCACATGAACAAGCAACTAGAATATCTAAACGAAAAATGGAATGTTATCAGTTTCCTAATAAAGAGCAAGATAAAGAGGGGCCTAGTGATGAGGATTCAAGACAATTAGCATATGATTCTTTTATTGCAGATGATCAATTTATTCATTCTAAAGAGTTTAAATCATTTTTGTATAAATGCAAGGGTAAATAGATCAGGGAATCAGTTGATGATGTCATGGCTAATAATGAAAGACAATTAATTGATATGTTAAAAACAATAGTGGACAATGAATTGAAAGCTATGACTCCTAGTAGAGGTAGACAGCTGCTTAGAGAAGTAGGTGTCATGATATTTCCTCGTCTTGATATAAATTATGCTCTAGTGTTTGATAGTTTTTTGTACAATACTAATGACAAGTATAAGCTCACTCCTGAAGGTGTCACAGAGGTATACATGGGTGCCAAATATAACAATAAAGAAAACTCACTCATGATATGAGCCTTGTACCCTCCTCATGAGAAAACAACCATTATAGATATTGAAAAAACTTTTGGGCATGTTATGACCTTGAAAACAAGAGAAACTGATCCTTTGATTACTGCAAACATTGGCATAAATGTTGCAAAGTTAAATAAAGCACAAGCTCAAATGTTGATCAAGGAATGGGATGCATATAAACTAAGTTGTGAAAGATTAACAAAAGAAAATGATTTCTTGAAAGATACTGTTAAGAATGCCTTCAGAGGGTCAGTGAAAAGGTTAACTCAAGGAGAGAGTTCACAAAGTGCCCAATCACCATCTGTTGATCAGATAGCTTAGGTTTAGATTTACACACTTGAAACCGTACTACAGAATAGGCATGTTAATATGATGTATTGGATGAACAAATTTTGGGATATCTATTCTGAAAACCATAAGGTGATCCAAGAGTACAAAAGGCTAGACAACAGGCTTCAGGAAAAACTCCATGAGATATAGAGTAGGGATGCCCCTGATACTACAGATGCTTCTAGTGCAAAAGGCTTTATTGAACAACATCAAAAATATTATGACCACCTTAAAAATGATGCCAAGGACTGTATTGAGGCTTCAAAAGCAGGTGTACCCATGTTGTTCAGAAGTGACAAGGAGCTAAAGAGCAAAGATGAATGGAGTAAAGAGTGTCATGTGATATTGCATGAAGCCTTAGGAGCTCTCAAGGATAAAGACTCTGCATCTAGGGAAGCCTACAAGCATCTGGAGAAGATGGTGACAATGGACGTGATCACATGGAATGGTATTGAGTTTACTGATACACATTGCAGCCAAGAATACATGGATCACATGGCTCAAATATACCTATGGCTGAGTAAAGATTAGCATTATTATCTTTGTTTGTTGCTGTGCTAATCATTTTAATTCCCAAAAGACATTTTGAAGAGTTATGTCTCTTCATAAATATTTCTGTATAAGTTGGACATATGATGTTGAATTATCATCAATGGTAGGAGATAATAGAAGAAGTTCATAATATTTTAAGAGACCATGTTGCAAATATTATATTAAAAAGTTAATAGAAGATCTTTGATTCTATGATTTTATACTGGCATTCAATTGTTTGTTGAAACTATTCAGTTATTTGGTTGTCTCTAGTTCTGTATTTCCTTATTATTCAAATTGATATATCAAGTATATATTTAATTTGTCAATGCACATTTGCTATATTTGTGTGATTTGATTAATTGGTTTCCTTTAAAGGGATTAAAATCCTTCTGGTCAGTCACAGTGATCTGGAAGTGTTGATTTGGATCACAAAGAAGAACCATATAATTAGGATTATCATTCTGTCTCCAAGTTGATATTGTCTATTATCCTTGTATAATTCATTCAATTGGTTCCTTCAAAAAAGGATTAAAAATTCCTTCTAGTGAATAACAAGAAATCTGATTTTGTCAATTGGATTATTAAGAAGAGTCTGTCAATCATTTTCCTGCACGTTTATACAAGTTATAAACTAAAGTCTTGTGCCAAATAGTTAGAGTTACTACCCACTATAAGCCACTGGTCTTAGATTTCTATTTGACTCTGTTTACCCAACAAAGGCACTGGTCTTACTTATTTCAATAGTTAAATTCATTTATTATTTTTTGCCTTGATATTTCTTGTACAATTTATACCAAATTAAGACCATACCGTTTTCAATCACTGTTCAAACATTAGAAGTAGAAATAATTAGCTAGCTTTCATCTATTCCACATCATTTGCCACTGTGGGTAGATCCATCACTTAGCCAAGATTACGCATCCATTTAATTTGCTTCTTTAGTAAGGTACACCCACCTAGGTTTAGTAGAACCCAAAGTGCAGGGAGTCATCAACTCTATAGGTTAACTTTGTCACGTTAGTTCAAAAATGTTGCCAATCTGATCATCGAATCTGGCATCCTCCTAGGATTTGCAACCTACATTTTTGAGACCTAACAAATTGGCAACTCTGCTAGGCAACCAAATAAAGGACCTTAGTAAGAAACCCTTGTTTTGTAGAGTCGGAAATTTCAAGAATACAAATTGGTAACTCTGCTGGCAAGAAGAATCCGGAAAGATAAATTATAAACTTTTTCCTATTTACAAAAAATAGGTGGCTACTCTACAACCTGTTATAACAAAAAGTTATACCAAATGGATGGTAGAAGATCCAAGATGGAAGGGAAGAAATTACAATTATCTCCACCAATTAGAACCATCTCCAAGAAAAATGGAGCATCAAATTATTTTCATCAAAATAATAATTAGGAGGCTCAAGAGGATAATACAGAACAAACTATCATAACTCACAATAGTTTTACCCCTCTACATGAATCAAATGAAAATTTCAATGGAGTAACTGATGATATATTGGCAAAATACAGACCTAATCCTCAAGAACAGCTTGAGTGTGAAGCACGAGCCATGAAGGAAATTGATTAGAGGCAAGTTGAATATGATTATAAAATGCCATTACAGCAAGAAGAGGGGGTAAAATATGGATTCACGAATCAAGAGGTAAATAAAAGTCTAAAGAGTACAAGGAATATAAATGAAGTACAAAAGAATGTGCTCAAGTTCTAGGAAGAGCTTGAAAGGATCAAGATAGAGGAAACTAAGATGCTGTTAAAACAAGAAATTCAGTAGATAAAGAATAGGACTAAAATAGTTGCCCCAAAATATATACCTCCACATAGAGGAAATATTTTGAGAAACCCACAACAAAACTTGCATCAAAATACAAGTGGTGTCTCCAATTCACAAGCATCCAGAAGTCGTGTTCATCTAAATACCCACCCAAATAATCTTAGACCACCTCTCATATATAACACCTCTCAACATATGGATAATCCATACCCACCCCCTGGCCAACAATATTGTAGACCATAGAACCCTCATATAAACCCCCATATAAATTCACAACAACAATATGCTTCTCATTAGCCTCTAGGCAGATATAATTACTACCCTAACCCACCACCCATGAATCTTCCACCTCAAAACCTCACAAACATATGTGGCCAATTTGATCTGACTAGATATCAATTGTATCCATACCCTATTGACAGTAATTAGAGAAATACAGTTCCCAAGTTCACTGGAAATAGTGCAGTATCAGCTGAGGATCACATCAGAGGCTTCAATGCTTTCATACAAGATATCAGTATGGATTATGAAGATGTTGAAATGAGGTTATTCATGATGTCACTGACTGAAGATGCAAGAGACTGGTTCGACAGCTTACCTGATGCTTCAATCAATTCAGTAACAAATATCCATAGTCAATTTAAGGAGTAGTATGGCAATCAATATGCCCTTGAGTTTGCATTGCATGAATTGATAAGCATCCAAAAATACCAAAATGAGTCAGTATATGATTTCAATCTAAGATTTTCCAAGTTACACAACAAAATACCACATGGATCTAAACTGACTGATCCAGCAGCATTGAACATTTATTTGAAGGCATTTGATCCCAAGATAGGGTACGAACTTAGAAATCGGTGCCCTATGACCCTAGCTGAAGCACAGAAAGTGGCGTTAACTATTGAGAACAATAGGAAAGCTGCAGGTATGGTTAGCAAAAGAGATAATCCTAGTGTAAGGGTGAAATGGTGATCAATCAAATGAGTTAAACAAGACCCAAACATCAACAGAATAGTGAAACAAGAAGGATTCAATAAATGAAGCAATGAACAAATACAGAGCAAACCTTTCCCGTTTCAAAACTTCTATTGTTTGCCTATCACAAATCATCCTTTTGCAGATGAAGTGAGCCCTCAAAGAGTGCACTCTTTTTAGCTGTCCGTAGGAAGTCCATGGTGAATGGCTGTGGTGGTACGCAATGAAGATGAGCTCCAATGCAAGTATGTGATCTCAAGCTTGTAGATGACAAAAGGGTGCCAAAGGCGCGCTGGTGATATTTCTGAAGAGTAACGATGTCAAAAGCCTGGATGAATAGAGTGGAGGGATGAAGCTTCATTTATAGACTTGGAAGAATGGGAATCAACAGTTGAGAGGAGATATGAAGATCAACGGCTGAGAATGGTTGAGGAATGTGCAACCAGTAGAAATGTGACAAGTGTCCCAGCTCCATCATGAAAGGGGGGATGTGACAAAACTGATTGGAGAGTTAACTCCATTGACTGGTCTATTAACAGACTTGATTGATCAGTTAGAAGAATAAATCGTGGAACTGACTGAATTGATTGAGGATTTGACTCAATTGACAGGTTAGTTAACACTTTTGATTGATTAGTTAACTAACCTCTGATTTGAGAAGAAATAGGCCATGTGGGTGAGGGAAAATAAGATAATTAAATATTAAATATATTTAATTACATGTGCAACCTGATGAGGTGGACAAGGTGAGGTGGAAAAGGTGAGGTGTAAAGGTGATGTGGATTTTTAGAATTTAGAACTTAGGATAGAGGAATTTGGCTTAATTAAATAATTTATAATTATTTAATTGTGTAGGACATTTAGAAGAATTGTAATTAAATAAATAGATTTTATTTAATTATGGGATAGTGAATCGATTAAATAAATTTAGAATATTTATTTAATCGATAGAAGAATGGAATAAATATTTAGAATATTTATTTAGGATGATTCGTGTCATTTTTAGGCATATACATTTTGCCCCTCTTTGATGCAATGCAGTTTATAGCGTTGCTTCAAAGAATTCGATAGTCCAAATGATGATACATGCCCCAGCCCCAGTTTGCCCCTGGTACAGGTTCAATGACGATAGGATGCCCCCTCGAGAGATTGGACGGGAAAAGGGTGAAAGAAACGGAGATGGACAATCTCACAAAGATGAAGGGGTTAGGATAGGTTGGAGGAAAAGGGACGCGGTCAGGGATGCGGGAAGAAAACGGGAAGAAAAATAGGCACGGGAAGTAGTCACAGTCATCATCTAGCCAGAATTAGGGTTTAGAGGCTATAAATAGGAGCTGGGTCCACAAGAATAGTCATTTGTACACTTGTTTACTCTGGATTGGATTAAGAGAGCCTAGAGCAAACTTGGAGCAGCATGGCAGCCAGAGCAGCAGACATTCCGCGCGAGGAGCACCGATTCGAGCAAGTCCGTCAATTCAGGCGGCCAGCAGAGGTAGGACCCCCGGTATGTGCTTCGAAAAATTTCTCCTAGGGTCAATTTAGGATGTCATAAATGCACTTAGAAAATAGGTCAAATGCATGTGCTGAAATCCAGAACGGCGCATATGTCTCGCGAAGCGGCGCTTTTGTCGTTGCACGGCGCATATGCCGGTTTCAGCGGCGCGTACATGAAAGCTGCGCATCTGCGCACTGTAGCTGTGCTTAGGTAATTTGGTGGCGCATGTGTATTTAAGCCGCGCATATGTGGAAAGTAGTGGCGCATATGTTAATGCCGCGCATATGTAGATTGTAGCAGCGCTTTTATAATATTGCGGTGCATATGCCGCATTTTGCGGCGCATCTGCTGGATCTGCGCATATGTGCACTGTGGCGGCGCATTTGTGTGAGGCAACGCATATGCTGATTTTAGCGGCGCATATACCAAGAAATGGCGCTTTTACCACTTGTAGTGGTGCATTTGCTGTGGATAGCAAAGGACTTAGCCAAATTGACTCGATTAGCGTCCTGTTTGACGCAGTAATCGATGAGCTATCTCTGAGATTGCAGAAATCTAGTCAAGAGATGTAGTGTGCTGTTTTAATCAATTTGAAATGCTAAGTGTAGTTGATATAGTTCAGTAGGTATGTTGAGTATGGTATATGTCACGTGAGACTGATGCTTTGCCTTGCTTGCTTGCAGGAGGAGATTCGGGACACACTACAGTCGAGGGAGACGTTTCCCATGCCCCTATTGCAGAGATATATGCTGACAGAGACTGACAGAGTGGCGCTTGGTGCCATGGGTCTGGATTACGTATGCTTCATGCCCGAGGTGCGGGCGAACTGTGGACTGCTGACAGCTGCCATGGAGAGATTCCACAATGAGGACGAGACCTTCCACTTTCCGACAGGAGAGATGACGGTGACCTTGGAGGACGTCTACCGGATACTGCACTTGCCTGTGGTAGGCGAGTTAGTAGAGTACGATGCACAGTGGGACGTGGGACTCGCCGAGTGCCAGCGGGTGTTTGATGATCCTGAGCTAGCTGGACAGGTTATCCCGTGGCAGGATATATATGACTACTATGACTACTTCCCTGGGATTGTGGCTGGACTGATCGGGGGCGTTGTATGCCCAGACAGGAGATCGCATGGGTTCCCCATTGGATGGGGCAGGATCATGGAGCGGATGCTAACTGAGGGCACCCGATATGCATGGGGATTCTGCGTACTGGCCCATTTATACCATGACATGCATCAGGTGGTGTACCACCGCAGCACGAGTCTATCGGCTGGGGTGTTGCTGTTACAGTTCTGGCTGTGGGAGCACATAGCGGTGACTAGGCCGATATGTGTCTTCGCGAGGCAGCGAGGAGAGCCATACAGTTATGGCTACACAGGAGTGATTTCCCAACACAGGCTGGGGAAGCTGGAGTATTGGAGACACACCTTGTATGGGGTAGATGTGGTCGTCTGGCGACCATATCTGGACTGCGAGCCCTGGGACGACGAGGGAGACGAGCTGCCATACTGCACATCTTGGAGAGACAGATGGTGGGCAGGGTGCTGAGACAGTTTGGGCGGAGAAGGCCGGACACGGCACATCTTGGAGAGACAGATGGTGGGCAGGGTGCTGAGACAGTTTGGGCGGAGATAGGGTATGCCACAGGGGCAGGCTATGTTCGCATGGACGCATGCAGAGAGGGTCCGATGGGGGCCGATGGCTTCGTATGAGGAGGCCCTGGCAGAGTTCCAGCAGATGCCATATGTGGCATGGGACATGAGGAGAGAGATAGTTGATGCGGGGGTGACACAGGAGTACAAGGATTGGATCACTACACACCCTTTCCCGAGATATTCAGGACCCAGCATGCTGGCGCCTCGTATTGACGAGGCGGACTCAGAGGAGGAGGGAGAGGCTGGCCCAAGGCGGAGGGGAGGTAGAGGAGGACGAGGACGACGGGGTGGTAGAGCCAGAGAGAGGCCGAGACAGCGGAGGAGGATAGTTCAAGCTGAGCAGGCAGTGCCAGGGCAGGTAGAGGCACAGCAGCAGATACCTCAGTAGGCACAGATGCCACCAACCCAGCAGGTACCACAGTAGAAGGTGCCCCAGCCACAGGGGCCAGGACAGGCAGAGGCAGCACAGGGGCCAGTACAGGGAGAGGCTCATGAGAGGACTATAGTCAGCCTGAGGGGACAGGTGCGAGAGCTACAGGCATAGCTGAGGAGGGTAGAGCGGAGGCGAGAGACAGACGCAGCGGTGATCACTGGGTTGACTCGCGAGAGAGACATGGCAGACGCACGGGTACGGATTATCCGTGTAGAGTGGGACACTGCTGTGGCCGCTATGGGGACAGGTGCAGCGAGTTCATTTTTGGTTGGGCAGGTGCAGCAGGCATAGGCATAGGTTGGCCAGTTGCAGACGCAGTTGGCACAGGCACAGACAGATCTAGCCAGAGCACAGTCTCAGGCTCAGTGTTACTGAGGGTTATACCATGGTGCCGTGGCATCGAGCTAAAGGGCAGGGAGCTTCAGGAGTCAATCTGGGGTGACTCATAGAGCAGGTCCATCATAGTCAGGGGCCTCTGTGATGGGTCCCCGGCAGTCAGGAGCTGGCAGTGGTGGCCCACAGCAGCAGGGATAGGCACAGACCGGATTTTGTACATTTTGGGACATGTATCACCATCCATTTGGATGCATATTGTATATGACACTTTTATTCCAGAGATAGATGACGATTTTGTACATTTGGACCTTTTATATGATAGTAAATATGATGATGCAGCTTTGTGTATCTATTGCATGTGCTATGCGATGAAGATTTACTTCTATTGTATGATGTGATGTATGTGCATAGTTAGATGGTCTATCTGATGCTATATGAGCTGGTTTATGATATGCTGCTATATGATGTCTATGTGATTTAATGTTTTCAAATGGATGCAAAATGTAATATGATTTCTATGTGATGATGCAACTGTGTTATGGGACATCTATATGATCTAATGCAAATGTATGCATATGTGTTATGATTTCTATGTGATGATGCAACTGTGTTATGGGACATCTATATGATCTAATGCAAATGTATGTGTATGTGTTATGAGTTTGATGTGATTATCTATGCTTTAAGATGTGATGTGATGTAAATGTATTGGTGACCTAATGCATTGGATGGTGTAGTCTACAAACCTAAGCGTGTGCATGACTAGTCTTACGAATGATATGATATGCTCCTATATGCTTTGTTTTTGTGGAGTCCAAATGTACCTTATCGACACAAGGATGACGTGATAGATAGATAGAAGAATGGTTGTGATAAGATGACTTAGAAACTTTACTTGATATCGTTACTCTGCATAGTTTAGATAATGAGGATTGCATGGATGTGTATGTGGATATAGGATGGATGCTTTGCTTTTAGAGTGCTTTATTTCATCATTGGGCAGTTTGTTGTTGGTACATTTTCTGAAATGTTGTAAGTGAATACAAGCATCGAGGTATAATTGAACCGAGATGACCTGAGTATCGCTTACATGGATTGTGATTTAGCAAGCTAATACAAGCATCTAGTCAATAATTGAATCTAGATGACCTGAGTACTTCCTGCATTTCAACAAGCAAGGATTGCCCCCGTTCGTGTTATACCTTTGATGTCCTCGATGATCTTTTGCCGATCATGTCCTTAGACAAGGCTTCACATTACTAAAGTTTAATCCATAGATAGCAAACAAAGAAAATAATCATGCCCCCATCATAGCATCTCTAGCTTTTGGCATCCTTGAGTAGCGTAGAAAGACATGATAACGAAAATCCAGACTCTGTAACTTAACCATGGTTCCAATCCACAAAACATTCTTGCATTTAGATGTGTTTTTCTTGCCATAATTTAGATAAAATCATTTTAGAAGACCTTGGGTATTTGCTTTGCATTGGATAGGTTAAGATGCTCACAGTCAAGATTTCTGCTTGAGGCGCGGGCTCTGCTTGCATTTGCTTGTTTGGTGAGAAGATTGCACAATCCTTATTGGGGAGACGGACCCTAAGGGACTGACCTAGTGCCTCGGGGGCTCATTGCTAAATGGCCTTGCCTACGTGACGACGCAGAGGCAACGTAGTTCGGGGTAAACCCTAATGGACCATGGATGGACTAGAAGAAAGATGACAAGAATGAAGAAAAGAAAGGGGACGAATGGAACAAAGGGAAGAAAATGGAAGCCTCGGGGGCGCATTAGAATAATGGCCTTGCCTACGTGACGGCACAGAGGCAACGTAGTTCACGGGTTTGGACCAGGGACACCGACGAGAGATACTATACTAGGCTCACATTGAGGAGACGGTATGGGACAAAACCTTGGTTGACAAGGCCACAAGGTGAGTATCAAGCCATGATAGGTAACTGTCAAGTGTTTATTGTGTGGGATAGATATGGGTCGAATGGAAAATGAGCAAAGGAAGAATGGACTCAAGGTGATTGGATTCTCAAAGATGGAGAAGGCGGTTTATCACAAGTAACGCCTGTTTACCAGGTTTTCATCACTTGCTTTTATTTGCACGAGGAGCTAGAGAGTAACATGACACTTGTTTGCCAGGTTTTCATCACGATACCTATCCAAGGCGCCTGTTTGCAAGGTTTTCACCAAAGGACAATTTTTTTGCATGCTTTCTATATTTTTTTTTTTGATTTTTTTTGTATTTTCTCTTTTCAATTTTATTTTTTTTTATTTTTTTTGTATTTTCTCTTTTCAATTTTATTTTTTTTTATTTTATTGTGCCCCCTTGCCTTGGGGTTCTCCTAGGTATAGAACTGGCGAAGGTGCATGCTGTTGATTGGATCATCAAACAACTCACCCTCTGATGTGGCCAACTGATATGCCCCCGATCCGTAAGCAGCTACAATTACATAGGGCCCAAGCCAGTTAGGCTTGAACTTACCTTTCTTTTCTCTGTCCTGTTGATTGCGAGGGTTCTCTTATAGAATGAGGTCCCTAACCTTGAAGCATCTTGGTCTAACCTTGTGGTTGTAGCTTCTTGACATCATCTGTTGATAGGCTTTGAGATGGTCAAAAGCTTTCTGGCGCCTTTCCTCTAGCAGCTCTAGTTCTTGTAGCCTGGAGACTCTGTATTCTTCATCTGATATGAGACCATTATCAACGACACCCTAAGGGATGGGAGTTTGACCTCAATGGGAAGGATGGCTTCAGAGCCATAGACAAGGGTGTAGGGTGTAGCACCTATGGGAGTGCGTATACTAGTTCTATAGCCCCACAGAGCAGGATTGAGTTGGACGTGCCAATCGCGACCAGCTTCATTGACAGTTTTCTTTAGGATTTTCAGAATGGTTTTATTCGATGCCTCGGCTTGGCCGTTACCTTGGGGATAGTATGGAGTGGAGAAACGATGTTGGATTTTGAAACGCTCACAAAGTTCATGGAAATCCTAATTTTTGAATGGTCTCCCATTATCCGTTATGATGGATGAAGGGATGCCATATCGGCAGATAATGTAATTCAGAATGAACGAGGAAATTTGCTTTCCTATGACGGTGGTTAGGGGAACGGCTTCAATCCACTTTGTGAAGTACTTAGTGGCGGTTATGATGAATTTATGGCCGTTGGAAGAAGGTGGATGAATCTTTCCCACAAGGTCAAGTCCCCACTGGCAAAAGGGCCAGGGTGTCGTTAAAGGTCTCAACTCCTGAGCAGGTGCATGAATCAGGTTCCCGTGTATCTGGCACTGTTTGCACTTTTTGACAAACTGATATGAATCTATTTCCATATTGGGCCAGTAATAACCCAAATGCATGAGTTTCTTAGCTAAGGAAGGACTACTGGATTGCGTTCCACAGATCCCTTCGTGTATGTCTCACAAGGCCGTTATGGATTCCTCTTGTTCTAGACAACGGAGTAAAGTACCATCCAGACCACGTCGGTAAAGGGTATTAGCTATGATGGTGTAACAGGAGGCTTGTCGGATGAAAGTTCATTTTTGGTTGGAAGAGAGGACCGGTGGAAGAATATTGTCCTTGAGGTAAGTGTAGGTCTTACCGTACCAAGGTGAATCAGATCCTACTAGGAGGCAAATGGAATGGGTTTCGAGGAGATCATAAGCCGGTTGCCGAATGGTTTCTACTAAGAACTCATACAGTGACTCGTACTCAGGTATTTCAAGAAGAGAGGCTATGGTAGCCATTGCATCTGCTACTTTGTTCTTGATCCTGGGTATTTGTTCAAAGGAGATGGTCCCAAAGTGTTCTTTGAGGTCGTCGACCATCCGTTTGTATGGGATGAGCTTCTCATCTTTGGTTTGATATTCATCGTTGACCTGGTTTATGATAAGCTGAGAATCACCGTAGACACATAGTGCTTGGATTTTCCACTCAGTGGCCATCTTGAGACCAATTACCAAGGCTTCATATTCCGCTATATTGTTAGTGCATGGAAATAACAACCTATAGGACTTTGGAATTGTGTCGCCTTGGGCAGTGATAAATAGGATACCTGCCCCCGATCCATGGTTGGTGTAAGACCCGTCGAAGTAGAGTTTCCAAGGAGATGTTGACAGAGTGAATAAAGACTCATCGGGAAACTCAAACTGCATTGGTGAAGTGTCCTGTAATGGTGCCTCAGCCAGTTGGTCAGCTACGATTTGCCCTTTGATGGCTTTTCTGTCCACATATTCTATATCGTATTCACTAAGAAGCATAACCCACTTTGCTAGTCGGCCTGTGAGAGCTGTTTTGCTGAGAAGATACTTTAGTGGGTCGATTTTGGCAATGAGTTTGACAGGATGTGCCAACATGTAGTGTCAGAGTTTTTGTGAAGCAAAAACCACCGCAAGGCATGATCGTTCTACCTGTGAGTATTGTAACTTGTAGCCCTCTAAGGTTCGACTGATGTAGTATACAGCTCTTTCCTTGTTCTCATGGTCTTGCTGCGCTAGGAGAGCCCCAAGAGCAGTAGGTGTAGCAGATATATAGAGAATCAAAGGTTTTCCTTGGATCGGAGGCATGAGTATAGGAGGGTTCATAAGGTACTCCTTTAGCTTGTTGAATGCCTCTTCGCACCGCTCATCCCATTTAAATGGAATATTCTTATGTAGGAGGTGGCTGAAAGGTTGGCACTTGTCTGCCAACTGTGAGATGAACCTGCGGATGGCCTGCAGCTTGCCCTGTAAGGATCTCAACTATGTTAGAGTCTTGGGCGGTGGCATGTCCATTATTGCTTTGACCTTGGCAGGGTCTACCTCTATTCTGTTTGCTGACACGATGAAGCCTAGCAGTTTGCCCGATGTTACCCCAAACACACACTTCTTCAGGTTCAGTTTGACTTGAAATTGATCCAACCGTTGAAAGACTTTTTCTAATATGTCCAGGTGTGAGTCCCTTGTGAGAGATTTTGCTAAGATATCGTCAACATAATCCTCCATGGTCACATGCATCATGTCATGGAATATAGTTGTCATGGCCCGCTGATATGTAGCACCTACGTTTTTCAGCCCAAAAGGCATGACATTCCAACAAAAGGTACCCCATGGACAAGTGAAAGCTGTTTTGTGTTGGTCCTCCGGTGCTATTTTGATTTGGTTATACCCGGAGAATCCGTCCATGAGTGATAGCATTGTATGCCCTGCAGTAAGGTCGACTATGATGTCGATGTTTGGTAACGGAAAGTCATCCTTGCAGCATGCTTTGTTTAAGTCTCTAAAATCGTTGCATAGTCGAACCCCGCCATCTGGTTTAGACACTGGCACAATATTAGATATCCATTCAGGGTAATCTATGGCTCTAATGAACCCCACATCTAGCAATTTCTTGAGTTCTTCCTTGACCAAAAGGGCTATATGAGGATGCATTTTTCTCAGTTTCTGCTTTACGGGCTTCACCCCTGGATCCAATGGCAAATGATGCAAAATCAGGTTCGGGTCTAAACCTGGCATGTCAGCATATGACCAAGCAAAGCTGCCTCTCTTCTTCTTAAAGAATGGTACAAACTTGGTTTTCTCTGGTGGTGTGAGAGATTTTGCGAAGTGGATAATCTTGGGCTGCTCTTCGGTTCCAATATTCACTGGCTCTGTTGGCTCCACCACAATTTGTGACCTTTCTTGGTACATATTACTAGGGAGGGTGTCAAGCATTCCATCGTCAGGTGCCACAGTTGGGTTTTCACCTTCGGATACATCCTTTCTTTTTACTGTTTTATGATCTGACACTGCCGCACGGCGGTTTTCACCGTCAGATCCATTTTTTATTTTAATATTTTTGCGGCTAGAAGGCTTGGCACCCTCCCCGAAGTAAGCTACGGTATTGAGTTCGATAGCAAAACCAGCTTTATGATCTCCTTTTGGTAAGTGATCCCTAAGTTCCATATAGTCAATGTAAGCATCATCATTCTGGAACATATCTAATTGGGGGGTTCCTTACAAGTCCCAGTTAATAAGCTCAAGGTGTAAGAGGGGAAGGGAGTCGGATGAGAGATCTGATTCATTAATGGTGTGAATGGAGATGTTATGAGCATTGGTGGGGGTAGTGTTCTGGGTGGTACTTTCCTCCAAATTGTTTATCGCAATGGAATCAAAACTTTCCTCGAGAGCCATAATCTCAGGGAGGGGCAAATCAGACTCCAATGGTCTGTCCCATTGTGTCTGTCCCTCATGATAGGGGCTGAGAGTTTGGATGGTGTCAATCTCCTTGTCATCGTAGGAGTGCTCTGTTAGCTCGTCCCACTCATACTCATTTGAATCATCTGAATCTGTGTCCCTATCTACTTGGAGTGTTTGAATTGTCTCCACAAGGCAGGCATTTTCCTTGGCTTTACCTTTGCCTTTGTACCCTAGGCCAGTTGTGTTTCTAGCCGAAGAGGATGAAGAAGGTTGTATAGGTTCAACGATTCCTTCTTTTCTGAGGCCTATGGGACCTTGTCCTTCATACCCCATCCTGTGCAAAATAGTTTCACCCCGTCCATAGAGCTCTGTAGGGAGTCTAGGTAGCTCTTGGGGTGTGTTTTCTTCTTCAGCATAAAGCCATTGCAGGAGATCCCGCTCCTCTGTCTCATCAGATAAGGTCCCCCATTTTACAAAGGGATTTGCGGGAGTTATAGGAGGAGCAGATGGCTTTGGAAAATGCCTAGGTTGATGCTTGGGTTTGCCAAAGGAGCGAGGAGACAAAGGCATGGTGGCAAGGTTGAGGCTGTGCTCAATGGAGTACTCCCCCACGCCATTTTCTTTTATGGTAAGTTTCAGCAGTTTGGGCCTCGAGGAGGAAGCTTCGGCGGTATGGTCTTGTTGCGGAGTAGGGGAAACGTAGGCTCTGTTGTTGGGAATGACACATTCAGATTTTGCTTGGAAAGAATTGCAGTGTTGGTAGGGGTCGGGATCGCCTTGTATGGTGACCTGCTTGCCATCGTGTGGGAACTTAATGCATTGATGATAGGTGGAGGGGACAGCCTTCATGGTGTGGATCCATGGTCTCCCTAGTAGAATATTGTAAGCAAGCTCCCGATCAAGGACTTGGCACACCACATCTTTAATTACCGGTCCCACTTGAATGGGTAGGACAACTGTTCCTTTGGTGGTTCGTTCCTCCTCGTCATAGGCTTTGATGGTAATTTTCCGTCTTGGATCAACTGCCTGTTCGGAGAACCCCAGTGCAAGGACTAGCTTCAAAGTACAAATATTTAAACTAGCACCCCCATCAATGAGAACCCTCTTGATGCGGTGCTTGTGCACGAATGCGACAATGTGTAGAGGGGTGTTGTGGGGTTGAGATATGGAAAGGTCATCTTGCTTCATAAACGAGATGGAAGTGGAAGATGTCAGATTGCCTACCATGGTCTGAAACTTTTCTTGGGCTAGGTTAGTGGGGACAGTAGTTTCCACTAAGGCTTTCTCAAGAATCTCCTTATGAGAAGGAGATAGATGCAAGAGCTCCAATATAGAAATGTGAGCTGGAGTTTTTTGCAACTGGTCGATGACATTGTATGGGTGGGAGTTGGACGAAGATGGTGACGACCTTGGAGGGGTGGTATTGATCGTGACTTTACCACTACGGGTAATTATACTACAACCAGTTCTGTTAGATCCTGGTTGTTGGTCGGGGGAGATGACATTGACATGCGGAAGATGCTCAGAAATGCAGTTAATGGTGTACTCAAATGGAATGCTTGCATAGTTAGCATTACTCGACCCACTGTTCTGATTTGGCCAGTTGTGACTGTTGTCGTTATTAGGATTGCCATTGGAGTTGTTCCCGTTGTGACCATTGTTGCTGTTGTGGCCATTGTGGCGATTGTTGTTATATGGCCGGTTGTGGTTCAGAAGAGGATCCCGGTAGGCCACATGAGATTCATTGGAGGTATGCTGTTGTGTCCCTCCCTGATTCTGATCCAGTATATCTTGTATGACATTCTTGAGGCGGATGCAATTGTTAGTCGTGTGCCCCCTTTCTCGATGATACTCACAATAGTCTATGTCCTTCCAATAGGGAGGTTTGACGATAGGCTCATAGTCACTTGTTGGCGGTAGAGAAATTTCATTGTTAGCCAACAACTTCCTGAGGGCAGACTCTTGAGATTCCCCCAACGGTGTGAATTTTCTCCTTGGATTTGAATTGAACCAAGGTCTAGGTTCCCGAGGGGGTGGCTTGTTGAGTGCACCAGTATTTGCTTCTCCCTTTAGAGTGAATATGGGTTGTTGCTTAGGGGCTGCCGCCTTGGCGTCCACTACTCCATCGTTGACCACATTCTTGTTCTTGGTCCAAAACTTTGATTTATCTGTTGTGTAATTGGAAGGAGGTGTGTCCTTGTAGAGCTTGAGAGTTCCTTTAGTGATCATAGCCATTTCAATGAAGAGGCCCATTTCAATGACTTTGGCGAATGAGGTAGGGCATTGTATCTGAATCTGATAGCTAAGATCAGTGTTTAGATTGTGGACAAACATTTCCAATCGCTGCCTCTCAAGCATATCGTAAGAACACTTACTAGCTAGTTGTCTCCATCGTTGTAGGAAGGCGGCGAATGACTCACCACTCTTCTGCTTGGTGTTGCATAGATCTAGCATAGACACCTCGTGTTCTATGTTGTAAGAGAAGTGCGTTATAAATTTATTGACAAGTTCATCAAAAGTTTTGATTCCTGGTGGGAGACGCGAGAACCACTCCATAGCTTGACCACCTAAAGATCGCGGGAATAGTCTCATTAAGTAGGTCTCGTTGTGAGCTACTTCTAAACATGCTGCAGTGAATTCCCTGATATGATCTCTAGGGTCCCCCTTCCCTTTATATTTGTCAAATTTTGGAACTCCGAACTGATAGGGGAATGGTTTCATGATCAAATTTCTGTCAAAGGGGTACGGTGCTATATCTTCCAAAGAGTAGTTCTTAGAACTTGTACCAGTCTTAAGGTTGGATATCTCGAGCTTTAGACTTTCGATTTGTTGTCTCACGTCTGCCATAGGAGTAGTTGGATCAACGGGTTGCTTTTCTCTCTCATTTGTATGGGGGACCGTGTCATTTGTGCCTCTCTCATGTGCATGTGTAATATCCCTTGCTATTTCAGACCTTATTTTGCTGATTTGAACCTCAAGGAATATTGTCAAACACTTCTGATGTAAACCCAATGCTTGCTGGTCTATGTTTTCAGTCTGATATTTTTGCTTGAGAATGATAGCTGAGTATTCTAAATGCTCATAAATCCAAACTATAATGTCTAAGCATTAATCTAAATACATATATGACTTCTCTTTTGGTATTTTTGATGCATATACATGAAAATTAGATATGAAACGCACACCTACAGCCAATTGACATTTTGTCAAACACTTGGCATGCATACTATTATGCTAATCATGATGGATATTAATATGCACATTACATCAAATAGATGGCCTACAACTTATCACTCCTTTATTGAGATATATTGTCTAATACAATGCTGATATGAATGGCCAAGACTCTTGGCTCTACAATTTTATGCAACTCCTAAAATGACAACTATGAAACAATGCTGATATAAAGATGCTAACTCATGAAAGAACCTGGAAATGTAAGTTGCTATGAATCGATGACGAAGATGAAGGAATGGCAACCTCAAAATAGCTCATAAACATCCCTCTCAAGCCCCAATCGTGCCTCTCAAGTGTAGCACCCAGCCTTCTCATCAACCAAGGAAAAGAGTCCCTTCCAAACCCAAATTGAAACCCTCTCCTAGCTACCTCGTACTGTAGCGTTACTGTTCACGACACTGTAGCAACACTGTAGCGTACTGTAGCAAATCACTGTAGCGCGCACTGTAGCAATCACTGTAGCGTCACTGTAGCGCTACTGTAGCAAATCACTGTAGCAAAAACACTGTAGCGTACTGTAGCAAAACACTGTAGCAAACACTGTAGCAGCCAATAGGAAAACTTCTGATATGCAAATTGATACCTCCAAACCCCTGTTAACACTGCAGATTTAAGCACAAATGAAAGGACTGAAGTATCCCTTCCAATTTGCAACCCTTCGGAGGATATTTCACCACCTCAGTTATGCTAATCTATGGGAGTTTCCGTTCCCAAAGACCAAATATGCAGAAACCCTTGGCTCCACAAAACTCATCAAATGCAAATGTCAATAATCGGATACCTGGAAGCTTGCCTTGCCCCTTCCTTTATACTTTTTCAATCCCACTTCAAGAAGCTTCTAGAAAAATAATATTATTTTATTTTAGTGACTTTATGTAATAATATTTATTTAAGTCACTTTATTAAATTAATTAAATATAAGGTCACTTTATAATATTTATTTATTTAATAACCTTACAAATAATTAATTTAATTATTATCTCCCTTATTTTTCCCATCCAACTGAATCCAGGAAACCAACCATCGACCAGATGACTGCCTCAAGAAGACCCCCTAACCATGTGCATTAGCCTACGAGGGTCAGGAATAGGCTAAACCATCCGCAAACAATATCAGTTAAAAAGGGGACATTACAGCATGTGGGACTGTGTCATTTGTGCCCCTCTCATGATCATTGTCTGCATTTTCCATGATGGAGCTAATGTCAAAGTCTGCGGGGAGTTTGATTCCGAGACTAGCAAGATGATGGAAATACTTATGGGGGTCTTCAAGGATCATCTTCTCTACGACGTGTTGGAATTTTCTATCTTGCATGTGCGCCACTAATTCTTCATGAGAAATCTCTTCTTCACCATCACGTGGTGGGAGAAGGTGATCAGATGAGTCGGCCATTTCGATTTGCTTGTTGTACTGGGATCGAGTAAGAACCATGCAAGGTGGGGTGGGATGAAGTGGACCAGGATTAGAAATTTTGGCGAGGTGCCGACCGAGACTATTATGAATGGGATACCTAGGATAAGACTTGGACAAAGGATTCTCTCGCCCAATGACTTCAAGTAAGACGGTTGACACAAGACTCTAGCCACTAGCAAGGGTAGTCGATACCAGTCTTACTGTGTAGGGCTTAGTCGTTCAACAAGACTACTAGCAAAAGGTACTGTGACCTACTAGGCTTACGTGAATTCACTAATGAAACGAAAAAGGACTTATGTCGAATCGATATGGGATAGGCTGACTTTGGGACAAGAGTGATTTGGACAGAAAGTGAGAGACAATGGATGAAAGAGAAAGAGCTGGGTGTAACGGATGGAGATTGACTGCAAGGTTGACTCTGACCTCAGAAAGTGAAACTAGGCTGAAATGGGTGCTCTGATCAGGTGAAAATATCTCCTCAAAAATAGGGCAAGTGCTCACTGTCGCATATGCGCAGAAACAGATGCGCAGCAGAAATGGACAAATGCGCCACAAGTCGCAGTAAATGCGCCGGTCTGGTGAATTATATATGCACAGCAACAGTGCATATATGCGCAGCAAAAAAGGTATATGCACAGCAAGTCGTTATAAAAGCGCAGCAAGTCTCTGTAAATGCGTAGCAGAAATGTGTAAATACGCAGCTTTGAAGTTTTTGCAAAAATTTTAGTTTTTTTCTCCTGTTTTTGGTATTTTTTGGCTAGAAAAGGTCTTCCTGATCTGATATTATGAATTTAATAGCAAGAAAACACAACAAGCACAAAGAACATTTTGTAGTTTTTCATTGTTTTTTTGTAATTTTTTCGACTCTATTTTGGACAAAAGCAAGCACAAAATCCTAGGCGAGAAATGGATTATAAAGGATTTGGGGCACTAAAATAAGAGATATTTAATTCGGGCAATCGTTCAAGTGGTTACACATGTGGCGGCACTACTCTCTGTTATGGAGTCTCCCAGCCTCACAAGGTTGTGCCTGAGAGGGTTTTGGGGGAGGTTGGCCGTCGGTGTAACATAACAACACTTGTTGCAGGAAGTTTTCACCTCAAGCACAATTTATTTTAAGTGGCTTGGTAGGGCTTGGCATTAGCCTGTTACCACTCAGGGTCGTTCCCGCTTGGACAAGCGTGCATCCAAGGGCAGGCCCCTCCTAAAGGTTAAACAGATAGAATGACAAGTCTGGCACTCTGATCACCCAGAAGAGGGGAGAGCATAAGCCTATTGTCATTTGCAAGCACAGAATACACTGATTAATCCACCCTAGTTAAAAGTGAAAAACTAAATGGGCTAATCTACTCAAACAAAACTTTGAAGTGATTTCAGCAATATAGCAGTGGTTCAGTTTTAAATCCCAGAAAGTAGTGGTGAGTTCAATTTTTAAACCACGTAGCACGAGATTGTTAACTTTGAAATTCAGGTCTCTCGATATAGCAATGGTTCATTTTAACTTCAGAAAGCAGTAGTGAGTTCAATTTTTAAACCGCGTAGCACGAGATTGTTAACTTTGAAATTCAGGTCTCACGATATAGCAATGGTTCATTTTAACTTCAGAAAGCAGTAGTGAGTTTAATTTTTAAACCGCGTAGCATGAGATTGTTAACTTTGAAATTCAGGTCTCACGATATAGCAATGGTTCATTTTAACTTCAAGATCATTGATGAGTTCAATTTTAACCTTTAGATAGCAATAACTTGGAAAGTGTTTGCAATGCAAGCAAGAAATAATCCAGTTACTTCCTCCCTAATTAGAACTAGATGAAGATTTGAATGAACATTAATTTTTACTTTCCCTTTGAAAATGAAATGTGAACTAATTAGATGCAACTACATGGAATTAAACCTGCACCTATCTTGCAAAACCACTCCAGCAGACACCTGCGAAAAGGTTAGTGTTAGCAACTTCCCCTAGAAAAGTACTAAAACCTCAGCCTATTACAAATGCGCAGCTTCAGTGATCAGATGCGCAGAAATGATCAACAGAAGCGCCACAATAATGAATGCGCCGTAATATTGCACACCTGTGCAGTTAAAAGGAATGAATGCGCAGTATTAATGTATGTGCAGTAACAGTCTTCAAAAGCACAGTAGAAATGCACAGATGCACAGAAATAATAAAAGCGCTGTAACAGTGCACAGAAGCGCAGCAAAAATACATAGATGCACAAAAACAACAAAAGCGTTGTAACAGTGCACAGAAGCGCAGTGAAAATACACAGATGTGCAGAAAGGATAAAAGCGTCGTAACAGTCTTTAAAAGCACCGCCTAAATGAACAGATGCGCCGAAGTAATCTGTGCGTGACTCTGCATGACCTGTACGGAACCTGCCTTCAAAAAAGCTCAGAAACGATAAAATAAAGGGGCAAACGGCCCCACGGTGGGTGCCAAAAATGTAAGGGTGAAATGGTGATCAATCAAATGAGTTAAACAAGACCCAAACATCAACAGAATAGTGAAACAAGAAGGATTCAATAAACGAAGCAATGAACAAATACAGAGCAAACCTTTCCCATTTCAAAACTTCTGTTGTTCGCCTATCACAAAATCGTCCTTTTGCAGATGAAGTGAGCCCTCAGAGAGTGCACTCTTTTTAGCTGTCCGTAGGAAGTCCATGGTGAATGGCTGTGGTGGTACGCAATGAAGATGAGCTCCAATGCAAGTATGTGATCTCAAGCTTGTAGATGACAAAAGGGTGCCAAAGGCGCGCTGGTGATATTTCTATAGAGTAACGATGTCAAAAGCCTGGATGAATAGAGTGGAGGGATGAAGCTTCATTTATAGACTTGGAAGAATGGGAATCAACGGTTGAGAGGAGATATGAAGATCAACGGCTGAGAATGGTTGAGGAATGTGCAACCAGTAGAAATGTGACAAGTGTCCCAGCTCCATCATGAAAGGGGGGATGTGACAAAACTGATTGGAGAGTTAACTCTATTGACTAGTCTGTTAATAGACTTGATTGATCAGTTAGAAGAATAAATCATGGAACTGACTGAATTGATTGAGGATTTGACTCAATTGACAGGTTAGTTAACACTTTTGATTGATTAGTTAACTAACCTCTGATTTAAGAAGAAATAGGCCATGTGGGTGAGGGAAAATAAGATAATTAAATATTAAATATATTTAATTACATGTGCAACCTGATGAGGTGGACAAGGTGAGGTGGAAAAGGTGAGGTGTAAAGGTGATGTGGATTTTTAGAATTTAGAACTTAGGATAGAGGAATTTGGCTTAATTAAATAATTTATGATTATTTAATTGTGTAGGACATTTAAAAGAATTGTAATTAAATAAATAGATTTTATTTAATTATGGGATAGTGAATCGATTAAATAAATTTAGAATATTTATTTAATTGATAGAAGAATGGAATAAATATTTAGAATATTTATTTAGGATGATTCATGTCATTTTTAGGCATATACACCTAGAACTCCTTAAAGCCCAAACATTCAGCAGACTAAACAAGAAGGTCAGCATAGACATGAAAGACCTAGGTTACATGATATGCCATATAATACAAATTGGAAGGATGGGAGACCTATCAAAAGTAGCAGAAAACAACATTATGGCAAAGATACTCCTGACCCTCTGAAAAGACATGGGGCACATATGGTAGAAGATAAACCTTGGTGTTTGGTGTGTAATTTACCACACTCACCTGAATACTATGTGGTGACTAAAGCAGTACAACAAGAAGAAACATTATACAATTATAACAGAGACAATCACATAATAAACATGATGCAAGATACACCATATTTGCTGAATGAAGACTATTCTTCTATAGAGAAAGAGGGATATGAATATGATGTGGGAAACCAGAAACATCATATCAACATGGGAAAATAAGAAGTATTCTCAAATCAAGAGGATGGCTACGAGGAACCTATCTATTAGAACAATTCACCATATGATCAGTGGAGAAAGCCCACTGAAAATGAAGAGAAGCTCTTACAATAGCTCAAGCTAAAAATGCCTATAATCTAAGGAACAGGACAGTAAATGTTGAACAAGGAACACCTAAGAGTATCTTTATAAAAGATCAAAATTACAAAAAGAATAATCGAATTCATCATTCAGAGAACCAGAAAAAATTGATAAAAATAAAACGAAAGATAAATCACCAAATCAAGAAAAAGAACATATAAAGACAGAAAGGAATGATCAAACTATGGCCCATTCATTTGACATTGCTCATGCAATATCTCAGGTAAAGATATCAGCACCACTTTTGGAAATGATGAAGATAGACAAATACAGAAATACAGTCGTTAAACTGATTTTAGATATACCAAATCAAAAATATAAAGAATCAGAGAATAGAACAAACAATGTTCACCAAGAAACATTCCAAAATCCTAAAGTATATCTAGGTGATACCTTGACAACCTCACAAGTGGACCCTTTCTACACTACCTTATTAATAAAAAATAGGCTAGTAAGGAACTGCATGATTGATTTAGGCGTGACCATGAATATCATGCCAATAGCAGTCAGGAAAGAACTAGGAATGTGGGTTGACACTACATTTGGTAAGTGTTATGCAATAGATAATAGATCCATCCCAGTTGTGGGTATTATGAGGGATGTGGAAATAAAACTTGCTTCATACCCTGAAGCAACCTATAACATTGATATCACCGTGGTTGATATTCCACCATATTATGGAATGCTCTTATCAAGACAATGGGCTGCAATGGCAAGAGGGAATGTTTAATTAGATTTATCATATGCCACAATACCAGTGGGGGGCAAAGAGATCAAGCTGTGTAGGGAGCCAAGATATGAGAACATCATAGAACGCTTGGATCAAAATCAAATAAACCTATTTTGTGATACAGATTTGGGAACCTTCAAGGTTGAAACAAGTCAGCCAGAATTGCAGAATACTGATCCAATACATATCGAATCTAAGAAAGAGGAGAACAATGTGTGGAAGATGTATTTTGATGGTGCATGTAACAAAATGGAAAATGGGGCAGGAGTATTATTTATTTCACCAGCAGGTAAAACTTTCAAATACTCATTCATATTGACATTTGAATGTACAAACAATGTAGCAAAATATGAGGCTTTTCTCATTGGTTTGAATATAGCCACCAAGCATAAGATAAGAATGTTGGCAATATACGGTGATTTAGAATTGGTTACTTCTCAAGTAAGAGGGAAATACTTGTCAAAAAACAAGAGGTTGAAGCAATATAGAAATGTTGTCTAGGATGACGTTGAGTTGTTTGATGCCTTCTCAATCAACTGGATTGATAGATCAAAAAATATTATGGCAAATTTTCTAGCAAATATCGCATTAAAAAGGGATGATATCACATTAGGAGGTATTACAGAAATTGAATTCAAAACCAGGCCCACTATCCCAAATAATGTACATAACTAACAAGTGTTTGATAATGATATTGATATAATCAACTTCTTGCATTGTGCTGATCACTATGAAAACCAAGATATTGATTTTAATGTGTTTGTGGAAGAACATGATGGAAAAGAAACTCTCTTTGGTCAAGAGATAGTTCAACTAAAAACAAACAAAATACTTAAGGGACTTATAGCGTTGGAAAAAGCATTTGATGGATGTGATAGATTTAAAATGAAAGACACACCAGTAGTACAGAACGACCTTGAAGAGATTAATTTGGGGACGCAGACAGTCCCAAAGAATGTATGCATTAGAAAGAATCTCAGTCCCAAAATCAGGAGCATACTCATCAACTTACTCAGGAAGTATAGACATGTATTTGTATGGTCATATGATGACTTGAAAGCATATAGGGAGGATCTTTTTCAACACGAAATACCATTAAGACCAGATGCCAAACCATTCAAGCAAAAGCAGAGACCTATCAATCCTACACTGGTCCCTAAAATGCTTGAAGAACTCACAAAACTAAGAGATGGAGCTATTATCAAACCCATTAGCCATTCTTCTTGGGTTTCTAATTTGGTGCCTGTCAGAAAGAAAAATGGTGATATTAGATTATGTGTGGACTTTAGAAATCTAAATAAGTCTTCTCTTAAGGACAATTATCCCCTTCCTAATATGGAAGCAGTATTGCAAAAGGTGACAAGGTGTGAACTATTGTCAATGATGGATGGTTTCTCAGGGTATAATCAGGTGAAAGTCAAAGAATCAAAACAATATAAGACCACATTCACCAGGCCATGGGGAACATATGTGTACTTAAGAATGCCATTTAGACTCACAAATGTTGGAGCAACATTCCAAAGGGCGATGGATGTGGCCTTTGCAGATCTGATTAATAAAATTATGGTAGTATATCAGGATGACATGACAGCATATTCCAAAAAGGCTGAAGATCATTGTACACATTTAGAGAAAAAATTTATTAAAGCCTTAGAATATGGAATTTCGTTGAATCCTAAGAAATGCCATTTTGCAGTAACAGAGGGCAAGTTACTTGGTCACATAGTCTCAAAAGATGGAGCAAGAATAGATCCTGAAAGAATAAGAGCAATTGACCAAGTTCCTATTCCTAGAGATGTAAAAGCTATACAATCATTCTTTGGCCAAATCAACTTTGTTAGGAGATTCATATCAAATTTTGTAGAAATTGTTAATCCCATATCAAGAATGTTAAAAAAGCATTCAAAAGTGAACTGGACAATAGAAGCATTGGAGGCATTTTCTGCCATTAAGAAGGCAATCCAAGAAGCCCCAGTTCTGGTATCTCCTGATTTCAGTAAGCCATTCCAGTTGTTCTCATTTGCTTCATATCATACAGTTGCAGCAGTAATGTTGCAGACAAATGATGAGGGATATGAACAACCCATTTCATTTTTTAGCAAATCTCTTCAAAATGTAGAATTAAAGTATAACATAGTTGAGAAATAGGCGTATGCATTGGTGAGAGTAGTCAAAGCTTTTAGACCATACTTGGTGGGAGCTGACATAATAGCATACGTACCTAATGCTGCAATAAAAGATGTATTAGTCCAAACTAAGGTCACGGGAAGAAGATGCAGGTGGATTAATAAAATTTAGGAATTTAATATTGAAATCCAAATCACCAAATTGGTGAGAGGACATGGTCTTGCTAGGCTGATGGCCAAAAATAACCTTGAGGCTTCTTAGATATGTAATATTGATGATGTTAATAATATGAGTTCTAGCATTGAGTATACCCCATGGTATACTAACATCATATATTATCTGAAACATATGAAATATCCTAAAGGATATGATGATAACAAGAAAAGGACACTTAAACTATAGGCCTCAAAGTATGTATTTATCGATGGAGACTTTTATTGGAAGACTAGGGATGGTATTCTGCTGCTATGCCTAGATGAACATCAATCAAAAAATGTCATGAAAGAATTACATGAAGGAATATGTAGAGGGCACTTCTCAGCAAAAACTACAACCCACAAAATCCTGAGGGCTGGATACTATTGGCCTAGAATTTTTAGATTCATATTGCTATATGAGAAAATGTGAGGCATGCCAGAAATTTTTAGGAAAATTAAAATATTAGGGAGCACTACCTTTGAAACCTATGTAGGTGAAAGCTCCATTCTATCAATGGGGTATTGACTTCATAGGAGAAATTGTAGAGAAGTCAAGTGGAGGACACAAATGGATTTTAGTGGCAATAGATTACTTCACAAAATGGGTGGAAGCAATCCCAACTAAACAAGCAACAAGCAAGGTGGTGATCAACTTTTTGATAGAAAATATTATATTTAGATTTGGCACTCCAGTGAGGTTGATTACAGACAATGGAATGTGTTTTAGGTCTGATGAGTTCAAAAATTTCTACGCAAAATCCAGCAACAAAAATCTTCTAAAAATTATAAAGAGAATGTTGGAGGGAAACAAGAAGGCATGGGATTCAAAGTTGAGAATGGCTGTGTGGGCTGATAGAATTACTGTGAAGAGAGAAATTGGAAGATCTCCTTTTGAACTGGTGTATGGAACACAAGCAAGGATTCCATTAGAGAATCTTCTACCAGTTTACAAATTTATTCTTCAAGAGGATTTAAACATTCCCGAACCAATGGAGGAAAGATTAGAACATCTTGCAGAACTTGATGAGACAAGGAGATTGGCTCAAAAGCATAACATCAAATTTTAATCACAAGTAAAATACCTTTTTGACAAAAATGTTGAGGACAAAAAATTTGAGGTAAATGACTTAGTGTTGAAGTGGAATGCCAGATGCCAGGAAAAAGGAAAGCATGGAAAGCTTGAAGCCTTGTGGTTAGGTCCTTTTGTTGTCACTGGCAAAGGAGGAGAGCATTCTTACTATTTACAAAATATGTCTAGAGAAGAGCAGGAACTGCCAGTGCATGGGCAGTTTCTGAAACCTTTCTTTACATTAAAATATCAGAATCATGCACAAAGAGAAATAAGTGTTGCCAGTGCATGGACAACTCTTAAATAATTCTCGAAATACTTTTATTCCATGCACAGTAGTTTAGGATAATCAAGATAGATTAGGATCTTCCAGTACATGGATAGTCCTATGAATCTCTCAACAATAACATAAATCTTTTCCATGTACAGTAGTATAGGATCATCCTCATCATTATCACTTCCATCTCCCATTCTCATTTCATCCATATATAAATTCTTAAAATTCTGTAAAGCTGTCATCCCAAATAAATAAAACACATGGTCTGCTCCCCCAAGAGATCTAAATTCTTGTTATACCTGTAAGGGGTATACATCCCAAATAGAGCCACTGATGGGACAAGAAAATTTTGAAATTTTCCTATATTCCTACCCACCCCATGTCTAACCAAATCAAAAAATCATACACCCAAAATCATAATAGCAGCTGATAAATTCCATAAATATCACATGATTTTCATCACAAATAATTGTCTCACCCCTCAAACTGTAATATAATAAGGGGCCTCAGTTCCTTAATTTCAGCGAGACCTTGGTGTCTTCTTTATACCAATCCATGTTCTATTTGAAACAGGCTAGATGTGTATCAGCATGAGAATTATGGTCAGAGAGAAAGCTTCAGAGATCTCTGATGAAAGGAGTAACAGCGATGACCCTTCATCAGAGAGGGAATTCCTAGTCATGCCGAGTTAATCAAAAGTGAGGACTATCGGCATAAGAAAACACTATCAAAGAATACTCTGAAAACCCCCCCAACAGTATAGATCATACCGATGAAGGAATTAGGTAGGACTCTTGCTAAACCACCCATGGAATGGGTGGAACTAGTGATAATCAGTAGGAGATGCACATCTGGGCAAGAAACTAAAGTGTCTCTGACCTTATGATGTCTCAGTGACCAAAGGGTATTGTTTTGGCCTAAGTCACACCGACATGTATGGAGGATGAAAATCATCGGTGAAAGGGAACAAGTCAGAATAAAGTTTACAAGTCCTGCCGAACTGATGGTCACGACGATGAAGGATTTCGGTAACATGCTATGATGATCACTCCGATGAAGGATATAAAGAAAGGTATCGGGGAAACAACCATGATTAGATAGTTTGAATCAAGTCATCCCGATGTCATATGTTGTTCCGATGATAATAATGGCCACACTCATCGATAAGACTCTTTCTAACAGATCATAAGGACAAGTGATATTGGTATCAATTACCTGGGTCTTGCTAATTCCACTAACCTACCATGTAAAGAGAAGCCGATGAGCTTGTCGACAAGACTCATACTGATATTCATATCGAAGACACTTGAAATATCAGAGGAAGATGTTGTTCCCATAGCGATAAAGTAAGTTAGGATGACAACAGCCATGCACATTTCTATATCAAGTAGACCTTGAAAAGTCTTGTCGATACGAACTTATATATGTTTTTATAAAAGATGACATCGAGGAGACAAAATGAAGGGTCACAGTGATTGATCCACCTGCAAATGTTCGAGCCATAAGAAGCTATTAAATTGCCCTAACACTACAAAAGTCCTATTGATGAGGGGAGTTATGACAATATGACATCTCATAACGATCATGAAAATTAATACACTAGAACAATTAATTGTAGACCGAGAAGAAATCCTCTGAAGAGCCATTCTAAATCACTGCAATTAGGTTTGAAAGAATTATCTGAGAGGAGTATGCAAGCAGAAACCTGAAGGAGAGAACAAGGGAGTTCAATCATCATCTTAGATAACAGGTACATATATAAAAAACCTCTGTGTAGTAGCCTATAATTTGAATTTGCTATCCAGAATTAAAATGGAGACTCTAGTAAAAATCAAGGGTAGAAAATAGCTAGGTGAGACTAGCAAAACTAAGAAACAGAAAATTGACAAAAGCCCTGAAGAAAAAATGAAAGAAAGGAAACTAAATCAGGATTTAATTGACCAATTGCCTAGGTCTACCCCTAAAGCCTGAAGGTCTGTACAACTTAGGGTAGAGGTAGAGAAATTAGAAGACAAATGTAAATACCTTGGAAATGTTTGGACACCAATAAGAGGTTATGAGTTGTTCAAATTTCAATACAATAGAAGATTCAGGAATGTCCCAGTGTCTAATCCATGGCACTTGAATTTGGGAAAATTGGTCATCCCTGATGTGTTTGTGAATGTAGAACTCCTCAAACTCCTAACTAAACACTACAATCCCAGCCTCAAAGCCATATGCAATCCGCAAGGAGAGCCTGTTATACAGTTGTTCAAAAATGCCATTTGTGAAGTATTTGATTTAGATGATTTGTGTACTTTTCCCATAGTTTATGAAAATTTGGACAAAGAATACTGAAGGATGGACACCACGTACAATGGATGGAGATTACCTCTTCACAGGCCTAAGGTAGAAGGAGAAACAATGCCTCTTAATGATAATGATGGACCCCCATTTCGTGTGTCATTATTTGAACCATATATACATTACACATATTATTCTGTGGGTCAAGTCCTAGGGTCAAAGGTTCCTATTTTTATGACAATTCCATTAATGGTGATAGCCACAGATATCCACTGTCACAATGCTAGGTAGTTTCACTATGTTGCCTATGTTTTTGGAAGAATTGATTCTAGTTTAACTACAATCAAGAACAATGCCCCATCAGTCTCTTTCGAGCACTACTCACTCTTCATGCACATGGTATTATACAATGGCCAAGAATAGGGAATATGGCCAAGTGAACTAAGATTTTCTCAAGTGGACCAGAGGGGACAATAGTCACTTGTGCAAATGTGGACAAGGATATGGGACAACAGGTTTTCCCATTCTAGTTATATTCATTTTGAAGAGTACTGTGTAAAAGTGTTGTATAGATATTTCAATCATCCTTGTGAATATTCACTATCAGATGAAATAAAGAGGTTTCTCAGACCAAAAGATTTTGGTGGTCCTCCAACTGTCACCCACAACTAGGGAGATTGGTATTGTTTTGAGGATTCAACCATGGTCAAAATTTATGTTTTTGAAGATACCTCATTTATATTGCCCAAGAAAGTTCCTGACAGAATTGCCTACTTAGAGATAGTTAGGTAAATGAACTGCTCTAATATGATGAACTTGAGCTCCTATGACAAGCAATCCTTCATGCCTAGTACTCTGTGCTTTGGGGATTTTACTGTGGTGTCTAAAGAGGGTTATGGTCTCAACATGGCTAAATTGATGCATTACAACATGAGATGTGCAGAGGCAAGAAAAGGATTTTATCCTGAGGGTTTCATTGATCTTGCTAGGAGAAAACAAAATCTGAGTGGATATACGCATATTCCTTATCCACATGATGACATTTTTAGGAATATGGAAGAAGCTGAGATTGAATTGGTGATTGAGAAACATAATAGAGACCTAGAAGAGAAGAAGAAACAGCTTGCAGAGATAGAGTTGTTGTCTTTTGCTGATGAGGGATCTACAGGAGAAGAAGAGCCACATGAACAAGCAACTAGAATATCTAAATGAAAAATGGAATGTTATCAGTTTCCTAATAAAGAGCAGGATCAAGAGGGGCATAGTGATGAGGATCCAAGACAACTAGCATATGATTCTTTTATTACAGATGATCAATTTATTCATTCTAGAGAGTTTAAATCATTTTTGTATAAATGCAAGGGTAAAGAGATCAGGGAATCAATTGATGATGTCACGGCTGACAATGAAAGACAATTAATTGATATGTTAAAAACAATAGTGGATAATGAATTGAAAGCTATGACTCCTAGTAGAGGTAGACAGTTGCTTAGAGAAGCAGGCGTCATGATATTTCCTGGTCTTGATATAAATTCTACTCTGGTGTTTGATAATTTTTTGCACAATATTGATGACAAGTATAAGCTCACTCCTGAGGCTGTCATAGAGGTATACATGGGTACCAAATATAACAACAATGAAAACTCACTCATGATATGGGCCTTGTACTCTCCTCATAAGAAAATGACCATTATAGATACTGAAAAAACTTTTGGGCATGTTATGACCTTGAAAGTAGGAGAAACTGATCCTTTGATTACTGCAGACATTGGCATAAATGTTGCAAAGTTAAATAAAGCACAGGCTCAGATGTTGATCAAGGAACGAGATGCATATAAACTAAGTTGTGAAAGATTACCAAAAGAAAATGATTTCTTGAAAGATACTATTAAGAACGCCTTCAGAGGGTCAGTGAAAAGGTTAACTCAAGGAGAGAGTTCACAAAGCACCCAATCACCATCTATTGATCAGATAGCTCAGGTTTAGATTGACACACTTTCAACAATGCTACATAATAGGCATGTTAATATGATGTATTGGATGAGCAAATTTTGGGATGTCTATTCTGAAAACCATAAGGTGATCCAAGAGCACGAAAGGCTAGACAACAGGCTTCAGGAAAAACTCCATGAGATACAGAGTAGGGATGCTCCTGATACTACAGATGCTTCTAGTGCAAAAGGCTTTATTGAACAAAATCAAAAATATTATGACCAGCTTAAAAATGATGCCAAGGAATGTATTGAGGCTTCAAAATTAGGTGTACCCATGTTGTTTAGAAGTGACAAGGAGTTGAAGAGCAAAGATGAATGGAGTAAAAAGTTCCAGGTGATATTGCATGAAGCCTTAGGAGCTCTCAAGGATAAAGACTTTACATTTGGGGAAGCCTGCAAGCATCTAGAGAAGATGGTGACGATGGACGTGATCACAAGGAATGCTATTGAATTTACTGATACACATTGCCACCAAGAATACCTGGATCACATCGCTCAGATATACCTATGGCTGAGTAGATCTTAGCATTATTATCTTTGTTTGTTGCTATGCTAATCATTTTAATTCCCAAAAGATATTTTGAAGAGTTATGTCTCTTCATAAATATTTCTATATAAGTTAGATATATGATGTTGAATTATCATCAACAGTAAGAGATAATAGAAGAAGTTCATAATATTTTAAGAGACCATGTTGCAAATATTATATTAAAAAGTCAATAGAATATCTCGGATTCTATGGTTTTATACTGGCATTCAATTGTTTGTTGAAACTATTCAGTTATTTGGTTGTCTCCAGTTCTACATTTCCTTATTATTCAAATTGATATATCAAGTATATATTTAATTTGTCAATGCACATTATCTGTATTTGTGTGATTTGATTAATTAGTTTCCTTAAAAGGGATTAAAATCCTTCTGGTCAATCACAGTAATCTAGAAGTGTTAATTTGGATCACGAAGAAGAACCATATAATTAGGATTGTCATTTTGTCTCCAAGTTGATATTGTCTGTTGTCCTTGTATAATTCATTCAATTGGTTTCTTCAAGAAAGGATTAAAAATTCCTTTTGGTGAATAACAAGAAATCAGATTTTGTCAATCATTTCCCTGCATGTTTATACAAGTTATAAACTAAAGTATTGTGCTAAACAGATAGAGTTACTGCCCACTATAAGCCACTGGTCTTAGATTTCCATTTGACTTTGTTTACCCAACAAAGGCACTAGTCTTACTTATTTCAATAGTTAAATTCATTTATTAGTTTCCGCCTTGATATTGCTTATACAATTTATACCAAATTAAGACCATACTGTTTTCAATCACTATTCAAACATTAGAAGTAGAAATAATTAGCTAGCTTTCATCTATTCCACATCATTTGCCACTATGGGTAGATCCATCACTTAGCCAAGATTACGCATCCATTTAATTTGCTTCTTTAGTAACGTACACCTGCGTAGGTTTAGCAGAACCCAAAGTGCAGGGAGTCATCAACCCTATAGGTTAACTCCATCACGTTAGTTTAAAAATGTTGCCAATCTGATCATAGAATCTGGCATCCTCCTAGGATTTGCAACCTGCATTTTTGAGAGCTAACAAAGGGCTACAAGTAAAAGCGGTGAAGGAGTGTGAGGCTAAATGATGTGATATAGTAATTTTTGAGATGCTGAAAATACTTGCAGCAAGGGAAACTGAATGTATAGATGCTTATGTTCACAAAGAAGTCTATACAATGCTACAAGTGAAGGTATAAACTGAATAGGTTTCTATAGGACAGATCTTGCAAGCAGTGACAATGCTACAAGTTGATAGCAATATGATGCTACAAGTGGTCCTAAAAAATGAGGAAAGCAAGGAACCTTTTGATGTGAAGTATTTGTTAGAGGAAGAGGATGTTGACAAGTGCTATAAAATGACAAAAGAAGAGGAAGCACTAGTTGTGGTAGATGAATATCAAGGTGAAGGGGAGTTAATGGAAAAGTTATTCAAGCTCATAGTGAATACAAAATTAAATTTAGAAACAAATTTTGCACTCGAAGAGCAAGAGTTGTTATACAAAATGTTAGATGGAAATATAAGGGAGAAATGCATAATTGAAGAAGTGGAGGATGGAATCAAAGAAAAAGAAATTAGTTCCCCAGCAGTCCATCATGAGGAATCACTTGTGGTGAAATTTGTACTACAGCAGTAGTAGATAAGTTGATGAGTGATGCCATGGAAGAAATGGATATGGATATATAAGTTGTGGATGAGTTTGCAAGGCTGCAACAAAAGGAGGAAATTTAGTGTGAGGATCTTACTTGGCAGTTGCAAGACAATTATATCTTAGGGTAACAACGTGCTATGTATGAGGCTAAAAAAAAAAGAGTTTGATTTATTTGTTAAATAAAAGATCATTTATGATGGTTTGTTTATCTCATGCATGCCATTAAGGGGAGTTGATTCTGTAAGGAGGAACAAGAGGTTCATGCTAGCAGAGGATAACAAGTATGTTGGGCATATGAAGGAGATCCAAAAATATATTAGGCAGGAGGACAAAGAGGAGTGGCTCATGTTGAAGGCTCAGAAGTGGAAGAAAAGACACATGAGTTTAGCTACAGGTTCAACTGTAGCCACACAGGCTATGACCTATAGCAACAAGATTGCTAACCTACAACAATAGGTTTGCTGTCCTGCAGCAACATACAGTTTTGGTAGTGAACAGGGGCTCACATTTTTCTAACCCTAAGAGCATCATGGAGGACAGCCGACAATGTTCATTTCTCCTAGGATTTTTAAAATTATTAAAATTGTCACCTTCTTGGAGAAGGCCATTCTACCTGCCTGCGATTGCATTTAATGCCTAGCCTGGAAGTACTTGAGTTTGGTGAGTTTAAACCATTGCCTAGATCGTTCCTTTAAGAGAGGCAATTCTGCGAGAAGAAAAGATTGGGGGTCTTTGTTTTGGCTGTTTGGACATTTATGATGTTTATTTTTTTGGTGCTCAAGAAGAGAGTAAATTTTGAACAAGATAGGGAGAAAGGGATTTTTTAGAGATTTTTGAGAACGTGTGTGCAACAGCAAGGAGGAAGAGAGCAGAAAAAGAATAAAGCCAAAAAAATAGGAGGCAACGTATCAGGGAAAGAAGGAAAAGAGTTGAGGAAGAAAACAAAGAGGAAGATAGCTAGAGTGTGGTGTGAGAAATTGGCTATGAGCTGTAGGTTGAGCAGCAAGGACATGTAGGAGAAATTGCTCCAAGCAAGAAGAGAGTGGACAGCTGCAAGCAGAAGGATCAGACAAAGACAGTCAAGAAGAGAGTTTGCGTGGTGGCATATACAATCAAAGAGTGCGTGGAGCAGAGCAGAAAGTCAAGGAAGTTTGTGAACATTGCAATCACACAATAGGAGTGTCAGGTGGATACGAAGAGATAAGGAGGTTGAGTATAGAATAGAGGCAGGGGAGATACGACCAAGAAGTTCTGTAAAATAATGTATTCCTGTGGTGAAATGAAATGGAATAATAATCTTTGGTCAATGCCATGGCCCACCTATCAAATGGCACAACAATGGGATCTCTATCCGTGGGGATCCGGGAATGGCCTAATAAAAACATTTTAGTATTATAGATATGAGTATTTGAACACGATTTAGAACCTGAATTTTGTTAGCTTAACAAGTACATTACAGATTTGGTCTGTATGGCACAATCAGAAAAAAAAAAAATCCTCATATATAACTAACGCAAGGATCTACTCTATTATTATTAATGTTTTGGATTACATTATATGATATATTATCAGGATAAAGAGAGCATAAAAGAGAGCATGTTTCGAATCATACTACATTATTAATCATTGAAACGAGAAGGACATAAGAAAAACCATATTTCTAATCATACTACATGATCCATCATTAAGAAGAAGAGAACATACAAAAACATAAGAAACAACATGATGTGATGATAGATTACATATTGTAATCCAAAACATTGATAAAAAAACACAATGTTTAATCCAAAAACACTCAGATTCTCATGTAATACAGTCAATCTATTTCTTTTTAATTTATTTGGTTTAATCGTATGGCAAGGAATCAGATTGTGGAAAGAAAAGGAAAGAAAGTGGTTTTGTTGTGTGTCAGTTGCAATGCATGGGCCCTGTTTTTGATTTGCACTGTACACCCGTATTATTGGATATATTTGCTGCGGAAGTCAATGGCTTACAATTTTGTCTATTAAAAATATAAATAAAAAATGATGTGATGAGTGCAAGATTCATTGCTTCATATCATTGAACGTGATACCAAGATAAGTATCGTACACGGGAAGGAAAAGGGAAGTTTGAAAAGCTTGCCAGCGTAATAATTGTGTGGTGCCATAAGCTGAGCTGTTGTAGCCTTCGAAATAATATATGTTGTTTTCATTTATACCTCAACACGTCGACGACAGAGAAATTTCTTAAAAGCTCAGCCATAGTAGACATGAAACATAACTACCTATTTAGGAAATGAATTAAAGAAATAATCGCATGCTTCTTCCACGTTAGAGGAGCCAATTAACCTATTAAGACTTGGTCATTCTTTAAAATAAAATTAATGATAGGTTACATTCTTAGTTGCTCACGAAATCTAGCTATAAAATTACTATTTTAATGTAAAGAATACCATGAATTTTATTCATCCATTATTTAATTAAGGATAGATTATTTCAACGATGTTTATATGTAATATGTAATGTCTTTTATGTTTTATGTTTTGAGATTGTTTTGATTAAAGTGTTTTTAATATAATAATTAGTATATATATGGTTTATTCTTGTGTGAATTTGGTTCATGAAATTTTTATATTTCAATTCTATTATTACTCATTCTTAGAGATTAGCCTTAATCTTTAGATCTCCCATTAATCATTCTGGTTCAGATTTGTGGGTGCATATTTGACCCAAGTCATTTTCATAGTCATGGATCTGAACCTCAAACTTTTAAAGTTTAGAATTCAAATTAACACATCTCTAAAACATTCACTAACCCTTATGAGCTAACCCAGCACCTATTTGTGTTTATATGTGTGTTATGTTGTTTTATTTAAGGGCATTCATTCATTCATTTAGAAATAATCAATAAAAATCTAGGAGTCGTTAAAGAACATTGTTATAGAGCATTTATGTGTAGTGTAGTAAATTATACTCACACATAATTTCACACCCTACTTAGTACCCGCTTTAGCGTTCCCTGCCTTTTAACTTCTGTGTTGACCTATTTCTGCTTGCCTAAACCCAAATTTGTAAAAGTGCCTTGATCCTAGCAATGTCTCAAGCCAACACGACCTTTAAAGATTTGAAGTTGCTTGAACTAGAGCGCTAGGTGCAAATGTCTGTGCCTAGCGCTGGCATCCCGATAGCATCTTCCAACTCATCAACTCATTTTAGAAGGTGTGTTTTTGCTTGCATGGCATTCCGAGATTTCCTACATGCCTATCCATGCCCAAACGGTTCTTTGCCTAGCTTTTTGCCCTCCTTCCTTTTCTATAAAAACCCTTTCACTTTGCCATTCAAAGCATCATGAATTTTCATAGCAAACCTCTATCAAATTGATTGCTCACTGGCATATTACTTATGCCATTGTATTTGCATGATAGCTATCTATTGCAAGTTATTGATTTCATGTGAATCATTTTGATTCTTCTTGCACATTCGCACATGATTGCCATCCTTGAAAAATAGAAGCTTTTTGTTCTCCAGTGTGATAGCCTTCCAACAAATCTCTCATAACCATCTCTTGCATATTGCTTTCAATTCATTTAGATTAATGCTTATCTTTATGATTTGAAGTATATCTTGTTACTTATCTTGAATACATTATTGTTTATCACTGTTCGCAGATATTCTAGACACACATAGGATACAAGAGCACACACTTTTATCGTCATTTATCAATCTGGCTATCGTTGAGATAGAAATACCAAAAATGGTGTTTGATTGAGGCAAACTTTCATACAACCCAACCCTTTTTCCCCTTTTTCTTGCAAGTTGAAGATTGAGCGACGAAGGGTCACAAGTGCACAAGTGTTTCCGCCTTTTCTCCCCTTTCCTTTTCTTTATTTCATCTCTGCTTGTTGTTGTTAAACATTCAACTTCTATATGTATTAATTTCTATCTCTATTGTCAACAGAATTTATTGAAACTTGTGTGAGGCTATACATGTACAAATTGCAATCTTTAAATTCATACAGACAACGCTAGGCATAGACATCCGCACCATGCACTGGTGTCCCTAGCAGTGAGCTCCAAATCTTGGTGCCAGGTTCTTTATTGTCTATTATTTCATCTTCTAGATCAGTTTCTATGAATTTATTTCTCTATCTTTTCTTATCTTCCTTTCTTCTGTTGTACTTAGTTAGTTTAGGTAATCTATTTCCATTTCAATTGCAACAAAAGACTCCTACCTGGATAGTCTTGCTCTTCCTAATTAGACAACAACAAGATATGCATCTTTGTCGGTTGGGATTCTAGTGTGTGTGACTGAAGCTTGTTCTAATTAGCAGTAGTTTAGTCAGATTCAAATTTTTAACATCCCACATTTTGGTGAACCCGACATACTTATACCATTGGCAAAAAAATTTAAAAAAAAAAAACAAAAACAAAACACCTTCTTCTCTAAAGCAAAAACATTTTCCTCTTCTTCTATTTACCTTATCATAAAATTTGTGAGTATGTGTGCATTGCGGAGATTGTATTAATTTATGAGCTCTACAACCCAATGCTCTAACTCTAAATTATCCATCAAAAGAAGTGCGAGAATATTCATGGTTCCCGTGCTCCTGGTAGCTCTGGCACCACACTCTCACACCAATCCTCTCTCTGGACTAAATGACTTCACAGATTCTCCTAGTATAGACAAGTGTGTCACTAGTGTACCTTTAGCCCAGACACAATAGTTAAACAGCCAGCTGGCTGACTTTCATGAGTATTTGGGTACCGAACACCTAGTCGGAAAAACTGTACCCCTATTTGGGAATCTTAAACGATTGCTAAATAGTGATCCACATGATGTGTATTTCCTTCATGGCTTGGCTCATATAGTGAACACCATTGTTCATTAGCTAGCTATGCACAGGCACTTAGTGAGTCACGGTGGAATAGCTCTCAGGCTTAGATTTCGATGCCCATGTTGACTTCCTCCCTTTCTACTTTTACTTCTCATATTTTGACAACCGTTGCACAACCAAACAAATTTAATACTACTTCCATGGGATTGGGTGGGAACCCCATACATCAGTATGATTTTGTTCCTTTGAATACTTCATTATCAATTACTTTCTCAAGTGCCAACCCCGGAGTTCCTTAACCACCACCTCTCTCTTCTCAATCTAACACTCAAAACCAAAATATCCAAACATAATCCACCAACACTACCGACCCTGTCATTAACCAAATGTTACAAAACATCAACTCCTTACAACAACATTTGGCCAGTATATCCACTTCTACATCCCATCCTTCCATTCCTTCATATTATACTTGTATCCCATTATCACTAACTATTCTCCATGCACCTCTTCCACTGAACTTCGAGGTGCCATGTCTTGAGAAATACAACGGTAAGGGAGACCCATAGAACCATATGTCAGTGTTTACCGCTATATGCGGCAATTTCTTTTTCAATGACTTTATAATAGAAATCCTTTCCTCCAATCCCTCAAGACATGACATTGGACTAGTTTTGTTCCCTCCCCAAGCATTCCATCACTTCTTGCTAGAAACTAGTTAATCAATTTCTTCAACATTTTCAAGCTAGCATTGGACCACAAGTCACATCAAGACTGACCTTTTCCACTACAAGCAAACTGTGAACGAGAAATTGACTATCTTCATTGGTCGGTATCATGCTCTCTTCTTGTAGATACCTTACGCTCTTCCTGAGTCTGATGTGTGGCAGGTTTTCATTAGAAACCTATGTTGATATCCCTCAGACAATTGAGAGGGGGGGTGAATCAATTGTCCCCAAAACTTAAACACTTTTGCAATTAAACATCAATCACTTATCCACAATTATTATAATTTAACAATGAATGCATGAAATCAAAAACTTAACCATAGATACAACATCAAACACAAGAGACACCAGATTCTACATGGAAAACCCCAAGGTGGGGAAAAACAATGGAGATGATTATCTCTCAATAAATATTGCAATCTTGAAATAATGATGTTCAAGCTTGGTCACTCCACAGGTCTAAACACACTGGCTCACTACCATGAAGAACAACTAGGTCTAGTAGACTCACTACCTCAACCCCAAACCTAGCAAGATTACAATAAGGGCTATCAAAGCCTGAGGGCTGTTAAACCCTATTGAAGGCTCACTGCCAGCTCACTACCTTAATGACAAAAGATTGCTTTCAATCAGATTGCACATGAAAACTAAGTATTGCTTAAGCATCTACCACTATGTCAGGTGCAATCATTTAATAGCTAAATTCTGAATCCCAAGTCTTCATTCTCACTGATTTGTATCACTGCTCTATCATTCGCATATTTGCATCACACCCACACATTCTTTACTATGTTCTGCCTCTACGTTGCTCTGCCTCTTCTCTGCTCTGCATTTTTGGACCTTTCTTATTATCTTCTCATCTTCACTCGAGGACATCTTTTCCATGACTCAACTACAATTATTTATACACTTCATCAACCTTGGAATGATCACAAAGGTTGGCATCACAATCATCAACCATTGAAACAATCTCCAAGGTCGGCATTACAAACATTCACAAAATAGGTCCTGACCTATTACAACATTATGCAAAGGAAATGAAGTAAAGATGTATGCGGATCACACCACACCTTAGTTGGGACTCAAACATAATCTTCCATGCAACAAAAAACTTCCACATTCTTCAAGGAATCTCTGCAATAAGTGGAATTAACCAAGTTGGCTAAGACTAGTTACACGTTACACTATCTGGGAACAATCTTCAAACACTATCTAAATTCCTTAACGTAGACCAATGTCAAGATAGGAACATGATTAGGAGACATCCACAAGCATGTTATAATCATCAGGAGCAACTACATGAATCTTAACCACTTTATCCATAGGAATCTTCTCACCGGAACACATGAACTTCACTGTCTTCAACTGTCATAAAAGAAAGATAGCTTGTGGACCACCAAAACATGAACCACTGCATTTGTAGGCACTTATCATCATCCCAGAATTCCCTCTAGAACCACAGAGAAAAATACTTTATTGCGGAGGAATGCGGAGCATAATACTTTCTCCCTATCACCAAAGAATAATTAGAAGGAGCAGGCTTTACTCTGGTGAATGTAACGTTCTCACAACTTCACACCGGAGGCTCAAACTCAAGATTTAGCATCTTCAGACATCCCTTTAAATAACTTCCAATCTACAAACCAAGATCTGTAAGCATAAGGAAATGTGGAGCAATCTACCAGACTATTCTTCAGCATACAACTCTCTATCTATACTTCACTTCACTGTAACTTGCTTGATTCTTCCGGAGAGGCCAATTTTCTCAATATCCTCAACATACAAAGCTTCTAAACAAGTAATAGAATAGAACATAGTTGATACCAATGACAACAAAGATATGTTGACATCAATGACAACACCGATTAGGCACATACTTGCAACAATCTCCCCCTTTGTCATTGATGGCAACATATGATATGAAAAATTGCAATAGCCACCAAGATAGGATTCTCCCCCTATCTCTTTACACATCTGCACTCTTCCCTTCTAATTCTCCCCCTATCTCTTTGAACTCTTTCCTTCTGAGTTTTTTACATGACTTCTCTCCCCCTTTGACATCAATGGCAAAGGGCACATACTTGCATTCTTCTTCTCTGATTCCATTTCTCTTCTGAACCCTCTAACTACTCCCCCTAATAAGTAGCCCTAAAAGGTATCAATCCGGATCTCTAAGCACCTTTGGACTGATGCACTATTGTGCATCTTAGTTTAGAGTAGGAGGGGTGATAACCCCCAACTTTTCTCTGAGATACTCAAAAGTATCCTTGGGCAAAGGCTTGGTAAAAATGTCTACAATCTAATCTTTGGTAGAAACATACTCCATAATACTTGAGTGCAACTGCATGCTATTGCAATGTATTTTACTTCTACAATAGATAGGGATATTGAATCTCGTTTCTTGCTCAACAAAGATACTAACTTTTTCCCAAGAAGAATGCACCTCCACTTGTATTTTTTCTGTCATCCACATCTCTAGCCCAATTTGCATCAGTATATGCATTGAGAGTAAAGTCATAGTTATCCTTAGGGTACCACAAACCATAATCTATTGTAACTTTTAAATACCTCAAAATTCTCTTGACTACCATCACATGTGATTCCTTGGGTTCTACTTGAAATCTTGCCATAAGACATACTACATGCATTATGTTAGGTCTCGTTTGAGTCAGATAAAGTAATCCTCCAATCATAGATCTGTACCTTTTCTGGTCCGCCATGGGTGAATTATCATCAGTTATCATAGCTGTATAAACTGGTTTAGAGTCTTCCATCCCAAATTTCTTTAACAACTCTTTCACATACTTAGACTGAGAAGTGAAGATACCTTTATCTGATTGACTTATTTGCAAACCTAAAAAGAAGTTCATCTCTCCAAACATGGACATTTAAAATTCACTTTGCATTTCTCCAGCAAAAAATGGGCACATACCTTCATTGCCTCCAAAAATAATATCATCAACAAAGACTGCAACAATTAGGATTTGTTCATTAATAATCTTGAAGTAGAGATTGTTGTATGTAGTACGTTTACTGAACCCTATCTGTATCAGATACCTGTCCAACCATACATACCATGCCCTGGGGGCTTGTTTTAATCCATACAAAGCTTTTTTCAATCTGCATACCATGTCAACCTGATCTGATGAATGAAACCCTTCTAGTTGTTCAATATAGACTTATTTTTCCAACTCTCCATTTAAGAAGGCAAACTTCACATCCATTTGGTAAACCTTGAAATCCTTGTAGGCTGCAATGGCCAAAAACATCCTTATTACTTCAATCCTTGCCACTGGAGCAAAAGTTTATTGAAATCTATTCCTTCAACTTGAGCGTATCCTTTACATACCAACGTTGCTTTGTTTCTTACCACTTCACTATTCTTATTCATCTTGTTTCTAAAGACCCACTTTGTGCCAATAACATTCTTATCTACTGGTCTGGGAACAGGATCCCAAGTCTGATTCTTCTCTATCTGCATCAATTCCTCTTCGATAACCTTTGTCCAATTCTCATCTTTGTAAGCCTCATCCATAGTTTTTAGGTTCAATCTTGGAAATCATACAAAAATTTACTTGTTCCTCTGTAGCTTTTCTTCTCGTTAAGATCCCTTTTCTCTTATCTCCTATGTTTTGATCTTCAGAATGACTGAGTCTTACATACCTTGGAGTTTTGGTAGCACTTATCGGAGCTTGTTCTTCTTCATATGAATTGTCTTCATGTTGCACCACTTCTGAAACATCTGGTTCATTTGATTCAAATCCACTTGATTTTAAAGACCTTTCCTTACATTCATCAACTTTAACATTTGCACTTTCAATGACCTTATTCAGCCTCTTATTATAGCACCACTAGGCCTTGCTCTTAGTGGAGTAACCAAGGAAGATTCTTTTATCACATCTAGCATCAAACTTGCCTAAATCTTCTTCTCTTTTGATATAGCATTTGCTACCAAAAACTTTGAAATATTTCATAGTAGGAACTTTACCATGCCACAATCCATAAGGAGTCTTAGAACTGTTACCTTTTACTTGGACTCTGTTTAGGATATATACAGCAGTGTGAATTGCCTCTCTCCAATATGCTTATAGAAGATCAACTTCCTTCATCATGGTTCTAGCAACTTCTTGAACTGTTCTATTTTTCCTTTCGACAACTCCATTTTGTTGTGGAGTTCTAGGTGCAGATTGTTGTCTCTTTATTCCATATTCTTCACAGAAAATATTGAATTCATTTGATGTAAACTCACCTCCTCTATCAAACCTTAGGCATTTGATTCTCCATTCTATCTCATTCTCAACCATTGCCTTGAAATCTCATCTAATTCATAATCATTCACCTCTAAGTTCATCTGTAGATTCTCAAAACATTTCCAAAGAAAACTGATATGTATTGAAAATAATTATGTTCTATCAACCTAAACTTCTATTACTTATTACTCTCAAACCAAACTTTTAGACGTAGATGTAGCCAATGATCAATAACCATGTGCCAGAACCACAGATCATTATCTTCAACAATGGACCAATGCGAACCAAATTACTAGGCACTGTCACTTGATTTTACCAGTTAGATACTTAGCCAAAATTCATGACCTGTCTTCTTTTTTTGATCAAATCATTTTGCATAGAAAACTTCTTAAACTGCACAAATCTTCCTTTATCCTTTACAAACATAGTTATTTGTCCTGACTTAAATCTTTGTTGACAATCCTTGACTTTGACTCTTCATGTTGAAGTATCAGCACCAATCCTTTGTTAGGGGAAAGAGATTTTCATTAAAGCTCCCACTGAGTCAAAGCACCCAATTCACTTCCTGGAGGAAGAATTTGCACTAGGGTCTAGTGTGGACCCATCCTTGACTTCATTTACTTACTCTTGACCCAAACCTTGGTCATCTCCTTCCTGACTTCTGCCGAATCAACCTTATCCACTGGTTTCTTCAATTCTACCCGAGTAGCCTTCTTCATGTTCTTATTTCTGCATAACATAGAGGTATGACCAAATCCATTGCAGTTATAGCACACAACATTTCTATGGCTAGTATTTCTTCCATTTACTTTGGATCTACATTGGTTAGCTTTATGCCCAAATTTGTTGCATGTATAATAGTAGCCACTAAAGGATTTAACTATCCTATCCCTGCCATAGGCATTTCTTATTTGACTTCTGGACTCATTATCCCTATGTCCCATTTTATAGTATGCATAACACTTAATAGAATTCTAACTCAATTTACTTCTACATACAATAGCTCTATGACCAACTTTATTGCATGTGAAACATTTATCTTTAAAAGATTGATCATTCCTTCCATTGTTGAAACCTTTCCTAATCTAAATTCTACATTCATTTGCTCTATGACCAATTTTCTTGCAATTGAAACATTGACTAGAGAATGATGGAACATTTTGATTCATTCTACTCCTACACTGAGAAGGCTTATGACCAAACTTAATGCATGAATTACAATAAGTAATGAAAGATGGGTACCTTTGAGCATTTGGTTGTCTGATCGGTGGTCTTTTGGGTCTGTTTATTTGATTTTGGATTTGTTTTCTTTTGTCTTTCTTGATCTACACATTCATTTCTTGTCATGTTCTTGAACTTTAACTTTTCTCAAATCCCAATCCTTCTTTGTCATCAAGTCTCTTCTGACTAGCAATCATCTCATCAAGTTTTGTAGAACTAATCTTAAACTTTTCTTCATAACTTTTTGCTTTCTCCAAATATGACTTCATGATCCAAATTTCCTTTTCAAGCTCAGTACATTCTTCTAATTTTTCATCCACTAACAAATTTAGGTCTTCTTCTACTTTTTCTCTTTCTACAACTTCCACTTTCAAATCATTGAAGGTTTTATTTGTTGATATCAATTGTTCAGTAGCCTCCTTATATTTTTCTTTGAACTTCTTGACTTGCTCTCTTATTTTCTAATACACTCATCTTCTTCTTTGACATTCTCCTTTAGATCTCTAATTTTTTCTTTAGTTCTTTCTAGGTCTTCAAGAGCAATCTTGATGTACACCATCCCAGATTTACTTCATGTTGTTAACCTTACTGATGAAGGGGGTAAATCACAAAACACACAATAACAGATATTGAACACAGCAAATAGAACTTTCTTTTATTGAACTGGGCAACTCATTACATTACAGAAGCTCAATTACAATCAGAGGATGAATCCTCTACTAGCTGCAACACATTACAGTTTTCCCAACCTCAAGACTCCAGAATCTTTAGCCTTCTGTAACCCCAAATCAGCTAGGGTTTCTATTTTCCCACCTATTCTTGACTCTACACTGGCCCCCTTCACTCTACTCCCTCCCAGGGTTCCCAAAATAGTCATAAATAGCACTTTTTGGCGACCTCCAGCTGAATTTTGAAATTTACAATTCCCTCCAAAAGTAGGTCAACTTCTGGGAAGCATAACTTTTGATCCGAGTGTTCGATTGACGAACTGTTTTAAGCGCCGGAAAGCTTGCGATGTGAACTATCATGCTGAAAATCTGTAAATAGATTTTTGTCAACTTTTTGGGACGTTATGGGAAGTTTTAGTGCCTCATATCTCGTTTCAAAAATTTTCAGGGGCTTTTCAAAAAACAAAAACTTTAATATCTTTCAGCTCACAAATGGTCTTTTCCTGATTCCTTTGCCAAAGGTCTTATATTTCCATTATGTAACTTTCTAGAAGTTTTTGCTTCATTATGTGCCCAAATGCAAACTTTCTAAAAATAGCAGGTACACTTTCTAAAATAGGCAGGTCGCTATTTTTAGCAGTTTTGGAAAAACTGAAAGTCCTACATTATTATTCTAGATATTATGGAACCAAAAACACTAATTATGGAAAGAAATGAAAACAACTACAATAATTTTGAATTAACTTCTTTTTGGGTGATGCAAGATTGCCCTTACACCCCTGGATGCTCCTACATCAGACACCTAGGGTAATTTAAGAAGTGACCTTGTCACGTCTCAGATGTTTGTGTGAGGAAAACCCAAATGGTCAACCTCTGCCTTAGACAACCAAGAAGAATCTTCAACATGCCTTTCTTTCCATTTTACCAAATATTCTTCATATTGCTTGTTCCGAGTACTTCTTCCCACACAGCTATCCAAGATCTCTTCTATCTCCTCCATTGAAGTAGATGCCGGAATACTCCACTGCACTTCTGTTGGTCCATCCTTTGTTCCACCTTCATGATATTCTGATAAATCAGCAATGTTGAAAACAAGGGAAATATTGATCCCACTCAGCATCTCTACCTCATATGCATTTCCTGAATCATGCTTCTTCAAGATTCTGCATGGTCCAAATTTCTTCATTTTCAACTTATTGTATGTTCCAATTGGGAACCTTTATTTTCTCAAGTGAACCATGACTTCATCTCCTACCTAGAATTCCTTATATCTCCTCTTCTGATCTGCCTTAGCCTTGTACTGAATATTCATTTTATTAATGTGCTTTCTCACCTCTTCATGTAAATTCTTCAGATGTTCTACAAAGTCTTCAGCTTCAGCACTTGTCTTTTCTCCATTGTCCAGCTTCCTTAACTCAAAAGCATTTCTTGGGCTATTGCCATATATAATCTGGAATGGTGATTTACCAGTACTCCTTTGATAGAATTGTTGTAAGCAAATTATGCCTGTGGTAAAATCAAATCACATCCCTTGGGCTTATCTCCTACTAAGCATCGTAGCAGGTTACCCAAACTCCTATTCACCACTTCATTTTATCCATCAGTCTGTGGATGGTGTGCAGAATTAAACTTCAAATCTATCTTTAACTTCTGCCACAGTGTCCTCCAGAAATAACCAACAAACTTGGTATCTCGATCTGAAACTATGCTCTTTGGTAGACCATGTAGTCTCACCACTTCCTTGAAAAATAACTCTGCAATATGAACAACATCATTAGTCTTCTTACAAGGAATAAAATGTGCCATCTTTGAGAATCTGTCCACCACCACAAAATCTATACTAATATCATCCCATGGCTTCTCTGATACAGGTAATGGTTGATACAATCCTATATTTTGACTTGTTCCTTTTGCCATCTGGCATACTCTGCAACTCTGCACAAACTTCCTCACATCGTGCTGCAGCTGTGGCCAATAATAATTTTCACCAACAATAGAAATGGTCTTATCTCGACCAAAGTGTCCAGCCAATCCTCCACTATGCTTCTCCTTAATCAGGTTCTCTCTCATGGAACTCCTTGGAATGCACAACTGGCTTCCTCTAAACATGTCGTCTTGGATTATGAAATCCAACCATTTTGTCATGTCTAAAGTAACAGGCTCCAGACAAGCTTTCCAAGCCTCTGTAAAATCTGGATCTTCAAGATACAAACTTTTGAGCTCATCAAACCCAACAACCTCTATCTTCATTTCTGTCAACAAATTTTGCCTTCTGCTCAAGGCATCTGCAACTCTGTTGGACTTCCCACTCCTGTGCTTCAAAACAAAGGTATAACTCTACAAAAACTCAACCCATTTTAAGTGCCTTTGGTTCAACTTCCCTTGACTATTAATATACTGCAAAGCCTGATGATCAGTATATAAAACAAACTCTTTTGGCAACAAATAATGTCTCCATTTCTTCAAAACCTGAATTATTGCATAAAATTTCTGATCATAAACATAATATTTTTTCTTGGCATCATTAAGTTTCTCACTAAAATAGGCAATGGGCTTACCTTTTTGGCTCAAAACAGCTCCTATACCACTACCACTAGCATCACAATCTACCTGAAATACCTTATTAAAATCTGGAAGTGCCAAAACTGGTTGTTCTACAACTTTCTGCTTTAATGTATCAAAGCTCTTGTTGGCTCCTTTAGTCCATCTAAACTCTTTTCTATCCCCTCTCATTGTTTCAGTTAGGGGTGCACAAATGCTACTATAATTCCTAATAAACTTTCTATAAAAACTTGCCAAACCATGAAAAGATCTTACCTCCGTTGCACTCCTTGGCGTAGGCCACTCAATGATAGCCCTTACTTTTTCTGGGTCCATCTTAAGACCTTCCTCTGAGACAACAAATCCCAGGTATACCAACTCCTTTGCAAAACTGTATTTCTTCAGATTAATCAGCAACTTCTCCTCCCTTAGCTTCTCTAGAACTCTTCTAATATGCATGGAATGCTCATCCCAAGTCTTACTGAAAATTAAAATATCATCCAAATAAACAATAACAAAACTTCCCAAAAATTCTTTTAGTACCTCGTTCATGAGCCGTATGAATGTGCTCGGTGCATTGGTTAGCCCAAATGGCATGACTAACCACTCATACAAACCTTCCTTTGTCTTGAAGGCTATCTTCCATTCATCCCCTTCTCTGATACGGATCTGGTGATATCCACTCTTCAAGTCAATTTTCGTGAAGTACTTGGCTCCACTCAAACAATCCATGATGTCATCCATTCTTAGCAATGGAAATCTATACTTGATCATTATCTTATTGATGGCTCGAGAGTCTGTACACATCCTCCATTCTCCATCTTTCTTTGGTGCTAGTACTGTAGGTACCACACATGGACTTAGGCTCTCCCTTATCACTCCCTTCCTCAACAACTCCTGAACTTGTCTGTTCAGCTCTTCATTCTCTACAGGGGTCATTCTGTGGGCTGCCTTGTTTGGAAAATTGGCTCCTGGTATCAAATCCATTTGATGACTTATCTTCCTTATTGGTGGTAAACCTTTTGGTACATTATCAGAGATGATGTATTGGAACTCTTCCAACATATCTGAAACTTCTGCTGGTACCTCTTCACATTTCTCTTAACTAATCTTAGGAATCAATGCAAAGCAATGACGTTCATACTTCATACCCTCCAAAAATTTCCTACCATCTACCAAACAAATTCTGGCAGTACTACATACTTTTTCTTCCACCTCCTTCAAGGGCTTCAACTTATGACGAACTCCATCCTTTGTTAGGGAATATGTGTTTGCACGACCATCATAGACAGCGCTCCTATCATACTGCCACGGCCTCCCCAACAGTATATGACATGCATCCATCGGTATGATATCACATAGCACCTCATCATGGTAGTCACCAATCTTGAACTTCACCAAACACTGCTCATTGACCAAAGTTCTATGGTCCTTCTGCAACCATGCAATCCGATATGGATGCGGATGCTTTCTTCTTATCAACTTCAACTTGTCAACCATCTCCTCTGAAACAAGATTATCAGTGCTTTCACTGTCAATAATAATATCACAACACTTACCCTCACATTTGCACCTTGTGCGGAATAAACTCTTCCTCTGATTGGGTTCTTTCTCCTCATTCAGCAAGGTTCTTCTGACAACTAGGGTTTCTCCCCTTTCAGCATCTTCAGAATGCTCAGAATGTGCATCTTCATCTACATGTGCAACTCGTGCATTACCTTCAGGTCTTCTATTTGTTCTTCCTTGATGTTGCAGACACTCATATGCTCGATGCCCTTCTTCTCCACATTGGAAACAGGTTCCTCTGAAACCTCCTCTTCCAGGTCCTTGCCCAGGTCTACCTCTTCCTCTTCCTCTTTGCTCACCATTGTTCTGGTCACGAGGGTGGTAGGTATTATCTCCTCTCTGATTTCGACTGGTGCCAGCTTCTTCACTTTTCTTTGCATCTTCACTTCGGCCCCCATAGGATCTTCCACAAGTCCTTTTGCCTTGACCTCTTCCACTTTGCTTGCTGTCGAATCTTTTATTCAGCTTCTCTTCCACCTTCAGGGAAAATTGGTATGCATCTTCTATGGTGGTCATTCTAACCAGGCTCAGCTCCTCTTGAATACTTGGCCTCAACCCATTAATGTAACGGGCTACCTTCTCCTTGTTGGGCTCTGCATGGCCTGTCCTGATAGTAATCTTATAAAACTCTTCTATATACTCCTTAACAGACTTGTTACCTTGCTTCAGTCCTTGCAACTTCTTCAATAACTCCATCTCATAGTCCACAGGAATGAACTGCTTCTTTAGTTTCTCCACCATCTGATCCCATCTGGTGATCTTTCCTTTTCCTCTTCTATTCCTCTAGTTGGACCTCCTTCCACCAAATATTGGCGTGGCCCTTCAACTTTGTTTTTACAAACTTGACCCGATTTGGGTCCTCCACATCTTCATACTCGAAATACTCCTCCATGTCATTCATCCAATCAATAAGCTGTTCTGGATTCAAATCTCCAGAATATGTAGAAACTTCGATCCTAGGCCTCTTTCCGATCTTCGAAATGGCCCTCAACAACCTAACTTTTGCAGCATCTTCAGCAGCTTCTTGTTCTTTTTCAGATAGCTCTTCTTCAACTTCATCTTCACTTTCTTCTCTTGTCCTCAGCTCAAACCCTCTTCGTAGCTCCTCTTGCAATGCATCGATTTGCTTTTGTAGGGCTCTAAAACCCTCTTCTGTTAAAGCATTCCTCCCAACATGATTTCTTCATGGAGGCATCTTGGTCTCTGCAGCAAACCCACAACCTCAGGTCCTGGTGCAAACTGCCTCACAGTCAGTGATTTGTCTACACACTCAGGAAACCTGGCTCTGATACCACTTGATGAAGGGGGTAAATCACAAAACACACAATAACAGATATTGAACACAGCAAATAGAACTTTCTTTTATTGAACTGGGCAACTCATTACATTACAGAAGCTCAATTACAATCAAAGGATGAATCCTCTACTGGCTATAACACATTACAGCTTTCCCAACCTCAAGACTCCAGAATCTTCAGCCTTCTGTAACCACAAATCAGCTACGGTTTCTATTTTCCCACCTATTCTTGACTCTACACTGGCCCCCTTCACTCTACTCCTGCCCAAGGTTCCCAAAATAGTCATAAATAGCACTTTTTGGCGGCCTCCAGCTGAATTTCGAAATTTGTAATTCCCTCCAAAAGTAGGTCAACTTCTGGGAAGCATAACTTTTGATCCGAGTGTCCGATTGACGAATCGTTTTAAGCGCCAGAAAAATACACGATGTGAACTATCATGCCAAAAATCCGTAAACAGATTTCTGTCAACTTTTCAGGACGTTATGGGAAGTTTTAGTGCCTCATATCTCATTCCAAAAATTTTTAGGGGCTTTTCGAAAAACAAAAACTTTAATATCTTTCAGCTCACAAATGGTCTTTTCCTAATTCCTTTGCCAAAGGTCTTATATTTCCATTATGTAACTTTCTGGAAGTTTTTGCTTCGTTACGTGCCCAAATGCAAACTTTCTAAAAATAGCAAGTACACTTTCCAAAATAGGCAGGTCGCTATTTTTAGCAGTTTTGGAAAAACTGAAAGTCCTACATTATTATTCTGGATATTATGGAACCAAAAACACTAATTATGGAAAGAAATGAAAACAACTACAATGATTTTGAATTAACTTCTTTTTGGGTGATGCAAGATTGCCCTTACACCACTGGATGCTCCTGCATCACTTACTTCCAAGGAACTTAACTCTGATACCAATTGTTGATATGCCCTGGACAACCGAGAGGGGGACGGGTGAATCAGTTGTTCCAAAAACTTAAACACTTCTGCAATTAAACATCAATCACTTATCCACAATTATTATGATTTAACAATGAATGCATGAAATCAAAAACTTAACCATAGATACAACATCAAACACAAGAGACACCAGATTTTACGTGGAAAAATCCAAGGTGGGGAAAAACCATGGACAGGATTAGCTCTCAATAAATATTACAATCTTGAAATAATGATGTTCAGGCTTAGTCACTCCACGGGCCTAAACATATTGGCTCACTACCTCAACCCTAAACCTAGCAAGATTACAATAAGGGTTGTCAAACCCTGAGGACTGTTAAACCCTATTGAAGGCTCACTATCAGATCATTGCCTTAATGATGAAATCTTGCTTTCAATTAGATTGCACATGAAAACTAAGTACTTCTTAAGCATCTGCCACTATGTCAGGTGCAGTCACTTAATAGATGAATTCTAAATCCCATGTCTTCATTCTCACTGATCTATGTCACTGCTCTGTCATTCGCATATTCACATCACACCCACGCATTCTTTACTCTGTTCTGTCTCTACTCTTCTTCACCTCTTCTCTACTCTGCCTTTTTGGACCTTTCTTACTATCTTCCCATCTTCACTCAAGGACATCTTTTCCATGACTCAACTACAAGTATTTATACACTTCATCAACCTTGGAATGATCATCAAGGTTGGCATCACAATCATCAACCATTGCAACAATCTCCAAGGTCGGCATTACAAACATTCACAAAATAGGTCCTAACCTATTACAACATTATGCAAAGGAAATGAAGTAAAGATGTATGCAGATCATGTCACACCTTAGCTAGGACTCAAACATGATCTTCCATGCCACAACACACTTCCACAGTCTTCAAGGAATCTCTGCAATAACTAGAATTAACCAAGTCGGCTAAGACTGGTTACACGTTACACTAGTTGGGAACAATCTTCAAACACTATCTCAATTCCTTAGCACGGACCAATGTCAAGATAGGAACATGATTATGAGACATCCACAAGCACGTTATAATCATTAGGAGAAACCAGACAAACCTTAACCACTTTATCCATAGGAATCTTCTCACCAGAATACATGAACTTCACTATCTTCAACTGTCATTAAATAAAGATAGATTGTAGACCACCAAAACATGAACCACTGCATTTGTAGGCACTTATCATCATCCCCTGGACTTCCCTCTAGAATTGCAGAGAAAAATACTTTATTGCGAAGGAATGCAGAGCATAATACTTTCTCCTTGTCACCAGAGAATAATTAGGAGTAGGCTTTACTCTCGTGAATGCAACTTTCTCACAACTTCACACCGGAGGCTCAAACTTAGGATTTAGCATCTCAGACATCCTTTTAAATAACTTCCAATCCACAAACCAAGATTTGTAAGCAAAAGGAAATGTGGAGCAATCTACCAGACTATTCTTTACCATACAACTCTCTGTTTATACTGGACTTCACTATAACTTGATTGATTCTTCCAGAGAGGCCAATTTTCTTGATATCCTCAACATAAAAAGCTTCTAAACAAGTAATAGAATAGAACATAGTTGGCACCAATGACAACAAAGATATGTTGACATCAATGACAACACTGATTAGGTACATACTTGCAACAACCTACAGCCGCAGATTAGAGATAAGATTGTGTTGATGCATTACCATTCATTTACACATTTATACATGACACTCCATGATTACCAGTAGTCAGTAAGTCAGTATGAGCACTCCTCAATACAGACTCCCATTGGTTAATATGATGTCGGTTCTTCTTTTAACTACAAGAAAAATAATAACTTTATCAAAATAAATGCTAATAATAATAATAACAATAATGTAGCAGCCACAACACCTAATAATAATGCTATGGCCCTCTCTTCACAATCAAAACTAAGAACTCGGTAGTTTACCCCGCTCTCTGAATCCCTACATTCTATCATGCAACACTGTTAAAAACAACCTTATCCATCTTCGACCCATTCACCCTGCCAATACTTCTAAACCCCTACTCCCCTCATTTGACCTAAAGGCCTTTTTCTAGTTCCATAGAGTATCTAGACACGATACTAAAAGATCTATGCATCTTAAGCACAATGTGTAAGACCTCATTGATTAGAATGTTATCCAAGTCTCTAGACTAAATGAAAAAGGAAATAAGTCAGTTGTTCCATCAAACCAAAACCTTAAAATCTATACGAGCCCACTACCAAATCATTCCATGAACCTTATCGAGCTCCCCTTTGACATGGCAATTTCTTCAAAACCTATTGATGAGCCTTCTTCCTCTCTTTCCCAGATGATCGCTATAGTAGATAACCTCCCTCAACCCAGTCGATTGCAGGTTCGTATTGAGCCTATCATCTCCTTTTCACCCATCGATGTAGTTGTGTTGCATGTTTATGATGGACCCCTCTACATCACTACCATGGTCAACAAAATACCTATTAAAGGCATACTATTCGACCTGATCTGCATGGTAAATGTGATTACTGAGGAGTTCCTTTACATACACAAGTTGTATCAGGATTAGTACGAGAAATTAGAAGTTTGCATACCCACACATGATGGGTCCTCTTGCTTTACCATGGGTTTTCTTACCCTACCCTATCTGGGTCAAACCTAAGGCATTGGACATCACCTTTTCTATGGTCCCTACCTTCGACCAATTTTGTGTGAAATTGGGCCATCCATGGCTCATTTCCATGAGTGCAGTCCCTTCAGTATGTAGCATCCCATATGGAATATTAAATAAACAAATACAGCTATTGCACAAATAAATTTCATTTTTTTATATAATGAACTTGATTCCATCATTAATAAACTTGTTAATCCAAAGTTCAATAAATAATTATAATATATGGTTGCTTCACATACAACTTACAATTTTTACATATTTGTCAAGTATAAATACAAATGGTCACTTTCCTTTTGACTACAACATGTTTCAATTTCCATTTACATAATAAATAATGTATTTTGTTCACAAGTCTTTGGCAATCAATTTCAAGAGAGAGCATCACCCTAGTGTTTTTCCTCCAACCACAAACTAGTGATCCCCTGCACACCTTCCATCTGGAAGTGGCCCTTCCCTTTGCGAGGGTATAGATAATGTGAATCAACTGATTCCTTGTGTCATCCAAGAACTAGTGCAGTGTCCTAGCTATTAACAATCAATTTTACAACTCTAGTCTAGCTCTAGCTATGTATAACCACTCTAATTGTTCAGCTATCTAGTACATAGTGAACCAACAATGCAAGCAGTGACTTTTTCATTACTTTGGCCAAAGTTTCATATAATGAGTCGTATGTTCACACACTCTTTTAGACTACATTCTTATAATTTAGTAAATAATATATATCCACATATTGCGACTTGTTAATTTAGTAAATAATATATATCCACATATTCCAGTACAAGTATAAGATGAGAGCTTATGTGACTTATAAACATACAATGAGCCCCTCTTTGCATCCTTGCAAACTCGAGTCTATGGCAACCTGTCACTCTACACAAAGACTTGTCGACCCATTTTATTGCTCTTTAATATACATATTAGATATTCTCAAGGTTTTCTTGACTCTTTCATCAAGACATTGCTCTTGGTATCTATAGACTTCTAAGACTATTTTCTCTAAGATATATTTGCCTTAGTCTATGATTACATTTGACTATTTCTTGTCAATAATAAAAAACATATGACTATTTATTGTCATTGCAAAATATAAAAAATTATGAAAACTATTGACCCATCTTAGGCAAATCTAGAGATTAGAATCCTCTTTATCCACAATAAGAGTGGTATTTGAAAACTCTTGATTTCACAAAACAAACTTATGATAATATTATAATAATAAGAGTTCATTTATACTCTAGTCTTTACTAGACTTAAAGAATTGAGCGCATACTCATTTCATTTGACAACTCAAGATAGTTTTTTACCTTAGATGGTTTTATTAACGCTATTATATTAAATAATTCATTGAACATTCTGCCATTCTTGGCTTCTTAGTTTGAAATATATACTCTTTTAAAAATACTTGAGGTAAATCCTCATTCAAGATTTAATCTCAATGATTACAATGATTTCTCAGTTATACTAACCAGTTATGGTTTTCCATTCAACCTTTACATCGCTTCAAATCTCAAAAGTTTATAAGAATATCTAAGCAACCTTTCGGTCTTACAGCTCTCTTAATCAATAAAATATTTAAATTCTCAAAATATAAATAATATCTTTATCACTGTTTTCTAAGTGATTCAAGTGATTTTCTATCACTATTTTCTAAGTGATTCAAGTGATATTCTATCATTGTTTTCTAAGTGATTCAAGTGATTTTCTATCACCTTTTTCTATATATGTTTTTGTGATAGTCTTGTTTAGTGGAAAATTGAATTTGTTAATGTTATAGTGTTTTGATGTTTGAATCTACCTTTCCACTTTACATTCAAGGATCTAGGGTTGAGTGGCAATTCACTATCATACCCTAGATCACTGTTAGATGTAGGGAAGTTTGGATTAGGGAATTTAATCACCAATTTATCTTCTCTTATGCTCAATTGACTATTAAAACCCTAATTATGCAAATATGGCAATAAACTAACGAATAACAGAAAAAGATCTTACAGACGGAAGTAAAATAGCAAATCACAGAGTACCTATTTTCAAGGTTCCGAGGCGGAACAGTCAGGGACACTGGAGTAGGTGCCCTAGTCCAAGGTACCAGTTTCTTTGCGAGATCTAAACCTCCTTCTGACACTGATCAGCACTGTAACTTCTATTTCTGGAAATTCAACTATGGGGGACACTAGAGCGAGCACCCAAGTCCTAGAAATGCTCTAGTGTCTTGCTTCTCTTCAGATCATGAATCCTTGATGTCTACCAATCCTTCCTACAACTTCACTTTTCCGAAATGCGACACTTGTAACCTACAATCACAAGACTTTGGGAGGGGGTTGTGGTGTTTAGAGGCTTTCCTCAATCAAGCCCCAGAGGACACTCAAGTCTCCATTGTCATTTAGAGAGTGCATGTTCTTGTGAGGCATAGGCAAAAACCAAAGGAATTGATAATAAAAACACAATATAATGTCACCTTGTAGTGAAGATATCATGGGAGGAAGATGTTCTTCATTCCATGATTAAATGGATGCTCAAATCTGCAAATACAAACACACAAACCACACAAGTCTACTCTTGCAACACAATGAAAGCCTTGAATCACCTTGAGACCACTTGAACATCACCATTTCCATCTAGTTTACAAATGAATGCATAAACATGCTTTTATATGCAACTACAAACACTCCCGCCAAGATTTTCATAATTCAAACTTACCGTGTCAATAAAGGGACCAAATAACTGTCACAAACTAACACCTAAACATTGGGGCTGCCCCAAAACATGGCAGGACTAGGGCGCGGCTTCCCAAGTTCTCCCCCTATTTTGTCTAGGGTACAGCTCAAGGCATCCACCTAGGTCCACTTTTCCATGAAAACTAGGTCTCATTCCATTAGGATGCTAAAATATGAACTACGATGTCCTAAATGCATGCTAAAGACCTAGGAGCTAAACCTTATGAGGGAAAAGCCCCCAAGGGGACATTTTTTGATGTTACATTTAGTCCCCACTTTAATGTATGTATAAACGCGAGGCCAATACATGCATTAAAGTAAGGTCACAAACACAACAAATATATCAAGCATAGAGAAGACACGCCAATCACATAGAAAATAGTAACAGGCACGCAAAACGTGGAGAAGATAGTTACAGTCATGTAGAACATGGAGAAGACAGTCAATGCATAGAAGACATTAATGCATGGAAGACAGAAATGATATATTTTCTTTTCTTTTTCTCATATATATGAAATGCAGATGCAAATACTAGAAAGTAAACAAACCTCCCATAATACATGATGCACTCATTGCGCAGGTCTTTGTATATGGGGCAACACACATGCAAGACACACAAAACCTCCCAAAATGTAGATTGCATATGGGGTAATAGACACACCAAACAAAGCAAGCACACCAAACACACACACTTTGAAGACAGAGAAAACACGGCAGACAAGCAATGGAGTGTTCCTATTTCTAGGCTCAACACCATCTCAGGCACATTACAGGCACACACCGATGATTAGGCTTCACCACAACAATCACCGAAGACACACTTAAGGGTTGAGTTAATCACAGAATCGCTCCCCACCTCCGCAAAGGACTTTTGAAAATGCAACCCCACCCGCGTCATGGAGATGCCTTATAGTGAAAAGGAAGCATGGCATACAACCCCACCCGCATCATGGAGACGCCTTACAATGAAAAGGAGGTATGAGCTCAAAAGTAGACAACCCCGCCTGCATTACAGAGATGCCTTACCGTGAAAAGGAAGTATACACAATAGTTTTCAAGATAGATTGGTTGATTACAAACAAACTCAGGATGCAGGAAGTACTCATCGCACTAGTCTGCACCTAACGACAAGCACATTGCTAACATCTATAACAGACAACTTACCTTATATGTGCCCCCATCTTAAGGTGGTTGATATCAAGTATCATATCAAGCATGTTAAGGTAGGAAGAAAACACACAAGGGAACACAGACTTTCCCAAATCCCATGCCCCTGAGAGGTGACATGTACTTTACAATCACCAAATGTTCCCACAAACACATCCCTGCAAGAAACACATTAGTGTCCAGAACATCATGATAAACAACAACATCAATGCATATGATTAATCACACAAAGAGCCAAGGTTATACTACAAATCCAGAGTTCAAGGATAACCATAGGGCTATATCAGCAAAGCTCATCAAATTGAGTACCATCGAGGCTAGATTCAAAGACAAACAAAGGTGTATAGAGCATCAATATTGTTAAAGTTTGTAAATGTGATAAAAACATCATCAAATTTACTACATGGAAAGCACGAGTGCTTCCACTAGCCAAGCGTCAGATAAGATATACAACCCCATTGTCATATTAGGAACTAAGTCCAATTTTTAATTGCTCTCGAAAGGGACACTAGGTCTGCATCAGTATAAATGTTTGTCGTCATCCACCTGCTAGATGGAAACACTAAAGGAAGGGAAATAATAAATAAGAGAGGAGAAACAAGTGTCTTAGGGATAGTCATGTAGGAGGGTGCCCCTAGTATCACCAACTGCAATGCTATGTCCGTAAGACAGAACACACAACAATGAAATTAGAGAGAGAGGCAATATAGAAGAATGATTATGCAAATAGAAGGTCATAACAGAGGTGGTCTCCTGGTATCCCAGACCTTACAAGAGAATCCGAGGTCATCCCAAGAGGCCTAAACAACACATAACACATCACGGGGGAAGCACATCATGAGAGAGATAAAGGGTTAGAGATACTTACCTGTAGGGTGTTCATGTTAAGTCTTATCATCAAGTAAATCATCATCATCCTCCCACTCCCTAATGTTAGAGGAAAGTGGGATATAAGGTATCATAGCCCAATTCATGTCTTGCTCATCATGTTGTTTATTGTTAGGATCCTGTTTGTTTGGTTTAATGTTAGGATCAATGTTTTCTTGTTGAGAGGCAAAGTAAGCTCATCGCCTTCTCTTCCTCCCTTGTGCAAGTTGACATTGTTGTGATTTACAACTTAGTTTTTGTAACATAGGGCTTTTATTTGTTATGGATTTTTGTGTTGTAGAGGAGGAAGAACCAAGATCAAAGGTCCTTTGTCTAGGTGGAATGTTTTCTTGTTGAATCTTACTATCGTACTTATCCTCTATCCTCTTAGTGATGTCCAAATGACTTGAATATTCAAACAAAGGAGGGACATTAAAGGTCTTCTCTTCCTTAGTGAAATCCAAGCTGTGCAAACAATCTACTAAAGGAAGAAGGTTGGTGGGAGGATCCACAGAGGTAGGAATTTTATTATTGTTAAATGAATGCTTATTTTCTACCCATGGAATGTTCTTTGTTAAAGGAAGCTCTTCATTCACTAACGCTTCATCTTGGCCAGGGAGAGCAATAGAATTACTAAAGCTATCCCTGGTCTTCTCATTTGAGTATTCAATTATAGGGGAAGTAGTATAACTTATGGGATCATCGTCAACCTTTTCCTTGCTACTCATGGAGAAGAACTCAGTTAAGCTTTCTAATATCGTAGGATGTTCACTCGTGAGGGTTAAAAATTCATCAAAATCAAGGTTTTTGATAAATACATGCAAAGATACCATTGAAAAATAACATGAAGGTGCCATTTCAATGTAAGATCAGATTTTGAGAAGCTTTTCAAATTGATGCAAAAGACAAGTGCAAAACTTATATGTAAAAATAGCCTTAAATGCTTGATTTTTTGTACTTTTTCAATGCAAATGAATGAAACAAAAGGTGTTGTAAGGATTTTGATTAGGGGAAGAAAGTTATATGTCTGATATCAGTCCAAAATAGTAATAATATACTTCCCAACACACTCTTGATGCAAATCCAAGATAATGCCAAGTCAAAATATAGTGAAAATATGTCAAAATAGGCACTTTTTTCACCAAAACTCAATGCAAAAGGGCATAACAAAGGGTGTTGTGAGAAAAATTATGATGGAAAGAAAATAACATCAGTAATAAGAGCCACTTGGTTCCAAAATACCCAACACAACACGCTTTTAGTGCAACTTAAGGTAAAACCCTAGTGAAAATATAGCAAAAATAGGCTATTTTTCACAGTTTTTCAATTCCAAGACCTAGAAAAAGAGGTGTTGATGCAGAGCATCCACCACTCAAACCCTAACATACAATTGCAAATGTATGTCTATGCATTTCTTAACATGCATGCAACTTCATGGTATTTAATTTCCCTTCTCTCGCCTATCGCAACACATAACACCATCGGCCACCTTCATACTTATCTCCCTGATGCTGAACTCACCCTGATGTATATCTTTTACGCTTGTACCTATTGCAAGATACATTCTCGAATGTATGTACATTCACTTACCTGCTACACCCATGATCCATATACATCGCTTCATACTGAACACTGAAACAACAGTCGACCCGCAACCGCCGGTTTCTGCCACCCGTTCTATCAGTTGCCGCTTGCACATAGCCCTTTGTATCGTAGAATGTATACTCCAATATACAACTGATACATACAACTCGCAACCTGCTCTTTCGGTACCCTTACCTCCTACTGTCGGTCGCACCTTGTATTCGTAGGCCAAAAACTCTTCGAACCTACATGCGAGTTCCCACTTCGACCAGTCAACCTTTGCATCATTTGGCAATGTATCTTTCGTTGTATCTTCACCACATACAACTGTGAAATACAACTAACGGATACACAGAGACTGTCTCACTCATGCAATTGTAGTATACACACAAACTATCTTTGACATACAAAAGACATATACTCACAAATTGTATAACCCAAAATATTTTTGCAATATACAAATCCCAATGTGCATCTGAGGGATACTCACAACATTCACCTACAGGATACACAGAAAATATACCTGACATTCATTTGCGATATACACAGAGAATGTATATCTTCAATGTACATTCAGACATGCATTTTGATTATGCATCCGCTGGGTTTGACTAGCTGCTGACTCCCTTGTATCTGAATCAATGTATGTTTCTCACATACAACAGCGATGGACCAAAAGCAACATACACACAACATGCAATAGCGATATACTCACAAATTGTATGTCTCGCATACAAAAGCGATATACTCACACTTTGTATCTGAATTGATGTATGCTTCTCCCATACAACAGCAATGGACCAAAAGCGACATACACACAACATGCGATAGAGATATACTCACAGATTGTATATCTCGCATACAAAAGTGATATACTCACACTTTGTATGTCTTCTGCAACTCCCTCAGATTTTCACCGTTTTGATCTGCTTTTTACTTAGTGATTGCTCAAATCGATCTCTTCCTCCAACATGTAGCTCTCTATACTTCAACAATCTAGCACACAGCCATGCTAGAACCCTTTAATGCATTTCCTGGCCCGATCTTGCAAGAGTTAACATAGACAAATAGAAAAACAAAACAAAACCCTAAACTAATATATACAACAATTCCACCAATTCAGAGAATCAACCGATGGAATGGATAAGCGAATCCATCTGACCTCAAGATAATAGAATGATTTGTTTAGAAAAACTCGATGGCAGAGAGATGTATAAACTCAAAATAGGATTTTATTTGTGCTTTAAGAAATGTTTATAGATGCTCTATTTACATTTTCACAACTGACCACCACACTGTCTTCATTCGATCATCTGGGGGGTATTCATCTCCTTACCCTCGGTAGTATAGACTTGGTTCCCAGCAGCTAGGAGACACTTCCAAGCGGCTAGGAAATAACAACCAACTAACAACCTCTAACCGACTAACCTAAAAATAGCATGCATCGGTCAAACAGACCTTATTACATTTAATGGTCATTTAGGACCTTATTGAAAACATAAAACAACTAAATGCCTCATGGAGGCCACTGTGGGTTAGGTGCACCTGCACCATACTCCCCAATTTGAAAAGAACTCATGTCCCATGAGTTAAGTCTTTGACTGAATCCACCTATATCTACTATTGTCGCATATATGTCCCATGATCTCTCTGTTGCAACCTGCTGCCATGGAGGCAAATACTCATGCCTAGCACTGTAGGCTCTTCTCACACCTTGTTGGTCATTCTTTCTGACCATCATCTCTGTCTAAACATGGACAGAGGAAACCTCATTTACTGCTATGGCAGAATGGGTTTTCTTTTCAACTCTTAGGGGACAAACAATAGTCCCTATGATGATTGCATCCTTGTCTTTCCAATCAGCCTGGGGCTGTGTACAAACCTGCTTCTAGACCTTCTACTGATCCATTTGAACTCTGTCAGTCATAACTGAAAACTTCTTCAAACTCTGATATCCTCTCCTGGAGATATCCTCAACTACCTTTGACTCTGTTGTAGGCATCTTCACAAACTCCTTCTTACCTACCAAAATAATCTTGCCTGTCTTCTTTGTTGCAGCACCCTCCTGCAATGGTGCCAATAGAATAGTTCTCCCATCTACCTTGATGGTGTAGGTGTTAGCATACCCATCATACAATGCTCTTTGATCAAATTGCCATGGCCTACCCAACAATAGGTGACAACATTCCATGGGCAATATGTCACACAACACTCTATCCTGATATGCTCCAATCTGAAAATCAACATATGCCTGTTCATATACCAAAAGTGATTGACTATCACTTATCCAAGATACTTTGTAATGATTTTGATGTGGAATCCTTTCCAGTTTCAGTTTATCCACTATTTCCTGAGATACCACGTTGTTTGTTGAACCAAAATCTATTACTACCTTGCATACTTTGCCTTTGCTTTTACAATTGGTCCTAAAAAGAGCTCTCCTTTGCAACATGTCCTTGGATGTCTTCGGGATTGTTCTACTTAACATCAAGGCTTCTCCTGTCTCAGGATACACATAATTTGTAGTAGTGTTTGAGCTTGTCCCACCTTGATCATTAGATTCTTGGACCAGATTTGTCCTCCTTTCTCCCACTAAACTTGTTGCTTTTTCTGGACATTTAAATGTTGGGTGACCATATTCACCACAAGTGTAACACTTTCCTGAGAATGTATTGGAACCTATTCTATTTCCAAACCTGCCTCTTGTGCCTTTCCATCCACTTCTGAAATCAGACCGTTCTTGTCCTTTACCAGCCTCTTCTAGATTCTCATTTGCTTTCCTTTTTGTAGGAGCTGATCCTCTCCCTCTAGTATTGTTGCCTCTTCCTCTCATGGACTTGTCCTATCTCCTTTTCATCTTCTCCTCAATTCTGATTGCCATTTGATAACATTCTTCCACACTCCTAGGGTTAGCTAGAACTAGTTCATCCTGTATATTCAATCTCAAACCAGCCAAATATCTAGCAACCTTTTCAACCTCATTCTCATGATGACCAGACCTCATACTTAACTTGTAAAATTCCTCAGTATATGCCTTCACATCCATTTCTTTTTGTCTTGAAAATTGCAACTACTTAAACATCTGAATTTCATAATCCTGGGGTAAAAATTTACCTTTGATCCTTGCTACCATCTTGTCCCATGAAGAAATCTTTGACTTACCTTGCTTTCTCCTCTTTGATTGTACATAATCCCACCATACCAAAGCATGACCTGTCAATTTAGTCTTTACAATCTTTACCTTCTGCTCCTCAGGAACTTCCTCACATTCAAAGTGATTATCTAGTGCAGCAATCCAATCAAGCAACTCTTCCTCATTCAAACTTCCAGTGTACTTTGGAACATCAATCTTTACCTTAGGTTTGTCATTCTTGACTGCCCTTAATAGTTTTACAAATATATGATCTTCAGCATTCAGTTCTTCATCTACCTCTTCAAATTCTTCAGCATCATCTTCTTCCTTTTCTGATTCACTTTCTTCCACTTCTCTTCTTTTGTTTGTCTCCAAGGCTGCAAGCCTAGCTTGAAGTGCTTCAGCAAGCTCTTTCATCTTCCTCATCTCTTTAGCATGTTTTTCCTTCATCTCCTGCAACTCTCTGGCAGTACCATTACCCTTTGGAGGCATCTTGTCAACCTCTCAATACTTCTACTTCTGCCTTCTCAGTGATAGAACCAAACACACAATAGCCCAAATCTTTTGCTGAGCTCTGATACCACTATGATGCAAAGCATCCACCACTCAAACCCTAACATACAATTGCAAATGTATGTCTATGCATTTCTTAACATGCATACAACTTCATGTTATTTAATTTCCCTTCTCTCGCCTATCGCAACACATAACACCATCGGCCACCTTCATACTTATCTCCCCGATGCTGAACTCACCCCAATGTATATCTTTTACGCGTGTACCTATCACAAGATACATTCTTGAATGTATGTACATTCACTTACCTGCTACACCCGCAATCCATATACATCGCTTCATACTGAACACTGAAACAACAGTCAACCCGCAACCGCCGATTTCTGCCACCCGTTCTATCGGTCGCCACTTGCACATAGCCCTTTGTATCACAGAATGTATACTCCAATATACAACCGATACATACAACTCGCAACCTGCTCTTCCAGTACCCTTACCTCCTACTATCGGTCGTACCTTGTATCCGTAGGCCAAAAACTCTTTGAACCTACATGCGAGTTCCCACTTCGACCAGTCGACCTTTGCATCATTTGGCAATGTATCTTTCATTGTATCTTCACCACATACAACTACAAAATACAACTGACGGATACACAGAGACTGTCTCACTCATGCAACTACAGTATACACACAAACTATCTTTGACATACAAAAGACATATACTCACAAATTGTATAACCCAAAATACTTTTGCAACATACAAATCCCAATGTGCATATACGGAATACTCACAACATTCACCTGCGGGATACACAGAAAATATACCCGACATTCATTTGCGATATACATAGAGAATGTATATCTTCAATGTACATTCAGACATGCATTTCGATTATGCATCCGCTGGGTTTGACCAGCTGCTGACTCCCTTGTATCTGAATCAATGTATGTTTCTCACATACAATAGCGATGGACCAAAAGTGACATACACACAACATGCGATAGCGATATACTCACGGATTGTATATCTCACATACAAAAGCGATATACTCACACTTTGTATGTCTTCTACAACTCCCTCGGATTTTCACCGTTTTGATCCGCTTTTTACTTAGTGATTGCTCAGATTGATCTCTTCCTCCAACATGCAGCTCTCTGTACTTCAACAATCTAGCACACAGCCATGCTAGAACCCTTTAATGCATTTCCTGGCTTGATCCTGCAAGCGTTAACATAGACAAATAGAAATACAAAACAAAACCCTAAACTAATATATATAACCATTCCATCGATTCAGAGAATCAACCGGTGGAATGGATAAGCGAATCCATCCGACCTCAAGACAATAGAATGATTTGTTTAGAAAAACTCGATGGCAGAGAGATGTATAAACTCAAAATAGGATTTTATTTGTGTTTTCATAAATGTTTATAGATGTTTTGTTTACACTTTCACAACTGACCACCACACTGTCTTCATTCGATCATTTAGGGGGTATTTATCTCCTTACCCTTGGTAGTACAGACTTGGTTCCCAGTGGCTGGGAGACACTTCCAAGTGGCTGGGAAATAACAACCAACTAACAACCTCTAACTGACTAACCTAAAAATAGCATGCATTGGTCAAACAAACCTTATTACATTTAATGGTGATTTAGGACCTTATTGAAAACATAAAAATAAACATAAAACAACTAAATGCCTCATGGAGGCCACTGTGGGTTAGGTGCACCTGCACCAGGTGTTGTAATGAATTTTAGGAGGTACAGAAAATAAAATTAATAATATCAGTCACCCCAATCCATAAAATTGATCACAACATACTTGGAGTGCAAACTAGGTCAAACCCTAGGGCAAAAATAGTAAAAAAATGTGTAGTTTTTCACCAGATTTTCAATACAAGAGACCGTTAAAAGAGTATTGTAAAAAATTTTAGGAGGGGAAGAAAAATATTACCCTAATAAAAACTAATTAATGCAAAAATAATTTTCACAACACGCCTATGGTGCAAGTTGATAGAGTCGATAAGGCCAATTTTAGTGAAAATCGTTGTTTTTGAAACCCTAGGTTTGAGATCTTGGCACAAAATGCTATGTGAATGTTTTGAAATATGATTTATGATGAAAATGAATTACTCTCAGATCTGAAAATGATTTTCAAGCTCTAATATGCAAAATGCCAATGCCAATCAAATGAAAATGCATGAAAATTGCTAGTTTTTGTTAAAATTTTCTATGCAAATATGCAAATATTTTAAATCTAAATATAAATTTATACTAAAATGCAAGACTGAAGCCAAATGAAAATTTTAATGAGCCTCAAAAATTAGTAGAAAAATCTGAAAGAAGATTTTGCCTACTAACCCTAGATTTTGGAATTACTAGGTTATATGAAAATTGTCAAAAATTTTACAAAAGCCTAGCAAATTAATGATGAAAATGTAATGCAAATGATTGAATTTTTTTTTTTTGTTCTATAGTTTATATCAGATCTTATGCAAAAATCATGAATTAGGAAAATTTAGAAATAATTGATACAATTTAGTAAGTCAAACAATGCAAATTTTTCAAATTTTTTGAATTTTTTGAATTTTTCTTAATGCAATAAAATGAAAGACTATATGAATGAATGAATCAATCTAAATTTGAAGACACATACTCAACAAGTTGTAATTTAAGTCCAAAAACACGGGTTCACCAAAATGTTTAGTGGAAAATTGGATTTGTTAATGTTTTAGTGTTTTGATGTTTAAATCTTCCTCTCCACTTTACATTTAAGGATCTAGGGTCGAGTGGCGAGCACTATCATACCCTAGATCACTTGTGAGATGTAGGGAAGGTTGCTTTAGGGAATTTAATCCCCCATTTATCTTCTCTTATGCTCAATTGACTATTAAAACCCTAATTATGCAAATACGGCAATAAACTAACGAATAACAGAAAAAGCTCTTGCAGATGGAAGTAAAATAGAAAATCACAGAGTACCTATTTTTGAGGTTCCGAGGCGAAACAGTCAGGGACACTAGAGCGGGCGCTCTAGTCTAAGGTACCAATTTCTTTGTAGGATCTAGACCTCCTTCCGACACTGATCAGCACTATAACTCCTATTTCTAGAAATTTGGCTGTGGAGGACACTAGAGCGAGCACCTAAGTCTTGGAAATGCTTCGGTATCCTACTTCTCTTTAGATCCTGAATCCTTGATGTATGCTAATCCTTCTTGCAACTTCACTTTTCCTAAATGTGACACCTATAACCTGCAATCACAAGACTTTGGGAGGGGGTTGTGGTGTTTAGAGGCTTGCCTCAGTCAAGTCCCAGAGGAGACTCAAGTCTCTAAACACCATTGTCATTTAGAGAGTGCGTGCCCTTGTGAAGCAGAGGCAAAAACCAAAAGAATTGATAATGAAAACACAATATAATGTCACCTTGTAGTGAAGATATCATGGGAGGAAGATGCTTTTCATTCCATGATGAAATGGATGCTCAAATCTACAAATACAAACACACAAACCACACAAATATGCTCTTGCAACATAATGAAAGCCTTGAATCACCTTAAGAACACTTGAACATCACCATTACCATCTAGTTTACAAATGAATGCCTAAACATACTTTTATATGCAACTACAAACACTCCCGCCAAGATTTTCATAATTCAAACTTACCGTGTCGGCAAAGGGACCAAATAACAGTCACAAACTGACACCTAGTAATTAGAGCTGCCCCAAAATAGGGCAGGACTAGGGCGCGGGCACCCAAGTCCTCCCCCCCATTTTGGGTAGGGTACAGCTCAAGGGGTCCTCCTAAGTCCACTTTTCCATGAAACCTAGGTCTCATTCCATTAGGATGCCAAAATATGAACTAAGATGTCATAAATGCATGCTAAAGACCCATGAGCTAAACCTTATGAGGGAAAAGCCCCCAAGGGGACATTTTCTGATGTTACAAGTCTATTACCATAATATATTCGATATATGTGATAAATTGTCACTATAATCCATATGTTATGAGTGATCTGTACTATCACTGAGAATAATATGTATTAAGTGCTTTACTATCACTATGTTATATGCACATGCATATCATAATTCACTACCTTTGTGATACATTTGTCATCATTTTTCACTATCTCTATGATACATATATAGTATCGTGGTTCACTGTGTTGTGATATATCTGATAACATGTTTCACTATCTCTATGGTTTATAAATGATACCATGATTCTCTATACTGAAATAAATATATTAACATGTTTCACTATATCGGTGGTATACATCTGATATTGCGTTTCTCTACATCTAAGATTTATATATGTTATCATAATTCTATATCTCTATAGTATACAAGTATTACATGGAATTGACTATTTTGTGATACAGATGTACAAAGGTTTTACATGATATACATCACTGTATTGATCATAAAATAAATGATATACCGCTATATCAATAGCTAATGATAATAAGATTAATATCACCACTCACTGTGGTTAGCACGATAAGATTATACCATAGTAACAATAGAGTTTTAAGATAGTAAAAATGTTGTTTCTTCTTCCTATGTTTTGCATACTAAGAATGAAACTTCAGTATATAACTTGAATTCATTCTAATTAAAAACCTTGTTACAAGATCACTTTCAAGTTATGATTTTACCTAAGAGTGCAGTTGTCTCTCTTATTCTTCACCTCCCTCTCTATGTTGTTTGTCTTCTTCCCCAAACCAAAAACAACGAACCCCCTAAAACTCATTGACTAAGTCTATTAAATGACTTATTTTCCACTCTCTCTACCAGTTATCAATGGTTAGAAAGAGTAAATATCTCCCACTCCCATCAACCATTCATGATTGAGGAGCTAGGAAAGTGGATAACGTGGAGCTTATGCTCCTCCACTCTCCCAAGCATATAGTAAGGTAAGGAAAGAGAATCCAAGAAGAGTTTCCTTCTCTATTTCTCAAACCAAATAGATATCTTAGCTAGGCTATAATAAATAAATAATATTTTCCATAGTAAATGTATTAATGCATCCTTAAGAATGCTTCATTTATACTATATACGAACTCAACTTTCAATGATGAAGTCTTAGCAAAGTCGACATAGATTTTCTATGACAAAGTTAGACTTATTTAGTCGATTAATTACATCAACTTTTCATTCATAGTCGAACACAATCTTTTTCAATTATCGACACAAAATTCTGAACCATTGGCTGAATGACAACAATATCAAGCATATAAAATGATCACCGTGTCAAAATTATTTTTGAAGCAATCAATGACATATAATAAGACTTAACTCAATATTTACTTAACCTCTATAGTGATGTGTGTGTAGGTATCCCAGATAGCAAAAGCATCATTGCATCTGCTCAATCTAACACCCTCTCCATGATGATTCTCTCTATCCTCTTCTTGGAGGGGGAAAACATTGTTCCTGCATCCACCTCAGTCACATAGCGATAGTTAGTCCATCACATTATTTAATCACATGGATGTTAATGACATCATAAACAATTATTCTTATAAAAATAACATAATTCAAATGCATTTTATATTCTAACATAACATTACTTTCCTCATATTAATTTCACTGACTATCCATCTGTCTTCTTGAAATAAAATGATAAGTATGTTAGTTTAAAAATGGGGTGTGACATATCTCCCCCCTTAGAGATCATTGTCCTTGATGATTATGTCCATAACAAAATAATATAACAAATATGTTTTTTTACATCATGTTTATATAAAAAGATGTGGAAACTTTTGATAAATATCATTGTAATCCTCCCAGGTAGCATTTTCCTCTGAATAATGGTCCCACTGGACCTTGCACTGAGTAACCTGTCTATTACGTAGGCAGAGGTTGTGTACCTCATGCACTTTGAGAGGCTCGATCATGACCACCCTTGGGTCGTGTACCTAGAGAGAGCATTCCAATCAAGTATATAATTAGATCCTAATATATATTTCTTCAAATATGACACATGGAAAACATCATGCATTCTTGTAAGAGTTGGTGGTAGAGCTATCATGTAAGCAACTAGATTAACCACTTCTAGGACTTCAAAAGGTCCAGCATATCTAGGTACTAGCTTGGAATACTTTCTAAACTTAATTGGGCTCTTATGTTGTTTGACTCTTAAGAGAAATTTATCTCCTACTAAAAATTGTTAGGGTGTTCACTTGGCATCAACATAGCTTTTCTGTCTATCATTTTCTTCTACCAATCTTTTTCTAATCATCTTTACTTTCTCTTCCATCTCCGAAAGCATTTCTTGCCCAAGACAAATCCTATCTTCTAGCTTATCCTAGCTTATAGGAGTTCGACACTTCCTGTCGTACGATGCTTTGAATGGAACCATCTTAATTGTAGAATGATAAGAGTTATTATATGCAAATTCAACTAGTGGAAGATACTCTTCCCACTTATACTATTGATCCATGCAATACATCCTCAACAAATCCTCCAGTGTTTGATTCACTCTCTCAGTTTCACCATCCATTTCTAGATGATAGGCTAAGCTTATATTTAATTGTGTTCCCAAATCCAAGAACAAGGTTTGCCAAAACCTTGAAGTTATCCAAGCATCTCTGTCCAAAATTATCTTTTCTAGGCTATTCTTGTAGTGGTGGATAAACTTTATAAGGTAGCTCATTTTATACCCAGTAATCTTATAGATGGAGCACCTATTTTAGCCAAGAACTTCATGCAATCTAAAAACTTCTTGCATGAATTTCTTGGCTAAAATAGGTGCTCCATCTATAAGATTACTGGGTATAAAATGAGCTACCTTATAAAGATTATCCACCACTACAAGAATAGCATCATGCTTATAGCATGACATAGGCAATCCCTGGACAAAATCCATACTGATCACCTATCATTTCCATTCAGGAATATCATGAGGATACAAAAGTCCTTTCGAGTGTTGGTGTTTAGCTTTAACTCACTAACACTCTAGACATCTTGCCACAAATCTCAAGGAATCATTCTTCATTCCCTTCCAACTATATAAGGTTTTCACATCAGCTAACTTTTTCATTCTAGGGTGACCTGAATATGGCACAAAATGCGCTTCTTTCCACACAGTTCTTCTTAAATCTCCTTGATTTGGTACATAAATTTGGTTATTGAATCTAAATATTGGATCAGGTTCAAAACAAAATCCATCATACCTCATATTCTGAGGATTTTGTGTTAGAGATTTCAGAATCTACTCATAATATTCATCTCTGGTCAAATTCTTCAATACTTGAGCTCTAAAATCAAAGTGCACTGACACTATTTTTGTTATGTGCCTTCTTTGACTCAAGGCATCAACCACTCGATTTTCTTTACCCTTAATGTAGTCAATCTCAAAATTATAATCAGAGATGAGCTCTAACCATCTTCTTTTCTGGGAATTAAGGATAGGTTGCATGAAGATATACTTCAAACCTTGATTGTCAAATTTTAGCTCAAATTGTTTTCCCAACAAATAATGCCTCCATACATGGAGAGCATGCACAATTGCCACTAATTCCAAATCATGAGCCCAGCATAGTTCTATTCATAATGTCACAACGTCTTGGACTCATAGGCCATGACTTGGTCTTCTTGCATGAGCACTCCACCTAACCCTTCTCTTGAAGCATTGGTCACAACAACAAAATGACCCTTTGGGTTTGGCACTCTAAGAATTGGTGTTGAAGTCAATTTCCTTTTAAGAATATTGAAAGCTTCTTCACACTTGTCAGACCATTCAAATCTTTTTACTTTCCTTTGCAAGGAAGTGATGGGATGGGCAATTCTGGAAAAGTTCAAAATGAACTTTCTATAATACTCTACTAATCCCATAAAACTATGCACTTATTGCACATTTTTAAGTGTAGGTCATTCCAAAATAGCCTTTATCTTCAAAGGATCTATAGAAATTCCTTTAGCTGATATGATATGGCCCAAATACTACACCTCTTTTTGAAAGAAGGTATATTTGGATAGCTTTCCATAAAGTTTGTGCTCACTGAGTCATTGTACAACTATCTGCAAGTGCTGATGGTGTTCCTCCTCATTGTAGAGAGTAAATTAAAATATCATCCAAAAACACTAAAACAAATTTATCTAGACACTCTCTAAAAACATTGTTCATCAAATTCATGAATGATGTTTGGGCATTGGTCAAACCAAAAGGTAAGGTTGTGAACTCATAATGCCCATACCTTGTTTGAAAGGCTATCTTGTGAATGTCTTCTTCTTTCAGTCTCAATTGATGATACGTTACTTTAGGTCAATCTTTGAAAATACAATTGTGTCATGCATTTGGTCAAAGAGATCATCTATGCACAGTAGAAGATACTTGTTCTTAATCATTTCTTTGTTAATCATACGATAATCTATACAAAGGCATAGAGTGCCATCTTTCTTAAGAAATATCATTAGGGCTCCCCAAGGTGACACACTAGGTCTAATTAGTCCTTTTGACAATAGTTCCTAGAGTTGACCATTCAGCTCCATAAACTCAGTAGTAGTCATTTGATAAGGTGCTTTGGGCACCGGTTCAAAACCAAGAATAATATCTATTGCAAAATCAAAAACTCTTTTCAAGGGCAGACCTAGAAGGTCTTTAGCAAACACATCCCAAAAATCACAGAGTTAAAGGTACACTTCAAAATAATTTTCCTTAAGTTCCTTCTCCTCTTCATCTTTCACCTCATCCATCTTAACTACAAACATCTGGCAATCTTTCCATTTTTCTCTTTTCAATTGTATCACAAAAAAATTCCTAATTTTTATTTCTCGCTAAAAACCTTGGATAAGGAAGTGAAATTTGAAATTCCCATCATCATCTAGGCATTCCACTATTTTGGAAAGACAATCAACTTTTGCCCTATGTTGTTATAACCATTTCATCCCTAAAATGGTATCATAAGATCCTAGAGATGCTACATATAGATTGACCTTCGAGGAAAAAGTAGGTATGGTTAATCTAGCTTCAAACAAGCATTGCACTCTACCCAAGCTCTTGACTACTTTGCAAACTCTATTGTCCATGAATTAGCCATGAAACCAAATTTCCTAGACATCTTATCAAGTATTCTAGGGTTCAAAAAAAATTTAGTTGCTCCTATATCTATAAGAATAGAAATTGGGGTTCCAAATAGAGTACTTGTGGTTTCAATAGGAGTACGTTGATACTCAGCAAGTGATGACTATCTAAAGCAGCATGAATCCTTTGTTGAACTTGGTTGTTTGTTGTGAAGGTAAGGATTGCCTTGATAAGAATTCCCTTGACTCTTTGTGGGGAACTTGTTAGCATAGTGATCACCTCCACATGTAAAACACCCTCTAGGAGGACCTCTCTTTCCTGAAGATCAGTTGGAATTATCATCATTCTTTTTATATCTAAAGCTTTTACCATAGTTTCTCTCTGGTTTCCTAATTCCTGCTTCTCTTTTTGAAGGATGTCGAAGGATGACTCCAATTATACTTCTTTCGAGATCTTTCTCAATACGCAGAGATAGATTTAATCTTTTTTTCTTGCTTGATGGCTTTCTCAAAGACTTGATCCATGGTCGTAGGTCCATGAACATCCACTTCTCCACCAATCTGAGCATTCAAGCCCATAATAAACTTCCCTATTCTTTTTGGGAATTAAGGTGTCTCAACCTTGGTAATTCCTTGTATTATTTCATTGTATTTATTTATTTGTTGCCTATTATGTAATTAGGATGCAAATCCTATTTTGTCATCTTGTGAGAGTTGGCACGGTGATGTGTCATTCTACGTGGAAGGTGACAAGTTTTAAATTTGTCCTCACATTAGGAGATAGGCATCCCACTTAGTGGTAGGAATAGTTTGCCATGTGCCAGCATCTTGGATAGTGTGTAAGGGAATATTGACTGAAATAGTCATGATAGATTCCTATGACAAATCTATGACATCTAAGAGTCGTAAATGGAAGATTCTATGACAGGTGAAGACATGTGTCATAAGGAATCTTGGAATAAGGCATCTTTGGGCACCCCAAGGAGGGTTATGACATGTAAGATAATATGCTATTTATAGCCTGTGTATGATAGATTCTCTTATAGTTGTAAGATATGACAGCTATGACGGATTCTATGATAGTCGTAAGTCTCGTAAGAGTATCTGTCATTGCCCAACTTGGGAATAGGTGACCTCTTTGGGATGGGGTGACTTGACAAGTGTCATAAACATCTTATAGTGTTGGACAAGTGTGCATAGGCATGGGTTTTGGGCCATGAGGCCATGTTGGACGCCCATCCCAAGATAGAGCCATTTTTTGCCTTGTATCATCTATATAAACAGGTGCTTTGGAGAGGAGATATATTATGTGATTGACAATACTGTTATGCTATTGGATTGTCTCTAGATACGAGTGTCAAAGACTCCTGCAAGAGCATTGGCTTTGTAACTGTATTGTAAACCTCATTGTTTAGATAATACATTTGAGTTGTGTTTTGAAGTGTGGGGTTTTTCACCCGTAAGGGTTTTCCCCACGTATATCTTGTCTCTCTCTTCTTCTGTCTTACATTCTTGTGTATGTGTTTTCTGCAATATCTCTATTGTTGGGTTAACATTGTTGTAACTATAAAGATTAAAATGAATTTGCACTCATCTCTCCTTATTAGATTAGTGTAGAAAGTGATTTTTGCACACCTAGCTTCCTTTCAGTTGGTATCAGAGCTTGATCATCTTTGGTCCTAGTTGTTGGGTAGGGGTTTTTTAGCTAATCTTAGGTTGAGTGGGAGCTTTGTGCAGAGCATTTTGTAATCTTGTTGTAAGAAAGAGATGGCAGGCACATCCAGAAGATTAGAGGTGGAGAAATTCAATGGCACCAATTTTGAGTTATGGAAACTTAAGATGGAAGACATGCTTATTTATTGTGACCTATGGGAAATCATATCCAGTGTATAACTAGATGCAATGGTACAAGATGATTGGGATTTCAAAGATCAAAAAGCTAAGGGTCTCATAAGACTCAGTCTAGCTGATTATGTCCTATTAAATGTCCATGAGGAGAAGACCACAAAAGACCTTTGGAAGAAGTTGGGAGATGTTTATCAGGCCAAATCCCTGCTGAACAAACTTTTTCTAAGAAAGTAGTTGTATTCTTTGAGGATGGAGGATGGAGGATCTGTTGCAGATCACATGAATGCCTTCAACATGTTAATTGCACAATTGACATTAGATGGTGTGAAGATGGAGGAGGAGGATCGTTGTATGACCTTGCTTTGTTCTTTGTCAGACTCGTGGGATCATCTTGTGATGGCTATTGGGAGCACCACATCTATTTTCATAATGGATGAAGTGGTATCTTCATTGTTATCTAAAGAGATGTGGAGAAAGTCTTCTGAGGCAGCCAAAAAGGGTCTTGCAGTTCATGAAAGACCCAAGGAGAAATGGAAAAAGAAGGACAAGAAAACTAAGAAGGGTAGATTCAAATCCCGTGGGAGATCCAAATCTCCTGGAAAGTCCAAGGCTCTCTGTTGGAACTGTAGCAAAATTGGGCATTTCTTAAAGGAATGCAAGGAAGAAAAGACAAAGAAGAAGAAGAATGTGCCAGATTTATATTTTGACAAGTCTCAAGATGATGGTGATGCCTTCATTGCAGCCCTAGCCACCCATGCATCTGATGATGTGTGGTTGATTGATTTTAGTGCATCATTCCACATGACGTCTGATTGAAGCTGGTTCACGAAGTATGAAGAGTTCAATGGTGGAAGAGTGTACCTAGGTGATGATTCTCATCTGAAGATTGTTGGTCATGGAAGAGTCTCAATCTAATTCCCTGATGGATGAGTGAAGGGGATCACTGGGGTTATGCACATCCCAGGCTTGGCACGGAACCTGCTTTCTGTAAGTATGTTGAATGATGCAGGAGTGTAGGTTGTCTTTTCAAACTTGGCTGGATGCAAGATGACTAGAGGATCTATGGTGCTTGCGAATGGTAGTCAGAGAGGTGCTCTGTTTTGGCTAGAGGCATGTACTTCACAGTGAAATAGTTCTTTTGACTCGAAGAAAAGAGCTGCAGTCACTTCATCCCCACCATCTGAACAAGCAATGAAGAAATCTATTGTAACACATTCTGATGGTAGTGCACATGCTTTGGAAGTTAAACTTCTTGTCGAAAAGACTATGTTATGGCATTTGAGATATGGCCACATTGGTGAGAAGGGTCTTAGAACCCTAAAAAATAAAAACCTTGTTGAGGGGTTAAATGATTGTAATCTCGAGTTTGACTTTTACGAACATTGTGTATATGGAAAGCAAAATCGTGTTCAGTTTTACTCTTGTTCTCACAAGTCTTCTGGTGTACAGGATCTTATTCATTCTAATGTGTTTGGTCCTGTTAATGTTCCTTCGACATCTAAATCTGTATATTTTGTATCTTTCATAGATGATTACAGTAGAAGGACGTGTTTATTTTTTCAGAAGCAAGACTGAAGTCTTTAGTTGGTTTAAAGAGTTTAAAGCTTTTGCTGAAAATCAGACTAGTAAAAAGATTAAGTGTTTGAGAACTGGTAACGGTGGTGAGTTTTGTTCAGCAGAGCTTGATAAGTTCTATAAAGAGAAAGCGATTGAAAGACATAAGACAACTCCATACACCCCGCAGCAAAATGGAGTTGCGGAGAGAATGAATAGGACACTGATGGAGAAAGCTAGGAGTATGCTTAGTGGAGCAAGCCCTAAACAAAAGTTTTGGGCTGAAATTGTAGCCACTACTTGCTACCTGGTAAATAGGTCTCCTACATCAACTCTTGTTGATAAGACACCTATGGAGGTGTGGTCTCGTAAGAAGCCTTCAGTTAGACATCTTCGTGTTTTTGGTTGTGAGGTATATGCACATGTGCCTAGGGAGAAATGGTCTAAATTGGAGAACAAGGTTGTTAAGTGTATTTCCATTGGCTATGAAGTTAGTGTGAAAGGATACAAACTTTGGGATCATGTGGCTAAAAAAGTGTTGTATAGTAGAAGCGTTATCTTCAGAGAGCTAGTTCACCTTCTTCCATTGTTTTACAGTCAGAATAGATAGAAAAGAAAGATGTAGTTCAGTTTCCTTCTACCACTAAAAAGACTCAAGTGACAAACCTTGTGAGACCTAATGATAAGGAGATCTCTAGCAGCTCTGAAAGCTTAGAAGAAGAAGCGGAACCTCAACCTCAGCCATTGAGGAGGTCTACTTGAACAAGGAAGCAACCTAATAGGTTTGGTTATTTATTACTTGATTCTAGTTGTACTTTTGCCTTGCTTACTAACACTGATGAGCCTAGAACTATGATAGAGGCTATGGGCATGAAAGATTCAGGTTCTTGGAAGGAGGCCATGGAAGATGAGATGGCTTCTTTGGAAAAGAATAAAACATGGGACTTGGTGCCTTTGCCTAAAGGACGGAAACCTGTTGGATGCAAATGGGTGTTTAAGAAGAAATTTGGTGCAGATAGCAGTGTTGAAAAGTATAAGGCCAGACTGGTTGTGAAGGGGTATCTACAAGTGGAGGGAATTGATTATGGTGAAATTTTCTCTCCCGTTGCAAAGCTGACATCTATTTGGTTCCTGTTATCTCTTGCAATAGCTTATGATTTAGAGGTGGAACAGATGAATGTGAAGATAGCATTCCTTCATGGTCATTTGGAGGAAGAGATTTACATGTCACAGCCAAAGCATTACATAGAGAAAGGTAAAGAAAATTTGGTTTGCAAGTTAAAAAAGTCTTTGTATGGTTTGAAGCAGTTTCCTAGGATGTGGTACGTGAAGTTTGATGCCTTTGTGTTGTCAGTTGGATTTCTGAGATCGAAATTAAATCATTGTGTGTATTATAAGTTTGACAATGATCGCATTCTCATTATTGCATTGTATGTTGATGATATGCTATTAATCAGGAATGGTAAGAATATGATTTCTGATTTGAAGTCTTAGTTGTCAGTACAGTTTGAGATGAAAAATCTTGGGGCAGCCAGGTACATTTTAGGAATGGAAATCAGAAGAGACAGAGCTAACAGAAAACTTTGGTTAAGCCAGAGTAAGTATGTGAAGACCGTGTTGGATAGGTTCAGCATGGCAGATTGTAGACCATTGTGTGTTCATGTTTCATTGGGGACAAAGTTGTCTATTAATGATTGTCCAAAATCTCCTAGTGAGGTGGAGGACATGAGCAGAGTACCTTATGCTAGTGTTGTTGGTAGTTTGATGTATGCTATGGTCTGCACAAGACTAGACATTGCCCAAGCAGTGGGAGTCCTTAGTCGATTTATGGCTAATCCTAGACGGGTACATTGGGATGCAGTTAAACAAGTGTTTAGATATTTGAGGGGTACTTCTGAGTATTCCATATGTTATCATGGTAATGCTATAGGACCTCCACATTCAATTTGTATTCATGGATTTATGGATTTTGATTGGGCGGGTGACATTGACAGCAAGAGATCCACCAGTGCTTATGTGTTCACTATGTTTGGTGGTGCAATTAGTTGGATGAGTAAGTGACAACCTGTGGTTACTCTATCCACGATAGAAGCTGAGTATATGGAAGAAACTCATGCTTGTAAGGAAGCCATTTGTCTTAAGAGATTGTGTTCAGATATTGGTGTTGATGTAGAATAGATTACGATTTGTTGTGTTAGTCAAAGTGCGATTTGCCAACAAAGAATCCAACTTTCCATGCCAGAACAAAGCATATTGATGTATAGTTTCACTTCATGTGAGACATGGTAGAATATGGAAAGGTGAATTTGGAGAATGTAGACACTTTAAATAATGTTGCAGATGTATTGACTAAACCGGTGAGCATAGAGAAGTTTAGATGGTGTTCAGAGTCTATGGGCCTCTCAGCCTATAACAGTTAAATCCTGTTATTTCCATTAGCTCTTACAAGGTGTTCAACAAGTGGGAGAATGTTGGGAATTAAGGTGTCTCAAGCTTAATAATTCCTTGTATTATTTCATTGTATTTATTTATTTATTGCCTATTATGTAATTAGGATGCAAATCTTGTTTTGTCATCTTGTGGGAGTTGGCATGGTGATGTGTGATTCTACGTGGAAGGTGACAAGTTGTAAATTTGTCCTCACATGAGGAGATAGGCATCCCACTTAGTGGTAGGAATATTTTACCATGTGTCAGCATCTTGGATAGTGTGTAAGGGAATATTGACCGAAACAGTCATGATGGATTCCTATGACAAATCTATGACGTGTAAGAGTCGTAAATGGAAGATTCTATGATAGGTGAAGACATGTGTCACAAGACATCTTGGAAGAAGGCATCTTTGGGCATCCTAAGGAGGGTTATGACATGTTGTAAGAGAATATGCTATTTATAGCCTATGTATGATAGATTCTCTTATAGCTGTACAATATGACAGCTATGACAAATTCTATGACAGTCATAAGTGTCGTAAGAGTATCTGTAATTGCCCAACTTGGGAATAGGTGACCTCTTTGGGACCGGGTGACTTGACAAGTGCCATAAACATCTTATAGTGTTGGACAAGTGTCCATAGGCATGGGTTTTGGGACATGAGACCATGTTGGACGCCCATCCCAAGATAGAGCCATTTTTGCCTTGTATCTTCTATATAAATAGGTGCTTTGGAGAGGAGATGTATTATGTGATTGACATGTACTCTTATGCTGCCAGATTGTCTCTAGATAGGAGTGTCAAAGACTCTTGCAAGAGCATTGGCTTTGTAACTATATTGTAAACCTCATTGTTTAGATAATACATTTGAGTTGTGTTTTGGAGTGTGGGGTTTTTCACCCATAAGGGTTTTCCCCACATATATCTTGTCTCTCTCTTCTTCTATCTTACATTCTTGTGTATATGTTTGCTACAATATCTCTATTGTTGAGTTAACATTGTTGTAACTGTAAAAATTAAAATGAATTTGCACTCATATTTCCTCATTAGATTAGTGTAGGAAGTGATTTCCGCACACTTAGCTTCCTTTCAATTCTAAATTTCTTGAATCCTTCAAATATTATGGCACATACTTCAATAATCTGGTAAAAATTTTCCACTATTCAGTGACAGTCATATCTCTTTGACGCAAATTTTGGAAATCTATTAGTTTCTAGTCAAAGTAAAGTTGGGGAAACTACCTTTTCCTAAATATGGCCATAAATTAATCCCAAGTTAGACTCAAAGAACTCAATCCTAATTCTATATTCTTGTTCATACACCACCTAGATGTTTCTCCTACTAAATAGTATGCTCCCCATACAGTTTTGGTGATCTTAGAATAATTTCTTATCTCAAAATAATTTTCCATCTCTATCAACCAAGCCTTGGTTGCATCTCCACTCACCATTCCATCAAACTTAGGAGGCATAACTTTCTTCATATCTCAGGCTAGCTTTCTAGTAAGATGAGTTTTTGCCTCATTTTGAATTAGTGAGTCTTGATTATTTACTCTCAGTTCACCATGAAAACTAAATTCTTCTCTTCCTTCAAAGTGGTGTTCTTGATTTGTTTCTCCCTCTCTAACTTCATGTTCCAGGGTTTCCAATCTTTCTTTTGTTTCATTTAAAATTGATGAAATTTGATCTAGTTTTACCATAGGATTATTTTCAAGATCTGGGACATCCGGGTTCCCTTCTGATTGGTTTCCAGAATGTTCCATAACATTACCTATCCACACCTAACATTTGCATAGAAATTTATCAAAACATGGAACTTTTTGATATACTATCATAAAATTACAAGTTCATAAATACATAAACTTGGAGATTCATCATATAAACATTTTCTTATTCTAAAAGCCAAAATTTTACTTTATTCACTTTCTAGATTTTTATATCTGTATTCAAATACAAAAAAAATTATGTTTTTCAAGTACAAGAAATGTCTACATATCACTTTCTGATAGAGGAATTTCCTTGAGTTCCTCCTCCCTATCAGAATCGAGTAACACAAACTTAATGGGTGGATGTACTCGTGAGTACTCAATCAACACCTCTTTCTCATAAAAGATGCATCTCGACCACACCCAAAAGGCATGTCACAGTGGGTGGATGGTTTACTAATCTTAACAATAGTAGGGGTTGGCAACCCTTTTGCCTCCTCAATCCATTTCCTCCTTTCTAGGCGAATACATTTGAGTGCATCAGCTAATGTTTCAAAATCAGTAAGCCAAGCTCCATTTGCATAGCTCACTATTTCTTTCATCTTTGGTTCTGAAGATGGCTCTTTCTTAATAGTGATCTTAGGAATATCACTAGGTTTTGTTTTCTTGGCTCTCTTTATTTTCCTTCTCTTTCCTGCCATTCTAGCACAAGGGCAAATGTTTTATCATTAGCATATCTTTCCAATCTTGTGAAACCTCACAATGAGATCCAAGGTCCAAGTGTTAAACCTAGTAGCTCTGATACCATGTGTTACATTCCATCTAGATTATTAAATAAACAAATACAAATATTAAACAAATAAATTCTATTTTTTCTATATATATAATGAACTTGCTTCCATCATTAATAAACTTGCTAATCCAAAGTTCAATAAATAATTACAATATATGATTGCTTCACATGCAACCTACATATTTTACATATTTGTCAAGTATAAATACAAATGGTCTCTTTCCTTGCGACTACAACATGTTTCAATTTCTATTTACATAATAAGTAATGTTTTGTATTCACAAGCCTTAGGCAATCAACTACAAGAGAGAGAGAGCATCACCCTGGTGCTTTTTCTCCAACCACAGACCAGTGGTCCCCTGCACACCTTCCATATGGAAGTGGTCTTTCCCTTTGTGAGGGTATAGATAATGTGAAACAACTGATTCCTTGTGTCATCTAAGAACTAGTGCGGTGTCCCAGTTATTAACAATTGGGTTTACAACTCTAGTCTAGCTCTAGCTATGTATAACCACCTTGATTGTTCATCTATCTAGTACACAATGAACCAAAAATATAAGAAGTGACTTTTGCATTACTTTGGCAAAATTTTCATATAATGAATCATATGTTCACACACTCTTTTCTCGACTTGGAGACTACATTCTTATAATTTAGTAAATAATATATATCCACATATTGAGACTTGTTAACTTAATACTAGTCTATCTAACTTAGAATATTCCCTTATTCTAGTACAAGTATAAGATGAGAGCTTAGGTGACTTATAAACGTACAATGAAGCCCTCTTTACATCCTTGCAATCTCAGGTTTATAACAACCTATCATTCTACTCAAAGACTTGCCGACCCATTTCCATGCTCTTTAATACACATATTATTGTTGAACACCCAAAATACTGAGAGGGTGGGTGAATCAGTATTCTTTGAAACCACCTAATCATTTAATCATTCATTTCACATAGTATGTTTAACTTGCATTAAGAAAGGAAAGCATGAAATTAACCATTAAAGCATATCACACATGAACACCAGATTTTTACGTTGAAAACCCAAAAAGGGAAAAACCACGATGATGATTAGCTCACAATATATATTAATAAAGAAACTGGTTAAGGTTGATACAATTAGTGGACTCACTATCCAAGAATGCTCACTGTAGGTGGCTCACTGTCCTGAAAAGAAAGAGATAGAAGAAGCCTGGGGTGGCTCACTGCCAAAGAGAAATTTTAGAGTGCATCTGATTTATACTGAGGACACAGTTCAACTGAAGCTTAATATACTAACTCGATACACTTCATCTTCATATCAAACTTATCTGATCCCTTTTCTCATCAAACTCTACTTGACTATACACTTACTTCTTTCACACACACCACACCATCAAAATCACACCTTCACACAAGAAATCAATCTTGTGTATATACCACTTTCAAATAAACCATCAAACAACTCGGCATGATGAATGTACCATGTGACTTCTTTTCCTGTCGGCCCAAAACTCAACTCCATATGCTTTGCGAAGAGAACCAAAGCATGTAACACATTCATATAGGTCAGTGTTACCTTTTGAGTCGCCCTTGTTTATTTATGTATCGGTAATATTTCTTGAACAAAAGCCGGTTTATCGTGCTATATTTCCGGTCATACCCTTGTTCCGTAAATCAGCTCTTGGTCCTTCAATTTTTACCCGTGCGTCGCCTTTGTAAACAAAGTTACTTAAGCTTTGAACCTTTGAACCTGAACCATTTTCAAAGTCAAAGGTTCAATGGTTCAATGTGTCTGAAGTGTCATATAAAGCAAGTTGTCTTGTGTTTGCCTCAAGCGTCTTGGAACTTTCGGGTTGAACTCGAACCTTTCGCATGAACTCTTCGGCAAGGTTCAAGGTTCAAAGTTCAAGGTTCAATATTCATAGCCTTTTCATCCATCAGGTCGCACAGTTGCCTTATATCATGTGTCGTTGAACCTTCATATTGAACCATGTCTTCCCAAGTTCAACGGTTCATAAGTCAAGTCCTTGTTTCCGTAAGATAGTTTTTTGACCCAATACATAAGGTCCAGTTGGCATGTTTTGAACCTTCATATTGAACCACCGCGTTGAACCATGTCCCAAAGGTTCAATGGTTCAATGGTTCGAGGATTTGATAAATTTGGTCCCATTTGCTCCCGCGGTTTTCCAAGCCAAATTTAGCGGGAAAGTTGGAGGAGATTTTGTCAGAAACTCATCATAAAAGCGAGAGCTCTAATTTAACGGAGGCTACGGATAATTATTGTACCTCATGATGGCGCGTGAACATTACTTTCTATTAATGAACAAATCAGAGTTCACGTCTCTTCGAATATTTTTGGCACGTATTGTTCCGAGCAACAATCATTCATTCTGGTAAGTGCCATTATTAACCAAGAACAAACCAATTTTAGCAAGTAATCATACTGTGCGACGCGGAGAAGAATAGCGCTGGAAGTGTAAGGCTCTCGTTTTTTCAAGTTTTCGCAGTGAATTCAAATTTCCTGAAGGTGAGTTCTGTTTCCCCTGTACTATTCCGAATTCTTATACTGGAAAGAAGAGCCCCTGGAATTTTTGTTATTTTCAAATTTCAAATTGCTATATCATAGTCTTCCAAATATGTCTTTGAAGTCTACATGTTTGGGGGATGAACACGGCCCCAGTCTTATTTATTCTCACTCAGAATTTGGGGATACTGCTTTGGTTCAATATGACTTAGAGGAATTCATAGGAAGAACTAGAAATCTTGTCCAAACCCCCTCCATGAAGAAAATTGTGGACAGTGGTTTAGTTGAAGCCACAGCCTTTCCTCAAGCTATATTCTGCCCCGAATTGGTTCAAGAGTGTATAAACAGATATGATCCCCAACACAGGTGTGTCAGAAAAGCAAACGGGGATGTGTTATTTCACGTTGACAGACAAACCCTCATGTCTGTGATGAAGATACCACCTAAGGAGGCGTATTCTAATCTTGACATTACTTCCTCCAATGGGTATTTCTCAGAAAAGAGACCAACGTACAGAAGTGTGATAGCAAGAAATTGGCTGCTAAAATTTCAAAATGGCGGTTCAAGGCTGCCCAGACCCCTTACTAGAGATCATTTAATACAGGAAGTAAGGGATATTGTGGTGTTATTGAACAGATTGAGAGGCAATCAACATGCCTATTACTGGGAAGACTGGATGTATTTTTTTATATACAAGTCGTCCTTCAGGGTGAACAATACTTGGATTGGGCTGAGATAATAGCTGACTATCTACATCAGAGTTTAAATAATCGTCTGGGCAACAGGGATTTCTTTATGTCTTCTTATCTGTTTTACTGTTTAGCATCCACAAGAGATTGGTTTGACCTGCCTCATGAGCCTTTAGATGAGAGCAGCAAAATTTATCAATATTACTCACAGTTGCAAAGAAAAAATTGTTATGAAAATTACAAGAGGATCAATGATGTCTTCACCAGGAAGATGACCTATGAATTGACAGGCAACCCAGGTAAGAGAATGACCAGTGAAGCAATGCAGCTAATCAGTATCTACGGTAGCTTTTTCATCCAATTCTCTGAGTTCACTTATATCAGAGTTGGGGGATTCGATGGTGAACCAATGAAGTTGCCCAGATATGTATTTGATCGTTTTGTACTAATGGAGGTATGTCGGCAATTGGCGCATGTTGATAAAAAATTCCCATCAAAAAGGGGTTGTGGTATTTCTTTTCCTGTTGAACTTGGGCATTATTCATGCCTATCAACTTCTGATGCTTTAAATCTGGAGGTGAACCTCAAGAGGTTCAATTTTCAATTCTTCACTGCTAGGGCCAAATTCGACAGTAAAAGTTTTGTTAAAGATAACTTAGATTTTGAAACAGGGCACTCACACCTTCCTAAGCTGGAGGATTATTGGATGGATTGTCCAGATGAATTTGAAGTTAGGAGAAGGTTATGGTGCAGATTTTCTTTAAGGCAAATAATTACCTTTAATTTAGACATGGACATTTCTGGAATTCTTGTTGATGATGAAGAAGTGGTTGATCCACAATTTGAGAAGGTGGAGCACTTACCCATTCCAGAGGTGGATTGGAGCAAGAGGGAGGAGGACAAGATTGAAATTAAGACCCTCCCGGTGATAAGGAGGACTGAAAAATGGTTGAGAGAAAAGAGGCAACAGGGGTCTCGAAATAAAAATGTTCAACAATTATCTTCAGTGGTTGCATCACCGCTTCCCCTGGATCCTTCTAATCAACCTCTTGCTATCTGTGGTGCAGGTGCTTCCGAGCCATCACCTGAGAAGAGCCCTGTCACCAAGAAATCCAGAAGGGTCCTCACAGATATTCTGCCTTCTCGTGTCACCAGGCTGAGAACCAAAGGGAAAAGGAAGAAGCTAGTTTCTGAAACAATAATTGTCGACTTAAATTCAGAGGAAGAAGCAGAGGATCCTATGGGGGACAAAGAGCCAAGCCTGAACAGAACAGAAACAGCTGACACCGGTTCACAGTCAGAGATCTTTCTAGACGTCCCTGAGGTGTTGATGATTTCAAATGAACCTTCTGACGGAGAGAAGCCCAGGAAGACAGTCTCGGACCCTGCACCGAAATGGCTGGAAAGCTCTATATCTGACAAAAAGAAGGTGATTCCTTTTGTTCTCCCTCTGGAAGACATGGTAAGTAAATGTCTGGGGAAGACCCCCAAGTCCAAGAGACTTAAAACAGTGTCCAGGATAGATGTTGACCCAAGCACTGGTAACTGGAGTGCAGAAATAGCCAAGCCAGTGACCGAGGGAGAGGTTCAAGATCCTACAGTGCATGACTTCATTGTGGAGAAGATAGATCTCGGTACTGCCTCCAGAGCTGCAGATGTACACCATCTCGAAGCTTCCACTAAAAGAATGGTCAATCGAACGATGAAAGATGAAAAGGACAAAAGAGAGTTAAAACAAGCTCTGCGTGCAATGGCAGAATATATTGAAGCCATTAACAATCCTAACCCACAGCCAATCTCACAAGTTCCCTTGTCTTTCGACCCAAAGTCACCCGTCAACCAGAAAATGTTAGATCAAGTTCATAGGAGCAAAATGGTCTCAAAAACATTTGATAGCTGGTTAGACAGCATTGAGCAAAAAGGAACTGAGTATATTCATGAACTCAAAGGCATATATGACCTGACTGCTACTACCATTGAAGATCTTAAAGCACAGGTTGCTGTCTGGGCTAAGGACGAAGGCAAGTGGACCAATGTGACGAACCAAATAGAGGAAGTTCGAAAATATGGGCTGGAGAAGTTTTTGGCAGAGATGAAACTGACTGGTGTGGATGAGGATTTATTGTATGTAAACAAAAAGAATATTGAATGGAGGAACTCCATATCTCGACAAGGACGCTTTGAAGTCTCAAAGCTAATTAAGGAGATAACGGACTTCACTCAGTCATTGCAACATGATTTACAATGTATCGATGTGAAATACTTGAAGGATGATGGAAAGCCTGTAGAAGATGTTGAAGCAGTAGTCCAATCCTTCAGAGATAAAATCCGCTTTGTTAAAGAAAATGATAATATTCTGATTGAGGATTTCTCCAGAGTTTCTAAAGTCGAATCCCTGCTCTACCTCTGCATCGACGCACTCCCTGAACACAAGGAAAAATTCAGGAAAATGCGAAGGGAAAAGGAGGTCTGGAAATTAAGGATGAAGCATATAGGCATACCAAACTTTCCTAATATTCAAGAGTTCGTGGCTGCCTTTCAGGAGTGGAGAACCCAGCATGCTTCCCAAGCTCTCGACAGCAAATCAGGGGATGCTGATTCATCGCCCCAGTCATAACCTCATTAGCTCTTTCTTTTTCAGTCCCTTAATTTATGTTATTTCTGGCAACTTTGATCTTTTATAATCAGTTCTTAAAACTAAATCCCGTATGGGTCAGAGTGATGTTAACTCTGGGTTTAATTTGCTCGAGGACATGGTTAAGGATTTCATATATATATGTTTTTCAGAATTTTTTAAAGGAGGATAGAAGTTAGAGAAAGAAAGGAGGAAGGGATTTGCAGAAAAACTGTGTTTATTTTTTTTACATTATATGATGATTGTTTGAGTAAATTTTCATCTGTGAATGAGAAGAGGAACGATTGCTGCTTATTTGGATCTGTGCGTCTAAATGTGTGAAATTTGATTTTCTGTGAGAAATCTTCTTTTACCTGGTAATTGCTCTTTGTTTGAACAACCCATCATATGTGTTATTTTCCTTACTAGTTCAGCAAGTTTGTATAAATATATTCATGTATTCGAATGTATTAAAATAGAATCCGTGCATTCTATCCTGCTGCTGTATGAATTTATCGCATTCATGACATGGCTATATATGGATGTTAGTCAGCCTTAGGCGTTTTCTGGTTAAAAATGCATTCAGTTAGCTGAATAAGCTAAAATTCATTGAAAATCATAAAGGGAGCTGTACCTAAATTCAGAGGGGAACTAATTCAAAAGGTTCACCCATTTGTTGTTTAACTCATTTGTTCTTGAAAGAAGGGTATAGAGTCAGAATAAGTAATTTTCAGAATAAGGGCAAATCTGTTAACCAACAGTCAGCACAACCAATAATTACTCCTGTGCCATTATTTCATACATGTCATAGCTCCGCACAACCTTAACTCCTTTAGGTTGACTTAACTGGTGAAGCAGCAATAGAATGAACTAATTGTTAGTTCATAATTCAACGTGTGGACCACTAAAATGCTTACCATTTGAATCATACACACCTTTGACACCCATAACCTCTTCCTCAAAATTGCATGACAAGATATTCATCTACGGTGGAATGCAAAGCATTCCAATCTGTCACTGGCTCTGTCATTACACTATCATTACAGAGTTTGATACTCTGTCAACTCTAACTTTCACTCTAGATGACTTTAAGACTTGAATCTTTGGATTTAGACTCCTTTAGCATGCACTATAATTACTTTACAACCATAGAGAAAAACTCATTATAGCAGAGAAGTCTGGACTGAAATACTGTGACCCTGTCTTAGGTTTTGGTCAGTAAATGCCTTAGGAAAATCTTCAACATATTATACTTGACTGCAAAGAACCAAAAAGAAGACATATCATGCTTGGATGTATTCTTCATCATACTACACTTGGTAGCTTCTCCAGATCAATACTTGGGATATCATACTTAACCAAACCAACACAACTATACCTGTATACCTTACTAAACTTCTCCAGACCAACACAACTATGCCTTTAACCTTTGTTGCCATCAATGACAACATTACTTATTGCCATGCTTATCATTCTCTGCATCATCATGCTTATGTTGCCAACAATCTCCCCCTGTGTCATTGATGGCAACATAACCAAAACTTCTCCCCCTTTGTCATCAATGACAAAGGAACTATTTCTATATCTACAAGTCAAGAATTCTCCCCCTATCTCAAAATTGATCTTGCTTTATTATATACATACTCCCCCTTACTATTTTATTTCTATACATCAAAACATCAAAATGTGTTTCCTTCTAACCTTCTACATATGTATAAGACATCAGAAATAAGAAACTTACTGACTGGTGGGAAAGATATCCTTGTAAATGTTCTTCAGCTGTATCACTACAGAATCCCAATGCATCTTGGCGGAGTTTAGTGTTTGTATTTGTCCATTGACCTGCAAGAGCAATTCTTCTACCTTTTCCACTATTGTAGGAGCAACTGTCATCATCCTAACCTTATCAGCTTCCTTTATCAATCCTGTCAATGCAGCCATCTTAAAGTTGACTATCTATCTTAGTTGACCAATTTGATCCTTTATTGATTGTCTTTGACTCTACAATTTCTTTATTATGGCATGAGTCTTTTCCACTTCGGCCCTTAGATTTTCATTGTTATATTTCAAGGGGTCATAATTTCTAGAAATATTTATTATTTGCATCTCTAGGCCACCAATCTTGTCTTTTATTTTTGGAAATAAAAAAGGATGATTGTGATTGATTGGTGACATTGTATACAACCTAATGAATGTGGTGGACTTAACATCATTGGCTAGTACACACAAGGTATACATCTTATGGCTAAATGGATTTCTAGACCTTTATAGGGATCAACTACTTGTAAGGATCTCCTTTGATTTTTAATTAAGATAGCTATAACATCTAAACACGGGCCTCTATTTGGTGGCAAGACAAAATACTCTTAGCTCCATAGTTCAAGATTTTAGTTTCTAAACAAGTTAAGACTATTTGGAAGGCATGGAAGACTATTTCCTCTCCATTGTGTTAGCAAAATAGTTCTCTCAATTATGGATTGAATTTCACTATTTCTTTAGTGATGTGGAATAGAGTGGTTCAATTAGATGACAAACTACTTGCTTAAGTAAACAAACATCTAGAAGGAAAATTCTTGTTTAAAAAAAGTGTGCATACCTTTGTTGATTTATGGGACCTTTCTACATTGACTTGGAAGAATGATAGTGGTACAATGACTTGGAAGAATGATAGTGGCTAAAAATTGAACTCAAGCTTTCTAAGAAGTAGCTGCAAACTATTGACATAGTGTAAGCTCATGTCGCCCCAAATTTGAGGTCTAGTTTCTTTGAAGATAGGTGATAACAAACTGGCTATAGTATTCAACTTTTCCTAATTAGTGTACATCAAAGACTCTTTTCCCAATTAATGTATCAAAAACTTTTTACCTCATTTAAGATTGATGAGAGATTAAAATGCAAAGTGAAAATGCTCCTTCCCATCCAACAAATTGTATAAGCTAAGCTTTGCTATTTGGAAATCAAAAGCTATAGCTCAAGCTCAATTTATGAGCTAGAAACTTCTCTATTACCAATTGCCTATTGGCAATCACTTTCACTTCATTCAACCAGTTCCATTGTATTGTCTATTTTGCTAAGGAAAAAGAATATAAGAATGAAGAGCTTCTGGAAGAGACTGTGTTACTTTTTTTGGATCGACCTTTCGGATCACACTCCATGATCCATCATTAGAATGAGAAGAAGAGAATTAGTGAGTTGTGAATGTAGAGATAGTTGTATAAAAGAGAGAGAGGGAGGTGTGGGCACAGATTTTAACCTAAGGAGAGGAAACCAAGAAGGTAGGAGAAGAGTTAAAAAGTCAAAAGAGAAAAGACAAGTAAAAAGGAAACAACATAAATATGAAAATGCATAATTCTAACTAACTTTATTTATATGTATATCAATATAAAATGAGTAAAGAAAACCATAAAGAAGAGAAATACTAAAACACAAGTATAAATAAACAACTATATATATATATATATATATAAAGAAACAAATAAATAAATATGAATACTTATATATATATATATATATGAATACTTATATATATACTGAACTGCACTTGGAACCCCCTTCTTAACTCCCTCATAAACTAAACCCACCCCTCTGCTCTCGCTTCTCCTCTCCTTGCCTCTTGTTGGTTTTGCCTCTACCTTCTCCCCCTCTTTTTCCTTTCTCCTTGCCCCTCCTTTCTTTTCCTCTTTCCTCCTATCCTACCCCACACCTCTCCTCCTAATGCCCTCGAACCCTCCTCATTGTTTGCCCTCACCTCCTCCCCTCTTGTCCCCCCTCCTCTCTCTCCCATCCCAAAGCCCATTCGGATTCCCCCTCATTTTTTCCTTCCTCTTTCTTTTTGCCCTTGACCCCTCTTCCCTATTCTCAATCACCCTCACTACCTCCCCTCTTGCCCCCCCTCTTCTCTCTCCCATCCATGTGCCCCTTCTGGATTCCCCCTCATCTTTTTCTTTTTTTTCTTTCTGCCTTCTTTGCCACTCTCTTCCCTGCAGTGCACCTCTTATTTCTAGCCTTGGTCTTTCTCTTTCTGGTTTCTTTCCTCCTATCTTATTTCTCCTCTTGTTTATTTTTTGCATGCTATCTATACGTTTTACTTTATATATATATATATATATATATATATATATATATATATATATATATATATATATATATATATATATATAATCTTGCATATATATAAATTAAAAATAAATATAAATACTTATATACATATCCATGTAAGTATTTATATTTATTTTCTTTCCTTATCTTTTAATTTTTCTTTTATTTCTCTCTTTATATTTTTTACACACACACACACACACACACACACACACACACACATATATATATATATATATATATATTATTCATACACTTATAGATAAATAATGAAATAAAAGTAAATATAGATATTTATATACATATGAATATGTATATAAGTATTTACTTTTACTTTTATTTTTATTTATTCCTGTCTTTATACATATATATATAGAAATAAAAGGTATATATAAATACTTATATACATATGGTTATGCATATAAGTATTTATATTTACATATACTTGTTGATATGTATTTAAGTATTTTATATATTTTTATTTATATATATATAACTTTTGGCTTATAGGCATGTGTGTTTGTTCCATCGTTCTTTGTGTTTTTCCCCTCTTCTTTAGGATCTATCTTATCTATTTTTTGAACTTTCCATTATTTTTAATGTACCTCCTTACTCATTTTTATTCTATTCTCATAGGTCTTACATCTTTCCTTTCTACTAAACCTATTTTTATATTCATAGGCGATCCTTTTTATTTTTCTTTATTTATTGCTATTTTTTCCCTCCAAACTTTTCCAATCTTCACGCTTAGTAAAAATAAGAATAAATATATTGTTTCAATGTTTATGTGTATTCCTTTAACAATGTTTATACAAAAAAAGAAATAAAAGTAAATATAAATATCTATTTACATGTGGATATGCATATAAGTATCTATATTTACTTTTATTTTATTTATTTCTTTCTTTATGTATATAGTTATACATAGAAAGAAAAAAGTAAATATAAATACTTATATACATATGAACACACATAATACACATATAAGTATTTATATCTACTTTCTTTCATTTTCTCTCATTACTCATATTTATATTATATATACTCATACATACATAAGGAAAGAAATATAAGTCAATATTTATATACATGTGGATATGTATATAAGTATTCATATTTATTTATTTGTTTCTTTCTTTATATATAGTTGTTTATTTATACTTACTTGTGTTTTAGTATTTCTCTTCTTTATGGTTTTCTTTACTCATTTTATATTGATATACATATAAATAAAGTTAGTTAGATTTATACATTTTCATATTTATGTTGTTTCCTTTTTACTTGTCTTTTCTCTTTTTACTTTTTAATTCTTCTTCCTATCTTCTTGGTTTCCTCTCCTTAGGTTAAACTTCATGCCCACACCTCCCTCTCTCTCTTTTATAGAACTATCTCTGCAATCACAACTCACTAATTCTCTTCTTCTCATCCTGATGATGGATCAAGGAGTGTGATCCGAAACGTCGATCCAAAAAAAGCAACACAGTCTCTTCCAAAATCTCTTCATTCTTATTCAATGGACTCTGAAAATATCATGTCTATGAAAAAGAATATACCAAACACTTGTTCTGGTTGTGTTTGTGCTCCTAAATCCTTTGGGAGTCCATCATCAAATCTATACCAACTACCTTCTTTATGAAATTTACTTTGAAATCTACATTATTAGGGATCAAGAGCACTCTACTTAAATATGTACTGCTATGTTTCCTAACAAAACTTTACCTCTTAGAATTATAATAGAACTTCTATCCAATCTTCTTTTTCAGGTTGCCACTCTTGCAAACACTATGTTCGAAATTCTACAGAATAACTTACAGCTCAAACAATAAATAGAAGACATTTTGAAGCAGCTGGGCATCATTACTAAACATTAAAGTCATCTAGCCAAAATTATTGATGAAATCTCTCAGAATTCAGACCTTGTCATATCTGCAAGGTTTCTAAGAACAAAGTCTTTATAATAATGTCGGAGGTGGTGTTTTTTCTGTTGGTTCTTGTGTCTAAGTGATTCTCTTTGGTCCAGAGTTGTTGGTGGAGGAGACCAATTTTCTTTTGTTGCCGTGGACCTTATCTAGCTCACTGACATTACAGGGTTGTAAGTGTGTATGCTCTTCATTTGGTCTTTGTTCAATTTTTTCCATGGCAGTTTGGATATGTTCGATTGCTGCTTGTATGTTTTGACTACTCTGTGTTTGAAAGGTGTTTGGTCTGTCATTTTCCCACTTTGAGCTCTGATTATTGACCAGAATTAACTTTTTTTAACTGATGAAGTGGATGATATTTAATACCAATATCTCTTTCTGTGGTGTATACGACTTATTTTTCTTCTAAAAAGAAGATTGGAAAAATACAGACGACAGCAAACAAAAGACCGAATCACGTAATAAAATTCTATACATCATAATGTTAAAATCAGTCAAATTTTCATATACAAGTGGTCACTCTATATTAAAAACTTGATCTGAAAATTTAAATGCTTGGATTCGCCGACCCCAACAAATAAACCAAAAAAAAATTATTACGATCCCAAAGAGATCTACACGTGTTCTTGAGATTTACGTTGAGTTTCAAGTTGTTCGGAATGAGGATTGTTTGCTGTAATACGCTGAGGCCACACTTCTCCCACATTTGTGCAGCAATTTATGACTTGAAGCTTTCTTTCCATTTAAATATGGATCTAATACTTTCTCATAAGCCTCCAGAAATACCTTTCGGAAAAAGCCGCGTGAAAAATGTTTTGAAATTCTTTGACCGCCAATATGTTGATAATCCACTTTTGGGGAGAGAGATGACTAGTGTGTGAGGTATTCATAGGAATTGAGCAAGAGCTCCAATTTTTTTTTCATAGAAGGTAATATGGAGTCTTCATCTATTTATAATTAAAGTTTGGAGGTAAGATTTATTACATAATTCAAAGAAAGTAGTGAGACATCTGATAAAATTGGAACGATACGGAGAAGATTAACATGGCCCCTGCGCAAGGATGACACGCATAAATCGAAAAAATGGTATCCTTAAAATGAACATCTAAAGATTTAACCAAAATTTTATTATGGAACATCTAATGGTCAAGCACACAAAGTACTACTATTAACCAAAGTTCAAATCCCTCATAAGTGCAATTGAGTTAGTTTCTACCCCTAAGTGCCTTTGACAGACTAGTGCCCTTACTCATGGTAGGTTAGCCAAGAAATGACTACTAATTTAGATGTAAAAACACAAAAAGTGTCATTTGTTGTTAGAACAACTTCATACTTTTATTTAAAATACAACTTAAATGCAATCTAAATTATCCTAATACCTTTTAATAATTATAAATATTTTTACATCTAACCTTTATATTTGACATAAGAGTCTCAATAGTTAAACACATATAACACCATTTTTATATTAAGAAAATGCGATATTTTTGTTTAAAAAGTAACGTAAATACAAAATAAATTACTATCAAATATTTTACTTAGCCTTTAGAATGTTAATAATTAGGCCTAAATTACAAAGTGTTAAAATCGATTGGACAAATATAAAGAGACCTTATCCTCTACCAACAATGTGGTGTCGAAAGAACATGGAGCAACATTAGAAAGGGATTGGGGGGTGCCTCTTGCTTGCTAAAGGGATTGGAAAGAGGGAAACGAGGACTATGAATTAATGAGAAAGTACTCAGTTGCCAATAATAGCTTTGACCTAGCCTATTTTGGGGGGGGAGTGTTGGAGCACAACACCACTGAGAGGGGGGGTGAATCAGTGGTATGTAGGACTTAGTGACCTTCAAATTTGTATTTCAAAACTTTGATGCAAAAAAAATAATTCCCATTGACTGTAGATGACATCATGAAAGATTTGGACAACTAAACAGATTGATAAAAATCAAGAATGCATCAACTCAATATTGAGACTGAAAAATAATGACTCATTCGTGCACAGTATTATTGTTTCAGATAGTGATAGAAGTCTAGTATGAGTTCAAATAGATCATAGTAAATTAATTGACTTTAAGACAAATGACACATGATCAGCAAATAGACATGAGAATCAAACTCATCAATGACAAATCATAACACAGATATTTTTCTGAGTGGAGAGCCCCTGGCATAAAACCACTCGAAAATGCCTCACTGGCTTATAAAAGAATCTCACTGATTATAGGCTTCACTGGCTTACAATATTGCCTCACTGGCATATAGCATTGCCTCACTGGAATATAACATCCATTCCATTGAATCAAGTAAAACTCATACAGAGGGACACTCTGTTTCACTTGAGAACATATACTGTCAATAATGTATGTGCAGGATACACACAAAAAGCACACATTATTCACATTATATCTTTTTATATACATCTGATTACATTCCTTCAAAAATGTTCAACTATAGACAGTTTCAAAACCTGAAAACTGAAATGAAAACCAATTGACAGTTTTACAACTGCAACCTCCAACAGAATAATCAACATTTTGTTTCTGATCATAGCTAAAAATAGAAACGGTTCAAAAGAGACATGTAACTGTTAACCGTCAATAGGGTTACAAAGATCAACTACCGGTTGCCCAAGAGAAGCCCTAGGGTTATAAAAACCACAACTCCTTCATATTGCCATACAAGAAACATTTCATCTGAAAATCAATTCTGAGACAGTTATAACTGAAATGTTGCAAACCCATGATAAAGCTTTGAGAATCTGTTTCCAAGATAAAACTTAGTCAAATAAAACAACTGCCTTGAAACCCCCTTTTCGTTTAAAGGAATAAACAAATAGTTACTGCATATGGGTTAAATCCTAACCCATGTTACCAAGAACAAGTAGAAACTAAATGACCTTTAAAACATGTCGGCAGACATGAAATATCAAAAGATATGCAAGAATACTCCAGTTTTTAAAACCCTCAAACTCGAAGCAACAACAGATTTCAAACCCAACATTCAACTGTGCCACTATATTTCACATTCAGCCTTATATATGAAAAGCCATTTAAAAAGAATGAGATATAGAAAGCATATCACCTGGTATGATGACGCTGAAGAAGAAAGTCAAAAAAAATGTTACCAAAAACAATAATGTAGTCAACTTTGTCACATCTCTCAGATTCGCACATCTCTCTGATTCGCAAACTTGTGAAGAAAACATGTTGTTTGTTCCATGATTTTTCATGATAATTATCTAAAAATAGTCAAACCCTACTCTGATAAACTGTAATGATCAAATGAAGAGTCTGAAGACGAAGATCAAATGATTTTGATACTTTTAACTGGCTATTCCAGTTTGCCCTAAAGAGGGCTTTGAAATACAAAGGAGAAATGACCGCTTAGTATAGTAAATGATGTTTCAACTGATCAAAATAGTAAAAAGAATATCCCAGTCTCTTAAAAATATAAGTTCGATCAATAGACATTAATATGTGTTCACCCTAAACCAAGGTCCGCATAGAATCCACTAGGAGACGTCATTTGAACACTATTTGCCAAGTAAAGAAGATAACACAAAGTGATCATACTTTATATGACATCATATCCTTACATAGTCAAAACAGTAAATGCTAACTAGAGATAAAACAAACATGTCTTGACATCACTGCCAAAATGAATGCCAACTGAGACATCACTTACCTTACTGTCAACTGGGGTAACAAATTGCAACTGTTATCATCTAATACTCAAAATACCACAACACAGGAAATGCCACTGAGCATGATACCAAAACATATGTCACTGACAGGTATGTATATCAATTGAATATAACCACTGTATCCAAAACATCATGAGTTTTTCATCAAATGTCAATGAATGCCAATGAAGGATGCCATATTGAACATGGTTAAAGAAGAATATCAACTGATCTGTATCTCGTCAAGGCTATCAAACTGAAACATGATGTGTCAAACTGAAACTTAACACATGCCAAAGTTGTGTATTGTCATTAGGGACAAACAACTGAGAGTGAAGTCAACAGGCAGATGACCTTTCTTCAATCAAAGCTGAGAAAAAATAGCTTTGAAATTGATGGCTCATTGTTTCATTTAGCAAATCTTGTTAGCTCACCTCTTTGGTAATTTCCACAACAAATTGATGGGTAAATTGTTTTCTTAGTTGAGAAATTGGAATTTATTTATTTCCCTCAAAAGAATATACCAGTCTTGAAGTTTGAAATTTCACATTCCACCTCATTAGAATCCTATAAATTTATTTTTCTAGCTCAAAATAATAGTTGGAAAAATGTATTAATTTCACACACTAAAATATATGAAAAAGATTGATTATGAATAATACCCTAGGTTTTCACTAGCTACGAGTAATAAGGCATAAGACCAATGGTCTATTTGTTAGAAACCTAAAATAAGTTGGTGAAAAAATTGGGACCTATTTGTTCTTTTCTTGCACAATGGAGTAGTAAAAATTGGTCATTTGCTTAATTTTGAATGTTGATGGATTTCATTAGCAATCACCTCCCTCTACTTTGGTACTCACCACCCTTCCTCCTCTTCAATTTTTTGGATACTTTTATACTTATTAAAGGTGTGTATCTATGATGTAGGAGCATTCGGGCATACTGGCGATCAACATCAACAAAAAAAAATCAATTTGTTGTTCTTCAAGTTTTGGTTTATTTTGGGGTTTCATATGGCATCTCTCACTGTTGGAGACACTTTGCACAATCAGATTTGCAGGAATTCAATTTTTGCCATTTTTTTTTTTCGGCACACATTGGCAATTTTCACGGAATCTATTGTTCAACAATATGGGTGAGGTTTAGTGACAAATCCTTTGATAGGTGTGTTCTTGAATACGTTTCACCAACTGTGAAAAAATAATTGAAGGCATATCTTTCACCGTTTGTGATATTTTAATGCGAAAAGTTGGCACTAGCAATTTTACAGAAAGTTTAAAATCTCTAGATTTTTGAGGATTGAAGCGAAATCATTTTGCAGGGGACCTTGGGATGTCATTCCAAGCATACTTTCTAGTTTTTAGGTGAAATAGAGAACTTTGGTTTTTCTACCTGCCAGCACCCGATTTTGCACATCCTGTCGCAATGGTTAGTTTCGTGAATCAAATTTTGTATTCTCTTGCCCATTCCTCACTAAAAGAATTGAAAGGAGGATTCAATACTCTATTCAAAGAAGCTTAGAGGGCAGATTTGGTATTTAATTCAACTTTACATGCAAAGGAATTATTGCCTATTCTTTGAAATTAGACTTAACATATTGTAATCTCATGTTTTGAGATATTGGCAAGGCCCATAAACCGCTAGCAAGATAAAAATTTGGTGGCTATTATTAGAGGCTCCCATAATGGTGAAAAGGCGGCTTTATGTAAGAAGGAGATGCCACATTTAATGTATGAAAGTGTTAAGCATAGAATGATTATTATTTAGTTTACAGAAGCGACTATGTGGGAATAGGAAAGTGTAATGTTCCATTTTTTATGCATTGATTATTGTGTGCATTATGCTTGTTCCTAGTCTTGTGAAGGCTATCTAACATGTTCGAAAGAACTCCAAAGTTCTTGGAGTGGTCATGGTTCTGTCTGCCAATCAGTTATTTGGGTTTCTGTGTTAATGGATTATTTTTCTATGGCATTGATCTCAATGGATGTTTAGGTTCACAGTGATGCTTTCTGATGTTTGATCGGGTTCTCAATTTGCTCTCCAAGATTCTTGGAGGAGCCGTCTATTTTTGGAAAGTCTTTCGGAAGGCATCGTTTCACATCCCAAACCTTACAGAACATATTGGTTCATCTTAAATTGCATTTGGAGGCCATTTGAGATTTTCTACAAAAATTAATATTTAATGAGCGATTTTAATTATTATTTTCACTTTAGCTCCTAGGGGTGAAAATAATTAATTAATACCTAAGTGTTATAGCTCATTGAAAAGGTTTTTATGTGTTCTAAATGTTAGACACTTAAAAAGGGGGCCTCACACTTGATATTTTATTATTAGTTCAAAAAAGCCTTTTTGTGAGAAGAAATATGAAGAGATAAAAAGAAATAATATTATATTCTTCTCAAAAGGTTATAAATAAAGGATGAGAGCTCATTTGAGGGGCTATGTTATGTTTTTGGAATTAATTTTGTTTTGCAAATGGATTGAACTTGTGAGTTCTTCCATATTCTCTTGAGGACAAAAACCATCTTGAGATTGGGTGTGGTTTCAGGCAGGAATCACCATTGTGCCAAAGCTAAAGATTAGAGCAAGCTTATACAAAGTTTTACATTTGAGCTTCATGGATTTGATAGTTTTTGAAGATTTTGGTTTGGATTGGATACTATTATGAATGCTTTGATTTTAGAAGTATATCTTGAAAGAAATTTGAAGATATTGATGAAGTTTGATGTAGTTTTTTCTCTATAGGTTGTACCTTTACAGGGAGTGTCGATTTAATTTTCTAGAGAGGCTTGTACCTTGTATGTTTTGAATGTTTTGGTCTGATGATGATAAGAGAAACGCCTATATTTTAGTCATGTATTCCATTGGGAATTTCAAGTTTCAAAAGCTAAATTTATGATTTTTATTTGGTGTTATACCTCTCATGGCCATACTGTGCAGCCATACTTTCAGAGATGAGTACTTTGGTTTGAAGTCTTTGCTTGATGTTGGGCAAATTAAGATTGGAATTTGTTTTCTCTTGTTTGGGTGTTAATTTCCTTGTTTATCTTGTGGAGTTTAAGGTTAAGTAGTGAGTAGTTTAATTGGTCGTACATTGTGAAGAACCGTATTGCTTACCTGGTACGACTGGTTTCAAAATTATTTATACTATCTTTTGGGGCAGTTTAAGTATTACATTGTTATTGTCTTGGATGGGTGACCCTAAGTAGAGTGGCTTTATTGCATGTTGGACAGTGTTTGGATTGTGGTGAAGGATTTGTACCTCCCAGGCTGTATGTCCCTGTGTGAAGGAGACTAAAAAATTCTCAGTATATATCTTAGATATGAACAGTCTCTGTATTATTTTGGGATTGATGCAGGATTATAATATGTTTGAGGTAGTTTTAAGGGAGTTCTTGTGTTATGAATTTTATGAAGAGTTGAATGCATTAATAGCTATCGTATAGTGCTATCAAGGTCGGGTTTCTGTTGTCACAGACCAGTCAGCATAAGATATATGATTCTTTCTTCTTGTAACAGCTTTATACTATAGTTGGAAGTGCTAATGGTATGTGCAGGTTTCATTGTGTCATTTAGATCTTCATTTGTTGATTTATGCTCCAATGTGATGATCTTGCTATTCATGCTCTTCATATATTTATTGTAATTACTTCATGTTTCTACAAACTCACTAAGATACCCCTAGATGGTTTACTGCCAGTGTGGAAAAATGAACCTTTCTTTATTGTTCCCACCCACTGCATAAGTGGAGTATTCCCACTGAACAAGTGGATGGCTTTGTAATCTTTCTTTCTTGTTCTTTACCCACTAAAGTGGTGAATTCCCACAGCTTTGTGGATGCCTGCATATGCAGATGAATGTTTACTTGTTTGCACAATGTTTTAATTTGTAATCCAAAGCACAATATGCTCTCACCTTGCCCAATTGGGATCTTGGCGATCAAAAGTGTGGAGGAGTTTTAGTTGTGCTAACACTGTTTATCATTGTTCAATATTTTGGAAAAAATTTTGGGGTTGTATATTGTAATGTCCCTTACCTGACTTGCCCTAGAATTCGCTTGTGAATTAGGTTTAGGGTTTCTTCTCTTTTAAAGGGGTAACCTTGGGTTGAATAGATCACACATTATTTTGAATTACTACCTGCAGCATCATGTATATTCAAGTCCATATTGCTGCATGTTAGTTTTAATATCTAGTATTCATCAGTCCAACATAAACACACTTGCAATTTGAAACACATAGGTAAAAGAAAAACATTCATGCTGCCGGGGGAGGTAAACACATAAGCCCTTAGTAGCCAAAGGCCTACCACAATGCCATTGCCCAATCCCTTGACTCGGGCCTATGGTGGCTGGTCCTTTTGGCGAATCCCTCGTCTCGGGCCTAAGGGGCATGTTACAATGTGGGACCCCCATCCCTCCATGATCCAATCCCGTGACTCAGGCCAAAGGGGCATAACTCCCAATCTTGGTCTCGGGCCTATGGGGACAGAACCTAGATGGGGTTTTTAGGCAATCTACTAAGGTCTATGCATTCCCTCTCCTGGTTGAATTCATAAAATGCAATACATGCAGTTTTCACACACATTTCAAAACATACAATTTGCCTTTATTATTATAGTGTCCCTTTTTGTCTGTTGTGACTCTTCTTGAGTCAGTCTCATGCCTATTCTTTAATATTTATATATTATAGTATTTCTTATAATATTAATAATATCTCTATATTATATTATTACATATGTTATTAATAGTATTATATATATATATATTTGATTGCTTGCCAGCACTTGAATTTTATTGTTATTTTATTATTAACATAACTATAAGAGGATAGGTTAAAAGATGTTTATTTATTTTATTTATATTTATATTATATCATTTATATTATAATAAATGATATATTATATATTTTATATTATTTATACTATATCATTTATATCATAATAAATGATATATGATTTATATTATATTATTTGTTTTTATATTATAAAGTAAGATAATTATAAGTATATTTGTATTTATATTATTATAATATATGTAATTATTTCTATCATCCAAAATAATATTTTAGAAACCATCTTTATTATGTTCAAATCTGTACTTTAACAGTGTCTGGATATGGGGACATGACATATATTACAGAAAGGCACGTGGAAGGAAGAATGAAATATAATAGAGAATAAAATATCAAAAAGAGATTGGGTGTTGAAAAAAAATAGGAGAGGAAGAGTCCATTTAAAAAGAAAGAGGAGCTAAACCGCCATGGAGCTGATTGGGAGGAAGGCACACAACAAAGAGGAGTGGGTAGAATGAAAGGAAGGCGCCAGATTTGAAGAGAGAGGCAACATAGTTATAAACACACAATGACAAAAAAAGAGAAAAGGTGTGAGAAGGGTTGCGTTGAAAATTGTTTGGACTACTATAGTAGGGAGTTGGAAGAGACTCTAGGAGAATGAATAGAGGGGAGTTATGAAGCTCTACAAAGGAAAGAGTAAACAACAAGGCAGATAGAGGAGAGATTCAAGCAAGGAGAAGGAGAGGCGACACTTCAAAAAGAATAGATACAAAGAGAAAGTGGTTGCACAAGAAGATTCTGGTAGAGGGGAGATGAACATGGGGTTATGGAAGAGACTCCATTGATAGAAGTAGAAAGAGTTGAAAACAAAAAGGAGGAGGATAATAGACTCTAGTGCAGGTTGAGGGGAATTAATTGAACTAGAATGAGTTGGTTGTGAGGAAGATTGATTTCTTGAAGAGAGGCCATGAAAGGCCAATTGCATGTAGCATTTTGTTGGAAGCTTATATATGAATGTTTTGCATGTAATGAAAATTTGTTTTTTGTAGAGAAGCATTATACCTTGTTGATGAATTGAATAAAATTGATGAGGCAGATTGTGTTTGCTCTCAATTGTGAGCTTGATATGTTGATTTTGTGAGCAAAGAGTTTCTATTGTAATGTATTTGTTGGTGTGGTGAAATTGAGTGTGTTTGAGTGAGAGGGAGTACCTCTTGCATTAATCTAAACCACCATTTTAGCAAAATAGACTTCTTTGATTTTGTGAGTCTTGTTTATTGCTAAGATTTTTATATAGTTTTGTTTTGATATTCTAACTATTTTGTTTTATTTAATTCATATAAACCCTAACTCTAATTTGTTGATATTATTTCCCATATGAGTGCATAAACAAAGATTACACATAATATTTATAGATATATTTTTTGTGTGTGGTTTCTATGCAATTTTTAGTTCTATCTTATTCACATTTATCTTTTGTCATACTTCTAAAAGTTTCAGCTTCTAGTCTATAATTAGGATCAAAAGTTGTGTTTGACATGTATGTAGCTTATTGCATTCTCTACATGTAATTTGAAAAAGCTTGTGGGACCATTCATAGTATAGGTTATTGTTGGCACCTGGTATACATAGAAACAATAGAACCTACCTCAAGTCACCACATGTGGAATGCAGAGGTTGGGGTTGGCACATAGGATAGTAGTTGAGATGTCTTATAAGGGACACATCCCTATTGTATCATATAGGTAATAGAAGATGTAATATGTAAGTAGGTAAGAGAGAGAATATGAAAAGAAGAGATATATGTAGAGAAAAGACTCCCGAACCTACCATTTTGTATATAAGATTATAATGGATATATAATGGAGATATAAGGATTGGATCTAATATCTAGGTGTATATGAATGTATACATGATGTGTATAACTGATGTATTCTTACGGCACATTATATTTTCTTATTATTCGTTATGATTCTCTCACTATATCTTCTGGGATATAAACTAACTTTAAAGACTTGGTTGAGGCTCAAATCTTTGGAATGTGTCATCCCCATTTCTTTTCACCATTTGGTTCCATTTATGGGACCTTAGAAAGAATAGTGAAGAATAAATGGGATAAATTAGTAAAAGGGGAAGTGCAGAATAAAGACAAGAATTGGGAAGTAGAGAATTAAAGGAAAAAAATTATGATCTGTGGAGAATCCTCTTAGGACCTACCCTTGTGAGAGGGGTGTAGGCACCTAAGGAGATGACAAATGGAAAGGGGGAGGATGTGAAAAGATCTTGAAAATATATAACTCTTCAAGCGAAGCCGACCATGGGATACATAAGGATTAATGAAATACCATATCTAAAACACCTATGACAAAAGGGGATAATAAGAAATCAAGAGAAATTAGGGAAAGTATACAAATCGGAATGGATATGAGCATGGAAGAAAAGAAGAAGCAGACTCAAGAATGGTAAGAAAGATATCGTAGAAGGATAGAGAAAGTAGAAAAATTAGAAAAGGAATGCACCAAGAAAGTTGTGGAGGAAAAAGAGAAAAAGGATGAGCGTGTCATTATGGGTACTGTTGAGTGTGCTGATATGGGTGTTATTGGAGAGAAGAACATAGGAAAAGAAGAAAGATTAGATGAGCATGCCATAGGGGCTGTCACAGAAATAATAAAGAAAGATATACAAAATCTCAAACCGTTAACAGTACACATCAACAAGGTTACATAAATTCTTAGGAACTTAGAAGGAAGCATTAATGCTTATGACTAGTCAAGAAGGATATGGGGGGAAGAGTATAATCAAACTCTAGATATTCAACCTGATTTTACTAATGTATGGATTAGGGTTGATAAATAATGGGAACAATTATTAAACCTTATAAGAAACCTCCATCCCTTGAATTTGGATGAGGACTACCTGGACCACTTGGTTAATCGAAGTCTGATGAAGCTTAGAGAAAGAGAAAAAGATGCGGTATATGATAACATTAGTTCTAAGGTATAAGACAGTTAAAAGAAACAAAACCAGTAAATAATAAGATGTCATTAACAAACAAAAAGTCATCCCCTAAAACCAAGAGGCACTTTTAAGAGATGTAACCCCCGAACTAGGTCTCACCCCATGTGCCATATAAGACAAGAAGAATTTTGGTGGAAGAGAACAACAATCAAGTAAACAAACAAAAAGAGATTGAAGCAGAGATTAGAAGAGATTGCGAAGAGATATTGGGAAAAGATTATTTTGATATTAAGTTACAGAGAGATAAGGGAAGAGAGAACAAAACCCTAATATAGAGGAAGAAACCTAAGAAGAAAGAAAATAAAACAACACACCGCAAGAGAGCGGAAGTACTGAAAAACAAAAAGAAATCAACAATGGACTCACCAATCAAGCTGTCCATATTCAGAAAGGATACAACAGAAGAAGAAAAACATATCTTTAGTTTAGAATCAATCTGGCATAGGAAAAATGTAACAAGAGACCAAACTAAACTATTTAATTTCATGGGAACACTAAGAAATGACGCATTAAAATGGTATAGGAAGACATGCCCTGAACACAACAAATCATGGGAAGAGGTTAAGGAAAAAAATTTAGATAACTTTGAGTCTCCGAAGATCCCCAAAAAGGAGTAAGTATGATGCAAGATATGGTCATGAAAGAGGGAGAATCCATTAAGGACTATGACAAAAGGTTTAAAGAAATTACCCATGGGCTAGAGGAACCATTGACAGAAAAATAAAAGATTGAATGGTTTGTATCAAATTTAAGCCCTGACATTTGAACATTTTGTTATATGGAAAGATTTTTTATTCTTATTCAAAAGCAGTGACTATCGCCTGTTGCATAGAATCACAAACTTGGTACATATAGGATAAGAGCAAGGAAAACCTGGAGATGGAGAAGCTTCTAGACTTGAACTAGAACAACTTAAACTGAAGCAAGAAGTTCTGGCAAGGAAAGAGGATAGTCCACAAAAGCAAAGGCCTAACATATGGTGTTCATACTATACAAAATAAGGAAATTTGTGAAATGAGTGTCTAATGATAAAAGGGGAAAGAAAGGTTGTCAGGATGAAGGTAGACCTCAAAACAGTACCAAAAAGAAACAATAAAGTTTATTGTAGAATATGCGGCAATTGGGATGACCATGAAATGGAAGATTGCCCATCTCAACTCTTTAGGCTAAGAGAAGATGATGATGAGCATGAACCTTGGTGTAATCCACACCATAAGAATAGAGTGGAGAACAACAACATGGCATATGTGAAAGGACTCGCAAAAAGACCCTTGTATATTCAAGAACATGGCTATAAACATCGTAATTGGGCTAATCAAAGAAATATTAACACTTTACAAAACACAAATCCTAATCCTACACCTTACATGAATAATTATAGTAATGAAGAAAGATGCCAGTATAATGGATATAGAGAAGGAAGACGCCATGGTAGAGGAAGAAGAAGGAGAGAAGATGCAACATGCTTTAAATGCGGTAAACTAGGCCACTTCGCTAATGAATATTAGGGAGAAAGAAGGAAACAATTCAAATTTTGTAGTAGTACAGATCATGACCTATTCTCATGTGATAAGGCTCAATGTAGTACTTCAGAAATACACCACAACAGTCAAAAAGTGTTGGAATTACAAGGGTTTTGAATCTATTAAAATAATGCAAGATAACAATAAAGATAAAACAATAAAACAATACCCAAAACCTTGCACAAATTCACACTTCTGATAGAACAGGGTAGAGTGCACCCAAGCTCCACCAACTTTGTTCTATGGATGATGCAAGGAAACCCTGAAAATCATGTAAGGAAATAAACATCAAGATAAAACAATATAAAGATACATTAACCCTTGCACAAATTCAGACTTCTAATAGGATGGAATGGAGTGTACCCAATTGGATTTGTCTTATTGATCATGCAATGTGGGCTACTCATGCAACCAACATAACTTGGATGAAATGAAAGCAAAATATGATAATATGAACTTGCATGCGAAAGATTGTTGGGGGCCTTCAAACTGAAATGAGAATTTCAATTTATAGAGGGAGAGGGAATCAAATGGATGGTCAAGATTAGAAGGGTGAGGTGTGAGGTGGACAGATAGGATTGAAAGTTGAAGTTAGTGGTTATGACGCTCATTTAATGAGGATGGCATGTGACTAAAATAAGGATAGAAGTGGGGGAAATGGGATTTTTAAATTTATTTTGGAGAAGAAATGGTTATGACGCACATTTAAGGAAGTTAAAAATAGGGATGTGAGTGGGAATAAATAATTTAAATAATAAAATTATTTAAATTATGAGCTCGACATGTGGCATTTAAATAAATATTTAATTTATTTAAATTGGATGATGGAGGAAAATGGGATTAAATAAATAAGATTTATTTAATTTGGTGTAAGAGGATAAATGGATAAGAGCGATTAGTTAAATAAATGTAATTTATTTAACTAATGAGAATGATGTAAGGGGTCATAGAGCAAGATGTGTCGCAAGATGTCGCAAGGTGATGTAAGATAATGTCGAAAGGTAATGTCATAAGACATGGTCAATTTTAGGTGTCTACAAGTTTAACTCACAAAACGGTGCTTGCATAATTAGAAAGATTCCAAAAGAACAACCATAGGTAACTAGAAGTTGCCAGAAGGAACCTAACTATGAAACTGACACCTCTTACACTAAAAATTTAGAGGAAGATGATTAGTATAAAAAAATAAACTATAAACAAAAAAAACTAAAGAAGAACAAAGGAAAGACTAAAGCAACGGTAGTTACTAGACAAGACACGAATACCACAAACCCCCAAAATAGTGGAAGTGAAGAAGAGGATAGTGAAGAAGAAGAAATTGTCTTCCCTAATAAAACTCAACACAATGCAATTGTAGAGAAATCTAAAAAAATTATAACTAAGGAACAAAACAAACAAAAGAAACACACCTAGTTCTTTGCTGAAAGTGAAGTTGTGGTACTCAAACAACTGACAAACCTAACGCAACAACACAACCTAGTTGATAAATTAAGACAATTCTGCATATATATTGGAACAAACACCAAGCAAACAAATTGCAAATCCATAAAATGGGTAAAACAAACAAACAAACAATGGAAGACTAAACACTTGATGATTGAGGCATATATAAACCACAAGAAAATTAAAAACTTTATGGTGGATTTAGGCACAGATGTGAATATGTTACCTAAAAGAGTGTGGGAATAGTTAGAAAGACCTAGATTAAGTAAAACCCCCTATAACATTAGTCTAGCAGATGGATCAAACATGGGAATATTGGAAACCTAGAAAGAAGTTTCAAAGTAAACATAATGGGTATTAAACAAGTGATAGACTTTGAAGTGGTGGTAATGAAAGAGCCCTTTGATTCATTTAACACACTACTAGGGTTACAATGGTTTGTAAACACAAATGGCATTGTAGATTCCCACAAGGAGGAAATATCTTTTGTTGACAACAATAAAATAATACATATACCATTAGGGGTAGACATGGAAGAAGCTTACACTAAAGAAACCAACTATGGAGAATAGAATGATGAGGATCCTAAAAATCTTTATTCAATATCTAAACTACCCAGGGACGACACATCAGAAGAACTAAATTTGGAAGGGGAAATAGGAATATAAGATGACAACTATAGTACTAATAGTGAGGAAGTATTGGAAGCATGGTTAAATAATGAACCAGAATTGAAAACCCGAAAGATGACAGGCTTCCACAAGATATTCATGGTATAGACCAGAAAGGAAAATGTATCGCAAATCACTGCATTAACTAATAATACACCATACAACACATGTGGTAACTTAGATGACCAAAATGAGGATATATCCTTGAAATCTTGAAGATTAAACCACATTACAAAAGGAATTTCATATATCAAATTGCCAAAAATTTTAGGAGTAAGACACCTACATACATACTTGATAGAAATGGAGAAAAAATTTACAAATGAGCATACAATACTAGAGGCCATACAACATACACTAATATGCAATGCCACAAATTGGTGGAATACACATAAAAACATAGTAAAACATTGACCGGTATTCATAATCCTCATAAAAACTAGATACTTATTGGAAGAAGGGAGTATGAAATTATACCTAAGTACCTAGGCCATATTCCATTGCAAGACCATTTAGACATATGGACAATGACACGGAAAGGCACAAATGAGTATGGAACTAGATTATATGTTCATCTATTCTATTGGACATTGTCACCAATAGCGTAGACCTGCTATATAAATCAGGAAAGAAGAAGAGAAACTAGAGACTAGGGTGAAATACAACAAGATTTTCTACATACATTTTCATTTTGCAGTCCAGATAAACACATCCAAACCACACTACTAAAAATGAAAGAAATAATCTTTAAACAAACCTCAAAGAAGGAACAAGAAACACCAAAACAAAGTTTACCCCCACCTAGAACAGATGGCATATGGAAACTAATAGAGTGGATGGACAAAGAGACAAATCATAGATGCTTTAAAACAACACAAGGAAACGAAGAAGATATAAATGACTTAGAAATATAAGTCTAAGAAGGGGAAAGAGAATTAGAATTACCAATAGAACCAAAGGAGAAATAATACAATAAACCAATAAAACTTAGGGAGGAGAACATAGCAAAACAAGGTGACCCTAAGATGGCAAAGATAGTTGATTATTGCTTGATGACAAAGTGGTAGCACAAGTAGTCAAGATACTATCAGAATTTGAAGACCTATTTCCTAGGACATTCATAGACATGAAGGGTATTAAGGAAGAGGTAGGAGTAATGAAGATTCAACTAAAGGAAGGAGTTAAAATTATAAAGAAAAGACCATATAGATTGAATCCAAACATGAAGAAAAAAGTGAAAGTTGAATTGGATAAGATGTTAGCAGTAGGTATAATCAAACTTGTTGAAGATACATAATGGATTAGTCCAATAGTAGTGCAGAACAAGAAGATTGGTGAAGTGAGAATATGTGTTGATTTTAGGAAACTGAACAAATCTTGCATACATGACCCATTGCCTACACCATTCACCGAAGAGATACTAGAATCAGTTGTAGGGAGAGAGATCTATTCATTTACTGATGGGTTTTTTGGATACCATCAGGTAAAGATAAGAGAAGAGGACCATCCTAAAACTACCTTTACATCAGAGTTTGGATCATTTATGTACACAGTGATGTCTTTTGGGTTGAGAAATGTACCTATGGAATTTAGCAGAATAATGGTGAATGCATTTAAATAATTCATACATGATTTCTTGGAATTGTACCTAGATTATTGGAAAGTGTGTGGATTAGTAAAAAATCATATGCAAACCCTAAGAATGATGCTAAATAGGTGTAGAATCCTACAGATATCATTAAACTTGAAAAAATGTATGTTTGTGGTACCCTTTGGAACCCTACTAGGTCACATCATCTGTAAGGAAGGCTTAATAGTAGATCCTCTTGAAGTGACACTAATTCTCACACTATCATTACCTATGACTGTAACAGAAGTGAAAAATTTCTTAGGTTATACTAGATATCACCGCAAGTTTATTAGAGGATATGCGGCAGTAGTAGTACCTCTAGATGAACTCTTAAAAAAGAAAAGAGGTAGAAACATTGAATGGATAGACCAATGCCAAACTTCTTTTGACACTCTGAACAAAATATTGTAGAGGCACTAATATTGATATTTCCTAACTAGGATATACCATTCCACATACATGTAGATGCATCAGACATAGGAATAGGTGTGGTACTAGCTCAACCAAAAGGAACAAAAGACCATCCTATAGCATTTTCTAAAAGGAAATTATCAAAAGATGAAAAGAATTATACTACAACAGAGAGAGAAGCCCTAGAAATGGTCTATGTATTACAAAAATTTAGACATTATCTATTATCAACACCATTCATCTTCTATACAGATCATGATTCGTTAGAGTATCTACTAAACAAACTAGTCACTCATGGAAGAATCTGCCACTGGGTACTCTTATTTCAAGAATTTGACTTTAAGATAATGGTAAAACCAGGAAAGCACAATCAAGGACCAGACTACTTATCCAGGATTGAGATAGGGGATGAATCTGATAGTTAGGAGGAAGACCTTCCTGGCGTAAACCTATTTAAAATAATTGTGGTACTAGAAGAACTACATGACATAGCAAGCTTACTTTCTACAGATGAATTTCCATAAAATATGACACCACAAGAGAAGCAAACCTTAATGCAAAAGGCTTTACCTTACACATTAATAGGAGAATTACATATCATGGAAAAGGATGATGTCATAAGAAGGTAGTATACGAGCATGAAAAAGAATCTATATTAAGTGAAACACATGAAGAAGTAGCAGGAGGCCATAATTTAGGAGAAATTGTCACAAGAAAAATTAAACTAGATGGACTCTAGTAGCCTACATTATAGAAGGATGAAAAGAGATATGCCAAAAAGTGTGACATCTACCAACACATAGGAAAACCAGCCACAAGAGATGAGATTCCACTAAGACCAGTACTAGCTCAACTCCCATTTGAGAAATGGGAAATTGACTTTATTGGACCTATAGACGCCCCTGTTAAACATTCTAAAGCGAGATTTATCATTACAAGGATTGAATACCTAACCAAATGGGCAGAAGCCGAAGCAACTAAAGAATGCACTACCAAAACCACCTCAAAGATTTTATATGAGAATATAATAACGAGATCTGGATGCCCTTTAAGCATAACTAGTGATCAAGGGAAGCACTTTGTTAACAACATGATTGCAAAACTATTATAAACTTTTATGATAAAATGCAATAAGAGATCACCCTATCATCCGCAAGCAAACAGAGCAAGTGAAGCCTTAAAGAAGATAATAGGGACATAATTGACTAAAATGTGTAATGGTAATAGAGAATACTAGGACCTAAAAGTACCTACAATACTATAGGCCTACCATGCAACATATAAAAGGATAACAAAGTTCACACCCTTTGAACTAGTGTATGGAATGGATGCTACGGTACCGATGAACTTCATACTTCTAAATTTTCATACTGCACTGACTTTACATTTAACAAAGTATGAGTCCTTAGTTTAAAGAATTGAAGAACTAGAAAAATTGGATAAGAATAGATTGATTGTGGTGTACAATTTAAACCTAGGAAAGATGCGGCAGAAGGCCTGGCATGACAGAATGTAATGAGCCACACCTGTTGGTTCCTTATTTAATCTTAATGTTATTTTATTAAATTTTTGAGATCTTTCAGAACTAGACGGAGATGCAGAAGGGGTTTGTTTTGCATATGTTTGTTTTTGCTAGATATAATAGAAAATAAGGCATGCAAATGAAACCCATAAAAAGTACAATAGATATGAACAAAATATGAGAGACCCAGATCAAAAAATGACTCCAAATGAATTATAGTTGCATACCCATTTGCATTTTTGCAACTTGACAAGTCTGTTGTACATGAGCCAGCTACATGAACATGAGGAATTCACTCCAAATCATCAAACAACAAGGATCTTCCATAAACAATAAATAGCATTGAGAAATAGAACCCGAGGCAACCATTTTACATTCAAAAGAAGGCTCAAATAATGAGCGTTTGATGCCTCAAAGACCCACGTCCAGCTGCTGCTATTGTACGACCTGGCATAATGAATGCTACAGTAGAAAACCACAAAATACTCCTCCAAAAAGCTACTGTAATACAAGCAATCTTGTCACAACTGCTAATAATACTAGGCATCCATTAAAGAGGTAAAATATTGCATCTAAATGCCTCCAGAAATCATTGCAGAAAAGTATGGCCTAGCTGAAGAATGTACGGCCAACATGTGATCTAGAGAAATCTCCAAAACCTCCAAAAATCTATCCAACTCTGTATCTTCAATACTTGCTCACAAAATCTATAATAAATATGAACATGATCTCTTGAAACCTTCACCAAAATGAATTCCATTGAAGCACAACTACAAATGCTAGATGTATTTGCCTCTATAGCACCCTTGGATGGTATTGCACACCTACAAAATGTTGTCACTGTAGGAAGTTTTCATTTCCAATAGCCCTTGGGTTCGAATCCCTTCAAAACCCTCCAGAACTCTTGCAGAGCAAAAACCAAGCAAATATCAATATCAATGCATAAGCAAAATGAGGCTCTTTTTCACCTTTTATATTTCCCCAAGAGGGGTCGATGCACTTTGGAGGGAAATACTTTATTTTAATTTGCTTTATGAGTCTCCAAGGTGGGTGCCCAAACCAAGATTAAGTGACTTTTAATAATATTTCATTTCTATCACTTAACTTTTATAATTTCCAAAGTCCCATATTAAATAATGTTATTAATTTGCGTACTTTAAAATGGAAGCCCAAACGTGCATGGAATCTAGTGATCTAAAGGTCATTGGAAAGGTCTCACCAAAACGTATCAACTCTAACACTAAAAATACTGAAACAACACAAACCCTAATTTGCTAAAAATAGCAAGTCCAACCCAAAGCAATCAAACCACCTCTAGAAAGTACCAACTAGAGACCAAACTGAACCCAAACCAACATCCACTCAATTGATCAACTCATCCAAGTCACTGCTAACCATGGTTCCCTAACCAAGCTAGTTTGTCTACAGGAACTCGATAATAAAATAACTCTGTATTGAGAAAGGGGACATTCCAGTCCGCCCTCCCCAAGATTGTTGGCCTCAAGCAATCTCATATTAGGATGCGATAAAATCTGCTCGCTCCCCCAAGTAGCATCCTCAATTGACAGGTTTTTCCATTTGACTAGATATTCCCTGATAACCCTCCTCTCCAAAGTTTGTTCTCTGGTATCAATGATGGCCTCAGATACTAAGATCAACTTCCCCTCTTCATCAAGAGGAGGTAACTCTATAGAAGGAAAAATATTGTGTCCTAGTGCCTTCTTGAGGTGAGACACATGGAATACATTATGTACCCTGCTACCTACCAGTAATGCTAACATAAGCCACTTCTCCAACCTTCTTTCAGATCCTAAAAGGCACATAGTATCATGGCTTAAGCTTCTCTGCACCACTCTTATTGAGAGTGGACTATCTATAAGGTTGCAACATCAAATACATCATGTCACCAACCTCAAAAGAGCGCTTAGCCCTGTGCTGATCTATATACTGCTTATGCTAGTTTTGTGCCTTTTGAATGTTTTCCCTCAATGACCTCATAATATCCTGACTCTCCTTCAGAAGGTCTTTAGCCTTAGGTACTCTGTTGTCACCAAATAACAAATCAACAAGGCTCTATGCCTTGTACCCATATAGTGCCATGAACGGTGACATCTGAATGGACATGTGGTAAGTGGTGTTATAACAATATTCACCCATGTGTAGCCACTTTACCCATGCATTTTTCTTCCCTACTTATATAATTTCTGAGGTATCCTTCCACCCATTTATTGACTACTTCTATCTATCCATGAGTCTGTGGGTGGTAGCTAGTGCTAGGGGTGAGCTCTGTCCCAATCAACCTAAAGAGCTCTTGCCAAAAATTACTTAGGAACTTGTTATCTATATCACTCACTATGCTTCACAGAAACCCATGAAGTCAAAATACCTCTAAAAAATAGCTCTGCTACCTGAGCTGCACTGAAGGTGGTTGGAATAGCAAAGAAGTGTGCAAACTTTATCAATCTGTCCACCACAATGAAGATGCAATCCTGACCTTGGACTTTGGGCAAGCCTATGATAAAGTCCATCGAGATACTATCTCATTTCCTCTCAGGAATGGGTAGGGGCTGCAGTAGACCACCTGGAAAAGAGTGCTCTTGTTTATTCTGCTGACATGTCAGTCACTCCCTCACATACTTCAACACTTTGGTTTTGAGGCCCTTCCAAGTAAAGCACTCTCTCACCTGCCTATATGTTTTAAAATAACCTAGATGACCAACCATAGGCAAATCATGGAAAACTCTCAAAACCCTCTACTTCATTGTTGAACCTGGCACTAGAAGAATCTTGCCCTTGTAAATGATCAAGTCATTTACCATTGAATATCTGTCATCTCTGATAGTACCATCTATGATCCCCGAAGCCCATTTGTCCTTTGCATACTCTACAGATATCAACTCTCTTCAGTCCTCTACAATCTCACCCAAGACACAAATGAGGTCTTCTAGACAAGGCATCAGTAACTATATTTTTCTTCCCTTTGACATAAACTATATCAAAATTATAAGCCTGGAGTTTACTAACCCATTTCTATTGCCTGTCATTAAGATCCTTCTAACCAAGGAAATGCTCAGGTTGTTAAGATTTATTTTAACCACAAACTTACCCCCGATCAGATACTACTTGAACTTAGCCAAAGCGTGCATGATGGATAACATCTCCTTGTCATAGATATTGTATCTCTTCTCTACACCCCTTAACTTTTTGCTCTTGAATGCGATGGGGTGTTTATCCTACATCAAAACCACACTGAAGCTCAAAAGGCCTGCTAAAATCTGGACTGGACAGGTACTCATCAACTCCTTAAATTTATCAAAACACTGCTGAGCACCATTGGACCATCCAAATGCATCCTTCCGATTCAAATCTGTAAGGGGGGAAATTGACTATGAAAAACCCCTCACGAAACAACGGTAGTACCCACATAAACCAAGGAATCCCTTAAGCTGAGAGAGATTCTTTGGTGGAGGCCAGTCAATAATCACTCGGATCTTCTCCAAATCTACTTTAACACTACCAGCACTGATGATGTGACCTAAGTATAACAACTCGGTCATCCCAAACTCACACTTCGACATCTTGGTGTATAATGACTCACGCTCAAGTATGCTCAAAACAATGTCTATGTGCTTCAGGTGTTCCTCCCATGTCCTGTTGTATATAAGTATGTCATCAAAGAATATGAGCACAAACCTCTGCAACTGCTCTCTGAATACCCTGTTCATACAGGACTAGAAAGTGGTTGGCACATTGGTCAAACCAAAAGGCATGACCAAAAACTTAAAATGCCCATAATGGCATCTGAATGCTATCTTCTCAAATCCTCCTCCCAGACCCGTATCTGATGATAACCGGATCTCAAATCAATATTTGAGAAGTAACATGCTCTGTGCAATTCATCTATGAGCTTGTCAATATGAGGAATGGGGTACCTATTTTTTATGGTCTTTTTATTCAGCTACCTGTAATCAATACACATCCTGAGCATCCCATCCTTCTTCTTTACTAGGACAACAAAAGAAGTGAATGGACTCTTGTTTGGTCTAATGTGCCCCATTTCGAGAAGCTCCTTAATAGCCTTCTCGATCTTGTCCTTGTACCTTTTTGGATGCATGTATGGTGTAGTAATAATAGGTTTGGGACCCTCTTTGAGCTCAATGACATGCTCAATTCCCCTATCAGGGGGTCTACCTGGTGGTATATCACTAAACACTTTGGTGTGTTTAGTCAATAGAGCCTAAATGTCTAGGGGATACTCGTGCTTCTACTTCTCGGTAACTGTTGGCATCACCATCACCTCTACTTCCCACTGAACCTGATCATGACATATCATCTACTCCATCCTCTTAAGTGACACCACTCTCAAACCACCATCTAACAATCCTCTGAGCACATGTCTCTTCCTGTTCACCTCAAACTTCATTTCCATTGTATGCATGTTGAGGGTGAACTCCCCAATGTCATGAAGCCACCTAATGCCCAACACAACATCCATCTCACCCATGCTAACCACATAAAAATCTATCTGGAAAATGTAATCACTCAATTGAATGGTTAGGTTGGGTATCCTCTTGGTATAGGTGAGAACAAAACCATCTGCAACTCTCACCTTAAACCCCTCAAACTCTTCTATTTTGAGCCCTCTCTTTGCAACCAAGCCTTCGTCTATAAAATTATGAGTAGCACCAGTGTCTAATAGGGTGATCACTATCTGCCCACCAAGAACTCCTTGAATCCTGAATGATCCCTCTCTCTAAATTCTGGTGAGATGTGTTGTGGGTAGATCAGTTGGTTCCTATTTATCTGATGTCTCAAATGAACCATCTGAACCCATATCATTGGCTTCTGATTGCTTATCCGATTGATGTTCTGACTCCACTAACTCATCAGCAGAAAAAAAGTACTCTAACTATTTTGCCTTCCCTTGGGCAACACACTTGCACTTAGGATCCCATGACTCTTGGCAATGAAAACAAAGTTTCTTCCTCCTAAGGTCATTAAGCTGATCATTATCCAACCTAGGAGAGCTCTTGTGTTGTTGTCTGGGTTCCCTTTGAAAGTGTTTTTTGTCCTTGTCCTTCTTATGAATGAACCCCTTAGACTAAAATTTTCTTCTCCGTGCAGAGGATTCCATATCACGTGCCTTCTTCATGGCCTCTTGGACGGTTGGTGGATCAAGACCCTTTATCCATCCTCACAAGGGATTAGATAGCACATCAATGAAAAGGATCATCAGTTTGCGCTCTAAAATATCAGAGACCATCACAGATAACTCCTGAAACTCCATAATATAAGAATCAACTGAGCCCACTTGTTTCAGTTGGGCTAACTCCTTGAACTACAACTCTGGATCCTTTCTATCAAATCTATCAATTAATCTGGCAGTGAACTCAACATACAAAGTGATTTGATCATGGCCTAATGTGGTTTTACTTTTACTGTACCATTTATGAGAACTACCCTCTAAGTGCAAAGTTGCATAGATGATTGTGTCTTCTTCGGGCATAGGGGTGATTTGAAGATAACTATCCAGCTTTGAACCACGTTCTAGTAGTGGTCTTACCTGAACCACCAAAGTAAGGCAAGGTAATCTTACTAACTTTCTCATGAAGCTCCTGATTATGCTACCTATTACCCCTGTTGGGTTGATGTTTCATCCTTAGATCAGAGTACTCCCAAAAAGTCATTTCTGCTCTGAACTCATCATTGGATGCTCACCAATCCCTAACTATAACATCTTAGAACTCCAGTTGTGTAAGCTCAAGCTCTGCTACATTATTCCTAGGTACAAAGGCGGGTATCCCAGGTCTATGTCCAGTTGTATACTGTGTAGCCCCTCTGTTATTAACTGATGCTTCTACCTCGTTATCCCTGTATCTGTGTCAATCACCATTGTTCCTATCACTGCCATTATTATTTATGTCATCATTGTCCATATTACCCTAGTTATTCCTGTTCCTGTCACCATTATTGTTCTGGTTCCTTTCATTATTGTTGCTATTAATATTGTTTCCACCATTACCAGGTATCAAACAGGTAAGGATCTGTGTCAGTTCTGTTTGTGACCTGTCCATCCTCTCGAACATTTCACGGTACCCTCTAGCTGAGTCATTTAATGCATGCAACATGCTAGTCATATCTGCTCTCCCTTCGTCATACTAGTCTCTACTAGACCTGCCTTCATGATCACCAGTGTTTTCTGTAATGGGTTCTTCTTTACTGTAAATCACCATCGGTTGTTCCTTAGCTGCTACCACAACTGTATCTATATCTACAAAGGGGTCTATATGGGGAACCTCAATATCTCGTTGTGACTTGTTCTGTCTAAGATAATATTGATGTGTACTAGGCTACATGTCTCAGTTCATCTCTTGCATGTCTATGTCTAACCTCATAGGATGGCAGGAAGAGATGTGCTCTGATACCACTGTAATGAGCCACACATGTTGGTTCTTTGTTTAATCTTAATAATGTTATTTTATTATTTTTTTGTGATCTTTTAGAACTAGACAAAGATACAAAAGGGGTTTGTTTTGCATATGTTTGTTTTTGCTAGATACAATAGAAAATGAAGCATGCAAATGAAACCCAGAAAAAGTACAATAGATATGAACAAAATATGAGACCTAGATCATAAAATGACTCCAAATGAATTATAGTTGCATACTCATTTGCATTTTTGCAACTTGACGAGTCTGTTGTACATGAGCCAGCTACATGAACATGAGGAATTCACTCCAAATCATCAAACAACAAGGATCTTCCATAAACAATAAATAGCATTGAGAAATAGAACCCGAGGCAGTCATTTTACATTCAAAAGAAGGCTCAAATAATGAGCATTTGATTCCTCAAAGACCCACGTCCAACTATTGCTATTGTATAGCCTAGCACAATGAATGCTACAATAGAAAATCATAAAATACTACTCCAAATAGCTATTGTAATACAAGAAATCTTGTCACAGCTACTAATAATACTAGGTGTCCATTATAGAGGTAAAATATTGCATCTCAATGCCTCTGAAAATCACTGCAGAAAGGTATGGCCTAGCTAAAGAATGTATAGCCAGCATGTGATGTAGAGAAATCTCCAAAACCTCCAAAAATCTATCAAACTCTATATCCTCAATACTTGCTCACAAAATCTACAATAAATATGAACATGATCTCCTGAAACCTTCACCAAAATGAATTCCATTGAAGCACAACTGTAAATACTGGATGTATTTGCCTCTATAGCACCCTTGGATGGTATTGCACACCTGTAGAATGTTGTCACTATAGGAAGTTTTCATTTCCAACAGCCCTTGGGTTTGAATCCCTTCAAAACCCTCCAAAACTCTTGCAGAGCAAAAACCAAGCAAATATCAATATCAACACATAAGCAAAATGAGGCTCTTTTTCACCTTTTATATTTCCCCAAGAGGGGTCAATGCACTTTGGAGGGAAATACTTTATTTTAATTTATTTTATGAGTCTCCAAGGTGGGCACCCAAACCAAGCTTAAGTGACTTTTACTAATATTTCATTTCTGTCACTTAACTTCTATAATTTCCAAAGTCCCATATTAAATAATGTTATTAATCTTCATACTTTAAAATGGAAGCCCAAACATGCATGGAATCTAGTGATCTAGAGACCATTGGAAAGGTCTTGCCAAAATGCATCAACTCCAACACTAAAAATCTTGAAACAATACAAACCCTAATTTGCTAAAAATAGCAAGTCCAGCCTAAAGAAAACAAACCACCTCTAGAAAGTGCCAACTGGAGACCAAACTGAACCCAAACCAACATCCACTCAATTGATCAACTCATCCAAGTCACTGCCAACCATGGTTCCCTAACCAAGCTAGTTAGTCTATGGGAACTCGATAATAGACTAACTTTGTATTGAGAAAGGGGACATTATAGTCTGCCCTCCGCAAAATTGCTTGCCTCAAGCAATCTCAGATCTAGATGCAATAAAATTTGCTCGCTCTCCCAAGTAGCATCCTCAACTGGCAGGTTTTTCCATTTGACTAGATATTCCCTAATAACCCTCCTCCACAAAGTTCATTCTCTGGTATTAATGATGGCTATACATGGTAGGAGAGCTATTGGTGAAGAAGGCAATCAAAAATTAAAAAGTAACAGAGCTAACCACGTCCATACCTGATGGATGGAGTCTAAATGTGAATGAGATTACAAACCTCGCAGTTAGATATGCAACCATTGGGATTGCGTACAAGATTTACTACGTAAACCTCGAAGGGTTAGCTACCAGGACGGCCATACATATAGCTTATCAAATGATTGTGGAAGGTAAAGACTTTGACTTGTGCGAACTATTGAGGGAGCAGCTATTGAAAAACCTATAGAAAATAAAAATATCGAGCTACAATTTTAGGTATATAACCCTAATTATATGTCTTGCTTTCTATTTTACGAATGCTCTGCCAAACAATGCGAGGAAAAGATGGCAACAAGATATCACAGTAGTAGTGCAAATAAAACAACATGGAAATTTGTTTAAAGACAAACCCTCGTACACTGCCACATGTTGGGAGTTCTTCAAGGTCCTGTAGGATAAGATGCAAGAAAGAGAGAGGATACCATATGATTTAGTGAAACAATATACAAATCATATAACATTCATGGTGTATAAGGACTATACTTACATGGAGGTAGCAGAACCTAGGACATCATGGATACCTAGGCTACCCTATGAAATAACAACACAATAAATAGAGGCATATGCAAAGATTCTCTTGAACAAACCAAAAGACTGAAATGCGGAGAGATTTGGGACATATAGAGAAGTCATGGACAAACTAAATAAGAAAGAGGCAGAGGAACATGTAGAAAAACACAAGGAAAAACTACATTCATTGTGGGGTATACCTAAACCAACCTAGTTCTTGAGCTCCACAAATTATTGTGACACCTCTGCAAGCTACCGTACTAACTCCATAAGTGACCATAACAATAGAAACCCCCTCACCAAGGAGATCGGGGAGAAGACACTTTGTAGCATCCATCTCACAAGCTGCAGAAGAGCCAAAATCATCTACACAAATAGTGTCAACTCCACAACATAAAGAAAAAGAACATGCAGTACAAGAAGTATCTAAAATACTTCTACAAATGAGAGGAGGGGAAAATGCCACAAGGAAGAAACAAGGGGTAAAAAGATCACTAATACAAGCATCTGCAGGAGAAGGAAGTGGGGAAGAAGTGACAAAAAACAAGAAAACCACCACCAATGAAGAAGACCAAATCAACATGATAGGAGGAAAAGAGCAACCAGAACAACCATAGGAAGAGGAGCCAATAATGAATCTAGACACATTAGTGAATGCAATTCAATGTCATGGTATTCTCAAAACAACTATTGATATGTATAGTGATGTTGGCAAGGAAAACCAAGAAATCATACAAAGAGCACTCATCATTTATAGGCAGAGAAGTAATCAGACACTTTCCTCAAGAATTAACAAAGGCAATGAGGAAAAGAAGGGAAAAATCCCTACAAATAGAGGAGATGAGATAGAAAGAAGTGGATGAGATAGACCCATCCCTTTCCATCATAGAGAAAGACAAATTGATAAAGATGCAAGCAAAGGAGTTAAGAACAAAACAGAGGGTGGATACCCTAATGAGCCTCACAGTGGAGGAAAAGGAAAAAGTACAAAAGGAGACAATAGATATAACAAAAAAAGCATATGATGCAATAAGGGAGGAGAACAAAAATGAACAAGAAAAAGAAATAAATTCCCCTCATAATGCATAGCAAGAAGAAGAACAAGAGGAAGAGCAACATGAGGAGCAGCTAGAAATAGATACTACAGATGCTTCTTCCTCTACCTCCCCCATCCATTCCATCAAGGACTTCTTGCTTCTGTTGATGATTGTTTTTCGACAAGTCAACAATAGAGTAAAACACGGAGTATCCAACTCTCTCTTGAATAAAGCCTCTCAAATGCTGAACAAAGTGATCAATCAAGATGACTCCAAGGTTCCTTTTCTTATGATTTGTGATGGATAGCTCAATGTCTTAGTATGATTTTGCTGATAAACACAAAGGGACTTACACAATTGTTCAAACAACTCGTTTCAATGAAACAAGCAAACACGTAGATTATCTAAGTACTACAACTTATGATGTATGATGTGGTAATGAAGTACTTAATCCTAAATTCTAACAAGATGAAAAAGAAAAGACAAAAGATAAAGGGTTCAGTGAACTAATCTAATCCTAGATGTAATAGATGATTATTGCTCAGGTGAAATCAACTAACTATGCTTTGCTAAACTAAACAACTACACAAAGTTGATGCTATCTTCTAAGGTTATACAAGATATTCAAATCACTTATGTTCATGAAAATTCAACAAACATAAAGATCAAATTTAAGCTCACTTCGTTCAGACTAACCATACACTGTAATTTGCAAGCCACAAACTACAAATGATGTGAACATATAAATTTCACCACAAAACAATAACAAAACCTTCCACCAATTAACATAACACTTAAAAGAAAACTTAATCTAACTTAACATCCGCTTGAAGAAATCATAAACCATGCAACACTTAGAAACATATATAGAATCACCAAACAATGAGTCTTATATTATTTCAGAGAGCTCTTGCAACAATTTTCAGTCTTCCATCTCTCAAATGAGAACAAAAGAGCCTTTATATAGGCTTCAAGAATACATGAGGGGTTAGGATCGAATGCCAAAGACAATTGATCAGATGATGCCACCTAAGCAGGTGGTTACCACAAACTTCTATTTTTAGCATACAAAGAGGGAACAAAGGCACGTTTCCCAAGAATATAAGGATGCCACATCATATCCTTTCACATGGTAGTACTATGAAGTGCAATGAATCTGGACACAATTTGAGAAACATCTTCCATTGGTACACTTGTCCCAACATTAATGGATCCTTTTGCAGTTGTCACATCTGACTCATAAATGCCAAGTGTCTTCTCCCAGTCATCTATCCAAGACTTGTTTTCTCCAAGATGGAATGCAAGTGTGAATATGTTATCCAGCTATCCCTCGTCAATCCCATCCTTCTGAAAGTAGAATGCCTTGACCTGTTGCTTCATGTTTTCAATAGTAATCTCTCCATATGGATTCCATATTGTGGTCAACGAAGTATGCACATGATTTTGTGTCCTTAGAAAAACACTTCTTGTTCTAGACATATCCACCTCAATCTTATCAACTAGTTGTCCCTTGTTGTGAAAGGAGAAATACCAAGTGGTGAACTCGTGTGAAGCATCTTGATCAATCACCTTATCTCGAACTAGATCTTCTATCGGGGCTTCGATCAAATTCTTGAGATGTGGCATGTATTGCTCCTTGATAGGCTTGAACTTAGCACATGTTTTTAGTAGAGATTGAACTCTATCCTGGAGGCTACTGATTCTATCATAAACTTACACAATCTCTTCAAGATAAATGTATGCTTTCTCCTCCGTCTTCTCTATCCACCCCTTCATTAGCTGAGATAAAGTTCTCATATCTTCAACTTGTGACATTGTTTCTTGTGAAAGAATGGATGGAGGTACTGGAGTGGCTTCCTTCTGCCGGATGGGCTGCATGACTTGTTGAATATATTGCTTTAGTGTATTGAAGTCTTTCTCCACCTTTTTCTTAGCTTCTCTTTCCTGTCTTAGCATGATTTTTACACTGTTAACTGATTCTTGAAGTTCCTCTTCTACTTGTTCTCCTGTGATTGGACACATATCAATAGTAGTCACATTATAATCTTCAGGCGCCATGTCTTCCAGATCTTTCTCAACTCTAGGAATAGCTACATGTACCTCTCTATTTCCAAAAGGATCTTGAGTGATTTTTGAAAAGACAGATACTTTCTTCTTTTGATTACTTTTTTGTACATTCATAAGCAATTCTTCTACCGGAGCAGGCTAATATGTTTCTATGATTGTATTCTCTTCAACTCTCTTCCTCAACCAAGATGGAAATGAAGAAAGGTCCTGGTGTCTTTATACTTGATTATACTATACACACACTGCATCTTCATCACATTCCGCTTCTCCTTCCATTTCTTGATCAGCAACATCATCCTCCTCTATTTCAATAGTCAGGCTTGAATGAATCTCTTCGGATGGAACCACCACAGTTTCTTCTACTACTTCAACTTCTTGTATTAGAATATGAGTATTTGAAGTCCCTTCTTGTAAATTCGATGAAGTAGATTGACTACACTTCTTCTTAGGTTTTTAACTTGATTCTCCTTGATCCTAATTTGGTCTTTTGCTTTTCCTAGCTTGATTGTCGCCTTTATCACTTCCACTATGTTGGAGTCCACTATGTGTACTATGCTGTCCTAACTCTTCTTCATCCATTTTATCATATGTAAGAACCTGCCCTTCCTCATTCATTTCTTGTAGCAACTGAGTTATACATGCTTGTGTCATAGCTAGGACTGGCTCCATTAGTTCCTCTTCAAATACATCCCTCTTTGACCAATCAACTCTATAGGGCAAATCCTTTGTCTTTTCCAATTCATCTATCAGCATAGTATCATCTTCTATGAACTGATCTAGGATTCAGAATACTTTGGATGCTCTTACTAGATCCCATGTAAGTCTTGAACACTTGAGTGTTCGAAGATCATCTTCATCTTTTACATTTGCCCAAAGATCTTCGAACTGCATGACATGTTTATACTCCCTATTGTATTTCCAGCAAACTTTGAAAGGATCAAAATTAAGCCTTTTGGTACCATGATTTGGTAAATGATATGCTTGAAGCTTCATTTCAGAATATTCAGCTGCTGCTAATGATGGACATTCAAGGTTTTGTCCAAGGACTAGTGGAAACTGGATCCCTCTTTTCTTCAACTTTTGCAACCTGATAACTTCCAGGAGTTGTCTTGAAACTTCCAACATCACCATCCTATTGGTTGGATATCTCGGTAACCTATATGGATAAGATGTAAAACCTTAGATCCTTATGTATGTATATCTTTCATGCTGTGTGTACCAATGTCCATATGTTCCGATGAACTCTCTTGCTGCATTTGATAATCTTTTGTGGAACTCTCCCCTCAATCTCTTCAATATGAACATAGCAAATGCCTCATTGAACCTCATCTAGTGATTGATGTTCTTGAGATGTAACTGAAGATAACATTGATGCGACAAGTACTTATTCGATCTAATTCCAATTTCTCCTTTTCTAGTCAAACCTGGATAAACTTCATTCCTTGCTAGAAGATATACTACATAAGAACACATATGGAATGATTTAGTACTTGAAAAGTTGATGAGCTGCTCATGTATGCTTTGACTGATGAGTCCGGCCCAATCAATCATCTTTCCTTTGAGAACCATCTTGATGAAAGAATACATCCATGACTGAAAGGTTGCTGATTGTGGCATACCTGTTACTCTGTTGAGGAACATGATCAAGTATCCAATCTCCGGATGAAAGTCTGGTATTGATCTTCATTGATGGATTCACCATCCACTCCCTTTTCATCTCTTGCAATCTTTTCTTTGAATCAGCATCATATTCTTGTTGACCCTGGTGTTTAGAGATGCCAATCATCCTATCTTTGGTTGGAATGTTGAATGTGTCTTCAATTGCTTCCTTTTGCAAGTAAGCTAGCACTGTTCCATCTTTGGCCAAAATTTGTCTAGTGTCCTTGTCATACTTCTTAACACATTCTATAATCATTTCTGGACAAGGTAGAACCGGCAGAAAGCAAGCAGCTTCAATGGCTCCACTCCTTATGATGGCTCTAGCAAGACTACTCCCAGTAGGTTCTTGAAGCACGGTCTTGATATCTTCTAGATTGTTGTTTCCCATGTTCGTATCTCTGATATTCATCCATTTTGAAACAAGCTTTGACTCTGAGACTTTACTTTTAGCATCCATACAAATCCTTGCTTGCCTCTCTTTTGATGTCATCACCATGATCCTACAAACTAGACATGAATAAGTAACCTCAAATACAAATGATCAACAACTTACTTCAACCTTCTATATTACAATTCTGATTTTTTTGTTTTAAAGATTCTAAAATGGAATTTCACAAGAAGATCATGCCTTTTATCATGATGATTGACTATCCTTTCATGCAAATTTTATTAACACTTAGACAATTTTCTGTTTAAAACTCAATGAATCTGCTGAAAATGAAGGAGAAATTAGAATTTTACCTCTAGATCAGACTTTCCAAAGGACTGATTTGGATGGATGTCTTCAAAAAATTGATCAAATTCAGACCCAATTTGATAAAAAAAAAATCAAACCTATTCTTCCTAGGATATCACTTTGCTTCTGCTCCTTGAGGCAAAATTGATATTTGGTGAATGATGAAATAAAATCTAAATGCTGATATATATATATATAACTTGCATTGAAAACATTGGAACCTGCCTAGGCCGACCTAATTAAATACAACAAAAATCATTTAATTTATCCATTTTATACTAAATTTGGTGAGAATTCCAATGCAAATCAAGTTTGGCTTTAGAAAATTTTAAAATTTTACAAGGGCACAGTGGTTAAACATTTTGATTTCTCATTGTTTTGAGCACATTAGATAGCCACTTTTAATCCTCTAGGTATTGGCGCAATGGATTATGATATTGAACTTCTCCTTTATATGAGTTTCAAAAGTTACACCTTGTCTCTTTGTGGAAGGCACTATAGTTAAGGGGTCCAAATTCATCTTAAACTTATAATACTAGCATTTTGATGCTTGAAATCAACTTGTCCATTCTAGTGCACTAGATCAAGATTTTAAATCTTCTTTGAAAACAAGTCAAGAAACTTAAAGTGAAACTTCCTCAATGATGGCGCATTAGTGCAATATTTTGGGAACTTCTTAAAAAGTCTTTAAAACTTGATCTTATGTTGCATTTGTTCCCTACCTTGAGGTGGCACAATGGTTGAGATCTTTGAGTCCTCATTAAACTCTTAAAATGTGTTCAACCTTTTTTCATTAAGGTGGTGCATCACTTGATAATTTTTTTATTTTCATCTTAAGAATTGCTCCTCCGCACTTCACAACTCTTGATTTGGATGTGGATCTCCACTTGGAGGATGAATTTTGACTTTGAGCGCATTGGTTAAGAGATTGAGCTTCTCTTGAAAGACCCCACAACTTATCAACATCAGTGCAACAGTTGGGAATTTTGAATATTTCTTATTATCCTATCTCCAAACCAATTATCCCCTTTACCCTTGGCGCATCACATTTGACATTTCAGCTTCACTTTAAGTCTTTTACCAAGTTAAAATCTAAACTTCATTGAAAGATTTGGCAAAGCAGATAAAGACATTGGATGCTTAATCCTGAAAACCTTTGAAACTTCAAGCTCTACTCCACTCCAAAATGGCGCATTGGATCCATATTTTAATCTCCCTTTGAAATGTGTTCAAAGATTGAACATGGTGCAAGGGTTAAGGTGTTTGACCTCTTCTTGAAACTCATCACAAAATTAAAACTTATCCTCCTCATATTAAATCTCCTTGTAAGCGCATTGGATGAGGAAATTAGACCTCACTTAAAAGTCATCAAGGTGGCGCATTACATCCTAGTTTTGATATTTTCTTGACAACATTTCTTTCCACTCAAATTAGATCTTTCACCATGGCACACTAGACAAGTGTTTTAGATCCTCCTCTTGAAAGATTTCAAAATACTTGCAATTTATCCCTCTTTGAGTAATGCATTGGATCAGGAATTTTGGATATTTGTTTGATAATTTCAAGGAATTTAGATTTGATATCATCTTCAAGGAAGCCAATAGGTGGGGAGCATTGGATGAACAATTTGATCTCTCATTGAATTTTCACAATAAGGGCACTGTGGTTGAGGTTTTTAGATCCTCACTCCATCACTTACAAACTTAACTTCTTCATCATCATTGGCGCTATGGTTGAGCAATTTGGATCTTCTTAACAAAGGCTTATTACATGAAAGTGGAGCAAACAGGGCACAAAAGATCATCAAATGGTGTTCTTCTTAAACTTCATTAAAACCTACATTCAACCCTTACACATGTGGCACATTACATGAAGAATTAAAAATCATACTTAGAACCAAAAAGTTTATTCTCTAAGTGATGGCGCATCAGATCCAAGTTTTAGTCTTGATTTGTAACTCTTCTTTCAATTATCCTCTTCATTTTAATAAGGGCGCATTAGATTAGACTTCTAAATCTTCTAAGATCAACAATGTCATACTCCAAAAACTCCTCTCTAAGGCTAGCGCATTGGTTATGGCACAAGAGATGGCCATTTTGGACTCTAGTTGAATGATTATCAAATAGTTGAATTAGACTCCTTGTAGGGATGGCGCATTGGTTTAGAAGTTTGATGCTTGGTTTAGTAATCAGTCAAAACTTAAAGCAAGATATTCCATCCATCCACCTTTGAGCGCCTTAGTTCTTGATTTTAATCCTTCCTTGAAATGTGTTCTGAAAATCATCATTAGCTCTTCCCGACAAGGATGCATTAGATCAATATTTCAAACTCTGGTTTGACATTGGTGCAACACTTTGACATCTTGATCTTCTCCCAAAATCCTTCACAAAATTTCAATTTATCTTCATCAAAAGGTAAGGCATCAGATAAGATCTTGATCTCCACTTGAAACTTTGCATTTGAACCTTCAAAAGGAATCTCTCCATCTTGGCACTTTAGTTTATCATTTTATCCTCCGGTTGAAAAAGGTCCAAAAAACTTAAGTTAAACCACCCCCAATGATGGCGCATTGGATCAAGAATTTCATCTCCGATTAAAAACTCAGCTACTTTTCACTTTATAGTAGCTCACAACTTGATGGTTTCAAACATGATAGCTTTCAAAAAAATCATCATTATTGCTCAAGAAAAGTCCAATTCTGCCTTATTGCAGTTATGCCCTGATTCAATCAATTGATGTCATAATGTTGGAGCCTAGTTGCGAGTGATAACAATGAAAAAAGTTGATCCAATCTCCTTCTTAGTTCAAAACATAATTGAAGCAAAGTTTTAAAAAAAAAACAACCTACCCTAAAGCGAGAAATTAAAGGGAGTCCCCATCTGCAATGGGGCGATGTGTGATTTGGTCACAACATCTGGCAATTCCACTGAAGAAATGTCCCTGAACATTTCAGAAATGAGAATTCAATCCCAACGCAGAACCTTTGAATCATCTTTTCCAACCATTAACCAGTCAAAAGACGGACTCAAAAATGAAAAGAATCATAAACTGGGTCAAGACACTACATCTCATGATGTGTGATTAAAAATAGATTTCAATTTAAAGAGCTTCTTAAATGTTTCAAAGATAAACAAATGTAAAGTTTCAACTTTTCCATGTATACCCACACACTAGATCAAATAAATAAAAACTACATGATCACAAAATCAAAACCAACTGCCAGCACGACCATCCATATCCCAATGATCCAAGTGTGTGCGCTTGCGTTCATTCCCATCCTTTAGCAACTAAGATCATCTAAGCTCATTTACATTAGGCTACGTGATTAGTACACACCTCATGAACTACCTAGATATTGCCCCACTGCCAGTGAGCGTCTATAGCCCCGACGAGTTTGTCTCGCAATTCCACTCGAGCAAAGCCTCATTGCCGGTTACGCGTCCATAGCCCCGGTAAAGATTACTCGATTGTCCATCTGACTGAGTTATAGTGTGTGATTTGTGATTTTGCATTTCTTTGCTTCATTCTTTGATATTTTATTTCTATTAATCTTTAAATGTGATAGAGTACAATGCAGTACTGCTACCTCTGCAACACATGCTTTTTGACGGCACGAATTACGTTGATAACTCAGTTAGCGGGTGTAGACTTGAGATGGAGGCAAAGGTGGACCTTTAGATTTTTCACTTAATGTAAGTTCACAAAGACTCCTTCAGGTACTTTAGGATTTTTAAATATGTAAGGTATAAGATCTCAAAATACTTCAAGTAATACTGAACAACTGACTTATCTCCCACGAGCAAGCAGTCCTGCTATCTGACACTAGCGATGGAATCCACGGGAAATCCATCAATCATGACCCATGTTTCTCAAAAGAAGACATAAGAATTCAAAAGATTAAGATTTGGCATCTTAAAATATTATGATCAAAGGATAGTGGTGTCAAGACACAATAGATGATTAATGTCCCAGTCAAGTCCAGAATTCAACTCGTCAATAAACTGAAAAACAAATGACCCTTCAATTCTAAGAATTTCATGAATAAATATTTAAGAAATGAACTAACATATTCTAGCGAAATCCTACCAATTGCCTATAAAATTCACCGCCTCTGCATGAATTAAGAACCCCAAAGGCAACTAACTAAATCAAACTACACTACAAACAACTAAACTACTGAAAAGCAGGAAAAGACCTGAGTCAAATGACATCAAGACAAACAAACCTAATATGAGAAAACACAATAATAGAAAGAAAAACCTATTTTAACTATGTACAAACAAGTCCCACATGGAACTCATGGCTGAAAGTAATGTTTCAAAAACTGCGCATTGACAGGGAATGGGATATCTTCTCTAGTCAATGTCTTCAGCTTAAAAGCATTTTCTCCCAATATCTCAGCAATTTGATATGGACCTTTCCAAAGATAGTCAAACTTATCATGGTCTCCTCATCTTTCATGTGCTTTATCCCAGTATAACACTAAATCAGAAATCCTAAACGACTTCACCCGCACTTGGCGATCAAACCAATGTTTTACTACCCCTTGATGTTTCATGAACTTATCTAGGGCTATATCATGCTTTTCGTCCAGATGCAACAGTTGTGACAGTCTCGTTTGCACTCTCTCATCTTCATCTAGGTATTCTTGCATGAACTACAAGGTTGGAATCCTTAGTTGTATTGGGAAGATGGGGTCTTGGTCGTAAACTAAGTGGTATGGAGAAGTACCCAGAAAAGACTTGACACGGGTTATATCTGCCCAAAGAGTAAACTTCAGTTACGTGTGGCAATCTCTCAGATTCTTGTCCAATAACTTCTTGATTGCATTCAAAAGGTTTTTATTCGTAGACTCAGCTAAACCGTTACCCTGCGGATAATAATTTGATGAAAATTTCAAAGTAATTCCATACTCAAAGCCCCAATTTGAAAACCTCAATGATGAAAAAGTGGGACCATTGTCGCACACAAGAGCATGAGGACAACCAAACCTAGTGATGATGTTATCTTCTAAAAATTTAATTACCACATCTATAGTGCAATGTTTTAAAGCGTGGGCTTCCGACCATCTGGTACAGTAATCGATTGCGGTTAGAATGTACATGTGCTACGTGGAAGAGGGGGGGTTGATCATACCAATAAAGTTGAGCCCCCATTTAGAAAAAGGTCTTACTTCAATGACTGGATGCAGAGGCATGGTTGGATTCCTTTCTCTTGAAGCCGCTACTTGGCAGGTGTGACAATTCTTGATATGCTGGTAAGCATCTTGAAACAAAGTTGGCCAATAATAACATGCTCTTAATATCTGATTTGTTGTTGCCAGTTCACCGCTATGACAAGTTCCAAATTTATCATGAAACTACTCCATAATCTGTTTAGCTTCACTTCTGCCGACACATCTCAAATAAATTGCCTCATGATTTTATCGAAACAAGACTAACCCTTGCAACATGAAACATCTGCTCCTGTATCTCAGTGCTCTTCTCTGTGTTGAATTCATGTAATCTGGGCATTTCTGAGATAGCAAGTAATAGACAATATCATCATACCACTTATCTTGGGACACTGCCTCAAGTACATATGCCTGTTGTACCAATCCTGGACCTTCGACTGCTATAGTCTAAGCGCTTGTCCTCAAACTAACTTCATTAGCTGAATTTCAATATCATACTCTTGGATGGTGGCGACCCACTTGCCCCTTCGCTCACCCAATTCATTATGCATTAACAATGTCTTCATAGTAGCATCTAGGACTATTGCATACACTTTGCTCCGTAAGATATAGTGTCTAAATTTCTTTATTGCCTTCACCAAAGCATATGCTTGCTTTTCAACACTAGGATACCTTAACTCTGCATCCTTGAAAGGAGCACTCATGAATGCAATGGGATGCTCATCCTTACCTTCTATCCTTTGAGTTAAAATTCTTGCCCAAGTATGATTTGATGCAAAAGAATACAAATAAAAAGGTTTCATGTAATCTAGACTGATAAGTACAGGAGCACTAGTGATTGCTTGCTTTATTTCTTCAAATGGTCTTTTTGCTTGTGGAGTCCATTCTATCTTTGCATCCTTCTTTAACATGTCATTCAGGGGCTTAACTATCTAAGCGAACCCAGTGATAAACTTCCTTACAAAATTGATTTTGCCAAAGAAAGACTTCAAATCCTTTTTACTCGCAGGTATGTTGACCCTTTTGATGGCTTCTACTCGGTCAGGATCGATAGAGATTCCATGTTCTGATATCACATGACCCAGAAGCTTTCCCTCAGTCAACCCAAAAACACATTTCTTCAAATTCAAGGAGATCCCATATGTTCTACAAGCCTCAAAAACTTTCCTTAAATGGTCCACATGATCTATTCTTATTTTTGAAAACACTGTGAGGTCATCCATGTAAATGATAATGCACTTTCCAATTATGTCCCTAAAGGCAATGTCCATGGCTCTCTGAAAAGTCACTCCTGCATTGATCAGACTAAAAGGTATTCTTCTGTATGCATATGTTCCCCACTTGGTGGTGAAAGCAGTCTTCAATTGATCTTCTTCTTCTACCATTACCTGATTGTATCCAGAATATCCATCCAAAAAGGACATCATCTGTGATCCATTTACTATCTGGAGTACTTCATCAAGCGAAGGCAAAGGATAATTCTCCTTTTTTGATGCTCTATTGAGATTTCTGATGTCCACACCCAATCTTATCTCACTATTTTTCTTTATGACTAGAACTAAGTTGGCGACCCACGTCGTGTGTCTTATTAGAAAGATTATTCTAGCTTGCAACAATTTCTTCACTTCCTAATAAATGAGAGGTTCTAACAAAGGGTTCACTGGCCTTTGCCTTTGCTGAAAAGGTCTACTTCCTAGTTTGAGAGGGATGGTGTGTGTGATAATAGATGTGTCATATGTTTTCAAATCTTCATACCCCCCAGCAATGACATCCTGAAACTCCCTCATGCTATTGATGATACTTTCTCTTTCTTTGGGTGTACAGACCTTCCCTATGAAGACATTCTTTGTATCTTGTTATGTTCCCAGATTAATTGCATCACATTTGTTTCCGTCTTCATTGTGATATTGAAGAGTGCTTAACTTGTCTGAGTCAAAAAGCCTTTCTAGCTTTATCATTCCTTTCGGGATAGTGTTGTTTTTTAGATTCATGATCCCATCTTGGATCAAACTCAGCTTCTGCTTCACTTTCATCAATGACTTGGGCAGTGAAAATTCCTAAATTGGTCAAGAAGTCTAGTATGTGTTTATCATCATCAAAGACCTAAAAATTTGTAATGTTATCTGGCACTGAAGGGACTGATGTCAGTTCAACCGTAAACATCTTTAATCCTTCCATGGCTAAAGGCTCGAGAGAACTTGCAGCTTGGGCTAATGCATTGGCCACTTGACTCTTTGACATGTAGATTGACTTAATGTTGAATGCATCGAAGTGTTTCATGAGATCCCATACCTGATTTCTATACTTCTTCAATCTCTTATCATGACATACATACTGCTTTCTAACTTCCCTGATGACTATCTTTGAATCTCCGAATACATGTAAAGTCTTAGCCTTCTTTTTTATGGCAAGGAGCAATCCATGCACTAAAGCTTCATATTCGGTGACATTATTTGTGCAAGGAAACTGCAATCTTAATGTGGATAGATACACTTCCCCAATTGGATTGATCAATTCAAAGCCTACTCTCGATCCTTATTTGGACTTGGATCCATCAAACCTTAAAGTCCATATCTATTCAGTTTCTTGATTCAAACTCGACACCTTACTATCTTCATTTACTTTTCTCAACTCAACTTGAGTACCTTCCTCTGTTGATGCTGACGTGCTTATTTCTTCCATAAAGATTGCATCTGGGATGGGTTCTTTCAACTTCAATGTCTTTGGAATCTCCAGGCCCATTGCCTCTGGAATCCTTTTCCGAACTTGTTCTAGGGCTACTCCACACATTGCACAGGAAAATTTGGAATGGAAGGCATTATGAAACCTGCACCAATTAGGTAGCAATAAATCTTGAACATGTGCAGGACTTCCTAGTTCCACACCTTGCTTTACATGCTTCAGAACAAAATTTTGAAAGTTCTCAAACATGCCTTCACCTTCTTCACCTGATGCTGTATCATGATCACTTTCTATGAGTCCTGTTGGGTTGTGCAACATCAAAATTTCTTCAACCTTAGGCTTATAAACACCTAGATCTGTCTCTACAAAAAGAATTTCATTATCTTCGCCATACTTAGTGATCATTAACTTCAGACGTGGAGTGCTATCTATTCTGATCTGATTCGGTAGTCCATTCCATGATAGCCACATATGCGAGAAGTCAGTAGAAACATATCCATTCAGCTTCCTTAACCAATGTCTACTTAAGAACATTCCATACCCTTCAGATATATCAACCACTGAAATATCAATATAATGTTGAATTCTAGGATCTGTTGCGAACTGCATATGAATGTTATGTAGTTCTCCCACAACCGGAACTTCAGTCTTATCTGAGTAACTTTCTTGGAAGTCTATTTTGGGATTAGACCGAGTTTCTTGCAAAGACCCAATGGCATAACATTACTTGAAGCTCCTGAATCCATTAAACAATTATGCAAAAGCTTTCCAAACATTCTGACTGACAACAAAAACGGGGGCTGTTCATCTTTCCCTTGATAAAAAAAACTACTAATTTCTTTTTTGGAGCACTAAATCTTGCATCATTTACCAGCTCAGTATTGCCTTGTGAAGGTTGTTCTTTCGGCTTGTTGTTGTCTTCTGCTAATTCTTTCTTCTCTTCAGCTTGTTTATTGTTAGTCATGCTAGGTGAATCTAGCGCAACATAAACTGCATTCATTTGCCCTGGTGGATGAGAAGGCATTGCTTGAACTGCACTCATATTTTGAACCACATTTGCTCGAGGTGCATTAGAAGTAGAAGGATTCAATGATCATGTTGTGGCTTGCACATTTTGATTCCTACTTTTAACAGTAGTATCATTGACACTTCCTACGAAGGCTTCCCTTATATCAGGCACTCTCATCAACTCCATCAATGATAAGCTAAGCTTGACCTTCTTGAGTTCCTCCAAAACATATTGACTTAATCTTTTCAAATCTTTGGGAACTTCCTTCCTGAGCAGATCAACTCTTGGAGCAGCATTCTGTTGCTGAGCATCTTGTGCTAGGGCAACTTTCTGGACTGGATTATGTTGTCTATATTTGGGCAAATCCCTCGGGTAACTTGGATTATTTCTTGCATTCGGATTAGGTGGAGTTTGCAAATTGTTCGGAGGAGTCGATGTAGTAACAAGATCTTGTGCCCAGTAATTCCGCTGATAAACCCTCTGAGGTACACTTCCAGAAGACTGTTGAAAAGCTTGTACTTCATCTGCCGCTTGAGCTTGAAAATCATTATCGAATGAGGGAGGATAATATACATCTTCAACAGGCCCATTTGCAAAGGCTGGCAGGAACCTTCCATTATATTTTGTTATATCATATTCCATCATGGGCGGGAAAGTGAAATCTTCAATAATTAGAGCTTGATCGTATCTTGTTGTTGGTACGATCTCATACCCAGTGACAGGAGGATTTTCTGGTGCCTGTGAACCATGCATTTCCTTTTGGAATATGTTGGTTGCTATCTTGAATTCAGGACATTGTAACTCTGAGTGTTGATTAGTATTATGTAATATGCACCAAGTGGATAATGTTGCTTCCACCAAGAAAACTTTTTCTACTGGCTTTGGGTCGGAAGTTGGTGGATTATCAAGTGGTGAAGGTACACTTTTGTTATTGGGTGTTGTGTTCCAGGTTCTATTTTTCCTTTGAAATCCTTGATTACTTCCTCTGAAACCTTGATTATATCCTGAATTGTATCCTAGATTGTTCCCTTGATACCCACTCTGATTTCCCTAATAGTTCCTCTGTAGATAATTATTCTGATTCCTCAAATGTGTAACTTCAGTAGATAATTTCTTCACTTGATCAATCAACTCCTTCATTTCATCTTTCTCTTCCTAAGTGTTTGTAGAAGATGATGATCCTTGTAGATATACCGGCTTTGTAGGTACAACTTGTGAAATTGGTACTCCAGGATGCAACACTAGTTGATTAGTAGGAGCAGGAATGGGAACAGGGTTCATCATTGGTGTATGTTGAGCTAGTGCTTGATTGATCCCTTGAATTTGATTAGGCATTGCCACATGCCCCATGTGATTGAGTGGTCTGTGAGTATTCATGCCTAAATCAGTGTTTACCTTGACGGCTTCAGCATATGCTTCAATCAAAGTGGTGGGTGGCGTCGTCGCTCTCTTCACAAACATAGAAGTGAGGTGATCCAAAGCTGCATAATAAATTTACATTGTAATGTCTTCACTGATATTATATGGACTCCGTAATCTTGAATAAGCCTTGTGGAACTTGTGATTGAAAGCAGCGATAGGCTCATGCTCTTACCTCCTCACTTCAATGAATTGGTTATAAAGTTCTCCTGGAGTGATGGGAATCCTGAATTTTTCCAAGAAAGCATCTTTCATCTGCTTCCAACTAGTGATAGATGTCGCGGGCAAGTTGACATACCAAAAGGTAGCATCTCCTTCAAGTGAGTATGGAAATAGTCTACATGCTACGTCTTAATGTACAATCCTTCAGTTTACCAAGGTGTCTTCAAAGATCTTGACGTCTTCTTCTGCTGTCCTGTTGACATCATTAATATGGAATTTAGAGCAGAAGTGCTCAAGATTCTTGGGCATGTCATGATAGTTCGTGAAAGTCCCAAGAGGTGAAACATTTTCCAAGGGCCAAGCCGGTACTGGTGCTGCCATTGGAATGTTAGGTTGTTGTCCTGGACCTATTTGAGTAGCTCCTGGCTGAAATGGAGTTACTGGGGTGGTTGCTTGTGTATTACTAGGTTGAGCAACTCCCTTCTTTTGATTTTGCGGAGGTGGAGTCTGGAACAAGTTTGAAATATCAACTCCACTTGGAGATCCTTAACCTGATGAAGTTGCCTTCTTCCCTTTTCTTGACTTAGGAGGGAATTCCAACTCGGCGAACTCCTTGGATGCTCCTGGTGTAGACTTTAGAATTCTCTGGTGTCTTTCTGGTGAAAAAGAACTGATTCTCTCCAGGATGTTCTTCCTTCTTCCCCAATCTAGAAATGAAACAACTTGCTATGTAATAGGCCCTCCTTCTAGCGCCAAAAATGTTGATGATTATTTTTCGACAAGTCAACAATAGAGTAAAACACGGAGTATCCAACTCTCTCTTGAATAAAGCCTCTCAAATGCTGAACAAAGTGATCAATCAAGACAACTCCAAGGTTCCTTTTCTTATGATTCGTGATGGATAGCTCAATGACTTAGTATGATTTTGTTAATAAACACAAAGGGACTTACACAATTGTTCAAACAACTCGTTGTTTCAATCAAAGAGGCAAACATGTAGATTATCTAAGTACTACAACTTATGATGTATGATGTGGCAATGAAGTACTTAATCCTAATTCTAACAAGATGAAAAAGAAAAGACAAAAGATAAAGGGTTCAGTGAACTAATTTAATCCTAAATGTAAGAGATGATTATTGCTCGGGGGAAATCAACCAACTTGCTTTTTCAGATTAAACAACTACACAGTTGATGCTATCTTCTAAGGTTATACAAGATATTCAAATCACTTATGTTCATGAAAATTCAACAAACATAAAGATCAAAGTTAAGCTCACTTCATTCAGACTAACCATACACTGTAATTTGCAAGCCACAAACTACAAATGGTGTGAACATATAAATTTTGCCACAAAACAATAATAAAACCTTCCACCAATTAATATAACACTTAAAAGAAAACTTAATCTAACTTAACATCTGCTTGAAGAAATCATAAACCATGCAACACTTAGAAACATATATAGAATCACCAAACAATGAGTCTTATATTATTTCAGAGAGCTCTTGCACCAATTTTCAGAGTCTTCCATCTCTCAAATGAGAACAAAAGAGCCTTTATATAGGCTTCAAGAATACATGAGCAGTTACGATCGATTGGCAAAGCCATGGATCAGATGATGCCACCTAAGTAGGTGGTTTCAACAAACTTCTATTTTTAGCATACAAAGAGGGAACAAAGACACATTTCCCAAGAAGATAAGGATGCCACATCATATCCTTTCACATGGTAGTACTATGAAGTGCAATGAATCTGGACACAATTTGAGCAACATCTTCCATTAGTACACTTGTCGCAGCATTAATGGATCCTTTTGTAGTTGTCACATCTGACTCATAAATGCCAAGTGTCTTCTCCCAGTCAGCTATCCAAGACATGTTTGCTCCAAGATGGAATGCAAGTGTGAATATGTTATCCAACTGTCCTTCATCAATCCCATCCTTTTGAAAGTAGAATGCCTTGACCTGTTGCTTCATGTTTTCAATAGTAATCTCTCCATATGGATTGCATATTGTGGTCAATGAAGTATGCACATGATTTTGTGTCCTTAGAAGAACACTTCTTATTCTAGACCTATCCACCTCAATCTTATCAACTAGTTGCCCCTTGTTGTGAAAGGAGAAATACCAAGTGGTGAAGTCATGTGAAGCATCTTAATTAATCACCTTATCTCAAACTAGATCTTCTATCAGGGCTTCCATCAAATTCTTGAGATGTGGCATGTATTGCTCCTTGATAGGCTTGAACTCAACACATGTTTTTAGTAGAGATTGAACTCTATCTTTGAGACTAATGATTCTATCATAAACTTACACAATCTCTTCAAGATAAATGTATGCTTTCTCCTCTGTCTTCTCTATCCACCCCTTCATTAGCTGAGATGAAGTTCTCATATCTTTAACTTGTGACACTGTTTCTTGTGAAAAAATGGATGGAGGTACTGGAGTGGCTTCCTTCTGTCGGATGGGCTGCATGACTTGTTGAATATATTGCTTTAGTGTATTGAAGTCTTGCTCCACCTTTTGCTTAGCTTCTCTTTCCTGTCTTAGCATGATTTTTACACCATTAACTGATTCTTGAAGTTCCTCCTCTACTTGTTCTCTTGTGATTGGACCCATATCAATAGTAGTCACATTATAATCTTCAAGTGCCATGTCTTCCAGATCTTTCTCAACTCTAGGAACAGCGACATGTACCTCTCTATTTCTAGAAGGATCTTGAGTGATTTTTGAAAAGACAGTTGCTTTCTTCTTTTGATTACTTTTTGTGCATTCATAAGCATTTCTTCTACTGGAGCAGGCTGATATGTTTCTATGATTGTATTCTCTTCAATTCTCTTCCTCAACCAAGATGGAAATGAAAAAAGGTCATGTTGTCTTTCTACCTAATTGTATTGTACACGCACTACATCTTGATCAGATTCCGCTTGTCCTTCCATTTCTTGATCAGCAACATCCTCCTCTATTTCAACAGTCGGGCTTGAAGGAATCTCTTCAGATGGAACCACCACAATTTCTTCTACTACTTCAACTTCTTGTATTGGAATATGAGTATTTGAAGTCCCTTCTTGTAAATTAGATTAAGTAGATTGACTACTCTTCTTCTTAGGTCTTTGATTTGATTCTCCTTGATCTTGATTTGGTATTTTCCTTTTTCTAGCTTGATTGCCGCCTTGATCACTTCCACTGTGCTGGAGTCCACTATGTGCACTATGCTGTCCTAACTCTTCTTCATCCATTTTATCATATGTAAGAACCTGCCCTTCCTCATTTATTTCTTGTAGAAACTAAGTTATACATGCTTGTGTCATAGCTAGGATTAGCTCCATTAGTTCCTCTTCAGATACATCTCTCTTTGACCAATCAACTCTATAGGGCAAATCCTTTATCTTTTCCAATTCATCTTTCAGCATAGTATCATCTTCTATGAGTTGATCTGGGATTCGGAATACTTTGGATGCTCTTACTAGATCCCACATAAGTCTTGAACACTTGAGTGTTCGAAGACCATCTTCATCTTTTACATTTGTCCAGTGACCTTCTAACTGCATGACATGTTTATACTCCCTGTTGTATTTCTAGCAAACTCTGAAAGGATAAAAATTAAGCCTTTTGGTACCATGAGTTTCTAAATGATATGCCTAAAGCTCTGTTTCAGAATATTCAACTGCTGCCAATGATGGACATTCAAGGTTTTGTCCAAGGACTAGTGGAAACTGGATCCCTCCTTTCTTCAATTAGCCTGATGAGTTCCAAGAGTTGTCTTGAAACTTCCAACATCACCATCCTATTGGTTAGATATCTCGGTAACCTATATGGATAAGATGTAAAACCCTGGATCCTTATGTATGTATATCTTTGATGTTGTGTGTACCAATGTCCAGATGTTCTGATGAATTCTCTTGCTACATTTGATAATCTTTTGTGAAACTCTCCCCTCAATCTCTTCAATATGAACATAGCAAATGCATCATTGAACCTTATATAGTGATTGATGTTCTTGAGATGTAACTAAGGATAACATTGATGCGACAAGTACTTATTCCGTCTAATTCCAATTTCTCCTTTTCTAGTCAAACCCAGATAAACTTCATTCCTTGCTAGAAGATATACTACATAAGAACTCATATGGAATGACTTAGTACTTGAAAAGTTGATGAGCTGCTCATATATGCTTTGACTGATGAGTCTGGCCCAATCAATCATCTTTCCTTTGAAAACCAGCTTGATGAAAGAATACATCCATGACTGAAAGGTTGCTGATTGTGGCATACCTGTTACTCTGTTGAGGAACATGATCAAGTATCCAATCTCCGGATGATAGTCTGGTATTGATCTTCATTGACGAATTCACCATCCGCTCCCTTTTCATCTCTTGCAATCTTTTCTTTGAATCAGCATCATATTCTTGTTGACCCTGGTGTATAGAGATGCCGATCATCCTATCTTTGGTTAGAATGTTGAATGTCTTCAATTGCTTCCTTTTGCAAGTAAGCTAGCAGTGTTCCATCTTTGGCCACAATTTGTCTAGTGTCCTTGTCATACTTCTTAACACATTCTATAATCATTTCTAGACAAGGTAGAACCGACAGAAAGCAAGCAGCTTCAATGGCTCTATTCCTTATGATGGCTCTAGCAAGACTACTCCCAGTAGGTTCTTGAAGCACGATCATGATATCTTCTAGATTGTTGTTGCCCATGTTCGTATCTTTGATATTCGCTCATCTTGAAACAAGCTTTGACTCTGGGACTTTGCTTTTAGCATCCATATGGATCCTTGCTTGCCTCTCTTTTGATGTCATCGCCATGATCCTACAAACTAGACACGAATAAGTAACCTCAAATACAAATGACCAACAACTTACTTGAGCCTTCTATATTACAATTCTGATTTTTTTTGTTTTAAAGATTCTAAAATGGAATTTCACAAGAAGATCATGCCTTTTATCATGATGATTGACTATCCTTTCATGCAAATTTTATTAACACTTAGACAATTTTCTGTTTAAAACTCAATGAATCTGCTGAAAATGAAGGAGAAATTTGAATTTTACCTCTAGATCAGACTTTCCAAAGGACTGATTTGGATGGATGTCTTCAAAAAATTGATTAAATTCAGACCCAATTTGATAAAAAAAAATCAGACCTATTCTTCCTAGGATATCACTTTGCTTCTGCTCCTTGAGGTGAAATTGATATTTGGTGAATGATGAAATAAAATCTAAAGGCTGATATATATATATATAAAACTTGCATTGAAAACATTGGAACCTGCCTAGGTCGACCTAATTAAATGCAACAAAAATCATTTAATTTATCCATTTTATACTAAATTTGGTGCGAATTCCAATGTAAATCAAGTTTGGCTTTAGAAAATTTTTAAATTTTACAAGGGCGCAGTGCTTAAACATTTTGATTTCTCATTGTTTTGAGCGCATTAGATAGCCACTTTAAATCCTCTGAGTATTGGCACAATGGATTATGATATTGAGCTTCTCCTTGATAATTTTTTAATTTTCATCTTAAGAATTGCTCCTCCACACTTCACAACTCTTGATTTGGATGTGGATCTCCACTTGGAGGATGCATTTTGACTTTGACCGCATTGGTTAAGTGGTTGAGCTTCTCTTAAAAGACTCCACAACTTATCAACATCAGTACAACAGATGGGAATTTTGAATATTTCTTATTATCCTATCTCCAAACCAAATCTCCCCTTTACCCTTAGCGCATCACATTTGACATTTCAGCTTCACTGTAAGTCTTTTACCAAGTTGAAATCTAAACTTCATCGAAAGATTTGGCACAGCAGATAAAGACCTTGGATGCTTAATCCTAAAAACCTTTGAAACTTCAAGCTCTACTCCACTCCAAAATGGCGCATTGGATCCACATTTTAATCTCCCTTTGAAATGTGTTCAAAGTTTGAACATGGCGCAAGGGTTAAGGTGTTTGACCTCTTCTTGAAACTCATCACAAAATTAAAACTCATCCTCCTCATATTAAATCTCCTTGTAAGCGCATTGGATGAGGAAATTAGACCTCACTTAAAAGTCATCAAGGTGGTGCATTACATACTAGTTTTGATATTTTCTTGACAACATTTCTTTCCACTCAAATTAGATCTTTCACCATGGCACACTAGACAAGTGTTTTAGATCCTCCTCTTGAAAGATTTCAAAATGCTTGCAATTTATCCCTCTTTGAGTAATCCATTGGATCAGGAATTTTGGATATTTGTTTGATAATTTCAAAGAACTTAGATTTGATATCATCTTCAAGGTAGCTAATAGGTGGGGCGCATTGGATGAACAATTTGATCTCTCATTGAATTTTCACAATAAGCGCGCTGTGGTTGAGGTTTTTAGATCCTCATTCCATCACTTACAAACTTAACTTCTTCATCATCATCGACGCTGTGGTTGAGCAATTTGGATCTTCTTAACAAAGGCTTATTACATGAAAGTGCAGCAAACAGGGCACAAAAGATCATCAAATGGTGTTCTTAAACTTCATTAAAACCTACATTCAACCCTTACACATGTGGCGCATTACATGAAGAATTCAAAATCATACTTAAAACCAAAAAGTTTATTCTCTAAGTGATGGCGCATCAGATCCAAGTTTTAGTCTTGATTTGTAACTCTTCTTTCAATTATCCTCTTCACTTTAATAAGGGCACATTAGATTAGACTTCTAAATCTTCTAAGATCAACAATGTCATACTCCAAATACTCCTCTCTAAGGCTAGCGCATTGGTTATGGCGCAAGAGATGGCCATTTTGGACTCTAGTTGAATGATTATCAAATAGTTGAATTAGACTCCTTGTAGGGATGGTGCATTGGTTTAGAAGTTTGATGCTTGGTTTAGTAATAAGTCAAAACTTAAAGCAAGATATTTCATCCATCCACCTTTGAGCGCCTTAGTTCTTGATTTTAATCCTTGCTTGAAATGTGTTTTGAAAATCATCATTAGCTCTTCCTGACAAGGGCACATTAGATCAATATTTCAAACTCTGGTTTGACATTGGCGCAACACTTTGACATCTTGATCTTCTCCCAAAATCCTTCACAAAATTTCAATTTATCTTCATCAAAAGGCAAGGCATCGGATAAGATCTTGATCTCCACTTGAAACATTGCATTTGAACCTTCAAAATGAGTCTCTCCATCTTGGCGCATTAGTTTATCATTTTATCCTCCGGTTGAAAAAGGTCCAAAAAACTTAAGTTAAACCACCCCCAATGATGGAGCATTGGATCAATAATTTGATCTCTGATTAAAAACTTGGCTACTTTTCACTTGACAGTACCTCACAACTTGATGGTTTCAAACATGATAGCTTTCAAATCAATCATCATTATTGCTCAAGAAAAGTCCAATTCTGCCTTATTGCAGTCATGCCCTAATTCAATCAATTGATGCAATAATGTTGGAGCCTAGTTGCAAGTGATAACCATGACAAAAGTTGATCCAATCTCCTTCTTAGCTCAAAACAAGGTTGAAGCAGAGTTCTTAAAAAAAACAACCTAACCTAAAGTGAGAAATTAAAGGGGGTCCCCATCTGCAATGGGGCGATGTGTGATTTGGTCACAGTAGGCTCAACAAAAGCAGATACAACCAGTGGTTACACTGCAGCTTATGCAACTTCCCCTCATTGGATCACAAGTAAATCTATCTAGAATATCACCCCTTCAAAAATTACAGTTAGGGGATATTTTTCATTCTACCGCAATAGAAGAAATCTTATAGCAACATGTGGAGAGCACTGAACATTTACAAGAGGCGGTAGATGCAATACAAAACCAACTACCAAATGCTCAGAGGGATACATCATTACCACTTACACAACAGCTCAAGCAATTGGTGAATATCTTGCAAGCAGAGATAAAATATAAAGAAGATGAGGTGAAAAAGCAGGTGACAGAGGAAATGAATAAGAAAAGAATGGCAGAAGCATCCAAGAAATGCATGTCAGCACACACAGAGCTAGAAACCCAAATAAAGAGCATTCAAAAAGTCAAAGGGGAGGCTTCTGTATTATACCAGTTTTGTCTACAATGGACTACTACCACAAAAAGTATAAAGGATTAGATAGATGCCCTAGAAGTATAGATAGCACAGGTTGCAGGGACATATGATCCCTTGAAAGATATGAATGGAGCAATTAGGGCCTAGATTGAAACAGCACATACATAGCTACAACAACTACAAGATCAAACATAGTAGATTAAGGGACAAGTAAAGCAGCTGAAAGAAGTAATTAGCCTCTAACTAGCACATCTAACAGGAATACTATCTGAGGAAAAACAAAATGCACAAAAGGTACAAATCCCTTCTATTATAGGGAATGCGGAGAAGATACATATTGAGATAGAGGCTCGGATTCAGTTGCTGCAATAAACAAATAAACAATGGGACACAACCCTGAGCCAATTGAAGGTAATTTACAAGAACATACTACCCTCCAACTAGCACTACATGTCTTGAGGAGAAGACAGTCTCAAAAAGGGGGGATGATGTTGGCATGGTATACACAACAATAGTAGAACCTACCGCAGGTGGAATGCAGAGGTTGGGGCTGACATATAGGCTATTAGTTGATATGTCTTATAAGGGACACGTCCCTATTAAATCATATAGGTAATAGAAGATGTAAGATGTAGGTAGGTAAGAGAGAGAATATGAAAAGAAAAAATATATGTAGAGTAGAGACTCAGACTTGCCATTTTGTATATAAGATTATAATGGATATATAATGGAGATATAAAGATTGGATATAATATCTAGGTGTATATAAATGTATATGATGTGTATAACTGGTGTATTCTTACCGCATGTTATATTTCCTTATTGTTCTTTATGATTCTCTCACTGTATCTTCTGGGGTATAAACTACTAGAGACTTGACTGAGGCTCAGAGCTCGGAACTGTGTCCTCCCCATTTCTTGTCAATAGTTATATTTGTAAGTTCTATTGGCCTTGAAGTCGACAATCAATTATGATCAAAACAATTCATTCATCAAATGTAATTACCTATAGCTTGATTCATTTAGATGCAACCTTTGCACTACAAAAGATAATTTGATTATAAAAGTTAGAACCAAGAATACTATAAACTATCTTTGATTTTGAGAATTACTCTATTGTCCATTTTTACAAATAAGGATATAGAACAAATTCAAAATAGCTTACAGGAAAACTTGGAAATTGGCTAATTGTTCACGAAATGGCTATGCACCAAAAATCAATCTTGAGAGCTTTTAGTTTACGGTAGCCTTTATCAGTTCCAAATAACCTGCAAACTCATAGTTATAATAGAATTAGTAAGCATACAAATTGCAATCAAAATATGAGACACCAACCATTAAGAAATTGAATTAGCAGTATGGCTAGTAATTGATAGCAAAATATGTTTAAGACCCAAGGAAATATTAGTCAAAGGCAGAAAAGCAAATAAAATCGAAGTATGACTAAGAGAAAGAAATCTTTTATGTAATCCATGCTGAAAACATATCATCTTCCATTTGCAAACTCTGCAAACATGTCAAAAAATTTTCATTCGGCATTTTACTTAAGTGGATGAAATCTATGCAATGCATACCTCTGAAATGAGATGGATCATTGTGTTTAGGATATGAAAAGGAGGGGTTGAATTGATGTTTGATGTTTTGATGAGTTCAGACCCTCCTTTCACAACAAAAATTCAAGGACACATCAACCGAGTTGAATCTCTACTAAGCGAGAGCATTCACCTAATAGGTTGGACTGTCACTTGGAACGATGTGGAAACTCGGAAATTGCTAATTAATATCACTTTAATCCTTAAATATGCAAGAAACCCTAATTATGCAAAATAGTGGTCAAATTGATGAATTCAGACAAATGCTTACAGACTGAGATAAGAGGTAGAGATTAATAACTGACCATTTTTCGAAGTTCGGAATTCAAAATATTTGGGGACAATGCCTTGTGCACCCAAGTCCAAGGTGTTATTTTCTTCGCAAAATGCAAAACTCCTTCCGAGACTGATGATCACTATTCCGTTTGTTTTCGTCACTAGAAATGTGGACACTTCCCTAGGCGCCCTTGTCCAAGGCGGGCTGATTTTCAGGATGTCGGGGCTTCTTTAGATGCAGAATGTCACTGTAATACTGATTCTTGTCTCTGTGATTCCAGGGAACATTGCCCTAGGTGCCCATGTCCCGAAATGTTCAATTATGTCTGTTTCTTTTCAGACCTGAATCCTTGTCATCTGCAACCTTCCTCTGCAACTCCACTCTGTGAAACTCAGTACCCGTAACCTACAATCATAAAGGAGTGTGGTTGGGAGTTGTGATGTTTAGAGGCTTGCCTCAGTCAAGCCTCGGAGAGACATTCAAGTCTTCTGAACACCGTTATCAAATAAGAGTGTGTATCCCTGTGGGATAGAGGCAAAATCCAAATAATAAATGATTGAAAACACAAGTAAATGTCACCTCAAAGATGTAGATCTCATGGAAGAAAGAAACTCTTTCATGCCATGAGGAAATGGAGCCAAATCTGCAACAAACAAACACAATAACAACACAATACTGCTCTACAATATAATGAAAGCCTTGAATCACTTTAGCATAAGACCACAAGTTCTCAATATCCATCTCTAGTTTACAAATGAAAACCTAAACATGCTTATATATGCAACAACACACATTCCCGCCAAGAATTTTATAGTTCAAACTTAAGGTGTCAGCATAGGACCTAACAATGGTCATATAACTGACACTTAGATTTAGGGCTTGACCCACAATAGGGCAGGACTAGGGCACGAGCACCCAAGTCCTCCCTCCCAATATTTTTGGGCAGGGCTTAACATTAAAGCACCCCTAGGTCCTATTTGCCATAACACTTAGGGGTTTTTTTATTGGGATTCAAAATTAACATGTAATATGCTCTAAATGCAATATAAGGACCCGAGAACTAAACCTTAAGAGGGAAAAGCCCCCAGGGAACATTTTTCGACATAACACATTGAAGATGCCACCATTCTTAAAAAATTATATTTTATTTAATAATAATGAAACACAAGCAATGCCCTGTTTTGTCCCTGCCATAATTGTCAAATATACAAAAGATGCAGAACAATTACCAATCCATATAAGTGAAAGTTGATGAATAGTTCCCAGACTTAGTGTAGAGCAGTCGGTGATGATAATCATGGAAATCAGCTCTGTGGGCAACTCAAGAAAACCACATTCAAAGTTTAAAATATAATCCTCAAAAAATAAGCAGATGGAAGAAATAGGTAACCACCCATACTAAACCTCCATAAATTGGAAACACCTTGAAAAGGCTCCGAGGAAAATCATAGCCACAGTGTGCCTTTACAGTTTCCAACACTCTTAGACTCATCCACAACCATAACATTAAAAAATGAGGGCCAGTGATGGCAGGACCAATGATGGTTGTAAAACCAAGGAACAAGATTTCAGCAGGATGAGCATATCCTGATGTCAATCCAAATGGGGTAGCATATCTGAACATAAATAACTAATCGATCCTAATTCCCAATCAAGATAATACAATATACATTCATCTTACATCTGAACTAGATGCTTCTAACCGGTTCCATTAGAAAAAGAGCTTACTCGTTATGAACATGCTTGTACAACCATTTTGTATGCAAAAACCTGTGGCCCCAGTAGAAAACAAAATCCTTAAAGATAAAATAACACACAATTTGGGATACAATTTTCCTGCACAAAAAAATTACCCACAATCAATCTTTAAGAATTTGTGTTTAATCTGTCAGTTCCAATACAGCAATTGCAAACACTCACCAACAAATTATGAAAATTGCCAAAATATTCAACCATTTAAGGTAATTGTAGCATCATGTAATTCATTTGTCACTAAGATATAACTTGAGAATATATATGAGACAATTGTTAATCTCTGATTTCTGCATATGCACTCAATCAATTTACTTCTTAGAAAAAATTGACACTCACCAGGATGGAAGTGGTAATTCACTCGTCATAACCATGAATCAGAATACAGGATATGAAACCACCATTAGAGGAAGATTGACACAAAAATAATATAGCAGCAAACAAGCGATACATTTCTCCTGTGCAGCAGGGGTGTTTATCTTGCTCTGCAAACATTAAAATTTGAATTAGCTTAGTTACTTGACACTGAACAAAGCTATCTATCATCTGCATTATAACCAGACTACACCAGTACATGACCATCGATTATAGATGCATGAAAACACATGCATCAAAAACTCAGATGGTGAACAGGAAACATGTAAATATCCATCCTGAATCACTGTGCATACTAAATTCACAGTTCAAATAGATGAAAGCATTAAGTGATTGATACAGAGTCACTAAATTGCTGCTAATCATTTTAGATTTAGTGAATTAAGTCAATTTTGACATGTAATACAAAATATTGCCAATGTCAAGAAACATTACCTTTTTTGCAAATTTAATCCTAAAAAGTGTAAAAAAGAGCCATGTCTTCAAGAAATGGTTAAGAAATGGCAAAGAATTTTCCCTACAAACTATATAATTGGATTTGACACGTGTTTAAGTTGAACGCATAGCAGTTGTCGTTCACTGTAGCTTATATATAAAAGCAATCTCAAGAAGCAAAGCACAAAATGCAGGGAAGTGGTTAGAACAATGTAATAGACTTAATAAAAATGGACTGATGACAAGAAGACATGATTATTTCCCTAGCAGCTAGCTCTGGCTACAAGATGGGACAAATGTGTATTTTATTATTACATAATTTTCTGGGCGAAACCAACTTTACAGAATGGGTCTTTAATTTTATATTTATATATATATATATATATATATATATATATACCCATTTCCAAGGCATTGGTGGGATTAATTCACTCGCTTCTCATTCTCCTTATCAATAGTATATTCACGTTACTTGGAACTATCTCCCACAGCCTGTCAACTCCAAAATCGCTTTCTGGACTAAGAATTTTCTACATGCTGTTGATGGCACCATTCCTTGGCCCAACTATCTTCAGTGACATTGGTCAGCTGAATGTCTGCTCCCTCCTGGCTAAATGTTGAGACAAATCATTATATTGCTCGTGGTGATAGGATCTATTGTCTTGGCACCCTCGGGGCGGCAGAGGATGAACATTGTGATTGAATTACCTGGCTGCTTGCTTCCATTAAGCCTTATCCCTGACCTAGTGTCCCTTTAATTCAGCTGGTTCACACACAAAAGATAACAGATCAATGAGACAACATCTGCCTCCGTGTGTTGCTGCTAGGGTTTCACATGCCTCCTAGTTCTCCTTGCCCCAAGCCCAGAGCAAAGGGACAGGCGTTTATAAATACACTTATTCATCTCCTCCAGCATAGATACAGACCTATTACAGGACTACTTTCCAGCTTAGGTTTTCTGCTTTGATCTTCATCCACTCACATGGTTATTTATATCTGTACTTGTATATCATGGCTAGGTTTTAAGGTTTGCCAACTTTAGGTTTACCTCCTCTAGTTTTCCCTTCTTTTGTTTAATTATTCTAGTGCTTTAGTTCTTAGTTACTTTTAACGCTCCTAGGATTGTTTTTACCCTCGTACTGTTCTGTGATGATTGAATGTTCTTTCCAGTCCCATTGGACTACTTGGATCACTTGTGGACATTAATGTTTATGCATTTAGCGTTTGATAGTGAGTTATTATGCAAAATCATTTTTTTGGAATTCAGCTATATGTTAATATTGAGTCACTCTCCATGAACTGCTAATGAGAGACAGGTCACAACTTAATATTAATGTGCATCTGATTCTTGAAAAGTAACATTAATTTTATTTCTTTCTTCTTTCATTCAACCAAAGTTCCAACAGTTGTGTCCATACTCCATACTACATCTATAGTCATTAATTTCTTAGAAGCTAACGAAAACTTTTGTATGTTGTTAGCTCTGTCCCATTCTACAGAATCATACTAATCATTGTAAACTACTGATGAAATAACACACAATAGATATTCAAATGGAACCAACAACCATCTACATTAACCTATGTTCTCTGGGGGGGTGTCTCCTGCCAATTTTTACGTGTTCTCGTACCGGGGACTTTCCAGGGACACAAGGATGCCTCGAAAACATCCCCCTACCATCCCCTAACTGTCACTTTGCACAAGAGACATTCTGGAAATGGCTCAGAAATGGTGTCAAGTCAGGAAAAAAAAAACAAGTTTAATAAAAAAAATATTTCATTGTCTTGTGTTGTGGGTCCCCACACCACACTCAACCCTAAATGAACAAAAGATAGCTCCTCCTTCCATTCAAACCATTTTTACATACCAAAAAAAAAAATTGTAGCTGCATTCAAGGAGGAAAAAAGAGCAAGGTGCAGCTTCAGGTAACAAAACTAGGGCAACAAGGCGCAGCATTAGTGAGCAATGACCAATAAGGAGAAGTTGGGCAATAGCAGAGGTAAGTGTATGTTTCTTCTTCTTTTATCTGATTGTTTTTTCAAAGTTTCAAGGAAAAAAAATATTTTTCTCTTTTCTATTTGCACTTGCATTCTTTATTTCCACAAAACAACATGGGCAATAGCAATGATAGTAGTGAACATGAAATGGAAGAAAGAAATATACGAGTTTCAAGCTCAGTTGCGGATTCATCAATGTGTGAGAGTGGTGGTAGTGAAGGAAAACAGCCACATTACTCATTTGAGTGCCCTTCCACTATCTTGAAACCTTATGTAAAGGGCCCTTTCAAACCCTCTAGACCAGGGTATATAGTCACCTCTTGGACATTACAGGACAGGGGATTAAGGTTTGTCAAGGTATAAAGGCAAATGAGAAGGCAGAGGTTAATAGATTGTTTATGGAGAAGCAAGGCCTAAGATATGCCAATGCCAGTAGAGTCTACACAATCAGCTATGCCATTCATGGTTGCTAATGGTTCTAGTGATTCTACAAGAGGAAAGAGAAAGATTGGTGGTAGTGAGAGGTTGGGGACAGTTGTAGGTATGTTCAATATGCAAGCATAGAAAGTGGCAGTCTTCCATTGCCAAATTTTTCTTCATCCATGCCACATCCAATTTCATGTGGCACGTTCTCCATATTTCAAACAAATGTTCAAAGATGCAATTTCTATTGGTCCCTCATTTACCCCCTTGAAGAACATAAACTACGTACTACCCTCCTTGATAAAGAATATTCTAAGGTGAATTTGGTGATGGAGGACATGAGCCAACTTGGATGAGGGCGTGTTGCTCTATTGCCTTTGTCAAAATCTAAAATTGGAAGTCTACATCCTTCACTAATTTAGCAAGTGATCAATGATTTAGCGCGTGTGTGCAAATTAGCTAGCATGACGGTGGAGGATGTTTACAAGCACATCTTTTGGACTTACGTTCATGCATTGAACAATGCATTGAAAAACATAGGGAAGATAGATTGGGTGAAGCAAGTGGTGATACAAGCTAGAGATATTCAAATGTTCATTTGAAACCACTACCTCGCTCTCTACAAGACTTTTTTGCAGAGGGAATTCCTCAAACCTATGGAGACTAGATATGCCAGTTATTTCATTTTGTTAGAGAGGATGCTTGAGGTGTAGGAGGCTCTAAAGTTGATGATAGTTAATACAAAGTGGGGTAGACGGCCTAATGCAAATACTACTAAAGGAAAAGGTGTAAAACAAAAGATCATTGATAACGATTGGTGGTCCACTATAAGGTAAGAGAATTCTGATTTTTTATTAAATTATTAATTTATTAATGTTTGTAACTTGATAATCTTATTCATTTTTGTATTAGCATTCACTCTTTGTCCTTTGAATCTTATAATCTTATTCTTTTTTGAAATTTTTGTTTGCAAATATGTTTGCTCTTATGGACTCTCCTAGTCTTGGAGAGATTTATATAACATTTGACAACATGCTTGGGCAGAAGAAGCAACAATTTATGATAGGAATCCTAATTTGAGATTATATAAGAAACATATCAAGCCCTTGTGAACAGCAGTGGAAAACTATGAACACCCAACTTCATATGGCAACCTTTGCTCTAAATCTCAAATGGTGGTATGCACCGAACACTGGGAGGCTGCCTCATAATGATGAAGAGGTGAAAGAAGGGTTAACGAAGTCTCTTTAAAAGATGTATTCAAGCGAGGAGTCAACTTTCAACAAACCAGAGGAGAAGGTAGATAGAGCTACATTATCTTAAATCGACCCTATTGGATGGTGGACATAGCATGGCAAGGATATACCAGAGTTGAGGATGCTTTCCATTTGCCTCTTTTCACAAGTTACCAATTTCTTTGTTGCAAAGAGGAATTAGTCCATATATAGCTTCATCCACTCTATCAAGAGGAATAGGCTTACCTCTAAATGAGAAAAGAAGTTGGTGCTCGTGAATAGTGTCTTGTGACTTCAAGATCAAACGACTCCAACTTTACGATGGGTTGTTGATCCCAAAGACACCACACAAATTCATGAAGAGGCACTGGAGGGATTGGTTGGGCTTCTATTGGATGAGGCAGCCCCTCATAGTGGCAATGACTTAGAATTAGACTTCAATTTTGATGCAGTGTTAGCAGATGCTGATTAAGAGGCAATGGCATATTTTCTATAGTTTTGTTATTTTGTAGTTGAAACTTGCAGCCTTTGGGCATTTTGTTGTAATTCTTATATAATAATTAATAATATATGCACAATTCAACTCAGATGTTATGTATTAAGGTTCTATAATGTATATGATGAATGCCTTATTGATATTATCATATGAATATTTTGAAATTTCCAATATTTTAAAAAAATTTCCTATTTTTTAATGGTCATCCACTACCATCCCTAAAAATTGCCTCCCAAAATTCTGTCCTGAAAACTTGATGTGACATAGACATTAATTCATATAAATCTTAAATGTGAAAATTTTACAGGAACACAAATCAGATGTCATAATTCAGATCTGCCATATTGAATGAACACTCACAAAGGCCACTACAATAAGAGACAAATTGAAATAAACATGATACTGAAAATAAATCTAATCTCATTCATGATTCTATTACATATCCCGATGATAAAACTATGAGACTAACAACCAACTGCTAACAGAACCATACAACCTCGTGGATGTCCATACATCATTCCTACTGTTAGTCAGGCATAACTAACCCCTACAACTGCTTCTAAACCAACATGACTAACTATGAGTTAACTATAACTATAGCATTATAATCTATTACAAGAATTCAATTACAAAACATATACAGAGTGTGATTTGCTTCTCCTCATCTCTCTAAGTACATGAAATAATATAAAGGAAATGACCAAAATGTGGCTGCTAACCTGCCTGTCCATTTCCCTCACCTATTCCCCTAACATATGTATCTCTACAACTCCATATGGATAAGTAATTATATCACTGAAATTGACACCTGACCAAATTGCTGTAAACAATGGCCCAAGTTATAACTTTGAATGTCAATTTACAGGTTTTTAATCCCATCAGTTTAAGCCTACAGTGGGTGGCTGAGATGTTGTACCTGCAGGCTCAAAATAAATAAAATCCATTTCTTATTCAGAAAGCACCAAATTCACTTCTTTCATTAGCATAATAGAACCAAGCCAAAACATAAACTCAACCAGAAAACACTCCATTAATAATGAGAAAAACAGGCAAAACTTTATAGTGATTTATTGAATTGGAATGCATCTGATATATGAAAGCAGAAAATTATATATAATTAGAAATGTAGAGGCAAAAGCATAGTTTTATTTCCATTTTGATAAAAAGGAAAATTCCATCCACAAGTAAGAGAGGTGGCGGCAAGCCTTAGGACCCTGCTTGGAAACATAGGACAATAGATACAGCATATGGAATGATAACCTGCAACTATTGTGAGACAAATATGAGAGGAGGCATAAATTGCCTCAAATATCACCTTGTACAAATCGTTTGCCGAGATGTTGTGCCATGTACACAAGTGACTCCTGAGGTTGAGAATGAACCAAAAGCTTGACTAGCATCTTATGATCGGGAGAAAATAGAAAAAATATGACGACAAAGGCATTGGCAGGTATTAGTAATACAAGGGCAGAGGGAGATATAGGGGCCTTTACTTCTTCCATTGGGCAACAAATACAAGGATTAGGTAGTGTGGGTAGCCATAGTTCCATTTTTTATGCTCCTCAGAACACTCCCAATTCACAACCTTCATTGGAAGGTACAACATGGAATAGGGATTGCAGCATGAGGCCAAGTTGGCATGTGCTAATTTTGGTACTATTAACAACATTCCATTCAATGTTGCAATGAGTCCTTATTGAAAGCAATTGGTCACCACCATGGTAGATAAAGGTTTCAATACACAAAACCATGAATTATTAAGTGGACAAATATTGTAGGATGCAATCAATAACACAAATCTGCCAGCAGATGAACAAAAAATGATTTGGAAAAAAAAAGGCTGCAACATTCTATTCAACAAGTGGACGGATGGCAAGAACCACACCTTGATCAACTTCCTTGTGGCTTTAAGAGTACCATTAGTGTTTTTTAAGTCAATTGATGCCTCTAATGAAGAAAACAATTTTGAGTCTTTGTGCAACTTGTTGGATGAGGCGGTGATGGAGGTGGGAGTAGAGAATGTTGTCCAGATACGAGCAATGCAACTATGTATGTGTTAGCCAGTAAAATTCTAAAGACGAGGCAGCCTACTTTGTTTTAGAACCCTTGTGTTGCCCACTACATTGACCTTCTCCTTGATGATATAGGGCAACTTGCTTGGATGAAGAACGTGGAGGAAGATGTGAAGGATGTCACAAAATACATTTACAACCACAAATGGATCTTGAATCTCATGACAGAGCACAATGATGGCACAAAGGTCGTGCATTCAAGAGTCACATAGCTTGCAACAAATTCTGTCACCTTGCAAAGTATCACAACTGCATTGCCCAACCTTAAACACATGTTTGAGAGTGAAAGTTGATTGGAGAATCCTTATTACGGGAAGGCCAAAGTGGAGAGGGTCCTCAAGACCACTTTTTATGATACATTTGCCAAGGGCATAAAGGAAATCATCAAGGTAAGTTTTGATCAAATTTTTCTTTTTCTTTTTTTATTTTATAATGTTACAATTTGTTGATTTTGTAAATTTCTTGTATTTTAATTTGCTGACTTCAGTTTTTTGTTTTCTAATTTAGTTTAATTTTCTAATTTCAATTTTATACACTCTTGTTTTAGGTGTCAAAACCATTGGTAGTTTTATAGTTGGTGGATGGGGATGAAAACTCCATGGGGTATCTATACAAAGCCATGAATAGGGCAAAAGAGGTGATTCAACATTTGTATAGGTCAAATAAAAAACAAATATAAATCCATCTAGCATATTATTCATCAAAGATGGAACCAACAACTCCATCAACATATTCAAGTTGTTGCCTATTATTTGAACCCTAAGTTTGCTTTCTCTACTTCATTAAGAGCAGATGAGAAGGTTATGGATGGCCTCAATACGTGTATGGTAAGGATGGTCCTCGATGAGAACCTTAAAAATGTCATGCACGCAAGGGGGCAAAGGGGAGGTTGTGTTCTTCACCTCCATGCATTCGATCAAGAGCCACTTTGCAACCAAGTGAAAAAAACATATTTGTTCAATGTTAGTTCCTTGTTTACTTAAACTTTTTAAGTTTACTAAAATCCTTACAAAGTTATAAATGTTGTCCTTGCAAATTTGTAGTGGGAAGACTTTGGTGCAATAACACCTAATCTCCAAAAGTTTGTCATCCGCATTTTGTCCCAAACTGTTGATGATTGTTTTTAGACAAGTCAACAATAGAGTAAAACACTAGAGTATCCCACTCTCTCTTGAATAAAGCTCTTCAAAGGCTGAACTATGTGATCCAGTGAAGTAACTCCAAGGTTCCTTATTTGTGATTCATGATGGGTTAACTCAGTGATTACATGTGATCTTGCTGATAATCACAAAAGGACTTACAATAGACTTCTTCATCTTTCATTTAACTTCTCTCTCCTTCAGTGTGGATGGCATATATACAAGACTTCAATAATAAAGAAAAGTAAAAGATAAAGGTTTAAGGAATCTAATCTAAGGTCAATGAAGCAATGATGATGCTTGAATAGACAAACTCCAAAATTAACCTAACTACACTTCGCCAAGGATGCCTACAACTACATGAAGTTGGTGCAATCTCCTAAGGTTACGCGAATGGTTTTCAAATCATGAAAGCTTATGCAAGCACCCATTGAACGGCACAGCTCAAACAAGCATCCATGATCGAACTCAAGCAAATGAGGCTCAGACTAGCTTTACACAACACTTCACCGGCAATGAATGTTAAAAGCATGAGCTAGGAGTTGATCAAATATTCAATACAACATACATTACATCAATGGGCTTTTAATCTACTCTTAATCTACTTTGAAACACCTCTCCACTTCATCAAAGTACAAGAAACCATGTAATTCCACAAGATAACACTTAACACCAAACAAGCTCCAATGTCTTTGCATTAATCTTGAGAAATATGTACAACAACTTCAAGTCCTCTCAGAGAATTTCGAGAGTCTCTTCTATTCTACTCCTACTTGCCTACTGACTACTGAATTACAAATGAGGCAACAAGGCCTTTATATAGTGTCCAGATTACAATGAATGGCTAAGATCATTTCATGTAGCCAAGGGCTTAGATCATGCCACCTCAACAGGTAGTTACAACAAACTGCTATTTTTAGCACAAAAGAGAGAGGCAATGAAAGCACGTTTTCCAATGTGATAAGGTAAGATGAAATCATTTAAAACATCTTCCACATAGGCGTCCCTTTGGCTTCTTTTATTAAATGATACATTGAATGCATTTAAAATAATGCGGCTGATATGATTGGATGATGATAGGTACTCGCCACATAGGTGCCACCTCAACATATCTTGTGGATTTCAACTGTTTATTCAATATGCTTTTGGGCACATTCCCCAAATTGTATCATCTATATGATATTTTCAATGTGATTGCTTTGATGATGAACACTTGAGATGTATCTTGTTGATCTTGCCTTGTTCATTGTATGAAGTATGATATATGATACTTGTCGCTCATTTGACTAACACTGTATTTCTTCCTTTTGCAGGGTACATGATGATCTTCTTTGATGTTTCTTCATATAGAGTAGTAGGAGATGATGATGATGCTTCCTTCATGTAAGAGTAGATGATGATGACATGAAGTAGATATCTCTCTTGGACTTGAAGGTTGAATGGAACTTGAAGTTAAATGGATGAAGTGCCTTGCTTGATGATATGATGAAGATGAAGTAGTGCACTTAGCATGTTGACCTTGAAGTAGTCCTTTGGAGTGTAGATGATAACACCTTCCTTGGATGTGGAGTAGATGACCTCTCAAGGAGACTTTGAAGCTTAATGAATCTTGAAGATTGGGAGAACTTGAATTGAAGCTTGGATGGATGAATGTCTTCGAACATGATGCCATTGATGAAGTATACTTGAACTTGATGTGATCTAACATGATGTCATTGATGTTTCCTCTACAATTTGAAGGTGACTCAGGTGCTTGTCCTTCAGATGATTCCTTATCTTCATCAACACTCCTTCTCTCAATGATGCAACTTAATGATGATCTTGAAGTGATCTTCCAAGGTGGCTAGCATGATGCTTCTTCTTGCAATGACAATTTCTTGACTTCACTCCTTGGATGAAGGTGACTCCAGACTTCTCGCTTGAAGGTGACTCCTTGTATAACTCCTTAGCCTTGATTGATGATCCTACAAGACAAGATAAACAATATATCAATCACTTCATAACAAAGGAAACACCCTAAACATGAAATAATCCTTCTTCAAGCTCTAGGCGCTTATACATGTGAAAAGAGGAGCAAAAAAAATGCCTAACATCAATTTAGTCCCACATTCATAATTTCAAATGATTTCTAGCAATTGTAATGGTTTAAAAAAAGTCAATCCCCTTATGAGGTTAATCCAAAAGGTGCCCTTAAATGCAATTTCTTCCTTAGGCGCCAATTGAGGTGGCAGAGGTAGGAATGGGCGCCTAGCTTTCAAGCTTTATCCTTGTCATTTTTTAAGCTTTAAACAATTGTGTGGGTCTTAGGATGACTCCCCTCACCTAGGCACCCACTCTTAGAGTTGCTTCATGTCAATTTCTCCAAGGTGCCGAAAAATGATGTGTTTTTTTTAGAGGCAAAGGGCGCCTAACCTTTCGAAGATGTACTTGCAATTTTACACTTCTAAGTGATCAATGATGACTTAGAATGGCCTTACACTTCAAGCACCCAACCTTTTAGTATGGATTGAGTAATTCCTTCAAGGCGCCAATAAGGTTAGAATGCTACATGAAGTGCGCCTAACTCATTCTTGGCAAATTTCGACATCTTGATAGTTATAGCTTAATGAGTGGGTATTTAGAGGGCTTCTTACCTCAAAATAACATCAAACTTCATAGTTTTAAGCCCTTCTTTTGCAAGGCGCTCATCCATGATGCTCCCAATGATGAAATAGCACCTAGACTCCATTGAGTGAAAATTGATCCCCTAGGGCGCCCTTGATGATTGGTCTAGGTATCAAGTAGCGCCTTGAGTCCTTCAACACATCTTAGTCATTTTGGAGGTCCTTTACACAAGGCGCTCAACGTTGATTAGGCTTGACTATCATTTTCAATCTAGGCACTCAAATGGGATTGTTTGAACATGTATAGGCGCCCAACACTTGCAACTTGATACTTCTTCTCCTTCACCTTCGCATTCCTCATTTGAGGCGCTATATATCATCTATTTAAACTTGATCCCATACCAAGGCGCCAAAAGATGTAGAATGCGCCTAAACTTGAAGGGTGAATTGGTGCCTTACTCAAGTTGTCTCATTTTTGCTAGATTTTCAATTCATGAGGTCTTTTAAGAAATTTTCAATCAAGGCGCCTATCTAGGAGAGGTTGAAGGTTGATTGTCCTCTAGGCGCACTTTGAAGTCTACACCTAAGGCGCACTTTTGGGGTCTCTGTAAGTGGGAAAATGCGCCCAACTTCGTGGAGTAAATTCGCGCCTAGAAGTGGAAGTCTCAGGGCGTAAGGTATATTTCTTATACTTTAAATATTTTTCAATATACCTTTCAGGATGTTTGAGATAGGTCTCAAATCCACCGGATTTAACATGTAGATTATAGAATTTGGAGGATCCACCAGATTTCAGACTTAGTCAATTTTTCAGTGTTTCAGGGTTTCAGGCTACCAGACTTAGTCATTTTCAGGATCTCAAACATACATCAGGCTTGGTCTTAGTGTTCATTATTTGGATTGATAGGGCTTAACTTGGCATGTTAGATCAACTTTGGAAATCAAATAGACTGCCTCCTTGAAGGCGCCTAAACTCTATCCTCAAGGCGCTAGAATGAAGTGATCTTGATGAAAAATGCGCCTTGTCTTAAAAATGCACTTAGAAACAATCTTGGAGTTCTAACTCCTCATGGTGCTCAAAATGGACAAATTAAACTACTTTCTAACTCAAGGCACCCAAATGGTGTCATTTAAGAATGAAATGGCGCCTAGACTTATAGGGGGTTTCCTTGTCAGATTTTCAATGTTTCAGGCTTCCCAATATCAATTTCAATCAAGGCGCCCTAGTTTACTCTCTCTTTGCTCAAGGCGCACATTTGGGTTTCTGCCTTAGGCGCACATTTGGGCTTCTACAAGTGGACAAAATGCGCCTAAGTTCCTAGAGTGAATTTGCGCCTAAATTCCTAGAGTGAATTTGTGCCTAGATTTGGAAGTCGCAGAGGGTAAGGTATATTAAAAAATATATTTAAGTATAAATTTGAGATAGGTCTCAGATCCACCGGATTTAACATGCAGACTCTAGATTATTGAGGATCCACTAGATTTCAGACTTAGCCAATTTTCAGGATCTTCAGGATCAGGATACCAGACTTAGCCATTTTCAGGATCTCAAACATCAGGATCAAGTCATCAAGGTACTACAGGACTCAAAACACCACTGACTTCATCATGAAATAGCTCTAAGACATCATACAAGACTCAGCAAAGCACTGGAGTTTCAAAAAAAAAGGGGGTCCCCATTTGCCATTGGGGCGATGTGTGATTTGGTCACAACACAACCCTATAGCACTTCTAGTTTTAAACACAATTGGAGTGTTTTTGAGGCAATTCACACAAAAGCGCAGCAAGCTGACTCAAAAGTTCTTGAATGACCTTGTCTTTATGTAGTACAACCTTCGGTTGTGTGAAAAGAAGGTAGTCGATCAAGAGACACATCAAGCGCTTGACATCAATCCATAATCAGATTGGTTGTGGAGGATGTGGATGCATCATTCATTGAAGATGATTTTGCTACTTTAGTGAGGGAGCAACAAAATGGGAGTAGAAGTGGTAGCATTTGACAAGGCAAAAGGTGAGGCTGGCAAGACAATAGTGGGGGATTCATTGCATTCATAGCATGATCCTATAGTTGAGGCTCCTATTGAGGATGATGCAACTATACCATCAGATTCAATGACACCCACACAGCAGCAACATACTGTTCTGAGCTTTAGTCATAGAAGAAATTTATGGATTATGAACATTGAAATTATAATTTGTAATTTTTATTTATATTGAAACTTGAAGTTGATAAATATTGAACTTGTTTTTTGGTCTATAATGTCTATTGAACTCTAATTTTGATCTATATATGAAAGAAATCAGTAACATGTTCCCTAAATTCAGTAATATGTGTGTTTTTTAAGAACATCTTTACAAACTTACGTGGTTTTTAATGTTCAGAAAACTTGCCAAGCTTTTGAAAAAAATTGGGTCAGCCAAGTTATTGCCAAGTCCAAGTTTATTAACTGTGCCATAACGCTATTGGTCCAAGTTTATTGACTGTGGCATAACACTATTGGAACATTCTTGGATTTGTTATTACTCTAGTAAGACATTTATTGAGTCAACCTCAGCCATACTTGACAAACACAATGTTGATATTTTATTTTGTTATCATGCACATCCAAGTTGAACCAAAATGATGAAATCGACTTTATTTCATCTTGTTCAATAAATATGGCAGCGATAGCAAACCCATGTTGAACCAAATCAAGCAATGAAACCCACATATCAAACTTAATTCTTTTTATTGCACCAATGGTGCTACTGCTCTTGGTCCATGTATGACAATTGATAATCAGACTGGGTTCCCAAATTTAATTCCAAGCTGGGAAAATCTAGTTTGAAATGAACCTTAATACCAAGCTATTACCCCTGTAATTCTTGTCTACCCATCTTACCATGAGAATACAAAGTTATATTGCATTTCTCACTTCTTACTAGTTTCATCTTAACATGAGAATACAAAGTTACATTGCATTTCTCACTTCTTACTAGTTTCTTTTTCTGTTTGACTAATGTCTATTGGTTGTTTTCGTCCCCCAATTTATTTGTTGCAACATCCCGGTCTCTAATCGAGGAATCAACATCCTGTGATTTTTTAACTGTTACTCTTTGTATCTGAAGCTTTATCGCTTCCGTCCACTGAAGGAGAAGATACCTGAGTAGTAGCAGTAGTAGATTTTTTTTGTCTGTCCATATCCTAGGATGAATCCATGCCATTCAGATGCTCCTGTGAAGTTTCATGTGCTTCTACTGAACTACCAACAGTGTAGTGTCACCATGTGGCGGGCCGATTTGATTTAACTTTGGTGCTAGGGCAAATTGTTGTAGTGTGGCCAGTTTTGTAGCTTCTTATGCATCTGAATTAATCCAATGGTTGGATCCAACAATGGCCTCGAGCTTTTAAAATAATTTCTGTTGGGAGGTCTTTTAAAGTGTCCAAGTCCACCAAAATGCGGGTGAAGGTTGTGTGCATAAAATCAGTAGATTCATTATCTATGGCCAAGAATTTGCCAAATGAATTCCCAATGGCTTCGAAGCATGAATCAACTTAGAAGTGAAGTGGTAGGTTTGGCAGATGCACCCTAATAGGCTTAACAGAAAAGGATTCCGTAGAAGGATTGAATGAGGGGTGCCATGGCTTTACCAAAAGCAGATGACGTCCCCAAACCCAAAGGGAGCGAAGAATAGTGTTTCAGTCCTCAAAGCTATCAAAAACCATAACAAAAAAGCCACCTGCACAAGGGTAAATTTCTAATTTTTCCCTCAAATTAGGCTTCCAAGCCTTGGTGGTCCACTGATGAAGATCTGGAAGGCTAGGCCATAAACGGCTAAACCTGCAAATCAATCCATTCTCTGCAAAGAACTCTTCATTTTCAACTATCTATTTCTTAACATCCTCACCAAAGTAATTTTTAAGGGCTTACCAGAGCATTGAATGGGTTTTTCATCTTCAGATGACTTGGTAATTGATTTATTTGCAGTTGTGGCCGCTCCTCCAAAACCCTATGGGCCAATCCGAACATGATCACCCTGCATCTTGGCATGATTATCCCTGTCCGCGCCATATGCACCTGGATTAACCATGCACGAGCTGTCATATGATTCTTAGCACAAAACTTCCATCTCAGAGGGGAAATGAGTGGCCTTATTTCCAATTTTTTCGCCCATGGTGGAGACCCCCTGCTGCAGTCGAAGAGGGCTTCGCGAATCAAACCGTGGAGCATCATGACCATATCCAGCGTAGTTGGCGGCCTATGATGGAGGGAATGGCCGCTCGTGTGAGGATAAACCCTTTCCCAGAGCCGCTTCCTGCATCTTTGTAGCAATATGGGAAAATTTGATCATTCCCACACTATCACTGGGAGGAATTTCATCACCCAAACCCTTGAGCCTGTTCGCGTTTGGATAAACCCTAGGTTCTGACAGATTCATCTCTGCCAATGTATAGTTTTTGCTCCATCCCACTCGTTCTCCAGATTGTGATGTTTCCTGACTGAAACCCTTGGAAGAGATCCATGGTTTCCAGAGCCACAAGTAAAAATCGGCGCACCTTGCGCACCAGATTCGGGAGGGGCAGAAGATGCCATCTAAATCAAATTCCCGTGCCTCCTCTCTTTTCATTAATAATTAATATAGTAATATTATTAACAATATAATAATATTATTATTAGTGTTAAAAACACACTTTTAAATTAAAAATATAATTAATTGGTGAGAGAATGAGGGAACATGACAATATCTTTTGTCAATTTATCTCTTTCATGAAATTATTTGAACTTCATTCAAGTATCTTCTATGGAGTCGAAAACTCATTGGAGATTGAGATTAGTGGATGAAAACTCATTGGTTTCTTGGATCAAAGGATGAAACCCCTTTGGTTCCGTAGGGAAATCTCACTCAGAGGTTGTGACTTTGCTTCCAGAGTTACAGATTCCAGCGTGTTCTAGTTTGTGTTTGCAGTTGCAGTTGTGTGTAGTTTTGGATTTCAATTTTGTTGTGGTGTGTTGTGGTAGTTTTTTCTGTTGTGTATCAGTTTATTGCATCTCCTTTCATTCATCCAAAATAGTTATAGATATCGGGAATCATCATATTCATTTCCGGAGCAAAAGATTGTTAGATTGATGTGTTATTTGCAGTTTTTTCAGGTGAAGATTTTAATAATGTTTTTCTATATTTTGTTGTTGTTGTAGTATTTTCTGTTGATATAACATATTTCTTGTGTATTACTCAGATTTTTATTATAGAAAAAATTCCAGGTGTTTCAATGCAAAAATTGTCAAATCTGGTGCATGGTTTCTAAAGAAATTGATTAATCTTTGTGGGTATTTCACATTATTTTTAAAAAAATTGATAAGGGATTGAAATGTATTATTTTACTTCAGATTTGTTGTGTGATGTTATATTTTAAAGAAAATTGCAAAAAATATTTCGTTTGGGACATTTCAATTTTCCACCATTAAAATCACTCATTCCTTTACGTAGTTGGGCTGCATATCAACTCTATCAGTATGCTCTATTTTCGGGAAAGATGGGGCAGAATTAATAGCACAATTCTTATTTTCCTCTATTTCTTCTATGCATCCATTTGAACTAGAAAACCTATCTTTCAAAACAAAAAATGATTCTGACTCATACCTCTTTTGTATATCAATAGGCTGACTCATACCTCTTGGGACCAACTCATGAGGAGTTGAGATTTTGAGAGAACATCAAGAAAGTTTATGGAGATGGTTCTTCTTTCTTTGTTTATGATTTTGTTATGGTGGCATTGGCTACCTTTGAAGGACAGTAGAATTGTGGGAAACATGTTTCTCCTTGTCTACAATTTGTTGTGTGTACACTGTTGTTGTTTTTTTATACTACTCATCTAATGTGTCACCTGATTCCATGCACAAGTATCCATGTATCCAAAATAGATGCAAGCATCATACTTCTCAAATACAGCCCCAAATACTACCCAGATATGTATCTATATCTCAATATATCCCAGATATAGTCAGAAACATACCAGATACAACCAATACAAAATTTAACCCCTAACCACCAATTAAAGAAAAGAAAGAACTAAAAATTATAAACATGAAAAGAGAAAACTTATCCATATTCTCTCTTCTGATGCATGCCCCTCATCTTTAATTTCTTTGTTTTTTATTGTATCTTTTTGCCTATATAATTTTTATGTGGCATTATTTATGCCATATTCCAGTCATAACTTATCCATAGCTTCTAAGGTCTTCTAGAGTTAATATTGAACATTAATTTCTCTCCTTGAAGTCATTATTGAGTGGATGTTCAGTTTGGTGTCATTATTGAAGTATTGTTTGTTGTTTGGCTGGCATGTAGATATGGCAGATTATAGCAATACCCTGCATTAAGTTGGAATAGTTGTGGCTTGGATATTTAGTTTGTTGTATGTATTGAAGAATTTTTTTTGCATGTTAGTTGCAGTAGGACTGATATCTAGTCATAAGACAGATTAAATAATATACCCTACATGAAATTGAAGGTGTATTTGCGACTTGCAGAGGTTATTGCATCTATCCATCTCCATTTTTTCTTGGTTTCTTTAAGTTTAGTTGCTTAGGTTGAGCAGTTCCAAAAACATTTATGCCTCTTACCTTTTTGGTGATTATCCAGATTCCTCCAATGAATTGCTTATTGGGTAATTCTTGAAACATTTTCAAGGTGACTGTTCTACAACATCTTCACTTGATAAGTTCTTGATTAATGCCAGTATATATTAAGCTATTTTTTCTTCTTTCCTTTTTTAGATGTTGGAAGGTATTTCATGTTGGTTTGTTAATTTACAGCAGCCATGTATATAGTTGAGCTATCAATGAGATCCTTCTAATAAAATTTCCCTGACATGGTTGTAGATTGCACCTAATCTAAAATATAGAATGACACCATACAATAAATTGTAGTATAAACAGAAATATGATCAACAATGTATACACACAAATAGACAACAACACTAATTGTATTGTATCAGTAGAAAAGTACATCAACAAATGAGTCCAAGGGCATTGCACATACAAGAGCACTCTCTCCACTTATTAAAAATAATCCTTTTATTTAACACTTGTGGCTGACTCACTACAAAATGTCAGGCTATGTATTGTAAACATAACTGACATCTTTTAGTGGCTACATCCACCCCTCTCCAAACCTATTGATGTCCCAACCAACACTTACAAACTCACTATAGATGGATTAGCATAAGACTCTCCACTACAGTTCTATTTGATTTTTTAGGGGTCACTCAGATGGTGTCCTGGTGGCATAGCAATTAGGATAAATTAGACCCTAATTTTAGTGATTAATTCTGCCTCCTAGGTGTTGGAGAATCAGACCCCATTTTTTGTTTTTGTAACTGTTCTTTTAGGTGCAAATTTTGTTCTAAGTTTAGACGCTTTTATTAGTTTATTTGAGGTTCTGATTTTAGACTATTCTTAGGCACTACTGCTTTAATCTGGATGGTCAGCAATCATTTAGTTTTAGTTTTTTGTCTTATTTTGGGCAGACAACAGGCATATATTTTTAGATTTCTTCTTAATACTGGGTGGACAGCAAACATATATTTATAGAGTTTTCTTTGGGTAAAGACTTATAAAAATAAAACATTGTTTTTTTGTTTTATGTTTGCCCGAGTTGGAGTCTATTTAGGACCCTAGGAACTCACTAGTTTGTATCAGAACTGTAGAACCAAAACTTAGAATAATAAAAAATTCAGACAACAAGTGTTATTCTAATTTCAGCTTTTTTATTCATTGTTTCTTGTCCTTTTAGAAGTTTGTGTGTGCAGATTATAGCACTCAGATTTGCAAGTTTGATTGAAGTTTAAGTGAAACAATTTATCTCAAACTTTAGAGTGTAGAATATGCAAACCATGTACTGAATTTTAAAATCATATCAAAGTGGAGAATTTGAAATCTTCTAAAGTTTGGAGGGTTTCAATAGGTGATTTCCAAGTTTCAATGATTGAAGTTGATCCATGCCTATGAGAGGCACAAGGACTTCTGATAGGTTTTTTGGTGTGATGCTCAAAATCTTCTAACGATTGGAAGGTTGATTTTAACTTGAGATAGGTGATTGATTTATTTCAGTGCTAAGTTACCAGGTTCTTCTCATATGATCGTTGTGCCCGTATGGGTTCGGTTCGGGTACGAGACACCAAGGGGTTCACTTAGGGTTCTACCCAGGCACCCTCGATTCCCTGTGGGTTCTTCAAACAGGGTGTCTTGGTTCCCTATGGGCTCTTCAAAGAAGAACCCACAAAGAATCTAGGGTGCTTGGGCAGAACCCTGGAAGAACCTGAGCAGAACCCAAGAGAACCCAGGGGAGGGAAGCCCAAAATGGTGTCAAAATCAACTTTTTAAAAACATTTTTTTAATATTTTTTTAACTTTAAAAAAAACCTAAATGAGTCTATTTCACCCTAAAAGTGAAATTTATCCAAGTATGACAAAAAGTGAAATAAAGTTTTAAATGAACATTTTAATGCTTTGGCATTCCAAAATAATGAAAATAAGATTTTTTTATAAGAAGTATGATGTTGGAATGTAAAAGAGAGCTCATCTAATTTTTTTGGATAATCTTGTTCTTATAGTTTAATAAAGCAATTGGAGGGTATAAATCCAATCTCCATAACATTTTCTAGCATCCTCCAAGCCTGTGAAAAAATCAGAGCTTTAGAATAGGGTGTGCAAATATATCAAATTAGAATTGAAAGAGGATTTTTGTCTGACATAGTAGCTACAAATGCCTTGGTACATATGTATGCAAAATGTGGAACAGAGGAAGCATACATAACGCAAGTGAACTATTTGACAAAATACATCAAAAGAACATGGTTTCATGGATTGCAATGTTTATAGGATAGACACAAAATTGGTTTGTGTCATTAGTTGTTATTAATGACTATTCTTTTTATCAAGTGTTTTATTGTTAGGACATAGTTTGTATAGAGTGTAACATTAATTTTTTGTTTGAATAAATTAGATATAGCTTTAATGATTGGTCATACCTCATAGTCTTTACAATATTATATAGTCCTCCATTAGATGGAGCTTTTTTTGATCAGCAATACATATATTACAGAATTGGAACTTGATTTATATTTCTTTGATGGTGCTCCTTGGATTCAATTATGACTTTGAAACAACTAAATTATGAGTTTCAATTCATGAGTATTTTGAATTTTCATTATTACAAGTTATGAGGTATTTAATATATATATATATATATATATATATATATATATATATATATATATATATATATATATATATCTGTGTGTGTGTGTTGTCGTACCATAACCGGGCCAAAAAAATTTGTTGTATCCACATACCGAAACCTCGTACCCATACCCAAACCCATAGCAGGATATGTGTGTGTGTTGTCGTACCGTAACCGGGCCAAAAAAATTGTTGTATCCACGTACCCAAACCTCGGACCCGTACCCAAACCCATACCAGGATTGACAACTTAGTTTCAGTGGGTGTGATGCTCAAGAGTCTTTAGTGATTGAAGCATCTACGACCTATGAAAGGATATAGGGTGTGATGCTCTCATTGTTCCAATGATTCGAGTCTTCATTTACACCTATGATAGTGTTTAATATGAAAAAAGTGTAAAGTGACAACTAGGATGCACACTAGATCAAACCCTTTTCCATATAACATTCATGGACAACACAGAGCCAAATCACTACCAAATGAAGGTGGACTTAGCTATAGATCTTGTACTCAAGGATGCTATAGAGGAATCAGATTTAATATAGCCTTTCTATCAAACCCTAGGTTAACAATGCATGAAACCATAGTTTTACAATGAACAGCTTGCAACAGAAGATAAACAATAGCAATCGAGAATCCAATTGCAAAAGGATGATCAAGAAGATGATAGCACCTCTTTCTAGAAAGCAGAGGTGTTGGAGGACTAATTCGGGACTGCCCAAGTCCTGATTGGAAGATTCTACCCAAGGTCTAAACTGAAAAGATGTTGCAGATGTTGCAATGATGCTAGATCTGGAGTCAAAAAGGGTAGAAAGACTAGGGCACCAGCACCCAAGTCTTGGATGGAGGAATATTTTGTAACTGTTGTCAAATCTCGAAACCCTGATCTTCACTCAGTCTTCCTGTATCTTCATATTCTTTGGATCTCGCTCTTGTAACCTACACACAAGAAGATAAGAAGGGGTTTGGGGGTTATGGTGTTTATGGACTTGCCTCAGTCAAATCCTAGGATATCATTCAACCTTCCCAACACCGTTGATTGATAGAGAGTGTGTGCCCTCGTGGGGGCAGAGGCTAAAAACAATGATAATGAGATGAATCAAATGATGATAAACAATAATGATATCACCTATGTGATGATCCCTTAGAATGATGAAGATCCTTCAACTCCTAAGGTGGATAGATGATAGCTTCTTGCCTGCAAACAAATACACAATAACAATATGCAAATTTGCTCTAGAATCACAATGAATGCTCTTGCTTTCTTTTCTTCAATATCTCAAGTTAGCTATCTCTATTGTGCCTACAAATGAACTAAAAAACACACTTATATATGCTTTCCCGCTAACAATCGTGAAATTAAACCAAAAGAATTGACAAGGAGAAACCTTTTGAAAGGTCCCAAGCTGACATAACTTGAATTTTACCCTGACCAATCAGGAGGGACTTGGGCGGTGGTGCCCAAGTCTTTGAGCTCCTTTTGGGTCCAAGATAGGATAAAAGATGGACCCCTTATTCCCAATTTACATTGGTGTTGGGCAATTTTGCATTGGGATGAACATTTAGATTGAATAATGTAATCACAGGGACCTAAGAGCTAAACAAGGAGGTAAAAGACATGTGGACACTTTTTACTCCATAACATTTAGCCCCACTTTAATGTGTGTATGGTCTTAGAATCAGTACATGCATTAAAGTGCGGTCAAAGCACATCAAACACATCAAACACTAGAGCGAAGACACACCCTAAGTTTGGAAGACCATTTCTAGCCTCCAAGCTTAGGCAAACATAAGAAAACACTTGACAGTCACACAAAACATAGAGTTAGACAGTAAAGAAGCACGCAATACACGGAGAAGGCATGAACGTAGTCACGCAATACACAAGGTATACACATAGAGAAAACATGATTAAACAATTATACTATCCTAACTAGGTGATTGGGGGAGCTCATCGCTATGTGCCACCATCAAAGCACATAAAACACATAGCGTGGGGGGAGCTCATTGCTATGCACCTCCATAAAACACTCAAGACACAAAAAACACATGGAATACACAAGCATCGTAGAGTGTGTCATCGACCCACTATACATCTTATACAAAGCAAACACGGGCGACAAGGAAGAGGTCATCTCTACGCTCTGCCATCTAAAACATGCTAAACACACCTAACAGTTGAGCTACGCTACCACAATTGCTAAAGACACGCTTAAGACTGAATAACTCAAGATCCAACCTCGCCTCCACAGAGGACGTTTTCAAAAGGATGTGCAACCTACTCAAGGGTATACATCATCCCACCTATAGAAGGGCTTTCAAAAGTATGCCACCCCACCTATGTCGCAGAGATGCCTTACAGTGAAAAGGAAGTATACGCAAACACACAAAACAAAGTATACAATCCCACCTGCATCGCAGAGATGCCTTGCAGTGGAAAGAAAGTATACACAAACACAATTTATCAGAATGTCTAAGATAGCCAAGCATTTATCAATATGTGCCCCCACCTTAAAGTGGTTGCTCCGCTTACCGGTAGCAATCACGTTTAAGGTAAGGTTGAAAACACACGAGGAAACAAGAGCTTTTGTAAAGCCCATGTCCCAAAGTGACGAATTGTTCCCAACAATCATGATATAATATCATTTGCTAACAACCATTGATCAATAATAAGCTTTAGTTAGAAAATCTAAGCTAAGATAATAATCAAATCATTTCATGAAATTGATATAAAAATAATGCAACATGTCGTTCAAACAAACCAAGGCTATACTTACAGTTTCAGAACTGAGTATAGCCATTAGGTTATACTTCAAGTATCTCAGAATTGAGTGTAGCTACAAGGTGAGACAAAAGCAACTCAAAGTGCATAGAAGTGGATTTAGATTATTGCAAAGGCTTGTTACAACAATTTCACAATACAATACACAATCGCATCACAACACAAAGTGATTCTACTAGTCAATCGTCAGTAACAAATTACCCCCATCTTCATATATGGACTAGGTCCATTTTAATTTTCTTGTTAGGGATGTACAGTCCTTATCAGAAGTGTAAATTTGTTGTCATCATCTGCCAACTAGTAGAGTCACAAGTACAACAGAAGAATAAAATCATGAAAAATAAGAGGAGACAAAAGTGACTTAGGGTCACAACGTGGGAAGATGCCCCCAAGACATCGTCCATAACGTTATACCCCCAAGGCACCACACACAACAATTGCAAAAAGGTGAGAGTAGAAGAATAGAGAAACAAATAGAAGGAATGTCACAACGGAGGCAGTCTCCTTGTATCCTTGACCTTACAAGAGTATCAAGGGCCATCCAAGGAGACCTAAACAAACATTTAACACTAGACGAGGGAACACTATACAACACATAAATACATATATATAAATATATATTTATCTAAGAGGAGGCCAAGCTTGCGAGCATTTTGGAGAGGTGCTATATCAAGTGTGGCAGAATAGATGACAGATTCATACCTGTTTGATTTTCCAGTAGCCGTGTAGTGCTTGATACACAAATTTTTGTATGTTTGAAATCTTTTGATGCTTGTAAGGAGGTGAATCATTACCTTTTTCAGTGGATTTTGATGACTCGTGTCTTGCTCTTTTTCTTTCTTTTGCCTTCCTATTTTTCTTTGCTTGATGAATGATTTTTTCATGATGAAATGGGATACTTTTCATTGTTATAGCTTTCTCCTTATTGTGATTGTATGTAGCATGTTCCTTTTGTGTATCTCCCAACAAGGGATAATGGATGAGGAACCTCAACGTAGACACATTTTGCTCATAGATGAAGTGGAGCTTTACATTTAGGCCAATCTTCTTTTTCCACCTTTTCTGGTTCTATCAATCCAACTTGTAATGTCCCCTTCCTAGCCAGTTCGACAGGTTGGTGCAATTAGCCTATTCTAGGGTTCCCGTGGGCTAATGTTGGATGGTTAGGGAACTTAGATGAAGGATACCGATGATTGTGGCATATGTGGGATGCATTGATTGAGTTCTGATAGTTGTTGAGCACATCTTCCCTTTCCGGAGTGAATTTTGACTAGTTCGTAGGACTTACTATTTTTAGTAAGTCAGTGGGGGTCCTTGAGGGAGTCGATGTCAACATTCCCATTTCTAATGACATCGACGGAAGATTTGGTGAGCTTCTTGGCATTCTAAGGTGATTAGAAAATATTATTTTAATGTTGAAAGTACTTTTAAGTTAAATTAAATATTTAACTTATGATATTTTAATGCTTAAGTTACTTTATTTTATAAAGTGACTTATAAAGGCGATATAAGTTGTTTTTATTTTAAGTTGATATGCTAGGTGAAAGGAGGCACTCATCCCTAGGGGAGTTATAAGGGGTTAATATTAAAACATTGAATATTAAATTAAAAGACTCCAAGTGGGCATTGGAATTAGGAAGAGGAATAAAAGGCAAAAATGAATTCATTTTGGGGATTCCTTTGTCATGCATTATTCATCTCATGAGCTTGGCTTTGAAGAAGCTGGTTATTCTCAAGAGTTTGTAGGGACGAAAACCTCTACAAATATCACTTCCTACGTGATTGAAAGACATCATCTGGGGAGTTACTGGTAATCTCGTCTAGGGATTATGCTAGTGTTTCATTTGATAATTTATTAGGAGATTTATATAGGTTATTTGTGCATATTTTTATGAGCAGATATTGAAGAACATTGTAGTTGTAGATTGGGAGATATTTTGGAGTTATTGAAATATGTTTTGGTCCTCAGTGCTAGCCGTACCACCCCTAGGGCAAGTTGTACCTTTCCTTGGGCATATTTTGGAGTTTTTTGAGGTTATTTCCTTGATTGTTTGGCGTGAAACCCCTCTCAATACAAAACATTGAATTTGTCATGGCATAGAATGCAGATCAAAGAGGTTTTTGGGAAGTTTTATTATTGTTGTTCATTTCTACAGGGCCATACAAGCTCCAAGGAGGACGTGGTCTCCTTTTGCAGCCTACGCCTCATATTTGGGGCTCAATCCTTTTGCATACAGGGCATCCAGGGTTCCATTATATGCTGAACAATATTTTGTAAGGGAGTAACAAGAATTTTGGGGTGATTGAATGTGTTTTAGAGGCATTCTGCTTGCTGGTCATCACATATCAAAATTGTGACATTGTAAATTTGCAAATGGGTATGTCATTTAATTGAAGTTCATGCCATTTTAGCATCTAGGTAATTGTTAGTTTACTCATTTTGTGTCATTTTGCTATTTGGTATTGTTGCATGTCAAGTTATTTGTTGTTTACATTATTGCAAAATGTTATGAATGAGAAAAAAACAAAACCAAATAGTAGCAAACCAAATAAACAAAATAGAAAAAACTATCATAAAAAAACTCTACAAACAACGTGTATATTATAGTAGTATCAGAGCTCAGCTCTTCTTTCCATCCTGTGAGGTCAGTTGGAAAAACATGCAGAGTTTTCAGTGAGTAATGCAGCCCAACACACATAAATATTATATAAGGAGAAATAGGTCATAGCCAAACCTTGAAGTACCACCACACATATACCCTTTTGTAGGTGTTGACAGGGTAGAGGTATAGATGGGTGACAGAGAGCATGAAGAACCCAGTACCAAGGAAATATTAAATGATTTTGCTAGGGGACAACGTGAGTTACAACAAAACTTGAACCAGATTTGTGCCCTACTAGCTACACAGGTTGAGGGGAATAACAACAACCACAACAACAATAACATAAATGGAAACGGTAATGAGGGCAATGGTGACAGGAGAAATGATGGAGATGGATCTGTTAATAACAAGATAGTTAGCCAGTGTACTATGGTTGGGACAGCTACTATGAGACCACACATGCCTACCTTTCCTCCACGAGACAACCCACTTGAAGTTAATAAGCTGACCCAACATGAGATACAGGACATGATTATGAGAGATTGGAGGGCTTTAAGGGCGGAGTTTCAAGCTAAGATGTCTTTCAGAGACTATGGATTTGAGGATGAGTCATAGACCTAACAAGGGCAACATATAGCATAGCCATGAGCTATAGAAAAAGTGAGCAAATTGTCCATTTTGTACTTTGATGGGTCAAGGAAGACTACTGCAAGAGCTTGGGTCCAATGGATGGATAACTACCTTCATCTTAGCCCTATGCCAAAGGAGGAGGCTATTACCTATGTTGCATTACACCTTGATGGTAGTGCCCATGAGTGGTGGCACCATGAGATGATTACACTTGGCCATGATCAGATTACTTCAGATGTAGAGTTCATTGAGAGGCTAATTGACAGATTCGATAAGAAAGACTCAGAGTTGCAGTTTAAGGAGCTAGCACAACTAAAATAATGGGGTTCAGTGGACAATTATATCTTAGAGTTCTAGAAGTTTCCTGTGATGGTCACTGATATTTCAGAGCAGAGATTGGTAGTTCTTTTCATAGATGAACTCACAGATCTATCGAGGGGTTGGATTAAGGGCTTAATTCACTTTCATTACAAGAATCGATGAAGAAGGAAAGAGATATGGAGTCCTCTACTTATAGGAGTAAATTCCAGTCTAAGGGTTTTCTACATAAAAAGGATAAGGATAAGAAACATTTTCAACGGGATGTTAATCAGCCACAGAGAGAAACAAACCAGCTGAGTAATGAACAATTGAATAAGTATCAGAGGAAGAAGTTATGCTTCCATTGTAAGGAACCTTGGGACCCTTCTCATAGATGCCTTAACAAGGCAAAGGCTAAATAGATTGAATATTTTTTAGCTGAAGAAACTAATTCAGAAAAATCAGATTAGCAATCTAATATAGAGGACAATGAAGAGGAAAACTCATCTAAAGGTGATAGCGATGGTGAAGGGGTGATGACACAACTATCCAGCTTCCAAAAAATTGGTCCCTTCATAGTTAGAGGAGTTCTAAATGTGGGCAGCAAATAGTTATACTCATCAACACAAGTGCTATACATAATTTCATTGATGATGGGCTTAATGCCAAAAGAGGACTCAAAATAGAGGAGTTTGAAGGGTTTAAGGTGATGGTTATAGATGGCTTCAAACTCACTTGTACTAGGAATATTTCTAGTTTGAGTATTTGGCTAGGTGAATACGAGCTTAAGGATGATTTTTATGTAGTAAGCATTGGTGATATTGATGTGGTTTTAGTCATGCATTGGATGATGACCCTTGGGGAGTTTACTATGAACTTGGATAACATGGAAATGAAGTTTGATCTCCTTTACAGATATAGGAAGAAGGTTTCCACTTGGAACCTTTTCCCTTCTTATCTTTCTTACAAAAGAATCCTTTCTTTCCTTTTGGAGATCTTTCCCTTTTATACTTTGACTTGAATTTCTTTCTGGTTTTTCCCTTATAGCAAGGAGTGCAAGAGTCTTTTGCTGCATAATCATCAAGAGTATTAAGCTTAGAACAAATGGTTGAAGACAAAATAGGTTGTACCTTTTTAATTTCCTTTTTGCTCTTTGCTTCTTCACAGATATCCGTATTAATCTGTTCCAAGAACTGTATCAGCTGAGGGAAGGTCAATTCCTTCATTTCAATTTTATCAGCTACTAAGTTCTCTAAAACCTTCTTATGATAAAACTCTCCTATTGTATTACCAAAACTCTTCAAGAAGGTAGTAAACATATACTCATGATTTTGCTCTTGACCTGAAAGATAAAACTGCTCATACTGGCGATTACAGTAGGACTGAAAATCTCTCAAGTCCTTACACTTTCCTTTTATAAACTTTTGATAAGCCAGTTTTTCCATTACATCTCTTTGCCCGACAAATAGTCGGAGTAACTGAGCACATACCTGATCTGCACCCTTATCGAGAAGCTGTTCCCGATAGTCATCATCCAGATGATCCCATACATGTCTTGCTGTTCCAGTCATTGCATTCAAAGCTTGCTTAATGACTTCCTTTTCATCTGCTTTAGGATTAGTAGACATGTAATTAGTGATCCACGATCTCATAGCATCTATTCCTCTAGTATTTTCTAGAACTTCAAATTTATCAAAGTTGACAAGAGGAGGAGTGTCTGCTTTATAACTCTGGATGTTTTTGAAAGGATCATTAGTATGTGGGTTTGTTCCAGACCCACGAGCCATTTGTACAGTTCCTTGTGCAGGAGGTTGAATATTTTCTTCAGGTGTGCTATCCCTTAAATCTCCTGTTGTAGGATCATACACCTTTTGAGGAACCTGAGATTTTAAGTGGGGGCCTGCATATTGGGCCTACATATAGCCCTTAGCACTTGAGGGGAAATTTTTTATCTTGACCACCTGTTGATGTCGGGCTGTCTGATAAGCAAACTGAACAAAAAGAGATTATGTTTTAATAGTGGTCTGTATTTCAGCAGATTCTATCTTGACAGAATCCCCTATTAGTAATTGAGACTGTGTGATGGAATGGACTTCATCTGACATTTCTGTTATCCTCTGTCCATTATGTTTTATATGCAAATCTGCATTGTTGATTTGTGAACCTAAAACATCACAGTCTAATTTGACTTCATTTCTGACCTTTTGCAAAAGGTCTCTCTGTCTTTCCATAGCAGCATCTTGCTCTAATTTCCATATTTCTGCCTTATGGCGGAACTCATTGTAATTATTCTTTAGCTCTAAAAGATCCCTTTTGACAGTGGAGGTCCATTCGTCAGTTAGTCTCTTCTCTAACTTTTCCAAAGTAGAGATAAGGGTATGGAAATTCTCTTGATTACTAAGATGTGCTTTTTCATTCGTTACTGCTTCTAATTGATGCCATATTCTTCTATCTTCTGCAAGCAACATAGATTTTCTGATGCAGAGATTTGTCCAGTTCAACAAGTTGCTTTGACTGGGAGCATTATCTCCAAGAGGGAAGATATGCATTGGCCAACAATTAGCTTTATATTTACCCGAGGTATCTATCAACATAAAGTCTTGGAAAGGAGGGATGGATCCAGGAATATGACAAGCTCCTCCAGGGGTACCAATGACTTTCATCTGGGTTTCTTTGATATCTTGTTCTGGCATAGACACAGCAATGGATGACATCATCCTAACACGGCCAGACTTAGGTGGAAAGACGAAAGAACAATCTTCACATTTAAATAAACCATTACCTAACTCAGAATACTTATGATGAGTACAGGTCATGATTGATTTTTCAGATTGCTGAGGAAATGAAGGGTGTCGATTAATAGATGGAACTTTAAACAAATGTTCAAACCCTTTGGAGGGTTGGATGCGAGTACTCTGGGAATGAGGAAAAGCATTCACAGATGGGCCAGGCTGGTTATAATTAAAAACTGACTCTTGGCTCGGAGGAGGGCCAGACATTTCTCGCTTTCGCAAAATAGACTGGTTTCCATCGGAGAACTTTATGACAGCCTGGTCATCTAATTCTTCAATTGAGATGCCTCTCAATCTTGATTGATTCTCATTTTCCATTTCGGCTAGATTTTCTTGATCCCATAAATCTACAGCCCATTCCTGTGGCATTTGAATATCTTTATGACGCATTATTTTAGGAGCTGTCAACTGGGTGCTATTACTGGAAGAAGTCCAGATGGTGGATAAACCATCTAAACCCTGAGCACGCTTGGGATTGGCCATTAAAGGCATGACTTTGTTGTACAATCGGTAATGAACCAAAAAGACTAGAGAGTGATCTACTTAGTCCTTTTTCATGAATAGGTTCATGGTTCTGAATTTATCTCAAGTACATCTCGAAGGTTTCCATCTTTCAGACTAACTGGGAAGTCAAGCAGGCAATCAGCAAAGATAGGACCTTTAGCCATAGAATCACATCCTGCTCCTAAGAGAGAATGAGATAACTTATAGAATCTAGCATCCTTTAACATCATGAGAACTATTATAGGTAAGCCCTTTCTATAATGTCCACAAATTCCTATTCGGACATATGACAAGTGCATAAACTGTGGATTAGTTTTGCTTTCATAGGCTTTCTTTTGAAATTTCTTAACAAGCTCATCAGAGAAGATATTGAGCTTTCCTTGAGTACCACCTTTAACTACATGCTGCAACTCAGCTACATGACAATTCTGTGATGACTTATAGCCGAACCAATCCTTAAGACCAACATTCTTATTATTAAACATATCAACAAGACTCTTAGGGACATCACGATATATTTCATGTGCAGGTATACGAGGAACCTTGAAAGGTTTCTCAGGCTCTACACCTATACTAGAAACATCTTCTAAAGCATTACCAGAAAGACATGGACCTCACCATGTGTCAAGGGGCAAACACACCGCCTTATTGCGTGTACGATTTATTCCTCTCGTGACATAAAAGAACGTCCTGTAAAGTTGTGTCGGTTGATCTTATCTTGTTCACGGATATTTGGGTCCCACAAGAAGAATCTCTTCACATGGGATGTCCTTCAGATAAGGTTTTGCTTCGTGTCCTCTTCTGATTGATGGATCTCAAAACTCTCTAAGATCAAATAAAAAATCATTAGCCATTTGATAATTATGCAGGTCTCTTCTTGGAAAAGGGTTTGTACTCCATTCATTCCGACATGGTTCATGCCAGCTCTGTTCTCTGATACGAATTACTCGTACTTTTCCCTTCATTTGCCTGTTGACTGCCTGATTTATAGTGTGGCCTTCTCTTGACATAAAATCAGCAAATATATTTTCAACTCCTGGTAAATGAATAAAATCAAATTCATAGGTACTAAGGAGTTGAGCCCATCGGAGAAGCCTACCTCTTGCCACTTTGTTTTTGGATTCTTTACGGAAAAAACTCCGGAGATGCTGTAAATCACTCTTAAGGAGAAATCTCTTATCTGCTATGAACATTTGAAAAGCTTGGAAAGCATTGACAACAGCTAAGATTTCTTTGTGAGTGCTATGATAGTTCATTTCAGAATTATGAAAGCTACCTGAAACTGTTCGAACTATTTCACCTTTATCTTTAGGATTATACTGAGCGGTTTTCTGTTCTCGAAGAATTCCAGCCCAGGCTCCTTTACTAGCATCAGTTTCAACAATCTTGAATCCAGGTCCAGGCAATTTCAATGGAGGAAGCTGAGAGCATTTATGCTTGATATGCATGATCAGCTTATCATGGTATTCTGTCCATGGAGGTGGTTTACTACTGAGCAACTTATTTAACTGTAACCGATCTTCAGCAAGCTTATGATAGAATCCTGCAATGTAATTAACCAGTCCTAAGAATCGCTGCAATTCCTTGACATTCGTGACTGGAAGATTGGCAATTTTACGCAGGATATGTGGTTGTGCCTCCATCATCCCCCCCGGAAGAAGCTTGATGCCGATAAAAACAACCTCTGGTTGAGCAAAAATAGATTTTTGAGGATTAATGGCTAAACCATGGTGTTGACAAACCGTTAGGAATTGGCGGAGGTGATCAAGGTGATGGACAAAGTCTTGACTGAAAACTAGAATATCATCAATGTAAGGTTGAATAAACTTAGCAAAGGGATGAAAGATGATATCCATCCTCTGCTGAAAAATGGATGGGGCAGTTTTAATGCCAAAAGGCAAGACTTTCCATTCAAAGAGACCTTGAGGGACTGAAAAAGCTGTCTTGAAGAAGTCTTGTGTTTTTAGACCTATTTGCCAATATCCTTTTGTGAGGTCAAACTTAGAATAAACATGGCTTCCTTGGATGGTTTGCCAGATGTGATCTTTACTAGGGAGAGGGTGCCTATGATCAACAAGACACTCATTAAGAGGCTTGTAATTTACAACTAGTCATTTTTCAGGAAGTTCAACGCCATTTTCATCAACTTTTGGAACATACATGGCGTGACAGGAGAATGGGGAATCAGAAACTTGAATTAAGCCTAATTTTTCAAGCTCAACAATTTCCTTCTGACAAATAGCAGTCTCAGTGGTAGACATCAAAAAGTAATTTGCTTTTGCTTTGGGAACAATTTCGTTACCTTCTTGATCTCGCTTGAGAGGAAGATCACAAGTAAGGTTCCTTTGATGTCATGTCAGATCTTTGGTCATGACAATGTCGTTGAAGGCAGCTTTGAGAGCGGCTAGGCAATCTTGTTTCTGAGCGAACTGATTTGCAAGCCAAACCTGGTTTACAGGTTTCTTCTTCTTCACCTTTGGGCTGATGGTTGAGAAAGATAATGGTTGATACAAATGAGGAAGTTGATAGATCCCTTTGCAAATAATAAAATCTTTATCAATAATAAAGGGTTCCCATTCTTTAATGGTGTGGCTGCCAATTACACCATCATAATCTTCAACTTCAAATTCCACAAACAGAGTGTTAGTGGTAAAACTTTCAAAACCAATTTGAACAGGAGCTATACAGAAAGAAGAACTTCCTTCGGTTTCATGATTAGCAAATGTGATATCCGTTTTACCTTCGTGCCATGCATCTGCTGGAAATGCATTTCTACGGGCAAGATTTAGATCGGCACCTGTATCAATGAGGAAGGCTAGAGGATAACCCATTATGCCTTTAAAATGAATTGTTAGAACTACTCCAGGGCATATGGTTGTGGCTCGAGTAGATCTATGATGACCTTTAATCCCATTGAAGTTTTTACTGCTAGAACCTTCTTCACAGACTCAGACAGGAGACCCTATGAAAGCCTCATTACTTAGGTATTGAAGAGGATCTTCTTCTGATAATTCTTCCTTAATTGTGTGAGATATTAAGGGACTGAAAGGCTTTTCTTGACAGAACAACTTTTCCTCTTGTTCTGAAACTTGGGTATTTAACCTAAAAGAACCAGCAGCATTAAATCTGTTGATATAGGTGTCTAGCTCAGGAGATTTCTCCACTTCTTCATTTAGATATGCATTTTCCTCATCATCTAATTCAAGAATTTCACTTTGAGCTTGAGATATTACCTTTAGAAGAAAGTCTTTTCTTTGACGACGCCAGAGTCGTCGAGCCATGCTACCAGGTGCTGGTGCTTCTAGAATGCCACGCTGAGGCAGCGGTGTTGATGAAGCTATGCTGGGAGTGACAACAGGTGATACAGATGGAGCCCTGGGGAACCAGGGAGAAGGTCTGTAATCATGAGCTGGTCTATTAGAAACAATAGAAGGGCCCATTGGCCTGGCAAAGCTTCTACTTCTGCTTTCAATCCTTGGTTGTAACAGATAATATTTTTTATTCTTAAGCTGATCTAACTTGGCGGTCAGCTTTTTCCATGTTTCCTGTCCCATATTCATCTGCTGCAATTGGGACTCAATATGAACAATCTGTTCAATAACTTTATCCAGCTCACTTCTAGTATCCATCCTGAACATGCGGCAATAGAAAGAAACTTCTGATCTTGACAAAGAACTGTCGCTGGAAGGATTTGCCTCTTTCTGCTTATCAGACAGCCCGGCATCAACAAGTGGTCAAGATAAAAAATTTCCCATCAAGTGCTAAGGGCTATATGCAGGCCCAATATGCAGGCCCCCACTTAAAATCTCAGGTACCTCAAAAGGTGTATGATCCTACAATAGGAGATTTAAGGGATAGCACACCTGAAGAAAATATTCAACCTCCTGCACAAGGAACTATACAAATGGCTTGTGGGTCTGGAACAAACCCACATACTAATCCAATTATAGGTAAACCAGACCAATGGCTGAATGCTGAAGATGGTAAAGAATTAATAAGGAATCTGTTCCAAGGACCATATCCTCCAGCAGCAGATCTTAATTTCAATGGAACCACTGCATACACTGGATGTATTTTCAAGCTTACCTTTGGTTCTGCTGAAGAAAATTTCATTAGTCGTCATTTGTGTCAAATGTATGGCCCAACGGGACCTAACTCTGCTTTCGACCATTGGATGGTCAGAAACCGTCTTCGACACTTCTTTTCTCATAAAACACCTATCTGGATCCACACCAAAACATACAGAATGAGTGGAACAACCTCTCAGGCTCTCCAACGTGGATTCTATGGACCACATAAACTAAAGGTGTTAAGTATCATTTGGAAAGAAGAAGAAAGTAGACTCATGACAGGTTGCGTCCCACATACATCATCCCAGACCTGCGCCAACTGTTATGACTATTCCGAAGATGACCCCCGGGTCCCCGTCTACGACAATAAAGGCAACTATCGTGCTCCCGATTGTACACATCCAGAAGGCGAATCTTGTGAAGGCTGTATCTTCTACCAACCAAGGGAATCAAGTACCTCCACTAATAGCATATTAAGCAAAAATGCTCCCAGCTGCCACCTTTGAAGTTGCCTGGACCAGGTTTCAAAATAGTTGAAACAGACGCTAGTGAGGGAGTTTGGGCTGGAGTGCTTCGAGAACAAAAGACAGTTCAGTATAATCCGAAGGATAAAGGTGAAATTGTCAGAACTGTCTCTGGTAGTTTTCATAATTCTGAATTAAACTACCATAGCACTCATAAAGAAATCCTGGCTATTGTTAATTCATTCCAAGATTTTCAAATGTTTATAGCCGATAAAAGGTTTCTTCTCAAGAGTGATTTGCAGTATCTCAGAAGTTTCTTCCGTAAAGAATCCAAGAACAAAGTGATAAGGGGCAGACTTCTTCGATGGGCTCAACTCCTAAGCACTTATGAATTTGATTTCATTCATTTACCAGGAGTTGAAAATATCTTCGTTGATTTTTTGTCTAGAGAAGGTCATGCCACAGAAAGAACCCAGAGACAGATGCAAGGTAATTTTCGGGTGATTCGTATCAGAGAACAGAGATGGCATGAACCATGTCGAATAGAATGGAGTACAAATCCCTTTCCAAGAAGGGACCTGCATAATTATCAAATGGCAAATGATTTCTTGTTTGACAGGTTCCGAATGTTAGTTGCTAAGCAGCAGTTGACCTCTCTAGGGTTATGGACAGAAGATCCTTTCTTCCAGTTTTCTGTTGAGGCCAAACCAGTTGATCCAGAAGTGGGGCATGTCCTACAGAATTGGTGTGGAGACTTTGCTCTCCCAGTTTCTTTTAAGAATCCAATTATTGGTAAACCAGACCAATGGCTGAATGCTGAAGATGGTAAAGAATTAATAAGGAATCTGTTCCAAGGAACATATCCTCCAGCAGCAGATCTTAATTTCAACGGAACCACTGCATACACTGGATGTATTTTCAAGCTTACCTTTGGTTCTGCTGAAGAAAATTCCATTAGCCGTCATTTGTGTCAAATGTATGGCCCAACGGGACCTAACTCTGCTTTCGACCATTGGATGGTCAGAAACCGTCTTCGACACTTCTTTTCTCATAAAACACCTATCTAGATCCACACCAAAACATACAGAATGAGTGGAACAACCTCTCAGGCTCTCCAACGTGGATTCTATGGACCACATAAACTAAAGGTGTTAAGTATCATTTGGAAAGAAGAAGAAAGTAGACTCATGACAGGTTGCGTCCCACATACATCATCCCAGACCTATGCCAACTGTTATGACTATTCCGAAGATGACCCCCGGGTCCCCGTCTACGACAATAAAGGCAACTATCGTGCTCCCGATTGTACACATCCAGAAGGCGAATCTTGTGAAGGCTGTATCTTCTACCAACCAAGGGAATCAAGTACCTCCACTAATAGCATATTAAGCAAAAATGCTCCCAGCTGCCACCTTTGAAGTTGCCTGGACCAGGTTTCAAAATAGTTGAAACAGATGCTAGTGAGGGAGTTTGGGCTGGAGTGCTTCGAGAACAAAAGATAGTTCAGTATAATCCGAAGGATAAAGGTGAAATTGTCAGAACTGTCTCTGGTAGTTTTCATAATTCTGAATTAAACTACCATAGCACTCATAAAGAAATCCTGGCTGTTGTTAATTCATTCCAAGCTTTTCAAATGTTTATAGCCGATAAAAGGTTTCTTCTCAAGAGTGATTTGCAGTATCTCAGAAGTTTCTTCTGTAAAGAATCCAAGAACAAAGTGATAAGGGGCAGACTTCTTTGATGGGCTCAACTCCTAAGCACTTATGAATTTGATTTCATTCATTTACTAGGAGTTGAAAATATCTTCGTTGATTTTTTGTCTAGAGAAGGTCATGCCACAAAAAGAACCCAGAGACAGATGCAAGGTAATTTTCGGGTGATTCGTATCAGAGAACAGAGATGGCATGAACCATGTCGAATAGAATGGAGTACGAATCCCTTTCCAAGAAGGGACCTGCATAATTATCAAATGGCAAATGATTTCTTGTTTGACAGGTTCCGAATGTTAGTTGCTAAGTAGCAGTTGACCTCTCCAGGGTTATGGACAGAAGATCCTTTCTTCCAGTTTTCTGCTGAGGCCGAACCAGTTGATCCAGAAGTGGGGCATGTCCTACAGAATTGGTGTGGAGACTTTGCTCTCCCAGTTTCTTTTAAGAATCCAATTATTGGTAAACCAGACCAATGGCTGAATGCTGAAGATGGTAAAGAATTAATAAGGAATCTGTTCCAAGGACCATATCCTCCAGCAGCAGATCTTAATTTCAACGGAACCACTGCATACACTGGATGTATTTTCAAGCTTACCTTTGGTTCTGCTGAAGAAAATTCCATTAGTCGTCATTTGTGTCAAATGCATGGCCCAACGGGACCTAACTCTGCTTTCGACCATTGGACGGTCAGAAACCGTCTTCGACACTTCTTTTCTCATAAAACACCTATCTGGATCCACACCAAAACATACAGAATGAGTGGAACAACCTCTCAGGCTCTCCAACGTGGATTCTATGGACCACATAAACTAAAGGTGTTAAGTATCATTTGGAAAGAAGAAGAAAGTAGACTCATGACAGGTTGCGTCCCACATACATCATCCCAGACCTGCGCCAACTGTTATGACTATTCCGAAGATGACCCCCAGGTCCCCGTCTACGACAATAAAGGCAACTATCGTGCTCCCGATTGTACACATCCAGAAGGCAAATCTTGTGAAGGCTATATCTTCTACCAACCAAGGGAATCAAGTACCTCCACTAATAGCATATTAAGCAAAAATGCTCCCAGATGCCACCTTTGAAGTTGCCTGGACCAGGTTTCAAAATAGTTGAAACAGATGCTAGTGAGGGAGTTTGGGCTGGAGTGCTTCGAGAACAAAAGACAGTTCAGTATAATCCGAAGGATAAAGGTGAAATTGTCAGAACTGTCTCTGGTAGTTTTCATAATTCTGAATTAAACTACCATAGCACTCATAAAGAAATCCTGGCTGTTGTTAATTCATTCCAAGCTTTTCAAATGTTTATAGCCGATAAAAGGTTTCTTCTCAAGAGTGATTTGCAGTATCTCAGAAGTTTCTTCCGTAAAGAATCCAAGAACAAAGTGATAAGGGGCAGACTTCTTCGATGGGCTCAACTCCTAAGCACTTATGAATTTGATTTCATTCATTTACCAGGAGTTGAAAATATCTTCGTTGATTTTTTGTCTAGAGAAGGTCATGCCACAGAAAGAACCCAGAGACAGATGCAAGGTAATTTTCGGGTGATTCGTATCAGAGAACAGAGATGGCATGAACCATGTCGAATAGAATGGAGTACGAATCCCTTTCCAAGAAGGGACCTGCATAATTATCAAATGGCAAATGATTTCTTGTTTGACAGGTTCCGAATGTTAGTTGCTAAGCAGCAGTTGACCTCTCCAGGGTTATGGACAGAAGATCCTTTCTTCCAGTTTTCTGCTGAGGCCGAACCAGTTGATCCAGAAGTGGGGCATGTCCTACAGAATTGGTGTGGAGACTTTGCTCTCCCAGTTTCTTTTAAGAATCCAATTATTGGTAAACCAGACCAATGGCTGAATGCTGAAGATGGTAAAGAATTAATAAGGAATCTGTTCCAAGGACCATATCCTCCAGCAGCAGATCTTAATTTCAACGGAACCACTGCATACACTGGATGTATTTTCAAGCTTACCTTTGGTTCTGCTGAAGAAAATTCCATTAGTCGTCATTTGTGTCAAATGTATGGCCCAACGGGACCTAACTCTGCTTTCAACCATTGGACGGTCAGAAACCGTCTTCGACACTTCTTTTCTCATAAAACACCTATCTGGATCCACACCAAAACATACAGAATGAGTGGAACAACCTCTCAGGCTCTCCAACGTGGATTCTATGGACCACATAAACTAAAGGTGTTAAGTATCATTTGGAAAGAAGAAGAAAGTAGACTCATGACAGGTTGCGTCCCACATACATCATCCCAGACCTGCACCAACTGTTATGACTATTCCGAAGATGACCCCCGGGTCCCCGTCTACGACAATAAAGGCAACTATCGTGCTCCCGATTGTACACATCCAGAAGGCGAATCTTGTGAAGGCTGTATCTTCTACCAACCAAGGGAATCAAGTACCTCCACTAATAGCACCGGGTCTTAGCTAGCTAATGAGTGGGCTTGTCACTCATAGAGGTCATCTTTCTCCTATTGGCAAAAGAAAGACATGGACCACACCATGTGTAAAGGGGTAAACACACCACCTTAGTGCGTGTACGAGTTATTCCTCTCGTGACATAAAGGAACGTCCTGTTTGTGTGTCGGTTGATCTTATCTTGTTCACGGATAATTGGGTCCCACCAGAAGAATCTCTTCACATGGGATGTCCTTCAGATAAGGTCTGGCTTCGTGTCCTCTTCTTATTGACGGATCTCAAAACTCTTTTGAAAGGAGGTTATAAGTTCCGCCTTCGACTCCCTATATAAGGGCTCAAGGCTGCCTGCTTTAATCAACGGGTTTTTTGGAGCAAGAAAAGTTCAAAGAAGAGTCTTGTAGCTTTGAGTCAGTAGCTTGTAGCTTTGAGTCAGTAGCTTTAAGTAATAGGCTTTAGTAAGTTTGAGTCTGTAAGCGATAAGCTTTCTTTCAGTAAGTCTTCATGTTTAGCATGTAAGTTTGGTTAGATAATGAACTCTGCATATGAGTATCATAGCAAGCATTATACATGATGAATATTTATGTAAGTTTCCTTAGTATTAATAATATAAGTGGTCATACTATTCACTTACGTGTCAAGTGCGCATATCCCAATTGTATTTGTCATTTGCAGCTTAAATTTGGTATCAGAGCTTATGGTGATGAAATTATTGCATGTTGTTATCGTTGTTGCCTAACCATAACCCCTTGCTAATATCTCCTTTTCTATATCTGTATTGCTCCTTGCATCGCTCTCTGTATTGTCTCAGAATGCCACTTTGTGTCGTAAGTCCTGACAGTAAGACCTGCTGAAAGCCGTGTGGAAGGCGAAAGGGCAGCTAAGGCAGTTATCAGTTCTTTTGAGCGCAGATTCGAGCACAAGTCGAGCGCAGATGAATTCCTCAGAAAGTTCTTCATTGCAAATGGGTGGCAGCATCGACCTAACAGCAGATCACAATACTAAAGTTAAGTTTACCAACTTTTTTGCTAATAATGAAAGTGCTTTTGCAAGTTCTGAAATTTGCAGTAATGCTTTAGAAGATGTTTCTAGTATAGGTGTAGAGCCTGAGAAACCTGTCAAGGTTCCCAGAATCCCTGCACATGAAATATATCGTGATGTCCCAAAAAGTCTTGTTGATATGTTTAATAATAAGAATGTTGGTCTTAAGGAATGGTTTTGATATAAGTCGTCACAAAATTGTCATGTTGCTGAACTACAGCATGTAGTTAAAGGTGGTAGTCAGGGAAAGCTCAACATCTTCTCAGATGAGCTTGTTAAGAAATTCCAGAAGAAAGCCTATGAAAGCAAAAATAATCCACAGTTTATGCATCTATCATATGTTCGGATAGGAATCTGTGGTCACTATAGAAAAGGCTTACCCATCATAGTTATCATGATGTTAAAAGATGCTAGATTCTATAAGCTATCCCACTCCCTTTTAGGAACAGGATGTGATTCAATGGCTAAAGGTCCTATCTTTGTTGATTGCCTTCTAGATTTCCCGGTAAGTCTGAAAGATGGTAATCTTAGAGATGTACTTGAATATAAATTCAGAACGATGAACCTGTTTATGAAAAAGGATTCTGTAGATCATTCTTTAGTCTTTCTGGTTCATTATAGACTGTACAACAAAGTTATGCCTTTAATGGCTAATCCCAAACGTGCTCACAGTTTAGAAGGTCTATCCACAATCTGGACTTCATCCAGTAATAGCACTCAATTAACAGCTCCTAAAATATTGCGTCATAAGGATATACAAATGCCACAAGAATGGGCTGTAGACCTATGGGATCAAGAAAATCTAGCTGAGATTGAAAATGAGAAACAACCCAGATTGAGAGGAATCTCAATCGAAGAATTAGATGATCAGGCTGTCATAAAATTTGCAGATGGAAACCAGTCTTTGTCTCGTCCACCTTCTTTTTCAAGTTGAGATTTACCTGGTCCTTCTGTGAGTCTTCCAACGTTTAATTATAACCAGGTTGGCCCATCTATGAATGTTCTTCCTTGTTCCCAGAGTGTTCGTCTTCAACCCTCGAAAGGGTTTGAACAATTGTTTAAAGTTCCTTCCATGAATAGACATCCTTCAGTCCCTCCTAAAGTTGAGCAGTCAGTTGTATCTTGCGCTCATCAAAAATATTCTGAGTTAAGTAATGGTTTGTTTAAATGTGAGGATTGTTCGTTTGTCTTTCCACCAAAGTTTGGCCGTGTGAGGATGATGTCCTCTATTGCTGTTTCTATGCCAGAACAAGATATCAAGGAAACCCAAATGAAAGTCATTGGTACTCCTGGAGGTGCGTGTCATATCCTTGGATCCATCCCTCCTTTCCATGACTTTATGTTGATAGATACCTCGGGTAAATACAAAGCTAATTGTTGGCCAATGCATATCTTTCCTCTTGGAGATAATGCTCCCAGTCAAAGTAATCTGTTAAACTGGACTAATCTCTGCATTAGAAAATCTATGTTGTTAGCAGAGGATAGAAGAATATGGCATCAATTAGAATCTGTAAAAAATGAAAAAGCACATCTTAGTAGTCAAGAGAATTTCCATACAATAATCTCTAACTTGGAAAGGTTAGAGAAGAGACTCACTGACGAGTGGACTGCCACTGTCAAAAGGGATCTCTTGGAATTAAAGGATAATTATAATGAGTTTCGCCACAAGGCAGAAATATGGAAACTAGAACAAGATGCTGCTTTGGAACGTCAAAGAGACCTTTTGCAAAAGGTCAGAAATGAAGTCAAATTAGACTGTGATGTTTTAGGTTCTCAAATAAATAATGCAGATTTGCATATCAAGCATAATGGACAAAGGATAACTGAAATTTCAGATGAAGTCCATTCAATCACACAGTCTCAACTGTTAATAGGGGATTCTGTCAAAACAGAATCTGCTGAGATACAAACCACTATAAAAACAAAGTCTCTCTCTATTCAGACTGCCTACCAGTCAGCCCGACATCAACAAGTGGTCAAGATAAAAAATTTTCCCTCAAGTGCTAAGGGCTATATGTAGGCCCAATATGAAGGACCGCAATTGAAGCCACAAGTTCCTCTCCCTGTAAAAGTTTATAATCCCATGACAGGAGATTTGCAAGAAAGTGTACCTGAAGAACAAGCTCAGCCTCCTGCACAATGATCTGTGCATATGGCTCAGGGATCTGGATCTAATCCCCATCAGAATGATCCTTTCAAAAACATCCAGAGTTATAAAGCAGATACTCCTCCTCTTGTTAATTTTGATAAATTTGAAGTATTAGAGAATACTAGAGGAATAGATGCTATGAGATCATCGATCACTAATTACATGTCTACTAATCCTGAAGTAGATGAGAAAGAAGTCATCAAGCAAGCCTTGAATTCTATGACAGGAACAGCAAGACATGTATGGGATTGTCTGGATGATGCTTATCGAGAACAGCTTCTCGATAGAGGAACAGATCAGGTATGTGCTCAATTGCTCAGACTATTTGTCGGCAAACGAGATGTTATGGAAAAACTGGCTTATCAAAAGTTTATCAAAGGTAAATGTAAAGATCTAAAAGATTTTCATCTTTACTGTACTCGCCAGTATGAACAGTTCTATCTTTCTGGTCAAGAACAAAATCATGAGTATATGTTTACAACTTTCTTGAAAAGCTTTGGAAACACAATAGGTGAGTTCTACCATAAAAAGGGAACTGTACAAATGGCTCGTGGGTCTGGAACAAACCCACATACTAATGATCCTTTCAAAAACATCCAAAGTTATAAAGCAAACACTCCTCCTCTTGTGAACTTTGATAAATTTGAAGTTCTAGAAAATACTAGAGGAATAGATGCTATGAGATCGTGGATCACTAATTACATGTCTACTAATCCTGAAGCAGATGGAAAGGAAGTCATTAAGCAAGCTTTGAATGCAATGACTGGAACAACAAGACATGTATGGGATCGTCTGGATGATGACTATCGGGAACAGCTTCTCGATAAGGGTGCAGATCAGGTATGTGCTCAGTTACTCCGACTATTTGTCGGGCAAAGAGATGTAATGGAAAAACTGGCTTATCAAAAGTTTATAAAAGGAAAGTGTAAGGACTTGAGAGATTTTCAGTCCTACTGTAATCGCCAGTATGAGCAGTTTTATCTTTCAGGTCAAGAGCAAAATCATGAGTATATGTTTACTACCTTCTTGAAGAGTTTTGGTAATACAATAGGAGAGTTTTATCATAAGAAGGTTTTAGAGAACTTAGTAGTTGATAAAATTGAAATGAAGGAATTGACCTTCCCTCAGCTAATATAGTTCTTGGAACAGATTAATACAGATATCTGTGAAGAAGCAAAGAGCAAAAAGGAAATTAAAAAGGTACAACCTATTTTGTCTTCAGCGATTTGTTCTAAGCTTAATACTCTTGATGATTATGCAGCAAAAGACTCTTGCACTCCTTGCTATAAGGGAAAAACCAGAAAGAAATTCAAGTCAAAGTATAAAAGGGAAAGATCTCCAAAAGGAAAGAAAGGATTCTTTTGTAAGAAAGATAAGAAGGGAAAAGGCTCCAAGTGGAAACCTTCTTGCTATATCTGTAAAGGAGATCACTTTGCCAATAAGTGTCTTGACAGAAAAAAGAAAAAGGGCAAAGGAAAGATGCGAGCTGTAAAGGCATGGGAAAAAGATTGTACTAGGAGCTTTATCAGATGGACATCCCTAAGTTTTATCTCTCAAGATGATGGAGAGGATGCTTAGACATGATTAGGTGGAGTAGGTAGTAGAGTGCCTAATCATGCATGTAGTTCTAGAACATCAGAAGAACAACCACCATCCTGATATTCAAAAATTACTAACAATGCACAACAAGGTGTTTGAGAGTATACCACCTAGACTTCCACCTGATAGAGGGATAGAGCACGTCACAGAGTTGGAGGGAAATTGGTGATCACCACACCCCATTGGAATCCTAAGAGGGTTAAGGATGAGATAGAGAAAATCATTAAGGAGCTGCTCGAGATGGGGCATATTAGACCCAGCAATAGCCCATTTGCTTTTGTAGTTGTTCTAGTAAAAAAGAAGGATGGACCATACACATGTGCATTGACTATCGTGCACTGAACAAAAAGACTATTAAAAATAGATACCCCATTCCTCAGATTGATGGGCTGATTGATGAGCTACATGGAGCTTGTTATTTTTCCAAAATTGACTTGAGATTAGGTTACCATCAGATCAAGATGAGGGAGGAGGATATAGAGAAGACCACCTTCATGTGCCACTACGGTCATTTTGAGTTTTTGGTGATGCTATTTGGATTGACTGATGCACCAGATACTTTCCAGAGTTGCATGAATCAGATCTTCAGGAAGCAGTTGAAGAGATTTGTGTTGACTTCTTTGACAACATCTTGATTTTTAGTAAAACCTGGGAGGAGCACATGAGGCATCTTGAGAAGGTGTTGAGCATATTAGAAAGTGAGTCCTTGTATGCTAAGGAGTCCAAGTGTGTCTTCGGCATGATTGAACTGCTATACCTTGGTCATATTATCAGTACAAAGGGGCTAAGAGTTGATCTAGAAAAGATAAGGGCTATCATAGAGTGGCCTACACCTATGAATCTCTCTCAGCTAAAGGGATTCTTTGGATTATGTGGTTTTTATAGGAGGTTTGTCAAGGGCTTCTCATAGACTGCAACCCCACTTATAGACTTCACCATGAAAGGAGCTTGTATATGGTCAGATTCAGCATAGAAGTGTTTTGAACACTTCAAACAGTTGATGTCTACTTGCGCTGTGTTAGCTATTTCAGATTTCTCCAAACCTTTTGAGTTAGAGTGTGATGCAGTAGGAGAGGGGATTGGGGTAGTTTTGATGCAGGAGAAACACCCCATAGCATTTGAGAGTAGGAAGCTCAGAGGTGTGGAGAGGAACTATTCAATTTATGACAGGGAGATCTTGGGCATAATGCATGCATTGGCCAAATTCAAACCATACCTTGTTGGGGGTAAGTTTATCATAAAAACAAACCACAATAGCATTAAGTACTTCATGAATCAGAAGGACCTTAATGATCAACAACAAAAGTGGGTGAGAAGACTACAGGCATATGACTTTGACATAGAGTATGTCAAAGGAAAGAAAAATGTAGTCAATTTCAGCAAAGTATGCTAGGGATTCTTGGGCCATAGGAATCATAGAGGGTATAGTGCATGATGATAGGTATTCTTGTTGGAATAAGTCCAAACAACTGAGAGGGGGGGTGAATCAGTTGATGCTCTTATCTTACTTTTTCTACTGTTAACCCTTTTTGCAACTTAAGATTAAATCAATGATATAAAAATTCCAGCATTAGACAATAGCATATGAGAAGAAAACATGAATAACACATTTGACACCAATATTTTGATGTGGAAACTTGGTTAAGGGAAAAACCACGGCGGGGGTTAACCCACAAAATTAATACCCTCTTAAAAGTATTTTACAAATGAGAATGCACATGCATTCAGGCTCACTGCCCCGAGCTCACTACTCAAGTGGAGGCTCACTACCTACATAAAAGTTTACAAGAGATTTACAAAGATTTTGAACTGGTTAGATGCATCTACCAATGCTAGAGATTAGTTCTGGTTAAGTGTGAATACTAACTTTGTACACTTCATCGTTATTCTGCTCTTCTCTCTATTCTGCCTTCATTCAGATATTAGATTTCTGCACTTTTCATATTTTCTTCATGACCTCCATACTCACACTCCCAAAATATTCACAATCATCAGCTATATATACTTATCTTGAGATTACAATGACTTGCTAGTCGGCAACAACAAACAACACTTAGAATTTTTTAAGAGCTCTACTCAGTCGGCTAGATCCATACACCAATATTGATGCGTACCAAAAATAACACATGTAGATCATCATACATGTCGGCCACTAACATCCTATCTTATACATAGTTCATCAAAACACTTCTATTGGGTCCGCACAAGGATTTACACAAGTCTGCCTGTTCTTCACTGAACTGTTCTATCATAATAGAACCCAGTATTCAGATGCTCATAACTTATGATCCCATTACCACCAGAGGTTAAAAACTTGGATTTAGATTGTCCTGGTGTCCCTCTACACTTCAGATCTGCAACACATAATGATTAGCTGGAGAGATCTACTGACCAAAATAATGGACTCTGCTATATGCTCTGTTTTAGGCTCCTGGACTTAGATAGATTATCATTCCGACTTCTGGTAAGATCAGATACTGCACTGGGGATGTGTGGAACATTCTTAGTTGCCATTAATGACAACACCTATCAATGCTATGTAGTGTCTCTTGCCAACAATCTCCTCCTTTGGCATTGATGGCAACACTTAGTGAAAAATGACTAAGTGTCTTTGTGTAACTCCCCCTTTGTCTGTACATTTGTGCGCTTCACTTAATCCAGTGCTCCCCCTTTGCTGAATACTTCATTTTTCACTATCACATTTTTCACTGTCCTTCACTCCCTCTTTGACATCAATGGCAAAGGGTGGGATCCACAAATAAAAATTCTCTAAAATTTCTGTATACATTGCCGCATATGTATTAGTAACCATTAAGTTACATGAACTTGAAGATGTTTGTAAAACTAGCTTTTATTTGCACAAGTTCGGCGGCCTAAGTACTCTTCATTCCATCCAAAATTGAAATGTGTCCATTTAGCACAAATGAGTATGCTTCTGCCTTTGACAGATCTGATGGAACACTGGTCTGAACTGTAGTTTGAGCTTCAGATAAGGCATTATACATTGTCTCTAACTTAGGGGCAATTAATCCCTGGAGCTCACACATTCTTTTCATAATGTTGCTTTTCTCTTCAATCTTTATTTCCTCAGTCAAGTTAATTACTTGACATTCTTGACTTATGGGCGAAACTGTTAGGGGATCAAAAATTTGAGAGAGATTTGACAAATTTTGTTCTTGTTCCTTTATCTTGTTCTCAATATCCTTATTAACTTTGGGCCATGAAAGACATAATTTGTATATCTCACTTCCATCATTTAGAGCATTCTGAATACTCTTTATGCCAATACCAAGTATTCTTCTATAATTTCCTATCAAGTTCTTTATTTCAGAAAACTTCTTATCTAAGAATTCTTTCTAAACTTTTTTCTCCGCAGACTTCTCAAAGGACGCAAAATGTGAATTTACTAAACTTACCAGATTCTTTAGATGTCTGGAGGGGAAATCATTTTGATTCTTCTGATAGGTTGGAATTAATTTCTCCAAAACTATAGTTGCAAGTCCCAGTAGCTCAGTCTCCTCCATGTGGAACATTAACATCTTCTTTCTAGCCTTTACTTGGGTGAATGATGCTATCTTCATTAGTTGAATTGGAGAGAGAGTGTCTGGATTGGCTAGACCTTGGAGTAGTTCCGGTTCATCAATCTCAATCACTTCTTTTCCAAGAAGACCTTTAACTTCATCTGTAGCGTCTCTTGCAGCCATTTCAGAATCAACCTTTTGATCTCCTGATTTCTCAGTCTCTACTTTAGGTGCTTCAACGTTTGTACCATCTTCTTCTGTATTATCTTTCTTTTCTCTTTCTTCTTCTAACTCTGCTTTATCCTTTTTTGTGACCTCTGTAGAGGAACTTTTTCTTGTTTGTTCAACACTTGCTATCTGATCAGGAGGGTTCTGTGAAACCGTAACATTATCCTCTTTCCCTATTGTATCAGATGGATTGGGAGTATCTTCTACATCAAATATTTTATACAACATTTCTGTATCCTCCTGAATTGTTTGTTGTACTTCTGAAATAGAGGCTCCACCCAACTCAGATTGCTGCTCAATAATGTTCTTGTCTTCAACATTTGACACTTCTTTTGTGACTATATGAAGATTATATTTGTTTAATGCTTTCAAAAGAATCTCTTGAGTTTCTTCAACTATTTCACTTGTTTCTCCAAGCATGAGCTTATTCATTCTCCTTTTGCTTTTAAAATCATATTTGACTTCCTTAAGTACCATATCTATTTGTTTAGGAGAAATTTGGGGACATAAATTTATTAGTTCATGTTCTCTAATTTCCACATCCTTGCACTTGGAATTTTCTTTTCTCAATTCCAAGATATTTTCTAGACTTTGTGGTAACTCAGAAGTTATCTCAATTAGTGCCTTGTTGTAGATGTTGAGATATCTAACTGTTGCTTCCTCCAACACCATTTTATCCATATCATTGTATTCATCATAGAATTCAATCATGGGTTTTAGATTACCATCCACAATGACTGATTTTATCACATCTTCTAGCAAGAGTGTGGGTTTCTCAACATATTCTTCATATTCTTTAGTCTTGCTTTTTGCTAGTCCTTTTGCTTCCATAGGACTTTTCTTTGGTTAACTTTGCATCTTTTGTTCCAGTGACTTTTGGTTCCTTGATTTCAATGTCAGAGTCTGTATCTACTTCATCTTCTCTTATGCTTTCATAGGTCCGAGAAGCTTTTGTTTTCTTCCTTTTCTCACACTTTTCGGATGATTTTGCTTCCGGTTTTGCAGATTCGGAAGGAGCAGAGGCAATAGTAGAACTTCTAGTAGTTCTTGAAGTGGAGGAAGGTTCCACTGGATCACTTGTTTGTCTCTTTTCTTGTTTTTCTTTCTCATTCTTTTTTGTTCTTTCTCTGATTTTCTTCACAGCTTCCTTTGTTAGGCCAAAATTTTCAGCTAGCTGCTCAACTTCTTTTCTTACTCTTCTATTAGTTTCAAGTTCTCTAAACTCAATATGTAACTTTAAACTCAGCTCCTCATAAGTTCCAAATCTTTCAACCATTGTGTCTTTGGGCTTGCTTAGCAGATGTTGAGCATACATATCCAAGATCCTCTCATCTACTTCATACTCCATGGGCATGATCCAAATAGTTCCAAGTTCCACTGCTTCCATTAAACACTTGTCAGTATCAACCATGAAGCATACTTCATTTTTGTATTTGTCAACAATTGAGTTGGGAATTCTTTCCCTTGAGTGCATCATATTCTGAAAGTTTTTGAAGTAACCCCATATTACTGTCTTTTGAGCATTGAAATCACCAATGTTGCGAAGATGATTTTTGATTTGAATGGCAACCGACTCATCCTTAGTCCAGTGTACACCTTTTACCCCAGGTACCTCATTCATCTAGTAAAAGAATAGACATAAAATTAGTGTACCATACTTGAAGGTGTTCTTCTTATCTCTTTTGATCTTGTTCAGATTTTCAATCAATTGATTCCGCAATAGTTCACACAAGTCATAATCAACATTTTCTTTTAGCATCTTGTATGCAGCATAAATGGTTGTTCCAGAAACAAAATTTTCTCTACTCAAGTGGTAAATATTGTATCCAATCACCATGGAGGCAAATTTGACATCCGGCTCTATAATATCATTTATGGTCATTGCTCTTCTGTCAAACTTCACTCTGGTAGCATTAGTTACTGTCTGGTTTTTCATAGCTTTTAGCATGGGCAATCCTCCAGTTGAGTTCAAACCAGTTACATTTCTGATAGCATCCCTGGTAATCTTGAATGGTTTTAACAACCACATAAATTCATCATGTATTTGACTTAAGACATATCAGACCCACTCATCCTCATCAAATATTGGAAACCCCATAACCTAAACAAAGTGTTTGTCCTGTAAAGCCTTCTATTCGGGTTTAATTTCTTTATTTTCATCCATGAGTTGTTTTTCAAACAAATCTACATACCTTGAATCTCCAAACTCATCGATATTTGCATGAATGTAAACCCTAATGTCTTCTACATGTAGCACCCCATTCGGAACGCTTGAAAAAGTGCCTAATGTATCAACTTGAATTGATTTGTGAGGATGCTTCTTGAATTTGGGTTGAGGCCTTTCTATAATGTTAATAACATGAGGGGTAGCCATTTCAATAGATTTCAGATTCAAAGATTTATAGAGAGGTACCTTTTTCTTTTGTGGTGTTAGGGTTGATCACTTGTTGATTGAGTTCATTTTCTGCCTCAGTCTCTGGACTTTGTAGCTCAAGTGTTCTTCTTCTTGTTTACTTTGAATGCAAGGTGATTCAAATGAGTGATCAAGTGACCTTTTAAATCTCTACATTAACTAATTTGCCTTTGCAATAAATGCGTTACCCTAATTGTATCCGATTACATTATTTAGACAGTTCCTCATTTATCAACATCTTTTCTTCCAGAAATCCTTTCATAGGTTTTGGACTAACTTAGAGTATTTTCTGTTAATGTGCTAGATTTAGGCACCCACTTACTGATCGGGGGAATTTGATGTTCTATGCAACTCCCCCTAAGCCAGAGTTTTTTGACTTAATTCCCGGAGGAATTGTCAGCACCAGATTTTGGTGCGGACTCATTATCATTTTTTACTATATCTTTCTTTATCCACATCTTGTTCATTTCACTCTGTATCTCATCCACATCAATTTTCCTTTTACCTCTGTCTTGTTTCTGCTCATTTGGTTTTATGTTTACTAGACCTTTTCTTTCGTTGTCTTTACTTCTGCAAAATCTTGCAATATGACCAAATTTATTACAGTTATAGCATACAACATTTCCTTTCTTATAAACCTGATTTTCTCTTGATCTGCACTAATTAGCCATATGTACAAACCCATTGCAAACAAAGTAGTAACCATTGAAGGAACTGCTAATTTTTCTAATATTGGGATTATTCATTTTCACACTTTTGTATTCATTTGATCTATGACCATACCTGTTACATTTGAATCATTGACCAGAGAAGGATAGCTCATTTTGATTTACTCTGCTTCTACACTGAGTAGCTCTATGACCAAATTTGTTGCAGTTGAAACAATTTCCATTGAATGATGGATATCTTTGAGCATTTGGCTATCTTATTGGAGGTTTTCTAGATCTGTTTCTTCCATTCCTAGGTTGAAAGTTTCTCTGTTCAGATCTGGAGATTTCACCTTTCTCATGCTTATCAACATCCTTTTTTTGCCCTTTAATGAATGCTTCAAGTTTAGCTGATCTTATCTTGAATTTATCCTTGTACTCATTTGCAATTTGCAGGTCATGTCTGAGTGTTATAATCTATCTCTCAAGTTCTCTTTCATTGTCTCTGCTTTCTTGTAGATTAGATTCTAGAAGGCCAGCTATCGCATCCAATTTGCAGCATTCTTCAGAACTCTTTTTCAGATTTTGATTTAACTCTTCTTCTACTTTCTTCTTATCTTCAATTTCCTTGGTTAATCTCATCACTCCAGTTTCCATCTCATGTTTTATAATAGTAATTTCTTTAGTTAACTTTTCACATTCCTTTGTATTCTCATCTAGGGCCTTGTCTTCATAAGGTTTTCCTAGTTGAAGAGGTTGCTCCTTTCCTTTTGCATTAGATTTGCTCAATTTTTCTTTTAAAACTTTAATGAAGTCTTCAACCTTTGTGAGGTTGTCTTGTAGCTCTTGAACTTCTACCTTGGACTGCTCAAGATCATCTAGGGCAAGATTAAGTTGCCCTTGAAGGTCATATTCATCCATTCTGCTGTCTTCCCAGATCTTCCTTAAGCTGTTAAACTTTTTCTAAGGAACTTAGCTCTAATACCAATTGTTGGCATAGGTCCGGACAACTGAGAGGGGGGGTGAATCAGTTAATGCTCTTATCTTACTTTTTCTACTATTAACCCTTTTTACAACTTAAGATTAAATCAATAATATAAACATTCCAGCATTAGACAATAGCATATTGTTACACCCCATGTGTTTCTATCTACTTACTATTTACCTAGATTGGTTAATTTGTTTGGAAAGTGAGTGATTATGGATTTCTGCATCTATATATGTGTTTTTATCCATTTACTATAGATTAGATATTTTGTGAAAATTGAAGTATTTATGAATCTTTGCATCTATTTGTGTTATCTATCTTGAATGAAATATGATGAGAAAAACAATAATGTAATGTCTTGTATTAAATGTAGTTATTGTTAATTAATGATTATATTTTGATCAGTTAACTACTCTTGCGATGATCTAAGTGGATGTAGGAACAAGTTGTCCCTCCAGAAAAGAGGGGAGGTATCACTCAGGAGAAGGACTTGGTCTGGTAAACGTAAAAGAGAAGTCTAAACTGAGCAGCACACACTCACATCCTATTTGACCTAGGTTGAGTCGAGTCAGTGTGGGTAGTGGTAAGTGATCTGAGTTATGTATCTTGAGTCTTGATTGGATGTTCGAACCTGCATGTTGTTAAGTGTTTGGTTTCTTTGAGTTAATTAATACTTTTGCAAGTCCACGATACATTCTTATATGTGAGTCGAAATGAATGTGAACATATGTAGGTAGATGTACCTACGTATATTCTTGAGCATATTACTCATAGATATGGAGATGTCGATTTGGCCTATGCAAGAATTATCATCTCTTGTGTTCTTCGACAATAAGTCTATATAGATTTTACGACTTTATATGCATTTCTTGATTATGAGTCATATTTGATTTTATGATGATAAATTTATGCATATGTGAATATATAAAAGTATATTTATCATCTTATGTATTTAATATAAATATTATTATTTTCTCTTAATTGCGGAAATATTATTTTATCTTTTTGCGGAGTTTAATTTTTGTAAATATTGTTTTATGGCAATTAAAAAAATAAGTTTATATATATATAATAGATTTAATAAAATAATAATAATAATAAAAGGGTAGTTTTATAAAAGGTAATAATAATAATAAATGTAATATAATAAGAATAAGAATTAAAAGTTTTTAATAAAAAGGAAATTTTATTTATAAATATAATAATAACGATAAAGTTTTAAAAGCTTTTTAAGGGGATACGTATTTTATGGATATGTTTTAAGTCTTAAGGCATGCGGGCCCCTCTTTAAACTTTTTTTTTAAAATTCCTTTTAATTCATAAGTTTATAACCACGTGGGCCTTTAAACATGGAGTTGGTTCCTTGTGAATTTTAATATATTTTATTTTATTTTTAATTTTTATCTAACACCTTTTTTTTTAGAAGGTTGTTTGGTTTTTGAACTAGATTTAGATTTTGATAAGCATGTCCTCATAGTGTCAACATTATTGAGTTAGTTAAGCATGTCAACATTATGTCGACATTATATCGACATTTTTGAATTGGTTGCGGTATAAAAGGGGGTACTCTCCCTCATTTTTTTTAATGGCACCATTTTCTAATTCAAGAGCTTTTCCTTTTTACATTTGAGTTTTGTATTTGTGTTGAAAATTTGTCGTTTTGTTTTTATAAGTGGTTTTATTTGGAAGAGCGATCTAGAGTATTGAAAGGCCATTGGTAGAAGAGTATCTAATCCATTTGGAGCTATATTCTCAGGCATGGGATTTATTTCTCCTTCTCTATGTTTTTCCTATTTTCAAATATTATGTGATGCATTATTGTTAAGTGATTGCAATATTGAATTATCATTATTAATGTCTTTTGATTGTATAATAGTATATATATATATCTTGTTAGAAAAATTATATTGTGAATGTGAGATTGTGTCCATGGTTTGGTTTTTACCTAGATGAAATCGTGAACCAATCATTGATTGGTATTTATATAGGAAAGTTGTACAAAGGGAAAGATAGTGAGAATAGGATTCAAGTGGTATTACTTCGATATATGTATCCTAGTAAAGCATGTAATAGGTTAACCTTGGAATATGTGATCCATGGAAGAGGGGGGAATAACTTAGAATAGAGTTTGATGTAATTGTTAAGCGGAGATATTCCTGGGATTTGTTGATCCATGGAAAAGGGAATATCCTATGTGTAGAGAATGATGCATTTGTTAAGTGGGGCTATTCCTGAGATTTGTTGATCCATGGGTAAGGGAATAACTATTGTATAGAGATTGTTGTCTTTCCCAATCGAGATAGAAGGGTGGGTGAATATGAGACAAGAAAACTTTGGCCAAAGTGGTGGAAATTGCCAATGTTTACACTGTCCAGGTTCACTATGATCTATGTTTGCATTTCTAGTAGGGATTTCATATTTTGATGGCTGTAGCCATAGTATGATAGTGCTAGTTAATGTAGGACACAACACCTTGCTTAAATTAGGCTTAACTTTGAGGTTGCTATACCAATCCCTTTGTTGAAGGATAGGGCCATTTACCTATTTGATAAATGTGTGGGGGACCGCAGTTAGTCTATGGTTGGAGGTAAATCACTTGAGTGATGCTTCACCTCATGCAGTTGGTGGCTGGGAGTATTGAAGACAGACAAATATACAAACATGTGATTCTATTTACCAGTTAAGCTCTTGAAGCTTCTATGTAATTTATAAAAAAAGTTGTATAAGTTGAATATTTAATTCTTTTATTGAGAAATGTACTTTGGTTATGCAATAGAAGTTTGAAATATGTTTCAAATGTGCATTATATCAAATGTTTGGAGGAAAAGTTTTATTATTCATGTAAAATTAGTAAATCTTAGTTGGTAGAACAAGTGGCATGTTACACGTGGTATCAGAGCTAACCAGGTTTAGCTCTAGAACCTATGTGCTCACTATGCTATGAGAGTCTAAAATTGAAATTGGTTTTATGCAAGAATGGCATAGTAGACTAACCAAGAAAATTATCAGAAGGACTATTAGCCAACACTTATCAAGTTAGTGGTTAAGAGTAAACCAACTAATGAATTAAGCAATCCATGAGTCAATTTAACTCTATTGAGGATATAGAATGGAAAGATCCTGAGAGTTGGATTAAAAAAGTAAAACCTTGATCAAATGTTATTAGACTAAGAGCTCAGGAAGAGTAGTGTCTATATGAATTCAAGATCACTTTTATATCTCAAGAAATTAAGGATGGGAAGATCCTAAAAATAATCAACTAGGTGCAGTAGCAACTAGGTGCAGAAGCAACTGAGTTTGGAAAATTTAAGAAATCATATCAAAGATATGCAGATAATTAGGGTTCTTGTCTAACCCTAGAATGGATTGGAATGAGTCAAGAGAGATAAAAGGATCAATGAAGGACAAGTAGTGATGTATTGGCATAAAAAGCCTGGAAAAATAGTACAAGACTTGGAAAATGCTTTTTAATTTCTAAGATTTATGAGAATACCAAAATTCCATATACAAAGAATTATGCAAAATTAGAAGAGATTAAAAGTTCATGAAGCCTACTTGGAAAAAGTGTCAATGTGTAGTTGAGGACGTAAATGAAGAGGATCCTCGGGTGATACTTTGATGAATAAAGATTGGGATTAGTATCATTCTTTTGTTAAGAAATTGCATGAAGTTGCAAGATAATTCGTAATAGTTGCAAGGAGAAGTTATGAGTTATTTTTATAGCATTTTTGGACAAAAAGTTGAGAGCTATGTAATTTGTCTCTTGGTGGAGATAGAAAGAATAATTACAATGGAGAATGAGATCATCTCCAAGATATTTAGACAAGTTTGTTTAACTAAACTATTCCAGGAGGTAGGGAATAGAGTTTTGTAAACAAAGGGAAGAAGTGTGTGTTCCAACTGAAGTTCATGTGTGTCGTTGTATCACTATCTTTGAATATCATCTATGTGATGAACGATAAAATTTTCACGATGAAAGGGTGGATGTGTTTTAATCTTTTGATTTTGAGTATAGTGAAAGTCTTAAAGGACTTATTTATTTGATTGTGCTAGTAGCATGGTCTCTAAACCACTATAAATTTTTTGGAAAACTCGAGTGTAATACAACAATCTACTCCCTTCTCAGTGACTCGGTTAGTCACAATGCATAGTCAGTATATCTTTTGATTTTGACACTTCTTGAATTTTGGAGAAATTCCTTTTTAAATATTTACATGAACTTTAAATTGTTTTATCCCTTAATTTTTGGAATGGTCTAGCCACCGAATTTTGAAGATTATTTATTTTATGACCAATTGGTCAAAATTTGATTTATTGAAGTTAAATCTTTTGACCTATTGTTGAAAATAAATTTGCTTATACTTTGATATTGACTTAAATTATTGAGGTGGCTATACTAGAACATTTTTGGGTTGTTCACTATATTTTTTTTGTACAAATGTTCACCTCTATCATATCCTAGATGGGCCTTTGATGGATTGTATAAGGGAGTAAATTGTAGAAAATGCACTTAGTATATTCCTAACTATATGGATTTTAGAAACCTTGTGAGGTAGGAAATTCTTTTTAAATCATAATTAGGTCATCTAGGAGTAACTAAATTTCTAGTTGATGTGAAATCTCTTTATTTCTGAAAGAGAATGAAGAGTGATAGCAAGTTGTCTTGAATGTGAGAGAGTCAAGGATGATTAAAAAGCACTCTTTAGGGAATTGTTATCTATACGATATTCCAAGAGTGGAAGTGGTGGATCATTACCCTAAACTTTGTAAAGTCTTTAGCGCTAGAAGCTAGCTTTGTATAACTCAACTTATCACTTTGAGAAAGGCTGTCAACTTTAACTGTTTGCTTTTGGTCTCTCCAACCAAATCGGAAGCCTTATCACTTTCTAAGGATATGTCCTCTGAGTACAATGTGTTCTCCACCATGCTGATTAGGAATATTTATGTTCTTCCTTTTGCAGAAGTAATTGTAATTCCTTTAAGCAATGATTTAGAGGAATATGATCCCCAAAAATTTGTATATGAGAATAAAGTTGAGGGTTATTAACCATTCGAGGATAATCATGGAATAGAATCTAAGGGATATACTTCACTCAGTTGTAGCTGAGAGGGTATTTAAATCCTTTTCATATAAAGGAAAGAAAAGTGTTTTATCAAAAGCTTATGTTTATGAAATCTTTCTTGGGAAAAAAAAAATTGAATAAAGAATGGGAGATTCTTTTTGGAAATGTTAAATGTTTTTTTTAACATTGGGGAACATTCATAGAATCTAATCTTTTGGAAACCCATGGGGTGAACTATCTTGTTAAGATGGTTAGAACAAGAATTAATTTTGTGGGGAAGTGAGAAAGTATGATAAGGAGTTGAGTATGAGCACTAAGTTAGATCAAATCCTAGTGATGTTTATCAAGACAAAGAGAGAGAGTCAGAATATTAGAACAAAGAAAGCATTAGGAGGAGAAAATTCTCAAGCTAGTAAACATGGGGAATGAAGTATTGCAATCTCAATCAGGTTCTAAAATGATTAAGAAGAGGAGAATGGCAAAAGAGTTATTCCAGGAAATGACAAAATTTACTCCTCTGAAGTTCGAAGGTAATACCAGATGCCTTAGGTGAAGGTTTGGGTGGAATGTTAAATCAAAAAGGGCGAGTCATAGCCTATGAATTAAGAAAGTAAAAATCTTATGAATAAAATTATGCTTCGTATGATTTGGAGTTAGAAGCAGTTGCTCATGTATTACAGATGTGGAGACACTATTTGTTGGGAAAACCTTTTGAATTGAAAACAGACCATCATGGTTTAAAGTATTTATTGATTCAACCTAATCTAGATGCAAGGCAAAGGAGGTGGTTAGAACTGATATCAGATTAAGATTTCAACATTAACTATGTCAAGGGAAACAAGAATAGAGTTTCTAATGCTTTAAGTTGAGGAAGGAATATATCTTCATTAGTAACTATCCAAACTGACTTTAGAAGCTAAGTATTGAAAGGATCCAAGAGTGATGAGTTCTATGAACAAGTTAAGCAAGTACTCACAGATAATTTGTAAGATAAAAGGTATGAAGGATTTTTACTTTGAACCCAATGGGTTATTGAAGAATAAAGGAAGAATTTATGTACCTTTTTATGGTGAATTAAGGAATTTGGTATGGGAGGAAGTACCTAATGCCTCATATTTAGGACATCATCGTGTCACTAAGATGTTAGTGAATGTAAAGTCGTTATATGTTTGGAAGTGAATGAAAGGGGATGCCGCATGATTTGTGGAAAGTTGTTTAAAATGTTAAGGAATAAAGGTAACATCTTTTATACCAAAGAATTTATTTGGTGGAGCACAGTGTTAGCTTACAAAATTGTGCATGAAGTGTTTAGATTACACAGAGTTCCTGAGAAGGTTATCTCGTATAGAGATGCACATGCGACAAGGTTTGGGTAACTTAATGTAAGTATAACTTATCATTCAGAGAATAGATGGTTAAACTGTGAGAGTTAACCAAATTTTGGAAGAATTATTTAAATATATTGTATGGATCAACATTATATGTGGAAAGAATATCCACCATTGGTGGGTTTTGATTGTAAAAATTTCTATCTTTCTGCTTAAAACATTGGATAGAAGAATATGCCGAACTCCTATAAGCTGAGTAAGCTAGAAGATAGGATTAGCATTAGTCCAAAAATGTTGCTAGAAATGGATGAATAGATCATGCTGATCAGAAAAGATTGGCAGAGAACCAATAAGGAATAGAGAAGTTACGCTGATGCTAAGTATATGTGGAGACAATTCTCGAGTAGAGAGTAAAAGTTCTATTGAGGGTCCAACCCCAGAAAAAGTTTCATTATGTTTGGAATGTATTCCAAACAAGCTCCTAGATGTAAAGAGCTCTTCAAAGTTCTCGAAGTTAACAAAACCATTGATTGCAGAATCATTCTGATAATAGCTATTGCCAGGAGGCACAATGCTATTAATGATTCAAATTTGATAAATTTATATATTTAACTAATGATTATTATACTCATAGAATGTATACAAGTACATAAACCAAGTGTGGTTTTTATCAAGCATTTGAAATGCTTGAAGTTTGCAAGCTCTACTTGCATAAATTGAAAGGTTATACAGTGCAAGGTCTAATTGGATCTGTATGTAGAAGGTTCTGCCACTTGGAAAGATTATGCTGAGATGAAGCAAAAGTTTCCATAAGTTAATATGAGTTATGAAAGCTCTTGATATCAATATGTTTTGTAGTATGATAATTTTTATGACTTATGTATGTGGTGATAATACTTGATACTTAAAAATCATCGGGGACGATGATTCACAAGGGGGGAAGTATGTTACACCCCATGTGTTTCTATCTACTTACTATTTACCTAGATTAGTTAATTTGTTTGGAAAGTGAGTGATTATGGATTTCTGCATCTGTATATGTGTTTTTATCCATTTACTATAGATTAGATATTTTGTGAAAATTGAAGTATTTATGAATCTTTGCATCTATTTGTGTTATCTATCTTGAATGAAATATGATGAGAAAAACAATAATGTAATGTCTTGTATTAAATGTGGTTATTGTTAATTAATGATTATATTTTGATTAGTTAACTACTCTTGCGATGATCTAAGTGGATGCAAGAACAGGTTGTCCCTCCAGAAAAGAGGGGAGGTATCACTCAGGAGAAGGACTTGGTCTGGTAAACGTAAAAGAGAAGCCTAAACTGAGCAGCACACACTCACATCCTATTTGACCTAGGTTGAGTCGAGTCAGTGTGGGTAGTGGTAAGTGATCTGAGTTATGTATCTTGAGTCTTGATTTGATGTTCAAACCTGCATGTTATTAAGTGTTTGGTTTCTTTGAGTTAATTAATGCTTGTGTAAGTCCACGATACGTTCTTATATGTGAGTCGAAATGAGCGTGAACATATGTAGGTAGATGTACCTACGTATATTCTTGAGCATATTACTCATAGATATGGAGATGTCGATTTGGCCTATGCAAGAATTATCATCTCTCTTGTGTTCTTCGACAATAAGTCTATATAGATTTTATGACTTTATATGCATTTCTTGATTATGAGTCATAGTTGATTTTATGATGATAAATTTACACATATGTGAATATATAAATGTATATTTATCATCTTATGTATTTAATATAAATATTATTATTTTCTCTTAATTGCGGAAATATAATTTTATCTTTTTGCGAAATTTAATTTTCGTAAATATTATTTTATGGTAATTAAAAAAATAAATTTATATATATAATAGATTTAATAAAATAATAATAATAATAATAAAAGGGTAGTTTTATAAAAGGTAATAATAATAATAAATGTAATAAAATAAGAATAAGAATTAAAAGTTTTTAATAAAAAGGAAATTTTATTTATAAATATAATAATAAAGATAAAGTTTTAAAAGCTTTTTAAGGGGGATACGTATCTTATGGATATGTTTTAAGTCTTAAGGCATGCGGCCCCTCTTTAAACTTTTTTTTAAAATTCTTTTTAATTCATAAGTTTATAACCACGTGGGCCTTTAAACATGGAGCTGGTTCCTTGTGAATTTTAATATATTTTATTTTATTTTTAATTTTTATCTAACACCTTTTTTTTAGAAGGTTGTTTGGTTTTTGAACTAAATTTAGATTTTGATAAGCATGTCCTCATAGTGTCAACATTATTGAGTTAGTTAAGTATGTCGACATTATATCAACATTTTTGAATTGGTTGTGGTATAAAAGGGGGTACTCTCCCTCATTTTTTTTAATGGCACCATTTTCTAATTCAAGAGCTTTTCCTTTTTACATTTGAGTTTTGCATTTGTGTTGAAAATTTGTCGTTTTATTTTTATAAGTGGTTTTATTTGGAAGAGCGATCTAGAGTATTGAAAGGTCGTTGGCAGAAGAGTATCTAATCCATTTGGAGCTATATTCTCAGGCATGGGATTTATTTCTCCTTCTTTATGTTTTTCCTATTTTCAAATATTATGTGATGTATTATTGTTAAGTGATTGCAATATTGAATTATCGTTATTAATGTCTTTTGATTGTATAATAGTTTATATATATATACATATATCTAGTTAGAAAAATTGTATTGTGAATGTGAGATTGTGTCCATGGTTTGGTTTTTACCTAGATGAAATCGTGAACCAATCATTGATTGGTATTTATATAGGAAAGTTGTACAAAGGGAAAGATAGTGAGAATAGGATTCAAGTGGTATTACTTCAATATATGTATCCCAGTAAAGCATGTAATAGGTTAACCTTGGGATATGTGATCCATGGAAGAGGGGGGAATAACTTAGAATAGAGTTTGATGTAATTGTTAAGCGGAGATATTCCTGGGATTTGTTGATCCATGGAAAAGGGAATATCCTATGTGTAGAGAATGATGCATTTGTTAAGTGGGGTTATTCCTAGGATTTGTTGATCCATGGTTAAGAGAATAACTATTGTATAGAGATTGTTGTCTTTCCCAATCGAGATAGAAGGGTGGGTGAATATGAGACAAGAAAACTTTGGCCAAAGTGGTGTAAATTGCCAACGTTTACACTGTCTAGGTTCACTGTGATCCAGGTTTGCATTTCTAGTGGGGATTTCATATTTGGATGGTTGTAGCCATAGTATGATAGTGCTAGTTAATGTAGGACACAACACCTTGCTCAAATTAGGCTTAACTTTGAGGTTGCTATACCAATCCCTTTGTTGAAGGGTAGGGCCATTTACCTATTTGGTAAATGTGCAGGGGACTGCAGTTAGTCCATGGTTGGAGGTAAATCACTTGAGTGATGCTTCCCCTCATGCAGTTGGTGGCCGGGAGTATTGAAGAGAGACAAATATACAAACATGTGATTCTATTTACCAGTTAAGCTCTTGAAGCTTCTATGTAATTTATAAAAAAAGTTGTATAAGTTGAATATTCAATTCTTTTATTGAGAAATGTACTTTGGTTATGCAATAGAAGTTTGAAATATGTTTCAAATGTGCATTATATCCAATGTTTGGAGGAAAAGTTTTATTATTCATGTAAAATTAGTAAATCTTAGTTGGTAGAACAAGTGGCATGTTACACATATGAGCAGAAAACATGAATGACACATTTGACACCAAGATTTTAATGTGGAAACCTGGTTAAGGGAAAAACCATGGTGGGGGTTAACCCACAAAATTAATACCCTATTAAAAGTATTTTACAAATAAGAATGCACATGCATTCGGTCTCACTACCCCAAGCTCACTGCTCAAGTGGAGGCTCACTTCCTACATAAAAGTTTACAAGAGATTTACAGAGATTTTGAACTGGTTAGATGCATCTGCTAATGCTAGAGATCAGTTCTGGTTAAGTGTGAATACTGACTTTGTACACTTCATCGTTATTTTTCTCTTCTCTCTATTCTGCCTTCATTCAGATATTAGATTTATGCACTTTTCATATTTTCTTCATAACCGCCATACTCACACTCCCAAAATATTCACAATCATTTGCTATATATACTTATCTTGAGATTGCAATCACTTGCCAGTCAGCAACAACAAACAACACTTAGAACCTTTTAAGAGCTCTGCTCAGTTGGCTAGATCCATACACCAATATTGATGCGTACCAAAAATAACACATGTAGATCATCATACATGTCAGCCACTAACGTCCTATCTTATACATAGTTCATCAAAACACTTCTATTGGGTTTGCACAAGGATTTACACAAGTCTGCATGTTCTTCACTAAACTATTCTGTCATAATAGAACCCAGTATTTAGATGCTCATAACTTCTGATCCCATTACCACCGAAGGTTAAAAACTTGGATTTAGATTTTCTTGGTATCCCTCTACACTCCTTCAGATCCGTAACACATAATGGTTAGCTAGAGAGATTTGCTGACCAAAATACTGGACTCTGCTATATGCTCTGTTTTAGGCTCCCGGACTTAGATTATCATTTTGACTTATGGTAAGATCAAATACTACACTGCGGATGTGTGGAACAATCTTAGTTGCCATCAATGACAACATCTATCAATGCTATGTAGTGTCTCTTGCCAACAACTCTGTTGGGACTAAAATTCCCAAGATGCTTTTTGGCAAATATTAAGTTTTAATCATCCAAAGATTTCAGTGTGAGAGCATATATAGAAACATCCACAGTTGTTTTCAAGCAGAAATTAATAATTGAGATGATAGAAATATTTAGATTTGATCTATCCTGATCAAACCATGTTGAAAGTTAACAAAAAATAGCGTTAAGTACCAGAATTGAATATGGGTGAATTCCTTGTCGAAAATGAATAAGGGTTGCTTTTTGAACCATCTTAAAATTTCTTTTATTTTGCAAGTTATGTATGTTTTGATAAAATACATTATGGTATGGGTTTGTATGTTTGTATATACAAAATCTCTCATATACAAAGCAGTTTGTATGTTTTGTCATTGTATGATGCATGTGCTAAGTCCCTCATATATTGGGTCACGGTATGGTCGCATAAAGGAGTCATTGGGTTGATACATCGTTTAATTATATGCATTTGGCTAACGTTTTACTGCTCCATACAAAGTGGACCTGACGAGACTAAAAGTTGAAGTATATATTTTGTTGGGCCCATTGCTTGTATATTATGTTTGTATGTTTGGCAAAGTACAACATACAACACAATACATACAACTCGATATATATAGTGTGGAACTTAAATATTATTAAATATGGTGAAATCATTGTATGTTTTGCATCTTGTATGTTTCGGGCTATACAAGGCTAATATACATATCGTGGAATTGAAATGTTTATAAATTAAAGTTAACTTGTTGTATGTATCATGCCTTGTATGTGTATGCTTTCAGAAACATACAATTTAAATATACATACATCGCCGAAATACTATGCCCACATACAAGCCGGAACCAAAATAATTGTGAAATAACGATAAGTCTTTGTATGATTTGCATTTGTATGTTTTGGGTTATACATCACTGCACACATACAAGGCGGAACTCAGGAGAAAATTAAATCGGGCTAAAGGGATGCATCGAGACTTTATGTACATCGGAGGTTGCGCATACAAGTCGGGCCCGAAAAGTTCAAAGTTTAAGTGAATAGTTATTTTAAATCCATTGAATGCACCTTATGATTGTTTAAACATATAAAGCACGGCTACATACAACGCGAAATCCAAAAAGATTAAAGTTTATATAAACCAATGTATCTAGACTAAATGTATATCAGAAATATACATTGCATTTTATGCAAGCTGGATGTAAAATGTTTATAGAATACGGTAAAACCATTGTATGTTTCTAGTTTGTATGTATCTAATATACATTGCCTGATACATACAAGCACCAGGATTTGAAGAAGATTAAAATACAGTTAATGCCATGTATCTTCACTTAATGTATATCCGATATACATTGCTTTATACATGTCAGAATCAAAAGAGAGTAAGTTGCGGTTTATAAAATGGTTGGAGTCCGAAGGGGATATACAAGGAACTTTGTATGTATTTTTGCGAGAGATACACACCGATACACATAACGTGGACCCCAAAAGTTATTAAAAATGAAACATCCATTGTATGTTTGTGATTTGTACCTATCAGACATACATTGCCCATATACAATGTAACATACAAGTGGCGGAACCGAAAGGGTTATTCAAAAGAGTTAAGCGCTTGTATATTCAATGCTTTGTATGTAGCGAACATACATTCTTTGGAATACAAGCTACAAATACAAAAGGATGTACAAGGACCGGATGTGAAGGAAAAGTTAAATGTTAAAAATTCTTTGTATGTTTTAGCGATTGTATGTTGCAATAAACATGTCAAATATAAAAAGAAAAAGAAAGCGAAAAGGCAGGAAGTTTTTTCAACCCGAATGCGAGGTCACGCTGGTGAAGGAAACCCTAAAAATGACATTTAATCTAAATGTTTAATATATTCTTCTGACATTTGAAAAATGGATTTTAGCAGGATATACACAATGGGATTAAACTATAAAACACCCACGAAAGGATCTCGCGGAACTAAATAAAATATCGATAAGGGAAGTAATTACTTAAATAAATACATTTGTTTAAATAAATTTGTTTGGATTGTTTGATTAGACATTAATTTGTGTTTATCTGGATTTTTTAGGAATAATGAAGAAACCCTCGAAGGATATTGGGCTGGACTACAATTAAAGACTTTTTCTACCCTGAAATGGTTATCCATTTGATGATTAGCGGCCAATATTAAATTTCATAAATCTATTTTATTAGAACTAATATTGTTGTTCAGTTATCAACTGTCACAACCATTGTAACTGGTCTAAAGCTTGTATGCCTCTCTTTATAAGAGATGACCAAGACTAGAGGAGGGGGGATATTATTATATAAGGGGATAGAAGAGGAGATACTGTAGATTAGATTTGAATGAAAATGCTAGTTCATTTTTAATATATTTTATTTCTGGTAAATCATGTGCAAGGATTCTCTAATGAAGTCAAATCTGTAAGCATGAAGCAGTGACTGCAAAATTTTGGTATCAATTATCTATTAAATTTGTTTAATTATATGACTGTCTCCTTTCAAAGTTTTCTTTGTTATTCAATTTCAATTATCAAGTATAGCTTCAAGTTGTCTATGCACATTTGCCGTTATAGTGTGATAAGATTAATTGGTTTCTGTTTTCAAAATTAAATCCTTTGAATTTATCATAGTAACTCAGAAAACATTGTCATGGATCTGTAAGAAGAGTCATATAGTTAGGGTTTGTATTCTGTCTCCAGTTTTTGATAAATCTGTTACAATTGTAGTATCATTCTAGTAGGTTCCTTCAAGCAAGGATTAAATCCTTTCAGATGAATGTAGGTAATATTTTGTCAATTGGATATATGCAAGTATGGAATACTAACTATTTCCTTGCAGGGTTGTACAAGTTACATACCTATCTTTTTATGCCAGATAGTTCAAGTTTTTACCAAACAAATAGTCATTAATTTCATGATTGCACTAACTCTATATTCAATAAGGCATTGGCCTATTTCTTTCATTTTCACTTATACAAATTCACTTAGTCAGATTGCATTATTGTTTTAGCATTCCAATTTAGATCATTTAGAATTAATTTGCTATCTTTTCATTTGTTTTATAATTTATGCCATTATCAATAGTTAGATTAATTCTGATTAAAGTAGTGATCATCTCTTTATCTGCTTTATTAATTAGAGGTTTACCCGCCTAGGTCTGTCAGAGCCTGAAGTGAAGGGGGTTTAGCCATATCAACCCCGTGTCAGTTAGCCAAAAACGTTAAGAGAGCCTGGCAACCTCTTAGGGTTAACGACCTGCGTTTTTGAGACCTAACAAACTGTTGGTGTGAACAGGGTTATCACCTAACCAGTTTACCCTTGTGTGGATAAATCATCTTATTTAACTATTTACTAGTTAAATAATATTCACACATCACACATGTTAAGTTGACTTAGTGAGTCTTCTAGTTGTGTCTAGTTGTGTCTAGTTAAGTCTAGTTGTGTGTTGAGTTGTTGATAGTTGGAGTGAGTTGTCTTATCCTCCACATGTGCAATTAGTTATCATCCTCTAATTAGCACATGTTGTTGGAATATCTCCACTTTCCACTCCACCTTCCTCTCCACCCTTCTAGCTCTCACCTTGCCTTTATAAGCAAGACTCTCTTCATGTATTATGTAATCCAAATAATAATCTTTCTTTTGCATTCAATGATAGAATAGCATCATTCTTTCATTTGATCTCTCTTGTGCTTTCATGAAGTCCTAGATCCTAGGTGGCTCCAATCATAGCCAACTCTAACATGGTATCAGAGCTCTAGGAAGAATCACTTTATGTTAGTCATTTTTTGAGAGATCTTGAGTGCAATTCATGGTGGATCTTGATGGTTGAGTATGCTCTTCTCTTACATTGCATGATGACTCGGAGAATCAGAAAAACTTGATAGAATCCCAGTTTTGTGAGGGTTTCCCCTTCTTGCCCTTGTATTGCAGGTGCATTTTGGTGTATGTTGTTGCAAATCAAACTTCACCATTGCATCCGGAGCAGCTGAAATAGTCAATATCGCCTTTCATTTTGTCAAAATCTGACATCAGAGGCAAAATTGACGAGGGTTTCAATTTGGGGCTCTTTGACGTGATCCGGAGGTACCCACAGTTTTAGAGCAGTTTGGTCCAAATCGGACATCGCCATTGCGTCCGGAGTGGCCAAATCAGTATGGATCAACTGTAAAATCGTCCAAATAAAAAAAAAAAAATTGTAGCGAGAGGCAAATTTTTTTTACTTCTCGGCCGTATGGAATATTCTCTCAGCGCAGGCAGAAACTTTGACTGCGTCAGCGTGATCCATCAGTTTCGCAGTTATCCATCGGGTAACAATTGAAGTCTATGGTTTAATTATTTATTTGCAGGTTTTTAAAGTTTTCTACGGAGTTTTTTTGTTTAGGGTACATCGTACCCTACTAAATCTGTCGCAGGGTACTCCCTTCACAGTGGGTTTACAATCACTTGCGGCGTTCAACACAATCGACTGGCAACATTTGCGGGATCTAAACCCTTCATCGGTAGTCTCAGCGAATACAAACATTATTCCCCGCAAATTTTCCCGGCGTTGGGATTTTCATCACCGGCGGTGCAAATCCAGACCCTCGGGGATTAGATCTCAATCAACAGTTTGCACTGTCTCAAGCCGTTCAGAAATTCACGACCGCATATTTTCTAAACTCATGGGCTGTTCCCATCGACGGATTCCACAAACCGCCTATAGCTCCCAAATTCTGGCCGAGCCTATAGTGGCGATCCACTGTCCACTACGCTGGAAAATCTCCTAAACTCATCAGTTGTACCTATCGGAGTATTCAAAACTCCTCTCCAACCGCGATCTTCATACAACAGCAGTTGGCATTTTCATCACAGGTCCGCAAAGTTAAACATTATCTCCTCGGACCAGTGGATATTTCAACAGTCGAACAGTGAATTCAAACTCTTGAGATTCATATTTTCTGGAATAAACCCTTGGATCTCCAAGCCATCAGTCGTTTACGGGAATATTGGCAGTTTTTGCATTAAACATCAAGTTGTTTTTGATTGGAACCTATGGTTTCTGCCCTTAAGGTGGTTTTCTCCTTAAAAAAGAGGCAGTTTTGACCACGTGAAGGGCGGCATTGACTTTCAACAGGCCGTTCCAACCAGTCAAAGGCAATTTCAACCTTGAAATTGACATTCACAAACCAGCCTGGTCTATAAATAGGCAAACGACTTCTTTTAAAACCCCTTACCGGTAGAGGCAAGTTCACAAACTGGGAACTTACCGGTAGTTTCAATAATCACTTCGGTGGTTTCAGTGTTAAAAGGGTGGGTTTTCGCAGAGAAAAGTGGTTTCCCGCATCAAATCATTGGCAATTTCCAACACTAACGGTAGTTTTGGCACATATCCAGTGGTTTCGGGTCCAGAATAGGTAGTTCTTGCGCCTCTGTAGGTGGTTTTGTTGTGAAAAAGGCGCTCACTGCTAAGTGAACAAACCACTTTTGCAGGAGTAAACAGTTGTTTTGCGAATATATAACAGAATATTTCACTTTACAACTTAGACCGGCCATTTTTTTATTTACCAGAGGGGGTCATTTTTTTTCCGCCAAAAGGGAATATTCTGGGAATATTCTAACAAAGGGGCCATTTTGCCCCTCAAAGCCCTAAACTAGGGCTTTTTTTCTTTTTTGCGTAACTTTTGACCACGGAGGCAAAATCGAGCAAATGAGATATCGTTGGAAAGATGACAGAGAGCACTTTGCAGTTGTGTCAGTAGTTTCCTGAAATTCTACTGCAGGTGACTGCTACAGTAGTTTGAAGACAGATCTTTGTTTTCAGCTTCCGAGCTCACAACGTCTTGCCACGATCTCTAATTTTCACGATTCTTGCAGCATTGGAAAGGTATTTAGGAGCTATTCAAATCCATCCATGCACTTTTCTCAGAATTTGCTCCAAGTTCATTTTATTTCATTTGTCAATTTTTTGGCTTTTGAGTGATAACTTGGGCATTCTGACACTTGAGGAAGTGAAACTTATTTTGAAGGGATCTATTTGTTGTGGTTAATCATTGTGAGCAATTGTAATCTCCTTTGAATCTCAGTTTTGAGAGATTTTCATGATTTCTCAATTTTGGTCCCTTGAGGACAGTTGTAAATCGCACTAAGTATAAAGTGCCACAATTATTCTTTTTTGGGGGGCTGATCTCTTTGATTGAGTAACAGGGGGTTGTCTTGTGTTCTTTTTTGTACTCTTGCATCATGGATTCACAGAAACTTCCTCTACTCACACCATATAACTATCATGAGTGGAAAACTAAAATGGAGATTCATTTAAGAAGTTTGAAAATTCATAGAGTAACAATGGGTACAGAAATTGAACCAACTGCAGCTGCAGAAAAGAGAAAGTGGTACAATAGATGTGATCAAGCCTATGGAACACTATGCTTGTCTATCTCTCCTGATCTTCTTTTTCATATTGAATCTTGTAAAACACCTAATGAAGTGTGGACAACCTTAGAGAATCTCTTTGGTAAACAAGATACAATGAGAGGTTTCAAATTGGAGAATGAATTAATTGGTTTGAATCCAACCAGTTTTGCAAGCATCTAAGACTTCTTCACAAAACTAAAATCACTTAGAATGCAGCTCAAACAATGTGGAATTGAGAAAGAGGACACTCAATTGATTCTTTCAATCCTTGCCAAGCTTGGTCCTGACTATTCAGTTTTTGTTTCCACCTTCTATGCTACAATGGATGCACTTGGGAAAGCTTTCACAATGCCTTCACTTGATGAGTTTGCTGCATCACTCACAAGGGAGCAAGCTAAGTTAGTCCACATGGGCAAATTGAAGTCTCCTAAACCTCAAGCACTTCTTGCTAATCAAGGTTCTAAGGATCAAAAGGCTTCAACTAGCAAAGGCAAGAAACAGAAAAATAAGGATCTCAAGAACAATGAGAAAGCAAAAGAGTCAACCAAATCATCTAAGTCCTCATCCTCTCCCAAGGAGGAATCATCTAAGAAGGAGAGACCAAAGTGTGCATATTGCAAGAAACTAGGACATGATGAGCATAGGTGTTATGAGAAGAAAATTGATGAGTTGACTCACATTATTCAAAAACACAACATCAAAATGCCATCATCATCACCTAGTGCACCCTCTTCTTCGACACCGTCATCATCTACACATACAGGGACATCAGGCATTGCAAATGGGACAGATAAAGGAAAAGGAAAAGCATTCTTTGCATCCACAAGTCTACAGTCAGAGAGATGGCTTCTTGATTCTGGAGCTTCTCATCATATGGCATCATCACAAGGGATGTTCTCTTCATTTGAGTCATGTACTTCGACACCTATCTTGATGGGTAACAACACATACATGCATGCATTTGGAAAAGGGACAATTGATGTTGGAGAGAGTACATTCAACAATGTGTTGTGTGTACCTTCCTTGACATCCAATCTCCTTTCCATCTACTAGATTACTCATTGTGGTGCAGGCAAGACAGTTGAGTTCACTCCTGATTCAGTGATCATATGGGACTTGGAGAGCAGAGATATCATTGCAGTTGGGATGGCTGATCATGCATCTCGCTTGTATACCTTCTCCAATTTTGTTTCTTCTGATGATGTAGATCCATTGATTGATATTCACACTCATGCATCAAGTGTGAATCATGTTTCTGAGGTGAAGTTTGGTCACTTGAACCTTGGTGTTCTTTCACCCACTTTGGTTCATGAGACTAGTGCTGAGCTTCCATCACCTCATCCTCCTACTTCTTCAGAGATCAACATCGACATGGTTTCCTCAGTTGAGCAGGATCATTTCAGTCTTTCACACACAGCTTTGTGGGATACTTTCTTGGCAGGTATATCAGACTTGTTTTGTGAGTCTCATCTTGTAGATTTGGAGGACACACTTGAGGGGATATCTCTCCTCTTTGATGACAGTTACATCACAACTGTTATCCCATCTACTTCATCTTTGGAGGTTGTTCCTCATCAGTCTACACATGATTTTGGATTGGTCACACCTCATTGCATTGTGGCATTCTTTGATTCTAACATGTGGACATTTCAGCAGTCTTCAGAGACAACATCCTTCATGAGACTTTTTCCCTCATTCCTTGAGATGGAGTTTCTTCGACATCAGCCTTTGGATTTGTTTCTTCCTAAGGGGAGAAATGTTGTTTGCAGGTACAGGACACTTTCCAGCATTCTTCTTTAGACATTCTTCATCGGCACAGGAGCTACTTCATTGTGGGGAGGACCTATAGTCTCATTCTTGCTCTCCTATGGGGGGGTAATTGATTGTATATATGTGATAGAAGTTGTCCTTGGGGGGTCATGTTGAGTCCTTCCTACTATCACTTCTTCTTTCACTTTCATGTTTCATGCATTCTCACTTTTGGAGAGGAGTTTTGTCCCATGAGGTTTTCTCCTTTTCTCCACTTGAGATTTGTTTGTACATGGGTACCTAACATGGCCTAGTAGCCAGGACCCATCCATCATTTCATCTTGCTTTAGTCAACTACTCCCTAAGTTGCACTTAAGGGGGGGTGTTGGTGTGAATAGGGTTATCACCTAACCGGTTTACCCTTGTGTGGATAAATCATCTTATTTAACTAGTTACTAGTTAAATAATATTCACACATGACACATAAATCACACATGTTAAGTTGACTTAGTGAGTCTTCTAGTTGTGTCTAGTTGTGTCTAGTTAAGTCTAGTTGTGTGTTGAGTTGTTGATAGTTGGAGTGAGTTGTCTTATCCTCCACATGTGCAATTAGTTATCATCCTCTAATTAGCACATGTTGTTGGAATATCTCCACTTTCCACTCCACCTTCCTCTCCACCCTTCTAGCTCTCACCTTGCCTTTATAAGAAAGGCTCTCTTCATGTATTATGTAATCCAAACAACAATCTTTTTTTTGCATTCAATGATAGAATAGCATCATTCTTTCATTTGATCTCTCTTGTGCTTTCATGAAGTCCTAGATCCTGGGTGGCTCCAATCATAGCCAACTCTAACACAAACTCCATAGTCAATGACTTGATTATCTATAAGGAGAGGATTTTCCTAGTGCCTACTTCACAATTTAAGGGCAAGATATTGAGGAATTTCCATGATACACCCATGGCTAGTCACTCGGGATTCTTTAAGACTTACAGGCAGATCCATGAGCATTTCACTTGGAAGGGACTCAAGAATGAAGCCCTCAAGTATGTTAGGGAGTGCTCTGCTTGCCAACAAAATAAGAATGAACACACTTATCCAACTGGACTACTTTAGCCCTTACCCATTCCTAATAAAAAATGGGAATATATCTCCATGAACTTTATTACTAGGCTACCTAAGGTACAGGGGAAAGCTTGCATATTTGTGGTGGTCGACAGATTAACCAAATTTGCACACTTCTTCACTATATTAGTGACATACACTACAGTGTAGGTGGATGATATATTCTTTAAGGAGATCTTTAGGTTGCATGGGATACCCAAGGGAATTGTGAGTGATAGGGACAACAAGTTCCTAAGTCTTTTTTGGTAGGAGTTGTTCAGGTTGTGTGGCACCGAGCTTACTTCTAGTACCAATTACCACTCACAGACAAATGGAAAAATAGAAATTGTGAACAAATGGGTGGAAGGGTATCTTAGGAATTATGTTTTTGGGTAGTAGAGAGCATGGATCAAATGGTTGCATCTTGGGGAGTATTGTTACAACACTACATATCATATGTCTATCAGGATGTCTCCATTTATGGATTTATATGGGTATGATGCCCCTAACTTCATGGATTTACTGCTTGGTCATAATAGAGTGCCTAAAGCAAAGGATCTATTACAGGAGAGTCAGGATATCATGAAAGAACTTAAAGAGAATTTGCAACATGCACAATATCAACATAAATTGTATGCAGATCAGCACCAAGTGGAACACAGTTTTGAAGTTGGGGACATGGTTTACTTGAGGCTTTAGCCATACAAACAGTATACTCTCAAAGGAGTGGAGCAGAGAAGATGAAACCTAGATTTTATGGTCCATTCAAGGTGTCCATGAGAGTAGGAGAGATCGACTATGAGCTTGAGTTACCAACCAACGACAAAGGAAATAATGTTTTCCATGTATCCAAGGTCAAGAAGGCACTTGGAAATAATGTAGTTCCCTTATCTAAGCTGCCACCATTAGATGAGGAGGGGAAATTAATACTGATTCTAGAAGTTATTATTGATTCTCGAGAGTGTACTCTTCAGAGAAGGATCATCAAAGAGTATCTGGTCAAATGGAAGAACTTACCTGTGGAGGATGCAACGTTGGAGAGTGAGCAGATATTACATCTTGAGTTAAGATTGCTTGGGGATAAACAGTTTTGGGGAGGGTGGACAGTAATGTGCCCTTCCTAGCCAGTTCGATAGGTTGGTGCAATAGCCTATTCTAGGGTTCCCGTAGGCTGATGTTGGATGGTTAGGGAACTTTGATGGATGATATTGGCAGTTGTGGTATATGTGGGATGCGTTGATTGAGTTTTGACAGTTGTTGAGCACATCTTCCCTTTTCAGAGTGAATTTTGACTAGTTACTAGGACTTACTATTTTTAGTAAGTCAGTGGGGGTCCTTGAGGGAGTCGGTGTCAGCATTCCCATTTCTTATGACATTGACGAAAGATTTTGTGAGCTTCTCAACATTCTAAGGTGATTGGAAAATATTATTTTAATGTCAAAAGTGTTGTTATATGGAGCCTAATCAGACTCATAGGTTAAATTTACCCCACTTTTATCGGCGCGGAAAAAACCTATTTTTGTAACCGACATAAGGATTGATAAAAGTGGCTAAGGGTTAGGGTTTCCATTAGTGTATTGTAGAATTTTGCAACAGTATTGAGTTGCAAGGATTGCTAGTTGTAATCAGTTTGATTTACTAGATAATAATATTGGACTCTCTATTGGTGGATGTAGCCCAAGTTTGGGTGAACCACATTAAATTGTCACTTGTTATTATTTCTGTGTATTTTTTATTCCTCTGTTTAATCTTTATTTGCATTTAATTGATATCTTCTATTGGCTAACCCTAACAAGTGGTATCAGAGTGGGTTGTGTTCAATTATCATATGTGGGAATGTCTCACGGTTTAGTGGGAGTCTCATGGTTAAGTGGGAGCAATGGCGGACGAGGGTAAATTGAAGGTAGATAAATTCAATGGGCAAAACTATCAATTATGGAAGATGCAGATGGAGGATTATCTCTATCAGAAGGATTTATGGAGGCTATTGGAAGGAATAGCCAAGAAGCCGGTAGGAATGACTGATGAGGATTGGGAGCTTTTGGATAGAAAGGCACTGGGAACCATTCAGTTGTGCTTGGCACCATCTGTGGCATTCAATATAACATAAGTAAAGACAACAAGTGAATTGATGAAAGCTTTGGCTAAATTGTATGAAAAACCCTCAACCTCAAATTAGGTATTTCTCATGAAGCATTTGTTTAATCTGAAAATAATTAAAGGTGGATCTATGATAGATCATTTAAATGAGTTTAATATGATTACTAGTTAGTTAACTTCTGTAAAAGTGAAATTTGATGAAGAGGTGAGGGCTCTCTTGATATTATGTTCTTTGCCAAAAAGCTAGAATAGATTGGTAATCACTGTAAGTAACTCTATCTCTGGTTCAAACACTTTGAAATTTGATGACGTTGGTGTTATCCTTAGCGAGGAAATGCGACGTAAAAGCTTGGGAGGGTCCACATCAGGTAGTGTTTTGAATGCAGAAAGCATGGGCAGATCAAAGGAGAGAGGAAAAGATTCTGGAGGTCATGGGAAGTCATGAAGAAAATCAAAGGACAAAAGGTCCTAGTCCAGAGGACAAAAGGATTGTTGGCATTGTGGGAATTAGGTCATCTGAAGAAAGATTGCTCATCTTGGAAGAATAAAGGAGACAAATAAGAAGGCAATAAGGAGGCAAATGTGGTAAGTAATAAATCTAAAGATGATGCTTTGATTATTATTTCCCTAGATAATGCTAATGATTCATGTGTTTTAGATTTAGGGGCCTCATTTCATGCTACGCCCCATAGAAGTTATTTTCTTGATTATGTCCAAGGGGATTTTGGGCTAGTTTATTTGGGAGATAACAAACCCTATCAGATTGTTGGAAAGGGAAGAATCAAGATTAAGTTGTAGAATAGGAATCATTGGCTACTACAAGAGGTAAGGCATGTTCCAAGGCTGAGTAGGAATTTAATTTCAGGAGGGAAGCTAGCTGATGAAGGTTGCATTGTTACATTTATTGATAAAAATTAGAAGGTTTCAAGAGGTGCCTTAATAGTAGAAAAAGGTATGAAAGTAGGCACCTTATATCTTTCTATAGGTCATACTATTCCTTCTACTTTAGCTGTTGCAGAGAAAAAATAAACAGGTTCAAGAACAGTTGTTGCAGGTTTGTAGGAAGAGACTAAAACAGTTGTTGCTAGTTTTGAGAGAACACTGTGGCATAACAAACTTGGGCATATAAGTGAAAAAGGTATGAAGGTACTTCATTCTAAGAAAGTTTTACCAGGTCTAAAATGTATTATTATGGATTTATGTGAAAGTTGTGTGTATGACAAACAAAAGAGAGTTAGTTTTCTCAAGGATGGGAAGCAAAAGAAAGATGAAAGTTTGAGCTTGTGCATACAGATGTATGGCGACTGGCTCAGGTATCTTCTCTTGGTGGCTCTCGATATTATGTTACATTCATAGATGATGCAACGAGGAAGGTTTGGATTTATTTCCTTAGGCAAAAATCTGATGTATTTGAAACATTTAAGAAATGGAGAATCTTGGTTGAGAATGAGATGGTTAAAATATTAAAATGTCTCAGATCTGATAATGGTGGTGAGTATTGCAGCAAATAATTTAAGGATTATTGTTCCTTTAATGGAATTCATAGGCAGAAAATGGTTCCAGGGACTCCACAAGAGAATGGAGTGGTTGAGCGCATGAATAGGACAATAATAGAGCATGCAAGGACCATGAGATTACATGTTGGGCTCCTTTAAACATGTGGGTAGAGGCTGTCAATATCACTATATATTTAATTAATAGAGGTCCTTCAGTTCCTTTGGGTTGTGGTATTCCAGAGGAAGCATGGACAGGTAAGAAGGTGAGTTATTCTTTTCTTAAAACCTTTGGATGCGAAACATTTGCACATGTAGATTCTAAAAATAGAACCAAGCTGGATGGAAAATCAAAAAAGTGTATCTTTGTTGGATATGGCATTGATGAATTTGGTTATAGGCTTTGGGATTTTGAAAATCAGAAAATTGTGAGAAGCAGTGATATTGTATTCAATGAAAAGGTGTTGTACAAAGATCAGTTGCAGTAGCATGAGAAGAAAGAAAAGGATTATGTGGTGCTAGATGATACTCCAAATAATGATCTAGTGGTTCCTCATGCTCCACAACAACAACAAGAAATACCACAAACTCCAGTGAATGTTAGACAGTCAACAAGGCTAAGTAGACCTCCTGAAAGGTTTTCTCCCTCTTTGTATTCTATTTTGTTAACAGATGCTGGTGAACTAGAAGGGTATGATGAAGCTATATAGGTGGATACAAAGGTTCAGTGGGAACTTGCAATGAAAGAAGAAATGGACTCCTTGTTGAAAAATTAGACTTGGGAATTATGTAAGTTGCCTGTAGGTAAAAAGGCTTTACCAAACAAATGGGTTTATTGGTTGAAAGAGGAACATGGAGGTAAGAAAATATTTAAATCCTGGTTAGTTGTGAAAGGATTTGCACAAAAAAAAAAGTATTGATTTTGATGAGATATTTTCTCCAGTTGTCAAGATGACTTCTATTCGTACAGTTTTGAGTATTGTGGCTGCTTAAGATTTACATTTGGAACAACTAGATGTGAAAACTGCCTTTCTCCATGGTGATTTGGAGGAGATCTATATGGAACAACCATAGGGGTTTGAGGTCAAAGGTAAGGAGAAACTAATGTGTAGATTGAAGAAGAGTTTATATGGCTTGAAACAAGCACCTCAGAAATGGTATTTGAAATTTGATAGTTTTATGGTTGAGCAAGGCTACAGTTGGTGTAATTTTGACCATTGTGTTTATTTTAAGAGGTTGGATAATGACAACTACATTAGTTTATGTTTATATGTTGATGACATGCTTGTAGTAGGGTCTAACATGGATCACATAAGAGAGTTAAAACAATAGTTAGCACAATCATTTGCTATGAAGGATTTGGAGGCAACAAAACAAATCCTTGATATGAAAATTTGCAGAGATAGGGAGAACATAAAATTGACTCTATCTCAGGCTAATTATGTTGAAAAGGTGTTGTAGAGATTCCATATGGAGAATGTAAAAGTTGTCAGCACACCTTTGCCTAGTCATTCAAAATTGACTAAGGAGATGTGTCCTAAGACACAAGAGGAGGAAGAAAAAATGTCCAAGGTACCATATGCTTCAGCTGTGGGAAGTTTAATGTATGCCATGGTATGCATGAGATCGGATATTGCACATGTTGTAAGAGTCATAAGCAGGTATATGAGCCATCCTAGATTGGAGCATTGGAATGCAGTAAAATAGATTCTTAGATATTTGGGAGGTACATCCAATAAACACTTATGTTTTGGGGGCTCTAATACTACTTTAGCAAGTTATGTAGACTTAGATTTGGCAGGGGATATTCATACCAGGCGGAGCACTATAGGTTATGTCTTTACTATAGGTGGGACAACGGTGAGTTGGATCTCCAAGTTGCAAAAGGTGGTTGCTTTATCCACCACAAAGGCAAAGTATGTAGCTGTAACAAAGGCAAGTAAGGATATAATATGGCTGCAATCTTTCATGGAAGAATTGGGCAAACAATAGGCTAATAGTTATTTGTTTACGGACAGCCAAAGTGTCATACATCTTGCAAAGAATTATGCCTTGCATTCAAAGACCAAACACATATAGCTAAGGTATCACTTCTTCCGATCGGTGTTGGATGATGGACAGTTAAGGGTGGAAAAGATTCATACAGATGAAAATCTAGCGAATATGTTTACAAAGGCAGTAACAAGGGAGAAGTTGAGCTCCTCTTTAGCTTCGGTTGGTCTTCAAGACTAAAAAAATAATAAAGTCATAACAATAGAGTCCAAGGTGCTTATTTCCAGTGGGAGCTATAGGGTCAACGGTGTTATGATTAGTCTCCAAGTGGGAGATGATATGGTGTGGAGTCTGATCAGTCTCCGAGTGGGAGATTATTGTTATATGGAGCCTAATCAGACTCGGAGGTTAAATTTACCCCACTTTTATCTGCATGGAAAAAACCCTATTTTTGTAACTGACATAAGGCTTGATAAAATCGGCCAAGGGTTAGGGTTTTTGTTGATGTATTGTAGCATTTTGCAGCAATATTGAGTTGTAAGGATTGCTGGTTGTAATCAATTTGATTTACTAGATAATAATATTGGACTCTTTGTTGGTGGATGTAGCCCGAGTTTGGGTGAACCACATTAAAATTGTCTCTCACTATTATTATTTCTGTGTATTTTTCATTCTTCTGTTTAATCTTTATTTGCATTTAATTGATATCTTTTGTCAGCTAACCCTAACAAAAAGTACTTTTAAGTGAAATTAAAGATTTAACTTATAAAAATTTTATGCTTAAGTTACTTTATTTTATAAAGTGACTTATAAAGGGGATATAAGTTGTCTTTTTAAAGTTGATATGCTAGGTGAAAGGGGGCACTCATCCCCATGGGAGTTATAAGGGGTTAATATTAAATTGAATATCAAATTAAAAGACTCCAAGTGGGCATTAGAATTGGCAAGAGGAATAAAAGGCAAAAATGAATTCATTTTTGGGATTCCTTTGTCATGCATTTTTCATCTCATGAGCTTGGCTTTGAAGAAGCTAATTATTCTCAAGGGTTTGTAGGGACATAAACCTCTATAAATATCACTTCCTATGTGATTGAAAGACATCATCTAGGGAATTGCTAGTAATCTCATCCAGGATTATGCTGGTGATTCATTTGATAATTTATTAGGAGATTTATATAGGTTATTTGTGCAGATTTTTATGAGCAGATATTGAAGAATATTGTAGTTGTAGATTGGGAGGTATTTTGGAGTTATTGAAATCTATTTTGGTCCTCAATGCTTGCTGTACCACCTCTAGGATAGTCCATACCTTTCCTTGGGCAAATTTTGGAGTTTTTTGAGGTTATTTCCTCCATTGTTTGGCGTGAAAACCCTCTCAATACGGAACATTGAATTTGTCATTGCATAGAATGCAGATTGAAGAGATTTTTGGGAAGTTTTATTGTTGCTATCCATTTCTATAGGGCTATACAGCCTCCAAGGAGGACGTGGTCTCCTTTTGTAGCCTACGCCTCATCTTTGGAGCTCAATCCTCTTGTATACATGGCATCCAGGGTTCCATTATATGTTGAGCAATATTTTGTAAGGGAGAAACGAGAATTTTGGGGTGACTAAATGTGTTTTATAGGCATTCTACTTGTTGGTCATCACATCAGAATTGTGACATTGTCAATCTGCAGATAGGTATATTATTTAATTGTAGTTCATGCCATTTTAACATCTAGATAATTGTTAGTTTACTCATTTTGTGTCATTTTTCTATGTGGGTATTGTTGCATGTTAAATTATTCATTGTTTACATTATTGCAAAATGTTATGAATGAGAAAACAAACAAAACCAAATAAAAGCAAACTAGATAAACAAAACAAAAAAAAAACTATCATGAGAAAACTCTAAAAACAAGGTGTATATTACACAACTATTTCGTCATATTCTAGAAATTCAACTTCAGGCTCCATTTCATTTTGTTGTTCTACCATGTTGATGTTATGCTTAGGAAAATGATTAGTGAAGATCTCTAGATTCTGATTCAGAGGAGCAACAGACTTATTTCCATTGTCATTCACATGAGTCACCTGTATTATGTTAGAATCGATGAGGTCTTGAATTTCGTGTTTAAGGCGCATACATCTTTCAGTGTCATGTCTTGCTGAGCGGTGATACTGGCAAAAGACATTAGGATCAAATGAAGGTCCTTTCATTTTGTTATTGTCTATTGGAAGAGCAGGAGGAAGCTTCAAAAGATTGTTGGTTACTTCTTTAATCATTATTGAATGAAGATAATTTGATAACGGAGTGAATTATCTTTGTTGCTTCTTGAATTTGAATGGGCTCCAATTTGAAATAGCTACCACTTGTGATTGAAAGTTGTTCAACTGTTGCCCATTAATTGTGATGAAACTCTTGTTACTCTTCTTGAATGATTGTTGAGATGTTCTAGCTTCAGAATGACCAACCGAAGTCGATGAGTTATGATTCTCATACTGACTAGTTGAAAGTTGGTAATCATGGAGAGTTGTGCATAGATATTGAAAAGAACTATACTTCATCAACAGTATTTTGTCGTGTATGTTCAGTTGTAGATTCGTAATGAATACTTTTTGAACATCCTCATCTGTAATAGGATATTGTATTTGTGCAAAGAGAGCTTGATATCAACTAATGAGCTCTGTTAATTTCTCTTTTGAACCTTGTTTACAATGGACCAAATCAATCAATGAAATAGGAGGTCCAATGTTTGCTTGAAAATGTTGCAAGAATTGATCAACTAGTTGTGAGAATGAATGTATTGAATTAGGAGGTAAAGAGCAAAACCATTCCAAAGTTGTATCTTTACGAGATTGTTGAAAGAGTTTTGCTAACAATGCCTCATCAAAGAAGAAATAACTACACATTGTTGTGAATTCTACCACATGATTATTATGATCACCTTTTCCATTGTACTTTTCAAACCAGGGAGTCTCAAATTTGTCAGGCATTTGATCTCGTAAGATTGTGTAAGATAAAGGACTGTGAGCATGATATGTTGGTATATTGGGTTGAGATGAAGTAGTGGTCATATTCGCTACTTTTTTCTGCAAGGATGTCATACTTTGCAATAGTTGGTTTCGGATTGCATCACTAGGTGATGTGGATTGCGTATTGGATACCATGTTATTGAATGGTGCAGTATTGGAATTGAGGGGTTGTTGAGAATAGTTATTCATGGGTATGGACACATGGGGTAATAAATTTTGGTAATTGTATTTTACAAATTTGTAATTGTTTGCATTAGATGTTCCCATGTTAGTGATAGCATTGCCACAATCTTGTGTAAAGGTGGTGAGAATTGTTGATGTATAAGTAGATACTCCCATAGTCAGTATGGGTGTCAATACTTGTGTACCATTTTGTTTCGGTGATGACACATTTTTTTATGATATTTGCACAGTTATCCATAGATATAATGTTGTTATCCACTATATGGGCTATTCCACGGGTTACATCAACACCTTGTCCTTCTTGTAATAATCCTCTTATACCTTCAACAACAAGTACTGCTTCTTGAGCTAGATCTTCCTTTCTCATAAATTCTTGAAAATCAGCTAGTTCTTTGTCTAGGTTCTTGATTTGAGCTTCCAGTACATGTGAAACTATGTCAATTATGTCCTCAAAGTCATGAAATGGTTGTTCTTCTAACATATTGGCATTAGTGACATTTTGCAAAGATGTTGATTCACCTTTTGTAAAGTAGTTGAGTAATGGATTTTTCGATGTTTGCATATCGTTGCTATTAAAAGCACTAGAACCCATCAATATACAAAGTTTTATAACACCCAATGCACTAACCAAAGATATGATCAATATGATTATGTAGTTATGTTTGTTGAAATACACAATGTGCAATTACAAAATTATGAATTTTCAAATCAAGGATATGAAATGATGCAATATTACTATGCCTTTTCAGATTTGATGAATATTGATGCAACCAATATGATCATGCAAGAGAATTTTAAAACCCTAATGCAAAATTTTATCAAAATGCAAGCTTTTTAAAAACCTAAATATGCTCTTTTTTCCAAATTATGCAAGATTTTCAAATGAATATTGATAAATATACCATAAATTAATGCAAGATTCGATTTGACCAATAAGCAAGATGCAAATACTCAAAGCCATGGGTTCACCAAAATGTTTAATATGAAAAAGGTGTAAAGTGACAACTAGGATGCACACTAGATCAAACCCTTTTCTGTATAACATTCAAAGACAAGACCGAGCCAAATCACTACCAAATGAAGGTGGACTCAACTATAGATCTTGTACTTAGGGATGTTATAGACTATTAAACCCTAGGTTAACAATGCATGAAACCCTAGTTCTATAATGAATAGCTTGTAACAAAAAATAAACAACAACAATCTGGAATCCAATTGCATAGGAATGATCAGGAAGATGATAGCACCTATCTCCCAGAATCAGAGGTGTCAGAGGACAAATTCAGGACCACCCAAGTCCTGAATGGAAGATTCTACCCAAGGTCTGAATGGGAAAGATGTTGCAGATGTCCTAATGCTAGATCTAGAGTAAAAAAGGGCAGAAAGACTAGGGCTCCACCGCCCAAGTCTTAGATGGAGGAATATTCTATAACTATTGTCAGATCCTAAAACCTTGACCTTCACTTAGTCTTCTTGTATCTTTATATTCTCTGGATCTCACTCTCGTAACCTACACATAAGAAGATAAGGGGTTTGGGGGTTATGGTGTTTAGGGACTTGCCTCAATCAAATCCAAGGATAGCATTCAAGATTCCCAACACCGTTGATTGATAGAGAGTGCATGCCCTCGTGGGGGCAGAGGCTGAAAACAATGATAATGAGATGAATCAAATGATGATAAACAACAATGATATCACCTATGTGATGATCCCTTAGAATGATAAAGATCCTTTAACTCCTAAGGTGGATAGATGATAGCTTCATGCCTGCAAACAAATACATAATAACAATACACAAATCTACTCTAGAATCAAAATGAATGCTCTTGCTTACTTTCCTTCAATATCTCAAGTTATCTATCTCTATCATGCCTACAAATAAACTCAAAAACACACTTATATATGCTTTCCCACTAACAATGATGAAATTAAACCAAAAGAGCTGATAAGGAGAAACCTTTTGAAAGGTCCTAAACTAACATAACTTGAATTTTGCCTTGACCAATCAGGAGGGACTTGGGCGGTGGTGCCCAAGTATTTGAGCTCCTTTTGGGTTTGAGATAAGATAAACTATGGGCCCCTTATTCCCAATTTACATTGGTGTTGGGCAATTTTGCATTGGGATGAATATTTAGAATGAATAATGTAATCACAAGGACTTAGGAGCTAAATAGGGAGGTAAAAAGACATGTGGACACTTTTTATTCCATAACACATAGGTTACTAATATGATGTAATTTCAGCTGATTTGTTAAATTTTAGTATTTTACAACAGATGCAAACATGACTAGTCTCGATCTCAGATAGTGGGTGTTTTAGATTTTAGTCCTTGGAAGTGCAGGTTGCAGATGTTGTTGGAAGAAGTAGATCTTTGGGTCTTTGTGGTAACTATGTTAACACCTGTAACTAATCCTACTCAGATGGCTAATCATAACATGGTATCGATGAGTGTGAACATCTCTTGTAAGTGAAGAACAAACTTAGTACCACAAGCATGAGCGACACACACATAATAGCCTCCTTCTTAATGAAGATCATGAAACTTTGTGATCAACTTGTAGCTATTGGGGTTAAAGTGGAGAACGAAGAATTTGTAACAACAACCTTAAACAGGTTCTCTCCATCCTAGGAACCATTTGTTCAAGGTGCTTATGCTAGTGAGAAGCATCCCACCTTTGAGAAGATTTGGAATGATTTCATTCAAGAGAAGACTAGGTTTTAGACTATTTCAGCTATAATAGAAGAGAGTTAGAACCTAACTACTATTGGGAAGATGAAGAAAGGTGGTAAGAAAGGATGACACGAGAAAGGTCAGAAGGACAAGGAAAAGAATTAGATTCTTTCGACCAAGGGAAGAAAGACTTGGGTCATGTGAAGTGTTTCAAGTGCCACAAGATGGGCCACTATGCATCTCAATGTCTTGAGAAGAAGAAAGTCAAGCAACAATAGCAAGAGTTTGCAAGGAGTGTAAAAACTTTAGGTAAAGTGAATGAGTTAGCATCCAAACTTGAGGCAAATTTCTCCATGGTGTCCTATCTATCCACTAATAATATTTTTGGTATAGGGTGGTATGTGGACAACAGAGCATCTAGACACAGTATGCGGACATCGGATGTCATGTCCCTATACTAATGATTTATAGTTGAATTAATTATGAATTATTCATTCTATAAATCATAAATTGAATACATTTAAAATTAAATATTAATATTTTATATATATTTAAATATACTCAATTAAAATATTAAATATTATATAAATCAAATATATTCTTAATATTTATTATAAATTAAATATTATATACTCAAATATTATAAATTAATATTATAAGTTAAATATTATAAATAATATAAACTAATTATCATAAATTAAATATTATAAAGTAATATTCCCAAATTTGCTTATGGAAGCCCATAATGATTTGCTAAACAAAAATTTCTCTGAAGAAGAAGTCAAATCAACACTCTTTCAGCTGCACCCAAATAAGGCTCTAGGCCTAGATGGCTTTCCTACAGGATTCTTTCAAAAATGTTGGCACATCATTGGCAAGGATATCACCGAGGCTCTTGAAGAATCAAGGAAAATGGGTCAAATACTTAAGGAGATAAACAACACCTTCCTAGTGTTAATTCCAAAAAAGGAAAAGCTTGAGACTTTGGATGAATACAGACCCATTGCTTTATGCAATACCTTCTATAAAATCTTGGCAAAAACAATGGCAAATAGACTAAAGATTATTCTTTTAGATATTATTTCAGAGGAACAAATAGGCTTTGTACTGGATAGGTCAATCCTTGATGGTGTCATTATAGCTTAGGAAGCCATCCATTCAATCCAGAAAATGAACAAACAAGACATGTGATGCAAGAGCATCCCTAGTTCAAGAGCAATCTTGCATCAACCAAAAACATTTGTATCTTAGTTTGTTTGCAATTTAGTTTGTTTCTTTGCATTTTCTAGTTTAGTTGAGCTAGTTCAGTCAGAAGCAGTTTCAACTTTTGGTCCAGTATTTGGCCATAGTTACATTTCACACATTATGGATCTGGACTTAGCATCTACATTCATTCATCTACGTCATATCCAAAATTTAGAGCATTTGGATCAATTACTGGAAAGATATCGCTATCAGAAGATTGACTATTTTCTTAGAGCAGAGCATCTTGATAGTCTCAAACAATCAACTAAAAGAGAAGGCTTACAGATCATTCCTTGACTTGTGAATCTTAATGACACATCATTCAATGATCTTTGGTTTGTGGCCGACCTTCCCCAAGGGTCTGCACCTTATTCCATTCATTTGAGGAAGCGTTCTATGTATTTAGGTCCAACCTATCTGTGCTCACATGTTACAGCTCTTCATGGGATTTGGTGACCCTCCTTGGCCGATGCGGAGGAATCTTGCAGTCTGAAGATGATATATATATTGATGCAATAGATCCTTAGGAAAGAAATTATCAAGTTCTCTTGATTTAGAAGATTGATAGTTTAGATTTTGTGTGAAGGAGCTTCAAAGATTTATCTTGTGCATGTATGTAATCAGACATGTGAGCCCTAATTGTAAGCCCACATGTTGCCAGCCCATATGTATTTGAATTCTATGATATACTGAATGATTGAATCTGCATTTGCTTTATATCTTTGAGTTGTTTCCATTGTGTTTACTCTTACTGCGCAGTCTGGACAGTTCATTCTGTGAACCCTCCTACTGTGACTGCACCAATACAAACCCATTGCTTTATGCAATCCTTTTACAAAATCTTGGCAAAAACAATGGCAAATAGACTTAAGATTATTCTTTCAGATATTATTTTGGAGGAACAAACAGGCTTTGTACTAGATAGGTTGATCCTTGATGGTGTCATTATAGCTCAGGAAGCCATCCATTCAATCCAGAAAATGAACAAACAAAACATGTTAGTCAAGCTAGATATTAAGAAAGCATATGATTGCGTCAACTGGAGCTTCCTTTTCAAGGTCTTGGAAAGGTTTGGATTCAACAAAAAGTGGCTAGATTAGTTTTTCAATTGGATTGCATGTCCTAGGTACTCATTGATCATTAATGGATCCCCAAAAGGATTTTTCAACGCGTCCCGTGGGTTAAGGCAAGGCAACCCAATTTCGCCCTTTCTCTTCATCATCATGGCTGAGGCTCTTGGAAGATCAATTACCAAATCATGGTGTGCTGGGAAAATTTCAGGAATTCAAATCACCAATGGAATCCTGGAAGCCACCCACTAGTAGTTCGTGGACAATACCATGCTCTTTGGTAAAGCTCAAGTAAGAGAAGCCGAACATTTCAAAGAAATTCTTAATAACTACTATTTAGCCTCAGGTCAAGAAGTTAGCATGGAGAAATCAAAAGTCTTATTTTTTAATACTCAGGCAAGATTGGAATCGTAGATTCTGAGAATTCTCAGATTCAAGAAGGGAACACTTCCTTGTAGATATCTTGGTATTCCCCTAGCTAAAGGTGTTCGACCGAGAAACATTTGGGACAACCTAATTGAAAAAGTATCAAAACAACATCTTGGAAAAATAGATGGCTTTCATGGGCTGGTTGATTAACCAAGCTCAAGTCAGTAATTGTAGCACTACCTACATATTTGATTTCATGCCTCCCTCTTTCTCTTAGCGCAAGTAAAGAACTGAACAAAAAAATGAAAAATTTCTACTGGCAAGGATCTTCTGAGCAATTTAAATATCTTCTAGTCAAATGGAATCAGATTTGTGACAGCAAAAAAGGGATAGGATAGGTATGAAAAACATCCTAATGCAAAGTAAAGCTCTAGGAGTGAAGCTCGTATGGAATATATGTTAGTTGCTGTTGCACCAAAAGATCAACCTGTTAATGCCCGATACAACCACTTGACTTAACAAGCACGGGAGGTGGTTAAGCCCTTGTCACAAACCACCATAGCGCTGTGCTGAACAAGGAGACCAAGGGTCACACCTTGCAACAATCCCCCCCAATGCAAGCACGGGGTTTGAACCCGTGACCTTGGCTCTAATACCAACTGTTAGTTGTCGTTGCACCAAAAGATTGACCTATTAATGCCTGATACAACCACTTGACTTAACAAGCACGGGAGGCGGTTAAGCCCTTGTCGCAAACCACCGTAGCACTGTGCTGAACAAGGAGACCAAGGGTCACACCTTGCAACAATATATACACCAAAAATGATTTAAAATGGGTGAAAGTGATAAAGGTGAAATACCTGGACGAAGAGGAGGATAGCATTTTTACCTCAAGAACGCTCCCTAATTGATCTAGAATTTGGAACTTCATTCAGAGTTGTAGAGATTTGATTTGAAATGATCTATCTTGGGAAATCAGAGATGGAAGAACTACAAATTTTTGGGAAGACTCTTGGCAAGGGTTGCCTAAATTATCAGATAGAGATGAGCTGGGAAACATTAAAAGATTAACTAAATAGACATGGGGGGATAAGGTAAGAGATTACTTCATTCTTAAATTCTAGGATGGAATCCCTACTTTTCAATGGAAAAGTCTACAGAATTTGGAGCTTGATCAGAGGGAAGTAGATTTGTATGATAGGATGATGTTAGAATGATCAATTTTCTTTAGAGAGGGACAAAATGTTCTCTATTGGGTGGGCTCCGTGTCTGGAGACTACAACATCAAAGAAGGTTATAAAAAAATTTCTGACTCCCAACTCTTTGAATCAAAACTGCCAAGCAATTTATGTTGGAATCTAGACTGCCACCCCAAGGTAGGAACCTTCTTATGGATAGCATCTCAGGGTCAAGTGCTCACGGAAGATAGATTAACTAAGCTAGGTTATCAAGGTCCTTCTAGATGTTGTATCTGCAAAGAAGCTAAGGAGAATTGTGATCATTTATTTCTTAAGTGCTCCTTTTCTCAGGAATGTTGGTATTGGCTATTAGATAAGCTTCAATGGGGAACTATGCTCCCAAATTCTCTTATAGACTAGCTACTGGGATGGCCAGAACTCAACAAGAAGGTGTTGTATCATAGTCCATGGACTTATAGCCCTTCCCTCCTCATTTAGGAATTGTGGAAAGAACAAAACAAGAGAATCTTTCAAGAAAAGGAGATGTCCATCAAATCTCTATTGAACAAGATAGAGGCTTGCCTAGTGGAACTCATAAATTCTAAACTTAGGAAAATGGTCAACTCATATCAATCCTTTTTAGAATGGGATGCAAAGATGAGGTAGAATTGGCATGGCTTAATCATTCCTCCCATTAGTGGGGTAGGGGGAGAAAAGGTGGATGGTAAGAGAAAAGAAGTAAAATGGACTCCACTTGAATTTGGATGGTATAAACTAAACTTTGACAGAGCTTCTTGTGGCTATTTAGGGATTTCAGGAGTAGGCTGTATAATCAAAGATTGGAATGGTAGTTATATAGGATGATTAGCTGAGCCTTTATCGATGGGCACAAACAATGTCGCAGAGATGGAAACCTTGATTCTGGGTCTAAGATTGTGCCTCGAGCTAAATCTTAAAAAGGTGGAAATTGAAGGAGATTCCCTTTTAGTGATAAATGCTCTGCGCTCCTGTAGAATGATAAATTGGCTTCTAGCTGCAAAACTTGATTTAGTCCTTAGGTTGATAAATAAATGTGAACTAGTGACTTTCTCACATATCTACAAAGAAGCTAACTATGAAGCAAATTTTTTGTCCAATTTAGGAGCGGATTGTACAAAGATAAAAGAGATAAGAAATCCTGATATGTAAAGACAGTGGGCAGTTGAGTGGGCACCCTATTCACTCATAACAAGTGAAAGGGTCATTAGGGTTGGCATATGATATGACTTAACATCCTAGCCATCTCTTTTATTTCCCCTTTGAGCAAGAAATTATTTCTAGTAAGGGTGGCAGAGTTTTGACGAGATAGTTAGAATTATCAAAGATTGCATTTTCATAGCTTATGTAAAGCATGCCGTGTGATCATTACTCCGCGATGGCTTCGAGACTCTTCGCTGAGCTGGAGTCTTCAAGATCCTTCCTTGGAAATATCTAAACCCCACTTCGATATTCCCATTTTCATTTCTCATGTGCAGAGATCTAGAAGAATGTCTGTGAATTCAATGGAGGGTAATTCAAGGTCTATAGCTCGCATAGTGGTAGAAGGACTGGTTAATTTGGGAATTGACACTCCTATCCAGTTGCAAAGTTTTGTGAGACAAATGGCTTTCAAGGGAGGAGTAATGGACCAAAGATTAAAGAGAGTCTTATGACTCCATGACGACCTCAGCTTGGTAGTTGTAAAGATCATCCTTGGCAGTGGCTTCATGGAAGCAAGGGAGGTTTATAGGGTCGACACTAGTATTTCTTCAAGATTTCTCACCTCCTTGTTGGATGCAGGGGTCTCTAACGTAGATGCAAAGGTATTAATATCCAATCTCTTCAAAGTAGATATTCTTGGTGGACTGGAGAAGACCCTTGGAGTAGTGTTTATAGGTATAGGAATCCCACGGCTGAGAGATATCGCTTTGCCTCTAGACCAGGGAGAGATGATCAAAGTTTTCCCCTTCATCCTTAATCTAAAAGGCATGCCATTGATTGAGCATAGGGAGAAAGTGGAGAAGTCTATATCTTTTCTCAAAAGCTACTTCAAATGGAGGCTGCGAATGGCCAATTCGACTGGGTGCAGCAATTCCAGGACATGGCGCAGGAGTTGAATCTCATGTAATCTTGTGGTAAACTTTAGTTTTTTGCCCCAATTTTTGTATAGTTGTGTTCTCATCTTGTTAGAAGGAGGAAAGACAAGTAGATAGATTATTCACAGTAGACATAAGGGCATTTTTTATTAGCTCTATGGCCTTGTGTGGCCTTTCTCATATTATGCAGTGACACAGCGTGGTCTGATAGAAGTAGCTTGTAGTTATAGGGAAAGGTTAGAGAATATAAGACTGAATCTTAGGCTATAGTAGCCATTATGTTTTTTCCAAAGCTCATATATATAAATCATCTTTTACGCAGCAAAAAAAAATTATAAATTAATATTCTAAAATATTATAAATATTATAGATATTATAATAATAAATATTAAATTATTACTATGGGTAGATTGACCCAAGTAATAGACTATTTTAAGAGGAATCAAGGAAGTATTATATATATAATAGTATTAACATGAGTATTAATATATATGCTAATATATTACTGATTACATAAAAAAAGAAATGTCATTTTAAACCTACAATGGGGCAACACTTAAAGACCATAAGTAGCGCTTATGAAAAGGTACAGACAAAGGCTATGATCTATGCTGAAGAGGCAACCCTAAGAGGAGACATGCTTTCCCATTCTTAGCATATATAAGGAACTTCACTCCCTCTCCAAAGGGGGCATCGGTGGAGAAAAAAGAAATTCTAATAATAATCGGAGATATTCCTGATTGCTGGGAAAATCAGATCCAAATATTAAGTGGTAGAAAGGTAAGTATTATATATATATATTTAAAAGATTATTGTGAGTATCATTACACACATATATATAAGAGTTATGAAATTTGCTATGAAATATAGATTGCATTTACAACACTTTGGCATGTTCAAACTCAAGGCCTATCTATTTCTATTGCCTTCAACATGTGAGTGAGTGGCGTGGTATTGTTAGGGAAAGGAAGAGTAAATCTAGCCATTGAGTTGGTGTCATTGCACCCTAGACAAGTAAATCTCCATCCATGGGTGAGGATTAGAAGAGAAATAAGGATTGAGACTTGAGCATAGCCAATACATAATGTGTTATGGATAAATGTGATCAATGGGTATGTTGAAGTATATCAAATATGTCCAAGTTAATACTTATTTATATCTATTGCCTACAACTTGTTAGTTTCAAGATAGACAACTGAGAGGGGGCTGAAACAAATGTCTCAAAACTTTCCTTTTATTAACCACTTAAATCCTTCTTGTAATTTAGCAGCATAATAATAAATCAATCATGGAAACACAATGCAATAATTCAAGAGAAGAAACACATATGACACCAAGATTTTAACGTGGAAAACCTAGTTAAGCGAAAAACCACGGGGTGACTAACCCAAGATTGTATTCTCTATTAAAAGAATAAGAGGAAAAAAATGGCACATGCTAATTAGGGCTCATTGCCTGAGCACATTTCTCACAAGAGGCCCACTGCCTATAGGAGACACACTGTCTACAGAATAATAAATATCACATACTTGAACTAAAGATTAGCATCTTCACCATGCTTGAGTAAGTTTCATTTAAGCTCAACACTTCTGCTTTGCCTTTCGCTCTTCTCCTCTCTACCACACTCTCATCTTCACTCGGATACCTTTGAAATGACTTCACAACTCTTATTATACAAGACATTAACTTTGGGATAATCATCAAAGTTGGCATACTTTACAAAGCAAATACACAAATACAACTTGACTTATTACAAAAGACTTCATGCAAATCACCACTCTATTGGCCACACAGATCTAGGACTTAAATCTTCTTTGAGGAACATGCCATGCTTCATAGAACATCTTCAAGATCATCCGCAAGATGTGTAAATCATCTGGTTGGCCAAGTTTAGGAAGAACATCATCATCTGGAAGTAATTCTTCAATTATGAGCTCAATCTTTATTGCAGACCACCAACACAAACTGGACACAATCTAGAGACCCCCACAAGCTTGCCTGATTCACCAAGAACATCCACACCACTTTTGATTACTGAAATCATTCTTTTCTTCATTTAAAATCTTGAGAACACAGTTTGTCATCGTTGTCATATTGGAATAGATGCTTGCGGAGCTCCAAACCACAAACTGATTGAGTTGTCAATTCACATTGACTTCCTAAACACTCCACCAAATCTATGGAACAAGATATTGCATTTCCAGATCTCACCGGACCTATTTGTGTCACTCTGTCACCTTTGAACATCTGCCATAACTAGTTTTACTCATATGGCCATAACTTCTTCAAATCTTCATGCGGACCTTTCAAATCTTTACTGGATCACCTTTAGACACATATCTACAAACTCTTTGATGCGTATCCTCTGATCTTCATCTTAGCTGGGATCTTCACTTCATAGAGCTTCACTGTCACTATTCTTCTTTGTTTCTGATAGGACTAATTTTCTCAATATCCTCAGTACATAGCTCATCCAATCCTTAACATCAATGCAACAAGAGTATGTTGACATCAATGACAACACCAGTTAGGCCCATACTTGTAACAATCTCCCCCTTTGTCACTGATGGCAACATATGATGTGGAAAACTATTTTAACCATCAAGACAAGAACTTCTCACTGACTGACATAGCTCCCCCTATCAACAACAACCATTCACGTGTCTTCTCTTCCTCTGCTGCTCTCCCTTTGATTAGCAACCACTTTTTATTTTTCACATGCCTTCTCTCCCCCTTTGACATCAATGGCAAAGCACACATACTTGCATCATTCAGAATCATATAGACTGCTCCTCCTGAGTAGCAACTTCCTATCATCAATCTGGACCACAAGATATGATTGTGAGATCCATCGGACTGATGCACATCAATGCACCTTAATTCAAAACTAGAGGGGTAATAACCCCTAACTTCTCCTTGAGATACTCAAAAGAGTCCTTAGGTAGAGGTTTAGTAAAAATGTCTTCAACCTAATCCTTGGAGGGCACAAACTCCAATTTGACTTCATTCTTGTTCACCTGCTCTCTCAAAAAGTGAAACTTGATGGATATATGTTTTGTCTTTGAATGTAACACTAGATTTTTTGATATATTTATTGCACTTGAATTATCACAGAAGATTATGATAGGTTCCTCATACTCCATTCTGATGTCTCTTAGCATTTTCTTCATTCACAATACTTGAGTGTAACTACCTACTGCTGCAATATATTATGCTTCTATAGTGGATAGAGATATTGCCTCTTGTTTCTTGCTCAGCCAAGAAACCAATCTTTTCCCTAAAAAGAATGCTCCACCACTAGTACTCTTCCAGTCATCCACATCTCTTGCCCAATCCACATCTATATATGCATGAAGAGAGAAATCAGGATTTATAGGATACCATAAACCATACTCAACTATTCCTTTTAGATATCTGAGAATCCTTTTGATTTCCATGACATGAGATTCTCTAGGATCACCTTGGAATCTGGCAACAAGACCAACAACATTCATAATGTCAGGTCTAGTTTGAGTAAGATAGTAGTCCTCCAATCATTGACCTATACTTTTTCAGATCAGCCTTAGGAGAGTCATCGTCTTTGCTCAGTTTACATCCGGTTGCCATGGGAGTATTCATTGGTTTTGAGTCTTCCATCCCAAATTTCTTCAACAATTCTTTCACATATTTGGTCTATGAAATGAAGATTCCTTTCTTTGTTTGAGTGATTTGCAGACCCAAGAAGAAATTCATTTCCCCAAACATGGACATCTCAAATTCACTTTTCATTTGATTTGCAAAAGTTTTGCACATACTATCTCTTCCTCCAAAAATGATATCATCAACAAATACTTCAACAATCAAGATATTTTCATGATCAATTTTGAAGTACAAGTTACTGTCAGCAGTACCTTTGTTGAAACCAATCTTCAAAAGATGTTTATCCAACATTTCATACCAGGCTCTTGGAGCTTGTTTGAGTCCATATAGTGCTTTCTTCAACTTGCAGACCATATCACCATGATCAGACAATTGAAATCCATCCGGTTGCTCAATGTATACTTCTTCTTCCAAGTCACCATTCAAGAAGGTAGACTTGACATCCATCTGATATAGTTTGAAATCTTTGAAGGCAGCAAAGGAAAGAAATAATCTAACTGCTTCAATTCTTACCACTGGAGAAAAAGTTTCTTCAAAATCAACTCCTTCTACTTGGGAATAACCCTTGTAGACCAATCTGGCTTTGTTTCTAACTACTTCACGATCTTCATTCAGTTTATTTTGGAAGACCCATTTGGTTCCAATCACATTTTTGTTTCTAGGTCTGGTAACAAGATCCCAAGTGTGATTTTTCTCAATCTGCATCAACTCTTCCTTCATTGCTTTAGTCCAGCTTTCATCATTGCATGCTTCACTTACTATTTTTGGTTCAATTTTTGAAATCAGACAATACTTCTCTGAGTCTTGAGTAATATTTCTTGTTTGAACACCTTTTCTTTTATCACCTATGATCTGATCTTCAGAATGATTCAATCTTACATAGTTGGGAGTTTTGGGAATTTCTTACACTTCTATTTCTTGAATAGGTTCATTCAAACTTATCTCTTCTTCTTGTATTTCAGGATTCTCCAGATCAGTCTGGATCTAAATTTTAGAAGGGGCTTGGGCTTCTTGGACCAAAACATCATTCTGATCATCTTCTTCATATTCATAAAACCTTGAGGGTTTTTCAATACCTTCATCAACCTTCACATTTGTACTTTCTATAATTTTTCTCAATCTCTTGTTATAACACTGGTATGCTTTGCTTTGAGTAGAATAACCCAAGAATATTCCTTCATCACTTCTAGCATAAAATTTACCAAGGTCTTCATCTCTTTTAATGTAACATTTGCTACCAAAGACTCTAAAATACTTCATAGTGGTAGTGATGCCAAACTAGAGTTCATAAGGGGTCTTACGAGTATTGCTTCTGATTTGTACTCAATTAAGAGTATAGACAACAATGCTTACAGCTTCTCTCCAGTAGATCTGAGGAATATTTACTTCTATCATCATGGTTCTAGATGCTTCCTAGATGGTCTGGTTCTTTCTCTCCACTACTCCATTCTGGTGTGGAGTCCTTGGAGTAGATAACTATCTTTTTATCCCATGTTTCTCATAGAATTCTACGAACTCTCCAGATGTGAATTCTCCACCTCTATCAGACCTGAGACATTTTATATTTAATCTGGTTTCATTCTCTACCATAGCCTTGAATATTTTGAATTTCTCAAGAGCCTCAGATTTTTATTTCAAAAAGTCACCCATATCATCTGGGAGTGGTCATCAATTAATAACATGAAGTATCTATCACCTTGCAAACTCCTAATTCTTGCCAGTCCACATAGATCAGTATGTACTAAGTCCAATAATCTGGTAGAAGATTGTTCCTTACTTTTGAATGTGACTCAGCTTTGCTTACCCAACTGCCATTCTTTGAACAAGCTATTAGTAGGTTTCACCAGTCTTGGAAGATCTCTTATAGCCTGAGTGTTTCTTATCTTGATGATATTATCAAAATTCATATGACACATTCTCATATGCCACAACCAACTCTGATCAATTTGAACAAATAAACAACTTTTTCCAGTACCAACTAAGTGGAAGACGTTACCTTTAGTTTGAGTACTGGATGCAATCTATGTTCCAGCACTTTCAAAGATCTTACATTTTCTATTTTTGAATTAGAGATCATAGCCTTTGTCCACCAACTATCCAACACTGAGAAGATTGTGCTTCAGACATTGAACATATAATACATCACTGGTTTTGTTCTTTCCATCAAAAGAAATAGTTCCTCTACCTCTGATTCTTCCAGTAGAATTATCACCAAATTTTATAACTCCTCCTTCATATCTTTCCAAATCTATTAACTTATTTTTGTCACCTGTCAGATGGTGGGAGCATCCACTGTCAATGACCCAATCATCCTTTTCTTCAACTTGGGCAGCCAGAGCTCTTTCTATCATTTTATAATTGACAGATTCAAAGGGCATAGGATCTTCTTCCTTGATGGCAATAAACACCTAGTCACTTCCAGATTTGTTTCATGTCTCTGATTCATCATCTGTTACTCCTTCATCATCATCATCTTTATGAACATAGTAACATTTCTTTTGGAATCTTGATCTGTTTGGATTTGCCCTTGAAAATCTTTCTGGACACCTTGAGGCAAAATGACCAATCTTGTTGCAGTTGAAATATTTCATGGGCAATTTTCCTTCATACTTACCAAATCCTCTTGGCAGTCTTTTTGCAATAAGGGCTTCAAGTTAAGAACCTTCTTCTTCATCTTCTTCTAGATCTTTTTTTGTTTTTTCATACCATGATAGTTTCTTTGAGGAGTTCTCTCCTGGATCAAACTTTTGTTTGCCTTTTATAGAGGCACTAGCTTTGAATGCAGATTCAGTCTTGGGGGGTGCATCTCCAAACTCAACCAATTCAAATGCAATTAATTTTCCAACCAATTGATCTCTTGTGATATTTGAAAAAAATATGAATTCTTCAATAACAGCAACCTTGTGTTTGTAAGGAGGTAGGGATCTGAGAACTTTGGCAACAATCTCATCTTCACCCAAGATTCCACTAGCACACCTAATGCCACAAACAAGCTCATTTACTTTTGGCATAAATGTAGTGATATTCTCATCTTCATTCATCTTCAGGTTTTCAAATTTTCCTTTCAGACTCTATAGCTTGGCACATTTAACATATTTGTCTCCTTCATAGAGAAGTTGTAGTTTTTCCCAAATCTCAGATGCAGTTTTTAGATCTATAACATTTATCAGTTCTGAATCAGATAAGGCACTTAACAAAGCTTCTTTAGCCTAAAGATTCTCTTCAGCATCTTTGATTTCATCTACAGTTGTCAGACCATTCTTTGGAGGAACATACTTCTTTGAAGTTATGGTCCAATATTGCATTCCCATACATTGCAAGTGACATTCCATGCAGCTTTTCCAAAGAGTGTAAGTGGTTCCTTCAAACCTTGGACTATCCTTCTTGTAGGAAGACATCCTGGACCCCTCAAGCAGTTAAGCTCTTTTAGAGGAACTTAGCTCTGATACCAATTGTTAGTTTCAAGATAGACAATTGAGAGGGGGGGTGAATCAGTTGTCTCAAGACTTTCCTTTCATTAACCACTTAAATCCTTCTTGTAATTTAGCAACATAATAATAAATCAATCATGGAAACACAATGCAATAATTCAAGTGTAGAAACACATTAACACATATGACACCAAGATTTTAATGTGGAAAACCTGGTTAAGGGAAAAACCATGGGGCAACTAACCCAAGATTGTATTCTTTGTTAAAAGAATAAGAGGAATAAAATGGCACATGCTAATTAGGGCTCACTGCTTGAGCACACTGCTCACAAGAGGCCCACTGCCTACAGGAGATACATTGTCTATAGAATAATAAATATTACATACTTGAATTGAAGATTATCATCTTCACCATGCTTGAGTTAGTTCCATTTAAGCTCAACACTTCTACTCTGTCTTTCACTCTTCTCCTCTCTACCACACTCTCATCTTCACCCGGATACCTTTGAAATGACTTCACAACTCTTATTTATACAAGACATCGACTTTGGGATAATCATCAAAGTTGGCATACTTTATAGAGAAAATACACAAATACAACTTGACTTATTACAAAAGACTTCATGTAAATCACCACTTTGTCGGCCACACAGATCTGGGACTTAAATCTTCTTTGAGGAACATGCCATGCTTCATAGAACATCTTCAAGATCATCCGCAAGATGTGTAAATCATCTGGTCGGCCAAGTTTAGTAAGAACATCATCATCTAGAAGTAATTCTTCAATTATGAATTCAATCTTCAATGTGGACTACCAACACAAACTAGACACAATTTAGAGACCCCCACAAGCTTGCTTGATTCACCAAGAACATCCACACCACTTCTAATTACTGAAATCATTCTCTTCTTCATCCAGAATCTCAATAACACAGTCTATCATCATTGTCATATTGGAACAGATGCTTGCAGACCTTCAGACCATGAACCAATTGAGTTGTCAATTCACATTGACTTCCTAAATACTCTACCAAATCCACAAAACAAGATATTGCATTTCCAGATCTCATCGGACCTATTTGTGTCACTCTATCACCTCTGAACATCTACCAGAACTAGTTTTACTCATATGGCCATAACTTCTTCAAATCTTTACTAGATCACCTTTAGACACATATCTACAAACCCTTTGATGCACATCCTCTGATCTTCATCTTAGCTAGGATCTTCACTTCATAGAGCTTCATTGTCTTTACTATTCTTCTTTGTTTTTGATAGGACTAATTTTCTCAATATCCTCAGCACACAGCTCAACCAATCCTTGACATCAATACAACAGGAGTATGTTGACATCAATGACAACACTGGTTAGGCCCATACTTGCAACACAACCTTAGGAGAGGTGAGGTGTTGTTAGGGAGAGGCAGAGTAAATCTAATCCATGAGGTGGTGTCATCATGCTCTAGGCAACTTAAGTTGTTAGGGACAGGCAGGGTAAATCCAACCATCGAGTTGGTGTCATCGCGCCCTAGACAATTAAATCTCCATCCATGGTTGAGGATTATAAGAGAAATGAGGATTGAGACTTGAGCATAGCCAATACATAATGTGTTATGGATAAATGTGATCAATGGGTATGTTGAAGTATATCGAATATGTCCAAGTTAATACTTATTTATATCTACTGCCTACAACCTTAGGAGAGGTGAGGTGTTGTTAAGGAGAGGCGGAGTAAATCCAATCCATGAGGTGATGTCATTGTGCTCTAGGCAACTTAAGTTGTTAGGGAGAGACAGAGTAAATCTAGCCATCGAGTTGGTGTCATCGCACCCTACACAAGTAAATCCCCATCCATGGTTGAGGATTAGAAGAGAAATGAGGATTGAGACTTGAGCATAGCCAATACATAATGTGTTATAATAAATGTGATCAATGGGTATGTTGAAGTATATAGAATATGTCCAAGTTAATATTTATTTATATCTATTGTCTACAACCTTAGGAGAGGCAAGGTGTTGTTAGGGAGAGGCAAAGTAAATCCAATCCATGAGGTGGTTTCATCGTGCTCTAGGCAACTTAAGTTGTTAGGGAGAGGTAGAGTAAGTCCAATCCATGAGGTGGTGTCATAACACCCTAGACAAGTAAATCCCCATCCAAGGTTGAGGACTAGAAAGAAACGATGAAGACTTGGACATAGTCGATAGTGAATTACATATGAATTAAATTGAATGTGGATTATGCTATGATGATCGACCTCATAATTATGTTATGTATCATTGTTCTTATTATTAATTATGCTATTATAGATGAGTTTAATATAAATGATAGCTATGAGTGGAATATTATCCTACTTTATTGATCTTTAAATTTTCCAATGTCCCTTTCTAGTGATTTTATTGTATGCAAGTATAGAAAATAGGAATATCCCAGAAGGGGACATTATAGCGGAGCACCTAGACAAATGATCTTCAATAAGAGAGCTTTGAGTAGACTTTAGGAGCAAAAGGTTACTATACAGGTAGAACTTGGTGATGACGCCACATATCCTATTATAGGGACAACAACTATCTCCTTTTGCAAGCCTTCAATTGATGTTATTTAGCTAGATGATATTTTGTATGTTCCTAGTTTGACAAAGTCTTCATTCAATTTCTTGCATTATAGATCTACTGTGTATTGTTGGGTTTAATGGCCAGTAAGTGATTATTAGAAAACATAGTGGGGTGATCCGCTTGTGTCTACCTATGAAGATGAGACCCTACATGGATGCAAATTTAACCTAAGATGCACCCAATCTCAAGTCCAAGGGACCTCAAGATTGGACTAAATCACTACTATGCTTTTATACCTAATTATGCACCCTATCTAAGCACACTAGTGATGATATGTCCTAATAGATGATATACTAAGCTAAACTAGTACTAGAATTGCACTAATTCTAATGGATGTGAACACTCAAATTGGCAAAATAACTTTGCATCAAATGACTTGTTCCAAATGGGAGGTGGAGGCCTCAATTTATAGATTTTTGGAGATGGGATTAGAGGGCTAGGATCAATTTGGAATTTCAATGGTAGAGATTGCTTGAGGATCTTCAAGCAAGGAGAATTGGACAAATGGCATGTTTGGATTGGATGAGAAGGTTGTCCCAAGATTCAAGGGATGATCAATGGATGAGAATGCAAGTTTGAATGGATGGATAGCTAGGATTGAGTAGGTGTATAACATGTAAGGATTCATTTATGAAAAGGTAAGGCTTGAACTTTGTGAGGAATTTTAAATTCCATGGAGAGTGGAACTTAAAATTAGAAGAATAGTGTTCAAATAGTGCCACATGGAATTTTAAATTGGAAGGAATAGTGACACATGGAGTGGGGTGGAAGAAATAGGACAAATGTACTCAATTTGGAAGATTTGCCCATGCTTCCAAAGTACTAATTGTCATGTACATGTGTGTACATTAGATGACAAGTGGACTTCTAGAAACATGGGGGTTTGTAATGATGAATTAATTAAAATTAATTCATGTGCACATGGATTAGAAGAAAATAATTATGATTACAAAAAGTAATCAAAAGTGCACAAAATAGGGAATTAAATACATATGGTAATTTATTTAATTTTTAGAATGAACTATAGTAAAAAATATTTAATTTTCAAACTATAGTAGAAGAATTTGATTTTTATGATAGGATAAAAGAGTAGAACAAATTAATTAAATAATTAAAAATTATTTAATTAATAATTAGATCAAATGAAGTGATACGGGTGGATTAGGGTTGAATGCGTGGGTGGATGAAATTAGTTGTGAACATTTTCAGGTGTCTATATTGTGCCCCTCTTTGATATGGCGTCATGATTGTCGCGGTTAGCAGGTTGATAGGATATCAAAGAATATAATTTTTTTTGATAAATATGCCTCGATGAGTGAGTGGAAGAGGAATAGGTGATGAGGTGATGCCCCCTCAAGAGATCGGTGGAAAAAATAGATTTTCTGATGATTTCTCGAAAAAGAAGGAAAAACGGTGGAAATGGGTGGAAAAGGTGGTCCCTAGACTAAAGAATGGGGAAGAAATGAAAGAAATGGTGAAAAACTAGAAAAAAAAGAGGTGGGTAGATGGAAAAAGGTGAAAAATGAACTTGGGTGGGGATTGGTACTTAGCCTCATGGATTGGTGCCTAGCCCCATGGAGGGGTGGGGATTGGCGCTTAGCCTCATGGATTAGTGCCTAGCCCATGGAGGGGTGGCAATTGGCACTTAGCCTCATGGATTGGCACCTAGCCCAATGGAGGGGTGGAGATTGGTGCTTAGCCTCATAGATTAGCACCTAGCCCATGAAGGGGTGAGGATTGGTGCTTAACCTCATAGATTAGCGCCTAGCCCACGGAGGGGTGGGGATTGATGCTTAGCCACATAGATTAGTGCATAGCCCCATGGAGGGGTGGGGATTGGCACTTAGCCTCATAGATTAGCACCTAGCCCCGTGGAGGGGTGGGGATTAGCGCTTAGCCTCATAGATTAGCGCCTAGACCATGAAGGGGTGGGGATTGGCGCTTAGCCTCATAGATTAGTGCCTAGCCCATCGAGGGGTGGGGATTGGCACTTAGCCGCATAGATTAGCGCCTAGCCCCATGGAGGGGTGGGGATTGGTGCTTAGCCTCATAGATTAGTGCCTATCCCCATGGAGGGGTGGGGATTGGTGCTTAGCCTCATAGATTAGTGCCTAGCCCATGGAGGGATGGGGATTGGTGCTTAGCCTCATGGATTGGCACCTAGCCCCATGGAGGGGCGGGGAGGGGCACATAGCCTCATAGAGTGGCGCCTAGCCTCATGGAGTGGCACCTAGGTGAGGCAATAGCGGATAAGGGGATGATGATGATGAGGATGAGGATGTGGAGGAGGTGATGTGGTTGGTGCTGGTGAGGACATTATAGTAGAGCTAGCTAGGGCACAGGAGTAGATACGCCAGTTATAGGCACAAGTAGCTTAGTGGGAGGAACTAGTAGCCCAATTAGAGGGGCAGAATAGGACCCTAAAAATAGTCACAAAATGATAAGGAGCTAGCGGATGGTCACAAAATGTATACATGTACTATTGTTTGATAGGTCTGAGGACCACATGTTGTATCATGATCACATTTTGATATATGTGTATGAGATGGACTATTCGACCGATGGAGTATGTGTTATGGATGAAAGTATCAATTTATGCTATGTTACATGTGATGGATGGATACATGGATGTGCTTATATGATGGATTTAGATGTTATGATGTATATATGATTGATGCATGGATGTATGATGATCAATTATATTCTTGTGATGTTATTTGAGATGTATATGTTTGTGATGATTGAGATGTGAGATATTATGACTAGACATGTGCTTGGATGTAGGATGAAGCGTATGCATATACGTGTTCTGATAGATGGATTATGTATGATGCAGTCATGTGCATATGATGTTAGGATAGATTGATTTATGCATGATGCAGATATATGCATATATGTTATGTGGTGATATGTGGTTATATCCTAACATAATTGTGATGCAGGATGGGATACCAACATGTTTTTGATGCAGGGTCACAAGTGATCATGATATGTCAATATGACCCTAAAAATAGTCACAAAGTGGTAGGGAAATAGTATATAGTAGAAAGTAGGGGGAATGGAAATGTAAATGTGTAGTGAATATTGAAGCAACAATAGGGAGATGGGGTGATGTAAATGTCAGGAACTTCATCATATTGAGAGATTTTGCCAATAATAATAAAAAATTGAGTGCTACTGTTGATATAGCATGGGATGTTGTGCACCAGGGTATGTGGAACCAAGGTGATGAGGCATCCCTGCATAGGACTTGACTCTACAAACAATAGGATGAACCCATACATGCCCATAATAGTACAATCTTATCTAGACGGGGAAAGGGGACTCATAGCATAAGCCCTTACTATGCCTAAGGTATGAGGCACCTTAGATGTAGAAGGGGATCAATATACTAGAACCAACCCTACAATCCATAAGATATGAATACTAAGACAGAGTAATGAGAACCTCCCACAAGCATGACATACAAAAGCAATGACCATGCCCCATTCTGGATTATTCTCTACATGCCATGATATAATGAGATCAAGGTAGCTTTGACATAGTTCGAGAATGATGCATAAGATAAAAATCAAAGACCAAAAGACTGACTGACCCAAAACACACAACCATTGTATCTCTTGCCAAAGGATGGATGGAGGATTGATGATTTTGTCCATTGTAGGAAGGATGCATCCTAGAACAAGAATCGATGGTGGATAAGGCTAAACTAAGGATAGGCAGAGGGATAAGTGTTGCGAATTATGTAAAAGCCAATATGTTGGTGGAAGATTTTTTGTGAGAGTGTTATTCTTTGATAAGATGCTCAACAAGTATATTGATCATAGGTCAAGTGCAATCAACAAGCTCAGAAAAGTGGGGACCATCCAAATGGGTTGGCTAGGTGCATTGCATGTACCTACGTACTGGATACTTCCTTCATATTTCAGACTGCCTACATACCCTGTATCCATGGGATCAAGACACATTACAATGTGGGTGGTGATGATATGTAGTTTTGGGAGTCTTGATGATGTAAGGATAGGGGTTGGTTCATGTGGAACGATGGGATATGGCTTAGATGATGTGGATGACAATTTTTTCGATGGGTACCATGGTATTAAACTATGATAGCTAGGGGATGGTGTTGGTGTAGTAAAGGGTGTGATGTGGCAAAAACATTAAAGGGACCAAAGTTATGAATGGATAGGAGGGTCAAGTGAGTGATGTAGTGGTGACGTGGAAAGATGAAAATTAAGTATTGGGAGACGTGACAATGGATCCAGTTTGAACCTACACATGACACCTGCAAGCAAGTTTTCATCATGGTACTTATCCAAGGCACCACAAGGAGTGGTTTTCACCATAGGACGGATTATTTCTCTTTACTGTTTTTGTATTTTTGTATTTTTTTTAATTTTTTAATTTTTTTGCATTTTTGCCATAGGGTATTTAGTGGACTAACAATGAAACCACTTCAAATGAATGATATTCATGGGCTCATCAAGTTCTTCTCCTTCAAGGGTGGAGAGGCAGTATACTCCCGAGCCATACTTTGTAGTGACAATGTAGGGTCCTAGCCAATTAGGCTCAAAATTTCCTTTCTTTTCTCCCTCAAATATATTCCTTTGATTTTCCTTTAGGACCAGATCTCCTACTGCAAACTCCCTAGCACGGGTCTTCTTGTTATAGGATCTACGAAGCTGATTCTAGTATGCTTAGAGGTGATTAAGGGTGTTGAGGCGTTGTTCATCCAACAACTCGAGCTCTTAGAGGTGTGCAACATGGTATTCTTCATCAGTGATGACATTATGCAAGGAGATGTGCAAGGAGGACAATTCGATCTCAATTGGCAGGATGGATTCCACTCCCAAGACAAGGGAATATGGTGTAGCCCCTGTAGGTGTGCGAATACTAGTGTGATAGGCCCAAAGGGCGGGATGAATATGGAGGTGCCAATCATGGCTAGTTTCATTGACAACTTTCTTAAGAATTTCGAGTAAGGTTTTGTTAATTGCCTCAGTCTATCCGTTACCTTGTGGGTAATATGGAGTGGACCAATAATGTTGAATGTGGAATTGTTCACATAGGTCTCGAACATCATGGTTTTTGAAAGGTTTACCATTGTTAGTAACAATGGTGGTTGGAATACCATAACAACAGATGATATGGTAAAGGATGAACTTGGTGATTTGGTTCCTTGTGGTGAAAGTGAGAGGGATGGCCTCCACCCACTTAGTGAAGTATTCAGTGGTGTTGATAATGAATTTATGTCCGTCGGAGGAGGATGGGTGAATTTTTCCAATGAGAAAGGCCATGCTGTAGTAATAGGTTGCAACGCCTAAGAGGGAGTGTGAATGAGATCTCCATGCTGCTTACAGGGCTTACACTTCTTCATGTACTCACATGCATCAGGTTCCATAGTAGGCCAATAATATCTAGTATGTAAGAGATTCTTGGCTAGGACAATTCCACTTGTGTGCACTTCACAGATACTTGTGTGGACTTCATGTAAGGCAAGTGAAGCTTCTTCCATGTTTAAACATCGAAGAAGAGTGCCATCATAGCTTCGATGATAGAGGGTGTCAGAAAGGATAGTGTAACAAGCGACTTGGTGAATGAGAGATCTTTGCTGTTTGCGGGTGGATTCAGGAGAGAAAGTGTGATGTTGGAGGTAGGTGTAAATGTCATGGTACTAGGGATTTTTTGGACCAAAAATCTCACACACGAATTCTGACTCAGCAACATGATATGTTGGCATTAGGAGCTGTTCCACAAGAAATTCACATTGATGGCTGTCATGAGGCATATCCAGAAGGGAACTGATAGTAGCCATGGTATCAACTACTTTGTTGTGAAGGCAAGGTTCCTACTCAAACTATATGTAGGTGAATAACAATTTGTATTCATCAACCATTTGCTTATAGGGCACTAGCTTATCATCCTTTGTGGCAAAATCATCATTCACTTGTTTGATAATCAATTGAGAGTCTCCATAGACCTATAGCTGTAAGATATTCCATTATACCACTACTTTGAGACTAATGGTTAGAGCTTCATATTCAGCTACATTGTTTGTACAAGAGAAAGCAAGTTTGCAAGCTTTGGGGATGTAATTGCCTTGCAGGGTCACCAATAGTATCCTTGCTCCTGAACTGTGATTGGTGAAGGATCCATCAAAGTATAGTTTCCAATGTGTTGATTCTATCACGGTTAGAATGGACTCATCTGGAAAGTCAATGGATAGTGGCTGATAATCTGTGAGGGGTGCTTCAGCCAACTAGTTTGCTACAACTTGTCCCTTGATTGCTTTTATGTCAACATACTCAGTATCAAATTTGCTCAACAACATGACCCATTTTGCCATTCTCCCTATGAGTGCAGTCCTAGAGAGGAGGTACTTAAGGGGGTCAACCTTAGATATGAGCTTGATAGAATGACTTAGCATGCATTGTCATAACTTTTGAGAGCAGAAAATGATAGCTAGACATGCATGTTCCATGGTGGTGTAGTTTAGCTCATATCCGACTAAAGTCTTGCTGAAGTAGTATATAGCTCTCTCACGGTTGGTATCATCCTGTTGTACTAAAAGTGCCCCCAGTGCTACTAAAGTTGCTGATATATATAATAACATGGGCTTGACGAGGATAGGTGTCATTAGGACCGGTGGTGAAGTAAGATACTCCTTGATGCGGTTGAATGCCTGTTGACAATTTTGGTCCCATTTAAAATGGACATCTTTGTGAAGCAAATGAGTGAATGGATGACATTTATCGGCAAGTTGAGTGATGAACCTTCGTATAGCCTATAGTTTGCCTTGGAGACTTCGAAGCTGTTTGAGCATCTTTGGAGGAGACATTTCTGTTATGGTCATGACCTTAGCAGGATCTACCTCAATGCCTCTGTAGGATACAATGAATCCCAAGAGTTTTCCTGATGTTATGCTAAAGACGCATTTCTTGGGGTTAAGGCGAAGCTTGTACTCTCTGAGTCATGCAAAGATTTGCCGCAAGATCTCAGGGTGTTCTTCCCTTGTTCTTGACTTCCCTAGGAGATTGTCTACATAGTCTTCCATTATCTTGTGTGTCATGTCATGGAAGATTGTAGTCATTGCACATTGATAGGTTGCCCCCACATTCTTTAGGCCAAAGGGCATGACTTGCTAGTAGTATGTGCCCCATGGACAAGTAAAAGCAGTTTTGTGTTGTTCCTCGAGGGCAATTCTGATTTGATTTTACCCTGAAAAGTTGTCCATGAGGGAAAGCATCTCATGCCCTACTATGAGATGTACAATCATGTCAATGTTGAAGAGTGGAAAATCATCTTTTGGACATGCTTTGTTAAGGTCTCAGAAGTCTGTACAACAACAGATACCCCTAGGTTTCTTAGCAACTAGCCCAATGTTGGAGACCCACTCTAGATAGTCGATAGGGTTAATAAAGCCAACATCTAGTAATTTCTGTAGCTCTTCTTTGATGAGCTAGGCGACTTGTGGGTACATCTTACAGAGCTTATGCTTAATAGGTTTTGTATCAAGATGTACCACAAGATGATGAAAAACCAAAGATGGATCCAACCCTGGCATGTCAATGTAGGACCAAGCAAACACATCAGGTGCTTCATGAAGTACTATGGAGATGTTGGATTTTTCTTCTGTGCTGAGACTTTCTGCTAGATGTGTGAGCTTAGGCAATTCTTGCATACCAAGGTTGATTTCTTGTGTGCCTTCAATCAAAATGTTGGAACACTCTTTCTAGTGAGATGGTATGGGGGGAAGATTGAGATCCTCATCTTCTAGTGCCTCAGAGAGGTTTTCACTAGGAGATACATCTTTATTTTTCTCTTTTGTGTCTAAAAGTGCCTTAGAGATGTTTTCACTAGGGGACAATTTTCTATTTTTTGATTTTTTCTTTTTTGGACTAAGGATCTCCTCTTCCCCAAAATAGGCGTCAGTGTGCAATCATATGTCATATTGTGAGGTGTTGCAGAGTTCTAGGAATGCAGAGAGAGCTTCATCATTCAGAAATATGTCAAGAGGCAGGGGTCCTTGGCAATCCCAAACAATGATTTCAGGATGAATGAGAGGAAGGTCAATAATGAAGATGGTGTTGTCAGGGAAGATGCATGAAAGATCAAAGTCTTCATATGAAGCTATGATGACACTCAAAGTGATGTTTTCAACACTAGAAGAGGATTCTGTTACCTGTACCAAGGTCTTAGCAGGTCTACGGATTGTCACATTCAGTGGACCATATCCTAAACCAAAGTATTGAGTACATTTCTTGGGAGATATAGGATCAACTGAAAGGGGTTTCATAATACCTTGTTCATTAGCACCAAGTCTTATTCCACGGTATGGCATTTTGGTACAAATTTGAAATGGTACAGGATATTTTTCTTTAAAGTTTTCCATATTCATAGGTGCTGGGGTGGTTTCATCATGATAGAACCAATTATTTAGAGTTGTTTCCTCGGCTTCATCTTCTTTGGAGATCTGTGCTGGTACAAAGGGAATTTTGTCATTGATCCTACGCTATTGTTCTTGTTCTCTCTTCTAGAGATGATGGCCATGAGAGTGGGGGGGCAATGGTAACTATCCCACGTGGATGGAATTGTGAAGCTCATACTCACCACACCCTTTGTCTACGATCTTGACCTTTTGAGGGGTATGGGTGGAAGATGAAGTGGAAGCTTGTGATTGTTCAATGGTGACTTGTGGCATGAATGATGATGTAGATGGAGTGGATGAGGGATCTTTAACATTATCCCCATAGGTATTTGGACAATGGAATTGCCTATCATAAACAACTTCTAAAGCCTTGCAATATTCAAAAGGTTGTTGATTGGTGGGAATAGTGACTTCCACACCGTTATGAGGGAACTTGAGACATTGATGGTAGGTGGATGGAACGACTTGCATGGCATGTAACCATGGTCAGCCTAGGAGGATATTATATGGAAGATTTAGATCAATCACTTGACAGAGAGTGGGCATGGTGAGTGGGCCTACCTTGATAGGGAGGCATATAGTGCCTTCAGATTCTCTCTTTGTGTTGTCATATGCCTTGATGGAGATAACCAAAGATTCCAAGTCAACCACTGAATACCCTAGGAGTTTTATGAATTTTAATGTACATATGTTCAAGCTAGATCCATTATCCAAGAGGACCCTCTTGACTCTATGGTTGGAAATTTGGACTTCGATATGGAGGGCTTTACTATGTACGAGGTCAATGGGTGGCATGTCGGCATGACTAAAGGTGAGATAGTAGGATGATGATAATTGAGTGAGAAGGCTTTGGAATTGGGTGGGAGGTATGTCGGTAGGAACGTGAGACTCTTAGAGAGCCTTGTCAAGTATTTCTTCATGGATTGTAGATGTCCTAAGGAGTTCCAAGATGGAGATTTGCCTGGGAGTCTTTCCAAGATGGTCGAGGAGGTTATATTGGGAAGTGGTGGTAGTAGAGGATGGGGATGGTCCCTTTACGGTTATACACCCTTGGTGGGTGGTAACAACACATTCCAGGGTGGTGTTTTTTGAGTTTGATGGTGGTGACACAAGTAGAATCAAAATCAATTCTACCCACTATATTATCGTAGGGAGATAGAACATTGCTGTAGTTGATGTTGTTGGTTTGGTTGTTAGGATTAATGTTGGAGGAGGATGGTTTGGATGCGGTTTGATTATTGTTGTGGTGGGGAAGAGGGTCTTGGTAGACACCTAGGCCATCATTGGGTGATGTATTGTCATGGTCTTCCATTTGGATTCCGTCATGTTCAATGAGGTCTTGGACATAGTTTTTCAATTTCATGCATTTTCTTGTGGCGTGGCCCTTGATGCGATGGTAGTCGCAATATTCATTTTCTTTGTACAACACGGGATTAGGTTGGTTTTTGTCAAATGGTTTAATTGTGGAAAACTCAACCATGCCAGCTCTAAGTAGCTTTTGGAATACAACTTCAAGTGGTTCACCCAATGGAGTATATTTACGTTTTGGATTGTTAGGGGGATTCCTCTTTGGAGGAGCAGATGGGATGGAGACATTGTTTGAAACATTTTGGACTACGTTTGTCTCTTTTGGTTTAGGAGTGGCAATTTGGATGTACTTGGAATTGATAGCACCATCTTCTACGGCGTTCTTGTTTTAGCCCAAAATTTAGATTTGTCGTTGGAGCTTTTGTCATTATCATTCTTGTTATAGATTGTGACTAGACCCTTCACAATAAGGGCTTTTTCAATAGTGACCCCCTTATCTATGATTTTGTTGAAGGTGGACACACAATGTACTTGCGAATGGAAGGCCATTTCTTGGTTGAGGTTTTGGATGAAAATATGGACGAGTTATTTTTTGGGGCTTGTCCAAGGTAGCCTACTAGCAAGGGCTCTCCATCTTTATAGATAAGCGGCAAAACTCTCACCACTTTGTTTCTTGGTGTTGCAAAGGTCAAGCATGGTAATCTCATGTTCTACGTTGAATGAGAAGTGGGAAACAAATTTCTATGAAAGATCAGCGAAATTGGATATGGAGTCATAAGGCAAGTGCATGAACCATTCTAGGGCTTGTCCTCCTAGGCTTCATGGAAAAAGACGAAGGAGGAATTGGTCATCATAGGTGACTTCTTGGCATGCCATGAAGAATTCATTGATGTGGTCATGAGGGTTTCCTTTCCCTTTGTATTTATCAAATTTTGGCATTTCAAAGTGTTGCGGAAAAGGTGTGATGGCAATGTTTCTATCAAACAGGTAGGGACATAAGTCTTCAAACTTATATTTTTTCTTTTGGGTCCCTAGTTGGATGGTTTTAAGTACATTTTTCATCTCTTTCCACTCTTGATCAAAAGGGTTAACAAGAAGTGGTTGTGATACGTGTTGGAGTGGAGGTTGTTGTGATGATAATTGTTGATGTTGGGGGTGAATGTATTGTTGTTGTTGTTGGGGATGGATGTATTGTTGTTGTTGTTGGGGAAGGACGTATTGTTGTTCTAATGATGATTGTTGATATTGGGGATGGGTGTATTGTTGTTGTTAGTCATATGGTGGAAGACTTATAGTTTGTGCATAAACATGAGACCCATACATTTGTTGTTGTGGAATGGTTCGTTGATTTTGGAGTGGTGGTTGTTATTGGGTGACGAGAGGAGGTTGTACTAATGACCCATGGGGAGGTTGTTGATGCGTGGAAGATTGATATGTGTGTGTGTGGGATTGGCATAGCTTGTCAATGGGTTTTGTGGTTGATTAAGTGGATTCACAATGGGTGTTCAAGTCATGGGTGGTGCTACCGTTTGCATGATGATCGATCTTGGTGGAATGTTTAGTGGAGGAAGAAGTTGTGGTATAATCATAGGTGTAGACACCCAAAATTGTCCCAAATTTGTCTGTCCTGCAACACCTAGTCAAAAACATTACTCAGACATCATGTAGCATTTTGTCCTAATCCCACTCTTAATCCCATTAATCCATTAAGCCAATTAATTAAATAAATTTTATTTATTTAATTAATTTCACATTCATAATCCCATTTATCCTATCCTCATCTCAATTAATTAAATAAATTTTATTTATTTAATTAATTTTCACATCATATCTTATCCCATCCTATTCATCTTCCTAATTAATTAGATAAATTTTATTTATTTATTTAATTTCCCTCACATATCCCAACTAATTCAAATATTTTATTTGAATTAAGTCCTCACCTTTCACTACATTTTGACACTTGTCCATCTCTAAATTTAATCATGTGTTGTAGTACAACTTTTATTTAAAATCCTTCACATGCACAACTAATGGGACCTAATTTTAGTATTTGTGTACACAAGCACACATAAGCCTTATCCTTCTCCTGACACATGTCAATTGACTACAATTTCTTAATGTGCAAGGAAACCTAACTTAATCCTATCCATCCATTTCATCTAAAGCCCTAATTGATCCTAGCCATCCATTTGAACCAAGCCAAGCCTATAAATCAATCCTCTCACAAGCCATTTAAGGGGGAAGGATCTATTTTTCAAGTATCCTCATTCTGTCAAAATCACTCTTGAATCTATCACATCATTCTATCATCTTCATCTTAATGTATGCTGCAGAAGTGAACACCCAACATTCCTCCAACAATCATCCTTCAAAATCTTGCATGCTCATGCGAGGTGGAGAAGAGCAATGGAGATAAATTGAGCATAGCATGGAGATCAGTTTGCATTTACATTTGTTATTTTGATTTTCATGTTGTCTTGTGCTTCATTGTGCAATTGTTAGGGTTTGATCATTGTTATTTATTCATTTACCCTATTTGCAATTTTACCCTAATTAAATTTGGCATGCTTGGTGGGACTCACGTCCTTGATTAACCTCTTTTTTTGAGTTGTTTTTGTGAAGTTTAGATCTCTTAGAGCGTCAATCTTTCATTTTTGCAAGCTTTTGTAGCAAAAATTTGCATTTTTCTAACCCTAGTTTGTAAAGATTTGGCTAAAACTATATGTAGATGATCTCTTAGCTCAAATCTAACCTTACCATTGCGTCCGGGGGGTCGTTTCCATAAATGTTGAGTACAAATTTGCCTAGATTTCATGAAAAGTAGAGCATTTGGCAAATAAAACAACAACCAGTCTGCAGAAATTCGCCTCTGGTAATTCAGGTCACTTTTGATCAAGAACTAGTCGCCTGTGCTAAATCAGTTCACTTTTGATCAAAAACTAATTGCTTATGGTAAAATTTGCATCACTTTTGAACAATAGTATGTAGCTTTTGGTAAAATTTAGCTCGCTTTTGATCAAAAACTGGTCGCTTATGGTAAAATTTGCATCGCTTTTGAACAACAGTATGTAGCTTTTGGTAAAATTCTGCTCGCTTTTGATAAAAAATAGATTGCTTCTGGCAAACTTGGTCACTTATGGTTAATATTTGCATTCTGTCACCTGAAATTGTCCAGATCGCTTTTAGATTATTATTCGTCGCTTTTGGCCTTTTCTTAGTCGCATATGAGCTATTACCTGCCGCTTCCATACATTTTGGGATCGCTTCTGAGCATGTAGTGATCACATCTTTCATTTTTCATGTCACTTTTAAGCTGAACATAATTTCTTTTAGATCTTTGAGTCGCTTCTTGCAAATTAGGGCTTTTCTGTTTATACCTATTTTTTGCAATTTGCAGTCACTTTTGAGCTCTAATCATTCACTTTTAGCTTTTATGCGTCACTTTTAAGCTTCAGCCACTCACATCTGGTCTTATATGAGTCACATTTGAGTTATAACATATCACCTGCAGACAAATTTAGATTGCTTATAATCAACAGTTGGTCGCATCTGGTAACTGTAACTTGCTTTTGGTTGCTATCATTGTGCATTTTGGTGTTTCTATCATAACTTTCACATACAGAGGCCAAATTGTACAAACAAGGACTCGTTGGAAAGATGAGAGGATGAACTACATAGTAGAGTAGGCTTTATTAGGTGACTATATCATTTTACCATCTTTTTTATCAGTCAAAGTTCAGCTTCATTGCAAACTTCATTTGAGCATAACTTAAGCAACAATCAATCGAATTTCAATGAAACTTTTTTTCAAGTTTGCTTAGAATCTTCTAAACTTTCTGTTTATGCAATCCATTTTTCTACATCAGATCATTTTCATTATCAGATTTCTTCTTTTTCATATAATCATCTTCTTTACAAGTTTACTTGTTTCTTTTTGAATTGGTGACTTGTAGGGGCACCTAAGGAGCTGGAGCAGCATTGGCATCAACATCTACAACAATTTGGATAGCGAATTAACCAGGTGCAATCATTTCATCTTTTCATTTCAATCAATCTTGTTTGCAAACACATTTCAATTTGGGCATAAAATGTACAATTGTTTGCAAATTCACATCAAAAAATTAGGTTAAAACAAACCATTGTCTTCCATCACATTTAGATTTGGGCTTTAAAACAAACAAGTGCTTGCCTTGTCTTCCACACATTAAATTTCTAAGGTTAATGAATCCCATACGAGTGTGACCAAGTAAATGTGTATGCTCTCTCCTCGCGTCTTAACACGAACTTGGAGATCAAAAACTTTTACTTGTGTTGCTTTTGTTAAACCTTAGAGAGGCCTGCCTTGGTAGGAAAAGAGGTACTCACCCCAAGGGAATGACCTCAAGCGGTACTTTCATCCGGTCTGCTATAAAAGTTAGAGGATAAGGCGAAAGCCAAGTCTAACCAATATTAGCACTCACCATACAATGCTAAATCGAAAGGAGGTGTACCTTTGTGTATATAAAAACTCCTAGTAGGGTTAGTTAAAGTCTTAAGTGGCTTGTTGGATGCTCGTGGGGTGCTGGTCCCCCGTATTTTCACTAGAACCTCCTTGTGATAGTGGCCTTGCCTTGACTAGGACTTGTTGAAGTGTCTTCACGTGCTTGCTTAACCATCATCACATTCTTCCAAACTAACAACTTGCTTATGTGTATTGTGTGAGTGATTCATGTGTGTATATGCATAATCATTTGTTTGAATATTGCCACATCAAGTTCTAAACACCAAAACACATAAAGACAAGTCATCCTACACATTCTTCCAATAACATTTAAACCCAATCACTTTCATCCCAAACATAGCCTAGTCATCATCCAATCTTGTCATTCCATATCACATCCTATCACTATCCTAATCATATCCATATAATCATCGAGTCATTATCAAGCACTTGCCAAAAAGGACTTAAGACTTAAACACTTGTGTGACATTATGTCAACCTAAGAAGACCTCCAAAAGCTCCTTCATATGCTTCGCCACATGCATGCAAGCCAATCACCTTTAAAGCATCAAACATTTCAAAACATTCAAGAATTGATTCAAATATGTCAAACAAACCAATCCTCACACATACAATACCTCTTGGCAGAAATCTAACATCTCTTGGCCACTTGCAAAGTCCAACGACCATCCTATCTAGCACCTATCCCATCATATCTATCCACTCATCAACCCAATTTGATACCAACTTATTCCATTTCTTCAAATGTTATCCCTTATCCACATCAACACATCACTTCACAACAACCCATTCAACAATTCCAACAACAACAAATCATATCGCAACAACAAATCCAAACACCATCTCAACCTCAACAAATTCCACCTCAACCCTATGTGTTATCCACCTCAACTTCATACCAAACCCAAGACCTTTTATTTACATATCCTACCATTTCACCCAACCACCAAGACTATCAATGGCCTCCACAACAAGCACAAGTGAGCCTAAGTTCACCTTTACAACAAGAAGCACATGCAAGTCCAAGTGGCCCTTTGTATATAAACCATGCGAGCCTAATACAAAAAGATTTAATTACCTTTGACAAGGGAGATACCAGTCTAGCCAATGCATCCTATGAGTGGCCTCCACCATCCAATCACATGCCAACACATGAGCCTACTAGCCCTATCATAATACCACCATGTGATCCTACCCCTAGTCCATTGGTCCACCAACCTTCATCACGTTCATCCTCATGTTCTACCAATCCTCCACCACAAGATCCCTTGGACATAACTGTACAACAATTGGTTCAAGCAAATTTGATTGAGCTACCACCGATAGAACCTTTTGAACCAATCTTTAAACCCCCTTGGTATAATGAAAACTATTATTGTGCATACCATAGGTATAAGGGCCATACAACAACCAATTGTGTCAAACTTAAGAGACTGATCACAAACCTGATAAATTGTGGTAGGATTATCCCTTCATCCAATCCAAATCCTAATCCACCCAATCCAATTAGCCCTCAACCTAATCTTAGTCCTAAGCCTACAACATCATCTGCTATTATTGTTCATCCATTATATTGCCCATTCACTCATACCCTTGCAAAGGATGTGATCCATTGGCTACTAGCTAGGAATGAACTACCTCCATGTCAAACACCCATTCATGAGCCTACCAAAGAACTTCCAAAGGTCATTTCCAATCCTATAATCCCATCATGTGGTCCACCTATCCTTAAGCCTATCCAAGAGCCCTCAATTAACATTCTTAGCCCTTCAAGCCCATCATGTGAGCTTCAAGCCTTCAAGCCTATTAAAGAGTCTCCTATTATGAATCCAAGTCAAGAGTCATCATGTTCTCATGTTGTTGACCAAGAGCCTATCCAAGAGCCTTCCACTTCCATTCAAGCAACCCCAGAGGTATGTCAAAGGTTTAATCCTAAGCATGTGGAAACGTTAAGCCCTAGTCCAACTCAAGATCAAAACACTTTCATGCAACCTATCCATAACATTTACCTTCTTTATGATCAAGATGATACCTATGAAGAAGCTATCCATGAGCACCTTGATCATATCCATAATCTTATATCCATCCATGAGCGAGATATCCAAATTGCTCCTAGTCATCCACCATGTAGCCCTATCCATAATGAGCAAACATCCACTTGTCATGATGAGACACTTGTTCCCCAAGTAAGCATAAAAGATCAAACAAATAACTTGGATCTTAGTAAACACAATGCTAATCAAGATCCTAATGATCCTTCATCCCCATCTACCATTGATCCCATTTCAAGTCCACCACCATATCCAATGGGTTTATCCACATTCATCCATAAATATTTTTCCTTAGAACAACAACCTTTGTCCTCCACTTCATCTTCTCCATCCAATAAAGAGCTCAAGTCTAGTTCCCAAACTAAACCAAGTCCCATTGTCCATCACATCCTCCAAAACATGAACTACAAAGGTAAAGGCCTAGGTCTTTATAAACAAGGTATTTTTGAGCCCATCCATGTCAAAGTTGCTCCACACTCATATGGCCTTGGAAACATACCCCAAGGTAAAAAAGGCCAAGATGTTGGTAATCCCTTCATGCATCCTAAATCTACCACTTTCCATCACACCCCCCATCATCTACCTAAGACATATGTTGCCATTCCACCTCCACCATCCTATAAATGTCAAAAGCATGTGACCGTACACCTTCTACCATCCACTTTGCCTCCACTTTTACCAGCTCCAAATATCCCTCCATCCACCTTGCCACCGTTGCTTCCAACACCTAACATACCTATCATTCATAAGTATCCTTACATCCCTAATCATGGCCAACAAAAGCACACATCGTTTAAACATAAAGCTTCCAATCATTCCATCCACTCCACCCACCCCATGGGATTCAAAAGAAATTTTTTTGATGCCTCTACCTATAAAACTAAAAATCCTACCAAAAATCCTAAAGGTATTCATACCTTAGGATATAAAGAATCAAAATCAAAGCAAAGTTCATCTAAGCATCCATCTAAACCCTTACCTCCAAATGCAAAGCCCAAAAGAAAAATGGTTTGGGTTCCTAAGCAAATAGCTAGCAAGTCAAATGAGGCATCCTCATCCACATCTCAAGAATCCCAACCACCTATATCCATCCAAGAGCCTACTTCCATCCAAAACTTTCATTCCCTTCAAAAATCCCACAAGAAAAACAAAAACACTAAAAATACTATGTGGGTTCCTAAATCACTTCATCAACCATCTCCCAAGCAAACATCTCCATTGCTTCCTACACCACTATCCACTCAAAAGATTCAATGTTTATCACGGTGTGTGCAGCTGTTGGTCATGGTTCCCTTCCACTCCACAGCACCTCCACATAACTACATCTCCCCATCTTCCATCCATTATCCTACATATCTCCCCCATGCCATCCCTATGGTCCATGCTTTGGCATAAACTTTTCATCCATCTTCATTCCATAAGCCTATATAAATCCACATCATAATCCACTATCCCCTATCCTTCCATGCATAAGCCTTCCATAATCCACATCATAATCCACTATCCCCATCCATCCATCCTTGCGTGAACCTTTCATAATCCACATTATAATCCATTATCTACCTAATCCATCTCCCATCCACGCAATCCCTTATCAACATCTATGAGCATAATGACATGGTCCATACGAAGACACCATCCATCTCTAATGGGACACTATCACCTCTCATAGCACTAGACATTTGAGTCCCTCCTATCCATTACCATGGTGAAAACCTGGCAAACAGGCACCATGTGCAATTGTCATCCCATCTAAAAAAAAAAAAAGTAAAGAGAAATCCTTTGTCCAATGGTGAAAACCTGGTAAACAGGAACCTTGGATAAGTACCATGATGAAAACCTGGCAAACAGGCATCATGTGTAGGTTGATCTTCTATGTCACTTACAGTTGGGGGCACATTGTCTCATCCAACCTATCCATTTCCAAACTATCTATCCCATTATATCATTTTCCATCCTATCATGTCTTACCATTACCATACCATCCTACCATCCTTATCCATTACATAAAAATGCCTATCCTATTGAACCCATTTATCCATCCTTCTGCTTTTTGATTTTGATGAAGACATAGGGGCAAAATGTTGAAACATGTTTGGATATTTCTTGACATATCTTCTTTCCAAACCAAGTCCTATCCATTGACCAAATGTGTATCCATCCCATTCAAACCAATCTATCATGTCATCCCTTGGTCATGAACTTTGTCATGCAAAGAATCCTAAGCATTACCACCTAGAATGGGACAAGTTCTTCCTATGCAACATAGTCTTTGAAGATCACATCCTAGCTCTCTTATGATCCATCCACTATGACATATCCTTATCATGAGCTTTCCATCTTATAGGTTATCCTCATCTATTTATCATGAGCTTTCCACTATAGCCTACCTATCCATTTATCATGAGGCATGCATCCATCCCTTATATGGCCTATCCTTTTCATCCATCCATATATCATGAACTTGCCATCCCATTTACTATTATCCATCCTTTTATCCATCTTACGTCCATCCTTCCACCTATACTTGGTCCTCCCTTGTCATTGGTATCAAGCACAAAGGCTACCCAAATTGTAAATCCATTGACATTCAAAACATTTCAAAAATCCAAAAAAATAACAATATGTCAAAAAATCCAAAAAATAAAATATCCAACGTAAAATCCAAGCAATAAAACCAATCACATCATCTAGAACAATCCACTCCATCAACATTCAATCAAAATCATCATCATCATCATCAATTCTTCTTATCAATAACATTCATTCATCCATTTCAATCAATCACTTCTTCCAATCAATCATCATCAATCATCATCAATGGGATATAGCGTTTCCATATCCTTGTGTTGATCTAGGGATATAGCATTCCCTATAATGACAACACTATCATCATCAAACAAAACAATCAAACAATCAATCATTGGTTTATGACTTGACAAGGGCAATACCTTGTTTGATTTACATCCTTTGAGCACACTGAGAACACTTGCTTATGCTTAGATTGAGAGGACACTCTAATCATCACACCATCACTATCATCATTCAAAACAATCCAATCATCAAAATAATCAACCCAGTAATAGCAAACATCACAACCAAAGCACATCAAACCAACCACCAAAATAAATCCTATCAATCATCATCATCAACACCAAAGCAAATCAAATCAAGCACATCAAGCCAACCATCAAAACAAATCCAATCACTTTAGCAAATCAAAAATAGCTCAATCTACCACATATTATCGAATCATCAACATTTCATCAATCCATAACTTGATCAATTCAATCCATTTTCATCATCTCATCCATAAAACACAAATCAGAACTACATCTCATTTTCATCGTTAAGTGCCTTGATCCCATGGATATAGGGTATGTAGGCAGTCTAGAGTATGAAGGAAGTGCCTAGATTCAGGCACAGGTGATTTTCCTCTTTCTCCTCTCATCATTTCTTCTATCATCTATCTTCTACATCATCAATAAACAACTTCTTCCAATCAATCTATCATTCAATCAATCCATTTATAGCAATCCATCATCATCAAAATTATAGCACATCAATCCAACCTTCAAATCAATTCATCAAACCAAATCAATCACTTCTTCCAATCATTCAAATCAAATCAATCCAAAGAATCAAAGCAATGATCTAAATGTAAGCCCATCCTTAATCTATATCAATCAAGTTAATCAATCAAGCCAAGTTATCCAAACACAATCCATGGTCTTGATCCTAGCCTTGTTGTAAGCCGAATCAATCAGCCTGTAGAGTAAAATACTCTACATTTTGTTTTGAGTTTCAGTTGTGTGCTCCAGTTTTGTCCCTACGTGTTTCAGTTTTGGTAGTGAGTGTTTTGACACAGAGCATGGGCACAGGTTTTCATTTTGCCTAAGTCTCAGAGTCGCGTGGAACATGCCAAGTGTCATCAGTCGGGACACATTATAAAGTTTCTCTGTAACGCAGATGGAGCCACATGTCCTGTCAAGTGTCGGCATCCATGTTTCAGTTTCTCATAATTTTCAAAAGCCTCTTTCAATAAGCTTCTCTCAGTGGGCATGGAAGGTGCCAAGTGGAATTTGCGGAAGGTTTCAAAATGTTTCATTTAAGTTTCGCGGAAAGTGCCGCGTGTCCCTTGTAATATCAGCTAACAATGCCAAGTGTTGTCGTCCGCAGTTTCTTCCTTTTGTTTCATTGTAAAGTAGAGACTGCGGTGGGCCCTAATGAGTTGCCAAAGTAAAGCAGAGCATGCCAAGTGTCATTATTTGCGTGAATCTAAATGAGTCCCAAATATTTCTATAGTGTTTCTCAAGTTAGGCAGATATTGCCAAGTGGCAACGTCCGCAGAAGTTTTGGTAAAGTTTCTAATGAAGTTGCAAGTAAAGCGGAGACCGCCATGTGTCATTTTCTGCAAGACTCTCAAAAGGTATCTAAAGTCTCTTTAAGTTGGGTGGAAGCTGCCACATATCATTTGGTAAGATCAGCGGAAGGCGCCACCTGTCCCTTTTCCCCTTTTGAAGTTGCTCAGGAAAGAAGTGTTGTGGGTCCCATTTTCTGTAAGTTGGTAAAGTTTCAGGGCGTTGGATTATGACGGATGTCGAAGGTGGAATTCTCCCGACTATGAGGCATAATGAATTATAGAGATAGCGGAAGTTGCCATGTATATGTTTCAATTGCAGCGGAGAGTGCCACGTGCTAAGTTCCTATTTTTCCCAGAAAGATGAAGGAGTTTCAAGCTAAAAGTGTGGACTATGTTATTTGCCTTAGGGTTTATAGTTGCAAAGACAACCAGAAACTGCCAGGTGTCCCTACCTGACTCAAGGAAGGAGCATTACATGTATTTGTTTCAGCCAATAAACTTGCAGGGAAGTTAACCATTTCTGATCTGAAAGATATCTTCTGTCAGACACTCCAGTTAACTTCAGTTCGGTTAGACCGTTGAGATCCAGTTGTTACAGACAATCTAGGAGAGTTCTATGCTATAAATATGTAACCTCTGTAATGTTAAAGGGAGACCGAAAAGAAAATTCAGAAGAGTCATAAGTTTTCCTTTTGAAGAGAAGTGTTTCCATCAGAGATTTAAAAGAGAAGTTTGAAGACTTTTTGCTGTGGCCAGTAATATCATTTGCCTTTGTTTCTGTTTTCATGATTCAGGAAGTTTATGTAACTGTGCATGTTTTTGTGCCTTTTACATGACTAAAAATTAATAAGAAGACTGAGTTCTGTGCCTTTGCTGATATTTTTTGTGTCATTGCAAAATTGTCTAAGTTGTGAGCCTTTGACTCTATTGGTTTTATCTTTTACATTGATCATGCATTACTTGCTCTTTAATGTAACTAAATCCTAAAGATAGCTTCACTGTGCTTAGTATTAAGGGACAAATCATATTCAGGCGCATTGCCATAGTTAAATTTTCTTTCATTGCATTTGTGATTCCGTTTAGTTTCTATCCCTTTCTCCCAAAATATATTTGAGATAAAGAAGAGCCAACTTCTTTAAAATCTGGAGGTCGTTTCAGACCGCAAGTCTCACATTCCTGAAACTTCCCATGTTGGTGTTGGAAATAGCACAATTTTAAGCATCAACACAGCCAATCAGCCAACCAACTTAGCAAACAACCTTGTGTTGATCTAGGGATATAGCTTTCCCCACAATGACAACACTCTCAAATATCATCAATCAACAACCAATCATTGGTTTACAGCTTGATAGGGGCAATACCTTATTTGTTTTTGAATCATTTGTGCATGCTTTCTTGTGTGTGTTATCATTTTATCTTGCATGTGTATCAAATCAGTATCATTTCTAGCTAATATTCATATCTTGTGTATGTTGGAATAGATTTTTGCACTATCCTTTGCATCTAAGGTCTTATGATACCTTTTGTGCATTAGGACTTAAATGCTCTAAGTTTACTTCCTCATACGTTAGACAAGGTTGTATTATGCTGGGGCATGAGACACATCATCACCCTGGTCCTTATACCTTGGTGCATAACGTCTAATGCTATATCAAACATCATGGTTGCTCACTTTCATTGTAGCATAACTCATCATTCATTTCTTCTATCCATTCCCTTATCTATCTTTCTTGACTAAGCCATTTCTTTTCAAGAGCATACTCGTGTTTGTCCAACCCGCCTATCCTCTCGAGGGGGCATCATCATCCCATTTCATCGTTTCCTCATCCTATCCTCCCATCATCATCATTTTCCTCTATCCATACCTTAGCTTCTTTGAAATGATGTTACTCGACATAAATCTGATCATCTCAAACATCATCTCAAAGAGGGGCAAAATGTAGACACCCAAAATTGTCCCAAATTTGTCCATGTCTTGCAACACCTAGTCAAAAACATTACTTAGACATCATGTAGCATTTTGTCCTAATCCCACTCTTAATCCCATTAATCCATTAAGCTAATTAATTAAATAAATTTTATTTATTTAATTAAAATCCCATCTTAATCCCATCCTCATCCTACTTAGCCAATTAATTAATTAAATTTTATTTATTTAATTAATTTCACATTCTTAATCCCATTTATCCTATCCTCATCTCAATTAATTAAATAAATTTTATTTATTTAATTAATTTCCACATCATATCTTATCCCATCCTATTCATCTTCCCAATTAATTAGATAAATTTTATTTATTTAATTAATTTCCCTCACATATCCCAACTAATTCAAATATTTTATTTGAATTAAGTCCTCACCTTTCACTACATTTCGACACTTGTGAATCTCTCAATTCAATCATGTGTTGTAGTACAACTTTTATTTAAAATCCTTCACATGCACAACTAATGGGACCTAATTTTAGTATTTCTGTACATAAGCACACATAAGCCTTATCCTTCTCCTGACACATGTCAATTGACTACAATTTCTTAATGTGCAAGGATACCTAGCTTAATCCTATCCCTCCATTTCATCTAAAGCCCTAATTGATTCTAGCCATCCATTTGAATCAAGCCAAGCCTATAAATCAATCCTCTCACAAGCCATTTAAGGGGGAAGGATCTATTCTTCAAGTATCCTCATTCTGTCAAAATCACTCTTGAATCTATCACATCATTCTATCATCTTCATCTTAATGTATGCTGTAGAAGTGAGCACCCAACATTCCTCCAACAATCATCCTTCAAAATCTTGCATGCTCATGCGAGGTGGAGAAGAGAAATGGAGATAAATTAAACATAACATGGAGATCAGTTTGCATTTAAATTTGTTATTTTGATTTTCATGTTGTCTTGTGCTTCATTGTGCCATTGTTGGGGTTTGATCATTGTTGTTTATTCATTTTATCCTATTTGGAATTTTACCCTAATTACAGTAGGGTCTTCTTGTTGATTGTTTGGGGGAGGTGGTATGGCGGTGATAGTGACATTAGAAGGTAAACCGAAAATGGGCACATCAGTGGGTAGTATGTCATAAGGTAACCCAATGGGGGGATTGGGTACTTGTGGTTGTGAAACATTTCTAGCCCTCATGTTTTATCCCAAGGTGTGGACGGTGGTAGTGTTGGTGGCATAACTAACCCATGGATTATCGTAGATGGGTTCGTTAGGATTAGAGACATGTCCCCATGGTTGATCGTGGATGGGTGTTGGTGGTTTGTCATGAAAGATGTCTTTGAACTTGTTTTGGTCATATGAGTATGGAAGGTGTGTGTCATGTTCAATGAGACGTTCAAGGAATTCATCCTTATGGTTGTCAATGAATTGGTCAAACTTGTCGTGTAACCCCTTTTCATTTAGGAACTTAACAAAGGTGGGGGAATAAGTGTGATGATGATGAGTGGATATTTCACACATTTTAGGTTGGTTGACATATTCCTCCATGTTGCTCATGGTAGTGCCACTAGGAGAGAGGGGTTGGTAACGGGCGTTCATTTTCTTAGTTTGTGATCGCGTGATGTGAGGCATAAAAGGTGAATTTCGGTTGGATTTGGATGACGAGGTACCAATGATGGAGATAGGTACAAAATCTAGATCAAGATGATTAAACGTCGATGGTTATCCTATACACTTAGGGTAGACAAAGAGCCTAAGCGAAAGGATAATGGGATTATTTTACTTGGGGTAGACAAGACGCACTAAGTAAAATAGGATTTCTTGGAATCCACTAACTTAGGAGTCGTTTAAGCCAATTTATCCAAGAGGAGGGCGATGATTCTTAGTTTATACTAAACTTAAGATGAACAAAGTCTCAAGCTTAATAAAAACAAAAGGATAATTTTGATCTAGAGTTTAACCTTAGGATTTGGACGTGATTTGGATCGGTTTGTCGATTAGGATTGATTTGGATGGGCGAATGATTGGATGAGGTTGCAATTGGTTGAGGATAAGGATTGATTATAGGTTGATGTGGATGGATTAGGGATTGTATGATTGATTTAGGATAATTAATTAAGGCTAGTGATGTATGATAAACAAAGTTTTGGCTAATGATGACTTAGAGAATTTGGTTGCTAGTGAGGATAATGGCAAGGATAATGATTAATGATAAGAATGGATCACAAGCTAAGAGTGATAAATGGACAAGGGGTGGCATGTAATGTCAAAGGATGATGGCGAATGGGGATTGTCGGCAAGCACAAGGAAAAAAATTTGACCTTATGTTGGGTTTTGGGCTAGGTACTAATTAAGGGGACTAGGCATTGATACAGAGGCTTAGGCGCTGATTGAGATGACTAGGTGCTAATATAGAGGCTTAGGTGCTGATTGAGAAGGCTAGGCACTGATATAGAAGACTGAGCACTAATGTGGAGGTCTGGGCACTAATGTGGAACAGTGGTGGTTTTATGTGGTTTTTGAGGTGGTGAATTGAATTTTGGCAAATTTTAGGCTTTAGATGTGATGGTTTTGAACTTTGGAGGCTAAGTGATGGATTTGGCAAGTTTGAATGTTTCAATGGTTCACTTTTTCAAATGGTTCAAATGCTATTATGTCAATGATAGTCTTCTTTGGCAAGTGATACAAACATTCCAAACAAGAGCATACAATGTCCAAAGGTTTCGTTGTGAAATTTTGAACAAGCATGCAAAACCTATGGCAAGGCAAGGACAATACTTGTTGGGCTCCCACTTGGATTCTTCCAGCTGCACTTGTTCAAAGCAAATAGCTCCAGAAACTTGGTGGCACAGGCTCCCCCTTATAGTGCACTCACTTCTTAGGCACACCAAGTTCCAAGTCCTTAAGACGTGCAGATCTTAAGGTACTTTTCTATCTCTTCTAAGAACTATGAGAATGTGGGATGGCTTCAAAGGTCCGACCTCCTGCACCAACAAGTAGAAGGATTTTGGCTTCTAAAACAAAGGTTCATAGTAAGTGCATTCATTCAGGTGGCCATACGTATGGTGATTCGCTTCGATTAGGAGGCTTCCCAGGCTATAGAGGTTACACTCTATAGGTTTTCATGCACCACAAGGGTTATTGAGGGAGACATTCATCGGTATGACATAATAGCACCTATTGCTTGCGAATTTTGTCACAAACACATTATTTTATATAGTGTCTCGAAAGAGGTTGGCTTTAGCTTGTTGTTGCTTGGGTCATTCCCATCTTTCGAAGTAGGGTGGCATGCCCTCTAAGGGTTCAACAAAAGAAACATAAGTACAAAAATACTTTTGATCCCTAAGTTCATATAGAGATGCGAGGGGAGAGCATACATATTTTTGGCTTGAGTCACACTAGACAATGTTCATTTTTAGTTCTTGGATTAAGATGGGGGTGATTTATGCAACTGTTGTGAGAAGTTTTGGGTTTTCAAGATCACTAATGGTGTGAGGGAAGAGCATACACTTCCTCAACACTAACAAAACCACAAGACACTTCACACAAATTTGTTCGTTTTCTTGTTTAGATGAGTGTAAAATGTAAGTTGTTCTTTTTAACCCAATGAATGAATTTGAAAGTTGTGTTCTTTTTATCCAAATGAGTGTGAATGCAATTTGTGGTTCTTTTTATCCAAATGAGTGTGAATACAATTTGTGGTTCTTTTTAACCCAATGAGTGCTTAAGATTAACAAAGCAATTTCACACAAAATCACAATGCCAAATGCTTCTAGGCTAATAAAAAATCTTGCAAAGATGAAGTTAGTAGTTGTGCATAAGTCTTTGACGGTTGAATAAAGCTACAAACAAGATGTTAGTAAAAAAGAATTAATTTAGGACTAGGCGCTAATCTGTGGGACTGGGGGCTGATGCAGAGGGCTAGGCGCTGATCTGAGTTTGAGGGAGTTTTCCCATTGCAAAGTGCACTTTTCCTGCAAAATAGAGCGTTAAACCTACACAAAATGATAGTTAGAAGCTCAAAAACCATAGTGAAACACTAAATTTGTCAAAAAAATATGAAAGGTTAGTTATATCCTAAGACCAGATGGGTGTTGATTCAAGAGGCTGGGTGCTAATCCGCAGTGATAGGCGCTGATATGAGACAAGCAGCACCTCTCCCTTGTAAAATTGATTTTTCCTACAAAATAGGGAGCTAAGGTGGCCAAAAAGTCAGTAAAACATCACTTAGAACTTCATGCAAACATAAAATGCTAATTTTGACCTAAAACCCATGAGAAATTAGTGATTTTACCTTATTTCTGGACGGGCGCTAATCTGTCGGGTTGTGTACTGATCTCCCAGATAGGTCCTACTCTGCAGAAGTTTAGGTGCTGATCTAACCTGTCACAAGAAAAAAAACATAAAACATGCAAATTTGTTAGGGTTAGGGTGGTGGGGGTCCCACCTAGTGTGCCAAAATGTCTACCTATGAATATGAGACTTGTTGTGATGCTCACAACATGCTCCATTTTACTTCTTAGCAAAATGAGGACCCCTGTTGTGGCTATGGCTTTTTGCTTGGGTGTAGGTTTACTTGGTGGTAAAAGGGAAAAGAAGGTAAAGGGTACAAACCTTTTTGAGAATTGAAAAAATTAGCATTAAGTATAAGAGTAGACTAGGGGTGAATTCTTTGTCAAAAATGAATAAGGGTTGCTTTTTGAACCATTTCAAAATTCCCAATATATTACAAGATATGCGTGTTTTGGTAAAATGCATTATACGAAGGTTTATAAGTTGCATGTACAAGGTCATTTGTATGTGGGGTTGTTGTATGAGTCTCATAGAGTTATCAGGTTTATGAATCATTATACTTGTATGCATATTGTTAATGCTTGAATCTTTACATACAAGTCAGACCTGACCAGATTCAGAAGTAAAATGGATAATTGGTTAAGTCCACGGTTTGTATCTTGGGTTGTATGTTTGGAAAAAAGAAAGATACAAGGTGATATACAACATGATATACATGTCACGGACCCAAGGAGAATATGAAATTTGGTTGTATTAAAGTATGTTTCACGATTTGTATGTTGCATGCTTCGGGTTATACCTTTCGATATACATACAGCGCGGAAGTCAAAGAGAATTAAAATCTGATACAAGTGATGCATCGTACCTTAATGTATATTGAAAGATGCATTCACTTTATATACATGTATGGAGCTGAAAGGTTATGCAATATGGTTTATAAAAGATGAGGAGTCCAGGATGATTATACAAAGGAGTTTGCATGTATCGAGGCTTGTATCTAAGAATAGATACAAGTATTGTTGTTTCATTAATAATACAAGTGGGAAAGTAAAGTGGGTCCCACAACTTGTATCTCAAGATTGTATATTGTACCAATAGACAAATATACAAGCTGACATACAAGCAAAGATACAAACAAAAGATGCAAGACGGATTTCAAAAGGGAATTAAATAAAGGAAAGGTTTTGTATGTTTGGGGCGATTGTATGTTAACAATGTACAATCCCGATATACAAAGAAATAAAAGACATTGCCCGAAAGATAAAAGGTAAAAAGGGGCTTGTATAGGTTGATGTATGTGCACTTGTATCTATGTCACATACATTGCGATATACAAACCAAAGATACAAGCATGGATATAAAAGAAAAGGGAATAACATTGTTTATGGCTCATGGCATATATGTTTGCATATTGAAAAGATGCAAAAGGGATATACAAAGAACAATATACAAAGAAAGATACAAGAAAATGTGATGTATGCAAAAATTAAACTAATGGGTTGAAGGTTTAAAATAAAATGTTGAAACAAGAAACCAAAGCCATAGGCGCATTAATTGTTGTAAATAATGCCGATCTAACACTGAAAAGAGTAAAATTCAGTAGGTTAGGGTAAATTAAAAGCTATTTTTTCTTTCAAATTTACATTGTCGAAAATTAAAATTGTAGAAAGAAGAATTGCTATAGAAAATGAACAAAATTCATCACGTGACGGAATTCCAGAAGCTAGAATAGAGTAAAAAATGGTAAAGTAAGTCAATGACGTAAGGTTGAGCTGTCAAGAGATACATGTATTTATCTTAAATGCCATTACAGTTTAGTTAGTTAAAAATGCAAGTAACTTTTAGTAATTTCATTTTGAAATGTAAGCATTCATTAAATTACTTTGTTTAATTGTTAATTAGTTGGGTTGGGTTAAACAATGTGAAAGTCAAAACTAGAAAAGACAAATGGGGGTTAGGGTAAAATAGAAAATTCGTAGTAAAACCCTAGGTAAGAAGGTAAAACAGAAAGTAAAATACTGCATTTTTACAGGATGGCCCCAAAACAGAAAAAGGTAGATACTAGAGGCGAAGTTAAAAAAGAAAGGAAACCGTGCAAAGAAATAGAGAAGGATGAGTTTCCACTACATAGAGGGTACCCGTCATTGATCAATACAAGTAGAGTGGGAACAGACACAAACATAGAAAATTATGACGTGGAGGATGTGTTGCAGAAAATCACAGCAGCAGATGCTACACCAGACATGAGGTGTATATGGGAGAGTGGATTGTACAGGGCTATGGGTTTTCCATTAGCTATGGAAGCTAAGGATTTGTGTCTAGATTGCATATACTTGTATGATCCAGCTACCAGGAAAATAATGATCCATGATAGACTCATTGCAGACTTATCCATAGAAGGGATTGCAATAAAATTTGGTTTGAAATACATGAGAAAATGGTAGATATTGATATAGATCAATATAATGAAGATTTTGATAACAATGAGAGGGACTGTAGAAACAAAATCTTCTACAGTTGGTACAGTGTAGAAAATAAGCCCAAAGATGTGGTAAGAGTACACAAGAATTTGTAAAGAGTATACTTTAAAGAAGAAATATACTTGATGATTACAATGTTAAGCAGATTAGTGGGATTGAGAGATGGTGCTAAGTGTGAGCCTTGGATGTTCACTGTCATCCAATTCACGAGGGAAGAAAAAAAAGAGCAAGGACAAATTCACTGGGCTAAGGCTATAAGTACAGCCATATGGAAATAGGTAATGCTGAGAAAGCAAAAGATGATGCCTTTCTATTTGTCCTCATATATATTATATTCCTGTGAAACAAAGGTTCAAACATTCATACATGGGATAGAAAGGGTTGGAACCTTAGGAAATGGTCCAGATCAGAAGTTGGTAGATGAACATTACCTTGATTTACAAGAAGAGAATGCATTGAGGAAGTATGCTTTAGTGAATGATGTATTCTATACATACATGGCTAGAATTTTAAGGGAAGGGCCAGATAAGAGATTATCTAAAGATGCAGAGGATACAATTGGTCTACATAGTTCCTAGTATATTCAATTTCAACATTTTACTTATATCAGAACTGAGGGATTTGAAAGAAAATCCTTCATGCTACCTAGGTATCCTTCCAATAAATTGATTGTTTTGGAGTTCTCAAGGTAGAATTTGAATGCCTTTAAGATGTACAAAAAGAGGTTTAACAAAGGAAATCTTAAGTTACCTTGGGTAGTGGGTAGGTATTCATGTTATAGTGAAGATGTTGCTAGTTATTCAGAAAAAGAGTTGAGGTATTATGGATTTGAGGAGTTTGAGTTGGCCCAAAGGTTTGATCTCTTTTATAGAATCCAAAATACAATTGATTCTAAATTCAAACATCAAATACATATTGAAGATTTTTGGTCAGACTATAAGAATGATAGAGGTAAGAAAGAGAGCTCATAAAAGATTAATTGTATACCAAATGAAGTCTATGGGAGACATCTATGTTCCCCCAGGGGTTAAAGAAGATGATAAATTATTGTACCATAGTTGTGAAAGTGCCAGGCTTGCTCCTATTGGAGAGCCAGATTGGTCACAACCATGGAATACATCGTTGGACACATTGTCCAAACCAATTATCCTATTTTCAAAGACATGGTTGAATGATAGAATTGAAGAGCTTAAAGTTGAAGGAGTGGAGATTACATATCCAAAGAAAGGAAAAAAGAGAGTAAGGGAGCATAATGATGATCTCTAATGCTTCTATGAAAAGAAAAGAAAGATTGTGGAAGCCAAAATTATGGAGAAGGATAAAAATGCTACTCTGATAGATCCTTATGCATTAGGAGTAATAGTAGCAGTGCCATTTGGCACATTTGTGGAGGCAAAGTCATTAAGCCATGATATTAGTACAGAAGAAGCACAGTCCTCCAAAGAAATAATAGGACAAAAGGTCAGGAAAGAAATACTAGTGAGCATGTCAAAAGGGGAGACTTCAAAAAAGAGTGAAGTTATAGGAGCACAACAGGTAGGTGCTAAGTTGAGTGATATACCTGGTGCATCCACCTCAGCAGAAAAAAGACAAGTATATGCTTAGGTAAAGACATAATTGGCTAAAGAAATGCTGCATGGGTCAAAAGTGCATAAAGCCAAACAGGTCACTGAGACTGTCCACATTGAAGATGACAACAGTGAAAGTGAAGAGAAAGAAATGGATTTAGGAAAAGAAGTTAGAATGGAAGAAGAAGAATCCATTGAATTTTTAAGTGAGGAAGAAGAGCAAGACACTCAAACTGAAATGGAGATTGAATAGGGTCTAGTGTCTGAAAAGGAAATGGTACAAGAAGAATCAGGAACAATAGAGCTTTTTGGTATCTTGGTTTCTCCTAAAATAATAAAGGATGTACAAGATGTAGCACATAAAATTGAAGAATATGAAAAAGAAGATGCACCTGAGGAAATAGTAATGGAAACATCTACTCAAACCAAAGAAAAAATAGGAGCTGGTACCTCTGGTGTAGATGTATTAAATATTCTAAACATGTATGATGAACAAAGTGAAGAGGAAAAGAATATACAAAGCAGAAAGGAACAAGGAAAAGAGACAAAAGAAGTTGATACAATCTTAAGTTCATCTTTACATATAGAACAAGTACAAAAGGAAGGTGAAACTACAGAAGATGAAGCAAATAAACCTGAAGGTGAAGAAAATATAGAAAACATTGATGAAGATAAATCTGGAAAACAAACAGAAGATATAGACATGACAAATGTAGAATAAGCACATAAAGAAGAAGACCAAGAAAAAGAATCATCGAGGAGAGAAGGTCCTGAGGAAGAGGATGAAGGTGGAGGGGATATAGAAATTGAAGAGGAAGAAAATGAGGGTGAGTCCAAATAGCAAAATGATCCCATAGTACAACAGCAGCCTCCTCCACAACAGCAACAAGAACAACAACAACAACAAGAGCAGGGAGAAGTAGAAAGGCCTTAAGAAGAGGTAATCAATGACGAAAAGACTACCGAAAGCACAAAAGAAGTCCCAGCCTGGTTAGGTGCAGAGATAAGGAAAGAAAAGGTGGAGGTACAATTAGTACCTATAGACATCAAAAGTCTATTGGGTGATACAATGCCAAGGAAAGAAAGGAGAAAGACTAGAACCATGTCAGCAATACAAATGGGTCTAGATGGATCTAGAACGTTGAACTTGGCCATACCACAAAAAGAGAAGGCAAAAGGAGAAATAACACTAGATGAATATAAAATACTCAATTTTGACCTAGGGTATACAACAAGGGAACAACACATAACTGAATGGGAGGATATGCACCAGGCTACAATAGAAATATTAAAGAAGGATAAAGATAAACAAGAATATTTGAAAGGACATATTATCCAATTACAACAACTCATTAGGGGAATATTTGATCCCAATACAACAGTACCAGAATTGCCTTGTGAAATAGTAGTTGTGTCTAAAGATGAAATAAAAGATATGGAAAATAATAGGCTTAAAGCCAATGTTTTTGAAGAGTGGTTCAAGGACTTCATGCAAGAAGGATAAGAGGTAATTAAACAAGTAGTGAAAGGATCGGAATTGGATGCAGTAGAAAAGAGTAAATGCAGTATGCTTGTATATAATGGTCAAGTTAGAAGAGAAGAGTGCAAATTTGAATTGGAACAGCTAGAGGAAATTGAAGAGAGGGTAGAGGAATTAATAAATGAAGGAGTAATCACCCCTTCAATGGCAAATCAAGTGCCACAGGCAAGGTTGGAATTAAAATTTGAAGAGGATAATCTCAGAAGGTGCATAGTAGCCACTCAGGGTTTAGAAGAAAAGGTAGATAACATGATCATAATGCATAAAGGGATAGTGGAATGGCTCTTAGATCATGAGTGCATGGATTCACCAGCATATGAACTTCAAAGAGCATTAACATAGTTTAAGGCCATTTTTACACCATGTATGGAGAATCCAGAGGCATATCTAAGTAAACAAATGATTGATTCATTGATGGAGGAAAATGCCAAGATGAAGAAATACATGAAGAAGAGTGAAGGCTCATAGAAAGAAGAAAAGAAACTGAAAGAAGGAGTTACAATGCAAAAATATGTATGGACAAAGAGTCCAGGGGGAGATAGCACCTTTATAGAAGGTGTATTAAATAACTTCAAAGCATATTTGAAAGAGTAAGAAAATATAAAAGGAGAAAACAATACTAATAAAAGGATCAAGTAAAGGGTATCTGCAGGCAAAGTCTACAGGAAAGCAGAAATCAAAGGGAGGGAATCTTAGTTTTGAAAAGATTCCAATGGCATCCTTTGAGGAAGAAAAGTTACCATAAAGATATTTTGAAGAAACAGTTAGGAACAAATGCACACGCTTGATCGAGAATAGATGAATACTAACCGTAGATTGGGTTTGTAGCTATAGCAGTATGAAGCTTCAAATTCTATATAAGAAGCTCTGCTACTTGTATATTAGTTACACAGGGATTTTTGAGATATAGCTTGCACTTGTAATTTATTTGAACATTTGATTAGAGAACTATTTTAGTTTAGAGGAGGACGTCACCTGTGTCTACATTCCTTCGGAGTTTCTAGCTTCCTTATTGTATCTGTAAGATGTTTGTAAGTTTTTTGTTGATTTGATTAATGAAGCAAAAGGTCATTTATACATTGTAAACCATATATGAATGTGTACTTTAAATGCACATAAATTTGGGATTCTGCATCTATTTTCAGAGTATTTTTTGACTCCTACTTGTATCTAAAGTATTACCTCTTTGAAATCTTGCAATCTTGGATGTGTGTTCATGAAAATACTCAGGGTTTCACATTTGGAGATTTAGTCTATTGATTTGATCAAGTTTGATGTATTTCTTACAACGTGAATAATGGAGCATTTAGATCATGTAGTAAAATGATATTCAATTCAAATTTTTCTAACTTTTCCCCCAAACATTTGAAATAATTAGCTCAAACGCAGAGATTTTAAGGAAATTGTCTTACATTTGAAAAAAACATGAAGAATTTATGTTAATATTTGACAATTTTCATATCAATTTAAAACAAAAGCTTGTTTCATTATAAATCATGCAAAGCTTCGTGATATAGTAGTAAATTTATGCAAAAGAATAAATACTTTGTTGATATTTGCAACAATTTGCATAATTCGAGTCCAGTGAGTCACAAATCATCTTAAATCAAGTAAGGCCCCTTGAATATTACAGTTTCACATCAACCTACTGAATTATCTACAAGGTCAAGACCTGACCATACAGAAACTTGGGATTAAGAACTCTTAAGTGATTTCTTCATATCTTTCAAGATAGTTTAGGTTCATTTTGTGAATTTTAACTTTTGTTATGAATGTGTAAAAACAATCATCAATGGTTTTTGGCGTGCTAGAAGGAGGGCCTGATTGGAGTTAAGGTAGGATTTGAGTAAAACTGGCTCATAAAAGTGGTAGGGTGACCAGGTCTAGATCTAGTTCAAAGGATATCTTTGTGCAATTACTGATAAAAGGTAGAGTAAGGGTCCTTTGATTTGGAATCCTAGAATATCACACATAGGAGGCTCATCTGGAACTCCTCCTGGATCACCTTTTAACATCTATAACATAGTAAGTCCTAATAGTTCTTCATTTAGATCTTTGAATCTTGGTTTAAGTCCTCCTAGAGGTCCTAGTCCACCTAAAAATCTAGGTACTCCCAGAGGTCCAGGTCTAGCATAAGGCCTACAATGGCTTATTTCAATGTCAATTCTCCTATAACATTCAATGATTATCATGAGATGCCAAAAAATCCTAAAAAGATATGTCCTAAATATCAATTGCATCAGGATTTAGAAGATCACATTAGAATATTCAAAGAGGCATGCTTTAGAGCTAGGTTAGAATATGAAGATGTTGTGTGTAGGTTGTTTCCTTACACCTTTAATAAGTAGGCTTCTATCTGGTATGTTAACTTGCCTAGTGGTTATATTTCCTCTTGGGCACTTATGGAAGAGGTATTTTTGTCTAGGTTTAGAGGACCAATCAATCCTTCCACCCTATATCATAAATTGGCTACAATTAAAAGAGATGAAGGAGAGCTGATTGATAACTTTAATGATAGGTTTCAAAAGGCTTATTCCTGGTTATTGGCTCCTTACATAGTAACTACAGATGCGTTATTAGCCATGTATTATGTTGCCCTTGATCCACTAACTGCTATATTTGTCAAAAGAAAGGTTGATATAGATACAATATCCAAAGCTTATAAGGAGGCACCCTCAGTAAACCAAGAGATGAGACAAACAACTTATAATCCATTTCTTAATGGAGGAAATCTTGGGATGCAAGGTCAAACACAACCCTGGAATGGAGTTCCTATGCACAATACTCCATTATTGAACCCAATTCCTACATACACACCTGTGTATAATCCTTCCCCAATCCAAGCTATAGTGCACTGTACTGGTAATAGTACCAACAACAATCAGAGTAATGGTTAGTCATTCTTCTAGCCTCCTCAAGATACATTCGTGGCAAAGGCACAAGAGGATAGGGAAGAAATGAAAGAAATTACTGTACACCTCAGAAGATTGACTACTGAAATAACATAACTAAGAAATGAGACATTCTATGGTAGAAATAATCAAGGATATAGTTAGAACCATAACTAGAATCATAACTAAAATTACAACCAGGATCAAGGTTCAAATCAAAACCAGAATTACAATCAAGGTCAAAATCATAATTAGGGACAAGCAATGCAGAATAGAGGACTTGCTGTAGATAATAAGACCTAGGGTGATAACAATAGAAATCAGAATTAGAAAAGGCCACCTAGGACATGGAACACAGGGCCAAATAATGACACTCTAGCTTCTCCATTTGAGAATTTGGATAATTAGGAGACAAAACAAACAACTAGAATTCAAATGGTTAATGTAGCATTGAAAATTGGTGCAGGATTCATAATACCAATGCACATGCTGAACTAGATTGCCCTCAGTTTCATCTAGTAGCAAGTATTTTCAATGTGGATGTATAGGCTCCCACCTCTGCATTTCTCATTCCCAAAGGTAAAGAAATAGTGCCCTTAGGATTTGAGACTGCTTTAGTCTTAGAGACTTTTACCTTTGCAACTAGGGAGGAAGAGGATCAGTTGTTAGAAGATGAGCCTTACTTTTGTGAAAACTTATACCCTGAATCAACCTTAGTACTGAATGTGTTTCAGTTTCCCTTTGAAACTGAAAATGAAGTGTTATATGAAATAGAGGAGGTATAGGCTTTTCAACAGTCTAATAAAAATCATACCTACAATCTGAGAAATAACACCAGGCCTGGAGGTCCTTTCACTATTTCCACTCCTCCCAACAATTTTAATACTCCTCTAGATCAACACGCTAGTAATAATCTTGCTATGCTAAAGGCTAATCATCATATGAATGGTGGGACAACAATATCAAAAGTTTAAACAGGCAAGACAGAGACAGTGGAAACAATGAGGTTAATGAGTTACTTGTCTGAAGAAATAAAAAAATCAAGGTCAGTATACCTTTATGCGAATTGTTGAAAAGTCCAGGGGTCAGAAATGATTTCATAAAGTCTTTGGATACATCTGTGACAAGCAAGGTCTCTGTTGATATGAATGTTCCAAGTAAAGATCCATAGTCCAAAGAAAAAACTAAGAAAACTGAACAACCCTCCAACACTAATGTGGTCATGTATACATATAAGAGGGAAGCCCCTCCTTTCTTGTTAACCATTAGGATGTTGGGAAAGAACATACATAATTTCATGGTAGATTCTGGTGCATCAGCCAATGTAATTCCTTTAGGGATATGCAAAACTTTAGGGTTGACCCCTACCAAATCTTCCAAAGTCGTTACAAAATTAGACAAAACTGAGGTCAATGTGATAGGAGAATTTATGCTTATTCAAATGCAGTTAGCCTCAGATCCTAGTGTGAGTTAGTTTATTAACATTCAGGTAGTAGATATACCTGTGAATTATGGGATGTTATTAAGTAGAGACTAGTCCAAAATGTTAAACGGATATATGGCCACTGATTTTTCACACATGTGGTTACCTTGGAAAGGTGTTCCAAATCAGATCAGGGTAGAAGCTGAACCTAGAATGAAACACATGATTACATAATATAATAGAACCAATGAGATATTGTATGCTTCTATTGAACCAGGTGTTTATAGAGTCACTAATAAGGGAGTGCAAATTGAAGAAATCTTGATGTTGAATTTTAGAGAAAACCTTGTTAGTAAAGAAACAATAGTGTTCATTCAGTCTGATGAAAATTCTTCTGATGAGGAAGACAATGCAATAAATAGTTTTGGTTAGATCATTAGGTAGGAAACAGAAAAGTGCATTGAACTAAAGATTCTAGTTTAGTGCAAGTTGTAAAAAAGCATGTGCAGAGTCCATAATAAGCCTCATTCTGAAGAAAATTGTGGAATGTGTAGACATTATAGAATATCAATACATAAAGTGCACAAAAGGGATGGAACTGTAGGAAGGAAAAGTTAATCCTAAGAAACTAGAGGTATACTTTCAAGACAACATGGATGTATTAATCCCTGATTTAGAGAAAGAAATAAAAGACAAGAGTGTCTATCATTCTGATTTACAAATTGAGAATATAAATATGCAAGTAGGTCAAAATGAATCACCCGTGAATAAACAAGATAGTATAGCACAGGAAATAGAAAGGGTGAGACATGTCAAAATAAAGGGTCAAAAGAATAAAGACGACAAGTGGATACTGAAATGTGATGGGTCTAAATCTAAACAAGGTGCAGGTGCAGGTGTTGAACTTATAGATCCTAATGGTAAGTCATTTCTAACAGCATATAGGCTACAATTTCCTTGTACTAATAATGTGGAAAAATATGAAGCTTTGATTTATGAACTTGTTATGGCTATCAAGTAAAAGGTGAAAATGATTAGAGTGTTCTTAGATTCTGAGTTAGTGGTTAGACAAGTGAGAAAGCTATATGCATGCAATTATAAAAAGATGCTATGTTATAGGCATAGGGTGTGGGATTTGATAGATTCATTTGATACCTTTAACATAGAACATATCCTTAGGGAATTGAATCATAGACTAGATGCATTAGCAGTTGCTGCTAGCACTTTGGAGCCCTTAACATTGTCAGGCCTAAAATAATTTGCTGTTGAATTAGTAAATATTCTGAGTATACGAGATAATGTTACTCATTTTCAGGTATTTGAAGGGGATCAACAAATTGTGGATTTTCTCACTTGTAATGAATTGTTTGAAGCTTAAATCATTGATAAACAGGAAAGCACTGGTGTGTCTTGAGATGAAGAAGACATAATAAATTTGAAAAGTAATTTCTTACCTAAAGGAGTAATTGAGTTGGAAAAGATTTTTGACTTTGATGGGGTAGTTAGATAGAAAGATTTGCCCAAAACTGAAGGGGGTAAATGTGACCCATATAACTTGGGAATAGAGCAAAGTCCACATAATGTATTGATTGGAAAGGCTTGCTCTAAGAAGTTAAGAAAAGAAATTGTGGATGTTCTAAAAGAATACAAACATGTAATAGCATGGACATATGAAGATTTGAAGACATATGATACATCCATCATGACTCATGTGATACCCTTAAAGCCAAAAGTGAAACCATTTAGACAGAAACAAAGCCCTGTGAATGCTATTTTAGAGCCTTTAATCTTTGAGGAAGTAAAAAAATTGCTGTCTACCAGCATAATCTTCCCAGTAAGACATTCTACCTGGGTAGCTAATTTGGTACCTATGACAAAGAAAAGTGGAGGCATTAGGTTATGTGTTGACTTTAGAAATTTGAACAAAGCTTCTGAAAAAGATAATTATCCCTTTCCTCCAATAGATGAAGTATTGCAAGCAGTAAATGGGGCTAAGATGATGTCTTTCTTAGATGGATTCTCATGATATAACGAGGTCCTAGTTGATAAAGAGGATAGGTTGAAGACTACTTTTACTTGCAAGTGGGGTAATTATGCATATAGGAGAATGCCTTTTGGTTTAATAAATGCAGGGGCCACTTTTCAGCGAGCAATGGACATTGCCTTTCATGGACTATCAGGTAAATGCATTGTTATTTATATGGATGATTTAACTATGTACTCTAAAGATGCATCCACTCATGCAGAAGATTTGAGAAGGGTACTTAAAAGATGTGAAAGGTATGGGATTTCTCTTAACCCAAAGAAATGTTCATTTAGTGTAACTAAAAGAAAATTGTTAGGGCATGCCATTTATGAAAATAGGATATCCATTGATCCCGACAGAGTAGAAGGAATAAGAAAATTGCAATTACCTAATGGTAAGAAGGCATTAAAATCCTTTTTTTGTAAGATTAACTTTGTCAGGAAGTTCATTATAGGATTTGCAGAGATTGTACAACCATTAAATGCCATGCTTAAAAAGGATGAAAAGATAGAATGGACACCAGCAGCCAAAGCTACCTTTGAAGATATTAAAGAGGCCATTTCTAATGCTCCTATGTTAGCAAGTCCAAATTATACCAAGCCATTTTACATATATTCTTTTGCATCTACACATTCAGTTGCAGCTGCCTTGACACAAAAAGGAGAAGATAATGAAGAAAAGCCCATAGCTTTCATGAGTACACCTCTGAAAGATGCACAACTAAAATATCTAGACACAGAGATAGGCATTTGCATTGGTAAGGGTAGTTAAAAAGTTTAGGCTTTACATCTTACGAAGTCAAGTCAAGGCCATAGTACTAGATGTAGCAGTAAAAATGCTGCTAATGCAGAATGAGCCTAGAGAGGAAAGGGCCAAATGGATTACAATATTGCAAGAGTTTGACATGGAGATCATTCCAATGAAGCTAGTTAGAGGACAAGCATTAGTACAAACCATAGCAAACATAGGTCCAAATTTGGTTAAGCAGCAGTATGTATTAAACTCTAATGATGCATCAAGTTGGTATGATGATATGAATACATTTATGATATCAGGAAAATATCCAAGTAAGATGAAGTGTTCTGAGAGGAGAGATTTAAAGATTGAAGCACAAAGATACATGGTACAAGGAGGTCTTCTATTCAAGAAGAACCATGAAGGTATATATTTAAGATGTTTAAACAAAATTGAAGCAGATAAGGTATTGTCAGAGTTGCATGATAAGTATGGAACTGCTCATGGTTCTCATTTAGATATCATGCATAAGATATTAAGAGCAGGATACTATTGGCCAACAATGTTTAAAGATACAGAGAGTCATATTCAAAGTTGTCATACCTGTCAGGCTACAACAGACAAGGGAAGGACTCAGGCTAATCCATTACAACCAGTCATTAAGTCTAGGCCATTTGCATAGTGGGTCTTGGATTTCATTAGAGTTATAAATCCTCCATCATCTGTAGGACATAAGTTTATATTTACAGTAATTGACTATTGTACAAGGTGGACTAAAGCTACATGTTGCAAGTTCTCTACTATTGAGGTGATTATTAAATTTCTTGAAGAAAACATCATAACAAGGTTTGGATCTCCATATTCACTGGTATGTGATAATGGCCCTGTTGCTTCTCAATCCGATTGGATGTTTCCCAGTTATCCCTACAAGGTAGCCATCATTGATCAACATGATTTCTGGGCCAGGGGCCAACAGTACAAGAGATAGACTCTATAAATATCTCCTATTCTTCTTTAGGCTCTGCAGAACCAAGGGGGTATTCCCTATTCAACATCCATGAGATATGCTTATGAACTAACTAGGATGTTGATACAAAGCAGATAAATCCTCTTTTATGTAGACCAAAACTGTGAAATAAGTGCAAAGGGGCTAGCTTTGGGCCTATGCTCAATTGTGAATCAACGGATTCTAGTCCTAAAACTACTTCTAATGTCCTAATGGTTTGTATTGGAAGTTTGAGTTTGTTTTCTAGTATTTGGATGCAAAACTAGGACCTTGGGTGTAACCTCAATACAAGACCAGACTGGTGCCTACTCAGGGCTTGGAGTCAATAGACATATAAATGTGAATGTTTACCATAGACTTAAAACAATAATTAGATTTCAAGAGGGTTTTGTGATGTCTGCCTTACAGACACTACCCAAGACTAAGTATTCAGTTATTTCTGCTTACAAATGTCCTTACTGCAATATATTCTTCCCAACACTTAACCCAAAACATTTAATCTACTCATTGAGCAGAAGTAAAAGATCAAGCATTCAACATAGCAAACCCATGTCCCAGAATCTCAAACACCCCTTAGCTGTTTAGATTTAGAAGAAGAACACATTCAACTTGGAGACAAATAACAAAACACATGCAATGAAGCATTACTCATTTAAATCAACATGAAACTGATGAATTCTATGTATAACACATTCAACATACAACTCATAAACTCACAAGGCACAAAGCAGAGCCACCAACGAAGTTGTATCTTATTACAACACCAAAATTTGTCTAGCTTTCAACAACACAAATGAGTAACACAGTCTACCTTTTATAACAAGACTGTGTACTCAGCAAAATTTACATGGCAAATCAAAATTCCTACTAGATACACCGCACCAAAAATGGCACCCAAAACATTATAAGCATAGGCAGAACTGGAAAGAAAAATAGGTGAGCTTGGGAGATGTACCGCTGCTCGTAGATTTTCCTCATAGATCTAGTAGTTAGCCCATCAACTCCATCAACCATGCCTCTACAAATAGCCAATAATGACTCACCTACCGCGGCCTCCTGGAGTGCAGTGGCCTGCGAGTCTTAGAACTTTTCCCACCCAAAAATGGTTGCATATGCACAGGAAAATCCTTCTCCGAAGGTTTAAAACACAACCGTTGATCTTACTCACCTATCACTGGGATCGATGGCGTCAAAAGACGCTGAAAAGTCACCCACCAATGTTATCATGCCATGTCAGCACCCTATGCATCCATCGCTGACTTTTTCACCATCCATTTTGCCCTTTTCGCCCTTGTATATGTAGTTGAAAGTGAGATTGTATATACATACAATCACTTACATACAATGCGGATCCCAAGACACTATAGAACAAATTTGAACCTGCATTCAGATCCGGGCCTTGTATGTATATCCCCTTGCACATTGGCACATACAACATATCATACATACAAGCCACAGACTTCAAATTATGATGAAGCATATCACAATCGCCTCAAAGTCTAACTTGTACCTAAACCTTTGCATCTTTATTTTGTTTACGTGAACATACAATCGCAATATACATTTCGCGGACCTCAAATGACTATGAAGCACTTTGAAATTCAAATCGGGTCTGGTTTGCATCTCTTTACTTGTATATTTCCTTGCATATCAAATCATACAAAATGCAATATACATACAATGGACCCCAGCCATTTATTCATCAGATTTGAAAAACTTTCAAATCTGGGCCTTGTATCTCCTTTTGTTTGTATATCGGCATATACATGCAAGCTGCCGATTTCAACACCTTGTCAATCGGATTGCATGTTCATTCCAGATTCTGGCTTATATATTAGGAATGCATATTTGAACATACAATTGTAAATATACAAATGGTGGGCCCCAGCTTTGTAACCTGCCTTGGATGTGTCATCTTGTATATCGCCGCTGATGCATATAACCAACATATAATCCGCCATGTATATCCGCGGGTCCCACCCTTTATATGTCAGCCCCTTGCAAATTTCCCTTTATATGGCGAATGCACATTTGCCTTGTACATTTTGCTTTGTATGTAAGATACAAATCCCTTTGTATGTGAGGTGATCCCCACCAAATGTTTCTCTGCCACCTTGTATAATGCTGAACATAGAAGACCATTTATACATTGCACTGTAGCGAATGCATGTCCGCTCCTTTGTATGTAGTCATTGCATGTTCAAACATACAAAACAAATATACATGCAAACTTGATATACATTCAAGGAATATTCCTAGAATCTATGATAGATTCCACAATGTATATGTACCTTTTTCGAGCCTGATATGCATTGCGAAATGCATATAACTAATTTTTCACCATTTTGAAAGCTGATTGAAATCTCTGACCCGCCAATGCACATTTGACCTACATGTATATACAAACAACCTTGTATATACAAAGCGACATGCATACAATGGAAATTTTTGCACTTTTCAACTGCAAAGACCAAAAGACTTAGAATTTTTTGGATTTTTTGGGAAGGTGCCTGCATATTTAAATGCTTGAAACCTGAATGTTTATGCAGGCACTAACATAGGCTCTATCTGGGGATGCATGCCTCTTGCAGGCATGGAGAGAACCTTAGATCTCTGGGATGTAGACCAGTCCTTTGTCCATTGGGCACAGAGTCAAACACATACCAACCTGCATCATAAAACATATTTAGTTAAAATTTACTTGGTGGCCCTAGGCCACCAAAAAGGAAAAACCAGAATTTTCCTCTGTCAAAGACTTGATTTTCTTCTGATCTCACTGGGTCAAGCTTGAAGATGCCGCCATGATTTACCTACAAACAAACCCTGTCATTTGCATATTCAAACATCTGATTAAGCTTTCTCCTATTAACCTTATGCAAACAACCATCATCATCAAGCAACATGTGAATGCCATATTCATCAAACAATGCATTCCCATATAAAATATAACATTTACCATCATCTATATGAGCACTATGCATTGTAAAATGATCTCCTAGCAGGACTAAAAACTGAAAGCACTCAAAGTCCACCACAAAGCTGGGAGTATCACGTCTCATTTTAATGTAAGATGGCATATCAAAGATAAAGCTCTCAAATCCACAATTGTGCACTTCATGCATACAATCATTAGCTACATCAAACTGGAAAGGATCAGACTCAAGCACATCTTTGCAATAACCTTCATGACATATGTTGATTTTTCTTTCATTAGGATGAAAATAAGAATCCTTATCAATCACAGTGCCTTGATTTTCACCATACTCAAATAGAACCTCCCTAGCATATGTATCAAAAAGGGTTGAACCAAGTGTTACAATTTCATTATAGTATGCCACTAGTTCATGGGCAGCCAAGCATACATTTTCATAACTAATGAATTCCTTGTGTGGGGGAGTATCAGCCTATGTGTCACAAACAAAGCCATAATCAAATATAGAACAATCAGGCTCAGCACTATTACTTGTTTCAATCTCTGATTGTTCCTCATCATCTCCATGTGTCTGAATAGAAGGCAGTGATTCAAAAGTGGAATTGCTCCTTTGTTTTCTTATTTCTTCTCTATCTTGAGCACAATACTCACAATCATCTCCACAAACCCATTCAAACAAGCATTCATTGCTGTCCATAACCTCATCATTGTTTTCAGAACCAGATACCTCAACCTTGAAATGGGAGTCACCATTGATCCTCTCATTGGTATCCTTGATTGGTGAACAATCTAGTTCAGCATTATTATTAGCAGTATGTTCAAGTATAGCATTCTCAACTTCTATCTTCTCATTTACACATTTATCTTCAAATGATGCCATGATCACTTGGTCATTTGCAGCTACACAACTACTATTCATCCTAAAACCTGTGGACAGGGAATCCTGCATGTGCTCACTCCTCATTTTTTCTGTATTGTCTAAGAACTTGTATGCCATCTGCATACTTGTTATCTTGAATTCTCTCAATATTGCACTAGAGCCCTTTTCAAAAGCTTCAAAATATATGCCAATGTAGGCTAAAGTATCAGGTCTGAAGTCTTCAGGAATTTGTGAAAGGACTACTGCAAATCTATGATTGAAATCAATAGTGGGCTCTTCATCTTGTCTTCTAATTTCCATTAACCTTGCAACAAGATCAACAGGTTCTCTTGAAATTCCTTTCTAAAATAGTCAACAAGTTCATCCCAACAGGCAAAGGATTTCTTTGGAAAGCTCAAATACCAATCTCTAGCTCTTGTACCAAAGGATCTAAAAAAAACCTCATCCACATATCCTCATCCCTAATGAGTGTTTCTTCATAAAGATGTGAAATGTTTGGATATGTGCACCCCCATCACACACATTGTGACCACTAAATCTACGTATTTGATTATAAATCTGAGTAGGCATACTTTCAACTTCATAATCAACCCATGACAAATCTAATTGGTCATATAAAGGATCAAAAGGGTTGACAAGAGATTTAGCATTATGACTAGCAGGCACAATAGGGTTACTATTTAACTGAGCCTACCAAGCCTCTAAGGATATCAACCTATTCTTTATCTCTTCAATTTTTTTACACAACACTTCATCCCCCTCCTGGCTAAGTATGGGTGAATACATATTTGGATTCATATAAATTTTACTTTCAGACATTTTATGTCTACCCAAGACTTAAGACTTCCCCTTGGCATCTAGCTTATGCAATAAAACAACAAAAATAAGTGGGAAGAAGCCGTGTACCTTTTCTCATCCAGATGCTGAAGTCTTGAATAGAGAATCTTTTACCACAACATACATCAACCTTTCATGTGCACTAAAATCTTTTTTGCAGAGTCGCCACCTCTCCAAAGAGGATAAAATTTTCAAACAACTGAAAGCTCATCATAGTACAAATATTTTTCTGAGTTCATTCCACCAGTAGAGCACCATTATTCACATGAAATCTTTAGATATGCAGCAATGATTTCACACTGTTTGACTCTATCCCCAGTAGAGTCACCAAATATGTTGCTTCTCAATCTGACTGGATGTTTCCCAGTTATCCCTACAAGGTAGACATCATTGATCAATAGGATTTCTGGGCCAGATGCCAACAGTACAGGAGATAGACTATAAATATCTCTTTTTCTTTAGGCTTTGCAGAACCAAGGGGGTATTCCCTATTCAACATCCATGAGATATGCTTATGAACTAACTGGGATGTTGATATAAAGCAGATAAATCCTCTTTTATGCAGACCAAAACTGTGAAATAAGTGCAAAGGGGCTAGCTTTGGGCCTATGCTCAGTTGTGAGTTAGAGGATTTTGGTCCTAAAACTTCTTCTAATGTCCTAATGGTTTGTATTGGAAGTTTGAGTTTGTTTTTTGTTATTTTGATGCAAAACTAGGACCTTGGGTGTAACCTCAATACAAGACCAGACTGGGGACTACTCAGGGCTTAGAGTCAATAGACATATAAATGTGAATGTTTACCATAGACTTAAAATAATAATCAGATTTCAAGGGGGTTTTGTGATGTCTGCCTTACAGACACTACCCAAGACTAAGTATTCAGTTATTTCTGCTTACAAACATCCTTACTGCAATATATTCTTCCCAATACTTAACCCAAAACATTTAATCTACTCATTGAGCAGAAGTAAAAGATCAAGCATTCAACATAGCAAACCCATGTCCCAGAATCTCAAACACCCCTTAGCTATTTAGATTCAGAAGAAAAACACATTTAACTTGGAGACAAATAACAAAACACATGCAATGAAGCATTACTCATTTAAATCAACATGAAACTGATGAATTTTATGTATAACACATTCGACATACAACTCATAAACTCACAAGGCACAAAGCTGAGCCACCAGCGAAGATGTATCTTATTACAGCACCAAAATTTGTCCAGCTTTCAACAACACAAATGAGTAACATAGTCTACCTTTTATAACAAGACTGTGTACTCAGCAAAATTTACATGGCAATTCAAAATTCCTGTCAGATACACCACACACAAAATGGCACCCAAAACATTAAAAGCATAGGCAGAACTGGAAAGAAAAATAGGTGAGCTCGGGAGATGTGCCGCTGCTCGCAGATTTTCCTCATAAATCCTGTAGTTAGCCCGTCAACTCCATCGACCATGCCTCTGTAAATAGCCAATAATGACTCACCTACCCGCGGTCTCCTGGAGTGCAGCAGCCTGCGAGTCTTAGAACTTTTCCCGCCCAAAAACAACTGCATATGCATAGGAAAATCCTTTGCCGAAGGTTTAAAACACACACGTCAATCTTACTCACCTATCACTGGGATCAATGGCGTCAAAACACGCTAAAAAGTCACCCACCAATGTTATCGTGCCACATCAGCACCCTATGCATCCATTGCTGACTTTTCTGCCATCCATTTTGCCCTTTTCGCCCTTATATATGCAGTTGAAAGTGAGATTGTATATACATACAGTCACTTACATACAAGGTGGATCCCAAGACACTATAGAACAAATTTGAACCTGCATTTGGATCTGGGCCTTGTATGTATATCCCCTTGCACATTGGCACATACAACATACCATACATACAAGCCACAGACTTCAAATTATGATGAAGCATATCGCAATCACCTTAAAGTCTGACTTGTACCTAAACCTTTGCATCTTTATTTTGTTTATGCGAACATACAATCGCAATATACATTCCGCAGACCTCAAATGACTATGAAGCGCTTTGAAATTCAAATCGGGTCTGGTTTTCATCTCTTTATTTGTATATTTCCTTGCATATCACATCATACAAAATGCAATATACATACAACGGACCCTAGCCATTTATCCATCGGATTTGAAAAACTTTCAAATTCGGGCCTTGTATCTCCTTTTGTTTGTATATCGACATATACATGCAAGCTATAGATTTCAACACCTTGTCAACTGGATTGCATGTTCATTCCAGATTCTGGCTTGTATATTAGGAATGTATATTTGAACATACAATCGCAAATATACAAGCGGTGGGCCCTAGCTTTGTAACCTACCTTGGATGTGTCTTCTTGTATATCGCCGTCAATGCATATAACCAACATACAATCTACCATGTATATCCATGGGTCCCACCCTTTATATGTTGGCCCCTTGCAAATTTCCCTTAATATGGTGAATGCACATTTGCCTTGTACATTTTGCTTTGTATGCGAGATACAAACCCCTTTGTATGTGAGGCGATCCCCACCAAATGTTTCTCTGCCACCTTGTATAATGCCGGACATACAAGACCATTTATACATTGCACTGTAGCGAATGCATGTCTGCTCCTTTGTATGTAGCCATTGCATGTTCAAACATACAAAACAAATATACGTGCAAACCCGATATACATTTAGGAAATATTCCTAAAATCTATGATAGATTCCACAATGTATATGAACCTTTTTTGAGCCCAATATGCATTGCAAAATGCATATAACTGATTTTTCACCATTTTGAAAGCCGATTGAGATCTTTGACCCGCCAATGCACATTTGACCTACATGTATATACAAACAGCCTTGTATATACAAAGCGACATGCATACAACAAATTTTTTTGGACTTTTCAACTGCAAAGGCCAAAAGACTTAGAATTTTTTAGATTTTTTGGGAAGGTGCCTGCATATTTAAATGCTTGAAACCTGAATGTTTATGCAGGCACTAACATGCCCTACATTTTCTTCTCTGAAATTTTCTAAATGAGCATTTGAATATGGGATAGTTTTAAAAATTTCTTCAAATTATTATGCTCAGGGGAATGGTTTAGTTGAGTCCACAAAAAAGATTTTATTGGATATAATTAAGAAACTAATTGTAAAAAATGCCAGAGAATGGAATACGTTGTTAAAATATGCATTGTGGGTAGATAGGACTAAGGTTAAGTCAGCCTTAGGCAATGCACATTATCACTTAGTTTATGGGACTGATCCCATACTTCTAGTGAACTTAAGAATACCTGTCTAGAAGTTTGATAATGAATATTTAGGATTTGATGATCATAGAGAAGCCATGATAATCCAAATGTTACAATTGGATGAGAAGAGGGATCAAGCTATTGAAAAGTTTGCCAAACATCAAGCAGTGGTCAAAAGATGGTTTGATAAAAGAGCAAGAGTCAAAACATTTAGAATATCAGACTTAGTATTGTGTTGGGATAAAGCACATGAAAAGAAAGGAAATCATGGAAAGTTTGACAAGTTATGGTTAGGTCCATTACAAGTCGCAAATATAATAGGAGATAATACATTCAGGCTCAAGACCTTGACTGGGGAAGATGTGCCATTACCTATTAATGACCAACATTTGAAACATTACTTTTAGGCTTGAGGTGAAGGTAGTTGGTATGTTATGTATCATAGTGTAAATAATGAATAGTTTTGTTGGGTTTTGTCTTGTTTTGTTTTGTTTGTTGTGTTGGTTTGTGTGTTGTGTTACCTTGGTAGGGATGTTTGTTTTGTTTTGAAGTATACAGGAGTAGATTAATCACCACTAAAAACAATAGAAAATTTAGAACATTCAGGTTAATTATTTGAAACTTATGCATAATTTGTTGTGACTGTCATAAATGTAGAAAATGGTTTGGCTTGTGAAATTTTGTATTAAATAACTGTGGGTTGAGTATTCAAGGGAAGTTTCTCACAATGACACCTAAAATCCTTGGGTTTGTTGAACATACCAGTGTAGATGTTAGGTGAAAAATTAGAGGTCACCCTTGCTACCATTACAATTCTCAGCTTAATTTCGGCAAGTGATCACACCTTGCATCTTGAAGTTACAATAGTAATATCTTATAAAGTCTCTATATTACACAAAATATAAAAAATAAGTAAACAAATAAAATAGATTTTACTAAAAATCTAGATTAAGTCATCTAAGTAACTTTACCGAGGCTATAGACGCTTGCTAGTAGTGGGGCTCTACTTAGGAGAATTGTAACGATAACCTTGTCGGGGCTATAGACACCTGCTGCCAGCAAGGCTCTATCTGGTTGGCTATGAGGGAATGACATCAACTATGTAGTTTAATATCAGTCACTAGTTTATTCAACTTATTTTTAAGATGAGGATTATTAATCACATGCACCCACTTAAACTCAATTAAGAGATTCAAGCACTTTATTGAATACATTAGGTCTCAAGTTAAATAATGATCTACAGAAGAGAAAGTTGGAAGTTATGAATTTATTTCATTTAGTTTTCTTTAATGGTTTTAATTTAATTGTTCTGTTTGGTTGCTAGTTGTTGTGATGCTCACAACACGCCCCATTTTACTTCTTAGCAAAATGAGGACCCCTGCAATAGCTGTGGCTTTTTGCTTGGGTGTAGGTCTGCTTGGTGGTAAAAGGGAAAAGGAGGTAAAGGGTACAAACCTTGTTGATAATTGAAAAAATTAGCATTAAGTACTAGAGTAGAATAGGGGTGAATTCTTTGTCAAAAATAAACAAGGGTTGCTTTTTGAACCATTTCAAAATTCCCAATATTATGCAAGATATGCATGTTTTGGTAAAATGCATTATATGAAGGTTTGTATGTTGCATGTACAAGGTTGTTTGTATGTGGGGTCATTGTATGAGTCTCATAGAGTTATCAGGTTTATGAATCATTATACTTGTATGCATATTATTAATGTTTTAATCTTTACATACAAGTTGGACCCGACTGGATTCAGAAGTAAAATGGATAATTGGTTAAGTCCATGGTTTGTATCTTGGGTTGTATGTTTGGTAAAAAGAAAGATACAAGGTGATATACAACACAATATACATGTCACAGACCCAAGGAGAATATGAAATTTGGTTATATTAAATTATGTTTCATGATTTGTATGTTGCATGCTTCAGGTTATACCTTTCGATATACATACAACATGAAAGTCAAAGAGAATTAAAATCTGATACAAGTGATGCATCGTACCTTAATGTATATTGAAAGATGCATTCACTTTATATACATGTATAGAGCTGAAAGGTTATGCAATATGGTTTATAAAAGATGAGGAGTCTGGGATGATTATACAAAGGAGTTTGCATGTATCGAGGATTGTATCTAAGAATAGATACAAATATTGTTGTTTCGTTAATAATACAAGTGGGAAAGTAAAGTGGGTCCCACAACTTGTATCTCAAGATTGTATATTGTACCAACAGATGAATATACAAGCCAATATAGAAGCAAAGATACAAAAAAAGGATGCAAGACAGATTTCAAAAGCGAATTAAATAAAGGAAAGGTTTTGTATGTCTGGGGCGATTGTATGTTAACAATGTACAATCCTGATATACAAAGAAATAAAAGACATTACCCGAAAGATAAAAGGTAAAAAGGGGCTTGTATAGGTTGATGTATGTGCACTTGTATCTATGTCACATACATTGTGATATACAAACTAAAGATACAAGCATGGATATAAAAGAAAAGGGAATAACATTGTTTATGGCTCATGGCATATATGTTTGCATATTGAAAAGATGCAAAAGGGACATACAAAGAACAATATACAAAGAAAGATACAAGAAAATGCTATGTATGCAGAAATTAAACTAACGGGTAGAAGGTTTAAAATAAAATATTGAAACAAGAAACCAAAGCCATAGGCGCATTAATTGCTGTAATTAATGCCAATCTAACACTGAAAAGAGTAAAATTCAGCAGGTTAGGGTAAATTAAAAGCTTTTTTTTTTTTCAAATTTACATTGTCAAAAATTAAAATTGCAGAAAGAAGAATTGCTATAGAAATTGAACAAATTCATCGCGCGATGGAATTCCAGAAGCTAGAAAAAAGTAAAAAATGATAAAGTAAGTCAATGATGTAAGGTTGAGTTGTCAAGAGGTACAGGTATTTATCTTAAACACCATTATAGTTCAGTTAGTTAAAAATGCAAGTAACTTTCAGTAATTTCATTTTGAAACGTAAGCATTCATTAAACTACTATGTTTAATTGTTAATTAGTTGGGATGGGTTAAACAATGTGAAAGTCAAAACCAGAAAAGACAAATGGGGGTTAGGGTAAAATAGAAAATTCATAGTAAAACCCTAGGTAAGAAGGTAAAATAGAAATTAAAAGAAGGGATTTTTATAGGATGGCCCCAAAACAGAAAAAGGTAGATACAGGAGGTGAAGTTAAAAAAGAAAGGAAGCCGCGCAAAGAAATAGAGGAGGAGTTGCCACTACATAGAGGGTACCTGTCATTGATCAGTACAAGTGGAGTGGGAATGAACACAAACATAGGAAATTATGACGCAGAGGATGTGTTGTAGAAAATCATAGCAATAGATGATACACCATACATGTGGTGTATATGGGAGAGTGGATTGTATAGGGCTATGGTTTTTCCATGAGCTATGGAAGCTAAGGATTTGTGTCTAGATTGCATATACTTGTATGATCCAGCTACCAGGAAAATAATGTTCCACGATAGACTCATTGCAGATTTATCCACAGAAGGGATTATAAGAACATTTGGTTTGGAAATACATGAGAAAATGGTGGATATTGATATAGATCAATATAATGAAAATTTCAATAACAATAAGAGTGATTGTAGAATCAAGATCTTCTACAGTTGGTACAGTGCAGAAAATAAGCCCAAAGCTGTGGCAAGAGTACACAAGAATCTACAAAGAGTATACTTGAATGAAGAAATATACTTGATGATTACAATGTTAAGCAAATTAGTGGGATTGATAGATGGTACTAAGTGTGAGCCTTGGATGTTCACTGTCATCAAATTCATGAGGGAAGCGAAAAAAGAGCAAGGACAAATTCACTGGGCTAAGGCTATAAGCACAACCATATGGAAATAGGTAATCTTAAGAAAGAAAAAGATGATGCCTTTCTATTTGTCCTCATATATATTATATTCCTGTGCAACAAAGGTTCAACCATTCATACATGGGATAGACAAGGTTGGAACCTTAGGAAATGGTCCAGATTAGAAGCTGGTATATGAACATTACCTAGATTTACAAGAAGAGAATGCATTGAGGAAGTATGCTCTAGTGAATGATGTATTATATACATACATGGTTATAATTCTAAGGGAAGAGCTAGATAAGAGATTATCTAAAGATGTAGTGGATACAATTGGTCTGCACAGTTCCTAGTATATTCAATTTCAGCATTTTACTTATATTAGAACTGAGGGATTTGAAGGAAAGTCCTTCATGCTACCTAGGTATCCTTCCAATAAATTGATTATTCTAGAGTTCTCAAGGCAGAACTTGAATGCCTTTAAGATGTACAAAAAGAGGTTTAATAGAGGAAATCTTAAGGTACCTTGGGCAGTTGGTAGGTATTCATGTTACAGTGAAGAGGTTGCTGGTTATTCATAAAAAGAGTTGATGTATTATGGATTTGAGGAGTTTGAGTTGGCCCGAAGGTTTGATACCTTTCATAGAATCCAAAATACTATTGATTCTAAATTCAAACATCAAATACATATTGAAGATTTTTGGTCGGACTGTAAGAATGATAAAGAGGTAAAAAAGAGAGCTCATAAAAGATTAATAGTAGACCAAATGAGGTCTATGGGAGACATCTATGTTCCCCCAGAGGTTAAAGAAGATGATAAATTATTGCACCATAGTTATGAAAGTGCCAGGCTTGCTCCTATCAGAGAGCTTGATTGGTCACAACCATGGAACACATCCTTGGACACATTGTCCAAACCAATTATCTTGTTTTTGAAGACATGGTTGAAAGATAGAAATGAAGAGCTTAAGCTAAAGGAGTGGAGATTACATATCCAAAGAAAGGAAAAAAGAGAGTAAGGGAGCATAATGATGATCTCCAATGCTTCTATGAAAAGAAAAGAAAGATTGTGGAAGCCAAAATTATGGAGAAGGATAAAAATGCTACTCTGATGGATTCTTATGCATTAGGAGTAACAGTAGCAGTGTCATCTGGCACATTTGTGGAGGCAAAGTCATTAAGCCAAGATATTAGTACAGAAGAAGCACAAGCCTCTAAAGAAATAACAGGACAAAAGGTCAGGAAAGCAATACCAGTGAGCATGTCAAAAGGGGAGACTTTAAAAAAGAGTTAAGTTATAGGAGCACAACAGGTAGGTGCTAAGTTGAGTGATATACCTGGTGCATCCACCTCAGCAGAAAAAAGACAAGTATATGCTCAGGTAAAGACAATATTGGCTGAAGAAATGCTACATGGGTCAAAAGTGCATAAAGCCAAATAGGTCACTGAGACTGTCCACATTGAAGATGACAGCAGTGAAAATGAAGAGAAAGAAATGGATTCAGGAAAAGAATTTAGAATGGAAGAAGAAGAATCCAGTGAATTTTTAAGTGAGGAAGAAGAGAAAGACACTCATACTGAAATGGAGATTGAATAGGGTTTAGTGTCTGAAAAGGAAACGGTACAAGAAGAATTAGGAATAATAGATCGTTTTGGTATCTTGGTTTCTCCTGAAATAATAAAGGATGTGCAAGATGTAGCACATAAAATTGAAGACTCTAAAAAAGAAGATGCACCTGAGGAAATAGTAAAGGAAACATTTGCTCAAACCAAAGAAGAAATAAGAGCTGGTACCTCTGGTGTAGATGTATTAAATATTCTAAACATGTATGGTGAACAAAGCGAAGAGGAAAAGAATATAGAAAGCAAAAAGGAACAAGGGAAAGAGACAAAAGAAGCTGATACAATGGTAAGTTCACCTTTACAAACAGAACAAGTACAAAAGGAAGGTGAAACTGCAGAAGATGTAGCAAATAAACCTGAAGATGAAGAAAATACAGAAAACATTGATGAAGATAAATTTGAAAAACAAATAGAAGATATAGACATGATAAATGTAGAACAAGCACATAAAGAAAAAGACCAAGAGATATAATCATCGAGGAGAGAAGGTCCCGAGGAAGAGGATGAAGGTGGAGGGGATACATAAATTGAAGAGGAAGAAAATGAGGGTGAGTCTAAATAGCAGAATGATCCCATGGTATAACAGCAGCCTCATCCACAATAGCAATAGGAACAACAACAACAATAAGAGTAGGAAGAAGTAGAAAGGCCTTAAGAAGAGGTAATAAGTGAAGAAAAGACTGCTGAAAGCACAAAAGAAGTCCCAGGCTGGTTAGGTGCAGAGATAAGGAAAGAAAAGGTGGAGGTACAATTAGTACCTATAGACATCAAAAGTCTATTGGGTGATACAATGCCAAGGAAAGAAAGAAGAAAGTCCAAAACCATGTCAACAATACAAAGGGGTCCAGATGGATCCAGAACGTTGAACTTGGCCATACCACAAAAAGAGAAGGCAAAAGGAGAAATAATGCTAGATGAATAAAAAATACTCAATTTTGACCTAGGGCATACAACAAGGGAACAACACATAACTAAATGGGAGGATATGCACTAGGCTATAGCAAAAAATGTTAAAGAAGGATAAAGATAAATAAGAATATTTGAAAGGACACATTGTACAATTACAACAATTCATTAGGGGAATATTTGATCTGAATAGAACAGTACCTTAATTGCCTAGTGAAATAGTAGTTGTGTCTAAAGATGAAATAAAAGATATGGAAAATAATAGGCTTAAAGCCAATGTTTTTGAAGAGTGGTTCAAGGACTTCATGCAAGAAGGATAAGAGGTAATTAAACAAGTAGTGAAAGGATCGGAATTGGATGCAGTAGAAAAGAGTAAATGCAGTATGCTTGTATATAATGGTCAAGTTAGAAGAGAAGAGTGCAAATTTGAATTGGAACAGCTAGAGGAAATTGAAGAGAGGGTAGAGGAATTAATAAATGAAGGAGTAATAACCCCTTCAATGGCGAATCAAGTGCCACAGGTAAGGTTGGAATTAAAATTTGAAGAGGGTAATCTCAGAAGGTGCATAGTAGCCACTCAGGGTTTAGAAGAAAAGGTAGATAACATGATCAAAATGCATAAAGTGATAGTGGAAAGGCTCTTAGATCATGAGTGCATGGATAAACCAACATATGAACTTGAAAGAGCATTAATAGAATTTAAGACCATTTTTACACCATGTATGGAGAATCCAAAGGCATATCTAAGTAAACAAATGATTGATTCATTGATGGAGGAAAATTCCAAGATGAAGAAATACAATAAGAAGAGCGAAGGCTCAGATAAAGAAGAAAAGAACTGAAAGAAGGGGTTACAATGCAGGAATATGTATGGACAAAGTGTCCAAGGGGAGATTGCACCTTTATAGAAGGTGTAATAACTAACTTCAAACCATATTTGAAAGAGTAAGAAAATGTAAAAGGAGCGAACAATACTAATAAAAGGATAAAGTAAAGGGTATCTACGGGCAAAGTCTACAGGAAAGCAGAAGTCAAAGGGAGGGAATATTATTTTTGAAAAGATTCTAGTGGCATCCTTTGAGGAAGAAAAGTTACCATAAAGATATTTTGAAGAAATGGTTAGGAACAAATGTACACCCTTGATCGAGAATAGATGAATACTAACTGTAGATTGGGTTTGTATTCGTAGCAGTATGAAGCTTCAAATTCTATATAAGAAGCTCTGCTACTTGTTTATTAGTTACATAGGGATTTTTGAGATATAGCTTGTGTTAGTGCCTGCATAAACATTTAGGTTTTAAGCATTTAAATATGCAGGCACCTTCCCAAAAAATCCAAAAAATTCTGTCTTTTGGCCTTTGCAGTTGAAAAGTGCAAAAAATTCCATTGTATGCATGTCGCTTTGTATATAAAAGGCTGTTTGTATATACATGCAAGTCAAATGTGCATTGGTGAGTCAGAGATCTCAATCGGCTTTCAAAATGGTGAAAAATTAGTTATATGCATTTCGCAATGCATATCAGGCTCAAAAAAGGTACATATACATTGTGGAATCTGTCGTAGATTCCAAGAATATTCCCTAAATGTATATCAGGTTTGCATGTATATTTGTTTTGTATGTTTGAACATGCAACGGCTACATACAAAGGAGCAGACATGCATTCGCTACAGTACAATGTATAAATGGTCTTGTATGTTCAGCATTATACAAGGTGGCAGAGAAACATTTGGTGGGGATCGCCTCACATACAAAGGGGTTTGTATCTCGCATACAAAGCAAAATGTACAAGGCAAATGTGCATTCACCATATAAAGGGAAATTTGCAAGGGGCCGACATATAAAGGGTGGGACTCACGGATATACAAGGTGGATTGTATGTTGGTTATATGCATCGGTGACGATATATAAGAAGACACATATAAGGTAGGTTACAAATCTGGGGCCCATCGCTTGTATATTTGTGATTGTATGTTCAAATATACATTCCTAATATACAAGATGGAATTTGGAATGAACATGCAATCTGGTTGACAAGGTGTTGAAATCCGTAGCTTGCATGTATATGCCAATATACAAACAAAAGGAGATACAAGGCCCAGATTTGAAAGTTTTTCAAATCCGATGGATAAATGCCTAGGGTCCATTGTATGTATATTGCATTTTCTATGATGTGATATGTAAGGAAATATAAAAGTAAAGAGATGCAAACTGGACCCGCTTTGAATTTCAAAGCGTTTCATAGTCATTTGAGGTTCGCAGAATGTATATTGCGATTGTATGTTCGCGTAAACAAAATAAAGATGCAAAGGTTTAGGTACAAGTCAGACTTTAAGGTGATTGTGATATGCTTCATCATAATTTGAAGTCCGTGGCTTGTATGTATGGTATGTTGTATGTGCCAATGTGCAAGGGGATACACACACAATCCGAATGCACGTTCAAATTTGTTCTATAGTGTCTTGGGATCTGTCTTGTATGTAAGTGATTGTATGTATATACAATCTCACTTTCAACTGCATATACAAGGGCAAAAAGGGTAAAATGGATGGCAAAAAAGTCAGTGATGGATGCATAGGGTGTTGACGTGGCATGATAACATTGGTGGGTGACTTTTCAGCGTGTTTTGATGCCATTGATCCTAGTGATAGGTGAGTAAGATCGATGACTATTTTTTAAACCTTCGGGGAATGATTTTCCTATGCATATGTAGCTGTTTTTGGGTGGGAAAAGTTCTAAGATTCACAGGCCGCTGCACTCCAGGAGGCCGCGGGTAGGTGAGTCATTATTGGCTATTTGCAGAGGCATGGCCGATGGAGTTGACGGGCTAACTACTAGATTTATGAGGACAATCTGCAAGCAGTGGCACATCTCCCGAGCTCACCTATTTTTCTTTCTAGTTCTGCCTGTGATTTTAATGTTTTGGGCACCATTTTTGGTGCAGTGTATCTGGCAGGAATTTTGAATTGCCATGTAAATTTTTTTGAGTACACAATCTTGTTATAAAAGGCAGACTGTGTTACTCATTTGTGTTGTTGAAAGTTGGACAAATTTTGGTGCTATAATAAGATAAAACTTCGCTGGTGGCTTTGTTTTGTGCCTTGTGAGTTTATGAGTTGTATGTCCAATGTGTTATACATAGAATTCATTAGTTTCATGTTGATTTAAATGAGTAATGCTTCATTGCATGTGTTTTGTTATTTGTCTCCAAGTTGAATGAGTTCTTCTGAATCTAAACAGCTAAGGGGTGTTTGAGATTCTGGGACATGGGTTTGCTATGTTGAATGCTTGATGTTTTACTTCTGCTCAATGAGTAGATTAAATGTTTTAGGTTAAGTGTTGGGAAGAATATATTGCAGTAAGGATGTTTGTAAGCAGAAATAACTGAATACTTAGTCTTGGGTAGTGTCTGTAAGGCAGACATCACAAAACCCCTTTGAAATTTGATTATTGTTTTAAGTCTATGGTAAACATTCACATATATATGTCTATTGACTCCAAACCCTGAGTAGGCACCAGTCTGGTCTTGTATTGAGGTTACACCCAAGGTCCTAGTTTTGCATCCAAATACCAAAAAACAAACTTAAACTTCCAATACAAACCATTAGGACATTAGAAGTAGTTTTAGGACCAGAATCCTCTGATTCACAACTGAGCATCGGCCCAAAGCTAGCCCCTTTGCACTTATTTCATAGTTTTGGTCTGCATAAAAGAGGATTTATCTACTTTGTATCAACATCCCAGTCAGTTCTTAAGCATATCTCATGGATGTTGAATAGGGAATACCCCCCTTGGTTCTGTAGAGCCTAAAGAAGAAGAGATATTTATAGAGTCTATCTCCTGTACTGTTGGCCCTTGGTCCGAAAATCCTATTGATCAACGATGGCTACCTTGTAGGGATAACTGGGAAACATACAGTCGGATTGAGAAGCAACAACTTGCACTTGTAATTTGTTTGAACATTTGATTAGAGAAGTATTTTAGTTTAGAGGAGGAGGTCGCCTGTGTCTACACTAAGGAATTGGCGGAGTGTCTATCTTCCTTATTGTATCTGTAAGATATTTGTAAGTTTTCTATTGATTTGATTAATGAAGCAAAAGTTCATTCATACATTGTAAACCATATATGACTATGTACTTTAAATGTAAGTAAATTTGGGATTCTACGTCTATTTTCAGAGTGTTTTCTGACTCCTACTTGTATCTGAAGTATTACCTCTTTAAAAGATTGCAATCTTGGATGTGTGTTCATGAAAATACTTAGGGTTTCACATTTGGAGATTTAGTCTGTTGATTTGATCAAGTTTGATGTATTTCTTACAACATGAATAACAGAGCATTTAGATCCTATAGTAAAATGATATTCAATTCAAATTTCTCTTACTTTTCTCCCAAACATTTGAAATAATTAGCTCAAACGCAGAGATTTTAAGGAAATTGTCTTGCATTTGAAAGAAACATGAAGAATTTGTGTTAATATTTGACAATTTTCCCATAAATTTAAAAAAAAAGCTTGTTTCATTATAAATCATGCAAAGCTTCATGATATAGTAGTAAATTTATGCAAAAAATAAATACTTTGTTGATATTTGCAACAATTTGCATAATTCGAGTCTAGTGAGTCACAAATCATCTTAAATCAAGTAAGGCCCCTTGAATATTACAATTTCACATCAACCTACTGAATTATCTACAAGGTCAGGACCTGACCATATTGAAACTTGGGATTAAGAACTTTTAAGTGATTTCTTCATATCTTTCAAGACAGTTTAGGTTCATTTTGTGAATTTTAACTTTTGTTATGAATGTGTAAAAACAATCATCAACAAGACCCTAAATGGATGTAAATTCAACCTAAGATGCACCCAATCTCAAATCCAAGGGACCTCAAGATTAGACTAAATCACTACTATGTTTTTATACCTAATTATGCACCATATCTAAGCACACTAGTGATGATATGTCCTAATTTAGATGATATACTAAGCTAAACTAGTACTAGAATTGCATTAATTCTAACAGATGTGAGCACTCAAATTGGTAGAATAACTTTGCATCAAATGACTTGTTCCAAATTAGAGGTGGAGGCCTCAATTTATAGATTTTTGGAAATGGGATTGGAGGGCTATGATCAATTTGGAAGATCAATGGTGGAGATTGCTTGAGGATCCTCAAGCAAGGAGAATTGGACAAATTACATGTTTGGATTGGATGAGAAGGTTGCCCCAATATTCAAGGGATGATCAATGGATGAGAATGTAAGTTTGAATGGATGGATGGCTAGGATTAAGGAGTTGTATGACATGTAAGGACTCATTTATGAAAAGGTAAAGCTTTGACTTTGTGAGGAATTTTAAATTCCATGGAGAGGACAAGTGGAATTTAAAATTAGAAGAATAGTTTTCAAATAGTGCCACATGGAATTTTAAATTGGAAGGAAGAGTGACACATGGAGTACGATGGAAGAAATAGGACAAATGTACTCAATTTGGAAGATTTTCCCATGCTTCCAAAGTATCACTTGTCATGTACATGTGTGTACGTTGGATGACAAGTGGACTTCTAGAAACATGGGGGTTTGTAATGATGCATTAATTAAATCTAATTCATGTGCACATAGATTCGAAGAAAATAATTATGATTACAAGAAGTAATCAAAAGTGCAGAAAAGAGGGAATTAAATACATATGGTAATTTATTTAATTTTTGGAATGAACTATAGTAAAAAATATTTAATTTTCAAACTATAGTAGAATAATTTAATTTTTATGATAGGATAAAGTGCAGAACAAATTAATTAAATAATTAAAAATTATTTAATTAATAATTAGATTAGATGAAGTGATGTGGGTGGATTAGGGCTGAATGCATGGGTGGATGAAATTGGTTGTGACCATTTTCAGGTGTCTACAACTTGATTCAAGGTCCTCAACTTGAACTGAGCCATAGATGCGACTGCGTGAATGGAAGAAGAGATATGGCTCCCAAACCTGAGATCACCCCAGATGGAATAGATAGGCCTTTCTTTGGTCAATTGATCAGAAACTCTCAAACCTAGTCAAGTTTTGGCCATAGGAGTTTGAAATGGTTGCCTACAAACTACTTGGTGATCCAGTCAAGCAGTTATGGTAAGATGCCATAATGGAGAAGTGTCCTTCTATCTTTATGGAAACAATTTCTAAACCTATTAATAGAAGTATTGAAGAGAACAATGACAACTCATACAAAGTTTTATAACACTCAATGCACTAACCAAAGATATGATCAATATGATTATGTAGTTATGTTTGTTGAAATACACAATGTGTAATTGCAAAATTATGAATTTTCAAATCAAGGATCTAAAATGATGCAAGATTACTATGCCTTTTCAGATTTGATGAATATTGATGTAACTAATATGATCAAGCAAGAAAATTTTAAAACCCTAATGCAAAATTTTATCAAAATGCAAGCTTTTTTGAAAACCTAAATATGCTTTTTTTTCCAAATTATGCAAGATTTTCAAATGAATATTGATAAATATGCCATAAATTAATGCAAGATTTGATTTGAGCAATTAGCAAGATGCAAATGCTTGAAGCTGCGGGTTCACCAAAATGTTTAATATGAAAAAGGTGTAAAGTGACAACTAGGATGCACACTAGATCAAACCCTTTTTTAATATAACATTCAAAACAAGACCGAGCCAAATCACTACCAAGTGAAGGTGGACTCAACTATAGATCTTGTACTCAGGGATGTTATAGACTATCAAACCCTAGGTTAACAATGCATGAAATCCTAGTTCTACAATGAACATCTTGTAACAAAAAATAAACAACAGCAATCCAAAATCCAATTGTATATGGATGATCAGGAAGATGATAGCACCTATTTACTAGAAGTAGAGGTGTCGAAGGTCTAATTCAGGATTTCCCAAGTCCTCAATGGAAGTTTTTGCTCAAGGTCTTGTTGATGTGTTTTTTGTGCACATGCAAACTCAGAATAAAATACTAAGTATTCTATCCTCTCTTGAATAAAGTCTCTCAGGGCTAAACAATGTGATCCAGTGAGACAACTCCAAGGTTCATGATATGTTAGGTCTTGACTTGTAACGGATAGACTCAGTAGTTGATGTGATTTTGTAGAAAATCACAAAGGGACTTACACTGAATTTACTTCTTACTCCACTCAAATATGTTACTTCCTACTTATGAAATGGAATTTTTTAGACCGACTATGAAAAGAAAAGGCAAAAGATGAGGGTTAAGAGAGTTAATCTAAGGACAATGAGATAATGAAACATGATAGGATAGACAAATTCCTCACAACCTAACTCCGCTCCACCATGAGAACCAACAATTACATGAAGTAGGTGCAATCTTTTAAGGTAACCCAATGATTTTTATATTGTAAATCTCCATCCAAGCACCCACAACTAGCACAACTTGAACAATCTTCACAATCAAACTAAAGCATGTGAAGGCTTAGGCTAACTTTACAAGGTAAGTTACCTTCAACAATCCACAAAAAGTATGAACCATTAAGGAATTCATCAAATATCTTAACATATAAACATTATATCAATGAACTTTTTATTCTAATTCTACTCTACTTGGAAACATCTCTCCATCACATTCAAGAGTTTGAAACTATGCTAACATTCCACAATCACACAATATCACCATGTGAACCAACAATGAGCTTGTATTGATCTTAGAAGAGTATTTTTACAACAATTTCATATGTCTCTTCAATGATTTCAAGAAGTCTCCTTTTAGTCTACTATTCTGACATCATCTACTCCTACTCTTGATTGATCTCCCCCATTGTAAATGAAAGAAGTGAGCCTTATATAGACTCCAAAATTACATGAACGACCAAGATTGATTTACAAACCAATTGCTAAGATTGAGACAAGGCAGTTTGTTACAAAAGTTGCTATTTTTAGAAAATGAGAGAGGTAATGAAGGCATGTTTTCCAAGATTATAAGCTTAAAATGGAATCTTTGAGAATCTCCAACTTAGATGCCCTCTTTAGCCTATTTCTTGTAGGTACATTGAACTTGGACGGGTGATGTGGTAGATTGTGACTGGCTTGATGATATGAAGATGCCACCTCAGTGTTGAGCTAATTGGTTTGATCTTCAATGTGTTCACACTGCTTGAAATATTTTCCCAAATTATGGATTTTTTGAGTAGTCTTTAAACTTGGATTTTCACCTCTGGAACTTTGCATCTTTCAAACTTACAAATTTCAAAATTTGTCAAATTTCTTGATGTCTTCCATGCCTTAGTGTAATTTATGGATTTATGATGTACTTGCTCATTTCTCTTCTCATCTTCATGTATTCTTGCAGGATCCTAGCTCTAGATGGTGTAGTAGAAGATGTCTTTTTTCATGACTTCTTGGAGTAGATAGGTGCATGATAGATGTTTTCTCTTTCTTTGCCCACGTGCATAAAATGAGCGACCTCTGGATGATGACTCCCTCTCATGCATGGTGAAGTGATACTCCTGCTCCAGACATATGAAGTCTTCTTTGATGTATGAAGATGAAATTGGAGTTTCTTAGACAATCTTGATGTAGGAATTCCTGTGTAGCAATGATGTCTCCTTCGATGAATTTGACAATATTCCTCCATCTTTGTGTGGACTCTTATCATTCTCCTTCCTTGATCCTTCATCACCTACAAAAGAGAAACAACTATCAATTGCAAAGATGATGACCATTAATAATATTTCATTATATTTCACTCTTATTAGCTAACTTTAACAACTTGCATGACTTTTGGCACTAAATTTATGTATGTATGCATTAGGAAGGGTGCTGATTTCATATGTTTATGTATAGGTTCAAAACTTACACAATGCAAACCTCCTCTCCAAGTCCACTTAGGTGTAGATTTTGTTGATGCATGTATGAAATGTGTAATGCAAACCCTCTTAGAATGTGCACCTTAGAGGATGATAGCTAGTTTTATATAAGTTTGAATTGAGATTTTGACTTGTAAATTACAAACTCTTCCAAGTACCTTAGGCACTGATTACATATGCGTTTGAATTGAGTGCTTTTACAAGTTCAAGGTGGAAGTGCGCCTAAGAGGAGAAGAGGCACTGATTGTGGGTCTCTATGTATAGATGTTCAAAATTCATAATGCAAAGACATACTACATCAACGCTTGGAGGAGATGAATGCTAGTTTTGGAGGTGCTTGTATAAAATTTTAACTTACAAGTTAGAAATCCTTCAAGTGCCTTGGGTGCTAATTTGACATGAGCATGTAAGATGTTTAATTTATGAACCTTCAAGAAGTGTGCTCAGGATGTTTAGGCACTGATTTAAGGCATGCTTGTATAAAATGTGAATTGCAAAGTCATGTTATATGTGCACCTAGGAGAGTGGAGCGCTGCTTTCAAGTGAGTGTGCATGATGTTGAAATGCAAAGTGCTTCCAAAAGTGCACCTTAGGGAAGTTGAGTGGCCTTTTTGGGTTAGCATGTATAAGGTTTGAAATGCAATGTATCCTAAGATATGCGCTCAAGATGAGGAATAAATGTATACAATGTTTGAAATTCTATCTCACCAATCCCCAAAGTGTCTTAGGCTCTACTTTGACATGAGCTTGTATAATGTTGAAATCACAAACCTTCAAAAGGTGTGCTCAAGGTGTTTAGGCAACCTTGAATTGTCTCATGTATAATGTTTGATTTTCTTTTCTTTTTTTTTGCATAGTGCAAGGTCTCTTTGAAAGTACACTCAAGCTAATTTAGGCGCCAATTTTAGGAGTGTGAAATGAACATCAAAGAGTGCCCAAACTAAGCATGCTTGCATTAAATGCAAATTGCAAGCACCTCCCAAAAGTAAGCCCTAGGGAAAAAGCACCAGTTTTGTGCATGTATGTATTGAGTGCACAATGCGATGGTGGGCTCAAAGTGTGCCAAAAGAGATAGGCACTAGTTTTAGGTCTTCATGTATGATGTTTTATGCAAGGTAGGATAAAAGGTGTGCTTAAGAGGAAAAGATTTGATTTGAGGCATGTGTGCATTGAATGCACATTGCAAAGACCCTCAAAATGTGTGCCCAAGACAAAAGCGCAAATTTTGAACATCCATGTATTGAATGCATAATGCATAGGTGGGGCAAAAGTGTGCTTTTCCAGACAATCAATTTTTAGTACCTAAAATCTAAGTATATTTCAAAATATATTTAAGCCTATACTTTAAATATTTTGAAATATACTTCCAGGATATTTGAGATAGGTCTTGGATTCATGAGATTTAACATGTAGATTCTAGATTTTTGAGGATCCACTAGATTTCAGACTTAGTCATTTTTTCAGGATTTCAAGACATGCATAAGGATTCCAGACTTAGTCAATTTCAGGGCTTCAAGACATGCATCAGGATGAGAGGATATGGACTCCTTAGCAAGAGTATGGAAATACTTGGGCATAACAACACTACCAAACCTACAAGCTCAAAGAAAACCTAAACCTAAAGCAAAACCAAAGCAGAAAGTGAGAAAAAGAGTGGGTCCCCATTTGCAATGGGGTGATGTGTTATTACATCACACCAAATCTGAACTAGAAAGATGTTGCAGATGTTGTTCTAATGCCAAATCTAAAGTCAAAAGGGTAGAAAGACTAGGGTGTCACCACCCAAGTCTTGGATGGAGGAATATTCTGTAACTATTGTCAGATCTTGAAACCCTGATCTTCACTCAATCTTCCTGTATCTTCATATTCTCTAGATCTCACTACTGTAACTTGCACACAAGAAGATAAGGGGTTTGGGGGTTATGATGTTTAGGAACTTGCCTCAATCAAATCCCAGGATAACATTCAAGATTTCCAACACTGTTGATTGATAGAGAGTGCGTGCCCTCGTGGGGGCAAAGGCTGAAAATAATGATAATGAAATGAATCAAACGATGATAAACAACAATGATATATCACCTATGTAATGATCCCTTAGAATGATGAAGATCCTTTAATAGTTGAACTCCTAAGGCAGATAGATGATAGCTTCATGCTTGCAAACAAATACATAATAACAATACACAAATCTATTCTAGAATCACAACGAATGCTCTTGTTTGCTTTCCTTCAATATCTCAAGTTGGCTATCTCTATTGTGCCTATAAATAAACTCAAAAACACACTTATATATGCTTTCCCTCTAACAATCATGGAATAAAACCAAAAGAGCCGACAAGGAGAAACCTTTTAAAAGGTCCTAGGGTGACACAACTTGAATTTTTCCCTGACCAATCAGGAGGGAATTGGGTGGTGGTGCCCAAGTCTTTGAGCTTCTTTCAGGTTCGAGATAAGATAAAATATGGGCCCTGTTGGTGTGTTTTTTATGCACATGCAAACTTAGAATAAAATACTAAGTATTCTATCCTCTCTTGAACAAAGTCTCTCAAAGGATAAACAATGTGATCCAATGAGACAACTCCAAGGTTCTTGATTCATGTTTTGCAATGGATAGACTCAGTAGTTGATGTGATAATACTGGTAATCAAAAAGGGACTTACATTGAATTGACTCCTTACTCCACTCTAAATATGTTATTCTCCTTGTGAAATGGTACTCAAACTGACTATGAAAGAAAATGAAAAAATGCAAGGGTTAAGAAAGCTATTCTAAGGACAATGAAATAATGAAACATGCTATGATAGACAAATTCCTCACAAAACCAAACTCTGCTTCACTATGAGAACCAACAATTACACGAAGTAGATGCAATCTGCTAAGGTAACCCAATGATTTTCATATTGTAAATATCCATCCAAACACCCATAGATGGTGCAACATGAACAAGTATTCACAACCGAACTAAAGCAAATGAAGGTTCAGGCTAACTTTGCAAAGTGAGTTGCCTTCGACAATCCAAAAAAATTATGAACCAAGAAGGAATTCATCAATATTATTGCATATAAACATTACATCAATGAACTTCTAATCTAATTCTACTCTACTTGGAAACACATCTCCATCATATTCAAGAATTTAGAAACCATGCTAACATTCCAAAAGCACAAGATCACCATGAAACTTTCAACAATGAGCTTGTATTAATCTTGAAGTGTATTATTACAACAATTTCATATGTCTCTTCAATGACTTCAAGAAGTATCCTCTAATCTACTCCAATTTTGACAACATCTACTCCTACTTCTATATTGATTTCTCTATTGCAAATGAGAGAAGTGAACCTTTTATAGGCTTCACAAATTACAACGAAGGGCCAGGATTGATTTGAGAACCAATGACCAAGATTGAGACAACAATGCATAACCGCCCAAAAGAGAGGCAATGAAGGCACGTTTCCCGATATGATAAGCATGAAATAAAATATTTGGATGGATGACATGGAAAAATGTAATTGGATTGATGACGTGCAAAGGCCACCTCAGCATCAAGCAAACCGGTTTGATCTTCAACATGTTCACATTGCTCGAAATATCTTCTCAAATTATGGATTTTCACTTATGGAACTTGACTTCTCAAACTTGAAACTTGGGATCTTATAATTTCTTCTGGTTGTCTTGATGTAATTCATGGAATTGATGCTCACACTCATTTCTCTTCTCATGACATTCTTGATGATGTTTTTGTGCAGGATTCAACTCTGGATGGTGTAGGATGATCTCATGAATTTTGGAGTAGACTGGTGTATGATGAAGGTTCTTCTCTACCTGGCACATGAAATGGGAGGCTTTGGAACTTGGATGTGGAATGAATTCCTCCTATGAATGTAAAGTGATGCTCCTACAAAAGTGAAGTTGTCTTCTTTGACGTATGATGATCTTGATGATATCTGGATGTCCTTGATGAAGTGCAGTGCTCTTCCTCTAGACATATGAAGTCTTCATTCAAACAATACTCTTCCAAGATTTAAACTTCTCATGTGCTAGCTCTTGCCATTCTCCTTCTTGGTTCCTTCATCACATGCAAAAGAGAAGCAACTATCATTATCCAACTTAGACACCTTACCATAATCTTAAGCGAGATTTTACTTATCAATGAAGAAGGTGCTAAATCCATATATACATGTATTGAATGCAAAATGTGAGGTTATGATAAAAGTGCACCTAAGAAACAAGACAACCAATTTTGCAAAAGATGAAGAAATTTTTGAAAAATGAAAAATTAACTTAATTCTTGATCTAACTCACCTTCTTAGTAGCAAATTTTGTTGATAACTGAGAGGGGGGGTGAATCAGTTATCTTAGTTATTTCAGCTTTCTGAATTTCCTTGTCAAATTAAATTAAATAAGCAAACATGAATATGAAATGGAAATAACAATAATACACATGACAATGATTTTGACGTGGAAAACCCTGTTAGGGGAAAAACCATGGGGTGATTAACCCACGATTGTATTCTTTGTTAGAAGAATAAGATAGTACAAAATGGCACTTGCTAGTTAGGGCTCACTGCCTGAGCACACTGCTCACAAGAGGCTCACTGCCTACAATAGTTTATACAAGAAAATTAGATAATTAAACTGATGAGAAGCATCCAAATATGCTAAGGTTTAGTTTTAGTTAAGCTTAATATACTAATCTGCTGCACTTCATTCTTACTTTCTTAAGTGTTGCTGTCCTGTTACATTCCAGACCTGTCTTACTGTCTTCACACTGCTCTTCTACTTTTCTTCGCACACCACAATACACCACACACTTGACATCTAAATCCATCTGGTATATATATCAGTAAAAAGGATTTCATCCTCTTTTTAGTTGGCATCCGGAATAATCAATATTTTCCCAAACTCTAGTCTGTCGATAGAATCCTTGCTTACCAAGTGATGCGAATCAAGGAGATACTTATAGAAGTCATCTACCATGTCGACCAATCATGGATGATATTTTAAGAACCTTGATCCCCATCAATATCTCATTCAGAATAATTCTGATGCTTTGTCGGTCAGTTCTTCCTCTGTCTACTCTGCCAAACCAGACCCCAATACTTAGATGCTCATATCTCTTCAGTCTTTCATCACCGGAGGCTCAATCCATGGAATCAATTAGTCAAGGTATTCCTCTTGACTTCCCCAAGTCCTCACTTTACAAAGATATTTCCTCTAAGAGATCTAGACCTGACTGTCGGACCTTACTGCATGCTCTGTTCTTGCTTACCAGACCAAAGTATTCTTCAATCTGACTTCTGATAAAGATACACCATGTCCTGCGGATGTGTGGAATGGTCTTTATTGCCATCAATGACAACACCAATGAAGCCACACAGTGTCTCTTGCCAACAATCTCCCTCTTTGGCATTGATGGCAACACTTAGTGAAAAATGACTAAGTGTTATACTACACTCCCCCTTGGTTGATGCTCTGTTCTATTGTACATTTAACCGGAACTCCCCTTAGCTAGATTCCACATTTTTCACTGCTCCTTACTCCCCCTTTGACATCAATGGAAAAGGGTAGGGTCTGTACACCAAAATTTCCCAAATTCAAACTATACTTAGCCGCATAAGTATGTATACATGCTATACTTACATATACTAAAGTATATCTGCAAAAGATGTCTTGAAATGGGCAAATTCTATAGCCCAACTTTTCTTCATCCTATCCAAAATTGAGATGTGACCACTCAACAGGAAAGCCAAAGCTTCTGCCCTCTTATGATCTGTCAGATTGCTGGTTCGGGCTGTGGTCTGGGCATCAGTTAGGGCCTCATGCATGGCCTCTAATTTAGGGATAATCATCCCTCTAAGTTCACCCATCCTACTTAATATGTTCTTCCTTTCCTTCTCGAGCTTCTTAATCTCATTCATGACTACAATAGTTTGACATTCCTGGTTTATTATGGATACAGTGAGAGGATCAAAATTCTGAGAGAGGCTTAACAGTTTATCCTCTTGTTCTTTCACTTTCTTTTCAATATCCTTTGTTACTTTAGTCCAGGATATACAAAAGTTATATACTTCTCCTCCATCCTTAAGAGCATTTTCTAAGCTCTTTATCCCTATATCCATATTTCTCCTATCATTGGTTACCAAGCCTTGTAACTTAGAGAATCTCTTATCCAAAAACTCTTTCTGGACCTTCACCTCAGTTGATTTCTCTAAAGATTCAAAATGAGTGCTGACAAAACTAACAAGAGACTTGAGATTACCAGATGAAGAAGCTAAGGAATCCTTCTGAAAGGATGGCATGATCTTTTCAAGCACACCGGATGCAATTTCTAGCAGCTCACAGTCTTCCATGTGAGACTTTAGAAGTTTCTCTTTAGCCTTTGCTTGAGTGAAGGAAGCTAGTTTCATGGTTTGGACCGGAGAGAGGGAATCAAAATTGAATGGACCTTGAAGCAATTCTAGTTCATCAAATTCCATCATCTCTTTGGTCAAGAACTCGTTGACTGCTTTTGCTGTGTCTCTTACCAGAGACAAAATTTCCTCCCCTTCTACAGCCTTACCACTATCATCTGTGGGCTTCTCTGTTGGAGTTTTCTCTCCTTCTGCAGCCTTACTACTGTCATCTTCTTTTTCTTTTGCTTCTTGATTGATCTTCTCTTCTACTCTTTCTTCTCCTTTGAATCCAGAGTCTGTAGGGGAAACCGGAGGAGAGATGTTTGCTTGATCATGGACCTCCTCTTCCGGAGAAGAGGAATCTAAGTCCTTACCTTTTTGTTCACCTATCTTCTTTACCTCTTCTACCACTGTCTTAGTAGATTCTTCTTCAACATCTGTAGCTGAGGGATTATCACCTAAATCCTCTATAATAGGAATGTTGAATTTTTTGTATGCATTCTAGAGAATCTCTTCTATTTCTTTTGCTATTTTGTCAGTTTCACCAAGCATAAGCTGATTCATTCTAGCTTTGCTCCAAAACTCATCCTTGCAATCTTTGAAGATCATATTCATTTGCTTTTGAGTGATTGAAGGAAAGAGCTGAATGGCTATCTATTCCCGGATCTCAAGATCCTTTGCCCTAGCATTATTCTTTCTCATCTCTAATTCCTTCTCTAGGATTTTGGGAATGAGAGATATGATTTCAATAAAAGCCTAATTGTATATGTTCAAGCACTTAACTATGGATTCCTCCAAGATCTTTCTATCTGCATCATTATATGCATCATAGAATTCTGTTATTGGTTGCAGGTTCCCATCCATAGTAACTACTTTAACTACATCATCTAAGGACAGAGTGGGCCTTTCAACAATTTCTTCTATTACTTCTTCAGTAGAGGGTTCACCGAATGTTTTCCTTTTCTTTTTCATTTTCTTTACTTCCTCATCTAATTCTGTCTCTTCATCATCCTTCTGACTGATGTAAGACCTTGTGGCCTTTGTTTTAGTTCTTTTCTCTACTTTACCAGATGATTTTGCTTCTAGTTTAGATGCTTTTGAGCTTTTAGCAGTTGCAGGTGTAGAGCTCTTAGAAGATTTGGTTTGGGAGGGGGATTTTACTGAAGCACTTTCTTTTTCTACTTCTTCCTTTTCCTTTTCTACTCTTTCCATCTTTTCTCTATGGGCATCAAGTGCCTCTTTTGAGATTCCATGCCTCTTAGCAACTTCTTCAACTTCTCTTCTCACTTTCCTTTTGATTTCAGGCTGTCTAAGTTCCACATGAACTTTTACACTCAGCTCTTGGAAGGTTCCAAATCTTTCTACCTTTGGGTCTTTGGGCTGGCTCAACAGATGTTGGATATGCAGCTCTAGAATTTTCTCATCTACTTCATACCCCATTGGCATGATCTAGACTGTCCTTGGCTCCACTGCCTCCATTAGGCATTGATCAGTGTCAACCATAAAACACACTGTATCTTTGTACTTCTCAACCAATGATTGGGGAATTGTTTCTCTGGTTTGCATCATATTTTGAAAGTTCTTGAAGTAACCCCACAGAGTTGTATTTTTGGCCTTAGCATCCCCAAGCCCATGCAAGTAATCTCTGATTTGAATTGCAACAGGTCTGTCATTCTGCCATACCCAACCACTGGATCTGGGCAGCTCATTCATAAAGTAGAAAAACAAACACAATATGAGTCCACCATATTTAAAAGAGTTCTTTTTGTCCTTCTTTATCTTCTGTAAGTTTTCCATTAGTTAGCTCAGAAGGAGTTCACATAGATCATAATCTACATTCTTTCTCAACATCTCATAAGCAGTATACACAACAGTTTTAGATACTGAATTCTCCCTGCTGGAGTGATATATCTTATAGCCAATTATCATAGATGCAAACTTGATATCTGGATCAGTGATATCTTCTATGGTCATTGCTCTCTTATCAAATTTTGATCCGGTGGCCTCAGTCATAGTTTGGTTTTTGACAGATTTAAGAACAGGTAACCCTTTGGAAGAGTGTAAACCGGTTACTGCCCTAATTGCATCCTTGGTGATCTTGAATGGTTTATTCAACCATAAGAAGTTATCATGCACTCTGCTCAACACATACTGGACCCACTCATCTTCTTCAAGACAGGGGAAATGGATGTACTGACCGAAATGTTTATCCCGGATGGCCTTATACTGAGGTTTTAGTTCAAAAGATTCATCTATCAGTTCCTTGTGGTAGATGTCCATCAGCTTGGATTCACCAAAGTCTTCAATGTTTGCTTGAATGTAAGCCCTAACATCTTCTACATGTAAAACCCCATGCGGAATGCTGGAAAAAGCCCCTAAGGGATCCATTTTTAGAGATTTGTAAGGATGTTTCTTAAACTTAGGGTGCATTCTATCAGAAATCTTCACAACATTCAGAGTAGCCATTTCCAAGAAGATTTGCAGAAAGATATTCAAAAACAAAAAATACCTTTTGCGCTTCTAGGTTTCATGAAATGAGCTGAATCGGATTGTTGAAAGAAATGACTTTTGCAGTTTATCTTTGAGAGGCTTGAGACAATTCATTTGTAGAGCTCCTTTTCTTCTTTTCTTGAGTGCAGATGTACAAATGATGAATACAAGAACCCTTTTATCTCTCCGCAAACCCTAATTTTGTTTGCAATAAATGCATATCTTAAGTTATTTCAGTTGCTCTATTCTCCTTGTCCTAAGAGATTTTTTTGGATCACTAAGATGCACTTATAGTTACTCTCGGTGGATATTAGCAATCTATCTACCTTTTACAATCATTCCATTTAGCCTTAGATCAAGATACCTCAAATTCAAATCATGCCAGATCTAACTGTGAAAATCCTATTTTTAATAAATGATTATTTAACTAGATCAAACTTGGAAGATTAACCTGTTCAAAACTTCTTGTGGATCTTTCATCTCTTTACCAAAGCTTATTTAGATGTTCCTTTGTGAACCCTTTAATCCACAACTTTCCTTGTGCCAATTCCGGCACCAATTAACTGGTTGGGGGAAAATGTTTTTCCTTGTGTCTCCTCCTGAGCCAGAGCTCACTTTTTAATTTTTGGAAGGAATATCAACACTAGATTCTAGTGCGGATCCATCCCCTACATTCTCTATATTTCTCTTCACCCAAATCTTGTTCATCTCACTTTTAACTTCATCCGCACTCACTTTTTCTTTTCCTTTGTCTTAATTCTGATTAAGATGCACCGGACCCCTTTTGTCCTTATTCTTGCTTCTACAGAATTTGGCAATATGACTGGATCTATTGCAATTGTGGCAAACAACATTTCTTTGCATATTTGAATGATATCCTCTTGATCTGCATTGATTAGCCATATGTCCCATTCTATTGCATGCAAAGCATTTACTATTGAATGAATTGTTCATTTGCATATTTTTGCATTCATGAGATTTGTGACTATACCTTTTGTAGTTGAAACACTATCCAGAGAAGGATGTATTAGTTTGATTTATTCTCTTTCTGCACTAATTAGCTTTATGACCAAAGTTATTGCAGTTGTGGCAGTATCCATTGAAGGATGTATATCTTTGAGCATTAGGTTGCCTTACCGAAGGTTTTCTAGGCCTGTTCCTTGGATTTCCTGATCCAAAATTCTTTTGACCGGATCCAGAGCTTTCACCTTTCTCATATCCCAAGTCACTCTTGTCATCTACCCTCTTTTGACTTTCAAGAAGAACTTCAAGTTGAGCAGAACTTATCTTGAATTTCTCTTTGTATTCATTTGCTGTTTGAAGATCCTTTTTAAGAGTGTCTATTTGATCCTCAACTTTTTCTTCATTATCTCTAGCATCTTCAAGATCAGATTCTAGATGCCTAATTATTCTATCCATTTTGTGACAATATTCTAATTTCTCTTTGATAGATTGTCTTAGATCATCTTCAGTTTTTCTTTTCTCTTCAATTTCTTGGGTAAATTTCATAACTCTTGATTCCATTTCATGTCTTACCATAATGACCTCTTTTGATAAATTTTCACATAACTTGGTTTTCTCCTTCAGATCTTCATTTCTATCATTGTCTTCACCTTGACTGGCCAATTGTTGAAGTAGATCCTTTCTCTTTTTCATAGAGATACTCAATTTCCCTTTTAGTTCATTTATGAAATCATCAGCTTGTTTGAGTCTTTCCTTCAATTCATTAACTTTAGAGTTAGATTGCTCAAGATCATCTAGGGCAGACTGAAGTTGTTCCCTCATACCATACACATCCATTTGAATTCCCAGATCTTCCTCAAGCTGTTAGGCTCTGTTTGGAGGAACTTAGCTCTATTACCAATTGTTGATAACTGAGAGGGGGGGTGAATCAATTATCTTAGTTATTTTAGCTTTCTGAATTTCCTTGTCAAATTAAATTAAATAAGCAAACATGACTATGAAATGGAAATAATAACAATACACATGACACAATGATTTTGACGTGGAAAACCTTGTTAGGGGAAAAACCACGGGGTGATTAACCCAAGATTGTATTCTCTGTTAGAAGAATAAGATAGTACAAAATGGCACTTGCTAGTTAGGGCTCACTGCCCGAGCACACTACTCACAAGAGGCTCACTACCTACAACAGTTTATACAAGAAAATTGGATATTTGAACTGATGAGAAGCATCCACATATGCTAAGGTTCAGTTTTGATTAAGCTCAATATACTGATCTGCTACACTTCATTCTTACTTTCTTAAGTGCTGCTGTCTTGTTACATTCTGGACCTATCTTACTGTCTTCACACTACTCTTTTGCTTTTCTTCGCACACCACTATACACCACACACACTTCACAGTAAAATATATTTGGTATATATATTCGTAAAAAGGATTTAATCCTCTTTTTAGTCGGCATCCAGAATAACCAATATTTTCCCAAACTTTAGTTTATCGGCAGAATCCTTGCTTACCAAGTGATACGAATCAAGGAGATACTTATAGAAGTCATCTACCATGTTGGCCAATCATGGATAGACCTTAAGAACCTTGATCACCATCAATATCTCATCCAGAATAATTTTGGTGCAGGGCACCTAGGAGCACCTTGGTTCCTAAAGGCATTTTGATGCATTTTGAGAAGTTATGTTTTTTTGTTCAATGTGTTTTGTAATAAGGCTTTTAGCCATTGTTGTTTGGTCCATTTTGTATGGTCAAGAGGTTTGGGGTGACTATATAAACCTTAAATCCTTCTTAGTCCATTTGGACCCTTATTGTGCCAATTAGGCCTAGAAGGTCTAAGGATTGGTTTTCAAGTTTTTTTTGGTTGTTTTAATGTTTTAGTATGTTGGAAGGAGTGTGTTGATCATTTGGACTCCATTGGACAAGCCAAACAAATCAACCTCCTTGTGTTAATGCAAAACACCATAGTTGTCAAAGGTGTTATGTGTTGGGTCAGTTCAAAAACCACTTTGGGCAGTTAAATGCTGTTGTAGAAGTTGGAAACCAACTTGGATGGGTTAATATGGTGGATATCTGACTCCAGTATGGAGGAGGAAGTTTTTGTACAGAATTTGGGCACAAAAATCAAGAAAACTGACTATTTTTTGCTGTTTTTCTTGCTGTGTATGGACTGTACGGACTTTTCATGTGTGCAAATGATATTTTTCTGAAAGATCTTGGAGTCAGGGTTCCAATGCAATTGGTTTGAGGTCTTGAAGTGGTCAGGATCAAAAGTTATAGATTTTTCTTTCAAAACAGGTCCAGAAACCCTATTTTCTAGGGTAGCCATAGAAATCCGGCCCTAGAATGCATTTCCACAGTTGAAAATTTGTAAAAACTGGTGAAATGTAGGCTAGGGGTATGTACTATAAGATTCCAAAATCTTTTTGTTTGAAAATGCAGTCTTCTAATTTTAATTTGATGCCCTAGGTCAAGTATTCCTATGTATTTGGCCAGAATTGTGCAATTTATTGATGTAGATGACAAAATCTGATAGGTGGGCGAATGAAAGTTGGTTTGTGAGTTGTTTGTAGGTCATAGAAGAGATCCAAGTTCCTTCCCCAGGTTTATGACCCCAATTTTGAGCACTTGCTTTGTAACCTAGCCTAAATTGATCAATTAGGCCTAGAAGACCAAATGAGTGTTTTGGGTTGCTGGAGTAGAGTTGGAACAGGAGACTTGGGAGTTTGATAGGGTTCCATAGAGTGTATCTAAAACCATCATTTGCTTGCCTGGGGATTTTGTCAAGTTTTGTTGAGAAAACCTAGTTTGGAGGGCTAGTAGCCTTACTAGTCAAGGTATAGGTTGAAGAGTTTTGGGAAGTTGGAGATCAAACCAACTGCATAGAAGGTGTTTGTTGATCTGTCTTAAGGTGTTGGAGAAGCCTTAGGGGTTGGACAATAGTCTGGACATCAAATCCTTCATATGCCTTGTATGTGCCTTTGGTTGGTTGGTTGGTTGAAGGCTAGTTGAAGTGGGTGAGTGGGCAAAGGACAATAGAGTAAACCTTTGTGTGTTGCTTCCCTTGTGCCACTCTGCATCAGGTGGTATCAGAGCCATCAAAGAGATGGGAGATAGAGAAGAAGAGGAGGAAATTCCTTCAAAGGTGACAAATGCCGAATTGGCAAAGATAGTGAGAGAGCAAGCAGCCAAGAACAAAAGGATGGAGGCTGAGATCGAAAAGTTGAAGAAAGACAAAGACAAGAAGAAGAAGTCAGAAGTCATCTTGGATTCAGATGAAGAGGATCAAGATGAGGAAGAAGAAGTGCCTATGGAAGAGCCACAAGGAGGCATGTCAGAGAGACAATTCCTAGATGCACTTGGAAAGTTGAGTAGGAAGGACACTAAGGCAGACTTACCTATGTTTCCTAGTAAGATGAATCCAGAGGAGTGCCTTGATTGGATTGAGGCAATGGAGAACTATTTTGAATGTGAAGAAGTGGCAGAAAATCAGAAAGTGAAGATTGCCAAATCAAGAATGAAAGGGCCAGCCTTGAGTTGGTGGAATTTTATTCAAAATGAAAGGATAGAAGATGATAGGAATCCTATCTCTACATGGAGGAAGATGGTACTTGAAATCAAGAAGCAATTTGTCCCTGAGGATTATGAGGTCAACTTGAACAAGAAGTTGCACAACTTGAGACAAAAGGACATGGACGTGAGCACCTACACAGAGGAGTTTCACAAGATGACATTGAAAGCCAAGATGCCTGAGAATGAAAAACAAAAGCTTGCAAGGTATCTTAACGGCCTCAAGTTCTCCATTCAAGATGAATTAACTCTCTTTAACCCGGAGACAGTCCATAAGTGTTTTCAAATGGCATTGAGAATTGAGGATAAACAAAGAAGAAAAGGTGATTCATATAGCAGCAGCAGAGGCAGAGGAAATCAGAACTTTAGGGGCAGGGGCAGATTTCAAAACAGAGATAATTTCTCTAGATTCCAAGGTGGTGGATCACAAGAAGGCAGCCAAGGGCAGGCTAATAAAAACAGTGCTGATAACGGTCAGTTTAGGGGTAGAGGTAATGGCAGAGGAAGAAGTGGGGGCAGAGGTCCCAATGTGTTTATTGGAAGGTGTTTCTCTTGCAATTAGATTGGACATCAGTCATTTAGGTGCCCGGAGAAGATGGGAAACACTGCTGCAAATCAGAAAGAAAGAAGAGTACAACTCCTTCAAGAAGAGGATTGTCAAAGCACCACAAGTTACCAAACAGCCTCTTCCAAGTCTGCAGCACCTGAGAGTGGAGAATGCATCATGTTCAACAGGTCACTCATCATGCCAGCCACCAAGGAGCAGCCCCAAAGAAACAACTTGTTCAGAACCACTTGCAAGGTGAAAGGAGAAGTGTGCAAGGTAATAGTTGATTCAGGTTCTTCTGAAAATTTGGCTTCTAATGAAATGGTGACTAAGTTAGGATTGGAAAGAATGCCTCATCCTAACCCCTATAGAGTATTTTGGCTAACCAAGGAACAACAAATTGTGGTGAAAGAGCAATGTTGGGTTGAATTCAAGATAGGTGAATATCATGATAAGGTTCTTTGTGAGATAGTGGATATGGATGCATGCCACCTTCTTCTTGGAAGGCCTTGGCAACATGACACAAGTGCCCAACATGATGGTAAGAACAATGTAATTCATTTGTCCAAGAATGGTGAAAAGTTTACAATGACTCCTTTGATTGATGATTGCAAAGAGAAAGTCATTTCTAGTTCAGTTATGTTGGTAGGTGAAAAAGAGTTTTTGGCTAACCTCAAGGAAGAGAAAGTGCCATGTTTTGCAGTAGTCATCAAGCCCAAGGATGTGAATCCCAAGAAGGTCAAAGTGCAGTAACCTCTTAGGAGGATTGGACCAAAGGAAGTGGAAGAATTATTGGAAAGGTTCCATGATGTGATAGCCGATGAAGGCAAGGATGCTCTTCCACCAAAGAGGGAGATTAGTCATTGCATTGATCTCATCCCTGGATCCACCCTACCAAACCAAGCAGCCTACAAGTTGACTCCAGAGCAAAATGCTGAAGTGGCAAGACAAATCCAAGACTTGTTGGATAGAGGGCTTATCAGGAGGAGTATTAGCCCATGTGCAGTACCTGCAGTGCTTGCACCCAAGAAGGAAGGAACATGGAGACTATGCACTGATTCCAGGGCCATCAACAAGATTACTATCAGGTATAGATTTCCAATGCCTAGAATAGAAGATTTAATGGATTGCTTGGGTAGGGCTAATTATTTTACCAAGATAGATCTAAAAAGTGGTTATCACCAAATTAGGATAAGGGAAGGGGATGAGTGGAAAACCGCCTTCAAAACCAATGAAGGACTATTTGAATGGGTTGTCATGCCTTTTGGCTTGTCAAATGCACCAAGCACCTTCATGAGATTGATGAATGAAGTGCTAAAACCTTTCCTTAACAAGTTTGTTGTTGTATATTTGGATGATATACTGATTTTTAGTGACAGCAAGGAAGACCACATAAGGCATATCCATCAAGTGCTCAGGAGGCTTCAAGAGGAGAAGTTGAGAATCAATCTTGACAAATGTGTCTTCCTACAAGAAGAGTTGATATTTTTGGGGTTTGTCATCTCCAAGGGCAGCCTAAAAATGGATCCAAGTAAGGTTGCAACCATTCTTAATTGGCCAACACCTACAACAGCCTCGGAGGTAAGGAGTTTCCATGGTTTATGCAGCTTTTATAGAAAGTTCATTAGAGGGTTTAGTGGCATTTGTGCTCCACTTGTTGACACCATAAAAGGGGGCAAGAAATGTGTGTTTGTATGGACAAATGAGGCCAGCAAAGCCTTTGAACTGTTAAAGAAAAAAATTTCAGAAAAACCAGTCCTAGTGCTACCTAATTTTGACAAGGTCTTTGTGGTAGAATGTGATGCAAGTAAGAGGGCTGTTGGAGGAGTCCTAAGTCAAGATGGGAGGCCTGTAGCATTCTTTAGTGAGAAGTTAAATGAGGCAAAACAAAACTACTCCACCTATGATCTAGAGTTATATGCCATGGTTCAGTCATTGAGGAAATGGAGACACTACTTATTGCCAAAGGAATTTATAGTTTTTACTGACAACCATGCATTAAGCTTCTTGAATAGGCAGCAAAAGCTGAATCACAGACATGTCAAGTGGATGGAGCACATCCAAGCATACACCTTCTCCATAAAACATAAGAAAGGAGTGGCCAATAAGGTAGCCGATGCCTTAAGCAGGAGAAATCTTGTTGTGCAAACTATTCAGTTGGAAAGTACAGGTATTCATGCCATTAAAGATCAGTATACAGCAGATGAAGACTTCAAAGAACCATACCTCTCTTGCAAGGCCATGACAGGAAGGTATAATACTGATTTTTCTAATTTTTTGTTGCAAGATGGATATCTTTTCAAGGGTAGCATGTTGTGTATCCCAAGAGGATCTATTAGAGAGAATATAATAAAGGAAAAGCATTGTGGCAGCATGTCAGGTCACTTTGGTATTGATAAGACCCTAGAATTGGTTAGGAGGTACTATTTTTGGCCAAAATTGCCAACCGATGTAAGGAAGTTTGTTGAAACTTGTCAAATTTGCCAAAGAGCAAAGGGGCATACATCAAATGCAGGTTTATACACTCCTCTACCTATTCCTTCAAAGCCTTGGGATTCCATAAGTATGGACTTTGTACTTGGTTTGCCTAGGACAAAGAATGGACATGACAACATTTTTGTGGTTGTAGATAGGTTCTCAAAAATGGCTCACTTCATCCCATGTAGAACCACACATGATGCCTCACACATAGCAAGTCTTTTCTTCAAGGAAATAGTCAGGTTACATGGTTTACCTTTGTCCATAATCTCAGATAGAGACCCCAAGTTCATTGGACACTTCTGGAGGACACTGTGGAAGAGACTAGGTACAAATTTGTCCTTATCATCTGCCTATCACCCTTAGTCTGATGGACAAACAGAGGTGATTAATAGGTCACTTGGCAACCTCCTAAGATGCCTAACCAAGGAGCAGGGTGCTAGTTGGGATTCAATTTTGGCTCAGGCAGAGTTCTCATACAATGACACTGTCAATAGAAGCACCAGCCTGTCTCCTTTCCAAATTGTTTATGGCACTCACCCAAGGGGTATTTTGGAACTAAGGGAGGTTAAAGGACTGGAAAACAGCAGTGCCTTGGCTGAAGACTTCGTTCAAGTCATGAAAGATGTCCATGAACAAGTACAACAGAAATTGCTGTCCACTTCTCAGAAATATAAACAATTTGCTGACAGAAAAAGAAGGGATTTGCAGTTCAAGGAAGGTGATTTAGTAATGGTTCATTTGAAGAAGGAGAGGGTCCCTGTAGGTAAACACACTAAGCTACTCATGAAGAAGATTGGGCCTTGTGAAGTGCTCAAGAAATGTGGAGAAAATGCCTACAAAATCAGACTTCCGGATGGCATTGCTTTGTCTCCAATTTTTAATGTTTCAGACCTTTATCCCTATAAAGGATCTGATCCTCAGACTATTTTTGAAGAAGATCAAACTGATCAGACACTCCAGGAACTCATTCCTTCATCTCCAACTCAGATTGAGTGCATTTTGGACAAGAGGATTGCAAAACAAACTAGAAGGCACACCTATCATGACTATTTGGTGAAGTGGCTAAACAAACCTCAGGAGGATGCCACTTGGATGAGCAGGGCAGACATTGAGAAGGCAGGTTTCACATTTGACAGCATTCCAACTCAAGAGACTTGAGTTCTCTTTGACAGTGGGTGTATGGTGCAGGGCACCTAGGAGCACCTTGGTTCCTAAAGGCATTTTGATGCATTTTGAGAAGTTATGTTTTTTTGTTCAATGTGTTTTGTAATAAGGCTTTTAGCCATTGTTGTTTGGTCCATTTTGTATGGTCAAGAGGTTTGGGGTGACTATATAAACCTTAAATCCTTCTTAGTCCATTTGGACCCTTGTTGTGCCAATTAGGCCTAGAAGGTCTAAGGATTGGTTTTCAAGTTTTTTTTGGTTGTTTTAATGTTTTAGTATGTTGGAAGGAGTGTGTTGATCATTTGGACTCCATTGGACAAGCCAAACAAATCAACCTCCTTGTGTTAATGCAAAACACCATAGTTGTCAAAGGTGTTATGTGTTGGGTCAGTTCAAAAACCACTTTGGGCAGTTAAATGCTGTTGTAGAAGTTGGAAACCACCTTGGATGGGTTAATATGGTGGATATCTGACTCCAGTACGGAGGAGGAAGTTTTTGTACGGAATTTGGGCACAAAAATCAAGAAAACTGACTATTTTTTGCTGTTTTTCTTGCTGTGTATGGACTGTACGGACTTTTCACGTGTGCAAATGATATTTTTCTGAAAGATCTTGGAGTCAGGGTTCCAATGCAATTTGTTTGAGGTCCTGAAGTGGTCAGGATCAAAAGTTATAGATTTTTCTTTCAAAACAGGTCCAGAAACCCTGTTTTCTAGGGCAGCCATAGAAATCCGGCCCTAGAATGCATTTCCACCGTTGAAAATTCGTAAAAACTGGTGAAATGCAGGCTAGGGGTATGTACTATAAGATTCCAAAATCTTTTTGTTTGAAAATGCAGTCTTCTAATTTTAATTTGATGCCCTAGGTCAAGTATTCCTATGTATTTGGCCAGAATTGTGCAATTTATTGATGTAGATGACAAAATCTGATAGGTGGGCGAATGAAAGTTGGTTTGTGAGTTGTTTGTAGGTCATAGAAGAGATCCAAGTTCCTGCCCCAGGTTTATGACCCCAATTTTGAGCACTTGCTTTGTAACCTAGCCTAAATTGATCAATTAGGCCTAGAAGACCAAATGAGTGTTCTGGGTTGCTGGAGTAGAGTTGGAACAGGAGACTTGGGAGTTTGATAGGGTTCCATAGAGTGTATCTAAAACCATCATTTTCTTGCCTGGTCTTATGGGATTTTGTCAAGTTTTGTTGAGAAAACCTAGTTTGGAGGGCTAGTAGCCTTACTAGTCAAGGTATAGGTTGAAGAGTTTTGGGAAGTTGGAGATCAAACCAACTGCATAGAAGGTGTTTGTTGATCTGTCTTAAGGTGTTGGAGAAGCCTTAGGGGTTGGACAATAGTCTGGACATCAAATCCTTCATATGCCTTGTATGTGCCTTTGGTTGGTTGGTTGGTTGAAGGCTAGTTGAAGTGGGTGAGTGGGCAAAGGACAATAGAGTAAACCTTTGTGTGTTGCTTCCCTTGTGCCACTCTACATAAAATTTTGATGCTCTGGCGGTCAGTTCTTCCTTTGTCTACTCTACCAAACCAGACCCCAATACTTAGATGCTCATATCTCTTCAGTCTTTCATCATCGGAGGCTCAATCCCTGGAATCAATTAGTCAAGGTATTCCTCTTGACTTCCCCAAGTCCACACTTTACAAAGATAGTTCCTCTAAGAGATTCGGACATGACTGTTGGACTTTGTTGCATGCTTTATTCTTACTTACCGGACCAAAGCATTCTTCAATTTGACTTTCGGTAAAGATATAGCATGTCCTGCGGATGTGTGGAATGGTCTTTTTTGCCATCAATGACAACACCAATGAAGCCACACAGTGTCTCTTTCCAACAAATTCTTCTCCAAGTCACCTATGATCTACTATTTCTTCTCTTGAAGTTGTGTTTGAAATGAGGAAATGTATCTTGTATATCTTTGCATTCAAACTTAGCTGATCTAGGTCGGCCTCCTTGAGGTAATTTTCAAAATTTTCAAAGTTTGCAACTCACATGTCTTCCTTCAAAGATGGCCTCTTGATTTCTAGCACTGGTTGTCAAGGTGCTCGCAATGATTAAGGCAGAGCACACATTCTAAGTGAGCATGCATTGTGTAGTTGTGCAAACAGATGTCCAAAGTGCACCTTAAGTAGGGTAGAGCATTGATTCTGCATAGGTGTGCATAATTGTTTATTGTAATGTCATGCCAAAAGTACACTTAGGAGTAGATAAGGCATAGATTCCATAAGGGTATGCATGTATTGAATGTCTTATTGCAAGGTCCCATCAAATGTACACCAAGAAGATTGTGGAGCATTGATTTCCAAAGTTTATACATAAGGTATGTTAATTGCAGAGACATGTTAAATGTCCGCCAAGGTTGAGCACTGATCTTGGGTGAGTTTACAATGTTCACGCATAAGTTGTAAGTTGACCCAATGTAGAGATCTTCTCCAAGTGAGCTTGAGTGCTGATTTGATATGATCATGCATAAGATGCTCAAAATGCAAAATGCAGGCTGTCTTAAAAAGTGTGCTCAAGCAAGTGAATGGTGATTTTTAACTTATACGCATAGAAACCACTTTGTACATAATGCAAAAGACCTCTTCAAGTGCACCCAGGAGTGAGCGCTCATCTAGTGTGTTTGTACATAAAATCTAAGTTTTGCATTATGCATACCCTATGTGCAAGTGCACCTAAAGGGATTTGAGTGCCAGTTTTATGTAGGCTCGTATAAGTGTTGAAAATGCATAATGCGAAGACCCTCCACTTGAGTACCCAATGCTAGAGTTGAAAAATTTATAAGTGTACAATGTAAAATCATCATTCAAGTGTGTCCTGGTTGTCAAAAAAGGTGCAAAGTTTTGTTGAGTTTAGGATGCAAAATTGATTTAGATGGGCGCCTCAACAAGTTTGTGATGATGTCAATCAAAAATGATAAAAATAAAAGTGTAGGAAGGTGGTTCAATCATGTTCATAATGCAAAGTCACCCTCAAGGAGTGCCCAAAACCATGTATACTTGTGTGTAGATCTCAAGATTGCAGGAGTTTGAATGTGCGCTCAAGTAAGGACTTAAGCAAATTTACCACTTCATCATGGCATGCTTCATTGTTCTTTAATTCTCCTAAGGTGACTGATTTCTCGAATCCTTTGCTATGAGGGACCTTGTAAATTCATCATTTGCAAGTTCATATTCCAGGTGAGACTTCTAGTTCTAGAGTAAAACCTTTCTCAAAGAGTCTCATTCAATCATTTCACGTTGCTCCAAAGAGACTCATTATTCATTTCATGGAGGAGAGTAGGTCTAACAACACTTCCTAAGATCCTACAAGCTTGAAACTATGAAAAAAGGTGGGTCCCCATTTACAATGGGGTGATGTGTGATTACGTCACAATAGGCCCCTTATTTCCAATTTACATTGGTGTTGGGCAATTTTGCATCGAGATGAACATTTAGAATGAATAATGTAATCATAGGGACCTAGGAGCTAAATAGGGAGATGAAAGGACATGTGGAACTTTTTACTCCATAACACATAGGTTGTTGATCTGATGTAATTTCAGCTGATTTGTTCAATTTCAGTATGTTACAATAGATGCAAACATTACTAGTCTTGATCTTAGATTGTGGGTCTTTTAGATTTTACTCCTTGGAAGTGTGGGTTGTAGATGTTGTTGGAAGAAGTAGATCTTTAGGTCTTTGTTGCAACTGTGTTAACACCTGCAACTAATCCTACTTAGATGGCTAATCATAACATGGTATCGACGAGTGTGAACATCTCTTGTAAGTGAAGAACAAACCTAGTACCACAAGCATGAGTGACACACACACACAATAGCCTCCTTCCTAATGAAGATCATGAAACTTTGTAATCAACTTGTAGCTATCGAGGTTAAGGTGGAGAATGAAGAATTGGTAACTACATCCTTAAATGGGTTCTCTCCATCTTGGGAACCATTTGTTCGAGGTGCTTATGCTCGTGAGAAGCATCCCACCTTTGAGAAGATTTGGAATGATTTCATTCAAGAGATGACTAGGTTTTAGACTGTTTTAGCTATAGCAGAAGAGTTAGAACCTAGCCATTATTGGGAAGATGAAGAAAGGTGGTAAGAAAGGATGACACGGGAAAGGTCAGAGGGACAAGCAAAAATAATTAGATTCTTTTGACCAAGGGAAGAAAGACTTGGGTCATGTGAAGTGTTTCAAGTGCCACAAGATGGGCCACTATGCATCTCAATGTCTTGAGAAGAAGAAAGTTAGGTAGCAATAGCAATAGTTTGCAAGGAGTGCAAAAACTTCAGCTAAAGTGAATGAGTTAGCATCCAAACTTGAGGCAACTTTCTCCATGGTGTCCTATCTGTCCACTAATACTATTTTTGGTGTAGGGTGGTGTTGATGTGTTTTTTATGCACATGCAAACTTAGAATAAAATACCGAGGTATTCTATTCTCTCTTGAATAAAGTCTCTCAAAGGCTAAACAATGTGATCCAATGAGACAACTCCAAGGTTCCAAATATTAGGTCTTGACTTGCAATGGATAGACTCAGTAGTTGATGTGATAATTATGGTAATCACAAAGGGACTTACGCTGAATTTACTCCTTATTATAACCAAATATGTTATTCTCCTTGTGAAATGGAACTTCTTCTAACTGGCTATGAAAAGAAAATGCAAAAGGACAAGGGTTTAGAAAACTATTCTAAGGACAATGAGATAATAAAAGATGCCAAGATAGACAAACTCCTCATGAAACCAAACTCTGCTTCGCCATGAAAACCAACAACTACACAAAGTTGGTGCAATCTTCTAAGAAAACTTAAGGATTTTCATGTTGTGAATCTCCATCCAAACACCCACTACTGGCGCATCTTGAATGAGCATCCACAATTGAACTAAAGCAAACGTGGTTTAGGCTAACTTTGCAAAATGACTCATCATCGATAAATCATAAAAAAGTATGAACCATTAAGGAATTCATCAAGTATCTCCACATAAAACATTACATCAATGAACTTCTAATCTAATGTTACTTTACTTGGAAACATCTCTCCATCATATTCAAGAATTAGAAACCATGCTATCCTCCCATAACCACACAAAATCACGATGAGAGCAACAATGAAATTGTATTAATTTTGGAAGTGATTACAACAATTTCATGTCTCTTCAATGATTTTGAAGAGTCTCCTCTACTCTACTCCTATTCTAACATCTACTCCTACTATTTAATTCTTTCTCTCTCCCTCATACAAATGAGAGAAATGGACCTTATATAGGCTCCAGAATTACATGAATGGCTATGATTGATTTGAGAATCAATGGCCTAGATTTTGACAAGGTAGTTAGTTAGAAAAAAATATTATTTTTAAAACATTGAATGCGAATGGATGATGTGGTAGACTATAATTAGCTTGATGGTGTGCACATGCCACCTCAACTTCGAGTGAATTGGTTTTGATTTTTTTTGTGTTCACATTGTTTAGAATATTTTCCCAACTTGTGTCAATCTTTTGGAGTAGTCTTCGAATCTAGATTTTCACCTCTGGAACTTGGCTACTTTGAACTTGAAACTTAGGAAATTTTGATACTTCTTGTTGTTCTAGGATAATTCATAACTTGTGATATAAATGCTCATTTCTCATCTTGTAACTTTTCTTATCCTCATGTAGGATCCTAGCTCTAGATAGTGCAAGTAGAAAATATCTTAAACATGACTTCTGGAGTAGACTGGTGTATGATGAAGACCCTTCTCTACCTGGCACATGAAATGGAAGGCCCTAGAACTTAAATGTGGAATGACTTCCTCCTATGCATGATGAAGTGATGCTCCACTGAAAGTGAAGTTGTCTTCTTTGAAGTATGATGATCTTGATGATATCTGGATGTCCTCTTTCTTCAAATGCCCTTCAAGCAATGCTCCTCCTTTATTCTTGGAATGACCTCCTTGCTCTGCAAAATTAAACATCACCAATCATTCACATCATAGTTCTTGATAACAAGAGATAATCATGTTAAATTTCTTGATTTAAATGCATGTGGAAGATAGCCTAAGAAAAGTGCAAATTTTATAAAGGCATGTATAAAATGTGAGTTGCAAGATCATAGTAAATCAGTGCCTAAAGTGCTAAAGAAACATAGTCAAAGAGCATTGGCATTGAATTTAGATATGCATGCATAAGTAGGAGTGTTGATTTCTGGTATGTATGTATAAGTTTAATGAATTCACTATGCAAACATGTGATAGATTAGTGCATTAGAGTGCTAGTTATGTAAGATGTTCAAATGATTCACAATGCAAAGACCCTGGCAAATTAGCACCTTTTTTAGGATGAATGAAATATGCATCAAAGAGTGCCAAAAAAAAAAGAGGAGGCATGGAGAGATCTCAGTTTCCAAATCATAACAAAATCAACATTAAAATCCAAGCATGAGTGAGAAGAGCGCTGATTTTGGATAGGCTTGTATAAGTTCAAACTCTCCAAATTGCAAATAGCTACCAGATCAACGCCTTGACAAACTTTCTGATGCTCAATGCATAACTTGAATTTCACCTCTTACAAACTGACTCCCACCTTATGCCTAAGCGGACTTATTGATCATGTTTGCATAAGTTGAAAGATACGAATATACACCTGGGCAGATGTTTTGAACCATTGCATATGAGTCAAACAATGTGTAATGCAAGACAAGGTTGGAGGTGGATTGAAGCGGCCATTATAATGCTCTTTGCATAATGTTTTAAATTCAATGGTGATACAAATGCACACCCTCAAAATAATGAGTGGATGTTTCAAACACATTATGCATAATTTAAAATTTTACAATATGCAATCTAGTCACCACTAAATATTTAAGTGGACTGGAGTAGGCATTTTAAGCGTCTCATGCATAGATTAAATTTTGGACTTTGCAAATTAGCCATTGCCTTGCACCTAGGTGGACCCACCAAACCACTTCGTATGAGCTGGATAATATGAATTGCATGATTAAAGCATATGTTTAGGGTAAAATTGGACTTTGTTAATCTTTTGTTGTTTAGATGTTAAAATCCTCCTTTCATCCTAACATTGAAGGATCTAGGGTCGAGTGGCGAGCATTATCATACCCTAGGTCACTTGCAAATGAAGGGAAACTTTGATTAGGGAATTGATTATCAATTTTCCTTCTCTTATGTCAAATTAAACATTAAAACCCTAATTATACAAATACGACAACACATTGACAAATAATGGAAAAAGATCTTGTAGACGGGAGTAAAATAACAAATCAAAGAATACATGTTTTTAGGGTTCTGAGGTAGAACAGTTAGGGACACTAGAGTGGGTGCCCAAGTCCAAGGTACCTTCTTTTTCAAGGAATCTAGATCTCCTTTTGACACTGATCAGCCCTGTAACTTATGTTTCCTGAGATCTGTCTACGGAGGACACTAGAGCGAGCACCCAAGTTGATGCAGAGGGCTCAGAGGAAGCATAGGTTTGATCAATAAACTGATCAGCAAGAGAGTGACTTCTGTCTTTGTGATATGTTCTTATCAGCCAAACATACCCCGTTGGTCACCTTGCAACTTCTCTGGCCGATCTCTTAACTTTCCCCAATGAATGATCATAGGTTTCTCACCTATTGGCAGGACTTAACACTGTCGGCCAACTCAAAAACTGTTCCACCAACAACCACTACCTCCCTGATGTCACTTTCAAGCACATCTATCAGCAAGACTTCAATCATCAGCAAATGCTTAAGTGCTTCACCCAATATGTTGATACGTTATGTTGCCTTCGGCATGACCACTCCCGTCAGTGAACCCTTGTGATATTAGGCTGACACGCCGATGACTAACACCCTTGGCGGGGTTCTCACTATTGGTGGGACTTAACCCTATCGATGAACCCTAATTTTGCTGGCCCAATACACTGATGTATGTTCTCCACTTGGTCTTCCTTTATTGGTAAGACCACCCTTTGTCGAAGGAACTTTTCCTTTGTGTGCCGATACACTTGGTCACCTTGATCACTCTTTGGGTAGACTAAAACTATCACTCTGAGGTTCTGATCTCGTGCCAATGACCACTATCTCGCTGATGATGCCTTCACAAAACTGCAAGTCCTTAAATTGTTTAACTTCCAACCCAGACCCTAGCACATGGAGATGCTAGGTCTCCTACTATATGGATTGTTCCATTTCAATCCCCTGCACCGCCAACCTAAACACAAAACAAAAGGACAAAAATAAATATATATACACTGAAGCCATTCCACTGATCTCAATGAGAGTCAAACCAATGGAATGCCTCAACAAGCCAATTTGTGACAAACCGTAGGAAAGTAAAATCTACAATGAACAAATTATGAACTTCAAACACAAAAATAGGAAACACTAAACTGACGGAACAGAGTCTTATTCTTCTTCAGCACAGAATTAAACTTACACAACTGAATTCAGAACCGAACCCAAATGTTCATTCTGCTGCCAATTTATCCCAACACATTGGGAGATTAAACAATTCATGATAGTTGGGGAAGGCCAACTGCTTCATATCCCCAAACTACTTTTATTACAACTGAACAAAACAAAAACTGAAAATGAACAACTGATCAGTTTGACCTTGTCCAAACAAAAACAAAAGATTTGTTAGGTGCCCCTACACCATACTCCTGGGGCTTAAAAGAACTCAAGTCCCTTGAGGAACCAAGTCTAAAATATTAACCCCATGCTTGATGATGTCTTCCTCACTCATCCAGGTAGCATCCTCATCAGGAAAACCACACTATTTGACCAGATATTGCTTGTAGGTTTTATGTCTGGTCTTCTTCTAAACTTTGGTGTACAAAATACATTCTAGCTATACTGGTTGACTCGGTGGAAGATCAGAAATCCATTCTGCATCCCCTGCTCCTGTCACATCTGAATCTCTAACATTGTCTCCCCTGAATGGAAACAGTTCTGACACATTGAAAATGGGTGATATTCCTAAACCTGGAGGAAGTTCAATTTCGTATGCATTAGGCCCAAATTTGTGTACAATCTTGCATGGGCCTATCTTCTTAATAAGAAGCTTTGTGGGTTGCCCCTTCAGAAGTCTTTCCTTCTTCAAATATTCCATTACTAGATCCATAACTTTGTATTGGACATCCCTTTTCTTCTGATCAGCTCTCTCTATATTTCCCTGTGTTCTTCTGGATAGGTTCCCTTACAACATCATGGATATCCTTCATGCTGACTACAAAATCTTCTCCTTGTACACTCCTTTTCTCCATGTTCTGGAGATCACTGAGCTCCAAAATTTGCCTGGGATGAATCCCATATACAACTTCAAAAGGGCTTTTTCCTGTGCTCCTATTAACAGAATCGTTATATGCAAACTCTACTTGTGGGATGATCATATCCCATGCTTCTCCATGCTATTTAGTCAAATACCTCAAAAGATTACCCAGTGATCTATTCACCACCTTAGTTTGTCCATCCGTCTGAGGGTGATAAGATGATGTGAAAGATAATTGAGTGCCCAATTTATTCCACAATGTGCGCCAAAAATGTCCCACAAACTTGGGATCTCTGTCAGTGACAATATTCAATGGAAAACCATGAATTTGAACTATTTCTTTAAAGAACAAACCAAAAATGTGTGAAGCATCATTGGTACATTTGCATGGTACAAAATGAGCCATTTTACTAAATCTATCAACTACAACAAACACACTATCAAAACCTCTTTGAGTTTGGGAAAGACCCAAAACAAAATCCATACTTATACACTCCCATGGCCTTTGAGGAATTGGAAGTGGTTGATAGAGACCTGCATTGGATGAAGTCCCTTTGCCTCTCTGGAAAATGTGACGATTGTCTACAAATTTTCTGACATCTATTTGCATCTTAGGCCAAAAGTAAAACCTTCTCACTTGCTCCAATGTCTTGTCCAGTCCAAAATAACCTCCAAGACTACTGCAATGTTTCTCTTTTATGATGTTCTCCCTCATGGAACACCTAGGTACACACAGTTGGCTGCCTTTGAATAGTAGCCCTTGCTGTAACAAATATTTAAAAAAATCAGAATGATAGGAATCTAAAAATTGTGAACAAACTGCATATATCTCCTTGAAGTCCTCATCATCCTGGTACATATTCTTAAGAGAATCCACTCCCACACTTTGCAACTGGATTTCCTGTATAGTGCACACTCTTCTGCTTAGAGCATCTGCCACCTTGTTGGCTTGTCCCTTCTTATGTTTGATGGAAAAAGTATACACCTGGAGTTGTTTGACCCACTTCATATACTTTTGATTTAGCTTCTCCTGCAAATTCAGAAAACTCAAAGCATGGTTGTCAGTATAAACAATGAATTCCTTTGGCAAGAGATAATGTCTCCATTTTTTCAATGCTTGAACCATTTCATACAATTCTACATCATATGTGGAATACTTTCTTTTAGCATCATTCAACTTTTCACTAAAGAAAGCAATAGGTCTGCCTTCCTAACTCAAGACAACACCAATGGCAAGATTACTGGCATCACATTCCACAGTAAACAACTTATTAAAATCAGGCAAAACCAAAATGGGTTTCTCTGCTATTTTCTGTTTGAGAATATCAAAAGACTCATCAGCTGCTCTATTCCAAACAAACTTACATTTCTATCCTCCTTTTATGGTTTCCAGAATGGGTGCACAAATATGACTGAATCCTCTTATGAATTTCCTATAAAAAGTTGCCAACCCATGAAAACGTTTTACATCACTTACTGTTTTAGGTGCTGGCCAAGACAGAATAGCATTACCTTCTCTAGATCCATTTTGAAACTACCTTGGGATATGACAAATCCCAGGTATGTAAGTTCCTCCTTCATGAAGACATTCTTCTCCATATTAATCATCAATTTCTCCTCATGCAGCTTCTTCAACACCTGTTCCAAATGTTGCAAATGTTCTTCTTTTGTCCTACTAAAAAGCAGAATATCGTCAAGATAGACAACAACAAATTTGCCAATAAAATATTTCAATACCTCATTCATTAGATGCATGAAAGTGCTTGGAGCATTGGATAGTCCAAATGGCATCACTACCCACTCATAAAGATCCTCATTAGTCTTAACGACTGTCTTCTATTCATCCCCTTGTCTAATCCTAATTTGATGGTATCCACTTTTGAGATCAATTTTAGAAAAGTACCGAGCTCCTCCCAAACAATCCATGAGGTCATCTATTCTGGGCATAGGAAACCTATATCTGATGGTGATCTTATTGATGGCCCTTGAATAAGTGCACAACCTCCATTTTCCATCCTTCTTGGGAGCTAAAACTATGGGTACAACACATGGACTAAGACTTTTCCTCACCAAGCCTTTATCCAACAGTTCTTGTACTTGTTTAGCAATCTCCTCATTCTTATTAGGTTTCATTTTATAAGTTGGTTTATTTGACAATGTGGATTCTGGGATGAAGTCAATCTGATGACTTATGTCTCTCACAGGGGGTAGTACATTGGGCATATCCTCCACCATGATACCCTTATATTTATCTAACAATTCCTGCATTTCCCGGGGGATTTTATCCTTGCTAGATTTAGACACATTAGAACTATCCTTCAGCTTCAAAACTAGAGCGTACCCTTGGGTACCTTCCTCTTTCAGAGTATGGAGAAACTCTTTCCCACTCACTAACATGACACTTGATCCTACATTCTTGTCTACACCCTCTTCTGGTAAATGATCCATCTTATACTGTCTACCATTCTTGGTGATAACAAAGGAATTGGATTTACCATCATGCTGGGCTTGTACATCATACTACCAAGGTCTTCCTAACAGTAAATGGCATACATCCATGGGAATTATATCACACAATAGTTTGTCCCTATATTACCCTATTTGAAATTCTACCCAAGCTTGTTCATCAACCAAGACTTGTTGCCCTTTGTTCAGCGAGGATACTTTGTATGGACTAACATGTGGCAATCTTTTCAAATTCAATTTCTCTACCATTTCTACTGAAACTAAATTTTTAGTTGAGCCAGAATCATCAATTACCTTATACCTTTTGCCGGAGACTTTGCATAGAGTTTTGAATAGTGTCTTCCTTTGCGGTGGTTCTTTGTTTTGTGGTACCTTCAGCATCGTAATTCTCATCATGAGATTCTCTCCATCTTGTGCTAGAGCTGTGCTTCCCATAGGTGAGTTCACACTCTGGAAATCTTCTTCTTGAATCAGTTGGCTCCTTCTCTCTCATCCATGAGAGCTTGAGGCTTTCTTCGGACACTTGCATGCTGTTTGCCCAATTTGTTTACAATTATAACATCTTCTCATGAAGACATTAGGACCTCTGCTTAGTCCACCAAATCTACCTCTCCCATTGGGTCCCCTTCCTCTAAAACCCCCTCTAGAACTGGATTCTCCACTATGTTCTTGCTGACTAGACTCCCCATTGATTCTTCTGGAACTAATTCTTCCACCAAAGCTATTTCTGCCCCTGAAATTTCTTCCACCTCTACCTCTATTTTGCTATTCTCCCTTTCTTTTCTGCTTCTCTTCTACTCTCAGCGCCACTTGGAAACACTTGTCCATGGTTTCTGGTGTCAAGATGGTAATCTCATCTTGTACATTATACTTTAGGCCATTAATATACCTGGCAACTCTTCCTTTCTCATCCTCATCATGTCCACACCTTAGAGACAATTTAAGAAATTCCTATGTATAGGTGGATACATCCATATCCTTCTATCTGAGATTTTGCATTTTCCTATATATTTGCACTTTGTAATTTGTGGGTAGGAACTGAGCCTTGATCCTCTCTACCATTCGACTCCAAGATGAGATCATGCTCTTGCCACTCTTCACCCTTTCTCCCTGGGTGTAGTTCCACCACGTGAGTGCAACGCCCTTCAATTTCATTTTTGCAAACTTGACTCTTTTATTCTTCGGTACCTCCTTGTACTTGAAATAATTATTTAGAGCCTCGATCCATTCGATGACTTCTTCTGTGTCCATCTTTCCACTAAACATCAAAATCTCCATTTTTGCCTCGGATGACTCCTTACCAAGTGATTTTATGGCCTCCAGAAATTGTTTCTCATCTGTAGTTATCTCTGCCTAATTTGGGGTTGTTTCTTCTTCCCCATCTTCTTCTTCATCAGACTCCTCATCTGATTTCCTACCTTTTCTAAAGGTCTTCAACTCAGCTTGGAGTGCTTCCCTGACCCCAGCTTTAATTTTCTCTTCCATTTCCCAAAATTTCTTGGCCACCTCAGTGGTCATTCCTTTTGGAGGCATGGCACTGGCCTCTCCTTTGCTCTCGTCTGCTGACATACACAGATCTTTCAGAGCACATCACACACATAACGTCCAAAGCTCTAATACCAAAATGATGCAAAGGGCTCAGAGGAAGTGTAGATTTGATCAACAAACTGATCAGTGACAGAGTGACTTCTGTCTTGGCAATATGTTCTTATCAACCAAACATACCCCGTCAGCCGCCTTGCAACTTCTCTAGCCGATCTCTTAACTTTCCCTAATGGATGATCCTAGGTTTCTCACCTATTGGCAGGACTTAACACTGTTAGCCAACTCAAAAACTATTCCACTGACAACCACTATCTCCCTGATGTCACTTTCGAGCACATTTGTCAGCAAGACTTCAATCATCGACGAAAGCTTAAGTGCTTCACCCAATATGCCGATATGTTATGTTTCCTTTGGCATGACCACTCCCATTGGTGAACCCTTGTGATCTTAGGCCAATGCACCGATGACTAACTCCCTTGGTGAGGTTCTCACTATCGGTGGGACTTAACCCTATCGGCAAACCCTGATTTCGCTGGCCCGATACACTGATATATGTTCCCCACTTAGTCTTCCTTTATTTGTAAGACCACCCTCTGTCGGTAGAACTTTTCCTTTGTGTACTGATACACTTGGTCACCCCGATCACTCTTTGGGTAGACTAAAACTATCGCTCCAAGGTTTTGATCTCCTGCCAACGACCACTATCTCACCGATGATGCCTTCACAAAACTGTAAGTCCTCAAATCGTCTAACTTCCAACCCAGACCCTAGCACATGGAGATGCTAGATCTCCTACTGTACGGATTGTTCCATTTCAATCCCCTGCACCGCCAACCTCAACACAAAACAAAAGAACAAAAACAAATATATATACACTAAAGCCATTCCACCAATCTCAATGAGAGTCAAACCAGTGGAATGCCTCAACAAGCCATTTTGTGACAAACCATAGGAAAGTAAAATCTACAATGAACAAATTATGAAAACTTTGAACACAAAAATAGGAAACACTAAACTAACGTAATAGAGTCTTACTCTTCTTCAGCACAAAATTGAACTTACACGACTAAATTTAGAACTAAACCCAAATGTTCATTCTACTGCCAATTTATCCCAACACATTAGGAGATTAAATAGTTCATGACAGTTGGGGAAGGCCAACCGTTTCATATCCCCAAACTTCTTTTATTACAACTGAAGAAAACAAAAACTAAAAATGAACAACTAGTCAATTTGACCTTATCCAAACAAAAACAAAAGATTTGTTAGGTGCCCCTGCACCACAAGTCCTGGAAGTGCTCCTTTGTCTAACTTTTCTTCAGATCCTGAATCACTGATGTCTGCCAAGCCTCCTTGCAACTCCACTTTTTCTAGATGCAACACCTGTAACTTGCAATCACAAGACTTGGTTTGGGGGTTGTGGTGTTTAGAGGTTTAGCTTAGTAAAACCCCAGAGGACACTTAAGTCTTCGAACACCATTTTTAGATAAAGAGGGCATGCCCTTGTGAGGAAGAGGCTAAAAACAAAGGAATCAATGATAAAAATGCAATGATATGTCACCTTGTAGTGAATCTCTCATGGACGAAGATGCTCTTCATGTCATGAGGAGATTGAAGCTCAAATTTGCAAATATCAACACACAAAACATACAAGTCTACTCTTGCAACACAATAGAAACCCTTGAATCACCTTGAGAATACCTAGAGTTCACAATAATCATCTAATTGAAATCTAGTTTTTACAAATGAATGCCTACACATGCTTATATATGCAGCTACAAGCATTCCTGCCAAGATATTAAAAATCAAACTTTATCGTGTTGGCAAAATAACCTCCTAATGGTCATAAAACAACACCCAAAAATTGGGGCTGCCCCAAAAATAGGGTAAGATAGGGCATGGGTGCCCAAGTCCTCCCTCCTATTTTGAGCAGGGTACAACTCAAGGGGTCCACCTAGATCCTATTTGTCATGGAACCTAGGTCTCATTCCATCGGGATGCTAAAATATGAACTAAAATGTCCTAAATGCACTCTAAAGACCTGGGAGCTAAACCTTATGAGGGAAAAGCCCCCAAGGGGACATTTTCTGACATTACATTTAGCCCCCACTTTAATGTATGTATTGAGGCAAGGCCTAAACATGCATTAAAGGTCACAAACATAGTAAACACACCAAGCATGGAGAAGACATGTCAACCGCATAAAAGATAGTAATAGGCATGCAAAATGTGGAGAAGATAGTAATAGTCATGTAGAACATAGAGCAGACAATCAATGCATAGAGGACACATTAATGCATGGAAGATAGAAATGATATCTTTTCTTTTCTTTTTCTCATATATATGAAATGCAAATGCAAGTACTGGAAAGTAAACAAACCTCCCATAATACCAGATGCACTACCTTAAGGCACAAGTCTCAGTATATATGGGGCAACACACATGCAATACATGTAAAACCTCCCAAAATGCATGAAGCACTACTCAAAGGCGTTGGTCTCTGTATATGGGGCAACAAACATGCCATACAAAACAAGCACGCCAAAACACACATACTTGAAGACACAGAGAAAATATGGCAGAAAAGTGATGGTGTGTTCCATATTTCTAGGCTCATCACCATCTCAGGCACATTACAGGCACACACCGACTATTAGGCTTCACCACAACAATTGCCAAAGACACACTTAAGGGTTGAGTTAGTCACAAAACTACTCCCCACCTCTGCAAAGGACTTTTGAAGATGACAGGATGATGCAATCTTCTCTGAGAAATACACCATCCCTGCCTCAGTAGAGGGTTTAAGAAAAAGGATATGCTCGATATCCCACCTCCGTAGATGGCTTACATGATTGATTGATTGATTTCAAACAAGCTTAGGACACACAATGCACTACTCTAGGGTGCAAGTCTTTGCATTTGAGGTCAAACACATTGCTAACATCTATAACAAACAACTTACCTTATATGCCCCCACCTTAAGGGGGTTGATATCAATTATCGATATCAAGCACGATAAGGTAGGAAGAAAACACACAAGGAAACACCGACTTTTGCTAAGCCCATGCCCCCTGAAGGTGACATGTGCTTTACAATCGCCAAATAGTCCCACAAACACATCCCTGCAAGAAACATGTTAGTGTCTACAACATCATGATAAACAACAACATCAATGCATATGATTAACCACACAAAGAGCCAAGGTTATACAACGAATTTGGAGTTTGAGGATAACCATGAGGCTATATCACAAAGCTCTCCGAATAGAGTACCACCAATGCTAGATTCAAAGGTAAACAAAGGTGCACGAAGCAACATTATTGATAAGGTTTGTGAATGTGATAGAAACATCATGAAATTCATTACGTGGAAAGCACAAGTGCTTCCACTAGCCAAGTATCGGATAAGACATACAACCCCATCATCGTATTAGGAACTAAGTCCATTTTTTGATTGCTCTCAAAAGGGACACTAGGTCTGCATCAATATAAAATTTTGTCATCATCCGCCCGCTAGATGGAAACACTAGAGGAAGGGATACAATAAATAAGAGAGGAGAAAACAAGTGTCTTAGGGACAGTCACATAGGAGGGTACCCCCAAGTCACCAACCATGACGCTATGTCCATAAGACACAACACACAACAATGAAATCAGAGAGAGAGCAATATAGAAGAATGATGATACAAATAGAAGAAGGTCACAATAGAGGTAGTCTCCTGGTATCTCGAACCTTACGGGAGAATCTGAGGTCATTCCAAGAGGCCTAAACAACACATAACACATCACGGGGGAAACACATTATGATAGAAATAAAAGTTTATAGATACTTACTTGTAGGGTCTTCATTTTATATCTTGGAGCTCTAGAACCTCTTGGAGAGGTACTCGATCATGTTTACAAAAAAATTTGAGTGGTTCTTATGAGAGTCTTGTTTTCTATCATATGATGCTTGTTTGTTAAATCCTTGTTTAAATGAGACTTTTTGTTGCTTATGAGGGAGAGAACCACTATTATTTCCATTTGTTGATTGTTGTCTTGCTCTTTTCTGATTTTTAGTGAGTTTTTGTTGTTGAATCTTTCTAGGATAGTAACGGGAATCATCCTATACCATCTTTCTCATCTGTATCAGTTTTTGTTCTTTCTTTTTAAAGACATTTTGATTATCTCCCAATCCATATAAGGATAATGGAGGAGGAACCTCAACATAAATTTTGTTTCTTCAAGGACAAGGTGGTTTATCCACTTGTTTCCTATGCACTTCAATCATACCCATGATGCTATCATAGTCCAAGTAATCATCCTCGTCTACTTCCACTAAATCTTGTTCCACCATATTATTTTTGTGGTGCAGGAGCACCCGCACATGATCAGGATATAGGTCCGCATGATGACATACATGATCAGGATGTAGGATAATTATCAGCATGATGACAGGATAGTCTATTTTTAGTATGTTTGACTTCTTCATGTAATAAGGTCCACTGGACCGATGCTATGTATTAGTTCAGCCTAGGAGTATGTGTAGGCAGTTAGAGATCGGGATAAGATAGTCTGAGTTGTCCTCTCTCCCAGCCGCTTGGAAGCTCCCAGCCGCTGGGAAGTGAAGTTGGTAGTACTCGAAGGATTTGTGATATATACCTTCGATCTGTTAGGGTTTAGACATATGGGTAGTTCATAAAGATAGTTCATATTGACAGTTCATTTTGATTTTGATAGTTGTTATGTTCAGGAGAGTAGTACTGGTGATATGCTGTACTGGTGATCAGTCCAGATATTGTGAAGTAGAATTGTAAAAGCAGGACATTTGAATCTCAATTGAATAAGATCTCATCTTTTGCAGTATTTGAGTTGATCAGTTGTATCTGTGTTGATTTCCTTTTCTGTTTGCAAGTTAATGGGCACTTTCAACCCTTCCACCGGTTGATCCTGCAAATCGGTGGAATGGTCCTGTATCATAGTTTAGTTTGCATTTGTGTTTTCTGTTTATGCATTGCATTGTTCAGGAGATCAGTTAGGAGCATGCTGTGAATCAGCCTAGCATCCTCATGTGCTAGGTCTAGAAGATAAGTTGTTAGATTTTGGTTTGAAGGTGATCCGGCCCGGTCGTCACATGATCTTTGTGAAATAGAGTGGTTCGGAGTGCTTACATGCAGTGGAAGGATACACAGGAGTCTGCATGTGCGTTTCCAGTCGGAACGAGCCGCATCATCATCTGCGGATCCATCGCCATCAGGATCGGGTCATGAAGTTGTTGAAGTTTGCATGTTGCAAGTGCATCATGATGTTTTGAGTTGGATATATACTCAGTGTATATATCGCAGTCAGGATCATCTCTCGGGGAAGTTCATCATCCGCATATCGCTAACGGATGCGGGTGTGAAAGTTAAGTTTTTTTGGCTAAGTGTTGAAGAGTTCATCAGGATGATGTGTGACGTCATCGTCATCAGGATATGACGTCATCGTCATCAGGATATTAAGAAATCCCTCTATGCGAGTTTATCCTGTTGTCGCTAAGTGGTTAAGTATCGGCGAAGGCAGGAAGTTGTATTAGCATCATCAGGAGGTTTCGAGGAACCGGATGAACAATATCATGATGATGCCGCTTGTATTTGGCGCCCGATGAACAGTGCAACCGGAGGATGTTCGCGCCCGTTGATTATCATGATGATGATGATAGGCGACAGGCGGAGGAGGTGAACAGTAGTCGGCAGGAGGATAATTGTGCCCGACCGAAATTGGTGATGCTGTTGGTGTTTCTAGGAAATATGATGATGATGTTCAGCCGATAGAGAATTTTATCATGCTGTTTGTATTGTTGGCAGCTCCTTCCTATTAGGTTGCCTCTGTTGCGTTTCGCTCTGCATCATAGTGGTATCAGAGCCAGGTTAGGATCTTCTGGAAAAGATAAGCAGGATGTCAGACGAAGAAGGAACATCTGAGGTTCCAGCAAGGATGACCAACGCTGAGTTGGCAGTTCTGGTGAAGAAACAGATTGCAGAAAGCAAGGCCGTGAAGGCTCAGAATCAGGAGTTGAAAGATGAGTTAGCAAAGTTGAGGAACAGAGTAGGTTCTGGTAGAGAAGATGATAGGGAAGAAGAAGAGATCCCTAATTGGAGCGAGGAGGTCGTTCCTGCAGACCAGAGGCCACTGTTGAACGCCCTCAAGGCCATGGAGAGGAGAACCATGGACGTGAAACTGGATTTGCCAGTGTTTACAGGTAAGATGGACCCTGATTCAGTGATGGAATGGATAGACTGTCTGAACAATTTCTTTGTGACAGAGGAGATACCAGAACAGCAGAGAGTGAAGATAGCACAGTCAAAGATGAAAGAAGCTGCCTTGACATGGTGGAACTTTGTTCAGGATGATAGAGTGCAGGAAGGAAAACGTAGAGTTGCCACATGGAAGAAGATGATGGAATTGGTGAAGGAAGCTTATATTCCTTTGGATTACAGTATCCAGTTACACAAGAGGAAGCAAAACCTGAAGCAGAAGGAGCTAGATGTCAGCTCATATACAGAAGAGTTCATGAAACTCTGTATGAAGACAAAGGTGAAAGAAAGTGAAGAAGAAAAGGTAGCCAGATACCTTAATGGATTGAGGTTTAATATTCAGGAAGATCTCAGTCTGCATAACCCAGATACAGTGCAGAAAAGCTTTCAGTTGGCATTGAAAGTGGAAGAAAAGCTGAAGAGAAAACAAGATCAGAACAACAGAGGAAGAGGAAGACAACAAAGAGGTGGAAGAGGTCCTTTCAGAGGCAGAGGACATGGACAGGGATATCAAGGAGAGTCCAGTCAAGACAATAGCAAGGGCAACAATGGTCAGAATCAGAGAGAGAATTTCAGTCAGCAAGGAAACTTCAGAGGTAGAAGACCTTACAGAGGAAGATCCCAGGGCAGAGGATCCATCAGATGCTATAACTGTAACAAAGAAGGCCATATAGCCAGCAGATGTCCAGACAAGGCCACAAGCTCAGCAGGAGAAAGGAGGACAAATCTGGTCAATGAACCTGATAATCAAAGTAGGACCAGCTCTAATGATTTCCAGAGTGTGAATGGTCCTGAGAATTATGGATATCCAGAAAGTGGAGAGTCCCTGATGATGAGAAGAACAGTGACTACCATGAAGGTACCTGACAAAGAAGCCCCTCAGAGAAAGTCTCTTTTCAGAACCACTTGCAAAGCAGGAGGTAAGGCTTGTAAAGTTTTGATTGATTCTGGTTCTACTGAGAACTTTGTGTCTGAAGAAATGGTGATAAAGCTGAAGCTTAGGAGATTGCCTCACCCAGCTCCATATAAAGTCTCATGGCTTACTCAAGGTCAGCAGACAACTGTAGAAGAGCAGGCTTGGGTAGAATTCCAGATTGGTGGATATAAGGATAAGTTGTTGTTTGATATTACCAAGATGGATGCGTGCAACCTTTTGTTTGGTAGACCATGGCAGTATGATCTGAAGGCACAGCATGATGGTGTTAAAAACACCTATAAAATCACTAAAGATGGTATAGATGTAACACTATTCCCATTAAAGGAGAAAGAGGAGAAGTCTAAAGGAAAAGAGGTGAAGGTCATGCTGATGGAAGGCAAACAGTTTATGAAGGAAGTAGCAGCAGAAGGTGTAGTTGCATATGCCCTGATCCCCTGTATGAGTGTGAATAAGGAACAACAGCAGGCAGGCAAGAAAGAGAAGAAGCCAAGGTTGATAGACCCAGCTGTCCAAGAGTTATTGGATAAGTACAAAGGTGTCATCTCAGAGGGAATGCCAAGATCCCTACCACCTGTCAGAGATATCAGTCATTGCATAGACTTGATTCCAGGGTCTACACTCCCAAATAAAGCAGCTTATAAGCTTACCCCAGAACAGAATGCCGAAGTAGCCAGACAGATTGAAGAATTGATGAATTCAGGTCTGATTGGAAAGAGTTTGAGTCCATGTGCAGTACCAGCTGTACTAGCACCAAAGAAGGAAGGCACTTGGAGGCTTTGCACAGATTCCAGAGCCATCAACAAGATCACAATCAGGTATAGGTTTCCAATCCCCAGAATTGAGGATTTACTTGATTGTTTGGGAAGTGCTAAGTACTTTACCAAAATAGATTTGAAGAGTGGATACCATCAGATCAGGATTAGACCAGGTGATGAGTGGAAGACAGCATTCAAAACAAATGAAGGGTTATATGAATGGAAGGTTATGCCTTTTGGGTTGTCTAATGCCCCTAGTACTTTCATGAGGCTGATGAATGAGGTTCTAAAGGAATTCATTGGTAAGTTTGTCATAGTGTATTTAGATGACATTCTGATTTTCAGTAACACCAGAGAAGAACATCTCAGACATATAGATCTGGTTCTCAAGAGGTTACATGAAGAGAAGCTGATGATAAACTCGGACAAGTGTCTGTTCATGAAAAAGGAGATCACCTATTTAGGTTTTGTCATTTCACAAGGAAAGCTGCAGATGGATAAGGAGAAGGTGAGCGCCATATTGAATTGGCCAACTCCACAGACCATGAATGATGTCAGAAGTTTCCATGGGTTAGCAACCTTCTACAGAAAGTTTATAAGAGGGTTCAGTCATATTTGTGCACCCATGCTGGATACCATCAAAGGAGGACAGAAGTGCAGGTTTGTTTGGACTCAAGGAGCAGATGATTCCTTTGAGGCATTGAAGAGGAAGGTGGCATAGCAGCCAGTCCTTGCACTTCCAGATTTTAACAAGATCTTTCAGGTAGAGTGTGATGCCAGTCACATGGCCATTGGAGCAGTACTCAGTCAAGAGGGTAGACCAATTGCATTTTTCAGTGAAAAGCTCAATGATGCTAAGAAAAGGTATTCATCATATGATCTGGAAATGTATGCTTTAGTTCAGTCCCTAAAGAAATGGAGGCATTACCTGCTGCCAAAGGAGTTCATAGTTTTCACAGACAACCAGGCTTTGAGTTTCATCAACAGCCAGGAGAAGCTGAACCACAGACATATGAAGTGGGTAGAGACCTTACAGGCTTTCACTTTTACCTTGAAGCATAAGAAAGGGGTTAAGAACAAAGTTGCAGATGCTTTGAGCAGAAGAGTTCTCACAGTCAATCAGATTCAGTTAGAGAGTGTTGGTATTGATTCACTCAAGACCATGTATGAGTCTGATGCTGATTTTGGAGAGATATATCAGGTCTGTACTTCTTTTGGGGAGAAATACCATGCTGAGTTCTCTGAATTCCTGATCCAGGATGGATTGCTGTTCAAGGGTGGACAGTTGTGTATCCCAAGGTGTTCTATGAGGTTGAATATAATCAAGGAGAAACATTGTGGAGCCATGGCAGGTCATTTTGGTCTAGACAAGACTCTTGATCTGGTCAGGAGGCATTATTTCTGGCCTAAGTTGCAGTCAGATGTCAGGAAATTTGTAGAAACCTGTGTAATTTGTCAGAAGGCTAAAGGCAGGTCAACTAATGCAGGGTTATATCAGCCCTTACCCATTCCTTCCAGACCATGGGAAAGTATCAGTATGGATTTTGTCTTGGGTTTACCTAGGACCAGGAGGGGATTTGATAGTGTTTTCGTTGTAGTGGATAGATTCAGTAAAATGGCACATTTCTTACCATGCAAAACCACTGCAGATGCCTCGTATATTGCAGATTTATTCTTCAGGGAGATTGTCAGAATTCATGGGTTGCCTTTGAGCATAGTTTCAGACAGAGATGTGAAGTTTGTGGGTCACTTCTGGAGAACCCTTTGGAGGAAACTGGGAACCAATTTGTCTTTTTCCTCTGCATATCATCCTCAAACGGATGGACAGACTGAGGTAGTAAACCGTTCCTTGGGGAATCTACTTCGATGCTTGACAAAACAGCATGGAGAGAAGTGGGACAATATTCTGTCTCAAGCTGAGTTTTCATATAATGATACTGTCAACAGGAGCACAGGGAAATCGCCTTTTCAGGTAGTGTATGGAATGCATCCCAGGGGAATTTTGGAGTTGCGCGATCTACCTACAGCAGATCCTGTTAGTGCAGATGGAGAAGCTTTTGCTGAAGCCATCAAAGAAGTTCATGGTCAGGTTAAGACCCAACTCCAGCAAACCACATTGAAATATAAGGAATATGCTGATAAGAAAAAGAAGGATGTTCAATTTGCTGTTGGAGATTTGGTTTGGGTTCACTTGAAGAAAGACAGGCTTCCTAAGGGAAAGTATACTAAGCTCATGCAAAAGAAAGTTGGACCATGTCAGATTTTGCAAAAGCATGGACAAAATGCTTATGAGATCCAACTCCCACCTGATCTTGGTTTGTCTCCTATCTTCAATGTGTGTGATTTAACTCCATACAAGGCTAATTCAGGTGCAGATCAGGATATCCTACAGGATACAGTTGCTGAAGACATTCCTCAACATGATCCCCCACAGTTACAGAAAGTTTTGGATACCAGAGTGGTCAAACAGACCAGGAACAACAAGTACTTGGAGTACCTCGTCTCTTGGCAGGGACAGCCGAACTCTGAAGCAGTATGGATGACTGCAGAACAGATACAGAAACATGGTGCCGACCTTAATACTCTCATCTCAAGTGGACTTGAGATTTCTTCTTTTGGGGAGTATGGTGCAGGAGCACCCGCACATGATCAGGATATAGGTCCGCATGATGACATACATGATCAGGATGTAGGATAATTATCAGCATGATGACAGGATAGTCTATTTTTAGTATGTTTGACTTCTTCATGTAATAAGGTCCACTGGACCGATGCTATGTATTAGTTCAGCCTAGGAGTATGTGTAGGCAGTTAGAGATCGGGATAAGATAGTCTGAGTTGTCCTCTCTCCCAGCCGCTTGGAAGCTCCCAGCCGCTGGGAAGTGAAGTTGGTAGTACTCGAAGGATTTGTGATATATACCTTCGATCTGTTAGGGTTTAGACATATGGGTAGTTCATAAAGATAGTTCATATTGACAGTTCATTTTGATTTTGATAGTTGTTATGTTCAGGAGAGTAGTACTGGTGATATGCTGTACTGGTGATCAGTCCAGATATTGTGAAGTAGAATTGTAAAAGCAGGACATTTGAATCTCAATTGAATAAGATCTCATCTTTTGCAGTATTTGAGTTGATCAGTTGTATCTGTGTTGATTTCCTTTTCTGTTTGCAAGTTAATGGGCACTTTCAACCCTTCCACCGGTTGATCCTACAAATCGGTGGAATGGTCCTGTATCATAGTTTAGTTTGCATTTGTGTTTTCTGTTTATGCATTGCATTGTTCAGGAGATCAGTTAGGAGCATGCTGTGAATCAGCCTAGCATCCTCATGTGCTAGGTCTAGAAGATAAGTTGTTAGATTTTGGTTTGAAGGTGATCCGGCCCGGTCGTCACATGATCTTTGTGAAATAGAGTGGTTCGGAGTGCTTACATGCAGTGGAAGGATACACAGGAGTCTGCATGTGCGTTTCCAGTCGGAACGAGCCGCATCATCATCTGCGGATCCATCTCCATCAGGATCGGGTCATGAAGTTGTTGAAGTTTGCATGTTGCAAGTGCATCATGATGTTTTGAGTTGGATATATACTCAGTGTATATATCGCAGTCAGGATCATCTCTCGGGGAAGTTCATCATCCGCATATCGCTAACGGATGCGGGTGTGAAAGTTAAGTTTTTTTGGCTAAGTGTTGAAGAGTTCATCAGGATGATGTGTGACGTCATCGTCATCAGGATATGACGTCATCGTCATCAGGATATTAAGAAATCCCTCTATGTGAGTTTATCCTGTTGTCGCTAAGTGGTTAAGTATCGGCGAAGGCAGGAAGTTGTATTAGCATCATCAGGAGGTTTCGAGGAACCGGATGAACAATATCATGATGATGCCGCTTGTATTTGGCGCCCGATGAACAGTGCAACCGGAGGATGTTCGCGCCCGTTGATTATCATGATGATGATGATAGGCGACAGGCGGAGGAGGTGAACAGTAGTCGGCAGGAGGATAATTGTGCCCGACCGAAATATGGTGATGCTGTTGGTGTTTCTAGGAAATATGATGATGATGTTCAGCCGATAGAGAATTTTATCATGCTGTTTGTATTGTTGGCAGCTCCTTCCTATTAGGTTGCCTCTGTTGCGTTTCGCTCTGCATCATTTTGGTATTTTTAGGAAAAGGATTAGTGAAGATTTGTAAATTCTGATTCGGCAGAGCAACCAACTTATTTCCATTGTCATTTACACATGATACCTGAATAACATTTGAATCAATAAGGTCTTGTATCTCATGTTTAAGATGCATACATCATTCAGTGTCATGTCCTTGTGTTTGATGATAATGACAAAAGGCATTAGCATCGAAGTAAGGTCTTTGTTTACTAGGATCAATAGGTTTGATCAAGGGAAGCTTTAGAATGTTATTACTCATAGCTTGATTCATGATAGAATGATAGGACTCAGATATCAGAGTAAACTTTCGTGGTTGATATGACGATTTCTTTGGATTATTTATAGCAGACACATTCGTGTTTGGTCCATTGATCTTGATGAAACTCCAATTACTATTCCTTCTAAATTTGTTTTGCGATGATCCACCTAAGGATTGAGAAACTTGAGCCGATGAGTTTTGGTTTTCATATTGACTAGATGAAAGTTGATAATTGTGAAGAGCGACACATAAATGTTGAAAGGAGTTGTATTTCATCAAGAGAATCTTATCACGAATATTAGGTTGCATATTTGTAATGAATATCTTTTAAGCATCCTCATCTTTCATCTGATACTGAATTTGTACATAAAGTCCTTGATATCAACCAATGAATTTAGTCAACTTTTCTTTGGGACCTTGTTTACATTGCACCAAGTCAATAAGAGTGACTTGGGGTCTGATATTTTCTTGAAAATGTTGTAAAAATTGATCAATCAACTGCAAAAAGGAGTGTATTGAATTTGGAGGCAACGAGCAAAACCATTCTAAAGTAGTATCTTTGAGAGATCATGGGAAAATTTTTTCTAACAAATCCTCTTCAAAATAAAAATCACTACACATAGCTGTAAATGCTGCCACATGAATATTAGGATCACCTTTTCCACCATATTTTTCAAAGTGAGGAGTCTCAAACCTCTCAGGCATAGGAGTTCTCAAAATTGCATAGGATAACTAATTACGGGCATGATACATTGGTAGACTAGGCTGCAAAGAGTTTGTCAAATTTGTTACCTTTTGTTGCAAAGCAGTCACGCCCTGTAAAAGTTGGTTTATGATCACATCATTGGGAGATGCAATTTGTTGTGAGGAATTAGAACCAAGGTGAGGAGGTGATTGAGCTTGAGATACAATAGGCGGAGGTTGAGGATATGTTAATGATAGTTGGCCATAATGATAGGTGGAAGATGGTTATGAGTATGCAATAGGTCGCTGGAAATGAGTTGAATAGATAGGTGGTTGAGCACAATTATGCATAGAGGAGGTCCCTTTAGGAACCAAATTTTGATAATCAAATCCCACAGCTTTGTAATTCATGCCATTAGACACTCCAATACCAGTGGTAGCATTACTACAAATGTTCACATTAGTTGTTAAGATCGTTGATGTAAAAGTGGATACTCTTGTATTTGGTATAGGTATGGAAACTTGAGTATGAGATGGTGATAAAGTGTTATTTATCACTTGCACACATTCAGTCATTGACATGATATTGGTTTGTACAATATGTGCTAGACCACGAAGTGCATTAACACCATCTTGTGCTTCTTTTATCAATTCTCTTATATTATGAATTGTAGGAATGGATTCTTCGGCTATTCTCTCATTTTCCATAAATGTTTGAAATTCAGCCAAGTCTTTATCCAAATTTTCTATTTTCTCATTAGATACATATCTTGTTACCTCAATAGTATTATCAACATCATTAAAAGTTTGTTCTTCCATTGTGGTTGGAGGATGTATACTATCTTGCACAATTTGGGTTTCTCCCTTTGTAAAGAAGGTGTCCAAAGTACCAACTTCTTCAAAAGCACTAGATCCCATTAATCTTTTACTTCTTCTCAAAGGGATATTGTTTTTAGGACAGTGTGTCATAAATCTTGTACAAAAGCATACAACACTCAAACTAAGAGAACAAATCCTAGGGAAAGGATATGATTGACGACCAAAATACTTGGTTTTCGATACTTTTTCAAAGCCAATGAATGAAACAAAGGATGTTGTAAGGATTCTAATCAAGGAAAACAAGTTATTTTTTTCATATCAGTCCAAAACAAAAATCTAATCACTCTCAACACACTCTTGATGCAACTCCAAGATAATGCCAAGTCAAAATATAGTGAAAATATGTCAAAATGAGCACTTTTTCACCAAAATTCAATGCAAAAGAGCATAAAAAAGGGTGTTGTGAGGAAAATGTTGATGGAAAGAATTAAATATCATCAATAATAGACACTTGATGCAAAAATACCCAACACAACATGATTGTAGCACCACTTAAGGTAAAATCCTAGTGAAAATATATCAAAATATGCAATTTTTCACGCTTTTTCAATTCCAAGACCTAGCAAAAGGGGTGTTGTAAACAATTTTAGGAAGTAAAGAAAATAATATAAATAATATTAGTCACCTCAATCCATAAAATTGATCACAACATGCTTGGAATGCAAACTAGGTCAAACCCTAGGGCCAAAAATAACCAAAATGTGTAGTTTTTCACCGAATTTTCACTACAAGAGCCCGTTGAAAGGGCATTGTGAAGCTTTTTATGAGGGATAGAAAATTATTACCCTGATAACAGAAAAATAATGCAAAATACCTTTCACAACATGCCTATAGTGCAAATTTAGAGAGTTGATAAGGCCAATTTTAGTGAAAATTGTTGTTTTTGAAGCCCTAGGTTTTAGATCTTGGAACAAAATTCTATGTGAATGCTTTGAAGTATGATTTATAATTAAATTGACTTACTCTTAGATCTAAAAATGATTTTCAAGACTTAACATGCAAAATGCCCATGCAAATTTAATGAAAATGCATCAAAATTGCTAGTTTTTGTTGAAATTTTCTATGTAAAAATGCAAATATTTTAAATCTAAATGCAAATTCACACTAAAATGAAAGAATAAAGACAAATGAAAATTTTAATGAGCCTTTAAAATTAGTAGAAAAATGTGATAAAAGATTTTGCCTACAAACCCTAGATTTTGGAATTACTAGGTTATATAAAATTGTCAAAATTTTCACAAAACCCTAGCAATTAAATGATGAAAATGCAAGGTAAATTTCTGATTTTTTATATTTTTCTATAGTTTATATCATATCTGATGCAAAAATCATGAATTAGGAAAATTTAGAAAGAATTGATGCAATTGAGTAAGCCAAACAATGCAATTTTTTTTGTATTTTTCTAATTTTTCAATTTTTTTGAATTTTTCTCAATGCAATAAAATAAATGACCAAATGAATGAATGAAATCAATCCAAATCTGAATTCAAACACTTAGAAAGTTGCAATTTTGGTCCAAAAACATGGGTTCACAAAATTTTTTAGGGTAAAATTAGATTTTGTTAATCTTTGGTTGTTTAGATGTTAAAATCCTCCTTTCACCCTAACATTGAAGGATCTAGGATTGAGTGGCGAGCACTATCATACCCTAGGTCACTTGAAAATGAAGGGAAACTTTGATTAGGGAATTAATTATCAAAATTTCCTTCTCTTATGTCTAATTAACTATTAAAACCCTAATTATGCAAATACGACAACAAATTGACGAATAAGGGAAAAAGCTCTTGCAGACTGGAGTAAAATAACGAATCATAGAATACCTATTTTTGGGGTTTTGAGGTGGAATAGTCAGGGACACTGGAGTGGGTGCCCAAGTCCAAGGTACCTACTTTTTTAGGGAATCTGGATCTCCTTCTAACACTGATTAGCCCTGTACCTTCTGTTTCCTGAGATCTGTTTATGGAGGACACTGGAGCGAGTGACCAAGTCTTGGAAGTGCTCCTTTATCTAACTTTTCTTCAGATCCTAAATCCCTGATGTCTGCCAAGCCTCCCTACAACTCCACTTTTCCTAGATGCGACACCTGTAACCTGCAATCACAAGACTTGGTTTGGGGGTTGTGGTGTTTAGAGGTTTGCCTCAGTCAAACCCCAGGGGACACTTAAGTCTCTGAACACCGTTGTTAGATAAAGAGGGCATGCCCTTGTGAGGTAGAGGCCAAAACCAAAGGAATCAATGATAAAAACACAATGATATGTCACCTTGTAGTGAAACTCTCATGGAGGAAGAGGCTCTTCATGCCATGAGGAGATTAAAGCTCAAATTTGTAAATATCAACACACAAAACATACAAGTATGATCTTGTAACACAATAGAAAGCATTGAATTACCTTGAGAATGCCTAGAGTTCACAATGATCATCTAATTGAAATCTAGTTTTTACAAATGAATGCCTACACATGCTTATATATGCACCTACAAGCATTCCTACCAAGATATTAAAAATCAAACTTTATCGTGTCAACAAAATAACCTCCTAATGGTCATAAACTGACACCCAAAAATTAGGGCTGCCCCAAAATAGAGCAAGACTAGGGCACGGGCACCCAAGGCCTCCCACCCTAATTTGAGTAGGGTACAACTCAAGGGGTCCATCTAGGTCCTATTTGTCATGGAAGCTAGGTCTCATTCCATCGGGATGCTAAAATATGAACTAAAATATCCTAAATGCACTCTAAAGACCTGGGAGCTATACCTTATGAGGGAAAAGCCCCCAAGGGGACATCTTTTGACGTTACAATAGATATGCACTAAGGACAAAAAGTGGACAATTTGGCATGCTACGTATAATTTTGAAGTTTCACATTATGCAAAATGACCAAGGATTTGTGCCCAGAGCGTATTTATTAAAGAGCTATGTATAGTAAGAAGCTTTATTTCTTGCAAATCGACCATTAATGTGCACTTTGGCATACCTCTCAAACTACTATGCATATGTTGCAAAACATGAATTACAAGGCAGACTCAAAAATGCACTTGGGCGAACACTTTAACCCATCGAGTATTGAGTTGGGAAATTCAAATTGTAAAGTGACTGCAGAAGTTTGCTTGGAGCAGATATTTTGGGATGTCATGTGAAAGTTTGAAACAACACAAATTGTGAAGATGGGCTAAAAGTGCGCCTAAGCGGACATTTCAGGCACTAATGCATAATATTAAAATTTGCTCCACATTTATGCACCTAGGCGAGCTTTGCATGGGTTTGAAACTTAACAATGTTTGAGACAAATTTAAACACTCAATTCATGCCTTTTGAGAATGTTTCACTCAAGCAATGAAGTTCACTATCTGGGTGCACACTTCCTGAAGCAATTCGCACTTTAAAATTTTCAAAATTAAATAATTTTGAATTTCATTAAGTCCAAACTCACAATTAAAACCTTGGGGTGAGTATGCATCTTATAACTCTTACGGTGATTGACTTCTTCAAGCATTCAATGGATTTTACTGTAGCCTTCCATTATTTGTAGACTATTTTATTCAGGCGGGAACTCTTGAGCAGGACTACTACCAAAATAACACAATTCTAAGACAAAAACTCAAAAAAGAGTGGGTCCCCATTTGCAATGGGGCAATGTGTGATTAGGTCACAACATGTGGTATGTGGACAACAGAGCATCTAGACATAGTATGTGGACAGTGGAGCACCTAGACAGACGATCTTCAATAAGAAAGATTTGAGTAGACTTTAGGAGAAAAAGGTTGGTATATAGGTAGAACTTGGTGATGATACCACATATCCTATTATAGGGACAACTATCTCCTTTTGTAGGCCTTCAGTTGATGTTATTCAGCTAGATGATGTTTTGTACATTCCTAGTTTGACAAAGTCTTCTTTCAGTTTCTTGCATTATAGATATACTGTGTATTGTTGGGTTTGATGGTTAACAAGTGATTATTAGAAAACATAGTGGGGTGATTCGCTTGATTCAAGGTCCTCAACTCGAATCGAGCCATAGAGGCGGCTATGTGAACGAGAGGAGAGATATGGCTCCCAAACCTGAGATCACCTCAGATGGAATAGATAGGCCTTTCTTTGGTCCATTGACCAGAAACTCTCAAACCTAGTCAAGTTTTGGCCATAGGAGTTTGAAATGGTGGCCTATAAGCTACTTGCTGATCTAGTCAAGCAGTTATGGTAAGATGCCATAATGGAGGAGTGTCCTATCTTTTTGGAGACAATTTCTAAACCTATTTACAAGAGTATTGAAGAGAACCATGACAAATTTATTGCCAAAGGATTCTCGGGTCAGTGCAAGAAGTTGGGTCCACTTTTTGGCCAAAAAGTGGAAGTGTTTTCCTTGATTTTTAGAATTTGTCACATTTGACCTTAAAATTTGAAGCACTTAGAGATGGGATATTTAAAAAAGTCACTAAATATAAAATGTATTACTCATAGTTTAGTTTTCAAATATGTAATTTATTTCAATACCTAGATGATACAAATTGATTTTCAATAGGCATTTCTAAAAACCACTGTTTAAAAGTCACTTTTTTTTAACCATACCATGCATGTGTACGACCAACATAATTTGACCTAAATAAAATTATTTTTCAAAATCTTTTTGGGAAAAGATGTGTAGTACAGTGAAATTTGATGAGGATATTTTTTTATAATTTTTTTCTAAATAATTTTTTTTATTAATTTTTTATTAGGCCTAATTGCTACTTTTGAAAACTCCTTGTGTACGACCAACATAATTTGGGCAAAAAAATTCATAAAATTAATTTTTTTTTCATTGTGTAAAGAATGATGTGTAGATTGATGACATATAATTTGTTTTTTAAAAAAATTAAAAATTAAAAGTTATTAAAAAATACAAACACCTATCATTTCAATTTTTTTGACCAATTTTCTCATAAATTCAATAATAAATAGAAAAACATGTCCAATAACAAAAAAAATTACATATTTGAAAACTAGACACTGTCATCTATAATGGGTAAATTCATTTCGTAAAAAAATTCAAAAAAAAGGGTCATCAGCCATATAGGTAAACTCAGTCTTTCCTCTTGTTCTATACTTTGAAAAAAACTTGTAGGTCCAAGGCTCAATGTTAGCTAACCATGCCTATCCCGAGCCTAAAACCCAAGCAAAGGGAAGGGAAAAGGCATTCAGTGATTTTAAAATTCATAGAACGGGTACATGTTATGTTTAAGAACGTGTACCTGTTTTATAATGGGTACTTGTTTCTATTATATCTATTATATAACAGGTCCCTGTTTAGGCTTGAGTACCCATTACTAAATGGGTACTTGTTTGGCTTCAGGTGCCTGTTCCTGTCAGGAATTTTTTCGCTCACGCAACTTCCCCTACATGTGGATGAAGTTTCTTTCTTTTACCCTCTCTCAAAAAGAGGGAGTTGACCTTGATGAGAGTCTTAGTCTAGTTGCCAAAGAATTCTCTAAGAAAGAGGGAGTTGATTTTGCTGAGGTTTTTGCTTCAAACAAACAAGTTACAAAATTTTTTAGGGATTGTTTAGATGGCATCCTAGTGACCCAACAATTAAGATAAATCAGACCCTAATTTTAGTGATTAATATTGCCAGCGGGGCACTAGAAAATTAGATCCTATTTTTAATTTCTATAACTATTGTTTTAGGCACAAATTTTGTTCTAAGCTTAGGCATTTTTACTAGTTTACTTGAGACATTGATTTTAGACTATTATTAGGTACTGCTGCTTTATTCTGGCTGGCCAACAGTCATATATTTTTAGTTTGCTGCTTTATTTTGGGTAGACAACAGACATATTTTTAGTTTTTTGCTTTATTCTGAGCAGACAATAGACATAGATTTTTAGAGTTTTCTTTAGGATAAAGACATCTAAAAAGAATATATTGTTTTGTTTTTTGGTTTACCTAAGTTGGAGTCCATTTAAGACCCTGGGCACTCACTAGTTTGTATCAAAACTACAAAACCAAAACTCATAATAATAAAATAGTTAGACAACATGTGTTATTATGATTTTAGTTTTTCTTATGTGTTATTTTCTTGTACTTTTAGGAGATTGTGTATGCAAGTTGTAGCACTCAGATTTGCAAGTTTGATCAAATTTTTAGCGAGACAATTTATGCAAACCCTAGAGTGCAGAATATGCATACCATGTGCTGAATTCTAAAAAGTTCATCCTCTTCCACAATTAATAATCCAACAATGCTTGCTTTGAAAGTCATCCATCATTAAATAAATTTGGTAGCTACTTGCTGAAAACTCAAATATTAAGAGATGGCCAAATTTAAAATTACCACTAATGGCTAAATTTCCATTGTTGACCAACCTTTTTGTCATACAAACCCCTCGACGAGTGCTGCCACAATAATGGGTTACATTGTCTAGGACATCCTAATTTTTTGCTGAAATCACATATTTTTAGAAAATATAATGATTTAAGCCTTGAAAGGTTCCATTTAAAGTATTTTAATTGAAGAGGGTTTGATCAAACCCCCTTAGATACAAACCCCCTTGGATAGAACCCTAGTAGTTTTAAACCATACCTATAATGGAGTCTCTTCTACACATATCAAAATGCTGATAAAAACCACTTTTAATTTACCTTTTGGGGGATCAAATGAATTCATTTAAAATTTAAGTTTTTTAAATATGTAGTCCTTATTATAAGCTTCCCAAAAAGTATAATTTTAAATATATTTAATTTGAATATTATATTTATTTTTATTTCTTGTGAATGTTGGCTTTTCACCGAACATCAAGTTCTTTGTTCTACACACAAGAAAATTAGTAAATTAGTGAAAAAAAATTCCAAAAATATCTATTCCCTAGGTATTGATATCCTTGTTTCAATAAAAAGAAAAATTTGAATTTTGATACATACAGAAAAAGTTATGTTTTATGGAATACGCCTATGTCTAAATTATAATTAGTTTGACTTCAAAAATTAATTAAAAAATTATATTCAACAAAACATTATAAAACCAAATGCATTCCCTATACATTGGTGTTACCAATCTAAATTCAAAAGAATCAAAATTTTATCCTTTATAGAAAAAAAGTTATGTGCTACGGAATACACATCACTTTAAAAAAATGTCGTTTACTATTAAAAACTAGATATAAAAGGAGACAACAAATTTTACAATTTAACTCCAAATTTTTTAAGAAAAATATATTTAGAATCTACAAACAAAATATCACAAATCACTAGTTCACATCATCTTCAAATTCCTAACGGTTTAGCAGCTATACAGGTGTTAGAAAGTGAATATTTATTTCAAAATGTTGATTTCAATTTCAAGTTTGGCCAAAAAGTGTAACCCATTATTGTGGGATGACCCTGACCAAATTTCCTTTATCAACCAATTCTTTTACCTTAACAAACTCTTTATCAACCAACCCCTTTATTAAAACTCCACATATAGAAACCAATTACGTTTGAGGCATCCACGATAAGAGGCACTGTGAAGGCTTATTCTTTATTTTTATTTACAATTGTATCCTCAATTCATTCTTTGAGTTCAACTTGTACTTTACAATAGTATGATGGTCATCTGAGCATTCCTACCTTCTCCTCAGAAATTCTCAAACTACAAGATTTGCCTCTTCAAAAAGAATAGCATTGGACACTACTGCTCTCATGCTAGATTCCCGTCATACTTGTTGATGATTATTTTTAGACAACTCAACAATAGAGTAAAACAATAAGTATCCCACTCTCTCTTGAATAAAGTTCTTCAAAGGCTAATCGATGTGATCTAATGAATTAACTTCAAGGTTCCTCATTTATGATTACAGTGGATAGACTTAGTGATTACATGTGATCTTGCTGATAATCACAAAGGGACTTACGCAGACTTCTTCTTGATTCATTCGACTTATTTCTCCTTTTAGTGTGGATGAAGTATTCACGATATATCAATGATAAAAAAGGGGAAGAAGATAAGAACTAGGGAGCTAATCTAAGGTCAATGAAGCAATAATGATGCATGAATAGACAAATTCCAGAATAAACCTAACTTCAATTCGCCAAGGATGCCTACAACTACATGAAGCTGGTGCAATCTCCTAAGGATAGCGAAAGGTTTTCAAATCATGAAAGCTTATACAAACACCCATTAGACGGTGCAACTCAAAAAAGTATTCATAATCAAACTTAAGCAAATTACAATGAAGCTTAGACTAGCTTTACACAACACTTCACCAATGATGAATGTTAAAAGCATGAGCTAGGAGTTGATCAAATATTCAATACACCATACATTACAACAATGAACTCTAATCTACTTGAAACATCTCTCCATTTCAATCAAGATACAAGAAACCATGTCATTTCACAAGACAACACTTAACACCAAACAAACTCCAATGTCTTTGCATTAATCTTGAGAAATATTGACAACAATCTTCAAGTACTCTCAGAGAACTTTGAGAGTCTATTCTATTCTACTCTACTACTCTATTGCCTACTGACTACTATCTGATCTGATGATTTTACAAATGAGGCAACAAGGCCTTTATATAGAAGTCTAGAATTACAATGAAGGGCTAGGATCAATCAAGATAGCCAAGGGCTAGGATCATGCAATCTTAGCAGTTAGTTACAACAACTTGCTATTTTTAGTACATAAGAGAGGCAATGAAGGCACACTTTCCAAGAAGATAAGGATGAAATGGAATCTTTAGAGCATCTTCCACATGGATGTCTTTCTTTGTCTTCTTGTTTGTTGAATGATGTGGCAAATTGTGATTGGCTTGATGATGTGCATGCCACATAGGTGCCACCTCAACATATTCCCAAATTGTATCATCTTGTGTGATGTCTTCGATGTGATTGCTTTGAACTTGAATTTGTATGTTTGGCATGTACTTTTGATGATCTTGCCTTGTTCATCTTCTTTTAAACTGGATGTGTATGATATATGTTGCTCATTTGACTAACTCTGTGATATCTCTTCTTGGCAAGGTGTATGTGTTGATCAACTTTGATGCTTCTTCATGGAAAGTAGTAGGAGATGATGATGATGCTTCATTCATGACTCAAAGTAGGAGATCTCTCTTTGACTCAAAGATTGACGAGTCTTTAAGTTTGAAAGAACTTGAAGTATGATGGATGAATGTCTTTGAACATGATGCAACTGATGATGAAGTGTTCTAATAGGATGATCTTGAAGCGATTTCCAAGAGTGGCAACATGGTGTCTCTTCCATCGTAGCAACTTCTTGACTACCTTGAATGAAGGTGACTCTGGGTGCTTAGCTCCTTAGGTGACTTCTTAACTTCATAGATACTCCTACATAATAGAGAAAACAATCATATTAAACAATTGATAACATTGCATTTCATAGCATATAAGAAGCATGTTTAAGCATTCAACAACCCTTCTAGGTCTAGGCGCTCATCTAGGTTAAGGAGGAGCAAAGTGCGCCTAGCACAAGATAGCTTCATAATTGTCATTTTAAATGATTTCAAACAATTGTAATGACTTAAAAGGTCTATCTCCCTTAAGAAATTCACTCAAAGGTGTCATTTTATGCAATTTCTTCCTAGGCGCTAATTTAGGTTGCAAAGAGTAGCAAGGTGCACCTAAAACATAAAAGCTCTTTTGATGGGCATTTCATGACTTCCAGTACCTATCACTTAGGCTAAATTTGGTGAAAACACTTATAGGTGCCAAAATAGTATCAAATTCTATGATTTTATGCCTCTTTTATCTAGGCGCACATTAGCTAATGAGTATTCACTTCATTCCTTTATGCATCTAAGTCATTGTGAAGACTTAGTAAGATGTCTTGACACTTAAGCTTCCCCAAAGTGATTGATCAATACCCCTTTAAAACTAGGTGCTCATTGAAGTACCCACAAACACTATGTTCCCAAGGTGCTACTTGGAGTTAGTTTAAACTAAGAACTGTGCCTAAACTCATTGATGAGATTAATCTCCCTTGAGGTGTGAATCTAGGATAATATCACTTTGGGTGCAAATTTAGGGTCCAACTAAGGTGAAAGTACACCTTAATCACTTGGCTTGCCATTTGATACTTCAATGATTTCAAATACGTTTTAAACTTCAAAAACCTCTAGGCACCAAAACTGGTCAGTTTAAGTGAGAATATGCGCCTTGATGCTTAGTGAAGTTGATCCTTCTTAAGGCGCATTTTGAGGCTGCTCATAGGGTGAAATGCACCTAAGTTCACTTGGCTGCAATAATATGACTTCAAATTCCTATCAATACTTGTCAATGACTTTTCAATGTTGATTCTTTCCTCCTCATCTGGCAACGCAACTTGATGGTTGAATAGATGTCAATGGGCGCCTTGAGATAGATGAAAGTTTACTTCAACTTGGGTGCTCATTTGAGTTGGGAGGAGCTAGAATTTGCACCTAGATTGGAGATAGATATTTTGACTTGTTTTAGGCATTTGATGATGATCTCAAGTCTCTCTACCAAGGCGTATATTGATGATATTCTTATTTAAACTCCTATAAAGACTATCTCATCCCTAGGCACTCATCCTCATGATTTTCATGCACTTAGCTTCAAAGTGCCAAAATGGGGTTGTTTAAACACAAAAGTGTGCCTTGTTCTTGATGTTGAATCTCCTTCCTCCTAGTGCACTTTTGTGATGTTACAAGTGACAATAGGTGCCTAGACTTCCATAGTAAATTTTTAGTCATTTTGAGGCTTCCAATACTAAGCACTCCTTTTGGTCTCTGCCTTAGGCACACATTTGAGTCTAGCCATGAGTGGATTTGTGCCCTGAGTGTTAAAGTTATTTTCTTGCAAATTTTCAAAGATTAAAGCTTTCTGACATCAATTTCAATCAAGGCGCCATCTTATGTAAGATCCTACGCTCATTTCATGTTAAGGCGCAAATTTAAGGTTGTTTGGATGATAAAATGCACCTTGAATTCTAGGCACAATTTTGAGTCACTGCAAGTGGAGAAATGCACCTAACCTCTTAGAGCAAATTTGTGCCCAGAAATGAAAGTCCTTATACTTAAATTTCATTTTAAATATACCTTACCCTGGGGACTTTCATTTTTGGGCACAAATTTTCTTTGAGAGGTTAGGTGCATTTCTCCACTTGCAGTGACTTAAAATTGCGCCTAGAATTCAAGGCATGTTTTATCATCCAAACAACCTTAAATTTGTGCCTTGACATGAAATGAGGGTAGGAGCTTACATAAGATGGTGTCTTTATTGAAATTGATGTTAGAAAGCTTTAAGCTTTGAAAATTTGCAAAAAAATAACTCTAACACTCAAGGCACAAATCCACTCATGAGCAAACTCAAATGTGCACCTAAGGTAGAGACCCAAAAGAAATGCCTAGTATTGGAAGCCTCAAAATGACTAAAAATTTACTAAGGAAGTCTAGGCACCTATTGTCACTTGTAACATCACAAAAGTGCATCTAGGAGGAAGGAGATTCAACATCAAGAACAAGGCACACTTTTGTGTTTAAACAACCCCATTTTGGTGCTTTGAAGCTAAGTGCATGAAAATCATGACGATGAGTGCCTAGGGATGAGATAGTCTTTATAGGAGTTTAAATAAGAATATCATCAATATGCACCTTAGTAGAGAGACTTGAGATCATCATCAAATGCCTAAAACAAGCCAAAATATCTATCTCCAATCTAGGCGCAAATTCTAGCTCCTTCCAACTCAAATGAGCACCCAAGTTGAAGTAAACTTTCATCTATCCCAAAGTGGCCATTAACATCTATTCAACCATCAAATTTTGTTTCCAGATGAGGAGGAAAGAATCAATATTGAAAAGTCATGGACAAGTATTGATAGGAGTTTGAAGTCATATTATTCAAGCCAAGTGAACTTAGGTGCATTTCACCCTATGAGCAACCTTAAAATGCGCCTTAAGAAGGATCAACTTCACTAAGCATCAAGGTGCATATTCTCACTTAAACTGACTAGTTTTGGCACCTAGAGGTTTTTGAAGTTTAAAATGTATTTGAAATCATTGAAGTATCAAATGGCAAGCCAAGTGATTGAGGCACACTTTCACCTCAGTTGGACCCTAAATTTGCACCTAAAGTGACATTATCCTAGATTCGTACCTCAAGGGAGATTAATCTCATCAATGAGTTTAGGCGCACTTCTTAGTTTAAATCAACTCCAAGTAGCACCTTCGGAACATAGTGTTTGTGGGCACTTCAATGAGAACCTAGTTTTAAAGGGGTATTGATCAATCACTTTGGGGAAGCTTAAGTGTCAGGACATCTTACTAAGTCTTCACAACAAATTAGATGCATAAAGGAATTGTTGATGGTGATGTTAGTCACACAAACACACAAATAAAATTTTACACAACAACCTCTATTATCTTGAAAGATATGATGAATTCAAAGAATTCATGATCCCAAGTCTCCATTGATTAGTTCATAATCTACTAACATTACTCAGTGGTTGATGTGTGTTGCTGTTAATCATTCAGGGGCCTTACGTTGATTAGTAGATTCTATTTTCTACAACTATGCTACATAGAAAGGTTACTCTTCATAGTATATTTCTTCAAATAATGTGTCTACAGGTTGATATTTGCATGATTTCATCCATTATTTGTAATTCTTTGCATGATATTTTCAACACTACATGCATTTAGTTCAAATATGCTAATGATATTCAATTATCTATTGGATGTCAGCATATTTCTCTATTTTGCTTAATATTTATCATGATTTGTAGTTATGGAAGTGATTCAATGAAATTAAAATGAGAAAAAAAGGGTTAGAGAATGAGATTCCCAAAATTACTTGACTTAGATCACTGATCCACATACATGTTCCCATATAGCAATGAAGAGAAGAAAACTAGAATCATACTTCACCAGGACATTCCACAAATCTGCATGATCTAGTGCAAACTTCAAAGGAAAAGTTGACAACAACATGCAATGAAATGAAAGCGCTTCTATTTGAACACAGGATTCACCATTACATATCCAAAAATCAACCTAAAGATTACATAAAGTTTACAATCAGGATGTAATTTGAAGCTTCATCTCCATTCAATATGCTTTAAAACAAGTGCATTTACAATGATCTGAGGAAAGTGTTGATGTGTTTTTTATACACATGCAAACTCAGAATAAAATACTGAGGTATTCTATCCTCTCTTGAACAAAGTCTCTCAAAGGCGGCTAAACAACATGATCCAATGAGACAACTCCAAGGTTCATGATATGTCAGGTCTTGAATTGCAATGGATAGACTTAGTAGTTGATGTGATTTTGCTAAAACTCACAAAGGGACTTACGTTGAATATACTCCTTATTCCAATCAAATATGTTATTCTCCTTCTTATGAAATGGAACTCCTAAAACCAACTACAAAAAGAAAATGCAAAAGGATAAGGGTTTAGAAGGCTAATCTAAGGACAATGAGATAATGAAACATGTCAAGATAGACATACTCCTCATGAAACCAGACTTCACTTCGCCATGAGAACCAACAACTACACGAAGCTGGGGCAATCTTCTAAGGAAACTCAAGGATTTTCATGTTGTAAACTTTCATCCAAACACCCACTGCTGGCGCAGCTTGAACAACATCCACAATTGAACTAAAACAAATGTCATTTAGGCTAACTTTGCAAAATGACTTATCAACGACAAATCATAAAAAGTATGAACCGTTAAGGAATTCATCAAATATCTTTACATATATTCATTACATCAATGCACTTCTAAGCTACTTGGAAACATTTCTCCATCACATTCAAGAATTTGAAACCATGCTAACATTCCATCACCACACAAATCACCATGAAGTATTCAACAATGAGATTGTATTGATTTTGGAAATGTATTTTTTACAACAATTTCATATGTCTTCAATGACTTTGAAAAGTCCCCTCTAATCTACCTCTACTCTAACAACATCTACTCCTACTGCTTGATTCCTACTCTCCCTCTAATAATCCTCTTTTACAAATGAGAGAAATGGGCCCTTTTATAGGCCTCAAAATTACATGAATGGCCAGGATTGATTTGAGAATCAATGGCCAAGATTTTGACAAGGCAGTTTGTTACAAAATTTACTATTTTTAGAATCATTGAATGCAGACGGATGATATGGCAGACTGTGATTGGATGAATGTTGTGTACATGCCACCTCAACATTGAACAAACTAGTTTGATCTTCAACGTGTTCACATTGTTCGGAATATTTTCCCAAATTATGTCATTTTTTGTAGTAGTCTTTGAATCTTTGAATTTTCACCTTTGGAACTTAGCTGCTTCGAAATTGAAACTTGGGAAAATTTGATACTTCCTTGCATTGTCCTTCATGCAATTGTATAATTTATGGATTCATGATGAGACTGCTCATTTCTCTTCTCAACCTACTTGTCTTCATGTACTTGATGGATTTTAGCTTTGAATATTGCAAGTGGAAGATGTCTTTGTTCATGACTGCCGGAGTGGACCCATAGATGATAGATTCCCTCTCTCTTTGCTTGGTGCATGAAATGGATGACTTTGGTTTGACTTGAACCTTTGGAAGTGAACTTCCTCTCATGCGTGGTGGAGTAATGCTCTCCCTTCAGAAATATGAAGTTATCTCCTTCAGTCAAATAAGATCTTGATGTGGAAATTCCTTCATTTGGTGATGATATCCTCCTCCATCAAATGCTCTCTTGCTTTGAACTACAACTTCTCACCATCTCCTTTTCATTACTTACATAGGAAAATAACTATCAATGCAAATATACTTCATCATCAATCACATTTCATTATTAATCTCCCAACAAGAGTGCTGGCTTTGAATATGTGTGTACCATGTTTGAAATTTCATAATGCAAGGACCCCATAAATCAACACCTAGAATAGAGACTAATTTTGGCAATGCATGATAAAAATTTAATGCGAAGGGAGATCAAAAATGAGCCCAAGACAAGAAGCGTTGGTTTATGTACAAATGATATGTGGAGGCTACTAAAAGGTTTGAGTGATTAAGCTAATGCCCCACTCACAAATTTAGTCTATACACTATCTCATGCCTTAAGCCATATCTCTGAATTCATTGAATAGGATGCCAAGGATAGAATAAACTGTAATTTTCCAACCATGAGATGATTAATTATTCAAACACTTCTTTGCATCCAGAATAATGAACACACACCTTTAGTGTGGTGGTCACTTAATCATATGTTAAAGGTAACAAAGAATCTTCCACCTGCACACGATGAAGAAATATAGAGATGTTTACCCTCACTGGATTATCATGGACGAAGCAGCTATTATGATGCCCTGCATAGATATTTCTTCAAATGCCTTAGCAGCAATCATGCCATGCCAATCATAACTCCATGCTCAGAGTATTGAATAAATTTGCTAAGTTTGAAAAATCTCCTTGAATGTGTGTTTGGGTGGGTATCCAGGTGCTGAATGCATATTTGGCAAAATGACTATGTGCTTCTAAAAGAGATTTGAAATATCTTCCATGATGCCCACACGATATGATGCCAGGCTGAGCGAATATATCTTTAGGCTTCTATTTTGGGTAAACCAACCTTTAATGAGCACCTGGAGCATTGACTTGACTGTTGATGAAGAAAATTTAAATTCTGACAGATACCCCTCATCCAAGTAGATTTTCTCGTGTCCCATGCATACTCCAAAAATGTGAACCACCCTCGTTGAAGTGCCCAGGTAGACTCATGATGCTCATATGCATAACGTCTAGTGTTTGAGCCTGCAAGACATCTCAAGAAGACCGCCTAAGTGAACTTTTACTATCATGCTGCATTTGGTTATTTCCCACATTTGCAAAGTGTCTGAAGATGTCTGCCTAAGCAGACTTTTGGATGCCTTACGCCTAAGGTTTGGATTTTACCATTTCAAATCATCTACCTATTTTCTCCTAAGCGGTCATTCTGATGCTTAATGCATAATATGCATAATGCTTAAAGAATAACATGTGGACTCGTTATGCATAATGTGAAGACTTTGTACCACGCAAATCTAGTTATTGCTAAACGTTTGGGGTAGACTTTTTGAGTGTTAGTGCATAAAATGATGTTTAAAATGATTGCACCTACGTTGAATTTCACCATCTCAATAAACAAGTTACTCTATCTTGCTCTTCTTAGCAGATTTATCTACCATGCTCACATAAGTTGAAAGACCCAAATTGTACTTGGGAGAACCTCTTCACTTGCAATGTATGACACCTTTCATCTCCTGCAGAGCGATCTTCTACAAGCACTTGGAGTGAACACTGTAAACCATCAAGCACAGAAACGGGAAATTTGAATTGCGAATAGTATGTAGAAGTCCACCCAAGGGGGTACACCATGAATTACAAACTCTTCATTCCAGTGGGGATCACTGCCAAAACAAACTCAAACCAAAAATTAAAAAAAAAGGTGGATCCCCATTGAAAATGGGGTGATGTTGAGATTATGTCACAACAAAAAGAACCTTGACATTTCAACAATTCAGTCCTCATTAGTCTCAGTAATCCAATCTTCTATCTAAAATTGGCTTGGTCAGATTTTTTATGATTGACCTCCCCCTTTTTACAGAGTAAAGGGGCTCAATATATATCTCTAATTATCCCCAATACAGTCCCCCAAAAAACCTAGCTAATCGACGGTCTGCATCCCAAGTGCAACATCAAATGGTGGAAAACAAAACCCACCAAAAACCTTCGAGTAGCATACCCATACTGAGTGTAAGGGTGCCCTTTGAAAATCCTAACAGTCACCAAAATAATTGTTGCTTCATTTAATAATATTTCCTTCCACCTGTAATTTCCTCCGTATTGAAAGCCTTAACTCTTCCTGCCTCATTTGCAATGCCTCCTATTTCGATCTACCGCTTGGGATGTCCTCACTATTTAAGCCTCGTCTTTAATTCTACCTACACGCCATCAAGCTCTAAAATGGATTCAAAATCCTCTCGCTTTTCTTTCCTACCTTTTTTCTTTGTATCTCACGAATGCATATCGTTTTGATCATCGGCGTAAGCATCCTTAGTCGGAGTGAGCCAAAATTTTCCCATTGACATGATGCATGCTTTATACCATATTTTAATCTCCTTTGAATTCTAGTGTGTATGCATAAAGCAATGTATGTTATGTAATGTATCTCTTAATATACATTTGGGTTTTGATATATTGCATAAATCAGATTTAAATTTCATTTGAATTCCAGCTTGTATGCATCTTGCAATGTATGTTTCGCAACATAGATACAAAATGTACAAGCATTTAACTCTATTTGATAACTTTTTAGTTTCGACGCTTGTATGTAACCAATGCACATTGCAATGTATGTTATATATATATATATATATATTGCACAAAACATACAATGACTTAACCAATTTTAATAATTTTTCAGGTCTGCGCAATCTATATAGCCTTTGTATCTCACTAATATACAAGCTCGCATATACACAAGGACTTAACCTTGTTTAACAAACTTTTCGGGTCCGCGGATTGCACATAACCTATTGTATATCCACTTTGTATATTTCACACTTTCAAACATACAAACCAAAAAATACATTCGACGGACTTAACAAAATATTCATTTCAACTTTCAACCGTGTCGGGTCCACTTTGCATGTATAGATTGAACATTAGCGAAATGCATACAAGGCAAACAATGTATATAAACCTGATATACAAAACCCTTTGTATGTAAACTTGATATACAAACAGCTTTGTATGTGCAACATACAACGACCTAACATACAAGGACCATTGTATATGCAACCCGATATACAAACCCCTTTGTACATTTTACCAAAACACTCATAACTTGCAAAATACAGGGAATTTTAAGATGGTTCAAAAAGCAACCCTTGTTCATTTTTGACAAGGAATTCACGTGTACTCTGGTCTAGTACTTAATGCAATTTTTTTCATTGTTTTCAACAAGGCTTGCAACTTTTCATTTCTTTTTCCCTTTACCACCAAGCAAAACAATACACACACAAGAAAAAGCAACAGCCATAGCAGGGATCCTCATTTTGCTAAGGAGTAAAATGGGGCGTGTTGTGAACATCACAACAACTAGCAACCAGACAAAACAATCAAATTAAAATCATTAAAGGAAACCGAATGAAACAAATTCATAACTTCCAACTATCTTTTCTGCAAATCATCATTTAACTTGAGACTCAGTGTATTCAATAAGGTGCATGAATTTTCTAATTTAGTTTAAGTGGGTGCACATGATTAATAATCCTCATCTTGAAAATCAGTTGAACAAACCAGTGACTGATATTAGACTACACTGTTGATGTGATTCTCTCATAGCCAACTAGATAGAACCTTGCTGCTAGTAGGTGTCCATAGCCCTGACAAGGTTATCATTACAATTCTCCTAAGTAAAGCCCCACTGCCAGCGAGCGTCTATAGCCCTGGTAGAGTTACTTAGATGGCTTAATCTAGATTTTCAGTAAAATCCATTTTATTATTTTATTTTTTTTGTATTTGATAGAGATTCCAGAAGATATTGCATTTGTAACTTCATGATGCAAGGAGTAGTCACTTACTGAAATTAAGCTGAGAATTGTAATGGTAGCAAGGGTGACCTCTAATTTTTCACCTAATATCTACATTGGTATGTTCAACAAACCCAAGGATTTTAGGTGTGTCATTGTGAGAAACATTCCTTGAATACTCAACCCATTCTTATTGAATACAAAATTTCACAAGTCAAACAACTTTCTACATTCATGACAGTCACAACAAGTTATGCATAAATTTCAAGTAATTAACCTGAATGATCTAAATTTCCTATTGTTTTCAGTGGTTGTTAATTTGCTCCTTCATACTCTAAATCAAAATAAAGATCCTTGCTAAGGAAACACAAAAAAGCAACCAAAACAAACAGATTGTACAAACAACTATATAGAAATGTACACTATGATACACATGATTGTCATGGCACTACTTTAGGCTCGAAAATAGTGTTTGAGGAACTGTCCATTGATTGGTAATGGAACATCCTCACTGGTTAAGATCTTAAGCCTGTAGGTGTTGTCTCCTAAAATTTCAAAAATTTGAAAGGGACCTATCCAGAGTTTATCAAACTTACCATGATCACCTTTCCTTTCATGCTCTTTGTCCCACATCAGGACTAGATCTGAGATTCTAAAAGCCTTAATTCTGACTCTTTTGTCAAACCAGCGCTTGACAATAGCTTGATGTTTAGCAAATTGGTCAATTGCTTTACTTCTTTTTTTTTCTAGGTGCATCAACTGTAGTAACCTAACTTCTTGTTTATTGTCTATGCCCAATTATTCTTGTGCAAATTGTAGTGGAGGAATATTTAAGTTAATAGGGAGGATGGGATCCACCCCATACACTAAGTGAAAAGGTGAATTTCCTAATGCAGCCTTATTCCTGGTTCTATCTACCCACAAGGCATATTTCAATAAAGTGTTTCACTCCCTTGGGTTCTTTTCTATTAATTTCTTTATGATGTTCAATAGGTTCTTGTTTGTGGATTCTGCTAATCTGTTCCCTTAGGGATAGTAATTTGAGGAGAATTTCAAGATGATCCCATAATCAAAAGCCCAACTTGATAGTTTAATTGAAGAAAAAACAGGCCCATTATCACATACTAAAGCATTTGGAACTCCATACCTAGTCACTATATTGCTTTCCAAAAACTTAATGACATCCTCAGCATTACATGTCTTACTATTGATAGCTTCAGTCCACCTGGTACAGTAGTTAGTAATAGTTAAAACATACCTGTGGCCTGAGGATGATGGAGGATTAATTGGTCCTATAAAGTCCATTCCCCACTGAGCAAATGGGTGCATCTCCATCATTGGATGCAAAGGTTGAGCAACATATTTCTCTCTGTTTGCAACAACCTAACACATGTGACAACATTTGATGTGTTCAGCAGTATCTTTAAAAATGGTGTGCCAATAATACCCTGCCCTAAGGATAGCATGTGTGGTAGCTAAAGGTGATCCATGTGTGGTCCCAAACTTATTATGTAACTCTGGTAACACCTTGTCTGCTTCTTATCTTTCTAGGCATCTAAGGTATATCCCCTTGTAATTTTTCTTGAAAAGGATTCCTCCTTTTATCATGTATTTCTGTGACCTTATCTTTAAGGCTCTCCTTTGTGAGGCCTGCAGTCTTGAAGGACATCTTCTAGTAATCAAGATGTGCCTAATATCTGAATACCATTATCCATCCTCTTTTGCATTTATGACATATTGCTGGCTCATGATATTAGGATCAATCTCTGATATCATCTGGCTCAATGCCTTTCCTCTTACTAACTTCATGGGTGTAATGTCCATATCATCCTCTTGGAGGATAGTGATCCATTTAGCTCTTTTCTCACCTGGTTCACTTTGCATTAAAAGCATTTTTACTGCTGCATCAGGTACTACAACATTCACTTTACTTATCAGAATATAATGCCTAAACTTCTTAATTGCTCAAACTAGAGCAAGCACCTATCTTTCAACGTCCATGTATTTGAGCTTTGCATCCCTGAAAGGGCAGCTCATGAAGGCTATAGGCTTTTCCTCCTTTCTTCATTTCTTTGTGTCAACACTGCTGCAGAAGTATGCTTTGAAACAAATGAGTAAATGTAAAAGTCCTTAGTATAATCTGGACTGATCAGAACTGGAGCATTTGATATGGCCTTTTTAATATCTTCAAAATCTACTCTAGCTTCGGGTGTCCACTCAATCTTAGCATCCTTCTTGAGCATGGCATTCACGGGTTTGACGATCTCTGCAAAGCCAGTGATAAATTTATTAACGAAATTAATCTTACCAAAGTAAGACTTGAGCTCCTTCTTGCTTCTAGGAAGCTGTATCTTCATGATGGATTCCACTCTGTCAGGGTCAATGATGACACCATTTTCTGTTATCAGGTGGCCTAGTAATTTCCCTGTGGTTTCCCCAAATATGCACTTCTTAGGGTTTAGGGATATCCCGTATAGTTCACACTTCTTCAACAACTTTCTCAGGTCTTCTACATGGTTTCCTCTATCTTTAGAGAAAACTGTCAAGTCATCCATGTATATGACTATGCATTTACCAATCAAGCCTATGAAGGCTATGTCCATTGCTCGCTGAAACGTTGCCCCAACGTTTATTAACCCAAACAACATGTGCCTATAAGTGAATATTCCCCACTTTGTGGTGAATGCGGTCTTCAGTCTGTCAATTTTGTCCACCATTACTTGGTTATAACCAGAGAAACTATCCAAGAATGACATCATCTTGGCACCATTGACAATTTGAAGGACTTCATCTAGAGAAGGCAAAGGATAATTATCCTTTTTAGAAGCTCTATTTAAGTTTCTAATGTCACCATTTTTCTTCCTTACTAGGACTAGGTTTTCCACACATGTGGAATGTCTCACAGGCAATATGATCCTGGCATCAAGCAGCCTTTTAACCTCTTCAAAAATGATGGGCTCTAGTAAAGCATTGATGGGTCTTTGTTTCCGCCGAAAAGGCTTGGCATCTAGCTTCAAAGGTATAGTATGAGTGATGACTGATGTGTCATAAGTTTTTAATTCATCATACGTCTAGGCAATGACATGGATATAATCTTTGAGAGATTGGGTTATTCCCTCCAACTCCTCTTTTGTACAGACTTTCCCAATCAGGATGTTTCTTTTTTAATCACCTCATCCAATGTTAACTTGTGAGTACTGTCCTCCATCGGCCTTTGGGAGATCCTTCTATTTTAGCATGTTGTCTAGATCAAATGCTCTTTCTAGCTCTATCATTCCCTTAGGAATCCTATTACTAGTCAACTCTAGGATTTTTTCTTCTTCCCAGATATGATCTTCTATATTCCTTTCACTATGATATGTGCTTCAAAAACATCTTTGTTGGAAATAAAATCTAATATATGTTGATCATCATCAAATACTTGAAGATTAGTTACATTATCTGGTACAGAAGGTATTGATACTAATGCAACTGAGAATCTTTTTAAACCAAACATGGACAGAGGTTCCAGGGTACTTGCAGCCTGGGTTAAGGCATCTGCCCTGTGATTTTGTTTTCTAGGTACATGTGTGATGTTGAATGCATCAAAATCTTCTATCAAATCCCATACCCTGTGTCTGTAATTGGACAACCTTTTGTAATTGAATGAGTATATACCTTTTACCTGTCTCAGAACCAATTTTTAGTCTCCATAGACATGCAGAATCTTCACCTTCTTTCTAAGTGCAAACAATATCCCATGAATTAGAGCTTCATACTCCGTCACATTGTTTGTGCATGGGAACTGCAATCTGTATGCTGCCAAGTAGGACTTTCCAGATAGATCGACAATATCTACTCCTACTCTAGCTCCTTGTTTTGACTTGGATCCATCAAACCTAAGGATCCATGGCTTATCTTTAGCTAAAGGCCTGTCTGGACCTTCTTTCTTTTAGCTCGGGTAGCTGCACCATTTGAAATCAATTTTAATTTTGGTATCTCAACTTTCTCAGGCTTCACTTTATTAGCCTTATGTGAAGCTGATATTTCTTCTTTCTTTTTATCCTCAGGAGAAAAATCTCCTGGACTAGGCAACGTCTGCCTTTTCAGAATATACAAACATAATGAACAAGCAGTTTTTGAATGAGGTGCTTCATGTAACCTACACCATCCTTCAATCAAGACATCCCTTGGAGATCTCTGCTATTGTGTCATCTTTTGGATCTCTTTTGATAAAAACTCTTCAAACTTGGATAGATTGCTACCCTTATCTTCATCAGATAATTCATAATTTGATTCTACTAAACAATCACTCCCTAGGGTGATTTTCTTCTTGCCTTTAGCATTGCTCTTGTTGCATACCAGTATCTCTTCGGTTGGGATATGATCTTCATCATGATATGTGGAATCTCTTGTTCTTGCAGAAGACAAACAAAAATTAGTTCCACTATCACTATCTGTAGAACTCACCACGGATGATGATGAAGATGCTTTGCTATATGTTTTTTCTAGGTCTAACATGTCTAAACAGGCATCACAAGTCCTTTCAGAATGCGCCTCCTCTTGCAACCTACACAATCCCTCAATTAGAATATCATGAACAGGCATTTTTAACAACTGACATCATTGCACCTCTTTAAGCAAATGCATCTCAAAATTCTTGAAATGATCTACCTCTACTTCATTTTTAGGGTTACAAGCAGATTCTAAAGTTATTTTATCCTCTTGAGGGTCATTGCCATGATTATGAATGTCAAACATTAGGATCTCCTCTATGCTGGCGATCTGGGGTCTGATGGAGTAAACTTTGGGTTCCACATCTACATACATGATTTCATTGGTTTTGTTATATTTAGCGATCATGTGTTTCATGCGAGGTTTAGCATCTATTGTTATTTGATTTGGTATCCCTCTCCAGGGCAACCACATATGACTGAAATCAGTTGACATGTATCCATTAAGGGTTTTCAACCAGTCTCTGCTAAGTAACATCCCATATGTATCAGTATATCAACTACCTGAATATCAATAGAGTACTGATTTCTACGATCTGATGCTAACTGCATGTGAATGTGAGTCAATTCTCCTACCACGCTCACCTCTATTTTGTCCAATTGTGTCACTTTCTTTAATGACTTAGCAGGATGCAACCCTAAGGCATTGCATATGGATAGGGGCATTACATTGGTAGATGCTCCTGAGTCTACCAAGCAATTGTGCAAATTTTTACCAAACATCCTTACGGTAAGGAGGAAAGGAGGTGACTCACTCTTGTCTTTGTATAGGGTCATGTGGGAAGTCTCTGCAACTTGAACAGTAGGTGACACTTTATTTTTAACATTAACATCCCTAGTAACATGATCTTTATTTCCAAACTGGCCTAAGGTATGACTATCCTCTTTTTGAGTAGGATCATCCAATGATTTCATGAAAGCATTATTGATAGTAGGGGTTTTAAGCAGCTCTAACAATGACAGGCTGATTTTAACCTTTTTCATTTTATCTGCCAGATATGTAACCAATTTATTAGATTCAGGAGGTAGATTACCAGCTTTTGGTGCTGTATTCTGTGGTGCTAAGTACTGAGCATTGACTTTGGGAAATCCAGGGTTATTACTTGCCTTAGGATTAGGTGGAGTGTTGAAATTGTTTGGAGGCAAGGATGTGGTTAGAGGATCAACAGATCTATTGATAAGCATTTACCTCCTCATGTTCAATTGACGGCTCATTCTCATCGTCAAATGGAAAAACATAGTTAGATTCAAAAGCCATAGTTGACTCCTCACATGTTAAGGTGTAATCCTGTATGAAGCTTTCTAGTACTAAGTCATAATCATATTCATAGGGGACAATTTCATTTCCCTCTGCATAAGGTGGATTTCCTGAAGTATTGGACACTTCAGCTTGGAAAATACTGGTAGCAATCCTGAATTGAGGACAATCTAGCTCTGCATGAGCATTGGTGTTATGTATCCTGCACTAGTTTGTAAGTGCTGCCTCTGCAAGGTTTACTCTAGTGGTCTGTTTAGGTTCACTAGGAGGCTGATTGTCTAGGGGTGATGGAAAGGAACCATTGTTTGGCCTAGTGTTCCACACTCTAGGCTATCTAGGTGGATTATTGTTGCCATTACTATTATTGTAATTATTGTTGTACCCCCTATCAGGATAATTAGGTCTGTCATTGGCATAACCTCTATTCTGATTTGGTTGAGATTAGAAGTTCTGACTCCTTAGATGAGTGATCTCAGTAGTAAGTTTCCTTAACTATGCTAATATTTCTTTGATCTCTTCTTTCTCTTCCTGAACCTTAGCCACTATACTCTCTGTCTGAGGCTTGAAAAAGGAAGATCCATTGTTATTGTTGGATTATTCCACAACCTGAGGTACTTGTGTTTGTCCTAGATATTGTAACATCTGGCCATTCCCATTTGGTGGTGGCATGATACTGAGTGGAGTTATCTATAACGGGGTTGGCATCATAGCTGGAGGTATTATGACTCCATTGGTCTGTTGGTGAACATGATATGTCAGATAACTGGGAAGTGTAGGGAAGGCAATATTTGGTGTGGGAGCAGGAGCCAATTGCTGATTGACCTTGATGGCTTCTTCAAAAGCTTCTGCCAAAGTTGTTACACCTGGATGTGTTCTCCTGATAAACATGGAAGTCAAGGGATCTAAGGCTGAGTAATAAATGCTCCTAGCATCTTCATCTGTTACAACATAGGGAGCAACTAGCTTAGATAGCATATTTTGAAACCTTGCATTGAGATTGGCAATAGGTTCTCCTTCGAATCTCTTGATCATGGCAAACAAATGATAATTCATTGAAGGATCTGTAGGTACCTTGAACCTATCCTTGAAAGATATTTCCAAGGCATCCCATGAACCGACTGAGCCTTGACCAAGACTGATATACTAGTTATATGCTTCTTCCCCTAAGGAGAATGGAAATAACCTACATACCACATCTTCATACTCAATTCTAGCCCTACAAGAGGCTTCCTTGAAAGTTCTGATATGGTCATCAGCATCCTGATATGATCATCAGCATCCTGATATGGATGATACCTAGGACAAATTTTATCAGGATTCTTAGGCAAAGCATGATATGCATTGAAAGTCAAAGGTGACTCTGCTATAAAAAATTACATTGCAACCAGTGGAGGTTGGACCTGAGGTATGGCAGGTTGAGGTTGGACCTGAGGTGTGATAGGTTCAGGTCCTATAGGTGTTTTTAAGCCAATAGGGGTTACAAGATCACGCTCTGGTGAAGCTCCTGATGCACTAGAACAAGGAGTGTGATGAATGTCTACAGTTCTAGGTCTAAATCCCCTGATAGGTATTTCTTCAAAGAGTCCATTGGATCTGGACCTGGTATTTGGCCTGAAAACCAGGATATCTTAATTTAAGGAAAAGTGGCTAGTTTACTATAAAGATCAGTTGAAACTCCCTAGCCAAAGCTTGCATTATTTATGCTTAATTTTGAAAACTTCACAAATGATTAGCGTGCACAAACAATGAATTTTTCCACATAACTTGAAACACATAGATGCTTGAGTGTTACCTTTCTGTCTACATCATCAAATCAAACAAAACTTACTAATTTTGAGAGGCCCTCCTTCTAGAGCTTGTTTATGTGTTGATGGTGATGTTAGTCACACAAAAACACACAAATAAAAGTTTACACAACAACCTTTATTTATCTTGAAAGATACGATGAATTCAAAGAATTCATGATCCCAAGTCTCCGTTGATTAGTTCATAATCTGCTGATGTTACTCAGTGGTTGATGTGTGTTGCTGTTAATCATCCAGGGGCCTTATGTTGATCAATAGATTCTATTTTCTACAACTATGATACATAGAAAGGTTACTCTTCACAGTATATTTCTTCAAATAATGTGTCTACAGGTTGATATTTGCATGATTTCTACCATTATTTGTAATTCTTTGCATGATATTTTCAACACTACATGCATTTAGTTTAAATATGCTAATGATATTCAGTTATCTATGGGATGTCAGCATATTTCTCTGTTCTGCTTAATATTTATCATGATTTGTAGTTATGAAAGTGATTCAATGAAATTAAAATGAGAAAAAAGGGTTAGAGAATGAGATTCCCAAAATTACTTGACTGAGATAATTGATCCACATACATGTTCCCATACAGTAATGAAGAGAAGAAAACTAGAATCATACTTCACCAGGACATTCCACAAATCCGCATGATCCAGTGCAAATCTTCAAAGGAAAAGTTGACAACAACATGCAATAAAATGAAAGCGCTTCTATTTGAACACATGATTCACCATTACATATCTAGAAATCAACTTGAAGATTACGTAAAGTTTACAATCAGGATGTAATTTGAAGCTTCATCTCCATTCAGTATGCTTTAGAACAGGTACATTTACAATGGTCTGAAGAAAGAACCTTGACATTTCAACAATTCAGTCCTCATTGGTCTTAGTAGTCCGATCTTCTATCTGAAATTGGCTTGGTCAGATTTTTTATGACTGACCTCCCCTTTTTACAGAGTAAAGGGGCTTGATATATATCTCTAATTATCCCTAATATAGTCCCCCAAAAAACCTAGCTAATCGACGGTCTGCATCCCAAGTGTAGCATCAAATGGTGGAAAACAAAATCTGCCAAAAACCTCTGAGTAGCATACCCGTACTAAGCATAAGGGTGCCCTTTGAAAATCCTAACAGTCACCAAAATAACTATTGCTTCATTTAATAATATTTCCTTCCACCTGTAATTTCCTCTGCATTGAAAGCCTTAACTCCTCCTGTCTCATTTGTGATCTCTCGTGATCTGATCCACTGCTTGGGATGTCCTCTCTATTAAAGCCCTGTCTTTATTTCTACCTACATGCCATCAGGCTCTAAAATGGATTCAAAATCCTTTTGCTTTGCTTTCCCACCTTTTTCCTTTGTATCTCACAAATACATATTGTTTTGATCATCGGCGTAAGCATCCTTAGTCAAAGCGAGCCAAAAATTTCCCATTGACCTCATCTTTCTGGCTGATGCACTTCCCTTGTTCACTTTATCTACGCACTTGCGGTCAACATACATTAGTCAATAAAATGCACTTTAAAATTCACATTTAGTCAAACTTCAATCTTGATCTAACTGCTGCAATAAACATACAAGCATTATAATATGCAAAGAATTTTCTGTGTTTAACTTTCTATTCGGGTCTGAGTTGCACCCCTAACTTGTACTTTTCCTTTTGCATCTATCGCTTGTATGTATCACTTGTATCTGGAGATATGCATTGCAATTTATATAAGCTGATACATACAAATTCCTTTGTATGTCCCTGTCGGACTTCAACCCCTTTATAGACCGCATTCTATTTACCTATCAAATCTGCGATGTATAAAAATGCAATGCATCTTTTGATATACAATCGGACGTGATGCATGCTTTATACCATATTTTAATCTCCTTTGAATTCCAGCATGTATGCATAAAGCAATATATGTTATGCAATGTATCTCTTAATATACATTCAGGTTTTGATACATTGCATAAATCAGATTTAAATTTCATTTGAATTCCAACTTGTATGCATCTTGCAATGTATGTTTCACAACATACATACAAAGCACGTAATGTACAAGCATTTAACTCTATTTGATAACTTTTTAGTTCCGGCACTTGTTTGTAACTAATGCACATCGCAATGTATGTTATATATATATATATATATATATATATATATATATATATATTACACAAAACATACAATGATTTAACCAATTTTAATAATTTTTCAGGTCTGCGCAATGTAATAGCCTTTGTATCTCACCAATATACAAGCCCACATTTATACAAGGACTTAACCTTGTTTAACAAACTTTTCAGGTCCGCGGCTTGTACATAACCTGTTGTATATCCACTTTGTATATTTCACACTTTCAAACATATAAACCAAAAAATACTTTCGACGGACTTAACAAAATATTCATTTCAACTTTCAACTGCGTTGGGTCCACTTTGCATGTATAGATTAAACATTAACAAAATGCATACAAGGCAAACAATGTATATAAACCCGATATACAAAACCCTTTGTATGTAAACCTGATATACAATCAACTTTATATGTGCAACATACAATGACCTAATATACAAAGACCATTGTATATGCAACTCGATATACAAACCCCTTTGTACATTTTACCAAAACACTCATAACTTGCAAAATACAGGGAATTTTAAGATGGTTCAAAAAGCAACCCTTGTTCATTTTTGACAAGGAATTCACCTGTACTATGGTCTAGTACTTAATGCAATTTTTTTCATTGTTTTCAACAAGGCTTGCAACTTTTCACTTCTTTTTCCCTTTACCACCAAGCAGAACAACACACACACAAGCAAAAGCAACAACCACAGCAGGGGACCTCATTTTGCTAAGGAGTAAAATGGGGCATGTTGTGAACATCACAATAGGAATGAAGTGAATACTCATTAGCATCAAGGCGCTATTTCCTACTCAAAACATCACAAATGTGTTCCTAGATAAAAGAGGCATAAAATCATAGAATTTGGTACTATTTTTGTGCCTATAAGTGTTGTCACCAAATTTAGCCTAAGTGATAGGTACTAGAAGTCATGAAATGCCCATCAAAAGAGCTTTTATGTGTTAGGTGCACCTTGCTACTCTCTGCAACCTCAATTAGCACCTAGGAAGAAACTGCATAAAATGACACCTTTGAGTGAATTTCTTAAGGGAGATAGGCCTTTTAAGTCATTACAATTGTTTGAAATAATTTAAAATGGCAATTATGAAGCTATCTTGTGCTAGGTGCACTTTGCTTCTCCTTAACCTAGATGAGCGCCTAGACCTAGAAGGGTTGTTGAATGCTTAAACATGCTTCTTATATGCTATGAAATGCAATGTTATCAATTGTCTAATATGATTATTTTCTCTATTTTGTAGGAGTATCGATGAAGTTAAGAAGTCACCTAATGAGCTAAGCACCCAGAGTCACCTTCATTCAAGGTAGTCAAGAAGTTTCTACAGTGGAAGAGACACCATGTTGCCACTCTTGGAGATCACTTCAAGATCATCCTATTAGAACACTTCATCATCAGTTGCATCATGTTCAAAGACATTCAACCATCATACTTCAAGTTCTTTCAAACCTAAAGACTCTTCAATCTTGAAGTCTAAGATAGATCTCCTACTTTGAGTCATGAATGAAGCATCATCATCATCTCCTACTACTTTCCATGAAGAAGCATCAAAGTTGATCAACACGTACACCTTGCCAAGAAGAGATATCACATATTTAGTCAAATGGGTAACATATATCATACACATGCAGTTTACAAGAAGATGAACAAGGCAAGATCATCAAAACTACATGCCAAACATACAAATTCAAGTTCAAAGCAATCACATTGAAGACATCACACAAGATGATAAAATTTGGGAATATGTTGAGGTGGCACCTATGTGGCATGCACATCATCAAGCCAATCACAATTTGCCACATCATTCAACAAACAAGCAGACAAAGAAAGATGTCCATGTGGAAGATGCTCTAAAGATTCCATTTCATCCTTATCTTCTTGGAAAGTGTGCCTTCATTGCCTCTCTTATGTACAAAAAATAGCAAGTTGTAACTAATTGTTGAGATGGCATGATCCTAGCCCTTGGCTATCTTGATTGATCCTAGCCCTTCATTGTAATTTTGGACTTCTATATAAAGGCCTTGTTGCCTCATTTGTAAAATCATCAGATCAGATAGTAGTTAGTAGGCAGTAGAGTAGTAGAATAGAAAAGAAGAGACTCTTGAAGTTCTCTGAGAGTACTTGAAGATTGTTGTCAATATTTCTCAAGATTAATGCAAAGACATTGGAGCTTGTTTGGTGTTAAGTGTTGTCTTGTGAAATGACATGGTTTCTTGTATCTTGATTGAAATGGAGAGATGTTTCAAGTAGATTAGAAGTAGATTAGAGTTCCTTGATGTAATGTATGTTGTATTGAATATTTGATCAACTCCTAGCTCATGCTTTTAAAATTCATCATTGGTGAAGTGTTATGTAAAGCTAGTCTAAGCTTCATTATAATTTGCTTAAGTTTGATTATTAATGCTTGTTTGTGCTGCACTATCTAACGGGTGTTTGTATAAGATTTCATGATTTGAAAACCTTTTGCTATCCTTAGGAGATTGCACCAACTTCATGTAGTTGTAGGTATCCTTAGCGAAGTGGAGTTAGGTTTATTCAGAAGTTTGTCTATTCATGCATCATCATTGCTTCATTGACCTTAGATTAGCTCCCTAAACCTTATCTTCTTCCCCTTTTTTTATCATTGATACATCGTGAATACTTCATCCACACTGAAAGGAGAAATAAGTCGAATGAATCAAGAAGAAGTCTATGTAATTCCCTTTGTGATTATCAACAAGATCACATGTAATCACTAAGTCTATCCACTGCAATCATAAATGAGGAACCTTGAAATTACTTCATTGGATCACATCGATTAGCCTTTGAAGAACTTTATTCAAGAGAGAGTGGGATACTTAGTGTTTTACTCTATTGTTGATTTGTCTAAAAATAGTCATCAACATTTCTCAACATCAAAAGCATTGTCACCAACTAACTTGCACCTGGAACTCTGCCTCATACTAGCCTCTAACATTATTTCTCCACTCTCCTAGGTTGGATCCTAAAACTCCAACAACTTCATGGTTAGTAGATTTTCATACCACTACTTTCAAAAATCAACTTGATAAACTTACAACCTCTTTCTTCTCTTTAAGTTTAAACTAAAATCTATCTGTTCCCACTAGGTTTCTACTAAAATGTTCATCAACTACTCTCTTCTCTTGGGTAACCACTTGACCATACTCAGGTTCTTCGTTGGAAAAAGATTTCTCAATGTACATCTCCTTACCAACTTGGAGTCATCTTGGAAATGGCAGAAAAACTCTAGGTTCCATAGTATAAAATATAAAATGACACTAGACAAAAAGTTGTATAAACAAAAATATGTAATGTAACCAAAAATTATAAGTGACTGATTGTATTATCAATTATGTCAATGGAAAACTACATCGACGGATAAGACCAAGGAGAATTGCAGTTAATACAACCATCCCAATGACCTATACTTATTATTAACCAAAAGCTTAACAAGAGTTGCACAGCAATAGGATTCCCTACCAAGTGCTAACAACACAAAGTGTAGCAAAAGTATAAAAAATAAATCAGTTTTTGTGCTATTTTAGTTTTTGCAGTTGAAAACTTTTGTAAACAAGAAATCTATGTATAAGTATTCTACTAGTTTGACTGTATAGCATACATTTGAATGTCTCAAAACCATACTCCATCCTAGATAATCTAGCAAATATCATTGCAAGATGGATATAGGGCAACAAAAAAATTATTTAATATATTTTTAACCATAAAACAATGCATATCACAATATTGTTTAAGCTTTGAGCTAAATCTTGTCATGTCAAGAAGTTCAGAGCAAATCTATCCATAATCAAAGTATGGAGCATGGATAGAATCCAGTTCATACTCACAAATTACAAAAGAATATCACAAATCCTTTTAGGACCAAAATGAACTATAATTCAGTGATATTGTATCCATCTATTGATATTGGGATAGAGAATACATTTTAGTGATGTTAGGTCCCACACATTTAACACCCTACCAATGGTCACCACAAGGATCACCTACACTTTGAACCCACCCTATAAGGGGTGGTAATCCTAGGTTTGTATATAGAACATTTATGGCATACATTGCAAAAATAAAGCATGATATAAAGTCAACCACAAAATAGAAATTAAGGTTTGTGTAATCTAGTGTAATGCAATGATGCATATCTAAAAGGTTGTCATAACACATTATAGAAATATGCTTAAGAGTTCTCCCCAACAATGAAATCACATAACATGGGAATAATTCCCTACCTGAAAGATGAAGACCACAACAAGCATGTGGTAGAGTTCAGTGATACCTGCTGAGGCAAGTGATGATGAACATGCATCTAATCCTAAGACTATGAAAGGATCTCTCAAACCTAAGTTGGAGCATATTGCACATGACATGCATTATAATCCCATGCATATTTGAATTTGACAAGCTCATGTAGTTATACACCTATGAGTGTGCCTTTTTGCTTAGTTTGTCATAGTAATAGTAAATGTTGCTTTTGACTTTAAGAGTATGCCTTGTCTAATATTCCATGTGAAGCTAAGGCTTTACTCTTCGAAAAAAATTCTATACTTTTTTATTCTTATTTTTGTTTAAAATTTAGCCTAACATTTTTTCCTTTATTTCAGCTTCACCATACCAACTATAGCACGCATATTTTGTGACTTTGCATTCAAAGCTATTTATGCACCTTTTATTTGTGTGTAGTTGCACTCTACTTGGTACTGTGAAGGGGAAAATGGATTAATCAATTAAGAATAATGAAACCCAATACATCTATGAAAATGTGAAGGAAAGAGGAGATTATAAAAAACAAATGAAATGATACTCACACCTTTTACCTTTCTTCTTCCATAGTTTGCCTATCTCTTTTTGACCTTGATGATGATGAAGCCCTCAGAAGTGAATGCTCCCTTGCTTGTTGAAGGTGACAAGAATGGAATGGCTGAGATATTTTGTGTGATTGAAGATGAGCTTCAACACACTAACAATGGAGGGTATGAAATTATTAAGAATGATGGGGGTACCAAAGGTGCGCCTGTGTTTCTGCAGCATAAGTTTGCTCAAAACGATGGATATATCGAATGAAGAAATAGAGGGTTGTATTTATGGAGTTGTGTGGAAGAAGATCAATGGTTGAGAAGAAAATGGAAGATCAATGGAGGAGGATTGTTGAGGAATGTGCAACAAATGGAAGAAAGACATGTGTCATTCAAAAAGCAGCTTTGTTGAGTTAACTCCTCTCTTGATGAGGATGAGATTTGATTTTCTTAAATTAGAATTTATTTTTCTAATTTAAGAGAAAGTTTTCTTTAACAATGCTTTAAAATTGCTTTTGCTTTTGTATGACAAGAGGAAAGTATTTTTAGAATATAAGAATGATTTTTGAAGATAAGAAAGCATAATTAAATAAAAAGATTTATTTAATTATTTTGTAGATAATTGAGAGGAATAAATAAAATATAGAAATATGTTTTATTTTGTGGAGATTTTTGAAGAATAAAATAAAATATAAAAATATATTTTATTTAGTGGATATTTAAGATTTTATTTAAATAAAATTTGCATTTTATTTTAAATTTGGAAGAATAAAAGATTTTAATTAAATAATTAAAATTATTTAATTATTCAGAAGAATGAAGTTGATGAAAATGAATTTAATTAATTAAATAAAATGTAATTTATTTAATTAAATGAGAGGGGATGAATCAAATAAATAAATAAATTTATTTATTTATTGATAGAAGAATGTGAATAATGAAATAAAATATTTAAAATATTTATTTAAGTAGAGTCATGTCATTTTTAGGTGTATACAGGTACAATGCTTTTTCAGCATTTAAGTTGTTGATAAACACTGCCCAAATAGAAAGAGTGGTTGGAAACAATGAAGTATGACAATATTGCCTAGTATAACTTCTCAAATAGAAAACAAAGCTAAAGCCAACAAACCCCTTCTAACTAGTGGTAACCAAGTTTCAACTTTTAATAGAAGATAAACCAAGAATCTATTTTATTTCTTGTTTACTACAGGCAGCTTTAAGTGACCTCCTTTTGCTAGTTCATTATCAAACAACACAATCTACATTCGATTCTACTTCTCAATGACTTACAGATACAAAGTTGCTTTTTCATTGGAAACTACATTCTATATTGCATTTTGTTCTCAATAACTTACAAATAGAAAAGTTGCCTTTTCATGGGAAACTAGATTCTATATGTTGTTTTTAGTAAAATTCAATTCTGCTTCCTTGTGGCACTCTAGTCATTCCTACACAGCTGATCTTGAGACAACATATATACAAGAAATGTAAAGGTTATTAAATATTGGCATCATGTAAAAAAGAGATCCGAAAATTGTTGATAGACTACTCTAGATTGAATCTGATAAATAGTTCTGGAGATTTGTGAGCAGGATGAGAATCTTATGTTGTAATAAATGTACATTGTGTGCCAGTTAAGTATTCAATTCTAAAGTTGTGTTAATGGATCTACAGTATAGGCCTTGTAAACAAAAGTTATGACAAACAAAAATCATGTTCCATCTTAAAAAATAGTATATACATAGCATAAGTAGTCATTCCAATAGAACTCCATAATTTGGTCATACTATTAAAATTGGGGTTTTCACTTTTGATAATGAGTGTAGTTTCCAAAAGATTTCAAAACTAGTATTTTTGTAGAAAGGTTCAAATTTACACATAAAACTCAGTGAGATGAATAGTTCCAAAAGAACTAAGAAAATAGCTCTAGAATGCATCAGTCCTTCAACTTGCTATAAATTAGACTTCCACAAGGGATCCATGTCTCAAGATGACAAAAATAGAATGAAAGTCTTTTTTTTCTGGCACATGGTGGCAACTTGGTTCAGTGGTGGTATGAATGATCAAATTTAAAAATGAAATTAACAAAGCCGTATGAAATTTGTCAAAAGATGTGCTCCATGGTGACAAGCCATCAACAAAACAGACCTTAATATGCCAAGAAAATTGTATGTTCTATGTCTTCTTTATTTTATCAGCAATTGTACTTCGACAAACACTAGAGAATAAATTAACAATGAGTGAATCAAAACAAAATACTAATTGCTATATATTTTACTTCATTTTGAAATCTCAGAATTAATTCTTTATTAAAACATCAAACCTCAGTTTGGTTTAGATAAATATCCTAATGGATAGACAAAATACTAGGCTCACAGGCTTGCAAGGTTTGGTGAAGTTATCATATCAATAACCATAAACTTCTCCATTTGAGGTAGAATTTTCTTACCCTGTAACTTGATTGAGCTTGTCTAGCTCTTTGATTCCTGGGAAGAGAGACAAAAAACCCATGTAAACCCCTTTGCTTGATCAGGTGAAAAGTTCTCCCCAAAACTAACCTGCCTAATTGTTGGAAATATGCTCTTATATCCCTTGACAATTTCAACCAGCTCAAACCATTGTGGCTGTGCCAAATCTTTGGGATTAAGAACTGTAACCTTAAGGGCTCCATAAGATGGCATCATAGGCCCATCTAGATCACCTTCCCAATCAAAGGCAAATATGTCATCTACAATGGGCAGAACAAACTCAACTATACTAAGATGTTGAGGATGACCAGAATAGTCATCCAAACCCTATTTGTCCTTGTATTGACTATGCAATGCATGGGTAAATTTATAAGTTTTAGAAGTAACACACAATACTAGGCCTACTGTTAATTGTAGTACAATGTCCAATAATAAATATTTGTCAAAGATGATCATCAATGTTCAATGTCATAGAAGATGTTATTTGAATTTTAGTTTTCTAGAATGCTTTACGATGTTTCACAATCTATTCATAAAATTGAAAAGTTCAAAAAATACTGTTCTTAGTACACATCTAAAGAAAGGTGGAATCATAGACATGACATGTAAACTATTCAAAAACATGCTTTAAAGACATGTTAATTCAGTAGGTTGATTTAAAATGTTTTATGCATTTTCTTTCCTTTCAATAACTATTATGGTATAAAAAGAACAATTATCAAATTGAGACAAACTAGTTATCTAGATGTGTCGCAATTTTAGGCTTTTAGCATAATTTTTGGTTGATCTGTTGGACTTGTTTACTCATGTATGCACTTGCATCCTCAAATGGTTTTTTTCTACCCAACAAAAAGATTTATACTAATATGCAGGATGATGCCCTGTCATCTAGATTACAATGATAGATGAGTAATGACATAGTGTAAATGCTTCCCCTAGCACCATTGAAACAGTGGACATTTTTACAAAGTGTTCAAGCATGTAAAGGCAACTACAAAATTAAATTCTAGAATCATTGCCACTATCTTCTATGCCTATGTCAAAATGGAAGTCATGAGCTTGGATGCTCAGGAAAACACAATGGAAGGGTAATTTTCATTAGAAGTTCTTAGTACACATCTAAGGAAAGGTGGAATCACAAACCCAACATGTAAATTGTTTAACAACATGCTTAAAAGACATGTTAATTTAGTAGCTTGATTTAAAATGTTTTATGCATTTTCTTTCCTTTCAATAACTATTATGGTATAAAAAGAACAGTTATCAAATTGAGACAAACCAATTATCCAGATGTGTCGCAGTTTTTGGCATTTAGCATAATTTATGGTTTAATCTGGTGGACTTGTTTACTCATGTCTACACTTGCATCCTCAAATGATTTCTTTCCTTGCCCAACAAAAAGATATATACTAATATGCGAGATGATGCCCTGTCATCTAGATTACAATGATAGACAAGTAATGACATAGTGAAGGGCTGTACAGTAAAACTAAAAACACATTTTAATTACAAACATAAAAATGTGATGTTGATCAAGAAATCATGAAAGCTCCAACTAAACAAATAAGATAGTGGACTATGATGTGGACTATTATTATTGAGAGCACCTAATTGTCATGCCCATTAAGTATTATTTATTTCCTCCAAATAATTACATTCATTAACCTGACGGGAAGGAATATATCAAGGTTTGGATGCACACAAGGGGGAAATGAGGTGATACCAATGTTTAGAGAAAAAAAAAGTCCTCACAGGAAGAAAATGTCCAGCTGTGTCAGTCATTGGAGCATCTAAGATTGTTCCAGTCATCTTCAAATTAGAAAAAAAGGACATAAAAGGAAAAAATCCTGAGAAGCTTAATTATTGTGCAACCTTGGAATAAGGAGACTCATAAATCATCAAGCTTATTTGTGTTATTAATATGGGTGACAGCTAAGAATTTCCATGTGGTTGAGATCTAAGAATTCTAAAAACAAAGACCACACCGCATTAATCTTTTACTTGCCCACAAAAGATTTGTCTCTTCATCCTATCAACAATTTCATTTTTCAATAACTATATCAAAACCACTAACCATTCAACTAATTGCAAACTTGTGCTCTAAAAACTATTGCAAGTTTATTTAGGGAGATCAGCTAGGAAAGGAAAACCTTCCTGTAGGGTTAATTACAGGCATCTCCATCTGGAGTTGAATGTGGGTGGATTATAGAAATATTATCTAGCATAGCACATCTTTGACAATTGGGTAGGATTATTTGGGTGTCCTGGGTGCATTTGAGACTAGACCTTGTAAAAGAAGAATCAATGTAGGACCTTCAAACAAAAACTAAAAGTAAAGAGAACACAGAGTTACCAACACTTTAAAAGACAAAATTAAATCACCCCATTTTCTTTTAAAATAAGCAAATATGGAAATCACCTCTGCCATACATGCAGTGCAAAAAAACTGAAACATGTCATTGCAATCAGTTAGACCAACAACCAAATTCTCCAAAACTATTAATCCAATTTCAATGCAAGACACAAAGCTAAAAAAATAACCAAAATTTACATTCATGGACCATGCATTCAAACCAACATAACAAAACAAAAATGGGTTCAAACCAGCACAAGAGAATAAAAATGTGTAATAACAAAAAATAGAAAACAACCCTCACTCACTAGACACTTGCCACAATGTCCTTTGCCTCACTAGAACTCACCACAATGTCCTTCGCCCAACAGAAACAGGTACCCAAAACATTCCCATAGATATATGGTGAAAATAAAGCTTTTTTGGGAAAATTTTGGGAAGCGCCCAATGTAGGAGATCAAGACAGTTGTTGTGGAGGAGCCCTACACATAGACAGTTACACCCACACCTGTCATGTTAAAACCCCTTGCACACATAGGCGACATGTCCAAATCTATACAACCTCGACGCCCATTTCTGTGTTCTTTGCAACAAAAAAACCATGAAAATTTGCTGCCTAATCATTGCACCCATTTCTCTGTTCACCCAAACTTGCACGCGAGAGCACTGTCCTTTGCAATAAAAATGCAAGGTAAATTCCCCACCCAATGGTTGCACACCAAAGTCCCTACAACCCCAGAAAATTACAAACGAAACTATAGTCTACGTTTCAAATATTTCTGTTACCAGATTTTCACTATAGCTCAATCAGGTGGATTTGTTGAATTTAAACTGAAGAAGTGAGGTACATTTTTATTTACTTTCCTTCATTACATTCAATTGTATAAACAAAAAAATCAGGAAAAGATTACAAGGTAAATTGTAACAGAGTATTGCATTTATACAAGTGCATGTGATAGAGAAAAGATTTACAAAAATCTTTCAAGTAATCTTTATTGAATGTAAGAATATTCATTATCTAACACAAGCCGTGAGATTGACTATTGCTTATTCTAATACAAACTAAGAACAACATATACATGAATAAGTAATAAAGAGAAATGAATGTGCATAGAAGGAAAGGTAACCAGTCATTGCTTGAATGACTGGTTTATGGTGTTGACTGTGGAGGTTGTAGGTTGATGTAGCCCTGAGCCATTGATTTCTCCTAGCTCCTATTTCTTGCAAAGATTAAGTAATGGTATTAGAGAAATTCTCTAAGCAATGGCTAATTACCAACATCGTACACATAGTCACCCTATGCATACATATATTGGTCTCAATGTGTATTAGACGAGAAATGTATACTTTGAAGGTCCTAGAAAACAAGCCAGTTGTCAAACACATCCAAATTATACATTTATTTTCTAACAAGTTTGCTTCATGTGCAGATATAGGTGAAATTGTGTTTCTAAGTGATTCATCCATTTATTTATGAGTGGGGCAAAATATGGCTCCCACAAGGGTGGAGCCCAGCTCATAGCCATTACATAAGGTTTCATATATATTTATCAAATATAGTTTTCATTTAAAGACAATAAACATGATTTCCATGAAGACAACATATACATTATATGATAGTCAAGTCATTAATGAATATGAATATCAAGAAGTATCATCCATTTTTGCATAGAGAAGAACAACCATAATGACTGTGATAATAAAGTGATAGTAATCATGTCAAAACCAAAGCAGATACGATAGTCAAGACAATCATTGTTCAATAATGAAGACACTTTCATCAAACATGAGCAAGGACTTTGTGCTGACAGTGAGACAAAAGGATTTGTAGTGCTCGCAATAGGTGTATTACCATTGAAAGACAGAGAAGGGTTGCATGTGGGGTTTAGAAGACCAAGACCTAGACGGACTATCACTATTCATTCATGTTCTATTACATGTGCATCGGAACAAGTACAAGGCTTAAGGGTAGTGGCATGTAACAAAATATACCTAAATGTCTCTTAAGGTATAAGAGGTATGATCTTTCATTAAGAAGACAACAATCAACATTGAAAAGATGCCATAGCCCACCCACCTAAATAGAAAAAGAAAGAGAGCAAGCAAGGAGAAATATCTGTCAGGTCATCACATCTGTAATAGAGAAGAAGTTGAGCATGAAGATAACTTGCAAAGATTCAGACAAAATGAAAGACCTCATTCATGAAGAAGACTAATCCATGTGCTATAGTTTTCATAAGGAGTTGAGGACATGTCAAGGATGACAATAGCATGCAATGAGAAAGACACAGTCATTGTAAGACTGTGGTCAAGAAGTAATGAATGGAGCAATCACTTTTAATTATGGAACAATCACTTCTAATGAGAAACACATGGCAAATAGCAATAACTCTTTATTGCGTTTGGTCCACTTTTAGATAAAAGATAGTGAAAAGTGCAAGAAATATGAGTGTAACAACATGGTTTGTGAGGTTGATTAATTAAGTGGTATCATGATAGTTTAACGGAGCAGCTAAAACAATCACCAGTTATAAACCACACAAGGAGACAACAAAGGGGTATGTAATAGTCACAACAACATCAGAATAATAGTAATGTATGGTCTCAAATGCATCCATGACCAAAAGCAAGGTAACTGTTATATCAAACATGAGGAGTAAGTGATCTCATAGCTTACCAAACCTCATACCTTTTGTTCATAATGTTTTTTATTTAGTCTTGGAACATTCCTAGTTACTGTCAGAGGTCTGAATAAAGTTTATTAGTAGATAGGGGACTAAAATGAGAAGCATGCTCATATTTAGTACATTTTGTTCATAATGAAAATTACAGTCTTGCATAAGATAGAGTACATAAAACTAGAGTATATACTTGAAGAAATGCAGAGTGTAAGAGCCTGTAATGAAGAAGCTAAGGAAGTCTGTCATAAGGGGTTAAGTGATGTTAGAAGTAGAAGATGTGAAAAGTCATTGACCCACAGTTAGATATGTTTTGGCTATGATTAAAAGTCCAAGACAACATTGTAAGTCATTGCAAAATGCAGAGATATCAATGAGCATAGTGATTGAAGGAAGAGGAAGCAACATGAATGTTAGATGGAGACAACATATAGTCTAAAAAAGGAAAAGTCACAACAACCGTCTTAGACAATCTACAGGGACCTCAAGGTTTGATGATAGTCATCAACACTGGGACTCTTATGGCTCCAAAACAGTCATAAAAAAAAGTTGAAGACAGTCAATTTTGATGAGAAGCATTTCAGAGGTATAAGAGGAGAGTTATATCAGGTGAAGAGGACAACATCTTTTCAAGGGTCTGAAACATTTCTAAGAGTCTGCAATACCTATAAAAGTCAGCAATATTTATAAGACACAATGGATAGATAACAGTCCAAAATATCATAAAATACCACTGATGGTACAGGAGGTTTGTATATACAGAAAAAGGTAAAAATACAGTGAGGGTGATGAAAACCCTAAGGTGCAAAGTTCAGATAGAGAAGTAGTTTTGATACCTCAAGAAGGTGAAAAACTATGTGAATAAAGCATGCTTTGTGTCTTATATACAAAAAATGCCGAAAGGTAAATTCCTTCTTTTAAAATATTATAGCTGTTTTTGCCAAGTGAAAACTTCAAGAAGTTATGATAATATGAGTAGAACAAATGTAAATGATGGCATCTAGCATGACAGAGATATACAAGGAGCATCATTTGTGGTAAGAAGTGACACATAAATGACAAACCTCAGGATTTTCTGTAGCTTAGTACTTTGAAATGCAGTAATTTGTGCATAAAGTAAATTCATCTACCTCAACCATGAAAAATACAGAGATATATATCAGATACAGTGAAGGAAAATCTACAGAAAACTATGAAATTCACATTTTTGTTTTCAGAAAATAGGTGTGTCATGCTTACCTTTATCATAGGAGTAGAAAACGTTGAACCACAGTGAAAATGCCTTCAAGGATGGTAGAGATGGCTGTAGGAAACCCTTTGTAAAACACCCTCATGGTGGCAACAGAGCAAGATTGCAATATTGTAAAGTGTAAAATGAGCTTCAAAAAGTTGCTTTTGCGCTTTAGGGTTTCATAGCCCTAAAAACCCGATTGCCTTTCTTTGTTGACTTTTTATCTCTTTTATGTATATCATTTAGAAAATTGCCCATGGTCTAAAACCTTAAAGGATGTAATGCCTAGGAGTGGACCATGAGGTGGCCTAATTGAGCATAATTAAGACTTTGTTAAGTCTTTATTCCCTCTAAAAAAAGGTAGGCATTTCGATGCAAAATCTTCTTTCTTTGGATTTATTTTTCTTTGCATACTAAGTGAGATGTAAAACAATAATCTTTAAGTGATGATCATATAAATCATTTAAGATTTATTGTTGTTTTAATGCAAGGGAGGATAAAGGGGAGTGAGGGATGATGCTTTATTTCTTTTGAGGAGATATAGTTGGAATGTTGAAAATGTGGCATACACATGCCAAGGACATAGCATTCTATTTTGCAAAGGAGGAGGAAAGGTTTGACTAATTCTTGGAGACAGTTGGTGTTTGAGTTGAATGTGTTGGAGAACATACAGGGGATTTTTATTGTCTTTGGAGTCCTTTAGGAGTGGTTTTCATGACTCTTCATGTTTGACAAAGTCCTAGTGGAATTTTTCTTGTATTATGGACACTTTTGGAGAGGATATAAGCCCTAGATTTTGGCTTTTTCTGTGCGTCCGACCCAAATCAATTTGGCATTCCTTCTTTTGTGGAACCACTTGGAAAGTGATGGATATAGTCACTTTTGTGACTATATTGTACTGAGTTCTTATTATGCAAAATATTTTTCTGGAGATTGTGACTGATACAGTCCTTTTTTACAGTATTGAGCATCTTTTGTAACTAATCATTTTGGGAATGTGAAATACAGATTTTACCTTGGAGATTATTGAAGAATGTTGTTACCTTCTTGTTCTTGTAAGCATTGTGCATTACCAGGTGATTGACTAAGTGATTTGTGAGATTTCTCTTCTCTCCTTTAGCTTGGTCTCATTTTATGCCTTTTTGCAAAAGTAGGAATATGCAGGTTATGAATTGTGTCTTAAAATTGCATAGAAACCTCTAGTTTGTGAAGGTTTGTCTTTCCTTCTTGAAAATATATGCAGAATAAACCTGTTCATGAAACATTAATGCATAAACTTACAGTAACTTGTTGTGCATCTTTAGTGTTCATCATAAATAACCAAGTGTATGTTAGTCTTAGTATCTCATAGCTCTTATTAGTTTGGTGTATCACCCATTTTTACTTCATTTTCACCACATTTATTTTAAATAAGCATATTCTTACCCTTTTCCTCATCAAAGTAGTAGTTTAGGTGATATCCATAGGAAGTCAACATTCTCTGTAGGTTGACCTCTATTCATAGAGTAACCCACAACTTTAGAGGTCTTCCCATATTTCATCTAATAGGCTAATTTAGGTGATAACAATTTTTGGCACGCCCGATGGGACTGTTTGAATCTAAATAGTACTTTATGTTTCACACATATTTCTAGTTTTGATATGCTACTAGCACTATCAGGCCTTTAAGAGGCATTTTTTTCCATATCTGGCGACTCATATTGAAGAAAAGACAAGTAGATAAGTGTTGTCACACTTTTATAGGAAAGATACAAACTCAGAGTTTGAGTTCCTTTGATTACTTACAGCTGTCTCTACCTAGAAGATAGAGTAGAACTATGAGGACTCCAGTTTCAAAAATAATTCAATCAACCCCACAAAGTTTCAGACCAGTAGTATCTGCAGCTCCTGTACCAGTTCAAGCAAACCCACCTATAGCTATTCCAATGGCAAGGAATCAGCCATTTGTAGCATTTGATCCATTGAACTTAACACAACATGATAATATACCCATGGCAGCCTTGAAGATCCTACCTTATTTCATAGGGGAGGATCAAACTAACCCAATCGAACACATTAGAGACGTTGCTTCTCTATGTGGTGTTCATCATGTAACTCAAGAAAATGTAGCCATCAAGCTGTTGGCTACCTTATTTAAAGGACAAGCATTATAGTGGTTCAAAAGTCTACTAGTCCAAACCATTGGAACTTGGGATGACTTAGGTGACATGCTGAATCAACAATTTCAAGATAAGTTTGATAACTTATCGCTAGTTGAACAATTCACTACAATAAAGAGAGCTCCCTAGGAGCAAATGATGGATTTCAATTTTTGGTTTCAGAAGACATGGAATAGAATTCCTACCATGGTAAGGCCTTCATCAGAATATGCATTTATGTACTATTTGAAAGCTCTAAATAGTGATATTTCAGTAATGATACAATCAATGGGAGGTGCAAGTTTACCTAATGCATATGAAATAGCTACTATAGCAGAAAACAACTCGATTTAGGCTGGAAAAATAGTGCCCAGACCACCAGTGCCCATTTTTCTTGAGATTCAAGCTTCAATGCCTTTGCCAATTCCATCTTTTGCCCCTTTACTTGCTGTAGCAGCATTAACAAGTACTACCAATACTGATGCTACTGTTTCCAACTCATCACAAGTGTTAAGAGAGATAAAAAATAGCCAACAGAAGATAGAGAACATTCTACAAACTTTTTGAAATGAGTTGGTGAATATCAAAAAATAGTAGTCCCAGAATAGACAACCTTATCAACAAGTAAGCCAAGGGCAAAATCAGCCTTATCAAGGACAAAACCAGCCATACCAAGATAATAGACCACCTTATCAAGGCAATTACCAGGGTGCTAGGTAGAACGTGAACCAAAGGCCTTTCCAACCTTATAATCCTGCACCCATTAATGCAGTTAGAAATCTTGTCCCTATTCAAGACAACCTTGCAGGTGAGTATGAATGGTGCTTTCCTTGCAATCAGCCACACAGTCAAGCAACCTGTTCAAATGGAGTGATAAATCAGGCCTTAATGGTACAAAATGTTGTAGTTTCATAGCCAAACACACCTAATGATGGGGTTGTACAACAAACTGGCAGGAGGATGAGTTTTGTGGTGTAAATAGAGATGATTTTTTAGTTGCAGCAAATACAAGAGCTAAAAAGAGAGGTTATGAGATAGATCAAGTGACAAACAATGGAAAAAGACCTGCTGAGCCTTCTACATCCCAGATCCCTCATATTTTGCAAAGGAACACTCAAGCAACTACCAAAGCACAACCTCATAGTCAGGCTGATATTGCTAATGCAAAGTCACATCAAAAGGTAAATGTCACTTCACCTTTTAATATCATTGAAAATATGAAGAAAATGAATGTGACAATATCTATGTGGGATTCCTTAGCCATCTTGGGTCAAAAAGACATGTTCGATTTGCCTTTTCTGATTTAAGAGTGTTGAATGATGCAATAGTTGACCCAGGTAAGGTTGTCGTTACAAATTCATCCCAGGACAGTAATAAACAACCAAGTAAGAGTGATAAACCACTTCCATTTTATGTGTCATTGATAATAGGAGATAAATTAGTACACAACTGCATGGTGGATAGTGGTGCAAGTAGTTTTGTAATGCCAAAATAGATTACAGACCAATTAGGACTAAAATACCAACCCCTTAAGAAGAGTGTACCCCAGCTAGATGCTAAATCTGTTAACACTGTAGGTGTGATAAAAGACTTAGGTCTCATATTGCATATCTATTCAAATGTTTCCATTTCCCAAGAGGTATTTATCATAGATTTACCTCCTTATTTTGCCATGTGTTTGTAAAGAGAGTTCATAGCCAAGATAGGAGGATATTTGTCCTCAGATTGGTCCTACATGTTTTTAGGCCCTGATATGGTACAAAACTAACTATAAAATTTGAATTTCTTGCCAATGATCACATAGAGCCTTATGTGCCAAGTGTTGTTAATATAAATTGCATTATTTCTGATGATAGTGAGCTTGTTGCTGCTCAAGAACAACAAGCTAAAAGTATGCCAGAAGTGTTGTTAAAGGAGTGGGCAATAGAAAATATTGTGGATAATCTTGATGGACACATTCAAGAAACTGGTATGGGGGTTTATATGCTGTACAAATCTGAAACAACAATTCCAAACCTCTTAAAGAGTGCAAAATAGCAGATAGGACAACAAGATGAGGTATGGAAAATGTACTTTCATGGCTCTAGGAGTAGGAATGGGTTTGGTGGAGGTGCAATGCTTGTGTCTCCACAAGGTGATAGATATTACTTTGCATTCCATTTTGCTTTCTCATGTACAAATAACACTCCTGAATATGAAGGATTAATTCATGGTTTGCAGTGGGCAAGGAAGAGGAAAATTGGCTACCTACAGGTATATGGGGACATCGAGCTTATTGTGAATTAGGTGAGAGGGCTGCATGTTACAAAGAATCATGTTTTGAAATCTTATAAACATAGGGTGTGGGATACGATTGAGGAGTTTGATGCGTTTAATCTAATCTCTATTCCAAGAAATTAGAATAATCATGTAGACCAGTTAGTTGCAATCAAGGCTTAGTTTGATATTCCCAGTGATATTTAGAGAGAAAAGGTACAGCCTCATATGAAGATTGTTGCTAGACCCTGTATTCCTGACAATAAAATTCATTGATAGGTGTTTGAGAGTGATGAGTAGGTTTTACGTTTCCTGTTAGAAGAGGATGAGTTTTTTGTGGTGAATCAAAACAAGCTTAAACAACAATATGGTGATGATAAAGTCATTCAGTTAAGGACTAATAAGCTGCCCAGGGGATTGGTAACCTTGGAATCCATTTTTGGCACCGATGATTAGCTAAAAAAGAGAAAAACCAACATGTAGGTCAAAGAAGAACATTATGAGGAGCTGGAAATTTTCAAAGGTAAGCTTTTTAAAATTGGTAAGATCTGTCCACTTGAAGATAGGAAAGCCTTTATTGCTCTTTGTAAAGAATTTGAGGCTATATTTGCTTGGGAATATTCAGACTTAAAGGGATTTGATCATCAAATTGCCTAGCATAGAATTAGAGGCAAGTGCAAAACCTGTAAGGCAGAAACAAAGACCTTTAAATCCAAAGCTTGAGCCTCTGATGATTAAGGAATTAACCAAGTTGATTGAGGGAAATATCATTTTTCTAATCAAGCATACATCCTGGGTCTCTAATCTTGTTCCTGTGAGGAAGAAGAATGGAGAAATTAGGCTCTGTGTTGACTTTAGAGACCTTAATAGAGCTTCCTTGAAGGACCACTACCCGCTGCCCTCAATGGAGCAGATTTTGCAAGTAGTGGCTGGTTCAAAAAGATTCTGCTTACTTGATGGATATTTAGGTTATAATCAAGTTTTAGTCAAGGAAGAAAATCAATTTAAAACTTCTTTTACCACAAAATGGGGCACCATGGCCTACAAAAGGATGCCTTTTGGTTTATCTAATACTGGCTCTACTTTTCAAAGAGCTATGGATATGGATTTTAAAGGTTTAATTTACAAATTGGTACTTGTGTACCTTGATGACATCACAGTTTTCTCTAAGGATTGAACTGAACATTTATCCCATCTGAAACAAGTATTTGAGAGGTGTAGAGAGTTTGGGATATCTCTCAATCCTAAGAAATGTATTTTTGTAGTGCATGAAGGCAAGATTCTAGGACACATTGTGTCAAAGCAGGGAGTTACCATTGATACAGAAAGAGTAAGATCTATTCTGGAACTACCTTTACCTAGCCACAAGAAAGGGCTGCAAAGTTTTATTGGCAGAATTAATTTTCTATAAAGATTTATACCTGACATTGTAAATTTATTGAAGCCATTGACATCTATGTTGAAGAAAAATGTAGCTTTGAACTGGACAAAGGAGAGTAAACTCAGTTTCGAGTCCATAAAAGAGGCCATATCAGCTGCACCAACTCTAGTAAATCCTAATTTTTCAAGAGATTTTATTTTGTATGCTTATGGCAGCATAGATATAATTTCTGCAATTCTGGTACAATAGCAAAATGAAGGCTTTGAACAGCCAATTGCTTTTTTTAGTAAAGGACTAGAGGAGTATGAACATAGGTATAGTTTCATTGAAAAGCATGTCCTTGCAGTGGTTAAGAGTCTAAAGAAGTTTAGGCATCTTATTTCTAACAACAAGGTACACTTGATGGTTGCTCACCCTAGTGTGAAAGAGTTTCTGTTAGGTAAGGATGTCAATGAGAAAAGGGCTGGTTGGATTACCAAATTCATGGAGTATGATGCAGATATCAAGATAACCAATCTTATTAGAGGTAAAGGACTTAGTGAACAACTTGCTACTAGTCAGAAAATGAAACAGAAAAGGAGGAAGAAGTGTTTCTGATCATTGAAGATGAACCTCAGAATGATGCAACAACAGCTGGAACAGGTTGTGTTAGAGACATGGCTCATTTTCTACAAACTGGTGAGTGTGCAATAGGTTTAGATAGAGGTAAAAGGAGATATTTCATACTACAGTCAATTCCTTATGTCTTAATCAATGATATTCTTTTCAGAAAAGATTTTAATGGTGTGTTGTTAAGATGCATTGATAATGATCAGACTGACAAAGTGCTGCATGAATATCATGATGGAACAAAAGGGGGTCATTTTTCCCCAAGAACTATTGCCTGGGAGATAATGAGAGATGGCTATTATTGGCCCAGCTTATTCAAGGATGCCCATGCATGGGCCAGAAAATGTGTAAAATGTAACATTTTTGCAGGCAAAGAGAGGCTGCCAGCTTTACCTTTGCAGCCAATTCAAGTAGAACAACCCTTTATGAGATGGGGCATTGATTTTATAGGTCCCATTAACCCACCATCAAGTGTAGGTGACAGGTGGGTACTTACAGTAACAGACTATTTCACAAGGTGGACTAGAGCAGTGGCATTGAAAGAAGCCAATGAAAGTGTTGTTTTAAACTTTTATTATGATTTTGTATCTAGATTTGGAGTACCTGACTCAATCATTTCAGAAAATGCTTTAGCCTTCATTGGATTGAAGGTAACTGACTCAGCTATGAAAAATGGAATCTATTTGAATACTTCAACAAATTATTACTCGCAGGGTAATGGTTTGGCTGAATCCACAAATAAGAATCTCATAAGGATTATCAAAAGAACAATGGAAGATAACCAAAGGACCCGGCACACCATTCTGAAATATACTTTATGGGAAGATAGAATAACTCTCAAGAGGTCGATACAAAACTCTCCATATGTGTTAGTTTATGGAAAAGAGGCAAGGCTACCCTTGTCTGTTAAACTGCTAGCTCTTGATATCATGAATCAACTAGAGATGTTTGAAGAAGAAGATCCTATGGTTGTTATATATGCTCAGATTATGGAGATTGAAGAGATCAAAGATAAAGCTATGAAAGCTATGGAGTATCATTAGCTTTAAAAAAAAAGAGTTTTTGATAAGAAAGCCATTCCCAAAATTTTTAGGGAGAGTGATATGGTACTTAAATGGGATGAGTCAAAAAACAGGCCAGGGAAGCACTCCAAGTTTGACTGCATGTGGAGTGGCCCATTTATCATTACTGAATGCAAATAGCATAATGCATTTCAGTTATCAAACATGGATGGAGAAAATTTGCCTATCCCAGTCAATGAGATCCACCTGAAGAGGTGTTTTGAGGTATGAGCTGCCTTGTGAATAGTAGATTAGGTTTCTTGCTTTCAATAAGTGTTGCTACACAATAGTATAGATGCTTTTTGTTTTCCCTAAGTGCTGCCTAACATAGTTAGGTATGTTTCTTTCAGCAATTTTGTTTTTGGTTTGGGTTTCCAAGTGTTCTTCACTACTATCATGCTGAGTTACAGAAGTCAAAATTGTTTGTCAAAAGTATTTTGAAGTCTCTGAGTGACCCTATGCCCAATGGATAAGGTCTAGGCAGCTGGTTTGATGTTTAGTAGGAAAAGATATAGTAGATGTCACCAAAAATGTTACTAGATTTTCACAATAGCTCAATAAGGTGGATTTGTTGAATTTAAACTGAAGAAGTGAGGTACATTTTTATTTACTTTCCTTCATTACATTCAATTGTATAAACAAAAAAATCGGGAAAAGATTACAATGTAATTGTAATAGATTATTGCATTTATACAAGTGCATGTAATAGCGAAAAGATTTACAAAAATCTTTCAAGTAATCTTTATTGAATGTAAGAATGTTTATTATCTCACACAAGCCATGAGATTGACTATTGATTATTCTAATACAAACTAAGAATAACATATACATGAATAAGTAATAAAGAGAAATAAATGTGCATAGAAGGAAAGGTAACTAGTCATTGCCTGAATGACTAGTTTGCAGTGTTGACTGTGGAAGTTGTAGGTTGATGTAGCCCTGAGCCACCGATTTCTCCTAGCTCATGTTTCTTGCAAAGATTAAGTAATGGTATTAGAGAAATTCTCTAAGAAATGGATGATTACCAACATCATACACACAGTCACCCTATGCATGCATATATTGGTCTCAATGTGTATTAGACGAGAAATGTATACTTTGAAGGTCCTAGAAAACAAGCGAGTTATCAAACACATCCAAAGTATACATTTATTTTCTAACAAGTTTGCTTCATGTGCAGATATAGGTGAAATTGTGTTTCTGAGTGATTCATTCATTTATTTATGAGTGGGGTAAAATGTGGCTCCCACAAGGGTGGAGTCCAGCTCATAGCCATTACATAAGGTGTAATGCCCCGTCATGTAACCCCAGAGTGCTAGATTAAAAGTGCAAAAGTTACAGAACTAATTTTTTTTTTTTTTAAAAGCATGATAGTGTAAAGTAGAAACTAGACATAACATATTGCATGAAATTACTCTTCTAATCACTCTAGGGCAACATAACTGCATTAATAATAGGAAATAAAACTACAGAAACCATAACCATTACACTACTAAAATAATTACCAATAACCTCCACTGAAGCAGAATAGAATTGTAGTACCCTGTCCATGAACACTTTGATAGGCAACACTTATCAGCAAGCAAAGCGGAAATAATTTCTCTTATAAATAGGACAACAAGTGAGGTTTAGCAGATAAAACACATCAATAGTTAACAACTTGTCTCCCAAGGCGTCAAAGATGCACTACTTAACAGTAAACAACATCATTACATGCATTGCTAACTAGCATCGGTAAATCATATATCTCTATAACAATAATGATTAGTAAAATACGTCTACATTCCATGCCATAACCTAGGTAATCAATTTGGATAAGGATACATGCACTTTTACCAAGTTTATACAATGGAGTACATCAACATGAGATTTACATAATCGACATCCTGATTACAACTGAATATAAACAATGAGATACAATAAATACACAAGACTAATGCATGAGCACAGGAACTATCTTCAAACAGGTACAAGGTCTGATGTCTGGCACACAGGGTGAATCCTCCTCGCTCACGAACAAACAGCAAGGGAGAAAACCAATGGATCTGGCTCTTTCCACCCAACCATGTGGAACCCTGAGGTCCACCCCCCGAGCTAGGAGTTAACATGAGGGCCCCACAAGAACAACGGTCAGACAGATAGTAGATTAAGAACATCACAAGACTCCAACATCACTAGCCAATTCTCACAACAACACAACATTACTTCTAGAGGCAACACATGACAACTGTCATCATAACAGAAAATATACATAACGGTGCAAGGCATCAACCATCTTGCAACCAATCACAATACAATGAATCACTCGAGCAAGACACAGGTCCTCTTGCTCCAATATCTCAACCATAACAAGGAATTAAAACAAGATCAACACAATAGGGGACCACAACTTACAAGAAGAGCTCGACAGTATGGGTTCAAGACCAAACAACAGGTCTAGGTATACACCTTGCAAGGCATTAACCTTCTTGTAATTATGGCATAAACATAAGGCAAAGTCCCAATACATAATTCAAGGTTTCCACACGGAGTAATACTTGAGAGATCTCTTCCATACCGATGACGACATGTCTCCATTGTCTTGACCATAACAATAGTTCAACAAACTTAGACCAGTAAGGATTGCCACATACATGAAGGACTGAATCATTACCCCAAGATGTATTCACAAGATACCAAGAGTAAACACAAAATTACCACCTAGGCCTCTGGAATAATACACTCTATTACTTGCACAAAGAGTCATGTAAGGTCCATAATCCAACATGGGGCCAAACTTGTTTTATTGATGTAACCGAGTTCACATACTCCCGTAACATAGAACACTCAATTTCAATATAATTAACAAATTTTACAAGGATCACATAACAAATTCACTGACGGATTAATATAATTAACATTCGACCAAAACCAACTTGAAATGGAAATCTTCACTACATAATAGATATCTATTTAATAACCTCATACAAGGTTTAAATAACTGCATCAAGGTAATTAAAAGACACATAACGATATGCAAATTTTTCCGTATGAGAGATAAATAGTACTAATAATAATAATCAAATAATAATAATGATAACAAAATTCTATATTTATTCACAAGGAAGACTTTAACATAATAATAACATAGTGCATTCTCGATTATATCCTTGAAAACAAGGAAGAACCAATCCCGAAATTACATTACGATACCTTAATATTGCTATGGATGAATTAGGAAACGAGGATAGAATTATAATTGCTTATCAATTTGCAAACAACCATAATCTCAATCGCACAAACTGATTAAATAACTACTTGCCATTCTATTCCCATCAAAAAAACTTTATAAAAACGTTTCTCTACCCTAATAGCCAGGAAGACCAATTAAAATTAAAGCATGATTGTAAACTTGTTGCGAAGGGATTTACAATAACATTAAAAAGCAACACGAAACTATAATTACACAATAATCCAGTTGATTTGAGAGACACGAATGTCATAATCCTAAGGCAACTCGTTACTGTTCGGGATGAAGATGGTGTAGCTCAATAAATGCGATAGGATTCTAAATTCGTTCTCGCGGAGTTTTCTATATAAAGAAACCATAATAAACCACTAGAATGCAATTATCCCACTTAACTTAAAAGGATTTCAACTAATGATAACATCGTATTAAAAGGGTTTAAATCACTAAAACGTTACGATCATGAAACATTGATGTAGGTCCATTTGAATTGACATATCTAATGGTAAGTTGCCCTCTAGGCTTCTACTCCCTTGGTTAAACAAGAATAATCACTCTTTGCCAACTTATTGCCTAGCTTCAGACTAATCACAAAGTTCATTTATTACTAATAATAAAATCTCATAATTAGTCTGAGTTAGGTGGTTTGGTTAGACATTTAGTTAACTTTCCCAAGTTTTTGTCTAGTGCAGAGTCAACTCTTACTTACTGTTTGGACTTGCCATGACAGTGGATCTAATCATCCGTGGTCAGTTCTCAACTGGGTGGTAGAAGTTTATAATCATGACTTCTTACTAATAGAAACAGCTAAACTACCCTTTACAATCTTTTCATATTACAGTATTTCTCCGTTTAACTGCTATAGCAGATTCAGAGATATTTTATCTTGATTTCACGTTTATATTTTTTCAAGTTTCAACTTTCAGGCATAGGCTTTACAGAAGAGAAAATCTAGAACTCGCAGAACAACTATCTTGGTCTATTTTCAGACCTAGGATTTCTACCTAAGGTTTGCAGCAAAAATCCAGTCAGCTACAGTTGGGTCACAACATTCTATCAGGCTTTTTAGCTAGTGATAACGTGGTTTCAATATTTGGCTCAGAAGTAAAGTAGGAATCATCTGTTAGACTAAAATATGATGTTAAATAGCCTGTTAAAAAAAACTTCTAACCTCATAGAACAAAACAAATTCATTATTTAATCACGAAATATTTCATGTCACAAATCAGATACAGATCCAGGGCATACCAAACAAAACTCCATTGTAACCGAATCATATTAACCAGAATAAGCAGAAACCCCTAAGTTGACAGTTCTTAGAAAATGGTAGAAAAGTGACCGATAAGGAAACAAAAGAATGCCTTTGTAAGACTAAGGAACCTTTAGAAAACAGTATTTCACGGTAGTCAGAAGCCATAAAAATCTAAGCAAAATTTGTTCAGTGAAAGTACAAAGAATACTTCCACAGAGTTGGTGAAAATTTCATGCAAATGCATCTTAAATATTTAACAGTGCAGGCATCAAAAAAATGTAATCAGGGGTTGTCACAACTGGAACCAGCTTAACTTTCTTCTAAAAACGTGCTCTGAATCTCATAGTCTTTATAGGCAGAAGAAACGAAATACAAAAGCTGAATTAATTGTGGCGTAAACCTTTATAAACCCTACTTTTACGGGGCATTTATTGAACTTCACATAGCAATGGAAATACATCATTCAACCGCAAAACTATACCATTGTAATAATCCTCAAGCCATACCATACTGAATACGATTCATTACAACAGATTCGCACAGTTTCTTCTACGGAAGAAACTAAAAGAAAGATCCTAAGCCGATCGTGCTTAGAAAATAAGCAAAAAAGAAACCGATGTAAAAACAACGATGCATTCCCAGACCATGCATTGACTTATATATTCTAGATTTTTTTTAAAAAAATGCAGGAGTTCAGATCACCTGCTCCCACCAAGGCAGTGCAAATTCAAGTTTTATGGGATTACACTAGCCCAAATCTTAAAACTACGACTAACAGGAAGGCTAGCACTTAAGGAGGAAAACTAAGATCAAAAAGATCGTGTCTAAAAAGATAGAAAGAATAATTCCTGCCTGCAGAAGGAATACTCACACAGCCACTTCTAAATCTACGATGGCAGCATTCCAATTCCAGTACAAAGGAGGGCGACTCACTGGCAGTGGCGAAAAACGGCAACTTCCCAAGTCAAACAAAGCCAGAAACACATGGGCATAACCTCATTAAACTCCCAGCAAGAAGGAAAACGTGATGAGAGGGGGCAGCGATTGCAATCTGCAATAAAAAAACTCAAGGCTAATGACGTTTCTAAGGAGCTGAGTGTAATCGTTGAAGCTAGGTGAGTTCGTATGGTGCAAGAATGTCAAACAAACAGCTGAGAGTTTTGTTTGGAGCGGTCTGCTGTTGTGGTAGGTGACAAAACAGCCCTACGAGCTAGCAGGTGGGTTGTGGCCCTTCGTTCAAAGGGTTGCAGGTGTTTCACGAATGGTGCGAGCCTGGCCTTCATAAGGAACGCTGCAGGAGTGGAGTCTTTCTCCTATGACCAGCGATTCCTCCCAGTAGAAGCAGTGGTTTGAATTTAATGTTTCTTCTCACTTGCCATATTGCACTAGGGTCGTTCCTGGGGTCATTGGCAAGCGAAAGCCTTTCTTTTCATGATGCATGATTTGAATTAAAAAAAATTGCTATCTGATAAACCCTAAACCGTGCCTCTGTTTCTTTAACAATGGCTTGTGTCAATAAATAAATATCTTCTAACATACCTTTGGATGGCAATGGCTGGCAAACTCTCGTGATCTGGTGACTTCCAAACAAAATAGCAATCGGGTTTGACTCAAAAACCCTTGTGTAATCTCAGCGAATTGTGGCTCCTTGTTGTGGCGATCAGATCTCTGACAGCTTCCAAGCAACTTTTCAATCGGTAGTTTTAACTGCAGCAGTAACTTTATTAAACCCTCGATAACACTATCACCTTCGACTTCTTTTCTTTTGACTTCAACAGCTAAAAAGTTGAGACCTCCTTCAAACAGGTTGTGGCTCCTGATCTTCTTGCCAAATCCTTTGCACATGCATGGCTACTTGGGTCGGACTCTCTTTTAAAGACTGCGATCTCCCGCAATTTGATTTCTGCTTATATTAGGTGGCTTCTATGCGTGTCTTCAATGAACAACTAACATCTCCAGCTCCAACACCCTCCATCTCTTCAGTCCTCAACTCTGATTAAACCAAGAGAAAATGGAAACCCTAGCTGAACATGAAAGCTTCCTTGAAACCCCCCAAAATATATATATTTTTTTAAAACCCTAGAATGGACCCATAAGCCACCAGCAAAATTATTATCTTATAAATCTAATATTAACATGCATTTCAATAAACACAATTTACATTATATCCATCTATGTATTAATGAAATTGCCATATACCGATTAAACATCTACAACACTCACAAATTAGGCAATATAATTTATTTTTTTTAATTCACATAGTATTAAATAATTATATTTTCTACATTATTTAATTCTTATTAAAACCATTAATATTTATTTAACGTAATTATATTCCTAGTCAAGTAATTATATTCGAATGCATCAAAACACTGACATAACACAGGCAACTCTGACCTTGTTAAACCTCGTGGTGGCACTGAACTTGACTGACAAGCAAGATTGGAAGACAAGATAAGACCACAATGACGGTGGCAAACAGACAACCGACACAAACGACCAGGAACCCCATGTTAACTCCGTTCCACGAATCCATCGGCTAGGGCACGCTCAGACCTGCTAGTCCAGGTGGAGTCGATGCCCGGTACCTGCATACTGCATCAAAACAACAGGGTTGTACATATATACATGTTATCATAAACATAATGAACGGAAGTCGCAGCGTGGTAGGGTACTTGGACACAAGTAATGCCACACTGTTCCGTTCAGTAACTCATCAAATAAATAACTGCATCCAATCCTAGACATACATCATAATCATGATCAACAATACCTTAAACATAAAGTAACATTAATATGAAATCATGATCATATTAAACTGAAATTAACATCAAACCATAATATGTCCATCAACTAAGAATGCACAAGGTACAAGAGATCAAGCATCATCTAACATAATCCATATCTAGTTCGTATGATAATCAAGTGTCTAGCAATATCAAAGAAAACATCAACCATAGCATAGAAATCAAAGTGTCTCAAACTGAAAACATGCACTAAAGGACTATCATCGATACTAGGATTGTCATAGGAATCATGAGAACAACATCTATCGCAAACGAAAAGGTGAGGGGCATTACATAAGGTTTCATATATATTAATCAAATACAGCGTTCATTTAAAGATGATAAATGTGACTTCCATGAAGACAATATATACATTATATGACAGTCAAGTCATTAATGAATATGAATATCAAGAAGTATCATCCGTTGCTGCATAGAGAAGAATAGCCACAATGACTATGATAATAAAGTGATAGTAATCATGTCAAAAACAAAGCAGATAGGACAGTCAAGACAATCATTGTTCAATGATGAAGACACTTTCATCAAACATGAGAAAGGACTTTGTGCTGATAGTAAGACAAAAGGATTTGTAGTGCTGTCAATAGGTGTATTACCATTGAAAGATAGAGATTAAGGGTTGCATGTGGGGTTTAGAAGACCAAGACCTAGACAGACAATCACTATTCGTTCAAGTTCTATTACATGTGGATCAGAACAAGGACAAGGCTTAAGGGTAGTGGCATGTAACAAAAGATGCCTAAATGTCTCTTAAGCAATAAGAGGTATGAGATTTCATTAAGAAGACAACAGTCATCATTGAAGAGATGCCATAGCACACCCACCTAATTAAAAAAAGAAAGAGAGCAAGCAAGGAGAAATATCTGTCAGGTCATCACATCTGTAACAGAGAAGAAGTTGAGCATGAAGATAACTTTCAAAGATTCAAACAAAATGAAAGACCTCCTTCATGAAGAAGACTGATCCATGCTCTATAGTTTTAATAAGGAGTTGAGGCCATGTCAATGATGACAATAGCATGCAATTAGAAAGACACAATCATTGTAAGACTATGGTCAAGAAGTAATGAATGGAGCAGTCACTTTTAATCATGGAACAATCACTTCTAATGAGAAACACATGGCAAATAGTAATGAATCTTTATTGAGTTTTGTTCACTTTTAGATCAAAGGCAGTTAAAAGTGCAAGTAATATGAGTGTAACAACATGGTTTGTGAGGTTGATTGTTTATGTGGTATCATGACAGTTTAACAGAGTAGCTAAAATAGTCACCAGTTATAAACCACACAAGGAGATAACAAAGGGGTTTGTAATAGTCACAACAACATCAGAATAATAGTAATGTATGGTCTCAAATGCATCCATGACTAAAAGCAATGTAACTGTTATATCAAACATGAGGAGTAAGTGATCTCATAGCTTACCAAACCTCATACCTTTTGTTCATAATGTTTGTTATTTAGTCTTGGAACATTCCTAGTTACTGTCAGAGGTCTGAATAAAGTTTATTAGCTGATAGGGTACTGAAACAAGAAGCATGCTCAGATTTAGTACATTTTGTACATAATGAAAATTACAGTCTTGCATAAGACAAAGTACATCAAACTAGAGTATATGCTTGAAGAAATGTAGACTATAAGAGCCTGTAATGAAGAAGCTAAGGATGTCTGTCATAAGGGGTTAAGTGACGTTAGAAGCAGAAGATGTGAAAAGTCACTAACCCATAGTTAGATATGTTTTGGCAATGATTAAAAGTCCAAGATAACATTGTAAGTCATTGTAAAATGTAGAGATATCAATGAGCATAGTGATTGAAGGAAGAGGAAACAACATGCATGTTAGATGGAGACAACAGATTGTCTAAAAATGAAATAGTCACAAAAATAGTCTTAGACAATCTACAGGGACCTTAAGGTTTGATGATAGTCATCAGTAGTGGGACTGTTATGGCTCCAAAATAGTCATATAAAAAAAGTTGAAGATAGTCAATTTTGATGAGCAGTATTTTAGAGGTATATGAGGACAGTTATATCAGGTGAATAGGACATCTTTTCAAGGGTCTGAAACATTTCTAAGAGTCTACAATACCTATAAAAGTCTGCAATATTTATAAGACACAATGGATAGATAATAGTCCAAAATATCATAAAATACAACTGATGCTACAGAAGGTATGTATATACAGAAAAAAGTAAAAATACAGTGATGGTGTTGAAACCCTAAGGTACAAAGTTTAGACAGAGAAGTAGTTTTGAAACCTCAAGAAGGTGAAAAATTGTGTGAATAAAGCATGCTTTGTGTCTTATATACAAAAAATCCCAAAAGAAAAATTCCTTCTTTTAAAAGATTATAGTTGTTTTTGCCAAGTGAAAACTTCAAGAAGTTATGAATATATGAGCAGAACAAATGTAAATGATGACATCTAGCATGATAGAGATATACAAGGAGCATCATTTGTGGTAAGAAGAAGTAACACAGAAATGACAAACTTTAGTATTTTTTGTAGCTTAATACTTTGAAATGCAGTAATTTGTTCATAAAGTAAATTCATCTACCTCAGCCGTGAAAAATATAGAGATATATATCGGATACAGTGAAGGAAGATCTACAAAAAACTATGAAATTCACATTTTTATTTCTAGAAAATAGATGTTTCATGCTTACCTTGATCATAGGAGTAGAAAATATCGAACCACAGTGAAAATGCCTTCAAGGATGGAAGAGATGGCTATAGGAAACCCTTGGTAAAAAACCCTCATGGTGGCAGTAGAGCAAGATTGCAATATTGCAATGTGTAAAATGAGCTTCAAAAAGTTGCTTTTGTACTTTAGTGTTTCATAGCCCTAAAGACCCGATTGCCTTTCTTTGTTGACTTTTTATCTCTTTTATGTATATCATTTAGAAAATTGCCCATGGTCCAAAACCTTAAAGGATGTAATGCCTAGGAGTGTGCCATGAGGTGGCCTAATTGATCATAATCAAGACTTTGGTAAGTTTTTATTCCCTCTCAAAAAGGTAGGCATTTTGATGCAAAATCTTCTTTCTTTGGATTTATTTTTCTTTGCATACTAAGTGAGATGTAAAACAATAATCTTTAAGTGATGATCATATAAATCATTTAAGATTTATTGTTGTTTTAATGCAAGGGAGGATAAAGGGGAGTGAGGTATGAGGCTTTATTTCTTTTGAGGAGATATAGTTGGAATGTTGAAAATGTGGCATACACATGCCAAGGACATAACATTCTATTTTACAGAGGAAAGGGTTGACTAATTCTTGGAGACAGTTGGTGATTGAGTTGAATGTGTTGGAGAACACCTAGGGGATTTTTATTGTCTTTGGAGTCCTTTAGGAGTGGTTTTCATGAATCTTCATGTTTGACAAAGTCCTAGTGGACTTTTTCTTGTATTATGGACACTTTTGGAGAGGATATAGGCCCTAGATTTTAGGCTTTTTCTGGGTGTTATACCCAAATCAATTTGGCATTCCTTCTTTTGTGGAACCACTTGAAAAGTGATGGATATAGTCACTTTTGTGACTCTATTGTACTTAGTTCTTATTATGCAAAATATTTTTCTAGAGATTGTGACTGATACGGACCTTTGTTACAGTATTGAGCATCTTTTGTATCTCATCATTTTGGGAGTGTCAAATACAGATTTTATCTCAGAGATTATTGAAGAATCTTGTTACCTTCTTGTTCTTGCAAGCATTGTGCATTACCAAGTGATTAACTAAGTTAATTGTGAGATTTTTCTTCTCTCCTTTAGATTTGTCTCATTTTATGCCTTTTTGCAAAAGTAGGAATATGCTGGTTATGAATTGCGTCTTAAAATTGCATAGAAACGTCTAGTTTGTGAAGGTTTGTCTTTCCTTCTTGAAAATATATGTAGAACAGGTTCTTGAAATATTTATGCATAAAATTACAGTAAATTGTTGTGTATCTTCAGTGTTCATCATAAATAACCAAGTGTATGTTAGTCTTAGTATCTCATAGCTCTTATTAGTTTGGTGTATCACCCATTTTTACTTCATTTTCACCACTTTTTTTTTTAAATAAGCATATTCTTACCCTTTTCCTCATCAAAGTAGTAGTTTAGGTGATATCCATTGTAAGCTAGCCTTCTCTAGAGGTTGACCTCTATTCATAGTGTAACCCACAACTTTAGAGGTCTTCCCATGTTTCATCAAATAGGCTAATTTTTGTAAATTAGTCAGGGTGCATATTTAGGTGATAACAGTTTTTGGTACACCTAGTTGGACTGTTCAAATTTGAATAGTACTTATGTTTCACGCATATTGCTGGTTTTGATATACTACCAGCATTATCTGGCCTTTAAGAGGCATTTTTCTGCATATCTGGCGACTCATATTGAAGAAAAGACAAGTAGATCAGTGCTGTCACACTTTTATGAGAAAGATACAAACTCAGAGTTGTAGTTCCTTTGACAGCTTGCAGTTGTCTCTGCCTAGAAGACAGAGTAGAACTATGATAAGGACTCCAGTTTCAAAAGGAATTCAATCAATCCCACCAAGTTTTAGACCAGTAGTACCTGTAGCTCCTCTACTGGTTCAAGCAAACGCACCTATAGCTGTTCCAATGGCAAGGAATCAACCGTTTGTAGTATTTGATGGGAGTAGTCCATTGAACTTAACACAGAATGATAATATACCCATGGCAGCCTTGAAGAGCCTACCTTATTTCATAGGGTAGGATCAAACTACCCCAATAAAACACATTAGAGATGTGGCTTCCCTATGTGGTGTTCATCATGTAACTCAAGAAAATGTAGCCATTAGGCTGTTGGCCACCTCATTTAAAGGAAAAGTATTACAGTGGTTTAGGAGTCTACCAGTGTAAACCATTGGAACTTGGCATTATTGATAACTGAGAGGGGGGGTGAATCAATTATCCTAATATTTCAACTTTCTGAACATTCTTATTAGTTAGTGCAACATCAAATCAAATAAGCAAGCATGATCATGAAATGGAAATAACACCAATACACATGACACAAAGATTTTGACATGGAAACCATGTTGAAGGAAAAACCACGAGGTGATTAACCCAAGATATTATTCTCTATTAGAAGAATAGATAGAACAAAATGGCACTTGCCAATTAGGGCTCACTGCCCGAGCACATTGCTCACAAGAGGCTCACTGCCTACAAGAGACTCATTGCCTACAAGAAGGGAAGGTAACTCAATGTTTGAACTGATGAGAAGCATCTACTCATGCTAAGATTAAGTTACGGTTAGGCTCAATAAACTGATCTACTGCACTTCATTCTTACTCTCTTTTAATGCTGATGTACTTTCATATTCCGAACCTATCTCCCTATCTTCACTCTACTTTTTTGCTTTTCCTCCCACCACACAATACACAAACACCCCTTCACATCTAAATCCATCTTGTATATATATCTGCATAAGTGATTTCATCACCTTTCTAGTCGGCATCCGGAATAGTCAATATTTTTCCAAGCTTTGATCTATCAGCTGGATCCTTGCTTACCAAGTGATGCGGATCTAGGAGATGCTTGTAGAAGTCATCAATCATGTCGGCCAATCATGAATGATACCTCAAGAAACTTATTTATTAGCAGTATCTCTTCTGAATTAAGATCTGACACTCTGTCGGTATAGTTCTTCCTCTGTCTACTCTACCAAACTGGAACCCAACACTCAAGTGCTCATATCTCTTCACCCTTCCATCACCGGAGGCTAAATCCTTGGAACCTATTAGTCAAGGTACTCTCTTGACTTCCCCAAATCTACACTTCACTGAAATACTTCCTCTAAGAGATCTGTACCTGACTGTCAAACCTTGCTGACTGCTCTGTTCTTGCTTACCGAATCATGACGTTTCTTCAATCTGACTTTCAGTAGAGACTCATCATGTCTTGCGGATGTGTGGGATAACCTTTGTTGCCATCAATGACAACATTAATGAATCCATATAGTGTCTCTTGCTAACAATCTCCCCCTTTGCCATTGATGGCAACACTTAGTGAAAAATGACTTAAGTGTCATACTATACTCCCCCTTGGCTGATGCTCTGTCTCTATGTACATTTTCTGGAGCTCCTCCTTAGCTGTATTCATCATTTTTACTACTCATCACTCCCCCTTTGACATCAATGGAAAAGGGTAGGGTCCGTACATCAAATTTTTTCAAAATTTTAACTATACTTATCCACATAAGTATATACATATAGCATACTTATATATACTGAAGTATGTCTGCAAAAGTTGTCTTCAATTGGACAAATTCTGTTGCCCAACTTTGCTTCATCCTGTCCAAAATTGAGATGTGACCACTCAACAAGAATGCAAACGCGTCTGCCCTTTTTAGATTTGTTGGATCACTGGTCCGGGCTGTGGTCTGGGCTTCTTTTATGGCCTCATGCATGGCCTCTAACTTAGGGATAATTATCCCTCTAAGTTCACCCAACCTGCTTATTCTATTTTTCTTTTCCTTCTCAAGCTTCTTGATTTCGTTCAAGACTACAATAGTCTGACATTCTTGATTTATTATGGAGGATGAGAGAGGATCAAAATTCTTAGATAGATTTGTTAGTTTGTCCTCCTGTTCTTTCACTCTCTTCTCAATATCCAATGTTACTTTGGACCATGATAAACAAAATTTGTATGCTTCCCCACCATCTTTAAGGGCATTTTCTAAGCCTTTTATCCTGATATTCATATTCCTCCTATCATTTGGTATTAGCCCTTATACCTCTGATAATTGTTTTGCCAAGAATTCCTTCCAGACCTTATCTTCTGCTGACTTCTCTAGGGAATCAAAATGTGTGCTAACACAATTGACTAGAGATTTGAGATTACTGGATGAGGAGGCTGAGGGATCCTTCTGAAAAGATGGCATGATCTTTTCAAGCACACCGGATGCAGCTCCTATAAGCTCATAGTCTTCCATGTGAGATTTCAAGAGTTTTTCATTGGCCTTTGCATTAGCAAATGAAGCTATCTTCATTGTTTGTACCAGAGAAAGAGAATCAAAATCAAATGGTCCTTGTAGAAGTTCCGGTTCATCAATCTCCATTATCTCTTTGTTTAGGAATTCTTTGACAATTTTTGCAGTGTCTCTTGCCGGAGATAGATTCTTCTTCTCTTCTGCAGTCTTGGAGCTGTCATCTTGTTTTTCCTTCACTTCTTTTTCTTTCTCCTCTATTCTTTCTTCTCCTTTGGATTCGGAGTTAGCAGGGGAAACCGGAGGAGTAATTGTTTGTTCATGGGCCAAATCTTCCAGAGTAGAGGATTCCAAGCCCTTATCTTCATCGATGTCTACTACATCTTCTGTCATTGCCTTAGTAGATCCTTCTTCAACACTTGTGGCCAATGGATTAACACCTAGATCCTCTATAACTAGAAGATTGAATCTTTTGAAGGCATTTAGGAGGATCTCTTTTGTTTCATTTGCTACTTTATTAGTTTCTCCAAGCATGAGTTGATTCATTCTAGCTTTGCTTCAGAACTCATCCTTGCAATCTTTGAAGATCATATTCATTTGTTTTTGAGTGATTGAAGGATAGAGCTGAATAGCTATCTGCTCCTAAATTTTTAGATCTTTGGCCTGGGCATTGTTCTTCCTTATTTCAAGTTCCTTCTCCAAGCTTTTGGGGATCAGAGATATAATTTCAATGAATGCTTTGTTGTAGATGTTTAGATACCTGACGGTGGCATCTTGCAATATCTTTTAATCAGCTTCACCATAATCATCATAGAATTCAACCATTGGCTGAAGATTTCCATCCACTATAACTAATTTGATGATGTCATCAATGCGAAGAGTGGGTTTTTCAACAAATTCCTCTGCCTTTTCTTCTTCGCCTTGACCGGTAGAGGGTTCACCAGATGTTTTCTTCTGTTTCTTCATTTTCTTGACTTCTTCATCAGATTCAGTCTCCTCTTCATCTTCTTGACTAGCATAAGATCTTGTGGCTTTTGTCTTAGTTCTCTTCTCTCCTTTGCCAGATGATCTTGCTTTCAGTTTTGATGCCCTTGAGCTTTTAGCAGTGGCAGGTGCAGATTTCTTTGATGATCTGGTCTGACTAGAAGATTCTACTAGAGCACTTTCCTTTTCTGCCTCTTTCTTTTCTTTCTCTGCTCTTTCCATCTTTTCTCTATTGGCAGTAAGTGCCTCTTTTGAGATGCCAAAGTCTTTGGCAATATTCTCTACTTCTTTTCTTAACTTTCTCTTCATCTCTGGTTGCCTTAACTCAACACACTAAGTTCTTCAAAGGTTCCAAACCTTTCTGCCTTGGGATCCCTTGGTTGACTTAGCATGTGTTGAACATGCAGTTTTACAATTTTCTCATCCACCTCATACCCCATTAGCATGATCCACATTGTTCTTGGTTCCACTGCCTCCATTAGGCATTGATCAGTCTCTACCATAAAACATATAGTGTCTTTATACTTTTCAACTAGAGATTGAGGAATTCTCTCTCTAGGTTGCATCATGTTCTGGAAGTTTTTGAAGAAACCCTAGAGGGTTGTATTTTGTACTTTGTCATCACCAAGTCCATGCAAATAATCCCTGATTTGGATAGCTACTGGTCTATCATTCTCCCACACCCAACCACTAGATCTGAGAAGCTCATTCATAAAGTAGAAGAATAAGCACAATATCAATCCACCATACTTGAATGAATTCTTTTTATCTTTCTTTATTTTTTGTAGATTCTCCAAGAGTTGGTTTAAAAGGAGCTGACAAAGATTGTAGTCTGCATCTTTTCTTAGCATTTCATAAGCAGTGTAGATGGCCATTCCAGGTACTAAATTCTCCCTGCTAGAATGATATATTTTGTATCCAATGATCATGGAAGAAAACTTGACATTCAGATCAGTGATGTCATCTACTGTCATTTCTCTTTTGTCAAACTTTGATCTAGAAGCCTCACTCACAGTTTGATTCTTGATAGATTTAAGAACAGGAATTCCACCAGATGAGTGTAATCTGGTAACTTCCCTAATGGCATCTTTTGTGATCTTCAATGGTCCATTTAACCATATGAAATTTTCATATATCCTGCTCAAAATATACCTGACCCATTCATCTTTAACAAAATAGGGGAAATGTATGCATTGTGCAAAGTGCTTGTCACAGAGGTCGTTGAATTGGGGTTTGAGCTCAAAAGAATCATCTATTAGTTGTTTGTGGAAGATATCCCTCAATTTGAACTCTTTGAAATCTTTAATGTTTGCGTGAATGTAAACCCTAATATCTTCTGTGCGCAAGACACCATGTGGTACACTAGAAAATGCTCCTAGGGGATCTATTTCCAAAGATTTGTAGGGATGTTTCTTGAATTTGGGGTGAGGCCTATCAGTGATCTTCACTATATTCGAAGTACCCATCATTCAAGGATTTTACAGAGAATTTTGATAACAAAAAATACCTTTTGCGCTTGTAGGGTTTGCGGAGTGAACTTGAGTGATTTGTTGATTGAATCAACTCCAATGGTTGGTCTTTGAGAAGTTTTGAAGCAATTCATTGTAGAGCTCTCCTTTCTTCCTTTTTGAATGTAAATGTGCAAATGGCGAGCACATGAACCCTTTTATTTGCAAGAAAAAGCCCTAAATTCATACTGCAATAAATGCACAACTTAAGTTATTCCGGTTGCTCTGTTCATCTTATTTTGAAATAGATCTCTTTCCGGATCACTGTAATATGCTTAGAGTTATCCTTGGTGAATAACTACGAGCTTTCTTACTTTCCTTAACCATTTGATTTATCCGCAGATCAAGATGTCTCAATTTTAGAATCACACTGGACCAAACTTGTAAGAAGCCTGCTTTTACCAGAAGTCTGAAGGGATCTAGACACTTTAAATCTTCATGTAGATCTTTTCAAATCTTTACCATGGCTTATCTAGGTATATCTCTAAAAGCCCTTTGATTCGCAGCCTTTCATGTGCCAATTATAGGCACCAATTGACTGGCTAGGGGAAAATGTTTTTCCTTGTGTCTCCCCCTGAGCTAGAGTTCACCTTTTAATTTTCGAAAGGAATATCAGCACCAGATTCTGGTGCAGATCCATCCCCTACATTCTTTGTACTTCTCTTTACCCAAATCTTGTTCATCTCACCTTTAACTTCATCCGCATTGACTTTTCCTTTTCCTTTGTCTTGATTTTGATTATGGTGTACTGGACCCTTTTTGTCCTGATTCTTGCTTTTGCAGAATTTGGCAGTATGACCAGATCTATTGCAATTGTAGCAGACAACATTTCTTTGCATATTTGACTGATATACTCTTGATCTACACTGTTAGCCATATGACCCACTCTATTGCATGAAAAGCATCTACCATTGAATGAATTGTTCATTTGCATATTTCTACATTCATGAGATTTGTGGCCATACCTTTTGCAATTGAAGCACTGTCCAGAGAAGGATGAATTGGTTTGATTCATTCTCTTTCTACATTAATTAGCTTTGTGACCAAAGTTATTGCAGTTGTGGCAGCATCCATTGAAGGATGGATATCTTTGAGCATTGGGTTGCCTTACAGGAGGTCTTCTAGGTTTGTCCCTTGGATTTCCTGATCCAAAAATCTTCTAACCGGATCCAGAGCTTTCACCTTTCTCATATCCTAAACCATGCTTGTCATCTACCCTCTTTTGGCTTTCAAGAAGAACTTCAAGTTGAGTAGAGCTTATTTTGAATTTCTCTTTGTATTCATTTGCTGTTTGAAAATCCCTTTTAAGAGTGTCAATTTGTTCCTCAAGTTTTTCTTCATTATCTCTAGCATCTTCAAGATCAGATTCAAGATGTCTGATTATTCTATCCATCTTGTGGTAGTCTTCTAATTTCTCCTTGAGAGATTGTCTTAGATCATCTTTAGTCTTTCTTTTTTCTTCAATTTCTTGTGTGAATTTCATAACTCCTGATTCTATTTCATGTCTTGCCATAATGACCTCTTTTGACAATTTTTCACATAACTTAGTTTTCTCCTTCAGGTCTTCATTTGTATCATTTGTTTCATCTTGACTTGCTAATTGCTGAAGTAGTTCCTTTCTCTTCTTCATAGAGATGCTTAGTTTCCCTTTTAATTCATTTATGAAATCATCAGCCTGTTTAAGTCTTTCCTTCAATTCATTGACTTCAGAGTTGGAATGTTAAAGATCATTTAGGGCAGATTGAAGTTGTTCCCTCAAACCATACATATCCATTTGAATTTGCAGATCTTCCTCAAGTTGTTAGGCTCTGTTCAGAGGAACTTGGCTCTGATACCAATTGTTGATAACTGAGAGGGGGGGTGAATTAGTTATCCTAATATTTCAACTTTCTGAACTTTATTTTTAGTTAGTGCAACATCAAATCAAATAAGCAAGCATGATCATGAAATGGAAATAACACCAATACACATGACACAAAGATTTTGACATGGAAACCTTGTTAAGGGATAAACCATGGGGTGATTAACCCAAGATGTTATTCACTATTAGAAGAATAGATAGAACAAAATGGCACTTGCTAATTAGGGCTCACTGCCCGAGCACATTGCTCACAAGAGGCTCACTACCTACAAGAGACTCACTGTCTACAAGAAGGGAAGGTAACTCAATGTTTGAACTAATGAGAAGCATCTACTCATGCTAAGATTCAGTTCTGATTAGGCTCAATAAATTGATCTACTGCACTTCATTCTTACTCTCTTTTAATGCTGTTGTACTTTCATATTTTGGACCTGTCTCCCTGTCTTCACTCTGCTTTTCTACTTTTCTTTGCACCACACAATACACACACACCCCTTCACATCTAAATCCATCTTGTATATATATCTACATAAGTGATTTCATCACCTTTCTAGTCGGCATCCATAATAGTCAATATTTTCCCAAGCTTTGATCTATCAGCTAGATCCTTGCTTACCAAGTGATGCAGATCTAGGAGATGCTTGTAGAAGTCATCAATCATGTCAGTTAATCATGAATGATACCTCAAGAAACTTATTTATTAGCAATATCTCTTCCAGATTTAGATCTAACACTCTGCCGGTACAGTTCTTCCTCTGTCTACTCTGCCAAACTAGAACCCAACACTCAAGTGCTCATATCTCTTCACCCTTCCATCACCGAAGGCTAAATCCTTGGAACCTATTAGTCAAGGTACTCCTCTTGACTTCCTCAAATCTGCACTTCACTGAAATACTTCCTCTGAGAGATTTGGACCTGACTGTCGGACCTTGCTGACTGCTCTGTTCTTGCTTACCGGATCATGACATTTCTTCAATCTGACTTTTGGTAGAGACTCATCATGTCTTGTGGATGTGTGGGATAACCTTTGCTGCCATCAATGACAACATTAATGAATCCATATAGTGTCTCTCTCCAATAGGGATGACTTAGGCGACAAGCTAAATAAGCAATTTGAAGATAAGTCTGATAACTTATCGCTGGTTGAACAGTTGACTACAATAAAGAGAGCTCCCCAAGAGCAAATGATGGATTTCAATTTCTAGTTTTAGAAGACATGGAACAAAATTCCTGCCACGGTAAGGCCTTCATCAGAATATGCATTTTTGTACTATTTGAAAGCTCTAAATAGTGATATTTCAGTAATGATACAATCAATGGGAGGTACAAGTTTACCTGATGCATATGAAATAGCTATTAGAGCAGAAAACAACTTGATTCAAGCTGGGAAAATAGTACCCAGACCACCAGTGCCCATTTTTATTGAGATTTAAGCTTCAATGCCTTTGCCAATTCCATCTTTTGCCCCTTTACCTACTGTAGCAGCATTACCAAGTACTGCCAATCCTGAGGCTATTGTTTCCAGCTCATCACAAGAGTTAAGAGAGATAAAAAAATAGCCAACATAAGAAAGAGAACATTCTACAAACTTTGAAATGAATAGACATCCTTATCAGCAAGTAAGCCAAGGGTAAAATCAGCCTTATCAAGGACAAAACCAGCCATACCAAGCTAATAGGCCACCTTATCAAGGCAATTACCAGGGTGCTAGGTAGAATGTGAACCAAAGACCTCTCCAACCTTATAATCCTGCACCCATTAATGCAGTTAGAGACCTTGTCCCTATTCAAAATAAACTTTCAACTGAGTATGAATGGTGTTTTCCTTGCAATCAGCCACACAGTCAGGCAACCTGTTCAAATGGAGTGGTAAATCAGACCCTAATGGTACAAAATGTTGCATTGTCATAGCCAAATACACCTAATGATGGGGTTGTACAGCAGCAAGAATAGCCTCAAAATGATATTGCCTTTCTAAACTAGTAGGGGGATGAGTTTTGTGGTGTAAACAGAGATGATACTTCAGTTGCAGCGAATAAAAGAGCTAAAAATAGAGGTTATGAGATAGATCAAGCAATAAACAAAGGAAAAGGACATGTTGATCCTTCTACATCCTAGATCCCTCATATTTTGCAAAGGAACACTCAAGCAACTGCCAAAGAACAACCTCATATTTAGGTTGATATTGCTGCTGCAAAGTCACATTAAAGGTAAATGTCACTTCACCTTTTAATATCATTGAAAATATGAAGAAAATGAATGTGCGAATATCTGTGGGATTCCTTAGCCATCCTAGGTCAAAAAGACATGTTAGAATCTGCCTTATCTAATTTAAGAGTGTTGAATGATGCAACAGCTGACCCAACTAGGGCTATCCTTACAGATTCATCCTAGGACAGTAATAAACAACCAAGTAAGAGTGGTAAACCACTTCAATTTTGTGTCATTGATAATAGGAGACAAATTAGTGCACAACTGCATGGTGGATAGTGATGCAAGTAGTTCTGTAATGCCGAAACAAATTGGAGAACAATTAGGACTGAAATACCAACCCCTTGTGAAGGGTGTACTCCAGCTAGATGGTACATCTGTTAACACTGTAGGTGTGATAAAAGACTTAGGTCTCACATTGCATACCTGTCCAAATGTTTCCATTTCCCAAGAGGTGTTCATCATAGATTTACCTCCTTATTTTGCCATGTGTTTGTTAAGAGAGTTCACAGCCAAGATAGGAGGATATTTGTCCTCAGATTGGTCCCACATGTTTTTTAGGACCTGATATGGTACACAAGTGACTATAAAAGCTGAATTTCTTTCCAATGATCACATAGAGCCTTATGTGCCAAGTGTTGTTAATGCAAATTGCATTATTTCTGATGATAGTGAGCTTGCTACTGCTCAAGAACTACAAGCTAAAAGTATACTAGAAGTGCTGTTAAAGGAGTGGGCAGTAGAAAATATTGTGGATAATTCTAATGGACACATTCAAGAAACTGGTATGGGGATTTATATGCTGCATGAACTTGAGACAACAATTCCAAACCTTGTAAAGAGTGCAGAACAACAGATAGGACAGCAAGATGAGGTATCGAAAATGTACTTTGATGGATCTAGGAGTAGGAAAGGTCTGGTGGAGGTGCAATGCTTGTGTCTCCACAAGGTGAAAGATATTACTCTACATTCCATTTTGCTTTCTAATGTACAAACAACACTGTTGAATATGAAGGATTGATTCAAGGTTTGCAGTGGGCAAGGAAGAAGAAAATTGGCTGCCTGTAGGTATATGGGGCAACGAGCTTATTGTGAATCAGGTGAGAGGGATGCATGTTACAAAGAATGATGTTTTGAAATTTTATAAACATAGGGTGTGGGATATGATTGAGGAGTTTGATGCCTTTAGTCTAATCTCTATTCCAAGAAATCAGAATAATCATGCAGATTGGTTAGTTGCAATTGGGGCTCAGTTTGATATTCCTAGTGATATTTGGAGAGAAAAGGTACAACCTCATGTGAAGATTGTTGTTAGACCCTCTGTTCCTGACAATAACATTCATTGGTAGGTTTTTGAGAGTGATGAGCAGGTTTTACATTTCCTGTTAGAAGAGGATGAGTTTTTTGTGGTGAATCAAAACAAGATTAAACAACAATATGGTGATGATCAAGTCATTTAGTTAAGGACTAATAATCCATTTTTGGCACTGATGATCAGCTGAGAAAGAGTAAAAGCAGCATGCAGGTCAAAGAAGAACATTATGAGGAGCTGGAAAATTTCAAAGGTAAGCTTCTTAAAATTGGTAAGATCTGTTCACCTAAAGATAGGAAAGCCTTTATTGCTCTTTGTCAAGAATTTGAGGCTGTATTTGCTTGGGAATATTCAGACTTAAAGGGATTTGATCCTCAAATTGGCCAGCATACTATAGAATTAGAGCCAAGTGCAAAACATGTAAGGCAAAAACAAAGACCTTTAAATCCAAATCTTAAGCCTTCGATGATTAAGGAATTAACCAAGTTGATTGAGGAAAATATCATTTTTCTGATCAAGCATACATCCTAGGTCTCTAATCTTGTTCCTGTGAGGAAGAAGAATAGAGAAATTAGGCTCTGTGTTGAGTTTAGAGACCTTAATAGAGCTTCCTTGAAGGACCACTACCCACTTCCCTCAATGGAGCAGATTCTGCAAGTAGTGGCTGGTTTAGAAGGATTCTCCTTACTTGATGGATATTCAAGTTATAATCAAGTTTTGGTCAAGGAGAAAGATCAATTTAAAACCGCTTTTACCACAAAATGGGGCACCATGGCCTACAAAAGGATGCTTTTTGGTTTATCTAATGCTAGCTCTACTTTTCAGAGAGCTATGGATATGGCTTTTAAAGGTTTACTTTACAAATTGGTACTTGTGTACCTTGATGACATCACAATTTTCTCTAAGGATGCAACTAAACATTTATCCCATCTGAAACAAGTATTTGAGAGGTGTAGAGAGTTTAGGATATCTCTCAATCCCAAAAAATACTTTTTTGCAGTGCATGAAGACAAGCTTCTAGGACACATTTTGTCAAAGTAGGGAGTTACCATTGATACAAAAAGAGTGAGAGCTATTCTAGAGTTGCCTTTACCCAGCCACAAGAAAGGGCTGCAAAGTTTTTGTAGACACCAAAAATTGCCTTGCTCTGTAAACCAATTTCCCGTACCTCCACCAATTTATCCCTCCTATTAATTAAATAAATTCATTTTATTGAATCAATTTATCCCTAACCATCTGTCTATCCCTTGTGATTAATTAATTCATTTAATTTATCACTATACCTTATAACTATATCCTCATTGATTAAATAAATATTCTCAATATTTATTTAGTTAACTTTGTCCATTTCCCTAATCCTTGTTAATTAGATAAATCATTCTTATCTAATTAATCTACCCTACTAATCAATCTACCCTAGCCTACCTATCCCCTAGACCTAAGTTAATTAAGCTAAACACTTAATTAACCTTGCTTATCCCATCCTCCCACACACCTTTGAATAAAAATCAATCTTTTATTCAAAGGGTCAAATCCTCCTTATCCCTCATTTATCACCCTCTTACACATGTAAGTGTACATCTTCACATCTCCGCATAAAAGTGAATTTTTAAATTCACACTCCCCCATGAGGTGAATTTTTAATTCACTTGTCATATCCACTCTTCCCAAAAATGAATTTGTAATTCATTTTTATCCTCAACACCTTTTCCCATGTGAATTTAAAATTCACAAATAATGAGAGCCCTCGAAATCCATTGACCAAATCCCAACCATTGATCTCTCTCATCCACTCCCCTTGTGACACTTGTCACAAGGCTATGGCTTTAATCCAAACCCTAACTCTCAACCATTTCTAGCCCTTGATCTCATTTTTTGATCCTCACCCTCCATCCTCTTTTCAAAAATCTATAAATGAGACCCTTCTCTAAGCCATTAGGGAGGGACTTCTTCTTGCATCCAAACTCTGCCAAAATCTCTCCAAAATCCTCTTATCCCAACATCATAATGCCAAAATCAATCTATCATCCAATCCCTTATCTACATTGTGTTGAATGCATTTGAGCAATCCACATTTCATCAACTTGGGTAAAATATAAGGAGCTTGGGTGCAACTCCTTCCACCCTATCTTGGATTTGTGGGTCATGTGAAGGTATCATTTGTGTTTTGTATTTGATTTGTATTTCTGACTTTCATTTTGATTTCATAGATTACAGTTTTATTGGTAGAATTAATTTTCTGCGAAGATTTATACCTGACATTGCAAATTTATTGAAGCCATTGACCTCTATGTTGAAGAAAAATGCAGTTTTCAGCTAGACAAAGGAGAGTAAACTTAGTTTTGAGTCCATAAAAGAGGCCTTATCAGCTGCACCAACTTTGGTAAATCCTAATTTTTTAAGAGATTTTATTTTTTATGCTTATGGCAACATAGAAACAATTTCTGCAATTCTGGTACAGTAGCAAAATGAAGGCTTTGAACAACTAATTGCTTTTTTTAGTCAAAGACTAGAGGAGTATGAAGAGAGGTATAGTTTCATTGAAAAGCATGTCCTTGCAGTGGTTAAGAGTCTAAAGAAGTTTAGGCATCTTATTTCTAACAACATGGTACAATTGATGGTTGCTCACCTTGGTGTGAAAGAGTTTCTGTTAGTTAAAGATGTCAATGAGAAAAGGGCTGGTTGGATTACCAAAGTCATGGAGTATGACATAGATATCAAGATAACCAAGCTTATCAGAGGTAGAGGACTCAGTGAATAGCTTTCTACTAGGTCTTAAAATGAAACAGAAAAGGAGGAAGAAGTGTTTTTGATCGTTGAAGATGAACCTCAGAATGATGCAACAACAACTAGAACAGGTTGGGTTAGAGACATGGCTCATTTTCTACAAACTAGTGAGTGCCCAATAGGTTTAGACAAAGCTAAAAGGAGATATTTTAGACTGCATTCAATTCCTTATGTCTTAATCAATGATATTCTTTTTAGAAAAGATTTTAATGGTGTGTTGTTAAGATGCATTGATAATGATCAGACTGACAAAGTGTAGCATGAGTTTCATGATGGAGCAGAAGGGGGTCATTTTGCCCCAAGAAGTACTACCTAGAAGATAATGAGAGCTGGCTCTTATTGGCCCAACTTATTCAAGGATGCCCATCCATGGGCCAAAAAATGTGTAAAATGTGCCATTTTTGTAGGTAAAGAGAGGCTGCTAGCTTTACCTTTGTAGCCAATTCAAGTAGAACAACCCTTTATGAGATGGGGCATTGATTTTATAGGTCCCATTAACCCACCATCAAGTGTAGGTCATAGGTGGGTACTTACAGTAACAAACTATTTCATAAGGTGGACTAAAGCAGTGGCTTTGAAAGAAGCCAATGAAAGTGTTGTTTTAAACTTTTATTATGATTTAGTATCTAGATTTGGAGTACCTAAATCAATCATTTCAGATAATTCTTTAGCCTTCATTAGATTGAAGGTAACTAATTGGGCTGTGAAAAATGGAATCTATTTGAATACTTCATCAAATTATTACTCATAGGGTAATGGTTTAGCTGAATCCACAAATAAGAATCTCATAAGGATTATCAAAAGAACAATGGAAGATAACCAGAGGACCCGACACACCAATCTAAAATCTACTTTATGAGCAGATAGAATAACTCCCAAGAGGTCTTTTGGAAACTCTCCATATATGTTAGTTTATGGAAAATAGGCAAGGCTACCCTTATCTGATGAGATGCCAATTCTTGATATCATGAATCAGCTAGAGATGTTTGAAGAAGAAGATCCTATGGCTGCTAGATATGCTCAGCTTATGGAGCTTGAAGAGATCAGAGATAAAGCTATGAAAGCTATGGAGTATCATTAGCTTCAAACAAAAAGAGTTTTTGATAAGAAATCCATTCCCAGAATTTTTAGGGAGGGTGATATGGTACTTAAATGGGATGAGTTGAAATATAGGCTAGGGAAGCACTCCAAGTTTGACTGCATGTGGAGTGGCCCATTTATCATTACTGAATGCAAATAGCATAATGCATTTCAGTTATCAAACATGGATGGAGAAAATTTGCCTATCCCAGTCAATGAGATACACCTGAAGAGGTGTTTTGAGGTATGAGCTGCCTTGTGAATAGTAGATTAGGTTTCTTGCTTTCAATAACTGTTGCTACACAATAGTATAGATGCTTTTTGTTTTCCCTAAGTGTTGCCTAGCATAGTTAGGTAGGTTACTTTCAGCAATTTTGTTTTTGTTTTGGGTTTCCAAGTGTTCTTCACTACTATCATGCTGAGTTATAGAAGTTAAAATTGTTTGTCAAAAGTATTTTGAAGTCTTTGAGTGACCCTGTGCCCAATGGATAAGGTCTAGGCAGCTGGTCTGATGTTTAGCAAGCAAACATATAGTAGATGTCACCAAAAATGTTACCATATTTTCACAATAGATCAATAAGGTGGATTTGTTGAATTTAAACTGAAGAAGTGAGGTACATTTTTATTTACTTTCCTTCATTACATTCAATTGTATAAATAGAAAAATCAGGAAAAGATTACAATGTAATTGTAATAGATTATTGCATTTATACAAGTGCATGTAATAGCAAAAGAATTTACAAAAATCTTTCAAGTAATCTTTATTGAATGTAAGAATGTTCATTATCTCACACAAGCCATGAGATTGACTATTGCTTATTCTAATACAAGCTGATTACCAACATCGTACACATAGTCACCCTATGCATGCATATATTAGTCTCAATGTGTATTAGATGAGAAATGTATACTTTGAAGGTCCTAGAAAACAAGCCAGTTGTCAATCACATCCAAAGTATACATTTATTTTCTAACAAGTTTGCTTCATGTGTAGATACAGGTAAAATTGTGTTTTTGAGTGATTCATCTATTTATTAATGAGTGGGGTAAAATGTGGCTCCCACAAGGGTGGAGCCCAGCTCATAGCCATTACATAAGGTTTCATATATATTTATCAAATACAACATTCATTTAAAGACAATAAACGTGACTACCATGAAGATAGCATATACATTATATGACAGTCAAGTCATTAATGAATATGAATATCAAGAAGTATCATCAATTGCTACATGGAGAAGAAAAACCACAATGACTGTGATAATAAAGTGATAGTAATCATGTCAAAAACAAAGCAAATAGGATAATCAAGACAATCATTGTTCAATGATGAAGACACTTTCATCAAACATGAGCAGGTACTTTGTGCTGACAATGAGACAAAAGGATTTGCAGTGCTGGCAATAGGTGTATTACCATTGAAAGATAGAGATTAAGGGTTCCATGCGGGGTTTAGAAGACTAAGGCCTAGACGGACTATCACTATGCATTCATGTTCTATTACATGTGCATCAGAACAAGGACAAGGCTTAAGGGTAGTGGCATGTAACAAGATATACCTAAATGTTTCTTAAGAAATAAGAGGTATGAGCTTTCATTAAGAAGACATCAGTCATCATTGAAGAGATGCCATAGCCCACCCACCTAAATAGAAAAAGAAAGAGAGCAACCAAGGAGAAATATCTGTCAGGCCATCACATCTGTAATAGAGAAGAAGTTGAGCATGAAGATAACTTGCGAAGATTCAGATTCATGAAGAAGACTGATCCATGCTCTACAATTTCAATAAGGAGTTGAGGCCATGTCAAGGATGATAGTAGCATGCAATGAGAAAGACACAGTCAATGTAAGACTGTGGTGAAGAAGTAATGAATGGAGCAGTCACTTTTAATCATGGAACAGTCACTTCTAATGAGAAACACATGGCAAATAGCAATGACTCTTTATTGAGTTTTGTCCACTTTTAGATCAAAGACAGTGAAAAGTGCAAGTAATATGAGTGTAACAACATGGTTTGTGAGGTTGATTGTTTATGTGGTATCATGACAGTTTAACGGAGCAGCTAAAATAGTCACCAGTTATAAACCACACAAGGAGACAACAAAGGGGTTTGTAACAGTCACAACAACATCAAAACAATAGTAATGTATGGTCTGAAATGCATCCATGACTAAAAGCAAGGTAGTTGTTATATCAAACATGAGGAGTAAGTGATCTCATAGCTTACCAAACCTCATACCTTTTGTTCATAATGTTTGTTATTCAGTCTTGGAACATTCCTAGTTATTGTCAGAGGTCTGAATAAAGTTTACTAGCAGATAGGGGACTAAAACAAGAAGCATGCTCAGATTTAGTACATTTTGTTCATAATGAAAATTACAGTCTTGCATAAGATAGAGTACATAAAACTAGAGTATATGCTTGAAGAAATGCAGAGTGTAAGAGCCTGTAATGAAGAAGCTAAGGAAGTCTATCATAAGGGGTTAAGTGATGTTAGAAGCAAAAGATGTGAAAATTCACTGACCCATAGTTAGATATGTTTTGGAAGTGATTAAAAGTCCAAGACAACATTGTAAGTCATTGCAAAATGCAGAGATATCAATGAGCATAGTGATTGAAGGAAGAGGAAACTACATGCATGTTAGATGGAGACAAGAGATAGTCTGAAAAAGGAACAATCACAACAACAATCTTAGACAATCTACAGGGACCTCAAGGTTTGATGATAGTCATCAGTAGTGGGACTGTTATGGCTCCAAAATAGTGATATAAAAAAAGTTGAAGACAGTCAATTTTGATGAGCAGCATTTCAGAGGTATATGAGGACAGTTATATCAGGTGAAGAGGACATCTTTTCAAGGGACTGAAACATTTCTAAGTGTCTGCAATACCTATAAACATCAGTGAAATTTATAAGACACAATGGATAGATTATAGTCCAAAATATCATAAAATACAGCTGATGCTATAGAATGTATGTATATACAAAAAAAGGTAAAAATACAGTGAGGGTGTTGAAACCCTAAGGTGCAAAGTTCAGATAGAGAAGTAGTTTTGAAACCTTAAGAAGGTGAAAAACTGTGTGAATAAAGCATGCTTTGTATCTTATATACAAAAAATACCAAAAGGAAAATTCCTTCTTTTAAAAGATTATAGCTATTTTTGCCAAGTGAAAACTTCAAGAAGTTATGAATATATGAGCAGAATAAATGTAAATGATGGCATCTAGCATGACAGAGATATACAAGGAGCATCATTTGTGGTAAGAAGAAGTGACACATAAATGACAAACTTCAAGATTTTCTGTAGCTTAATACTTTGAAATGCAGTCATTTGTGCATAAAGTAAATTCATCTACCTGAGCCGTGAAAAATACAAAGATATATATCAGATACAGTGAAGGAAAATCTACAAAAAACTATGAAATTCACATTTTTGTTTCCAGAAAATAGGTGTGTCATGCTTACCTTCATCATAGGAGTAGAAAACGTCGAACCACAATGAAAATGCCTTCAAGGATGGAAGAGATGGCTGTAGGAAACCCTTGGTAAAAAACCTCATGGTGGTAGCAAAACAATATTACAATATTGCAAAGTGTAAAATGAGCTTCAAAAAGTTGCTTTTGTGCTTTAGGGTTTCATAGCCCTAAAGACCCAATTGCCTTTCTTTGTTGATTTTTTATCTCTTTTATGTATATCATTTAGAAAATTGCCCATGGTCCAAAACCTTAAAGGATGTAATGCCTAGGAGTGTGCCATGAGGTGGCCTAATTGAGCATAATTAAGACTTTGTTAAGTCTTTATTCCCTCTCAAAAAGGTAGGCATTTCGATGCAAAATCTTCGTTCTTTGGATTTATTTTTCTTTGCATACTAAGTGAGATGTAAAACAATAATCTTTAAGTGATGATCATATAAATCATTTAAGATTTATTGTTTTTTTTAATGCAAGGGAGGATAAAGGGGAGTGAGGGATGAGGCTTTATTTCTTTTGAGGAGATATAGTTGGAATGTTGAAAATGTGGCATACACATGCCATGGACATAGCATTCTATTTTACAAAGGAGGAGGAAAGGGTTGACTAATTCTTGGAGACAGTTGGTGATTGAGTTGAATGTGTTGGAGAACATCTAGGGGATTTTTATTGTCTTTGGAGTCCTTTAGGAGTGGTTTTCACGACTCTTCATGTTTGACAAAGTCCTAGTGGACTTTTTCTTGTATTATGGACACTTTTGGAGAGGATATAGGCCCTAGATTTTAGGCTTTTTTTGGGCATCTGACCCAAATCAGTTTGGCATTCCTTCTTTTGTGGAACCACTTGGAAAGTGATGGCTATAGTCACTTTTGTGACTCTATTGTACTCAATTCTTATTATGCAAAATATTTTTCTAGAGATTGTGACTAATACAGTCCTTTGTTACAGTATTGACTATCTTTTGCAACTCATCATTTTGGGAGTGTGAAATACAGATTTTACCTTGGAGACTATTGAAGAATCTTGTTACCTTCTTGTTCTTGCAAGCATTGTGCATTACTAGGTGATTGACTAAGTTATTTGTGAGATTTTTCTTCTCTCCTTTAGCTTTATCTCATTTTATGCCTTTTTTCAAAAGTAGGAATATGCAGGTTATGAATTGTGTCTTAAAATTACATGGAAACCTCTAGTTTGTGAAGGTTTGTCTTTCCTTCTTGAAAACATATGTAGAACAGACCTGTTCATGAAACATTTATGCATAAACTTATTGTAACTTGTGTATCTTCAGTGTTCATCATAAATAACCAAGTGTATGTTAGTCTTAATATATCATAGCTCTTATTAGTTTGGTGTATCACCCATTTTTACTTTATTTTCACTTTTGTTTTAAATTAGCATATTCTTACCCTTTTCCTCATCAAATTAGTAGTTTAGGTGATATCCATAGGAAACTGACCTTCTCCAGAGGTTGACCTCTATTTATAGAGTAACTCACAACTTTAGAGGTCTTCCCATGTTTCATCAAATAGGCTAATTTCTGCAAATTAGTCAGGGTGCATATTTAAATGATAACAATTTCATAATGCACATTTCGTAGAGAGAAGAAATATAAATTTAGAGACTTGAAAACAATAGTCTCCCACCTATGATAGGGACTAATAATGGTCACTCACTAACACAACTTAGACTTGGGCATGTGACTTGATCATTAATTTTCTTTATTTGAAACATTACTTTATTTAACACCCATGGCCATATTACTACAAAATTTTGAGCCACATATTACATAACTGACATCTTTTTAGTGCCTACAACATTATCATTTTCAGGCATTATGGTGTCTAGGCCATTCCTGTCACAAGGTTTCAATTAGATGATTTGAATTGTACTTCAATTGTCCTCTTTATTGCATTCCATGATAGCAAATATACTTAGGAAGCTTGGTGTATTGCATATATGTCATGTCCCCTTTTCTAAGTATTTGAGCTAAGGAAATAATTAATAATACAACTTAAGTTCTCTAAATAACTTTATGTTATAACATTGCAAAAAACACAACTTATGTTTTATTATTTAAAGAGGGCCTAAAAGTAATACTAAAAAGTGTCAATTATAATATCAAAAAGTGTTTTTAGAAAATAGGGAAAATGTAATATTAAATTAAAAAGAAAAGGTATTTCTAAACACTTCTAGAAGGGGGCTAAAATTAGTAAAAAATGATTATAAAAAGAGGAGTTGGGCTGGAAGGAATCATCTATTGTATTGTTTCCAAAAGCCTTTTCTTGAAGATCGAGCACTTGTGTTCATTTTTTTTGCTCAAGAATGAAAACCCTCTTTATATCAAAATCTAGAGAATGAAAACCCTCTTGGTTTCCAAATTGGATTTGAGGATGAAAACCCTCATATTCATTTGAGATGATTCCATCCAGGTATCACATTTGAGCATATTGCAGAGATCTTCTAGTAGATTGTTCATGTGGTTCGAGTTGCTAGTGTGTCCAATGTGGTGTAGGTTTGTTTCATTATCTCAACTTTCACTATTGTGTGAGTTTGTTTCCATTGCTTCTATTTTTTAGTGTGGTAAAGAGATTTTTATATTGTATTCTTGTGGCATTTGAAGAGATTAATAAAAGTTGTTGTTCTCTCTAATATTTTGTGAATTGATTGATTATGGTGTTTTATCCTTCATATTTTATTGTTCCATTATATTGTTGATGTACCATTATTCCTGTGTTGCTGCTATTATTGCCTTTACATATTAAAGTGATCATATAGCCTTCATCATAAGATCTGAGTGGTTGTACAAGTTGCAAGAGTCCTCATTCGTCATACATCAGGGATATACTCCAATTAGATATCAAATACATTCATTGTTATATCAGAGATTGAAGGTATTCATTGTTGTTTTTGTGCATTGGATTGAGTCTGTACTGTTACCAGACCATAGAAGGTTTGTTGAACCAGTCTGTACAAGATCTTTGGTTTCAGTTAGTTCACTTTAATTTATCAGTACATACTATAGTTAGTGAAATTGTTGTTCCATATCAGTATATTTTAGTATTTCTTGGGTATTGCTATGTACTAACAGTCCATATAGCAATATTGCATGTTATTAGTCTACCCTATAGAAATTGCATCAATTCGCACAAGTTGTTGGGTTTGTTGTTTGTTGTTATTCTAATAGGTTTGTTGTTTGTCTTGTGCAAATAGATTGTTGTTCATCATCAATCACTTATGGAGTTAAGGTTTGATAAGTAATACAATTTCAATATTGACATTGGGCTATGAATCAAGTAATAATGTTGTTAGCAATGAATCTTGGTGGATGTTCTGTTGTTTATACTAGTTGCATGAATTCAATATTGTTCATTATAAAATTGTTCCTTGTTTGTTGTTTACATTGTCAGTTTAGGGTTTGATATATGTCACCATTTTAGTACTGACATTACTGTAACAACACAGTGAAGGAGTTCAGTTTGGTGTTGCCTCGTTATTCATAACAATAGTTGTGTTGGGTGAATATACTCTTATTTTCTAATTAATTGTTTCATCTTAAATCTGAGCAGTACTTTGCGAAATTTGATGTAGATTTCTAATTGTTCTAGAAGGCTTGCTACTAGAACTAACATATCATTAGTTTCAAAATTTGTAATTGCATGCATTCGCAGTGACAACTTACTGCCATGTATGTTGGAGTACACAAGACACTAAGAGGGGGGGTGAATCAATGTCTTATAAAATGGACTTGTTTTTGGCAACACCTAATTAACTTTTACCAACTATGAACTTCAACCTTGAATGGTGAAAGCAAGACATTCATTTAAAAACCAAGATGAACTATCAAACCAACTTGTGAGCATGAAAAGATAGAACAACTATTTGTGAATTGAAGAATCATTAAAACAATTCATCAAGACAAACAATATAGGTAAATGTTACTTCATCAAACTGAGATAAGTATCAAAGTATTATGTATTTGTACTGATTTACTATGAGCATCATATAATAGTTAAATTATGAAATAATGAACAAAAACTCATGAGCAGAACAAGTAACAATAACACAGAGATTGTCCTGAGTGGAAAACCCTCTAGGGCATAAAAACCACTTGAAAAATGCCTTACTGGCTTATTTAATGAATCTCACTTATTATAGGCCTCACTAGCTACAAAATGCCTCAGTGGCTATAGTTGCCTCACTGGCAAAGGTCATTTCTTGTCTCACTAACTTGACCTTTCAATACATGCTTCAATCATAAAAAAATACAGAGGGACACTCTATTTCATTGATCCTCAATCTCTGATTTAATATCAATGATAATGCACTCACAACATTACATCAGGTGTATACACAACCACACACAATTCCTATTCAAAGGCCTTTTTATACATTTCATAATTTGTAATAACATCTCCTTATGTATGTGCAAGAATAACCAATTCAGGAAGTTTTCTTAACTGTCAAAACAGTTAGGTCGAATGACCTTATGAGTTCATTGAAATACCAAAGTCAAAAGTGTTTTGTTAAAACCCTAACCAGGGTCATAAACCCAAATCTCTGTCATGATATCATATGAAAATATTGTTGACTGAAAGAACATCTAGAGTCAATTAGAACTATTTTTGAAGTACTTTTGAAACACCATAAACCATATTCTCTGTCAAAGAAATTTCTTTCAGTTTGAAACCCTAACCGTCAATGTTATGAGTAATAACAAACAATGTGTATCATAAGCCTCTTATGAAAGAAATGACAGAGAAAAGAGCACATATAACTATCATAGCAAAGCATCCTCGACTAGAAACACAAATTCCATACCAAAAAAGTAATACCCATAACAATGAAGAGGATTGACACCCATAAATGTCACAATGAAGAGGATTGACACCTATAACTATCACATCTACCTGTTTCAACAAGATAAAAACTGAATGAAAGGTAACAATGTCACTTGGTGTCAGCCAAAAGAAGACTAAGTCAAAATGTTTACCGTCGCATGAGCCAACACTATCACTTCCAGAAGATTCTACCAAGCTTGTTGTTCCTTTCAAGTGTTTTCATGATCAAATTTGAATTGGTCAAACCCTAGCTCGAGAGGAGCTCAAAACCAAACTTTTTACCTTGCATAATGAAAACATAAACAAAACTTTTTCCTGATATCATCATGAACCTGTGCTTTCGGTGTGCCCTAGAATGGGTTGGTAATAATGAGTGGCTCCTTCAAGCCTATTACCTACCTCATGTCATTGAAACCTATTCAACATGTTACTATCTTAAAACAAGCTGATATTATGCCTTTTGAAATATTTCAAACTTTAAACCAACTTTTCACAAGTCCCTTCCTTGAACCCCATTCATATGACAAATTTAAAGTGAAGATCTTGTAACTTTACTTGGAGAACAAAGATAACTCAAATCAAATGTCTAGGTCTTCAAACAAATTATAATGTACTAGTAATGTGTCCACCAAATATAATATATGTCAACAACCTTTGCCATTGAACAAAATTAATCATGCTAGGAGAGCATGTCACCATTATACCAAATACACAGAGCATCAACTGAATTGAATCATGGACCATCATGTAGCATATGTAGATCAACCACTGATGATGTATCAACAACACCATTACAAAAACAACACCATTACAGAACTGAGCATGGGTAAGTATATATAATACAATGTCAAAATCAAGATGTGTCTTTCATCAAGGTGCCAAATATGATAGTTCAATCTTGTCAAATGAGCTTATCATTATATGCCATGTCAAACATGAACCCTCATAAGGTGCAAAACTAAACATGTGCTAAACAACACATATGCGTGTTACCATAATGCTACTGTAATATCATAATGCCAGAGACCAATCTGCCTATCACTTAAAAAGACAACAAACCCATTGCATTGACAACAAATTACATCATACTGTAGCAAACTCTAAACAACATGATCAAGTTATGGTCAACTAAATATGTTTCACAAGCCAACTGAAAGAGCCAAAGTACCATATCCAACCATATCCAATCCACACTGTCAAGAGAGATTGTGTCTTTGACATCAAGGACAACAACTAAGGACAACAAAATCCCCCTTTGTCCATGATGGAAAAACACAACTTCCTCTCCCCCTTTTTGACATCAAGGCAAAGGGAGAAAGAAAAGTGTGCCAATGCCTCCAAAAGATAAGCAATATAAGCTTGAGATGAGAAACAAAATTATAAATATAGATCATACCAAACACATCATGACTGTCCCATGAAGAAGATTCATCCAGAATATTTGAAACAGAATTGAGATGTCAACACCATAATAAAATATCAACAGCATAATAAGCATAAAGAGCATAAAAGATAGACAACAACTGAGGATGCTGAAAGAAATAACACTATCACCAATAACATGAGCACCATATACCCAAGTACCAAACAATAGAAACATAATAAGAAGGCTGGTAATCACTTATCATATTACACAACAGAGATAGATAATATGCAAAGAAGCTCTCCCTATCTGAATGCACAAGTTCAACAATTAAAAACATTGTCAGATCCCTTAACCATTGACAACAAATAATCTGTAGCACCAAAAGTATCACTGCCACCTCCAAAAGAAAAAACCTGTCATAACATGTAGAGCATGAACCTTGTAGATTAGGAACATTTTCAAGAGCATAAGAAACTCCACTTTTAAGAGCACTTTTCATAGCGTGAGCATTAGAGCATGAGAAACACTATCACTGACTGCTGTCAAACTACACTGTCATTCAATGTCCACACTGTTAAAGCAATTACAAACTGCAAATTCCACTATTGTTACCACTATTAGAAAGAACATTTTCAAGAGGTTGAAAGAACACTTTCAAGAGGCATGAGCAACTCCATTTTTCAAAGCATGAATGAAGCATGATTACAAACTCACTACACAGTGTGAGAATGATAAGCATACTCCACCATGTCTGTCATCAAACAAATGAAAATGATAACATGTGTTATCCATTTTCAAGCTCCATCCACATTTCCAAGAAAACCACTCCTCCAAGACACTATCCAAACTTACTACTACTGCATCAAATATACCCTTGGGAACACTTCTAACCAGTACCTTACATCAAGCATTAATAGTCAAACCATCAAATCAGGATCAACACTGAGAGTCACCACCTTGTATTCACTGGGAGTCACCACCTTGTTCCCTAAACTTGAGTACTGAAAATACACTATTATTGCATAATGAACAAGACAAGCATCAACACACATCTACAATCCTTATGACAATCAAACATTTAGTCTAAACAAGTAACTTTCATACACAGTCAAACTTCTACCTCAACCAACACTATTGTGCAAACACATTAAAATCTCTGCAAACTAAATCATTGTTTTAACAAGAAAGGGTGACTGTCATAAGATAGGAAAGGCACTGTGCAAAACATGAAAACATGAAAGACACTGGTATTGCTTGTGTTGTACTGTGACAAACACTGTCTCTATTTTCAATTCCTGCCCACATAATATCACTGTCAAGGAACCTGTAGATAGACAATAGCATCCAAGAGTAGAAAAAGGAACACATAATAACACTGTCTGCTAACTTTTGAAAGATAATAAGGTCATCTTATAGGACTATTGTCAAACCAACATTATCATCATGAAGAAGACTTGGATTCAAACAATCTTGAAGTAACATGAAGCACATCCTGAAGCCCTGGTTAGAGATCGATGACAAACACATCTTACTTACACATCTCCCTTGATCATCCTTTTGAGTTCTTGCTCCATCATACCAATAGCCCTTCTAAACCCTCTTGGGGGAAAGAAAAAGAACATTAGATGACTCCCCCAAATCCACGCTGCCTCTTTTGAACTGTTATTAGTGTTTATTGTGAAGGATGCACAAGATTAGGCTCTACCTTCTCTTTCACTTGTTTTCTTATGCAAACCATCTTAACACCCTTATGATGATTGACTGATTTTATTGGATCATACTTACAAAACCTAGCAATATGTCCAAACTTATGACATCTAAAGCACATGATTTTGTTTCTTCTATTTGACCATTCAAAGGAGTGATTATTTCTTCTTGACATGTTATAAGAACTCTTATTCACATTCTTAACAAGATCATGTCTGTCATACATTCTATAATTTCTTGTGCAATCTCTTGCTCTATGGCCAAAAATATGACATGCAAAACAATAACCATGAAATTGAGAATAATTGTACCTCATAGTTTGTTTGGTGGGCAGAGATCTTGTGAACTTGATTGTTCTTCTTCCTTCATCTTTAGGGGCAGCAACATAATAACTTAAGTCTATCTTCTTCCTAGATGCATTTCTTACCTTGGAACATTCTCCTTCTTCATAACCTAGGCCTATAGTGTCCTTGTGAAACTTTTGCTTGCTTAACATGTCATTCAAAAAATTAGTACTCTTTTTAAATTGTAGATTCTTGTCTAACTTAGAAGATGCTTTTGCTAATTCCTTTCTCAGAGAAACAATGTCTAACTCTAATCTTAGACATTCATTAGTTTTGACTTCAATATTAGATTTCATAAAATCAACTTCTCTTTTTGCTTCTTCTACTTTAGTTTTTAGACTAATAATCAGTTTATTAGACTCTTCAACTTGTACCTTTAAGTCAACAATCTAATTTCTTGTCTCTTCAAGCTCTAAAGAAAATTTTGCATGATCTAAACATACCTTGTCTTTGGTGTCTTTTTCTTGTTGAAGCTGGTCTTCTAATCTCTGATTCTCCTTTCTAAGTTGATTGATTGTATCCAAGGCACACAAGAGTTCTCCTTCTAAATCAATCTCACAATCTAGTTCATCATACACTTGTTCATAATCATATTCATCCACAAATAGGTCTCGTTCTTCATCATCAATTTAAACTACAAAATCATCAAGTTCTTGTCCACTAACATTCACATTGTCAAGACTTTTAACTGCAGGATTGATTTCTTTATGACATTTTGTATCTGCAATCATGGTTGACTCATGTAACAGCTCATTGCTAGACTTAACTAAGGCTTGCTTTTTAACTTTTTGATTAGCATCTTTCTTTTCTCTCTTTGAGGCCTTATTTCTATTCTTTTTACCCACTGTACTCCACTTGCCAGGAACCCTTAAGTTGGTTAGACTTCTTACAAGGGTCTAGCTCTGATACTACTTGTTGGAGTACGCAAGACACTAAGAGGGGGGTGTTGATAACTGAGAGGGGGGTGAATCAGTTATCCTAATAATTCAACTTTCTGTGCTTTCTTAACAGTTAATGCAACATTAGATTCAATAAGCAAGCATAACTATGAAATGTAAATAACACTATTACACATGACACAATGATTTTGACATGGAAACCCTGTTAAGGGAAAAAACCATGGGGTGATTAACCCAAGATATTATTCTCTGTTAGAAGAATAGAAGATACAAAATGGCACTTGCCAATTAGGGCTCATTGCCCGAGCACACTGCTCACAAGAGACTCACTACCTACAAAAGACTTACTGTTTACAAGAAGAAAACTTGAACTGATGAAAAGCATCCACACATGTTGAAGTTCAGTTCTGGTTTAAGCTCAATAGACTGATCTGCAACACTTCATTCTGACTCTTCTTGAGTGTTGCTATCCTCTTACATTCCGAACCTATTTTTCTACCTTTTATTTATTCTTCTACTTTTATTCATATTTCCACACACACAACTCACACTTCACATCTAAATCCATCTTGTATATATATCCGCACAAGTGATTTCAACACTTTTCTAGTCGGCACCCAGAATAGTCAATATTATCTCAAACTCTGGTCTGTCAGCTAAATACTTGCATACCAAGTAATGCGGATCAAGGATATGCTTGTAGAAGTCTTCAATCATGTCAGCCAATCATGAATGGTACCTTAGGAACCTTTATCACATCTCATCCGGAATAACTTCTGATGCTCTGCCTGTCAGTTCTTCCTCTGTCTGTTCTACCAAATTGGACCCCAATACTTGAATGCTTCTATCTCTTTATTCTTTTATCACCGGAGGCTCAATTCCTGGAATCTATCAGTCAAGGTACTCCTCTTGACTTTACCAAATCTGTACTTCACTAAAATACTTCCTCTAAGAGATCCAGACTTGACTGTCGAACCTTTCCACATACTCTGTTCTTGCTTACCGAACCACACCACTCTTCAATTTGACTTCCAGTATAGACCCACCATGTCCTGCGGATGTGTGGGAAGAACTTTGTTGCCATCAATGACAACAATCATGAAGCTCCAATGTGTCTCTTGCCAACAATCTCCCCCTTTGGCATTGATGGCAACACTTAGTGAAAAATGACTAAGTGTTATACTATACTCCCCCTTGGCTGATCCTGTCTCTATGTACATTTTCTGGAGCTCCCCCTTAGCTAGATTCCTCATTTTTCACTACTCCTCACTCCCCCTTTGACATCAATGGCAAAGGGTGGGGTCTGTACATAAAAAAATATTTCTCAAAAATTTAACTTAGTCGCATAAGTATATCATCCGGTTGCATTCTACATATACTTTAGTATGTCTGCAAAAATGTTTTTCAATTGTACAACTTTGGTTGCCCAACTCAGCTTCATCCTGTCCAAAATTGATATGTGACCACTTAATAGGAATGCAAAAACTTTAGCCTTCTTTAGATCTGTCGGATCATTTATCTTGGCAGTGGTTTAAGCATCACTTAGGGCCTCATGCATGGCCTCCAACTTAGGACTGATTATTCTTCTAAGCTCATTTAACCTGCCGATTCTATTTTTCTTTTCTTTCTCTAGCTTCTTAATTTCATCCAAGACTGTAATGGTTTGACATTCTTGATTTACTATGGATGAGGTAAATGGATCAAAATTTTGAGAAAGTTTTGTTAGTTGGATCTCCTTTTCTTTCATTTTCTTCTCAATCTCCATTGTTGCTTTGGACCATGATAGACAAAATTTATATATTTCCCCACCATCTTTAAGAGCATTTTTTAAGCTCTTTATCCCTATATCCATATTTCTTCTATCATTTGATATTAAACTTAGTACTTCAGAGAATCTTTTATCTAAAAACTCTTTCCAAACCTTTTCCTCAGCTGATTTCTCTAAGGACTCAAAATGAGTGATGACTGAACTAACAAGAGATTTAAGATTACCTGATGAGGAGGCTGAGGGATCCTTCTGAAGAGATGACATGATCTTTTCTAAAATGCCAGATGCAACTTCTATTAGCTCACAGTCTTCCATGTGAGACTTTAGAAGTTTTTCTTTTTCCTTTGCATTGGCAAACGAAGCTATCTTCATTGTTTGAACCGGGGAGAGAGAGTCAAAGTTAATTGGACCTTGAAGTAACTCTGGTTCATCAATCTCCAACATTTCTTTTGTCAAGAAGTCCTTGATAGTTTCTGTAGTGTCTTTTGCTGGAGATAGAGATTTCTTCTCTTCTGCACGGTCACTTATGTTCTTCTTAGCTTGACTTTCTTCTCTTCCTTTCACTTCTTCTTCTTTCTCCTCTATTCTTTCTTCTCCTTTAGATCTAGAGACTGTAGGGGAAACCGGAGGACAGATATTTGTTTGTTCATGAGCCACTTCTTCTGGAGTAAAGGATTTTAAGCCCTTATCTTTACCTTCACCAGAGTCCATTGCTTCTTCTGTCATTGCCTCAATAGATTCTTTTTCAACACTTGAAGCTGAGGGATCAATACCCAAGTCCTTTATAATAGGAATGTTGAATCTTGAGTATGCCTTCCGCAGGATTTCTTCTATTTCTTTTGCCACTTTATCAGTCTCTCCAAGCATGAGCTGATTCATTCTAGTCTTACTCCAGAACTCATCCTTGCAATCTTTAAAGATCATATCCATTTGTTTTGGAGTAATTGAAGGGTAGAGCTGAATAGCTATGTATTCTCTAATTTCTAAGTCCTTTGCCTTAGCATTTTCTTTTCTCATTTCAAGTTCCTTTTCCAAACTTTTAGGAATTAGAGAAATTATTTCAATCAAGGCTTTATTGTATATGTTCAAGTACTTAACTATGGCTTCCTCTAAGATTTTTTCTATCTGCATCATTATATGCATCATAGAATTCGGTTATCAATTGCAGGTTTCCATCCATAGTAACAGCTTTGACTACATCATCTGGGGACAGAGTGGGCTTTTCAACAAATTCTTCTGCCTCTGCCACCTTATCTGCACTAGATGCTTTCTTCTTCTTCATCATCTTCTTGATTTCTTCATCAAATTCTGTCTCTTCTTCATCTTTCTGACTGATATAAGACCTTGTGGCCTTTTTCTTAGTTCTTTTCTCTGCTTTACCAGATGATTTTGCTTCTGATTTTGATGTCTTTGAGCTTTTGTCCATGCTAGGTGTAGACCTCCTAGAGGATCTTGTCCGGGTGGGGGCTTCTACTGGACCACTTTCCTTTTCAGCTTCTTCCTTCTCTTTCTCTGCTCTTTCCCTCTTCTCCCTGTTAGCATCAAGTGCTTCTTTTGATATGCCAAATCTTTTAGCAACATCTTCTACTTCTTTTCTCACTTTTTTGTTCATCTCCGGTTGTCTAAGTTCCACATGGATCTTTACACTCAACTCCTCAAAGGTTCCAAATCTTTCTGGCCTGGGATCTTTGGGCTGACTTAGCATGTGCTGAATATGCAGCTCCATAATTTTCTCATCCACTTCATACCCCATTGGCATGATCCAGACTATCCTTGGCTCCACAGCCTCCATTAGGCACTGATCAATTTCTACTATGAAACAAATTGTATCCTTATACTTTTCAACTAGAGATTTGGGAATTCTCTCCCTTGCTTGCATAATGTTCTGAAAGTTCTTAAAGTGCCCCTAGAGTGCTGTATTCTGTGCCTTGGCATCACCAAGCCCATGTATATAATCTCTAATCTGAATGGCTACTGGTCTATCATTCTGCCATACCCAGCCATTGGATCTGGGAAGCTCATTCATGTAATAGAAGAAAAGATAGAGTATCAAACCACCGTATTTGAAGTTCTTCTTATCCTTCTTTATCTTCTATAGATTCTCCTAGAGTTGGTTCAGAAGGAGTTCACAAAGATCATAGTCTACATTCTTCCTCAACATTTCATAAGCAGTATATATAGTAGTTCCAGAAACTGAATTCTCCCTGCTAGAGTGATATATCTTATATCCAATTATCATTGATGCAAACTTGATATCTGGATCTATGATATCCTCAATAGTCATAGCTCTTTTATCAAACTTTGATCCAGTAGCCTCACTGAGAATTTGGTTTTTGACAGATTTGAGCGTAGGCATTTCACCGGTTGAGTGTAACCCAGTTACAGCCCTAATGGCATCCTTAGTGATCTTAAACGACCTGTTTAACCACATGAAGTTGTCATGCATTCTGCTCAAGATATACCAGACCCATTCATCTTCTGGAAAACAAGGGAAATGAATGCATTGTGCAAAATGTTTATCCTAGACAGCTCTATACTGAGTTTTGAGTTCAAATGAGTCATCTATCAAATGCTTGTGATAGATATCAACCAGCTTGGATTCCCCAAATTCTTCAATGTTCACATGAATATATGCCCTAACATCTTCTACATGCAGAACTCCATGCAGAATACTTGAAAAGGTGCCTAGGGGATCAACTTCTAGGGGTTTATATGGATTTTTCTTGAACTTAGATCGTTGCCTCTCAGTGATCCTTACAACATTCAGTGTATCCATCTTCAAAAAGACTTTCAGAGAAATATTCAATAACGGAAAGTACCTTTTGTGCGTCTAGGGTTTGTGAAAAGATCCGGATTGATTCGCTAGATGAATCGACTTCTGTAGAAGACCTTTGATGGGCTTCAAGAGATATGATGCAGAGCTCTTCTTTTGCTTCTTCTCTAATGTAGAATGACCAAGTGTTTGATAGGAAGAACCCTTATATTACTCCACAAACCCTAATACCAAGTTACAATAAATGCTTGACCTAAGTCATTCCGATTTTATTCGGATGACTTGAAGAACTGAATCAATCTTGATCTAAACATCTTGCGGATCTCCCAAATCTTAACCATAGTTTATTTGGATGTTTTTCTTATGAACCCTTTAATCCGGAACTCTCCTTGTGCAAGTTCAGCACCAATTGACTGGCTAGGGGAAAAATGGTTTTCTTTGTGTCTCCCCTAAGCCAGAGCTCACTTTTTAATTTCTGGAAGGAATATCAGCACTAGAGTTTGGTGCGGATCCATCCCTTACATTCTCTGTACTTTTCTTCACCCAAATCTTGTTCATCTCACTTTGAACTTCATCTGCATTTACTTTTTGTTTTCCCTTATCTTGATTCTGATTATGATGTACCAGACCTCTTTTGTCCTAATTCTTGCTTCTACAAAATTTTGCAATATGATCGGATCTATTGCAAATTTGGCAAACAACATTTCTTTGCATATTTGAGTGATATCCTCTTGATCTGCATTGATTTACCATATGACCCATTCTATTGCATGCAAAGCATCTACCATTGAATGAATTGTTCATTTGCATATTTCTGCATTCATGAGATTTGTGACCATACCTTTTGCAGTTGAAACACTATCCGGAGAAGGATGTATTAGTCTGATTCATTCTCTTTCTACACTGATTAGCTTTATGACCAAAGTTATTATAGTTGTGGCAGTATCCATTGAAGGATGGATATCTTTGAGCATTAGGCTACCTTACCGGAGGTCTTCTAGGCCTGTTCCTTAGATTTTCTGATCTAAAATTCTTTTGACCGGATCTGGAGCTTTCACCTTTTTCATACCCTAGGCCACACTTGTCATCTACCCTCTTTTGGATTTCAAGGAGAACTTCGAGTTGAGCAGAGCTTATCTTGAATTTCTCTTTGTATTCATTTACTGTTTGAAGATCCCTTTTGAGAGAGACAATTTGATCCTCAAGTTTTTCTTCATTATCTTTAGCATCTTCAAGATCAGATTCAAGATGTCTGATTATTCTATCCATCTTGTGGTAGTCTTCTGATTTTTCTTTGAGAGATTGTCTTAGATCATCTTCAGTTTTTCTTTTCTCTTAAATCTCTTGTGTAAACTTTATAACTCCTGATTCCATTTCATGTCTTACCATAATGATTTCTTTTGATAACTTTTCACATAACTTAGTTTTCTCCTTCAGATCTCCATTTGTATCATTGGCTTCACCTTGTCTTGCTAGTTGCTGAAGTAGCTCCTTTCTCTTTTTCATAGAGAGACTCAGTTTCTCTTTTAATTCATTTATAAAATCATCAGCCTGTTTGAGTCTTTCCTTCAATTCATTGATTTCAGAATTTGACTGCTCAAGATCATCTAGGGCAGACTTAAGTTGCTCCTTCATACCATATGCATCCATTAGAATTCCCAGATCTTCCTCAAGCTGTTAGGCTCTGTTTGGAGGAACTTGGCTCTGATACCAATTGTTGATAACTGAGATGGGGGGGTGAATCAGTTATCTTAATAATTCAACTTTTTGTGCTTTCTTAACAGTTAATGCAACATCAGATTCTATAAGCAAGCATAACTATGAAATGTAAATAACACCAATACACATGACACAATGATTTTGATGTGGAAACCTTGTTAAGGGAAAAAACCATGGGGTGATTAACCCAAGATATTATTCTCTATTAGAAGAATAGAAGATACAAAATGGCACTTACCAATTAGGGATCACTGCCCGAGCACACTGCTCACAAGAGGCTCACTGCCTACAAAAGACTTATTGTTTACAAGAAGAAAACTTGAACTAATGAAAAGCATCCACACATGCTGAAGTTCAGTTCCGGTTTAAGCTCAATAGACTGATCAGCAGCACTTCATTCTGATTCTTCTTGAGTGTTGCTGTCCTCTTACATTCTGAACCTATTTTTCTGCCTTTTGTTTATTCTTCTTCTTTTATTTGTATTTCCACACACACAACTCACACTTCACATCTAAATCCATCTTGTATATATATCCACACAAGTGATTTCAACACTTTTCTAGTCAGCACTCGGAATAGTCAATATTATCTCAAACTCTGGTCTGTCAGCTGAATCCTTGCATACCAAGTAAGGCGGATCAAGGATATGCTTGTAGAAGTCTTCAATCATGTCAGCCAATCATGAATGATACCTTAGGAACCTTTATCACCATCAACATCTCATCTAGAATAACTTCTGATGCTCTGCCTGTCAGTTCTTCCTCTATCTGTTCTACCAAACTAGACCCCAATACTTGAATGCTTATATCTCTTTATTCTTTTATCACCGGAGGCTCAATTCCTGGATTCTATCAGTCAAGCTACTCCTCTTGACTTTACCAAATCCATACTTCACTAAAATACTTCCTTTGAGAGATCCGGACCTGACTGTCGAACCTTTCCACATACTCTGTTCTTGCTTACCGGACCACACCACTCTTCAATCTGACTTCCGATATAGACCCACCATGTCCTGCGGATGTGTGGGAAGAACTTTGTGGCCATCAATGACAACAATCATGAAGCTCCAATGTGTCTCTTGCCAACAGGGGGTGAATTAGTGTCTTATAAAATAGACTTGTTTTTGGCAACGCCTAATTAACTTTTACCAACTGTGAACTTCAACCTTGAATGGTGAAAGCAAGACATTCATTTAAGAACCAAGATGAACTATCAAACCAACTTGTGAACATAAAAAGATAGAACAACTATTTATGAATTGAAGAATCATTAGAACAATTCATCAAGACAAACAATAGAGGCAGATTGTTACTTCATTGGACTAAGATAAGTATCAAAGTATTATGCATTTGTATTGATTTACTATGAGCATCATATAATAGTTAAATTATGAAATAATGAACAAAAACTCATGAGCAGAACAAGGAACAATAACACATAGATTGTCTTGAGTGGAAAACCCTCCAGGGCATAAAAACCACTCAAAAAATACCTCACTGGCTTATTTAATGAATCTCACTGATTACAGGCCTCACTGGCTACAAAATGCCTCACTGGCAAAGCCTCATTGGCTACCCAAAATGCCTCACTGGCAAAGGTCATTTCTTGTCTCACTAACTTGACCTTTCAATACATGCTTCAATCATTAAAAAAGAAAACCAAATATAGAGGGACACTATGTTTCACTGATCCTCAATCTCTGATTTAATATCAATGATAATGCATTCTCAACATTACATCAGGTGTATACACAACCATGCACAATTCCTATTCAAAGCCCTTTTTATACATTTCATAATTTGTAATAACATCTCCTTCTATATGTGCAAGAATAACCAATTCAAGAAATTTTCTTAACCATCACAATAGTTAGGTCGAATGACCTTATGAGTTCATTGAAATACCAAAGTCAAAAGTGTTTTGTTAAAACCCTAACTAGGGTCATAAACCCAAATCTCTGTCATGATATCATATGAAAATATTGTCAACTGAAAGAACATCTGGAGACAGTTATAACTATTTTTGAAATACTTTTAAAACACCATAAACCATATTCTCTGTCAAAGAAATTTCTTTTAGTTTGAAACCCTAACCATCAATGTTATAATTAATAACAAACAATGTGTATCATAAACCTCTTATGAAAGAAATGACAGAGAAAAGAGCACATATAACTGTCATAGCAAAGCATACTCAACTAGAAACACAAACTCCATACCAGAAAATCAATACCCATAACAATGAAGAGGATTGACACCCACAACTGTCACATTTGCTTGTTTCAACAAGATAAAAACTGAATGAAAGGTAACAATGTCACTTGGTGTCAACCAAAAGAAGACTAAGTCAAAATGTTTACCATCGCATGAGCCAACACTGTCACTTGCAGAAGATTCTACTAAGCTTGCTATTTGTTTCAAGTGTTTTCATGATGCAATTTGAATTGGTCAAACCCTATCTCAAGAGGAGCTCAAAACCAAACTTTTTACCTTGCATAATGAAAACATAAACCAAACTTTTTCCCAATATCATCATGAACCTGTACTTCCGGTGTTCCCTAGAATGGGTGAGTAATAATGAGTGGCTCCTTTGAGCCTATTACCTACCTCATGTCATCGAAACCTATTCAACAGGTTACTACCTTAAAATAAGCTGATATTATGCCTTTTTAAATATTTCAAACTTTAAACCAACTTTGCACAAGTCCCTTTCTCAAACCCCATTCATATGGCAAATGTAAAGTAAAGACCTTGTAAATTTACTTGGAGAACAAAGATAACTCAAATCAAATATCTAGGTCTTCAAACAAATTATAATGTACTAGTAATGTGTCCACCAAATATAACATATGTCAACAGCATACGAACATTAAGTATGAGATAAATGCCTTTGCCACTGAACAACATTAATCATGCTAGAAGAGCATGTCACCATTATACCAAACACATAGAGCATCAACTGAATTGAATCATGGACCATCATAGAGCATATGTAGATCAACCACTGATGACGTATCAACAAAACCATTATAGAAACAACACCATTACAAAACTGAGCATGGGTAAGTATATATAATACAATGTCAACATCAAGATGTGTCTTGCATCAAGGTGCCAAACATGATAGATCAAGCTTGTCAAATGAGCTTATCATTATACGCCATGTCAAACATGAACCCTCATAAGGTGCAAAACTAAACATGTGCTAAACAACACATATGCCTGTTACCATAATGCCACTATAATATCATAATGCCAAAGACTAATCTACCTGTCACTTAAAAAGACAACAAACCCATTGCATTGACAACAAATTGCATAATAATGTAGCAAACTGTAAACAACATGATTAAGTTATGGTCAACTAAATATGTTTCACAAGCCAATTGAAAGAGCCAAAGTACCATATCCAACCATATCCAATCCACACTATCAAGAGAGATTGTGTCTTTGACATCAAGGACAACAACTAAGGACAACAGTGTACACAATTGATTTTAATTCTAGTCACCATATGTTGTCACCGTGCCCATTTTGGGATCTCAATGATTAGAAAGTGTTAGAATTTATGCACGAATACTAGGTTATTGTCAAGATTATCAAATATTTTAGTTTAGAACATTACAGTGGTATCAAAGTTGTGATCTTGTCAACTTGCAAAGAAAGCTAGCAATTTAACACAGATTATATCACATGCATTTATAGTAACAGGAAAGTATGGAAGACAAAAATATGAAGACATTTCAAGAATCTATATAAAAAATGATATAAACTTTGCAAAATATGAATAAGGCTAATCAAATGAATCCTTTTATTGGTTTGGTGAAACAAAAGGACATAAGAGGAGAAGAAGCAAACATGAAGAGCCAAAATTTCAAGGACAAACTATTGGAGCAATTTGTTATTAGATTCAAATCTCTCAATTCATTTAGACAAACATGGGAAAAAGATCTTGTTCAAAGGGCATTGGTTAGAGGATCAGTGTGACGGAGATGAGTGCAAGCTTATTGCCTTTTGTGAATATGATAAGAAGTCTGATATTTACAAATCATATGTTACCTATGAATAATATTGGGAGATATTCCAAGAAAACATAAATAAAAGGCTAAAAAAGAAATAAGAAAAAGTAGAACTAAAGCCCCTAGAAGTTGTTGAGGAGCGGGAATCAAAGAAAACATTTCTAAAGAAGAAAAATCCTCCTACAAAAAGAAAGGAAGATGAGACTAGGAATGAAGTCAAAAGGATAAAACTTTGCTTCTAATACAAAGAACCCTAGGAGCCAAACCACAGATGTCAGGGCGAAGGAAAGGTTCACTACATGGAGGTGATATTAGACAAAGAGTCAGAAATATCAGATGAAGGGCTAGAAAGAAAGATATTGTAGCCATAAATAGATACTCCTGAGTCACATCTACAAGAAAGGGTCAAAGAATAATTTGTAGAGCATGAGCCTGCGAAAGAAGACCAAGCAAGTAAGAATATCATGGAGGAATCCACCGTACAAGTGGAAGGTAAGGATCTTTATTTAGAAGAAGATATCTCATTAACTTCTAAAATGGAACACCGACAAAATGAAGTCAAACAAACATCACTTGTTGAAAGCACAATTGAAAAAGATGTCCATGTTTAGAAAGCACCCATCAATCTTCAAAAGATTGAGTCAGATAAGAGTGATTTTTAGGATGTATGTGAAAATGAAATTGAAAAGAATCTTTTGGTAAATTCCAAATTCTTGAGTCACCAAAATGAGGGAGTTGATGTAAATTTCTCAAAGACATCAATAGAAGAAGATGCACTTGGACCATTCTTGTGATGACAGATCAAAATATGAAAGGGATGTTTCGATCCAACAAACATATGAGGTTAATTTTTACAATGACTCAGTTGAGATGCATGCACTTGAGAAGAATGTTATTGTTGAGTTCACAAAAAATTTCAAATCAGAAAATAAAGTTAAGAACCTCGATTATTTTTGTAATGCTAGTTCATGGCATGAAAAAGATACAAGTTTATTGCAGCCATTCCACACTATGCAAATTTTTTATCATCATGGAAAACATTATAAGGAAGGAGAAAGAGTGAAGGACACAACTTGAAGAGAAGGGCACATGGTTCCTTTTTCTCAACTTTTAACTTGTTTATACATAAGAGTATGGGATCCTAGTGATTCTCTAAGACACCAAATATTGAAGTCTGAAGTGGAGCAAGCAATGGGTTTTCACCAAATGTAGCATCTTATTGGTTCATTGCCTATCCATGGTGTCACCATTCTAATTGCTCAATGAATCCGCAATGTGCTCGATCTCATTGGAGCTTTCAATAATGTGAAAGAGGATCTTTTGAGGGAGGCAATTGATGGCCAAATATATGATGTTTGGGAAGTAGTGAATTCCTAGGTAGTGTAGTCTCTTTTGGAAGTGTGTCAAGGGATAATGATTCAAGGCCTTCCTAGGATGACAAACATTAATGGATCAATGGATGTTGTGCATAAGATACTCATGACAGAATTTCCAAATCTCAATTATACTAGAGTGGTGCAGCGAAAACATGGTGGTGAGTACATTTCTACATAAAGCAACCCCCAGGTAAGCTTGAAATTTTAGGAACAAAACAAATAATGGGAGTTTGCAGAAGCTTTTCCAAAGTCAAATAAATTGGGTAGATGGTCACACCAACTTCCAAGGATGATTTGGGATCCTAGTATTATGTAGAGATATTTAGCTGGGAAGAGTTGGAGAGTTGCATTTCTTGAGGACAAGCAATTTCGGGAAGGGCAGATTGTCATGTCCTTTTTTCTAAGTGTTTGAGCTAAAGAAATAATTAATAATATAACTTAAGTTGTCCAAGTAACTTTATGTTATAACATTGCAAAAAAGACAACTTATGTTCTATTATTGAAAGAGAGCCTAAAAGTAATATTAAAAAGTGTCACTAGGAAATAGGACCAATTATAATATCAAAAACTGTTTCTAGAAATGAGGGCCAAAGTAATATTAAATGAAAAAGAAAAGATATTTCTAGACACTTCTAGAAGAGGGCTAAAATTAGTAAAAAGTGATTATAAAAGTAGGAGTTGGGCTTAGAGGAAATCATTTATTGTATTGTTGTCAAAACCTTTTTCTTGAAGATCAAACACTTATGTTTTTTTATTTTGGCTAGAGGACGAAAACCCTTTTGGTATCGAAATCTAGAAGACAAAAACCCTCTTAGTTTCAAATTAGGGTTTGGAGAGGAAAGCCCTCTTATTCATTTGAGGTGATTCTTTCCAGGTATCACATTTGAGTAGATTGTAGAGATCTTCCAGTAGATTGTTCATGTGGTTCGAGTTGCCAGTGTGTCTAGTGTGGTGTGGGTTTGTTTCATTATCTTAGCTTTCAATGTGGTGTAGGTTGGCTTCAACTACTTCTATTTTTCAATGTGGTAGAGAGATTTCCATATTGTATTCGTGTGGTATTTGATAAGATTAATAAAGGTTGTTGTTCGCTCTAATATTTTATGAATTGATTGATTATGATATTTGATCCTTAGTATTTTATTGTTCCATTATATTGCTATCGTACCGTTATTCCTATGTTGCTGTTATTATTTCCATTACATGCTAAAGTGGTTGTACAACCTTCACCATCAGATCTAAGTGGCCATATACAAGTTGCAATTAGATATCAAATACATTCGCTATTATCATAGATTGAAGGTATTCATTGTTGTTTTTGTGCATTGAATTCAGTCCGTACTATTACCAGAACATATAGGATTTGTTGTACTAGTTTGTATAGGATCTGCTGTTAAGGATTAAGATTGTCTAAAAAATGATAGAATGTTTCTAGAGACTTCCACAAGCTAGAACATTCTTGGAGTTGTTCTAGAAAAGAATATTCTAAGATATGTTCTAGAAAAGAACATTCTAGGGTTAAGAGTTTTCTAGGAAGTTAGAGGCTTCCGGGCTTCAAAGGTTCTATAGCTATATATATGCGATTCGATAGAGCTGTTAGATAGAGCTTTTGGATGGTTGTTAGACGCAGCCTCTGGATGGCTACTGAATACAGCATTCAGATTGCTATTAGATATAGCATCTGGATAGTTGATGTACACGGCATTTGTGATGTAATGAATGTTAGATGAATATAATTTGCCAGGTTATTCAACTATGTTTTGCCCTACCTCTTTTTGTTTGTTTTTGTTATGTTTTGCCCTATCTTTTGGTGTTTATTAGGCATGTTCTTACATGGTATCAGAGCCGGGTTATGGGTTCGAATCCCCTTGGGTAACGCTGAGGGGATTGTTGGAAAAAAAAGATTCAGTTAGAGGATCAGCCCAAGTTTAGCTAGAGTTTCAACCAGGTTCAGCTAGAATGTTTTCCTGGTTTAGCTAGAATGTTTTCCAGGTTTAGCTAGAGGACCATCAAGAGGTTCAGCTAGAATGTTTTCCGGTTCAGCTAGAGGTTCAGTTAGAAGTGTATTACTGGAGTGATTTGTTTGCAGGGCAGAGATATTGCTGGAGTGATTTGTTTGCAGGGCTGATATATTGCTAGAGTGATTTTTGTTTGCAGGGCTATTGCTAGAAATGCTAGTTGGAACAAGCTAGAGGTATTGTTGGTAGTGATAATGAAGAAGATGACTTTTCAGCTAGACAAAAGATAATGAGTGTTGAAGGCTTAAAGTTTCAATCTCATATGAGCAAGCTAGAGGAAAGAAAGAATGGGAGCAAGCCATGAAAGAGGATTATGATCGAAGAATGTTTGGTATGCTAGAGGTGAACATTAAGGGGGGATAGTAATATAATGTTCCCCTGTTATTTGTATTTTTTCTGTATTATTCTAGCCAATCTTAAGGTGGATGTTAAGGATTAAGATTGTCTAGAAAATTGTAGAATGATTATAGAGCCTTCCACAAGCTAGAACATTCCTGGAGCTATTCTAGAAAATAATATTGTAAGATATGTTCTAGAAAAGAACATTCCAGGTTTAAGAGTTTTCTAGAAAGCTAGAAGCTTCTAGGCTTCAAAGGTTCTATAACTATATATATGTGATTGGAGAGAGCCTCTGGATGGCTGCTGGATACAGCATTCAGATTGCTATTAGATATAGCATTTGGATAGTTTCTGTACATGGCATTTGTGATGTAATGAATGTTAGATGAATATAATTTTCCGGGTTATTCAACTATGTTTTGCCTTGCCTCTTTTCTGTTTGTTGCTATTATGTTTTGCCCTGTCTTTTGGTGTTTATTGGGCCTGTTTCTACATGATATCAGAGCTGAGTTATGGATTCGAATCCTCTTGGGTAATGCTAAAGGGGTTGTTGAAAAAAAAAAAGATTTAGTTAGAGGATCAACCCAAGTTCAACTAGAGTTTCAACTAGATCTAGCTAGAATGTTTTCCTGGTTTAGCTAGAATGTTTTCTAGGTTCAGCTAGAGGACCATCAAGAGGTTTAGCTAGAATGTTTTCTGGTTCAGCTAGAGGTTCAGTTAGAAGTGTATTCCTAGAGTGATTTGTTTGCAGCGCTGAGATATTGCTGGAGTGATTTGTTTGTAGGGTTGATATATTGCTAGAGTGATTTTTGTTTGCAGGGCTATTGTTGGAAATGCAAGTTGGAACAAGCTAGAGGTATTGTTGGTAGTGATGATGAAGAAGATGACTTTTCAGCTAGACAAAAGATAATGAGTGTTGAAGGCTTAAAGTTTCAATCTCATATGAGCAAGATAGAGGGAAGAAAGAATGGGAGTAAGCCATGAAAGAGGAATATGATCGAAGAATGCTTGGTATGTTAGAGGTGAACATTAAGGGGGGATAGTAGTATAATGTTCCCCTCTCTTTTGTATTTCCCCTATCTTTTGTATTTTCTTTGTATTATTCTAGCCAATCTTAAGGGGGGATGTTAAGGATTAAGATTGTCTAGAAAATGATAGAATGTTTTTAGAGCCTTCCACAAGCTAGAACATTCTTGGAGTTGTTCTAGAAAAGAATATTCTAAGATATGTTCTAGAAAAGAACATTTTAGGTTTAAGAGTTTTCTAGGAAGTTAGAAGCTTCCAGGCTTCAAAGGTTCTATAGCTATATATATGTGATTGGATAGAGCTGTTAGATAGAGCTTTTGTATGGCTGTTAGACGCAGCCTCTGGATGGCTACTGGATACGGCATTTGGATGTAATGCAAGTTAGATGAATATATATTTCTGAGTTTATTCAACTTTGTTTGCCCTGCCTCTTTTCTGTTTGTTTCTATTATGTTTTGCCCTGTCTTTTGGTGTTTATTGGGCCTATTTTTTACATCTACGGTTTTAGTTAGTTTGCTTTAATTTATCAATCCATACTATGGTTAGTGAAGTTGCTGTTCTATATTAGTATATTTCAGTATGTGTTGGGTAATGCTATCTACTAACAATCTGTACTATAGTATTGCATGTTATCAATCTGCATTGTACAAATCACATCAAGCCGTGCAAGTTGCTGGGTTTGTTGTTTGTTGTTATTCCAATAGGCTTGTTGTTTGTCATGTGCAAATATATTGTTGTTCATAATTAATCACTTGTGGAGTTAAGGTTAGATAAGTAATACAATCTCAGTATTGACATTAGGCTGTGAATCAAGTAATAACATTGTTAGTAGTGAATCTTGGTGAATGTTCTGTTGTTTATACTAGCTGCATGAATCCAATATTGTTCGTTATGAAATTGTTCCTCGTTTGTTGTTTCCATTGTCAGGTTAGGGTTTGATATATGTCACCATTTCAGTACTGACATTACTATAATAGTAGAGCAAAGAATTTCAGTTTGGTGTTTCCTCATTATTCATAATAGCAATTGTGTTGGGTGAATATACTCTTCTTTGCTAATTAATTGATCTGAGCAGTTCTCCACTAGATTTGATGTAGATTTGTAATTGTTCTAAAAGGCTTGCCACCAAAATTATCATATCGTTAGTTTTAGAATTTGTAATTGCATGCATTAACGGTTGTGGCTTGCCACCCACGTGCACAATTTATTTTAATTCTAGTCACTATATGCTCTCAACTTGCCCATTCTAAGATCTCAGTGATAAAAAAGTGCTAGAATTTGTACATGAATACTAGGTTATTGTCAAGATTATCAAATATTTCAGTTTGAGACACAATATTAGATGTATCTAAAATAAAAATGGCCACAAAAATAGGACAGATATGTATCATCTTATCTGAACATGTCGCCATGTATTTGGATATGCCATTATCATATCCATTGTATATGTCAGCAAATTAATATTCAAGCCATATCCATATATTTATGGACCATATTTGAATGTTTCTTTAACATGTGTACTATTTTATATATTTTCTACGGATAATTTTGTGCCATATTGTAGCAAAGGGGGTCTAAAAAATGATCACTTCCTATGCCCATATCCTTATCTCGATAACATTAAAAGGTAAATCACACTCTTATTTGAGGTTTGATGAGTTTATCCCTAGCATCTGATATGTTGAGTTGCTTTTCCCCTTCTCTAGTTTGGTTGGGTATTGTTTTGTTGGTTGTCTTGGATAGTAATCTCAAGGTCTATTAGCAGTTTGATGGAGTCGCCATGGGCTCGCCTCTTTCCCTGGTAGTTGCTAACCTTTTTATGGAATACTTTGAGGACCTTGCCCTTAACTCCTTCCCACTCAAACCCAGATGGTGGAAACGTTACGTGGATGAGACCAACGTTTGTTGGCCCCACATCCTTGATAATTTGGAGCGGTTCCACTCTCACCTTAACAATTTGTTGGATTGCATTCAAGAATCACCAAGGAGATTGAATATGACAACCAACTTCCTTTCTTGGACATTCTTATCATAAGGAATAAGGATGACTCTCTCTCGCAGTGTCTTTAGGAAATCTACCCACACTGACCTTTACCTCCATGCTTCTTCTCACCACCATCCCACCCAAAAAATGAGTGTGCTTAAGACTCTTGCCACCCATGCTTATCGCATTTGTGATAAGGAGCACATTGACCAAGAGCTAGCCCACCTTTTCTAGGTTTTTAAGCTTAATGGCTATCACCATAAATGTATCTCTTGAGCCTTTAACTGGGCAAAAAGTCAAGCTTACCCCAATCCTAAGCTTGATGTCCCAAGGACTACTTGGGTGGCCACCCTCCCCTACATAGATGGCCTCTCAAATAAAATATCAAAAATCTTATACAAGAAAGGCCTCTTATGTACCTTCAAACCCATCTCAACCCCCAAGAATCTTGTCCCTTCTACCAAGGATCCCAAAGATATCCTTATCAACTATGGTGTCTATAAGATTGTCTACCCCTTTGGAACTCCATACATTGGGGAGACAGGTCAATCCATTAGCACGAGGATCAAAGAACACAGTGCAGACAATAGGTACAATCACATTGCTAAATCTGTCCTAACTGAGTACTCCTTCAAGACCAAACACCACATTTGTCTTGAATGCACCCAAGTCTTCTTTTTAAACAAGCTCAAGTCTACGATCCAATTTATTGCTATCCTCTTCCTGATCATGGATCATTGAGTATGATCCAAAACATCGAGACAAAAACATACATAGTTGAATCTAGAAGCTCTCTAATCATTATTATGGACTGTGGAAAGCTCATGCCTACTATTGATGCCCTACATGGGAGGGAAATTGTTTTCAAAGCAAAGCTTCTTGAGAAGCTGAGGATCAAACTCTCAAAGTGGATCGCAGACTTGACCTTCTTAAAACATTGTTGAGATAACCATATCATTCCCTCTTTTGCTTAGATTATGCATCATCTCTAGAACTAGCATACTTCTCACATCTTTGAGCGTGTTGGTCTAACCTTGCTCAGGTCGATAATCCAAGGTACCAGAGTGTTGCTCAATTAGATTTCTACTAGGCTTTTCTACCTGCACCTTGAACTAGCAGGTTCACTACGTTATGACTTGTGGGCATTACTAGATACTCAAATGCATGTCAATCAAGCATTTGAGCACTCATGCCACTCATCATTTGCCTACCATCCATCTGCTTCCACACACATGCAAGTTCAATAAGGAGGTGAAAATCATTGAAAATCATAAGTATTGAGAGTCAAATCCACACATCACCTTCAAGGTTGCTCATCATAGGTGATCTCCACATTTGGCATATGGAGAATACCTCAAATGCCATTCATATCACTTCTTGACTTCACTCAAATGAAGGTAATTTACATGAAGAACATGAAAAGAACACTAAGTCATGCTAAAGAGTCATCAAAAGAAAATCAAATGAAGTCTAAGTGATGAAATCCACTCACCACCTCCTAGCCTGCCCTTCCTAGGTGGCCTTGACCACCTTGCATGGACTCCACATCCTTCACAATACACTCTCTGGATGACATCCCTAAACCCGCCCAGCCTGGGTGGCTTTCACACCTTGACATGGAATTCACATCAAATAATCCATACTACCCCTCTAAACCCGCCTAGGCACTTAGGCATGGATTTTATGTGAAAGGATATGTTTTAAAATGTCATTTTTTAATCCCACATGCATAAGATGAGTGTAATTTGTTACTGAAAATCCTTTATATCAAGTCTTAATTTGATGTGTTTCTTTTTGTAGGTGATGGAGGATCCAAGGAGGTGAATGATGAGATCTCATACATGAGAAGTTCAGAAGGCAGAGGAAAGTTGCTCAAGTTTGTCATCGTCACCATATGGAGGAGAGCTCCTACATCAAGTTCATCTTACTTTAAAGACTTCGTAGACATCAACGCCACGCATGAGGAGTCATCATCCAGAGTTGTCTACTTCATGTACATCCATCATATGCAAGTCTACTACAAGAAGAACTCTCATCAGACACTAGTCTACTCCATGAGTCCATGCAACTGTCCAGAGGCATGATCCTGCACAAGCACAACAACATCTCAAGATGAGAGATGAGCATGATCATCAAAGCGGTCCATGAGTTACATCAAGACAAAAAGAAGAAAATATTCTAAGCAAAGTGAACTTGAAGTGAATCACACTAGTTCATTCAAAGATACTGAGGTGGTGCATACACATCATCAAGCCAATCACATTCTACCATGTAAGAGGGCCCACCATAAAGATACTCCAAAGATGCTTATCACCTTGGAAATTGTGCCTTCATTGCCTCTTTCATGTTCTAAAATTAGTAAATTTTGTAACAAACTACCTTGTTGTCTCAATCTTGGCCGTTGATTGCTAAATCAATTTGAGCCATTCATTGTAATTCTTGAGTTCTATATAAGGCTCACTTCTCACATTTGTAAACGAATATATAAGAGATGAGAGATTAGAAGTAGAGATCAAGTAGGAGTAGAGTAGAGAGGGAACTCTTCGAAGTCATGAAGAGAGACATGAGATTGTTGTAATCACACATTTCAAAAGTAATACAAGCTCATTGTTGTTGTTTTGCATGGTGATCTTGTGGCCTTGAAATGTTAGCGTGGTTTCAAGTTCTTGAATATGGCGGAGGTGTGTTTCCAAGAAGCTTAAATAGTAGGGTAGATAAAGTTCATTGATGTGATGTATATGCTAAATATATTTGATGAACTTCTCCTTGGTTCATACTTTTGATGGTTTGTCGCTGGCAAGTCATCATGCAAAGTTAGCCTGAACTACATTTGCTTAAGTTTGACTATGAATGCTCTTTCAAACTACACTAGTTGTGGGTGTTTGGATGGAGGTTTACAGTATGAAAATCATTGAGTTACCTTTGGAGATTGCACCTGCTTCATGTAATTGTTGGTTCTCATGGTGAAGCAAAGTAAGGTTACACAAGGGATTTGTCTATCGTAGCATGTGCATTATATCATTGTTCTTAGATTAGAATCCTCTCAACCCTTTCTCTTTTTTCATTTTCTTATAATCAATTTGAAAAGTTCCATTTCATAAGAAGGAAGTAACTTGTTTGAATGGATTGAGGTGACAATTCTACGTAAGTCCCTTTGTGACAAAGCAAATCACATCAGACCACTGAGGCTATCCATTGTAAATCACGTACAAGGAACCTTGGAGTGTTCTTGTTTGATCATATAGCTTAGCATTCGAGACGCTTTGTTCAAGAGAGGATAGAGCACTTGGTGTTGTATTCTAATGTTGTTGTCAAGAAAACATCATCAACATGAATGACTCATCATTTCAACCTAAAATTATGACTCTGTCATTGAAGTGAATAGCAAGGTCATGACAATCACTGTCCAAGCCAGAATGCACATGTAACAAATAGCGCAACAACCTTTTTACGCACAAGAACCGAGAATGCCAATGGCTAAACCATCACTATGGCTGGCTAGGAAACAACACATACAAACAAAACATTGTTTGCATGGATTGTTTAGAAGCCTCAACGCAATGATAGCAGCAATAATTCTGCCTTTAAACACACAACCTTGCATAGAATGTATACTACATCCAGTTAAAAACAAACACCAACTGTGAGTTCTTTAAAACAAACACCAATTGTTACTTCTGTAACTGAAAACAATCAAACACAAAAGCATTTGCAATTTTTCCAAATAGTGCTGACTTTCCAACTATTTCCCATGTCATTCCTTGCTTTGTGCTAGCAGCTTTTAGTAGGGACTGTTGCTGCTACGCAGCTCTTGTTTATTTTGAAACCGATAATCAACTTAAATGATTTTAAAAAAATTGTGTTTTGTTACTTGTATCTTACAATCACTAAGAATGTTTCTAAAAGGAAACTAATGCACACAATAGTAAATATTAGCATGCAGCCAGTAGTTTAATCAAGAGATAAATGGGTAGTTAACTCATTAAAATCTAATGGTTATGGTATGGCACCATCTATGGTATAGTGCACCCTGAATGCTGAATAAACACTGCTAATGTTAACTAACAGGTATGAACATGTAAGAGACCAATACCTAAGCAACCACCTTATTTATTAACTGACTTTATAACTAACAAACTTAGCATTTTCTAACTGGAAGCCTCACTTACTCTATTCTAACTGCTAACACAACACTCACTCAGTGAGGAGTGTCTATCTAGCATTCAAGATGCACCATACCATAGATGGTGCCATACTATAACCATTAGATTTTAATGAGTTAACTGCTTGTTTATCTAGTGAATAAACTACTACCTGCATGCTAATTTTTACTGCTATGTGCATTAGTTTCTTTTTAGAAACATCCTTTGTGACATTGAGATACAAAGTGTAGTTTTTTTTTAAAATTATTTATGTTGATTATCAGCTGAATGGAAACAAAGCACAATAAATCCAATCGATCATACTTTTTTTAATGATTCATTAAAATAAAAAACTCTTCCAATCCCACCTTGGAGAGGAGTAGCCTGGAGAGCAACTTGTTCAGCAATACTGAGAGCCATGGAAGGTGGTCTTCAAATAGCAAACAATGGGCTGCAAAAACACTTTCGACCCCACACATTCTACCAAAAAAACTCACACTATTTTCTATGAACATTTTGCAAATGTTTGTATACAAAGAAATCCTTAAGGATCCTCCTATACCTACAAAAATGTATATACAGACTATTTAGGTGACCACGCTACTCATGCTAATTCCAATCTCTTTATTTTGTCAGCCTACAAAGCTCCTATTTCATATGTATCATTGTTCTTGCATGCTCATATTGGAAAAGAGTGCCTACTTTTCCCATTGTAAGATACAACATTCGAATTTATAGATATGGATCTCATGGTTGTAGTACAAAGGATGAGATTGTGCAGTGTGATAAAACAACTCATTCTCTTCTCCATCTAAAATCTGAAGATGGCGCAGTGTAGAAATGATATTTTTTACCATTGCTTGGTGAAAATGTTTGTGTAAATGATTTCCCAAAGCAAGTTATTTAGAGTAAAATTTTTTTGTCAGTGGATTTTGAAACCTTAAATTAGTTTGATTAAATTTTCAATATTTTCTGTTTAAATTTGAATCGAAAGAGCAATGGATTGTAAAGAGGCATTATTAACAAATTTATAATAATTTTAAAATGTCACCAAAATAAATTGGAAAAATAAATCACAAATCACAGTGGACAATGGAATCCAACTCAGTTTTTGATAATTAATTTCGGCTCGTTATCTCACACAGAAAACAAAAATAAACACACACACAATTTCTTAACAGGGAAACAAAACTTGTTCCCCTGAACACTAAACCAAGTAGCTATCTGTGATATGTCTCGACCAAACCAATTTGAAAGCACGTTGAAGAATTAAAGTAATCAAATAGTCTTGAGCTTTAGAAACATGATAAGAACAATCAAAGCCTCTTCTACAAAATCATTATTTCTATTATTTGTTTTGTTTTCTATCGATGAAAAATTGACTAAAATGTTTTTAAAAATAAATTAGAAATATCCAGTGAAAATAAACATGCATATAACGTTGAAAAATATTCAATTAATCTCTAGATAGACGGGTAGTTAATGGATTGAGTTCTAATGGTTATGGTATGGCACCTTCTATGGGTATGGTGCATCTTGAATAGATGTTGCCCTCCCTTAGAGGGTTATACTTTTTCAAACATAACAAAAACTTCAGTCAGAAGCCAGGGCAAACAAGTAGAGGCAATATGATCTATAAACATTTAGGAGTTATGTACGAAATATTCCTTTAGGAAGAGTCATAGAGTTAAGAAGTAAATTAAGTACCCGTACATGAACATTACATTACACTCGTTGAAATGAGAACTCAATGGAGTGTGATTAATGTATGGTTTATGTTTGTGACTTGTTAATCAAGTATACATTTAAAATTTTGATATTCTAATAGAACTTTCAGAATTTTGAAATGGTAATCATAGCTCATTTATCATGTATTTTTAACTTTTAAAATTTTGACATTTCCTTGTGATCTTTAAGAACTGCAAAATGCTAACTCAGACCATGGCAAAGAGTGAATTCTAAAATCGTGCCTATAGCTTGGACAAATGAACTCTTGGGACTAGCTCATGAAGAGTTGATATTTTGAGAGAACATCAAAAAATTTTATGGAGATGGTTCTTCTTTCTTTGTTTACAATTTTGTTATGGTGGCATTGGTTTCCTTTTAAGAATAGTAGAATTGTAGAAAACATGTTTCACATTGTCTACAATTTGCTCTTGGTGTGTACAATCGTTTGCTAATTTTTTTTTAATGTTATTCATCTAATCTATCACCCAATTCCATGCACAAGTATCCATGTATCCAAAATGGATGTTGTAGACTTCTAAAATCGATCATCACCTTGTGACACATTTGTCCTAGGATCCTTTTCATGTCCCTTTCCATCATCCAGTTAATTAAATAAATAATATTTAATTAATTAACCTTTTTATCCATATTTCCCAAAATTAATTAAAAAAATAGATATTTATATAACTAATCCCTTTTCCCTTTTAGCTAAATTAATTAAATACATTATATTTATTTAATTAATTCAAATTTCCCACATCATCATCCTTCTTAAATAATTATTTAAATAATTCTATTATTTGATTAATTATTGAGAGTCACATGTCCAACTAAAGTTAGTTATCTAGATTCATTGAACCTAGACACTTCCACAAAAGTCAAACTAACTTTTCATCTCCACCACTCATTTCATACAACATCTCTTAATCCTAGTCATTCATAGGATATGCCCTAGAAGCCTCTATCCTTTCCCTAAAGTTGTCTCATTGAATCTCAACCATCCATTAAATCTCTTAATCTTAGCCATCCATCCTATTATCCAAGTATCTATAAATCAAACATCAGCCAAGCCATTATCATCCATAATTTGAATGCAAAAATTTATGCTGTCAAAGTGAGCAACCAATATATCAAAATCATTATCAAATATCTTTGAAGCATCAAGAACTATTGTGGTAATATCATTTGGTTATTTACATTATATTTCTTTATTCCTTTGATCTTTTATGATGTGATGTTTAAGTATGGAATAGGTACTTTGATTGATGCATTGTCCTTTGTTTGATTCCATGTTTCTGCATACATGGATGCAACCACCATAATCCTCAAATATAATGCTAGATACTACCCAAATATGTATTTGTATCTCAATATATCCAAAATATAGTCAAGAAACATATTAGATACAACCAATACAAAATTTGAGCACTAACCTGCAATGAAAGAAATGAAAGAACTAATAAATATAATTAAAATGAGAAAACTTATTCAACACATGTCCCTCATCTTTAATTTCTTTTTTTATTGTATCTTTTTGCCTATATAATTTTTATGTGGAATTACATATGCCATATACCAATCACACCTTATTTAGAGCCTCTAAGGTCTTCTAGAGTTAATCTTGAACATTAATTTCTCTCCTTGAAGTCATTGCTGAGTAGAGGTTCAGTTTGATGTCATTATTTAAGTATGTGTCACACATTTGCTATTTGGTTGACAAGGGGATTGAACCTTCATGGCAAGCTCCTAACTAGCCCCAACCATTCCTTCTATCCTAGAACAAGTACTTGAAGGATTTTAGATGTATAGAGGTTTGAATTTCATTTCTTATTGTTGTCATTTTAGTATTTTGTTAGTTTAGATCAGTTATTCACATTTATGTGTATTTTTACATTGCTAAGGTATTCTTCTGTGTGCTTTTGTCTTCTGGTGTGTAAGCCATTTAGGTTTTGAAAATAAACATTATTTTTCTACTAGCTAGGGATAATAGCACAAAAAATGGACTACAACATGCATATTGAACAACATGACACACTAGCATCTGAGAGAGTGAGTTATTGAGCTTGTTTTGCATGTCCCATGTTGCCTTCTACTTACTATTCTATAGTTACTTTTCTATTTATGTTCTTGTACTTTATGTTATTCCCATTTTCATTTCTTGGCTCTATATTTTTCTTGATCATACATAGTTTATTTAGACAGAGTACCTTTTATAGGATTAAGGTATTTTAAATTTTTGTTATAAAACATCAAGCAAAAGAACAAAGCATTATATCACCTTAGTATTATCTAGTATAAAAAATGATTTAGTTGAGAAGCTTTAACATAGCTAGGATAATTAGCTTTTCCACTTTACATTTTAGTGAGCCTGCCTCCTTAGATCACTGCACTCACCTTCTCTACATTTCATCTACTAAAACACCTCTTTCTTATTCCTTTTATAAGTTTCACCACCTAATCATCATCCACTTCTCGATATGTGCCAAGGAGTATTCAAATCAACATGTCTTCCTTTGCACCTACCACTTCCACCTTTGATCACTCTAACTTTCTATATGCACTACCTTCTACAACATTGCCTCCTCTATCTTCATTTTCACTATTTGATTTCCACCATATAGAGGAGGCCTTTCATCACGAATTTGCCCTTCATGCCACAAACTATGAAATTCCACAAAGGGTATAGCATCATTTGGCTAAATTTCAAACTCACCTCTCTATTGATTCTGTTGAAATGCTCTATGCTTCTTCATCATCTTAAGGTCTTAGATTTCTTGCGAGTAGCAAGACTCATTGTACATTTCCATGCTCCTTTCCTCTAGCATCCAGTGATCAAATTAGGGAGTCCCATTCTAATCTAACTCATACCTAGATCTCGTTTCTCTCTCTTTACACCAAACACACACCCAATTCTACAAATGTTATCACTTCTTCTATTCTACCTACTAATATAGGCACCTCTTCATCATCTAACACTTGTAACCATATTTCTAGCTATGGGTTCATCCCTCCTTCATATCATTTACCCTTTACCTTTGTATTTGGGCTTATTGATGCATCCTAGCCCCTATGCTCTCAATCATTATGATCTCCTCTCTTACTCCTACCATCTCTATGATTGATACCACTATTATGCTCAACACCACTGACCCTATTATTAACTAATTAATTTAAAATATGGGCAGCCCCTAGTCTCTTCTATGTTGCAACCCATGACCCCACAATATTATCACTAAAGTTTCCATTCTCTAGAGATTCTTGCTACCCCTCTATCATGCCCACATTTCACATGCAGTCACAACACGCTAAACCGTGTGTCATGTCCACATGCGTCATGTGGTCATGATACGAACTATCAAAAATTTTTCTTTACTACTTGAGATTTCCCCCTCGCACTCGTAAGCGTGCTCGGTTGCGTATGTTTAAGGCGTCAACGATAATGTTGTTAACAGAATAATAATCTTACGTGCGCATTCTCCAGGTTTGGTCTTTCTATCTTTGTTAGATGGTGATCACTATGTTTATGTCAGTTTAATTTGCAACGTTTAGGATTTCCTTGGTAGGTGGTTGATCTTTAAAGTGGATTTCCCAGTTTATCTCAATACTGGCTCACATTCCTACTTTTATTACATTCCATCATCTATTTATTTTAATTTATCTATTATTTCAATAAATTGTCTCATTTTCATAGTCTACCATTTGGTAATAATTTAGTTTTGAAATCGTAGTTTCTATTATGGATCGATCTATTGAGTTTTAAATATTAACTATCAAAATTAATTGTCTTATCATTTCTTTAAATAAATATTTTAATATATATTTATTTAAATATTTTATTATTATTTTTCTTTATATATATATATATATTTTAATCCCCCTCTCACCACGAATAAACGATTAATAATATATATACTTTTTTAAATACATTACAATTATTTATATATATAAATAATTATTAATGAAATAAATCTTCTTATTTAATTAAAACACCCACAATTATATAACAATATCATATATAAATGTGTATATATATATATATATATATATATATATATATATATATATATATATATATATATATATATATATATATATATATATATATATATATATATATATATATATATATGCACACACACACACACATATACACATTTATTTTTATTTAAAAAAAACAATTTAAACCATGCTAATGGAAACTCCACTCATATTTTAATATCACTATATTATGAAATTACAACTCATAGCAATGTATTAGAAATAACCCTAACCCTAATTTTTATTTGTGCTTGTGTTATGCTGCAGGGCATGGTAGAACGGCGGCGCTGGTCACATGAGAGGCCGGAACTATGGAGGTGGGCGGATGCAGGGTGTGTGGTGGGGAGAGCTGCAATGTGCGGCGGTGAGGAGGCCAACACAGGTAGCGGAATGGAGTTCAGTGCGTGGGCCGCGAAGTTTCCACGGGCGGAGGTGTGGGTATAACCACAGCGGGGATGTGGAAAGCTGCAACGGTTTCAGTGAAGGTGGGGGTGTGGGGAGGGGCGGAGCCCCACCCACATCCCACTTCATGGGGTGTGGGTGGGGCTCCGCCCCTCCCCACACCCTCTTGTAATATGATTTCGGTGGGGGTTTGAACCCCCACCCTTATTCTTTGTAAATTTTATGACTATGTATTGTTTGAAACTGCAAACTCTCTTCTCAGTTTATTTCATTTGCTAATTTGTAATTTCTAATTAATACTAATTAAATATATAAATATATATATATACACACACACAAGTATAACACATTTTCACAATTTCATTTAAATTAAACTATATATATATATATACACAAGTGTATCAATTTTCACAACTTCATTTGATAATAGAATATATATACATATATATATATATTTAAATCATATCGTAGTTTCATAATTCCTACAACAATTTAGTTTATGAACTAACGAATGCCAGAAAATAAATAACCATTTAGATCTATATATATATTTTTTATCTAATAATTTTAATCTATCAAGTTACATTTTAACTCAAATCAAAATTAACGATTAAGAGTAAATATAGTGAACTAATAAATCTTCCACTTTAATAACCAAATAAACAGACAAGTAAATCGATTTAGATTATATTGCATACTTAAATCTAGTTTTACTTTTGTTTTCAAAGGCAAATTTGCATCTTATATAATCTATTATATATAAAATTTCCACTAAAGCATACAAGAGATAAATTTTAACTTCTTGACTAAATCAAGAACTAATTCCACAACTTAGCAAATTTGTTAAACAAGAATCAACAATTGTAAGATTTCACAACTCACAAACACTCTAAGGGAGGAATTACTTTCTTCTCCCAATACAATTTTTTTTTTTACAACTTTTAGCGGGAGCAATCTCTCCTCTTTAAAAGAAACTTATCCAGGAAGAAAAATTTAAAGAGACCAAGCTCTCATTACAAATAGAAAGATAAAACATTTTCTCTAAATAAGGAAAAACTCCTCCAATCCTCTCAACATGCTCCAAAATAAACCTGCATGACAAACAAGGAAGAATACACCACACAACAAGCTCTCCTCCCTACCATAGACCCGCAAGAGGGTCACCCCTGAGCTAGGGAGATCATCCACATACCCAGGGAAGAAAAGTTCAATAACACTTCACAACATTGATTCAACAATCAAGCAAACAACATTCAAACTCCCATGGTTTTACACACAATACAAAGACTCAGTTGAGGTGAGTTCAAAGGGGGTAGGGAAGTAGACTCACTCAACTCAAGGTGTCATTCTTCACAACTTTTTATCACAACTGATCACATGGCCTCAAGCCAACAAAATTACTCTTTCTCATGGCCTGAAGCCATCCAAATAATCAACTTCCAGGGATATCCGAAATAGGCTTTCAAGCCTTAAAGCCCTCTTGGCTCAAAATAACCAACATGCCCTCAAGCATTTCATATACCAAGAAACAAGAATACACCCGAGGAGGTTCACACCTTCCCTTCCCTACACATGATGAGCATTGTCTTCCAACTGGAAGAAGCTCTTTCAAACACCCAACACAAATCCAAAACAATAGAAATAACACAAAGACAATCTTTGCAAAACAACATACATAACAAGTAACAGATCATACAAGGTGAGTAGTCTTGTTCACTAACCTTTACAAGCCCTATTATGGATGTAATCTGAAGAAGAGCTCCACCCTTAGTCTCTTCCTCCAAGTTCTCCTTCTTTCCACAATCCAACCCCCTTACTCTCCTCCTCCTCTCTCTTTTAAAACCAATTCCCTCCATTTTTCCTTATTTCCCAAGTGGCATTAAAAAATTAAACCCACTCCTCATCCATTATCCTAGTAGACTTAAAACAATTAACGCCACTCAAGAGGTCCCCCACTATAGCCCTTTTACAACACATGGAGGAAAAAAATAAATAATTAAAATACAATTAAGGAGTGAATGGATGACACACCACCCCTTTAATGGGGCACTCCCACCAAAAGAGAGGCACAAAGAGACAAAGCACTCTATTATTGGGGAATCATGGGGTCATTCCATGACTTGGAAGTGGGCCTGAGTGTGGATTCCACTCATCCCATTATCCCCATGCTTCCAAATTCGTCACTTAACTTCACTATGAAGTAAGAGTGACTATATGGAGGCTATCCCAAGGTTATCCTAGTCAAAAGGGTCCCTAGACCCATGGGGTATAACCCAGGGTTGATTTTTACCTAGTTAGAACTCCCAGAGTCAAATAAAAACACAAGGAAAGGGTTTAAAAGAAATAAAGTTTAAACAAGATTCAAAACAACATTTCTTACAACACATATCACAATATAAGTAAATTGGAAAATAGCCCTAATTCCCTTGACCTCATGCAACATTACAACATTACAACATTACAACATTTCACCAAACACGAAGTTGATCTTAGTTCTTCATGGAACTAGATCGGCTCACAAGGGATAAAACATAGGGTATGGAATGATCTCCTGTATTTGTGGTTTCGTTAGCAATACTTGCACACTCAATCTCGAAGTTAATAACACATAAAGATATCATAGCCGAAGCAATTTAAATACATGCATACCTAAACATTCTACCATATAAACATACTGAAATCACATTAAAGTTCCATTTTTAATATTATCCATTCATCATTTTCTTAAAAGAAACATCTAATTATCCTTGCACAATTACTTTATTAAAAGTAACATCTAATTATCCTTGCACAATTATTTTCTTAAAAATCAATTAGGTTAAATAAACAAGATTCCAGGATCAATAGTTTCTCAGCATAAAAGTAATAGCAATAGCACTGCAAATAGTCTCATGAACAGAAGTGAAAAGGTAGGCCTCACATTCTCCCCCCCTAAGATTGTACTTCCTCCTGGAAGTCATCAAAGAGGTGAGGGTAAAAGGGTCTTCAGTCTCGTTGCATATTCCCATGTTGCAGTGACCTCATCGTACATATCCCACTAGACCCTAACCTTGTCCAGCTCGACCTCGAAGGCCCAGTGTCCTATTGGATTTAAGGCATACAACTGAGAGGGGGGGTGAATCAGTTGTATAAAACTTCTTGTTCTTTCAAACACTTGATTCTTCGTTGTTAGTTAACAGCATATCAATTAATCATCCATGAAAGCATAATACATAAACACAAGAGCAGATAAACATCAACACATTGAACACCAAGATTTTAACGTGGAAAACCCAGTTAAGGGAAAAACCACGGGGTGATTAACCCAAGGATTATTCTCTGTTAGAAGAATAAGAAAAAGAATGGCACTTGCCAATTAGGGCTCACTACCCGAGCACACTGCTCACAAAGAGGCCCACTGCCTACAAGGAGACACACTGTCTACAAAGTGATAAGAATCACAATCTTGAACTGGAGAATGACATCTCTACCATGTCCGGATCAGTTCCATTTAAGCCCAAAAACCTCTGCTCTGCCTTTCTCACTTCACTTCGCTATGCCACACTCATCCACACAATCCACACTACGAAATGAACTCACAAACTGTTATTTATACAAGACATCGACTTAGGAACAAACATCTAAGTCGGCAAACAACCATAAGAGTATCCGCAAGATGAATAACACATCCGGTCGGCCACCACAAGAACATTCGCAGGATGAACAACTCATCCGGTCGGCTAAACAGAGCAAGAACTTCATCCGGAAGAATAACTTCAATTCTGGGCTCTACTATCAATGCGGACCAACAACACAACCTCAACATGATCCAAGAACCTTCACAAGCCTGCCTGAATGACCAGGTACATCCGCACTTTCTTTACTTACTGGAGTCTCTTCTCTTCCTTATCTGGAACTTCAAGAACACTATCTGTCGCCACTGTCATAATGCAAGAGGTACTTCCGAAACTCCAAATCATACACAACTTGAGATGGCACATCACAAGGACATCCCAAAGACTCCTTCCAATCCGCAGATTAGGATTATACAGTTCCGGACCTCACCGGACCTTTTTGTGATCCTCTGTCACCTCTAAATACTTGCCGGAACCGGTTCTACACCGACAGCCACAACTCCTTCAGATCTTCATGCGGACCTCTAAAATCTTAACTGAAGCATCTCAAGACTCATATCTACAAACCCTTTAATCCGCATCCTCCAGTTCTCAACCTATACAATACATTTGCCTTCTTCTCATCACGGTTCTTCACTGTTCCTGACTGAGGCTAATTTTCTCAATATCCTCAGTACACAGCTCATCCAATCCTTCTTGTCAATGCAATATGAGTATGTTGACATCAATGACAACACTGGCTCACTCATACTTGCAACACGTCTGACGAGCCAATATGCGTATCTACTTCGAAGCCAATTGCTCATTTACCTCTGCTCGTATTCTCAAGGATGGGGGTCTGAAAGTGAGCCTTGCGGTTGTCAACCACTGCCAGCATGTGGTGAGATCTACCCACATCTCCAATTATCAGCTCGGATCCTCTGGCACGAGGCTGTCCCCCTGCTATAAAGCCCTGTGGACACTCTCTGGCTAGATGCACCATTCCACCACAAACATAGCATGGTCCCCGAGCCTGAATGTGTACCGTTTGTGTCCTGCTCAACGGCTGTTGCTGCGTAGGTCAGCCTGTGGAACTCTGTGATCCTCCAAAAGACTATTGGGATTGTGCAGGTCCTGCAGCTCGTGGCTGCTGTCGCTATTGTTGTTGTGGGGGTCTAGGAGGCAAGGGTGTAGAACTAAATCCTCCTCCCCTAGGTGGCGGAGGTGGCTTGCGGTGACTCTGCTGATGCTGTTGTTGTCCAGGATCCTGAAACTGAGGGCGAGAACTCTGCCCTCGTCCCTAAATCTCCTTAGCAATATAAGCCTTCTTGGCAGCATCACTCAAAGTCTGGGGATCTGCCATCCAGACAGGTCCTGCTATACTGTGGTTTAGTCCTTTGATAAACTTATGTACCAGGAGTTTCTTGTCATGGAGATACTCCACATATCTAGATAACTCTCTAAACCTACTCTCATAGTATGCCACTGAGAGTCCCCTCTGCTGTAGGTCATGGAACTCATCTATCCGACGCTGTTTGTAATAGTCTGATAGGTATCGCACATTGAAGCGCTCAATAAAGGTCTCCCATGAGAGGGTGTCTAAGTAGAGGCGACGCTTGCACTCCTTAGTGTGCCACCAGGTAGCTACTGCATCTCGTAGTAAATGTACTACCACACGGGCCTTCGTATTGCCCGCGTATGGACGCAACGTGAAGCACCTATCCAAGCTGATAAGCCAGGCCTCTGCCTCAGCTCCCTCTGTGGTTCCGATGAAAGTAGGAGGGTTCAATCTCAATATGTCCCTAATGGAATCTCCTTTATCTCTGCACTCTCTGATAGGCTCATCTGTATGATAATCATAAGGCCTGGAAACTAATTGCTCTATTCGCACTATCTCATCATGCTTGGCATGATGTGTGGGGCTCCTGCTACGGGCCCTGTCAGCTAAACCAACCTTCTCTGTATCAGGCAACTTGACATAAGGCTCCACACGTGGTACTCCCTACAGCTCTACGCGGGGCTCCACACATGGCTCAACATGAGTCTCAGCTTGTGGCTCCACGTGTGGCTCCTCTCGCGAAACATTGTGGGGCTCAGCATGTGGCTCTATGCGCGGCTCAACTACAACCGGTGGAAGCCTAACTAAGATAGCCTGTAAGGCTTGTAATATCTGTGGTCCCATTTCTGGTGAGGCTGGTGGTGCCTGCGGTACTTGAGGAACTGGTTGTGTCAGTAGAACTAACTGAACCTGTGGAATTGGTTGATCTAGTGGGACTGGCTGATCCGGTCCCACAGCTGAAGAATCAGTGTGCACCTTGGTGGGTGGAGTACGGAGGGTTAGTGTTCGCTGAACTCATCTGGGAAGCATCCTACAAAATGAGGTAACCGCTAATCAATTTGGTTGCGGAAGTGATAATGTGCCTAAACAAGCCCAGTGTTAAAGACAACCTGGGCTCTGATACCAAATGTCATGCCCACATTTCACATGTGATCACAACACGCTAAACTGCATGTCATGTCCACATGTGTCATGTAGTCATGATACGAACTATCAAAAATTTTCCTTTACTACTTGAGATTTCCCCCTCGCACGCGTAAGCGTGCTCGGTTGCGTATGTTTAAGGCGTCAACGATAATGTTGTTAATAGAATAATAACCTTACGTGCGTATTCTCCAGGTTTGGTCTTTCTATCTTTGTTAGATGGCGATCACTATGTTTATGTCAGTTTAATTTGCAACGTTTAGGATTTCCTTGGTAGGTGGTTGACCTTTAAAGTGGATTTCCTAGTTTATCTCAATACTAGCTCGCATTCCTGCTTTTATTACATTCCATTGTCTATTTATTTTAATTTATCTATTATTTCAATAAATTGTCTCATTTTCATAGTCTACCATTTGGTAATAATTTAACTTTGAAGTCATAGTTTCTATTATGGATCGATATGTTGAGTTTTAAATATTAATTGTCAAAATTAATTATCTCATCTGTAACGCCCCGCCCTAAACACCTTAGAGAAATTTGCATTTATGCTATATGAAACAAGAATTTTTTTTTTTTTTTAAGTGAATAAGATATCAAATTAATGTTAACATAACTGATTATACCATTTAAACTTACAACATGTTCTATAAGGTTTCAAGGCTGCATCACTTACAAATTAACTAACATAATTTGACATACATTACTAACATCAGTAACTGATCTAAATCCAATGCATAATTAAATAACATATCCATATTTATTGCATGTCATCAAATAATATAATCTCCATGATCAAATACATAACTGAAATGTTTTTTGTACACATAAGTACATCATTACATTATTTACAATGGCATCCTCTGACTACATCAAAATTACATATACATCTTCCTCACTGGTACACGATCAATTGTCTGAAACGGAGATAATTATTTTCTGCACATGAACTCCAACAAGGGATAACCAATGGATAAGAAAGCTCTTCCACCTAACCATGTGGAACCCTAAGGTCCACCCCCCAAGCTAGGAGTTAACATGAAGTCCCAAACAACCACAGTCAGGTAGCCAAAAGACAAAGAATAACCAACTCTAATACCACACACAACCATGACATAACCAACACAATGCCACTACTAGAAACAATACATAACATATGAGGAGAGACCATACAAGGAATGCTAGGTCGCAGTAGGGAGAGTGTCATCGCACGGTCCTAGCATGGGTTATCCTGACAGCCTCTCGCTAGGCGCCGGCCCCCATCTATGGTTATCTTGATAGCCTCTCACTAGGCACCGGCCCCATAGGGTGACACATGCGGAATCGACCTTCCTCTCATGAGGACAAGGAAGTTAATCATGCCAACCAGGCCTTCTCAACCCATCCTTAGTCTAAACGAGCACTACAAGCCTAGGTGAGGAAATCCATTAATCTTGTTTAATGTGAAACCTACCCTTAACCCCCTAATTCTTTTTAGGTTATCACTTAATTAATCTACTTTCAACGGGTTATCCTGACTGCCACTTTGAGCGCCGGCCCCACATTGAAAGCCACTCTCCTTGCTAACACCTAGTAAACCCTAACTATCAAATAAGATAGATAACATCATCCTACAGATACAAACGATCATAACAAGGCGGTATCCCACTTATATACCAAACATAATCATAAGGCAAACTCTTAAATCATTATCCAAAGCAACACATTTTTTTATTGGACCTTTAGGATTCATAGGTCTCTCCATTCCACAACTCATATCTAGGCTCAAACAAGATGAGTACGACTAAATGGACGCCACTACATCCACAGGAAATACACTCATCTTTGACTAGGTCAAAAACCAATTACAATGTCCATAGACTTACTTACATGAAACTCCTCATCATTAAATATTTAATCAAGCTAAATTTAGGTTAATCACATTAAACCAATGCAATGAATCGACTAATTTTCTTACTTGAACCCTCTAAATAAATAAATATTTCTAAACAATTACCACCTCAATCCTTTCAACACATATTACATCTCCTTATCCTAATAAATTGAATTTACTAGAATCATAGATTTACCTACACGACCCTATGGTAAAAGACAATAAAAACCACCTAAATAAATTTGTTTAATAATGTTATTAATACTAAAAAAATATTCACGTTATCTTATTTTTTAATGCCTTTGAACTTCTTAGTTCAATAAATCAAACTAACGCAAGATTTACCTCCCTAGAGAGCCCTTCACAAGGGACATCAATAAAAAAAAGAATTTAATTCATCAACAACTACCTTACCCCAATAATTTCCTTATTTACTCTATTTTAACACAAGGGAAGTTTTCTTTACCAAGATTATTTACTACGTCAGCTGAGAATGAGATGTAACATTACTATGGACTATTTGACCAATAAACGCATTATTAATTATGCTAAAATGGTGAACAACTTGTGCTTCCCTTCTTAATCATAATTTTCACTGCCCTAAATATTCTTGGGTGAATACTAGGGTAGAAGTTATATTAATAAACAATAGGAATGAAGGCACAAATTCAATATAAATTAGGGCACTCAGGCACCCAGCATAGGGAATGGAAGAAACGGTTAGATGATGCAGTTTTGAGGACATTCAAATAAAACATCACAGCATAATGTTCCACTGATTGCAATTGATTGCAGGATACATCTGGATTATGCAATGATCATTGGTTTAAGAGAATTACTAAAAGGGACACTGACTGTCATGGGGAAGTGATCTATATGCAATCACCCTTTCCAATGTGCAACTCACTGAGGACAACGATCTATATGATTAGATCGATTGCATAATATGTACAAAATGGATTTGTTGCATGAGTAGTGTTACGCATCAGATTGATAACCCTTCATAGCAGCATTCATTTCCTCACTATCAATACTAGTATGGTGACTGTCTTACTACAATGCAAATGGATCTAGTATTACAGGGTGCGATCTGCAAGAGGAACACTACCAGACGATGAACACAACTATCCCTAAGTTGGAATGATTGCCTAGCTCATTACTAAGGAAGAGATTGAATCAAGTCAGCCACCGTTGGGAGTATAACTAGGTCAAAAGATTTTGAGGAAATGTGCGATAGAATTAATAGTAACCTTAGTGATATCATAGCAAGGGAGGATAATTATTATCATATACCTAAGCCGACCATATGTAAACAGTGATCTACATAGTGTGACTAATATGGAAATAGCATATAGGTCTGAACCAAGGTTCGTTGATGACATATCATCGCTCAAGAATTGCCGCCATTTCCAAATTGATTAATGATGATCGTGGTAAATGGCAGTGTTGAATGGATGTTTGGCCAACAGTTTAATGTGTGAAAGAGAATAAGGCAATAGACAGAAGAAACTATATGGTTAAGTCTATGCAAGGGATTTACAAGGCTATCTGAGAAGACGTCTAAACTGTATGCTCAAAACCTACCATATATACGCTGGTCCAAGATTGCAACCAAAGATTTGGCAGAAATACACCATCGATGTCATGTAAAAGAGATCGATGAGACTCCATAGGCGTTCCACTCATCATGACAACGTTATGGCATATTAAATCAATTACCAGAAGTTGTTAAGAGATTTTAGTGTAGATAAGGAAAGAAACTGTTGTATGATGCAGAAATTTAACGTTTGAGAGAGAAGGAGATATGTAGGGAGTACAACATGGTATTTACAAAATGGAGATAACATAATGCAAATCTGTGGTGATCTCGTTGGAATGAAAACACTTTTCAGTTTAAGGGTTTGGAGGAAGGTGAAGAATATAAATAACATTCTTTCTATAACAGATCCTATGATTCACATATAAAAGAGAATCTGTCCATTGAGAATGAATGATTGCAGAGTGACAACATGATCTAGTAGAAACATTTCACTAAAAGAAATCCGTCTTGTAATAAAAGAAGCAATCATCACAAACATGTACATATTTAGAAAGAGAATTCAGAAGAATCAAGCAATCTAAAGAACCTGGCTGCGACATTTGACTCGAGAAGCCTGTTTCAACTGCTGCAGTCCAAGCGTCCTCTCCTTTTTTTCCTTTTTTTCCCTTCCCCGCAATCCTTCTTTTTCCCCTTTTTAAAACCCTCCTCTTCTCATATCTGTTAATAGTCTGTTATTCCACAAAGAGGGTAATTTAATTAATTAAATTAAACCATTGCAACTACCCAACTATACAGTTCAAAAAAAATAATTTTATTTTATTAGTTAAATCTTACAATTTAATTTACAACTCATTTATTTATTTAAATATTCAATTAATATTATATTTAATAATATAAAGTTTCTTATATCTATTAATCCATAATTTTACTTCCCATATACTATAATTTATTTACCGCAATTATTAACAATTATCGACATTAATTAATATTTTTAATTATCAACCTTATATTTTCTGTAAAATAATTCTATTTAATGCACAATTCTTCCTTACCCACAAAAACACCTTTTGACCTAGTTAGACATCAGGGTGTAACATTACTTGTTTGCAAGACACAATCAAACGACAGACAATGACCACAAAGGTAAACTGATGACTAGACAACAATGACAGGGGACCCCACGTTAACTCCATATAACCATTCCATTGGTGTAGGCATGCTCAAACCTGGTAGATTAGGTGGAGTCAGTGCCTAGTACCTGCATCCTGCAGCAACCGCACGGTTAAACATAACAAGATATATATCCACATGCAGTCATATAGTGAATGGAAATTGTAGTGGGGTAGGGTACTCGAGAGCGAGTAGTACGACACTGTTCCACTCACGTTCCTATATAAACAAATCACTACATTTGAACAAGATTTTTGATTACTTATCAACAACATAAAACAAGCAATTAACATCAAAACATCTGAAACATCTAGTTTATTTATCAATTGTAAAGCATAAAATAACAGAATCCAACATCAACAACTGCTATCATAACGATTAGTTCCATAGTCAAACTAACAAAATAACAAGGAATCCATCATCAAATGATCTAAGATACTATCAAAATGTCAAATCCTAATAAGCAACTATCAATTAGACAGACGACAAGGTGAGGGGTACTACATCATTTCTTTAAATAAATATTTTAATATATATTTATTTAAATATTTTATTTTTTTTTCTTTTAATATATATATAATCCCCCTCTCACCATGAATAAACGATTAATAATATATACACATTTTTAAATACATTACAATTTATTATATATATAATCATTAATGAAATAAATCTTCTTATTTAATTGAAACACCCACAATTATATAACAATATCATATATATATATATATATACATTTATTTTTATTTAAAAAAAACAATTTAAACCATGCTAATGGAAACTCCACTCATATTTTAATATCATTTTATCATGAAATTACAACTCATAGCAATGTATTAGAAATAACCCTAACCCTGATTTTTATTTGTGCTTGTGTTATGCTACAGGGCATGGTAGAATGGCGGCATTGGTCACAGGAGAGGCCGGAACTATGGAGGTGGGTGGAGGCAGGGTGTGTGGTGGGGAGAGCCACAGTGTGCGGCGGTGAGGAGGCCGATGCAGGCGGCAGAATGGAGTTCGGTGTGCGGGCCGCGAAATTTTGCATGGGCGGAGGTGTGGGTATAACCACAGCAGGGATGTGGGAAGCCGCAGCGGTTTCAGTGAAGGCGGGGGTGGGGGGAGGAGCAGAGCCCCACCTACATCCCACTTCATGGGGTGTGGGTGGGGCTCCGCCCCTCCCCACACCCTCTTGTAATATGATTTCGGTGGGGGTTTAAACCCCCACCCTTATTCATTGTAAATTTTATGACTGTGTATTGTTCAAAACTGCGAACTCTCTTCTCAGTTTATTTGATTTGCTAATTTGTAATTTCTAATTAATACTAATTAAATATATATATATATATATACACAAGTGTATCAATTTTCACAACTTCATTTGTTAATAGAATATATATACATATATTTATATATATAAATATATTTATATATATAAATATATATATATATATATATATATATATATAAATCATATCGTAGTTTCATAATTCCTACAACAATTTAGTTTATGAACTAACGAATTCCTTTCGCATTTTCTCCAACATTTTATTTTACAATAAAATGAATTCTTGAGTGAAACAGAAAATAAATAACCATTTAGATCTGTACATATATTTTTTTATCTTATAATTTTAATCTATCAAGTTACATTTTAACTCAAATCAAAATTAACGATTAAGAGTAAATACAGTGAATTAATAAATCTTCCACTTCAATAACCAAATAAATAGACAAGTAAATCGATTTAGATTATATTGCATACTTAAATCTAGTTTTACTTTTGTTTTCAAAGGCAAATTTGCATCTTATATAGTCTATTAAATATAAAATTTCCACTAAACCATACAAGAGATAAATTTTAACTTCTTGACTAAATCAACAACTAATTCCACAACTTAGCAAATTTGTTAAACAAGAATCAACAACTGTAAGATTTCACAACTCACAAACACTATAAGGGAGGAATTACTTTCTTCTCCCAATACAATTTTTTTTTTTTACAACTTTCAGAGGGAGCAATCTCTCCTCTTTAAAAGAAACTTATCTAGGAAGAAAAACTTAAAGAGACCAAGCTCTCATTACAAATAGGGAGATAGAACATTTTCTCTAAATAAGGAAAAACTCCTCCAATCCTCTCAACATGCTCCAAAATAAACCTGCATGACAAACAAGGAAGAATACACCACACAACAAGCTCTCCTCCCTACCATAGACCCGCAAGAGGGTCACCCCCGAGCTAGGGAGATCATCCACATACCCAGGGAAGAAAAGTTCAATAACACTTCACAACATTGATTCAACAATCAAGCAAACAACATTCAAACTCCCATGGTTTTACACACAATACAAAGACTCAGTTGAGGTGAGTTCAAAGGGGGTAGGGAAGTAGACTCACTCAACTCAAGGTGTCATTCTTCACAACTTTTTATCACAACTGATCACATGGCCTCAATCCAACAAAATTACTCTTTCTCATGGCCTGAAGCCATCCAAATAATCAACTTCCAGGGATATCCCAAATAGGCTTTCAAGCCTTAAAGCCCTCTTGGCTCAAAATAACCAACATGCCCTCAAGGCATTTCATATACCAAGAAACAAGAATACACCTGAGGAGGTTCACACCTTCCCTTCCCTACACATGATGAGCATTGTCTTCCAACTGGAAGAAGCTCTTTCAAACACCCAACACAAATCCAAAACAACAGAAATAACACAAAGACAATCTTTGCAAAACAACATATATAACAAGTAACAGATCATACAAGGTGATTAGTCTTGTTCACTAACCTTTACAAGCCCTATTATGGATGTAATCTGAAGAAGAGCTCCACCCTTGGTCTCCTCCTCCAAGTTCTCCTTCTTTCGACAATCCAACCCCCTTACTCTCCTCCTCCTCTCTCTTTTAAAACTAATTCCCTCCATTTTTCCTTATTTCCCAAGTGGCATTAAAAAAATAAACCCACTCCTCATCCATTATCCTAGTGGACTTAAAATAATTAACGCCACTCAAGAGGGCCCTTTCACAACACATGGAGGAATAAAATAAATAATTAAAATACAATTAAGGAGTGAATGGATGACACACCACCCTTTTATTGGGGCACTCCCACCAAAAGAGAGGCACAAAGAGACAAAGCACTCTATTATTGGGGGATCATGGGGTCATTCCATGACTTGGAAGTGGGCCTGAGTGTGGATTCCACTCATCCTATTATCCCCATGCTTCCAAATTCGTCACTTAACTTCACTGTGAAGTAAGAGTGACCATATGGAGGCTATCCCAAGGTTATCCTAGTCAAAAGGGTCCCTAGACCCATGGGGTATAACCCAGGGTTATTTTTTACCTAGTTAGAACTCCCAGAGTCAAATAAAAACACAAGGAAAGGGTCTAAAAGAAATAAAGTTTAAACAAGATTCAAAACAACATTTCTTACAACACATATCACAATATAAGTAAATCAGAAGATAGCCCTAATTCCCTTGACCTCATGCAACATTAGAATATTAGAACATTACAACATTTCACCAAACACAAAGTTGAACTTAGTTCCTCATGGAACTAGATCAACTCACAAGGGATACAACATAGGGTATGGAATGATCTCCTGTATTTGTGGTTTTGTTAGCAATACTTGCACACTCAATCTCGAAGTTAATAACACATAAAGATATCATAGCCGAAGTAATTTAAATACATGCATACCTAAACATTCTACCATATAAACATACTGAAATCACATTAAAGTTCCATTTTTAATATTATCCATTCATCATTTTCTTAAAAGCAACATCTAATTATCCTTGCACAATTATTTTCTTAAAAGCAACATCTAATTAGCCTTTTACAATTATTTTCTTAAAAATCAATTAGATTAAATAAACAAGATTCCAGGATCAATAGTTTCTCAACATAAAAGTAATAGCAATAGCACTGCAAATAGTCTCATGAACAGAAGTGAAAAGGTAGGCCTCACACCCTTAGCTTGCTAATTTTGAGGTTTGTTGGTTTGACAAGTATAGTGGTAAAGGGGACCCATAAACACATGCCTATACTTTACTTTCTCTTTGTAATAAATTCATTTTTTATAAAAAATTGCTATCAAAACTATTCCCACAAGGATTTGAAGATAGAATAGTGTGCTGGTTGGATATAGTGTTAACCCTGCTTTCTAAAAACATCATCGATATAGTGCAAGGGACATTATGTCCATGCAATTGCTACGAGATTGGTTTTTGACTACTTGTACAATTTGGAGAGGTAGAAACAAGCCATGATAGGATACAATCTGACAAATGGAGATGTAATGGTCAGAGGTCTTTTTCCAATCACCACATTATGAACTTCCTCGACAGTTGAATGCATTTCAATGCAATGCAGAAATGGCTAGCATGTGGATGCATTGGGGGACTGGACAAGGCCTTGCATGGCCATAGTCATAACTTTCCTAAGCACACGGCCACCAGATGCAAAGATGTGTTCATGTCTATTAGATTTCTACGTGTGCACACCCTTGATTGGGAACCACACCTCCTAAAGGAAATTGTCAATGTGGAAGACTCAGCTGGTGTGGCAGAGGACATGGATCCTGATATTGACATAGAATAGGCCATGACTGTAAGGAGCTGCGGGGAAATGTCATGTCCTGAAGGTTACAAGTGAGGAGTGTTGGTGTGAACAAGGTTTTCACCTAATTGGTTTACCCTTGTGTGGATAATTCATCTTATTTAACTATTTACTAGTTAAATAATATTCACACATGACACATAAATCACACATGTTAAGTTGACTTAGTGAGTCTACTAGATGTCTAGTTTTTTCTAGTTGAGTCTAGTTGTGCGTTGAGTTGTTGATAGTTGGAGTGAGTTGTCTTATCCTCCACATGTGCAATTAGTTATCATCCTCTAATTGACACATGTTGTAGGAATATCTCCACTTTCCACTCCACCTTTCTAGCTCTCACCTTGCCTTTATAAGTAAGGCATATCATGTACATTGTAACAACAATCCTGTAATCTTTTGCATTCATTGATAGTGTTAGTGCCTGCATAAACATTCAGGTTTTAGACATTAAAATATGCAGGCACCTTCCCAAAAAATCCAAAAATTTCTAAGTCTTTTGGCCTTTGCAGTTGAAAAGTGTAAAAAATTTAGTTGCGTGCGTGTATCTTTGTATATACATGTATGTTTGTATGTACAAGTGCATTGTGCATTGGCGGGCCCAAAGAAATTTCAATCGGCCTTCAAAAATGGTGAAAAATCAGTTATATGCATTTCACAATGCATATCGGGCTTCAAAAAGGTGCATATACATTGAGGAATCTATCATAGATTCTAGGAATATTCCCTTCTTGTATATCGGGTTGCATGTATATTTTGTGTTGTATGTTCAGACATACAATGGCTAGATACAAAGGAGAACATGCAATGAAGATATACATTGGTGGCATACAAAGAAGGAATGTGCAAAGTCAACATACAAAAGGACCGACATGCATTCGCTGCAGTGAAAAAGGGTTTGTATGTGTGAGATGCAAGTGCAATATACATTCGCCACATACAATGGAAAGATACATTGGCTGATGCATGTGCAAGAAGTAACATGTACATTGAAAAGATACAAGGGGTCTTGTATATTCGGCAACATACAAAGCAGAATGTATATGCAATATACATTCGCTATATGCAAAGGAAAAAGATATACAAGGTCGATATACAAGTGATGGGGCCCGTAGACATACAAGGGTTATTGTATCTCCAACATACAAGTCGCAATGTATATGAGACATACAAACAATAGGCAAAGGGGGAGATACATTTGGTAGGGCCTGCGGATATACAAAGGAGATTGTATGTTTTGGCTTGTATGTTCCCATTGTATATGCGATATACAGGGCAAACATATAAGGGAGCGACATACAAATCCGGACCAGATGGAGATTTCAAGCTGCTTCATAAATATTTTGGGTTGGCGGCTTGCATGTATATGGCGTTTGTATATGTTGATGTACAAAGGGATGAGATACAAGGCTTGGATTTGAAAATTGTCCCAATCTGTTTCATAAAATTTGAAATCCGCGGCATGTATATTGCATTGTATGTATGTAATATACAAATTGGAAAGATGCAAAAGGTGATACAAGCCAGACCCGAGTGGAATTTCAATTTGTTCTATACAGATTTGGGGTCCGCCTTGTATGTTAAACAGTTGTATGTATATGCATTAGCATATACAAAGGATTTGAAAGGCAGGAAAGCTGGCAATTGTATATGCATTTGAATATGCATATACAAGGTGGAAGAGGCAAAAACAATGGCAGAAAAGTTATCAATGGAAGTACAGGATGCCTACGTGGCATGTTCTGATTGGTTGATGACTTTTCAATGTGTTTTGGCACCATTGATTCTGGCAGCAGGAAGGGAGATCGACAGCTCTATTTTGAACACTCGAGGAAGGAAGTATTTTCTATGTATTTGTGGCCGCATTTTACGCGGGAAAACTTTAGAGGCACGCTGCTGCATTTCGAGAGGGGCTGTGGGTAGGTTGGCTATTAATGGAAAAGGAATTACAAAGAGGTTTGATCAATGGATTGATAGACCAACCACCATTCTTAATGGGAAAATCTTTAGGCAACGGTGTAGATCCCAATCCCACCTACTCTTTCCTCTCTTGTCTCCTGTTGCATTGGATATTTTGAGCGCCAATTCTCATGGTGCAATGTATCTGGCAAAATTTTGAAAAGGCTATGTAATTAATGCTAAGTACATGTTCTTGGTATATATCAGAACTATGTCACTCATTTTAAGGTTGTTGAAGACTTGGGCATTTTTTTTGGGAAAAATAATGAAAGACAGAGTGTTTTCCCGGTTGTTTTATCTCTGTTGGAGTTTATGAGTTGCATTTGAGTGCACCTTGCACATATGTTTAGTTTCTTGTCATTTTATATGAAAAATGTATTATTGCATGTGTTTATCTGTCTGTTTCCATGTGTTGTATGTATTCTCTTCTTTTGAATTTGGTTGCTAAGGGTTTCTCAGATTCTAGGGTATGGATTTCTGTATCACATGCTTAATTTTGAACTTCCATTCAAGGAGTGGATTAAATTGTTTTGGGTTGAGTATGGAGAAGACTGTATGTCAATTGGGATGTATGTAAGTAGAGACAGTTAAATACTTATCCTTGGGTAGTGTTTGTAAGGCAAATACCAGTCCTAACCCCTTGAAACTTGAATGCCAGTTGCAAGCCACTCTCTTCTATACGTCTAGTTGACTCCTTGCCCTGAGATAGGCACCGGTCTGCTTCTGGATTAGTAGTTATGATCCAAAACCCCCTGTCTTGCATCCAAAGAATTAATACAAATCCTTTCAAATTTCCAACCTGTTAGTTGTAGGAGTAGGAATAGGACCCCCACATACTCTCATTCCCAACTAGTTAGATATGTTTAAGAATGTTGCCAACCTTGTGATTTATCATGCAAATCTTGGTTCAAACATGAGAGTATTCTGCCTGTTATTGTAAAGCTAAATCTTTCTGTCATTGGGTGAGTCAGAGATCAAAATATTTAGCTATAGGGATACCCCCCTTGGTGTGGCAGAACCAGAAGTGAAGGGGAGGCAGCTCATGCAACCTCCCATATCTGTTGGCCGAATCTACCTATGCATTGGAGCTGGCAAACCCTCTGCCGATTCAGACACTAACAGATTTGGTGACTCTACTAGGGAGCTAAGTGAAGGTGTTATCTTTTTGGCCCATCTAAGTCACCAACAGAAATGGTGACTCTACTAGGGATAGAGTCAAATAGTGTGAAATCATTGCTACATATCTAAAGATTTTATGTGAATAATAGTGCTCTATTGGTGGAATGAGCTCATAAAAATATTTGTTCTATGATGAGCTTTCAGTTGTTTAAAATTTTTATTCTCTTTGGAGAGGTCGCGACTCTGTAAAAAAGATTTTAGTGCACATGAAAGGTTGATGTATGTTGTGGTAAAAGATTCTCTATTCAAGACTTCAGCATCTGGATGAGAAAAGGTACATGATTTCTTCCCACTTGTAATTGTTGTTCGATTGTATAAGCTGTATGCCGAGGGGAAGCCTTAGGTCTTAGGTAGACATAAAATGTCTGAAAGTAAAATTTATATGAATCCAGATATGTATTCACCCATACTCAGCCAGAAGGGGGATGAAATGTTGTGTAAAAAAATTGAAGAGATAAAGAATAGGTTGATATTCTTAGAGGCTAGACAAGCTCAGTTAAATAGTAACCCTGTTGTGTCTACTAGCCAAAATGCTAAACCTCTCGTCAGCCCTTTTGATCCTTTCTATGACCAATTAGATTTATCATGGGTTGACTATAAAGTTGAAAATATGCCTACCCAGATTTATAATCAGATGCCTAGATTTAGTGGACACAACGTGTGTGAAGGGGGTGCACATATCCAAAACTTTCACAACTTCATGGAGAAACATTCATTTAGGGATGAGGATATGTGGATGAGGTTTTTTGTTAGATCCTTTGGTGCAAAAGCTAGAGATTGGTATTTGAGCTTTCCAAATAGATCCTTTGCATGTTGGGATGAACTTGTTGACTGTTTTAGAAAGGAATTTGCTAGAGAACCTGCTGATCCTGTTGCAAGATTGATGGAAATTAGAAGACAAGATGAAGAGCCCATTATTGATTTCAGTCATAGATTTGCAGTTGCCCTTTCACAAATCCCTAAAGACTTCAGATCTAATACTCCAGCCTGCATTGGCATATACTTTGAAGCTTTTGAGAAGGGCTCTGGTGCATTGTTAAGGGAATTCAAGATAACAAGTATGCAACAGGCATACAAGTTTTTAGAAAATACAGAAAAAATGAGGAATGAACACATACCAAACTCCCTGTCCACAGGCTTTGGTGTGAATAGTAGTTGTGTAGTTGCAAATGACCAAGTGATCATGGCATCATTTGAAGATAAAAATGAAAATGAAAATATAGAAGTTGGCAATGATGCTATGTTTGAACATAATGCTAATAACAATGCTCAACTAGATTGATCACCAGTTGAGGATGCCAAAGAGAGGATCAATTATGACTCCCATTTCAAGGTTGATGTATCTGGTTCTGAAAACAATGATGAGGTTGTGGACAACAATGAATACTTGTTTGAATGGGTTTGTGGAGATGATTGTGAGTATTGTGCACAAGATAGAGAAGAACTAAGCAAACAGAGGAGCAGTTCCTTGTTTGAATCACTGCCTTTTATTCAGACACATGGAGATGATGAAGAGCAGTCAAAGATTGAAACAAGTACTAGTGCTGATTATGATTGTTCTATATTTGATTATAGTTTTGTTTATGACACACAAGCTGATACTCCTCCACACAAGGAATTTATTGGTTATGAAAATGCATGTTTGGCTGCCCATGAACCAGTGGCATACCATAATGAAATTGTAGTACTTGGTTCAACCCTTTTTGATACATATGTTGAGGAGGATCTGTTTGAGTATGGTGAAAATCAAGGCACTATTATTGAGGAGGATTCTATTTTTCATCCTGGTAAAAGAAAAACCAACACATGTCATGAAGGTTATTACAGAGAGGTGCCTAAATCTAATCTTTTCTAGTTTGGTGCATCTGATGATTGTGTGCATGATGTGCATGAATATGAATATGAAAGTTTCTTCTTTGATATGCCAGCTTATGATAAATTGAGGCTTGATGCTCCTAGCTATATGGTGGACTATGAGTGTTTTTAGTTTTTAGTCCAGCTGGGAGATCGTCATACAATGCATATTGCTAATACAGATAATAACATGTGTTATATTTCATATGAATATGCATTGTTTGAAAAATATAACATTTACATCTTGCTTGATGTTGAAGGTTGTTTGCATAAGGTTGATAGTGACAAGCTAAATAAGATGGTTGAATATGCAAATGACAAGGGTTGTTTGTGGGTAAATCATGGTAGTATCTTCAGGCTTGACCCAGTGAGATCAAAAGAAAATCAAGTGTTTGACAGAGGAAAATTTTGGTTTTTCCTTTTTGGTGGCCTGGGGCCACCAAGTAATTTTTTAAAAATGTGTGATTTGTGATGTAGGTTGGTGCAGGTTCAACTCTGTGCCCAATGGATAAGGGACTGGTCTGCATCCTAGAGTTCTAAAGTTCTCGCCATGCCTGCAAGAGGCATGCATCCCCAGTCGGAGCCATTGTTAGTGCCTACATAAACATTTAGGTTTCAGACATTAAAATATGTAGGCACCTTCCCAAAAAAATCCAAAAATTTCTAAGTCTTTTAGCCTTTGCAGTTGAAAAGTGTAAAAAATTTAGTTGCGTGCATGTATCTTTGTATATACATGTATGTTTGTATGTACAAGTGCATTGTGCATTGGCAGGCCCAAGAAATTTCAATCAGCCTTTAAAAATGGTGAAAAATCAGTTATATGCATTTCACAATGCATATCGGGCTTCAAAAGGTGCATATATATTGAGGAATCTATCACAAATTCTAGGAATATTCCCTACTTGTATATCAGGTTGCATGTATATTTTGTGTTGTATGTTCAGACATACAATGGCTAGATACAAAGGAGAACATGCAATGAGGATATACATTGGTGGCATACAAAGAAGGAATGTGCAAAGTCAACATACAAAAGGGCCGACATGCATTCGCTGTAGTGAAAAAGGGTTTGTATGTGTGAGATGCAAGTGCAATATACATTCACCACATACAACAGAAAGATACATTGGCTAATGCATGTGCAAGAAGAAACATGTACATTGAAAAGATACAAGGGGTCTTGTATATTCGGCAACATACAAAGTGGAATGTATATGCAATATACATTCGCTATATGAAAAGGAAAAAGATATACAAGGTCGATATACAAGTGATGGAGCCCGTAGACATACAAGGGTCATTGTATCTCCAACATACAAGTTGCAATGTATATGCGACATAAAAGCAGCAGGCAAAGGGGGAGATACATTTGGTAGGGCCCGCGGATATACAAAGGAGATTGTATGTTTTGGCTTTTATGTTCGCATTGTATATGCGATATACAGGGCAAACATACAAAGGAGCGACATACAAATCCAGACTTGATGGAGATTTTAAGCTGCTTCATAAATATTTGGGGTCCGCGGCTTGCATGTATATGGCGTTTGTATATGCCAATGTACAAAGGGATGAGATACAAGGCTTGGATTTGAAAACTATCCCAATCTGTTTCATAAAATTTGAAATCCGCAGCATGTATATTGCATTGTATGTATGTAATATACAAATTGGAAAAATGCAAAAGGTGATACAAGCCGGACTTGAGTAGAATTTTGATTTGTTCTATATAGATTTGGGGTCCATCTTGTATGTTAAACAGTTGTATGTATATGCATTGGCATATACAAAGGATTTGAAAGGCAGGAAAGTGGGCAATTGTAAATGCATTTGAATATGCATATATAAGGTGGAAGATGCAAAAGTGATGGTGGAAAAGTCAACGATGGAAGCACAGGATGCCTACGTGGCATGTTCTGATTGGTTGGCAACTTTTTAGCATGTTTTGGCGCCATTGATTCTAGCAACAGGAAGGGAGATCGACGGCCCTGTTTTGAATGCTTGAGGAAGGAAGTATTTTCTGTGTATCTGTGGCTGCATTTCAAGCAAGAAAACTTCAGAGGCATGCTACTACAAATTTTGAGAGGGGCTACGGGTAGGTTGGCCATTAATGGAAAAGGAATTGTAGAGAGGTTTGATCGATGGATTGATAGGCCAACCACCATTCTTAATGGGAAAATCTTCAAGCGGCGGCGCAAATCCTGATCCCACCTGCTCTTTCCTCTGTTGTCTCCTGCTGCATTGGATATTTTGAGCACCAATTCTCATGGTGCAGTGTATCTGGCAGAATTTTGAAAAGGCTATGTAATTAATGCTGAGTACACGTTCTTGGTATATATCAGAATTGTGTCACTCATTTTAAGGTTGTTGAAGACTTGGACATTTTTTTGGGAAAAAGAATGAAAGACATAGCATTTTCCTGGCTGTTTTATCTCTGTTGGAGTTTATGAGTTGCATTTGAGCTCACCTTGCACATATGTTTAGTTTCTTGTCATTTTATATGAAAAATGTATTATTGCACGTGTTTATCTATCTGTCTCCATGTGTTGTATGCATTCTCTTCTTTTGAATTTGGTTGCTAAGGGTTTCTCAGATTCTAGGGTATGGATTTCTATATCACATGCTTAATCTTTAACTTCCATTCAAGGAGTGGATTAAATTATTTTGGGTTGAGTATGGAGAAGATTGTATGTCAGCTAGGATGTATGTAAGTAGAGACGGTTAAATACTTATCCTTGGGTGGTGTTTGTAAGGCAAATACCAGTCCTAACCCCTTGAAACTTGAATGCCAGTTGCAAGCCACTCTCTTGTATATGTCTAGTTGACTCCTTGCCCTGAGATAGGCACCGATGTGCTTCTCGATTAGTAGTTATCATCCAAAACCCCTTGTCTTGCATCTAAAGCATTAATACAAATCCTTTCAAATTTCCAACCTATTAGTTGTAGGAGTAGGAATAGGACACCTACATACTCTCATTCCCAACCAGTTACATATGTCCAAGAATATTGCCAACCTTGTGATTTATCATGCAAATCTTGGTTCAAACATGAGAGTATTCTGCCTATTATTGTAAAGATAAATTTTTTTGTCATTGGGCGAGTCAAAGATCAAAATCTTTAGCTATAGGGATACCCCCCTTAGTGCGACAGAACTAAAAGTGAAGGGGAGGTAGCTCACGCAACCTCCCGTATCTGTTGGCTGAATCTGCCTATGCATTAGAGCTGGCAAACCCTCTCTCGATTCAGACACTAATAGATAGAATAGCATTATTCTCTCAATTGATCTCTCTTATGCTTTCATGAAGTCCTATATCTTAGGTGGCTCCAATCATAGTTAACTCTAACATGGTATCAAAGCTCTAGGAGGAATCACTTTGTGTTAGTCATTTTTTGAGAGATCTTGAGTGCAATTCATGGTGGATCTTGATAGTTCAGTATGCTCTTCTCTTGCATCGAATGATGACCTGGAGAATCAGAAAGACTTGATAGAAATACTAGTTTTGTGAGGGTTTCCCTTTCTTGCCCAAATATTGCTGGTACATTTTGGTGCATGTTGTTGCAAATCAGACTTCACCATTACATCTGGAGTAGCCAAAATAGTCAAGATCACCTTTTGTTTCATCTAAATCAGACATCGGAGGCAAAATTGATGAGGGTTTCAATTTGGGGCTCTTTGGCATGATTTGGGAGGTACCAACAATTTTGGAGTAGTTTGGCCCAAATCAGACATTGCCTTTGCATCCGGAGCAGCCAAATCAGTACAGATCAATTGTAAAATCATCCAAATCAAACAAAATTACAGTGAGAGGCAAAAACAAATTTACCCCCTTGGCTGTACAGATCTATTGTAGGGAATATTCCCTATCGCAGTGGCATATTCCACAATCTTCCCAGCGGAAGCACTACGCAGGCGGAATCATCATTCCCATTAGGTAAAATATTTGTGTTCAAAGTTTAATTTTTTTTCTGCTGGTTATATTTTGTTTCTACAAACAAATTTGTCTATGGACAAATCCTTGTCTAGGTATGGAGTACCCTCTACGCAGGTTGCAGGCACAATCGACGAGCACCAAGTGGCGCGGGCCCTACCCCTTCCTCCATCTACTCATTCACAAATAGTGGATAAATCAAAACAATATCGGTAGTTGTTCTTAACCACCTGCATAGTACCTGACTCTGCATACAATCCACCGCGGCATCTGCATCGATCCGCATCAACAAACCGGTGGCTAGATCCATCCTCAACTGGTAGTCTCGGTGGCCTGTGAAAGATCTACTTTCAAACCAATGTGTTTAATTTTCTTAGCAGAGGATATCATCGGTGGTTTCACTATGGTCATTGCCTGTGGATTTAATCACCTTACCATTTGTGGCCTTCAAATCTCCTGACGGTTGAAGAGTTTTCAATGGGGCACTTTGCAGCATCATCCACCATTGGTGGGAGCTTAGAAAATTCACGTCGGAAGTTCCTATAGGCGTAAATCAACCGGCGGTCATTAACGCGCCCATAAACTTCAAAGTCTATAGCATTTTTTTTTCCAGCGGCTAAATCTACACACGGAAGGTCATTGGCAGCGGCAGTATTCTTTCACTCAATTGGCATTTTTCCTGCTCCCTGAGGCCCACCAAACCATCGACAATATTTATACCACCTGATCATCTTTATACTGCAAAGCAGTGGTTTCAGACATTTGCTAGGCGGTTTCCATGAAAATAAAGGTGGTTTTCTTTGCCAAGACAGTTGTTTTGACCGGTCAAAATGCAGTTTTTGCTCAACAAATAGCGATATCAAATAACAAGAAGGTGGTTTCGGCAAAAATAAATGGTTTTCCAGGCTCACAAGCGTTTACATGGTGGTCAGCAGCCAAAACTAGTGGTGACCATATTTTCCAACCGTGAAAACCACAATTCCTGGAGGTCTTTGTACAGTCATGGCGGTTTGCATTCATTGACTGGTAGATCTGCTAAACACCAACCGGTGACTGCATAATATTTGAGGGCAGTGTAAAATCCCTATCATCAGTAGGTGGTTAAAACTCTCAACCATACCAAATAGTGGTTTTGCCTGCAAACTAGTGGTTTTTGTGCATCAACAACAGTTTTCCATCCAATTTGGCGGTTTCGACCACAAAACCCACAGTTTTTGGCCAAAAAAGGTGTTTTTTGACACCCTAAAAAGTGGTTTTCTATGTACCTCAGACTGTTTCCACCATAAACAAGTGGTTTGTGACATTTTTTTTTCTTTTGATGAGGGGGATTTTTTTCCGCTGGTAGGGAATATTCTTAGAATATTCTGCTGACATCAGTGTCATGGGGGCCATTTTTCCCCTCAAAGTCCTAAAAAGGGGCTTTTTTTCTTTTTTGTATAACTTTCGCCCATGGAGGCAAAATTGAGCAAACGAGATATCCTCAGAAAGCTAACAGAGAGCACTTCGTAGTGGTGTTAGTAGTTTTCTAAAATTCTATTGCAAGTGACTGCTACAACAATTTGAAGATAGATCTTCATTTTTTGCTTTCGAGCTCACAACTTTCTACCACGATCTTTGATTTTCATGATTCTTGCAGCATCAAAAAGGTATTCAGGAGCTCTTCAAATCCATCCATGCACTTTTCTTAGATTTTTCTCCAAGTTCATTTTATTTTATTTGTCAATTTTTTGGCTTTTGAGTGATAACTTGGGCATTTTGGCACTTGAGGAAGTGAAACTTGTTTTGAAGGGATTTGTTAGCTTTGATAAATCTTTGTGAGCAATCATAATCTCCTTTGAATCTCAGTTTTAAGAGTTTTTCATGCTTTCCCAAATTTGGCCCCTAGTGGACAATTGTAAATTGCACTAAGTATAAAGTGCCACAATCATTTTTTTTGGGGGGGTGATCTCTTTGATTGAGTAACAGGGGGTTGTCTTGTGTTCTTTTTTGTACTCTTGCATCATGGATTCACACAAACTTCCTCTACTCACACCATATAACTATCATGGGTGGAAAACTAAAATGGAGATTCATTTAAGAAGTTTGAAAATTCATAGAGTAACAATGGGTACAAAAATTGAACCAACTGCAGCTACAGAAAAGAGAAAGTGGTATAATAGATGTGATCAAGCCTATGGTTCACTATGCTTGTCTATCTCTCCTGATCTTCTTTTTCATATTGAATCTTGTAAAACACCTAATGAAGTGTGGACTACCTTAGAAAATCTCTTTGGTAAGCAAGATACTATGAGAGGTTTTAAACTGGAGAATGAACTAATTAGTTTGAATCCAACTAATTTTGCAAGCATCCAAGACTTCTTCACAAAATTAAAGTCACTTAGATTGCAGCTCAAACAATGTGGAATTGAGAAAGAGGACACTCAATTGATTCTTTCAATCCTTGCCAAGCTTGGTCCTGACTATTTAGTTTTTGTTTCTACCTTCTATGCTACAATGGATGCACTTGGGAAAACTTTCACAATGCCTTCACTAGATGTGTTTGCTGCATCACTCACAAGGGAGCAAGCTAAGTTAGTACACATGGGCACATTGAAGTATCCTAGACCTCAAGCACTTCTTACTAGTCAAGGTTTAAAGGATCAAAAGGCTTCAACTAGCAAAGGAAAGAAACATAAACCTAAGGATTTCAAGAACAATGTGCAAGAAAAAGAATCAACCAAATCACCTAAGTCCTCATCCTCTCCCAAGGAGGAATCATCTAAGAAGGAGAGACCAAAGTGTGCATATTGTAAGAAACTAGGACATGATGAGCATAAGTGTTATGAGAAGAAAATTGATGAGTTGACTCACATTATTCAAAAGCACAATATCAAAATGCCATCATCATCACCTAGTACATCCTCTTCTTCGACACCATCATCATCTACACAGACAGGGACAGCAGGCATTGCCAATGGGATAATCAAAGGAAAAGGATAGGCTCTCTTTGCTTCTACAAGTCTTTAGTCAAAGTGATGGCTTTTTGATTCAGGAGCTTCTCATAATATGTCATCTTCACAAGGAATGTCCTCTTCATTTGAGTCATGTACTTTGCCACCTATTTTGATGGGTAACAATACATACATGCATGCAACTAGTAAAGGGAATATTGATATTGGTGAGGGCACTTTCAACAATGTGTTGTGTGTACCTTCCTTCTCAACCAACATCCTTTCCATCTACCACATTACTCATTGTGGTGCAGGGAAGACAGTAGAGTTCACTCCTAATTCAGTGATCATTCAAGACTTGGAGAGCAGAGATATCATTACAATTGGGATGGGTGATCATGCATCTCTCTTGTATACCTTCTCCCATTTTGCTTCTTCTATTGATGTAGATCCATTGATTGATATTCACACTCATGTATCAAGTGTGAATCATGTTTCTGAGGAGAAGTTTGGTCACTTGAACCTTGGTGTTCTTTCATTCAATTTGGTTCATGAGACTAGTGCTGAGCTTCTATCACCTCAACCTCCTGCTTCTTCAGAGATTGACATCGACATGGTTTCATCTACTTCAATTGAGCAGGATCATACAGGGCTTTCAGACACAGCTTTGTGGGTTACTTTCTTGGCAGGTATATCAGACTTGTTTTGTGAATCTCATATTGCAGATTTGGAGGACACACTTGAGGGGATATCTCTCCTCTTTTATGATAGTTACAACACAACTGTTATTCCATCTACTTCATTTTTGGAGGTTGTTCTTCATCAGTCTACCCAAGATTTTGGTTGGTCACACCTCATTGCATTGTGGCATTCCTTGATTCTGACATGTGGACATTTGAGCAGTTTTTAGAGACATCATCTAACATAAGGCTTTTTCCCTCATTCCTTGAGATGGAGTTTCTTCGACATTAGCCTTTGGACTTGTTTCTTCCTAAGGGGAGAAATGTTGTTTGTAGGTACAGGACACTTTCCAGTGTTCATCTTTAGGCATTCACCATCGGCATAGGAGCTACTTTATTGTGGGGGAGACCTATAGTCTCACACTTTCTCTCCTATGGGGGGGTATTTGATTGTACATATGTGATAGAAGTTGTCCTTGGAGGGTCATGCTGAGTCCTCCTACTATCACTTCTTTCACTCTCATGTTTCATGCATTCTCACTTTTGGAGAGGAGTTTTCTCTCACGAAGTTTTCTCCTTTTCTCCACTTGAGATTTGTTGTACATGAGTACCTAACATTGCCTAGTAGCTAGGACCCATCCACCATCATTGCATCTTGCTTTAGTCAACTACTCCCTAAGTTGCACTTAAGGGGGGGTGTTGGTGTGAACAAGGTTTTCACCTAACTGGTTTACCCTTGTGTGGATAATTCATCTTATTTAACTATTTACTAGTTAAATAATATTTTCACATGACACATAAATTACACATGTTAAGTTGACTTAGTGAGTCTACTAGATGTCTAGTTGTGTCTAGTTGAGTCTAGTTGTGTGTTGAGTTGTTGATAGTTGTAGTGAGTTGTCTTATCCTCCACATGTGTAATTAGTTATCATCCTCTAATTGACACATGTAGGAATATCTACACTTTCCACTCCACCTTTCTAGCTCTCACCTTTCCGTTATAAGTAAGGCATATCATGTACATTGTAACAATAATACTACAATCTTTTGCATTCATTGATAGAATAGCATTATTCTCTCAATTGATCTCTCTTGTTCTTTCATGAAGTCCTAGATCTTGGGTGGCTCCAATCATAGACAACTCTAACAAGGAGGAATCAAGGATTGGGGTTTAACAGGGGCTTGTTACCTCCTCCAATGACGACCACCTCTATTGTGTTTTTATTTCAATTTTTGGTGGCTTTTTTGTTGAAGGACTTAGCATTGTATTTTGGTTTGGGTAGTTTACTTCGTATAGGCCAGATAGGCCAACATGTGGATTGTGATGTAATGTTTTGGCTTCAATCTCCATTTAATGGGGTTACCTATGTATTTTGGTCATATTATGATTAATATATGTCTAGGTGATTCACCACCTTTTTCCTAAAAAAAAATTATTCCCACAGTCTCTCAAGGATGTTGGGAAAGGAGTGTTGTACACCTTGCATAATACTTATTATGTAAATATAATATTAATTGTGGCATTCATCTTAGAGATGTGAACATCATAATGCGTTAAGCATTCTTGGGGCCACTTGCAAATTATATGTAACATTAGGATAAATGTTTAATGTGGGTTGCACATTGAGAAAATATTTAATATTGGGAAAACTTAGTACTAAACTTAGGAAAAAATTATACCTATTACTAAATTATGTTCACACCTAACTTAGCAAGGCCTGGATTGTAGTTGTTGTAAAGGGGAGAAAAGAAAATTTTTAAAGAGCATGATCACTCAATAAAATGCCTGCTATCTTGGCAAGAGAACAATAGCTAACCATTTATCAAGATAATGTGATAGCTCAATTAGAGTTGTCAAACCATCCTGATAAGTGAAATTTTTTCTAAGGACAAGAGAACATGCATTCAAGGAATACTAGGTATCTAACCGATTTCATCTGTCAGTTATGATGTTAATAAATTATTCAAATACCACAGTTCAGTGCAAAAGGAAAGGTATTTATAAATTGTCATTTCATCATCATGTTTTAAACATGTATTTTAAATCAAATTCAGTTGTTTTATGCTATGCATTTGATATAGACAGAAAAACATACATAAATCATAGCATAAAGTAAAATAACCAATTATATTCAAGAGAATGTTTAAATATGTCCCACACAAGCCATGGGAATGACTAAACTAAGACAATGCAACAAAGCGTGCAAGCTATACATTTGAAGATAAAGGAAAAGAACACATGAGGAAAGTGATATCCATCATTGTCTTGAAATGAAGGTTGACCCTCCTATCTAGCATCTTGATCTTCATGACTTCAACCTCTTGCTTCTGATCAGGATGATGAACCTATAAGGTTGGGAACAGTTTTGTTAGAAGCTCTGGATATACATATTCATCATATACCTTATCAGTAGATATATAAAACTTGCAATCATGATGCATCAATACAATTCGATCATTATTAGAAATATGCAAAATCAAATCATCATTTGGAAGCCAAAACATCATGAGAAAGATCATTCAACTTCCAAAGGTATGTTTTTATGCTAACTTGTTTATTCACTGTGCAGGTATAGGGAAAGTTATGTTGCCGATTTGAAGACATTAAAGCATGTGGAGAAAATGGGCTTCCATAAGGGTTGAGCCTAGCATGCTCAAATATTGTTATTAATGTAGAAATATTCAAATTGTAAACACTTTCTATCAAGTTGTCATCAGAATAATGTATTCTAACAATAGACAGTTACTAGAACTAAGAAATGTTTAGTGAACTTGGAACAATCATGAAGGAGTCCCCTTTGGCAGTAGACAATTATCAGAACGAGCTATTCCCTAGCTTTGGTAACTGTCTAATGTCAAAGTGAATCTTTATTTTGATGGCCAAGAGAAAATGATAAACTAACATCACGATATTACATCATATTCATTTTTCTGCTATATAAAATGAATCAAATACAATATGAAAAGGAGAGTCATAAAATACAGGTATTGCTATAGGAGAGAGCAATGACAATGTTACCCAAGAAACATGATTTTTTTAGCCATAATGATGGATCAGCCATAGTGGAGGAGCATTCATACATGTGAGACAGTTGTCATTTGCCATCTAAATATCATAAAGCATCTACATTGGATCAATATCAAGGCATGATAGTCCCATCAAAATAATTACAGCCAAAAGAACATCATGGAACAACTAATAGAACAAGTATTTTTCTACCTTTTGTTGTGAATGAGATGTTGAATTTCTTTTGAATTCATTGAACAATCATAAAGGAAATGTACCATCATTAAGGATAGTCATGCAAAGATAAATAGTCCTATATTAGTCAGGTACAGTCATAGAGTGACAATATTGACAGCTAAAAGGCATATACAAGGTCGAGCAGCTGTTTTGTAACTCTAGGATAGTCCTCATAAAGAATAAATGCACCTTTCAATTAAGAAGAGGACGGTCATAGCAATTGGAACATCTATATCATGAACAAGGCCTCATTCAAGCATAGAGAGAGAAACATAATAGTCATAAAGAAGGCCTATCATCCAAACATGTTAATCAGTTCAAGACAAGTGTGACAAAGCCCTAAGAAAGTAGTGTTCATAGTGACCAAAGAGAATAGTTGCAACAAGAATACCAAAGATCAGAGAGTAATCAGTGCTAATCAATGAACAATCCATGTATCAGAGAGAGGTGTTATCACAAAATCAAAAGGGATCCGTGACAGTGAGAGGAATAATGAACATAGGTCTAAGATAGGTCAATCATTTTGTGAGCATGTTGAAGGATCAATAGATCCAAGTCTAAAGTGACTATGAAGGATCCCTATAGAGAAGTACAACAAAGGAGCAACATAGCAGTCAGGTAGATCTACTCTAAAGTGACTGTCAAGGAGCAGTCAAGGATAAAAGCGGGCCAATTGTTCTTAAGGAACTGTGAAAGAATAGTGAAAAGGTTTAAAGAATAGTCAGTAGAAGTAGAAGACTATCAGCTTGGACAGAGGTATCATCTACATGTAGCATATCAAATTTGACAAATGATAGGGACCTATAGTATCCAATGACCAGTCCACATGACCATAAGAACAAAAAAATCATGAACAAAGTCAACAAACTACATGAACAAAAGGGAGAAATAGTTAGCAGTCATTGTGGAATACATAGCCATAAGACAAGAAGAAGAAGTCATAAAAGTCATTAAATATAGAGAAAAGAGTCAATAGATGATTGTTTGGACTAATAACATCCAACAGAGGGGGATTGTCAATAGTTTGAAAAGTCATCTCAGCATGCAAAGACAGTGAACAATCATATTGACTGAAGAAGCAGTCCCAACAACTAGTAAACAGTCACCAAGGATGAGTTGACAATCTTATAGACTATGGGAAAATCAAAGGATGCAATGCTAGTGCAAGGGAAAAACTATTTTAGGATAGAGATCATCATGAAAGATGATTGAATGTTTGCATGGAAAGACAAGTGAGAAGATGCAACAGTAGTCCATGATGTTGTATATTGTTTAGATTTTCATGTTTTGTGGTTGACTCTTTTGTCTCTTAGGGTTTGCGAGAAGATCTACATAGAAAGATGCATGACAGTCACATAAACAAAGCAGAGCAATGAAATAGTTGAGATAAATGAAAATGCATGTTCATGAGTATGCTAGTATATCTTTTTGCTCCATTTATCTGAACAAAGAAAGGTGTTTTTTTTTTTACTATTTACCAGGAAAGATTGCAAATATAGTAGCCTCAAATAAGTTAAAGGAAACCCTAAGGGTCCTTTTCAATTACTTTCCTCTTCAAGTCAAAGTGTTACAAAAGCAAGTGAATAGGAAATATTGAAGAAACTGCTAATAGCAAATCGAGAAATTGAAAAGTTGAAGTCTGTAGAAGCACAAGCATTTCAAAAGGAAGAAATTGCTTTTTTCAGCCAAGAGGATTGTTAGAAGATATACATGAGCTTCAGAGCATATGGTTTTCCATGATAGATTCCTTCTATCTCACAAGTGGCTTTTTTATTCTCAAATCTTCTCTAACTCCATCCTTCAACTTTATGGATTAGACCACTTTCCCATAAGCTTAGATATGGTAGAATATCATGCCCCAAATAAAAGATCTTTTAAATCTAAGGCCATGTGGTTCATATATCCAAGCTTCCTCCATCTATTGTAGAACTGGTAGGAATCCTCCCCATTCACAAGAGTATTGAGAATGTATTAATTGTTACATAAATTTAAATTCATCAAATCTTAGGTCAAGATATGGAACTACACCCAATTCAAAAACATCTTCAAAGAAAAGAACAATAGAGAAACAACTTTTTGTATTGGCCACTCACATAATGAAGAATGGAATGAACTTTCAAAGCTTCTCCCAATAGAAAAACCTAAAATATAATGAAATTATCCTAAGAGGAGAAATATACTGGCATTAAAAATCTAGAGAGACCTATTGATTGGCATAGGACAATTGAGAGGGGGGGAGGTGAATCAGTTGTATCAAAAACTTTAACTTCTTCAAATCAATAACACTTTCACAAACACAAGTAACTTATTTCCTTACCCTGTTATGAGCATTAAACATGAAAAACAGAATCAAAACATGAATTCATCAACACCACATACACATGAACACTAGATTTTTATGTGGAAAACCTTAAACAAGGAAAAACCACGATGAGTGTTAGCTCACAATATGAATGTATTAACAATAACAAATATCAAAGGGTGGCTCACTGCCCAGGGCTCACTGCCTAAAGAGGATGTCTCACTACTAGGGTGGCTTACTACCAAGGGTTGGCTCACTGCCAAGGTTGGCTCACTACTGGGGGTGGCTAACTATCTGGGGTGCCTCAATGCCAAGGGTTGAATTGATTAAGTAGAATCTACACCATGCCTGAGTTTAGTTCCATTGAAGCACACAATATCTCCTCTTCTCTGCTCTACTTTTACACTTCGCACTTATCTCTTCATCTTCACTAAAATCACACCTCAAACACAAATTCATTACATGTATTTATACAATTCATCAACCTTGGAATGTGCATCAAGGTTGGAATTACAATCATCAACCATAGGAACAATCTCCAAGGTCGACATACATACATACATCAAATTAGGACTATACCTAAAGAAATTTGTGGACTACATGAATAAAAGGAGAACACTTCATGCCTTAGCATAGAATCAATTATATCTTCACATGCTACCACACACTTCTAAAATTCAAGAAATTCATTTGCAAAGAGTGTTAATCATATGAAGGTTGGCCAAACTGGTGCAATCATTAAGAATACTTGAACACATGCTTTCAAGATCTTCATTGCAGCTTGAATATCAAACACACATCTTCAATGCATATAGGGGACATCCATGAACATCATAGAATCATTTGGAAACCAAAAAATCCAATCGCAACAGATCTCAACTTATTTCACTTGAAGATAGATCACATACTATTAATCAGACACTGTCAAACTCTGCTAATTAGAACCTTGCTTTTTGGAGCTTCAAATCACATATCCTTTGGAGTGAAGATGACTAAGGACCTTATAAGATTAAGTCTAGAACTACAAAGCCAAATTTCAATCTATGGAGAAATGTGGAGCAAAACACTTTGTCCTTGGCAGTTTATAAACCTTGCTAGGCACAATCTTCTCACTGGTGAATAGAACATTTTCTGCACAATGATCCAAACCATGAAATTCTAGATTTCTTCAAACACTTCTCTAAAACATATCCAAATCTCATACTCCGGTCTTCAACATAGGAAATATGCAAAGCAAAATACTCAGACAATGTTTTTCAATCAATTTACAAACAACAATGCCATAAGATATAGTTGACACAAACAACAACACAAACATGCTAACATCAATGACAACACCAATTAGTACATACTCACAAAAATCTCCCCCTTTGTTATTGATGGCAACATATGATGTAAAAAACATGTTCTACCATGAATACACAATTCTGCATCAGGACCCCCCTTTCTTTTATACTTTTACTCCCCTAAGTTTTGACATGATTTCTCTCTCCCTTTAACATCAATGGCAAAGGGCATCACATTTCTCCTTTTGCACATACTTGCACACTACTTCTCTAATTTGTCTAAAATTATCTTTTACTCCCCTTGAATGCTACAATCTTCTCAAACCACTACCTACTCCCTTTGAGAGGTAGCCTCCAATATTAGTCCAAAAAGGGAATATAATTTGAAGCACACTTGACTGATACACCTTCTAATGCATCTAGTTCAAGGAAGGAGGGCTAATAATCCCTAATTTCTCCCAGAGATACTCAAATGTGTCTTTTAGAAGAGCCTTAGTGAATATATCAGCAACTTGATCTTTTGTAGGAGTGCATACTCAAGATTTACCTCATTCACTGCAACTTTCTCCCTCAAGAAGTGATACTTGATTTAAATGTGCTTTGTCTTAGAGTGCATCACTCGATTCTTTGAGATGTTTATGGCACTTGTGTTATCACAAAGAATAGGAATTAGTCCATCAAACTCAACTTTGATTTCCTTCAAGGTCTGCTTCATCCAAAACACTTGAGTGCAACATGATATTGTAGAAATATATTTTGCTTCTATAGTAGACAAGGAAACTGATTCTTGTTTCTTGCTATGCCAGGATACTACCCTATCTCTAAGGAAGAATGCAACATCACTTGTGCTTTTCCTGTCATCAGCACATCTAGCCTAATCTGCATTTGTATAGGCACTCAAAGAAAAATCATTGTTCTTAAGATACCACAGTCCATGATCAGAAGTACCCTTCAAATACCTGAATATCCTCTTAACTGCCATCACATGTGATTCTTTGGGATCTAATTGAAATTTAGCAACAATATAGACTGCATGCATGATATCTGGTCTAGCATAGTTAAGCAGTCCTCCAATCGTTGATCTATACTTTCTTTGATCAACCTTAGGAGATTCATCATTTTTTCTCAATTTACAACTAGTGACCATAGGAGTGCATGCCATTTTAGATTCCTCTATTCCAGATTTCTTCAACATTTCCCAGACATATTTTGATTGAGAAATAAGAATACATTTGTATGTATGATTGATTTGCAGTGCAATAAAGAAGTTCATCTCACCAAACATAGACATCTCAAGTTCTTTTTGCATTTCATTTGCAAAATTCTTGCACATCTCTTCATTTCCACCAAATATGATGTCATCTACATATAATTCAATAATCAAGATTTGGTTTTTTAGTTTTTGCTTACCTTGATATACAAATTGATATCTACGGACCCCTTATTGAAACCCTACTACAGTGCAAACACTTATCTAGTCTTGCATACCAAGCTCTGGAGCTTGCTTCCGTCCATACAAGGCCTTCTTCAATTTGCACATCATGTCTAGTTTGTCTGATAATTGGAACCCATCTTGTTGCTCTATGTAGACTTCTTCTTCTATCTCACCATTTAGAAAGTTAGATTTCCAATCCATCTGATATACTTTGAAATCTTTGTGTGCTGCAAATACCAAAAATGGTCTGATAGCCTCCATTCTTGCCACCGGAGCATAGGTCTCTTCATAATCAATTCCTTCAACTTGAGAGTAGCCTTTACACACAAGTCTTGCCTTGTTTCTCACAACTTCTCCAACTTCATTCAGTTTGTTCTAGAAAACCCACTTTGTTCCAATCACATTTTTGTTTGCAGGTCTGGGGACAAGCTCCCAAGTCTTGTTTTTCTTAGTTTGTTGTAGTTATTCATTCATTGCCTTGATCTAATGCTCATCATTACATGCTTCATTTACTATCTTAGGTTCCACCTTTGAAAGTAGGCAGAGAATTACTTGCTCTTCTATAGCCCTGCTTCTTGTCATCACACCTTTCCTTTTGTCACCAATAATTTGATCTTCAAAATGATCTCTTTGCACATATCTTGGAGTTTTAGGAGTTCTTCCCAAAGCCTCAGCTTGAGTTTCTTCTTCTTCTGGAGCTTGTTCTTCAGTTTGAACTTCCTCTTCTTTTCCTTTTCCAACCTTTTCTATATCAGTAGGTTCATCTGACTCATATTCATCTGGTTGGATGTCTTCATCTACCTTCACACTTGCACTTTCAATGATCTTTCTTAGTCTTTTGTTGTAGCACCGATAAGCCTTCCTATTAGTGGAGTACCCAAGGAATATGCCTTCATCACATCTAGCATCAAACCTCCCTAATTCTACATCTCTTCTGATGTAACACTTGCTTCCAAAAACATTGTAGTATTTGATAATAGGGGCTTTACCATACCACATTCATAAGGTGTCTTTGTTTCTTCTGCTCTGACTTACACTCTATTTTGAATATAGACAACAGTATATATTGCTTCTTTCTAGTACACTTCTGGTAGGTTTGCTTCCTTGATCATTGCCCTGACAACTTCTTGAATAGTTCTATTCTTACTTTCAACCACTCCATTTTGTTGAGGAGTCTGGGGATCAGACAAATGTCTTTTTATTCCATGTTCTTCACAAAAATAATTGAACTCATTTGAGGTGAACTCACCATCTCTTTCAGAACTTAAGCATTTGATTCTCAAATCCAATTCATTTTCAACCATAGCTTTGAATACCTTCAACTTATCTAAACCTAGATTCTCGTGTTTCTAGAAAAAAATGTGTTGCTTTTTTTGACTCAACATTTTGGATCACACTCCGTGATCCATAATTAGGAGGAACGGAATAGAATTCAAAATGATGGATCATAGAGTGTGATCCAAAATGTTGAGTCAAAAAAAGCAACACAATTTTTTCTAGAAACAGAAGAATCTATCATCATGGACTGTGGAAATATCATGTCTACAATTATCTAAATCTTTTGTCTTTTCTCTAAGGAAAGTAACCCAAGTCATTCTTGAAAAATAATCAATGAGAAGCATGAAATATCTTTCACCTTAAAGACTTCTTGTTCTTATGGGACCGCATAGGTCTATGTGCAATAGATCCAGAAAATCAGTAGAGGATTGTTCTTTGCTCCTGAAGATAGTCTTTGTCATCTTCCCAAACTGGCATTCTTTGTATATAGTATTTGTAGGCTTCACAATCTTGGGCAAATCTATTATAGTTGGAACAATGCTTATTCTCACAATATTATTAAAGTTGATGTGACACATTCTCCTATTCCATAACCAACTTTCATCTGTCTTAGCCAACAAACAACAATTTTCAGCACCTTTCAAATGGTAGACATTACCATGGGTCTTCTCTCTAGTAGAAATTAGGGTTCCGGAGCTATTCTATATCTTAAATCCATTCTCCTTGGACACAAGATTATACCCTTTCTCACACATTTGTCCAACACTTAAGAGATTATGCTTCAAGACCTTTACATAAAGAACATCATCTGTATTATGCTTGCCATCAAAAGAAATAGATCATTTTCCATAAATCTTACCAGCTACATCATCACCAAACTTAACAAGTTCTCCATCATACTATTCAAACTTAAAAAACTTACTTTTGTCTCCTATCGTGTGGTTTGAAAATCCACTGTCAGTGATCCATTCATCTTCCTTTTCAACATGAAATGTACACAACTCTCCTAGACTTTCTTCCTTCACACAGCTTGCAAGATCAGTAGAAATAGGCTCTTTTGTAAGAGCAATAAACAAGCATTCACTACTATTTTCATCATCAGAATTGGATTCATCATCAATTACACCATCATCATCTCTAACATAATAACTCTTTCTTTCCATATTTCCTTTTCTTTCATTGATCTTCAAAGCTCTATTAGGACATCTTGAAGCATAATGACCAATTTTACCAACACTGAAGCATTTGAAAGGTAACTTACCTTTGAATTTTCCTTTGCTTCCCTTCTATATTTTGCTTGCAAATTTGGCTTCTAGATCTGCAAAGTCTTCATCATCTAATACCATGACATATTTCTCTGGTCTAGCAGTCTTAATTGCTTCCTTAGCCTTAGATGTAGTTTCAGTTTTTACAGGGCCATCAGTAGTTCCAAATTATCTTATTTCAAAGGCAGCCAATTTTCTAAGTAACTAATCTTTTGTAAGCTTACCCATTTCCAACAACTCTTCAATGGCAGATACCTTGTGACTATAAGATTTGGGAAGAGTTTTAAGTATCATATCTATGATATCCTCATCTTTTAATTCTCCACCAAGACCATTGATGTTGTTGAAAACTTCATCAATCTTTTGTAAATAATTTGTTTTGTTCTCATCTTCACTCATTTGCATGGTTTCATATGTGGTCTTCAAGTTCTATGATTTGGCCTTCTTGATAGATGCATCACCTTCATAGATTTTATTCAATTTATCCCAAATCTCATAATCAGTTTACAGATTTACAACTTCTGCCATTTCAGTGTTAGACAAGGCATTTAATAGAGCATTTTTAGCTTTGTGATTAACCTCAAACATTTTAACCTCTTCTTCAGAATCTAGATCTTCAGGAACTGTATATTTATTCTTAACCACTTCCCAAACATTATAACCAAGAGAAACGGGATAACTTTGCATTCGTACCTTCCAATAGGCATAATCAGATACATCGAATTGAGGAATGTCTTTCCTGTGTGCCATCTTGAATCTATCTTAAGTTGTTAGGATTTTTTCCAAAGGAACTGTTATCATATAGAATTGCACCCAACTTGGAGAGAGTCTAGACATTATAATGACAATGGGAATGATATCAAGGTGTGGGACCTTGCAAGTTGAGATCAAACATCTAGAGAAGGCTGGTTCCTCATTCTAAGCTTAAGGATTAGATAAAACAAACTAACCTTAATGCTAACACTGACAAGGGAAAGAGGGAGAAGGAATACAGAAAAGTAAAGGGGGTGATGTACTAGAGTTATATGTGTTTGACTATAACTAAATCAACACAATAATAATCTCAAAACTAAAAAGACTTACACATACTCATATTGACTCTAACAGAGGCCAGGACAGAGAAGTGGAGAAATGAAAGGGACCATTTTTCCCAGAATACATTGCTCAAACTAATCCAAAGAGTGGACACATTGCTAAAATCAAAAGAGAGGTAAAATACCAGCTTATATTGATTATAGAGGTCAAATAGCCATTACAAAAGGGAGAATAATGGTGGAAGTGTAGACACAGAGTAATCAATTACATTCATTGTTGAACAAAACTAGAGACATGAGAGGCTTAGCAGAAGAGCACAATCCATCCGATCTAATAGTTCATGTAGTTGCATTACAGAGGTCTGGTTACCAAAATTCTCTATCTTGTAATAGCCCAGAAGGACAACCAACCCTTAATACATCTTTGAAACATGCATATATAGCATTTAATTTCACACTGTAGTAGAAATGGAAGAAGAAAGAGCATTCAATGAGCAGAACCATCACGCATACTACAATAACTCATTCTGACAACCCCAGAAAGCACCCACATGGCCTTGCCTAAGAAATATGCTGAAAATAGGAGGGTTTTCCATGCCCTGAGTACAAGATTTCAATGAGGATGGGATGCACTAGCATGGGGAGGTGGGAAATCAATTTGACACATGAAATTAGGCTCAAAAATGCATTAGTGGCTACCAAGAGGGTCACTGAGTAGTTGAATTGTGCTTTCACCAGTAGAAAAGTGAACTATCAAAGTTTAAGAGGTCGGGGCTTCAACGTTCAGCCTTCGTATGGCATCGTGTCCAAATGGAAGCATTTCACAGCTTCACAAGGAGCCAAAACAAGGCCCATCAAAGGTAGAATCTTTCAGAAAAAATGAGGTGGCAAGCTACGTTGATGATTGAGTCAATCATTTCTTTTCTTTTGTTAGTTCACTAGGCAAGAGAGCCATCTAGTGTGAGGGTGCATGCCAGAGGGGAATTCAAGTCTATTTTTCTTTGGATGAGTGCGGGATTGACATGTGGCACACCTAGAAATCTGCTTACCACTACCTTTGAAAAGAAGGAAAAGGAATAGGCCACGTGTCATCATCTCGTAACTGCGCATAGAATCTTTCCTGAAGAAATGATTCTCTTCTGACACTGTGCTACTGTCTGATCTTTAATTGCTATAGCCCTACCTCTTCACTTTATTCTTTGACACCTGGCATGATATACTTTACACTTGTCTTCATCTTTAAACCATGCAGTGCAATTATGACATCATCTTTAGCTGTCTACGAGATTGCAATATCCTACCATGTGACACCTACAGTCCTTATGCCTTTGCTTTTTCCTTAGGGGATGTGTGGGCTACCATGTGGCACAATGGCACAACACCAAAGAGGGTCTTTGTTTAGTTTTGCTAGGATTCATGTAATGTTGACACATGGACATATGAACTCTGCAGAGATCGGGCCTGCTGAAAGAGGAAAATGGAAGAAGGGAACTTTGAAGTTTGACAAACACTGAGTACTTATTTGATTCTTGAATTTGTGAACCGGACACATGGCGAGCTGGTGCAAGGTCTTAGATAACTTGCCTTTGCTTTATGTAGAACTTGTGCCATGCTAACACGTGGCACACCTGGAAAGATGCCTGCCATTTCCTTTAGAGAGAAGAGGAAACTCCCGACCTCCGACATCCAAAAATATTGAATACTTAGGTGATGAAGGCAAAGGAGTAGAGTTTGAAGACAAGAAAGGTGGAGCGTTGAAGACCAGAACTCTAAACTCTGAAAGTCTAACAACATTGAAAGCACAAGGTAAACTCAAAATTTTTATAGGACTTAATCAAATTTGGATGTTTTTCCTTGTATCTTAGGGAGAAAACACCAGGATCTCATGGATCTTTAGAATATTTGGCCAAGGGGGCAAAATAGGATAACATTTTGGTGACTTTCTAGGGGTGTTTGCCTACCTAAACACTAGGATCTAGAGGCCTTATCAATCCATTGGGCACAGAGTCAAAGGGATGACAACAAGAACAGGGGAGGGCCAATATAAACCAAGCACTGCCTCCAAGAACAAAACAAAATAAACAAAGCATGTATCTCCTAATGAGAATACAATAGAGTGCAAAGATACTTATTGAAAGGAAACATCTAACCTATTTATAAGGTCTCACAACCATGGTAAAAGAAAGGTTTGAAATGAATCCCATTGACTAGGATTGGCAGAACCTCTCCATTCATCTTGGAGAGTTGGAATGCGTTAGCCTATTTGCAATTGGCAATGATATAAGGGCCACTCCACATAACATCAAACTTTAAATGTCTTCCAGCTTTGGCCCTATTTGCATCCCATTTTAGCATTGTATCTCCTTCACTAAATGTTATGTCAGTAGATTTTCTATCAAAGGTTCTCTTGTCTTGATCATAGTGGGCTTCAAGGGTCTTCTCATGTTCTAGTAGCTCCGCAAATCTTATCATCATGGCACTATTTTCCACTATTTCTATCTGATGTGACAACTTAAGAGAAGGAAATTCCAATGATAATGGAACCCTTGCTTCCCTTCCATAAACAAGCATGAAAGGGGAATTACCTATGGCTCTTTTGGGAGTGATTTTGTCAACCCAAAGAGTAGTCTTCAACTTGGAGTTCCAAGTTCTCTTATTATCTTCCACCATCTTCTTGATGATTCTAATTAGATTTTTATTGGTGGACTCAACCAAGCCATTTCCTTGTGGGTAGTAATTAGATGAGGTCTTCACGTAAACTCCATAATTTAATGCCCACTCATTGACTTTTGTGCCTATAAAGGCCTTGGAATTATCATATATGATGGTGGATGGTACACCAAACCTTGTGGCTATACCCACAAGGAAGTCTACAATGGATGCCTCTATGGAATCCCTCAAAGCAACTACCTCTGTGCACTTGGTGAAATAATCAGTGGCTATGAGAATCCACTTATGGCTAGTACTAGAAGGTGGATTAATTACTCCAATGAAGTTTGAACCCCATTGAGAAAAAGGTTGATATGTTTGGATTAGATAAAAGGGAAGAGCTACTAGCCTCTTCTTTCCAGTAAATAATGCACACTCTTTGCATTTTCTTATCCATTTGTGTGCATCAATGAATAAACTAGGCTAGTCATGTTGCAAGTATGAGGTTAACCAGTGTTGTCATTGATGTCAAGATACTCATATTGCATTGATAAGAAGGATTGGATGAGCTATGTGCTGAGGTTATTGAGGAAATCAGTCTCAATCAGGAACAGTGAAGAACAGTGATGAGAAGAAGGCAAAAGTACTCAATAGGTTGAGGATCGGATTAAAGGGTTTGTAGATATGAGTCTTGAGATGTTCCAATTAAGATTTCAGAGGTCCGCATGAACATATGAAGAAGTTGTGATCAATCAAGTAGAACCAGTTCTGGGAGATGCTCTAGAGTGACAAAGTGTTACAAAAAGGTCCGGTGAGATCCGGAAGTGCATTGTCCTATTCTGCAGATTGGACAGAGTGTTTGGGATGTTCTTGTGATGTGTCATCTTGATTTGTACATAGTTTAGAGGTCTGGAAGTACCTTTTTCAGTATGACAGTGGTGGTAGGCTATGTTCTTGAAGTTTTGAATGAAGAAGAGAAGATATTCTAATAAGTAGAGGAAGTGCGGATGTACCTGGTCATTCAGGCAAGCCTGTGAAGGTTCTTGGATCATGTTGAGGTTGTGTTGTCGGTCCATATTAGTGTTAGAGCCTGAAATTGGAGATATACTTCCGGATGAAGATGTTCTTGTTCAGACTGGCCGACCGGATGAGTTATTCATCTTGCGAATGTTCTTGTGGTGACCGACTGGATGAGTTATTCATCTTACGAATGTTCTTGTGGATGATTTTTGACTTAGATGATTGTTCCTAAGTCGATGCCTTGTATAAATAAAGGTTTGTGAATCCATTTCGAAGTGTGTCATGGAGTGGATGAGTGTGGTATAGCAGAAGAGCAAGAGGCAGAGCGGGTGTGTCTCGGGCTTAAATAGAACTGATCCAGACATGGTAAAGATGTCAATCTCTAGTTCAAGTTTGTGATACTTATGATCTTGTAGACAGTGTGTCTCTTGTAGGTAGTGTGCCTCCTTGTGAGCAGTGTGCTTAGGCAGTGAGCCCTAATTGGCATGTGCCATCCATTTTTCTTGTTCTTCTAACAAAGAATAATCCTTGGGTTAATCACCCCGTGGTTTTTCCCTTAACCGGGTTTTCCACGTCAAAATCTTGGTGTCTAATGTGTTGATGTTTATCTGCTCCGGTGTTAATGCTTTATGCTTTCATAAATGGTTAATTGATATGCTATTAACTAATAAAGAAGAATCAAGTGTTTGAAGTAACAGTAGGTTTTTATACAACTGATTCACCCCCCTCTCAGTTGTGTGCCCTAGATCTAACAATTAGTATTAGAGCTAAGTTCCTCTAAGAGGAGCTTAACCGCTTGAGGAGATCCAGGATGTCGTCATACAAGAAGGATAGTCCGAAGTTTGATGGAACCAACTTCTCTCTCTGGAAAGGTCGCATGAAATGTCACTTGGAGTGTATGGGAAAAGCATACTTGTCCATGGTCACAAAAGCATATGTACCTCCACAGGGTGGTCTGACAACTCTGAATGAAATCACAGATGCTAAAAACAATTTGCGGACCAAAGAAGCTCTTCTAAGTGCATTGACTGACTCAGAACTCTCAAATGTTATTGACCTACCAACTACATATGAGATCTAGGTTAAACTGGAACTTCTGTATGAAGGAGATGAGTTTGTTAAGAGTGCAAGGTTGCAAAGTCTCAAAGGGAAATTTGAAATATTGAAGATGAGAGATGATGAAAATATCACTACCTTTATGCCAAGAGTAAATTAGCTGGTGTGTGGAATCAGGAATGTTGGTGGAGTTCTGGATGAAAATGAGATTGTTTGCAAAATTCTCAGATCCCTTCTTGCTGCATACAAAATCAAGGTTGCTGCCATTGATGAATTCAGAGCCCATACAACTGTCACAAGAGAGCAATTGACTAGCAAACTGGTTGCATTTGAAATGACCGAGTTTGGAGATGATCACCCCAAGACTGAATCTGCATTCAAAGCCAGTGCCTATGTGAAAGGCAAACAAAGATTTGATCCGAGAGAGAACTCTTCAAGGAAGCTGTCATGGTATGATCAAGAAAGGAAAGACATGGAAGAGGAAGAAGTAGAAACAACTCAACTTGAAGCCCTCATTGCAAAGAGACTGCCAAGAGGATCCGGTAAGTATGAAGGAAAATTACCCTTTAAGTTCTTCAACTACAATAAAATTGGTCATTTTGCATCAAGATGTCCGGAAAGATCTGCAAGGTCAAATTCTAATAGACAAAGGTTCCAAAAGAACTGTTATTATGTTCATGAAGAAGATGATAATGAAGGTGTAACAGATGATGAATCAGAAATAGGAAACAAATCCGAAAATGAATGGGTGTTTATTGCCATCAAGGAAGAAGATCCAATATCCTCTAAATCTGTCAATCATAAGGTTGTAGAAAGAGCTTTGGTTGCCCAAGTTGAAGAAGAGGATGATTGGGTTATTGATAGTGGATGTTCTCACCATATGACAGGTGACAAGAACAAGTTCTTAGATTTGGAAAGGTATGAAGGAGGAATGGTAAAGTTTGGTGATAATTCTGATGGTAGAATCAGAGGTAGGGGAACTATTTCTTTTGATGGAAAGAGCAAAACTGATAATATACTATATGTTGAAGGATTGAAGCACAATCTTCTCAGTGTTGGACAGTTGGTAGACAAAAGTTATGATCTCCAGTTCAAGAATGGAAGATGCAGGATCTTTGAAAGTTCCAGAACTGAGATTGCATCCGGTACTCAAACAAAAGGTAATATCTTCCATCTAGTTGGTTCTAATAAAAGTTGTTTGTTTATTCAAGTTGATCAAAGTTGGTTATGGCATAGAAGGATGTGTCATGTAAATTTTGATAACATCATCAAGATAAGCAATACTCAGGCTGTAAGAGATCTTCCAAAATTGGTGAAACCTACAAATAGTTTGTGCAAAGAATGTCAGTTAGGTAAACATAGCAGAGTCTCTTTCAAAAGCAAGGATCAGTCCTCTACCAGATTATTAGAATTAGTTCACACTGATCTATGTGGTCCGACAAGAATCAAGAGTATGCAAGGTGATAGATATTTCATGTTACTGATTGATGACCATTCCCGGATGATGTGGGTTACCTTTCTAAAAGAGAAATCAGAAGCCTCTGAGAAGTTCAAAATCTTCAAGGCTATGGTAAAGAATCAAACCAGATTAAAACTGAAATGTCTGAGGTCTGATAGAGGTGGTGAATTCACATCCAGTGAATTCATAGACTTTTGTGAGAAGCATGGTATAAAGAGACAGTTTTCTGCTCCTAGGACTCCACAGCATAATGGAGTAGTTGAGAGAAAGAACCGGACCATCCAGGAAGCATCCAGGACAATGATGATGGAAGCAAATGTTCCCCAGATGTTTTAGAGAGAAGTTGTCAGCACTGCAGTCTATACTCTCAATTGAGTTCAAATTAGAAGCAATACCAGTAAGACTCCTTATGAACTTTGGTTTGGTATAACTCCCACTGTGAGATATTTCAGAGTATTTGGTAGCAAGTGTTACATCAAAAGAGATGAAGATCTAGGAAAGTTTGATGCTAGAAGTGATGAAGGAATTTTCTTGGGTTACTCCACTTAAAGCAAAGCATACTGATGTTACAATAAGAGATTGAGAAAGATGATAGAAAGTACAAATGTGAAGGTTGATGAAGGAATTGAGAAGCCCTCAATGTTTTATGAATATGATGAAGATGATCAGAATGATTCTCTGGTGCAAGGAGGTCAATCCTGCTCTGAAATTCAGATTCAGACTGATCCGGTAAATCAAGAAGAAGAGGTTTGTCTGAATGAGCCTAATCAATAAATAGTAGTGCAAGAAACTCCCAAAGTTCCAAGGTATGTAACTCTAAACCACTCTGAAGATCAGATCATAGGTGACAAAAGCAAAGGGGTACAAACAAGGAGGAGAATTGCTCAAAATTCAAATGAATACTGTCTGATTTCAAAGATTGAACCTAAGACAATTAATGAAGCTTGCAATGATGAAAACTGGACCAAAGCAATGGAGGAAGAGTTGATGCAAATTGAGAAAAATCATACTTGGGATCTTGTTCCCAGACCTAGAAACAAGAATGTGATTGGAACCAAATGGGTCTTCTGGAACAAACTAAATGAAGTTGGTGAAGTAATCAGAAACAAAGCCAGATTGGTCTACAAAGGCTACTCTCAAATAGAAGGAATTAATTTTTAAGAAACCTTTGCTCCGGTGGCAAGAATTGAAGCAATCAGATTATTTCTTGCATTTGTTGACTTCAAAGACTTCAAGGTATATCAGATGGATGTCAAGTCTACCTTCCTAAATAGTGATTTGGAATAAGAAGTATACATTGAACAACCTGATGGATTTTAATTGTCTGATCATGATGATATGGTCTGCAAGTTGAAGAAAGCACTGTATGGATTGAAGCAAGCCCCAAGAGCATGGTATGAAAGGTTGGATAAGCATCTTGTGTAGATTGGTTTCAACAAAGGTACTGCTGATAGTAATCTATATTTCCAAATAGATAATGAAAACATCTTGATTGTTGAAGTATTTGTTGATGATATCATCTTTGGAGGAAGAGACAGTTTGTGTAAAACCTTTGCTAATCAAATGAAAAGTGAGTTTGAAATGTCAATGCTTGGTGAAATGAATTTCTTCTTAGGTCTGCAAATTACTCAGACAAAGAAAGGTATTTTTATTTCTCAAACCAAATATGTGAAAGAATTGTTGAGGAAATTCAAAATGGAAGATTCAAAGCCAATGAACACTCCTATGGCAACTGGATGTAAGTTGAGCAAAGATGACGACTCTCCTAAGATAGATCAGACCAAGTATAGATCAATGATTGGAGGATTATTGTATCTCACTCAGACTAGACCAGATATAATGCAGGCTGTTGGTCTTATGGCAAGATTCCAGGCTGATCCTAGAGAATCTCATGTTATGGCAATCAAGACGATTTTTAGATATCTAAAGGGGATAGTTGAGTATGGTCTATGGTACCCTAGAGATCATGATTTCTCTCTTCATGCATATACAGATGTAGATTGGGTAGGAGATGTGGATGACCGGAAGAGTACAAGTGGAGGAGCATTCTTTTTGGGAAAAAGGTTGGTTTCTTGGCTAAGCAAGAAACAAGAGGCAATATCCTTGTCTACAACTAAAGCAGAATACATTACAACAGTAGGTAGTTGCACTCAAATCTTATGGATGAAGCAGATGCTAAGAGAAATTAAAATAGAATATGAGGAGCCTATCACAATCTTCTGTGATAATTCAAGTGCAATAAATATTTCTAAGAATCCGGTGTTGCATTCTAAGACCAAGCACATATCTATCAAGTTTCACTTTCTGAGAGAACAAGTGAATAAGGATGAAGTCAGATTGGAGTATGTACCCTCCAAGGATCAGATTGTAGATATTTTTACTAAACCTCTTCCCAAGGACTCTTTTGAGTATCTCTGGGAGAAGTTAGGGGTCATGGCCCCTCCGGTGATGAACTAGGATGCACTGATGTGCATCAGTTCGGTGGATATCACAGTCATATCTTGTGATCCAGATTGATGATGGGGAGCTACTACTAAGGGGGAGCAACTGTTATGATTCTGATGTGTTAGAATTGTAAGTATGAGCCCTTTGCCATTGACGTCAAAGGGGGAGAGAAGACATGTGAAAAACAAGTGGTTGATGACCAAAGGGGGAGCAGCAAAGGAAGAGAAGACATGTGAAGAGTTGTTACTAATAGGGGGAGCTGTGACAAAAAGCAGAAGTTCTTGTCTTGATGGTTTTTCACATCATATGTTGCCATCAATGACAAAGGGGGAGATTGTTGCAAGTATGAGGTTAACCAGTGTTGTCATTGATGTCAACATACTCATATTGCATTAATAAGAAGGATTGGATGAGCTGTGTGCTGAGGTTATTGAGGAAATCAGTCTCAATTAGGAACAGTGAAGAACAGTGATGAGAAGAAGGCAAAAGTACTCAATAGGTTGAGGATCAGAGGATGCGGATTAAAGGGTTTGTAGATATGAGTCTTGAGATATTCTAGTTAAGATTTCAAAGGTCCGCATGAAGATATGAAGAAGTTGTGATCAATCAAGTAGAACCGGTTCCGGGAGATGCTCTGGAGTGACAGAGTGTTACAAAAAGGTCCGGTGAGATCCGGAAGTGCATTGTCCTATTCTGCGGATTGGATAGAGTGTTGGGGATGTCCTTGTGATGTGTCATCTCAATTTGTACATAGTTTGGAGGTCCAGAAGCACCTTTTTCAGTATGACAATGGTGGTAGACTGTGTTCTTGAAGTTCTAGATGAAGAAGAGAAGAGATTCTAATAAGTAGAGGAAGTGCGGATGTACCTGGTCATTCAGGCAAGCTTGTGAAGGTTCTTGGATCATGTTGAGGTTGTGTTGTCAGTCTGCATTAGTGTTAGAGCCCAGAATTGGAGATATACTTCCAGATGAAGATGTTCTTGTTCAGACTGGCCGACCGGATGAGTTATTCATCTTGCGAATGTTCTTGTGGTGGCCAACCGGATGAGTTATTCATCCTACGAATGTTCTTGTGGATGATTTTTGACTTAGATGATTGTTCCTAAGTTGATGCCTTGTATAAATAAAGGTTTGTGAATCCATTTTGAAGTGTGTCATGGAGCGGATGAGTGTGGTATAGTGAAAGAGTGAAAAGCAGAGTAGGCGTGTCTCGGGCTTAAATAGAACTGATCCAGACATGGTAAAGATGTCAATCTCCAGTTCAAGTTTGTGATACTTATGATCTTGTAGATAGTGTGTCTCTTGTAGGAAGTGTGCCTCCTTGTGAGCAGTGTGCTCGGGCAGTGAGCCCTAATTGGCATGTGCCATCCATTTTTCTTATTCTTCTAATAGAGAATAATCCTTGGGTTAATCACCCCATGGTTTTTCCCTTAACCGGGTTTTCTATGTCAAAATCTTGGTGTCTAATGTGTTGATGTTTATCTGCTCCGGTGTTAATGCTTTATGCTTTCATAAATGGTTAATTGATATGCTATTAACTAACAAAGAAGAATCAAGTGTTTGAAGTAACAACATGTTTTTATACAACTGATTCACCCCCCCTCTCAGTTGTGTGCCCTAGATCTAACAAGTAATAACTAGCTCTCATGATTGTAATTGTCGTTGTTCTGGGATAATAATGGCCTCCAGTGGGGCCATTATGAAATTCCTCTAAGACCCTAAAGGTCTGATTCTGAGTGATAGATCTAAGAAGAACTCCATTGATGTCTTTTCTAAACAAGAACCATCAATAATAACATAAAGGATAGATTGGAGTTTGAAATACCTTCTTTTAGCCTAACCTAATCTAATCTGGACATCTACCTAACTATAGAAATATGACCATGTCATGATACTAGTTAGTCAGAGTATGAGGCTCAACTAGTTGTGCCTGCCCCTAAACACATATGGCTTCACTTATGTCTTTTATGTCTGGTGCCATTTGTTCACATAGACCTTTGCCACAGACCAGCCTAGTAATGTTGATATTCACATCATATTCCATTACCTTTGTGATCCACCCAACTCTCTTTTCATTAATATCCCTACTCAAGAAGAATTCATTCACACTGGGGTGGTTTACCATCAATTGTGTTTTTCTATTTGAAAGCATATGTTTGAACTTCCTTATTGCCTTTACCACAACAAACACTTGCTTCTCAACAAAATCATAATTCAATTCATATTCCTTTAGAGATTGACTAAAAAAGGCAATTGTTTGCTCCAATCTTTCTTCATTTTATTGTGTCAAGACAACTGATATACACTCTTTGCCTCCAAAGGCACATAGAGTAAAATCCTTCTCATAATTAGGGTTTATCAGTGTATGAGCTCATGTAATGGCCTACTTGACAGTTTCCAAATTGTCCTTGCCTTCTTCAGACCATGTGAAGGCAACATTCTTTTTTAGCATAGTTGTAAGGGGTTTTGCTACTAAAGTAAAATTAGTTATGAATCTCCTCACAAAGTTGATCTTCTTAGTGTTATGTCAGAAAAATGCACCCTTGGGGGATTTTTCCTATTAAGGTTTAGCTCCCAGTCTCTAGATTGCATTTAGAGCATTTTGCATGATAATTTAGACTCTTGATGAGAAAATCCATGGGTCTTATGGCAATTCAGACCTAAGGGGGACTAAGTTGATGATCCCTGAGAAAAGACAAGGGGGTGGACTAGGGCACTAGTGCCCTAGTCCAACCCTATTTTGGGTCTGCCCTAAATTCAAATGTTGGTTTTGTGACCGTTGTTTGGGTCTCAGGCCGACATCATAAGTTTTAATTATGAAATTCTTGGCGGGAATCTTAGTAGTTGCATATATAAGCATGTTTAGGTTATCATTTGCAAACTAGATGGATATTGTGATTCATGAGCTTATGTTAAAGTGATCAAGGCATTCATTATGTTATAGAGTAGAGAATTGTTATTGTGTTTGTGTTTGTAGGTTAGATTACATCTTCTCCTCCTGGAATTGAAGAGCATCTTCCTTTTGTGACAGATTCATCATAAAGGTGACATCTGTTGTATTTGTTTATCATTATCATTTGGATTTTTGCCTCTATCCTACAGGACACACACTCTCATGTAACAACAATGTTTGGAAGACTTGAATGTCTCTCCGAGGCTTGACTGAGGCAAGCCTCTAAACACCACAACCCCCTCCCACACTCCTTGTGATTGTAGGTTATAAGTATTGGATCTAGAGAATGTTGGCAAGAGACACTATATGGGTTCATGATTGTTGTCATTGATGGAAACAAAGTTCATCCCACACATCCGCAGGACATGGTGTGTCTCTACCGGAAGTCAGAGTGAAGATTGTTGAGGTCCGGTAAACAAGAACAGAGCTTGTGGCAAGGTCCGACAGACAGGTCTAGATCTCTCAGAAGAAGCATCTTGGTGAAGTGCAGATTTGGGGAAGTAAAGAGTACTACCTTGAGTGATAGATTCCAAGGTTTTAGCCTCCGGTGATAGATGAGGTAAAAGTTATGAACAGTTGAGTACCGGATTCCTAAGTGACAGTGTGAACAAAGGAAGAACTGACTGACAGAACATTAGACTACTTTTCAGATGTGTTACTGATGGTGTTAAAGGTTATGAAGGCATGAATCATGTTTGGCCAACATGATTAATGATGTCTACAAGCATATACTTGATCCGCATTACTTGATGTGCAAGGATTCAGCTGACAGAATAGAGTTTGTGAAAATATTAACTGTTCCGGGTACCGACTAGGAAAAGAATGAAATCACTTATGCGTATATATATATAGGATGGATTTAGTTGTGAGATGTGTAGTAGTGATATGTGGAAAGCGAATAAAAGTAGAGCAGAGCAGAAGTAGTAAGGAAGGTCCGGTATGTGAAAGGAAAGCAACATAAGAGAAGAGGAAAGATGAAGTGTAGCAGATCAGTGTACTGAGCCTAACCGAAACTGAACTCTAGCATATGTGGATGCTTCCAATCAGTTAAAGTATTGTATAACATTCTTTTGTAGATAGTGTGTCTCCTTGTAGGTAGTGTGCCTCCTTTGTGAGCAGTGTGCTCGGGCAGTGAGTCCTAATTGGCAAGTGCCATTTTTGTATTTCCTCATTCTTCTAACAGAGAATAATCTTTGGGTTAATCACCCCATGGTTTTCTCCCTTAATAGGGTTTCCACGCCAAAAATACTGTCATGTGTTTTTCCCTTTCATGGTGATGTTTGCTTATTTGAATTAATGTTGCATTGATTAATAAGAAAGTTTAGAAAGAAGAAATAATTACGATAATTGATTCACCCCCCCTCTTAGTTATCAACAGTTGGTATTAGAGCCAAGTTCCTCCTAACAAGAGTCTAACAGCTCGGGGAAGATCTGGGAGTCCAAATGGATGCATATGGTTTAAGGGAGCAACTCAAGACTGCCCTTGAGGATCTTGAACAGTCGAACTCTGAAGTCAATGAATTAAAGGAAAGACTCAAACAGGCTGATGATTTCATGAGAGAACTAAAAGACAAATTAAGTCTCTCTATGAAAAAGAGAAAGGAGCTGCTTCAGCAATTGGCAAGACAAGGTGAAGAAAATAATGCAAATGAAGAACTGACCAAGAAAACCAAGTTATGTGAAAAGTTATCAAAATAAATCATTATGGTAAGACATGAAATGGAATCAGGAGTTATAAAGTTTACCCAAGAAATTGAAGAGAAAAATAAAACTGAAGATAATCTAAGACAATCTCTCAAGGAGAAATCAGAAGATTGCCACCAGATGGATAGAATTATCAGACATCTTGAATCTGATCTTGAAGATGCTAAAGATAATGAAGAAAAACTTGAGGATCAAATTGTCTCTCTAAAAAGTGATCTTCAAACAGCAAATGAGTATAAAGAGAAATTCAAGATAAGTTTTGCTCAACTTGAGGTTCTTCTTGAAAGTCAAAAGAAGGTAGATGACAAATGTGGTTTGGGATATGAGAAAGGAGAAAGCTCTGGATCCAGTCAGAAGAATTTTGGATCAGAAAATCTAAGGAACAGGCCTAGAAGACCTCCGGTAAGACAACCTAATGCTTAGAGATATCCATCCTTCAATGGATACTGCCACAGCTGCAATCACTTTGGTCACAAAGCTAATCAGTGTAGAAAGAGAATGAATCAGACTAATTCATCCTTCTTCGGACAGTGTTTTAACTGCAAAAGGTATGGTCACAAGTCTCATTAATGCAGAAATATGCAAATGAACAAATCATTCAATAGTAGATGCTTTGCATGCAATAGAGTAGGTCATATGGCTAATCAATGCAGATCAAGAGGATATCAGTCAAATATGCAAAGAAATGTTGTTTGCCAAATCTGTAATAGGTCTGGTCATAATGCAAAATTCTGCAGAAGCAAGAATTAGGAGAAAAGAGGTCTGATATATCATAATCAGAATCAAGATAAGGGTAAACAAAAGGTGAATGCAGATGAAGTTAGGAATGAGATGAACAAGATTTGGGTGAAGAAAAGTTCAGAGAATGCAGAGGTTGGATCTGCACCAGACTCTGGTGCTGATATTCCTTCTGGAAACTAAAAGGTGAGCTCTGGCTCAGGGGGAGACACAAAGAAAACCTTATCCCCCCAACCAGTTAAGTGGTGCCTGAAATTGGCACATGAAAAGCTGTGGATCAAAGGGTTTCTAGAGAAACATGTAAAGAAGGTTAGGTAAAGATCTGAGAGATCTGCAAGAAAATTTAAAAGGTTCAATTCCTTCAGAATTGGTCTAGTTAAGCAAATCTTCCGGTAAAACAGGTTTCTCACAAGATTGGCCCGGTATGAATCCAAATTGATATAGCTTGATCTGCGGATACATAAGATGATCAGAAGGACAAGTGGATATGATGATTCATCACTAACATCGATCACACAGGAGTCATAATGATCCAGATGAGTTTCTTCTTCCTTGAACAAGGAAAACCAGGCAAACCGGAATGAATTAGGTTGCACATTTATTGCAGGGTGAAAATTAGGGCTTCTTGGAATAAAAGTGTTCATTTGTCTGTCATTTACACACTTGTACACTCACATACAAAGAAGAAAGAAAAGGAGCTCTGCAAACAACTTCTCCCAAAAGATCAAGGCAACTCTTCATATAGCTCTATACGAATTTCTTCGTGTGCCCTAACCTGCGTAAAAGGTATTTATCATTCTTGATATCCTTCAGTAAGATTGTTTGATAATGGCTACTTTGAATATAGTAAAGATCTCTGATAGACCTCACCCTACATTTAAGAAACATCCATATAAATCCTTGGAGGTAGACCCCCTAGGTGCATTTTCTAGTGTTCCGCATGGCGTCTTGCATACCGAAGATATTAGGGTTTATATACATGCAAACATTGAAGAGTTTGGGGAATTCAAACTAAGAGACATATACCACAAGTAGTTAATAGATGATTCCTTTGAGATCAAACCTCAGTATAAGGGCATTCGAGAAAAGCATTTTGATCAGTTCATTCATTTCCCCTACTTTGAAGAAGATGAATGGGTTCGGTATGTTCTAAGTAGGGTGCATGATAACTTCCTATGGCTGAATAGACGTTGCAAGATCACCAAGGAAGCAATTAGGGCAGTAACTGGTTTACATTCCTCTGGAGGAATTCCTGTCCTCAAATCTGTCAAAAACAACATTGTCACAGAGGCCACCAGATCAAAATTTGATAAGAGGGCAATGACCATTGAAGATATTACTAACCCAGATATCAAGTATGCATCTATGATAATAGGATACAAGATATATCATTCCAGTAGGGAGAATTCAGTATCCGAAACTGCAGTATACACGGCCTATGAGATGTTGAGAAAAAATGTAGAATATGATCTCTGTGAACTTCTTTTGAGCTAGTTAATGGAAAACATACAAAAGATCAAAAAGGACAAGAAAAACTCTTTCAAATATGGTGCTCTAATAGTATGTTTATTTTTCTACTTCATGAATGAGTTGCCCGGATCAAATGGATGGGTATGGCAGAATGACAAACCGGTAGCAGTTCAGATCAGAGACTATTTGCATGGGCTTGGGGATGCTAAAGCAAGAAATATAGCCATGTGGGGATACTTCAAAAACTTTTAGAACATGATGTAATCAAGACAAAGGATTCCCCAATCTCTTGTTGAGAAATACAAGGACACAGTCTGCTTTATGGTAGAGACTGATCAGTGCCTAATGGAGGTAGTAGAACCAAGAACTGTATGGATCATGCCCATGGGGTATGAGGTTGATGAACAAATTGTGGAGCTACATGTTCAACACATGCTAAGTCAGCCTAAGGATCCAAAAGTAGAAAGGTTTGGAACCTTTGAGGAGCTGAGTATAAAAATTCATGTGGAACTCAGAGAGCCAGAGATGAAAAGAAAGGTGAGAAAAGAAGTAGAACATATTGCACAAGGCCTTGGGATCTCAAAGGAGGCACTTGATGCCAACCAAGAAAAGAGACAAAAAGCTGATGAGGAGAAGAAAGAGGTAGAAAAAGGAAGCAAGAAAAGTGCTCCAGTAGAAACTCCCACCTGGACCAGATCTTCAAAGAGACCAGCACCTGTCACAGTCAAAAGCTCAAAACTAGAAGTCCAAGGATCTGGCAAAAGAGAGAAAAGATCCAAGACAAAAGCCACAAGGGCTTATGCAAGTCAAAAGGATGAAGAAGAAACTGAATCAGATGAGGGGGTAAAGGAAATAAAGAAGCAGAAGAAGAAAGGATCCGGTAAGCCCTCCACAGGCCAAGACAAGGAAGAAATGGCAGAGGAATTTGTTGAAAAGCCCACCCTGACTTTAGAAAGTGTAATAAAATCAGTCACTGTGGATGGGAACCTTCAACCAATGGCCAAATTTTATGATGATTACAATGAGGCTGACCAAAAGATCCTGCAGGAAGCTACAGTCAAATACTTGAGCATATATAATAAGGCCTTCATTGAAATTATATCTCTTATTCCCAAGAGCCTTGAAAAGGAGTTAGAAATAAGAAAGAACAATGCCATGGCAAAAGACCTTGAGATCAGGGAACAGATAGCTATTCAGCTATATCCTTCAATTGATCCTAAGACAATGGACATGGTATTCAAAGACTGCAAGGATGAATTCAGGAGCAAAGCAAGGATGAATCAGCTCATGCTTGGTGAGACTGGCAGGGTAGCCAAGGATACAGAAGAGATCCTCTGGAAGACCTTCAAAAGATTTAATCTTCCTATTGTAGAGGACTTAGGTACTGACCCTTCAACCACAAGTGTTGCAGAAGAAACTTCTGAGAAAATGTTAGAAGAGGTGGGCCCTGAATAGACTAACATTTCTCCTCCAGTTTCTCCTATAGTCTCCGGATCCAAGGAAGAAGAAAAATTACAGGAGAAAGAAGCAGAGGTGAAGGAAAAAGAAGGTGATAGTGCAAAGGTTGCAGAGGGACAGAAGACTTCAGCAGAGAAAACCACAACTGCTAGTGGTGGGAATGTAGAAGGAGAGAAAACTCCAAAGGATAGCTCCAAGACTGCAGAAAAGAAGAAACATCTGTCTCCAACAAGAGACACTGCACAAACTGTCTAAGAATTTCTGAGCAAAGAAACAATGGAGATTGATGAACTGGAGCTTCTTCAAGGTCCATTCAATTTTGATTCTCTTTCTCTGGTATAGACAATGAAGATAGCTTCATTTGCAAATGCTAAGGCTAATGAAAAACTCCTAAAGTCTCATATGGAAGACTGTGAGTTGATAGAAGCTGCTTCCGGAGTACTTGAAAAGATTATGCCATCGGTTCAGAAAGATCCCACAACCTCCACTTCTGGTAATCTCAAAACCTTAGTCAGTAGTGTTAGTACACATTTTGATTCTCTAGAAAAATTAGCTGAAGAAAAGGTTCGAAAGGAGTTTTTGGATAAAAGATTCTCTGAGGTATAGGGTTTGATTATTAATGATAGAAGAAACATGAATATTGGAATAAAGAGCCTAGAAAATGCTCTTAAAGATGGAGAAGAAATGTATAAATTCTATTTATCATGGTCCAAAGCAACACTGGACATTGAGAAGAAAATAAAAGAACAGGAGGATAAACTATCAAACCTATCAAAGAATTTTGATCCTCTCTCTTCCTCTATAACAAATCAAGAATGTCAAACTATTGCAGTCTTGAGTGAAATCAAGAAGTTGGAGAAGGAAAGGAAAAATAGAATAAGCAGGTTAAGTGAGCTCAGTGGGTTAACTGTCCCTAAGCTAGAGGCCATGCATGAGGCTATAACAAAAGCCCAAATTATAGCCCAGACCAATGATCCGACAAATTTAAAAAGGACAGATGCATTTGCATTCCTGTTGAGTGGGCATATCTCAATTTTGGACAGGATGAAGTAGAGTTGGGCGATAGAAGTTGTACAATTGAAGACAACTTTTGCAGACATACTTAAGTATATGTAAGTATGCCATATGTATATAATTATGCGGCTAAGTATAGTAAAATTTTTAAAAAATTTGGTATGCGGACCCTACCCTTTGCCATTGATGTCAAAGGGGAAGTAAGGAGTAGTGAAAAATGAGGAATCCAACTAAGGGGGAGCTCTGGAAAATGTATATAAAGACAGAGCATCAGCCAAGGGGGAGCATAGTGTAAACACTTAGTCATTTTTCACTAAGTGTTGCCATCAATGCCAAAGGGGGAGATTGTTGGCAAGACAAACTATATGGGTTCATGATTGTTGTCATTGATGGCAACAAAGTTCATCCCACACATCCGCAGGACATGGTGTGTCTCTACTGGAAGTCAGAGTGAAGATTGTTGAGGTCCAGTAAACAAGAACAGAGCTTGTGGCAAGGTCCGACAGACAGGTCTGGATCTCTCAAAAGAAGCATCTTGGTGAAGTACAGATTTGGGGAAGTAAAGAGTACTACCTTGAGTGATAGATTCCAAGGTTTTAGCCTCCGGTGATAGATGAGGTAAAAGTTATGAACAGTTGAGTACCGGATTCCTGAGTGACAGTGTGAACAGAGGAAGAACTGACTGACAGAACATTAGACTACTTTCTGGATGTGTTATTGATGGTGTTAAAGGTTATGAAGGCATGAATCATATTTGTCCGACATGATTAATGATTTCTACAAGCATATACTTGATCCGCATTACTTGATGTGCAAGGATTCAACCGACAGAATAGAGTTTGTGAAAAGATTAACTATTCCGGGTGCCGACTAGGAAAAGAATGAAATCACTTATGCGGATATATATATGATGGATTTAGTTGTGAGATGTGTAGTAGTGATATGTGGAATGCGAATAAAAGTAGAGCAGAGCAGAAGTAGTAAGGAAGGTCCGGTATGTGAAAGGAAAGCAGCATAAGAGAAGAGGAAAGATGAAGTGCAGTAGATCAATGTACTGAGCCTAACCAGAATTGAACTCCAGCATATGTGGATGCTTCCAATCAGTTCAAGTATTGTATAACATTCTTTTGTAGACAGTGTGTCTCCTTGTAGGCAGTGTACCTCCTTTGTGAGCAGTGTGCTCTGGCAGTGAGCCCTAATTGGCAAGTGCCATTTTTGTATTTCCTCATTCTTCTAACAGAGAATAATCTTTGGGTTAATCATCCCATGGTTTTCTCCCTTAATAGGGTTTCAACGTCAAAAATACTGTGTCATATGTTTTTCCCTTTCATGGTGATGTTTGCTTATTTGAATTAATGTTGCATTGATTAATAAGAAAGTTCAGAAAGAAGAAATAATTAGGATAACTGATTCACCTCCCCCCTCTCAGTTATCAACAGAGAAAGTGGAGTTGCAAGGAAGATTGGAAGACAATGTGGATTCAGGATTTGAAAAGAAGTAGACACTGTATGACATTTCAGGACATGGGTTCTCTCAACATTGTCCTCTACATATGAAGTTATAGAAACATACTGGATCGTGATAATCAGGGTTAGTAAAGCTTCTGACATCTCAAAGAACATCTGCTAGTGGATTAGGGCACTCTCAACATTGTCCTTTGCATTTGAATTGCCAGAAATTGATGATACAGTGGAGATCAGTGTCAGAAGGAGATTAGGACTTTGCTGAAAAACATGTACCTTGGACTTGGGTGCCATCACCATTGTCCCTGACATTTTGTTTTCTAAATTATGAAAAATAGTGAGTTAAAGTTCTCTGCCCTTTGTCTTTTTCCAATAGCATTCGTTGTAATTTTCAGATTTACTTACTGTTTTACTTAAATTAGGTTTTCAGTAGCATTAAAGCATTAATTAGAGTCATTGTGTAATAACTTCTAAATTTTCTAGCTTCCCTTGTGGCAACCCAACCTGATAGGTGACTCTCCTCTCGAGTTGAGAAGCAACTCGGTTGAAAATCCCTTGGAATGTTTAGTGGAAAGGAGGATTCTACATAAAGCCTTGAAATTGGAAAACCTTCTTTTTACCACTAAACATTTTGGTGAACCCATGTTTTAATAAATTTTGCGCCTTGCTGAGTATTGTACTTCAGATTTGCATTTCTTTCATTCATCAATTTCATATTACACTTGAAAATTTACAAAACAATTGATATATTTGAAAAATTTGAATAAATTGCATTCTAGGGTTTGAATTTTGACATAGTTTAATTGCATCTAATTAAATTTCTGATTTTTGCATTAGATCTGAAATTTATTTCATTTAATTCATAATTTGCATATTGCATTTTAAAAAAAAATAAAATTTGAAAAAACTGACATTTTTAACTTGCATTTTGATTTAATTTGAATTAATTTTGATTTAATTTCAAATTTTTACATTATATTTAAAATTCATTCATTTATTTAATTTTCATCTTATTGCATTTGAAAATTTAAAAAATTTGAGTAGAAAAAATTAAATTTTTTGGAAAATTTAAAAAATTTGAGTAGATTTTGATTTTAGCTCTATAAGTCATTTGAAGGGTCTGACACCTTCAATGAACATCTTGTAGGGCTTCAGTGATGAAAATTGGTTTTCTTTGTGCTTCTTTTCTGCAAATTTTGTAATAACCTTTGTTGGATGCATCTAAATTTGTTAGATTTATTTCTGCTAGCCGTATCTCTTTCCCCTAGTTCTAAATTTTTTTATTTTTTGTGCTTTAAAAGTTTTTTTTCTTTTTGGATTTAAGGGTCAAGTGGTTTTTCAAAAATTGAAGTGCCTATGTATTCCCACTAGTTTGGGTTTTTGGGGTTCGGGCCATGACACATGCCACTGGTCGCCTCTCAGTTATGGTTTCGGCTGAGGCATTTACTCCTTGGCTGGGAGAATTAATGGCTAAGTCTAGTGGGGAGATTAATAATGAAGATGGTGGCATTTTTGATGGATTGGGTGCATGTAGGATGTTTAAGGAGGCCTTGGACGTTAGCCATGCTGCTCCTCTACTTGAAGATGTGAGCTTCTTGGTGTTTAAGGAGGGAAAAGAGGGCGGTGGAGGATGTGGGGACGAAGGTGGAGAGCGTCAAAGAGCAGCGAACGAAGCCAAAGGAGGTAAGAATCCTGTAATGCTCCGAAGGTTGGTCCTAAATCCTAATATTGGAATGCAAAATGCAATGAATGCCAAAGAAAATAGATTAAAAAATATTGCCCTATTTTGTGTGTGCTTTGATGTGGATTAACTACTTGCAAGGAGGTTTTTTGATAACTAGTTGTTTCGGTTTGGGGAAAAAAATGGGTGTGTATGTCTCTTTTTGTAGAATGATATCGAAAGGCATTTTTGTGATCATTCTTCAAAATCACTCTATGCAAAAAAGAATTTTGGAAAAGGAATTGTGGAATGTTGGTAGATCTCTCTTTAAAGCATTTAGTTGGAGCCCTGTGGCCTCTATGCAAGATATTAAGTTTTGTTCTATTCCTAGGTGGCTTTTGGTCTGAAGTCTTCCAATGCAGTTATGGGATTTTTTGTCTAAGTTGTTAAAGCCTCTGGGTAAAGCTTTAAAATTGGAAGACCCTAAGGTGACTCTTCCACATATGGATGCAAGGGTTTTGGTTTCTCTTCAGCCTGGGATTAATATATTAAAAATTCTGTAAGTGAATCTTGAAAACATAACAGTTGATTGTGCTATAGTTGGCCTAGGTGGGTTTAATTCTTGTTTTCTTTATAAAACTGATGGTCATCAAAAAAGGGATTGTCCAGTGTTGAAAATTAGAAATGGAAATATACACTTCAAAACTATTAATTCTACTAAATATGGCTTGGGCCTAGGTGGGGCTTACATAGGGATGTCCCAGTGGCTAAAGTTGAGGCCCCTTCTCTTTCTGTTCCCATGCCACCTTCGTGCCCTCCTCCTCTCTGGCCTAGACCTTCCCCTTTGGATGGGCCTCTAAGAGAAGTTATAAATAGCCTTAAAAAGATAAAGTTGGAAGAGGTTCCCTCTAGAGTCGATGCTTCTAAAGCCTTTGAATGTGTGGAGGAGATTCCATTCCCTTCCCCCTCTACTGATAAGGCCAAGATGGTTTTTGGCATTTGCAGTAGTGTGGAAGTTGGAAAGTTCACTCCAGTGGCCTCACCCCATGTGAGTGAGGCTATGGAGCCCGAAGCTTTTTTCCCTATTTCTCCTCTTTTAGAAGAGGGGAAATAAATTTGGAATTCGGTACTAAATGAAGATTCTAATCCTATTGATAAGAGTTTGAACTTTTTTAAAGCGGTTGGGCATTCCAATTATTTTTTGTAGCTTGTTAATGGTGGTGCCCCTTCGAGGCTGGAACCCCCAAAGAAGAATCTCAGTAGCTTGCACTGATGAGAATTAGAGAGGAGATGCTGGTGATGAAAATGAGTGATATTGTTGAAGTTATTGGACTCTCGGTGCCTTCGGAGCCACCAGATCCACTATTGACTTTGGGTGAAACCTCCTTGAAGGTCGTAGATGATAAGGGGGCCATTTCAGAAGATGTGGAAGAAATGGTGGCTTGTCCAAAAGAAGATGGGATTAGGAAGAAGAGGAAATATGTCAAAAGGAAGGTGAGTGAGTGTAAGAGAGTGAAAGGTGGTAAGCTTCAAAAATATTTTGATAAAATGGGATCTCTAAATATGAAGCTCAGTAATGATATTTATTGTTCTACAACAAGCTAACTAATTTTTTAATATGAAATGCATAAGTTGGAATGTGAGGGGGTTGGAATCCCCTGATAGGAAATACATAGTCAGGGATCTTGTAAATAGGCACAAGAACATTGACTTCCTATTGCTCCAAGAAATTAAGGCTGTAAATTTTCAACTAGGCAATGTTCTCAGATTTATCTGGAAGGACTCTCATAAAATTCACACTCAACATAGTAGAGGAAAAGGGGGTACTGCAATTTTGATGAGCCCTAAGTGGGGGCAGTTGATGTCCCAGTCTGGGTGCCCTCCTTGCAACTGGGTGGCCTAGGCCAGTTTTGATAATAATGGAGAAGTTTTTGGGATTTTCTCTCTTTATGCTTCTAATGATTACAAAGAGAGAGGGGAGCTCTAGGACTGGCTTTCTTCTAACCTCCCTAAAGTCACCTAGATAATCATTGTGGATTTCAATATGGTGGAATGTAGAGAAGATAAGGTTGGAGGGATCAGGGCTGAATGGAAAGGCAATGAGAAATTCTTCTGGCTCAACTTGAAGAAGTCCCCTAATCTATTTGACCCCTTGGAAGGAGAGAAAAGAAGGTGCAATGGTATTTGGTTTTCATGGTGTAATGCCCAGTTAGGTAATAGGAGAATATATAGTAGGCTGAACAAAATGTATTTCAACAAGGAGCTTTTTTAGTTCAAGTCACCTTAGGGAGGTAATGTAGTCAAGGTCTTGCCCAATTCCCTTTCTGATCACCATCCTATGGAAGCAGACATTCTTTTGATTGGTCAGGGAAGATTTTCTAATCATAAGGCCTCTAATTCCTTCAAGCTCAATATTAGGTTGTTAGACAAGGAAGATTGTAAAATGGCTATTGTTGCCATCAAAAATATAATTAATGTTTCCCACTCTTGAAATAGTGTTAACCAATACTGGTATGAACTCATTAAAGCTTGTCAAGAAGTGTATCAAATTTGTGGTAAAAATTTTTTTATGGATAGCAGGAAAGAAGAAAGGGAGCTGTAGAGAGCGTTGATAGAATCTGAAAAAAATTTGCAAGTTGACCCTTTTGATGAGAATTTGAGCTCTAGATTGAGTGTTATAAGGAATAAACTCAGATCTTTTAAGACTATTAAAGCCCAAGGTGCCAAACATAGGGCTAGACTAAATTGGATTAAAGGAGGAGATAAAGGTTCAAAGTACTTCTTTAGTATGCTCAGGACCAAGTTCAGACAAGAACATGTTGAGGCTCTTTCAGTGGATGGCAATACCTTCTCTGAGATGGCTGATATTGAATACCTAGTCAAGAATTTCTTTGAAAATATTTTTAGAGCCAAAGATGGAAATGAAGATTGTGTTGAAGCTCAGAATTTATGCTCGTTAATCTACCCTACAAAAATTGATAATCAAATGGCTGAAAAGTTGAAGCAGAAGATTAGTAAGGATAAAATTAGGGGTGCCATCTTGTCCATGAGTAATTGTAAATCTCCTGGTATTGATGGTCTCCCAGTTGAATTGTACAAAGCTAACATTGAGTGGGTTACGGAGGATCTGCTAGAGGTATACCAAGAGGTAGTTGAAAATGGCTCCTTGGGGAAGAAAATCAATAGGGGTATTATCAAGCTCCTACCCAAGGGTGGGGATAAGTCCAATCTAAGGAATTGGAGGCCAATTACCCTCCTTAATGTCTCTTACAAAATTATAGCCAAAGTGTTGGCTAGGAGGCTGGTTGAGATTTTACCCTCCATTATTAATGTGACTCAAACCAGATTTAACAAAGGTAGATATATTCTTGAGAATCTTCTGACTAGTTGGGAAGCTACTCACTGGGCCAAGGAAACTGGTCAGCATGCAAGGATTTTATTGCTTGATTTTGAAAAGGCATATGACAAAGTGGAATGGTCTTTCATATTTTGTGTTTTCTCAAAGCTTTCGAGTTTCGCTTAGAATTTGTGAGGATGGTGGATATGTTATTTAGAGATGCTACTGCTCAAGTGGAAATTAATGGTGATCTCACCTCTCCTTTTCTTATGGGAAGGTCCATAAGACAAGGTTGCCCCTTGGCTCCTGCACTATTTATCATTGCACCTGAAGCCTTATATTACCTTTTAAGAACTGATAAAATTCTTGGATGTTTTAAAGGTATTATACTTCTAGATGGTAAATCCTTGCTTAATATGCAGTTTGCGAATGATATTACACTTTATCGTGTCATAGAGAAAGAAAATATAGAGAATCTCAAGCTCAGGTTGAATATGTTTTGCAAAGCTTCTTTGCTAGGGTTTCTTTCAGTAAATCTATTTTTCTTGGATGGTCTGAGTCCCCTCCAGAGTGGCTTCGTGGAGAGGATTGGTAGTAGGGGGTCCTAAAAAGCTGGTTAGATTTCTTGGTATTCCTTTTTCTATTGACCCCTCTCTTAAGCATATGTGGGAATGGCTTTTTACAAAAATTGATTGCAAACTCAAGAATTGGAATAAACAAGCTCTGTCCCTAGCTGGGAGATTCAAAGTGTGTCAAAAAAATTTGTCTACCTATATAGTCTACTATGCCTCTATGTGGGCTTTTTCTAATCTTCAGTTGGATAGTATTCAGAAGGTGATCAGGTTTTTCCTTTGGTCTAATGGCAAAGGAAGGAACAAGAGGCATGGTGTTAAATGGAACTAGTGCTATGCAAGCAGAGAGTATGGTGGCCTTGGATTGAAAGATCTGAAGATTCAAGGGTTGGCCCTTGTTGCAAAATGGATTGTAAATTCTTTGGAAGGTGAGGAACCTTGGAAGGTTTTAGTAAGGAATAATGTTAAGTTCTCCTTTCCTAGAGGATCCTCAGGATGGAAAAATATGCATCCTTTTGATCTCCTCTTTGGAGACTTTAAAGTTAAGCCTTTCAGGTCTATGGTGTTTGCATCCATTTGGAATACCTGGGAAGGTGTATAAGGTCTAATCTCCTACTCAAACAGGGGCAGTTCACATTTGCAGTGGGCTTCACATAGTTCTATCTGGTGAGCTTTGAAACATAATGGGAATCCTATTGCACTCATTCAAGGTTGTTTGGGTCTTAAGTGGCATAAGATGGGATTATCTCAAATTCAAGATTTTATTTCACCTTCTGGTCTCAAATCATGGGAAAGCATTAAATCTGAATTTGGACTAAAAACTACTCAAAAGAGAACATATTTTGTTCTACTTTTAGCTTATTCAATCAACCCTGGTCTACAAAGCATGCTGGGTGGGCAGGATTGGCTAGATAACCTAAAATAGAACGACGGGGCAAACATTATGAACTGTCAATCAAAAACGATATATAGAATGATGACTAACTTAGAGGTGATTTATGAGCACTGTGTCAATGTCTAGAACTATAACTTAGATGTTAAAAAACTAAGGGCTATTTTTAAATCATTTTGGTCTACCTCCCTTGAGCCTAAACAAGGTTGCTTTAGATGGTTACTTTGCCTGAAGAAACTACATTTAGGTCTTAATACCTATATGTGTAAGATTTGTAACACAGTTGAAGATTATGACCATATATTTTTTGAATGTCCATAAGCTTCTCAAATCTGGAATTTGTTTGTGAATATGAGTCCTAAATGGTTTTCTTGTTTTCCCTTATATAAGTTTGGAATCATTTATGGTTTTCTTTGCTCTCTTGACTCAAATTCTAACTTATTTTGGCTTGTATTAACAACTGAGGTTTTATGGACTTTGTAGAAAAAGAGGAATGAAGACCATTTTCAAGGCATAGCAAGGATTCTTACTAGGTCTAAATCTAGACTCACATATGCTGATGTTTTTATATAGGTGGCTCTAAATGTGGAAAAACAAATGACTTTTAAAGAAATGGTTGCCAAAAATGAGGACCTTTCGTCTCAAGAATATAATGAGATTCTGCCAGAGTGGGGTTCTCATAGCTCTGTTGTTGATTTCCAATCCTTCCATCACCAATTGGAGGAGCTGAATGCCAACCTCAGTAAACTGCATATTTATGATTCTAAACCAGTCAACACTTCTCTAGACTTAGGCTTCAGTGTGGTGGATCCCTATAGTTCTGATTCCCTGAGGATAGCTATGGACAGAGAGGGTATTGGACATATTGTACCATCTTTAGGGGCTATAGATGCAACCCTAGTGATGGAAACCATTGATCCAGGGGCAGAAGCCGTTGTTGCTCTTGATCATCTTGTTCTGCACTAAGTTCCTTGTTTATTTCACATAGACTCCTTGATAGTAACTATTAATATTATGATATGTAATACTTGGTAATATGAGGTAAATTGTGAGCTTGAATTTGGTGGCTAGCTTGGCCATGATATTTGTATTGACAACCTCTCTTTTTTTGTAATATAATGAATGATCTTTAATGCAAAAAAAATAATTTAAAAAATTTGGCATTTCTGGCTTGATTTTCAAATAAGTTGAATTTAATTTAATTTAATTTCATCTAATTTATGATTTTTAAATTATATCAGATTTAAATTACATAAATTCATCATTAATTAATTTCTTGCATTGCATTTTCATCATAAAATTGCGAGCATCTGCTTGAAATTTTGAATTTTTCATATAACCTAGTAATTCCAAAAGTTAGGGTTTGTAGGTAAAATATTATTTTCAGATTTTTCTATTTAACTTAGGCACTCATTAAAATCAGATTTTGCATTTAGTGTTTTATATTAGTGTGTGTTTTACATTTACATTTCAAAAATTTGCATTTACACATTTTCAATTTCAACAAAAACTAGCAATTTTCACTAAATTTTGGCTCATCTTACATATAGGATTGCATCATAGGTGTGTTGTAAAGGATCTTGTGGATTTGTTAGACTAATATTAGACTTATTATTTTTTTTCTCTCATCACTTTCATTACAACACCCTTTCTTTGACACATTTGCATTAAAATTTTGTAAAAATTTGCATATTTTAGCTATATTTTCACTAGGGTTTGACTTAGATTGGCACTATAGGCATGTTGTGATAGATTTTATGGAATTAGGTGGTTGATATTACTGTTATAATCTGTTTTCCATCACAATTTTCCTCACAACACTCCTTCTACTCATCTGCATTGAGAATTGGTGAAAAATCACATATTTTAGCATATTTTCACTAGGTTTTGACTTATCAACTCTCTAGAGTTGCATCAAAAATGTGTTGTGAAAGATATTATTGCATCATTGGACTGTTATTAGGCATTTTATTTTATATCCCTCTTTAAAATCTTTGCAACACCTTTTCTTTCATTAATTTGCTTTGGAAAAAGTTGAACAATAAAACATTTTAGCTCATTTTTGCATAAAGTTTTGCACTTATTCCTTACATAACTTTTACAAAAACTTTTAAAATCTGATTTTACATATCATTATGTAATCTTAATGATATTAATATTTGAAATCTTTGCATGAGTATATGCTATATTTTGAAATTTTCTCTAATTTCACTAATGAGAATCCTCATGTTCTAGAGCACATAGCTTTTGTAAGTAGTATTGATGCTTCTATATCTTCTACATATGAGTTGCAATTACTTTGTTATACACATGATTTTACTAGTTTTGCTTTACTCATAGGAGTATATCCTTTGATATTAGAATATTTAACTCAATTCATCTCTAGGGATACTCATGTGAAATATGAGAGTGAAAATTCTTTTTCAGCTAACACTTTGAAAGCAATAGATAAAGAATATGATGATGATGATTCCATAAGTTATCTTACTTCTCCTATATTTGAATATACAAAAACCTTAGATGAGAAGACTATGGATAGATCTATTACTAATACAACACCTAACCTCTTAAATGCTTTTGGGATATATGTTGGTTATACTCAAGAGGAAAACAATGTTAATTCAATCTTCACTAATAGACTTTGTAACAATATTCCTAAGATGATTATGCGGGGGGCACCTAGTGCACCTTCTTGTTTGAAACTAGTGATTACAGTTCAAGGTTCTCAACAACCACCTAGACACCCTGATTACATCTACAACTATGTAACACAAATGTCTCAACCAAGTGAAGGTGTTCAAATTGTGTTTCACCAATCACACCACCAGGTGATTTCTCACACATAGAACACCATAATAAAAAGCAAAGTAAGCAAGCATCAAATGTGCTGGTCTCTCTTCCATGTTCTCAACCTATGCTCCCTCCACCACCTTGTCTTACTCACAAAAGTAGTCAAGAATATGACCTTGTCGAGTAGCTTTGTGCTACTCCGGCTAAGATCTCTCTTTGGGATTTAATACAAACATTGTCTACATACCATGGAATGCTCCAAGAAGCTTTACAAATGGTGATTGTACCACCCATTACTAAGCTGATTGATGTAGCAACTATGTTATATAGTATAAATGTGAAAAAAATGGATATTATCTTTCAACCACATGAAATACCATTAGCAAAAGATGAATATGATCCACTTTTGATATTTGTCATGATAAATAAAAAGTTGGTAAAATGAGTTATGATTGACAATAGATCGACCCTTAATGTCTATGGCATAAACTTACTACACAAAATAAAGGCTGACACATCTTTAATCAAACCAGATGGGATTAGCATTCGTGGCTTTGATAATGTTGGAAGACAATCAATGGGTATTATTACCACCTATATGAATAGTCAAGTTTTAGGCATTTAATTCTATAGGCACCCTCCCTAAAAAGTCTAAAAAAGTTCAAAGTCTCTAAGCCTCCTCATCATATTTCTGTCAGCCTGATATCCTGGGGGGTCATGTTTTAAATATCGGGTGATCTTAGTCAGGATCACCCCGATGTTACGGACGTCAGATATTTGTGGGTGGTGATACGTGCATGTCTACCAGCTTCATCACATTCTGAAGGAGGGGGTGATATTCTGAACATCAGTCATATTCAAAGATCAGCCTCGATGTTACAATGAAGCTACAGTGTGCCCTGATATTTGCGCGGGGGGTGATATTTCTAATATCGGATGATTTTTTGAATATCACCCTTGCTACCAAAGATCACCCCAATATAAATATGATTGTGACATCATCAGGATGGTAATGCAGATCAGGGTGATGCAATATATTGGGGTAATATTTCATATCAGGCAAACATGCAAGCTGGTGGTTTGCCGATATAAGGGGTCTGGCTGATGGGATATCATGCAGGAGGATCATCGGTGTGACAAGCAGTGTCGGTGGAGATGAAGAATGTTGCTCCGATAGCAGGAGCTACCCCAATGGGATCTAGGTTGGTGTCGTCGGGAGCAAAATCACTGACATCATACATGCTCACAGCCTAGCTTATAAAGTGTTGAGGAGGTTGCCATGGGGTGCATTTGGGATAACTATTTCCTGCATGATTTGAAATATCAGGGTCATGTTTCTTGGCAGGAAGAATTGCGAAGCGCACAGTATACTACACTTCCCGATGGCCGTGGGTTGGTACACCATTAATGGCGGATGTTACAGGGTATGGCTGAGGCCATGGAGGATTCAACCACCCGTTTGATGATGTGAATCCCCAGGTGGCGGCGCAGGGCTTGAGACCTTCCTGTCTCCTCCTCTACCTACTGCATTCATTATTTGAGCGCCATTTTCTCATGATGCATGCTATCTGGCAAATTTTTGAATTTTGCCATGTAATTAATGCTAAGTGCACTCTTTTGTTGTATATAGTAGATTATGTTGCTCATTTGTGGTGGTTGAAAAACTAGAAGAAATCTGGGTGCTGTAATAAAATATAACTTCATTGGTGGCTCTGTTCTGGATATCTTGTGAGTTTATGAGTCTCATGTTGTATGTTTCATGTATAAATTTACTGGTTTCATGTTGATTTAGATGAGTAATGCTGTATTGCATGTGTTCTGTTATTTGTCTCCCAGTTGAATGTGTTCTTCTTCTGAATCTAAATAGCTAAGGGGTGTCTAAGATTCTAGGATATGGGTTTGTCATATTGAATACTTGATCTTTTACTTCTGTTCAAGGGGTAGATTAAAATGTTTCAGGTTAAGTGTTGGGAATAATATATTGCAATAAGGATGTTGTAAGCATAGGTAACTGAATTTTGTTTTAGGAAGTACTTTTAAGGCAGATACTAAACAACCCCCCTTGAAATACAGTCTTTGGTATATGTTTATGCTGACCATTCACATGTGTATGTCTACTGACTCCGGGCCTTGGATAGGCACCAATCTATTCTTGTATTGAGGTTACACCCCAAGTTTTAGATTTGCATCCAAATACAAAATCAAACTTAAAACTTCAAAACCAAACCATTAGGACCTTAGAAGTAGTTTTAGGATCAAAATCCTCTGTCTCACAACTGAACATAGGCCCAGAGCTAGCCCCTTTGCACTTATCTCACAGTTTTTGTCTATAAAAAGGAGGATTTATCTGCTTTGCATCAACATCCCAGTCAATCCATAAGCATATCTCATGGATGTTGAATAGGGAATACCCCCCTTGGTTTTGCAGAGCCTAAAGAAGAAGAGGAGATATTATAGAGTCTATCTCCTGTATTGTTGGCCGCTAGCCCAGAAATCCTATTGATCATTAATGGCTACCTTGTAGGGATAATTGGGAATAAGCATCCAGTTGGATTGAGAAGCAAGAGATTTGGCAACTCCACTGGGGAGTTTGTGTAAGAAAAATGACCCCTAGTTTAAAAGAAAAATAATTCCTAGTTGTATGTGGTGACTCCGAACCAATCTCCCAACTAAAGATCCTTGCGTAATCCTCTATCTGAAGAGTTACCCATAAAAATGATGTACAGGAAAAAAGGGGCTGTTCAGGCCAGTCAAGAAGGTTCTCCCAGAAGTAATGATAATATTCAAGATAATCCAAGATCTTCAGAGCAGACAATACCCTATTTTTCAAACACTGAGGCTGAAGTCCAGAATGCATATGAAAGACAACAATGTGTTAATTTGAGAGTGAGATCAGAGGTTTTTCCAGAACACCCTTTCTTGGACCCCTCTGACAGGTTTGAAGAGACTGAGTCCCTAAGGGACAATGATGATTATCAGAATGGAATGGGACCATCCTCTTCTATGCCCAAAGATGAACAATTAGATAAAGAAATCAAAAGTTTAAGAGCTAAATTAGAATATTTACAAGCAGTGAAGATTAGGGATGATATAAGACAAAAAGTGCAAGCTCTGAGAACTGCTAAACATGATGCAGTCCCCACCCTTGATAATGCAAATGTTTTGAGAAACCAACATAGAAATGAAGTCTAGTATCAACAAAATGATGTAAACAATGTTACGGTACCATTAAATAATGTAAGAAATTAGAATACAAATAGGAATGCTAATGCTAATCAGTTTGGTAAATAGCCTATGCAGCTGGATAGATTCAAGCAACTTGTTTTTGATGGCATTTCTGGTTACCCTAATCCTATCGACAAGCATGTGAGGCCACAGGTGCCAAACTTTTCAGGAAATAATGTTGTATTAGGTGAGGATCACTTGAAGGCTTTTTAGAATATCATGGACAACTTTGAGGTTGAGTATGAGGATGTTTTTATGAAGTTGTTTATGCAGTCTTTGATTGATGAAGCTAGAGAATGGTATAAAGGTCTGCCTGACTACAGTATCTCATCATGGGATGATTTCAGAAGGATATTCAAAGAACAATATGGTGACAAAACTGATCCTAGTTTTTTCATAAATGAATTCACTGGTGTCACCAAAGGATCAAATGAGCAGGTTGTTGATTTCAATGCTAGATTCACTAAGGTATTGAACAAATTGCCACATCATCTGAGGCCTAATGACCCAATGTGCATAGTGTTGTACATAAATGCTTTTGATGCCAAAACATCATATGGATTAAGAGATAAGGGTCCAAATAGCCTCAGGGATGCTTTCAAGATTGCAACAAATATTAAGAACAATAGAAAGGCATTTGGCAAGACAACAGAAGAGATGATGTAAAAATTCTACAAAATCCAAATACTAAGTCTCAAAGTGTTCAGGGCAATGCATTTACTTCTGAGGATAAGTTAGATAAGTTGATAACTATTGTCAAGGACCTGAGTTATAGATTAGCCAAAAATGAAAAAGGGGTAGGTCCTGACAGGCAAGTTTACCAGAGATAGGAAAAAAGACCATCATTGCATGATATGCCATACAATACTAACTGGCATAATGGCAAACCCATCCTCCCACACAACAATACAAATCAAAGGACTTGGAATGTTAAGGAGACTCCTGACCCTTTGAAGAAGGCTGTTAATATTGTTGATGATACCCCATGGTGCATCATATGTAAAATGCCTCACTCCCAGTCACAATGTATGATTGGTCAATCCCTATATAACAATGTTGTTGCCTGTGATGAGTTCAATAAACCACATTGCATGGAAGATGACAATGTCAATATGCTGTCTACAAACAAGGAGTATCCTTTTCCTGATGTAGCCTTGTGCTTGCACGTCCCAGTCAGAACCTATGTTACCGCCTGCATGAACAGTCAGGTTTCAAGCTTTTAATTTTGCAAGCACCCTCCCTAAAAAGTCCTAAAAAGTTCTAAGTCTCTGAGCCTCCTCATCATATTTCTGTCAGCCTGATATCCCGGGGGGTAATGTTTCAAATATCGGGTGATCTTAGTCAAGATCACCCCCTGTTGTTTTATCACCCTGATGTTGTAGACGTTAGATATTTGTGGGGAGTGATATGTGCATGTCTACCAGCTTCATCACATTTTGAAGGATTGGGTGATATTCTGAACATCAGTCATATTCAAAGATCACCCTCGATGTTACAATGAAGCTATAGTGCGCCCCGATATTTGTGCTGGTGGTGATATTTCTAATATCAGATGATTTTCTGAATATCACCCTTACTGCCGAAGATCACCCCAGTATGAATATGACTGTGATGTCATTAGGATGGTAATGCAAATCAGGATGGTAATGCAGATCAGGGTGATGTGATATATCGGGGTGATATTTCATATCGGGCGAACATGCAAGCTGGTGGTTCACCGATATAAGGGGTGTCTAAGATTCTAGGATATGGGTTTGTCATATTGAATACTTGATCTTTTACTTCTTCTCAAGGGGATAATTAAAATGTTTCAGGTTAAGTGTTGGGAAGAATATATTGCAATAAGGATGTTGTAACCATAGGTAACTAAATACTTTGTTTTGGGAAGTATCTGTATGGCAGATACGAAACAACCCCCCTTGAAATCCAGTCTTTGGTATATGTTTATGCTGACCATTCACATGTGTATGTCTACTAACTCCGGGCCCTAGATAGGCACCAATCTAGTGTTGTATTGAGGTTACACCCCAGGTTCTAGTTTTGCAGCCAAATACAAAATCAAACTAAAAACTTCAAAACCAAACCATTAGGACCTTAGAAGTAGTTTTACGATCAAAATCCTTTGTCTCACAACTGAACATAGGCCCAGAGCTAGCCCCTTTGCACTTATCTCACAGTTTTTGTCTATAAAAAGGAGGATTTATCTGCTTTGGATCAACATCCCACTCAATCCGTAAGCATATCTCATGGATGTTGAATAGGGAATACCCCCCTTGGTTTTGGAGAGCCTAAAGAAGAAGAGGAGATATTATAGAGTCTATCTCCTGTATTGTTGGCCATTGGCCTAGAAATCCTATTGATCATTGATGGCTACCTTGTAGGGGTAACTGGGAATAAGCATTCAGTCGGATTGAGAAGCAATAGGTACCATAACTTTACCCCTACAGGTTGGACCTATGACATTAGATACTCTTTTTCATGTTATGCCTAGCTTACTTTCATATAATATGATTCTCGGTAGACCATGGATTCATACCATGGGGGCAATCCCGTCTACCCTTCATCAGTCACTTAAGTTCGTTTATCAAGATAAGCTCTACACTTGGAAAGCCGATCCTAAACCGAATACTTGTTCACATATTGAAATGCCAAAACATGTTAGAAATCAGCAAAGACTAAACAACTTACAAGTTCATTCAATAATGCTTCTTGCCACAGATAATGTTGTGCAAAATTATCAACCATCGAATGCACTTTTTGGTGATGATTGGGGTTCATTAGATTTTAATCCTTGCAGTATAGGGGAATACAAACTTAATAACCTTGACACATCAAAAGTAGCATCAATCTCATCAAAGAAATCTTTTGAAGCTCCTAAGAAAACCAAAGTCTTCTTGGTTAGAAATAACGACATTACTCTCACTTATACTACAAATTATGAGACCTATGAGGCCTTACCATCTTCTAAATAAATGGACTCTCTATATGGTTGTGGATTTCAAATTTTGTACAAAAACTGTGACTATGTAGGTAATGGATGTGGTGCAAATGAACAAGGGATACAAGTACCTATAGAATTGAATTCAAGACATTATTCAAGTGGCATTGGATATAATCCTCTTAAAGAAAAGAAAGCCTCTCGTCATCCTAAACTTAATATTAATGCAATATCAACAAGCCCAAAGAAAAATGTGAGATATCTTGAGCTAGAAATCCACACTTGTCATAGCAACTATTATAATCGCTCTCAAGGATGGCTCCTTCATAGATATGTATGTTCTAAGCATCGAGTTTTATCAGGTAAGTATTTCTAATGCTTTACCTCTATGTTGTACTTCCCCTGTGTTGTACTGTATGTTGTTTAGGCCTCCTAGGATGACCCCTGATTCTGTTGTAAGATCAAGGATACTATGAGATCACCTCTATTGTGACCCTTCTTCTATTTGTATCATCATTCTTCTATATTGCTTCTCCTTTATTTTCATTGTGTGTTGTGTCTTAGAGACATAGTGTAATGTCCCCTTCTAGACTCATGGTTAGTCCATCATAGAATTCCTGTGGACTAGCCATTTGGTTAAGTGATGAAGAATGTAATATTTAAAAAGTCACTTAAGTCATTTTATGGAGTGCTCACATTGGGAAATATTAAAAAAGTGAAATTCAAAGAAATATTTCCCTCCAAAGTAAAACACCCTCCTCTTGGAGAGTTTTAAAGAGGGAAAAGTGCCTCATTTGAAATAGGCATGCTTTATGATATCTCCTTCTTTTGAGCTCTGTTAGAGTCTACTACTGTGGAGGTTTGAGGATTGAAACTAGAGGCTTGTGGAGATGGAAACCTCCATAGGTAACGACATTCTACAAGTGTGCAATACCACCCAACAGTGCCATTGATGGTGGATGCATTCAGTGTTCACATTTGTGCCAGAATGGAGTTCGTGTAATGAGTTTGTGGATTCATTATTCATATCATTTGCAAATTTTGTGAAGATTGTCTATGCAGATTTGATTGACTGATTTCATGGCTATTTAGAGCATATTTATCAAGGGTTTGGAGCTAATTTTGTTGCATTGCTAGCCGAACCCCCTTATGCATGGCCATACCATTTCTAGCAGCTATTTGGTGTGAGTTTTGACAATAATCTTTCTCTATATTGGTCGTCCTACTATGGGAACTATTGCAGATCAGTCTTAGACTAGATTCAAGGAGTTTCTAGTAGATTTTATTGCATATCTGACTTGCAGCTAGTCATACAATACCTTTGGAGGACGTGGGTCTTTGGTGACTCATTTGTTATTTGTTTTAGCTTCATTTCTCTTCTATTGGAGGCGTTTAGAGCTTTCATATCATTGTAATCCATTGTCATGACCAATACTTTTAGTCTAATGGTGATTTGAAGCATTTCCGGCCATACCCATTAGCTGGTCTGGCGACAACATAAAACTAAAGTTGTATTTCTGCACATGGGTATGTGATAGTAATTGTTTATTGGCCATTTTACTATCTCGGTATCTGTTAGCTCCTCAATATTCATTGTATATTTTTTGGGTTTGCAATATATGCTATATTTTGTATGCTCCAGCAACACATCTGTAGCAAACTGAAAAGCCCTTCTGCATCCTTTTGTCTAGTATGAAAGAATACAAAAATAAAAATAAAATAACACATAAAAATATACAAATGGGTTCAACACCTTACAGTGGTATCTGAGCTATTATCTTGCCATCCTGTGAGGTGAAATAGACATGCAGAAGTGAAAATGAGATATGCGATCGGCAAATTGATATTCCTTCAGGAATACTAGAGCAAGGCAAGGAACATAGATTCTACAGTTGATAGTTCCAGAGAATCCAATACCCATAACAGATCCTTTTGAGTCAGACCCAGAGATAGAGGTAGTAGCTGTAGAGGATGATTCTCAGGTTTCATGGACATACCCCTTTTCTAGAGAGTTACCTCCATTTATAGAGCATACAAGGGAAATGGGAGATATAGAGATTGAAGAACCAAGCACACGAGATATCCTCAATGATTTGGCTAGAGTTCAATAACAAATTGTGGCTAGCTTGGACAGGTCTCAACAGACACTTGGGAGGCTTCTTGGCTGATTATTTTCTGAGCTAGAAGAAGATGAGGAGAATATAGGTCGAAACAGGTATAGAAATGATAGGAATGGAGGTAGGAATGACATGCATGGAGACTGGCATGATAGGAATAGAGACCGAGGAAATGGAGATAGGAATGGTGGCCAAAACATTGGTGATAGAAATGGGCATAGGAATCATGATGGAGAGGCTTCGGTGAATAAATGGGGTGGTACATGGCTCACAGCTGCAGATAGACCAAGCATTTTGACTTTTAGGCTAAGGGATGAGATACCAAATAGGGATGCTACATAGTTGGAGTTTCAGGAAGAGATCATTAGGGATTGGCAGGCTTCTAGCGAAGAGTTTAGAGCTGAAATGACTTTTAGAGACTACTCAGATCTTTGGATGAGACACAGACCCAGAGGGGGTAATAGACAATAGAACAATGAGCTACTGAAGAAGGTCAGCAAGATGACCTTACCATATTTTGATGGTTCAGGAAAAACTTCAGCAAGAGCGTGGGTACAAAAGTTGGACAGTTACCTTCAGATCAGCCCCATGCTAGAGACAGATGCCATCACATATGCAACCTTACACTTGGAGGGTAGTGCGCATAAGTGGTGGAGCAATGGGAAGGTGACTCTGGGACATGACCAAATCACATCTTATGTTGAGTTCACAGCCAAACTCATAGATAGGTTTGACAAGAAGGATCCTAAATTGCAGTTCAAGGAGCTGGCACAGTTGAGACAGAGTGGATCAGTGGACTCGTACATTTCAAAGTTCCAGGATCTCTCAGTCATGGTTTCATATATATCAGAAAGGAGGTTGATCATGCTCTTTGTTGATGGATTGTTTGATCCTTTAAGAGGATGGGTGAAGGGCTTAGACCCTATGACATTGCAGGAGGCCATGAAGAAGGCCTATGATATGGAATCATCCGTATGGAGGACCAAATTTTAGGGTAAGAACTTTAAGCATAGGAGAGATAAGGAGAGAGATAGGAGACCTTTCCACAGGGACTCGAGACACCAGCTGCATAAGAGTTCTTCTAGGGTAGATAATGATCAGCTGAATGACCTCAGGAGGAAGAAGCTTTGTTTTCACTATAGAGAGCCTTGGGATCCTAAGCACAAGTGTACTACCCAAGGGAAGGCAAAACAGATTGAGTACTTCTCAGCAGATGAGTTTGTGGAGTCAGACACACATTTGGAGCATCATGTAGAGGATGATGATTCAGGGACAGATGTTGCATCTGAAGTACTAGATAAGGATAATGATACCTCCCTACCCGCAGCCCACATTTCTAGCATTTAGAGAGAAGGGTCATTCAAGATCCGAGGAGTATTGGATGGACAGAGGTGAATTACCTTGCTAGATACAGGTGCCACTCATAACTTCATAGATGAGGGCTTGGTTTCTAAGAGAGGGTTACAAACAAAGGAGTTTGCGAGATTTAAGGTTAAGGTAGCCGATGAGTTTGTACTCACTTGTACTAGGAGGATCCCCAACTTGACGATCCAGCTAAACCATTATACTTGCTAGTCAGAGTTTTATGTGGTTAGCATGGGTGACATGGATGTTGTGCTAGTAATGAAATGGCTTCATGAGATAGGGGAGTTCACTATAAATTTGAGGACTATGGAAATGAAGTTTGAAGTGAACGGAGTTAAGCATGTGCTTAGGGGAAATTTAGATGGTGGATTGAGAGTTGTTTCTCTCAAGCAAATGGAAAGATTGATTCGCCATGATCAGGTACAATGGGTAGCAGAGGTATTGGTGATGCCTAAAATTGTGGAGCAACAGAAATGTGAGTATCCACCTGACATATAGGCTCTTCTAACTAAACACACCAAAGTGTTTAGTGATATTCCACCAGGTAGACCACCTGACAGGGGTATCGAGCATGTGATCGAGTTGGAGGAGGGTGCAAAACTGGTGATCACCACACCATACCGGCACCCGAAGAGATCCAAATATGAGATCGAGAAAGCTATCAAAGAGCTTCTCACCATGGGACACATAAGACCGAGTAAGAGCCCATTTGCATCATCCGTTGTGTTAGTAAAGAAAAAGGATGGGACTCTTAGGATGTGCATTGATTACAGGGAACTCAATAGGAAAACAATCAAGAACAGGTATCCCATACCCAGGATAGATGAGTTGATTGATGAGCTACACGAGGCCTGTTATTTCTTCAAGATAGACTTGAGATCTGGGTGCCATCAGATTCGGGTCAGAGATGAGGATGTGGAGAAGATAGCATTTAGGTGTCACTATGGGCACTTTGAGTTCCTAGTCATGCCATTAGGTTGACTAATGCACTAGATACTTTCCAGTCTTGCATGAATAGATTCTTCAAAGAGCAGTTGAGAAGGTTTGTCTTGATATTTTTTTATGATATCGTGATTTACAGCAAGACGTGGGAAGAGCACGTGAAACACATTGACATTGTGTTGAGTATTCTAGAGAGGGAATCTTTATATGCTAAGATGTCTAAGTGTGAGTTTGGGATGACTGAGTTTCTATACTTGGGTCACATCATCAATGCTAGTAACGTGAAGGTAGACTCGAAGAAGATTCGAGCAATAGTAGACTGGCCACCACCAAAGAATCTTACTTAGCTAAAGGGATTCATGGGCTTATGTGGATATTACTGCAGGTTCATGAAGGGGTTTTCTCAGTCAGCTGCTCCCCTCATAGATTTGACTCGCAAGGATGCATTTAGTTGGACAGGGGGTACATAGGAGTGCTTTGACAGATTCAAATAGATTATGAGTACATGCCCTATATTGGCCATGCTAGATTTTAGCAAGCCCTTCGAGTTGCAATGTGATGCTTCAGGGGAAGGCATTGGTGCGGTAATCATGTAGGATAAGCACCCCATAGCTTTTGAGAGTAGGAAGTTGAGGGGTGTGGAACGCAGCCATAGCATTTATGACAAGGAGATGTTAGCCATAATGCATGCATTGGCTAAGTTCAAACAATACCTTGTCGGTAGTAAGTTCGTAGTCAAAATAGATCATCCACCATTGGTGGGAGCTCAGAAAATTCATGTCAGAAGTTCCTGTTAGTGCCTGAATTGACTGGTAGTTTTTTGAGCAATTTTCATTCAGGCACTCTCCCTAAGTATCCAAAAAATGTTCTGAGTGTTGGACCTCCTCAGCAGTTTTCAGCTGCATCATCATATTTTCTTGAGGAGGAGGTCATCATCATCATGTTTGTTTCGATGAAGGTCAGCATCATCATGTTCTCCGTCGACCGGCTTCTCATCGTCATCATCATATTGAAATATCGGGTGATGTTTGGTTTTTTATCCTGATGATGCTGATGAGCTACAGTGCGCCCTGATTTGCTTGCGGGGGTGATTTCTCAGGTATCCGGTGATCTTCCAATTATCACCTTGCCCAAACATGATGATGATGTTGCCCTGATATTTTGAAGGGGTTATTCTCTAAGTTGTTCGACCTGACTTGTTCTTTCTTAAGGGTCGTCATCATCATCATCATATTTCCAGTTATCACCGTGTTGCTTGCGAGGGTCATCATATTTTCTGCCTTCATGATATTTCACCGGGGTGATATCTTTATTATCGGGTGATCTTGGTTATGATCATCCTGATGATGTTGTTGAAGAGTTCTAAGTGTGACCCGGTATTCACTGGGGTCATCATATTTTGAACGTCAGGATGATCTTAGTCAATATCATCCTGATGATGTTGTATCACTTCTTGTTCGTTGTTTTGTCATCCTGATGATGCTGACGTCATTCTTATAACAGGGTGATATCTTTTTCTCTGCCTATCTGCATCATGATATTTCTGAAGGAGGGGGTGATATTTTCATATCACTCGAGTGTGTGTTTGTTCCAGCATCATGATGATGCTGATATCAAGGAGATATCCACCTGCCGGCTTCGTGCATTATCTAGTGGGGGTGATCTTTTCAAGCATCATCATATTCATCAATCGCCCCGATCTTATAGCGGAGCTACAGTGCAGCATGATGTTAGTGCATCAGGATGATATTTCCAAATATCCGGTTGTCTTCCGAATATCATCCTGATGTTGATATGATGATGACGTCATCAAGGTCCGGGGGGGTCGTATTTCTAACATAGATCATCTTGAGGAGATCCCCCGATATTTGCAAACATGATGATGACATCATCCGGATATGAGGAGGTGCGCAGTAGGCAGATATGATGATGACGTCAGCAGGATATGATGATGATGTCATCAGGATGTTCATCGGCCAGACTTTTGGTATAGGCTCAGCAGGAGGATGTTCCTCCGATGGATTAGGTTGTGCGGATGAAGGCAATTATCATGCAGGTTATATTGCAATATGATGCTGACGTCAGGGTGATATTTCGAGCGACAGGATATCATGCTGCTGGAGGATGATGATGATGAAGTCTTATACTAGTGTCGTCAGGAGCAAAAGCACCGACATGATATATGCTCATGACCTAGTATATAAAGTGTTAAAGAGGTTGCTGCGGGGTGCATGTGGGATAATGTTATCCTGCATTTTCAAATATCATGATGATGAATCTCGGCGGGAAGTGGTTGCGATCGACTGTTTGATGTTCTTCCCAAGGCCGCAGGTTGGTGCGCCATTAATGGCGATTGTTGCAGAGGTATGGGCGATGGCGTGAGCTGATCTAGTACCCGGTTGAAGATCTGGATCCCTAGGCGGTGGCGCAGGGCTCGAAAAATCTTCCTGTCTCCTCCCTTACCTGCTGCATTAATGTGTTTGAGCGCCATTTTTACGATACTGTGTATCTGGCGGGCTTTTTGGTCAACCTGGTAGTTAATGCTGAATACACCCTCCTGCTATATAATGCAGACGGTGTTATTCATTCAAGGTTGTTGAAAGTTGAGGATTTTTGGCTCTGTAATCCATAACCAGCTGATCTGGTTGCTCTGTACAGTTTATCTTGTGAGTTTATGTATCTCCTGTTGTACGACTTGGCATGAATCCACTGATTTCATGGTTGATCTTATATGAGTAATGCTATCTTAGCATGTGTTGTGTTAATTCTGTCTCCAGTATTGCATGTATCCTTCTTCTGGATCTGGATGTTTGCGTAATGTTTAGATTCTAGAGCATAGAATTCCTATGTTGAATGTCTGATCTTTTAACCTCTGCTCAAGGGGCAGATTAAACTGTTTTTAGGTTGAACATTGGGAAGGGTATACTGCAGTAGGGATGCCATAAGTAGAGATAACTTAACACTCTTCATTGGGAGATATCTGTAAGGCAGATATCATGTGTATCCCCCTGAAATCCAGTTTTAGCTATTCATGCTGATCATTCACAGGTGTATGTCTACCGACTCCAAGCCCTGGATAGGCACCAATCATGCTGTGTTCTTGTGTTATACACCGTGTCCAGCTTTGCATCCAAATTCATATCAAAACATTTCATACCTCCACCTGTTAGTTGTAGGAGTAGTATTAGGAACCCCCTGCATGCTCTCATACCCAACCAGACATCATGTCCAAGAATGTTGCCAGCCTTGTGATCTATCATGCAGATCTTGGTCCATACATGAGAGTATTCTGCCTGTTGTTGTCAAGTTAGATCCTTCTATCTTTGAGCTAGTCAAGGTTACATCTTGAGTCATAGGGATACCCCCCTTGGTGCGGCAGAACCAGAAGTGAAGGGGAGGAGCTCATGCAACCTCCTGTATTCAGTTGGCTGAATCTGCCTGTGCATTAGAAGTGGCAAATCCTAATGCTGATTCAAAGAATGTCAACAGTTCCTATAGGCGTAAATCAACCGGTGGTCATTAACCTGCCCATAAACTTCAAAGTCTGCAGCATTGTTTTTCTAGCGGCTAAATCTACACACCGAAGGTCATTGGCAGCGGCAGTATTCTTTCACTGAACCGACATTTTTCCTGCTCCCTGAGGCCCACCAAACCACTGACAATATTTATACCGCCCGGTCATCTTTATACCATTGAGCAGTGGTTTCAGACATTTGCTAGGCGGTTTCCATGAAAACAAAGGTGGTTTTCTCTGCCAAGACAGTTGTTTTGACCAGTCAAAATGTAGTTTCCGCTCAACAAATAGTGGTATCGAACAACAAGAAGGTGGTTTCAGCAAAAAAAATGGTTTTCTAGGTTCACAAGCGTTTACATGGTGGTCAGCAGCCAAAACTAGTTGTGACCATATTTTCCAACCGTGAAAACCACAATTCCTAGCGGTCTTTGTATAGTCATGGCAATTTGCATTCATTGACTGGCAGATCTGCTAAACACCAACCAGTGACTGCATAATATTTGAAGGCAGTCTAAAATCTCGATCATCAGCAGGTGGTTAAAACTCTCAACCATACCAAATAGTGGTTTTTCCTACAAACTGGTGGTTTCTGTGCATTAACAATAGTTTTCCATCCAATCTGGTGGTTTCGACCACAAAACCCACAGTTTTTGGCTTAAAAAGGTGTTTTTTGACACCTTGAAAAGTGGTTTTCTGTGTACTTTAGACTATTTCCACCATGAACAAGTGGTTTGTGACATTTTTTTTCTTTTCATGAGGGGGATTTTTTTCCGCTGGTAGGGAATATTCTTAGAATATTTTGTTGACATCAGTGTCATGGGGGCCATTTTTTTCCCCTCAAAGCCCCAAAAGGGGGCTTTTTTTCTTTTTTTTGGGGGGGGTGGTCTCTTTGATTGAGTAACAGGGGGATTGTCTTGTGTTCTTTTTTGTACTCTTGCATCATGGATTCACACAAACTTCCTCTACTCACACCATATAACTATCATGAGGGTAAGTGCAGGAAGATGGGGGGCCAAAAAGGGGTCTTAAGTGGCCACTTTTTTTTTTGAAATCAGGAAATACTAGCCTTGGATGAGAAATTGAGCATAGTTACACTCAAAATTTGGAGATGCAACCAAAACAATGTTCATAGTGCTTCGAGTCTACTTTCTAAACTATTTTTTTTTTTTTTAAATGGTATAGATTAAGGGGTTCAAAAGAGGGAACCACAGAAATTGTTGTTGTTTCTGTCAAAAAAACATAACATAGCATGTTTTGTGGCTCCCTCAAAAGGTCAACTTTTTTTTGGTATTTTTAAAATCGCTTCAGTGAGAAATTAGCTAATAGCATGTAGTTTATGCCTAATTTTTCTGATAATTTTTTTATGAATATTTGATTTTTTACTAATTTTCAAAGTGGACACATCCTAAAAAACAAAATTTTGGCCGTGCTACTCCTATAAATTTTGAAAACTAATGGAAAATCATTTTTTTTCTTTTTTAATATTTGTAGAATGGAGTCTAGTTTCTAAATATGTAATTTTTTTGAAATTTGAATGAATAGTTAATTTACAATGAAAAAAAGACCAAACAGTGGTTTTTGCCCAAAAACGGACACAAACAAAAGAAATTAAAGATGAAAGGCTTAACATTGTTAAAATATGCAAAAAATCACATCGTCAAATAGCTAAGAGAAAGCCTAACATTACCTAGGTGTTTGATTTGTTCGACCTTGAAACACGTGTAAATCTGAGGGTTAACGCGAACAAAATTATGTGAAATCTTGAAGAATATGGAAAAACACATATGTGACTGTTCATAAGGCACTCCAAGCCTTTGGGTTGGAAATCCAAAGCAAATCCCAAGCCCAAGGCTTGGGATTCCCAAAGCAAGACATAACACGAGCGCATTATAACATGCTTGCGTTATCTTCCCCTTTAATTTTTTTATGTTCAAGGCTATTAATCATGAGGGTTAAGGGATAAGGGATAGGGTTGTAGGTGTTGGTGCCTGAATTGACTGTCAGTTCTTGAGCAATTTTTATGCAGGAAGCATCCCAAAAAATCCAAAAAATTTTCCAGTTTTGGCACCCCTTCAATGTTTTGTAACATCCACATCATCTTTCTTGAAGGGGGGGGTCTTCATGTTTTGTCCATCAGCATGAGTTTGGAATGTGTCTTGGCGATCATGATTGGTACCAATGGCGTGTTGTCTTCTATCGCTAAGACTTTACCTATCGGCGTAGGTGTTTTGTGGCTTACCGACAGACTTGGTCTCGCCGATGAGGGTTTTGGAGTGCTATCGCCAAGACTTTGGCTATCAGAGTGAGTGGGCAAGTGTTGGACCGACGTTGGTTGTCTGGCCGATGAGGGATGTTCAAGGTGGTCGTCAGCAGGAGTAGTGCTATCGGTGAGAGAGTTTTCAGGTTCGCCGATGCCTGAGGTCTTGCCGACAGAGTATAGTTTGTTGGCGCCATCGGTGTAATGGAGGATTATCGGGTAAACGGGCAGATTGTTGGCCGATGGCGCGGGTCTGGCCGATGGAGTTGCCATCAGCGAGTATGGGGTAGTGTCTAGCCGATGGTGGTAATAGAGTTCGGCTTCGGCGTGACAGGGACTATCGGGCTAGCCATTGGAAGGTTCGCCGATGGAGAGTGTTTGACCAATGTGATGTTATTGGCATAGGTCACACCGACAGGGGGGCAGTGTAGTGTGTGATCGGAGAGACTTGTGAGGTCGGGGTAAGTTTTGTGGAGCTGGCCGATCGTTCTCCTCTGGCCGATGGGGATGCTGGTGACTTGTGGAGGTGTTGGCATCGGCGAGACCGCTGTGATCGGCAGGAGATTTGTGGGGTAGGCCGATAATGTATGTCATGGAGATGGGCTGTGGGTGAAGGGTCGTGTGTCGAGCACAGCAAAACGCTTGACACTTAGTATGCGTGTGACGATGTTCTTAAAGTGATAGAGGGGTTTCCGCACTATGCATGTGGGATTAATTTCCCTACACATTTGAAACCTCAGGAAGCACCTTTTGGTGGGAAGCTCCATTTTGATCGCTGCGACAGTCTTTTGGGTGGTTGCGGGTTGTTGAGCCATCAATGGCGATAGTGCAGGGGTATGGGTGACGGTACAAGCAATTAAGCTGCCTGATCGTGGATGAAGACTTTCAAGTGGTGGCACAAAGCTCAAGATCCCCCCTGTCTGTCGCATTTAATCTGTGGAGGCCATTTTCAAATGGAAGGAATGTGTATCTGGCGAATTTTTGACTTCTGGCCATGTAATTAATTGCTGAGTGTACGCGGTTCTGTATAAAGGGTTTTGGCTATGTTACTTTTTAGAGGTGGGATGTTTTTGGGCTTTCTGCTCTGACTCTGAACATAAGGTGTTCACATTTTGAAAGGCATTTTTTGCTATAGACTCGGTCCTTAGTTTGGTGTACTAATCTATCTTGGCTTGTAAATGATGATTTTCTCTGTGATGGCCTTCTATGCAGATTGATTTTAAATGAAAAACACCTGTGTGTGTATTGTTTCTGATTGTCTCCTGTATGTCATTTGTTTTCCTTTCAAACAAGGTTGTCAAGGGCTTCCAAGTTTTTCAGTATGTGCATACTATGTGTCTGATTTCTTGCGTCTGCTCAAGGAGTGGTTAAATAGGCTTTTGATCAGATACAAAGGGAAATAGATTGCATCATAGGATCTGTTAAGTATGATCATTAATGATACTCTTTCTTGGACATGTTGCTGTTAGGCAGTAGCATTATTCTTAGGTCCTCTGGATATGAATTTATGTTGTCATGGGGAGACATTTACAGTCTTAGATATGACTCTGCTGCCCAGATAAGGCATTGGTTTGGGAATCTATCTGTTCAATGGGTCTAGGAAAGTCCCATAACTCCAAACACCATTTCAAACCATCTCATCCTTCCATCTGTTAGTTGTAGGATTAGGATTAGGATCCTTGCATGCTCTCATACCCAACCAGACATCATGTCCAAGAATGTTGCCAACCTTGTGATTTGTTACACAAATCTTGGTCCATACATGAGAGTATTCTGCCTATTGATGTCAAGTTAAATCCTTCTGTCATTGAGCTAGTCAAGGTTATACTTTTTTCAAGTAGGGAAACCCCCCTTGGTGTGGCAGAACTAGAAGTGAAGGGGAGGAGCTCACGCAACCTCCTGTATTCAGTTGGCTGAATCTGCCTGTGCTTTAGAACTGGCAAACCCTAATGCTAATTCAGAAGAAAAACCAACAAATTGGCAACTCTACTGGGGAATTGAGAAGTAAAAGTACTATCTAATCATCTCCAGTAATATATATGTGACCCATCTGAGTCACCAACAGAAATTGGTGACTCCACTGGGGAAGGAAATTTGAGAAAGGGTTATATCTTGTGACCCATCCGAGTCACCAACAAAATGGCGACTCTGCTGGGGAGTCTTTCATGTGAATGATGATGCTCTGCTGGTGGTATGAACTCAGAAAAATATGTGTTGAGCTTTCAGCTGCTGTAAAATTTTGTCCTCTCTGGAGAGGTGGCGACTCTGCAAAAGACCTGAATGCACATGAAAGTTGATGTGTGTTGTGACAAAAAATGTGCTTTTCAGACTTCAGCATTTGTATGAGAAAAGGTACCCTGTTTCCTCCCACTTATATTTATTGTTCTACTGCATAAGTTAGATGCCAGGGGAGGCTATAGGTCTTAGGAATGCAAAGGATGTCTGAAAATAGAAATTTCATGAATCCAAGTATGAATTATCCCATACTCAGTCAGGAATGGAATGATAAAAGAATAGAAGAGATAAAAAATAGGTTGATATTTTTAGAGGCTAGGCAGGCCCAGTTAAACAGTGATAACCTTGTTGTGTCAAGCTAAACTTCCTGTCAGCCCTTTTGATCCTTTGTATGACCAACTAGATTTGTCATGGGTTGATTATAAAGTAGAAAATATGCCTGCTAGGATATATCGTCAGATGCCTAGATTTAGTGGTCACAGTGTGTGTGATGGGAATGCACATATCCAAGATTTTCATGAGTTCATGGGAAAACATTCATTCAGAGATGAGGATATGTGGATGAGGTTTTTTGTTAGGTCCTTTGATGCAAAAGCAAAAGACTGGTATTTGAGCTTTTCAAAGAGATCCTTTTCCTGTTGGGATGAGCTTGTTGACTATTTCAAAGAAGAGTTTGCAAAAGAACCTGCTGATCTTGTTGCAGAATTGATGAAAATCAGAAAACAAGATAAAGAGCCATGTGTTGTTTTCAGTCACAGGTTTGCAATAGCCCTTTCACAAGTCCCTGAAAGTTTCAGACCTAATATTTCAGCCTGTGTTGGCATATTCTTTGAAGCTTTTGAGGAGGGCTCTAGTGCAATATTGAGGGATTTCAAGGTGACAGGTATGCAGATGGCATACGAGTTCACCGAAAATATAGAAAAATTTAGAAATGGGCACTTGCTGAAATCCCTATCTCCAGGCCTTGGTGTGAGAAATGGTTGTGAAGCTGCAAATGACCAAATAATTAAGGCATCATGTGCAGATAAAAATGAAAATGAAAGCATAGAGGTTGAGACTGCTGTATTTGAACATAATGCTAACAATACTGCTCAACTGGATTGGTCACCAGTTGAGGATGCCAGTGAAAGGACTAGTGAGGATTCCCATTGCAATGTTGAGGCATATGACCATGAAAACAATAACGAGGTTGTGGACAGCAATGAGCAACTGTTGGAATGGACTTGTGGGGATAATTGTGAGTACTGTACTCAAGACAGAGAAGATATAAGAAAACAGAGAAGCAGTCCCATGTGTGACCCATTGCCTTCCTTTCAAACACATGGAGATCATGAAGAGCAGTCAGGGATTGAAACAAGTGCTAGTTCAGAGCATGATTGTTTTTCATTTGATGGCTGTTTTGCTTATGACACACAAGCTGATACTCCTCCACAAAGGGAGTCCATTGGTGATGGAGATACGTGCTCTGCTGCCCATGAACAACTAGCATACTATGATCAAGCCGATGTACCTAGATCACCCATCTTTGACACATATGGTGATGAGGATCTATTTGAGTATGGTGAAGATCTAGACACTATTTTTGGCTTGGATTCTGTTTCTCATCCTGATGAAAGAGGAAACAACATGCATCAGGTAAGTGACTGTGAAAATGTGCTTGATTTGAAAGAGGTGCCAGAGCCTGATCTTTTCCAGCTTGGTGCTACTATTGGTTGTGTACATGATGTGCACAATTGTGAATTTGAAAGCTTTTCTTTTGAGAGGCCAGCATATGAGATGAGCTCTGATCTTCCTAGCTGCATGGTGGACTTTGAGTGTTTTCAGTTTTTAATCTAGCTAGGAGATCATTTTGCAATGCATAATGCTGATACAAATGATAACATGTGTTATATTCCATTTGAGTATGCATTGCCTGATACATTCTGCATCCACTTGTTGCCGGATGCTAAAGGTTATCTGCACAGAGATGACAGTGACAAGCTAAATCAGAAGGTTGAATGTGCAGATGACCAGGTTTGTTTATGGTCAGATCATGGTAGCATTCTCAGGCTTGACCCAGTGCATGTAGATGAAAACAAGATATTTGACAAAGGGAGATACAGGTTTTTCTTTTCTTGGTGGCCTTAGGCCATCAAGAGTGTTTGGTGATGTAGATCATTATAACTTCATGACTCTGTGCCCAATGGATAGGGGACTGGTCTACATCCCAGAGTTCTGTGGTTCTTGCCATGCCTACAAGAGGCATGCATCCTCAGACAGAGCCACTGTTGGTGCCTGAATTGACTGTCAGTTCTTGAGCAATTTTTATGCAGGCAGCATCCCAAAAAATCCAAAAAATTTTCCAGTTTTGGCACCCCTTCAGTGTTTTGTAACATCCACATCATCTTTCTTGAAGGGGGGGGTCTTCATGTTTTGTCCATCGGCATGAGTTTGGAATGTGTCTTGGCGATCATGATTGGTACCAATGGCGTGTTGTCTTCTATCGCTAAGACTTTACCTATCGGCGTAGGTGTTTTGTGGCTTACCGACAGACTTGGTCTCGCCAACGAGGGTTTTGGAGTGCTATCGCCAAGACTTTGGCTATCGGAGTGAGCGGGCAAGTGTTGGATCGACGTTGGTTGTCTGGCCAATGAGGGATGTTCAAGGTGGTCGTCGGCAGGAGTAGTGCTATCGGTGAGAGAGTTTTCGGGTTCGCCGACGCCTGAGGTCTCGCCGACAGAGTATAGTTTGTTGGCGCCATCGGTGTAATGGAGGATTATCGGGTGAACGGGCAGATTGTTGGCTGATGGCGCGGGTCTGGCCGATGGAGTTGCCATCGGCGAGTATGGGGTAGTGTCTAGCCGATGGTGGTAATAGAGTTCAGTTTCGGCGTGACAGGGACTATCGGGCTAGCCGTTGGAAGGTCTGCCGATGGAGAGTGTTTGGCCGATGTGATGTTATCGGTGTAGGTCACACCGACAGGGGGGCAGTGTAGTGTGTGATCGGAGAGACTTGTGAGGTCAGGGTAAGTTTTGTGGAGCTGGCCGATGGTTCTCCTCTGGCCGATGGGGATGCTGGTGACTTGTGGAGGTGTTGGCATCGGCGAGACCGCTGTGATCGGCAGGAGATTTGTGGGGTAGGCCGATAATGTATGTCATGGCGATGGGCTGTGGGTGAAGGGTCGTGTGTCGAGCACGGCAAAACGCTTGACACTTAGTATGCGTGTGATGATGTTCTTAAAGTGATAGAGGGGTTTCCGCACTATGCATGTGGGATTAATTTCCCTACACATTTGAAACCTCAGGAAGCACCTTTTGGCGGGAAGCTCCATTTTGATCGCTGCGATAGTCTTCTGGGTGGTTGCGGGTTGTTGAGCCATCAATGGCGATAGTGCAGGGGTATGGGTGACGGTACAAGCAATTAAGTTGCCTGATCGTGGATGAAGACTTTCAAGTGGTGGCACAAAGCTCAAGATCCCCCCTGTCTATCGCATTTAATCTGTGGAGGCCATTTTCAAATGGAAGGAATGTGTATCTGGCAAATTTTTGACTTCTGGCCATGTAATTAATTACTGAGTGTACGCGGTTCTGTATAAAGGGTTTTGGCTGTGTTACTTTTTAGAGGTGGGATGTTTTTGGGCTTTCTGCTCTGACTCTGAACATAAGGTGTTCACATTTTGAAAGGCATTTTTTGCTACAGACTCGGTCCTTAGTCTGGTGTACTAATCTATCTTGGCTTGTAAATGATGATTTTCTCTGTGATGGCCTTCTATGCAGATTGATTTTAAATGAAAAACACCTGTGTGTGTATTGTTTCTGATTGTCTCCTGTATGTCATTTGTTTTCCTTTCAAACAAGGTTGTCAAGGGCTTCCAAGTTTTTCAGTATGTGCATACTGTGTGTCTGATTTTTTGCGTCTGCTCAAGGAGTGGTTAAATAGGCTTTTGATCAGATACAAAGGGAAATAGATTGCATCATAGGATCTGTTAAGTATGATCATTAATGATACTCTTTCTTGGACATGTTGCTGTTAGGCAGTAGCATTATTCTTAGGTCCTCTGGATATGAATTTATGTTGTCATGGGGAGACATTTACAGTCTTAGATATGACTCTGTTGCCCAGATAAGGCACTGGTTAGGGAATCTGTCTGTTTAATGGGTCTAGGAAAGTCCCATAACTCCAAACACCATTTCAAACCATCTCATTCTTCCATCTGTTAGTTGTAGGATTAGGATTAGGATCCTTGCATGCTCTCATACCCAACCAGACATCATGTCCAAGAATGTTGCCAACCTTGTGATTTGTTACACAAATCTTGGTCCATACATGAGAGTATTCTGCCTGTTGATGTCAAGTTAAATCCTTCTGTCATTGAGCTAGTCAAGGTTATACTTTTATCAAGTAGGGAAACCCCCCTTGGTGCGGCAGAACCAGAACTGAAGGGGAGGAGCTCACGCAACCTCCTGTATTCAGTTGGCTGAATCTGCCTGTGCATTAGAACTGGCAAACCCTAATGCTGATTTAGAAGAAAAACCAACAGTAGGGTTTAGGGATAAGGGATTAGACTTTAAGGTATAGTATCGAGCCCGTTGAGGGTCTAGGAATAGGGATAGTGTTTAGGGTTTAGGGATGAGGGATTAGAGTTGAGGGATGACGGATTAGGGTTGAGGGATTAGGGTTTAGGGATGAGAGCTTAGAGTTGAGGAATGACATATTAGGGTTTAGGGATGAGGGATTAGAGTTGAGGGATGACGGATTAGGGTTGAGGGATTAGGGTTTAGGGATAAGGTTTAGGGTTAGGGTTGAGGGATTAGGGTTTAAGGTATAGTGTTGAGGGTTTAGGGATAGGGTTTAGGGTTAAGGGATTAGAGTGAAGGGTTGAGGGATTAGGATTTGGCGTTGAGGGTTGAGGGTTTAGGGTTTAGGGTTTAGGGTTTAGGGATAGGGTTGAGGGTCAAGGGATCATAGTTAAGGGTTGAGGGATTAGGGTTTGACATTGAGGGTTGAGGGTTGAGGTTCAAGGGTCAAGGGTTGAGGGATAGGGTTGAGGGTCGAGGGATTAGGGTTAAAGTAGAGTGTAGATGGTGTAAGGATTAGGGATATGGTTGGAGGGTTTAGGGATAAGGGATTAGGGTTTAAGGTATAGTATCAAGTCTGTTAAGGGTTTAGGAATAGGGATAGCATTTAGGGTTTAGGGATGAGGGATTAGAGTTGAGGGATGATGGATTAGGGTTGAGGGATTAGGCTTTAGGGATAAGGTTTAGGGTTGAGGGTTGAGGGATTAGGGTTTAAGGTATAGTGTTGAGGGTTGAGGGTTGAGGGATAGGGTTTAGGGTTGACAGATTAGGGTTTAGGGTTGACAGATTAGCATTTAATGCTGAGGTTAGGGTTAGAGTGTTGAGGGTAGAGGGATTAGGGATAGGGGTTAGGGTTGAAAGTTTAAGGATTGAGGGTTGAGGCTTTAGGGATGAGGGTTTAAGGCTTAAGATATAGTGTCAAGTGTTGAGGGTGTAGGGATAGGGTTTAATTTTTAAGGGTTAAGGGTTGAGGGATAGGGATTAGGGTTTAAGGTATAGTGTTGAGGGTTGATGGTTTAGGAATAGGGTTTAGGTTTGAGGGATTAGGGTTTAGGGTTGATGAATTAGGGTTTAATGTTAAGAGTTGAGGGTTGAGGGTTGAGGTTGAGGGATAGGGTTAATGGTCAAGGGGTTAGGGTTAAATAAGAGTGTCGAGGGTAGAGGGATTAGGGTTTAAGGTATAGTATCGAGCCTGTTGAGGGTTTAGGAATAGGGATAGCATTTAGGGTTTAGGGATGAGGGATTAGAATTGAGGGATGACATATGACGGATTAGGGTTGAGGGTTGAGGGATTAGGGTTTAGGGATAAGGTTTAGGGTTAGGGTTGAGGGATTAGGGTTTAAGGTATAGTGTTGAGGGTATAGGGATAGGGTTGAGGGTTGAGGGATTAGAGTGAAGGATTGAGGGATTAGGATTTGACATTGAGGGTTGAGGGTTTAGGGTTTAGGGTTTATGGATAGGGTTGAGGGTCGAGGGATCAGAGTCAAGGGTTGAGGGATTAGGGTTTGACGTTGAGGGTTGAGGGTTGAGGTTCGAGGGTTAAGGATTTAGGGATAGGGTTGAGGGTTGAGGGATTAGGGTTAAAGTAGAGTGTGGAGGGTATAAGGATTAGGGAAAGGGTTGGAGGGTTTAGGGATAAGGGATTAGGGTTTAAGTTATAGTATCGAGTCTATTGAGGGTTTAGGAATAGGGATAGAATTTAGGGTTTAGGGATGAGGGATTAGAGTTGAGGGATGATGGATTAGGGTTGATGGTTGAGGGATTAGGGTTTAGGGATAAGGTTGAGGGTTGAGGGCTGAGGGATTAGGGTTTAAGGTATAGTGTTGAGGGATTAGAGTGAAGGGTTGAGGGATTAGGATTTGACGTTGAGGGTTGAGGGTTGAGGGTTGAGGGTTTAGGGTTTAGGGATAGGGTTGAGGGTCGAGGGATCAGAGTTAAGGGTTTAATGTTGAGAGTTGAGGCTTGAGGCTTGAGGCTTGAGGGTTGAGGTTGAGGCTTGAGGTTGAGGGATAGGGTTATTGGTCAAGGGATTAGGGTTAAATAAGAGTGTTGAGGATAAGGGATTAGGGTTTAAGGTTTAGTATCAAGTGTATTGAGGGTTTAGGAATAGGGATAGCATTTAGGGTTTAGGGATGAGGGATTAGAGTTGAGGGGTGATGGATTAGGGTTGAGGGTTGAGGGATTAGGGTTTAGGGATAAGGTTTAGGGTTGAGGGTTTAGGGAAAGAGATGTGATCAATGCAAAGGATGTGATCAACCTATAGCAGGACAAAATGCGAGCGCATTATAATGTGCTCACGTTTTGTCTTGCTATTGAAATGGTAAAAAAGTGTTGACCCCCATGATCCAGGCCCACATGCTCTATTTTCTTACTGATTCTGCGTGTGCTCTGACAAAAAAGAACTGCTTTCATGCTGTTGGGAAGTTCACATGCACATTTGACACATTGTACCACCTACGCATGATCTTTCCACCACCTTTTTTGCTTTGCCAACTTGAGAAGGAGGAAATAACATAGTTTTCACACCAAGTTTGATATATATCTATTCAAGTTTCAATTTTTGTAGTGTTGCAATGTTAATTGTGATTCAATTTTAGGAATTTAACATTATAGATTGGTTAATAGTATTGTTGTTAGTAATGATATTTGAGTGTTATTCAATTTAACATTGAAAAGGAATAAAGTGGTGAAAAACTCAAATTGTTGAGGAGTTTGATGCAAGAAGATAAAAACACTACATAATTGGGTACTCTCTCCATTCAAATCTTCATTTTTTAGGTATGCCAAGTCTTTACATGCATGTTCTTTACATTTTCCTTATTTCAGATTGAATTACTTTATCATGCTTTATCATACATGTTTAAAATAGACACATTCCCAAAGAAAGCAGCCTACAATCTCACATGATGCCATGTATATTTTCTCCACTTGGGCTCTTTAATAATTATGTGTAATAAACAAACATTAACATACCATGATGTCAAACTATACAAGAATAAATCCTTACAACATAAAAAAAATACAATCCCACTATTATCTTGTATTCATTTCTTAGGAACTAATATTGGTCTCTTTATCATGCTACAGACAAATTCTCTGTCATGCCGAGGAAACAATCAAGAATTAAACCAACACAGGAAGAGATAGAAGCTAAGAATGTAAAGAAAGCAGTGGCTATGAGGGAACTTTGTGAGAAGAGGAAATTGGAGACGATAAATGAAGACATACCAATTGAAGAGGAACCAGAACCATCACAAAGAGATGTGGTATTGGTGGCACAAAGAGAACGAATGCAAAAACTTTGTGGTACAAGAGATTTGAATACCATAGTTGGAGACACGTCCTCTACCACAAGTCAACATGTAGGGACACCATCTACCACATCTCAAGTTGAGAGTACATCATCACTCACATGTGATGAAGGAGGTACACCATCATTCTCACCTCAACCTCAAGGTATGTCATCTATTCCATCTTCGATCGAAGGTATGCCATCTAACCCATCTCATTTAAATATTGATGAAATTCCTAATGTTGAGATGAATTTACCTAACTTAACACCACCCGGAATTTTGCATACCACCTAGAATTTTGCATAGAAAGCCAAAGTATTTGATTGATATTGATGAGAATATTTTGCAGCCAATGGAAGGTAAGATTCTAAAATGCACTTGTAGAAGATATGCTAATAAGATTTGGAGATTGTTCTTTGAAAAGTTAAATGAGACTGCAAGATGTCAACTATTCGTTGAAATGTTGCGAAGTATAAAGTATAGGTCTATCATGAAGATTCTTGGGTTGAGAACATCAGAGGCTTCAAATGAAAAATCTATTGTCAAGAATCTAATGAGTGCGTATGAGAGTGTGGGTAACACCTCACGCACAAAACATAGTAATGCAACACGGCGTGTGATTACATTGACTATAGTAAGTAGTCAAACAAGGAAAGCTCGTCTCATTAGAAAGACAAGTCAAGAATTGAGAAGTCATAGGAAAACTTTATCAAGAGCTGTTGGAAGATGCCAAAGAATTGAGGACACTAATGCCAATGAATTATGGGCATTCTCAGGGAGACTACCACGAAAAGATAAACCAATTGTTGAAGCATTGAGATCACTAATTGAATACTTTTGGAAGAATTACACAAGGGTATCTCTGAATCAAAGGGATGTGGTAAGAAGGAGAATCGGTAGTCAGAACCGCGATCCACATCCAAAGCATTTTTTAGATGAGACTCAAACACAGTTTTATGGTAAATTTCTAGAGAAGTATCCTCAAATTAAAATTTGTCAAAAATATTTTGAATTGCTAAAACCTTTCTATGTTAAGATAAATCACACACGCACTACTTGTTGTTGTAGATTACATATTGAATTTTCTAACCATTTTGATGCTTATAGGTCTATATGTTTAGATATGCATACTAACAATGATTTGCAGGGTTGTGCCATATGTACCCCACCAACATCTTCAAGAGACTTCATATCAAGAATTTTATGTGAAAGAGAGGAAGGTCAAATATTCTACAAGAAATTATGCTTGGATAGCACATGTCATCGTTGCGGTGGCTTGCAACATTTGCCAATATGTGAACATATGGAAATAACACATGTGGTTGGAAATGAACTAGTAGAGTTTGGCAAGTATAAAATAGTGGCATACAATACAAATGATGGTAAAGAAGCAAAGAGGTGTGAATTAGTTATTGAAAAGATTCCAGTGTATCACTTTATGCCTATATTTTGTGATAGCATAGTGTATGAGTATGCAAGACATGCCCATAGAGATCGATGGTTGGACTTGCAATTCAAGTTATGCAAGGACACATTTCTGATTGGTAGCATGGTTTCAGTCATTGACTTTGCAGAGAACTACAATCTACAGCCACAGCATGAGGTGCAATCACAATATTACAACTCCACACAGGTTTCTATATTTGTGCACATGACATTCATTCATGCAAATGATAGTACAGAGGATGACAGAAAAATCATAAGGGAGTATAATTTCTATATTAATGATGATCGCACACATTCTACGGAGTTCGTGCAAGGTTGCTTTTAGGTGTTCTGCAATGATTTGGCTAGAAGGGGCATATCGTTTAGTCAACATATCATATGGTTAGATAAATGTGCGTCACAATTCAAGAACTCGTGAAATTTCTATTGGCTGAGTAGGAGGCATAATTTTACAGGTATTCAACACATGTGGAACTTTTGTGAGGTTGGGCATGGAAAGGGGGAGCATGATGGTGCAGGAGCATGTATCAAAAGAGCCATAGCACGAGAAGAGTTAAAGTATAAAGACAATGCAAAGTTGACATATGCAAAATTGATTGTCGAGTGGTGTAATGCTTCCATGGGTCCAAGTAATGAAGGTAAGTCTTCAGTTCGTAGATTTTTTTGGTTGATAGATGATACTAACATTGCACCATATGAGGACTATTGTACACTGACAGGATCAAATGAGATTCACTCTTTCAGAAGCTCAATTGTAGGTTCATGGAGTATCCATACATGAAAGATGTCATGCTTTTGTTCTTCCTGTACAATTCAAGTCTGGGATGAGTGCGAGTCAAAGGAGTGGGTTGACGAATGGCAGTTAAGTTATCTTAGCCCACTTGACACGTAAATTGACTTTGACCACATATCAGATTTAGTTCAACCAGGTAATATAGGGCACGTATATGCATCTAATTTCATCTAGTTCAACCAGGTAATGTCATCTTACTTTGTAGTGTTTTTGTAATGTTGACTAATTTCATCTAATTTGCTACACATATCAATGTAGGGCACGTATATGTAGTTATTGCAAATGAAGATAATGAAGAGGGAACAGATTATTACTTATGTCATTGTGTTGAGGCCAAAAAGAAATTGGAGGCCCTTGTTACAGATGGAGAAAACATCAAATACCCTACAAGCTCAGTGGTTATTACTGGAACATGGTCTAGAAGGTACCCACATAAGAGTGTTAATATTTGGCTATTTCAGGACTTTGACATGCATCGGAAGATTCTTCATTACTTGAACCTTGTCGTGGCATCCAATGTTCATTTGATAAAGTATCGGGGTAGACCTTTGAACAAAATATTGTGGAAGGTGCGTGAGTTTGACCATGAAGCAATACTTGACACAATAAAGAGTAGAGCAGACCCAGATGGTTCATTAGATTAATTTGTAATTATTCACATTGATTTTGTAAAGTCATGTTACATTGAGTTGTAAGTATGCACATTAATTTGTAAGGTTTGTCTTTTTTTATTTCCTCCTACATTTTTACATCATCATGTTATGCATTTTTGGTGTCCTGCTCCTAATGCGACCAAACTCATAACTCACCCTACTTCCTCTAGACACCATTTGATGATCTCTCCAACACTCTGGATCCAGGGCACCCAATCATGATGATGACCTATATACCATTCTCCCAAGGCACTCATAATGAATGAAAAGAAGACCAAGGGTGCCCAAGCTTAATAGACTTATTTCTTTCAATTTTGATGATCCAAACTCTTGCAATACAACATCCACTTTCATGCCTTTAGATCTTCCTTCACATACAGGGCGCCAAATCAAGTCAGAAGGAGGCAGTGTAAAGTTGCAAAGGGGTGTAACTTTCATCCTGCTCCTGATGCGACCAAACTAACTATTCCAATGCATCTGGATGGGTACATTTATGCTAGGCATGGTCCTTTTCTTAACCCAAACATGTCGAAACTTTTTGAGCTACATTGTACCCACAATATCCCTAAAGAGTCCAAAGTGCAAAAAGGCAGCAATCTTTGACAAGATGTTACTCAAAAACCGTGTCACTTAGAAACATTCTATCTAAGGCAACACAATCACATAGAGTGCCTCTACAATAACTTCTCTCAGTTTTTTATATCTCTGAGGCATTTGCCCGTGGTGAAAAGTTTTTTGCTGCCCCAAAAATCATCAGAAGGAGGTAGTGTAAAGTTGCAAAGGGGTGTAACTTTCGTCCTGCTCCTGATGCGACCAAACTGACTGTTCCAACATGTTTGAATGGGTACATTTACACTAGGCATGGTCCTATTTTTCACCCAAACATGTTGAAACAGTCCGAGCTACAATGTACCCACGATATCCCTAAAGAGTCCAAAGTGCAAAAAGGTAGCAATCTTTGACAAGATGTTACTCAAAAACTGTGTCACTTAGAAACATTATGTCTAAGGAAACACGATCATGTAGAGTGCCTCTACAATAACCTCTCTCAGTTTTTATATCTCTGAGGCATTTGCTCATGGTGAAAGGTTTTCTGCTACCCCAAAAATCGTTAGAAGGAGGCAGTGTAAAGTTGTAAAGGGGTGTAACTTTTGTCTTGCTCCTAATGCGACCAAACTGACTGTTCCAACGCGTCCAAATGGGTACATTTACACTAGGCATGGTCCTTTTTTTCACCCAAACATGTCAAAACAGTCTGAGCTACATTGTACCGATGATATCCCTGAAGAGTCCAAAGTGCAAAAAGGCAGCAATCTTTGACAAGATGTTACTCGAAAATCATGTCACTTAGAAACATTCCGTCTGAGGCAACGTGATCACGTAGAGTGCCTCTACAATAACCTCTCTCAGTTTTTTATATCTCTGAGACATTTGCCTGTGGTGAAAGGTTTTCTGCTGCCCCAAAAATTGTCAGAAGGAGGCAGTGTATTAAGTCAGGATGAAAGCCTATTCACTCTAGGCACCTGTTGTGACCAAATCACACATCGCCCCATTGCAAATGGGGACCCCCTTAATTTTTTGAACTCCAGTGTGTTTGACTAAGCTTAGATGATGTCTTGGTGTTATTGCATGATAAGGTCAGTGGTGTTTGAGTTTTAGAGCTCCTTGATGACCTGATCCTGATAGTGAGCGCTTAGAGGAAGGAATGATAGGCAAGACAACATACCATTAGCGAGCTTACAATTTCATCGGCCGATAGGCTGGTGCCACCAAGACTCTGTTTGATTTCACTTCTGACAAACATCCCATCATTGACTCTTATTGGTCAGATAGACCACTAACAATGACTTTGTATCCTTTCACACCAATGTCTTTGTCACTTCGATACGAGACTCTAAGTCCCTCGCCTATCAGTAGGACTTAATACCATCAGCACACTCAAAAACTTTTCTGCCGACACACCGATCTCACAAATGACAACCTTCAGACCACACCCATCGGTGAGACTCCAAATATCGGTGAACTCTAATCTCGTTGGGCCGATACACCAATGGATTTTGACTGTCAGTGTGACCCCCTTCATTAGCAAATCTCTCAACTGCTCTTCCGATGCGCAGATGGGATTATCTTCCGATACACCGATGTCTTCAACATTGAACCACACTCGTTAGCAAGACAGACCACTATCGGTGAAGCCTAACCAAGGTCTGTCGATATGCCGACACGACCAACTCTTGACGTCGATACAAGGTTCTTTTGCAGGAAAAGGGCACCTAGGCTTATGGGGCTCAATTTGATGTATTTATTGAAAGCTCAAGGTGAATTGATGCTTATTGAAAATGCCACTTAGTCCTTCATTTGCATTATAGGCGCTATTTCCTATTGACTTATATACTCCTCCTCATGCTAGGGTGCCATAATGAAGTGGTTTAGACAATAGGTGCACTTCACTTACTAGAGGCTTGTTCTCCTTCCACCTTAGGCACACTTTTATGGTGGAATAGGTGTCAATGGGCACCTTGTCTTAAATGAATGCTCTCTCTAAGTTGGGCACCCTTTTGAGGCTTATGAGTTACAAATTACGCCTTAACCCTTCGTGCTTGTTTCTCAATGTTTGAATGTTTAAGAAAGTCTCCATTATGCGCTCATCTTAATGACTTTTTCTCAAGGCACAATCATCCTAATGACTTGGATATTCATCCTAGTGTTTCAGGATATCAGGATACCAGACTTAGTCATTTTCAGGATCTCAAACATAAAGAATAACATGATGATTCATTTTTTTGTATTGCATATAGTTGACATTCTATGCTACTCATAAAGAATATTAATATTTTCTGTTCAACATGATGATTCATTTTTTTTTTAAATACAACTTTTATCTTTTAGTTCCAAAATGAGGTTTAGGTGATACTTGAATAACAATAGCTAGCTTATTGGATCAACAAACATCCTATGTAATACAATTGGACTTTAAATATTTAAAGTAGCCATCTAGAAATATCCATTCAAATGTGGATTTATAATACAAGTATGGACGCCATCAATAAAAAAGATTTGTATTAACCAAATATCCATATAGGCATACATCAATATCTATCGATATAAGTATAACATATATACAAAATAGCCATATAGGCTTACAAGAATGCCATATAGGCATACAATGTCAACTATGTACAATACAAAATATATGTCCACAAATGCCATATAGGCATACAACAAAGGAACACAATAAAAAGTCATTCCCCTCTGGCTGGTGAAGAGAATAAATCACAAGTAGCCTTTGATCTTCTAGAGGATGGAGATGCACATGTGGGTGGTCTACTCTGAACCCGAGGGCTACTCCTCCTATTTAGGTCTTCCTGCATCTTTACCTGTTACAATAAAAAGTATAGACATTAATATATAGAAATTACGTGTTATAAAAAATGAAACATTTAACAAAATAATCACTTACCGCTAACATATAATCTATCTCCTTGCTTGCCTCAGTAGCAGGAATAGGCCCTAGTGATGTCATGTCCTATAGAAACCATCTAGATAGAAATTAAACTTCAAATCATTAATCTTTTGATTTTTCAAAAATAGACAACTATAATAATGAATGTAAATTGAAATTTACTAATCTCCCTCATACCCTTGTCAATGCCATGGAGCTATGAATCACAGAGGCCACACCCTGCTCCATTGCCCTATGAACATGGGGAGGTGTCTCCATAGCTTGCATCATTTGGAAATAAAACAACATTATTCAATTACGAAAATTATAATAGTGATGCAAATCATGGCTCCTAACATACACACACGTTCATCTAAACATGGAAGTTCACACAATAAAGCACACAAGACACATACAAAAATTTAGTAAGTACAATTCATTCATTAAACTATTTATTTTATTACCTTCGTAAAGCTTTGAAGTCCACCACCGCTAGAAGGTGTTGCCATGAAATCTACAGTATTAACCTATTCAACATCCAAAATTAGATATTAGAATACCATTCATATAACGATGCTATTCACATGTAATATTTATAATTATTTACTAATTACATACCTCGACTGTAGATGATCTAGTGTAAAATCCAGGTGGAGAACCACTGAAAACTGCATCGACGCTATGACCTTGAAATTTCATTAAAATCATCAATTTAAATTAGTTAATCTTGCATTTGAAAAATGAAATTTAATAATTAAATTCAATAAACTTGCTAATATTTACCTGAGTATCAAGGCTGAAAGTCTCACTCAGGAGGGTATCTATCATCACCATCTTGTCAGCTGCAGATGTAGCCTGTGCACCTACGTCCTGACTATCCATGGGGTCATAACCATAGGCTGACCCGCAAGTCTGACAAGTATGGGGTGGGACCCTGCTCCTCGCACTATCTCCCAACCCACTTTGTGTTGCAGGACCGGCATGCTCTATGATGCTCTAGGTCAAGGCACTAATGGACTGAAGTGTATCGACCTCAACACTCTCCTTCATAATGGAAGGGATAGAAACATGCTCGTAGGCTAGTCTGCTGATTACTCGTCTCACTACCCGCTGTGGATCAAGACGTGCCCCTAGTCTATCTTATGTTGACCCCCCACCTCTACCCTGGAAGTCCCGCATATCAAAATAGTTTGGCACTTTATTGAGGACAAACTTGTAGTAGAGTTTCCTCAAAAAGTATTGCAGGACCTCATTATTATTGCATGGAGGATGGTCAAAAACCATCCACCACCTCTGCCCAAAATTGTCCCTTATCACTTGGTTGTTGCACCAATGGATAGGGAACCTCTTGCATGTAATGGGTGGAGGTTGATTTGTTTGTGGGTTTGTGAAAATGGAACACAAGTCTAATTTTGTGATTTGCAATTTTTTCACATCTTGGTATGATAGCTTGTCTGCATAATAATCTCTAAACTCTCTCCTCTTATCCGTCCAACTAGTTATTTGCTTGCTAATTGAATCTACATTTGATAACATAGATTCAAGAGATTCAACAAGTGTGGACCTATGCAAGGTTGAAGTGGAAGGATCTTTCAACCTTGCAATTATATCTTCAATTTCTTTTTTGTTGTTTTCAATTTGCCCCATTATATTTTCTTGTGTTCCAGGGGCATGTCGAGGAATGGATGGAGGAGGTTGTTGTTCTGCAGGTATTTCCTCCTCAAGATTTTGTGGATTTTGAGGAGGAGGAGGAGGTGCATTAACATTTCCTGACAATTAATGAAATATACATCAAAAATCAACTAAAACCTACCTATTTAGAAACAAATTCAAACAAAAAAACAAATATAACTCACTCCTTTGGCGTGCTCAACGTCATTGTAGCATTTTGGCAATGAATCGATAAGGTTTTTGTGTTGAATGGAGTTTTGCAAAATGCAAGTGTGCTTTCTAGGGTTTGCAGGCCATGGGCATAGAGGAGAAGAAAGAAAGAAATGAAATGACATTAGAAACTTTTTTTTAATTTATAGCAAGTCATAACGCGAGCACATTATAACGCACTTGCGTTATGACTTAATTTTTTTTGAAATTAATTTGGCCACTTTTTGGCTCCCCATCTTCTTGCACTTACACATGAGTGGAAAACTAAAATGGAGATTCATTTAAGAAGTTTGAAAATTCACAGAGTAACAATGGATACAAAAATTGAACCAACTGCAGCTATAGAAAATAGAAAGTGGTATAATAGATGTGATCAAGCCTATGGAACACTATGCTTGTTTATCTCTCCTGATCTTCTTTTTCATATTGAATCTTGTAAAACACCTAATGAAGTGTGGACTACCTTAGAAAATCTCTTTGGTAAGCAAGATACTATGAGAGGTTTCAAACTGGAGAATGAACTAATTGGTTTGAATCCAACTGATTTTGCAAGCATCCAAGACTTCTTCACAAAATTAAAGTCACTTAGATTGCAACTCAAACAATGTAGAATTGAGAAAGATGACACTCAATTGATTCTTTCAATCCTTGCCAAGATTGGTCTTGACTATTCAGTTTTTGTTTCTATCTTCTATGCTACAATGGATGCACTTGGGAAAACTTTCACAATGCCTTCACTAGATGAGTTTGCTGCATCACTCACAAGGGAGCAAGCTAAGTTAGTACACATGGGCACATTGAAGTATCCTAGACCTTAAGCACTTCTTACTAGTCAAGGTTTAAAGGATCAAAAGGCTTCAACTAGCAAAGGAAAGAAACATAAACCTAAGGATTTCAAGAATAATGAGCAAGCAAAAGAATTAACCAAATCACCTAAGTCCTCATCCTCTCCCAAGGAGGAATCATCTAAGAAGGAGAGACCAAGGTATGCATATTACAATAAACTAGGACATGATGAGCATAAGTGTTATGAGAAGAAAATTGATGAGTTGACTCACATTATTCAAAAGCACAGTATCAAAATGCCATCATCATCACCTAGTACATCCTCTTCTTCAACACCGTCACCATCTACATAGACAGGGACAGCAGGCATTGCCAATGGGACAATCAAAGGAAAAGGATAGGCAATCTTTGCTTCTACAAGTCGTTAGTCAGAGAAATGGCTTCTTGATTCAGGAGCTTCTCATCATATGGCATCTTCACAGGGAATGTTCTCTTCATTTGAGTCATGTACTTTGCCACCTATTTTGATGGGTAACAATACATACATGCATGCAACTGGTAAAGGGAATATTGATATTGGTGAGGGCACTTTCAACAATGTGTTGTGTGTACTTTCCTTGTCAACCAATATCCTTTCCATCTACCACATTACTCATTGTGGTGCAGGGAAGACAGTAGAGTTCACTTCTGATTCAGTGATCATTCAAGACTTGGAGAGTAGAGATATCATTGCAGTTGGGATGGCTAATCATGCATCTCTCTTGTATACCTTCTCCCATTTTTCTTCTTCTGTTGATGTAGATCCATTGATTGATATTCACACTCATGTATCAAGTGTGAGTCATGTTTTTGAGGAGAAGTTTGGTCACTTAAACCTTGGTGTTCTTTCATTCACTTTGGTTCATGAGACTAGTGCTGAGCTTCTATAACCTCAACCTCCTGCTTCTTCATAGATCAACATCGACATGGTTTCATCTACTTCAATTGAGCAGGATCATATAGGTCTTTCAGACACAGCTTTGTGGGTTACTTTCTTGGTAGGTATATCAAACTTGTTTTGTGAATCTCATATTGCAGATTTGGAGGACACACTTGAGCAGATATCTCTCCACTTTGATGACAGTTACAACACAACTATTATTCCATCTACTTCATCTTTGGAGGTTGTTCTTCATCAGTCTACCCAAGATTTTGGATTGGTCACACCTCATTGCATTGTGGCATTCCTTAATTCTAACATGTGGACATTTGAGCAATTTTTAGAGACATCATCTATCATAAGGCTTTTTCCTTCATTCCTTGAGATGGATTTTCTTCGACATTAGCATTTGTACTTGTTTCTTCCTAAGGGGAGAAATGTTGTTTGTAGGTATAGCACACTTTCCAGTGTTCATCTTCAGGTATTCACCATCGGCATAGGAGCTACTTTATTGTGGGGGGGACCTATAGTCTCACACATTCTCTCCTATGGGGGTGTTTGATTGTACATATGTGATAGAAGTTGTCCTTGGGGGGTCATGTTGAGTCCTCCTACTATCACTTCTTTCACTTTCATGTTTCATGCATTCTCACTTTTGGAGAGGAGCTTTTTTCCCATGATGTTCTCTCCTTTTCTCCACTTGAGATTTGTTGTACATGGGTATCTAACATGGCCTAGTAGCCGGGACCCATCCACCATCATTGCATCTTGTTTTAGTCAATTACTCCCTAAGTTGCACTTAAGGGGGGTGTTGGTGTGAACAAGGTTTTCACCTAACTGGTTTACCCTTGTGTGGATAATTCATCTTATTTAACTATTTACTAGTTAAATAATATTTGCACATGACACATAAATCACACATGTTAAGTTGACTTAGTGAGTCTATTAGATGTCTAGTTGTGTCTAGTTGATTCTAGTTGTGTGTTGAGTTGTTGATAGTTGGAGTGAGTTGTCTTATCCTCCACATGTGCAATTAGTTTTCATCCTCTAATTGACACATGTTGTAGGAATATCTGCACTTTCCACTCCACTTTCCACTCCACCTTTCTAGCTCTCACCTTGCCTTTATAAGCAAGGCATATCATGTACATTGTAACAACAATACTACAATCTTTTGCATTCATTGATAGAATAGCATTATTCTCTTAATTGATCTCTCTTATGCTTTCATTAAGTCCTAGATCTTGGGTGCCTCCAATCATAGACAACTCTAACAAGGAGGAATCAAGGGTTGGGGTTTAACAAGGGCTTGTTACCTCCTCCAATGACAACCACCTCTATTGTGTGTTTTATTTCAATTTTTGGTGGGTTTTTTGTTGAAGGACTTAGCATTGTATTTTGGTTTGGGTAGTTTACTCCGTATAGGCTAGATAGGCCAACATGTGGATTGTGATGTAATTTTTTTTGGCTCCAATCTCCATTTAATGGGGTTACCTATGTATTTTGGTCATATTATGATTAATATATGTCTAGGTGATTCACTACCTATTTCCTAAAAAAAAAAATTTCCCACAGTCTCTCAAGGATGTTGGGAAAGGAGTGTTGTACACCTTGCATAATACTTATTATGTAAATATAATATTAATTGTGGCATTCATCTTAGAGATGTGAACATCATAATGGGTTAGGCATTCTTGGGGCCACTTGTAAATTATATATAACATTAGGATAAATGTTTAATGTGGGTTGCACATTGAGAAAATATTTAATATTGGGAAAACTTAGTACCAAACTTAGGAAAAATTATACCTATTACTAAATTATGTTCACACCTAACTTAGCAAGGCTTGGATTGTAATTGTTGCAAAGGGGAGAAAAGAAAATTTTTAAAGAGCATGATCACTCAGTCAAATGCCTGCTATCTTGGCAAGAGAACAATAGAGAATAATTTATCAAGATAATGTGATAGCTCAATTAGAGTTGTCAAACCATCCTGATAAGTGAAATTTTTTCTAAGGACAAGAGAACATGCATCCAAGGAATGCTAGGTATCTAACTGATTTCATCTTTCAGTTATGATGTTATTGAATTATTCAAATACCACAGTTCAGCGCAAAAGGAAAGGTATTTATAAACTGTCATTTCATCATCATGTTTTAAACATATATTTTAAATCAAATTCAGTTGTTTTATGCTATGCATTTGATATAGAAAGAAAAACATACATAAATCATTGCATAAAGTAAAATAACCAATTATATTCAAGAGAATGTTTAAATATGTCCCACACAAGCCATGGGAATGACTAAACTAAGACAATGCAACAAAGTGTGCAAGCTATACATTTGAAGATAAAGTAAAGGAAAAGAACACATGAGAAAAGTGATATCCATCCTTGTCTTGAAATGAAGGTTGACCCTCCTATCTAGCATCTTGATCTTCATGACTTCAACCTCTTGCTTCTGATCAGGATGATGAACCTACAAGGTTGGGAAAAGTTTTGTTAGAAGCTCTAGATAAACAAATTCATCATATACCTTATTAGTAGATATATAAAACTTGCAATCATGATGCATCAATACAATTGGATCATTATTAGACATATGCAAAATCAAATCATCATTTGGAAGCCAAAACATCATGAGAAAGATCATTCAACTTCCAAAGGTATTTTTTTATGCTAACTTGTTTATTCACTATGCAGGTATAGGGAAAGTTATGTTGCTGATTTAAAGACATTAAAGCATGTGGAGAAAATGGGCTTCCATAAGGGTTGAGCCTAGCATGCTCAAATATTGTTTTTAATGTAGAAATATTCAAATTGTAAACACTTTCTATCAAGTTGTCATCAAAATAATGTATTCTAACAATAGACAGTTACTAGAACTAAGAAATGTTTAGTGAACTTGGAACAATCATGAAGGAGTCCCCTTTGGCAATAGACAATTATCAGAATGAGCTATTCCCTAGCTTTGGTAATTGTCTAATGTCAAAGTGAATCTTTGTTTTGACATCCAAGAGAAAATGATAAACTAACATCACGATATTACATCATATTCATATTTCTTCTATATAAAATGAATCAAATACAATATGAAAAGGAGAGTCATAAAATACAGGTATTGCTATAGGAGAGAGCAATGACAATGTTACCCAAGAAACATGATTTTTTCAGCCATAATGATGGATCAGTCACAGTGGAGGAGCATTCATACATGTGAGACAGTTGTCATTTGCCATCTGAATATCATAAAGTAGCTACATTGGATCAATATCAAGGCATGATAGTCCCATCAAAAGAATTACAGCCAAAAGAACATCATGGAACAACTAATAGAACAAGTATTTTTCTACCTTTTGTTGTGAATGAGATGTTGAATTTCTTTTGAATTCATTGAAAAATCATAAAGGAAATGTACCATCATAAAGGATAGTCATGCAAAGATAAATAGTCCTATTTCAGTCAAGTATAGTCATAGAGTGACAACATTGACAGCTAAAAGGCATATACAAGGTGGAGCAGTTGTTGTATAACTATAGGATAGTCCTCATAAAGAATAAATGCACCTTTGAATCAAGAAGAGGATGGTCATAGCAGCTGGAACATCTATATCATGAACAAAGCCTCATTCAAACATAGAGAGAGCAACATAATAGTCATAAAGAAGGCCTGTCATCCAAACATGTTAATCAGTTCAAGGCAAGTGTGAGAAAGCCCTAAGAAATTAGTGCTCATAGTGACCAAAGAGAATAGCTGCAACAAGAATACCAAAGATCAGAGAGCAATCAGTGCTAATCAATGAACAATCCATGTATCAGAGAGAGGTGTTATCACAAAATCAAAAGGGATCCGTGATAGTGAGAGGAATAATGAAGATAGGTCTAATATAGGTCAATCATTTTGTGACCATGTTGAAGGATCAATAGATCCAAGTCTAAAGTGATTGTGAAGGATCCCTATAGAGAAGTACAACAAAGGAGCAGCATAGCAGTCAGGTAGATCTACTCTAAAGTGACTATCAAGGAGCAGTCAAGGATAAAAGCGAGCCAATTGTTCTTAAGGAACTGTGAAAGAATAGTGAAAAGGTTTAAAGAACAGTCAGTAGAAGTAGAAGACTATCAGCTTGGACAGAGGCATCATCTACATGTAGCATATCAAATTTGACAAATGATAGGGACCTATAGTATCCAATGACCAGTCCACATGACCATAAGAACAAAAAAATCATGAACAAAGTCAACAAACTACATGAACAAAAGGGAGAAATAGTTAGCAGTCATTATGGAATACATAGCCATAAGACAAGAAGAAGAAGTCATAATAGTCATTAAATACAGAGAAAAGAGTGAATAGATGATTGTTTGGACTGATAACATCCAATAGAGGGGGATTGTCAATAGTTTAAAAAGTCATCTCAGTATGCAAAGATAGTGAACAATTATATTGACTAAAGAAGCAGTCCCGACAACTAGTAAACAGTCACCAAGAATGAGTTGACAATCTTATAGACTATGGGACAGTTAAAGGATACAATGCTAGTGCAAGGGAAAAACTATTTTAGAACAGAGATCATCATGAAAGATGATTGAATGTTTGCATGGATAGACAAGTGAGAAGATGCAACAATAGTCCATGATGTTGTATATTGTTTAGATTTTCATGTTTTGAGGTTGACTCTTTTGTCTCTTAGGGTTTGTGAGAAGATCTACATAGAAAGATGCATGACAGTCACATAAAAAAAGTAGAGCAATGAAATAGTAGAAATAAAGGAAAATGCATGTTCATGAGTATACTAGTATATCTTTTTACTCCATTTATTTGAACAAAGAAAGGTGTTTTTTTTTACTATTTACCAGGAAAGATTGCAAATATAGTAGCCTCAAATAAGTTAAAGGAAACCCTAAGGGTCCTTTTCAATTACTTTCCTCTTCAAGTTAGAGTGTTACAAAAGCAAGTGAATAGGAAATATTGAAGAAACTGCTAATAGCAAATTGAGAAATTGAAGAGCTGAAGTCCGTAGAAGCACAAGCATTTCAAAAGGAAGAAATTGCTTTTTTCCAGCCAAGAGGATTGTTATAAGATATACATGAGCTTCAGAGCATATGGTTTTCCATGATAGATTCCTTCTATCTCACAAGTGGTTTTTTTATTCTCAAAGTTTCTCTAACTCCATCCTTCAACTTTATGGATTAGACCACTTTCCCATAAGCTTAGATATGGTAGAATATCATGCCCCAAATAAAAGATCTTTTAAATCTGAGGCCATGTAGTTCATGTATCCAAGCTTCCTCCATCTATTGTAGAACTAGTAGGAATCCTCCCCATTCACAAGAGTATTGAGAATGTATTAATTGTTACATAAATTTAAATTCATCAAAACTTAGGTCAAGATATGGAACTACACCCAATTCAAAAACATCTTCAAAGAAAAGAAGAATAGAGAAACAACTTTTTGTATTGGCCACTCACATAATGAAGAATAGAATGAACTTTCAAAGCTTCTCCCAATAGAAAAACCTAAAATATAATGAAATTATTCTAAGAGAAGAAATATACTGGCATTAGAAATCTAGAGAGACCTGTTGATTGGCACAAGACAATTGAGAGGGGGGGTGAATCAGTTGTATCAAAAAATTTAACTTCTTCAAATCAATAACACTTTCACAAACACAAGTAACTTATTTCCTTACTCTGTTATGAGCATTAAACATGAACAATAGAATCAAAACATGAATTCATCAACACCACATACACATGAACACTAGATTTTTATGTGGAAAACCCTAAACAAGGAAAAACCACGATGAGTGTTAGCTCACAATATGAATGTATTAACAATAATGAATATCAAAGGGTGGCTCACTGCCAAAGAGCTCACTACCCAGGGCTCACTGTCCAAAGAGGATGTCTCACTACTAGGGTGGCTCACTACCAAGGTTGGCTCACTGCCAAGGTTGGCTCATTACCGGGGGTGGCTCACTGCTAGGGGTGGCTCAATGCCAAGGGTTGAATTGATTAAGTAGAATCTACACCATGCCTGAGTTTAGTTCCATTGAAGCACACAATATCTCCTCTACTCTACTCTACTTTTACACTTCGCACTTATCTCTTCATCTTCACTAAAATCACACCTCAAACACAAATTCATTACATGTATTTATACAATTCATCAACCTTGGAATGTGCATCAAGGTTGGAATTACAATCATCAACCATAGGAACAATCTGTAAGGTCGGCATACATACATACATCAAATAAGGACTATACCTAAAGAAATTTGTGGACTACATGAATAAATGGAGAAAACTTCATGCCTTAGCACAGAATCAATTATATCTTCACATGCTACCACACACTTCTAAAATTCAAGAAATTCATTTGCAAAGAGTGTTAATCATATGAAGGTTGGCCAAACTAGTGCAATCATTAAGAATACTTAAACACATGCTTCCAAGATCTTCATTGCAGCTTGCAGATCAAACACACATCTTCAATGCATACAGGGGACATCCATGAACATCATAGAATCATTTGGAAACTAGAAAATCCAATCGCAACAGATCTCAACTTATTTCACTTGAAGATAGATCACATACAACTCTTAATCAGACACTGTCAAACTCTGCTAATTAGAACCTTGCTTTTTGGAGCTTCAAATCACATATCCTTTGGAGTGAAGATGACTAAGGACCTTATAAGATTAAGTCTAGAACTACAAAGCCAAATTTCAATCTATGGAGAAATGTGGAGCAAAACACTTTGTCCCTGGCAGTTTGTAAACCTTGCTAGGCACAATCTTCTCACTGGTGAATAGAACAATTTCTGCACAATGATCCAAACCATGAAATTCTAGATTTACAATCTTCAAACACTTCTCTAAAACATATCCAAAGCTCATACTCTGGTCTTCAACATAGGAAATATGCAGAGCAAAATACTCAGACAATGTTTTTCAATCAATTGACAAACAACAATGCCATAAGATATAGTTGACACAGACAACAACACAAACATGCTAACATCAATGACAACACCAATTAGTACATACCCACAAAAATCTCCCCCTTTGTTATTGATGGAAACATATGATGTAAAAAACATGTTCTACCATGAATACACAATTCTGCATCAGAACTCCCCCTTTCTTTTATACTTTTACTCCCCTGAGTTTTGACATGATTTCTCTCTCCCTTTAACATCAATGGCAAAGGGCATCACATTTCTTCTTTTGCACATACTTGCACACTACTCTAATTTCTTTAAAATTATCTTTTACTCCCCTTGAATGCTACAATCTTCTCAAACCACTACCTACTCCCTTTGAGAGGTAGCCTCCAATATCAGTCCAAAAAGGGAATGTAATTTCAAGCACACTTGACTGATACACCTTCTAATGCATCTAGTTCAAGGAAGGAGGGATAATAACCCCTAATACTCAAATGCGTCTTTTAGAAGAGCCTTAGTGAATATATTAGCAACTTGATCTTTTGTAGGAGTGCATACTCAAGATTTACCTCATTCACTACAACTTTCTCCCTCAAGAAGTGATACTTGATTTAAATGTGCTTTGTCTTAGAGTGCATCACTGGATTCTTTGAGATGTTTATGGCACTTGAGTTATCACAAAGAATAGAAATTGGTCTATCAAACTCAACTTTGATTTCCTTCAAGGTCTGCTTCATCCAAAACACTTGAGTGCAACATGATATTGTAGCAATATATTTTGCTTCTATAGTAGACAAGGACACTAATTCTTGTTTCTTGCTATGCTAGGATACTACCCTATCTCCAAGGAAGAATGCAACACCACTCATGCTTTTCCTGTCATTAGTACATCTAGCCTAATCTATATCTGTATAGGCACTCAAAGAAAAATCATTGTTCTTAAGATACCACAGTCCATGATTAGAAGTACCCTTCAAATATATGAATATCCTCTTAACTGCCATCACATGTGGCTCTTTGGGATCTGATTAAAATTTGGCCACAAGATAGACTGCATGCATGATATCTGATCTAGCATAGTTAAGCAGCCCTCCAATCATTGATCTATACTTTCTTTGATCAACCTTAGGAGATTCATCATTTTTTCTCAATTTACAACCAGTGACCATAGGAGTGCATACCATTTTAGATTCCTCTATTCCAGATTTCTTAAACATTTCCCAAACATATTTTAATTGAGAAATAAAAATACCTTTGTATGTATGATTGATTTTCAGTCCAAGAAAGAAGTTCATCTCACCACACATAGACATCTCAAGTTCTTTTTGTATTTCATTTGCAAAATTCTTGTACATCTCTTCATTTCCACCAAATATGATGTCATCTACATATAATTCAATAATTAGGATTTGGTTTTTAGTTTTTGCTTACCTTGATATACAAATTGATATCTGTGGACCCTTTACTGAAACCCTACTACAGTGCAAGTACTTATCTAGTCTTGCATACCAGGCTCTGGAGCTTGCTTCAATCCATACAAGGCCTTCTTCAATTTGCACACCATGTTGGGTATGTCTGATAATGGGAACCCATCCCGTTGCTCTATGTAGACTTCTTCTTCTATCTTACCATTTAGAAAGGTAGATTTCACATCCATCTGATATACTTTGAAATCTTTGTGTGCTACAAATATCAAAAATGGTCTGATAGCCTCCATTCTTGCCATTGGAGCATAGGTCTCTTCATAATCAATTCCTTTAGTTTGTTCTAGAAAACCCACTTTGTTCCAATCACATTTTTGTTTGCAGGTCTGGGGACAAGTTCCCAAGTCTTGTTTTTCTTAGTTTGCTGTAGTTCTTAATTCATTGCCTTGATCTAATGCTCATCATTGCATGCTTCATTTACTATCTTAGGTTCCACTTTGAAAGTAGGCAGAGAATTACTTGCTCTTCTGCAGCCCTGCTTCTTGTCATCACACCTTTCCTTTTGTCACCAATAATTTGATCTTCAAAATGATCTCTTTGCACATATCTTAGAGTTTTAGGAGTTTTTCCCAGAGCCTCATCTTGAGTTTCTTCTTCTTCTGGAGCTTGTTCTTCAGTTTGAACTTCCTCTTCTTTTCCTTTTCCAACCTTTTCTATATCAGTAGGTTCATCTGACTCATATTCATCTAGTTGGATGTCTTCATCTACCTTCACACTTGCACTTTCAATGATCTTTCTCAGTCTTTTGTTGTAGCACTGGTAAGCCTTCCTATTAGTGGAGTACCCAAGGAATATGCCTTCATCACATCTAGCATCAAAGCTCCCTAATTCTTCATCTCTTCTGATGTAACACTTGCTTCCAAAAACATTAAAGTATTTGATAATAGGGGCTTTACCATACCGCAGTTCATAAGGTGTCTTTGTTTCTTTTGCTCTGACTTACACTCTATTTTGAATATAGACAATGGTATGTATTGCTTCTCTCTAGTACACTTCTGGTAGGTTTGCTTCCTTGATCATTGCCTTGACAACTTCTTGAATAGTTTTATTCTTCCTTTCAACCACTCCATTTTGTTGAGGAGTCTGGGGATCAGACAAATGTCTTTTTATTCCATGTTCTTCACAAAAAGAATTGAACTCATTTGAGGTGAACTCACCATCTCTTTCAGAACTTAAGAATTTGATTCTCAAATCCAATTCATTTTCAACCATAGCTTTGAATACCTTGAACTTATCTAAACCTAGATTCTCATGTTTTTGGAAAAAATTGTGTTGCTTTTTTTTACTCAATGTTTTGGATCACACTTTGTGATCCATAATCAGGAGGAATGGAAGAGAATTCAAAATGATGGATCATAGAGTGTGATCTAAAATGTTGAGTCAAAAAAAGAAACACAATTTTTTCCAAAAACACAATAATCTATCACATGGACTGTGGAAATATCATGTCTACAATTATCTAAATCTTTTGTATTTTCTCTAAGGCAAGTAACCCAAGTCATTCTTGAAAAATAATCAATGAGAAGCATGAAATACCTTTCACCTTAAGGACTTCTTGTTCTTATGGGACCACATAGGTCTATGTGCACTAGATCCATAAAATCGGTAGAGGATTGTTCTTTGCTCCCCAAGATAGTCTTTGTCATCTTCCCAAACTAGCATTCTTTGCATATAGTATTTGTAGGCTTCATAATCTTGGGAAAATCTCTTATAGTTGGAACAATGCTTATTCTCACAATATTATTAAAGTTAATGTGACACATTCTCCTATTCCATAACCAACTTTCATTTGTCTTAGCCAACAAACAACAATTTTCAGCACCTTTCAAATGGTAGACATTACCATGGGTCTTCTCTCCAGTAGAAATTAGGGTTTCGGAGCTATTCTATATCTTACATCCATTCTCCTTGGACACAAGATTATACCCTTTCTCACACATTTGTCCAACACTTAAGAGATTATGCTTCAAGCCCTTTACATAAAGAACATCATCTCTATTATGCTTGCGATCAAAGGAAATAGATCATTTTCCATAAATCTTACCAGCTACATCATCACCAAACTTAACAAGTTCTCCATCATACTATTCAAAATTAAAAAACTTACTTTTGTCTCCTATCATGTGGTTTGAAAATCCACTATCAATGATCCATTCATCTTCCTTTTCAACATGAAATGTACACAACTCTCCTAGACTTTCTTCCTTCACACAGCTTGAAAGATCAGTACAAATAGGCTCTTTTGTAAGAGCAATAAACAAGCATTCACTACTATTTCCATCATCAGAATTGGATTCATCATCAGTTACACCATCACCATCTCTAACATAATAACTCTTTCTTTCCATCTTGCCTTTACTTTCATTGATCTTCAAAGCTCTGTTAGGACATCTTGAAGCATAATGACCAATTTTACCAACACTGAAGCATTTGAAAGGTAACTTACTTTTGAATTTTCCTTTGCTTCCCTTCTTTATTTTGCTTGCAAATTTGGTTTCTAGATCTGCAAAGTCTTCATCATCTAATGCCATAATATATTTCTTTGATCTAGCAGTCTTAATTGCTTCCTTGGCCTTAGATGTAGTTTTAGTTTTTACAGGGCCATCAGTAGTTCCAAATTATCTTATTTCAAAGGGAGCTAATTTTCTAAGTAACTAATCTTTTGTAAGCTTACCCATTTCCAACAACTCTTCAATGGTAGATACCTTATGACTATAAGATTTGGGAAGAGTTTTGAGTATCATATCTATGATATCCTCATCTTTTAATTCTCCACCAAGACCATTGATGTTGTTGAAAACTTCATCAATCTTTTGTAAATAAATTGTTATGTTCTCATCTTCACTCATTTGCATGGTTTCATATGTGGTCTTCAAGTTCTACAATTTGGCCTTCTTGATAGATGCATCACCTTCATAGATTTTATTTAATTTGTCCCAAATCTCATAAGTAGTTTATAGATTTACAACTTTTGCTATTTCAGTGTTAGACAAGGCATTTAATAGAGCATTTTTAGCTTTGTGATTATCCTCAAACATTTTAACCTCTTCTTTAGAATCTAGATCTTTAGGAACTATATATTTATTCTTAACCACTTCCCAAACATTATAACCAAGAGAAATGGGATAACTTTGCATTCGTACCTTCCAATAGGCATAATCAGGTACATCGAATTAAGGAATGTCTTTCCTGTGTGCCATCTTGAATCTACCTTAAGTTGTTAAGATTTTTTTGAAAGGAACTGTTATCATATAGAATTGTACCCAACTTGGAGAGAGTCCAAACATTATAATGACAATGTGAATGATATCAAGGTGTGGGACCTTGCAAGTTGAGATCAAACCTCTAGAGAAGGCTGGTTCCTCATTCTAAGCTTAATGATTAGAGAAAACAAACTAACCTTAATGCTAACACTGACAAGGGAAAGAGGGAGAAGGAATACAGAAAAGTAAAGGGGGTGATGCACTAGAGTTATATGTGTTTGACTATAACTAAATCAACACAATAATAATCTCAAAACTGGAAAGACTTACACATACTCATATTGACTCTAACAGAGGCTAGGACAGAGAAGTGGAGAAATGAAAGGGACCATTTTTCCCACAATACATTGCTCAAACTAATCCAAAGAGTAGAGACATTGCTAAAATTAAAAGAGAGGCAAAATACCAACTTATATTGATTATAGAGGTCAAATAGCCATTACAAAAGCGAGAATAATGGTAGAAGTGTAGACACAAAGTAATCAATTACATTCATTGTTGAGCAAAACTAGAGACATGAGAGGCTCAGCAGAAGAGCACAATCCATCTGATCCAATAGTTCATGTAGTTGCATTATAGAGGTCTGGTTACCAAAATTCTCTATCTTGTAATAGCCCAGAAGGACAACCAACCCTTAATATGTCTTTGAAACATGCATATATAGCATTTAATTTCACACTGTAGTAGAAATGGAAGAAGAAAGAGTATTCAATGAGCAGAACCATCACGGATACTGCAATAACTCATTTTGACAACCCCAGAAAGCACCCACATGGCCTTGCCTGAGAAATCTGCTGAAAAAGGGAGGTTTGTCCATGCCCTGAGTACAAGATTTCAATGAGGATGGGATGCACTAGCATGGGGAGGTGGGAAATCCATCTGACACATGAAATTAGGCTCAAAAATGTATTAGTGGAAACCAAGAGGGTCGCTGAGTAGTTGAATTGTGCTTTCACCATTAGAAAAGTGAGCTATCAAAGTTTTAGAGGTCGGGGCTTCAACGTTTAGCCTTCGCATGGCATCACGTCCACATGGAAGCATTTCACAGCTTCACAAGGAGCCAAAACAAGGCCCATCAAAGGTATAAGCTTTCACAAAAAATGAGGTGGCAAGCTAAGTCGATGATTGAGTCAATCATTTCTTTTCTTTTGTTAGTTCACTAGGCTAGAGAGCCATTTGGTGTGAGGGTACATGCCAGAGGGGAACTCAAGTCTATTTTTCTTTGGATGAGTGTGGGATTGACATGTGGCACACCTAGAAATCTACTCACTGCTACTTTTGAAAAGAAGGAAAAGGAATAGGCCACATGTCATCATCTCGCAACCGCACATAGAATCTTTCCTGAAGACAAGATTCTCTTGTGACACTATGCTACTGTCTGATCTTTAATTGCTACAGCCCTACCTCTTCACTTTATTCTTTAACACCTGGCATGATATACTTTACACTTGTCTTCATCTCGCAACCATGCAGTGCAATTATGACATCATCTTTAGCAGTCTACAAGATTGTAATATCCTACCATGTGGTACCTTCAGTCCTTATGCCTTTGCTTTTTCCTTAGGGGATGTGTGGGCTACCATGTGGCACAATGGCACAACACCAAAGAGGGTCTTTGTTTAGTTTTGCTAGGATTACATGACATATGAACTCTGCAAAGATCAGGCCTGCCGAAAGAGGAACATGGAAGAAGGGAACTTTGAAGTCTAACGAACACTTAGTACTTATTTGATTCTTGAATTTGTGAACCCGGACACATGGTGAGCTGGTGCAAGGTCTTAGATAACTTGCCTTTGCTTTATGTAGAACTTGTGCCATGCTAACACGTGGCACATCAGGAAAGATGCCCGCCATTTCCTTTGGAGAGAATAGGAAACTCCTGACCTCTGACATCCAAAAATATTGAATACTTAGGTGATGAAGGCAAAGGAGCAGAGTTCGTAGACACAAGGCAAACTCAAGATTTTTATAGGACTTAATCAAATTTGGATGTTTTTCCTTGTATCTTAGGGAGAAAACACTAGGATCTCATGGATCTTTAGAATATTTGGCCAAGGGGGCAAAATAGGATAACATTTTGGTGACTTTCTAGGGGTGTTTGCCTACCTAAACACTAGGATCCAAAGGTCTTATCAATCCATTGGGCACAGAGTCAAAGGGATGACAACAAGAACAGGGGAGGGCCAATATAAACCAAGCACTGCCTCCAAGAACAAAACAAAATAAACAAAGCATGCATCTCCTAATGAGAATACAACAAAGTGCAAAGACACTTATTGAAAGGAAACATCTAACCTATTTATAAGGTCTCACAACCATAGTAAAAGAAAGGTTTGAGATGAATCCCATTGACTAGGATTGGCAGAACCTCTCCATTCATCTTGGAGAATTGGAATACATTAGCCTATTTGCAACTGGCAATGATATAAGGGCCATTCCACATAGCATCAAACTTTAAATGTCTTCCAACTTTGGCCCTATTTGCATCCCATTTTAGCACTATATCTCCTTCACTAAATGTTATGTCGGGAGATTTTCTATCAAAGGTTCTCTTGACCTGATCATGGTGGGCTTCAAGGGTCTTCTCATGTTCTAGTAGCTCCACAAATCTTATCATCATGGAACCATTTTGTCAACCTAAAGAGCAGTCTTCAACTTGGAGTGCCAATTTCTCTTATTATCTTCCACCATCTTCTTGATGATTCTAATTAGATTTTTATTGGATTCAGCCAAGCCATTTCCTTGTGGGTAGTAATTAGATGAGGTCTTCACGTAAAATCCATAATTCAATGCCCACTCACTAACTTTTGTGCCTATAAAGGCCTTGGCATTATCATATATGACGGTGGATGGTACACCAAACCTTGTGGCTATACCCTCAAGGAAGTCTACAATGGATGCCTCTATGGAATCCCTCAAAGCAACTACCTCTGTACACCTGGTGAAATAATCAGTGGCTGTGAGAATCCACTTATGGCCAGTACTAGAAGGTGGATTAATTACTCCAATGAAGTTTGAACCCCATTGAGAAAAAGGTTGATATGTTTAGATTAGATAAAAGGGAAGAGCTGCTAGCCTCTTTTTTCCAGTAAATAATGCACACTCTTTGCATTTTATTATCCATTTCTGTGCATCAATGAATAAACTAGGTCGTTAATAACCAGCTCTCATGATTGTAATTGTAGTTGTTCTGGGATAATAATGGCCTTCAGTGGGGCCATTATGAAATTCCTCTAACACCCTAAAGGTCTGATTCTAAGTGATAGATCTAAGAACTCCATTGATGTCTTTTCTAAACAAGACACCATCAATAATAACATACAGGATAGATTGGAGTTTGAAATACCTTCTTTTAGCCTAACCCAATCTATCTGGACATCTACCTGACTATAGAAATATGACCATGTCATGATACTAGTTAGTTGGAGTATGAGGCTCAACTGGTTGTGCCTGCCCCTAAACACATATGGCTTTAGTTATGTCTTTTATGTCTGGTGCCATTTGTTCACATAGACCTTTGCCATAAACCAACCTAGTAATGTTGATATTCACACCATATTCCATTACCTTTGTGATCCACCCAACTCTCTTTTCATTGATATCCCTACTCAAGAGGAATTCATTCACACTGGGGTGGTTTACCATCAATTGTATTTTTCTATTTGAAAGCATATGTTTGAACTTTCTTAGTGCCTTTACCACAACAAACACTTGCTTCTCAACAAAATCATAATTCAATTCATATTCCTTGAGAGACTGACTAAAAAAGGCAATTGTTTGCTCCAATCTTTCTTCATTTTACTGTGTCAAGATAGCTAATATACACTCTTTGCCTCTGCACATAGAGTAAAATCCTTCTCATAATTAGGGTTTATCAGTGTATGAGCTCATGTAATGGCCTGCTTGACAGTTTCAAAATTATCCCCGCCTTCTTCAGACCATGTGAAGGAAACATTTTTTTTTAGCATAGCTGTGAGGGGTTTTGCTATTAAAGTAAAATTAGTTATTAATCTCCTCACAAAGTTGATCTTCCTAGTGTTATGTCAGAAAAATGCACCCTTGGGGGATAATTTATGTTAGATTTCTACCCAAGCATGCAAGTGATTGAGAGAAAGCAAAATAGAAATCAGATATGAGCTAAATAAACTGTATTCAACTCAAGAGAATGCAAAGCATTACAATAGAATGGGGTGCTCATATGAGAGCAAGAGGTGGGTATATATAGGATATTCCACCCAAGAGACTCAATACACAACCAATGTGGGATAAAGTGAAAAAGTCCCTAAGTAAGCTTAACCTAGTGTGAAAAGAGCTAAAGTGGAGAACAAGCTAAGAAAGAGTTAGAAAGCAAAGTAACCCTGTCCACACTAACACCCCCCCTTAAGTGTAACTTAGGGGGAATGGTGACAAAATGTAAAGATGGGTCCCAGCAACAAGGCCTGATGAGGTACCCATGTACAAAGAATCCTATCCAAAAAAAAAAAGAAAGGAGAAAACCCAGTGGGAAAAAAACTCCCCCATGAGAGGATAAAGTAGGAAGGGCTAAGAGACCCCCCCAGAAGAGATGTCCCGCACCCCCAAGAGAGATTGAAGATGAACATACTTTCTCTCAATGAAGGGTTTGGTGAAGATATCTGTAACTTGGTCTACTGTAGGACAATACTGCAAATCAATGACCTGCCTGAATTAGCTCCCTGAGAAAATGCATGTGGATCTCAATATGTTTGGTCTGCTGATGATGAACTAGATTCCGTGAGATCTAAATGGCACTCTGGTTGTCACAAAATATGATTGATGGCTATCTAATTTGGATACCAAACTCAGTGAGAAGATTTTGAAGCCAAATGGCCTCAGTAGCGGCATTCATAGCCCCTTGATACTCAGCCTCAATAGAAGATAGAGCAATAGCAAACTTCTTGCTCGATCAACAAACAAGACTTGAACCAAGTGAGAAGCTATAACCTGAAGTAGACTTGTGATCTTGAGAATCACCTGCCCAATCTAAATTTGTGTATCCCACCAAGTCAAGCTCAATACCCGCTGCATAGTGAATCCCAAAACTGTGAGTACCCTGAATGTAGTGAAGGATTCGCTTGGCTACTTTCCAATGCAGCTCATGTGGCTCCTGCATGAACTTGGAGACCAGGCCCACGACATATGAAATATTAGGCCTCGTGTGAGTCAAGTATATGAGACTCCCAACTAATTGGCGATACAAGGTAGCATCTACCAAAGGTGAAGAACAAGAAGCCTCAAGTTTGACTCCTGACAGAAAGGGAGTTGGCACAGGCTTATAGTCAACCATGCGAAATCTGGAGAGCATATCAAGAGCATACTTGGGTTGAGAAAGAAAGATACCAGCGGAAGACTATGTAATCTCAATGCCCAAGAAATAGTGAAGAAGACCTAAGTCAGACATTAGAAAATGATCATGAAGGGCAGTTTTCACTACCTTGATGGTGGATGAGGAACTCCCTGTAATCAACAAGTCATCAACATAGAGAACAAGGAAAGTGAGAGTATCATCCTACTACAAAATGTAGATGTTCGGATCAGAATGGCATCAAGTGAACCCAACTAATAGAAGGAAGGAGTCCATCTTGGCATACTAGGCTCGAGGGGCCTATTTAAGGCCATAGAGAGACTTCCGAAGTCAGCAGACAAGTGAAGGATCTTGGACGAACCCCTGTGGCAGCTCCATATATATCTCCTCCTGAAGATCACTGTGAAGAAAAGCACTCTTCACATCCATCTGATGAACTTCCCAGCGCTGGGCTATAGCAATGGCAAGAACAAGTTAGATTGAATTCATCTTGGCAACTGGTGCAAAAGTCTCAGAGTAGTCAATCCTAGAAACTTGGGAGAATCCTTTTGCGACCAAGCGAGCCTTATGTTTATCAACTGACCCATCTGCAGCAAATTTTGTTCAATAGACCCACTTACATCAAACAAGTTTTCTTCCCTTAGGAAGTGGGACTAAATCCCATGTATGGTTCCTTTCCAAGGAACTAAACTCTTCCTGCATAGCAGCATCCCACTCGGGGACACCAGAAGCTTCCCTGAAGGACTGTGGATCAGAAGCTGAAGCAAAGAAGAGATGAGGAGCCTGCTCAAACTGTAACCTTGTTCTTCTCGCATCTGAAGGATCACCAACCCAATCACCTACTGACTCCAAAGTTTGACGAGCCCAAAGAGGCCTAGTGGCAGGAGAATCTGGAGGAGAATCAACATCCTCTGAATGAGGACTAAGAGAGGAGGAAGATGAATCCTCATCATCGCCATCTGAAGTGGAGGAAGAAGACTCCTCAGGAGGATTAAGGTCCTTAGAAGAACTATCATCATGAAGTCGCAGTGTCTCCATGGGAATGAAAGATGGAGAAGTGGTAGAAGAAGTATCCTCCTCAAACCGAACACTCCTCTCAATAAAGAGCTCATGTGTGGTATGGTGGAGTAGCCTATAGCCTTTGACACCATCTGGATAGCCAACAAATATGCAAGGCCTACTCTACGGATCCATAGCCTTGCGTTTCTCTACTAGAATGTGGGCCCATGCAGGAGACCCAAATATGTGGAAGTACTTGACTGTGGGTTTTTGACTGGTCCAAGCTTGAAAAGGAGTTACCCCCTTCACAGCTCGGTGAGGAACTCAGTTTTGGATATAACACGCACAGTTGATGGCTTCTACACAATACTGAGGTGCCAATGATTTGGAGTGAATCATACAATTCGCCATTTCCTTCAATGACCTATTCTTTCGTTGTGCAACTCCATTTTGCTGTGGACTGTAGGGAACTGTGTGCTGAAGATCAATGCCTTCTAAGGCACAAAACTGCTCAAACCTTTGGTTGACATATTCCCCGCCATTATTGGTGCATAAAATCTTACAGCCTTCCCAGATTGTTTCTCTACAAAAGCTTTAAAGTCCTGAAAAGACTCAAAGACTTCAAACTTTTGTTTGAGAAAGTATACAAAGGTGTATCAGGAAAGATCATCAATGAAGGTCAATACATATCTAGCTCTGCTGAATGAAAGATGTTGAAATGGACCAGCCAAATCACTGTGTACTAACTCCAAGAGCTGTGTGGCTCTCTGTGCTTTGCCTTTGTCAAATTTTTCTTCAGGATGCTTGCCAAGAATGCAACCTTGACAAACTCCGTCAGAGAATTGAATAGAAGGCAACCCTATAACCATGTCATGCTGACTAAGTTGCTGCAAGTAGCGATAGTTCAAGTGGCCAAACCACTGATGCCACAAATGGCTCACCTCATCTGAGTGAGTGAGCAATGCAAGTGAAGGAGAATCAGGAAGAAAATGAGAAAAGTGATAGAGCCGAGAATGGTTATCAACTTTTCCTACAACAACTGTAGACCCACTGTGCAGATCACTGATAACCACTGAGTCAGGTGTAAATTCAACTCTCTTACCGGACCTTGTATGGGTGATCTGGTAGACAGATAGGAGATTAGTTGACAAAGAAGGCACACAAAGAACATCATGGAATGTCACATCACCAATGTCAACAAACCCTCTCCCAAGAACTTCCTCTGGTGTATCATTACCCATAATAATATCAGGCACAGAACATGACTCTAAGGATGAGAAACTTTCCTTTGTATTGGCCATGTGGTGAGAAGCACCTGAGTCTATTACCCAACTATCTAGTAGTGTAGCAACTGCAACAAGGGCCTTGCCCTTCCACTTACTATTTTTTGTGTCCTTTGAAGATTGTGAAGAATCTTCCTTAGTTGAATCTAGCACTTTGATAAGTGAGATGAGCTATTTGCTTTTTCAAACACTTATGCTCATCGTGACCAGATTTCTTACAAAAGGCACACTTTATCTTCTCCTTTTTAGACATGTTGTCTTTAGAGGAAGACTCGGGAGCTGCATTGTTTGCAGCTTGTTTTGGACCTTGTTTCTTCTCTCCTTGATCCTTTTGTTTCTTATGTTGCTTTCCATTGCCTTTCTGATCTTTAGTGCCCTGATTTGCAGCCAAGGCATGAGACTTAGAAGGCTTAATAGTGCCCATGTGAACTAATTTATCTTATTCTTTAGTGAGTTCAATAGCAAATTCACCTAAAGAAGGCATTTTGTAGGTAGTCCCAAGAGCACTTTTGGTGGCATAAAATGTAGAAACAAACACTGAGTAGTTAGGACCAAGCTTAGAAAAATACTTAAGATCAATTATGGATATTTTTTGTCAATCCCACACTGCTTCAGCTGTAATCTAATGGCCTTTAGCTTTGTGAAGAAGTCTCGTATTGTATCAAAATTACATGGATTTAACTCTATTAGCTCATTCTCTAATTGATGTCCCCTTAATTCATCTTGTTTACCAAAGAGATTTTCTAAAGTAGTTCATACATCATTTGGTGTTGTAACAGATTCAACATGAAAAAGAAGATCAGGAGATACAGACATGCATAGAGTTCCAAAAGCTTCATCTAGTCTATTATGAAATTTAGGCTTTTCTGCAAGTAAGGTTGGTTCAGTTTCTAGACCCATTGTTACTCTATATAGTCCTAACTTCTTAAGTTGGATAGTCATCTTGGACTTCCACTCATAGTAGTTGTAGGGTGTTAGAACATGCACTGTTAATTGATCCATCTTAATGTAGAATTAGATTGTTGTTTTTGTTGTTGTTGTGAGGAAAGAAAAGATACAAGAATACACAAGACACCCCCCCTTTTCCACTCAATTAAAGAACTCCCCCAAGAAAATTTGATTTGGCACTTTATATGTAGTGCGATTACAATGGCCACTAGCAAGAGAATGTTGAGTGGACTTGACTTCAATGCTTTTACAAATCCTCACAAAATAAACATATACTGAAATTACAATTTTGGGACAAACCCAAATGAAATTAGAAGTACCACTGCGAAGTACATGAAAAAAATGCACTTTCAAAAAAAGAATCGCCTCGATCTGAGGCTGTATGCAAAAGTTATGCACTTTTGAAAGTCCCAAAAATAGGAACTACGCAGAGTCACGTGTGAGAATATGAGATTACTGAAAAATCTATACATTGAAATCAAAAAATGATTGCACCAGCATGTAGACCACGAAAAATTAGTCAAAATAAAAAAAGAAGCTCACAAATCCAAGGTCAGGAGCCCGAGTTACGGCCCGTGGAAGTTGAACTGCAATTTCCAAAATGCCAATGGAGAGGGGTTTTGTTGTAGCTTTCTGACGTCGTTTCTACAAAATATATAAGATGTATGCAAAAACTAACAGATACCCAGATAGTTTTTCGGTGCTACGAACAAAACCTAGAAGGCATTTTTTCTCTGTGATCTATAGAAAATGTGACTGTAATTGAAAAAAATGTGTTTTGCACCAAAAAATGACATGCAAAGATTGAATCAACTACCTAAGACAAACAAAGGCATGCTACAACTTGTAAGATTGATCAGAATAAATAAAATTCAAGCTGATTGTTAGATTTTAGCTCAAAGAGTCTTGAGGAAGCTATGAAAAAACTTGCAACTGGCAAGTCAAAATATGAACCCCCCCAGAAACTAGAGTTTTCTCCACACTTTTCTGTTTCTCCAGATCATCAGAAATGCAAGAGAAGAGCATACTCATGTGCTTTGAAACCTACAACTCACAAACTAGAGTTTTCTCCACACTTTTCTGTTTCTCCAGATCATCTGAAGATGCAAGAGAAGAGCATACTCATGTGCTTCAAAAAACAACTCTACACTCTTAGATTTCTAAAAAAAATGCTAACCCACAACTCACAACTGCTCTGATACCATGTTAGATTTCTACCTAAGCATGCAAGTGATTGAGAGAAAGAAAAATAGAAATCAGATATGAGCTAAATAAATTGTATTCAACTCAAGAGAATGCAAAGCATTACAATAGAATGGGGTGCTCATATGAGAGCAAGAGGTGGGTATATATAGGATATTCCACCCAAGAGACTCAATACACAACCAATGTGGGATAAAGTGAAAAAGTCCCTAAGTAAGCTTAACCTAGTGTGAAAAGAGCTAAAGTGGAGAACAAGTTAAGAGAGAGCTAGAAAGCAAAGTAACCCTGTTCACACTAACAATTTAGACTCCTGATGAGAAAAACCATGGGTCTTATGGCAATTAGGACCTAAGGGGGACTAAGTTGATGATCCCTGAGAAAAGACAAGGGGGTGGACTAGGGCACTAGTGCCCTAGTCCAACCCTATTTTGGGTCTGCCCTAAATTCAAATGTTGCTTTTGTGACCATTGTTTGGGTCTCAGGCCGACATCATAAGTTTTAATTATGAAATTCTTGGTGGGAATCTTAGTAGTTGCATATATAAGCATGTTTAGGTTATCATTTGCAAACTAGATGGATATTGTGATTCATGAGCTTATGTTAAAGTGATCAAGGCATTCATTGTGTTATAAAGCAGAGCATTGTTATTGTGTTTGTGTTTGCAAGTTAGATTACATCTTCTCCTCCTGGAATTGAAGAGCGTCTTCCTTTTGTGAGAGATTCATCGTAAAGGTGACATCTATTGTGTTTGTTTATCGTTATCATTTGGATTTTTGCCTCTGTCCTGCGGGACACAGACTCTCATGTAACAACGGTGTTTGGAAGACTTGAATGTCTCTCTAGAGCTTGACTGAGGCAAGCCTCTAAACACCACAACCCCCTCCCACACTCCTTGTGATTGTAGGTTATAGGTATTAAATCTGGAGAAAGTGGAGTAGCAAGGAAGATTGGAGGACAATGTGGATTCAGGATCTGAAAAGAAGTAGACACTATACAACATTTCAGGACATGGGTTCTCTCAACATTGTCCTCTACATATGAAGTCATAGAAACATACTGGATAGTGATAATCAAGGTTAGTAAAGCTTCTGACATCTCGAAGAACATCTGCTAGTGGATTAGGGCACTCTCAACATTGTCCTCTGCATTTGAATTGCCAGAAACTAATGATACAGTGGAGATTAGTGTTGAAAGGAGATTAGGACTTTGCGAAAAAACATGTACCTTGGACTTGGGTGCCATCACCATTGTCCCTGACATTTTGTTTTCTAAATTATGAAAAATAGTGAGTTAAAGTTTTCTGCCCTTTGTCTTTTTTCAATAGCATTCGTTGTAATTTTCAGATTTACTTACTGTTTTACTTAAATTAGGTTTTCAGTAGAATTCAAGCATTAATTAGTCATTGTGTAATAACTTCTAAATTTTCCAGCTTCCCTTGTGGCAACCCAACCTGATAGGTGACTCTCCTCTCAAGTTGAGAAGCAACTCGGTTGAAAATCCCTTGGAATGTTTAGTGGAAAGGAGGATTCTACATAAACCCTTAAAATTGGAAAACCCTCTTTTTACAACTAAACATTTTGGTGAACCCATGTTTTAATAAATTTTGCACCTTGCTGAGTATTGTACTTCAGATTTGCATTTCTTTCATTCATCAATTTCATATTACACTTGAAAATTTACAAAACAATTGATATATTTGAAAAATTTGAATAAATTACATTCTAGGGTTTGAATTTTGACATAGTTTAATTGCATCTAATTAAATTTCTAATTTTTACATTAGATCTGAAATTTATTTTCATTTAATTCATAATTTTCATATTATATTTTAAAACAAATATTAAAATTTGAAAAAAACTGGCATTTTTAACTTGCATTTTGATTTAATTTCAAATTTTTACATTATATTGAAAATTCATTCATTTATTTAATTTCCATCTTATTGCATTTGAAAATTTGAAATTTTTGGAAAATTTAAAAAATTTGAGTAGATTTTGATTTTGGCTCTGTAAGTCGTTCGAATGGTCTAGCACCTTCCATGAACATCTTGTAGGGCTTCAGTGATGAAATTTGGTTTTCTTTGTGCTTCTTTTCTGCAAATTTTGTAATAACCTTTGTTGGATGCATCTAAATTTGTTAGATTTGTTTCTGCTAGCCATATCTCCTTCCCCTAGTTCTAATTTTTTTATTTTTTGTCCTTTAAAAGTTTTTTTTGTTTTTGGATTTAAGGGTCTAGTGGTTTTTCAAAAATTGAAGTGCCTGTGTATTCCCACTAGTTTGGGTTTTTGGGGTTCGGGCCTTGACACATGCGACTGGTTGCCTCTCAGTTACGGGTCTGGCTGAGGCATTTCCTCCTTAGCCGGGAGAAATAATGGCTGAGTCTAGTGGGGAGATTAATAATGGAGATGGCGGCATTTGTGATGGATTTGGTGCAGGTAGGATGTTTAAGGAGGCCTTGGATGTTAGCCATGCTGCCCCTCCGCCTGAAGATGTGATCTTCTCGACATTTAAGGAGGGATAAGAGGGCGGTGGAGGATGTGGGGATGAAGGTGGAGAGTGTCAAGGAGTGGTGAACGAAGCCAAAGGAGGTAAGAATCCTGTAATGCTCCGAAGGTTGGTCCTAAATCCTAATATTGGAATGCAAAATGCAGTGAACACCAAAGAAAATAGATTAAAAATGTTGCCCTATTTTTTGTGTGCTTCGATGTGGATTAACTACTTGCAAGGAGGTTTTTTGATAACTAGTTGTTTTGGTCTGGGGAAAAAAATGGGTGTGTATGTCTCTTTTTGTAGAATGATATCGAAAGGCATTTTTGTGATCATTCTTCAAAATCACTCTATGCAAAAAAGAATTCTGGAAAAGGAATTGTGGAATGTTGGTAGATCTCTCTTTAAAGCATTGAGTTGGAGCCCTGTGGCCTCTATGCAGGATATTAAGTTTTGTTCTATTCCTTGGTGGCTTTTGGTATGAAGTCTTCCAATGCAGTTATGAGATTTTTTTATCTAAGTTGTTAGAGCCTCTAGGTAAAGTTTTAAAACTGGAAGACCCCAAGGTAACTCTTCCACATATGGATGCAAGGGTTTTGGTTTCTCTTAAGCCTGGGATTAATATTCCAAAAATTCTGCAATTGAATCTTGAAATCATAACAATTGATTGTGCTATAGTTGGCCTAGGTGGGTTTAATTCTTGTTTTCTCTATAAAACCGATGGTCATCAAAAAAGGGATTGTCCAGTGTTGAAAATTAGAAATGGAAATATATACTTCAAAACTGTTAATTCTACTAAATATAGCTTGGGCCTAGGTAGGGGGTACATAGGGATGTCCCAGTGGCTGAAGTTGAGGCCCCTTCTCTTTCTGTTCCCATGCCACCTTCGTGCCCTCCTCCTCTCTGGCCTAGACCTTCCCCTTTGGATGGGCCTCTAAGAGAAGTTATAAATAGCCTTGAAAATCTAAAGTTGGAAGAGGTTCCCTCTAGAGTCAATGCTTCTAAAGCCTTTGAATGTGTGGAGGAGATTCCCTTCCCTTCCCCCTCCGCTGATAAGGCCAAGATGGTTTTTGGGATTTGCAATAGCTTGGAAGTTGGAAAGTTCACTCCAGTGGCGTCACCCCATATGAGTGAGGCTATGGAGCTCGAAGCTTTTTTCCCTGTTTCTCCTCTTTCAGAAGAGGGGAAATAAATTTGGAATTCGGTACTAAATGAAGATTCTAATCCTATTGCTAAGAGTTTGAACTTTTTTAAAGCAGTTGGGGATTCCAATTCCTTTTTGCAGCTTGTTAATGGTGGTGCCCCTTCGAGGCTAGAAACCCTAAAGAAGAATCTCCGTAGCTTGTACTGATGAGAATTAGAGAGGAGATGCTGGTGATGAAAATGAGTGATATTGTTGAAGGTATTGGACTCTCGGTGCCTTTGGAGCCACCAGATCCACTGTTGACTTTGGGTGAAACCTCCTTAAAGGTCACAGATGATAAGGGGGCCATTTCAGAAGATGTGGAAGAAATGGTGGATTGTCCAAAAGAAGATGGGATTAGGAAGAAGAGGAAATATGTCAAAAGGAAGGTGAGTGAGTGTAAGAGAGTGAAAGGTGGTAAGCTTCCAAAATGTTTTGATAAAATGGGATCTCTAAATATGAAGCTCAGTAATCATATTTATTGTTCTACAACAAGCTAACCAATTTTTTAATATGAAATGCATAAGTTGGAATGTGAGGGGGTTGGAATCCCCTGATAGGAAATACATAGTCAGGGATCTTGTAAATAGGCACAAGAACATTGACTTCTTATTGCTCCAAGAAATTAAGGCTAGAAATTTTCAACTAGACAATGTTCTCAGATTTATCTGGAAGGACTCTCATAAAATTCACACTCAACACAGTAGAGGGAAAGGGGGTACTGCAATTTTAATGAGCCCTAAGTGGGGGTAGTTGATGTCCCAGTCTGGGTGCTCTCCTTGCAACTGGGTGGCCTGGGCCAGTTTTGATAATAATGGAGAAGTTTTTGGGATTTGCTCTCTTTATGCTTCTAATGATTACAAAGAGAGAGGGGAGCTCTAGGACTGGCTTTCTTCTAACCTCCCTAAAGTCCCCTAGATAATCATTGTGGATTTCAATATGGTGGAATGTAGAGAAGATAAGGTTGAAGGGATTAGGGCTGAATGGAAAGGCAATGAGAAATTCTTCTGGCTCAACTTGAAGAAGTCCCCCAATCTATTTGACCCCTTGGAAGGAGAGAAAAGCAGGTGCAATGGTATTTGGTTTTCATGGTGTAATGCCCAGTCAGGTAATAGGAGAATATATAGTAGGCTGGAAAAAATGTATTTCAACAAGGAGTTTTTTCAGTTCAAGACACCTTAGGGAGGTAATGCAGTTAAGGTCTTGCCCAATTCCCTTTCTGATCACCATCCGATGGAAGCAAACATTCTTTTGATTGGTCAGGGAAGATTTTCTAACCATAAGGCCTCTAATTTCTTCAAGCTCAATATTAGGTTGTTAGACAAGGAAGATTGTAAAATGGGTATTGCTACCATCAAAAATATAATTAAAGTTTCCCACTCTTGAAACAGTGCTATCCAATACTGGTATGAACTCATTAAAGCTTGTCAAGAAGTGTATCAAATTTGTGGTAAAAAATTTGCTATGGATAGCAGGAAAGAAGAAAGGGAGCTGCAGAGAGCATTGATAGAAGATGAAAAAAAATTGCAAGTTGACCCTTTTAATGAGAATCTAAGCTCTAGATTGAGTGTTATAATGAATAAACTCAGATCTTTTAAGACTATTAGAGCCCAAGGTGCTAAACATAGGGCTAGACTAAACTGGATTAAAGGAGGAGATAGAGGTTCAAAGTACTTCTTTAGTATGCTCAGGACCAAGTTTAGACAAGAACATGTTGAGGCTCTTTCGATGGATGGCAATACCTTCTCTGAGATGGCTGATATTGAATACCTAGTCAAGAATTTCTTTGAAAATATTTTTAGAGCTGAAGATGCAAATGAAGATTGTGTTGAAGCTCAGAATTTATGCTCATTAATCTACCCTACAAAATTTGATAATCAAATGGCTGAAAAGTTGAAGCAGAAGATTAGTAAGGATGAAATTAGGGGTGCCATCTTGTCCATGAGTAATTGTAAATTTCCTGGTATTGAAGATCTCCCAGTTGAATTGTACAAAGATAACATTGAGTGGGTTACAGAGGATCTGCTGTAGGTATACTAAGAGGTAGTTGAAAATGGCTCCTTGGGGAAGAAAATCAATAGGGGTATTATTAAATCATTTTGGTCTACCTCCCTTGAGCCTAAACAAGGTTGCTTTAGATGGTTACTTTGCCTGAAGAAACTGCCTTTAGGTCTTAATACCTATATGTGTAAGATTTGTAACACAATTGAAGATTATGACCATATATTTTTTGAATGTCCATAAGCTTCTCAAATCTGGAATTTGTTTGTGAATATGTGTCCTAAATGGTTTTCTTGTTTTCCCTTATATAAGTTTGGAATCATTTATGGTTTTCTTTCCTCTCTTGACTCAAATTCTAACTTATTTTGGCTTGTATTAACAACTAAGGTTTTATGGACTTTGTGGAAAAAGAGGAATGAAAACCATTTTCAAGGCATAGCAAGGATTCTTACTGGGTCTGAATCTAGACTCACATATGCTGATGTTTTTATACAGGTGGCTCTAAATGTGGAAAAACAAATGACTTTTAAAGAAATGGTTGCCGAAAATGAGGACCTTTCGTCTCAAGAATATAATGAGGTTGTGCCAGAGTGGGGTTCTCATAGCTCTATTGTTGATTTCCAATCCTTCCATCACCAATTGGAGGAGCTGAATGCCAACCTCAGTAAACTACATAGTTATGATTGTAAACCAGTCAACACTTCTCTAGACTTAGGCTTCAGTGTGGTGATCCCTATAGTTCTGATTCCCTAAGGATAGCTATGGACAGAGAGGGTATTGGACATATTGTACCAGCTTTAGGGGCTACAGATGCAACCCTAGTGATGGAAACCGTTGATCCAGGGGCAGAAGCCGTTGTTGCTCTTGATCATCTTGTTTTGCACTAAGTTCCTTGTTTATTTCATAGACTCCTTGATAGTAACTATTAATATTATGATATGTAATACTTGGTAATATGAGGTAAACTATGAGCTTGAATCTGGTGGCTAGCTTGGCCACGATATTTGTATAGACAACCTATCTTTTTTGGTAATATAATGAACGATCTTTAATCCAAAAATAATAATTTAAAAAATTTGGCATTTTTGGCTTGATTTTCAAATAAGTTGAATTTAATTTAATTTAATTTCATCTAATTTATGATTTTTAAATTATATCAGATTTAAATTACATAAATTCATCATTAATTAATTTCTTGCATTGCATTTTCATCACAAAATTGCAAGGGTTTGCTTGAAATTTTGAATTTTTCATATAACCTAGTAATTCCAAAAGCTAGGGTTTGTCGGTAAGATATTATTTTCATATTCTTCTATTTAACTTAGGCACTCATTAAAATCAGATTTTGCATTTAGTGTTTTATATTAGTGTGTGTTTTACATTTACATTTAAAAAATTTGCATTTACACATTTTCAATTTCAACAAAAACTAGCAATTTTCACTAAATTTTGGCTCATCTTACATATAGGATTACATCATAGGTGTGTTGTAAAGGATCTTGTGGATTTGTTAGACTAATATTAGACTTATTGTTTTCTTTTTCTCATCACTTTCAATACAACACCCTTTCTTTGACACATTTGCGTTAAAATTTTGTAAAAATTTGCATATTTTAGCTATATTTTCACTAGGGTTTGACTAAAATTGGCACTATAGGCATGTTGTGATAGATTTTATGGAATTAGGTGGTTAATATTACTATTATAATCTGTTTTGCATCACAATTTTTGTCACAACACTCCTTCTACTCATCTGCATTGAGAATTGGTGAAAAATCACATATTTTAGCATATTTTCACTAGGTTTTGACTTATCAACTCTCTAGAGTTGCATCAAAAGTGTGTTGTGAAAGATATTATTGCATCATTGGACTGATATTAGGAATGTTATTTTATATCCCTCTTTAAAATCTTTGCAACACCTTTTCTTTCATTCATTTGCATTGGAAAAAGTTGAACAATAAAACATTTTAGCTCATTTTTGCATAAAGTTTTGCACTTATTCCTTACATAACTTTTGCAAAAACTTTTAAAATCTGATTTTACATCTCATTATGTAATCTTAATGTTATTAATCTTTGAAATCTTTGCATGAGTATATGCTAAATCTTGAAATTTTCTCTAATTTCAGTAATGAGAATCCTCATGTTCTAGAGCACATAGCTTCTGTAGGTAGTATTGATGCTTCTATATCTTCTACATATGAGTTGCAATTACCTTGTTATACACATGATTTTACTATTTTTGCTTTACTCATAGGAGTATATCCTTTAATATTAGAATATTTAACTAAATTCATCTCTAGGGATACTCATGTGAAATATGAGAGTGAAAATTCTTTTTCAGCTAACACTTTGAAAGTAATAGATAAAGAATATGACGATGGTGATTCCATAAGTTATCCTACTTCTCCTATATTTGAATATACAAAAACCTTAGATGAGAAGACTATGGATAGATCTATTACTAATACAACACCTAACCTTTTAAATGATTTTGGGATGGATGTTAGTTATACTCAAGAGGAAAACAATGTTAATTCAATCTTCACTAATAGAATTTGTAAAAATATTCCTAAGATGATTGTGCAGGGGGCACCTAGTGCACCTTCTTGTTTGAAACTAGTGATTACAATTCAAGGTTCTCAACAACCACCTAGACACCTGTTGGTCATGATGTTAGTCATTCACAAACATAGAATAAAAGTTACACAACAACCTTTACTCATCTTGAAAGATACGATGAATTCAAAGAATTCATGATCCCAAGTCTCCGTTGATTAGGTCTTAATCTACTGACGTTACTTAGTGGTTGATGTGTGTTGCTGTTTTCCATTCAGGGGCCTTACGTGTTTCTGCACTGTTCATCATCATCATCCCCAAATATCCTGCTCTGGATGTTCGCTCTGCATAAGCCTCCAACAATTCTACCTCTGCACTGTAAATTTAGTCAAATAATGTGCATACAGGCTGATATTTGCATGATTTCTACCATTATTTATGATTCTTTGCATGATATTTTCAATACTACATGCATTTAACCTAATATGCTAAGGATCTTCAGTTATCTACGGGATTTCAGCATATTTCACTGTTTCTGCTTGTTATTTATCATGATTTGCAGTTATGGTGATGAATTAATGAAATTGAAAAAAGGAAAAGGGGTAGAGAGTGAGATTCCTAAAATTACTGGACTTAGATCACTGATTCACATACAAGCTCCCATACTTGCAATGAATAGAAGAAAAAAAACTAGAAATCATACTTCACCAGGACATTCCACAAATCCGCATGATCTAGTGCAAAGCTTCAAAGGAAAGTTGACAACAACATGTAATGAAATGAAAGCGCTTCCAGTTGAACACAGCATTCACCAGTACATATCCAGAAATCAACAGAAGATTACGTAAAATTTACAATAAGATTGTAATCTGGAACTTCATATTCATTCAGTATGCTCAAGAACAGGTACATTTACAGTGATCTGAAGAAAGAACCTTGACATTTCAACAATTCTATCCTCATTAGTCTCAGCAATCCGATCTCCTAACTTATTCTACAGTAATTGACTCTTTGCGCCAGATGCGTCTGTGTATTCTAATGTATTCCTCCCTTTAAAATGACAAGCTCTGGATGTTATATAGAGCAACTGCCAGAAAACGGTTACAATGATCCAAGGATCAGGATCCTCTCATAGCAATCAACGGCCCAGATGAAAAGCACATGCTTCGTCAGTTAGCAAATGTATAGCTGGCACAGAATATTCCAGCATCTTCAACTTGATTCGGCCTCCAGCTGGCGAACAGCATATTTGACAATATCCTCTTCATTTCTGGCTCATGTTGACTCCATGCGCAACTTTGTAATGCTCAGCCTCAGCAGCATCATGATGATATCCATGCCCAGCTTCAGCAGCATCATGACTCCAATGTTCAGCTTCAGCAGCATCATGACTTCCTGCAAGTAAACAGACAAACATAAGGTTCATCATCATCATGATAAACAACAGGAAGTAAACACTTTATTAAACATACCTCCCCATGTGCAGCTACAGGCAATCAAGCTTTACCTGTGAACAATATGCACTAAATGCATAAACGGCATAAAAACAACCAGGTCAACCCTCGTTGACCAAAATCAGGCAGTCAGGCTCTCAAATTACTATCGCTTCATGTTTTTGCCCATTTTCTTGTATATCGGGTTCAAAATATGATGATGATGATCTCAAAATAAACAAGGAAATAATCGCCTTTCAACCATCCCTAGAAACCGGCCTTGCATCATCATCATATTTGCATCGGCGTGACTACATATGATCAGGGTGACAATTTTACCTTAGGCCGACGGCAACAGTTATACCGACGCCAAAAATCATGATGATGACCAACTATATACTTTTTGCCTGTCCGCAGGATATCACAAAATATGATGATCCTCCTTTCCTAATGCTCTGATGAAAGTACATCAGGATGTTTTGTTCTTGCACATTCGGGAAAGAAAGACATCGTCATCATCATCATGATGAAGACAAACAGGAGGACTTGGAAAAAATGATCCTGCCGCTGAAAAAAAAAAACATGATGACGTCATCGTCATCATCAGGCTTGGTTAAAATGCAAAGGGATGACGTCATCATCATGTTTCGTTAAGATCAGGAGGTAAATAGAATATCGGGTTCCCTCTAAGGAAGATGATCAGGTGGATGAAAGCAATATGACCCTTTTTGGCCAAGGCTATCAGTGGAAGACCAGGATGATGAACATCATCATCATCATATACGCACTGGGTGATCAAAAATATGATCCTGTTGAAAAGTCCTGATGACGTCATCAGGATATCCGGGGCTTGTGTTAATCTTCGAAGATGATGTCATCGTCATCACCATATTGGCGAAATGGATCACGCCTTGGAAAATATCCTGCCGAAGGAGAAGGTGATGATGACGTCATCGTCATCATCATATTTGCAAAAGGTTATACTCGTCGGCAGGATGATATTACGAACTGTTGGGTAGAGAAAGATCATGATGATGATGTTCAACATGACTTAAGAAATGAAAATCACCCTCCGCTTCGAAAGATAAGGTGATCATCATGATCACGCAAAAGGAGGTCAGGAGGATATTAAGAAATGTCGGGTCCTGAAATATCATGATGATGTTGATCACCAAGACTGTCGTGCGCGCGCAAATTATGCAGATGGCAGATTTCTCTAAGTAAGGTGACGATGATCATCAGCATGATATTATCACATCGGGTGATTTTAAATATCATGATGCTCGCAATGTTTCTAAGGTTACTCGACGGGTAAAACACATCTGCACCTAAGATTGACGTCCGGATGTTTCGGGACTGCATGATTTTCATCAGGTGATAAAGTAAGATCATGATGATGACCTTTGGAGACACAAAAGACCGCCTGACGGGAAAAGATTACTACGACTTAAACTTGACGTCCGGATGTTTCGACCTCAGGATATTATCGGGGGGCTTTCCAAATATCATGATGATGATGTTCATATAGCAATTATCAGGTTTGACCAAAACTTTGACTGCTCACAACTCCCTCATATGGACGAATTTTCAAGTGATGCAAAAGGCAAACCTGCATGAAATTTCAAGCTCTTTCTAACCATGAAGTCATAGAAACAAAATATGAACTTTGACAAACTAACCTCATGATGATGACCTACCTCATCCTGACCTTCATGATGATGATGCACCTGACTTATTTTTTTTACCAAACCGCCAGAAACAGACAACGCAAGCCAAAACAAAAGTTGGGTCCCTGTTTTGCCAAGTCAAAATGGGGCGTGTTGTGTAACCACACAACAACTTGCCACCAAAGAAAACAACAAAATTCAAATAATTCAAGTGATGTGATCACATTCATCTATAGTATTCTAATTCTGTCTAAGTAAAATCATCATGATCTTTGAATGATAGAATTTCATTATGGTGATAAAGCTAACAAAGGATCATGTGTGTGCAGATGATTAATTATCCTCATCTTGAAAGCAAGTTGAAAACATAAGTAACTGGTGTTAAACTACATAGTTGGAGATCATCCCTCATAGCCAACCTGGATAGAGCCTTGCTGCCAGCAGGTGTCTATAACCCCGGCAAGGTTATCTATACAATCTCCCTAAGTAGAGCCCCACTGCCAGCAGGCGTCCATAGCCCCGGTAGAGTTACTTAGATGGCCTAATTTTATTTTGTTTCTGATTTTCCTTTAAAAATTTAAATTTGATATCATCATGTCTGCTCATTTGCACAAGGTGTAGTCACTTGCAGCTTTAGGTTGGAGATTGTATTGGTAGCAAGGGAGTCCCTTTAGATTTTTCACTTAACACCTATACTCATATCTTCAACAAACCCAAGGCTGTTAGGTGTTTCATTGTGTTTGATTCACTTTGGACAAGAAAAAGTACCCTGATGAAAAGACATCATAAACCTGATCATGAGTATTTATCAGAATGAATTACAATCTATATCTAAATCTGATCTCATCACTTGAATCTTAACAATTTAGTTATTTTCTTAGGTGATGAAGTGCATCATCCTGACTTACCAGAACAAGGTCCCAACCAACAAAACAACAACAACAACAAGCAAACACTGTACAAACAACTATACAAAAATACAATACACTACTAGGCAAACAAAAATCCAGAAAAAGACCTAAGGACACCTGCATTTGCATACTTCTTTTGATTGTGCAGGAGCATCAGGGTATTAATTATGGTTCTCAACCTAGCAAATTTATCTTTATATTCTGAAGAATATTCTGATATTCTGAATTCACTGTATTCAACAGAACAACTCTTGATGATCAGCAACTGAGGAAGCTCACCATGTTCATGATTAATCCATATGCATGTCTTATCTTCTGAATTTCCATAATCAAAATAGTATTCAACATCATTTACTGTGGAAAGGAGAAATACAACCTGGTGTATTTCTGGCTTTGCTGGACATGCTTCTTCATTGGCAGTTGGTCTTCCATTTGTCATTATATTTTCACTGCTTGGCTCAGTGCCTGGTCCCTCTTCAAATTGAAGGATGTATGACTTTTGATGTACTAATTCTTCATCTTTATCCAGCCTTATCCCTTCATTCTGGATGTTCAGATTATCCTCCAGTTTAGGAAACTTCTCAGTATTTTCTTCAGTTTCCTGCACATCAGTGTCTAAATAAGTATCTTTATTATCACAACCTGATATACAGAAATTTATCATTTCTAAATCATTTGACTGTAAAGGAGAAACAACTTTCACTTGATGAGGACACTCCCCTGTTTCATTTTCTAAATATTTCTGGAGTGACATCTGATTATGCACAACAACTCCAAAGTCTTCTACATCTTCATCTTTCAGGAATTGTTCATTGAATAATTCACATCTTCTATCTAGTAAAGGATCTGGTTCCATTAACCTGCAACATTCTTGCATTTGATCATTTAATTCAAAGAAGTCAGGTAATAAATCAGCATTTATTTTCTTCTCTGTGACTCCCTGAGTTACCATCATAGGAACTTCATCATCAGGAGTGCATTTAAATTGCTCTACTATCTGTTTACACTTCTCTTTACCATAGAATGACTCCAGGAAAGATGTTTCTTCTTCTTTATCAAAAGTATTAGGATCAGAATCAAAAATATTATCCTGATGAGTGATTTCTTCTCTAAAATTTTCACAAGATTCATACCTGCATACTGACTGATCCTTACTTGTATTAGGAAATAGAGAACTCCTATCAATCCCAACATAAAATGAATCCAGGAAAGATGTTTCCTCTTCATTACCTTCTGGAACTGATTCAGCTATTGTATTTTCTAGAATCTTTTTCAACATGACCAAGCAAGGGTAGCAATCTCTCTCTGAATGCCCTTCATCATGTAATCTGCACCAGCTTTCAATCAAGACATCATCAATGGGTAAACCTAATATTTGACTACACTGTATATTTCTAGACAAGTATAATTCAAAATCTTCAGAATGATCTACTTCAGTGTCTGGACAATTAATAACTTCTGGTGCTGCATCTGCTTGTTGCTCTAGAATTTCTTCATTTTCCTGGCAGATTTCTTTATTTTCCTGGCAAACTTCTTCATTTTCTTGGCAAATTTCAACCCTGAACATGTCCAGAAAGAATATTAGTCCTTTCAAGTATAAATCCAACCTTGTGAGGAAAGTTAAACAATTTATTTCACTGTGTTCTGTAGTCTGGTGTATCCTGCAACAGATAGATAAACCAAAGTTAGACAAATTGTGAGGGTAAATCTGCCCATTCAGAGTTTCCTGAAATAAAGGAATGTTAATTTGACCATTATTTTCATATACATCCATCAAAATGAGACTCTATTCTTCAAATTTCTTTAGTATTTTGCAATTTTAAGGAGATCTGTCGTATCTCAGACTAAAACTTTGAAAGTCCAGAAAATCAAACAAATACTTCATGCTTTGGGCTAGATCTTTGCAAAGGTGCAACCAACACATCTCAGGTAAGAGATATTTGCAGACATTTAGCTCAAATGCTGAAATATTTATGCAATATTTGCAGAAAATCAAAAAATTCGCAGCTCACGCCCTGCCTTCTCGAAAATTGATGTTGCGTTAAAAGCGAGGGGCCTGCACATATGAATGATGACTGAAGCAACGATGTCCTTTCCAGTTCGGCCCTCCTTCTAGCGCCAATTTATGTTGGTCATGATGTTAGTCATTCACAAACATAGAATAAAAGTTACACAACAACCTTTACTCATCTTGAAAGATACGATGAATTCAAAGAATTCATGATCCCAAGTCTCCGTTGATTAGGTCTTAATCTACTGACGTTACTCAGTGGTTGATGTGTGTTGCTGTTTTCCATTCAGGGGCCTTACGTGTTTCTGCACTGTTCATCATCATCATCCCCAAATATCCTGCTCTGGATGTTCGCTCTGCATAAGCCTCCAACAATTCTACCTCTGCACTGTAAATTTAGTCAAATAATGTGCATACAGGCTGATATTTGCATGATTTCTACCATTATTTATGATTCTTTGCATGATATTTTCAATACTACATGCATTTAACCTAATATGCTAAGGATCTTCAGTTATCTACGGGATTTCAGCATATTTCACTGTTTCTGCTTGTTATTTATCATGATTTGCAGTTATGGTGATGAATTAATGAAATTGAAAAAAGGAAAAGGGGTAGAGAGTGAGATTCCTAAAATTACTGGACTTAGATCACTGATTCACATACAAGCTCCCATACTTGCAATGAATAGAAGAAAAAAAACTAGAAATCATACTTCACCAGGACATTCCACAAATCCGCATGATCTAGTGCAAAGCTTCAAAGGAAAGTTGACAACAACATGTAATGAAATGAAAGCGCTTCCAGTTGAACACAGCATTCACCAGTACATATCCAGAAATCAACAGAAGATTACGTAAAATTTACAATAAGATTGTAATCTGGAACTTCATATTCATTCAGTATGCTCAAGAACAGGTACATTTACAGTGATCTGAAGAAAGAACCTTGACATTTCAACAATTCTATCCTCATTAGTCTCAGCAATCCGATCTCCTAACTTATTCTACAGTAATTGACTCTTTGCGCCAGATGCGTCTGTGTATTCTAATGTATTCCTCCCTTTAAAATGACAAGCTCTGGATGTTATATAGAGCAACTACCAGAAAACGGTTACAATGATCCAAGGATCAGGATCCTCTCATAGCAATCAACGGCCCAGATGAAAAGCACATGCTTCGTCAGTTAGCAAATGTATAGCTGGCACAGAATATTCCAGCATCTTCAACTTGATTCGGCCTCCAGCTGGCGAACAACATATTTGACAATATCCTCTTCATTTCTGGCTCATGTTGACTCCATGCGCAACTTTGTAATGCTCAGCCTCAGCAGCATCATGATGATATCCACGCCCAGCTTCAGCAGCATCATGACTCCAATGTTCAGCTTCAGCAGCATCATGACTTCCTGCAAGTAAACAGACAAACATAAGGTTCATCATCATCATGATAAACAACAGGAAGTAAACACTTTATTAAACATACCTCCCCATGTGCAGCTACAGGCAATCAAGCTTTACCTGTGAACAATATGCACTAAATGCATAAACGGCATAAAAACAACCAGGTCAACCCTCGTTGACCAAAATCAGGCAGTCAGGCTCTCAAATTACTATCGCTTCATGTTTTTGCCCATTTTCTTGTATATCGGGTTCAAAATATGATGATGATGATCTCAAAATAAACAAGGAAATAATCGCCTTTCAACCATCCCTAGAAACCGGCCTTGCATCATCATCATATTTGCATCGGCGTGACTACATATGATCAGGGTGACAATTTTACCTTAGGCCGACGGCAACAGTTATACCGACGCCAAAAATCATGATGATGACCAACTATATACTTTTTGCCTGTCCGCAGGATATCACAAAATATGATGATCCTCCTTTCCTAATGCTCTGATGAAAGTACATCAGGATGTTTTGTTCTTGCACATTCGGGAAAGAAAGACATCGTCATCATCATCATGATGAAGACAAACAGGAGGACTTGGAAAAAATGATCCTGCCGCTGAAAAAAAAAAACATGATGACGTCATCGTCATCATCAGGCTTGGTTAAAATGCAAAGGGATGACGTCATCATCATGTTTCGTTAAGATCAGGAGGTAAATAGAATATCGGGTTCCCTCTAAGGAAGATGATCAGGTGGATGAAAGCAATATGACCCTTTTCGGCCAAGGCTATCAGCGGAAGACCAGGATGATGAACATCATCATCATCATATACGCACTGGGTGATCAAAAATATGATCCTGTTGAAAAGTCCTGATGACGTCATCAGGATATCCGGGGCTTGTGTTAATCTTCGAAGATGATGTCATCGTCATCACCATATTGGCGAAATGGATCACGCCTTGGAAAATATCCTGCCGAAGGAGAAGGTGATGATGACGTCATCGTCATCATCATATTTGCAAAAGGTTATACTCGTCGGCAGGATGATATTACGAACTGTTGGGTAGAGAAAGATCATGATGATGATGTTCAACATGACTTAAGAAATGAAAATCACCCTCCGCTTCGAAAGATAAGGTGATCATCATGATCACGCAAAAGGAGGTCAGGAGGATATTAAGAAATGTCGGGTCCTGAAATATCATGATGATGTTGATCACCAAGACTGTCGTGCGCGCGCAAATTATGCAGATGGCAGATTTCTCTAAGTAAGGTGACGATGATCATCAGCATGATATTATCACATCGGGTGATTTTAAATATCATGATGCTCGCAATGTTTCTAAGGTTACTCGACGGGTAAAACACATCTGCACCTAAGATTGACGTCCGGATGTTTCGGGACTGCATGATTTTCATCAGGTGATAAAGTAAGATCATGATGATGACCTTTGGAGACACAAAAGACCGCCTGACGGGAAAAGATTACTACGACTTAAACTTGACGTCCGGATGTTTCGACCTCAGGATATTATCGGGGGGCTTTCCAAATATCATGATGATGATGTTCATATAGCAATTATCAGGTTTGACCAAAACTTTGACTGCTCACAACTCCCTCATATGGACGAATTTTCAAGTGATGCAAAAGGCAAACCTGCATGAAATTTCAAGCTCTTTCTAACCATGAAGTCATAGAAACAAAATATGAACTTTGACAAACTAACCTCATGATGATGACCTACCTCATCCTGACCTTCATGATGATGATGCACCTGACTTATTTTTTTTACCAAACCGCCAGAAACAGACAACGCAAGCCAAAACAAAAGTTGGGTCCCTGTTTTGCCAAGTCAAAATGGGGCGTGTTGTGTAACCACACAACAACACCCTAATTACATCTACAACTATGTAACACAAATGTCTCAACCAAGTGAAGGTGTTCAAATTGTGTTTCACCAACCACACCACCAGGTGATTTCTCACACATAGAACACCATAATAAAAAGCAAAGTAAGCAAGCATCAAATGTGTTAGTCTCTCTTCCATGTTCTCAACCTATGCTCCCTCCACCACCTTGTCTTACTCACAAAAGTAGTCAAGAATATGACCTTGTCGAGCAACTTCGTGCTACTTCGGCTAAGATCTCTCTTTGGGATTTAATACAAACAATGTCTACATGCCATGGAATGCTCCAAGAAGCTTTACAAAAGATGGCTATACCACCCACTACTAAGCCAACTGATGGAGCAACTGTGTTGTATAATATAAATGTGAAAAAAATGGATATTATCTTTCAACCACATGAAATACCATCAGTAAAAGATGAATATGATCCACTTTTGATATTTGTCACGATAAATAAAAAGTTGGTAAAATGTGTTATGATTTATAATAGATCGACCCTTAATGTCTATGGCATAAACTTACTACACAAAATAAATCCTGACACATCTTTACTCAAACCAGATGGGATTAGCATTCGTGGCTTTGATCATGTTGGAAGACAATCAATGGGTACTGTTACCGCCTGCATGAACAATCAGGTTTCAAGCATTTAATTCTGTAGGCACCCTCCCTAAAAAGTCTAAAAAAGTTCTAAGTTTCTGAGCCTCCTCATCATATTTCTATCAGCCTGATATCCCAGGGGCTCATGTTTTAAATATCAAGTTATCTTAGTTAGGATCACCCCCGTGTTGTTTTATCAACTCGATGTTGCGGACATCAGATATTTCTGGGGGGTGATATGTGCATGTCTACCAACTTCATCACATTCTGAAGGAGGGGGTGATATTCTGAACATTAGTCATATTCAAAGATCAACCCCAATGTTACAATGAAGCTACAGTGCACCCCGATATTTGTGCGAGGGGTGATATTTCTAATATCGGATGATTTTTCGAATATCACCCTTGCTACCGAAGATCACCCCAATATGAATATGGTGGTGTCGTCATCAGGATGGTAATACAGATTAGGATGGTAATGCAGATCAGGGTGATGCGATATATCAAGGTGATATTTTATATCAGGTGAACATGCAAGCTGGTGGTTCACCGATATAAGGGGTCTGGCCAATGAGATATCATGCAGGAGGATCATCAGTGTGACAAGCGGTGTTGGTAGAGATGAAGAATGTTACTCCGACAGCAGGAGCTACCCAGATGGGATCTAGGTTAGTGTCGTCGGTAACAAAATCACTGACATCATACATGCTCACTGCCTAGCTTATAAAGTGTTGAGGAGGTTGCCATGGGGTGCATTTGGGATAACTATTTCCTGCATGATTTGAAATATCAGGGTCATGTTTCTTGGCAGGAAGAATTGCGAAGCGCACAGTATACTACACTTCTCGATGGCCGTGGGTTGGTACACCATTAATGGCGGATGTTACAGGGTATGGCTAAGGCCATGGAAGATTTAACCACCCGTTTGATGATGTGAATCCCCAGGTGGTGGCGCAGGGCTTGAGACCTTCCTGTCTCCTCCTCTACCTGCTACATTCATTATTTGAGCGCCATTTTCTCATGATGCATGCTATCTGGCAAATTTTTGAATTTTGCGATGTAATTAATGCTAAGTGCACTCTCTTGCTATATATAGCAGATTATGTTACTCATTTGTGGTGGTTGAAAAACTGGAAGAAATCTGGGTGCTGTAATAAAATATAACTTCATTGGTGGCTCTGTTCTAGATATCTTGTGAGTTTATGAGTCTCATGTTGTATGTTTCATGCATAAATTTACTGGGTTCATGTTGATTTAGATGGTAATGCTATATTGCATGTGTTCTGTTATTTGTCTCCCAATTGAATGTGTTCTTCTTCTAAATCTAAATAGCTAAGGAGTATCTAAGATACTAGGATATGGGTTTGTCATATTGAATACTTGATCTTTTACTTCTGCTCAAGGGGTAGATTAAAATGTTTCAGGTTAAGTGTTGGGAAGAATATATTGCAGTAAGGATGTTGTAAGCATAGGTAACTGAATACTTTGTTTTGGGAAGTATCTATAAGGCAGATACTAAACAACCCCCCTTGAAATACAGTATTTGGTATATGTTTATGTTGACCATTCACATGTGTATGTCTACTGACTCCGGGCCCTAGATAGGCACCAATCTAGTCTTTATTGAGGTTACACCCCAAGTTCTATTTTTGCATCCAAATACAAAATCAAACTTAAAACTTCAAAACCAAACTATTAGGACCTTAGAAGTAGTTTTAAGATCAAAATCCTCTATCTCACAACTGAACATAGGCCCAGAGCTAGCCCCTTTACACTTATCTCACAATTTTTGTCTATAAAAAGGAGGATTTATCTACTTTGCATCAACATCCTAGTCAATCCATAAGCATATCTCATGGATGTTGAATAGGGAATACCCCCCTTGGTTTTGCAGAGCCTAAAGAAGAAGAGGAGATATTATAGAGTCTATCTCCTATACTATTGGCCACTGGCCCAAAAATCTTATTGATCATTGATGGCTACCTTGTAGGGATAACTGGGAATAAGCATCCAGTGGGATTGAGAAGCAAGAGATTTGGCGACTCCACTGGGGAGTTTGTGTAAGAAAAAAGAACCCTAGTTTAAAAGAAAAATAATTCCTAGTTGTATGTGGTGACTCTGAACCAATCTCCCAACCGGTAAAGTAAAATTTGTATGCAAGGGAGAAGATCCTTGCGTAATCCTCTGTATGAAGAGTTACCCATAAAAATGATGTACAGGAAAAAAGGGGCTGTTCAAGCTAGTCAAGAGGGTTCTCCCAGAAGTAATGATAATATTTAAGATAATCCAGGATCTTCAGAGTAGACAATACCCTATTTTTCAAACATTGAGGCTAAATTTCAGAATGTATATGAAAGACAACAAGGTGTTAATTTGAGAGTGAGATCAAAGGTGTTTTCAAAACACCCTTTCTTGGACCCCTCTGATAGGTTTGAAGAGACTGAGTCCCCAAGGGACGATGATGATGATCAGAATGGAATGGGACCATCCTCTTCTATGCCCAAAGATGAACAATTAGCTGAAGAAATCAAAATCTTAAGAGTTGAATTAGAATATTTACAAGCAATGAAGATTAGGGATGATATAAGACAAAATGTGCAAGCTCTGAGAACTGCTAAACATGATGCAGTCCCCACCCTTGATAATGCAAATGTTTTGAGAAACCAACATAGAAATGAAGTCCAGTATCAATAAAATGATTAGGGATAGAATGTAAACAATGTTAGGGTACCATTAAATAATGTAAGAAATCAGAATGCAAATAGGAATGCTAATGCTAATCAGTTTGGTAAACAACCTATGTAGCTGGATAGATTCAGGCAACTTGTTTTTGATGGCATTCCTAGTTACCCTAATCCTATTGACAAGCATGTGAGGCCACAGGTGCCAAAATTTTCAGGAAATAATGTTGTATCAGGTGAGGATCACTTGAAGGCTCTTCAGAATATCATGGACAACTTTGAGGTTGAGCATGAGGATGTTTTTATGAAGTTGTTTATGCAGTCTTTGATTGATGAAGCTAGAGAATGGTATAAAGGTCTGCCTGACCGACGTATCTCATCATGGGATGATTTCAGAAGGATATTCAAAGAACAATATGGTGACAAAACTGATCCTAGTTTTTTCATAAATGAATTCACTGGCATGACCAAAGGATCAAATGAGCAGGTTGCTGATTTCAATGCTAGATTCACTAACGTATTGAACAAATTGCCACATCATCTGAGGCCTAATGAACCAATGTGCATAGTGTTGTACATAAATGCTTTTGATGCCAAAACAACATATGGATTAAGAGATAAGGGTCCAAATAGCCTCAAGGATGCTTTCAGGATTGCAACAAATATTGAGAACAATAGAAAGGCATCTGGCAAGAAAAATAGAAGAGATGATGTAAAAATTCTGCAAAATCAAAATACTAAGTCTCAAAGTGTTCAGGGCAATGCTTTTACTTTTGAGGATAAGTTAGATAAGTTGACAACTATTGTCAAGGACCTGAGTTATAGATTAGCCAAAAATGAAAAAGGGGTAGGTCCTAACAGGCAAGTTTACCAGAGATAGGAAAAAAGACCATGATTGCATGATATGCCATACAATACTAATTGGCATAATGGTAAACCCATCCTCCCACACAACAATACAAATCAAAGGACTCAGAATGTTAAGGAGACTCCTGACCCTTTGAAGAAGGCTGTTAATATTGTTGATGATACCCCATGGTGCATCATATGTCAAATGCCTCATTCCCAGACACAATGTATGATTACTCAATCCCTATATAACAATGATGTTGCCTATGATGAGTGCAATGAACCACATTGCATGGAAGATGACAATGTCAATATGCTGTCTACAAATAGGGATTATCCTTTTCCTGATGTTGATGCAAGCACAAATAATGAGGTTCGGGTCTGCCAGTAGTTTGCCTGTGATGAAGATGATGAGGATAATTATGATTATGCTCAAGACTCACACATTTTCTTGAATAACTTGAGGAGACCTTCTGATGAAGAGATTAGAGCCCTCATAGCTGCGACAGTGGCTCAAGTTAAAAGCAAGTACAACCTCGGAGGTAAATCTTAGGTGAATGATCTACATCAACTAGAAAGCACCTCTGTGAATCAGCCAGTGCATAATCATAAAGGGGCTGAACCACAAAAGATGAAATGGAACAACAATAAGAAAAACTTTCAGCAAAAAGTAGGTCATGATTTTCAAAGATCAGAAAATGAGGTCCCCCAAGATGAAGACCAAAGTAAGAAGTCTCAAGTTTTGGATGATAGCCAGAAGATCATCAAGACTAAGGCTGGGTCATCTCAAGATAAAAATAAAACTATAGATCAGGCTACAACTGTTATACAAAATTATGGTCCATTTGACATAACTCAGGTCTTGTCCTAGGTAAAGGTCTTGTTGATGATGATGTTAGTCATAAACAAACATAGAATAAAAGTTACACCTCAACCTTTATTCATCTTGAAAGATACGATGAATTCAAAGAATTCATGATCCCAAGTCTCCGTTAATTAGTTCATAATCTACTGACGTTACTCAGTGGTTGATGTGTGTTGCTGTTAATCATTCAGGGGCCTTACGTTCTTCAGTAATTTTTGCAAAGTTCATCATTATTTCTCCAAATATCCTGCTCTGCATAAATCTCCAATAATTCTACCTCTGCACTGTGAATTTAGTCAAATAATGTGCTTATAGGTTGATATTTGCATGATTTCTACCATTATTTATGATTCTTTGCATGATATTTTCAATACTACATGCATTTAACTCAAATATGCTAATGATTTTCAGTTACCTACGGGATGTCAGCATACCTCTCTATTTCTTCTTGTTATTTGTCATGACTTGTAGTTATGGTGATGAATTTATGAAATTAAAAAAAGGAAAAGGGTTAAAGAATGAGATTCCCAAAACTACTTGACTGAGATCACTGATCCACATACAAGCTCCCATACATGCAATGAAAAGAAGGAAACTAGAATCATACTTCACCAGGACATTCCACAAATCCGCATGATCCAGTGCAAATCTTCAAAGGAAAGGTTGACAACAACATGTAATGAAATGAAAGCGCTTCTAGTTGAACACAGCATTCACCAGTACATATCCAGAAATCAACATGAAGATTACATAAAATCTATAATCAGGATGTAATCTGAAACTTCATATCCATTCAGTATGCTCAAGAATAGGTACATTTACAGTGATCTGAAGAAAGAACCTTGACATTTCAGCAATTCAATCCTCATTAGTCTTAGCAATTCAACCTCATATTTGATTCTACAGTAATTGGCCTTATTGTGCCAGATGTTCCAATGTATATCCTTTATGACAAGTTCTGGCCCATATATAGAACAAATGCCAGAAAATAGTTACAATGATCCAAGGATCAAGATCCTCCCAGAACAATCAATGGTCCAGATGAATAGCACGTGCTCTGCCAGTTGGCAAATGTATAGCTGGCACAGAATATTCCAACATCTTTGATTTGATTCAGTCTCTAGTTGGCAGACAGCATATTTGACAATATCTTCCCCATTGCTCAGGGTCATGTTGCCTGCCAGTTGGCAATTTTCAGCCACTTCGTACAGCTCCAACATCCTGCAACAAACAGACAAGAATTAAGCATCATCATTTAATAACTAGTAAGAAAATAAACATTTACATTTTATTAGGCTGTGAATGTGCAAACCTATATATATCGGGTTATGAATATTGAGCATATGAGAAAATTCGCGCAACTAAATGCCCATAGGTGGTCAAGAGGGTTCGGGTGACTATCATTGACTGGAAAACATGCTGTCAGGCCCTAAAATAGTTTCAATATCTGATCAAGTCCAGCCAGAGTCATTTGAGCGATTTTTGATAAAAATATCAAAAATGTAATTTTTTTCGTATTTTCTACATCTTAGTAAATTGCATTTTCGGAGGCCTTCGGAGCGAAATTAGGGCTCAACATTGGCATTAAGCCTAAGTGATTGGGTTACTCAAACGAGATAACTAGTTTATCTTTCCAATGAGTCCAAAAAGTTCAAATTCTGATAACATGGCTAGGAGTTATGACCCTGCCAAGGGGAAGGTCAAAAATTTCCTAATTTTTGAGTTTCTCTGAATTTTTTGCAAATAGTTTCACCTTCTGGTAGCCTTTTTTGTATTCCAACGGTGATGGGGACCTTTCATATGATCCGCAAGCCTTACATTTTCAGTTATCGCATGCATAAGATCATGCATATGCAATACATGCGCTTCTGTTCACTAAATTCCATTGAATAAGACTATCGGGTCTGGGTATGCGCATTAGCTAATATGAGGGATATTAACTAATATGACTCTCTTCATAGATCAGGATATGATGATGATGCCATCATCATGGACAGGCTTCATTAAAATGTGAAAGGCTGACATCATGGTCATGCTGAGAAATCAGGGGGATCTGAAATATGACCCCCACAACTAAAATGCCCCCCCTGGAAAAAATCAGGAGGACGTCAACAGATGGAAGACCTCATTTATCACTATGTCATTATGACGTCATGGTCATGTTAGCAGATTGAAGTAATATTCTGTGGCAGGGTGATATTTGGATATCGGGTGATGTTCAAATATGATGATCCCCTTGGTGTAATATGATCATCCGCCTCTGAGCGGGAAAACCTACATCGAAAGATCCAGTGATGTAGAGATGTCGGGTGATGTTTCAAGATGATGATCCCCTGGACTAAAATGACCCAGTGTCGAAATATCATGATGACATCATCAGGATATCAACTTGGTTCAGCATTATGGCACTATGACGTCATCGTCATATTATGTGAGCAGGATCATGATCATCCTCCTTGAGAGGAAAATATGATGATTACGTCATCGTCATGATTGTTTCATTGATTATCGGACTTGAATGACATCAACAGGATAATGGCTAGGGGGATATTTCGTGGCAAGATGATATTTGGAAATCGGGTTACATTGAGAAATATGATCCTCGCGAAATACATAAGGATGTTGATGGGTAAAAGTCACTATCACCTAAAATTGACGTCCGGATATTTGGACCGCATGATTTATCGGGTGATAAATTAGATCAGGATGACCTTCTATAATATGACTGATGTTAAGAAATATGATCCTCTTGCTGTGACTATCAGGTTTGACTCAAACTTTGACCATTCATAACTTTCACACCCTAGCGAATATCAGGGTGATGCAAAAGGCAAACCTGCATGAATTTTGATGCTCTTTCTAGATATGAGGTTACTGTAATAAAATATGAAGTTTGACAAACTGACCTCATGATGATGACTTACCCAGCCTCCCATGCATGATGATCTGCATGACTTACTTTTTACCAAAACCACCAGAAAGCACAAAAACAAGCCAAGCAAAAGTTGGGTCCCTGTTTTGCCAAGACAAAATGGGGCATGTTGTGTAACCACACAACAACTTGCCACCAAAGAAAACAACAAAATTCAAATAATTCAAAAGGTGAGGATAAGTTAAAACATAAATTTCCAACTCCTATTGAGCATGAGCATCCTAATCTTCTCTAACTGGTATCATGTTCATCAATGTAATAATGAATTGATAAGGGATCAATTGTGTGCATGTGATTCATATACTCGTCTTGAAAGTGAGTTGAATAAACCAGTGACAAGTGTTAGGCTACATAGTTTGGTTCATCCCTCATAGCCAACCAGATAGAGCCTTGTTGCCAGCAGGCATCCACAGCCCCGACAAGGTTATCGTTGCAATTCTCCTAAGTAGAGGCCCACTGCCAGCAAGCGTCTATAGCTCCGGTAGAGTTACTTAGATGACTTAATCTAGATTCCAGTAAATCCCTCTTTTATTTTATTTTTTTATTTTGAAATTGATTTCATAAGATATAACAGTTATAGCTTCATGATGCAAGGAGTGGTCACTTGCTGAGATTAAGTTGAGAATTACAATGGTAGCAAGGGCAACCTTTAGATTTTTTACTTAACACCTACACTGATATATTCAATAAACCCAAGGCTGTTAGGTGTGTCATTGTAAGGATCGCCTTGACTCAAGAAAAGTAGTACTAATGAAAATGATACCACAGACCTGATCAAGAATACCTACACTGATATGAGTTACAACCTATAGAAAAACTTATATCCAACTTTTGAATTCTAACAATTTCTACAGTGTTCTTAAGTAACAAGGTGCACCAACTTTGCCCACCCAAAACAAAGACTCAACAACAAAAACACAAAGCAAACACACACAACGCAAACTACAAACAGCTAACTGCCAAAAGGAAACAACAGAAAGCAAAACAAGCAGACTGTACAAACAACTAACCTACAAAAAGGGAACAAACCACTACTAGGCAAACAAAACTAGAAACAGACCCAAATACACCTGTATTTGCATACTTCTTTTGATTGTGCAGGAGCATTAGGGTATTAGTTATGGTTCTCAACCTAGCAGATTTATCTTTATATTTTGAAAAATATCCTTGTATTCTTAATTCATTATGTTTAACAGAATAACCCTTGATGATCAGCAACTGAGGAAGTTCATCGTGTTCATGATTAATCCATATGCATGTCTTATCCCTTGAATTTCCATAATCAAAGTAATAATCAACATCATTTACTGTGGAAAGGAAAAATACAACCTGATGTATCTCTGGTCCTGTTGAACATGCTTGTTCATTGCTAGCTGATCTTCCATTTGTCATTATATTTTCATTGCTTGGCTCAATATTTAGTCTCACTTCATTTTGAAGGATGTATGACTCTTGATGCATTATTTCTTCATCTTTATCCATATTTATTCCTCCATTCTGGACGTTCAATTTATCCTCTAGTTTAGGAAACTTCTCAATATTTTCTTTAATTTCCTGCACATCAGCATCTAAATGAGTATCCTTATCATCATAACCTGACATAAAGAAATTTATCATTTCTAAATCACTTGACTGTAAAGGAGAATTGGCATTCAACTGATAAGAATACTTCCCTGTTTCATTTTCAAAATTTTTCTGGAGTGACGTTTGATCATGCACAACAACTCCAAAGTCTTCTACATTTTCATCCTTCAGGAAGTGTTTATTAAGTAATTCACATCTTTTATCCAGTAAAGTGCCTGGTTCCATTAACCTGCAACATTCTTGTATTTGACCATTCAATTCAACCTAGTTAGGCAGTAAATCAGCATTTATCTTCTTTTCTATGACTCCATTAGTCACTATCATAGGAGCTTCATCATCAGCAGTGCATTTAAATTGTTCTACTATTTTTTTACACTTCTCTTTACCATAGAATGACTCCAGGAAAGATGTTTCATCTTCTTTGTCAAAAGTATTAGGATCAGAATAAAAAATATTATCCTGATGAGTAGTTTCTTCTCTAGAATTTTCACAAGATTCATACCTGCATACTGACTGGTCCTTACTTGTATTAGGAAGTAGAGAACTCCTATCAATATCACCATAAAATGACTCAAGGAAAGACATTTCACTGTCTTTAACCTCTAAGACCGGTTCAGCTATTGTATTTTCTAGAATCTTCTTCAACATGACCAAGCAAGGGTAGCAATCTCTTTCTGAATGCTCTTCATCATGTAATCTGCACCAGCTTTCAATCAAGACATCCTCAATGGATAAACCTAATATTTGACTACATTGTATGTTTCTAGACAAATATAATTCAAAATCTTCGGAATGATCCACTTCAGTGTCTGGACAACTAATAACTTCTGGTGCTGTCTCTGCTTGTTGTTCCAGAATTTCCTCATTTCGCTGCTCTAGAACTTCTTCATTTTCTTGGAAAATTTCAACCCTGAACACATCTGGGAAGAATATTAGTCCTTTCAAATATAAATCCAACCTTGTAAGGAAAGTTAAACAATTTATTTCGCTGTGTTCCACAGTCTGGTGTATCCTGCAACAGGTGGATAAACCAAAGTTAGACAAATTGTGAGGGTAAAGCTACTTATTCAAAGTTTCCTGAAATAAAGGGATGTTAATTTGACAATTGCCTTCATATGCATCCATCAAAATGAGACTCTATTTCAATTCTTTAGGATTTTTTTTATTTATTTAGAATTTTAATGAGATCTAACATATCTCAGAATGAAACTTGAAAGTTTGGAAAATCAAACAAATCTTTGAGGCTTTGAGCTAGATCTTTGCAAAGGTGCAACCACAACCTCTCAGATAAGAGATATTTGCAGACATTTAACTCAAATGACGAAATATTTATGCAATATTTACAGAAATCCAGAGATTTCCTTGTTCAGGCCCTCCTTCTAGCGCCAATTTATGTTGATGATGATGTTAGTCATAAACAAACATAGAATAAAAGTTACACCTCAACCTTTATTCATCTTGAAAGATACGATGAATTCAAAGAATTCATGATCCCAAGTCTCCATTAATTAGTTCATAATCTACTGACGTTACTCAGTGGTTGATGTGTGTTGCTGTTAATCGTTCAGGGGCCTTACGTTCTTCAGTAATTTCTGCAAAGTTCATCATTATTTCTCCAAATATCTTGCTCTGCATAAATCTCCAATAATTCTACCTCCGCACTGTGAATTTAGTCAAATAATGTGCTTATAGGTTGATATTTGCATGATTTCTACCATTATTTATGATTCTTTGCATGATATTTTCAATACTACATGCATTTAACTCAAATATGCTAATGATTTTCAGTTCCCTACGGGATGTTAGCATACCTCTCTATTTCTGCTTGTTATTTGTCATGACTTGTAGTTATGGTGATGAATTTATGAAATTAAAAAAAGGAAAAGGGTTAAAGAATGAGATTCCCAAAACTACTTGACTGAGATCACTGATCCACATACAAGCTCCCATACATGCAATGAAAAGAAGGAAACTAGAATCATACTTCACCAGGACATTCCACAAATCCACATGATCCAGTGCAAATCTTCAAAGGAAAAGTTGACAACAACATGTAATGAAATGAAAGCGCTTCTAGTTGAACACAGCATTCACCAGTACATATCCAGAAATCAACATGAAGATTACGTAAAATCTATAATCAAGATGTAATCTGAAACTTCATATCCATTCAGTATGCTCAAGAACAGGTACACTTACAGTGATCTAAAGAAAGAACCTTGACATTTCAACTATTCAATCCTCATTAGTCTTAGCAATTTGACCTTGTATTTGATTCTACAGTAATTGGCCTTATTGTGCCAGATGTTCCAATGTATATCCTTTATGACAAGTTCTGGCCCATATATAGAACAAATGCCAGAAAATAGTTACAATGATCCAAGGATCAAGATCCTCCCAGAACAATCAATGGTCCAGATGAATAGCACGTGCTCTGCCAGTTGACAAATGTATAGCTGGCACAGAATATTCCAGCATCTTTGATTTGATTCGGTCTCCAGTTGGCAGACAACATATTTGACAATATCTTCCCCATTGCTCAGGGTCATGTTGCCTGCCAGTTGGCAATTTTTAGCCACTTCGTACAGCTCCAACATCCTGCAACAAATAGACAAGAATTAAGCATCATTATTTAATAACTAGCAGGAAAATAAACATTTACATTTTATCAGGCTGTGAATGTGCAAACCTATATATATCGGGTTATGAATATTGAGCATATGAGAAAATTCGTGCAACTAAATGCCCATAGGTGGTCAAGAGGGTCTGGGTGACTATCGTTGACTGGAAAACATGCTGTCAGGCCCTAAAATAGTTTCAATATCTGATCAGGTCCAGCCATGGTCATTTGAGCGATTTTTGATAAAAATATCAAAAATGTAATTTTTTTCGTATTTTCTACATCTTAGTAAATTGCATTTTCAGAGGCCTTCGGAGCGAAATTAGGGCTCAACATTGGCGTTAAGCCTAAGTGACTGGGCAACTCAAACTAGATAACTAGTTTATCTTTCCAGTGAGTCCAAAAAGTTCAAATTCTGATAACATGGCTAGGAGTTATGACCCTGCCAAGGGGAAGGTCAAAAATTTCCTAATTTTTGAGTTTCTCTGAATTTTTTGCAAATAGTTTCACCTTCCGGTAGCCTTTTTTGTATTCCAAGGGTGATGGGGACCTTTCATATGATCCGCAAGCCTTACATTTTCAATTATCGCATGCATAAGATCATGCATATGCAATACATGCGCTTCTGTTCACTAAATTCCATTGAATAAGACTATCGGGTCCGGGTATGCGCATTAGCTAATATGAGGGATATTAACTAATATGACTCTCTTCATAGATCAGGATATGATGATGATGCCATCATCATGGACAGGCTTCGTTAAAATGTGAAAGGCTGACGTCATGGTCATGCTGAGAAATCAGGGGGATCTGAAATATGACCCCCGCAACTAAAATGCCCCCTGGAAAAAATCAGGAGGACGTCAACAGATGGAAGACCTCATTTGTCGCTATGTCATTATGATGTCATGGTCATGTTAGCAGATCGGAGTAATATTCTGCGGCAGGGTGATATTTGGATATCAGGTGATGTTCAAATATGATGATCCCCTTGGTGTAATATGATCATCCACCTCTGAGCGGGAAAACCTACATCGAAAGATCCGGTGATGTAGAGATGTCGGGTGATGTTTCAAGATGATGATCCCTTGGACTAAAATGACCCAGTGTCGAAATATCATGATGACATCATCAGGATATCAACTTGGTTCAGCGTTATGGCACTATGACGTCATCGTCATATTATGTGAGCAGGATCATGATCATCCTCCTCGAGAGGAAAATATGATATTACGTCATCGTCATGATTGTTTCATTGTTTATCAGACTTGAATGACATCAACAGGATAATGGCTAGGGGGATATTTCGTGGCAGGAGGATATTTGGAAATCAGGTTACATTGAGAAATATGATCCTCGCAAAATACATAAGGATGTTGACGGGTAAAAGTCACCATCACCTAAAATTGACGTCTGGATATTTGGACCGCATGATTTATCAGGTGATAAATTAGATTAGGATGACCTTCTGTAATATGACTGATGTTAAGAATTATGATCCTCTTGCTGTGACTATCAGGTTTGACTCAAACTTTGACCATTCATAACTTTCACACCCTAGCGAATATCAGGGTGATGCAAAAGGCAAACCTGCATGAATTTTGATGCTCTTTCTAGATATGAGGTTACTGGAATAAAATATGAACTTTGACAAACTAACTTCATGATGATGACTTACCCAGCCTCCCATACATGATGATCTACATGACTTACTTTCTACCAAAACCACCAGAAAGCACAAAAACAAGCCAAGCAAAAGTTGGGTCCCTATTTTGCCAAGACAAAATGGGGTGTGTTGTGTAACCACACAACAGGTCTCTATTCCATTGATGGAGCTAATGAAAGTTGAAGAATTCAGAAATAAAACGTTGTCCTTGATTTTAGGAGTACCCTATCAAGCTAATCAGAATATTGACACTCAGGGTAAGAAACAAGCATATGCATTAGTTAGAGCAATCAAGAGCTTCAGGCCATATTTAGTAGATTCTTAGATAGTTGTAGATGTGCCCCATGCAGCAGTTAAAGATATTTTTACTCAGTAGGAGGTAACTGGAAGAAGATGTAGATCGATAAATAAACTACAAGAATTCAACATAGAGATACAGATCACAAAGTTGGTAAGGGGACAAGGTTTGGCAAAGATAATGATAGAATCAAATCTGGAAGCATGCCAAGTGAACATGGTGCAAAATGAAACTGTTAATATGTCAGAATCTGATTGGTATAAGGACATTGTATATTACTTGCAAAATTTGAATTGTCCTTCCCACTTTAGTGATAGTCAGAAAAGGACCTTGAAGTTACATGGAATCAAGTACATAATTCTTCAAGGAGAGCTATATTGGAAGAATCCTGAGGGTGTCCTACTAAGATGTGTGGATGAAAATCAGGCTGCTGATATTTTAAATGATCTGCACAAAGGAGGATGTGGTGGACATTACGCTGCCAGGACAATAGCCCACAAAATTCTTAGAGCAGGATATTGGTGGCTAGCTCTCTTCTCAGACGCACAAAAGTTGGTAAGAAAATGTGACTCCTGCCAAAGGTTTTCAGGGAAGCTCAAATATGAAGGTGCATTACCCCTTAGGACTATAACTGTAGAAGCTCGATTTCAGCTATGGGGGATTGATTTTATAGGGGAAATCTTAGAAAAATCAAGCGAGGGACATAGTTAGATTATGGTTACTACTGATTATTTTACCAAATGGGTTGAAGCCATTCGAACTAAAAGAGCTACAAGCAAAGTGGTGATGGATTTCATTCCAGAAAATATTATTATCAGATTTGGAGTGCCAGCTACAATTGTCACAGACAATACCATGTGCTTTAGATCTGGTGAATTTGTTGATTTTTGCAAAAAATATGGGATCAATCTATCATATGCATCACCATATCATCCACAGGGGAAAGGTCAAGCAGAATCAAGAAACAAGAGCCTCATGAAAATCATTAAAAGGATGTTTGATAAGAGCAAAAGGGCATGGGATTCAAAGTTAAAGATGGCACTATGGGCCAATGGGATGATAGTGAAGGAATCAATTGGAAGATCACCTTTTGAGTTAGTGTATGGTGCACCAGCTAAGCTACACGTGAACAACCTTTTGCTAGTCTATAGATTTATACAAGAAAATGATACAGAGGTTGAGGACTCAATGACTAAAAGGATAAATCAGCTTGTTGCATTAGATGAAATCAGAAGACAGGCACACATGACAAATATCAAGAAACAACAACAGTTGAAATATTTGTTTGATAGAAGAGCTACTGAAAGGAGGTTTCAAATAAATGACTTGGTCCTTGTTTGGAATACAAAGAGCTAGGATAAAGGTAAGCATAATAAATTTGAGCCATTATGGATGGGTCCATATCAAATTGGCAATATTCATGGAGAAAATTCCTACTTCCTCCAGGCCCTGAATGGTGAAATACTGGAATTGCCTGTGCATGGTCAATTCCTCAAAGCTTATTTTTCATATGTAACCTTTTCCATGCACATTTGTAAATTATTTGTAAATTGCTTTGTATAGTCGGTGTTGTGCATTTTTTTGTGTGTTTTGCCTGGTCTGCCCCAGGGTGATCTGGTTCTTGCTGTAGCTTTATGCCTGCACGTCCCCAATCAGAGCCTATGTTACCGCCTGCATGAATAGTCAAGTTTCAAGCATTTAATTCTGTAGGCACCCTCCCTAAAAAGTCCAAAAAAGTTCTAAGTCTCTGAGCCTCCTCATCATATTTCTGTCAGCCTGATATCCCGGGGGGTCATGTTTTAAATATCAGGTGATCTTAGTCAGGATCACCCCCATGTTGTTTTATCACCTCGATGTTGTGGACGTTACATATTTGTGGGGGGTGATATGTGCATGTCTACCAGCTTTATCACATTCCAAAGGAGGGGGTGATATTTTGAACATCAGTCATATTCAAAGATCACCTCCGATGTTACAATGAAGCTATAGTGCGCCCTGATATTTGTGCGGGGGGTGATATTTCTAATATCGAATGATTTTCTGAATATCACCCTTGCTACCAAAGATCACCCCAGTATGAATATGATGGTGACGTCATTAGGATGGTAATGCAGATTAGGGTGATGCGATATATCAGGGTGATATTTCATATTGGATGAACATGCAAGCTGGTGGTTCGCCAATATAAGGGGTCTGGTTGACGGGATATCATGCAAGAGGATCATCGGTGTGACAAGTGGTGTCAGTGGAGATGAAGAATATTGCTCTGATAGTAGGAGCTACCCCGATGGGATCTAGGTTGGTGTCGTCAAAAGCAAAATCACCAACATCATACATGCTCATGGCCCTGCTTATAAAGTGTTGAGGAGGTTGCTATGGGGTGCATGTGGGATAACTATTTCCTGCATGATTTGAAATATCAGGGTCATGTTTCTTAGTGGGAAGAATTGCAAAGTACACAATATACTGCACTTCCTGATGGCCACGGGTTGGTATGCCATTAATCACGGATGTTATAGGGTATGGTTGAGGCCATGGATGGATCAACCACCTGTTTGATGATGTGAATCCCCAGGTGGTGACGCAGGGCTCGAGACCTTCTTGTCTCCTCCTCTACCTGCTGCATTTATTATTTGAGCACCATTTTCTCATGATGCATGCTATCTGGCAAATTTTTGAATTTTTCCATGTAATTAATGTTGAGTGCACTCTCCTGCTGTATATAGCAGACTGTGTTGCTCATTTGTGGTGGTTGAAAAACTGGAAGAAATCTGGGTGCTGTAATAAAATATAACTTCATTGGTGGCTCTATTCTGGATATCTTGTGAGTTTATGAGTCTCATGTTGTATGTTTTATGCATAAATTTACTGGTTTCATGTTGTTTTAGATGAGTAATGTTGTATTGCATGTGTTTTGTTATTTGTCTCCCAGTTGAATGTGTTCTTCTTCTGAATCTAAATAGCTAAGGGGTGTCTAAGATTCTAGTATATGGGTTTGTCATATTGAATACTGTTGCAAGTATGAAGGTGAACCAGTGTTGTCATTGATGTCAACATACTCATATTGCATTGACAAGAAGGATTGGATGGACAGTGTGCTGAGGATATTGAGAAAATTAGCCTCAGTCAGAAACAGTGAAGAACAGTGATGAGAAGAAGGAAAATGTATTGTATAGGTTGAGAACCGGAGGATGCAGATCAAAGGGTTTGTAGATATGTGTCCTGAGATGTTTCAGTCAAGATTTCAGAGGTCCGCATGAAGATCTGAAGAAGTTATGGTTGTCTGTGTGGAACTGGTTCCGGCAAGTGTTCAGAGGTGACAGAGGATCACAGAAAGGTCCGGTGAGGTCTAGAATTGTATAATCCTAATCTGCGGATTGGAAGGAGTGTTTGGGATGTCCTTGTGATGTGTCATCTCGAGTTGTGTATGATTTTGAGGTCTGGAAGTGCCTTTTGCATTGTGACAGTGGCGACAGACTGTGTTCTTGAAGTTTCGGATGAGGAAGAGAAGAGATTCCAGTAAGTAGAGAAAGTGCAGATGTACCTGGTCATTCAGGCAGGCTTGTGAAGGTTCTTGGATCATGATGAGGTTGTGTTGTTGGTCCTCATTGATGGTAAAGCCCGGAATTGAAGATATTGTTCCGGATGAAGTTCTTGTTCCGACTAGCCAACCGGATGAGTTGTTCATCCTGCGAATGATCTTGTGATAGCTGACCGGATGTGTTATTCATCTTGCGGATATTCTTATGGTTGATTGCCGACTTAGATGATTGTTCCTAAGTCGATGTCCTGTATAAATAAAGGTTTTTGAGTTCATTTCGAAGGGTGGATTATGTGGATGAGTGGAGTATAGCAAAGAGAAGTGCGAAGGGCAGAGCAGAGACTTTTGGGCTTAAATGGAATTGATCCAGACATGGTAGAGATGTCATTCTCCAGTTCAAGATTGTGATTCTTATCACCTTGTAGACAGTGTGTCTCCTTGTAGGCAGTGGGCCTCTTTGTGAGTAATGTGCTCAGGTAGTGAGCCCTAATTGGCAAGTGCCATTCTTTTTTCTTATTCTTCTAACAGAGAATAATCCTTGGGTTAATCACCCCATGGTTTTTCCCTTAACCGGGTTTTCCACGTCAAAATCTTGGTGTTCAATGTGTTGATGTTTATCTGCTCTTGTGTTTGTGCATTATGCTTTCATGGATGATTAATTGATATACTGTTAACTAACAAAGAAGAATCAAGTGTTTAAAGTAGAGCAGGTTTTTATACAACTGATTCACCCCCCCTCTCAGTTGTATGCCCTAGATCCAACAATTGGTATCAGAGCCAAGTTCCTCTGAAAGAAGCTTAACCGCTTGAGGAGATCCAAGGTATCATCATACAAGAAGGATAGTTCAAAGTTTGATGGAACCAACTTCACTCTTTGGAAAGGTCGCATGAAATGTCACTTGGAATGTATGGGAAAAGCATACTTGGCCATGGTCTCAAAACCATATGTACCTCCATAAGGTGGTCCGACAACTCTGAATGAAATCATAGATGCTGAAAATAATCTGTGGACCAAGGAAGCTCTGCTAAGCACATTGAACGACTCAGATCTCTCAAATGTTATTGACCTACCAACTGCATATGAGATCCTGACTAAATTGGAACTTCTGTATGAAGGAGATGAGTTTGTCAAGAGTGCAAGGTTGCAAAGTCTGAAAGGGAAATTTGAAAGATTGAAGATGAGAGATGATGAAAACATCACTACCTTTATGCCAAGAGTGAATGAGCTGGTATGTGGAATTAGAAATGCTGGTGGAACTCTGGATGAAAATGAGATTGTTTGCAAAATCCTTAGATCCCTTCCTGCTGCCTACAAAATCAAGGTTGCTGCCATTGATCAATTCAGAGCCCAGACAACTGTCACAAGAGAACAATTGGCTGGCAAACTAGCTGCATTTGAAATGACCAAGTTTGGAGATGATCCTCCCAAGACTGAATCTACTTTCAAAGCCAGTGCCTATGTAAAAGGCAAACAGAGATTTGATCCAGGTGAAAACTCTTCAAGGAAGATGTCATGGTATGATCAAGCAAGAAGAGACATGGAAGAAGAAGAAGCAGAAACAGCTCAACTTGAAGTCCTCATTGCAAAGAGACTGCCAAGAGGATCCGGTAAGTATGAAGGAAAACTACCCTTTAAGTGCTTCAACTGCAATAAGATTGGTCATTTGCTTCAAGATGTCCGGAAAGGTCTGCAAGGTATAATACTAACAAACAAAGGTTTCAAAAGAACTGCTATTATGTTCATGAAGAAGATGACAATGAAGGAGTAATAGATGATGAATCAGAACTAGGAAGCAAATCTGGAAATGAATGGGTGTTTATTGCCATCAAGGAAGAAGATTCAATATCCTCTGAATCTGTCAATCACAAGGTTGTGGAAAGAGCTTTGGCTGCTCAAGTGGAAGAAAAGGATGATTGGGTCATTGACAGTGGATGTTCTCACCATATGACTGGTGACAAGAATAAATTCTTGAATTTGGAAAGGTATGAAGGAGGAATGGTAAAGTTTGGTGACAATTCTACTGGCAGAATCAGAGATAGGGGAACTATTTCCTTTGATGGAAAGAGTAAAACAGGTAATGTACTATATGTTGAAGAATTGAAGCACAATCTTCTCAGTGTTGGTCAGTTAGTGGACAAAGGCTATGATATCCAATTCAAGAATGGAAAATGCAGAATCTTTACAAGCTCTGGAACTGAAATTGCATCCGGTACTCAAACAAAAGGTAATATCTTTCATCTGGTTGGTTCAAATAAAAGTTGTCTGTTTGTTCAAGTTGATCAGAGTTGGTTATGGCATAGAAGAATGTGTCATGTAAATTTTGATAACATCATCAAGATAAGCAATATTCAGGCTGTAAGAGATCTTCCAAAATTGATGAAACCTACAAATAGTTTGTGCAAAGAATGTCAGCTAGGTAAATAGAGCAGAGTCTCCTTCAAAAGCAAAGATCAGTCCTCTACCGGATTGTTGGAATTAGTACATACTGATCTCTGTGGTCTGACAAGAATCAAGAGTCTGCAAGGTGATAGATATTTCATGTTGCTAATTGATGATCATTCCCAGATGATGTGGGTTACCTTCCTAAAGGAGAAATCAGAAGCCCTTGAGAAGTTCAAAATCTTCAAAGCTATGGTAGAGAATCAAACCGGATTGAAACTAAAGTGTCTAAGGTCTGATAGAGGTGGTGAATTTACATATGGTGAGTTCATTGACTTTTGTGAGAAGCAGGGTATAAGGAGACAATTGTCTACTCCTAGGACTCCACAGCAAAATGGAGTAGTTGAGAGAAAGAACCGAACCATCCAGGAAGCTGCCAGGACAATGATGTTGGAAGCAAATGTCCCTCAAATGTTTTCGAAAGAAGCTATCAGCACTGTAGTCTACACTCTCAATCGAGTTCAAATCAGAAACAACACCGGTAAGACCCCCTATGAACTCTAGTTTGGCATCACTCCTACTGTGAAGTATTTCAGAGTATTTGGTAGCAAGTGTTATATTAAAAGAGATGAAGATCTAGGAAAGTTTGATGCTAGAAGTGATGAAGGAATCTTCTTGGGTTACTCCACTCAAAGCAAAGCATACCAGTGTTACAATAAGAGATTGAGGAAGATGATAGAAAGCACTAATGTAAAAGTTGATGAAGGAATTGAGAAGCCCTCAAGATTTTATGAGTTTGATGAAGATGATCAAGATGGTGTTCAGGTTCAAGGAACTCAATCCTCTCTGGTAAGTCAGAGTCAGCCTGGTTCGGTAAATCAGGAAGAAGAGATAGGTCTAAGTGAGCCTAATCAAGAAGCAGCAGTACAGGATACTCCCAAAATTCCAAGGTATGTAAGACAGAACCACTCTGAAGATCAGATCATAGGTGACAGAAACAAAGGTGTGCAAACTAGAAGGAATGTTGCTCAAAATCAGGATGAATGTTGTCTAATTTCAAAGATTGAGCCTAAAACAATAAAGAAGCTTGCAATGATGAAAACTAGACCAAAGCAATGGAAGATGAATTGATGCAAATTGAGAAAAATCATACTTGGGATCTTTTTCCTAGACCAAGAGATAGGAATGTGATTGGAACCAAATGGGTCTTCTGGAACAAACTGAATGAAGCTGGTGAAGTAATTAGAAATAAAGCTAGATTGGTCTGCAAAGGCTACTCTCAAATAGAAGGAATTGATTTTGAAGAAACCTTTGCTCCGGTGGCAAGAATTGAAGCAGTCAGATTACTCCTTGCATTTGCTGCCTTCCAAGACTTCAAGGTATATCAGATGGATGTCAAGTCTGCCTTCCTAAATGGTGATCTGGAAAAAGAAGTTTACATTGAACAACCGGCTGGATTTCAATTGTCTGATAATGATGATATGGTCTGCAAGTTGAAGAAAGCTTTGTATGGATTGAAGCAAGCCCCAAGAGCATGGTATGATAGGTTGGATAAGCATCTTGTGCATATTGGATTCAACAAAGGTACTGCTGACAGTAACTTATATTTCAAAATTGATCATGAAAACATTTTGATTGTTGAAGTATTTGTGGATGATATCATTTTTGGAGGAAGAGATAGTATGTGCAAAACTTTTGCAAATCAGATGAAAAGTGAGTTCGAAATGTCTATGCTTGGTGAAATGAATTTATTCTTGGGTCTGCGAATTACTCAAAAAAAGAAAGGGATCTTCATTTCTCAGACCAAATATGTAAAAGAATTATTGAGGAAATTTGGTATGGAAGATTCAAAGCCAATGAACACTCCTAGGGCAACCGGATGTAAGTTGAGCAAAGATGATGATTCTCCAAAGGCAGATCAGACAAAGTATAGATCAATGATTGGTGGATTGTTGTATCTCACTCAGACTAGACTAGATATAATGCAGGCTGTTGGTCTTATGGCAAGATTCCAGGCTGATCCTAGAGAATCTCATGTTATGGCAATCAAAAGAATTTTTAGGTACTTGAAAGGAACAGTTGAGTATGGTCTATGGTACCCTAGAGATCTGGATTTCTCTCTTCATGCTTACATAGATGTAGATTGGACAGGAGATGTGGATGACCGGAAGAGCACCAGTGGTGGAGCATTCTTTTTGGGAAAGAGATTGGTTTCTTGGCTAAGCAAGAAACAAGATGCAATATCTCTGTCTACAACTGAAGCAGAATACATTACAGCAGCAGGTAGTTGCACTCAAATCTTATGGATGAAGCAGATGCTAAGAGACATTAAAGTTGAATATGAGGAGCCTATCACAATTTTCTGTGATAATTCAAGTGCAATTAATATTTCTAAGAATCTGGTATTGCATTCTAAGACTAAGCACATATCTATCAAGTTTCACTTTTTGAGAGAACAAGTGAACAAGGAAGAAGTTAGATTAGAGTATGTTCCCTCCAAGGATCAGATTGCGGATATCTCTACTAAACCTCTTCCCAAGGACTCTTTTGAATATCTCCGGGAGAAGTTAGGGGTCATGGCCCCTCCAGTAATGAACTAAGATGCACTGATGTGCATCAGTCTGGTGGATATCACAGTCATATCTTGTGATCTGGATTGATGATGGGGAGCTGCTACTAAGAGGGAGCAGCTGGTATGATTCTGATGTGTAGAATTGCAAGTATGAGCCCTTTGCCATTGATGTCAAAGGGGGAGAGAAGACATGTGAAAAACAAGTGGCTGTTGATCAAAGGGGGAGCAGTAAACGAGGAGAAGACATGTTACTGATAGGGGGAGCTATGACAGAAAGGAGAAGTTCTTGTCTTGATGGTTTTTCACATCATATGTTGCCATCAATGACAAAGGGGGAGATTGTTGCAAGTATGAAGGTGAACCAGTGTTGTCATTGATGTCAACATACTCATATTGCATTGACAAGAAGGATTGGATGGACAGTGTGCTGAGGATATTGATAAAATTAGCCTCAGTCAGAAACAGTGAAGAACAGTGATGAGAAGAAGGCAAATGTATTGTATAGGTTGAGAACCAGAGGATGCAGATCAAAGGGTTTGTAGATATTTGTCCTGAGATGTTTCAGTTAAGGTTTCAGAGGTCTGCATGAAGATCTGAAGAAGTTATGGCTGTCTATGTGGAACCGGTTCCGGCAAGTGTTCAGAGGTGACAGAGGATCACAGAAAGGTCCGGTGAGGTCCGGAATTGTATAATCCTAATCTGTAGATTGGAAGGAGTGTTTGGGATGTCCTTGTGATGTGTCATCTCAAGTTGTGTATGATTTTGAGGTTTGAAAGTGCCTTTTGCATTGTGACAATGGCGACAGATTGTGTTCTTGAAGTTCCGGATGAGGAAGAGAAGAGATTCTAGTAAGTAGAGAAAGTGCGGATGTACCTAGTCATTCAGGCAGGCTTGTGAAGGTTCTTGGATCATGATGAGGTTGTGTTGTTGGTCCGCATTGATGGTAGAGCCCAGAATTGAAGATATTCTTCTGGATGAAGTTCTTGTTCCGACTAGCCGACCGGATGAGTTGTTCATCCTACGAATGATCTTGTGATGGCTGACCGGATGTGTTATTCATCTTGCGAATATTATTATGGTTGATTGCTGACTTAGATGATTGTTCCTAAGTTGATGTCCTATATAAATAAAGGTTTGTGAGTTCATTTCTAAGGGTGGATTATGTGGATGAGTGGAGTATAGCAAAGAGAAGTGCGAAGGGCAGAGCAGAGACTTTTGAGCTTAAATGGGACTGATCCAGACATGGTAGAGATGTCATTCTCTAGTTCAAGATTGTGATTCTTATCACCTTGTAGATAGTGTGTCTCCTTGTAGGCAGTGGGCCTCTTTGTGAGCAGTGTGCTCGGGCAGTGAGCCCTAATTGGCAAGTGCCATTCTTTTTTCTTATTCTTCTAACAGAGAATAATCCTTGGGTTAATCACCCCATGGTTTTTCCCTTAACCGGGTTTTCCACGTCAAAATCTTGGTGTTCAATGTGTTGATGTTTATCTGCTCTTGTGTTTGTGCATTATGCTTTCATGGATGATTAATTGATATACTGTTAACTAACAAAGAAGAATCAAGTGTTTAAAGTAGAGCAGGTTTTTATACAACTGATTCACCCCCCCTCTCAGTTATATGCCCTAGATCCAACAAATACTTGATCTTTTACTTTTTCTTGAGGGGTAGATTAAAATGTTTCAGGTTAAGTGTTGGGAAGAATATATTGCAGTAAGGATGTTGTAAGCATAGGTAACTAAATACTTTATTTTGGGAAGTATCTGTATGGCAGATACTAAACAACCCCCCTTGAAATCCAATCTTTGGTATATGTTTATGCTGACCATTCACATGTGTATGTCTACTGACTCCGGGCCCTAGATAGGCACCAATCTAGTGTTGTATTGAGGTTACACCCCAGGTTCTAGTTTTGTAGCCAAATACAAAATCAAACTTAAAACTTCAAAACCAAACCATTAGGACCTTAGAAGTAGTTTTAGTATCAAAATCCTTTGTCTCACAACTGAACATAGGCCCAGAGCTAGCCCCTTTGCACTTATCTCACAGTTTTGGTCTAAAAAAAGGAGGATTTATCTACTTTGGATCAACATCCCAGTCAATCCATAACCATATCTCATGGATGTTGAATACAGAATACCCCCCTTGGTTTTACAGAGCCTAAAAAAGAAGAGATATTATAGAGTCTATCTCCTGTACTGTTGGTCGCTGGCCCAAAAATCCTATTGATCATTGATGGCTACCTTGTAGGGGTAACTAGGAATAAGCATCCAGTCAGATTGAGAAGCAACAGGTACCATAACTTTACCCCTACAAGTTGGACCTAAGACATTAGATACTCTTTTTCATGTTATGCGTAGCTCACTTTCATATAATATGATTCATGGTAGACCATGGATTCATGCCATGGGGGTAGTTTCGTCTGCCCTTCATCAGTCACTTAAGTTCGTTTATCAAGATAAGCTCTACACTTGGAAAGACGATCCTAAACCGAATACTTGTTCACATATTGAAATGCCAAAACATGTTAGAAATTAGCAAAGACTAAACAACTTACAAGTTCATTCAACAATGCCTCTTGCCACAGATAATGTTGTGCAAAATTATCAACCATCGAATGCACTTTTTGGTGATGACTGGGGTTCATTAGATTTTAATCCTTGCAGTATAGGGGAATACAAACTTAATAACCTTGACACATCAAAAGTAGCATCAATCTCATCAAAGAAATCTTTTGAAGCTCCTAAGAAAACAAAAGTCTCCTTGGTTAGAAATAACAACATTACTCTCACTTATACTACAAATTATGAGACCTATGAGGCCTTACCATCTTATAAATAAATGTACTCTCTATATGGTCATGGATTTCAAATTTTGTACAAAAACTGTGACTATGTAGGTAATGGATGTGGTGCAAATTAACAAGGGATACAAGTACCTATAGAATTGAATTCAAGACATTATTCTAGTGGCATTGGATATAATCCTCTTAAAGAAAAGAAAGCCTCTCATCATCCTAAACTTAATATTAATGCAATATCAACAAGCCCAAAGAAAAATGTGAGATATCTTGAGCTAGAAATCCACACTTGTCATAGCAACTATTATAATCGCTCTCAATGATGGCTCCTTCATAGATATGTATGTTCTCAGCATCGAGTTTTATCAGGTAAGTATTTCTAATGCTTTACCTCTATGTTGTACTTCCCCTGTGTTGTACTATATGTTGTTTAGGCCTCCTAGGATGACCCTTGATTCTGTTGTAAGATCAAGGATACTATGAGATCACCTCTATTGTGACCCTTCTTCTATTTGTATCATCATTCTTCTATATTGCTTCTCCTTTATTTTCATTGTGTGTTGTGTCTTACAGACATAGTGTAATGTCCCCTTCTAGACTCATGGTTAGTCCATCATAGAATTCATGTAGACTAGCCATTTGGTTAAGTGATGAAGAATGAAATATTTAAAAAGTCACTTAAGTCATTTTATGGAGCGCTCACATTGGGAAATATTAAAAAATTGAAATTTAAAGAAATATTTCCCTCCAAAGCAAAACACCCTCCTCTTGGAGAGTTTTAAAAGAGGGAAAAGTGCCTCATTTGAAATAGGCATGCTTTATGATATCTCCTTTTTTTCAGCACTGTTAGAGTCTTCTATTGTGGAGGTTTGAGGATTCAAACTAGAGGCTTGTGGAGACGGAAACCTCCATAGGTAACGACATTCTATAGGTGTGCAATACCACCCAAAGGTTCCATTGATGGTGGATGCATTTAATATTCCATTGTGCCAGAATGGAGTTCGTGTAATGAGTTTCTGGATTCATTGTTCATATCATTTGCAAATTTTGTGAAGATTGTCTATGTAGATTTGATTGACTGATTTCATGGCTATTTAGAGCATATTTATCAAGGGTTTGGAGCTGATTTTGTTGCATTGCTGGCTGAACCCCCTTATGCATGGCCGTACCATTTCTAGCAGCTATTTGGTGTGAGTTTTGATAATAATCTTTCTCTATATTGGTCGCCCTACTATGGGAACTATTGCAGATCAGTCTTAGACTAGATTCAAGGAGTTTCCAGTAGATTTTATTGCATATCTCACTTGTAGCTAGTCGTACAATACCCTTGGAGGACGTGGGTCTTTGGTGACTCATTTGTTGTTTGTTGCAGCTTCATTTCTCCTCTATTGGAGGCGTTTAGATCTCTCATATAATTGTAATCCATTGTCATGACCAATACTTTCAGTCTAATGGTGATTTAAAGCATTTCTAGCCATACCCATTAGTTGGTCTAGCGACAACATAAAATTGAAGTTGTATTTCTACACATGGGTATGTGATAGTAATTGTTTATTGGCCATTTTACTATCTGGGTATCTATTAGCTCCTTCATATTCATTGTATATTTTTTGGGTTTGCAATATATGCTATATTTTGTATGCTCCGGCAACACATTTGCAGCAAACTAAAAAGCCCTTCTGCATCCTTCTGTCTAGTCTGAAAGAACACAAAAATAAAAATAAAATAGCACATAAAAATATTTTAAAAATATACAAACGGGTTCAGCACCTTACAGTGGTATCATAGCTATGATCTTGCCATCCTGTGAGGTGAAATAGACATGTAGAAGTGAAAATGAGATATGTGACTGGCAGATTGATATTCCTTCAGGAATACCAGAGCAAGGCAAGGAACACAGATTCCACAGTTGATAGTTCCAGAGAATCCAATACCCATAACAGATCCTTTTGAGTCAGACCCAGAGATAGAGGTAGTAGCTACAGAGGATGATTCTCAAGTTTCACGAACAGACCCCTTTTCTAGAGAGTTAACTCCATTTACAGAGCATACAAGGGAAATGGGAGATACAGAGATTGAAGAACCAAGCACACGAGATATCCTCAATGATTTGGCTAGAGTTCAGTAACAAATCGTGGCTAGCTTGGACAGGTCTCAGCAGGCACTTGGGAGGCTTCTTGGCTGATTATTTCTTGAGCTGGAGGAAGATGAGGAGAATATAGGTCAAAACAGGTATAGAAATGATAGGAATGGAGGTAGGAATGACAGGCATGGAGACCAGCATGATAGGAATAGAGACCGAGGAAATGGAGATAGGAATGGTGGCCAAAACATTGCTGATAAAAATGGGCATAAGAATCATGATGGAGAGGCTTCAGTGAATAACCGGGGTGCTACACGACTCACAACTACAGATAGACCAAGCATTTTGAGTTTTAGGCCAAGGGACGAGATACCAGATAGGGATGCTACATAGTTGGAGTTTCAGGAAGAGATCATTAGGGATTGGTAGGCTTCCAGTGAAGAGTTTAGAGCTGAAATGACTTTTAGAGACTACTCAGATCTTCGGATGAGACACAGACCCAGAGGGGGTAATAGACAATAGAATAATGAGCTGTAGAAGAAGGTCAGCAAGATGACCTTACCATATTTTGATGGTTCGGGAAAACTTTGGCAAGAGCGTGGGTACAAAAGTTGGACAGTTACCTTCAGATTAGCCCCATGCAAGAGATAGATGTCATCACATACGTAGCCTTACACTTGGAGGGCAGTGCGTATAAGTGGTGGAGCAATGGGAAGGTGACTCTGGGACATGACCAGATCACATCTTATGTTGAGTTGACAGCCAGACTCATAGACAAGTTCAACAAGAAGGATCTTGAATTACAGTTCAAGGAGTTGGCACAGTTGAGATAGAGTGGATCAGTGGACTCGTACATTTTAGAGTTCTAGGATCTCTCAGTCATGGTTTCAAATATATCAGAAAGGAGGTTGATCATGCTCTTTGTTGATGGATTGTTTGATCCTTTAAGAGGATGGGTGAAGGGCTTAGACCCTATGACATTGCAGGAGGCCACGAAGAAGGCCTATGATATGGAATCGTCCATATGGAGGAGTAAATTTTAGGGTAAGAACTTTTAGCATAGGAGAGATAAGGAGAGAGATAGGAGACCTTTCCACAGGGACTCGGAACACTAGCCACATAAGAGTTTTTCCAGGGTAGATAATGATAAGCTGAATGACCTCAGGAGGAACAAGCTTTGTTTTCACTGCAGAGAGCCTTGGGATCCTAAGCACAAGTGTGCTACCCAAGGGAAGGAAAAATAGATTGAGTACTTCTCAGCAGATGAGTTAGTGGAGTCAGACACTCATTTGGAGCAGCATGTAGAGGATGATGATTCAGGGACAGATGTTGCATCTGAAGTACTAGATAAGGATAATGATACCTCCCTACTCACAACCCACATTTCTAGCATTTAGAGAGAAGGGTCATTCAGGATCCAAGGAGTATTGGGTGGACATAGGTGCATTACCTTGCTAGATATAGGTGCCACTCATAACTCCATAGATGAGGGCTTGGTTGCTAAGAGGGGGTTACAAACAGAGGAGTTTGTGGGATTGAAGGTTAAGGTAGCTGATGAGTTTGTACTCACTTGTACTAGGAGGATCCCCAACTTGACGATCCAGCTAAACCATTATACTTGCCATTCAGAGTTTTATGTGGTTAGCATGGGTGACATGGATGTTGTGTTGGGAATGAAATGGCTTCATGAGATAGGGGAGTTCACTATCAATTTAAGGATAATGGAAATGAAGTTTGAAGTGAATGGAGTTAAGCATGTGCTTAGGGGAATTTTAGATGGTGGATTGAGAGTTGTTTCTCTCAAGCGAATGGAAAGATTGATTTGCCATGATCAGGTACAATCGGCAGCAGAGATATTAGTGATGCCTAAAATTGTGGAGCAATAGAAATGTGAGTATCCACCTGACATATAGGCTCTTCTAGCTAAACACACCAAAGTGTTTAGTGATATTCCACCAGGTAGACCACCCGACAGGGGTATCAAGCATGTGATCGAGTTGGAGGAGGGTACAAAACTAGTGATCACCACACCATACCAGCACCCGAAGAGATCCAAATATGAGATTGAGAAAGCTATCAAAGAGCTTCTCACCATGGGACACATAAGACCGAGTAAGAGCCCATTTGCATCATCCGTTGTGTTAGTAAAGAAAAAGGATGGGACTCTTAGGATGTGCATTGATTACAGGGAACTCAATAAGAAAACAATCAAGAAAAGGTATCCCATACCCAGGATAGATGAGCTTATTGATGAGCAACACGGGGCCTATTATTTCTACAAGATAGACTTGAGATCTAGGTACCATCAGATTTGGGTCACAGATGAGGATGTGGAGAAGACAACATTTAGGTGTCACTATGGGCACTTTGAGTTCTTAGTCATGTCATTCAGCTTGACTAATGCACCAGATACTTTCCAGTCTTGCATGAATAGAGTCTTCAGAGAGTAGTTGAGGAGGTTTGTCCTGATATTTTTTTATGATATCGTGATTTACAACAAGATGTGGGAAGAGCACGTGAAACACATTGACATTGTGTTGAGTATTCTAGAGAGGGAATCTTTATATGCTAAGATGTTAAAGTGTGAGTTTGGGATGACCGAGTTGCTATACTTGGGTCACATCATCAATGCTAGTAACGTGAAGGTAGACTCAAAGAAGATTCGGGCAATAGTAGACTGGCCACCACCAAAGAATCTTACTCAGCTGAAGGGATTCTTGGGCTTATGTGGATATTACCGTAGGTTCATGAAGGGGTTTTCTCAGTTAGCTGCTCCCCTCATAGATTTGACTCGCAAGGATGCATTTAGTTGGACAGGGGGTACAAAAGAGTGCTTTGACAGATTCAAACAAATTATAAGTACATGCCCTGTATTGGCCATGCCAGATTTTAGCAAGCCCTTCGAGTTGCAGTGTGATGCTTCAGGGGAAGTCATTGGTGTGGTAATCATGCAGGATAAGCACCCCATAGTGTTTGAGAGTAGGAAGTTGAGGGGTGTGGAACACAGCTATAGCATTTACAACAAGGAGATGTTAGCCATAATGCATGCATTGGCTAAGTTCAAACAATACCTTGTGGGTAGTAAGTTCATAGTCAAAATAGATCAAAATAGTCTGAAGCATTTCCTTGGCCAGAAAGACTTAAATGAGAGGCAACAAAAGTGGGTCAGCAAGCTACAAGCCTACGACTTTGACATTGTTTATGTCAAAGGAAAGAAAAATGTTGTTGCTGATGCTCTATCTAGGAGGCCCCATTAATGTGCACTTGGAGCCATTGTAGATGATTGGAGGGAGATGATATCAGTTGAGTATGCAAAGGATGCATGGGCTACTAGGATAATTGATGGCACCATCAAGGATGACATGTATATAGTGGTAAATGATTTAATCATTTACAAGAACATGATCTTCTTGGTCTCAGATTCACAGATGAAATAAAAGGTTTTGAGGGCATTCCATGACTTGCTGATGGCAAGAGACCTGGGGTACTTCAAAACTTATAGGCAAGTTAGAGAGAGGTTCACCTAGAAGGGCCTCAAGATAGAGGTGATGCAGTATGTGAGAGACTGCCCGATATGTTAGCAGAACAAACAATAGCACTCATTTCCAAGAGGTTCATTGTAGCCTCTACCCATTCCTGAGAGGAAGTGGGATAGCATTTCTGTGGACTTTATCACAGGTTTACCAAAAGTCCAAGGTAGGGATTGCCTTTTCATGGTAGTGGATAGGTTGACAAAGTATGCACACTTCTTTGCCATCCCTACCACTTTTACTGCAACACAAGTTGCAAAATTGTTCTTTCGTGAGGTATTTCGACTCCATGGGTTGCCTCAGAATATTGTTAGTGATAGGGACAATAGTTTTCTTAGTATTTTTTAGCAGGAGCTCTTTAGGTTGATAGGGATAGAGCTCACACCCAGTACGAGTTACCACCCTTAGACAGATGGTCAGACAAAGATAGCTAATAAATGGGTGGAAGGATACCTCCGAAACTATGTTTCAGGGCAGCAAAAGGCATGGGTTAAGTGGCTTCACATGGGAGAGTACTGTTATAATTCCACATACCACATGTCTATTCAGATGTCATCATTTATGGCCGTGTATGGGTATGAGGTACCAAGCTTTGTTGATTTGTTGTTTGGTGATATCAAAGTGCCGAAGGCCAAAGACCCTCTCTAAGAGAGTCAGGACATCATGAGGTATTTGAAGGAGAACATATAGAAGGCTCAGAATCAACATAAATAGTATGTAGATCAGCAGAGGACTGAGCGGTCTTTTGAGGTTGTGACAGGTTGTATCTCATGCTACAACCCTATAGATAGTCCACTCTCAGAAAGAGTGGGGTAGAGAAGTTGAAGCCACAGTACTATGGACCTTTTCAAATCTCCAAGAGGATTGGAGAAGTGGCTTATGAGTTGGAGCTTCCAACAGGTAGTAAGGTACATAATGTGTTTCATGTATCTCACCTCAAGAAGGCGTTGGGGTATAAGGTGACACCATCAGTAGAGTTGCCTCCTTTTGATGAAGAGGGGAAGTTGATACTGGTACCCAAGGCTATAATTCATACCAGGGAATGTAATTTGAGGAGGAGGATCATCAGAGAGTACTTGGTTAAATGGAAGAACTTGCTCATGGAGGATGCTACTTGGGAGAATGAGCAGATATTAGAGCAGCCTGACTTGAGATTGCTAGAGGCAAGCAATCTTAGGGAGGGCAGACTATAATGTCCCCTTCTAGAATCATGGTTAGTCCATCATAGAATTCCTGTGGACTAGCCGTTTGGTTAAATGATGAAGAATGAAATATTTAAAAAGTCACTTAAGTCATTTTATGGAGCACTCACATTGGGAAATATTAAAAAAGTGAAATTCAAAGAAATATTTCCCTCCAAAGTAAAACACCCTCGTCTTGGAGAGTTTTAAAAGAGGGAAAAGTGCCTCATTTGAAATAGGAATGCTTTATGATATCTCCTTTTGAGCTATGTTAGAGTCTGCTATTGTGGAGGTTTGAGGATTCAAACTAGAGGCTTGTGGAGACGGAAACCTCCATAGGTAATGACATTCTATAGGTGTGCAATACCACCCAACGGTGCCATTGATAGTGGATGCATTCAGTGTTCACATTTGTGCCTGAATGGAGTTCGTGTAATGAGTTTGTGGATTCATTGTTCATATCATTTGCAAATTTTGTGAAGATTGTCTATGTAGATTTGAGTGACTGATTTCATGGATTATTAGAGCATATTTATCAAGGGTTTGGAGCTGATTTTGTTGCATTACTGGCCGAACCCACTTATGCATGGCCGTACCATTTCTAGCAGCTATTTGGTGTGAGTTTGACAATAATATTTCTCTCTATTGGTCAACCTACTGTGGGAACTATTGCAGATCAGGCTTAGACCAGATTCGAGGAGTTTCCAGTAGATTTTATTGCATATCTCACTTGCAGCCAATCGTATAATACCCTTGGAGGACGTGGGTCTTTGGTGACTCATTTGTTATTTTTTGTAGCTTCATTTCTCCTCTATTGGAGGTGTTTAGAGCTCTCATATCATGGTAATCCATTGTCATGACCAATACTTTCAGTCTAATGGTGATTTGAAGCATTTCTAGCCATACCCATTAGCTGGTTTGGCGACAGCATAAAACTAAAGTTGTATTTCTGCATATGGGTATGAGATAGTAATTGTTTATTGGCCATTTTACTATCTGGGTATCTGTTAGCTTCTTCATATTCATTGTATATTTTCTGGGTTTGCAATATATGCTATATTTTGTATGCTCTAGCAACACATCTGCAGCAAACTGAAAAGCCCTTCTGCATCCTTCTGTCTAGTCTGAAAGAACACAAAAATAAAAATAAAATAACACATAAAAAGATTTTAAAAATATACAAACGGGTTCAGCACCTTACACATAGTGTTGCGGTTGGTGACTTGGGGGTACCCTCCTACGTGATTGTCCCTAAGGCACTTATTCTCCTCTCTGATTTGTTTTTTACCTTCTTCTAGTGGCTATATATAGCGAGTGGATGACAAAAAACATATTATACTGATACAGACCAAGTGTCCCTTTAGTGAGAAATCAAAAAATGGACCTAGTCCATACATGACGATGGGGTTGTTATATATTAACCGATGCTTGGCTAGTAGAATGACTCTGTGTCATATCTCTATCTTGATGTTGATATCTTATCTTGCTAACAACACTTTAACAATACTTCTGCTCCGTGCACTTTGATTACCTTGATGTGTTTATGCATTGTTGTTTGTCATGATTATATGGATGATAACACCTTTTCTTGTAGGGATTTGTGTGTTTGTGGGAACATTTGGTGATCGTAAAGTACATGGTACATCTGGGGAGCATGGGCTTTGTGAGAGCTTGTGTTCCCTTGTGTGTTTCTTTCTACCTTAATGTGCTTGATATTGGTATGTGATATCAACCACCTTAAGGTGGGGGCATATATAAGGTAAGCTGTCTATTTTAGATGTTAGTAGCATGTGTTTGAACAATCTGAAATCAATGGCAATCATGTAAGCCCCCTCTATGGAGATAGGATATCGAGAATATCCTTTTATCTTAAGGCCTTCTATGGAAGGCGGGGATGGTGTACTTCTTGAGGAGATTGCACTATCCTATCATTTTTAAAAGTCCTCTACAGAGGTGGGGATCAGTTCTGTTACTAACTCAACCCTTAAGCATGTCTTCAAAAATTGTTGTGGCAAACCCCAATTGTCGGTGTGTGCCTATAATGTGCCTGAGATGGTGGGGGATTAGCAATAAGTTCCTCCCATCACCTTGTTTGCCATATTTTCTCTGTGTTTTTGATGTGTCTTCCATGTGTTTTCTCCCTTGTGTGGCTAACTCGTAGTTGGGCTTTGTATGGTGTGCTTTCCCCTCTTGTGTATGTGTAGCGATGTGCTCCACTTACACTTGAGGTTTTGTATGGCATGTTTTCCCTTTGTGGTTGTATGTTGCATTGTTAATTTTCATATATCTACATTCATTCATTTATATATATAAATGAAAAAGAAAAGAAATAATCATTGCATTCACTATATTCTCTATGTCTTGCGTGTCTTCAATGATGTCTTCTCTATGTTTTTAGTGACTGTAACTATCATCTCCGTGTTTTACGTGCCTATGGTGTGTCTTCTCCGTGCTTGACATGTTTTCTGTGTTTGTTGACCTTACTTTAATGCATGTATTGGTCTTGCGTTTATACATACATTAAAGTGGGGACTAAATGTTAGGTTAGAAAAATGAACCCTTGGGGGCTTTTTCCTATTAAGGTTTAGCTCCCAGTCTTTAGATTGCATTTAGAGCATTTTGAATGATAATTTAGACTACGATGAGAAAACCCATGGGTCTTCTGGCAATTAGGACCTAAGGGGGACTATGTTGATGATCCTAGACCAAAGACAAGGGGGTGGACTAGGGCGCTAGTGCCCTAGTCCAGCCCTATTTTGGGTTTTCTCTAAATTCAAATATTGGTTTTGTGACTGTTATTTGGGTCTCAGGATGACATCATAAGTTTTAATTATTAGACTCTTGGCAGCAATCTTAGTAGTTGCATATATAAACATACTTAGGTTATCATTTTCAAACTAGACGGATATTGTGATTCATGAGCTTATGTTAAAGTGATCAAGGCATTCATTGTGTTATAGAGTAGAGCATTGTTATTGTGTTTGTGTTTGTAGGTTAGATTACACCTTCTCCTGATGGCATTGAAGAGTATCTTCCTTCCATGAGAGATTCATCATCAACGTGACATCTATTGTGTTTGTTTATCATTATCATTTGGATTTTTGCCTCTATCTTTGGGGATACACACTCTCATCTAACAACAATATTTGAAAGACTTAAATGTCTCTCTAGGGCTTGATTGAGACAATCCTCTAAACACCACAACCCCCTCCCACAATCCTTGTGATTGTAGGTTATAGGTATTAGATCTAGAGAAAGTGGAGTTACAGGGAAGATTGGAGGATAGTGTGGATTCAGGATCTAAAAAGAAGTAGACATTGTGTGACATTTTAGGACATGGGTGCTCTCAACATTGTCCTCTGCATATGAAGTTATAGAAACAAACTAGAAAGTGATAAGCAAGGTTAGCAAAGCTTCCAACATCCCAAAGAACATCCACCAGTGGACTAGGGTGCTCTCAATGTTGTCCTCTGCATCTGAATTGCCATAAACTGAAGATACAATAGAGATCAATGTCAAAAGGAGATCAGGACTTCGTGGAAAAACCTATACCTTGGACTTGGGCACCATCACCATTGTCCCTGACATTTCCATTTTTCAAACTGTGAAAAATAGTGGGTTAAGGTTCTCTACCCTTTGTCTTATTTCAATAGCATTTGTTGTAATTTGTAGATTTACTTATTATTTTTCTTAAATTAGGTTTTCAAGTGCATTAAAGCATTAATTAGACATTGTGTGATAACTTCTAAATTTCCTATCTTCCCTTGTGGCAACCCAACCTGATAGGTGACTCTCCCCTTGAGTGGAGAAGCAACTCAGTTGAAAAGCCCTTGGAATGTTTAGTGGAAAGGAGGATTCTACATAAACCCTTGAAATTGGAAAACCCTCTTTTTACCAATAAACTCCCAGAAAGATCTACAAACCTTTCTTATGAATAGGGAGAGGAAGAGCAAGAATGACACTTGTTCTTTCTAGATCAATCACCAATCCTTCTTTGGAAACCACATGCCCTAGAAACTTTCACTCTGTGACAACAAATACACACTTTTTAGGGTTCAATGATATCCCATATTCTCTGCATCTTTCAAAGACCTTTCTTAAATGACCCAAATGGGCAACTATATGCTTGGAATACATAGTCAAATCATCAAGATACACTAAAATAATATCATTGATTAGGCTTTTGAAGGCCAAATCCATTGCTCTCTAAAAAGTGGCTCCAACATTTGTCAATCCAAAAGGTGTCTTTTGATAAGCCAAAGTATCCCACTTGGTGGTAAAGGCTATTTTTTATTGATCTGATTCTTTCACAAGGATTTGATTGTAGCCTGAGTAGCCATCTAGAACTGAAAACCTTTTAGCACCTTCTACTATTTTTAAAATCTACTCAATGGAAGGGAGTGGATAGTGATCCTTAAGTGAGGCCTTGTTCAATTCTCTAAAGTCCACACACAATTTGATTTCCCCATTCTTCTTCCTAATTGGAACTAAGTTGTCTACTCAAGAGGAATGCTTAATGGGATAAATGATCTTAGCCTCTATGAGTTTGTATAGCCCTTTTCTCATTAATGGTTCTATTTTTTTATTGACTGGCCTTTGCTTTTAGCGGACAGGCTTTGCATTAGGGTCTAGGTCAATAGTATGTTGGATTAAACTAGGATCAAACCATCTTAAATCTCTATAATCCCAAGCTATCAAGTCATTAAATTCATTACAAATCTCAATGAAAGCTTGCCTTTCAGCTTGACTACATACCTTGCCATGTTTTAGGAATCGACTTTGTGCAATCTCCACCTCCTCATAGTCCTATTTTTTTTTACTTTCATATTCAGTTTTTCCTTCTTTTGCTAATTATCAACATAAAATATGCTCTCTAAAGTGATCAGCCCTTTGGGCAACTTATTGGTCTTTAGCTAGATCACCTGGTCACCATATTACTCTTGGAATACTGATTGATTTTTGTTAGCAAACTCTACCTCATCTTACAAAAAAATTACAATTTGTTGGTCATTATCAAATACTTGCTAGTTCATCACATTGTCAGGTACAACAAGCCTAACAACAACCTTTACATGCTAACCTAAAACTTGTTTGACATTTTGAGGAATGTCAAACTATGCACCAACTGTGGCCAGTCTGTCGGTATCTTTGTTTTTATGCCTAGGAACTGCCTGAATGTTAAAGGCATCAAAGTCTTCAATCAGGTCCCAGACCCTATGTTTGTATGACTTTAGTAAGTCATTCTTTGAAGCACTTAGTTTTCTAATTTGGTGGGCAACTAGTTTGCTATCACCAAATACTTGTAAACTTTTTATTCCTCTTTTTTGAGCCAACTGTATGCCCTAAATCAAGGCTTCATACTCAACTATATTGTTAGTACAACTAAACTACAATCTAAATGAAGAGAAATAACTTTCCTTTTGGGGTGAAATCAATACAACCACATCACCTATTCCATTTCTATTTTCTGGAGCCATCAAAGTACATCTACCACATCCCACCTAGAACTAACTTTTCCTTTTCAAGATTGGGGATAGTAGCATCCTCTTAATAGATATAATAAGTACCTAGCCCCTTTTCCTTTATGTAGTCAAGAGTGTCGAACTAAAAATAATTATCCCACTCATCTAGTAGTATATTAGGTATTTCCTCCACAAGCATTGTAGCCACATGCCCACTATTGTCATCCTCCTCAAACTCATGTATTATGCAATTCATGTTGTTTGGGTTAGGAGAGTAGGGATCTATATGGTCATTTGCATTAGGCTCAGCCTTAATGTCACTTTGGTACCATATCTAGTTCTAAACAACATTTGGGACCAATCAGAAGATAAATACCCACCTATTTTGGTAATGAAATCCCTAGATAAGCATATGCCAAAGTATGTAGGGAGATCAATGAAAAATATCTTGTGAAACAGATCAGCCAGGGCATGCATGTAGAGTGAGTTCCAAACCTTTAATAACACCTACTATCTTAATAGTAGTGCCATCTAATTGAACTACTCCTTTATTCACAGTATCATCCTCTATACCCCATGTATCACCAGTATTTTTAGGCATGACAGAGGGACCCACCCTAGAATCTATCATATAGGTACGCAAAAATTTATCACATATGATTAGGGAAACATAAAATGGAGGAGGCTTACTAGTTGTACTTGTACTTCCTCTTTGGACTAACATATGTTTGTTGGGGTAGTTGTCTTTTCTTTTGTCATTTCTGTAGCAGGTTGAATTAATTCTATTAGGGCCTCTTGAAGAAGATTCCTTTGAGCTGGGATTAACAAAGCATCCCACATACTAACACTTAGATTTGTCTTCTTCATCTGATCCACTATACTAAAGGGTATTTGACTACCCTTTTGTGACATTTTAGTGACAGTTGGATCACTTTTTGGTTGCTGATTGGATTGGGGTTGCATAGTTGGTACTTAATCGGCCTTGCCAATAGACTAATCCGCATGCCTTGAAGGAGTCCTAGGCATTTTCTCTTTCACTGTAATTGTTGGAGACACTTTGGGTATAGGTGTATGACCAATTGTAGGTACTAAAGTATCTTCAATAGCTCTCATCTTTGCCCTTGTATTGAATGCTATTAGATAAGCACCTTGATTAACACCATAATAGTTATCAGGGGTCCAATTCATCAAGGTAGCATTATGTTGCATTTGTTCTTGACCCCCAACCATTCCTTGATTGGTGCTAACTTGCTACTATGAAATTATTGGTTGCTCTTGCACTATCAGAGCATGACTGAACTGTCCATTTGACACAAATTTTGGTCATGTGGTTGATTGTAAGGATAACACTAGTCGATGTCTTGGGCTAAGTTATTTTAAATTGAGACAAGGGGCCTTGAGGTTCTTGTTACATTAGGATTAACATCATTTAATGGTCTGATATAACTAGGCTGCCCTTGCCTCTACATGTTACCTTGGTATGGTGGCTTGTTTTGTTGATAACCCTGATTGAAGGGTTGATATGTCTAGTTAGAGGGTTGATAAGGCCTGTTTGATTGTGAATTATGTCTCCTTAGTGCCATTAACTCACTACCAAAACTTTGTAATAGGATTTTGACCTCATATAGTTCATTTAGGGGCATATATAAAGGAGTTATGGAGGTGGTTTCTATAGGAATTGGAGCCACAATAGGTTGAATAGAAGGAGCCTCTAGATATATAGGCATGGGTGGCCTTAGAGCAATCTTTCCTGAGAGAACTAGGCAATTTTCTACCCTTATGGTTGTATCATAGGCATCAGGTAATATAGTCCCACACATGGACTGAATCATGGTAGCAATATCTGGATCCAAAGACCTTAGGTAGTAGATAAATGTTATGTTTGGAGAGGGCTTCACTAACAAGGGATTTCTATCTAATGTATTCTAAAATCTATAGTTGAAATCCACCATATATTCATGTGGGGCTCTCTTAATAGTAGCTAATTGCTCCATGAGTGACAAGTGGTCACTCTTGTCTTCAAAGTGTTGGCATAGTTTTGTGCCCAAATCATCCCAACTATGTATAGAGTTAGCTTGTAGAACCCTGTACCACTATAAGGTCTTCCCTTTAAATGAAGAAGTTAGCAGTCTCACAGCCACATTGTCTATAGTGAGATGGTGGACTGAGCAGACACTAGCAACAACTTGAATGTGCTCGGTAAGAGTAGTAGAGTCTTCACCAGTAAAGATTGGCATAGCCTTTAAGGCTGATGTAGGGATGTCATCATACTATGCTAGGTCTAGATGGCTATTTCCATGAAATGAAACAAATGGAAGGTTTCTAACCATGTTAGGTATATTGAGGTTGATTATAGGTATGCATAAGGTTCTTCTTGAATACTAAAACCTAACTTAAAAATTTACTGGGGGAGGAGTAGACTAAGCTATTGAATGGTATTAATTATTACATCTACTCACTCTCACAAGGGATCTAGACAGTCTACTTCTTCTTCTAGACTTAGTAAATGAAAGTTCTCTATATTGGAAATTACCTCTAGAAGATGACCTTGTCTACACTCCAGGCATGATATATTGAATTGTTGTGTAGGAACTGGATCAACAGAGTCACCAGGTGCCATTTGAACACTTTTATAGTAATAGAAAAACCAAGAACAACACCAAAATCCTTAGTCTAGATCTCACTCAGAGCAAAGGGTCACACTGAGTGAGCTAAAAATCGTTATCACATAGAATTGCACCCATCTTGGAGAGAGTCCAAACATTCTAATGACACAATGGGAATGATCTCAAGGTGTGGGACCTTACAAGTTGAGATCAAACATCTAGAGAAGGTTGGTTCCTCATTCTAATCTTAAGGCTTAGAGAAAACAAACTAACCCTAATGCTAACACTGACAACGGAAAGAGGGAGAAGGAATAGAGAAAAGTAAAGGGGGGTGATGCACCAGAGTTATATGTGTTTGATTGGAACCGAATCAACATAGTAATAATCTCAAAATTTAAAAGACTTACATAGACTCATATTGATTCTAATAGAGGCTAGGACAGAGAAGTGGAGAAATGAAAGGGACTATTTTGCCCACAATACACAACTCACACTAATCCAGAGAGCAGACATAGTGCTAAAATCAAAAGAGAGAGGCAAAATACCAACTCATATTGATTATAGAGATCAAATAGCCATTACAAAAGGGATAATAATGCAAGAAGTGTAGACACAAAGTAATTAATTACATTCATTGTTGAACAAAACTAAAGACATGAGAGTCTCAACAGAAGAGCATGGTCCATCTAATATAGTAGTTCTTGTAGTTTCATTATAGAGGTCTGGTTAGAAAAATTCTCTATCTTGTAATAGCCCAGAAAGACATCCAACCCTTAATACATCTTTGAAACATGCATATATAGCATTTCATTTCACACTGTAGTAGGAGTGGAAGAAGAAAGAGTGGTCAATGAGAAAGAACCATCACCCATATTGCAATAATTCATTCTAACAACCTCGAAGAGAACCCACATGGCCTTGCCCAGGAAATCCACTAAAAAGACAAGGTTCACCCATGCCCTAAGTACAATAATTCAATGTGGATGGGATGTAGTAGCATGGGGAGGTGGGAAATCCATCTAACATATGAAATTAGGCTCAAAAAATGCATTAGTGGTGACCAAGAGGGTCACTGAGCAGTCGAATCGTGCTTCTGCGAGTAGTAAATCAAGTCATCAGAGTTTTGGTCATCAAGGCTTTAGGGTTTAACATTCACATGGTGTTACTGCCATGTGGTAGCATTTTGTGGCTTCACGAGGAGCCAAAACAAGGCCTAGTGAAGGTAGAAGCTTCTGTGAAATATGAGGTGGCAAGCTGAGTTAACGATTAAGTTGACCATTTCTTTTCTTTTGTCAGTCCATTGGGGAAGAGAGCCATCTGGAGTGAGGGCACACACTGGAGGGGAACTTAGGTCTATTTTTCTTTGGATGAGCATGGGGCCAACACATGGCACACCTAGAAAGCTACCCGTTGTTTCCTTTGGAAAGAAGGAAAAGGAATAGGCCACATGTCATCATCTTGTATCCACACATAGAATCTTTCCTACAGACAAGATTTGCTTGTGACACTATGCTAACACCTAATCTTTAATTGTTGTGGCCCCACCTCTTCACTTCATTCTTTAACACTTGGCATGATCTACTTTACACTTGTTGTCATCTCGCAGTCATGTAGTGTAAATATGATGTCATCTTCAGTACTCTATGAGCTTACAATATCCTACCATGTGGCACCTTCAGTCCTTATGCCTTTTCTTTTGCCTTAGGAGATGTATGGGCCACCATGTGGTGTGATCACACAACACTGAAGAGGGTCTTTACCTAGTTTCTTTAGGATTCGTACCGTGCTGACACGTGGACATATGAACTCTACGGAGATCAAGCCCACCAAAAGAGGAATGTGGAAGGGAACTCTGATGTCTGAAGAACACTTAGCACTTAGTTGATTCTTGAATTTGCAAACCTAGACACATGGTAGGCCAACACAAGGTCTTGGAGAACTTTTCTTTATGTAGAACTTGTGTCATGCTGACATGTGGTGCACCCAGAAAGCTGTCCACCACTACCTTTGGAGAGAAGAGGAAACTCTTGACCTCTGACATCTGAAAACATTGAATACTTAGGTGATGAAAGAAAAGGAGTGGAGTTTGGAGACAAGAAATGTGGAGTGATGAAGACCAGAACTCTATACTTTGAAAGTTTGACAACACTAAAAACACAAGGCAAACTCAAGATTTTTTTGGACTTACTCAATTTTGGATATTTTTCCTTATATCTCAGAGGTAAAACACCAAGATCTCATGGATCTTTAGACTATTTGGCCAAGGGGGAAAAATAGGATAACATGAACCTAGCTCTGATACCAATTGTTGAATGGCACATGACAACTAAGAGGGTGGGTGAATTAGTTGTATCAAAAACTTTAACTTCTTCAAGTCTATAACACTTTCACAAAGACTTAACTTATTTCCTTATTTTGTTATGAGCATTAAACATGAATAGCATAATCAAAACATTAACTCATCAAAACCACATACACATGAACACTAGATTTTTATGTGGAAAACCTTAAATAGGGAAAAACCATGGTAAATGTTAACTCACAATATGAATGTAGTAACAATACTGATTATCAAAAGGTGTCTCACTTCCAAAGGGCTCACTTCCCAAAAAGGATGGCTCACTTCTAGGGTTTCTCATTGTTGAGGGTTGGCTCACTTCCGGGTGTGGCTCACTACCAAGGGTTGAACTAATTAAGTAGCATCTACACCATACTGGAGTTTAGTTCCATTGAAGCACATAATATCTCCTCTGCTTTGTTCTACTTTTATACTTCGCACTTATCTCTTCATCTTTGCTCAAATCACATATCAAACACAAATTCATTACATGTATTTATACAATTCATCAACCTTGGAATGTACATCAAGGTTGGCATTACAATCATCAACCATTGGAACAATCTCCAAGGTCGGCATACATACATACATTAAATTAGGACTAGACCTAAAGAAATTTGTGGACTACATGAATAAAGGAGAACACTTCACACCTTAGCATAGACTCAATTACATCTTCACATGCTACCACATGCTTCTACAATTCATGATATTCATCTGCAAAGAGTGTTAATCATCCAAGTCGGCCAGACTGGTGCAATCATAAAGAATACTTGAACACACGCTTCCAAGATTTTCATTGCAGCTTGCGGATCAAATAGACATCTTCAATGCATACGTGGGACATCCATGAACATCATAAAATCATTTGGAAACTAGAAAATCCAACTGCAATAGATCTCAACTTATTTCACATGAAGATAGATCACATACTTCTCTCAATTAGACACTGTCAAACTTTGCTAATTACAACCTTGCTTTTCAAAGCTTCAAATCACATATCCTTTAGAGTGAAGGTGACTAAGGACCTTATAAGCTCAATTCTAGAATTGTAAAGCCAAATTTCAAGATGCAAAGAAATACGGAGCAAAACACTTTCTCCCTGTCACTCTACAAACCTTGCCAGGCACAATCTTCTTACTGGGGAATAGAACTTTTTCTGCACAACAATCCGAATCATCAAATTCTAGATTTAGTATCTTCAAACACTTCTCTAAAACATATCCAAAACTCATACTCCCCTCTTCAACATAGGAAATATTTGGAGCAAAATAATTAGACATTGTTCTTTAATCAATTGACAAACAACAATACCAGAAGATATAGTTGACACAAACAACAACACAAACATGTTCAAATCAATGACAACACCAATTAGCACATACTTGCAACAAGAACTAGTTAAAAGAGGGTGATACGAACACATAAGTCTTCCACATCTAATTTAAGGTTAGAATGGCTATAAATACCATCTCTAATATTACATTCAGTAGTGGCATTCAACTGATAGAATACAATGCCATCTAAGAAGTTGAATTCAATTTATTCAAAAACATACTCTAAAAAGGAGAAGCTTGTCCATCCCCCCTCTACTTCATCTACTAGATAATATTTCAAAACTAGTCACAAAATAGAAACATAAAAGTTTGATGGATTAAGTCACAATGGAAGAAATTTGAATTGTAGTCTTCTCAATGTCTAGGGATAAATCCCCAAGCCTTGTTGGATTTAGAGCTAGGTCTTTTTTTAGAAATGCTAGAGTTTCATAGGTCATGACATCTTTTTGATTGTGAAGGAAGCTAGAAAACATAGAAACATACTAAAAGAACTAAATGTCTCTTTTATAGCACAAATCCCTAAAAAATAAAACCTTGCCTCCTTTGGTTACTTTAGATTTATCTCCCTCTATAATATAATTTACAAAATATTCTCAAAAGAAATAATTTCAAGATTGACCAACATAATCTCCTCAATAATTTTAGAAGAACAAGGGGCTTTTGTACTTGGTCAACAAACTTTAGATGGTTCTGTTATCTCCATTGAAGTGCTACACTCTATAAAATCCCACAAAATTCTAGTTATGGAAACAAATTAGACATGATGAAAGATTATGATAAAGTGAATGAGACTTCCTTCTTCAAGTCCTTTAAAGATTTAGCTTTTTCAAGGACTATTGCAAATAGATCCACTCCTACATTGCTAGTGTCAAACTCTCCATCCTAGTAAACAATAGACGAGTAGGATTCTTTAACTCCTCACGAGGTTTGAGACAAGGGGACGTAATATCTCCCTTTATTTGTTTTTTGATGGTAGAAGCATTCAATATATCCATACAAGCAAAAAACTTGAAAAGTAATTGGCAGGGATTTCACATTTTGTTTCAAGCTAAACTGATCACCCATGCTCTATTTAAAAATGACATCATGATCTTTGGTAAATCATCTACCTCTAGATCAAAAGTCATACAGAAAGTGATTGACTCCTATTGCAACATGTTAGGAAAAATAGTAAACCCCACAAAATTAAAAAAATTCTTCTTCAACACTCCACCATCAATTCAAAAGAGAGTTTCCAACCTTCTCAACTTCAAATCAAAGTCACTCCCTTGCAAATATCTTGGTATATAGATTTTATTATTACTTTGTAATAAATATTTATGGTAGCATATAATTCTTTTAATAAAAATAAAATTTCATCCTAGAGAGGAAAATGAATAACCATGATAAGCAGAGTGGCAATGGTCAAAGTTGTCCTTTCATCTATATCGATATACATGATGTCTATCCTAAAACTCACCCAAGGAGTGTTATGAGAATTGGAAAAGCTAGTAAGAAGATTCATTTGGCAAGATAGTTCAAAAAAGTGAGGATTACACTTCTCTCTTGGGAAAAGATTTGTAAACCCAAAGCTTTCATGGGGATGGCATTCACAAACTAGTAGTCCAAAATCTAGTTGTAGGAGATAAATTGGCATGGAATATATATGCCAAACCTAATGCAAAATGGGTAAGAATTATGCAAGGAAATTATTTCGATACCCTAGATAGAGAGGACATGCACCATTGCAAATCTTCCATCTAGTTAAAAATTTTGGAACTTCCTCATAAGTGGAAGAGAGATAAGCATCCCATATTTTTCTAGGGTGGTTCACAATGGAGAGAAAACCCTCTTCTAGGAGCACTCTTAGAATGGTCATCAACTATTGGCTCTTAGGTTGGATCTATCTGATGATAGGTCATACCTAAAATAATCATGGGAGATAAGTATCAATAAGTACTAGGAAACCCCAGACAAAGACTAGCCTGCAAAAATGAAATGGAAAGAATTTTATAATTGCAATTTTCCTACAAACCAAAAGGAATTGCTAACTAAAATATTGGCTCGACAAATTATTATTTCTCTCAAAAATAAGATGGAATTTCATGGGTAGATTCAAAAATAGGTCATTATACTATAAAACAAGGATATCTATACTTCTAAATTTTTTCTACTAAGTCTTGGCCTTTGAAACTCTACTATATCTCAATTCCTGCCTTCCAAAAGTAGGTACATTTACATGGCTAGCTATTTACAACAAGATTCTAATTGGTAAAAGATAAGAAAAATGGGAATCTCCCCCCTTTAAGTGTGTTCTATGTGGAAAGGAAGAGGATGATATTAACCACCTCCTCCTGAATTGCTACTTTAGTAACTGTTGTTGGAAATAGATTTGCATGAAACTTGAATGGAATGGAGTATTCCCTAACTCGTTACGCCAAAATTTATTAAGTTGGCCTTCCATTTAGAGTAATTCTAATTTTTCATGCATCTGGGAGTGCAACCTATCTTTGATCCTTTGGCACTTATTGTAAGGAAGATAACGTAATATAACAACTTCCTACACTAATCTTGAGAGGAGGATTATGAATTTTTTTTGAATCCTTACAACATTTGTAGAAAATATATAGAAATAAACATAAATAGCATTCATACCACAACACAATGATTTAAGTATTAAAAACCCTTTCAAGAGGAAAGCCCCACATTCTAAAAGTAGCCTAAAATATTATTCAAAAAGCTCAACAAGATTACAATATACTTGCAAAGTAAGCTTTCATAGGAGATCAACAAATAGAGATTTGGAGGCAGCTTTACAACATCTATAAGACTCTCACACACAACCTCCATCTCAAGTACCTATATATAAGAGATACAATACATGAAACCATCAAATGGTAATTAGAAAACCATGAGCCAAAACTACCCTAAAGTGGCACCCAAATGCTTAGGGTTTCATTATCTCCAATTAAATATACCTTAATGTGTCATAATGTGTATCATAAGTTTGTCAACATGTGTAATTCCCCCTTAAAACTATTTTCTATATCCAACACGTTTTTATATTTTCCAATATGGGAGGCCCAACTTCTAGAGGCCATAACTTTTGATCCGAGAGGCTGATTGGGCCCCTTTCTTTTTAAATTGTAGAGTTAAAAAATATCTACACACCAGGCACCCCTCTGAGTCATATTGAACAACTTAAAATTTTTATTTTGGACAAAAACCAACTCTATAGCCCAAAAATTAAGTTTACTCAATTTGATAACTGAATAATCACACTTTTTGTAATTGCAAGGTTGAGAAACCTTTCCTAACATTTATGGCTATAATGTAATTATAGGATTTTTAGAAAGCCCCCATCCCTAATCTTCAAAATAATCTAAAAATTGGAGCGAACGATCTAAAAGTTGGTCATGTCTAAGTGGTGCAGGAGCACCTACCTGACAACTGGCCTTCATAAGGCAGTTAGTTAGTTTGAGTCTTGTTTATGTTTTCAAGAAGGTCGTATAAGACCAATGCATGTAATAAGGTCATGTTGATCATGATAAGATCACGCTGACCATGCTTTTACTATTTTTAGTTAGTTTGTTAGAACAGCTGTCATGCTGTAGGATCGGTTGGATCTCCCAGCCGCCTGGAGAGTTCCCAGCCACTTGGAGTCGGGTCAGTAGTACTCGCAGGAAAATCTATTTAAGCATGGGGATCGGTTGACTGTAGATCATCGATCGATAGTATAGTATTGCATTGAGTAGAGGAGTTAGAGAGTGCTGTGTGAGAAACATCAAATTGTATTGCATCTTTGAAATCAATAAAGATCCTGTTTTCATCTTCTGTTTGATCTCCTTTGTGTAACCAATCTGCGGTTTTGGTGGTTCCATGGATTTGCTGATCCATTCCACCGGTTGATTCGTCTGATCGGTGGAATGGTTATGTACAGTAGGGTAGGTGTTAGTTTGTTTGTTTGCATGCAGGTGTGCAGGATCGCCGTCGAGAGATGTTGAAGACCCTAGCATGGGTATGTGCTAGGTCGAGTTGATAAGTTTGAGTTGGAAGATCACCCTGAGAGTGGATCGGGTCATCCCTGGAGGATCGGCGAAGTGAAATTTCGCTAAGGTTGGGAGTTCGTCAAAACGGCTTCATCAGGATATTTCAGTTTATATCCTGCAGTCGCTTTGGACGTCCTCATCCGGATAAGTGAAGATGAACATGATGCAGTTGAGTGCATGAAGTGAATGTGCGTCGGGGTGATCATCATCAGGAGTTGCCGAAGAGGAGTGCATCAGCATAAGGTAGAAGATCGGGTTATGAAACTGTTGAAGTTTGCATGTTGCAAGTGCATCAAGATGTTTTAAGTCGGATATATACTCAGTGTATATATCACCGTCAGGATCATCTCTCGGGAGTGCCCATCATCCGCGTATCGCTAGCAGATGCGGGAGTGAAAGTTCATTTTTTTTGACTAAGTGTTGAAGAGGTCATCAGGATATTGTGTGACGTCATCGTCATCAGGATATGACGTCATCATCATCAGGATATTGAGATATCCCCCTATGCAAGTTTATCCTGCTGTCGTTAAGTGCTTAGGTATCGGCGTAAGTCCTCGGCAGAAAGTTGTGTTAACATCATCAGGAGGTTTCGAGAGAACCGGATAAATCATATCATGATGCTGTTGCTTGTATCGTCGGCTATCGGGGCATCAAAGGGAAGCTGCTGAAGTTGTCGTCATCAGTATATTTGGAGCAACCGGATATTTGATATCCTGCTGACGAAGAGAGTGTTGAATATCATGATGATGCCGATAGTGTTTGGATCCCGATGAACAGTGCAACAGGGGGATGTTTGCGCTCGTTGAGTATCATGATGATGATGATAGGCGACAGGCGGAGGAGGTGAACAGTAGTCGGCAGGAGGATAATTCTGCTCATCCGAAATATGATGATGCTGTTGGTGTTTTTAGGAAACATGATGATGATGCTGAGCCGATAGGGATTTTTATCATGCTGTTTGTATATTTGGCTCCTCCTTCCTGTTAACAAGCTCCTGTTGCATTTTACCTCTGCATCATAGTGGTATCAGAGCAAAGGTTAGGATCTTCTGGAAAAGAGAAGCAGTATGTCAGACGAAGAAGGAACATCTGAGGTTCCAGCAAGGATGACCAACGCTGAGTTGGCAGTTCTGGTGAAGAAACAGATTGCAGAAAGCAAGGCCGTGAAGGCTCAGAATCAGGAATTGAAAGATGAGATAGCAAAATTGAGGAGCAGAGTAGGTTCTGGTAAAGAAGAAGATAGGGAAGAAGAAGAGATCCCTAATTGGAGCGAGGAGGTCGTTCCTGCAGACTAGAGACCGCTGTTGAACGCCCTCAAGGCCATGGAGAGGAGAACCATGGATGTGAAACTGGATTTGCCAGTTTTTACAGGCAAGATGGACCCTGATTCAGTAATGGAGTGGATAGACTGTTTGAACAATTTCTTTATAACAGAGGAGATACCAGAACAACAGAGAGTGAAGATAGCACAGTCAAAGATGAAAGAAGCTGCCTTGACATGGTGGAATTTTGTTCAAGATGATAGAGTACAGGAAGGAAAGCGTAGAGTTGCCACATGGAAGAAGATGATGGCATTAGTAAAGGAAGCTTATATTCCATTGGATTACAGTATCCAATTACACAAGAGGAAGCAAAACCTGAAGCAGAAGGAGCTAGATGTCAGCTCATATACAGAAGAATTCATGAAACTCTGTATGAAGACAAAGGTAAAAGAAAGTGAAGAAGAGAAGGTAGCCAGATACCTTAATGGATTGAGGTTTAATATTCAGGATGATTTAAGTCTGCATAATCCAGATACAGTTCAGAAATGTTTCCAGTTGGCATTGAAAGTGGAAGAGAAGTTAAAGAGAAAACAAGAACAAAACAATAGAGGAAGAGGATCAGCCCATAGAACAAGGCAAACCAATGAGAGTCAAGAAGACACTGGTAAAGGACAGGGACAGTCTGATTTCAGAGGTGGATGGAAAGGTAATAAAGGCAGATTTGGAAGTGGTAGAGGTTCTACTACATTTTCAGGGAAATGTTACACCTGTGGTGAGTTTGGTCATCCATCTTTCAAATGTCCAGAAAACAAAGGTTCATCATCCAGAAATGATAGAACTAATGACAAGAGAGTACAACTTGTGCAAGAAGAGACAGTAGAGCAAAGTGTGCAGAGTCCAAACACTTATCAAAAGGATAAGGAGGCTGATAATTGTGGATACCCAGAAAGTGGAGAATCTCTGCTGATGAGAAAAACAGTGACTACCATGAAGGTACCTGACAAAGAATCCCCACAAAGAAGAGCTCTTTTCAAGACCACATGCAAGAGTAAAGGTAAAGTATGTAAGGTTGTCATTGATACTGGTTCAACAGACAACATGGTATCTCAGGAAATGGTGGATAAACTGAATTTGGAAAGGATTCCACACCAACACCCTTACAAGGCATCTTGGGTGAGTGATAGTCATTCACTTTTTGTCTCTGAACAGGCATATGTGGATTTTCAGATTGGAGCATATCAAGATAGAGTTTTGTGTGATATTTTGCCCATGGAATGTTGTCACCTACTATTGGGTAGACCATGGCAATTTGATAGGAGAGTACTGTATGATGGGTATGCTAATACCTACACCATCAAGAAAGATGGGAAGACTGTTAAGTTGATGCCCTTACAGGAAGCAGCTGCAGCACAGAAGGTAGCCAAAGTCATTTTAATGGGAAAGAAGGAATTTGTGCAGATGCCTAGAGGAGCAGGCATAAAGGCGGTTGAGGACACTGCAGGGAAAGGAGTTGTTAAAGACAACAAGCTGAAGAAAGTTTCAGTTGTGACTGACAGAGGTCAGCAGCAGGTTCAGAAACAGGATGGTAAACAGCAACCAGTTGAGAGGAATGACAAGGATGTTGTCATAGTTGGGACTATTGTTTGTCCTATAAGAGTTGAAAGAAAGACAGAGTTGAACATTGCAGAAGTTCAAGAGGTAGTTCAGACAGAGGTTCTGGTCAGACAACCTGACAAACACAAGGTATGTGAGAGAAAGGCCTACATTGATAGGCATGAGGGTTCACTTGTAAGACAGCAAGTTACAGTTCAGAAGTCTTGGAGCAGCCAAGAGCCAGCAAAGGATAAAGCTGGAACAGGTCAGAAGACTGACAAGGCAAAGTGTAAAGGTGGAGGACTTCCATATCCTAACTCATGGGACATGAGTTCTTTTCTGTTGGGGAGTATGGTGCAGGAGCACCTACCTGATAGCTGGCCTTCATAAGGCAGTTAGTTAGTTTGAGTCTTGTTTATGTTTTCAAGAAGGTCGTATAAGACCAATGCATGTAATAAGGTCATGTTGATCATGATAAGATCACGCTGACCATGCTTTTACTATTTTTAGTTAGTTTGTTAGAACAGCTGTCATGCTGTAGGATCGGTTGGATCTCCCAGCCGCCTGGAGAGTTCCCAGCCGCTTGGAGTCGGGTCAGTAGTACTCGTAGGAAAATCTATTTAAGCATGAGGATCGGTTGACTGTAGATCATCGATCGATAGTATAGTATTGCATTGAGCAGAGGAGTTAGAGAGTGCTGTGTGAGAAACATCATATTGTATTGCATCTTTGAAATCAATAAAGATCCTGTTTTCATCTTCTGTTTGATCTCCTTTGTGTAATCAATCTGCGGTTTTGGTGGTTCCATGGATTTGCTGATCCATTCCACCGGTTGATTCGTCTGATCGGTGGAATGGTTATGTACAGTAGGGTAGGTGTTAGTTTGTTTGTTTGCATGCAGGTGTGCAGGATCGCCGTCGAGAGATGTTGAAGACCCTAGCATGGGTATGTGCTAGGTCGAGTTGATAAGTTTGAGTTGGAAGATCACCCTGAGAGTGGATCGGGTCATCCCTGGAGGATCGGCGAAGTGAAATTTTGCTAAGGTTGGGAGTTCGTCAAAATGGCTTCATCAGGATATTTCAGTTTATATCCTGCAGTCGCTTTGGACGTCGTCATCCGGATAAGTGAAGATGAACATGATGCAGTTGAGTGCATGAAGTGAATGTGCGTCGGGGTGATCATCATCAGGAGTTGCCGAAGAGGAGTGCATCGGCATAAGGTAGAAGATCGGGTTATGAAACTGTTGAAGTTTGCATGTTGCAAGTGCATCAGGATGTTTTAAGTCGGATATATACTCAGTGTATATATCACCGTCAGGATCATCTCTCGGGAGTGCCCATCATCCGCGTATCGCTAGCAGATGCGGGAGTGAAAGTTCATTTTTTTTGACTAAGTGTTGAAGAGGTCATCAGGATATTGTGTGACGTCATCGTCATCAGGATATGACGTCATCATCATCAGGATATTGAGATATCCCCCTATGCAAGTTTATCCTGCTGTCGTTAAGTGCTTAGGTATCGGCGTAAGTCCTCGGCAGAAAGTTGTGTTAACATCATCAGGAGGTTTCGAGAGAACCAGATAAATCATATCATGATGCTGTTGCTTGTATCGTCAGCTATCGGGGCATCGAAGGGAAGCTGTTGAAGTTGTCATCATCAGGATATTTGGAGCAACCGGATATTTGATATCCTGCTGACGAAGAGAGTGTTGAATATCATGATGATGCCGATAGTGTTTGGCTCCCGATGAATAGTGCAACAGGGGGATGTTTGCGCTCGTTGAGTATCATGATGATGATGATAGGCGACAGGCGGAGGAGGTGAACAGTAGTCGGTAGGAGGATAATTCTGCTCATCTGAAATATGATGATGCTGTTGGTGTTTTTAGGAAACATGATGATGATGCTGAGCCGATAGGGATTTTTATCATGCTGTTTGTATATTTGGCTCCTCCTTCCTGTTAACAAGCTCCCGTTGCGTTTTACCTCTGCGTCACTAAGGTCCACAAAAAACCAAGTTCCAACACCCAGTTCACAAGCTAGTATAACAAACTTTTAAAGCAATGGCCTTCCTTTTCCCCCCTCCCAATAGTTAATCAAATCAAACTAGCACCTCTAAAATTGATAGAAGTAAAATAGGTTGGTCTATCCACTAACCTCTTGTCAAACTAAACCTTGATGGAGCATCTAGGGGCAAGTTGATACCTTTAGGTTTAACTTGTGTGATCAAAGACAACTTTGGTAATCTCCTCGTAGTAAAATTAGTGAAAATCCCACATGGCACAAACAATTAAGCATAAGCACTTTCCCTCCAATATGGATTGAAAATGGTAAAAGAGGGCCATTTTAATAAAATAAACATTGAAGGAGACTCGATGATTGTAGTGAATTCACTAAGAAATGGAAAAGTGAGAAACTAGAAGTTCAACTACATTTTCCAATCCATCTGAAGTATTCTTAGTCAATTTTAACAATTCCAACATAACCACTATTATAGATAAGCAAACAAGAATGTAGACATTATTACAAATTTGGTTATAGATCAATAAGAAACAAGTAGGACCTCTCAGAGAGACATTTAAGTCTTCTTAACACCATTGTCAGATAAGAGTGTGTATCCCTGCGGGATAGAGGTAAAATACGAATGATAAATGATTGAAATAAAAATAAATGTTACCTTAGAGATGTAACTCTCATGGAAGGAAGATGCTCTTTCATGCCATGAGGAGATGGAGTCAAATTGGAACAAACAAACAGAATAACAACATTGTTGCAAATATGTGCCTAAGTGGTGTTATCATTGATGTCAACATATCCTTTTTGCCATTGGTGTCAACTATATCCTATATTGCTATCTGTATAGAAGACTAGATTGTTGAGGATATTGAGAAAATTAATGACAATCAATGCATACAGAGCATATGGCTGTGTAGAGGATTGTCAGAGGTTGCTCCAGTTAAGAATTGAGAAGTCTGCATGAAGATTTGTAGAAGTTATGACCATTTGAGTAGAACCAGATTTTGTAGTATTCAGAAGAGATAGTGTGATAGTAAGTTGGTCTGGATTGCTCTGTGGTGAAATATTATGGTCTTTGGATTTGAAGGCATGTTTGGGAAGTTAGTGTGTATCATCAATTCCAGTGGTTCATGGTTTGGAGGTTTGCAAGCTATCTTTCTAGTTTCATAGTCATGGCAGATAGTGTTCTTGAGGTTCTAGAGGAAGATACAAATGATTCTGGTAATTTGGTTTAGAGTGAATGTTATTGGTGAATTCAATGTGCTTGTGGAGGTCTCTGGATCATGTGGCTACTATGTTGGAGGTCTACATTGAATTTTGAGCTTGTTGATTGAATATTTCTTCTTTGAGGTTGATGTTCTTCCTAGTCTTGGTCGACCGGATGTTCCTGGCATGTTGTGGATGATCTAAAGAGCATTTTATGAAGCATGGTATGTTAATGGAGGAAGTTTCAAGTCTCAACTATGTTTGGCTGACAGTGTAAAGATCCATGTTAAGTTTAGCAGACCTTGTTGAACATTCCAAGGTTGATGAAGTGTATAAATACTTGTTGAAGAGTTGTGGGAAATTATCCTTATATGAAAGAAATTAAATCCAAAGAAAGGATCAAACGTAGAGTAGAGAAGACGAGGAGTGAAGAGAGTATAGAGTGAAGAGTTAGTGAAGAAGAATTTGAAGATAGGAGTAGAAGTTTTTGTGAGCCTTCAAAGGGACTGATTCAGGCATGAATATAGATGCTATTTCTCAGTTCATTATCTCTGTGCAAATCATAATCTCTTATAGGCAGTGAGCCTCTTCTTGAGCAGTGAGCTCTGGGCAGTGCACCTGAAGGCATGCGCCTTTTATTTTCTTAAGTAATTTTAATAGGGTACGCATTTTTGTGGGTTAACACCCACCGTGGTTTTTCCCTTAACCATATTTTCCATGTCAAAAATTCTGGTGTTGTGTGTTCATGTTGCTTCTGCTCAATGTGTTGATTTATGCTTAAATGTTTAAATCTTTAATTTGGTTGTAAATTAAGAAAGAAGATTAAAAGTTCAGAAAAGGTTAAAGATTAGGGACAATTGATTCACCCCCTTCTCAGTTGTCCAACAAACACAATACTTCTCTACAACACAATGAAAGCCTTGAATCACTTTTGCATAAGATCACAAGTTTGCAATGTCCATCTAGTTTACAAATGAAACACTAAACATGCTTATATATGCAACAACACACATTCCTGCCAAGAATTTCATAATTCAAACTTAAGGTATTGGCATATGTGATGCAGAGGTGTCAGGTCTCTAATGGTAATCTAACAAGATCAAAAGATTCAAATAACTTGTGGCTTCAACCAATAAGGCTTCTCTAGTCTTCTCCTTGCCTTAAACTCCACCAAAGGGCTCAAATTTGGATTCCAACTTCTCAGATGAATTCTTGTACCTTCTAGGGTCTCAACCTACCCCAACCAACAAGATTCAAAAGGTTTCATGCACCTTTCTGACCGGTTCTTGACAACTCCCCTTAACCAGGCCTAATCCTTATAGCCTTGTTCAGCGACTAATTTGCACTTTTCTCAAAACTTTCCCAAATCACATAAAAACTAATGACTTATCTGAGTACCCTCTATTGAGTTCTATAACGTACTTCAAAATCATATACTATTGTTTGGGACAAAATATGACTGTCCTAACAACCCGACTGTCTTCCTGTAGGGCCTAATCCACCCACTTTACAAAGGAACCCTATTAAATACTTATCTCCCTCACTCCAAACCTAAAAAAAGTCTTAGGAAAGGATTAAAAACAAAGGATTTTCAAGGTTTCAACCAGTGGTTTGCTCATTTGCATGTTTAAATACAAACCCCCCCTTTCTAGGCCTCAAAACCTAGGGCTTGCTAGATCTCCCACTTCTAGTCACTTTCAGACCTCATTCAAAGGTCTAACACCATTTCCTTGACCATATTAACCCTTAGCAAACATAAAACCACCACCTTATTAAGGCTGATCTCCTGCTGCTACAACTGAGCCACCATTTCAATGCTCTTTCCACATGCAATCTCTGACTTTCAACGGTGATCACCTGCCCATTTGTACTCCTCCTGCTTTGTCATTGTTAGAAATCATGTTATACATACAATCAAGGACCTATTCGATGAGAACCAAGATCATACATTCATGGAAAGGTCCTATGAGACATTGAAACTTCTCAAAATGCACAGGACAACCTGTTGTTCCTTGTGACAGTCAGATAAACAGCAATGAAACTTCCTACAAAAACCTTCTCAGAACATGAAATGAAGTCTATTAATGTTAACTGAGGTCCTAATACATTTGCCAACACTCAACAATCAAAAAGATCAATAGAAACAAGAAGGAGGTGCAAGACAAAACTAAATTTTATTGCTATTTGCAGCCTGCCGTACAACTCAAGCTTCCAATATGACTCCTCTATGCCATCTCACACCTTGGGAAGGCTTATATAACTTTTCCTAACTCCCACAATCAATTCCCAAAGGTTGGAGATGGTTAAACTTCCAAAACCATTCATTTTTTATTTTCCCGCCCAAATGCATTATTTAAAAATTTGAATATTAAACTTTGTTTTAAGTGACTTTTACTCTACCAAATTATCATGGTTCATCATGGTTGATCTTATTAGGATCATTATTCCTTATTCCTAGCCTTAGACACTTCTAATTGACTCTTATTTGACTCTAGAGGCACTATTGGCCCACTTACATTATTTTTTGGTCCTAGGGTCCTTACCAGGACCCTCAGGACATTTGATTATTACATCATTTTGCCCATTACAATATGCCATAATTGGTTCTAGGATGTTCCATTTGATTTGATTTGATCCATGGGCTTCTCCTTTGACCATTTGTGTCTTCTTACTCCAGAGTGTTCTCTTAGGTGTTCCTGCACCAATATGACCTAACAATGGTCATATAATTGATAATTAGATTTAGAGCCTAACCCAAAATAGGGAAGGACTAGTGTATGAGAGCCCAAGTCCTCCCTCCCTATTTTATATAGGGCTTAACATTTTAGAACCCCTTAGACCCTATTTACCATAACACTTAGGGGTTTTCTCATAAGGATTCAAAATTAAATTGCAATATGATCTAAATGCATTCTAAGGACCCAGGAGCTAAACTTTAAGAGGGAAAATCCCCCAAGGGGACATTTTTTGACATAACAGCTCTACTGTCTTCCAAGATCAAGATAATTCATCTTTTCACATCATGTCTTTGCACACTTCATCACTACCTTGAAACAATCTTATATCCTTCATTTATATCCTCTGTAAGCCTTCAAAATAGGATCTTCTTAGCCTAAAGGTAACGTGTAGCTTGAAATGTGTAATCATCCTTGTGGGTCAGCCTAATGCTCCGCAAATGAATGAAACTTGATGTAGTTCTCAACGAAGGTCTATTTAGTCCCATATTACCTTGTGTGATGTTCCATTTAGCTCTAGAAGTCACGTAAGTTCTCCACAAACCATGTATGCTTCGACTAAATGTTGACTTCTCTATTATGTGAAAGATGACAATCTTCTGATAGTGATAACTCTTAGGAAACAAGTCCAAATCACTTGAAATATTGATATGAGGTTGGTACAGTCACGGTAGGAGGGTTCACAGAATGAACTATCTAGACCGTGCAACAAGAGTAAACACAATGGAGACAACCCAAAGATATGAAGCAAATGCAAATTCAGTTATTCAGTATATCAAAGAATTCAAATACAAAAGGGCTGGCAACATGCGAGCTTACAATTCGGCTCATAAGCCTGATTATAGAATATCAAAATATACAGAAGATATGGCTTTGAAGTCCCTCTACGAAGGAGAAAAAGTATCTAACTTCTAAATTCTTAGAATCACACTAACTACTTTCCTAGGGATCTATTACATCCTTATATATCATCTTCAGAACATAAGGTTCCTCTATGTCGGCCAAGGAAGATCTCAAACTCTAATGAAGAGCTGTAACGTGTGTACACAGATAGGTTAGACCTAAATGCATAGAGTTCCTCCACAAATGATTGGAATGATGTACGGATCTCAAGGAAGGTTGGACACAAACCATAGATCATTGAATGATGTGTCATTAGGCTCCACAAGTCAAGAGATGCTCTACAAGTCTTCTCCCTTAGCTGATTGTCTGAGAGAATCAGATGCTCTATTCTAAGAAAATAGTCGATCTTCTGATAGCGATAACTTTCCAGTACTTAATCCAAATGATTTGAATTCTAAACATGATGTGCATGAATGAATCTAGATGCTAAGTCCAGCTCCACAAGATCTAAAATGTGACTATGGTAGAATGTGGACCAAAATACAGAAACTGCTTTTGACTGAACTGCCTAAACTAAATTTGAAAATGAAAAGAAACAAACTGAACTACAAACAAACTAAAATGCAAATGTTTTTGTTTGATGCAAGATTACTCTTGAACCAGGGATGCTCCTACATCAGATGTAGATGACACTATGTAGATGCTAAGTCCTTCTCTGCAAGCTCTAATGTGAAGATGCGGTAAAATTTCATAGTCCCCATTGTCACTTTCTAATACTCTACAACTATCCTAATTCACTGAATGACTTTTAGATGCTCCTACATAAATAATTCTATGATGTAAATAGCTCAAAGCATTACCATTGAAACAAAGAGTATAATACTAGATGCCTTTTTTTGAGAAGTGCATCTCTTATTACTGGGTATCTATAATTTGATGCAAAAATAAACTATAAATAAAGTATAGTTGGTTAATTTTGTTCACATGAAAGACTGGAGAATAATTTATTCTTATATTAAACATTGATGCAGGAGCATCTGGAAGCATTCAAATCAATTGTGACAGTTAGCAGTGAGTTGCAGAGTACTAAGGGGGTAACCTAGGAGATTACCACATTTTACCGCATTTGCATATGAGAGGCTATAAAGTTGGACTTAGTATCTAGACATTGTCATATACATCATATCCAAAATTTAGATCATTTGGGTTTCATTCTAGAAAGATATCGCTATAAGAAGATTACCTATTTTCAACTATTTTTGCACAGCAGAGCTGACAGTGTTCAGTGGAGTCTAATTGGCTTACGGAGGAAATCCATGACTTGTGGAGCCTAAAGGAACATCATTCAAGGTAATATGGGACTTGGCCAACCTTCATGGAGATCTGCATGAAGTTCTATGCACCAACATCTGAGCAATACCTTATGTTTAGGTCTGACCTATCCATGTCTACATGTTTCATACTAGCTATTGCAATTAAGTCAACTTGATAATGTTATGAAGGATTACCGATGATATAAATGATGGATAAATGTTTGTTTAAAGAAAGTGAATGAAGAATGATCAAGTTTGTGAAGTTATGAAGCATGATGATAAGTGTTTTGATCCAAAGAAGAAGCATAACTAAACCAGAGAGCATAGCAGTGGACAAAAGAAGTTACAGAGTTGAGAATTGAGAAGTAGAAGAAGTAAATCATGGAAGAGAGTTATTATATGAATCTTTTGTAACCTTGGTCTACGGCCTAGCATCTGTAAGAGCCTGAGTGGCATATGTAATTTTTTTTCTAATCATAATGTAAGAAGAATGAGCTTTGAAGGCTAAGTTTTTCATTTTTAGGGTTTTCCTAGGATATATCTTGTGTCATGTGTGTATGAATGTCTCTTTCTTTCTTTTGTTATTTGTTTACTTTTGTTACATCTCTAATTGATCGTATTATTAGTTGATTAAGGTTGCAAGGTTTGACAGTCCCTCATTGGACCCTCCTACCTTGACTGCATCAAACACCTATTTCTAAATGTAATCCCTAATTATACCAATACTTTGGCTATTGAGCCCTCATTTGGATGGCCCAAGTAGATTTTGAAGAATAAAAAAGATAAACATACCGAACTTCTAGTTTACTGCCATCCATGTTGTAGTTGTCATATTTGAGATAGTCCACTTCCTATCATTAACAATGATCAGTGAGGCAAATTTCATTTCTTCAAAACTTACATTAAAAATTTAAACTTAGGACTATTAGAGGATGAGGTGGATGTACCCATTCAGAAAATGTATTTACATCTATTTTTGCATATCCTAAGGAAATTGGTTGTTGCTTGGAACAAGTATTCTATTTGAAGAGTCAAGAAATTCAAAAAAATTAGCAACGAATAAGAAAACTGATATGATACTTCCAACCTACACAATTTTAGAAAATAGATCTCTACTTTCCATACCCAGCATCTGAATATATCCCCAATTTGAGACCTTTGTTTTGAACATAGTCACAAAGAACCTTGATACCAGATGGGAATGTTGAAGCTTTTGGAACCAAATTTCCCTATAAAATTAGAGAGATTCAACATGTAATTAGTTGACATGAATAGAGGAATGAGCGTGAACAGAGGAGGGCTACAACCATGATTACCAAATGATAAAGTGATGAACCCCTCAAACACTAGTGGAGAATGTATGAAAAATGATTTAGGTTTTGGTGAGTCCTTGATATGTAGTCATACCCCAAAATAATCTAAATTGGAACACATTATGTTTTCCATCTGTGCCACTACATTTACCTTTGAGTGTCAACATGAAATATATATGTGTCATTTTAATTTAAGTCCCCATCGTGATGATTTAAGGTGGAGTAAAAATGATTTGTTTTTTAGGGTCCCTAAGTATATATAAGACCAAGTGTAAAAGTTAATTAGAGGAGGAGTGAATTTTTTTTGGTCATACTGAGCAGGTATTGGGGTGTCCTTGCTCATGTACAGGGTGACACATTGATATCACCATTTTTCAACCCCTATGCACATAACATGTCCTCTAGAGATATGTATAAGTACCCACAAGCTAAAATAATAACTCTAAGCTCTAAAGTCACATATGGGGAAACCCAAAATAATTCATTGAAATCCAATATATCTAGCTATGAGATTTACATGCGTGAAGTTAGGGTGGGCGGCTACTAGCCCCTTTCCCCTATGTTTGTGTTCATCTTGTGTTTACTTCACACCAATTGGATCAATCTCACGTCTCTAGTTTTAGATCTTTCCTTTACTCCTTGCAGCCTCCCTTCCCTTTTTTTCCCTTTTTTTCTCATCTAGGATGACAAGTATTTACTCTTACATTTATTATTCATTCTTTGTACTCTACTTATTTATCCTATCGTTGCCTTCCTCACTTCTCTATTTTGTCATTCATCCCTTGCCTCCAATTTCTCTCTACCTTCCCCTACACTCAACCTACCTCAACCATGAAGGATCTTATCAAGAACTATTGCATTCATCTTCAACCCTAGAAATGGTAACCCATAGAGGTGGGGGCTTATGAATCTACAAAAATTGCCCATGGCTTCAATATTGATTTCCCTCATGTACATTTTTCCATCAAAACTATTGTTGGAGAATCCTTGCTGTGTGACTACCCTTAGATCTAGATCATGCATCGCACCCTCCATCCATAGCTCTTCTATCTCTTCCTACTACTCTTCTACTACCTCTAGAAGACAATGATTCCAACTCCCCTGACCCAATTTAGTTTTTTATTTTAGATGGTTTTTGGGCCCTTTGGCCACTATGTTAAACCTCCATCATCTATAATTTTGGGCCTTCAACCTCAACATCTATTTCATATGACTATATATTTTGGGCCTACATGTCTCTGGCAATCTATCAGTCACATTCAAATTTTGTAAATATTTTTTATATAAGTATAGGTGATCTTTCAACTTTTATTAAAAAATATTAGTTATTTTGTTTTAAAAAATTCTAAAATAAATTGGATATATTAACATGTGGTAAAACACATATATATATATATATATATATATATATATATATATATATATATATATATATATATATATATATTCAAATTTGAGCATAAAATTTTAGCCCTAATGCTATGGTTCTTTACTCAAATGAATCACCCAACATAATAACCTACAAATTGCCAAAAGCATGTGTTAGGATCCTTCCTAGTACTTGAAAAAATGATAATTTAATCTTTTTTGCAAAAAAAGGATGCTATTGCATGAAAATTAATAGATACTAATAGAAACTTCTCCTACTCATTTCAATCACAATAATAAATCATTCATAATATTTTTTGAAATACATTTTCTTCCTTATTAATCTGAAGTGGCAAAGGAGCAATTTTCTCATATCATAGCATTGATTTTGGGTGATTTCATATAAGTAGGAACATCAAATGGATTTATAAGTGAGTACATTTTGGTCTTTGTTCAATCTTCAAGGCATTAATGACTTAATTGGCATTCCATCGAGAAAGACCATTTTTTAAATCAATTTGGCCAAATTTCAAGCATAATGGCATTAAGAGGATTTCTTTGATACATAAATGTTATAAATTTAGAGCAAGAGACAAGGACATGTATTTATAGATAGTAATAGGTTATTCATAAAATGTATCTACAAACTACAAATTGCAAGTTTAAAAAACATATTTGATTATAGAGAATTTTAAAGCATCATCTAAACATCATCAAGTATCATCATTTTTCATTGTTTTGTCTTGTGTGTCTATGAAATTGTACAACCTTCTAGGGCCTCAAATAGAAACTAAGACAAGATTAGGTCTTCACCAGTCACCTCAAAAGAAAGCCTCATTATGCTTACTAACACAACCTATTTTGAGCTATATATTAAAAGACAAGCACATCGATCTATAAAGTTTACATCAAAGTTAAACCATGCTATGGTAGAGAAAAAAAATCCACACAATGCAGTTTAGTCTAGGACCAAGCTGCAAGGTCTTGGTTGTTTTAAAATCCCAACTTGATCTTAATAAGGGAAATCTATAGAATAGTCAATTCAAATGTTGGATTTGCCTTGAGGGATTGACCAACGAACAAGAAAAGTGAAATGAATCTTTTTTCCTCTGCACTTTAAGCTCGTAAGACCTGGGTGGGTGTACTCTTTGGAATAAATTAGTACTTATTTTAGATTTGATACTATTTATCTTAAATATTGTTTCCTTAAATAGATATGTTCTCTTTAAAATATGCCAAAAGAATTACTGATATGTTGAAATAATGGGTTAGATTCTCAAGATTTAACACAACTCTCTTGTAGGAGAACATTGGGATAACATTACAAACTTAATACTAAAATGGAACTTTACTTTGATTTTTAATATGAATGATGAAGTTGTATCAAGACAATAGTTCTAGGAGATAGTACCTATATCATGGGCTACAGAGTCAAAACATATATAAATTAAACTAAATATAACAATATATTCCCAGCTCATGCAAACACTACAATAATGTATTACACTATCACACCTTGAATAGTATAAAACTAATTCTACTTAGGAATCCCTATAGACATGAACATAACATTCAATATTCTCTTAAAGCATTAAATTTACTCCTTCAGTAAAAGCTATTAAGAAAGATATTCTTACACATGAAAGACTGTGAAGATGAACAAAATGACCTTTGATTGATTTATATTCATAAATGAAATGAAGAATACAATTGTAGGAGACAATAAAGCTTGAACTTTGACAATATATTTAAACTTATGAATTGGTACTATCATACAGAAGCTGCAATTACATCAAAGTCTATGTTCAAATAACATCTAAAATAGGAAAATCCTACTCTACAACTATGTGTACTATGATACAAAAATTCTCCAAGATAGTTGATTGATCTCCATACTTTAGACCCTATCTAGAAAGTATGTGCTAGAACCAACCCTTTGTAACAGGCCTTGAATTCCCTTTTATAGAAATAAGGGAGCACATAAGCTTCAAGCCTCATGACAGGTGTCATATTTTCATTTGACAAACTTCTATCAACCAAGAAGATGCTAACATAATTGTCCTTAACCCACTAGGCACATCAATGCAACAAATCACTTTCCAATAGATAGGAATAATTGTCTTGGTCTTGTATGCTTTCCCACTCTCGACATGGAGGTAGGCCATGATGTTGATGGATGGCAGTTTGCTAGATGCTCTTACAACTCAGCTACCCTTCACAACTAGAAAATTGTTCATAAAAAAAAATCCTTTGCTTTGCCTCTCTAACCACACACGAAGGCACAAGAATTCCTATAGGAACACATGAACAAGGAACCCCCAAAGACCATGGTCTCCCTCATTATACCATGATCTAGGCACAAGGATGTGACTCCTCATCTTTTGAGTGGAGGTCTTGAACAACCTCAATGACCCAAAAGTCCAAGGGAACCACATATATTTGACTCTAGTAGTACCAAAATTCCATCTAGGAAGGAAGTAACAACAGTCATATGCTTAAGTTTGACAAATAACTAACTGTTCTTGTCAACTTAATTTCTCCCCTCCATTTGTAGTTGCTCCATCCTAGTGGACAATACTCCTTCACTTGTATCTTTTACTTTGTTAGAACCCATCATTCCAAGGGAGGGGAAGAGGGAAAAATGATGTTTGTCATCCTTAAATCCCAATATGGAAACTCACAATAACAAAAAGTTACTGGAGTTAACAAATAGGGACTCCAATCCCTCACCAGGATGAAAACAAGGGGAAACCAGGGTATGACAGGAGTTTGATGCTTGCCACTTTGCTTCCTAAATTTTCCTAGAACCACCTATTCCCTAGGAACATCTCTAATTCCTTAATCTTGTAAGAAAATAGCATTAACCATGAAAATAGAGAATAAATCCCTAAAGAATAGGGTGATAGATATAGCATACTAAAAGGAGTAAAATCCATATTATCTGCATAGAAGGAATGATGCATGAAGTAACAATAGAGGCACCTATTTATAAAAAAGTTGTAGAAGCTCCCATACTTTAGATAGTCACAATCTTCCAATTTATCTTATCAATTCATTTCAACTACTACCACAGTATGTTGGCCTTAAATGGAAATCCTTTAATATTCTACCAATGCTGCCAAAAGAGGAAAATGAGGTGGCACTCTATCATCACACTAATTTCCCATAAGCTAAAACACTAGCATATGTCAATTTCCATAATGAGGACATCAAATTAAGTTCCTTAGTCACAACTTTTCATCCGTATTAAAATAACACATCTCCACTAGTATTGTCACTATGTTAAGCTAAACATCCCATTAGGCCTACATACAAATCCCGAAGAGTTGATCTTGCAACTTATCAATCTCCACTCAAGCTTATCCCCTTGTACAATGGCGGAGAGGAAAGCTTAGCACATGCTTGGAAAAGCTAGTTCAACATTCGTGCATCATTTTCTATGCGCCACCACTTCATCTCCTCAATTTGAATGTGGGCCGTTGATTGTAAAAATAGATCATCTAAATTAATAGCATAGATAGGTTCAACAAGATGAGAATCTTAGTCATCCATAGAAAAGTAAGCATGGACCAATAAGAACAAGCCACTCAAACCGCCACCTCAGCTACACCACTGAGAAGAAAAGTTAATAATGCCCATATGGTAGTTTTTTGCGCTTTTGTAGTTGTGAGATTACGTCATAGATGAAGATCCATGAAACTTTGGAAGCTTCCCAGATTGTGTTACATGGCACAAAATAAACCTTCCTTTAAAGATACCCCATGCACCATAGGAAACCTACCATGTAATATGGTAGTTGACGCAGATCCCCCCACATCTTTTGAAATAAGACACATGGTACTCTCCCATAGTTCTGCAAGCATTTTATGGGCCCGCCACTAAGGATTGGTAGAATGGTGGAATGCACAAGAAACTACCATGTAAGCATATCAGGGGCCCACCCCTTTATTCTCTAGCAAGGCTTGACAAAAAATCATGCCACTTGTCATCCTTCTGTTGTTTCACCATTGTCCTAATTTTCAATATTATAATCTCCGTGGAACAACAAAAACCATTTAAAACATGCCACATGTTGAATGATTCCTTGGGCACACGTGCCCTTTAAAAACAACATTGCTCTACTAAGTCACACAGGGCTAAAAACTTTCATTAAGTTGCTCAAATAAAATCTTAGGTATATAATGAATAAAGTTTATGCACAGGAAGTAAGTAGTGATGCAAAAGGATGGGACCAGTAAAAGAACGATGTCCTAGACATCAAGTTACAACTTAAAGAATTGGTGACAGGTAACAAGCGGTCAATTGAAAGATAGTACAAAAGATATTTCGATGCTTGTATAAACCTCTAGGGTTTTGGGTTTTAGACCTAGAGATAAGTTTTTTCAATATGTTCAACATTAAAACCTAGCAAAGGACATTTAGATTGATGCATGAAACAGGGCAAAAGTAAGGATCCAAGAAAATTTCATTAAATTCCTATCATAAGGCACATCCATTTCTACAACAATGTATTATTTAGTAAATTTTAATCCCAAATTTTTGATGTCTAGTCAATATTACATATCTTATTATGAGTTATATTTTGTAACATATCTACAAGTCAGTACAAAATACTAAAAATTCCCATATCTTCAAAATTAACCATTCACTCCTTATCCCTCTTCAACTCTTCATTCTTAACTTATTTAATTTAAATCTAATTATATATATTTATTATTTAATTATTTTAATTAGATTTATATCATATTATAATAAAAAGTAAAGACATTATTTTCCTCTACATTACTATATTTGATTTTGCATAGAATATGGAGCTAAAAATGTTTACATACATTTATATAAATAAAGATGTAATATTATAATATTTATACATGACCTATCTTTAAATAATATTAGGTTAATTAATAACATATATTACAAGAAATAGGTGAAGATGTGGTCTAACCTAAACAATTGGTAATTAGTCTATAAATCTAAATTATATAGGCTAAATATAGTGTTACATTCACTATAAAGAATTATGAAATGATATTATAAATGAATTAGACTCTTATAATGTCTAGATTTTGCCTCCTATGATGAATGTTAACTATACACATAATGCAAATTCAATTACAATGTAAATCTTTTGTAAGTTATTAGTGGTCTAATAGTACCAAAATATCAAATAGATAAGGATGTGAATAAAAAATGGATGATTATAGTTAACATTTCATTGTTGTTTTAAAGAAAAAGGTGGTGATCCACCCATAGTATTGCATAATAAGTTTGTACAAAAAAGTAGCCATATCTAGGGATGGTAAAATACAGATTTAGGGGTCCTAAACTAGCTTGATATCAACATTTTAATAAAAGTCTTGAAAAAACAAAAACATCCCCTCGAGGAGACAAGAACATAACAAGGAATAAAAAAGAACCTATTTACGTAAACCACCAACCATTTGTAGAAACACAAACCACCACCCTGAATAGTTAGAAAAAACTACACATGAACCATCCACCCCCTGGTCGGCCAGCACATGCCTCTTTACCGCTTGGGAGACATGTGCCAAAAAGAATGTTGCTCCCCTCAATCAGACCCAAGGCCACCTACACACTCTTTTGCCTCTGCTACACTGTCACCAGATAGAAGGACATGCACCAAAGGGATTTCATCATCATTCATATTCACATCCTCATCGTCTACAGGATCATCAAAGCCTTCTCTTGACATATGAGGTGAAAAATCTGAGGCATGAACCCTTAAGAATCTTATAGCCTTAAAAACATCCCTAATATGCAAGGCCTTCTTTTTTGAGAAGAAGAAGCTATAAGCATTCAACTCTCTCTCAAGATCATTGCTACAAAGATATTTGAGGCTATATTGTTGTAAAAGGTGGAATTTGGATATTTGATGTTTAATTTGGTTTGTGTGTGTCCTCCTTTCACCCAAATACATTCAAGGACCCAGAGTCAAGCAGCAATGTACTATCATACCCTAGGTCACTATGAGATGTAGGGAAACTTGTATTTGTGATGATTTGATTGTCAATTTCCTTCTCTTATGCTCAATGATGCTTTAAAACCCTAATTATGCAAATACGATAGCAAATAGATGAATATCAGAAAATGCTGCTACAGAGAGATGTAAAATAACAAATAACTGTGCACTTGTTTCTGAGGTTTGGAGATGGAAAAGTTAGAGACTAAGGAGTGGGCACCCAGGTCCAAGGCCTAGGTTTTTGTAGGATCTGGAAGCTCAATCTACAACCTATTCCTGCTACCACAAATATTTTCCCATAGCAGAACTTTGAGGACTAAAGAGCGGGCACCCTAGTCTAGGGTGTTCTTTTCTTCACTTATATACAATTCTGTCACCCTGTTGTACCCTCCTACAACTTAACTTTGTCTGGATCTTCAACCTGTAACCTACAACCATGAAAACTTTGGGAGGAGGTTGTGGTGTTTAGAGGCTTGCGTCAGTCAAGCCCTGGAGAGACATTCAAGTCTTCCGAACACCATTGTTAGATAGAGAGTGCATGCCCTTGGGAGGTAGAGGTAAAAACCAAATAATAAATGCTCAATAATCACAATAGATATTACTTTGTAGTGAAGATCTCATGGGAGGAAGAAGCTCTTCATTCCATGAGGAGATGGGTGTTCAAATATGTAAATACAAACACATAGACAACACAAATCTACTCTTGCAACACAATGAAAGCCTTGAATCACCTTTAGGATGCATAAAGTTCAAAATAACAATCTAGTTTAGAAATGAATTCCTAAACATGCTTATATATGCAACTACAAACACTCTCGCCAATAATTTCATAATTCAAACTTACCGTGTCGACATAGGACCCAAATAACAGTCACAAGACGATACCCAAAAATTAGGACTGACCTAAAATAGGGCAAGACTAGGGCACAGGCGCCCAAGTCCTCCCCCCTATTTTGGGTAGGGTCTATCTCAAGTAGTCCCCCTAGGTCCTATTTACCAAGACACTTAGGGTTTTTCTCATTAGGATGTTGAAATATGATGTAATATGTCCTAAATGCACACTAAAGACCCAAGAGCTAAGCCTTATGAGGGAAAATCCCCCAAGGGAACATTTTCCAACATTACAATTGCAATGCCCTAAAGATTGCTTAGTTTTGCGGAGAGGTAAATAGGTTATGAATGTTAAAGAGGCCTCTGATAAGGGCATCTCCCTGATGCATATCATATCCCTTCTTTGTAGTTATTCTCCTCTCCACCGTATAGATATTATTGTAAAAGAGACCAGTAGCAAGAGCATGAACGTACTCCCAGTCTTGCACTAGGTTCATAATATTAGAAAGGACTTGGGAGACAATATCTGAGTAATTGAGTACTCAACCCTTATAGCCTTTTATCTAATTGTACCCTACAATATTGCTCACAGAGAACTGCATCAAAGTACATTCACAGTCGATAAGGGTCATCAGATCTAAAACCTTGACTTTTCCTTTCACCTGCAGTTCCCAATCTAAACGAGGGAAGTATAGCCTTTGGTTGAGATGTATATCTGCCATAGAATCCTATAGAAAAAGACTAGGTTGATTTCTAAAAACAAAAGCAAGAAGTGAAGGCCAGAAAGAGAGATTTTGAAAGGTAAGAGCCATCGTAAATCCATGAGATTTTCCATGTGGCGGGGTATACATCAATCATCCTTACCCAATCCTGAGGCAGTCCCAGTTAGGCGGTGAATTAGTCATCATACTTTCTTTCTTGATTGCATTGAGAGTCAATAGAAAAGATCATCTTTGCACATGCTTACATTAAATGTAATATGTACTTTAGAGATGACATGGAAGTGAAGGCGCCCCCAAAATTAGGCTAAAAATCCCACCAACTCATCTTCCCCACAAGCACGACTAGATTTGATGTTTACTTAGAAAGAAAGAGACCTTGTTATGATCACACATTAATGAGACCTAAATCAAACTTGAAGGTCAACTGATGTTGATAAGACATGAGAGTCATTTGATCTCCACCACCTTTATACAATAAATGAGAGAGTTCTTTCCCATCGTACCAACTTACTAAAATCATAAACTCATCAACCTGTAAACGATGAACTTGTACTAGAGATGTTAGAAGAGAAAAGAGGACTAGAAATTTGACCCCATCTTGTCATCCGGAATTCCACTTAGGCTTTAATACTATCCATGTCACTATTTAGCCATGTCATCAGTTGACAAGCGAAATTAAACTGTCCTTGAAGAAACACTTCACATTCCGTATCTTGATCAATCACCATATTAGCTAGCCCATCTGCCACCATATTTCCTTCTCTATATGTGTGAGATATACAAAAATTGTTAAACTCATTAAGCAATGAAACTGCTTGTTGAAGGATATAGTTATTTTCTAATTGTCTGACCCTTTTAACTTTAAAGCATTTAGGATTATTTGAGAATCTCCTTCTATCCAAATATCTTTAATTTCCAAGTTGACTACCAATTAAAGGCCATGAACCAAGGCCCAAGCTTCCACTTCATTATTCATCCCCTTTGGAATCTTAGTCACCTTAGCTTCCACTAGGGAACCATCCCCTCTCCTTATGACACAACCATTTCCTAAGATGCCCGAGTTCCCTCTACATGCACCATCAAAATTAAGCTTATAGAAAAGTCTTGTAGGAGGAGTTCATTTGACTTGGTCTCTTACTGAGACCTAACCATTTGTCAATCTGTTTCCTCTTAACCCCACTTTGCTTAGAGAGCTCCAATTCTTCACCAATTCAACATCCCATTTAGACCAACTCGATCTCTTAATGCCTGACTTGCTTACATTTGCCACCACCAATTCTAAGATAGCCTCCTCCAACTTGTTACAAATTGCACTCCATGAGAGAGCTACCTTTCTAAAAATTCTAGAATTCCTCTCCCTCCATAAATGCCAAACTATCATCACAGGACCCAGATTCCATATACAAGAAAAGAATGACTCTGGAAATAGTGTATGCTAGTACTTGAACATAGAATAAAAAGAATCAGATACAAGTGATATCCAATTCAAATTCCTCATGAACTAGAGCCAACATTGTCTACTAAACATGCAATGTAGGAAAAGATGATCCACTGATTCTTCATCTGCACTGCATAAAACACAGATAAAATTTGATCCCAATCCTAGCCTTTTAATCATATCACTTGTTAAGACTTTGTTATGTAGTGCCAGCCAGGTAAAGACTCTAACTTTTGGCAAGATGGTATTTGTTATGTCAGAAAAAGTAACCTTGGGGGCTTTTTCCTATTAAGGTTTAGCTCCTGGGTGCTTTAAAATGCATTTAGAGCATCTTACATGTTAATTTGACATCCCAATGAGAAAACCTTTAAGTTTCATGGCAAATGGGACCTAGGGGGTACATTTATGATAAATACTACCTAAAATAGGGGGGAGGACTTGGTAGCCCACACCCTAGTCCTTCCCTATTTTAGGTTAGGTCTAATTTTAAAGTGTCAGTTTATGACTGTTATTTAGGTCCTATGCCGACATGGTAAATTTGAATTACAAAATTATTAGTGGGAATGTTTGTAGTTGCATATATAAGCATGATTAAAATTCATTTGTAAACTAGATAGGAAAATTAGATTAGCATCATGATTTTGTGAAATTGATTCTAGAGCATTCAAAATATTCATTGTGTGGCAGAGTAGAGCATTTTTCTTGTGTTTGTATTTACAGATTTGGCATCCATCTCCTCATGGCATGAAGAGCATCTTCCTCCCATGAGATCTTCACTACAAGGTGATATCAATTGTGTTTTCAATCATTTATCATTTCGATTTTGCCTCTATCTCGTAGGCATACACACTTTTTATTTGACAACGGTGTTCAGAAGACTTGAATGTCTCCCTGGGGCTTGACTGAGGCAAGCCTCTAAACACGGTCACAATCTCCAACCCATTTTTCTATGATTGCAGGTTACAAGTTGTGAAAGTAGAAAAAGTGGAGTTGTAGGAGAGTAGTGCAGACTGTCAGAATTGTAGATCAAAGAAGAAAATAGGGACCTGGACTTAGGTGCCTGCTCATTAGTCCTCCAGATCCTGTAACAGGAAAATCTCTAAAAGAGGAGGAACATGTTGTAGACAAGATTCCCATATCTTGATAGAAACTATGGAACTAGACTAGGGCGCCCACTCATTAGTCCCCGACTTGTCCATTTTCTGAACATTAAAATCTGGTATGCATTTGATTGTCATTTGATATCTTTGTGTGCGATCATTTTCTATAATTTGTCTATTTGTTCATGAATTTGCATAATTAGGGTTTTGAGCATAATTGGACTTAATTAGATAACAAAATCCTACAATTGAAATCTTCTCCTATGTTCCAAGTGACAAGAAGCCTATAGTAGACTTCCTATTGGACTGAATGTCCTTGAATGTTTAGTGGTGAAAGGAGGATTAATACAAACTATCAAAATCAACCCTAAACAAATCCTCTTCATTTTCCCTATTAAACATTTTAGTTAACCTATTTTTTTAATGAATTTTCACCTTTCTAAGTGTTTTTCTTCATATTTATATTTATTTCATTCATCCATTTCATTGTTCATCTTATTGCATAAAAAAAATTACAAAAAAATTGAAAAAATTTGAAACAATTAGCATTTTTAGCTTGCATTTTCAAGTAATTTAGATTAATTGACATTGAATTTAATGAATTTCTATCATTATCATCAGATATGATTTAATTTATAGAAATTTTTCATTCATCATTCATTTAGTTTGCATTTTTATGCTTAAATTGTTAAAAATTGGTTGAAATTGTGCATTTTTCCATATAATCTAGTTTTGCATTAGCTAGGGTTTGTAGTCAAAATATTGTTTTAGATTTTACTACCCTTTTAAAACACTCATTAGGACTTATTTCTAACTGTAGTGTTGCATCATAGTGGTTTGCTTGCAAAATTTCATGCCTAGGGTTTGAAAACCTTGGTTTTTCACTAGATTTTGGCTTTATTGTCTCTCTAGATTTGCACCATAGGTGTGTTGTAAAGGATTTTTCTGAACTAATTGAATTTTATCAGGGTTATTATCTTCTTTCCCTCCTAAACTTATTTACAACACCATTTTATTAGGCTCTTACATTGAAAATTTGCATATTTTGACTATATTTTCCCTAGGGTTTGACTTAGATTTGCACTCCAAGAGTGTTGGGACAGATTTTATGGATTTAGGTGAGTTATATTACTATTATAATCTGCTTCACCTCCTAAAAATGTTTACAACACCCTTTCTATTGGGCCTTTGCATTGAAAACTTGTGAAAAATTACATATTTTAGCACATTTTCACTAGGTTTTGACTTGTCATCATCCTATATTTGCATAAAAAGCATGTTGTGAAGGATATTATTGATTTATTGGACTGATATCAGACATATTATTTTTTGCACTTCAGAAATATACTTACAACACCGTTTCTTTTACTTATTTGACTGAAAAAAGTCAAAAAATTAAAGCATTTTGGATCTTAAACATCTCTTACTCCTTGGGTTTGCTCTATTAGTTTGTGCATTAAGTGTTGCATGATTTTGTATGAGTATTATAACTCTCTGACCTAATAGAAATATCCCTTTAAAGCATAAGACTCATGGGATCTAGCACTTTTGAAGATAACGATATTCCTACCTCTGAAAATCTATTGAATACCTTCTTTACAAAAGGAGAGACACAAAATTCGTAAGATATTATACTGCATACAACCACTATGGACGATCAAGTATTTCATGATGTTGACAACACTATTGAGGTGGTCGTACATGTACCTAATGAGGAAATAAACAAACTAGATAAAGAGTTAGTTGATTTTAATTCATTTGTTGAAACTGAAAGAATAGCAGAAATTGTACCTGTGATTCACAACATAAGAGAATTGATAAAAAAAGGACAAGATGGTATTAATGTTATTTGAGGTTTAACACATATCATACACAATAATGTTATGATGGAGACTAAATGTGCAAATGGTATCAAAAACATGTCGTCTCCATCTCATACGCAAGTATTGACACCTATATCAACCATTGGAGTGTCTACATTTAAATCAATGATTTTAACAACTAATGCAAATGCTTGTAGTAATTCTACCAAAGGTATTGGAGTATCTAATGGAACTAGTTCACAAAATTACAAAGCTATGGGATTTAACTATCAAAACTTGGTTTCTAAGGGGACCTCTTCTATGAATACTTGTTCTCAACCACCTCCTCATCCCACCTATTCTCAGCCACCTATCACATATAGCTACTCACAACCATCTTCCACCTATCACTATGTCCAACCACCATTTAACTATTCACAACCTTCACTTATCACAACTCAGGCCCATTCACCTCCTCACTTTGGATCTAATTCCTCACAACAAACTGCATCTCCCAATGATGCCATCTTAAACCAACTTTTGCAAGGCATGATCTCTTTACAACAAAAAGTGACAAACTTGAAAAATTCTTCACAACCTAATATACCAACTTATCATTCCCGTAATCCCCTATCTTATGCAATTTTGAGAACTCCTATGCCTAAGAGGTTTGAGACCCCTCACTTTGAAAAATATGGTGGAAAAGGTGATCCTAATACTCATGTGGCAGCATTCATGGCTATGTGTAGTGATTTCTACTTTGAAGAGGACTTGTTAGAAAAACTTCTCCCATGATCTCTCAAAGATACTACTTTAGAATGGTTTTGCTCTTTACCTCCGAATTCAATACACTCCTTTTCATAGTTAGTTGATCAATTTTTACAACATTTTCAAGCAAACATTGGACCTCAAGTCTCTCTGATTGATTTAGTTCATTGCAAGCAATGTCTGAAAGACAAATTAACTAAGTTTATTAGTCAATATCAAGCTCTCTATGCATAAATTCAATATCAAATGAAGGACTAGGATGTTCAGAAGGTGTTTATTACAAATCTACAACCTAACATCCATGATAAGATTCTCTTGATGAAGTATAACTCCTTTCAACATTTATGTACCACCCTTTGTAATTATCAACTTTCATCTAGTCAATATGAAAACCAAAACTCATCGGCTCAAGTTGGTCAATCCATGGGTGGACCATCACAAAAAAACATTAAGAGGAATAATAATAAGAGTTTCATTAAGGTTAATAGACTGAATTTGAATAAATTTTCTCAAGTATCTGCTATCACTAATCTGAAGAAGGCACTATATCAGCAAAGAAAGTTTACTCTGATATTTGAGCCTTATCATTCTATAATGAATCAAGTTGTGAGTAATAATCTTATGAAGTTTCCCCCAATTAAGCCTTTTTTCAATGCTAATACCTTTTGTCATTACCATCGGACACAAGGACATGATATTGAACAATGTATGTGTCTTAAACATTAAATACAAGACCTCATTAACTTGAATGTTATATAGGCATCAGGTGTTAATGACAATGGAAATAAGTTGGTTGCTTCACCAAATCAGAATTTACAAATCTTCACTAATCCTTTCCCTAAGCATATTGATAACAATATGATGGAACATGGTATAGTTAAAGTAGACAATGATGATTACTTGGAATATGATAATATCATGGGTATAATAGAAGTGGATAAGGAAAATCTAGATAACCAACCTCGTCCACGTGGAAAAGGAATTTATGCTGAGGTTCCTCCTCCGTTATATTTACAAGGATCGAGAGAACCAAAATGCACCAGCAAGACAAATAAAACAACCAAAACAAGAGACTCTAACAAACAAAATGATTGAGATACTATAGGATGATTCTTTTCACTATGGTAGATGAACTCAACAAAGAAAGTTAGCTAAAAATTAGAAAAGAGTAACACAATTATCATCAGTTGAAAATAATAGTGGTTCTCCTCCTCACAAGAAACAAAAGGACTCACTTACACAAGGATTTGAGAAACAAGCATTACATGGATTTTCTAACTACAAACAAGACTCTTATAAGAACCACTTGAACTTTGCACAAAACTTGGTCGAGTACCTCCCCAAGAGGTTTGCAAGTTCTAAAATTTAGTACGATGGTACTACAGGTAAGTATTTCTAACCATTTAACTCTCGTGATGAGTTATGTGTTATTTAGGCCTCTTGGGATGACCCTTGATACTCTCATAAGGTCAAGGATACTGGGAGATTGCCTCTGTTGTGACACTTCTTCTATTTATATCATCATTATTCTATATTGCTTCTCCTCTATTTTCACTATTGTGTGTTGTATCTTATGGACCTATTTTTGGTTGGTGACTTAGGGTAACCCTCCTACATGACTGTCCCTAAGGCACCTGTTTTTCCTCTCTTGATTTATTTTTTACCTTCCTCTAGTGTTTCTATCTAGTGGGTGGATGACAAAAAACATTTTATACTGATGCAGACCTAGTGTCCCTTTAGCAAGAAATAAAAACTTGGACATAGTTCCTACATGACGATGGGGTTGTTATATATTATTCGACGCTTGGCTAGTAGAAGCACTCCATGTGATCTTGATGCTATCTTATCTCACAAAAAAAACAATACTATTGCTCTGTACACTTTGTCTATCTTGAATCTTGCATTATGCATTATTGTTTATCATGATTATATGGACACTAACACCTTTTCCTGCAAGAAATTGTGTGTTTGTGGGAACATTTGGTGATCATAAAGTGCATGTCACCTCTGAGGGGCATGGGATTTGCAAAAGTTTGTGTTCCCTTGTGTGTTTTCTTCCTACCTTAATGTGCTTAATATCGTCACATAACCACCTTAAGGTGGGGGCATATATAAGGTAAGCTATCTATTTTAGATGTTAGCAATGTGTTTGTTCTCAGGTGGAGTCTTAAATATTGGTGATGATGAGTCCCTCCTACACTTTGAGGTTTGTTTGAAATCAACTTGTAATCATTTAAGCCCTCTATGAAGGATGATGTATATCTTTTTTATCTTAAGTCCTATGTGGATGCAGGGATGGTGTATATCTCATGGAGAGTGTGCATCCTGTCATTTTCAAAAAGTCATCTGTAGAGGTGGGGAGAGGTTCTTTGACTAACTCAACCTTTAAGCATGTCTTTGATGATTGTTGTGGCATAGCCCAATCATTGGTGTGTGCCTATAATGTGCCTAAGATGGTGATGAACCTAGAAATAGGAAAACTCCATTGCTTGTTTGTTGTGTTTTCGTCATGTCTTCCAAGTGTGTGTATTGTGTGTTTGTTCCCAAGCATAGTCTTAAAGACCGATGGCAATGAGTCCCTCCTATTCTTTGGGATTTGTATGGTATGCTTGATTTGTATGGCGTGCTTGGTTTGTTTGACATGTCTGTGTTGGCAAGAGACACTGCTCTGGTATTGACTTGTATGTTGTGATTGATGGCAACAAGGCTAAGAGATCCTATCACCATGATAGGAAGAAATATCTCTGGAAAAACATATTGATCCCAAGTCTGGTTGATAGAAAATGGCTAAGTATGAAAAGTATTCTGAGTAGAGGATAGTAAGTCAGATAGTATGCCTCCACAGATGATAATTGTGTAATGTAGTTTAGGTATGATGTCAGTTGTTGTTTTATAGTGTTATTCTTCAAAGGTTAAGTCCTGCTCTCCTCCAGAAGTCACCTTGAAGAATTGTCTAAGTTCGGATAAGCAAAGGTATAGCAGGAACAATGAACAGGCTCTAGTGTAGTGGTCTACATTCCTCTACAGATAAGTATTTTTTAATGTGGTTTTAAGGTGTTGTAAATGCTTATATGAAGTGTCTTATTCAAGAATTAGGAGATCTGAAGTCCACCAGAAAGTTAGCTACAAGCTGCTAAGTATCGGCATAGTGTTTGATAGAGACAGAGTCTGAGTTCTAATGGTCTGCATTTCTCCACAAGATGATATGATGCCTTGTGGTGCTGAGGGTAAGATTGGGAATGTGTAAAGAGTCCTTGATACAATTTTGGAAGTGTTTTGTGATCCGTAGTAGAAGTTGTAAGTCAGCAGATGAATTGGTTAAGAATGTTCTTAAGGAAGAGGCTGACTAGTATGTCAAATCTTTGTGTGAAGAAAAGTTAACATTTGGAGGATCTATGTAAGTAATTAAATGATTAGAGCCAACCTATATGAACATGTTTGGGAAAAGATTTGGGTCTGTGCATTGGATCAAGCTGAAAGGTACATCTTTCTATGTACACTTTTCACTTCTTGGATGCTAACCTGATTATGGAGTAAATCATGATGTGAGTGTATAAAGGTGATGAAATTCGGTTGAGTGATGTTTGTGTGGAGTAGAAGAGTGGGTGTGTGATGTGAGGATGTGAATAGCAAAGTAGAGTTAGAAGATCAATAGTGATGAAGACATGGGATTTAGAATTTAGTTGTGAAATGACTGCACCTTGGCATAGTGGTAGATCCTTAAGCAATATTCAGTTTTCATGTACAATATGATTGGAAGCAAGATTTCATCTACAAGGCAGTAAGGAGACAATGAGCCTTCAATAAGGTTTAACAACCCTCAGGGTTTAACATCCCTTATTGTAATCTTTCTAGGTTTAGGGTTGAGGTAGTGAGCCTACTAAACTTAGTTGTACTTCATGGAAGTGAGCCAACATTTTCTAGGCCCATGGAGTGACCAAGCCTAAACATTATTTTTGTAAAGATTACAATATATATATATGAGAGCTAATCCTCTTTGTGGTTTTTCCCTTCTTGGGTTTTCCACGTAAAAGTCTTGGTGTTCATGTGTCATGGTTATTGTTCATATGCATATTATGTTTCTATTTAATTAATTTTGGGAAATGGATGAAAGTTAAAGTGCATGAAAATATTTTTAGAACACTGATTCACCCCCCTCTCAGTGTTCTTGACAATCAACAATTGGTATCAGATTGAGGTTCCTTGGAAAAAGTTTAATAGCTTAAGGAAGATCTGGGATAGTATGATCATGGCAGAAAAAGGTATGGAAATTATGAGAGATACAACCAACTAGAAGAAACTCTTATGAATCTTAAAAATTTTGAAGTAGAGGTCAAGGATCTGAAAGAAAACTTGCAACAAGCCAATGAATCCATCTCAAAGCTAAAAGAGCAAGTCAAGAAATTCAAAGACAAATACAAAGAAGTCAGTGACCAATTGTTATCAGAAAATGAATCCCTAAATAATTTGGAAGCAGAAGTTACAAAAAGAACAAGAGCAGAAGCTGATCTAAATTTGATTGTGAAGAATAGATCAGAAGATTGTACAAAACTTGAAAAAGAAATTATAAGTTTGAAAATAGATTTGGAAAGGATAGAAGTTTTGAAGAAAAATTCAAGATAAGTACTGTAAAGCTTGATGAAATGATTGCTAGCTAGAGGAATGCTGATGAAAAACATGGTTTAGGTTTTGAGAAAGGAGAATGTTCAAACTCTGGTCAAATGACCATTGAGTCAAGGGAAAACAAAGAATACTAGTTCAGAAACCAAAGAAGAAGACCTACGGTCAGACAATCAAATGCTCAAAGGTATCCATCTTTCAATGGTTATTGTAATTAATGCAATAAGTATGGTCATAAGGCTACTCAATGTAGGAGCAAAATAAATCAAAGGATTCCATCATTCTCTAATTAGTGTTTCAACTACAAGAAAATTGTTCATAGAGAAAATGAATGTAGAAATCAGATCAAGAAAAGTTTCAACAATAGGAGGAATGAACAATCCTTCAAAGGTAAACACTTTACTTGCAATAAAATTGGTCATAAATTTATTGTATGCAGAATTTTGGTAAGAGATAATTCTCAAAATACAATGAACATGCAATCATTTAATGGAAAGTGTTTTGCATGCAATAGATTTGGACATTTGGCTAATCAATACATATCAAAATCAATCAATGGAAGGAATCAAGGTTAAAAGAATGTGGTTTGTTTCAATTGCAACAAATCGGGACATATTGCAAGGTTTTGTAGAAGCAGGAATGTGAAGAGAAATCACTATTCTGGAGAAAGGAAAACATAGAAGAGAATTGATAAAGGAAAAGAGAAAGTTATTCCGGTTGAAACCAAGAAAGAAATGGACAAGGTATGGATCAAGAAAGACGTAATTGAAGTCATGGATCAATCCGTACCAATATCCATTGCAGATACTTCCTTTGGGAAGTAAATTGAAAGCTCTGGCATAGGGGGAGCAATGTTGAAAATACAAAACCCCCAGCCAGAAAGTGGGTTCTAGAATCTAGCACGAAGGTATATGATGAAATCTGATGTGACACATCCCTTGAAAGAAGAACCAAAAGAAAAAGAGTCAATGTGGCATATTGCGGAGCAATCCTAATTGACCATATTCTATAGTGAGGGGTTTCAACAGCCTTTTGGAATGAGCATTTAATGGTGACTAAGTAAAATCGGGCTGAGGGTAAAAAGGAACTTGTTTTCACTTTACATTCGACACAACAGTGTATCAATTTGCTCTACAAACTACAGGATTTATTTTTTCAACCTGCACCATGGAAATTCTCCTTTTTGACTGAGCATAAATTATTCTATTTGGTCATGCACGCATATAGAAGCACTTGGAAGGTCGTATTTGTAGTAGTTGTAAATCAAGCAAGGACTATGGCAGATTTTGAGAATTTACTACTGAAGGTAGCTAGTTGAATTAACGCCCATGATGGAAAGCATAGGAATCGAGCTCCAACAAAGAGGAAGCAATCTGATTCTTTTTTAGATGATGGCAGTGATTCCAATTCTGATAATAGGGATGATTCTGATGATAGAAAGACATCTAGGGTAAGGATGCCTTTGAAGAAGAGATTTGATTTTGGTGAAAAAGATAATGATGATGTGGGCCAGAGAGATGATTCAGACAGTGATGGATTATTGTTTGGAAGTGATTTGTACAAAGATGATGAAGATAGGGAATGACTTCAAAAGATGTCTGAACTAGACAAGGAGATGTTTTTGGTAGAGAGAGAAGAGGTGAGAGAGATATATATTTTTTTTGTACAGAAGAGGGCTAAATATCAACAAAATGAGACTAGGAATCAGAGGGAAAAGACATAGGGCCACCATTTTCATAGATGCGCTCTTATGTGAAATCTACTAGGACAGTGAAAGAAAATGACTTAAATGAATTAGTTGCAAGGAGACAGAAAGCACATGATTTAGATGTGTAGAGAAAGCGAAGGGACACTGCTGGGTCATCTAGAGGACGGGATTCTTCAACCTTTAGATGAAAGTCTCATGATGGTTCTAGTGTTACTCCATCATCCTCTAGTAAAAAGGATTTAAAGTCCAAGTAGTCATGGAGATCTAGATGAAAGAGATGGAGAAGGCACAAATTATGATACTCCTTCCCTTGAAGATATTAACAGTATAACAATCTAGAGATCAAAGTTGGCCAAGAGGTTCATGGAGCCATTCTTCAAAAAGAACATTATGGGATGTTTTGTGAGAATTGGGATTAGTATGTCAAGGTCAGGATAGTGTATTTACCATCTTTGCATGGTCAAAAATGTAGACACAACTAATGTTGTCAAGCATTACAAATTTGAGAATAACATTATCCACAAGTACTTAGATTGTGCTTGAGGATGTGAAGATAGTGCAGCTAGATGGCAGATGGAGAGGGTGTCTAATTCACTGCCCCTTGAGAAAGAGTTTAAGGAATGACAACGGGAAGTAGAGTGCACTAAGGGCCAAATATTTGGTAGAACTAATGTGGAAGAGAAGAAAAATACACTGAAGGAAATAAATAATTTTGTCTATTCTGTAGAAACTGTAAAGTTGCTGAGAGGGATAAGCTGAGGAAAGAGATGAAGCTTGCAGATAGAAAACATGATTATTTAGAAGTAGATGGTATCAAAACAAGGTTGAAAGAATTAGAAGTCCTTTCACTTCAAAAAAGAGGCAAGGATACAAAAGCCATAATGCATGCAGAGATGAATAAGAAAAAAAATGAAAATTTTAAGAATGCTTTGATGATCAAGCCTGCTAAACTTAATCTCAAAGCAAGTGAGACTGGGTATGATCCTTTTTCTCATTGCTGGACTAGATCACAAAATTATTATAGTGCAAAGAGTGGTCCTACAGAAGCAAACACAGAGACAACATGAATAGAACTGAAACAAATCTATCTTCTAAGTATCAAGCTGAGGATGTAGAAACTAGGGAATAGTTAAGGAGCCCTACACCAAAAAAACATAGAACAACAAGAGATTATGGACATAAATACTCTGAAATGAAGTTGAGAAGAAAGATTTGAGAGAGAAAGAGACACTACAAATGTCTTAGTTGATGATAGAAGGGAACAAGTTGCAAATGAAGCCATTAAATCAATTGCACTAATTGACCCGCCATCAGATGTACAAAGGGCATAAAAGCTAGTTTTTCTTAATGGCCACATCCATATAGTAGAAAGTGCAAGGAACTGATGGAATGGAGAAATAGATCAGATAAAGACTATCTATAGTGACATTTTGCCTTCAGTCACAAATTAAGATGAAGATTAGGTTTGTAAATATGTGACAGGTACACACCTTTTTGAAGTTTTTGAAAACATTTTTTTTATATTCCGGGCTACACCCTTTGCCATTGATGTTAAAGGGGGAGAAGTAGATCAATGAAAAATGGATAATCATCTTAGGGGGAGCAAGGAAGTATAATGTATATAGTAAGGACAATAAGTCAGATAGTACACCTCCACAGATGATGATTGTGTAATGCGGTTCAGGTATGATGTCACTTGTTGTTTGATAGTGTTATGCTTCAAAGGTTAAGACTCGATCTCCTCTAGAAGTCACCTTGAAGAATTGTCTAAGTTCAGATAAGCAAACGTATAATAGGAACAATATTAGGGTCTAGTACAGTGGTCCGCATTCCTTCGCAGATAAGTATTTTATTATGTAGTTTTAAGGTGTTGTAAACACTTATATGAAGTGTCTTATTCCAGAATTAGGAGATCTGAAGTCCACCGGAAGGTTAGCTACAAGCTGCTAAGTATTGGCATAGTGTTTGATAGAGTTTGACAGAGATAGAGTCTAAGTTTAGATGGTCTGCATTTCTACGCAAGATGATATGATGCCTTGCAGTTCTAAGGGTAAGATCGGGAATGTGTAAAGAGTCCTTGATATGATTTTGGAAGTGTTTTGTGATCCGCAACAGAAGTTGTAAGTTACCAGATGAATTGGTTAAGCATGTTCTTAAGGAAGAGGCCGACTAGTATGTTAAATCTTTGTGTGGAGAAAAGTAACATTTGGAGAATCTATGTAAGTAATTAAATGATAAGAGCCAACCTATATGAGTACAGTTGGAAAAAGATTTGGGTCCGTGTGTTGGGATTTCAAATCAGTGGGCAGTAAACCATAAAGGTTTGCCACTTCTTATCAATAGGTCCACTACATGATTCAACCAATAGAGACGGGAGGTTGTGTGCCTCCCCTTCACTTTAGGTTTTGCCACACCTAGGGGGTATCCCTTCTATGAAAGATTTGTCTTTGATGTTCTCAGACTTGAAGATTCAGCTTTGCATACCAAGTAGAATGATCTTTCTTATATACCAAGATTTGTGAGATGAGTCCTAAGCTGGCAACGGTCTTGGATTTGTTGGTTTTAGGACAGACAATTGAGAGGGGGGGTGAATCAATTGTCACCAAAATTCTATTCCTTAATCATTTAAAACCTTCTTAAATTTCAGCAACATAACAAAGATTTAGTCATTGAAGCATAATGCAATAACTCAAGAACAGAAATACATTCAACACATATAACACCAAGACTTTAATGTGGAAAACCCAGTTAAGGGAAAAACCATGGGGTGACTAACCCAAGATTGTATTATCTATTAAAAGAATAAGAAGAATAAAATGACACTAGCCAATTAGGGCTCACTACCTGAGCACACTACTCACAAGAGACCCACTGCCTACAGGAGACACAATGTCTACAGAAGAATATAAATATTACATAATTGAATTGGAGATTAGCATCTTCACTATGCTTGAGACAGTTCCATTTAAGCTCAACACCTCTGCTCTGCTTTTTGCTCCTCTTCTCTACAACTTTCTCGTCACGACAATAGATACTTTTAAATGACTTCACAAATCTTTTTTATACATGACATCAACTTTGGAATTATCATCTAAGTCAGCACAACACATACTTTATTTTATTACAGAGCAAATACAAAAATACCATGTGACTTGTTACAAAAACTTCATGTGCATCACTACACTGTCGGCCACACATATCTGGGACTTCAATTGTCTTCGAGGAACATGCCATGCTTCACAAAACATCTTCAAGATCATCCGCAACATGCACAAATCATCCGATCAACCAAGATTAGGAAGAACACCATCACCCGAAGTTAAATCTTCAATTACAAGCTCAATCTTCAATGTGGACTACCAACACGAAATGGACACAATCTAGAGACCCACACAATCTTACTGGAATCACAAAGAACATCCGCACCACTTTTGCTTACTGAAATCATTCGCATCTTCATCTAGAACCTCAAGAACACAATCAGTCATCATTGTCACATTAGAAGGATTACTTGTGGATCTCCAAACCATGAATCAATTGAGTTGTCAATTCACATTAGCTTCCCAAACATGCCACCAAATTCGTAGAACAAGATATTGCATTTCCAGATCTCACCAAACCTATTTGTGCCACTCTGTCACCTCTGAACAGCTGCTAAAACTAGTTTTATTCATATGGCCATAACTTCTCCAAATCTTCATGCAGATCTTTGAAATCTTGGCTGAAGCACCTTCAAACACATATTTGCAAACCCTTTGATGCACATACTTTGATCTTCAACTAACTGAGATTTTTGTTTCATAAAACTTCACTATCTTCACTGTCCTTCTCTATTTCTGATAGGGCTAATTTTATCAATATCCTCAGCACACAGGTCATTCAATCCTTGACATCAAACAACAGGAGTATGTTGACATCAATGACAACACCGGTTAGGCCCATACTTGCAACAATCTCCCCCTTTGTCATTGATGGCAACATATGATGTGAAAAAATGTTTTAACCATCAAGACAAGAACTTCTCCTCACTAACTGACATAGCTCCCCCAATCAACAAAAATCATTCATATGTTTTCTCTTCCTTTACTGCTCCCCCTTTGATAATCAACCACTTTTTGTTTTTCACATGTCTTCTCTCCCCCTTTGACATCAATGGCAAAGGGCACATACTTGCAATCACTTCTCATACTTCAAAATCATGATGACTACTCCGCCTAAGTAGTAGCTTCCTAACACCAATCCAGATCACAAAGATATGACTATGGGATCCACAGGACTAATGCACGTTAGTGCACCTTAATTCATAATCAAAGGGGTAATAACCCCTGACTTCTCCCTGAGATACTCAAAAGAGTCCTTAGGTAGAGGTTTAGTAAAAATGTCTACAATCTGATCCTTTGAGGGCACACACTCCAGTCTGACTTCATTCTTGTTCACTTGTTCTCTCAAAAAGTGAAACTTGATAGATATATGTTTTATCTTTAAATGCAACACTGTATTTTTTTATATGTTTATTGAACTTGAATTATCACAAAAGATTGTGATAGGTTCTTCATACTCCACTCTGATGTCTCTTAGCATTTGCTTCATCCATAATACTTGAGTGCAACTATCTGCTGCTGCAATATACTCTTCTTCTGTAGTGGATAGAGATATTGCCTCTTGTTTCTTGCTTAGCCAAGAAACCAATCTTTTCCCCAAAAAGAATGCACCACCACTGGTACTCTTCCAGTCATCCACATCTCCTGCCCAATCAGCATCTGTATATGCATGAAGAGAGAAATTATGATCCTTAGGATACCATAAACCATACTCAACTATTCCCTTCAGATATTTGAGAATTCTCGTGATTACCATGACATGAGACTCTCTATGATCAACTTGGAATCTAGCAATAAGACCAACAACATTCATAATACCAGGTCTAATTTGAGTGAGGTAGAGCAGTCCTCCAATCATTAACCTATACTTTTTTTATCAGTCTTAGGAGATTCATCATCTTTACTTAGCTTACATCTGGTTGCCATGGGAGTATTCATTGGCTTTGAATCTTCCATCCCAAATTTCTTCAACAATTTTTTCACATATTTGGTCTGAGATATGAAGATTCCTTTCTTTGTTTGAGTGATTTGTAGACTCCTTTCTTTGTTTGAGTGATTTGTAGACCCAAGAAGAAATTCATTTCCCCAAACATAGACATCTCAAATTCACTTTTCATTTGATTTGCAAAAGTCTTGCACATACTATCTTTTCCTCCAAAACTAATATCATCAACAAATACTTCAACAATCAAGATATTTTCATGATTAATCTTGAAGTATAGATTATTGTCAGCAGTATCTTTGTTGAAGCCAATCTTCAAAATATGTTTGTCCAATCTTTCATACCAGGCTCTTGGGGCTTGTTTAAGTCCATATCATGCCTTCTTCAATATACAGACCATATCTCCATGATCAGACAATTCAAATCCATATCATCTTTACTTAGCTTACATCCGGTTGCTCAATGTATACCTCTTCTTCCAAATCACCATTTAAGAAGGTGGACTTGACATCCATCTGATACACCTTGAAATATTTGAAGACACCAAAAGAAAGAAATAATCTGACTGCTTCAATTCTTGCCATTGGAGCAAAAGTTTCTTCAAAGTCAACTCCTTCTACTTGAGAATAACCCTTACAGACCAATCTGGCTTTGTTTCTTATTACTTCACCATCTTCATTCAATTTATTCTGGAAGACCCATTTAGTCCCAATCACATTTTTGTCCTTAGGTCTAGGAACAAGATCCTAGGTGTGATTCTTTTCAATCTGCATCAATTCCTCCTTCATTGTGTTAACCCAACTTTCATTATTGCATGCTTCACTTACTGTTTTTGGTTCAATCTTTGAAATCAAACAATACTTCACTGAATCTTGAGCAATTTTTCTTCTTGTTTGAACACCTTTGCTTCTATCTCCTATGAAATAGTCTTCAAAATGATTCAGTCTTACATACCTAGGAGTTTTAGGAAGCTCTTGCACTTCTAAATCTTAAACAGGTTCATGCAAACTTGTCTCTTCTTGTATTTTAGAATTCTCCAGATCAGTCTGAATCTGAACTGGAGTTGGGACTTGTTCTCCTTGATCTGAGACATCATTATGATCATCTGATTCATACTCATAATACCTTGAGGGATTTTCCATGCCTTCATCAACCTTCACATTTGCACTTTCTACAATCTTCCTCAATCTCTTGTTATAACACCGGTATGTTTTTCTTTGAGTAGAATATCCCAAGAATATTCCTTCATCACTTCTAGCATCAAACTTGCCAAGGTATTCATCTCTTTTGATATAGAATTACTACCAAAGACTTTGAAATATTTCACAGTAGGAGTGATGTCAAACCAAAGTTCATAAGGAGTCTTACTAGTATTGCCTCTGATTTGTACTCGATTAAGAGTATAGACAACAATGCTTACAGCTTCTCTCCAGTAGATCTGAGGGACATTTATTTCCATCATCATGGTTCTAAATGCTTCCTAGATGGTCTAGTTCTTTCTCTCCACTACTCCATTTTGCTATGGAGTCCTCTGAGCAGATAACTGTCTCTTTATCGTATGTTCCTCACAGAATGATATGAAATCACTGGATGTGAATTCTCCACCTCTATCAGACCTGAGGCATTTTATGTTAATTCCAGTTTCATTTTCTACCATAGCCTTGAATATTTTAAATTTCTTAAGTGCTTTAGATTTCTCTTTCAAGAAAGTTACCCACATCATCTGGGAGTGGTTATCAATCAACAACATGAAATACCTATCTCCTTGCAAACTCCTGATTCTTAACAGACCACAGAGATCAGTGTGTACTAAGTCTAGCAATCTAGTTGAAGATTGTTCCTTACTTTTGAACATGACTCTGTTCTACTTACCCAACAGACATTCTTTGTACAAACTGTTAGTAGGTTTCACTAGTCTTGGAAGATCTCTTACATCCTGAGTATTTCTTATCTTGATGATATTATCAAAATTTACATGACACATTCTTCTATGCCACAACCAACTCTGATCAATTTGAACAAATAACAACTTTTTCCAGTACCAACCAAGTGGAAGATGTTACCTTTTGTCTATGTACTAGATGCAATCTTAGTTCCAGAGCTTTCAAAGATCTTACATTTTCTATTTTTGAATTAGAGATCAGAGACTTTGTCCACCAACTGTCCAACACTGAGAAGATTATGCTTTAGAACTTCAACATACAAAACATCACTATTTTTTTTCTTTCCATCAAAAGAAATGGTTCCTCTGCCTTTAATTCTACCAGTAAAGTTATCTCCAAACTTTACAACTCCACCTTCATATCTTTCCAGGTTTATGAACTTATTCTTGTCACCAGTCATATGGTGAGAGCAGCCACTGTCAATGACCCATTCATCCTTTTCTTCAACTTGAGCAGCTAGAGCCCTTTCTATCATTTTATGATTGATAGATTCAATAGGCATTGGATCTTCTTCCTTGATGGTAATAAACACCCAGTCACTTCCGAATTTGTTTCCTACCTCAGATTCATCATCTGTTACTCCTTCATCATCATCTTCTTGAACATAGTAACACTTCTTTTGGAATCTTGATCTATTAGGGTTTGGCCTTGAAAATCTTTCCAGACATCTTGAGGCAAAATGACCAATCTTGTTGCAGTTGAAACATTTGAAAGGCAATTTTCCATCATACTTACTGGATCATCTTGGCAATCTTTTTGCAAGAAGGGCTTCAAGTTATGTAACTTTTGACTCATCTTCTTCCAGATCTTTTCTTGCTTTATCATATGATGTTGATTTATTTGAGGAACTTTCTCCTAGGTCATATCTTTGTTTACCTTTTATAGAGGCACTAGCTTTGAAAGAAGATTCAGTCTTGGGAAGTGCATCACCAAACTTAGCCAACTTAAATGTAGATATCTTACCAACCAATTGATCCCTTGCGATAGTTGTTAAAGATCTAATTTCTGAGCAATAGTAGCAACCTTGTGTTTATATATAGGAGGTAAAGATCTGAGAACTTTAGCAACATTTTCATCTTCATCTAGAACTCCAGCAGCACATCTGATGCCACATACAAGCTCATTTACTTTTTCCATATCTAAAGTGATGTTCTCATCTTCACTCATCCTTAGGTTTTCAAACTTTCCTTTCAGACTTTGCAGCTTGACACACTTAACATACTTGTCTCCTTCATATAGATTTTCAAGCTTTACCCAAATTTCATAAGCAGTCTTTAATCCCATAACATTTGTTAGCTCTATATCAGACAAGGCACTCAGTAGGGCTTCTTTAGCTCAAAGATTATTTTCCGCATCTCTGACTTCATTTATAGTTGTTGGCCCATTCCTTGGAGGAACATATTTAGTTGAGGTTATGTTCCAATACTGATATCCCATGCATTGTAAGTGGCATTCCATGTGGTTCTTCTAGGTAGTGAAGTTTATTCCATCAAACCTTGGATTGTCCTTCTTGTAGGTCAAAATCCTGGATCTCCTCAAGCGGTCAAGCTTCTTCTAGAGGAACTTGGCTCTGATACTAATTGTTGGTTGTAGGACAGACAACTGAGGGGGGGTGAATTAGTTGTCACCAAAATTATGTTCCTTAATCACTTAAAACCTTCTTAAATTTCAGCAGCATAACAAAAATTTAATCATGGAAGCATAATACAATAACTCAAGAGTAGAAACACATTCATCACATATAACACCAAGACTTTTAACATGGAAAACCTAGTTAAGGGAAAAACCATGGGGTGACTACCCCAAGATTGTATTCTCTGTTAAAAGAATAAGAAGAATAAAATGGCACTTGCCAATTAGGGCTCACTGCCTAAGAACACTACTCACAAGAGACCCACTGCCTATAGGAGACAGATTGTCTATAGAAGAATATAAATATTACATACTTGAAGTGGAGATTAGCATCTTCACTATGCTTGAGACAGTTCCATTTAAGCTCAACACCTCTACTCTACTTTTCACTCCTCTTCTCTACAACTTTCTCATCATGACAACAGATACTTTTAAATGACTTCACAAATCTTATTTATACATGACATCAACTTTGGAATTATCATCTAAGTTGGCACAACACATACTTTATTTTATTACAGAGCAATTACAAAAATACAACTTGATTTGCTACAAAAACTTCATGCGCATCACTACACTATCGACCACACATATCTGGGACTTCAATATTCTTCGAGGAACACACCATGCTTTGCAAAACATCTTCAAGATCATCTGTAACATGTGCAAATCATCTGGTCAGCCAAGATTAGGAAGAACACCATCACTCGAAGGTAAACCTTCAATTACGAGCTTAATCTTCAATGCAGACTCCCAACACAAACTGGACACAATCTAGAGACACCCACAAGCTTGTTTGAATCACCATGAACATCCGCACCACTTTTGCTTACTAAAATAATTCATATCTTCATCCAGAACCTCAAGAACATAGTCGGTCATCACTGTCACATTAGAAAGATTGCTTGTGGACCTCCAAACCATGAACCAATTGAGTTGTCAATTCACATTAGCTTCCCAAACATGTCACCACATCCATAGAACAAGATATTGCATTTTTGGATCTCACCAAACCTATTTGTGACACTCTGTCACCTCTGAACAACTGCTAGAACTAGTTTTATTTATATGGCCATAACTTCTCCAAATCTTCATGCGGATCTCTGAAATCTTGGCTGGAGCACCTTTAGATACATATCTGCAAACCCTTTGATGTGCATACTTTGATTTTCAACTGAGTCAGATTTTTGCTTCATAGAACTTCACTGTCTTCACTGTCCTCTATTTCTGATAGGGCTAATTTTCTCAATATCCTTAGCACATAACTCATCCAATCCTTGACATCAATGCAACAAGAGTACGTTGACATCAATGTCAACACTGGTTAGACCCATACTTGTAACAGGATTCTCCACGTTGGTTGAAATAGAGAGCATGTAGAGTCCTAATTGTACTCCTACTATCTAATGGATGGAGGTGAAGGAATGGCTAGTAGGTGGAGCTGTGGGACTTCCCTAAACCCTTTGAGTAGACAAATCCCTAGACCAGTGTCTTACCTGGGCAACAGAGTCAAGCCTAGAAATGTGAACATTCTCCTATGATAATCTGAATTCATATCCAGGGGACCTAAGAAAATATTGCTGCCTTACAACAATATGTCCACAAAAGAGTAATGCTCAAGATCATGCTTTGTGAATCCTTTAATATGACACCCCTCCCTATGTCTGATTTATAGCCTACTTAATATACTCCTTGAGTAGAAGTAGAAAACCAGACACACAATAGAACAAATGCTTATAGAAGAACTTAGATATCCTTGATAACCTTATTCTAAAGAGGGGAGATGATATTAGAGGAGAAATAATGAACAAGACACACATATAGTGTTTTTCATTTAATTCAACCTGAATAGAGCATTATCATACAAAGAAGCAACATTCATAGACCAGAGAATACTCTACACCCACACAAATAACTAGCACTGTAAAAGGAAATGCCTCTCAAAGATGTGAATACCTTATATTCAAAGTCCAAAGGAGAAGCCCCAACAAATTCACACCCCACTTTGGTAGAATGGCCATGATTTCTTTTGAAAGGAGAAAACAAGCTACCGGCCATCTATCTCTAACAAAATTCTTAAATGATATATCAAACCCTTATAGATTTTCAAAATACAATCAAATCAATGGATCAATTTTTACAGCCAAAGCAGTCATAACTACCTAAAAATTAGTTGGTTATGTAGCTTCTTCCTTGACCAGATGAGTGGATTTGATGATTTAGTCCATGTCCGTGCTACTGATTCATTTACTTTAGAGTGGAAATGGGCAAGAATTACACTAACAGACAACTGCTTCAAGTTTTGAATCTCAGTCATTGGTTCCAATTTGTCCTTTGCAAGATCGACGCTTTGAAATGATCACCAGCCCCAAGAATCCACACTGGCTCCTTTGAAAATTCCACTACTAATGACATCATGCCACATTTATAGTCTTCTTCTTCTGACTTCTCCCTTCTGTGCATCAATCCTTGCCATGTGGCACCATCTCGTAGCCTTGTAGCCGAAGATGGCCCACCACCTTTAGGCTTTGGGTGACTATGCTAAGCCATCCATCTATCCCCTCTTTACTTTCTCTATGCCCCCCATCTCCTGCAACATGTCACAATTCTGGGCTCAAGAGGTAGAGAGCAGGCCAATTTCCTTTTGGCCCCGTGAAATTGAAGCAGGAGCCTCCATGTGTTCCTTGTCGTGCCTTTTCTATGTGTCGCAATTTTGGGACCGGGAGGTAGAGAGCGAGCCATTTTCTTATTGGCCCCACAGAATTGCACAAAGAGGCTCCACATGTTCCTTGTCTGCAAGCCTTTTTATTTCTTTAAAATCATGCCATGTGTCGCCTCATCACAGCCGTGCATAAAATATTCTTCCCTAAAAGATTCCCTTGTGCACATGCATGACCATCAGATTTCACCTCTTCCTACAGATTTCTTTTCTTCTCAACACCTGGCAACACATGATTCATCAATTGTGATCCTTGATTGAATGGCTGTAAGCCACATTCAATCGATAGCTGGCACCTTGTCACAACATCGCGAGAGGTTGGTGACATCACTGGATATGCCACGCAATGGTGCAATATTCATGTATGTGGCATCCCCCGACCTCCTAAAGACTTTAGACTTGAGATTTATGCTACGACAGGGAGTAGGAGGTAACACTAGGCAAAGGAGGCTATTCACCAAATGATTAAGAAGGCTTAAGTTATAACTTGAGTGACCAGGCACCTAGGATAAGTGGTCAATGAAAGAATAGAACTTAAAGTAAAAGAGGACCACGGGACTTTAGGGTTTACGAAAAAAGGATAACATTTGCATGAAATAGACTTGAAACCTTAAACTGAGGTGGGCACCACCGTTGGCTCTGGTTGGGGATGCATGCCTCTTGCATGCATGGTGAGGACCTTAGATCTTTGGGATGCAAACCAGGTGCCATATCCATTGGGCACAGAGTCATCGCACCAACCTGCATCACAAACAATATTGTCAAATTTACTTTGGCAGGCTAGGGACACTAAAGGAAGAACCAATACCCCCTCATTTTTTTTCTGATTTCTTCGAGTGAAGCCTAAAACATTGAGTTCTTTGCAGCACCTTGTTACTAATTGTGCCTCTACATCTTACAATAGAACTGATCTAGCCTTTCTATCCATTGTTGTCTAAGTTTTCATCTAAAAATTGCCTTCCTAATGAGAGCTCGTCAACATTCAGGTACAAGCAACATCCCTCAAACTTTTAGAGACTCACAGGTATCCATTATTGTTGAGCTTAGTAGTTTTTCCATTGAGTTCCTCTTGGAATGTCCTAAGAAAAGGCATAGAATGTAGCCCATCATTTGAACCTCTATAGTTTCCCAAATAGCCAATACTATCCCCATGTGTATGAACATCTGCACTTTCTAAGCTTATTGGGAATAGCATCCTAGTAACCTCTAATTTATTTGATATTTAGGGCTCTATGCTTTTCAAAAAGTGGCCTTTTCTAGGAGCACAACCAAGATTGCTGCTTCATTTGAATCATTTTAAGTGCAAAAGAATGAAATACCTAGAGATGTTGCTGCTGCAAATAGAGTCAACAAATCATCAGGAAGGCACCTTCACTTTTTTGATTCATCCCCAATAGAGTGCCACACATTCTCTTCTTGATCTTGCTACAACAATAGTAAGTAGAGTTGCCACCCTCCAAAGGGAATTATAAACCACTATTTTTATGCAGACTCTACATGGTCCAGCACTGGTACTTCATAGACTCCATAGAAAATTTTGGCAATATCCCCAGTGGAGTCACTAGTTCTGTTGTGACTCAGATGGGCAAAACTTCACCAGAGATTGTCAATATAACACTTTCTCCCCTGTAGAGTCATGAGTTCTATTGGGTTTCAGGATCAACGACAGTAAACCATAAATATTTTCCACTTCTTATCAACAAGTCCACTGCATCATTCAGCCAATAGAGATGGGAGGTTGTGTGCCTCCCCTTCACTTTAGGTTCTGCTGCACCTAGGGGGTATCCCTTCTAGGAAAGATTTGTCTTTGGTGTTCTCAGACTTGAAGATTTAGCTTTGCATACCAGGCAGAATGCTCTCTCTTATATACCAAGATTTGTGAGATGAGTCCTAAGCTAGCAATGGTCTTGGATTATCCATGCTGGTTGAAATAGAGAGCATGTAGAGTCCTAATTCTACTCCTACTATCTAATGGATGGAGGTGAAGGAATGGCTGGTTGGTAGAGCCGTGGGACTTTCCTAGACCCTTTGAGTAGACAAATCCCCAGACCAATGTCTTACCTGGGCAAAAGAGTCAAGCCTATAAATGTGAACGTTCTCCTATGATAATCTGAATTCATATCCAGGGGACCTAAGAAAATATTGCTGCCTTACAACAATATGTCCACAAAAGAGTAATTCTCATGATCATGCTTTGTGAATCTTTTTTATTTCTTTAAAATTAGGCCACGTGTTGCCTCATCACAACCACACACAAAATATTCCGCCCTGAAAGATTCCCTCACGCTCATGCCAATTGTTAGATTTCATCTCTTCTTGTAGATTTCTTTTCTTCTCGACACCTGTCAGCACACAATTCATTGATTGGGATCCTTGATTGAATGGCTGTAAGCCACATTCAATCGACAATTGGTGCCTTGTCGCAGGAGGTTGATGATGTCACTAGATATGTCACGCGACAGTGCAATATTCATGTATGTGGCATCCCCTAACCTCCTAAAGACTTTAGACTTGAGATTTATGCTACAACAGGGAGTAGGAGGTAACACTAGGCAAAGGGGGCCAGTCACTGAATGATTCAGAAGGCTTAAGTTATAACTTGAGTGACTAGGAACCTATGATAAATGGTCAATAAAAGAATAGAACATAAAGTAAAAGAGGACCGCAGGACTTTAGGGTTTAAGAAAAAAGGATAACATTTGCATGAAACAGACTTGAAACCCTAAACCTAGGTGGGTACCACCACCATGCATTGGATCAAGCTGACAAGGTACATCTTTCTATGTACACGTTTCACTTCTTAGATGCTGAACTGATTATGGAGTAAATCATGATGCAGATATATAAAGGCAATGAAATTTAGTTGAGTGATGTGTGTGTGGAGTAGAAGAGTGTGTGTGTGATCCGAGGATGCAAATAGCAATTCAGAGTTAGAAGATCAGTAGTGATGAAGACTTGGGATTCATAATTTAGTTGTTAAATGACTACACCCTGGCATAGTGGCAGATGCTTAAGTAGTATTCAATTTTCATGTGCAATATGATTGAAAGCAATTTTTCATCTTCAAGGGAGTAAGCCGATAGTGAGCCTTCAATAGGGTTTAACAACCCTTAGAGTTTAATGGCCCTTATTGTAATCTTGCTAGGTTTAGGGTTGAGGCAGTGAGCCTACTAAACTTAGTTGTACTTCATGGCAGTGAGCCATCGTGTTCTAGGCCCACAGAGTGACCAAGGCTGAATATTATTTTTGTAAAGATCACTATATATATATATATGAGAGCTAATCCTGTCTGTGGTTTTTCCCTTCTTGGGTTTTCCACGTACAAATCTTGGTGTTCATGTGTCATAGTTTCATGGTTGCTGTTCATATGCATATTGTGTTTCTGTTTAATTAATTTTGGGAAACAGCTAAATGTTAAAGTGCATGAAAAGATTTTTAGAACACTGATTCACCCCCTCTTAGTGTTCCTGATAGTCAACAATTTGTTGCCCCATATGCAGTCTTAAAGATTGGTGGTAATGAGTGCCTCCTACATTATGGGTGGTGTGTTTGCTTTCCTTGTACTTGCATCTGCATTTCATATATATGAGAAAAATGAAAGAAAATCATCATTGTCTTCACTACATTCACTGTATTCACTATGTTTTGCATGTCTTCAATGATGTCTTCTCTATGTTTTGCATGACTGTAACTGTCTTCTCCATGTTTTACGTGCCTGTTGTAGTCTTTATTATGGTTGGTGTGTCTTCTCCATGCCTGGTGTGTTTGCTATATTTTTTAACTATACTTTAATGCATGTATTGGCCTTGCATTCATACATACATTAAAGTTGGGGCTAAATGTTATGTTAAAAAAGTAACCTTGGGGACTTTTTCCTATTGAGGTTTAGCTCACAAGTCCTTTAGAATGCATTTAGAGCATCTTGCATGTTAATTTGACATCCTAATGAGAAAAACCTAAAGTTTCATGGCAAATGGGACCTCGGGGGTACATTTATGATAAATCTTGCCTAAAATAAGGGGAAGACTTGGATGCCTGCATCCTAGTCCTACCCTATTTTAGGTCAGGTCCAATTTCAAAGTGTTAGTTTATGACCATTATTTAGGTCATATGTTGACACAGTAAGTTTGAATTAAAAAATTGTTAGTGGGAATGTTTGTAGTTGCATATATAAGCATGATTAGGGTTCATTTGTAAACTAGAGATGGAATTTAAATGAGCAAATGTGTGATTTTGTGAAAGTGATTCTAGAGCATTCAAAATATTCCTTGTTTGGTAGAGCAAAGCATTATTTTTGTGTTTGTATTTGCATATTTGGCATCCATCTCCTCATGGCATGAAGAGAATCTTCCTCTCACGAGATATTCACTACAAGGAAATATCAATTATGTTTTCAATCATTTATCATTTAGATTTTGCTTCTATCCCATAGGGATATGTACTTTTTATCTGACAACGATGTTCGAAAGACTTGAATGTCTCTCCGGGGCTTGACTGAGGCAAGCCTCTAAACACCACAACCCCCAACCTATTTTTCTGTGATTGCAGGCTACAGATTGCAAAAGAAAAAAAAGTGGAGTTGTAGGAGAGTAGTGTAGACTTTCAGAATTACAGATCAAAGAAGAAAATAAGGACTTGGACTCAGGCACCCGCTCATTAGTCCTTCAGATCCCGCAATAGGAAAATCTCTAGAGCAATAGAAACATGTTACAGACAAGATTCCTAGATCTTGAAAGAAATTATGGCACTAGACTAGGGTGCCTACTCATTACTCCTTGACTTTTCCATTTTCCAAACTTCAAAATATGGTATACATTTGATTGTTGTTTGATAACTTTGTGTGCAATCATTTTCCATAATTTGTCTGTTTGTTCATGAATTTGCATAATTAGGGTTTTAAGCATAATTAGACTTAATTAAATAACAAAATCATATAATTCCAATCTTCCCATATGTTCCAAGTGACAAGAATCCTGTAGTAGACTTCCTACTCGGCTGAATGTCCATGAATGTTTAGTGGTGAAAGGAGGATTAATACAAACCATCAAAATCAACCCTAAAGAAATCCTCTTCATTTTTCTAATTAAACAGTTCATCGTTCCAATAATGGCTGGCCAGCCAATCAGATTTCACTTTATAACATTGAAAAATGTACCCTTGGGGGTTTTTCCCTCATAAGGTATAGCTCTTGGGTCTTTTATTTGTATTTAGAACATGTCTTGGATCATATTTTGGCATCCTGATGAAATGGTCCCTAAGTGTCTTAGCAAATAGGACCTAGGGGAATTCCTTGAACCTAACCCTAACCAAAATAGGGGAGGGAGGGGGCTTGGGTGCTCACGCCCTAGTCCTGCCCTATTTTGGGTCAGTCCCAGATTTTTAGTGTTGGCTTGTGACCGTTATTTAGGTCCTTTACTGACACGATAAGTTTGAATTACGAAATTTTTGGCGGGAGTGTTTTTAGTTGCATATAAAAGCATGTTTAGGTATTCATTTGTAAACTAGAGATTTCAACTAGCAAGCTATTGTGAATTTTATGCATTCTAAAGGTGATTCAAAGCATTCATTATGTAGCAAGAGTAGATCTGTGTTCTTTATGTGTTTGTATTTGTAGATTTGAGATATCATCTCCTCATGGCATAAAGAGCTTCTTCCTTCCATGAGATCTTCACTACAAGGTGACATCATCTGTGTTTTGAGAATTTATTGTTTAGTTTTTTCCTCTACCTCTCAAGGGCACGCACTCTCTATCTGGCAATGATGTTTAGAAGACTTCAATGTCTCTTCAGGGCTTGACTAAGGCAAGCCTCTAAATACCACAACCCCCTTCCAAATTTTCATGATTGCAGGTTATAGGTTGAAGCTACAAACAAAGTGAAGTTGCAAGAGGGTATAACTAAGTGTCAAAAATGTAGATCTTAGAAGAAAATAGCTCCCTAGACTAGGGCACACCCTTATTAGTCCTCAAAGTTTCGTGACGGGAAAACCTTTGATACAACAAGAACAAGTTGTAGATCTTGTTTGTAGATCCTGAAAAAAAGTAGGGCCTTAGACTTGGGTTCCCGCTCTTTAGTCCCTGACTATTCTTCTTCTAAACTCCAAAAATAGGTGCATAGTTATTTGTCATTTTATATCTTTCTATAGCAACATTTTCTGATATTCATCTGTTTGCTATCATATTTGCATAATTAGGGTTTTAAGGTATAATTGAGCATAAGAGAAGATAATTGGAAATCAAATCATAAAAATCCAACTTTTCCTACATCTCATAGTGATCTAGGGTATGATAGTACATTGCATCTTGACCCTAGGTCCTTGAATGAATGGGTGAAAGGAGGATACACATACAAAACTACTAAAAACTCAACTATCCAAATTCCACCCTTTACATTTTGGTGAACCCATGTTATTGGACTTATTTACACCTTGCTAAGTGTTTTTATTTAGATTTATAGTGATTTCATTCATTCATAGTATCATTCATTTTATTACATTGGAAAATTTACAAAAAAATTGAAAATTTTGAAAAAATGGAAAAAAAATGGCATTTTAGGGTATGCATGTTCCATTAATTAATTTGAATTTCATAAAATTTCTAATTTTTGAATTAGATCTAATTTATATTACAGAAAATTACAAAAATTCAATAGCTTGCATTTCATTTTATCATAAAATTGCTAGGGTTTTGTTAAAAATTGTGAATTTTGCATATAACCTAGTAATTCCAAAATCTAGGGTTTGTAGGTAAAATCTTGTTTCATATATTTATACTAATATAAGACACTAATTCAAATTTTAATTTGGCTTTAGTGTTACATTTTAGTTTAAATTTGCATTTGGATGTCAAAAATTTGCATTTTTACATTGAAAATTTTAACAAAAACTAACATTTTCATTGATTTTTCATTAGATTTACAATTGCATTTTGCATATTAGGGCTTGGAAATCATTTTAAGACATGAAATAATTTAATTTTAATCATAAATTATCTTTCAAAACATTCATATATGATTTTACATCAAAATCTCAAACGTAGGGCTTCGAAAACATTGATTTTCACTAGATTTGGCTTGATCAACTCTCTAAATTTGTACCATAGGCATGTTGTGAAGAATATTTTTGCACTAAATGGATGTTATCAGGGTTATTATCTTCTTCCCCTCCTAAAAATCTTCACAACACCTTGTTATTGGGCTCTTGTATTGAAAATTTGGTGAAAAATCCCATATTTTTGTTATATTTGCCCTAGGGTTTGACCTAGTTTGCACTCCAAGCGTGTTGTGACAAATTTTATGTATTGAGGTGACTGATATAATTTCTATTATTTTCTTCACATCCTAAAATTCTTTACAACAACCATTTTGCTAGGTCTTGGAATTGAAAAATTGTGAAAAATTGCCTATTTTTGCTATATTTTCACTAGGGTTTGACCTTGAGTAGCACTACAAGTGTGTTGTGATGGATATTTTAACATTAAGTGGATGTTATTACTATTATTATTTTATATCCAGTGTCATTTTCCTCACAACACCCTTTTTCATACTCTTTTGCATTGAGATTAAGTGAAAAATCGCATATTTTAGTGTATTTTCACTAGGCTTCAACTTGTCATCATCTTAGATTTGCATTAAGAGTGTGTTGTGAAGGGTATTATTTATTTATTGGAATTATATAAAACATATAAATTTCTTCCCCTAATCAAAATCCTTACAACACCTTTTCTTTCACTTATTTGCATTGAGAAAGTACAAAAAATCAAGCATTTTAGGTAATTTTTGCATATAGATTTGCACTTGTCTTTTGCATACATTTGGGAAAATTGTTAAAATATGATATTAATTATACACATGGCACCTTCATGTCATTTTTCAATTGTATTTTTGCATGCATTTATCGACGATCTTGATTTTGACCAATTTTTAACCCTCATGAGTGAAAATCCTATGATATTAGAAAGCTTAACTAAGTTCTTCTCCATGAGTAGCAATGAAAAAGACAATGAAAATAGAACTTCACTACCTGATCTATATCACGATGACATAAAATTGTCCTCTACTCATTCTTTCAAAAATAATTCTTCCCATGAGGGTATGTTGGTACAAAATGATGAAATCAATGACAGTTTCCCTACAATAAAAGAACAAATCTCTCATGATGCTGAGGTTCCTCTCCCATCATCTTTACAAGGATTGGAAGGTAATTTTTGACAACAAAGTATTCCACCTCGACAAATGAGATTTGATCCCGGTGCTTCCCCTTCTACATTGCAAAAACCTCTAAAAGAGCAAAGCCCTATCTTACAAAAGATAAGTCGTAAAGAAAAAGAAATCAACATGCAAAAAAAAGGAAGAGAAGGTGATGAGCTTATGCCCAACACCTTGCATCTCAACAAGAAAACATTGAACCAAACAAAGATGACCCTAACAATGAACAACCTTGGGTTATGGTACCTTATGTCCCACTTTCCTCTAAAATTTGGGAGTGGGAGGATGAGGATGATCTACTTGATGACCGCTAGCCCGGAAGATCCTATAGGTAAGTATCTCTAACCCTTTATCTCTCTCATGATGTGCTTCCCCCGTGATGTGTTATGTGTTGTTTAGGCCTCCTAGGATGACCCTTTATTCTCTTGTAAGGTTTGGGATACCAGGAGATTGCCTCCATTGTGACCTATTTGTATCATCATTCTTCTATATTGTTTCTCTTTGATTTCATCATTGTGTGTTGTGTCTTACAGACATAGCATTGCGGTTGGTGATTTGGGGGCACCCTCCTACGTGACTATCCCTAAGACACTTGTTTCTCCTCTTTATTGTTTCCCTTCCTCTAGTCTTTCTATCTGGTGAGCAGATGACAAAAACATTTATATTGATGCAGTCCTAGCATCCCTTTAGAGAGAAATAAAAAATTGGACTTAGTTCCTAATATGATGGGGTTGTATATCTTATCCAACGCTTGGCTAGTAGAAGAACTCATGCTTTCTACGTAGTGATTTTGATGATTTTTTATCTCATTTACAAACCCTAACAATACTGCTACTCCATACACTTTGTTTGTCTTTGAATCTTGCCTTGGTGGTACTCAGTTTAGAGATTTTTGTGATATAGCCCCACGGTTATCCTCAATCTCCAAAAATTCGTAGTATAACCTTAGGTCTTTGTGTGGTTAATCATATGCATTGATGTTGTTGTTTATCATGATTATATAGACAATAACATGCTTCTTGCAAGGATGTGTTTGTGGGAACATTTGGCGATCATAAAGTACATGTCACCTATGAGGGCAATGGGCTTTGTAAAAGTCTGTGTTCCCTCGTGTGTTATCTTCCTACCTTAATGTGATTGATATCGATGCATGATATCAACCACCTTGAGTTGGGAGCATATATAAGGTAAGGTGTCTGTTGTAGATGTTAGCAATGTGCTTGTCCTTAGGTGCAATTTAAAGACTAGTACAATGAGTACTTCCTACACTCTAAGTTTGTTTGCAATTAATCAATCAATCAATCAAACAATCAATCATCTTACACCCTCTGTAGAAGTGGGGGTGGTGTATCTCTTGCAGAGAGTGCCCATCTTGTTATTTTCAAAAAGTCCTCATCAGGAGGTAGTGAGCGGTTCTATGACTAACTCAACCCTTAAGCGTGTCTTCGGCGATTGTTGTGGCGAAGCGCAATCATCGGTGTGTGCTTGTAATGTGCCTGAGATGGTGATGAACCTAGAAATAGGAACACTCCATCGCTTGTCTGCCATGTTTTCTCTATGTCTTCAAAGTGTGTGTGTTTGGCATGCTTGCTTTGTGTGGCGTGTCTGTTGCCTCGTATGTAGTTTAAAGACCTGGGTGATGAGTGCATCCTGCATTATGGGAGGTTTGATATGTCTTGCATGTGTGTTGCCCCATATATACAGTTTAAAGACATGTGTGATGAGTGCATTTTGCATTATGGGAAGTGTGTTTACTTTCCTATACTTGCATCTACATTTCATATATATGAGAAAAACAAAAGAAAAGAAATCATTCCTGTCTTCCATGCATTAATATGTCTTCTATGCATTTAATGTATTCCCCATGTTTTACATGACTGTAACTATCTTCTCCATGTTTTGTGTGCCTATTATTGTCTTCATTGTGTCTGGCATGTCTTCTCCGTGTTTGACTTGTTTTCTATGTTTGTTGACCGTACTTTAATCCATGTATTGGCCTTACATTTATACATACATTAAAGTGGGGGCTAAATGTAACATAAAAAAATGTCCACTTGGAGGCTTTTTCCCCATAAGGTTTAGCTCCCGGGTCTTTTATCTACATTTAGGACATCTTGCATGATATTTTGACATCTCGATGAAATGATCCCTAAGTGTCTTGGCAAATAGGACCTAGGGAGATCCCTTGAACCTAACCCTAACCAAACTAGGGGGGAGGACTTGGGCGCCCATGCCCTAGTCCTGCCCTATTTTGGGTCAGTCCCAAATTTTTAGTGTCAGCTTGTGACCGTTATTTAGGTACTATGCCAACATGGTAAGTTTGAATTATGAAATTCTTGGTGGGAGCATTTGTAGTTGCATATAAAAGCATGTTTAGGCATTCATTTGTAAACTAGAGATTTCAACTAGCAAGCTATTGTGAACTTTATGCATTCTAAAGGTGATTCAAAGCATTCATTATGTAGCAAGAGTAGATTTGTGTTCTCTATGTGTTTGTATTTGTAGATTTGAGCAATCATCTCCTCTTGACATGAAGAGCTTCTTCAATCCATGAGATCTTCACTACAAGGTGACATCATTTATGTTTTTGAGCATTTATCATTTGGTTCTTGCCTCTGTCTCTCAAGGGCATGCACTCTATATCTAACAACGGTATTCGAAAGACTTGAATGTCTCTCCAGGGCTTGACTGAGGCAAGCATCTAAACAACACAACCCCCTCCCAAAGTTTCATGATTGCAGGTTACAGGTCAAAGCTACAGACAACGTGAAGTTGTAGGAGGGTACAACAGAATGTCATAATTGCAGATCAAAGAAGAAAATAGCTCCTTGGACTAGGGTGCCTGCTCATTAGTCCTCAAAGTTTTGTGATAGGAAAACCTTTGGTACAACAGGAATAGTTTGCAGATCTTGTTTGCAAATCTCAACAAAAATCAGGGCCTTGGACTTGGGCGCTTGCTCTTCAGTCCCTGACTATTCCATTTCTGAACCCTAAAAATAGGTGCACGGTTATTTGTTGTTTTACATCTTTCTATAGCAGCATTTTCTGATATTCATTTGTTTGCTGTTGTATTTGCATAATTAGGGTTTTAAGGTATAATTGAACATAAGACAACATAATTGGCAATCAAATCATAAAAATCCAAGTTTCCCTGCATCTCATAGAAACCTAGGGTATGATAGTACATTGCAGCTCAACCCTAGGTCTTTGAATGAAAGGGAGAAAGGAGGATACACACACAAAACTACCAAAAACTCAACTATCCAAATTCCACCCTTTACACACTTTATCCATGGCACTCATGTATCATTTTTTAATTGAATATGAATATGTCTTGGTCTTCATCTAGATCAATTCATCCTCTTTATTGGAGAAAATGACCACTTTGTTTGCCAAGATCTTATTCAGCAAGACTTTCTGATCATTGGGAAAGTTGCAGGCCCAAGTGCTTTTCCACATGATTGACAAGCCGTCGTGTTCCCTTTTGAAACACTAGTAATCTTTCACATTGTTTCCCCATTGTATTTTGAGAGAAATGTTGGCCTCCCTGAGATCCTTCCTACTTGATAACTTGGTCTCCCCACACCACGAGTCGTCCCAGAAATCCACCTTCTCCTCATTGTGAATTACCCATGACAATTTTGGTAAGATAAATTTTCTACCTTTTACATTGAAATTCTAGATTGCTAACCCCTGAGGAGGATTTTTTTCTATGAAAATTATTTCACAATCATTAGAATCTAGGTATTTATGTCTCATCAGCCTTGCCCACTTTGCATTTGACCTTTTATACAATCCCCATTCCACTTTAGCTCCCAGCGCTTGATTTTGAACGCTTAAATCTAATATACCTACCCCTCCTACTGATTTTAGTTTACAAATGTTATCCCATACCATGAGATGGATTTTCTTCTCTTGAGAAGGGCTTTGCTAAAGGAACTACTTACAAATCTTCTCTATTTTCATGTTCACCCCTTTTGGAATTTTGAATAAGGAGATCTTATAGACCGAGACTGTAGCTAACACTACCTTAATCAATGTAATTCTACCTACCAGCATGAGCCAATGGTTGTGTTGCTTCTTTTTCCAAATGGATGCTTACTCCTAGTTATCCCTACAAGGTAGCCATCATTGATCAATAGGATTCCTAGGCTAGGGGGCAACAATATAGGAGATAGACTATAAATATCTCCTCTTCTTCTTCAGGCTCTGCAAAACCTAGGGGGTATTCCCTATTCAACACCCATGAGGTATACTTGTGAACTGGGGGATGTTGACACAAAGTAGATAAATCATCCTTTATGTAGACCAAAATTGGGAGATAAGTGAAAAGGGGCTAGCTTTGGACCTATGTTCAGTTGTGAGACAGAGGATTTTGATCCTAAAACTACTTCTAAGGTCCTAATGGTTTATATTTGAAGTTTGAGTTTGATTTTTTTTTTTTGGTGTTTTGGATACAAAACTAGGACCTTGGGTGTAACCTCAACACAAGACTAGACTGGTGCCTATCCAGGGCTTGGAGTCAATAGACATACACATGAATGATCAGCATAAACATATAGCAAAGACTGGATATCAAGGGGGGTTTTAGTATCTGCCTTACAGATACCTCCCAAAATTTGGTATTCAGTTATCTCTACTTACAACATCCTCATTGCAATACATTCTTCCCAACACTTGATCTAAAACATTTAATCTACTCCTTGAGAAGAAGTAAGAAATCAAGCATTCAACATAGTAAACCTATATTCTAGAATCAAAAACACCCCTTAGATGCTTAGATTCAGAAGAAGAACACACTCAATTTGGAGACAGATAACAGAGCACATGCAATATAGCATTACATATTTAAATTAGCATGATATCAGTAGATTTATGCAGAAAAACATACAACATGAGACTCATAAACTCACAAGATAGCCAAGACAGAGCCACCAATGAAGTCGTATCTTATCACAGCACCAAAATTTTTTCCAGTTTTATTTTTTTAAATGAGTAACACCATCTACTATATACAACAGGAAGGTACTCAGCCTTAAATTCCTTGGCAATTCCAAAATTTGCCAGATACAGTGCATTCTGAGAAAATGATGCTCAAACATTGAATGCAGTAGGTAGAGGAGGAGACAGGGAGTGATCTCGATCCTTGCGCCGCCGCTTGGGGATTCACATCTTCAATCAGGTGGTTGATCTGTTAATGCCTTCACCCATACCTCTGTAACACTCACCATTAATAGTGTACCAACTCGTGACCTCTTGGGAATGCAACGAACAGTGCATTTTTCAACTTTTCTGCCAAGAAATATGACCCTGATATTTCAAATCATGTGAGAACTAATCATCCCACATGTACCCTATGGTGACCTCCTCAACATTTTATAATCTAGGCCGTGAGTATATATGATGTCAGTGATTTTGTTCCTGATGTCGCTAGCTTAAACCTCATCATGATCCTCCTGCATATTCGAACCATACAATATCACCCCAATATTTCACATCACCCTGAGGGAAACATCATCCCACAAGAAAATATCACTTGACCGTACTATCTGATATGCAACATCATCCTGATGACCACCTGATGCACCCCACTGATCTTGATGACATCACCATCATGTTGTAATATCGGGGTGATCTTTGGTGGCAAGGGTGATATTCAGGATATCACCCAATATTTGAAATATCACCCCCCACACAAATATCAGGGTGGACTGTAGCTTTGTTGTAACATCGGGGGTGATCTTTGAACATGACTGATATTTGGAAATATCACCCCTCCTTTCAGAATATTCAGTCGTCAGACAGGCAGATATCATCCCCCACATAAAATTGACATCCGCACTTCGAGGTGATGAAGTGAACATGAGGTGATAAAACAACATCAGGGTGATCTTCACTAAAATTACCCGATATTGAAAATATCACCCCCCGGGCAAAAGATTAGGTTGGTATGAAAAATGACCCTGACAACAAAATTAGGGTGACAAAATATGATGATGATGACCTCACCTCAAGAAGTATCAGGGCATGTTTGAAATATGATGAGGAAGCCCAAAGACTTAGGACCTTTTTTGAACCTTCTCAGGAGGGAACATGCATGTTTAAATGCTTGAAACCTAACTACTCATGCAGGCAGTAACATTGGCTCCGACTAGGGACGTGCAGGCGCAAGGCTACAACGAGAACCAGATCACCTCAGGGCAGACCAGGTAAAACACAAAAATGCACAACATTGACTATACAGAGCAACTTACAAATAATTTACAAATGTGGACAGAAGTAGTTATGAAAAATAAGCTTTGAGGAATTGACCGTGCACAGGGAATTCTAGTATTTCACCACTCAGGCCCTAGAGAAAGTAGGAATTTTCTCCATGAATATTGTTCATTTGATATGGGCCCACCCATAACGGCTCAAATTTATTATGCTTACCTTTATCTTGGCTCTTTGCATTCCAAACAAGGACCAAGTCACTTATCTGGATTTTTCTTTCCGTAGCTCTTTTATCAAACAAATATTTCATCTTCTATTGTTTCTTGATATTTGTTTTGTGTGCCTCTCTCCTGATTTCATCCAATGCAACCAGCTGATTTATCCTTTCAGTCATTGAGTCCTCCAACTCTGTATCATTTTCTTGTATAAATCTATAAATTGGCAAAAGGTTGTTCATAGGCAACTTAGTTGGTGCACCATACACTAACTCAAAAGGTGATCTTCCAATTGATTCTTTCACTGTCATCCGGTTAGCCCATAACACCATCTTTAACTTTTAATCCCATGCCTTCTTGTTTTTGTCTACCATCTTTTAGATGATTTTCATGAGGCTCTTGTTACTTGACTCTGCTTGACCATTTCCTTGTCGGTGATATGGTGATGCATATGACAAATTAATTCCATATTTGTTGCAAAAATCAACAAATTCACCAGATCTGAAGCACAGGGCATTGTCTGTGACTGGTACTCCAAATCTGATAATAATGTGTTCCAAAATAAAATCCATCACCACCCTACTTGTAGCCTTTTTAGTTGGGATTGCTTCAACCCATTTGGTAAAATAATCAGTGGCAACCAGAATCCAACTATGTCCTCCACTTGATTTTTCTGAAAGTTCCCCTATAAAATCAATTCTCCATTGCTGAAATGGAACATCCACAGTTATAGTTCGAAGGGGTAATGCACCTTCATATTTTAGTTTTCCCAAGAATCTTTGATAGGGATCACACTTCCTTACCATCTTTTTTACGTCTAAGAAAAGAGTAGGCCACCAATAGCCTACTCTAAGAATTTTGTGGACTGTTGTCCTGGTAGTGTAATGTCCACCACATACTCCTTTGTGCAGATCATTCAAAATATTAGTAGCCTGATTTTCATCCACACATCTCAGTAGGACACCTTCAAGATTTTTCCAATACATCTCTCCTTGAAGAATTATGTATTTGATTGCATGTATTTCAAGGTCCTTTTCTAACTATCACTGAAGTGGGAAGGACAATTTAAATTCTGCAAGTAATATACAATGTCCTTATACCAGTCAGATTCTGACATATTAACAGTTTCATTCTGTAGCATGTTCACTTGGCATGCTTCCAAATTAGACTGTCATTATTTTTGCCAAACCTTGTCCCCTTACAAGCTTTGTGATCTATATCTCTATATTGAATTATTCTAATTTATTTATCCATCTGCATCTTCTTCCAGTTACCTCCTACTGAGTAAAAACATCTTTAACTGCTGCATGGGGCACATATGCAACTATTTGAGAGCCTACTAAATATGGCCTGAAGCTCTTGACTGCCGTAACTAATGCATATGCTTGTTTCTCCATGATATCATACTTCAATTCAGCTGCCTGCAATGACATGCTGAAGAAGGCAATGGGTTGTTCAAAACCCTCCTCATTCTTCTGCAATAAACATGCAGCAATGGTGTGAAAAGAGGCAAATGAAAACAACTAGAAAAGGCTTAGAAAAGATGGGAGACTTCAATACAGGAGCCATCTTTATAGCTTCTTTGATATTATGAAATGATTCAGTTGCTTCAGTTTCCCAATTGACAGTTGCACCCTTCTTTAACATTTTAGAAATATCCTTTGTGATTTCAGCAAAGTTGGGGATAAATCTTCTAACAAAATGAATCTATCCAAAGAAGGACTGAATACCTTTCACTATTCTAGGGATCTAAATTTTGTCAATTGTAGCCACCCTTTCAGGATCAATCTTGACCCCATCCTTGGAAACAATATGCCCCAATAGTTTTCCTTCTATTACCCCAAAAGCACACTTCTTTGGGTTAAGTGAGATGCCATATTCTAGTGCTCTAACAAAAATTTGTTCTAAGTGCATGCAATGTTTCTCTTCCTTCTTTGAATAAGCAATTAAGTCATCTTGATATACAACCAAGATTGAGTCAATCAACCCTGCAAAAGAAACATCCATGGCTCTCTAAAATGTAGCACCTGCATTTGTCAATCCAAATGGCATTTTCACATAAACATAGATTCCCCATGGAGTGGTGAAGGCAGTCTTGTATTGTTCAGACTCTTTTACCTTCCCTTGATTATACCCTAAAAATCCATCCATCATGGATAAAAGTTCATAGCCAGTCACTTTCTGTAGCATAGCCTCCATGTTGGGCAGTGGATAATTATCCTTCAAAGAGGATACATTCAGATTTCTAAAATCAACACAAAGTCTGATGTCACCATTTTTCTTTCTAACTGGGACAAGGTTAGACACCCAAGTTGAATGTCTTATTGGCACAATTATTCCAGCCTCCCTAAGCTTTATGAGCTCTTGCTGCATTTTTGGAGCTAAGGTTGGGTTAATTGGCCTCTATTTTTGTCTAAATGGCTTAGCTCCAGGCTTCAAAGGGATCTCATGCTGAAATAGATCTTCTCTCTAAGCTTTCAGGTCCTCATATGACCAGGCAAAAACATGCTTATATTTTTTTAGTAGTGCAATTAGCATATTCCTGATGTGTGTCTTGAGCTGTTTGCCAATATACACCTTTTTGGGGGCATGAGATGTCCCCAAGTTTATTTCCTCTAAATCATCCTTATTTGTAGAAGATGCCTTTGTAACAAACTGATCCCTGTTGTCAAAATCTCTTTCTAAAGCAACTAACCCTTGGGGAATTTTATTTGTCTTGAGTTGAATTACTTCTTTCCCCAAAAGAGGCTCTTTTCCATCTACAACTTCCACAAAATTTTGGAAATCAATTTCCTGATTTTCGTACTCATCTATGTAGTGCAGAAATCTCAGCAAATCCTTATCATCATCAAAGACCTACCAGCTGCATACATTATCTGGTATTGCAGGTCTAAGTTTAACCTCAACATTTGTAACATCTGACAGAGTTATATCATCTAGCCTTATGGCCACATTGGCTAGAAAATCTGCCATGACATTTTTTGATCTCTCGATCCAGCTTATTGAAAATGCATCAAACAATTCAATTGTATCCCACACAACATGCTTATATTGTTTTAACCTCTTATTTTTTGAAGCATACTTATCTCTAATCTGGGAAACAATCAACTCTGAGTCTCCAAACACTCCTAACATCTTAATCCCATGCTTGAGAGTAACATTCAATCCTAGTAACAAAGCTTCATACTCTGCAATATTATTGGTGTAGGCAAACTTCAGCAAGAAAGAGAATTTTAGAAGTTTACCTGTTGGGGACAAAAATACAACTCCAGCACCAGAGCCTTCCCTTGCACAAGCTCCATCAAAATACATGGTCCATAGACCTTGTTAGTCCAATTCTTGAATGCAAACATCCTTTTCTTTACCTCCCTGATCATCAAAGATGACCCTAAAATGTTCACAATCAGTATCTACAAAACAGATGTGCTCCCCTAAATCTTGATCTTTAATTGTTTCTAGTGACCTTTCCTCTCTAACCAGTTTGACATCTTTTCCATTCATTGGGATCATGGCATATGATAGGTCTAGCTGCATACTTCCACCAATCAATGCTGCCCACCTTCTTGATAACATCATACCATATTGTGGCTTTATGTCAACCACTGTTATGTTCATTCTATATGTTTTTTCTGGATATGCTGCTAACCTGAAATCCACATCCTTCATGATTCCAATAACCGGTACCTCCCTGGCATCCATTGCATAGCATTTTCCACATGCCTCATCTATTTTTAATCCAGTTTGTTGCATGATAGCCAAAGGCATGATATTTGTTGATGCTCCAGAATCAAGCATACAATTCCTGACTATTTTTCCATTGATAACCAGGGAGACATAAAATGGATCAACCTATGAAGGGCATTTTGTTATGGTCACCCCCAGGTATACTTCAGGAACTTCATCCTCATCAATACATAAGGCTTGTTTCTTACCCCAAGCCTCAACATTTTGGTTGGCTTGACAAGGTACTTCTGAAATTAAGGACACTATCTTATTTTTGAACTCTTCAACTTTCATCAGCTCCATCAATGGAATAGAGACCTTTATCTAGGATAAAACATGAGTTATGTCAAAAGGAGCATAATTTTGAATAACTGTCGTAGCCTAATCCATGGTTCTGTTCTTATCCTGAGCTGATCCAGCCTTAATCTTAGCAGCATGTTGACTGTTATCTATGACTTGAGAATCCTTGCTCTAATCCTCATCTTGAGGGGCTTCATTTTCTAATCTTTGAAAATCATGACCCACCTTTTGCTTAAAGCTCTTCTTATTGTTGTTCCTTTTTATCTTTTGTGGTTCAGCCACTCTATGATTATGCACTGGCTGATTCATAGAGATGTTTTCTGATTTACGTGGATCGCTCACCTAAGCTCTACCTCTAAGGTTATAATTGCTTTTAACCTGAGCCACTGCCGCAATTGTGAGAGCTCTAATCTCCTCATCAGAAGGTCTTCTCAAATTATTTAGAAGGATGTGTGAGTCTTGAGTAAAAGCATAATTGTCTTCATCATCATCAGAAAACTGTTGGTCAACCTGAGTTCCATAACTTGTACTCTCATCTTCATCATAAAGAATAGTCCCTGTTTGTGGACAACATATTTACGTTATCATCCTCCACACAATGTGGCTCATTGCATTCATCACAGGCAACAACATTATTATCTAAAGACTGAACAATCATACATTACAACTATGAGTGAGGCATCTGACTTATTACACACCATGGGGTGTCACCAACAATATTAACATCTTTCTTCAAAGGATTAGGAGTTTCCCTTGCACTTTGAGCTCTTTGACTAGGGTTGCTACTTGGAAAAACTGGTTTACCATTATGCCAATTTGTGTTGTATGGCATATCATGCAATGATGGTCTCTTTTCTTGTCTTTGGTAAACTTGCCTATCAGGACCCATTCCTTTTTCATTTTTTGCAAGTCTATAACTTAGGTCCTTAACAACATTTGTCAATTTATCTATTTTGTCTTCAAGGGCAGATGTATTACCTTGAGCATTATGAGGTTTGTTTGGATTTTGTAAAATCTTCACATCATCCCTTTTGTTTGTCTTACCAGACGCTTTCCTATTATTTTCAATATTTGTTGCAATTTTGAAAGCATCCCTGAGGCTGTTTGGACCCTTATCTCTTAAACCATATGCTATTTTGGCATCAAAAGCATTTATGTATAATACTATGCACATTGGCTCATTAGGCTTCATGTGAGGTGGCAATTTATTCAACACTTTAGTGAATCTAGCATTGAAATCAACAACCTGCTCATTTGATCCTTTGGTGATACTAGTGAACTCATTTACAAAAAAGCTTGGGTCAGTCTTGTCACCATACTACTCCTTAAAAATTCTTCTAAAATCATCCCATGATGAGATACTCTGGTCAGGCAGACCTCTATACCATTCCCTAGCTTCATCAATCAAAGACTGCATAAACAACTTCATGAAAACATCTTCATGCTCAACTTCAAAGTTGTCCATGACACTCTAAAAAGCCTTCAAATGGTCTTCACCTGACACAGTATTATTTCCTGAAAACTTTGGCACTTGCGGTCTCACATGTTTGTCAATAGGATTAGGCTAGCTAGGAATGCCATAAAAATTAAGCTGCATGAATCTGTCTAGCTGTATAGGCTACCTACCAAACTGATTTACATTTGCATTCCTATGAACATTCTAATTTCTTACATTATTTAATGGTATTCTAGTATTATTTACATTATGTCTTTGATCATTATGCTGATAATGAACTTCATCTCTATGCTAGTTTCTCAAGACACTTGCATTATCAAGGGTGGGGACTGCATCTTGTTGAGCAGTTCTCAGAGTTTGCACCCTCTGTCTTATATCATCTCTAATTTTTATAGCTTGTAAATATTCTAATTCAGCTCTTAGGCTCTTGATCTCTTTAGCTAATTGTTCATCTCTGAGCATGGAAGAGGATGGTCTCATTCCATCCTGTTCATCATCGTCATCATCCCTTGGAGACTCAGCCTCTTCAAATCTATCTGAGGGGTCTAAGAAGGGACGTTCTTGATCTTGAATATCAGCCTCTACATTTGAAAAATAGGGTGCTCGTTGCTCTGAAGATCTAGGATTATCTTGAATATTATCATTTTTTCTAGGGCTGGAGGAACCATCTTGACGGGTTCGAATAGTCCCTTTCTTCCTATACATCATCTTTCTGGGTAACTCTTCAAACAGAGGATTACGCAGGGATCTTCTCCCTTGCATACAAATTTTTACTTTACCGGTTCAGAAATTGTTCAGAGTCACCACCTATAACTAGGAAATTTTTTCTTTTGAAATCAAGGTTCTTATAGAGTCACCAAATTTGTTGCTTCTTTTTCTGACTGGATGCTAACACACAATTATCCCTACAAGGTAGCCATCATTGATCAACATGATTCTCACACTAGGGGGCAACATTATAGGAGATAGACTCTATAAATATCTCCTCTTCTTCTTCAGGCTCTGCAAAACCTAGGGGGTATTCCCTATTCAACACCCATGAGGTATACTTGTGAACTGGGGGATGTTGACATAAAGCAGATAAATCCTCCTTTATGTAGACCAAACTATGAGATAAGTGCAAAGGGGCTAACTTTGGACCTATGTTCAGTTGTGAGACAAAGGATTTTGATCCTAAAACTACTTCTAAGGTCCTAATGGTTTAGATTTGAAGTTTGAGTTTGATTTTTTTTTTTTGGTGTTTTGGATGCAAAACTAGGACCTTGGGTGTAACCTCAACACAAGACTAGACTGGTGCCTATCCAGGGCTTGGAGTCAATAGACATACACATATGAATGATCAACATAAACATATACCAAAGACTGGATATCAAGGGGGGTTTTAGTATCTGCCTTACAGATACCTCCTAAAATTTGGTATTTAGTATCTCTACCTACAACATCCTCATTGCAATACATTCTTCCCAACACTTGATCTAAAACATTTAATCTACTCCTTGAGAAGAAGTAAGAAATCAAGCATTCAACACAATAAACCTATATTCTAGAATCAAAAACACCCCTTAGATGCTTAGATTCAGAAGAAGAACACACTCAATTTGGAGACAGATAATAGAACACATGCAATATAGCATTACTTATTTAAATCAGGATGATATCAGTAGATTTATGCAGAAAAACATACAACATGAGACTCATAAACTCACAATATAGCCAAGACAGAGCCACCAATGAAGTCGTATCTTATCAAAGCACCAAAATTTTGTCCATTTTTTTTTTTAAAATGAGTAACACCATCTTCTATATACATCAGGAAGGTACTTAGCCTTAAATTCCTTGGCAATTCCAAAATTCACTAGATACAACGCATTCTGAGAAAATGACGCTCAAACATTGAATGTAGCAGGTAGAGGAGACAGGGAGTGATCTCGAGCCTTGCGACGCTGTCTGGGGATTCACATCTTCAATCGGGTGGTTGATCTATCAATGCCTTCGCCCATACCTCTGTAACACCTGCCATTAATGGCATACCAACTCGCAGCCTCTTGGGAATGCAGTGAACAGTGCATTTTTCAACTTTCCTACCAAGAAATATGACCCTGATATTTAAAATCATGCGGAAACTAATTATCCCACATGCACCCTGCGGAGACCTCCTCAACATTTTATAAGCTAGGCCATCAGTATATATGATGTCGATGATTTTCCTCTCGATGTCGCCAACTTAAACCTCATCATGATCCTCCTGCATATTCGAACCATACAATATCACCCCAATATTTCACATCACCCTGATGTGAAATATCACCCTGCGAGAAACATCATCCCACAAGAAAATATCACCTAACCGCACTACCTAATGTACAACATCATCCTAATGACCACCTAATGCACCCCACCAATCCTGATGACATCACCATCATGTTGCAATATCAGGGTGATCTTTGGCGGCAAGGGTGATATTTGGGATATCACCCGATATTTGAAATATCACCCCTTGCACAAATATCAGGGTGGACTGTAGCTTTGTTGTAACACTGGGGGTGATCTTTAAACATGATTGATATTTGGAAATATCACCCCCCCTTTCGGAATATCTGGTTGTCAGACAAGTAGATATCACCCCCCACATAAAATTGACGTCCGCACTTTGAGGTGATGAAGCGAACATGAGATGATAAAGCAACATCAGGCTGATCTTAACTAAAGTTACCCAATATTGAAAATATCACCCCTCAGGTAGAAAATTAGGTTGGTGTGAAAAATGACCCTGACAAGAAAATCAGGGTGACAAAAATGATGATGATGACCTCACCTCAAGAAGTATCAGGTCATGTTTGAAATATGATGAGGAAGCCAAAAGACTTAGGACCATTTTTGAACCTTCTCGGGAGGGAACCTGACTGCTCATGCAAGCAGTAATAGGTTGTTCCATGCAACGATCTTGAAATGTAAGGTATTAGTGACATTATTCCATAGATTGTTCTTGAATCTCCCATTAAAAAGGGGTATACATCAATATCTCCTAGGTAAGGATTCAACCTTGAAGCAAAACAAATCACCTATCTACGCTTGGACAGCTGGATGAACATTAAAAAAGTAGATCATTGAATTACTACTATTAACCGGCTGACCTAAAATATTACAATAATCTTCCACTATTTTCTTAATAATTCAAGCCTCGCTTACTGTATCTTGCTTGAAAAGAATTGTGTCATCTACAAATAGAGCATGTGTGAAAGAATCTTGAACGCCCTTAAGATTAATACCTTGCCAAGCTGACTTTCTATTTGCTTCTCTAAGAGCCCATGTGAGAGCTTTCGTCATAAGAATAAAAAGATAAGGAGATATAGGATCCCCTTGCTGCAACCCTCTAGAGGGTACAAAAGTTTTTGATTGCCTTCCATTGACCAAGACTGCAATTTTGAAATTAGAAATACAAGATAAAATCCATTTACAAGCATCCTTGGAGAAACCCAATCTATCTAACATAGCCAAAAGGAACTTCCACTCTAGCCTATCATAAGCTTTTGACATGTCTAACTTGATGATCATGGCTGAATCTCTACCCTTATTAACTGAATGTAAAATTTCATGAGTTAGTATTGCCTCTTCTTGAGTTTCTTTTCCTGGAATGAAACCTCCTTGCTCTTGTGAAATAATCTCTAGCAAGAAACCTTCAATTCTCATAGCCATCACTTTTAAAATTATCTTATACACAAAGTTACATAATGATATGGGTTTAAAATCTTCAAAGCTTTAGGGGTCTTTGTTTTAGGGATGAGCATAAGACTCATTGATTTCATTTCTTTGAGCACGTTTTTGTATTTCCTAGACTCCTCAATAGCCAAAAAAATGTATTTACTTATAGTGTCCTAGCATTTTTGAAAGAAGAGACCAATCCATCCACCATATTCACTTCCTCCTGGCATTGAATAAACCACCATCTTCACTTCCTCCATCATGAATTCTTTCATCAAATCTCTATTATGTCACTCAAAGACTATCTTTCGAACAAAACCTAGGTCTACTCTGTCATTGCCTTCAGGATTCATTTGTGATAACAATCCTTTATAAAATCTCTTTGCTTCTTTTCTAATCTCCTCTTATTAAGTGATCAATGCCTCATCTGCAACTTGAATAGATCTTATTGAATATACTTATTTCCTAAGCTTAGTAGCTAAATAGAAAAAAGGATGTGTTCTTGTCACAAATCTTTTAGCCAAACTTCTCTCGATCTTTGTCTCCAATATGATTCCTCTCTCTTTAAAATTTCCTCTAGATCAAATATGGGGCTTTTCTCCAGCTGGAATGAAGCTGCATCCATAACCTCTCTTACCACCTTCTCTTTGAGCATTCCCAACTCTTGGTGGAGCCTATTTTTCTCTGCAAAAATATTTTTGAATTAGGATACATTCCAAGAGATAACTTTCCCTCTCAGAAATTTAAGCTTAGAAGTAAGCTGGAACATATGAGAGCCCTTTACAAATGGGGCTTGTTTCCACCATTCATCAATTTTTTGAATGAAGGTAGGGTCCCTGAACCACATTGCCTGAAACCTAAACTTTTCCTACCAAGCAATTTGTTCACTCCTAGCCTAAGCCTCATAGGGAAGTGATTTGACCCAACAAATGGTAGAATATTTGAATCATATTGTAAGTCATCATTCATGCATTCTGAGGAAAGAAAAAATCTATCCAATCTTTATGTGATCTTGTAAAAGTCCTTTCTTTTGTTTGTCTGTGTGTATTTGCCATTTCTTGGAATGCAATCTATCAAATTATTTTGAGCTACGAAGTCTTTGAAGTCCTATTGAGACCTAGACGAATGTGCAATCCCACCCTTTTTTCGGACACATCCAAAATTACATTAAAATCTCCCCCTAGAAGAATTCTCTCTCTTTTGAGAAAACTTAGCCATGAAGAAAGATGAAGCCATAACTGTTGTTTTTGCACCAAATCTGTTGGGCCATATACACATACAACCCAGTAATCAAAGCCTAAAAGTAGTTTAGGGAATCTACCAATTAAATAGTATTCACTTTTCTCAAACACTTCCAACTTTTGAATATGATGTCTCCATAAGATCGGTATACCCCCTAAAGCTCCACAAGCTATGATTGAAACAAAATCCCATCCCAACCATTGTTTGAAAATTGAATCACTTAATTCTTGAGAAAGCTTTGTCTCTTGAAAAAATATAATATTACTTTTCTCCTCATCAATTTGCCGCTTGATGAGGCATCCCTTGTTAGAGACATTTAATCCCCTAAAATTCCATGAAAGGATTCTCATGCTTCCCAAGGAGAGCTTTCCACTCTCCTCCTGTTTGGATTATGCTCAGGGATCATTGGTGACTCTCTTCATCTCCTTTAACCTTTCTAATTTTCCTTTGTCTAGCCCTCTTTCTAAGAGGGGTCAGCGTGTTCTTCTTTTAAAACCCCTCATCTCTATTTGAGAAATACCTAGAGGTTTCTTGACAACATTGTCTAAATCCTCCATTAGGATTTCATCTACAATTTCTTCACAGAAAGAACTTTCCACTTTCACACAAATTTGTTCAAGCAAATCCTTTAAAGTCTCATTATCTTGAATCAATTCATTTGAAAGGGAGGAATATCCCTTAGGATTGATTTCCTTGTTCTCTTTTACCCAAATGGAATCTTCACTTGCCTCTATATTCGCATCGATCTGCACCTCGATTTCATTTTCTAAAACCAACTCTGCATCAGCCGCCCGCAAGGTTCCTTCATCCCTTAGTGACAAAAGCTCTTGAGTCTCCCATTGGTCTTCTACGTCCCCCTAGTACTGTGGTACAGATATATGTTCTTGGGCATCCTACCTAAAATCCACTATCCCACTATGGAGTGCTTCAGTCTGGTATTTGTTGCCCATTTCAGTAGATTCCCCTTTATCCTCCATACCACTCTAGACAAAGCATTTTTCCTTGGGAGTTTCCTTTACCCCCATATTGTCTTCCAAAGAGGATGGTAATACCACTTGCACACTAACTGATCCCTCATCCTCTCCACACTTATTTCTTATATTTTCCCCTTGCTCTGTCCTAAGACCTTGTCCTGAAGTTCCATAAGCTAGCTGGGAAGAAGTGATACCTGTTACTTTTGGGGAAGAAGTGACTTCCAAGGCTTTTGCCTCTTTACTCATGTTGAGAAAGGCATTTATCCTAGTAAGATCCTTTGATCGAAGCCCATCTTCTAGGAGGATCTCCTATAACCAAAACCCTTGAGTTGTTATTTTTATCCTTTTTGGCAAGAGCTCTTTTGTCTCTAAAAGAATTAGAATCCTAGTTGTCGCAAACATGGGAGGATCCATCCCCATATCTATTTCCTAGCAAACTCCTAACGAATTTCCTATGTGAGACGAAGTCTCTATATCTCTATATTCCATCAGTAAGTAAGGGAGATGAATCCAGAATGGAAGAATGGGAATTTGTTCTCTCCCAACATGAAAGTTGGGTTTCCATTCCTAGAAAAAAAAAGTCATTTGCCCAAACCTCCAAAGTCTCTTTTTCAGTACTTTACCCTCTCTTCCTTTTCTAGAAAAGTAAAACAAAAGAAACCATTCCCTAGTATCCCATAATCCTTTATCTCTAGCCAAGAGTTTAGAAACTATTCCTTAAACTCATCTTCAGAATAATGAGGGGATAAAACCTTACCTATGAGTGTTGTTTCTCTGAGGATATCAGATTTTTTAAGCACACTTGTATCCTCTGGAAACAAGCTCAATTCCTGATATTCCTTGTTTCTAATAACTTCTTTAATGCAAGGTTTGGGGGTCCATACTTTTTTCTTTTCTAGCTTCATTCCCTACTTTTGTTTTGAAAATGGATGCGATTAAAGCCTTCTGTGTTCCCCAGTGGCTGTTTTATCAAACGTTCTATTATTCTTTTGGTTTTGAGTTGGTCTCCTCTTGTATAATTGGGGCTTCCATTGATATGTGTTTGCTTGGTGTCCATTTTGAAACTCCAAAAAGTCCTCTTGTTGCAATTTCAGTGGCTTGTTGTAGAGCCAGTATCCTTTTCTTGAGGAAGTATTTTCCCAATTATGATTGTTTCTATTATACTCTTTTCCTGGCTTATGTCCCAAAATTTTAACATTCTCCAAGAATCTGACCTTCCTCCCAACTTTAGATTGAAAGTTATCTCTAATTTTTCGAGACACATACCGATTCAAAACTTGGTTGTGATTCAAGCCATGGGATAAAAGAGTCATTTTGTAAGACATTGCTAGGGAGGTTATACAATCTTAATCATGTGAACTCTCAGAAAATACATTTCATTGTTATGAAAGAGTTTAATAATGGGTGGATGGAAGTGAACAATCACACAACACAATAAAAATACAAAAACACGAGATTGCTCAGAATATCTAGAGTGCTACATCACTTAACAACTTCTATTGATTGATTAACAATATTACAAGATCTCTCAATTTATAGATGTCTTAACTCTCCATTACTAGTACATCTTGTTAAATACTTTTTCCTTCTATAAACTTACTCATCTAGAAACTTTCTAATCCTTATCTTATTATCCCATTTAGAAACTCAGTAGTTTTCTCCTTCTAGACTCTACAATTTTACTTATACACATTTTCCATTTTATTTAATTATTCAAATATAATAATTAATGATGGTGGGAGAAATTAACTAGAACATTCCAATATCACCCCTTAATTTTGTTGAGTGTAAAGAGAAGAAAATAAAATAGATTGAACAAATAGAATAACAAAATAAACATAAAATAGAATACACAAGAGAATGACACAAGCAATTACATGGTTCACCTAAGTAATGGCTACATCCATGGGAAAAGTAGGGAAACTCCTTTATTATAGCAGTGGTGAACAAATACAATGTTTTTATCATTAGAAAGTGATTAAGATACATATTTATAAGGTTCTCTTTAGGACACCAAAGAATCATGGGAAGAGGAAGCTAAATAGACAGTGGTTTGAATTCACAACCAACAATCTCCCACTTGAAGTCCAAACAATGCTATGATGTACAGAGCTATCCCCTACTTTTCTAAGCTCAATGTTACTTAATTACTCTAGACCAAGATAAGCTCTGTTGAACTCTAGCTTCTCTTATGACATAGGTTTTGTTAAAACATCTGCAGGACTAAAATCTGTGTGTATCTTCTCCAACTTCAGTTTTCCCTCTTCAAAAACACTCCGAATGAAATGAATTGAAGCTCGATATGCTTTGTGCAAGAATGAAAGGATGGATTTTTTCCATGTGAATAGAACTATTGCTATCACTAAATAGAATGAAAACTTGATGTTTTCAACCCAATTCACCCAATAAATGCTACAACATATAATTTTATTAGCTCTTTCAGTCATGGAAATGTATTCCACTTCGGTAGTGGAGAGGGATACAACTAGTTGCAATCTTCAAACCCAACTAATCATTGCCCATGCAAATGTGAACACATATCCGAAAGTAGAGTGTCTCTTGTCCAAGTCACCAGCCATGTCAGAATCAACATAACCTTTCAACTGTACATCTTTACATATAAACCTCAAAACATAATGAGAAGTGCCCTTGAGGTATCTCATAATCCACTTTACAACATCCTAATGAACCTTACTAGGATTGCTCATATACTGACTGACTACTCCCACTGCATGAGCAATCTTCGGTCTTGTGCATACCATTGCATATGCGAGACTCCTAACAACAGAGGAGTAAGGCACTCCTTTCATATACTTCCTATCATCTTGTGTCTTAGAACACATCTTAGAAGATAACTGGAAATGATCAACAAGAGGTATGCTTACTGCCTTTGCACCCTTCATGCTAAACATGTCCAATACCTTATCAATGCATTTTCTTGTGACAATTTGATTTCTCTTTTCTACCTATCTTTGAATATTGTCATGCTAAGAATCCCCCAAATACTTCATCAAAAAAATGTTAGCCAAATTCTCTTTCAGCTTGCTAACAACATTCATACTAGTGTTGGTTACTAGCATATCATCAATGTCCAATAACAACAAACCAAACTCACTATTCTCCAAAATTTTGTAATACACGCATAGATCAGATTCACATCTGGTAAATTGTTCATTAGCCATGAAGAAATCAAACTTGAGGTATCATTGTCATGGGGCTTGTTTTAACCCATATAAACTTATTTACAATCTGCACACAAAATTTTCATGCCCTTCTTTCTTGAAACCTTCCGGTTGCTACATATACAATTCTTCATCCAATTCACCATGGAAAAATATTGTCTTAACATCAAGCTGCTCCAACTCAAGGTCATATATAGTTGCTAAACCCAAAACTACCTAGATGGTAGTCATTTTCACAATGGGTGAAAAAATTCATTTTGACCACTAATCTAGCCCTATACTATTTCATGCCACCATCTTCTTCCTTAAATTTGTAAACCCATGTGTTTTTCAAGACTCTCCAGTTTGGTGGAAGATGTACCAAGTTACATGTGTGATTTTCCATCAATGAATCCATTTCTTCTCTCATGGTAACCATCCATTTCTCACTATCTTTGTCATTACAATCATCTTTGAATATTGCCGACTCTATTTGATCAGAGATTAATAGATGATGAACAAAATCACTATAATTAGATAGAGGCTTTTGCTCCCTAGTGGACCTCCTCAACTGAGGAACTTGTTGAACTACAAATTATTCTGCTAAATGTTGCCAATGGGAAATGGCTATTGTGTAATATCATTTGGTGGCATGGTGTCTAGAATGGTAGATGAGAAAGTTTTGATATGTTTGTTGAGATTTTGATTTAGATTTGTATTTAAATTGGGTGCAAAACTTAATGAAATTCCTTGTGTAGAACATGGATTACATTGTTTTGAAATTGAATTAGGCTATGTGGTCTTTGAGGTAGGCTTCAAGAATGTATATGGTGATAGACTTAAAGAGTTTGGTGATAGGAGATAAGGGGAGAGAGATTACTAATTTATGTGTTCTCCATATGCCAAACAAGTCTAATAGTTTTGTCACAAATTTTGAGCCAAATCTTGTGCAAAACATTGTGGCTGTAGGTACATATGGGGTGCTAGGTTTGGTGTATGTTGTACCAAGTTAGGTGTATGTTGTACCATGGCAAATGGAAAATTATGGGAAATGTTAGGAAGATGACATTGAGGTGTATGTTGTGCCATACCAAATGGTGGATCTATATTCTAAGGCTGAAAATGTTGAGGATTTTTAAACATATCACTCCCACTGGATATGTCATCTACAGGAACATATTCTTTTGTAGATATCCCCTGCTCTACTAGACTAGGCATAACGTTTTCATTAAAATTGACATCCCTACTACAAGTTACCTATTTGGCAATGGGATCTCATAGCAAATAACCATACTTCTCATCACCGTATCCAACAAAGATACATCATTTTGATTTCACATTGAACTTCATACGTTTTTCCTATGGGATGTGAACAGGGGCCTCACAACCGAATACCCACAAGTGATTGTAAGAAATTTGCCTTACCAACCACTTCTTCACTAGAATCTCAAAATCCAACCAAGACGATGGACCTCAGTTAATCAGATATACTGATGTATTAAAAGCCTTTGCCCAAAACTATTTACCCAAACCTACATTAGAGTCGCATGTTGTGATCTCTCTCCAAGATTGTTCGATTCAACCTCTCAACTAAACTACTTTCTTGAGGGGTGAATGGAACAATCTTGATCTATTTAACACCATTATCTACACAAAACTAATCAAATTCCAAGGAGAAAAACTCACCACCATTATTAGTTTCGAGGAACTTAATGTTGTGACCAGTCTGATTTTCAACTAATGCTTTAACATTTTTGGACATGCTAAATACTTTAGATTTCCTTTTTAGCATGTAAACCCAAACCTTTTGAGTACAATCATCTAAGAAAGTAACAAAGTAATTAGAGCCTCTAGTAGAAGTTACCTCCATAGGACCAAAGGCATCACAATGCACTAGCTCCAATGGTCTTGTCTTCAAGTCATGTTCCTTGCTAGAGAAGTTGACCCCCCTTTGTTTTCCATAAATAAAATGCTCACACAACTTCAAATCAATAGATTTCAACCCTGGAAGTTGATCCCATTTATGCAAAATCTCAAGGCCCTTGTTTCTCATATGATTGAGCCTATTGTGCCAAAGGTTCATACCATTGTCCACAACTACCATTGCAACTTCCACTTCAGTATGACTCTCTAGCACATACAAAGTGCCTAATTTTCTGCCTCTTACAATCACCAAGGATCCTTTGATCACCTTGCTTGACTCAAAAGTGATGCTACAACCTTGAGCATCTAGTTGTCCCACATAAATTAGATTTCTTTTGAGTTGAGGGACGTGTCTCACATCCCAAAGCAACCAACTATTTCCATTTTTTTTATTTCAATAACACATCTCCTTTACTGATAATATTACAAGGTTCATTATCCCCAAGGTAGACTTTACTAAAGTTGCCTTCTTGATATTTTTTAAAAACTTCCCAGCATGAAGAGGCATGAAAATAAGCACAAGAATAGAACACCAATACATCAGTTGTAGCTTCTCTAATAGATAAAACTAATGCACCTGCATCATGTTCATATGCTGCATTTACCTCATTTCCTTTTGGTTGACTCTCTGCCTTCTTGTATCACTAACAACTCTTTTTAATATGACCTTCCTTGCCACAAAACTAGCAACCTAAATTTTTGCCCCTAGACTTCGACCTCTTGAAAGATTTAGATATTCTTCTATTGTTATTCCCTCCCCATTTTTGGGATTTCTGCCTATTGTAAAAAATCAAAGCCTCTCTAGATGAAGTATTTTGATATTTTCTTCTCATGTCTTCGTTGAGAAGAATTGCAACCACATCATAAAGTTTCAAGCCACTTCAGTTTTCATCAAATCCTTTATTTTTGGATACTAAATTACTAATTTTTATAGAACACCTTGCCAACTATTGGGAAGACAACACAAAAGAAAGATGGATTTGATTTCTTCTTGAAAATCAATGTCAACAGAAATCAATTGGCTGATTACAATATTAAATTCATTTAAATGATTGGAAATGTTGATGCCTTCCTTTATTTTTGGAATGAACAATATTTTCATCAAGAAGACTCTATTAGCAACTGAAGCCCTATCATACATACCTAATAATTGGTCCCATAAACCCTTCATTGTCTTCTACTTTGCAACATTAAACATAACGTTGTTGTTAAGAGAAAGGATGATGGTTGGCTTCACTTTCTTGTTTGATTTGTCCCAATCCTCATTCATCATGGCAGAAGGTTTCTTGGACTTTCCCTCTAGCAAAATTGAGAGGTATTTTTGAATTAGCAAGGTGTCCATCTATAGCTTCCACATGGCAAAGTTCTAGCCCAAAAAATTTTCAATTATGAACCTATCTCCATCCTCCATCTCTTCACAAATTTGCCTCATCTCCGATACCACTTGTTGAGTATACAGAGAAGAAAATAAACTAGATTGAACAAACATAAAAAAAAAACACAAAACAGAACACATAGGATAGTGACACAAGAAATTACGTGGTTCACCAAAGTAATGGCTACATCCATGAGAAAAGAAGGGAAACTCCTTTATTATTACAACAATGAACAAATACAATGTTTACATCATCAACAAAGTGATTGAGATACATATTCATAAGGTTCTCTTCAGGATAGCAAGAGTCATGGGAAGAGGAAGCTAAAGAGGTAGTGGTTTGACTTCACAACCAACAATTTCTACCACTAACTACTTTACCATTACATCTCCTTCCATAATTTCCTTGTAGGCCATAATTTCTCCTTGGTCGTGAACCTTCCATTAGTTTCTACGAGCTATGTTAACAACTTAATAAAATAATGTGGTTGGTTGTTTAGCATCTAACAAAGAAAAAACTGTCAAAATAATGATATGTATTTCAAAGCTAACTAATCTTTAGCAACAACAAGCATTTTTTATCGCATGTCCTAACAAGTCAAGCATAATTTCTCCCCTTCAAACTTTTATAGCAACTTCTTCTAACTAATACTATATCAGAATCTTCTCATCTAAACTTGACTAATGGTAGCAACCTTTTGACATCACAAGGTTAATGAATTTACAAGATCTCTACTATATATCAAGGGAATTCAATGATCTCATACCAGAAATTTGCAAAACCCTATTAGTGTGGAAATTTTCTTGCACAAAAGCACCTTGTGAATCTTAGGAAAGTGACAGAGAATTATTGGTAGAACAAATGATAGAATTGAAGGTGTGAATAAATCTACAATAATCTCTACTTCAACATAGTATTTCCACCAATGGCTTAAAATATTAAACATTACAAACAAACCCTAGGTGTCGACCGAGCACCCTCTTCTATGGCAACACCATTGTCGGAAATAAATTAAACCTAGGCCAATGATGGGATGGTTATAAAGGGGCCAGTAGCTCAGTTGGTAGAGCACTTTAGTAGCAAATGGAAGGTCCTAGGTTCAAATCCTAGCTAGGCCATATGAGTTGTAGCTCAACAATCGGTTTCAGAGCTAGGCTAGGATCTCCAGGCACCTATAGTGTGGCTTAAGGGGGTGTTGGAAATAAGCCACACCTAGACCGATGATGGGATGGCCATAAAGGGGCCAGTAGCTCAATTACTAGAGTGCTCCAACAACAAATGGAAGGTCCTAGGTTCGAGTCCTAGATGATCCATATGAGTTGTAGCTCAACAATCTTGTCAATGATTAATTTCCTTCAAAATTTTGCTTGATTTCGCCTTGTTGTTTCTAGCAGCGATGATTGTGATTCCTTTTGATTTGGCTTTCTTTACAAATGCTATGACACCTTCTTTTGTCGGTGCCTATAAGGAGCTTTATCTTTGGCAAACCTTCAATCTTCAAGACCTGCTCTTATACCACTATGATGGTGGTAGATGAATGTGAATAATCACACAATAAAACAAAAATACACAAACATGGGATTGCTCAGAATGCTGAGAATGCTACAACACTCAACAACTTTTATTGATTAATTAACAATATTACAAGATACCTCAATTTATAGAGGTCTTAACTCTTCATTGCTAGTACATCTCATAGAATACTTTTTCCTTCTAAAAACTTCCTTATCTAGAAACATTCTAAACCATATCTTATCCCATCTAGAAACTCACTAGTCTCCTCCTCCTAGATTCTACAATTTTGCCATTTTATTTAATTATCAAATACAATAGAATATTCCAACAATAATCACGACTTCTCAATGATTTTATTAAATGAAGAAGACATTGTTAGATGAGATTAACAAATCTAATTACTTTTTATACTCATTAATCCAGTTTTGGATGATCATCGTCTCCATTAGCTTTTGTTCTTTCAGCCAGATTGGATCGTCACTAGTACTTCGACCAGTGTCATCACAATGTGTTCCTGCGTAACATTCAATTCATATAAGATAATACTATTTCTGTTTGATTGAGAAAAAAACATTCTGAGGCATCTTACCCTCTTCGGTGGGGATAGCTATAATGCTTTCAGAAATATTCTCCAACACACTGAAATTCCACTCACAACGTGCCCAATTAACTACATTAGCAACCAGGTTAAAATAAATAAATACAAAGATTAATGGACATGAAATCTCACAGGAAGATTCACTTACCCTCCACTGCTCCATGGATCTCTTAACCCATTGGAGAAAATGATGTTGCTTCCAAAATCTTTCAACACTCTTTTTATGTCCTGCACGTTTATTATAACCAAGGCTATCTTAATAATTAAAGTATGACAAAGATATAACTTCACTGTAACATTTTTTGACAAAATTCGTTAGTAGATTAAAATTTACACACGTGTCCTCCGAATTCAGTTGTTGCCCAGTGTTGGCGTGGGAGGACTCCGAATTGAATGTAGCATTCCCTGGAATAGGACTTGATATCAAAGACGGAGGGAGGTAACATTGTCGTGCCAGGAGGATTGCTTATTGGAAACACCATCTCAGTGCAAATCTGCGGATTAAGAAAAGCTGTTAGACGGGCACTCTAATTTCATTTCGTTCTAATAAAAGAAAGAATTTTCAGAGACCTGCCAGTCCCATCCGGGATAATTGTGTGGACTCAAATCCAAGCATTTGCCTGCGTTCGTGTAATTTGCTGCAGCAGCTATTCTGCTAACAGTGTCTGCATCTCCGGGTAGGCTATTGATAACGTTGCAGATCTGCAGTAAACCGAGGTTATATAAGAGAAATAAGAAGCAATAAACTTGGTATAGCGACTAAGTTTGGAAATCGTATTTACTCCTTTAACTCGTTCGAAATTGTACTGTGCTGCGTGGTCGTACATGGACTCAAGAAAATCGTACAGGGTGCCCTTATCTGTAATATTTCTGCGGCAGTAATACCCGGTCAAGAGATTTTGATTACAACTATACGGAATGTAAGGTATGAAGATTGTGTTGTTGTTACTTACTCGCAAGTGTTAAATATTTTAGTTAGGTTTAGCAAGCCTTGAGGGTTAGACACAATTTTGTCCATCATATCCCACGATTCATTAATTCTTCTGTAGCAGATGTCGCTTACATTCTGCGCCATATTTTCAAAAGTCAGATTTAATAATAATGGTGAAATTAAGCTGAAGGAGATGAATGAACATACTCTGAAATCTTTTGTGACAACGCTGCCATAACCATAGGTGGGAGTGATGTCGTCGAAGTAAAGGATAGGAGCAGATGATGCGAGAGCGCCGATTGTTATGTGCGGATACTTGAGGCGAAACCATGCAGCTAGCACTGCACAATACCATTTCAATGACTTAATCCTACTTACTTCCAACAGAGAATATTGGTTCATGTGGGAGGAATTCTACTTACTTCCACCATAAGATGCACCAATCACGACGACCGGACAATTCTCAGCGTTCAATGTTTTCTTCAAATATACAATGACGGTCGCATAATCGGCCAAGGCCTGCGTGGATGTGAAATAACCCATTGTGCTCGCATTTGCATACGCCTCCTCCTTTCCCCCAAATGGCATTGACGTCCCATAATAACGGTGCTACAGACCTCAACACAAAAAAAAATGACTCAACGTGCTCAACTTGTTCTGTAATACAGAATTAATGAGAAATTATAATACTACCTCTATGTAGACCACTAGAGCTTTGAAGTTCTGAGCCTGATCTATCATGATGCCCGCGTCTAAGACGTAGGTGATGTCAGTTTCCTCACCCAACCACACAAATATGGGAGAATTGTTTTGAGCACCGCCCCAGTTGGACTTGTCTATGAAATATCGTTGGGGAAAGGTTTGATAGCTCTCTGACCTGTATCCAAAATGGTCTATAACTTGGGTATAGTTGTATGCCTCGTACGAAGCCATGCTTAGACTTGAAACTCCAGATCTCTTTAACTTCTCTAGAAAACTACCATGCAGTCGATTCTTCCTGACAATTGCTGGCATCACAGTGTGCTCACCGACTCCCAAAGCGCAGCCTCCCTCCAAAAAGCAACCCATCGCTAAAAGAATTGTACACAGCACTCCAAAATTCAATGGATGGAATTCCATTTCGTATTACTCTGTACAACACTATTCTGATCCTAGCTTCCCAAATTTCAATGCAAACATATTTTTCTTTGTGAGCGATTAAACGAATATATACGAAATTTAATATTCCAGGGAAGAGATTACACACTCCGTCCTTGAGCTTAACGAGCTGACTGTTTGTGGTGACAAGGCCGGCTTAACGAGCTGACTGTTTGTGGCGACAAAGCCGGCTTAAATAGCCGGCTTAACGAGCTGACTGTTTATGTTTACTTTCAGCCGTATCGTTAATAAAATAAAAAAAATTCCTCGTAAACACAGAATTGACAGCAACGATGCAACTAACTGAACAAATATGTGAGTAATGTAGGGAGTTGGAAGCGTCTACGGACGGTCAATCCGGAAGTTCGGGTTTAGCGGTTGTCCCATCTCATAGGCGGCAGAACAATTCCTACGCCAATTGACATTAGAGGTTTATGGTTTATTTTTATCATTTATATAGTTTATATTTTATATCCATTCTTTTCATCATTTTTCCTCTCTATCTTGCACCCTCTAACTTATATCTTTTTTTCTTTTTCTCAATTTTTAATTCATGGTTTTTAGTTTATAACTGTTCCTTGCCCTCCGTGCCATCTCTCTTTTCTTATTAAGCCTTCTCTGCAAGTTTATCCATTACATTCTCCTCTTTTTGTTCTGATGATGGATCATAGAGTGTGATCCAAAACGTTGATAGAAAAAAAGCAAAACACAGTGTTTCCAAAAACTACACACTCATATTATGAAATGTGGAAATATCATGTCTACAATTACAGGAGGTATTGAATAGATAACCATGTCCCAATAATCGCTATGGTGTCATGCAATTAGACCTCCAGTTAAATATACTAGCAATCGCACATTTATATTTGTTTGAATGTAATGTACTATAGAACAGTCATTTAATAAGAAGCTAAAGTACATTGCTAATTATTATGATCTCATAGGTTGACCTATTAAAAACAACAAAAATCAGGTTAACGCACTATGTATCTAATGTTAACTCATTCATACCTATAGACTCGAGGGCATGAGGCTTCTTGTCAAACTGCTTCAAAATGAAATTATAGGCCCATCAACATATCTAGATGTGAAACAAACTTGCCACCACTAACTTGAAATTGGTAACTTTGTAGTCTGCATAAATTATATAATCAACCTTAATTTATATAGTTTTTCATTTGTTTTAAGGTTTTATAAATTAAGGTGTAAGATAGATTGTAAATATAGATTTGTATTTGTTTGCAAATAATTAGATTTCAAAGGGCCAGGGGAATGGTGGCATCTATATGTTTGTTGCAGGTCGACAAGTTGCAAGTCCTTTATAATGTGTTGGGTATCTTGGCTATAATGTATGATAAGTTTGATAGGTTGTTGAACTCCTAAAACATATCTCCTTTGAACAAAATATGTATTGGGTGGAGCCACAATGTTATTGGATGAGCTTGAGCATTGATTGGACAACCTGAAGCTTTGGTGAACATCTTTGTAATGCGGTCATCCAACCCTCCCTTGTAAGTTTTGAATGGCATTGTAAACAAGTTGCACACCATCTCATGCTATGTTTTGATGCATCTAGGAATGATGTTAAATTTATTGAAAAGAAAAAAGAAAACTTATTAAACATAATGCATTTAGAGACAACAACACATTGTAATATAATTATATGATAAAAATAAAAGAATTTGACAATAAAATTTTGATAACTCATGCAACCTTATCTCACAATTAAATACATTTGATTTAATTTGTTGAATCTTACTTCATTAGAGGCATAACACATTGTGATAGAAATAATTCTAAAGTTAAAAAAATTAAATCTCATCTCACAATTATATATGAGTTTAAATTAACTTTTAAAATATTAAAAAAAAATTGCAATGTGTCCCTATTAAATATTAAGTACAATTTCATTGCTACGTATTAAAACCTATATTATTATTTACATGATATCTTTAATAAGTTGTAATGTTCCACATAATTGTAAGTCTATTAGACACTAAATCACTTACATTAACTATCTAAACAACTAACTTAATTACATGTTTCCTATGCTAATGATAATGTCCAATGGTCACTTCAATCCTAATTCACAAGCATCATTTTCAAGATACAAATGTTTCTCTAAACTTCCATTTGTCATAAACTTAAAAGTCAAACATTTGAACCAGGTATTCAACATGAAGCTATGGTTCTAGTAAGATTGTAGTGTCAAACCTTTTCATTAAATAGAATTCAAAATGATTAAACTAAGGTATGATATTAGAGTGATAAATTATGTAAGAGAAAAAGAAAAAATATATAGATGCCACGAAATGAGTAATGTATCACAGATTTGAGCCTTTCCAACTATATTCAAAAAAACAAAATACCCATAGTTGAAAGGTTCTAGTGAATCAATAGAGAGAAAATAACAAACTTGAAGATGCCAAGGTCACTAATAATAGGTCACTGAATCTATTTTGATTAAACGAAGATGACATCTGGTGCAACCCATGAGCCACATTTGTAAAAATCTAAAGACTTTCACCCTTATGTAAACTATTGTTTTATTGTAACAAGTAGATTTAAATATATGTTACACCCTTATGCTTGTCGAGTTATTGTGTTTTGGGATAAATTTAAATTAGTATTATTATGTTTTAGAATAAATTTAAGCCACTATTATTTAGACAAATATATGTTACACCCTTATGTATTAGATCTACTTCCATAAGTCATTGTGGAGAGGACCTTGAGGACAACTAGACAAGAATAAGGGTCTAACATATATTCAAATCTACTTGCTCATTTGGGATTCTTGAGGAAGCATTTGTCTCAGCCATCTCATTAGAGTTTCTCTTGTCATCTAAGCCAAATGTAGCAACATTGCAAGAGCAATAGAATGGTTGTAGTGGTAGCATTGAGAGGTTACAAGTTCTAGTGTGGGTATTTTACTTTTTTTATAAATATAGTTGGAGAGGGTCAAATCTATGACACATTTGTATTATCCAAAGTGCAAAGTTTTTATCTATTGTATTTCATTTAAAATTACTTATTTAAAATATAAAAATAACTATAAAATAACTTTTTAAGTAAATAAAATAAATTAACTATTAGTAAATAAAATCAGTCTTAACTAAATGAAAATAATATAAACAATGTAAATAAAAAATCCTAAATAATTTCAAAGTAAAATAAAATAACTCTTGAAATAAAGATAAAATAGACAAGTTAAAAAAGACATTCCTAGACTATGCAAAACCAAACCTTAAACAACACATTCAAAAAGAACAAAATAACAAACAATGAAACTGCCATACAACAAAAACGTGATCAATATGCCATCATTTCCTATTTATCAACCAAAATTAATACAAAAAATAAAACAACAACCTTGTCCTTGAATCAATCTTTCACCATATAATAATTTATCATATAATAACTTATAGGAGTAAATTACGTCTAATAACAAAGAAATAAATTGCCAAACAACAAAAACATGTTCAATATGCCATCATTTCCCATTTGTCAACCAAAATTAATACAAAAAAAAAAACAACCTTTCCCTTGAATCACTCTTCACCATATAACAATTTATAAGAGTAAATTACCTATAATAACAAACAATGAAATGGACAAACAACAAAAACATGATCAATATGCCATCATTTCCCAATGTATCAACAAAAATTAATAAAAAAATAAAGCAACAACCTTATCGTTGAATCACTCTTCACCCATATAATAATTTATAGGAGTGATTGGTTCCTAACAAGTGCAACTACATATACAATAAATGTGTGTATTTTATATGATTAAAAGAATAAATCATTCAATGAATTACTTTTTGTTAAGTAACAACCCTTGAAAAAGGAAAAAATTACCTCAGAAAATAATGTCATGATGTTGAACTTGCAGAATGCTTGAACCATATTGTAGTAGATTATAGGCGGATGGATCACATAAATAGTAACACCCATAACACATTCTCTATCTAATATTAATGCAGTGAATCCCATACACAAATGGGTAAAACTTGCTCACAAAAAACTCCAACAGACCTATGACATGTGTGCAAAATGTGGAAAATAGACAAGGCACTATACACTAAAAAATACAATTCTGGTTGCCTGGGGCTATTGGGTCAGATTTAGGCATGCACACGGACCCTTCCCTCTTTTCCATGGGGCAATCCACCACGTCACTCTCTCTCGTGGAAGTAGCTAGTCGAGAGGAGGTGAGACATGACGGGGTCTGGCTCGTTGGAGAGAAGGACTTTGCGTAGAAGGGTCGGCAAGTTCTGTGGCCTTTGTTGTTATGTGCTAAGTTGAATATTTTGTTTGATGGTAGTTGCTGTAGAGATAACCCTATCACTCGAAGGGTCACTAGTTTCTCTTCTTCTGTTGGGGTTTCTTCTATTCCACCTTTGTTTGGGTAAGTGATTTCTTTTGTTTATGTCCTCTTGTCTTTCAATTCGTTGAATGAGTTCTCGTTGTCTTTGTTGTTCTATTAATAAGAGGACAAATGGATCTTGTTGTGGTAAAGTAAATGTCTCCTATTGTTGTCGTGGATTCATTTCCTTGATCTCATTGAGGATAGTCCTCACTAGCTCTCATCTCACTCCCAAGCACATTTGTAAGCCAAGATAGAGGTAAATGTGTGATGACCACCCTTAACTAGAATTAGGGTTTTGACCTAGGGTTTGGTTATGGTTTGATCTATGTTTACCTTGTGATGTGATCAAGGGTTTGATTGAATCATTTATCATGGTTTACCTCATGATGGTATTGAGGGTTTGCAAGTTATCTATCTTTTCTAGGGTTTCTATATGCATGCAAAGCTAAATGAAATGCAAACTTGTTTTTGTGCTTTTTCAGTATTTTGGAAATGAAAAGTGCTTTTTAATCTATGAAAGAAAATACAGATGCAAGATAATATGACATTTCCTAATGCAATTTTAATCTATGTTTTTGGGTTTTTGATTGGTTTAAAACAACTAATCTAGAAAAGAAAAATTGCAAGTAAATAAATCTAATCTTAGAATGTAAACTATCTCTAAGTTTCTAGATCTATTAAGGAAAAAGTAATGAATTACTATTCCCAAGAGCAATTTTTATTTTCTAATTACTATCAATTGAATAAAGCAATAAAGGAACCTGAAAGAATGAAGATTTGTATGACTCCACTACCCTCATAAATTATTGACGTTGGAAACCTCGAATCCTCTTGAAGCAGTGGGAAAACCTCTTGATGATAAGACACCACAAAGAAGCAAAAAAAGCTTATTGAAGCTTGAAACAACTCAGTGGGAGCTTTTGATGAGCATAATGGTGTTGATTAAAGCAGCATAATGATGCTTGTGTGAATAATGAATAAAATAAAAGGCACCTTTATCCTGTGAGAGCATTAGAATGTTGATTTGGAGAGCAAAAACTGGCAAGAGTTGTGTGCACAATGAGTTTACCTCTCTTTGTGCTTGAGGGAGGGGTATTTATAGGCTGAAAGAATGGGATTGATTGAAAAGTTAACTCAATTGATTGATGAGTTAACAAGGATTGATTAGGGAGTTGACAAAATTGATTACTTGGTGAACTCATCTAACCAAGGAGTGATAAATCAATAACTTATCATTGAAGAAGAATTAGAGTTGGAAGGATGCATGAGATTGATTGAGTTGTTAATTTTAGATCAAATGGAGGTAATTATACATGTGTGGGTGCATGAAATAGTCAAATCCATATTAGGCATCAAAAATCATGCGAATTGGAAGAAAAATGGGCAAAAACAAATCTTTTTTGTGTGAGAAACTTAATTTTTTCCGTGGCTGGAAATATGATAGGGTCGCCCCTTTTGCTAGTAGGGTTGCCCCTGGGCGACCTTGGGTCACCTGGGCGAGATCTAAGAAAAAAGGGTTTTTCGATGAACTGCATGATGGGAGATGGTAGAAGAGGGAAAAAGGAGGTGTTCTACCTCTGAAAATAGGTCAATCATGTGCAAAAATCCAAATCTCCACTTGCACCATAGGATCTCCTAGGGGAGATCTAGAAATAATAGGGGAAGATTTGGATTGGTTGAGTGAAACTAAAAACCAAAAGTTGGAGATGGATAGGGGGACCTCTAGAAGGCTTTTAGGGGTGTAGAGGATGAAAAACATAGGGGAACACTGAAAAATCACATACAAGATTCTCACAAGGCTTAGGAATAGGGTTGAAAGCTTAGAAAATGCAAATCAACATGTATCACAAAAATGTCAAAAAGCATCAAAAATAGGGAGCGAGAGAAAATGACAAAGAGGAAACAACATAAGACAAGAAAGAAGACGCGTCATTAAGAGCTTTTATGCTTAGAGGTCATTATTTCACTCTTACATGTATGTGACAAGGATTAAAATAATCGTAGGGATCCTCATGGAGGCTGTACATGATTTTTGTGCTTACATATTCACCCCCTTGGGACGGTAGTCTACATGAAATGTAGCTACCATTCTCGAAGTAGGCCTTACCTATTGTCAATTTTCTTGCAATTATACCTACAATAACTAGTATTAGTCTAGCATATTAAATGTGTCAAAATGAATAATGAAAACTAAAATGACGAACTTACCATGGATCATTTGAATTTGACTAGTTGTTTGACTTTTTCGGTTTAGACCTATAGGAATGAATGCATGCAAAATGATACACAAAAGAGATGCATAAAAGTAAAGAACTATTCTAAAAATGTACAAATGAAACCAAGCTAAGGGCAAACTAAGCAAGTCAAATTGTGAGATTAGAGAGAAACAGCGACAGAATTGATTGTGTGAGCAGTCGCTGGAAATGTATCATTGAGGAGATCGCAAAGATGGACGCCTCTTCTTCAACCATGGATAATCAGGTATGCAAACAGTGAAAAACCCTTCTCTAAACCCTAGTTTCAAGTTTGTGAAAAATCTCTTGAAATTGTTTGTTTTTGTCAATTCTTCTTGTTGCATTGTTTATATTTCATCGTTTAGAGTAGGATAGGTTTTTTCATTTTCTAAAATTTGTTGACGAATGATGTTTTTAGAGAAATTTTAGTTTGAGGCATCTCCCTTTGTGGTCACCCCTTTTGTCAGGCAGGTTGCCCGAGGGAGATCCTGTCTGATAGCAGGGCCACCTGTGGGACATCCTACAGAACAACAGGGTCACCCAAGGGAGATCCTGTAGAACATTTGGGTCACCCAGGGGTGACCCTATTGGGTTGATTTTGGCTGAAATTTCATGTTTTCTAATGCTCTTTTCACTCTGATCTGACTTGTTTTGGCTATTGTATTCTCCTATTTATTGCATTTTTGAGGGGTTATATGTTTTTTTGTATAAGTTTTTCTACAATTTTATGATTTTTAGGGATTTTTACGAGTTTACAAGATCTAATCTAAAGTTATTTTCTAATCTTATAGGGCATGCATATCCAATGGAATGCTTGCCAAGAGCAAGGGTGGCTTTCAAGGATGTTTTCCTCACTGAGTAACAAGGATCATACTATTTTGAGGAGAGCAGGTCTAGCTAGAGTTTGTCATGTCCCTATTATTCACCTTGTGTCCCACATATGCTATGATATCTTGACCTACTGGGATGTAGACAAAAATACATTCACGTTCCCACAGATATCTAGAGAGTGGACCATCACTTTGTTTGACGTCTATCGTATACTTGGAGTTCCCATGAGAGGACATCCTCTAGTCCTTTAAACTAGTGAGCCCTTTGAGGACAAGGCATCCTAGGCAGAGTTCATGGGGTTTAGTCACCCTAGGGATTAGATAGGAGACTAGCTCACTTCCATGCCTCAAATTTGCATCCCACTTCTCAAGAGATTTTTGATTGGTTTGATTGCATTGAGGCTCTCTAGAGACAAGGCCTCAACTCGTTTGAGATGGTGTTGAGCACTCATCATTCATGGTATTGAGGAGGTTACAGTCTATGCTTGGGGTTCAGATATTTTGGCCATGGTCTATAGGGACTTCTATTGTATTTCACGACGAGGGGCTCTAACTTTTATCCACTCTTATTTGGTTATGACATGGATATTTGAGCACATTAGGCCCTACCAGAAGCTTATTCTGATTCTAGATAGACATTTGTCGAGAGTAGCTATATGGATGCATGTGGGTCACTTTAATTCTTCTTTACCCACTATTTCTACTCTTATAGATGAGGACATGATCTTTGATCCTTATCATGACATGGAGGGATCCTGGGGTCATGATGGTGAGATTAGAGAGTATTGTCATGAAGTATCCAAGATTTCAAACCGTAATGGTCTAGTTGAGGACCATCATGTTGAGCGTGTTTCACAGTAGTTCAGTGAGGAATTCCCTGAGGAGTTTCCCCCAGTGTCCTCTCACTATAGGACCGTTCAAAAGATGGGTGAGATTGGATAGAGGTCAGTTGTTTGGACTCCTTTAACTATTGGAGTGTTCATTTCTAGATTTCCCAGAGGAGGACAAAGGGGAGGGAGAGGGACTCCTTCCTGATCTCTCGTTGTGGTTATGGATTCAGAGTCTACTGATGAGGACTATGTTCATGATAATGATGATTTGTCAAATGAGGGCTTACCTCAGGATGTGTCGAATGAGGGTCTTGATGATACTGATGATGCAGATGATGCAAGGTTAACTTCCCTGAGGGTCCTCCTGATGTTCCCTGACCTCCTCATTCAGATGAGGTGATGCGACAACTTGACCCTGATTAGCAACCAGGTAATCCACGTAAGTTTCCTTTGTTTTTTTTTCACACTTTTTTCCTTTCTCTTTTCATGGGGAACTCACACATCTTTCTCTTTCAATTCACTTTTTTAGGTAATGTCAGAGAGTGGAGGGATTTTGTTCATGAGATTAATGTTGGATTGGCTTCTCCCTTCACTAGGATGACTCGAGACCATCTTTTAGATGATCTTGGTATGCCCCCTGCTACTGGGTGACACACATACATTTTCACTCCTATCTGCCATGGATGTCAAGAGAATACAGACTTGAAGGCTAAGATTCACACCCTTAAGGGAGATAATCAGGTGCTACAAGAGATGGCTCATCTTAGTTTTGGACGACAAGATGTTAGTATGGCGGGGCCTTCACAGTCACATGCTCATAGTAGGATACCTCACTCCCATAGCTACCATGGAGCAACAAGTGGTATTCATAGACAAAGGGGATGAAGTCCTAAGGGTTCTGTTGAAGGGAACCAACTTTAACTTCCTTTCTTGAAATCATGCCCCCTTGCATGGGGAGCCTCTACTTCCTTTGAGAGCATTTTGTCCTAGCTCTTTGATACTCTTGTATATGTAAACTTCGGATGTATCTATGAAAATTTATCCTTTTATGGTTTTCGCCTATTATATCTGTACTCATCTCTTGTGCATGTTTTAGAGGTTTTGAAAAATTTTTGATTATGTTTTTGACCTTTTCAACTCTTTTAACGATGCGAGTATGATAACGATGACATGTTTTTGTAATTTTTTATGGCACATATATGAGATGCAGTTTATGATATGCAAATGTAAGAGCATGAGAGATGCTAAAATGAAACATTTACTTCTACTAAATGTCACGAGATATGACATTTAACTTTATTTCTTTGAGACTCTTTTTCTAATTTTGGCATGAATGCAATGTGGAACAAACAATGTTACTACTCTTTAATACAGTTTTCAACTCAGGGGATTGCGAGTTGTCTTGATATAAGAGACCTAATCAAACCTATGAGATAGGATTTTAAAACTCAAGTGAGGAGAGGGAATGGAGCATTTTTTATTTTGGGCTTTTCTAAACACTAATCCTTATCTAGATAAGACAATATGACAAGTTTTTAACTTAGACAAGTAACAAATTTTATTGGTGTTTTCTAGACTTAGGTCACAGATGGCAAGCAAGGTAGACCCGGGGTAAAGGATAAAATAGGAAAGAACAAGGGTCCCTAGGTATAAGACGATCCTAGAGACTACTAGACTCTCGGCTTTACTCAGTTGGTGCATGTGTGCTTTGTACCTTTATTTCTCTATTAGAATGTCACCCTTGAGGCTTTGAGATTAGACTAATCTCCACCAAGAGTACGAACATTCAACAATCTTCTCTCTTTCACTCTTTTTTGTATCTCTTTTTTTTTTCTTTTCACTTTTTTTTTTTTGTATTTTCCTCACTTGATTTTTCTCATTTTTTTGTATTTTTGATTTTTATGAAATGAATGCTTTTGGAACTTTTTGATATGCAAGCTTGATCTCTCAATTTTCACTTTTGAACACTATTATTTTGATCACTCATTTTTTTTATTCACTCAAATTTTAGATTGCTTCCTTCAGAGTTTTGATCCTCCTTATGTTTTTGGCTAGGAAAGATAAGGGGCTGAGCACCACCTAATTTTTTTGCAATTTGGTTGGACTTCTCTACTACTAGGGAAGAATTGGGATGGTCCGCTTGCAAGCTTCTTTTGAACACTGTAGGTTTGAATATTGACTTTGTTTAGACCTAGGATCTTGACTTCTTAAGAATGGGATCAGTGTAAAGCTAAGAGCTAGGCTTTGATTAGAATCACTAGGAATGAAAATGGGATAATGGTGATTGTGAAAATGAGGAATCTCTAGGTCCTTAAAGGATGACGTATATCTAGTCAACATTAGACTCATTACTGAAAAGAAAATAGTATAAGAGCAAATCACTAATAGTAATGCAAGAAAGTTTTTTTTGACATTTTGATTTTTTTTATAATTTTTTTGTATTTTTATGTTTTATGATTTTTTTGGTTTTTAGACATAGTATATCTTGAGGTGAAAGGCATTAACTATTTCACCAAATTCCTCTCCCTCCATTGTGCACAAGAGATAGGCATTGTTTTTGACATCTTCTTTGACCATGAAGTACCTTTCCAGTCTTTTGAAAAAGCTCTTTTTCGTCTTCTTTTCCTATTCTTTGTGCTACCCTTTCTTGGGACAAGTTCTCCTATTTTGTAGCATTTGTCATTTGATTCTATTGCTACCAACTCAATGGTTTCTCTTGGCATCGTGAGATGAAGTAAGTCTCAAAAGGCTTGTTGATGATAAGAGGTCCAATACATGACTCCATCACAATTTAATAATTTTGCTAATAGGTCGAACTATTCTTGCATGTAGATTTTCACATCTAGCCTCTCATGAATTATTTGCAAAAATTGGAACAACTCAATGGGATTTTTTGGCTCCCTTTGCTCATCAGGAGGGACAAAGCTTATACTTGTCCTCCCATTTGGTTCTGGTCTTAAGTCCATAGCATATCTAATGTAATTTTTTGGCAGTTCAAAAATGACAGGGTCATCAATGCCGACTGACACTCTCATCTTCCATTCTCTATGAAAAGTAGCCTCACTTTCATCATCTTCATTGGGAAGTCTTTCAACCATTTCAATTTGTACTAGAGGTGCTTCTCACTCACCGAGTTCATTTTATTGAACTGAGGTAGAGGTGGTTGGCTTCTCTTGCAGTTGAAACACCATGAACATCCTAGGTAGCATTCTTATGGTGTTAGTTGATTCATTGTCAACAAAATGTGCCTCCTCCATGGGTGTCAATGGTTGATATGTATCCTCTATTAGTGTGTGTAGACACCCAAAATTGACTCATTATCATTAGCATTTAAACATTACATTACACATCATCTGCATTTGTCTAACACACTTGAGCAATATCCCTAACACATCTATTTCTTCTATTAATTAAATAAATTTATATTTATTTAATTAATTCATTTAGCTATTTCTTCTAAGCTATAATTAAACAATCTTTAATTATTTAATTATCTTCATCCTATCTATTTTTAATTAAATAAATTTTATTTATTTAATTGAAAATTCTTTTCATAAGCTCGCTTTCTAATTAATTAAATAAATTTTATTTATTTAATTAATTTATCTTATCATTTATCTCATTAGCTGACATGTGTGCCTCTTTCATTTAAAAAAAAGATAAGTGGTACTACATCCTTTTATTTAATATCTTTCACATGTAGTACTTTTTTATGTACACAAGGACACATAAGCCCTATCTTCCCTCCACTTGTCATCTATAGATTTACCTATGTCTATCCTTTAATCTTAGCCATTCACATAGCCACCAAATCTCCACCGTTGATTGATTTTGGTTGAGTTCTATATAAACACCCTCTCATTCCATACTACATCAATCCAGCATTCATATAGCGTCTACATTATCATCCTAAGCATATTGAGCACTTGAGCATTCATAGCATCCATTGAGATTATCATCATTATCATCCACCCATCATGGCAGCTTTTATCTTCATAATTGTTCATTTTTGAAGAAGCAATCCACATCATAAACAAGGAATCACACAATCTAGGTGATATTGTGCTTGAATTGCATGTTTTTGATTTCATTTGGATTAGATTCTTCGATGATGGTAGGGTTAGGTTTTCATGGCTATGTTTGATCTTATTAACCTAATTTTTTACCTATCATAGTGTGAGAGGCTCATAAGATTTTGTTTCATCTGGTGTCTTGGGGATGCGCGATTCACTTAATGGTGACAATGGAGTGTAACTTTTTGTTGTCTTCCTTAGTGTCTGAGAAAGTGTGTGGGTCTATGTTTCTCAAATCAAATGTGGTTGTCTCGAATACTAGACCTTCAGTTCTGTGTGGTTTTTCTCCTATGTAAGGGAATAGTTGTAGGCCTCTTGGATGTTGATCATGAGTATCTCTAGGGGGAATTAGAGTGGTCTATCCCTCTCTATTAATTCCATGATCTCAAATGTTTTTTCTTTGGGAACCATTTCCTTTTGTTTTGGCAATGCCTCATTCTCTGAAGTTTTGATCTCTATAGAGTTCATGGTCTTTTCTAGGATTTCCATTCATTTGATGCATATCAATTGAGGTGTAGGATTAGAGATGGTCAATTTGTTGGTAGGGAGTTCATAGTCTCTGGGGATACCTATACGTTTGTTTGGTGTGTTTGATTTCAACATACTAAAAGGTTCTGGTTCTCCCTTTTCAACGTATACTTTCCCTAAATGTAAGAATCGAGCTTCCTGAAATAATGTAGATGGCACAACTTTCATCCTGTGTATACAAGGTCTTCCAAGAATCAAATTATATCTTGTGTCTTTGTCTATGACGTAGAATGTGATAGGAATGGTTTTAGGTCCCAAGGTCACTGAAAGGGTAATCTTACCTATGGTGGTAGCCTTTCGATTATCATACCCACTTAGAGTATCACATGAAGCGATGATATTAGTGTGTCCATAGCCCATCCTCTCTAATAGGGAAAAAGGATCTATGTTAACTACTACCCCATCATCGATTAAGGTCTGCTTGATGCAAGTATCATAAATCCATACTTGAAGATACAACACGGGGTTTCCTTTATTGGTTAATTCTTCCTCAGAAGGCATCTACTATAAGTCAAAGAAGAACCCTGGATCTTTGAGCTCTGAGTTTGGTGGACTGATGTCATCGTCCACATGATTGATTTTCTCACTAGGTGGAGGCATAATTTGGTCAAGGTATTTTAGACCTATTTCTTTTAGTAACACTGAGCAATGTGAAGGGGCATTCCTGAGAAAGTCAATGAACAAAATGTGAGCATATATGTATTCTTTAAATCTTTTATCAGTTCATAAGGTCTGATTGGAGCTGATATTAGTTCCACTACCGAAAAGATATCTCCATATGCTTCTATTTGTTCATTTCAACCCCATGGTCCTTCTCTTCTCCTTCATTGTGCATAATCTTGACTAATCCCATCATCCTAGCTTCTCCTTTTTGTCCTAGTTGTAGTGGGACTTCAGGGTTACTACTCTGATCCATTTTGTTTTGGTTCATTGCTTCTATGTCTTTATGTGCGGGAAACAGGTCCTGATAAATTCTCATGTTTGCATATTTTGGAGCTATTGGAGCTTGATTTTATCTTATATATTTGTTATCCAGTGTGACCTCATGTGGGTTCAAGAACATCTCTATGAACAAACATTTCTAGTCTTCTGGTAGCCTTGCTATGAAGATATTATATTCTCTACAAGATTTTGTATTCTGCCCACATTTTCTATGAAAAGAACAAAACTAATTGAACTCGTATGGGGGTCTTTCATATCTTCCATTATTTCCATTCCCATTTCCATTGTGGTTCCAATTTTGGTAATTATCCTTGGGGTAGTACCCATTGTTCCTAGGTCAGTCTATGGCATTTACATTAGGAGGATAGTAATCTCTCCCATTGTAGTAGTAATCTCTCCCACTAAAGTCATCTCTTACTTTCTTGATTGGGGGTTGATCTGTCACCCTATCTGTAGTTGAGCTCCTATTGTTTTTAAGGATCTTAATGAAAGAGGAGTTGCTTCCTGTGTCCTCTTTCATCAACTTTCCATTTGACCCTTAGACTTTTCTACCACTGTCAATGGCGGCTTGGTCAATCCTCAAAGTACATTCCATTGCTTCTTCATAGCATTTGTATGCCAATTTTTGAATGTCTTCTCTCATATTTTTGTTAAGGGCATGCAAGAAGAGGTCGCATAGTTCTCAATGATCCATGTTTGGAGAACTAGTTGAGTAAAGAACTTGCCTCCATCGAGTGACAAAGTGGGCTACAGATTCATTTGGCTCCTGTTTCGTTGTGAAGAATTCTCTAATCCTAGTTTTAATGAGTTTGTTCATGTCGAATGCCATGACAAACTTTCTGATTAGTTGTCTAAATGAGTGAATTGAAGCTTCCGGTAAGTGATAGTACCAATCTAGAGCTGTGCCTTCAAAGTTTTTGGAAAGATTTTTACTACAACCCCATCTCAAGGGAGGATTTCTCTTATCGCTGTGGTGTAGGCTTTAATGTGGGAGTTTGAATCTCGTTCTCCTTTGAACTTTAGGAGATATTGTAATGGCTGAGGTAGTGGCATGCTTCTTATGTTTTGATCTAGAGGTTCTTTCAAATACTCAAGATATGTCTCGAGAAAGACACTTTGAGATTCTGGGGTTGATAGAAACAACCTTGTAGGTGGGTTTTGATAGCCCATCATTGGATTTGTTGGATTGTTCTGAATAGGAGGATTCCCATTCAGACATGTGTCTTTACTGGCATTTTGTGAATAGTAGTTGAGGTAGGGGGATTTTGAGATGCCTCTTGGTCTTGTCCATGAGATTTTTGCCTTCTTTCAGGAGTAGCTTGCTCTACTTCCAAGATTCTAATCCTTTGCACTAGAGATGAAATTAAGTCTGTGAGAGTAGCAGCTCTAGGTGTTTCTTTGTTTCTAGGATTTTCTCTTTGAGTATTTTCATGGTGGTATGCTTCTTCACATGCAACATTTTATCTTTGTTCTTCTCACAAGGCAATTTTCAATGCTTCTTGAGTGTCTTTTTCTTCTTGTAGATGTTTTTCTAATTGTTTAACTTCCTCATCAAGATGAGTACTTAATGTGCTTGTGGAAGGTTGAATAGGTTGATGTATTTTTGACTTTATCCTTCTAACTTTATGTGGCACATTTGGTATGCCTAGATTGGTTTCCCAAGCTGGGTTCTTGAAAGATAGAGAATACTTGGATTCTCTTTGATCTAGTTCATAATTTGAATCTTCATAGTCATAACAGTTGGTGATTGATGCATCAGGATGTGGTGGCACATACCTATCAAAGAAAGGAGTTTCTGGTTCTCTTGAGGGAATATTTCCTTGGTTTAAGTTAGGTTCCATCATATCCAGGGGTACCATAGACACCACAAAATAAATGGAACGGATGATGGAAAAGGCGATAGAAGTGAGAATGGCTGAAGTGGCTATGAAGAATAGTGTGAAGATGTTGCAAAGGTTTTGCTAAATATTTTGAAGCATTTGAAATGGGAATGCAAACTACAAAACCAAAAGATTATATAATTCACATTGGGTTAACCAAAATACGTATGCTCAAAATCATGACTCTGGTTTCCTAGGTCTATCGAGTCAGATTTCATCATGCACATAGACCCTTCCCTCCTTACCACGAGATGAGCTGTCATGTCACTTTGACTCTTGTGGAAGTAGCCATCCAAGAGGAGGCGAGACATGATGGGGATCTATCTCATTGGAGAGTTGGACTTCACGGAGTGGGGCCAACAAGTTCTATGGTCTTTGTTATTGTGTGCTCAGTTGAATGTTTCGTCACTAGTTTCTCTTCTCCTATTGGGGTTTCTTCTATTCCACCTTTGTGTGGGAAAGTAATTTATTTCATTTATGTCCTCTTGTCTTTCAATTCCTTGAATGAGTTCTTGTTGTATTTTGAGTTGTCTTTGTTCTTCTATTAATAAGATGACAAATGGATCTTGTTGTGGTAATGTAAATGTCTCCTTCTATTGTCATGGATTGATTTCCTTGATCTCATTGAGGATAGCCCTCACCCACTCTCCTCTCACTCCTAGGCAGATTTGTGAGCCAAGATGGAGGTAAATGTGTGATGACCACCCTTAAGTAGACTTAGGGTGTTGACCTAGGGTTTGGTTATGGTTTGACTTATGTTTACCTTATGATGTGATCAAGGGTTTGATTGAATCGTTTATCATGGTTTACCTCATGATGGTATTGAGGGTTTACAAGTTATCTATCTTTTCTAGGATTTCTATATGTATGCAAAGCTAAATGAAATGTAAACTTTTGTTTTGTGCTTTTTTAGTATTTTGGAAATGAAACATGCTTTTTAATCTATGAAAGAAAATATGAATGCAAGGTAATATGACTTTTCCTAATGCAATTTTAATCAATGTTTTTGGGTTTTTGATTGTTTTAAAACAACTAATCTAGAAAAGGAAAATTTCAAGTAAACAAATCTAATCTAAGAATGTAAACTATCTCTAAGATTCTAGATCTATTAAGGAAAAATAATGAATTACTATTCCCAAGAGTAATTTGGATTTTTTAATTACTATTCAATTGAATAAAGCAATAAAATAACTTGAAAGAATGAAGATTTGTGTGACTCCACTACCCTCAAAAATCCTTGATGTTGGCAACCTCAAATCCTCTTCAAGTAGTGGGATGACCTCTTGATGACAAGACGTCACAAAGAAGCAAAAGAAGCTTGTTGAAAATTGAAAGAGCTCAGTGGGTTCTTTTGATGAGCAAAATGGTGTTGATTGAAGTAGCGTAATGATGCTTGGTTGAACAATAAATAAAATAAAAGGTACCTTCATCCTATGAGAGCATTACAATGCTGATTTGGAGAGAAAAAATTAGCAAGAGTTGTGTGCACAATGAATTTGCCTTTCTTTGTGCTTGAGGGAGAGGGTATTTATAGGTTGGAAGAATGGGATTGATTGAGAAGTTAACTCAATTGATTGATGAGTTAACAAGGATTTATTAGGGAGTTGACATAATTGATTACTCAATGAACTCAGCTAACTAAGGAGTGATAAATCAATAATAGCTTATCACTGGAGAAGAATTGGAGTTGGAAGGATGCATGAGATTTATTGAGTTGTTGATTTTAGATCAAATGTAGCTAATTATGTGTTGAGATAAGGTGACATTAACCTTGTAAATACTAATATTATAGTTATTCCATTTATTATATGTAATTTGTAATTATCCATGAGGGGATGTACTAGTTTCAATGGCAGGGGTAATTTCATAGTAACCGGAGGTAATTACAGAGTGACTTTTACTATTGGCAAATGTAAAAAATCAAAGTAAATGAGGGTAGGCATGATCCCTTGGAGAATATAGTATTTTTGACATGTATGACAACTGTCATAATGTTTGGTAAGTGAATCTATGACAACTGCAAGTTGTCATAAGATTATGTGATTCTATGATGCATATAATGGATATCTTAGTTGTATATTTGCTATTTTTAGCCCAAGGTTCCTATCTTGGAAAGATACTCTTTTGTGGAATCTATGATAGTTATGACACGTCATAAGATGTAAGAGGCCAAATTTAGTCTTGGGCACCCAACCTTTGCATGGCTATTTTTGGACAAGTGTAAGATGCTTGTAAGATGGTAATTAATGTTTATAGGTTAGATAATCTTAGGAGAGAGAAGGTGAATGCCTAGGAGGAGTTGAAAAATATTTCTATAAGTATTTTCCATGTATTTGTTGCTGCAATATAGATTTTAGGTACTCAAGTGCTACCAGAATGTTGTCAGATTGAAGACTTGTGGAGAGAGTTGTGTAGTTGATGTATTGTACAATCTTGTTGAGATTAATACGAACTTGTGCCTCTTTCCTGGTGGAGTTTTTTTTACCCACAAGTATTTTCTCCATGTAAAAATTGTGTCATTGTGTTGAGTTCTGCATGTTTGACATCTTTTTTGTAGTGGGTTTTATGTTTTGTTACAATCTCCATTGTTAATGCACACTTAAAGATTGCTGAAAATTATTCAAATCATATTTCCATTAAAATAGTGTTGCTTTCATTTCTAACATTTGGTATCGGAGCCTGGCCAATTTTGACTCTTAGGTGGTAGTGTGGAAGCTATAGCTATAGTGGGAGATTTGGTTGTGTTTATTTTGTAGATCTTGTGTTGATATTATGGTTGCATCCACCATTCATTAGCCTCTCAAATGGACATTGAGAAGTTCAATAGAATAGGGTATGAGTTGTGGAAGCTAAAAATGGAAGATTTGTTGGAAGAAAGAAACTAGTGGTTGGCTGTCCAAAAAGAGAAGAAACTTGATGATATCTGTCAAGATGAGTGGGATAGATTGGATAAGAAGGCATGGGGAACCATCCAGTTGTGTCTTTCAAACTCTGTCCTGTTGAATGTCGCAAAGGAGGAGATCGCATACAAGTTGTGGAATTAGTTGGGTGAGATCTATCAAGCCAAGAATATGGTAAATAAATTTTATTTAAGAAGAAATTTGTTTTCCATGAAAATGTGAGAAGGTGAATCAGTTGCAGAGCATTTAAATTCTTTAAATTTGTTATTGAGTCATCTTGATTCAATAGATGTTGAAGTTAGTGAGGAAGATAAATGTATCTTACTTCTTTTTTGTTTACCTAAGTCTTGGGAGACTGTTGTCCTTTCTATCACTGCTAACCTCATGGATCCGAAGTTGGATGCTCTTGTTTTAGTGCTACTATCACAGGAATTGAGGAAGAAGAATTCAAATAGTTTAGGGGATGCTCTCAGTATTAGGGGAAGGTCTAAGGAAAGGAGACATAAAGGAGATCAAAATGAGGCTAAGGAAAAGTCCAAGGGTCAGTCTAAGACTCCTGGTAAAAAGAATAGAGTTAAGTGTTGGAACTACGGTAAAAGGGGACATGTGAAGAAGGAGTGCAAAAACCCCAAGAAATAGTGGAAGAGTGCTTTAGATAAGTCCTTGAATGCAAGTGAAGAAGTTTTACTTTCTGCATGTAATCTTGTTTCTAATGATCACTAGTTGGTTGACTCAGGATGCTCATTTGATATGACCCCGCATAAAGAATGGTTCTTCGCATATGAAGAATATGATGGAGGTAATATCTACCTTGTTGACAACTCTTCATATCTAATTGTCAAAAAAGGAAAGGTATTGTTGTGCTTTAGTGATGGGAGGATTAAAACCCTCCTTGGTATTTTGCATGTTCCTAGATTAGCTAGAAATCTAATTTTAGTTTCAAAGTTGAATAATTTGAGAATGCTTGTGACATTTGATAAACATGGCTGCAGATTGGTGAGAGGGAACTTGGTGGTAGTGAAGGGGAAGAGATTGGGAAACTTGTTCAATCTTGAGGCCACTACAGTTTGTAATGCCTCCTATGTATTTAAGGTCACTACTAAAAATACATGTATGTTGTGGCACTATAGACTAGGCCACACAAGCAATAATGTATTAAAAACTATTAAGAGTAAAAATTTGTTGGATGGTTTCTACTGTTCTGATGAGCACTTTGATTTATGTGAGCATTGTTTATTTGGTAAATAAAATCAAAAATCATTTCCTTCAGGAAGCAATAGAGTAAAAGAGAAATTAGAGATTATTCATACGGATGTGTTTAGACCTGTGGATAATGAATCTATTGGAAAATCTCATTATTTTGTCACCTTCATTGATGATGTATCCAAATACACATGGATTTATTTTATGAAACATAAATATGAAGTTTTCACTAAGTTTAAGGAATTCAAAGTCTTAGTAGAGAACCAATCAGGCTTAAAGATAAACATTTTAAGATCTAACAATGGAGGGGAATATTTCTCTAAGGAATTTGATGAGTTTTCCAAGCATGCAGGTATAATCAGACAAAAGACAACTCTGTATACACCACAACATAATGGTGTTGCAGAAAGGATGAACTGGACAATTATGGAAAGAGCCAGAACTATACTTAGTGATGCACTGTTGGATAAATGTTTTTGGGTAGATGCTGTGTGTACTACTTGCTACTTGATAAACAGATCTCCTTGTAACACTCTTGATTCGACACCTTATGAAGTGTGGATAGGTAAGAAACCTTCTGTTTCACATTTAAGGTTTTTTGGCTGTGAGGCTTTTGTTCATGTGCCTAAGGAAAAGTGATCTAAGTTGGATCTAAAGGCTAAAAAGTGTACATTCATTAGATATGGTGATAATGTTAAAGGTTATAAGCTTTGGAATCCACTAACCTGCAAGATTATCTTTTCTAGAGATATTATTTTTAGGGAACTTAGAGCTATTTCTAAACCTGAGAAGCCAAAAGAAAAAGAAGAAAAGGTAAAGAAGGTGCACTTTGATTTAGAGTAGCAAGATGCACCTCAGGAAGAACAAAATGATGGATTGGGGGGTGAAGAAGAAGAAGAAGATTCAAGTAGTTTTGATGAAGATGAGTCTGTTGTTACAGAAGAAGTTGGTGCAAATGATCATGCAAAAGAACGAGTAGAGTCTATTACTCCACCCTTAAGGAGATCCACAAGACAATGAAATATAGTTTACAGGTATAGCCCACCAAATGTTTGTTGTGTATATGCTTTATTAAGTACTAATGATGAACCTACATCCTACAGGGAATCTATTTCTACAGATGATAGTGAGTCTTGGCAATTAGCCATGCAGGAGGAGATGATGGCTTTAGACTCTTGTAACACCTGGGATCTTGTTCGTTTGCCCAAAGGAAGAAAGTCCATAGGTTGTAAGTGGGTCTTCAAGAAGAAATATGGAGTAGACATGTCACTGGAAAAGTACAAGGCTAGATTGTTAGCCAAGGGCTACTCCTAGAGAGAGGGGTTTGATTTTGGTGAGATAATCTCTCCTATTGCTAAATTAACTTCTATTAGATTTCTCTTATCCATTGCTGCAACTTATGATTGGGAGATTGAGAATATAGCTATTAAGACTACATTCTTGCATGGAGATCTTGAAGAAGAAATTTATATGCAATAGACTACAGGTTTTGAGCTAAAAAGAAAAGAATATTAGGTTTGCAGGTTAAAGAGGTCTCTTTATGGTCTGAAACAGTCCCCCAAAATGTGGTATCAAAAGTTTGAATCATTTATTTTGAAATTGAGTTTTGTTAGAAGCAAGGAGGATCATTGTATTTACATTTATTGTGTTGATGATTCTATACTGGTTATTGCTTTGTATGTTGATGACATGTTGTTTTTTAACAATACTAAGGGTATTATCAGTGAACTTAAAGCCCAACTTTTAGGTGCATTTGAGATGAAGGATCTTGGTGTTGCAATGTATATTTTGGAAATGGAGATCAGGAGGGACAGAGTTAACAGAAAGCTTTAGTTGTCACAAAGTAAGCATGTGAATACTATCTTGCAGAGGTTTAGTTTGTAGAACTATAACCCAATTATAGTTCCTTTACCCATTGGTACTAAGATTTCATTAGATATGTGTCCAAAGACTGAAGATGCTTTTGAGGATAGGGAGGTTGATATATGCAATGGTTTGCACTAGACCAGATATTGCTCAAGCATTGGGGGTTTTGAGCAGATTTATGTCTAACCCTGGTAGACATCATTGGAACTATGCAAAGAGAGTGTTTAAATATCTTACAGGTACTCCTAATCATTGTTTGGTTTATTCTAGTACTGATAGTGTTGATAAATCTTTGGACATACAAGGTTTTGTTGATGCAGATTTGGCAAGTGGCTAGGATAGTCAAAGGTCCACTAGTGGCTATGTGTTTACTCTATTTGGAGGTGCAGTGAGTTGGATGAGTAAGAGGTAGCCCACAGTTCCTTTGTCCACCATAGAAGAAGAGTATATGACTTCTACTCATCTCTCTAAGGAGATAGTTTGGTTGAGGAGATTGTGTACAAGTATTGGTTTTGATTGCAAGATCGTTCATATTGGTTGTGACAGCCAGAGTGCTATCTATTTGGCCAAGAATCCCATGTATCATGCTCGGACTAAGCATGTTGATGTTCAATATCACTTTGTTCGAGAGTTGGTTTCAAATGGAGAGATTGAGATGAAGAAGATAGACAATCAGGAGAATGTTGTAGATTCATTGACCAAGCCTATAAGCACAGAGAAGTTTGTATGGTGTAGAGAGGCCATGGGCCTTGTTTCTAGTGCCTAATTATTTTTTCATTTGATTCTTATGGGTTGATTTACAATTTATAATGTCAAGTGGGATAATGTTGGGATAAGGTGCCATTAACCTTGTAAATCTTAATATTATATTTATTCCATTTATTATATTTAATTTGTAATTATCTATGAGATGTACTAGTTTCACTAGCAAGGGTAATTTTGGAGTAACCGGAGGTAATTACAGAATGACTTTTACTATTGGCAAATGTAAAAACTCAAAGTCAATGAGAGTAGGCATGCTCCCTTCAAGAATATACTATTTTTGGCATGTATGACAACTATCATAATGTTTGGTAAGTGAATCTATGACAACTGCAAGTTGTCATAAGATTATGTGATTCTATGATGCATATGACATATATGTTAGTTGTATATTTGCTATTTTTAGCCCAAGGTTCCTATCTCAGAAAGATACTCTTTTGTGTAATCTATGACGGTTATGACATGTCATAAGATGCTATAAGAGGCCAGATTTAGTCTTGGGAACCCAACCTTTGCATGGTTGTTTTTGGACAAGTGTAAGATGTTTGTAAGATGGTAATTAATGCTTACAGGTTGGAGAATCTTAGGAGAGAGAAGGTGAACACCTAGGAGGAGTTGGAAAATATTTCTATAAGTATTTTCCATGTCTTTGTTTCTGTAATATAGATTTTAGGTACTCAGGTGCTACCAGAATGCTGTTGAATTGAAGACTTGTGGAGAGAGTTGTGTAGTTGATGTATTCTACAATCTTGTTAAGATTAATACAAACTTGTGCCTCTTTCTTGGTGGAGGTTTTTTACCCACAAGTCTCTTATCCACATAAGCACTATGTCATTGTGTTGAGTTCTTCATGTTTGACATCTTTTCTATAGTGGGTTTTATGTTTTGTTACAATCTCCATTGTTAATGCACACTTAAAGATTGCTGAAATTTATTCGAATTAGATTTCCATTAAAGTAGTGTTGCTTTCATTTCTAACATTATGCATGTGTGGGTGCATGAAATAGTCAACTCCATAGTAAGCATAAAAAATCATGCGAACTAGAAGAAAAATGAGCAAAAACAAAGCTTTTTTGAGTGAGAAACTCAAGTTTTTCCACAGCTGGAAATGTGACAAGGTCACCCCTTTTACTAGTAGGGTCACCCTTAGGTGACCATGGGTTGCTCAGGAGACATCTAAAAAAAAGGGTTTTTGGATGAACTGCATGATGGGAGATGGTAGAAGAGGGAAAAGTGAGATGTTCTGCCTCCAGAAGTAGGTCAATCATGTGCAAGAATCCAAATCTCCACTTGCACCACATGATCTCCCAAGGGAGATCTAGAAATAATAGGGGGAGATTTGGATTGGTTGAGTGAAACTAAAAACCAAAAGTTGGAGATGGATAGGGGGACCTCTAGGAGGTTTCTAGGGGGTGCAGATGATGAAAAACATAGGGGAAAGGTAAAAACTCACCTACAAGATGCTCACAAGGATTAGTAATAGGGTCAAAAGCTTAGAAAATGCAAATCGACAAGTATCACAAAAGTGTCTAAAAGCGTCGAAAATGGGGAGAGAGAGAAAATGACAAAGAGGAAACAATAGAAGACAAGATAGAAGACATGTCATCAAGAGGTTTGCTACTTAGAGGACATTATTTCATGCTTACATGTACGTGACAAGGAATAAAATCATCATAGGGGTCCTTGTGGAGGCTGTGTATGATTTTTGTGCTTACAGGCACGTGACCTACTCCTGAAAATAAAACTCCCATTTTACATTTCCATTGTGAATCCATAAATATATAAAAATGACCACTTATAAAGTGAAATTAACATTATACCATAACTAGTGTCATTTACATACAAATTGTAAACTACCACAAGCATATGCTAAGACAGCAAGAATAATTAATTTGCAAACCTCCCTTTTTTATGATGGTTAATATAAAATATATTACAACATTTCTTTTTTTCATATTAATCAATGACACTATACAAAAGAAAATATGTAGTCCTCAAAAGGAGGAACTGCGCAGGGGATGAAATACCAACTATACAGAGATTAGAGAAAATAACCCCTAAGGGTGGGGAAACAAAAATGAGAATAAGACTACTCCTTTATGGAGGGTGGTGTATTCCTCTGTATTAATCCATTGTTCAATAAAAAACAAAGAAGAGAGCAAGGAAACACCAAGAGTCAAAACCTAACACAAGAGTACAACATTTATACTTAAATTTGTATATTGATAACAATAATATCAACTCAGATGTCACCTTACAAAAAGTTTGGAATATTTTCTTAAAACATTAAAAAACGTTACCCCTCTATCTAGTTATTAATGTTCCATACTCATTGTGTCCTTCATCAACATGACTCCTTGATACATGAAGATAGCACCCTTGCCTCCCTCCTTAATAAGTGGGGAAACTTCTGTGAAGACACATATGACTACCCATACTCCCTTGCTCAACTCTATGGTAGTAGTATTTCCTAGCTGAATATCTCGACAAGTGCAATCTCTATCAAAGAAAGAAACAAGAAAACATGACATAGTCGTAACAGACAAATTTGTCTCTAAGCATCTTAAACTCCACTGTTCAATACGATCAGTCATGGATCCAGACATCTGGAATGATTTAGTCACAATAAGACTGGGAAAATTGAATGAATCTAGAATTTATCGAACACCAAGAAAGCTCCTTGTAGATATTTCCATTTTTTGTGGCCAATTCTATAAATCAGTTGCAAAACATTTCAATTAAACAAAACAATTTAGCTTTAGAATAACAATTTCACATTTTTAGCAACCTGTAAATTACCTAGATCTGTATGCTTTCAATGCAAGGTTCAAAAGTTGAGATGTTGTCTACTACTAGCTTCAGTGTCCTTAGTCTCTTCATGCGCCCCAAACTATTTATACTAGGCTCTAAACCCAACATTTACCAACTCCTTCGATGGACTCAAATGCCCTAAAAGCATTGGGAAGGATGATCTCAAGGCAAAAAGTGATGGAAGATTTGAAATTGAAGAGCAAACTTCAGGACTAGATAAATAAAAAATAATCTAGCTTGTATTGAAAGCTTCACCTTACTCAAGGTGTATATTCTTCAAGCATTCAGACAAGTGTGAGAAGGAGAAGCATTGCAGTCTTGTACAACAAGTTTCCTTTGATAGCTCTGATCTTTCCAATGGTCTTATTGTACTTGCAGGAAGATCTAGACTATTGAACCTATTATGATGGTTGTATGGACCTCAACTCACTCCATGAGTGAAACACCTATTGACATAATTAAAAGAATAGTAGTTGAAAAATAATATACTAGTAGAAATTTAATAAGTAACCAATACATGCACACATATACATGTGTAACAATATAGTTTACAATTCACATCAAAGAAACAACCAATCATATAGTGACACATAAGGTAATCAGTTATATGTGCCTTTGTACACATTTCTTAGTCTAACTATTTTTTGGGTGTTTTTGGACAACTTAGTGAAGATGTAGTTGATTAGGCTACATCATTAATACTCAAAAGTCCAAACAATAGTTTTAAGATCTTAACTCAAATATGAAGATATGCTAAAATTTTCATGAAAATCTGATCTACTATTTAGGAGCTTGACATGTATGTGAAGTTAGGGCATGTGGGTACTGGGTTCTCTCCATTGAATATTAACAATTTTAATCTTAAAATGCTATTAGCATTCTGTTAAGAATATTATTTTTATTAATATGTACATTTTAGTCATTTGTCCCACTTTTCAGAAAATAAAATTTTATTTTACCTACCCTTTTGGTTATGTGACTATGGTTGCAAATAACTTTTAAAAAATATATCCCACTATATAATTTTTTTCTTCTTAAATTAATGTTATATAAAAAAAATAGATTTAGAAATATTGGTGATGGTGAAAATTTTATCTATAATGTACTTTTTATTTAGTTTTGTGTTTAATTTGGTTAATATAGATGTATTTTATAAGTGATACAATTTTATGCACTTATCCCTATGTTTATGTGCATACAATTCCAGTCCAATTGCCTTGTGTGTATGATTCTAATTGAAGATGAAGAAATGTGAGAAGACATAAGAACACAAGAAAAGCACAAAACAAGTAATTTTACCTCAAAGCTTCAAGTATTCTATTCTCCATTATATGGTGGAGGAATTCATGCACCCAAGAAGCAATTCCTAGCTATACCCAATGTGAATAAATGTGGATTGCTCTATTCTAACCAACACAAATGGAGGTACAGATTTGACAATGATAGGAGAAAAAATGGCTAAGATTTTGGCATGAATTGGATGCTCAAAAACTTGTTATGAAATTTCTTGGAGAGACCTTGTATTTATAGATTTTTGGAGAATTTTTTTATCAATAGTGTCAGGTTTGAAATGGAGATCAAAGGGTGGAGATTTCATAGTGAAATCAAGGGCTAGGGTTGCATCATCAATATTGGAGGGCTTACAATATTTTGAAATTTTAGAATTAAACCTTGGGAAGGCTTTGCATTAATTAAGATAATAACACGTGAATGAATTAAAAAATTATTTATGTAGGATAGGTGTATTTAAAAATTGGATTTTATGGATGAATGGGATGAGAAATGACAAACACATGGATTTGGAAAGGTGAGGTGGAGACATGTGTGAGCTTTATTAATAAAATAATGCTCTTGCATGAATGCAGAGATATGAGGTGGAGACACATGTGACTTCCTGATGAAGACAATACTCCCTTCTCGCAAAATCACTGACATAATTATAACTTGCAAAACAACAACTCACTAAAATTTAGATTGCAACACCATAAATTCTCAAATTACAAACATAAATATACATGATAATATAAATTTTTTATTTATTTGGTGTAGGAAGTAATCACTCCCACTATAACTTCAACAACAAAGAAATTGTATCACAATGGAAACCAAAAACCATCAAACATTTTATTGACATTTCATATGCAAATTATCTACAACAAATCTATAATGAACTGTGCAGTATTAGCCTCTCAATGGTCTGTCTCAACACAATCTATCATTTCTTCTACGTAAATATTCACTCCTTTATCTCTCTTTTCATCATGTGCCCTTATTCTCAGCATCTCTTTGTTGTTTTCATCAAGCCTTTGTTCACTCTTTTAGTACCTCTTTTATGGCAGTGAATTTCCTCTCTGGCCGAGCCTATTCTTTCTTCTAGCCATTAACCCTTTCTACCTTATGCCTCTACAAATCTAATATCCTTTTCATGGTGGAATATGGACAGTTGAAACTTCCATCAGACATGGCACCTTTTGGTGTGCCAATTTTGGCATTTTAATAAATATTAAAACCTACCTTCAAAAGAAAGGTTACATTCCTTTTTGAGTGCCTTATCCCCAATGCTATGCAGGCATTGACATTGAATAAAAATCTGCATATAAATCATGAAGTGTATCCTTAAATAAGGCATGACATTTTCCCCACGTAGACTTTTAAAAAGACAAAACTTTGGTACATAAAGCCTCCTTTATTATGAGCTCCTGTCCTTTATTTAATTTCACCATGAATGTGATTCTGGACTGGGGCTGAAATTGCCTCTATGGCTATTGTAATTTGACTAAATCTTTTAAATCATAGGGGCTTGCTGCTGAAATAGACATATGCTAGTCAACATCAATCAAAACTTTACCTTGCTGAGCTAAGAAATATCAATTGTGCAACCATGATGGGCACCTAGGCTAGAAACTGACTTTGGCTATAAATTTTTACCAGAAGCTCGAAACCTCACCGAAACTGACAAGGATGAGCATCTTAGCATTCCTAAGATTTCCTCCATGGCATTTGGTCTTGATGGCACAGTTTCATACTCTAATTCTCTGATACCACTTGATGGATTAAAGGTTCACACTTTCATGAATCACACTTGTCTTTACCAAGCATCCAAATAGATTTTTACAACTTGTTGTCCAAAAGGTGACATGAACTATTTTGTAAAACACTATTGACAGGCTATCGACACTATAAATTTAAGTTCAGTTTAAGCAAGCTACAGGAACTGTCATCACTTGAGCTAAAGAAAAATAATGAACATGAATTTAATTTTTCATTCCATTCATCCAAATCAACCACTATTACAAAACATCACAAACTATGCAAAAATTATGACACCATGTATTGATCCACATGTTGGACTGTCAATCCCTATCTGCTTTATTCTATTTCTTAACCTCGTTGGCCTCTAATTGGCCTTTATCTCCTTCGCTTGGTCTCAACTATTTGGCCATTGGCTGTGCATTTGATTTCTTCTTGTCACCCTGGTCTATTCTTTTCTCCCTCACCATGCTTACCATTCACAATCAATCTCTCCTTTCTCTTGCTGTCCATTCTTTTTCTCTTTTTCTTGTCTTCTGTTCTCTTTATGTGGCCTCAACTTAGCATCTACCACTTTCTTTTCCTCTATCTCACACTATTCTCTCTCTTTCATCTATCGACCTCTTCTCATGACCTCATCCATTCTATTCGATCTTTCTAAATTTCAGCCTTCTTTAGGAATATCATCGGCTTGCATTCTTGGCACTTTGCTTGACTCCTCCTTCACCATGATGGCCCTTTGCCTATATTCTTCTTACTCAGTTGGCCTCTAATTGCAAGCTTCTCCCTTTCCTTGGATTTTCTTAATTGGCTTTCAGCCTTCTAGATTTCTCCCCCCTCTCAGCTTGCTCTTCTATGACCTCTTTTCTATTCTTCTTAGTTGTTATGCTCTGTCTAAGAAACACCCAACAACTATCTACTTTTTACTATTTGGCCGTTCACACTATATTTTTCTCTCTATTAACTCTCCTTTGCTGTTACAAAGAATCTTCTTGCCTTATGATTGTTCTATCACTGCCGCGGGCATTTGGGGTTTTCTTTCTAACTATCATGCAACTGTTCACCTTCCAGGCTATTTTTAGACTCTGCACTTTATTAGCCATATTAAAATATCTGTTGCTTCCTTTGGCAGCCTCTCACCAACCCTCACTCATTCTGACCATTCATCTTTTCCACAACTGTAACTTATTCTTGTAACTGCTCCTCATGTTTGGACTCCAATTTATCACTCCATAGCTATCCATTCCTTATTAATTAATATTTTCTACTATTGTTCCTATCACTATGGTGACAGGAACTCCAATATCTACTTATTTTGGTAGGGAGATAAAAATGCATTGTGACAGGAGGCCACACCAAGACACCTCTGAACACTCGAATCACAAAACACCATGGAAATCCAAAACTGAAATGAAAATTCAAACCAAAATTGGATGGAGAGCGATGCCCCTGCATCAAGTCTCAACCATCATGAAACTCAAGATATTAATCTTTTTCTAATTTGCTAGCATAAGTCAAAAAACATAAAATCTTCAAAACTTGAAGGTATTTTCTCATGAAACCTCCATGTATAATTCCAAGATGGAATTAACAATTTGCCTATGAAAGGATTTGTCAAGAAACTTTACCAAGCTCCTAAAACAATTGTTTAATGGAAACTTACTTCACATGCGCTAGGACTGAATTCAAGCAATACTGTCAAATTTTCTTCCTAACTGTGCCAAACACACATAGTGCTAAGAAAAGCCATTAGAACCCAACAAACCAAACAAAATTGAAAAACAAACCGCACTCTATTTTTGGTTGATTCTAATTGAACATGCACCTCGGTGCTCCTACGTCAAACACACTGGGTAAAACATTTGTGAGCATAGGCTCACAAAAGTGGAGTGGAGTGATAGAATCACCCTTTCACGTTGTGACCAACCCACAGTGAACTCCATCACTATGAAATATATGCACAGTGTAAATTCTTCTTCCTCTTCTTCCAACATCTCACTAGCAAATTCATAATCCTCCTTCCCCAATTCCATTCACCACTCATTTCTCCTCTCACAGATTCACATCCACCATGTGTCATCCTCCTCCGCCAACTGCTCACTACTCTCTTCTCCTTCATGGGATTCAACCCACCACAAATTGACCACCTCTACCAAATTACACCTGCATCATCCTCCACAACCTCTACACACCAATTTTGCAACTACATAATGACTTTTTATATCTACTAAGTCCTTATTCATAGGTAAGTGCATGAAGATGAGTTCACTTTTTGGCCAAAAAGTGGAAGTGTTTTCCCTTTTTTCAAATTTTGTCATATTTGGAGTGACAATTTGAAGCACTTGCACATAACATATTTAGATGATGTAAAAAAAAGAAATGTAATATTTTGTTTCTAGTATTCAAATATGTAATTTTTTCTGATTCCCAAATGATGCAAGTTGGGTTTTTATTGGATATACAAAAAGTGGCTTTTTAAAAGTCCCCTATTTTTTGTAAAAGCATACATGTGTACGGCCAACATAATTTGACCTAAATTAATGTATTTTATAATTCCTTTTGTGGAAAGATTCTTAGGATGTTGAATTTTGGTCAGGATATTTTTTTGTAATTTTTTGATAAATATTTTTTGATTAATTTTTTAATGATCCTAATTAGTGTTTTTTAAAACCCCTTATATAAGGCCAACATAATTTGAGGTAAACTAATTAATTCAGTAAAAAAAAAATTCATCATGTAGAGAATGATGTCTAGTTTGGTCAGACATAACTTTTTTTTCAAGAAACTTCTAAAATCAAAAGTTATTAAAAAAATAGTAAGCTATGTTATTTCAATTTTATGATTTAGTTTGTTTAGAAAATAATTAATAAATAGAAAATTATGTTCAATAGTAAAAAAAAATTACATATTTGAAAACTAGACTTTCAAATCTATAATGGGTTTTACTTTTGTTAAAATATTCTGAAAAAAAGTCATCAGCCACAGTGGCGAAACTAGTTTTTTCTCCCATTATTTTCATGGCTTCTTAGTTGCAAGTTGGTTGCAGGTCCAAGGCTTAGGCTTGGGTTTCCAAGACTTTACCAATCCTAAAAACAAGGCAAATTGGTGGGTGTCACATTTGAAAAAATAAGAAACAGGTACCCGTTTGTAAACGGGTACCCATTTGTAAACGGGTACCCGTTTGTAAACGGGTACGCGTTCATAACGGGTGCCCACTACAAACGGGTACACATTTTATTTTCCTTTTCACAAAACGGGTACCCATTTCTTCTTTCTTAGAATGGGTACCCTTTTTAAAATGGGCACCCATTTCTATTTTAGCTGTTAATTATTCTTTTTCATAAATTCTTAGTACAACCTGAAACCTACAACATTCTCTTTTACCAGTATGGCGGACAATGATAGATTCTATGATTTTTTATGTGCAAAATGTTGATTCGAGCTTTCAATGGGGCATATCTTATGCAATTTTTACAAGGATTCAATCATAAGGAGAATTTTTAGATGGAATGAAGTAGAAAATTTATTTTTTACAGACATTCAACTTCTTGGAGAGACATTCATTTTTACCAATACACCAACAGTGACAAATTCTGCAACCTTTTTATATGCAAAGTGTTAATTCAAGCTCTTAAGAGGACATATTTTATGCAATTTTTATAGGGATTCAATCATTAAGAGAATTTTCAGATGTGATGAAGTAGGAAATCCATTTTCTAGAAGGATTCAATTTCTTGGAGAGATCAAACAAATATCAAGCAACTATCATATTGAACAAAGGATCTATTTCTACTTGTATTTAATGCATTTTTTAAGAAGAGATCCAACACATTTTGATAATAATGGGATCAAATAAATGTCAATAAAAAAAGAAGAGGAAGGCTATGACAGTTGAAAAAATTGAAGCACATCGAGAGAAAGAGGAAAACAACAAAGAGATAGGAGAGAGAGGATTAAAAAAATGAAGAATGATGTAGCATCTAGTTTGATGACTATTGAAGAGAACATTGAGGAGGAGAACATTGAAGAGGAGACCAATTTGAATGAAATGAATGTAGAATATGTAAATGTGGAAGAGGTCAAGAACATGGAAAATGCAAATATAAGAATGAATCTAGGTATGTCTTCAAATCCATTGAATGATAATGAGATTAAAGATTTAAAGAAAGATGGATATAATGCTAATGAGACAAATGCTTCTACTACAAACAAGACAATAAAAAATAAAAATGAAAACCCTTGTATGCATGAAAATGAAAATGTTTTTTTTTTAAAATTGAAAGTAATGTTTTGAAGGATCTTCGTGGTAAGATATCTTGGAGACAAATTTGAACACATGCAAATAGATTGTACAAACAATTTTTTTACAGAAAAACTCTTGGATTTCAATGTCAACTTGTATTACAATTAATGAGAATGACAAAAATGAGAAAAGTAATGAAAAAATTAAGCTTTTTTGTAAAACCTAAAAAGGTGGATGAATCAATGGAACAAGGTATGTCTAGTGTTACTAATGCTATTGGTTCTATAGGAAAAAAAAGTTGATCTAAGGATAAGAATGCAGTAGGTAGAGCAATAACAACTACTTTAGTTAATAATCAGTTGTGAGCGAAAGAATGATACATAAAACAAGTGGATATTTAAATGTGCATGCTATAACTTTAAGAAGAGTAGTAAAGAGAAGACTAAGTATTGGAGAGGATCTAGTCAACCAATGTTGGACTTTTAGTGGTAGACTCCCAAAGTCTGACATGAAATTAAACAACAAAATTAGGTCTTTGATTGAAAAATATTGGCATGATAATATAAGGTTTTCATGAAATGCTCGAGATGTTTTGAGATTAAGGGTGGGGTCAAAAAATTGTGATCCTCATCCAAAACATCTTTTAGACATGACTCAAACAAAATTATATAGAAAATTTCTAGATGATTTAGTTATAGAAAATTTTAGTATAAGTCAAAGATCATTTGAGAAATGCAAACCTTGGTATGTCAAGATTAATAAGCAACGAATCTCTTGTTGTTGTAAAACTCGTGTAATTTCATTATTTTTATGATGTTTTTTGAAATATACGTTGTACTTTGCATACTAACCAAATTATGCAGGAATGTGGTATTAACATGCCACCTACAACAGTTAAGGATTTTATAACAGGTATACTTTGTGAAACAACTAAGGAACAATTCTATTTTTCAAAACCATGTGTTTCTAGACAATGCAATAGATGTGGTAACCTTTCGTTGTTAGGAGAATGCATGCATGAAAGTAGTTCACATGATTTTGAAAACAATTAGTGGAGGTGAAGAGGTTCACCAATGTTCAATATCCATTAAAGGATGGAAAAATTGGAAAGTGTTGTGAGTTAGTCACAGAACAAAGTAGTGTACATGCATTCATCATAGAGTTCAAGAATAAGATTGTGTATAAATATGTCAAACATTCTCAATATGCTCAATGGCTTGATGAACAATTCTGTAGATGTAAGAATCCTATTGGAACTATACTTTTAGTGGTTGACTTTGTAGAAAACTATACACTTGCTCCACAAGAGGAAATTCAATCAAAATATAATAACTTAGTACTGGTGGCCATATTTGTTCATATTGTATACAGACATGCAGTTGACAGTACAGAAGATGACAAGAAAATTTTAAGAGAGTACCATTTCTATGTGAGTGATAATTGATTACATTCATCAGAGTTTGTGTAGTATTGTTTCAAAGTATTTTACAACAACTTAAAAGAAAGACAAATCCAGATGACACAACATTTCATATGATCAGACAATTGTATAGGACAATTCAAAAATTCTTGAATGTTTTTTTCGTTAAGTAGGGTCCATAAAGAAAACAATATCCAACATATTTGGAGTTTCTTTGAAGCTGGACATGGTAAAAGAGAACATGATGAAGCTAGAGCATGTGTGAAAAGGGCTCTTGCTAGGGAGAAACTAAAATTTCATGATGCAACAAAGTTTCAAGATGCACATGCAATTGTGGACTGGTGTAATGCAAAATTGACTATATGATCAAGTGAGAACTCTAAAGTTTAATAGTTTTTTTGGTTGGTTGAAGAAGAAAACATTTCTCCCTAATTTGATTGTGATACAATTAGTGGATCAGAAAAATGACATTCATTTAAGAGTTCAAATGCAAGCACATGGACTCTATGGACTAGGGAGCTCACATGTTTTTGTCAGTTTTGTATCACAGGTGAGTGGGAAGCATGTGAAAATATAGATTGGATTGAATAATGGAAATAAAAGTCCTTAACACCTCTGCAAACACATGATCCAAATGAGATAACATTTGAGTGTCAAATAGGACCCAAATGAGTTAGTGGCCCATTTCATAACTAGGTGGAGACTGATGCTTTACTCTTCAACTAGTGTGCCACACATGGACCACATGGATCTTTGTGATCTTTTCTTGCATGCCCTAAATAGGGACACATAAGAGGAGGTTCAAAATATCCCATATAAATCATGCAAGAAATCTTTTGAGTGCATTTTGACAATTGATGGACATATAATCATCTCTAGGCACCCCGAACCATAATTTCCTATGGCCCATCACCACTCAAAACTCCAATTTGTGGATCTACCAAAATTGCTTCCCACCATGTAAGCACAAGAACACTTTGAATCATCCCTATCATCCTAATCCCTCCACATCTAGATCAATAGTCACCTCTCACCTAGAAGGATCTAACACACCTCAAATGGGGATAAAGGGAGAGACCAAAATGTTGGGATTAGTTGAATTAGTTCAAAATGATGAAAACCAAGAACCTTAGGCATCTCCAGTGTAGTATAACATGCATACAGTCTCCATGGTTGACCCCACTCCTAATTCTATTGGTCCTCACAATTTGGTGGATGATCTCAAAAAGATATTCACAAAAATCTTGTTCATTGAGAGAAAATCCTCATCATACCATGTATCCCTTCTAGAGGCCATCGAATTGAAATATGTAAACCATATAACACCACCCACAAAAGATCTTATCAACCAAGTTGACCTAATTTGAGCCCACCCAACATTGAGTTACATGATCTAGGTTTCTTTTGAAACCTCAAGAAAATCCCTACAAAGGTTGAGCTAGCTAGAAGTGTTGGCAAGAGACACTGTGTGACTTCATAAGTGTTGTCATTGATGGAAACAAAGTCTATCCCAAACATCCGTAGTACATAATATGCCTTCACTGGAAGTCAGATTGAAGAATGTTATGGTTCAGTGAACAAGAATAGAGTATGTAACAAGGTCTGATAATCAGGTCTGGATCTCTCAGATGGTGTAACTCAGTAAGTTGTGAACTTGGACAAGTCAAGAGGGGTATCATGACTACTATATGCCATGGATTTAGCATCCAGTGATAAAACATGAAAAAGATATGAGTATTTGAGTGTTGGGTTCCAATTAGACAAAGCAAACAGGGGAAGAATTGACCGGTAGAGTATCAGACTTGAATCCGGATGTGTAAAAGGTCTTGATCAAGCAATTTGTGGGATTATACATTGTTGGTCGACATGATTAATGACTTATATGCTTAATTATTTGATGTGCATCACAAATCAAGCATCGATTCAGCTAACAGATCAACAACCTACAAATATCTTGAGTGTTCTTGTTGCCGACTAGAAAGTTGATGAAATCCTTGATGTGGATACATATACCAGATGGATTCCAGTATGTAGGTGTGTGCGGTGAAGGGGGAAAGTAATAAGGTGCAAAGAACATTAGGGATAAGTGTGAGAACAACAATTCAAGTCCAGTATGTGACTAAACAACAACATTGAACATAGGAAGAATGAAGTGCATCAAATCAGTATATTGTGCCTAACTGAAACTGAACTCTTGCATTTGTAGATGCTTCACATTAGTTCAAACACTTGATTATTTTCTATAAGTTCTGTAGATAGTGAGTCTCTTGTAGGCAGTATGCCTCTTGTGAGAAGTGTGCTAGGGCAGTGAGCCCTAATTGGCAAGTGCCATTTTGTACTCCTTTATTCTTTTAATAAAGAATACAATCTTGGGTTAGTCACCCCATGGTTTTTCCCTTAACAGGGTTTTCACGTAAAAATCCTTGTGTTATGTGTGTTGATTTTATTTCTATTTTTATGATTACATATGCTTTCATGTTTTGATACAACACCGAATATTAAGATAACAAAAATAAAAGAAAGTTAAGAAAATTTTGAGATAACTGATTCACCCTCCCTCTTAGTTATCTGCCTTGTTTCCAACAATTGGTATTAGAGCCAAGTTCCTCTGAACAAAGCCTAACAACTTGAGGAAGATCTAGAAATCTCAATGGATGCATATGGGATGAAGGAACAACTTCAATCTTCCCTAGATGATCTTGAACAATCCCACTCTGAAGTCAATAATTTGAGAGAAAGACTTAAACAAGCTGATGATTTCATAAATGAGCTAAAAGAAAAACTTAGTATCTCTATGAAAAAGAGAAAGGAACTACTTCAAAAATTCACCAATCAAAATGAAGTCAATGATACTAATGAAGATCTGAATGAGAAAAATAAGCTATGTGAGAAGCTGTCAAAAGAAGTCATTATGGTAAGGCATGAAATGAAATCAAGTGTTATGAGATTCACCAAAGAAATTGAAGAAAAAGAAAGATTGAAGATAATCTAAAACAATCCCTCAAGGAAAAAATAGAGGACTGCCACAAAATGGACAAAATAATTAGGTATCTTGAATCTGATCTTGAAGAAGCTAGAGACAATGAAGAACAACTTGAGAATCAAATAGACACTCTTAAACAAGATCTTTAAACTACAAATGAATACAAAGAAAAATTCAAGATAAGCTCAGCCCAACTTGAAGTTCTTCTTGAAATCCAAAAGAGGGTAGATGATAAGCATGACTTGGGATATGAGATAGGTGAAAGCTCTGGATCCGGTCAGAAGAACTTTGGATCAGGAAATCAAAGAAACGGGCCTAGAAGACCTCTGGTGAGGCAACCAAATGCTCAAAGATATCAATCCTTCAATGGATACTATTTCAATTGCAACAATTTTGATCACAAAGCAACTTAGTGCAGGAGAAGAATGAATCAAAATAATCCATCCTTCTCTGTACAATGTTTCAATTGCAAAAGGTATGGTCACAAATCTCATGAATGCAGAAATATGCAAATAAATAATTCATTGAATGGTAGATGCTTTGCATGCAATAGAATGGGAAATATGGCTAATCAATGCAAATCAAGAGGATATCAATCAAATAAGTAAAGAAATGTTGTATGTTACAATTGCGAAATTAGGATAGAAAAGGTCCAGTAGAACATAATTAGAAACAAGATAAGGGCAAAGGTAAAGTGAATGCGGATGAAGTTCAAAAGGAGATGAGCAAGATTTGGGTAAAGATGAGTACAAAAAATATTGGGGATGGATCCACACCAGAATTTGGTGCTGATATTCCTTCCAAAAACTAAAAAGGTGAACTCTGGCTTAGGGGGGTCACAGAGAAACATAATTTCCCCCAACTAGTTAGCTAGTGCCTAAATTTGGCACATTGAGTAAACATCTGACACTGTGGATTAAATGGTTCTTAGAAAAACCTCTAGATAACCTTCAGTCAAAATATGAAAGATCCACATGGAGTTTTACAGGATTTATAACTGCTCAAGTCAATCTAGTTTTGACAGCTATTCGGTAAAGCACAATTTCATAGACAGATCTGGTATGATTCAGAATTGAAATGCTTTGATTTGTGGACCCATGGCATTATTGAAGATAAGAAGATATGTTGTCAATCCTCACAAATAATGATTCTAAGTTCTGGACAATGATTCAAGAAAATCTCTCTCAAAACAGGGCAATCGGATAACTTAAGTTGTGCATTTATTTCAAAAGGAAATTAGGGTTTGCACAAGGATAAAAAGGCTCTTTCACTCATTATTTACACACTTTCACTCATGAAGAAGAAAATAAGATTTTTGCAAAGAAGATTCTACAATCCACTCAAGATCAACTAAAAACTAAATTCAACCAGCGATTTGTTCCGGCTCCTGTTTCAAACCCTAAAGCATGAAAAGGTAATTCCATTATGAAAATCTCTCTCTGAAGCTCTTGTGAAATGGCTACTCCAATGGTTGTAAATATATCTGATAGGCTGAGGCCTAAATTCAAGAAACACCCTTACAAATCTCTAGAAATTGATTCCTTAGGGGTGTTTTCTAGCATTCCACACAGAGTGTTGCATGTAGAAGATGTTAGGGTTTATATCCATGCCAACATTGAAGAATTTGAAGACTCAAAATTGATGGACATTTACTACAAATAGATAATAGATGAAAATTTTGAACTCAAACCTGAATTCAAGGCCCTCCAAGATAAACACTTTAGACATTGCATACATTTTCAAAGTTTTACAGAAGATGATTGGGTCCAGTATGTTCTAAGTAGGATGCATGATAATCTTATGTGGCTAATGAGGCTATTCAAGATAACTAAAGATGCCATCAAGGTAGTGACCAGACTACATTCATCTAGTGGGTTACTTGCACTTAAATCTGTGAAAAACCAAACAGTAACTAAAGCCACTAGATCTAAATTTGACAAAAGAGCAATGATCATAGATGACATCACCGATCCATATGTCAAGTTTTCCTCAATGATAATTAGCTACAAGATCTATCATTCAAGTAGGGAGAATTCTGTGTCTGGCACATCAATCTATGTAGCATATCAAATGTTGAGGGAAGATGCAGATTATGATCTATGTGAGCTTCTTCTAAATTAGCTATTGGAGAACTTGCAAAAGATCAAAAAGGATAAGAAAATTTCCTTTAAATATGGTAGTCTAATACTATTTTTGTTCTTCTATTATATGAATGAACTACCTAGATCAATTGGTTGGATTTGGAAAAATGATAAACTAGTTGCAATTTAGATCAGAGATTACATGTATGGACTTGGTGATACTTAAGCCCAAAACATAGCTCTTTGGGGGTACTTTAAGAATTTCTAAAGCATGATGCAAGTCAGAGAGAGAATACCACAGTCCATAGTTGAGAAATACAAGGAAACAATTTGCTTCATGGTTGACACTGATCAATTCCTAGTGGAGGTAGTTGACCCAAGAACTGTATGGATAATGCCTATGGGATATGAGGTCGATAAAAAATATTGGAGCTATATATTCAACACCTGCTAAGCTAGCCTAAGGACACTGAAGAAGAAAGGTTTGGCACCTTTGAAGAGCTAAGTGTAAAAATACATGTTGAGTTAAGACAGCTGGAGATGAAGAGGAAAGTAAGAAGGGAAGTTGAAGAAATTGCCAAAAGATTTGGCTTATCAAAGGAGGTTATAGATGCAAATAGAGAGAAAATGGATAAGGCTAAGAAAGAGAAACAAGAAGCAAAGAAAAGAAATGTTCTAGTACATGGCTCCTCCCAGACTAGATCTTCCAAGAGCTCTAGACCTGTCACTCCTAAAAGCTTAAAGGCTACCAAACTGAAATTAAGACATGTAGAAAAAGTGAAAAGAGAATGAAGACTAAAGCCTCAAGAACATATACAAGCCATAAAGGATGATGAAGAAATAGAATTAGATGAAGAAATCAAGAAAATAAAGAAGAAGAGAACATCTGGAAAGTTCTCTACTAGCAGAGATGAGGAAGAGAAGGCAGGGGAATTTGCTGAAAAACTCACTCTCTCCATTGATAACATCATCAAGGCAATAACTATGGATGGGAACCTGTAGCCGGTGACTGAGTTCTATGATGCATATAGTGATGCTGACAAGAGAATTCTAGAAGAGGCTATAGTTAGGTACTTGAACATTTACAATAAAGCCTTCATTGAAATTGTATCATTAATTCCTAAGAGTCTAGTAAAGGTACTTGAGCTGAGAAAAGAGAATGCAATGGAAAAAGACCTAGAGATTTGGGAGCAAATAATGATTCAGCTTTACCCTTCTATCACTCCAAAACAAATGGACATGATTTTCAAGGACTTTAAGGATGAGTTATGGAGTAAGGCAAGAATGAATAAACTTATGCTTTGAGAAACTGACCAGTAGCAAGTGAAATAAAAGATATACTCTGGAATGCTTTGAAAAGATTCAATCTTCCTATTATAGAGGAAATAGATGAAGAACCTTCTACCATGGATGTTGAAGGATTAATGTAATCAATGAAGATTTTTTTGACAAGGATGTAGAAGGATCAAAGAAAATAGATGAAGAGAAGTTTGAGGACTTAGATTCCTCTGTTCTAGAAGAGGAAGTTCATGAAGTAGTAAACATAGGTGACATCTCTCCTTTGGATCCCACTACAGCTATGACAAACATTCTAGACTCTGAAGCTAAAGGAGAAGGTAGAAGAGAGGAGAAGATTTAAGAAGAAGAGGTTAAGGGAAAAGAAGAAGAACAAGTAGAAAAGACTAATGATGACTCTTCTGATATCTCAAAGAAGTCTCAATCTATAGCAAGAGACACTACAGAGACAGTGAAGAACTTCTTCAATAGAGAAATGATGGAGTTGGATGAACTTGAGCTATTTCAAGGACCACTAAATTTTGACTCTCTCTCCCCGGTTCAGACAATGAAAATAACATCTTTTGCTCAAGCCAAAACAAAAGAAAAATTCTTAAAATCTCATATGGAGGACTGTGAACTATTGGAGATTGCATCTAGGATGCTAGAGAAGATCATGCCATCCTATCAAAAGGATCCTTCGGCCTCACCATCTGGTAACTTGAAAACTTTGGTAAATTCTTTTAACACTCATTTTGAATCTCTAGAGAAATCAGCAGAACCAAAGGTCCAAAAGGAGTTTCTAGGAAAACAATTCACTGAGGTACAAGGACTTATTGCTAATGATAGGAAGAATCTAGATATTGGAATAAAGAGCCTTGAAAATGCTCTCAAAGATGGTGGAGACCTATTCAAATTTTATCTAACTTGGCCTAAAGTGACAAAAGATATTGAGGAGAAAGTAAAAGAACAAGAAGAAAAACTGTCAAGCCTAGTTCAGAATTTTGACCCTCTTTCCTCCTCACTAATGAATCAAGAATTCCAGGTTATTGTTATCATAAAGGAAATAAAGAGACTAAGCAAATAAAATAACTTAATGAATAAAATGGGTGAACTCAGAGGGATAATTATCCCTAAGCTAGAGACAATGCATGAAGCATTGATAGATGCTTAGACCACAACCCAGACCACTAATCTAGTAGATTTAAGAAGGGTAGAAGCATATGCATTTTTGTTGAATGGTCGCATCTCCATTTTGGATAGGATGAAGTAGAGCTGGGCCACATAGTTTGTACACTTGAAGACTACTTTTGCGGATATACTTAAGTATATGTAAGTATAACATATGATTTATACATACTTATGCGGCCATGTATAGGACAATTTTTTTTTGCAAAATTTTGGTATGCAGATTTTGCCCTTTGCCATTAATGTCAAAGGGGAAGTGAGGAGTAGTGAAAAATGTGGAATCTAGCTAAGGGGGAGCTCTGGTAAAATAGTACAAAGACAAAGCATCAGCCAAGGGGGAGTTACTATGACACTTAGCCATTTTTCACTAAGTGTTGCCATCAATGCCAAAGGGGGAGATTGTTGGCAAGAGACACTGTGTGGCTTCATAAGTATTGTCATTGATGGAAACAAAGTCTATCCCACACATCTGTAGTACATAATATGCCTTCATCGGAAGTCAGATTGAAGAATGTTTTGGTCCGGTGAACAAGAACAGAGTATGTCACAAGGTCCGACAATCAGGTCTGGATCTCTCAGATTGTTGAACTCAGTAAGTTGTAGACTTTGACAAGTGAAGAGGGGTATCATGACTATTGTATTCCAGAGATTTAACCTCCAGTGATAAAGCATGAAAAAGATATGAGTATCTGAGTGTTGGGTTCCAATCAGAGAGAGCAAACAGAGGAAGAATTGACTGACAGAGTATCAGACTTAAATTTGGATGTGTAAAAAGTCTTGATCAAGCAATTTGTGGGATTATACATTGTTGGCCGACATGATTAATGACTTCTATGCTTAAGATTTTGATGTGCATCACAAATCAAGCATGGATTCAGCTGACAAATCAACAACTTGCAAATATCTTGAGTGTTCTTTTTGTTGACTAGAAAGTTGATGAAATCCTTGATGCAGATACATATACCAGATGGATTCCAGTATGTAGGTGTGTGTGGTGAAGGGCGAAAGTAATAAGGTGTGAAGAAAAGAAGGGATAAGTGTGAGAACAACAATTCAAGTCTGGTATGTGACTGAACAACATTAAACAAAGGAAGAATGAAGTGCATCAGATCAGTATATTGTGCCTAACCAAAACTGAACTCTTGATTTTGTAGATGCTTCACATCAGTTCAAACACTTGATTATATTCTATAAGTTTTGTAGACATTGAGTCTCTTGTATGTAGTATGCCTCCTGTGAGCAGTGTGCTCAGACAGTGAGCCCTAATTGGCAAGTGCCATTTTGTACTCCTTTATTCTTTTAATAGAGAATGCAATCTTGTGTTAGTCACCCCATGGTTTTTCCCTTAACAGGGTTTCCACGTAAAAATCCTTGTGTTATGTGTGTTGATTTTATTTCTGTTTTTATGATTACATATGCTTTCATGTTTTAATACAACATTGAATATTAAGATAATAAAAAGAAAAGAAAGTTAAGGAAATTTTAAGGTAATTGATTCACCCCCCTCTCAGTTATCTGCCTTGTTTCCAACAAGAAGAGCAGACCCCTCAACCTATATTTACAAGTATGGATGATAATTGCTTTAAGAGGATCCTCATGGATGATGGGGCCATGGTCAACATCATTCCCTTATCCCTCTTGGAGAGTGGGATATTGCCACACCAATATCATTGCATGTAGAGAGACCTTATGTGGCTCTGACAACCTAAAGGTAACCACTATTGGTAAAATTAGGACTTTGATGGAGCTAGATGTAGGACAAGAGCTAGAGTTGGGGTAGTTCTAACTTGATAAAATGGGAGAGTTCTCCCATTCCCCTTTTAATTAGACTTCCAAAAATATTGTTGACTAAAAATCTCTTTCCTTGGATGTCATGCTAGCTTTGAAATTGAGAACTTGAAACATTTGACTTTTTGAGAACTATGAGATGAAGTTAGAATGATTACAACCATACAAAGACATGATTTGAAATCTAAGTCAGTAGTTTGTCTATTTCAGGAATGTTATTATTTAATGCTCTTGATGAAATTGATTAAGTTATTATTATGTTACATGTAAATTGCTCTATTTTTCTATTGATATAATTTAGGGTAGACTTTAATTTCTCTAATTTTCAAAATTTCTTAAATTTTAAATTTAAATGGTACAAGTATTTCTCTAATTTTCTTTAAATTCTTTTCATAAATTTATAGGGAAGGTATTGATCTATGAAATGTTTAATCTAGATTTAAAAATAAATTGATTAAACATGATTAGTAGATTGAAAAATCTAATCAATAAAATTTTCTTAAATATTTAACTCAATTAGAATTTAACACAAGTGTCCCAACATTTGACTCATGTAAATCCAAAAATATTCATTCTAGTTCAACAACTTGTTAATTTTCATTTTATTTTTTAAATTTATTTAGGAAGGTACATTTAGTCTATAAACTATACAACCTAGACTTTGTATCTAATAAATTAAATCAATTGAATTTTTTCTCTTATCTAATTAGAATTAGTAAATTTACAATTTTATGTAATTAAACACGTGAATTAATTTAAAGTGTTAAATATGAGATATATGAAATTAAAGTTTGAATATAGATGTATATAATGGAAATTCAATAAATAGCAAAATCTAGTCTAGATGAAATATTCTACAAGGAATAAATACTGACATAAAACAGTCCATGTAAAAATAGTGAAATAGTCACAAAACATATACATGTCTAGTCAATACTGAAATAGTCATGAAATAGTCAATACTGAAATTGTCATTAACAATCTACTACATCATGTCATCATTGCCATCCATCATCCATCCATTAATCTAAAACATGTGTGCACACTAAGTTTGATCATCATCCATTTCAAGCTGCCTTTTGGTCCCATGTGGGTGAGAGGGCAACTCATGTTGTGTATAAGAAAAAGAAGATTCAAATATTTAAAACCAAACCATCAAATTAAATTTTTAAATCTAAAATTCAAAATGTCTAAGCATACCACAATAGGCTCATCATCTCTCCTGCCATGCTCCTGTGCAACATATGGTGCTGATTCAGATAACAGATTGAATGTCAATGTCGCCAATTCCTGTATTTCAATAAAATACTTGAATGAACTAGTTAGGCTCTAGAGTATAGATATAAAATGCAAGGTTGAATGATACAAAAGACTTTGAAATCACATAGGATTTAACTATAGGACCTAAAATATGAGAGATGACTCATGCACCTGTGCAGGCTCATCAATGATACAATGAATTGAGCCTGCACCTAGACTAATCTCATCTTGCATATATATGTGTACATGTATATATAAATTCAACTTTAAAGACATGAATTTAATAAAATCATGAAATTACATTGAAAATTCAAATTTAAACTAAAAATGTACAATTTTAAGATACAAATCATGGCATAGTAGGCTCCTCTATAGATGATGTTGCCACTGGTCCTGGATGACTAGGTTCGTTTGACACAAGAGTGTCAGGACCTCTCATCTACTTTAAATTAAAATGTCACTTTTTTGCATTAAATTATATATTATTAAATTAGATATATGCAATTAAATAATCTTTAGAGGTCCTAATTTTATACCTCATTCGTATAAGGTCTACCCAACTCTACTGCCATTGACACTAAATGGTCTAGCCATGATGAAGTGGTAGAAACTAATGGAGTCATCTGTACCAATCAACATGACCATATATATTTATTGATATATATTTAAATTTTAAAAAAAAGATTGATAATTAATAATTGTCTAAATCTATATTAATTTGTATTAATTTTAATTTTATTAAATGTGGCATACATACCAAGTCCATAGGAGTGAATAATGTAGCCAAAAAGGACTCCTCCTGTGAAGCAGATGTAGGATCAAAACATGGTTGATGACAATTCTGACAAAAATACGGTGTTGACTGCAATGGTGTCGATCTAGGTGATGCATCAAGAATAGCATCAGATGCTCCTCCAGGCTATGCAAGCTCTCCAAGATTGACTTCATTTGCTAAGCAAGTAGCTTGGTCAGTTAAGTTTCCTAAGAGCAATGATAACACTTTGAGTGCTGAGACAATCGTCTGTTTGTGAAAGGAAATGAGAATAGAGGGTGGAGAAGGGACAATAGGTGCAAGGGGCAAACGTTGATTTGGATAGACACATGCTCCTCATCTATGATGTGGTATTCCACCACCCATGCCCTAAAATTATCTCATATCAAAATAATTGGGCTTTCAGCCCATCACATACTCTGCCCATAATTTCTTCAAAAAATAGAAGGGAACCTCAAAATTAGCATGAGGTGGATGGTCAAAGACCATCCACCATCGATCCCAAAAATTATTAGCTATCTACTAATGTGTGCATCGTCTGATTGAAATTCTCTTTTTAGTTGGCGGTATTTGTTGACTTGTGGAGGAATCAATGAAAAATGGGACAATTGTAGTTTTGGTAATATGTAAATCATTGATCTCTTTATATGAGAGACCATTTGAATAAAACTGCCTCCTCTCTTCCCACCATGAGTGGAATTTTTCTAGATCTGTGTGGATAGCTCTCATTGAATCAACAATAGTTTACATCATACATGCAAACTATAAAATGTGTGGAGGGCTTTGGATTTGGCTTTGTAATAAATTGATTTTTTCTTGCAGAACATGTATGTTTTCATCAATTTTGGCTTGCAAATGAGCCTCATCATGTGGTGGTGGTGGTGGTGGTCGAGGGGGCATGTTGGGGTGGGGGGTCTTGGGGGGGTCATGTGGGGGGTCATAGGATAGATCTACCATGTGTAGAAATAAGGTCTACAAGTAGAGATGCAATTACAAAAAATATAGATTAAATTGCATTCACAACATATGTTTAAATATATACATATACATATAAATTGAAAACTTGGAAATATAAAAATTTGTGTGGTTTAAACAATATACATTAAAATATTTAATTTTACATTTAATTTAACATATACATGCATTCAAAATTTAAACTTACATTATAAAATGTTTAAAACCAAAATTTATACATTTAAGAATCATGACATGAATACAAATTTATGTCCTGGTATCTAGTCAAAATTTATACGCTCATGTATTACATTCAAACTCCTAAACATGTCACTAAGTTCACAACCTATTGGCTATTGTAAGGGTAAAACGTAGATCAATCAATTGAATTATATAAGACCCAAACATCAACAGAATAGAAGATAACAAGAGAGATTGAAAGAAAATAGCAATGAATAACACAAAGCAAACCTTCCCTGAAATCGATACTTCTGTTGTTTACCTATTACAACCGTCCTTTTGCAGATGAAGTAAGCCCTCAGAGAGTGCACTCCTTTAAGCTGTGTTCGAAGAAGTCGATGGTAAATGGCTGTTGTGATATGCAATGAAGATGAGCTTCAAAGAAAATATGTGATCTCAAGCTAGTGAATGGTAAGAGGGTGCCAAAGGCGCATTGGTGAATTTCTGCAGAGTAACAATATCAAAAGCCTGGATGAATAGAATGGAAGGATGAAGCTTCATTTATAGACTTGGAAGAATGGGAATCAATGGTTGAAAGGAAGTATGAAGATCAACGGCTAAGGATGGTTGAGGAATGTGCAACCAGTAGAAATGCGACATGTGTCCCAGCTTCATCATGAAAGAGGGGATGTGACAAAATTGATTGGAGAGTTAACTCCATTGACTGAACAGTTAACACACTTGATTGATCAGTCAGAAGAATGAATTGTGGGATTGACTGGATTGATTGAGGGATTAACTCAATTGATAGGTTAGTTAACACTTTTGATTGATTAGTTAACTAACCTCTGATTTGAGAAGAAATAGGCCATGTGGGTGAGAGAAAATAAGGTAATTAAATATTAAATATATTTAATTACATGTGCAACCTGATGAGGTGGACAAGGTGAGGTGGAAAAGGTGAGGTGTAAAGGTGAGGTGGATTTTTGAATTTAGAACTTAGAATAGAGGAATTTGGAATAATTACATAATTTATGATTATTTAATTGTGTAGGACATTTAGAAGAATTTTAATTAAATAAATTGAATTTATTTAATTATGGAACAGTGAATTGATTAAATAAATTTAGAATATTTATTTAATTGATAGAAGAATGGAATAAATATTTATAATATTTATTTAGGATAAATCATGTCATTTTTAGACGTATTCATTTTGCCCCTCTTTGATGCAATGCAGTTTACAGCGTTGCCTCAAAGAAGTTGATAGTCTGATAGTGATACATGCCCCAGTTTGCCCCTGGTACAAGTTTAATGATGATAGGATGCCCCCTCGAGAGATTGGACGGGAAAAGGGCGAAAGAATCGGAGACGGACAATCTCACGAAGATGAAGGGGTTAGGATAGGTTGGAGGTAAAGGGACGCATTTCAAGGAAACGGGAAGAAAACTAGAGGAAAAACGGGCGCGGGAAGTAGTCACAGTCATCACCTAGCCAGAATTAGGGTTTGGAGGCTATAAGTAGGAGCTAGGTCCACAAGAATAGTCATTTGTACACTTGTTTGATCTTGATTGGATAGAGAGAGCTTAGAGCAAACTTGGTGCAGCATGGTAGCTAGAGCAGCAGACATTCCACGCGAGGAGCATCGATTCGAGCGAGTCTATCGATTCGGGCGGCCAGCAGAGGTAGGACCCCCGGTATGTGCTTCAAAAAATTTCTCCTAGGGTCGATTTAGGGTGTCATAAATGCATGTAGAAAATAGGTCAAACATATGCGCCGAAATGCAGATCAGCGCATATGCTGCGCGAAGCGGTGCTTTTGTCATTTAGTGGCGCATATGCCTGCTTCGGCGGCGCATACGTGAACACGGCGCATGTGTGCATTATAGCTACGCTTTTGTAGTTAGGCTGCGCATGTGTACTGAGGTAGCGCATATGTTTAATGTAGCGGCACATACGTAAAGGCTACACATATGCCGAATATAGCGGCGCTTCTATAATATGGCGGCGCACATACCGAATGTTGCAGCGCATGTGCTGAACCTGTGCATATGTACACTGTAGCGGCGCATGTGCTGAACCTACGCATATGTTCACTGTAGCGGTGCATACACATAGAAATGGCACTTTTACTAATAAATGGTGCTTTTACCACCTGTAGTGGTGCATTGGCCTTGGACAACCAATTTACTTAGCCAAATTGATTCGATCAGTGTCCTGTTTGACGTAGGAATCGATGAGCTATCTCTGAGATTGTAGGAATCTAGTCAAGAGATGTAGTGTGCTATTTTGATCAATTTGAAATGCTAAGTTGAGTTGATATAGTGCAGTAGATATGTTGAGTATGGTATATGCCGGTTTGGATTGACGCGTTGCCTTGCTTGCTTGCAAGAGGATATTCGAGACACACTGCAGTCGAGGGAGACGTTTCCCATGCCCTTATTACAGAGGTACATGCTGATAGAGACTGACAGAGTGGCACTTGGTGCCATGGGTTTGGACTATGTTTGATTTATGCCCGAGGTGCGGGCGAACCGAGGATTGCTGACAGCTACTGTGGAGAGATTCCACAGTGAGGATGGGACCTTCCACTTTCCTACTGGAGAGATGACTGTGACATTAGAGGACGTCTATCGGATACTGCACTTACCCGTGGTAGGTGAGTTAGTAGAGTACGACGCACAGTGGGATGCGGGACTCGCCGAGTGTAGGCAAGTGTTCGATGATCCTGAGTTGGTTGGATAGCACATCCCGTGGCACGACATGCATGATTGTTACGACTACATCCCGGGGATTGTAGCTGGATTGATCAAGGGCGTTGTATGCCCCGATAGGAGATTGCATGGGTTCCCCATTGGATGGGACAGGATCCTGGAGTGGATGCTGACCGAGGGCACCCGATATGCATGGGGAGTCTACGTACTGGCCCACTTGTACCACGACATGCACCAGGTGGTGTACCACTGTAGCACGAGTCTATCGGCTGGGTATCATTGCTACAGTTCTGGCTGTGGGAGCACATAGTGGTGACTAGGCCGATATGTGTCTTTGCGAGGCAGCGAGGGGAGCCATACAGTTATGGCTATGCAGGAGTGATTTCCCAGCACATGCTGGGGAAGTTAGAGTATTGGAGGCACACCTTGGATGGAGTAGATGTGGTCGTCTGGCGACCGTATCTGGATTGTGAGCCCTGGGACGACGAGGGAGATGAGCTGCCGTATTTCTTTCAGACCAGGTGGCTGATAGGTCGTACAAGACATATACTGGAGAGGCAGATGGTGGGCTAAGTGTTGAGACAGTTCGGTAGGCGACAGGGTATGGCTCAGGGACAGGCATTATTCGTGTGGACCCATGCAGAGAGGGTCCGATGGGGGCCGATGGCTTCGTATGAGGAGGCCCTGGTAGAGTTCAGGAAGACGCCCTATGTGGCGTGGGATATGCGGACAGAGATAGCAGATGCAGGGGTGACACAGGATTACGAGGATTGGATGACTGCACATCCGTTCCTGAGATACTCAGGACCTGGCATGCTGGTGCCTCGTATTGACGAGGTAGACTCAGAGGAGGAGGGATAGGTTGGCCCAGGTCGGAGGGGAGTGAGAGGAGGATGAGGATGATGGGGCGGTAGAGCTGGAGAGAGGCCGAGACAGCGAAGGAGGATAGGTCAGGCTAAGCAGGCAGCGCTAGGACAGGAGGCACAGTAGCAGATACCTCAGCAGGCGCAGATGCCACCACCCCAGTAGGTACCACAGTAGTGTTGATGACTGTTTTGATGCAATCATAACAATAAGTTAAAATTCACATGACATGAACTGTAACTATACTTGAAAGACAAGAAGGAATCATTTGGTGATTCAACTAATCCCAAGTCTACAATGGTTCGGTTGGTCAAGTTCAGTTGGTCAATGTGAAGCTGTAATGTTCAAGGGGCCTTACGTAGTTTAGGTTTGTTTTGTGGTTTACTGGCCTAAGAATATGCAAAGAGGTCATGAGATATGTCAATACTCTTCATTCCTTTGCATAAAGGTGCTACTGTGCTGCAAGTTTCAGATGGTTTTTTTGGATTTATGCAGCTTCCTTCTTCATGTACTTATGAAAACTGTCTACTTAGACTCTGTTTTGCATGCTTCTTCAGATTTGAGACAATTTCCTTTGGATTTCATACGTTTTCAGCTAGATATTTCAGATAGGTTGGGAAAAGTTAGAAAGATCTAATCTACACTTCATCTAATCTACAGAAGGATCTAATTGTTTCTGTTATCCACTATGTAAATACCACAGTAATCTGATCAAATCCACAGTAAAAACCTTAAATGTAAGTCCTGAGCATTTTCACAAACATACATTTAAAATTGCAAGCTCTCAAAGAAGATATTTCAAAACACAAAGAAGAGCAGGAGGACACTCAGAAGATAGATGCAGAACTCCAGATTCTATTGCATTAGAAACGAATAGCCATACATGATTTACAATGTAAGAATGACTCTTAGTTTCATTGATCATACTACAGAGAACTTACAAGCTTTACAGATACAGTAAGGCAGCCAGACATTCCACGCGCACCTTACTGCAGACAAACAGGCGACCTCCTTCTTCTACTTCTAAACTATGCTAAGCAAACTTGCTGTATTTTCCTAGAATCTCTGTTGTGTAGCCCCTGTTGTAAAGTATTACAGTGTAGAGAGGCACAATATATAACATCATGATTGTCCTCACTACAGCAAAAACCTAACTGAACCCCTGGTTCACACCTCTAGTTACAGCAATAAATGCAGGTGAACCAGTTCTCAAAAATATCTCTGAGCTGTGGTCAAATCTGGGCGAAATATTGCCCCTTCTGAGAAGTTCCAGCAGCTGGGCAATAACTTCCGTTTGTCTTTTGCAATAATATCTTCAGCTGCGACCTTCCTCTTCACTTGAATGGCTTTGACTTTTTGCATTTCATCTCCATCTTCTTGCTCCTGAGATCAGATCTTCTGCCTCCATGAGGTCACTGTATTGACTTTCCAGCTGCTTCCTCAACTGCAAGCCTGCAAGACAAGACAGGCAATAAGTATTCCATTTATCACAAAAAACAGCATGAAAATTAAAATAAGCGTTTAAATACAGGTGACAGCGCAAGATCGCGGAAATCAGATCCAAAATCCGCTCAAAACGCGTGAAAAATGCGCCCAAGCTGCTCAAAATTGATGGGTCAATCATCGTTGATCGGGAAAATGCCAGAGGCGCCAAAAAAAACACTTTAAAACTCCACCGCTTCATTTCCCGCCCATCGGCATGATCATCCCTGTCGGTGCGCCAAAAAATAGGTTAGTCGATATACCTCATCATCATGATATTCTGGAAACAGCATTCCCTCCTGAAGGTTTAGATGAATGTCATCATGATGATCCGCTTCTGCATATTCGGGGAAAAGAACAACAACATCATCATCATCATGCTGAAGAAGAAAAGGAGGAAACAAAAATAATCATGCTGTCGAGGAAAGGAAGATGATGGTGACGTCATCATGATATTCGGGTTTCATTGAAATGCTAAGGATGACGTCATCATCATATTTGGTTAAGATCAGGGGGATAATTACAATATCGGGTTACCTGAAGGAGCATGATCAGGATGATGAAGTGAAATATGATCCTTTTGCGGCCAAGGTAACCCACTCGAGAAAATCAGCATGATGAAGATCATCATCATATTCGCTTGTGTCGAACTTGGAATAGGACGTCATCATGATAATCGGGAAAATGGATCGTGCTTGAAAAATATCCTGTTGAAGGGAAAAAATGATGATGATGATGATCATCAGGATATTAGCTTCTGTCGAACTTGGAATAAGACATCATCATCATAATTGGGAACCGGATCGGGTTTGAAAATATCCTGTTGAAGGAAAAATGTGATGATGATCATCAGGAGGATATTTGTTTTTTCGTTATTCAGATCGGGATGACGTCATCATGATATGACGTCATCATGATATTTCGCCAACCGGATCGGGTTTTGGAAAATATCCTGCTGAAAGAAAAGATGATGATGCTGATCATCAGGATATTTACATCTTCGTTATAAGATCGGGATGACGTCATCATGATATTCGGAGCCTTCGTTAAACTTAAAACATGACGTCATCATGATATTTCGGCAACCGGATCATGTTTGAGAAATATCCTGCCGAAGGGAAAATATGATCATGATGAGGATCATCAGGATACTTGCAAAAGGTTGTATTTCATTGGCAGGAGGACTTGGCGAAATATCGGGAGCACAAACAAGATCATGATGATGATGTTGTTAAAAGGACAGGATAAAAAATGATGATGATGACCCTCGTCTTCGATTTATCATGATGACGTCATCATGATAAATCGCTTCGAAGCACAAGGATAAGTTGGTCATCATGATGTTTCGGCAAACGGATATCAGGAGGATATGAAGATGATGATCCTCCTTCGAAATTATCATGATGATGCCTTCATTACTTAGCGAATTTCAGCAAATATGACCTTCGTGTGAAAGATCAGGATGATGATCATGATGTTGCGAAAGGAGACCAGGAGAATATGAAGTCGTCGTCATCATCTTTCGAATGTTCAGCAAATATCATGATGATGACCTTGCGATAGGTTTATAGCATGCATATGCAAATATGCCGAAGGTGATTTTGTTAAGTCAGGGTGATCTTACACCATCAGCATGATATTTTAAGATCAGGCGATGCAAGGATATCATGATGATGCTCGCGATAAAAAAGACCGCTTCGACGGGGAACCTTACCTTGACTTAAAGCCGATGTCATCGTGATAATTGAACCTCAGGATATTATCGGGGGGTGCATTTAAAATATGATGATGATGATGCTCTTCAGCAAAACCGAGTTTACAATATGACCTTCCTAAAAGATATCATGATGCTGCATAATGCGAAGATCATGATGATGCTGCCAACATGACTTAGAATAAAAAATGATGATGATCCTCCTGCGAATATCAGGTTTGACCAAGACTTTGACCGTGCATAACTTTCACATATGGCCGAATTTTCAAGTGAAGTAAAAGGCAAACCTGCATGAAATTTCAAGCTCTTTCAAAATATGAAGTCACAGCAACAAAATATGAACTTTGACAAATAGACCTCATGATGATGACCTACCCCATGCAATATCATGATGATGATGCACCTGACCTTCATTTTTACCAGACCGCCAGAAAGCAGAAAAAACACAAGCAGAAGCAAAAAAGCAAGACATCAGCAGGGGTCCTCGTTTTGCTAAGGAGCAAAATGGGGCGTGTTGTGAACATCACAACAACTAGTAACCAAAACAAAATAATTAAATTCAGAGTGTTCAAGGAAACTAGGTGAAATGAACTCATAACTTCCAACTATCTTTCCTGCAAATTACTATTCAGCTTGAGACTCAAAGTGTTCAATAAAGATGCATGAATTTTCATTTTCAGTTTAGTTGTGTGCATGTGATTAATTATCCTCATCTTGAAGATCAGTTGAACAAACCAGTGACTGACATTAGCCTACGTAGGTGAGGATATTCCCTCATAGCCGACCGGATAGAGCCTTGCTGCCAGCGAGCGTCTATAGCCCCGGCAAGGTTATCGTTACAATTCTCCTAAGTAGAGCCCCACTGCCAGCGAGCGTCCATAGCCCCGGGAGAGTTACTTAGATGGCTTAATCTGGATTTTCAGTATAATCCGCTTTATTCATTTATTTATTTATTTATTTTGTTTTCTAATTTTGAACGATTTCATAAGGTATAGCAATTTGTAACTTCATGATGATGCAAGGAGTGGACACTTGCTGAAATTAAGCTGAGAATTGTAATGGTAGCAAGGGTGACCTCTGATTTTTCACCTAATATCTACACTGGTAGGTTCAACAAACCCAAGGATTTTAGGTGTGTCATCGTGAGAAACCTGCTTCGAATTCTCAATCACATTTATTGAATACAAAACTTCAGAAGATGAACAACTCTCTACATTCATGACAGTGACAGGTTATGTGTAAATTGCAAATGGTTAACTTGAATATCCTAAATTATATACTGTTTTGGATGGTTGCTAGTTCTGCTCCTTAATACTCTACAGTAAAATAAAGATCCCTGCTGAGGAGACAACAAACAAACCAAACAAACAGGCTGTACAAACAACACAACAACAAAAGACAAAACTGTACAAACAGACAGAAACAAAAAGCAAAAAACAAATAGAGGACAAGCTATACAAACAACTAACCTAAGAAGAAAATAGCAAAAGAACAAAAAAAACAACTACCCCATCAGACTATATACCAGCCTCTCCAAGGCAAACTGAAACCCATGAAAAAGACCCAAGAACACCCCTACTTGCATATTTCTTTAGATTGTGCAGGAGTAATAGGGTACTGGTTATGGTCCTCATCATAGCAGATTTATCTTTGAATTCTGAAAAAAATTCTGATATTCTAGATTCATTGTGTTTATCAGAATAGCTCTTAACTAGTAACTGAGGCTGCTCATCAGGTTTATGATTAATCCATAAGCATGTCCTATCTCTTGAATTTCCATAATCAAAATAGCATTTATCATTGTTTACTAAGGAAAGGAAAGAGACAACCTGATGTGCCTTTAGCTCTGTGGAACACACTTGTTTATTGATAGCTGGCTCTTCATTTAGCTCTGTATTTTCATTGCCCAGCTCTATGTCTAGTCCTTTTTCAAGTTGAAAGATGAATGACTCTAGATGTATCATATCTTCATCTTCATCTACCTTTATTCCTTCATTCTGGATGTTCAGTTTATCCTCAAATTTAGCACACCTCTCAATGTTCTCATTAGTTTCCTGCACATCAGCACTTAAGTAAGTATCTTCATCATCATAATCTAACATACAGAAATTAATTATTTCTAAATCACTTGAGAGCAAAGGTGGGACATCTTTAGATTGACAGGAGTACTCCCCTGTTATATTTTCAACATAGCATGAGGGTGATGTCCGATTATGCACAGCAGCTCCATGATCCTCTGTATTTTCAATTTTTAAAAATTGTTCATCAACTAACTCACAGTTATTGTCCAGTGTGGAGTCTGCTTCTATTAACCTGCAACAATCATCACATGATTCCTGGAGAGAGATCTTATTATCCTTTATTCCTAGCATTGGTTCCATCGTTGTATCCTCTACACATTTAACGACCGTTGCCGCTGCATCCTCCTGTCGCTCAATAATCTCCTCACTTCCTTGCCAACCTTCAGCCTTATACACATATTGGACTGGGAAATTGTATGTAACGCACTCTTCCACCTCTTGTCTAATGTCATGACCAAATTTGTCTATTGCATTGTTTTCCTCATCTGAAGAATTTCTGTCAGACTCAATGAATAGTGCTGTTCTATTGCTGACACACTTCTTTCTACTGTTTAACATCATAACCTCCTCAATCTGCGTCCCATTGTTGGTAATTCTGTAGACACCTGGCTCAACAGCAGCATATAAGATTTCATTAGTTCGATTATACTCTGTTATCATATGTCTCATTCTGGGCTCTGCCTCTATCCTGATCTGGTTTGGGATGCCTCTCCATGGTAACCACATGTGTGAAAAGTCAGTAGCCATATATCCGTTTAATGTCTTGGACCAATCCCTACTCAGCAACATTCCGTAATTTACGGGTATATCCACTACTTGGATGTCAATGATTTGGCTCACCCTAGGGTCTGAAGCTAACTGCACCTGTATGTTCATGAGTTCTCCTATCACACTAACCTCGGTCTTATCTAATTGTGTGACAACCTTGGCAGATTTGGTGGGAGTCAGCCCGAGAGTTTTACATATTCCTAAGGGCATTACGTTGGCTGAAGCACCAGAATCTACCATGCAATTGTGTATATTCTTCCCACACAACCTAACAGTTAACAAGAAAGGTTGAGTATCCCTCTTATCCACATGTATTACTACATTTGTGTTGGAAGGCTGCTCAACTTTCTTACCTTTCTCCTTAGGTGGTGAATCACTACTAGGAACAGTTATATCAGCAGACACCATGTTTGTTATGGATGTATCCAGGGATTTTAAAAAAGCATTTCTGATCCCTGGGGTCTTCAATAATTCATTTAGAGGTATGCTGACCTTCATTTTCTTTATTTCCTCTGACAAGTAATTCATTAGTCTTGTTGTCTCTACTGCTTCTGTCTTACTTGTTTGATCCTTTTGCACTGTTGTTCCGTTATTTGTGTGCTGACTAGCTTTAAGTATGGCAGGATTGTTGCTAGCATTCTGATCTGGGGGTGTATTGATGTTATTCGGAGGAGTGGAAGTGGTGAAAGGTCCTCCTGACCTAGGGTTATTCCTCAAATTGTAGGTGTGGCTTTTATTTGTCTGTTGAAAGGCCTGCACCTCCTCTGTTTCATTTAATATCTCATTTTCAGATTCAAAAGGAAACTGAAAAGCATTTAACACAAAGGCTGATTCGGGATAAAGACTTTCACAATAGTATGGTTCATCCTCTAGCAATTCATCCTCCTTCTCTTCTGCAGTTGCAAAGGTAAACGTTTCTAAGACTAATGCTGTGTCATATTCTGAGGGTACTACCTCATTACCCTTAGGAATGAGAAATTCTGAGGTAGGAGGCTGTACATCTACGTTGAAGATACTAGCTGCCAAGTGGAACTGTGGACAGTCATGCTCAGCATGGGCATTAGTATTGTGAAATCTGCACCAATTTTTGGGTGCTGTATTGGCCATTTGTATGTTAGTTATTTGTTTTGCACCATGATTATCCGTATTCTCGAAAGGAGAAGCCAGAGTACCGTTGTTGGGCCCAGTGTTCCATGTCTTGGGTGGCCTAGGTTGATTCTGGTTCTTGTTATTATTGCCCCAGGTCCTATTATCTATCACTGGCCCCCTATTTTGCATTGGTTGCCCCTGACTGGGACCTTGATGCTGATTGTAGTTTTGGTTCTGATTGTACTGCTGGTTCTGGTTGAGACTATAATTCTGATTTTGGCCTTGGTTGTAGTTTTGAGGTGGATTGTAGTTTTGGTTGCTTCTGCCATAGAGATTCTCATTTCTTAGCTGTGTCACTTCGGTTGTTAATCTCTTCAAATGTGCAGTAATCTCTTTGATGTCTTCCCTATCATCTTGTGCTTTCACCACAGTTACATCCCTAGGAAGTTGGAAGAAAGGCTGACCATTATTTTGACTGTTATTGGAAGTACTAGCCGTGTAAGGAGTTATAGCCTGGATTGGAGTAGGATTATACATAGGTGTGTAAGAAGGAACCGGATTTATTAGTGGAGCATGCTGCACAGGGACTCCACTCCATGGGTGTGCCTAATTCTGCACCCCAAAATTTCCTCCAAATGGACTGTAAGTTGTATGTCTCATTTCTTGGTTCACTGAGGCTGCCTCTTTATAGGCTTTGGATACTGAATCTATGTCAGGTTTCCTTTTGACAAACATGGCAGTTAAAGGATCCAAAGCAGCATAGTACATAGCCAACAAGGGAGCATCATCTATGGTATAAGGGGCTGCTAGCCTAGAATAGGCCTTTTGGAATCTGTCATTGAAATTATCAATTAACTCTCCCTCACCTCGTTTTATAGCAGCCAACTTATGATACAAAGCACAAGGGTCAATGGGTCCTCTAAATCTTGACAGAAATGCTTCTTCCATAAGTGCCCAGGAAGAAATGTAACCATTGGGTAAGTTTACATACCAGGTAGAGGCCTGCTCATTAAAGGTGTAAGGAAACAACCTACACACAACATCCTCGTGCTCTAACATAGCCCTAAAACATGCTTCCTTAAATATTCTAATATGATCTTCTGGGTCTTGATGCAACTGGTATTTGGGACATATCTTTTCCGGATTTTTTGGCATGTCATGATAATCATTGAAGAATATGGGAGAATTGACATCGAAATAAGCCATTGCAGGTGTTTGAGCTTGACTTGAACTTGCAGAAATACCTGGATTGATTGGTGGATTAGGATTTAGAGGAGGATTGAGACCTCCAAAAGTGCCTGAATCAAGATTTAAAGATCTGAACAGTGATCTATCAGGACTTACAATGCTACGGATGTTAAAAGGTGACCCAGGAGGTGTTCCAGATGAACTTCCTGCTTGCGATATCTTTGGATTCCAGATTAAAGGGCTTTTACTTCGCCTTGTATCAGGTAGTTGCACAAAGATATCTCCTGAACTGGACCTAGACCTAGTCACTCTGTTACTGTCGTTAGCCAGTTTGAAATGAAACCTAACTCAGGCAGGCCCTCCTTCTAGCGCCAGAAAACTGTTGATGACTGTTTTGATGCAATCATAACAATAAGTTAAAATTCACATGACATGAACTGTAACTATACTTGAAAGACAAGAAGGAATCATTTGGTGATTCAACTAATCCCAAGTCTACAATGGTTCGGTTGGTCAAGTTCAGTTGGTCAATGTGAAGCTGTAATGTTCAAGGGGCCTTACGTAGTTTAGGTTTGTTTTGTGGTTTACTGGCCTAAGAATATGCAAAGAGGTCATGAGATATGTCAATACTCTTCATTCCTTTGCATAAAGGTGCTACTGTGCTGCAAGTTTCAGATGGTTTTTTTGGATTTATGCAGCTTCCTTCTTCATGTACTTATGAAAACTGTCTACTTAGACTCTGTTTTGCATGCTTCTTCAGATTTGAGACAATTTCCTTTGGATTTCATACGTTTTCAGCTAGATATTTCAGATAGGTTGGGAAAAGTTAGAAAGATCTAATCTACACTTCATCTAATCTACAAAAGGATCTAATTGTTTCTGTTATCCACTATGTAAATACCACAGTAATCTGATCAAATCCACAGTAAAAACCTTAAATGTAAGTCCTGAGCATTTTCACAAACATACATTTAAAATTGCAAGCTCTCAAAGAAGATATTTCAAAACACAAAGAAGAGCAGGAGGACACTCAGAAGATAGATGCAGAACTCCAGATTCTATTGCATTAGAAACGAATAGCCATACATGATTTACAATGTAAGAATGACTCTTAGTTTCATTGATCATACTACAGAGAACTTACAAGCTTTACAGATACAGTAAGGCAGCCAGACATTCCACGCACACCTTACTGCAGACAAATAGGCGACCTCCTTCTTTTACTTCTAAACTATGCTAAGCAAACTTGCTGTATTTTCCTAGAATCTCTATTGTGTAGCCCCTGTTGTAAAGTATTACAGTGTAGAGAGGCACAATATATAACATCATGATTGTCCTCACTACAGCAAAAACCTAACTGAACCCCTGGTTCACACCTCTAGTTACAGCAATAAATGCAGGTGAACCAGTTCTCAAAAATATCTCTGAGCTATGGTCAAATCTGGGTGAAATATTGCCCCTTCTAAGAAGTTCCAGCAGCTGGGCAATAACTTCCGTTTGTCTTTTGCAATAATATCTTCAGCTGCGACCTTCCTCTTCACTTGAATGGCTTTGACTTTTTGCATTTCATCTCCATCTTCTTGCTCCTAAGATCAGATCTTCTGCCTCCATGAGGTCACTGTATTGACTTTCCAGCTGCTTCCTCAACTGCAAGCCTGCAAGACAAGACAGGCAATAAGTATTCCATTTATCACAAAAAATAGCATGAAAATTAAAATAAGCGTTTAAATATAGGTGACAGCGCAAGATCGCGGAAATCAGATCCAAAATCCGCTCAAAACGCGTGAAAAATGCGCCCAAGCTGCTCAAAATTGATGGGTCAATCATCGCTGACCGGGAAAATGCCAGAGGCGCCAAAAAAAACACTTTAAAACTCCACCGCTTCATTTCCGCCCATCGGCATGATCATCCCTGTCGGTGCACCAAAAAACAGGTTAGTCGATATACCTCATCATCATGATATTCTGGAAACAGCATTCCCTCCTGAAGGTTCAGATGAATGTCATCATGATGATCCGCTTCTGCATATTCGGGGAAAAGAACAACAACATCATCATCATCATGCTGAAGAAGAAAAGGAGGAAACGAAAATAATCATGCTGCCGAGGAAAGGAAGATGATGGTGACATCATCATGATATTCGGGTTTCATTGAAATGCTAAGGATGACGTCATCGTCATATTTGGTTAAGATCAGGGGGATAATTGCAATATCAGGTTACCTGAAGGAGCATGATCAGGATGATGAAGTGAAATATGATCCTTTTGCGGCCAAGGTAACCCACTCGAGAAAATCAGCATGATGAAGATCATCATCATATTCGCTTGTGTCGAACTTGGAATAGGACGTCATCATGATAATCGGGAAAACGGATCGTGCTTGAAAAATATCCTGTTGAAGGGAAAAAATGATGATGATGATGATCATCAGGATATTAGCTTCTGTCAAACTTGGAATAAGACATCATCATCATAATTGGGAACCGGATCGGGTTTGAAAATATCCTGTTGAAGGAAAAATGTGATGATGATCATCAGGAGGATATTTGTTTTTTCGTTATTCAGATCGGGATGACATCATCATGATATGACGTCATCATGATATTTCGCCAACCGGATCAGGTTTTGGAAAATATCCTGCTGAAAGAAAAGATGATGATGCTGATCATCAGGATATTTACATCTTCGTTATAAGATCGGGATGACGTCATCATGATATTCGGAGCCTTCGTTAAACTTAAAACATGACGTCATCATGATATTTCGGCAACCGGATCATGTTTGAGAAATATCCTGCCGAAGGGAAAATATGATCATGATGAGGATCATCAGGATACTTGCAAAAGGTTGTATTTCATCGGCAGGAGGACTTGGCGAAATATCGGGCGCACAAACAAGATCATGATGATGATGTTGTTAACAGGACAGGATAAAAAATGATGATGATGACCCTCGTCTTCGATTTATCATGATGACGTCATCATGATAAATCGCTTCGAAGCACAAGGATAAGTTGGTCATCATGATGTTTCGGCAAACGGATATCAGGAGGATATGAAGATGATGATCCTCCTTCGAAATTATCATGATGATGCCTTCATTACTTAGCGAATTTCAGCAAATATGACCTTCGTGTGAAAGATCAGGATGATGATCATGATGTTGCGAAAGGAGACCAGGAGAATATGAAGTCGTCGTCATCATCTTTCGAATGTTCAGCAAATATCATGATGATGACCTTGCGATAGGTTTATAGCATGCATATGCAAATATGCCGAAGGTGATTTTGTTAAGTCAGGGTGATCTTACACCATCAGCATGATATTTTAAGATCAGGCGATGCAAGGATATCATGATGATGCTCGCGATAAAAAAGACCGCTTCGACGGGGAACCTTACCTTGACTTAAAGCCGATGTCATCATGATAATTGAACCTCAGGATATTATCGGGGGGTGCGTTTAAAATATGATGATGATGATGCTCTTCAGCAAAACCGAGTTTACAATATGACCTTCCTAAAAGATATCATGATGCTGCATAATGCGAAGATCATGATGATGCTGCCAACATGACTTAGAATAAAAAAAGATGATGATCCTCCTGCGAATATCAGGTTTGACCAAGACTTTGACCGTGCATAACTTTCACATATGGCCGAATTTTCAAGTGAAGTAAAAGGCAAACCTGCATGAAATTTCAAGCTCTTTCAAAATATGAAGTCACAGCAACAAAATATGAACTTTGACAAACAGACCTCATGATGATGACCTACCCCATGCAATATCATGATGATGATGCACCTGACCTTCATTTTTACCAGACCGCCAGAAAGCAGAAAAAACACAAGCAGAAGCAAAAAAGCAAGACATCAGCAGGGGTCCTCGTTTTGCTAAGGAGCAAAATGGGGCGTGTTGTGAACATCACAACAAGTAGCAGGTGCCCCAGCCATAGGGGCCAGGACAGGTAGAGGTAGCACAGGGGCCAGTACAGGTAGATGTGCACGAGAGGACTATAGCCAGCCTGACGGGACAGGTGCGAGAGCTGCAGGCATAGTTGAGGAGGGCCGATGGCCGGTGAGAGACAGATGCAGCAGTGATCACTGGGTTGACTCATGAGAGAGATATGGCAGACGCTCAGGTACGTATTATCCAGGTAGAGTGGGACACTGCCGTGGCCGCCATGGGGATAGATGCAGCGAGTTCTTTTTTGGTTGGGCAGGTGCAGCAGGCACAGGCACAGGTAGGCCAGTTGCAGACGCAGTTGGCACAGGTACAGGCGGAGCTAGCCAGAGCACAGTCATAGGCTTAGTACTACCGGGGTTTATACCATGGTGCTGTGTCATTGAGTCAGAGGGCGGGGAGCTTTAGGAGTCAGTCCGGGGCTACTCATAAAGCAGGTCCATCACAGTCAGGAGCTTCCGTGATGGGTCCCCAGCAGTCAGGAGCTGGCAGTGGTGGCCCACAGCAGCAGGGATAGACTCAGACTAGATTTTGTACATTTTGGGACATGTATCACCATCCATGTGGATGTATATTGTATATGACACTTTGATTCAGAGAGAGAGATGGTGATATTGTACATTTGGACCTCTTATATGATAGTATATATGATGATGCAACTTTGTATCTAGTGCATATGTTATGAGATGATGACTTACTTCTATTGTATGATGAGATGTATGTGTAGACTTAGATGGTCTATCCGATGTTATATGAGAAGCATTTGGCTATGATGCTATATGATGTCTATATGATTTAATGCTTCAAATGTATGCATATGTAACAGGATTTTTATGTGATGATGCAACTTTGTATATGATGCTATGGGATGTCTATATGATCTAATATTTCAAATGCATGCCAATGTAATATGATGTCTATGTGATGATGCAGTATTGTTTATGATGCACGTAGCTATGTTTTTGATTTTTCTGTGTTGTAAGATGCAATGTGATGCTGATATGTGGATGACCTAATGCATTGTGTTGTGTATGCTACTGACTTAATCCTGTTCGTGACTAGCTCTACATATGATATGAGATGCTCCTATATGCTTTGTTTTTGTGATGTCCAAATGTACTCTATCGACACAAGAATGACATGATGATAGATAGAAGAATGGTTTTGATAGAATGACTTTAGAAACTTCATTAGACATTGTTACTCTGCATAGTTCGGGAAATGAGGATTTGTACGGGATATGGATGCATGGATGGGTATATGGAGATATGATGGATGGTTTTCTTTTAGAGTGCTTTATTTCATCATTGGGCATTTTGTTTTTGGTACATTTTCTGAAATGTTGTAAGTGAATACAAGCATCTAGGTATAATTGAACCGAGATGACCTGAGTACGTCTTGCGTGGATTTTGATTTAGCAAGTTAATACAAGCATCTAGTCAAAATTGAATCTAGATGACCTGAGTATGTCGTGCGTGTCAACAAACAAGGATTGCCCCCATTCATGTTAGACCTTTGATGTCCTCGATGATCTTTTGTCGATCATGTCCTTAGACAAGGCTTCACATTACTAAAGTTTAATCCACAAACAACAAACAAAGTAAATAATCATGCTCCCATCATAGCATCTCTAGCTTTTGGCATCCTTGAGTAGCATAGAAAGACATGATAACAAAAATCAAGACTCTGTAACTTAACCCTGGTTCCGATCCACAAAACATTCTTGCCATTAGATGTGTTTATTTCTTGCTATAATTTGAATAAAATCATTTAGAAGACATTGGGTATTTGCTTTGCATTGGATAGGTTAAGATGCTCATAGTCAAGAGTTCTGCTTGAGGTGCGAGTTATGCTTGCATTTGCTTATTTGGTGAGAAGATCGTACAATCCTTATTGGGGAGACAGACCCTAAGAGACTGACCTAGTGCCTCGGGGGCTCATTGCTAAATGGCCTTGCCTACGTGACGACGTAGAGGCAACATAGTTCGGGGTAAACCCTAGTGGACCATGGATGGACTAGAAGAAAGATGACAAGAAAGGGGGTGAATGAGACCATGGGAGAAATGGAAGCCTCAGGGGCATATTGGAAAAATGGCCTTGCCTACGTGACAGCGCAGAGGCAATGTAGTTCACAGACTTGGACTATGGACACCGATGAGAGACACTATACTAGGCTCACATGAAGGAGACGGTATGGGACAAAACCTTGGTTGACAAGGCCACAAGGTGAGTATCAAGCCATGATAGGTAACTGTCAAGTGTTTATTGTGGGACAGATATGGATCAAATGGGAAATGAGCGAAGGAAGAATGGACTCAAGGCAATTGGATTCTCAAAGATGGAGAAGGCGGTTTATCACAAGTAACACCTGTTTACCAGGTTTTCATCACTTGCTTTTATTTGCACGAGAAGCTAGAAAGTAAACATGACGCCTGTTTGCCAGGTTTTCATCATGATACCTATCCAAGGTGCCTGTTTGCCAGGTTTTCACCAAAGGATGATTTTTTTTGTATGATTTCTATTTTTTCTGATTTTTTTTTTGTATTTTCTCTTTTCAACTTTTTTGATTTTTTGATTTTTGATTTTATTGTGCCCCCTTGCATTGGGGTTCTCCTAGGTATAGAACTGGCGAAGGTGCATGCTGTTGATTGGATCATCGAATAACTCACCCTCTGATGTGGCCAACTGATATGCCCCCAATCCGTAAGCAGCTACAATCACATAGGGCCCAAGCCAGTTAGGCTCGAACTTGCCTTTCTTTTCTCTGTCTTGTTAATTACGAGGGTTTTCTTTGAGGACTAGGTCCCCCACCTTAAAGCATCTTGGGTGAACCTTGTGGTTATAGCTTCTTGACATCATCTGTTGATATGCTTTGAGATGATCAAAGGCTTTCTGGCGCCTTTCTTCTAGCAGCTCTAGTTCTTATAACTTGGAGACTTTGTATTCTTCATTTGATATGAGACCTTTCAACGACACCCTGAGAGATGGTAGTTTGACCTCAATGGGGAGGATGGCTTCTGAACCATAGATAAGGGCATAGGGTGTAGCACCTGTGGGAGTGCGTATACTAGTTCTGTAGGCCCACAGAGCAGGATTGAGTTGGACATGCCAATCATGGCCAGCATCATTGACAGTCTTCTTTAGGATTTTTAGAATGGTTTTATTCGATGCCTCAGCTTGGCCGTTACCTTGGGGGTAGTATGGAGTGGAGAAACGATGTTGGATTTTGAAACGCTCACAGAGCTCTTGGACATCCTAATTTTTGAATGGTCTTCTATTATCCGTGATAATAGATGAAGGAATACCATATCTGCAGATAATGTAATTCAGAATGAAAGAGGAAATTTGCTTACCTGTGACGGTGGTTAGGGAAACGGTCTCAATCCACTTTGTGAAATACTCAGTGGCAGTTAAGATGAATTTGTGGCCGTTGGAAGAGGGTGGATGAATCTTTCCCACAAGGTCAAGTCCCCACTGGTAAAAGGGCCAGGGTGTCATTAAAGGTCTCAACTCTTGAGCCGGTGCATGGATCAGGTTCCCATGTATTTAGCACTATTTGCACTTTTTGACGAACTGGTATGAATCCATTTCCATGTTTGGCTAGTAATAACCCAAATGCATGAGTTTCTTGGCTAAGGAGGGACCGCTGGAGTGCGTTCTGCAGATCGCTTCATGTACGTCTTGCAAGGCAGTTATGGATTCTTCTTGTTCTAAACAACAGAGTAAAGTACCATCCAGACCATGTCGGTAAAGGGTATCAGCTATGATGGTGTAACGAGAGGTTTGTCGTATGAAAGTTTGCTTTTGGTTGGAAGAGAGGTCAGGTGGGAGAATGTTGTCCTTGAGGTAAGTGTAAGTCTTACCGTACCAAGGTGAATCAGATATGACTAGAAGGCATATGGAATGGGTCTCAAGGAGATCATAAGCTAGTTGCCATATAGTTTCCACTAGGAACTCATACCGTGACTCATGTTCAGGTATTTCTAGAAGAGAGGCTATGGTAGCCATTGCATCTGCTGCTTTGTTCTCGATCCTGGGTATTTGCTCGAAGGAGATGGTCCCAAAGTGTTCTTTGAAGTCATCAACCATTCTTTTGTAGGGGATGAGCTTTTCATCTTTGGTTTGATACTCATCGTTGACCTGATTGATGATAAGCTGAGAATCACCGTAGACATGTAGTTCTTGAATTTTCCACTCAGTTGCCATCTTAAGACCAATCACCAAGGCTTCATACTCCACTATGTTATTGGTGCATGGAAATAACAAACGGTAATACTTTGGAATTGTGTCGCCTTGGGGAGTTATGAACAGGATCCCTGCCCTCGATCCATGGTTTGTGTAAGACCCGTCGAAGTAGAGTTTCCAAGAAGATGTTGATATAGTGAATAAGGACTCATCGGGAAACTCAAACTGCATGGCCTTGTTGTCTTGTAACGGTGCATCAGCTAGTTGGTCAGCTATGATTTGTCCCTTGATGGCTTTTCTGTCCACATATTCAATGTCATACTCACTGAGAAGCATACCCACTTTGCCAGGTGACCTGTGAGAGCAGCTTTGCTAAGAAGATACTTCAATGGGTCTATTTTTGCAATGAGCTCAACTGGGTGTGCAAGCATGTAATGTCAGAGTTTTTGTGAAGCAAAAACTACCACGAGACATGATCTTTCTACTTGTGAGTATTGCAACTCATAGCCCACTAAGGTTTGACTGATGTAGTATATAGCTCTTTCTTTGTTCTCGTAATCTTGCTACGCTAGAAGAGCTCCAAGAGAAGTAGGTGTAGCCGATATGCAGAGAATTAGTGGCTTGCCTTGGATTGGAGGCATGAGAATGGGTGGATTCATAAGGTATTCCTTTAGCTTGTTGAATGCTTCTTCACACCTTTCATCCCACCTAAATGGAATGTTCTTATGTAGGAGATGGCTAAAAGGTTGGCACTTGTCTGCCAGCTGTGATATGAACTGTGGATGGCTTGTAGCTTGCCCTATAAGGATCTCAACTGAGTTAGAGTATTGGGTGGTGGCATGTCCATTATAGCTTTGACCTTAGCCGGGTCTACCTCTATTCCATTTGCTGACATGATGAAGCCTAGTAGCTTGCCTGAAGTTACCCCAAACACACATTTCTTTGGGTTTAGCTTGACTTGGAATTGATCCAACCTTTGAAAAACTTTTTCTAATACATCCAGGTGTGAGTCTCTTGTGAGAGATTTTGCTAAGATATCGTCAACATAGTCTTCCATAGTTACATGCATCATGTCATGGAATATAGTTGTCATGGCCCGCTGATATGTAGCACCTGCGTTTTTCAGCCCAAAAGGCATGACATTCCAGCAAAAGGTACCCCATGGGCAAGTAAAAGCTATTTTGTGTTGATCCTCTGGTGCTATTTTGATTTGATTATACCCTGAGAATCCGTCCATGAGTGACAGCATTGTATGTCTTGCAGTGAGGTCGACTATGATATCGATGTTTGGCAATGGAAAGTCATCCTTGCGGCATGCTTTGTTTAAGTATCAAAAATCATTGCATAGTCGAACTCGGCCATCTGGTTTAGACACTGGCACAATATTAGATATCCATTTTGGGTAATCTATGGCTCTAGTGAACCCCACATCTAGCAATTTCTTGAGTTCTTTGACCAAAAGGGCTATGTGAGGATGCAACTTTCTCAGCTTCTGCTTTATTAGTTTCACCCCTGGGTCCAATGGCAGGTGATGTAGAATCAAGTTTGGGTCTAGACCTGGCATGTCTGCATACGACCAAGCAAAGATGCCTCTCTTCTGCTTAAAGAACAGTACAAACCTGGTTTTCTCTGGTGGTGTAAGAGATTTGGCAAAGTGGATAATTTTGGGTTGTTCTTCTGTTCCAATATTCATGGGCTCTGTTGGTTCCACAACAATCTGTGACCTTTCCTGATACATATCACTAGGGAGAGTGTGAAGCATTCCATCGTCAGGTGCCACAATTGGGTTTTCACCTTCAGATGCGTCCTTTCTTTTTACTATTTTATGATCTGACACTGCCGCAAGGCAGTTTTCACTGTCAAATCCATTTTTGATCTTGATATTTTTACAACTAGAAGGCTTGGCACCCCCCCCGAAGTAAGCCACAGTATTCAATTCGATAGCAAAACCAGCTTTATGATCTCCCTTGGGTAAGTGGTCCCTAAGTTCCATATAATCGATGTAAGCATCGTCGTTTTGGAACATATCTAGTTGGGGAGTTCCTTGCAGATCCCAGTCAATAAGCTTAGGGTGCAAGAGGGGAAGGGAGTCGGATGATAGACTTGATTCATTGATGGTGTGAATGGAAATGTTAGGAGCATTGGCAGGGGTAGTGTTCTGGGTGGTACTTTCCTCCAAGTTGTTTATTGCAATAGAATTTAAACTTTCCTCGAAAGCCATAATCTCAGGGATTGGCAAATCAGACTCCAGTGGTCTGTCCCGTTGCGTTTGTCCCTCATGGTAGTGGCTAAGAGTTTGGATGGTGTCAACCTCTTTGTCATCATAGGAGTGCTCTGTTAGCTCGTCCCACTCATACTCATTTGAATCATCTGAATCTGTGTCGCTGTCCACTTGGAGTGTTTGGATTGTTTCCACAAGGCAAGCATTTCCTTTGGCTTTACCCTTGCCTTTGTATCCTAGGCCACTTGTGTTTCTAGCTGAAGAGGATGAAGAAGGTTGTATAGGTTCAATGATTCCTTCTTTTCTGAGGCCGATGGGGCCTTGTCCTTCGTACCCCATCCTATGCAAGATAGTCTCACCCTGCCCATAGAGTTCTGTAGGGAGTCTAGGTGGCTCTTGGGGTGTGTTTTCTTCTTCAGCATAAAGCCATTGCAGGAGATATCACTCCTCTGTTTCATCAGATAAGGTCCCCCATTTTACAAAGGGATGTGCGGGAGCTATAGGAGGAGCAGATGGCTTTGGAAAATGTATGGGTGGATGCTTGGGTTGGCCAAAAGAGCGAGGAGACAAAGGCATTTTGGCAAGGTTGAGGCTGTGCTCAATGGAGTATTCCCCCATGCCACTTTCTTTTATGGTAATTTTTTGTGGTTTGGGTCTTGAGGAGGAAGCTTCAGCGGTATGGTCCTATGGCGGGGTAGGGGAAATGTAGGCTCTATTGTTGGGTATGACACATTCGATTTTTGCACGGAAAGAATTGCAGTGTTGGTAGGGGTCGGGGTCGCCGTGAATGGTGACCTGCTTGCCATTGTGCGGGAGCTTAATGCATTGATGATAGGTTGAGGGGACAGCCTTCATAGCGTGGATCCATGGTCTCCCTAGTAGGATATTATAAGCCAGCTCCCGATCAAGGACTTGACACACCACATCTTTTATTACCGGTCCCACTTGAATGGGTAGGACAACCATTCCCTTTGTGGTTCTTTCTTCTTCGTCATACGCTTTGATGGTAATTTTCCTCCTTGGATCAACTGCTTGTTCGGAGAACCCTAGTGCAAGGACTAGCTTTAATGTGCAAATATTTAAACTAGCACCCCCATCAATGAGAACCCTCTTGATGCAGTGCTTGTGTATGAATGTGACAATGTGTAGAGGGGTGTTGTGGGGTTGAGATACAAAAAGGTCATCTTGCTCAGTAAATGATATGGAATTGGAGGATGTCAGATTGCCTACCATGGTCTGGAACTTCTCTTGGGCCAGGTTAGTGGGGACAGTGGTTTCCACTAAGGCTTTCTCAAGAATCTCCTTATGAGAAGGAGATAGACGCAATAGCTCCAATATAGAAATGTAAGCCGGAGTTTTCTGTAACTGGTCGATGACATTGTACTGGCGGGAGTTGGACGGAGATGGTGACGACCTTGGAGGGGCAGTATTGAGCGTGACTTTATGACTGCGGGTAATTATACTACAACCAGTTCTGTTAGGTCCTGGTTGTTGGTTTGGGGAGATGACATTGACCTATGGGATGTGCTTGGAAATGCAGTTTATGGTGTTATCAAAGGGCACGCTTGCATAGTTGGCATTACTAGTCCCGCTGTTCTGATTTGGCCTATTGCGATTGTTGTCGTTATTGTTATTGCCATTGTAGTTGTTGTCGTTGTGGTTGTTGTTGCTGTTGTGGCCATTGTTGTGATTGTTGTTATACGGCCTTTTGTGATTCAGAAGTGGATCCCGGTAGGCCACATGAGATTCATTGGAGGTATACTATTGTGTCCCTCCCTGGTTCTGATCTAGCACATCTTGTATGACATTCTTGAGGCAGATGCAATTGTTAGTTGTGTGCCCCCTTCCTCGATGATATTCACAATAGTCTGTGTCCTTCCAGTAGGGAGGTTTGACTATAGGCTTGTAATCACTTGTTGGCAGTAGAGAAATTTTGTTGTTAGCCAACAACTTCCTTAGTGCAGATTCTTGAGACTCACCCAATGGTGTGAATTTTCTCCTTGGATTTGAATTGAACCAAGGTCTAGGCTCCTGAGAGGGTGGTTTGTTGAGTGCAATTGTTTGTTTCTTCCTGAAGAGTGAATATGGGTTGTTGTTTAGGAGTTGCCGCCTTGGCGTCAACTACCCCATCGTTGACCACATTCTTGTTCTTGGTCCAAAACTTGGATTTATCCGTTGTGTAATTGGAATTAGGCGTGTCCTTGTATAGCTTGATAGCTCCTTTAGTGATCATAGCCTTTTCGATGAATAAGCCCATTTCGATGACTTTTGAGAATGATGTAGGGCATTGTATCTGAATTTGATAGCTAAGATCAGTATTCAAATTGTGGACAAACATTTCCAATAGTTGCTTCTCAGGTATATCATAAGAACACTTACTAGCTAGCTGTCTCCATCGTTGTAAGAAGGTGGCGAATGACTCACCACTCTTTTGTTTGGTGTTGCATAGATCTAGCATAGATACCTCGTGTTCTATGTTGTAAGAGAAGTGCGTTATAAATTTATTAACAAGTTCATCAAAAGTTTTGATTCCTGGTGGGAGGCGCAATAACCACTCCATAGCTTGACCACCTAAAGATCTTGGGAATAGACTCATCAAGTAGGTCTCGTTGTGAGCTACTTCTAAACATGCGGCATTGAATTCTTGAATATGATCTCTAGGGTCCCCCTTCCCTTTGTATTTGTCAAACTTTGGGACTCTGAACTGATAAGGGAAGGGTTTCATGACCAAACTTTTGTCAAAAGGATATGGAGCTATATCTTCCAAAGAGTAGTGCTTGGAACTTGTACCAGTCTTAAGGTTGGATATTTCTTGCTTTAGACTTTCGATTTGTTGTCTCATGTCCTCCATAGGAGCATTTTGATCTATGGGATTCTTTCCTCTATCATTTGCATGCGGGACTGTGTCATTCGTGCCTCTCTCACGATCATCACACCTTTGCTCATGATCATTGTCTACATTTTCCATGATGGAGTTGATGTCAAAGTCTGTGGGGAGTTTGATTCTGAGACTAGCAAGATGATGGAAGTATTTATGGGGGTCTTCAAGGAGCACCTTCTCTACTAGGCGTTGGAATTTTCTATCTTGGATGTGCACTACTAATTCTTCATGAGAAATTTTTTTGTCATCGTCACGTGGTGGGACGAGGTGATTGGATGAGTCGGCCATTTCTTTTTGCTTGTTGTACTGGGATCGAGTAAGAACCATGCAAGGTGAGGTGGGATGAAGTGGACTAGGATTAGAAATATTGGCAAGATGCTGACTGAGACTGTTATGAATGGGATATCTAGGACAAGACTTGGACAAAGGATTTTCTCGCTCAATGACTTCAAGTAAGACAGTTGACACAAGACGCTAGCCACTAGTAAGGGTAGTCGATACCAGTCTTACTGTGTAGGGCTTAGTCATTCAACAAGACTACTAGCAAAGGTATTGTGACCTACTAGGCTTACGTGAATTCACTAATGAAATGAAGAAGGACCTATGTCAAACTAGGATGGGATAGATTGACTTTGGGACAAGAGGGATTTGGACAGAAAGTGAATGGGATGATTGACGAAAGAGAGAGATTTGGGTGAAACAGATGAAGACTGACTGCAAGGTTGAATCTGATCTCAGAAAGTGAAACTAGGCTGAAATGGGTGATCCAATCAAGTGAAAATATTTTCTCAAAAATAGGGCAAGTGCTCACTGTCGTATATGCGCCAAAACAAATGCGCAGCAGGAATGAACAAATGCACCACAAGTCTCAATATAAGTGCAGCTCTGGTTAAATACAAATGCACAACAATAGTGTGTACATGCGCAGCAACAGTTTATATGCACAGCAAGTTGTTACAAAGGCGCAGCAAGTCGCTACAAATGCGCAGCAGAAAGGAGTATATGCGCAGCTCTGATATTTTTGGCAAAATTTTTAGATTTTTCTCCCGTTTTTGGTATTTTTTGGCTGGAAAAGGCCTTCCTGATATGATATTATGAATTAACAGCAAGAAAACACAGCAAGCACAAAGAATATTTTGTAATTTTTCATTGTTTTTGTAATTTTTTTGACTCTATTTTTGACTAACTGAACAAAAAGCAAGCACAAAAATCCTAGACGAGAAATGGATTATAAGGGATTTGGGCCACTAGAACAAGAGGTATTTAATGCGGGCAACCGTTCAAGTGGTTACACATGCGGTGACACTACTCTCCGTTATGGATTCTCCCAGCCTCAAAGGGTTGCACCTGAGAGGGTTTTGGGGGAGGTTGGCCGTCGGTGTAACATAATAGCACTTGTTGCAGGAAGTTTTCACCTCAAGCATAATTTATTTTAAGTGGCTTGGTAGGGCTTGGCGTTAGCCTGTTACCACTCAGGGTCGTTCCCACTTGGACAAGCGTGCATCCAAGGGCAGGCCCCTCCTAAAGGTTAAACAAATAGAATGACAAGTCTGGGACTCTAATCACCCAGAAGAGGGGAGAGCATAAACTTATTGTCATTCGTCAAGCACAGAATACACTGATTAATCTAACCTAGTTAAAAGTGAAAAACTAAATGGGCTAATCTACTCAAGCACAGAACTTTGAAGTGATTTTAGCAAGATAGCATTGGTTGAGCTTTAACCCTAGAAAGCAATGGTGAGTTTAGTTTTAAATCCGCGTAGCACGAGATAGTTAACTTTGAAGTTTTGGTCTCTTGATATAGCAATAGTTCATTTTAACCTCAAGATCAATGGTGAGTTCAGTTTTAAACCGCGTAGCACGAGATAGTTAACTTTGAAGTTTTGGTCTCATGACATAGTAATAGTTTATTTTAACCTCAAGATCATTGATGAGTTCAATTTTAATCTTAGATAGCAATAACTTGGAAGGTGTTGCAATGCAAGCAAGAAATAATCCAGTTACTTTCTCCCTAATTAGAGCTAGGTGAGGATTTGAATGCACATCAGTTTTACTATCCCTTGGAAAGTGAAGTGTGAACTATTTAGATGCAACTAGATGGAACTAAACCTAAGCCTATCCTGCAAAACAGCTCCAGCAAACACCGAAAAGGTTAGTGTTAGCAAATTCCCCTAGAAAAGTACTAAAACCTTAGTCTATTACAGAAGCGCAGCTTCAGTGATTATATGCGTAGAAATAATCAACAGAAGCGCAACAACTATGAATGTGCCGTAACATTAAACATATGCACTATGAAAAAGAATAAATGCGCAGTAATAATGAATGCACCGTAATAGTGTTCAAAAGTGCAGCACAAATGAATAGATGCGCGATAGTAACAGAAGCGCCGTAACAGTGTGCAAAAGTGCAGTAAGAATACACAGAAGCGCAGAAGGAATGGAAGCACTGCAGAAATGGGTATATGTGCCGTAGAAATGTTCAAATGTGTCGAAATAACCTATGCGTGTTTGTGCGTGACCAGTACAGAACCTACCTTCAAAAAAAGCTCAGATTTTGATGAGATAAAGGGGCAAAGGCCCTACGCTGGGTGCCAAAAATGTAAGGGTAAAACGTAGATCAATCAATTGAATTATATAAGACCCAAACATCAATAGAATAGAAGATAACAAGAGAGATTGAAAGAAAATAGCAATGAATAACACAAAGCAAACCTTCCCTGAAATCGATACTTCTATTGTTTGCCTATTACAACTGTCATTTTGCAGATGAAGTAAGCCTTCAGAGAGTGCACTCCTTTAAGCTGTGTTCGAGGAAGTCGATGGTAAATGGCTGTTGTGATATGCAATGAAGATGAGCTTCAAAGCAAATATGTGATCTCAAGCTAGTGAATGGTAAGAGGGTGCCAAAGGCGCGTTGGTGAATTTCTGCAGAGTAACAATATCAAAAGCCTAGATGAATAGAATGGAAGGATGAAGCTTCATTTATAGACTTGGAAGAATGGGAATCAATGGTTGAAAGGAAGTATGAAGATCAACGGCTGAGGATGGTTGAGGAATGTACAACCAGTAGAAATGCAACATGTGTCCCAGCTTCATCATGAAAGAGGGGATGTGACAAAATTGATTGGAGAGTTAACTCCATTGACTGAACAGTTAACAGACTTGATTGATCAGTCAGAAGAATGAATTGTGGGATTGACTGGATTGATTGAGGGATTAACTCAATTGACAGGTTAGTTAACACTTTTGATTGATTAGTTAACTAACCTCTGATTTGAGAAGAAATAGGCCATGTGGGTGAGGGAAAATAAGGTAATTAAATATTAAATATATTTAATTACATGTGCAACCTGATGAGGTGGACAAGGTGAGGTGGAAAAGGTGAGGTGTAAAGGTGAGGTGGGTTTTTGAATTTAGAACTTAGAATAGAGGAATTTGGAATAATTAAATAATTTATGATTATTTAATTGTGTAGGACATTTAGAAGAATTTTAATTAAATAAATTGAATTTATTTAATTATGGAACAGTGAATTGATTAAATAAATTTAGAATATTTATTTAATTGATAGAAGAATGGAATAAATATTTAGAATATTTATTTAGGATGAATCGTGTCATTTTTAGACGTATATAGCTACAACTACTCCTAAAAACATGTCACTAAGTTCATGTCGACCTATTGGCTATAGATACTCCTAAACATGTCACTAAGTTCATGTCGACCTATTCAATCTTTGAACCCATTCTATGTACACTCAACATTATTTTAATTTTTTTCTCGATTGTTGTTGTCTCCTTTACCCCTTTTTTAACCATCAAGTTGTCATAGATAAATGGATATATGTTTATATTAAAGATTTAAACATAATAAAATAACTTCTAGGTTTTAGGTTTAACGGTTTAATATAAGTCATTTAGGTTAGGTCTACAAAAAGATATATTAGGGTCCTATCCTATCTAATGTGTAGGTTTTTAGCTTCATGAAAAGAGTTTTACAAATGGTTAATTTGGGACTATGAGATGAGCATCATGAACATTAAAAGCCATGAAGACTAAAGAATAAGGCAAAAAGACCTAGTAGGTGAGATATTGGGGAAGCACATTATAAGAATGTATAACTAGTTCAAGGTCTAGATATAGGGGAATAGACCTAATAGGTGAGATAATATATGTTCATTTAATGCCCAATATTTTTAAAAGTTTAGTAGAGTAGTTATGACTTTAAGCTTATTAGTGAATTGTACTATATAACTACTAATAATTTAATAACTAAAATACCCAATCATACATGGTATCAACCCACCAACAAATCTTAAAAGATGATTAAATTTAGAGTTCCTTTAATTCCACAACATGAAAAAGACATGAAGTATTCTTCATATTGAAAGACTAGATAATTGACTTGAGGAGAATAGTCTTGATCTAAAATTTAAGGAGGAGACCTCTAAAGGGAAGAAATTTATTCCTAGTCAAAAGGCTAAGAAAACATATAAGAGGAAAACTATAGGAGCATAAGGAGATGTGGAGTAAGAAGAAATTCCTTTGAGGAAGAAGATGAGAGGGACAAGCAAGCCACCTCCTTAGAAACCTTCCATTATTGAAAACCCTATCTAAGTTCTATCGAACCATGTATATGAATATTAAATGTTTAAATTAAAGATTTAAACGTAGTATATATGTCCATATGTTTAAATTAAAGATTTAAACGTAATAAAGTTAAGTTTCTAGGTTTTAGATTTAGGTTTAATAAGTCATTTAGATTTGAAATAATAGGTCATTTTAGTTTATGAAACCCTAGTTTATGAATTAGGGTTTCTAGTGTTGATGAATTACAGTTTTATGTTTTACTATTTATGAAATCCTAGTTTATGAATTATAGTTTAGTGTAAATATAAATTAGGGTTTACATTTTACTATTTTTGAAACCCTAGTTTATGAATTAGGGTTTTATGTTTTACTATTTTTGAAACCCTAGTTTATGAATTAGGATTTTATAGTTTAGTCTTTATGAAATAGGGTTTACCATTTCTGAATTAAAGGTTTATAGTTTATACATTAGGGTTTACTTGTTTTCTATTTCAGGTTGAATATATAGTTGAACATTGCAAAAAAAACAAAATACAAAGCAAAAAATAATGAAAATCAACATAAATGGATGGCCAACCAACCTGGGGCATTGGTGAAGCGATCTAAGGAGGAAGGGATGCAATGGAGGTTGAAAGTTGGGTCAATAAATGTGGGTACCTATTTTCTGGGAATGCTTTCCCTGATATCTCAAGACCTGTAGCTGTTAAAATGAAGCTACATGCCTGTTTATTAAAAAAAATATACTTTTCAAAAACAGGAACCTATTTCATAATAGGTGCCCATTTTTGCTTCGGGTGCCTGATCATAAACGGGTACCCGTTTCGTAATAGGTACCCTTTTTGTCTTAGGTACCCATTTTTTCAGAATGGGTACCCATTCCAAGCAACATTTTTCACCCGCAGAAAACTTCCATGAAATGTATACTCATCTTCTTGCTTTCACCCTCACCTTCTTGCTTTCACCCTCACCTCACAAATTATAGAAAAAATAAAACTTACCTCTTAATTCTTTACTATGCCAAAATCATCCTTCATTGAAGTGTTCATCTTCTCACCTTCACTGGCTACAACATATCTCTCACCCTTACTAATTGCAATCTTCTCTAACCATTCTTCCTCTATCACTAAAAATTGTGCCAACAAATCACCATCTTGACCATGCTCTATGGTTGTAACCTTTTCACGTTCCATCATTGTAATCACATCCTCCTCAACTACATCTTCAACCTCTTTTTTTTCTACGCACCTCTTCATCTTCCACCGATGTTGTACACAACTTTTCATTTTTCTTGATGAATTCACTACACTGTCATGCATCCAATCTATCCACTCACATTTATATTAGCCACCATTACCAAAATCCTCTTCTCTTGATAATGCCTCTAGCCTTCCCATATCATGGTCTTCTTCCTCATCAATATCCCCATCTTACTTGTTTTTGTGTAATCTTCCACAATCCACATCCCACACTCTGTAATTTGTAAACAAAATCCTCTCTATGGCTTCCTAGATCTCACTTGCTCAAGACTCTTCTCTACCTACAACAATCTCTTAAACTCTCCACAACTACTTCACTCTTTCCTTCTACCCGCAGGTCCTAGCATAGGCTATCTCACATTTGGTGCTCTGCTTGTGCACTCAAAACCACTAGCTCTAATACAATTTGATGAAGATAATACTCCCTTCTCCCAAAATCACTCACACAATCGCAACTTACAAAACAAGAGCTCACTAAAATTTAGATTGTAACATCACAAAATTCTGAAATTGCAAACATAAATTATATAGATGACAATATAAATTTATGATTTATTTGGTGTAGGAAGTAATCACTCCCACTATAACTTCAACAACAAATAAATTGTATCACAATGAAAACTAAAAAACATCAAACATTTTATTGACATTTCATATGCAAATTATCTACAACAAATCTACAATGAACTGTATAGTATTGGCCTCTCAATGACCTCTCTCAACATAATCTATCATTTTTTCTACATAGACATTCACTCATTTGTCTCTCTTTTTGTCTTGTGCCCCTATTCTTAGCATCTCTTTGTTTTTTGCATCAAGCCTTTGTTCACTCTTTCATTACCTCTTGTATGGTAGTGAATTTTCTCTTTGGCCGAGCCTATTCTTCCTTCTGGCCATTGACCCTTTCTATCTTATGCCTCTATAGATTTAATATCCTTTTCATGGTGGAATATGGATGGTTAAAACTACTAGCAGACATGGCAACTTTTGGTGTGTCAATTTTGGCATTTTAATAAATATTAAAACCTGCCTTCAAAAGAAACGTTACATTCCCCTTTGAGCACCTTATCCCCAATGTGTAGTGTAGGCATTCACATTCAGTAAAAATCAGCATATAAATCATGAAGTGTAGCCTTAAATAAGGCACCACATTTTCCCCACATAGACTTTTAAAAGAGACAAAACTTTGGTGCATAAAGTCTCCTTTATTATGAGCTCCTCTCCTTTATTTAATTTCACCATGAACGTAATTCTAGATTGGGTCTGAAATTGCTTCTATGGCTATTGTAATTTGACTAAATCTTTTAAATCACAGGATCCTTCTACTAAAACATACATATGCTAGTCAACATCAAACAAAAATTTACCTTGCAAAGCTAAGAAATGTCAATTGTGCAACAGTGATGGGTACCCAGGCTAAAAACCAACTTTGGCAATAAGTTTTCACTAGAATCTTGAAACCTCGTTGAAACTGACAGGGATGAGCATCTTAGTATTCCTAAGACTTGCTCTAAAGATTTTGGTCTCAACCATCACTAAACTTGAGATATTAATCTTTTACCAATTTGCTAGCATAAGTTAAGAAACATTAAAATATTCAAAACCTGAGGCATTTGCTCACAAAACCTTTACATATAATTCTAAGACAAATTCAACAATCTGCCTATCAAAGGATTTGTCATGAAACTTCACCAAGCTCCTAGAACAATTGTTTTACAGAAACTAACTTCACACACATCGGGACTGAATTCAAGCAACACTATCAAATTGCCTTCCTGACTGTGCTAAAAACACAATGCTGAGAAAAGCCATTAGAACCCAACAAACTAAACAAAATTGAAAAATAAACCACACTTTTTTTGGTTGATGTTGATTGCATGTGCGCTTGGGTGCTCTTGCATCACTCCCCTTAATTAAAAAATGTTAATTATTTAATCAAGTGTGGGGAGATGGGATAATGAGGGTTTAAGTTAATTAATTAAGTGATTAAATTTTTTGCCCCAACTAACGGGGAGAGGAAGAATGGATGAGTGATGCCCCCTCAAGAGATTGAGTGGAAAAAATGTGTTTTTGGGTGAACTCTCAAAAAGGAGGGAACGGTGATAGAAAAAAAGGGGGGGCTCAGAAAAAGAGGGTCAATAGGAGAAAAAATAGGTGAAAATGGATATGTTTTGTAGCCTAGGGGTGAAAAGGTCTAGTGGGGAAGTTTGTTGGCTAGTTGGGTGGATAGATGAGGTGGGTATGTTGTGATCCCTTATGTTTTGAAGATGTAGGTAGGGAATGATGGGTTGATTTGTGTATAAGATAGATTGGATAGATTGGCTAGGGGTTGACGTTGTGCTAATATGTTTTAGAGCAATCTTAAATTTTATTATAGCAAAGAGGATATTTTCACCAAGGTATAAAGGACTAGAGTGATGATGTATATCCATTTTTTTTCATAGACTTGATGCTCAAACAAAAGGGTGTCCTTAGACATGCCCACCTTAGTACAATATTGTCTAGATGTTGTTGAAAAGTGATATTGAAGAGAACTTCCAGTTTCACCATGGCTTCAAAATTGACATTCACCATGAATCACGTGTTGCAGTTCATTAACCACCATGCTCAGTTCTCTTTTTAGACTATTAGTTTAGATTCAATTTTAACTTAAATTAGCATGCTTTTTCTCTAGTTTCCTTTTGTTGAATGATACAATGTAATAGATGAACTCCTGTTTTGCCTTAGTCTTCAGATTGTTTGCTTAATGTAGTGATATGTTCTTACAACTGAAAAATCTACTTTTTTATAGCTAGCGTAGTTTGTTAAAAGTATTAATAAACTATTTTGTAATAGCTAAAAAATAATATATGCCATTTCAATTCTGAGGTGCTTTTGTGGTTTTTTAAAAAATTGCAAGAATTATTATTTGTTTATGTATTTCTTTCTTATTTTTCCTATTGTGATTAAGGGGTTAGGGTTGTTTCAGAATCTACATTTGGTATCAGAGCAGGTATTTTCTTTTGGGTTAAAGATTTAGTAGTTGGAATTTCACCAAAGATTTATCATGTCGAATTCTAACTCCTTGCCCATTACAAAATTTGACGGAAATGAGTATGATTATTGGTGCATCAAAATGATGACATTTTTGATAGGAAAAGATTTGTGGGAGATTGTTGAATTAGGTTACGAGGATCCAGCTGATTGGAATGCCCTCATAGCCATTGAAAAACAACCAAGAAGGAGACCAAGAAGAAGAATGCTCAAGCCTTGTTTCACATTCAAATAGCTCTTGATTTCCAAGAATTTTAGGTGTAAAGTCAGACAAAGATGCCTGGAAGAATCTACAGAAAGCTTACCAGGGCAGTGACCAAGTCAAGGTTGTCAATTTGCAAACATTGAAGAGAGACTTTGAGAATTTGAAGATGTAAGAAGCTAAAAGTGTGAGTGAATATTGTGTCAGAGTTAAAGATGTGGTCAATAAGATGGCTACACTTGGAGAAATTGTTAACAATGAGCCTTTGATAAAAAAAGTATTGATAACTTTCACACCAAGACGGAATTATCTTCCATAATCATAGAAGAAAGAAAAGATTTGACAACCCTTCAGTTTGATCATCTAGTTGGATCTCTTATATCTCATGAAGAGAGATTAAGAGATTCATTTGAAGGTGATGTGAAAGCTTTTTCATCCAAATTACAAATCACAAAAAATGAAGATGTCAGAAGTAGCAACAACATCAATCATGGCCAAGGTAGAGGTCAAAATCAGAATCAGTCAAGAGGAAGTAGAGGTAGAGGTGGATCAAGAGGAAGAGGTGGTTCTAGAGGATGAGGTAGAGGCAAGTTTGATAAATGAAATGTCCAATGTTACCATTGTAATAGGTATGGCCACTTTGAAAGGGATTACAGATTAAAAGAAGGTAAAAGTGTTAATTATGCTCAAGAAGATAATGAGAATCCTCCAGATCATTTATTTTTATCCTATGCCAAAGCTAAAAATAATAGCAAAGATGTTTGGTATTTAGATTCTTGATGTTCTAACCATATGTCAGGAAATGAGAAGTTGTTTTCAAATGAAAGTTTCAAATCCAAGATACAACTTGGTGATGACAAATCGTTGAAGGTTGCTACAAAAGGAGCTATGGAAGTCCATACAAAAGAAGGTATGAAGAGTGTTAAAGACAGTTATTACACTCCATAGTTAAAGCATAATTTGTTGAGTGTTGGACAATTGTTTGAGAAGAATTATAAAGTTGTGTTTGAAAATGAGCAATGTATAATTTATGATAAGAATCAGGGCAATAGAGTGGTTACAGTTGTGTCTATGAAAAAGAATAGGATGTTCCCATTGAAGTTTGGTGAACATAATAGTAACCTTGCCAATATGGCATATGAGGATACAAGTTGGTTGTGGCATCTTAGGTATGGGCATTTAAATTTTCATAGTTTGGAGATTCTAACATCACAAGCATTAGTTTCTAGTTTACCCAAGGTTGAAGAGCACAAGTAGATTTGTGAAGGATGTGCTAAAGGAAATCATGCAAGGGAAAAGTTTGCAAAGCGAAATGCATGGAGGGCCCATTACCCACTTCAGATTATTCATTTAGATATTTGTAGTCCTATGCAAACAAAGAGTTTGGGTAAGTCATCATATTTTATCACTTTTATTGATGATTACTCACAAAAAATTTGGGTTTATTTTTTGAAGGCCAAGGATGAAGCCCTTGATACATTTAAGAGGTTTAAAGCACTTATGGAAAATGAGGAAGGGTGCAACATCAAATATTTAAGAACTGATCGTGGAGGAGAATTTTGTTCAAGAGCCTTTCAAGATTATTCTAATATGCATGGCATCAGAAGGCAACTTACCACTGCCTACACACCTCAACAAAATGGTGTATCTAGAAGGAAGAATCGTACAGTGGTGGAGATGGCACGGAGTATGCTACAAACAAAGGGATTGAGCGATTCTTTTTGGGGAGATGCAGTATCTACAACAACATATATTCTCAATTAGAGTCCCACTAGTGCACTTGAGAAGATGACTCCGTATGAAACCCAGTATGAGAAAAAGCCAAATGTTAATCATTTCAAAGTTTTTGGTTGTTTAGCCTATGTTCATGTTTTTTATGAAAAGAGAGAAAAGTTAGATCCCAAAAGTGAGTCATGTATTTTTTGTTGGATATAGTGAGGAAAGTGAGGCTTACAGGTTATATAATCACCTCACTAATAGGCTTATTATGCCAAGAGACGTGATTTTTTATGAAGGGGGAGTTTATGGTCATAAAAAAGGCCATATGGAGAAGTCAAAATCTATTTTAAATGATATTATTATTGATGATATTGATCATGAACAGCCCACTAACATTTTAGTTGCAAAAGCTACAAGTCCACCAAGTAACCCCTCATCAATTCGAAGTTCAAGTCCAAGTTCTACAAAGAAGGTAAGAAGATTGAGTGATATTTATCAAAGGAGTGAAAATCAAGCACATGAAGAAAATCCAATAGGTGAGACAGTTAATTTTGCTTTATTTACCAAGGCTGATTTTGAACCATCATATTTTGAAGAAGCATGTACTAATGAGGTTTGGATGCAAGCAATACAAGAAGAGATGGATTCCATTCACAAGAATGATACTTGGGAGCTTACAGAGCTTCCACATGACAAGAAGAAGATAAGCACCAAATAGGTCTACAAGACCAAGTTTAATAGTGATAGGAGTGTTGAAAGGCATAAGGCAAGATTAGTTGCCAAAGGCTTCACACAGAGGCATGGGCTTGATTATGAAGAGACATTTGCACCTGTTTCAAGATAAGAGAACATTAGAATGCTAATTTCATTAGCAGCTCAAAATAAATGGAGCATACATCATATGGACGTGAAAAGTGCCTTCTTGAATGGGTACTTAGAAGAGGAAGTATATGTGGAATAGCCACAAGGTTTTGAAGTTCAAAGAAAAGAAAATGATGTCTACAAGTCGAATAAGGCTTTGTATGGCCTCAAGCAAGCACCAAGAGCATGGTATGCCAGGATTGATGGATACTTTCAGGATAATGGCTTCAAGAGAAGTAAGAGTGAACCTACCCTTTACTAAAAACAAGAAGTTAATGATATTCTTATTTTAAGTTTGTATGTTGATGACTTGTTGTATATGGGTAGCAGTTCTAAGATGAAGGATGAATTCAAAGTTGCTATGATGAATGAATTTGAGATGAAAGATTTAGGTCTCATGAAATATTTTCTAGAAATGGAGGTTTATCAAAGTGAGAATGAAATTTTCATTTGTCAAACAAAGTATGCCAAAGATATGTTGAAGAAATTTGATATGGTTGATTGTAAACTAGTCTCCACTCTAGTTGCCCATGGAGTTGTGTTGTGTAGAGATGATGGTGCTGAAATAGTTGATGAGATAGCTTATAGGAGAATTATTGGTAGTATTGATGTTTTTAACTCACACAAGACCTAATATTGCTTATTCAGTTTCACTTGTTTCAAGGTATATGATAGAGCCATCTAAAATACATATGAAGGTAGCCAAGAGACTTTTGAGGTATGTGGGAGGCACTTTAGATTTTGGTATTCATTACTACACTTCTAAAAGCTTCAATGTTGTTGGTTTTAGTGATTCTGATTGGGGAGGTAGTTTGGATGACCAAAAGTCTACATTTGGTAATTGTTTTTCTTTTGGTTCTGGTTTAATTACTTGGAGCTCAAAGAAGCAAAGTATAGTTTCCCTTTCTTCTACAGAAGAAGAGTATGTTGCAGCCATCTCAGCAGGTACACAAGCATAATGGCTTAGATAACTTCTTGAAGAAATAGGAGAGATACAAATTTAGCCTACAATAATTTTTTGTGATAACATTAGTGCTATTAAATTGGCTAAGAATCCAGTCCATCACAATAGGACAAAGTATTTTGATTTAAAGCATCATTTTATCCGAGATTTAGTGCAGAAGAAGGCAGTAGAATTGAAATAAATCAACACTAAATAACAACTAGCAGATATCTTCACAAAGGCAGTTGCAAAGGATCAATTTTTTACTCTCAAAGATCAGATTGTGAGCCCTCTTAGCATAAAGGGGGAGTATGTTGAAAAGTGATGCTAAAGAGAACTTCCAGTTCCACTGTGGCTTCAAAATTGACATTCACCATGCATCACATGCTACAGTTCATTAACCGCCATGCATAGTTCTATTTTTTAGACTATTAGTTCAGATTCAGTTTTAACTGAAATTAGCATGCTTTTTCTCTAGTTTCCTTTCATCAAATGATACAATGTAATAGATGAACTCCTATTTTGCCTTAGTCTTTAGATTGTTTGCTTAATGCAGTGATCTGTTCTTACGACTGAAAACTCTACTTTTTTATAGCTAGCATAGTTTGTTAAAAGTATTAATAAACTATTTTTTAATAGCTGAAAAATAATATATGCCATTTCAATTCTGAGGTGATTTTGCGGTTTTTTTAAAAACTGTAAGAATTATTATTTGTTTATGTATTTCTTTCTTATTTCTCCTATTGTGATTAAGGGGACATGGTTGTTTCAGAATCTATAGATGTGGAGGAGAAAACACAGAGCATTAAAGTCCTAATGGACAAAAGGTATAAGCCTTAGATGCAAAGGAGTGATGGTATGCAAAAGGCTATCTCTTCACGTACAAGATATGAATACTAGCTAGAGTAATAAGAACATCCAACAAACATGACATATAGCAAAAAATGACTCTTACCACATTCTATATCATCCAATTATGCACCAAGATATGGAAGATCAAGATGGGTTTTTTGAATAAGAATAGAAGAGATATAAAAAGATAAATCAAAAGCAAAAGACAACCTAATAGACAAACCAACAATCATTGAGTCTCTTTCGAAGAGTATGGATAGATGTGATTGGCCCATGCCTATTGTGGGAATGACATATCCTAAGGCATGAGTTGTGATGATATATTTTTGAAAGATAGGCTTAAGATCAAATAGTTGTATGGTGATTTGGATCTAGTTGATCAAGTGTTTGTTATAGTATGTTATTTTTGCATGCTTTTTTTGTGCTCAATCATTTTGACATGTTGTCCCCATATTTATTGCTTTGGGAAATTTTTGAGATATTTTGATTTTTTTAGCTTTTTTGAGATATTGTGATTTTTTTGTGTTTTTTTGATGAATTTTTAATAGTTGTAAGGGATTTAATTACTTTCCCTACTCAGTAGATAGAAAGTGTATTTTAAGTCATTCTTAAGGCTTTTTTGAATGCCTTGCAAAATATAATTTTTGTCTCAAATATTCTTTGTGTTTTGAGGATTTATTTTTGTTGTTTTCGTGTTTTTCTTGATATTTTAGATTTTTTTGTGTTTTCTGGATATTTGAATGTTTTTGTAGTTTTCTAAATATTTGGACCTATTTTTGTATTTTTCTGGATATTCAGATGTTTTTGTAGTTTTCTGGATATTATGTTTGTATAAGGGATTGATAGCATGCATACAAAGATCCATCTCTCCAGTGATTTGCCCTTGGCATGGAATGATAGTGGGAGGGTCATGATAGGAGGGATTTTGACACTTAATGTTTAGAATTTCATGCCATGATGTGTTAGGTATGGAGTGATAGATGATGAAGTATGGATTGACTATGCAAACAAGAACTTAGTAGATAATGAATGTGGCTGCTATGCATGGCACCTGAGATAGGTTTTCACCATGCTACTTATCCAAGGTGCCACCAAAGTGGTTTTTACCATTGGAAGACTTTATTGCACTCAGTTTTCCTTTTTTTCTTTTTTATGGTTGGGATATTTAATGGGTCAAGCATAAAACTTCTTGAGGTGTATGATGTTTATTGGCTCATCTAGAGATTGTCCCTCAAGTGTTGCTAGATGATATGCTTGTATTCCATAACTAGATATTATAACAAAAGGTTCCATCCAATTTAGTTCAAACTTACCTTATTTGTTACGATCTTGCAAGGTACTTTAGTAATCCATTAATACAATATTGTGCCTATTTCAAAGTGGTGAGTCTTGATTTTCTTATTGTAGCTTCTATAGAGGTGATTTTGATATGCCTGCAAGTGGTTGAGAGTGTTGAGGCATTTTTCATCCAAGAGTTCCAACTCATGTAATTGTCCAACCCTATACTCCTCCTCATTAATGAGATTTTGCAATGATATTCTTAGAGAGTGGATCTCAACCTCGATATGTAAGATGGATTTGGAACCAAAGATGATGGAATATGGAGTGGCTCATGTGGGGTTATAGATGCTAGTACAATAAGCCCAAAGGGTGGGGTTAAGTTGTAGATGCCAATCACAACCAACTTCATTAACTATTTTCTTAAAATTCTCAAGATGGTTTTGTTTGAAGCTTTAGCTTAACTGTTTCCTTGAGGGTGGTAGGGGGTGGAAAAGTGATGTTGGATATGGAATTTATAAAAAAGGGTTTGAACTTCTTGATTTTTAAAAGCTATCCCATCTTTAGTAATTATAGTGAGGGGGATACCATAGAGGCATATGATATAATGGAGTATTAATTTAGATATTTAAATTCCTATAGTATATGTAAGTGGAATGCCTTCAACCCATTTTATAAAATATTCAATAGTTGTGATAATGAATTTATAGTCATTAGAGGAGGGTGGATGAATGTTTTCGACGAGGTCACGCCACCATTGTGAAAAGGACCACAGAGTAGTGATGGATTGCAATTCTTGAGATGAAGCATGGATTAAGTCACCATGCTACTGATAGGGAAGGAATTTTTTAACAAATTGGTGAGATCTTATTCCTGATTCAGCCAATAATATATTGTTGTTAAGATTTCCTTTGCAGTTTTAGAAGTCTCAATATGATCATTATGTGAACCCATGCAAGAAAATGCATGTGACTATTAATTGATATCTCAAGACTATCCTTGGTTCTATCATTATTGATTTGACATGGGGAAAAGGTTTTCCAATGTCAAACTTTGTCAATTTGGTTGAAAGAGTTTCACAGTCTCCTTGTCGGCTTTTCTCAGTGTTTGAAGCTGATGTGAGAAAAAGGTTGTGATAGGGGAGAAGGTCCAAACTCACTCTTGTGGTAATGTTACCATTGAGTCAATATACATTTTATATATTTATTAATTACAACATAGTGATAAAGATATTAGTTTTTAGTAAAATATTATTACTTATCTATTTGTGTTAGAATTTATTTTAGAAGCTATCCTGATGATCATGTAGGAGAGCATTTCTCCCACAACCCTCAAAACAAGGAAGAGTGGGGAGTAACCCTCATGTAGGAGCATCCCAGGTTGCAGAGCAATCTTGCATCAGCAAAAATATTTGCATCCTTTTGTTTTCTTTCATTTTTAGTTCAATTTAGTCATTTGTAGTTTCAGCATTTTCTACCACATTTTCATATTAGAGCTCATGGAGTAGGAATTAGTATCTACATAGTGTCATCTACATCATATTTAGATTTCAATTGATTTGGATTTGTTTCCTAAAAGTTATCACTATTAGAAGATCATCAGTTTTTACAGAACATAGCATCCAAATAGTCAATTGAAGGAGAAGGTTTGCGAAGAACTTTTGTGACTTGTGGAGCCTAATGGAGAATCATACATGGGACACAAGGATCAAATAGACCTTTCTTGAGGTCCCCACCAATTTTCATTCATTTTCTGAGCAATACCATGTGCTGTAGGCTAACGTACTTGTTTCTACGTGTTACATCTTTTTATTGGATTTTGTAACCTATTATTGCCAACGTGGAGGATTCTATGAGCTTGAAGATGATATATATAGATCTCTTAGATGCATTAGGAAGTCATTTAATAGTTCTCTTAAGATAGATAGTGGAATTCTTTCCCAAAGGCACTTTCAATGCCATGTCTTTCATATTTATTATAACCTGAAAGGTAGGTCTCTGAGCCCTTTGATTATAGCCCACATTTTGTCAGCATATGAGCATTGTAATCCTTTGATATATTGAATATATGAATCTTCCATTGCAGTCCATAATTGTGTTATTTTTCATTGTGTTTACTCTATCTTCATGGTTCAGATAGTTCATTCTTTGGACCCTCCTACCATGATTGCACCAAACCCACTTGGTCGCGGGGGTGACTGGGGTAGTTGGCCAATGGCATGCCCTCTCGAGGAGACTTTTGTAGAGATAGTTATGCATCATGGGTCAGGAGAGTGGGGAGAATCTCATACTCTCTAAAGAGATAAGTGATAGTATACTTGTTAGTTATTGTTTTGGTTATTCTCTATTGTTCGGTGTATGGCATGTATGCTTCAACAGACAAGAATGAAAGTAAGGAGAAAACACAACCTTGGTGAAATATAGTTCATGTAGGAACTAAAGGGATTTTGATAAAATTTGAGATAGAAGTGCTCAATTAATCCTTTATATGTTCTATTATGATACAAAATGGAATAATATGTATTCTAGTTCTCCTTTGGGCTGCCACTATGTTGTGCGGTGTTGCATGCTAGCCAGGGCCGAACCCCTATGTTGTGCAGGTTGTTTGATTATGTTTGATATAGGATAGTTTCTTGAAATGAATCTGTCATTGATATTCTAATTTGTATTCGATAGCCTTGATATCGTTACTCGAAGCTTATTATTGTTATTTCCTAATTGTGATTCGACAGTCATGCTATCATTATTCCAAGTTTCCTATGGTTATTTCCTTACTATGCTTCTATAGCTTTTCTATCAATGTTTAGAGCTTATCATTGTTATGCCTATACTGAGCTTGGAAAGCTATGTTATTATTGTTCGAAGTCTAATAGTGATATTCCATACATTGCTTCAATATCTATGCTATCATTATTTGAAGCATGTCTTTGTTAAACTTAGTTATGTGTTGATAGCTTGCTATCGTTTATTTTAATTATTATATGGCTCACCAAGGAAATTAAAAGGTGGCGGCCAAGGTCTATGACTATGTAATCATATTTCAATATGTATTATAATGCTAGGCTGGCTGAGTCTACATGAACATAGAGCCTCAACCATGCTCATTGTCATCATGATAGGAATGGATAATAAGGGATATTAGGGTTACAAACTTGACCCTATGTTGTTAAATAATTACTTTGTATTATAATATTTCTCTCTTATTTGAGAGGTAGTCAAGACTATTTAATATGTTTCATGGTTATTGTATGGCCGTTCACTATTAAAATTGTGTTATTACCACATTGTTACACCTCGTTGGTGGTTGGATGAGAATAAAGCCACCAACCAAGGTACTCATTTATAAATTGTAAGCTAGTGAGGTTGTGTATCATAAAGAAGCTCTCAACAACCTTGAGTTGGAGTAGCTTAAAATAGAACTATTGTTCTTTAATGCTTGCATGTTGCTATACAACTTGTCAAGTGGTAGTCAAAGAAACCTTTTGTTAGTAAGGTTGAATGATACAATGTTATTATGGAACTATTTTGTAAGAACTCTAGTTAACCTTCGTGAATGAAGAGAGTTCATGGGACTTGATATAAATAGTTACTATTGTCAAATATGTGGTAGTCTCTTAATTCCCAAGGACAAGATTGTTATATCTTATGGGGTTAGAGATGGATAACCTATTTATGGACAAATGTTGGTAAACTTTCTACCTTTTATTGTTGACTTTTGAATAAGCCACTTGTAAGGTTATTATCAGGGAGGATTAGATGAGTCCTTAGCCCAGATGAGTTCCTTAGAGAACTTTTAGAATTATAACAAATTTCTCTTGTGTTGATACTAGATATCAAACTATTACAAATACAAACTTTTGCAATAAGGAATAGGGTGACAGGTAGTCACAGTTTCTGGATTTGTAGTTGAAACATGAAGTCTTGTATTGAACTCTAGAAATTGGAGTTAGTAATCTAGTTAGATGGACTAAGAATTACCTAATGCTATTGATAATGTATATGTGTGTATTTATCCTAGTCTAATGAATGATACCAAGTCAAATTGACTAAAGGAAATGATGAATAGACAAGTATGTCTAAAATCTCTATAGGATGAGATAGCTTCTAAGTCAAGTTAGAGTGTGTGAGCAATCGACTACGTTCATTGTGAAATGCCTATGTATATTAAATATTTGGCCAAAGTAATGCATCCATCTCTGCATGCATTAATCAGTTCAATGTGTTCTAGATGGCATAACTCTTCTAGTAGTGTCATACATAGTTAGAGTGGATCTATAGTTGTATGACTGTGACGAATTATGAAGGACACAACACTAGAGACTTAGATGGAAAACCTACTGGTTCCTTATATCTATTTCCTTTGTGAAGGGTAGGGACGCTTCCAGGTAGGAAGTTGTGCTGGGGACCGCTAGTCTATGGTTGGAGGAAAAGCACTCAGGTGATGCTTTCCATCCCAAGCAGATGACATGTCGAGGCTTATGAAGGTAGATGTCAAACTCTAGATGTAGTATATTCTATTATATGACTTGTTAGTCAAATATTTTATGTATAACTTATCATTATTGCCATGAGCAAACATTTTGACTGTATAGTGAAAGGATTCACTAATATGTTATCTTTGGAATATGTTGTAAATTTTAGTTTTGAAGTTATCCAGAAAAGATATACATTTTATTTATTGATTTTGAAATTGTTTATTGTTAATAAAAACGTGATTATGTTGATCATGACTATTTACTTAATGGTAAATTAAGTTGATTATTTTGGGTAATATGAGTTGACATATTACATTTTTTATATCTAGAATTATAAGACAAAGAGGGCCCTAAGGAAGAGGTAGAAGCACCAGATATAGTGGAAGGAAGGGCCTCGAACTGGCTCATTATTTGTTGGTCATCTCTAAGAGTAGTGCACAATTGTGGAAATGGAGAATATCACATAAGAAGGATCTTATCATAAATTTGATGTTGAATATTCTTGATGAAGACTCACTACACATCAAAATCTACAAGAAGATACAAAATTTGAGAAAATAGAGATTGGTATCGAAAGATGAAATTGATGTCTTTTTCATTAGGACCATGTTTTCAGTGAACTATGTAAATGTGACTTGGGGGTTGATGTTCACCTTAAGATGTTGTATAAATAGATGAATAAGTTGGTCAGAGGAGTGAACAAAATGATTAGGGAAGGAGAATACTAATCAAAGGAGGTATTCTTTGAAAAGAAATTTGTAGCTATAATAAACTATCTCCACTTACCCTTGTGAGAGAAAAATATGTAAACAAGTATTCAAAATCCAAAATTCAAAAGAATAGACAAACATACCAGCAAGATGACACAAGATGTATCTTGGTAAAATCCTCACGAGGAAAACAAAAGGCCTCCAAAATCATCCACACTCAATGTATTATCTCATGTAGAATGATTATAATAAACTTGTTGGTTCCCAAACTTGTAACACATTAACATCTGAAGGATCATGTAGATCTAACAAATGAAACTAATACAAGATTGGCCAATGAACAAGAGACTAATTAAACTAGGGTCTCCTCTATACTTTAGGCTCTGCAAAGCCTAGGTGGGTCCTCCCTCACAGACACTATCTAAAAATGATACACCATCATAGGATATAGTCTCAAGAAGACATAAATTTTCACACTAAATACCAGGGCATTTAAAGATCAAAGCATTTATAAAAAAATCCCTATAATCTTTGGAAACTAGGGATGGAAATTGTAAATAATTACACATAACTTACCACAAAAATGAGATATGGCATCTTAAAAGGTGTTGTGGTTGGTGGACGCTTGGTTTGAGATCGGTGCATGTTTAGGGAAAGAAAAGTTAATTATTTATGCAATATTTCACAACATTACATCAATCTGATAGTCAATTCAAGATTTATTGAAATAGTATTGCCTTGATAATAAACATGACTCACTTAAGGCTGGTACTTTTGCATCCACTCTTAATTATCCACTCACACTGCAAAAAACATCATCATTCTCCATGGAAGATTTACTCCATTCCTTGAATGGAAACTAACACAAAAATATTTATGATAGCAAATGTGGGCAAAGAAATTAATAGTCCTTGATCATTAATTTCAAATGAATGTTTATAGTAGATAATAGAGATGGATGGCATAAATCTACATGTTACTTATATACATTCATTTAGATAAAATATATTGTAAAGAGGTTCCATATAAGTGACTAGCTACTCCTATTACAAGCTATAGCAATTCTACATCCTTTGCTAATTTTCCCAACCAACCCTTGTACAATTGGAACTCATCCATTTTGTATAAGAAAGGGGTCAATACAAATGTGTCAATGACTAACACATGTCATTCTTATGTTTTTCCCAAATGTCCCATCCAATAGAAATGGTTGCAACAACTAGGCATTACTTGAGGGTAGTTTCCCATATTTTATAGCCAAGATGACACATCATAAGAGATTGACTTCATCTTGATACAATCAAGATGAGATACTGGTTGTTGTTGGCAATGGATGTGACAATGGGGCATTTGGAAAGGTGCACCTCTCTTGAATCCCTAAGCACTTCAAACAATAGTCAGAGACTGGGATTCAACGGACTCAGCCACCATGTGCTCTCCTGATGTTGAAGGTAGCATGAAAGAATCCATTTTCTTTAGGTTGAATTAGGAGAGGAAAAGACTCCTTCCCAACAAAAACCACATGTTTCACTAGAAAAGTACTCCACACCATTCTATGGGAAGAAGTAGACAAAGAGCAAATAGACAAGATTAAACTATCTTCCCATAGAACTAGGACACTAAGAAGTAACAAAAGGGCCTGGGTAGAGAATGGTCCTCCCTAAGTGTTAATAAGTTCCCATTGTCCATAGGAATAACTAGAAAGACACCAAAGTCTTCAGGGATCAAATTGGAATGTGTTCATCCCAATATGAGGCTATTCAAAACATATAAATTTCCTTTTTAGAAAAAAGACTTGTATGGATTTGGAATGATTCTTCAAATGTCATACTTCCTTTTATAGGTAGATCCTAGGTTGCAGCAGTCCTCAAGAATACATACAATGCTAACCAAATCCATTAGATCATTTGTATTTAAATTCATGCAATTATGCCACTGAAGGCATTAATGAAAGGTTGTCACACATGCAAAGAAGATTTTCTCAATGTTTCAAGTGATGCAGTAATTCCATATCATAACATATATTTTTGTGCCTAGGTGACATGCTTTATTTCTAAACCACTTGCCTTCGAAAACCCTACCCCTATGCTAACATGGACATCATATTTAACACTAAAATGTGTCTCAATCCTCCCCATGGGACTACTAATTCTCACCTTGCTCCAAAGAGTTCATTTATTTTAGACATCACACTAAACTAGACCTACTTGGCTTCCCTGTGATAGATGTAATTAAGGCTCAAATCCCTAATGCATAGAATTACATCTTGATCACATCATGATGTCCTTAAATGACCATTACTAAGAGATGGGGCATTAAACATGCTTCAGGTGCTTCAAATTGTTCAATCTCATAACTTGACATCATAGTTATCAAAGATACCATTTATTGTACACCATCTATGAAGCCCCCTCCTTGAATATCATGGGCCCATCTCCAGAATACCAAGTAACTTTGAACATTCAAGTGCAATAATTAGGCTTCAAATGGTAAAGGAATTAGTAGATAAAACTAGTGCAGGGGCCAGTAGATACATGACAAAGTGGACACACAATGGGAAACTTAAAAAAAATCAACTGGATAACACAAGTCACTAACAAATTAGACACTTGATTAAAAGAACTTAGGGATTGAAAGATGAGTCCTCAAGCATGGGAAATTAAATAAAAAAATAAGAACCTCCATGAATACTTCTAAAACATCTAGCTCCCTAATTGCACTCCTCATGAATAAGAAAATGAGAAAAATGTAGCCACAGATCCCAATCCATGCTTCCTCTCCTCACATATGCAACCTACAAGAGATGCTCAATTGAACCTTAGCTAACAAGCCAAACATTATACAAGCCAACCTCAAAAAACTACTAATGTGCTTGATTTTATTGAAATAAGCTTGCACAAAACCACTAAGTGGTATTGCATAATCATGTCCCCCTGATTTACTTTTTGGTACTATTAACGGGCAGGATTGCACCCATTATGCAAAGCTATGAAGCTCAAAAATCCTGTGTAACATGGGATCAAACTCAGGTTGTGGGTGACCTATGGTGAGCTTGAACCTCCAAATTATGGGTTGGTTCCCTTGTAATTTTCAATGGATTTAGAACTCGATAGGAAAAAGGGTTGAAAGGATCTACTAAAAGCACTAAAAATTGTAATTTAAAGTGTGGTAATGCACCTAATTTGATGGAAAAACTACAATTCTAACTCACAATAAATCTCAAAAAATCTATCCACACAGTCTACTTTTTGGTAATATGATCACAAAATGATTCTAAGGGAGGATGCAAATAACTTTCTTTTTGAAGGAAAATAGGTTTCTCACAACATGAAAGAAATTTTATTCTAATTGCACAACCTAAGACCTATGATTTCAATATTTTTCAATACATGCAAGTAGAAATGAGACAATGATTTTAAAGGTTCTGATATTAAACACAATAAAATCCCATCAAATCATTCACAAAAGTAGCACTAATGGAAATGTAAACACTTGATTTAGCTAAAATATAAAGGAACACTTGCATAAAAAGACAAAGAACAGAACCTGTAACCTGTTGTAATCTCTATAAATTTGCTAAATATGAGTTACAAAACCTTCTTCTCTCAGCAATGTGTGAGAGAAAAAAGGAAAGAACTAAAAAAAACTAAGTTTTTCTTACAATATATAATGTGCTCTCTCAAAAAAACTTAGAAAGGTCAACTACAGTTAACTACCTCTACAAATAATCTCTCAAAACTGATCCATGAACAAGAAAGAAAATCCCTAAAAATAAGGGCTATAATTGTCCATAATCAAGCTAAAATTGTTCCAAACTGCTCCTCTCTATTAGTTTGACCAAGAGGTGGACCAAAATCTCCAATTTTGACCCAAAAACCCTGCAAGGAGCTCCAAAGACCTCAGTTAACTCCATCATCCAAATTTGCATGATTTTGGGATGACAAAGCAATGTGAGCAAAGAATAAAGTAATTTTAGGATGATTACTTTACTATGAGTTACAATTTGTTCTATCTTTTTGATTTTACAATTTGTGACAAAATAATAAAGTAATTTATAATTATATTACTTTATTATTTGTTTATATTGTTTTAGTTGCAAAGTCATGCAAAAGATGAATGCATTTGTCTTTTAAAATATTTAAAAAACAAATAATAACTCCTTATCTCTCCCTTTGTATTTACATGATTATACTAATGTATCAATGATGATGCCAAAATCAAATCAAGCCTTCAAGTCTCCATGCATGCAAAAGATAAAAATATCCTCTTTTACCTCCTTATGCCTCCTATGCATATATAGTGATTGTTTGCACAATTAAACTACTTAAAATTTGGTAATCAACACTTGTTTTATGTATTTTGGTTTTCTACATGGTATTAGAGAGGTTTAAGTTCATTGCTAGTTCATTTGTCTTTTGAAGTTCAGTTGTGGGACCACTTAATTCATTTGATTAATCCTTTTGCAAACTTTGGCATCCAAGCAAGCATGTCTCTATTTTCTTCTTGTGACTAAGAGGCAGAAGTCAAATCTAGCTTCCTTCACACAATGATAGACGTGGAGGTTTTATGTGATGTTGTGGAAGTAGCTGAGTGTTTATTAGGGCATAGATTGGATGTGCCTGTAAAGGGGCGATTAGAGGGTGACCTTTTTGCAACATGTGGTTTCCTATTTGAACCTAGTTGTTTGTAGTTTAGATGGGTGACTGACTCATTTCTTGTTTGTAGCGACTGGTCTATAGTTTGGATGTTTCCTATTTTGCAGCGATGAGTTTGTAAGTTTGATGCCCTTGTTTCCATCATCTCTGAATAGTGTCTTCATTCTTCATGCACATGCCTCTACCAGTATTGTCTATATCTTTGTGTTTTGTATTCCTTGTGAATGCTACGAATTCTTTTGGCAAATCTACAAAGTATGTAAAAAGGCATTTGAAGGAGCTTGTATGGAAGGTACGCACTAAAGGCATTTGTTATGGTGCCTTTGAAGGCTTGAGCCCCTGCACCCAAAGATGTGGATTGAAGCCCATTGACCTTGCCAATACGCAGCACCTGTGCTTATACCGACTTGCACTCTGCTCATTGGCAGCGCCTGTGTTTATATCATCTTGTACTCTACTCACAGACAATGCCCTATACACAAGGGATCTCAACATTATAATCTGCCCTGCATATGCCATACTCTGCTTTGTGCCCTAACAGAAGGATTTTTTCACCATGGTTGGGTGATTCTCTACCTCGAATGTGCCCTCATAGAGGGTGCCCTCATTCATGATGGTAGAGAAGGATCATGTCATAGGCCGAAGGCAAGAAGAAAAAGCCCATTCTCCTTTGATTTCATTTTGTTTGAAGCCCTTGTTGTTGTGAGAAAAGGCCACCCTTGTTTTAAAATCATCGCAACTTGAGGTCGTTGGATCATCTAGCAAGAAAAGAGGCTGATCCACATTATGTGAAGGCATTTTCTGCGACCAATCTGCATTCCCTTGTCTGACCATCATCGCCATTCCCATCTCATTTCCCCTATTTTTTGATATTTTCTCTAAAGGCATTGTGCCCTAGTCTACCTATACCCTATTTAGGGCTTTGCATTTTTTGGGCTTCCTTAAATTATTTTTATATTTTTTCTTAGGATTTTCAAAAGTTAGCCACTAAAATAAAACTACAACTACAAAAAAAGGGGGGTAATTAAATATCGGGTAGAAAAAAATTATTTTTTCAGACATTTAAGTTTGTTTTATAGATGTTTCTGTAAGTATAGACATTTTAATTATTTAAAAAAAACTAAGAACTTTTATAAAGTGTTGCATTTAAGGGGGGAAATTAAGCAAAGGGAATTTTAAACATGCACTAAATTATAAAGTGCCAAAAATGGGGGGGTCACCTAATCTAGGTTGCCTAATTGTGTTGATTTCTATTGTCTAACTAATTAACTTGTTCTAATCATAGGATATGAAACCCACTCTTATGTAATCAACCTAAACAAGGGAAACTATAAGTCCTAGTGTGAAGGCATCCTAAAACATCTTAGGATCTATAATCTCATACCCCATATGTATGGAATTATCTCTGAACCTGGTAAACAATCTTAGAAGGCTAAGTGGTATAATCATCGTGATCACATTGTTGGATTGATCAGTTTATATATACCAGATGCCAAGTTCTATGCCATCATGGATATTGATTGTCCACATGCATTATGGATCAAAATTTGAGAGATATATGGAGACTTGAATGTTTCTCCATTCCCACATGATCCTACATCGATCACAACTCACATCCCTAATCATGATACAAAAACAAAATATTCCAGTGACATAAAAGAAATCATCACTCCTACTATTTCTTCATCAGATTCTAGAGTTGCTTCCTTGAAAGCTTCTGGTGCTTCTTTGCAATAGGATATCATTCTTCCTAGCACTATTAACTGGGACAAATTTCTACCTAACATCATTTGTCTATTTGTAGAGTCCCACATTGCTAACATGGAAGCACACATTGAGGACATCAGTCTTCTCTTTGATGATAGTTTTGATGAAGCTGCATCTACATTGTCCACTTCGAATATTCATTCTCTACATTGTCCTACACATGGTTTTGGATTGTCATCATCCTCATCTATTGTGCATGCACTTGATTTGATTATGGCATCCTTCAGCATCGACATGGGGACACCTGAGCATTCTTTGAAGGCATCAGAATGGGCACAATCATCCTTGGATTATCTTCAACATGATTCAAGATCATACACACATCTCTTTGCATGGGAAGATATCCTGCATCTTTAGGTGGTTTCTTTTCTTCCCAAGGGAAGGAACATTGTTTGACATTCTTGGATCTACATCTGCATCATTTGTCGACTATTCAGGATCACTGCAACAAGACGTATTATGGGGGGTCTCATAGACCTTATATCATTTTCTCTTTATGGGGGGAATCCTATATTGTACTTAGTGAAAGAAGTAGTACGTCTTTCCCTGTATAATTTCTCTCTTTTGGAGGGTAGTTTTTTTCCCACTAGCTTTCTACCTTTCTCCATTTCTGAGAGATTTGCATTGTGCATGGGTACCTCACGAGGCTTTGTAGCGGCCCATTTCATTGATGCCCACCAAGTTATGCTTAAGTGGGGTGTTAGTGTATATCTATTTAATATATATTATACACATAGGTTTAATTCTACTTAGGTGAGTCATTGTACAATCTTGACACATGTCAAGGTTGTTAGGAGGTTAGTAGAGGAGTCATTGAGTCTCCCACTAAATGAGCCACTCATGCTAGTTTGTAGGGAGTCAACCTGATGACCACTCTTAGTTGTAGAGCCCTTCTCTCAACTACTAACTACTTTTGGTCTCCATATGTACTCTTTGTTTGCACAATCAAACTACTTCAAATTTGGTAATCAACACTTGTCTTATGCATTTTGGTTTTCTACAGCTAATATAAGACATGGAGAGTTACACACGCCGTTATCAGAATTGTTGTGTGGGAAATGCCAAATTTATGATGTGGAAGATAAGGTTAAATGTGTTTATAAACTTGTCCTATAAGAGGCGTATGTGTCACTCATCCTATAAAACAAGGTGGGTGATTGTTATGATAATTTGGAGAGTATACAAATACCAAATGAATTTTATGTGGTGGTCACCATGATCTATGACTTAAGTCCCTCTATTATTGTTCTGACATCCTAGAAAATGTAGAGATTGTAGAGTGAATTTTGTTGTATGGTGACCATGACTTGTGACTAAAATAACTTTATATCCTTCATCATTCATAATTTCACAACATATATGTGTTTTTCTCATCAATGAATATTGTGTACTACAAGAACCCACACACAATTCATTGAAGTGACACACAATTCCTATTAACTATGGAATGCCTATTTTTTCATGCATGGAGGTCATCTTAATTGGAAGAGGTAGTTAAGGTAATAACACCAAGTTCCTCAATAGTTAAGATAAACTATATGCAAAGAAATTCAAAAACTAAAAATACCAACTTCATTAAAGAATGATGAAAATTCTATACAAAGAAAGTTTAAAACATCAAAATTTAAAACCATAAAATGTGGTTCATCAATAACAAATAGTGCATAGAGAAACTAAAAAATTAGAAAGATCTACATCTCATTCATCAATGATACTTTTCTATACAAAGTAACTGAAAAGATTAACAATAAATAAGTTTGGACAACCCCTCTTGTGGTATATATGACTTTTATCATCTTTGGCATATGTTCAATTTGAGTTAAAATATAAGAAAATTTTCTCTCATGAGTATTTCCATATTGCAAATTCAACTTTGAAGTACTTGTATGCTCAAGTATTTTGTCCTTGTTTCTATACCCTTGAACTACATCTACAACATACACCTTATGTGAAAGACTAACATAAACATGGTTCAAACCCCTAGTATACAAAATATCCCATTTGCTAATTTTAGTGCACAAATGGGGACAAAAACTACTTTTTTTCACTACATACATCAAAATCTAATTTGAAACTGAACCATTATGGCCAAATAGATATAAATAAGGGAATCAAAATTAAAATTGAACTATTATGGCTACAAAGATTAAAAGAGTTGATAAACTACAATACAAATTCACACAACATAGTGTAGATATTTTCACATCTAAAAATGAGATAGACAACATTTGCTAATCCCAATGATCATTGACTTTGCATTAGTGGAAAAATACAAAGGATTGGAAATAAAGAAAGTATTTAGAATGCATTGAGAAAGATATAGAGGATCAAAGTTGGATATTGCACTACATTTTCAAACTTTGGAAAAAGTATTGTACCCATTTCTAATATCAATGCTTACAAGCTTTTAGATCATCATTCCAACAAAAAATATGGGAGATAAAGTGAGAACATTTAGAGATTAGGGTTGAAATATTAGACATTACTGACCTCAAATCCAATCCTTCTGTTGAATCTTCAAGGGAAGATACACATCAGATAAATACTAAAAATCAAAGGAGCTCAACACTTGAATTTCAACCTTTTGTTAAATCCTCCCAGGTCCTCCTCAAGCAAGTCCTTTGCAGTCTTAACATCCTTATCTGTCATGGATAAACAACATCGGTTAGGAATGTGGTACTTGTCCATGTCTAAGGGTCGAATCCCCAACTACTTAATATCTAGCTGTCATAAAATTCAAACTGTCATATGACATTATCTTGGACCCACACATGTAAACAAACATAATCTTCATAACAAGAAGGAGGAGGAGGAGGAGGAGGAGGAGGAAGACGAAGAAGAGGAGGAAGAAGAAGAGGAGGAAGATGAGGAAGAAGAGGAAGAGGAAGAGGAAGAGGACTTAGAGGAGGAGGAGGAGGAGGAGGAGGAATGTTTCTAAATATATATTTTTAATTTTGGAAAAAAAATGAAGGATGACTAATATTTGGACAGCGAATTTTTTTTTTTTAGGACTACCAAATTTTTAGTGATGTGTGCACATATACAAGGAGGAGGAGGAGGAGGAGGAGGATTCTAAATATTTTTTTTAATTTGGAAAAAAAATTGAAGGATGACTAATTTTTGGATGGCAGAAACTTTTTTTTTAGGACTACCAAGTTTTTGGCAGTTACAAGATGTTTGCACATATACAATGGTCTATCAGTCAAAAATACATCATAGATAATTTTGTCACCATCACAAATATTTCTAAATCTATTTTTTTATATAAAATTAATTTGAGAAGAAGAAAATTACATAGTGGGATATACATTTTGTAAAAGTTATTTGCAACCATAGTCACATAACCAAAAAGGCAAGTAAAATAAAATTTTATTTTCTAAAAAGTATGAGAAACAATCAAAATGTACAGGTTAATAAAAATAATACCCACACATCCTAACTTCATGTACTTCAAGCTCCTAAATAGTAAATCAGATTTTCATGAAAATTTTAGCATATCTTCGTATTTGAGTTAAGCTATTATTTGGACTTGTGGGTATTAATGATGTAGCTTAATAGCTACATCTTCACCGAGTTGTCCAAAAACACCCAAAAAATAGTTACACTGAAACATGTGTACTAAGGCTAGTATAACTGATCATCCTATGTGTCACCATATGATTGGTTGTTTCTTTGATGAGACATGTAAACTATATTTTTACATAGGTATTGGTTCCTTATTAAATTTTTACTAGTATATTATTTATCAACTACTATTCTTTTAAGATATTTAATTGGGGATCTAAATGCGTGGACACCATAACTATCCACAACAACTATTAGAACATGGTTATATATTGGATACTCTGCCCACTAGTGAGGACCCAACCGTAAATAGCCGGTGCGTTGTAAATGACTGGCTGTACAGTTTTTTCGACAAGTCTTGCAGTTGACTGCACCTAACAACATTTTCAGCTCAGCTCCTTTCAACCTTTCCAGCCGTAGTACTTGTAGACAGGATTTCAATTGTTTTCGACCAGCCATACAATTTTCGACCAACCGATTTCTTACAACACACGGACTGGTTAGGATGTTCCCTAGTGAGGCTTGCCTCTCATGTCAACTGGCGTAGGAAATTTTTTGCCGCTTATGAGATGAGACAACCACTAAACCTCAAGTTCGGGATTGACCGTCCATAAACGCTTCTACTCCCTACATTACTTACATATACTTTTAGTTTGTCTGCATCGTTATTGTCAATTCCATGTTTATGAGGAGTACATTTTTTATTAACGATACGGCTGAAAGTAAACAGCCACTACATGGGGCTCAACCGGCTATTTAAGCCGGCCTTGTCACCATAAACAGTCAGCTCGTTAATCTCAAGGACGAGGAGTTTAAACTCTTTCCCGGAGTATTAAATTTCGTATATATTCATTTAAATCGCTTACAAAGAAAACTATGTTTGAATTAAATTTGGGAAGCTAGGCTCAGAATAGTGTTGTACAGAGTAATACGAAATGGAATTCCATCCATTGAATTTTGGATTGCTGTGTACAATTCTTCTAGCGATGGGTTGCTTTTTGGAGGGAAGCTGCGCTTTGGGAGTTGGTAATCGACTGCGTGGTAGTTTTCTGGAGAAGTTACAGAGATCTCAAATAACTAATTCTTATGTTTCAAGTCTAAGCATGGAGTACAACTATATCCAAGTTATAGACCATTTTGGATACAGGCCAGAGAGCTATCAAACCTTTCCCCAACGATATTTCATAGACAAGTCCAACTGGGATGGCCCTCGAAACAATTCTCCCATATTTGTATGGTTGGGTGGCGAACATGACATCACAACCGACTTAGGCACGGGCATCATGATAGATCAGGCTCATAACTTCAAAGCTCTTTTGGGCTACATAGATGTAGTATTATAATTTCTCATCAATTCCATATTACAGAACAAGTTGAGTACGTACAGTCATTGTTTTGGTGTGGTGAGGTATGTAGCACCGTTATTATGGGACGTCAATGCCATTCGGGAGAAAGGAGACGTATGCAAATGCGAGCACAATGGGTTATTTGACATCAACGCAGGCCTTGGCCGATTATGCGACCGTCATTGTCGATTTGAAGAAAACATTAAATGCTGAGAATTGTCCTGTTGTCATGTTTGGTGGATCCTATGGTGGAAGTAAGTAGGATTAAATCATTGAAATTTGAAATGGTATTATGCAGTGCTAGCTGCATGGTTTCGCCTCAAGTATCCGCACCTAACAATCGGCGCCCTCGCATCATCTGCTCCTATCCTTTACTTTGACGATATCACTCCCACCTATGGTTTTGGCAGCGTTGCCACCAACGATTTCAGAGTATGTTCATTCATCTCTCAGCTTAATTTCACCCATATTATCATTAAATCTGACTTTTGAAAATATGGAGCAGAATGTAAGCGAAATCTGCTACAGAAGAATTAATGAATCGTGGGATATGATGGACAAAATTGCATCTACCCCTCAAGGCTTGCTAAACCTAACTAAACTATTGAACACTTGCGAGTAAGTAACAACAACGCACTCTTCTTACCTTATATTACAGAATCACTTGACCGGGTCTTATTGCTGTAGAAATATTACAAATAAGGGCACCCTGTACGACGTGCTTGAATCAATGTACGAGGGCGCAGCGCTGTATGATTTCAAACAAGTTAAAGGAGTAATACGCTTTCCAAATCTAGTCTCTATACCAAGTTTATTGCTTCTTAGTTCTCTTATGTAACCTTGGTTTACTGCAGATCTGCAACGTTATCAATAGCCTACTCGGAGATGCAGACACTATTAGCAGAATAGCTGTTGCCGCAAATTACATGAATGAAGGCCCATGCTTGGATTTAAGTCTATTTAATTATCCCGGATGGGACTGGCAGGTCTCTGAGAATTCTTTCTTTTATTAGAACGAAATGAAATTAGGCTATCTGTCTAACAGCTTTTCTTAATCCGCAAACTTGCACTGAGATGGTGTTTCCAATAAGCAATGCTCCTGGCATGACAATGTTACCTTCATCTTTGATATCAGGTCCTATTCCAGGGAATGCTATCTTAAACACGGAGTCCTGCCACACCAACATTGGGCAACAACTAAATTCGGAGGACACGTATGTAAATTTTAATCTACTAACGAATCTTGTCGAAAAAAATTGCAGTGAAGTTGTTAAGGAAAGTAAGATTGTCTAGAAAGAAAGCAAGTTTTCTCTAGAGTTTTCCACAATAGAAAGTTTGGCTTTCTCTAGAGTTTTCCATAAAACTAATAGAACATTCTGACTTTTTAGAATTAAAATATAAAATTATCTAGAAAGATGGAAGTTTCCAAGCTTCAAGTTTTTGTAATTATATATATGATTGTACAAAGCTATTGTACACGACATTTTTGGATGAAATATAATTCAAGTTAGATAAATGTTTTTTCTGAGTTTATTGACTTTGTTTTGCCCTGTTTTTTTATTTGTTGTTATGTTTTGTTATTTATTGGGCCTATTCTATCATGGTATCAGAGCCTGGTTCAGCTAGATTTTTTTTCCAGGGTTAGCTAGAGGTTCAATTGCAGGGCAGATAGATTGCTGGAAGTGATATTTGTTTGTAGGGCTGTTATATTGCTGGAGTGATATTTGTTTGAAGACTGATTTTTTTTTTGGCTAACATGGGCTCTACAAATGAAGTATTGCCAATATTTGATGGAAGTGGTTTTGCAGATTGGAAGATTGCAGTCATGAATGCTCTGAGAGAAAAGGCTCTATGGAGGATAGTGAACAAAGAAATTTGAGAAGTCCAAAGTGAAAAAGAAAAGGAGCTATGGAAATGCAAGTTGGATCAGGCTAGAGGTATTATTAGTAAAGCTTTAAGCCCCAATCTCAATAGAAGATTTGTTGATATTGATAATCGAATAGAGCTATGGGAAAGTTTGAAAAACAATTATAAAGATGTAGATATAGCTAGCATGTTTAGTATAAAAGAAAAATTGGTGAACTTAGATCCATCTGATTTTGAAAAAATGACTGATTACTTCAATGAAGTTACTTTTTTAAATGCCCAACTGAAGAAAATAGGTGCTGAATATGCAAAAAAAGATTTTCAATTGATTGTAATAGTTGAAAGTAAGCTTCCCCAGCCATACAAGGTATTTAAGGAATCAAGTAAAAGGGTTCTTCAACTAAATCCCAATACCCCCTAGCAAACTTTTGATCAATTTTATAATTCTATTTTACATGAAGAGGTTTAGCTTATTAAAGAAGGATACATTAAGAAGAATTATGCATATGTAGCTAAGAGTAAATTTTCTAGATATGATGGAAACAAGAATTAGAAAGGAAATTATAAATTTTAAAATAATGATGGTTCTAACTATTTTTCTAGAAATGATGGTGTAGAAAAGAAAGTTGGACAAAAACCCATTATTTGCAGGTATTGTGGAGGTGAGAATCACATGGATAAATTTTGTTTGAAGAAGAGGGTCAATGAAAGGCGGTAATACAAGCCCAAACAAGAAATGATCAAGGATGGCAAGAAGGATAGGCATAGCTTCGTAGCCATCTCTCTAAAAAGGCAAGAGAAATCAAATAAGGAGGTAATTGCTAGACCTAAAACTAATGTTAAGGGGGGATACTTTGCTTCAGATTCTAATAAAGAATGGATTTTAGATTTAGGGGCATCATATTACATGACTGGGGATAGATATTTGTTTATTATTTTTATGAAGGGAAGAATTCAGATCAAGAAATTACTATTGGCAATAAAATGAGACTTCCAGTTTTAGGAATAGGTACTGTTAATGTAACAAATGGGTCTTTGAAAAATGTTTTGCTGGTTGAAGGATTAGGGGTGAATCTCATTTCAGTATATGAAATTGCCCAAGCTGGATATGAGTTTGTTGTCACTGCTGATCAAATTATTGTTAGAGATAGAAAAGACCCAAGCAATATAATTAGACTTGATCATAAGAGAGTCTATTCAAATTTGTGGGGTTTGTTGATAATGAATACACACTCTCTCATGCTTTTATTACTCACATTGATGATATGTCAAAACTTTGGCATGATAGACTTGGACATATAAATTATAGAAAATTACAAGACATGGTTAGAATGGATACGGTTAGAGGATTAACAAAAATTTTATCTTTTGAAGGCATGTGTGAAGGATGTGTGTTAGGAAAACATCATCAAGATCCTTTTGATTCAGGGAAAACATGGAGAGCTAATTATCCATTGTAGCTCATTCATAGTGACGTATGTGAACCAGGGTATCCTTCACGTTTAGGTGCCAGGTATCTTCTGAATTTTATTGATGATTACAGCAGGAGAATATGGGTTTATTTTTTGGAAAGGAAAAATGAAGTATTTGAAGTCTTTCAAAAGTTTAAGGCATTAGTTGAAAATAAAAGTGGAAAAAGAATTAAGTGTTTAAGGATAGATAATGGGGGTGAATATTGCAATTATGCATTTGAGTCATTTTGTGAAAATTGTGGTATTAAGATGCAAAGAATAGTTCCTTATACTCCTTATAAAATGGGGTTGTTGAACAAATGAATAGAACTCTTTTAGAAATGGCTCGTTGTATGTTACATTTTAAAAGTTTGCATAACAAATTTTGAGGTTTGGTTGTTTCTTGTGCTGCATATATTGTGAATAGAATCCCCACTAAAGCCCTTACAAATATCACCCCTGAAGAAGCATGGAGTGGTAGAAAGCCTCACATTGGGTATTTTAAAGTATTTGGGTGTACTGCTTGGGCACACATTCCTGATGAAAAGAGGGAAAAGTTAGAACCAAAGAGTCATAAGTGTTTGTTTGTGGGTTATAATGAAGAATCAAAGGTTTACAGGTTATATGATTTGACAACAAAAAAGGTCTTTGTTAGTAGAGATGTAAAGTTTGATGAGTATTCACAACTTACAGCCACTTCCCCTAAGTCTTCAACAATAAATGCTTCTCATTTTTCTGATATTTTAGAAAGAAATGGAGCTAATATTGATGAGGATGAGGTGTGCACCACTATAAATGATGATAATACTATTGAAAATGAAACTACTAATGCTTGTAATCAGCCATTTTCTATAGGTAGTGATGATGAAGAAGATGACATTTCAGATAGACAAAAGACAAGGAGTGTTGAAGAAATATATAGACAAGGCTCAAAGATCCAAACAAGGAATGGTAGTGCTCTCATGGCCAAAGTATTACAAGTAAATGACCCAATCTCATATAAGCAAGCTAAAGAAAAGAAAGAATGGGAGAAAGCCATGAAAAAGGAATATGATGCATTGTTAGAGAATGAAACTTGGGAACTTGTGCCTGAGCCCAAAGGTAAGAATGTTATTGGTTGCAAATGGGTTTAGAAAACAAAATTTAAATCAGATGGTGCTATAGAAAAATTCAAATCTAGATTGGTTGCTAAGGGGTTCAATCAAAAAGAGGGTGTTGATTATAAAGAAACATTTGCTTCTGTCATTAAAATGAACACAGTTAGAATTATTCTTTCTTTGGCTACAAGTCTTGGGTGGCATATCCATCAAATTGATGTTTAAAATGCTTTTTTAAATGGAGATTTATATGAAGAAATATATATAGATCAATCACTAGGTTTTGTAGATCAGCAACATCCTAATCTTGTTTATAGATTAAAGAAGTCACTTTATGGCTTTAAACAAGAACCACGAGCATGGAATGAGAAGATAGATAGGTATTTTCAGCTTCATGGATTTAAAAGATGTAAGTCAAATCCAAATCTTTATATAAAGAAAGTTCAAGATGAGATTCTTCTTGTTGCAATTTATGTAGATGATTTACTCATTGCTAGACCAAATATTGGGTTCATCAATGATTTAAAATTAAATCTTAAGAGGACATTTCATATGAGTGATTTGGGTGAACTAAACTATTTTCTTGGATTACAAGTTTGTAGATTACATGATGGATTGTTCATCTCACAATCAAAGTATGCTTTGGACCTTTTAGAAAAGTTTAACATGCTTGAATGCAAGCTAGCATCTACCCCATTTTAATCTGGAGTCAAGATTACTAAAGAATGTACTTCCAAGAGTGTAGATGCCACTTTACATAGACAACTTGTTGGTAGCTTAGTTGATCTAACTCATACTCAACCAGATATTTGTTTTGTAATCAATCTTATATCTAAATTTATGCAGGCACCTAAAGCAACTCATTGGTTGGTTGCTAAGAGAATTTTATGATACATCTGTGGAACCATACACTTTGGCATCTTGTATGACTATAAATCTTCAATTTCTTTGGTCAGATTTATTGATTTAGATTGGGGTGGTGATATAGATGATAGGAAATCTACTGGTGGTTATGTTTTCAATCTTGGATTAGGCCCTATTACATGGAGCAGAAAGAAACAAACAACTACATCATTATCTTTATGTGAAGTAGAATATAGAGCAGCAAAAGAAGTAGGCAAGGAAGTAGTTTGGATTTAGAATCTTCTATTTGATCTTGGTTTTTTACAAAGCCCAGCCAACACTATGTATTGTGACAATCAAAGTACCATATAGATTGCCAACAATCTAGTTTTTTATGCTAAAACAAAGCATATTGAGATTGACATTCACTACATTTAGGATCTTATTTAAGCAACTATTGTCAATCTTCAATTTTGTCCAAGTGAAGAACAAGTAGCTAATATATTCACTAAGAGTATGACTGAAGCCAAATTCTTAAAATTAAGAGGAATACTTGGTATGTTAGAGGTGAACATTAAGGGGGGATAGTAGTATAATGTTCCACTCTCCTTTGTATTTCCCCTCTCTTTTGTATTTTCTTTATATTATTCTAGCCAATCTTAAGGGGGGATGTTAAGGAAAGTAAGATTGTGTAGGAAAAGCCAAGTTTTCTCTAGAGTTTTCCACAATAGAAAGTTAAGCTTTCTCTAGAGTTTTCCATAAAACAAATAGAACATTCTAGCTTTTTAGAATTAAAATATAGAATTATCTAGAAATATGGAAGCTTCCAGGCTTCAAGTTTCTATAATTATATATATGATTGTACAAAGCTATTGTACACGACATTTTGGATGAAATATAATTCAAGTTAGATAAATTTTTTTTTGAGTTTATTAACTCTATTTTGCCCTATTTTTTATTTGCTGTTATGTTTTGTTGTTTATTGGACCTGTTCTATTAGAAGTTATATCTTAGAAAAACTTTAATTACAGTAAACAGACATGACAATTTGGTTTTGGATTAATTTTATTAAGTTAACCTTGGTTATAATTAACGTGCAGGACATAAAAAGAGTGTTGAAAGATTTTGGAAGTAACGTTATTTTCTCTAATGCGTTAAGAGATCCATGGAGCTATGGAGGGTAAGTGAATCTTCTTCTCAGATTTTATGTCCATTAGTACTTGTATTTATTTATTTTAACCTGGTTGCTAATTCATCTAATTGGGCACGTTTTGGGCAAAATTTTAGTGTATTGGTAAATATTTCTAAAAGCATTATAGCTATCCGCACCGAAGAGGGTAAGTTGCTTTAGAAAGTTTTTTTCTCAATCAAACAAAAATAATATTATCTTATAAGAATTGAATGTTACTCAGGGACACATTGTGATGACATTGTTCGAAATACTAGCGATGATCTAGTTGTGGATTAAACTTTAGTAATGTGACGCCTTGTCTAAAGACATGATCGAAAAAAGATCATCAAGGACATAAAAGGTTTAACATGAACAGGGGCAATCCTTGTCTATTGATATGCAAGAAATACTCAGGTCATCTCAGTTTAATTATACCTAGATGTTTGTATTAACTTGCTAAATCAAAATCCATGTAAGCAATGCTCAGGTCATCTCGGTTCAATTATACCTAGATACTTGTATTAACTTACAACATTTAGAAAAAGTACCAAAAAAATTGCCCAATGATGAAATAAACACTTCAAAATACTTGCACCATCAAGATGTCAAAAGAAAAGCATCCATTATACATCCATACATCCATATCCCATGTAATAAAAGATCCAAACAATGTAGAGTATCAATACAAATCAAAGCTCGTGAGTCTTTCTATCGAGTCATTCTTCCAATCAATCTTCTAACTACCATTATGTCATCTCTGTGTCGATAGAGTACATTTGGACATCACAAAAATATAGCATATAGTTGCATATCATATCATAGGAGATAGTCATTTACATGATTAAATCTGTTGCATACATAATAAATTGCATCAGGTCATCCATATGCATTTTTTTTGTAATCATCACATAGTGTCAGCAGAAAAAATAAAAAACATAGATAAGTGCATCACATAAACTACATAAATCATATAGATACCATTTACATTTACACATTAGAGACAAATCAAGTAAAACATCTAAAGTCTACATTAGGTCATATAGCATCACATAGTATCATATGAAAATTTGAATTAGGCCATATAGCATCACATAGCATCATATGAAAATCTACATTAGATAAACATCACATAGCATCATATAAAAAGTTGCATCAAATAACACCACATAGCATCAAGTAAAACATCTAAGTCTACATTAGATAAACATGTGCATCACATCATATAAAAGAAATGCATCATAACTCATCAATATAGAGAGAATCAAATAGCTCCATCATCATATAAATATCATAAAAATATGTCCAAATGTACAATATCACAGTGGTCCATCTTTGAGTCAATATCATATACAATAAATACATCTCAAGGATGGTGATACATGTCTCAAAATATAAAAGTGGTATGTATGCATATCCGGCTATCTGAGCCATCAAAAAGTCTACATGGGAGCCAAAATTTGTGCAACTATCTGCTATCCCTGCTGCTATGAACCGCTACTCCTAGCAGTGTCTCTTGAATCCGCTCCTCTGCTAGCCCCAAACTGTTGTGGGTCCATCACGAAGGCTCCTGACCTTGATCCACCTACTCTTTGGGAGGTCATGGACTGGCTCCTATAGCTTGGAGCCCTCTAACTAACTGACACCATACCATGGTATAGACCTTGGTAATACTGTGTTTGAGCCTGTGCTCTCGCAAGCTCACCCTGTACCTACGCTAACTGTGCCTATGCCTGTGCCAAATGTGTTTGAGTCTATGCTAGCTATGCCTATGCCTATACTAGCTGTGCATGTGCCTGATGCAACTCCCCAAACAAAAAGCTTCTCATGGCATCTATCCCAAGAGCTAACACTACAGTATCCCACTCTACTCAGATAACTCATATCCATGCCTCTGCCATATCTCTATCTCTGGTGAGCCCCGAGGTAACCTTTGCATCTATCTCTTTCCAGGCCTTAGTAGTCCTAAGCTAGGCCTAGAGCTTCCTAACCTATCCTCTCAGCATGGCTATGGCTCTCTCCTAAACGTCTGACGGTGCTAGACCCTACGGTGCCTATGCCTGTCCCTGCCCCTATGGCTGCGGTGCATGCTGCTATGCCACTTGCTGAGGTGGCGGCATCTATGCTTGTTGTGCCTACTATGGGGCCTACTATGTGGCCTGAGGTGGCACTACCTACTAAGCATGAGAAGGTCCCTCTCCAGTTCTCCTTCTTTGTCTTGGTCTGGCTCCATCTCCTCGACCTTCTCCTCCTCCATCAGCTCCTCCACCTCCTCCTCCTCCATCATCTCCACCACCTCCCTGTCCTCCTATCGTCCTCCTCCTCCTCCTCCTTTGGTCAACCTAGCCCTCATCATCTGAATCCACCTCATCTATATGAGGCACTAGCTCCCCAGGCCCTGAGTATCTCAGAAATGGGTGGGCAACGAACCACTCCTCAAAATCCTGGGTCATCCCAATGTCTGTGATCTCCCTCCTCATATCCCAGGCAACATAGGGTATCTATCAAAACTCTACCATTGCCTCCTCATAAGATGGCACTAGAGCCCCCATTAGAATCTCTCAACGTGAGTCCGCGCAAATAGATCTTGCCCCTGTGGCATGCCCTGTCTCCTCCCAAACTATCTCTGAAACTAGCTAACAATCTATCTCTCTAAGTTGAACCATGTCCAGCCTATTAGCCACCGCATCTAATAACAGTATGGCAACTCATCCACCTCATCCTCCCAAGGCTCACAATCTAGATATAGCTGCCAGATGACCACATCTACTCCATCCAGGGCATGCCTCCAATAGTCGAGCTTCCCCAACCTATGCTGGAAAATCACTCTTGCATAGCCATAGCTATACGGCTCTCCTCTCTGTTTATCAAAAACACAAATCGGTCTAGTGATCGCTATGTGCTCCCATAGCCACAACTATAACAATGACACACCTGCAAATAGGATCACACCCCTATGGTATACCACCTGATGCATGTTGTGGTATAGGTGCGCTAAGACACAGACACCCCAAGCGTAACAAGTGCCCTCTGTAATCATCCGCTCCATGATCTGACCCCATCCAATGGGGAACCCGTGTGATCTCCTATCAGGGCATACAACACCTCCGATCAGTCCTACAACTATCCCTGGGAAATAGTCATAGTAGTCGTGAATGTCCTGCTAGGAGATGACCTGTCTGACCAGCTCAGAGTCATTGAATACTTGCCTGCACTCAGCAAGTCCTATGTCCCTCTGTGAATTGTACTCCACAAGCTCTCCCTAAATAGGTAAGTGGAGAATCATGTATACGTCCTCTAATGTAACTGTCATCTCACTAGTAGGGAAATGGAAGGTCCCATCCTCACTGTGGAACCTCTCCACTGTTGCAGTCAGAACCCCGTGGTTCACTCAAACCTTAGGCATGAAGCAAACATAGTCCAAGCACATCGCGCTAAGCGCCTCTCGGTCCATCTCAATTAGCATATGCCTATGCAACATTGGCATGGGGAATTGCTCCCTCGATTGAAGTGTATCTTGTATGTCCTCCTACAAAGCACACAAAGGAAGGTGTCAACCTAAAGCTGCAAGTACCATGCTCAACATATCTATAGAAACATATTAACTAACTTAGCATATCAAATTGATCAAAACAGCACACTACATCTCTTGACTAGATTCCTGCAATCTCAGAGATAGCTTATCAATTGATGCATCAAACAGGATGCCAATCAAGTCAATTTTGTTAAGTAAACTGCCTATCTATATCATATGTGCCATAATAGATGGTACATGCACCATTTCTTAACAAATGTGCCATTTCTTATCAAATCTGCCACTTCTAACAAGTGCACCGCAAGATTTCATGCATGAGCCATCCTATACCGTAAATGTGCCGCCCAGTTGCATGCGCCGCTTCATACCATAAATGTGTTGCAGAATTATGCATGTGCGGACTAAACTCATGCATGTGCAACTTGAGTGTATGCAATGTTCTATATCCTAAATGCGCCAAAGTTTAATGGATACACAGTTTTGCATGCCAGATGCACCAAACTACGATCCAAGGCATTTGTCTATCCTATTTTTCTCCTAGCATTTATTGCAATCAAAATTGACTTTGGGGAAAAAATTTTGAGATACATACTAGGGGTCCTGCCTCTGCTAGCTGGTTGAATCGACAGACTCACTCGAAGCAATCCTCCTCGCATGAAATATTCATCCTCGTGCTGACTACTTTATGCTCTATGCTCTCCTAAGCTCTCGAAAGCAAATCAAACAAAGCCAAGTGTGCAAATAAATTGTCTTGTGGACCCAGCTCCTATATATAGCATGCAAACCCTAATCTAGCTATGTGGTGACTATGACTACTTCCCGCACCTATTTCTTCCAGTTTTCTTCCCATTTCTCTGAAACGCATTCTATTTTCTTCAATCCTAACCAAGTTTTCCCTTTGTCTTTGTGAGATTGTCTGTCTCATGCCTTCTACCTTCTTCTCGTCCAATCTCTCAAGGGGGAATCTTGTCATCATTACACCTATACCAGGGGCAAACTGGGGCATGTATCATTATCAGAGTATTTGTTCTTTGAAATAACGTGATAAAACACATTGCGTCAAAGAGGGGAAAAATGTATACGCCTAAAAATGACACGACTCTGTCCAAATAAATATTCTTAATATTTATTTAAATCAAATTCCTCTATCAATAAATAAATAAACATGTTTATTTATTTGATTCATATTCTTCCAACAATTAAATAAAATCAATTTATTTAATTAAATTCTTGAATTCTTCTAATTCCTCCAACAAATTAAATAATACCAATTATTTAATTAGTTCTCCCAAATTCATTCTAAATTAAATAATATCAATTATTTAATTGTTTCTTCCAATAATATCTTCTCTAAATTTAAATAAATCAAATATTTATTTAAGTTGTCTATTTCTTCTAAATTGAGTTATCTCTAAATATAATTCAATCTTTGTGCACATGTAATTGAATATTTAAATATTTAATTGAGCTAAAATATCTTCTCATCCTCATGCAATTTTCATTCTCTAGTTCTATTCTTTGAACTGATTGATTTGTTCTTTTAATTGATTAATCTCTTCAGTTAACTTATTCTTCTATTTTATTAATTCCTCATTCAAAATAGAGAAAGACACTTGTCTTCTTCTTATTCATGCACATTCCTCAACTATTCCATACTGTTGATCTTCTCATTCTTTCTATACCATTCATCTTCTCTCTCTCAAGTCTACAAATTGAACCATCATCTTCCATTTCATCCATCCAAGCTTTTAAGTATTGTTACTCTGCAAGAATTATAGCACGCGTTTGGCACCAATTCCTTCATTGCTTGTGATCACAATCTTTACCATACTAGTATCATTGTTGTGAAGCTCCTCTTCATTGCAAAGCAATTATCACAGCCATTCCCAATTGACAATCTTGGAATCATAGCAAGGAAGTGCACTCTCTGAGGGCCTTATTCATACATGCAAGATCAATTGAGATAGGCAACCAATGGAAGCTATGAAGCTTTGAGATTTGAAAAGGTTTTTAAAGTTCTTTTATTTGGTTTACCTCTTTGTTTTTGTATTTCATTGAGTTTTGGGTATTTTGATATTGTTATATTGATTATTCATATTTAATCCAATTTTTCCTTAACATTTTTGGTGCCCACCATGGGGCCTAGCCCCAATTTAACCCAAAAACTAAGTTTTTGTGTTTTAGAAAGCTGTACACATGAGGAAACGGTGCATCTGACACATCCTAACATGCATCTGATATCTGTTATGGTGCATATGTTCCTTTGGCGCATAGAGTCTCTGATTCGGTGCATTTGCTATCTATTCCTGCGCATACATCCTTTCAGTGCATACAGACTTTGTTACGGCACATTTACCCTCTGATACAATGCATCTGTCATCTCGGTGCATATACACTATTTTCCTATGCTTTTGACCTACGTATTAGAGCATATGTACTTCAGCGCTTTTCAGCTCTATTTCTGTGCATTCAGTCTTTGAAACGACGCATCTGATCTAGGCAGTGATTTTTAGGGTTTTCTTGAAGTTTTTGCTAATGCTGTTGTCTTTGCAGGAATACTCTTGATCTGTTTTGTAGGCTAGGTACTGGTTTAGAATCATATAGTTGCACTTGTTAACTCACACTTCAATTTTTAATGGGAAAGTAAATGGATGCTCATGCAAATCTCATGTAGTTTTAACTAGGAAGGTGGTAATTGAATCATTGCTATCTTGCATATCATTGAATCATTACTATTGCTATCTTTCAAAGTTAACAACTCATTGCTATCTAGATAAAATTGAACACATCATTGCTATCTGGGATAAAACTAAACCATTTCTATCTCAATCATCACTTCAAAGTTAACAAATTCATGCTATCTAGATAGAATTGAACACATCATTGGTATCTGGGATAAAACTGAACCATTGCTATCTCAATCATCACTTCAAAGTTAACAAATTTGTGCTATCAGGATAAAATTAAACACAACATTACTATCTGGGTAAAACTAAACCATTGCTATATTAATTATCACTTCAAAGTTAACAAATTCGTGCTATTTGGATAAAATTGAGCACATCATTGCTATCTAGGTAAAATTGAACCATTGCTATCTTGTTATCACTTCAAAGTTAACAAATTTGTTTGCTTGCCCAAGTAGATAGCTCATCTAGTTTTTCTCATTTTAACTAGGGGAAAAGAACCACTGTATTCTGTGTTTTGGGAATGATACCAGGCCTATGCTCTCCCCTATCTTAGGTGACCAAAATGCCAGACATATCATTTTCACATGTGTTTTTCCTTTAGCGAGGTCTGCTGTTGGATACTGTTCATCCAAGTAGGAATGACCATAAGTGGTAACAAGGTAGATGCCAAGCCCTTCCAAGCCACTATAAATAAATTGTGTTTGGAGTGAAAGCTTCAAACAATGAGTGCAGTTGTGTTATACCGATAGCCAACCTCCCCCAAAACCCTCCAAGGTGCAACCCTTGCAGGCTAGGAGACTCCATAACGGAGAGTAGTTCTACCACATGTATAACCACTCGAACGGTTACTTTTATTACTCATCCTTGTTTTAGTAGACCAAAAACCCCTATAATCTGGTGCAGGGAAGGGTAACTATCACCTCCCAAAGACACTTCACTAGAGATAGTGAGAATTCAGTTTTATACTGTCCTTTGAAACCTAGGATTGTACTTGCTTTCTTCTAGTCCAAAAAGAGTCAAAAAATCACAAAAAAATAAAAAACATAAAAACATTCTTTGTGTTTGCTGTGTCTTCTTGCCATAATTTCAGAAAATCAGATCAAAAAGACCTTCTTGCAACCAAAGTACCAAAAACATCAAATTTTTTTTCAAAAACTTGGAAAAATACTAAGAAAACTAGAGTGGTACATTCATCCTCTTCTGCTGCGCATTTGTGCCGACCTGCCCTGCATCTGCACTGACCTGCATCTACATATTTTTGCATATGTTTTTCCTTTAGCGAGGCCTATTGTTGGATACCATTCATCCAAGTAGGAACGAACATCAGTGGTAATAGGTTAGATGCCAAGCCCTTCCAAGCCACTATAAATAAATTATGTTTGGAGTGAAAGCTTCAAACAATGAGTGCAGTTGTGTTATACCAACAGCCAACCTCCCCCAAAACCCTCCAAGGCACAACCCTTGTAGGCTAGGAGACACCATAACAGAGAGTAGTTCTACCACATGTATAACCACTCAAACGGTTGCTTTTATTACTCATCCTAGTTTTAGTAGACCAAAAACCCCTATAATCTGGTGTAGGGAAAGGTGACTATCACCTCCCAAAGATGCTTCACTAGAGATAGTGAGAATTCAGTTTTATACTGTCCTTTGAAACCTAGGATTGTACTTGCTTTCTTTTAGTCCAAAAAGAGTCAAAAAATGACAAAAAATTAAAAAACATAAAAACATTCTTTGTGTTTGTTGTGTCTTCTTGCCATAATTTCAGAAAATCAGATCAAAAAGACATTCTTGCAACCAAAGTACCAAAAACATCAGAATTTTTTTCAAAAACTTGGAAAAATACTAAGAAAACTAGAGTGGCACATTCGTCCTCTTCTACTACGCATTTGTGCCGACCTACCCTGCATCTGCACTGACCTGCATCTGCACATTTTTGCATGTGTTTTTCCTTTAGCGAGGCCTACTGTTGGATACTGTTCATCCAAGTAGGAATGACCATAAGTGGTAACAGGTTAGATTCCAAGCCCTTCCAAGCCACTATAAATAAATTGTGTTTCGAGTGAAAGCTTCAAACAATGAGTGCAGTTGTGTTATACCGACAACCAACCTCCCCCAAAACCCTCCAAGGCGCAACCCTTGCAGGCTAGGAGACTCCATAACAGAGAGTAGTGCTACCACATGTATAACCACTCAAACGGTTGCTTTTATTACTCATCCTTGTTTTAGTAGACCAAAAACCCCTATAATCTGGTGCAGGGAAGGGTGGCTATCACCTCCCAAAGATGCTTCACTAGAGATAGTGAGAATTCAGTTTTATACTGTCCTTTGAAACCTAGGATTGTACTTGCTTTCTTTTAGTCCAAAAAGAGTCAAAAAATCACAAAAAAATAAAAAACATAAAAACATTCTTTGTGTTTGCTGTGTCTTCTTGCCATAATTTCAAAAAATCAGATCAAAAAGACCTTCTTGCAACCAAAGTACCAAAAATATCAAAAAAAAATTCAAAAACTTGGAAAAATACTAAGAAAACTAGAGTGGCACATTTGTCCTCTTCTGCTACACATTTGTATCGACCTGCCCTGCATCTGCACTAACTTGCAATGCTTTTACTACCTATTCCAGTGCATTTGATATTTACTAGAGTGGCACTTCTGTGCCAACTTGTGGCATACAGCACATATGTTCCGGCGTATGCGTGATAGTGAGCACTTGCACAATCTTTGAGAGAAAAATTTCATCATTTCTGGGTACCCATTTCAGTCTAGTTCCAAATTCTGAGATTAGATCTTACCTTGCAGTCACTTTTTCATCCAATCTATAGCATACTCTCTCTTTCATTGGTCATCCCATTCACCTTCTATCAGGTCCTCCTAGTCCAAAGTCAAAGTATCCCATATCATATCAGCATAGGCCCCTTTTTTGTATCATTTTGAACTCAAGTAACCCTAGTAAGTCACAGAACTTCACTAGTGGTCTTGGTGCATGACTAGTCCCTACATAGTAAGACATGTATCGAGTACCCTTACTAGTGGCTATCGTCTTGTATTGGTCGTCCTACTTGGAATCATTGATCAAAAGAGTCTAGTATCCAAATCTTGTCGTAAGTATCCTATTCTCAACAATCTCCATCGGCACCTTGCCAAAATCTCTAGTTTCATCCGACCTCATCCCACATCACCTTGCATGGTTCTTACTAGATCTCAATACAAAAGTCAACTTGAAAGGGCTAAATCATCCAACCACATTGTCACCCCTCATGATAGTGATGAGGAAATCTCTCACAAAGAGTATCAAGGAACCCTCCAAGATTGGAAATTCCAATGCTTGCTAGAGAAAGTGCTCCATGAGGACCCTCACAAGTATTTTTATCATCTTGTAAATCTTGGAATTAAACTCCCTGCCAATTTTTATCTAAGCACAATCCAAGAAAACATAGAGGATAATCATGAAAAAGGAAAGAAAGCCATAGACCCAAGCACTCCTATGGAAGAAATGAGGAAACAAATCAACAGTCTAACACAACAAATGACAGATCCCAAGATGGGTACAAACACTAAAACCTACTCCTTGGAAGATATTGCACCATACTCCTTTGATAAAAGTTTGATCATGACACCATTTCCCTATCGATTCGAAGTTCCTAAGTTTGACAAGTACAAAGGGAAAGGAGACCCTAGAGATCACATTAGGGAATTCAATGTAGCATGCATGGAAGTAGCTCACAATGAGACTTACTTAATGAGACTATTCCTTAGATCTCTAGGTAGTCAAGCCATGGAGTGGTTCTCATAGCTTCCACCAGGCATCAAAACTTTTGATGAGCTAGTCAACAAATTCATCACGCACTTCTCATACAATATTGAACATGAAGGCTCTATGCTTGATTTATGCAATACCAAGAAAAAGAGTGGTGAATCATTCACCACCTTCCTACAAAGATGGAGATAACTAGCAAGAAAATGCTCATATGATGTACCTGAGAAGCAATTAATGGAGATGTTTGTCCATAACCTCAACATCGATCTTAGCTACCAAATACAAATTCAATGCCCTACTTCATTTTCAAAAGTTATTGAAATGGGATTGTTCATCGAAAAAGCTATGATTGCCAAGGGGCAAATCAAGTTATACATGGACACACCTACCTCCAACTACACGACTGTCAAATCAAAGTTTTGGACAAAGAATAAAAATGTCATCAATGATAGAGTAGTTGATGCCAAGGTGGTAGCTCCCAAACAATAGCCAATACTCACTCTCAAAGGAGAGGCAAGCAATGTTACGTCCAACAAAACATTCTCTTGCAAGCCAAGACCATGGTTCAACTCAAATCCAAAATGAAAGTTCACACCGCTGGGTGAGTCCCAAGAATCTGCATTAAGGAATCTATTGGCCAACAATGAAATCTCTCTACTACCAACAAGTGATTACGAACCTCAAATCAAACCTCACTATTGGAAAGACACCGACTATTGTGAGTATCATAGAGGAAGAGGACATACAACCAACAATTGTATTTGTCTCAAACATGTTATTCAAGACGTGCTTGATCAAAATCAAGGAGGAGCTCATCAACATACTTCTAATGAGACACATGTGGCTTACAAAGATTCGCTTCTCAGTCATGACAGGCCGTATAACAACAACAACAACAACAACCACTGCAACAAGGAAAATCAGAATAATGGGAATAGTAATGCCAATTACGCAAGTGTGCCATTCAATTATACCATCAATTGCATATCAGAGCATGTCCCACAAATCAATGTGGTTACGTCCAACCAACAATCAAAATCCAACAAAACTAATTGTAGTATCATTACCCGCAATGATAAGGCCACTTTAAATACCATTCCTCCAAGGTCATCACCTTCTTAGTCCAACTTCCATCAGTATAGCATCATAGACAAACTACGAAAGACTCCTACCCACATTTCTATCTTAGAGTTGTTGCATCTATCTCCTGCCCATAAGGAGATTCTTGATAAAGCCTTAGTTGAAACCACTGTACCCACTAACTTGGCCCAAGAGAAGTTTCAGGCCATGGTAGGTAATCTAACCTCCTCAAGTACCATATCATTTACTGAACAAGATGACCCTTCAGTGTCTCAACCTCATAACACCCCTCTACATATTGTCGCCTTCATCCATAAGCACTACATCAATAGGGTTCTCATTGATGGGGGAGCCGGTTTAAATATTTGAACATTGAAGCTAGTCCTTACATTGGGCTTCTCTGAAAATGTAGTTGATCCAAGAAAGAAGATTACTATCAAAGCCTATGATGAAGAGGAGAGAACTACTAAAGGAACAGTGGTATTACCCATACAAGTGGGACCGATGATAAAAGATGTTGTGTGCCAAGTCCTAGATAGGGAGCTCACCTATAATATTCTCCTAGCTAGACCATGGATTCATGCCATGAAAGTTGTCCCTTCTACCTATCACCAATGCATAAAATTCCCTCATAACGGCAAGCAAGTCACCATCTAAGGTGATCCTTACCCCTTTCAGCATTGCAACTCTATCCTTTCAAAACCCGATTGCATCATACCAAAAAATAAATCATCTACATCCCCTACCCCACAGTATGATTCTACCTCTGAAGCTTCCTCATCAAAGCCCAAAGAGTAGAAAATTACCATCAAAGAAACAAGAGTAGGGGAATACTCCATTAAGCATAGCCTCAATCTAGCCAAAATGCCTTTATCTCCTAGATTCTTGGGTGATCCAAACATTTTCCAAAGCCATTTGCTCCTCCTACACCTCCTACAGCTCCTTTGTAAAATGGGAGACCCTATCAAATGAAACAGAGGAAAGAGATATCCTACAATGGCTTTACACAGAAGAAGAAGAAAATATACAATAGGAACCACCTAAGCTCCCAAGGGAAATCTATGGGTGAGGTGAATCTATCCTACACAGAATGGGTTATGAAGGACAAGGCCCCATCGGCCTAAGAAAAGAAAGAATCACAGAACCCATTCAACCTTCTTCATCCTCATTGGCTAGAACTACAAAAGGTCTAGGATATAAAGATAAGGGCAAGGCAAAAGAAAATGCTTGTCTTTTGGAAATGATCCATACCCTTCAAGAGGATAGTGACACAGATTCCAATGAATATGAGTGGGATGAGTTGACATAGCATTCCTATGATTACAAAGAGGTCGATACCATTCAAACTTATAGCCCCTACCGTGAGGGACAAACGCTACTGCATAGGCCATTAGGGTGTGATTTGTCTATCCTTGAGAATACAACTTTTGAGGAAGATTCAAGTTCTATCACAATAAAGAACTTGGAGGAAAGTACCATCTCAAACACTCCCCCTACCAATACTCCTAGTATATCCATTCAAACTATCAACAAATCAGATCTATCCTCTGACTCCCTCCCCCTTATGCATCTTGAGCTTATTGACTGGGATCTACGAGGAACCCCACAACTAGATATGTTCCAAAACGACGATGCCTATATTGACTACATGGAACTTAGGAACCACCTACCTAAAGGAGATCATAAAGCTAGCTTCGCTATTGAACTTAATACCATGGCTTATTTCAGAGAGGGTGCCAAGCCTTCTAGTCGTAAAAATATCAAAATAAAAACTAGATCTGATGGTGAAAACTACTCCGTGGCAATGTCAGATCCCAAAACAGTAAAATGAAAGGATGCATCCGAAGGTGAAAACCCAACTGTGGCACCTGATGATGGCAGGCTTGACACTCTACCTGATGACATGCACTAGGAGAAGTCTCAGATTGTTGTGGAACCCATAGAGCCTATTAACATTGGAATAGAGGAACAACCTAAGATCATTCACTTTGCTAAATCTCTAACCCCACCAGAGAAGACTAAGTTTGTACCATTCTTCAAGAGAAAGCAAGTCAATTTTGCTTGGTCATACACAGATATGCTGGGGTTAGATCCAAATTTGATTCTACATCATCTCCCATTAGATCCAGGAGTGAAACTAGTGAAACATAAGCTTAGAAAGATGCATCCACACATAGCACTACTTGTAAAAGAAGAACTCAAGAAATTACTGGATGTAGGGTTCATTAGAGCTATAGACTGTCTAGAATGGGTCTCCAACATAGTACCAGTTTCCAAACCTGATGGACGAGTCGAACTATGCAATGATTTTAGAGATCTAAACAAAGCTTGCTGTGAGGATGATTTTCTGTTGCCAAACATAGATATCATAGTCGACTTAACAGTAGGGCATACCATGTTATCTCTCATGGATGGCTTCTTGAGATATAATAAGATTAGGATAGCATCAGAAGACTAGCACAAGACATCTTTTACTTGTCCATGGGGCACTTTCTGCTTGAATGTCATGCTATTTGGGATAAAGAATGCAGGGGCCACATATCAACGTGCTATGACCATTGTATTTCATGATATGATGCATGTCACCATGGAAGATTATGTAGATGATATCCTTACAAAGTCACTCACAAGAGAATCACACCTAGATGTGTTAGAGAAAGTCTTTCAGAGATTAGAACAATTCAAAGTTAGGTTGAACCCAAAGAAATGTGTGTTTAGAGTCACCTCAGGCAAGCTCTTAGGTTTTCTTGTATCAACAAATGAAATAGAGGTGGACCTGGCCAAATTCAAGGCTATTATGGACATGCCACCACCCAAGACTCTTACTTAACTAAGATCTCTACAGGGCAAGCTACAGGAAATCCATAGGTTCATATCACAACTAGTAGACAAGTGTCAACCATTCAGTCATCTCCTACACAAGAATATTCAATTTAAGTGGGATGAGAATTGCGAAGAGGCATTCGAGAAACTGAAAGAGTATCTTATGAATCCACCTATTCTCATGCCTCCTATCTAAGGGAAACCATTGTTACTATACATATTTGCTACACCGATAGCTCTTGGGGCCCTTCCAAAACAACAAGATTACGAAGGTAAAGAAAGAACCGTCTACTACATCAGTCACACATTGGTGGGCTATGAGTTGCAATACTCTCAGATAGAAAGATCATGCCTTGTGGTAGTTTTTGCTTCCCAAAAACTCTGACATTATATGCTAGCACATCCAGTCAAACTTATTGCAAAAATAGATCCACTGAAGTACGTACTAAGCAAAGCAGCTCTTACAGGTCAACTAGCCAAATGGGTAATGCTCTTAAGTGAATACAACATTGAGTATGTAGACAGAAAAGCTATCAAAGGACAAGTCATTGTTGATCAGTTAGAAGATGCACCACTACAGGACACCACACCAATGCAATTTGAGTTTCCAGATGAATCTTTATTCAATATATCAACACATTCTTGGAAACTCTACTTTGATGGATCCTACACAAACCATGGATCGGTGACAGGAATCTTGTTTGTAACTCCTCATGGCGACACCATACTGAAGTCTTACCATCTATTATTCCCATGTACCAATAACATAGTAGAATATGAATCCCTAGTCATTGGTCTCAAAATGGTAACAGAGTGGAAAATCAAAGAACTACATGTCTATGGTGATTCTCAACTAGTGATCAATCAGGTTAATGACGACTATCAAACCAAAGATGAGAAGATTGTCCCATACAAGCGGATGGTCAAGGACTTTAAGGAATACTTTGGGATCATCTCTTTTGAGTAGAGGAGGGCATTAAAAACAAAGCAGCAAATGCCATGGAAAACATTGCCTCTCTTCTCGAAATACTAGAGAATGAGTCACGGTACGAGTTCTTAATGGAATCAATTTAGGAACTAGCTTATGATCTTCCTGAAACCCATTCCATATGCCTATTAGTTGGATCTGATTCACCTTGGTACAGTAAGGTTTACACTTACCTCAAGGACAACACCCTCCCACCTGACTTATCTTCAAACCAACGATGAACATTTATATGCCAAACCTCTCATTATACCATTATTGCCGACACCCTATACTGATGTGGTCTAGATGGTACTTTACTCCATTGTTTAGAATGAGAAGAATCCCAAACCACCTTACAAGATGTACATGAAGGGATCTATGGAACACACTCTAGCGGTCCTTCCTTAGCTAAGAAACTCATGCGTTTGGGTTATTATTGGCTGAACATGGAAACAGATTCATACCAGTTTGTGAAGAAGTACAAGTAGTGCCAAATACATGGGAACTTGATACATGCACCAGCTCAAGAGTTGAGACCTTTAACGACACCTTGGCCCTTTTTCCAATGGGGACTTGACCTTGTGGTAAAAATCCATCCACCCTCATCCAACAGCCACAAATTCATAATAACCACCACTGAGTACTTTACCAAGTGGATTGAAGCCATCCCCCTCACCACCGTCACAGGTAAACAAATCTCCTCATTCATCCTGAATTACCTCATCTATAGATATGGAATTCCCTCATCCATTATCACGGATAATGGAAGACCCTTCAAAAACTAGGATGTCCAAGAACTCTGTGACCGATTCAAAATCCAACACGGTTTGTCCACACCCTATTACCCCCAAGGTAACGGCCAAGCAGAAGCATCCAACAAGACCATCTTGAAACTCCTCAAGAAGACAGTCAATGATGCTGGCCGTGATTGGCATATCCAACTCAATCCCACTCTATGGGCCTATAAAACTAGTATACGCACTCCCATAGGTGCTACCCCTTACACCCTTGTCTATGGCTCAGAAGCTATCCTCCCCATAGAGGTTGAATTACCATCTCTCAGGTGTCGTCAAAAGGTCTCATATCAGATGAAGAATATAGAGTTTCCAGATTGCAAGAACTAGAGCTGCTAGAAGAAAGGAGATAGCAAGCCTTTGATTATCTCAAGGCATATCAATAAATGATGTCACGAAGCTATAACCACAGAGTTCGCCCAAGAGTCTTTAAAGTTGGAGATCAAGTACTTAAAGAGAACCCCCACAATCAACAGGATCAGGAAAAGAAAGGCAAGTTCGAACCCAACTGGCTTGTGCCTTATGTGATCGTAGCTGCTAATGGATCAGTGGCATATCAGTTAGCAAGATCAGAGGGTGAGTTGTTCGATGACCCAATCAATAGCATGCATCTTCACCGATTCTATACCTAGGAGAACCCCAATGTAAGGGGGGCATAAAATACAAAAAAAATCAAAAAATTGGAAAAATACAAAAAAAAAAAAAAAAATTAGAAAAATTCAAAAAAATCAAAAAATACTAAAAAATAAAAAAAATACAAAAAATACAAAAAAATAAAAAATAGAAAAAAATTAAAAAAATCAAAAAAATACAAAATAATTATCCTTTGGTGAAAACTTGGCAAATAGGCACCTTGAATAGGTATCATGATGAAAACCTAACAAACAGGCGTCATGCATACTTTCTAGCTTTCGTGCAAATAAAAGCAAGTGGTGAAAACCTGGTAAACAGGCGTTACTTGTGATAAACCACTTCCTCCATCTTTGGGAAACCAATCACTTTGTGTCCATTCTTCCTTCACTCATGTCCCATTTGATCCATATCTGTTCCATAATAAAATCCTGACAGTAACCTATCATGGCTTGATGCTCTATCTCTTTGTTGCATTGTCAACCAAGGTTTTATCCCATATCCTATCCATAGTGTGAGCCTAGCATGGTGTCTCTCATTAGTATCCATGGTCCAAGTCCATGAACTAGCTTGCCTTTGTGTTGTCACATAGGCAAGGCCATTTCTAATGCACCCCTAAGGTTTCCCTGTCCATCCCATATCTTGTCATCTATCCTCTAGTCCATCCATGGTCCAAGTCCATGAACTACGTTGCCTCTACATTGTCATGTAGGCAAGACCATTTCTGAAATGCACCTCTGAGGGTCCACTTTCCCATCCATCCCATGTCTAGTCCTTCTATCTATCTAAGTCTGCGCCACTTTCCATCGCCTAGGTCTTAGGTCCATTAGGGTTTACCTCTAACTACGTTGCCTCTACATTGTCACGTAGGCAAGGCCATTTAGTAATGAGCCCTTGAGGCACTAGGCAGTCCCTTAGGGTCCGTCTCACCAATAAGGATTGTGGAATATTCTCACCAGGGAAGCAAGCACAAGCAGAACCTGCTTTGAAGCAGAAATTTTGATGCAGAGCTTCAACCTATCCAAAGCAAAACATGCAAATAACTAAGGTATTCTAAATAATTTTACCCAAATTATGGCAAGAAACAAACACATCTAAATGCAAATATGTTTTGTAGATTGGAATCATGGTTAAAATAAAGAGTCTTGATTTTTTCTATCATGCCTTTCTATGCTACTTGAGGATGCCAAAAGCTATAGATGCTATGATGGGGGTGAGGTTATTTTCTTTGTTTGCTACTTGTGGATTAAACTTTAGTAATGTGATGCCTTGTCTAAAGACATGATCGGCAAAAGATCATCAAGGACATAAAAGGTCTAACATGAATGGGGGCAATCCTTGTCTATTGATATACAAGAAATACTCAGGTCATCTTGGTTCAATTATACCGAGATGTTTGTATTAACTTGCTAAATCAAAATCCATGTAAGCAATGCTCAGGTCATCTCAGTTCAATTATACCTAGATGCTTGTATTAACTTACAACATTTAGAAAAAGTACCAAAAAAATCATCCAATGATAAAATAAACACTTCAAAATACTTGCACCATCAAGATGTCAAAAGAAAAGCATCTATTATACATCCATACATCCATATCCCATGCAATAAAAGATCCAAACAATGCAGAGTATCAATACAAATCAAAGCTCATGAGTCTTTCTATCGAGTCATTCTTCCAATCAATCTTCTAACTACCATTATGTCATCTCTGTGTTGATAGAGTACATTTGGACATCACAAAAACATAGCATATAGTTGCATATCATATCACAGGATATAGTCATTTACATGATTAAATCAGTTGCATACATAATAAATTGCATTAGGTCATCCATATGCATTTTTTTTGCAATCATCACATAGTGTCAGTAGAAAAAAATTAAAAACATAGATAAGTGCATCACATAAACTGCATAAATCATATAGGTAACATTTTCATTTACACATTAGAGGCATATCAAGTAAAACATCTAAAGTCTACATTAGGTCATATAGCATCACATAGCATCATATGAAAATCTGCATTAGATAAACATCACATAGCATCATATAAAAAGCTGCATCAAATAAAACCACATAGCATCAAGTAAAACATCTTTAAGTCTCCATTAGATAAACATGTGCATCACATCATATAAACGAAATGCATCATAACTCATCAATATAGAGAGAATCAAATAGCTACATCATCATATAAATATCATAAAAACATGTCCAAATGTACAATATCATAGTGGTCCATCTCTATGTCAATATAATATACAACAAATACATCTCAAGGATGGTGATACATGTCTCAAAATACAAAAGTGGTACATATGCATATCCGGTTATTTGAGTCATCAAAAAGTGTACATGGGAGCCAAAATCTATGCAAGTGTCTCCTATCCCTGCTGTTGTGAACCGCTGCTCCTAGCAGTGTCTCCCAAATCCCCTCCTTTGTTGGCCCCAGACTGCTGAGAGCCCATCATTGAGGCTCCTGACCTTGATCCACCTACTATCTGGGAGGCCATGGACTAGCTCTTGTACCTCGGAGCCCTTTGACAAATTGGCAATGCACCATGGTATAAACCTCGGTAATACTGTGTCTAATCCTGCACTCTGGCAAGCTCACCCTGTGTTAGTAATCATTTATGTTTAGGGTTTTAGGCTCGAGCTACTGGTGGTGCCTACATAAGTATTCAAGTTTCAAGCATTTAGATATGCAGGCACCTTCCTAAAAATCCAAAAAAGTTTGACACTTTCGGCCTCTGCAGTTGAAAAAATGCAAAAATTAGTTAAGGTGCAAGTGTCTTTGTATATACAAAGGTGCTTGTATATACATACATGTCAAAATGTGCATTGGCAGGTGCAAAATCTCCATTGGCCTTTGAAAAAATCACTTATATGCATTTTAAATGCATATTGGGCTCTAAAAGGTGCATATACAAAGGGGGAATCTTTTGCAGATTCCTGGGAATATTTCTACTTTGTATGTCGGGTCATATACAAAGCAAAATATACAAGGAGGTGCAAATATACATTTTCTACAGTGGCGAGGCAGAGATGCATGTGGGGCCCATGGATATACAAGGTAGAATATATATGTAATATACATTCAGGCACACATACAATGGTTAGATACATTGCAAGAATATTCTGGATAAGATTCCTTGTTTGTATGTGCAAGGGAATGTACATTGAAAATTATACAAAGGCTCGTGACATGCAAAGTGAACAGTGCAAAGGAGAGAGAAAATGGTCGGGCCCCACTAGTTGTATACAAAGGCAGTTGTATGTATGCCGATGTATATTCAATGCATACAAGTGAAATATGCATTCCGGAACAGAAGGAGAAGTCAGATGCAGTGGATAAAACTTTGAAATATGCCTTGTATGTATGAGGTGATGGATGCAAGCAAGGGGATATACAACTCGGACGCGATGGAGGAATAAAATGCAATGAATAAATATTTCAGGTCTGTGGGTTGTATAAAGTGCTTGTATATGCCGATTCTCAAATTATTCTAATAAAATTTAAGGTCTGACTTGTATATAAGGTGTTTGTATATGCATATGTTTTTTCATATACAAGGAAGTAAAGGCAAAATGAGAACTAGAAAAGCCAGCGCTAGAAACATGAGGTGCCTCCGTGGCACGATCTGATTGGTTGGTGACTTGGTGAATATTTTTTCGCATCATTGATCTCAGCGATTGGGAGATAGGTCGACAGCCAAGTTTTAAAGTTGCAGCATGGGTTTTCTTTGCATCCGCAGGCATTGTTTTGAGCGGGAAAACTCCATGGACACATTGTTGTTGCGTCTTCAGAGGCTGCGGGTAGCTAAAGCTTTAATGGCAGATTGTGTAGGGAAGTATGGGTCATTTTGACATGCAAACCATCCGAATTGATGAAGAAAATCTTGGAGTGGCATCTCAAATCCTGAACATACCTGCTCCTTCCTCTTTGTCCCTCTGCCGCATTAAATTTTGAGCACCATTTCTCATGCATTGTATTTGGTAGATTTTTGATGTGCCATGTAATTAATGTAGAGTACACTTTCTTCTTGTATTAAGCAGATTGTGTTACTCAGTCTGTTGTTGTTGAAGATTTGGGCATTTTTGGGTAAATAATGAAATACAGAACATTTCCTGGCTGTTGTATCTCTGTGGAGTTTATGAGTTGTACCTTGAATGTACATTGCATACATTTTCAGTTTCAGTGTTGTTTTATATGAAAAATACTTATGGCATGTGTCTAGCTATCCCTCTCCACTTGTTGCATGTATTTCTTCTTCTGAATTTGGTTGCTAATGGTTCCTCAAATTCTAGGATACAGGTTTCTGTATTACATGTTTAATCTGTGACTTCCATTCAAGGAGTGGATTAAATTGTCTTAGGTTAAATATGGAGAAGGTTGTATGTTAACTGGGATATCAGTAAGTAGAGGTAGTTAAATACACATTCTTGGGTGATGTTTGTAAGGCAAGCATCAATCTAACCTCTTGAAACTTGAATCCAAGATGCAATCCGTTCTTGTGTATATGTGTAGTTGACTCCTTGCCTCGAGATACGCACCGGTCTGTTCTTGTGAAGTAATTATAATCTAAAACATCAAATTCAAACCATTCCATTATTCTAACCCGTTAGTTGTAGTAGTAGGATTAGGAACCCTTGCATACTCTCATACCTGACTAGACAAATATGTCCAAGAATGTTGCCAACCTTGTGATTTATCACACAAATCTTGGTCCACACATGAGAGTATTATGCCTGTTATTACAAAGTTAAATCTTTCTATCATTTGGAGAGTAAATGTTACATCTTTATCAAATAGGGACACCCCCTTGGTGTGGCAGAACCAGAAGTGAAGGGGAGGCAGCTCACGCAACCTCCCATGTCTGTTAGCTGAATCTGCCTATCCATTGGAGCTGGCAAACCCTCTGCCGATTCGAAAAAAATTACCAACAAGATGGCGACTCTACTAGGGAGAGAAAGAGTCAAATTATTTTAAAAGTGAATTTATTGCAGCAAGATCCAAAAATGACCATGTTCTGCTTTGTTGGCGTGGTGAATCTATAAAACAAAATGGCCTTGTTGATATATTGTCCTCTTTGTGAGAGGTGGCGACTCTATTGATTGAACCTATCCAATGCTGTAACATATTTCCAGGTATTCCATCTTTTCAAAAATGATGAGTTTAGAACAACAAACCTGGTTGTGCTCTTAAAGAAGACCATTTTTTATTGAAAGGTATAAAGCCCTAAATTTTTAAGGAATATGTGGTTACCCAAATGCTATTCCAAATAAAATTAGAAAATGTTTGCCAAAATACAGTGGATCAGATTCTGAATCGGCAAACAAACATCTACAGAAATTTTGTAATTTGATAGAAGATTATGAGGTAGAGGATGAAGATGTAGTAATGAGACTCTTTGTTTAGTCATTAGAGGATGATGCTAGAGTTTGGTTTTCAGACCTGCCTGTATGTTTAGTTTCTTCATGGATAGATTTAAAAATTGCATTCCTAGAGCAGTTTGGTGAAAGATTTGATGTGGCCTCATTGATCATACATTTTATGAATATTCAAAAGGAAGATGAGGAGCTAGTTCCAGCCTTTAACCTTAGATTTATTAAGTTGCTCAAGTAGATCCCTGAATATATGAGACCCAATAATCCATTATGCTTAGCAATTTATTTGGCTGCATTTGATGAAGAAATGAGTTATCTATTGAGAGATAAAGAACTAGCCACACTTCACCAGGCTTACCAATTTGCTATGGATATTAAAAATAATGAGAAATATGGAATGCCAGTGGGTTTCATGGCTGCAAGTTGTCAAAATAGTTATCAAAGTGAATATATTTATGCTATTCCAATGTGTTCATTGATAAATGATTGTGTAGAGGGAAATATATTTCAGAATAATGTGTGCAGCTATGATGTGATACATGAAGAAAATGTTGTAGAAAATGTAGGCACATCCTATAATGATGAGAATGAAGACTGTTATCAGCCTCTAGAAGAGATGCCTGCAAACACAAAGTGTCCTTCAAATAATGAAATGAAAGAAATACATGAGGTTGTGTCCTACAGCAATATGCATATCCCAATTATGCCTTATTATTTGTGTGAAATGGATATGCAGAGATTCACTTTGAATGAAGAGGATGTTGTTTCAAGGGACAACAGTGAATGTATTAGTGATTGTCAGCATTCAGATGTGTATGTGAGCCTTTCAGATGATGAAATATATATGAATGCTGAATATGAGTGTTTCCTTGAAGATTTTGACCACCTTCATAGTGCAGAGGTTGAAAATTTTGTTTTTGATTATCAAGGCATTGGTGAAGAGGAAAAACAAGGTCACTATTCAAAGGTGAATGGACAGGTTGCAGATGTGTGTGCTCATATAGTTGGGGATAGTGTTGGTTGCAGGGGTGACTATGAAGCTTTCAGTGTAGGGTTGCATTCCAAGTTATTTCCGCCTTCTTTGGAGACATTTCAGGTGGACATTGATGATGAGATTGTTGAGCATAGTAATGATGAATATCTGAATGACTATAAAAGTAAATTTGATTATGAGATGTTGCTTGCACCTGAATACTATTTATTCAATTCAGAGGAGCTTTTATTTTTTGAAGAAGGGCAAAATTCTGGTGTGGATTCATTTGTTTCATATGAGTCTATTAGTTTTCCAAGCAACATCAGTGACTCATATGATGATGATAGTCTACTGCTGAAAATGGTAGATGCTTATGAATTTTGCTATAGACTTGTTGAAGGAGAAAGGAGCAGCAGCACAAACAATCGCAATGCTGAGTGCTGCAAGTGGTTAAATGCTTTCAGGCTTCATTTGAAGAAATCAAAACGGAATCAAGTGTTTGACAAAGGAAAACTCTGGTTTTTCCTTTTTGGTGGCCCTGGGATGCCAAGTAAATTTTAAATAAATGTGTTTTGTGATGCAGTTTGGTGCAATTATGACTCTATTGCCCAATGGATAAGGACTGGTCTGTATCCTAGAGATCTGAAGTCCTCACCATGCTTGCAAGAGGCATGCATCCCTAGACAGAGCCTATGCTAGTAATCATTTATGTTTAGGGTTTTAGGCTTGAGCTACTAGTGGTGCCTGCATAAGTATTTAGGTTTCAAGCATTTAGATATGTAGACACCTTCCCAAAAATCTAAAAAACTCTAACACTTTCATCCTCTGTAGTTGAAAAAATGCAAAAAATCAGTTAAGGTGCAAGTGTCTTTGTATATACAAAGGTGTTTGTATATACATATAGGTCAAAATGTGCATTGGCAGGTGCAAAATCTCCATCGGCCTTTGAAAAAATCAATTATATGCATTTTAAATGCATATTGGGCTCTAAAAGGTGCATATACAAAGGGGGAATCTTTTGTAGATTCTTGAGAATATTCCCGCTTTGTATGTCAGGTCATATATAAAGCAAAATATATAAGGAGGTGCAAATATACATTTGCTACAGTGGTGAGGCAGAGATGCATGTGGTGGGGTCCGTGGATATACAAGATGGAATGTATATGCAATATACATTCGGGCGCACATACAATGGTTAGATACATTGCAGGAATATTCTGGAGAAGATTCCTTGTGTGTATGTGCAAGGGAATGTACATTAAAAATTATACAAAGGCTCGTGACATGCAAAGTAAACAGTGCAAAGGAGAGAGAAAATGGTCAGGCCCACCAGTTGTATACAAAGGCAATTGTATGTATGCCGATGTACATTCAATGCATACAAGTGAAATATGCATTCTGGAATAGAAGGAGAAGTCAAATGCGGCGGATAAAAGTTTGAAATCCGCCTTGTATGTATGAGGTGATGGATGCAAGCAAGGGGACATACAACCCGGATGCGATGGAGGAATAAAATGCAGTGAATAAATATTTTAGGTCCATGGGTTGTATAAAGCGCTTGTATATGCCGATATACAAGCCGATGTGCAATGAAGGGCATACACGCTGGATTTGAACCGATTCTCAAATTATTCTAATAAAATTTAAGGTCTGACTTGTATATAAGGTGTTTGTATATGGATATGTTTTTGCATATACAAGGGCGAAAAGGCAAAATGAGAACTGGAAAAGCCAGTGATAGAAACATGAGGTGCCTCCGCGGCATGATCTGATTGGCTGGTGACTTGGTGAACATTTTTTGGCACTGTTCATCTCAGCGATTGGGAGACATGTCGATGACCAAGTTTTAAAGTTGCGGTGTGGGTTTTCTTTGCATCCGCAGGCATTGTTTTGAGTAGGAAAACTCCATGGACACACTGTTGTTGCGTCTTCAGAGGCTGCGGGTAGCTGAAGCTTTAATGGCAGATTGTGCAAGGAAGTATGGGTCGTGTTGACAGGTCAACCACCTGAATTGATGAAGAAAATCTTGGAGTAGCAGCTCAAATCCCAAACATACCTGCTCCTTCCTCTTTGTCCCTCTATTGCATTCAATTTTGAGCACCATTTCTCATGCATTATATCTGGCAGATTTTTGATGTGCCATGTAATTAATGTGGAGTACACTTTCTTACTGTATGAAGCAGACTGTGTTACTCAGTCTATTATTGTTGAAGATTTGGGCATTTTGTTTAAATAACAAAATTTAGAAAATTTCTTGGCTGTTGTATCTCTGTGGAGTTTATGAGTTGCACCTTGAATGTACATTGCATACATTTTCAGTTTCAGTGTTGTTTTATATGAAAAATGCTTATGGCATGTGTCTAGCTGTCCCTCTCCACTTGTTGCATGCATTTCTTCTTCTAAATTTGGTTGCTAAGAGTTCCTCAAATTCTAGGATATAGGTTTTTGTATTGCATGTTTAATCTATGACTTCCATTCAAGGAGTGGATTAAATTGTCTTAGGTTAAATATGGAGAAGGTTGTATGTTAACTAGGATATCAGTAAGTAGAGGTAGTTAAATACCTATTCTTGGGTGATGTTTGTAAGGCAAGTATCAATCTAACCTCTTGAAACTTGAATCCAAGATGCAATCCATTCTTGTGTATACGTCTAGTTGACTCCTTGCCCCGGGATAGGCACTGGTCTATTCTTGTGAAGTAATTATGATCCAAAACCCCTGTCTTGCATCCAAACCATCAAATTCAAACCATTCCATTATTCCAACCCATTAGTTGTAGGAGTAGGATTAGGAACCCCTGCATACTCTCATACCTGACCAGACAAATATGTCTAAGAATGTTGCCAACCTTGTGATTTATCACACAAATCTTGGTCCACACATGAGAGTATTTTGCTTGTTATTACAAAGTTAAATCTTTCTGTCATTCGGAGAGTAAATGTTACATCTTTATCAAATAGGGACACCCCTCTTGGTACGGCAGAACCAGAAGTGAAGGGGAGGCAGCTTACGTAACCTCCCATGTCTGTTGGCCGAATCTGCATGTGCATTAGAACTGGAAAACCCTCTGTCGATTCAGAAAAAAATTACCAACACCTTGCACCTGCGCTAACTGTGCCTATGCCTGCACCAACTGTGTCTGAGTCAATGCTATCTATGCCTACACCTATGTTAGTTGTTTATGTGCCTGATGCACCTCCCCAACCAAAAGGCTGCTCATGGCATCTATCCTAAGAGCTGACACTGCGGTATCCCGCTCTATCCTTGCCTTTGCCATATCTCTATCTCTGGTGAGCACTGAGATAACCTCCGCATCTATCTCTTGCTGGGCCTTAGTAGTCCTAAGCTAGCCCCACAGCTACTTAACATGTCCTCTCAGCATGGCTATGGCCCTCTCCTAAATGTCTGACGGTGCTGGACCCTGTAGTGCCTATGCCTGTCCCTGCCCCTGTGGCTGGGGTGCCTGCTATTGTGCCACCTGCTAAGGTGGTGACATCTATGCCTGTTGTGCCTATTATGGGACCTACTGTGTGGCCTACGGTGGCACTACCTGCTAAGCTTGAGAAGGTCCCTCCCTAGCTCTCCTCCTCTGTCTCAGTCTGGCTCCGTCTCTTCCATCTCATCCTCCTCCATCATCTCCACCACCACATCCTCCTCCATCATCTCCACCACCTCCCCCTCCTTGTCCATCTCTAATGCCTCCTCGTCCTCCTCCTTTGGTCAACTTGGCCCTCATCGTCTAAATCCACCTCATATATATGAGGCACTAGCTCCCAGGCCCTAAGTATCTCAGAAATGGGTGGGCAGTGAACCACTCCTTAAAATCTTGGGTTATCCTAGTGTCTGTGATCTCCCTCCTCATATCCCAGGCAACATAGGGTATCTATCAAAACTCTGCCACTACCTCCTCATAAGATGGCATTGGCCCCCATCAGAATCTCTCGGCATGAGTCTGCGTAAATAGAGCTTGCCCCTATGGCATGCCTTGTCTCCTCCAAAACTGTCTCTCTAAGTTGAACCATGTGCAGCATATCAGCCACCATGTTTGGTAACAGTATGGCAGCTCATCTGTCTCATCCTCCCAAGGCTCACATTCTAGATATGGCTACTAGAAGACCACATCTACTCCATCCAGGGCATGCCTCCAATACTCAAGCTTCCCCAACCTATGCTAGGAAATCACTCCTGCATAGCCATAGCTATACGGCTCTCCTCTCTGTCTGTCAAAAACACAAATTAGTCTGGTGGTCGCTATGTGCTCCATAGCCAAAACTGTAACAATGACACACTTGCAGATAGGCTCGTACCCTTGTGGTATATCACCTGATACATGTCATGGTATAGGTGTGCTAAGACACAGACACGCCAAGCATAATGAGTGCCCTCTATAATCATCCGCTCCATGATCTGACCCCATCCAATGGGGAACCCATGTGATCTCCTATCAGGGCATACAACACCTCCAATCAGTCCTACAACTATCTCTAGGAAATAGTCATAGTAGTCATGAATGTCCTGCCAGGAGATGACCTATTCGACCAGCTCGGGGTCATCGAATACTTGCCTGCACTCAGCAAGTCCTACGTCCCTTTGTGGATCATACTCCACAAGCTCTCCCTGAATAGGTAAGTGGAGAATCCTGTATATGTCCTCTAATGTAACTGTCATCTCACCAATAGGGAAATGGAAGGTCCCATTCTCGCTGTGGAACCTCTCCACTACTACAGTCAGCAACCCATGGTTCACTCGAACCTCAGGCATGAAGCAAACATAGTCCAAGCCCATCACGCCAAGCACCTCTCAGTCCATCTCATTTACCATATGCCTCTGGAACATTGGCATGGGGAACAGCTCCCTCGACTGAAGTGTATCTTGTATGTCCTCCTGTAAAGCACGCAAAGCAAGGTGTCAACCTAAAGCTACAAGTACCATGCTCAACATATGTATAGAAACATATCAACTAACTTAACATATCAAATTGATCAAAACAACACACTACATCTCTTGACTAGATTTCTACAGTCTCAGAGATAGCTTATCGATTGATGCGTCAAATAGGATGCCAATCAAGTTAATTTTGTTAAGTAAACTACCTATCTATATCATATGCACCATAACAAATGGTACATGAGCCATTTCTTGACAAATGTTCCATTTCTTATCAAATGCGCCACTTCTAACAAGTGTGCCACAAGATTTCATGCATGTGCCATCCTATACTGTAAATGCACCACCCAGTTGCATGTGCCCTTCATATTGTAAATGTGCTACAGAATTATGTATGCACCGACTAAACTCATGCATGCGCAGCTTGAGTGTATGTGTCGTTCTATATCCCAAATGCACTGAAGTTTAATGGATGCATAGTTTTGCATGCTAAATGTGCCAAACTACGATCTAGGGAATTTGTCTATCTAATTTTTTCTCCTAGCATTTATTGCAATCAAAATCAACTTTAGGGGAAATTTTTTGAGATACATACAGGGGGTCCTGCCTTTCCTGGCTGGTTGGATTGATGGACTCACTTGAACTGATGCTCCTTGCGCAGAATATCCATCCTCGTGCTAACTACTTTAAGCTCTATGCTCTCCTAAGCTCTCAGAAGCAAATCAAACAAAGCCAAGTGTGCAAATGGATTGTCTTGTGGACCCAGCTCTTATATATAGCATGCAAACCCTAATCTGGCTATGTGGTGACTACGACTACTTCTCACAACCGTTTCTTCCAGTTTTCTTCCCATTTCTCTGAAACGCATTCTATTTTCTTCAATCCTAACTAATTTTTCCCTTCGTCTTCGTGAGATTGTCTGTCTCACGCCTTCTACCTTCTTCTCATCCAATCTCTCGAGGGGGCATCTTGTCGTCATTAAACCTATACCACAGGGAAACTGGGGCATGTATCATTATCAGAGTATTTATTCTTTGAAACAATGTGATAAAACACATTGCATCAAAGAGGGCAAAAATGTATATGCCTAAAAATGACATGACTCTGTTGATAACTAAGAGGGGGGGTGAATCAGTTATCCTAATTTCTTTCTTCTTTTAAACTTTCTTATTAATTAATGCAGCATTGAATCAATCAAACAAACATTACCATGAAATGAAAAACACATGACACAGTATTTTTGACGTGGAAACCCTGTTAAGGGAGAAAACCACGGGGTGATTAACCCAAAGATTATTCTCTGTTAGAAGAATAAGAAATTACAAAATGGCACTTGCCAATTAGGGCTCACTGCCCGAGCACACTGCTCACAAAGAGGCACACTGCCTACAAGGAGACACACTGTCTACAAAAGAATGTCATACAATACTTGAACTGATTGGAAGCATCCACATATGCTAGAGTTCAGTTCCGGTTAGGCTCAATATACTGATCTGCTGCACTTCATCTTTCCTCTTCTCTTTGTTCTGCTTTCCTTTCACATACCGAATCTCTCTAGCTGTTTCTGCTCTGCTCCATACTTATTCGCACATCATCATCATGTAACCACACTTTTCACAACTAAATCCATCGTGCATATATTTCCGCATAAGTAATTTCATCACCTTTCTAGTCGGCATCCGGAACAGTCTATTTTCTCACAAACTCTGTTCTGTCGGTTGAATCCTTGCTCATCAAGTAATGCAGATCAAGCATATACTTGTAGAAATCATTAATCATGCCGGCCAAGCATGATTCATGCCTTCATAACCTTTAATACCATCAGTAACACATCCGGAAAGTAGTCTAATGTTCTGTCAGTCAGTTCTTCCTCTATTCACACTGTCACTCAGGAATCCGGTACTCAACTATTCATATCTTTTTCTTCATCTATCACCAGAGGCTAGATCCTTGGAATATACCATTCAAGGTAGTCTTCTTGACTTCCCCAAATCTGTACTGCACCAAGATACTTCCTCTGAGAGATCCGGACCTGTCTGTCAGACCTTGCCACATGCTCTGTTCTTGTTTACCGGACCACAACATTCTTCACTCTGACTTCCGATGGAGACACACCATGTCCTGCAGATGTGTGGGATCAATGACAACAATCATGAATCCATATAGTGTCTCTTGCCAACAAACTCTGTCCAAATAAATATTCTTAATATTTATTTAAATCAAATTCCTCTATCAATAAATAAATAAACAAGTTTATTTATTTGATTCATATTCTTCCAACAATTAAATAAAATCAATTTGTTTAATTAAATTCTAAAATTCTTCTAATTCCTCCAACAAATTAAATAATACTAATTATTTAATTAGTTCTCCCAAATTCATTCTAAATTAAATAATATTAATTATTTAATCGTTTCTTCTAATAACATCTTCTCTAAATTTAATTAAATCAAATATTTATTTAAGTTGTCTATTTCTTCTAAATTGAGTTATCTCTAAATATAATTCAATCTTTGTGCACATGCATTTGAATATTCTAAATATTTAATTGAGCTAAAATATCTTCTCATCCTCATGCAATGTCCATTCTCTAGTTCTATTCTCTTAACTGATTGATTTATTCTTTTAATTGATTAATCTCTTCAGTTAACTCATTGTTCTATTTTATTAATTCCTCTCATGCAAAATAGAGAAAGATACTTGTCTTCTTATTCATGCACATTCCTCAACCATTCCATACCGTAGATCTTCTCATTCTTTCTATACCATTGATCTTCTCTCTCTCAAGTCTTTAAATTGAACCCTCTTCTTCCATTTCATTCATCCAAGCTTTTAAGTATTGTTACTTTGCAGGAATTACAGTGCACCTTTGGCACCAATTCCTTCATTGGTTGTGATCACACTCGTTACCATACTACTATCATTGTTGTGAAGCTCCTCTTCATTGCAAAGCAATTATCACAGCCATTCCCAATTTGCAATCTTGGAATCATAGAAAGGAAGTGCACTCTCTGAGGGCCTTATTCATACATGCAAGATCGATTGAGATAGGCAACCAATAGAAGCTATGAATATTTGAGGTTTACAAAGGTTTTTGAAGTTCTTTTGTTTGTTTTACCTCTTTGTTTCTATATTTCATTGAGTTTTGGGTATTTTGATATTGATATATAAATTATTCATGTTTAATCCAATTTTTCCTTAACACCAATCTGGCTGAAAGAACAAAAGCTAATGGACGCGATGATCATCCAAAACTAGATTAATGAATATAAAAAGTAATTTCATTTGTTTATCTCATCTAACAATGTCTTCTCCATTTAATAAAATTATTGAGAAGGGGTGATTATTGTTGGAATATTCTAGTCAAATTTTCCCACCATCATTAATTATTGTAATTGAATAATCAAATAAAATGGAAAATGTGTAAATGTAAAATTGTAGATTCTAGAAGGAGTTCTAGATGGGATAATATAAGATTTAGAAAGTTTCTAAATGAAGAAGTTTTCGATCAATAAAAGTTATTGATTGTTGTCTGGTCTAAGCAATCCAGTGTTTGTGTATTTTTATTGTGTTGTGTGATTATTTTGTTGGAGAATTAAAGTAGATAAAATCACAATAGTGAAAGCAAATAAGAAAACACACATACAGAGAAGATTGACATGATTTTAACATGGTTCACCTTATAGGCTAAGTCTGCAAAGAAGCAAGGGAAACTATGTTTTATTCAATCTGCATACTATGCTACAGAACATAGAGAAACTCTATCTCTTCATCCTATAGCAATACAATATATATTCTTCTATTACAATGTCCAACCATGACTAAAACCAAAGAACCTCCGATAGGAATTGAAAGGTCATGAAGAAGACAAAACATATTATAAGAACTGTTAGTTATGTGATGGATGGACTTCATCATTCTAACAATCTCCTACTTGAGGTCCAATCACAACTATAAGAAAAGAGGTCAGAGTTATCCACCACTTCATGTTCATTGTCACATCTTGACAATGCCAAGAGAAGTCCTACAAAACTTAAACTTCTCTCTTTGTATGATCTTCTTCAATGCATCCACTGGATTTATTTTGGTATCAATTTTATCAACCTACAACTTACCCTCTTCAAGTACATTTCAAATAAAATGATATCTTATCTCTATATGTTTGGTTCTGTTATGAAAGGCAAAGTTCTTTGCCAAGTAAATAGTGTTGTTGCTATCACAAAACAAGGTGAAAATAGTTTGCTTGCATCACAATTCTTTGAATAATTGCTATAGCAATACCATCTCCTTTGCTCCTTTAGTGAGAGCAATATATTCAGCCTCAGTGGAGGAGAGTGAAACTACCTATTGCAACCACGAAACCCAACTAATTGCAGCCCCGACAAATGTGAACACATAACCTATTGTAGATCTCTGTTTGTTTAAGTCTCTAGCTATAGTAGAGTCTACATAACCTTGTAGCTGAGTATCCTATCCTCCAAAACATAAAACATGATCTAAAGTACCTTTCAAGTACCAAAATATCCATTGTATCACATGCCAATGAGGTTTACCTAGATTACTCATGAATCTACATAAAACTCCCACTACATGGGCAATATCAAGACAAGTACAAACCATGGAATACATTAGACTCATAACTGCTAATGAATAAGGAACACCCTTCATGTGTTCTTGATCTTCCTAACTTTTAAGAGATAGCGTTGATGACAAGCGAAAGTGATTAGCCAATGGAGTACTAATAGGCTTGACATTTTTCATATTGAACCTGTCCAAAATTTTGACAATATAATTGAGACATGCTGATTGTTCTCTTCTATCTATCCCTTATTATTGTCATGCCAAGAATCCTCTTGGCTGCCCCTAAATCATTCATTACAAATGGTTGGGCCTACCATTGCTTCAATTCATGAATAACTCTCAAAATATTGCTAGTTACCAACATGTCATCAAAATAAAGCAAAAGTATAACAAACTCAATAGTAGAAAGCTTCTTGTAGTAAACACATGGGTCAGATTCGCAATGGGTAAAGTGATGCTCAACCATGAAGTGATCAAATATAAGGTACCACTAGCTCGGGGCTTCCTTGAGCACATACAAACTTTGCTTCAACCTGCAATACAAATGCTCCTAACCCTGTTTAGTGAAGCCTTCATGTGGCTCCATATATAACTCTTCTTCAATATCTCTATGAAGAAATGTTGTTTTGGCATCAAGTTGTTCAAGTTCAAGATTCAAATAGTTGTCATACCCAAGACTACTTGAAAGGTTTGCATCTTTACAACTGGTGAGAAAATCACATTAAAGTCAATCCCCTTTTTCTAATCAAAACCTTTCACAACCAATATGTCCCTATAGCATTTACTACCTCCATCCTCTTCCTTTAATCTATACACCCATTTATTCTTTAAGGGTTTTTTATTTGATTTAAGGGTCACCAAATCCCAAGTATCATTCACCATCAGGAAATCCATTTCCTCTTGTATCTCTTCTATCCACTTGACACTATTTGAATTTTTACAAACATCTTTAGAACTCGCTGGCCTGGCTGGTCAAATAGCAATATCTCTGGCTCTTCTTGGTTAGTCAGTAAAAAGTCATATTCCACAAATTTAGCTGGTACCGTCTCCTGTTGGGTAGACCTCTATAATGGAGGAATTTGATGCTCTGTGTCAATAGTACTCTTTGCTGCAATAGTACTTTATTTTTCAATAGTATCCTGTAGCTCAACATTAGTCTATGTTTCAACAGTGTGTCATGTTGTCGTGAAAGAATCCATGGAGACATTTTTAAAATTCATTGGAAGTGAAGAAGTGCATTTTAAATATGTTACCTTAGGTATGTTTTTAGTTAAACGCAGCCTTGAGCTAGACTCTTGCTATGAAAGAAAGTCACCTTGACTAGGACATGAGGGGTCTTTAGTTGGCAAGGAAGTGTCAAATAAATTCTGGAAGGGTCGATATTGGTTAGACAAACTCTGTGATGGGCGGGTGAGTGAATCCATAGTGCCTTCAACATCTGCAACCTTAGGATTGATACATGGAGATCACAAAGTCTCAGCTCCCATGGTAGATGATGTGCTAGGTAAGGTGGGATACATGGGAATTTGAAAGTTCTCTATAGAGTCTCTTAAAAGCTATGGTGAACTGTATATTATCTTGCCACTAATGTGGAGACTTTAGGAGTAGAGCTTTGGTCTTTTCCTTGTGACAAAAAAGAAGAGCATGTGATAGGAGGCGTGGAGGTGAAATCATAGAGGGGAATTGAAATATGTGACTATGGTTGTGACATACCTTGAGGCATAGAAGGTGTTTTGTAAGATCCATTAGTAATAGTAGAGATAGGTATATATTCATATTTTTGCATCCCTGATGCTTGCATAGTAGGAAAACCTTTTTCATTAAAAACAACATCTTTGCTGCAAGTGAACTTTTTAGCAATTGGATCCCAAAGTGTAAAACCAAATTGATCCTCACCATAATCGATAAATGCACACCTTTTGGATTTGGGGTCTAATTTTGTTTGTTACTCCTTTGGAACATGTGCAAAGGCCTTAGAGTCGAACATGTGTAGGTGACTGTAAGAGATTCACTTCTCAACCCATCTCTCCTCTGGAATATCAAATTGCAATCGAGATGAGGGAGCTTGATTAATCAAGTAGACTATCGTATTACATGCCTTTGCCCAAAATTCTTTCCCCACTCCAACATTAGAGAGTATACACCGAGCTCTCTCAAGAATTGTTTTGTTTAACCTCTCAGTTTCACTATTCTCTTGAGGGATAAAAGGAACTATCTTAATCTGATGAATGCCATTATCTGCACAAAATGTATCAAACTCTAAAGAACAAAATCCCCCCCCCCATTATTGGTTTTTAAACATTTAAATTTGTGCCCAATTTGATTCTCCACCATGGATTTAAAATTTTTAAACTTAGAAAGCACCTGTGATTTTCTACTCATCATGTAAATCTATATTTTCCTAGTACATTCATCAAGAAATGTAATGAAATAATTTGCTCCTCCAATGGAGGTTACCTTTTTGGGATTGAAAACATCTAAATGCATGAGCTCTAATGGTGTAGATTTCTTGTCATGACTGGATGTAATGAAGCTGATCTGTTTCTATTTGCCATAGAGGCAATGCTCACATAAATCCAAATCAATGGATTTCAAACCTAGAAGTTGATCTCTTTGTAGCATGACTTCAAGTCCCCTTTTGTACATGTCTGAGCCTTTTGTGTTAAAGCTTGGAGCCATTGTCCATAATCTCCATTGCAACTCCCACTTCAGCCTCATTCTCTAGGACATATAGACTACCTAGTTTATTTTCTTTTGCAATCCCTAAGTCTCCTTTGGTTACTTTCCATGAGTCTATAGAGAAATTGATGTTACACCCTTGAGCATATAGCTAGCTGATGGATATCAGATTTCTTTTCAATGAGGGGAAATGTCTTACGTCCATCAAGGTCCATTTGTTTCCATTATTCAAATGCAATATCACATCACCTTTGCCTATTATATCCCATGCTTTATTATCACCAAGAAAAAATTTACCAAATTGACCTTGTTGATAGATTGCAAGAACCTCCTGGCATGGAGTAGCATGGAAAGAGGCACCAGAATTGAGCACCCATGAGTCTGCAGTAGTCTCACTTACTAATAAAACTAGAATCCCTTCATCTTTGTCAAATGTGGTGTTGGCTTCGCTTCCATTCACCTTTTCTTTTGCCTTTTTATAATGCAAACAATTATTTTTTGTGTGGCCCACTTTTCCACAAAACCAACACTCACCATTTCTACCCCTAGACTTTGATCTTTTGGCAAATTTGGATCTTCTTCTATTATTGTTTCTACCTCTATCTTGAGGCATTCCCCTACTAACAATGGTCAAGGCATCTTCGAATGAGGGTTCTTGATTTTTTCTCCTCATGTCTTCACTAAAAAGAGTGGCTGCAACATCATCAAATTTTAATTTACTCTTGGTAGCCACCGAAGTGCTAACTGCCATCACAACCCCTTCACAGTTGTTCGGTAAAGAGCATAGTAACAAAATGGCTTTAATCTCACCATCCAAATTTATACCCACTGAAATCAATTGGGAGAGCAAAGTGTTAAATTCATTAAGATGATTCGACAAGATTCTACTTTCTTTCATTTGTAGATTATATAACTTCTTCATAATAGAAACCTTATTAGAAGTTGAAGCCATTTCATACATGCCTGAAAATTTATCCCATAAATCTTTTGATGCTTTCTTAGTTGAAATGTTGAAGAGAACATTACTTGACAATGAAAGAAAAATCATGGCCCTTTTCTTTTTATCTAATTTCTCCCACTCTTCATCATTCATCAAACTTGGTTTCTTTGCCTTTTCTTCCAGTGCAAGTGAGTGATCCTACTTAATTCGTAGTGATTCCATCTGCACTTTCCATATCTCAAAATTCTACCCCGTGAATTTCTCTATCTTCAAATCCTCCATTTTCTAGAATTCTCTTTCTACCAATTTCCAATTAGCTTCACCACCAAGCTACTCCTTCCAACAATGATACTAGTTGTTGGAGATTTAAAGTAGATAAAATCACAACAAAGAAAGCAAATATCAAAACACACACAAAGAGAAGATTGACACGATTTTAATGTGGTTCACCTTATAGGCTATATCCACAAAGAAGAAGGGGAAACTCTATTTTATTCAATCTGCATACTCTATTACAAAACATAGAAAAATTCTATCTATTCATCCTACAGAAATACAATATATGTTCTTCTATTACAATGTCCAACCATGACTAAAACCAAAGAGCCTCCAATAGGAATTGAAAGGTCATGAAGAAGACAAAACATATTACAAGAATCACTAGTTATGTGATGGATGGACTTCATCATTCTAACATATTCACATTCATCCACCACCATCACCCATTATTAAGCTCTTTGATAACAATGAAATGTTAAAAATGTAACCCTCCATGCATTTGCATCCTTATCTATTTCATATTTTGGTATTGTAAGATGATAAAATGCTTAGACGAGTTTTATACTATAATTGACATTGCATTCTATGTATAGTTAACATTCATCATAGGAGGAGGAAAACATCTAAACATTAAAAGAGTCCAATTCATTTATAATATCATTTCATAATTCTTTACATTGAATGTAACACTATATTCAACCTATAGATTGCACATTTACCAAATGATTGCCAATTGTCTAGACTAGACCACATCTTCATCTATTTCTTCTAATATATTTTATTAATTAACCCTATCTTATTTAAAGATAGGTCACATATACATATTATAATTTCACGTCTTTATTTATTTATATACATATTATAATTTCATATCCTTTTTATTTAAATGTATGGAAACTTTTTAGGTTTGTGTTGTATGCAAAATCAATAATAGAAATGTAGAGAAAAATAATGACTTTACTTTTTTTATTATAATATGATATAAATCAAATTAAAATAATTGAATAATGAATATATAATTAGATTTAAATTAAATAAGTTAAGAACAAAAAGTTGAAGAGGGATAAGGAGTGCATTGTTCATTTTGAAGATATGACAATTTTTAATTTTTTGTAGTGACCTGTGGATATGTAAAAATATATAAGTCATAATAAGAAATATAATATTGATTAGATATCAAATTTTTTGATAAAAATTTACAAAATATTCCATTGTTGTAGAAATGGTTGTGCCATATAGCCTAGTCCTAGACCAAATTGTATCATGTGAATTTTTTTCTCTATCATAACATGGTTTGGTTTTGATGTAAACTTTATAGATTGATATTCTTGTCTTTTAAGATATAACTTGTTGTTCTCAAAATTAGCTACGCTCATTTTTGTAGACAACCCCTACAAAACTTGTCCATTTTGTAGCCTACACTCTAAGTTCACAAATCAAGACAAACCTTCTTGGCCTCGTGTGAAGTCATCTAACATCGTAGAATAGCTTGTGACAATCCTCTAGGTTGATTACTCACAATTCGTGAAAATTGACTAGGTCGTAAGCTTGTCAAAATATCAATTTTGATCATTTTATGGTGTTAGTAAATTTTTAAGTCTTTATGTGCAATGTCGGCAAAATATTCTACTCTTGCATACTTTTCTATTTTTATATGTAAAGGCGGCCAAAAATGCTGCTTTCCCATGTTAGTCTTGTTTTTAATTTAGGCATGTTCGAGTGGTGATTTTTGCTGCCATTACATGTTGCATGTGGATGACACATGTTCTGTCGGCTATTTTCCCCGACCAAGTAAGATCTTGCAAATCATGAAATTTCAGTGGCATTTATTGCCACTTTTGTTGGTTTTAAGATCTCATCTTTTCAACCTTTTTAATGTGTAAACTCATTTTATTTTGTTATTTATTTCTCCCTTAACCTTCCAGTCGACTATTGAAACCTTCCAAGATTGTTCAATTGCGCTGATTCCAGATTTAGATGAATTTTGGGTCACCGTTAGGGTTTCGACTTATTGTCATAGGTAGGTTGTTATTTTTCATTTTCAATTTCTGTTTTAGAATAGGGTTTTGTTAATCCCTTAAAATGATTATTTTGTAAGCATGTTTGTTTATCAAGCTTTTTGGTAAAAACTTTTGTAAATCCCATGTTTCTGTTTGCTATCATTATTTTAAAATGACTTGTTCTTTCACATATCAAACCCTAGTCTTTCATAAGTTTTGTTGAGGTTCCTTAATAGGGTTTAGGTTTTTTCCATTTGAAAATTTATGGGTATCATTGCTATTTTTCATCGATGATACCTTGTTTTCTTTCTAAACTGATACATGTGCCTTGTATTTTGATAAACCTTGTGTAGGGGTGGAAAATTTTTCTGCCCTTCCATAAAAGTGTTGATAAAGTGGTATGGACTATTAGCAGATTTTGCTGACCGAACACCAAAGCTATCCCATATGGATTGGCACCAATTTTCACCACCATTTACACAATTTGTAGTTTTCAACATGCAAACCTATCCCACATGCAAAAGCAGTAAAAATCACTATTATTACACAAAATCCAACCTTTATGCAGGATCAGAAAATTTTTCCGCCCTGACACTTGCAATTTGTTCCATACATGCAAATGCGGTAAAATTTATTGCCTATGCATTCACTCAATTTTTTTTCTAAACTCTAGGATACTTTCAAAATTACTTTCCTGAGCCTGCTTTCCATGATTTTTTTCACCCTCTTGCACTCTAGCCCTTTCAAGCTTATCCTCGTAGTTGTGATCGTTAACATGCAATTTTCCTAGATTACTAGTATTTCCCCTAATTGCATGATCATGGCTTTTGTTGCAGTTTCTTCTGTGGATTTCTTTCTTCATCGACACTCCTTCTGGTGTTAGTTTTTCAAATGACTAAGTTGTCTCTAAAGAAGTTGAAAGAAATGAAGTATAAGTATAAAGGTATTTTTCCAAATACCTCAGTTACCTCCAATACCGATGATATTCAAGATACGAAGATTGGTCATGAAGACATGGTTAAGTTTGTGGAAAGAATTAAGTTTTCTAACCCTAGTTATGACAATGAAGAACATTGTTGATAGCAATATTCACTTGGTGTCATCTTTCTCAGTGGCAGCTCATAATACAAAGTTTATTCTGCAATGTGCTCAGTTCTACAATAGAGATACTAGAGCAGTGGTGGATAAAAATGGCAATGTGATCATTAGATTGGATCCATAATTCATTGATAAAGTTTTCATGTGTCCTGCTGCTATAGAAGTTGTGAAACTAGATTTTGTTGAAGCTCAAAAAGAATATGACAAGAATTTTGAGAAGGCTAAGAAGACAATTAACACCAAGTGGCTTAAGACTTCAAGGCCAAATTTGTCTAGGTGGCCAAGGAGCTTTCCTAGAAGTGATTTTATTGAAGAAGTTGGTGATCTCATAACTCTTCTTAGTAGGATAAGGGGGCTGGCTTCTTCCTCTCTTTTCCATGAATGGATGTACCCTTTTATCTAGGTTATACTTCAAGGCAAGCAAGCTATCTTTTGGGCTGAACAAATCAGCAATGCTCTGCTTGAATAATTGACTAAGGTATCCACTACTTTCAAATTCTATATGACTTCTTACCTTGTGTATATAGCAGCATTAATGAGGATTTTTCTAGGTTTGACATCTGAAGGATATAGGAGAGTGGTTCATGTGTATCAATACTATCCTCAAATGACATTGAAAGGTTCAATTCATCATTTCAGGAGAGTAAATGATGCTTTCTTCATAGTTTTCTTGTATCTTTTTAACTCCCAATTAGAATAGAGAAGGATTTCAGATGAAGCTTGGTCAGTTGTGAATAATTGTGGGTGTATGTTCTTACAATTCCAGACTTTTTCATATCTAAGGGTTGGCTTTTTCTAAGGCTATCCTTATATGTTGCCTAGATTTCCTTTAGATAAGCTTGTTCTAATGGAATTATGTAGGCAAATGATTGTCATACATAATAAGCAAATGGAACTCAAGAAACCAGGTTTCAGATTTCCAGTTGAGATTGGTAGACACCGTGTGTCAACTACAACAAAGGCCAAGATTATGGAGACCAAGATGCAGCTCATGACCATGAAATAGTTCAAATGGAGACCAAGGTTTGATTATAGGGGTGTAAAAGACAAGATCAAAAGGAAGACCCAGTTTCATGAACCGATGGTTGAAGACATCTGGGTTGACTTAAGGATAGAAGAGGATATCGGAAAGTTGGACTATACAGGTTATCTCTAGAACAGATTGAGTATCTAGGATTGGCTAATATTCTTGAAGACCTGGTGGATGATGAAGAGCTGATTGATCCTAGATATAACACTAAACAGATTGCTAATTCTCCTCTTCCACCTCTTCAATGGTCTAAAAAAGAATTAACTTTTTTAAGGAAAAGATTTGAACCTATATTGGCTAACACAAACAAGTGGTTAGAAAGTAAGGGAATTGCTTTGAAAGAATTACTTACTGGATCAAAGACTGAAGTTCAAGAACAAATAAGTAAGAAGGTAGATAATAGGACAAAGAATAAGAGTGATATTCCCTCTTCTTCCTAGCCACATAAACCCAAGATCAAATTTGCGTCAAAGAAGTCAAAGATTATAGAGAAAGAATCTGAGGTAGAAGAAATGGAAATTGAGAAACAGAATATTGATGAACCAGCTATAGAAGAAATGGAGGTTGAAAATAGATCAATAGAGGAGATAGGAGAAGAACAAAGGGATGCAATTATGTCTCCAAAGAAGAATGTACCACAGGATACTAGAATCTCTTCTCCTTTGCCTAACATAGTTGTTTCAATTCCCCTATCTATTTCACCTACAATCCTCGTTTCACCTATCAACATCCCATCTTCTGAATCTCCATCACCCTCAAAAATAATTTTTGATAATTGTCAAACTTCTTTTGATGATGTTCTTCATTCTTTTGGGTCAATTCCTAGTCTATCTTCCTCATCTTTTGACATTGGGGACTCTGCAAAATTTAATCACTTTGTATTGGGTTCTGAGCAAGTTTCAAATGTGAATGTGTCAGGTGTAGTGTTTACTAATACTCCACCTATTGTTTCTACTTCCAATGCTAGTACAGTTCTCATAACACCGACAATGGAACCAGATCTGAATGTGAGTACTTTTGTGCTTCCTCCATGGTTGTCAACATATACGCCTAAAAGAAAGAAACAAGCCATCTCTCTAGATGAATTTGATTTTGGTAAGTTGGTGCCTATTAAGGCTAAGACTCCAAAGAAGCCACAAATTCTTTCAAGAGTGCTAGGAGACAAAGGGCACAAATTTGTGGAGATTGCAAGGTCCCCATAGGATGCTACCATAGAAAATTTTAGTATGATTGATTACTCTATTTCTAGAATTGAGTTGGGCAAAATAACACATGAGAGTGCAAAGACTGACATGCAATCGACAATGGATATTTTGATTTAAAAGTTTGATAAAGAAAAAGAGATGAAAGATCATTATAAAGTAATGGTAGAGCAATTGACTGCAGTGGTAAGGAAGATTACTTTGAATTTAGAATTAGTGACTCCTGAGGCCATTTCTGTTGAAGATCCTATCATCTAGAAAGATGAAAATACTCACCTTAAGGGAAAAGTTCTTGAAGAATATTTGAAAATGATGAGCACATAGGGAATTTCTCTTCTTACAGAGCTATTTGAGAAAACAAGCAAAATGGAGAAAATCAGGGTAGAACTTGATGATTTGATTGATGCTATTTCTTAGGATATTGAGCATTTAGAGTAGAGTCATGATAAGTGGGTAGAAATGAGGAAGTTGAAAACAAGTGCTTTGATATCAATTTGTGTTATTCCAAATTAGGATTCATATACCAAGACTAAGGAGGCATTGACATATCAGAGTCATGTGTTGAAAGATTTGATCAATGACTTAGAAAATGCAAGAAAGCTAAGTGACCAAAGTGACATTAGTCTCTTACACACATTAGAGGAGCTGCCATGCAATTTTGTGTCAAAGGATAATCAATTTATTTCTACAGAGGAGATGACCTAGGAATTTGAGAATATGTTTTAGGAGTTTGAGGAGAAAACATTTTTAGTAGCTTCCATGGATAATATTCTTGATAACCAGTTAACTTTGGATAATCTAAAGGCCAAGTTAACTAGCCATGCAAAATCAATTATCATAGTTAGAGATGTAATAGTCAAAGCTCAGATGATTTTTAGGAGCACAGTCAGTCTGGATAGTTTGGGGATGCAAGCTGTGTTTACTATGTATGATTTCCACATGAAGAAAGAAGGCAGTGCAAGTTGAAGCAACTTTTTCATCACTTAGTTTATTTTCTATTTTTCAAATGTACTTTTGAAAAAGTTTTGGACATATTTACATGTACTTTTCTCATATGTAATTACATGTACAAAAATAGGAAGTCCCAAATCAAAAAGCACTCCTTTGTTGAATAAGTCATAGTTAGTTGTTCTATTCCTATTTTTGCTCTCGATTTCTCCTATAAATAAAGAGGACCCCATTGTAATGATCATCTTTAGTTATTGAAGTGAAACTCTACCAAATTGAAGAGCATTTTGAGACTTTGTGTTCAAATTGTAAATCATGTTTTATCAAGTGAATAAAAAAGCAAGCTATTGTTCAATCTTTGCATTGGAATAACTTGTGGTGTATTGGAAATTGTTCTCATGTCCTTTTCCTTATACCATCTTATCTATTTGATCAAATTGTAGTGTGAGTTTGGATAATCTAAGAGATGTTCTAAAGCTAATATTGGAGACTTTGTGCTACAATAATTATCTTTGGGTTTGTGATTTTATGCTTTGGAATAAAAGATATTGGAAAGACTTTGAGCTGCTGCTATCTTTTATGATCATGTGTTTTATTATAGTATTCGGTGAAGACTTTGGGCTACACCTTATCCCTTTTGTTTCTGAATTTTAAATCAGCAAAAGGAGCAATGATAGACTTTTTTCTCTCGTGGGTTTCCTAGTTATATTTAATTTGTATTGTGAAGTTGCTATTTTAAATTGTAAACATCATTTCTAAAAAATGAGAAATGGATGATATGGATTCACCCTAAAGATTAGTGTTAGAATAGATAAGTTTAAAAGTAGTTAAGAAAGGGAACCTCCCCTTACTGAGAGGAGAGATTCATCTCATCACACTATGGTTGATATAACTATTTTTCTGTCAGCGAGTTGATGACAAAATATTCACCCAACATAACTAAAAATAGGTTGTGTTAGTAAGCATAGTGGGGCTTACTTTTAAGGTGATTGGTGAAGACCTAAGCTTGTCTTAGTTCCTATTTAAGGCCCTAGAAGGTTGTTGTATAATTTCATAGACACACAAGATGAATAATGAAAAATGATGATATTTGATGATGCTTAGATGATCCTTTAAATGCTCTATAATCAAATATGTTTTTCAAAGTTGCAAATTCTAGTTTCTAGATCCATTTTGAGAATAACCTATTACTATCTATAAATTCATGTCCTTGTCTATTGCTCTAAATTTATAACATTTATGTATTAAACAAATCCTCTTCATTGATATGCCATTATGCTTGAAATTTGGCCAATTTGATTCTAAAAATGGTCTTTCTTGATGGAATGTGAATTAAGTCATTTATGGCTTGAAGATTGAACAAAGTCCAAAATGTACTCACTTATAGATCCAATTGTTGTTCCTACTTGTATGAAATCACCCAAAATCAATGCTTTGCCATGAGAAAATTCTTCCTTTGCCACTTCAGATTAATAAGGATGAAAATGCATTTCAAAAAATATTATGAATGATTTATTATTGTGATTAAAATGAGCAAGGGAAGTTTCTATTAGTCTTTATTAATTTTGGTGCCATGGTATCCCTTTTTGCAACCAAAATTAAATTATCATTTTGGCAAGTACCAAAAAGGATCCTAACACATGCTTTTGGCAATTTGTAGGCTATTATTTTGGGTGATTCATTGGACTAAAGCACCATAGCATTAGGGCTTAAATTTTATGGTCAACTAGTTGTATTTACAAAATTTTATTGTAAAATATGATAAATATACTTTTTTAACCATATGTTCATATATTCAATTTATTTTAGAAAATTTTAGAAAATTAATTTTTTTTTGAGATAAAAGATGAAAGATCACCAATACTTATATACAATAACAAATATTTACTAAATTTGAATGTGACTAATGGGTTGTTATAGACGTGTAGGCCCAAAATATACAGTCATATGAGATTGATGTTGAGGCTGAAGGCTTAAAATTATAGATGATGGAGGTTAACATAGTGGCCAAAGGGCCCAAAAACCATCTAAAATAAAAACTAAAGTGAGCCAGGGGAGTTGGAGTCATTATCTTCTAGAGGCAGTGGCATAGCAATAGGAAGAGCTAGAGGAGCTGTAGATAGAGGGTGCGACACATGATCTAGAACATGGAGCTATAGGAATTGATTGGAACCAAAAAAATAGTTTTCTTTATTGACTAAGGATGACAAAATTTGGAATTGGTGTGCTTCTAGAGAAATTATATAGAAAAATAGAATAGAGAGAAAGAACTGCACATAAATGTAGAACAATAGAAAAACCGATTATATCTCATTTATCGAATAGGAACATTAGTATGGATTTATAGTTTCAATCAACTCAACTACCTCCTATAATTATGCTAACTAATTTGACAACTCACTCGAATAGATTGACAACAAACTGAAGACTCGACATACACCTCTACAATAGTTTGTGACAGCTCTATTATTTTATTGATACATCTACGACACAACAATGCATGAGCATAATTCAGTTATAGTTATGCTAACACTACCCCTTAATGAATAATTAAATTTTCATGAACTTCTAACATACTCCTACGTTGTATAAACTTTATCTTTCCCAATGGCTTAGTGAAAACATCAACCATGTTATCATTTATATTGCAATACATCAACTCTAACTCTTGAGATTGAATCTTTTCTCTTACAAAATGATGTTGAGTTTTAATGTGTTTTGATCTTGCATGATAAATGGGATTTTTTTCCACTTGATTGAACTTTGATTATCACACTTTATTAGAGTTGGTCCTTTATGCTTTTGCCCCATATCTTCAAGAATATGCCTTAGCCAAATAGCTTCACAAGTAGTACTACACAATGCTTTGTACTTGGCTTCAATAGAGGACAATGAAATAGTTTATTGCTTCTTACTACTCCAAGAAAAAAATCCCAAACCTATGCTGAATGCATAACTAGTTGTAGATCGTTGATCATCTGGATCACCTGCCCAATCAAAATCTGAATAACCTGCCAACTCAACATTCAAATGGTTAGTATATTCAATACCAAAGTTAATGGCTCCTAGTAGGTATCGAATAACTCTCTTTTCTACTTTCCAATGACTCTTAAGAAGTTTAGCCATGACTTGGCTAAGTATGCTAACTGAATATGCAATATCTGGTCTTGTTGTGGTTAAGTAGTTCAAACTTCCCAAAATTTGTCTATACACAGTTCCATTTACTTCTATTGTACCATCATCAATAGATAACTTAAAATTTTGTTCTAATAGAGTTGATACTACTTTATAGTCTTTTATTTTAAACCTTTGTATCAATTTCTTTGCATACATACTTTGAGTAATCAAAGTCTTTCCATCTTCTCTCTATACTTCAATTCCAAAAAACCAATGCATTTGTCTAAGATCCTTCATTTCAAATTCTTGTGATAGATCTATTTTGATTTCATCAATCAAGCTTATAACACTTCCTGTTATGATTAAGTCATCAACATACAATGAAATCAAAAAAACATTCCCATGTTCCTCTTTCTTTATGTACAAATTTGGATCATTCATATTTTTGATAAACCCTTGTTGGAAGAAGTTATCAATTTTCACATACCATGACCTTGGTGCTTTTTTAAGACCATAAAATGCTTTCTTTAACATGCATACAAGATGTTCTTGTCCCTTCTTTAGAAAACCTTCTAGTTGTACAAGATAAATTTCTTCTTTTAAATCACCATTGAAAAATATTGAGTTGACATCCATTTGATGTAGATCCCTATTATACATAGTAGCAAGTGTAATCATAAGTCCAATAGTGTTCATTTTAGCTATAGGTGCAAATGTATCCTCATAATCTATTCCTTCCCTTTGTGAATAAGGTTTTGCAACCAATCTAGCTTTAAATTTATCAATACTACCATCAACATTAAAATTTGTTTTGAACAACCATTTAGAGACTATAGGAATTTGATTTGTAGGTAATTTAGTTAGTTCGCAAGTGTCACTTTTCATGATTGAAACATATTTTTCTTGCATAGCATTCATCTATTCTTCCTGATTTTTAGCTTCTTCAAAATTTTGAGGCTCATCTACACTCATTACCTAAGCCATTAAAGCATAGTCATTATACCTGATTGGTGTCTTTTTGCCTCATTGATCTTCTTAGTGCTTCACTACTAGATGGAGTAACTTCACTTTGCCTTGTCTCAAGCCCACTTTGATCATGAGTTTGTTGATCTGTACTCTAAATTCCTTCATCATGAAGTTGCCATGAAACAATACTTTCTTCCTTTTCTTTCTCTTCAATATTATCTTTACATTCATGAAAGATAACATCTCGGCTAGAAAACACTTTATGAGTAGTATGATTATACATTTTACAAGCCTTATGATCAACACAATAACCAATAAAAATACACTTGATTGATTTTGCATCAAGTTTCCTCATATTTTCTTTGGAATATGATAGAATTCGTTACATCCAAAAATTCTCAAACGACTTACAATAGGCTTAGTACCAATGAGGGCCTCATAAGATGTTATCTTTTCTAGGTACTTGGTGGGTCTTCCATTTAATAAATATATAGCTGCACTAACTACTTCAACCCACAAATTATTAGGGAGTTTCTTTCCTTTAAGAATACTCCTAGCACACTCAACCATTGATCTATTTTTCCTTTCAACCACACCATTTTGTTTTGGATTATGAGGAACTATGTATTGTTTGATAATTCCATTTTCTTTACAATACTTCACAAAAAATTCTAAAATGTATTCACCCCTTGATCTGATCTTATAATCCTAATATTATGAGTTGTTTATTTTTCCACCATAGTTCTAAACCTTTTGAAGCATTCAAAAACTTCACTCTTAGTTTTTAACAAATAAAGCCATGTGTATCTAGTGCGATCATCAACAAATATGAGAAAATAATAAGCACCCCCAAGTGACCTGGTTTGCATAGGACCACACACATATGTATGTACTAATTTTCAAGAATATTTCTATGCCTTTTATCTGACCTTTGTAGAAATTGATTCCTATGTTATTTACCTAATGCACAACCATCAAAATTAACATGTTCATTCTTAAAAATTGGAAGACCTTGCACCATTTCTTTTCTTTGTAGAGAAAGAAGATCTCTAAAATTTAGGTGACCATACCTCATGTGCCATACTATTTCTGTTGACACACATGTAGATATTATTGCTTGATGAAAATTCTACAACTACATCAAGCTTATAGTATCATCCTATTTAGATTCCTTCATCTATCACATTATAGAAATCTTTCATATCCTTTACTTGGCAACCTGTCGTCAAGAATTCAACTTTTAAACCTTGATCAATAATGGATGAGACTTAAATTAAATTCTTTTTAATTCCTATCACATACTTTACATTCAAAAGTTGTTTACATTTTCATTACACAAAAGTACACTTATATCACCATAACCTTTAATGTCATGAGACGTATCATCTCCTAAATAGATCTTTCTACCATCATTTTTCTAATGAAACTCTTTAAACCATTCTCTATGACAAGACATATGAATTGATGCCCTTGAATCTATAAACCAAGCATTACTATCATCTGTATGAGCAGAAAGAATAGAAACTTAAATAAACAACTTAAGATTATGGAGGTCATATTTTATCTCATCATTACCATTCACAATGTTGCCTTCATATTTATTATTCTTTTACTCATTATACTTGTTTTCTCTACATTCATAAGCATAGTGTCCATATTTTTCACAATAGTTACAATTTCTATTTTTTATTACATTGAAATTTGAGTTAGATGATGCTCCACCTTGATGTCTTTTATCATTTTGATACATTTTGTTATCAAATTTACCTCCTTTATACTTTCTCCATGGTTTTCCTTTGGATGGCTTCTTATCCTTGGCCATCAAAGTTGAATCTACAGTCTAGAGTCTACTATCCATATGCTTATTCCTTCTTCCATAGAAGGATACTTGCTAAATTGTCAAAAGAAGGTGTATTTTCCCTTGTAGGTAAGCTAGTGATAAATGCTTGATAGTCATTTAACATACCATTTAAAGTAGCAGTGACTAAATCACTACTTGAAATCACTTCACCAATGTCAACTAATTTATCCCTTAATTCCCTAACTCTAGACAAGTAATAACTAATACTTTCATTTTCTTCCATTTTGATTGAAAGTAATTTGCTCTTTAGAAATGTAATTATATTTGTGTTTGTAATTTGACAGAAACCTTTTAGAGCAGTCCACATACTAGCAGATGTAGTGATATCTCAAATATGAGGGATAATGGAGTCCTTCATAGACATACATAAGAGAATATTAGCTTTGTATTCTCTATTCTCCCAATCTTTAACATCATTTTCAGGTGCAGTAAGTTTTGCCTCCATACCATTTACAATGGTCCACACATTGTACCCTTCCATTATAGTGTGCATATTAAACTTCCAATTGACATAATTTGTGCCATCTAACTCATTTGATTCAGATAGATACGAGTCTGTTAGATTTACCATTTTAAAAAGTCAAAAAATATATAAACACACAACTTTTACAAATCCCCCTTAGCACAATATATAGCTCACTTGACTGCTCAATTTTGCACCTAGGTATTTGTTAAGAAAAGTGTCTCAACCTTGAAACTACAAAAGGTTACTATTCTTCCTACTTTTGTCTTTTCAAACACCCTTTATCTTGAAGAATGGTCTAGAACACTCAAAGTTTCCAAAAGGGCTAAAAATGGTAGGACTTACTATTTTTACTAACTCCACATTTGACCTTGGATTGACCTAAATTTATTTCCAAAAGGTGTAGAACAACTAAGTAAACATCACGAGTGAGTTTTGACTCGACCATATCTGGATTACGAGATATTAAAGTTTCTATTTTATGAAACTAACGAAAAAAGTTTTGAACTTAGTTTTGAGGCACATAGAGGTCCCTAGACACCCAAAATGTTATCATAACTAAAAAATTATTTTATAGGTTAATAGATCTCTTCACAAGCTTTTTGTCACATTAAATGGTTCATTAATCAGACACCCGGATCAAAGGTTATGACCTCCAAAAGTTGGACCTCCTATTTTTGGGAAATGTGAAAACATGTTCGACACTTAAAAGAGCTATAAAAGGGAGAGTTACATGTGTTGGTGTGTGATTTGGCACATCACAAAGCATGTTTTATTGGAGATAATTTGGGTGCCACTTCTGGGTTGTTTCTTGGCTCATGGGTAATTACCATTGGTGGTTTACTGTATTATATCTCATATATAACAAGAGCTTGAGATGGAGGTTGTGTGTAAGAATCTTAGAGATGTTGAGTTACCTCTAGATCTATGGTTGATTAATACTCCTATGAAAATCTTTCTCTGCAAGTATATTGTAATCTTCTTGATTCCTGAATAATATATTGGACGGCTTTCAAGTGTGGGGTTTATTCCATGAAAGGGTTATCCCCACGTATATCTTGTGTTGTGAGTTTTATATTTGTATTTGAATGTTGTTATTACCTTTCTGTTAATGTGCATCTTAATCTATAATTGTAAAAGATAAATATTTGCATAAATCCTTCATTAGTAGATCACTATAGGAAGCATTTCTGCATACCTTGTTTCCTTTCAGTTAGTATAAGAGCCTAATCACCTTTGGTTCTAGTTATTGGGTATAGTGTTTTTTGAGCTGATATTGGTTTGAGTGGGGGCTTGTCCAGAGGATTTTGAAATCTTTGTTATAGGAAAGAGATGATGAACACATATGGGAGGTTTGCTATATATTATAGAGAAGTTCGATGGATGCAACTTTGAGTTGTGGAAACTCAAGATGGAGGACTTAGTGGTGAATTGAGATCTATGGCTTGCATTATCCATAACCATGCCATTAGGCATGAAACAATAAGATTGTGATCTAATGGATCGCAAGGCTATGGGTCCGATAAGACTTTATTTGTTTGATTTAGTGCTCATGACTATCCATGAAGAGAAAGCTGCAAAAGATCTTCAAAAGAAGCTTGGAGATGTTTATCAGGCTAAATCCTTGGTGAACAAGTTATTCCTATGAAATAAATTATATTCTCTAAGGATGGAAGATGGAGGATCTATTGTTGATCATCTTTAAAATACATCCAATATGCTTGTTTCCGAGTTGACCTCTGTTGGTGAGAAGATGGAGGAGGAGGATCATTGTATGACATTACTATGTTCCTTACCAGATTCATGGGATCACTTTGTTATGGCTATTGGGAGTACCACTATCACCTTCAAGATGGAAGGAATGGTTTCTTCATTGTTGTTTGAAGAGATGTGGAGAAAGTCTTTTGAATTGGCTAAGGAGGCTCTTGTAGTTCATGAATGATCTAAAGAAAAGGGAAGGTAAAAGGAAAAGAAGAAGGAAGAAAAAGGAAGATCCAAATCCCGTTGAAGATCTAAGTCTCTTAGAAAGTCCAAGGCTCTGTGTTGGAACTGCAGCAAACCTGGTCACTTCCACAAGCATTGCAAGGAGGAGAAAAAAGAAAAAGAAGAACTATGATTCAGATTCTGACAAGTCCTCTTAGGATGAAGGAGACATGTTTGTCACTACCTTAGCAATGCATGTATCTAAGGATGTGTGGCTTATTGACTCTAGTGCATCTTTTCACAAGACCTCACATTGATTTTGGTTTTTGAAGTATGAAGAATATGATGGTGGAAAGGTGTACTTGGGTGATGATGCTCAACTAAAAATTGTTGGCCATGGAAGAGTCTTGATTTGATTCCTTGATGGACGAGTGAAGGGAATCAATAGTGTCTTACATATCCCTAGTTTGGAATGAAACCTTCTTTCTATAAGTAAGATGAATGATGTCGGTGTGTAGGTTGTTTTCTCAAATGGAGAATGCAAGATAACTAGAGGATCTATTGTGTTTGGCTAAGGGTGTTTGGATTAGCACTCTATTTCAACTTCATGCATCCATGGTTCAGTACAATAGTGCCTTTGTTTCAAAGAAGAGAGATTTCGAGTCTTCATCCTCACCATTGGTTTTTCCCTTCTTGGGTTTTCCACGTAAATCTTGTGTTCTTATGTGTTTGAATGTGCTTGCATTGATGCTTCATATGTTTACATTCTGCTAATGCATAATAAGAGGTTGATGTTTGGAATTGCATTAAGGATTTAATATATTAATAAACAATTGATTCACCCCCTTCTTAGTTGTCTTGTACATCCTAATAGGGTTACAAAATTGGTTACACTCTAAAACCTATTACTAGAGACAAAAAGTTTATACATTTATACACCTATGGCCTATACAATGGCTAGTAATGACTATGCTTAGAACTTAAACAAACATAGTTTATAAAAAACATGAAAACATAAATATATCTTTAACAACCTAGCCTACTTACATGACTCACAAATAGGATAAACCATCTGACCTAGTGTTATGGGTCTACCTTCTCTATCTGTCCTCCTCTGTGGTCCTTCAATTGCACTCTCACCAGAGCCATCATATCTGGCCCAGTCATGAGAGGCACATTGGATGTTTCTAATTCATCTTGGAGGCTTAGGGATGGTGTCTCATCAAGATCTGGTATTAGTCTATGGAGGTGAGGGGCCTAGTCTATAGTGTGGATTATCAAGATACAGATGGAGATCATGATGAATATGAGATATTAAAGGGTGAATGTGAGATCATGATGGGCCAAATAGTGGTAATGTAAAAAATTCATGCTAGATATTGCAATTAAATAGTACATTCTTAAAGTGTATTTTTTACCAGGTGAGTGTGAGATCATAATAGGCCAAATAGTGGCAATGGCAAAAAAATCTAACTGGATGAAAAGTGCTAACATTTAGACATATTCAAATTTATATAGAAAAAGTGTTAATATTTATAGCTCAAATATGGATTCCATTCAAAAATGCCTTGGTATTACCTTGGATTTTGGCAAGTGCAAGTCCTAAAACTTGCCAAAGAAACTTGAAAAACCACTCATTTAGTGTTATCCTAAAATTTTCCATGAGTTCATCTTGGAAGCCGATAGACCTTTTTGTAACTAAATTTAATAAAACATAAAGGATTTATATAGGAAACTATCAACATTCTAAAAATATAATACATGCTTCATTATAATTTTAGTAGGTAATTATTATTATATTTATACATACACTGTTTGATTTTATTATTGATATACATAGTGAAAAATATTCATAACTTTCAAGCTATTTATCCCTTTTTAAATCTAAAAAATGCATCACATTCTAGGCTTTATTAGCTATAGGTTTTTTTAAAAAATTGAATTTCATATTCTTTTACCAAGTTAGATTAAGTGGAAAATTATTTTCTAATTTTTTAAAAGTTAGTAGAAAATTCATAAACAATTATTTACTTATTAAAAAAATTTAAAAAATATGTGTCATATCCACTTATGTGTCCTTTACTTAAATCCAATGTTTGGAGAAAAAGTATTTTCTTTTTCGCATACTTAGGTTGGTCAGAATGAAATGAAACTTACTTTTTAGGCTCTTAAAAAAAATTACTAGTCCCTCATTGAAATATCTAATATTAGCCAAATCAATTTTAATTTAAGAAAAATAGTAGAAAGTGCATTCAATTTCCTACACTTGTATTACTACCTTATTTTCAAATTATGTAGATAACTCATTCAATTTTTGATGTGAAGTTACCTTACTTTATTTTTAGCATTTCCATTGTTGCTTAGGGGTATTGTTTGGACCATCATCATCCTATACTCAGCCTACTTGGAGTTCTATTAGGATCGGTTTCATTTTCATCTCCTTGTTGTTTTTGTTGCACTTCTAATATGTGGTTTTAAATTGGTATTTCTGGTTTTATTCTAACATTTTGAGAATCATTTTAATTTTTATAAAAGACATTCTTCTTTTACAAAGTTGATTAGTTCCCTTATTATTTGATCTTCTTTTTGTGGGAAGCAAGCCTTGTAGTAGTGGGTGCTGCCATGTAACATGCCAAATCTCATTACCCATTTTCAACCTAGAAAGGAAAATTATTAGCCATGGCAAGTAGAGTAACAATGGTCAATGTTGTCCTTTCAGATATATTGATATACATGATGTCTATCCTAAAAAACACCCAAGGAGTGTTATTAGAATTGGAAAAGCTAGTAAGAAGATTCTTTTGGCAAGATAGCTAAAAAAAGTGAGGATTGCACTTATCTTTTGGGAAAATATTTGTAAACCCAAACCTTTTAGGGGGTTGGCATTCACTACCTAGCAATCAAAAATCTAGCTTTAGGAGCTAAATTGGCATGGAGTATATGCCAAACCTAAGGCAAAATGGGTGAGGATTATGCAAGGAAACTATTTTGATATCCTAGACAAAGAGAATCTTCACCATTGTAAATCCACCATCTAGCTCAAAAATGTGGAACTTCCTCATGAATGGAAAGGATATAAGGATCCCATAGTTTTCTAGGGTGGTTCACAATGGAGAGAAAATCCTCTTCTGGGAGTGGTCTTGGAATGGTCAGTAACTATTGTCTCTTATATTGGATGTGTCTAAGGATAGGTCATACCTAAATTAATCATGGGGGATAAGTATCAATAAGTACTAGGAAACCCCAGACAATGACTATCCTACAAAAATCAAATGGAAAGGATTTGATAATTGTGATTTTCCTACAAACCAAAAGGAACTGCTAACTAAAGTATTAGATCAACAAATTATTTTTCTCTTAAAAATAAGATGAAATTTCATGGATAGCTTCAAAAATAGGTCATTATACTATAATGTAAGGATATCTACTCTTCTCAAATATAGCTGCTAAGTCTTGTCCTTTCAAACTCTACTAAAGCTCAATAACTACCTTCCAAAAGTAGGTCCGTTTACATGGCTAGCCCTCCACAACAAGATTCTAACTAGTAAAAGACTAGAAAATGGGAATCTTCCCCTTGAAGTGTGTTCTATGTGAAAAAGAAGAGGATGATACTATCCACCTCCTCCTGAATTGCCCCTTTAGTAACTACTATTGGAAATAGATTTGCAAGAAACTTGAATGAAATGGAGTATTCCCTAACTCATTACTCTAACATTTATCAAGTTGGCCTTCTGATTAGGTTAAGTCTACTTTTTCATGCATTTGGGAGCTCAACCCATGTTTGATCCTCTAGCATTTATTGTAAGGAAGCTAAGGTAGTGGAACAACTTCCTACACTAATCTTGAGAGGAGGATTATCCAAAACTTTTTGAATCTTTACAACAATTGCAAAAATTATTTAGAAATAAACATAAATAGCATTCATACCACAACACAATGATTTACGTAGGGAAGACCCTTTCAAGAGAAAAACCCCACACTCCAAAAGCAACAAAAAATATGACTCAAAAATATCAACAAGATTACAATATAGTTGTAGAGTAATCTTTCACAGAAGTATCACCAACTAGAGATATGGAGGAAACTTTACAACATCTATAATACTCTCACACATAACCTCCATCTCAAGTACCTAATATATAGGAGATACAATATATGAAACCATTAAATGGTAATTAGAAAACCATGAGTCAAAACCACCAAAAAGTGGCACCCAAATCCTTAGGGCTACATTATCTCTAATTAAATATACCTTATGATGTGTCATAACATGCACCTTAAGTTTGTCAACATGTGTAACTCTCCCTTAAAACTCTTTTCTATATCCAACATGTTTTTATATTTTCTAATACAGGAGGCCCAACTTTTGGAGGCCATAACTTTTGATCCAGAAGACTGATTGGACCCCTTCCTTTTAAATTGTAGAGTTCAAAAAGATCTACACTTTAAGCACCCTTGTAAGTGGTGTTGAACAACTTAAAAATTTTATTTTAGACAAAAACCAAATCTATAGGCTACAAAATTAAGCTTACTCAATTTTGTAAATGAAAAATTGTACATTTTTTAATTACAAGGTTGAGACACCTTTCCTAAAATTTATGGCTAGAATGTAATTCTATGATTTTCATAAAATCCCCATCCCTAATCTTCAAAATAATCTAAAAATTAGAGTGACCAATCTCAAAAACGGTCATGTCTAAGGTCAACAAAAAATGAAGTTCCAACACCCCATTGACAAGCTAGGATAAAGAATTTCTGATGTAGTAGCCTATCCTTCATCTTCCTCCCCTAGTGGATTAATTTAAACTGGTACCTCCAAACCTAACAGAAGTAAAATAACTTAGTCTCTCCCCTTTCCCCCTTGTCAAACTAAAATTTTATGGAGCATCTAGGGGCAACTCGAGACCTTCAGGTGCAAGTTGTGTGATTGGAGACAACTTTAGTATTCTCCTTGTAGTAAAATCAGTGAAACTCCCACATGGAACCAACAATGAAGCATAAGTACTTTCCCTCCTATATGGATTGAAAATGACAAGAGAGGGCTATTTTAATCAAATAAGTATAGAAAAGTGAGCAACTGGTATCTCAACTACATTTTCCAATCCATTTGATGCATTCTTGACCAATTTGAACAATCCCAATGTAATCACTATTATAGAGAAGTAGCTAAGACTATAGAATTTATTACAAATTTAGTGATAGATTAACAAGAAACAAGCATGACCTTCGACCCCATCTCAAAAATTTATTTCCCTCTACTTCACAATATCATTGAATTTGAAAAAGGTGATTCCAACTTAGCGCTTGCTACTAGCACAACCCCCCAACTGGCCTTTAAGTGGTGATGTGGAATGATATATCTTTGATGACCTATCAAAGCACTTTAGGTTATCCAACATCAGCGTATCACCTAGCTTTGGTTTCTTGTACGAGCTCTCTCTAATCATTCACTAAATCAAAGAATATAGTTGTGTCCAAGTTGCATTTACTTCACACCAATTGGATTGATCTCACATCTCCAGTTTTCGATCTTGGCTTTACTCCTTGCTACCTCCCTTCCCTTTTTTGCTCTATTTTAGGCTGGTAAGTAGTTACTCTTACATTTATTACTCGTTCTAAATGCTCTGCTTATTTATCTCATCGTTGCCTTCCTCACTTCTCACTTTTCTCATTCATCCCTTGCTTCCCATTTCTCTCTACCTTCCCCTACAACCAACCTACCTCAACCATGAAGGATGTTATCAAGAACTACTATGTCCTTCTTCAACTCTAGAAATGGAAACCCATGGAGGTCGGGCCTTATGAATCTACAAAACTTATCCATGTAGTTGATATTGATTTCCCTCATGTACATTTTGCATCAAAACTATCGTTGGAGAATCCTTGTTGTGTGACTACCATTGGATCCTATTTTTCTTAGATGTAGTGTCTATTGTTTTTGTCAAATATAATGGACCTGATCCAAGATGTTGACTACAGTGAAATATTGGGCTTTGGTTTTGTTTAGTGGAAAAAGAGGGGTTTTCAATTTCAAAACTAAATCCTCCTTTCACGCCTTACATTCAGTTGCAAGAGGGAAATGTTATAGATTTAGCGTCCCTTAGAATGAAGAGGAAACTTGGAATTCACTAATTAATTGATCAATTAAAGTGCAATTACTCTTAAAACCCTAATTTTATAAAATCATAAATAAATAGATGAAACATGAGAAATTCTAACAGATAGATATAGAATATTTTGAGTACATACATACCAAACATTGAGTTTCTGGATGTAAGAAACTCAGGGAGTAATGAGTGAGTGTTCAAGTCCAAGGTACCAGTTTCTGTTGGGATCTCTGAAGATTGTCTATAATTTGTTTCTATTATTGCAGAGATTTCTATGTTTTAGGATCTAGAGGACCAATGAGCAGGTGCCCAAGTCTAGGTCCTATTTTTCTACTTTGATCTACAATTTTGACACTCTATTATGCTTCCCTGCAACTCCACTCCTTCCGCTTCTGTACCTATAACCTGCACTCACAGAAAAAGGGGGTTGGGGGTTGTGGTGTTTAGAGGCTTTCTTTAGTCAAGCCTCGGAGAGACATTCAAGTCTTCCTAACACTATTGTCAGATAAAGAGTGCATATCCCTACGTGATAGAGGCAAAAACTAATTGATAAATTATTGAAAGCACAAATAAATGTTACCTCATAGGTGTAGCTCACGTATAGATGAAAATACTTCACATCATGAGAAGATGAAGCCAAATCTGCATAAAAAACATAATAACAAGACAAGTTTGCTCTGCAACAATGAATATCTTGAATGCTCTAAAATCATAAATGTGCCAAAAGTTCATAATCATCTTCTAATTTACAATTGAATCTTTAAACATGCTTATATATGCAACTAAACATATTCCTGCCTTAATTTCGTAATTCAAACGTAAGGTGTTGGCATGGGACCTAATTAATAGTTAGATAATTGACACTTGAATTTAGGTCTTACCTAAAATAGGGTAGGGCTAGGGTGTGGGCACCCAAGTCCTCCCTCCCTATTTAGGTCAAGACTTGTCTTAATAGCACCTGCTAGGTCCTATTTGTCATAAAACTTTGGGGTTTTATCATCAGCAGTTAACATGAATATGCAAGATGATTAAAATGTTTTCTAAAGGACTTGGGAGTTAAACATAGGAGGGAAAAAGTCCTAGGGAGACTTTTTGACATAAAATTTAGCCCCCACTTTATTGTATGTATGAACACAAGTCCCATACATGCATTAAAGTACAATCAACAAACACAACAAACATGCCAGGCACTTAGATCTAATGCATACACGAAGATTGAGAACTATTTCCAGCCACTACTCTCAGGTAGACATTAGAGAAGACATGTCATAGACACGCCAAACACAATGAAGATAGTGACAGGCATGCAAAACAGGGAGAAGAGAGTAATAGGCACGCAAGACATGGAGAAGACAACATTCAAGACACAAAACACATTGAATACATTCAATGTAGTGATTATTTCCTTTCATTTTCTCATATATGAATGTAAATGAAGATACATGGAAAGTAAAAATGCAAAACACTACCAAAATGTAGGAGGGGCATTTTGCCACACTCTTTGGACTACATATGGGGCAAAAGACACGCAATACAAATCTCAAAATGTAGGAGGGGTATTTCACCACGGTGGACTACACTTAGGAACAAACACGCCATACAAATCCCAAAGCATAGGAGGGGCATTTCTCCATGCTCTTTGGACTATAATTTGGAACAAACATGTGGAAGACACATGGAAAAGATGAGCGCCATATAGCATGCTAAACACATACTATACATCTAAATCATGGCAAACAAGTGATGAAAGGAGCCTATTGCTAGGTTCACCACCCTCTTAGGCACATTACAACCACACCTAATGGTTGGGCTTATGCCATAACAACTTCCAAAGACATGCTTAAGGGATGATACATCAACCCCGCCCACTCAGAGGACTTTTAGAATAAAAAGGATGTGCACTAGCTCAAGAGATACACCATCCCCACCTCTACAGAGGAATTTCAAAATGCAACCCCACCTACATCATAGAGATGCCTTACAGTGAAAAGGAAGCATGCTCTTAAAATATACAACCCCACCTGCGTTAGGGAGATGCCTTATAGTGAAAAGGAGGTATATGCCATAGATCAATGTATGCAAACATGCTTTATTAGTATCAAAATCATCAGACAACTTACCTTATATATGTCCCCACCTTAAGGTAGTTGATATCATTTATCGATATCAAGCACATTAAGGTAGAGAAGAAACACACAAGGGAACAAGAGCTCTCGCAAAGCCCATGCCCCCAAAGGTGACATGTATGTTACAATTTTCAAATGTTCCCACAATTACACAATTTCTTGCAAGAAAAGAGGTTAGAAATTTTTCTATAAGAGAATAACCACATCAAATGATCAAAAGAAATGCATAAAAATCATTCACATAAAGAGATGAGGCTATAATATGGGTTCAAGATTTGAGTATAATCGTGGGGCTATACTGTAGAAAAACTCAAAACCAAGTGTAACCAAGGCGAGATTCAAAGACAAACAAAGTCCACAGAGAAGATGTATTGTTATGGTTTGTTAGTACGATAAGGCAACATCAAAATATTACACGGAATGATTCTACTAGCCAAGCGTTAAAATAATATATATCAACCCCATTGTCATGTATGGACTAGGTCCATTTTTTCTTACTCACTGATGGGACACATGGTCTATATTAGTATTATTTATTTTTCATCATCTGCCAACTAGATAGAACCACTAGAGGAAGGTAAACAATAAATCAAGAGAGGATAACAAGTGCTTAGGGTCGTCACATAGGAGGGTACCCCCAGGTCACTGACTACAACGCTATGCCCCTAAGGCATGACACACAAAAACAAAATAGAGGAGTGGAAAATATAGAAGAATGATGATACAAATAGAAGAATGGTCATGACAGAGGTAGTTTCCTAGTATCCTTGGCCTTACAAGAGTACCAAGGGTCATCGTAGGAGGCCTAAACAACACATAACATATTACGGTGGAATCACAACACAGAGTGAAGGGTTAGAAATACATACTTGATACAATACAATATTAAGAACATATATATCTAGGAAGAGGCCACCATTGAGAGAACTATAATATTTTCTACAACTAGTGTGGCTTAAAGGGGGAGAAATATTTACTGGATTCTTAGGGATAGCTCCTGGTCAATAATTCTTGTCTATCATTTTAGGATATCTTACATGTTGATTTAGTCTTGTTGATATTGAATTAACATTAAATTTAGGGTGATAAGAGGCATTGGCGGTATTTGAAGAACGGTATCTAATACTGGCCGTGTAATTAATTCTAGCAACTTGCAAAGGTACTCTGATTCCTTGTTGATTTACACCACAACCATTACCTAAATAGTTGCAATTGTTATAAAGGATTTTAAATACTTGACCATAGACGGATGTCATTTCCTTAGAAGATGGTGAAGCCTCATAGGTATTATAATATGTAGTATAGGTAAGAACATTGTCTCTGTTTTCTACCAAGGAGGCTTTGATTTTCTTAGGTGTTTCAAAAGATTGATTGGATGAGATCGATGCAACTTTTGATGTGTTGGGGTTATTAATTTTATATTCCCCTACACTGCAAGGATTAAAATCTAATGAACCCCAATCATCTCCAAATAGTGCATTTGATGATGTAGAGTCTTGCACAACATTATTTGTGGCAAGAGGAATTGATGAATCAAATTGTTACCATTTTTTCACCACAACTCAAAATTGGTAGAGCTGATGTGACAAGTTCATTTTTTGAGTGAAGGTTAACATTCTTCTGTTATGAGTTATTTGCATAGTTATTCTATTTCAGTGTTAAATGCAATTCAATTGTTCAAAAAAGGAAAAGATTTTAGATCATTCATTGCATTGCAGAACATTCATGGAGATAATTATTTCATTCACCACAATGACTATTCATTTACAAGCTGGAATACATAAAAGAATAAGAATTGCATTGAAAGAAATAATGTCCCACACAAGCCTTGGGTATAGTTGAACATATGCAGATTGAAAGAAAATACTATGCATCTAGTGATAAGAAAATAGAGGTCATAGCCATCATTGCCTTGGATGTTTCTCGATCTTTGAAGTTGTCTTCTATCCTACTCCTGGTCTTCAGCATGAACCTGCAAAAATGTGTGAAGGTCCTATTAGAGCTTAAGTTATGAAATCCCTATATCCTATCAGAAGAGGCATAACACTTTGTTTATAATGCATTGATCAATGATCATCATCCACATGCAGAAAGAACTGAGAAAGAAAAAATCATGCAACTTCATTGTTTTATTCTAATTTGTTTGTTTCATGTGTAGGTATAGAATAAGTCAAGTAGCTATTTGAGGGCATTCAGCATGTGGTGTCAAGTGGGCTCCCACAAGGGTTGAGCCCAGCATGCTACTTCCCCTTAATCTCAGAAGTGATGAATGGAAAAGGAAGGAATCATTATTCACATTGATTTAATTACATAATAAACTAAAGGAATATCAAGAGTAGTCACATGAATTGGTGTCTAGTTCAAGACATATTCATGATTATAGATCAAGAAATGAAGTGAAACCATCAATATGAGTTGGACTATTATAAAGACAACATTTAATGCACATGACAATTGTCATCATTACTTCAACTGACATTTGGAAAATGACATTCATAGGTATTTCACTTTTATATCTTTCATAGTGTACATTAGAAATTAAGAACATAAAGTACATTTCATCAGTCTAATGTTAGAAGTTGCCACTAGACATATCATGCAACAGTGCATAACTATTTGGTCATAAAGAAACATCAGAAACAGATATTAGTTTATGCATGATTTGAATAAATTGAAAGTGCAAGTGGACATGCATCATAGAACAACATATGTTGTCACTTCTCTTTCATGTTTGAACAAGGTTATTCATCATATAAGAGCTGTCATTTTTTTGTAAGCATGAGATGATCTTGTATCATGGAGAGATCAAGACAAGTTCTGGAAAGTAGTGCTATAGGAGAAATTCAAATTGAACGGCCAAGAATATGAAGTAGTTGATATCTCATGTTTATTTAGGAGGATGTTATATTAAGTGATAAATGTCAAATGGACCCACAAGAAAACACCATGACAGGTTATATCTTTTTCATCTTGTGATCATATCAAGATATGTTTATACTTCTATGCCATGATGAAATAAATGTATGCTACAATGGTAGAATGTACAAGTCTCCATAAGCATCTACAAGACAACATAGTTTTCTATCTAGATAGCCAATAGATGAGGCAGGCAGTTGAGCTTGTTTTGCATTTTCAGGAGGCATACATCAATGATACAAATGACCATAGAGCTACAATGAAATGATTGCTATGGCAAGAGCCATCATTCAATAATATTTGTATGCTTTTGTTTGAAACATCACATGTATATGGAAGTAGCATACAAGTACCCATGAACGGATATGTGTATAACCAAATGATAGGAACAACCATACATAATTTGTCTTTACCATGGTCCCTCAATAAATACTAGTGATATAATGTTACAGAAGAAGATACAACATGTTATGCATTTATGCCATCATGATATGTTTTAGTGACAGGAATAATCAAGTCCCCATGACTCTCTACAATATAGAAGAAGATGCATATATTGAAGCTGAAAGTTCATAAAGTGTAGATAGAGGTTTCCATAACTAGAACAACTAGTGAAAAATGCCACACTGTGTGGAATGTATGCAGAGTTTATAGTATAGAATGAAGCAATTAGAATATGATAGAAAAGATATGAGCTAAACCAACATCACATGTATAGGCTCCAGATAAAGTGACCATGTCAAATATGTGCATTACAATAGTGGGTCATTTCAGTGATCAAGGTATCAATAGTGACAAGAGTGATCAATGGAATATGACTATCTACAATACATCAATAAAATGACAAATAGAGTAGGCAAACTATCATATGTCATATATCTCATCTGACATTATACAGAAGGAAGAAACCATTGTCATTCATAATGACATGTGAAATAAATGTCGAATCTGTTTGTTATGATTGCAAGAGGAACCATACAAATTCATACACTACCAGATGAGGGTTACAGTTAAAGTCAAAATTCAAAGATATGTTTGTATAGTCACAGCCCACAGCACTTTAAAAGGAGATTATATATGCAGATACAGAGTGTCATATGAGTTTCAGCTGAAATGAATGCTTGGAGATACATATACAGTTGTGACCTTTCATATGCAGAGAAACAAGAAATGATACAAAGTTGTGATGAGGGTTTCGAATCATAAGAACACACAAAATGTATCATACAACTGTGGTTTTTTAGAAGCATCAGCTACAGAACAAAATAGAAATGATGTTTGTTCAAACCCCATTTATGAAAGCTACAAGTCGCGGCCATTCATAGAAGCCCTCAAGGAAAAGGGAAACCTTCAGATGTATAAAATCTAGAATAGTGCTCAAATGCAATATACAATGGTTCTATACATGATACAAAGTTATGGAAGGGTTTCGATCCATAGAAAGATAATACCCATTTCGGGGCTCTAAATGAAATATGTAGATTTCAAATGAAAAGTTCAAAGATGAGATTCAGAGCTGCAGCAATGGCTGAACATGCTTCAGAAGACCCATTTCGTTCTCATCAACCTAAATATAGTTGCAGCAGTGAGAGATCGAATGGAGATGTCAATCATCTTGCATGGAGTAAAATCAAGGAAATAGCGGAGTAGTATAATCATATTATTCTCTACACTCAAGAAAGCACAATAACCATATTGCTATCAAATTCGTGTACAGAGAGATTCATAAGTACAAAGAAAATAGAAGAATTTGAGCCCATGTAAACAAAAAATGATCAGTAAATGCCATTTTCTGCCTTCAATCAAGGAACCAAATAGAAAATTCACGATGATGACTTCTATTGGGCTCGTTTGGAGTTTTAATCTGTAGAAGAGAAGTGATAATGACATAATAAAGACTTACCTCCATTGTTTGGCCACCAAAATGTATAAAGCTCATGGGTTTGCCCTTGTATGGTCTCATACAAACACAGTCCAGTGCTCTTGACGGCCTCATACGAAGTAAATACAAATGATAGAAAAAGAGGGATACAAAATTGCATTAGTAAACTTTATAGCCACGGCTCAAGAAGGCTTAGAATTGCCTCAAGTACCATAAATGATACAAAGAAAATCATATATTAGAAGATATTGAACAAGAAAAAAAGTAGACCGAATGTCATTTTTTATGATAGAGAGAGCTCTTACCATGTTGTTTCCTATTAGAATCATCAAGAAGTTTCTTAGAAATTGTGAAAGATCAAAGGTTTTGTGTTCCAAAACCCTATCTATGATGGTGGTAGGGGTAGAACCCAAATCATCAAAAATGAAGTTGCAAGTGAGCCCAATAAGATAGGGCAAAAAATGTTTTTTTTTTGGGGTTTCATGGAGCCCTAATCGAATGCTAACATTTTGTCACATTCGTTTCATTTTTTGTGGCTTAGATTAATACCTTTGTGGTATTAAATACATTACAACATAATGCCTAAGTTTCATGACTTAGTGAGATCAAGCATGGCTCCCTCAACATATTCAATGATTTTATATGCCTAAAAACATACTAAGTCACCTTGTAAATGTGCCCTTGGAGATAGAGATAATTTCATGCCTTAGGAATATATGCCAACCCTCCATTTTGATGTGGGACAAACAACATGCCATGTGTGCCATGGAGATCATCAGTTATCCGAAGATAAGCCATCAAGGCTTTTATTTTTATGCAAATATCATATCATGCCCCTTATTTTTATGATTTTTTATTCAAAAATCAAACATTTGTAATTTCAAAATGGTGAAATTATGAGCCATAGGAATGTATTTTTTGAAAAGAATCGAATCAAATAGGGAATAAAATCAAACTGCCAAGCATTGTAAAGTTAGTTTTAAAGCAATCATTTATAAATTGCTTTAAAACTTATACTATTTTTAGGCATTGTAGGCTATTAAGACAAGTCAAATATTCTATTTTTTTATTTGTTTTATTTGGAGGTAGATAAGATGAAATTTGAGATCTCATGGGTAGAAGAAAGCATATTTTTGGTTGGGTTGCATTGGAGAGTCTTTTGGATAGATTTGATAGTTGTTTGGAGATAGTTGAGGAGCTTTATTTTTAGCTTTTTCTATGAGCTTGAAAATGGATTTTCAAATCTATTTTTAGGAGTTTTTTTCTAGCTTTCAAGAGGAGATGGTTTTGAGAGCATATATGTCAGAGATAAATTTCTTTTTGAGTAGTTATAGTTAGAGTTTTACATATCAGAGTGCATAGATATCAAAATCTTCCTCTCATATCGAGAGTGTTATACTCATTTCATTTTACTCATTATTCCTTCAAATATAGAGAAAAAGTTTTCCTTCATTTTTGCCTCTCTTTTACAGAACTGATTTGATATAACATTGTGATAAGCATTTATCCTTTGTTTTTGTCTTGGTTTTGTGATAAGATATGTAGTTTTTTTCTTAATTCAGGTTGCATGTTGTGTTTAATCAAACCTTCATGCAAAATATTTATGAATTGGGTAAAATAAGAAATGTTGTGAAGATCAGAGTTCTGTGGTCTGACTGTGAGTAAGATCTGATTGTGTATCACCTAGATTATATTTCAGTTATTTATTTCAGCATATCCTCCTATCCCTTTTCCCTTGCAAGTCATTAGATTAGGAAAATCATAAGGAGAACCAGCTCACTCTGGAGATTCCCTCTCAAAATTGATCACCCACAATCTGGGAGGGTTTCCATGTTTCAATAGGTAGCTAAGTTTCTGTGAGCTTAGCAGGGTGCATACTTGATTGACAACACAACTTGTAAGTTATTTAAACTCAAATTATTGTTAACTTGTTTTTGCATTTCAATATGTAAATAATATCCAATTTGGGATCAGATTTTATGGTGTAGAGCTTGTTTTGATAGATGAACTTAAGTGATCAATGAAGGGTACATAGAGCTGCCCCTATGGCATGGATCCATGGTCTACCTAGAATCATACTATATGAGAGCAAACCAGGCATAACATGAAAAAGCCTAGATAATGTAACGGGACCAACCTTGACAGGTAGGATCATAGTACCTAAGGATTGGCTACCTTTATTATCAAAACAATGAATGCTAATCTTATTTGGTTTGATTAAACATGTGTCAATATTGATTTTGCGTAGTAGGTCAATGCCACAAACATTAAGACCTAATCCATTATCAATCATAATTCTCTTTATCAAATTTTTTTTACTGCGACAAAGATTATAAGAGGGTCATATTGGTTTTGAACTTTTGTTGTCATTAATTCATTGGGTTGAAATAGAGTATCCATTTTTTTTGCATGCATAAAATCTAACAGAGTTGCTACATCATTTGGTTTAATAGCAGGTGAAACGATCACATTTTGTAAAGCTTCTTAGAGCATTCTATGATATGTAGGTGATGTTTGTATTCAATCCCAAAGAGAGATCTTAGCTAGAGTAGCATGAATCTTCTCAACAAGGTCGTATTCTTGACCACTTTTATGATTAAGATGAGGTGGTGGAGGAAGCATAGGTTGAGAAGTTGGGAGGGAGACAAGCACATGTGGTGCTTTCTTACTTTTTTTGTTATTACTAGTGTTGTATGTGTGAGAAATCATAGGATGTTGCAACACATTTTGAACACCTTGATTTCTTTGAGTAATTTGTCTTGCATAGTTTAAGATGTAATCGGGGAGTCTAGGTGGTTTTTGATCTCCTTGAACTGTAATCACTAGTTTTAAGCATGAAGGTGCACTAGGTGCCCCTTGCACAATCATCTTAGGAACATTGCTACAAATTCTATTAGTGAATATTGAATTAATGTTGTTTTCCTCTCGATTATACCCAACATCTATCCCTAAAGGATTTGATATGAGAGACCTTTTCTCATCCACTAATGCTACATCTTGGCAAGGGAAAGCATTGGAATGAAAGAAAGGTAAGGTGTTGTTAAGAGGGTTAGATGTTGTATCATTAGTGATGTCTAAGGACTTGAATTTACAACCACAATAGAGCTATCCATAGTCTTCTCATCTAAGGTTCTTGGAAATTCAACTATAGGAACTTGAATCATAAATATCATCATATTCTTTAGCTATCAATTCCAAGGCATTAATGGAAGAGGAATTTTCACATTTATCTTTCTGATGAGAGTTCTTAGAGATGAATTTAGTTAAATATTCTAATATCAAAGCATATGCTCCTATGAGTAATGTGAAGCTATCAAAATCATGTATCTAACAAAGTAATTTCAGCTCATGTGTAGAACATTTAGAAACATCAATATCATGTAGACATTCTATGTGTTCTAGAACATGAGGGTTCTCATTAGTGAAAGTAGATAAATTTTCAAAATTTAAGATATACTCATACAAAGATTTCCATGAAGATGTTATCTTGAAATGTCTTGTAACATTGATGTCCAATGAAATCTAGGGAGATAATTCATGCAAATTTTTATGATGACTAAGGTACCCTAGATGTGTGGCTATTTCACTTCTAAAAACTTGTTTGATAAAAAGGGCTTAAAGGACACACAAAGTCCACAAAAAGCACAATGGATAGGAGGAAAATAGTGCAACACAGCAAGGCCTAATTGATGATTTTATATATTTAGATTTCAATGCAATGAAACAAGACAAATTATGCTTGTTTATGCACCTAAAATGTTCACTTTTTTTCACTTTTTTTTTCAATGCAAATCACTAAAATATAAGGTTTTGTAAGGAAATTGATGAAGGACAGTGAATAATAACCCTAATATCAATCCAATAGAGCAGAATATCCTTTCCAACACACCTATGATGCTAATCTGTATGGATGACAAGGTAAAATCTAGTGAAAATGCAAGGTTTTCAAACCCTAATTATGAAATTAATGCATAAATGTATACAAAATGATGTATGAATTCTTTCTAATCAGATTTATGATGCAAAATAACTCATATAAGATCAGAAATTATTTTAAAAACCTACAATGCTGAATGTAAGTGCAATTTTAATGATAAATCAACAAAAAATGCTAGTTTTTGTTGAAATTGAGTATGTGTAAATGCAAATTTTTGAAATATGAATGTAATAACACAAAATAATGCAACATTACAAACAAAATTAGATTTGAATGAGTTCCTAAGATGAATAGTAAAATCTAGAACAAGATTTTAACTACAAACCCTAGTTTTTGAAATTATTAGGTTATAAAAAAATTCAAAATTTCAAACAAACCCTAGCAATTTTAATATGAAAAATGCAATGTGAAAGATTGTAAGATGATGGTTTTCTATAATTTATATCAGATTCAATTTAAAAATCATAAATGAAATAAAAATTATTTAAAATTAATTCATATTATGTCAAACTACAAGCTAAAATGCTATTTTTTTCAAAAATTTTCAATTTTTTTTTTTTTTTTTTTGTAAATTTTCAAATGCAATATGAAAATGATGAATGAAATGAATACAAATCTAAAGTAAAACACTCATCAAGTTGCAAAATTCAAATAAAACATGGTTTCACCAAAAATGTTTAGTTGTAAAAAGAGGGGTTTTCAATTTTAAGGTTAAATCCTCCTTTCACACCTTACATTGAAGGACATAAATCAAGTCAAGCCACAACCTTTTGTAAGAGGGCTCTACTACACATTTAGTGTCCATTAGAATGAAGAAGAAACTTGGAATTTGCTAATTAATTGATCAATTAAATCCAAATTACGCTTAAAACCCTAATTTTGTAAAATCATAAATAAACGGACGAAACACAACAAATAATCATAGATAGAGATAGAATATTTAGAGTAAATACATACTAAACTTTGAGATTCCAGATGTGGAAAAGTTAGGGACTAATGAGCAGGAACCCAAGTCCAAGGTACCAGTTTCTGTCGGGATCTCTAAAGATTGTCTGTAACCAGTTTCTATTATTTTAAGGATTTCTGTGTTTTGGGACCTAGATGAGTAATGAGTTAGTGCCCAAGTCTAGGTCCTACCTTTCTTCTTTGATCTATAATTCCGACACTCTATTATGCTCCCCTACAACTCCACTCCTTCCACTTTTGTACCTGTACCCTACAATCACAAAAAAGGGGGTTTGGAGTTGTGGTGTTTAGAGGCTTGCCATGGTCAAGCCCCAGAGAGACATTCAAGTCTTCCAAACACCATTATTAGATAATGAGTGTGTATCCCTACGGGATAGAGGCAGAAACCAATTGATAAATGATTGAAAGCACAAATAAATGTCACCTCCAAGGTGTAGCTCATGTATAGTTGAAAATCCTTCACATCATGAGAAGATGAAGCCAAATTTGCATAACAAACACAATAACCAAACAAGTCTGCTTTGCAACAATGAATATCTTGAATGCTGTAAAATCACAAGTGTGCCAAAACTTTATAATCATCTTCTAGTTTAAAAATGAATCCCTAAACATGCTTATATATGTAACTAAACACATTCCTACCTTATTTTTGTAATTCAAACATAAGGTGTTAGCATGGGATGTAATTAATGGTCACATAATCGACACTTGAATTTAGGTCTTAAATAGGGCAGGACTAGGGTGCAAGCACCCAAGTCCTCCCTCCCTGTTTAGGTCAAGACTTATCTTAATAGCACCTCCTAGGTCCTATTTGTCATAAAACTTTAGGGTTTTCTCATCAGGAATTAACATGAATATGCAAGATGATTAAAATGCTTTCTAAAGGACTCAGGAGATAAACATAGGAGGGAAAAGGTCCTAGGGAGATATTTTCTAATGTAATAGGTTATAATCATGAACACCTCATCTCTCGAAATAAGATGAAGAATGCCCTGGAGAATTACATGTACATGGTTGAGGTTCTAGTTGGTGGTCTCTTTAATATAGAACTACTTTGAAATCCCCCTATGACTATATGTGTCTAGCATGCTATGCAAAAGTGGCTTCGCTATGGATGTGTGTCTACCAATTCCAACTTTCGTCATCCATAGACACTAAATCAAAGGGATATTTTGGTGCTATTCAGTTCCTATGGCTCCATGCATTAGACCAAGTATCACATCCTCCATTCCACGGCTCCTCTAGCTCTTCCTACTACTTTGCCACTGCCTCTAGAATAAAATTTTCATTAAGTTTCTCTACAAGCCACAATTTTAAGAATTTTTAAGATTTTTTTCACATTTTTGAAAAGCTTATTAAAAATTAGGTAGAGTTAGTTCTTTATAATTTTTTGTAGAGGAAAAATACATTCTATAATTTAGTTGTCAAAGTTGGGTCAAAGGAGTGACATCATATTTAGTTATAGCTCATATTTTAATTATTTGTGGTTACAACTCGTATTGGATACTACGATTCCCTACCTAATCAAAATCAAGAGTTTAATAAATAAATAAATTAGAAACCATGTCACATTTTGGATTAGAGGAATTTTATACAAATATAGAATCCAATGACTCTCTTTACTATCCACCATCTAAAATCGATGAAAAAAAATTCCACTAGGATGTGAAACGGTGGTCAATTTTATCAAGGATAATTTGTTTGATCCCTTTGCAACATCTTTAAATTAGGGTTTGGATAGGTTTAAACAACTATTGTTTAAATTAGAGCCCCAACCAAACAATAACATATACAGCTTGAGTTGGCATGTTGGTGAAAAACTTGCCCTCTTGAAAGAGAGGTCACAAGTTCAAATCTTGTAGGGGGTAGGGTATGTATGCCTGATATTAGAAGCACAATTAGGTGCCTCCTACATATTGGGAGTATGAGGTACTAGTCTCATATGTTATAAGCCATCTATAGACCCAAAATTAGGTCACCTGACATCATAAACTATAAAAGGATCCATTTCCATTTCCAAACCACTTGGGTAGGTACAATGCCAGCTAATAAAATCAAGGATAGGATAGTCTTTTCAAGGTTCAAAATTAAATGTACCCAAAATAGACATTCATAAGTTTGATGGTATAGATGTGACTTCATGGATAAGTCTCATGGAACAATATTTTAAGATTCATAATATACCAAAGTATGCAATGGTTGACACAACCTCACTACATTTAGAATTTGAACCTTATCAATGGTACCAAAGGATGATGAATGACAAGTAAGGGCAGGTAATTAGTTGGAAAGAATTTACTAATGAGTTTGTAACCCACTATGAGCAACCATGGAAGGGAAGCTATTTCACTCTATTGACAAATTTGAAACAAATAGAATCTATAACCGAATATAATTTTGATCTTATGAGATTGGCAATCTATTTTCCATATTTTGGACCTCGAAAAATTTTAAAATTTGTCCCAATTGTTAATTGACATGCATCATCAAATCATTTTCCTAAAAGTTATCATAGACTTCCAAGTCGCATGTGAGGTCTGCCTATCACCTTAGCTTGGTTAGATTGAAAATGTTAGTGTTTGCATTGTTAAGTCTCATCCACAGAATGTTGTCAATTTGTCACAACTCAATTTTTGAACTCTAAATTTAAAAACTAAACATAAAATGTATATTCATTAAAAAATACAAATAATAAACAATTTAACAATGGATTACACTTTAAAAATGGAGGATAAGATTTGCAAATCCTCTAAAAAATGGAGGATGCCCCCAGTACTCAGGTCCCTCGAATATAGGGTACTCTTTAATAATCAACTTCATAATCTCGATCTCTAGTTAAAAGGTTATCTAGGTAACTTAAGAACTCTCCTAGTACTTAGAAGAATCTCCGGGGTGGATTACTTGTACCCGGCATTGCCGTAAACTGAGGTGAGTACAAGTTGATGTAATGTGTTCCCTGGTTGACATCCTCAGTACAGTGTTTGGGCAGACTGTGGTCCCCAGGAAGTGACTCTTGAATCTATATTGGTTTCGAGGGAGTCAGAAGTCTCTGGCCAGAGCATAATAATTTCTGTCCTCTTTAACCCGTTAGGCTGTTATGTTTATGTATCCCGGATTGGATAGAGTATTGGTCCGTTTGACCCACTAGGCCTTTTGGCCACTGTTTGTTCTACCCGAATCAGGTAGCGATAAGGTCCGTTTGACCTAGTTCCGTATGAACCTATTTGTTTGTTCTACTCGAATTAGGTAGCGATAAGGTTCATTTGACCTGGTTCCATATGAACCTATTTGCCCAAAGGATAGAAGAGCCCGGGTTGGCTTAAGAATGTTCCATTTTGAACATATGGCCCGTTTTGGCCGAAGTTTTCCCTGAGTACTCAATGGAAGTCTTGATATATCTCATAAGAACTTGTTAATATAGTAAATTTTTTTGAAAATTCGAGTTTGGATCAAGCGGGTCCTTACACAATTGTTTCACAGTTTTGATCTGTTTATCAAGTCAAAATGTTTGTCCAATCAAATTGTACTTATAGTTACAAGTAGTCAAGTTCAATCCCCCTCAATGTGTCACAAGTGTTGAAATTTGAGACATAAAATCTTGTCAACCTGATAACCTTAGTAAATTGGTTAAATAACCTTAGTTTAGTTTTTGTTTTTAGATAGTTTTTCGTCCTTTTGACCACTACATTAAACTTCCATCATCTGTAATTTTGGGCCTTCAGCCTCAGCATCTGTTTCATATGACTGTATATTTTGGGCCTCCATATCTTAATAACCCATCAATGGCATTCAAATTTTGTAAATATTTGTTTATTTTATATAAGTATAGGAGATCTTTCATCTTTTATAAAAAAATATTAATTATTTTGTTTTACAATTTTCTAAAATAAATTGAATATATTAACCTATTGTAAAAAAATTATATTCACCATAGTTTACAGTGAAATTTTGTAAATACAAATATTTGATCCTTTAAGCCCTAATGCTATGGTGCTTTAGTCAAATGAATCACCCAAAGTAATAGCCTACAAATTGTCAAAAGCATCTGTTAAGATCCTTCTTTGTACTTGCATAAATAATAATTTAATTTTGGTTGCAAAAAGGGTATGTCATTGCACCAAAATGAACAGGGACCAAAATTGACATCATAAGGCCAATGAATTTATAAGATCACATACCAGAAATTGAACAATCTCAATTTCTGGTATATCAAGGAAATTGAATGATCTCATATCAGAAATTTGCAGAACCCGTTTGCGTGGAAATTTTCCTGCACAAAAGCGCCTCGTGAATCTCGGGAAAGTGACAGAATTATTGGCAGAACAGAGAATAAATCTACAATAATCTCTGCTTCAACGTATTATCGCCACCAATGGCTTGAAATATTAAACATTACAAACAAACCCTCTCCTATGGCAACATCTTGTCAACGATTAATTCCCTTCAAATTTTTTCTTTGACTTCGCCTTGTTGTTTTTGGCAGCGATGACTTTTGTATTTCTGTTGCGTCTTATCTTCCTTTGATTTTCTTCAACGACGGCTTCCACAAGGATTTGAGCTATGTGATCTGAAAATTGTGATTCCTTTTGATCTGGTTTTCCTTACAAATGGTATGATGCCTTATTTTTGTCTGCGCCTACAAGCAGTTTTATCTTTTGCAAAGCTTCAATCTTCAGAACCTGCTATGATACCATTATGATGGTGGTGGATGAAGGTGAATATTCGCAGAACACAATAAAAATACACAAACACGGGATTTTATTGATTGTCCAGAGTGCTCCAACACTCAACATTTATTGATTGATTAACAATGTTATAAGATACCTCAATTTATAGAAGTCTTAACTCTCCATTATTAGTACATCTCATATAATACTTTTTCCTTCTGAAAACTTCATCATCTTGAAACTTTCTAAACTTTATCTTATCCCATCTAGAAACTCACTAGTCTCCTCCTCCTAGAATCTACAATTTTACCTCTACACATTTGCCATTTTACTTAATTATTCAAATACAACAATTAATGATGGTGGAAGAAATTAAGTAGAATACTCCAACAAGAGTCACTTCTTCTAAATGATTTTATTAAATAGAGAAGACATTGTTAGATGAGATAAACAAATCAAATTACTTTTTATACTCGTTAATCCAGTTTTGGATGTTCATCGTCTCCATTAGTTGTTGTTCTTTCAGCCAGACTGGATCCTCACTAGTACTTCGACCAGTGTCATCACAATGTGTTCCTGCGTAACATTCAATTCTTATAAGATAATAATATGCCTGTTTGATTGCGAAAAAAACATTCTGAAACAACTTACCCTCTTCGGTGGGGATAGCTACAATGCTTTCAGAAATATTCACCAACACACTGAAATTCCCTCACAACGTGCCCAATTAACTAAATTAGCAACCAGGTTAAAATAAATAAATACAAATATTAATCGACATGAAATCTCAGAAGAAGATTCACTTACCCTCCACTGCTCCATGGATCTCTTAACCCATTAGAGAAAATGATGTTGCTTCGAAAATCTTTCAACACTCTTTTTATGTCCTGCACGTTAATTATAACCAAGGCTGTCTTTAAAAAAATCAATCCAAAACCAAATTGTCGTGTCTGTTTACTGTGATTAAAGTCTGGCTAAGACATAACTTCACTGTAATTTTTTTCGACAAAATACTTTAGTAGATTAAAATTTACATACGTGTCCTCCGAATTCAGTTGTTGCCCAGTGTTGGCGTGGCAGGACTCCGTGTATAAGGTAGCATTCCCTGGAATAGGACTTGATATCAAAGACGGAGGGAGGTAACATTGTCGTGCCAGGAGGGTTGCTTATTGGAAACACCATTTCAGTGCAACACTGTGGATTAAGAAAAGCTGTTAGACGGACAACCTAATTTCATTTCGTTCTAATAAAAGAAAGAATTCTCAGAGACCTGCCAGTCCCATCCCGATCTGGTATAATCGTATGGACCCAAATACAGGCATTTGCCTGCGTTCGTATAATTTGCTGCAGCAGGTATTCTGCTAACAGTGTCTGCATCTCCGGGTAGGCTATTGATAACGTTGCAGATCTGCAGTAAACCGAGAGGTTACGTAAGAGAACTAAGAAGCAATAAACTTGGTATAGCGACTAGATTTGGAAAGCGTATTTACTCCTTTAACTTGTTCAAAATTGTACTGTGCTGCGCCGTCGTACATTAACTAAAGATTGCGTTGTTGTTACTTACTCGCACGTGTTAAATAGTTTGCTTAGATTTACCAAGCCTTGAGGGCTAGATGCAATTTTGTCCATCATATCCCACGATTCATTAATTCTTCTGTAGCAGCTGTCGCTTACATACTGCTCCATATTTTCAAAAGTCAGATTTAATGATAATAAGGGTGAAATTAAGCTGAAGGAGATGAATGAACATACTCTGAAATGTTTGGTGACAACGCTGCCATAACCATAGGTGGGAGTGATGTCGTCGAAGTAAAGGATAGGTGCAGATGATGCGAGGGCGCCGATTGTTAGGTGCGGATACTTGAGCCGAAACCATGCAGCTAGCACTGCACAATACCATTTCAATGATTGAATGCCACTTACGAATATTAATATTAATATTGGTTCATGTGAAAGAAATCCTACTTACTTCCACCAAACACGACAACAGGACAATTCTCAGCGTTTAATGTTTTCTGCAAATTGACAATGACGGTCGCATAATCGGTCAAGGCCTGCGTGGATGTGAAATAACCCATTGTGCTCGCATTTGCATACGCCGCCTCCTCTGCCCCGAAGGCTGGGTTTAAACAGCACACTCTAATCTTTGACCGCTTAGGGGGCGTATGTGGGCCCGCTTAATCCATTCTTTCACCAAGCCCGTTTCAATTCCTATGCTCCGTTGCCGTTAACAGTCAGCAGTCAGCTGCTGGATTCCCGCCTAACAAACCAAATTCAAACTCACCCTTTTGGTGGATGACGTAAAGTGTTTGATCACAGAAACGAATGAGATAGCTTCTCATGTAATTGTTCAGTGCAGCGTACAGAAGACATGGTTGCCCTCACGCGGCACTCGCACTGTTTTACCATATGCAATAAACAGTCCTACTAGTCGATCAGTTTAAATTTGCCAGCGGAACTACCAGCCTGCGCCAAAATGGGAGCTTTGGAACATAGTATATGTTAAGGATTAAGATTGTCTAGAAAAAGACAAAATGTTTTTAGAGTTCTCTATAAGCTAGAACATTCCAAAAGCTGTTCTAGAAAATAACATTCTAAGATCTGTTCTAGAAAACAAACATTCCAAATTTTAGAATTATGTAGAAAACTAGAAGCTTCTAGGCTTCAAGGGCTTTGTAGCTATATATATGTGATTGTAGACAGCTATTGGATACAGCATCTGGATAGCTACTAGACACAGCATCTGGATAGCTGCTAGACATATCATTTGGATTGAATGTAATGCAAGCTAGATAACTATATTTTTGAGTTATCTAACTTTGTTTTGCCCTATTTTCTCTCAGTCTATTATTGATGTTCTGTTTTTATTATTTTGAGACTGTTCTTACATAGTATCAGAGCGAGGTCACGGGTTCGAATCCTTTTGAGTAACACTTAGGGGAGGTTGTTGGAAAAAAGTTCAGCTAAAATGTTTTCCAAGTTCAACTACAGATTCAGTTAGAGTTTCAGCCAGGTTCAAATAGAATATTTTCCTGGTTCAGCCAGAGGTTCAGCTAGAATGTTTTCTAGGTTTAGCTAGAGGACCATCAAGAAGTTCAGTTAGAGATTCAACTAGAAGTTTAGTTAGAGATATATTGCTGGAGTGATTTGTTTGCAGGGTTGATATATTGCTAGAGTGATTTTTGTTTGCAGGGCTGCTATATTGCTAGAAATGCAAGTTGGAACAAGCTAGAAGTATTATTGGTAGTGCTCTCATGGCCAAAGTATTACATATAAATGATCTAATCTCATATTAGCAAGCTAGAGGGAAGAAATAATGGGAGCAAGCCATGAAAGAGGAATATGCTATAAGAATGCTTGGTATGTTAGAGGTGAACATTAAGGGGGGATAGTAGTATAATGTTCTCCTCTCATTTGTATTTTCTCTGTATTATTCTAGTCAATCTTAAGGGGAGATGTTAAGGATTAAGATTATCTAAAAAAAGACAAAATGTTTCTAGAGTTCTCTATAAGCTAGAACATTCCAAAAGTTGTTCTAGAAAAGAACATTCTAAGATCTGTTCTAGAAAATGAACATTCCAGATTTTAGAATTATGTAGAAAACTAGAAGCTTCCAGGCTTCAAGGACTTTGTAGCTATATATATGTGATTATAGACAGCTATTGGATACAGCATCTGAATAGCTGCTAGACACATCATCTGGATAGCTGCTAGACAAGAATTTTGGATGTGATGTAATGTATGCTAGATGAATATAATTTGTTGGGTTATTCAACTCTATTTTGCCCTGTCTCTTTCTATTTATTGCTATTATGTTTTACCTTATCTTTTGGTGTTTATTGGGCCTGTTCTTTTAGTATAGGTATCCACAAAAACATGAAGGATAGAGGAGTTTTGTCAGACATTTTAGTTGGAAATGCTTTGGTAGACATTTATGCAAAATGTGGAAGCATAGACAAGGCATGTGAACTCTTTAACTGAATGCCTCAAAGAACTATGGTCTCATGAAATACTATGATCATAGGATATGCACAAAATGGATTTGTTGAAAAGGCTTTAGAAACTTTCAAGCAAATGCAATTGGCAGGTGTAAAGCCAGACTCCGCAACCTTTGTCAGCATCCTCCTTGCCTATGCCAAATGGAGCTTTGGAATAGCATATGGACATCCATTGAAGGATAAATGCTAGAGGAATTTTATCAGATGTTGTAGTTATAACTGCCATGGTAGACATGTATGCAAAATGTGGAAGCATAGACAAGGTAGGTGACCTGTTTGACAGAATACCTCAAAGAGATGTCATCTCATGGAATGCCATGATTGCAGGATATGCCAAATGTGGAAGTTTAGACAAGGCCCATGAACTGTTTGATAGAATGTCTCAAAGAAATGTGTTCTCATGGAATCCCCTGATTGCAGGATATTCACAAAAGGGATTAATTGAAAAGGCTTTAGAAACTTTCAAGCAAATGCAATTGGCTGGTGTAAAGCTAGAAACGTTTGCTAGCACCCTCCTAGCATGTGCCAAGTGGGAGCTTTGGAACAGGGTATGGACATCCATCAAAGCCTAAAGGATAGACGAATTTTGTTAGATGTTATAGTTGCAAGTGTTCTGGTAGACATGCATGCAAAATGTGGAAGCATAGACAAGGCATGTGAACTATTTGAGAAAATGCCTCAAAGAAATGTGGTCTCGTGGAATGCCATTATTGCAGGATATGTAGAAAATGGATTTGTTAGCAAGGCTTTAGAAACTTTCAAGCAAATGAAATTGGCAGTTGTAAAGTCAACATCCTCCTTGCATGTGCCAAAATGGGAGCTTTGGAACAGGATATGGACATCCATCAAAGCATGATGGAAGGGGGGTTTTTGTTAGATATTAATTGAAAAAGTGTATAACTTCTCTATATTAATGACAAATTAGAACAAAAGTCACTTAAATGACTCCAAAGAGCACTTATTCACTCAAATATCAAAACTCGACATCACAGTATAAGGAAAAAGTGCTCATGAGAATATTGTAAAATTTGAACATGAAAAAGTGCATTAAGTGATAAAACTACACCCTAGAGGTGTTGAGAACAAGTTTCGAAGTGAAAGCATATGGGAAATTGGCCGTGGAGGTCTAAAGGTGTGCCTAGGAGAGAGAAAAGGGAAAAGACAAGTTAAAAATAAGAAAAGCACTCTCCTATCTTTATAAAAGTGTTTGTTATGTTATATTTGGTCATTGATAAGCATAGGTTTGAAGCAAAGCCCAATTGAAGAAGATTTTATAGCATCCAAGTGAGTGTTAGTAGCAAATTCCTTGAGATTCATTTGCAAGCTTCAAAGTGCAAAATCCCATTTCTAGTCATCAAGCTCCATGCAAGGCAAGTATTTCTAAAATCGTTGGTGATTATGAAAGGGTTCGTATGGATAATTTATTTTTGTTTACACACTTTTTGTAGTAACCTTTTACTATTTGTAAATATTAAACAACAATCTTTGCATACATCATAAGATGACAAAGTATATAATAGATACAAAACAGCTATGGTTTCAAGGGTATCAAAGCAAATTTTCTAAAACAATAGTAGATTGGTATAGACTTTCTAGGGTCTCATCAGTGATTTGCTTATTGCTGTCTATGGTTACAATTATAAAAGAATGAGTTTCAAGCTCCTACTACATGCGTTTATTGTGGATTTTTGTTCTCAAAGGCATCTAACAATTACCAATTATTATTTTCCTGTAGAGGAGGGTTATGAGGGTTTATGATAGTTTTGTCAATAGCTTTTTCATAGTTAAAACACACAAAAAAAATTACTTGCATGCCCTAGGGTTTTAAGAAGAATCTATGTTACAAACTTGTTTAGGGATAGTGAGGCTTTGGCATAAAAATTAGTGAGAGAGAAGGTTTTCAATAATATAAAACAATAGTCATTTCACACATTTTCAAATGGTGAATTCTCCAATGAAGTTAGAGTCTAAATATCTAAACATCAAGGGAACTGAGATAAGACATGTCATTGTGCAAAGAGTTGGAGTTGGATGAATGCATCAAGAAACATTATGACCGTAACAAGAATGAGGTATGGTTGATAAGTGGTCAAGTTCTTTGCAAACTTGATGACTATTAAAAGTATTTTCAATTTACTATTGTATGAAGAAACTAAAGAAATTGACTTAGAGAAATGTAAGGAAATATGTAGTACAAAAACCTTTAATGTCAAAAACATGTCAATAAACATTACAAGAAATGAAATGAGTTCAAGGAAGAGTTCACAATCAACATCACTCTACTCAATTGAGTGACAAGGTAAGATGAAGGAAGAATGTTTAAGAAGTGGATTTTCTATATCATGAGCACAATCTACAAAAAGAAATCTTATTTGGATCGGAATATTTTAATCTAAGCAAATGCAAGGATTTCACAATGTTATCATATTTGGTTTATACTTTTGTAAGACAACATATTTTTTGAATTGTCAAGAGAAGGGTTATTCAAAACCACTCATATTTATAGACATTTCCCATAGTTGGAGCTTAGTGATTCCTTCCAACATTATTGCAAGGTAAATAAGTCTTTCTTGATGCATTATGTTAGAAAGATGGATAGGCAACTCCATATTCAAATCTCAAAGCAAGCCTTGAGGTAGTAAATTTAGAGTGGGTAGATTGATTCATGTAGTTTCCTACTTTCAACTTTATCAAGGTTTTTAGCTTTGCCTATTTTCCCTACATTGTCCATACGTATCCTAGTGATTAGATTGTTCTTATGGAGTTTTATAAGAAGATTTAAGAGATTCGCTTCTTGTTGAAGGATCAACATAAGCAAGTAATTGGTTTCCCTATTCAATTGGGAATTTATAAATGAAAGAATTACATTCATTCTATGGACATAGGTGGTCAAATGGTTAAATTTAACCTTAAGATTTTCTATGAGAAACATACTTGTTGGCAAGAGACATAGTGTAGCCTCATGGTTGTTGTCATTGATGGCAACAAAGTTCATCCCACCCATCTGCAGGACATGGTGTGTCTATACTAGAAGTCAGATTGAAGAGTGTTGTGGTCCGGTAAGCAAGAATAGAGCCTGCAACTAGGTCTGACAATCAAGTCTGGATCTCTTAGAGGGAGTATCTCAGCAAAGTGCGGACTTTGGGAAGTCAAGAGGAGTACCATGACTAATAGATTCTAGAAATTGAGCCTCCGGTGATGAAAGAGTGAGAAGATATGAATTCCTAAGTGTTGGGTTCCTGTTTGATAGAATAGACTGAGGAAGAACTGACTGGCAGAGCATCAGACCTCTTTCTGGATGAGATATTGATGATGATCAAGTTTCTTGAGGGATCACTCATGGCTGGCCGACATGATTGATGACTCCTATAAGCATCTCCTTGATACACATCATTTGATAAGCTAGGATTTAGCCGACAGACCAGAGTTTGGAAAAATATGGACTATTCCGGATGCCAACTAGAAAGGTGTTGAAATCATTGGTGCGGATATATATACAAGATGGATTTGGATGTCAAGGTGTGTGGTGTGTTATGTTGTGCAAAGAAAAGTAGAGAACAGTGTGGAAGCAGTAATACAACCCTGGTATGTGACAAGACAACAACACTAAGAAGAGGAAGAATGAAGTGCAGTAGATCAGTGTATTGAGCCTAACCAGAATTGAACCTTAGCATATGTGGATGCTTCTCATCAGTTCAAGTACCTAGTTACTTTCCTTGTTTCTTGTAGGCAGTAAGCCTCTTGTGAGCAGTGTGCTCGGGCAGTGAGTCCTAATTGGCAAGTGCTATTTTCTACTATCTTATTCTTTTAACAGAGAATACAATCTTGGGTTAGTCACCTCGTGGTTTTTCCTTTAACAAGGTTTTCTACGTCAAAATGTTTGTGTTATGTGTATTGAGTTTATTTCTTCTTTCATGCTTATTTAATTTGAAGAACAAAAAGTTAAAATAATTAAGATAACTGATTCACCCCCCTCTCAGTTATCAACAATTGGTATCAGAGCCAAGTTCCTCCAAATAGAGCCTAACAGCTTGAGGAAGATCTGGGAATTCCAATGGATGTGTATGGTATGAGGGAACAACTTCAGTCTGCCCTAGATGATCTTGAGAAATCTCACTCTGCAGTCAATGAATTGAAGGAAAGACTCAAACAAGATGATGATTTCATAAATGAACTAAAAGGGAAACTCAGTATCTCTATGAAAAGGAGAAAGGAGCTACTTCAATAGTTAGCAAGTCAAGGTGAAGCCAATAATACTGATGAAGATTTGAATGAGAAGAAGAAGTTGTGTGAGAAGCTATCAAAAGAGGTCATTATGGTAAGACATGAAATGGAATCAATAGTTATGAAATTCACTCAAGAAATTGAAGAGAAAAGAAAGACTGAAGATAATCTAAAATAATCTCTCAAGGAGAAGTCAGAAGATTGCCACAATATGGATAGAATTATCAGGCATTTGGAATCTGATCTTGAAGAAGCTAGAGCTATTGAAGAACAACTTGAGAATCAGATTGACACTTTAAAAAGAGATCTTCAAACAACAAATGAATATAAAGAGAAATTCAAGATAAGTTCTTCTTAGCTTGAAGTTCTTCTTGAAAGCCAAAAGAGGGTAGATGACAAGCAAGGCTTGGGGTATGAGAAAGGTGAAAGCTCTAGATCCAGTCAAAAGAACTCTAGATCAGGAAAACCAAGGAACAAGTCTAGAAGACCTCTGGTAAGGCAACCAAATGCTCAAAGATATCCATTCTTCAATGGATACTACCACAATTGCAATAACTTTGGTCATAAAGTAAATCAGTGTAGAAGAAGAATGAATCAGACTAGTTCATCCTTCTCTGGACTGTGTTTCAACTGCAAAAGGTATGGTCACAAATCTCATGAGTGTAGAAATATGCAAATGAACAATTCATTCAATAGTAGATGCTTTGCATGCAATAGAATGAGACTATGGCTAATCAGTGTAGATCAAGAGGATATCAGTCAAATATGCAAAAGAATGTTATTTGCTACAATTGCTATAGATCTGGTCATATTGCCAAATTTTGTAGAAGTAAGAATCAGGAAAAAAAGGGTCCGGTGCATCATAATCAAAACCAAGACAAAGGAAAAGAAAAAGTGAATGTGAAAGAAATTCAAAGGGAGATGAACAAGATTTGGGTAAAGAGGAGTACATAAAATGTTGAGGATGGATTTGTACCAAAATCTGGTGCTGATATTCCTTCCGAAAACTAAATAGATGAGCTCTGGCTCAGGGGGAGTAACAAAAGAAAAATATTTTCCCCCAGCCAGTCAATAGGTGCCTGAAATTGGCACATGGAAGGTTGTGGATTAAAGGGTTCTTAGAGAAACATCTAAAGAAGCCTTGGTAAAGATGTGAAAGATCCGCAAGAAGATTTGAAGAGTCTAATCTTCCAAGACTGATCCGGTTTGGCAGTTTCCCGGTAAAAGCTAGATTTTCACAGTTTGATCCGGTGTGATTCTAAATTGGAACATCTTGATCTGTGGTTAAAGGGGATGATTTGAGGGAAGTAGAGACACTGAAATTAATCACTAAGATCAGCACTAAGTACATCTTAATGATCCAAAAAAATTTCTCTCATGATAAGGCAACCGGAATAACTTAAGCTATGCATTTATTACAAAATAAAATTAGGTTTTGCTTAGAAATAAAAGGGTTCATTTGTTTGTCATTTACACATTTGCATTAGTGAAAGAAATAAGAAGAGCTCTACAAACAAGTTTGCTTCATCTCTCTCTCAAGGATCAACCGCAGAATTCAAAGTCAACCAGCGATCTTTTTGGCTCATTTCGTGAACCCTAAAAGCGTAAAAGGTATATTCTCCATTCTTGAAATCTCTCTCTGAATCTTTGAAAGATGGCTACTCCAAATGTTGTGAAGATCTCTGATAGGCTGCACCCTAAATTCAAGAAACATCCATACAAATCCCTAGAAGTTGATCCTCTAGGCGCATTTTCTAGAATTCCACATGGGGTTTTGCATGTAGAAGATGTTAGGGCATACATTCATGCAAAAAATAAAGAATTTGGGGAATCCAAGCTGATGGATATCTACCACAAGTAGTTAATAGATGATTCATTTGAACTCAAACCTCAGTACAAGGCTATCCGGGACAAACATTTTGCACAATGCATTCATTTCCCTTGTTTTGTAGAAGATGAATGGGTCTGGTGTATTCTAAGCCAAGTGCATGATAGCTTCATGTGGTTGAATAGGCCATTTAAGATCACTAAAGATGCCATTAGGGTGGTAACCAGATTACACTCATCCAGTGGGATGCCTACTCTCAAATCCGTCAAAAACCAAATTGTAAGTGAGGCTACCGGATTGAAATTTGATAAAAGAGCAATGATAATTGAGGATATCATAGATCTAGATATCAAGTTTGCCGCCATGATAATTGGCTATAAGATATATCACTCCAGCAAGGAGAATTCTGTATCTGAAACTGCTATATATACTACTTATGAAATGTTAAGAAAGAATGCTGACTATGATCTTTGTGAGCTCCTTCCAAACCAACTTTTGGAGAATCTGCAGAAGATAAAGAAGGACAAGAAGAACTCTTTCAAATACGATGGATTGATACTCTATCTATTTTTCTATTACATGAATGAGCTACCCAGATCTAGTGGTTGGATGTGGCAAAATGATAGACTAGTAGCCATACAAATCAGGGATTACTTGCATGGAATAGGTGATGCCATGGCACAGAATACAACACTCTGGGGCTACTTCAAGAATTTTTAGAGTATGATGCAAGCTAGAAAAAGGATCCCTCAATCATTAGTTGAGAAGTACAAGGATACAGTGTGCTTTATGGTGGACATTGATCAATGCCTAATGGAGGCAGTGGAACCTAGGATAGTCTGGATCATGTCAATGGGGTATGAAGTAGATGAGAAAATTGTAGAGCTACATGTTCAACACATGCTTAGTCAATCCAAGGATCCTAAGAAAGAAAGGTTTAGAAACTTTGAAGAATTGAGTGTGAAGATTCATGTGGAGCTAAGACAACTGGAAATAAAAAGAAAAGTGAGGAGGAAAGTAGAAGAATTTGCCAAGAGGCATGGAATATCAAAAGAGGCACTTGATGCAAATAGAGAGAAGATGGAAAGGGCGGAGAAAGAAAAAGAAGAAGCAGAAAAAGAAAGTGCTCCGATAGAAGCCCCCTCCCGGACCAGATCCTCTAAGAGCTTTGCACCTGCTACTGCTAAGAGCTCAAAGGCATCAAAACTAGAAGAAAAATCATCCAGTAAAGGAGAAAAGAGAACAAAGACAAAGGCTACAAGATCATACACCAACCTCAAGGATGATGAAGAGATAGAGACAAATGAAGAAATAAAGAAAATGAAGAAGAAGAAGAAGAAGAAATCTGGTGAAGTAGAGGCATAAGAGTTTGTTGAAAGGCCCACTCTGTCCATTGATGATGTAGTCAAATTAGTCACTGTGGATGGGAACCTAAAACCAATGACTGAATTCTATGATGATCATAATGAAGCTAACCAGAAGATCTTGCAAGAAGCTACAGTCAGGTATCTGAATATCTATAATAAGGCATTTATTGAAATCATATCTCTAATTCCTAAGAGCCTAGAGAAGGAACTAGAAATAAGGAAGAACAATGCTAAGGCAAAGGACCTTGAGATCCAGGAATAGATAGCTATTCAGCTCTATCCTTCAATCACATAGAAACAAATGAATATGATCTTCAAAGATTGCAAGGATGAGTTCTGGAGCAAAGCTAGAATGAATCAGCTTATGTTTGGAAAGACTGACAAAGTAGCAAAAGAAACAGAAGAGATCCTCCGGAATGCCTATAAAATATTCAGTATTCCTGTTAAAGAGGACTTAGGTGATGAACCCTCTCTCAAGGATGATGAAGGACTCAGTTCATTAAAGGAAGATCCTATAGAGAAAAATGCAGAAGTTTCAAAAGAAATAGGTGAGGAGAAAACTAAGGATCTGGATTCCTCTACTCCGGAAGAGGAAGTCCATAAAGTAGCAAACATCTCTCCTCTAGTTTCCCCTGCAAACTCTGGATCTAAAGGAGAAGAAAGATTAGAGGAGAAAACTAGTCAAGAAGAAGGAGTAAAGGAAAAAGAAAAAGACCAAACAGAGAAGACCCCAAGGGACAGTTCTGAGACTGCAAAAGGAAAGAAGACTTTGTCTCTGGCAAGAGACACTGCAGAAACTATCAAAGATTTCTTGACCAAAGAGATGATGGAATTTGATGAACCAGAACTACTTCAAGGTCCATTCAATTTTGATTCCCTCTCCCCAGTTCAAACCATGAAGCTAGCATCCTTTACTCAAGCAAAGGCAAAAGAAAAACTACTGAAGTCTCACATGGAAGACTGTGAGCTCATAGAAATTGCATCCAGTGTATTGGAGAAGATCATGCCATCCTTCCAAAAGGATCCTTCAGCCTCCACATCTGGTAACCTAAAGTCTCTTGTAAATTCTATTCATACGCATTTTGATTCCTTAGAGAAGTCAGCAGAAGAAAAGGTCCGGAAGGAGTTTTTGGGAAAGAGATTCTCTGAAGTACAAGGACTAATAACCAATGATAGGAGAGTTATAGATATTGGAATAAAGAGATTAGAAAATGCTCTTAAAGTTCGCGGAGATATATATAAATTTTGTTTATCCTGGCCTAAAGTGACCAAGGACATTGAGAAGAAAGTCAAAGAGAAAGAGGATAAATTGTTAAGTTTATCTCAAAGTTTTGATCCTCTCTCCTCTTCAATAATCAACCAAGAGTGTTAGACTATTGCAGTCACAAATGAACTTAGAGGAATCATTATCCCTAAGTTAGAGGCCATGCATGAGGGCCTAACTGATGCTCAGACAACAACCTGGACTAGTGATCTGACAGATCTAAAAAGGGCAGAAGCTTTTGCATTCCTATTGAGTGGTCACATCTTAATTTTGGATAGAATGAAGAAGAGTTAGGTGATAGAAGTGGTACAGTTGAAAACCACCTGTGTAGATATAATTCAGTATATGTAAGTAAAACATGTATATATGTTTATGCGGTAAAGTATAGATTGTTTTTAAGAAATTTTGGTGTGCAGACCTTACCCTTTGCCATTGATGTCAAAGGGGGAGTGACGAGTAGTGAAAAATATAGAATCCAGCTAAGGGGGAGCTCTAGTAAAGTGTATATTAAAACAGAGCATCAGCCAAGGGGAAGTGTAGTGTGAAACTTAGTCATTTTTCACTAAGTGTTGCCATCAATGCCAAAGGGGGAGATTGTTGGCAAGAGACACAGTGTAGCCTCATGGTTTTTGTCATTGATGGCAACAAAGTTCATCCCACCCATCCGCAGGACATGGTGTGTCTATACCAGAAGTCAGATTGAAGAGTGTTGTGGTCTAGTAAGCAAGAACAGAGCATGCATCTAGGTCTAACAATCAGGTCCGTATCTCTTAGAGGGAGTATCTTAGCAAAGTGTAGACTTCGAGAAGTCAAGAGGAGTACCATGACTAATAGATTCCAGAAATTGAGCCTCCGGTGATGAAAGAGTGAGAAGATATGAATTCCTAAGTGTTGGGTTCTTGTTTGACAGAATAGACTGAGGAAGAACTGACTGGTAGAGCATTAGACCTCTTTCTGGATGAGATATTGATGATGATCAAGTTTCTTGATGGATCACTCATGGCTGGCCGACATGATTGATGACTTATATAAGCATCTCATTGATACGCATCATTTGATAAGCTAGGATTTAGCCGACCAACCAGAGTTTGGGAAAATATGGACTATTCTGGATGCTGACTAGAAAGGTGTTGAAATCATTGGTGCGGATATATATACAAGATGGATTTGGATGCGAAGGTGTGTGTGGTGTGTTTTATTGTGTGAAGAAAAGTAGAGAGCAGTGTGGAAGTAGTAATACAGGTCCAGTATGTGATAGGACAGCATCACTAAGAAGAGGAAGAATGAAGTGCAGTAGATCAGTGTATTGAGCCTAACCGGAACTAAACCTTAGCATATGTGGATACTTCTCATCAGTTCAAGTACCTAGTTACTTTCCTTGTTTCTTGTAGGTAGTGAGCCTCTTGTGAGCAGTGTGCTCGGGCAGTGAGCCCTAATTGGCAAGTGCCATTTTGTACTATCTTATTCTTTTAATAGAGAATACAATCTTGGGTTAGTCACCCCGTGGTTTTTCCCTTAACAGGGTTTTCCACATCAAAATATTTGTGTTATGTGTATTGAGTTTATTTCTACTTTCATGCTTATTTAATTTGAAGAATAGAAAGTTAAATCAATTAAGATAACTAATTCACCCCCTCCCCCTCTCAGTTATCAACAATACTTATGATCTTTGGAGCATCCTCTTTGAAATGTTAGGAATCAAATTTCAACATATCACAAAATATAGAGGATGTTTGGGTTAATTGTGATGGTGACCATGAGGTGAGAAGAATATAATATAGTTAAATGACTATAAAAAAAATATGGTTATATTTACTCTTGAGGAAGTACCTAAAGACATTTTACATTCAAAATATGAGGTTTTGTCCCCACAATTTACAATGGCAAATATTAGTACAGCCTTTACTTGTGATCAATTATTTATTCAAGAAGAGTACTTCTATCCTTGATATGATCAAATTAGTGAAGGATATCTACGTAGAATATTATTATAGGTGAAGAGGTTAGGCAAATCTAGCTAGCTCTTCATGGCCTCTACAAATGAAAATATTGTCTTCTTCATCTTCCTTGTTCACAATGCTAAATTTATAAGTTGTTGATCATGGTAGAGGTAAAACAATAGAAAAATTTGAAGTTATCCAAGACATATATGTTCAAAAAATTCCCAAGTTGACTTTGGTTGCTACAAAAGTACAAAATTATGTCATCTATTTTGGTTTATGTTTCTTGTATCTCTCCTCCTATTTCTCCTCTTCCTAGGACTTATTTTCAATCCCCTTCAACTGTACCTTTATATGTTGCATTGACAATTAAACCTAAGACATCTTCCATTCCACCTCTCATTCCTTCTTTACTTTATCTATAAAATCCTCACCTCCTAATGTCCTTCTTTCCATTATTTATTTTACCAAGTCATCCCATATCATAACTATTCCTTCTCCTAGTCATCCTAGAAGATAAAAGTAGGAAAGAGAAGCACCAAAATGTATAAGGTATGAAGTACATAGAAAGGGGAAGCTTATTCCTTCACATCAAATTGATTTTAGAGAGCTTACCTCTATTCTTTTTGAATCAACACCTAAGAGGTCAAAGAAGTAATCTAGGATGAAGAGCACATAATGATATTTGATCATTGATATGACTATTGCCCTTAAAAGAAAATTAGTGTAGGATATTGAGATCCATTAGATTTCAAAGTGGTTAGGATAGATTTAGGAAAATGGACATGGCAAGGCAATGTCAACCTTTTTTATATAACTCCACAAAATCTTAAGGAAAGAGTTCTCAAGGATGGTGAGGATAAAGATACCCTAAAAGATAAAAAATATCTCAAGGAATTCATTACTCATCTCCTTTACCACATATCAAGCTCCATAGACCTTTTGTATCACAAATTTTACGTTCCATAAATTTAGAAAAAGAAATTAGACCAACTAGTCACACATGGAAAGAATACAAAGAAGTGGATTGATAAAAATTGTCTACAAGGGTCTAATGTGCTTAATATATTGCTTGATTTGTGGCATAGAGAAAAAAATATAAGGCATGATATTTTAGAATTGGAGAATGACATGATGGGTAGGAGTTCAACCTACAAGTGTTTCATGGAAAAACTTAAACTTAGTCATACCCTTGGATCTTTAAAATTAGTTGTGCTGGGTGTGGTGGCAAGTCATATAGCATATCCAACATTTACTTATTTGGAGCACTATAATTTTTAGTTTGGCTTATTGATGAGGTCCTCGTCAAATTGGGAGAATAAAAAGATAGGTTCAATTAAATTAGACAACAAGCTACCTCTTTATTGGTGTATCTCATGTACTTTTGTTGAAGAAAAGGCATAGTAGTTGAACATGAAGTGTAAGTTAAGTTGTAGAGATTAGTAAAGGATACACAATGAGGGGTTCATCATGTTAAGAATGTGTTCAGGTTGTCCACCATTCCTATAAATGTCTAGGATGGAAATGAGGAGGTGATTGAGATATTGATAACCAAAAAACTTCCTCAATAATTTCTATTTAATATAATTTACTAGCATTATTGGGGACAACATGAAGAGTTGTACCCAACTTGGGAAATGTAATTCCCACCTTTAGGATTCTTACAAATAGACTAATAATAGCCTTGATTAAACCTCTTACAAGCTATCATAATTTGCTAATAGTAGATAGTCCAATATTATTTGATTCCTTACAACATGTAAGAGACTAATAATAACAAATTCCTTACAACATGTCATAAGCTAATAATAAACTTGGCTACCCACTTTTTACTGTTACCTTCCCAAGGTAAAACTCACATTATTATTGGTACTAGTAAATAAATAATAACCATTTTCAGTGGACCCTTCATCCCTTATGAATAAATTTACAAAATTAACACCCTAACTCCAAGGATGTTGGAACTCTCCACGAACCTTGGAACTTTCCAAGAATAGTCTAAACTACGTCATAGGATTTACAAGGTTGATAGCACTTAATCCTAATAATTTGTAGCTTGAGTTGTGGCTATTGTAGGATTTAGTCTAGACTCCTTAAAGGGAAATGAGAAGGATAGTGAGATCTAACACAAACCCTAAGAGGCAAAAAAAAAAATTATAAAATTTTATTTAATCTAACCAATGCAATAAAGTGACAATAAATAAATTAGCCTACATAATAGAGTTGAGACAATAATAACACAAAACACACTTCTCAAAATGATAAAGGAGGGAACATGGACTTAGAGTCATAACTAGAAATAGAGTACTTTGTTGTGAAATGCTCTCAGTAATCTAAAATGATGCTCTATGATTAGATCTAGAAATGTATTGCTCTGATAGACTACAAGATTATTTATTCTCTACTCTATTTTAATTTCATGACTATGAAATTGATCTTCATACTCACAAATATTACTTTGGTTCTTCAAAAAGGATAATTTTCTTCATAAATGACCTACACTCACTTGATCACCTAAAACTTGTTCACCTTGGTTATACAAGTTACCTATGGTTGCAACTTCGTAGTATCTATCTAGATACCATTGGAGTTTTTTATGCAAGGGGTATTCTCTTTAGTCGAACTCCTTGAGTGGATTTAACAATTTAAACAAGGATCTAAGACACACAAGTAATCATGTAGTATACCTACTCTATCTATAAGATGGTGTTGCTATCTAAATATAAAATGATGTGATATGATGCTCTCTAAGTGATAAGTGATTATTTGAATTGAAGTGCTTGATGGATCTTTAATGCTAAAATTAAATTAGGGTTTGTCCTTTTATACAACATTCTAGTGCACAAATCATGCATTTCATTCTCAAGTTAGCAAGTAAAGGCTAGTAAGGATGAAGTTACTTTGGACCCGTTTTGAAATTTGAGTTTAGAAGTTATGGGGTCAAAACCACAACTACAAATCTAAACCAACTTTAGATCTGCACATGTGGAATTCACTAGGTCATGGAATGAAAGATTTTTAGATTAGATCAAGATCCTATTCATAAATTGAGTCAAGTTTAGTGAAGGCTTTGGTGAATTTATAAATTCTACTAAAAAATATCCACTTGTACATTAGTCATTTCATTTGAGACAAACAAGTCAATCTAGACATACATATACATATATGTGTAAGTGTATGTATGTATGTGCATACATGTAGGTTTTTTAAAGATAAAAATTGCATGAAAAAGGTCAAATCAGAGATCCAATTTTTTCAAATAATAAATTTTAACCCTAAAAATATATTTAAAATTTATACATTTAATGAGATAAAATGTTGTCTTCATGGTTTTCAAGTTTTTAGTAATTATTTAATTTTTGATTGCATTGGTAGGCCTTCTTCTTGGTTGAAAGTTTAGCATTCAAATTTAGGGATAAATGTTTAGGGATCTCATTATGTAAGGAGGGTTTTGTTGATGACTGTTTTGATGCAATCATAACAATAAGTTAAAATTCACATGACATGAACTAAAACTATACTTGAAAGATGAGAAGGAATCATTTGGTGATTCAACTAATCCCAAGTCTACAATGGTTCGGTTGGTCAAGTTCAGTTGGTCAATGTGAAGCTGTAATGTTCAAGGGGCCTTACGTAGTTTAGGTTTATTTTGTGGTTTACTGGACTAAGAATATGCAAAGAGGTCATAGATTTCAACAAGTATTCTGTTCATTTGCATACAAGTGATACTGGGCTGCAAGTTTCAGAGGATTTTCTTGGATTTCTTGCAGCTTCCTTCTTTATGTACTTATGAAAACTGTCTACTTAGACTCTGTTATGCATGCTTCTTCAGATTTGAGACAATTTCCTTTGGATTTCTACGTTTTCAGCTAGATATTTCAGATGGGTTGGGAAAAGTTAGAAAGATCTAAACTATACCTCACTTAATCTACCGAAGGATCTAAGTGTTTCTGTTATGCACTATGTAAATACCACAGTAATCTGATCAAATCCACAGTAAAAACCCTAAATGTAAGTTCTGAGCATTTTCACAAACATACATTTAAAATTGCAAGCTCTCAAAGAAGATATTTCAAAATACAAAGAAGGGCAGGAGAACACTCAGAAGATAGATGCAGAACTCCAAATTCTATTGTATTAGAAATGAATAGCCATACATGATTTACAATGTAAGAATGACTCTTAGTTTCATTGATCATACTACAGAGAACTTACAAGCTTTACAGATACAGTAAGACAGCCAGACATTCCACGCACATCTTACTGCAGACAAACAGGCGACCTCCTTCTTCTACTCTAAACTATGCTAACTTGCTGTGTTTTCCTAAAATCTTGTTGCAGGCCCTAAAAATTCCTGTTGTAAAGTATTACAGTGCAGAGAGGCACAATATATAACATTCTAATTGTCCTCACTACAGCAAAAAAACCTAACTGAACCCCTGGTTCAAACCTCTAGTTACAACAATAAATGCAGGTGAACCAGTTCTCAAAAATATCTCAGAGCAGTGGTCAAATCTGGGCGAAATATTGCCCCTTCTGAGAAGTTCCAGCAGCTGGGCAATAACTTCTGTTTGTCTTTTGCAGAAATACCTCCAGCTGCGACCTTCCTCTTCACTTGAATGGCTTTGACTTTTGCATTTCATCTCTATCTTCTTGCTCCTGAGATCTGATCTTCTGCCTCCATGAGGTCACTGTATTGACTTTCCAGCTGCTTCCTCAACTGCAAGCCTGCAAGACAAGACAAGCAATAAGTATTCCATTTATCACATAAAACAGCATGAAAATTAAAATAAGCATTTAAATCCAGGTGACAACGCAAAAATGGAGAAAATTAGATCAGAAAATCGCTCAAGATGCGTCCAAAATGCGCCCAAGCTGCTCAAAATTGATTAGGTCAACCACCGCTGACTAAAAAATGCCAGAGGCACCAAAAAAAACACTTTAAAACCCCACCGCTTCATTTCCCGCCCATTGGCATGATCATCCCTGTCGGTGCGTCAAAAAACAGGTTAGTCGATATACCTCATCATCATGATATTCTGGAAATAGCATTCCCTCCTGAAGGTCCAGATGAATGTCATCATGATGCTTCGCTTCTGCATATTGGAGAAAAGAACAACAACATCATCATCATCATGTTCAGGAAGAATAGGAGGATATGAATATAATCATGCTGCCGAGGAAAGGAAGATGATGGTGACGTCATCATGATATTCGGGCTTCATTGAAATGCTAAGGATGACGTCATCGTCATATCCGGTTAAGATCAGGGGGATAATTGCAATATCGGGTTACCTGAGGAGCATGATCAGGATGATGAAGTGAATATGACCCTTTCGCGGCCAAGGTAACCCTCTCGAGAAAAAAAAATCCGCATGATGAAGATCATCATCATATTTGCTTTGGTCGAACTTGGAATAAGACGTCAACATCATGTTCGGGAAATGGATCGTGCTTGAAAAAAATATCCTGTTTGAAGGAAAAAAGGATGATGATGATGATCATCAGGATATTAGCTTCTATCGAACATAGAATAAGACATCATCATCATATTTCGCGAACCAGATCGGGTCTTGGAAAATATCCTGTTGAAAGAAAAAATGATGATGCTGATCATCAGGATATTTACTTCTTCGTTATTCAGATCGGGATGACGTCATCATGATATTCGGAGCCTTCGTTAAACTTAAAACATGACGTCATCATGATATTTCGCCAACCGGATCATGTTTGAGAAAAATCCTGCCGAAGGGAAAATATGATCATGATGATCATCAGGATAAAAATATGATGATGATGATCATTAGGATGTTCTCAAAAGGTTGCATTTTCAGCAGGAGGACTTTGCGAAATATCAGGCGAACAAACAAGATCATGATGATCTTGACAATCAGGACATGATAAAAAATGATGATGATGACCCTCCTCATCGATTTATCATGATGACGTCATCATGATATTTTGTCTTCGAAGCACAAGGATGAGTTAAGGTCATCATGATAAATGCGCCAGGGTGATATTACAAAATATGATGATGCTGTTGAGAAATGTAATATCGGCTTCTTCTTTAAAAGATAGGGTGATTATCATGATATTCGCTAACCAGAGATCAGGAGGATATGAAGATGATGATCCTCCATCTCGAATTATCATGATGATGATTCCAGCACTTAGCGAATTTCAGCAAAAAATGACCCTCGTGAAAGATCAAGATGATAGGGAGTCGTCATCATCATCTTCGTGAAGTTCAGCAAATATCATGATGATGACCTTGCGATAGGTTTTGAACGTGCGCATGCAAATATGCCGATAATGAATTTGTTAAGTCAGGGTGATATTATACCATCAGCATGATATTTTAAGATCAGGCGATGCAAAGATATCATGATGATGTTCGCGACACTAAGACCGCTTCGACGGGGGAACTCACCTTGACTTAGAGCCGATGTCATCATGATATTTGAGCCTCAGGATATTATCGGGGGGGGGGGGTTCAAATATGATGATGATGATGTTTATACAGCAAAACCGAGTTTGTAAAATATGACGCTCCTTAGGAAATCATGATGCTGATGATGCGCACAAGGCCTTTTGACGGGTAAAAAGCACTACCACCTAAGATTGACGTCCGGATGTTGCGACTGCATGATTTTTAGCGGGTGATAGACCAAGATCATGATGATCCTACCAACATGACTTAGGATATAAAAATGATGATCCTCCTGCGAATATCAGGTTTGACCAAAACTTTGACCGTGCATAACTTTCACATATGGACGAATTTTCAGGTGAAGTAAAAGGCAGACCTGCATGGAATTTCGAGCTCTTTCTAACTATGAGGTCTCAGCAACAAAATATGAACCTTGACAAACTGACCTCATGATGATGACCCACCCCATGCAATATCATGATGATGATGCACCTGACCTTCATTTTTACCAGACCGCCAGGAAGCAGAAAAAACACAAGCAGAAGCAGAAAAAAGCAAGACATCAGCAGGGGTCCTCGTTTTGCTAAGGAGCAAAATGGGGCGTGTTGTGAACATCACAACAACTAGCAACCAAAACAAAACAATTAAATTCAGAGTGTTCAAGGAAACTAGGTGAAATGAACTCATAACTTCCAACTATCTTTTCCTGCAAATTACTATTCAGCTTGAGACTCAAGGTATTCAATAAAGATGCATGAATTTCTATTTTCAGTTTAGTTGTGTGCATGTGATTAATTATCCTCATCTTGAAGACCAGTTGAACAAACCAGTGACTGACATTAGCCTACGTAGGTGAGGATATTCCCTCATAGCCGACCGGATAGAGCCTTGCTGCCAGCGAGCGTCTATAGCCCCGGCAAGGTTATCGTTACAATTCTCCTAAGTAGAGCCCCACTGCCAGCGAGCATCCATAGCCCCGGTAGAGTTACTTAGATGGCTTAATCTGGATTTTCAGTATAATCCGCTTTATTTATTTATTTATTTATTTTTTTTGTTTTCTAATTTTGAAAGATTTCATAAGGTATAGCAATTTGTAACTTCATGATGATGCAAGGAGTGGACACTTGCTGAAATTAAGCTGAGAATTGTAATGGTAGCAAGGGTGACCTCTGATTTTTCACCTAATATCTACACTGGTAGGTTCAACAAACCCAAGGATTTTAGGTGTGTCATCGTGAGAAACCTGCTTCGAATTCTCAATCACATTTATTGAATACGAAACTTCAGAAGATGAACAACTCTCTACATTCATGACAGTGACAGGTTATGTGTAAATTGCAAATGGTTAACCTGAATATCCTAAATTATATACTGTTTTGAATGGTTGCTAGTTCTGCTCCTTAATACTCTACAGTAAAATAAAGATCCCTGCTGAGGAGACAACAAACAAAACCACACAAACAGGCTATACAAACAACAAAACAACAGAAAACTGTACAAATAGACAGAAACAAAAGTAAAAATGAACAGAGGACAAGCTATACAAACAGCCAACCTAAGAAGAAAACAGCAAAAAGCAGAAAAACAAAAACAACTACCCTACCAGACTATATACCAGCCTCTCCAAGGCAAACTGAAACCCAGGAAAAAGACCCAAGAACACCCCTACTTGCATACTTCTTTAGATTGTGTAGGAGTAATAGGGTACTGGTTATGGTTCTCATCCTAGCCGATTTATCTTTAAATTCTGAAAAAAATTCTGATACTCTAGATTCATTGTGTTTATCAGAATAGCTCTTAACTAGTAACTGAGGCTGCTCATCAGGTTTATGATTAATCCATAAGCATGTCTTATCTCTTGAATTTCCATAATCAAAATAGCATCTATCATTATTCACTAAGGAAAGGAAAGAGACAACCTGATGTGCCTTTAGCTCTGTGGAACACACTTGTTTATTGATAGCTGGCTTTTCATTTAGCTCTGCATTTTCATTGCCCAGCTCTATGTCTAGTCCTTTTTCAAGTTGAAAGAAGAATGACTCTAGATGTATCATATCTTCATCTTCATCCAGCTTTGTTCCTTCATTCTGGATGTTCAGTTTATCCTCAAATTTAGCACACCTCTCAATGTTCTCATTAGTTTCCTGCACATCAGCACTTAAGTAAGTGTCTTCATCATCATAATCTGACATACAGAAATTAATCATTTCTAAATCACTTGAGAGTAAAGGTGGGACAACATCTTTTGATTGATAGGAATACTCCCCTGTTTTATTTTCAACATGATGCGGGGGTGATGTCTGATTATGCACAGCAGCTACATGATCCTCTGTATCCTCTTCTTTCAAGAATTGTTCATCAGATGACTCACATTTATCGTCCAGTGTGGAGTCTACTTCTATTAACCTGCAACAATCATCACATGATTCCTGCCAAGAGATCTTACTATCCTTTATTCTTAGCATTGGTTCCATCTTTGTATCCTCTGCACATTTAACGACCGTTGATGTTGCATCCTCCTGTCTCTCAATAATCTCCTCATTTTCCTGCCAACTTTCAGCCTTATACACATATTGGACTGGGAGGTTGTATGTAACGCACTCTTCCACCTCTTGTCTAATGGCATGACCAAATTTGTCTATTGCATTGTTTTCCTCATCTGAAGAATTTCTGTCAGACTCAATGAATAGTGCTGTTCTATTGCTGACACACTTCTTTCTAATTTTTAACATCATAACCTCTTCAATATGCATCCCATTGTTGGTAATTCTGTAGACACCTGGCTCAACAGCAGCATATAAGATTTCATTAGTTCGATTATACTCTGTTATCATATGTCTCATTCTGGGCTCTGCCTCTATTCTGATCTGGTTTGGGATGCCTCTCCATGGTAACCACATGTGTGAAAAGTCAGTAGCCATATATCCGTTTAATGTCTTGGACCAATCCCTACTCAGCAACATTCCATAATTTACGGGTATATCTACTACTTGGATGTCAATGATTTGGCTCACCCTAGGGTCTGAAGCTAACTGCACCTGTATGTTCATGAGTTCTCCTATCACACTAACCTCGGTCTTATCTAATTGTGTGACGACCTTGGCAGATTTGGTGGGAGTCAGCCCGAGAGTTTTACATATTCCTAAGGGCATTACGTTGGCTGAAGCACCAGAATCTACCATGCAATTGTGTATATTCTTCCCACACAACCTAACAGTTAACAAGAAAGGTCGGGTATCCCTCTTATCCGTATGTATTACTACATTTGTATTGGAAGGCTGCTCAACTTTCTTACCCTTCTCCTTAGGTGGTGAATCACTACTAGGAACAGTTATATCAGCAGACACCATGTTTGTCATGGATGTATCCAGGGATTTTAAAAAAGCATTTCTGATCCCTGGGGTCTTCAATAATTCATTTAGAGGTATGCTGACCTTCATTTTCTTTATTTCCTCTGATAAGTAATTCATTAGTCTTGTTGTTTCTATTGCTTCTGTCTTACTTGTTTGATCCTTTTGAACTGCTGTTCCGTTATTTGTGTGCTGACTAGCTTTAGGTATGGCAGGATTGTTGCTAGCATTCTGATCTGGGGGTGTATTAATGTTATTCGGAGGAGTGGAAGTGGTGAAAGGTCCTCCCGGCCTAGGGTTGTTCCTCAAATTGTAGGTGTGGCTTTTATTTGTCTGTTGAAAGGCCTGCACCTCCTCTGTTTCATTTAATATCTCGTTTTCAGATTCAAAAGGAAACTGAAAAGCATTTAACACAAAGGCTGATTCGGGATAAAGACTTTCACAACAGTATGGTTCATCCTCTAGCAATTCATCCCCCTTCTCTTCTGCAGTTGCAAAGGTAAACATTTCTAAGACTAATGCTGTGTCATATTCTGAGGGTACTACCTCATTACCCTTAGGAATGAGAAATTCAGAGGTAGGAGGCTGTACATCTACGTTGAAGATACTAGCTGCCAAGTGGAACTGTGGACAGTCATGCTCAGCATGGGCATTGGTATTATGAAATCTACACCAATTTTTGGGTGCTGTATTGGCCATTTGTATGTTAGTTATTTGTTTTGCACCATGATTATCTGTATTCTCAAAAGGAGAAGCCAGAGTACCGTTGTTGGGCCCAGTGTTCCATGTCTTGGGTGGCCTAGGTTGATTCTGGTTCTTGTTATTATTGCCCCAGGTCCTATTATCTATCACTGGCCCCCTATTTTGCATTGGTTGCCCCTGACTGGGGCCTTGATGCTGATTGTAGCTTTGGTTCTGATTGTATTGCTGATTTTGGTTGAGATTGTAATTCTGATTTTGGCCTTGGTTGTGGTTTTGATGTGGATTGTAGTTTTGGTTGCTTCTGCCATAGAGGTTCTCATTTCTTAGCTGTGTCACTTCGGTTGTTAATCTTTTCAAATGTGCAGTAATCTCTTTGATGTCTTCCCTATCATCTTGTGCTTTTGCCACAGTTACATCCCTAGGAAGTTGGAAGAAAGGCTGACCATTATTTTGACTGTTATTGGAAGTACTAGCCGTGTAAGGAGTTATAGCCTGGATTGGAGTAGGATTATACACAGGTGTGTAAGAAGGAACCGGATTTATTAGTGGAGCATGCTGCACAGGGACTCCATTCCATGAGTGTGCCTGATTCTGCACCCCAAAGTTTCCTCCAAATGGACTGTAAGTTGTATGTCTCATTTCTTGGTTCACTGAGGCTGCCTCTTTATAGGCTTTGGATATTGAATCTATGTCAGGTTTCCTTTTGACAAACATGGCAGTTAAAGGATCCAAAGTAGCATAGTACATAGCCAACAAGGGAGCATCATCTATGGTATAAGGGGCTGCTAGTCTAGAATAGGCCTTTTGAAATCTATCATTGAAATTATCAATTAGCTCTCCCTCACCTCGTTTTATAGCAGCCAACTTATGATACAAAGCACAAGGGTCAATGGGTCCTCTAAATCTTGACAGAAATGCTTCTTCCATAAGTGCCCAGGAAGAAATGTAACCATTGGGTAAGTTTACGTACCAGCTAGAGGCCTGCTCATTAAAGGTGTAAGGAAACAACCTACACACAACATCCTCGTGCTCTAACATAGCCCTAAAACATGCTTCCTTAAATATTCTAATATGATCTTCTGGGTCTTGATGCAACTAGTATTTGGGACATATCTTTTCCGGATTTTTTTGGCATGTCATGATAATCATTGAAGAATATGGGAGAATTGACATCGAAATAAGCCATTGCAGGTGTTTGAGCTTGACTTGATCTTGCAGAAATACCTGGATTGATTGGTGGATTAGGATTTAGAGGAGGATTAAGACCTCCAGGAGTGCCTGAACCAAGATTTAAAGATCTGAACAGTGATCTGTCAGGACTTACAATACTACGGATGTTAAAAGGTGACCCAGGAGGTGTTCCAGATGAACTTCCTGCTTGCGATATCTTTGGATTCCAAATTAAAGGGCTTTTACTTCGCCTTGTATCAGGTAGTTGCACAAATATATCTCCTGAACTGGACTTAGACCTAGTCACTCTGTTACTGTCGTTAGCCAGTTTGAAATGAAACCTAACTCAGGCAGGCCCTCCTTCTAGCGCCAGAAAACTGTTGATGACTGTTTTGATGCAATCATAACAATAAGTTAAAATTCACATGACATGAACTAAAACTATACTTGAAAGATGAGAAGGAATCATTTGGTGATTCAACTAATCCCAAGTCTACAATGGTTCGGTTGGTCAAGTTCAGTTGGTCAATGTGAAGCTGTAATGTTCAAGGGGCCTTACGTAGTTTAGGTTTATTTTGTGGTTTACTGGACTAAGAATATGCAAAGAGGTCATAGATTTCAACAAGTATTCTGTTCATTTGCATACAAGTGATACTGGGCTGCAGGTTTCAGAGGATTTTCTTGGATTTCTTGCAGCTTCCTTCTTTATGTACTTATGAAAACTGTCTACTTAGACTCTGTTATGCATGCTTCTTCAGATTTGAGACAATTTCCTTTGGATTTCTACGTTTTCAGCTAGATATTTTAGATGGGTTGGGAAAAGTTAGAAAGATCTAAACTATACCTCACTTAATCTACCGAAGGATCTAAGTGTTTCTATTATGCACTATGTAAATACCATAGTAATCTGATCAAATCCACAGTAAAAACCCTAAATGTAAGTTCTGAGCATTTTCACAAACATACATTTAAAATTGCAAGCTCTCAAAGAAGATATTTCAAAATACAAAGAAGGGCAGGAGAACACTCAGAAGATAGATGCAGAACTCCAGATTCTATTGTATTAGAAATGAATAGCCATACATGATTTACAATGTAAGAATGACTCTTAGTTTCATTGATCATACTACAGAGAACTTACAAGCTTTACAGATACAGTAAGACAGCCAGACATTCCACGCACATCTTACTGCAGACAAACAGGCGACCTCCTTCTTCTACTCTAAACTATGCTAACTTGCTGTGTTTTCCTAAAATCTTGTTGCAGGCCCTAAAAATCCCTGTTGTAAAGTATTACAGTGCAGAGAGGCACAATATATAACATTCTGATTGTCCTCACTACAGCAAAAAAACCTAACTGAACCCCTGGTTCAAACCTCTAGTTACAGCAATAAATGCAGGTGAACCAGTTGTCAAAAATATCTCAGAGCAGTGGTCAAATCTGGGCGAAATATTGCCCCTTCTGAGAAGTTCCAGCAGCTGGGCAATAACTTCTATTTGTCTTTTGCAGAAATACGTCCAGCTGCGACCTTCCTCTTCACTTGAATGGCTTTGACTTTTGCATTTCATTTCTATCTTCTTGCTCCTGAGATCTGATCTTCTGCCTCCATGAGGTCACTGTATTGACTTTCCAGCTGCTTCCTCAACTGCAAGCCTGCAAGACAAGACAAGCAATAAGTATTCCATTTATCACATAAAACAGCATGAAAATTAAAATAAGCATTTAAATCCAGGTGACAGCGCAAAAATGGAGAAAATCGGATCAGAAAATCGCTCAAGATGCATCCAAAATGCGCCCAAGCTGCTCAAAATTGATTAGGTCAACCACCGCTGACTGAAAAATGCCAGAGGCGCCAAAAAAAACACTTTAAAACCCCACCGCTTCATTTCCTGCCCATTGGCATGATCATCCCTGTCGGTGCGTCAAAAAATAGGTTAGTCGATATACCTCATCATCATGATATTCTGGAAATAGCATTCCCTCCTGAAGGTCCAGATGAATGTCATCATGATGCTTCGCTTCTGCATATTGGAGAAAAGAACAACAACATCATCATCATCATGTTCAGGAAGAATAGGAGGATATGAATATAATCATGCTGCCGAGGAAAGGAAGATGATGGTGACGTCATCATGATATTCGGGCTTCATTGAAATGCTAAGGATGACGTCATCGTCATATCCGGTTAAGATCAGGGGGATAATTGCAATATCGGGTTACCTGAGGAGCATGATCAGGATGATGAAGTGAATATGACCCTTTCGCGGCCAAGGTAACCCTCTCGAGAAAAAAAAATCCGCATGATGAAGATCATCATCATATTTGCTCTTGTCGAACTTGGAATAAGATGTCATCATCATGTTCGGGAAACGGATCGTGCTTGAAAAAAATATCCTGTTTGAAGGAAAAAAGGATGATGATGATGATCATCAGGATATTAGCTTCTGTCGAACATAGAATAAGACATCATCATCATATTTCGCGAACCAGATCGGGTCTTGGAAAATATCCTGTTGAAAGAAAAAATGATGATGCTGATCATCAGGATATTTACTTCTTCGTTATTCAGATCGGGATGACATCATCATGATATTCGGAGCCTTCGTTAAACTTAAAACATGACGTCATCATGATATTTCGCCAACCGGATCATGTTTGAGAAAAATCCTGCCGAAGGGAAAATATGATCATGATGATCATCAGGATAAAAATATGATGATGATGATCATCAGGATGTTCTCAAAAGGTTGCATTTTCAGCAGGAGGACTTTGCGAAATATCAGGCGAACAAACAAGATCATGATGATCTTGACAATCAGGACAGGATAAAAAATGATGATGATGACCCTCCTCATCGATTTATCATGATGACGTCATCATGATATTTTGTCTTCGAAGCACAAGGATGAGTTAAGGTCATCATGATAAATGCGCCAGGGTGATATTACAAAATATGATGATGCTGTTGAGAAATGTAATATCGGCTTCTTCTTTAAAAGATAGGGTGATTATCATGATATTCGCTAACCGGAGATCAGGAGGATATGAAGATGATGATCCTCCATCTCGAATTATCATGATGATGATTCCAGCACTTAGCGAATTTCAGCAAAAAATGACCCTCGTGAAAGATCAAGATGATAGGGAGTCGTCATCATCATCTTCGTGAAGTTCAGCAAATATCATGATGATGACCTTGCGATAGGTTTTGAACGTGCGCATGCAAATATGCCGATAATGAATTTGTTAAGTCAGGGTGATATTATACCATCAGCATGATATTTTAAGATCAGGCGATGCAAAGATATCATGATGATGTTCGCGACACTAAGACCGCTTCGACGGGGGAACTCACCTTGACTTAGAGCCGATGTCATCATGATATTTGAGCCTCAGGATATTATCGGGGGGGGTTCAAATATGATGATGATGATGTTTATACAGCAAAACCGAGTTTGTAAAATATGACGCTCCTAAGGAAATCATGATGCTGATGATGCGCACAAGGCCTTTTGACGGGTAAAAAGCACTACCACCTAAGATTGACGTCCGGATGTTGCAACTGCATGATTTTTAGCGGGTGATAGACCAAGATCATGATGATCCTACCAACATGACTTAGGATATAAAAATGATGATCCTCCTGCGAATATCAGGTTTGACCAAAACTTTGACCGTGCATAACTTTCACATATGGACGAATTTTCAGGTGAAGTAAAAGGCAGACCTGCATGGAATTTTGAGCTCTTTCTAACTATGAGGTCTCAGCAACAAAATATGAACCTTGACAAACTGACCTCATGATGATGACCCACCCCATGCAATATCATGATGATGATGCACCTGACCTTCATTTTTACCAGACCGCCAGGAAGCAGAAAAAACACAAGCAGAAGCAGAAAAAAGCAAGACATCAGCAGGGGTCCTCGTTTTGCTAAGGAGCAAAATGGGGCATGTTGTGAACATCACAACAGGTTTAATATTTAGGGTAGAGGGTTTAGGGTTCATGGTTCACATTCAATGTCCAAATTTTAACTTTAAGAGTTCAACTTTCAATGTTTAACATTCATATTAAATGGTCTATAACCTGAGTACTCATTGTTTAATCTTCAACTTAAGTTGTTGATTTACATGGTTCAACATTAAGGTTCATTGTTAACATTTCAATAATTAAGGCACAAGGTTCAACCTTTAGGGGTTAGGGTTGAGTTTAAGGTATAGAGTTTAGCTGTGAAGGTTCAATATTTTGGGTTCTTGGTTGAAAGTTTAGTGTTAAAATTTAGGGCTTGACATTTAGGTTTCACAATCATAAGCTCATTACTTAAGGAGGGTTCAACATTTAGGGTTGAGGGTTTAGATTTCATGGTTTAGGGTTTTGGATTCACATTTGAGGTCCAAATTTCAAATTAAGGGTTCAACAAATTCAATCTTTAACATTTAGATTAAGTGCTCTATATCGAGTACTCATTATTTCATGTAGAAATTCAGTTATTTATTTACATGGTTCGACATTAAGGTTCATTGTTAATGATTCAAGAATCAAGACACAAAGTTCAAACTTTAGGGGTTAGGGTTGAGTTTAAGGTATTGAGTTTATGTTTCAGGGTTTTGGATTTTGGGTTCTTGGTTGATAGTTTAGTGTTCAAATTAAGTGTTTGAGGCTTAGGCTTCACAATCCTCACCTCATTACTTAAGGAGGGTTTGAGATTTAGTTATGAGTGTTTAAAGTTCATGGTTTAGGGTTTGGGTTCACTTTTAATGTCCAAATTTCAAGGGTTCAACATTTGATGTTTAACATTGAGATTTAATGGCCTTTATTGAGTAATCATCATTTCATGTTTGCATTTAGCTTTTTATTTACATGGTTCAACATTAAGGTTCATTGTTAACAGTTTAATAATCAAAGTACATGGGTCAACATTTAGGGGTTAGGGGTGAGTTTATGGTATATAGTATATAGTATAGGTTTCAAGGTTTTGGGTTCTTGGTTGAAAGTTTTGTATTCAAGTTTAGGGCTTAATGTTAGGCACAACAATCCTAGGCTCATTACTTAAGGAGGGTTCAACATTTAGGGCTAAGGGATTTGAGTTCATGGTTTAGGGTTTAGGGTTCATTTGGAGGTGTTATGGTCTTGAGTGTATAGTGTTAGTTTCTTTTAGTGTGATAGGGCATGTCTTATTATGGTATTGTATTGTATGAGTGTTGTTACTTCTTGTGAATAGATCTTATGTTATGTGCTTTATGATTATATGATTTCTAAGTTCTTGAATTGATTTGTTGTAATGTCTCAGTTGCTTTAGTATGTTCCTTGGGATGTTATTGATGTTGTGAACATGTGTTGTGAAAGAGGACCATCTTGGATAAGTTGTTTGGACTATATATTTGATTATATGTCTATGCAAATGTAAAGGTAAAATGAACTAAAAAACAATCACTAGACCTTGTTTGTCCTTCATGCTTATGGACTATCCATTTGGAGTAATTCATTTCTAGGTTCAAATACCTTCCCCATTGGCAATTAGAGCTTGGAGGGAGTAGCTTGTAGTTTGAGTTAAAGATTTCATATACATATATTGTATTTTCAAGTAAGACCACTTTTGTGTATGTGGTGAATTGGCTCATTGGCCTAATTATACTTATTGTAACTATTATTATGGGTTGTAGTACTTGACCCAATTTACTGTAGAATATAGAATGATGTACTATGTTTTGGTTGTACTATCTTGTGTACTTATGGAATTTTTTGATTAATGAAATACACTTTAGAGTTTTTTTTTTATATTTACATTCCTAGTAATGAGATATGTTTGCACATAATGGTAATGTATTTAAAGAAAAATTTCCAGCCACTTTTTGGGGTATGTTACAACTTAGTCCCCAAATATTCTTCCTACTAAGTGTCAAGCAAAAGAGGCAAACCACAATATACCATTTTGAACTTCTTAAGACGACTCTAATCAAGTGTTGGTGTGGGGTCATACTTTTTGTGATGTACAATTTGTGATTGCTTGGTAGACATTTACACATATTTGCAACGTTAGTATTTTGTATGGCCTATATACTAATCTATCTTGTAGCCAATAATTTTTTAGATTTTTTAATAATAAAATTTCTTGATGGCGACACGTATATTACATGATTTAAAGAATTACTACCATATTACCCACTTCTTTAATGTAATCTATGGGATTATTTTATAATTATTTTTATTTTTAATGTTATTGAAGTTGATTCCATTCAAATGCTCTCTACTATTATAATGCATACACAAAAATATTCATTTATAATTTTAGATGTCCCTTGGCACTTGAAGTGTGATACTATTAGTGATAGTCACAAAGTGATTTAGATTTTATAAGAATAGAATGTGCTTCATAACAAATTCCCTCCTTCTATTGTAAACATTAAAAATACACTCATTATAAAGACTTATAATAACTTAGAAACATATGTTTCTTATAATTATAAAATTGTCAAATGCATTTGAATGAGATAAAGAATTGAAGTTCATCATTCTAGATTCTTTCCAAGAAAAACTATTTTTCTTTCTTTTATTGTATACAAACATGTATGCTTATGATAACATTCCATCTTTAAATCAACTAAACAAAAAATGTTAGCCATGACTCCTAAGTCTTTGGATATTATAAAATGAATCCCCCATTATTAAATTTTGACATGAATCAAGTACAAGAATTCAACATCCTTAATGTACTTGTGATTAAGGTTAGATGAGGCATATGGAATTTAGTCTTCACTAGCATTTGCTAGATATGTGACTAGTGCAAAATTATTCAATTCCCATCTTACCAAATAGAATTTAAATTTGCTACCATTTGTTAGGTTTTCCACAAGCGAATAAAATAGTCAATTTGACATTTATGAATATACTTATAATATTCTTTTCAAAACTATGATGTATTCCATTGTGTTTCTCTAAAATTCCTCTCATCCCTTTGAGTTCCTCTTGTTTTAAATCCTATTGTCACTCCAAGAACATATGAAATGCCCTATTTAGCTCTCTCCTAACCACCTTCAAACCCTCATCTCATTAGTATTAATTTATAAATCTCATCATCCACAATTTTGTAATGCCATGAATGTGCAATTACAATGCAATATAAATTGTTATTTTATTTTTAAATATACAAATATTATTATCTTGTCTCTAACATCAATGTATAAAGCTCATGAGAGTTTTTCAAGTGCCATGCATAACCACTAATTACAATATAAACACATTTGTAATTTTTTTACTTTTTCATTATAAATTATACTAGTTTCTTTCTAATTAAAACCAAACAAATTGAAATCAAATTAAATTAAAAAATATCCACAAATTCATAAATCTATTAGCTATCTCACCAAGCAAAGGGATGCGAAACAACATTAGAAATATCTAACCATAAATGACACAAAATCTACATACACTTATATAAAATTACATATTGAATCTAGAATGTGTAATTAAATGCTTAACCTAATATAGGCAAAAGATAATACAATTAATTGAAACAAAAGAACTATACAAAATGGCAAGGGTAATAATGAGCCCTCCTCTCCCATTTCTTCTTACTCAAGCATCTTTCCATTTACTTAAAGTGTTCGTCACCTCTTGTTTTTCACTCTTTCTCCACCATCTCATCCAACTTTTCATTTCATACATATGTAGGTTTTATAAAAGAAATTCAATTAAATGTCCATGTCATCATAAAATAAGTCTTTGATAGATACCTCAACAATGTATATAAGCAGTGATCTCTATTGTAGTCTATACATCTAATTTTATGAAGCCAACATCATAGCCTAGATTACCAAATACTCAAAACAAATACAAAACCAATTTTTTTTCTAGTAACTTAAAATACAACCTTGTTTCTTCATTATTAGTGTAGGTCTGACATGGTGCACATTATTATAGTGCAAGCCTATTTTTCAGACCACTTCATTTAGTGTCACCAATATGTTAGGGTTCAAGCAGATCATAGCAATAAATGCTAACAATTATGTGCAGATTAAATAACCCAAATATAACAATGAAGAACAACACAAAAGAGATGAACACAAAAATTTAACTTGGTTCACCCAATATGGACTACATCCATAGAAACTCAACCATCCAATGGTTTTATTATTCAGTGTAAATAGATTACAATCTCGTGAATTCCACACCCGCAACATACATCCCAGCTGCTTATATCAAGCTTTTTGGAAGCTTCTAGAATTAGGGTTTTACAATGTCATTTTTCTTTTGTCGGTTAACAAAAAATTAACAACTGACTTCGAACAGGAAAAAAAGAGGGAAATTTTTTTTTCGGGGGCTGTGCCCTTGAACCCCAGCGAGGATATGTTACGAGTGTACATTACTTGCATGATCAATCACCACATACCAACACAATAATCTCCACAACAACATTCTCCTAGCTTAAAATGATGCAAACAATTTACATTGCTCACAACAATTTCTCTTGCAACAATCTTGGAGATAAACTTTGTTGCATTGTGACAATCAACACATACTTGAAGGTTCTTAACAAATCTAATAGTTGTTCTAGGGGTGCGTCTAACAAACCAAAAGCAATTGCCAACTTTTCACTATGGTGGTAGAGAAATAATCATTTTTCCTCGTTTTCCACATCACTAAGTAAATGTATTGAATATGGAAAATACCTTGTTGCCTTCATCTCCCAAGCCAATTTCTTCAACTTTGTATAGATCTCCTTTGTTTGTGGATGTGATCTGCCTCCTACACAAAAAGCACGTACCATTTTAGGGCCTTCAATTCAACTACATCCAGGGATCTTTTTAATTCCTTTATCTTTTATCAATCTCCTTACAATTTGAACCTCACACCACCTACTTACTTCTTCATGGATGTTTGAGAGAAGAAAATAAATTGGTATTTTTAGGATCCAAATAAAAATGCAGCATCGCTATAAATACTCCTAAGCCTATATTCATATCTTATTTGTAGCACCAAGAAAACACATCCACACAACCACCATAGGTTTAACTAGCATCTTAATGATAAAGTTTAGGGTGTCCTCAAGATAGCCAACACGAGCAAGAACGTCAACCATGCACACATAATGATCAATTGTAGATGTAATGCAATAAGGGTTACTCATGTGATTGAAGCATGTGTAGCCCTCATCCACTAAACCTGCATGGCTGCATGTACATAGAACACAAGCAAAACTTATAATGTCAGGATATGTTCTAGAATGCTTCATTAATTCAATGATTTTGAGAGTATCCTTGCAAAATCTATTTTGTGCATATTTTGGAAGCATTGCATTCCATGAGACGACATTTCTTTGAGGCATTTTGTCAAACAGTTCACGTTCCTTGTCTATGCTTCCACATTTTCCATACATGTCTACCAGAGCATTTCCAACTATAATATCTAACAAAAAGCCCCCTGTCCATACCCTGTTCCGAAGCTCCCATTTTAGCACAGTCAGGGAGGATGCTGGCAAAGGTTGCAGAGTCTGGCTATACACCAGCCAATTGCATTTGCTTGAAAGTTTCTAAAGCCTTTCCAACTAATCCATTTTGTGAATATCCTGCAATCAAGGGATTCCATGAGAAAACATTTCTTCGAGGCATTCTGTCAAACAGTTCATGTGCCTTGACTACACTTCCACATTTGGCATATCCTGCAATCATGCATTCCATGAGATGACATCTCTTTGAGTTATTCTGTCAAACAGTTCACGTGCCTTGTCTATGCTTCCACATTTTGCATACATGTCTACCACGGCAGTTGCAACTACAACATCTGACAAGAATCCTCTTATCATTTATCCTTCTATGGATGTCCATACGCTGTTCCAAAGCTCCCATTTCGGCACAGGCAGGGAGGATGCTGGCAAAGGTTGCAGAGTCTGGCTTTACACCTGCCAATTGCATTTGCTTAAACGTTTCTAAAGCCTTTTCAACAAATCCATTTTGGGCATATCCTGCGATCATAGTATTTCATCAGACCACATTTCGTTGAGGCATTCGGTTAAACAGTTCGCATGCCTTGTGTATGCTTCCACATTTTGGAAGCATGTTTACAGAGCATTTCCAACTACCACGTCTGACAAAACTCCTCTATCCTTCATGTTTTCGTGGATACCTATACCATGTTCCAAAACTCCCATTTTGGGGCAGGGTTGTAGTACGCTGGCAAATTTAAACTAATCGAGTCGGAGACCTGTTTTTTGCATATGATAAAACAGTGCGAGTGCCGCGTGAGGGCACTCACGTCTTCTGTACGCTTCACTAAGCCCTTCCATAATAACGGTGCTACATACCTCTCCACACCAAAAAAATGACTGAACGTACTCAACTTGTCCTGCAATACGGAATTGATGAGAAATAATAATACTACCTCTATGTAGACTAAAAGAGCTTTGAAATTATGAGCCTGATCTATCAGGATGCCCACGTCTAAGTTGTATTCGATGTCATATTCGGCACCCAACCATACAAAAATGGGAGAATTGTTTTGAGCGCCACCCCAGTTGGACTTGTCTATGAAATATCGTTGGGGAAAGGTTTGATAGGTCTCTGGCCTGTTGCCAAAATGGTCTTAACTTGGGTATAATTGTATTCCATGCTTAGACTTGAAACATAAGAATTAGTGATCCGAGATCTCTTAAACTTCTGCAGAAAACTACCACGCAGTCGATTACCAACTCCCAAAGCGCAGACTCCCTCGGAAAAAGCAACACATCGCTAGAAGAATTGTACACAGCAATCCAAAATTCAATGGATGGAATTCCATTTCGTATTACTCTGTACAACACTATTCTGAGCCTAGCTTCCCAAATTTCAATGCAAACATAGTTTACTTTGTAAGCGATTTAAACGAATATGTACGAAATTTAATACTCCAGGAAAGAGATTAACCACCCCGTCCTTGAGCTTAAGGAGATGACTGTCTAGGGTGACAAGGCCGGCCCTTTGAACCCCACAGAGTGGCTGTTCACTTTCAGCCGTATCGTTAATAAAAAATGTTCTCCTCATAAACACGGAATTGACAATAACGATGCAGACAAACTAAAACGTATATGTGAGTAATGTGGGGAGTAGAAACGTTTATGGACGGTCAATCCCGAACATGGGTTTAGTGGTTGTCTCTTCTCATAAGCGGGAATTTTTTTTCCTGCGCCATTTGACATGAGAGGTAAGTCTCACGAGGGGAGAGATTATCATGTCCCAATAGTAGTTGAAAAATAATATATTATTAAAAATTTAATAAAGAACTAATACATGTGCATATGTGTGCAACAATATAGTTTACAAAGTTGACTTTATAGTAAGATACATCTACCACAAAGAAGATGTGGGATGCCTAGCCGATCACCAACACATCCAAAGGTCATATCATGTCAAAAATGTAAAATTTTAGCTAAACTTGCACAACACAATATTGATCTAGCTGGAAAAAAAAAAAAGAACATGCAGGTGAACAGACAAAAAATTTAGAGCAAGAATGAATAAAAAATCTCTGATTATTCATTTATAGAATGCATGAAATTACAAAGATAAAGCCAATGACGGAATAAAACACATAGGAAAAGCAGGGGCTTTAAAGGAAAATGCAGAAATACTCCTTAGTTAGCTTACAAAAGAAAAGCAATAGCAGTTATCCCATAAAAAATAGGAAGTTGCACTAACACCCCCCTTAAGTGTCACTAAGGAGACAAGACACTGAGGAAAGGAAAGAGGAAAGAGGAAAGAGGGAATACTCTATGGGAACAAACCCCCCCCCCCCCCCAAAAAAAAAAAAAATGCATACTATGCATGGCAGCTACTATGTTGCAGTGTCCTTCACCCCAAGAAGGTCTCGCAGAAAGTGAAACTTCTGCTTAGTGAAATCTTCGTGAAGATGTCGATAGTCTGTTTAGAAGTGGGGCAGTACTGCATGTCGATGACTCCATCAAGTATCAATCCTTGGATGTAATGCATGTGGATCTTGATGTGTTTGGTCCGTTGTCGCTGTACAAGATCTCTGCAAAACTGTAGTGTACTCTAATTGTCGCACCAAATGATAGTCAGACGATGAAAGAGGATACCGAGCTCAGTGTACATTGCTTGCATTACTTGTATTTCTTACATTACAAATAGCTTAGGATTTAATACAATATATATAACAGAAGATGAGCCATCTAGAAAAGCAACTACCAACTAGAAAAAAAGGGCATGCAACTCCATGCAAGATTGCACAACTAAGCAATAAGCTTTATGCAAGATTGCACAACTAAGAAATCAACTTTATGCAAGATTGTATAAGTAATCAATCATTATTTTAGCAACCTAACAATTGGCAAACTTATCTAGAGGAATATCCTAGAATACAAATTCTACACTAACATCCCCCCTTAAGTGTAGCTAGGTGAAAAGAGAGATATGGGTCTTGGCAATTAAACCTAATCAGGTACCTAATTACAAAGAGGAAAGGAGAAAACCCATGTGAAAAAACTCCTAAAATTTTATTTAAACTTAGAAAAAAGAAAGCTGCAACTACCGATGAAGAACTGCAGATAAATCCAGTGACATGATATAGATTAGAGTCATAGAAACCACTACACGAGTGCCTCTAGGATACTCTCGAATGCTCAAAATTGCAGTTCAATATTTTAGTTTGCACTTTTCAATTGAATGGGGTTTAATAGACATACACCTAGTCTCTAAATATAGACACTGATCATCAGAGGATTTGATGTTTGCAAAGATGTGCTTCGAATGGTATGAAGCTCCAACAGTTAATTACTAACTTTTATCCTTTTTTATTCAGAAGCATAATAAAAGAAACCTATACTAGATACTTTAAGTAGAAACCCCCATATGGAACTTTATATAAGTTTGATTTTTACAAAGCCCCAAATTTTTGCAGATCTTTATCATGTGGTGCTCGCAAAGCATGTACAATTTTAAAGAAAAAAACTAGGAAGAAAAAAAGTAAGGAGCATGCAAAAAAATAGGGGAAGTAACATGCATGCATCTAAAAATAAAGGTTTACATCTACCTGCATGGTGATGAAGATATTCACAAAAATCTATTAGGATTACATAGACAACTAAGAGGGGGGTGTGAATCAGTTGTCGCACAATTTAATTTTTTTCTACTTTTAACCTTCTTTATTATCTTACTACCATATTAGTGATGTAAACATTAAAGCATAGATCAACAACATAGGAGCAGAAACATAATCAACACACTTGACACCAAGATTTTGACGTGGAAACCCGGTTAACGAAAAACCACGGTGGGGGTTAACCCACAAAGATTTGTACCCTATTAAAAGTACTTTAGAAAAATAGAAGGCACATGCCTTCGGACTCACTGCCCAGAGCTCATTGCTCAAAAGAGGAGGCTCACTGCCTATAAAATTAATTTAGAACAGAATGAATTAACTGAGAAATAGCATCTACTTCATGCTTGTTTTAGTTTCAATTAATGCTCAAAAACTTCTACTTTGCCCCAGATTCTTCGTTACTATCTTCACACTCTATACTACTCTCACTCCTTTTCTTCTCTACTCTCCTTCTGATCCTTTATTCAGATTTAATCTGTTTTGCACAAGGATGATGTTTGACAACTCTTCAACAAGTATTAATATACTTTATCCATCTTGGAATGATCAACAGGGTCAGCCAAACTTAACGTGGATCTTTACACTATCAGCCAATCATAGCTCAGATTTGAATCTTCTTCCAATAACACGCCATGCTTCATAAAATAATTTTTAGATCATTTACAACATGCTAGGAACATCCAGTCGACCAAGACTGGGAAGAACAACAACAACCAAGAGAAAACCTTCAATCACGAGCTCCTTTGTCAATGCATACCACCAACACAATAGCCACACGATCCAAAGACCACCACAAGCACAATTAAGTCAACAAGAATAACTTCATCACTTTGCATCACCAGAATCACTCACATCTTCATACTAAGCCTCAAGAACACACACTGTCATGACTGCCAAACTAGAAAGATTGCTTCCAGATCTCCAAATCATTAACCACTCGAGTTGAGGGAACACACCAACATCCTTGACATGCCTCTAGATCCATAGATCACAATATTCTCATACCAGACCAACTTCTTACCACTCTATCACAATAGAATAGCTACAGAAACCTGTTCTACTTAGAGGTCCATAACTTCGCCAAATCTTCATGCGGACCTTTCAAATATTAACTAGAGCAACACTAGGCAACCCTATACAAACCCTTTAATCCGTGAATTTTGATCTTCACCTTACTGGAAATATTAATTAGTCCTATGTACTGTCTTCATTATTTCTAATAGAAGGATATGCTGACATCAATGACAACACATCAGACACATATTTGCAACAATCTCCCCCTTTGTCATTGATGGCAACATATGATGTGAAAAATTGATTTAGCCATCAAGACAAGAACTTCTCCCCCTTCTCTTGACACACCTGCAACCACTTTCTTCACTACTCCCCCTTTCACCAACAACTACTTACTTCCAAGTTTTTCACATGACTTCTCTCCCCCTTTCACATCAATGGCAAAGGGTGCATATTTGCAATCATCTCTTCCCCTTTTTATTTCAGACTGATCTCCAATGTTTACATACTGACTACTCCCTAGAGTAGTATTCTCTCAACATCAATCCAGATCTCAAGATATGTCTGAGAATTCCATCGGATTGATGCACCTTAGTGCATCTTAGTTTTGATTTGGAGGGGAAATGACCCCTAATTTCTCTCTGGGATATTCAAAGATATCCTTGGGAAGAGGCTTAGTGAAGATATCTACAATCTGATCTTTGGATGATACAAACTCCAACTTGACTTCATTCTCACTTACCTTCACTCTCAAGAAGTGAAATTTGATAGATATATGCTTTGTCTTTGAATGCAACGCTAGATTCTTTGAGATACTTATTGCACTAGAATTATCACAAAAGATTGTGACTGGTTCCTCAAACACAACTCTGATGTCTTTCAACATTTGCTTCATCCATAGAACCTGAGTACAATTTTTTGCTACTATTATATATTCTGCTTCTGCAGTAGACAGAGATATTGCCTCTTTCTTTTTGCTCATCCAAGAAACCAATCTCTTTCCCAAGAAAAAGGCACCACCACTAGTATTTTTTCCGTTATCCACATCTCCTGCCCAATTAGCATCTGTGTATGCATGAAGAGTAAAGTCATTGTCTTTTGGATACCATAATCCATAATCAATTGTCCCCTTGAGATATCTAAAAATTCTTTTGACTGCCACAACATGGGATTCTTTTGGATTAGATTGAAATCTAGCAACAAGTCCAATGACATTCATGATGTCAGGTCAGGTCTAGGTCAGATAGAGTAGTCCTCCAATAATTGATCTATACCTTTTCTGATTTGCCTTTGGTGAATCATCATCTTTACTTAACTTGCATCTGGTTGCCATAGGTGTGCCTACTGGTTTTGAATCTTCCATTCCAAACTTCTTCAGTAATTCTTTCACATACTTAGACTGAGATATAAAGATACCTTTGTCTGACTAAATAATTTGCAGACCTAGGAAGAAATTCATTTCTTGAAACATAGACATTTCAAATTCACTTTTCATTTGGCCAGCAAATATTTTTCACATACATTCATTTCCACCAAAAATGATATCATCAACAAAGACTTCAACAATCAGGATGTCCTCATGATTAATCTTGAAGTAAAGTTTACTATCAGTAGTACCTTTGCTAAAACCTATCTTGAACAAATATTTATCCAATCTTTCATCCCAGGCTCTTGGAGCTTGCTTGAGTCCATACAATGCTTTTCTTAATCTACAAACCATGTCACCCTGATTAGACAACTGAAATCCTTCTGATTGCTCAATGTAAACTTCTTCCTCTGAATCTCCATTCAGGAATGTTGATTTGACATCCATCTGATACACTTTAAAATCTTTGAAAGCAGCAAATGCAAGAAACAATCTAACCACCTCTATTCTTGCCACCGGAGCAAAAGTTTCTTCAAAATCAATTCCTTCTACTTGAGAGTAGCCTTGCATACCAACCTTGCTTTGTTTCTTACAACTTCACCATATTCATTTAGTTTATTCCAAAAGACCCATCTGGTTCCAATTACATTTTTATCCTCTGGCCTAGGAAGAATATCACAAGTGTGGTTCTTTTCAATTTGCATTAATTATTCTTCCATTGCTTTTACCCAATTTTCATCAATGCAGGCTTCACCAACTGATTTAGGTTCGATCCTTGAAATTAAATAAATCTCTTCTTGATCTTCAACAATTCTTCTCCTAGTTTGAATACCTTTGTTTCTATCCCTTATGATTTGATCTTTAGGATGATTCATTCTTACATACCTGGGGGTTTTGGGAATTGCTTGAGCTTCTATTTCTTGAGCTTATTCCTCAACTCTGTATTAATTTCTTGAGTCTCTAGAGTTTCTGGATCAGTCTGCATCAGAGTTTGAACTAACCTTCCTTGATTTTGACTCTCAGTTTGATCATCTAAATCATATCCACAAAACCTGGAATGTCCTTCCTTGCTCTCATCAACTCTAACATTAGCACTTTCAACAATGTTTTTCAACCTCTTGTTAAAGCACCAGTAAGATTTACATTGAGTAGAGTATCCCAAAAATATTCTCTCATCACTTCTTGTATCAAATTTGCCTAAATCCTCATCTCTTTTGATATAGAATTTACTACCAAAAACTCTGAAATATCTCACAGTAGGAGGATGATCAAACCATAGTTCATAAGAGGTCTTACCAGAATTACCTCTAATCTGCACTCGATTAAGAGTGTAGATAGTAGTACTTACAACTTCTCTCCAATAAGCTTGAGGAACATTTGTTTCCATCATCATGGTCCTAGAAGCTTCTTGAATGGTCTGGTTCTTTGTTTCCACAATTCCATTGTGTTGGGGAGTCCTAGGAGTAGATAACTGTCTTTTTATGCCATGCTTTTCACAGAAAGAATCAAACTCATGGGAAGTAAATTCTCCACCTCTGTCGGATCTCAAACATTTCAATTTTTCAGCAATTTTATTTTCCACCATCACTTTGAACACCTTGAATTTTTCAAGAGCTTCTAATTTTTCTTTTAGGAAGGTTACCCATATCATCCTGGAGTAGTCATCTATTAGCAACATTAAATATCTATCTCCTTGTACAATCCTAATTCTAGCAGGACCATAGATATCAGTATGTACCAGTTCCAATCATCCATTTGAGACTTGTTCCTTACTTTTGAATGAAATCTTGCTCTATTTCCCCAATTGACATTCTCTACACATGCTATTAGGTTTCACAAGTTTTGGAAGATCTCTCACAACCTGAGTGGTACTTATTTTGACAATATTATCAAAATTCACATGACACATCCTCCTATGCCATAACCAACTTTGATCTATCTGAGCAATCAAACAGCTTTTGCCAGAGCTACTTAAATGAAAAATGTTACCTCTAGTTTGAGTACCAAATGCAATTTTAGTTTTGAAACTTTCTAAGATTCTACACTTTCCATCTTTGAATCGAAGATCATAACCTTTGTCAACCAATTGTCCAACACTGAGAAGATTATGTTTCAGTCCTTCCACATACAAACAATCATTTGTGTTATTCTTACCATCAAAAGAGATGGATCCTTTTCCACGGATTCCACCAGCTGAATTATCTCCAAATTTCACAAGCCCACCTTCATTATTTTTAAAATTCACAAACTTACTCTTGTCTCCAGTCATATGATGAGAACATCCACTATCAATCACCCATTCATCTTTCACAACAACCTGAGTAGCCAAGGCACTTTTCATATTTGCATAGCTAGCAGATTCAGTAGACACTGGATCTTCTTCTTTAATGGCAATGAACACCCAATCATTTTCAGGGGAATCTCCATGATTAGATTCATCATCTGTGACTCCTTCAACAGTTTCTTAGACATAGTAACATTTATTTTGATTTTGATATCTGTTAGGGTTTGGTTTTGAAAACATCTTCGGACATCTTGAGGCAAAATGACCAATCTTATTACAAGCAAAACATTTGAGTGGCAATTTTCCTTCATACTTATCAGATCCTCTTGGTAATCTTTTGGCGAGAAGAACTTCAAGATCAATAGTTTCAAGTTCAATATATTCAAGATCCTTCCTTGTCTTCATTAATCTATTTGATCTTGTAGAAGAGATTTCACCCAGATCATATCTTTGTTTTCCATATACACTGGCCTTAAATGCAGATTCAGATTTGGGAAGAGGATCACCAAACTCACTTAATTCAAAAGCTGAAATTTTGCCAACCAGGTGATCTCTTGTAACATCTGAGACAATCCTAATCTCCTCTATAGAAGCAACCTTATGTTTGTAAGAGTCAAGTAAAGATTTGAGTAATTTTGATACAATCTCTGATTCTTCCAAAGTTCAACCAGCACACTTGATACCACACACAAGTTCATTTATCTTTTGCTTGTAGATTGTGATGTTTTCATCTTCACTCATCTTCATAGTTTTAATTTTTCCTCGCAGACTTTGCAGCTTCGCACATTTGACATACTTATCACCTTCATATAGATATTCCAGCTTTTTCCAGATTTCATAAGCAGTTTTTAGACCAAAGACATTTGTCATCTCTGAATCAGGAAGGACACTCAACAAGGCTTCTTTAGATGGAAGGTTATTTCAGCGTCTTTTACTTGATCTAGAGTTGAAGGACCATTCTCTGGAGGTTTATACTCAACATTGGTTATCGCCCAATAGGCATCACCCATGCATTGTAAATGGTACTCCATGCGATTCTTCCAAACAGAATAATTTGTTCCATCAAATCTTGGACTATCCTTCTTGTCTAGGTTGACATCCTAGATATCCTCAAGTGGTTAGGGTTTTAAAAGAGAATTTGGCTCTAGTACCAATTGTTGGGATTAGACCAAACAACTAAGAGGAGGGGGTGAATCAGTTGTCACACAATTTAATCTTTTTTTGCTTTTAACCTTCTTTATTATCTTACTACCAGATTAGTGATGTAAACATTAAAGCATAGATCAACAACATAAGAGTAGAAACATAATCAACACACTTGACACCAAGATTTTGATGTGGAAAACCAGTTAAGGGAAAAACCACGGTGGGGGTTAACCCACAAAGATTTGTACCCTGTTAAAAGTCTTTAGAAAAATAGAAGGCACATGCCTTTGGACTCACTGTCCAGAGCTCATTGCTCAAAAGAGGAGGCTCACTGCCTACAAATTAATTTAGAACAGAATGAATTAACTGAGAAATAGCATCTACTTCATGCTTGGTTCAGTTTCAATTAATGCTCAAAAACTTCTGCTTTGCCCCAGATTCTTCGTTACTATCTTCACACTCTATACTGCTCTTGCTCCTTTTCTTCTCTACTCTGCTTCTGATCCTTTATTTGAATTTAATCTATTTTGCACAAGGATGATGTTTGACAACTCTTGAACAAGTATTAATATACTTTATCATCTTGGAATGATCAACAAGGTCGGCCAAACTTAATGCAGATCTTTACACTGTCGGCCAATCATAGCTGAGACTTGAATCTTCCTCCATTAACATGCCATGCTTCATAAAATGATTTTTAGATCATTTACAACATGCTAGGAATGTCTAGTCGGCCAAGACTAGGAAGAATAGCAACAACCAAGAGAAAACCTTCAATCACAAGCTCCTTTGTCAATGCAAACCACCAACACAATAGCTACATAATCCAGAGACCACCACAAGCATAATTAAGTCAACAAGAATAACCTCACCACTTTGCATCACCAAAATCACTCGCATCTTCATACTGCACCTCAAGAACACGCACTGCCATGATTGTCAAACTAGAAAGATTGCTTCTAGATCTCCAAACCATTAACCACTTGAGTTGAGGGAACACACCAACATCCCTGACATGCCTCTAGATCTGTAGATCACAATATTCTCATACTGGACCAATCCGGACCAACTTCTTGCCACTCTGTCACAACAGAATAGCTGTAGAAACCTGTTCTACTTAGAGGGCGATAACTTCACCAAATCTTCATGCGGACCTTTCAAATCTTAATTGGAGCAACACTAGGAAACCCTATACAAACCCTTTAATCTGCAAACTCTAATCTTCACCTTACTGGAAATATTGATCACTCCTCTATACTATCTTCACTGTTTCTGATAGAAGGATATGTTGACATCAATGACAACACATCAAACACATATTTGCAACAAAATCTGCATGCACCTAGAAACAAAGTTTCACATCTACCTCCATGGTAATAAATTCACACAATATAAAATGAATTTGCACTCAAACTAATCTACCTCTGATACCATGTAAAATTTTAGCTAAACCTGCACAACACAGTAATAATCTAGCTAAAAAAAAAATAGAACATGCAGGTGAACAGAGGAAAAATTTAGATCAAGAATGAATTAAAACTCTAAAATTATTCATTACAAAATGTATGAAATTACAAAGATAAAGCCAATGCTGGAATAAAACACGGAGGAAAAGTAGGGGCTTTAGAGGAAAAGGCAGAAATATTCCTTAGTTAGCTTACAAAAGAAAAGAAACAATAGTTATCCTGTAAAAAACATGAAGTTGTGCTAACAAAAAAGACAATCCTTGAGATACTTACACTTAGGTATAAGTATATCATCAAAAGATGTAAATATAAGAGGAATGGAGAAAAAGTAGGCAATATAATAGATGAGAAAATAGAAGAGGATATCTAATGTAATAAGTAGAGATATAGATGGATGTATTGACACATTGTAATAGAGTTGTACATAATGAATATAATATACCACAAGTTGGTCTAGCTCATATATACTATGTTATGATGTAGTTATGTATGTTATTGAGTGTACTTTATTAATTTTCTATAACCTTTCTTGCCAAAACCTTCTACAATTCACTGTATAAGCTCTGACCCTCTTCTTATCATGGCACTAGGTTATAAATAAAACATTCAAGTAACTTAAGATCAAATATCTGATCTACGTTCATTCTTTCCAAGATTTTGATTATGTTATTGGGACCCTAGTAGAAGAATAATAGAAAATTCTAAACTATAGACATATTAATTGTGGCAAAAAATTGAACAAGGAAGGAGTATAATTAAAAAGAAGCAAGATTTGATGATTTGTGGTTGGATCCTCTAGGTTCTAGCCTTATGAGAGGGGTTTAGGCACCTAGGGGATGATGAATGGAAAGGGGGGATCTTGAAGTGATCTCCAAAGAGATTCAACCATTAGAAGAAGGACAAGGATGAGATATTAGGGATGGATAAAGGGATTAATGAAATACCAAATCAATAAACACTCATGGAAAAAGGAGATAATAAGGAAAGATAAATCAAGGAAGAAATCATATTGGCAATCAATTAAACATGGAAGAGAAGAAATTGAAACAAATTTAGGAGAGATGAAAAATATACTACAAAAGAATTGAGAAGAATAAAAATTTCAAGTTAGAGCATGCCAAGAGTACTATTGTTGATAATGATACCGAGGAAGAGTTAGAGTGTGCTAGATGGGCTACTTCTATAGATATGGATTTGGGGAATGGAGATGAAGGTTTAGAGTGTACGAGAGGGCCTAATGCTGAGAGTGTTAGAGATATGAAAGAGAAGGGAAACCCACCATTGGAATAATTGAGCATAAATGAGTGCACTAAGGGGGATGTAGCTGAACACAAGAATTTTATGGAACTGATTATCACTCTACAAATAGAGGAACAAGGGTAAACTATACTGCTCCATAAAAAACATATCTAAGTAATTCAATATCCATCTAGTTAAAGCAACTAGGATCCTAGAAGGATTAGCAAAATAGATTAAAGAATATGTGGCATCTATAGAGTCACTAGAAGAAGGGTGTAGAAGCAGGGGTGCTCCACCATTCAAATTCTTGACTCGTACACTCCATTTGGAACCTAGTTTTTCTAACTGAAAAATCATAGTTAATGATGGATTTGATGAATTACTAACCCATTTAGCAAAATTAAAACCTCTAGATTTTAGTGTGGAATACTTAGATAATGTGGTGAAAAAGAGTGTGGGATTACAAAGAGAGAAAATGATGAGAAATTTAAATTTAAAAGAAAATAAGAAGTGTGTAGAAGAAAATAAATTGAAAACATGTTAAAAAACCTTTCTATAGACACTATAGAAATAATTAGTGAAGGTTGGGAAAAACCTTTATTAATTGATGAAATCACATTAATTGATAAAAAGTTATCTCTTAAATTGAAAAGGTTGCATGAAGGGGTGAACCCCCTATAACCAAGAGTCATCCCCCATGTTGGTTAAGACAAGAAGAGAAACTATAGAAGGTATATTTAGTGAAACTATTAAGCAGTATGAACATGAATTCAAGAAAGTGATAAGAAAGATGGAGCGGCCTCTAACTAAAAAACAAAGGATTGAATGGTGCATGCCAAGATTGCTACCAAAAGTACATTGGATGGTAGAAACTTTGAAACCTAGTCAAGTGTAGTAGAGCTTGCATGCAGGGTAGAAGCACAACCTTGGAGAAGGAAGAATAAGGAAATTGAAAATAAGGAATTGAAACAATGAGATTTGAATTAGAATAATTGAAAATTAAATAGGACATATTGGCTAAAAGTGAAAATATCTTAGTATCATCATCAAATAAGAGGATGAAGATTTTTTGTACTTACTATTTTGAGAAAGGACACTGAGGAATGTCCAATGATCAAGGGTGAGAAAAGAGTTGTGACACTAAAAGTAGACTTACAATCAACTCCTAGAAGGATAAAAAGGGTACATTATGAAATTTACAGTAAATGGGATGACTATGAAATAGATAGTTTCCCATCTCTTCTATTTAGACTAAGGGAGGATGATGAGCATGAGCATTGGTACAATAATCAGTGTGACGACAATGATCCTATACATAAAGAGGTGGCAAGGGTCAAAGGGTTAGTTGGAAGAGCATTCTATGACCATGGCTATAAATGAGGAGTCAACACAATGTTCATTCATGTGGTACAATATACACCACCATAGGATATGACTCAGCAACCTCCTACCAGCTACCCTCTAAATGACAATAGAGGCTATTATAATAACTACAGGGAAGGATGTAGCAAAGGAAGGGTTATGGGAAAAGAAGAAGAAAAGACACCATCTATTATAGATGCAACCAGATGGGCCATTACACAAATGAATGTTAAGAATAAAAGAAGAACTATGGATTTTCTAATGACCCTAACCATCATTTATTCACTTGTTCTAGGGAACAACAACACTTTAAGAATTCTCCACTGCAAACAAAGAGCAAGGAATTATCATCACCTAATGCAATGAAAGGAGTTAAAGTCACGATGAAATTACCTAAATAGAATGTCCAAGGAGCCACGAGATGCATGAAAGTAGAATTGGATGGGGAGGAATTAAGAAGTCCATTATTAATCGTAGAAGAAGAATGGTTAGAGAAATCATACTTGGAGAAAAGGAAGAACTAAAGAACAAAGCCATTATAAAATATGGAAAGAAAAATAAAGTTGCAGTAATAACTAGAGGAGGAACTGACACTGCAACAAGAAAGTCACTAATTAATGAACCAAAGGAGGAAGAAGAAGAAGAGGAGGAGGACTACTTTCCTACCAAATGAAAGCATGATAAGATAGCTAAAGATAGTGAGAAATTTATTATAAAAGAAAATAAAAAGGAAGACTATTACAAGGCTTGATTTCATAAATTTTTGTCTCATATATTCATTTTAATTAATTTTTGAAGTGATATTAACTATAATTCAAACATAGGCTTATATCATACAACATAACTTTTTCTGTATGTATCTAAATTAACTTCTTCTTTTTTTGTTTAAATGACATCAATACCTAGTGTGCAGATATTTTTTAGAAAATTTTCTCCATTTTCTATCTTTCCGCATGTGTGGAATAGAGATCTTGATGATTGGTGAAAAACCTATGTTCACTAGATAATAGAAAATAAATATAATAATCAAATGAAATATATTCAATATCATAATTTTTGAAAAGCTTATACTAAGGGCTACATAGGTACGAAATAGAATTTCTAAATGACTTCATTTGATTTGGAAAATATCAAGTAGAATCATTGATTATATGGATATTGATTGATGTTTAGATTAGACATGAGATTACATATTAATAAGATTATTTTTATCATAATGCTTTATGAATTAAATGATGATACACTAATCATGGCTATATGGTTATGAGTGTAACTAGGAAAAGAATCTTCCTCTAAGGATGGAAGGAGAGTATCACCTAGGAGAAGGAGATAGATATTGGGAAATAGTCGGATTGCCATCTAAGTATCGAAGCTGAGCCTTTGTGAACCCATGCAAGATAGGATGAGTATAAGTCATTTTCCTTGTTACTTGTCGATTTCATTTTGACCAATGTTGGCAAGTATATTTAAGATCTCTCGAGGTCGTCTATGTTGATTCGACTAGATAATGTTCATAAAACATTCATAAAGTCAATAGTAGCCCTGGTTGGATGTCAGAGTTTTCCTTTGGTAACTTATCTATTTCTATATTAAATTTTGTGAATATCATTTAAATATTTTAACTATAGTCTAATATGGCAAAGTGGGGGAGTGAGATGCAACCCCATATTTGCATATCAATGATACCACCCATTTAAAAGGAAAAAGGAGGGAGAATGATATGATGGGGTTTATGGGTTAATCCTTCTTTCACTACAACAATTCAAGGACATATCAACCAAGTTGAATCACACTTTTACAAGATGATTCACCTACAAATTAGGCTGTCACTTAGAACAATGTGGAAATTAAGAGATTGTAAATTAAAGTATTAATTTAATGCTCAAATACCCTTGAAACCCTAATTATGTAAAATAGTAAGTAAAATGATGAATTGCGATAAATGCTTGTAGACTAAGGTAGTAGGTTGAGATTAATTACTAATCATTTTTTAAAGTTTGAGATGTGGAATACTCAGGGACACTAGCATTCACACCCCTATCTAAGGTGGCATTTTCTTTAGGGAATCCTGATCTCCTTTGACACTGATGATCACTGTATTTTCCATTTCTGTCCCAGGAGATGTGGAGAATACTGGCACTAGTGCCTGAGTCCAAGATAGGGTGTTTTTCAGGATGTGAGAGCCTCTTTAGATGCTGATTGTCACTATCACAATGATTTCTATGTTTGCAACATTGAGGGACACTGGCACTAGTGCTCGAGTCCAAGCAGTCCTTTTCTTCAGAGATCTAAAATCTTTATCTCCTACAACCTTCCTCTGTAACTCCACTCTACAAAATATGATACTTGAACCTGTAATCTCAACGAGTGTGGTTGGTGGTTGTGGTGTTTAGAGGCTTGTCTCAGTCAAGCCCTAAAATGACATTTAAGTCTTCCAAACATCATTGTTAGATAAAGATTGTGTATCCTTGTGGGATAGAGGTAAAAACAAATTGACAAATATTTCAAACACAAATAGATATCACATCAAAAGTGTAGCTCTCATGGAAGGAAGAAGCTCTTTCATGCCATGAGGAGATGAATTGATGAAGCCAAATCTGCATCAAATAAACACAATAACAACACAAGACTACTCTGCAACATAATGAAAGCCTTGAATCACCTTAGCATAAGGTCACAAGTTTGCATTATCCATCTAGTTTACAAATGTAGTCCTAAGCATGCTTATATATGCAACTAAACACATTCCCGCCAAGAATTTCATAATTCAAGCTTGAGATGTTGGCATGGGACCTAATTAATAGTTACATAACCGACATTCAAATTTGGGACTTCGTTGAAATAGGGAAGGACAAGGGCATGAGCGCCCATGTCCACAGGTCCTATTTTAGGGTAGGACTAAGTACAACAATGTCCCTCATGTCCCATGTGACATGGGTTTCAGGCCATTTTCTTCTGGGAGTCAAAATAAATATGTATGATGCAAAACAAGGGACCTAAGAGCTAAACTTAGGGGAAAACGTCCTAGGGTGACATTTTCTGACATAACATTTAGCCCCCACTTTAATGTATGTATGAACACAAGGTCCATACATGCATTAAAGTATGGTCAAATAACAACAAACACGCAAGGCACTTGAAGCTAATGCATACACAAAGATTGAGGAACTATTGCTAGCCCCAAGTCTCAGGTCGACATTAGAGAAAACACGCCGTAGACACACCAAACACAGTGAAGACAATATCAGACATGCAAAACATGGAGAAGACAGTAACAGACATGGAAAACATGGAGAAGACAGTATTGAAGACACGCAAAATATGATGAATACAGTGAATGCAGTGATTATTTCTTTTTTATTTTCATATATATGAATGCAAATGTAAGTACATGGAAAGTAAACACACAACCCAAAATGTAGGAGGGACTCATTGCCACATGTCTTTAGACTACATATGGGGCAACAGACACGCAATATAAACCTCAAAGAGTAGGAGGGACTCATCACCACACATCTTTAGACTACACTACGCCATACAAATCCTAAAGTATAGGAGTGACTCATCGCCACATGTCTTGAAACTATGCTTGGGAAAAAGCATGCCATGCAAAACTTGAGTGTAGGAGGGACTCATCACCACACATCTTTAGACTACACAAGGGGGAGAACACACGAAAGCCACATAGAAGATACAAGCACTGTATATTATGTGAAAGAGATACTATACGTCTTAAACACATCAAACAAGCAATGGAAGGAGCCTATTACTAGGTTCACCACCATCTCAGGTACATTACAAGAACACTTGATGGTTGGGATTATGCCAAAACAACTACCAAAGACATGCTTAAGGGAGGATAAACCAGCCTCACCTGCTCCGAGGACTTTTGAAATAAAAAGGTTATGCACTAGCTCAAGAGATACACCATCCCCACCTTCACAGAGGGCTTTAAATAAAAGGATATACACGATATCCCACCTCCACAGAGGGCTTAATGATTGTAATATAGAATAAAGATGTGCACTCACATGGAGATACAACATCTCGCCTCTACAGAGGACTTACAGCCATGCTTTGTTAGTACCAAAATCATCAAACAACTTACCTTATATATGCCCCCACCTTAAGGTTGTTGATATCATGTACCGATATCAAGCACGTTAAGGTAGGAATATAACACACAATGGAACAAGAGATTTTGCAAATCCCATGCCCCCAAATGTGACATGTACTTTATGATCGCTAAATGTTCCCACAAACACACAATTTCCTGCAAAGAGATGTTAGAAATCTTTCTCTAAGATAATAACCACATCACATAATAAAAAATAATGCATGAAAAAAATAATGTCAAGAGCAAAGGTTATACAATAGATTTAGAAACTGAGTATAACCATGGGGCTATAATACAAAGATCTCAGAACCTAGTGTAACCAAGGTGAGATCTAAGATAAACAAAGTGCACAGAGCAACTATATTGTTATGGTTTGTTAGCAAATATAAGACATCATCAAAATATCACACAGAGTGATTCTACTAGCCAAGCGTCGAATAATATATATATATATATATATATATATATATATATATATATATATATATATATATATATATATATATATATATATATATATATATATATATATATATATATATATATATATATATATATATATATATATATATATATATATATATATATATATATATATATATATATATATATATCAACCCCATTGTCATGTATGGACTAGGTCCATTTTTACTTACTCACTGAAGGGACACATGGTCCATATCAATATTATTTGTTTTGTTAATATAATGCACAGGACAATTGAGAGGGGGGTGAATCGGTTGTCACAAAACATTAACCACTTATCAATACTTCAATTGTCCAATCACTGTTATTAAGATTTAACCATGAAAGTGTGAAACATGAAGTTTAACACAATAACATATTCAACACAAGAGACACCTGATTTTTACGTGGAAAACTATATAAGGGAAAAACCACAGTGGGTGTTAGCCCAGATTAATATATATGTTATAACAATACCAAAAAACCAGAGGGTCACTGCTAAAAAATGCTCACTACAAAGATCAACTCACTGCCAAGGAGTGGCTCACTACCAGGGATTTGTGAAATGATTTGATAGCATCTACTTCATGCCTGAGTTGAGTTCCATTGAAGCACAATACTTCTGCTCTGCTCTGCTCTTCTTACACTTCTCACTTAATTTCACATTTTTTGCACACGGGTACCTTTTTTGCAACCACATTACATGTTTTTATATACAACTCATCAACCTTGGAATTAACATCAAGGTCAACATTACATTCATCAACCATTGGAACAATCTCCAAGGTCGGCATTACAATGATACATAGAAATAGGTCTGGACCTAATACAATATTTTCTGAGGGAAAGATGTAAAGATGTATGCTGATCACACTACACCTTAGCTGGGACTCAAATACAATCTTCCACATTACAACGTGCTACTATAATCACCAAAGCATCACCGCAATTAGTGAAAGTGACCAAGTCAGCCAAGAATGGTGTTCTCACTAAGTCTTCTAAGAACAGTCTTCATCCACGATCTGAATTTCTCTTTGCAGACTGTTGCCCCAAAATTTGAACTCAAAATTTTTAAATTTTAGTTCCAAAAGTTTTAATGTCTTATGAGTCTTTGTCGTCGGGCATTTTATGCATTCATGAAACCTTTATTTCCCTGACTTATGTTCTAGAGTTCAAGAAATAACTGACTTCTTGACTTCTCCTTTGTGTCGGGGGTTTTCAAAAGATTTTGAATGGCACTCTCATAGTTTGAAGATCATAAAAGCTCCGATGCCCTGACCTCACCCATTGTCTGGAATTTTCAAATTTTGTGAAACTCCTCCTCAAGGTTCAAAGTTCAAAATTTGCTCTGACCTTGACTAATCAGCATCTTCACAGTGCCCATTTTCCAAGGTATCGTTAGCTCTCAGATTGCTCATGTGGTATGCGGTGAATGTCTTTTTAGAAACCAAGGTGGTAACGCAACATTAACAAGTTTAAAAACCATCATTACTCACTTCCGTAATTAAGTCAAGGTGGTAGTGCTCTCTGAGTCTAGTTTTTCTTGTTAGCCAAGCTATCTTCAGAATGGGACTTCCTACAAACAACGAAATTTGGGATGATAAACCTATGCCTGTCCTGCAACTTGACTTGCATTAGCCCGAGGAGGAGCAGATTGATATCATCTCCCAGTTGTGCATAGTTGTTTGGAAGGAGAAAAGTAGCTATGTTGAATACTACAAAATGATTGACATCTTGGAGGAAGAAGAAGAATGTGCTGAACTACGCCAACTTTTTATGGAAATACAACTAGAATTGGGGGCAAATTAATGCCACTTGTCTTGCATGTATGAAGATGTTTTGTAATTAGTGATAATAATTGTGTTTCCTCTGTAATGTAACCATTTCAATTTTTAGTTCCTTTCTTGATAATGGTTACTCGAAAGACCATTTTGAATAGTTATAATTCTTAGGATATTTTGAAAGTTATAAAACGAGGAGGGACTTTAGAAAGAAGGTATCTTTTTTCGGGGGCTGTTTGTGAATAGTGGGAAGAAGAGAATGACTATTTTGTATTAATTTCTAGTTATATTTTTCTTATCTCTGATTATATATAGAGGCATTATAGAAACTTTGAGTTTTGGATATATTGAAGAAATGAAGAATTACTTACAAAAATTTGTGTCTCCAAGTGTCTTCCGTGATTGTAATTGTTCTTGTGTCAATTCATAATCTATCTTCGATATTGCTTCTTTTATGTTGACATGTGTTAAGGCAGAATATAACTGTATCTCTCAATCAATTTATCCTTGTTTATGAATGTCAGATAAGTGGGCTATGTATCATTTATCTACATTCATTTCTTTCCGTAATCAGTCATGCACATCTATTTCATGGTGATCGGTAGATGTTAATACACCTTTTCTACTTTCTGGTTAAAAGCATACCCCATATTTTTATTCATTGCATATCTTAAGAGGGAGTTGTACCTCTAAAATTTAGAGGAAAGTTGTCAATCCAATGATAACTTCTCCAACTGTTAGTACTATTTGTTCTTCTTCTTGGATGTCTTGAGTCGTTATCTACATTTACTCTCGAAGGACAAATTTGTCAACTAGAAGATTTTTGGAGACTCTAGTGGGGATTTAGAATCAAAGATTGGTGCATTCTTTGTTTCCATAAAATTGAAGGTGCCCCCCCCAAGGACGGAGGTTGGCAGCTTTTTCTGATGAAATGTACTCATAAACAATTTTGTTGCAATGAAGATCTATGCTGATTTGATTTTTGCATGATGGATTTGGTTTCTCCTTAGCCATGGGGAAATCATTTTGGACCTCTCTTTTTGTCTCAGTTTTCACCTCTACTAGAAGGATCACGAAAACATTTTCCAAAGTTCAGTGGAGAAGGCTCTCAAGATGCTAAAAACCATATTCTAGTATTCACAGTTGCGTGTGGTATCCTGGGGGTAAGTGAAGAAAGTGTTTTTGTAAGATTATTTATTGAATCTTTGATTGGGCTTGCAACAGATTGGTTTTGCTATTTAGAAGAGAAGTGCATAACCGATTGGGATTCATTGAAGAAGAAGTTCTTATGCTATGCCCTTAATATTGGTGTACATAGGGTTATGAATAGTCAGCTTGTGGCTATCTTAACTCCTAATTAAGTCATGTTATCATTATTATATTATTATTTAGTTACATAGGTCAGACTAGGTGTTAAATAGGGGTGTGTCTTTTCAACCTAAGCATAATTAGGTATATATAGGAGGATATGAGTCTTATTTCATCATATATTGTGAAGTATGTTCTCATTGGAGATATTTGGAGCTTGCCCCCTCGAAGTGGCATGTTATTCTTAGTTATTATCAAGTATTTGCAGAATGTTTCATATCATCTTCTTCCATTGTGCAAGTTACTTCATTACAAGTGGTATCAGAGCATGATCTTGGCACCGTAGAGGCAAGGTTGTTTCTCAATATTGGAGGCGATTTTGTGAAGAGTATAACTTTTTGATTTTAGTGAATTTTTTAAATATTTCTAAAGGGTTTTTGAAGACCATATCAAAGAAGCTATAGTCCAGATTTTAGAGGAATTGGAGCAGAGTTGAGTGAATTATTATAGAATAACGATTTCTACATAATTTATTTGAGATCTACATATCTATCACATCATACTGAATTGAAGCATAATTGTTATTGGGTTTTTGAAGACATAATAGAGGAGACTACAGTCCAAAAATTAGAGAAATTGAAGAAAAAATAAGCGAGTTATTGCAAAATTAGGGTTTCCAACAAACTCGCTCTCAAGGCTGCAAATCTACAAATTTTTTGGATTTTTTTCTGGGTAAGTGGTATCTTTGCCCTAGTAAGTTACAGTAAAAATTCTAGAGAATTTACATTTCATTTGTGTGATTTATTTCAAAAATATTGGTTTCCATCATGACGGGTCCTGCAACAAGAGGCAAAAAGAATGTTGTCACACCGGGTAAATCCTCTAATAAGGATGGGGAAACAATAGATGATAGTAATCCCAATGAGGAAATAAGTAAGGTTAAGGAAGTGGTGTCCTTAATTAAGAAGGATATATGTGACCTAAGAGCAGATATATCAGATATACGAAGCATGTTAAGTGCCTATATGAATAAACCAAGAAAGGAGTTCTCAAGCAACCAAGGTGAAACCTACAAGTTGGCTAATACTGTCACAAATTTTAATACTTCTATGGCATCTAGGAATTTGTTTCCAATGGTGGATATGCGCAAGTTTGATGGCAAGAATCCTCTAACATGGATAAACCAAATGGAGAATTTTTTTGAAGTACATCAAATCCCATATGGACAAAAGGTCACAATGGCTTCCCTATATCTAGAACCATATCAATTCATTTGGTATCGTTGGATTTGTACTCATAAAAAGAAGAAGGGTCTCACTATCTCATGGTTAGTTTTTACAGAGGAACTCCAAGCACAATATAGCAACAGCGTGACAGACAACTTCTTTAGCTAACTAGCTAAACATCAATAAACAGGATCAGTTAAGGATTATATTCAATAGTTCCAAAATGTATCCTTAAGAGTGGATATAATTATAGAGGAGAACTTGAATGATTTATTCTTGGGTGGTCTCAAGTATCACATTCAACATAAGGTATGCATGTTTTGTCCAAATTCTATCTCTGAAGCAATGATTATGGTGAGACAAGTGGAGGAAATTTTTTTGGCTAATAGAAGGGAGGAATTACCTAGTAACAAAGTTGACAAGGCTCTTGCATCATAATTTACTCATCCTATTCTGTTGACACCTCAACAATTGGAAGAGAAAAAGGCCAAAGGGTTATGTTTCAACTATGATGGAAAATATCATAAAGGACATAAATGTGATGAGAAGAAGTTGTTCTATATTGAGGCTACCTATGATGAAGATAAGGATGAAGAAGATCCAGTGGTGGTGGTAGAGGACTATAAATATGTCCAACCATCTCTTGTCATGCACTATCAGGTATTAATAACCCACAAACACTCAAGGTAAGGGGTTTCCTTAGAAAACAAATAGTCACAATATTGATTGACTCGAGGAGTACACATAACTTCATCAACAAGCAACTAGTAGCAAAATTAAATTGTTCTGTCTACCCTACCCTTGAATTCCAGGTTATGATTGCAGATGGTGGTATAGTCAATTGTTTAGGGAAATGCCATAGTATTAAACTCACCATGGGAGACTAGATGATAGATAGCCCTATGTTTGGTATAACCATGGCTGGAGTAGACATTGTTTTGGGAGTTTAATGGCTTACTACCTTGGGCACAATTGAGATGAATTTCTAGGAACTATTCCTGTGCTTCTACTCTGGGGATTAAAAAAATGAGCTACGGAGTTTACGTGCAAGGAGTCCACAATCGGTAAGTGCACACCGAATGTCACTAAAAAAAGATGTGGATAAAATTGTGGCTCAATTATTGTCAATGGAAGTGCAAAAGCCTAAGATTCCTACTTCACCTTTCAAGAAAGTAGTTACAGTTTCATATCACAAGAGGGAACTTGATTTTTATGGGCCTCATAAAGGTTCAACAAGGACTAACAACATCAACTTCAAATTGAGGTTACATAAATCAAAAATCATACAACATTTCTATGATATCTCTATCTTGGAGAATGCTAGTAGACTCAAAAGTTCATCCATGACAATGTTACCGGAGCTTGATGAAGAAGGAAGAATCATATTGGAACTAGAGTGCATTCTTCAAACATGCACGAAGAAGTTGAGGAATAGAACCCTCACTGAGTATCTCATCCAATGGAAGAATTTACCAATTGAAGAGGCCACATGGGAGGACAAGGAGTTCATTCAGAAGAATCCACACTTGATTAGCATTAAGGACAATGCTTCTTTGAAGAGGGAGGGCATGCCACGCCCTTAATATTGGTGTACATAGGGTTATGAATAGTCAGCTTGTGGCTATATTAACTCCTAAATAAGTCATGTTATCATTATTATATTATTATTTAGTTAGATAGGTCAGACTAGGTGTTATATAGGGGTGTGTCTATTCATCCTAAGCATAATTAGGTATATATAGTAGGATATGGGTCTTATTTCATCATATATTGTGAAGTGTGTTCTCATTAGAGATATTTGGAGGTTGCCCCCTCAAAGTGGTCTATTATTCTCAGTTATTATCAAGTATTTGCAGAATGTTTCATATCATCTTCTTCCATTGTACAAGTTACTTCATTACAAGTGGTATCAGAGCATGATCTTGGCACCGTAGAGGGAAGGTTGTTTCTTAATATTGGAGGTGATTTTGGGAAGAGTATAACTTTCAAATTTTAGTGAATTTTTTAAATATTTTTAAAGGGTTTTTGAAGACCATATCAAAGAAGCTACAGTCCATATTTTAGAGGAATTGGAGTAGATTTGAGTGAATTATTGTAGAATAATGATTTCTACATTATTTATTTGAGATCTACATATCTCTCACATCATACCAAATTGGAGCATAATTTTTATTGTGTTTTTGAAGACATAATAGAGGAGCCTATAGTCCAAAAATTAGAGAGATTGAAGCAAAAATAAGAGAGTTATTGCAATATTAGGGTTTCCAACAAACTCGCTCTCAAGGCTGCAAATCTGTTAATTTTTTGGATTTTTTTGTGGGTAAGTGGTATCTTTGCCCTAGTAAGTTACAATAAAGATTTTAGAGAATTTACATTTCATTTGTGTGATTTATTTTAAAAATATTGGTTTCCATCATGACAGGTCCTGCAACACGAGGCAAAAAGAATGTTGTCACACCAGGGAAATCCTCTGATAAGGATGGGGAAACAATAGAGGATAGTAATCCCAATGAGAAAATAAGTAAGGTTAAGGAAGAGGTGTCCTCAATTAAGAAGGATATATGTGACCTAAGAGGAGATATATCAGATATACGAAGCATGTTAAGCACCTATATGAATGAACCAAGAAAGGAGTTCTTAATCAACCAAGGTGAAACCTACAAGTTGGCTAATACTGACACAAATTTTAATACTCCTATGGGATCTAGGAGTTTGTTTCCAAGGTTGGATATGCGCAAGTTTGATAGCAAGGATCCTCTAACATGGATAAACCAAATGGAGAATTTTTTTGAAGTACATCAAATCCCATATGGACAAAAGGTCACGATGGCTTCCCTATATCTAGAACGAAATCAATTCATTTGGTATCATTGGCTTTGTACTCATCAAAAGAAGAAGGGTCTCACTATCTCATGGTTAGTTTTTACAAAGGAACTCCAAGCACAATATAGCAACAACGTGATAGATAACTTCTTTTGCCAACAAGCTAAACTTCAACAAACAGGATCAGTTAAGGATTATATTCAACAATTCCAAAATCTATCCTTAAGAGTGGATACAATTATAGAGGAGAACTTGAATGATTTATTCTTGGGTGGTCTCAAGGATCACATTCAACATGAGGTACGCATGTTTTGTCCAAATTCTATCTCTGAAGCAATGATTATGGTGAGACAAGTGGAGGAAACGTTTTTAGCTAATAGAAGGGAGGAATTACCTAGTAACAAAGTTGACAAGGCTCTTGCATCATCATTTACTCATCCTATTATGTTGACACCTCAACAATTGGAAGAGAAAAAGGCCAAAGAGTTATGTTTCAACTATGATGGAAAATATCATAAAGGACATAAATGTGATGAGAAGAAGTTGTTCTATATTGAGGCTACCTATGATGAAGATAAGGATGAAGAAGATCCAGTGGTGGTGGTAGAGGACTCTAAATATGTCCAACCATCTCTTGTCATGCACTATCATGTATTAATAACCCACAAACACTAAAGGTAAGGGGTTTCCTTAAAAAACAAATAGTCACAATATTGATTGACTCGGGAGTACACATAACTTCATCAACAAGCAACTAGTAGCAAAGTTAAATTGTTTTGTCTACCCTACCCTGAATTCTAGGTTATGATTGTAGATGGTGGTATAGTCAATTGTTCAGGGAAATGCCATAGTATTAAACTCACCATGGGAGGCTACATGATAGGTAGCCCTATGTTTGCTATAACCATGGCTGGAGCAGACATTGTTTTGGGAGTTTAATGGCTTACTACCTTGGGCACAATTGAGATGAATTTCTAGGAACTATTCATGCGCTTCTACTCTAGGAATAAAAAAAATATGACCTACGGGGTTTACGTGCGAAGAGTCCACAATGGGTAAGTGCACACCAAATGTCACTAAAAAAGTATGTGGATAAAATTATGGCTCAATTATTGTCAATGGAAGTGCAAAAGCTAGAGATTCCTACTTCACCTTTCAAGAAAGTAGTTACAGTTTCATATCACAAGAGGGAACCTGATTTTTATGGGCCTCATAAAGGTTCAACAAGGACTAACAACATCAACTTCAAATTGAGGTTACCTAAATCAACAATCATACAACATTTCTATGATATCTCTATCTTGGAGAATGCTAGTAGAATCAAAAGTCCATCCATGACAATGTTACCAGAGCTTGATGAAGAAGGAAGAATCATATTGGAACCAGAGTGCATTCTTCAAACATGCACGAAGAAGTTGAGGAATAGAACCCTCACTGAGTATCTCATCCAATGGAAGAATTTACCAATTGAAGAGGCCATGTGGGAGGACAAGGAGTTCATTCATAAGAATCCACACTTGATTAACATTGAGGACAATGCTTCTTTGAAGAGGGAGGGCATGCTACACCCTTAATATTGGTGTACATAGGGTTATGAATAGTCAGCTTGCAGCTATATTAACTCCTAATTAAGTCATGTTATCATTATTATATTATTATTTAGTTAGATAGGTCAGACTAGGTGTTATATAGGGGTGTGTCTATTCATCCTAATCATAATTAGGTATATATAGGAGGATATGAGTCTTATTTCATCATATATTGTGAAGTGTGTTCTCATTGGAGATATTTGGAGGTTGCCCCCTCGAAGTGGCCTATTATTCTTAGTTATTATCAAGTATTTGTAGAATATTTCATATCATCTTCTTCCATTGTACAAGTTATTTCATTACATCTTAGCAAGATATAAGAGTCCTATTGATGAAGCTGCCCTGTTATATCAATTTTTCAAGATTCAGAAGAAAAAAGGTGAATCCATCATAAATTTTGTGGACAAATTCAATTGGATGCTAAAGAAGATTCCAGTCCTTCTTCAACCAAGTGAGTAACTTCAGCTTTGTATTTTTATTTCCTCTTTGCATCCTGATGTTCAATTTGAGTTGAAACAGAGTAAAGTGAATGATATTAAAATTGCACAACAAGAGGCCGTAAAAATAGAAGACGATTTGATTTTAAGTGGTCTTTGGAAAGTAAATCAAGTTGTAAATAATGTTGGGCATGTGGAAAAGTCTATCATTCATAAACAAAGAATCTAGCCTATGAGTTTTTGAAATGCACAACCTCTTTCTGCTGAATACTGTAATCTCTCTATTTTTTATCCAAAACATTTTGGTAAAGATAAGATAAACAGTATAGAAATTAAACCTCATGTGGATAGAAGAATGTAAACTTTCTATTTCCATTACGAAGAAGATAATGTTGAACCTGTAAGTCCCCCAGATGGCATAGAAGAAAAACTATCCTCTCCTAGTGCGAATCATGGTGTAGATGATGAAGAACAATTAGAGGGACCACAACATAAAGATGAGGTGTTGAATGCTTATTATTTGAATTGTATGCAAGCTAAATATATGACTTTCAAATTTTAGGGAGAAGATGATAAAGGAGAAATATTGCAGCCAAAGGTGAGTGAAGAATTCATCTTTGAGTCATTTTACTTCGAAGATACAATTATGTCTTTTGAGAATGATTCATCAAATGAAGCTTGTGTTGGAAACATTTGCAATGATTTTTCAAAATCTGAGGCGAAAAAGTATAGTCAAGTTGAGGAAGGTGTGCCCTACTGCTGAAAATATAGCCAGGAAGGTGTGTTGAAAAAGAATGCCCTACTGCTGAAAATACAGCCAGTACACAAATTGTTTTGGTTGAGGGTGATTTTCAGCCTCATGAAATTATTGTCTGCAATACAAATTTTTAGTCTAACTCACTTCCAATTTTGCATAAGGTTGATGATTGGTCCTTTGATGATTTGAATGATTCTCTATCTACCTCCAAAAAAGTTAATTGCATACAAGAATAGGATGAGACATATGTGGCAAGTCAGAAATCAAAATTTTTAGATGGTGTAGTCATTCCTACATACAACAACAAAGAAAATTTTTTATTTCAGCGCTTGTGTGTGGGATGTCCAACTTGAGGATTGGTTTCTCTAGGCTTGTCAAATCAAGTGCATCATGAGGTCACAAATGGTGTTTTTCAGTCAGAAGTTGGTAATCGTATGCTGGGTGATATTGATGTGAGCTGTTAAATTGGAGGAGTGTACAATGAAGAATGGCTTCTTGGGCATCAAGCCATATCTAGAAAATTTTATCTGAAGTCATTTTTATCAGTTTGATCATGGTGGTCACAAGTTTGCAACTAGTTGCTTGTGGGCTTTTTGTGCATCCAACATTATTTCACACAGGCATCTATTTCTCCCAACTAGTTAATGGATTTACATGACTACTCTGAGGTCATTGGGATGCAAGATCTTCCTTCCATGTATATATTAGGAGTTTTTGTTGTGCTGGTAGTCTAGTTTACTTTCTTGTTTGCCCTGTTTTTGGCTTGTTCTGGCTCCTTTGTTCCCTATGCTGTTTGACTCTATTGCCCAATGGATAAGGTACTGATCTACACTTGTGATTCTAGGTTCTTTGCTTTGTCCTTTGTAGGCCTCGTCCCCAATTAGAGCTTGTTGTTGCCCCAAAATTTGAACTCAAAATTTTCAAATTTTAGTTCTAAAAGTTTTAAAGTCTTATGAGTCTTTATCATCAGGCATTTTATGCATTCATGAAACCTTTATTTCCCTGACTTATGTTCCAGAGTTTGAGAAATAATCAACTTCCCAACTTCTCCTTTGTGTTAGGGGTTTTCAAAAGATTTTGAATGGCGCTCTCACAGTTCAAAAATCATAAAATCTCTGATGTCCCAACCTCACCCATTGTCGGGAATTTTCAAATTTTGCGAAACTCCTCTTCAAGGTTCAAAGTTTAGAATTTACTCGGACCCCCGACTAATCATTATGTTTGCAGTGCCCATTTTCCAAGGTATTGTCAGCTCATCAGATCACTCATGTGGTATGCAGTGAATGTCTTTTCAGAAGTTATGAAACATAATCTCAATCTTAAGACTCACTTTTCAAAGATGCAGAATTACCGATGCATTAATTACTTCTTAAATGACAAGTGTAACAGAGCTCGCTAAGGTGGTAACACAACATTAACAAGTTTAAAAACCATCATTACTCACTTGCGTAATTGAGTCAAGGTGGTGGTGCTCTCTAAGTCCAATTTTTCTTGTCAGCCAAGCTATCTTCAGAATGTGACTTCCTGCAAACAACAAAATTTAGGATCATGAACCTATGCCTGTCCTACAACCTAACTTACATTGGCTCGAGGAGAAGCAGATCAATATCATCTCCCAGTTGCACATAGTTTCTTGGAAGAAGAAAACCAACTATGCTAAATACTACAGAATGATTGACGTCCTAGAGGAAGAAGAAGAACGTGCTAAACTATGCCAACTTTTTATTGAAATATGCCTAGAATTGGGGGCAAATTAATGCCACTTGTCTTGCATGTATGAAGAAGTTTTATAATTAGTGATAATAATTGTGTTTCCTCTATAATGTAACCATTTCCATTTTTAGTTCCTTTCTTGATAACAGTTACTTGAAAGACTGTTTCGATCAGTTATAATTCTGGGGAAGTTTTGAAAGTTATAAAAAGAGGAGGGACTTTAGAAAGAAGATATCTTTTTCTGGGGGTTGTCTGTGAATAGTGGGAAGAAGGGCACAACTATTTTGTATTAATTTCTAGTTATATTTTTCTTAGCTCTGCTTATATATAGATGCATTACAGAAACTTTGAGTTTTGGATATATTGAAGAAATGAAGAATTACTTATAGAACTTTGTGTCTCCAAGTGTCTTATGTGATTGCAATTGTTCTTATGTCAATTCATAATCTATTTCTATATTGCTTCTTTTATGTTGACATGTGTTAAGGCAGAATATAACTGTATCTCTCAATCAATTTATCCTTGTTTATGAATGTCAGATAAGTGGGCTATGTATTGTTTATCTACATTCATTTCTTTCTGTAATCAGTCATGTACATCTATTTCATGGTGATGGGTAGATGTTAATACACCTTTTCTGCTTTCTAGTTAAAATCACACCCCATATTTTTATTCATTGCATATCTTAAGAGGGAGCTGTACCTCTAAAATTTAGAGGAAAGTTGTCAATCCAATGACAACTTCTCCAACTGTTAGTACTATTTGTTCTTCTTCTTGGGCGTCTTGAGTTGTTTTCTACATTTACTCTCGAAGACAAATTTTTCAACTAACACAGACCAAATCAAAGGTAGGAACATGCTAAGGAGACATCCAAAAGCATATTGTAATCACCAAGAACATCACACAACCTCTAACTAATTTGTCAAAAGGATTCTTCAAACCGGAGCACTTAAACAACATTGTCATCCACTAGCATAGAGAAAAGATTGCTTGTTGACCACCAAATCATGAACCATAGGAATTGAATGCACTTATCATCATTACTAACTTGACTCCAGAACCCTAGAATAAAATACTTAACTATGGAGGAATGTGGGACATAATACATTCTCCCTATCATCACAAAACATAAAAAAAAAAGTTTTGACTCTAGTGAACATAACTCACTCAGATCTTCATACCGTAGTCAAACTTGGAGCATAGCTTCTTCAGACATGTACCTAAATAAATTCTAATATGCAGATAAAGATATTCATTCTACAAGGAATGTGGAGCAATTTATTGGACTGTTCTTCTATAGACAAAGATACTCTGCAACACACCGTTTCCACCGAAGGAGCAAATTTTCTCAATATCCTCAATATCAAGATCTCCAACACTTATATAAGCAAATATAAAACATCTAACTCATTACAAACAAGCATCAAAATAAGAGCACAGTTAACACCAATGACAACACTAATATGTTGACATCAATGACAACACTGGTTAGGCACATACTTGCAACAATCTCCCCCTTTCTCATTGATGGAAACATATGATGTGAAAAACAATAAAGACCATCAAGACAAGATTCTTCCCCTTTCTCTTTACACATCTGCACTCTTTCTCTTCTGAGTTTTTCACATGATTTCTCTCCCCCTTTGACATCAATGGGAAAGGGCACATACTTGCACGTTGCTGCTCTAGTCCAATTGAACTTTTTCTGTTATCAACACTTTCTTTCTTAGGAACATCTAGCTACTCCCCCTAAGAGGTAGCCCTCAAAACATCAATTTAGATCAAAGAATGAGACTTTGAGGACCACTGGACTAATGCATTCCTATGCATCTTAGTTTAGAGTAGGAGGGGTAATGACCCCTAACTTTTCTCTGAGATACTCAAAAGTATCCTTAGGCAGAGGCTTAGTGAAATTATCTGCCATCTGATCCTTTGTGGATACATATTCCATCTTTACTTCATTCTCTATCACCTTTTTCTCTCAAAAAGTGATACGTTATAGATATATGCTTTGTTCTTGAGTGCATCACTGGATTCTTTGAAATGTTTATAGCACTTGTATTGTCACATAAGATTGCAACTGGATCTTCATACACAACTCTTATATCCTCCAAAGTCTATTTCATCCACAACACTTGAGTACAACAACATGCTGCTGTAATATACTCTACTTTTGTAGTTGACAAAGGCTTATTTTTTACTTCTTTCTTAGCTATGAAACCAATCTATTTCCTAAGAAGAAAGCACCTCCACTTGTACTTTTTCTTTCATCAACATCTCTGGCCCAATCATCATCTGTATAAGCACTAAGAGTGAAATCATTATCCATTGGGTACCATAAGCCATGATCTGGTGTGCCTTTTAAATACCTCAAGATTCTCTTAACTACAATCACATGTGACTCTCTTGGATCTTCTTGAAATCTTGCAACAAGACAAACTGCATGCATTATATCAGGTCTGGTTTGAGTTAGATAAAGTAAACCTCCAATCATGGATCTATACCTTTTCTGATCAGTCTTGGGTGATTCATTAGTTTTTCTCAACTTGCAGATAATTACCATGGGAGTACATACCGGTTTAGAGTCTTCCATCCCAAACTTCAACAACTCTTTCACATACTTGGATTGAGATATGAAAATTCCTTTATCTAAATGATTAATTTGCAGACCTAAAAAGAAATTCATTTCACCAAACATAGACATCTCAAACTCATTTTGTATTTCACCTGCAAACTTCATGCACATACCTTCATTGCCTCCAAAGATAATATCATCAACAAAGACCACAACAATCAGGATCTTATTATCATTGATTTTGAAATACAAATTACTGTCAGCAGTACCTTTACTAAACCCTAATTGTAACAAATACTTGTATAGCCTTTCATACCAGGCTCTAGAGGCTTTCTTTAGTCCATACAAGGATTTCTTTAATCTGCACACTATATCACCCTATTTTGATAATTACCATCCTTCTGGTTGCTCAATGTAGACCTCTTCTTCCAACTCACCATTCAAGAATGCAGACTTAACATCCATCTGATACACTTTCAAGTTTTTGAATGTTGCAAATGCCAAAAACATTCTACTTCAGTTCTTGCCATAGGAGCATAGCTCTCTTCAAAATCTATTCCTTCAACTTGAGAGTATCCTTTGCATACCAATCTTGCTTTGTTCCTTACTACTTCTCCATTCTCATTCATCTTGTTTCTGAAAACCCATTTAGTGTCAATCACATTCTTATCAGTAGGTCTAGGAACCAGTTCCCAAGTTTGATTCTTTTCTATCTGCATCAACTCCTCTTCCATAGCTTTTACCCAATTTTCATCATTGTAAGCTTCATTCATAGTTTTAGGTTAAACTTTTGAAAGCAAACAACAATTCACCTGTTCTTCAATAGCTCTTTCCCTTGTCAATACCCCTTTTCTTTTGTCCCCTATAAGCTGATATTCAAAATAATTAATTCCTACATACTTGGGAGTTTTAGTAGCACTTTTTGGAGCCTTTTCTTCTTCATCTTGACTATCTTCTTGTTCAACTTTTTCTTCATTTGTTATAGTAGTAGGTTCATCTAATTCATAACCACATAGATCTGATATTCTTTCCTTGTCTTCATCAACCTTCACATTAGCACTCTCAATGATTTTCTTCAATCACTTATTGTAGCATCGATAGGCCTTACTCTTGGTAGAGTAACCAAGGAAAGATCCTTCATCACACCTAGCATCAAACTTGCTTAGATCTTCTTCTCTTCTAATACAACATTTGCTACCAAAAACTTTGAAATATATTACTCTAGGAGCTCTTCCATACCACAATTCATAAGGACTTTTAGCACTATTACCTTTAACTTGAACCCTATTTAGGATGTACACTACAATGTGTATGGATTCTCTCCAATATACTTCCAGAAGGTTAGCTTCCTTCAACATAGTCCTAGCAGCCTCTTGAACTATCATATTCTTTCTTTCAACTACTTCATTCTGCTGAGGAGCCCTATGTGTAGACAATTGTCTCTTTATCCCTTGTTCTTCACAGAAGATATTGAATTTATTTGATGTAAACTCACCTTCTATATCAAACCTCAAGCATTTGATCTTCAACTCTAACTCATTCTCAACCATTTCCTTGAAATCTTTAAACTATCTAGGGCTTTTGATTTATATTTTAGAAAAGTGACCCAAATCATTCTAGAATAATCATCAATAAGCAACATAAAATATCTATCTCCTTGAAGACTTCTTGTTCTTGTGGGACCACACAAATCTATATGAACCAACTACAACAATCTAGTAGAGAATTATTCTTTGCTTTTGAAACTTGTTCTTGTTTGTTTCCCAACTTGAGATTATTTGCAAATGGTGTTAGCAAGCTTCACAAGCTTAAGCAGGTCTCTTACAGCCTAAACAGAGGTTATCTTTACCAAGTTGTCAAAATTTATATGACACATCCTTCTATGCCACAACTAACTCTTATTAGTCTAAGCCAATAAACAATAATTATTAGTTCCTTTAAAATGATAAGAATTACCTCTTGTCTTTTTACCAGTAGCAATCATAGTTCTAGAGCTTTACATGATCTTGCGTCCATTGTCCTTAAATCTCATATCATAAGCTTTGTTACACATCTGACCAACACTCAAAAGATTGTGCTTTAAACCCTTCACATACAAAGCTTCATCAATATTGTGTTTTCCATCAAAAGAAATAGATCCTCTTCCACAAATATTACCAACTATATCATCTCCTAACCTAACCAGTCCACCATCATACTTTTCAAAACTTATAAACTTACTTTTGTCAGTAGTCATGTGATGTGAGCATCCACTATCAATAACCCATTTATCCTTATCTTTGTCAATCTAAACAGCCAAAGCACTTTCTTCCACTAGTTTTTCTTCCTTCACACAACTAGCAAGATTAGTAGACACAGGTTCTTCTTTAATAGAAATAAACAAGCATTCATTTACACTAGTACTAGCATCATCAGATTCATCATCTGTCACACCTTCATCATCAAGATCTCTAACATAATAGCATTTCTTTGGGATTCTATAAGGTTTGTTTTCAAATCTTTTTCTATTCCTTTCAATTCTCTCTGGACACCTAGAAGCATAATGACCAACCTTACCACATGTAAAACATTTGAAAGGTAATTTTCCTTTGAACTTACTAGAACCTCTTTGCATTCTGCCAACAAAGTTTGGTTCAATTTTATCAATCTTGTGATCAAGTTCCACCTTGTACTTTTCATGCTTGGAGATCTTCTCTGAAGTACTGGATTTGAAAGTAGTTTCAATTTTCGACAGAGCATCACCAAGTTCTCTCATCTCAAAGGCTGTAAGCTTTCCTAGCAACTGATCCTTGGTGACCTCTTTCAGAATCATTACTTCTTCAATTGTAGCTACCTTGTGACTATAGGATTTAGGTAATGACCTAAGAATTTTTATCACAACTTCTTTCTCCTTAATAGTTCCTCCCAAGTTCATCAACCTTTTCCATGTAGGATGTTATGTTTTCATCTTTGCCCATCTTTAAACCTTCATATTTAGATTTTAGTCCCTGCAATTTGGCACTCTTTACATATTTATCTCGTTCATATATATTTTACAACTTTTCCCAGACTTCTTGAGCATTTTCATAGTCCATGACCTTTATCAAATCAGCACCAGTCAATGCACTTAACATAGCATCTCTATCTTTTATATTTAACTCATATTCATTGATTTCATCTTTAGTTGTTAGACCATTCAGAGGCATGGTATATTTAGTTTCTGTCACTTTCCATACTTAATAGCCAATAAAAAGTAGATGGCTTTTCATGCAAGTATCTTCCAGGTCTCATAATTCATTCCATCAAGCTGTAGAGCCTCCTTCCTATAAGACATCCTGGATCTACCTCAAGCTATTAAGCTTACCTCAAAGGAACCTTGCTCTGATATCAATTATTAATATGCACAGGACAACTAAGAGGGGTGGTGAATCAGTTGTCACAAAAATTTAACCACTTATCAATACTTCAATTGTTCAATCACTATTATTAATATTTAACCATGAAAGCATGAAACATGAAGTTTAACACAATAACATACTCAACACATGAGACACTAGATTTTTACATGGAAAACCCTATAAGGGAAAAACCATGGTGGGTGTTAGCCCACAAAATATATGTTATAAAAATACTAAAAAACCAGAGGCTCACTACCTATGGGCTCACTACATAAAAATACTCACTGCCATGGATTAGGGAACTAATTTGATAACATCTACTTCATGCCTGAGTTCAATTCCATTGAAGCGCAATACTTCTCCTTTTCTCTGCCCTTCTTACACTTCTCACTTAATTTTGCATTTTTTGAACATGGATACCTTTTTTCCAACTACATTACATGTTTCTATACAACTCATCAACCTTGGAATGAACATCAAGGTTGGCATTACATTCATCAACCGTTGGAACAATCTCCAAGGTTAGCATTACAATCATACATAGAAATAGGTCTGGACCTAATACAAAATTTGCTAAGGGAAAGATGTAAAGATGTATGCGGATCACACTACACCTTAGCTGGGACTCAAATATAATCTTCCATGCCACAACACACTACTACAATCTTCAAAGCATCTCCGCAATTAGTGAAAGCAACCAAGTCAGCTAAGACTGGTGTTCTCACTAAGACTTCTAAGAATAGTCTTCATCCACGATCTAAATTTCTCTTTATAGACCAAATCAAAGGTAGGAACATGATCAAGAGACATCCACAAGCACATTATAATTTTCAAGAACATCTGCACAACCTCTACCAAATTTGTCAAAAGGATTCTTCAAACTGAAGCACTTAAGCAACACTGTCAGCCACTGTCATAAATAAAAGATTTCTTGCAGATGACAAAATCATGAACCATAGGAGTTGAATACACTTATCAGCATTACTAACTTGATTCTAGATCTACAGACTAATATACTTAACTGCAGAGGAATGCAGAATATAATACATTCTTTGTGTCACCACCAAACATATAGAAAAAGTAGTTTTCACTATGGTGAACATAACTAACTCAAATCTTCATATTGGAGGCTCAAACTTGGAGCATAGCTTTTTTAGACATGTATCTAAATAAATTCCAATCCACATCTAAATATATTCATTCTAGAAGGAATGCAGAGCAATCTGTTGGACTGTTCTTCTGTAGACAAAGATACTCTGCCACACACTATTTCCACTAGAGGAGCAAATTTTCTCAATATCCTCAATATCAGGATCTCCATCACTTATATAGGCAAATATAAAACATATAAATCATTACAAACAAGCATCAATACAAGAGCATAGTTGAAACTAATGACAACATTGATATGTTGACATCAATGACAACACCGGTTAGGCACATACGTGCAACATGTTTTTCATCATCAACTAGCTAAACAAAACCACTAGAAGAAGGTAAACAATAAATCAAGAGAGAAGAACAAGTGCCTTAGGGTTGTCATGTAGGAAGGTGCCCCCAAGTCACCAACCGCAATGCTATGCCTCTAGGACACAACACATAACAATGAAAATAGAGGAGAGGAGCAATATAGAAGAATGATGATACAAAAAGAAGAATGATCACAATAAAGGTGATCTCCTGGTATCCTTGACCTTACAAGAGTATCAAGGGTCATCCAAGGAGGCCTAAACAACACATAGAACATCACGGGGGAAACACAACATAGAGGTAAAGGGTTAGAAATACTTACTTGAAGGTACAACTGAACTAATAATTGTCTTGGATCTTGATCTTTACTTTAATGGTTAAAGCTTTATCTCTTCTTCTCTCTTCCACATTTTCATGAGCTTGTGAAGGGACCATTGTAGGAAAGGTATCTATTAATGATGGTGTAGAAGGAGTGTCACAGTTTTCTATGTCAATTAAATGGGGTGATGTACAAGCTTTAACGATACCCATTCAAGTTGAGTGAGGCTATGAAGGAACCTGAAAAGTGCCCATTTTAGTTTGTATATATGGTGTTGGAATACCTTGGTTGTGAGGAATAGTTTGTTCTTCTATGTTTTGTGAGTTTTCATTATTGTCCAAGGTATGTGGGGGTATAGGTAAAGGTTTATACTTCATTTCTTTGTTTAAAATATAGTTGAGAAGTGTTTGAATATCGGGTGGTGAATTTTTAGTATCAATAGGTTGAAGTAAATGTTCACAAAGGGAGTCTGCATCATCCAATGCTTCATCTGGACTAAGGAGAGTAGGAAGGGATGATAGAGTGGTGGTAAGGAATGTCTTAATAATGTCATCTTCTTGTGCCAAAATATCTTCACTAGGTGAGGGCATGTTGGGAGGGGGGTTTGAAAAACTACATGCATTTGCCTGGGCTATGTTAGCCTCGTATGTCTCAGAAAGGATATGCATTATATCGTCGTGAAATGTAGGAATAGAGGGAAGGTCATTTTAACCACTACTTTCCTCTTGGTTATTTGTTGAAATGAAACTAGTAAGGTTTTCCAAGATTGAAGGGAAAATATCCACAATAGTGACAAAGCTTTCAAAATATGTTATGGAATAAAGCACATCACAAGTAGAGCTAGTGAACAAGTCAATATTATAGATGTATGCTATTTAATGCAAGAGTTATCAACATTTACAATGTACTCAAATAAACCTTCCAAAGATGAATGATGAAGAGAATCCATGAGATATGCAAGAGAATGAATGTGAAGCTATGTATGTTTATGACCTAAAATGCTTTTTTTTTCACTTCACTTTTTTTAAAAAATGAAAATACATAAAAGAAGAGGTGTTGTGAAGAAAATAGAGAGGGGTAGTGAATAATAAGCTCAATATAAATCCAATAATGTAGCAATATCCTTCACAACATGCCTATAATGCAACTCGAGTGATGACAAGGCAAAATCTAGTGAAAATGCAAGATTTTCAAACCCTAGACATGATTTTTTGTAAAAAAAAAGACACTATGATGAAACAATACAATTAGAAATCAGTCCTAAATGAGTGTTTAAAGGAGTAGTAAAATCTAAAATAAGATTTTAACTACAAACCCTAGCTAATGCAAAAACTAGGTTATATGAAAAATACACAATTTCAAGCAATTTTTAACAATTTAAGAATGAAAATGTAATGCAAGTGATTAAAGTAATGATGAATTTCTATAATTTAAATCATATCTAATGAAAATGACAGAAATTTAATGCAAAATTATGCCAAAATGCAAGCCTAAGATGCCAATTTTTTCAAAATGTTCATTTTTTTTGTAAATTTTCAAATGTATTAAGATGAATTAATGCAAATCTAGAGTACATCACTCAACAAGATGAAAAATTCAATTAAACATAGGTTCACCAAAATGTTTAATAAGAAAAATGAAGGAGAATGATATGATGGGGTTTATGGGTTAATCCTCCTTTCATTGCAAACAATTCAAGGACATATCAACTGTGTTGAAGGACACTTTTACAAGATAATTCACTTACAGGTTAGGCTATCAATTGGAATGATGTAGAAATTTAGAGATTGTCAATTAATGTATTAATTTAATTCTCAAATACCCTTGAAACCCTAATTATGTAAAACAATAAGTAAAATGATGAATTACGACAAATGCTTGCAAACTAAGGTAGTAGGTAGAGATTAATTAATAACTATTTTTCAAAGTTTGAGTTGCAAAATACTCAGGGACACCAGCACTCATGCCCCTATCCAATGTGGTGTTTTCTTTAGGGAATCATTATTTCCTTCCAACACTGATGATCACTGTATTTTCTATTTATGTCCCAAGAGATACGGAGGACACTAGCACTAGTACTCGAGTCCAAGGTAGGGTGTTCATTAGGATGTCAAAGCTTCTTTAGATGTTAATTTTCACTATCACCATGATTTCTATGTTTGCAAACTCGGGGGACACTAGCACTAGCACCCGAGTCCAAGGAAACCTTTTCTTCAGAGATCTAAAATCTTTATCTCCTACAACCTTCCTCTACAACTCCACTCCGTGAAATATGATACCAAGGAGTGTGGTTGGGGGTTGTGGTGTTTAGAGGCTTACCTCAGTCAAGCCCCAGAAAGGACATTAAAGTCTTTCAAACACTGTTGTCAGATAAAGAGTGTGTATCCCTATGGGATAGAGGAAAAAAATAAATTGATAAATGTTTCAAACACAAAGTGTAGCTCTCATGGAAGGAAAAATCTCTTTCATGCCATGAGGAGATGGATTAATGAAGCCAAATCTGCAACAAACAAACATGATAACAACACAAGACTACTTTGCAACATAATGAAAGCCTTGAATAGCCTTAGCATAAGGTCACAAGTTCACATTATCCATCCAGTTTACAAATGAAGTCCTAAACATGTTTATATATGCAACTAAACACATTCCCACTAAGAATTTTGTAATTCAAACTTAAGATGTTGGCATGGGACCTAATTAATGGTCACATAACTGACATTCAAATTTGTGACCTTTCTAAAATAAGAAAGGACAAGGACATGAGCACCTATGTCCGCAAGTCCTATTTTAAGGTAGGACTAAGTACAACAATGTACCTCATGCCCCATGTGACATGGGTTTTAGGCCATTTTCTTTCGGGGTCAAACTAAACATGTATGATGCAAAACAAGGGACCTAAGAGATAAACTTAGGGGGACAAGTCACAGAGAGACATTTTCTGATATAGCACCACCTTAACAATGGTAATATAATTTAGTCATAACCTAGATTATTTTGATAATCCTATAAAATCATTTAGATGCAAATGATACTATGCGAGATATAATTATCTATTACCCACTTGTAGTGGTCAAGCACTTTGATATATAACTTTATATGTTTCTTGTTGCCAACCGTACAACTATCCATGATGAATGGAGAGAGTTGAAGAAATGGTGAGGCTTATCATAATCTTAAACATTGCAGATTACTCTTGAATGGGAGATATTATGGTCTTTAAGGAGTCTAAAAACCTACGAGTTGGCAGACTTATATGCCAACCATTTTACCCACCTCCATTTGGAAAAGGTGGCGGTTATGTGTTGTGCTAGAAAACAACATGTAAAGAAAAGGGATGATATTCTTTTAATTCTTATGATATTATCATTATTGTTTAGAGGTCGACAAGAAGAGGCTATAGGAGTAGCGAGTTACAGGTTGAGAGCTCGTAAGAATGAGCTAACAGTAGCTTTGCTAGACTTACTCTTAGCTAATAACAGCTTGGCTACATGCCCATCACCTCAGGTAAGACTATATGTTACATTCATGTGAATATGTAGTATGCAAATGTATACATAATGCCACTAATGATAGCCACACAGTGGTTAAACATAGACTATGTCATCCTTTATGAAAGCATTATTATGTTTGATAATTCTATTAATGCCTTCATGGTCGAATGCATGAGGAATGTTGTACATATCCTTTATGATAGCATTAGTATGTTGTTACCTCTGTTATGGCCTTCTTGGCCAAATGATTAAAGATAATGTGTTTATCCTACGTGATAATAACTACATATTTAATAATATTGTTGAGGCCATGGGGTCGAATGCTTATGAGCACTGCTATAGCAGTCTTGTGCCCCTTGAAGCTGATAAGCCTGAGCGTAACAAACATTTATTATAATCATTAAAAATATGCAAATAAGTCTTTGAGCAGGCTGAGAGCCATGCATACTGTGTAATGGTAATGTGATTTGAACAGGCCATGAGCCATGCAACATATAATCATAAGCCATTTGATTAGGTCGAAAGTCAATACATTGTAGAAAGGTAAGACAATTGAAAACGCTGATGGCCATGCATAATAGAATGAGGAGTCATTCATGCTAATCAATATTATTGATGGTGTCCATGTCATTGAGGGTTTCGAGACACATAAAATGATAAGTGAAACACTTGTGTGTTTATGAAAGATGGCATTATACCTTCAGGTGTAATCTTTATGTATGAAAGAGTAATATGACTCTTAGTATCCATGGTGAAAAAAAAATAGTTGTTATTGATAACCTTGTATAGGCTACATTAAGTGCATGTCAAATATGGCATGTCAAGGGGGTAAACCCTCAACTGTTATTTTTTTATATATAGGAAAGAATATGAAAACGAGTATGAGAACTCATTTGTTGAAAAAGTATTATGGATATGTTTCTTTATTGAATGACAATGCTTCGTGGATGAAGTATAGGGTATCAAGAACCCTTCTGAATTCTTTTAACCAAAGGTCTATTTAATATTGTAAATTTATTAGACTCTATTGGTATGTGTTATAGTCAATGTGAATTTAATGAAAACCTTGAAACAAGGTAGTTATAGAATCTTAGACCAGGGGTGGTCTTAAAAACTAAGACCCTGAACATGTAACTCAAAAAAGGAATAATGGGAATAGGGTGATGTGGAGTCACAGATTCCTTATTGCATAGGAAACAAGATAAATAATGAATTCACTCCTAGAATCGGAGTCAAAAGTCCAAGTTATAGGACTAAGGGTGAATTGAACCCATCTTTTCTATGACCTAGAGAGGTTAAATTTTGATCACTATAGGATGTGACAACTTCTAAGTCGAGTCGAGGTGTGTGAACATTCACCTACATTCATTGTGAAACTTATATGTATATAAATCTTCGGCCAAAGTAATGCCTTCATCTCTGCATGTATTAGTTGGTTCACTATGGTCCAAATGACATAATGCTTCTACTAGTGTCATACATAGTTAGAGTGGATCTATAGTTGTATGACCATGAAGTATTATGAAGGACACAACACTAAATACTCATATGGAAAACCTAATGGTTTCTTATATCTATTCCCTTCATGAAGGGTAGGGCCACTTCTAAGAAGGAAGTTGTGTGGGGAACTACTAGTTTGTGGTTGGAGAAAAATGACTCAGGTGATGATCTCCTTCCCAAGCAGAAGACAAGCTGAGACTTATGAAGATAGATGTCAAAGTTCCAAATATTGCACATTCTTTTATATGACTTGATAGTCAAATATTATGTGTAAACGTATCATTGATACTATGAGCAAACATTATAAATGTATAGTGAAAGGAATTCACTAGTATGTTATCTTCAGAATTGTTTTAAATTTTAGTTTTGAAATATCCAAAAAAGATATGTATATTGATTTTGTTATGAAATTGATTATTACCTTGCTTAACTATGATTATGTTAATCATGACCTTGTACTTAATGGTAATTAAGTTGGTTAGTTTGGGTAATGAGATTTGGTATGTTACATATGATATCAGAGCTACTGGGTTCAATACATGGACCTATGAGCTCACTACATAAAAATTTTCCTCTGACATTAATAATTGCTAATGTTTGGATGGTCTTATGCCAGAATGGTAAGAATAAGAATGACACTCAGGGAGAAGGTAATGGGAAATGAATGTTACCTTAAGGCTATGAGGGAGTGTGCCTCAAGAATGAAAAGCCTTGAACAATTTGGTTGCTTGAGAGGTGCATGGTTGGCTGATGATGAAACTTTCACCAATGCTATTAAATGCATCAAGCAGGAGAAAAAGAAATCAGTTAGGGCTGTTGCTCCTATCTCTAAAAATGAATCAATGAAAACCTCTACAGCTAAAGAACCAATCTTGGAAAGTGATCTTAAGGATTCTAATGTTACTCGAGAGGTTGTGGATGAGTACCTACAAGTACATCCACATCCTAAATATGATTTGATAAACCTCAAGAATGAGGAAAAACTTGGGAAGATATCCCAATCTGAAAGTGACTTGCAGTAGCAACATGTAAAGAATTTTTTTTGTAACTATGGATGGATTATATGTAATCCATGGAAACTATAATGCATTTTGAAATTTTGGCAAATCTTTCCTTTCTTATTAATTGCATGAATGAGAATAGATTTACATTTATGAATGGATTCAATAGTATGGAAAACTAATTGAATGATTAATTTGCAAACTTCAAGAGAAGTAGATTGCAGGATGGTTTAGACAAGAACCAATATGGGAGATAGCCAAAAAGAAGGGCAACCTTCAAGCCACTCTAATTCTAAACTTGATCAGATCCTTGCTATGCTCCATGAGATGAGAGAGAGAATTAGAACTCTCAAGTAGGAGCTCAGGGGTCAGCATGGATCGAGGTGGGAAGCCTATCATGGGGGTGATGACGAGGCATGTCATGAGGACACCACCCAAAGTGAACATAGAGAGAATGACTCTAAGGCAAGACATGGAGAGGATAGAAGAAGCCACTTGGCTCTGGAATTATCTAGAGATATGAAAAAGGTTACCCCTCCCAAGTTTGATGGGACTATAAGAGAAGATGCCATGGAGGCATGGCTTATAGAAATGAAGAAATACTTTGAAATACGAACCTCTTTTGAAATCATGAAAGTAGTATGGGGAGCATACCAATTGGCAGGTGAAGCATCCACTTGGTGGATGAACAAGAAAATGGTGTTAGGCTTGAGATCCACTAGTCTAATCTAGGAATGGTTTGTGGAACTCTTTAGGAAAAGATGGTTGCCTCAGTTGTATTATGACCAAAAGCTTATAGACTTCCAAAATATGATACAAGGTGATTTAATTGTGAACAAGTATTGGGAAAAGTTCACTCACCTACTTAAGTATGTTCTACAATATCAGCAGGATGAGAGGTTTTGCATCAAAAAGTTTATTATGGGCTTGAATACCTAGATTAGGGGTGAAGTTGACGTGCATGGTCCTACTTCAATTGACCAGGTTTATGAGAAAGCTATCAAACAGGAACAAAAATTGAAATCCATGTCTCATTATAGGGAAAGGAATCAAAAAAGGTATAATTGGTCACAATCCTCCCAATCTTTTAAGAAAAAGGGCATAAAGTAGGATTTTACTGATAAAAAAGATAAAGGGTCCAATAAAAAGGAAAATGAATCCAAGGATGAAAAGAAGGGAAATAATAACTCTAAGAAAAATGGAGATAATTCTGGGAAGCGTCATGAAAGGTGAGGACCCTTGGGAGGGTGTTATACATGTGGCAGTGATCATTATGCCAACCAATATCCTAATAAGATGCAGGGGACTCAACCATGAGGAAATCTGTTACCCTCTCAATAGGTAGCTTTTCAGCAATGTATATATGCAACCTTGGATAATAGGCAAGATAAATATCAAATCACTCCTATTGAAACTACAAGTATTTTATCTGGTTTTCCAATTTCGGTTTTGATAAATACTAGTGCAATAGAATGTTTTATTTCCCCAAAAGTTTTAAGTAAAATTTATAGAAAAGCTGGATACATGGAAAATACTTGGTTAATTGAATATGCAAATCAGACTAAATCTTAGGTAGAGCAATTCTTGTTTGAGGCTAAGGTTGAACTTCAATGTTTCTCGACTGATGTGAACCTTTATGTAGCCCCATTAGGCTTCTATGATGTCATCCTTGGGATTAATTGGTTATGGAGACATTGGGCTAAAGTGGATTATTATGCCAAAACAATAGAATCTCTAAATGACCTATGGAATAAAGTCTTTCTATAGGGAAACCCTAGAGTGGTCAAACTAAGACAAATTTCTGCCCTACAGATGAAAAGAGCCCAAAGGAAGGGATGTTATCTTTTTTCTATTAAAATGGAGGAAATAAATAGTCTTAAGGAAACTAATTTCTAGGATGATTTAATGTTTTATGAATCTCAGAAATTTCAAGGAGTTGAGAAGAGGGAGTCCATAGATCAGGAAAGATCAGATATGGATAGGTACCCTTAGAGATTTTGAGGATATAATTCTAGATGAGATACCAGGATTGCCTCCTAAAAGAGCTTTTGATTTCTCTATAGATATAATTCTAGGATCAGAAACTATATCTAAAGCTCTATATAGAATTATCACAATGGAGTTAATGGAGCTAAAGGCTCAGTTGCAAGGAATTGCTTAATAAAGGACTGATAAGACCCAGTGTGTCACCCTGGAGAGCCCCAATAAGTTTTTTGAAAAAGAAAGATGGTACATTGCGGCTATGTATAGATTACCACATTTTAAATAAAGAAACAATAAAGAACAAGTATCCATTTTGCTATTTTGATGATCTCTTTGATCAAATGTGAGGGGCAACTTTGTTTTCTAAGATCAATCTTTGATCTGGATACCATCAATTGCGGTTAAAAGATGAGAATATTCATAAGACAGCGTTTAGAACAAGGTATGGACATCATGAATTTGTTGTCCTTCCCTTTGGATTAACAAACATACTTACAATGTTTATGAACTTAATGAACATTGTGTTCAGAGACTTCTTGGATGAGTTTGTCCTTGTTTTTCTTAATGATATCCTAATTTATTCCAAGAATGAGGAGGAACACCTTCAACATTTAAGGATTGTTCTTTAGAGGCTAAGAGAGCATAAATTGTATGGTAAGCTCTCTAAGTGTACATTCTTTCAAAAGGAAGTGTAGTATTTGGGCCATATAATTTCAGCTACTTGGGAATAGCTATGGACCTGGCCAAGATTAAAGCCATATTGGAATGGCTAGCACCAAGAAATGTACATGAGGTCTGAAGTTTCAAGGGCCTAGCAGGTTACTACAGAAAATTTGTGGAACACTTTTCAAAGATTGCTCACTCTATTACTTTGTTGCAAAGGAAAGACAAAAGATTTGAATGGTTGGATAAATGCAAGGATACATTTGACCAACTAAAAGAAAGATTAACTTCAGCACCTATCTTGAAGGTACCTTACCCAAAAGGTCATTTTGTAGTCATTACTGATGCCCCAGGGGAAGGCTTAGTTGGTGTACTTATCCAGGATGGAAAGATTATTGCATATGAATCCAAGAAACTGAAACCTTATGAACAAAACTATGCCCCTCATTGTTTGGAATTGGTAGTAGTAATTCATGCATTGCAAATGTGGAGGCATTCCTTTCTTTAAAAACCTTGTGACCTAAAAATAGACCATCAAGGGCTCAAATATTTATTCACTCAACCACACCTAAATGCTCACCAAAGAAGGTGGTTAGGGTTAATCTTAAATTATGATTTTGAGATTAAGTACATTCACGGCAAGGAAAATCATGTGGTTGATGCCTTAAGTAGGAGAAGACATATCTCCTCAATAATCTCCATACATTCTGATTTCAAGCATCATGTATTACAAAAGTTATAGTGAGATGAGTATTATGAGTAGGTAAAATAGGCTCTCGTGGATAATCCCTAGAATATGAAATATGATGGATTTTACCTTGAACCAAATGGGTTATTGAGGTATAAAGGATGTATGTTCCCAATTCATAGGAGTTAAGAAATATCATGTGGAAAGAGGTTCATACCTCACTTTATTCAGGACATCCTTGAGTAACAAAGTTACTGGATGATATGAAGCCCTTATATTTCTAGAAGGGAATGAAGAGGGATGATACAAGATTTGTAGTTGGATGTCTAGAATTCTAGAGGGTGAAGGAAGAACACCATCACCTGGTAGGACTTTTATACCCTCATGAAATTTTGAAATGGAAATGGCAAATCATTAGCATGGATTTTGTGCAAGGACTTCCTCTGTCAAGGAATAGGCACAATGCTATTCTGGTTGTGGTGGATAGAATCACCAAGTTGGCACATTTTACACCTAGGAATTTGACAGATGGGTTATCCATCATAGCCCGTAAATTTATGCAAGAAATTTTTAGATTGCACGGTATTATTGAGAAGATTATCTCAGATAGGAATGCCTGTATGACATCAAGGTTTTGGAAAACCTTATTTTTTGTCACTTGGAACTTAGTTGAATATAAGCTATACTTATCATCTCAAGATGGATGATCAAACTAAAAGAGTAAACCAAGTGTTGGAAGATCTATTGAGAATGTATTGCATAGATCATCAATACAAATGGGAAGATTATCTTCCTTTGGTGGAATTTTCCTATAATAATTCCTATCATTCCATAATTAAGATGGCTCAATTTGAAGCATTATATGGAAGACAGTTTCGAAGTCCTATAAGCTGGGATAAGATAGAAGATAGGATAATCCTTGGTCTAGAAATGTTGTTAGAAATCGAAGAGCAAGTCCATCTGAAGCCAACGATAGGAAGAAAATTTATGTGGATGCTAAACGCATCACAAGGCATTTCTTAGTGGGAGAAAAAGTCCTTCTTAAGGTCAAACCCCAAAAGAGATCCATTAAGTTTGGAAAGATGTCCAAATTAGCTCCTAGATATGTGGGTCCCTTTGAAGTTCTCGAAGAGGTCAACCTAGTTGCATACAAGATTGCTCTACCACCAGCTCTTTCCATGATGCATAATTTTTTCCATATTTCCTATTTGAAAAAGTTTATTTAAGGTGATAATCATGTTTCTATTCTTTATTGGAATGCCATACAAGTGAAGGACCTAGGGGTGGTAGTGATTGAGCCAATGAAGGTGCTTGAAAAAAGTAAGCTACGCTTACGTAATAAAGAGATAACTCAATGCAAGGTCCAGTGGGACCAATATCCAGAAGAGAATGCCACCTTGGAGAATTATAAGGATATTTATTAAAGATTTCTCCATCTCTTTTAAAATTTTTACTATGATGAGTAAACACTTTTTCTTTATGTTGGTTTGATCTTTGGAAATATTAAATCTTTGGGGATGATGATTCTTATGGGGGGAGATATGTTACATCCCTAACTTTTGATTAAGCTTAATCCTACTTTTATGTGGTAAACAAGATAATTAATCTTAGTTTACTGATTTGATGTTTGTGGAAAATATCAAGTAGAATCATTGATTATATGGATATTGATTGATGTTTAGAGTAGACATGAGATTACATGTTGATAAGATTATTTTTATCATAATGTTTTATGAATTAAATGATGATACACTAATCATGGTTATATGGTTGTGAGTGTAACTAGGAAAAGAATCTTCCTCCAAGGATGGAAGGAGAGAATCACATGGGAGAAGGAGATAGATATTGGGAAAAAGTCATATTTCTATCTGAGTATCAAAGTTGAACCTTCGTGAGCCCATGCAAGATAGGGTGAGTATAAGTCATTTTCCTTTTAAGTCAGTTTCATTTCGACCAACGTTGACAAGTCAATTTAAGATCTCTCGATGTCGTCGACATTGATTCGACTAGATAATGTTCTCAGAACATTCATAAAGTCGATAGTAACTTTAGTTGGATACCAGCATTTTCCTTTGTTTACTTATCTATTTCTATATTAAATTTTATGAATATCATTTAAATATTTTAACTATAGTCTCATATGGCAAAGTCAAGGAGTGAGACTTGACCCCATATTCGCATATCAATAATACCAGCTAGCTGTGGTAATATAATTTAGTGATACCCTAGATTATTTTGATAATCCTACAACATCATTTAGATTTAAATGATACTATGTGAGATATAATTATCCATTACCCACTTGTAAGGGGTGAGTACTTTGATATATAAGTTTATATGTTTCTTGTTGCCAACTGTAGCACTATCCACGATGAGTGGAGAGAGTGGAAGTGGTGGTGACACTTATCATAAGCTAAAACATTGCAGATTACTCCTAAATGGGAGATATTATGGTCTTTATGGAGTCTAAAAACTTGTGAGGTGGTAGAGATATATGCCAACCATTTTACCCACCTCCATTTGGAAAAGGTGGCAGTTATGTGTTGTGTTGGAAAACATCATGCAAAAAAAAGGGATGATAGTCTTATTATTGTTATGATATTATCATTATTTTTGAGATGGCGATAGGGAGAGGCTATAGGAGTAGCAAGTTACATGTTGAGAGATTGCAAGAAGGAGCTAATAGTGGCTTCGATAGACTTACTCTTAGCTGATAGTAGCTTGGCTATGTGCCCATCACCTCAGGTAAGACTGTATGTTATAGTCATGTGAATTTACAGTATGCTTATATATATATATAAAGCCACTACTAATAGCCACATAGTGATTAAACGTAGATTGTGTCATCCTTTATGAAAGCATTATTATGTTTAATAATTCTGTTAATGCCTTCATGGCCAAATGCATGAGAAATGATGTACATTGTTGCAAGTATGAGGTAAACCAGTGTTGTCATTGATGTCAACATACTCATATTGCTCTGACAAGAAGGATTGGATAAGTTGTGTGTTGAGGATATTGAGAAAATTAGTCTCAATCAAGAACAGTGAAGAACAGTGATGAGAAGAAGGCAAAAGTACTCAATAGGTTGAGATTAAGAGGATACGGATTAAAGGGTTTGTAGATATGAGTCTTGAGATGATCTAGTTAAGATTTCAGAGGTCCGCATGAAGATGTGAAGAAGTTGTGATTGATCAAGTAGAACCAGTCTTGGGAGATGCTCCGGAGTGAAAGATTGCCACTAAAAGGTCCGGTGAGATCCAGAAGTGCATTGTCCTATTCTGCGGATTGGACAGTGTTTGGGATGTCCTTGTGATGTGTCATCTCATTTTGTTCATGATTTGGAGGTCCAGAAGCACCTCTTGCTATATGACAGTGGTGATAGACTGTGTTCTTGATGTTCTGGATGAGGAAGAGAAGAGATTCCAATGAATAGAGGAAGTGCAGATGTACCTGGTGATTCAGGCAGGCCTGTGAACATTCTTGGATCATGTTAAGGTTGTATTATTGGTCCGCATTGGTGGTAGAGCCCAGAATTGAAGATATTCTTCTGGATGAAGTTCTTGTTTAGACTCACTGACTGGATGAGTTGTTCATCCTGTGAATGCTCTTGTGGTGGCCGACCGGATGTGTTATTCATCTTGCGAATGTTCTTATGATTGATTGCTGACTTAGATGATTGTTCCTAAGTCAATGTCTTGTATAAATAAAGGTTTGTGAGTTCATTTCGAAGTGTGGTTGTGGAGTGGATGAGTGTGGCATAGCGAAAGAGTGAAAGGCAGAGCAGAAGTGTTTTCGGGCTTAAATGGAACTGATCTAGACATGGTAAAGATTTCATTCTCCAGTTCAAGTTTCTGATACTTATGATCTTGTAGACAATGTGTCTCTTGTAGGCAGTATGCCTCCTTGTGAGTAGTGTGCTCAGGTAGTGAGCCCTAATTGACATGTGCCATTCATTTTTCTTATTCTTCTAACAAAGAATAATCCTTGGGTTAATCACCCCGTGGTTTTTCCCTTAACTAGGTTTTTCACATCAAAAATCTTGGTGTCTAATGTGTTGATGTTTATCTGCTCTGGTGTTTATGCTTTCTGCTTTCATGAATGATTAATTGATATGCTGTTAATTAACAAAGAAGAATCAAGTGTTTGAAGTAGAAGCAAGGTTTTTGTACAACTGATTCACCCCCCTCCCTCTCAGTTGTGTGCCCTAGATCGAACAATTGGTATTAGAGCCAAGTTTCTCTGAAAGGAGCTTAACTGCTTGAGGAGATCTAGGATGTCATCATACAAGAAGGATAGTCTGAAGTTTGATGGAACCAACTTCACTCTCTGGAAAGGTCGCATGAAATGTCACTTGGAGTGTATGGGAAAAGCATACTTGACCATGGTCTCAAAACCATATGTACCTCCACAAAGTGGTCCGATAACTCTGAATGAAATCACAGATGCTGAAAACAATCTGTGGACCAAAGAAGCTCTTCTAAGTGCATTGAATGACTCAAAACTCTCAAATGTTATTGACCTACCAACTACATATGAGATCTGGACTAAACTGGAACTTCTGCATGAAGGAGATGAGTTTGTTAAGAGTGCAAGGTTGCAAAGTCTCAAAGGAAATTTTGAAAGATTGAAGATGAGAGATGATGAGAATATCACTACCTTTATGCCAAGAGTGAATGAGCTGGTGTGTGGAATCAGGAATGCTGGTGGAGTTTTGGATGAAAATGAAATTGTTTGCAAAATTCTTAGATCCCTTCCTGCTGCCTACAAAATCAAGGTTGCTGCCACTGATGAATTCAGAGCCCATACAACTGTCACAAAAGAGCAATTGGCTGGGAAACTGGCTGCATTTGAAATGGCTGAATTTAGAGATGATCACCCCAAGACTGAATCTGCATTCAAAGCCAGTGCCTATGTGAAAGGCAAGCAAAGATTTGATCCGGGAGAGAACTCTTCAAGGACGCTGTCATGGTATGATCAAGCAAGGAAAGACATGGAAGAGGAAGAAGCAGAAACAGCTCAACTTGAATCCCTCATTGCAAAGAGACTACCAAGAGGATCTGGTAAGTATGAAGGAAAACTTCCCTTTAAATGCTTCAACTGCAATAAGATTGTTCATTTTGCTTCAAGATGTTCAGAAAGATCTACAAGGTCAAATGCTAATAGACAAAGGTTTCAAAAGAACTGCTATTATGTTCATGAAGAAGATGATAATGAAGGAGTAACAGATGACGAATCAGAAATAGGAAGCAAATCTGGAAATGAATGGGTGTTTATTGCCATCAAGGAAGAAGATTCAATATCCTCTGAATCTGTCAATCATAAGGTTGTAGAAAGAGCTTTGGCTGCCCAAGTTGAAGAAAAGGATGATTGGGTTATTGACAGTGGATTTTCTCACCATATGACAGGTGACAAGAACAAGTTCTTAGATTTGGAAAGGTATGAAGGAGGAATGGTAAAGTTTGGTGATAATTCTGCTGGCAGAATTAGAGGTAGAGGAACTATTTCTTTTCATGGAAAGAGCAAAACTAGTAATGTACTATATGTTGAAGGATTGAAGCACAATCTTCTCAGTGTTGGTCAGTTGGTGGACAAAGGTTATGATCTCTAGTTCAAGAATGGTAGATGCAAGATCTTTGAAAGCTTCGGAACTGAGATTGCATCTGGTACTCAAACAAAAGGTAATATCTTCCATCTAGTTGGTTCTGACAAAAGTTGTTTGTTTGTTCAAGTATATCAGAGTTGGTTATGGCATAGAAGGATGTGTCATGTGAATTTTGATAACATCATTAAGATAAGCAACACTCAGGTTATAAGAGATTTTCCTAAATTGGTGAAACCTACAAATAGTTTGTGCAATTAGGTAAACAGATTAGAATCTCTTTCAAAAGCAAGGATCAGTCCACTACCAGATTACTAGAATTAGTCCATACTGATCTATGTGGTCCAACAAGAATCAAGAGTATGCAAGGTGATAGATATTTCATGTTGCTAATTGATGACCATTCTCGGATGATGTGGGTTACGTTCCTAAAAGAGAAATTAGAAGCCCATGACAAGTTCAAAATCATCAAAGCTATGGTAGAAAATAAAACTGGATTGAAACTGAAATGTCTAAGGTCTGATAGAGGTGGTGAATTCACATTCGGTGAATTCATAGACTTTTGTGAGAAGCATGGCATAAGGAGACAATTGTCTGCTCCTAGGACTCCATAGCAGAATGGAGTAGTTGAGAGAAAGAACTGGACCATCCAGGAAGCATCCAGGACAATGATGATGGAAGCAAATGTTCCCCAGATGTTTTGGAGAGATGCTATCAGCACTGCAGTCTACACTCTTAATCGAGTTCAAATCAGAAGCAATGCCGGTAAGACTCCTTATGAACTTTGGTTTGGTGTAACTCCTACTATGAGATATTTTAGAGTATTTGGTAGCAAGTGTTATATCAAAAGAGATGAAGATCTAGGAAAGTTTGATGCTAGAAGTGATGAAGGAATTTTCTTGGGTTACTCCACTCAAAGTAAAGCATACCAGTGTTACAATAAGAGATTGAGAAAGTTGATAGAAAGTACAAATGTGAAAGTTGATGAAGGAATTGAGAAGCCCTCAAGGTTTTATGAATATGATGAAAATGATCAGAATGATTCTCCAGTGCAAGGAGCTCAATCCTCCTTTGAAATTCATATATAGACTGATCCGGTAAATCAGGAAGAAGAGGTTTGTCTGAATGAGCCTGATCAAGAAATAGTAGTGCAAGAAACTCCCAAAGTTCCAAGGTATGTAACTCTAAATCATTCTGAAGATCAGATCATAGGTGACAAAAGCAAAGGGGTGCAAACAAGGAGAAGAATTGCTCAAAATTCAAATGAATGTTGTCCGATTTCAAAGATTGAACCTAAGACAATTAATGAAGCTTGCAATGATGAAAACTGGACCAAAGCAATGGAGGAAGAGTTGATGCAAATTGAGAAAAATCATACTTGGGATCTTGTTCCCAGACCTAGAAATAAGAATGTGATTGGAACCAAGTGGGTCTTCTGGAACAAACTAAATGAAGTTGGTGAAGTAATTAGAAACAAAGCTAGATTGGTCTACAAAGGCTACTCTCAAATAGAAGGAATTAATTTTGAAGAAACCTTTGCTCTGGTGGCAAGAATTGAAGCAGTCATATTATTTCTTGCATTTGCTACCTTCAAAGACTTCAAGGTTTATCAGATGGATGTCAAGTCTACCTTCCTAAATGGTGATTTGGAAGAAGAAGTTTACATTGAACAATCGGATGGATTTCAATTGTCTGATAATGATGATATGGTTTGCAAGTTGAAGAAAGCACTATATGGACTAAAGCAAGCCCCTAGAGCATGGTATGAAAGGTTGGATATGCATCTTGTGCAGATTTGATTCAACAAAGGTACTACTGACAGTAACTTATATTTCAAAATTGATCATGAAAACATGTTGATTGTTGAAGTGTTTGTGGATGATATCATTTTTGGAGGAAGAGATAGTATGTGCAAAAATTTTGCAAATTAGATGAAAAGTGAGTTTGAGATGTCTATGCTTGGTGAAATGAATTTCTTCTTAGGTCTACAAATTACTCAAACAAAGAAAGGGATCATCATTTCTTAGACCAAATATGTGAAAGAATTGTTGAGGAAATTTGGAATGGAAGATTCAAAGCCAATGAATACTCCCATGGCAACCGGATGCAAGTTGAGCAAAGATGATGACTCTCCTAAGGCAGACTAGACAAAAATATAGATTAGTGATTGGTGGACTATTGTATCTCACTCAGACTAGACCAGATATAATGCAGGCTGTTGGTCTTGTGGCAAGATTTCAGGCTAATCCTAGAGAATCTCATGTTATGGCAATCAAGAGGATTTTTATATATCTAAAGGGGACAGTTGAGTATGGTCTATGGTATCCCAGAGATCATGATTTCTCTCTTCATGCATATACAGATGCAGATTGGGCAGGAGATGTGGATGACTGGAAGAGTACAAGTGGAGGAGCATTCTTTTTGGGAAAAAGGTTGGTTTCTTGGCTAAACAAGAAACAAGAGGCAATATCTTTGTCTACAATTGAAGCAGAATACATTGCAGTAGCAAGTAGTTGCACTCAAATCTTATGGATGAAGCAAATGTTAAGAGACATTAAAGTAGAATATGAGAAGCCTATCACTATTTTCTGTGATAATTCAAGTGCAATAAATATTTCTAAGAATCCGGTGTTGCATTCTAAGACCAAGCATATATCTATCAAGTTCCACTTTCTGAGAGAGCAAGTGAACAAGGATGAAGCCAGACTAGAGTATGTACCCTCAAAGGATCAGATTGCAGATATCTTTACTAAACCTCTTCCCAAGGACTCTTTTGAGTATCTCAGGGAAAAGTTAGGGGTCATGGCCCCTCTGGAGATGAACTAAGATGCACTGATGTGCATCAGTCCGGTGGATATCATAGTCATATCTTGTGATCTGGATTGATGATGGGGAGCTGCCACTAAGGGGGAGCAGCTGGTATGATTGTGATGTGTTAGAATTGCAAGTATGAGCCCTTTGCCATTGATGTCAAAGGGGGAGAGAAGACATGTGAAAAATAAGTGGTTGATGATCAAAGGGGGAGTAGTAAAGGAAGAGAAGACAGGTGAAGAGTTGTTATTGATAGGGGGAGCTGTGACAGAAAGGAGAAGTTCTTGTCTTGATGGTTTTTCACATCATATGTTACCATCAATGACAAAGGGGGAGATTGTTGCAAGTATGAGTTAAACCAGTGTTGTCATTGATGTCAACATACTCATATTGCTCTGACAAGAAGGATTGGATGAGCTGTGTGCTGAGGATATTGAGAAAATTAGTCTCAATCAGGAACAGTGAAGAACAGTGATGAGAAGAAGGCAAAAGTACTTAATAGGTTGAGATTAAGAGGATGCGGATTAAAGGGTTTGTAGATATGAGTCTTGAGATGATCTAGTTAAGATTTCAGAGGTCCGCATGAAGATGTGAAGAAGTTGTGATCGATCAAGTAGAACTAGTTCTGGGAGATGCTCCAGAGTGACAGAGTGCCACTAAAAGGTCTGGTGAGATCTGGAAGTGCATTGTCCTATTCTGCAGATTGGACAGAGTGTTTGGGATGTCCTTGTGATGTGTCATCTCATTTTGTTCATGGTTTGGAGGTCCGAAAGCACCTCTTGCTATATGACAGTGGCGATAGACTGTGTTCTTGATGTTCCAGATGAGGAAGAGAAGAGATTCCAGTGAATAGAGGAAGTACAGATTTACCTGGTCATTCAGGTAGGCCTGTGAAGGTTCTTGGATCATGTTAAGGTTGTATTATTGGTCCGCATTGGTGGTAGAGCCCGAAATTGAAGATATTCTTCCAGATGAAGTTCTTATTTAGACTCGCCGACCGGATGAGTTGTTCATCCTATGAATGCTCTTGTGGTGGCTCACCGGATGTGTTATTCATCTTGCGAATGTTCTTATGATTGATTGTTGACTTAGATGATTGTTCCTAAGTTGATGTCTTGTATAAATAAAGGTTTGTGAGTTCATTTCGAAGTGTAGTTGTGGAGCAGATGAGTGTGGCATAGCGAAAGAGTGAAAGACAGAGTAGAAGTGTTTTCAGGCTTAAATGGAACTGATCCAGACATGGTAAAGATGTCATTCTCCAGTTCAAGTTTGTGATACTTATGATCTTGTAGACAATGTGTCTCTTGTAGGCAGTGTGCCTCCTTGTGAGCAGTGTGCTCGGGCAGTGAGCCCTAATTGGCATGTGCCATTCATTTTTCTTATTCTCCTAACAGAGAATAATCCTTGGATTAATCACCCCGTGGTTTTTCCCTTAACCAGGTTTTCCACATCAAAAATGTCAGTGTCTAATGTGTTGATGTTTATTTGCTCCGGTGTTTATGCTTTCTACTTTAATGAATGATTAATTGATATGTTGTTAATTAACAAAGAATAATCACGTGTTTGAAGTAGAAGCAAGGTTTTTGTACAACTGATTCACCCCCCCTCTCAGTTGTGTGCCCTAGATCTAATAGTACATATCCTTTACGATAGCATTATTATGTTGTTAACTCTTTTTTAAGGCCTTTGTGGCCAAATGATTAAAGATAATGTATTTATCCTACGTGATAAGAACTGCATGTTTGATAATATTGTTGAGGCCATGGGACTGAATGGTTATGAGCACAACTGTAGCAATCTTGTGTCCCTTGGAGGCGATAAGGCTGAGGGTAAAAAGAATTTATTATAGTCATTGAAAAGATATTGATAAGTCTTTTAGCAGGCTGAGAGCCATGCATACTATATAATGATAACACTATTTGAGTAGGCCGCGAGTCATGCAAAATATAATCATAATGCATTTGATTAGGCCACAATACAATACATTGTAGAAAGGTAAGACAATTGAAAAGGCCAATGGACATGCATAATAGAATGAAGAGTCATTCATGATAATCAATGTTATTAACAATGTCCATGCCATTGAGGCTTTCGAGGCACATAAAATGATAAGTAAAACACTTGTGTGTTTATGAAAGATATCATTGTACCTTCAGGTGTAATCTTTATGTATGAAAGAGCAATATGATTCTTAGTAACTGTGGTGAAAAAAAAAGTTGTTATTGATAACCTTGTATAGGCTGCATTAAGTGCATGTCAAGGGGTAAACCCTTGACTATTATTTTATTTCCATACAGGAAAGAATATGAAAATGAGTATGATAACTCATTTGTTGAGAACATATTATTGATGTTTCTTTATTGAATGACAGTGCTTCATGGATGAAGTATAGGGTATCAAAAACCCTTCTAAATTCTTTTGACCAAAGGTCTATTTAATATTGTCAAATTATTAGACTATATTGATATGTTTTATAGTCAACGTGAATTTGATGAAAACATTGAAACAAGGTAGTTATACAATCTTAAACTGGGGATGCTCTTAAAAATTGAAACCTTCAACATGTAACTCAAAAAAGGAAGAACACAAATAGGGTGACGTGGAGTCATAGATTCCCTGTTGCATAGTCAACAAGACAAATAATGAATGCACTTCTGGAATTGGAGTCAAAAGTCCAAGTTAGATGGACTAAGGGTGAATTGAACCCATATTTTCTAAGACCTAGAGAGGTCAAATTATGATCATTGTAGGATGAGACAACTTCTAAGTTGAGTCAAGGTGTGTGAACATTTGACTATGTTTATTTTGAAACATATATGTATATAAATCTTTGGCTAAAGTAATGCATCCATCTCTGCATGCATTAGTTAGTTCACTGTGCTCCAAATGGCATAATGCTTCAAGTAGTGTCATGCATAGTTAGAGTGGATCTATATTTGTATGACAGTGAACTATTATGAAGGACACAACACTAGATACTGAGATGGAAAACCTAATGGTTCCTTATATCTATTCCCTTCATGAAGGGTAGGGCCACTTCCAAGAAGGAAGTTGCACTAGGGACAACTAGTCTATGGTTGGAGGAAAAGCACTCAGGTTATGCTCTCCTTCCCAAGTAGAAGACAAGCTGAGACTTATGAAGACAAATGGTTAAGTTTCAGATATAGTACATTCTTTTATATGGCTTGATAGTCAAATATTATGTGTAAACTTATCATTGATACTATTAGAAAATATTGTAAATGTATAGTGAAAGGAATTCACTAGTATGTTATGCTTGGAATTTTTGTAAATTTTAGTTTTGAAATATCTAGAAAAGATATGCATATTGATTTTGATTATGAAATTGATTATTACCTTGCTTAACTATGATTATGTTAATATGACCTTGTACTTAATGGTAATTAAGTTGGTTAATTTTTATTTTTGATTGAAAGAATTATATGCTGTGATAAATTTTTCTTACCAAGTCATAAGAAAAGTGGTATACCAAGATATTTGCAAGGGGGTGACTTTGATTTGAAGCTGAGAAGGTTTGAAACTCTCTTTTGAATTGATGGCAGAGTGTTGAAGAAGATTTTTTTAAAATTTTGTGTGGTTTAATCTATGTCCTGACATGGTGTAGTAGTAGTCACTAACTTTCTATATGACTTTTTCTCTTAAGGTATATGAATTACCAAAGATCATGATGTCACGTTCAAATAGTGCATGTGTGATCAATTTAACTAGAAATAGAATGTGAACTCCCTGCCAATTAATTTTCAAGTTTTTTGCTTGTATGGATCTATTGAATGCTTTTGCCATGAGAATAAAGAGAAAGGAAGATATTGGGTCCCCATGTATCCAACCTTGTGAGGAGTTAAAGAATCAAGTATAGGTCTATCATTTACTAGGATAGAGAAATTGACATTGAAAATGTAGGAGTGGATCCATTTCCACCTATCCTTGGAAAAACTAAATCTTTGAAGAACTTGAAGAAGGAAGTCCCACTCACTCTATCATAATCTTTCATCATCTCTAGTTTGATTTCCATAGCTAGAATTTTTTGAGATTTTATAGAGTGTAGCACCTCATGGGAGATAAGAGCACCATCTAAATTTTCTTGGCCTAGTACAAAACCCCCTTGTTCTTCTAAAATCATTGAGGGGACTATGTTAGCCAATCTTGCAATTATTTCTTTTGAGAATATTTTGTAAATTGTATTACAAAGGGAGATAAGTTTGAAGTCCCCAAAGGAGGCAACATTTTTATTTTATTTTGGGGATTACTGCTATAAAAGAGACATTTACTTCTTTGAGAGTTGTATTTGACTCCATTACCCATGTGGTTAAGGTACCAATCTACAATAGACTATCCTTCCACCACGCCATTTAAAATCATTAAAGAATACCTTTCATTTCTATTTAGTGTTAATTTTAGTTTTTTTCTCTACCTATTAGCAAGCTTAAATTAGACATACATTTAGAGATTCATTCTTGCATAGTATACAAGTGCACATATGTTTGACTAGTTGTAGGAATTCATCTCAAGGGGTATATGTTGTTTTTATCATTCATTACATGCATAAACTTATCTTAATCTACTTAATATAAGGTCAAAGGGGTTATATGTGCTATCCACTAGGCATAGTTGTATAGGCCTTGACTATAGAACTCTACATTTCCTTCAATTGTCTTGTCTAGATACCTCAAGGAAAGACCCTCTTGAGTTCAACAAAGACCAATGAAAAAGAAAAGACTTCACAGTCTTAACACTTGACCCATAATTGGATACTCTTTTAAAGATGAGTCTTGTCTATGTATTCATCTAATTTTCCTTCCTTTTTACTGAGTGCCTTCTTTAAGAGAGTGGAGCTACAATCTTGAGAGCCAATAGATACATTTTTTTGTGAAACAACCAAGTTGGATTGGTGTTTGGTAGGATTTGATTATGGATTAGGATTATTTTAATGATTAGAATCATATGCATAAGGCGACTAAACTAAAATTATAGGTACATAAATATAGGGATAAGTGATAAGCATAGGATAAGTAAGGCTAGATATATGGGCCCTACTACACATAAAATTGTATCATTTATAATATATATTAATCAAATTAAATACAAAAAGAAATAAAAAATACATCATAGATAATTTTTTAGTTTGATGAATAAGTCCTATATTACATTTTATAAATAAATAAAAAATAGTACAATATTCACAAAAAAGGAAGGGTGGTAGAAAGGCACACTATATAGTCTAAATAGGATAGACCCCAAAATAAAGATGAAAACCACAAAGGGCCAAGTTGAAACATAACTATGATGCTAAAGAAATGCCAAAACAAGGAGGATCTTTATCATTTGGCTTCCAAACATCCTCGAGGGCTGAATCATCAATAGGCTTCCAACTACTAAGAGTGCCCTCCTCTTCAAGAGTATCATTCAAGGGTTGTTGAACAAGGATAGGGGAAATGGCCTGCTTATTAACTTGTGAAAATCTGGCCAGCCATGTGTACCACGCCCATGAGAAGAGGTAGAAAGTGGTTTAGAAGGCTAAGTCCATCCACCGTGGGTAGCATTATCTCTTGGGATCATAGGCTAAGAGCCGCAAGACTAGGAGCTTCTATCTCTTTTAGCAGACTGGATATGACCACACTAATGCCCTTAAAAAGGAGAAGAGAGATTGGATAGAATTCTTGTAATAGCACATGGAGTGTTCATCTAGTGGTCCAAAATATCTTGAAGATGAGAAACCACAAGGAAAAAATTTCTCACATAATCACATTAGAGAAAATAACAACTTTAGTATACAAAGAGAAATGAACATTAGTAGAACATCCTAAAAAGAGGGCTACATTTCTATCTTTCCAAATATTGGAGACAATTTCCACCTTGAAAGTGTGCCAAATTTGGTTATACTGGAATGGGAGACAAGGACAATCCCCAAGCAAAATTATATGCGACAAAAAAGGAGCAGGTTGAAAGGGCTTGAAGAAAACATAAATCTAACTACAAGCTTCCTCTTCTCTAGTGCAAAAACTAGAAAAGATGCTTGAGATTCTCAATCTATCCATAGAATGGACAATGAGGATTAAGAATACCCATATGATCCAATTGAGCACAAAGGGGAAGTCCTTGATAAGTAATGAACCAAGAATAGTGAGCCAACTTAGGCTTCGGAATGGCTAATCAGATATACTAGAAATGGCAATGCCATGTGCCTAGAGGGGACAAAAGTTGCTAGAGATGGTTCGGCTAATCCACCATAGGAATATGACGTGATAGGCACATATAGCCTTAACAAGGCTTGCAATTTTAAAATGGTCTATCTAGATACCATTTACAATCCTTCCACCATTTTTAAAAATATCTAACCCCAATCTTTTAAATCATTTGGGGAGGAATCACATCAATCATGGATGGAAAAGTCTCTCGATCTTGATTGACAAAATTAAACTTCATTTTAAATTTAGGCTAAGAAAGAAAATTATTTGTGGCTTTATTAATGAAATTTTATAGTACCCGAATACCTCTTTTAAAGAATTTTAAAGCATGAATCCATGGTACTTTTGCCAAAGGGTGGTCTTGACAAGAGAGAACATGAGACCGCTAAATAGACTATTGATTGACAGAAAGGTCACTACAAATATTATTTCCTACCCAATAGAGCCAAGGCTTAATAGCTTCCCAAGATTTTCAAATTCTCTTAATAAAATATTTGCCCTGAATCTTGATAGGTTCCCTCATTGTGAGGAGAGTACCAAAATCAAGGCCTTTCTAGGCTGATTATCTCAAAGGCATACTGTATCTAATACAATGCGTAATTAGAATCTTCTAAGATTCATTTCCTTTTAGGACTCTAATAATCCATTTGGCACATAAATAAATTCTTGAATGATGGATTGAAAGTAACCTAAAACACTAGCATCATGAGGAAGTGATGTAGGGGTATCCATGTGAAGGACCCCATTTTGGTGTTGCTTATTTTCATTTATATGCTTGTTCTTATTTTTGGTGTGTCGTTTGAGTGTGGAGCCACCCTAAACCATTATTGTAGTCTCATCAGAGATTTATTCCTCCTCTCCATCTTAATAGCACTGTAGCATAGATGACTGATGCGTTAACAGGTAAAGGAGACTATTGTTAGACTGGCGACTGGTGGAAGGTTAATGTTTGGCATTTCTTTTTCTTGGTGTGGCAACTGTTGGTTAAAGACTTCACTATTTTTGGAGCAAGGTCAATGGAGGAGATTGGGCAGTTGCTCACACTCCTTAATCGCTATTTACTATTGATATGGGGAAGTAAATGGAGGTTTTGGGAGTTCTTGGATTATTATCGATGGCTGCTTGATTTGGCATAGAGGATGCAACCTCTAGGAGGTGAGAGGTTAGAGGATTGGGGAAGTTTTTTTTCTTTTGTTTTAGCGTAGGTATGTGGGGATTGGCATAGTAGAAGAGTGTTGTTTTAGCCTTAGCATGATTGAAGGGTGCTGGGTTGTTGGTCAATGACCAGCCATTTTTGGTTTGGGTTTAGTATTTAGGAGCCAATAGCTTGGTCAACTATTTGTAAAATTGATTCTAAATGTTAATGAGATTTCAATAAGATTCTTTGCATATGCTTTGTTGCTGAATTTTATTTGAATGCAATTATTGAATTGATTAGTTTCTGGGATCTTTATTTCCCTGATTCCATTAGGAAGGTAGCAAAATTTCCAAGCAACATGATGAAAAACTTGATGGCCATTACTAGAAGCCCATAGAAAGTCTCTGAGTAATTTTTAAATTTTCAAATAAGAAGCTTTAGAGGGAAACCAACAAGAGAAATAATAAATGTTAGTGGAAACCAATATTTTAGAGCAAATCTGGAACTTACTAGCCAAACAAAGAGGCTTGGTAATCCAATAATTAAGATCTTTTAATTCTAGCAACGACTTGCTAGAGCTTGAAAGAAGAGGCCTAAAAAGAAATGGGAATGCCTAAGAAATATTTTTTTTCATGCTTAATCCATTTCTAGCCAAAATTAGCTAACCAATTTGGCATGGGAAGAAAGGATTGTCTATAACACTAATTTTTTTGCCATTGAATGCTTGAACCAATATCCTAGAAAAAAATATCTAGGAAATGTAGGGTCTACATGACATTATTTTTTTCTTTAATGAGCGAGGAAAGAATCACCAGTAGAATGACCATTAACCAAATGCTAGGAAGAGTTCAGAAGAGGTGTCCCCTTAATAAGGGATTGGGAAATCACATAAGCTAGGAGGTAGCTAAAACCTTCTACAACAAGAACATAAATATCCAGAGCAAGAGGGTGACCTTGATCGATGGATAGGTGCAACCCAAAAGGTGTGGATTGTTGACCATTAATGGTAATGCAAGTTGACACATCAAAAAACAACTTTTGCATAGATTGGATGGAATGAGGCCCAAATCCAAGTGCCTAAAGCATGAAAAGAATAAATGGCCATTCAATATGGCATAAGCCTTGGCAAAATCAATCTTGATGAAAATGACAGGTTTTTGGGAGCAATAAGCCCATTTCATCCGTTCCTAGACTACAATAATATTATCCATAATATTTATCTAGATTTAATAAAACTTGACTATTTAGATGGACAATTGAGAAAGAATAGGTATGAGCTTGAGAGCCAAACACTTGGAAATAATCTTGTAAGAGACATTCAATAAGGTGATCAGCTGCCAGTTGTAAATTTCTTCAGGGTCACCAATATTAGGTATGAATTTAATATTTCCCCTATTAATTAAATTTCCCAGATATTTAGAATGAAAAGCCTTCAGATAAAACTTGTGAAGATCTTCTATCATAGTATCCCAAAATAATTTGTAAAATTCACAAGGAAACCCATTTAATTCAAGGGCCTTGTCATTAGACATGGAAAAAACTACCTCCATCATCTTTGGTGAGAAGCTAGTCACAAATAATGCAATGGGAATTGATACCTAGCAAGGGACCACATTGAGGTATTATTGTATTGTAGCCAACTAAGCTTGTGTATACTCCTAAGTAGAAAAAAATTGCTCCTAGTTTTGTACAAAAGCTTGAAGAATATCAGGAAGCTCATTCAAGAGCTACTGCCCCTCTCTAATTTTTTTGATGGAATAAGAAGTGTGATAGGAACAAAAATCTTGAAAGAATTTTTTTGAGAAAGTATTCCCAATCTTGAGCCAATGATGTCAAGCGTTGGTTTGGGCTCCCCACGTTATGTGAGCATTTGCAACCTACTTCTAGCGGAAATGAGCCACATGAAGTTGGGTGGTATAATCAAACAATTGTACTTCCATAGTACGGGTGTCTTAGTAGATCTTTGAGGTGGTAGTGGTGGAAGTGGGCCAACTGACACCCATAAATGTGAAGGAAGTGGGAGGTACATAGGTTATGACATCACTCCACCAAGCTATCCACCCAATCCCATGTATAAAATGTGGTTCTAAATTCTAGACATGTTGAATGTGAGTTGATGTGGCTTTGTGATTAATAAGTGACATGTCTTTGTGATTGAGAAATGGTGTGTTGAGGAAAAAATGTGCCTTTGTGATATTGGGTTTGGTAACTTGCTCATCAATAGGAAACCATAATAGGAAGTAGTTTGAAAGGAAATCTAACAAAGGCTCCATTGGTAAGGAAAACTAGATGGAAAAGGGAAAGAAGGATTATGTTGACAATATGGCTTGATCAAGATGCTGGAGTACTCTACAGTGATAACTTTAAGAAACCCCTCTTAAAATAATATATAAAATCCCGGTGAATCTTCCATTTTTTTGGGAGAAAATATTAATTTCTATTGGTGAATTTTTTTTTTTTTGAAAAAATTATTACTTTTATTAGCGTATTTTTTCAAATTGCTAGAAATTTGTTGAAAATTCTAGCGAATCTTGACAAAAAATAAGAAAATGCATTAATTACAAAGGTGAATCCTTCCTAAAATACAAATTAAATTCCTATGAAAAAGTAAAGGCCTGAAGGTGGCAGTGATTGGCTAGTTTCAGGTGTAGTGCTCGTGTCTATAATTACTTAATTCCTTAATATTTTAAATCAAACATTGAATATTTCTAATTTGCCCTAAATTATTTTTCACCACCATTGATTTCATTTTTAATCTAATGATTTGGGTTCTATTCCATAGACCAAAATGTACTCAGGGAGCTCCAATGCCCATGGGGCCCAAAATTGCATTTGGGTCATTCATCTCAATAGAGATCAATGGCCCAAATGCAATTTCAGGCTGCATGGCCATTGGAGCTCCATGGGTACATTTTGGCCCACAAAATTTAACCCTAGCCATTAGATTATAAATTGAGATCAATGACCCAAATACAATTTCTGGATTGATGGGCATTGGAGCTCTGTGGCTACATTTTAACCCATGGAATACAACTACAACTATTATATTATAAATAAAATCAATGATGGTGATTAAAAATTGGTGATATGGCCCTAAAGTAAGCAATAATTATATAATATTATGGGCAAATTAATTTTATTTTCTTCTAAAGCTTATAAAATTTAGGCGAATCTGATCTAATTAGGTATCGAATATTGTGGTGAATTTTTTATTTTTAAATTTTAATAAAATAAATGTTCTAGTGATTTAACTAGGACTAAAATAAAATTTTGTAAAAGTGTAGCGATTTAGGTCACCTTATATCTTGTACTATTAGCCAAATTTTGAATTCACAATTTCAACTATTAGCCAAATAGCAAATATTAGCCACTAAAAAATCACTAGTACTCTATCAAGGCTAGGTCTTAGATTGCTTCAAGTGTACCACATCATATGATCTTGGTGGCATCTAAGATTGGGCTAAAAAGTTCCAATTTATTACATATGAAGAACCAAGCCTCTCTTTACCGAACTATCAAGCACATAGACAATGCCCCACCTTTATTATAAGCCATTTCAATCATATTAAAATGTACACAGGAAACCTAAGTGATGGTAGGCATTGAATTAATGGTCCATCTCCTAATGGTAGATATTTCAATAGCATCATTTGAAGAATAAACATTAATAACTCCAAAGCAATGATTATTAATATTGAAAAGACCCCATAATGCTCAATTGGTGGGTTCACATCCCTAGTCAACTAAGTGTTGATGACACATAGGAGACAAAAAAGGTGATAACACCACCTTGACTTGCTTCATGAATACTATGCATGAAATCACTAGAAGGCCAAATAACATGGCAAGCTGTAGAAAGCAAAAAACTAGAAACTTTAGCCTCTTGTAAACAAAGAAAGTCTACCTAAAAATTGAATTTGAGCATCTCAAATGAAATACTTCCATGGGAGGTCCAATAGACCTAAAACATTATAGGAAACATAATTCATAAATGAGTGTCAAGAGTCATCTCCTCATTATCTAACTTATCTAGAGTGGAATAACTGTTCTAGAGAATGGATTCATTGGCATCAAAAATTTCTATTTCAAAGTGGAGTTGGATTGGCTGTCATTTATTTGGCACAAACTCTCCTTCCTTTAGTCACCTTGGCAGGCTGCTGTAAGCACAAAAATCATGCACAACCTCCATGAGGACCCCTATGATGATTTTGATCCTTGTCATGTACATGTAAGCATGAAAATAATGTCCTCTAAGCAGCATACCTCTTGATGACGTGTCTTCTTTCTTGTCTTGTGTTCTTTCTTCTTTGTCATTTTCCCTCTCTCTTCGTTGTTGATGCTTTTCAACACTTTTGTGACACTTGTCAATTTGCATTTTATGAGCTTTTGACCCTGTTCCTAAGCCTTGTATGCGTCTTGTAGGTAAGTTTTCACCTTTCCCCTATATTTTTCATCCTCTCCACGCTCTAGAAGCCTTCTAGAGGTCCCCTGGATCCATCTCCCACTTTTGGATTTCAGCTTCGTTCAAACCAATCCAAATATCCCCCTATTATTTCCAGATCTCCCCTTGGGAGATCTTATGGTGCAGGTGGAGATTTGGATTCTTGCATATGACTAAACTATTTCCAGAGGCAAATCACCTCCTTTTCATCTCCTCTACCATCTTCCATCATGCATTTCCTCTCAGACCCCTATTTTTCCAGATCTCCCGCTAGGCGACCCTCTTTTTGCAGGATCTCCCCCCAAGCAACCCTAGTGGCAAAAGGGGTGACCTTGTCGCATTTCCAACTATGGAAAAACTCAAGTTTCTCACTCAAAATAGCTCTATTTTTGTCCCATTTTTCTTTCAGTTCGCATGATTTTTGATGTCTAATATGGAGTTGGCTATTTCATGCACCCACACATGCATAATTAACTATATTTGGTCTAAAATTAACAACCCATTCTTCCTCATGCATTATTCCAACTCTAATTCCTCTACAGTGATAAGCTATTATTGATTTATCACTCCCTAATTAACTGAGTTTACTAGGTAATCAATCTAGTTCACTCCCTAATCAATCCAAGTTAACTCATCAATTAATTGAGTTAACTTCTCAATCATTTCCCTTCTTCCAACCTATAAATACCCCCTCCCTCAAGCACAAAGAGAGGCAAATTCATTGTGCACACAGCTCTTGCTAAGTTTATGCTCTCCAATTAGCATTCTCATGCTCATACAGGATGAAGGTACCTTTTATTGTTTATTATTCATCAAGCTTTCACATAAAGCACTTCAAGCATCATTACACTACTTCAATCAATGACATTGTGGTCATCAAAAGCTCTCATTGAGCTTTCTCAAGCTTCTACAAGCTTCTTTTGCTTCTTTGTGTTGTCTTGTCATCAAGAGGATACGAGGTTGCCATCAAGGATCACTGAGGGTAGTGGAGTCACACAAATCTTCTCTATTTTCAGGCTCCTCTATCCTTTGTTTCATTCATAGTAATTAGATAATTTAAAATTGCTCTTGGGAATAGTAAACCTTTGCTTTTTCATTGATAGATTTGATCTTGTATGTTAGAATAATTGTTTTCAAATTCTTAGATCTAGACTATTTGTAGAAGCAATTTCCCTTTCTAGATTAGATTACTTCAAAACAATCAAAACCACAAAAACATAGATTAAAATTACATTAGGAAAAGTCATATTATCTTGCATTTCATATTTCAATTATTAGAATAGAAAAAACATCTTTATTTCTATAAAATACCAAAAAAACACAAAAACAAGTTTGCACTTCATATAGCTTTGCATGCATAAAAACTCCGAAATGAACAAAAATATTACTCACATAGATACATTGAAAACCCTTGATACCATCACAAGGTCAACCATGGTCAACAAAAGTCAAACCCTAGGTCAAGGAAACCCTAGGTAAAAACCCTAAATCTAGTCAATATTAGTCCACATACACTTATCTCTTATCTTGGATCACGAATGTGCCTAGGGTTAAGAGGTGAGTGGGTGGGGATAGTCCTTGATGAGATTGAGGAGATCCATCCGTAACCACAACAAGAGACATTTACCTTGCCACAAAAAGATCCATTTGTCCTCCTATTGATAGAAGAACATAGACAAACTCAAATACAACGTGCAATCATTCAACAGATTGAAAGACAAGAAGCCATTAATGAAAGTAACAATTTACCCATACAGAGGTGGAACAATGGAAACCCTAATAGACGAAGAGTAACTAGTGACCCTTCATGTCATAGGGTTATCTCAACAACTACAGTCATTGAACGAAACATACACATTAGAACACAACAACAAAGGCCCCAAGACATGTTGACCCCTCTCCGTGAAGTCCAGCTCTCCAACGAGCCAGACCCCCACCTGTGTCTCTCCTCCTCTCAACTGGCTACTTCCACAAGAGTGAGAATGACGTGGCGGATCACCCCATGGCAAGGAGGGAAGGGTCCGTGTGCGTTTAGAAATCTGACCCGACAACCCTAGGCAACTGAGGTCCCGATTTTGAGCATACAGCTGCAAGAGCTTCTCTATCTAGCAAGATGAGAGGAAGCATGTCGAGCATTATCATTTGGCGACCAAGATAGGGTTGATGTTGCAAGAAGAGCTCTTAATAAATTTATCCTCACCAAAAGTCACCCTGGGAGAGGAGAGTTTAGGTTTACTTGAATCTACAAGATTTAAAATATTTTTTGAAGCCTCAACCCCAGAGATGGAAGATGGATTAGGGGTAGGATTGTTATTACTAGAGATCTTGGATTTTCCACTAACCATTGTAGACCAACCTTCTTCTTTTGCAAAAGGTGGTGACTTAAAAGTAGGTTATCTAAAAGGCTTTGGATGTGGAGAAGCCAAATGACTATCTCAAATCATGTGCTTAGAGGATTGACACTCATAACAAGTATTCAGAAGGTTGATATAGAAAACATATTTAGTGTATCTTGTTTGACTAATTTGGATATTCTAAGGTCCTTGGATAAGTCCACCTAAACACAAACCTACCAATAAGGATGATTCGAATAGAACTATTTAGGTTCAACACAAATTACAAAGGGCAGAGAAGAGACTATCTAGCTCAAAAAGTTCCAGCTTGGCAAGGGCAACCTAGGGAACTCAACCCAAATGGGAACTCTAAAAGACTTTTGATTAGAGACAATAAAATCTCAAGTTCAGGGTTTGAAGTAGAAGCCAAGGGCCACGACTCAAGACGACCTCAACATGATTGGCTTCAACAAAGTGAAAAAGAAAAAAAAACTCTTTGGTAAGGTTTTTCATAGTGTCAAGGTGGATCCCATGCAGGACCCAAGCCTTGTTGACTTAGTCTTTGAGCATGTTTTCAGGGGGTCCTTAACCATAAAATACTATATCAAGGTATTTTTTTGTAATCTCGGACATGCATTATCAAATTCAGGAATCAGAAGAACAACATTCAATGGTGCTTCAGGGAACATATCTTATGAAACACCTTGGGAACAAACTTCTTGGGTCACTTGGGCGGAGGTGCCATTAATTATCATCGTGGAACCTTGAACCCTAGTAGCAATATCTATGGAGAAATGAAAGGTCGAGGCCATTTAAAGGAGGCAAAAATCACCCACATGCGTGATGATGTAAAGTGTGTCACAATAAATGCAGACAAAAGTAAAAGACTCTTACTTTCTAAAACTTAACGGCATAGACCATTGATTAAATTTTCACCATCACAAATATTTCTAAATCTATTTTTCTTATAAGACGAAAAATATTACATAGTGGGATATACAATTTTTTAAGAGTTATTTGCAAACAAAGTCACATGATCAAAACAGAGGTAAAATAAAATTCCATTTTCTGAAAAGTGAGAGAAACAACAAAAACGTACGTGTTTATAAAAAATAATATTCTTAAAAGAACGTGGATACCATTTTAAGATTAAAATTGTTAATATTTGGTGTGGGAATTTTTTTGCCGCTTATGAGCGGCCGAATGGGACAACTACCGGATTGGCCGTCCATATTACTCACACATACGTTTTAGTTTGTCTGCATCGTTCTTGTCAATTCCGTGTTTATGAGGAATCATTTTTGTTATTAACCACTATGGTTATGGCTCAAAACGCTGGCTACTTAGGCCGGCCCTGTCACCATCAACAGTCAACTCGTTAAGCTCAAGGAGGGTCTGTTTAATCTCTTCCCGGGCATATAAAATTTGTTATATATTCGTTTAAATTGCTTACAAATAAAAATATGTTTGCATTCAAATTTGGGAAGCTAGGCTCAGAATAGTGTTGTACAGAGTAATACGAAATGGAATACCATCAATTGAAATTTGGATTGCTGTGTACAATTCTTCTGGCGATAGGTTGCTTTTTGGAGGGAGGCTGTGCTTTGCGAGTTGGTGGGCACAATGGGATGCCAGCAATTCTCAGGAAGAATCGACTACGTGGTAGTTTTCTGGAAAAGTTCAAGAGATCTAGAATCACTAATTCTCATGTTTCAAGTCTAAGTATGCCTTCGTACGAGGAATACATCTATAGCCAAGTTATAGACCATTTTGGATACAGGCCAGAGAGCTATCAAACCTTTCCCCAACGATATTTCATAGAGAAGTCCAACTGGGGCGGCGCTCAAAACAATTCTCCCATATTTGTATGGTTGGGTGCGGAACAAAGCATTACAGACGACTACGGGAACTTCCTGATAGATCAGGCTCCTAACTTCAAAGCTCTTGTGGTCTACATAGAGGTAGTATTACAGTTTCTCATTAATTCCGTATTCTGTGCGTGTTATATTACAGAACAAGTTGAGTAAGTTATGTACTTTTTGTCTGCCTACTGCTTTGATAAGTAAGTATGTTATTAGGGCTAATTGTGGCGAGGTATGCAGCACCGTTATTATGGGACTTCAATGCCATTTGGGGGAGAGGAGTGGGCGTATGCAAATGCGAGCACAATGGGTTATTTCTCTTCCACGCAGGCCTTGGCCGATTATGCGACCGTCATTGTCGATTTGAAGAAAACATTAAACGCTGAGAATTGTCCTGTTGTAGTGTTTGGTGGATCCTATGGTGGAAGTAAGTAGGATTACTTTTTCATGAACCAATATTCTATGGTGGAAGTAAGTACGATTAAATCATTGAAATGGTATTGTGCAGTGCTAGCTGCATGGTTTCGCCTCAAGTATCCGCATCTAACAATCGGCGCCCTCGCATCATCTGCTCCTATCCTTTACTTGGACGACATCACTCCCACCTATGGTTATGGCAGCGTTGTCACCAAAGATTTCAGAGTATGTTCATTCATCTCCTTCAGCTTAATTTCACCCTTATTATAATTAAATTTGACTTTGGAAAATATGGCGCAGGATGCAAGCGACATCTGCTACAGAAGAATTAATGAATCGTGGGATATGATGGACAAAATTGCGTCTAGCCCTCAAGGCTTGCTAAACCTAACTAAACTATTTGACACTTGCGAGTAAGTAACAACAACGCAAGCTTCATACCTTACATTCCGCATAGTTGTAATCAAAATCTTTTAACCGGGTATTACTGCCGCAGAAATATTACAGATAAGGGCGCCCTCTACGATTTTCTTGAATTAATGTACGGCGGCGCAGCACAGTACGATTTTGAACAAGTTAAAGGAGTAAGTACGCTTTCCAAACCTAGTCACTATACCAAGTTTATTGCTTAGTAGTCTCTTATGTAATCTCGCTTTACTGCAGATCTGCAACGTTATCAATAGCCTACCCAGAGATGCAGACACTGTTAACAGAATAGCTGCTGCAGCAAATTACATGAACGAAGGCCAATGCCTGTATTTGGGTCCATACGATTATACCAGATCAGGATGGGAGTGGCAGGTCTCTGAGAATTCTTTCTTTTATTAGAACGAAATGAAATTAGGCTGCCCGTTTAACATCTTTTCTTAATCCGCAGACTTGCACTGAAATGGTGTTTCCATGGAGCAATCCTCCTGGCACAACAATGTTTCCGACCTACCACTTTGATATCGATGCATATTCCAACCAATGCTATAATAAATATGGAGTCGTGCCACGCCAACACTGGGCAACAACTGAATTCGGAGGACACGTATGTAAATTTTAATCTACTAACGAATTTTGTGGAAAAATGTTACAGTGAAGTTAAATCTTAGTCAAAAGTTAGTTACAGTAAACAGACACGACAATTTGGTTTTGGATTGATTTTTATTAAGATAGTCTTGGTTATAATTAACGCGCAGGACATAAAAAGAGTGTTGAAAGATTTTGGAAGCAATATCATTTTCTCCAATGGGTTAAGAGATCCATGGAGCAGTGGAGGGTAAGTGAATCTTTTTCTGAGATTTCATGCCCATTAATCTTTGTATTTATTTATTTTAACCGGGTTGCTAATTTAGTTAATTGGGCATGTTGTGAGTGGAATTTCAGTGTGTTGGAGAATATTTCTGAAAGCATTGTAGCCATCTCCACCGAAGAGGGTAAGTTGGTTCAGAATGCTTTGTTCTCAATCAAACAGAGATAATATTATCTTATAAGAATTGAATGTCACGCAGGAACGCATTGTCAAGACATTAATATTCTTACTGACGATCCAGTCTGGCTCAAGGAACAAAGACTAAAAGAGGTAATCATAATCCAAAAATGGATTAATGAGTATAAAAGCTAATTTGATTTGTTATTCTCATCCAAAACTGTCATTCTCCATTTAGTAAAATCATTGAGAAGTGGTGATTATTAAGCCCTTTCATAACAATGAAACGTAACTATAATCATCCATTCTTTATTTGTTATTTTGTTACTGTTAGACCATAAAAAGCTTATTGGAGCTTTACATTGTAATTGACTTTGCATTCTGTGTAAAGTTACCATTCGTAAGAGGAGGCAAACATCTGGACATTAAAAAGAGTCCAATTCATCTACAAAATTGTTTCATAATTCTTTACAGTGAAAGCAACACTAGATGCAAACTCTCATCTAATAAGCTTCTTGTTAATATAAACATTCAGCCTATCTAATGCACATTTAGAGACTAATTACCAATTACTTAGGTTAGACCCCCCTTCACGTATTTTTCTAATATATGTTATTAATTTGTCTAATCTTATTGAAAGATAGGTCATGTATATTACAAGTTATAATATTACTAGTATTTGGAAGGGTTTGGTTAATAGGAAAATAATGATATTAGTATGATTTGATATTTTTACATTGAGATTTGATTTGTGGGAAGATTTGTTTTTTCACATTATTGATTTATGGTGACCTGACCACGAAGATTTGACTTGTTGGAAGATTTGTTTTCACATTATTGATTTTTGGCGACCTAATTGCAAAGATTTGATATGTTGGAAGATTTGATTTTTCACATTATTGATTTTTGGTGACCTCAAAATGGTTTAATGGTAACTTAGAAAGCTATTTTGCAATGTGAGAAAAATTTCCAATAGAAGGCTAACAATAATATAGCCTATCAACTAATAATATTATATCTTTATATATATAAATGTAAACTTTTTAAAGTCCACGTTGTATGAAAAATGAACTATAGCAATATAGCAATGTTGAGAAAATAATGACTTTAATTTTTTCTTATAATATGATATAAATGTAATTAGAATAATTAAATAATGAATATACAATCGATTTAATTTAAGTCAAAGAATGAAAAGTTGAAGAGGGATAAGGAGTGCTTGGGTAATTTTCAAAATATGAATTTTTTTAAATTTTTGTGTTAAGCTATTGATATGTTATGAAATATAACTTATAATAAGAAATGTAACATTGATTGGATATCATAAATTTGTGATATAAATTTACTAAATATTATATTGTTGTAGAAATAGTTGTGCCTTACAACCTAGTTCTAGACTAAATTGAATCATGAAGATTTTTCCTCGATCATAGCATGGGTTGATGTTGATGTAAACTTTAGAGATTGACATGCTTGTCTTTTAATATGTAGCTGAAAATAGGTTGTGTTAGTAAGCATAATGGGGCTTTCTTTTGAGGTAATCAATAATGACCTAGGCTTGTCTTAGTTGCTATTTACAATCCTAGATGGTTTTTATATGATTTCACAGACACATAAGATAAGCAATAAAAATGATAATACTTGATTATGTTTAGGCGATGCTTTTAAATGCCCTATAATCAAATATGCTTTCCAAATAGTCTTGCGATTTATAGTTTTAGATACATTTTACTGATAACCTAATACTATCTATAAATGTGTGTCCTTTCCATTTACTCTAATTTATAAAATTTATGTATTAGAGAAATCTGCTTCATTCATATGTCATTATGCTTTAGATTTAGCCTTGATTTCATTCTAAAAATAGTCTTTGTTCATGGAACATCAATTAAGCCATTTATGCCTTGAAGATTGAAAACAACTAAAACCAACTCACTTATAAACACATTTGTTGTTTCTACTTGTATGAAATCACCCAAAATCAATGCTTTGACATGAGGAAATTACTCCTTTTCCACTTTAGACTAATAAGGAAGAAAATCTATTTCAAATATCATGAATGATTTATTGTTGTGATTGAAATGAGTGGGACAATTTTCTTTTAGCCCCTCTTAATTTTTCCACAATGGTGTTCTCTAACTCCACAAGACTAGCAAGCTAACTCCATGAGTCTAGCTACCTAACTCAACAAGACTAGCACACCTAAGGAAGATTAACTCTAAGTGTAGGAATAATTCATGTCTAGCAATAATCCACAATAAATAAATAAATATCTTACACTAACACCTCCCTTAAGCATATCTTAGGTGGGTATAAATAAATTGGGTCCTAGCAACTAGGCCTGATAAGGTACCTAGGTACAATGCTATCTTTAATAAAGTGGAGAAAAAGAGAAAACACAGTGGAAAAAACTCCTTCCGAAAAAATAAAGAAAAGGAAGTTAAGAGGGATAGAAGGCCTCCTAAAGATGATGCTTTTGCTGATGTAGACAACACCCCAAGAAGAGCTCGTAGATCAACTTTCTCTCAGTAAAAGGGTTGGTGAAGATATCAACAACCTATGTAAAGACTAGAAAAATATTAAGTCGATGATTTGACCATGAATAATCTCCCAAATAAAATGCATGTGATTCTCTGTGTTTAGTCCACTAGTGCTGGACCAGATTTCTACATATCTATATGGTGCTATGGTTTTCACAATAGATGACTATGGGCTACTTGAATGGAATGCCAAAATCAGTGAGAATGATGTGAAGCTAAATAGCCTTAGTAGCTATTTTGGCAAATCCCCTGTACTTTGCCTCTATGGATGATAGAATAATAGCATTTTTCTTTTTTCTAGAGTAATTGATAGGACCATAACCTAGTGAGCAATGATAACTTTAAGGAACCCCCCCTAAAAATACTTATAAAATCCTAGCGAATATTGACTAAGTGCTATAATTTTCTTAGCGAATCTATGTAGATTATTAGAAATTTTAAAAAATTCTAGTGAATCTTAATGAATAATTGGTAAAAATAATAATTACAATGGCGAATCCTAGTGAATAATCACTAAAAAAATTAATTACAATGGCAAATCTCTCCTCTAAAAATTTGCATAGTTGGTTGGCACGGTCCCCACATTTTTTTGTTTTTTGTAATATTGAAGTAGGGGCCCAAGGGTGGAAACCACCGGTGGGGCTAAGGGGCAGCACCCCTTGTAGGAGTCAAGAGGGTAAAGCCCCCTTGTGGGGGTCGAGGGGCAATGCCCCATCACAGGGTCCAAGGATAGCGGCATTTGTTTTGGGCAACATGATTAATTATTACTAGTGATTAGCTTTTTAATTGAATGGTTGCAAATTAAATATGTGACCTGTATGCGTGGGCCTTTTAAAAGGATTATTGTGTCCCAAAATTTGTTTTGGTCCACATGATTAGATTTAATCGTGTGGCCAAAAACAAATTCTGGGCCTCAACAAGCCTTTTAAAAGGCACGTGCATATAGGTCATGGAATTGATCTGCAACCATCCAATTAAAAAGATATTCGATGGCAACAAATAAAAGCCCTATTCAAAGCTAAAATATCCCTAAAATTAAATGGTAATTAATTATTAGTGGTGATATTGCCCCAAAATTAACGACATAAATATAATATTACTGGTGAATATAATTAATATTTGTAATTACATTATAAACTACTAGAGAATCAGTTCCAATGATGCATAATTTACATGGCGAATCTATTCGATTTATTAGTTCTAAAAAATAATGCATAGGCAAATTAACCGAGATGAAATTAAGTTTTTGTAAAAACCTGGCAATTCAGTCTCCTTTCTAGCTTGTATTATTCACCATTTTTGGAGGTCCCGATTTCAACTATCTGCCAATTGGCAAATATTTGCCACTAAAAAAATCCCTACTAGTGAGAAACTATAACAGACTTGCAATTTTGAGTATTGCAAGCCCAATCTGAATATGTGTATCCAACCAAGTCAACCTCTATACTAATAAACAATAAATGCTTACTTCATTTGATATCAAATGCAGATTACATCCATGTATATATTATGTGGTGAGTTGGTTATATGATCAGAGTTGAAGGTTATATGAAACCAAACCTAACTACCCATAATCAGTAGTTAACAATGTATTACGCTAACATTCCCCCCTTATTACATTGTTCCTACAATAGTACAAAGGGACCCCCCTTGAATGCTAACATGCTGAAAAAAGATGATTACATAATATGAATACATATTTTATAAAAGATCTTCTCCCAAAGAACAAATCCTGAACCAAGTGGGGCTCCATCATGCTGTCTCATCTACCCTCGGAAGGGCATAGCTTCAAGCTGTGTTCTTGAGCTCTTTAGTCCCAAGCTCTCAAATCATAGAGTCTTGAATTATTCGACAATGAACCCTAAGAGATACGATAGATCTTTGCCATTGTCTAATGACTGCAAAAGGGTATAATTCAAGATCATATACTCTTTGAAGCTCACTGGACAACAATCCATATTGAGCTCAACACCAAATCCCAAACATGTCTTTAAAATAAAATCTTCACAAAACATACATTCGTCAAATTCATCAGCATCAACAAAGAAAAGCAAAATAACCAAAACCAAAAATGCTTCTCATGCAAAGCATCATCTCAAAGTGAGAAGCTGACTTGAGATGATGGAAAATCCTCCATCCTCCAATGCTGCTTGCCTCCAATATGACCCTGTTACACTTTAACCAACTGATGTCTTGGGTGAGTCTTTGGAGACCTTATCAGGAATAGAAAAGATTGCCTTGAAAACATAAGCTATCTTTGACATATGTGCATTTATGATGATAATATCAATTTGAACCAATGATAGACCCATACACTAATCAACCTTATATCTCCATGGTATTATTAAACATTCATCAAATTAAGCCTTATTACTCCAAATAAACATATAAAAACTCTAGAATTACACAACCACCTTCGTTATATTTGACAAAATTTTCACACTTTCTCAAAATTTAAGATCCCTCTTTTAATTTCTGACCAACACTTTAAAATATTCACATGCCACTTCAAAATAGAAACCAGAAACAACTAAATCTATTTGTGTGCAAACATTGAACCATACCACTTCCAAGGATGAAAGACCTTTTGAATGTCTGATTACACATGAAATATTCTATAGGACCCTTTTCTCCACATAATTATTCCATGCAAACTATATAAAACTACACTGATAATGCCTATATAGTTATTGACCCGATAGGCATTGATGTTAAAAAGATTTTATAAATAAACTCCAAACCTTTTAAAACTTTCAATGGTTATTGAGATGGGGAACATTGGCTTTTAAACCTTTAAAAGGTTTTATACTGATCTTTAGATCTGCACCTTTCTCACAGTCTTCACGGGCACACAAACACCTTCCAGACGTCAACAATAGCAATACATCTCACTGACACAAGATCACATTGCTATTTTCATACAAACGGGTAGCGCTTTCAATGTCTTCAAATTTCCACGGACGCTGTTATACAAACTCACAATTCTTCTATATGTAACAATCTTGATGCATCCATTCCTATAAACATAAGATGCAGCATTCAAAGACCTTCTCCGCAAGTGATCTCAAAAACTACATGCCTGGTAAAACTAAATTCAACGAGCAATACAATTATCTACAAATATATAATGTTGATTCTCTAGCTGATATTGTATGTAATGAAATGGCTCTTCATGTCAAAATTCCTAATTCTAATGCCTCCAATGTTTAATAGAGATACAAAATTAACAAAGACAAACATATAAAAAATTCCACTACAACACAGAGGGCTCAACCACTATTTCCCATGCCCAATTAAATCTTTGATCTTTGTATGCAGAAAGATGGTTTAGATCCTTAAAACAGACACCATTGTTACATCTATTAAAAACAAATGTCTTGGTCTTTCAAATACCTATGCACATTAGAACTACTTTACTGTAATCTTCATTTTCTTCTAATGAATGGTGGAGCGACCATTAAACATATTCTCAAATGTTCCAATCACCTTCAAAGGATATAAATATATTAAAAGTTTCTGATGAACGGGATCATGATGGGCCAAACACTACCCCTAAGTGGCAATGTAAATGTGAAAAACATACTTAAGTAACTTCATGTCAAAAATTGAATGAGTTATCTACACAATCTAGAAATAAGGTAGTAATAAAAGTTGTAATAAATTGAATGTAGTTTATGGGATACTACTTTTTTTGAAAATTTTTAAAATAGTTTGATGAAAATTGGATATTTCAATGAAGCACTACTAAAATTTTCAGAAAAACATAAAAAGTATGTGCCATTCTGACCAATCTATGTATGAGAAAAAGATAATATTTTTCCTCCATGATTTGGATTCAAGTAAAGTACACATGAGTGGATGTGATGGATATTTTTTTCAATTTTTGAAGTAAATAAATAATTATTTATGAATTTTTTACTGACTTTTTTAAAATATTAAAAATTAATTTTCTAGCCAGCCTAACTTGTTCAAAAATATATGAAAATAAAAAAAAAAAATTTGTATACCCAATAAATCCTAGAATGTGATGCATCTTTTGGATTTAAAAAAGGATTAATATGTTGAAAGTTATGGATGTTTTTAATATGTATATCTATCAAGATATCAGACATAGCATATGTAGGAAATTAATAATAATTACCCATTAAAATTATTATGAGGCATATATTAAATTTTTAGAATCTTAATAGCTCTCTCTATAAACCTTTCTCATTTGATTAAATTTAGTTACAAAAAAGTCTGTCAGCTTCAAGGATGAAATTGTGGAAATTTTCAAGACAACATTAAATGGGTGGTTTCACAAGTTTCTTTGGAAAGTTGTGGGACTCCCACTTGCCTAAATATGAGGTAATCCCAAGGCCTTTTTGGAAGGAATCCATATTTGAGCTATAAATATTAAAACCGCTTCCATCCAAATCAAAATATTAGTCCAAATGTTAGCACTTTTTCAGCCAACAAGTTTTTTGTCCATTGCCACTGTTTGGCCCATCATGATCTCGCACTCGCCCAACACATCATATTAATTTTTCTACTTCCTCACCTTTAACCTCCATAGGATTAGGATAAAAAACTGCTCTGATAAATGAATCTACACCAAACATCTCACATCACACAAGAACAGCTAAACCTACTCTGATACCAAATAATAAACAGTAAATACTTACTTCATTCGATATCAAATGCAGATTACATGCATGTATATATTATGTGGGGAGTTGGTTATATGATCAGAGTTGACAATTATATGAAACCAAACCTAACTACCCATAACCGGTAGTTAACAATGTATTATGCTAACATATATCAAGTTGGATTGTGAAATCTCAATGCCAAGGAACTAATACAATAAACCCAACTCTATGATGTCAAATTGGTGCTACAAAGTTGACTTCACTACTAAATAGTGGATGCAGAGCTATCGATTACCAAAAGATCATTGACATAAAGAAACACTATCAATAGAGAATCATCCCACCATAGTAGATATACATTAGGATCCAAATGACACCAAGTGAAACCTAATGCTAGGAGGAAGGAATCTATCTCTATGTACCAAGCACGAGGGGCCTACTTGAGGCCATAGATGGATTTTTGAGATTGTAAATGAAGGATGGATCTTGAATAAACCTTGGTTATTTCTCCATGTAGATCTCCTCCTCAAGGTCTCTATTAAGGAAAGTACTGTTCACATCCATATGATGTACATCCCAACCATGTGTTGTAGTAATGGAAAATGTAAGATAGATAGAAGTTATTTTGACCATAAGTGCAAAGGTATTGTGTAGTCGATGCCAATAACTTGTGAAAAACCATTGGCAACCAATTATGCCTTGAACTTGTCAACCGACCCATCTGCTAAAACATTAGTCTAATATATCCACATACATCAAACCATCTTCCTTCCCTAAGGAATTGAAGTCAAGCCCCAAGTGTGATTTATGATTAAGAAATCATATTCCTCATGCTTAGAATTATCCCACTCATGTATGTTCGATGCCTCTTAGAATGTCTATTGATCATAGGCTGAAACATACAAGGCATGCAGTTGAATCTGATAGTATGAATGAGTACATCTGTCATCTATTGGATTAACTACCCAAGTGCCTACACTCTAGAGTGTTTAGCTAGCCCAAAGATAGCTAGATGTGGGTGATTCAGGTGTTGAATCCTCATCCTCTAAACATGTGTAGAAGTGTATGGATATGACTCCTCATCACTATCCTCATTATCATAACAAGAAGAAGAAGAAGAAGAAGAAGAAGAAGAAGACTCTATCTTAGGAATCTATTGCTGATGGTCTGAGTCATCAGAAGAATCATGAAATCCAAGTGAGTCAAAGTTGAAGGATAATTGTCAAGTATAAATTCAGTAGGATTCTCTTGAAACTTAACACTCCTCTCAGTGAACAATTCATGTGTGGTTGGCTGGAGTAGGAGATAACCTTTTACACCATTTAGATAACCTACAAAGATACAAGATTTGGATTGAGTTTCTGTTGCCTTGCAATTCTACTTTAGTTTACATGCCATGGTAAAAGATTTGAAGACCCTAAAGTGCTCAACTGATGATTTTGGACCTATCTAGGCCTCAAAGGAAGTGATTCCCTTTAATCCTTTGTGAGGAACTTATTTCTAAATGTAACAAGAATAATTGATTGCTTTTTCCTAGTACTATAGTGTAAATCCCTTGGAGTGTATCATACAGTTAGCCATCTCTTTCAAGGTTTAGTCCTTTCATTTTGTAACACCATTCTATTGGGGAGTATACGGAACTATTCACTGCAATTCTATTCCCTCTACTATATAAAATTTCTCAAAACTATTATTGGTATACTCACCTCCATTGTTAGTCTAAATAATCTTGCATCTAAATTTTTTGTAACTATTTTTTAGAAAGAGCCTTTAAATCTCAAAAGTTGTCAAAGTAATGAGGTTTTTTTTTAGGGAAGTAGACCCATGTGTATTTAGATAATTCATATATAAAAGTGAGAACATACTTTTCCTAAGTGAAAGATGGATGGGGAAATGCCCTTGATACATCACTATGAATAAGCTCCAAAGCCTGTGTAACCCTCCAAAATTCACCTTTGTCAAATTTCTCTTTGGGATGCTTCCCAAGAGTGCAAACCTCATAAAGACCCTTAGAAAAGCTAACTCTAAGTAATCCTATGACCATATTATGTTAACTTAGTTGCTTAAGGTAGTAGTAGTTAAGGTGGCCGAAACCACTCATGCCATAATTTACTAACTCCATATGAATGAGTAAGTAATGTTGTAGAAAAACATTAGGTGCAAAGTAAGAGAAGGTGTACTACCTAGCTTAGTGATCTACCCTTCCCAAAGCTACTAGATTATTGTTGGGAAACTCTCAAATCTCAATTGAGTCTAAAGAGAAATAAATTCTCATGCCCCTTCCTATGTGGGTAATTTGATACATTGATAAGAGATTAGCTAAAAGAGAAGATACACTTCAATTTTTTTTTAATGTTCCACCTTCAAATTAATGAGGTCCTCTTTGTACAACCATTGCTAGAGTGTCATCACCCAAAATGACACAAGACATTCTATAAATCTGTATTTAAGAAAATTCAAACTATGAGAACCCATCTGGTGTGAGTCACCCAAGTCAATGATCCAAGATGGAGCTGATGAAGATGCAACTATAAATAGAGCCTTGTACTTACTTTTCTCTTTACCTTTTTTCCTTTGCCTTAGTAGCTTCGTGGGTTGATGAATGTTATTTGATAGATTCAAGTACCCCTATGTTGTTCTTCTCAAGAAGATGTGTGAGGTGGTAAATCTATTTTTTTATACATTTGTGCTCATTATGTCAAAGTTTCTTTCAATAGGCACACTTCACTCTTTTTTTCTTAGGTCTCCCTTGGTTTGAAGAGTTTTGAGTGTTAATTTTGGAGGACTCATTTTTCTAATCTTTCTTGGTTTCCTTGTCCTTTTGATTATTTTTCTTAGACTTCCCTTTGTTGTTTTAAGGTTGTTTCCCATTCCCAGCAATGAGGGCTTGAGGTTTTCATGAATTCAGTGCACCCATCTGTATTAATTTATCTTGCTCACTAGTCAAGTTAGAAATAAATTCATCTAGAGAAAGCATTTTCCATGCCGCTCCAAGAGCACTTTTGGTGGAGTAGAAGGTAGAAAAAAAAATAGAATATTCAGGACCTAATTTGGAGAGTATCAAACCAGTCTTCAAACATTCTAGGAACTATACTTAAAACATAGACTTGTAACTCGGTATGGACTAAGTGGGATATGGTAATTATCTCCTCTTGGCCATTAATTAGAATGTTATATCCAAGCAGTCTCACAGGGGCCTCTAAGATCACCTCAAAAAGAGAGCATGTAAAATGGATTCCACCCAACCCTCCTTTTGTCAAATTAAATTTTGATGGTGCATGCAAAGGAAACCTAGGTCCATCTAGCACAGGGTGTGTTATTAGAAATGAATATGGTTCATTGATAGCAGCCAAATAGAGTAAATTACCCTCAGGAACCAACAGTGAGGCGGAAGAATGGGTGCTAGTTCATGGGTTACAACTGGTGGTTGAAAAAGAAATTAAAAATGTCTGGATTGAGGGTGATTCACTAATAGTGATCAATGCAATCAAAGGAAGAGGTCTAGATAACTGGAAACTCAACTACATTCTCCAGCAGGCTAACACTCTTCTTAACAGCCTAGATAATTTTCTCATCTCACACACTTTCAAACAAGGTAATAAGGTGGCGGATATTCTAGGAAACATAGGCTTTGAGCTTGACAAGGCATATGTGCTATTTCCACCTAAAGATCAATTAAATTCAAATTCCTTAGCAAACATTTTGTCAAATGAGATGGAAGGTGTGTCAGGTAGTAGCATGGGTGATCTTTAGCTGGATAGGCATTGCCAAGCTAGATTTCTTTCTAAAAGATATCCCTCTAAGATCTTCTTATTTAATGGTTCACTCCTTATCAAATTCCTAGGCACGAGAGTTGGAATGTATGTCAAGAACTAGGCTAGGCTGATTTTATTAGAAATAGGATCATCCTCTAACATGAAGTGTGCCTTATTAAATGAGGGTTTTTTCTTTTTGTCCAAATTCTTGACAAAGGCTGTATAAGTGGATTGCAAGCGCTCATGAGGGAAGGTGAATCGAGATGGTTTAAGCTATAAAAATAGTCCCAAGATAATGAAAACAGAATAGCAATAGCAAAACAGAGAGAAAATAGGGCAAATAGAGTTGAATAACTCATAAATATATATTCATCTAACTTGCATTACATCCAAAATGCTTGTCCAGCAGCTTTCTCTAATCACATATATATAGCTACAGAAGCTTTGAGGCCTGGAAGCTTCTGGCATTCTAGATTATTCTAAAATCCTAGAATGTTCTTTTCTGGAATAGCTGGAAGTTTCTACCCTTCTAGATAACCTAGAATGTTCTTTTCTAAAACAACTTTATGGAAATCTTCTAGAAACATCTTATCATTCTCTAGACAATCTTAACTATTCCTAACATCCCCCCTTAAGATTGACTAGAATAATACAAAGAGAATACAAAGGAGAGGGGAAATACAAAGGAGAGGGGAACATTATACTACTATCCCCCCTTAATCTTCACCTCTAACATACCAAGCATGCCTCTTAATTTTAAGAATTCGGCTTTAGTCATACTCTTGGTGAATATATCAGCTACTTGTTCTTCACTTGGACAAAATTGAAGATTGACAATAGATGCTTGAACAAGATCCTGAATGTAGTGAACATCAATCTCAATATGCTTTGTTTTAGCATGAAAAACTGGATTGTTGGCAACCTGTATGGTACTTTGATTGTCACAATACAGTGTTGGCTGAACTTTGTAGAAAACCAATCTCAAATAGAAGATTCTGAATCCAAACTGCTTCCTTGCCCACTTCTTTTACTGCTCTATATTCTGCTTCACATGAAGATAATGATGTAGTTGTTTGTTTCTTGCTACTCCATATAATAGGGCCTGATCCAAGATTGAAAACATAACCAGTAGTAGATTTTTGATCATCTATATCACCACCCCAATCTAAATCAGTAAATCCAACCAAAGAAATTGAAGACTGATAGCCATAGTAGATTCCAAAGTGTATGGTTCCATGGATGTATCGTAAAATTCTCTTAACAGCTAGCCAATGACTTTGTTTAGGTGCCTGCATAAATCTAGATACAAGAGTGACTGCAAAACAAATATCTGGTCTAGTATGAATTAGATAAACCAAGCTACCAACAAGCTGTCTATATAAAGTGGCATCTACACTCTTGGAAGTACATTCTTTAGTAAGCTTGACTCCGGATTGAAACGGGGTAGATGCTGGCTTGCATTCAAGCATGTTAAACTTTTCTAAAAGGTCCAAAGCATATTTTGATTGTGAGATGAACAATCCATCATGTAATCGACAAACTTGTAAGCCAAGAAAATAGTTTAGTTCACCCAAATCACTCATATGAAATGTCCTCTTAAGATTTGATTTTAAATCATTGATTAACCCAATATTCAGTCTAGCAATGAGTAAATCATCTACATAAAGTGCAACAAGAAGAATATCATCTTGAACTTTCTTCACATAAAGATTGGGATCTGACTTACATCTCTTAAATCCATGAAGCTGAAAATACCTGTCAATCTTCTCATTCCATGCTCGTGGCACTTGTTTAAGACCTTAAAGTGACTTCTTTAATCTGCAAACAAGATTAGGATGTTGCTGATCCACAAAACCTGGTGGTTGATCCATATATATTTCTTCATATAAATCTCCACTTAAGAAAGCATTTTTGACATCCATTTGATGAATATGCCACCCAAGACTTGCAGCCAAAGAAAGAATAATTCTAACTATGTTCATTTTAATGACAGGAGCAAATGTTTCTTCATAATCAACACCCTCTTTTTGATTGAACCCTTTAGCAACCAATCTAGCTTTGAATTTTTCTATAGCACCATCTGATTTAAATTTAGTTTTGTAAACCCATTTTCAACCAATAACATTCTTACCTTTGGGCCAGGGCACAAGTTCCCAAATTTTATTCTCTAACAATGCATCATATTCCTCTTTCATGGCTTTCTCCCACTCTTTCTTTCCTCTAGCTTGCTCATATGAGATTGGGTCATTTACTTGTAATACTTTGGCCATGAGAGCACTACCATTCCTTCCTTGGATCTTTGAACCTTGTCTATATATTTCTTCAACACTCCTTGTCTTTTGTCTAGCTGAAATGATATCTTCTTCATCATCACTACCTGTAGAAAATGGCTGAGTACAAGCATTAGTAGTTTCATTTTCAATAGTATTATCATCATCAGTAGTTCTCACCTCATCCTCATCAATATTGGCTTCATTTCTTTCTAAAATATCTAAAAAATTAGAAACATTTGCTGTTGTAGAGTGAAAGGAAGTGGCTGTAAGTTGTGAAAGTTCATCAAATTTTACATCTCTACTAACAAAGACCTTTCTTGTTGTTAAATCATATAACCTATAAGCCTTTGATTCTTCACTATAACCCACAAAAAAACACTTATGACTCATTGGTTCTAACTTTTTCCTCTTTTCATCAGGAACATGTGTCCAAGCAATACATCCAAATACTTTAAAATACCCAATGTGGGGCTTTCTACCACTCCAAGCTTCTTCAGGGGTAATATTTGGGAGGGCTTTAGTTTGAATTCTATTCACAATATATGCAGCACAAGAAACAGCCAAACCCCAAAATTGATTATGCAAACTTTTAAAATGCAACATACAACGAGCCATTTCTAAAAGAGTTCTATTCATTTGTTCAACCACCCCATTTTGTTGAGGAGTATAAGGAACCATTCTTTGCACCTTAATACCACAATTTTCACAAAATGACTCAAATGTATAGTTGCAATATTCACCCCCATTATCCGTCCTTAAACACTTAATTCTTTTTCTACTTTGATTTTCAACTAATGCCTTAAACTTTTGAAAAACTTCAAATACTTCATTTTTTCTTTCAAGAAAATAAACCCATACTCTCCTACTGTAATCATCAATAAACGTCAGAAGGTACCTGGCACCTGAAAGTGAAAGATATCCTGGTTCACATAGATCACTATAAATGAGCTACAACGGATAATTAGCTCTCCATGCTTTCCCTGAATCAAAAGGATCTCGATGATGTTTTCCTAACACACATCCTTCACACACACCTTCAGAAGCTAAAATTTTTGTTAATCCACTAACCATATCCATTCTAACCATATCTTGTAATTTTCTATAATTTATATGTCCAAGTCTAGCATGCCAAAGTTTTGACATATAATCAGCCTGAGCAATAAAAGCATGAGAGAGTGTATATTCATCATCAACAAACCCCATAAATTTAAATGAACTCTCTTTCTAATCAACTCTACCAATAACAATTATATTGCTTGGGTCTTTTTTATCTCTAACAATAACTTGATCAGCGGTGACAACAAACTCATATCCAGCTTGAACAATTTTATATACTGAAATAAGATTCACCCCTAATCCTTCAACTAGCAGAACATTTTTCAAAGACCCATTCGTTACATTAACAGTGCCTGTTCCTAAAACTAGAAGTCTCATTTTATTGCCAATAGTAATTTCTTGATCTGAATTCTTCCCTTCATAAAAATCAATAAACAAAGATCTATCCCCAGTCATGTGATATGATGCCCCTAAATCTAAAATCTATTCTTTATTAGAAACTGAAGCAAAGTATCCCCCCTTAACACTACTTTCTGGTCTAGCAATTACCTCCTTATTTGATTTATCTTGCCTTTTGAGAGAGATGGCTATGAAGCTATGCCTATCCTTCTTGCCATCCTTGAACCTTTCTTGCTTGGGCTTGTAGTGCTATCTTTCATTCTCCCTCTTCTTCAAACAAAATTTCTCCATGTGATTTTCACCTCCACAATACCTGCAAATAATCGATTTCCTTCCAACTTACTTTTCTACAGAATCATTTCTAGAAAAATGGTTAGAACTGTCATTTTGAAATTTATAATTTTCTTTCCAATTCTTCTTTCCATCATATCTAGAAAATTTACTCTTGGTTGCATATGCATGATTCTTCTTAATATGCCCTTCTTTAATAAGCTGAACCTCTTCATCTAGAACAGACTTACAAAATTGATCAAAAGTTTGCTGGGGGGCATTTTGAGTTAGTTGGAGAACCCTTTTCCTTGATTCCTTAAATACCTTGTATGGCTGGGGAAGCTTACTTTCAACCATTGCAATCAACTAAAAATCTTTTTTTACATATTCAACACCTATTTTCTTCAGCTGAGCATTTAAAAATGTAACTTCATTAAAGTAATCAGACATTTTTTCAAAATCAGAAGGATCTAAATTCACCAATTTTTCTTCTATGCTAAACATGCTAGCAATATCTGCATCTTTATAATCATTTTTTAAACTCTCCCATAGCTCTATTGGATTATCAATATCAACAAATCTTCTATTGAGATTGGGGCTTAAAGCTTTACCAATAATACCTCTAGCTTGTTCCAGATTGCATTTCCATAGCTCCTTTTCTTTTTCACTTTGGGGTTCTCCAATTTCCTTGTTCACTATCCTCCATAGAGCCTTTTCTCTCAGAGCATTCTTGACTGCAATCTTCCAATCTGCAAAACCACTTCCATCAAATATTGGGAACACTTCATTTGTAGAGCCCATGTTAGCCAAAAATTAGTCTTCAAACAAGTATCACTTTGCAAACAAATATCACTCTAACAATATATTAGCCCTGTAAACAAATCACTTCAGCATTATATTTCCAACCGAGCCTCTAACTGAATCTCTAGCTGAACCTGGAAAAAAAAATCTAGCTGAACTAGGCTCTGATACCATGTAAAAACAATCCCAAGATAATGAAAATAGAATAGCAATAGCAAAACAGAGAGAAAATAGGGCAAATAGAGTTGAATAACTCAGAAATATATATTCATCTAACTTGCATTACATCCAAAATGTTTGTCCAGCAGCTCTCTCTAATCACATATATATAGCTATAGAAGCTTTGAGGCCTGGAAGCTTCTGGCATTCTAGATGATTCTAAAATCCTAGAATGTTCTTTTCTAGAATAGTTGGAAGTTTCTACCCTTCTAGATAACCTGGAATGTTCTTTTCTAAGACAACTTTATGGAAAACTTCTAGAAACATCTTATCATTCTCTAGACAATCTTAACTATTCCTAACATAAGCTCCTTCAGTTTTATGGAGGACAGTGGGGATTGCGAATCTCACCTTATTTCATGCCTCATTAAAAGGAGGTGACAAGATTTAACTACCTTGAGTAAGTGGGTTTCTTTGGAGGCACAATGGCTACCTCTTCTATGGCAGGGTGTTCTAGTAAAGGACATGTTGCAAAAATTCTATGGTGGGCTTCTCATGGCATTGTACCTCATATCCTGTCAACTGCGTTCACTAATTTTATGATGGCATAGATGTCCTTCACCTTCATAGATCTGACATTATGAGACTTTGGTCAGATTTGGTTTTAACTGCTGTGTTTTATTTATCTGAACTGGGCTACGGCCATGACTTTTGTAATATTTTTCAAACTTTCTTTATATATGGGTGCTCACTCCCCTTTTTCTATTTTAAAAAAAAACCATAGACTTGGACCAACAATATTGGAGGAAACTTAGCATTCACCATAATTGTTGGCATTATCATCCACAGGCAAAACAACCTTATAGTTGCAATTTACACTAAAACCTCAAGCAATGTCAGATTGATAAAATATCCTTAGCAAACAAATTTAAGCAAATCCTAGAAAAATTGAGATCTCTCGTGAATCATAAGCTTCTGCTTCACCAGATGCCAACATTACGAGCATAAAAGTGCCTCAACCAATACCACTTGAGGTTGGGCTTACTAAACCTAAACACAAAGCAGTTGCAACTTTAGCATCTACTGCATGACCATCTTCCTTGATAACATCCCTTCCAATTCTAGAACAATGGCCATCATCCGTAGCAACTGCTCCTTGATGTGCTTCAACTACCTCCCATCTTCTTACTGAGGTATGACTGTACACATAGACACTGGCTTGGCATGGTTCCAAAACCCAAAAGTCCAACTGATAATATGACTATATAGGCAAAACATTCAAGGAGATCTACAAGTAGATGGAGTCCAGTTAAAAAGAATACAAAGAGGTTTTGAATCTGTAAGGGAATTCAAATTTGTAAGGTGTGATTCATGGTTATAATCCATATAGTTAAAAATTTAACATAAGAAATCTTAGCACATCCTCAAAAGTAATCTTAGATTAACTCAAGTTATGGATGTTCTAATTCAACTGTTGGTCCAACTATATGTAAATGTATTTGTGTGTGGCCTGGAAACAAATAGCTTAGTTTTATAATTTCAAATATCAGCAATGTATTTTTAAATCAATATAATTCATGCCCATTCATAATTTACACACATTTATTTCATGTTCTGCAAAAGGGTATCATATCAGCAAGGAACTATTTATGGTAGGATTCTCTTGTAAATAGCAGAGCCTTCTCAAAGAAGACAAAGAGGTATCATCATATAGTGGAAATTTGTATAAGCAAATTCTTTCCATTCATTTTAAGGTGGGCATTACTGTAAGTTCAGAAATATGGAGGCCATGTTCATCTGTAGGAAGAGCTATCAATGTCATTGGGGTCTTCCATATATTGAGATCAAATATCTCCATTTACTTATATGCTTAAAAAGGGTATAGTCTAAATAATACACAAAACAACATGCACACAACTTATCATTTCATGGTCATAGACACAAGACCAGTGCCACGGTATGAAATTTTTATCCTATTTTTTAAATGATCTCAAATCCACCCATTTCAGGGAAAATTTAGTTACTACTGATTATGTTTCCAGAAATTTTGGCAAAACTATTACAAATTGAAAATGAAGATTCCCCTTGATTTCTACAAAATAGCCTTTTGTCAAATCCAACTCTAAAAATCTATTTTTAAATGTTTATCTAACTTAAATAATTGCTATCTTGATATTGTTCAAACATGAATAGTTAGTAGAGATTTCATCCATCCAGAGGCACCAAAATAAGGGATAAGGTCAGGGGCCAAATGCAATAGTAGAATAGATACCCCTCAAACCTTAGTTGTAAACTAGAAGAAAGTACAAATAGTGTCTCTATGTGTAGCCCATTAGTAGCATTCTATTGAAGATTGTTATGTAGTTTTCTTATTGCCCAGAAAATATGAACTTCTATTTTATTGTAAAAGAAAAAATCAAATGTCAGATAAAAGTTGGATCCCCAGCTTGAATACCTAGTCACTTTTCAAAACAAGAGCTATATCTGTTTATATTAGTTCTAATGTAACTTTTGTACCATTATTAATGAAAAACATGAACTACTTTTGTATATTAAACTATTTTAAAAAGTCCAACCATATAGTATACACCAAAAGGGGGCCATCATCTTAAAGGTACACTAAGAAAAGGTGTTACAAAAATATGAAGTGCGAAAAGGAAATAATCATAGTGAAATAGCAATAAATGGTACAAAATAGACGACACAAATTTATGTCGAAAACTTGGCTATGTACCAAGAAAAATTAGGGGTAAAATATCTCTCAATAATTTTATTCTGAAGAAGAAATCTGTTGTTACAGAATACAACCGTGCAAATTGATAATTTGGCATTCAACCTAAACTGACTTAAAAAGCCATGAAAAAAAACATACAATTAATTCAATCTTAAGAAACATTTTCATCCATAGAAGCACGAGTGGCACTTCCACATGTACTTTTGCATGTTGTAAAAGTCATCAACTGCTTAATCAATGTTGGAATAAGAAACTAGTTTCACATACTAACAATAGGGAAATCTTAAGTTTGAGTTTTAACTAATCTATCTAGAATATCATAAATTATTATGTAAAAGTAGTTACAACGGATCTAAGTATTTAAAAAGTGAAATTAAAATGCATGCATTAGAATGTATAGTAACAACAACCAATGATTTTACATTGAATAATATTAACAAGCATTGAAGGTTTAGTTCACTCACTTGTCATGGTAGTTTTCTTGAAGTTGAATCTGTTTGTGAGTAATGATCAGTTGCGTCTCAATGTTAGCTTTAACATTTATGGGGATTAGATGTTTAAAAAAATTAGCCAAAGAATTGTTGTGATACATTTTAAGGAGATCCATTTGGATCTTTGTGTTCAATATATTGTAATTTAAGGCCCTCTTCATGAGAAACCAATTTATATTTATATTTTATTTCTATTTCAGTTCAATGGGATTGACCCCCAAAATGTTAGAATTCACTGATTAAAAAAAAAAGAATGTGTAATACAATTAAAGTTAATTTTAATTTTTAAACATGATTGCATTTGTTTACATTAGAATGTGAGTCTACTTTGGTTTTGGAGCTGGGAAATCAGACCCTAAGATATCTAATCTCTCTTTGATGAAAAAGTAAATTTTTATTTTATTTTGTAATTGTTCATGAATATAGGAATATACAAATATTTACATTTTACTATTATTAATGTTTAATTTGGAGAATATGGTGTTGACTTATGCTATTTTATGGATGTGTTGATTTTAATTAAAAAGATGGGTTTAGAATAAGTTAATTTCTTAGACTTTTAGTTATTGGTGTATAAACATTTTATATCAATGTATTTTAATTGATTGAAACTAGACTTTAAATGGAGAACATGTAGCAACGATGTAGTTGTGGAATTTGATATTACAACAAATATTTGAGCACCCATGTCAATGTACATAATGTGGCAAATCTTTCAAATCCTTTGCTTCTTGTTGCCATTGGTTTGTCAAAAAAATTACTAGTTGTATCGTTTACTTATGGTAGTCAAGTGATATGCCCAAAAACAAGAGAGTGCATATCTCTCCCTCAAGAGGAAGGGGGAGGATCCTCTACACACAATATCAATATCAAATTATTAGACAAATTAATCAACAATGTACTTCCCCCCTCACACTGCACATTATTATCAATGGCTTTTATTGTTACAAAAAAATACATTTAAATTTCATTGTGATTTTCCAATTAATTAAGAATTGCACTCATTCCATATAACTATTCAAAATTACACTCAATCCATATAGCAAATGGCAGATTGCTAGTAAAAATAATATTCTTAAAAGAACGTGGATAGCATTTTTAGATAAAAATCGTGAATATTTAGTGTAGGAAATCTTTTGCCGCTTATGAGCGGCCGAATGGGAGAACTACTAAACCACAACTTCGGGATTGGCCGTCCATATTGCGCTTCGTACTCCCTAAATTACTCACATATTCGTTTTAGTTTGGCTTCATTGTTCTTGTCAATTTTGTATTTATGAGGAATCATTTTGGTTATTAACGATGCGGCTGAAAGTTAACAAGCCCCAGGGCTCAAAACGTCGGCTACCTAAGCTAGCCCTCTCACCATTAACAGTCAGCTTGTTAAGTTCAAGGACTGGGTGTTTAATCTCTTCCTTGGAATATTAAATTTCGTATATATTCATTTAAATTGCTTACAAAGAAATATATCTTTGCATTGAAATTTGTGAAGCTAGCCTCAGAATAGTGTTGTACAGAGTAATACGAAATGGGATTCCATCCACTGAATTTTGGATTGCCGTGTATAATTCTTTTTGCGATGGGTTGCTTTTGGGAGGGAGACTGTGCTTTGAGAGTTGGTAGGCATAGGGGGTGCCATCAATTCTGAGGAAGAATCGACTGCGTGGTAATTTTTTAGAGAAGTTAAAGAGATCTCGAATCACTAATTCTCACGTTTCAAGTCAAAGTAAGGTTTCATACGAGGCATACAACTATACCCAAGTTATAGATCATTTTGGATACACGCCAGATAGCTATCAAACCTTTCCCCAATGATATTTCACAAAGAAGTCTAACATGTTAGAAAAGATTAAACTTAAAAACAAATGCCAGTACACAGCAAATAAACCAGAAAAATAAATATATAACTTAAAACACAGAGAGACAGAGAAGAAATGTGATATGCTTGCTGCAAACTTGTCTTCATCTAACTTTATTAAGAGAAAACTAAAAGATATATACATAAACAGCTACAGCTGAAAAGGAAACTAAAAACTAAGATGGGAAACTTTCCCAAACAGAAAAAAGGAAATGCAGAAAATGTTGGGAAACATTCCCAACAGACAAAGACAAATCTGATTTTTTTTATTTTAACATCCTCCCTAAAATCTGATTTGTGGGACAGCTTCTCATCCCTAAAAGATTCTTTAGTCCATTGAAATCTTCTTCTTTCAGAGGTTTTGTGAAAATGTCAGCAACCTGATCTTTAGACCTGCAATAAAAAAATATGATTTCATTATTTTTAACTAGCTCTCTGATGAAATGAAATTTGATGTGTATGTGTTTGCTTCTTCCACGAAAGACTAGATTTTTAGAAAGTGCAATAGCTGATTGATTATCAAAAAATATAATTGTTTCTTCCATTTGGGGCTGCATCAATGCTTCAAGCATCCTTCGTAACCAAACTACTTGACAACCTGCTGAAGTGGCTGCCACATATTCTGCTTCTACTGAGGACAATGCAACAATGGGTTGTTTCTTTGAAGACCATGAAATTACACCTGACCCAAGATTAAAAGCATACTTAGAAGTACTTTTCCTATCATCTTGATTTCCAGCCCAATCACTATCTGTATAAGTAGTTAACCTCAAAACACCCTTCTTTTCATAAAAAATTCCATGATTTGCAGTCCCTTTCACATACCTTAGTATTCTTTTACCTGCGTGTAGATGAGTATCATGTGGATCCTCCATGAACCTGCTTATCAAGCTTACTGCATACATGATATCTGGTCTTGTTGCAGTTATGTACATTAAACTTCCAACCAAACTTTTATATAAAGTAGAATCTACCTTTTTGCAATAGGTGTAATTGCTGGTTTGCTATTTTCCATCTTGAACCTTTTTAAAATATCATTTGCATATTTTTCTTGTGAAAAGAAAATCCCATCACTATTTTCTGTTACTTCAAGACCAAGATAATAGTGCAACAAACCAAGATCAGTCATCTCAAATTCACTCTTCATTGCCACTGAAAATTCTCTAAGCATGTTTTCATTATTTCTAATATAAAGCAAATCATCAACATAAATACAAACTATCATAATATCTCCTTGCTGATTTTGTTTTATGAATAAGGTGGGCTCATAAAGGCATTTTTTAAAACTATTTTTTAAAAAATATGATTCAATCCTTTCATACCAAACTCTAGGTGCTTGCTTTAAACCATACAAAGCTTTCTTTAGTTTGAGCACCTTACCTCTTTAACCTTTAATCTCAAAACTAGGTGGTTGCTTAATGTAAATTTCTTCCTCCAATACACCATTCAAGAATGCTGATTTTACATCCATATGAAAGACTTTCCAACCCTTTTGTGCTGAAAGAGATAAAATCATGCGAGTAGTATCCATTCTAGCAACAGGTGCAAAAACTTTATTATAATCAATACCTAATTTTTGTTTGTAGCCCTTCACTACCAACTTGGCCTTGTATTTATTCACTTTACGTTGCTCATTGTACTTTGTTTTATACACCCACTTTACTCCAATTGGCTTCTTATGCTCAGGGAGATCTACAATTTCCCAAGTTTGATTCTTTTCTATGGCTGCAATTTCTCCATTCATAGATTTAATCCATTTATCATCATTTATAGCTTCTTCAAATGTAATAGGATCACTATCAGCAAAAAATGCAAAATGACAGATATCTTCATTTACCTTTGTTGTTTCTTGATATATGTCAGACAAACACCTTGATTTCTGCCACCTTTTTAGAGATTCTGAGGTGGATGATGAAGAACTACTTGATAAAACATGTCTATAACTTGGTGGAGAAAGATTACCTTCTAATGAAGAAGAGCTTCTTATTAATGCAGATTGTTGAATGCTACAACTACTAGCTCTGGCTCCTGTTGACAACTGAATTTGGTTGTCGATTTGTAGCTTCATCTTCAATGTTAACTTGTTGATATTTCTCTTCCGGTTTCCAACGCCACTCCTGATCTTCAAGAAACTTTGCATCTCTACTTATCACCAACTTTTTTGTCTCTGGATTGTACAACCTGTATGCCTTGGATTCTTCACTGTATCTAACAAGATACATTTTTCTGCCTTATCATCCAATTTCTTTCTAAGTGCATCTAGAACATGAGAATAAGTAATACAACCAAAAATTCTTGAATGATCTACCTGGGGTTTGTATCCTCCCAATGCTTCTTCTGGTGTCATGCCCCAAACTGAGTTCATAGGACATCTATTCAAAATACAACTTGCACAACAAACTGCTTCTGCCCAGAAAACTTTCGGTAAATTCTTAACATTAAGCATACTCCTTACCATATCTAAAATTGTTCTATTTTTTCTCTTAGCTACACCATTTTGCTGAGGTGCATACCTTGTTGTTAGCTTCCTTTTTATGTCCTTTTCAATACAATAATTATGAAAATCATGTGAAATATACTCTCCACCCCTGTCAGTCCTTAAATTTTGAGAAAATAACCACTTTGCTTCTCAACTAATTCTTTAAATTCTCTGAATTTCTTGAAAGTATTAGATTTATTTTTCAAAGGATACACCCAGAGTTTCCTACTATAGTCATCAATAAATGTCAAAAAATATCTCATACCAGATAATGAAGCAACCTCAATTGGTCCACATAGATCTGAGTGAACTAGCTCTAATGGCTCTGAAGCTCTCCAAGAATCCCTTACTAGAAAGGGTTCTCTATGGTGCTTTCCAACAATACAACCTTCACATTCTTCATCTGGTCTTTGGATAAATGGTAAACCTGTTACCATGTTCTTTTTATGCAAAAGATTTAGTCCACCAAAATTCAAATGACCAAACCTAAGATGCCATAACCACTGTGTGTCTTTTACAAGAGCATTGAAACTTAAATGCATATTGTTTCTGATACTAAGAGAAAATATCTTATTAGCAGTCATGGGAATTTTGGTTATCAACTTGTTTTACCATCAACAATAATGCATGAACCATTTTCAAATTTGACAGTGTGGCCTTTTTGCACAAGTTGACCTACACTTAACAAGTTATGCTTTAAGCCTGGTACATAAAACACATCACCAATATATTTTTTCTCACCTTGTCTTGTTGTGATTAATATCCTCCCTTTCCCCATGACCGGTGCAATTGTATTATTTCCCATCTTGACTTCAGATTTGATAGACTCATCCAAATTCTAAAATATCTCTTTGTGTCCTATCATATGATTACTACACCCACTGTCAACATACCATTTGTCATCATTTACTTCCTCCTTTGTGCTGCATGTTAGCAAGACATATCCTTCCTGCCCTTCACCTTCATTTGCATTTTGGGCTTCTTGTTTACTTTCATCTACAATCTTTTTCCTACATTCAGCTACAAAATGTCCATACTTTTGACAGTAATAACATTGAATAGATGATTTATCATACCTATGAAAACCTCTACCTCTTGCTTGAGTGTAACCACAATTTTCTTCATCACTTCTATTGCCTCTTTGACCTTTGCCTCTTTGTTGAAAACATCCTCCTTTTCCTCTTGAATTTCTACCTCTTCCTCTTTGTGCTGAAGATGATTCTGGTGCTGTTTCTTTTTCTTTCAAGGATACCTTGCTCTTTAGTGATTTCTCAAGTGGCTCCTTTGTTGATTTATTTATTCTATGCTTATGTGTGTACAATGAACCCATAAGCTCATCTACAGATAAAGATGTTAGATCTTTTGATTCTTCAATAGCTATAACTATAGGATCATATTTTTTAGGCAAACTTCTTAAAATTTTTTCAACAATTTTTTGATTAGTCACAACCTCACCATTTGATTTCATCTAATTAACTATACCCATTGTACGAGCAAAGAAATCTCTTAAACTTTCTGAATCTGACATTTGTAAAATTTCAAAATCTTTTCTAAGCATTTGAAGGCGAACTATTCTTACATTTTTCCTACCTTGAAATGATTGTGCAAGGAGATCCCATGCTTCTTTGGCCTTCGAAGTGGCTATAACTCTTGGAAGGAGAGTTTCATCAAGACCCTACACTATGAACAATAATGCTTTTTGATCTTTTTTTTTATTATCTCGTAGTAAATCCCTTTCATTTTGTGTGAAGGCTGCTAAAGTTGTTGCATCTACTAGTTCTAAATACCCATTTTGCACAAGATCCCATAGCTCCTGTGACCTGAACAAAATCTTCATCTGAAAACTCCAAAAATCATCATTTTTCCCATTAAATTTAGGAATTTGCAGCTGTGTACTGTTAGCATTCATTGTGATTTCGAACCTGGCTTTGATACCATATGTTAGAAAAGATTAAACTAAAAAACAAATGCCAGTACATAGCAAATAAACCAGAAAAATAAATATATAACTTAAAACATAGAGAGATAGAGAAGAAATGTGATATGCTTGCTGCAAAATTGTCTTCATCTAACTTTATTAAAAGAAAACTAAAAGATATATACATAAACAACTACAATTGAAAAGGAAACTAAAAACTAAGATGGGAAACTTTCCCAAACAGAAAAAAGGAAATGCAAAAAATGTTGGGATACATTCCCAACAGACAAAGACAAATCTGATTTTTCTTATTTTAACATAACTGGGGCAGCGTGCAAAACAATTCTCCCATATTTGTATGGTTGGGTGAGGAACAAGCCATCACAAATGATTTGGGCTTCCTGATGGATTAGGCTCCTATCTTCAAAGCCCTTGTGGTCTACATAGAGGTAGTATCATAGTTTCTCATTAATTCTATATTATGTGCATCATTGCATGTATCCCAGAACAAATTGAGTAAGTTATGTTCTTTTTTTTGGCCTCCTGCTTTGATAATTATGTTATTAGGGCTAATTGTTGTAAGGTATTTAGCACCATTATTATGGGACATCAATGCCATTCAGGGATGTTGGAGGGTAATTTCTCCCACATAATGAAAAAAAGAAAAAGGCAAAAAGACAAAAGAGGAAACTAGAAAGTTTCTAAAATAGTCTAGATAAGACAAACAATATTCTAGAAAGAAGGTTCTAGGTTAGAAAGATCTAGAGGAAGTTTTCAGAAACAAATTATTTCTAGATAGGGAATGGAAGAACCTAGAAAGGCAAGGCATGAATGAAAGCCCTCTATAAAAGAGGCATGATGTAATAGAGTTGTGTCAAGCGATCAAGTGTAAGCAAGTCAAGTCTGTATGGTCAAGTGATCATGAATGCAGCAACATTCCTGTATGTGATGTAAAAATGTTTTGAAGTTAATGGATTAAGGTACATCAGAACACATTTGAGTAATCTTGTGTTTCATGTTTCTGTGTTTTTTATTTTTGAGTCTTGTGGATGTGATATCCACCACCTACAACTGGTATCAGAGTAGGAAGATCTAGGAAAATTGTGTATGTCAGAGCTAAGGTTATGAGAGTCATGTTCGTGTGAAACTAGGGTTTGCAAAGTTGGATTGTGTTTGCAGGCAGTAAAGAGCCACAAAAGAGGATCGCAAGAAGAACATCGTCAAAGGGATCATAGGAAATCAAAGTGCATAAGGCACTAATCAAGGATGTCTCAAGTTTGTGACACAGGAAGGTTCACTACTTCAATGCTGGCTAGGGTTTGAGAGATGCGATGCAAACTGGATATTTATATAGATGTGGAGCAACCTAACTGCTCGAAGATAAGAGATCTAAAGAAGCCATCCACTTTTAGGAAAAAGATGGTCACAACAAAGAGATAGCTGGCCGCAAGAAGGAAAAGGGTTCAAGCCGTCGTTGCTAACCAGAATTGTCTAAGCTATTAAAAAAGAGAAAGGAATTACATGTTTCAACTGGGATTGTAAATCTTCAGAAGTCGTCGTTCTAAGAAACTAACATGGTTGCAGAAAGTAAAGTGAAGTGTGTATTTTGAGCTTGAGCTGTGAGAAGTTGTGCTTCCGAGAGACCAAAGGTAGTTGTTAGGGTTTGACTATAGTCATTCATCAAGGTGATATTCAAAGAAGCAACCATAGTATTTTGAAGTCACTGTTGCTGCCTACAAAGGAGAAGATCATGGGATCGAAGTTTAAAGGCCACAGTCATTAAGAGAAATCGAGGCACAGAAAGAAGGATTGAGAATTGTCTATTTTTTGCCATAGATTGAAGATGCAGATCTGAAATTGTTTTAGATTAAAAATGAAAAGCCATAGAAGTTTTTTTGTTCAAACTATAGATCAAAGCATACAAAAAGGAGATTGTTCAGACTCAAATGAAATCATTGTATATGCCACCAAGATTTGGAAGATCATTCGCTACTATTGGAGAAATAGGCCCGCTGAAAAGGAACAAACTGCCAAAGCTAGCCAAAGCACCTGAAGCTGTTTGAAGTTTTAATTGAAGGAAAAACAAAGGATCAGAAAAGGAGGGCGCAATCAAGATTATAGGCCACAGGCACTAGAGAACATAACAAAAGTTGTTACGGTAAAAGAGGAAGTAGGTCTAGATCGCTAAAGACTTAGGGTGTGAGCTAAAGGAGAGTTTGAAGGACTATAACCGCCAAAGGAATCACTAAAAAAAAGAGGAGAATAAATACCATTGTTAATTACCAGAAGTTGTTTGAAGAAAAAAACATTGAAAATAAACGTAAGGAGGTTAGAGTAAATCGCAAAAGATACCATTATAGAAGGGATCACTATTCAGAGTCAAGTTAGATTGTACCAAAAAAGGTCAAAGAAATTGGCGAGTCATATTTCATCATTGAAGGAGTATATAGGCCATTGAATCAGATGTCACTATAGAAGAATATTGCAGGAGAAAAACATTAAGTCGCTGTCACCAATAGAAGATTTTAGAATGCAAAAAGAGATTTGACAGGAGAAGAAGTTAGCCATAGAAGATAAAGGAACTAAAGAGCCAGAGAAGTGATATAAGTGCAAACAAAGACAAACCTATCAGAATTAGAGATTAAGACACAGGCCACAACCTTCAGATTTTAAAGATTGAGAAAGAAGATATCGAAAAGAAAGAAGAGTGAGGCACGCGAAACTACCGAACTAAGCAAAATTGACAATCGAGGAAAGGACAACAGTCTGAAGTAAGTAAATCGATCGTTTTCAAATGGGAAAATCTAAGAGAGAGAAGACAAAAAAAAAGATTGGCAAAAAGAGAAAGAAGATTAGAAAAAAGAGAAAGATGATTTAGAAAAAGAAAGATCTGAATTAATAAAAGAATTACATCAATTGACAATAGAGAAAATTGGTTTAAGGTCAGAAAGATATGAAGCTAGTGTTGAATTGAGTAAAGTTAAAAGAAAAAATAAAGAGTTAGAAAAAAACTTGAAACTATTTGATAAGGTTAAACAGAGAAATGATGAATTAGAAGAAAAGATAAAGCAATTGGAAGAAGAGAATAAGATACAAAAAGATGAAATATCAAGGTTAAAAGAAGAAAATGAAATTTTAAAGACAAAGCCATTAGTTTGTGATGTCTCGTGTGATACAAGTTATTTATGTGATGTAACTGAAGCTAAAGAATGCAAGGTTGAAGAGGTTAGATCAGCAAAATTTACATGTTGTGATATTGATGAAAATGACAAGTTGTTTGAATCTGAAAATCATTGTAATGAAGAGAATATTGGTTTCAAGATGATGAAAAGAATGGGGTATAAAGGACAAGGACTAGGCAAGTATGGACAAGGAATGAAAGAGCCAATTGAGCCGATAGTGAGGCCAAAGTATGTAGGTCTTGGATATGGAAAAGGAAATCATGTTACAGGTATAAACAAGTTGGTTCAGGAAAAGAAGAATGTGCAATGTTATCATTGTCATAGGCAAGGGCATAGCAAGGACATGAGTTGGGATATTCATCCGTGTAGCATTTGTGGATTGAGAAATCATAGTGAAAAGATGTGTTGGAATAGAGATTCAAAAAATATGATAGGATGCATGAAAATGAATTGTGAATTTATTTTTGGATCAAGTTGGCAAGAAATCATAGGTATGTTGAAAAAGTTGTTTAAGTATAGATGTTCATATGTAAAACAAGATAGTGATCAAGAAAATTTTGTTAGTCTTGCAAGACATCAAGAGAATCGGAAAGATACAGATAGCCAGAGGAATTCCAATTTGATATTCTAAAGATTTTAAGATTAAAGCTTAAAGGACTGCTGCAGTAGTGGGTGAAAGTTTTAGATCCGCAAAACTTGAAGATGCTTTGAAAAGATTTAAGTGAGTCCACAGACTCGGAAGACTAGAAAGACTTGGAAGACAAATTTGGAATGAAAAGTATGTGGTCGAAATTAAGGGGCAGTGTTGGAGAGTAATTTCTCCCACATAATAAAAAAGAGAAAAAGGCAAAAAGACAAAAGAGGAAACTAGAAAGTTTCTAAAATAGTCTAGATAAGACAAACAAGATTCTAGAAAGAAGGTTCTAGGTTATAAAGATCTAGAGGAAGTTTCTAGGGAATGAAAGAACCTAGAAAGGCAAGGCATGAATGAAAGCCCTCTATAAAAGAGGCATGATGTAAACAAGCGATCAAGTGTAAGCAAATCAAGTCTGTATGATCAAGTGATCATGAATGCAGCAGTATCCCTGTATGTGATGTAATCATGTTTTGAAGTTAATGGATTAAGGTGCAGCAGCACACATTTGAGTAATCTTGTGTTTCATGTTTCTGTGTTTGTTATTTTTGAGTCTTGTGAATGTGATATCCACCACCTACAGGTGAAAGGAGGCGGCGTATGCAAATGTGAGCACAATGGGTTATTTCACATCCACGCAAGCCTTGGCCGATTATGCACCGTCATTCTCCATTTGAAGAAAACATTAAACGCTGAAAATTGTCTGGTCATCGTTGTTGGTGGATCCTATGGTGGAAGTAAGTAGGATTACTTTTTCATGAACCAATATTCTTTGGTGAAAGTAAGTAGGATTAAATCAATGAAATGGTATTGTGCAGTGCTAGCTGCATGGTTTCGCCTCAAGTATCCGTACCTAACAATTGGCGCCCTTGCATCATCTGCTCCTATCCTTTACTTCCACGACATCACTCCCACCTATGGTTATGGCAGCGTTGTCACCAAAGATTTCAGAGTATGTTCATTCATCTCCTTCAGCTTAATTTTACCCTTATTATAATTAAATTTGACTTTTAAAAATATGGCGAGGATGCAAGGGAAATCTGCTACAAAAGAATTAACGAATCGTGGGATATGATGGACAAAATTGCGTCTAGCCCTCAAGGCTTGCTAAACCTAACTAAACTATTTAACACTTGTGAGTAACAACAACGCAATCTTCATACCTTATATTAAGCATGTTTGTAATCAAAATCACTTGACCGGGTATTACTGCCGCAGGTATATTACAGCTAAGGGCACCCTGTACGACGTGCTTGAATTTATGTTCGATGTCGCAGCACAGTACGATTTCGAACGAGTTAAAGGAGTAAATACGCTTTCCAAACTTAGTCGCTATACCAAGTTTATTTCTTCTTATGTAACCTCGGTTTACTGCAGATCTGCAACGTTATCAATAGCCTACCCGGAGAGGCAGATACTGTAAGCAGAATAGTTGCTGCAGCAAATTACATGCACGAAGGCCAATGCTTGTCTTTCGATTATACCTACTCAGGCTGGGACTGGCAGGTCTTTGAGAATTCTTTCTTTTATTAGAACGAAATGAAATTAGGTTGCCCGTCTAACAGCTTTTCATAATCCACAGACTTGCACTGAAATGGTGATGCCAATAAGCAATCCTCCTGGCACGACAATGTTACCTCCCTCCGTCTTTGATATCAAGTCGTATTCCAGGGAATGCTGCAATATATACGGTGTCCTGCCACGCCAGCACTGGGCAACAACTGAATTAGGAGGACACGTATGTAAATTTTAATCTACCATCGAATTTTGTCGAAAAATGTTACAGTCAAGTTATATCTTAGTCAGATTTTAATTACATTTAATCAGGCACGACAATTTGGTTTGAGATTGATTTTCATTAAGATAGCGTTGGTTATAATTAACGTGCAGGACATAAAAAGAGTGTTGAAAGATTTTGGAAGCAATATCATTTTCTCCAATGGGTTAAGAGATCCATGGAGCAGTGGAGGGTAATTGAATCTTTTTGTGAGATTTCATGCTTATTAATCTTTGTATTTATTTATTTTAATCTGGTTGCTAATTATGTTAAATGGGCACGTTGTGAGTGGAATTTCAGTGTGTTGGGGAATATTTCTGAAAGCATTGTAGCAATCACCACCGAAGAGGGTAAGTTGCTTCAGAATGTTTTTTCTCAATCAAGCAGAAATAGTATTAACTTACAGGAATTGAATGTCACGCAGGAGCGCATTGTAAAGACATTGTTCCAAGTAGTAGTGACGATCCAGTCTGGCTCAAAGAACAAAGACTAAAAGAGTTAATCATAATCCAAAAATGGATTAATGAGTATAAAAGCTAATTCGATTTGTTCATCTCATTCAAAAACGTCTTCTCTGTTTAATATAATCATCCACAAGGGACCCGGATGCTAGAGTCGCAGAATTTGAGTCCGAGGAGGAGCAGTCTCAGTCCGAAGGCGGTGAGCTGGGGGCCGAGGCAAGCGGGGTGATTAGCCGCTTGGGGGTCTCAAGGTTTCTGCTTCGTCGCAGGAGTGATGCTGGTTGGTGTTGTGGTTCTTGTGTTTTCAGTTGTTATGGTCTCTTTTTGGTTTTTTGTTAGTTCCTTTGGGTTTCCTCGAGCCTGCGTGCTCGTCTCTTCTGTTTTATACGTAGTTTTGCTTGGTTGTGGCGGTTCTCTCTGGTTTTAGTCGGTCGGCCTCTAAGACTCTTTGGCTCATTTTGTTTATGCCTATATGTAATCGGTTCTATTATCAATACAAGTCTGGGTGCTCTGTCACTCTTTTTTTTTAAAATGAAGAAAGAAGAAGTGGGGATTATTAAGCTCTTTCATAACAATGAAACGTCAACTATAATCATCCATTCTGTATTCGTATCCTTGATCTATTTGATATTTTGATATTTTGGTACTGTTAGACCATGAAAAGCTTATTGGAGCTTTACATTGTAATTGACTTTGCATTCTGTGTAAAGTTACCATTCGTCGTAGGAGGAGGCAAACAATTAGACATTAAAAGACTCCAATTCATTTACAAAATTGTCTCATAATTCTTTACAGTGAATGTAACACTATATGCAGACTCTCATCTAATAACCTTCTTGTTAATATAAACATTCAGCCTATATAATGGACATTTAGGGATTAATTACCACTTATTTAGCTTAGATCCCTCCTCAACCTATTTCTTATAATATATGTTATTAATTAGCAGGATACGAAATGTTTTCTCTTACGGACAACTTTCTAGGATACAATCAAATATGGATAGCTCTTGAAGATCATCACAAAACAGCCTTCATAGGTCCTTGGGGGTATTTAATGTTATCAAGTTCTGTCTTTTGGACTCAAAAGTGCTGGAGCTACATAACATAGAGTTATGACTATAATTTTCTATGAAATATTACATAATATTATGGAAGACTATGTTGATGACCTCCTTAGGAAACAATAAATAAGAGCAAATCATCCACAAGTACTTCAGAAGATTTTTTATAGACTAAGGGAATGTTACATCCCTAATTTTTGTCTTGCTATATTTTTACTTTTTATTTGGACATAAGTAAATTTCTTATAATGTTTAGATTAATGACAAGGGAAGAAATGGATTATATTGAATGACATTTATGAAATTATGGAAATGATTATGATATTATCGATTTAATATTTGCATTATGAGATTTGATCTATTATTTGAATAATGATGCACTGATCATAATTTATTTGGTAAGGAGTTTGATACAGGATTATAGGTTTTCAGATGACTCTCAGAGAAAAGAGAGATAGAAAGTATCTTTCCAGGAGAGAGATACCTCAGGTTACGAGTGGTTTATTTGCCAAATTAAGTATAAGAGTGTTTAATGGAAACATGAACTAATGTGTCGTAACAGGTGAGTCTTGTCTTGTTAGTTTGCTTATGAACCTAATCAATAGGTAGTCGATATTATTTACAAATATTTTTAAGTTGTTGTAAGTCGTCTTAGTAGTTAATAACGTTAATGATGTCATTTAAGTGTGATTTGTGCCTATTTATGTTTAACATAAATATTACGATGTTATTGTCATAAAAAGGTTGTCTTATCATTATTAAGTTCATTGAGGTGTAATAAACGATTCTTAACGTTAAGACAATTTCATCGAGTTAAGAAGACATGAATATTGTCGATGAATTGTGATGGAGAGACAAGCTCAACCCAATCACAATATCCGTAATCCTTTGTTTAAATATTATTATCATATCGATAAAACCATAACTATCTGATATAGAGGCGATGCTATGAGAATCATAATTGATGTAATCAAATATGTAAATGCATATGCATCGAGTGAGGATAATATCTCATAATGAGTCGATGATGATATGCTTGATTAGTCGAAGGCTTACATTTAGGAAGTCTTCAAAAATGTTAGTGGTGGATCGAACCACTTATTAGAGATCCTTCAATGATCAGTAGAGTTTAAGTGATGTGTCGGCCTCATTCAAAAGAGGAGTATGGAATAACCACCACAATTGACAAGCTAGGAAACGACTATCTCCCATTAACAAGTGGGAACTTTGCTTAAAACGTGGCATCAGTTAAGACTAAATCGTTATGGACTGTTATGCAGTCATTAAAGTTAGAAACTGTATCTAAGTGGAGGTGCGAAGTAAGGTGACTAAAAATGAGTCATGCCCGAGTCATTAACAACGATGAATTAGACAAAGCCATGGTTGTTATGTTAAAAAAAAGGTTAAAAACTTAAGAGCAAGGCATCGAATAGAAATAGAAACAAGAGTCATGGAAAAAAGAGACAGGGAATAGGCAATCAAAAGAGTCTATTATTGTGTCTTGGTGCACATATTATCAACTCAAACCGTCGATTACCAGGTATTCCTTAGTTTCCTATTTTTATTAATAGTGAGCAAATCGACTAATTCTTTTTAGACTATCTACTATTGAGTCTTGGGCGATTATGTGAGTATGCCTGAGAGGTATAACCTCCTATATGTTTTGAGTATTTAGTCGTAAACTATTAAGTGTCAGTTAGGGAAATGCATATAACATTTTAAAGTAAACTATTTTGATCTAAAATCAATTAGGCAAAGAATGTAAAGTATATGGCTGATGCTTCATAAAACAAGCGAGTACTATGTTACAATATTTTGAATCGACCATTTTCTTATTGATTGTAAAACCAATAATTATATCAAATCTTAGTATGGAGGATAAAACGTTCATCATACTAAGAGGTTGTCATAGTTGTCATGAGCTTTGAAAACAGTCTCCTTATTGAATTAAGTTTGTAGCAAAGACCACTAAAGTTATTGTGAGATAACCATACAATAAACTCTTGAATTTTATAGTGATGACTAAGTTTTGATAATATACTCTTAGACTTGAGTAGTATAGTTTGACCTTGAGTTGGGATAAAACTCATTTAAAGTATTTGTCTTGTTAGATTATATATATATATATATATATATATATATATATATATATATATATATATATATATAACAAAAATGACATTTATCCATGAGAACTTAGATTCATAGGAATCTTTAGTAAACTATTGTATCTCATTAAGTGAAAGTAACTGAGTGATATTATGGTAGATGGAAATAAGGTTTATGGGAGAACCCTTATATATTTATTTATCCTTCTGATAATATTATTCTTGGAAAGATCCAATACAATGGAGTAGACCAAGTCTACTAGAGAATGACCTTGTAGGGAGATGTATATAGGGTATGTTTTGTTATATCACATTATCAAAGGTATTCTATGTTCCTTGTATAGGAAATTTTATCTATTTAAGAACTATAGTATTCTTAACCTTGGTTGAGTTAATCAAGGGTTATTTGTGAATCTAAAACTCCTAGATAAGAGATTGGTTATATTGAAATATCATATTAACAAAGGATATTAGGTAAACCCTATAGTCAATTATAAAAGTGAATGGTTATGTCATATAGACTTACTTAAGTCAAAATATACTATTATCATGACACGATGATTAAAGTATCTATGCAGTCATAGTTGGTGTGAATAAACTGTGAGAATACGACAATATCAAAGTTGAGTAGGAGTGGGTGAACATAATGACTACATTCATTATGAATGATATTATTATTAAAAACTTTGGCCAAAGTAATGCATTTGTTTTCTGCATGCATTGTTGGTTCGCTGCATCCAGATTACTCATCCTATCAGAAATCATACTTAGCTAGAGGGTATCTAGGGTTGTATGGTTGATAGAGTTGAGTAGAATACAACACTATGTACTTGGGAAAGGCAAATTACCAATGGTCACCTAAGGTCTATATTCCTCGTGAAGGGTAGGGTCACTTCCTATGTAGAAGATGTGTGGGAGACTGCTGGTCTATGTATGGAGGTAAATCACTGGAAAGATACTCTCTTTCCAAGAAAAAAACATGCCAATACTTGTGATAAAGATGTCAGATATTCAGAAGTAGTACTTATTCCAAAATTTGTATATGTAATTGATTTACATTTGTAAACATTTTAACTGAGAAAGACAATATGGTTTATTGTATTTTGTAAAAAGAAATCTTGTAATTGTAGTTACTTGATTAAATGTTGAATAAAAGAAAATTTTTCTCTATCTCATTTTTACCTTGTTGATTTACTCTATGGTAAATCTCTGGTTTTACTATGTTTTAGAATGTGGATGTTACATATGGTATTAGAGCTACTAGGTCCAGTGCTAAGGCTTATGAGATTACTATGCTTGCTTATAGTCAACATTATGTGGTTAGCTAATGTTTGAAAATTTCTATGCCAAGATGGTACATTTTAAGAAGACAGCAAGAAAGTCTATTAATTCAAGTCAACATTTCCTTAAAGCAAAAAGAGAACGTGAGGTAATTATCAAAACCTTTGAGGGAACCAATGATGAGAGTGACATTTGGTTAAGTGATACTGAAACTTTGGTGAATGCCTTAACTCAAATCAAGCGAGTGAGAAGGGAAAACATGGAAAGAGTTAAGATCACTGCCAAAATCATAGAGTATATGTCAGATGAGGAAACAACTATGGTTAGGCAAGATCCCCGCATACCCCCAACTATTGAGATCATAGAAGTTAGGTTTGATAGCGAGTTAGAGTGTTATATACCTTGAGATTATGTATCTGAAAATGAGTTTGAAGGATATACTCCTCTTGAGCATGACTTTTGAAGTCATTTCTTGTATAACTGAAGGATACTCTTTACTTTTGAAATGAAAAAAAGAGTTGTTTTTGTGCCAAACTATTGTTTAAATTGAGTTTATTATGTTTAGATTTAATGGGATGCATTATAATCTTGAACTAATGGACAACTCAATATTCTCAGGTGTGAGAAATCGATAAAACATGGTTCGGACAAGAACTAACCAAGGAGAAAGTGAAGAAGAAAACCACCCGCCAAATAATAAGCAGAACCAAATCATAACCATGCTTGAGGAAACTAAGAAAAGATTGGGTGATTTGGAAAAGAAGATGGATGATAAATGGAATACTGAGGTAGGAGGTGAAAACACTCATGGTGAAAGTAGAGAAAATCATGAAGATCAAAGTAAGAGCACGGAACCTCATAAAGAGGCAAGGGATAGATTAATCTTGGAGCTCTCAAAGGATATGAAGAAAGTTACTCCACTAAAATTTTATGTGATAGAGACTTGAGATGCTGCAGAAGCTTGGTTAACAGAGATGGAAAAATATTTTGAGATAAGAAGTTATTCTGAGGTGACCAAGGCAGTATGGGGAGCATTACAACTGGTAGGAGAAGCATCCACATGGTGGATGAATAAGAAGATGGAATTGAATTTATGCTCTCTAAGGGTAACTTGGGATGAGTTCGTGGAACTCTTTCACAAGAGATGGTTACCACAACTCTTTTTTAATCAGAAACTGACTAATTTTTAGAATTTTTGACAAGGAGATATGACAGTGGTAGAATATGGATAAAAATTCACTCGATCTTGAAATATGTTCCACAATATCAAAGGATGAGAGATTAAGGATCAAAAAATTCATCATGGGCTTAAATACTCAAATTGGTGGTGAGGTGGATGTGCATGGTCCCACAACAATGGATCAAGTGTACAAGAAGGTGATAAAGCAAGAGTAAAAGCTGAAATCTATCTCATCTTATCATAATAGAAGCCACAAGAGGTTTAATGGAACTCCCAATAATCAACCCTACAAGAAAAGATATGAAAAGAGCTATGATAACAAGAGAAAAGATAAAGGACCTCAGAAGAAGAAGGGTGAATCTGGTAATGAGAAAAATAATGGTAACTACAAAAGAAATAAGGATAACAATGGGAGGACTTCAGATAAGAAAGGACCCATTAGAGGATGTTTTACTTGTGGGGGTGACCATTAAATAAACCTTTTCCCTAACAAGATTCAAAATGGTCAACATAGAGGTACTGCACTACCTACTCAGCAAGAAGCATTCCAGCAAAGGATTCATGTAGCTATCGACAATCTCCAAGCAGAATATCAAATCACACCCATTGAGATGACTGGTACTTTGTTTGGAGTCCCTATATCTATTTTGATTGATACAGGAGCCATTGAAAACTTTGTTTCTCCTAGAATTTTGAATAAATCTCCTAGAAAAGATAGGTACATGTCTAAACCATGGTCAGTAGAATATGGTAACCAATCTAAGGCTCAGGTAGAGAAATGTTTGTTTGAAGCCAAGATTGATCTTCCTAGTTTCTCAACTAAAGTAAATCTATATGTAGCCCCCCTAGGTTCCTATGATGTAATCCTAGGAATGAGTTGGTTATGGAAGCACAGAGCTAATGTAGACTATTTTTCAAAAATAGTTGAATGCTTAGATGATTTAGAAAATCAGATCCAATTCCAAGGGATTCAAAGAGAAGTTAAAATCAGACCTATTTCTGCCAAGCAATTGAAAAGGGCTAAAAAGGTTGTTAGTTATTTGTAGTCAAAATGGAACAAGTGGAGGAAGGGGTAGAAAACCCTAGTTCATCTTTTGGAGAAAAGTATCCTTTTCTTCAAGAATTTCATGATGTGTTCCCAGAAGAACCACCAAGATTGCCTCCCAACAGGGTTTTTGATTTTTCTATTGACATTAAACCAGGATCTGAACCTATATCAAAAGCACCCTACCGTATGACAACTATGGAGTTAATAGAATTGAAAGCACAGTTACAAGAATTGTTCGCAAAAGGTTTGATCAGACCTAGTGTTTCACCTTGGGGTGCTCTGATTATTTTTGCTAAGAAGAAGGATGGAACCCTTCGATTGTGTATAGATTATCGTATGCTTAATAAAGCCATGGTAAAGAACAAATATCATTTGCCACATATTGATGATTCGTTTGATCAAATGCGCACATGAAGCTACTGTGTTTTCAAAGATTGATTTACAATTAGGATATCATCAGTTAAGATTGAAGGATGAAGATATTCATAAGATAGCTTTTAGAACCAGATATGAACACTATGAGTTCATAGTGTTACCATTTGGTTTGACGAATGCACCTGCTGCATTCATGAATGTCATGAATAGTACATTTAGAGATTGTTTGGACAAGTTTGTTTTAGTCTTCCTGGATGATATACTCATTTATTCTAAGAATGAAGAAGAACATCAATGACACTTGCAATTAGTTCTACAAAGGTTAAGAGAACATAAGTTATATGGGAAACTGTCAAAGTGTACATTCTTCCAGAAAGAGAATCAATACCTAGGGCATATTATATTAGCTAATAGAATATTTGTTGATCCTGGAAAAATCACAGCTATTCTAGATTGGTTTGTACCAATAGATGTGCATGAGGTGCATAGTTTCATGGGCCTGGTAGGCTATTATAGAAAGTTTGTTCTAAATTTCTCTAGTATTCCTAGTCAAATCACTTCCCTGCAGATGAAAGGAAAGAGATTTGAATGGATAGACAAATGTCAGGATGCATTTGATCTCTTAAATGAAAAGTTAAATATAACTCCAATCTTGCAAGTTCCTGACCTCGAGGGATAATTTGAGGTAATTACAAATGCCTCAGGAGAAGGATTAGGAGGACTGCTTATGTAAGATGGAAGAGTTATAGAATATGAGTCAAGGAAATTGAAATCCTATGAGAAAAATTATGTACCACATGATCTAGAATTGGCAGCAGTAATCATGCCTTGTAGATGTGGAGACACTATTTGTTGGGGAAGACTTTGTACTTAAATCAAACCATCAAAATCTTAAGTATATTTTCTCTCAACCACATTTGAATGCCCGACAAAGGAGATGGTTAGAATTGATATCTGAATATGAATTTGAGATAAACTACATCAAAGGAAAAGAGGATAGAGTAGCTAATGCTTTGAGCCACAGAAGACATATAGCTTCTATTGTTTCTATTTGTGGAAGTTTCAAGGATTTGGAGTTGCAAAATTTGTCTAGTGATGAGTTTTATGAGCAGGTTAAGCAGGCTTTGAAAGACAATCCTAGAGATCTAAGGTATGATGGTTTTCTATTTGAGTCAGATGGACTATTGAGGTATAAAGATAGAATTTATGTTCCTGATTCAGCTAGATTGAGGGATCTAGTATGGAAAGAAGTTCATACTGCACCATATTCTAGACATCTAGGAGTAAGCAAACTTCTAGCAGATGTTAAACCTCTTTATTTCTAGAAAGGAATGAAGAATGATGTTGCAAGATTTGTAGCAAGCTGTTTAGAATGTCAAAGGGTAAAAGAAAAGCATCAACACCCCAGAGGATTGTTGTACCCTCATGATGTGCCAGAGTGGAAATGACAAGTTATTAGCATAGATTTTGTTTAGGGTCTTCCTATGTCACAAAATAAACATGATACCATTTTAGTGGTGGTTGATAAACTCACAAAGGTAGCACATTTCATACCATGGAATTTGACTATTGGAGCACCTGTGTTAGCTCACAAATTTGTGCAAGAGGTGTTTAGATTGCATTGTATCCCTAAAAAGATTATCTCAGATAGAGATGCACGTATAATGTCAAGGTTTTGGCAAACTTTGTTTGCTGCTCTAGGGACTAAACTCAATGTGAGTATAGCTTACCATCCTAAAACCAATGGGAAAACTAAGAGAGTTAACCAAGTCTCGGAAGACTTGTTGTGAATGTATTGCATGGATCAGCAATACAAGTGGGAAGAATGCTTACCACTTGTGGAATTTTCTTACATCAATTCCTATCATTCCGCTATTAAGATGGCGCCATTCAAAGCATTGTATGGAAGAAGATGTCGAACTCCTATAAGATAGGATAAGCTAGAGGATAGGATTATCATCAAACTAGAAATGCTAGCTAAAATGGAGGAGAAAGTAAAGTTGATCAAAAAAAGATTGGCAGAAGCCAATGATAAGCAAAAGAGCTATGCGGATGTAAAGTGTATTCCGAGGCAATTCTCTATTGGAGAAAAAGTTCTTTTTAGGGTCAAACCTCAGAAAAGTTCTATCAAGTTTGGGAAGTGTTCTAAGCTAGCCCCTCGATATGTGGGACTCTTTGAAGTGCTTGAAGTAGTCAATATGGTTGCCTATAGAATTGCTCTACCACCAATCTTATCTAGAATGCACAATGTTTTTCATGTGTCTTATTTGAAAAAATATATTGCAGGTGATAATCATATTTTGACTTGGAATTCTTTATAGATGCAAGACCTAGGGGTGGTCATGATTGAGCCACTGAAGGTGTTAAAAACGTGTAAGCTACGCTTGCATAACAAAGAGGTCTTACAATCCAAGGTCCAATGGGAGCAATATGCTGAGGAAAATGCTACATGGGAGGATTACCATAAATTTTATCCAAAGTTTCCTCATTTATTTACTAATGTTACCAGTTGAAAACAATGAACTTTCTTTTTAGTTACTTTTTGATACTTTATATCATAGAGGACGATGAGTCTTTAGGGGAAGGATATGTTACATCCCTAATTTTTGTCATGCTATACTTTTACTTTTTACTTGGACATAAGTAAATTTGTTATAATATTTAGATTAATGACAAGGAAAGAAATGGATTATATTGAATGACATTTATGAAATTATGGAAATGATTATGATATTATCGATTTAATATTTGCATTATGAGATTTGATCTATTATTTGAATAATGATGCACTGATCATAATTTCTTTGGTAACAAGTTTGATACAGGATTACAGGTTTTCAGATGACTCTTGAAGAAAAGAGAGAGAGTATCTTTCCAGGAGATAGATATAGACCTTGAGTTACAAGTGGTTTATTTGCCGAATCAAGTATAAAAGTGTTTAATGGAAATGTGAACCAATGTATTGTAAGAGGTGAGTCTTGTCTTGTCAGTTTGCTTCTGAACCTAATCGACAGGTAGTCGATATTATTTGCAAATATTTCTAAGTCGTAGTAAGTCGTCTTAGTCGTTAATAACATTAATGACATAGTTTAGGTGTGATTTGTGACTATTTACGTTTAACATAAATATTATGATGTTATTATCGTAAAAAGGTTTTCTTATCATTATTAAGTTCCTTGAGGTGTAATAAATGATTCTTAACATTAAGATGTTTTTGTCGAGTTAAGAAGATGTGAATATTGTCGGCAGATTGTGATGGGGAGACAAGCTCAACCCAATCACAATATCTGTAATCCATTGTTTAAATATTACTATTATATTGATAAAACAATAACTATCTAATATAGAGGTGATGCTATGAGAATCATATTTGATGTAATCAAATATATAAATCCATATGCAATGAGTGAGGATAATACCTCATAATGAGTCGATGATGATATACTTGAGTAGTCGAAGGCTTACATTTAGGAAGAGTCTTCAAAAATGTTAGTGGTGGATCGAACCACTTATTAGAGATCCTTTAATGATCAACATATTTTAAGTGATGTGTCAGCCTCATTCAAAAGAGGAGGACTATGGAATAACCACCACAACCGACGAGCCAAGAAACAACTATCTCACATTGACAAGTGGGAACTATGCTTAAACGTGGTGTTAGTTAAGACTAAATTGTGATGGACTATTACATAGTCATTAAAGTTAGCAACTGTATCTAAGTGGAGGTGCAAAGTAAGGTGACTAAAAAGGAGTTGTACTTGAGTCATTAACAACAATGAATTAGATTGAGCCGTGGTTGTTATGTTAAAAAAAAGGTGAAAAACTTAAGAGCAAGGCATCGAATAGAAACAAAAAGAAGAGTCGTGGAAAAAAGAGATAGGGATTAGGCAATCAGAAGAGTCTATTATTGTGTCTTGGTGTACATATTATCAACTCAAGCCATTGATTACCAAGTATTCTTTAGTTTCCTATGTTTATTAACAGTGAGCAAATCAGCTAATTCTTTTTAGACTGTCTACTATTGAGTCTTGGGCAATTATGTGAGTACGCCAGAGAGGTATCACCTCCTATATGTTTTGAGTATTTAGTCATAAACTATTAAGTGTTAGTTAGGGAAATGTAGATAACATTTTAAAGTAAACTATTCTGATCTAAAACTGATTAGGCAACAAATGCAAAGTATATGGCCTATGCTTGGTAAAACAAGTGAGTACTCTATTACAATATTCTAAATCGACCATTTGCTTATTGATTGTAAATCCGATAATCATATCAAATCTTAGTATGGAGGATAAAACATTCATCATAGTAAGAGGTTGTCATAGTTCTCATGAGCTATGAAAACAATCTCCTTATTGAATTAAGTTTGTAGTAAATACCAATGAAGTGATTTTGAGATAACCATACAATAGACTCTCGAATTTTATAGTGATGACTGAGTTTTGATAATATACTCTTAGACTTGAGTAGTATAGTTTGACCTTGAGTCGAGATAAAACTCACTTAAAGTATTTGTCTTTTTTAGATTATATATATATATATATATATATATAAAGGAAATGATATCCATCGATGAGAACTTAGATTCATAGGAATCTTTAGTAAACTATTGTATCTCATTAAATGAAAGTAACTTAGTTATATTATGGTAGATGGAAATAAGGTTTATGGGAGAACCCTTATATATTTATTTATCCTTTCGATAATATTATTCTTGGAAAGATCCAATACAATGGAGTAGACCAAGTCTATTAGAAAATGACCTTGTAGGGAGATGTATATAGGGTATGTTTTGTTATATCACATTATCAAAGGTATTCTACATTCCTTGTATAGGAAATTTTATCTATTTAAGAACTATAGTATTCTTAACCTTGGTTGAGTTAATCAAGGATTATTTGTTAACCTAGAACTCCTAGATAAGAGATATGGTTATATTGAAATATCATATTAATAAAGGATATTAGGTAAACCCTATAATCAGTTATAAAAGTGAATGGTTATGTCATATAGACTTATTTAAGTCAAGATACTATTATAATGAAACGATGATTAAACTATCTACATGGTCATAGTTCGTGTGAATAAACTGCGAGAATACGACAGTATCCAAGTCAAGTAGGGGTGGGTGAACACAGTGACTATGTTCATTATGAATGATACTATTATTAAAAATTTTGGCCAAAGTAATGCATTTTTTTTCTGCATGCATTGTCGGTTCACTGTATTCGGATTCTTCATCCTATCAGAAATCATAATTAGCTAGAGGGTATCTAGGGTTGTATGGTTGATAGAGTTGAGTAGAATACAACACTATGTACTCAGGAAAGTCAAATTACTACTAGTAACCTAAGGTCTATATTCCTCATGAAGGGTAGGGCCACTTCGTATGTGGAAGATGTGTGGGAGACCGCTGGTCTATGGATGGAGGTAAATCACTGGAAAGATACTCTCTCCATGTAGGAAACATGCCAGGACTTGTGATAAATATGTCAGATATTTAGAAGTAGTATTTATTCTAAAATTTGTATATGTAATTGATTTACATTTGTAAATATTGTAATTGAGAAAGATAATATGGTTTATTGTATTTTGTAAAAAGAACTCTTGTAATTGTAGTTACATGATTATATGTTGAATAAAAGAAAAATTTTCTCTATCTCATTTTTACCTTGTTGATTTAATCTATGGTAAATTTCTAGTTTTACTATGTTTTAGAACGTGGATGTGTTGATCATGATGTTACTCACAAGAAAACATGAAATAAAAGTTACACAACAACCTTTATTTATCTTGAAAGATACGATGAATTCAAAGAATTCATGATCCCAAGTCTCCGTTGATTAGTTCATAATCTACTAAGGTTACTTAGTGGTTGATGTGTGTTGTTATTTTCCATTTCAAGGGGTCTTACATTTGTTTGAATGATTAGTAGATTCTATTCCCTGTAGATTTGCTAGACAGAGAGGTTATTTCTACAAAGTATATTTACTCAAATAACATGTTTGTACTTAGATCTTTGCATGATATTTATCAATTTAACATGCTTTAACTCTGAATATGCTATGTATTTTTAATTATCTACGAGATTTCAGCATATTTCATGTTATTTGCAATTATGATGGTGAATTACTCTGAAATTCGATGAAAATTAAAATAATATTTCAAATTTTGGTGAATATTTAGCTATTGAACCACAAACATACCAAATACATTCATTAGGAGAAGAAATCAAACTATATTTTCACCAGGATGTTCCACAGCTAGATACAGATGATGCTAACTTCAAAGGATGAGGAATGAAAACAACACATGTAGACTGACAAGCACTCCAAGGGATGCAGCTGATCAAAGCATGTATCAAGATTATCAAACTTAGATTACTCAAGATTTATGATAGTTTGTAATCAAATTGTCTTCTCTTTCATTCAGTATGCAAAACATGTATGTTTACAACAACTTTGAAATAAGTCCTGTGTATGTGCAGGATCATCGCGGGCCAAACAGTGGCAATAGGAAAAAAATCGTGTTTTTACTTAGCCAAATTCGTGACTTGGCAAAGTTTGACTTTGAAACGAATATCTGTTTTGGTTTGGTTTTGGTTTGGTACCAAACCAAAACAGATATCCGTTTTGAGAATGGATATCCGTTCTCAAAACGGATATCCGTTCTCAAAATGGATATCCGTTTTCTTTTCTCTATTGTTTTCATTGTTTTTTATTTTATTATTTTAGCATTTTACTATTTAGGCATTTTAGCTATAAAATACAATCTAAATTTTAGAAAGACTGTATCATATGAAAGGGGCAACCTTGTCATCTTTTGGAATGCATGATTTCTTTTAGTTCCATCCATTTTGGCATCATTTATTCTTGTGATTGAGAGTTCTCTCCACCCCTGATTGAACCATTACTTCCCCTAACTAATTCTCCTATCCTCTTGACTCTCAATAAATTCTTTAGTCCACTCTTAATAAGTCTTCTATAATCTCTCAATCAATTATTTAGTCCACTCCCAATTAGTCTTCTATAATCTCTCAATCAATTCTTTAGTCCACTCCCAACCAACCACACCATTCATGTTGCTTCTTCTACTATTAATACATCTCTCACCATCATTTTTAGGGGAGACTATCCATTTCTTCCATTTATGTCAAATTCTTGTTAATATCTCTTATTCCATTTTCCATTGATCCCAACACATCATGGATAGTGAGTCACCTCAAAAGAGTTAAGCCATATTTTCATTACAACCCCCACAATAATTATTATACTTTTACAGTCCTAACTTTTTGAGCCTTTTCCATTTCAATTTTAAGGATTTGAAGGTTCTTACACTCTCCATAAAATCTCCAAGTTCTCAAGGCATCCTTATTCTTCCCATTGTCATCAAGAGGATGTTCTAATTTCTACAAAGGAGGATACCAAAATGTTGGATCCTTGAGGACAAAAGCTAGCATAGGTGTCATAAAAAGATTCCTTGAAGCTTCGCATGTTCTTTACATTATTTTAAAAAGATTTCAGTAGTAATTAGAAAACTTAAATTTGCCTAAGAAAAGTAACAATTTGTTGCCTCTTGTTGCCTCTTCTTGGTTATTTTAAAAAGCAACAAGGTGAAGTGACACATCCATATGACCAGCATCAAGAAGAACAACAGGAAGTGTATTTGGATCTTGGAAAAGATCAGGAAACAGAGGAACATCCAGTTGATGAGAATAAAGAGCAAGATAAAGAACAACCGGATGACTGAGATAAAGAGCTCGATGTGGAACATTATATGACATAGAACCAACAAGATGAACATCAAGTTGAACAATGAAAAAGTGGTATTAGTTGCACCTATATAGAGAAGTGGTTTAGAGGTTGGTTAGGGGAATTATTTAGGGTTTAGTGGTTTAGGGTTGCTCGCATTTAGGGGTTTAGGGTTTACAGTTTAAAGAGAGATAGAGAGAGGGGACTAAAAGAGTTTCGGAGAGATAGAGGAGACAGAGGGGAGAGATAGGGAGATAGAGAGTGAGAGGCATGTCCAAAGACATAGAGAGAGAGAGAGAGAGATTGAGAGGTAGAGGGATATTAGAGATAGGGAGATAGAGGTTTAGGGTTGCTTGGGTTTAGGGGCATTATTTAGGGTTGATGGTTTAGGGTCTTGGGGTTAGGGGTTAAGGTTTAGAGGTCTAGGGTTTAGGGTTTAGAGAGAGATAAAGGACCAATAGGGAGATATAGAGGAGTCCGAGGGGAGAGATAGGGAGATAAAGAGTGAGGGACATGGCAAGAGATAGTGAGAGAGATTGAGAGGTAGAGGGACAAAGGTGATAGGGAGATAGGGGAGAGATAGGGAGATAGTGGTTTATGGTTACTTGGGTTTAGGGTTTAGGGGTTTGGGGTTTAAGGTTTCTCAGGTTTAGGGGTTAGGGTTTAGGGGCATTATAATTTAGGGTTTAGGATTTATTATTTAGGGGTTAGGGGTTAGGTTTAGAGGTTTAGGGTTTTGGATTTAGGGTTTATAGAGAGAGAGGAATGATAGGGAGATATAGAGGAGTCTGAGGGGAGAGATAGGGATAAAAAGAGTGAGGGACATGGCTAGAGACATAGGGAGAGAGATTGAGAGGTAGAGGGACAAAGGTGGTAGGGAAATAGGGGAGAGATAGGGAGATAGTGGTTTAGGGTTACTTGGGTTTAGGGTTTCGGGGTTTAGGGTTTCTCAGGTTTAGGGGTTAGGGGTTAGGGTTTAGGGGAATTATTTAGGGTTTAGGATTTAAATTGTTTAGGGGTTAGGGGTTACGTTTAGAGGTTTAGGGCTTTGGATTTAGGGTTTATAGAGAGAGAGGAATGATAGGGAGATAGAGAGAGGAGATCAAGGAGAGAGATAAGGAGATAAAGAGTGAGGCACATGGCCAGGGACATAGGGAGAGAGATCAAGAGAGGTAGAGGGATGATAGAGATAGGGAGATAGGGGAGAGATAGGGAGATATAGGTTTAGAGTTGATTGGATTTCAGGTGTACCTGGGTTTAGGGTTTCTTAGATTTGTAGATAGCTAGATAGAAAGAGAGAGGAGACAGATAGGGAGAGATGGAGGTGACAAAGGGGAGAGATAAGGAGATAGAGAGTGAGCGAGATGTCCAGAGAAATAGGGAGAAGGATTGAGAGGTAGAGATCGATGATAGAGATAGGGTTTAGGGTTTAGGGGTTCGGGGTTAAGGTTTAGGGGCATTATTTAGGGTTTAGGGTTTATGGTTTAGGGGTTAAGGTTTAGAGGTTTAGGGTTTAGTGTTTAGAGAGAGAAGACAATTAGGGAGATATAGAGTGAGGGACATGGCCAAAGCATAGGGAGAGAGATTGAGACCTGGTAGAGGAATGATAGTAATGGGGAGATAGTGAGATAGGGAGATAGAGAGATAGAGGTTTAGGGTTTCTTGGGTTTAGTGTTTAGGATTTAGGGGTTTATGGTTTCTCAAGTTTAGGGTTTAGGGGTTAGGAAATAAGGGTTAGGGGTTAGGGGTTAGGTTTAATCATGTGTTAATATAGGTTGTGGAGTGAGAAATGGGTGGTATGGGAGATCGAAAGACTAGTTTAAAGTTGGGCCGATGGATATATGTCACAATGAAAGGTTCAAAGGCTCGTCAAAAGTGGAGTGATCGGAGCATCGGTATAAGAATTTTTGAGTTGGTCGATAGTGTTTATCTTGCCGATAGGAAGAATGTATATGATTTGATGTTATTTGGGACTTTGAGAAGCTTTCTTAAAGCTGATTAAGCTTTAATCTATTTGAACTATGGGTTTTGATGGGTATTTCATCGTGTTTTGAGAGCTTCCACTATGTGCTCTGCATCAGACCAATAGGGAGATATAGAGGAGTCCGAGGGGAGAGATAGGGAGATAAAGAGTGAGTGACATGGCAAGAGACATAGAGAGACAGATCGAGAGGTAGTTGGACAAAGGTGATAGGGAGATAGGGGAGAGATAGGGAGATAGTGGTTTATGGTTACTTGGGTTTAGGGTTTAGGGGTTTGGGGTTTACGGTTTAGGGGATTAGGGTTTCTCAGGTTTAGGGGTTAGGGGTTAGGGTTTAGGGGCATTATTTAGGGTTTAGGATTTAAATTGTTTAGGGGTTAGGTTTAGAGGTTTAGTGTTTTGGATTTAGGGTTTATAGAGTGAGAGGAATGATAGGGAGATAGAGAGAGGAGACCGAGGAGAGAGATAAGGAGATAGAGAGTGAGGCACATGGCCAGGGACATAGGGAGAGATCAAGAGAGGTAGAGGGATGATAGAGATAGGGAGATAGGGGAGAGATAGCGAGATATAGGTTTAGAGTTGATTGGATTTAGGGTGTACCTGGGTTTAGGGTTGCTCAGTTTTGGAGATAGCTAGATAGAAAGAGAGACGAGACAGATAGGGAGAGATAGAGGTGACAAAGGGAAGAGATAAGGAGATAGAAAGTGAGCGAGAGAGATTGAGAGGTAGAGGGACAAAGGTGATAGGGAGATAGGGGAGAGATAGGGAGATAGTGGTTTATGGTTACTTGGGTTTAGGGTTTAGGGGTTTGGGGTTTAGGGTTTCTCAGGTTTAGGGGTTAGGGGTTAGGGTTTAGGGGCATTATAATTTAGGGTTTAGGATTTATTGTTTAGGGTTTAGGGGTTAGGTTTAGAGGTTTAGGGTTTTGGATTTAGGGTTTATAGAGAGAGAGGAATGATAGGGAGATATAGAGGAGTCTGAGGGGAGGGATAGGGAGATAGAGAGTGAGGGACATGGCTAGAGACATAGGGAGAGAGATTGAGAGGTAGAGGGACACAGGTGGTAGGGAAATAGGAGAGAGATAGGTAGATAGTGGTTTAGGGGTTTGGGGTTTAAGGTTTAGGGTTTTAGGGTTTCTCAGGTTTAGGGGTCAGGGGTTAGGGTTTAGGGGAATTATTTAGGGTTTCGGATTTAAATTGTTTAGGGGTTAGGGGTTAGGTTTAGAGGTTTAGGGTTTATAGAGAGAGGAATTATAGGGAGATAGAGAGAGGAGATGGAGGAGAGAGATAAGGAGATAGAGAGTGAGGCACATGGCCAGGGACATAGGGAGAGAGATTAAGAGAGGTAGAGGGATGATAGAGATAGGGAGATAGGGGAGAGATAGGGAGATATAGGTTTAGAGTTGAATGGATTTAGGGTGTACCTGGGTTTAGGGTTTCTCAGTTTCAGAGATAGCTAGATAGAAAGAGAGAGGAGACAGATAGGGAGAGATAGAGGTGACAAAGGGGAGAGATAAGGAGATAGAGAGTGAGCGAGAGAGATTGAGAGGTAGAGGGACAAAGGTGATAGGGAGATAGGGGAGAGATAGGGAGATAGTGGTTTATGGTTACTTGGGTTTAGGGTTTAGGGGTTTGGGGTTTAGGGTTTCTCAGGTTTAGGGGTTAGGGGTTAGGGTTTAGGGGCATTATAATTTAGGGTTTAGGATTTATTGTTTAGGGGTTAGGGGTTAGGTTTAGAGGTTTAGGGTTTTGGATTTAGGGTTTAGATAGAAAGAGAGAGGAGACAGATAGGGAGAGATAGAGGTGACAAAGGGGAGAGATAGGGAGATAGAGAGTGAGCGATATGTCTAGAGAAATAGGGAGAAGGATTGAGAGGTAGAAGGATGATAGAGATAGGGAGATAAGGGAGAGATAGGAGATAGACTTTAGGGTTGCTCATGTTTAGGGTTTAGGGGTTAAGGTTTAGAGCTTTAGGGTTTAGTGTTTAGATAGAGAGGACCAATAGGGAGATATAGAGTGAGGGACATGGCTAAAGCATAGGGAGAGAGATTAAGAGGTAGAGGCATGATAGTGATGGGGAGATAGTGAGATAGGGAGATAGAGCTCGATAGAGGTTTAGGGTTTCTTGGGTTTAGTGTTTAGGATTTAGGGGTTTATGGTTTCTCAAGTTTAGGGTTTAGGAGTTAAGAAATAGGGGTTAGGGGTTAGGGGTTAGGTTTAATCATGCATCCCAGTCATTCCCCTATCATTCCTATATATCCTATCTCTCCCCTCTATCTTTCCCTCTCCCTTATCGACAAAGCAAATGGAAACAAGAAAACTAGGACTCCCTTTCTCAGGTTTAGGGTTTAGGGCTTAGGGGAATTATTTAGGGTTTATGGTTTAGGGGTTAGGGTTTAGTATTTGGAAGAATTATTTAGGGTTACTTGGGTTTAGGGTTTAGGGGTATTATTTAGGGTTTACGGTTGCATGTCAAAAGTAGTCTCTCTCTCTCTCTAAATTCGTAAACCCTAAATAATGGCCCTAATCCCTAACCCCTAACCCGCATCTACCTCTCTCCTGTATCTATTCAAAAGTGCCTTTAAAATACTATGAGATACCTTAGTATAAGTAAATCATATAAAAATCAAATATATATATCATCATAATCCTATATAAATTTTGATAGTATTTTATAGCTAAAATGCCTAAATACTTAAAATGTATGCAATGGTAAAATAATAAAATAAAAAAAATGAAATACAATAAGGAAAAGGAAAACGGATATCCGTTTCCAAAACAGATATCCGTTTTGGAGATCATAAAAAGCAAAAAAGACTGCATTTTTGCAAACCCGCGGCTTGCAAAAACACAGTCTCATCTTCAAAAAAATGGATATCAGCTCTGAGGAATGGATATCTGATCCAAAGAGGTAAGATTTCATGCATTTTTTTGGTTTGTTTTGTATTTTCAAGCAATTTTTTTGGTTTTATGCTAAGTGGGTATGTTTTATAATTTAATTAGGTAAAATGGATGCACAAAATGAAAACCCAAACCCTCCACCACCAAACCCTCCCCCTCCAATAGTAGAAGAGAATATTCAAAGAAATATTGATCATATAAGAAGGATCATAGAAATGTATCGCCGCCACCCTCGACTGTCTATAATGACATCGAATTTAGAGGGAATCATTAATCACATTCAAACCTTGTCCACCCAACACGAATCATTTCGGCAATTGCGAGAAGCCAAGAAGGCCGAATATGCTGACGGTTTGTCATATGAGGAAGTCAAAGATTTAGAGATTACAAAAACTATGTTGGCCCAACACTTTGTCAATCCTAAAACTGGATTGCATGTTGATGTCCGTAAACCCAAATTTTCAATCAAATGGTGTATTCATGAGGGCATTAGTCAAAACTTTTGGGATCGTTGGTGGATGGTTTTTGATAAACCACCCAACAACAATTTAGATGTGCCTTTGTATTTCCTCCGTAAACTCTATGCAAAGTTCGTCATGGGTCAACATGTTAATTATTTTGATTTTAGAGAGTTTCAAGGAGTGGGCAGAGGAATGCCTCAAGATAGACCTAGGGCAATTAGACAAGTACAAGGTCCATATATTCCCCCTCCTACTATCCCTTCTCCACCCCCAATGCAGCACCCAGACGTTGTTGCAAGTGCAACACAACAGGGCCTTAGTGCCATACACTCTTTGACTGAGCATTTGATCATACAGACATCTCCGTTTGCACAAGCACATGATGAAGGTGATGATATTGGATCACTTGGTACCACTAGACCGTCATCGTCCAGACATATATGTGTGCCCCATCATTGCATTTCTTGCAATCATTTATGCTTGGGTCCTAATATGGAGAGTAGTGAGACACCGTTGAACACATCAGAGTATGATCTCCATTCACGAGATGAGGCAATGGGGTCCAGAACTCAAGCTGAGGGGTCAGGGACAAGAGTAGAAGCTACTGGATCAGTAAACATTAGAGAAGGAGAAATGCATGAGCAATCTTTTGTGTAGGTAAAATTTAAAGTTAAATTTTATGGTCTATTCCATTTGAATATATAAACAACTTTATTAGTACTAATGTATCTAAGTGGGATAACAGTTGATGACAGAGGAGGAGTTGACAGAAGTTCATCATGCAACTTTGTCTGCCATCCAATTTGGCTTGGACTTGCCAGTATAAATTGTTGTACACATTAACTTTTTTTTATGCATTTATTTCTTTGTGAGTAATTATATATTAATTTATATCTTGATGTTAATTTTATTTTATAGCCAATCAAAAATGTGAATGATGTGGCATCTTTGCCAATAGTCTTTTCTTGAACCCCTGATCGACCCAAGGGACTATCATTTGCAGAATGGCTTTCTCAACGCCAACAAAGGGTGGAGGTAATTTGATTGAATTGTACTTTAATTGATAATTTAGAAAACTTAAATATTTGATTATAGTCATTTAGAGTCTTACATTCTTGTCCTTTTTAATTGATGCAAGAGGCCTCGATGGTGGTATGTGCTTGTTTTCTAGTAGATAAGTTTTTGTGTAGTGCATTTCCTATTTTAAATGTATGCATTTCCTATTTTGTTTAATAACTATATATTAATTTATTTCAATGTTACTTTGCTTTTATGTAGTCTATTGAGAATGTGAGTGATGTGCCACCTTTGCCATCATGCTTCATTAGGACACCTAATCGTCTTAAGAGAAAATCATTTGCAGAATGATTGTCCGAACAACAACATAGAGTTGAGGTAATTGAATTGAATTTTTCTAAATAATTGATATTTTTTCTAAATAAATGAAAGTTCTTAATTGTAGTAGATAAGAATCTATTTACTAACTTTAACTTGTGTTTTGACTTGTTAATGCAAGAAACTTCACCTCCATCAATTACTAGACATTTTGGTACAAAGAGGACACTTTTTCAGGATCCATCACAGATTGTGGATACATCACAGATTGTGGATCCATCATAGATTATGGATACATCACAGATTGTGGATCCATCACAGATTGAGGGTCAAGTGGACTTGTAGTATTTGATGTAGCTATTTGGCATGTAGATTGTAAATAGATTTTGAGACATGGCATATGCCACATTTTGTAAAAAATATTTTGAGTTGGCATATTTGCCAAATTTTTGTATATGTCTACCATTATGGACTAGATTTTAATGTATATACACCTTGATATACAATATAATTTAAATTCCTTATGTGCAAGTCATGATACTTCCCATGATGCCATACATTATGATGATAGTTCTTTAGTCCATTGATGATATGTTTAGCATTGAGAATGGTTTTAGATCAAGAGAATGGTTTTAGATCAATAGAATCAATATGAAAAAATTCCTTATATATGCCCTAATCAAATAAGGTCATGATAAACCATTTCATCATGTATTTAGTCTTCATCTTGTCAAATTTTGTAAATATGTCAAAGTTGTCATATGAAAAATGTAAAAAAAACACAAAAGTATGGAAGATGTATAGTCAAGTACTCAAGAGTCAGTTGGAGACTATTGGTTTCCCTCAAATCATGTATAAATATGTATAAACTTGATGGAGTTAGCTTGTCATTGAGTCAAAAAGGTATTGATGGTTTGGAGTTACTTTAGTGTGTTCATATTGATAATATGTTCTCAAGAGAGTTTCGAGAATGTTTCAAGGATGCAGAGTGTTTCAAGATATCTTTAGGATGAATATTTGATATCAATATGGTTTTGAGATTGAATTGGTGCCTTCATACATTAGGAATTGTCAGTTGATCATATGGACAGAATAAGTGTTGTCAGTTGAGTTGGCTTGTTTAGTTGAGTTGAAGAGGGATGTATGGATGGTCTCTATGAAGGCCAAATTGAAGAGTGAGAAGAATTATACACCCATTTTTAATCCTTCCAACTATTTCTCTTTCTGGTGTTTCTATGATCGTAATAAGGATGAGTGTGCTAATCAAAATACATCTTCATAGCCTAAGGGTGAGTGTTTCTTGTAATTCCCTAATTAGGCCCCAACTACTTCTTGGATGTCTAGAAGAAGTGCTTATTTGAGTATGGTGTAAAATGTTAGAACAATGATGAAAAGAAGAAGGGAAAGTCTAATAAGAGGTGAGACAAGTACTCAATCTCTCACTCCTCTCATTTTATTGATTCTAGCCAAGCTTATTTAGATTCATCAAAGATGAACCTTTTTAGTGGAGTGGTAGGCTGATCATAGATATCAATGTGGATGATAATCTAAGTTATGAGTGTCTCGTTTCTACTCACTTGGGCCAATATTCTTACCTTCTAGTCAAGACTTAGGGGTAAACAACTCCAAATTTTACATGGACTTTTAATGGAATATCCCCTCCAATGTGTAGCTTCAACCTTACTTATGATTGAGGAGCTCTGATCTCTTTGGAGTATCCCCTTTTGGAACTTGGTTCAACTATGTCTCTATCAATAATTAGTCACTTTTTTAAGCTTGGTTTCACCTAGGAGGATCATGTATGGAAGGTGTGTCATCTTTTGTTTACTTTTTGAACCCAACATCAAGAGCCTCCCTTAAGATTTAATCCATAAAAGATGGCTCAACACTAAATATCATGTCCATGTAGGTGTTTGACTAGCTTTAGATAAGTCATAGAAAGTTTTAAGACACACCATAATTGTGTTGGTTTCAAAATCATAGTTTTTCTTGTGGGAAACATAAATCTTTGGGTCAAGCCTAGTCCTAAAACAATTCATGTTGAGTTTTGCATTCTAAGTCTTGACTTATCACATAATATGATTTTGGGATGTCTTTGGACTATTGCTATGTAGGTTTTCCTTCTACCACTCAAGGTGGTTCAATTTCTCCATGAGGGAAAACTTCATGTTAAGGAGGTTGATGTTAATCCTTAGGAAAGGATTCATGATAAAACCCACTCATGAGTGGATTCCTTGGCAAAGTCAACCCCTGATACTCATTGTATATCCTACCTAGTAAACAATGACCAATTCAATCCAACATACTAAAGGAAGTATTTTAATTCTTTTGTGACACCTATTTACCTCAAGGAGAATCATGCACTCTCTTTCTTGTGCTCCTCCATAGTCTCTTTTTAGGGTATATGTTTAACAATGTCCCCCTTAAATTGGAGAACTCAGTCCTCTTTCATGTTCTTAAGATTTCCACCCCTATATGAGCAAGGCATATGCCTTCTCTAAGTACATTTTCTCCCTCTAGATTTATAATGAATGTTATCACATTATCATCAAGGTTCACTCCTTTGAATAATGTTGTTACTATAAGAACCTCATGAAATCTTCCTACAAGGATTTGCTCCTTTTCATCTCTCCTACCATATTAGATATCTTTTGATGCCTTCTTGAGTGATTACTACACTAGCCCTTTTGAGATTGGCATAGCCATTAGAGGATGAGAATTTGGATCAAAATATTCTACCCATGCTTGGTTTCTTTGAGGAAGGAAATACCATGGCCAAGGAAGATGTTTTTGAGGAGAACTTGGGCCCCACATCTAAATTAAAGATTACATATATTGGCAATGCAATATTCCACATCTTGTTTGGATTACCACTATCCTACACAAATTACTAATTATATTTTCCTAAGAGTATTCTAACATTCCCTCTTCTATCATTCCCTTATCCATCTTCATAGAAATTGCTTAGTAAACATATCCTTATGCATACAATTTTCTCCTTTAAAGGTGCATAAGACTATACATGCCACACACTATATTGTTTCACAGTTGAGGATGTTTTGAGCTATTGTCAGATCTTTGTTCTCCTACCTTGATTATCACTGGTTACTCACTCTTCAAGTTTTGGTTAAAGAAAGGTTTTTCAATTTCTAAGATTTAAGGTCATTTCACTTATGTTGACCGGCCAAAGGGTTATTATACATTGTGACCACTGGCCCCATCTTTCTTCATCGGGTGGCAAAGTCTAAATCAAGGCAAACGGTCAAGTTCGGTGGTTTTTGTTTTTAAAAAAACTTTATCACCTTTTAAAGAAAAGGCACGAGTGGGAAAATTTTTTAAAAATTGGAGCATGGAGCCCGCGATGAAAAATATTTTGCAGATCCCTGAGACCAAAAAACTGCCAAACTTTGACCGGGCAGTTCTCAGAATTCGTGACAGTAATTTATGCTTTGTTTGGACCTACAGGTGCACATGGCATCCTTCCACAATAACCTCTCTCATTTTTGGTCAACTCCATTCCGTTTGACCGTGTTGAAATCAAACGCATTGGCACAAAATGCTTCAATTTGATGCAGTGGAAAGGTGCTAGGTGCGACATTTTTCATTCCATAGCTCATGGGGTCGAACAGACTGTGCGAACACGTTGGGGTGGGGGGGTAAATGCTAGGGGAGGTCTCGATTCATGCGCCAAGCGTCCCAGTCATTCCGGGCAAGAGGCTACCGGCAAAGTCCCTTAAGATCCCTGAGACCAAAAAACTGCCAAACTTTGATGGTGCAGTTCTCAGAATTCATGAAAGTTGGGAATGTTCTGTTTGGACCTACAGGTGCACGTGACATCCTTCCACAATAACCTCTCTCATTTTTGGTCAGCTCCATTCCGTTTGACCGTGTTGAAATCAAACGCATTGGCACAAAATGCTTCAATTTGATGCAGTGGAAAGGTGCTAGGTGCGACATTTTTCATTCCATAGCTCGTGCGGTCGAACGGACTATGCCAATGCATCAGGGTGGGTGGGTAAATGCTAGTGGAGGTCTCGTTTCATGCACCAAGCGTCCCAGTCATTCCGGGCAAGAGGCTATCGGCAAAGTCCCTTAAGATCCCTGAGACCAAAAAACTGCCAAACTTTGACGCGGCAGTTCTCAGAATTCGTGAAAGTTGGGAATGTTATGTTTCAACCTATAGGTGTATGTGACATCCTTCCACAATAACCTCTCTCATTTCTAGTCAACTCCATTCCATTTGACCGTGTTGAAATCAAATGCATTGGCGCAAAATGCTTCAATTTGATGCAGTGGAAAGGTGCTAGGTGCGACATTTTTCATTCCATAGCTCATGGGGTCGAACGGATTACGCCAACGTGTCGGGGTGGGGGGGTAAATGCTAGGGGAGGTCTTGTTTCATGTGCCAAGCGTCCTAGTCATTCCGGGCAAGAGGCTACCGGCAAAGTCCCTTAAGATCCCTGAGACCAAAAAACTGCCAAACTTTGACCGGGTAGTTCTCAGAATTTGTGATAGTTGGGAATACTCTGTTTGGACCTACAGGTGCATGTGGCATCCTTCCACAATAACCTCTCTCATTTTTGGTCAACTCCATTCCGTTTGATCGTGTTGAAATCAAACGCATTGGCGCAAAATGCTTCAATTTGATGTAGTGAAAAGGTGCTAGGTGCGATATTTTTCATTCCATAGCTCATGGACTTGAACGGACTATGCCAACGTGTCAGGGTGGGTGGGTAAATGCTAGTAGAAGTTTTGTTTCACGCGCCAAGTGTCCCAGTCGTTCCGAGCTGTAAGCTACCGGCAAAGTCAAAAGTTGCTAGGATTGAAATTTTGCATGCCACAGGTCCTGGGGCTGACGGTTTGCGCCAACACGTCGGGGTGGGTGAGTAAATGCTAGGGGAGGTCTCATTTTGTGTGCAAAGCATCCCATTCCTTCCGAGCCTCTTAAAGGACTTTACCGGTAGCCTCTTGCCCGGAATGACTGGGACACTTGGCGCATGAAACAAGACCTCCACTAGCATTTACCCGCCCACCCCGACATGTTGGCGTAGTCCGTTCGACTCCACGATGAGTAGAACAAAAAATATTGTTCCAGTTGACACATTCTCAATCATTGACATGGATGATATCTCAGTACTATTCCTTTAGGCACAATATGAGCTTCCAATGGAAGGCGCAATTGTGAGGTTAAGATGATGAAAAGTGTGCCTCATTCACAGTCATGTTTTACTTGTCTTCAATGATGATTCCTTGATTCAACTTAATCCTTTGATAATACATTTTAACCTCCTTGTGAAAGTGCACTTTCAAGGTTGCTTGAGCAAGAGCTAGCACCTCAACATCAAGGCGCACTTTTGGTGTTCTAGAAACATGAACTAGCACCTCAAATAGTAAGGCACTCATTCTAGGTTGTTTATTCAATAATTGGCACTAGTCACATATGGTGTAGAGAGGTAGATGTGCGCCCAAGTCATCATTTGATGCCTTCAATAACTATAAACTCCTTTGATGATGCATTTTATCCTTCCTATTCACTATCTAGCCTTAGGCGCAAATTTTAGGTTGATCAATCATAATCTAGTGCCCTAAGTACCAAGGCGCACTTTTAAATTAGTTTGATAAAGGATTAGCGCCTTCATTTCTAGGCGGAAGTTTGGAGTTGAAATACATCAAAATAACAAGTTTCTTCATCACTTCAAACATATTTAACACTTTGAAGATCTTCAATGCATGATTGAATATCAAGAAACCAATGTATCATTTCATGAAGGTCTTAAGTGTTGTAAATATGCATCTTCTTATTTAATCATGTGTTGTAAATGAAGGAATGCAATGATTGCAATATTTGCACAAAACAGAATTTTTGATAAAGATTGAAAGGAAATGTTAAGAAAATGCAATTGGAGGGTGTAAATCCAAAGTGTGGAAGCATAGACAAGGCATGTGAATAGTTTGGCATGACACCTCAAAGAGATGCTATCTCATGGAATGCAATGATTGCAAGATATGCACAAAATGGATTTTTTGAAAAGGCTTTAGAAACTTTGGAGCAAATACAATTGGAACATTTAAAACCAAATTCCATAACCTGTGCAAGCATTCTCCCTACTTGTGCCAAATTAGGATCTTATATATACATATATGCACATAATGTCATGAAAATAATGTATAGTGTATATATCAAGCCATATAGGCATGTACAAATAAAACCATATGGGTATATACAATGATATACATCGATAACATACAAAAGTATGTTTACAAAGTCAAATACACATATGTAACAAAATGTCCCAAAATCAAATCTCCTATGGATTGCTATCAAATAATCTATGGCTCTTGCTAGGCCATGAAGATGGTGAACCAGTCAATGACTCATCTTCCATCGCTCATCGACTAGACCTCCTCAATAGAGATTTTTGAATTTCCACCTATTAATACAATCAAACAACGTGCACATTAATATAGAATTTAATATTCAAAATATATAACATGACATAAGTAATCAATCACTTACCACCAATTGGTGATCCCTTTTGATCATTTGTTGTCTCTCTTCTTCTATAGAGCTGGATGGGTAGGGGAGGTGACGTCCTGTGAGAAGCATGAACAAGCAGATTTAAAAGTAAACATGAATATCATAAATATGTACATTAAATGCTGCGCTTATTATAGGACTGTTCTAGTACTATTTTAGGACTGTTGTAGGACTGTTGTAGTTAAAACTATCCTAGTAGACATGTATAGGACTGTTATAGGACTGTCATCTCATGGAATACAATGATGGCAAGATCAAGGCTAGATTAATTATGACTGTTATAGGACTTTTATAAGAATGCAAAGTAAGGAAGCATAGGCAAGGCACATGAACTGTTTGGTGGAATACCTCAAAGAAATGAGAATTTTGTCAGATGTTGTAGTTGCAATTGCCATGTGACACATGTATGTAATATGTGAAAGCATAGACAAGGCACATGAACTATTTGGCAAAAGACATCAAATACATGTCACCTCATGGAATGCCTTATGTAGAAAAAGGTACAAATGTGCAGTATTAAGAAATACAAATGAGAACTAAAAATCATACCTCGAGTATAGTCAAAATAACCTACGATGCCATACAAAATAATTTACGATGCCATGCAAAATAATCTACGATGCCATCTAAAATAACTTTATTCGCTGTCCTGTATAGTCAAAAGCATGCATTATAGTTATTAAAGTAACAAGATTTTTAATAAAACAATTCTAAAAAATAGAAAAAACAAGAACAAGTTAAGATAAAAAATGTCATACCTATCCATCTGGAAGTTTAAATGCTAGTCAAGCGTACCTGAGGGGTCATCTCTTACCTTCAAAGTATCCAATATTGCTTCATGATCAGCATTACTAATTGTCCATAGTTCTTTTGATTTTGGTCTTCCACGATGCTTTAGTAACTTGACATTTGTTGCTACAACTAGGTGAGAATACATCAATATGGTTTTATGCTTCTCAAAGTCTTCAAAGGCCAGGATGCCATTCTTTTTAACCATATATGTTTGTAACCAAGTCCCAGCAATAACAACTGATCCTGTAGGATATGTGAACCCATCATCATCTGTCATAGGTTGTGTTAGCTTTTGTTTTCCCTGTACACATCGTGCCAACCAATAGTCTGACCTCTCTTCATTTCCATGCGGTGCAACAACTGCATAAACATGACCTGGCTGTACAAGGTCTGAAAGATGTTCATAGTCAAATGAGCTCTCCATGTCATTGACGAAAGATGATTGACCTTCAAATAAAGGGACTAAATATTGTGGAATCCATGCATCTACCCACTCACTTGACTCACAATTGTTCCAATTACATTTAATACAACTCTGACAAAAACAAGCTAATTCTCGTGTCCAAATAGTACATGTACTTGCATTTGAGCTTTGAAATGAATGCATCTTTGATGATTCACTGATTCTCTAACATTCCAATTTCTCTATCGCTATCCCATCATCAACCAACCAAAAGAACCTGCGCACTTCAGAATCAAGAGCCACTCCTCATGACAATGCATAGTTACACCACTTAACAATGGAATCTACATCACTGAATGTAGCACCACCTCTAATCTTTAGTTGTTCTTTAAAAAGAGCTCTCTTCACGCATGCACCTGCTCCATCATGTTCACCTTTTCCGTGCCTGGCTTCAAAAAAATTCCAAATATGAGGTATACCCTTCTCTACATGCATTTTGCTCAACCAATAGAAATTACGAGCATTCTTGAATTGACCAGTGCAATTATCTGACCAAATGAGATGTTGATCTATTTTAATATCTTTTTCTTGCAAGAACCCATAAAATTGTTGAAAACAATATTGCACAAATTCTGCTGAATGAGATCGATCATCACTCATGTAAAAATGGTATTCTTTGACAATCTTCCTGTTCTCTTCTGTACTCTCGGGGGCATGTCTGTATGTGATGTGAACAAAAATAGCAATCTAAATAGAATTGTAGTACTGGGATTGAACTTTATTTTGGGGTTGCAATGTATAGTTTTCTGTAAAATCAACTACAGAGACAATAGTTCCAATCGGGAAAGAGTCTTTACACATCCTGAACTGTTGATCTAACCATCGAGACCTGTGGCTATGTCTGACATACTTGTAGAAAAGATTTTTCTTAAAATCATCAATAAAATCAGCAATACTTACCTCTCTTACAATCAACTCACATCTAGAACCTTCACCTCCACTTTTCAAATTGTATTTCACTGTCTCATATCTCTTTTTCTCAACCATTCTCTTTCCAAAATCATGCTCGTTGCCCTCATGAAAACATGATACAAACTTTGATAACCCACCACATTGTAAACACTTTTCATTTAAACAATCATTCTTGTAGAACATGCAACCATCATCTCTAATACATAGAAATAAATCCAATAAGTCCCTAGATGACTTTGGTAGTTGAATTGCACCACACTCCTGTAACATTTCGTTAGTGTGCAAAGTAGAACGAATATTGCATAATAATTCATGGTACATAGAAAATTCTACATGGTATTTGCAACAACATGTATTACGATCTTTAAGAGGAACACAATAAAATGGCTTAAGAGATTCAAATGCTCTTTGTGAGATTGTCATACCTGGGTGAGTTTCACAATATTGTTTGTACAATGTTGTTTGGCTACATTCCAAGTAATGTTTAGGATGTAGTGTGCGGTCTTTATCACCAATTCTTAACTTTACAACATCTTTTGCATTCGGTGATACCCTAGAGTTAGTGTGCCAAAATCATTCAATTTCTTCCTTTGTGCTATCAATTAGCTTCTTGTCAACTCATGGAAGCCTACCACTGAAAGCCCAAGTATCATTGGAAACAGGACTATCTAGCCTTGATCTTAATGCTAGTGCTTTTGACAATGTTTTACGATTCAATCTTAAGTCAACACAAGTTTGCCTCATTAATCGAGCATTTCTTAATTGTTTGCTTACTATTGAGGTTATTATTACTCTACGGGCAGCTCTTTTATCTTTCTCCTTGCTAGTCTTTCCAATAGAATTGAGTGCATTGAAAAGGCTTCTTACAATAATTTTATTCCGATCAGACACTTTGTTTAACCGAATCTTTAATTTCTTTAGTAAAGGTCTCATTTTGTACATCTTTAATAGTTGCACAAAAAGTTGGCATTGTTCGGTTAATGTTTTCTTCTCAAAGTATTCATTGAAGAGTTTTGTAGCCCACAACCGAACCGTTCGTGATGACCTCTTGCCTTCAAGTTTTTCCATTATGTTCTCATCAATTTCAAGTAACCATTTTGGGGTTTTTGGGTGTTTTCCAATTTCATCACGGTTATTCTCTTCTTGACAAATGTCCTCTCTTATGAAATTTGGAGATACATTGATTGTTCTTGTTTCATCCATGTTTTCAACCTCATCAATTTTATCAACAAATGGATTATGGAGTGCAATTTCAATATCATGATGTTCATATCCACTTTCTTCAAGTGCACGTCTTCATTTTTCTTCTTCTTCTTTGTCCATGGTATTGCTATTATGAATAGGTGTTTCATAACATTTTTCAATATTTTCATTTGCAATATCATGGTGAATTTCATTCCTATCTAACATTTCATTATAATCAAAATTAACATCTTCAAATTGCATGTCATTAGATGGTAAAGAAGAAGATTCACCTTGATGAGCATCTGCCAAACCCACCCTTCCAATCCTCTTCCTTTCCCTATCTTTTTTCCTAATTGCTTCAATTTCCTCCGATGTAACTTTCCTCCTCCTTTTTGCTTTACGACGACTGTTGCTCCCCATTAGGGGAACAAAAATATCACCCTTATGATTGTAACAAGAAAATTGTGTCTCCAAAAGTGCATAAAAATATTCCTTTCACTGTCATAGCTAGAAATCACGAGTATTTCGACAGCAGAGGGTCTCTGGTTGCGGAAGTCGGGCCCAGAAATATTCCTTTTGTCTTTTTTTTGCTTTTCCAAAACGGATATCCATTTTGAAAATGGATATCTGTTTTGGAAAACCCAATTCTTTGCAACGGACACTTGCAACGTCCATATGCCTACTACAAAATAGATATCTGGTTTATTATGTACATTTGGATTCTATACTAGGGATTCATTGTATTATTTAATAAACTTGTGAATTACCATCTAATTTCAATGTTTACACACTAATCCACCTAGGTATCAACTTAATAAAGCTCTAGATATAAGCCATTATTTGATTTTAGGCTATCATCAAATGAGGAGCTTCTAAAGGCAAAAATGTTGTCCCAAAAGAAGACTCAATCTTTTTTCGTAAAGACATTAGATTGTTAAAATACAAATTTGAGGTTAGATATTCCTTGGGCTATTTTAGTATAGAGAAGTAAAATTGCAATATATGACTATCCTAGGAATTAGAATGGTTGATCATAGGATATTCATGGCATTTTGATATTAATGGATGGATTGATGGATGTTTAGGGAGTTTAAGTTTAAATGTAATGTATGAGAATTCTTATTTATGAAGGATCTAATATGTCTTATGTCTTATTTGCAGGCCATTCAAGAAAGAAATGAAAAGATACCAAGGACTATCATAACACCTATTATAATTAGGTGCATCAAAGGATTGTCATCCAGGACCTTACCAATATGGGAAGTTATCAAAACCATGTCATGTTTAAAATTAAAGGCTTTATCACCTCTTTGTCCCTATAGGTCTATTAGAACAATAGGTCACATTTTATTCATATACCGGGGTTGAGAATAAACACTAAGCATTTGTAGTTATGGCAAGTGTAAATGGAAATAGATCACAAATTTAGACAATCTATCCTCTCCTAGATTGCACTGACTGAGTGGAAATTACAAATTCCCTATTAATGTCCTTTATATACTGAAGGTATGGGTGAGAAAGGTAAACTTTGTATGTTGTAGACAAGTGATGCAGAGCAACACATCAAAAGCTTACAAACAAGGTGTAAAATACCCATTAACCCACCAATTGCTCAAATAGCTTTTAAAATATCCTTCCCAAGGTCCAAACGAGACTGAAATACACTCTTTCTTTACTATTGGCAAGACATTTATGTTTCCGCAGTGCGCTCCCCCTATCAAATTGGTAACGGATAGGGGTTTTTTCGGGGGAACGTCGAAAGGGTTTGGCCGATACAGGCCGACAGCGCCATTTAGGGTGAACTGCGGAATTTCCTCCACATCAACCGCTCTATTGGTATGTTTCTTGTACCAAACACTGGTCTAGAAGCACACATTTTCTGAATTGGTAGAAGTCTAGTTGGAGAAATGTGGTCTCCTCGACTACTATTATTGTAGGATATGCATAAATGGGTTTCTTGAAAAGGCTTTAGAAATTTTCAAGCAAATGCAATTGGCAAGTGTAAAGCTAGATTCTGCAACCTTTGTCAGCATCCTCTCTACCTCTACCAAAATGGGAGCTTTGGAATAGGGTATGGACATTCATCAAAGCATAATGGAAGTGGGATTTTTGTAGATATTCTAGTTGGAAATGTTCTGGTAGACATGTACAGAAAGTGTGGAAGCATAGACAAGACACATGAACTGTTTGAAAAAATGCCTCAAAGAAATGTGGTCTCATGGAATAAGATGATTGCAGGATATATACACACTTACTCTGATGTGAGATTCACCACCCTTGTCTATCGATAAGACCAATACCCTTGGTGAGACTTTTTACTTGCATTCCGACGTTATAACTCTCCCCAATGTGTTTACCGTCCATTAGTCATTGGTAAGACTTCTACATCGGTCAGACATTCTCTTCAATTTCCGATATCGTATCTCACACCGAAAGAATAAACACTGAACTACACCATCGGCCAGACCGCCTCTATCAGTGACACTTTTCTTCTTGCCTCTGAGAGTCCATCTCTTTCCAATGTTCCTTCTATCAGTGTGACTCCCTCTCATTGGTGTAGTTCTCAACTGTTCTTCCGATGTGCCGATAAATAACCCATCGGTGACACTTAATGATTGTCACCCCGATATGACTTGATCTGTGAGATCAATGTTGTTGGCTCAATGGAACTTTGTCTCTCTGATAACTATTGTCAGTTCGATGTCTTCGATTTAGCCTATACATAACATGACTTGTTATCACTGGTCAACTAACGTATCTTTTCCCAATTTTCCCGATATGGCCGGTCAACCTTTGTATCCTTTGACATGTACATTCACCATTTACAACCACGATAAACCATAGTAGGATATACATGAAATGTCCACGCATACATAAATGATATACCCATGGATTGTATCTTCGGTGAAACAATACCAATGGTACAAAATATGTTGCTTCTCTTCACCCAAAACCAATGGCAAAATTTTTTTGTTAAATCAACAAAATGGATATCCGTTCTGAAAATGGATATCCGTTTCTAGAACGGATATCCGTTTTCAGAACGGATATCCTTTTTCAGAATGGATATCCATTTCTAGTTGCTTTTACCGAAGCAAAACGGATATCCGTCTTGCTTTGGTACAAAGCAAGACGGATATCCGTTTTGATTGTTGACTTTTTATGGATTGTAATGTGTTTTAATGTTTCAGTCTCTTCTTCGAACTTCACCCTTCATGCCGACGAATTTTTTTTAATGCAAAATTGATAAAACGAAAAGGGTTTATAGAAAAAATTGTTAGCTTTCTAAAAATATAAGATTTATTTGGTTATCATTTTATTAAATAATTATTAATAATTTTCAATATACCGTGTCTCTGAAATCCTGATGGACACACTGATTGAAAAACATCCATAACTTTCAAACCATTTCACCTTTTTGAGATCTGAAACCTGCGTCACACTCTATTCTTTTCTGGCTATAGGTTAAAAAACATTTTTTTTGAATTTTAATTTTTTTTATCAAGTTAGGTTGGCTGGAAAATTACTTTTTATTTTTAACAAAAAGTAACAGTAAAAAAATCATAACTAATTATTTTATTAGAAAAAAATTTCAAATAAATATGCATCACATCCGGACATGAGTCCTCTCCTTATTTTGAAAGTTTCAAAAAAAAAAAAAATTTACTCATAGTTAGGTTGGTTGGACACACGCCCACTTTTTATTTTTTCTGAAAAGTTTAATAGCTGTTCATTGAAATATTCAATTTTCACTAAGTAAATTTAGTTTTTGTTTTAAAAAAAATAGTAGCCTATAAACTAGATTCAATTCTCTACAAATTTCTTTCTTACATCTTTTTCAAATTGTATAGATAATCCATTCAAAATTTCACATGAACTTGATAAAGTCTGATTTTTTGTATTTTCATTGCCACTTAGAGGTATAGTTTGGCCCATCATGATCCTGCACATACCCTCCTAATGTTTTAGCAATCAAATTTTAATTAAGCTTCCGAATATTCAAAATATGGCACCCCTGCACCTTTTATAGAATAAAGTGAGGGAGAGGTTACAGATGACCTATGGTCAAGATTTATCTATTAAGATCAACAACAGATAATCTTTCCTTGACTTAGTCAACACTTTCCTTCGTGGCACAGGTTGCCAGCTGGCAACCATCTGAATGACTCATTATCTTCTGAGCACCTGATGCATATGTTTTCTTTATACTGCATCTTCATTCATTCTTCATGTTCTTGGTCTTCATCTTCTTCTTCTTCATTTTCTCCATAGTCGGCAAGACAATCACCATCAAAAAAACTCCCATAAGTTTCCCCAAATCCAAACTCACTCTGACAACTTAACTACAGTTTACCTTCAGCAAGACCTACTTCCATCGGTCCAATTCTTTCTTCTTCTGCTGATGCCCGATGAAACTTCACTTTACTTTGTCTTCTGCAAGACAACCATCGTCGGCCAGATCTTTTTTCCTTTTTGTCGATGCCTGATGAAACTTCACTTTACCTTCTCTTAATTGTGATGGCTTCCGCATCAATAAACATGCATACCTGCCAACAGACGTAAGTTAATAAAATGGATTTAAAATTCACTTTTCAATCTGGAACTTAACCTTTTGCCATAAACATACAAGCATTCAAATATACAAAGCATTTTCTATATTTTAATTTCCTTTTGACATCCGGCTTGTATATTTCACTTGTATATTTCTCTTGTATATCAGATATACAAGCAATCCCATGCAAACCCTCTCTTTACCTTTATCTCCTCTGATGCATATAATTTCTTTGTATATTGGCTTGTACATTGTAAACATACAAGCGCTCAAATATACAAAGAGTTTTCTGTATTTAATTTCTTCTTTGCATCTAGTTTCTATATTCCATTTGTATCTGCCTTTGTATACCAGCTTGTATATTCTGCTTTGTATACATTGTTATTCATACAAGCCCGATATGCAAAGGGTGGAGCCCGCATCACCTTCCTCTTATATCTCTGCGATGTATAAAGTGCAATGCATCTTCCAATATACATTAAGGTATGATAGATTGCTTTAACCAAGTTTTAATCTTCTCTGAATTCTGCCTTGTATGTATCTTAAAAGGCATGTCACCAAAACATACATACAAGGTGTGAAACATACAATGATAAAACTTCTTTTCATAACTTTTCAGTTCTGTGGCATGCATATCTCGTTATATCTCACCTTGTATGTTTCCCTACACCTAACATATAAACATAAAATGCATCGACGGACTCAATGGATTATTCATTTAAACTTTGAACTTTGTCGAGTCCAACTTACATGTATAAATAGAACATTAGCAAATGCATACAAGTAAAACAAAGACCCAATATACAAACAGTGTTGTATATGCAACATACAAACCTTCCTTTTGTACATTTATGAGAAACATGCATAACTTGCAAAATACTGGGAATTCTAAAATGGTTCCAAAAGCAACCCTCAGTCATTTTTGACAAGGAATTCACCCATACTCTGCCCTAGTACTTAATGCTATTTTTTCTTTATTTTCAACAAGGTTTGTACATTCACTTCCTTTTTCCCTTTACCACCAAGTAGACCCATACACACAAGCAAAAGCAACAATCACAATAGGGGTCCTCATTTTGTTAAGGAGTAAAATGGGGCATGTTGTGAATGTCACAACAACTAGCGACCAAATAAAACAATTAAATTAAAACCATTAAAGGAAATGAAATGAAATAAATTCATAATTTCCAACTATCTTTTCTGCAAATCATCATTTAACTTGAGACTCAATGTATTCAATAAGGTGCATGAATTTTCACATTCAGTTTAAGTGGGTGCACGTGATTAATTATGAATTAGTTGAACAAACCAGTGACTAATATTAGACTACCTTGTTGATGTCATTCCCTCATAGCGAACCAGATAGAGCCTTGCTACTAGCAGGTGTCCATAGCCCTGACAAGGCTATCATTACAATTCTCCTAAGTAGAGCCCCACTGCCAGCAAGCGTCTATAGCCCCGGTAGAGTTACTTAGATGGCTTAACCTAGATTTTTAGTAAAATCTATTTTATTATTTTATTTATTTTATATTTTGATAGAAAATTCATAAGATATTGCAGTTATAACTTCATGATGCAAGGAGTGATCACTTGCTAAAATTAAGCTGAGAATTGTAATGGTAGCAAGGGTGACCTCTAGTTTTTCACCTAATATCTACACTGGTAGGTTCAATGAACCCAAGGATTTTAAGTGTGTCATTGTGAGAAACTTCCTTGGATACTCAACCCACAGTTATTGAATACAAACTTTCAAAAGTCAAACAACTTTCTAAATTCATGACAGTCACAACAAATTATGTATAAATTTCAAGTAATTAACTAAATGTTCTAAATTTTCTATTATTTTCAGTGGTTGTTAGTCTACTCCTGCATACTCTAAATCAAAATAAACATCCCTACTGAGGAAACACAACAAAGCAAACAAAATAAATAGACTATACAAACAACTATATAAAAAATGTACACTATGATACACACAACTGTCATGGCACTACTTTAGGCTTGAAAATAATGTTTGAGAAACTATCCATTAACTGGTAATGGAACATCCTCACTAGTTAAGGTCTTAATCCTATAGGTGTTGTCTCCTAAAATTTCAAAAATTTGAAAGGGACCTATCCAGAGTTTATCAAACTTACCATGATCTCCTTTCCTTTCATGTTCTTTGTCCCACATCAGGACTAGATATCAGATTCTGAAAGCCTTAATTTTGGCTCTTTTGTCAAACCAGCGCTTGACAATAGCCTGATGTTTAGCAAATTGATCAATTGTTTTACTTCTCTTTTCTTCTAGGTGCATCAACTGAAGCAACCTGACTTCTTGTTTATTGTCTATGCCCAGGTACTCTTGTGTAAACTACAATGTAGGAATCTTTAAGTTAACAGGGAGGATGGGATCCACCCCATATACTAAGTGAAAAGGAGAATTTCCTAATGCAACCTTATTCCTGGTTCTATCTACCCACAAGGCATATTTCAGTAGGGTGTTCCATTCCCTTGGGTTCTTTTCTATCGTCTTCTTTATGATGTTTAATAGGTTCTTTTTTGTGGATTCTGGTAATCCATTCCCTTGGGGATAGTAATTTGAGGAAAATTTTAAGATGATCCCATAGTCAAAAGCCCAACTTGATAGTTTAATTGAAGCAAAAGTAGATCCATTATCACATACCAAAGCATAAGGAACTTCATACCTGGTTACTATATTGCTTTCTAAAAACTTGATTACATCGTTAGCATTACATGTCTTACTGCTGATAGTTTCAGTCCACCTGGTACAGTAATCAGTAATAGTCAAAACATACCTGTGGCCTGAAGATGATGGAGGACTGACTGGTACTATGAAGTCCATTCCCCATTGAGCAAATGGGTGCATCTCCATCACTGGTTGTAAAGGTTGAGCAGCATCTTTCTCTATTTGCAACAAGCTGACACATATGACAACATTTAATGTGTTCAACAGTATCTTTAAAAATAGTGGGCCAGTAATACCCTGCCCTGAGAATAGCATGAGTGATAGCTAAGGATGATGCATGTGCAGTTCCAAACTTATCATGCAATTCTACTAACACCTTGTCTGTTTCCTACCTTTCCAGGCATCTAAGGTATATCCCTTCATAGTTCCTTTTGAAAAGGACTCCTCCTTTTATCATGTACTTCTATGATCTTATCTTTAAGGCTCTCCTTGTGAGGCCTGCAATCTTGAAGGACATCTTTGAGTAATCAGAATGTGCCTAATGTATGAATACCATTCTCCATCTTCTCTTGCATTTATGACATATTGCTGGCTCATGATGTTAGGATCAATCTCTGATATCATCTAGCTCAATGCTTGTCCTCTTACTAATTTCATGGGTGTAATGTCCATATCATACTCTTGGAGGGTAGTAATCCATTTATCTCTCTTCTCACCTGGTTCACTCTACAATAAGAGCATCTTTACTACTACATCAGGTACTATAGCAATCACTTTACTTCTCAGGATATAGTGCCTGAACTTCTTAACTGCTCAAACTAGAGCAAGTGCCTACTTTTCAACGTCCATGTATCTAAGTTCTGCATCTCTAAAAGGGCAGCTCATGAAGGCTATAGGCTTTTCTTCTTTTTCCTCATTTCTCTATGTTAACACTACTGTAGATGTATGCTCTGAAGTAAATGAGTAAATGTAAAAATCCTTGGTATAATCTGGACTGATCAGAACTAGAGCATTAGATATGGCTTTCTTAATATCTTCAAGAGCTACTCTAGTTTCAGGTGTCCACTCAATTTTAGCATCCTTCTTGAGCATGGCATTCAAGGGTCTGGCAATTTCGGCAAAACCAGTGATAAATTTTCTAACAAAATTAATCTTACCAAAGTAAGATTTGAGCTCCTTATTTCTAGGAAGTTGTATCTTCATGATTGATTCTACCCTGTTAGGGTCAATGATGATCCCATTTTCTATTATTAGGTGACCTAATAATTTCCCTGTGGTTACCCCAAATATGCACTTCTTAGGGTTTAGGGGGTTTAGGGATATTCCATATTGCTCACATTTTTTTAGCACCTTCCTGAGGTCCTCTACATGATTTCCTCTTTATTTCGAGAACACCATCAAGTCATCCATGTATATGACTATGCATTTACCAATCAAGCCTCTGAAAGCTATGTCCATCGCACGCTAAAATGTGGCTCCAACATTTATCAACCCAAAAGGCATGCACCTGTAAGCGAATATTCCCCACTTTGTGGTGAATGTAGTTTTCAATCTGTCTATTTTGTCCACCATCACTTGGTTATAACCAGAGAAACCATCCAAGAATGACATCATCTTGGCACCATTCACCATCTGCAAGACTTCATCTAGAGAAGGCAAAGGATAATTATCATTTTCAAAAGCTCTGTTTAAGTACCTGAAGTCAACACATAATTTGATGTTGCCATTCTTCTTCCTTACTAGAACCAGGTTTGCCACCCATGTGGAATGTCTCAAAGGAGAAATGATCTTGGCATTGAGCAATTTTTTAACTTCTTAAAAAATGATAGGCTCTAGCAAAGCATTAACAGGTCTCTGTTTTTGTCTAAAAGGCTTGACGTCTGGCTTCAAAGGTATAGTATGAGTGATGATTGATGTGTCGTAAGTTTTTAGCTCATCATATGTACAGGCAATCACATGGATATAATCTTTGAGAGCTTGGGTTATTCCTTCCAACTCCTCTTCTGTACAGACTTTCCCAATCATAACGTTTCTTTTTTCATCATCCTATCCAATGTTAACCTGTGAGTATTGTCCCCCATCTACTTTTGGGAGATCCTTTTGTTTCAGCATGTTGTCTAGATCAAACGCTCTTTCTAGCTCTATCATTCCCTTAGGAATCTTGTTACTAAGAAACTCTAGGATTTCTTCTTCCTCCCTGATATGATCTTCTACATTCCTTTCATCTACTTTCATCTATGATTTGTGCATCAAAAACATCCCTGTTGGAAATGAAGTCCAATATATGCTAATCATCATCAAATACTTGAAGACTAGTTACATTATTTGGCACAGATGGTACTGATACTAATTGAACTAAAAATCTTTTCAGACCAAATATGGACAGTGGTTCCAAAGTGCTGGTAGCCTGGGCTAAGGCATCTGCCCTGTGATTTTGTTCTTTGGGTACATGGGTGATGTTGAATGCATCAAAATCTTCTATCAGGTCCCACACCCTATGTCTGTAATTGGACAGCTTCTTGTAATTGCAAGTGTATATACCTCTTACTTATCTCACAACCAATTCTGAATCTCCGTAGACATGTAGAATCTTCACTTTCTTTCTAAGTGCAAACAATATCCCATGAATCAAAGCTTCATAATCTATCACATTATTCATGCATGGGAACTACAATCTGTATGCTGCTAAGTAGGAGTTTCTAGATGGATCGATAAGATCTATCCCTACTCTAGCCCCCTATTTTGACTTGGATCCATCAAACCTGAGGATCCATGGCTTATCTTCAGCTAAAGGCTTATCTGGGCCTTCTCTTTTCTTTTTAGCTTTGGCAGCTGCATCGTTTGATATCCATTTCAATTGTGGTATCTCAACTTTCTCAAACTTCACCCTATCTGCCTTATGTGAATCTGATATTTCTTCTTTCTTTTTACCATCAGGAGGTAAATCTTCTAGACTAGGCAATGTCTATCTTTTCAGAATATGTAGACACAATGAAAAAGTAGCTTCTAAATGTGGTGCTTCATGTAACTTGCAACATCCATCAATTAAAGCATCCTGTGGAGATCTTTGCTGTTATGTCATCTTTTGGATCTCTTTTGATAAAAACTCTTCAAACTTGGACAAATTACTACCCCTATCTTCATCAGATAACTCATAATCTGATTCTACAAAATAATCACTCCCTAGGGTGATTCTCTTGTTTCTTTTAACATCACTCTCGTTACATATCAGTATCTCTTATGTCATCTGAATAGAACTCTCATCCTGATATGTGTATTCTCCTACTCCTGCAGATGACAAACAAAAATCAGTGTCGCTATCACTATTTACAAAACTTACTGTGGTTGATGATGAAGATGCTTCACTGCATGCTTGCTCCAGCTCCATCATGTCTAAGCAGGCATCACAAGTCTTTTCAGAATGTGCTTCATTATGCAACCTATACCATCCATCAATTAGAACATCATGAACATACATTTTTAACAACTGACATCATTGCACCTCTTTAAACAAGTGCATCTCAAAATTCTTGAAATGATCCACCTCTACTTCATTTTCAGGGTTACAATCATATTCTAAAATTCTTTTATCATCCTGAGGGTCATCATCATGATTATGAACATCATACATTAGGATCTCCTCTATGCTAATGGTTTGGGGTCTGATGGAGTAAACTCTGGGTTCCACATCCACATACATGATTTCATTGGTTTTGTTATATTAAGTGATCATGTGTTTCATGTGAGGTTTGGCATCTATCCTTACTTGATTTGGTATCCCTTTCCAGGGAAACCACATATGACTGAAATTAGTTGACATGTATCCATTAAGTTTTTGACCAGTCCCTGCTGAGTAACATCCCATAGGTATTAGGTATATCGACTACTTGATGTAGTACTGGATTCTTGGGTCAGATGCTAGCTGCATGTGAATGTGAGTTAGTTATCCTACCACATTCACCTCTGTTTTCTCTAATTGTGTTACTTTCTTCAGTGACTTAGTAGGATGCAACCCTAAGGCATTGCATATGGACAAGGGCATTACATTGGTAAATGCTCCTGAATCTACCAAATAGTTGTGCAAACTTTTACTAAACATCCTTATAGTAAGGAGAAAAGGAGGTGACTCACTCTTGTCTCTGTAAAGAGTCATGTGGGAAGTCTCTGTAGCTTGAATAGTAGCTGAGGCTTTGTGTTTAACATTGACATCTCTAGCAGCATGATCTTTATTTCCAGACTGACCTGAGGTATGACTATCCTCTGTTGGAGTAGGATCATCCAATGATTTCATGAAATCTTTCTTGATAGTAGGAGTTTTAAGCAACTCTGATAATGATAGGCTAATTTTGATCTTTTTCATTTCATCTGCCAGATAGGTAACCAATTTATTAGACTAAGGGGGCAGATTACCAGCCTTTGGTGTTGTATTTGGTGATGCTAAGTACTGAGCATTAACTTTGGGAAATCTAGGATTATTACTTTCCTTGGGATCAGGAGGAGTGTTGAAATTGTTTGGAGGCAAGGATGTGGTCAAAGGTTGATCAGCAGGTCTATTTGAATTATTCCTCAAGTTGTAGTTATGCTTACCCTGATATTGTTGTTGATAAGCATGTACCTCTTCATGTTCAATTTATGGCTCATTCTAATCCTCAAATGGAAAAACATAGTTAGATTCAAAAGGCATGGTTGATTCTTCACATGCCAAGGTGTAATCTTGGTGAGAAGACACTGTCTACTAATGAGGATGATGTACGAAGCTTTCTAGCACTAAGGCAGAATCATATCCACAAGGGACAATTTCATTTTCTTCTACACAAGGTGGATTTCTTGAAGTATTGGACACTTCAGTTTGGAATATACTGGCAACAATCTTGAACTAAGGACAATTGAGTTATCTATGAGCATTGGTGTTATGTATCCTACACCAATTTGTAAGGGCTGCCTCTGCAAGGTTCACTCTAGTGGTCTGCCTAGGTTCACTAGAAGGCTGATTATCTAAGGCTGATGGCAACGAACCATTGTTTGGCCTAGTGTTCCACACTCTAGGCTTTCTAGGGGGATTATTGTTGCCATTGTTATTGTAGTTATTGTTGTATCCCCTATCAAGATAATTAGGTATGTCATTGGCATAACCTATATTTTGATTTGGTTGAGAATAGAAGTTCTGACTCCTTAGATGAGTGATCTCATTGGCGAGTTTCCTTAACTATGCTGATATCTCTTTAATTTCTTCTTTCTCTTCCTGAACCTTAGCCACTACATTCTCTGTTTGAGGTTTGAAAAAGGAAGATCCATTGTTATTGTTATTGGACTGTTCTACACCTTGAGGTATTTGTATATGTCTTGGATATTGTAACATCTGGCCATTTCCATTTGGAGGAGGCATGATACTGAGTGGAGGTATTTGTAAAGGACTAGGCATTACAGCTGGAGGTATCATGGCTCCATTGGTCTATTGTTGGGCAGGATATGTATGATAACTAGGAAGTGTTGGGAATGCAATATTTGGTGTTGGAACAGGGACCAATTGCTGACTGACTTTGATAGCTTCTTCAAAAGCTCTTGTTAAGGTTGTGACACCAAGATGTGCTCTCCTAATAAACATAGAAGTTAAAGGATCTAAAGATGAGTAATATATGCTCCTAGCAGCTTCATCTTCTACAACATAAGGTGCAACTAACTTCGAGAGCATCTTCTGGAATCTTGCATTGAAGTTAGCAATAGGCTCTCCTTCAAATCTTTTAATTATGGCAAACAAATGATAATTCATTCAAGGATCTATAGGTACTTTGAACCTATCCTTAAAAGCTTTCTCCAAGGCAGCCCATGAACTAACTGAACCCTAACCAAGACTGATATACCAGTTATATGCATCTTCCCCTAAGGAAAATGGAAATAACCTGCATACAACATCTTGATGCTCAATTCTACCCCTACAACAAGCTTCCTTGAAAGTTCTAATGTGATCATCAGCATCCTGATATGGATGATGCTTAGGACAAATTTTATCAGGATTCTTAGGCAAAGCATGATATGCATTGAAGGTCAAAGGTGATTCTATTGTAAAGAACGACATAGCAACTAGTGGAGGTTGGACCTGAGGTGTAACAAATGGAGGATGGACCAAAGGTGTGATAGGTGACCTTGTAGGTGTTTGTAACCCAATAAGAGTTACAGGAGCACATTTTGGTGAAGCTCTTGAGGCACTAGAATTAGGAGAGTGATGAATGTCTATAGTTCTAGGTCTAAATCCCCTGATAGGTAATTCTTCCAAGAGTCCACTAGATCTAGACTTGGTATTTGGCCTGAGAGATAGGATTTCTTAAATTTAAGGAAAATTGGTTGGTTTACTGTAAAGATTAGTTGAACTCCCTAGAAAAGGCTATATTTATGGTTAGAACTTGAGACTGATTGGATATTTATGAAATATTTGCATAAATGATGCAAATATAAGGTGATATTGAACTTTGGTGACATATGCAATCGAATATCAGGTTTCTTGAGTAGATTACCTCAAAGCCTTAGTAAATTTTCCTGAAATAGAACTTAACTTTGAGAATTCATGGTGATCAACCACAAAGCTCGCAATATTTATGCTTAATTTTGAAATCTTCACAAATGATTAGTGTGCACAGATTTAAAGTAGCAAATCTTTGCATATGACTTGAAATTCAGAGGTGTTTAATTTTTACCTTTCTATCTTTATCATCAAATTAGACAAAATGTACTAATGAATTAGCAGGCCCTCCTTCTAGCGCCAATTTATGTTAATCATGATGTTACTCACAAGCAAACATCAAATAAAAGTTACACAACAACCTTTATTTATCTTGAAAGATATAATGAATTCAAAGAATTCATGATCCCAAGTCTCCATTGATTAGTTCATAATCTACTGATGTTACTTAGTGGTTGATGTGTGTTGCTATTTTCTATTTCAAGGGGCCTTACATTTGTTTGAATTATTAGTAGATTCTATTTCTTGTAGATTTGCTACACAGAGAGGTTATTTCTACAAAGTATATTTACTCAAATAATGTGTCTGTACTTAGATCTTTGCATGATATTTATCAATTTAACATTCTTTAACTCTGAATATGCTATGTATTTCCAATTATCTACGAGATTTCAGCATATTTCATGTTATTTGCTTTTGATTATCTATTATTTGCAATTATGATGGTGAATTACTCTGAAAGTCAAAGAAAATTAAAAGAATACTTCAAATTTTGGTGAATCTTTAGCTATTGAACCACATACATACGAGATACATTCATTAGGAGAAGAAATCAAACCATATTTTCACCAGGATGTTCCACAGCTAGATACAGATGATGCTAACTTCAAAGGATGAGGAATGAAAATAACACATGCAGACTGACAGGCACTCCAAGGGATGCAACTGATCAAAGCATGTATCAAGATTTCAAGCATAGATTACTCAAGATTTATGATAGTTTGTAATCAAATTGTCTTCCCTTTCATTCAGTATGCAAAACATGTATGTTTACAACAACTTTGAAATAAGTCTTGATGTTTCAGCAATCAAATTTCAATTAAGCTTTCGAATATTCAAAATATGGCACCCCTGCACCTTTTATAGAATAAAGTGAGGGAGCAATTATAGATGACCTATGGTCAGGATTTATCTATTAAGATCAACATCAAATAATCTTTCCTTGACTTAGTCAACACTTTCCTTCGTGGCATAGGTTGCTAGCTGGCAACCATCTGGACAACTCATTATCTTCTGAGCACCTGATGCATATGTTTTCTTTGTGCTGCATCTTCATTCATTCTTCACATTCCTAGTCTTCATCTTCTTCTTCTTCATTTTTCTCAACAGTTGGCAAGACAATCACCGACGGAAAAACTCCCTTAAGTTTCCCTGAATCCAACCTCACCCTAACAACTTAACTGCACTTTACCTTTGGTAAGACCTACTTCCATCGGCCCAGTTCTTTCTTCTTCTATCGATGCCCGATGAAACTTCACTTTACTTTGTCTTTGGCGAGACAACCATCATCAGCCAAGTCTTTTTTCCTTTCTGTCGATGCCTGATGAAACTTCACTTTACCTTCTCTTAACCATGACAGCTTCTACATCAATAAACCTCTGTACCTACCAATAGACATAAGATAATAAAATGGAATTAAAATCCACTTTTTAGTTTGGAACTTAACCTTTTTCCATAAACATACAAGCATTCAAATATACAAATCATTTTCTATATTTTAATTTTCTTTTGACATCTGGCTTGTATATTTCGCTTGTATATTTCTCTTGTATATCGGATATACAAGTAATCTCATGCAAACCCTCTGTTTACCTTTATCTCCTTAGATGCATATAATTTCTTTTTATATTGGCTTGTACATCATAAAAATACAAGTGCTCAAATATACAAAGAGTTTTTTGTATTTAATTTCTTCTTTGCATCTGGTTTCTATATTCCATTTGCATCTCCCTTTGTATACTAGCTTGTATATTCTGCTTTGTATACATTATTATTCATACAAGCCTGATATGCAAAGGGTGGAGCCCACATCACCTTCCTCTTGTATCTCCATGATGTATAAAGCGCAATACATCTTCCAATATACATTAAGGTACGATACATTACTTTAACCAAATTTTAATCTTCTTTGAATTCCACTTTGTATGTATCTTAAAAGGCATGTCACTGAAACATACATACAAGGCGCGGAACATACAACGATGAAACTTTCTTTCATAACTTTTCAGTTTCGTGGAATGCATATCTCATTGTATCTCACCTTGTATGTTTCCCTGCACATAATATACAAACATAAAATGCATCGACAAACTCAATGGATTATTCATTTAAGATTTGAACTTTGTCGAGTCTAACTTACATGTATAAATAGAGCATTAGCAAATGCATACAAGTAAAACAAAGACCTGATATACAAACAGCATTGTATATGCAACATACAAACCTTCCTTTTGTACATTTACCAAAAACATGCATAACTTGCAAAATATTGGGAATTCTAAAATGGTTCCAAAAGCAACCCTCACTCATTTTTGAAAAGGAATTCATCTATACTCTTCCCTGGTACTTAATGCTATTTTTTCTTTATTTTCAACAAGGTTTGTACATTCACTTCCTTTTTCCCTTTACCACCAAGCAGACCCACACACACAAGCAAAAGTAACAGCCACATCAGGGGTTCTGATTTTGCTAAGGAGTAAATGGGGCATGTTGTGAATGTCACAATAGGATGGTACAGGGAATATAAAGTTCAGTTAAATCCAAAAAAGTGTGTTTTGGGGGTTACATCGAGTAAAGTCCTAGGCTTCATTATTTCACATAGAGATATAGAGGTGGATCCAGCTAAGGTTTCATAAATCATAGACATGCCACCTCCTTGTAATCTCAAACAACTTCGTAGTCTCCAAGGAAAACTACAAGCCATCAAAAGATTCATAGCACAATTCACTGATAAATTCCAACATTAAAGGGTACAACATTTCATTGATATAAATGATGTCAACAAGCTTTTGATCATATCAAAGAATACCTTGCTTCCCCTTCTGTTCTCATGGCACCAATTGAGGGAAAGCCCCTATTACTTTATTTTTCAGCTACAACAGTTGCAGTAGGGCATTGTTGGCACAACATGATGAACAAGGTAGAGAACGAGCAATATACTACAGAAGCCACTCCTTGGTAGGTTACAAGTTAAAATACACAGTTATATAAAGGGCATGTTTAGAAGTTGTCTTCTAGACACAAAAGTTAAGACACTATATGCTCAAGCATCAAACTAAACTTATATCCAAAATTGATCTATTGAAATATCTTCTCACATGTTTTCCTTATAGGCTACATTGCTAATTGGGTCATGATATTAAGTGAATTTGATATTGAGTATGTAGACCGAAAAGCAATCAAATGATAGGTACTTGTAGATCAATTAGCAGATGCACCTTTGGTTGATGTGCATCCATTGGTTGTTGATGTTCCAAATGAATCAATCATGACCCTTGGCACTCCTACTCTTACATGGAGAATCTACTTTAATGGATCTTTCACTAGTCATGGATTAAGTGTAGGCGTACTTTTTTCACACCTCAAGGAGATATTATCCCTAAATCTTTCATACTTGCTTTCCCTTGCACCAACAACATGGTAGAATATGAAGCTTTATTCATTGGTCTTAAAATAGCAATATAGTGGAATATCAAAAAACTCCTTATCTATGGGGATTCTTAGCTTGTCATTTGCCAAGTGAATGATGAATACCAAACAAAATATGATAAGTTAATTCCCTACAAATGGATAGTTCATAGTTTTTAGTAATACTTTAAACACATCCAATTTGAGTAGGTTCCTCATCTTCACAATAAAGCAATAGATGCAATGGTTACCATTGGTTATCTCCTTGACATGCCATAGTGTAGTAAATAGTATGAATTCTTGGTCAAGCAACTTTTGATCCCCGCATATGATTCTCCTAAAGATGAGATGATATATGATATTACTGGTCCCAATAACCCTTGGTATCATGAAACATACATGTACCTCCATGATCACACCCTTCCACCTAGTCTTACATTTAATGAACACTAAACTTTTGTCCAAAATACCTCCCTCTTTACCCTCCTAGGTGACACACAAAAGATGCTTTGAGTGTACTTTATTGTGGTGTTTAAACTCAGAATAGGCCAACTTTGTACTTAAAGAAGTTAATGATGGTATATATGGTGCCCATACTAGTGGCATGGTCCTAGCAAAGAAACTCTTAAGAATAGGTTATTAATGGCCTATAATGGAACATGACACCTATCAATATGTGAAGAAATATTTTTCATGTCAGAAACATGGAGACTTAATTCATGCTCTATCACAACCATTACAACCCTTTACTACTCCTTGGCCCTTTCCATTTTGGGGTCTCAATCTCATTGGAAAAATTCATCCCCCATCCTCTAGCGACCACAAGTTCATTATTATAGCTATTGAGTATTTCACCAAGTGGGTAGAAGCTATACCACTTACCTTTGCCATAGGAGCCCAAATATCCAAGTTCATTTTTCACCACATCATTTTTCACTATGGCATCCCATTTCCTATTATCACAGACAATGGTAAGTCCTTTAAAAATTAAGAGGTTCATACCTAGTGTGAGAAATTCTATATAAAGAACCATTGGTCTAGCCTTTATTACCCTCAAGGTAATGGTTAGGTTGAGGCATCTAACAAAACCATCATTAAAATCCTCCAAAAGATTGTCAATGATACCAACCATGATTGGCACCTCTAACTCCACCCCATCCTCTAAGCATACCATACTAGCATTCACATTCCTACAAGTGCTACACCATATTCCCTTGTCTTGGTGCCTCCAAATCATGTACAACCTCCACGAGGACCCCTATGATGAGTCATAATCCTTGTCATGTACATGTAGTCATGAAATAACATCCTCTCAGCAACAATTCTCTTGGTGACGTGTCTTTTATTCTTCCTTGTGGTGTTTCCCCTTTGTCATTTTCTTTCTCCTTCTTCACTTTCAACACTTTTTGACACTTCTCAATTTGTGTTTCCTCTACTTATGACCCTCATCGTAAGCCTTGTGTGCATCTTGAAGTGTGTCTTCACCTAAATTCCTAATATTTTTCATCCAACCCTAGCCCTAGAGGCTTTCTAGAGGTCCTCCCAAGCCATCTCCAGCTTTTTGTTTTTAGTTTCACTCAACCAATCCAAATCCCCCCTATTATTTTTAGATCTCCCTGGGAGATCCTACATTTGCAAGTGCAGATTTGGTTTTTGACCACCTTTTGACTAGTTTCTGGAGGTAGTTCACCTCCTCATCACCTAACTAACCATCTCCCATCATGCATTTCAACCTAGACCCTCTCCTTTGTGGGTCACCCATGGGTCTCCCTCAGTGACATAGGCTCTCCCCTAAGCGACCCTAACTGGTGAAAGGGGTGACCCACTTTTATGTGTTTTCAACAAAAACTAATGGCACCATTGCATAACTCTCAAAAAATCATGCACTTTCAAAAAAATGACAACCAAAAAGGAGTCCATATGTGCCCAAATGAGCTATCGGAAATTTCATATGAAAAACATTACTTTTGAACATGAATTCCTAAATTTATTTCTATTTTTCTCATCACAAGTAGATAAAATTAATATTTTATTTAGTTTCCAAATTATCTATTATCCAAGAAGTTAACTTGCATAATTTCCTCAACTAATCTCTCAAATTTTAATCAAATTAGTTAACTATGCAATCAATTTAGTTAACTAATCAATCAAATTAGTGAACTAATCAATCAATTTAGTTAACTATGCAACCAAATTATTTAAATAATAAATTAATTTAGTTAACTAATCAGTCAAATGAGTTAAGTAGTCTATCAAAGTATGTTAACTCCCAATCAACCCAGTCTACTACCTAATCAATTGAGTTCACTGAGTAATCAATCTAGTTCACTCCCCAATCAATTTTATTAACTCTTCAATCAAAATAACTTGATTCTTAAATAAATTTCCCCATCTTGTGTGCCATCCAACATATAAATACTCCTCACCTCTTCATTATTTTCCAAGTTGGAGAATGTTCTTCCCTTCTTCACAAGCATTTTCAATCTTCTTCACGGGCCTTTGAGCCTATTTATTCATTGATTTATTTAGTTTTCCAAAGATTTAAAGCTTTCATTGTTGCATGCATTCAAAGCTCCCCCTTTTAGGAGTCAATTTCATTTGTGTACACAACTCTTGTAGGTTATTACTCTCCAAATCAAACATTCTCATGCTCATATAGGACATAGGAGCCTTTTGCTTTCATTTGTTATCTCATCTAGCTTTCATCCAAACTCATTTGTGTCCATACGCTGCTGACATCACAATCCATAGTTCTCATCAAAATCTCATTGGGCTCTTTTCATGGCTTTAAATCTTCTTTTGCTTCTCTATTCTTTTTGTTGCCAAAAGGATCACCCCACTGCTACAAGAGGATTAGAGATTTACAATACAAGGATTTCTAAGGGTAGTGGAGGCTCACACATCTCCAAGTTCCTTCATGCTTTTTCTCATTTCATAGTAATTAGATAATCAATACTTTTCTCTTGGAATAGTAAATACATGTTTTCTTTTTCCTTGATAGGATAAGTAGATTTGCATTTTTAAATTAGTTTCCCTTTCCAAAGTTCATTGATTAAAAGTAATTACTTTTCTTAGATTAAATTAATACATATATTCAAAAAACAAACAAAAACATAGAACACATTTCTAATTTTTGGTAATCATAGCTTGATTTCCAAAATCATAAAAAGAACCAAAAAAATGTGTTGCATTTATTTTGGCTTGCTTGCATATAAATTCCAAAAAGAACAAAAAATGTCGCAACATAGAGAATTTGTAAACCCTTGGTCTCAACACAAGATCAACTTCAACCAACATTGGTTAGAAACCTTGGTTTCATCACAAGGTCAATCAAAGTCAAAACAAAGTCAAACCTTAGGTCACACAAACCCTAAGTTAAAACCCTAATTCAAGTCAAGGTTAGCTTAAACCACCTCTCTCTTGTCTCGAGTCACGAATATGCCCTAACTTAGAGTTGTGTCCATTAGGGCAATCCTCGATGAGATAGAGGAGATCAACCCTAGACAACAACAAGATCAACTAGTCATACAACAACAAAGAGAAGAATTTACCCAACTCTTGATAAAAAAGAAATCATCTAGCAACATGAATGACAACTAACATCAATGAGAATAATAGTCAACCCACATAATGTTGGAACATAAGAAATCCAAATAGGAGAATGGTGACTAGTGACCCTTTGGGTCATATAGTTATCTTTACAACCACGGTCAGAAAACACCACATCCAAAAAAGCTCACAACAACACATGCCCCAACGCTAGCTGACCCCTCTCAATGAAGTCTAGCTCTCGAACGAGCTATACCACCCCCATGTCCTGCCTCCTCTCGACTGGCTACTTCCACAAGAGCGAGAGTGATGTGATAGTTCACCCTGTGGCAAGGAGAGAGGGTCCATGTGCACACCAAACCTAACTCAACTACCCCTGAGGCCACTGAGTTGCCATTTTAAGCATACATATTTTGGTGAAGCTGACATGAAGAATAATTCCATTTGGGATGGGTTCTTTCAAACTTTTGCACATATCATGATGTTTCATGCATCAAAAATCTAGGACAAAATCACAAAAAGTCTAAGGGAATGTCCCCTTTAGTGAAATCATCACACTTTTAGGTCCAATGAATTCAATCTTAGATCAGTTAGATTATAAAGACTCAAATTCAAAGGGTATCCAAAAGAAGCCCCACAACATCATGGTTTTTAACAACCCCACATATGACAACATGGTCGTTCAACTTGACTAAATTAAAACACAACTAGTGAGCATTCAATCTAAGGTCCATCAAGATGATCAACCCATAACAAGCCATAGAAAAATGGCCACCAAAATGAACAATGGAGTATGTTGTCAAGAGAAGAATTTACAAGAAGTTTAGGAGGTACAAGAATCACTCCACATAGTACATAAGGATAGAAAGTCCACAACATGTGAAATGTCACCAGAAAGAACAAATAGGGTAACTCAAACCCCAATGCAAAGAAATCCATCGTAAGGTGTAAAAAATCAAAGAACAAACAAAGCCTCACCCATGGACCTTATAGAAAGTTTAGTCCAACAAATCAAGACGCTTGAGGCTAGGAGGGTTGAACAAAATTGAGGAAAAACCAAGGGCATGTGGAAATCATTTCATTGAAAAGATCAAATCAAACTAGCAGGCAACACAAAATACCCCTCATCTAAACTTCCATTCTCATGACACACATAACAAAGCATTCAAGCCTCCCTTTCCCTCACAATCCAACATGACAAGTATCAATCAAATAGGTTGGATTCCTATGATGCAAGATCAACCACAAATGATCCCACCTAATCTTCAAAACACAAACATGACACCATCTACTTATCCAACTTTTTTTGGATATTAATACTCTAGCATACCTTTTCAACAAGCACAACAAGGCTCTCTAACTAAAGGGCTAATGTTTGGAGGAATAAGACCCTCTACACATAACCCCCTTTTACGAACATATCTCGAGTATTTAAAGGAGCCTCTTGACTACAATATTTGTTAGGTCATACTACCACATCCTCTCCAAGAGCTTCCAAAATTTAAAGGAGAGGGTGATCCCAAATCTCATATCAAGGCTTACATCATGACAGTATGAGAACTCCTTCCTTGGGATGGGGTGGTAGCAAGGATTTTTTTGAAGACTTTGGAGGGTATTGCTCTTGATTGGTAATTGTGATGGGTAAAATGGGATGATTAAAACTAATTATAAAAACCCAAAACATTAATGGAATGTGCAAACAAAAAGGATTTAAAATAAGAGAGAGATACTCACAACCTTTTTACCTTGCAATTTCCATTGTTTGCCTATTTTTTCTTGATCTTTTGGTGATGAAGATGGCCCTCAGAAAGCTTACTTCCTTGCTTTGATTCCTTAAGATGACAAGGAGAAACAACTCGGATACTTGTTGTGTTGAAGATGAGCTTCAACACAATGTGGAATGGATGATAGATGAAGTGATGTGAAAGTGGGGTGCCAATGGCGCACTATAGATTCTGTAGCATAAGTTTACTTGAAAGTTGGATATGAAAGATAGAAGAAGAGGGTTGTATTTATAGAGTTGTGTGAGAGAAGATCAATGGTTGAGAAGAAATAAGAAGATCAACGGAGGAGGATGTTCGAGAGAACATGCACGAATAGAAGAAGGACGTGTCATTCAAAAAGATGCTTTGTTGAGTTAACCATTTTCTTGATGAGGATGAGTTTTTATTTCTTAAATTAGAAATTATTTTTCTAATTTAAGAGCTTTGTTGATAGCTTTAAATCAGTTAACTTAGCTTTTGCTTTTGTATGACTAGAAGAATTTATTTTTAGAAGATATTGAAGATTTTTTTAGAAGATAAGAAAGTATAATTAAATAAATAAATTTATTTAATTACTTATAGATAATTTGGAAGAATAAATAAAATATTTAAATATATTTTATTTTTTGGATATTTAATTTAAATAAATTTGCATTTTATTTAAATTTGGAAGAATGAAAGATTTAATTAAATAATTAAAATTATTTGATTATTTAGAAGAATAAAGTTGATATTGAAGGAATTAATTAAATAAACGTAATTTATTTAATAAAATGGGAGGAAGTGAATCAAATAAATAAATAAATAAATTTATTTATTGATAGAGGAATATGAAGGTGAAATAAATATTTAAAATATTTATTTAAGTAGAGTCATGTCATTTTTAGGTGTATACAGTACTATCAACTTCCAGAAGCATCGATCCACTCTTTTAGGCAACTCATCAATCAATTTGTGGCTTCCTTTGACATAAACAAACTGGTCAAGTCAGAACTGTGAGAAATTTTAACAATCAAACAAGAAGCCAATGATTCAGTTGCACGTTTTATCACATGATGGAGGAAAGTTCTCTATTCTTCAACTAGCGCACCAAACATGGATCATAAGGAACTTTGTGATGTCCTTGACATACAAGAACAATTCCAAAATCTCCCTTACAAATCATATGAAGAAGCACCTAAAAGTGCCCTTAGAATTGACCAAGTTGCTATTGATTGTGGAAGAAGGGAGTATGATGCCTATGGAAGATTGATAAACCATGATATAAATAACAAATCCTAGACAAATGATGAATATGTAGATGGGTCAACAAACACTTCACCATCAGGGAACTATAATTGTGACTACAATAATCATATAAATTTGGGAAATGAAAATGCCAATAACTATCCCCCGAGAATCAAGAAGCAGTCATGCAACAATCATCACAAATGTCAAGATCACAATCATGATAAATATTTCTCATTTCACAAGAGAATGGGGAATGATATCAAGTCATGTCATGGGTACCATCACTTCATATCAAATCTCCCAAAACATCAACAAAAAACATGCATGGACACATTCTCACAAGATGAAGAACTCAGTCCCAACACCTTTGATCAAAATACCTTAGGCCTTGTGGAATGAGATAAAGATCAAGAAATATGTGTCTAGCAATTCAAATTTTTCTCACATGCTAGAGCTTATCATGTGTTCTCCTATGCACAATAATGCTCTCCTCAAAGCCTTAGATCTAGGCCATCTAGTTCAAAACACTCCAAGTGAAAAGTGTTCTTCTTCAACATTTGATTTTGAAAAGTTGCCCTCAGAGAATGACATAGCTAACTAGGGTGATCTCCCCCTCCATCTAATAGTCCAAGTTCAAGACTATTCCATAAATTATGTAATGATCGATGATGGTTTTGCAATCAACATAGTCTCTTTTTCTCTTCTTCAAAGAATGGGTGATGACAAAACTCAAATCACAAAACAAACTTCCATCCTTAGAATTCATGATAACCTTAACATTCAAACCATGGGTAAGGTCAATCTTGAAATCATATTGGGTCCCAAAACCCTCCCAACTAAATTTTATGTCATCAATGAAGAAACTACTTACAACATGATCCTAGGAATGCCTTGGATCCATAGGATGAGGGTTGTTCCCTCAACACTATTTCAAGAAATACACTTCTCACACATGGTACAAACCCACATCATCAAAGGAGATCTTGATCCTTTTAGCCTTTATAAAGTTGAACAAGTCAAAAAGAAGGCAAAGACCATGGAAACCACCAATGACCCAAAAACCAACACTTTTGAAAAAGGAGAGACATCAAAACAAATTGCAAATGTAGCCAATAACTCAAGGTGTATAGGAAAGGGGGCAATAGGAGGATTTCCCTTTGATCTCCACTCAACAAAGTCTTATGCTCCATTCAACTTACTAGTCATTCCAATTGAGCTAGACATAAACATTCCTACTATTTAATTTATGACTAAAGAAGAAGAACTAAAATCCACACAAAAACTAGGAGAATCAACACCAACTCCAATTGCCCCTCAAAATTTCAAAACAAATTTGGGAGTACAAAAAGAACAGAAAATGATAAAGCTAGGGGGCAAGTCATCAAACAATTAGAGATGTGACTACATAAAACTCCTCAATAAATACAAGGACATTTTTACACCAAGTCTTCGAGTGTCCTTGCAAAGACTTTCAAGTGATGTTTAGACCAAATTGGATAGGTCTACACATAGTTAAGGAAGATGTCAGAAATGATGCTACCTCTTGTGCATTATGGAAGGAGAAGAGTTAAACATCTCAAAACATTGTAAAATCCTATTAAGATAAAAAAAATCAAATATTCTAAAAATACAAAAACAAAAATACAAAAAAATAAAAAATGTCAAAAAGAATTTTGTTTCTTGCACTTTAGTATCATTTTTTCCATCTTGCATTAAAGTGAATGACTCTCTAAGATATTATTTTCATTTTAGTAAGGATTCTAAGTTTTCCTAGGTATACATGATCCTTTTAGGTCCTAAGATTCCCCATTTTCACAATTGCCATTCTCCCCTTCATTCCCAGTGATTCTAATCAAAGCCTAGCTCTTAGCTTTACACTAATCCCAATCTTAATGAGCCAAGATGTTAAGTCTAAGTAAAGTTAGTATTCAAACCTACAGTGCTCAAAGGAATCTTGCAAGTAGACCTCCTTAATTCTTCCCTAGTAGAAGAGAAGTCTAACTGGATTATGAAAACATTTTTTGTTGCTCAGCCCCTTATCTTTCTTGGCCAAAAATGTCAAGAGGATAAAAAAACTGAAGGAAGCAATCTAAAATATGAGTGAATAAAAAATGAGTGATCAAAATAAGAGTGTTTTAAAAAAAATGAGAATTGAGAGATCGGTTTATTGCATATCCAAAGTATTGAGAAAGTTCAAAAGAGCTCATTTTCATAAAAATCCAAAAAACCCCCCAAAAAGAGAGAAAATCAAGTGAGGCATTCTAGAAAATACAGAAAAAAAAGAGTTACAAAAAAGGAGTGAAAGAGAGAAGATTGTTGAATGTCCATACTCTTGGGTAGAAGATTGCTCAAAGATTCAAGGGTGACATTCTACCAAAGAAAATAAAAGAGAAAGGTACGAAGCACACACACACACTAGTTGAGAAAATCCAAGAGTCTAGTAGTCTTTAGGATAATTTTCTATCTAGGGACCCTTGTTCTATCTTGTTTATCATTTACCCTAGGTCTATCTTTCTTTCCATCTATGATCTAAGTCTAGCAAACATTAATAAAATTTTGGTACTTGTCTAAGTTGAAAGTGTTAGGAAAAGTGTCTCAACCTTGCAACTTTGAAAGATTACTATTCTTCCCAGTTTTGGTCTTTTTGAATATCCTTTATTTTGGAAAAAGGTTTGGAACCTTCAAAGTTTCCAAAAGTTTTCAAATGAGCTTAAAATAGAAAGACTTACTATTTTTAGTAAGTTCTTCAATTGACCTCGGGTTGACCTAAAATTTTCCTAGAAGGTGCTGAATAGCTAAGTAAACATTTCGGGTGAGTTTCAACTCAAGATCATATTTGGATTGTGAGATATTAAAGTTTCTATTTTTTAAAATGTCAGAAAAGTTTTGAACTAAATTTTTGGGTATCAAAACTTTTCTAAACATCCTAAAAATTGTTGTAACTGGTGAAGTAAGTTACAAGGTCATAGATCACTTCACGAGCTTTCTGACGTATAAAACAGTTTGTCAATCAGACACCCAGATCAAAAGTTATGGCCTCCGGAAGTTGGGCCTTTGATTTTGGGAAATGTAAAAACTTGTTGGACACATAAAAGAGCTTTAAGGGGAGGAGTTCCATGTGTTGGTATGTGGTTTGGCATATCACAAGGCATCTTTGATTGGAGATAATTTGGGTGCCACTTTTGGGTGGTTTTAGCTCATGGTTTTGTAATTACCATTGGCGGAGTACTTTATTGTATCTCCTATATATCAAGAACTTGAGATGGAGATTGTATGTAAGAATCTTATAAATGTTGAGTTATCTCCTAGATCTATGGTTGGATATACTCCTGTAAAAGCTTGCTCTGCAAGTATATTTTAATCTTTGTGATTTTTGAATAATATATTAGGCAGCTTTGGAGTGTCAGGTTTGTTACCTGAAAGGGTTTTCCCCATGTATATCTTATGTTGTGATTTTTGTGTTTGCATTTGAAAGTTGTTATTATCTTTTTGTTAATATACATCCTTATATGTAACTGTAAAAGAAAAATTTGCATAATTCTTTCCTCTTTAGATCAGTGTAGGAAGCGTTTTCCACACACCTTGCTTCCTTTCAGTTGGTATCAGATCCTGATCACCTTTGGTTCTAGTTGTTGGGTAGAGGATTTTTTGAGCTGATCTTCATTTGAGTGGGAGCTTGTGCAGAGGATTTTGAAATCTTTGTTGTAGGTAAGAGATGTTGAGCACATCTTGGAGGTTTGAGATAGATAAGTTTAATGACAGTAATTTCAAGTTGTGGAATCTCAAAATGGAGGACATGCTTGTAGATCAGGATTTATGGGAAGATGTATCTAGTACAAAACCAACAATAATGTCTCAAGAAGACTAGGATCTCAAAGATTGAAAATCTAAGGGTTTGATAAGAATCTGTTTGACTAATTCAATGATCCTGAATATCCATGAAGAGAAGACTACAAAGGATCTATGGAAGAAGCTTGGAGATGTTTATCAGGCTAAATCCCTGGTGAACAAGCTATTCCTATGAAAGAAATTGTATTCTTTGAGGATGGAAGATGGAGAATCTATTGCTGATCACCTGAATACATTCAATATGATTATTGCCCAATTGACTTTTGTTTGTGTGAAGATGGAGGAGGAGGATCGATGTATGACATTACTATGTTCCTTACCAGATTCATGGGACCACCTTGTTATGGTCATTGGGAGTACCACTACCACCTTCAAGATGGATGAAGTGGTTTCTTCGCTATTTTCTAAAGAGATGCAGAGAAAGTCTTCTAAATTAGCTAAGGAGGCTCTTACGGTTCATAGTAGATCTAAAGAGAAGGGGAAGAAAAAGGATAAGAAGAAAGAAAAAAAAGAAGATCCAAATCTCATGGGAGATCTAAGTCTCCTAGAAAGTCCAAGGCCATGTGTTGGAACTTTGGTAAACATGGTTACTTCTGCAAGGAGTGCAAGGAGGAGAAAAAGAAAAAGAAGAAGAATCATGATTCGTATTCTGACAAGTCTTCTCAGGATGACGGAGAAGCATCTATCGCTACCTTGGCAATGCATGCATCTGAGGATGTGTGGCTTATTGACTTTGGTAAATCTTTTCACATGACCTCACATCAGGGTTGGTTTTTGAAGTATGAAGAATATGATGGTGGAAAGGTGTACTTGGGTGACGATTCTCACCTAGATATTGTTGGTTGTGGAAGAGTCCTAATTTGATTCCCTGATGGATGAGTAAAGAGAATCAATGTTGTTCTGCATATCCCTGGTTAGACACGAAACCTTCTTTTTGTAAGTAAATTTAATGATGTGGGTGTGCTGGTTGTTTTCTCAAATGGAGGATGCAAGATGACTAGAGGATCTATGGTGTTAGCTAAGTGTATTCAAATTAGCACTCTACTTTAGCTTGATGCATGTGCAGTTTAGTGCAATAGTGCCCCTATTTCAAAGAAGAGAGCTTCAAAGTCTTTATTCTTACCATTGGAACCAGCAATGAAAAAGATTGTTGCATCAACTTCTAATGGTTGTGCTTTCTGGGTACCTAAGGGTGCTCATTCTATGGAGATGAAACTTCTAGCTGAGAAGACAATATTATGGCAACAAAGACTTGGTCAATTTGGTGAAAAGGGTTTGAGTACCTTGAAGAATAAAAATCTTGTTGATGGTATGAATGATTGTAACCTTGAGTTTGATTTCTGTGAACATTGTATTTACAGAAAACAAAGCCATGTTCAGTTTTATTCCAGTTCTCACAAATCTTCTAAGGTGTTGGACTTGATTCATTCTGATGTGTTTGGTCTTGTTAATGTTCCTTCAATTTCAAAATCTATTTACTTTGTTTCATTCATTGATGACTACAGTAGAAGGACATTGGTGTATTTCCTTAGAAGTAAATCTGAAGTCTTTAATAGATTCAAAGAGTTCAAAGATCTTGTAGAGAATTAGAAGGATAGAAAGATTAAGTGTTTGAGGACTGACAATAGTGGTGAGTTCTATTTAGTAGATTTTGACAAGTTCTTTAAAGAATAGGTAATTGAGAGGCACAAGACAACTCCGTATACCCCTTAACAGAATGGAGTTGTAGAAAGGATGAATAGAACATTGATGGAGAGAGCAAGGAGTATGCTAAGTGGTTCTGGTCTTGAACAAAAGTTCTAGGCTAAAGTTGTTGCTACTTCTTGTTACCTGGTTAACAAGTCTCTTACATCAGCACTCGTTGATAAGACACCTATGGAGGTATGGTCTAGTAAAAAGTTTTAATTAAGACACATTCAAGTATTTGGTTGTGAGGCATATGCACATGTGCCTAAGGAGAAGAGGCCTAAGTTGGAGAACAAGGCTGTAAAGTGTATCTTCATCGGTTATGGCATCAGTGTGAAAGGGTACAAGCTTTTGTATATAGTAGTTGAGAGTGTTCTGTATATTAGAAGCGTGATCTTTAGAGAGCTCAATCCTTCTTATGTTGTCCTATAGCTAGAGAAATAAGAAAAGAAAAATGACGTGGTTCAGCTTCTTCCTACCCCAGAGAAAGTTGAACCAAAAACATCTGTTGGACCTAATAATGAGGAGAGCTCTAGCAGCTCTGAAAGTTTAGAAGAAGATGAAGAACCTCAACCTCAACCTTTGAGGAGGTCCATGTGGATAAGGCAACAACCTGATAGGTTTGGTTATTCATTGCATGATTCTAGGTGTATTTTTGCTTTGATTTCTAACACTGATGAGCCTAGAACTATCAAAGAGGCTATGGGTATGAAAGATACAGGTTCCTGGAAGGAGTCCATGGAAGAGGAGATGGCTTTTTTGGAAAAGAATAATACTTGGGACTTGGTGCCTTTTCTTGAAGGATGAAAACCTGTTGGATGCAAATGGGTGTTCAAAAAGAAATTCGATGTAGATGGCAGTGTTGTGAAATATAAGGCTAGATTGGTTGCGAAGGGGTATTCTCAGGTGGAGGGAATTGACTATGGTGATATTTTCTCTCCCGTTGCAAAGCTAACATCTATTTGGTTCCTGCTATCTCTTGCAGCAGCATATGATCTAGAAATGGAATAGATGGATGTGAAGACAACATTCCTTCATGGTGACTTGGAGGAGGAAATCTATATGTCATAGCCAAAGCATTATGTGGTAAAAGGTAAAGAAAATCTAGTTTACAAGTTAAAAAGTCTTTGTATGGTTTGAAACAATCTCCTAGGCTATGATACTAGAAGTTTGATTCTTTTGTGTTGAGTATTGGATTTTAGAGATTGAAATCAGATGATTGTGTTTACTACAAGTTTGACAATGATCGCATTCTCATTATTGCATTGTATGTCGATGATATGTTACTCATTGGGAATGGTAAAAGTTTGATTTCTAATTTGAAGTCTCAGTTGTCAGCACAATTTGAAATGAAAAATCTAGGGGCAGCTCAGTACATTCTAGGAATGGAAATCAGAAGAGATAGAGCAAATAAAAAACTTTGGTTAGGCTAGAGTAAGTATGTTAACATTGTGTTGGATAGATTCAACATGATGGATTGCAGACTTTTTACTATTCCTGTTACAATGGGGACAAAATTATCTGTTCAAGATTGTCCAAAGTCTCTTTATAAGATAGAGGATATGAGTAGAGTACCTTATGATATTGTGGTTAGTAGTTTGATTTATGCAATGGTCTGCACAAGACTAGACATTGCCCAAGTAGTGGGAGTCCTTAGTCGATTTATGGCTAATCCTGGATGGGTATATTAGGATGCAGTGAAGAGAGTGTTTAGATATTTGCAAGGTACTTCTAAGTATTCCTTATGTTATCATGGTTATCCTACAAGACCTTGGCATTCACTTTGTATTCATGGATTTGTGGATTCAAATTAGGTAGGTGACATTGACAACAGGAGATCCACCAGTGCTTATGTGTTCACTATGTTTGGTGGTGCTATTAGTTGGATGAGTAATTGGTAACCTATGGTCTCTTTGTCCACTACTAAAGCCAAGTACATGGCAGTAACTCATGCTTGTAAAGAAGCCATTTGGCTTAAGAGATTATGTTCTGATTTTGGGTTTGATGTAGGGAAGATTACTATTTATTGTGACAGTCAAAGTGCCATATGTTTGGTGAAGAATCCTACTTTCTACGCAAGGACTAAGCATATTGATGTCCAGTACCATTTTGTTCATGACATGGTAGAGGATGGGAAGGTAAACTTGGAAAAAGTTGAAACTTTCATGAATATTGTAGATTCCTTGACAAAACCTGAAAGCACAAAGAAGTTTAGATGGTGTTAAGAGTCTATGAGCCTCACAACCCCTAGCAATTAAATCATGGTGTTGATGCTCCCTTCACTCCTGCAAGGTGTTTGACAAGTGGGAGAATGTTAGGAAAAGTGTCTTAACCTTGCAACTTCGAAAGATTACTATTCTTCCCATCTTTTTGAATACCCTTTATCTTGAAAAATGGTTTGGAACCTTCAAAGTTTCCAAAAGTTTCCAGACGAGCTTAAAATAGAAAGACTTACTATTTTTAGTAAGTTCTTCAATTGACCTCAGGTTGACCTAAAATTTTCCTAGAAGGTGCGGAATAGCTAAGTAAACATTTCAGGTGAGTTTCGACTCAAGATCATATCTAGATTGTGAGATATTAAAGTTTCTATTTTTTGAAACTGTCATAGAAGTTTCAAACTCAATTTTTAGGTATCAAAACTTCTCTAAACATCCCAAAAAATTTAATAACTAGCAAAACAGGTTACAAGGTGATAGAGCACTTCAGGAGCATTCTAACACATGAAACAATTCATCAATCGGAGACCCGGATCAAAAGTTATGGCCTCCGAAAGTTGGACCTTCAGTTTTGGGAAATGTAAAAATGTGTTGGGCAAATAAAAGAGCTGTAAAGGGGATAGTTACACATGTTGGTGTGTGGTTTGGCATATCACAAGGCATCTTTGATTGGAGATAATTTGGGTGCCACTTTTGGGTGGTTTTAGCTCATGGTTTTGTAATTACCGTTGGCGGTGAACTACATTGTATGTCCTATATATCAGGAACTTGAGATGGAGGTTGTATGTAAGAATCTTATAGATGTCAATTTACCTTCTAGATCTCTGGTTGGATATACTCCTGTAAAAGCTTGCTCTACAACTATATTGTAATCTTTGTGATTTCTGAATAATATATTGGGCAGCTTTGGAGTGTGGGGTTTTATCTTGTGTTGTGAGTTTTGTGTTTGCATTTGAAAGTTGTTATTATATTTTTGTTAATGTACATCTTAATCTATAACTGTAAAAGAAAAATTTACATAAGTCTTTTCTCATTAGATCAGTGTAGGAAGCATTTTCCGCATACTTGCTTCCCTTCAGAAAGATTGTCGGAATGTCTTATTAAGGATCGATGTTTAGCCTTTAGCAAAGCCCAAATTTAGAAGCACTCTATTTCACCCCTATTCCTTGCTTTAGTTCTAAATCCCTATCTCATAGACTTGAATAGGTCTCTTATACCAAGATAACCTGCAATGCCATAGATTGAAAATCATACTAAAGAGAAATCATATTGTTTGTTCCACAATGCATTCATAGGTCAAAATCAGAAAAAGAGTTCCAAAGAAATAAAACATGTCATAACATTATGGCATTCATATCACTTAGAACATAGTACTTTACATTTCATATTTGTGAATCACACCCCAACACATTCCATGTGATTCATATAAAAAAAAGACAAAAACAAATCGCATCATCCATATGTGATCATCTTATGTATCCATTCCCATAATAAAAATAAAAGCTCTAATCAACCATATGCACAAGAGAGAGAGTGAAGTACAAGATGTCAACTAAAGCTATGCATAGATCTCATTAGTTAGGTCTTGTAATAATAAGTGTGAAACAATGTCTAAGCACAAGTTACTCCTCTAACAAGTCAAAAGAATAAAACTATGTAATTAATTACACAAGTCTCCCCATGCAAGGAGGCAAGGGTGTAAATATCTTAAATGTAGGTATCTCAAAGACCTCAAGGAACATGAAGTCCAAACCTTCACAAAATCTCCAGAAAAACCATAAAATTGGAAAAATTGAAATAACTTTAAAAAAATGTAAAACATGAAAAATCCCTAAAAATCATATATGTCCTTCAAAATCTGCAATAAAAAAAGAATCTATTCTCCTCCTCTCTAACTTAGAATGTGTTCTATTTGCATTATGCATTTTTAGATTTTTTTTACTTGTATGCATTTGGAATAGGTGTTGTACACCATTGCATAATCTGATACATTATAATGTTATGATTAAATAATTATTTAGCTGTGATGCATCTACGTGGTGTGGTTAATCACGCTAGGTAATTATTTGACCTAGACCACTTTATGTTGTATTGTAACATTGGGATATTATTTCTATTATTTAATTAATTGGGAAAACTTAGTACCAATAATCAAATGTGGGGTTAATGGTTTTGTGTATCCATGGTTTTGGAACACATGGTTTTATCCAATACCACAAGTTGTATTTGTGTGAGCTTGGTCTATAAAAGAAATCATATGGTTAGTGGTTTACATTGGTTGACTATTTTATTATAGGTGGATTGGAGGTGTGTGAGAGGCTGTCATTGTATTGAGCTCTCTCCTATAGGTGCATATTGTGAAGCATGGTAGGTGATGTGTGGATTCATGCTTGAACACATGCAGGATGCATTGGAGGTGCTCGATTGTTTAGAGGTATTCTTGGAGACTCATGGCACATATTGTAATATCTTTATTTCTGAATAATACATATGAGGGTTGATGATTTTGGAAGATGAGTTTTTCCCTCTTGAGGGTTTTCCCAGGGCATATCTTGTGTTATCTTGTTGATTGTTCATTTGATCTTTGTATTATGGTGACTTTGCATCTTATTCTCCTATTGAGTCATGTAGAATTGGTTTTATTTGACCTGCAAATTCCTAACATGTGGTATCAGATCCATGTTTATGGTTGAGGGAGGTGTGGGCTCCATGAATGTGTATAACCCTTATGTGTGTAGATTAGGTGCAAAATGGAAGCCATGGAAATAAATGTAAGAATTTGCGACATTACAAGGTTTTGTGTAGGTTGTATTGCAGTTTGGGGCTTCTGGGTATTGGAGATTTGTTGTGAATGTTGCAGATCTGATGATTGAAAAATCATGGCTGAAGAGGGTTGTCTTGGTTTGGCTTTATGAGGGTTTTGAGGAGGAATTTCTAAAAATGACCTCTTAGGATAAAACAGACCTAGCCATTGAGTCTAGAAGGCTTGAGAGGTGAAGAAAAACATTAAATATGCCCAGGTTTGGTTAAAGGAACAAAAGGCAAAAAAAATTAACTCCCCCTGGTTCAACTGTATGGACTACAAAGATAGAGGTACATTGTTGATTAGTAAAAAATTCTTTTACCTGCATTGGAAAATTTCTATGGTTTTGAAAAATTTTAAAATTAAAAATTAAACCATAGTGAAAACATTGAAATCAAGATATTAATTGAAAAAGAAAAATTGATTTGTAGGGGGCAGGATTTATAGACCCCATACCCCAGCCTGTACCTGTGCATGGTATGGTTGTGCCATAGCATGGTAGGGTTGGTGTTGTCATGACCGGTGGGCCATAGGCCCTCAGTCTAGTAGGCCAGACTTGGCTGGTGGCTATGCTGGCAGTCAGTGCCAATGACTGGCATGAGCCCCTTATGGGGTGTTTTAAAACAAAAAATTATTATTATTTTTTTGCAAGCATTCAAAACATTTAAATGACAACAAATAAATATATTTGTGGACATTATAAAATATACCAAACCTCCTTAATATACCTTTGGGGTCTGTGGATTAAACTAGAGTTGAAACTTTTTTACATCCATCTATCAAAGACTACTAATGATGATCAGCCTAGTTAGCGGCACTTAAGTGCCCAATCAGCACCCAGTCATGCATGAGTTAGTGATGACATCATCAGGGTATAAGGTCTGACCAGGGGTCTCGTTTTAGCCCTCGGAGGGCATTTTCATCTAGGGAGCATAACTTTCACATACGGTATCAATTTTTCAACTTCTTATAGATGTCGGAAAGGTCTCTCCAAGAACTACATAGTGATAAAGGTTTGATGACCAAATTTGGCTTTCATTGTCATAATTTGGTGCCTAAAGCTAGATATTTCTCTGGGATAGTTTTATGCTCATAACTTTTGCATACGGAATCAGATTTTCAATTTCGGCCAAGCATTGGAGAGATATTGCAATGTACTATAGTTTGGATCATGTAGATTTTCACTTTGGTGTGTAGACAGTTTTGGGTACTTGTTTGATCACTTGTAGGAGCCTAAGATTCAGAGCACATTGATGAGTACATTTAGATGGATTTTTTGGCACAAACTTGTGGGAGTGCATGTTGTTATGAGACCATAAACATTGTATAGAAGGTTTTTAGATTTGGTGCTTCTTGATACAAGTTTACAACTATTTTTAGAGTTTGGACTTTGATGGAGACAAGTACACAAGTTGTCTTCTAGTTTGAGGACATTATTGATATGCGTGTGAGACTTGGAGTCTCATTTTAGTGGGAGTTGAGGACAGGAACAAAGATGACTATGATTATGGTGTCATGGATATGTAGGTACACTTTTGCATTGACATGGCATGATCATGTATGCAATTGATAGGTATGGGTTATGATGTTTGATTCATGATTACAGGTGGTGTTGTGGTGTTGTTTTAGGGGATTGTTCTTATCTCCTAGATGCTTCATTAGTTCCTTGACTATGGTTACTTGTTTGTGGACTTGTTGGCAAATGAAATCTAGCATTGATTTGGTGTTTGAGTCTTGGACCCTACAGGTTGTCTTCTTTGATATCACAGTTTGTATATTACTAGTGTGATGATGAGTTTGCATGTTACATTTGTTTTAGATTTAAAAATTATGTAGTTTTGTGGGCTGATCACCTATTTAGATACAATGGGATGACTTGGATGTGGACTATCTATATCCATGAGATTGATTCAGTGTTTATGCAGGCTTTGTTAGTTGGCCTTGTCTATGGTCATTTGTACATTGGTATGTTGCATTGGGATGAGAGGATGGATGATTAGAGTGCCTAGATAGTCATTTGTTGGGACTTGTAGCATGTTTATCATGATGTCTTAGATAGCTTGGATACACAGTTTTATGTGAGCTTTTGACAATGATGGTTTTATCTTCTTGGTTGGAGATTTTGGTTTACTTGACCTTTCGGGAGCTATTGATGTTATAGCGGGATTCCTTGATTTGTTTGGGGCCATGGATAATCTTCATATAGGAGATGGTTACATAGTTATCATGGATAGCTTAGTATCATGATTCAGTGGGAGCTTTGGCAGTGATGTGTATTCATCATTTGTGATGGATGATCTCTGCAGTGGTTATGGATGTCTTGGAAAGACTTGTGGATTATGATTCTTGTTTCAGTGAGAGTATTTTGACATCTTGATTTCCATTGTCAGTAGATGGTTATCTTCATGTGGGTGGAGATGTTGACATCTTGGTTTACCATGGAGGAATTTTTTGAGTCTTTAGTTGAGGTATGGGTTTATGATTTATCAGTTTGACATGTTTATCCTTTGTTTAGAGATGTTAATATTGTGTCTTGATTCTTGATACCAGTTTAGAGTTTAGGCATGATACAGGTTCTCTTGAGACAAGATGTGTGCATTGTTGCATTTGATCTCCTTAGAGGAGATGGTTAGATCATGATGTCATGATGGGCTCTTAATTATGCATGTGTAGTAGGAGCATTGACAATGATCTTGTTTATTCTCTTGGTATTTAGTACTTTGGTCATTTTCTTTAGAGCTTCATGATAGTGTGATGTTGCATTTGGAGTTTGGCATGTATTGATCGGTTACAGGTGCTCATGGATACTTGAAGACTTAGGTGAGGTGGGAGTTCTCTTGTGATTAGAGACAGATGTTGAGATAGTTACTCTTTTGAGGTTTCAGAAGATAGACTGAGGAGCCTTACACCTGGATATAGACTTAGAGGAGATTGTTTTTGGAGAGAGTCATTGTGGCTTGGTATATCCTAGAGGAGCATTCTCATTCCCCACTCTTGGTCTAATCAGTAGTTTATCATCTATGAGGTATTTCCCATCCTTTTATATGTACTTTGCTTTATGTTTCATCTTCTCATTGAATGGATCTTGAGCTATAGTTATTGGTTCTGGAGGCTTCATTTGAGGATGTTAGCATGGTTATCTCCTTGTTCATATGGTTTAATTTATGATGTTCATTATTTAAGGAGTTTAGGAGATGTGATTAGGCTTAATCCTGGTTATGGAATGGTTATGAGTTTGATCTTCCTTGATTAGAGAGGGTTACATCCATGTCGGTTACATGTTACATATGTTCATTTGATCTTATGAGATTGAATGGTTCGGTGTTGTTGAAGCTTTTCATTTGGGTTTATAGAGGAGATAATACTTGAAATAGTATAGCACTTTGAGGTGTTTGTAGAAGGGCATTAAGATTTATAGGTTTTCTCTCTTTGTCTTATGGCTACTTCCTGGAGGATCATGTTCATATGGTTGGACTTGGGAGAGTTATGGTGACATGTTGTGAGAGAGTATGCAGCGATTTATCTTGCATGTGTGCATTATTATGATTATTCTTGATACTACATTGGCTTGTTGATTAGACACACCCTGATTTGAGTGTTAATTGATAGACTTGGTATGCCTTTGATCTATTTTTAGATTTGACATTACCCATGCAGTGGGAGTTCGTAGATGTAGCTTGTGATTGCAGTATATGGGTTGGATATGTTGTTGGCATCAATTTATTGATGTTATTGATACCTATGAGGTATGGATGGCTAGATGTATTAGCATATGACATGGGTGCTATTTTCAATAATGTGGGTTTTTACCTTTAATAGCATCTTGGAGCCTTTTTTTATCACTTGGATTTGATGCTTGTGTTCTCTGAATTGGTGCACCTTCAACTTGGCATGTTTCTTTTCTTCCATAGGTGGCATGTTGGAGGATGAGAGGAGTTCTTGCTTGAGATGGTGGTCACTTTGATTTTATTGAAAGTATCTTGATGGAGCATGAGAGCATGTTGTAGATTCATGTGATTTCATGTTTGCCTATAATGTTTTATTTCATTTATTAACCCTTATGCAGTGTATACAACAAGTGGGAGAATATTGGGAAATAGGTGTTGTACACCATTACATAATTTGATATATTATAATATTGTAATTAAATAATTTTTTAGTTGTGATGCACCTACATGGTGTGGTTAATCATGCTAGGTAATTATTTGGGGACCAAATTATGTTGTATTGTAACATTGGTATATTATTTGTATTATTTGATTAATTGGGAAAACTTAGCACCAATAATCAAATGTGGGGTTAATGGTTTTATAGGCTAATGATTTTGTGTATCCATGGTTTTGGAACACATGGTTTTATCTAATACAAAAAGTTGTATTTGTGTGAGCTTGGTCTATAAAAGCAAGCACATGGTTAGTGGTTTGGGTGCGTTGGCTTTTTCATTATAGATGGATTGGAGGTTTGTGAGAGGTTGTCATTGTATTGAGCTCTCTCCTATAAGTGCATATTGTGAAGCATGGATGGTGGTCTGTGGATTCATGCTTGGACACATAGATGATGCATTGGAGGTTCTTAATGGTTTAGAGGTATTCATGGAGACTATTGGTGTATAAACACTTATACTAAGTCATTTATACTAACTTAATCATAGTTAGGCAAATTCCACACATGCTCTTTGACTATGTCAAAGTTGTTAGCCATTTAGGAGATGTGTCAACTCAATGGACACCTCTCGCTATTCTCATAGCTAGTTGTGTTATTCTCATGGATGGTTACTCGCCACCTATCCCTTAATTGTGGAGAATTGGGTATCTAATTTTTCCTATTTATACTTCATCTATTTGTGAATACAAAGTGTCGATTCTCAACAAATTCATGTGCTCCTTGTTTATTCATTGATCTTGTTTTCTACATGATATCAGAGCATTGTTAAATAGCTCAGAGTCATCATTTTTCTCGCTATACAAATATTCCTAGTCATGTCAAAGCGTAATTTGTAAGGCACTATTTTGTTTGCTTGGTTTTTTATCTGCTAATTATGTTTGTTGTTGTGTTGTGGAGGTGAAAACATCCATAGAAGGCATCATTTTGTAATGCCATGGAAAGGCATTCAACATCTTTGAAACACTCTTTAAAGGGCTCGGTAGAGGCTACGTAGGTGGGCTTACAGTGGCCTGAGTTGAGGAGGTCAAAGATGCCTCTCTAAGGCTTGTTTTGTGTGCTGCATCCCACCCACAATAGGGCTTGTGATACATCACAAGAGGTTATCCCATAGTGAAGCGGCAACACCATCATCTAGTACTCTCTACAACATTATCACTTGGTGCCCTCGGCACTCCTAGGTGCCCTCTCACGTAGGGCGAACCAAGCTTCCATGTTGGTTGAGCCTACATCTTAGGCAGGCCCTCGATGACCTCATCCTGCATCCTTGACACCACACATAGTGCCCTCAACTCCACATACGTGGACTCTCTGCGCCTCCACGTCACCACAATGACCTCTCTCTATGTGCACACCATTCTTGACCTTGAAATCCACCCCAGTTTACTTCAAATTTTGACGGGAGGATAGGATTTTTGACAATTGTGAAATTAAATCCCCTGATTAATGTCACTGTTCACATGACATAAGAAAATGAAGGGGGCGGCCCAATTTTTATATCATTAGCCCTTGGTCACATGGGATATTAAGATCCTGGTCATACCCAACCAAAGGGGACTTAAATTTTGCCTCTCTATCAAGTTTTTTTTTATATCAAATCGTATGCAATTTTTTTCTAGCACATTGGAAATGTTTTTGTAGAAGTTGATTTTTTTTGTGAGTGCAAAAAATTTCAAAGGCCTGTAACTTTTACATAACAACTCAAAATTGAGTCATTCCTTTTGCAAAAATGATTTTTTTTTGTCGTCATTCTATCTAGCCTAATATCACACTAAAATTATAAAGTGCCCGATTAGGCTATTTTAGGGTGACCTAAAGTAGTCCTTCTATACAATGCACAATTTGGGGGGGGGGGAACACATAATCAATGGGGGATAGTGTTGTGTCATCATTTTTCACAATGTACTAAACTTTATAAAGTGCCACATTAAGGGGGGAATTAAGCAAAATGCACTCAACTTATAAAGTGCCACTTCACAAAGTTGAATTAGGGATCTCGTCTAATCTAGGTTTCCTAATGTGTTGATTTCTATTGTCTAGTTGAACTAACTTTTTTTAATCATGGGATATGAAACTCATTCTTCTATAATCAACCTAAACAAGGGAAATTATAAGTCCTAGTGTGAAGGCATCTTAAAACATCTCAGGATCCATAATCTCATACCCCATCTATATGGACTTATCCTTGAACCTCGTAAACAATCTCAAAAGGCTAAGTGGTTTAATCATCATGATCACATCATGGATATTGATTTTCCACATGCATTATGGATCAAAATTTGGGAGATGTATGGAGACTCGAATGTTTCTCCATTTCCACATGATCCTACTTTTATCACAACTCACATCCCTAATCATGATACAAAAATAGAATGTTATAGTGACATAGATGAATCCATCACTCCTACTGTTGCTTCATTACATTCTAGATTTGCTTCTTCAAAAGCTTCCAGTGCTTCTTTGCAATAGGATATCATTCTTCTTAGCATTGCTAATTGGGACAGATTTCTACCTGACATCACTTGTCTGTTTGTAGAGTCCCACATTGCTGACATGGAAGTAGACATTGAGGACATCAGTGTTCTCTTCGATGACAGTTTTGATGAAGCTGCATCAAAATTGTCCTCTTTAGATATTCATTCTCTTAATTGTCCTACACATGGTTTTGGATCGTCATCATCCTCATCTATTGCACATGCACCTAATTTGATTATGGCATTCTTTGGCATCGACATGGAGACACATGTGCACTCTTTGAAGGCAATGACAGGGGCACCATCATCCTTGGATCAACTTCAATATGATTCAAGATCATAGATACATCTTCTTGCATTGGAAGATACCCTACATCTTCAAATGGTTTCTTTTCTTCCTAAGAGAAGGAATATTGTTTGGCATTCTTAGATCTACATATGCATCCTTTATTGACTATTCAACATCATTGTAGCAGGACATGTATTATGGGGGTTCTCATAGACTTTCTATCATTTTCTCTTCTATGTGGGGAATCTTTGAGGGAGGGGGGGAGCTTTCCAATTCTTTCTTTCATCTCTCTTTTGGAGGATAGTTGTTTCCCACTAGGTTTTCTATCTTTCTCCATTTTTTGAGAGATACATTTGTACATGGGTACCTCATCAGGATTATAGATAGGACCCATCTTTCATAAACTCACCTAAGCTATGCTTAAGGGGGGGTGTTGGTGTATAAACACTTATCCTAAGTCATTTATACTAATTTAATCATAGTTAGGTGAATTCCTCACATGCTCTTTGACTATGTCAAAGTGGTTAGTCATTTAGGAGATGTGTCAAATCAATGGACACCTCTTGCTATTCTCATGGATGGTTACTCGCCACCTATCCCTATATTGTGGAGAATCAGGTATCCAATTTGTCCTATTTATACTTTGTCTATTTGTGAATACAAAGTGTAGATTCACAACAAATTCATGCACTCCTTGTTTATTCATTGATATTGTTTTCTACAGAGACTCATGGCATGTATTGTAATATCTTTATTTCTGAATAATACATATGATTGTGGATGCTTTTGGAGGCTAGATTTTTCCCTCTTGAGGGTTTTCCAAGGGTATATCTTGTGCTATCTTGTTGATTATTCATTTTCTCTTTGCATTATGGTTATTTCTGCATCTTATTATCCTATTAGGTTATGTGGAATTGGTTTTATTTAACCTACAAATTGCTAACAGTATGTATCTCTCATGTGTCATTTTGTGTACATTCATTCCTACATGCCTCTCCTACAAAGACAAACAACTAGTCAAACTCACATGATCTGCGGTATGTTTGTCATTTTAGTTTTCACTATTTGTTTTGATATATTTAGATGTCGACCTAACACTAGTTATTGTAGGTACACTTACAAAAAAATCAACATGTATGGCCTAGTTCAGGAATGGTACCTATTGTTCATGTAGACTATCATTCCTGATGTGGCAAATATGTAAGCACCAAGATCATGCACAACCTCCATGAGGACCCCTATGATGAGTCACAATCCTTGTCATGTACATGTTATCATGAAATAACATCTTCTCAATGGTAATTATCTTGGTGACATGTCTTTTCTTCTTCCTTGTGTTGTTTCCCCTTTGTTATTTTCTTTATCCTTCTTCACTTTCAACACTTTTTGACACTTGTCTATTTGTGTTTTCTCTGCTTATGACTCTGATCTTATCCTTGTGTGCATCCTAAATGTCCAATATTTTTCATCCAACCCCACCCCTAGAGGCCTTCTAGAGGTCCTCCCAAGACATCTCCAACTTTTAGTTTTTATTTTCACTCAACCAATCAAAATCTCCCCTATTATTTCCAGATCTCCCTAGGGAGATCCTACATTTGCAAGTGGAGATTTAGTTTTTGACCACCTTTCAACTACTTTTTGGAGGTAGTTCACCTCCTCATCACCTAACTTACCATCTCCCATCATGCATTTCAACCCAGACCCTCTCCTTTGTGGGTCACCCATGGGTCTTGTTTGTTCCCAAAATAACAACACAACAATCTAAAACTTTCCTAAATCACCTATGCTAGGGATTGCCATCAAGGTGAAATGAAGAGGTTTGTTAACAAGTTTTGGGCAATTTGGCCAACTACAGGAGAGGGTAAACTCCTCTTCTTTTTAGGCTCAGCTAGACCTAGGATGAATATTCCTAGAGGCATGAAATGAAAGACAAATAAACATACATAGCCATACCCAATGTACAATTAACCCCTAAATCTATCACTAGATCAAGAAAAACTAGTTGCACATGCCTCTCAATAAGCTGATTCAACTATGTGAATATACATGCACAAGAAAGATGATTTTTTATCAATGATCCATTGGTAAAAGATTTATTTTTTAAAAAGGATTGTTTGGTCCATCCCTAATATGGACTGGTGCCTATTCTAGTGGGCAATAGAGTCACAAAATGCAAGGATGAAAAGAAATACATAGCAAAGGACAAACAAAACTAGACATAAATTTACATATATGACTTTGTAATAGATTTTCATTCAATGAACATACTTAATAATCCAAAAGAGGACTGCAGTGATTCATATATAACAAAATGATGGCAAGTACTAAGCCTTGTATTTATTTAAATATTTTCACACATCTCTAAACACCTATTACACTCATACTAGCAAACGTGGCAAAGCAAAATACATAACTATGATTACAAATTTACCAAAATCATTACAAACTCCCATGGAGACATTCACTACATTCAAATTTGCAATATAAAACCTTCCTACACAATACTAAATTTATCCCTTCACTAACAAACTAGACCAACATCATGTGTTGATGCCATAGAAACTCCTTAGGCTATCCCAAATAGGACAATTGGCTCAGAGAACAACCCTAAAAATATATGAAATTGATGCATATATAGTTGTTCTGGTCTTGGGCATTGGAAAGATTGGTCAACAAGTAGCCCATGTTCCATTGAATGTAAGCCCATGACTGCAGTTAGAATAATCAATGAAAAACAAGGAAACCCATGCATTTGTGAGAAAGATCAGTAGATATCTTAGCCACCCATGCCCTACAAATTGATTTAGGTCCTTGAGAGGACCTACAGAGAGTATGGTAAACTAAAACACACCATCCATTATTGAATTTGGGTACTTGCATATTAACTACAAACACTGTTCTAGTACCTAGCCTGACATCTTCAATCATGCCTCATCTAAAACTTTTTCTAGCAGGAACTTATCTCCCTTTGCATTCGGCGTATTTATCAAAAAAACTAACTTTTTCCAAACTTTCTTTATCTGGTAGCCGTCTCCATTTTCTCTCTTTATCAACAAATCCCTCTATTGCCAAAACTTGTCTCTGTCCGCCCAATTCACCTTTATTGCCAAATTACACATTTGCTAAACTTTGTCTTTCATCCTCTTCATTTGCTTTATCAAAAAAATACAACTTTATCGAACCTCACTTTTTTGCCTTCGCCACCTACTTGCATGTGCCACATTATAAAGTCAATTTTCATTATCCTTTAGGTCCTCATCTCTCATTCCAACTCCATTTCACTTCCTAGTCTACTTTTTCATATCTTTTCCCATGACCTTTCTTTAAATTGAATGTTTTCAATTGGGTTGTTCTTTCCTCTTAGATTTTGGTATTTATCCTGATAAACATTTACTAGCTTGGATGAGTCTCTTATTGCATTTTAATGCTTCATTTACTTGTAAAATAAAACTTCAAACATTAGACTTTCACTTGCAATTAAACACCTAAAACATTTGACCTTCATGCATCCTAAAATCCCACTTTACCTCTCATAGACTTGCAATAGTAAACCAATTTCTATTTATATTTTCATGTCCTACCATTTGTCTTCATGGATATATTGTTCCCCTCATCAGGCCTCATCTTTTTCATCCATCTTCAATGACTTGGCAAGAGGTAAACTTTTCTATTTTGATTTATCATTAATTTTGGATGTTTTTCTTTATATTTGTTCCCATATCTTACCTTATGAAGGCCGCCATGATATTCATATTGTGGTGTGTCTTGAGTGGTATGCATGGGGATGAATGTCTCTTGTTTGTGTGATGTGTTTGTTGATTGTCCCATCATGGTTCCTACCAATTTTTTCAAACACCATATATTGTGCTAGGGCATCCTTGATTGCTATGTTTGTTTGTTAGTCCTTTGCACATTTGGAACATCATCATCATGATCCCTTATATCATGATGAATAATGCCTATTCTATAATAAACATTGGGTTTCTTATAATAGTTGTATTTTGTGCAAGATTCATAAGAATGTACTTCATCTTTCACATTTAATCTTCAACATCCATCTTTTAACTAACTTTTCCATTTTCCATCCATCTTTAATCTTCTTCTCTTTGTTTCATCCATTTCAAGAGCACACCCATGTTCTTCAAACTCACATGTCCTCTCAAGGGGGCATCCCTAAATCTAATCATCCCAAATCAAGGTAAATATTCTAAATCCAAAATCCCTCCAAGCATTGAAGTATCATCATCCAATCAACTTAAACAATGAACCTCAATCAATCAAATCAATCCTAATCCATCAATCAAGCCTACAATCAAAATATCAATACTTGGGGCATGTTATCATCAATGTCATCCCAAGTTCTTATATCTACTTTCTTTGAAACAACGTTGCTTCTTCTAGTCATAATATCATTTCATAGAGGGGCAAAATGTAGACACTTAAAATCAACACATTCTAACATCATGTCTAACACATCACTTTTAACACTTTCCTATGTGCATTCTAATCACTTCCATCTAAATGCTAATTATCCTTTAACATTCCTCTCATCACTATTAATTAAGCTAATTTTCATACCATGTCACCATTTCTTATTTATCTTATTAATTCCCTCTTTGCTATCACCACCACTAATTAATTAAATAATTCATATTATTTAGTCAATTAGGCATATATTAATTCCATTTATTCCAAAATAGATAAATAAATGTACTTTCCATTTTTCACAAATTAATAATCCTAATTATACACTCATATCCTATCATAACTCTCTCTAAGATTCTCTCTATTTTTAACTCATGCACATCTATTTGGTGAAAAAAAAAAAAAACTAACTTCCCTCACCCATTATAGAGCCAACTAAATTGTGTCATAACCCCTCATCACTCCTAATTATTTTAGCTAGGAAAGATTCCCCACTCTCTCTCATTCATTCTCAACCATTTATTCTCTATCAAATCTTGACCATTTGCATCCTCAATCAAACCTTTATAAATTCCTCTCATTTGTTCAAGATGAAGCCTAGATGCTAGCCTTTCTGAATCTAGCCCGGATGCTATCTTTTTTTATCTTTCTAATTCTTTTGAGATTTCATCATAGTTACATTTTTACAAGTACATGCTATCAATATCTTGCACAATTTCATGAGAATGCACCTTTCAATCAATAGAGCAAATCCAAGTATCAAAGAGTCATCATTTTGTAACTTTATTTGTGTTTGAATTCTATTATTTGCTCTCTTTCATCATCTTTATCATAAGTTTGCATGATTTTAGAATAGGGAGCATTTTAATTAAATTTGTTTCTTGTTTTGAGTTTTGAATTCCTACATACACTAATAATCCAAACTACCTCCCTTTAATCTAAATCATTGTAATGAACAAATTTAATCCTTTTAGATTACTAGTAATGAATAGAAAATTTGATAGTACCTTTCACATACCTCAATATTCCTTGAGCTACTTTCATATGAATTTTTGATGGCATAGTCACATACCTTGAAACAAGATAAATTAAATAGAAACACATGTTATTGTGTGAATTATAAACATCAAACTTCTAACAATACTTTTGTAAATTTCTCATCAACTATTTGAAAGACATTTTATCTACATGACAAAACTCCATGAGTAGTTGGAGTGGAGAATAGTTTACAATCAACTGTACTAAATTTCTTCAACATATTGTTTGTGTACTTTGTTTAAAAAATTAAGATTTCATTCCCAATTTGATGAACCTCTATTCATAGGTTCAATATAGCATGAAATCTATTTTTTAATTTCAAATTCATTCATCATAATAGTTTTTAATCCATCCTTCATCTTAAAATTGGTATCTATGCACAAAAAATCATCAACATACAAACTTAGTAATGCAGTCAAGGTAGGATGGTCCGGTGAGGGACTATCCAACCTTATAGCCTTAATCAATTATCACCATGACCATAATCGATGTGCAACAGAAGCTAACATCTAATCAATTGAAAGATAAAAGATATTCATGAACACATAACACAATATGTATCATGGGAAAACCCTAACAGGGAAAAACCTAGCCTCTAAAGCTCATTCTTCATGTAGTTGATCTCAAAACATATTACATATGCCTCTTAGGATTTATAGATGCTAGGCCGCAGCCCAAGGTTACGAAACATTCATTTAACAACACTCTTGCATGACTTCTTTTGTCTGATTATCAAATCTCTGCTCTATAACTCCTATCCTCTGCTCTGTTCTCTATTTTCATTCTGCTACTTCTTCATATCACAATAAATCATCTTCATGCTTCAGATCTTTGTTTTATGAATCACTATCTAGAAAAAATCCTTTATCTCTCATTTATATCCTCCAAAAGATTTCTAAACTTCAACAAGTCAGCCTAATTGCAACGGCTAGTTAGGTAGCATGTAGACACAGATAGGTCAGACCTAAACTCAAGGTATTGCTCTGTTGATATATAAAACTTCATGCGGATCTCTATGAAGGTTGGACAAGTCCTATACTACATTGCATAATGTTCCTTTTACCTCTACAATTCATGGAACTACTTCACCAGCTGATTAGGCTTCACTGAACACTATCATCTTTGCTCTGTCAAACATGCAACAACAGTCAATTTTCTGATAGAGATATCTTTCGAGAATCAAAGACAAATGATCTAAATTATTGATATGTTATAGTTTCCTATGTATGGATATTAAGTCCAGCTCTGAAGCCTCTTATACTCAAATATGGTAAAATGTAGTATCTCCCCAAGTCACCATCTCAATATTCTGCAACTCACTGTCCACTGTCTCAACTATTTTGAATTCTTCTGCATGCTCTCGCATTAGACTCTAAAGGTTATTTGAAAAGTGAACCTCTTCACTTTGGTCTGTATTATACCAAAATCAAATAGGTTTGACGGTCTATATTGTTCCTCTTCCTCTACATAAACTATCTATGTATTATTGACTGCTTCTCCTTCATTAGCTTCTTTGGTCATAGGCTCTTGATGACTTTCATTGCTTGATTCTTTCCTTCTCCAAACTTGAAAATGGCTTCTTCTAAATGGTCTTCTATCAAATCTTTTTTCATTTTTTTTGTATCCTCCATTGTGATAAGACTTGTGACTCCTGTCATTTCTCCCTCTATAGAATGAATTATTGTCCATCTTCTGCTCTGCATAAGGTTTGTATCTTGATTTAAATCCTCTTTTCTCTCCAACATATGAATTCTTCGATCTATACAACCTCTTGAACATATAAGTAACTTGCTTCCATTTTGCTCCATCAATCCATCCATAATCCATCTGCATAAAATCTGTCATAGGTTTTCTTCTTCTCAATTTATTCCAACACATCTTTTCAGAATGATTCCTTAATCCATAGAACTTACAAGGATGTAGATCCCAATACAATTCCTTTTCATGTCCATGTCTATTACAATGTGAACAATACATACCTCTTCTTCCCTAATTTGATTTGTTTGAATTTTCCATAACATTCTTACTTCTGTCATATCCAAGACCTTCACTTCTTGATCTTATTACCGGTTCAATAGGTTCTATAATTCCTTGTTGATGCTTTCCCAATCCTTGTCCTTCATATCCCATTCTCTGCATGATTTTGAAACCAATACCATCTCCAACCACTGCAGGCTCAGTCAGACTGTCATCTTCAATCTCACTATCTAAAGAAGCTTCTGCATCATCACAAAATCATTAGTATCACAAGAAATATCACAAACTTCAGGCTTAGATCTTAGATTTTCATTCTCTTCTCTGCATATTGTAAGTGACTGCTCCAACTGATTAACATGTTCCTTCAATTTAGATATCTCCTTCTTGTGTAGACTGTTCTCCTTTTTTAATTCTTCCAAACTTTCTTTTAGATCTTTGTTCCTTTCTTCCACCTTTGCAAACAACTTGAATACTTCCTTCCAATTCTAGAAATCTCTTTTCAACATCTTCAAATAGTTTTAGTTCTGCTTCTAGTTCTTCATTTCTCCTTCTTGCATCATTCATCTCTTCTTCAAGGGCATCATAATTATCCTCTCCTAGTTCTTTAATCCTCTCCAAAAATTCTAAATTACATTTCTTGATTTCACACAATTCTCATTCCAAAATATCCTTTTTGCATATTAGGTTTTCATTTTCTTTCTTTATCCTTTTTCTAATCTTCCCCATTAAAACAAATCAAATACACAACTTAAAATTGAAAAGATTATCCAAATATTCCTTTCCTTGATCTTTCTTCTATGATGATTTCTATATACTTTAGGGTTTCACACTTCCTTCCAACAAATTCACCACCTCCCAGTGGATTCGCAACCAACCCAACAGATTTGAAACTAGCTCTGATACCACTTAATGCAGTCAAGGTAGGAGGGTCCGGTGAGGAACTGTCCAACCTTGCAACCTTAATCAATTATCACCATGACCATAATGGATGTGCAATGGAAGCTAACAACTAATCAATGGAAAGATAAAAGATATTCATTAGCACATAACACAAGATGTATCCTGGGAAAACCCTAATAGGGAAAAACCCAACCTTTAAAGCTCATTCTTAATATATTTGATCTCAAAACATATTACATATGCCTCTCGGGCTTTATAGATGCTAGGTTGTAGCCCAGGGTAATGAAACATTCATTTAACAATAGTCTCACATGAATTCTTTTGACTAATTATCAAATCTCTGCTCTATAACTCCTATCGTCTTCTCTGTTCTCTTCTTCCATTCTGCTACTTCTTCAGATCACAATAAATCATCTTCATGCTCTAGATCTTCATGTTAGCAATCACTATCTAGAAACAATCCTTTATCTCTCATTTATATCCTCCAAAAGATTTCTAAACTTCAACAAGTCAGCCCAATTGCAACGACTAGTTAGGTAGCATGTAGACACAGATAGGTTGAACCTAAACTCAAGGTATTGCTCTATTGATATATAAACTTCATGTGGATCTCTATGAAGGTCAGACAGGTCCTATACTTCATTGCACAATGTTCCTTTTACCTCTGCAAGTCATGGAACTACTCTGCCAACTGATTAGGCTTCACTGAACACTATCGACTCAGCTCTATCAAACATGCAACAACAGTTGATCTTCTGATAGCAATATCTTTTTGAAATCAAATCTAAATGATCTAAATTCTTGATATGTTGTAGCTTCCTATGTCTGGATGTTAATTCCAGCTCCCCAACGTCTTATACTCAAATGCGATAAAATGTGGTATCTCCCCTGGTCACCATCTCAATATTTTGCAACTCACTATCGACTGTCTCAACTGTTTTGAATTCTTTCAGATGCTCCTGCATCACTTACAATATGGATATCATTACCTTCTTGTTGTATTAAAGAATAGACTCACTCTTAGTTCTCTTGAATCCATTCTACTAAAAGCATCCATCAATTCTAGCATAACTTTTAGATTTGGTATCCTTTACCTTACATTTCAAAAGCATGTAGCTAGTGTACATAGAATTCCTCTTCTAAGTACCCATTCAATAATTTGCACTTTTGAAATCCATTTTATGTATGCTCTATTTATTTTTTATTTCTTTTGAAAACACTATTCTAATAGTTTTTTGTATTTTTATTGGTGCAAATATCTCTTCATAAGTTGTCCCATACCTTTATGGGAGGCCTTTTTCAACTAGATGTGCATTGTGTCTTTTAGCACTAACATCACTATTGTACTTAGTCTTGTAGACACCCTTAGTAAAATACATTTATTGTTAGTTGGAACCACCCAAGCATCATTCCTACAAGTGGAACTTATTCTTCTTTCTTTGCTTTCACACAAATAGTACATGCATCTTCAAAAGATGATGGTTCAAAACCATCATGTGAAAGTAAAACAAAATTTATGACCTTGCCTCTAGGATCTTCTTCATGTTTTTGAATTCTTGTATTCTAATAAATTTCATCTAATATTCTTACCTTCCATGAAGAACTTCAATTTGAAGATGGACTTAGATTTGGAATAAAAGAATTAGATGAGGGGCTACTCGGTGCACTTGTAGTACTTGGAATTGAAAAGTTAGTTGGCTACTAATTAGAAATATCATCAATATTACTTTTAAAAATATATTTAGACTTGTCAACATGGTCATTTTGATGACCACAAATGCCCCCTTTTTAAAAATAACTTCTCTTGAAACAACAATGTTGCTAGTAAGAGGATTATACAGCCTATAAGATTTTCTTTATTTACTATAGCCAACAAAAAAATGTGATTCATGTTTTTGATATAATTTCTACCTCTTCTTATTAGCTACATAAGAATAGGATAAAAAACCAAAAATATTGAAATGATTAGCATTAGGATTTTTTTCATACCATACTTCATAAGAAGTCATCCTATTAAGTTCACAAGTGGGACTTCAATAGAGAATATACACTATACTAGCTCAACTACATCATGCCAAAAAGAGTTGCTCAATCACTTGGCTTGTATCATACATTTTCCATTTAAATCCTTGTGTGGTTTTTCCTTTTAGTTATACTCTTTTATTGATGTGTATAGGTAGTTGTGAGTTACCTTTAAATACCATTCATATCACAATAATCCATAAAATTTCTTAAATAAAATTTTCCACAATGATTAGTGCAAGAACATTATTTTGCAACCACTTTCATTTTCCATGAGCACTTTAAACCTCTTGAATGTAATAAATGCTTCAACTTTGTGCTTCAAGAAATATATCCAACACTTTCATGAGTAATAATCAGTAAATTTAATAAAACATGATGACTTACCCAAACCTTTTATTTGCATATGACCACAAATATTAGAGTGAACCGACCAAAGTTGATGATGAGCCCTCCACACACTACCTTTTGGAAATTTTCTAATGTGTTTTCCTTTTGCATGTCTTTCACAAACTTCTTTGTGCTCTTCAACCTTAGGAAAACCATTAACTAATTCTTATAATGTTAGTAGCTCTAAACTATAATTTAAGTTTAAATGTCTATACCTAAGATGCCACAAGAAACTCTTGTCTTCATATGCCATATCCAAAAGAATACTACTATGTTCTCCAAACTTTAATGGGAACATCTATTCTTAGACATAGCCACCATTGTAACAAATTCACTTCCTTGATTATTTTCATAGATTGTGCATTGTTTACCACATTGTACTTCATTTCATGTAATTTTCAAACACTCAATAAATTATATTTTATCATTGGAGTATAGTAAATATTATTAACACTTTTCTTACCTTCTTTAGTATGCACCTCCATAGCTCCTTTTACTACAACTTCCAAGAATTTGTCATTAACAAGCTTGATCTTGGTCTTGAAACTTTCTTCCATGGTAGAAAATAACTCATTATTCCTTGACATGTTAATATAATAGATTAAATATAACTATAAAACCTCTTTAGGACTATTTTCAGCTTCATCATATGAGAAGGACAAATTAATTAGAGAATCATCCTTATTCTTGTGAGCATAATTAGTAATTCTATTTTCATTGCCTACTTTTAATTTGTATTCCCTTTCAAAGTGACCCATACTTTTAGTTGAACTACCTCTTCTTCATCTATTTCCTCTTGAATAATTTTGATTTCTATCATTTCCTTGTCCTTGTTTGCTTTTACTTCTAGTGCTAGAACCTTCATTTTTGCAATCTACAATTTTGAAGAAAAAGTTTTCCCATCACTTTCTCTAAATGTGTCAGTCAATCTTTCTTCATGAGACATAAGAGATCCAACTAGGTGATCAAACTCAAGAGTAGTAAATTTTTTCCTATGTTTAATGAGTTTTGCAACATGATTATGCCTTTGTGTTAAAGACTTCAACACTTTTTTACCACAACCTCTTTATTGAACAATTCTATGAGTTTATTCTTCTAATTGACCACATTCTTTATCCTTATGCAATAATCACTCACACATTTATCTTCTTACATATTCAAATTCTTTCTTTAGAGTCTATAACTTAAGTACTTTGAATTGATCACTACCTTGGTAAACTTCTTGTACAGTCATCCAAAAATTCATGGTTGTCTTTGCACTGACAATTCTAAAAAATGGGATCTTATCTACAGAATAAGAAATAAGGCTTGAGATTTTTTCCTAGCTACTCTGTCATTAGTTGCTTTTGACAACCAGTTTCTACAATTTCTCATAAGTCTTTTCCTGTTAAAAGAGTTAAGTTAGTGCTCAACAAGATCAATTGTTAGAGAGATCTCAAATAAATTTTAATTAATTTTAATTTTAGTTCTAGGTTTTAGTTCAACGTTTGAATTAATTTTAATAATCAACATGTTCCTAAACAGGATTAACAGTAGGTTAAACTTCCTTAGTTCTCTTAGTCCTATTCAGAAATGCCGCACATTTTCTCCTCTTTGTTTTCCAAGGTTAGTTGTTCTTTCTCTGTCTCTCTTTTTTTTGTTTTCAATTGGACGTTTATTCTCTAAATCTACAGTTGAGTTTAAAATAGCCACTCATGGAATGCCTGTGATGGCTTGTTTGCATTTATTTTAAGTGTCCTTTGTAAATGAAGGGATCATACTTTCCTCTTCATTTTCCTGTCATTTAATTTGGGATAATTGTTAAAACTTCCGAGAAACTCTTCCTTAAAATTAAAATATATTTACCTATGCTCTTTTTAAATTGTAATTGTATAAACAATGTATTTCTGAATTGCAACTCTGAGTTTAAACATCTATTCAATTCGTATTATACATTATGCATAAATAAATCCAACTTTCCTTGTTTAAAATTTCTATTTCAAGTCAAATGTTTTAAACTACATATAGTTTGCCTTCAAATGAATAGTGAATAGTGAATAGTAAAAGTAAATAGTGAATAGTAAAAATAAATAGTGATTAGTGGAAAGTGAATAGTAAATAGTGAAAAGTGAATAGTAAAAGTGAATAGTGAATAATGAAATGGTCCCCATCCTAGGAAGAGACCCTCAAGGTGGCGGTAATTTCAAAAGCAATACTGCAACCCAAATTTCATTTCTTTCATGGTAACAAAATTTAAAACTAATATTTCTACTAAGCTTGCACAGAAATAATACTTTTACAAATTTAATTAAGACATCAACTAACTCTCAACTTTGTAAGTAGGAGAAGAAGGAACTAGACAATTTTAATATCCTATTAAAAACAAATTTTCTTTTCCTCTTCTCATTTCTAAATGGTAAAACTTAATGAACTGTAAAACCACAACTAACAACACATTAAGGGAGGATTTTCTCACAACTCCAAAATACCAAATTATACAACGAAAGAGAGAGAATGTTCCCCTCTTGTAAAATCAACAAGGATGGAGCTATTAAAAGACCAAGCTCCCTTAAGAGTAAAGGAAAATAAAATATTTCCCAAAACAGGAAAACTCTTCAACTCCACTTTAAGCTCCATGAAAACCTACATGACACACAAGGGAAAAAAACACCACACAAGCTGCTCTCCTCCCTACCATAGACCTACAAGAGGGTCACCCCCGAGCTAGGGAGATCATCCACACACCTAGGGTAGAATAGACCAAAAAAAATAGGATAACATAAGAAGGTCTTGCACAATGGGAAGGGGAATAAGATAGAAATACAATCAAAATTAAATTTTAGAGAAATGGTAAAATGAACGTGATAGAAATACACCCAAAATTAAATTCCAAGAAAAGGAAGAGAGGGCAAATGAATGGGCTTGGTTGAAAATGGTAAGTCTGAAGGAGGAGAAATTAATATTGAATTCCAGAAAATGGAAAGAAGAAGTAGATGATCATGCTTTGCTGAAAAATGATCTATCACCTAAAACAACTGTTGTTCAAATATAATTCGTGAGATTAACCTAAGTCAGGAAACCATGTGTTTCCTTGCGTAGGGTGTGCGCACATGTATTTGGTACGTCGCCTACAACTATATTGTTCTTGCCTTAAGCGTACGCCATCGAGCATGCCTATGCATGTGAGGGGGTTTTCATAGTAGTACGGGAAAAAATTTTGATAGTTCGTATCATGACCACATGACGCATGTGGACATGACACGTGTGATGCGTGCCGTGATCGCATGGGAAATGTGGATGTGACACTTGAGATTTTTTCCTAGCTACTCTGTTATTAGTTGCTTTTGACAACCAGTTTCTACAATCTCTCATAAGTCTTTTCCTTTTAAAAGAGTTAAGTTAGTGCTCAACAAGATCAATTGTTAGAGAGATCTCAAATAAATAATTTACAACCTAGAAAACCTAGACAACCAATTGCTCTAATACCAAATGAAGATTTTAAACTCAACTCCTCATCTTTCAATCCAAGTGAAAACCAACTATAAATTAATTGTAATAGTAAAAAAATACTTATAGACAAATAAACCATACACAAATTTTATTCAACAACCATAAGAAAGAAATAATTTTGTGTACTACTTGCTGAAATTGTAGACTGCCATGATATTTTTATTAACTGATTACATACAACAATCAGGGCCTAAATATTGTAGACCGCCATGGTATAAGCCTACTTAGTTGAGCCCTTACACAATCTTGATACATGTCAAGGTTGTTAGACAGTTAGTTGAAGGATCATCAAGTCTCCCACTAAACTAGCCACTCATGCTAGTTTGTAGGAGTCTTTACCTGAACTAATAACTACCTTGCTCACCTGTATATGTACTTGTCTTCTCCAATCTAAATGCATGATTATAGACATTTTCATGATTTGTTGCAATAGTGATCTATTATTCTTCGTCTCCATGATTGTTGGTTCTTTCATGGTATCAGAGCCTTTTGGATCTCGTTGATAGACAATGGTATTGTTCATTTCATTTTGCATTGAAATTGTTAGTTTTGTTGTTCCTGTGTTGTGGATTGTAGTTTTTGCAGCAAGGAGTTTTCCTCTATGTTAATGGTATTGTCGAGCTCGAGGAGGGTGTGGACACCATACAAGACTTCATACAAGTTAGTGGCTGGAGGTATCAAAAACTGAGGACATGTACTTTAATAGGCCCACATCCTCATTTTTCTCTCTGGCAGTATTTTTTCTTTGTTTATAGATTGGTTCGTGGCCCTATTGTGGGTCACAACCTATGTAAAAGTCATCAAAAGAAGAGAAATGCCCCTAAAGGCACATATTGCCTTTGGTCAGCATCCAAATGCCTAGCAAAAAGGCACTTGTAGGGTGTGCTTTGGCACCCCATCTGCAAACTCTTAGCCATCCCAACCTACCTGCCTAGTCTACATGCTCAAGGCTCTAGTTGCCACTATTTTTTGGCATAAAAAAACATATGGAGTGTAGATTTTAGGGTCAACGCTTGAGGAAACCCTGCGCACCTAAAATCCATCAATAGTTTGGCACAATTTATGCCCCTGCCCTAATTTTTTTCCCAATTTGGGCTTTGTATTTATGGGCTTCCAACATTTTATTTTTTTATTTCGCATAGGCATTTAAAATTATGCTAAAAGCATTAAGGAAAACATACAAATTTGGGGTATTAATATTTGGGCAAATTGCCTTTGTGAAAGTTAATGGTTTTTTAATTGTTTTATCTTCGTCGAATGAAGATGAAGGGTGAGGCCTGTGTTGGTAGGAGGCCAATTCCCCGTCACGTATAAGACTATTGTAATCTTCTTTCCTTGTTAACTCCAATGAGTGGTTGGATGACTAGGATTTTTCTCATCCTTCAGCATTTTTTCCTATTTTTAGTGCAAATGCATTAAAATAAGTTAATTATGGAAAATTAATTTTGTAATAACTTTTGCACGGTAGCTCAAAATTGAGCACTATTTTTTGTAAACGTTAATATTTTTTATTTCCCACACATTGTACCTACTTTCATTCCAAAATGAACTAAGTTATAAAGTGCCAAAACAAGGGGTCACCTAATCAAGGGGGTTGCCTAATGTGTTGAATTTATTTTGTCTAAAGGAATTAACCTATTGTTATCATGGGATATGAAACTCACTCTTTTGTAATCAACTTAAATAAGGGAAACTATAAGTCATGGTGTGAAGGCATCCTAAAACATCTCAGGTTCCATAATCTCATACCCAATCTATATGGACTTATCCCTAAACTTAGTCAACAATCTTAAAAGGCTAAGTGGTTTAATCATAGTGATCAGATTGTTGGATTGATTAGTTTACATATTCCTGATGATGTGTTGAATGCCATCATGGATATTGACCGTCCACATGCATTATGGAACAAAATTTGGGAGATATATGGAGACTCTAATGTTTCTCCATTCACACATGATCCTACGTTGATCACAACTCACATCCCTAATACAATTAATAAATAGAGTGTTCCTTTGACATAGAAGAAGTCATCACCCATATTGTTGCTTCATCAGATTTAAAAGTTGCTTCTTTGAAAGCTTCCAACACTTCTTTGCAACAAGCAATCAGTCTTCCTAGCATTGCTGATTGGGACAAATTTCTACTTGACATCACTTATCTGTTTGTAGAGTCCTGCATTGCTGACATGGAAACACACATTGAGGACATTAGTCTTCTCTTTGGTGATAGTTTATATGAAGCTGCATCTCCATTATCCTCTTCGGACATTCATGCTCTACATCATCCTCATCTATTGGGCATGCACCTAATTTGATTATGGCATCCTTTGGCATCAACATGGGGACATCTAAGCATTCTTCAAAGACATCACAATGGGCACCATCATCCTTGGATCTATTAGACTTAGGGCACACAACTAAGAGGGGGGGTGAATCAGTTGTACAAAACTTTCTCCAATTAGAAACTTTAAATCCTCTTAGTGATTAGCAGAGTATTAATCATGAAACATAATGCATCCAAATAAAAAGTAGAAACACATCAACACATAAGACACCAAGATTTTTGACATGAAAAACCCAGTTAAGGGAAAAACCACAGGGTGATTAACCCAAGAAAGTATTCTCTGTTAGAATAATAGAAGAAACAAAATGGCACTTGCCAATTAGGGCTCACTACCCAAGCACACTGCTCACAAGAGGCTCACTGCCTACAAGAGACACACTATCTATAAAGAAATAAGTATCACCTTCTTGAACTAGAAAATAGCATCTTTACTATGCTTGAATCAGTTCCATTAAGCCCAAAACTTTTGCTTTACCTTTTGGCTCTCCTTCTCACTACGACACACTCATCTCCACAAGAAAACCTTATAAATGACTTCGCAATCCTTTATTTATACAAGACATCAACTTAGGAATGATTATCTAAGTCGACAAACATCCATAATAACATCTGCAAGATGTATAACTCATCCGGTCGGCCTGTTTTAGGAAGAACACCATCATCTAGAAATTGTTCTTCAAAAGAGAACTCTAACTTCAATGTGGACCACCAACATGAACTGGAAATGATCCTAAGACCACTACAAGCTCTCCTGAATCACCAAGAACATCCACACTTCATCTGCTTACTCAAATCCTTCTCTCCTTCATCTAGAACCTCAAGAACATAGTATGTCATCACTGTCACAAGAGAATAGATGCTTGTGGACATTTAAACCATGAACCAATATAGTTGACACTCCATAAAGACTTCCTTAGCACTCCCTCAAATCCGCAGAACATTATAATGTTATTCTAGATCTCACCGGACCTATCTGTCACACTCTATCATCCCTGAACACCTGCTGGAACCAGTTTTACTTGAACAGTCACAACTCCTTCAGATCTTTATGTGGACCTCTGAAATCACTACTGGACTACCTTAAGACATATATCTACAAACCCTTTAAACTGTATCCTCTAATCCTCATCCTATCTTAGAATTTTACCTTATTGTCTTCCCTATTCTTCTCTGCTTCTGATTGAGACTAATTTTCTCAATATCCTCAGTACATAGCTCATCTAATCCTTATCATTAATATAAGAGTATGTTGACATCAATGACAACACCGGTTAGGCCCATACTTGAAACAATCCCCCCCTTTGTCATTGATGGCAACATATGATGTGAAAAACTATTTTAACCATCTGGACAAGAACCTCTTCTTATTGTCATAGCTCCCCCTATCAGCAATAGCCATACACATGTCTTCTCTCCCTTAACATCTCCCCCTTTGATCAGCAACCATTTGTTTTTCACATGTCTTCTCTCCCCCTTTGACATCAATGGCAAAGGGCACATACTTGCAATTCTAAAACTCTAGAAACATCCCTGCTACTTCCCCTGAGTAGAAGCTCCCCATCATCAATCTAGATCACAAGATATGACTGTGATAACCACTGGACTGATGTACCTCAGTGCACCTTAGTTCATCACCAAAGGGGTAATGACCCCTAGCTTCTCCCTGAGACACTCAAAAGAATCCTTAGGTAGAGGTTTAGTAAATATGTCTGCAATCTGATCCTTGGAAGGCACAAACTCTAATCTGACTTCATTCTTGTTCACTTGCTCTCTCAAAAAGTGAAACCTGATGGATATATGCTTAGTCTTTGAATGCAACACCAGATTCTTAGATATGTTTATTGCACTTGAATTATCACAGAAGATTGTGATAGGTTCCTCATACTCTACTTTGATATCTCTTAGCATCTGCTTCATCCACAAAACTTGAGTGCAACTACCTACTGCTGCAATATATTCTACTTCAATTGTAGACAGAGATATTGCCTCTTGTTTCTTGCTTAGCCAAGAAACCAATCTCTTCCCCAAAAAGAATGCACCACCACTGGTACTCTTTCGGTCATCCACATCTCCTGCCCAATCTGCATCTGTATAGACATGAAGAGAGAAATCATGATCTCTAGGATACCACAAACCATACTCAACTGTTCCTTTTAGATATCTAAAAATCCTCTTGATTGCCATGACATGAGATTCTCTAAGATCAGCTTGGAATCTAGCAATAAGACCAACAGCCTACATAATGTCTGGTCTAGTTTGAGTGAGATACAACAATCCTCTAATCATTGACCTGTACTTTATCTGATCAACCTTGGGAGAGTCATCATCTTTGCTTAACTTACATCCGGTTGCCATGGGAGTGTTCATTGGCTTTGAGTCTTCCATTCCAAATTTCTTCAATAATTCTTTCACATATTTGGTATGAGAAATGAAGATTCCTTTCTTTGTTTGAGTGATTTGCAGACCCAAGAAGAAATTCATTTCACTAAGCATGGACATCTCAAACTCACTTTTTATTTGATTTGGAAAAATTTTACACATACTATCTCTTCCTCCAAAAATGATATCATCAACAAACACTTCAACAATCAAGATGTTTTCATGATCAATTTTGAAATACAAGTTACTATCAGCAGTACCTTTGTTGAAACCAATCTTCAAAAGATGCTTATCCAATCTTTCATACTAGGCTCTTGGGGCTTGCTTCAATCCATACAGAGCTTTCTTCAATTTGCAAACCATATCACTATGATCGGACATTGAAAACCATTCGGTTGTTCAATGTACACTTCTTCCAAGTAACCATTTAAGAAGGTAGACTTGACATCCATCTGATACACTTTGAAATCTTTGAAGGCAGCAAATGCAAGAAATAATCTGGCTGCTTCAATTCTTGCCACTGGAGCAAATGTTTCTTCAAAATCAACTCCTTCTATTTGAGAATAGCCTTTGCAAACCAATCTGGGTTTGTTTCTGATTACTTCACCAACTTCATTTAGTTTGTTCCAGAAGACCCATTTGGTTCCAATCACATTCTTGTTTCTAGGTCTGGGAACAAGATCCCAAGTGTGATTTTTCTCAATTTGCATTAGTTCTTCCTCCATGGCTTTTGACCAATTTTCATCATTGCAAACTTCATTTACTGTCTTAGGTTCAATCTTTAAAATTAGACAACACTCTTCTGAATCTTGAGCAATTCTTCTTCTAGTTTGTACTCCTTTGCTTTTATCACCTATGATCTGATCTTCAGAGTGGTTTAGTCTTACATACTTGGGAACTTTGGGAGTTTCTTGCATTTCTGATTCTTAACTAGACTCATTGAAGCTCAATTCTTCTTCCTAATTTGTCAGGTCAGTTTGAATCTAAATTTTAGAAGGGGCTTGGGCTCTTTGAATCATAACACCATCCTGATCATCTTCATCATATTCATAAAACCTTGAAGGTTTTTCAATTCCTTCATCAACCTTCACATTTGTGCTTTCTATAATCTTTCCTAGTCTCTTGTTATAACATCAGTATGCTTTGCTTTGAGTAGAGTAGCCCAAGAATATTCCTTCATCACTTCTAGCATCAAACTTTCCTAGATCTTCATCTCTTTTAATGTAACATTTGCTACCAAAAACTCTGAAATACCGCATAGTAGGAGTGATGCCAAACCAAAGTTCATAAGGAGTCTTACCGGTATTTCTTCTGATTTGAACTTGATTGAGGGTATAGATTGCAGTACTGACAACTTCTCTCCAATAGATCTGAGGAACAATTGCTTCCATTATCATGGTCCTGGATGGTTTGGTTCATTCTCTCAACTACCCCATTCTGCTGTGGAGTCCTAGGAGCAGACAACTACCTTTTTATTCCATGTTTCTCACAGAACTCTATGAACTCTCCGGATGTGAATTCTCCACCTCTGTCAGACCTCAGACATTTCAAATTTAATCCGGTTTCATTTTCTACCATAGCCTTGAATATTTTGAATTTCTCAAGAGCTTCTGATTTCTCTTTCAGAAAGGTTACCCACACCATCTGGGAATAGTCATTAATTAGCAACATGAAGTATCTATCACCTTGCACACTTCTGATCTTTGCCAGACCACAAAGATCAGTATGAACTAGGTCCAATAAACTGGTAGAAGAATGTTCCTTGCTTTTAAATGAGACTCTACTTTGTTTACCTAACTGACATTCTTTGCACAAGCTATTAGTAGGTTTCACCAATTTTGGAAGATCTCTTACAACCTAAGAATTACTTATCTTGATGATATTATCAAAATTCACATAACACATTCTCCTATGCCATAACCAACTTTGATCAACTTGAACAAATAAACAACTTTTACCAGTGCCCACCAAGTGGAAGATATTACCTTTAGTTCAGGTACCGGATGCAATCTCAGTTTCGAAGCTTTCAAAGATCTTGCATTTTCCATCTTTGAACCTAAGATCATAGCCTTTGTCTACCAAGTATCCAACACTGAGAAGATTGTGCTTCAATCCTTCAACATACAGTACATTATCAGTTTTGTTTCTCCCATCAAAAGAAATAGTTCCTCTACCTCTGATTGTACCAGCAGAGTTATCACCAAACATAACTACTCCTCCTTCATACCTTTCCAAATCCACAAACTTATTTTTTTCACCTGTCATATGATGAGAGCATCCACTGTCAATGACCCAATCATCCTTTTCTTCAATTTGGTTAGCTAGAGCTCTTTCTACAACTTTATGATTGACAGATTCAGAGGATACTGGTTCTTCTTCCTTGATGGCAATAAACACCCATTCATTTCTAGATTTATTTCCTATCTCTAATTCATCATCAGTTACTCCTTCATTGTCATCTTCTTCATGAACATAGTAACAATTCTTTTGGAACCTTGATCTGTTAGAATTTGGCCTTAAAAACATTTTCGGACATCTTGAGGCAAAATGACTAATCTTATTGTAGTTAAAACACTTAAAAGGCAGTTTCCCTTCATACTTACTGGATCCTCTTGGCAGTCTTTTTGCAATAAGAGCTTCAAGGTGAATAGATTCAGCTTCTTCTTCCAGATCTTTTCTTATTTTTTCATACCACAAAAGTTTCTTTAAAGAGTTCTCTCCCAGATCAAACCTTTGTTTACCTTTTATAGAGGCACTAACTTTGAATGTAGATTCAGTCTTGGGGGGGTCATCTCCAAACTCTATCATTTCAAATGCAGCTAGTTTCCCAGCCAATTGATCTCTTGTGACAGTTGTATGGGCTATGAATTCTTCAATAGAAGCAACCTTGATTTTGTAAGATTCAGGTAGAGATCTGAGGATTTTGCCAACAATTTCATTCTCATCTAAGACTCCACCAGCATTTCTAATTCCACAAACCAACTCATTCACTCTTGGCATAAAAGTAGTCATATTTTCATCATCTCTCATCTTTAGTCTTTCAAATTTCCCTTTTAGACTTTGTAACCTTGCACATTTAACATACTGGTCTCCTTCATGCAAAAGTTTCAGTTTATTCCAAATCTCAAAAGCAGTTGGTAGGTCAATAGAATTTGAGAGCTCTGAGTCAGATAATGTGCTTAGAAGAGCCTCTTTGGTCTGCAAATTGTTTTCAGCATCTATGATTTTGTTTAGGGTTGTCGGACCACCCTGTGGAGGCACATACTATTTTGTAACCATAGACCAGTACACTAATCCCATACATTGCAGGTGACATTTCATGCAACCTTTCCAAAGAGCAAAGTTGGTTCCATCAAACTTTGGACTATCCTTCTTGTAAGACAACATCCTGGATCTCCTCAAGCGATTAATCTCCTTTTAGAGGAACTTAGCTCTGATACCAATTGTTAGACTTAGGGCACACAATTGAGAGGGGGGTGAATCAGTTGTACAAAACTTTCTCTAATTACAAACTTTAAATCCTCTTAGTGATTAGCAGAGTATTAATTATGAAACATAATGCATCCAAATCAAAAGTAGAAACACATCAACACATAAGACACCAAGATTTTTGACGTGGAAAACTAGGTTAAGAGAAAAACCATAGGGTGATTAACCCAAGAAAGTATTCTCTGTTAGAAGAATAGAAGAAACAAAATAGCACTTGCTAATTAGGGCTCACTGCTTGAGCACACTGCTCACAAGAGGCTCACTACCTACAAGAGACACACTGTCTATAAAGAAATAAGTATCACCTTCTTGAATTGGAAAATAGCATCTTTACTATGCTTAAATCAGTTCCATTAAGCCCAAAACTGCTGCTCTTCCTTTTGGCTCTCCTTCTCGCTACCACATGCTCATCTCAACAAGAACACCTTATAAATGACTTCACAATCCTTTATTTATACAAGACATCAACTTAAGAATGATTATCTAAGTCGGAAAACATCCATAATAACATTCGCAAGATGTATAACTCATCCGGTCGGCCTATTTTAGGAAGAACACCATCATTTGGAAGTTGTTCTTCAAAAGTGAACTCTAACTTCAATGCGGACCACCAACAAGAATTGGACACGATCCAAAGACCACTACAAGCTCTTCTAAATCACCAAAAACATCAACACTTCATCTACTTACTCAAATCCTTCTCTCCTTCATCCGGAACCTCAAGAACATAGTCTGTCATCATTGTCACAAAAGAATAGATGCTTGCGGACCTTCAAACCATGAACCAATAGAGTTAACACTCCACATAGACTTCCTTAGCACTCCCTCAAGTCCGTAGAACATTATAATGTTATTCCGGATCTCACCGGACCTATCTGTCACAATCTGTCATCCCTGAACACCTGCCAGAATTGGTTTTACTTGAGCAGTCACAACTCCTTCAGATCTTTATGCAGACCTCTGAAATCACTACTGGACCACCTTATCCTCATCTTATCTTAGAATTTTACCTTACTGTCTTCCCTATTCTTCTTTGCTTCTGATTGAGACTAATTTTCTCAATATCCTCAGCACACAACTCATCCAATCCTTATCATTAATGCAACAAGAGTATGTTGACATCAATGACAACACCGGTTAGGCCCATACTTACAACAAGATCAACTTCAACATGATTCAAGATCATACATACATCTTCTCACATGGGAAGAGATCCTGCATCTTCAAGTGGTTTCATTTGTTCCCAATGGAAGGAACATTGTTCAACATTCTTAGATTTACATCGACATCCTTTGTTGACTATCCACCATCACTCGAGTAGGACATGTATTATGGGGGGTTTCATGGACCTTCTATCTTTTTCTCTCCTATGGGTCGAATCGCATATTGTACTTAGTGAAAGAAGTAGTACTTCTTCACCTATATAATTTTCTCTTTTGGAGGGTAGTTTTTCCCACTAGGTTTTCTACATTTCTTCATTTTTAAGATATTGCATTGTACTTGGGTACCTCATCAAGCCTAGTTGCTAGGACACAATTTCATATTTGCATTCTACATGGGTACCTCACAAGACTTAGTAGTAGAGACCCATTTCATTTGTGCCTACCTAGGCTATGTTTAAAGGGGGTGTTAGTGTACATATATTTCATATATATTATACACTTAGGCATAAGCCTACTTAGGTGAGCGCTTACACAATCTTGACACATGTCAAGGTTGTTGGGTGGTTAGCTGAAGGGTCATCAAGTCTCCCACTAAACTAGCCACCCATGCTAGTTTGTAGGAGTCTTTCCCTCAACTAATAACTACCTTTGCTCACCTATATATGTACTTGTCTTCTCCAATCTAAATGTAGGACTACATACATTTTCATGGTTTGTTGCAATATTGATCTGTTGTTCTTCGTCTCCATGATTGTTGGTTCTTTCAAACCTACCTCTCAAGCAATTCTTTTATGACGGTCATTCATTCAAAGGTGCCCTTAAAATACTATGGCATACCTTAGTAGAAGTATATATATATATTTTTTAACAATCTGTCCCAAATTTCTCCTTTCATGTGATACAATCTTTTTACAAATTTAATTGCATTTTACGTCAAAAATGGCTATATATATATATATATATATATATATATATATATATATATATATATATATATATATATATATATATATATATATATATATATATATATATTGACAATCTGTCCAAAATTTCTCCTTTCATGTGATACAATCTTTTTAAAAATTTAATTGCATTTTACATTAAGAATGCTTAAATATGGCTATATAGCCATCAAATTTAGTCCCTAACAACACTGAACAACTATTTTACAAAATAGGGTCCCTATCTTTTGTGAAGAATGTTTTTTCTTGGTATTATATGTTTTGATTGTTTTTGTGGTTTCCTTTGGCCCTTGGAGGTGGTGGCATTGTAGAAAACGTCCTTCGATTTTTATTCTATAGGCTACAATAACAGCTATTATTATTTGGAAGTTCTTTTTAATTTTTTCTGGTTTCTTAATTAATATAATTATTTTTAACCATAAAAACCAGGAACAAAGGAAAACAATTAATATAATCTCCTTTATCAACTGAATCAAGAGCCTTGTGGATGACGCGGATTTGATAACTATGTGATTGTATCTAGACATTTTTACCATAAAATATAATTAAAAATTTAAAAAAATTGTATCACATTAAAAGAGAGCTTTTGGACAAACTGTCATATTTATAAAAGATTATATATATAACACCTTTAAATAGATAACCGTCATTAAAAAATTGCTTGAGAATCAGGCTCGACCGTCAAATTTAGGTGCTTGCCCTGGGGCCTACATGCATTAATCATGCAGCTTTCAAAGGGGACGACAAGCACTAGGTTACCGTAAATCAAGGCGTATATTTACAGCAAATCAACCTCTAAAAATATCACCTAAAGTACCAAAAAATGATTCTAAACGCATTGCTCCAAATTGCATGATCTCTCCTAAATTTAGCTCTTCGAATTACCGGAAAACGGTGCATGGAATTTGTTACCTTTGCTGCAGTCAAACTGACTTTGCTTCAGTCAAAACTGTTCGTTATTCCACTGACAACAACACTTATCCAGCAGTAACTAGGTAGAGATTCCACTTTTGGAGTAAGAAAAGATTTTGATGTCTAGACGAATGTTAAAAAAATATGCTATGCATAAATTAAATAACCACACTGAAATAGAAATAAATGGTATAAAATAGATGTACACACAGATTTATCAGAAAAAACACACGTAAAATTCTTTCAAAAATTTTATTCTAAGAAAAAATTCGTTGTTACAGAATACAGTCGTACATTCATACATAAATTCAACTGACTTAAAAAACCACCAGAGAAACATACAATTAATCAAATCCCTTACAAAAAAGATTTTCAGAATCGTAACTGTTTAATCAATTCTAGAATAAGAAATGACTTCACATACTAACAACGAACGGGATCAGCACTAAAGCACCACCCTGGGAATGGGATTGACAAGATTTTTATCTAGTTAATTCCGTCCGTATCAGATGTCGTCCTCGATAAATTATTCACATATTCGTGAAGTTGTCTCCATTGTTGTTGTAAATTCCGGGTCTTGTTTGTTCTTGTCAATTACGTGTTTATGAGGAGTTATTTTCGTTATTAATTCCGTTAGTAAGATAGATTTCCCTTTAAACCTGAAAGTATATAATACTTATTGTTGGTGTAAGCCACACCCGGACTAACGATGGACTGGTCCAAGAGGGGCCAGTAGCTCAGTGGTAGAGCACTCCAGCAGCGTATGGAAGGTCCTAGGTTCGAGTCCTAGCTGGTCCATGTCTCAACATGGTATCAGAGCCAGGCCAGGCTAGGAGCCCCAAGCACACGTGAGGTGTGGCTTAAGGGGGGTGTTGGTGTAAGCCACACCCGGACCAACGATGGACTGGTCCAAGAGGGGCCAGTAGCTCAGTGGTAGAGCACTCCAGCAGCGTATGGAAGGTCCTAGGTTCGAGTCCTAGCTGGTCCATGTCTCAACACTTATGATAGACTTCCCTGCAATATTATATATATATATATGAATATAATAACTAAGCTCTGCCATATGGGGCAGCTCCATATATTAAATTCCAGAAAAACAGAATGAAATGGAAACATCCCTTTACAAGAGGCAGTGTGAAGCATTGCGTCAGAGACCTCAGACAATCTTTCCAGCTGACTAGGGAAAGGAGATCTCCATAATGACTAATATAGAAGGAGGTCTCCAGATTATGCCTACTGATTACTTGCTTGCCTCGTTACACTGTTCGACTGAGCTGCTGAAGTGTCAAAGATCCTTGCTTTAAGACCATCAGCGGGTTGAAGAGGGATGACAATAGCATTATCATAGACTATTTACCTAACCTCTTCTTTGAGCAGTCTGTCCAAAATCACAGGCGCCAGCTCTCAGAACCCATGGGATCGTTTAAACAGCCTGTGCATTGTAAGCAACTGGCTTGGTCCATGTCTCAACACTTATGATAGACTTCCCTGCAATATTATATATATATATATGAATATGATAACTAAGCTCTGCCATATGGGGCAGCTCCATATATTAAATTCCAGAAAAACAGAATGAAATGGAAACATCCCTTTACAAGAGGCAGTGTGAAGCATTGCGTCAGAGACCTCAGACAATCTTTCCAGCTGACTAGGGAAAGGAGATCTCCATAATGACTAATATAGAAGGAGGTCTCCAGATTATGCCTACTGATTACTTGCTTGCCTCGTTACACTGTTCGACTGAGCTGCTGAAGTGTCAAAGATCCTTGCTTTAAGACCATCAGCGGGTTGAAGAGGGATGACAATAGCATTATCATAGACTATTTACCTAACCTCTTCTTTGAGCAGTCTGTCCAAAATCACAGGCGCCAGCTCTCAGAACCCATGGGATCGTTTAAACAGCCTGTGCATTGTAAGCAACTGGCTGGTCGACGTCAGGTATGGACAGTCGAAATAGAAAAATAACAGGTACGGCAGGTCGTTGACTGGTTGAAGTCGAAGAAATCTGTTGAAACCGTACATAAAATTAGTCGACTAGTGCAGTCGACCGCCCAACCGTACAGTCAGTGAGTTACAACTCACCGACAGTTTACGAGTGGCAGAACCCATGAGGGGCAGAATATTGTTGAGGAACAACGAAACCACCAACAATCCGTCATGCTCACGATCCTCCCAAGAATCCCAGCCGATCAAGGCCTTAATAGCCTCCACTATTTCTCCAAGAGGGCACACAAATAACCTTCTGATTCGCACATCGGGATCTTCCACAAATTTGTCCCCTTCAGAATCTGCTTCCTCCTGCGAAGAGGCTGCACTTTGACCATCTTCATACTCTGCTGCACACTTGCAGTCTAAACCAAAAAAAGTCGAATCCACCATCTTGCTTGAGGGAGAGAAGGCCAACTTATTTATGAAATTACCGAGGGAGGCCAGTAAAAAGCAAAGCAATCAAATCTTCTACACACTACGAAGCAATCCTCCTTTATTAGACATCTGTCCTACGAAGAGTGAAGGAGCGTCCGCGTATTGTCCTTGCGCTGCACCAAAACTTTTGCCAAACCCGAAACAGGAAGAGGGGGTCAGATCACTCGATCAGCTTACAGCAGTAAATCTAGGCCCGACCAAGTCTATATTGCATCCCCTTGAATAGTTAGGGAAGGTTGGTCAAAACTAAGGTTGGCAAGTTTGTCTGCCACCTTGTTCTCCTCCCTATAAATATGTCTGATGGTAAAATCCGAGAGCTTGTCCAATTCTGAAGCCACAATTGAGACCCAACTTTGAAGTTTCCAATTTTGAGAACTTCTCTCAACTGCAACATGAATCACTAACTCGGAATCCCCCTCAATGTTTACTGGAGCTTTGAAGTGAGAATTAAAGAATTGCAGAGCATAAGCTAAAGCTTCAAACTCAGCTTCATTATTCGTGCCTCTAGGTAATTTCTTTGAACACGCCCACACCAAATCACCAGAATCATTTCTATTATAATACATGCACCGCACTCCCCTGGGTTGCCTTGAGTAGCCCCATCAAAGTTAATCTTTAATCTTCCCTTAGGAGGAGAGATCCATTTAGCCAAACTACACTTGTTGAGAGCATCCACAATTGCGTGTTTGCAGGTGGGAGCCTGAGAGCCTTCCACTTATGCATCAACTTATCATCCCATAATCCGAAACCGTTCGAACTGCGAGCATTGATTCTTGAATTGAGAACTTCTGTAATGCTTTGTTCAATTTTGTGGATGACCACATCCACCGAAGAAGCTTTCTCATTGAAAACTCGCCTATTCTTTCCTTCTAGATTTATCATGTCACCATGGATGGCAAGGCTATCCAGGCATCAGACCAAACAATCATTGACCATCTTCTAGGCCAGCTCTCAAGAAAATCTCTAAGGTCACTTTGTCTGGCGCTTTTCCAATCCAAGCTATCCATCGCCCAATCCCAGCATTTTTGAGCAAATAGGCAGGAAAGTAAAAGATGATGAAGTAATTCGGATTCGGCTTTGCACATAATGCAATGACTCGACCCATTAATGCCTAAGGAATGAAGTCGTTCACCGGTGTGAATTCGCTTGTGAAGCGCCATCCATAGGAAAGAACCCATCTTTGAGAGTAAATTCGTATTCCAAAAGAGGTTTGCAGGCCACATTTCCCCTTCTCTTACCTTCTATTGGATATCGTAGCCCAGCTTGACTGAGTACCGGCCAGATTTGGACCCGCTCCAAAAGATTTCATCACCCTCTCCTATCCAAATCACTTTCCTCGAAGACATTTCTTCCTGCAAAGCCTCTCTTAGATTCCACTCCAACTCCTCAAAGTTAAACACTGGCCAATTCCAGTCCACAACTCCATTCGCCGAGGGTAGTTTTAAATAGAGCATCACCTTATCCATCTTGCGGGCCTCGATATAATCCTTGAGACAGAGTAAAGCAGGAATTTCTTGGAGTGGTTTGAGACCATTCCAGGAGTCTGTCCACATCGTGACTTTCTCTCCATTCTTGACATTCCAAGAAATATGATTATTAATTAAGGAACGACAGTCCTACATGAATCTCCAAACATTGGAGCTATAAGAAAATGAAGACCAACGGACACATTATTTTTGCCGCCAATTGCTTGTCCTTTCACATTCCTCTTGTGATGTATAATGAAGCATTATATATGCTTGATATCTCATTGTAAAACACAATTCATTATCAATACAATTCCTCTGCTCAGTGTGGATGTAGCCAAATTTGGTGAACCACGATAAATCTGCTGTCTTATTTCTTTTTGCTTTTTGATTACATCTGTGTGCTATTTTTACTTCTCTCTTTCTGCAATTGAGTTCTACTTTCAGTCCTAACAATTGGTATCAGAGCTGTACGGTGACGGTATAGCTGATTGCGAAAATCGGTGTTGAATTTTCGAACCATGGAGGAATCGAAGATTGAGAAGTTCTCCGGTCAGAATTTTGGACTATGGAAAGTACATATGGAGTCTTTGCTAATAAAACAAGACCTCTCACTCGCGCTTGAAGGGTTAGCAAAGAAGCCAAGCTCAATGACGAATGAAGAGTGGGACAAGATGGATAAGAAGGCAAGAGCTACAATTTTCCTCTCGCTGTCCAGTAATGTATTGTTTAATGTTTCAGAGGAGAAGACTTCGAAGGAGTTGTGGGATAAACTTTGTAAGATATATGAGATGGCTTCAGCATCCAATAAAGTTTTTATCATGAAAAAGCTTTATAACTTGAAAATGAAAGAAGGTGGAATCATGTCAAACCATTTGAATGAGTTTAATACCTTGCTTACCCAACTGACTTCGGTGGAGATAAAGTTGGAAGATGAAATTAAAGCAATCTTGCTGCTATGCTCATTGCCCAACAACTGGGAAGGTGTCATGATGGCCATAAGTACTTCAGCTTCAGCCAAAACAAAATTAGTTTTTGATGACGTAGCAGCTACACTCCTTAGTGAAGATATGCGTAGAAAGAACCAAGAAATATCTTCCGGTGAAGCCTTAACTGCTGTTAGTAGAGGAAGGCCTCAGAATAAAGGCAAAGACAATAACAGAAGAAGATCAAAATCAGTGAAGAGGTCAAAATCCAGAGGTAGATTTGGTGATTGTTGATTCTGCGGTAAGCTCGGTCACACCAAGAAAAATTGTTATTCCTATAAGAAGGCGCAAGAGAAGGTTAAAGACAGCGAGGTCAATGCTGTTTATGACAAGGGTGATAATATTTTGGTTTTGTCCGTAAGTGAAACCACTTCAGATTCATGGGTTCTAGATTCAGGTGCATCCTTTTATGCCACCTCTTGCACGGATGCCTTCTCTAATTATCAAGGAGGACAGTTCGGGAAGGTCTACTTGGGGGATAACAATTCATTGGACATCATTGGTAAAGGTGATGTTCTCCTACAATCTAAAAATGGAAGCAAATGGCTTTTGCAAGATGTTAGGCATGTCCCAAAACTGAAAAAGAATCTGATTTCTATAACCCAATTGTTCTCACAAGGCTGCAATACTACCTTCTATCCAGATTCATGGAAGGTTACTAAAGGTGTCATGCAGATTGCCAAAGGAAATAGAGAGGGCAGTTTATATGTTTTTGAGAATGACTCTCAAGTGGGAGCTGCTATGACAGTGACGGATAGCGAAACCGAGCTGTGGCATCAACAGCTTGGACATATGAGTAGAAAAGGTCTTGAAGTCATGATCAAAAGAGAACAACTACCGGGGTTGAAATCTGTGGAATTGGATTTTTGCCAACATCATCTCTACGGCAAGCAGAAGCGGATCAGCTTCATAAAGACGGGTCATGAGAAGAACACCTCACCTTTGGAGCTAGTTTATTCAGATGTTTTTGGGCCAATTGAGGTAACTTCTCTTGGAGGTGCTAATTATTTTTTAACTTTCCTTGATGATTGCACTAGGAAAGTTTGGATTTTTATGCTTAATAAAAAATCTGAAGTGTTCAGCAAGTTCAAATTTTTTTAAAGCTCTAGTTGAAAATCAGAGTGGGCATAATATCAAGTGTTTGCAAACTGATAATGGTGGCAAATTTTGTTCACTAGAGTTTGATAGTTTTTGTGCTGACAATGGTATTCGAAGAATCAAAGTTGTTCCTTATACACCGCAAGAAAAATGGGCTGCGGAGAGGCTAAACAGAACGATTTTGAAAAAAGCACGGTGTATGCTTTCCAATGCTGGACTGGGAAAGGAATTCTCGGTAGAAGCTTGCAACACAGCAGTTTATCTCATTAATCGAGCTCCCTCATCTCGGTTAAATCTTGACATTCCTGAGGAAAGGTGGTTGGGCAAGCGTATTTCTTATAGTCATCTACGGGTGTTCGGATGTGAAGTGTTTGCTCTTATTCCTCATGAGAAATGATCCAAATTGGATCCCAAGTCACAGAAGTGTATCTTTGTTGGGTATGGCGAGGATCAGTATGGATTCAGGTTATGGGATCCCGTCGCCAAAAAGATCACTCGTAGTCGGGATGTCGTCTTCAACGAAAAAGTTTTCCCAGGTTTGCACAAAGAAAACACATGTTCAAAAGATTATATATCAGTTGATTTGTTTGACAATGGTGTTTCTTTTTCTCAGCCTCTGACTACATGTTCACAGTCTTTGGGTTCTAGCGTCCCTCCACATATTAGTGTGCAACCTATTCAATCGCTGCCACTTAGTCAAATGTTGACCCGCCAAGTCCCAACGCAGTATCTCCCAAGTCCTACATAGCCTCCTTTTGCTATATCGCTGCCCCCCACAAGTTCGTTGCCAGCTCACCAGCAAGTAGACATTGGACACCAATCTGTATTTTCACCGCTGCCTCTAACATCAATGCAGCCTTCACTAAATCATACGCTGCCTCCAAATGACTGTTCGCTGCCTGTATTTGATACGCAGCTTGCCTTAGTTTCCACGCTGCCTCCCCTAACACATACCTTGCCCCCATACACAAGTTCACTGCCTTTAACTTCAATGCAGCCCCTGTCAGCTCAAACGCAGCCTATGTCTGATGTAACGCAGCCTACCATACTTGATTCACAGTCTCCTTTTATTGAAGCATCTAATGAAAGGCATTTACATGTCACTATGCCAGATCAGGGTAGTATTCAGAGACAGGGGAGTTTTCATGTGCAAAACATTGGAGAATTTGCACAAGGAAATATACAGATGCAAGGGACTGTGCAACAAGGAAATGTACAGAGGTAGAGTTCTGAGGCTAATTTGCAAAATGACATAGCAAATATTCAAAATCAGTTACATAGAATGAGTTTGGATGATTCAAATTTGCAAGAGGAGGTTTCTCAGTTAAGGAGGTCTACCCGGGAGAGGAGACGTCCTTCTAAATTTTCTGATTATGAGTTATTATATTCAGAGGAGGCATAGCCAGAATCATTGATTTCTGATCAACCTAAACCAGCTACCTATAAACAAGCTTGCAAGGCAGTTGATTCTTCGAAGTGGCAAGAGGCGATGCAAGATGAAATGCGTTCATTGCAGGCTAATAACACTTGGGATTTAGTGCCACTTCTGCCTAATCAAAGACCCTTGAAGAACCGCTGGGTATACAAGTTGAAAGAGGAAGATGGAGGCAACAAGCGCTATCGCGCTAGACTGGTTGTCAAGGGGTATGATCAATAGAAAGGCATAGATTTTAATGAGATTTTCTCACCAGTTGTGAGAATGACCACAATTCGGGCAGTTTTGGGTTTGGTTGCAGTTTGGGATCTTGAACTTGATCAGTTGGATGTCAAGACAGCATTTTTAAATGGTGATGTTGATGAAGAACTATACATGGAACAGCCGGAAGGATTTAAAAAACAAGGACTAGAACATCTTTATTGCAGATTGAAGCGCAGCTTGTATGGGCTCAAGCAAGCCCCGTGCCAATGGTATCTCAAGTTTGATTGCTTTATGACTGAGCATAACTTCTTGAGGTGTGAATCAGATCCTTGTGTCTACTATAAGTGACTTCCTAATGGTGAGTTTGTCATTATCTTGCTTTATGTTGATGACATGTTGGTAGCCAGTACAAGTATGAGGATTGTTTCTGAATTGAAGTCTCAATTAGCTAAGAGATTTGCTATGAAAGACTTAGGCCTAGCCAAGAAGATTCTTGGAATGATCACTAGGGATAGACAAAAGAAAGAGATCATGTTGTCACAAAAGGCATACATTGACAAGGTTGTAGACAGATTTGGTATGGCTGATGCAAAGGTTGTTTCTACTCCTCTTGCTACCCATTTTCATTTATCTTCTGATTTGTGTCCAAAAACACAATAGGATAAAGAGTTTATGCAAGGTGTTCCTTATACATTGGCTGTTGGTAGCATTATGTATGCTATGATCTCCACTCGTCCTGATATTGCTCATACAATGGGAGTTGTGAGCAGGTTCATGAGCAATCCCGGTAAGCCTCATTGTGAAGCTGTCAAATGGATATTAAGGTATCTTAAAGGTACTTTTGATTATGCTTTGTGTTTTGGTGGTAATAAGGTACAGCTGCAAGGTTTTACTGATTCTGATCTTGCTGGAGATTTAGATAAGTGGAGATCTACTACTGGCTATGTTTTTATGTTTGCTAGAGTTGCCATTAGTTCGGTCTCAAGGCTGCAACATTCTGTTGCTATTTCTTCTACCGAAGCTGAGTACATGGCTCTTTCCGAAGGTGCTAGGGAGATGATTTGGTTACAACAATTGTTTGGTGATTTGAAATGTCAACAAAGTGACTATGTTTTGTTTTGTGATAGTCGCAGCGCCATTTTTATGGCTCATAATCATTCATCTCAGTGTCGTTCTAAGTATATTGACATACATGCTCATTTCATTCATCATGTAGTTGAAGAGGGCAAGTTACAAGTTGCAAAAATTGACACAAAGGTCAATCCGGCAGACATTTTCACCAAGGTTGTTCCCAAAGAGAAGTTCGAATGTGCCAGGACTTCTCTTGGTCTAGTTAAGAAGAAGTAATTAGAAGTTTAGAGCAGGGGAATGATTGGCGAGTTGCAGCATCTGTTGACCTTCAAGTGGGAGATTGTAAGGAAATAAAGACCAACGGACACATTATTTTTCCCGCCAATTGCTTGTCCTTTCACATTCCTCTTGTGATGTATAATGAAGCATTATATATGCTTGATATCTCATTGTAAAACACAATTCATTATCAATACAATTCCTCTGCTCAGTGTGGATGTAGCCAAATTTGGTGAACCATGATAAATCTGGTGTCTTATTTCTTTTTGCTTTCTAATTACATCTGTGCGATGTTTTTACTTCTCTCTTCTACAATTTAGTTCTACTTTTAGTCCTAATAGGAGCCTCCCATCAAATCTGCAACAGTTAAGATCCACTCAGGCTCATCCCTATTCAAGTACTTGGCTCACAAAATTTTGCTCCATAGGGACGAAGGCTCTTTGTACATTCTCCATATGAGTTTGTCTCCCAGAGCCTTGTTCTAAAGACCAACATCTTTCAAAGTGGCTCCTCCATCCCCTTTCTTTAACATGGTTGTTTCCCAACTAATCCATGGAATCCTCTTGACTTTGTTGGCTCCTTCCCAAAGAAATTTTTTCATGATGCTATTGAGCTCTGATTCTGCCTTCTTCGTTAGTTTCAAACTAGACATCATATATACAGGGATGGTTGAAAGTACAGATTTGTCATCAATATTCTACCTAATAGAGAAAGCCATTTTCCTTTCCATTGAAGGAACTTCATGGAACATTTATCCACTGTACTTTTCCAATTTGCTATTGATAAAGTACCTTTGCAGATTTGAATTCCCAGATAGTTGTTCGGGAGTGAACCAATATTGAATCCAAGAATTTGTGAGATTTTTCTCTGCATAGAAAGTTTTGTATTGAAGAAGAAAATTTGGGATTTCTCATTGTTAATTAGTTGCCTAGAGACTGAAACATATCTATTTAGAACTTCTTTCATGACTTTTTCTTCCATAGTAGTTGAAACTCTGAAGAGAAGAGTATCATCAGTGAACTAAAGGTGAGATAAGGAACCACAACCTCCCATTTGAATACCATGACGCCCAACTATTTTGTATGTAGAAAGCACTCAACTCAAACCCTCAACCATAATGACAAAGAGGAAAGGTGAGATTGGGTCACCTTGCCTCAGACCTCAAGAGGCACCAAAGAATCCAACAAGGGCACTATTCAACATAATAAAATAACGGACTGAGGAGATGCATTCATAGATAATATCCAAGAAATCCCTACTAAAACCAAACTTCTGCATAATTTTTATTAAAAAATGCTAGCTTACCTGATCATATGCCTTACTAATGTCCAGTTTAACAAACATGTTGTTTCTTCTATCTTTCTCAACACTATGGGAAACTTCACTCGCTACAATGATGCCTTCAAAAATTTCCCTACCTGGAGTAAAGCTGGACTACTCAGGAGAGATAATTTGACCCAGAACCTGTTTCATGCTGCTTGCTATTGCTTTGGTGATGATTTTATATATCATGTTGCAGAGAGCAAAATTTGTTATATAATTGTTTAAACTATTTAAAAAAGATTGTTTGAGTTGACATTTTTGTTATCTTTTCCTTCCATATGATGCATTCCCTCTAAACAATATAGCTAAAAGTATATAGAAGGTTATGGTAGATTTCCCTCAGACATAAAATTTGCTATATATTCATTTAAATTGTTTACAGAAGATATGCTTGCATTGAAATTTGGAAAGCTAGCCTCAAAGTAGTGTTGTGCAGAGGAATACGAAATGGAATTCTATCTGATGAATTTTGGATTACTGTGAACAATTCTCGTAGTCATCATTTGCATTTTTGAGGGAAGCTGTGCTTTGGGAGTTGGAGGGTAGAGTGGGATGTCGTCAATTCTGGGGGAAAATTGACTGCATGCTAGTTTTCTGGATAAGTTAAAGAGATCTTGAATCAGTAATTCTCATGTTTAAGTATAAGTATGCCCTCGTACGAGACATACAACTATACCCAAGTTATAGACTATTTTGGATACATGCCAGAGAGCTATCAAACCTTTCCCTAGTGATATTTCATAGACAAGTCCAATTGGGGAGGTGATCAAAACAATTCTCTGATATTTATATGGTTGGGTGAGGAACAAGACATCACAAACGACTTATACATTGGCATCATGAATGATCAAGCTCCTAACTTCAAAGCTCTTGTGGTCTTCATAGAGCTAGTATTAGAGTTTCTTATCAATTCCGTATTTTGTGCGTGTTATATTAAGAACAACTTTAGTAGGTATAGTGATATTTTCTTAGGCTTGTGCTATAATAAGTATGTTATTAGGGCTAACTATGGTAAGGTACATAGCACCCTTATTATGGGACTTCAATGCCATTCGGGGGAAAGGAAGCAATGTATGCAAATGCGAACATAATGGGTTTTTTCACATCCATGCAGGCCTTAGCCAATTATGTGACTATCATTGTTGATTTGAAGAAAATATTAAATGCTGAGAATTGTCTTGTGATCATATTTAGTGGATCCTATGGTTGAAGTAAGTAGAATTTCTTTCACATGAACCAATATTCTGTTATGAAAAATTTATAAAACTTTATTCATTTATTATTTGATATTACATATGTATTTATAGATAGGAAGGAGGAAGTGGTTGAGCAATTGAGAAACTGTGAGAACAGTTGAGTAGTTGAGTAATTGGATATCGTAAACAATGTGATACACTAACATTCCCCCTTATCACATTGTTCCTACAAATGTATTTCTAAAACCTTACAATTCATGTTTTAAAAGACCCCATGTTAAACAAAACTTGCTAATTACAAAATGTATATACATCTTTGTGAAGATCTTTGTTGAAGAAAACAAATCCTGAATCAAGTGGAGCTCCATCAAGTTATCTCTTAACCCTCGTAAAGGTGTAGCCCCTAGCCGAATTCCTGAGTTCTTCTTCCTCCCATGAAATCTTGAATCACAGATTCTTGAATTATTCAACAACAATCCATATTAAGCTCTCCAAGCAGATGGCTCCATCAAGTTGTCTAATGACCCTCATAAAGTTATAATTTGGATCACAACCTCGAGTGCTCATTGGACAACCATCCATATTGAGCTCTACACCAAACCCCTTACCTCTCTCCAAAAACCAAACATCAAAAAACATGTATCTTCAAATCTATCAACAACAACACAGAAAAGAAAAAACTAAAGCCAAAAATGCTTCTCATGCAAAGCATCATCTCAAAGTGAGAAGTTAACTTGAGATGATGGAAATTCCTCCATCCTCCAATGCCACCAACCTCCAATAAAGTGAAGGCTTAGAGTACTACTCCAGGATCATTATCAACATGTCATCAACATACAATAATAAGGGAATGAAATTGCCATTCTCTTCTCTTTTCATGTATACACAATGATCTGCATTTAATCTTTTAAAACCAACATTAAGAATAAAAAACTCCAAAGTGATATATCCTTTAAATTAATCTCCCCTATATCAACTAGATGTTCCAAATTCAAAGACAATTTTGGAGTGAGGAACAATGATCTCTATGGCAGTGTGCAGCAGTATATGAAAATCTAGGAACAAATTAGCACAAATTATAGGATCAATAAAATACAATGGGCATCACTTCTCACGCCATCACAGACACACATGAATTATATCACTTTGCTCATCCTTTCTAGCCAAACATTACACATGTGCTTACAGAAAATGCTGATTCTCTATTCAAAAGTCAAGCCTCAATAATAATATTCTATGATACACTTGAGAACCATGCTCCTTCACACACTTATATACACATTTCTCAATCTCCAAAACACCTTTGTATTTAGATGCCTTTACACAATAAGTGATTTCCTTCAGGCACAACAAACTTATATTGTTCAAGGATTTCCTACTGGCACAACACACTTATATTGGTCTACATTCTCCTTAGTTAATCCCTAATGCTTCTATGGAGACTATGCACTGCAAGAGATTATGAAAATATTTTCGTGGATCAAGTGGCTCCAAATCATGCTCCAATGCCCTTAGAACATTCACCACACTAGTCACCCATCAAATTTACATAGCAAACTAATGTCCTCCTCACATTATACAAGGCTCTGATACCAGTTGTTATGAAAAATGTATAAAACTTTTTCATTTATTATTCGATATTAAATTTGTATTTATAGAAAGGAAGGAGGAAGTGGTTGAATGGTTGAGAAACTGCAAGAATAGTTGAGTAGTTGAGTAATTGTATACCGTAAACAGTGTGATATGCTAACATATTCTCTATTGGAAGTAGGATTTTATCACTGAAATGGTATTGTGTAGTGCTAGCTACATGGTTTCGCCTCAAGTATCCACACCTAACAATAGGTGCCCTTGCATCATTATCACCTCTCCTTTACTTCGACAACATCATTCGTACTTATGATTATGGCGGAAGAATATTAATGATTACAAGTAAAATATAGAACAAATGATGATCTACAAATCATCTACATATTTTATGAAGATAATTAGTCAAAATAAACTATTGTATCGATCAATAGAGAACAAGAAATATTTAACATGAAATCAAAAAACTGACTACCTAACAAACTAACTAACCAAACAAAACTATCTACTAACTAAACACATAATTGTGCTATGTTTATTATTCTAGCATTCTCCCCCATAATAAACATACAAAAAAATGTTCATTAGTTATCTCAATTCTCCCCCATAATGAACATTGAAAGAGCACCAAGTGAATGCCGATATCATTCCAACTTTTGTCTTCCAAGTCTGCTGACTCAAATTATCTTCACTATATTCATGATCTATTGATCTTTCCTCTTTCAACTCTCACTCACTACTACGATAGTCCCTCAACTTTGATCTTAAAATTTTCAGGACTTCAATCAGGAAGTCCTCTCACTCTTTGTAGCTTTTTGTTTTTCTTGATGTCTTGCAAGACCAACAAACTTCTCTTTGTTGTCTTCCTTGTGCTTCTGCACTATGCTAAAACAATTCAATTTCTTCAATTTCTTTACTATGCTCTGCACTTGGTTGTTCACTAGATTTGGCTATTTTATTTCTGCTATTCAATTCTTTTTCCTTTTTCTCAACATGAGAAGATTTATGTCTACAAAATATTTTGAATATACATGTGACCTTTTACCAATCAAATACATTTATCCAACCACAATTCATTTTCAAACAACCCGTCATAGATTCATTTTCTAACTCTCTATTCCAAAATGTCTTGTCACAATGATTTCTCTAACCAAAATTTTTGAAAGGATATAAATCCCAATTCTTTTCTATGTCCTTCTCTATCACAATGGGAACAATGTAAATCTCCTTTTCTTTTCCTTTACCTCTATTCCTGAGACCTTCATACTTAGTCCTAAAAACTGACTCAATGGGCTCTTTGATTCCTTGCCCATGCTTACCCAAACCTTCACCTGTATAACCAATTTTCTTCATGATTTCCAAACCAACATTATCATCAAAACAACTAGCTATGTCAGCAACTTTTACTGATCCAATATACTTATTATCTTCAAATTTGCATTCTTTATCCAATGAACCTTCAACTCTTTCACACAAATCACTTGTATCACATCAAACATCACAAACCAATGGTTTATCCTCAAACATTCATTCTCTTCTTTCAATTTTGATATTTCTTCTTTTTGTAAACTATTTTCTTCTTCTAACCTTTCAATTTTTTCTTTCATTTCATCAAATAACTTCAATCTTTCTTCTAGTTATTCTTTAACATTAATTAGTTCAATTTTAAGATTACAAATTTGTATCCATTGTCTAGTCTTTTCCATTGAAACATGATTTAAATTTCTTATTAGTTCATCTCTTTCTTCTTCCCAATCATTTCTTTCTTTTTGCCAATCTTTTTCTGTCTTTTCTCTTTTATCTTTTCCCATTGAAAATAAATTATTTGCTTACCTCGAGTTGCTACTCTTTGCCGTACTTTTGATGCGATTGTTTATGGCTTCACTCACCTTGCTACTTATACAATGTCTTCAGACTGCCTTCTGCAACCTTTTTCATGAGTGTTGGGAACGACTGCAATTTTGGCCTAAATGGTGAATTTTATAGTAACACTTAAACATTTCCAATCTTTTGCACCTTGATTTATCTCCTCTACAAACAGATTCAACATTGTCAACTTCTGCAATCTTCTTTTCTACAAACTATGATTTGATGGCTCATTCCTTTCTGGTCTGCGGCTATAATACTTGGCGATTTTGATCTTTGTTTCAGTGGCATGGACTTCCTCTGTGGCTTCCCAAAATAATGATTTATCCCATGCTTTTATCACCTTGGTGGATTTTCCTTCAATCTATAGCCAAACCCTAATAAAAAACTATACAATTTATGTGGCCTTTTGTTGTGATAACAATGATTTCATTTTACTGTGTATTCTCCTTTAAACACCTCTAGCCATTGCTTCAAAAGAAAATAAGAGCATGTAGATATGTTTTATGCTTGGCTTCTAATAATTTATCCAAACAAATATGAGTGCAAAAACTCCCTTTAGCGGCTTCAGGTAATAAACAACAAATAATCGAATAGCTTTAGTATTCTTCAAAGGTCTGAAAATAATGTTGTCTTTTTCTAGATGCAACCTCCATGATTTTAGCAAACCCTTTCTCTTGGCATCTTCAAACAGTGCAAGCTTCAAGTTAACAATTGTTTTATTTTTTATTTTTATTTTTAAATCCTTCAGCAACAATCTTGATCGAACTCAAAAACTTTTCAAATATTGGTAGTGGCCAAAGATTTCAAACTTCTATCGGCTTTTAGAAAGAAATCGCATTTATAAGATGAAGAAAGAAGCAAAAAAAAAAAGGAAGAATGATTTGCTTACGTTTCTTTCAGCGGCTTCCTTTCACTACGATTTCCATCAACAACGGCGACATTTTCCTTTTTGAATTTGATTTTTTCTCATCCGGCTTGAGTAGTTATAGCAGATTCATCCTTAGTCAATAGTCTCCAAAAACACCATGATTCACTCTCCTGCATCCTAAATTGTCTTTAAAATCTGTGACTCTCTTCTGACCTTCACCTTTTGTTTATGGTGATTCCTCCTACAATCTTTCTTCAATATTCCTTTTTAACTTATCAACAATCATTAGCAATAATCCATGTGGCAGTGACTTCATAAAACAAATCCAACTACAATTTATTTAACTGAATAAACTTTGCAAAACAAATTCAAACCTCTGATTTATTTCTGGATATCTCTAGGTTTGCGGCCTATCTTGACTTCGGCAAATGCAACAACTTCTATTTTTTGTTTGTTTAGAGATTGGCCCTGTCTTCATTCAACTTTGATTGATACGTTACAATCTTCAACTTGCTTTTGCAATATCCAATGCTTTCTGCAATCTCCTCTATACTACAGTTTTAGACAATGTCGGTGATCCTTCTCCAAATCTCCAATCTATTGCAAACCCTAGCTTTCTTCATAGGATCAACTTGAAAAACACAAAATAGCTTTGCTCTGATACCAATTGAAGAATATTAAAGATTACAAACAAAATATAAAACAAATGATGATCTACAGATCATCTAGATATTGTATGAAGAGAAGCAGCAAAAATAAACTACTATACTGATCAATAGAGAACAAGAAATATTTAACATGAAATCAAAAAATTGACTACCTAACCAAACAAAATTGTCCGCTAACACATAACTGCAGTATGTTTATTATTTAGACAATGGCAATGTTGTCACCAATGATTACTTAGTATGTTCATTCATCTCTTTCAGCTTAATCTCACCCTTATTATTATTAAATTTGACTTTTGAGAATATGGCCCAGAATGTAAGTGACATCTGCTACAAAAGAATTAATGAATCATGGGATATGATGGACAAAATTACGTCTAGCTCTCAAGGCTTTCTAAACATAAGAAAACTATTTAACACTTGCTAGTAAGTAATAAGATGCACTCTTCACACCTTGTATTAAGCATAGCTGTAATCAAAATATCTTGACCGAATATTCCTTCCGTAGAAATATTAGGGATACGGGAGGCCTTTTCGATGTGCTTGAATCAATGTATAAGAGCACAACATAGTACGATTTCCAACTAGTTCAAGAAATAAATGTGCTACCCAAACCTTCATGCCTTACCAATTTTATTGCTTATTAACTATTTCTATTTTGTAACCTTTGCTTACTGCAGATCTGCAATGCCATCAATAGACTACTCGAAGATATAGACACTATTAACAGAATAGTTAGTTCTACAAATTTCTTAAAGGGTGTCGGCTGCATGGATATGAGTTCATTCAATTATGCCAGATGGGATTGGCAGGTCTCTAAGAATTCTTTCTTTTTACTAGAATGGAATGAAAATATGTTGCCCATCTAATAGCTTTTCTTAATCCACAGACTTGCACTAAAATGGTATTTCGAATAAGCAATCCTCTTGGCATGACAATGTTACCTCCCTTTGTCTTTGATGTCAAGTCCTATTCTAGTGAATGCTATGTTTAATTTAGAGTCTTGTCACGCTAACACTGGGCAACAACTAAATTTGGAGGACACGTATGTAAATTTTAATGTACTATCAAATTTTGTTGAAAAATGCTACACTCAAGTTTTATCTTAGTCAAATTTTAATTACGGTTAATCAAACACTATAATTTGGTTTGTGATTGTTTTTTGTTAAGATAGCTGTTGGAGAATTAAGTGTCTTAACCTTGGAAAATTTTCTATTATTATTTTATATTTGTCATTTAATATTTTTCCATGGTTAGTTATTATTTTTATTGAACTCCAAAACAATGTAGGGGCGTGTGAATTCTTAATTGGCATTTTTGCCACATGTCGGTGCCTTGAAAATCAAAATATTAGTTGTCAAAAGATGCCTACATGATAGTATATCATGGAAGGACTATTTTTAGAGGTATTATGACAGATTTTATGACATCTGTAAGGGTCAAAAATAGGGGAGAATATTTTTGACGTGAGAGATTAATTTTAGCTTGGAATCTTACCTTTCTTGGGCATCACACCTCATGGGAGTTTTAGCAAATAGTTTTGTAAACCACATATGGTTTCCAGGTTGCAAGAAGTCTATAAATTGAAGGCTTGAGGAGGAATTTGTATTGAGATTTATTTGCAAGTTTGTATGCTGCCATAATGCTGCTGAAATTTCTTTAGGATTGAGTTGCGGTGGAAACTCTTATAAGAACTTGCATTGCAAGTGTGTTGTAATCTGTTTCTAGATTTGATAATACATTGTGCAGGTTTTGGAGTCAGGTTTTTCTCCTGAAAGGGTTTTCCCCACGTATATCACTATGTTATGGTTTTATTGTTATTTTGTTTCTACTATTTCATGTGTTTCTTGAAATCTCTGTAATAGTTGTAATGAAATATGCATAATTATCACCTCTCAAGATTAGTTTAGGAAGCATTTCCACACACCTTTGCTTCCTTATAAGTGGTATCAAAGCCTATCAAGTTTTTGTTCTATTTGTTGGGTATAAGGCTTTTTGAGCTAATCATGGTTTGAGTGGGAGCTTGTTCAAAGTATTTCATGTTGTGTAATGCAAGATAGTAGAGATGGCATGTACATCTAGGAGGATTAAGGTAGAGAATTTTTTTGGAACAAACTTTGAAATGTGGAAGCTAAAGATGGAAGATTTGTTGATTGATCGGGATCCATGGGATCTGGTGGATGAAAAAGTCCAGAGGCCTACGGATCAAACTTTGGCTACACAATATGATGTGATGGATAGAAAAGCTAAAGGTCTCATAAGACTGTACCTTGCAGTCTCGATTCTAATAAATGTCCATGAAGAATCCACTTCAAAGAAGCTGTGGAAGAAGTTGAGTGAGATATACCAAGCCAAATCAAGCTAGTAAATAATATTTTATTGAGGAAGAAGTTGTATTCCTTGAGAATGGAAGGTGGATAGATTTATAAGCATCTAGAAACTTTTAATATGTTTTTGACTTAGTTGACCTCAGTTGGGGTGAAAATGGATGAAGAAGAAAGATGCCAAACTTTGTTGTGTTCGCTACCAGACTCATGGGATAGCATAGTCATGGTCATTGGGAGCACATCAATCATTTTGAAGATGGAGGATGTTGTTAGTTCTCTACTCTCCAAGGAAATGAGAAGGAAGGTCTCTCTGAATGCCAAAAAGGCTTTGAGTGTTCGAGGAAGACCAAAAGAATGAGGCAAAGATGAGAAGCAGCGTGGCCGTTCTAAGTCCATGAATAACGGGAGATCAAAATCTCCTAGTACTTGTCCAAGGTGATATGTTGGAACTGTGGAAAAAATAGACACTTTTGAAAGGATTGTAAAGAAGAGAAGAAAAAGAAGAAGAAGAAGAAGAAGAAGTAAGATTCTGATTTTGAGTCCAAGAAAGAAGATGGAGATGCCTTTATTGCAGCCTTGGCCACTCATGCAAGTGATAATGCATGGTTGATATACTCAGGTGCATATTTCCATATGACTCTGAATATAAATTGGTTTAGTAAGTATGAAAAATTTGATGGTGGTAAGGTGTATTTGGGTGACAATTCTTTCCTTGATATTGTTGGTCATGGCAATATTCATGTAAAATTTTCTATTGGTAGAGTTAGATGATTTTATGGTGTCTTTCATATCCTAGGACTAGCAGGAAATCTATTATCTATTAGCAAGCTAATAGATGTGGGTGTGCATGTATAATTTTCTAAAGCAGGTGTGATAATGGTGAGAGGTGCTATGGTGATGGAAAGAGGAAGCAGATTGGGTAAAATGTACTAGCTTGATGCATGCACAATTGAGTGTAATAGTACTTTTGATGAGATTAAGCCAAATACTCCATCACTGAAAAAAAGAGATGGTTTCCTCTTCTGTGAATGGTCGCGACTTCTAGGTACCCAAGGGTGCTCTGTCTAATGAGTCAAAGTTGCCTACAGAGAAGACCATGTTATGGCACCACAAACTTGGCCACATAGGAGAGAAGGGTCTATGGACCTTGAAAAATAAGAACCTCGTTGAGGGGTTGAATGATTGCAGTCTGGAGTTTGATTTCTATGAACATTGTATCTATGGTAAACAAAACTATGTTCAATTTTACTCATCTTACCATAAGTCTTCATGTGTCTCAGATCTAATATATTCTAATGTCTTTGGTCCTGTTGATGTTTCTTCTACTAGTAAATCAATTTATTATGTTACTTTCATTGATGATTTTAGTATGAGAACATGGGTATATTTTTTTAAGAGTAAATCTAAAGATTTCAGTCATTTTAAGGAGTTCAAGGCTATGGTAGAAACTCATATTGGAAAGAAAATTAAATGTTTGAGGACTGACAATGGTGGTGAGTACTATTCTGTAGACTTTGATAGATTCTATACAGATTGTGGGGTTAAAAGACAAAAGACAACTCTATATTCTCCTCTGCAGAATGGAGTTGCAAAAAAAATGAATAGAAGATTGATGGAGAAGCCTAGGAGCATGTTGAATGGAGCTGGCCTAAAACAAAACTTTTAGGCTAAAGTTGAACATTGTCATTACTTGTTATTTCATCAATAGATCTCCTACATTAGCACTTGTTGATAAAATGCTAATTGAAGTGTAGTTGGGGAGAAGCCTTCACTTAGACATCTAAGACTTTTTGGTTGTGAGGCATATGCACATGTGCCTAAGGAGAAGAGAACAAAGTTGGATTCTAAGGATGCCAAATGTATCTTCATCAGCTATAGCTATGGTGTGAAAGGATACAAGCTTTGGGACCCTGTTGCACAGAAGGTAATTTATTCTAGAACTGTTATTTTTAGAGAGACTAAATATTCTCCTATTAATTTTCATCCAGAACAGATTAAAGTAATTGAATAGAAAAAAGATGTGATTCAACCTCCTTTTATGCCTGAGAAAGTTGAATCAAGGCCCTGAGGTAGACAAGAAGTTGAGGAGAGCTCATCAAGCTCTAAATCTATAGAAGAGGAAGAGGAGGAAGAAGTAGAAGAACCTCCACCTCAGCTTGTTTAAAGGTCTACTAGGCATAGGCAACCACCAGAAAGGTATGGGTATTCACCTGATGATGGAAGATGTATATTTGCTTTCAATACTAATGCTAATCAACCTTTATCTATAGAAGAGGCTCTTGGTATGAATGATGCAGGGTCCTCGAAACTAGCCATGGATGAAGAGATGGCAGCTCTTAAAAGGAATGATACATGGGACCTTGTACCATTGCCTGAAGGATAGAATCCTATTGGTTGCACATGGGTGTTCAAAAAGAAAATGGGTTTAGACGGTAACATTGAGAAGTATAAAGAACAGTTGATTGCAAAGGGTTACTCCCAAGTTTAGGGAGTTGATTATGGCGAGATATTTTCTCGTGTAGCTAAAATGACATCCATTCATTTTTTACTTTCTATTGCAGTAGCTTATGATCTAGAGATCGGGCAATGGATTTGAAAACAACATTCTTTCATGGTGATTTGGAGGAAGAAATTTATATGACACAGCCAGAGCACTGTGTGGTGAAAGGTAAAAGTCATATGGTCTATAAGTTGAAAAAATCCTTGTATGGTTTAAAACAAAGTCCTAAGATGTGGTACCAAAAGTTTGATACATATGTCTTGAGTTTGTGATTTGTGCAGTCTAAATCTGATCACTATGTGTATTTCAAATTTGATCGTGATCATTTCCTAGTTATTGCCCTGTATGTTGATGACATGTTGTTTATTGGCAAATGGAAGGGTTTGATTGTAGAATTAAAATCTCACCTCTCAGCAAAGTTTGAAATGGACCTTGGTGTAGCAAGAAACATTTTGGGGATGGAGATTATAATAGATAGACAAAACATAAAGCTTTGGTTAGGCTAGAGTAAGTATATGGATACTATTCTAAGAAGATTCAATATGCAGGATGCTAGACCATTGTGTGTTCTTGTTACTATGGGAATGAAGCTTTCTATCTTGCATTGTCCTACATCCCCATCGAAGATGGAAGACATGAATCGAGTACCATACCAAAGTGCAGTTGGTAGCTTAATGTATGCTATGGTCTGTAAAAGACCAGACATTGCCCAAGCAGTGGGAGTTCTTTCCCATTACATGTCTAATCCAAGAAGAACACATTGGGATGCAGTAAAGAGAGTCTTTAGACACTTGTGGGGTACCTCAAAGTACTCTATATGTTTTCATGGAATAGGAGACTAGCATTCCTTGGATATTAGAGGCTATGTGGATTCAGACTGGGTTCGTGATGTTGATAACAGAAGATCCACCAGTACCTATGTGTTTACATTATTTGGTGGTGCAATCAGTTGGATGAGCAAATGACAGATTGTGGTCGCTTTGTCCACTACATAGGCAGAGTATAGGGCAGCTACTCATGCCTAAAAGGAAGCAATTTGACTTAAAAGACTATGATTAGATATGGAGTTTAATCAGGTTTCAGTGACAATATATTGTGATAGTCAAAGCACAATCTGCCTAGCAAAGAACCAAACTTTTAATGCTAGGACCAAGCACATTGATGTACAGTATCACTTTGTGAGAGATATGGTCGAGGATGGTAGGGTAATGCTGGAGAAGGTAGAAACTTTGACAAATGTTGTAGATTCATTAACTAAAACCATGAGCACAGAGAAGTTCAAATGGTGTTCAGAGTGTATGGGCCTCTTGGCCCCTAGTAGTTGAGTTCATGATGATATCGATCCCTTGAGTCTTGCAAGGTATTCGACAAGTGGGAGAATGTTGGAAAATTAGGTGTCTCAACCTTGGAAATTTTCTGTTATTATTTTATATTTGTCATTTAATATTTTCCCACGGTTAGTTACTATTTTTATTGAGCTCCAAAGCATTGAAAGTGTGTTGTAATCTATTTCTGGATTTGATAATACATTGTGCAAGTTTTAAAGTGGGAGTTTTCTCCCGAAAGGGTTTTCCCCACATATATCAATGTGTTATGGTTTTATTGTTATTTTGTTTATGCTATTTCATGTGTTTCTTAAAATCTTTGTAATAGTTGTAATGAAATTTCCATAATCGCATCTCAAAATTAACGTAGAAAGCGTTTTCGCACACCATTGCTTCCTTAAAATAACCTTGGTTATAATTAACGTGCAGGACCTAAAAAGGCTGTTGAAAGATTTTGGAAGCAATATCATTTTCTCCAATGGGTTAAGAGATCCATGGAGCAGTGGAGGGTAGGTGAATCTTCTTCTGAGTTTTCATGCCCACTAATCTTCGTATTATTTTTACCTTGTTACTAATTTAGTTTATTGGGCATGTTGTGAATGGAATTTTAGTGTGTTGACGAATATTTCTGAAAGCATTGTAGCTATCCCCACCGAAGAGGGTAAGTTGGTTCAGAATGTTTTTTTAAGTTATTTTTCATTCAAATAGAAATAGTATTATCTTATAAGAATCGAATGTCTTGCAGGAACGCATTGCAAAGACATCGCGTATCCAAGTGCTAGTAACGATCCAATCTGGCTGAAAGAGCAACGACGAAAAGAGATAATGATCATTCAAAAATGGATTAATGATTATTAAAACTAATTTGAATTGTTTGCTTCGTCGAACAATGTCTTCTCCATTCAATAAAATCATTTTAAAGCGGTGATTATTGAAGCTCTTTCCTGACAAGGAAACGTCAACTATAATCATCCATTCTGAACTCGTATCCTTTAGCTGTATGACATTTTGATATTGTTAGACCTTGAGAGCATATTGGAGATTTACGTTGTAATTGACGTTGCATTTTGTGTATGGTTGACATTCATCAAAAAGGGAACGAACGTTTAGACATTAAAAGAGTCGAATTATATAGACCAGTAATAGTATTTTTATTCTTTATTTTTTATTTTTTAAAATATATTAATCAAGAGACAATTTTATAATAAAAAGATTTCCAAAACTAATAACCATCTAAAGAAAGAAAATTTAAAAAGGTTTTTCAAAATTCCATCATCTCTAAGAATACAGGGAAATCATATAAGGATTAAGCTAAATCATTATGAAGAAGGTAAGGAAACTGTGAAGATTGATCAATAGTCATGACTCCCATTCCGTAACATTCTACTTGTGATTAACACCAAAGGCCCATTTGGCCAAAGAATATGCTACAACATTTTATTCCCTAGGAATATGAACAAAATAAATGGAATCAAAGTTTTGAGAAAGGTAAAGTATCTGCTCCACAAGAGATACAACCCTCCAAGAAGAATCATGAAACCTCCCATTATTCAGAAGACAGATTGAAACCATTGAATCCATCTCATAGATTATCTTCTTCCATCATATCTCATAAGCTTTCTCCAAAGCCGGAAGGATGGCCTAGGCCTCCATCAAATAATTAGTGCCAAGCCCTATAGTAGAAGAGAAAAAGAAGTGAATAGAATCACTATCACGCCCAACACCGCTAATGCCAACAACTCCCATATTACCCCAAGAAGAACTATCAGTATTAATTTTGAAAAAAACCCAATGGGGGAGGTGACCATTTACCTACTCTATTAATCTTATTAGAGAATTTAATCCTAGAGCTAGAACAAACATATCAAACAAAATCACAAAAATCTAATTGCTTCAAGATCAAAATATTAGGAGCTATTATTTCATCAAAAGAACACTTAGGTAACAAAGTTTCTTTTATTGAGTCTAAAATCTTCTATGAGACATACCCAATAATACTCTAATAACCTTAGAAGATCTACAATTTTGCTCCACCCAAAATTTCCAAAGGATGATGATAGGACTAATTCCCAGTCCACCAAAAGGAGAGATGCAACATTAGCAAGATGAACCAAACTAGCCTAAAAATCAAGTACAGAAGTAGCATGCAGTAGGGGCTGGTTCTAGATGTTCCACCATTGCCTCCAAAGACCCTTAGAAAAGGGGCATTGGAAGAAAATATGAACCATGCACATTCCTCAGTAACACCATAGAGAGAACATTTGGAAGGACCATGGAATCCTCTCTTTCTTATGTTATCTTAGGTGAGACATTTATTTTGACAAAGTAGATAAAGAAATAAATTACACTTATACTAACAATAATTATTCGAGATCTATTTCCACCAAGGGAAATCCTTGTACACATTCTTCTCTTGTTCTAAGATCTAATACCCAATAGAAACTGAGTAAACCCCTTTAGGATCATAACCCCAATTAAGAACATCAACCTTCTCTAAAGAACAACATGGTTGATCTATGATAATAGAAGAAAGGGTAGCCTGAGAATTCTAATCTCTACCCAAGGTCCAACCACTTGGATCTTTTCAGTGATAAATGTGAGATTCCCCCACCAGGTGAGAGGCCTTAAAGTTTGAACCTTTAAACCAACTTGCATCTAAAAAGATCTTATTCAAAGGGAATAAAAGGGGATAGAAGGTGAGAATTTGGGAATGGAAACCTTAAGAATTAGTTAATTGGAAATCTGAAAATGACCATGTTTTACAAGAGATGCATGCTTCTTGTTAGTATTCTAAACCATAAATCCCTTCCTAACCAACCCATTCTTGGAACCTCATCAATAATAACACCACATAAATATTTGTATCTAGGAAATGTGGCCCAAAGTTGATCATGTTGCTTGAAGCATCTCCAATATAATTTAATAGCCAATGCTTGTCTATTAAACTGATAATTCCTAAGACCAAGAACACCATTTTTCTTAGGCCTACAAACCTCAAACCAATGATAAGATGCCAATAACACTTCAATTATTAGTTTATATAAATCTCATAGTAGAATATTTAAAGAGATTTTCTATAATTATATTAACATCCCAAGATTTTTTTTCGATTAAATGCATCATTAGTCAATTTAAGCATTAGGAAAATATATTTTCTCTCTTGTATAAATATCAATTTAAATTACACCACTTTCTCAAAATCCTCTCAAATTAAAATTATATGATATTTCTACATAGAAGAAATAATCATTACCCAACTTCATACAATATTATGTCGTTTGTTAATATGTAATTGAATTATCAGTCCTTAATTTTCCATAAATGTTCCTTCCCATTTAAGCTATAAGCCACGTGAGGATCACCGCCTAAGCACTCTTTTGTGTATACACCTCTCTACACAGGGTGCTATCAAATAACAGATCTCTTTTGTACCATCCTTACACATAGCAAGGCTTTTGTATGGTGCCATGGATTTAAAAATATCTCTTGATACGCTTGGGCAATAAATTCCTTCATTTGACATCCTTTCTATTTATGCAGATAGATGGGCCTTTAGTGCATCTATGATGGAAGTTATTCAATTCCCTCTTTAGCCATTGTCATTGGATTCTAATTATTAAGCCACCTTGGAACCTTACATTACATTTTGATTTCCATTATTGTCTAATTATTTTTCTTGTGTTTGTTTATCAAATTGTGATCTAGATAAAAATGACCGAGTTCATCTCCCTCACTTGGTGGGTTAGATGATACACCATGGTGCCATGAATATTGTCACCCTCTGGGAAATCAATGAAGTAGATTGTGTGAATGTGGAGTTTTCCATCTGTACAGTGTTAGGTTATAAATTGTTTCAACATGTAGATAGAGCAATAAAAGGGTCAAAGATCACTTCAACTATCATATCCAACTTACTGGACATAGTTTAGGATCAAGAATATGTGCACTCCATTAGATTTAGGCTTGTCCACATTAGCTTAACTTCAATGCGTAGAAATGGTACGTCACTTTGCAAAGTTATTGCTTGGAATAAGGAGAAGCACAGATTAGAGGAATATTTCCCTTGGCTCTACTGCGAATGTCACACCATGCTGCATGTGTGTATAGTACTTTGCAAAGAGGATTGTGTGTTGATTGTCACAATGTCTTACATGGGTCCTTGAATGCGCATAGATTCCAATTGCCTAAGGGGATGGAGGTTAAGGTGAAGGATGTCTTTAATGCCATTTGCTTTCTCCAACTCCATGTGTTGTATATGGCCCCAAGAACCCCTCGCATGCCTAGAGTTGGAAACTTTGCCCTTTCTTTTCCTATTCGCCCAAGAAGATGATCATGTAGATGGCCATGATTCAAACTCTAAGTAGAGTTCATGAAGTTTCTAAAGTTGTCTATTATTTTTACTAGCTTCCATTGGCTAGGCGTAAACATCACACACTAAGCTTTGACTTGCTTAAATGGTTGGTTGGCCCTTCTCTTATTAACACATTAACAAAACAGAGTAAGAGAAAGGGCCCACCAGCCAACTAAGCAAGTCAAATCTTAGTGTGTGCTGTTTAAGCCTAACAACTTCCATCTATCCCTAGTTTTGACTATTTTTGGGGGACTTGGACCATGTATTTTGTGTGCATTCTATTAAATATATGCTTAGATAAGTAATTATTATACGCTTATAAGTGTCATGGGCACTAAACTCTTTCCTATAATTGCCTATTACTTTTATGAAATATTATAGGTGACTTGTCACCTTTTGGTTAAAAAAGTAATTGAATTAAGATGTTGTCTCAAAATAGACACAAAAATAAATAAAAATTGTCATCGTATACAATTTCACCCATATAATTTAATATCTTAAATATTATGACTAATATATTATCTCTAAATTAAGGACATAATTGAGATCAACTTTATCTCAATTGTCCATATTATCTATAATACAAGACACAATTATTTTTCAACGTCAATTTATTACATAGCATTCATTCTTGTATATTCTTGACTCATTAGTTAATGATCTCTCTAAAATCCAATGGCAAAGCCTACAAATTGAACCTTAAAGTATTTATTAAAAAGTATTTGAGAGTCATCAAGTGAGAGAAATAATGAAATACTAAAAACACATAGTAGCTACTAAAAAATAATATTTGTGACATAATATTAAAAATTTCATTATAATTAACTAATTAGAACCTTAAATAATGAATTTGAGCCATGAATCTTTTCTAAGTCCTTTTTAGGGTGAGTATTGCTAGATTAATTTCTAACTCTAGTTATCCCAAAAAACTTAAAATGAGATGCTCTTAGAATCTCATCTTGCATAAAAATTTAAATTAATGAACCTACACACACACACACACACACACACACACACACACACACACACACACACACACACACACACACACACACATAGTACTCATATCAAACTAGAAACCAAAAATACTATCCATAATCTTTGAAAAATAAATTATTGTTATATGATGTGAAATGACATATTATGAATACTGAACATACATTTGAAGACATATTGCAAGAGAGATTCTATATAATATGATAAATAGAGCACATCCTCATACTATAGACACATTATGCTAAGAAATTTCTTTCGCATGCACATTTTGTTACAAACAAAATATTACAAATATGTTGGCATGTTATAATATAATTACAAAAAAGAAAACAAACCCTACCATACCATAAATAAATCCTAAGACTTACATGACAATTACTTTCATTTGAAAACAAACGCTTTCAAAGGAGATTGGAGATTTCACCACAAAGCAAGATATAATAAGAATGAGGAAACATTTTCTAGCATAACTTTTATCAATGCATGTTCATTCCTAGTTATCTTGTGTTTGCCAAGTAATTCATTTCTTCTATTCAAAATAATTTGAAAGAAGTCATGGACCTATTTGATGAGAGTATCTAATCTGAAAGAAAACAATTGCACACCATGTAGTAATTCTTCTCTAGAAATTGTTACCTACTCAGAGTTGGAATCTTTATTTTTTGAAAAATATTTGTAGCCACCCTCTCCTTCTCCACTACACAATACACGCTTTCAATGGATGAACCCAAGAAATGCAAATCTCTAAATCTGTAACACTTGTTTGGATGTGAAGTCTGACTATTCATTTCATCTCCCTTGTTTTGTCCCTTCATCTTCTCTTGAAGAATACTGTATATATATGAGGGAAAAACTTTATGTATGTTTCTACGATCAATAATAAAATTAATTCCTTGCTTTCCCGTGGATGTAGCCACATTGGTGAACCACATTAAATTCTTGTCTATGTGTGCAATTTTATATGCTCTTTGTTTGTCTTATTTATTAACAATTGGTATCAAAGCTAGAGAGATCTAGGGGGAGTAGGTTGAATAGAGTGTTTGGAAGAAAAGAAGTCATTGTCCTAGATCATAGTCAGGTCACAAAAGTTGTTTGAAGACAAAGGGTTTCTTGTAGGGTATTAGAGAGGGAGATACATGAAGGCCACCGAAGAGGGAGAGGTGGAGAGTGGCCAAAACAAAGGAGTATAAAAGAGGTGTTAAATTTACAAGTATTTTTCATCAAATAGGTGTACCAATTATTTGGCATAATTCCTTATGTTTGAAATGTTAGAATAGACATAAGCTTCCAGGAAAAATATAGTAGTTGTAGTGGATTGTCATTATCATAACAAATCCACAGCCATGAAGGTAAATTAAAAGGAAAGAAATATCTTTGGGGCTACCTGGATTCTTCTTCCTTTACAGCCACTGAGTATGCTCACAAGAAACCTCTCAAAGCTATTGGACTCTCTTTTTGTATTTACATCTAATGATTTTTGTAGGGTAGTATCTACGATGTTGTGAGTGTTGAGTGGGTGTATAATCATTGTGTATATGCAATGCTATAAGATATGGTGGTGGGAAATGGTTGGGTTCAATCCCTAGCTCTAGTGCTCCAGGATTTGGAAGGAAAGCGCAATGCAGGGAGGAGCAGAAAGAGGAACCTTTGTTGTTGTACCTGGACAAGGCATGCGAATTATTTGACAAAATACCACAAAGATATGAGATTAGGGAAAGGACAAAGAGAAGAGTTTGATGATGGAGGGGAAACAATTACCTTCATGTATGAAAGCCCCAACAAGGATAAGATCTCAGACATCAAAATGAAGTTAATATTGACACCAAACATTTGAGTATTTTCAAGTTAGAACACCAATCCATTGTGAGGATGCCATCACAAGGAGAGGAAAATTATATCCCTCCAATAGTTATATTGGTAGGTAATGGTGTGATCTAAAATCTTCTGCTGCAATATTTGGATGATCCTCATCAGAAGATTTGTACTGTAGTTGGCATGGTAGCGGCATCTGTTGTACAGTATGACTAGCCAAAAGAATGGCCAGAATTGGTGTCAACACTCTTGAAATTGATATGTCATCAAACAAATATGAATGAAGTTCGTGGAGCTTTAAGATGTTTAGCTCTTTTTTGTGGGGACATAGATGATAAGTTTTTGCATTTGGATGAATTTCAGAGTCGCTAGATCAACCACAATTAAAAGGTAATCTCAAGTTTGATCTAGAAGTGTTTCTTGATGATATACTTGTTAGAGTTGGCTATGATTAGAGCCACCTAGGATCTAGACTTCATGAAAGCACAAGAGAGATCAAATGAGAGAGTAATTCTATTCTATCAATAAATGCAAAAGATTTTTGAAAGATTATTACAATGTACATGATATGCTTTGCTTATAAAAACAAGGATGAGATGTAGGATGTTGTAGTCATGTGACAATTGTCTTAATCCTATGACATGTGACAATTATAGGATAAGATGCCAACTATCAACAACTAGACATGACTAGAAACATCTAGTAGACTCACTAAGTCAACTTAATATGTGAATTATGTTTGATTCAATGTGTGAATATTATTTAACTAATAAATATTAAATAATATGAATTATTCACAAAAGGGTAAACCAGATAGGTAATAACCCTGTTCACACCAACACCCCCCTTTAAGTGCAACTTAGGGAGTAGCTGACTAAAGCAAGATGCAATGATGGATGAAGATGGGTCCCAGCTACTAAGCCATGTTAGGTACCCATGTACAAATGATTCTCAAGTGGAGAAAAGGAGAAAACCTCATCAGACACAACTCCTCTCCAAAAGTAATAATGCATAAAACAATTGTACAATCAAATACCCCCATAGGAGAGCAAGAGTGAGACTATAGGTCCCCCCATAATGAAGTAGCTCATGTGTCAATGGTGAATGCCTGAAGATGAATGCTAAAAAGAATCCTATACTTGCAAACAACATTTCTCCCCTTAGGAAGAAACCAATCCAAATGATGATGTGGAAGAAAATCCATCTCCAAGAAGAGATGCAAGGAAAGAAGTCTCATGATGGATGTCTCTAAAAACTGCTGAAATGTCCACATGTTAGAGTCAAAGAATGGTACCATGCAATGAGGTGTGACCAATCCAAAATCCTGGGTAGACTCATGAAGAACAAATTCCAAAGATGAAGTAGATGGGATAACAATTGTGCTATAACTATCATAAAAGGGAGAGATATCCCCTCAAGTGTGTCCTACAAATCTATAATATGAGACTCACAAAATAAGTTTGATATACCTACTAAGAAAGTATCCCACAAAGCTGTCTCTGAAAGACCTAAATAATCCTTCTCAACTGAAGTAGATGAAACCATGTCAATGTCAATCTCTGAAGAAGTAGGAGGTTGAGGAGATGGAAGCTCAGCACTAGTCTCATGAACTAAAGTAGATGAAAGAAAACCAAGGTTTAAGTGACCAAACTTCTCCTCAAAAATATGATCTAGACTTGATGCATGGGTGTGAATATCAGTCAATGGATCTACATCATTAGAAGAAGCAAAATGGGAGAATGTATACAAGTGAGATGCATGATCACCCATCCCAATATCAATGATATCTATACTCTTGAAGTCTCGTATGATCACTGAATTAGGAGTGAACTGAACTATCTTCCCTGCACCACATGAGTAATCTAGTAGATAGAAAGGAGTTTGGTTGACAAGGAAGGTACACACAATACATTATTGAAAGTACCCTCACCAATATCAATAGTCCCTTTACCAATTTTATGCATGTATTTATTGTTACCCATCAAGATAGGTGGCAAGGTACATGACACAAATGAAGAGAACATCCCTGGTGAAGAAGCCATATGATGAGGAGCTCCAGAATCAAGAAGCCATCTCTCTAACTAAAGACTTGTAGAAGCAAAGAGTGCTTGTCCTTTTCCCTTGTTTAGTTTAGAGTTCTACATGTTGTTCATGGTTTTATTTAATAACACGGGATAAATCTAAAGTAATGTAAAACAAATTGAATCATTTGTGAATCATGAGCATGTATGCCTGCACTATGTATCTTGTGTATGAGAAGCTAAGTGGATTCATTTCAAGGAGTATAGTATTGAAAGGAAGCAAGGTACATGGAACACACTTCCTACACCAATCTCATGAGGGGAAATGAACGCAAATTAATTTTAATCCTTACAATTGCAGCAATGTTAAACATATAACATAAGAAATTACAACAGCAACACAACACATAAAGAGATTGACACAAGATTTATCATGGGGAAAACCTTATCAGGTAAAAAACCCCACACTCTAAAACCTGCACAATGTATTATCTGAAACAATAATAGTTTAGAATACATGTGCAATGCAAGTTCTTGCAAGAGTGTTCAAATGTCATTTTTGCAATGATTTCGGTAGCATAACAGTACCTGTAAAAACACTATGCAACTACAACTCCAACCTATGCAATATATAGAGATTATAATGCAATATTAAGAAGCCTCTAGAGATAGGCGTCCATCTTGGCCATATGGCCAATTCACACATCTCAAGGACACTTATCCAACATATTTTCACTCTCTTACATCTGTCATAACATGGCAGATTTGACTTCCCAAGGATAAAGCGCTCCATGCTAAAAATAGACTATGACAGATGCTCTTACGCATCTTATAGTTGTCATAGATTTTCCCAACATAACAACCTTAAATGTTGTAAGAGAATCTATCATACAATGCTAAATATAGCATATTCCTCTTACAACATGTCATAGACCAACTTGGGTACCCAAAGATTCCTTTCCCTCATGCAAAGATACTCACCAACACCTGTCACCACTTATCATAGGAATCTCCAAACTTGGCTCTTATGCATCATAGATTCTATCATATGGAATATCTTCTTCCACATACCACAAGATGCTGACACATGGCATAGTAGTGCCACCTCAAATGGGATGCCCAAATCCATGTAGATTTGACTTGACCATCCAAGTCACATTCAAGGTAAGATGGCATGTCACCGTGCCACCTCAACTAAGTGACCAAATTGAATGTGAAAGTAAATACAATATTAGGCAATAAATAAATATACAATTAAATGAATAATGCTAGGAATTTGCAAAGGTTAAGACACCTTAATTTCCAACATTCTCCAACTTGTCAAACACCTTGAAAGAGCCAAAAGAAATGATAAGATTTAATTGTTAGGGGCCAAGAGGCCCATAGACTCCAAACACCATCTGAACTTCTTTGTGCCCACTAGTTTCATCATTGCATCTGCAACATTCTTCAAAGTGTCTACCTTCTCCAATATCACCTTCCCATCTTCTACCATATCTCAAACAAAATGAAACTCAACATCAATATGGTTTGTTCTAGCATGGAAAGTAGGATTCTTTGCTAGGAAAATTGCACTCTAACTATCACAACAGATAGTAATCTATCCTACATCAACAGTAATATCTGAACACAACCTCTTAAGCCAAATGGCTTCCTTACAAGCATGAGTTTCTGCCATGTACTCTGCTTCTGTCATGGACAAAGCAACCACAAGTTGTCACTAACTCATCCAACTAATAGCACCACCAAACATGGTAAACACATAAGCACTGGTGGATGTTGTCAATGCCACCTGCCCAATCAAAATCTAAAAAACCATGAATACTCATAGAATGTAGAGGTCTTGTAGGATGACCATGATAACATATGGAATACTTGGAAGTACCCTGCAAATATCTGAACACTGTCTTTACTACATCCCAATGTACCCATCCAAGATTAGGCATAAACTGACTAAGGACTCCCACTGCTTGGGCAATGTGTAGCCTTGTATAGACCATAGCATACATCAAGCTATCAACTACACTAACATAAGGTACTTTGCTCATATCATCCATCTCAGAAGGAGACTTTGGAAAATCATTCATAGATAACTTTGTTCCTAATGAAACAGGAGCACACAATGGTCTGCAATCTTCCATGCAAAATTTATCCAACACGGTCTTCACATACTTACTCTGGCTTAACTAAATTTTTCTATTTACTCTATCTCTTTTGATCTCCATCCCTAGAATGTACCTTGATACCCCTATGTTTTTCATCTAAAACTGTGCTGACAAATGAGACTTCAAATCTGAAATCATATTCTTACCATTCCCAATCAACAACATATCATCAAAATATAGTGCAATAATGAGAATACAATCACTGTCAAACTTATAATACACATAATGATCTAATTTCGATCTTAGAAATCTAATGGACAACACAAAGGCATCAAAATTCAAGTACCACATCCTAGGAGATTTCTTCAAATCATACAAAGACTTCTTTAACTTACATACCAAATTTTCTTTACCTTTCACCACGTTGTGCTCAAGATGTGACATATAGATTTCTTCCTCCAAGTCACCATGAATGAAAGAACTTGTCTTCACATCCATTTGTTCTACTTCTCAGTCATAAGCTATTGCAAGAGATAATAGGAACCGAATAGATGTTAGCTTTGCAATGGGAGAGAAAATTTCACCATAATCAATTCCCTCCAATTGTGAATACCCATTCGCAACCAATCTAGCCTTGTACTTTTCAACACTACCATTTGCTCCAAATTTATTCTTGAACACCCATTTGCATCCAATGGGTTTTCATCTCATCATCCATGGCCTCCTTCTAGGAACCTGCATCTTTAATGTCCATAGCCTCTATCATAGCTCTAGGCTCACCAGTGTTAGTAATCAAGGCATAAGCACAACTAGAATCTAACAATGTATAACCAAACCTGCCAGGTTGCTTCCTGATTCGTGTGGACCTCCTTAAAGGCTGACATGGAGGTTCTACCTCTTCTTTTAAACTTTTAGAGATGCTAGAGCTCTCCTCATCATTAGGTCAAATAGGGTCTTTCTATTTAGTCTTCTCAGGGGTAGAATGAAACTGAACCACATCCTCTTTCTTTTCTTTTTCTTCTGGTTGTAGAACAATAGGAGAAGGTATTAGCTCTATGAAGATAACACTGCTTCTATACAACACTTTTTCAGTCACAGGATCCCAAAGCTTGTACCCTTTCACACTGACACCATAGCTAATGAAGATACACTGAACTGCCTTGTTCTCCAATTTTGACATCTTCTCCTTACGCACATGTGCATGTGCCTCACAACCAAAAATACAAAGATGTCTTAACGAGGGCTTCTTACTAGACCAAACCTCCATGGGTGTCTTATCAATGAGCGTAGAGGTAGGAGACCTATTAACCAGGTAGCAAGCAGTGGCTACAACTTTAGCCAAAAACTTCTATTTGAGACTAGCATCACTAAGCATACTCCTAGCCCTCTCCATCAACATTTTGTTCATCCTTTCTACAACTCCATTTTGCTTTAGAGTATAAGGAGTTGTCTTATGTCTTTTAATCCCATGTTCTTTACAGAACTTATCAAACTCTATGGAACAAAACTCACCACTGTTATCAATTCTCAAACACTTAATCTTTTTATTAGTCTAATTCTCTGCAAAAGCTTTAAACTCTTTGAACCAACTAAAGACTTCAGGTTTGTTTTTTGTAATGTCAGAAAATTTCCCCTTGGGGACTTTTCCCTCATAAGGTTTAGCTCTCGAGTCTTTTGCATGCATTTAGGACATCTTAGTTCATAATTTGGCATCCCGATGGAATGAGCCCTAGGTAACATGACAAATGGGACCTAGGAGGACCCCTTGAGCTGTACCCTATCCAAAATAGGAGGGAGGACTTAGGCACCCGCGCTCTATTTTGGGGCAGCCCTAATTTTTGGGTGTCGATTTATGACCATTATTTGGGTCCTTTGCCAACACGGTAAGTTTGAATTATGAAAATCTTGGCGGGAGTGCTTGTAGTTGCATATAAAAGAATGTTTAGGCATTCATTTGTAGACTAGAGCATTATTAGATGATGACTAGCAAGCTATTGTGTTCTCAAGGTGATTCAAGGCTTTCATTGTGCTGCAAGAGAAAACTTGTGTGGTTTATGTGTTTTTTTGCATATTTGAGTATCCATTTCATCATGGAATGAAGAGCATCTTCCTCCCATGATATCTTCACTACAAGGTGACATTATATTGTGTTTTCATTATCAATTCCTTTGGTTTTTACCTCTGCCTCACAAGGGCACACACTCTTTATCTGACAATGGTGTTCGGAGACTTAAGTGTCCTCTAGGGCTTGACTGAAGCAAGCCTCTAAACACCACAACCCCCAAACCAAAGTCTAGTGATTATAGGTTACAGGTGTCATACTTTAGAGAAATGAAGTTGCAGGAAGGATTGACAAGCATCAAGGATTTAGGATTTGAAGAGAAGTAGGACACTGGAGTATTTCCAGGACTTGGGTGCTCGCTCTAGTGTCCTCTGTAGTTGAGTTCTCAGAAATAGAAGTTAAAGGGTTGATCAGTGTCGAAAGGAGGTTCAGATCCCACAAAGAAACTGGTACCTTGGACTTGGGTGCCTGCTCTAATGTCCTTGACTATTCCACCTCGGAACCCCAAAAATAGGTATTCTGTGATTTTCTATTTTACTTCCGTCTGCAAGAGCATTTTCTGTTATTTGTCAAATTATTGTCATATTTGCATAATTAGGGGTTTAATGGTCAATTGAGCATAAAATAAGAGAAATTGATAATTAATTTCCCAAATCCAAGGTTCCCTACATCTCACAGTGATCTAGGGTATGATAGTGCTCACCACTTGACCCTAGGTCCTTGAATGTAAACTGGAGAGGAGGATTTAAACATCAAAACACTAAACATTAACAAATCCAATTTTCCACTAAACATTTTGGTGAACCTGTGTTTTTGGACTTAAATTGCAACTTATTGAGTGTGTGTCTTCATATTTGGATTGATTTTATTCATTCATATTATCATTGATTATTATTCATTCATATTATCATTCATTTTATTGCATTGAGAAAAATTCAAAAAAAATAAAAAATTTAAAAAATTCAAAAAAAATTGCATTGTTTGGCTTACTAAATTGCATCAATTCTTCCTAAATTTTCCTAATTCATGATTTTTGCATCAAATATGATATAAACTATAGAAAAACATAAAAATTTATAAATTTACGTTGTATTTTCATCATTATGTTGCTAGGCTTTTGTAGAGATTTTGACAACTTTCATATAACCTAGTAATTCCAAAATCTAGGGTTAGTAGGCAAAATCTTCTTTCAAAAATTTCTACTGATTTTAGAGGCTCATTAAAATTTTCATTTGGCTATAGTCTTTCATTTTAGTGTAAATTTGCATTTAGATTTAAAATATTTACATTTTTGCATAGAAAATTTCAACAAAAACTAATAATTTTGATGCATTTTCATTAAATTTGCATTGGCATTTTGCATATTAAAGCTTGAAAATCATTTTCAGATCTGAGAGTATTTAATTTTCATCATAAATTAGACATCAAAACATTCACATAGCATTTTGTGTCAACATCTCAAACCTAGGGCTTCAAAAATAATGATTTTCACTAAATTTGGCCTTATCGACTCTCTAAACTTGCACCATAGGCATGTTGTGAAGAGTAATTTTACATTAATTTTATTTTATTAGGGTAATAATTTTCTTCTCCTCCTAAAAATCTTCACAACACCCTTTTATCGGGCTCTTGTAGTGAAAATTTGGTGAAAAACTACACATTTTGACCATTTTTACCCTAGGGTTTGACCTAGTTTGCACTCCAAGCATGTTGTGAACAATTTTATGGATTAAGGTGATTACTATTATTGATATTATTTTTTTTACCTCCTAAAATTCCTTACAACACCCCTTTTGCTAGGTCTTGGAGTTGAAAAACTGTGAAAACTAGCCTATTTTGCTATATTTTCACTAGGGTTTGACCTTAAGTCACACTAAAAGCATGTTGTATTGGGTATTTTGGCACAAAGTGGATGTTATTAATGATATTATTTTCTTTCCATCATCATCTTCCTCACAACACCCTTTGTTATGCTCTCTTGCATTGAGTTTTGGTGAAAAAAGTGCCTATTTTGATATATTTTGACTTGGCATTAACTTGAAATCACATCATGAGTGTGTTGAGAAGGATACTTTTTTTGTTTTTGACTGATATCATACATATAACTTTCTTCCCTTGACTAAAATCCTTACAACACCCTTTGGTTCATTCATTTGGATTAAAAGAGTACAAAAATCAAGCATTTAAGGCTATTTTGGGGTATATCGCTTTGCACTTATCTTTGACATACTTTTGGAAAAATTTGCAAATATAATTTGAACATATAAACATGGCCTTTAATCACAACAAGAACAATAGGTTTCCTCCTAGACCTTACATGAAAAGAAAAGTCCTTGAAGCTGAAATAGTATTTACACCTCATGATAGAACAATCTGTGATTCTGAAGGACTTCTTTACATCACCGTGAAAATAATGGGAAACAACATGGATGGAACTCTTATTGATCCTAGTTGCATGACTAATGTTTCCACTAAAAAATTCCTCTTTTCACATTAATTAATACAAGGTCCTTATAACCCTTCGAACTTGATGATTAAGACACATATGGGAACCTTAGAGAAACCATTGGGTAAGATATCATTGTTAGTAATCGTATTTGAGAAACATGTTGAACAATGGTTTGATATTTCCCCCAATTCTAATACCTTTGACATAAAACTTGGAATCCCTTGGTTAAAAGTTATCAAGGCAGTCCCTTTAACTATTTATAAATGTGTTAAATTTACTTTGAATGGACAAGTGCATTTCATTCATCGAAATACATACAAACCTTCAACTACACAACAACACTTCACATTGGATTACTTTTGCAACAAAAATAATGACATATTAGAGCTACAAAGAAACTTTACATTTTTGAGCTATAGAAATTACAAAGCGAAACTATTACATCCAGTACCTATTCCTCCTATACAAGAAATGACAAAAGACAAACAACCCGCATGTGAAGAGAACTTGAGACCAAAAGGACAAGGTCCCTATCTTGAGGTTCCTCCCCCAAAATCCTTACAAGGATCGGGAGGTCATTATCAACAACAAAACATTCCACCGCAACAAATTAGATTTGACCCCAGTGCTTCATCTTCTAATTTGCAAAAACCTATGAAAGAGCAAGGCCCTATCTTACAAGAGATAAGTGGTCGAAGAAAGAGAAATAGAAAAGCAAGAGAAAGAAGAAGAAGACAAGAATATGCCATAAACCTTTCCTCTCAACAATAAAATATTGATCCCAACATTCAAACAAACAATAATGATCCTAATGATTAAAAACATGATGAGCAAGACATGAATTTGGCTATGATACCTTATGTCCCACTTTCCTCCTAAATTAGGGAATGGGAAGATGACGACAATGATTTGCTTATAGACAACCTCTAGCCCAACAGGGGCCCTACAGGTAAGTATCTCTAACCCTTTATCTCTCTTGTGATGTGCTTCCCCCATGATGTGATATATATTGTTTAGGCCTCCTGGGATGACATCAGATTCTCCTATAAGGTTCGGGATACCAGGAGACTGCCTCTATTGTGACCTTTTTGTATCATCATTCTTCTATATTGCCTCTCTTTGATTTCATTGTTGTGTGTTGTGTCTTACGAACATAGCATCACGGTTGGTGACCTGGGGGCACCCTCCTATGTGACTATCCCTAAGACACTTGTTTATCCTCTCTTATTTATTCTTTCCCTTCTTCTAGTGTTTCTATCTAGCAGGCGGATGACGACAAACATTTATACTAATGTAGACCTAGTGTCCCTTTTGAGAGCAATCAAAAATTGGACTTAGTTCCTAATATGACAATGGGGTTGTATATCTTATCCAATGCTTGGCTAGTGGAAGCACTTGTGCTTTCTACGTAGTGAATTTGATGATGTTTCTGTCGCATTTACAAACCATAAGAATACTGCTGCTCTGTGCACCTTTGTTTGTCTTTAAATCTAGCCTTGGCGGTACTCGATTTGGAGAACTTCATGATATAGCCCCACAGTTATCCTTGAACTCCAAATTTGTTGTATAACCTTAGCTCTTTGTGTGCTTAATCATATGCATTGATGTTGTTGTTTATCATGATGTTTTAGATAGTAACATGTTTCTTGCAGGGATGTGTTTGTGGGAACATTTGTGATCGTTAAGGACATGTCACCTACGGGGGCATGGGCTTTACGAAAGTCTATGTTCCTTTGTGTGTTTTCTTCCTACCTTAACGTGCTTGATATCATTGCATGATATCAACCACTTTAAGGTGGGGGCATATATAAGGTAAGTTGTCTATTTTAGATTTTAGCTATGTGTTTGTCCTCAGGTGCAGTCTAAAGACTTGCTCGATGAGTGCATCCTACATCCTAAGTTTGTTTGAAATCAATTAATCAATCATATAAGCCCTTTGCGGAGGCAGGATATCACATATATTCTTTTTATCCTAAGTCCTCTATGGAGGAGAGGATGGTGTATTTATCAGAGAAGATTGCATTATCCTGTCATTTTCAAAAGTCCTCTGTAGAGGCAGTGAGCGGTTCTGTGACTAACTCAACCCTTAAGCATGTCTTCAGTGATTGTTGTGGCAAATCCCAATCATCGGTGTGTGTCTGTAATGTGCCTAAGATGGTGATGAGCCTAGCAATAGGGAACACACCATCACTTGTCTACCATATTTTCTTCATGTCTTCAAGTGTGTGTGTTTAGTGTGCTTGTTTTGTGTGGCAAGTTTGTTGCCCCATATGCAGTCTAAAGACTTGTTCGATGAGTGCATCCTAGATTTTGGGAGGTTTTGCGTGTCTTGCGTGTGTGTGTTGCACCATATATATAGTCTAAAGACTTGCTTGATGAGTGCATCCTGTATTATGAGAGTTTTGTTTACTTTCCAGTACTTGCATCTGCATTTCATATATATGAGAAAAAGAAAAGAAAAGATATCATTTCTTTCTTCCATGCATTAATGTGTCTTCTATTCTGTTGGTTTTTCTCTGAATCAGCATCAGGGTTTGCCAGTTCCTATGCACATGTAGATTCAGCCAACTAATACAGGAGGTTGCGTGAGCTCCTCCCCTTCACTTCTAGCTCTGCCGCACCAAGGGGGGTGTCCCTATAACTCAAGATATAACCTTGACTAGCTCAAAGATAGAAAGATCTAACTTGACAACAACAGGCAGAATACTCTCATGTATGGACCAAGATCTATATGATAGATCACAAGGTGGGCAACGTTCTTGGACATATATGTCTGGTCGGGTATGAGAGCATGCAGGGGTTCCTAATCCTACTCCTACAACTAATAGGTGGAAGTGATGAAATGGGCGGACATAATGTCTGGGATGCAAGACAAGGGGTTTTGTCTCATAACTGCTGATCCAGGAGCAGACTAGTGCCTAACCATTGGACAAGAAGTCAACTAGACGTATACAACAGATGGTTTGCAACTTTCACTCAAGTTTCAGGGGGTTGGACTGATGCTTGCCTTACAAACATCACCCAAGAATGGGTTCCTAACTACCTCTACTTACAGATATCCCTGCTGACATGCAACCAGATTCAAAAGAAGAGGTTCTCAAGCCATGAGCCACCAGCCGTGGATGTACAACTTCAGTCGGGTACTAGATCCATCCACGCCATCGCCCATACCTCTGCAACAATTGCCATTAATGGTGCACCAACCCGCGGCCTTGGGAAATGCAGAATACTGTGCGTCGCAACCGTTTCCCGCCAAGATACATCATCATGATATTTCAAAATATGCAGGGTCGAAATATCCCACATGCACCCCGCAGCAACCTTTTCAACACTTTATATACTAGGTCGCGAGCATATATGATGTCGGTGCTTTTGCTCCCGACGACACTAGTATAAGACCTTCATCATCCTCATCCTCTAGCAACATGATATCCTGTTGCTTGAAATATCACCCTAACGTCAGCATCATATCACAATATAACCTGCATGATAATCCCCTTCATCAGCACAACCTGATGCATCGGAGGAAAATCCTCCTGCATAGCCGATACCAAATGTCTGGCCGATGAACATCCTGATGACGTCACCGTCATATTCGCAAATATCGGGGGATCTCTATAAGATGACTAGTGTTAGAAATATGACCCCCCTCGGACCTTAATGACGTCACCACACATCAGCATCAGGATGATACTCGGAAGATAACCAGATATTTGGAAATATCATCCTGATGCACAAATATCATGCTGCACTGTAGCTCCACGAAACATCAGGGTGATGTTAGATCATACTTGGTATTTGGAAATATCACCCCACACTAGACAATGCATGAAGCTGACAGGCGGATATCTCCCTTCGGAAATATCATGATGCAGATAGGCAAAAAAGCAGATATCACCCTAACATAAGAATGACATCAGCATCATCAGGGTGATGTCTGGAAACATGATGATGATGACCTCCTCCTCGAAGAAAATATGATGCTGCAATTGAAAAATGCTGAGGAGGGCCAACACTTAGAACATTTTTTGGATTTTTAGGGAAGGTGCCTACATGAAAATTGTTCCAAAACTGAGAGTCAAATCAGGCACCAACAGTGGCTCTGTCTAGGGACGTGCAAGTGCAAGACTGCAGTGAGAACCCCAGATCTCTGGGATGCAGACCAGTCCCTTATCCATTGGGCACAGAGTCAAATACTGCACTAACCTGCATCACCAAACACACTTGATGGCCTAAGGCCACCAAGAAAAGGAAAAACATGTATCTCCCTTTGTCAAATATGTTGTTTTCATCTGCATGCACTGGGTCAAGCTTGGAGATACTGCAAAGATCCACCCACAAACAAACCTTGTCATCTGCATATTCAACCCTCTGATTTGGCTTGTCATTGTCACCCCTATGCAGACAACCTTCAGCATCCGGCAACAAGTGGATGCAGAATGTATCAGGCAACGCATACCCATATGGCATAGAACACATGTTATCATCACTATGCATTGCAAAATGATTTCGTAGCTGGACTGAAAACTGAAAACACTCAAAGTCCACCACACAGCTAGGAAAAACAAAGCTCATTGTATATGGTGGCACATCAAAAGAAAAACTTTCAAAATCACAATTGTGTACATCATGTACACAACCATCTGGTACACCAAGCTAGAAAAGATCAGGCTCCGGCACCTCTTTCAAATCAGGCACATTTTAACAATCACTTACCTGATGTATGTTGGTCTCTCTTTCATCAGGATGAGAAATAGAATCCAAGTCAAAAACAGTGTCAAGATCCTCACCATACTCAGACAGATCCTCATCACCATATGTGTCATAAATGGGTGACCCAGGTGCATCAGTTTCATCATAGTATGCCATTTGTTCATGGGCAACAGAGCATGCATCTTTATCACCAATGGATTCCCTCTGTGGAGGAGTATCAGCCTGTATGCTTATTTCTTCTCTATCTTGAGCACAATACTCACAATTATCTCCACAGGTCCATTCCAAAAGTTGCGCATTGCTGTCCACAACCTCGTTATTGTTTTCATGGTCAGATGCCTCATCATTGCAATGGGAATCCTCACTAGTCCTTTCACTGGCACCTTCAATATTCATCTTTTCATCTTCACACAATGCCTTAATTACTTGGTCATTTGTAGCTTCACAACTATTATTCACACCAAAGCCTGGGGACAGGGATATCAATAGGCACCCATTTCTGAATGTTTCTATATTTTCGGTGAACTTGTATGCCATCTGCATACTTGTCACCTTGAAATCCCTCAGTATTGCACTAGAGCCCTCCTCAAAAGCCTCAAAATATATGCCAACACAGGCTGAACTATCAGGTCTGAAGACTTCTAGGATCTGTGAAAGGGCTACTGCAAACCTATGACTGAAATCAACACATAGCTCTTTATCTTGTTTTCTGATGTTCATCAATTCTGCAACAAGATCAGCAGATTCTCTTGTAAATTCCTCTTTAAAATAGTCAGTAAGCTCATCCCAACAGGCAAAAAATCTCTTTGGAAAGCTCAAATACCAGTTTTTTGCTTTTGCATCAAAGGACCTAACAAAAAACCTCATCCACATATCCTCATCTGTGAATGAATATTTTCCCATGAACTCATGAAAATTTTGGATATGTGCATTCCCATCACATACACTGTGACCACCAAATCTAGGCATCTGACAGTATATCCTAGCAGGCATAGTTTCTACTTTATAATCAACCCGTGACAAATCTAGTTGGTCATACAAAGGATCAAAAGGGCTGAGAAGAGGTTTAGCCTTCTGACTGGCAGACGTAACAGGGTTATTGCTTTTTAACCGGGCCTGCTCAGCCTCTAAGAATATCAACCTATTTTTTATCTCTTCTATTCTTTTCTCTAACATTTCACCACTGAGTACGGGATAATTCATACTTGGATTCATAAAAAACTTACTCTTAGACATCCTTTGTCTACCTAAGACCTGTAACCTCCCCTGGCATCTAACCTATGCAGCAAAACAATAAATATATAAAGGGGAAGGAACAAGGTACCTTTTCTCATATAGATGCAGAAATATGAAAAACACATTTTTGTCACATCACATACATCCATCTTTCATGTGCATTTAGATCTTATGCAGAGTCGCCACCTCTCCAGAGAGGACAAAATTTTCAATAGCTGAAAGCTACTTTTCCAGGTTCATTCCACCAGCAGAGCATCATTTTGTTGGTGACTCAGATGGGTCACAAATATATCATTTCTTTTATCAGTCCATCCCTAGCAGAGTTGCCATTTTGTTGGTGACTCGGATGGGTCACAAGATATAACACTTTTTCATCAATTTTCTCCCCAGCAGAGTCGCCATTTTGTTGGTTTTTCTTCTGAATCAGCATCAAGGTTTGCCAGTTCCTATGCACGTGCAGATTCAGCCAACTAATACAGGAGGTTGCATGAGCTCCTCCCCTTCACTTCTGGTTCTGCCACACCAAGGGGGGTGTCCCTATAACTCAAGATATAACCTTGACTAGCTCAAAGATAGAAAGATCTAACTTGACAACAACAGGCAGAATACTCTCGTGTATGGACCAAGATCTATATGATAGATCACAAGGTGGGCAACATTCTTGGACATATATGTCTGGTCGGGTATGAGAGCATGCAGGGGTTCCTAATCCTACTCCTACAACTAACAGGTGGAAGTGATGAAATGGGCGGACATAATGTCTGGGATGCAAGACAAGGGGTTTTGGCTCATAACTGCTGATCCAGGAGCAGACTGGTGCCTATCCATTGGACAAGGAGTCAACTAGACGTATACAATAGATGGTTTGCAACTTTCACTCAAGTTTCAAGGGGTTGGACTGATGCTTGCCTTACAAACATCACCCAAGAATGGGTTCCTAACTGCCTCTACTTACAGATATCCCTGCTGACATGCAACCAGATTCAAAAGAAAGAGAATAACATGCAGCAAATGGAGACAAGCAGATAGACACATGCAATAAGCATTTTTCATATAACATTAACACTGAAACTAAAAATATGTGCAAAATACATTCATGTTGCAACTCATAAACTCCAAAATAGGATCAAATAGCCAAGATCATGCCCTGTTCTTCATTATTTACACAAAAATACCTCAGGCCTTCAACAACCTTCAAATGAGCAACACAACCTGCTATATACAGTAAGGAAGGTTCCCAACATTAATTACATAGTTGACCAAAAATCCCGCCAGATACACAGTATCAGAAAAATGGCGCTCAACGCATTGAATGCGGCAGGTAGAAGAGGGGATAGAAGAGGTTCTCGAGCCATGAGCCGCCAGTAGTGGATGTACAACTTCAGTTGGGTACTGGATCCGTCCACGCCATCGCCCATACCTCTGCAACAATCGCCATTAATGGCGCACCAACCCGCGGCCTTGGAAAATGCAGAATACTGTGCGTCGCAACTGTTTCTCGCCAAGATACATCATCATGATATTTCAAAATATGCAGGGTCGAAATATCCCACATGCACCCCGCAGCAACCTTTTCAACACTTTATATACTAGGTCGCGAGCATATATGATGTCGGTGCTTTTGCTCCCGACGACACTAGTATAAGACCTTCATCATCCTCATCCTCCAGCAGCATGATATCCTATTGCTTGAAATATCACCCTGACGTCAGCATCATATCACAATATAACCTGCATGATAATCCCCTTCATCGGCACAACCTGATGCATCGGAGGAAAATCCTCCTGCATAGCCGATACCAAATGTCTAGCCGATGAACATCCTGATGACGTCACCGTCATATTCACAAATATCGGGGGATCTCTATAAGATGACTAGTGTTAGAAATATGACCCCCCTCGGACCTTAATGACGTCACCACACATCGGCATCAGGATGATATTCGAAAGATAACCGGATATTTGGAAATATCATCCTGATGCACAAATATCATGCTGCACTGTAGCTCCATGAAACATCAGGGTGATGTTAGATCATACCTAGTATTTGGAAATATCACCCCGCACTAGACAATGCATGAAGCCGACAGGCGGATATCTCCCTTTGGAAATATCATGATGCAGACAGGCAGAAAAGTGGATATCACCCTGACATAAGAATGACATCAGCATCATCAGGGTGATGTCTGGAAACATGATGATGATGACCTCCTCCTCGAAGAAAATATGATGCTGCAGTTGAAAAATGCTAAGGAGGGCCAACACTTAGAACATTTTTTGGATTTTTAGGGAAGGTGCCTGCATGAAAATTGTTCCAAAACTGAGAGTCAAATCAGGCACCAACATATTCATTGAATGTCTGCTCTGTATCCTACGTGACTGTAACTGTCATCTCTGTGTTTTGCATGCCTATTACTGTCTTCTATGTGATTGGCATGTCTTCTCTGTGCTTGGCGTGTTTGCTATGTTTGTGACTATACTTTAATGCATGTATTGGCCTTGTATTTATACATAAATTGAAGTGGGGGCTAAATGTAACGTCAAAAAATGTCCCCTTGGGGGCTTTTCCCTCATAAAGTTTATATCCTAGGTCTTTTTCATGCATTTAGGACATCTTAGTTCATAATTTGGCATTCCGATGGAATGAGTCCTAGTTAACATGATAAATGAGACCTAGGAGGACCCCTTGAGTTGTACCCTACCCAAAATAGGTAGGACTTGGGCACCCACACCCTAGTCTTGCACTATTTTGGGGAAGCCCTAATTTCTAGGTGTCGGTTTATGACCATTATTTGGGTCCTTTGCTGACATGGTAAGTTTGAATTACGAAAATCTTGGTAGGAGTGTTTGTAGTTGCATATAAAAGCATGTTTAGGAATTTATTTGTAGACTAGAGTATTATTATATGATGACTAGCAAGCTATTGTGTTCTCAAGGTGATTCAAGGCTTTCATTGTGTTGCAAGAGTAGACTTGTGTAGTTTATGTGTTTGTTTGCATATTTGAGCATCCATTTCATCGTGGAATGAAGAGCATCTTCCTCCCATGATATCTTCACTACAAGGTGACATTATATTGTGTTTTCATTATCAATTCCTTTGGTTTTTGCCACTGCCTAACAAGGGCATGCACTCTTTATCTAACAATGGTGTTTGGAGACTTAAGTGTCCTCTAGGGCTTGACTGAGACAAACCTCTAAACACCACAACCGCCAAACCAAAGTCTTGTGATTGCAGGTTATAGGTGTCATATTTGGGAGAAGTGAAGTTGCAGGAAGGATTGGTTGGCATCAAGGATTCACGATTTGAAGAGAAGCAGGACACTGAAGCCTTTCCCGGACTTGGGCGCTCGCTCTAGTGTCCTCCACAACTAGGTTCTAGAAATAGAAGTTATAGGGCTGATCAATGTAGGAAGGAGGTCCAGATCCTGCAAAGAAATTGGTACCTTGGACTTGGGTGCCCGCTCCAGTGTCCCCGATTGTTCTGCCTCGGAACCCTGAAAATAGGAATTCTGTGATTTGCTATTTTACTTCCGTCTACAAGAGAATTTTCTGTTATTCATCAAATTATTGTCGTATTTGCATAATTAGGGTTTTAATGGTTAATTGAGCATAAGAGAAGAGAAATTGATAATTAATTTCCCCAATCCAAGTTTCCCTACATCTCATAGCGATCTATGGTATGATAGTGCTCGCCACTCGACCCTAGGTCCTTGAATGTAAAGTGGAGAGGAGGATTTAAACATCAAAACACTAAACATTAACAAATCTAATTTTCCACCTAAACACTTCTGAGAAAATAAACCCATGTCCTTCTATTGTAATCATCATTAATGAATGATACAAAATATATAGATTTAGCTATTGAAGGAACATTCATAGGACCAAACACATCAGAATGCATAAGATCTAAAACACTAGAAGACTTGTGAGAACTAGAGTAAAACTGAACACGGTTTTGTTTTCCATATATACAATGTTCGCAAAAGTCAAACTCGAGATTACAATCATTTAACCCCACAATGAGGTTTTTTTATCTTTCAAGGCTCTAAGACCCTTCTCACCAATGTGACCAAGTCTCTTATGCCACAACATTGTCTTTTTAGCAGGAAGTTTCATTTCCAAAGCATGAGTACCCTTAGGTACCTAGAAAGCACTCCCATAAGAAGTAGAAGCAACAGTCTTTTTTCGCTACTGGTTCCAATGGTGAGGATGAAGAATCTGAAAGTCTTTTCTTCAAAATAGAAGAACTATTGCACTGAGTAGTGCATACATCTAGTTGAAACAGAGTACCTCTCTGAGTACCCTTAGCAAGCACCATAGTTCCTCTTATCATCTTGCATCCTCCACCTAAGAAGACAACATGCACACCTCCATCATTCAATTTACTTATAGAGAGAAGGTTTCATGCTAAACTAGGCTTGTGCATCACCCCATTGATCCCCTTCACTCATCCATCAAGGAATTAAATCAAGACTCTTCCACACCCAACTATCTTCAGGTGAGAGTCATCACCCAGGTACACCTTCCCACCATCGTATTCTTCATACTTTGTAAACCAACCTCGATGAGAGGTCATGTGGGAAGAAGCACCAGAGTCAATCAGCCACACATCCTCAGATGCATGGGTGGCCACAGCTGCAACAAAAGCATCACCATCATCTTGTGACTTTTCGAAATCAGAATCAGAATTCTTCTTTTTCTTCTTCTCCTCTTTGCACTCCTTTTGGAAGTGCCTAGTTTTTCCATAGTTCCAACACATTGCCTTTGACTTTCTAGGAGATTTAGATATCCCACGGGATTTAGATTTGCCATTTTTAGCTTTCTTGTCTTTCTTTTTCCCTTTTTCTTTGGGTCTTCCACGAACTGCAAGAGCCTCTTTGGCCAACTCAGATGATTTTCTCCACATTTCTTTAGATAACAATGAAGACAACACTTCATCCATTTTGAAAGTGGATGTGGTACTCCCAATGGCCATAACAAGATGATCCCACAAGTCCAGCAAAGAACAAAGCAAGGTTATGCAATGATTCTCCTCCTCCATTTTCACACCAACAGATGTCAACTGTGCAACTATCATGTTAAAAACATTTAGATGGTCTGCAATGGATCCTCCATCTTCCATCCTTAGAGAATATAGCTTCTTCCTCAGGAATAACTTGTTCACCAGGAATTTGGCCTAATAAACATCTCTTAGCTTCTTTCATAGGTCTTTTGGGGTCTTCTCCTCATGGACATTTAACAAGACAGAGTCAGCCAAATAGAGTCTCACAAGACCCTTCGCTTGTTGATCCTTGAGATCCCAATCATCTTGTGACATTGCCGTTGGTTTTACACCAAAAATTACTTCCCATAGATCTCTGTCAACAAGCATGTCTTCCATTTTGAGGTTCCACAACTTGAAATTGCTACCATTAAACTTTTTCACCTCTACTCTTCTGGATGTGCCTACCATCTTCTTGCTGCAATAAGATCATAGAATATTCTAGATAGACTCCCACTTAATTGAACATTAGCTCAAAAAACCCCTACCCAACAACTAGGATCAAAGGTGATCAAGCTTTGATACTAACTAAAAGGAAGCAAGGTACACGGAACACACTTCCTACACCAATCTAATGAGGGGAAATGAATGTAAATTCCTTTTAATCCTTGAAATTGCAGCAATGTTAAACATATAACATAATAAATTATAGCAGCAACACAACACATAAAGAGATTGACTCAAGATGTATTGTGGGGAAAACCTTTTTAGGTAAAAAACCCCACAATCTAAAACCTGCACAATGTATTATCTGAAACAATAACAGTTTACAATACACTTGCAATGCAAGTTCTTCCAAGAGTCTTCAAATGCCATTTCTAGAGTGATTTCTGTAGCATAACAATACCTATAAAAACACTATGCAACTACAACTCCAAACTATGCAATATATTAAGATTAAAAGGCAATATTGAGAAGCCTCTAGAGATAGGCATCCATCTTGGCCACATAGACATTTCACACATCTCAAAGACACTTGTCCAACATATTTTCACTCTCTTACATCTGTCATAACATGGCAGATTTGACTTCCTAAGGATAGAGTGCTCAGTGCTAAAAATAGACTATGACAGATGCTCTTACGCATCTTACAGTTGTCATAGATTTTCCCAACATAACAATCTTAACTGTTGTAAGAGAATCCATCATACAATGCTAAATATAGAATATTCCTCCTACAGCATGTCATAGCCCAACTTGGGCACCCAAAGATGCCTTTCCCTCATGCAAAGATACTCACTGACACTTGTCACCACTTGTCATAGGAATCTCCAAACTTGGCTCTTATGCATCATAGATTCTGTCATATGGAATATCCTCTTCCACATACCACAAGCTGCTAACACATGACATATTAGTTCCACCTCAAATGGGATGCCCAAATCCATGTAGGTTTGACTAGACCATCCAAGTCACATTCGAAGTAAGATGACATGTCACTGTGCCACCTCAACTAAGTGACCAAATTGAATGTGCAAGTAAATACAATATTAGGCAATAAATCAATATACAATTAAATAAATAATGCTAAGAATTTGTAAAGGTTGAGACATCTTAATTCCCAACAAGTATTGCCATGTTTCTTTACAAATGAATAGTGAAGTAATTAGTTTAATATAGAGACTTGTGTAGCCAGTTTGTCTTGAACTAATGACATCTTTGGGGGTAAAGTGCAGATTGGGTATGGATGTGTATGTTTGTTTGTGTTTTATTTCAAGCCTCTAGGAATATCCCTCCTAGGTCTAGCTGAGCCTGAAGTACAGAGGAGTATACCCACTCCTATTAGTTGGCCAAGATCACCATTGACTTGTTGATAAACCTCTTTCAATCACCTCGATGACACCCCTAGCCTTGGTGATTGTGAAGTGTTTTAGGGTTTAGGGTTGTAGCTATTTTAGGTCCCAACACTTGGATCATATGAAACATCCATAGCCCTGATGTCTACAACAACCTGTTCATTATCAACTAGCTCTATATTTGGGAATAGAGATTTTGCAATCATACCCCTTTTAACTATGTCAACATAATCAATGAACAATTATGCTTATTGCATATCAACTAGAATGAATTCCTCCTATGGGATTAAAGTAGCATCATAAGCCCACATGTACATGTCAATACATATTGGAAGATTAGGTTTAAAAACTTTTGGGATGTCAAATAAGGAAAAAGTAAACATGTGGCTGAGCTCCATGCTAGACTCTCCTTCTTGCCTTCTAATATCTTGTAGTTCTTGGAAAAGAAAAATAGGGTCTAGACTACTTGCAAATTCTTCAAATGTAGCCACCAATTGAACCTAGGAAGCAAAATACTCATCAAGGAAACTAACCAACCACTTTTATGCTAGTCCACATAGAGATCTAACAAAACATTTCATCCACATATGGACTCATCTTCAAAATGGAATCTATCCATGAAATCTAAAAATGCCTCAATGTGCACCTTCCCATCATAAACTTCACACCCATCAAATAATAGCATTTGATAGTAAATCTTCTTGGGCATGGATTGCTACTCATAACTAACCCATGAGAGTTCCACCTATCTGTATGCATTTTCATTTGCAATAGGTGAGGATGAGGAAAAGAGTACTTGGGAACAATAGGAGGGGGATTGGATTGTGACCTAGATTGACACAGCCTGATTTGGCTTTCTAATTCTTTCTCTTGTTGTAGCAAAGACTCAAGAAATTGTTTCTCTTTTTCAATTTCATACTGCAGCCTAGTGGACTCATTTCTATTATGCAAGGGTTCAAAAAAGATTGTGTTTGTAGAGCTAGCAGGGATATGATTAGAAAGTGCAATGTTCGGATGGTCAAAAGCCATATAGTTCCTAGGGTCTGTGCAACATAAGAAGATGCACAGGAAGGATCCTCCATAGGGTATCCATATTCATACCAATTGGCTATGACCAACTACAAACCACTTGTACAGGACAAAGGAAAGAAAACAACATGTTCCTTTAATGAGAAAGAAACCATGGTTGAAAAGAAGGAAGAAGAACATTTACCTTAACTGGTTGTAACTACTTTGAAATGTACACACAATAACAACACATTGTTTTGTTTGACAACAGAGTCACCACCTCAGTAAATGAGGAAATCCATTGAAGCATGACTGATCTTCAATGATTCTAAAATGATTATAGGTTGCTCACACTAGTAGAGTCTTCAAATCTTTCTAATCTGACACATTATTTATCCCCAACAATGGTGCCAAAATGTTGGTGTAAGTTGATGGGGTACCAACCTACACACAACAACAAACTGAACCTGGCATCGACTATTACAGGGGTCTTCAAATTCTTTATCCTTTTAAATCCTCCCAAAGAATGACACGCTAATCTATTGGAACATCAAAATAGAAGCAACAAAAAAATTTAAAACATTGCTAAATCACCTAGGGCAGGGATTGTCATCAAGGTGAAAGGAAGAGGTTTATCAACAAGTTAAGGGGGATTTTGGCCAACTAACAAGAATGGGTAGGCTCCTCTACACTTCGAGCTTAGCTTAGACTCTAGAGGGATATTCCAAAGGGGTATACCTAAATAGGTAGTAAGTTCAAACCAGATAAAGAACTAAAAACAAATGAATAGCCAAACCCAACTTGTCATCCTGACTCCAAAAGATGTCACTAAGTCAAGAACAACTAACTGTCACAAAATCCCTATGTAGTTGATTTAACTGTGCGAATGTACATGCACATGAAAGATGGTTTTTCCCCTAAACCAAAAGTGAATGATTTTTTTGAATTTAAAGTGTGATTGGTCCCTCTCCAATATGGGTTGGTGCCTACACCATTGGAGAATAGAGTCATAGAATGCAAGGATGAAAGAAAGTACGTAGCAAAGGATCAACAAAAATAGACATACATTCACATATATGACACTAATAGATCCTCATATAATGGACATACTTAATAATCCAAAAGGGAATATTAATGATTTATATGCAATAAAAGAATAGCAAATACAAAGACTTGTATTAAATTGGATGTTGTCACACATCTCTGAACATCTGTTACAATCATGCCATCAAATGTGGCTAGGGAATGTTCATACAATTGCGATTATATATTTTTCATAATCACTACAAACTCCTATGGAGACATACCATTACATTTGAATCTGTATTACATAGCCTTTCTACACTATATTGAATACATTCCTTCATTAAAAAGCTAGACACAACATGTTTTGGTGCCAGAGAAAATCCTTAGGTGCTCCCAGACCAGACAATTGGCTCAAAAACCAACCTTGAGAATCTCTTTCAAACATGTATATATAGCAATGAGCTTTTGGGCATTAAAAAACTAGTCAACAAGCAAACCCATGGTGCATTAAATTTAGCCTAATATGCAATCAGAAAATATGCACTTTAGAAGCTTGCCCATACTCTAACAATTCTGAGAACTGACAACAAAAGATCGCTTGCACTCTTGGTGTACCATCTCCACATCTAACATATCTGCTTTGTCCTCCAAGTGTACCCAAGCATCGAAGAATGTCACTGTGTCAACCACCTACATGGTAGAGCTCTGCAAATCATTAAAGTCTGAGTATATGTCAGCCTACACAATCCTCTTCCGCATTATCAACCTTTTTTCTTTCTCACAAACTACCTTCCTTTTCCTATTATAATTACCTTATTGGCAAACTATCACCTTTTCAAACTGTGCAAGACACATTCCTTTTCATTTTCTTCCTCATTTATGCCTTATCAAAAAAACTTTGTTTCCCTAAACTTGGCCGATTTTGCCTCTTTTTCCTCTTAGTCAGTGAATTGTAACTTTTCTGAACTAGGCCTGCTTAGCCCTTGGATGGTAAATTTTACATTCTTATGAAACTTGCAGGCCCTTTGCCTTTATTGGCAAATCTTTAATTTACTGAACCAGTGGGCACTTTCTCTATCTCCCCTTAGTCAAATTTATTTTAATTTGTTGAACCCTTTTGATTGTCGTGCCTCTCGTCCTTTTCTTTTCCCTATTGCATTATCGGCAATTATTGAAATATTCAAACCTCTTTGAAAGTTTAGCCCTTCTTTGGTTTGTTGATAGAGCCACCCTTACATTTTGCCTTAGTTAGTTTTGGACATGTGTTTGCCCTATTGGACAAAATAAACTTTTACAATCTTTTCACTATTTTTCCTTCTTTGTCAGCAAATTCCTGAAAAGCTAAACTTTACAATGTTTGGAACTTTACTGATTCCTTGACGAAGCCCCCCACCTTAGCTTCATTATTTCCACTTTACCTTTGGAAAAAATGAATTTTTCCAAACCTTACCTTTTCTCTACCCTATTCTTTGTTTCTCTTTAGGTGAAATTTCCTCCTACTCCTTGTAGTCTTCAGCGCTTCTAGCCTTTAGTCAGCAAAATCTTGGTCAGGAGAACCTCTAGTCAGTGAACTTGTAGGTTTGCGAACCTTCACCCTCACTGACAAATCTTCTCCATTATTTCTTTCTTGTGCCTTAGAAATGTTTTTCCCAATGAGCTGCTTTCTGCTTGCCTTTGTCAGAAAATCTCTCCATCAATGAAATTTCAAGTTCACAAACTTGAGAAATCACTGAACTAGGTGTCTTTAACTTCATTTTTCTTCCTTGAACAACATGGATCACCCACACAGTCAGTTGATTGATGAATCAGTGATTTTTGAGCTATCAAACTAGTTTGCTAGTTCACAAATTCACTGATTTGCCTATAAAGCACTCGTATGAGCCATTTTTTCTAAGGAATAAAACCAACACAAGGGGAAAGGCATTACTTAGTAAATTTTGGCATAAAACCCCTAAAAACTATCTGAGATCAAATTTAAGTGAGGGGTTTTGAAATTCAAAGGGAAAACATGGAAAATTTTGATGGACTTTGTGGGTTTTTTGGGGTAGAATTAGGCATTTTGGGTTCTCAAAATTTCATGGCCCAACAAGTCCCACATAGTCTCTTAAAAATTCAACACTGCCTTCTAACTTTGCTAGACAACACCAAAATTATCCAACGCACCTTTTTTCAAATCCTAAGCAGCTTCCTTTGGTGAATATGCCATGTTTGGCACTAGACAATTTCAATTAGCCACCTCCCAATTTCAATCTGTCACATGGGATTTCTTCCCTATCTCCATCTTCTCACTCATCTTTGCTACCTAACGATAATATTGAACATGATATTTCTAGTCACAATATTCATGGGCAAAATGTGTAGGAATAGGGTAACTTGTAGGAGTTCATTCCTTAGTTGAGGAGGTCTACTAGGGAGAGAAAACATGCTACAAAATTTGATGACTTCATCCATAAATTGATAATCTCTGATCAAGCAGATCCATCTACTTGCAAAGATGCCTACAAAGACATAAACAATGAGAAATGGATGGAAGCTATGAGGGAAGAAATGGATTTCCTATTAGCTAATCACACATGGGACTTGGTGAGTCTTCCACCCAATCGAAGAGCACTAAAAAATCAATGGCTGTACAAATTGAGAGAAGAAGAGGGAGGCAAGAAATAATCAAGCTAGATTGGTGGTGAAGGGGTATGACCAGCAAAAGGGGATAGACTTTAATGAAATTTTCTCACTAGTTGTGAAGATGACCACCATTTAAACAGTTTTGGGTTTAGTAGTGGTTTATGACCTCAAATTAGAACAACTTGATGTTAAAACTTGTGAAAGAAGGACAAGAAAATTTGTATTGCGAATTGAGGAGAAGTTTGTATGGGTTCAAACAAGCCCCGAGGTAGTGTTACCTAAAGTTTGATTCCTTCATGTCTGAGCAACACTCCACTAGATGTGAATTTGATCTATGTGTCTATTACAATGTGTTGGAAAATGGTGAGTTTATTCTTTTGATGCTATATGTTAATGATATGCTAGTAACCGACACTAGCATGGTGTTGTTCATGATTTGAAATGAAGGATTTGGGAGTAGCCAAGAGGATTCTTGGTATGACTATAATTCAGGATAGACATAAAAGAGAGATAAATTTGTCACAAGAAAATACATTAATAAGATTTTGGATAGGATCAATATGAGTGGTGTAAAGGATGTAAGACCCCACTTACTGATCATTTTCGTTTGTCCTTTGAAATGTGTCCCAAGACACAAGAAGACAAAGAATATATGAAGGGAATTCCATACTCATCCACTGTTGGGAGCCTCATGCATGCCATGGTATGTACTCATCTTGGCATTGCCCATGCAGTGGGAGTAGTGAGCATATTTATGAGAAATCTAGGTAAAATTTATTGCCAAGATGTTAAATGGATCCTATGATATTTTAAAGCCACTTCGAATCATGTTTTATGCTTTGGAGACAAATATGCATAGTTGCAAGGTTTCATTGATTCTGATATGGCCGGTGATTTGGATAAATAGAGATCAACTACTAGTTATGTTTTTACTTTGTTGGGGTAGCGATCACCTGGACCTCTAGGTTGCAACAAGTGGTTGCACTTTCAACTACCAAAGCTAAATACATTTCTCTCACTGAAGGTGCTAAGGAAATGATATGGTTGCAGAAGTTGTTGGGTAAATTTGGATGGAGAAAACATGTTTTCACTCTTTTTTGTGATAGCAATAGTGATATTCATTTGGTTAAGAATGTTGCTTTTCATAATAGAACTAAGCACATTGAGTTGAATTATCACCTCATCTGGAGTGCTCTTGAAAAGGGCAAACTAAAAGTGAAAAAGACTCATACAAAGGTGAATCCAACTGATGTTTTGACAATGATTGTTTCAAGGTTGAAACATGAGTTTTACAGGGCTTCTCTTGGCATTGTAAAGATGTGACAATAAGCTAGAAGTAGGGGAACATCTCTGAGCAGCTTTCTTACAGCACTAGTTGGACTTCAAGTGGGAGATTGTTGGAATGTGAAGTCCAACAGTCATCATATACCTTTTTTTATTCTCCAACCAATAATTGTCTCTTGAGTTTCCTTTGGAGACTTATGTATAATGTAATAACTGTGATGTATAAGTTGTTGTTGATGCAACCAAATAACATAGATAATAAATGAGATTTCTCCCTACTTCCTGTGGTCATAGCCAAATTGGTGAACCATGTAAATTCTGTGTTCTTTTTGTTTTTGATTAATTTTTTTTGAGTTTATTTATCTTCACTTCATATTCAATAGGTAGAGAGGCACACCCATATAATCTAAATAGGACAAAGTACAAAATAAAGATGTATAAATCAGAAAAGGCCAGGCCCAAACATAACTCTGTTGCTAAATCAATGCCAAAAGAAGGAGGATCTTTATCATCTAGCTTCTAAACATCATAAGTGGATGAATAATCAATAGGATCACAACCAATGAGAGTGCCCTCCTCTTTAGAAGTAGCATTCAAGGGTTGTTGAGAATAGATAGGGGAAATGGCCAACTCATTGTAAGGAAACATTTTATAATCTCACTAGCCAGGTACACCACACCCATGAGAAGAGGTAGAAGTTGGCCTATAAGGCTAATTCTATCCACCATGGGTGGCATTATCTCCAAAGCTCATAGGCTAAGAGCCATAAGATTGGGAGCCTCTATCTCTTCCGGCAGATTGGTTGTGACCACACTAAGACCCTTGAGAAGGAGAAGAGAGATCAAGTAGAACTTTGGCAATAGTGTAGGGAGTGTCCCTCTAGTGGTCCAAAAGCTTCTAAAGATGAGAAAGCTCAAGTGCAACTTTACTACCTTGCACCTAAATTTGCAGAAGCACATTAGAGAAAATCATGACTTTAGTATACAAAAAGAAATGAACATCAATAGAACATCTTGAAAAGAGGGATACATTTCTATCTTTCCAAATATTGAAGAGAATTTCCCTCCTAAATACATGCCAAATCTAGTTATACTTGGATGGGAGACAAGGCCAATTCCCAAGAAAAACCATATGCCAAGAAAAGGAGCAGGCCAAAATGGCTTGAAGAAGTCATAAATTTGATTCCACGTTCATGTGATTTGGTACAAAACTAGAAAAGATGCTTGAGATTCTCAATCTATCCCTAGAATGGACAATGAGGATTAAGAATACCCATATGATCCAATTGAGAACCAAGGGGGAGGCCTTGAAAGATAATGTACCAAGAAAATTGAGCCAACTTAGGTTCCAAAATGGCTAACTAGACACATTAAAACTAGCAATGTCATGTGCTTAGAGGGGACTAAAGTTACTAGCAATGATTTATTTGATCCACCATAAGAAGATGAAGTGATAGCCACAAATAGCCTTTATGAGGCCTATAATTTTGAAATGGTCTATCTAGAAACCATTTCCAATCCTTCCACCATGTTTTAAATAGATCTAACCCCAATCTTGTAAATTATCTATCAAGGAATGGCATCAAACACAAATTGAAAAGTCTCTTGGTCTTCATTGACAAGATTAAACTTTATTTTAAATTCAAGGCATGAATCCATGGCACTTTAGCCAAAGGGTGGTCTTGACAAGAGAGAACACGAGACCACTAAATAGACTATCGATTGGTAGAAAGGCCACTATGGAAATCATTTCCTACATAAAAGAGCCAAGGCTTAATAGCTTCCCAAGACATCCAAATGCTCTTGGTGACAAACATGCCCTGAATCTTGATGGGTTCCCTCACACTAAGCAGGGTACCATAATCAAGGCCTTTCTTATCCTAAAGGTACACTAGATGTAATACAATGCTTGATTAGAATATTCAAGGCTTCATTTCCTTTTAGGGCTCTAATAATCGATTTAGCACATAAATAAATTCCTAACAAATGGATTGAAAGTGAGCCTAATCCACCAGCATCATGAGGAAGACAATAGAATTCCAAGCAACATGATGAAAACCTTGATAACCATCACTAAAAGCCCAGAGAAAGTTTTTGAGTAATTTTTCAATTTTCAAATAGGAAGCCTTCGATGAAACCCAACAAGAGAAATAATAAATGTGAGTGGAAACCAAAATTTTAGATAAAATCTAGAACTTACTAGACAAAGAAAGAGGCTTGGCAATCTAATAATTAAGCTCTTTTAATTCTAACAATAGCTTGCCAAAGCATGAAAGGAGATGCCTAAAAATCCAAGGGAATGCCTAATAAACAAAATTTTTCCCCATGCTTAATCCACTTCCAACCAAAATTGGCTAACTAATTTGACATGGGAAAAAAGGATTATTTGTAATATTGAGTCTTTTGCCATTGAATGCTTGAGCCAAAATCCTACAAAAAAATATCAAGGAAATGTAGGGCATACTTGACATTATTTTCTTCCTCAATGAGAGTAAGTAAAGAATCATCAGTAGAATGACCATTAACCAGCTTCTAGGAAGAGTTAGGAAGAGATATCATCTTAGCAAGGGATTGGGAAATCACATAAGCTAGGAGGTAGCTAAAACCTTCTACAATAAGGACATAAAGAGCTAAAGCAAGAGAGCAACCTTGATGGATGGATTGATGCAACCAAAAATGTGTGGATTGTTGACCATTAATGGTAATGCAAGTTGATGCATAAAAAAAAACTTCTACATAGACTAGATGGAACGTGGCCCAAATCCATCATCTTGAAGAATGCCAAGGATAAAAGGCCATTCAATATTCATAAGCTTTAGCAAAATCAATCCTGATGAAAATGATAGGCCCTATTAGGAGTGGTAAGCCCATTGCATCCCTTCCCAAACTACAATGATATTATCCAAAATAAATCTAGATTTAATAAAACCTATCAATTTAGGATGGACCAACTAAGGAAGCATATGTCTAATCTTGACAACCAAAGAATTGGTAATAATCTTGTAAGATATATTCAATAAGGTGATCAAGTGTTAATTGTAAATTTCTTTAGGTCACTAACATTTGGTATGAATTTAATATTTCCTTTGTTAAGTAAATTTTTAAAATATTTAGAATGAAACACCTTGAGAAAGCCTTCTACCATCGTATCTCAAAATGATTTTTAAAATTCCTAAGGAAAATCATCCAATTCAAGGGCCTTGTCATTAGACATGGAAAAAATTACCTCCCTCATGTCATCTTTGGTGAGAAGCTAGTCACAAAGAATGCGATGGGAATTGTAAACATAGCAAGGGTGTGAGACCTAGCTAGTACTACACTTCAGACCATGATATGATACTATTTATAGTTGTCTATTTTGGGGGTGTGACTAGACATAGTTGATATTACTATTTTTGGATTATGGATCTATGTCTTTTGATATCCATTTGTCATATATGCTTATGTGTGTTTAGACATCATTTTGGATTGCAAATGATATTTTATGCTTTAATTTAGTAAAATGTTTTGATTATAAAGTATTAATAATTATGTATTTAATTTATGTTAAATGAGTATTTTTGATTAATTGCAAAATTTAATAATTAATTGATGTTGGATGTTTTAAATGTTTATTATTTTATTAATTTGTTGTTTTGGCTATACTTTCCATGTACTAACGTTCAAACTGAGTTTTGTAGGTGGGAAGTCTAGATCCCTATAGATTGGAGACATTCCAAATGTCTAATTTAATTAATTTATTTTTAAATTTTGTTACGTGAAATCAAGTGGGTTTATGTTGGGGTTATTTGGATTAATTATCTTGGTAATTTGATTCAATGTTTAAATATTAGTATGTAGGGAAAATATATTTTATTTAACTTTTTTTGAAGAGGGTTATTTTAAAGTCACTTTATTATTATTAATATTGCCTTCTGGATTTTGAATTTGGACGAAATTGAAAGGTTGTGAGTAATTCTATTTTATGGAGGAACTAGAATCATTCTTTATTCTATGTGTGTGTGTGTGTGCTAAATCTTGGCTCTCTTCTTCTCTTTGTCATATTTTTTGTGCTAGAAAAGGGATTGGAGTGTGGATTTGGCTAGGAAGAAAAGGCAATGGATGGAAGATTGGATTATGGCAGGACAAATCTCTGTTAATAAAGAATTGCTAGATTTAAACCCCAATTTCTTGGGATGATCCTAACTTGGACAGCCAAGGTAGGGTTTTCGTTTTCTTCAAAATTCTTGTTTGATTTTGGTAAACATTGATATGGCCATGTTTTTTGAATTTTTTGTGAAACAATGAAGTTGTATGAAAGTTTTTGTTGATGGTATTTCTATTGTAATATGGAATGCATATGTGTTTTGGGGGTTTGGTTGTCTAAAGGGAGCTAATCTCTCTTGAGAGATGAGAGCCTCCCTCGTGTGGGGTTGATGAAGGCATGGAGCCTCTCTTGGGGAGTTGTGACTATTGTGAAATATGAAGGTTGTGGGGGTTTGATATGTTGAAGGGTTGTAAAATGGAGAGGTGTGTTGTCTTTGATGGAAGGATTGTATTGATTTTGGTTGTGGTGTTGTGCTGAAGGGTTGTGCTAGTGAGAGGGAATGAAGGGTTGAGGAGATTTCTGTTGTGAAGTTGTTATTTGAAAAGAAAAGAAAATGTTAATGATGTATCCTCAAGAGGGAAGAACATCCCCTTCCTCCCCCTTTACAAGAATCTGTGAAAGGTTCTTTGTCTGTGAGTCTATTCGTGTAATGATTTGTTGTTTTAATTTCTTTGGAAAGATTTTACTTGGGAATTTGGAATTTGTCTCCCGCTCAGGGGTGGACTCAAGGTTTACAAGTCCTATGGCTAGGAGGAGAGTGGGACTGGGCTGCTCAATTTGGGTGTTTGCAAGTTTACTATGGAAATTACATTTTGGACAAATATTTATGTTGAAGAAAAAATGATTATATCATGAGAATTTTATTCTGTGGAAAAGAATCTTATTGAGTTTCCTTAATTTGTTAGTATTGTAATATAGTGATACAACAATGAAATTCTATGGTTGTTGGAGGAGAAAACAATTTGTTACATTTGAAAACAATGTAAATTTTCCAGCTATTCTTCCTATTAATAAATAACGTTATCTGATTTTTAAAACACCCTATTTTATATAGAGGATTTGGTTATGCTACACATTATAATTTATTTATTTCTAGAAAAAAATTGTTTAATGTTAATCCATCTGAAAATAGGGATAATTCTCATTATTTATATCATGTATCAATGGCAATCCAAATATAATTTTAATGATTTTTATTGTGATTCATTATTATTATGAACAACAATTGAAATGTAATTTTATTAATTTAAATTGTATTGCTTGAATGGTGATAGCTGTGGCATCCACGTCTACCACAATGAATATTGTGGGAGCCATCGGGAACCACAGCTTCCCCACTATATAAGATGGTTGGCTATGGCCATGCCTTAGCACCCGCCATAGGTTGTGGCATGTAACATATACACTTGCCATCTATTATGTGTGTGTGTTAGTGTGTCTGTCTGTCTATATATATATATATAATTGTATATGTTTGTTAAGTTATGAATAGAGATCCAAATTAAATGATTTGATTTCGATCATGTGTTTATAGCAACTAAGGATTTATCTCTATATATTTTATAGGAAAGATAGGATCTCTTTCTACTTATTGAGAAATTTGCATTTCTAACTTGATATATTTCATTAAGGCAACATGTTATATTTATTTATGCTATTTTATTAGTTTAAAAGATTTTTATATTAAAATTGTTAAATGCAAATTGTGTTAGTTTACTTAGTTGAAAATGTTAAGAATTTAAATGTTAGTTAATTTAATTCTTTGTATTCAGTATCATTAAATTTAGTGGTTCGGGTTTAATTATTTTATGAGAATATCTTCAGTAGATTGATTTAACCGATTTGCACAATCTTCCTTTATTTCAATTGTAAACAAATAATTCTTTACCCGGTTCTCATCTCCATGTTTAATAGAGATTGTGTGCATTAGGTAAACTTTCTAACAATCTGTTTAAACATAATACTTAAAAAAAATGAAAATTTTACTCTTTTCTTTGTTTTTGATTTATCTTTTAGTCTTAGTTAAGGGTGGGCATGACAAAGGGAGCACATTGAGGCATTGTTATAATGTAGCCAACTGAGCTAGAGTATACTCCTGAGTAGCCAAAACATGTTCATAGTTCTAGTAGACAAAGGCTTGAAGAATATCAAGAAGCTCATTTAAGAGATATTTTCTCTCTCTAATTTTCTTTATGGAATAAGAAGTGTGATAGGAACAAAAAGCCTAAAATAATTCTTGAGACCTTGTCTCCAATCTTTAGAAAATGAACTCAAGATTTGATTTGGACTCCCCAAGTTATGTGAGCATATGCAACCTACTTCTGGTGGTAGAGCTGAGCCACATGAATTTGAGTGGCAAAATCGAACAATTTTACTTTTAAAGTAGTGGTGTCTTGGCAGATCTCTTAGGTGGTAGCCTTGTAATAGGAATAGTGCATGTGGGTCAACTAACACCCATAAATGTGAAGGAAGAGGGAAGTATAGGTTATGGCATTATTCTACCAAGCTATCCACCTAATCCCATGTATAGAACATAAGACTAAATTCTACACATGTTGAATGTGATTTGATGTGCTTTGTGATTGAGAAGTAACATGTTGAGAAACAATTGTGCCTTCCTAACCTTGGGTTTGGTAACTTTCCCCTCAATATGAAATCATATCAGGAAGTGGTTTGAAAGGATAACATCTAACAAAGGCTCCATTGGAAATGATTAACATATGGCAAAGAGAAAGATGGATTGTGTTGATAATATGGCTCAATCTAGATGCTTGAGTGCTCTATTAGGGAAATCTCTCAAATTGCTCTAAGTGTACCACATTTTATGATCTTGGTGGCAACTAATATTGGGATTTGAAAGTCCCAATTTATTGCACATGAAGAACCAATCCTCTCTTTCACCAACTATCAAGAACATAGGCAAGGCCCCACATTTAACATAATCTAATTCAATCATGTTCAAATCCCCACACAAAACCTAAGTGGAAATAGGAATTGAATTAGTGATCCATCTCCTAAGGGTAGATCTTTTAATAGCATCATTCGAAGCATACACATTAATAACTCCAAAGGAATTCTTAATAATGTTGAAAAGAGCCCATAATGCTCAGTTCATGGGGTCACATCCTTGGTCAACTAAATGTTGGTGCCATGTAGGAGACATTTAAGGTGACAACACCACCATGACATGCTTCATGGCTACTATGCAATAAATGATTGGAAGGCCAAATAACATGGAAATCTATAGAATATAAAATCCTAGAAACTTTAACCTTTTATAAATAGAGAATATCTAAGTTTGGAAACTAAAGTAGAGCATCTCAAATGGAGTACATCCATGGGAGGTCTATTGAAATTCAAACATTCTAGGAAACAAGGTTAGCCCACAATACTATGTCCCAATTTTTGGCCAAAGTGGGACATTGAAATCAACATTTTAAACCAAATCTTCACATTTTGACACCTATAGAAGCTAAACCATTAAGAATTCGAAGATGATGCAAACTAGTGACTTGTGAGCTTTTGTGTGTAGATTCTAAATATATATATTTTAAAAAAATTAGAAATAAATTATGAATTTTTTTACCTAATTTTTAATAACTTTATTTTTAATAGTAAACAACATTTTTTAAAAGTGACATTTATGTCGTAACATGTAATTTTTTTAATAGAAATGATAAAATTCTAATTTTTAAAATATAGATTTGTAACACCAATATCTAGGGCATTGATATTTTTTCATAATTTGTTGTTGCATATTTTTTTAAATTAATTTTTGAAGTGAGATTAATTATAAGTTGGATAGAGATTTATGTTGTAATGCATAACTTGTTTTGTATGTATCAAAATTTAATTTTCATTTTTTTTAAACAAGGACATGAATACCTATGGCACAGACTTTTCTTATAAATTTGTTTCTCTATTTTTTTTTTAATTTTTCTACTTGTGTGGAATAGAGACCTTGTTGTTTGGTGAAAAACATATGTTCACTAGAAAATAGAAAATAAATATAATAATCAAATTAAATTATTCAAAATTATACATTTTGGAAAGTGTATACAAAGAGTTATTCCTAACATAACCATAGTTAGGCAGTTTTCCTCACATGTGGAAAGACTAAGTCCTCTTGTTGAGTCGTTAGTAGATGTGTTGACTCATATTCGACAAATTACCGCTACATTTGAGGGTGGTTGAACCTTGAGCTATTCTCTTGGTTTCATTTTTTCCACCTTCCCTATTCTCATGGAGTCTTGTTCCTCAAGCTTCACCTATTTATACCACTTCAGTTGTAAATCAATTTAGTTTGTTTTCAATACATTGCATTTGTGTTTTATCTCTAATCCATTGATCATGGACTTCTGCTCCCACATGGTATCAGAGTGAGTGGAATAGTGTCAAATCATTTTCTTGTTGATTAGATCTCCATTGGTGAATCTCTATAACCTCTCTTGCATGCTAGGCTCAATCCGGCCTTCTATCACAGCATATCGAGGAGGTAAAATTTTGTTTTAAAGCACATTTGAAATAGGTTTGTTTTTGCAGGTCATAATCGTTATTGCAGAGCTCATCGACCCTCACCATAGTGAGGTTGAATCATTACTAGGAAAGCCTCACACAAAGGTATTTTTCTCTAGTTTTTGGGCCTCACACAGAGGCCGATTAATATTTTGTGGCGTGCCTAACAAAGAGGCCGACCCCTCTGCTCAACACGCCTCACATAGAGGCTAAATTTTTTGCTGAAAGGAGGCCGAAATCGGCCTTGCTGCTGCATTGAACATCACTTCAAAGAGGGCCGACCCTCTCAACGAGTCGACGGTACTTCGGTGCCCGCACTCTCGTCTTTAACACTGCCTCTCCTCACGTTCTCATGCAGTGTCTTTCTCTGGCATTCAAGCCATGTTGGTGCCCTTGTAGGAGGCATTTTTGCCACATATCCCTAGTCAATGGGGGTGTACACAGCCAAGAAGGGCCAGAGCACATCAAAGACACCATTTTTGGCACCCAAACAACCCTGCCAGTGCCAACACATTCCTACACATGCCTGTATCAGCCGCTAGAGGCAGTTAACTACCACACACATGTCAAATCACCCTACAAATAGGTGCGTGAATAGTTTTTTCAAATGGGCTTTTTTGGTCGATGGATGTCAAATTGTATAGAGTGGAATGTGTCACTATTCATGTAACATAAGAAACTAGGGGGGTGACATCAGCAGAGAGCAAAATAGAAAGGGGGGGCACAAAATTTTCACAAATAAGCCCCTAGTCATATGGTTTTTAAGCCCTTGGTCACAGTCTACCACAAGGGATTAATTTTTTCCCTCATTAGTTTTTTTTCTCTCCAAATATATTAGTTTGCAAAAAAAATTATTTCCAAGCATATTGAAATTTTTTTGAAGGTGTATTTTTCCTGTAAATGCAAAAATTGTAAAGGCCATAAGTTTTGCATACAATCTCGTAAACGAGTCATTTAAGAGGAAAAAGTGCCTAATTTTTTGTCCTCTATCATTCTAGCCTATCAATGCACTATTATTATAAAGTGCATGTGCATGTTAGTTTAGAATAACAAACACACTTCTTTAATAAATTAAGCAATCTAGGGTGGAAACTACAAATAATCAAGGGGGGAAATCTGTGTGTTCATATTGCACACTTCTTAGGGAAGTGTTTTTTGTGAGAGTGTTACCTTTTTTATGTCTCACCTTCACTTTCTCTAATTTTCTTTTTGCATCTAGTATCTGTGTTACTAAAAGGCATCATGGAGTCTACAATTCCTATTCCTTGACTAACACCTTTTAGTTATCAATATTGGAAGCTTAAAGTTGATCTTGTGCTAAAAAATAAGGGCCTATATAGGATAACTATGGGAATAGAAAAAGAACCTAATGTGGCCAAAGAGAAAGAAAAGTTTTTTAACAAATGTGATCAAGCATTTGGCTTTCTATGTTTAAATCTATCTCCAAAATTATTGTTTCATGTCGAAAACTTAACTACACCTAATGAAGTGTGGGATACTTAAGAAAAACTATTTGGAGACATTGATGAACTCAGAAGTCATGAATTGGAAAATCAGTTCTTAGGTCTTAGTCCTAGAAATTACTCAACTTTAGAAGATTTCTTCAAAAAGTTAAAATCTTTAAAATTACAATTAAAAGATTGTGGAATTGACAAGAAAGAGGATCAATTAATCCTTTCAGTACTTTCCAAATTAGGTCCAGAATTTTATGTGTTTGTATCAACTTTCTATTCTACTAAAATTGCTCTTGGAGCATCATGGAAAATGCCCACTCTAGATAAATTCATTTCTAATATGACAAGGGAATAGGAGAAACTAATTCAAATGGGTTCTTTGAAGTCTACAAAGCCTCAGGCTCTAATTGCAGGGAATGACAAGCCACAAACTTCAAATGGGAAGAAAAACACTAAAAAGGACAAGGATAGTAAGAAGGCAGATAAAATTGATGATATCAAAAAGGATAAATCTTCTCAACAAAGTAAGCACATTACAAAGAGGATAATATGTGCCTTTTGTAAAAAACTAGGGCATGATGAATATAAATGCATGAGGAAGCAAATTGAAAGTCTCTCAAATATTCTCAAAAAGAATAACATTGGACTACCTGATTCTATCAAAGCATCTACATCAACTCAGGATAATAACAAGGACAAAGAGAAATTAAAAGGCAAAGCTCTAGTTGTTATGTCACCTTCATCTTCATCTCCATCATGGATTATTGATTCTGGTAATACTCATCATATGGGTTCTTCTCAAGTTACATTCACATCCTTAGAGCAATCCAGAATATCTTCAGTCAACTTAGGTGATGATACCCCAGCATTAGTTAAAGGGAGAGGGTCTATTTAAATCAAAGGAGGGATTTTTTCAAAATTTCTTAGTGTACTTTCACTATCAACTAATCTACTTTCAGTCTATCAAATAACTCACTTAGGGAAGGCTATGAGAGTTCATTTCTCTCCAAATTTAGTTAAGATAAGAGAACTACAAATTAATAACTTAGTTGCTATAGGGGAAGCCAATCATCAATCTAGATTGTATACCTTCTCAAGTTTTGCTACAGATATTGCTCCAAATGCACTACTAACTCATTTAGATGAGGTTAGTTAATTATGGCATGAATGGTTTGGCCACCTTAACTACCATTATCTCGAACAACTAAGGCAACAAAAAATGGTTAATGGATTACCAAAAGTCAAGTTTTCTAAAGGACTATGTGAAGGATGTGCACTTGGTAAACATCCTGAAGCAAAGTTTGACAAAAGAGAAACTTGGACGGCAAAACAAGTCTTAGAACTTGTTCATAGTGATATTTCAGGAGCTTTTCCACATCCTTATTTTATAAAGGCTAGATATGTTCTCAAATTTATTGATGATTTCTCACATTTTACATGGGTCTACTTCCATAGGCAAAAATAAGAAGTGTTTGATTCTTTTCAAGATTTCAAAGCTTTGGCCAAAAAATAGTCAGGGAAAGTCATCAAGATTCTTTAGATAGATAATGACAGAGAATATGTTAATAATATTTTTGAACAGTTTTACACAATAGAAGGGATAGATTTGCAATGCACAGTTCCATATACCCCTCAACAAAATGGTGTAGCAGAACATACAAATAGTTCTTTAAAGGAGATGACAAACTGTATGATTCATTCTGAAGGGTTAACACCATCCTATTGGAAGTTATCAATTGTGCATGTTACATTCAAAATAGAGTTCCTCATAAAGTCTTAAAAGGAATCACCCCCTTTGAAGCTTGGAAAGGATGGAAACCAACAGTTGATCACTTTAGAGTTTTTGGTTCACCTGCTATACCCTGCATTCCTAAAGAACATCTCAAGGAAATGGATGCACAATCCAAACCTTGTATCTTTGTTGGATATCCAAAAGCTGTTAAAGGCTATTGTCTACTACACCCAACCACACATGAGTTGTTCATTGACCAAAGTGTCAAGTTTCAAGAAACATCCCTTGAAGTAGTTCTTGACATTCCTTGACATACTATTGATTCTCTAGATCATGAAAATACCTCTGACAGTTCATATCATTTGCAATAGTCTTATAGTTCAGAAAGGAGTTCTTCTTCTCCATCTTCCAGTTCACATAGTGATGACACAGAGCATTTGTCTTCATCAAGTTCAGGAATTGAATTAGAAGTTAACATATTTTTACCAAACTCACCCACATCAAGATCTTCACAAGTAGATTCATGGGTACAGACTATTGCAGATAACAGACAGAATTAGATAGAATTTTAGGGGGAATCTCATGCTTTCTTTACTTTAGTGTCTGATCCACATACATTTAAAGAAGTATCAGGCATTCCTGAGTGGGATGTTGCCATGAATGAGGAATATGATTCCTTATTCAAAAATCACACTTGGGACTTCTCTTCCTAAGGGAAGAAAAGTAGTTCGATGTAAATGGATATATCAAACTAAATATGCAGCAGATGGTTCAGTTGACAAGTACAAAGCATGGTTAGCTGTAAAAGGTTTTTCTCAAGTTGCAGGAATTGACTACATAGAGACCTTTTCACCTGTTGCAAAGAGGACTTCAATTTGACTAACACTTGCTATAGTTGCAACACATGGGTGGTCTATACATCAAATGGATGTAAAGAGTGCCTTTCTTCATGGAGACCTTGAGGAGGAGATCTACATGGAACAGCCACCAGGGTTTGTTCATGATTCATCTTTAGTATGTATGCTATGGACATCTATCTATGGCCTAAAACAAGCACCTAGGGCTTGGTATGGTAAGATGGATTCCTACCTTCTATCTTCATGATTCACTCGATGCAATTCCAATCCCAATGTGTATCTTCTACGGCATGATGATTTATTGTTAATACTGGTACTTTATGTTGATGACCTTTTAATCACTGGGAGTGCTTCCCCTACTATTGTGGAAGTAAAATCAGCACTTCAAGAAAGATTTGGCATGACAGACTTAGGGTTACTACATTACTTTCTTGGTATTGAGATATCTCAATTAGATTTAGGGATAGTTCTTGCTCAACCTAAGTATGCTCTCTATTTACTTGAACATTTTGACATGTCTAATTTCAAACCATCTCCAACTCCCTTCTTATCTGGTGTTAAGATTGAGACATCCTGTCCTACTCCATTAGTTGATGCAACATTGTATAGACAACTAGTAGGTAGCCTCATTTACTTAATACACACCATGCCTGACATTGCATATGCAGTTGGCTTAGTTTCCAAATTTATGCAGGAACCTCATGAGTTGCATTGGAAAGAAACTAAGAGGATTCTTAGTTACCTTCATGGTACACTTGCATTTGGGATACATTATAGAGTTGGTTCCACAATTGATTTCGTTGGATTCACAAATTCAGATTGGGCTGGTGATTCAAAAAATTGCAAGTCTACTTTCGGGTATAGTTTTTCACTTGGTTCAAGTCCTATCAGCTGGTCTAGCAAGAAGCAAAATACAATTGCTATATCTTCTATAGAGGCAGAGTTTCAAGGAGCTATTAACTAGGTTATTGAGGCCATATGGCTTCAAGGCATCATTTCTGAATTTGACATTCCTCTCAGACGACCAACAATTATCTATTGTGATAACCAAAGTACAATCCAAATATGCAAGAATCTGGTTCAACATCAATGAACCAAACATATTGAGATTCATATGCATTATATTCATGAGCTCATTCATGATCAGATCATCAACTTAGTATTCTTCTAGTCATCAGAACAGGTCACCAACATCTTCACCGAACCCTTTACAAAAAGCAAGTTCATCCATCTACGATCTCTTCTTGGCGTACAGTCTACATTGACATCATCATCATCTAGAGGGGCCATCTAAAGTCCTCTCTTTATTTTCTCTCTTTACGAGGAAAGTTTTTTCCGATAGGGTTTTCTTTCTTTCTCCATTTTATGAGAGATGTTTTGTAAATGAGTAGCTAAAATGGCGCACAGCCGGGACTCATATTTCATAAACCCACCTAAGCTATTCTTAAGGGGGGGTGTTGGTGTATAACTCACATGAGTTATTCCTAACATAACCATAGTTAGGCAGTTTTCCTCACATGTGGAAAGACTAAGTCCTCTTGTTGAGTCGTTAGTAGATGTGTTGACTCATATTCGACACATCGTCGCTACATTTGAGCGTAGTTGATCCTTGAGCTATTCTCTTCGTTTCATTTTCACAACCTTCCTATTCTCGTGGAGTCTTATTCCTCAAGCTTCACCTATTTATACCACTTCAGTTGTAAATCAAATCAGTTCATTTTCAATACATTGCATTTGTGTTTGATCTCTAATCCATTGATCTTGGACTTCTGCTCCCACAGGGTACATAATTAAAAAATATAATTTACAAAATGACTTCATTTGACCCCTCAAAAGGTGAAGCAAATTTGGTTTTTATTAGCACTTTGATAGGTGCAGAGGAGACTCCATCGAGGGTTAAATTTAAGACTAGGAGAGTTGTATCCAAGGGGATTTGATCTAAGGGGGTTTTATCTAACTTCTTTCAATTAAACCCTTTTAGATTGAACCCCTTAAGGCTCAAATCATTATTTTTCTAAAAAATGTGATTTTATTTAAAAATCATGATGTCCCACAAGTGAGACATCGTATTATGGGATAGCCCAACACAATTCATAAATGAGTGTCGAGAGTTGTCTCCTTATTGTCTAGCTCATCTAGAGTCAAATAATTGTTCTACAAGATAGATTCATTGGCACAAATACTTCCTATTTTGAAGTGGAGCTGGACTGGCTATTTTTTCTTTGGCGCAAACTCTCCCTCTTCTAGTCACCCTGGTAGCTTGCAAGATCTCCTCTACCCAGCAAGAGGAGGGGAAGCATGCCAAGCATTGTTAGCTGGTGACTGAGACAGGGTTGACACTACGAGTAGAGCTCTTACAAATTTCTCCTCGCTAAAATTTGCCTTGGGCGAGTAGAGCTTAGGTTTACTTTGATATATAGGCTTTAAAATATGGGTAGGCTTGTTATTACCAGAGTTCTTGGCTTTTCCACTAACCACTATATACGAACCTTCTTCTTTTGCATTAGGTGGTCACTTAGAAGTGGGTTATGCATAAGTATTTGGATGTTGAGAAGCCAAAGAATAATCTCAAATCATGTTCTTAGAGGATTAATAGTCGTAACAAGTATTTAGAAGGTTTATATACAGAACATATTGAGTGTATATTATTTGACCAATCTAGATATCAACATATTCTAAGGTCCTTGGATAAGTCCACCTCAACATAAACTTACCACTAAGGACAAGCCAAATAGAATTGTTTAGGTTCAACACAGGTTGTTTGAATCAAAAAATTCTAGCAAGACAAGGGCAACTTAGGGAACTAACCCAAATGGGGACTCTAAATGACTTTTCATTAGAGACAACAAAGTCTCAAGTTTATGGTTTGGAAAAAAGCAAGGAGGAGCATACAAGCCAAGGGCCACAACTGAAGACAACTGCAACATGATTGACTTCAAGAAAGTGAAAAAGAAAAACCTTTTTGGTAAGGTTTTGCATCGTGTCGAGGCGGATCCCATGCAGGACCCAAGCCTTGTTGACCTATTCTTTGAGCATGCTTTTAGGGGCGACTTTACAAATAAAATACTCTATCAAAGTAGAGCATTGTTATCAGTGACATGCATTATCAAATTCAAGAATTGGAAGAACAACATCTGGTGGTGTTTCAGAGAACATACCTTATGAAACACTTTGGGAACAAACTTCTTGGGTTACTTAGGTGGAGGTGCCATTAATTGTCATCATCGAACCTTCAGCTCTAGTAGCAATAGGTGTGGAAGAATGAAAAATTGATGTCATTTAAAGGGGGTGAAAATCACCCAGAAATATGACGATGTAAAAAGTGCCAACAAAAGACTCTTGCTTTTTGAAGGAGCATAACATAGACCATAGATAAAATTTTCACCATCACAAATGTTTGTATATCTGTTTTTCTTATCTAACATTAATTTTAGAAGAAAAAAATTACATAATGAAATATACATTTTTTAAAAGTTATTTGCAACCCCATTCCCGTAACCAAGACAGAGGCAAAATAAAATTTTATTTTCTGAAAAGTGTGAGAAACAACTAAAATGTACGGGTCAATAAAAATAATATTCTTAAAAGAACGTGGATCATTTTAAGATAAAAAATTGTTAATATTTAGTGTAGGAAATTTTTTGCAGCTTATGAGCGGCCGAATGAGACAACCACTAAAGCACAACTTCGGATTGGCCGTCCATATTGGGCGTCGTACTCCCTAAATTACTCACATATTCGTTTTAGTTTGGCTGCATCATTCTTGTCAATTGTGTGTTTATGACGAATCATTTTTGTCATTAACGATACGGCTGAAAGTTAACAGCCACTATGTGGGGCTTTAGCCGGCCCTGTCACCATAAACAGTCAGCTCGTTAAGTTCAAGGACGGGGTGTTTAATCTCTCCCCTGGAATATTAAATATCGTATAGCTTACAAAGAAAAATATCTTTGCATTGAAATCTGTGAAGCTAGGCTCAGAATAGTGTTGTACAGAGTAGTACGAAATGGAATTCCATCGACTGAATTTTGGATTGCTGTGTATGATGCTTTTCGCGATGGGTTGCTTTTGGGAGGGAGGCTGTGCTTTGGGAGTTGGTGGGCATAGTGGGATGCCATCAATTCTGAGGAAGAATCGACTGCGTGGTAGCTTTCTGGAGAAGTTAAAGAGATCTCGACACACTAATTCTCATGTTTCAAGTCTAAGTATGACTTCGTACGAGGCATACAACTATACCCAAGTTCTAGACCATTTTGCATACACGCCAGAGAGCTATCAAACCTTTCCCCAACGATATTTCATAGAGAAGTCCAACTGGGGCGGCGCGCAAAACAATTCTCCCATATTTGTATGGTTAGGTGAGGAACAAGAGATCACGAACGACTTGGGCTTACTGATGGATCAGGCTCCTATCTTCAAAGCTCTTCTGGTCTACATAGAGGTAGTATCATAGTTTCTCATTAATTCCGTATTCTGTGCGTGTTGTATTACAGAACAAGTTGAGTCAGTTATGTTATTGTTTTCGGCCTCCTGCTTTGATAAGTATGTTATTAGGGCTAACTGTGGTAAGGTATGCAGCACCGTTATTATGGGACGTCAATGCCTTTCGGGGGAGAGGAGGCGGCGTATGCAAATGCGAGCACAATGGGTTATTTTACATCCACGCAGGCCTTGGCCGATTATGCGACCGTCATTGTCCATTTGAAGAAAATATTAAACGCTGAGAATTGTCCGGTCGTCGTGATTGGTGGATCCTATAGTGGAAGTAAGTAGGATTACTTTTTCATGAACCAATATTCTTTGGTGGAAGTAAGTAAGATTAAATCAATGAAATGGTATCGTGCAGTGCTAGCTGCATGGTTTCGCCTCAAGTATCCGCATCTAACAATCGGCGCCCTCGCATCATCTGCTCCTATCCTTTACTTCGACGACATCACTCCCACCTATGGTTATGGCAGCGTTGTCACCAAAGATTTCAGAGTATGTTCATTCATCTCTTTCAGCTTAATCTCACTCTTATTATCATTAAATTTGACTTCTGAGAATATGGCGCAGGATGCAAGCGATATCTGCTACAGAAGAATTAACGAATCGTGGGATATGATGGACAAAATTGCGTCTAGTCCTCAAGGCTTCGTAAATCTAAGCAAACTATTTAACACTTGCGAGTAAGTAACAACAACGCAATCTTCATAACTTACATTCCGCATAGTTGGAATCAAAATCTGTTGACCGGGTATTACTGCCGCAGAAATATTACAGATAAGGGCGCCCTGTAGGATTTTCTTGAATTAACGTACGACGGCGCAGCACAGTACAATTTTGAAGAAGTTAAAGGAGTAAATACGCTTCCCAAAGCTAGTCGCTATACCAAGTTTATTGTTTAGGAGATTTATTATGTAACCTCGGTTTACTGCAGATCTGCAACGTCATCGATAGCCTACCCGGAGAGGCAGATACTGTTAGCAGAATAGCTGCTGCAGCAAATTACACTAACGAAAGCCAATGCTTGGATTTGGGTCCATTCAATTACACCTACTCAGGCTGGGACTGGCAGGTCTTTGAGAATTCGTTCTTTTATTATAACCAAATGAAATTAGGCTGCCCGTCTAACATCTTTTCTTAATCCGCAGACTTGCACTGAAATGGTGTTTCCAATAAGCAATCCTCCTGGCACGACAATGTTACCTCCCTCCGTCTTTGATATCAAGTCCTATTCCAGGGAATGCTACGTTCAATTCGGAGCCCTACCACGCCAACACTGGGCAACAACTGAATTTGGAGGACACGTATGTAAATTTTAATCTAATATCGAATTTCGTCGAAAAATGTTACAGTCAAGTCATATCTAAGTGAAATTTTAATTACAGTTAATCAGACACGACAATTTGATTTGGGATTAATTTTTATTAAGATAGCCTTGGTTATAATTAACGTGCAGGACATAAAAAGAGTGTTGAAAGATTTTGGAAGCAATTGAAGATTTTTTAAACAAACAAATATGACAACAGACAAACAAAAAACCATAAAAGGATAGATGCAGACACAGAGAATAAACTTTTATTGCTGTTGAAAAACTAGAGAGCTACAGCTCTTTATTACATTATATATATCTTTGCTACAAAGGAATCTAAATAGAAAAAACAGAAAACAACAAACCAAAGATAGCATGATTTACATGCATCATCATGCAACACAAAAGTTGCCAAATTCCTAAAAGTATCTAAATGAAACTAACTAAGAAAATAGAAATACTAAAATGGAAACTGCACATGTGGCTGTGCCACATCAGTTATCCAACATACTCCCCCTTGATGCGGAGAGGAGTCACAATATGATCTCGAAGCATCAAAAACTGAACCTTTGCAACTGCCTTCGTGAAAATGTCTGCAAGTTGTTCTGTAGTCTTGATATACTTGAGTTCTACTTCTTTCTTTTGCACCAAATCTCTGATAAAATGATATTTCAGATCAAAGTGTTTAGTTCTACTATGATGCACGGGATTTTTTGCCAATTTGATTGTGCTCATATTATCACAAAAAAGAACTGTAGGTTGAACTTGTTTTTCTCCAATCTCTTCAAGAATTTTTCTGAGCCATAATGCTTGAGTACCCGCAGAGGTGACTGCAACATATTCTGCCTCTGTAGAAGAAAGAGAAACTATACTTTGTTTCTTTGAACTCCAAGAAACCAAACCAGAACCAAAAGTAAAACAATTACCAGAGGTAGACTTCCGGTCATCCACACTACCTCCCCAATCAGAATCACTGAAACCAACTAGATTAAAGCCTTTAGAACTGTAGTAATGAATGCCAAAAGCAAGAGTTCCTTTCACATACCTCAAAATTCTTTTAGCAGCCTTCATATGTAATTCAGAAGGTTCTGTCATGTACCTTGAAACAAGAGAAACTGCATAAGCAATATCAGGCCTTGTGTGGGTTAGAAACATTAGACTGCCAACCACACTTCTATAAGCTGTCCCATCAACTCTTTTAGCACCATCCTCTTTACACAACACAACTCCATGAGAAATTGGAGTGGAGGCTGATTTACAATCAACCATAGCAAACTTCTTCAACATATCATTGGCATATTTTGTTTGACAAAGGAAAATGCCATCCTTACTTTGATAAACCTCCATGCCTAGAAAATATTGCATAAGGCCTAAATCTTTCATTTCAAACTCATTCATCATAGCATGCTTGAATTCATCCTTCATCTTAGAACTACTGCCCATATACAACAAATCATCAACATATAAACTCACAATAAGAATATCATTACCTTCTTGTTTGTAGTAGAGGGTGGGCTCACTCTTACATCGCTTGAAGCCATTTTGCTGAAAATACCCATCAATCCTAGCATACCAAGCTCTTGGTGCTTGCTTGAGGCCATACAAGGCCTTCTTCAGCTTGTAGACATGATGTTCTTTTGCTTGCACCTCAAAACCTTGTGGCTGTTCCACATAAATTTCCTCATCTAAGTACCCATTCAGGAAGGCACTTTTCACATCCATGTGATGAATGCTCCATTTCTTTTGGGCTGCAAGGGAAATCAACATTCTAATAGTCTCTTGTCGTGCTACTGGTGCAAATGTTTCTTCATAATCAATGCCATACCTCTGTGTGAAGCCTTTAGCAACTAATCTTGCTTTGTGTCTTTCAACACTCCCATCACTATGGTACTTAGTCTTGTAGACCCATTTAGTTCCAATCTTTTTCTTGTCATGAGGAAGCTCTGTAAGCTCCCAAGTACCATTCCTATGAATAGCATCCATCTCTTCTTGCATTGCTTCCACCCAAACTTCATTAACACATGCATCTTCATAACATGATGGTTCAAAAATAGATTGTGAGAATAAAGCAAAATTTATTGTTTCACCTATAGGATTCTCTTCATGTGCTTGGATTGTACTTCTTTGATAGATATCACTTAAGCTTCTTACCTTCCTTGTAGGACTTGGACTTGAATTTGGACTTGTACTTGAAACTGAAGAAGTAGATGAGGGGCTATTTGGTGGATGTATAGCACTTGGAATTGAAGTATTAGCTGGCTGCTCATGATCAATATCAGCAATAATACCACCACTCAAAATAGATTGAGACTTCTCAACATGGTCTTTTTGATGACCATAAACTCCCCCTTCATCAAAAATCACATCTCTTGAAACAAGAATACTATTAGTGCGAGGGTTATACAACCTATAAGCCTTACTTTGCTCACTATATCCAACAAAAATGCATGACTCACTTTTGGGATCTAATTTTTGTCTCTTTGGATCAGCCACATGAACATAGGCTAAACAACCAAAAACTCTAAAATGATTAACATTAGGCTTTTTTTCATACCAGGCTTCATAAGGAGTCATCATGTCAAGTGCTCTAGTAGGACTCCTATTGAGAATGTACACTGCTGTAGCAACTGCATCACCCCAAAAAGAATTGTCTAATCCTTTGGTATGTAGCATACTCCTTGCCATTTCCACCACTGTACGATTTTTCCTTTCAGCTACCCCGTTTTGTTGAGGTGTGTAAGCAGTGGTGAGTTGCCTTTTGATGCCATTCATATCACAATAATTCCTAAAATCTCTTGAGCAAAATTCTCCTCCACGATCTGTCCTTAAGCATTTGATCTTACAACCCTTTTCATTTTCCACAAAGGCTTTGAACCTTTTGAATGTATCAAAGGCTTCATCCTTGGCCTTCAAAAAATAAACCCAACACTTACGGGAGTAATCATCAATAAAAGTAATGAAATATGATGACTTACCCAAACTCTTTGTCTGCATAGGACCACAAATATCTGAGTGAACCAATTGAAGTGGGTAATGGGCCCTCCATGCATTGCCTTTTGGAAATGACTCTCTTGCATGTTTTCCTTTAGCACAACCTTCACAAACTTCCTTGTGTTCCTGAATCTTAGGCAAACCATAAACCAAAGCTTTTGAAGTGAGAAACATCAAACTATGAAAATTCAAATGGCCATATCTAAGATGCCATAGCCAACCCTTATCCTCATATGCCATATTGGCAAGATGGCTGCTATGTTCACCAAACTTCAATGGGAACATCCTATTCTTTGACATAGGCACTACTGTAACCACCCTATTGCCTTGATTTTTATCATAAATTGTACATTGCTGATTTTCAAATACCACCTTATAATTCTTCTCACACAACTGCCCAACACTCAATAAATTATGTTTTAATTGTGGAGTGTAATAAATATCAGTCACACTTTTCTTACCTTCTTTTGTATTCACCTCCATAGCACCTTTAGCTGCAACCTCCAAGGACTTGTCATCACCAAGCTTAATTTTAGATTTGAAACTTTTATCCATTGTAGAAAAAATCTCATTATTTCCTGACATGTGGTTAGAACAGCCTGAATCTAAATACCAGACTTCTTTAGAACTATTTTTAGCTTTGTCATATGATAAGAATAAATTACCAGGAGAAGCCTCATCATTCTCATTAGCAAAATTAGCACTTCTATTGTTATTACCTTCTTTTAATTTGCATTCCCTTTCAAAGTGACCATACCTATTACAATGATAACATTGAACATTTCTTTTATCAAATCTGCCTCTACCTCTTCCTCTTGGACCACCTCTTCCTCCTCTATTTCCTCTTGAAGAATTCTGATTTTGACCTCTACCTTGGCCTTGATTATTTTTCGTGCTTGTGCTAGCATTTTCATTCTTTGTAATTTGTACTTTGGAAGCAAAAGCCTTCTCATTACTTTCACCAGATGAATCTCTCAATCTTTCTTCATGAGACATGAGAGATCCAACAAGCTGATCAAACTGAAGAGCAGTCAAATCCTTGCTTTCTTCAATGATGATGGCAACATTGTTCCACCTTGGTGTTAGAGACCTCAACACCTTTTTGATCACAACTTCATTATCCATAGTTTCTCCAAGAGTAGCCATTTTATTAACTACATCTTTTACTCTTACACAATAATCACTTACATTTTCACTTTCTTGCATCTTCAAATTCTCAAATTCTCTTTTTAATGTCTGCAACTTCACAACTTTGACTTGATCACTACCTTGGTAAGCTTCTTTTAGAGTCTTCCAGGCATCTTTAGCTGTCTGTGCACCTGCAATTCTTAGAAATACACTCTTATCAAGAGCTATTTGAATGTGAAATAAAGCCTGTGCATTCTTCTTCTTAGCTTCCTTCTTAGCTGTTCTATCATTGGCTGCAAGAACATTCCAATCAGCTGGCTCTTCATATCCTGTTTCTACAATTTCCCATAAATCTTTTCCTATCAAAAAAGTTGTCATCTTGATGCACCAATAATCATAATCAGATCCATTAAATTCTGGGATTGGCAAAGAGTTAGAATTTGACATGATAAATTTTCTAACAAATTAACCTGCTCTGATACCAAATGAAGATTTTTTAAACAAACAAATATGACAACAGACAAACAAAAAACCATAAAAGGATAGATGCAGACACAGAGAATAAACTTTTATTGCTATTGAAAAACTAGAGAGCTACAGCTTTTATTACATTATATATATCTTTGCTACAAAGGAATCTAAATAGAAAAAACAGAAAACAACAAACCAAAGATAGCATGATTTACATGCATCATCATGCAACACAAAAGTTGCCAAATTCCTAAAAGTATCTAAATGAAACTAACTAAGAAAATAGAAATACTAAAATGGAAACTGCACATGTGGCTGTGCCACATCAGTTATCCAACAGCAATATCATTTTCTCCAATGGGTTAAGAGATCCATGGAGCAGTGCAGGGTAAGTAAATCTTTTTCTGAGATTTCATGCTTATTAATCTTTGTATTTATTTGTTTTAATCTGGTTGCTAATTTAGTTAGTTGGGCACTTGTGAGTGGAATTTCAGTGTGTTGGGGAATATTTCTGAAAGCATCGAAGAGGGTAAGTTGCTTCAGAATGTTTTTTTCTCAATCAAACAGAATTAGTATCATCTTACAAGAATTGAATGTCACGCAGGAACGCATTGTGAAGACATTGTTCCAAGTACTAGTGACGATCCAGTCTGGCTCAAAGAACAAAGACTAAAAGAGTTAAACATAATCCAAAAATGGATTAATGAGTATAAAAGCTAATTCGATTTGTTTATCTCATCCAAAAACATCTTCTCCATTTAATATAATCATCTAGAAGTGGCGATTATTAAGCTCTTTCATAATCATCCATTCTGTATTCGTATCCTTGATCTATTTGATATTTTGGTACTGTAGACCATAAAAAGCTTATTGGAGCTATACATTGTAATTATTTTGCAGTCTGTGTAAAGTTACCATTCCTCGTAGGAGAAGGCAAACATCTAGACTTTAAAAGAGTCCAATTCATTTACAATATTGTTTCATAATTCTTTACAGTGAATGTAACACTATATGTAGACTCTCATCTAATAACCTTCTGGTTAATATAAACATTCAGCCTATATAATGCACATTTAGAGACTAATTACCAATTATTTAGGTTAGATCCCTCCTTCACCTATTTCTTATAATATATGTTATTAATTAGCAGGACATGAAATGTTTCCTTCATGGAAAACTTTTTAGGATATAATCAAATATGGATAGCTCTAGAAGATCATCACAAAACAGCTTTATAGGTCCTTGGGGTATTTTCTAGCTATCAAGTTATGCCTTTTGGACTCAAAAATGCTGGAGCTACATACCGGAGAGCTATGACCATAATTTCCCATGACCTAATACATAATATTATGGAAGATTATGTTGATGATCTCCTTTGGAAATAAAAACTAAGAGCAGATCATCCACAAGTAGTTCAAAAGATTTTTTATTAGACTAAGGGAATATAAAGTTCAATTAAATCCAAAAAAGTGTGTTTTGGGGGTTACATCGGGTAAACTCTTAGGCTTCATTATATCACATAGACGTATAGAGGTGGATCCTGTAGAAACTAGGAATATTGAGTGAATGGGAGTACGGATTCAAGCCACCTAAGACGAACACAAGAATGCTCAATCTGCAAGAAAATAAGTATTGCAAAATAATAGACACATAGAATGCAAAATAATGGGATAATGAATTGGCTTCCAAGATGTAGTACATATAGGGCATAATCGACTAAGAATAGTCAATCCAATAATAAGAAAAGCTCACTAAGAATAGTGGTGCTCCAAGAATAGGAAAAGTAACGAAAAGTAACATAGACAAAGCTAATCTGGGCATGCCAAGTATAACTCAAGGCTAAACATAGATTCCTAAATATGCATTCCTGAGCAAGCTTAATATATACCAACACCCCCCTTAAGCATAGCTTAGGTAGGCTAAATGAAGATGGGTCCCGGCAATTAGCCTGATTAGGTACCCATGTACAATGCAATGCAATCTCTCATAAAGTAGAGAAACGAAGAAAACCATGTGGGAAAAACTCCCCTCCAAAAAGAGAGAAAAATATAAAAGAATAGGACTAGGAAGCCTCCTCAAAGATGATAACTCTACACCAAGCCTAAATCCATGCCACTCTGACTGTGATGATGAAGATATGACCCCCCCCCTCCCCCCCCCCCATAGGAGAGTAAAAGAGACTATGCAGCCCCCCACAATTAAGTAGCCCCTGTCCCAAAAGAGAATGTCCATGCATGAATGATGAAAATGATCCATTTGTGGAAAATAATATTCTCCCCCTAGAAAGAAACAAATCGAGTGGTGAATGTTGAAGTACATCTCCAACTCAAAGAAGCAAGGTGAGGTGATAAGTCTCATGATGTACCCTGTCTTATAATATTGCTCAAATGTCTTCATGCTAATGTTGAAATGAGTCACAATCAAATCAGAAGGTTCAGGCATAGCTAAAACAAGTGACATGTCAAAATCATGTGAAAACTGATGAAGAACATGATCTAAAGAACTGATGTAAGGATGTCGAATGTCAATGCATGCCATGTGGCTACAAAGCAAATCCCATGAGATGTCCTGTGAAGAATCGTTGGAAGCCCTCGGTGAAGCCTCACTAAACTCTGTAGTAATAGCAGGTGTATGTATATTGTCATCAAATAGTAAGATGAGATCCTCCAATCTGTCATCAAGATCCAATATGTGAGACTCTACAAACAACCAAGAGATGTCTGGTAGAAATTTGTCTCAGTGAGGTGAATCAAGAAGATGAATGTGAGCCTATAGCAAAGAATCACTGGAAGCTCTTGAAGAAGCAACTCTAGAATCTGATGAAGTAACAAGAGTTGGAGTGTCCTCAATTATAGATGGGGTGTCAATGTATGCAAACCAAATAGACTAATCATCCCATGAGGATGTGTCCACACACAAAGAAGAAATAGAAGTCTCAGTATCATCCACAAGAGCATGGCTATGCACAAAAACATCACTTTTAGAAGAAGATCTAATGTTTCCATACAGATGTTGGATGATGGTCCAAGAAGTGAAAGGGCACTCAGTGTGCTCTATATGATGTAAAATATCTATAGAAACAGTAAGACCTATTAGTCCGTAGACCATGTATATTTTTGTTTAACCATTTATTCTTTTGTTTATAGTCACTTGGCTCAGGAATGAGTCCAAGGTGATAGGGAAATAGATCATACTCAAGATAGTGATCCTTTATCCCTTGTTTCCAGGAAAAATAGTTCTCTAAGGTTATTTTGACCACAATTGAAATAAATGCTGGAATCCATGATTCAAACACCCCCAAATTTGGAACTTTATCTCAGTTCATTGATTACAAAATACTGTGTATAATTCCCCAAACTAAAAATATGGAAGAAAGTGTGAAAGTGTACAAGAAGAAACACAAAGGATACCCCCCCTTGATTCAAAATTGGATCCCCCCTAAATTTAGCACTCTATCATGTAGTGTGTTAGGTCTAAGCGGTTTGATTAAAATCCCACCTTAATACTTAGCTTTTTCACAAACTCACTTCAATTTTGGCACCCTATAGTTGCATTTTACAAGAATTTGCTTAAATTTGGCACTAACAATTTCTTAAAAGTACCTCCAAAATTAGAGGGTTGATGCTAAAATTATCTTAATCCAAAAAAATACCTCCAGGAGAAAAAAAAAAAACTCCTCCAAGATTTAAAAAAGTGTTTTAATTTAGAGAGAAAAAAATTTCTAATTTTAAAAAAGTTCCTCCAAATTTAAAAATAAAACACTTAAATAAAACTTTGACCAAGTAAATTGAGCCCTTTCCACACCTTTTCCATGTGATATTATGCCTTAGGTGGGATTAATGACCTTATTGAACACCTTCAATCACTGTGAGGAGGAATAGAGGAGGGGTCTCGCAACCTCCTTGAATTTCATCCTTTAGCAACACTATTAAGATCTCACAGAATTCAAACAAACATTCAGACAATCCTGCTCTAATACCATGTAGAAACCATGAACATTGAGTGAATGCAAGTACCAATTCAGCCAATTGAGACAAACATGAGCATGCTCAATCTATAAGAAAATAAGTTTTGCAAAATAATAGACACATAGAACACAAAATAATGGGATAATGAATTAGCTTCCAAGATGTAGTACATGTATAGGGCATAATCAACTAAGAATAGTCAAGCCAATAATAGGAAAAGCTCACTAAGAATAGTGGTGCTCCAAGCATAGGAAAAGCAACCACTTAACTTAGACAAAGCTAATCTAGGCATGCCAAGTATAGTTCAAGGCTAAACCTAGACTCCTAAATATGCACTCCTAAGAAAGATTAATATACACCAATAGATCTATCTAAGGTTTCAACTATCATATACATGCCACCTCCATGTAATCTCAAATAACTTCGTAGTCTAGAAGGAAAATTACAAGCCATCAAAAGATTCATAGCATAGCTCGCTGATAAATTCCAACCTTTCTCTCACCTCTTAAGAAAGGGTACAATGTTTCATTGATATAAATGTTGTCAACAAGCTTTTGATCATATCAAAGAGTGTCTTGCTTCCCCTCCTATTCTCGTGGCACTAATTGAGGGAAAGCCCCTATTACTTTATATTTCAGCTACAACAGTTGCACTAGGGCATTGTTGGCACAACATGATGAACAAGGCAGAGAACGACTAATATACTAAACTAGCCACACCTTTGTAGGCTACAATTTAAATTACATAGCTATATAAAGGGCATGTTTGGCAGTTGTCTTCTATACACAAAAGTTGAGACACTATATGTTCAATCGTCAAACTAAACTTGTATGTAAAATTGATCTATTGAAATTTCTTCTCTCAAATGTTTCCCTTATAGGTTGCATGGCTAAGTGGGCCATGATATTAAGTGAATTTGATATTTAGTATGTAGACCGAAAAGAAATCAAATGACACGTAATCATAGATCAATTAGCAGATGTACCTTTGGTTGATGCACATCCATTGGTTGTTGATTTTCCAAATGAATCAATCATGGCCCTTGACACTCCTATTATTACTTGGAAAATCTACTTTGATGGATCTATCACTAGTCATGGATCAGATGCATGCATCCTTTTTTCACACCTCAAGGAGATATTATCCCTAAATCTTTCAAACTTGCTTTCCCCTGCACCAACAACATGGTAGAATATGCAGCTTAATTCATTGATCTCAAAATAGCAATATAGTGGAATATCAAAAAACTCTTTGTCTGTGCGGATTCTTAGCTTTAAATTTTCCAAGTCAATGATGAATACCAAACAAATGATGATAAGATAATTCCCTACAAATGGATGGTTCATAGCTTTTAGTAATACTTTACACACATTCAATTTGAGTAGGTTCCTCATCTTCACAATAAAGCAACAGATGCCATGGCTACCATTGGTTATCTCATTGACATGATACATGGTAGTAAATAGTATTAATTATCGGTCAAGAAGCTTTTGATCCCCGCATATGGCAATCCTAAAGATGAGATGATATGTGATATTTGTCAGTCCTAATAACCCTTAGTATCATGACATTTACATGTACCTCCATGATCACAACCTTCCACCTAGTCTTACATCTAATCAACACTCAACCTTTGTCCAAAAGACCTCCCGCTTTACCCTCCTAGGTGACACCATTGCAAAAGAGGCTTTGATGGCACTTAACTATGGTGTTTAAACTTAGAAGAGGTCAACTTTATGCTTAAATAAGTTCATGATGATATCTATGGTGCCCATACTAGTGGCATGGTCCTAGCGAAGAAACTCTTGAGAAAATGTTATTATTGGCCTACAATGGAACATTGCACCTATCAATATGTGAAGAAATGTTTTTCATGTCGAAAACATGGAGACTTAATTCATGCTCATTGCAAGCATTGCAACCCATTACTACTCCTTGGCCCTTTTCTATGTGGAGCCTCGATCCCATTGGAAAAATTCATCCCCCATCCTACAATGGACACAAGTTCATTATTACTACTATTGAGTATTTCACCAAGTGGGTAGGAGCTATACCACTTACCTATACCACAGGAGCCCAAATATCCAAGTTCATTTTCAACCACCTCATTTCTTGTTATGGCATCTCCTTTTCTATTATTACAAACAATGGTAAGTTCTTTAAAAATTAAAAGGTTCATACCTTGTGTGAGAAATTCTATACAAAGCACCATTGGTCTATCCCTTACTACCCTCCAGGCAATGGCTGGGTTGAGGCATCTTGTAGACACCTAAAATTAACCTCACTTCTTGACTTAGCTATTCATCTGTCATAACTTCACATTAATTAAATAATTCGTAATAATTTGATTAAAATCATCTATTGTTATGCAAATCACTTTATCTTATTCTTATGCGTTAATTAAATAATTTTTAACTATTTAATTAATTTAGGTTTTCCATTTTCTAGCATTAATTAAATTATTTTACAATTATTTAATTACTCCTTTCTATCTTCTAATATTAATTAAATAAAACAAATTAATTTCCATTTTCTCCACCACAAATAAATAAAATTAATATTTTATTTATTTTCCAATATTATGAATGTGCACCAAAAAATTAAAAAATTAAATTATTTAATTTTCCTCCATAATTTCCTTTCACCATAATTCACTCTTGTCTCACCATGATTATCTTTCATCACTCCATCAATCATTCTCAATTAGATAAGTTAACAGTTCAATCAAATCAGTTGACTAATCAATCAATTATGTTAACAATTCAATCAAATCAATTAATTAATGAATCAATTCAATTAACAAATCAATCAACTCAGTTAACTCACCAATCAAGATTGTTAACTCGCCTGATTAATGAGAGGACAAGGACACGTGTCACTCTCTCATTTGTTTAATTCTCAAATTCCATATCAACCATTGATCTCTCCAATCATTATCCACCATTAATCTTCATTTCTGGAAATCTATAAATAAAACTTCTTCCAGACCAAAGGATCCTCTCTAATCTCACTCCCTAGCTCTCACATGTCTCATTTTCATAAACTTTTGCTGCTGTATTTAATTAATTCATTTTTGGGAGATCAATGTTATGCTATTGAGCTGAGCAATCCACATATCCACATATTAAAGGAGCATATCCATTGGAGTTCAGGTACACTTCAATACGGTCAATCTGTGAGGTCAAATTTGAATGTGAAGGAAGGTATAATTGCTATTTTGTTTATTTTCTTTCATTCTAGTCTTTGTATGCAAATTTACACCTTCACACATCTAACAAAACCATCATTAAAATCCTCAAAAAGATCATCAATGATACCGGCCATAATTGGCACCTCTAGCTCCACCCCACCCTCTAGGCATACCATACCAACATTCACACTCCTACAAGTGCTACACCATATTCCCTTGTCTTGGTGTTGAAGTGAGTTTGCCAATTGAGATCAAACTTCCATCATTGCACAACTCTTTACATGACCTGATTGATGATGAGGAGTATCAAGTTACACGCTTGCATGAGCTTGAGTTATTAGATGAGTAATGCCACAATGCCTTAAATGATCTTTAGGATTACCATAATCATCTTCGTAGGATCTTTAACAAGAATATCAAAGATTAAGAGTTTGATAATGGTGATCTTGTTCTTAGAGAAAACTATGAAAAAACACTACTCTCGATATGGACAAGAAAGGAAAATTTGAGCCTAACTGGTTAGGTCCCTACATCATTATTACCAAATATGGATTAGGTGCTTACCATCTAGCTACTCTAGATGGTCATAAATTGGATGAGCCCTTGTGTATGGTGCACCTCATGTCCTTTTATGCCTAGTCTTCATTAGTACCCCAATTGTCAAAAGAAATACAAAAAAAAAAAAAGAGAAAAAATACCAAAAAATTCATTTGAAATATTGGAAAAACATAAAGAGAAATATTTCATTTTATGGTGAAAACCACTTCGTGGTGCCTTAGATAAGTACCACGGGGAAATCCTACTTGCAGGCACCATGTGTAAAGTCAAATTTCTTTATCCTTTAGGTCCTCATCTCTCATTCCAACTTCATTTCACTTCCTAGTCTCACTTTTTCATATCTTTTCCCATGACCTTGCTTTGAATTGAAGGTTACCCATTGGGTTGTGTTTTCCTTCGGGATTTTGGTATTTATCCTTGTGAGAAACAAAATATAAAATGCAAAGATCAACAAAAGAAATCAAATTAAACATTAATTATACCTTCCTTCACAAGCAAATTCTAACTCACCAATTGAGCATAATGGAATGCACCCAACTCCAATGGATTTGCTCCTTTGATATGTTGTAAATGTGTGTGGATTGCTTAATCAAATAGCATAATTTTGATCTCCCAAAGTGAATGAATGAAATGCAGCAACATAAGTTTACGAAAATGAGAGATGGATGAGAGGTTGAGAAGACGTTTTATTTATAGATTTCTAGAAATGAAGATCAATGGTGGAGAATGATCAGAGAGATCAAGGGTTGGAATTAGATGAGAGGATTTGAATGAATGAGAGAGTGACAAGTGTCCTTGTCCTCTCATGAATCAGGGGAGTTAACATGTTCGATTGATGAGTTGACTAAATTGATTGACTTGTTAACTGGATTGATTGGATTGTTAATAGAGTAGATTCAGGAGTCAACTAATTTAATTAATCTATTAACTATTTTAATTGAGAGTGATCATAGTGATGAGAGGAAATTATGTTGAGAGGAAAAAATAGGGAAATCAAATAAATTAATTATTTAATTTCATGTGCACATGAATAAATAAATAAAATATTAAATTTTATTTATTTGGAGGAAATAGAAAATTTAATTAAATAAATAATTTTGAATTTATTTATTAGAGTGTGGAGGGAAATTATCTTAAGTAAATAATTATAATTATTTAATTAATATGAAGGAATATGATGGAGATAGATGAATTATTTAATTAATATGGAAGAATGAAAATTGAATAATTAAGTCAGGAAGTGATTCAAATGTCATGTATTGACATGAAGAATGTATTGGAAAATATTAGGTGTCTACATTTGCCCCTCTTTGAAATGGCATTCCATAAGGTGTCATCGTGTCAAAGAAAAAGATGTCCTGGTCAGTGATGGGAACAAAGAATAGATAATGGATGCCCCCTCGAGAATTAGTTTTTTGAAAAAATACAATATTGAAAAAAAAATCTTGAAAGAAAGAGGAGGACGTGAAAATAATGAACCATGAGCATAAAAGAGGAAAAAAAGAAGACTAGGGGTAAAACAGGGTGATCTGGGAGGGTTTAGGAAGGCAAAGGATGAAAACTAGGGCTCGGGGGCCTATAAATAGTGGTAGGGGGGCCCATTTCTAGTCACTTGTCCACACAAGCTTAACAAACCCTTCAAAGAGAAGAAAAGGAGAGAGCAATGAGAGACTGGGTTGCTATTACTCATCATCAACATCACAGTGAGCACGTCAGACAATTCCAGCGATCGGTAGGAGTTGGTAGACTGGTGAGTACCTAATCCTGGGACCTTTTGGGTAGGTTAGTGGATCATTAGGAGTCATAAATGCTAGGAAAAGGCATAGAAAACTATAGGCACTCTTTTGTAAAAGCGCGCATAGGGCACATAATGGTGTGCCCATGGTGAAAAGCAATGCACCTATGGTAATGGCATGCCCATGGGAAGAGAGGCGCACCCACCTGTGTGGCCGGAGTGATGACGGACAAAAATAGTGCACCTATAGTAATGAAATGCCTAGGGCAAGAATTTGTACACATTTGTTATCGGTAGGATTCATTCAACCCATTGACTATCTAGAATGGGTATCCAACATAGTCTGAATCTCCAAACCAAATGGGGGCATCCATATTTACAATGATCTCTGAGATCTAGACAAAACATGTCCCAAGGATGACTTTCCTCTACCAAATATTGACTCTATTATAGATCTCACCACTAGGCATGAGATGCTCTCACTTATGGATTGATTTTAAGGCTATAATCAAATCTGTATCATTGAAGAAGATCAACATAAAACAACCTTCACTTATCCATGGCCTACCTATTGTTGGCAAGTCATGCCATTTGGTCTCAAAAATGTTGGCACAACCTATCAACAAGAAATGATAGTGACCTTTCATGATATGCTTCATAAGATTATGGAGGACTATGTGGATGACCTTCTTGGCAAGTCAACAAGAAAAGAATATTTCCAGGTTTTATTAAAATTCTTTGATCGACTAGAACAATATCAAGTCTGACTCAAACCCATTGGATCAAGAGATTACTTACAATCAAGAGACATGATGGCTGACATAACTTTCAAGGAATTAGCCTTTGCAGATAACAAATGGCTATTACTAGTATTTCACAAGAAAAACCATACCAATCACTTGAGCACATTCCTAGATATTTATTCAAGCAGGAGTGTCATATCTCGCAGACTCACTCAAGTGTGACTTCAACCCCCACTATTAGATAATGGTGGTTTCCATCCCATTGATACCATTTATGATTGCTTGGATAGGTAGGGAATGCAAGGTCCTAGACCACCTTACACCCCTTACTTTGGAGACAAAGTCTTGCCCAAAGTGTATTCTATCTCAAAAAATGAAGGTAATAGTGTGCTCACTCTTCTCCTCCATGCGACTGTGATGAACCAAAGGATATGACAACCAAAGGTCTTATCTAGGCTTTGCAAGCTTCTAGGGGGTGTCCCAAAATATGAGAGGTATGGGGACAATCCATGAATGGGGGTGTCCCTATAGACCCAAGTGCCAACCAACACAAGTCTCAGTGGACCAAGGGTCTTGGGGTCTTTACAAGGGGGGAGAGAGTCCTTCCTTTGAAGTGTGTCTTTCAATTCTCACAATTTTTATATCCCATGGTGGAACATGTAGTGGAGGTTGTCCCTAGGGTTGATGAAATCCCCTAGAAGCCCTCCAAAAGGGAAAGATAAATACTAATTACTTTTGATCCCCAGGGTCGCACTAGGAACAAGTGGAGAGCATACTCAAGTTAGCTCCACCTTTGGTTTTAATCTAAACACAAAAGGAAGTGCAAGATTTCTCATCTCCAAGATCATGCAAAGTGTATGGAGAGAGCATACATCTTAACAAATCCCACAAGCACGGAAAACAACTTCATTAACCAACTAAACTAATTTAGTGCTTAAATTAGTGAAAAACAAAGGTCTTTGACAAATGGGACTGCAACAAACTCATTAGTAGTTTCAAAATATGATCTTGGACAATCAAGAAACATAATGCACAAAAGAGCTAGTCTTAAAGCAACACAAATTGTTAGCATAAAACAATAAATTAACCAAAAGTGTGCAAACACAGTCAAAAGCACGTAGACACAGATGAAAAATAGAGTGCTGATACCTATTTTTACCTTTGCAACAGAGGCACATAGTGACCATAGGTGCATCGATAGATGCCAAAGGCATGCAGACATACGCTAGAGGTGTGGTTTCACAGACATAGACAGAGACCAATGGTGCGCCAACAGGAACCACAGGTGCGTCAACACCAACCGATGGCACGCATTTACGAAATAAAAGTGCACATATGTCACTGTGTTACATAAACCTACCAAGAAACATAAAGTTAGTTCCAATAAAAAGGAAAATTCATTGACGAGGATGATCGAGAGGTCATGAGTGTCAGATCTGGTCAATGGAGAAGTTGCCAACTGTCATAGAAACCAAACCTGTGTCGTTGTGAACCACATGCACGCTTCTGTAAATTGTATCTAAAACCTGCAAACAAACCTATTTCAGACCCTACAAAACAAATGTCATATGATTAGATAGAGGGATCTGAGGGTTAGCTAGCCACAATAAATAAAATTAGTTAGAAGAACTAAAAAATATCCACCAAAGTAGTACAAACGTTAAGGTGGAATCAGAAAACACAAGCACTCAAATAGAGACTATAGGCACATTGACAGTGACCAAAGGTATGCCAACCTAAACCACAGGCACGCCAACCTAAAGCACAGGCGTGTCAACCTGAACCACATGCACACAGTTACAATTGTAGGTGTGTTTCTATACCTGTAACACAAATGCATGGAATTTCTTCCAAAAAAGGTTAAATTAAAGGGGCGTGGGTCCCACTAGGCATGCCAAAATGTGAGAGATAAAATATACAATGCAAAGATCAATGAAAGAAATCAAACTAAACATCAATTATACCTTCCTTCAGAAGCAAATTCTAACTCATTGGTTGAGTGTATTGGAATGTACCCAACTCCAATGGATTTGCTCCTTTGATATGTTGTGGATATGTGTGGATTGCTTAATCAAATAGCATACCTTTGATATCCCAAAGAGAATGAACGAATTGCAACAACATAAGTTTACGAAAATGAGAGATGGAGGAGAGGTTGAGAAGGCGTTTTATTTATAGATTTCCAGATATGAAGATCAATGGTGGAGAATGATTAGAGAGATTGAAGGCTACAATTGGATGAGAGGATTTGAATGAATGAGAGAGTGACAAGTGTCCTTGTACTCTCATGAATCAGGGGAGTTAATAGGTTTGATTGATGAGTTGACTGAATTGATTAATTTGTTAATTGGATTGATTAGATTGTTAACAAAGTAGATTGAGAATTCAACTGATTTGATTGATTTGTTAATTATTCTGATTGAGAGTGATCATAGTGATGAGAGGAAATTATGGTGAGAGGGAAAAATAGGGAAATTAAATAAATAAATTATTTAATTTGATGTACACATGGATAAATAAAAAAATATTAAATTTTATTTATTTGGAGGAAATAGAATTTTTAATTAAACATATAATTTTGAATTTATTTAATTAAAGTGTGGAGGGAAATTATCTTAATTAAATAATTAGAATTATTTAATTAATATGGAGGAATATGATGGAGATAGATGAATTATTTAATTAATATAGAAGAACGGGAATTGAATAATTAAGTTAGGAAGTGAAGCAAGTGTGATGTAGTGACATGAAGAATGTATTGGTGAATATTAGGTGTCTACAATTTTGATAAACATTTAGTAGCTTGGATGAGTCTCTTATCGCATTTTAAGGCTTCATTTACTTGTAAAATAAAACTTGACACATTACACTTATACTCGCAATTCAACATTTAAAAAATCTGACTTTCATGCATCCTAAAATCCCACTTTACCTCTCAAAGACCTGTAACATTAAACCAATTTCCATTGATCTTTTCATGTCTTACCATTTCCCTTTGTGAGATATATCATTCCCCTCATTAGACCTTGTCTTTTTCATCCATCTTCAATGCCTTGGCAAGAGATAAACTTTTATTTTATTTTATTTTGATCGAGATCATTAATTTTGGATTTTTTCTTTATCTTTTGTCTCATATCTTACCTTATCGATATCGCAATAATATGCATATCATGGTGTGTCCTCAGTGGTATGCATGGGGATGAGTGTCTCTTGTTTGTGTGATGTGTTTGTTGGTTGTCCCATCATGGTTCCTACGAAGGTTTTCAAACACCTTGTATTGTGTTGGGGCATCCTTGATGGCTATGTTTGTTTGTTAGTCCTTTGTGCATTTGACACATTGTCATCATGATCCCTTATATCATGATGCATAATGCCTATACTATATTAAACATCATGTTTCTAATAATAGTTGTGTTTTGTGCAAGATTCATAAGCATGTACTCCTAAATATGCACTCCTAAGAAAGCTTAATATACACCAACACCCCCCCTTAAGTATAGCTTAGGTGGGCTAAATGAGGATGGGTCATGGCAACTAGGCCTGATCAGGTACCCATGTACAATGTAATTTCTCATTAAATCTAAGAAATGGAGAAAACCACATGGGAATGAACACTCCTTCAAAAAGAGAGAAAAAGATAAAAGAAGATGGCTAACAACGATCAAATTTAGTCCCTAATAGCAATTAACAACTATTTTAGAGAAAGTCATAAAATGGGGGTCCCTATCATTTGCAAAGAATGTTTTTCCTTGGTATTATGTGCTTTAATTGTTTTTTGTGGTTTCCTTTGGCCCTTGGAGGTGGTGGGATTGTAGAAAACCTCCTTCAATTTTTATCCTATAGGCTCTAATAACAGCTATTATTATTTGGAAGTCCTTTTTTAATTTTTTCTGGTTTCTTAATTAATATAGTTATTTTTAACCATAAAAACCAAGAATAAACACAAGCAATTAATATAATCCCCTTTATCAACTGAAACAAACGTCCTAGAAATAATGTAAATTTGATGACTATATGATTGTATTTAGACATTTTATCATAAAATACAATTAAAATTAAAAAAAAAAACCAGTGTTGCAGGGAGACGCATCTCCTGACCTCTAGGATGCGTTTTCGGGTCAGGGACGCATCTCCCGTCCTTGAGACATGAGAGAAACATCTCCCAGATCAGGAGATGCCACATTAGGATTCCCCTGCGTCTCCCTCACCATTCTTGCACCCCCGCGGCGATAAAAGGGTTCGAAACATTAGTTTTTTCATTGTTTTTTTTCTAAAACCTCTGTTCAAGTGAAACGTGACACAGAGCACCCACTCGAAGTAGGAGGAAGGTATTTGGCGCGACTCCGCACCCACAAGCCCCATCGCGATCAATCTATGATCGAAGGAAACACAATGAGAGAAGCCATATTTATAGCAGTAGGTTGATTAAAGATTCAAATTTGTCTTATAGCATTTTAATATTTAAGATCATAGAGTTTTAGTGTTTCATATAAATGTTTTAATGTTTTACTTTTAATATTTTAAATTTTAGGAAATTTTATTTTATAAAAAACTATATATATATATAGATACTTATTAAAAATATATATACTTATATTATTAAATTATATTAAAATATAAATTATTAAATTATATTAAAAAATAAATGATGTCTCCAAGTATCCGTCTCCTATTTAAAAAAAATAGACGTACCAATACCAGCACCAGGTTCCCGTACCAATACCAATCTCCTGTACTGGTAGCATCTCCTGGTAACTATGAAAAAAACTATATCACATAAAAAGAGAGATTTTGGACAGACTGTTTCAAATATATATATATATATATAACCGTAATTTAAAATTGCTTGCTTGAGATTCTGAGAAGCAGGCTCGACCGTCAAATTTAGGCCCGGGCCCTGCATGCATTAATCATGCAGCTTTCGAAGGGGACGATAAAGTACAAAGTTACCGTAAAACAAGGTGTATATTTACAGCAAATCAACATCTAAATATATCATCTAAAGTACCAACAACTGATTCTAAACGCAACTCTCCAAATTGCATGAGCTCTCTTAAATTTAGCTCTTCGAATTACCGGAAAACGGTGCATGGAATTTGCTAACTTCGCTGCAGTCAAACTGTTTGTTATTCCACCGACAACAACACTTATCCAGCAGTAATTAGGTAGATATTCCACTTTTGGAGCACGAAAATTTTTTGAAGCGTAGACGAATGTTTAAAAAATATGCAATGCAGAAAATTACATAACTACACTGAAATAGAACAACACACAAATTTATGTGGAAAATTTGATTATGTACCAGAAAACACGATCAGTAGAAATTCACTGTTACAAAATACAATCATGCATTCATATTCAAATCAAAATACAATCATGCATTTATATTCAAATTCAACTGACTTAAAAACCACATGAAAAACATACAATTAATCAAATCCGTTTCCAAAAAGATTTTTAGACATAACTAATCGTAAACTGCTTAATCAATTCTAGAATAAAAAATTGACTTCACACACTAACAACGAACGGGATCAGCACTAAAGCACAACCCTGGGAATGGGATTGCCAAGATATTTATCTAGTTAATTCCGTCCGTATCAGATGTCGTCGTCCATAAATTATTCACCAATACGTGAAGTTGTCTGCATTGTTGTTGTAAATTCCTGTTCTTGTTTGTTCTTGTCAATTACGTGTTTATGAGGAGTTATTTTCGTTATTTATTCCGTCAATATGATAGATTTCCCTTTAAACAAGACGGTTGAAAGTATATAATAGTTATGATAGACTTCCCTGCAATATTAAATTTGGTATATAATTGTTTAAACTGTTTAAAAAAGATATGTTTGAGTTGACATTTTTGTTATCTATTCCTTCTATATGATGCATTCCCTCTAAAGAATACGGCTAAGAGTATATAAATGGTTATGATGATTTCCCTTAGACATAAAATTTGCTATATATTCGTTTAAATTGTTTACAGAAGAAATATTTGCGTTGAAATTTGAGAAGCTAGGCTCAGAGTAGTTTTGTGCAGAGGAATACGAAATGGAATTCCATCCGATGAGTTTTGGATTGCTGTGTACAATTCTCCTAGTCATCGTTTGCATTCTCGAGGGAGGCTGCGCTTTGGGAGTTGGACTGCATAGTGGGATGCCATCAATTCTGGGGAAGAATCGACTGCGTGGTAGTTTTCTGGAGAAGTCTAAGAGATCTCGAATCAATAATTCTCATGTTTCAAGTATAAATATGGCCTCGTACGAAACATACAACTATACCCAAGTTCTAGACCATTTTGGATACACGCCAGAGAGCTACCAAACCTTTCCCCAACGATATTTCATAGACAAGTCCAATTGGGGAGGCGCTCAAAACAATTCTCCGATATTTGTATGGTTAGGTGAGGAACAAGACATCACAAATGACCTATACATTGGCATCATGAACGATCAGGCTCCTAACTTCAAAGCGCTTGTGGTCTTCATAGAGGTAGTATTAGAGTTTCATATCAATTCCGTATTCTGTGCGTGTTAGATCAAGAACGACTTTAGTAGGTATAGTGATATTTTCTTGGGCTTGTGCTGTAATAAGTATGTTATTAGGGCTAATTGTTGTAAGGTATGTAGCACCGTTATTATGGGACGTCAATGCCATTCGGGGGAGAGGAGGCGGCGTATGCAAATGCGAGCACAATGGGTTATTTCACATCCACGCAGGCCTTGGCCGATTATGCGACCGTCATTGTCGATTTGAAGAAAACATTAAACGCTGAGAATTGTCCTGTTGTCGTGTTTGGTGGATCCTATGGTGGAAGTAAGTACGATTTCTTTTACATGAACCAATATTCTATGTTGGAAGTAGGATTAAATCATTCAAATGGTATTGTGCAGTGCTAGCTGCATGGTTTCGCCTCAAGTATCCGCACCTAACAATCGGCGCCCTCGCATCATCTGCACCTCTCCTTTACTTCGACGACATCACTCCCACTTATGGTTATGGCAGCGTTGTCACCAACGATTTCAGAGTATGTTCATTCATCTCTTTCAGCTTAATCTCACCCTTATTATCATTAAATTTGACTTTTGAGAATATGGCCCAGAATGTAAGCGACATCTGCTACAGAAGAATTAATGAATCGTGGGACATGATGGACAAAATAGCGTCTAGCCCTCAAGGCTTGCTAAACCTAAGCAAACTATTTAACACTTGCCAGTAAGTAATAACAACGCACTCTTCACACCTTGTATTAGGCATACCTGTAATCAAAATATCTTGACCGGGTATTCCTGCTGCAGAAATATTACGGATACGGGCGCCCTTTTCGATGTGCTTGAATCAATCTACGAGAGCGCAGCACAGTACGATTTCCAACTAGTTCAAGGAGTAAATACTCTACCCAAACCTTCGCGCCTTACCAATTTTATTGCTTATTAACTAGTTCTATTTTGTAACATTTGCTTACTGCAGATCTGCGACGCCATCAATAGCCTACCCGGAGATGCAGACACTGTTAGCAGAATAGCTGCTGCAGCTAATTTCTCAAGGGGCGTCGGCTGCTTGGATACGAGTCCGTTCAATTATCCCGGATGGGACTGGCAGGTCTCTGAGAATTCTTTCTTTTATTAGAACGAAATGAAATTAGTGTGCCCGTCTAACAGCTTTTCTTAATCCGCAGACTTGCACTGAAATGGTGTTTCCAATAAGCAATCCTCCTGGCACGACAATGTTACCTCCCTCCGTCTTTGATATCAAGTCCTATTCCAGGGAATGCTACGTTCAATTCGGAGTCCTGCCACGCCAACACTGGGCAACAACTGAATTCGGAGGACACGTATGTAAATTTTAATCTACTGTCGAATTTTGTCGAAAAATGTTACACTCGAGTTATATCTTAGTCAAATTTTAATTACAGTTAATCAGACACGACAATTTGGTTTGGGGTTGATTCTTATTAAGATAGCCTTGGTTATAATTAACGTGCAGGACATAAAAAGAGTTTTGAAAGATTTTGGAAGCAATGTCATTTTCTCCAATGGGTTAAGAGATCCATGGAGCAGTGGAGGGTAAGTGAATCTTCTTCTGAGTTTTCATGCCCACTAATCTTTGTATTATTTTTACCTTGTTGCTGAGCAGTGGAGGGTAAGTGAATCTTATTCTGAGTTTTCATGCCCACTAATTTTTGTATTATTTTTAACTTGTTGCTAATTTAGTTAATTGGGCATGTTGTGAATGGAATTTTAGTGTATTGGCCAATATTTCTGAAAGCATTGTAGCTATCCCCACCGAAGAGGGTAAGTTGGTTCAGAATGTTTTTTAAAGTTATTTTTCATTCAAATAGAAATAGTATTATCTTATAAGAGTTGAATGTCTCGCAGGAACACATTGCCAAGACATTGCATATCCAAGTTCTAGTGACGATCCAGTCTGGCTCAAAGAGCAACGACGAAAAGAGATAATGATTATTCAAAAGTGGATTAATGATTATTAAAACTAATTTGAATTGTTTGCTTCGTCGAACAAAGTCTTCTCCATTCAATAAAATCATTTTAAAGCGGTAATTATTGAAGCTCTTTTCTGACAAGGAAACGTCAACTATAATCATCCATTTTACACTCGTATCCTTTAGCTGTTTGATATTTTGATATTGTTAGACGTTGAAAGCTTATTGGCGCTTTACGTTGTAATTGACGCTGCATTTTGTGTATGGTTGACATTCGTCAAAACGGGGCGAACATTTAGACATTAAAAGAGTCGAATTTATATATACTAGTAATAGTGTTATATATATATAAATCAAGAGACAATTTTATAACAACAAGATTTCCAAAACTAATAACCATCATCAAAGTTTAAAGAAATAAAATTTATAAAGGGCTTTTCAATATTCTATCACTCGGGGAATAAAGGGAAACCATGGAATCAGATAAACACACAATCTCAAGGAAGAACATACAACAAGGATTAAGCCAAATCATTATGAAGAAGCTAAAGAAACTATGAAGATTGATCAATAGTCATGACTCCCATTCCGTAACATTCTACTTGTATTAACAGCAAAGGCCCATTTGGCCAAACAATATGCTACAAAATTCCATTCCCTATGAATATGAACAAAAGAAATCGAATTAATGTTTTGAGTAAGGCAAAAAATCTACTCCACATGAGACACAAACCTCTAAGAACAATCATAAAACCTCCCATTATTTAGAAGAGAGACTGAAATTATTGAATCCATCTCATAAATTATCTTCTTCCAACATATCTCATAAGCTTTCTCCAAAGCCGGAAGGATGGCCTAGGTCTCCATCTAATTATTATTGCCAAACACCATAGCAGAAGAGAAAAAGAAGTCAATAGAACCATCACTATCATGCCTAACACCGCTAATGCCAACAACACCCATATTACCCTAAGAAGAACTATAAGTATTAATTTTGAAAAAACCCAATGGGGGAGGTGACTATTTACCTAGTCTATTCATCTTATTAGAGGATTTAATCCTAGAGTTAAAACAAACAGAGCCAACTAAATGACACAAACCTAATTGCCTCAAGATCAAAATATTAGAAGGAGCTATTACTTCATTCAAAGAACACTTAGGTGACAAAGTTTCTTTTATTGAGTATAAAATCTTCTATGAGACATACCCAATAATACTCTAATAACCTTAAAAGATCTGCAATTTCATTCCAATCAAAATTGCCAAAGGATGATGACATGACCAATATCCTAAGCCACCTAAAGGAAAGAGGCAACATCAAGAGGATGAACCAAACTAGCCTAAAAATTAAGTAGAGAAGTAGCATGGAGTATGGGCTGGTTCTAGATGTTCCACCACTACCTCCAAAGACCCTTAGAAAAGGGGCATTGAAAGAAAATATGAACCACACATTCCTCACTAGCACCATAGAGAACACATTTGGAAGGACCATGGAATCCTCTCTTTCTTATGATATCTTAGGTGAGACATTTATTTTAACAAAGTAGCCAAAGAAAGAAATTACACTTACACCAACAATAATTATTATAGATATTTTTCCACCAAGGGAAATCCCTGTACCCACTCTTCTCTTGTCCTAAGATCTAATACCCAAGAGAAACTGAGTAAACCCCTTTAGGATCATAGCCCCAAGTAAGAACATCAACCTTATTTATAGAACAACATGGTTGATCTGTCAAAATAGAAGAAAGGGTAGCCTAGGAATTCAAATCTCCCCCAAAGTCCAACCACTTGGATATTTCCAGTGATAAATGTGAGATTCCCCCAGCAAGTGAGAAGCCTTAAAGTTTGAACCTTTAAACCAACTTACATCCAAAAAGATCTTATTCAAAGGGAATAAAAGGGGATAGGAGGTGAGAATTAGGGGATGGAGACCTTAAGAATTAGTTAATTAGCAATCCAAAAAAGACCATGTTTTACAAGCAATGCACTCTTCTTAATAGTATTCTAAATCATAAATGCCTTCCTAATAATCCATTCTTGGAACCTCATCAACAACTACACCACATAAATATTTGTATTTAAGAAGTTTGGCCCAAGGTTGATCTTATTGCTCGCACCATCCCAGTATAGTTTAGTAGCCAAGGCTTGGCTATTAAACTCAGAATTCCTAAGGCCAAGAACTCTATTTTTTTTAGGCTTACAAACTTGGTCCTAACTAATAAGACTACAATAACAATTCAATTATTAGTTTATATAAATCTCACAGTACAATATTTAAAGAGATTTTCTATAATTATATTAACATCCAAAGAAAAGTATTTTTGATTAAATGCAACATTAGTCAATTTAAGCATTAGGAAAATATATTTTCTCTCTAGTATAACTATCAATTTAAATTACACTATGTAGACATAAAAGATTGACCCCACAACACATTCCTATTTCATCCTTGATTGCATTCCTATAAAATCCCTAAATCATCTCCTAATTATTCCCTAGTCTACCTTTTATCACCATTTTCCATAAATAATAAATTAAAATTAAAAAAATTAATTTATTATTTACTTACCATATCCTTTTGCATGAGATTTAATTAATTACATAAATTAATTAAATCCTCCCTTTCTACCCATTTCCCATCTCGTTAATAATAAATTTAATTTAACAACTTTAATTTATTATTAACCTAAACCTAATCCAAAATTTGTTCAAAAACCTGGTCACCGTAACTAAAATCAAACCCGTAAAATACCTACCTTTACCCTAACCACCTTTTACCGTTCAACCATCCAAACCACTTTTACCCAAACTTTATAAAACCTCTCCTCATTTTCATTTATCCTCCCTAGCCAAAATTATATCTGAGTTAAGCCAATATTTTGAGCAACCACATTTCAATACATCAGTAACATTTATATTTCTGTGGTTTTTATAGTTTTATCATTAATCTTTTATGTTGCTCTGAGTTTAGATTTTAGGGTTTGTAATAGTTTCAAATCTTTTTACAAAATCCTATTTTCTGGTGCATACACACTATTTTCTCAAAATCCTCTCAAATTAAAATTATATGATATTTCTACATAGGAGAAATAATCATTGCCCAACTTCATACAATATTGTGTCATTTGTTAATATGTAATTGAATGAAGATGTTCTCTCAAAAGAGACACAAAAATAAATAAAAATTGGCATGGTTTACAAATTTCACCCATATAATTTAATATATTAAACTGTATGACTAATATATTATCTCTAAATTAAAGATATAATTGAGATCAACTTTATCTGAATTATTTATATTATATATAATACAAGACACAATTATTTTTCAACTTCAATTTCAACATTACATAGCATTCATTCTTGTATGTTGAGACCACGAACATTCATGGAAGATTGTAAACACTGGCATGAGTCATGAAGGATGAACAATCGCACACACAAATCTATCAAAGACACAAGCAATATGTTTAAAGTAAACTAGATGATGTATTAGATCACACGAATGAGTACATATAGGCAAGAGTCTCTATATGTTTAGATGTGCCATAAATAAGAAAGCAAGCCTAATAATAGTAGTTGCCCAAAGATAGGCATGCAACTACTTAACTTAGGATAAGTTGAGTTAGACACCTGTTCTAAATATAGACATGCTAATAAAAGCACAAGAACACCTAAATTTAGTGTAGCTAAATATAGTTGACTAAGTGAGCTTAATAACACTAACACCTCCCCTTAAGCAAAGCTTAGGTGAGGAAAGAAAAATGGGTTCAGACAACTAGGCTTGATTAGGTACCCATGAACAATGCAATACAATGCAATCTCTCATAAAAAGGAGAAAGGTAGAAAACCTTGAGGGAAAAAATTACCCCCCCAAAAGAGGAGAAGCTAGAAAGCCCCCCTAGAGGATGATGCTACTGATGAAGTGGATTGTACCCAAGAAGATCTCACAAATTAATGAGCTTGCCTCAATGAAGGGTTTGGTGAAGATGTCAGCAACCTGCTCCAATGATTGGCAAAATACTAAGTCAATGATCTATGCATGAATAATCTCTCAAACAAAATGCATATGAATCTCGATGTGCTTGGTCTATTGATGTCAGACTGGATTCCTGCATATTTGAATGGTGCTCTGGTTGTCACAATAGATTACTATGGGTTGTTGAAATGGAATGTCAAACTCAATGAGAATGCCCTGAAGCCAAAGAGCCTCAATAGCTACGTTAACAACTCCCCCATACTCTACCTCTGTGGATGATAAAGCAATCAAATTCTACTTTTTTTGAGACCAACTGATAGGACTAGAACCAAGTGAGAAACTCTAACCTGAAGTGGACTTGCTATTCTGAGTATCACCAGTCCAATCAGAATCTATGAATCCAACTAAGTTAACCTCAGTGCCATATGTATAATCAATCCCAAAGTCGAGAGTCCTATGAAGATAGTGAAGGATCCACTTAGCTACTTTCTAGTGCAGCTCATGAGGCTTCTACATGAATCTCAAAACCATGAAAACTGCATATGAAATATTTGGCCTGGTATGAGTCAAATAGATGAGACTTCCAACTAGTTGTACAATCAGCCTCAAGCTTAACTCTAGATAGAAAAGGAGTAGCAAATGACTTATGGTCAGTCATATGAAACTGACCTGAAGAAGATCAAGAGTGTACTTAGGATGTGCTAAAGTGATCCCTGTGTCAGTCTATAAAATTTGAATGCCAAGAAAAGAATGTAGCAAGCCTAAGTCTATCATGTCAAACCTGTCCTAAAGTGCTATCTTTACTACTTCAATAGAAGATGTAGAGCTCCCAGTTATCAAAAGATCATCAACATAAAGTACCAGTATCAGCAATGAATCATCTTGTTGCAGAAAGATAAATATTGGGATCCAAGTGACACCTAGTAAAACCTAAAGACAAGACGAAGGAATCCATCATGGAATACCAAGCCCAATGAGCTTGTTTGAGGCCATAGAGAGATTTCCCATGTCTACATACTAAGGAGGAATCCTGAAGATACCCTGGTGGTTGTTCTATGTAGATCTCCTCCTCAAGGTATCCATGAAGAAAAGTACTCTTCACATCCATCTGATACACTTCCCAACCATGTGCTATGGCAATAGCAAGTGTGAGTCGTATGGAAGTCATCTTGGCCATGGGTACAAAGGTGTCTATGTAGTTAATAATAGCAACTTGTGAAAACCCTTTAGCTACCAAACATGCCTTGTACTTATCAACTAACCCATCTGCTACATACTTGGTTAGATAGATCCATCTTCATTGAACAATATTTCTTTCCTTAGGAAGATGTTTCAAATCCCAAGTGTGATTTCTCATTAAGGAATCATATTACTCATTCATAGCATCATCCCACTCAGGTATGCCTGAAGCCTCTCTAAAGGTCTGTGGATTAGAGGTTGAGGCAAAGTAAGCATATGGCCCACTTTGATAACCTGACTATGTACATCTCCCATCTCCTAGATTCCTTGCCCATGTCCCCGCACTTTGAAGTGTCTATTTTGCCCAAAGAGGCTACGATGTGGGTGAATCAGGTGTCGAGAGATCAACTTCCAAAGCAAGCCCATAAAAAGATGAGAATGAAACCCTATCATGGTCCTCACTGCCAGAATTGGAAGAAGAAGGAATATCTATCTCAAGAATTAGTCGTGGATGGTTTGAATCATTAGAAGAAGTATCATCAAAGTGGAATGAGTCCATAAAGGAAGGAGGAATTTCAAGAGAAGAGTCAATGGGACTTTCCTGGAACTTAACACTCCTCTCAATAAATAGATCATGTGTGGTTGGATGTAGGAGATGATAACCTCTCACACCTTTTGGATACCCTACAAAGATTCAAGGTTTGGACTGAGGTTACATTGCCTTGCGTGTTTGAGAGGGTATTCATGCCATAGCTGGGAATTCAAAGACTCTTAAGTGCTCAACTGAAGGTTTCCTTTCCAAGCTTCAAAAGGTGTGATACCATTCAAGGCTTTGTGAGGAACTCTATTCTGAATATAACATGCACAATTGATTACTTCTACCCAGTACTATGGTGTAAGGACCATGGAGTGTATCATGCAATTTTCTATCTCTTTCAAGGTTCTGTTCTTATGTTCTACAACTCCATTATGTTGAGGGGTATAAGGAACTATGTGCTGCAATTTTATTCCCTTTATTGTGCAAAACTTCTCAAACCTAGTATTAACATACTCTCCTCCATTGTTTGTTCGAAGAACTTTGATGACCTTCCCTGATTATTTCTCGAAAAGAGCCTTGAAATCTTGAAAGTGGTCGAAGACTTTGGTGATAATTTTTTTACACCATTTCAAAATTCTTTTCGATATCACTACTGAGAAATTTTTAGAGGCACAAAGCTAATGACTTTAATCAAAACACTTATGTGAATGAGAGACACTGCATCATATGTTGGAGTCAAAGCTCAGCCATTATGAAAAGGCACAGTCACCTATATATTAATGGATAACACATACTAAAATAGTGGCTCAATAATTATTATAAATCTTAGCATAGAATAGCATGAGAATCAAAGAGCACCATCACATAAATGGGTAGCTATAGTCAAATTGTTGCAATAATGCCTATGAAAGAAAGAAGTGCAGTAAGGAAAGTTTTGCCCTTTAAACACAGCACAACGAATACACAAAACAAGACCCGCCATAGATTACAATACATAATGGTGCTCCCTGATAAGTGAGTGATGTGGCCATTTGATCAAAATGATGCAGCCTTCACATCAACAAAGCAAGGAATAGCTAGTGCATAAAATGAATCAATGATGCACATGATGGATGTTTAGCCATCAAATAGAGTAGCCACCTTTTAAAAAGTTCATGGCAACAATGAATGAGGCTCGGCCTTTCAAAAGGAAGGTTCATAGCTGCAATGAAGTGCAGCCTCTATCCAAGGTTATGACACTATAAGAATAGGCTTTGCCTATGAAATGTAATGCAGTGTTACAAATCATTGCCTGAATCATATAGAGGATACGTGCATACAAAAGGGATGGCACAACTCATTAGAGATAAGAGCGGATATATAAAGTAATCAAGGCACTGTTGAAGGTAAAGGTTCATGGCGATACCTGTTGATGATTGTTTTTACACATTCATAACAAAAGTTAAAATTCACAAAATGAACCTAACTATCTTGAAAGATATGAAGAAATCAATTAAGATTACTTAATCCCAAGTTTTTGTATGGTCAGGTCTTAACCTTGTGGATAATTTAGTAGGTTAATGTGAAGCTATAATATGCAAGGGGCCTTACTTGATTTAAGGTGTTTTATGACTCACTGGACTCGAATTATGCAAAATATCACAAATATCAACATTTTCTTCATTCCTTTGCATAAATTTGTTACTGTATCACAAAGCTTTATATGATTTATATTAACACAAGCTTTCTTTTTCAAATATTATGAAAATTGTCCAATATCAACTCAGTTGTTCATGTTTCCTTCAAATATCAGACAATCTCCTTTAAATCTCTGTGTTTAAGCTAAGTATTTCAAATGTTTGGGAAAATTTAGAGAAATCTATATTAAATTTCATTCTGCTATAGGATCTAAATGCTCTATTATTCACGTTGTAAGCAATACATCAAACTTGATTAAATCCACAGACTAAACCTTTAAATGTAAGCCCTGAGTATTTTCACGAACATACATTCAAGATTGCAAGCTTTAATAGATATTATTTCAAATACAAAGAAGAGCTAGAAGACACTTTGAATATAGATGCAAAATTCTAGATTCATTTATTTTCAAAACACACAGTCACATATGATTTACAATGTATGAATGACTCCTTTCCTCATTAATCAACTTACAGAAAACTTACAAAAACGTCTTACAGATATAGTAAGGAAGCTAGATGTTCCACGCATTTTATATTGCAGACATAGGCGACCTCCTTCTATTCTAAACTAAATTGTTCTTCTACTCAAAATGTTGAGACCAATTACAATTTCTAGCTCTGTTCTATAAATCCCTGCGTAAAATCCCTGTGTAAAATCATTACAAAGTAAAGGGCTCAATATATAGATTTGATTATCCCCAATATGGCCACAAAACCCTAGTCCATCAACGGTCCATATCTCAAGTGCAACAGCAACGGTGGAAAACAAATCCTGCCAAAAAATCTCTGAGTAGCATACCCATATTGAGCATAAAGATGCCTTTTGGAAACCCTAACAACCATCAAAATATCTTCACCATTAAAATATCTTCTATTGCTTTGCCCTTTTAATATTGCTTCTTTCCACCTGCATATTCCTTCTCATTGAAGTCCTTTACTCCTTTCGCTTCTTTTGTGATCCGATCCGCCCTTTGTGATGTCATCGCCATTAAAGCTCCATCTTCCAATACCTGCATACCTACAAATAGACATAAAAATGGATTTTAAAATTCATGCCACCTTCATCAGTTTAATACCTCTGCTAAATGTTAGATCAACATTAATTACAGTAATTAATGTGTGAAAAGTTTAGCCTTTTACTTCAGTATTTGCATTTTAAACTTTTTAATGTTAGTTTAATTTTGACATACATCCCATTTTCTTGTGTGTTCCTTTTGTATGTTCTCTTTGTATATTTTAACATACAAACATACATGTAAACAACCACGACTAACGCTCTTTCCCTTTTGTCCGTTTTCCATACTTGTACCTTTCACTTTGTATATCGCTCCTTGTATGTCTCGTTATATACAAGCGCATATACAAAAACATATACAAACCCTCTTTTACATTTTATCCCTTGTGATGCTTTTACTCCTTTGTATTTCGGATATGTATGTTATGAACATACAAGCATTTAAATATACAAAGACCTTTCTATATTGAACTTCTTTTCGCATCTGGCTGGTATCTATTCTTTGCATCTTCCGCCATGCATATCAGCTTGTATATCGAAGACATACATTGTAATTATGCAAATCTGATATGCAAGTGGCGGGACTCACCTTACTTTTCATTTGTATCCCTGCAACACAACAACACTTGTATCAAACCTTTACATACAAAGCCCAAGATACATACAAAATCCTTTGTATGTCCTTTCGGACTTCAACTTTTATAAACCACAGTTCACTCACTTTTCGGTCTGCGACATGTATAAAGTGCAATGCATATTTTAATATACATTAAGTAATGATGCATCATTTTAACCAAATTTTAACCTTTCTTCAGTTCCGCATTGTATGTATATTAAAATGTATGTCTCTGAAGCATACATACAAAGCATGAAACATACAACAATAAAATCCTATTTCATGATCCTTTCGGTTCCACAGCATGTATGTAGCTTTGTATATCCACTTTGTATGTTTCTCTTTTGCCAAACATACAAACATAAAATACATCTGACGAAATCAATCGATTATGCATTCAAACTTTGAAATCTGTTGGGTCTGACTTGTATGTATAGATAGAATGTTAAAAAAATACATACAAGTAAAATGACTTAAAAAACCTAACAACTTCTTTTGTGACTTATATGAGCAACCCGACATACAAACAAATTTGTATATACAAACAACTTTGTATATGCAACATAAAAACTCTTTCATTGTACATTTTACCAAAAACATACATATCTTGCAAAATATTGTGAATTTTAACATGGTTCAAAAAGCAACCCTCACTCATTTTTGACAAGGAATTCACCCATATTCAGCTCTAGTACTTAATGCCATTTTTTCTTTATTTTTAACAAGGTTTGTAACTTTCACTCTCTTTTCCCTTTTAACACCCAACAGACCCACACAAAAAAACAAAAGCCACAGCCATAGCAGGGGTCCTCATTTTTCTAAGGAGTAAAATGGGATGTGTTGTGAGCATCACAAAGAAAACTATGGCACTTCTTCTATAAAGAATGACACAATCTTCATATGAAGTATCAGACAACATTATAGTGTATAGTGCATCAAGGGATGAAAGCCACAGTAGCATCAGATAGTGCTTCCAATACCTTTGATGATGGTACGGTTCAGAATGGTGTAGCCATTCTAATTACAAGTGTAGAGGTTAATCATAAAGGCATAGCTTTTCAATGCACAAGCCACTTAAAAGTTGGCACAACTTAAATCATAAAGGCATGGCCATATTGAAGCATGGAGACAAGCTCATGCCTCTGCCATAAGTTCCCATCATGTCATAATTCATAGGCACGCATCTCATGAAGAATGAAGTGCAAGCATTATTCTAAAGGAGAATTATTATGAGGGCATGGTCTCTCGGCCTTTCAACACAGCTACTGTAGAAGCACATACACTGTTAAGAGAATATGCTAGATTTGTTACAAATGGTGCAAGTATTATGAAGTATCAGCCTCATCCCCATACTGTGCAGGCCATATATTATGGTAGCAAAGCCAATATAACAGTTCGTGCAACCACTATGAGAAATAGGCACATGAGAACCACAACAAAGTAAAGAGATTATCATGTGGTCACTATTGATATATGAAGCAATCACATTCAAAGGTTCAAGATGTTCTCAAAGGAGGCGGGGCTTCTATTCATAAGGATGGCAACCTTTCATACAAAAGTATCAAACATTTCAGCACAAGCACCACTGTGAGAGAGAGAGTCACAGGCCATTCATATGGCACAACACATAAATAGAGACTCAATTCTTCAAATATGATGGCACAATAGAAATCTATAGCAACCTTTCTCACACACAGGTTCAAAGTGAGACATTGCCATTGTATTGGTGTGGGCATCAAACAAAGTATGATGAGATTCTTATCCAAAATCATGGTGCAGAAAGGTGAAACTCACGGAGGTGTCTATATAGAAACTCACACATGCTAAAGAATCATAGAGCCTCTAAATAATGACTCAGACACCGTAAGATGCATAAATGATCAATAGCTCTTGTAGTTTCAGAATAGAAGAAGTGGAGCTTGCCATGTAGTTTAACCACATGCATTTGGAAAAAGAAACCAAGGATGCACCGAAAGCTACCAGATGTCCCTCCCACAGGCCTTTGATGGAAAAGGAAGAAATTTTCCCCAAGATGAGCACCCTTCTTCTACGTGGTTGACTTGGGTACAAGAGAAATAGTTTGTTTTGTTTTCATATAATTCATAAAACAAAAAAAGTCACATGAGTCACAGGAAGAGTCTTTCATTAAAATAATGTTGAGCCTCATTTAAGTGGTGGGCCCCTTCCATAAAGCTAATTGCTTTGCTTAATAAATGTATAATTGTGTCATTTTCAGCTAAAAGGTCACGGGAGTTATAAGGGCTGAGTTATTAAAATAATGAAAAATCTTTATTGAATTAGTATGTATAGTGGGTCCCTCTAGTTTAAGTAAGAGTTTTATTAGTAAGAAGACTCATTTTTTACTCTTAAAAGCTATGGGAGATAAAGTAAATGGAGCCCTAGTTTTTATTCTTTTTTATGCATTTCATGGGAAACTTTTTACGATAAGAAAGAAGAGAAGAGCAAGAGTTTTCTTCACGCTGTAGAGTAGAGATGGAGGCAAATGCATTTTTCAGCTAGATCACAGCTAGCTGCAGTTACCGGATCTAGATTTTGGGCAGTTTCATGGGTTTTAGTTGCAAATATTTTTTGAGGCAGTTGCAAAGATTTTTAGAGATTCTTTATTTCTGGGTTATTTAAACAAAGATCAATATCAGAGGAAAGGAGTTCCACTGTTCTATATGGAGACATGAAAATTTTAGTAGTAGCAAAGATATTTTCTTGGCCTCAATAGTTACCTCACATAAGGGTTGTAACATTTTATTTTGTGCAAATTTGCCTCTGTAATTTGTTCCCATCCAAATAATGAAAAGGAGTGATGCTTTGTGCAGATCTGAGTCTATTTCTTGCTTATTTCTTTATATTTCTTAAGCCTCTGATAAATCTGATTTATAAACTGAGTTATTGATCATGCATTCTGCTCTTTGGTTTTCCAGTTAATCATTAAGGGTTTAATCATTGTGCTAATTCAAGTTAGGTAATGAATCCAGTGCATCGCCATAGGATTAGGCTTTTCATTCTACAATCTTGTTTCTTCTTCCCTTTCCAAAACCCCCATAAAAAAAGGGAAAAGCTAGCTTCTGTAAAATCTCGAGGTTACTTTAGGGATCAATCCCACTTTCCTAAAGTTTCCCATGTTGGTGATGGATTAAATCCACAAATTTATGCATCAACAGACTTCAAACATTTGCCAAAGGAAGTAGATCCATGTATACCAAGAGAATTCATCTATGAAGGTGAGAAAATATCTAGCCTTAGTAAAATATGGATGGGGAAAAGCCCCAAATACATCACTGTGAACAAGCTCCAAGTTCTGTATCACTCTCCATGATTTGCCTTTGTCAAATCTCTCTTCAGGATGCTTCCCAAGGGCACATCCCTCACAAAGACCCTTAGAGAATATGACTCTAGGCAATCATGTACCTTATCATGTTAACTAAGCTGCTCAAGGTAGTGTTATCAATAAGATATGCACCCTATGCTAAGCCTACAGAAGACTTAGCTATCTATTGACACATGGAAACACTCTCAGGTTGTGGGTGACCTATAGCAAGAATGAATCTCCAGAGTGAGCTAGTTCTCCTTATGATTTTTCTAAACTACTGACTTCTCTGAGAAAAGGGAAGAGGAATAGCTGAAATGAAATTCTATTTTTTATCTAAAGATGATCTTAAAATCTAATTATTTAACCATAAACAACTCTCAAGCCAAAAACCTTCTCAGTTTCACTTAAGTCCAACAATCCAAAAGTACTTCATATGAAGGTTTAACTTAAACACAACACACAACCTAGATTAGATGGGCAAAAGCTAAACAAATTTCAATAACATTGAGACATAACCAGAGGACTAGACATCATAATCATAGTGAAAACATCAAATCAAAGTTATAAAGGAGGCAACAAATGTGAAACGAGAATGCTTTGATGTATTGAAATGAAAGGGGTACATCTAACTCTGAAAAATATGAGCCAAGATTATTTTACAATCTCTCTGCATGTGCTCAAGAGAGAAGAAACAAAGATATCAACTAACTAAGAAAAAGTAAGTTTTCTCCTATAAATGCTTCCAAAAGATCTCTCCAAAAAGGCACCTAAAAATAGATAAAAGAATCCATTTTCATGTTCCTCAGAAAAGCCAAAAATAAAGCTTCCAAATCACCACCAATCTGTATATGAATGCTGCCAAAATCTCCCTCAAGATAGACCCCACCAAAAAACTACTTTCTTTGCCCATAAAAACTTAGTTTTTGTCTTCATCTGCCTCAAAATAAAGAAAATCAAGAAAAGATATTTGATTTTTCTTTACTAGTTTTAACTGCCTAAAAATAGTTTTGATTTTAAAACAATTTATAAATTATTGCTTTAAAACAAACTTTACAATGCTTGCAGTTTTATCCTATACCCCTATTCGATTTGATTTTTTTTGTAAAAATAAATGCACATGGATTATAATTTCACCAAGTCTTTACAATACATATCTATTGATTTTTCTATAAAAAATCATAAAAAAAGAAATATCAAGGGCATTACATATTATTTGCAAAAATAAAAGCCTTGTGGGCTTATCTCTATATGACCTATCAATCTCCTAAGGGCACATGGACTTACAGATGCATTTTCAAAAGGCTAAAAGAATCTTAAAGGCATAAGGCCTTGGGGATATTTTCTAAAGAGACTTAAGTTATCAATGTGTTAAGGCATGTAGACCTATGCATTGTGTTCTAGTATCTCTCTAAGGTATTAAAGCCTAGGTTTTGCAACATAGACATGATACCACAATGGGCATTAGTTAGGGAAATGAAATGAAAATTCCATGTGATAAATGCCACATTCGGCCTTAGGGCTTCTTGAAACCCTAAAATAAAAACAAATCGTAACCCTAACTTTTGCATTATTTTGCCCTTTGTCACTCAATGGAAAGCTCTACTACTTAGCCGATATTCTAGGGTTTGGAATTGAAATCAACCCTTTTGCATCTTTCTGGAAGATCTGCCATGGATTTCATATGGAGAAAATAAGGTAAACGACTGTCTGTCATACGTTTTGATGCATTCCTTTTCTATTCTAGAGGGATATTCTAGCTTTTAAGTCCATGGCTTTTGTATTATTCTTGATGAATTTGTGTTCATTTTTCACTGTCATTTCTTCTTTACTCTTGGGCCACCATGACTGTACTCGTTTGAGCTTGAAAAATCATTGATCTCTCACACTTATGAGCAAAATCTTCATGATTATTGTAGGGACAATGAGGTAAAGTATTTTATTATGGGTTATGAATAGTTTTTCATTGTAAAGTGCAAACTTTTTGGCTTTTAAGCCACGGCCCCATGGCTTTTCTGATGGATTTGTGTTTGTGTTACTCACTACCGTTTGGGACGCCATGAGAGTTACTCATGAAGCCATTCACGTGATTTTTTAGACAAAGAATAGGTAACTCCTTTAAGCTCAGATATTTCTCCTTTTGTTGTAGCCTTCCTATGTGTTCTATATCTTTGTTCACATAAGCTTGAAACTTTATGTTTCCCCAATATCTACTTTTTTTCCCTTTGCAAAAAAAAATCAAGTAATTTAAAGTTGCTGTGAGAAATATTATGCTTTGGCTGTGACCATTTTTCTGAGTCTGTGTGTTGCTATTTGTATGAAGCTCGATATGAGCTTAATGAATCTAAAAGGAAGGCATTTTCTTTTTACACTGGCTCGTGACTTCTGTATATATGAGTTTATCTGGGCATAACTTGTAACTAGCATACTTTGTTTAAACCACTGTATTTTCATTGTATCTCTCACTCACTTGAAGGCTGTGACTATGAATTGTATGTGTCCATTTTTCTTAAGTATCTATTCAGTTGGGAATCGTGGCTGTATATATGCTGATCTCTTATTATTCCTTGAGTACCTGAAACTTCACTTGAGACATGATAAGGGTTTTCATTTGTGAAGGAGTATACATTATTGCTTTACATAAGGAAACAATTGTATAGATTCATTATTATGTGCAGAGAACCTCATCTAGTTGCACTTCATTTTCCTTTCTCTTGTAAGCACAAGTTGTTACTGTTCCCTTGGTCAATATGTCTCTTGTCCTGGCTAGGGCCTCCATGGCACTAAAATGGTTTTTATATATCCACTTTTGGGCATACAGTAGATAATAAACTTGTATTGTTCCACATGCCTTGAACCGATAAAAATTCTTCGCATCCCATGTGGACTGTCACTGTCTCTCATTGTATAACCTTCTCTTGCTATTTTGTGGCACTTTATCCTATATCTGATATATTTGGCTAGTTTTATTCCACCTGTAACATGCGATACTTGTAGTACATTTTTTTATTTTGAACTGAATTTACTGAAGTACACTGCTCATTCCATTTATCTTCTTGTTCATAATAAATTCTATTTGATGAAAACTGACATGTTAAAGGATAGGGAGCTCAATTTCTTGCTGTTCAATTTGTACATTACAAATATACTTTCATACACACCATTCTGAATGATTGATGCTCCCCTAACTCACTGGCTGTCATATTAAATTTTCTTTGACTATGATTTGTAATCTCTGAACATTACAAGCACACTTATCTCTCTGTTTTCCAATGTACTATATCATGCATGATTTAGGGCTGTAATTGATGTGGCATAAGCTGCACCTTGTACAAAAAATCATTGGGAAAGTACATAATATTCAGTTATGCAACTTCTCCTGTAAAGATGAATTGGATGATTCACGAATGATGGCAACTTCAAATCATGACGTGGCATATGTTTTGCTATCTAGTTCTATGTATCATATGCCATATTGATTGTACCATTATTGATTCTATTTACATGTACTTGGTACAGCTATATAGTCATGTACACTCTATTTGATGCATGTGGCACCTTTACTTGATGATCATTAAGGCAGCTTTGTTTATCTGTCCATGCAATTCTAATGTCAATTCAGTCATTCCTTTCTATTTACTTCATTATACACATGGCTGCTCCAATATCAAGATTATATTTCCTTTTTGTATCTACCTCTATCTGTAAGGCATGTTGTATCATTTGGTAGTCTTGAAAAGGAGCTCAATGTTCATTGATGGCTCTTACTTCGAATCACCCAAACTAATAGTCATATGTGGGCATTGAGCTTGAAGCTCATGTATTAATCCGGTGTAAGATTCTTGCTTCAGTTAAATGTACTCTATCCAAACAATAAGAACACATATTCCTATTTCATCCCCTTTGAGACGGTATGTTGAGCTCTACCCTTGTGGGAGCCCATTTTGCACCACATGCTGAATTGTCTTCTGAACAACAACATACTTTCACCTATACCTACACATGAAACAAATAGATTAGATTAAAACATTTAAGTACAGATGATTGTTCCTTTTTAATCTATCTTACTCATGGATGATATGTTTGTCTGATGTAGTACACCATAAGCAATATATTCTGCATCTTCTGATAGGCATACAAGGAATTATGTCTAGAGCCCTAACAGGCCTTTTCCACATTTTTTGCAGGTTCTTGTCAAAGATCAGGAGTGAGGAAGATTCAACTGCAAGGATGATCAACCGAGACAAATAGGCAATGATGGAAATATTTTCTTTCTTGTCTTTAGATGCATAGTATCTTTCTTATGACTATAGTAGTTTAGCTATATCCACAGCCTATGTGGGACATTTGATTTTTCATTATTTCTTCAATGCAATGTTTATCCTTTTATGTATCTCAATTTGTAAATGAATAATCATTGTAGTGAATGAAATACTTATCTCCTCTGTGAATGTTCTATAATGTAATGAATGATCTGAAAATCTTTTCTTTTGAACAACATAACTGAACTATAATATCAGTGTTCATTCCAACTATGTAAATAACTATTAGCAGAAAATGTTAAAACCTTCTCATCTAAGATGAACTAAATAAATTCAAGCTCTGCCAATTTGAGTTGTGAGAAAAATTGGTAACATGAAGCGGTAGTTTAGATTGCCAAACCACTCATGCCATAATTTGCTAACTAGATCTAAATGAGTAAGCAATGCGGTAGGAGAAACATCCAGAGCAAAATATGAGAAGGTATACAACCTTGATTGGTGATTTGCCCTTTCCAATGGTACTAAGTTGTTGTTGTGCAACTCTTTGATCTCAACTGAATCTACTACAGACTGAACTCTCATGCCCTTTCCTATGTGAGTGATTTGGTACATAGATAGGAGATTAGTTGAAAGTCTAGGTACACTAAGAACATTAGTGAATGTCCCCCCCTCAATTTCAACAGACCCTCTCCCAACAACTACTACTAGAGTGTCATCACCTAGGGTAATGGTGGACATGTTGTGGGGTTCTAAGGAAGTGAACTTAACCTATGAAGAACCCATATGGTGTGAGGCACTGGAGTTAATGATCCATGAAGATGTTGAAGAGCCAACTAAAACAAGAGCCTTTCTCTTGAATTTCTCTTTACCTTTTGACTTAGAAGTTTTTGGGATGGATGAGGATACTTTGAAAGATTCAGGTACACCTATGTTGTTATTCTCTAAGACATGAGTGAGGTGATCAACCTTTTTCTTCATACACTTATGCTCATCATGCCCTGTCTTCTTGCAGTAGGCACACTAAACTTTGTCATTGTTAGGTTTCTCTTGTTTGGATGAAGTTTCTATGTGACTTTTAGAATCTCCTGATCCTTCTAAGTGTTTTATTTCTTTCCTTTATTGCTTGAAGCCTATTGGTTTTTACCATTTCCAGCTACTAGGGCTTAAGGTTTTTAGGACTTCACAATGCCCATGTTGATTAACTTGTCTTTCTCTCTGGTTAGATCAGCAACGAAGTCATCTAGAGATGGCATCTTCCAAGTGGCTCCAAGATCTCCCTTGGTGTAATAGAATGTAGATAGAAGTATAGAGTAGTTAGGACCAAGTTTGGAGAGAATTCAGAGAACCAGTTGGCCATCTTTTTAATCAATACCACACTCTTTTAACTACAACCAGATAAATTTAAACTTGGTAAAAAAGTCTTCTAGTGTGGTAAATGTTCTTGGACTCAAATTGATTAACTCATTCTCTAGACCATGAGTTCTCATCTCATCTACCTTCCCAAAGAGCTTCTCAAGAGAAAACCATACCTCATTGGGGGTTGACAAAAATTCTACACGAAAGAGTAATTCTGGAGAGATACCAAGACATAAACTAATGAAGGTTTGGTCACACTTGTTAAACAATTTCACTTTAGTGTCATCATCAAAGGGTTTCGTTTCAGTGCCCATTGTAACCCTATATATCCCTTTATTTTTCAACATTAGCTAGATTTTGAATTTTTACTCATGATAATTAAAGGGAGGTCATGGTGAAATAGCTTGAGTAGATTCCATATTGCACATTTGAACAAATGCGGAAAGAAAAGACACAACACCGAGACAGATCCCTATTATTATAAAGTGATCCCCCCTAATTTTTGCACTTTATAAATAGTACATAGGCAAAACTACCTATTACACAATTTTAAATGCTCTTGAGTTTATTTTTCCAAATAATATTTGGAAAAAAAAAATCTTTACAAGGAGGAGCAATTTATGTTTTTGTAAAAAAGCTTTTTAAAACAAGTCTAAAAATAGCTTTTCTAAAAAAGCTTAGATTTTTGTAAAAAAAGCTTTTTAAAACATGTGTAGATATAGCTTCTCTAAAAAAGCTTAGATTTTTGTTAAGAAAAAGCTTTTTAAAACATGTGTAGATATAGATTTTTCTTAAAAAACCCTAATTTTTTTGAGAAGGACAAAATAGGGCAATTTTCTATAAAAAGCAGTCAAACAATGAAGGAAAAATACCATTGTTTTGTTTGAAACTCCAAAAAACCGAGAAATTTGCTAATGTAGAAGGCAAATTTGATGTTGATTTGGGCAAATTTGTGCTGAAAGGGAATTTTATTGACTGATGCCAATGATTTGAAGACACCAGTGAGTGGTTAAAAGGCACAAGGGGTTGTTTAAAGAGCTTGCCCTACCTATTAAAAAAAAAACACTACTTCAACCAATCCGTGAACCTAGAAAGAACACAAACTACCAAAAAAAAATTAGAATGCTTCTATGGATGCCTGAATGCTATTATGGAGAGGTTTTTTCCTGGTGTGTAAGGTCTTTATGTGGTTGTGGAGGCAGAAACGGGGCCCAACGGGCCTGTGAAGGCATGTCGCTACCTCCAAAGGCTAGCGTACCTATTTTAACAGGTCGTAGGCCTTCAAAATGGGGGTGAGCCTGCAAAAGTTGGTCGTGCCAAATAAAATGCCCACAAACACTAAAAAATGCCTTTGTTGCTTGAAAAACCACACCCATAGGAAAAAAAACTCTATTTTTAAGAAAAAATGACCCTACAACAGTAGAGAATACTCCTCCAAAATAGTCTGCAGCACTTCAATATATACCAGCACTTCAATATACACCAAAGAATCACCTCTAGGAAAAAATCAAGTTCTTCTAGAATAGAGAAAACACCATTGAATGGAAAAAACACCTTCCAAATTGACCCAGTAATAAAAAATGAATGTTATGCTCAAGAATTGATAGAAGAATAAGTTCACAACCTTACCATTCCCACTCTGATACCATGTTTAAACCATGGACATTCATGGAAGATTGCAAACACTGACATGAGTCATGAAGGATGAATAATCGCACACTCAAAGCTATCAAAGACACAAGAAATATCCAAAGAAAACTAGATGATGTATTAGCTCACACACAGGGCTTATATTTGACAGTCAACCTTGCTTGTCAAGCAATTTTTATATGACAGTTATCTATTCAATGGTGCCTTTAAAATAGTATGACATACTGTAGTTTAAATAAATTATATAAAAACCAAATATATATATTATCATAATCCTATATAAAATTTGACAATTTGTCTAAAATCTCTCCTTTCATACAGTCTTTTCAAAAATTTAGTTGTATTTTATAGCTAAAATGCCTAAATGCAGCTATACAACTATCAAATTTAAGCCCTGCTCACACAAATGAGTACATATAGGCAAGAGTCTCTCTATGTTTAGACATGCCATAAATAAGAAAGCAAGCCTAAGAATAGTAGTGGCCCAAAGATAGGCATGCAACTACTTAACTTAGGATAAGTTGAGTTAGACACCTGGTCTAAACATAGATGTTCTAATATAAGCATGAGAACACCTAAATTTAGCGTAGCTAAATATAGTCGACTAAGTGAGCTTAATAGCACTAACATTGTAAACTCTTGACTCATTAGTTAGTGATCTTTCAAAAATCCAATGGCAAACCCTACAACTTGTATCTTAAGGTATTTATTAAAAGGTATTTGAGAGTCATCAAGTGAGAGAAACAATGAAAATTTTCTCTCACCTGATGACTTAAGTGCCTTTTTAATTTATTTAGACCCTTATAAAAAGTAGAAGAAAAAATTAATTAATTTTAGGTTACACAACACACAACAATTATACAACATAGGGGACAAACCACGACATACGATGACACATAATACCACATAATACCACATAAGGGAAAAAACACAACATACAACAACACCTATCACAACACAAGGGACCTGAGTCTCTCCAAATAGACTTGTTCGGCTCAACTAGTTACTTATAATAGGGTCCCCGTATGTTTTCCCCATGTCCACTGGCTAACAAATACCTACACACTCGTTTCAACTATCAGTTATTGTCACAAATATCATAGCCGAAGCAACACCAAACAACATTAATTAATCCATCCATAACAACTTCCCTACAAGTAAGCATATCTATAGCATCACAATTTTAATTTAAATATTGAATTATAGCATCACATTGTGAAGTAAATCTTTATGCAAGATATAAAAAAAAAACATCAAATAGTATTTGACCATAACCTGTTCCTCGTCATAACAATGGTTAATCACACCACATATATGTATAGATAATCATCATGCATCAAAAAGAGTATATCAAAGCCAATGATCTAAACAAGTGCTGACACAAAATGTACAATGTCTCTTGATAATTACAATACGATAAGAACAATAGTGTGGTAGGCCTTTTAGAAAAACAAGGTTGTCTCACATCCATTTTGTGGTAGTCAAGATGTGTGATTACATATACAACTTTTTCCTAACCTAACATTAAAGAACATATTATAGATAACGTATGCATATAAAGGAATGTGCTTCATCAAGAATTCATTAAAGAACTAAAATTTCTTATATTCATCATGAGAGAGAGCAACAACTAACACCCCCAATTCTTAACTAATCTATCAATGCACCAAGAGCCAAAAGAAATGGAATATGGACTAGAAAAGACATTCCCATCCATAGGATAAACACATGATAATGTTGAAGATGCAAGATTGAGTGATTTGAAGTAGAAACATTTATTCCAACATGCGATATAGGTAAGAGTAGAGGCCAAGGACAATAACCTATAAGAATCTATGCTAAAAGATGTATCAATTAAAGTAGAAGAAAGAGTGAGTGGTTACCAAAGAGAACCTAAATTTCACATAAATGGTATGTGCCACAAAGGTAAATATTTTCCATTGGTTATGTATTCCTATAATCCAGATATTGATTCCACAACAAAATATAATTGATAATCAAAAATTGACTAATAATTGTCTTAGAGTCCATCTACACGATATTGGTAGTGAGGCCTTATCATAACAATCTCACTAGAGAAGGTTTGAGTGGGCTTATATGTGGCCTTACCAAATTCAAATGAAAATCAGATGTGATGTAAAGAATAATATAAATGAAATATTTTAAAGTATTTTAAACTTCACTTAAATGTTTTAAAAGGTTGAAAAGAGATTTACTCAAGCTTTTTGGCTGACTATATTTCACATGCCCATCTACTCTTGAAAATTTACCATGATTGTAGAAGAGTGCATCAGATACATACTCAAAAAAAAATTATAGGGTTGAGGATGTAAGGTTGGTAGTTGGAACAGTGTATGCCTTCTTACACAGGTACTCAATTTTAATAGGGAGGATGGTGTATTTCAGTAATTGATATTTTCTGCAAGTCCTTCTAAGGATACTTTTAGTGCATAGGGCATGGGTGCCTCTCTCAACCTATTGATCTTCTAAAAGAGGCCATGGGCCTAATTTTATTATGGCATGTGCTTGTTTATTGACTAGTTTTCCTAAGCCTTGGGCTACATAGTGGAACTAATTGCTAAATATACATGTTTCAAAGATGTTTTCAGGGTTGGTTGCTGAGCCAATTGTCTGGTGTGGGAGCACCTAAAGAGTATTATCTGGCATCAAACCAAGTTAGTCTGGTCTGTAAATGAAAGGATCTATTCAGCACAATGTAGGAAGGTTATGAAAAGCATATATGAATGTAATGGAATGTCTCCATGGGAGTTTATAATGATTTTGGTAATTGTATAATCACAATTATATTTTTCCCTTGCCACATTTTCTGGTATGATTGTAGCTAAGGTTTGGAGGTGTGTGACACCATCCAAGTTAATACAAGGTTTTGTATTTTCCATTCTTTGGGTACATATAAGTCATTGTAGTTCTCCTCTGGATTATTAAGTATGTCCATTACATGAAAATCTATCAAAGTCATATATGTGAATGTATGAATAGTTCCATTGATCCTCTACTATATATTTTCTTTTCTCCCTACATTCTATGACTCTATAGCCCAATGGAGTAGGCACCGGTCCATATTGGAGAGGGATCAATCATTCTTTTAAAACAAACAAATCACTTGCATGTGCTTTAGGGGGGAAAATAAAATTTCCTATGCACGTACATTTGCACAGTTGAATCAACTATATAGGGGTTTTGTAACAACCAATTGTTCTTGACTTAGTGACAGCTTTTGGGTTCAAGATGATGAGTTGGGTTTGGTTGTCTAGTTATTTTTAGTTGTTCATCTAGTTTTGATATTAATACCTACTTAGGTATTCCCCTTGGAATATCCATCCAGAGTTTAAGCTGATCTCAAAGTGCATAGGAGTCTACCCACTCTTTTAATTGGCCAAAATAGCCCCTAACTTATTGATGAATCTCTTCCTATCACCTAGACGACAATCCCTGGCCTAGGTGATTTAGGAATGTTTTAGAGTTTTGTGTTATAGTCATTTTGGGAACTAACAACATGCTCAGATAAAATTACCCCCTCCTTAAGTTTACATTAATGACTCTATGCTAAATAGATTAGAAATTGAGTTCCTTCAGTCTAAGAAGGGATATGCATCTGACACTGGCCTCTTGGCATTTAAAGGGATATGTACCACATCAATAATTGTCTTAAATTAAAATGCTCTCTCTATCGCCTAAAAAGTCTAGCCACTTTTAGATCCCTCTAAATGATAGTTGTGAATAAAGTTGATCTCTCCTCCTGTAATGCCCATAGTAACTCACAGACAGGGCACAACAACCATTTTTTTAATGTAACACCCACAGTAACTCAGATAAGGCACAACAACCATTTTTTTAAAGCGCGATAAGGTAACTTGTGCGTTATACTCCTAGGGTTCTTTGGAGATATCATGGAATGCTACTCTATGTATTAAACTAGGAAATATAACCCCAAATGTCTCCTCTTAAAATGGATATACTCAGGAGATAAATATGGTAAGAGTTTCATCAAGAAATAAAAATGATGGGGTATGCATGAGGGCCTAAAATGCAGGAAGTATGATCTCAAGCTTATAATTATTTTATTAAATCTACCATTAATCTTTAATCCTTAACCTTAACCTATAGGGTGTTCAACTCATCACTAGAATGTCATTTAAAAGGAATAAATCATTTTCTGGCAATTGACTTGCTTTAATATGGCCCTAAAGTAATAAATCGTTAGGCAAAATATTAAACATCAGGGAAGAAGAGATAGTGTAACCTTATTGGCAATTTCTTTTAAGTCCTTCCTACCTAAATAATAAATTTAGGAGTTATCCAAAGGGATGGAATATTTATTATTTTTATATTGTTTAGAGGCCATGTATAGTTGTGAACTATGGAATTTGAGAATCATCATTGGTGTGTTATTTCTTAAAAATACATAAATTACAAATAAACAAATATGCAATATTAAATTAAAAAATATTCATTTATAAAGAGAGCCTTTTAGTAGGGAAACTAAAATAACATAAAACTCAAACTTCAAATTATCAACTTCTATTATTTTTACTCATTTTTTTATACTAGAAAAATGCAAATACAAGGAAATGAGTAGTCAATAGACTACAAAGAAGAAAAAATATAGTAGCTAAGGCAATACATAAAGTCTTCTATAACAACCACAAGAACCACCATACAAATCAAAAACTGACACTAGGGGCATGCAACAAGTAACAAAAAAAATTGTACATACAGAAGAATATACAACTATACATAAGCCATCATAATGAGGATCTCTAAGGCTGAAAAAATACATAGACTAAACTGCAATACATTGTACTCATTTCCTTAAAAAAAACCCTGAATCTAGAGAAGGAAACTAATGATTACAGCAGGAGTTGTAATAGGAGCAGTCATTGCTGAAATGGTAAGCTGAAACAGATGTCTTATTATTTTTACTCATTCTCATGCTAAGTAATTTGATTAGAAATGAATATATAAAAAGTATATCTACTCCCTTTCAACTCACAATTTGCACCCAAAGGATAAAAAGTTTTTACCATTCTACAAGTGTTAAATTAGATATGTATAACACTATTTTGATCTAACTACCAGTGCACAAAATCAAGGAGTAATTATATTAAGCAATAAAAAGAAGGAAAAGAAAAGCATATGCTTAATTCCAGCCCTTAACTTTAAACAAATTAAAATGATTAACTCCATAGGCAGTCCTAACCCTAAACCAAAAATGTGCCCTAAACTCTCTTCTTTCACTTCTACTTTTCCTACCTTCTCTGCCATCACATCCAGGTCTCCATAGACAAGAAGAAACTAGTGAGATAGCAATGGTGGCCATGAGTCTACAGCCCATGTAGGTAGATCAATAGGCAAGGTATGCAATGGAAGGTACCCAATCAATTTGTTTTATTTCTAAGTTCTAAAGAACCCTAAGTTATTTTAATTTACTTTGATTGTTGTATCAGGGAGGCACGCTGGGTGGGAAGATGCAAGATGAAGTTCAGAGAAGTGAAATCTGTTAGATTAAGGACAGACAACTAAGAGGGCAGGGGTGAATCAGTTGTCCAAAACTTTCTTCCAGTTAACCACTTAAATTATCTTCTTAATTTAGCAGCATAATAATAAATCAAACATGGAAATGTAATGCAATAATTCAAGAGTAGAAACACATTAACACATATGACACCAAGATTTTTGACATGGAAAACCCGGTTAAGAGAAAAACCATGGGGTGACTAACCCAAGATTGTATTCTCTATTAGAAGAATAGAAAGAACAAAATGGCACATGCCAATTCAGGCTCACTACTCGAGCACACTGCTCACAAGAGGCCCACTACCTATAGGAGACACACTGTCTACACAATAATAAGTATTACATACTTGAACTGAAGAATAGCATCTTTACCATGCTTGAGTTAGTTCCATTTAGGCCCAATCTTCTGCTCTGCCTTTCGCTCTTCTCCTCTCTACCACATTCTCATCGCCACCAGATACTATTGAAAATGACTTTACAATTCCTTATTTATACAAGACATTGACTTAGGGATAATCATCTAAGTCAGCTAACATTACAGAGCAAATACATAAATACAATATGACTTATTACAAAAAGACTTCACGCGGATCAACACACTGTCAGCCACACAGATCTAAGACTTCAATCTTTCTTTAGGAACATGCCATTCTTCACATAACATCTTCATGATCATCTGCAGGATGTGTAACTCATCTGGTCAGCCAGACTTAGGAAGAACATCATCATCCGAATCTAATTCTTCAATTACGAGCTCAATCTTCAATGCAGACCACCAACACAAACTAGACATAATCCAAAGACCTCCATAATCTTGCTTGAATCACCAAGAACATCCACATTACTTTTGCTTACTGAAATCATTCTCTCCTTCATCTGGAACCTCAAGAACACAGTCTGTCATCACTGTCATATTGGAATAGATGCTTACGGACCTCCAGACCATGAACCAATTGAGCTGTAAATTCACATTGACTTCCTAAATACTCCACCAAATCTACAGAATAAGATATTGTATTTTCGGATCTCACCGGACCTAACTATGTCACTCTATCACCTCTGAACACCTGTCAGAACTAGTTTTACTTAAGTGGCCATAATTTCTTCAGATCTTCATGCGGACCTCTAAAATCTTTACTGGATCATCTTAAGACATATCTACAAACCCTTTAAAGCGTATCCTCTGATCTTCATCTTATCAGGGATGTTTACCTCATTGTCTTCACTGTTCTTCTTTGTTCCTGATTAGGACTAATTTTCTCAATATCCTCAACACATATCTCATCCAATCCTTATCATCAATGCAATAAGAGCATCAATGACAACACCGGTTAGGCCCATACTTGCAACAATCTCCCACTTTGTCATTGATGTCAAAATATGATGTGAAAAACTATTTTAACCATCAAGACAAGAACTTCTCCTTACTGACATAACTTCCCCTATCAACAACAATCATTCACATGTCTTCTCTTCCTTTACTGCTCCCCTTCTGATCAGCAACTACTTATTTTTCACATGTCTTCTCTCCCCCTTTGACATCAATGGCAAAGGGCACATACTTGCATTACTTCAGAATCATATCAGCTACTCCCCCTGAGTAGTAGCTTCCTATCATCAATTCGGACCACAAAATATGACTGTGAGATCCACTAGACTGATGCACATTATTGCACCTTAATTCAGAGACGGAGGGGTGATAACCCCTAACTTCTCCCTGAGATACTCAAAAGAGTCCTTAGGTAGATGTTTAGTAAAAATATCTGCAATCTAATCCTTGGAAGGCACAAACTCCAATCTAACTTCATTCTTGTTCACTTGCTCTCTCAAAAAATGAAACTTAATGGATATATGTTTAGTCTTTGAATGCAACACCGGATTCTTTGATATGTTTATTGCACTTGAATTATCACAAAAGATTGTGATAGGTTCCTCATACTTCACTCTGATGTCTCTTAGCATTTGCTTCATCCACAATACTTGAGTGCAACTACCTGCTGCTGCAATATATTCTTCTTCTGTAGTGGACAGAGATATTGCCTCTTGTTTCTTGCTCAGCTAAGAAACCATCCTCTTCCCCAAAAAGAATGCTCCACCACTAGCACTCTTCTGGTCATCCACATCTCCTGCCCAATCCGCATATGTGTATGCATGAAGAGAGAAATCATGATCTCTAGGATACCACAAACCATACTCAACTCTCCCTTTCAGATATCTAAAGATCCTCTTGATTGCCATAACATGAGATTCTCTAGGATCAGCTTGGAATCTAGCAACAAGACCAACAACATTCATAATTTCAGGTCTAGTTTGAGAGAGATACAATAATCCTCTAATCATTGACTTGTACTTTTTCTGATCAGCCTTAGGAGAGTCATCATCTTTGCTCAATTTACATCTGGTTACCATGGGAGTACTCATTGGTTTTAAGTCTTCCATCCCAAATTTCTTCAACAATTCTTTCACATATTTAGTCTGATAAATGAAGATTCCTTTCTTTGTTTGAGTGATTTGCAAACCCAAAAAAAAATTCTTTTCCCCAAACATGGACATCTCAAATTTACTTTTCATTTGATTTGCAAAAATTTTGCACATACTATCTCTTCTTCTAAAAATGATATCATCAACAAACACTTCAACAATTAAGATATTTTCATGATCAAGTTTGAAATACAAATTACTGTCAGCAGTACCTTTATTGAAACCAATCTTCAAAAGATGCTTATCCAATCTTTCATACTACGCTCTTGGAGCTTGCTTGAGTCCATATAGTGCTTTCTTCAACTTGTAGACCATATCACCATGATTAGACAATTGAAATCCATTCGATTGCTCAATGTAAACTTCTTCTTCCAAGTCACCATTCAGGAAGGTAGATTTGACATCCATCTGATATACTTTGAAATCCTTGAAGGCAGCAAAAGAAAGAAATAATCTGACTGCTTCAATTCTTGCCATCGGAGCAAAAGTTTCTTCAAAATCAACTCCTTCTACTTGGGAGTAACCCTTGCAAACCAATCTGGCTTTGTTTCTAACTACTTCACCATCTTCATTCAGTTTATTCTGGAAGACTCATTTGGTTCCAATCACATTCTTATTTTTAGGTCTAGGAACAAGATCCCAAGTGTGATTTTTTTCAATTTGCATCAGCTTTTCCTCTATTTCTTTAGTGCAATTTTCATCATTGCAAGCTTCATTCACTATCTTAGATTCAATATTTGAAATCAAACAATACTCTTTAGAATCTTGAGCAATCCTTCTTCTTGTTTGTACACCTTTTCTTTTATCACCTATGATCTGATCTTCAGAGTGATTCAGTCTTACATACCTGGGAACTTTGGGAGTTTCTTGCACTTCTGATTCTTGAATAGGTTCATTCAAAACTTATCTCTTCTTCCTGATTTACCGGATCAATCTGAATCTGAATTTCAGAGGGAGCTTGGACTTCTTGAACAAAAGCATCATTTTGATCATCTTCATCATATTCATAAAACCTTGAGGGTTTTTCAATACCTTCATCAACCTTCACATTTGTACTTTCTACAATCTTCCGTAATCTTTTGTTATAACACCAATATGCTTTGCTTTGAGTAGAGTAACCCAAGAATATTACTTCATCACTTCTAGTATCAAACTTTCCTAGATCTTCATCTCTTTTAATGTACCATTTGCTACCAAAGACTCTAAAATACGTCACAGTGGGAGTGATGCCAAACCAAAGTTTATAAGGAGTCTTATCCGTATTGCTTTTGATTTGTACTTGATTGAGAGTATAGACTACAGTGCTTACAGCTTCTCTCTAATAGATCTGAGGAACATTAGCTTCCATCATCATGGTTCTAGATGCTTCTTGGATGGTTCGGTTCTTTCTCTCCACTACTCCATTCTACTGTGGAGTCCTAGGAGTAGACAACTGTCTTTTTATGCCATGTTTCTCACAGAATTCTATGAACTCACCAAATGTGAATTCTCCACCTCTATCAGACATCAGACATTTTAATTTTAATCTAGTTCATTCTCTACCATAGCCTTGAATATTTTGAATTTCTCAAGAGCTTCTGATTTATCTTTCAGAAAAGTCACCCACATCATCCGGGAATGATCATCAATTAATAACATGAAGTATCTATCACCTTGCACACTCTTGAATCTTGCTGGACCACATAGATCAGTGTGAACTAGGTCCAATAATCTGGTAGAAGATATTCTGCTTTGTTTACCCAACTGACATTTTTTGCACAAACTATTGGTAGGTTTTACCAGTCTTAGAAGATCTCTTACAGCCTGAGTGTTACTTATCTTAATGATATTATCAAAATTCACATGACACATTCTCCTATGCCACAACTAGCTTTGATCAATTTGAACAAATAGACAACTTTTACTAGTACCAACCAAGTGAAAGATATTACCTTTTGTTTGAGTACCGGATGCAATCTCTGTTCCAAAACATTTAAAGATCTTGCATTTTCTATTCTTGAATTGGAGATCATAACCATTGTCCACCAGCTATCCAACACTGAGAAGATTGTGCTTCAAGCCTTCAACATATAGTACATTACTGGTTTTGTTCTTTCCATCAAAAGAAATAGTTCCTCTACCTCTAATTCTACCAACAGAATTATCACCAAATTTTACCACTCCTCCTTCATACCTTTCCAAATCTACAAACTTATTTTTGTCACCTGTCATATGATGTGAGCATCCACTGTCAATGACCCAATCATCCTTTTCTTCAACTTGAGCAGCCATAGCTCTTTCTACAATTTTATGATTGATAGATTTAGAGGGCATTGGATCTTCTTCCTTGATGGCAATAAACACCCAGTCACTTCCGGATTTGTTTCCTGTCTCTGATTCATCATCTGTTACTCCATCATCATCATCTTCGTGAACATAGTAACATTTCTTTTGGAACCTTGACCTATTGGGATTTGGCCTTGAAAATCTTTCCAGACACTTTGAGGCAAAATGACCAATCTTATTGCAATTAAAACATTTAAAAGGCAATTTCCCTTCATACTTACTGGATCCTCTTGGCAGTCTTTTTACAATAAGGGCTTCAAGTTGAGTAGCTTCTGCTTTATCTTCTTCTAGGTCTTTTCTTGCCTTTTCATACCATGATGGTTTCTTTGAGGAGTTCTCTCCCAGATCAAACTTTTATTTTCCTTTAACAGAGGTGCCAGCTTTAAATGCAGATTCAGTCTTGGGGGGCATCTTCAAACTCAGTCAATTCAAATGCAGCCAATTTACCAACCAATTGATCTCTTGTGATACCTGAAATAGATGTAAATTCTTCAATAGAAGCAACCTTGTACTTGTAAGAATCAGGAAGGGATCTAAGAACTTTGCCAACAATCTCATCTTCATCCAAGACTCTACCAGCACCTTTAATGCCACAAACAAGCTCATTTACTCTTGGCATAAATGTAGTGATATTTTCATCTTCTCTCTTCTTCAATTTTTTGAATTTTCCTTTCAGACTCTGTAGCTTGGCACATTGAACATACTTGTCTCCTTCATACAGAAGTTCCAATTTTTTTGAAATCTCAAAAGTAGTTTGTACGTCAACAACATTTGTCAGCTTTGAATTAGACAACGCACTTAGAAGAGATTCTTAAGTCCGCAGATTGTTTTCAACATCTCTAATTTCATCTATGGTTCTTGGACCATTCTGTGGAGGAGTATATTTCTTTGAAGCCATGATCTAATACTGCATTCCCATACATTGCAAGTGACATTCCATATGACTTTTCTAAAGAGTGAAATTGGTTCCATCAAACCTCAGACTATCCTTCTTGTAGGACAACATCCTGGATCTCCTCAAGCAGTTAAGCTCTTTTGGAGGAACTTAGCTCTAATACCAATTTTAAGATTAAGGATAGACAACTGAGAGGGCAGGGGGGGTAAATCAGTTGTCCAAAACTTTATTCCAGTTAACCACTTAAATTATCTTCTTAATTCAGCAGCATAATAATAAATCAAACATGGAAATGTAATGTAATAATTTAAGAGTAGAAACACATTAACACATATGACACCAAGATTTTTGATGTGGAAAACCTGGTTAAGGGAAAAACCACGGGGTGACTAACCCAAGATTGTATTCTCTATTAGAAGAATAGAAAGAACAAAATGGCACAAGCCAATTAGGGCTCACTGCCTGAACACACTGCTCACAAGAGGCCCACTGCCTATAGAAGACACACTGTCTACAGAATAATAAGTATTACATACTTGAACTGAAGAATAGCATCTTTACCATGCTTGAGTCAATTCCATTTAAGCCCAATACTTCTGCTCTGCCTTTTGCTCTTCTCCTCTCTACCACACTCTCATCGCCACCAGATACTATTGAAAATGACTTTACAATTCCTTAGTTATAAAAGACATCGACTTACGAATAATCATCCAAGTCAGCTAACATTACAGAGCAAATACTTAAATACAATATGACTTATTACAAAAAGACTTCATGCAGATCAACACACTATTGGCCACACAGATTTGAGACTTTAATCTTTCTTTAGGAACATGCCATTCTTCACATAACATCTTCAAGATCATCCGTAGGATGTGTAACTCATCCGGTCGGCCAGACTTAGAAAGAACATCATCATCTAGAAGTAATTCTTCAATTACGAGCTTAATCTTCAATGCGGACCACCAAAATGAACTAGATACAATCCAAAAACCTCCACAAGCTTGCCTGAAACACCAAGAACATCCACATTACTTCTACTTACTGAAATCATTCTCTCCTTCATCTGAAACCTCAAGAACACAGTCTGTCATCACTATCATATTGGAATAGATGCTTGCAGACCTTTAGACCATGAACCAATTGAGGTGTAAATTCACATTGACTTCCTAAATACTCCACCAAATCTGCAAAATAAGATATTGCATTTCTGGATCTCACCGGACCTAACTGTGTCACTTTGTGACCTCTGAACACCTGCCAGAACTAGTTTTACTTAAGTGGCCATAACTTCTTCAGATCTTCATGTGGTCCTCTGAAATATTTATTGGATCATCTTAAGAGACATATCTACAAACCCTTTAAAGCGTATCCTCTGATCTTCATCTTATCAGGGATTTTTACCTCATTGTCTTCACTGTTCTCTATTCCTGATTAGGACTAATTTTGTCAATATCCTTAACACATAGCTCATCCAATCCTTATCATCAATGCAACAGGAGTATGTTGACATCAATGACAACATCGGTTAGGCCCATACTTGTAGCAAAATCCACCTGAGATGGGTGGCCACCATGATCACCAACTGAATCTCTTCCACTTTCTCCTCTTTGTCCTTGTGTTTAAGAATCCTTGAGTTAGAGGGCTGCAACATGTTTTAGATTAGTAGGAAAAAATTTTAAAAGATAAATCAATTTTTTCAGCAATCATCAGGATCCCTTGAGTAGAGGGTTGCAGCTGCAAATATCATTGGTGAAACCATTTTTTTTAATTGGTATTGTTCTTGCCATTGGTTCTTTGCTATTTCTTGGCTTCCAACGAGCATTTATCTTGTGATTAAATAGGGTTGTGGATTGTTGCCAGTCTAGAATCAAGATTATCATGCTTTAGTTTTATTTCTTCATTTCCAAGAGGATCTTACTCTAGGGTTGGAATTGGGATTATATATATATATATATATATATATATATATATATATTGATCAAGATCCAGGGTTAACTCATCTTAGTCAGTGAAGTCACTAATAGAGAATCTTATCCTAATCTATAAGGGACTTGAACATAGCACTATAGGCGTTCAAACTACAACAACCTCTTCCATGACATAAATAGTATGCAATCTTCCCATTTCCAAGCTAAATTAGGACCTTTGTTTTCACCCCTCCACCGGGTTACTATCTCACACTTACCACTATTTTGCAGTTGTTCTTTGTACAAGTCCAACAGCGCCACCTCCCACTTAGCACTCCACTATTTAAATGCACCCTTAACTATCTAATGGTTGGCAAGTACCTTTTTGATGCTTTATCTTACTTGTGATGATGGATTGGTAAGGCAAAAATAAAATATTTATCTCATGTTCATAACTGTTGCCCCATGGGACCCTAGAGATGACACAATATTGTGCTAAATTATTTCTTTCCATTGATAATAGATGAAGTAACACCAAAATGCAGCCTTTTGTAGAAGTGTAAATGGAGTAATACAATGAGAATCATGTGATAGCTCTGTTGCTAGAGATATAATTGTTATGCTAAATAAGCCAGCCATATAGAAGGCTTAATAGGGTTAGAGTTTCTATCAATGGAATATTTTCAACTCCCCATGATGTGTGCTATTTAGTGATGCAGAGGTGTTAGGTCCCCAAAGATAATCTAACAAGGTTCCAAAGGTTTCACAAACCAATTTGATAGATTCTTGACAATTCCCATTAAACAGGCCTAATCCTTGTAGTCTTGTTCAGCGACTAAACTGTACTTTTCTCCAAACTTTCCCAAAACACTCTTGAAACAAATGACTGATTTGGATACCCTCTATTGAGTTCTAAAACATATCTCAAACTCACCTACTGTTGTTTTGGACGAAATGCGACTGTCCTAACACCCTGCTGCCTTCCTACAAGGCCTAAATTGACCATTTTACAAAGGAACCCTATGAAAAACTTGTCCCACACACTTCAAACCTAAAAAAAGTCTTAGGAAAGGGTTCAAAACCAAGGATTTTCCAGGTCTTATCAGGAGGTTTGCACATTTAAGGTTTGCAATACAAAAATCTCATTTCTAGGCCTCAAAACCTAGGGCTTCCTAGATCTCCCACTTCCAATCACTTCCAGACCTCATTCAAAGGTCCAACACCATCTTATTGACCATATTAAACAACAGCAATCATAAAAATATCACCTTGTTAAGACGGATCTTCGGCTGCTATAACCATGCCACCATTCTCAATGCTCTTTTCACATGCAAACTTGACTCCAAATGGTGATCACCTCTCCCATTTACACTCCTCCTGCTTTTTCATGGTTAGAAACATATGGTACATGTTAATAAGGACCTACTCCATGAGAATCAGAATCCTACATTCATGGAAAGGTCCAAAAATGCATTGCAAACCCTCAAAATCCCTGTTTTCACAGTCAAACAGGCAGTTCCAGAAAAACAGCGATAATTTCCTCTAGGAATGGAGTTAGGACCTCAAACCAGATGCATTGGAAAGGTTATTCAATCCTCTTTCCAACCATATATGGCTTGCCTCTGTATCTGTCCGTACAGAACCGTACCAATGCTGGAAACAGCAAATTTGCAGTCAAAAGTACAGAAAAACAAGGAAAGAAAGGCAAAAACGTGATTTTTATTCATCCAACCCTTCTCCTCGGGGTATGTGAGGGTATTTGTACATATGCAAGGTGGTTTTCAACTGTCCACAACTGTTTTTCAACTGTGGGGTCGTTTTCCCCTCTTTACAACACATGTTTACATTGGTTTTACAAAATAACTCTTAGAAAACCTTGCATTGCATGACTTCCTTTGACTAGACATACTTCAAGGACCTTAACATGACTTCATTACATATGAGAGTGGTCACTTGGACCTTATTAAAAAACATGAGAAATGGTCTTTCAAGACCTTATTAACAACCATGGTCTCTTAGAACACAAAAACTTCAAAATGTGCCTTATGGGGGTTTGATGACACCTCAGGTGCTCCTGCACCATACTCCCCCTCTACAAAAGAACTCATGTCCCATGAGGAAGGACTGAAATCAACTCCACAACATTGGACAAACTCATGATCACCCTTAGGTCGGCTCCATGGACTCAAATACTGCAACATGGGCTGCCAAATTGGAATCATGACATTGTCATCTTGCAAGTTGGTCTGTACTTTGGGGATCACATCTGAATAGGACTTGTTTTCTGTCCTTGGACATGGAAATGGCATCCATCCTTCCTTCCTGCACTTACAAATACTTTCACCATGATGAGAAGCCCACATACTTGCCTCTCTCTCTATTGCAACTGCAGAATCTTTGGGTTCGTCCTTGTGTGGCATATCCTGCTCTTGCAAATTGACCACTACAACCACTGTTGTATCAGCACCTTGCACCATTGTGCCTGCACTTTTAACTTGTACAACAACCTTATCCTGCACCAAAGGACACACTACCATTCCAATCAAAATGTTAGCCTTCCAATCAATTACTAATTCATCTTTTACATCAGACTTTGGTTTGAACTTGTTTATGACAGCAGCTTGAACCTTTCTGTCAACTGGTATGGGTTCTTTCTTCCCACACATGATCACTGTATTCATTAGACCTGCATCCTCATCATCCTCAAGGAGTGGCAACAAAGTAAATGTCTTGCCTTGATTATGTATGGTATATGTATTATTCTTGCCACTATACCACACATCCCTGTCATATTGCCAGTGTCTACCAAGAAGTAAATGACAACAATTCATGGGTACTACATCACAAAGTACCTTATCCCTATATCCTCCAATAGAAAACTCAACAATAGCTTGTTCATTAACCAAGAGAGTTTGATCATCACTCAACCATGACACCCTATATGGCAACTCATGAGGAATCCTTTGTAAATTCAGCTTATTAACCATTTCATTTGAAACCATATTTGTAGTAGATCCTGAATCAACTATAACCTTACATACCTTGTCCTTGCACTTACATGTGGTTTTGAAAAGAGATCTCCTATTCAATGAATTTTTGGATGCTTGCAATGGTGTTCTTCTCATCATCAATGTCTCTCCATCTTGAACCGGGGCTGCACTCCCAATTGGAGAGTTAACACTTTCATCTACCTCCTCTTCTTGCACATATTGAATCCTCTTTTCATTCCTTCTTTCACTACCACTGGATGTAGAACTTTGTTTCATTGGACACTTGTATGCTGTATGACCAATCTCATTACAATGATAACATTTCCCAGTGAAAAAATTAGAACCTCTACCTCCACCTCTGGTGCCTCTAAATCCCCCTCTAAAATCAGAAACTTGGTCCTTACCTTTGCTTGTGTCTCCTTGGTCTTCTTGGATTGATCTTGTTCCTCTTCCTCTATTGGTATTTCCTCTACCTCTTCCTTGTCTCTCTTGCCTTCTTTGCAACTTTTCTTCAGCCTTCATAGCCAGCTTGTAACATTCTTCAACTGTCCTTGGTGTTGTGAGACTGAGTTCATCTTGGATATTGTACCTCAAACCATTGAGATACCGTGCTACCTTTTCTTCATCATCTTCCTCATGTGCTGTTCTAATATCCAACTTATGAAACTCTTCCGTATATGCTTGCACATCCTTCTCCTTTTGTCTCAGATTTTGCAGCCTTTTGTACAACTGAACATAGTAGTCATTGGGCAGAAACTTTGCCTTCAACCTCTCCACCATCTTGCTCCAAGAAGTGATCTTTGGCTTGTCTTTCTTCCACCTATCAGCCTGCACACAATCCCACCATAACAAAGCATGACCTTTCAATCTTGATTTGGCCACCTTAACCTTCTGATTTTCTTCCACTTCTTCACACTCAAAGTAGTTTTCCAAAGCCCCAATCCAATCTATAAGTTCTTCACCATCTAATTTCCCTCCATACATTGGTAAATCTGCCTTGGCTTTGTGGTCACTCACTCTAACTGCCTTAAGAAGTTTTGCCATCCTTGCATCTTCTGGATCCAATTCTTCCTCTTGTGGAACTTCTTCTCCACCATCTTCCTCTGACTCACTCTCACCTTCATCAACTCTCCTCCTCCTATCTCTGGCTTCCAATGCTGCAACTTGCTCTTTAAGGGCCTTCAACTCCCTAGCAATTGCTGATCCACCTTTTGGAGGCATCTTGCCTTCAACTATCCAAACTTTCTTCTCTCAACCTTCAAGAATCTACTCCCTTGCTCTGATACCACTATGATGCAGAGGTGTTAGGTCCCCAAAGATAATCTAACAAGGTTCCAAAGGTTTCACAAACCAATTTGATAGATTCTTGACAATTCCCATTAAACAGGCCTAATCCTTGTAGTCTTGTTCAGCGACTAAACTGTACTTTTCTCCAAACTTTCCAAAAACACTCTTGAAACAAATGACTGATTTGGATACCCTCTATTGAGTTCTAAAACATATCTCAAACTCACCTACTGTTGTTTTGGACGAAATGCGACTGTCCTAACACCCTGCTGCCTTCCGACAAGGCCTAAATTGACCATTTTACAAAGGAACCCTATGACAAACTTGTCCCACACACTTCAAACCTAAAAACAGTCTTAGGAAAGGGTTCAAAACAAGGATTTTCCAGGTCTTATCAGGAGGTTTGCACATTTAAGGTTTGCAATACAAAAATCTCATTTCTAGGCCTCAAAACCTAGGGCTTCCTAGATCTCCCACTTCCAATCACTTCCAGACCTCATTCAAAGGTCCAACACCATCTTATTGACCATATTAAACAACAGCAATCATAAAAATATCACCTTGTTAAGACGGATCTTCGGCTGCTATAACCATGCCACCATTCTCAATGCTCTTTTCACATGCAAACTTGACTCCAAACGGTGATCACCTCTCCCATTTACACTCCTCCTGCTTTTTCATGGTTAGAAACATATGGTACATGTTAATAAGGACCTACTCCATGAGAATCAGAATCCTACATTCATGGAAAGGTCCAAAAATGCATTGCAAACCCTCAAAATCCCTGTTTTCACAGTCAAACAGGCAGTTCCAGAAAAACAGCGATAATTTCCTCTAGGAATGGAGTTAGGACCTCAAACCAGATGCATTGTAAAGGTTATTCAATCCTCTTTCCAACCATATATGGCTTGCCTCTGCATCTGTCCGTACAGAACCGTACCAACGCTGGAAACAGCAAATTTGCAGTCAAAAGTACAGAAAAACAAGGAAAGAAAGGCAAAAACGTGATTTTTATTCATCCAACCCTTCTCCTCGGGGTATGTGAGGGTATTTGTACATATGCAAGGTGGTTTTCAACTGTCCACAACTGTTTTTCAACTGTGGGGTCGTTTTCCCCTCTTTACAACACATGTTTACATTGGTTTTACAAAATAACTCTTAGAAAACCTTGCATTGCATGACTTCCTTTGACTAGACATACTTCAAGGACCTTAACATGACTTCATTACATATGAGAGTGGTCACTTGGACCTTATTAAAAAACATGAGAAATGGTCTTTCAAGACCTTATTAACAACCATGGTCTCTTAGAACACAAAAACTTCAAAATGTGCCTTATGGGGGTTTGATGACACCTCAGGTGCTCCTGCACCATTTAGCCAGCTATCAAACATGGCATTAAGCAACTTAAACAATATCATACTACTTTGCCAAAAATAGGATTACTTCACATGCGAAGAAGTAGACACGCCTATGTTTTTTATACACTTTTAAATTTTCAAAGATTCATCATTTACATACATAATCATTGACTTGATCACATGGTACCTATGTGGTATTAATATATATGATGATCTATAATCTTACAGACATGCAACATACATGATTGATATTGTAACACGGACTTGACCGCATAATCTCTCTTGCTAGTTGTGCACTAAAATTATAAAGAAGGTGCTTGAGGTTGTCACACATAATAGTAACTTCTAATTTTGTTTATTGTAACTTCTTTTTCTTGGTGCTTTGCAGGAATACTATGTTCAACTAAAGAAGGTAGCAGACTGGGAAGATAGATCCTTTGGCATGAGGAAGAGCTCTAACTGGTAAACATATATCCTTTGAATTATTTTTCTGTTTAGAGGGTCAGGAGCCTTGTAAACTCCTTGTGCTTCACAGAGTGAGATATTGGGTGCTCTACATAAAATACGAACTTGATGCCAATGACAATGGGAGCTCACCTCCCAGCCATAGGACTGAAAATTAGTCCACCCCCAAGTTTGGAGGGCACATGGTAAACCAGGTAAACAAGGAAACAATACATATAGTATCACACACCAATCTATTTCAAGGAAAAAAAAAACAAATAGGTAGGTCACATATAGCAGCCCACACAGAATATAATTGCATGATTAATTTTCATTTCTACATGTTTTATCCTTCCCAAACATAACACAATACTCCCCATCCCAAAACAACTATACAACATGATGGTGACTTACATTCGACCCTTACAAATGCACATAAGAATTCACCACTTAACAGACTTTAAAATAAAATAGTTCACTATAGAATTTACAATCAAATAGAATTTTTTTTCAATTTACTACTCACAAAATTTACACCCAAATAGAAAATTTCAGCATTAACATATCTTACCACAATATGCACAAGTTTTAGACCCTACCTTAAGCACAATGTGATACAGTAGAAAATTTAGATTAAAAACCTTCCGCTCCCTCTTTTTTATCCCCAAAATCTCTCCTTCCTCCCCCTTCAGCCTTTTCCTCCTCTTTTTATTTTTTAAATTTTTTTCTATCAGCTTATGGAGGAGAAAAGTGTCCTCTCCCTCTCCTCCAGACTTCACACACCTCTCCTAAAATTTATCCAAATGTCCTCACCTTGGAGCCACATGTAAAGAGGGGGCCTCCATGTGTCTTCACCCATGGTGAGTCATGGGCTCCCAACCACCACTAGAGGATGGGATGAGGTGGGTGACACCTCACCCATTTCCAAATAATTAAAAATTTCATCACTAAAGAAAAGGTAATTTTAAGAAAATAATTTTCTTGTTCAAAAATTAATTTTCATACTTCAAAATGCCCTCCAACAATAACCTTATGACAGATGACTTTCAAATTTATAAATACAAAGGAAAATACTCTTTTTAGGGCACTTTAAACCTAGAAAAGTAATTACACAAGTAGATAAATAAATAAATAAACCTTAACAAGGCCTTACTAAAAACACATAGACGCACTGAACATGACTATAACGAACACATTCCCCATACCATACTGAACACATTCCTCATACTAAAATCAACTTCTTGGCACAATACACTACATTAAAAATCACATGAGACCTTAATCCCTCCATATGGATCAAGGTTGGTTTCACTTGTTAAGCAAAATAGGGTTTGCCATGTGACATCGGAATCCCATTGTCATCGGGGCCAACTTGCATTCTCAAGTTACAGTTGTTAGTCCATCATGTATATGCATAGTCATAGCTGAAGCAAATAAACATTACAATTTTCATCATGTAATTCACAACATAATCACTCATCGTTCATCAATTATCATACTAATATTTAATTTTCCAAATTAAATATCAATCTTTCATTTTAAAGATTAATTAAATGCACCATGATAAGATATAACTTATGTCTACCATTCAATAGAATTGCATTAAAAGAAGGTGAAATCACATGATTAGTGATGTATATATATGTATCATATCAACCATAACTTAACCATATCATCAACTGAGTCAATAAACTAGAATCGTAAAATCCTCATCATATAATAGGTCATATGAGGAAAACTATACAAAAGTTGACTCATACAATCCTAAAACAACACAAAATAATATGGATAGAAGTCACTGAGGGGTAAGTCTCATATCATAAAAAATAGTTCAATAAAAGTACTCAGAGATAGATCAAACATATAAACATAGATTAGATGAAAATAATCATCATGCACTGATCTCATATAACCTCTAATAGATGTCATCACATAGAGAACAAAAAGTTTATTGTAAATGTTCTCCAAGCAGTCTTACCATAACAATATTACAGGGGAAAGTTTGAGCGGCCCTACATATGGATTTACACCTCCACCTCAACATCTACTCAATGTCCCATGTAAATCTACCTCTATCCATGTCATTAGATGAGACGGTGTATTTCCCTGATGTGGATTGAAAATTAATTCCTCCTGAGGTTGATCAATTGCCATATTCACCAACTAGTCTGCCACACTATTCACTTCCCTATAACAGTGTGATATATGAAAGATGTTCAATTTCTTGAGAATTAATAATGTCTGTTTCATGATGTAATCCACTCTCTAGGTCTCCAATTTCCTTGACTTAACCACCCTTATAACATTTAGAGAGTCCCCTTTTATCCAAAGGTCTCTGAAATCAAGAGATAATACTAAATGGAGACTATGAAGTAGTGCTCATGCCTTTAAAATATTATTTGTTGCTTCTTGGATTTTTGTTGATTTAGCCACTAGTAGTTTACCTTCATGGTTCTTAATTACACAACCAGTTCCTAAAGGCCCTGGATTGCCTCTACAGGCCCCATCAAAGTTCAATTTTTCCATTAGATGTGTTGGTAGATTCCATCTGACTAAGGTCCTGTCCACTTTTGGTTTGTTTTCTTGGATTACGAATCCATTTGAATTAGATTCCAAAAAACTCCAGGACTTTAAAATCAACTCATCCTAGGATGTCCATTTTGAGTTATGATTGTTAGCTTTCCTAATTTTAGGAAGAACCACTTCAGATATTACCTTGTCTAGATCCTCACATAATTTTGTTTGTGTGGAGATGGATTTTCTAAAGATTGAAAAGTTCCCCTCTCGCCAAATGATCCATATCACCAAAGAAGGGTTCACATCCCATGGGCTAGAAAAGGTTGATTTTGAATGGAACTTTGGCCAACTCTTGAAGAAGGATAATAATGTCTTTGGTAATTGTGTGACCAAGTTCAGTTTCTTGAAGAGCTAGTAGTAGCATTCCCTACTGAAGGAGCATTGTTACTCAAGAGTTTTCACATTATGTTTCAAATTGTGATCATGATAATAGGTTAGCATGGATATTGATATTCATGGACTTTATTTTTATGATTATATTCTATTGTGTTCTTTATGAGTGTGGGTTTTTGTATAATGGTTAGATTAATTGATTTTTTCTAGCATTATTATAGTAATTCAATTAGCTAATGATTTTGGTTTTCTCAAATCATTTAATTATTCCTAATTGATATAGAGTTTTTTTTTCTTACTTTATCATTATGAATGGATTATTTTTATAATATGATAGAAATTAGAAAGAAATTGTATGTAAGGGTGATTGCATTCATTAGCTTAAAATTATTTTATTGGTTATTGCTTAATTTGAAATGATTATGTTGATTATGGCTTTTGGATATTTTGTACTAACAGTTGTTCCAAGTAGGTGATTGCATGACCAATGGAAATATTTGGAGGTTCTTAAGAATTTTTTTTTTGAATTCCTCGTGATGCCTTGACCAAGGCATTTGAGTGGACTAAGGTCTTTGTTGTGAGAAATGTATTTAAATTTAACATTGATTTTTAATTGTTGTTCTAAGTGATTTAGATATTCTTTGTCCTTATTATTTTTATGAAATTAAGTACCTAGGATGTTTACCTTTAGGTTAGGTACTTGTTTATGCATAGATTTTATGATATATTAAAGTTTTGACCCTTCCTAAGTCCCTTAGGAAAGAAATTGGCAAAATTTACATGGGTAAGTCAAGAGTCAACTCCTCTTAGGAAGAGGAAGATCATCTTGCATTCTTTATTTTGATTTCTCTTGTAGTGTGTGAGGATAATTTGGTTGGAAAAAAATTTAGTTCAATTTTATTATTGTGATTAAAATGTAACCTAACATGGCTCTTGCTCCCTTTCACTTCAATGTCTTCTTGGATTATACCCTCTTCAAAATCTCTCGTGTGAATCAAAACACCTCTTTGGCATTGCCCAATGGCTCCTTTGAGCCTTCAAGTGTCTCTAGAGGGCTTCAAGTGGAATCTCATGTGATTTCTAATAGAAACTGCTCCCTGGCTGATACCATCTCCAATGTCTCTCATGCAAATCTCTTGAACATTGATGTGATTAAATTGTAACCTGACATGGATCCCACTCCCTTGTACTCCACTAGCTCCTTGGCTTCTTCCTTCTCCAATGTCTCTTATGTGAATTAGAATGCCTCTTTGGCACCCTCTAATGTCTCCTCTAAGCTTTCTACTATGTCCAAGGAGCTTCATGTCAAATCTCCTGTGATTTACAAGAGAAAATGCTCTCTCAAGGCCACATCCATAGGATTTAATTGAAGGCAATAGACATACCCCTTCTACATCTATTTTATTGTAGGAAAAAGGTTTAATTGATGTCACTCTTGCATGTTAAGGAACCTTCTATGTCCTACATTGACACTACTATGCCCAAAATCAGACCTTCAGTGCCTGCTAAGGGTTTGACACATCCTTCTAGTGGCTTCAAGGAGGCGATCCCTTCAAATGGCATCCCATTTGAGGGAGGTAGAAATGAGGCACATTTGTTAGGTTTACACAAGCACTTTCCAACTCTCTCTGGGGTATCAAAACCCACTATTGTCATAGCTAGATGGGCCAACGAACATGCAAAGATAAATAATACTCCATCTCTATCTAGAAACAATGGTTGCATCTCAACTTTTGCAACACTTGTGATATTTGAGGGTTAGAATAGTTAAAAGGAAAGTTCCAAAATACCAGGGTTTTCTATAATTTCTAATGTTTTTTTTATAAACACAAAAGGTGATTCCCACCTAGACATATATTAATTAAAATAAGCTGATTACAAAAGGAGGATGGAGGCCATCCATAGTCTTTCTAAAAGTACATCCATAAAGCATACCAAAAAATGGCCATATACTGACCTTGAAATAGAAACCATCACCTTATAGTAAGCTAATACATATGTTAAACATAGAAAAAAACTTAAAAGTAGTTCATTCCACACCCTCAATGCATTAGTTGGAAGGAAGAGGGGCCATGCAGGTTCCACTCCCATGTTCACCTTCTCCCTTTCCCTCATCCTTAGATCTTCTCCATGCTTGATTGTTGGCTTGACAAAACTCATCCCAGTCATGGCCACTTCCATGTAATTTATAATGTTGTCTTAGCCAATAAAACTATTTTTCTTAAATTGGGACTTAACCAAGGTCATAATGGCTCACTAGTGTAAAAAGGATTAATACCCCTCAAATGTGCCAAGAAATCCCGTGCTCTAGAATTTGGGGATGAAGTGCTAGAGGAAGAGAAATACTAATCTACACATGCTTTGATCTGCCAATTCAATAGATTATGGCCAAGTCTTCTAGATTTGAACAACTAGATAAAATAAAATAACAACCACTCATGAAAAATTATATGGAAATATATCCATGTGCACATGAATTCTTCATTATAGCCTTTGACTACATCAAAGATCATGACTCAATTCTCTTTGATCATTTTTGGACAGAGGGTTAGCATTCCCTCTTGCTAAAACCTTTCCATCTAGCTTTTAATCCTTCTTCTAAATCATTCAATATCATACCCATTTGGGTTTGTCTCCAAAATCTTTCAGTTCAATTTTAGATCAATCCTTGTTTTAAATCCATAGGAACCTCTTTAGGTGTTTTGTTGGCTATAGATAAGGAGACTTCAAATTTCATCATACTACTTATGCTCAAATCTTAGTGGAAATGGAAGTCACTAAGGAATTTTCTATAGACATCATATTCAAAGTTGTTAGTGATTCCTAGACCCAACAATTAGACTATTAAGGACTTCCCTTCCATTGTAGAAGATGTTATGAAAAAAGGAATGTTGCTTCATCCTATCCTAAATTTAGAAATAAACCAATCAATCAAGCATCATGGTGCAAATATTCCCATGTAGACCATCTCTCAATTCAAGAAAGAAATATTATTTCAAATTCTCTAATGAACCCACCTAAAGGTTAAGAAGAGAATGATTCTACACCATCCTCAATGGCACCATCCCCTACAATTGTTGGAAGTAAGCCACACTGAACCGATGATGGGCTAGCCAAAAGGGGCTAGTAGCTCAGTTGGTAGAGCACTCTAGTAGCAAATGGAAGGTCCTAGGTTCAAGTCCTAGTTGGTCCATATGATTTGTAGCTCAACAATTGGTATCAGAGCCACACTAGGAGCCTTAGGCACCTACAGTGTGGCTTATGGGGGGATGTTGGAAGTAAGCCACACCCGAAATGACGATGGGCTAGCCACAAGGGGCTAGTAGCTTAGTTGGTAGAACACTCTAGCAGCAAATGGAAGGTCCTAGGTTTGAGTCCTAGCTGGTCCATATGAGCTGTAGCTCAACAAAAAATAATATCTTATATGAAGAATGAAAACCCTCCTCAAGGATAGAAATAGCAAAAAAAATATAGCTCCATTGGAGGTTTCCTCTACCAAGTGTTAGCATAATACAATATTACATTGTTGTAACTAGTGGTGGTTACATTGGTTATAACTGCTCTATACATTGGTTATATCGTTTTGGTTATAATTGCTCTGTAAATTGCTATGTACGTTGGTTATAACTGCTCTATCTGTTTGACTCCTCTACACTATATATAAGTGTGCATTGTATCTGCATTTTAAAATATATCAATAAAACATACTCTCCATTATTTGGTATCAGAGCGTCTAACTGATCTTGTGCAATGTGAGGCTTGTAGAAGCTTGTGTTGGAAGAAGATGCCGTATTGTAGAGGAGAAAATCACCAGTGCTGCATGTGAGAAGTACCAAACCAGTGTGTTCCAGATATGTAGATGTGTTCAATCGGAGGGTAGGAGATTACATAGCCATCTAGGAAGAACACAAAAGACATATTTTTGAAATTTGTTGTGGTCGCTACCAGTTCCAATGAGTATTCCTGCAAACTTAGCCTCTGAGTTTATTGTTATCTATTCCAGACTGTCTTTACATATCTTATACAAAAGATGTCAAGTGTTTGTAGGTGGTCTTTTCCATAAAACATTGAGTTCGAGTGTTTTGTTTGCACTCTAGAAAGTAGTTATAGAGGTGGTTGACATGGTTTGAGAAAGATAGATCACAACAAAAGTGTGTTGGTATACTGTAAGAGTTTTGTTTTTTTTTAAGCCACAAATTGATAGAGTTTGCCCAACACCAAATGTAGAGAATGTGATCAGAGTTTACCCATTATGGAGACTGCGGATGGTAGATGAAGTGCAAGTTAATTTTTTGAAATTATACTATGTGCTTGCCTAATTTGCCTTTGCACACCTTCGGCACAAGATAAATGAATAAATCTGCGATGTATAAAGTTGACAAGGTCTGGCAATACGTGATATAAGAAGTTATAGGTAACAATTATTTATATCAATTTTTTTTAAGTGTTGCTTTATATCCTAAGAAGTGTCATAGAAGTTTGGCTGTATAAGGGAACCTCTTATCTTGTTAGAGGTGAATGGTTCTACACTTGCAAAGTTCCTTATAATTATAAATTCTTTTACTTGGAGATAAGCAAGATATGGGTGAATTTTGTTTTGTGAAGGTATAATCATTCTCATATATTATTTTTATTTGGAGTAATAAGGTAAAAATTGTTGAAGGCTTAATTTGATGAAGGTTTAATAATGTCTTGGAGATATAAGGTTGATTAGTGTATGGGTCTATCATTGGTTCAAATTGACATTATGATCACGAATGCACATATGTCAAAGATAGCTTATGCTTGGGCCATCTTTTCTATTCCTGATGATGCATCCAAAGACTCATCCAAGACATCAGTTGGTTAAAGTGTAACAGGGTCATATTGGAGATAGGCGGCATCAGAGGATGGAGGATTTTCTATCATCTCAAGTTAGCTTCTCACTTTGAGATGATGCTTTGCATGAGAAGCATTTTTAGTTTTGGTTGTTTTGATTTTCTTTGTTGATGCTGACAGATTTGAAGAATGTATGTTTTGTGAAGATTTTGTTTTGGAGATAGGTTTGGGATTTGGTGTTGAGCTCAATATGGATCGTTGTCCAGTGAGCTTTAGAGTATATGATCAATAATTATACCCTTTCGCGGTCACTAGACAATGATAGAGATCTGACGTATCTCTTAGGGATTGTTGTTGAATAATTAAAGACTCTGTGATTTGAGATTTTGGGACAAAAGAGCTCAAGAACACAGCTCGAAGCTACACCTTTCTGACGGTAGATGAGACAGCATGATAGAGCCCCACTTGGTTCAAGATTTATTCTTTGGGAGAAGATCTTCTATAAAATATGTGTTCATATTATGTAATCAACTTTGTTGAGTGTATTAGCGTTCAGGGGGGTCCCTTGGTACTATTGCAGGAACAATGTAATAAGGGGGGAATGTTAGCATAATACAGTATTACATTGTTGTAACTACTGGTGGTTACATTGGTTATAACTGCTCTGTCTGTTCGACTCCTCCACACTATATATAAGTGTGTGTTATATTTACATTTAAAAATATATCAATAAAACATACTCTCCATTACCAAGAACATATCCCTTGAGAAGATCAAGGAAATAACATTCTAGATGTTCCTTCTTGTGAGGTAGGAAAAGAAGAAGGGAGATGCAATATTATTTAGAAGTGTAAGAGATCTCTAATCAAAGTTGATTAAGGCCCTCACCAAATGCTCCTATGATCCTAGACACCATTAAGGGAGAGGAAGATTCAAGATTAATCATGTCTTTTTATCATCATTTTCCATCTACTTCAAGTTGCTTATGCTTGGCTTATCCCTTTGTATTTTATTTTCTATCAATATAGTATGGATATTGATGAATTTTGGATGGATTGAAATGAGCTACAAATTGGGATTTGATGGGACAATGGATTGATTGAAGGATCAAAATAAAATTTCAACGAACCATTTCATAACATGGAAGTAATTTTGAGGTAGGTTTTTCTATTTTGTAGAATATATATTATATATCCAAATTAAATCTAGATTGCAATTAATATTTCTTGTAAAAATCTTGAATTTTAGTGTCTTGGTATGCATTTTGGGATGGGAATTTTGTGTTGGTGTAGCTCTTTGAATTTGATTCAGATCAGCCCATATGTGGGGTTGAGGAGGAGTGAGGCCTCATTTTAAGAAGCTTTTGGTACGAGTTACATAAAACATTATACGGCTCTTGTGATGGTGGTGTTTGGCTGTGAATCTGTTATGGATGGATTTGGAAAAATGGTTGTGTTTGGGTGTGAATTTGTTATGATAAGAAATTAGAAAAAAAAGCATTGTTTTACCTATGTTATTGTTGTGGAGGAATGGTTGAATGGAGGTATTTTGTTGAGTTGGGAAATGAAAGTTATTTTGTGGAGATTATTATCTCTTGAGGAGATATGATACTATTCTTATCCCCATTGGAGTGTATCCCCTCTTCTCCCATTCTCCATTTGTGATTCATATGTATTGTTTATGCCATTGGAGTTTATATGTTTTCTATGTACACTTTGTGTTTGTTATTTTTATATGTTTAAAGTGAAACTAGGTTTTCCTAAGAATCTACTAGATTGGGAGTCAATTTGTATTCAAACCCTATGGATGGGAGGAGAGTAACTCCTCTGTTGGTTGAATGTAATGATTAAATTTTATTTACAGATTTATTAGAGAATGTGAAGAGTTGGCTGAAAATTTTGTAAGAGGTTTTTTGATTAATTCTCCATGTGAGGTTGATTATACTTATTGTTGTAAAATATGATGTTGAAGATCTAATGTTAATCCTTAAATATTAGTTTGGGCAATGAAATATTGTATTAGCAAAAAGATATTGATTAATTGAAATATTTTATTTTTCATAAAGTTGTACTATACATATGTTTCTAGAAAAAGGAACAGTAATAGTTTGCATTTTGCAAAATTCATGTCCTTGAAAAATACATTGACAAATCTTAGTATTCTCTTCTCCTAAAACACTTGTTTGTAAACTATGGATTCTATTGAAATTTTTTGGAATCTAAAATTTTTATATATAAATCTTCTTCATTTTATTCAGAGATCTTGATTAAATATCTTGTTGTAGATAGAAGAACAAACTATTGGAGCTGAGATCTCTCAGACGTCGGCAAGTATCTAGACGAGCCATGGAATCTACAAAAAACAATTTCGCTATAATGCAATAATTCTGTTTAATATAAACTTGCAATTACCAGATCATAAATGAAGTAGTTCGGTTCTGATACCATGTTGGAGATGAGGATCGAATGGACAAAATGTTGGCACTAGAACGGGGAACGAATGTCAAGAAATTGCATGCCCTGCAAGTAAAAAAGAATACATAATATGCAAACCACGAATTTAAAAGAGATTGGAATAAAACCAAGCTTAATGAATTATGAACAATAAGAGTGTACAAATAGGCGAGGTGTTTGTGTCGAATCAGAAGTTGACTTCAACACTCAAAGAGTGGTAGCATTTTTTCTCCACCAAGTGGCAAGAAAGAGGTGGCACATACCTTAGAAGAGTTTTGAACAACTCTCCAAATTGCCACATACCTACCTAAAATTGTTTAACGCCATTTGTAGTTTACATGTATAATTACTTATTAAATAACAAGTAATAATATTAATATTCTACTCTAACAATTGACACAGTTCTTGAGAAATTTAAACCAAAAGACTTCACTTTTATTGATTTTGATAAATTGAACAATAATCTTTTTACAATTTCTATATTTTTTAAATGTGAATTGAAAGGCAGTTAAATGACCAGACTGTCATAAAATTTTCATATGACAGTCCGGGTGAATGTCAAATTCCAGGCCTCAATGTCTACCTTACTAAAAACCACAATATATATTTGTCAAAGAGTATAAGCTTTACTCTCATTGTATATTTATGAGATAATTAAGCACAGATTCCACTTTAGAGAACAGACAAGATTTTTAAGCCCTCATAAACGGGACAGCCATAGAGCACAACTCTGGGATTGACTAGACTTTTCTCTAGTTTATTCCGTCCATATAACACATCGTCCACCCGAAATTATTCTTCTTGTCAATTACGTGTTTATGAAGAGTCTTTTTTTACTGGTAATTCCGCTATGGTTGTCATGAAGGGATTTCGTGTTGGTACTTTGTTTTAACTTGATACTTGCACTTACATAGACTATAATAGTTCTTTTAGTACATGTAGTGAAGAGATCTCTAGATTCCACATCTTCACATTGGAACCTATTTTGAAGAGATCTATTGTATCTAGTTCTAAAGGTCATGCATTTTGGGTACCTTAGCATGCTCTTACCTCAAAGATCAAGTTATCCACTAAGAAGACCATGTTTCGGCACTATCTTATGGGCCATATTTGTGAGAAAGCTTTGTACACATTAAAATAAGAATCTTGTAGAAGAGCATGTTGATTTTTCTCTTTAGTTTGATCTTTTTGACCATCATATAAATATGGAAAACAAAATTGTGTTCAATTTTATTCTAGTTCTTATAGATCTTTTAGCTTGTTGGATCTTATTCATTCTAATGTATTTGGTCCTATAGATGTTCATTCCTTGTATAAATCTTTGTATTATGTATCATTTATTGATGATTATTCTAGGAGGACATGGGTTTATTTTCTAAGAAGTAAATTTTAGGTCTTTATTTAGTTTATGGATTGTAAAGCTATTTTTAAAAACTAGACTAATAGAAAAATTAAGGTTCTGAGATCTAGTAATGGTGGTGAGTATTGCCCTATAGAGTTTGATAGATTTTGTAATAAGAATGACATAGAAAGTCATAAGCCAACTCCATACACCACATGGCTGGATGGAGTTATGAAACACATGAATAAAATATTGATGGAGAGGGCTAGGAGTATTCTCAATAGGTCTATCTTGGAAAAAATATTATTTATCTAGAAGTGGTTAATACTATATGTAATCTAATCAATCAATAGTTCTCCAATATCAACATTTGTGTAGTAAATCCCCATGGACATTTGAATAGGAAAAATCTAGCATCTCACAATCTTCATGTATTTGGTTGTGAAACATATACTTATGTGCTCAGGGAGAAGTGGTCAAAATAGGACAATAAGTTTTTGAAATGTATCTTCATTTCTATGCCATTAGTGCAAAAGGGCACAAGATGAGAATTCAAGATTAATCTTGTCTTTTTATATTTTTTGCCAGCTACTTCCAGTTGCTTATGCTTTTTGTATCAATATAGTAAGGGTGTTCCTACACTTTGTCCTTAAAAAAATTATTGATGAATTTTGGATGGATTGAAATGAGCTATAAATTGGGATTTGATGGGACAATGGATTGATTGAAGGATCAAAATAAAATTTCAAGGGAACATTTCATAACATAGAATCAATTTTGAGGTAGGGTTTTCTATTTTGTAGAACTTATATTATGTATCCAAATTAAATGTAGAATGCAATTAAGATTTATTGTAAAAATCTCTAATATTAGTGTTTTGGTATGCATTTTGGGATGGGAATTTTTTTGTTGGTGTAGCTCTTCAAATTTGATTCAGAGCAGCCCATATGTGGGGTTGAGGAGGAGTGAGGCCTCATTTAAGAAACTTTTGGTATGAGTTATATAAAACATTATATGGGTCTTGTGATGGTGGTGTTTGGTTGTGAATCTGTTATGGATGGATTTGGAAAAATGGTGGTGTTTGGATATGAATTTGTTATGATAGGAAATCAGAAAAAAAAAAGTGGTTTTTTACCTATGTTATTGTTGTGGAGGAATGGTTGAATGGAGGTATTTTGTTGAGTTGGGAAATGAAAGTTATTTTGTGGAGATTATTATCTCTTGAGGAGATATGATACTATTCTTATCTCCATTGGAGTGTATCTTCTCTTCTCGTCTCCCATTCTCCATTTGTGAATCATATGTGTTGTTTATGCTACTAGAGTTTATATGTTTTCTATTTACACTTTCTGTTTGTTATTTTTATGTGTTTAAAGTGAAACTAAGTTTTTCGAAGAATTTACTAGATTGGAAGCCAGTTTGTATTCAAACCCTATGGATGGGAGGAGAGTAACTCCTTTGTTGGTTGTATGTAATGATTAAATTTTATTTGTAGATTTATTAGAGAATGTGAAGAGTTGGTAGAAAATTTTGTAAGAGGTTTTTTGATTAATCCTCCATGTGAGGTTGATTATACTTATTGTTGTATAATATAATGTTGAAGATCTAATGTTAATCCTTAAATATTAGTTTGGGAAATGAAATATTATATTTGCAAAAAGATTTTGATCAATTGAAATATTTTATTTTCCATAAATGTTGTTCTATACACATGTTTCTAAAAAGGAAGAGTAAAAGTTTGCATTTTGCAAAATTCATGTCCTAGAAAAATACATTGACGAATCTCAGTATTCTCTTCTTCTAAAACACTTGTTTGTAAACTCTGGATTTCTATTGAATTTTTTTGGAACCTAGAAATTTTATTTATAAATCTTCTTCATTTTATTCAGAGATCTTGATTAAATATCTTCCTATAGATATAAGAACAAACTATTGGAGCCAAGATCTCTGAGACGTCTGCAAGTATCCAGACGAGCCATGGAAGCTAAAGAAAATAATTTCGCTATAATGCAATAATTCTGTTTTATATAAATTTGCAATTACCAGACCATTAAATGAAGTAGTTTGGCTCTGATACCATATTGGAGATGAGGATTGAATGGACAAAATGATGGCATTGGAATGGGGAATGAATGTCAAACAATTGTATGCCCTGCAAGTAAAATAGAATACATGTAAGGAAATGAGACACCGGATTTATCGTGGTTCACCAAACTTGGCTACATCCACACTGAGCAGAGGAATTGTATTGATAATCGAATTGTGTTTTACAATGAGATATCAAGCATATATAATGCTTCGTTATACATCACAAGAGGAATGTGAAAGGTCAAGCAATTGGCGGGAAAAGATGTGTCCGTTGGTCTTCATTTCCTTACAATCTCCCACTTGAAGGTCAACGGATGCTGCAACTCGCCAATCATTCCCCTGCTCTAAACTTCTGATTACTTCTTCTTAACAAGACCAAGAGAAGTCCTGGCACATTCGAACTTCTCTTTGGGAACAACCTTGGTGAAAATGTCTGCCGGATTGACCTTTGTGTCAATTTTTGCAACTTGTAACTTGCCCTCTTCAACTACATGACGAATGAAATGAGCATGTATGTCAATATGCTTAGAACGACGCTGAGATGAATGATTATGAGCCATAAAAATGGCGCTGCGACTATCACAAAACAAAACATAGTCACTTTGTTGACATTTCAAATCACCAAACAACTGCTGTAACCAAATCATCTCCCTAGCACCTTCGGAAAGAGCCATGTACTCAGCTTCGGCAGAAGAAAGAGCAATAGAATGTTGCAGCCTTGAGACCCAACTAATGGCAGCTCTAGCAAACATAAAAACATAGCCAGTAGTAGATCTCCGCTTATCTAAATCTCCAGCAAGATCAGAATCAGTGAAACCTTGCAGCTGTGCCTTATTGCCACCAAAACACAAAGCATAATCAGAAGTACCTTTAAGATACCTTAATATCCATTTGACAGCTTCCCAATGAGGCTTACCGGGATTGCTCATGAACCTGCTCACAACTCCCACTGCATGAGCAATATCGGGACGAGTGGAGATCATAGCATACATAATGCTACCAACAGCTGATGTATAAGGAACACTTTGCATAAACTCTTTATCCTCTTGTGTTTTTGGACACAAATCAGAAGATAAACGAAAATGGGCAGCAAGAGGAGTAGAAACAACCTTTGCATCAGCCATACCAAATCTGTCTACAACCTTGTCAATGTACGCCTTTTGTGACAACATGATCTCCTTCTTTTGTCTATCCCTAGTGATGGTCATTCCAAGAATCTTCTTGGCTGGGCCTAAGTCTTTCATAGCAAATCTCTTAGCTAATTGAGACTTTAATTCAGAAACAATTTTCATACTTGTGCCGGCTACCAACATGTCATCAACATAGAGCAAGAGAATGACAAACTCACCATTAGGAAGTCGCTTATAGTAGACACAAGGATCTGATTCACATCTTAAGAAGTTATGCTCAGTCATAAAGCGATCAAACTTGAGATACCATTGGCGTGGGGCTTGCTTGAGCCCATACAAGCTGCGCTTCAATCTGCAATAAAGATGTTCCAGTCCCTGTTTCTTAAATCCTTCCGGTTGTTCCATGTACAGCTCTTCATCAACATCACCATGTAAAAACGCTGTTTTAACATCCAACTGATCAAGTTCAAGATCCCAAACTGCAACCAAACCCAAAACTGCCCGGATTGTGGTCATTCTCACAACTGGTGAGAAAATCTCATTAAAATCTATGCCTTTCTGTTGATCATACCCCTTGACAACTAGTCTAGCGCGATAGCGCTTGTTGCCTCCATCTTCCTCTTTCAACTTGTATACCCAACGGTTTTTCAAGGGTCTTCGATCAGGCGGAAGTGGCACTAAATCCCAAGTGTTATTTGCCTGCAATGAATGCATTTCATCTTGCATCGCTTCTTGCCACTTCGAAGAATCAACTACCTTGCAAGCCTGTTTATAGGTAGCTGGTTCAGGTTGATCAGAAATCAATGATTCTGGCTGTGCCTCCTCTGAATATAATAACTCATAATCAGAAAATTTAGAAGGACGTCTCCTCTCCCGGGTAGACCTCCTTAACTGAGAAACCTCCTCTTGCAAATTTGAATCATCTAGATTCATTCTGTGTAACTGGTTTTGAATATTTGCTATGTCATTTTGCAAATTAGCCTTGTTCTGAACAATGTCTTCATGACTCTGCCTCTGAACACTTCCTTGTTGCACAGTCCCTTGCATCTGTATATTTCCTTGTGCTATTTCTCCAATGTTCTGCCCCTGCACACCAATCGGCTGAGGCAACAAAAACTGAGAATGTACTGGAGGCAGTGTATGGGCCATATGAGGCTGCGATGACACATGTGGCAGCGCTCTATCCAAAGGAGGCTGCATAGTATTTATCAGAGGCTGCGTGTGAGTGGTGGGAGGCAGCGATGAGTTTAATGAGGGCTGCATTACACATAAAGGCAGCGAACTATGCAAAGAAGGTTGCGTTGGATGTGAGGGAGGCAGCATGGATGTTAAATCACTTCCAACGTGAGCTGTGGGGTTTGAAAAAGGTTGCTGTGTAGGAGTTAGAGGCAGCGAACATGTTTGGGTTGGGTGCACAACAGGGGTGCTACCATTTAAAGATGCCGAACTTACATTTAATGGCTGTGTAAAAGAAACACCATTATCAAACAAATCAATATTAACATATTCTTTTGAAGATGTACTATCTCTGTGCAAACCTGGGAAAACTCTTTCGTTGAAGACGACATCCCGACTGCGAGTGATCTTTTTGGCGATGGGATCCCATAACCTGAATCCATACTGATCCTCGCCATACCCAACAAAGATACACTTCTGCGACTTGGGATCCAATTTGGATCATTTCTCATGAGGAATAAGAGCAAACGCTTCACATCCGAACACCCGTAGATGACTATAAGAAATACGCTTGCCCAACCACCTTTCCTCGGGAATGTCAAGATTTAACCGAGATGAGGGAGCTCGATTAATGAGGTAAACTGCTGTGTTGCAAGCTTCTGCCCAGAATTCTTTTCCCAGTCCAGCATTGGAAAGCATACACCGTGCTTTTTCCAAAATCGTTCTATTTAGCCTCTCCGCAGCCCCATTTTCTTGCGGTGTATAAGGAACAACTTTGATTCTTCGAATACCATTGTCAGCACAAAAACTATCAAATTCTAGTGAACAAAATTCGCCGCCATTATCAGTTTGCAAACACTTGATATTATGCCCACTCTGATTTTCAACTAGAGCTTTAAAAATTTTGAACTTGCTGAACACTTCAGATTTTTTGTTAAGCATAAAAATCCAAACTTTCCTAGTGCAATCATCAAGGAAAGTTAAAAAATAATTAGCACCTCCAAGAGAAGTTACCTCAGTTGGCCCAAAAACATCTGAATAAACCAGCTCCAAAGGTGAGGTGTTCTTCTCATGACCCGTCTTTATGAAGCTGATCCGCTTCTGCTTGCCATAGAGACAATGTTGGCAAAAATCCAAATCCACGGATTTCAACCCCGGTAGTTGTTCTCTTTTGATCATGACTTCAAGACCTTTTCTACTCATATGTCCAAGCCGTTGATGCCACAGCTCGGTTTCGCTGTCCGTCACTGTCATAGCAGCTCCCACTTGAGAGTCATTCTCAAAAACATATAAACTGCCCTCTCTATTTCCTTTGGCAATCTGCATGACACCTTTAGTAACCTTCCATGAATCTGGATAGAAGGTAGTATTGCAGCCTTGTGAGAACAATTGGGTTATAGAAATCAGATTCTTTTTCAGTTTTGGGACATGCCTAACATCTTGCAAAAGCCATTTGCTTCCATTTTTAGATTGTAGGAGAACATCACCTTTACCAATGATGTCCAATGAATTGTTATCCCCCAAGTAAACCTTCCCGAATTGTCCTCCTTGATAATTAGAGAAGGCATCCGTGCAAGAGGTGGCATGAAAGGATGCGCCCGAATCTAGAACCCATGAAGCTGAAGTGGTTTCACTTACGGACAAAACCAAAATATTATCACCCTTGTCATAAACAGCATTGACCTCGCTGTCTTTAACCTTCTCTTGCGCCTTCTTATAGGAATAACAATTTTTCTTGGTGTGACCGGGCTTACCGCAGAACCAACAGTCACCAACTCTACCTCTGGATTTTGACCTCTTCGCTGATTTTGATCTTCTTCTGTTATTGTCTTTGCCTCTATTATGAGGCCTTCCTCTACTAACAGCGGTTAAGGCTTCACCGGAAGATATTTCTTGGTTCTTTCTACGCATATCTTCACTAAGGAGTGTAGCTGCTACATCATCAAACACCAATTTTGTTTTGGCTGAAGCTGAAGTACTTATGGCCATCACGACACCTTCCCAGCTGTTGGGCAATGAGCATAGCAGCAAGATTGCTTTAATTTCATCTTCCAACTTTATCTCCACCGAGGTCAATTGGGTAAGTAAGGTATTAAACTCATTCAAATGGTTAGACATAATTCCGCCTTCTTTCATTTTCAGGTTATAAAGCTTTTTCATGATAAAAACTTTATTAGATGCTGAAGCCATCTCATACATCTTACAAAGTTTATCCCACAGCTCCTTCGAAGTCTTCTCTGCTGAAACATTAAACAACACATTGCTGGACAGCGAGAGGAAAATCGTAGCTCTTGCCTTCTTATCCATCTTGTCCCATTCTTCATCCGTCATTGAGCTTGGTTTCTTTGCTACCCCTTCAAGCGCAAGTGAGAGGTCTTGTTTTATCAGCAAAGACTCCATATGTACTTTCCACAGTCCAAAATTCTGACCGGAGAACTTCTCAATCTTCGGTTCCTCCATGGCTCGAAAATCCAACACCGATTTTCGCAATCAGCTATACCGTCACCGTACAGCTCTGATACCAATTGTTAGGACTAAAAGTAAAACTCAATTGCCGAAAGAGAAGTAAAAACAGCGCACAGATGTAATTAGAAAGCAAACAGAAAATGAGACACCGGATTTATCGTGGTTCACCAAACTTGGCTACATCCACACTGAGCAGAGGAATTGTATTGATAATCGAATTGTGTTTTACAATGAGATATCAAGCATATATAATGCTTCGTTATACATCACAAGAGGAATGTGAAAGGTCAAGCAATTGGCGGGAAAAGATGTGTCCGTTGGTCTTCATTTCCTTACAATCTCCCACTTGAAGGTCAACGGATGCTGCAACTCGCCAATCATTCCCCTGCTCTAAACTTCTGATTACTTCTTCTTAACAAGACCAAGAGAAGTCCTGGCACATTCGAACTTCTCTTTGGGAACAACCTTGGTGAAAATGTCTGCCGGATTGACCTTTGTGTCAATTTTTGCAACTTGTAACTTGCCCTCTTCAACTACATGACGAATGAAATGAGCATGTATGTCAATATGCTTAGAACGACGCTGAGATGAATGATTATGAGCCATAAAAATGGCGCTGCGACTATCACAAAACAAAACATAGTCACTTTGTTGACATTTCAAATCACCAAACAACTGCTGTAACCAAATCATCTCCCTAGCACCTTCGGAAAGAGCCATGTATCCGGTGTCTCATTTTCTGTTTGCTTTCTAATTACATCTGTGCGCTGTTTTTACTTCTCTTTCGGCAATTGAGTTTTACTTTTAGTCCTAACAATACATAATATGCAAACCACGAATAGAAATGAGATTGGAATAAAACCAAGCTTAATGAATTATGAACAATAAGAGTGTACAAATAGGTGAAGTGTTTGAGTTGAATCAGAAGTTGACTTCAATGCTCAAAGAGTGGTGGGAGGTTTGCTCCACCAAGTGGCAAGAAAGAGGCGACACATACCTTAGAAGAGTTTTGAACAACTCTCCAAATTACCACATACCTACCTAAGATGGCTTAACGCCATTTGTATTTTACATGTATAATTACGTATTAAATAATAAGTAATAATATTAATATTCTAGTTTACATGTATAATTACTTATTAAATAATAAGTAATAATATTAATATTCTACACTAACAATTGACACAGTTCTTGAGAAATTTAAACCAAAAGACTTCACTTTTATTGATTTCGATAAATGGAACAATAATCTTTTTACAATTTATAGATTTTTTAAATATCAATTGAAAGGCATTTAAATTACCAGAACGTCATAAAATTCTCATAATGACAGTCCGGGTGAATGTCAAATTCCAGGCCTCAATGTCTACCTTACTAAAAACCACAATATATATTTGTCAAGAGTATAATCTTTACTCTCATTGTATATTTATGAGATAATTAAGCACAGATTCCACTTTGGAGAGCAGACAAGATTTTTATGCCCTGATAAACGAGACAACCACTGGAGCACAACTCTGGGATTGACTAGACTTTTCTCTAGTTTATTCCGTCCATATAACACATCGTCCACCCGAAATTATTCTTCTTGTAAATTCCGGTTATTTATTGTTCTTGTCAATTACGTGTTTATGAAGAGTCATTTTTTACTGGTAATTCCGTCTATATGATAAGCAGCAATACGTCCCTAAGTATATAATAGTTATGATAGTTTGCCCCGCAATATTAAATTTAGTATATTTGTTTAAATTGTTTATAAAAGATATGTTTTCGTTGACATGTGGTAAGCTAGATTCAAAATAGTATTGTACAGAGGAATTCGAAATGGAAGTCCATCCATCGAATTTTAGATTGCTGTGTACGCTTTTGCTAGTGATGGCTTATCTTTTGGAGGGAGGCTCTGCTTTAGGAGTTAACGGGTACAGTCGGATGCCATCAATTCTGAGGAAGAATCGACTGCGTGCTAGATTTCTGGAGAAGTTAAAGAGACCTCGGAGAAGACATCACAAACGACTTAGACGTGGGCATCATGATAGATCAGGCTTCGAACTTCAAAGCTCTTGTGGTCTACATGGAGGTAGTGTCTTAGTTTCTCATTAATCCGTATTCTGTGCGTGTTATGTTACAGAACAAGTTGAGTAGGTTCAGTCATATTTTGTTGGACTTGTTCTTTGATAACTGTGTATGTTATGACAGTTTCTCATTAATTCCGTATTCTGTGCGTGTTATATTACAGAACAAGTTGAGTAGGTTCAATCATATTTTTTTGGGCTCGTGTGTTGATAAGTATGTTATTAGGGCTAATTGTGGTAAGGTATGTAGCACCGTTTTTATGGGACGTCAATGCCATTTGGAGTAGAAGAGTGGGCGTATGCAAATGCGAGCGGAAAGGGTTATTTCATATCCACGCAGGCCTTGGCCGATTATGCGACTGTCATTGTCGATTTTAAGAAAACATGAAACGCTGAGGATTGTCCAGTCGTAGTGTTTGGTGGATCCTATGGTGGAAGTTAGTAGGATTTCTTTCACACGAAAATATTTTCTGTTGGAAGCAAGTGGGATTCAATCATTGAAATGGTATTGTGCAGTGCTAGCTGCATGGTTTCGCCTCAAGTATCCGCACCTAACAATCGGCGCCCTCGCATCATCGGCACCTCTCCTTTAGTTCGACGATATCATTCTCACTTATGGTTATGGCAGCGTTGTCCCAACGATTTCAGAGTATGTTCATTCATCTCTTTCCGCTTAATCTCACCCTTGTGTGATCTTGTGTGCTCAATGTATTAGTTGCAATCATTGTATTGACTTTTCTGATGATCATTGTTAAGATAGCTTGATTACTTCATCATTCCAAAATAGTGTTTTTCAAATGGAATTGATTGATGATTTATCATAGGTAATTTATTAAAAGAAATTTAGTAATTTGAGATTGTGTAATGGTTATAGAATGTTAGGTCATTTCAATCACGACGCCCTGTGCAGGTAAGTGTGCAATGCAATATGTAAATTTCACAGTTGTAACGTGAAAAATAAATATTCATTTAATTTTTATCCATTAATGTCTTGAGAAAAATCATTAAGGTTTTACAGAAGGTGTAGTTATAAGTAAACTTGTCACCAAGGTTACTACTAGATGGGGTAGTTTCTGCTACGCAATAAACTTTTTATTTATTTTTCTATGGGATCAAATACTCAGGATGAAAGTGGAGTAATCACTAGTTGGCCATTGGGAATTTGTTCCTCACTTGCTTCATCAATAATGGCTTCACCCTTATCTTTTTGTTATGTCCCCTCTTCACCTTGTTGGCCAATCCCAATATCTAAAATGTCCTCTTGTGGCAGGACTTCTTGATGTGTTTGTTTCCCCCTTTTGAGGGTTTGTGACAGTTTCAACTTTTCGCTGTGCACCCTCTATTTCCTCTTCCTTCTTAAGCATTTCTTACCCTTCTCTATTGTATGTCTATAGCAGAGATGGAAAAAGTTAGTGGCAATAACTTTGATCTATAAATTTTTCAAGATGCAACATTTTCTCATAGTATCTAGATCCAAACTAGCTGCAATGTCAGCAAATGATTGACAGTGTTAGATATAAAAGAAAGAAGTCTTATCAATGTTTTCTTGTAAAGTTCTATGTTATTGAATGTCTAAATAATATTGCATAAAAACCCTTTAGGAAAAGTTGGGCAAACTATACCACAATAAATCCGTAGTTAATAAGCTTTTTCTATAGAAGTCATAAACTTTATGGATGTGTGATGGTGATTCTATTGCTAAACTCTTGAATGCATTCAACATGATTATAACCAAATTACAATCCATGGGCTTGAAGATAGAAGAGGAAGATCGATGCTTGACGCTTTTGTGTTATTTTCCATACTCATGGGATAACTTGGTAATGGCTATTAAGTTCATTATCACATAAATGGTGCTTAACAAGGGTGTGGGTACTCTTCTCTTTCATCTTGAGATGAGGGGAAAGATTGCAAAACCTACCAAGGAGGCCTTGTCTATTCATAACTAGTCTAAAGAATAAGGTAAGAATAAGCAGAACAAGAAAACCAAGAATAGGTTTAAGCCTCACGTGAAGTCCAAGGAAAAATGTTGGAATAGGATAAGATAGGCCAATTAAAAATAGAGTCAAGGAGGAGAAAAAAAGAAAAGGGCTAAATATGATGATTATTAAATGATAAATCTTCTTAACAAAAATGTAGGAGATGGTCTTTTATATTCTTTGTTGGTGTATAACTCACATGAGTTATTCACATAACCATAGTTAGGCAGTTTTCTTCACATGTGGAAAGACTAATTACACTCTATGAGTCATTAGTAGATGTGTCGCCCCATATTTGACACATCGCCGCTACATTTGAGGGTGGTTGAACCTTGAGCTATTCTCTTGGTTCCATTTTTGCTACCTTTCCTATTCTTGTGGAGTATTGTTTCCCAAACTTCACTTATTTATACCAGTTCATTTGTAATCCAAATTGTTCATTTTCAATACATTGCAATCTCGTGTTTGATTTTTGCTCCACGATCTTGGTCTTCCGCTCTCACATGGTATTAGAGCAGGTGGAAGAGCATCAAATCACCATTTTCTTGTTGATCGAATCACTCCATTGTCGCGAATCTCTGTAGCCTCATTTACACGCAAGTCTCCATCTAGCCTTTTATCACTGCGATACGAGGAACCTTGTCAAATTCTGACACCTCAATAGAGGCAAGGATTAGCGTCGTTAATATTTATTTGAAAGCATATTTCAATGCTTATTTGCAGGTTGAATATGCCTCAAAGGAGGCACTGTGATTGATTGGTTTGCTGTGCCTTTGGCAAAGCATATTAATTGTTGTTCATAGCTCATCAAACCTCACCACAGTGAGGCTGAATCATAGCATTGAAGGCTCACAAGGAAGGCCGAACTTCATCCTATTCGGTCCTGCATCAAAGGCCGAAGCCAAGCCTTGTAACCTGTATCCAACGATGCCTTAGAAGGCTTGATTTTCTCAGTGACATAGTCAGTTACACAGTGGCATGTTTGCCATGTTTGAGTGTTGAGGGAGCTTCTGCCTTGCATCGACGTGAAATACCTATCGGCCCACGTTTGTGACTATAGTCAATGCCTTTGTAGGAAGGAAGATTGGAGTTCAAACGGCTCCAAAAGCCACATGGTAGAAAGAGGTGGAAGTGCATTTGAAGGCACGTGGGTGCCAAGTGCCAGAAGGAAGCAACGACCATGAAGTTTAGAGCTACGAATGTTACCATAGGGGGGCTAATTATTTTCTCTTACAAAGTTTTTTTTCTCCAAAAATTGTTGCATGCAATTTTATTTTTTCAAGCACATTGAAATTTTTTGAGAAGTTGTAATTTTTTTTGCATATGCAAATTTTTTTAAGAAGCCATAACTTTTGCATACGAACTCAAAATTGAGTCGTTGAAAAGGAAAAAATGCTTCATGTTTAGTCCTCTTTCATTCTAGCTTATCATTGCACTATCATTATAAAGTACCAGTTTAAGTTACGTGTAGAGTGACAAATACACTTCATCTATTAATTGCACAATCTGGGGGGGAAACAACACATAATCAAGGGGGGGAATCTAGTGTGTTCATATTGCACACTTCCTAGAGAAGTGGTTTTTTATGTGGGTGTGTTACCTTTTTTCACATCTTCACTTTCACTTTCTTTATCTCTTTCTTTCAATTTTTCTACATCTACTATCTAAGTGACTAAAGGCATCATGGAGTCTACAGTTCCTATTCCTCCTCTAACACCTTTCAATTATCATGATTAGAAGATTAAAGTTGGTCTTGTACTAAGAAATAAGGACCTATATAGGATAACTATGGGAACATAAAAAGAACCTAATGCAGCTAAAGAGAAAGAGAAGTTTTTCAACAAATGTGATCAAGCATTTGGCTTTCTGTGTTTAAATCTATCTCCAAAATTATTGTTTCATGTCAAAAATTTAACTAAACCCTATGAAGTGTGGGATACTTTAGAGAAACTATTTGGAAAAATTGATGAACTCATAAGTCATGAATTGGAAAATCAACTCTTAGGTCTTAGTCCTAGAAGTTTCATAACTTTAGAAGATTTCTTCACAAAGTTTAAATATTTGAAGTTATAGTTAAAAGATTGTGGAATTGACAAGAAAGAGGATCAATTAATCCTTTCAGTACTTTCCAAATTAGGTCCAGAATTTTATGTGTTTGTATCAACTTTCTATTCTACTAAAAGTGCTCTTGGAGCATCATGGAAAATGTCCACTCTAGATAAATTCATTTCTAATCTCACAAGGGAATAGGAGAAACTAATTTAGATGGGTTCTTTGAAGTCTATGAAGCCTCAAGCTCTAATCACAGGGAATGACAAGCAACAAACTTCAAATGGGAAGAAAAACACTAAAAAGGACACGGATGATAAGAAAGTAGATAAAATTGATGATTTCAAAAAGGATAAATCTTCTCAACAAAGGAAGCACATTACTGAGAGGATAATATGTGCCTTTTGTAAAAAATGAGGGCATGATGAACATAAATGCATGAAGAAGCAAATTGAAAGTCTCTCAAATATTCTCAAAAATAATAACATTGGGATACTTGATTCTATCAAGGCATCTACATCAACTCAGGATAATACCAAGGACAAAGATAAATTAAAAGATAAAGCTCTAGTTGCTACATCATCTTCATCTTCATCTCTATCATGGATTATTAATTTTGGTGCTACTCATCATATGGGTTCTTCTTAGGTTGCATTAACATCCTTAGAGCCATCCAGAATGTCTTTAGTCAAATTGGGTGATGATACCCCAGCATTGGTTAAAGGGAGAGGGTTTGTTGAAGTTGAAGGAGGAAGTTTTTCAAAAGTTCTTATTGTACCTTCACTATCAACTAATCTCCTTTTAGTGTATCAAATAACACACTTAGGTAAGGGTATGAGAGTTTATTTCTCTCCAAATTTAGTTGAGATACAAGAATTACAAAGTAATAACTTAGTTGCTATAGGGGAAGCCAATCACCAATCCAGATTGTATACCTTCTCTAGTTTTGCTATAGATATTTCTCCAAAGGCACTACTAACTCATTTAGATGAAGTTAGTAAATTATGGCATGAATGGTTCGGCCACCTTAACTACCATTATCTCAAATAACTATGGCAACACAAAATGGTTAATGGATTACTAAAAGTCAAGTTTTCTAAAGGACTATGTGAAGGATGTGCACTTGGTAAACATCCTGAAGCAAAGTTTGACAAACGAGAAACTTGGAGGGCAAAACAAGTCTTAGAACTTGTTCATAGTGATGTTTCAGGGGCTTTTCCACATCCTTCTTTCACAAAGTCTAGATATGTTCTCACATTTATTGATGATTTCTCACGTTTTACATGGGTCTACTTCCTTAGGCAAAAATCATAAGTATTTTATTCTTTTCAAGATTTCATAGCTATAGCTGAAAAATAGTCAGGGAAAGTCATCAAGGTTCTTCAAATAGATAATGGAGGAGAATATGTTAATAATATTTTTGAATAGTTTTGCACATCAGAAGGGATAGATTTGCAACTTACAGTTCCATATACCCCTCAACAAAATGGTGTTGCAGAACATAAAAATAGGTCTTTAAAGGAGATGGAAAATTGTATGATTCATTTCAAAGGTTTATCACCATCTTATTGGGATGGAGCTATCCATTGTGCATGTTACATTTAGAATAGAGTTCCTCACAAAGTCTTGAAAGGAATCACCCCCTTTGAAGCTTGGAAAGGATGGAAACCAACAATTGATCACTTCAGAGTCTTTGGTTCACCTGCTATGGCCCACATTCCTAAAGAACATTGCAAGGCTATGGATGTACAATCAAAACCTTGTATCTTTGTTGGATATCTAGAAGGTGTTAAAGGCTATCACCTACTACACCCTACCACACATGATTTGTTCATCGAGAGAAGTGTCAAGTTTCAAGAAACACCCCTTGAAACGGTTCTTGACATTCCTCGACATACTGTTGATTCTCCAGATCATGAGAATACCTCTGATAGATCATATCATTTGTAGTAGAATTCTAGTTTAGTATACAATTATTCTTCTTCTTCTAATTCACAAAGTGATGATACAGAGAATTCATCTTCATCAAGTTGAGGGATTGAATTAGAAGTTAACATATTTTCACTAAACTCACCCGCATCAAGATATTCACAATCAGATTCTTGGGTACAAACTACAACAGATAATAGACATATTCAGATAGACTTTCAGGGGGAATCTCATGCCTTCTTTGCTTTAGTGTCTGATCCGCAGACATTTAAAGATGCATCAGGCATACCTGAGTGGGATGTTTCCATGAATAAGGAATATGATTCCTTAATCAGAAATCACACTTGGGACTTAACTTCTCTTCCTAAGGGGAGAAAAGTAGTTCGATGTAATGGATATATCAAACTAAATATGCAGCAAATGGGTCTATTGACAAGTACAAACCACAGTTGGTTGCTAAAGGTTTTTCACAAGTCGCAGGAATTGACTACACAGAGACCTTTACACCTATTGCAAAGATGACTTCAATCAGACTCACACTTGTTATAGCCACAGTACATGGGTGGGTAGTACATCAAATGGATGTAAAGAGTGCCTTTCTTCATGGAGACCTTGAGGAGGAGATCTACATGGAACAACCACCAGGGTTTGTTCACAATTAATCCTTAGTGTTTATGCTAAGGAAATCTATCTATGGCCTAAAACAAGCACCCAAGGCTTGGTATGGTAAGATGGATTCCTACCTTCTATCTTCAAGATTCACTCATATTGAAATTATGGCAGGGCAAATAAACATAATGAAAAACATATATTATTGTATTTTCTGAATGATCTTCACATTGCATTACATTGGCTTTATAAAAGCCTCTTCCCTTTAGCTATTTGATAACTACCTACATAACCTCCATACGGGAATGTAACTCCAACAAACTAACAAACTAACTATTTATTTATTTACTAACATTTATTTAATATGCAAAACTAACCTATAAATTTAACAATGTAATACCATTGTTACTATGACTATTATGCCAACATCCCCCCCTTATTACATTGTTCCTGTAATAGTATCAAGGGACCCCCCCTGAATGCTAAAATACTCAACAAAGATGATTACACAATATGAATACATATTTTATAGAAGATCTTCTCCCAAAGAACAAATCCTGAACCAAGCGAGGCTCCATCCTGCTGTCTCGTCTACCCTCGAAAAGGCATAGCTTCGAGTTGTGTTCTTGAGCTCTTTAGTCCCGAACTCTCAAATCATAGAGTCTTGAATTATTCGACAACAATCCTTAAGAGATACGACAGATCTCTATCATTATTTAGTGACTGCGAAAGGGTATAATTCTTGATCATATACTTTGAAGCTCGCTAGACAACAATCCATATTGAGCTCAACACCAAATCCCAAACCTGTCTCCAAAACAAAATCTTCACAAAACATACATTCTTCAAATTCGTTAGCATCAACAAAGAAAAGCAAAACAACCAAAACAAAAAATGCTTATCATGCAAAGCATCATCTCAAAGTGAGAAGCTAACTTGAGATGATGGAAAATCCTCCATCCTCTGATTTCACCTACCTCTAATATGACCCTATTACATTTTAACCAACTGATGCCTTAGATGAGTCTTTGGAGGCCTCATCAGGTATAGTATAAATGGCCCTGAGAGCACAAGAAATGTTTGATGTAGCCATGATAAAATGAACAAGGTGTCGGATTCCATCAAAAGTGCACCTTTTAAAATATAGTGTAAACACAAATATATCCTTATAACTCCAATGTTTTCTCCCAATTAAAAATTATTACAAGAATACCAAAATTCCTTAAATAGTTTAAATACACTTGACTTAAGAACAGCTCCACTACTTATATCTCCCCTTATTAAATATCCTAAGACCTTTTCTTATTTTATTTTTCACATCTCTCCTCCCATTTTTTTTTCTTTTATTTTACTCTCCTTAAAAAATAAGTCCCGCTCCTCTTATTTTACTCTCCTTAAAACATTACGTTCCTTTCAAACTTCCAAAAATATATAATATGTTAACTTTTTAGAAATAGAGTAAAACATTAAGTCTCCTCTCATGAAATCACTAATCACATGAAGTCTTTATAAATTAATACCAATGAACAAAATGGCCCATTATATATTTGAACATTGCAGCCATGAATGGATATATTGCTTCATTCAATTTTGAACCAAATTCCTTAAAGAAAAATATGGTTGAAAATAAAACTTCATAAACTATTTTATCGCACCTTTGATTAATACAACTTATGAAGGTTTTAAGCTCCCATTAAGACTGAAAGAGAAATATCAACTCAGCAGCAAAATTTCCACTGGTCTTGGATGTGGGGGAAATATATACCAAAATTTCCACCATTTCAACAACAAAATTTCCACGACTATGCTGCAAGCACATTCCTTTACTCACCAAGACACCTTTTAAACACAGCAATATACAATGTTGTATTCCCCAAATGATAAGCATGTCCAAAAACTCACGATATTGGCCTCCATTCTAGCAACGATACAGGGTGGCTGGTATTTTGCTCTTTCAAACTTTTGTAGATCCAAAAATATCTCATACTCATGCTTGGATTAGAACATGGGATGGCTCCTTTCTACATACAAATCATTCTTCAACCTCCATATTTAACACACAGGCACCAGAATAAAATTGCTTTGATAGCATATTGAAATTATGGTAGGGCAAATAAACATAATGAAAAACATATATTATTGTATTTTCTGAATGATCTTCACATTGCATTACATTGGCTTTATAAAAGCCTCTTCCCTTTAGCTATTTGATAACTAGCTACATAATCTCCATACATGAATGTAACTCCCACAAACTAACAATTTAACAAACTAACTATTTCTTTATTTACTAACATTTATTTAATATGCATAAACTAACCTATAAATTTAACAATGTAATACCATTGTTACTATGACTATTATGCCAACAACCCAATGCAATTTAGATCCTAATGTGAATCTTCTGCGACATGATGATTCATTGTTAATATTGGTTCTTTATGTTGATGACCTTTTAATCACTGGGAGTGCTTCCTTTGCTATTACGGAAGTAAAATCAACACTTCAAGAAAGGTTTGACATGATAGACTTAGGTTTACTGCATTACTTTCTTGGTATTGAGATATGTCAATCAGATTCAGGGATTGTTCTTTCTCATCCCAAGTATGCTCTCAATTCACTTGAACGTTTTGACATGACTAATTGTAAACCAGCTCCAACTCCCTTCTTATTTGTTGTTAAGCTTGAGACTTCCTGTCCTACACCATTTGATGCCACATTGTGTAGATAACTTGTAGGTAGTCTTATTTACTTAACACACACCATGCCTGACATTGCATATGCAGTTGGCTTAGTTTCTAGATTTATGGAGGAACCTCATGAGTTGCATTGGAAAGTAGCTAAGAGGATTCTTAATTACCTTCATGGCACAATTGCATTTGGGATACATTACAGAGTTGGTTCCAAAGTTGATTTGGTTGGATTCATAGATTTAGATTGGGATGATGATATAGAAAATTGCAACTCCACTTCTGAGTATAGTTTTTCACTTGGTTCAGGTCCTATCAGCTGGTCTAGGAAAAAGAAAAATGCTATTGCTAAATCTTCTACAGAGGCAGAGTTTCAAGGAGCTGTTAACTCAGCTACAGAAGCCATATGGCTTCAAGGCAACATTTCTGAATTTGGTATTCCTCTCAGATGATGTACAATTATCTATTGTGATAACCAGAGTACTATCCAAATATGTAAGAATCTGGTTCAACATCAACAAACCAAACATATTGAGATTCATATGCATTATATTCATGACCTCATGCATGATCAGATCATCAACCTAGTATTTTTCTAGTCTTCAAAACAAGTTGCCGTCATCTTCACTAAACCTTTTATAGAAAGCAAGTTCATCCATCTACGAGCTCTTCTTGGCATACGATCTACATCGGCATCATCATCATCAAGAGGGGCCATCTAAAGTCCTCTCTTTGTTTTCTCTCTTTTAGAGGAATGTTTTTTCCCAATGGGTTTTCTTTCTTTCTTTGTTTTATGAGAGATATTTTTTGTAAATGAGTACCTAAAATGGTGCACAACTGGGACTCATATTTCATAAACCCACCTAAGCTATGCTTAAGCGGGGGTGTTGGTGTATAACTCACATGAGCTATTCACATAACCATAGTTAGGTGGTTCTCCTCACATGTGGAAAGACTAATTCCACTCTATGAGTCGTTAGTAGATGTGTCGCCCCATATTCGACACATCACTGCTACATTTGAGGGTGGGTGAACCTTGAGCTATTCTCTTGGTTCCATTTTTGCCACCTTTCCTATTCTTGTGGAGTATTGTTTCCCAAACTTCACCTATTTATACCGATTCATTTGTAATCCAAATTGTTCATTTTCAATACATTGCAATCTCATGTTTGATTTTTGCTCCACGATCTTGGTCTTCCACTCTCACATTCTTGGCAATAAATGCATGTGAGGATGAATGGATGATCAACTCTAGAATATCTTTCCACATGAATCCCCATGAAGAGTGGCATTTAGACTATGATATTTTAGATGGTGGGAAGGTATATCCTAGTGAGAATTCTTACCTCAATATTGTTGGTCATGGGAGAGTCGATATCCATTTCTCTAATCAAAGGATGAATGGTACTTTTAGAGTTTTGCACATTGCTATTTTGGCACAAAACCTAGTATCTATCAGTGAAATTAATGATGTGTAGGTGGTCTTTAATAGTGGAGGTTGTAATATAGTTTAAGGAGCAATGGTTCTCATGAAGGGATTTCATGTTCATACTTTCTTTCAACTTGATGGGTGCACTTACATATATTGTAATAGTTCTTTAGTATATGTAGTTAAGAGATCTCTAGATTCCACACCTTCACATTAGAACCTATTGTGAAGAGATCTATTGTATCTAGTTCTAAAGGTCATGCATTTTGGGTACCTTAGCATGTTCTTACCTCAAAGATTAAGTTATCCACTTAGAAGACAATATTTTGGCACTATTGTATGGGCCATATTTGTGAGAAAGGTTTGTATACATTAAAATAAGAATCTTGTAGAGGAGCATGTTGATTTTTCTCTTAAGTTTGATCTTTTTGACCATCATATAAATATGGAAAACAAAATTGTGTTCAATTTTATTCTATTTCTCATAGATCTTGTAGCTTGTTGGATATTATTCATTCTAATGTATTTGGTCCTATAGATGTTCATTCCTTGTAAAAATCTTTGTATTATGTATCATTTATTGATGATTATTCTAGGAGGACATGGGTTTATTTTCTTAGAAGTAAATTTTAGGCCTTTATTTAGTTTAGGGATTTTAAAACTATCTTAGAAAACTAGACTAATAGAAAAATTAAGGTGTTGAGATCTAGTAATGGTGGTGAGTATTGTCCTATAGAGTTTGATAGATTTTGTAATGAGAATGACATAGAAATTCATAAGCCAACTCTATACACCACATGGTAGAATAGAGTTATAAAACACATGAATAAGACATTGATGGAGAGGGCTAGGACTATTCTCAATAGGTCTAGCTTGGAAAAAATATTATTTATCTAGAAGTGGTTTATGTTATATGTAACCTAATCAATAGTTCTTTAGCATCAACATTTGTGTAGTAAACCCCCATGGACATTTGGATGGGAAAAATCTAACGTCTCACAATCGTCATATATTTGGTTATGAGACATATGCTTATGTGCTTAGGGAGAAGTGGTCCAAATTGGACAATAAGTTTTTGAAATGTATCTTCATTTCTATGGTATTAGTGCAAAAGGGCACAAGATTTGGGATACTATCACCAAAAATGTTCTATTTAATCAAAATATGATTTTTAGGGAGGCCAAACCTTGAAGTATAGCTCAATAGCTAAAGGAGGATGGGAAGTTAATTGTGCAACTATAATAAAAGACTAATAGTGATGCACCAAATGTCAAGCTAGATGTTAAGGTTGGACCAAATGAAGAGGATGGTATGGAGACTTCAAAGTGTTTAGAAGAACTAGAACCTCATTGGTATCAATCTTCTTCCAAGTAAGTGATAGATTGTGATTGTTTTATCCATAATAGAGGTAGAGTAGATGAAGTCTACTCATGCCTATAAGGAGTTAATTTTGAGTGTAACATTATGTTCAAATATTAGGTTCCATCAGAGAGTGGTTAGAATTTATTGTGTTATTCAAAGTTCCACTAGCTTAGAAAATAACACAACCTTTCATGTGTGAATAAAGCACATTGATGTACAATATTATGTTATTTATGACATGGTGGAAGATGGGAGGGTTTTTCTTGAGAAAGTTGATACTTTGGAGAATGTTGCAAATGATTTGACAAAGCTAGTTAGCCTAGAGAAGTTCAAGTGGTGTAGTATGTCTATGGACCTCGTAAACCCTAGTAGATTATGATGACATGGACCTATAATTTGAGATCTTCACTTTTTAATAAATGGGCTCAATCAATTTCCAATATTTATAACCTCCAAAATCCAGGCCCCCATAAAAAATGTAAGAGCATCTATGACACAAAATAGAGTTATAAGATGGAGTTACATATGTTGACTAGAAGCATTCACCAACCTCTGGCATGTCATTATTATTGTAATCAAGCATCTTTGGAGGGTTTGAATAAGACAAATTGGAGTTCCCAAGTTGGGACGATAACTATGACATGTTACAACAAATTCTTATGATAGGTATAAGGAATACACTATATTTAACATTATAACTCTTCTTAGATTCAGGTGTTGGAATTTTACTAAGGGATTTTGTCTCCACTTTTGAGTGGTATTAGCTCATTATTTTGTTATTCTCCTTTAGTGGTTTCATGTATTGGTTTCTCTATTTATTAGTTCCTTGGGAAGGAGTTTGCATAGTGTATTTGTAGGTATTGCTATGTTCTTAGTTTACTCTATATCTAAGTGTTGGTGTTACCTCCTATTAGGGATCCTTGCATTGATTGTATTATAAATAATATTATTATTGATTAATACATTGATTTAGAGTTTAGAAGCAATTTTTTAAAAGGGTTTTCCCATAATACTTCATTGCATTATGGTAACCCCCTATTGTCTTCATTATTAACATGTAGTACATCTTAGTTAGCTCAACATCCTCTATTGTTGGCTTGCACTTACACCATCACCTTGAATACCAATGATTTAATGATTCATCTTGCAAATGCAATACCTCCCATCTACTTTGTTTAGGCTTGTCTTCATTAGCCTTTCCCTTGTGCACTTAGATTGATTCTTTAATGCATCAAGCTTAACAATAGAGATTGAAAAATCATAAATTTAAATAAGCAGTAGTTTGAATAAACATCAATCTAAATAAATATTTATCGAGGTATTAATCATATTAATTATCATTTAAATAGTCGTCATTGGAATACATATAATATAATTAGGTCTAAGCTACCATTTATCTTCTTATATCTAAACAAGATTAATATAAAATATATCATTTAATTTATCATGGTTCCATAATTAATCATGGGGTCCTAAAACAATTTAAAATTATCAGGAACATTCAGCCATAGTAAAAATATTAACAAAATGGGGAAACAACATGGTATGTATTACATGAATCAATTCCTACATCTTAATTTTTCTACTTTCAAAATCCATGTAAATATCACAATTAATTTTCATTTACATTCTATATTTAATTTAATATTTATTATTTCCAATCCCAATTCATTCATCTAAATTAATTATACATTTAATCAATTGCATTATTTAACTAAGATAAATTATATTTTTTATAAGGTGTAATTTCAATCATACATTTATATTACATAGATATAAAACTGCACTCTACTCACATGATTATTTTTTGTATTGTCTACTAGGCCTAGAATTTGATGTTTTGTGGACCATTTTTTAGTTTTAGACATTTTACAATAGTAAAATTTACTAGACCATATAATTTGACTTCCAATATTTTTATATAATTGTATGTATATGACACTTTAAATTATTAGTAAACTATAAAAAATATTATAGTCAAATATAATATAGTATTCTATTTTATAAATTGGAATATATCACTAATATTGTACTCTAATTTATAATATATATCATTTTATAATATTTGTTATAGAAATACATATTAACTTTAGAATATTTTCAAAAGATAGAATATAAATTATTTTGTCTTTTTAGAATGATTTTAACTCTTAAAATGATATTATCAAGAATCTTTTAGTATAAATTTAGAAATGTACTTTTTTTGAGAAAAAGGTGTGGGACCACCCATACAAAGAAATATATTAAAGAAAATTTTCTAAATACAAGGAATCATAAGGGATGTGAAAACCTCAACCCAAGGGTCCATACACATGGCTAAACATAGTGGACTAAAGACACATTCCCCCTTAAAATATATGGCAATGGATAATATAGGAAAAGATAGGCAAGAATAGTACTAAATATTGTTAACTTGCCTTTTGAAGATCTACCTATTGTGGGATTGAAAAGGACATGGAAATGTTACAAGAGTAATCCTCCAAATATTGGTAGATGGTAGGAGCTATAAATGTCAAGATTTCAAATGTTTCCCCCTGTACCAACTCAATGCCTCAAGGCATGTCGAGTCACCATCATAACTAAAGTTCTACTCTAGCTCCTCCACCAAGATTGCTACCATTACCATAGTCACCACTCCCCAACCCACTTCAACCTCCTAAATTGCCACCAAGACCACTTCCTCCACCCAAGCCTCCATCGAGGCTACTAAGAGCCCCCAAGCCACCGTCAAGGTCCCCTCCAAAGCCTCCACTAGCAAATCCACCAAAAGCCATTGCCAACCCCACCTCCATGTCTAGAGACTCCATCAAAACCACCATCAACTCCATTTCCACCTCCATGATTGGAACCCCCTCAAAACCAACCTATGGAACCAATGCCATAACCTAAATATATACCATTTCCCTCTATGCCACCTTCAATGCATCGACCAAGTCCAAATCCATCACCAACACTACCACCACCCCAAAGATCTGAAGCACCACCCAGTCCTCCACCACAACCTAATCCCTTTCCACCCCCAACGTTAGCACAACTTCAAAGACCATGACCAATTCTCAGCAATGTTGAAATTTTGGCTCCATTTTATGGCTTCACATTTACACTTGAAATTGAGGCTTTTATAATAGTTTCATTTGTATCTTTTACTCCCAATCCAACATGTCTACCAAGACTTCTATTGCTACCATAGTCAACACCTTTGAGATCACCAACCAACTCACTTCCACTTACTAAGCCACCAACAAGACTGTCTCTACCACCCAAACCTCCACCAAAGTTGCTTCCACAACCCAAGCCACCACCAGTCAAGAGCCATTAGTCTTTAACCTCCAATGAGAGATCCCATTCATCTAGATCTATAACTTTGAAGCCATTGCCATCTTTATCATCCTCATCACTTGCTTCCACACCACACCCTCTCCCTCTAAAAGCCATTTATCAACCTTGCTTATGGTTTAATTGTATTAAAAGACCACCACCATCCTCATTTAGAAATGTACTTTTAATTTAATAGTAAATTTAAGGTTTTTGTGAAATTGACTAAGTGATGTACATGCGAAGAAATGATGGAAGAAGATCCTACACAGATTAATACATGGAGACATAAGGAATACAATCAAGAAAAGAAAATAACAGACTCTAAGCATGGAAGAAAAGGAAAACGTTTTCAAAATGGGATAAAAGGAGTGAAAAAGTTTGACACCTAACATATAGAACATAGGTTCAGGTGGTGACAAAATGGTCCCCCAATGGATAGTGAACAAACCAAGTGGCATCAAAAGACACAACTAGTTCCCCAAGTAGATCTCCTCCATTCAAAAAACTTCAATCAACAACCATTTTCATCTTGTTAGGAGAGTACAAAAATGGAGAATTTTAACTATAAACTTACCTAGAAAAATCCATGTCAATGCATCAAGGAAAAACTATAAGGGAGGTTACATGAGAAATACTAGGATCAATTGAAGTCAAATAATAAAGAAAATCTAGTGGTGACAAATAATGGAGATATAACAATTAGACCACCAAGCACATGGAAGGAGCCTAGACTATTAGCAATGATTCTAGATCTCACATTGAGTCATCAAACAGAGGAGCTAATGGTACTTGCACTGATATGTAAGTTTTGGAAAACCCCCCCTTCAAATCTTCTATGATTCTATGGATGAAATAAAATTGGCATGAAGCTGAAGAACTATATTTTCTCCAAGATGAATTTTTAATTACCAAGTTTCAAAAGAATGAAGATATAGAAATAGTGTTAAAAGACAATGCATGGTTCTTCAATGGAGTTGGGTTATACTATCAACCATGGGAACCTCATCTCAACCCATTCACAACAAAAATAAAGTTTGTTCACTTCTAGGTCTAGCTAAAAAACTTTCCATTGGAGTATAGAGACCCTGATATCCTCAAGCTCATAAGAAATACAATAGGGACATTCCAAAATCATGATATGGAGACACCAAAACCTAGATGAAAATATCAAAATGTTTGTCCTATTAGAAGCTTCTATATGATTCCCACCATCAATAACTCTAGAAAGCAAAATGGGGAAATGGAAACTGACTATCTACTATGAAGGTCCAAAAATGAGATTCTCTAATTTCCATGGTTATGGTCATATTCTTTGTCGAAGGCTCTCTTTCCCTGAATAGAGAGTAGAAAACCCCTAATCAACCTGTAAACTACCATACCTAGTGAAGGGAATGAAGAAATACTACCCCCAAGAAACCAATAAAAAACCCCCTTTCTCCTACTACCCTTCTTAACTATCCCCCACACAAATATGTGTTGACCAAAATGCCTTAGAAGATCCTAGAATATTTCTTCAAGAAGTTTGTCTCTAGATCCACCTCTTAACTGATAATGAAATAGAGGAAGTAATCCATGATCAAGAAAGGGATGTAGATGAATTGGCAGAAGAATATTTGATACCATATAGAACTTACACTCATTTGTGAATGATGCAGTAAGTAAAGTGGGAGGGGAACCTTTTGATGACATTGCAGATGAAGTACTCTAGGAAGACCTTTTGGTCTCAAAAAGAGTACCAATATCCCAAATATAAATTGAAGGGAAAGTGGGGGTTAACACTCCTATTCACAAAAAGGGGAAGAAAACCAAAATCCACCCAAAATGATAAGGAGGAGGAGAGCATGCCACTATCCTTGAGATTAATGAAAATATTCATGTGGAATGTTAGAGGAATTAATGCCCCAAGCAAGAGATGCTTGATAAAGCATCAAATAGAAACTTTTAAGGCTGACATAGTGCTCATACAAGAATCAAAACTATATCAAGAGGAAGGAAACTCAATATTTTTAAAATGGTTTAATTGGGGTTCAAATTTAGTGGTAGCAAATGGATCATCTAGAGGTCTAGTGGTTCTATGGAAAAGTCAACAATTAGAGTGGAATTCAGTATAAATGGAGAGAACTAGATTTTGGTAAAATCTCTCAACATCACAATAAAATCAATTTTATGGATATTCAATGTGTATGGCCCAATGACCACTATTCAAAAGTGGAGGCTATGGAAACTTATAAATACAATGCTATCTTTTCTCATGGAAGAAATAGCAATTCTAGGGGAAGACTTCAATGCAATAGTTGATACTAAGAAAAAAAATAGGAGGCATCATTACTCCATCTAAAGTAATAGAATACTTCAAGGAATTCCTATTCATTAATAACCTATTCAACTATATCCTAAATGATGGCAAGTTCACATAAACAAACAAAAGGAAAAACTTCAAGCACATAGTGGATAGACTTGATAGATTTATTATTTCACAAAAATGGATTTTTGAATCACAAAGATTATTCAAGTCCATCCTTCCCCTCTTAGGATAAAACCATTTCTCCATAAGCTTAGAGATAATAGAAGATTGTACCCCAAACAAAAGTTCATTCAAACTTGAAATGATGAGGTTAATGGACCCAAGGTTCCTCCCTTTACTACAACACTGGTCAAAATCTTCTCCCTTCATAAAATGATCAAGAATATATCAATTCCTTCTTGAGTTGAAGTACATAAATTCCCATATCAAGAAATGGAATCAAATTCACTTCAAAAACATTTTCAAGGAGAAAAATAGATTGAAAATTAGATGTCTAAATTGGCAACCTACATAAACAATAATAGGATGAATTTTCAAAGCTATTCACTATAAAAACTAAAAGAGGAAATATGGGAAATTCTTCTTAGGAAGGAGATTTCTTGGTAGTAGAAACAAAGAGAAACATGGCTGAAAGATGGTGACAAGAACACAAAATTCTCCCACATTTATGGGTGCTACCACAATAGTATGTCCCACTTTTGGGACATCTTGATTTTTGTCTGAAATCACATATTTTTAAGAAAAAATAATGATTTAAGCCTTGAGGGGATTCATCTAATGGGGTTTAGTTGAAGGGGGTTAGATAAAACTCCCCTTAGGTAAACCCCCCTTGGAAATAACCCCCTAGTCTTAAATCAAACCCTCGATGGAGTCTTCTATACACCTATCAAAATGTTGAGATAAAACCAAATTTTCTTCACCTTTTGGGCCTGATTAAATGAAGTCAAATTTAGAAATTCTATTTTGTAAGTATGCATCCCTTAGTATAAGCTTTCCAAAATGTATAACTTTGAATATGTTTCATTTGATTATTATATTTATTTCCTATTTTCTAGTAAACATAGGTTTTTCACTGAACATTAATGTCTCTATTCCACACATCCAAAAAAATAAAAAATAGAGATTTTTGTTTTTAAATATATCTACACACTAGGTATTGATGTCCTTGTTTCAATAGAAAAAGAAGAAGTTAATTTGGATACATAAATAAAATTTATGTTGTATGGTATAAACCTATGTTTGAATTATAATCAATCTCACTTCAAAAATTAATAAAACAAATATGCAAAAAAAAGTTATGAAAATATATTTGTGCACTAGATATTGGTGTTAAAAACATATGTTTAAAAATTTATAATTTTATCCTTTCTATAAAAATGTATGCTATATGGTATAAATGTCACTTTTTAAAATATTGTTTTATATAAGTTCTATAAAAATAAGTTATTTAAAGACATGTAAAAAAATTCACAAATTATTTTTTAATTTTTTTTTTATAAAAATACATTTAGAATCTACACAAAAAGTATAAAAAATTACTAGTTCACATTATCTTCAAATTCTTAACAAATTAATTGCTATAGGTGTCCAAAAGTGAAAATTTGGTTAAAAATATTGATTTCAATCTCCTTCGTTGGCCATAAAGTGGGGCATAGTATTGTGGGATCACCGCTATACAAAAAAAGGTCTTCAAAGACCATGACCAACATCACATCAAAAATGGAACACTTATATCGACCAAGAAGGACATTCAAGATGAAGCAACCAAGTACTTAAAATGAATGTTGTCAAGAGGGGATGCTCTCTCACCCCCCAATTATCTCACTATTAGACAACATACAAAATTAGTCATAGATGAAAAAACAAGAGGCTAATAGAAGAAGTCACAAATGAAGAAATCAAAGTGGTTGTCTTCTCAATGCCAAGAGATAAAGCACCAGGCCTAGATGGTTTCACATGAATATTTTTCTAGAAATGCTAGAGCTTTATTGGTCAAGACATGGTGCAGGGGCACCATAGGTCTTCATGCTTCCAAGGGGTCAAAGTTAGCATTCTATTTTATTTTGTGATGTTTTTATGTAATAAGGTCTTCAAGGACCATTTCTTGTGTGTTTGAGTTGGTTTTGAGTCATTAGGGGTGAATTAGGGCCTAGTTGCAAAATATTGTCAAGTTGCACAAAGCAACTCTTGCATTTTGTTATCAACTATTAAAAATGTTGTTAAAAATGGACAATTGGGGTAGGTTGAAGGCATCCAACTGATTGTATGGACATAAATGAGCCCCATTGTATGACTCATGGGTTGGTTGAAGGATATTGGAGAGAAAAGAAGTAAAATAACTCTATTTTCTGCACTTTTCAGATGTTTCTTGTTGTTCCCTTGCATAGTACAGCCTTGTATGGATGTGTCAGGTTCTGAAACTGACTAGAGATGAAAGATAATTCAGTCTACTTTCCAAATATGTTTGTTGCATCGAATTTTAGTTTGTTTTGAATGAGTTGTGCTAGTTTTAGTTTAGATTGGTCAAAACCCTAGTTAGGGTAACCAGTGACTAAGAAAAATGCATATCTTTGCCTTCCATTGGTAGAAACCCATGAAACTTGGTGGAATGGCTTAAGTTTGTGTATATTTTTATATTCCTAAGTTGCAGAGGTAGGGGTGTAAGCTTGCACATATAATGAAGGCTTGAAGGTCTGATATCTTCATGTATCAGCCCTAGAAGCCTAGTAAGTAAAAGAATTTGTTGTTTGCTCTTTATGGAATGATCTATGTGATGTGAATAGATGTTTGAGGCCCTTTATGACATATTTGAAGCATTGGAATTGAGGATTAGATTATAGAATTCCAAAACCCTACTGCTACCAAGTCTACTTGTGTAATTAGGCCTATTCAGGAAGAGAACAATCAAATTTTGAGGTATGTTTGTAAAGGGGAAAAAGGGTATCTGTAACTATGCTTACATTTTGAATGTCATACCTTCCATGCAAGTTATGTCTAAAAAACTAGTTTTGAAAGGCTACTAGGGTAAAGGGGTAGTTTGTGAAGGAGAGGTCATTGATTGATGTGTGAGGGATCTTTTGAGTGGTTGTCTGAGTGAGTTTGATAGGTTGGAGATCAAAGGGTCCTTGTGGGAGATTGAGGGATGTGTATATCCTTGAATGGTTTGTTGTTTTGAAGACCAAATGTCTACCCTTGTGAATAAATCTACCCTAATATGATTGCCTTTGAGTTTTGAGGAAGGAGTGAATCCATTTGTTGTGAAATATGGTATCAATTGTCTAGTTGTTGCCCCTGCTCTACATCAAGACATCATTCTAGTAATAGAAGAAGCAAGGACACACAAGAACCTTCTAAATGAATTGAACAATTCATTCATAGCCTTAATCCCCCAAAAACAAAAATCTTGCCTCATTCAAAGATTTCAGACCCATTTCTCTCTACATTGCCATCTAAAAAATTATCTCCAAAGAAATAACCTCAAGATTGATTGAGATAATATCCTAACTAATTTTAGAAGAACAAGAGGGATTCATCCCTTGACCTGAGAAACCTTAGAAGGAGCAATTGTATCTCATGAAGTGATGTACTCTATCGAAACCCATAAAATTCTAATCATGGTTATCAAACTAGACATTATGAAAGCATATAATAAGGTCAACTGGGACTTCCTTCTCCAAGTTCTACAGATATTTGGATTCTCCAAAGATTGGTGGAAATGGGTCTAGTCCTACATCTCCACTATCAAATTTTACATTCTATTAAATGGAATCCCAATAGGATTCTTTAATTCCACACAAAGTTTGAGACAAGGTGATCAAATATCCCCTTTCTTTTTATCCTCATAGTAGAATCTCTCAGCAAATCCATACAAGTAGAAATTCAAAAAAACAAATGGATAGGCATCCACATCCAAACTCATATACTCTATTCACATATGACACAATGCTCCTTGGAAAACCAACTTTAGAAGATAAAACAATATATAAGGTAATAAACTCATATTGTGATTAGTCTGGGTAGTCAACTAACTCTATTAAATCAAAGATCTAATTCTTCTAAACCCCAAATTTAGTGCAAAAGAGATTCACCAACTTTCTTGGCTTTAAAATCAAGTCACTCCCTAGCAAGTATATAGGCATACCACTATTTTTAGGACCTGAAAAATGAATTATGGTAGCACATCATTACTTCATTCAAAAATAAAATCTCATCCTCAAAAATCAAGTGGCTTACTTGTAGCATATTTCACAGTTGAGCATATTGTCTTTTCATTGATGTCAAAATATCAGGATGTTGCATTTCATAGTTGATCATAGTTGATCATGTATCAGGATGTTGTTTTCACAGTTGATCACAGGGGATCATGTATCAGGATGTTGTTTTCACAAGATGCAGTATTGATCTTCAATATGGTTGACAGGTACATATCATGTTTGGTTATGCAATTAGTGTTGTGGAGTTGCCTTTTAATGAATTCAGATTGGTTACAAAGAATTCATCTTGTTGGATCAGATGTTTCGATTTGAAATGTTTCTTTAAAATGTATAAGTATTTCAAGGATCTACATGTAAATTGTTGATCATATGATATTTCAGAAGGATGCTTCATAGGACAGTTTAAGTCATGCTTTCTGTGTTAAATTATATTGGTGCAATTTATATGTCTTGATCCAATTGTAGATCTGGTTTATACTTGGGGCAAAATGTTCTTAAATGAGTCCACAAATATATATGTTGAAGATCAAGTCATAGTTTAAAAGCTTCAAAACAGACGTCATATCATTTTGTTATAATCGGCAGTTGACTGGCTTAGGAGGTTTGAGTCACTTAAGTGACAACTTAAGGGATGCATTGCCATGGTTTTACCAGCCCCGTTGCCTAGGGTGCCCGGTTACCAAGTCAAAGATACTTGCGACAGGGGGGAAGCACATATCAATGCTCAACATTCAATTAACTGTTGGCGGGATTACCACATCCGGTGGTGGAGTTTGAAATTGACGGCTGCTGTGCTATGAAAGACAGAAAGTAAACTTGTTTCTATTTTGAAGTGACAGCAAAAGTTGAAGTTGGAAGGTTTGAATATTTTGTTTATAGAAAGTCTCATAAAAGATATTTTTTTTATGATGGAATGTGGATCGACAAGAAGATATAGAAAATGGAAACTTGGATGAGAAAAAGTTGAGTTTGTGTTGAAGAGTTTTTGAAGAGAGTTTTTGTGAAAGAGAGAGTGACATTTAGAATGTTTCTAAATGAGAAGAATATGAAAAGGTTGAGTTCTTTGAAGGAGTTTTATTTTTCTTGTTTTGTTATTTGATTTTTAAGAGAATATGATATGATTGAGATAAAAATATGATGTTGGAAGTTGAACCAATTTTGAAGATATTGTATGATGGAATTTCATTTTGTATAAAGAGAGATTTTGAATGGCAGGTGTGGGTTGTTGTAGATAAGAGATGATCTTGAAGGTTGTGAGAAGTTTTGAGTGTGGTATTTTGTTATGAAATGTATTTTTGCAGGTACGAATAAACATTTTTTTGATAGGGAATTATGTTGAGGTCTTGAAAGAATGTTGGTGCAATAAATGGATGGAGTTTATTCAATGATCAAGATGGATCAATATTTGCACAGAGAAGGTGAAAGTGTTGAAAGACAATAATTTCTCAGAGAGGGTCAATTGTTCAATTTTGCACAGTGAGAGTTCATGAAATGGTGAATTAGATTTTGAGATTGTTTTGCAGAGGTATGAAGTATTTTGAAGATCAAAATTGATTGATTGTAGATAATGATGACAGTTGAAGGTTGATTGCAAATAATATATTTTTGTTTGTTTTTAAAAGGGAGAAATAAGGTTTTGTTTTTTATTGAAATAGGGAAATCCCTTGAGTTATATTTTCATTGAATTTTAGATGTTGTAATGTCAGTGAGACATGCAGAGAAGTACAATATGCCAGTGAGGCAGAATTGTAATGTCAATGAGACAATTGTAATCTGAAATTTGTGTTAAGCCAGTGAGGCAGCTGAGTGGTTTTTATACCCCAGGAGGGTTTTCCACTCGGGAAATTTCTTGTGTCAAGTTTTGTGTTGATACTCTGCATATTTTCTTTGTTCTATCTGAAGAATTCAATAATTGTGAAATTAAATTAATCAAAAGGAGTAAAAAGTGTTAAAATTGTTAACAACACTGATTCACCCCCCCTCTTAGTGTTGTGTGTATTCCTACAATTGGTATCAGAGCCTGGTACCCTGTCAAAGCTTAATCAACTTGGGTAGATCATATTTCTGAAATACTTATCATGGCAAGTCAAGAAGGTTACTCAAATTATAAAGCACCTGTGTTTGATGGTTCTAACTATGCTTTTTAGAAATTCAAGATGGAGTCATATTTGTCATCTCTAGGGTATGATGTGTATGTTGCCATTGTTACTGCATATACTGCTACAAATCCTCCTAGCACAGCTGATGAGAAAAGGGCATATGAAAATAATGCTAAGGCTTAAAATGCATTATGTTGTGGTCTTACCAATGACATACTTGTCAAAATCATGGAGTGTAAAACAGCCAAGGAAATATGGGACAAACTGTCTAATATTTATCAAGGAGATGATAAAATCAAAGAAGCAAAATTGCAATCCTACAGAGCCAAATTTGAAAGTCTCAGAATGAGTGATGATGAGAAAGTGGTAGAATATCTTCTAAGGGTCCAAGAAATTGTAAATGCTATCAGAGGACTTGGTGATACACTGGAAGAGAAGATAGTTGTTACAAAAGTCTTAAGGACTTTAAATCCAAAATATGAATCCAAAGTGTCTGCAGTTGAAGAAAGAGACCTAAGCAAAGTTACCTTTGATGAACTTCATGGCACTTTCACAACTTATGAGATGAGAATTAGTAATGACATACCTTCAAGCAAAGAAGCTGCTTTCAAATCAGTTAGAAAAGAAAAGGAGATTTCTGATTCAGAAGAATCGGATGATGATCAAGAAATATCTCTTGCAAGCAAGTTGAAGAAGGGATCTGTTGGTAAGTACAAAGGTAAGCTTCCATTCAAATGTCTTGAGTGTGGAAAGATTGGACACTATGCAGCTCAGTGTCCTTACAAAGACCTAGACAGTGATGAAGATGAAAACAAGAAGCAATTTAAAAAGAAACAGTTCGTTTCTAGAAGGAAAAATAATTTCAGAAAGAAAAGAAGTTTGTTCATCAAAAATGTTGATATGACTGAAAGTGATTCAGATGATTTTCTTGATGAAAATGCACATACTTTATTTATGGCTATTCTAAATGAAGTTCAAAATGAAAAATGTGAGGAACAATCAAACAGTTGTGAAGCTGTTATTGATTTTGAAGGAGAATTGATGTGTGCATTAAGTCAAGTCAAGAAACTTAAAAAGGAAATCATTGCACGAAGAAGTCAGTTTCAAAAGGAAAATGATATCATGAATGATAAATTAACTTGTTATGAGAAACAGATTACTGATCTAATTCTTTCTCTTGAAGAAAGTAAGAGAATTATTGATGATGAAGACAAAGAGTTGAATAACAAGGACAAGGAATGTCATACACTTGAAGCTGAAATTGTTGATCTGAGAAGAAGACTTGATATGTGCAGAAGTAGTGATAAACTTGATGATCTTCTTAATAGACAAAAAGGATTCAAAGATAAGTTAGGTCTTGGATTTGAAGAGGGACAATGTTCTCAAAAGGCTAGTACAAATGGCAAATCAATCATAAGGACAACAAACTACAACAGGAGTGATACTTTTAGGTATAATGCTCACTTTACTGGATTTTGTTTTTGTTGCAACAGGTTTGGACATAAAGCCAGTGAATGCAGATTTGGAGTTAGAAGAGAAATGCATTTATTTCCAAGGAATCCATTCATGTTTTTAAGAAGTTTGAAGTGTCACAATTGTAAAAATTTTGGGCATATTGCCAAATTTTGTAGACCTTCTTTGCAAATGCAGCAAACTATAAGGAATACTGTTACAGGTTTGTCTTCTTCAAGTTCTGAAAAGAAGTTGTTTGTTTGGAAACCTAAGGTAATCAATAAGAGCCTTGATGTTATGATTGCACAAGCTGCTTTTCATGCCAAAAAGAAGGAACAGTGGGTGATTGACAGTGGCTGTTCCAACCACATGACAGGAGACAAAGAAAAAATTGTTAAGTTTGAAGACATTAATGAAGGCTCTGTTATGTTTGGAAATAATGATTGCATTATGATCAAAGGCAAAGGTACAATTCTTCTTGATGATGAAACACCACTACATGATGTGTATTTTGTAGAAGGATTGAAGCACAACTTGTTAAGTGTCAGTCAAATATGTGACAATGGTTTTAATGTGGTTTTTGATGCACATGGATGTGAGATCAAAAAGAAATTAGGTAAAGTTATTGCAGCAGGTCTAAGGACTAGTGGTAACATCTACAATCTTCATAACTCAGAAACTAAAAGTGTTGATAGCCATATCTATTTCATGGGTCAAATTGAGGAAAGCTGGTTGTGGCATAGAAGACTTGGTCATGTGAATTTTGACAATCTTGTGGGAATCAGCAGGAATCACAATGTCAGAAATATGCCTCATATTTCAAAACCAAGTAATACTATATGCAAAGAGTGTCAGCTGGGAAAGCAAACCAAAGTTAGTTTCAAACCTATGGAGTAGTTTACTTCAAAACCTCTGCAGCTGGTACATTCAGATTTGTGTGGTCCTACAAGAACTAAAGCTCTGGGGGGAGAAAAATATTTTATGCTTTCCATTGATGATTTTTCAAGAATGACATGGGTAACATTCTTAAGGCATAAATCAGAGGCATTTGATAGATTCAAAATCTTCAAGAAGATGGTTGAAAAGGAATCTGATTTCAAGCTAAAATGTTGAAGGTCAGACAATGGAGGAGAGTACACTTCAAAGAAATTTGAGGAGTATTGTGAAAAACATGGGATAAGAAGGCAATTCTCCACTCCTAGAACTCCACAGCAAAATGGAGTAGTTGAAAGGAAAAACAAGACTGTAAAAGAAATGGCAAGAACCTTACTACATGATGCAAATCTGCTTAATGTCTATTGGAGAGAAGCTGTTCATACAGCTGTATATACTTTGAATAGAGTTCAATTAAGGGTAAAGTCAAATTATACTCCTTATGAACTTTGGTATGGTAAGTCAGCTAATGTTGGGTATTTTAAAATTTTTGGAAGTAAGTGTTACATCAAGAAAGATAATGATAGCTTATGTGGTTTTGAGTCTAGATGTGATGAAGGCATATTTCTTGGTTATTCTACACATAGTAAAGCATATAAGTGCTTTAATAATAGGCTCAAAAGAATAATTGAAAGTACTAATGTTAAGGTGGATGAGGATTTGCAGCCCTGTATGCAATTGATTCATGACAAAGAAGATGATCATCATTCACAGAAGGAAGAACAAATTCAGGAAGAGGAAGAAGATTCTGAAAAATCAGTTGATGATAAGACAAAGACTCCTTCAAAGGCATATCAAAGAGATCATCCTCATGAGTTGATCATTGGGGACAAAGACAGTGGTGTGGTAACCAGAAGAAAGCTTGCTGCTGCACATAATCAAGCACATGTGTGCTTGATATCTGAAATGGAACCTAAAAGTTATGTTGAGGCTAGCAAAGATGATGCCTGGATTAAAGCCATGGAAGAGGAGTTAAGCCAAATAGAAAAGAACAAAACATGGGAAATTGTTCCAAGACCAGAAGGTAAGAATGTCATTGGATCTAAATGGGTTTTTAGGAATAAGCTTGATGACAAAGGTAAAGTTGTTAGAAACAAAGCCAGATTGGTTTGCAAAGGGTATTCACAAATTGAAGGAATTGACTTTGAAGAAACATTTGCTCCTGTTTCTAGATTAGAAGATATAAGAATGTTTTTAGCTTTTTTAGTTTATAAAAATTTCAAAGTTTACCAAATGGATGTAAAATCAGCATTTCTAAATGGAGATCTTGAAGAAGAAGTTTACATGGAACAACTAGAAGGTTTTGTGAATAAAGATAATTCAGATCATGTTTATAGGTTGAAAAAGGCCTTATATGGTTTAAAGCAAGCTCCAAGGGCTTGGTATTATAGACTGGATAAGTTTCTGCAGGAATAGGGGTTCACAAATGGAGGTGTGGATAGTAATATGTACTATCTAATCAAAGGTGAGGATATTCTGGTTGTTGAAATTTATGTTGATGATATCATTTTTGGTAGTAACAATGATGATATGAGTCATTCATTTCCTAACATCATGAAATCAAAATTTGAAATGTCTATGTTGGGAGAATTGTCTTTCTTTCTTGGTCTTCAGGTATCTCAGCTTGAAAAGGGAATATTTATCTCACAAAATAAATATGCCAAAGAGATGTTAAAGAGATTTCAAATGGATGATTGCAAACCTTTGGGTACTCCTATGGAGATAGGGCATAAGCTAAGTAAAAATGATGAATCACTTGAAGTAGAATAGTCTTGTTGATGACTGTTTTGATGCAATCATAACAATAAGTTAAAATTCACATAAAATGAACTGAAACTATACTTGAAAGACAAGAAGGAATCATTTGGTGATTCAACTAATCCCAAGTCTACAATGGTTCGGTTGGTCAAGTTCAGTTGGTCAATGTGAAGCTGTAATGTTCAAGGGGCCTTACGTAGTTTAGGTTTGTTTTGTGGTTTACTGGCCTAAGAATATGCAAAGAGCTCATAGATTTCAACAAGTATTCTGTTCATTTGCATACAAGTGATACTGGGCTGCAAGTTTTAGAGGGTTTTCTTGGATTTTTGCAGCTTTCTTCTTGATCTGTTTATGAAAACTGTCTACTTATAGCTCTGTTACATGCTTCTTCAAATTTGAGACAATTTCCTTTGGATTTCTACGTTTTCAGCTAAATATTTCAGATGGGTTGGGAAAAGTTAGAAAGATCTACACTATACTTCATTTAATCTACCGAAGGATCTAAGTGTTTCTGTTATGCACTATGTAAATACCACAGTAATCTGATCAAATCCACAGTAAAAACCCTAAATGTAAGTTCTGAGCATTTTCACAAACATACATTTAAAATTGCAAGCTCTCAAAGAAGATATTTCAAAACACAAAGAAGAGCAGGAGAACACTCAGAAGATAGATGCAGAACTCCAGATTCTATTGTATTAGAAACGAATAGCCATACATGATTTACAATGTAAGAATGACTCTTAGTTTCATTGATCATACTACAGAGAACTTACAAGCTTTACAGATACAGTAAGGCAGCCAGACATTCCACGCGCACCTTACTGCAGACAAACAGGCGACCTCCTTCTTCTACTCTAAACTATGCTAAGCTATCTTGCTGTGTTTTCCTAGAATATCTGTTGTAGGCCCTAAAAATCCCTGTTGTAAAGTATTACAGTGTAGAGAGGCACAATATAAAGACATTTTGATTGTCCTCACTACAGTAAAAACCTAACTGAACCCCTGGTTCAAACCTCTAGTTACAGCAATAAATGCAGGTGAACCAGTTCTCAAAAATATCTCAGAGCAGTGGTCAAATCTGGGCGAAATATTGCCCCTTCTGAGAAGTTCCAGCAGCTGGGTAATACCTTCTGTTTGTCTTTTGTGATAATACCCTCAGCTGCAACCTTCTTCTTTACTTGAATGGCCTTGACCTTTTGCATTTCATCTCTATCTTCTTGCTCCTGAGATCAGATCTTCTGCCTCCATGAGGTCACTGCGCTGACTTTCCAGCTGCTTCCTCAACTGCAAGCCTGCAAGACAAGACAAGCAATAAGTTTCACATTTATCATAAAAAACAGCATGAAAATAGAATAAGCATTTAAATCCAGGTGACAGCGCAAGATGGAGAAAATCAGATCCAAAAAACTCCTCAAAACGCGTCCAAAATGCGCCCAAGCTGCTCAAAATTGATCGGGTCAACCATCGTTGACTGAAAAAATGCCAGAGGTGCCAAAAAAAAACACTTTAAAATGTCCACCGCCTCATTTCCCGCCCATCGGCATGATATTCGCTGTCGGTGCGTCAAAAAAAATAGGTTAGTCGATATACCTCATCATCATGATAATATTCAGAAAATATGATGCTCTCGCTCCTGAAGGTTCAGATGAATGTCATCATGATATTTGACTTCTGCATATTGGAGAAAAGAACAACAACATCATCATCATCATCATGAAGGAGAATAGGAGGATGCGAATATAATCATGCTGCCGAGGAAAGGAAGATGATGGTGACGTCATCATGATATTCGGGCTTCATTGAGATGCTAAGGATGACGTCATCATCATGTTCGGTTAAGATCAGGGGGATAATTGCAATATCGGGTTACCTGAGGAGCATGATCAGGATGATGAAGTGAATATGATCCTCTTGCGGCCAAGGTAACCCTCTCGAAAGATCAGCATGATGAAGATCATCATCATATTTGGGGCGTATGTCGAACTTGGAATAAGACGTCATCATCATATTTGGGAACCGGATCGTGCTTGAAAAAATATCCCGCTTGAAGGAAAAATGATGATGATGACCATCAGGAGGATATTTGTTTTTTCGTTATTCAGATCGGGATGACGTCATCATGATATTCGGGTCCTTTGTTAAACTTAGAACATGACGTCATCATGATATTTCGCCAACCGGATCATGTTTGAGAAAAATCCTGCCGAAGGGAAAATGTGATGATGATGATCATCATCAGGATAATTGCATAAAGGTCGCATTTTCGGCAGGAGGACTTCACGAAATATCGGGCGAACAAACAAGATCATGATGATCTTGACAATAGGACAGGATAAAAAAATATATGATGATGATCCTCCCTATCGAATTATCTGGATGACGTCATCATCATAATTTGTTTTCGGAGCACAAGGATAAGTTGGTCATCATGATATTTGCGCCAGGGTGATATTACAAAATATGATGATGCTGTTGAGAAATGTAATATCGAACTCTTCTGAATAGATAGGGTGATCATCATGATATTATGCTAACCGAAGATCAGGAGGATATGAAGATGATGATCCTCTTCCTCGAATTATCATGATGATGATTCCAGCACTTAGCGAATTTCAGCGAATGACCCTCTTGAAAGACCAGGATGATATGAAGTCGTCATCATCATCCTCGTGAAGTTCAGCAAATATCATGATGATGACCTTGTGATAGGTTTTGAACGTGCGCATGCAAATATGCCGATAATGAATTTGCTAAGTCAGGGTGATCTTATACTATCAGCATGATATTTTAAGATCAGGCGATGCAAAGATATCATGATGATGTTCGCGATACAAAGACCGCTCGACGGGGTAACTTACCTTGACTTAAAGTTGATGTCATCATGATATTTCAAACCTCAGGATATTATCGGGGGGGTGCGTTTAAAATATGATGATGATGATGATCATCAGCAAAATTGAGTTCATAATATGACCCTCCTAAGAAAATCATGATGCTGCATAATGCGCACAAGGCCTTTTGAAGGGTAAAGGGAACTACCACCTAAAATTGACGTCCGGATATTGTGACTGCATGATTTTTAGCGGGTGATAGACCAAGATCATGATGATCCTGTCAACATGACATAGGATATAAAAATATGATGATCCTCCTGTGAATATCAGGTTTGACCAAGACTTTGACCGTGCATAACTTTCACATATGGAAGAATTTTCAAGTGAAGTAAAAGGCAAACCTGCATGGAATTTCAAGCTCTTTTAAAATATGAGGTCACAGCAACAAAATATGAACTTTGACAAACTGACCTCATGATGATGACCTACCTTATCATATATCATGATGATGATGCACCTGACCTTCATTTTTTACCAGACCGCCAGAAAGCAGAAAAAACACAAGCAGAAGCAAAAAGCAAGACATCAGCAGGGGTCCCCATTTTGCTAAGGAGCATAATGGGGCGTGTTGTGAACATCACAACAAGTCTCTGTATAGATCTATGATTGGGAGTCTTTTATATCTCACTGCTTCTAGGCCTGATATTATGCAGGCTGTTTGTTTGGTTGCAAGATTTCAAGCTTGTCCTAAACAATCACATTTGAATACTGTTAAGAGAATCTTTAGATATATTAAGGGTACACTTGATTTTGGTTTATGGTATCCTAGACACGATGATTTTACACTTCTTGCCTATACAGATGCAGATTGGTTAGGGTGTCCTGGTGACAGAAAAAGCACAAGTGGGGCAGCTTTCTTTCTTGGTGGCAGATTGGTTGCATGGCATAGTAAGAAACAAGATTGTGTTTCTCTATCTATAGCTGAAGCTGAGTACATTGCTGCTTCATCATGTTGTACACAGGTACTTTGGATGGTACAATCACTTCTTGATATTAAGGTTGAGGTTAAAAAGCCTGTGTCTATTCTTTGTGATAACACAAGTTCTATCAATATGTCAAAGAATCCTATAATGCACTCAAGAACTAAGCACATTGCTATCAGATATCATTTTCTAAGGGAAAAGTTGATTGAAAATGAAGTTGCTTTGGAATATGTGCATACTAGTGATCAATTGGATGATATCTTCACAAAGCCTTTGCCAAAGGAGACATTTGAAACTCTGAGACAGAGATTAGGAATTTTGTCTCTTGTCTCTCTTCAATAGGTTACAGAGATATTAGATTCAGGGGGAGTTGTCTTCTAGATCATTTTGATGTCTTGAATCTCATTTGTACATAGTCTGTATATAGTTTTTGTACATATTTTTTTTGGTTGGTAGTGTTACAGTATTGTATATTTGATCAGTGTGATGGTTTTTTTTGAAAGTTTTATGTTTTTTCAGAGGATTGCATTTACAAGAACAGGACTCTATTGGTTGTGGTATTTTTTTGCCTTTGACATTTTTATGTCAAAAAGGGGGAGAAATGAGTTATGGTTTTGCCATCAATGTCAAAGACAAAGGGGGAGTTTTGTAGCATATTTCACAGTTGAGCATATTGTCTTTTCATTGATGTCAAAATATCAGGATGTTGCATTTCACAGTTGATCACAGTTGATCATGTATCAGGATGTTGTTTTCATAGTTGATCACAGGGGATCATGTATCAGGATGTTGTTTTCACAAGATGCAGTATTGATCTTCAATATGGTTGATAGGTACATATCATGTTTGGTTATGCAATCAGTGTTGTGGAGTTGCCTTTTAATGAATTCAAATTGGTTACAGAGAATTCATCTTGTTGGATCAGATGTTTGATTTGAAATGTTGCTTTAAAATGTATAAGGATTTCAAGGATCTACATGTAAATTGTTGATCATATGATATTTCAGAAGGATACTTCATAGGAAAGTTTAAGTCATGCTTTCTGTGTTAAATTATATTGGTACAATTTATATGTCTTGATCAAATTGTAGATCTGGTTTATACTTGGGGCAAAATGTTCTTAAATGAGTCCACAAATATATATGTTGAAGATCAAGTCATAGTTTAAAAGCTTCAAAATAGACATCATATCCTTTTGTTATAATCGGCAGTTGACTGGCTTAGGAGGTTTGAGTCACTTAAGTGACAACTTAAGGGATGCATTGCCGTGGTTTTACCGGCCCCGTTGCCTAGGGTGCCCAGTTACCAAGTCAAAGATACTTGCGACAGGCGGGAAGCACATATCAACGCTCAACATTCAATTAACTATTGGCTGGATTACCACATCCGGTGGTGGAGTTTTAAACTATGACACAGATTGTGGAGTTTGAAATTGACGGCTTCTATGCTATGAAAGGCAGAAAGTAAACTTGTTTATATTTTGAAGTGACAACGAAAGTTGAAGTTGGAAGGTTTGAAGATTTTGTTTATAGAAAGTCTCATAAAAGATATTTTTTTTATGATGGAATGTGGATCGACAAGAAGATATAGAAAATGGAAACTTGGATGAGAAAAAGTTGAGTTTGTGTTGAAGAGTTTTTGAAGAGAGTTTTTGTGAAAGAGAGAGTGACATTTAGAATGTTTCTAAATGAGAAGAATATGAAAAGGTTGAGTTCTTCGAAGGAGTTTTATTTTTTCTTGTTTTGTTATTTGATTTTTAAGAGAATATGATATGATTGAGATAAAAATATGATGTTGGAAGTTGAACCAATTTTGAAGATATTGTATGATGGAATTTCATTTTGTATAAAGAGCGATTTTGAATGGCAGGTGTGGGTTGTTGCAGATAAGAGATGATCTTGAAGGTTGTGAGAAGTTTTGAGTGTGGTATTTTGTTATGAAATGTATTTTTGCAGGTATGAAGAAACATTTTTTTGACAGGGAATTATGTTGAGGTCTTGAAGGAATGTTGGTGCAATAAATGGATGGAGTTTATTCAATGATCAAGATGGATCAATATTTGCACAGAGAAGGTGAAAGTGTTGAAAGACAATAATTTCTCAGAGAGGGTCAATTGTTCATTTTTGTACAGTGAGAAAGTTCATGAAATGGTGAATTAGATTTTGAGATTGTTTTGCAGAGGTATGAAGTATTTCGAAGATCAAAATTGATTGATTGTAGATAATGATGACAGTTGAAGGTTGATTGCAAAGAATATATTTTTGTTTGTTTTTAAAAGGGAGAAATAAGGTTTTGTTTTTTTATTGAAACAGGGAAATCCCCTGAGTTATATTCTCATTGAATTTTAGATGTTGTAATGTCAGTGAGACATGCAGAGAAGTACAATATGCCAGTGAGGCAGAATTGTAATGTCAGTGAGACAGTTGTAATCTGAAATTTGTGTTGAGCCAGTGAGGCAGTTGAGTGGTTTTTATACCCCAAGAGGGTTTTCCACTCAGGAAATTTCTTGTGTCAAGTTTTGTGTTGATACTCTGCATATTTTCTTTATTCTATCTAAAGAATTCAATAATTGTCAAATTAAATTAATCAAAAGGAGTAAAAAGTGTTAAAATTGTTAACAACATTGATTCACCCCCCCTCTCAGTGTTGTGTGTATTCCTACATTACTATGGTAGGAAGAGTCATAATGGTCAAAGAAGTCCTACTTGGGCCATCCCAGTGTACATTATTTTAGTCTTAAAAATACCAAAAGGTGTATTGGAAAAATTAGAAAAGGTAGTATGAAGATTTCTTTGGCAGGGAAGATTAGACAAGAAAATAATAGCATTACTATCATGGGAAAAACATATAAACTCAAAGCCATAGGTGGGGTAAACATTCAAAATTTGGCCATCCAAAACTTATTCTTAGGGGCCAAATTGGAATGGAACATGTACACCAAACAAAAAACAAAATGGGAAAGAATAATTTAAGAAATGTATCTGATAACTCAAATAGGGAGAGAATTTCCACTGCAGGAAACCCATCATATGGCTTGAGAATGTGGAATTTACTTATTTGGGGAAGGGAGATCATAATTCAACAATTTTCATGGGTAGTACATAATGGAGAGAAATAATTATTATGGGAGGATTATTGGAATGGCTATACACCACTAGCTCTTTGAGAAGATATATTCAAGGCAAAAGAATATCTAAAACAGGCATCGGGAGACAACACCAACAAGTACCAGGAAACTCTAGACAAAGATTATGTATCAAAGGTCAAATGGAAGAAGTTTTATAGTTGCACCTTTCTACAAAGAAAAAAAGTAATCCTAACTAAAATCCTAACCCAACGAGTAGAAATCTATTCCTAAAACTAAGATTAGAAAACATGGGAAACTTCAAAACTAGGCCAATATATAGTAAAACAAGAGTACTAATACATCTCAAAGTCAACTACAAACAACTGGCCATACAAACTATGTTGGAGTGAGACTTGTCTCCCAAAAGAAGGTGTATTCTCATGGCTTTCCCTTAACAATAAGATTTTAACAAGTAAAAGATTGGAAAATTTTAGGAAGTTCACCCACATTCAATTGTGTAGTATAATTATGGAAAGGGAAGAGTAAGATGTTGATCACCTCCTCTTGAACTAATCATTTAGCAATTGTTTCTGGAAATAGTTATGTAGGAAAATTGGACGGAAATGAATATTTCAAAACTTATTATTTGAACACTTATCAAGCTAGCCAATCCTCTATTCCAATTCAATGTTTGCTTGCATCTTGGAGCTAAGCCCATCTTTTATTATATGGCATGTATAGATGGAACGTAATGATAGGAGTTTTATAAAATCTCCGTCATGAACACATAAAGTAATAAACAAAATGGAAAGGGTTATCCCAAAAGTAGTGATGGTAAAGGTTACGAAAAGTTTAGGCTCCAATAATAAATTTACAAATTAGGATAATGAATTACTCAATCAATAGACCATTCTTCACCCCTACACATGGATCAATTCAAAATGTATCCATCAAAGTGGACAGAAAAAATAAGGTGGTCTGCCCCACATGCCCCATTCATCGAATAGAACTTTAATGGGGCTTCAAGAGCCAACCTAGGACTCTTAGGAGCTAGATGTGTAATCATAGATGAACTTAGAAATCTCCTAGCAATTAATTCAGTGAAACTCCCTTAAGGCACCAAAAACTAACCAAAAGCTTTTGCTCTTCTACTTGAGGATTAGAATTAGCTAGGGAGGGGCACCATAAAAAAATATTGATTGAAGGAGACTCTATGGTTGTGGTGAATGCATTAAAAAGTAGAAAAGCATGCAACTAGAAGCTCAACTACATCTTTCAATCCATTTAGAGTATACTAGACAAATTTGAATAGTTCAAATGTAGTCACCAAATTAGAGAGGCAAATTAAATAGTATACCTCATCATGAACCTAGCAATTCATAAGCATGAAACAACAAAGCTCTTGTCAACATGGAAGCCCAAATGAATAAAAGAGCACTAGTTAGGGAAGCCAAACTCCATCATTTTTTCAAATTAGGATAATTTGCACATGATCAGAATATTCTATAGAGTTCAGTGGTGTTAGCATTTCTTGCCAGCTTAGATTCTCTAACAATTATCATATGTCACAAATGGAGTATAGATAACATAAATGGTAAGAAAACATTCCACATTAACCTCTATGTCCCACCCAATCATGATAGTCTTAGGTGGGGTGTAGATATCATTAAAGATAAATTTGAAATGGCATTCATATGCATCGAGGATTGAATTTAAAAAAACCCTAATAGAGTACAAAAAGTATGTAGGAGAAGCACTAACCGGGGGTATTCTTAGTACAAAAATGTTTTGTTCTTCACCCATTGCTACTTGTATCTACCATGCAATGCAGAAAGGTCTTTGTACTAGTTGTGTTAACACCCTTAGCACTACCTTGGAATCTCACTGATTCCAACTTATGTCAGGTCTATATGTCAAAGTGAAGGAGGTCTTTGGTACCATTCAATTTCTAAGACTTCACACACAAAATCTTTCTCCTCATCCACCAGTACAAGTGATTCCTCCAACTCCTCCTATTTCCCTACCACCACTTGATAAGAACTATGACTCTACCCCAATTATGGGCTCACAACAATACTTTTTTCTATATATTGTAGCCTACATGTGTCCTTGCTAATATTGTATCTATTGTAGATTTTTGGGGCCCTTTTCCTACAAGAGAATACCCAAAGCCTACGATGTATGTAATCCTATTTATCATTCTAAATAAAATATAATTATAGGTGATATATCACATTTTAATTAAAAAATTTAGATTTTTTCTTTATAATATTTGTTATATAAATACAATAATTTAAAATATTTTCAAAAGAAAGAGTATAAATGATCTTTTAATTTTAGAATGGTTTCAACTCTTAAAAATAAGGTTACCATGAATCTTTTTTAATGTTAATTTAGAAATTACTTTTAATTTAATATTAAATTTATGATTTTTTATTTGTGTGTAAGATTTAAAAGTAATGGTTATTATTTATTATTTTATAATTCTACTTTTATTTTTCTTATATATACCTATTATCATTACAAATTTATAATTATAGACAGATCACAAAGAGTTTTTATTGAACTATAACTTGTAAGTAATACAATTATACTTTTAATTATTTATGATGTTTTGATAATTTAGTTTTTTATTTAAAATTAAATTCACAAAGATCAAGAAGAGTTATTGAATTAAGAGATCAAGAAGAATTGTTAATAGACTATAACTTTTAAGTAATACAATAATATCTTTAATTATTTTTATGTTTTGATTTAGTTTTTTTTAATAAAAAATAAATAAAATCCTATGTTAAAAAGGATGACTATATCTGTGGTAATGAATCCTCTTCTTATATCCTAATTTCTCACATTACTCGACCATGCTCTTAATTTTATTCGATTTCAAAATAATACTCTTTAAAAAATAAAAAATTTTGTTGGTGCTGAATGGAGATGAATCAAACACATAAAAAATACTCAAACTCACAAACATAGAAAGATAAATTACTCAAATTGATTGGAGTGCTATAGCACTCAACAATCTCTATTTATCACTTGACGAACATGATTACAAGTTGTCTCATTTATAGAGGACTTCACACCATGATACTAGTAAATAGGATTTAATATTTTTCCCCTCTAGACATTTCCAATCATTTGTCTATTATAGAAACCTTCTAAACTTATCTCTTCTAGAGCCTCTAATCTTGAAACTTCCTAGTTTCCTTCATCATTATATATTTTTACTAAATAGACTATTTACAAATATTACCATTTTACCATTTTGATTAATTAACAAAATACAAAGTTAGTACTAATGGAGTGAGATAAATTAATCACCAATAGTCCCTCTTAATTTTGGCCACAAATGCTTCAAAATTCATAAACAATAAACTCTATCTTCAAAATGCCTTTGGCAACTGATCTCCAGATCTACTAAGCTTCAAATAGCTTTCTCCAAATTGTCACAGATCTCAAACATTTAATCCTTGCATGATTATTTTTTGTTGTACTTGAGACCTTTTTCCAATTCGATATATCAGTCCATCTATAATTCATCTGCATATAATCTATCATACATCCCTTCTTCCACTCTCTATTCCAACACATCTTTTTACAATAATTCTTCAATTCACAAATACTACAAGGATGAAGATCCCAATACATTTCTTTCTTATGTCCTTGCCTATGACAATGAGAACACTAGATTTTATGAACCGACTTGTTTGTACCTATATTACCCATAACATGATTTATTTAGTTTTTACTATTACAAATATGTGCCTAATGTGTTTTCATTGATGTCAACATATCTTTTTGTTAGAAACAGTGAAGACAGTGCATAGGAGTAATCAGTATTTCCAGTAAGTTGAAGATTAGAGTATACAGATTAAAGGGTTTGTATAAGCTTGTCTGTTATTGCTCCAATTGAGATTTGAGAGGTCCTCTTGAAGATTTGGCAAAGATATGGTCTTCTGAGTAGACCAATCTTCTGTAGTTGTTCAATAATAACAAAGTGGCAAGAAGTTGGTCTGGATTGGTCTGGTATGAGCATATTGTGATTTGTGGATCTAGAGGCATATATGGGATGTTGGTATGTTCTCTCAACTCGAGTGGTTCATGGTTTGGAGGTCTGCAAGCAATCTTTCTAGTTTGACAGTCATGGCAAATAGTGTTCTTGAGGTTCCAGATGAAGATGCAAGTGATTCTGATGATTTGGAGGAGTGTGGGTGTTTTTGGTGAACTCATTGTGCTTGTGAAGGTCTTTGGATTGTGTGACTGTTGTGTTGGAAGTTCACATTGAAGTTTGAGCTTGTTTGTGAAGATTTCCTTCTTGGTGTTGCTATTCTTCCTAGTCTTGGTTGACTGGATGATTCAAGCATGTTGCAGATGTTCCAAAAGCAATTCTCTGGAGCATGGCATGTTGTTTAAATAATATTCAAGTCTTAGCTTTGTTTGGCTGATAGCTTAGTGATTCACATTAAGTAAGATGTTTGGTCTGCCGACCTTGATGTTTATTCCAAGGTTGATGAAGCATATAAAGGAGTGTAATTGAGCTATGGAAAATTATCCTTGAGTGAAAATATAAAATCTAAAGAAAGAATCAGAAGTAGAGAAGAGAAAAGGTAAAGAAGAAGAACAAAAGCATAATAGAGTGAAGAGTTAGTGAAGAAGAGTTTGGAGGTAGAGAAAAAGTTTTATGAGCATTCAATGAAACTGAACCAGGCATGAAGTAGATGATATTTCTCAGTTAATTCTTTCTATGTTAAACTTAAATTTCTTTTATGCAGTGAGCCTCTCTTTTTAGCAATGAGCTCTAGGTAGTGAGCCTAAAGGCAAGTGCCTTCCCATCCTTTTTAAGTACTTTTAATAAGGTACAAATCTTGTGGGCTAACACCCACCATTGCTTTTTCCTTAACCGGGTTTCTACATCAAAAATCTTGGTATCAAATGTGTTGATTATGTTTGTGCTTATGTGATGTTGTTTCATACTTTAATGTTAACATCATTAATCAACTTGCAAATTGTGAAAGAAGATTAAAAGGAAGAAAAGATTCAATTTTGGGACAACTAAGTCACCCCCCCCTCTCAGTTGTCTGCTCTAATTCCAACAATTGGTATGAGAGCTGGTTCCTCTAAAAGAAGCTTGACCACTTGTGGAGATCCAAGATGTCAACCTACAAGAAGGATAGTCCGAGATTTGATGGAACAAATTATTCTATTTGGAAGGATCGCATGGAGTGCCATTTGCAATGCATGGGTAGTGCTTATTGGGTGATAAATAAGGATGAGTATATTCCTCTAGAGAATCCTTCAACTCCAGATGAAGTCAAAAATGTTGTAAACAACATTTGAGCTAAACAAGACTTGTTGAGTGCCCTGACTGATTCAGAAATGACAAATGTCTTTGGACTAAAAGCTGCTCATCAAATCTAGAAGAAGTTGGAGAATCTTTATGAAGGTGATGAATATGTCAAATGTGCCAAGCTACCAAGTTTGAGAAGAAAATTTGAAAATTTGAGGATGAGTGAAGATGAAAACATCACAATCTACATGCAAAAGATAAATGAACTTGTGTGTGTTATCAAGTGTGCTGGTGGAACTTTAGATGAATCAGAGATTGTGGCAAAAGTACTCAGATCTTTACCTGATTCATACAAACATAAGTTTGCTGCTATAGAGGAGATTAGGACTGTCTGAAAAGTTACCAAATATCAGTTGATTGGCAAAATTTCAACCTTTGAATTAAGTGAGTTTGGTGATTTTCTTCCTAAGTTTGAATCTACATTCAAAGCCAGTGTTCATGGAAAGCAAAAATATGATCTGGGTAAAAGCTCTTCAGGAAGATCAAATAGATCTGCTAAGGCAAGGAAGGATCTTGAAGATGATGAAGTTGAGTCTGCAGAACTTGAAGTTCTTATTGCCAGAAGAATGCCAAGAGGATTTGGTAAGTTTGAAGGAAAGTTGTCATTCAAATACTTTTCTTGTAATGAGATTGGTCATTTTGCCTCAAGATGTCTGGAGAAATTTTCCAAACCAAACCCTAACAAGTATAAAGGTCAGAAGAAATGTTACTATGTTCAAGAAGCTGGAGAAGAAGGAGTCACAGATGATGAATCTGATCATGGAGAAAGTGAGTGGGTGTTCATTGCTATTAAAGAAGAAGATCCAATGTCTACTAAATCTACTAGCTATACAAATGTGGAGAGTGCCTTGGCTGCTCAAGTTGTTGATGAACAGGTGATTGATAGTGGATGTTCTCATCATATGACTTGGGATAAGAGTAACTTTGTAAGCTTTGAAAAACAAGAAGGTGGATTTGTGAAATTTGGAGACAACTCAGCTGCTAGAATCTATGGCAAAGGATCCATCTCTTTTGATGGTAAAAATAACACTAATGATGTTTTGTATGTGGAAGGACTGAAGCATAATCTTCTTAGTGTTGGATAGTTGGTTGACAAGGGTTATGATCTCTGATTCAAGGATGGGAAATACAGAGTCTTGGAAAGCTCTAGAACTGAAATTGCATCCGATACTTAGACTAGAGGTAACATATTTCATTTAAGTAGTTCAAGTAAAAGTTTCTTGATTGCTCATGTGGATCATAGTTGGATCTGGCATAGGAGAATGTGTCATGTGAATTTTGATAATATTATCAAGATAAGTTCCACTTAGGCTATAAGAGATCTTCCAAGACTTCTGAAACCTACTAATAGCATGTGTAGAGAATGTCAATTGGGTAAACAAAAGAGAATTTCACTCAAGAGTAAAGAATAATCATCAAGTGGATTGTTGGAACTTGTGCATACTAATCTTTGTGGTCCTGCTAGAATTAGGAATGTACAAGGAGACAAATATTTCATGTTGCTGATTGATGATTACTCCTGGATGATGTGGGTAACCTTCTTGAAAGAAAAATCAAAAGCTCTGAATAAATTCAAGATATTAAAGGTCATGGTAGAGAATGAGATTGGTGTGAAGATAAAGTGTCTAAGATCCAACAGAGGTGGAGAATTTACCTCTGGTGAGTTTGATTAATTCTATGAGAAGCAAAGAATAAAAAGATAGTTATCTTGTCTTAGAACTCCTCACCAAAATGGAGTTGTCGAAAGAAAGAATGAACCATTCAAGAAGCTGCTAGGACCATGATGATGGAAGCAAATGTTCCTCAAATCTATTGGAGAGAAGCTATGAGCACTGTTGTCTACACTCTTAACCCGGTATAGATCAAAGGAAATTATGGTAAGACCCCTTATGAACTATGGTTTGGTCATGCTCCTACTGTGAGGTACTTCAAAGTTTTTGGTAGTAAGTGCTATATCAAAAGAGATGAGGATCTAGGCAAGTTTGAAGCAAGAAGAGATGAAGGGACATTTCTGGGTTACTCTACTCAAAGCAAGGCATACCAATGCTTTAACAAAAGATTGAAAAAGATTGTTGAAAGTGCAAATGTTAGAGTTGATGAGAGCAAAGAAAGACATTCCAGGTCTTGCGGATATGAATTAGATGATCAAGATGAAAGTTAAAATCAAGGAAGACAAGTTTAAACCTGGTCATAGATTCAAATTGATCTAGAAAATCTAGAGGATAATGTAGAAGTTAAGGAGCAAGTTCCAGAAATAGAAATTCAAGAAAATCCCAAAACTCCTAGGTATGTAAGACTGAATCATCATGAACATTAGATCATAAGAGATAAAAATGAAGGTGTTCAAACTAGGAGAATAATTGTTGAAGAACAAGAAGAGATTTGTTTGATTTCAAAGATTGAACTAAAATGTATAAGTGAAGCCTGCAATGATGAAAACTGGATAAAAGAAATGGAAGAAGAACTAATGCAAATTAAAAAGAATCACAGTTCCAGGATCTTGTTCCTAGACCTAAAGACAAAAATGTGATTGGAACCAAGTGGGTCTTCCAGAATAAACTAAATGAAGATGGTGAAGTTGTAAGAAACAAAGCAAGGTTGGTATGCAAAGGATATTCTCAAGTGGAAGGAATTGATTTTGAAGAAACTTTTGCTCCAGTGGCAAGAATAGAAGCAGTCAAACTATTTCTTACATTTGTTGCTTATAAAGATTTTAAGGTATATCAGATGGATGTCAAGTCAACTTTTCTAAATGGAGAGTTGGAAGAAGAAGCATAGATTAAGCAACCGGAAGGATTTTAGTTGTCTGATCATAATTATATGGTTTTCAGATTGAGGAAAGTTGTATATGGACTGAAACAAGCTCCAAGAGTCTAGTATGCAAGATTGGATAAGTATTTGCTAAAGCTAGGATTCAACAAAGGCACTACTGACAGTAATCTTTACTTCAAGATTGATCATGAACACATTCTGATTGTTGAGGTATTTGTTGATGATATCATTTTTGGTGGGAATGAAAGTATGTGCAAAACATATGCTGATCAGATGCAAAGTGAATTTGAGATGTCCATGTTTGGTGAAATTAATTTCTTCTTAGGTCTACAAATCACTCAGTCGGATAAAGGTATCTTTATATCTCAATCTAAGTATGTGAGAGAATTGCTGAAAAAGTTTGGGATGGAAGATTCAAAGCAAGTGGGTACAACCATGGTAACTAGATGTAAGTTAAGTAAAGATGATGATTCCCCTAAGGCAAATCAAAAAGGGTATAGGTCAATGATTGGAGGACTACTCTATCTGATTCAGACCAGACCTGATATCATGAAGGTAGTCGGGCTTGTTGCTAGGTTTCAAGTTGATCCTAGAGAATCCCATGTTACGGTAGTCAAGAGTATTTTTAGATATCTCAAAGGGACAATTGATTATGGATTATGGTATCCAAAGGATAATGACTTCACTCTTCATGCATATACTAATGCTGATTGGGCCGGAGATGTGGATGACATGAAAAGTACTAGTGGTGGTGCATTCTTCTTGGGAAGAAGATTGGTTTCTTCATTGAGAAAAAAGCAAGAGGTAATATCTCTGTCTACTACAAAAGTAGAGTACATAGCTGCAACAAGTAACTGCACTCAAGTTTTGTGGATGAAGCAAATGTTGAAGGATATCAGAGTGGTATTTGAGGAGCCTATTACAATCATTTGTGATAATTCAAGTGCAATTAACATCTCAAAGAATCTAGTGTTGCATTTAAAGACAAAACACATATCCATCAAGTTTCATTTCTTGAGAGAGAAGGTAAATGAGAATGAAGTCAAGTTGGAGTTTGTGTCTTCAAGGGATCAGATTGTGGATATTTTCACTAAGCCTCTTCCCAAGGATACTTTTGAGTATCTTAGAGAGAAGTTAGGGGTTATTACCCCTTCTGACCAGAATTAAGATGCATTAGAGTGCATCAGTTCGGTGGAATTCACAGTCATATCTTGTGATCCGGATTGATGTTAAGGAAGCACTACTTAGGGGGAGTAGTCTGCATGCAATTTTTGAGTTTGGTCTGAAACAAGATAAAGGAGAAAAAGACTGCAAATATGTGCCCTTTGCCATTGATGTTAAAGAGAGAGAGAAGTCATTTGAAAAACTATTTGTTGGTGAAAGGGGGAGCAGTGAAGATAGTGCTTGTAGAATTCATAAGAGAAAGGGGGAGAAGTTCTTGTCTTGATGGTTGAATAAGTTTTTCACATCATATGTTGCCATCAATGACAAAGGGGGAGATTGCTGCAAATATGTGCCTGATGTGTTGTCATTGATGTTAACATATCTTTCTGTCAGAAATGGTGAAGACAGTGCAGAGGAGTAATCAATATTTCTAGTAAGGTGAAGATCAGAGAATGCAGATAAAAGGGTTTGTATAAGCTTGTCTATTATTTCTCTAGTTGAGATTTGAGAGGTCCACATGAAGATTTGGCAAAGTTATGGTCTTCTAAGTAGACCAAGGTTCCATAGTTGTTTAGTAATAACAGAGTGGCAAGAAGTTTATCCAGATTGGTCCGGTATGAGTATATTGTGATCTGTGGATCTAGAGGCATGTCTAGGATGTTGGTATGTTCTCTCAACTCGAGTGGTTCATGGTTTGCAGGTCCACAAGCAATCTTTCTAGTTTGACAGTCATGGCAGATAGTGTTCTTGAGGTTCTAGATGAAGATGCAAGTGATTATGATGATTTGGAGGAGTGCAAGTGTTTTTGGTGAACTCATTGTGTTTGTGAAGGTCTCTGGATTGTGTGACTACTGTGTTGGAAGTTCGCATTGAAGTTTGAGCTTGTTTGTGAAGATTTCCTTCTTGGTGTTGTTGTTCTTCCCAGTCTTGGCCGACCTGATGATTCTAGCATGTTGCAGATGTTCCAAAAGCAATTCTCTGGAGCATGGCGTGTTGTTGAAAGAAGATTCAAGTCTTAGCTTTGTTTGGCCGATAGCTTAGTGATTCGCATTAAGTAAGATGTTTGGTGTGCTAACCTTGATGTTTATGCCAAGGTTGATGAAGTGTATAAAGGAGTGTAATTGAGCTGTGGAAAATTATCCTTGAGTGAAAATATAAAATCTGAAGAAAGGATTAGAAGCAGAGAAGAGAAATGGAAAAGTAGAAGAACAAAAGCATAATAGAGTGAAGAGTTAGTGAAGAAGAGTTTGGAGACAGAGCAGAATTTTTATGAGCATTCAATGAAACTGAACCAGACATGAAGTAGATATTATTTCTCAGTTAATTCTTTCTATGTTAAACTTAAATTTCATGTAGGTAGTGAACCTCTCTTTTGAGCAGTGAGCTCTGGGAAGTGAGCCTAAAGGCAAGTGCCTTCCCATTCGTTTTAAATACTTTTAACATGGCACGAATCTTGTGGGCTAACACCCACCATGGTTTTTCCCTTAACCGGGTTTCCACGTCAAAAATCTTGGTGTCAAATGTGTTGATTATGTTTTTGCTTATGTGATGTTGTTTCATGCTTTAATGTTTACATCATTAATCAACTTGCAAATTGTGAAAGAAAATTAAAAGGAAGAAAAAATTAAATTTTGAGACAACTGATTCACCCTCCCTTCTTAGTTGTCCGGTCTAATTGCAACATTTACCTCTAACATATCCAAGACCTTCATATTTTGGCCTTCATATCTTGGTATTTCATCCTTTTGTGAGCTATTTTCCTTGGAAAACCTCTTTAATTTTTCTTCCAAATCTTCATTATTCTTTTTAAACTTATCAAAGAATTTTAAGATTTCTTCCAATTATGTCTTTTTCTTTTTAACTTTCACCAATTCTTCTTCTAACAAATATTTTTCAACCATTAAATTTTAATTGTCCTTTTTCACTCTTTTACAAACTTTTTTCATTGAAAACATATAAATTTGTTACCTATGTTGTACTTAACTACGAACTAATCTACTACTTTGATTCTAGATTTATATATTTACTTTCCTTATGTTATGTTTATGGTGATTAATTTTGGTGGCTTTGTGTGACTTCACTCCTTCTTCTATGTCTTCTGTAATCTTCTTCAGTGATCAAAATTCCAATGTGATTTTCCTTTAGGAAACCTTTGATGGCTTCAAATCAGTTTTAGTTTCTATGATTCCTTCCATGATTATTTGGTGGCTTATCTGGAATTTCCTTTGGCTGCAGCCAAAACAAAACTTCTTCTATAATTTGCCAGGTGATCTCTAATCCTTGTAGTTTGTCCATTGATTCAGCCAATCAAACCATTGATTGAATTCAACAATTCATCTCTTTGGTTACTATGATGCAATGATTTGACTTTGTCTTTCATTTATTTGCCTTTAGTTGTGGTTTCATCAAACTTGCACAACTTTCAAACCTAGTTCAATCTCCTTTGGCAACAACGGTTGGTGGTTCCTCTTTACTTTACCTCAATGATTCATGTGACTGAGAACTTGATGACTTCATCCTTTCTTAGCAATCTCTTCTATGGAGTCAACTATCTATTGACTTGGATAGTTTTTCAATTCAATAGTTTTTTCAGTAGTTTCTTGAAATTTTGGCATCCCTCTAAAATTACGATTCCTCTTTCCTGTGCAACTTGATTTCTCAAATAAGAAAATATGATTTATGGAAATAATCTTGGATTAGTTTCCCTCAGTGGCTAGTAACTTTCTTCCATAGTTGTGGCTTCTTCTGTATAGATTTAATTTCCAAAGACTGCAACTTTATTTTGACATACCTTGCTTCTTTGATCTCTCAAGCGATTTGTCTTTAGACTTGAAAACCTTTGATTATCTTCTTCATCCTAGTGCTTTGATACCACTTGTTGGTGGTGGATGGACATGAATGAAACATACATACAAAATACTCAAACTCACAAACATAAAAATAAAAAATGCTAAAAATCATTGGAGTGCTACAACATTCAATGATATATATTTATCACTTGATGGAAATGATTAAAAGTTGCCTCATTTATATTTGACTTCACAACATGATACTAGTTAAGAGCATTTAATATTCTTTCCTTATGAACATTTCCAATCCTTATCCTTCCTCATTTTGTCTATTCTAGGAACCTTCTAAACTTATCTCCTCTACAACTCTCATCTAGAAACTTACTAGTTGCCCTCATCCTTCTAGATTTTTTCTAGAAAAACTATTTACATTTTTTTCCTTTTTTCCTTTTTTATTAATTAAAAAAATACAACTATTAATAATGTGGTGGGAGAAATCAATCACTAACAAGTTTACTATAGATTCAATTGGAGTTGGAATTGAATTTATGTTTTGTTTAAGAAAAACCCACCCAGATAATAAAACATCTATTAGGAAATTAAGTGCCTCAGCCTTGCAAATTTCTCTTATTTATTTATTTATCATTTAATATTTTCCCACACTCGTTACATAATATTGTTATTATTAAAATATTTGAGCTTGACAAAAAATGGGGTGTGAGATTTTGTGTTGGCACTTGTGCCACATGTCAGTGCCTTCTAAGATAAGTTTTAAACTGTAAAAAGATGCCCTTTTAGTTGTATATTATTGAAGGCCTTCTTTTAAGGATCTTGTGATAGATTCTATGGTAGCTATAAGAGCCATGAATAGAGGGAGTTACTTTGGAATCAATGACCAACTGTAAGATTTGTAAAAGCATCAGTAAGAGCCTATTTTAGACTAAAATCTTGACCAACTTGAGAACCTATATTAGGTGGATGTAATTAATGATTTGTGATAGTTGTAAGAGTGTAAGAGAATAAGATATTTTTATTTACAAATGGTTTTGTAAAACCATAATGGTTTCAAGGTTGCCAGTAGTCTATAAATTGAGAGCTTGATGATTATTTTATATTATGAGAGTTTGTAGGTACACAGGTGTTCCTAGAATGCTATCCTTTTCATTATATATTTGAATGTTAGTTTATTACTCGTATAAAGAATTATATTCCAAGTGTATTGTAGTCCTCTATTGATTTGATAATACATTGTGCATGTTTTAGAGTGTGGGATTTTTCACCTAAAAGGGTTTTCACCATGTAAGCCACTTTGTTATGGTTTATTGCTTAATGCTAATTTATGTGTGTTTCTCCATTTTTTGTAATAATTTTAGATTAGTTGTGAGGCTATTTTCATAACACTCCTCTCATAGATTAGTATAGGAAGTTGTTCCTATGCACCTTGCTTCCTAACAAGTGGTATAAAAGCCTAGTTAGTTTGGGTTCTAGTTTTTGAGTACAGATTTTTTTGAGCTAATCCAGTTTGAGTGGGAGATTGTGTAGAACGAGAACTTTGTGATCTTTATTGTAGGAAGTAAATATGGCAAGTGCATTAGAGAGGATTGAGGTGAAAAATAATTTAGGCATGAATTTTGAGATGTGGAAGTTGATGATGGAAGATCTATTAATAGATTGAGATCTATGGGATACTATAGATAAAATAGTTTAGCAACCTATAGATGCTAATTTGGCTGCTCAATATAATATAATGGAGTAGAAAGCCAAGGGTCTAATCAGATTGTACCTGGTAGATTCTATTTTAATCAATATCCATGAAGAGCCCACTTTGAAAAAACTATGGAAGAAGTTGGGTGAGATTTATGAAGCCAAATCTTTAGTGAACAAGATGTTATTGAGGAAGAAACTCTATTCCTTGAGGATGGAAGAAGTTGGATCAATTGTAGACCACTTGGAATCATTCAACATGTTGGTGGCTAAATTGATAGTAGTTGGTGTAAAAATAGATGAGGAGAGATGTCAGAATATGTTATGTTTATTGTTAGACTCATGGGACAACCTTGTTATGGAAATTGGGAGTAGTTCTATTTTTTTAAAATATAAGATGTTGTTGGTTCCTTGCTTTCTAAAGAAATGAGGAGGAATGTCTCTGAAAGTGCCAACAAGGAATTAGGTGTTCAAGGAAGAACAAAATAAAAAGGAAAGAACAATGACAAGAAACATGATAAATCTAAATCTAAGTCTAGGGGGAGATCAAAATCTCTTGGTATGTCTAAGATTATTTAATGGAAATGTGGTTATCGTAGTCACTTTTGTAAGGAATATAAAGAAGAGAAGATAAATGAGAAGAAGAAAGTTTATTCTAAGAGGAAGATTGTAATGGATTCATTGCCACCTTGACCACTCATGTAGGTTAGAATTCATGGTTGAATGACTCAGGTGCAACCTTTGATATGACCTCTAACAAACATTGGTTTAGTAAATATGAAAAATATTAAGGTGGTAAGGTGTACTTAAATGATAATTGCTATATAAATATTGTTGTCCATGTTAGTATTTAGATTAAAAAAATTGATGGTAGAGTTGGAATTTTTGTTGGTGTTTTGTATATCCTAGAATTATCATGTATAAGTTATCTATATGTAAACTAATAGATGAGGGTGTGCATGTTTAGTATTTTGAAGTTGGTGTTAAAATGGTGAGAAGTGATATAATGATTTCTATTGGTAGTAGAATGGGAAATTTGTTTTAGCTTGATGCATGCACTATTGACTATAATAGTACTTTTGTGAAAAGTAAGTTTGTGGCTACTTTGTTGGAAAGAGAGTTGGTTTCCAATGGAAGTACCAAAAAAAAACTAGAGAAGAAGTGACCACCAAAAGCCAAAATGATCAACATAAAAAAAATACCAACCAAGGGCCAAAAGGCACAATTGTATCCTCCCATGTCGCTGACTCAGCTCAATAGTCTCTAGTGCCAGAGGGGCATAGAACTAAATCCCCCTCTAGCTAGGAGAGGTACCATGGCCCTCCACTAAGTGGATGAGAATAAGAGCAAATCATCCCTGAGTTTTTCACAAAATGCCAACCAAACACCTTTGAGGAAAATAAGAGGATAGTATAAGCCACCTCCCTAGGGTGCTACGTAAGAACCCTAACAGACAAAACCATCGAACAGGAAAAAATTAATGTAAAAGAAGAATCTACAACCAAAACCAACCAAGAATAGATCCAACAACAATGAGCATATCCAACTTCAAGCAAAAAAAGGCTAAAACACCCTTGAGCTTCAAAAAAAATGATAATTCCACTCCATCTTGAAAAGAAATCAACCCCAACTCAAACTCCCAATAAAAATCCATCATCCACACTCAAACTCCCAATATAATAGAAGAGAAAACCCTTATAGACACAATAGATGAGACCAATCCCATCCTAGAACATCGTCCCCATGTTCCATCCACGCATTGTTTACTCATGTTGGGCATATTGCCCTTAATAGTCAAGGGAGAAACAATCATTTCTAGGAGCATAATAATCCCCACTCTTCACCCTCAACATCTTCTCTAACACGGATTGGTGTTCTATCCTATTTTCCTCCCCATCCCTCTTGCTCTTGACTCTACAATTTTTTTGGTTGCATCTCAAAGGGGTAATCTTTGATTTCTTGAACTAATTTGATGAAAACAAACCCATATTTGTCATGCTTGTTAGATCAAAATACTCTCAAAGAATCTATTCAACCATGTCATCATAGAAATTAGATCCTACACCAAGGCATACATCATCAATCATGGCTCTCAAGGATTCTTTTGAAGCATTTACCTCTAGTGACAAAATCTCTATCATCCTCCAAAGCTTCCCTATCTCCATCCTTTGGTAAAATCCAATGCCTTAGCTAACAATCCTCATTCAAAAAATTCTTGTCCACTACCGAATCTTTGTCATTGTAGAAGTCTATACCCATTTCATCCTGAGAAGATGATGAGATCAACACATGTAGGTCCACTGATCTATCTAATTCCTTTTCTAAATCAGAAACATGCCTCTCTGTTAAAAACCCTTCTAACAAATGAAACTCACTCGATAGGTGAGACCAAGGACTATCCTCAAGCACATAGCTTAGGTCTAGAGTCTTCTCCTTATCTAATAACTCTCTGCTGAAAACTAGGCTATAACCTTCCACCTCTTCACCCTCTTCTCCCTCATTACCCTTGCCCAAGGGAATAACCAAATCTAAGAGTTTTTCTGAGCTAGTCTCCACAACAGGATTGTGACAGGTCACAAGAGGGTCTTGGAAGGAAACCTTTTTTAAGCATGCCTTGGAGGCAATGTCTGAGATGTAATTAGTATGGTCTTCACCCCCACAATTAGAACATTTAATATAATGGCCTTCATAACAAATTTCTTGTGTCCATCCTCCTTCAGATGATTGTAATGTAATATTTTTGGGAAATCCCTTCTTTATATCCAGACAGATACAAATTCAAATGCTTTCCTTCACCACTGTGGGCTGCAATTGTTCCTTGGTTTGAAATGCACATACCAAGTCACTGATGAGCCTCATGTAATGCCCACACTTGGGCATAACACATAATTAACACATTTTTTTTCTTAAAATTACTTAATTAACATTTAAAATACATAAGTAGGTTATATAATTAAATTAAATAAATATTTTTATAATATTTTTATAACCATGCTATGGAAGGGTTTGAAAGATTAACTATGGTGGAGTTTTTCTTTTTATATATATATTTAACTCAAAGAAAATAATACTTCTTTGCTCACTAAATAGGATAGGCCTAAGACTAGGGATTAATTTCTTACTTTTCTACATTAAACTAAATTCATCTTAAAACAATGAGAGGGATAAATAAAATTAGAAGAAAATTACTTAATGGTAAAATAACTCACTTATTCACCCAAGGGAATTTCTATTTATTAGAACACCCTCTCAATCCCCTAATATTAATAAATTATAAAACTCAAATACCTCTTAAGAGATAATTCCTCTTAAAACAATGAGAGGGATAAATAAAATTAGAAGAAAATTACTTAACAGGAAAATAACTCACTTATTCACCCAAGGGAATTTCTACACAAATATGCTAAATTCCTCTTAAAACAATGAGAGGGATAAATAAAATTAGAAGAAAATTACTTAATGGGAAAATAACTCACCTATTCACCCAAGGGAATTTCTATTTATTAGAACACCCTCTCAATCCCCTAATATTAATAAATTATAAAACACAAATACCTCTTAAGAGTTTAATTAATATAACATATACCTAAATACTCGATCTATGCTTTCTTTTTTGTAAATCATACAACAAAAAAATAAATATGCCAATGCTCAACATAATATACTGAAATACATTATTTTCTACAAATTAATATACCAATATCTCATTTACTAAAAATACATTAATATACCAACATAAGTAGTATGATTTTTCAATAGCAGAGGAGACAATAATTGCCTAAGGTAAATATACCAAAATCCACAATTTACTTTCTTTATTACTATTAATTTGGGAGGATTGGAACAATGATTGGTGGAAACTATAGCTTTAATTTTAAACCCATATACTTAGCTAGTGCAACATACCTATAGCAAGATTATATGTTTCTTAAAAAAATATATATTCAACCTTAGTTTTTTTTAACATGTGAGGAGAGAGAGAGAGAGAGTAAATGTTACCCTAAAGGCTCTATCATTTTCTATGAAACCCTAAAAGCCAAGGAGAGCGATTCTTCATCCAGAGACTTCCATAGTCTCATAGCCACCATAGAGGTTTTTTTTTTAATTTTTTTCCACACATAGGCCACCATTGCTATCCTCCACAATGGCTGGTGCTCTGGGTATGAGTAGGGACGTAAATCCCTCAAAGCTATTTTTCCTTTAGATAGTTTTCTCTCTATTTGCTTGTATGTTTTCACAAGAACCATAGAAAGGATGGAGGACAAAGAGGGCGCTACACCTCTAACTTCTTTTATCTTTTTTTTTAAACATGGGTTTTTTTGGGTTGTTGACTCTCTTGATCTCAGTGTATTGAGTGCATTTTTTTTTGTAAAGGTAATGATAATCAGGAGGAAACCCTATATGTCGCCAGCGATAGCCTCAGTTCTAGCTTGACCTATAGAATTTAGGCAAAGGAACAAGGGCAGTTTGATTTACCTTACTGATGCATACAAAGATGGAAAACTTCCATTTACTGCACCTTAACAGAGTCAAGTCTATTAGTCTTCTCAGATTATATAGAGAAGATGGTAATTATATCTATTCTGAGCTCCCTATATGTAGTTCTTATAGATTTGGTTTTCTAGCTGATGTGATTAAATTCAACCATGGTTTAAATGCAAGGCAATTGAGAGAATGTTGCACCTATTGGGGCACCCTTTGGTCAAACTAAGCAAGCACCACTTCCAAATCACAGAAAGAAAACTATTCATTACTCAATTTCATTCATATATATATATATATATATATATATATATATATATATATATATATATATATATATATATATATATATATATATATATTAATGCTTATTTCCTCTGTGTATTTGAAAAGTACTTCACAGAGATATAATGCATTATGACAGCATGGGTAAGGTGCTTCATCAATCTACTAAAAGGATATTGAATTGTATATGATGCACAGCAAATACCAGGCCTAAGTATTTCTTATGCTGTACAAAAAAGTACTCCATAGATATATATTCTTTTATTTGGGTAACAGAATAATTTCATATAAGTAAAAGCATGGATTTGCACCCAATAAATAAAATATAGCTTAGTTTAACAGAAATGCGTAATATTTTTCTTACCTCATAGGTATATTACATAAGTATCTTGTTCCAAATAAAATTTCTCCATTTTATTTGCTTAGAAAACTTTATGTAAAATAACATGGTCCTTCTATTTAGCTACACATGATAGAGTGACATAATATAGTTTGTTCAAGCAAGCAGATTCACAACACATTTAACATTTCCTTAACTTTGAACACACATTGATTGTCTTTTCAATATTTATAGGTAATCCATCTCTTACAATGTACTTCTAGGTGGTTTTCAGTCAACCCATCTTTTTCTTGCAGCCCTGCTAGACCTGCACATAAGTGCAAGTTTTCTAGATGTAACCAGTGGGATGCTCACCTCCCAACCTAAGACAGTAACTGCCCAACCCAAGATAGGGGAAAACAAAAGGAGACCTAGGTAGTTGCACAAACACAATTTTTTGAACCCACAGAAAACACACATACAACAAACATGCACAATGCAACATTGTATTCTTCAGCATTCATAGGTTTTTCTTTGACATAATCACAAGAGTGCTTCCTATAGAAATCTTCACAAGGGGAAGAGAAAAGTCATAATCATGTAGGAGAATTCACCATTATTTTCTTAGAGATTCTTCATACCCTTCTTATGTGTTTGCAGGGTACTCTTACCCTTTTGTTCATCAGAAGATTCTTATGGGGTACTCATACCCATTTAAATACAAGAACATTGCATTAGGTACTTGTTATCACTGGGAATTGCACACATATGCAAGGCTGGTTAAAGCACTGCAATTCCATGTAACATGGGACTAATCTCAGGTTGTGGGTGCCCTATGATGAGATTAGACCTCTTGATTGTGGACTGGTTCCCTTCAAATGTTCTATTGAGATTTATATTTTTTTTTACTTTTTTGGGAAAAGGGAAGAAAGAAACTAAATGAATACTAAAGCTGAAATGGTGATGCACCTGATATGGATTAAAATAATGCAATTTGATTCACAATGTTTGCTCAGAAATCTAACTTCTGCACAATCCAGACTTGGCATAAATACCACAAAAATGATTCTAAGGAAGGTTTGAAAACAAGTGTTTATGAAGAAAATAGTTTTTTCACAGCATAAAAAGACTATTTCTGGTTAACACAACCTAAGAACTATGATGAATTTATGCTTTAATGCTGTAAGCACTGATGTGAGACAATAATTTTGAAGGTTTAATAATAAAACATAGCAAAATTTCATCAAAATCACTTCAACATTCAACACTAAAAGGAAACGTAATTCAATTGATCTGAAATAAACAAAGGAAAGCTTTGCAAAAAGATAAAAGATAACTGTAACCTGCTGATCTCACAATAAAATTATAAAAGTCAGTTACAAGAATTCTCCAATCTGTCTGAATCAGAATGAGAATCAAGAACTACAAAAAATAGATTTTTTCTTTACAATATATAGGCTTTCCCTCTCCAAGAGGCATGCAAAAAATATAGACTTGTAGATAACTGTCCCTAAAAATACACATTCCCGAGCAACCTCAAAAATCCTCAAAATTAATGTCTAAAACTGCCACAAATTGAGCAAAAATAGCTTCAATTTGGGCCTCTCCATATGTTTGACCAAAATTTTGATTAAGGACCCTAAAAATACTTCTAAAAGTCATGCAAAACCTCCTAGGTGGCCTAGTTAACTCAACTAATCAATTTGCATGATTTTGCATGAGCAAAATTGATTGTGAGTAAATAATAAAGTAAGAAAATATTACTCTATTATTGGTTATGTACAATTTGTTCTATTTTTGATTTTACAACTTGTGGAAAATAATAAACTAATTTATAGAGTATTACTTTATTATTTATTTACAATTAATAAATGTCTAAAATTGTGCATGATTAGAAGAAAAATATTACTCCTTATCACTCCAATACATTTGCCTATTTTGCAAAAATAGGACTTAGGAATAATTACAAAATTCCTTATCACTCCAAAACATTTGTGAGAAAAAATATCTCCCTCTACAAGGAAAATAAAAGAAACTCAGTCACCCTGTAGCATACCATGCACTAAACAAAAATGCATAAATATCCTTATGACTCCCTCTTGTTGACATTGTGCACATACATTCATTTCTTAAATCTCCTTATATCTCCATATGGAATTTTGAAGTTAAGGAAAGAAAACAACTCCACTATGCAATTTGACCCAATGCATAAAAAATGTCCATCATATGCCGTCAACATCAATATTGCCACCATGCAATTGCCTTTATGCAATAATCACGTCACTACAAGACAATACCTTATTACCCATGAAGTTATATCTCCACCATGCAATAAAAGCTTATCCCTGAACTCCATGTATTGCATATGCATATACCATGTCTAAAATCATACACCCTCTTTGATGTTAGTCACAATGCATAATCTTGAAATCTATCCTTGGATGCTTGGAAATAGATAAGGGACTTAAGCATGTGATTTGTTATTCCTTCACCATTCGACCGCCAAGGAATCTTCAAAAGGTTATAAGGGTTGTATCCTTCCCACATGTTATATCAGCCTCTTAACTTAATAAAACCACTTTCTAAAGGGTTGCTGTTGGCCACTATAGGTTATGATTGCTTAGGGAAAGTCTTGACCACGACAGCAAATTAGATAAAGTAATAAATGGTTTTTCTTAAGTCAAAAAATGCACTTGAGTAAAAGAACCTTCGAACAAAAGAGGAAAACAGCCCTAATCTTTGCTCATTCACTCTTCATTTGATCTCTTTCCTTGAGCTCTACAAAAATCATGTTGACCGAGGGTTTCAACTATCTATTGGTGGCTCTGGTTTTCTCCTTTCAACGGCTCTTTGTTGTTATTGCCATAGAACTCTGCATGAGTTAAAAAGAAGGTAACTTTGCTCTCTGTTGGTTATGAAACATTTAAGTATCTCTAGCTTTCATCATTTGTATGGTCACGACCTTCTTCATTGTTATGAATACCTCCATTGTTGTGCACTCTTTAATGTCTTCATTCTATTTCTATTTGCTTCTTTCTCGACGGTCTTCATCTACTCCTCTAGAAGCTTGAGGCCACTGTGAGGCCGTGGAAGATCTTTCTTTATGCTAGCAATAAGGTAAGCACTTGCTATTTAATCTCTATAATTTCATTCTTCTTTGGTCTCACTCCTTATAGCATGATAGTTTGTAGATAGACATGGGTATTGCATGTTATAGCAAATAATGCTATGTCTCTATCGGTCGTGGCTGCATATTTCTTCTTTTGTCTTAATCTGCTTTCATTATGTAGAAACTTGAGGGTTTTGAAGCTTTGAAGTTAGGGTTTCAACTTCTCCTCCATTTCCAGAACCTCTACCTACCATGGCTATGCTTCTCTTGTTAATAGGCATCAAAAACTGTAACTTACTAGAGGGTTTGTGAGCCTTGAAGTTAGGGTTTCAACTTCATCCTGCACAGAAAAACATTGTAATGCCACGACCATACTGCTCTAATTGATCTCTTTCTCTTTATACTGTAAGAAATGAAAGGTTTGATGTATCTTTGAAGAAATCTTGTTAATTTGGCATATGGGTATACCTTCTTTCATGCTTCTTGCTCTTCTCTATTGGTTATGAATGTATCATGGCATCTTTTTTGAAATCGCTCAACTGTGTTTGCAAAAATATCATTAGGGTTTGGTCCTTTGACATGGGTATACAGTCTTTTAAAAAAGAATGGCTTCTCTTTCTGTGCAGCGCCACCTTGACTGTGATCCTGCCTCCATCTGTTGGCAGAAAGTATAAGGGTTTTGAAGTATTTTAAGTGGGTTTTCTTTCTTCATTTTTCATAACACTTCTCCACCTCCTTGTATCTATCTCACATTTGTTGATGACACATTTTTCTTTATCATTCCACTGTGGCTACTAGGTAGAAGCACATGTTAGTATTCTGTTATGACAACAAAACCTTGTGATATTCTATATGATAACTGTTATCATTTACCTCTATTTGCATGAGTATCATATATTGACACCTCTGGGAGGCTCTCCTATAGCATAGATGCATTTCTTTTAGCTCATTTTCATATGATATACCTCTTCAGTTTGCAAACTATAATATGATGGACTGTTCAGCTGTGTCATCATCTTTTGATTGTGACACTGTTCTTCTACTATAACTGGATTCTACCATGGCATATAGAGATTAGGCTATCTTCTTTACTACTTGTGGCATTCTTGAAATGCACCTATAGCTTGGATAACATGCTCCTATCTCTCTTGAGTTGTTTATTGTTTATCTCATCTGCCTTTGTGCATAATGACTACTTATCTCATCATTTGGCTCTTACAGTATCATATGCACCATGCATTTTTCATCTTCGTTGTCTATCAAGGCATATCTGTAGCATAGACACGTGTCTTTATTTTCTTTTTCTATAGCATGCCTTTGTGCATCCTTATACCTGTAGTCATCTTTTTGCATACTTTAAACTATACCTGTAGCTTCCTTGTGCATCTTCAGATCTCTTCTAGCTATTCATACTTTCATCATTAATGCACCTCTGTAGATGGATATGGCAATTTATGATATACTCTAACTACTTCATGATCACTGTCATTACTGTCTATACTGCATTTATTCTTTTTCTTGCAATGTATCCTTCTTTATGGCATCATGACATCTTTTTGACTGTATTGTATCTCTCCTGACTGCATCTTGCATGGCATCTTCTATAGACTGAGCATGAGAGATAAAGTTTTGTCAAAGAACAATAATGTTGAGATGTATGGAATCATTCTATTCATCCTTGAACTATTGCATTCTTTATATTCTACTGTACTATATCTCTGTATTTGCAATCTTCATACATGACAGTCTCTTGTTTCTTGCATATGTACCTTGAATGTCATGTAAGTGATGACCTACATAGCTACTCTATATCTTGCTCCTTTTTAAAGAACACTGATGGTTAGTGATAGTCTATAATATTTGATGAATAGTGAACATCCTATATGTATCTATTATTTGTATCTTCCACTTTAGTCATGATTGTGTCTCATTTGATCTCGAAAGTTGACTTGACTGTCATGTCTTTTGACCATTCACTGTGTTGGAGTATTTGCTTATGTATTATGTGCTTCATCCCTGGATGCTTGACTGTTTGAACATCCAACTCCATTTAGACTGTAGCATTCATCTTCATGTATCCTTTGATGGTTTGATGTTCTGAATCATTGGTGGCAGCTTTTTGCAAAGATTATATCTTCTTTTTGGATGACTGCACACCTATCTCATATATATTGTGAAACTCTATTTTATGGCAGTCAAGTTGGCATATTGTTTTATAATGGTCTTGCCTTCTACTATTCTATCTGTTGTTCCATGTGGCATTTACTTGACTACTTCTATGAGACACTTGTAACTTTGAATGTGATATAGTTGTTTAAACTTTGATTATCTTTAAACAGTATGAAAACAACATGAGAAATACCTAGTATAAAATGTTATTTAATCTTACTCCTTTGTCATAATGAGATGACTCTTCACAAGATTTATTTTGCAACTTATTCAAATGATACATAAGTTCTTGTATCCTCCTTGCTCTGTCTCTCTTCTCTTTATCAGGCACAATAATCTAAAAACTTGTATCACTCCTGAGATGACTATAATCTGATTTTCTAAATTTGTCTTTTTGTCAATCTTGATTCTGTCATATAGCTTTGATTTGTTTCAATCAACTGTAATGATGTCATGATGACATCTTCTTTATGTAAGTTGATTAGATGATGCATGATATAGCTTAGAATGATGCATCCTATCTTTTTCTGGTACTCTTTTCAAAAATTGAAAAGAAACATGTTGGGCTCAAACCCTTGTGGGAGCCACATTTAATGCACATGTTTATTTGTCTTCAAATCATTAACAAAAATTGTCCTATACCTGCACAATGAACAAAAAAGTTAGCATAAAAAAGTACCTAATAGCATTGATTGATCTCCTTCATGATTTCTTCTTGATCTGTATCATTATCTGATCTAAATTCTTATCTAAATGCATGATATGATAAGTAGATGTCTCTGTTTGATAAAAGCATGTGATAACTGTAAACATCCGGAGCACTAAGGGGACTGTCCCAAACATTTTTTTGCAGGTTTCAACTGGATGGTGGCTTGGATTGAAGCATGAAGACTGAAGACTTGTAGACCAGCTTCAACAGTAACCTCCATCATCAGGCAATGATGGATGTTTAGATTTATCATATGTTCTTTTCTCTTTTCTTTTATCAAACAAATACATAGCTTGCATGTCTGCAATTACTTAGTTTAGTTACTCCCACGGCTTGTGTGGGACATATTTGAACATTTCTTTAAAACATGATCATTTAGTTTCTCTGATGCATATGATGCATATGTATTTCCTTTTTAATCAATGCATGAGATAAAGTAACAAATACCTGGATGTATGTTCAAAACATGACATGAAATATTAGTGTAATACAACATCTTTCTCTCTTTTATTCAAAACTAATTAATCTAAATAATCAATTTAACTTATAACTCCTAAAAGATCAAACTTTGTAGAACAACTGTATCTACTTGAACATTTGATCCTTTAATGATCAATTCTTTTGTCATGATAACTTATTAGTCCTGATTGGACTGATGGGTTATCCTGACAACTAGATCTTCTTTTCAACTTTGTCAAAGTGTCAACCATTCAAGAATGCATAACCTTGAAGTTTTCTATTATTCATTTTGAACAATTACACCTAGGTCCAACTAATTTTTAGTGTGAACAAAAAATTAGTAACATTTCTGGTGACCTCTCAGGGGTGTTTGCTTGCTAAACAATTTAGAACTGGTAGCCTTGCCTTCTCATTGGGCATAGAGTCATTTCTACCCTGAACTTAGAGAAATTCTGCAACTCACACTAACTGAAAAAAAAAACTGAAACTAAAACTAATTTGTTTAAAATAGAACCAGCTACATGTGTAGAAGCACTTCTTGGAAGCAAAACAACAAAAATGAAACTAACTGTGCAAAAGCACTTATTTGTAGCATAAGGCTGCCTTAGTAACATATCTTGAGGTGAATCCCATTAATTGGGAATGGCAACACCTCACCATCTAACTTAGCAAGCTGAAATGCATTGTTTTGCTTACTCTTTGTGATTATATATTGTCCATCCCACATTGCATCAAACTTTGTATGTTGTCCTAGTCTGCTTTTCAATTCATTCCACTTGAAAACTAGATCTCCCTTTTTATAAACTCTTGGTACTGCTCTTTTATCAAAAGTTCTCTTCATTTGGGCTTGGTGTACTTCCAATGTTTTCAAGGCCTCTTTTCTAATCTCTTCAAGTTCAATTAGCTATGCAAGCCTAATTTCCATTGGTTGTTCTTCAAGAAAATCTAGGTCTTTTATATAGCTAAGTGATGGCAACTCCACTATTATTGGTAACTTGGCTTCCTTTCCATATGTAAGTACATAAGGTGAATTACATGTTGATCTTTTAGGTGTAATCCTATCAGCCCACAGTGCTAACTTTAATTTATCATGCCAAGACCTCTGATTCTCATCAACTGTTTTCTTTATAACCTTAATCAGATTTTTGTTAGTTGATTCAGCCAGTCCATTACCTTGAGGGTAATAATTTGATGAAGTATTCAAGAATATGTTTGATGCAGAGGCATAGTGGAAACATTTATAACCAGGTGGAAATACCTGTCAAAACCCACAGTTTGAATAAATCAAATGTTCAAACAACTTGTCAATGTGCAATTTGTGGGGCCCACAAATTTTATACTCCACCACATACAATCTCAATATGCATAACCAATATGCATTTGGTGGGACCCTCAATCTCCACTTTCTCATTATATGTTTCACCACATACAAACTTAATGTGCAATGTCGATACAAACAAATCTCATATGCAAAACTTGACTTGCTTTTCTGGTGGGATAAAGTGTCCTTACCTACTACTGTCGGTCACCTCTTGTATCTGCAAAAAAGTATCCTTCCAACATACATTCTAGTTACCACTCCGACTGGTCATCCTTTGCATCATATGAAATGCATGTTTTCAATGTATCTTCACAACATACAACCGTGATATGCGATTGTAGGATACTCACACGAAATGCACTCCACATACAATTGTGATATATACATGAAATGTCCTCGTATACATTTGTGGTATACATAGGAATTGTATACCCGATATACTTTAGTAGTATACACACAAATTGTATACCTGGTATACTTTAGCAGTATACACACGAATTGTATCTTCTCATACAGTTGCGAGATACATATGAAATGTTCCTAACATACTTCTATAGTATACACATAAAATGCATATTCGATGGGGCAACCTGATTCTTATGCTGATACCATTTTCAGAAACCAATCTCGCAGTCTCTATTTTGTTGAACCCTAGCACATAGAGATGCTAGGTTCTCTACTGCGATAGTTCTTCCATAGATTGGATCCTCTGTTCCATTCTGCCATGACCACGAACAAAAAGGAAATAAAAAAGAAAACTATGTACATGGTCCATTCCACTGATTTTGAAGAAATCCACCAGTGGAATGGTCTCAATCTTGCATCTTCGACAATAGAAAACTAGAACAGTTAAATATAGAGAATATACACAAAACATAGAGCCTGCAAATACAAACTGAATTAAACTTTGATGTCTCCACAGAATGTATTTTTTTTTCTCAATCTTCTATTCTCTCCAAACTTCATCAATAAATCTCCTCTACCTTGGGATCCCATCCCTCAAGGTGTTTTTATGGTCTCTTCTCATTCAGTTCCCACCGAAATACCTGAGGTTGGAGTCATTACAACTTCCATGTTTCATATTTTGGCTTAACCAAGAGTGTAACCCAAAACACTAACTAATCACACGACACATGTTTACCACAAGACATGATTTAAACATCCTCAAATAACAACAAGACGTCTACAAACAACACAACACACTAGATTTGATTATCCACATACCCCAATTGTCCAAGATGTCCAAATTGGCTTCAGGATGCCAAATTTGTGACACTGGTTCACATGGTGGGGTCTTTATTACAAACATGAAATCACAACAACAAGAACTACATGACAACATGAACAAACATAGAAATGCATAAAACATAACAACATATCAAGACCTTTGTCTTCTCCCTCAGATGTATAGTTGGCTTGTTGAAGGGGTGCTCCTGCACCATACTCCCCGGGAGAAGAAATCTCAAGCCCACTTGAGATGAGAGTTTGAAGGTCTGTACCATGGTTTGTGATATGATCTTCAATCATCCAAACTACTTTTGAATTAGGTTTCCCCTGCCAAGCCACCAAGTATTCCATGTACTCTTTGTTCCTTGTCTTCTTTGCCACTCTTGAGTCTAAGATCTTCTTCAATTTTGGTGGGTCCTGCTTAGGGATATCATCATCTACGGTACCCTGTAATGGTTCCTGTCCTACATCTGCATTATGCTTGTATGGAGTTAAATCACATATATTGAAGATGGGTGAGAATCCAAGGTCAAGAGGAAGTTGGATCTCATAAGCATTCTACCCACACTTCTTCACAATCTAACATGGTCCAATCTTTCTCTACATTAGCTTGGTATGTTTACCTTTTGGGAGCCTCTCCTTCTTCAGATGAACCCACACAAAATCTCCAACATCAAATTGTACATCCTTCTTCTTCTTGTCAGCATATGCTTTGTACTTTAATGTAGTTTGTTGGAGTTGGGTCTTGATTTGATCATGCACCTCCTTGATGGCTGATGCAAAGGCTTCTCCATCAGCACTAATAGACTCTCATGTAGGCAGATCTCTCAACTCCAAAATACCCCTTGGATGAATAACATATACCACTTGGAAAGGTGACTTCCCTGTACTTCTATTGATGGTGTCATTATAGGAGAATTCTGCTTGTGGTAGGATGTTATCTCACTTCTCTCCATGCTACCTTGTCAAACACCTTAGCAGATTTCCCAATGAACAGTTACCCACTTCAGTCTGCCCATCTATTTGAGGATGGTAGGCTGATGAGAAGGATAAGTTGGTTCCAAGCTTCTTCCAAAGAGTCCTCCAAAAGTGGCCAATAAATTTCACATCTCTTGACACTATGCTCAATGGCAAGCCATGTATCCTCACTATCTCTTTGAAAAATAGATCTACAACATATGAGGCATCACAAGTGGTTTTGCATGGCAAGAAGTGTGCCATTTTACTAAATATGTCTACTACAACAAAAACACTATCATATCCCTTCCTTGTCCTAGGCAAACCCAATGCAAAGTCCATTCTTACACTCTCCCATGGCCTAGAATAAATGGGTAGTGGTTGATACAAACCGGCATTAGTGGATCTGCCTTTTTTTTCTCAATCTTCTATTCTCTCCAAACTTCATCAATAAATCTCCTCTACCTTGGGATCCCATCCCTCAAGGTGTTTTTATGGTCTCTTCCCATTCAGTTCCCACCGGAATACCTGAGGTTGGAGTCATTACAACTTCCATGTTTCATATTTTGGCTTAACCAAGAGTGTAAGCCAAAACACTAACTAATCACATGACACATGTTTACCACAAGACATGATTTAAACATCCTCAAATAACAACAAGACATCTACAAACAACACACCACACTAGATTTGATTATCCACATACCCCAATTGTCCAAGATGTCCAAATTGGCTTATCAGGATGCCAAATTTGTGACACTGGTTCACATGGTGGGGTCTTTATTACAAACATGAAATCACAACAATAAGAACTACATGACAACATGAACAAACATAGAAATGCATAAAACATAACAACATATCAAGACCTTTGTCTTCTCCCTCAAATGTATAGTTGGCTTGTTGAAGGGGTGCTCCTGCACCATACTCCCCGGGAGAAGAAATCTCAAGCCCACTTGAGATGAGAGTTTGAAGGTCTGTACCATGGTTTGTGATTTGATCTTTAGTCATCCAAACTGCTTTTGAATTAGGTTTCCCCTGCCAAGCCACCAAGTATTCCATGTACTCTTTGTTCCTTGTCTTATTTGCCACTCTTGAGTCTAAGATCTTCTTCAATTTTGGTGGGTCCTGCTTAGGGATATCATCATCTACGGTACCCTGTAATGGTTCCTGTCCTACATCTGCATTATGCTTGTATGGAGTTAAATCACATATATTGAAGATGGGTGAGAATCCAAGGTCAAGAGGAAGTTGGATCTCATAAGCATTCTGCCCACACTTCTTCACAATCTAACATGGTCCAATCTTTCTCTACATTAGCTTGGTATGTTTACCTTTTGGGAGCCTCTCCTTCTTCAGATGAACCCACACAAAATCTCCAACATCAAATTGTACATCCTTCTTCTTCTTGTCAGCATATGCTTTGTACTTTAATGTAGTTCATTGGAGTTGGGTCTTGATTTGATCATGCACCTCCTTGATGGCTGATGCAAAGGCTTCTCCATCAGCACTAATAGACTCTCATGTAGGCAGATCTCTCAACTCCAAAATACCCCTTGGATGAATACCATATACCACTTGGAAAGGTGACTTCCCTATACTTCTATTGATGGTGTCATTATAGGAGAATTCTTCTTGTGGTAGGATGTTATCCCACTTCTCTCCATGTTACCTTGTCAAACACCTTAGCAGATTTCCCAATGAACGGTTAACCACTTCAGTCTGCCCATCTGTTTGAGGATGGTAGGCTGATGAGAAGGATAAGTTGGTTCCAAGCTTCTTCCAAAGAGTCCTCCAAAAGTGGCCAATAAATTTCACATCTCTTGACACTATGCTCAATGGCAAGCCATGTATCCTCACTATCTCTTTGAAAAATAGATCTGCAACATATGAGGCATCACAAGTGGTTTTGCATGGCAAGAAGTGTGCCATTTTACTAAATATGTCTACTACAACAAAAACACTATCATATCCCTTCTTTGTCCTAGGCAAACCCAATGCAAAGTCCATTCTTACACACTACCATGGCCTAGAATAAATGGGTAGTGGCTGATACAAACCGGCATTAGTGGATCTGCCTTTTTTTTTTCTCAATCTTCTATTCTCTCCAAACTTCATCAATAAATCTCCTCTACCTTGGGATCCCATCCCTCAAGGTGTTTTTATGGTCTCTTCCCATTCAGTTCCCACCGGAATACCTGAGGTTGGAGTCATTACAACTTCCATGTTTCATATTTTGGCTTAACCAAGAGTGTAAGCCAAAACACTAACTAATCACATGACACATGTTTACCACAAGACATGATTTAAACATCCTCAAATAACAACAAGACATCTACAAACAACACAACACACTAGATTTGATTATCCACATACCCCAATTGTCCAAGATGTCCAAATTGGCTTATCAGGATGCCAAATTTGTGACACTGGTTCACATGGTGGGGTCTTTATTACAAACATGAAATCACAACAATAAGAACTACATGACAACATGAACAAACATAGAAATGCATAAAACATAACTGTTGATGACTGTTTTGATGCAATCATAACAATAAGTTAAAATTCACATAAAATGAACTGAAACTATACTTGAAAGACAAGAAGGAATCATTTGGTGATTCAACTAATCCCAAGTCTACAATGGTTCGGTTGGTCAAGTTCAGTTGGTCAATGTGAAGCTGTAATGTTCAAGGGGCCTTACGTAGTTTAGGTTTGTTTTGTGGTTTACTGGCCTAAGAACATGCAAAAAGGTCATGAGATATGTCAATGCTTTTCATTCCTTTGCATAAGAGTGATACTGGGCTGCAAGTTTCAGAGGGTTCACTTGGATTTTTGCAGCTGTCTTCTTGATCTGTTTATGAAAACTGTCTACTTATAGCTCTGTTATCATGCTTCTTCAAATTTGAGACAATTTCCTTTGGATTTCTACGTTTTCAGCTAGATATTTCAGATGGGTTGGGAAAAGTTAGAAAGATCTACTCTATACCTCATTTAATCCACAGAAGGATCTAAGTGTTTCTGTTATGCACTATGTAAATACCACAGTAGTTTGATCAAATCCACAGTAAAAACCCTAAATGTAAGTTCTGAGCATTTTCACAAACATACATTTAAAATTGCAAGCTCTCAAAGAAGATATTTCAAAACACAAAGAAGAGCAGGAGAACACTCAGAAGATAGATGCAGAACTTCAGATTCTATTGTATTAGAAACGAATAGCCATACATGATTTACAATGTAAGAATGACTCTTAGTTTCATTGATCATACTACAGAGAACTTACAAGCTTTACAGATACAGTAAGGCAGCCAGACATTCCACGCGCACCTTACTGCAGACAAACAGGCGACCTCCTTCTTCTACTTCTAAACTATGCTAAGCTATCATGCTGTGTTTTCCTAGAATCTCTGTTGTAGGCCCTAAAAATCCCTGTTGTAAAGTATTACAGTGTAGAGAGGCACAATATATAACATTCTGATTGTCCTCACTACAGCAAAAACCTAACTGAACCCCTGGTTCAAACCCCTAGTTACAGCAATAAATGCAGGTGAACCAGTTCTCAAAAATATCTCAGAGCAGTGGTCAAATCTGGGCGAAATATTGCCCCTTCTGAGAAGTTCCGGCAGCTGGGCAATAACTTCTGTTTGTCTTTTGTGATAATACCCTCAGCTGCGACCTTCTTCTTTACTTGAATGGCCTTGACCTTTTGCATTTCATCTCTATCTTCTTGCTCCTGAGATCAGATCTTCTGCCTCCATGAGATCACAGTGTTGACTTTCCAGCTGCTTCCTCAACTGCAAGCCTGCAAGACAAGACAAGCAATAAGTATTCCATTTATCACATAAAAACAGCATGAAATTAAAATAAGCATTCAAATCATGGTGACTACGCAAGATGGAGGAAATCAGATCAGAAAATCGCTCAAAAACGCGTCAAAAATGCGCCCAAGCTGCTCAAAATTGATCGGGTCAACCATCGCTGACTGAAAAATGCCAGAGGCGCCAAAAAAACACTTTAAAATGTCCACCGCCTCATTTCCCGCCCATCGGCATGATCATCTCTGTTGGCGCGTCAAAAAACAAGTTGGTCGATATACCTCATCATCATGATATTTCAGAAAATATGATGCTCTCCCTCCTGAAGGTTCAGATGAATGTCATCATGATATTTGACTTCTGCATAAGGAGAAAGGAACAACATCATCATCATCATGATGAAGGAGAATAGGAGGATGTGAGATAATCATGCTGCCGAGGAAAGGAAGATGATGGTGACGTCATCATGATATTCGGGCTTCATTGAAATGCTAAGGATGACGTCATCATCATATCCGGTTAAGATCAGGGGATAATTGCAATATCAGGTTACCTGAGGAGCATGATCAGGATGATGAAGTGAATATGATCCTCTTGCGGCCAAGGTAACCCTCTCGAAAGATCAGCATGATGAAGATCATCATCATATTTGGGGCGTATGTCAAACTTGGAATAGGACGTCATCATCATATTCGGCAAACGGATCGTGCTTAAAAATATCCTGTTGAAGGAAAAATGTGATGATGATCATCAGGAGGATATTTGTTTTTTCGTTATTCAGATCAGGATGACGTCATCATGATATCCGGGGCCTTTGTTAAACTTAAAACATGACGTCATCATGATATTTCGCCAACCGGGTCATGTTTGAGAAATATCCTGCCGAAGGGAAAAAATGATGATGATGATGATCATCATCAGGATAATTGCATAAAGGTCGCATTTTCGGCAGGAGGACTTCATGAAATATCGGGCGAACAAACAAGATCATGATGATCTTGACACTATGACAAGATAAAAATATGATGATGACGTCATCATCATATTTCATTTTCGGAGCACAAGGATGAGTTGGTCATCATGATATTTGCGCTAGGGTGATATTACAAAATATGATGATGCTGTTGAGAAATGTAATATCGGCCACTTCTGAATAGATAGGGTGATCATCATGATATTCGCTAACCGGAGATCAGGAGGATATGAAGATGATGATCCTCTATCTCGAATTATCATGATGATGATTCCATCACTTAGCGAATTTCAGCGAATGGCCCTCTTGAAAGACCAGGATGATATGGAGTCGTCATCATCATCTTCGTGAAGTTCAGCAAATATCATGATGATGACCTTGCGATAGGTTTATAGCACGCGCATGCAAATATGCCGAAGGTGGATTTTTCTAAGTCTGGGTGATCTTATACTATCAGCATGATATTTTAAGATCAGGCGATGCAAAGATATCATGATGATGTTCGCGATACAAAGACCACTCGACGGGGTAACTTACCTTGACTTAAAGTTGATGTCATCATGATATTTCAAACCTCAGGATATTATCGGGGGGGTGCGTTTAAAATATGATGATGATGATGATCATCATGCAACCAAAACTGAGTTTATAACATATGACGCTCCTAAGAAAATCATGATGCTGCATAATGCGCACAAGGCCTTTTGACGGGTAAAAAGCACTACCACCTAAGATTGACGTCCGGATGTTGCGACTGCATGATTTTTAGCGGGTGATAGACCAAGATCATGATGATCCTGTCAACATGACTTAGGATATAAAAATATGATGATCCTCCTGTGAATATCAGGTTTGACCAAGACTTTGACCGTGCATAACTTTCACATATGGCCGAATTTTCAAGTGAAGCAAAAGGCAAACCTGCATGGAATTTCAAGCTCTTTTAAAATATGAGGTCACAGAAAAAAAATATGAACTTTGACAAACAGACCTCATGATGATGACCTACCTCATCATATATCATGATGATGATGCACCTGACCTTCATTTTTACCAGACCGCCAGGAAGCAAAAAAAAAACAAAAGCAGAAGCAAAAAGCAAGACATCAGCAGGGGTCCCCATTTTGCTAAGGAGCATAATGGGGCGTGTTGTGAACATCACAACAACTAGCAACCAAAACAAAACAATTAAATTCAGAGTGTTCAAGGAAACTAGGTGAAATGAACTCATAACTTCCAACTATCTTTCCTGCAAATTACTATTCAGCTTGAGACTCAAAGTATTCAATAAAGATGCATGAATTTTCATTTTCAGTTTAGTTGTGTGCATGTGATTAATTATCCTCATCTTGAAGATCGGTTGAACAAACCAGTGACTGACATTAGCCTACGTAGGTGAGGATATTCCCTCATAGCCGACCGGATAGAGCCTTGCTGCCAGCGAGCGTCTATAGCCCCGGCAAGGTTATCGTTACAATTCTCCTAAGTAGAGCCCCACTGCCAGCGAGCGTCCATAGCCCCGGTAGAGTTACTTAGATGGCTTAATCTGGATTTTTAGTATAATCTGCTTTATTCATTTATTTATTTATTTATTTATTTATTTTTTTTGTTCTCTAATTTGGAAAGACTTCACAAGATATAGCAATTTGTAACTTCATGATGATGCAAGGAGTGGACACTTGCTGAAATTAAGCTGAGAATTGTAATGGTAGCAAGGGTGACCTCTGATTTTTCACCTAATATCTACACTGGTAGGTTCAACAAACCCAAGGATTTTAGGTGTGTCATCGTGAGAAACCTGCTTCGAATTCTCAATCACATTTATTGAATACAAAACTTCAGAAGATGAACAACTCTCTACATTCATGACAGTGACAGGTTATGTGTAAATTGCAAATGGTTAACCTGAATATCCTAAATTATATACTGTTTTGAATGGTTGCTAGTTCTGCTCCTTAATACTCTATAGTAAAATAAAGATCCCTGCTGAGGAGACAACAAACAAACCAGACAAACAGGCTGTACAAACAACACAACAATAGAAAAAACTGTACAAATAGACAGAAACAAAAAGCAAAAAACAAACAGAAAGGAACTATACAAACAACAAACCCAAAAAAGAAAACAGCAAAAGAAGAACACAAAAACAAAAAAAAACTACCCTACCAGACTATATACAAGCCTCTACGAGGCAATTTAGAAACCCAGGAAATAGACCCAAGAACACCCCTACTTGCATATTTCTTTAGGTTGTGCAGGAGTAACAGGGTACTAGTTATGGTCCTCATCATAGCAGATTTATCTTTGAATTCTGAAAAAAATTCTGATATTCTAGATTCATTGTGTTTATCAGAATAGCTCTTAACTAGTAACTGAGGCTGCTCATCAGGTTTATGATTAATCCATATGCATGTCTTATCTCTTGAATTTCCATAATCAAAATAGCATTTATCATTGTTTACTAAGGAAAGGAAAGAGACAACCTGATGTGCCTTTAGCTCTGTGGAACACACTTGTTCATTGATAGCTGGCTCTTCATTTAGCTCTGCATTTTCATTGCCCAGCTCTATGTCTAGTCCTTCTTCAAGTTGAAAGAATAATGACTCTAGATGTATCATTTCTTCATCTTCATCCAGCTCTGTTCCTTCATTCTGGATGTTCAGTTTATCCTCAAATTTAGCACACCTCTCAATGTTCTCATTAGTTTCCTGCACATCAGTACTTAAGTAAGTACCTTCATCATCATAATCTGACATACAGAAATTAATCATTTCTAAATCACTTGAGAGTAAAAGTGGGATGACATCATTTGATTGACAGGAGTACTCCCCTGTTTTATTTTCAACATAGCATGGGGGTGATGTCTGATTATGCACAGCAGCTCCATGATCCTCTGTATCCTCTTCTTTCAAGAATTGTTCATCAGATGACTCACAGTTATCGTTCAGTGAAGAGTCTAATCTTATTGACCTGTAACAATCTTGATTTTGATCATTTACTTCAAAGAAGTCAGATGTAACACTAGGATTTACTTTCTTTTCTATGACTTCATTAGTTTCTACAGTAGGGATCTTATCAATTTTAGTGCATTTTAATTCTGCCAATGCTTGTTTACATTTCTTTGCCAAATCATGTTCGTTAAAACTTTTCAGGTCAGACCCAGAGGCTTCTTCTTGACAAATATTCCTTAGTAGTTCCATATATTTATCAAATGTATCAAGAGGAACCTCACTTTCCTTTTCTTTTTCATTAAATCCTTTTTGCTTATTATCTAGAAAAGAGACAGGAGCTGTGATTTCTTCTCTACATTTTTTAGGATATTTATACTTTTCAGTAACTTTAATCACAGCCGGATCCTGACGAAAAGACAGATTTTTTTTCTTACCATCACATGATTCCTGCCAAGAGATCCTATTACCCTTTATTCTTAGCATTGGTTCCATCTTTGTATTCTCTGCACATTTAATGACCGTTGATGCTGCATCCTTCTGTCGCTCAATAATCTCCTCACTTCCCTGCCAACTTTCAGCCTTATACACATCTGAGAGAGAGATTAGTCCTTTCAAATGTAAATCTAATCTTGTAAGGAAAGCTAGACAATTAAGCTCACCATGCTCTATGGACTTATGTATCCTACACCTTCCAAATAAACCATAGCTATATAAATTTCTGGGATAAAGCTGGTTATTCAAAGCTTTCTGAAATGAAGGAATGTCAACTTGAAAACTGCCCCTATATGAGTCCATTAAAAAATAGGACCCTCTTTCAACCTTTTAGGCCTTTGAAATTTTATGAGATCTAACATATCTCAGAATATAGCATTTAAACTCAGAAAATTAACCCTAAACCAAATCAGGTTCTCCTTCTAGCGCCAGAAAACTGTTGATGACTGTTTTGATGCAATCATAACAATAAGTTAAAATTCACATAAAATGAACTGAAACTATACTTGAAAGACAAGAAGGAATCATTTGGTGATTCAACTAATCCCAAGTCTACAATGGTTCGGTTGGTCAAGTTCAGTTGGTCAATGTGAAGCTGTAATGTTCAAGGGGCCTTACGTAGTTTAGGTTTGTTTTGTGGTTTACTGGCCTAAGAACATGCAAAAAGGTCATGAGATATGTCAATGCTTTTCATTCCTTTGCATAAGAGTGATACTGGGCTGCAAGTTTCAGAGGGTTCACTTGGATTTTTGCAGCTGTCTTCTTGATCTGTTTATGAAAACTGTCTACTTATAGCTCTGTTATCATGCTTCTTCAAATTTGAGACAATTTCCTTTGGATTTCTACGTTTTCAGCTAGATATTTCCGATGGGTTGGGAAAAGTTAGAAAGATCTACTCTATACCTCATTTAATCCACAGAAGGATCTAAGTGTTTCTGTTATGCACTATGTAAATACCACAGTAGTTTGATCAAATCCACAGTAAAAACCCTAAATGTAAGTTCTGAGCATTTTCACAAACATACATTTAAAATTGCAAGCTCTCAAAGAAGATATTTCAAAACACAAAGAAGAGCAGGAGAACACTCAGAAGATAGATGCAGAACTCCAGATTCTATTGTATTAGAAACAAATAGCCATACATGATTTACAATGTAAGAATGACTCTTAGTTTCATTGATCATACTACAGAGAACTTACAAGCTTTACAGATACAGTAAGGCAGCCAGACATTCCACGCGCACCTTACTGCAGACAAACAGGCAACCTCCTTCTTCTACTTCTAAACTATGCTAAGCTATCATGCTGTGTTTTCCTAGAATCTCTGTTGTAGGCCCTAAAAATCCCTGTTGTAAAGTATTACAGTGTAGAGAGGCACAATATATAACATTCTGATTGTCCTCACTACAGCAAAAACCTAACTGAACCCCTGGTTCAAACCCCTAGTTACAGCAATAAATGCAGGTGAACCAGTTCTCAAAAATATCTCAGAGCAGTGGTCAAATCTGGGCGAAATATTGCCCCTTCTGAGAAGTTCCGGCAGCTGGGCAATAACTTCTGTTTGTCTTTTGTGATAATACCCTCAGCTCCGACCTTCTTCTTTACTTGAATGGCCCTGACCTTTTGCATTTCATCTCTATCTTCTTGCTCCTGAGATCAGATCTTCTGCCTCCATGAGATCACAATGTTGACTTTTCAGCTGCTTCCTCAACTGCAAGCCTGCAAGACAAGACAAGCAATAAGTATTCCATTTATCACATAAAAACAGCATGAAATTAAAATAAGCGTTCAAATCATGGTGACTGCGCAAGATGCAGGAAATCGGATCAGAAAATCGCTCAAAAACGCGTCAAAAATGCGCCCAAGCTGCTCAAAATTGATCGGGTCAACCATCGCTAACCGAAAAATGCCAGAGGCGCCAAAAAAAACACTTTAAAATGTCCACCGCCTCATTTCCCGCCCATCGGTATGATCATCTCTGTCGGCGCGTCAAAAAACAAGTTGGTCGATATACCTCATCATCATGATATTTCGGAAAATATGATGCTCTCCCTCCTGAAGGTTCAGATGAATGTCATCATGATATTTGACTTCTGCATAAGGAGAAAGGAACAACATCATCATCATCATCATGAAGGAGAATAGGAGGATGCGAGATAATCATGCTGCCGAGGAAAGGAAGATGATGGTGACGTCATCATGATATTCGGGCTTCATTGAAATGCTAAGGATGACGTCATCATCATATCTGGTTAAGATCAGGGGATAATTGCAATATCGGGTTACCTGAGGAGCATGATCAGGATGATGAAGTAAATATGATCCTCTTGCGGCCAAGGTAACCCTCTCGAAAGATCAGCATGATGAAGATCATCATCATATTTGGGGCGTATGTCAAACTTGGAATAGGACGTCATCATCATATTCGGCAAACGGATCATGCTTGAAAATATCCTGTTGAAGGAAAAATGTGATGATGATCATCAGGAGGATATTTGTTTTTTCGTTATTCAGATCGGGATGACATCATCATGATATCCGGGGCCTTTGTTAAACTTAAAACATGACTTCATCATGATATTTCGCCAACCTGGTCATGTTTGAGAAATATCCTGCCGAAGGGAAAAAATGATGATGATGATGATCATCATCAGGATAATTGCATAAAGGTCGCATTTTCGGCAGGAGGACTTCACGAAATATCAGGCGAACAAACAAGATCATGATGATCTTGACACTATGACAAGATAAAAATATGATGATGACGTCATCATCATATTTCGTTTTCGGAGCACAAGGATGAGTTGGTCATCATGATATTTGCGCTAGGGTGATATTACAAAATATGATGATGCTGTTGAGAAATGTAATATCGGCCACTTCTGAATAGATAGGGTGATCATCATGATATTCACTAACCGGAGATCAGGAGGATATGAAGATGATGATCCTCTATCTCAAATTATCATGATGATGATTCCAGCACTTAGTGAATTTCAGCGAATGGCCCTCTTGAAAGACCAGGATGATATGGAGTCGTCATCATCATCTTCGTGAAGTTCAGCAAATATCATGATGATGACCTTGTGATAGGTTTATAGCACGCGCATGCAAATATGCCGAAGGTGGATTTTTCTAAGTCTGGGTGATCTTATACTATCAGCATGATATTTTAAGATCAGGCGATGCAAAGATATCATGATGATGTTCGCGATACAAAGACCGCTCGACGGGGTAACTTACCTTGACTTAAAGTTGATGTCATCATGATATTTCGAACCTCAGGATATTATCGGGGGGGTGCGTTTAAAATATGATGATGATGATCATCATCATGCAACCAAAACTGAGTTTATAACATAGGACGCTCCTAAGAAAATCATGATGCTGCATAATGCGCACAAGGCCTTTTGACGGGTAAAAAGCACTACCACCTAAGATTGACGTCCGGATGTTGCGACTGCATGATTTTTAGCGGGTGATAGACCAAGATCATGATGATCCTGTCAACATGACTTAGGATATAAAAATATGATGATCCTCCTGCGAATATCAGGTTTGACCAAGACTTTGACTGTGCATAACTTTCACATATGGCCGAATTTTCAAGTGAAGCAAAAGGTAAACCTGCATGGAATTTCAAGCTCTTTTAAAATATGAGGTCACAGAAACAAAAATTTGAACTTTGACAAACAGACCTCATGATGATGACCTACCTCATCATATATCATGATGATGATGCACCTGACCTTCATTTTTACCAGACCGCCAGGAAGCAAAAAAAAAATAAAAGCAGAAGCAAAAAGCAAGACATCAGCAGGGGTCCCCATTTTGCTAAGGAGCATAATGGGGCGTGTTGTGAACATCACAACAATAACAACATATCAAGACCTTTGTCTTCTCCCTCAAATGTATAGTTGGCTTGTTGAAGGGGTGCTCCTGCACCATACTCCCCGGGAGAAGAAATCTCAAGCCCACTTGAGATGAGAGTTTGAAGGTCTGTACCATGGTTTGTGATTTGATCTTTAGTCATCCAAATTGCTTTTGAATTAGGTTTCCCCTGCCAAGCCACCAAGTATTCCATGTACTCTTTGTTCCTTGTCTTATTTGCCACTCTTGAGTCTAAGATCTTCTTCAATTTTGGTGGGCCCTGCTTAGGGATATCATCATCTACGGTACCCTGTAATGTTCCTGTCCTACATCTGCATTATGCTTGTATGGATTTAAATCACATATATTGAAGATGGGTGAGAATCCAAGGTCAAGAGGAAGTTGGATCTCATAAGCATTCTGCCCACACTTCTTCACAATCTAACATGGTCCAATCTTTCTCTACATTAGCTTGGTATGTTTACCTTTTGGGAGCCTCTCCTTCTTCAGATGAACCCACACAAAATCTCCAACATCAAATTGTACATCCTTCTTCTTCTTGTCAGCATATGCTTTGTACTTTAATGTAGTTTGTTGGAGTTGGGTCTTGATTTGATCATGCACCTCCTTGATGGCTGATGCAAAGGCTTCTCCATCAGCACTAATAGACTCTCATGTAGGCAGATCTCTCAACTCCAAAATACCCCTTGGATGAATGCCATACACCACTTGGAAAGGTGACTTCCCTGTACTTCTATTGATGGTGTCATTATAGGAGAATTCTTCTTGTGGTAGGATGTTATCCCACTTCTCTCCATGCTACCTTGTCAAACACCTTAGCAGATTTCCCAATGAACGGTTAACCACTTCAGTCTGCCCATCTGTTTGAGGATGGTAGGCTGATGAGAAAGATAAGTTGGTTCCAAGCTTCTTCCAAAGAGTCCTCCAAAAGTGGCCAAAAAATTTCACATCTCTTGACACTATGCTCAATGGCAAGCCATGTATCCTCACTATCTCTTTGAAAAATAGATCTGCAACATATGAGGCATCACAAGTGGTTTTGCATGGCAAGAAGTGTGCCATTTTACTAAATATGTCTACTACAACAAAAGCACTATCATATCCCTTCCTTGTCCTAGGCAAACCCAATACAAAGTCCATTCTTACGCTCTCCCATGGCCTAGAATAAATGGGTAGTGGCTGATACAAACCGGCATTAGTGGATCTGCCTTTTGAATTTTGACATATCACACATGCCTCCACAAATCTCCTCACATCTGATTGCAACTTGGGCCAATAGTAATGCCTCTTCACAAGATCAAGAGTCTTATTTAGACCAAAATGTCCTGCCATGGCCCCCCAATGTTTCTCCCTAATGATATTCAGTCTCATAGAACACCGTGGAATGCACAACTGTCCACCCTTGAAAAGTAATCCATCTTGGATAAAAAATTTAGAGAACTCAACATGATATTTGTCACCAAAGGAAGTACATACCTTATATATTTCTCCAAAGTCTTCATCAGCATCATACATGGTCTTCAAGGAGTCAATGCCAACAGTCTCCAATTGGATCTAATTTATGGTTAGAGCCCTCTTGCTCAAAGCATCTGCCACCTTGTTCTTGACCCCTTTCTTGTGCTTGAGTGTAAAGGTGAAACCTTGCAAGGTTTCCACCCACTTCATGTGCCTATGGTTCAGCTTCTCTTGACTGTTTATGAAACAAAGGGCCTGATTATCTGTGAACACTATGAATTCTTTTCCACCCACTTCATGTGCCTATGGTTCAACTTCTTTTGACTGTTTATGAAACAAAGGGCTTGATTATCTATGAACACTATGAATTCTTTTGGCATCAAGTAATGCCTCCATTTTTTGAGTGACTGCACTAGAGCATACATCTATAAATCATAGGATGAGTATCTCTTCTTTGCATCATTTAGTTTCTCACTGAAAAATGCAATAAGCCTACCTTCTTGACTGAGTACTGCCCCAATTACCATGTGGCTTGCATCACATTCTACTTGAAAAATCTTGTTGAATTCTAGAAGTGTAAGCACTAGTTGCTCTGCCACCTTCTTCTTCAATGTTTCAAATGAATCATCTGCCTCCTTTGTCCAAGTGAATCTGCACTTCTGTCCTCCTTTTATGGTGTCAAGCATGGGTGCACAAACATGACTAAACCCCTTTATAAACTTCCTATAGAAGGTTGCTAACCCATGGAAACTTCTAACATCATTCATGGTTCTAGGAGTTGGCCAAGACAATATGGCACTTACCTTCTCTTGATCCATGTGAGATGATAAAACCCAAGTAGATGATCTCCTCCTACATGAACAAACACTTCTCTAAGTTGATCATTAGATGCTCTTCATGTAACCTTTTGAGGACTAGGTCTATATGTTTGAGGTGCTCTTCCCTTGTATTACTGAAAACAGGATGTCATCTAGATATACTATGACAAATTTGCCTATGAATTCCCTCAAGACCTCATTCATCAACCTCATAAAGGTACTAGGGGCGTTGGACAAACCAAAAGGCATGGCCTTCCACTCATACAACCCCTCATTGGTCTTAAAGGTAGTCTTCCATTCATCTCCTGGCCTAATCCTAATCTAATGATAGCCACTCTTTAGATCTATTTTTGTGAAATATTTAGCACCCCCCAAGTAATCAAGCAAATCTTCTATCCTAGGGATTGGGAACCTATACCTAATTGTTATTTTGTTGATAGCCCTTGAATCAGTACAAAGTATCCAAGTGCCTTCCTTCTTTGGTGCTAGGACAGCCGGTACTGCACATGGGCTTAAACTCTTACCAATTAGGCATGTCTCCAACAATTCCTTAGTCTACCTTGCTATCTCTGCATTATGCTATGGGGTAAGCTTGTATGCTACCTTGTTTGGAAGTGTAGATCCTGGGATCAGATCTATGCAATGGCTGATGTCCCTTATAGGTGGTAGGGACCTTGGCATTCCATCAGAGATGATGCCTTTGTACTTATCCAATAGCTCTTGGATAGTAGGATCTATGAACCTTTGCCTCTTCTTTCCCTTGACTTCCTGCTGCTACTCCTTGTTCACCTTTAGGCATGGAATTAGAGCATATGCAACTGCACCTTCTTCTACTATCTCTTTCATGAATTGTTTGCCTTCTACCATCATCACCTTGACTTCTTTCCCCTTTGATACCACTTCATTCTCCATCAATGGTAGCAACTCTATCACCTTACCATCCTTTGTGATTGAATATGTGTTTCTAACTCCATCATGGTGTGCTTTCAAGTCATATTTCCATGGTCTTCCAAATAGGAGATGGAAAGCATCCATCTTGGAAATGTCAAACAATAATCTGTCCTTGTATGGTCCAATTTGAAAATCCACCCAAACCGATTCTTCCACAACTGTTTGCTGACCTTGGGTGAGCCATGAGACCTTGTATGGGCAAGGATGGGGCAGCCTTCTAAGATTAAGCTTTTCTACCATTTCAAATGACACAAAATTTTTAGTGGATCCGAAGTCAATCAGAACTTTACATACCTTTCCTCCTACTTGCAACTAGTTCTGAAGAGAGACTTCCTTTGTGGGGTTCTTTGTCAGGCACCTTCATGGTGGTCATTACTCTACTAATCATCAAAGCTTCTCCACTCTTAGGATATCCATAACTATCAGGAGCATTCACTCTTTGATAAGTGCTTGAGCTTGTCACACTTTGACAATCAGATTCTTGGATCAGATTTATCCTCCTTTCTCCCATTGAACTTGTTGCCTTTTCTAGACATCTGCTGGCTATGTGGCCTTCTTGATTGCAATTGTAACATCTGAGAGGTCCTATGCCCTAAGATCTCTGCCTAAATGGTGGTCTTCTGCCCCTAAAGTTTCCTCTTTGATTATAACTTCCCCCTTGAGTTTGACTGTTGTCTCCTTTGTTGCTCTCTTGATTGGATTCACCTTGGTGTCCATATCCATTTCCTCTGCCTCTGAAAGGACTTCTTCCCCCTCTTTGTTGTCTCCCTCTTCCTCTACTGTTCTGCTCTTGTCTTCTCTTTAATTTCTCTTCCACTTTGAGTTCCAATTGGTAGCACTTTTGGACTGTCTCTGGGTTATGCAGATTTAAGTCTTCTTGAATGTTAAACCTTAATCCATTGAGGTACCTTGCCACATTCTCTTCCTCACCCTCCTTTACCTTTGTCTTGACATAGTTTCATGAACTCTTCTGTGTATGAACTGACATCTAACTCCTTTGGCTTCAAGTTTTGTCTCCTCTTATGTAGTTGGATGTTGTAATCCAACGGAACATAGGCTTCCTTCACTAAAGCTGCCATCTTCTTCTAAGTAGCAACTATGTTCTTTCCTTCTTTCACCCTGTCATCTTGGATGAAAGTACAAAAAGTTAGTGTAGCCCCTTTCATTTTGGATTGGGCCATCTTCACCCTTTGGTGGTCTAGTATCTCCTTGGTCTCAAAGAAGTTATTCAAGGAGTCTATCCACTCCATCATTGAATCAGGTTCCATTTTTCTTGCAAACACTGGCAGGTCTATTTTTATATCCATGGTTCTTCTCTCCATGGATTTGAGGGCATTGATTAAGGGTCTCTGGTCTGCAGGAACCTCCATCTCTTCCTGCCTAGGGATCTCCTCTTCATCCCAGTCTTCTCACTCACCATAATCTTCTTCTCCCTTCTCTACTTTGTCCCTCAACTTCTCTAACTCATCTCTCAAGGCCTAATTCTGAGCTCTAACTACTTTGCTCTCTGCCATTTGCTTCTTCACTAGGACAACCAACTTAGCATTGGTAATCTTTGCTGGGTACTCTTGTGACCCCTCTTCATCTGACATCTTGTCTTCTTCTTCTACCCAACGGGCACTCTTTTGTCTCTGATACCACTATGATGCAGAGGCACAGTGGAAACATTCATAACTAGGTGGAAATACCTGTCAAAACCCGCAGTTTGAATAAATCAAATGTTCAAACAACTTGTCAATGTGCAATTTGTGGGGCCCACAAATTGTATACTCCTCCACATACAATCGAACTATGCATAACCAATATGCATTTGGTGGGACCCTCGATCTCCACTTTCTCGTTGTATGTTTCACCACATACAAACTTAATGTGCAATGTCGATACAAACAAATCTCATATGCAAAACTTGACTTGCTTTTCTGATGGGTTAAAGTGTCCTTACCTACTACTGCCGGTCACCTCTTGTATCTGTAGAAAAGTATCCTTCCAACATACATTCTAGTTACCACTCCGGCCGGTTGTCCTTTGTATTATATGAAATGCATGTTTTCAATGTATCTTCAAAACATACAACCGCGATATGTGATTACAGGATACTCATGAAATGCACTCCACATACAATTGCGATATATATATGAAATGTCCTCACATACATTTGTGGTATACACAGGAATTGTATACTCGATATACTTTAGCAATATACACACGAATTGTATACCTGGTATACTTTAGCAGTATACACATGAATTGTATCTTCTCATACAGTTGCGAGATACATATGAAATGTTCCTGACATACTTCTATAATATACACATAAAATGTATATTCGATGGGGCAACCCGATTCTTACGCCGATACCATTTTCAGTAACCAATCTCACAGTCTCTATTCCGTTGAACCCTAGCACATAGAGATGCTAGATTCTCTACTGCGACAACTCTTCCACAGATCGAATCCTCTATTCCATTCTGCGATGACCACGAACAAAAAGGAAATAAAATATAAAACTTTGTATAGGGTCCATTCCACTGATTTCAAAGAAATCCACCAGTGGAATGGTCTCAGTCTTGCATCTTCGACAACAAAAAACTAGAACAGTTAAATATAGAGAATATACACAAAACACAGAGCCTGCAAACACAAACTGAATTAAACTTCAATGTCTCCATAGAATGTATTAGTTTTTTTTCTCAATCTTCTATTCTCTCCAAACTTCATCAATAAATCTCCTCTACCTTGGGATCCTAGCCCTCAATGTGTTTTTATGGTCTCTTCCCATTCAGTTCCCACCAGAATCCCAGAGGTTGGAGTTGTTACAACTTCCATGTTTCATATTTTGGTTTAACCAAGAGTGTAAGCCAAAACACTAACTAATCACACGACACATGTTTACCACAAGACATGATTTAAAGATCCTCAAATAACAAGACATCTACAAACAACACAACATGCTAGATTTGATTATCCACATACTCCAATTGTCCAAGATGTCCAAATTGGCTTATTAGGATGCCAAATTTGTGACACTGGTTCACATGGTGGGGTCTTTATTACAAACATGAAAACACAACAACAAGAACTACATGACAACATGAACAAACATAGAAATGCATAAAACATAACAACATAACAAGACCTTTGTCTTCTCCCTCAGATGTATAATTGGCTTGTTAAAGGGGTGCTCCTACACCAATGTTATTTTTGACAGACCAATCGGATACTTAATCCAATGAATGCCAGAGCATTATCTGAAATAATTGAGTCAGGAGTTCCAAACCTGGACACTAGATCTTGATAAAAATTTAGGACTAATATTTCATTAGCATCTTTCAAAGCAACTGCTTCAGTCCACTTAGTGAAATAATCCATAGTAGTCAAGATCCATTTGTGTCCCTAGCTTGAAGGTGGATTAATAGGACCAATGAAGTCCAATCCCCACTTGCCAAATCGTTGTTCCACTTGAATTGGATGCAAGGGCATTGCTGCCAGCCTTTGTTTGCCTGCAAAAATTAAACACTTAAGACATTTCTTTACCCATTCATGAGCATTCTTCAACATGTCAGGCCAATAGTAACCAGCCCTCATAATTTTTAGAGCTGTTGTTCTAGTTGTAAAGTGACCTCTAGCAGGTCCATCATGAAATTCTTCTAAAATCTTTTGAGTTTGATCTAGCTATACACATCTTAGTAAAACATTGTTAAAATCTCTCTTGTATAGAATTCCATCAATTATGCCATAAGGGATTGTTTGTAATCTGTAATATCTTCTTTTAGATCTATCCAGGCCTTGTGGACAATCACCAACATGTAGATAATGAATCATATCATGCATCCAACTTGCAGGAGGGTCTAGGACAACAGTTGTTTCATTGTTTTGAAGCACTGTCTCAACCTCTCCTTCAAGTTCTTTGCTGTATCCTTCATTTCCTACAAGTTGTTCACATAGTCCTTTGCCTCAGACCATCTTGGTTACCGTAATTTGTATGTCATATTCCATGACCTTTGTTATCCACCCTTCTCTCTTATCATTTAAATCTTTACTGAGCAAAAATTCTTTCACTATTGGGTGAGCAACCATTAACTGAATTCTATTATTTGAAAGCATGTGTTTGAATTTCTTTAAGCTCCTGATAATAGCTAATACATGCTTTTCAACAAAAGAATATCTTGCCTCGTAGTCATGCAGACCTGGCTAAAAAATGCCACAGGTTGTTCTATTCCTTCATTGTTTTGCTGACATAGCATAGCTGATATAGTATCCACATTGCCAAATGCATATAAAATGAAGTCTTTATCAAAATTTGGATTTATCAGAGTTGAAGCAATAGCAAGTGCCTCCTTTATTTCTTCAAAACTCTACTTTTCTTCTTTGGTCCAACTGAAGGGAATATTCTTCTTCAGCATTACTGGAAGAGGTTGTAAAAGTGCTGCTATGTTTGGAATAAACCTTCATACAAAGTTAATTCTTCCCAGAAAGTTGTGTAAGCCTTTCTTATGTGTAGGAAGAGGTAATTCTAGTATTGCAGTAACTCTTTTAGGATCAATTGATATTCCATCCTTAGACACAATATGTCCCAACAGTCTACCTTCATGAATAGAGAAAATATTCTTCTTTGGGTTTAATGATACCCCAAATTCTCTACATCTCTCAAAGATTAGTCTTAAATGATGAAAATGATCTTAAGCTTTTTTAGAAAAAACAGTCACATCATCTAAGTATACAAGCACCATTTTATTAATCAGGCCTTAAAAAGCCATGTCCATTGCTCTCTAAAATGTTGCACCTGTATTTGATAAGCCAAATGGTATCTTTTTGTATGCTAGTGTGCCCCATTTTGTGGTAAAAGCTGTCTTGTATTGATCTTCCTCTTTCACAAGAATTTGGTTATAACCTGAATAACCATCCAATAAATAAAATCTCTCTGATCCAGAAACAATCTGCAATATCTGTTCCATAGATGGTAAAGGATGATGATCCTTTAAAGATGCTCTATTTAAATCACATAAATCAACACATAATCTGATTTCTCCATTTTTCTCTCTGACAGGAACTAAGTTAGAAACCCATGAAGTATGTTTGATAGGAAAAATGATATTACCTTCAATGAGTTTATTGAGTTCTATTTTCATGAACACTTCCAGTTTGGGATTCAATGGTCTTTGCTTCTATCTGACAGGTTTAGCTTTGGGTTCCAACTCTATTGTGTGTTGAGCTAACTCAGGTTTACCATGCAAAAAATTCACTTAACTCTTGACAAAGCTGGATGAATGCTTGTTGTTCTTGTTTTGTACATATCCTTCCCAGCTTGAGCAATTTTCCTTTAAAGATCTCAATAGGTTCATAATGTTCTTGCTTTATAGACAAGTTGGCCTTGTCCTTTCTTAATTGACCATTAGTATTAAAGATAGATTCCAAGGTCACTAGCCCTTGGGTAACTTATTTGATCTTAACTAAAGTATTTGATCATCATATTGTTGTACAATATTCTACTAATTACCTGCAAAAAAAATAGTTTCTTCTATTAAGAAATTTACAATCTGTTCATCACTATCAAACACTTGCCAAATGACATTATTATCTGGAACTGATAGTCTAACAACAACTTTGACATATAAAGGAGAGTGAATATTCTTCATTTCAGCAGGAATATCATATTTAGCTCCTATAGCAGCTAGTTTGTCAGCTTGCTTGTTATCAGTTCTAGGTACAGATATGAGATTAAATGCATCAAACTCTTCTATCATGTCCCAAACTCTATGTTTGTATAATTTTAGCAAATCATTTTTTGTAGCAGCAAGGTTTCTGACTTGTTTACCCACTAACTCATTGTCTCCAAAAACTTTTAAACATCTGATTTTTCTCTTCCTTGCCCATTCAAGTCCATGAACTAAAGCCTCATATTTAGCTGAGTTGTTAGAACAGCTAAAAGCAAATCTAAAAGATGAATAATATTTCTCACCTATGGGAGAACTAAACAGCTCCTCCTCTAGCTCCTACCTTGCTTCTAGAACCATCAAAAAATAGTTCCCAAACATCATTTTTAGACTCTACAGTTTGTTGTTTTTCTTCTTTAATTAGATTTGGAATAACTGTATTATTTTCTTGAATCATATACACACCAAGACCAATCTCATCCATTTGCTCAAATGGATTTGTTTCATGATTTTCTATTGCCCATTAGTCTAGAACCAAATCTAGAATTCCTTCTAAAGGTGTGTTTAGATCTTGGACAAGAATTAGATCATCTTGATAAAAAAATGGGAAGATTTACATTTATAGAACTGGGTGTGTAAGGTTCCAAATGATCTTTTGCTAGTGGTTCAGACTTGATTGTAACCTTGGTTCCATATCTAGTTCTGAAGAATAAATGTGTCCAATCAGATGATAAATACCCTCCTAACCTTGCTATAAAATCTCTAGATAAACAAATGGCAAAAGTAGGTGGCAAATCAATGACATAAATGTCCTGGTATATAACAAAGTTTGGACAAACATGTAGAGTAAGGCCTAAATTTTTTAACATTCCAACTATACTTACTTCAGTTCCATCCATTTGTACAACACCTCTAACAACAGGTTCATATTTTAGACCTAACTTATCAGCTAGCTGTTTTGGCATAACTGAACTACTGGCTCCCGAATCTATCATGCAATTATGTACTAAATAATCACCCACAATCAAAGTGACATAAAATGGTGGAGGTTTTCCTACTGGTTTAGGCTGTCCTATTCTTTTTTCTATTTCATTTGCAATCATAATATGAGGTTGATGTGATTTTTGTACTTCATTTGACAAAGGCAACTGAGATAGAGCATTTTGTAACAAATCCTTTTGTCTTGGAATGTGTAAATTATCTAAAATAGACATGCTTACTATTGTCTTTTTCATATGATCCAAAATATTAAAAACATGGACACTAACCTTTTGTTGTACTTTTGGGACAACAACCTCTGGTTGGTCTTTTGCTTGTTGTTTATTTTCTATAGTTGGCCATCTTGACAAACTATGCAAATATTTTGATGTAGAGGTTTGAGTTTGCTCATTCTGAGTTGTAGAAACTATATTTTTCCCTTTATCAGCTGGTTGTGATACATTTCCGGCTTGCTGTTTACCAGTTTCAGCTTGCTGATTTGTATTTCTGGACTATTGTTGCAAGTCAAAAGCTCTCTTTTTCAATTTTGTGTTTGCTGCAATATTAGTAAAAGATTGATTTTAACTTGGCAACTAATTTACACCACAAAATTCATTAGCCTACTAATTCATTAAAACTACACCAGGATTAACATGCTGAAGCTGAATGTCCAGCTGGTTGTTTACATCACTTGCTAAATTTTCAGCAGCAGCATAGTTATTCTGTACCATCAAAGCTTGACTTACTATTCCATTATGGACAAGTAGACTAATTATGAGGCTGATTATAGGGATATCATCATACATAGTCTTGAACCATGTTCTGTATAGGCACTATTTCTTTTGATGTATTGATAGCATTTGGATTGTACTATTGATTTGGCCTATTGTTGTAATTTCTTCTTTTACCTTGATAATCTACCTGATAACTAGGTCTATTTTCTTGGTAAGGGCCTACTTGGTAAGGTCTGTTATTCTGATTTGTTTAAATTTTTAGACTTACTAAGTCATTGCCCACAGTCTGCAATATTTTTGTTATGCTTTGTTGATTTTCTTTCATCTCTCTAAATTCAGAATGAATGGGATCTATTATTTTTTGTGTATTTGCTGAATAACCAAAAGATGGTATTGTTGATATATGTGGGGCTGAAATTAGTAGTAGAGGCTGTATATCTAGAAAAATTGGCATTGAGGGCATAGGTGCTATCTTACCAGCTTGTATTAAACTATTTTTTGCTCTTATTGCAATATCAAAAATAGCTGGTAAAGTTACTCCTCCCATGGATTGTATTATAACAACAATATCAAAATTTAATTCCCTTAAATAATACAAAAAGCATGCTCTGGTGATGGTTTCACTGTTTCAGGAATTCTATTCCATGTTTTCTAAAATCTAAAATTAAAATTTGTCTTTTGCTCTTGTGGAGCCCTCTTAATAGTAGTCATTTGTTCAACTAATGATAAATGATCAAACTTGTCCTAAAATTGCCTATTCAAAGCAACACCTAATTCATCCCAATATCTAATTGAATTTACTCTTAAGCCTCTAAACCATTGAAAAGATTTACCTTTTAATGATGCTGCCAGCAACCTGATTGCAATGTTTTCTTCGGTGATGTGGTGAATAGCACATAAAGGTGCCACATCTTTGATATGTTCAATGGGTGTAGTCCCATCTTCTCCTGTAAAACTTGGTAAACTTTTCAATGCAACCATCAGTATGTCATCATGTTGATTCAAATTCAAAGGGTTGCCTCCATTAAAAGACACAAAAGGTTGATTTCGAGGTGGTGGTGGATTTCTTCCACCTCCTCCACCTCCTCCACCACCTCTGGGTGGTGGTAACACTCCTCCACCTCCTCCACCGGGAGGTGGTAATACTCCTCCTCCTCCTCCTCCTAGTAAAGACATTGGAGTGGGTAAAACTTAAACTGGTGTTTGGACTGAAACTTCTTGAAATATTTCCTGTAATATAGGTTATTCAGTAGTAAACTCGAGAAGAAGTGGTTCCTCTTGGAAAACAGGAATCTATTCTTCTGGGCTTACTGGTGGAGAACTTAAAAATTCTATTGATGAACTTGCAAACAATGGATTCTGATGTGAAGCAAAGTTAGGATGTGTACTTGGCAGATCTATAACAACTGATAAATCTGTTGTATTAGCCTCTTTATCTACTTTTATCCTCCTTTTGGTGGAGATAATTGATTATGCTTCTTCTTAGAATTTTTACTTGACCTTGTTTGATATTTTTTCATAGGCTTCAAGATCTAATTTGAAAAAACAAAAGTATTAGAGCCATCAAGTACTAATAAGAAACCTCTAAAAGGCTAGAATTCTATTGCTCATACCAAAAATAGCAAAAAGAACTAAGTCCTTTTGAACTGAAAATTAGTTCAAAGTCCCACCGGGCGTGCCAAAAACTATTATCACTGGGAATTGCACCCATATGCAAGGCTGGTTAAAACACTGCAATTCGATGTAACATGGGACTAATCTCAGGTTGTGGGTGCCATATGATGAGATTAGACCTCCAAATTATGGTCTAGTTCCCTTCAAATGTTCTATTGAGATTTATGTTTTTTTTTTTACCTTTTTGGGAAAAGGGAAGAAAGAAACTAAATGAATACTAAAGGTAAAATGGTGATGCACCTGATATGGATTAAAATAATGCAATTTGATTCACAATGTTTACTCAGAAATCTAACTTCTACACAATCCAGACTTCGTATAAATACCATAAAAATGATTCTAAGGAAGGTTTGAAAATAGGTTTTTATGAAGGAAATAGTTTTTTCACAGCATAAAAAGACTAAATTTCTAGTTAACACAACCTAAGACCTATGACAAATTTATGCTTTAATACTGTAAGCAATGAGGTGAGACAATAATTTTGAAGGTTTAATAATAAAACACAGTAAAATTTCATCAAAATTACTTCAACATTCAACACTAAAAAGAAAGGTAATTCAACTAATCTTAAATAAACAAAGGAAAACTTTACAAAATGACAAAAGATAACCTGTAACCTACCGATCTCTCAATAAAACTATAAAAAGTGAGCTACAAGAATTCTCCAATCTATCTGAATCAGAATGAGAAAAGCAAGAACTAGAAAAAATAGACTTTTGTTTTACAATATATAAGATTTCCCTCTCCAAGAGGCATGCAAAAAATATAGACTTGCAGATAACTGCCTCTAAAATTACTCATTCCCAAACAACCTCAAAAATCCTCAAAATTAGGATCTAAAACTGCCACAAATTGAGCAAAAATAGCTTTAATTTGGGCCTCTCCATATGTTTGACCAAAATTTTGACTAACGACCCTAAAAATACTTGTAAAAGTCATGCAAAACCTCCTAGGTGGCCTAGTTAACTCAAATAATCGATTTGCATGATTTTGCATGAGCAAAATTGATTGTGAGTAAATAATAAAGTAATAAAATATTACTCTATTATTAGTTACAATTTGTTCTATTTTTGATTTTACAACTTGTGGAAAATAATAAAGTAATTTATAGAGTATTACTTTATTACTTATTTACAATTAATAAATGTGTAAAATCGTGCATGATTAGAAGAAAAATATTACTCCTTATCACTCCAATGCATTTGCCTATTTTGTAAAAATAGGACATAGGAATAATTACAAAATTCCTTATCACTCCAAAACATTTGTGAGAAAAAATATCTCCCTCTACAAGGAAAATAAAAAGAAACTCAGTCACCCTGTAGCATTCCATGCACTAAACAAAAATGCATAAATATCCTTATGACTCCCTCTTGTTGACATTGTGCACATACATTCATTTCTTAAATCTCCTTATATCTCCATATGCAATTTTGAAGTTAAGGAAAGAAAACAACTCCATTATGCAATTTGACCCCATGCATAAAAAATGTCCATCATATGATGTCAACATCAATACTGCCACCATGCAATTGCCTTTATGCAATAATCACATCACTACAAGACAATATGTTATTACCCATGAAGTCATATCTCCACCATGCAATAAAAGATTACCCTTGAACTCCATGTATTGCATATGCATATACCATGTCTAAAATCATACATGCTCTTGGCTGTTAGTCACCATGCATAGTCTTGAAATCTATCCTTGGATACTTGGAAATAGATAAGGGACTTAAGCATGTGATTTGTTATTCCTTCACCATTCGACCACCAAGGAATCTTCAAAAGTTTATAAGGCTTGTAGCCTTCCCACATGTTATATCAGCCTCTTGACTTAATAAAACCAATTTCTAAAGGGTTGCTGTTGGCCACTATAGGTTATGATTGCCACTATAGGTTATGATTGCTTAGGGAAAGTCTTGACCATGGCAGCAAATTGGATAAAGTAATAATTGTTTTTTTCTTAAGTCAAAAAATGCACTTGAGGAAAAGAACCTTCAAACAAAAGAGGAAAACAACCCTAATCTTTGCTCATTCACTCTTCATTTGACCTCTCTCCTTGAGCTTTGCAAAAAATCATGTCAGCCAAGGGTTTCAACTATCTATTGGTGGTTCTAGTTTTCTGCTTTCAATGGCTCTTTGTTGTCGTTGCCACAGAACTCTGCATGAGTTAAAAAGAAGGTAACTCTACTCTTTGTTGGTTATGAAATATTTAAGTATCTATAGCTTTCTTCATTTGTATGGTCATGACCTTCTTCACTATTATGAATACCTCCATTGTTGTGCACTCTTTAATGTCTTCATTTTGTTTCTGTGTGCTTCTTTCTCGATGGTCTTCATTTGCTCCTCTAGAAGTTTGAGGCCATTGTGAGGCCATGGAAGATCTTTCTTTATCCCAACAACAAGGTAAACACTTGCTATTTAATCTCTATGGTTTCATTCTTCTTTGGTCTCACTCCTTATAGCATGACAAGTTTGTGGATAGACGTGGGTATTGTATTTTATAGAAAATAATGCTATGTCTTTATCGGTCGTGGCTACATATTTCTTCCGTTGTCTTAATCTACTTTCATTATGTAGAAACTTGAGGGTTTTGAAACTTTAAAGTTAGGGTTTTAACTTCTCCTCCATTTCCAGAACTTCTACCCACCATGGCTATGCTTCTCTTGTTAATAGGCATCAAAAAATGTAACTTACTAGAGGGTTTGTGAGCCTTGAAGTTAGGGTTTCAACTTCATCCTGCACAGAAAAAACTTTGTAATGCCACGGCCATACTGCTTTACTTGATCTCTTTCTCTTTATACTATAAGAAAGTAAAGGTTTGATGTATCTTTGAAGAAATCTTGTTAATTTGGCATATGAGTATACCTTCTTTCATGCTTCTTGCTCTTCTCTATTGGTTATGAATGTATCATGGCATCTTTTTTTAAAGCTCTCAACTGTGTTTGCAAAAATATCATTAGGGTTTAGTCCTTTGACATGGGTATATAGTCTTTTCAAAAAGAATGGCTTCTCTTTCTGTGTAGCACCACCTTGACTGTGATCTTACCTCCATCTGTTGGTAGAAAGTATAAGGGTTTTGAAGTATTTTAAGTGGGTTTTCTTTCTTTACTTTTCATAACACTTCTCCACCTCCTTGTAACTGTCTCACATTTGCTGATGACACATTTTAATTTATCATTCCACTATGGCTACTGGGTAGAAGCACATGTTAGTATTCTGTTATGACATCAAAACCTTGTGATATTCTATATGATAACTGTTATCATTTACCTCCATTCGCATGAGTATCATATATTGACACTTCTGGGAGGCTCTCATGTAGCATAGATGCATTTCTTTTAGTTTATTTTAATATGATATACCTCTTCAGTTTGCAAACTATAATATGATGGACTGTTTGGTTGTGTCATCATCTTTTGACTGTGAGACAATCCTTCTACTATAACTAGATTCTACCATGGCATATAGATATTAAGCTATCTTCTTTACTATTTGTGGCATTCTTGAAATGTGCCTGTAGCTTGGATAACATGCTCCTATCTCTCTTTAGCTATTTATTGTATATCTCATCCACCTTTGTGCATAATGACTACTTATCTCATCATTTGGCTCTTACAGTATCATATGCACCATGCATTTTTCATCTTGGTTGTCTGTCAAGGCATATCTGTAGCATAGACACATGTCTTTATTTTCTTTTTCTATAGCATGCCTTCGTGCATCCTTATACCTGTAGTCATCTTTTTGGATACTTTAAAGTATGCCTATAGCTTCCTTGTGCATCTTCAGATCTCTTCTGTTTGTTCATACTTTCATCATTGATGCACCTCTGTAGATGGATATGGAAATTTATGATATACTCTGACTACTTCATGATCACTGTCATGACTGTCTATACTACATTTATTCTTGTTCTTGCAATGTATCCTTCTTTATGGCATCATGACATCTTTTTGACTACACTGTATCTCTCCTGACTGCATCTTGCATGGCATCTTCTTTACTGTGTGCCATCTTCTGTAGCTTGGGCATGAGAGATAAAGTTTTGTCAAAGCACAATAATGTTGAGATGTATGGAATCATTCTATTCATCCTTTAACTATTGCATTCTTTATATTCTATTGTACTGTATCTCTGTATTTACAATCTTCATATATGACAGTCTCTTGTTTTTTGCATATGTACCTTGACTACCATGTAAGTGATGACCTACATAGCTACTCTATAGCTTGCTCCTTTTTAAATAACACTGATGGTTGGTGAAAGTCTATAATATTTGATGAATAGTGAGCATCCTGTATGTATCTAATATTTGTATCTTCCACTTTAGTCATGAATGTTTCTCATTTGATCTCGAAAGTTGACTTGACTGTCATGTCTTTTGACCATTCACTGTGTTGGGGTATTTTCTTATGTATTATGTGCTTCATCCCTGGATGCTTGACTATTCAAACATCCAACTCCATTTAGACTGTATCATTCATCTTCATGTATCCTTTGATCATTTGAAGTTTTGAAGCATTGGTGACAGCTTTTTGCAAAGTTTATATCTTCTTTTTGGATGACTGCACACCTATCTCATATATATTGTGAAGCTCTATTTTATGGTAGTCAAGTTGGCATATTGTTTTATAATTGTCTTGCCTTCTACTATTCTATCTATTGTTCCATGTGGCATTTACTTGACTACTTCTATGAGACACTTGTAACTTTGAATGTGATATAGTTGATTAAACTTTGATCATCTTTAAATAGTATGAAAACAACATGAGAAATACCTGGTATAAAATGTTGTTTCATCCTACTCCTTTGTCATAATGAGATGATCCTTCACAAGATGTATTCTGTAACTTGTTCAAATGATACATAAGTTCTTGTATCCTCCTTGCTCTGTCTCTCTTCTCTTTATTAGGCACAATAATCTAAAAACTTGTATCACTCCTGAGATGACTATAATCTGATTTTTTGAATTTGTCTTTTTGACAATCTTGATTCAGTCATATAGCTCTGATTTGTTTCAATCAACTATAATGATGTCATGATGATATCTTCTTCATGTAAGTTGATTAGATGATGCATGATATAGCTTAGAATGATGCATCATGTCTTCTTCTGGTACTCTTCAAAAATTGAAAAGAAATATCCTGGGCTCAAACCCTTGTGGGAGCCACATTTAATCCACATGTTTATTTGTCTTCAAATCAGTAACAAAAATTGTCCTATACCTGCACAGTGAACAAACAAGTTAGCATAAAAAACTACCTGATAGCATTGATTGATCTCCTTCATGATTTCTTCTTGATCTGTATCATTATCTTATCTAAATTCTTATCTGAATGCATGATATGATAAGTAGATGTCTCTGTTTGATAAAAGCATTGGTGCAGGAGCACCCCAAAAGTTGTCTAAGTTTGTCATTTGTAAGGCCTAGAGCCAAAATGTACCTGATTGGACAAATGTGTCCCCTAGATGAACGAGTCCTAAGATGTAAGCCACTTGGCATTAGTAAGTAGGTTGTAACTGTCTTGTAACGGATGGCAGAGGTGACGAATCGATTCAGATTCCACCGAAGTGGTACTGCCTTGGCTAGGTTCTTTATAAGCGTGTGTGTTTGAAGAGAAACAGAGGGGAAGGGAAAGTGAATGAACAGAAAGAGAAAAGAAAACAATTTTTGTATGTATAATCTCTAGAAGGAATAGAAAAGGTTTAGTTCCTGGTCTAATTACAGAACATCGATTTGGAGTCATTCCACTGGTGGGTCTCTTCGAAACCAGTGGAATGACCTCCATGTAGTTAGATTTATTTCTGTTCTATAGCTTTCTGTAGTTTTCTGTGTGTTGTCCGTTCGGTTGCAAGATTGTTGCAGAGGAGGTTATCGGTGTGAAACCTATATTGTTTCACTGAAGATACAAGCCAGGTGTATAATGTTTATGTATGCATGGACGTTTCGTGTTTATCCTGCTATCGTTTATCATGATTGTGATTGGTGAATGTGTAGAGAAGGAATTAGCACTTTATGTGTATACATTAATGTTTGTGAGGACAGTTCGTATCTTCCATTTGAATATCATTGTTGTATGTGAGCTTTTAGAATAAGCATTCTGAACGATGCAAGAAATGACCGGTGGAAACAGTAAGGAGGACCGGAAGAATAAGTCAAGCAATGTATGGAGAAGTCATCGGATTGACTATGTCTATCGGGTAGACAAAGGTGCATTGAACCAATAACATTAATCTTGCCAATCGTGTTTGTGTCGAGGTGACAAATGGTAATGTCTTACCGAAGATGAAACATTATGTTGAGTTATCGGTAAGAGTTGTATTGTCAGAAGGTGGGCGAAGAGTCCCACCGATGATCTTAGTCACATCGACAAAGGGAAAGCAGAGGATGTGCATCGGTGTAAGGTTTGATATCGGACGATGAGGATTAAGTTACGCCGATAGTCTAAGTCAGACCGACGAAAGAGAAGTGAAGTATATCGGGGTGAGAGGCGAGAAGTCTTGCCGATGGATGGCTCATCGGTGAAAGGTGTGTTGTCGGGGGATGCAGAAAATGTGCCGCCGATAGTTAGAGTCTTGCCGATAGGCAAGAATAGGTATATTTCGGTGTGACATTTAAATTGTCTTGCCGATATACACTGTAAAGGTTATTTTGTGGGCTTTTCAAGGATTCTTCAACCTGTGTTAATGTTCAACTGGGTTCCCTCTGCATCAAATTGGTATCAGAGCTCAGCGAAAGGACTGGGCTATTTGTGTATTGGTATTCTGTCACTGAATAGGCAGAAGAAGAAAGAAGAAGAAGAGAGAAGCAAGAAGCTGAAAGAAAGTGTGCTAGAAAAGAATTTTGCTGACTTCCGGTTGCAGGTGCAGATTCACTCGCTACAGTAGGTAGATGAGAGATCTGTCATGGGCCTGAGAAGGAGGTCCAGTGGGTGTTGCCAAAAGTCCTGGGGAGAGAGGCAAGAGAGGACTCGCAGGTGAGGGACAGATGTGTTGGTGTAGCATGAAGGAGTGGATTTCATTTGTTGCATTTCGGAGGCAGCCATTGATAGAAGGCACATTTGCAGAGACATAGAGGAAGTAGCAGAGGCATCCAGTTAGCATTGAAGACATAGAAAAAGCCAAATGATATTGCAGGCTTTTCACCAAGCATTTCCATGGGACATGGAAATTTTTTAAGTCTGGGAGTATGGTGCAGGAGCACCCCAAAAGTTGTCTAAGTTTGTCATTTGTAAGGCCTAGAGCCAAAATGTACCTGATTGGACAAATGTGTCCCCTAGATGAACGAGTCCTAAGATGTAAGCCGCTTGGCATTAGTAAGTAGGTTGTAACTGTCTTGTAACGGATGGCAGAGGTGATGAATCGATTCTGATTCCACCGAAGTGTAACTGCCTTGGCTAGGTTCTTTATAAGCGTGTGTGTTTGAAGAGAAATAGAGGGGAAGGGAAAGTGAATGAACAGAAAGAGAAAAGAAAACAATTTTTGTATGTATAATCTCTGGAAGGAATAGAAAAGGTTTAGTTCCTGGTCTAATTACAGAACATCGATTTGGAGTCATTCCACTGGTGGGTTTCTTCGAAACCAGTGGAATGACCTCCATGTAGTTAGATTTATTTCTGTTCTATAGCTTTCTATAGTTTTCTGTGTGTTGTCCGTTCGGTTGCAAGATTGTTGCAGAGGAGGTTATCGGTGTGAAACCTATATTGTTTCACTGAAGATACAAGCCAGGTGTATAATGTTTATGTATGTGTGGATGTTTCATGTTTATCCTGCTATCGTTTATCATGATTGTGATTGGTGAATGTGTAGAGAAGGAATTAGCACTTTATGTGTATACATTAATGTTTGTGAGGACAGTTCGTATCTTCCATTTGAATATCATTGTTGTATGTGAGCTTTTAGAATAAGCATTCTGAACGATGCAAGAAATGACCGGTGGAAACAGTAAGGAGGACTGGAAGAATAAGTCGAGCAATGTATGGAGAAGTCATCAGATTGACTATGTCTATCGGGTAGACAAAGGTGCATTGAACTGATAACATTAATCTTGCCAATCGTGTTTGTGTCGAGGTGACAAATGGTAATGGCTTACCGAAGATGAAACATTATGTTGAGTTATCGGTAAGAGTTGTATTGTCGGAAGGTGGGCGAAGAGTCCCACCGATGATCTTAGTCACATCGACAAAGGGAAAGCAGAGGATGTGCATCGGTGTAAGGTTTGATATCGGACGATGAGGATTAAGTTATGCCGATAGTCTAAGTCAGACCGACGAAAGAGAAGCGAAGTATATCAGGGTGAGAGGCGAGAAGTCTTGCCGATGGATGGCTGATCGGTGAAAGGTGTGTTGTCGGGGGATGCAGAAAATGTGCCGCCGATAGTTAGAGTCTTGCCGATAGGCAAGAATAGGTATATTTCGGTGTGACATTTAAATTGTCTTGCCGATATACACTGTAAAGGTTATTTTGTGGGCTTTTCAAGGATTCTTCAACCTGTGTTAATGTTCAACTGGGTTCCCTCTGCATCAAGCATGTGATAATTGTAAACATCTGGAGCACTAACGGGGCTGTGCCAAAGATTTCTTTGCAGGTTTCAACTGGATGGTGGCTTGGATTGAAGCATGAAGACTGAAGACTTGAAGACCAGCTTCAACAGCAATCTCCATCATCAGGCAATGATGGATGTTTAGATTTATCATATGTTCTTTTCTCTTTTCTTTTATCAAATAGATACATAGCTTGCATGTCTACAATTGCTTAGTTTAGTTACTGCCACAGGTTGTGTGGGACACATTAAAACATTTCTTTAAAACATGATCAGTTAGTTTCTCTTATGCATATGATGTATATGTATTTCCTTTTTAATCAATGCATGAGATAAAGTAACAGATACCTGGATGTATCTTCAAAACATGACATGAAATATCATTGTAATACAATATCTTTCTCTTTTTATTGAAAATTGATTAATATGAATAATCAATTTAACTTATAACTCCTGAAAGATCAAACTTTGTAGAACAACTGTATCTCCTTGAACGTTTGATCCTTTGATGATCAATTCTTTTGTCATGATAACTTATCAGTCCTGACTGGACTGATGGGTTATCCTGACAACTGGATCTTCTTTTCAACTTTGTGAAAGTGTCAACCATTCAAGAATGCATAACCTTGAAGTTTTATATTATTCATTCTGAACAATTACACCTAGGTCCAACTAATTTTCAGTGTGAACAAAAAATTAGTAACAGTACTCTTGCCCAGATTTTTTTTTTCACAATAAAATTCACAGGGTACTCTTACCCAGATTTTTTTTCACAATAAAATTCATAGGGTACTCTTACCCATAGAACAAATTTCCACATAATGCATTCAGGGTACTCTTACCCACAACAACGCGTACAGGAAATTCACTTTCTCTTCCCCACATGGGGGTTGTTATAGTAGAAACAATTCTACTTACACTCATAATGACTATGATTATTGACCACACACAACAACACATTGATATACAACATAAACCAACATAACATACACAAACATTGTTATATATATATGTACATATATATGTATATATATATAGTTACACACACACACACACACACACACACACACACACATATATATCTGTGTGTGTAACTATATATATACATATATATATAGTTACACACACAGATATATATATATATATATATATGTATATATACATATATGTACATATATATATATATATAGTAAACACAAATTTGCCCCATTTTTGCAAGCTAATTTCGTAGGTAATAGGTTAAAGGCCTACCTATAATTTTTAGTTGAATTGGTGGGCCAATTAAGCTCAACAATAATCTCCCTTTCCTCTAGTTTTTTCTTTTTTAGCTTCTTCTTTGTAAATTACCTTCCCTTTTCTTTTGTGCGTCTAAAATTTTCTCCCTCTTTTATAGTGCAGTATAAAAATAAGCCCCCAAAAAGCCCCTTTTTCCTCTCCTCTCATTTTCTTATTCTTTACCTTTCTCTCCCACCTATGTACACCTATCCCTGGAAACAACATACATGTCCCCATAAGTGGATTGCATGTGTCCTTATGTGGACAACATGTGTCACCTTAGGTGGACAACATGTGTCCCTATAGAAACTTTATTAAATTAATTTAAAATTGAATACTGTCATTAAGAAAAATACCCACAAAATGGTGTTCCAACAATTATGTTAATGTTGTAGTTGGTTTGGGTGGCTCTTTTTGTTCATGACCCTTTGTTGTCTCATTTTTCTCTATTGTTGTAAGGATTCGGCCCTTGGTTTTTTCCAACTTATATAATCAAAAACAATTATTTTCTTTGATTTTATTATATTTTTTAAAGGGGTCCCACCTAGACCTAGGAAAAGGGTTTTTTTTTAACAAAAAGGTATTAATTTTTAGTTATTAATATGATATGAAGAATTATTTAACCCCCCTACACAAGAACAAATTCACAAGACTATTACAACATACATGGTTGACACGTGACGACCCACATATGCAACACATGTTTAACATCAGCAATACTACCATCCACACAACGATGTCATAATCACATAGACCAACCATGCTTTCACACTGATGTAATATCACATTGGTGCAGGAGCACCTGAGGTGTCATCAAACCCCCATAAGGCACATTTTGAAGTTTTTGTGTTCTAAGAGACCATGGTTGTTAATAAGGTCTTGAAAGACCATTTCTCATGTTTTTTAATAAGGTCCAAATGACCACTCTCATATGTAATTAAGTCATGTTAAGGTCCTTGAAGTATGTCTAGTCAAAGGAAGTCATGCAATGTAAGGTTTTCTAAGAGTTATTTTGTAAAACCAATGTAAACATGTGTTGTAAAGAGGGGAAAACGACCCCACAGTTGAAAAACAGTTGTGGACAGTTGAAAACCACCTTGCATATGTACAAATACCCTCACATACCCCGAGGAGAAGGGTTGGATGAATAAAAATCACGTTTTTGCCTCTTTTCCTTGTTTTTCTGTACTTTTTGACTGCAAATTTGCTGTTTCCAGCGTTGGTACGGTTCTGTACGGATAGATACAGAGGCAAGCCATATATGGTTGGAAAGAGGATTGAATAACCTTTCAAACGCATCTGGTTTGAGGTCCTAACTCCATTCCTAGAGGAAATTATCGCTGTTTTTCTGGAACTGCCTGTTTGACTGTGAAAACAGGGATTTTGAGGGTTTGCAATGCATTTTTGGACCTTTCCATGAATGTAGGATTCTGATTCTCATGGAGTAGGTCCTTATTAACATGTACCATATGTTTCTAACCCTGAAAAAGCAGGAGGAGTGTAAATGGGAGAGGTGATCACCGTTTGGAGTCAAGTTTGCATGTGAAAAGAGCATTGAGAATGGTGGCATGGTTATAGCAGCCGAAGATCCGTCTTAACAAGGTGATATTTTTATGATTGCTGTTGTTTAATATGGTCAATAAGATGGTGTTGGACCTTTGAATGAGGTCTGGAAGTGATTGGAAGTGGGAGATCTAGGAAGCCCTAGGTTTTGAGGCCTAGAAATGAGATTTTTGTATTGCAAACCTTAAATGTGCAAACCTCCTGATAAGACCTAGAAAATCCTTGGTTTTGAACCCTTTTCTAAGACTGTTTTTAGGTTTGAAGTGTGTGGGACAAGTTTGTCATAGGGTTCCTTTGTAAAATGGTCAATTTAGGCCTTGTAGGAAGGCAGCAGGGTGTTAGGACAGTCACATTTCGTCCAAAACAACAGTAGGTGAGTTTGAGATATGTTTTAGAACTCAATAGAGGGTATCCAAATCAGTCATTTGTTTCAAGAGTGTTTTGGGAAAGTTTGGAGAAAAGTACAGTTTAGTCGCTGAACAAGACTACAAGGATTAGGCCTGTTTAATGGGAATTGGCAAGAATCTATCAAATTGGTTTGTGAAACCTTTGGAACCTTGTTAGATTATCTTTGGGGACCTAACACCTCTGCATCATAGTGGTATCAGAGCAAGGGAGTAGATTCTTGAAGGTTGAGAGAAGAAAGTTTGGATAGTTGAAGGCAAGATGCCTCCAAAAGGTGGATCAGCAATTGCTAGGGAGTTGAAGGCCCTTAAAGAGCAAGTTGCAGCATTGGAAGCCAGAGATAGGAGGAGGAGAGTTGATGAAGGTGAGAGTGAGTCAGAGGAAGACGGTGGAGAAGAAGTTCCACAAGAGGAAGAATTGGATCCAGAAGATGCAAGGATGGCAAAACTTCTTAAGGCAGTTCGAGTGAGTGACCACAAAGCCAAGGCAGATTTACCAATGTATGGAGGGAAATTAGATGGTGAAGAACTTATAGATTGGATTGGGGCTTTGGAAAACTACTTTGAGTGTGAAGAAGTGGAAGAAAATCAGAAGGTTAAGGTGGCCAAATCAAGATTGAAAGGTCATGCTTTGTTATGGTGGGATTGTGTGCAGGCTGATAGGTGGAAGAAAGACAAGCCAAAGATCACTTCTTGGAGCAAGATGGTGGAGAGGTTGAAGGCAAAGTTTCTGCCCAATGACTACTATGTTCAGTTGTACAAAAGGCTACAAAATCTGAGACAAAAGGAGAAGGATGTGCAAGCATATACGGAAGAGTTTCATAAGTTGGATATTAGAACAGCACATGAGGAAGATGATGAAGAGAAGGTAGCACGGTATCTCAATGGTTTGAGGTACAATATCCAAGATGAACTCAGTCTCACAACACCAAGGACAGTTGAAGAATGTTACAAGCTGGCTATGAAGGCTGAAGAAAAGTTGCAAAGAAGGCAAGAGAGACAAGGAAGAGGTAGAGGAAATACCAATAGAGGAAGAGGAACAAGATCAATCCAAGAAGACCAAGGAGACACAAGCAAAGGTAAGGACCAAGTTTCTGATTTTAGAGGGGGATTTAGAGGCACCAGAGGTGGAGGTAGAGGTTCTAATGTTTTCACTGGGAGATGTTATCATTGTAATGAGATTGGTCATACAGCATACAAGTGTCCAATGAAACAAAGTTCTACATCCAGTGGTAGTGAAAGAAGGAATGAAAAGAGGATTCAATATGTGCAAGAAGAGGAGGTAGATGAAAGTGTTAACTCTCCAATTGGGAGTGCAGCCCCAGTTCAAGATGGAGAGACATTGATGATGAGAAGAACACCATTGCAAGCATCCAAAAATTCATTGAATAGGAGATCTCTTTTCAAAACCACATGTAAGTGCAAGGACAAGGTATGTAAGGTTATAGTTGATTCAGGATCTACTACAAATATGGTTTCAAATGAAATGGTTAATAAGCTAAATTTACAAAGGATTCCTCATGAGTTGCCATATAGGGTGTCATGGTTGAGTGATGATCAAACTCTCTTGGTTAATGAACAAGCTATTGTTGAGTTTTCTATTGGAGGATATAGGGATAAGGTACTTTGTGATGTAGTACCCATGAATTGTTGTCATTTACTTCTTGGTAGACCCTGGCAATATGATAGGGATGTGTGGTATAGTGGCAAGAATAATACATATACCATACATAATCAAGGCAAGACATTTACTTTGTTGCCACTCCTTGAGGATGATGTGGATGCAGGTCTAATGAATACAGTGATCATGTGTGGGAAGAAAGAACCCATACCAGTTGACAGAAAGGTTCAAGCTGCTGTCATAAACAAGTTCAAACCAAAGTCTGATGTAAAAGATGAATTAGTAATTGATTGGAAGGCTAACATTTTGATTGGAATGGTAGTGTGTCCTTTGGTGCAGGATAAGGTTGTTGTACAAGTTAAAAGTACAGGCACAATGGTGCAAGGTGCTGATACAACAGTGGATGTAGTGGTCAATTTGCAAGAGCAGGATATGCCACACAAGGAAGAACCCAAAGAGTCTGCAGTTGCAGTAGAGAGAGAGGCAAGTATGTGGGCTTCTCATCATGGTGAAAATATTTGTAAGTGCAGGAAGGCAGGATGGATGCCATTTCCAAGTCCAAGGACAGCAAACAAGTCCTATTCAGATGTGATCCCCAAAGTACAGACCAACTTGCAAGATGACAATGTCATGATTCCAATTTGGCAGCCCATGTTGCAGTATTTGAGTCCATGGAGCAGACCTAAGGGTGATCATGAGTTTGTCCAATGTTGTGGAGTTGATTTCAGTCCTTCCTCATGGGACATGAGTTCTTTTGTAGAGGGGGAGTATGGTGCAGGAGCACCTGAGGTGTCATCAAACCCCCATAAGGCACATTTTGAAGTTTTTGTGTTCTAAGAGACCATGGTTGTTAATAAGGTCTTGAAAGACCATTTCTCATATTTTTTAATAAGGTCCAAATGACCACTCTCATATGTAATTAAGTCATGTTAAGGTCCTTGAAGTATGTCTAGTCAAAGGAAGTCATGCAATGTAAGGTTTTCTAAGAGTTATTTTGTAAAACCAATGTAAACATGTGTTGTAAAGAGGGGAAAACGACCCCACAGTTGAAAAACAATTGTGGACAGTTGAAAACCACCTTGCATATGTACAAATACCCTCACATACCCCGAGGAGAAGGGTTGGATGAATAAAAATCACGTTTTTGCCTCTTTTCCTTGTTTTTCTGTACTTTTTGACTGCAAATTTGCTGTTTCCAGCGTTGGTACGGTTCTGTACGGATAGATACAGAGGCAAGCCATATATGGTTGGAAAGACGATTGAATAACCTTTCAAACGCATCTGGTTTGAGGTCCTAACTCCATTCCTAGAGGAAATTATCGCTGTTTTTCTGGAACTGCCTGTTTGACTGTGAAAACAGGGATTTTGAGGGTTTGCAATGCATTTTTGGACCTTTCCATGAATGTAGGATTCTGATTCTCATGGAGTAGGTCCTTATTAACATGTACCATATGTTTCTAACCCTGAAAAAGCAGGAGGAGTGTAAATGGGAGAGGTGATCACCGTTTGGAGTCAAGTTTGCATGTGAAAAGAGCATTGAGAATGGTGGCATGGTTATAGCAGCCGAAGATCCGTCTTAACAAGGTGATATTTTTATGATTGCTGTTGTTTAATATGGTCAATAAGATGGTGTTGGACCTTTGAATGAGGTCTGGAAGTGATTGGAAGTGGGAGATCTAGGAAGCCCTAGGTTTTGAGGCCTAGAAATGAGATTTTTGTATTGCAAACCTTAAATGTGCAAACCTCCTGATAAGACCTAGAAAATCCTTGGTTTTGAACCCTTTCCTAAGACTTTTTTTAGGTTTGAAGTGTGTGGGACAAGTTTGTCATAGGGTTCCTTTGTAAAATGGTCAATTTAGGCCTTGTAGGAAGGCAGCAGGGTGTTAGGACAGTCACATTTCGTCCAAAACAACAGTAGGTGAGTTTGAGATATGTTTTAGAACTCAATAGAGGGTATCCAAATCAGTCATTTGTTTCAAGAGTGTTTTGGGAAAGTTTGGAGAAAAGTACAGTTTAGTCGCTGAACAAGACTACAAGGATTAGGCCTGTTTAATGGGAATTGGCAAGAATCTATCAAATTGGTTTGTGAAACCTTTGGAACCTTGTTAGATTATCTTTGGGGACCTAACACCTCTGCATCACACATGCACATGATCATACAATGGACCTAAGCCTCTCCAAACAGGCTAGGTTGGATTACTGGGGAACCACAATAGGTCTCCAGGTGTTTTCCCTGTATCCACTAGTTCCGATCATGCACACTTGTTTTCAATGTTAGTTACAATTAAAATAAAATAGTCGAAGCAATGATATAATAACAACTAACTATTACATTAACAAATCATTTTAATTGTTTTCATGCAACTTGTAAAAATACTAAATTCATTGGATAATTCAATTAGTCTCAATGCACACGAAAAAAAAATATCTCTAACATATAAATACTGAAATCAAGACAACAATAATACTAGACAACATGTTTCATGAAATAGATGTAATGCTATGTATCAATGAGTGGCACAATCCACGAACAAGATATACGAATCCACACAACATATCCCAAGAAATAACACAATGCTGCACCTCAATGAATAACATAATCCACTAAAATAAGGTACAAACCATAATCTAGAAAGCATCATATAGGTCAAATAAGGATATGTGTATGTATAAGTATGTATCAATCATGATCCCAACAAAAATCATATGTCTCAAACTAGTATATGAACCATAGCCATAATCAGATAAACAATAGAGCCAAACATTCAATGTCTCATCATAGAACCATAGTAACAAAATATGAAATCTCTTCCTACCATAATGGCCGTACCAAGGAGGGGTCCTACATCTAAAGAACATTCTTTAAGGAGTTTAGAATTTCTTATCTTTTCCATGAGAGAGAGCAATAACAACACCACTAGTTCTTTACCTAAACTTATCAATGCACCAAGAGTGAGAAGGAATGGCAAATGTATTAGAAGATAATTTATGATTTGTTCAAAGCACCTTTATTGAAAAGGCATTTCTATCCATAGGGGTAAGGGTAGAGGCTAAGGACATTATACCATAGGAATCTATGCTAAAAGATATATCAATTTATGTAGAAGGAGTAGATGGTTACCAAGAGAATCCAAATTCCATATAGATAGCTTGAGACACATAGGTGAGTATTTTTTATTGTTATGTATTCCTAAAAAAAGATATTGATTCCGTAGCAAAATATAATCGATAATCATTGATTGAGTAACAGTTGTCCAGGGCTTCTACACGTTATTGGTAATAAAGTTTGATCACAACAATATCCCTAGGGAAAGTTCAAGTGGGTCTATACATGGCCTTACACCTCATAATTTCCTGTTCTTTGTGTTCTGGAGGTAAATTATTTAGATTTATCCAGAAGAGAGCATGAGAGATCTCCACATTTGAAGTTTTAAAGTTAGGTTTCCATGCCTGTAAGTATATTTCCGCTCCTTCATAGAACTGAACTCTTTTAAGGACTGGGTCTCTATCTTCCTCATTCAGAAAAATGACAATAAAAAAACCTTCTTCAAGAAAAGTAACCTCCTCACTCTAAGGCCAGTTCATTTTGATCCAAATTGGTAAATTAGAAGAGGAATCCTTCCAAAATTTCCCTATTAATGCAATCTTCTTGAGGATTTCTGATCTAGATCCCACTAACTCCACAGGGATGTGAACTTGAATCTCCCTATCTTGGGATGATTTCACCAAACCATGAGAAGCCCCTTTGATGTGATGGACCTTCTTTTATTGTGTTCAATTAGTCTTCTCCTGCGGCCCATTTGGGTGAGCTTCCCTATGCCCCTAGACTCTCTTCTTACCTAAAGGACTAGCTATACCTAACCTTGGTCTATCACAATTGCCATATCTCCAACTCCAAAAACTAGGCCTTCTTTCCACTAATTCTGGAGAAGTTCTATTTGAGGCAGGCTACAAACTTCTAGTTCTTCTAAAGTAAGACTGTTGAGATCTCTTCTTGCCACTATAGGAGTCCATCTGACACATTTGAGGAGGCTGCCAGGGGGACGTATATCTCCAGTCCCAGTTTCTCCTATTTGAGGCATCACACAATCTAAAATTTCTAAAATCCTTGAGCCCTCATATCATCAATGCTTCTTTGGAGTAAGGCACTTCATTCTGTCTGGCATGGTGAGTACCTCCCCTGTCTTTCTCCCTGAAGAAAATAGGTTTGAAATCATGCCACACATGTCTCCAGTTTTGATCCAATGCTCCATTTCTCCAGTCATGGGAGTTATGTTCCTCCAACCTTCCTTTGCTACCTCCAAGTCCCCAACACCACCTCCAACACTGGGTCCAGCTCTAACATTGGTTCAGTCTCCATCACTTATTCCACTCCATTGTTGGTTCCTCTCCATTGCTGGTTCCACTCTATCGGTGGTTCTGCTCCTTTCACCTTCGAGGAATGTTAAATAGATAAATTTTAATCTAAAGTTTTTAGTTGATTTAAAGAATTTAAATCAATGATTGTGTTGTAGACTAGAAATAAAATAATATGCTTAAGAACTAAAAATAGTGATGAATATTGTTTTAATGAATTTTGATAGATTCTATAAAGACTGTAGCATACACAGATAAAATAAAACCCTATATTATTCTCAATAGACTGGAGTTGTAGAAACAATGAATATGACATTGATGGAGAAGTCTAGGAGTACACTTAGTGGTGCTAGTCTGAAATAAAAATTTTGGGTTGAAGCTATAGCTACTACTTGATAGTTGTTAAATAGGTCTCCTACATTGATTCTTGTGGATAAAATGTCTATGGAGGCATGGTCAGGTGAAAATCCTTCATTGAGTCATCTTAGAGTTTTTGGTTGTGAGGAATATGCACATGCACCAAAAGAGAAGCGAGAAAGGCTACAAAATATATTTGAACATCAATTATAGTTATGGTGTGAAAGGATACAAGATTTAGCATCCAGTTGGATAGAAGGTAGTATACAATAGAAGTGTGAATTTTAGAGAACCTAAGCCTTCTTCCATTATATTGTAGCTAGAAAAAAGTGTATAGAAGAAAGATGTGATTGAACTCCCTTCTATGCTTGAGAAAGTTGAATCAAGGCCCCATGATAGACAAGAAGTTGAGGAGAGCTCATCAGACTTTGAATCTTTATAAGAGGAGGAAGAGGAGAAGAACCTCCACCTCAACTTGTTTGAAGGTCTATAAGGTGTAAAAAACCTAGCAGAAAGGAATGGACATTGTCTTAATGATTGAAAATATATACTTTGTATGAGTATTAACATTGATCAACTAATCAATACAAGAGGCATTGTGTATGAATTATGTAGAGTCTTGGAAACTTAGCATGGGTGAAGAGATGATATCCTTGAAAAAAAATGATACATGGGACTTGGTACCATTTCCTAAAGGATGTAAAACTATTGGTTACAAATGGGTGTTAAAAAAAAAGATTGCTTTCGATGGTAGTATTGAGAAGTAGAAAGCACGATTTGATGTGAAAGGATACTATCAGGTGGAGGGGTTTGATTATGGTGAGGTTTTTCTGTAGTTACAAAAATGGCATCTATTAGATTGTTATTATCTATTACTATATCTTATAAAATAGAGGTTGAGAAAATGGATTTGAATATGACATTCCTTCATGGTTATTTGGAGAAGGATATTTATATGACATTGCTAGAGCACTACATGGTTAAAGGTAAAAGTCATTTGGTTTGTAAATTAAAAAAATCCTTGTCTAGCCTAAAATAGAGCACTATGATGTGGTACACAATTTTTAATACATATGTGTTGAGTTTAGAATTTGAGCATTATAAATTAGATCATTGTGTTTATTTTAAATCTAATGGTGAATGCTTCCTTGTTAATGTTTTATTTATTGATGATATGTTGTTTATTGGCAAAGGTGGGGTTTGATTTCAGAAGTAAAATCTCAACTTTTCAAAAAGTTTGAAATGAAAGATTTTGGTGTAGCTAAACACATTCTTGGGATGGAGATTAGAATAGAGAGAATGAATAGAATGTCATGGCTTAATAAAATTAGGTACCTTAATTTAGTTTTACACAGGTTTAACATGCAGGATTATAAATCATTATGTGTTCCTATGGCATTGCACATGAAGTTATCTATTTCGCATTATCCTACATCTCCATCATAGATGGAAGGCATGAACAAAGTTCCTTACTAGAGTGTAGTTGGAAGCCTAACATATGTTATGGTCTATGTATACACCTAAAAATGACATGACTCTGCCTAAATAAATATTTTAAATATTTATTTCATCTTAATATTCCTCTATCAACAAATAAATAAAACAATTTATTTATTTGATTCATTTTCTCCCATTAATTAAATAAAATACATTTATTTAATTAATTCCATCAATATCAACTTTATTCTTCTAAATAATTAAATAATTTTAATTATTTAATTAAATCATCCATTCTTCTAAATTTAAATAAAATGCAAATTTATTTAAATTAAATCTCCAAAAAATAAAATATATCTAAATATTTTATTTATTCTTCCAAATTATCTACAAGTAATTAAATAAATTTATTTATTTAATTATGCTTTCTTATCTTCTAAAAAAATCTCCAAAATCTTCTAAAAATAAACTCTTCTTGTCATGCAAAAGTAAAAGCTGAGTTAACTGATTTAAAGCTATCAACAAAGCTCTTAAACTAGAAAAATATATTCTAATTTAAGAAATGAAAACTCATCCTCATCAAGAAAGCAGTTAACTCAACAAAACATCTTTTTGAATGACACATGTCCTTCTTCTATTCACGCACATTCCCTTGAACATCCTCTACCATTGATCTTCTTATTTCTTTTCCACCGTTGATCTTCTCTCACGTAACTTGATAAATACAACCCTCTTCTTCTATTTCAGATATCCAACTTTCGAGTAAACTTATGCTACAGAATCTATAGCATGCCATTGGCACCCCCACTCTCATACCATCTATCATCCATCTCATATTGTATTGAAGCTCATCTTCAACACAACAAATATTTGAGCCATTTCTCCTTGTCATCTTGAGGAATCAAAGCAAGGAAACAAGCTTCCTGAGGGCCATCTTCATCACTAAAAGATCAAGAAAGAATAGGCGAACAATGGAAATCGCAAGGTAAGAAGGTTGTAAGTATCTCTCCCTTATTGTATATCCTTTTTATCTGCACATTCCATTGATGTTTTGGGTTTTTATAATTAGTTTTATTCATCCCATTTTACCCATCATAGTCTATACATGACTAAACATTGTCCAAGCAGTGTGAGTTCTTAGTAGATACATCTATAATCCTCGTAGAGTTCATTGGGATACAATTAAAAAAGTCTTTAGATATTTGTGAGTTACCTCAGAGTATTCCTTGTGTTTTCATGGTACTAGGGAAATGCATTCCTTGGATATTCTTGGTTATGTGGATTTAAACTAGATAGGTGATGTTGATAGTAGAAGATCCACCAGTGCTTATGTTTTTACAGTTTTCAATGGTTCAATAAGTTGGATGAGCAAATGACATGCTATGGTCCCTTTGTCCACCATAAATGATGAGTATATGGGAACAATTCATTCCTGTAAAGAAGCCATTTGGCTTAACAAATTATGCCTAGAGATTAGATTAAAACAAGTTGTAAGGATAGTTTATTGTGATAGTCAGTGTGTGATTTTCCAAGCAAAGAACCCAATATTACACACTGAGACCAAGAATATAGATGTTTAGTATCATTTTGTGAGAGACATGGTCAAGGATGGAAGGGTGATGCTATGAAATTTAGAGCTTTGATGAATGTTGTAGATGTTATTACCATTTTTTGACCACAACTAAAAAATTGGTTGAGCAGATGTAACATTATCATTTTGAGTGAGGTTTGATTTACTTTTGTTATGAGTTAGTTGCATAGTTATTATGTTTCAATTTTAAGTGTAGTTCAGTTGTTCAAGAAGGAAAGAAAAGTTTTAGATTGATCATTGCATTGCAGAACAGTCAAGTGAGATAAGTATTTCATTCATCACAATGGTAATTCATTTACAAGTTGAAATACGTAAAGGAATAAGCATTGCATTGAAAGAAATGATGACATATTAGATGTCCCACACAAGCCATGGGTTATAAATGAACATATACATATATAAATAAAATACTATTCATCTAAGGAATGAGAAAGGAAAGACATAGCCATCATTGCCTTGTTTTGTCGATCTTTAGAGTAGCCTCCTGTCCTGCTCCTAATCTCAACATGTACCTGAAAAATGTGGGAAGTGTCCCATTAGAAGCTCTAGTTATGAAAATCCTTTATCTATTAGAAGAGGCATAATACTTGATTATAGTGCATTGATCAAATGAATATCATCCATATGCAGAAGGAATTGAAAAAGAAACAATCAAGGAGCATCATTGTTTTATTCTAATCTATTTGTTTCATGTGTAGGTATAGGATAAGTCATGCAGCTGATTGAAGACATTCAGCATGTGGTGTCAAGTGGGCTCCCACAAGGGTTGAGCCCAACATGCTGCCTTCCCTTAATCTCAAAAGGGATGAATAGAAAAGAAAGAATCATTGCTCACATTCACATGACAAGATGAAGGAATAATAAAAACAATCATATGCATCAATTCCATTCCAAGGACATAGTCATGATTACAATTCAAGTAATGAAGATGCAACCATGAAAATAAACTGAACTTAAAAAAATGGACTGCATTTAATGCACATGACAGCTGTCATCATCACTTCAGTTGACATTGGAAAAGTGACATTCACATGTATTTCACTTTTATATCTTTCATAGTATTTTGATGCATCAGAGAAAATGAGAATATTAAGGTACATTGCATCAGTTGAATGTCAAAAGTTGCCAGTGAATTTTAAGAGGCAACTGTATATGATTGTTTGATGATAATTGTTATCAATCAAGTATGCACCCTTGCTAAGTTTGTAGAAACTTAGCTACCTGTTGAAACATGGAATCATTCTCGGATGTGGGTATCCTTTTATGAGAATGAATCTCCAGAGTGAGCTAGTTCTCTTATGATTCCTAAACTAATGACTTACATGGGAAAATGGATAGAAGGGTAATTGAAATGCAAACTAACTCTTAAATCTAATCTAAATGAATCTATTCACGCACAAAACAGTTCTTCAAACTTAATTTTTTCACAATCTCACTTATGAGTTTTGATCCCTAAATAATTTGTAATAAGTTTTAATTCAAACACAGATTACAACAAGAGAGAAGAAACTGAAACTAACTGACTTCAAAAAAACCAAGATTTTCCTCCTATAAATGCCTCCAAAAGATCTCCTCAGAAGAAAGCTGAAAAACCTCCTAAAAATAGACACTAAGTCCATTTTTGAGCTATTCAAAAAAGCACAAATAAGGGCTCCTCAACTGGCTCCAAACTAAAAAATCATGTTGCCAAGCTGATCCTCTAGGTGGTCCCCACAAAATCTGTATCAAAATCTGTCCAATATGCCTCATAAAAGAAAAAAAATTGTCCTATTCTGCTCAATTCACCCAAGAGAAAGAAACTGCCTAAAAATAACTAAACTTTAAAAGCAATTTATAATTGCATTGCTTTAAAGTTCACTTTACAATGTATTTGCAATTTTATCATAAAATAAAGCTCCAAATCTTTCTAAAATATTGATTTTTCTCATAAAAAATCATAAAAATATCAAGGCATCATATGTTATTTTTGCAAAAAAAAGGCCTATGAGGGTGGTCTATCCTCTATCCTCAAATGATCTACAAGGAATATACTAAGGCATTTAAGCCTTTAAGGTCATGTGACTCTCCAAATGTGACACCAAGGCATATGACGTGGCAAAAAGTCCCCTATTTGACATACAAGCCCTCCTACGGTGGTATAAAGGTGAACAAAATATTCACTTAGGCATTATGCGCTCTTCACCCTAGCATAAACATGAATCTTTCTTCAAACATATTTTGAAGGCTTTAAAATCTTAACCACAAATACTGGGCCCCAAAGGCCACCTCACACAATGACATTAGTCATAATGAAGAAAATATAAAACAAATGACACTAAAATGCATTTCAACATTAGGGCAAAATACTCCAAAATCCCTCATTCGAACCCTAAAGGCATTCATTTGACTTTGCAATTTTAGAGGCGAGAGCATTGGACTGTGCATGGCAGCTGAACCCAAGGGTTTCAGACATGAAACTCACCAATTTTCCTGATCTCCATGCTTCTTTTGCAAGATTTCTCATTGGAAAGGTAAACAAAATGTATTTACAATTGTTTTGAGCTCCATTTCGAGCTATTTCATGAGAAAATCAATGATTTCTTGACCCTGGCCATGACACTTCTTTGTCATATTCTCTTATTGTTTTATACATTTTTCAATGTATGAGTTCTGTTGGCTTCATGGCACCACTGATGGTAAAATTTAGAGGCCTTCAAAAAACCCTTGTAGATACAAAATGTGGTCACTACCTTTCAGAAGCAAGGTATAATCTGAACTTCACCTTTCCATATCATTCTAATGTGTAAATAAGAGATCTCTTGGCTAAAAACTATGCTCAAAGACTAATTTTCTCTTACCTTTCTCTGTATCCTCCATCACTATTGCCTCAGTCTGTGTACAACGCCTTCAAACTTACAAATTTTATGCCTTAAAATACTTGAAAAAGGCCATATTTTCATAGATTTTCTTATCAAGATTCTGGAACAATGATTATCTGTTATGTATCTCATGATTTTCTTATAGTTTCTAGGAGAAATAAAGGCTTTAGCCCATACCCATGGCCATTATTAGCTATTCTTTCTATGCTTTTACTGGTATTTCCTTTCTATTACTGTCTGTGTCTATCCTTCATAGATCTTCCATGCCATAGGTAAAGTAAACCGATATTGTCTCTTTTCTGAGCTTCTTCTATGCCAAGATTGAGATTTTAAACCCTATGGTCGTGGCCATTAAATGCATTTTCTCACACGTTTCATGGGTATTGCTGTGTAAGCTCTTCTCTATCCTTATGGCATTAATCTGATCTTGTGAACTCTGAATAAGTTTATAAATGGCCACATTGCTGCTATTTTTTCACCTCAACTGCAGGTATATGCTCTGTATTTTTTGTTTAATGCACAAAATTAGACTTCCTTTCAAAGTCGTGGCTTATTTCTCACATTTTTACTCATATTTTTTTATCATTATTACCCTTGTCAATGTGGCTTTACCCAAAAAATGGCGTATGGATGTTGGAAAAAGCTTTGAAAACCCTCTAGAATCTATGACCATTACCTGGTAAGTGTATTGTTCTTGAGCTCTTTACACTATGACCCTTTTTGAGTTCAAAACCACACTTTATCTTGCTCTTTGTGCCATTTTCTTACAGATTTATGTATGATACATTGTTGTTGTTAAGGCCTTGTGTATATATGTAATCAAATATATAATCTTTATTGTTGTAGCATAACTAATATAAGGGTTTCCTGATTAGGCATTTGTGCTTTTGTCCCATTTCATGCTGGTAACACCTGTACATTATCTTGTTATTTTGCTTTGCAAGATAACTCCTAAGACACTCTATTATGAAAGGCAGCAACCATCTTCCATCTTGTAACAAAAACTTCCATTCTGTGTATGGTTGAGATGGAAAAGAGAACTTGAGTAAACTGAAACTTCTTTTTTCATGTATTGCAACTCTCATTATGTTTGTATATGCTTTCAAAACCTTTCCACTTGCATGACAACTGTTGAGGCATAAATTTATGGGTCTAATCTAGAAACAACATGGGAAGTTTCTGAGATGTGGGAATGCTTCTCAGAAACAACCTCTAGATTTTAGGGAAGCTGGCTCTTCCATTCTTCAACGGGGGTTTGGGAAAAGGTTAGAAAGAAAACTAGATTTGCATAAATAAATACATAATCCTAAGGTGATCTGCCAGGTTTAAAACTCAACATAGCATAGTATCAAACCCTGAAAGACTAACTGAAATTTAAAAAGCATCATGCATGATCAAACCCAGTTTATGAGCAGATTCAATAAAGGCAAAGAAACAGAAATGAGAAAACAAGAACTAGAGATGGATTCAATATGTACAGAGTAAGATTTCTCATTATTGAATAGGAAACAAATTTACAGAGGCAAAGATGCTGCACAAAGTAAAATGCTACATTCTTTATGAAAACAAACTAATGTAAAAATATCTTCGCTGCTCTCTTCTCTGATATGTGAAAACTGTATTTATGAAGAACTCTATATATATACCTTTTAAATTGACTCGAATCTACCTTTTATAACTGAAAAGCACAAACAAAAATATTTAACGGCCTCAACTAAAAATCTGCAACTAACTCCCTGAAATCTGGCACCAAATCCGGCAAAATGCAACCATATTGATAACTGAACTGCTGTTTCTATTTTTCCCATGGCTGAAAATATCCTATAGCATGAAGAAAGTAAAACTCTTGCCGCTTCTCTTCCTGTAGCTTACGGTGAAAATGAAACAGGTTGTTTATTTAGGGTTGCATTTTATCATCTCCCGTGAAATATAAAATAAGGTCACTTAATAAAGTTTCAACTTGTCCATTTAAAGGGACCCACCATGTCACATGTTTCAATTTTATAAAGATTTCAATCTTTATTTAAAAGAATCCCCCATCAACATTGTGAGAAGGAAACTATTAAAATAAAGCCCTCATCTTTTATGAAAGAGGGACCCACCATCATTATTATAAGAGACACATTATTAATAAAAGACCCTTTAAAAGATATCTTGTGAGACATAATGCAATTTAATAAAATGAAACAAAATATCTATTATCTGTGCTATGCTCAGGCTGCTCCACGTGGTGGCTTCCAGTCATTTCTCTTTCTCTCTAACTCTCGCAGTTGTCTCCACATGCTTCCTTCCGAGATCTTTGCTTGGCTTCTGTACTTTATCTTGGGGATTGACAAGTGTCATCCTTCAAAGCATATTTTATGAGCTCATTGAAACTTCATTGGTCTCCATTTATTGATGTTTTTTTTATAGACGACACCCTCCTTTTGCATCATCCATCATTAACTATATAAAATTGTGCCACTACTTTGCTGAACTATACTCTCATCACTAGATTGAGCCTTGATGATGGTTATGCCAGTTGATATGGCTCTAGTTGCATACTATATGATGTCTGTGTCAGGAAATTGATAATGTGTCTCATGTGTTTATAGTGATGCCATTACATAAACGTGAGTGCCTTATATGATACTTGTTGATGACTGTTTTGATGCAATCATAACAATAAGTTAAAATTCACATGACATGAACTGAAACTATACTTGAAAGACAAGAAGGAATCATTTGGTGATTCAACTAATCCCAAGTCTACAATGGTTCGGTTGGTCAAGTTCAGTTGGTCAATGTGAAGCTGTAATGTTCAAGGGGCCTTACGTAGTTTAGGTTTGTTCTGTGGTTTACTGGCCTAAGAATATGCAAAGAGGTCATGAGATAGGTCAATGCTCTTCATTCCTTTGCATAAAGGTGCTACTGTGCTGCAAGTTTCAGAGGGTTTTCTTGGATTTTATGTAGCTGTCTTCTTCATGTACTTATGAAAACTGTCTACTTAGACTCTGTTTTGCATGCTTCTTTCAGATTTGAGACAATTTCCTTTAGATTTCTGCGTGTTTAGCTAAATATTTCAGATGGGTTGGGAAAAGTTAGAGAGATCTAATCTACACTTCATCTAATCTACAGAAGGATCTAAGTGTTTCTGTTATCCACTATGTAAATACCACAGTAATCTGATCAAATCCACAGTAAAAACCTTAAATGTAAGTCCTGAGCATTTTCACAAACATACATTTAAAATTGCAAGCTCTCAAAGAAGATATTTCAAAACACAAAGAAGAGCAGGAGAACACTCAGAAGATAGATGCAGAACTCCAGATTCTATTGTATTAGAAACGAATAGCCATACATGATTTACAATGTAAGAATGACTCTTAGTTTCATTGATCATACTACAGAGAACTTACAAGCTTTACAGATACAGTAAGGCAGCCAGACATTCCACGCGCACCTTACTGCAGACAAACAGGCGACCTCCTTCTTCTACTCTAAACTATGCTAAGCTATCCTGCTGTATTTTCCTAAAATCTCTGTGTGTAGCCCCTGTTGTAAAGTATTACAGTGTAGAGAGGCACAATATATAGCATCCTGATTGTCCTCACTATAGCAAAAAACCTAACTGAACCCCTGGTTCAAACCTCTAGTTACAGCAATAAATGCAGGTGAACCAGTTCTCAAAAATATCTCAGAACAGTGGTCAAATCTGGGCGAAATATTGCCCCTTCTGAGAAGTTCCAGCAGCTGGGCAATAACTTCTGTCTGTCTTTTGCAATAATATCTCCAGCTGCGACCTTCCTCTTCACTTGAATGGCTTTGACTTTTTGCATTTCATCTCCATCTTCTTGCTCCTGAGATCAGATCTTCTGCCTCCATGTTGACTTTCCAGCTGCTTCCTCAACTGCAAGCCTGCAAGACAAGACAAGCAATAAGTACTCCATTTATGACAAAACAGCATGAAAATCAAAATAAGCGTTTAAATATAGGTGACTGCGCAAGATCGCGGAAATCAGATCCAAAATCCGCTCAAAACGCGTGAAAAATGCGCCCAAGCTGCTCAAAATTGATGGTTCAATCATCGCTGACCGGGAAAATGCCAGAGGCGCCAAAAAAAACACTTTAAAACTCCACCGCTTCATTTCCCGCCCATCGGCATGATCATCCCTGTCGGTGCGTAAAAAAAAACAGGTTAGTCGATATACCTCATCATCATGATATTTCGGAAAATATGATGCTTTCCCTCCTGAAGGTTCAGATGAACGTCATCATGATATTTGACTTCTGCATATGGAGAAACGAACAACAACATCATCATCATATTTGAAGGAGAATAGGAGGATGCGACTATAATCATGCTGCCGAGGAAAGGAAGATGATGGTGACGTCATCATGATATTCGGGCTTCACTGAAATGCTAAGGATGACGTCATCGTCATGTTCGGTTAAGATCAGGGGGATAATTGCAATATCGGGTCACCTAAGGAGCATGATCAGGATGATGAGCATAATATGACCCTTTTGCGGCCAAGGCAACCCTCTCGATAAAAATCAGCATGATGAAGATCATCATCATATTTGGGGCGTATGTCGAACTTGGAATAGAACGTCATCATGATAATCGGGAACCGGATCGGGTTTTGGAAAATATCCTGTTCGAAGGAAAAATGATGATGATGACCATCAGGAGGATACTTGTTTCCTCGTTATTCAGATCGGGATGACGTCATCATGATATCCGGAGCCTTCGTTAAACTTGAAACATGACGTCATCATGATATTTCGCCAACCGGATCATGTTTGAGAAAAAATCCTGCCGAAGGGAAAATGTTATGATCATGATCATGATCAGGATAAAATATGATGATGATGATGATCAGGATGTTCTCAAAAGGTTGCATTTTCGGCAGGAGGACTTGGCGAAATATCGGGCGAACAAACAAGATCATGATGATCTTGACAATCAGGACAGGATAAAGAATGATGATGACGTCATCATCATATTCGCGCTAGGGTGATATTGTAAAATATGATGATGCTGATCATCAAGATATTTACTTCTCATCGATTTATCATGATGACGTCATCATGATATTTTGTCTTCGAAGCACAAGGATAAGTTGGTCATCATGATATTTTGGCTAGGGTGATATTACAAAATATGATGATGCTGTTTAAGAAATGCAATATCGAACCCTTCTTAATAGATAGGCTGATCATCATGATGTTTCGGCAAATGGATATCAGGAGGATATGAAGATGATGATCCTCCTTTGAAATTATCATGATGATGTCTTCACTACTTAGCGAATTTCAGCGAATGTTCTGTGAAAGATCAGGATGATGATCATGATTCTGCGAAAGGAGACCAGGAGGATATGAAGATGATGATCCTCCTTTGAAATTATCATGATGATGTCTTCACTACTTAGCGAATTTCAGCGAATGTTCTGTGAAAGATCAGGATGATGATCATGATTCTGCGAAAGGAGACCAGGAGGATATGAAGTCGTCCTCATCATGTTTCGAATGTTCAGCAAATATCATGATGATGACCCTTCAATAGGTTTTGAACGTGCGCATGCAAATATGCCGAAGGCGGATTTTGTTAAGTCAGGGTGATCTGATACCATCAGCATGATATTTTTAAGATCAGGCGATGCAAGGATATCATGATGATGCTCGCGATACAAAGGCCACTCGACGGGGGGGAACTTACCTTGACTTAAAGCCGATATCATCATGATATTTCGAACCTCAGGATATTATCGGGGGGTGCGTTTAAAATATGATGATGATGACGCTCTTCAGCAAAACTGAGTTTATAACATGACCTTCCTAAAAGATATCATGATGCTGCATAATGCGAAGATCATGATGATGATGTCAACATGACTTAGAATAAAAAATGATGATCCTCCTGCGAATATCAGGTTTGACCAAGACTTTGACCGTGCATAACTTCCACATATGGTCGAATTTTCAAGTGAAGTAAAAGGCAAACCTGCATGAAATTTCAAGCTCTTTCAAAATATGAGGTCACAGAAACAAAATATGAACTTTGACAAACAGACCTCATGATGATGACCTACCTTATGCAATATCATGATGATGATGCACCTGACCCTTTTTTACCAGACCGCCAGAAAGCAAAAAAAAACACAAGCAGAAACAAAAAGCAAGACATCAGCAGGGGTCCTCGTTTTGCTAAGGAGCAAAATGGGGCGTGTTGTGAACATCACAACAATACTGTGAACTATGGCTCACCTGCCATCATTCCCTACTAGGCATCGCCACACTCATGTAGATCAATCCCACGTCTCTATAATTTCTTACTAAAACTACACCTCACATGATCACCAAGCCATGGATTAAAGAGGCTGAGCATAGATATATCCCTAAGTACCCACCGTTTTAGATTTGTGGCTAATGTCGTACCATATAAAATGATAATGAGTGTCTTGACTTGACATCATGAAATGTGCCTATCATTATGAAGCTGTGCCATGTCTTCTAAAGGCCGCTCCATGTGAATAAGTGTCTCTCTTATAAAATGGTTGTGTTTGATTGGTATCTTCATATGGAGTTGGTCGAGTGCTATCCATATGCTTTGCAAGTGTTTGTGCCATGCTAAATTAAAACTATACCATTAGAGTATATTGCTGCTAGTAATGCTTGAGCTTGAGACCGCATCACTCTTTAGTGCTACAACCTGTTCAAATAGAAACTGTGTTTGCCGTGAGAAACTTAGCCTTTGAGAGTGATCATCATTTATCTCATAATCTCGATCCTTTATTCTGGATGGTGTTTTAATTTCATATCTCTTGGTTTTTCTTATGTCTGAGCACTTACTTATAACTAGTAGCGCCCTATTATTCTTGCATTGATAACCTTTGCTTCATAATATGAAGTGTTCCTTTGATCAACTGAGTGCCTTCTTTACTCCACATAACTAGATAACACCTTCTATATTGGTGGTACTTATTGAGTTACCTTTGTTCTTCATAGAGGTTGCACTTTATTTGGTATATGCTTCTTTGTGTGGCTTTGTTCATCATTGCAAGAGGTCGCACTATGCTTTCTTTATAATGGAGTGTGCCTTTGGTATGAACTCTAGCTGTTTTGTCTTCAATGTTACTTTGCTACGCTATTTCTCTAGACCACTCCATCATTGTGCAGCATCTTCACTGAGATAGCCACTTCTCCTCTTGGAGCCACCCCTTTTCTAATGCACAATCATATTGAAAATTTTGAAATAGAGTGGAGTGAAAAATTTATCAACATTTCTTGGCGATTGGATGGGTAAATGGGCCTACCCATTTCAAACCTTAAAATCTTTGGCTTCGTAGATAAGAAACCTTATTCATTGGGAAATAGAGTCACCTTACTCTAAAACTATAACATTCATCAAATTGAAGACACATCTGAACCTAAAGATGCAATGATTGAAACACTACTATGCAACTAAAGCCAATCAACCATAATTGAAATTGACCACTGAATCCATAATGTGAGAGAGATTGAACCATAGAACTTATGTTCATTCATAGAAGCATAGGCTTATTGAAAACAAATTGACTGAATGAAAACTTATGCTACCATTGTAGCTTATTCTAAAAACTGAAAATAATCACTGACAACTGAAACATACAGGAACATGCCCATTTATAGGAATGGCAAAATAACTACCAGTTCTGAGTATGCTTCTCCATTGAATCCGCATCAAACTGAAAATGAACTAGACAAAATACATGAAAAAGTACAATAGAAACTTGTACCTTTTTACTTCTCTGCACTCTGGAGATGCTCTCTTTGCTTCAAAACACCAGTCTAGTTGATTTGCATATGGTGTCTGCTTCAGCGGAGGATTGGGAGGGAAAATAAAATACTGAAGCTCTTTCCTCTGTTTGCATTTGAAAACTTCTGCTGGCTGAACTTTATCAGTGACCTCTTCCATAGACTCTTCATCAAAATGATGACTCATGATAGCATCAAAAACAAGTTGACAGGTGACAGAACTACCCAGAATAGTCTTGAATCATATAGGAATTCCTTCATGCAAGAAGAAGGGCATATAGCGGGGCTCAGTGTGTGACAACCCTATATGTGATTCTTTCTGCAACTCTACATTATTCCAGTTGTCTCTTGATACCACCTTATCATAGAGCTTTCCTTGCTTTGGTGAGTCTTCATAAAAAAGAAGACAGTATCCATCTTCAAGAATAGAAAATAAATCAGATCTTGCAGTATCTCTATTCCGGAACTTCCTCCATGACCACCTTCAATAGGCTCAGTGAAAACTTGCTGAGTTATAGGATCTTCCACATCAAGTAGCTAGTATCCTTGTTGTAAAATTGAGAATAAATCCTCATCTCGCTGTTTCAAATGTTGCTCACGTACCTTTGAGGTATCCTCCTCTAGATGTGAAACTTCCTTTGCAGCCTTCTCTTCAAGATCAGTTATAGACTGTTCATAACTATTTACCTAGTACTTTTCAACTTCAAAACCCCTTTCAAAGTACCTTTCAGCTTCTAGAAGCCTCATCTCATCAACATCTTCTAAATTAAATGTTACCACATGTGCATGATGCTCAATATTAGAAAGATGCACTAAATAGACAGGGACCACCTCTTGAAGGAGGTTTCTTGCATTTTGACCATTGAAACCTGATTCCTCCTTGATATCAAAATGACAAAGAACCTGGTCTATGGCTTCTATGGGCTGATTTGTAGCTACAGAAGTTTGTGGAGGGTTATTTTCAAGACAACTGGGCCTTCTCTGGCTATATTCATACTGTTGTTCATAAGAATCTTGAGGTATTAAACATAGATCAACATGGTACAAGTTTTGACCTTTTAACTCGTTGATCTCATGGGAGAGGGTTTTAATTAGTTCTTTCACAGCACTCATCTCCTCATGATTTGGCAAATCGACAGGGAGGGTGGGTGGACTAAAATTTGCATGCATCTGGTTACAAGAAAGAGTCTAAGACAAGTTATCTACATGAGACATCAGCTGTTTTAAGGACAAAGAGGGTAGTTTACCAGACAATATGAGGTTACTTTCAACCTTAATGGCAAGATCATATGGCTGAGGGAGAGTTTCACCTCCTAGGGATTGTATCATGATAGAGATCTTAGGGTCTAAAGCCTTTAAATAATACAAGAAAGAAAGGACTAGAGGAGGCCTCATGTCTATAGAAATTTGTTTCCATACTTTGTCAAATCTTGAATTGAAATCATGTATGGGCTCCATTAGATGCCTCTTGATTGTAATCAAGTTTTGGGTAAGAGTGCTAACATCTGTCCTGTCTCTGAACTGATTGTAGATGAGCCCAACAAGTTGATCCCATCCAGTGATTGAACTGGGCTGCAAGCTTCTATTCCATGCATTTACTTTTCCTTTGAGGGAAGATGTCAGCAACAAGAGAGCATGATTCTTAATTGTGATATTGTGAATAGAGCATAGAATGGCTACATCTTGAATGTGATCAATAGGGTAAACTGAGCCATCTCCAAAAAATGAGGTAGTGCCTTCCAAGCTGTATCAGGAACTTGACCCTACTGCTGAAGAAGAAGAGGACTTGAATCCCAGGCTACAAAAGGTATATCTCTGACTATATTTAGATGCACATATATACCAAGGGTTTCCATGATTTGCAGAAGCAAAGATTCAAGAAAGATCCGCCAGTAGAGTCACCAGATGGATGATTCATGCTCCTATGAGAAAATATTTCTGTGATTTTCCATCAAAATCACAAAAATGTAGGGCAAAGATTCACTGAAAACTAAGACCCAAGTCTTCGAATCCAATCCCACCGGGCGTGCCAAAAACTGTTGAGGAATAAATTTGTGGGTCTAATCCAGAAATAACATGGGAAGTTTCTGAGATGTGGGAATGCTTCTCAGAAACAACCTCTAGATTTTAGGGAAGCTGGCTCTTCCATTCTTCAATGGGGGTTTGGGAAAAGGTTAGAAGGAAAACTATATTTGCAGAAATAAATGCCTAATCCTAAGCCAATCCACCAGGTTTAAAACTCAACATAGCATAGTATCAAACCCTGAAAGATTAACTAGAATTTAAAAAACATCATGCATGATCAAACCCAGTTTATGAGCAGATTCAACGAAGGTAAAGAAATAGAAATGAGAAAACCAGAACCAGAGATGGATTCAATATGCATAGATTAAGATTTCTCATTATTGAATAAGAAACAAACTTATAGAGGCAAAGCTATTGCACAAAGTAAAATGCTACATTCTTTATGAAAACAAACTAAGGCAAAAATATCTCCGCTGCTGTCTTCTCTGATCTGTGAAAACTGTATATATGAAAAACTCTGTATATATACCTTTTAAATTGACTTGGATCTACCTTTTATAAGCCTGAAAAACTCAAACAAAAATATTTAATGGCCTCAATTGAAAATCTGCGACTGACTCCCTGAAATCCGGCACCAAATCTGGCAAAATGCAACTGTATTGATAACTGAACTACTATTTCTATTTTGCCCATGGCTGAAAATATCCTATAGCATGAAGAAAGTAAAACTCCCGCCGCTTCTCTTTCTGTAGCTTACGGTGAAAATGAAATTAGCTATTTATTTAGGGTTGCATTTTATCATCTCTCATGAAAAATAAAATAAGGTCACTTAATAAAGTTTCAACTTGCCCATTTAAAGGGACCCACCATGTCACATATTTCAATTTTATAAAGATTTCAATCTTTATTTAAAACAATCCCCTGCGAACATTATGAGAAGGAAACTATTAAAATAAAGCCCTCAGCTTTTTTGAAAGAGGGACCCACCATAATTATTATAAGAGACACATTATTAATAAAAGACCGTTTAAAAGATATCCCATGAGACATAATCCAATTTAATAAAATGAAACAAAATATCTATTATCTATGTTGTGCTCGGACTGCTCCACATGGTGGCTTCTGGTCATTGTTCTTTCTCTCTAACTCCCATGGCTGTCTCCACATGCTTCCTTCCAAGAGCTTTTCTTGGCTTCTGTACTTTATCTCGGGGACCGACAAGTGTCATCCTCCAAAGCATATTTTATGAGCTCATTGAAACTTCATTTATGTCTGTTTATTGATGATTTTTTTTACACGTGACACCCTCCTTTTGCAGCATCCATCATGAACTATATAAAACCATGCCACTACTTTGTTGAACTATACTCTCATCACTAGACCGAGCCTTGATGATGGTTATGCTAGTTGATATGGCTCTGGTTGCATACTATATGATGTCTGTGTCAGGAAATTGATAATGTGTCTCATGTGTTTATAGTGATGCCATTACATAAACCTGAGTGCCTTATATGATACTGTGAACCATGGCTCATCTTCCATCATTCCCTACTAGGCATCACCACACTCGTGCAGATCGATCCCATGTCTCTGCAATTTCTTACTAAAACTACACCTCAAATGATTTCCATGGCATGTCTTAAAGAGTCTGAGCATAGATAGATCCCTAAGTACACACCATTTTACATTTGTGGCTGATGTCATACCATATAAAATGATAATGAGTGTCTTGACTTGACATCATGAAATGTGCCTATCATTATGAAGCTGCACCATGTCTTCTAAAGGCCACTCCATATGAATAAGTGTCTTTCTTATAAAATGGTTGTGTTTGATTGGTATCTTCATATTGAGTTGGTCGAGTGCTATCCATATGCTTTGCAAGTGTTTGTGCCATGCTAAATTGAAATTGTACCATTAGAGGATGCTGCTACTATTAATGCTTGAGCTTGAGACCGTGTCGCTATTTAGTGCTACGACCTCTTCAAATAGAAACTGTGCTTGCCATGAAAAACTTAGCCTTTGAGAGTGATCATCATTTATCTCATAAGCTCGATTCCTTATTCCGGATGGTGTTTTAGTTTCATATCTCTTGATTTTTCTTATGTCTGAGCACTTACCTATAACTAGCAGTGCACTATTATTCTTGCATTGATAAGCTTTGCTTCATAATATGAAGTGTTCCTTTGATTAGCTGAGTGCCTTCTTTACTCCACATAACTAGATAGCACCTTCTATATTGGTGGTACTTATTGAGTTGCCTCTATTCTTCATAGAGGTTGCACTTTATTTGGTATATGCTTCTTTGTGTGGCTTTGTTCATCATTACAATAGGTCGCGCTATTATGTCTTTACAATGGAGTGTGCCTTTGGTATGAAGGCTAGTTGTTGTGTCTTCAATGCTACTTTGCTACGCTATTTCTCTAGACTGCTCCATCATTGTGCAGCATCTTCACTGAGATAGTCACTTCTCCTCTTGGAGCTACCCCTTTTCTAATGCACAGTCATATTGAAAATTTTGAAATAGAGTGAAGGAGTGAAAAATTTATCAACAAGAACCATAGCAACAACAGCTTTGTAAAGCATTTATCAAGACTTCTCCATTACTTACGAGTATCATTAAACTGTGAATGATATATTGTTGCGACATGAAATCCTGAACCAAGCAATATGTTTGTGTAATAATGTGCTACATGAAGTGACTTTATAATAGCATCATATGACATTACTTTGTATACTGAACTATTGTTTTAGTTCTAAGTTTACTTGCTTGTTTCATATTGGTGTTTATTGTAGGAGTCTCTTTTACCCATTTTGATCTATCTAATGTTGTATCCTCTAAGAGAATTACCCTGTTGTATTCCATCACTGTATGCTCACTCCTTTGCATTTGTAGTTGGTTCTATTGATGAGCATCCACAATGAGATTTATCTGATGCTTTATGGTTTTGGTTCATTCTTTGAATTGCAATCATGAACATGTTCTGAACGTGAAACAAATCTACTTGATTGATGTGACATTCCTTCAGCTCAATTTTTTAATTTGAGCAATAAACATGATAATTTATTGATAAGTAGGAGGTATTTTTCGCAGCATGTCAAATTATAATATTTATTTCAGGGTTTAACTAAGTGGGTTTGATCTTGGGGGGAACTCCATGGTTAAGCGCGCTTGAGTTAGAGTAGTACTAGGATGGGTGACCTCCCGGGAAGTCCCGATGCTTCACCCTTGTGTGCATCACCTAGATGCAATGAGTGCTAAGTGGACCATTCATTAACATGAGAGATGGGTTCATGTGAACCACTACTCATGAAATATGGATCATGTGTTTGACTCAAAAAAACTACGCAGTTAAACCCTGAAATAAATATCATAATGATAATTTATGTTCCATCCCCTCTGAGGATTGAGGGCAAATATCACGTTGGGCTCAACCCTTATGGGAGCCCATTTAAAACCACGTACTGATAGGTCTTCAATAGCTACATGACTTGTCCTATACCTACACATCAAACAAGCATATTAGAATAAAATAATGATACTTTGTGTTTGCTTCCTTCTCAATTCCTTCTGCATATGGATGATATTCATTTCATCAATGCTTTATAAATAAGGTGTTATGCCTCTCTTGATTGGATAAGGGACTTCATAACTGGAGCTCTAATGGGGCTTTCCTGCATTTTTGCAAGTTCATGTCAGAGATGAGGAGTACGGATAGGAGACAACTTTGAGGATCAAAATCATCCAAGGCAAAGGCTATGAACTCTCCTATCTCATTCATTAGATGCATAGTACTTTATTTATATCTGCATAGTATTAATCTATAACCCACGGCTTGTGTGGGACATCCGATATGTCATTATTTCCTTCAATGCAATGCTTATTCCTTTATGTATTCCAACTTGTAAATGAATAATCACTGTGGTGAATGAAATAGCTATCTCACTTGATTGTTCTGCAATGCAATGATTGACTTGAAACTTTCTTTTCTTTCCTGAAGAACTAAACTGAAATGCAACATGACTGAAACACAATCCAACTATGCAAATAACAAAAATGTTAAACTTTTCTCAACTAAAATGAACTAAATAAATCTCAGCTCTACCAATTTGAGCTGTGAGAAAAATGGGTAACATTTCTAGTGACCTTGAACATCCATTGGGCATTGAGTCATACTTTGTCCTTCTTAGAAACTCAAAAAACACTACAATTCAGCTCTCCAATAGTCAAAATAGCAATGGAAACTGAAAACAAACTCTACTGAAAGAAAACTAATAGGCCCTGATGGCCAACAGAAATGTGCAATAGCACTTAGGGAAACAAAACTGACTGAAAAGAAATGTGTATAAAGCACTTATTAACAGCAGCACCTAAACTAACCTACTCTAACCAGCTCTGAAATCCATTCAAACAAAACCATTTACTGGTTCGATAAAATAACTCCCCCTCCTCCACAATCTGTTATACTTCATCAGCTTGTGACTGGACCCAAAGAGGTGAAATAAGAACAAACAGGCAGCAGACAATTGTAACACTTGTCTGAATAGGAACATGAAAGTACTTACCCATTTCACCTATTTGGTAAACTAATCAATAGAATAAGGAAACTGATAAGGCTCAACTTGATACCCTTCTTGCAGATGTAGGTGAATATCATTATGAGGTTGTCCCCTCTTATCAATTGTCGACTCAGCTAGATATCTGATAGGACACCCCCTGGAAGGTGTTGGATTAGCGAGCAAGCATTTTGCATGTTTAGGGATAGTAGTATCATGCTCATTCTGCATGATATCCTGCCAAATAACTTCCTCCTCTTTAGTCAATGGGTCATCCTCCTCTGTCAAGGTTGCTAATAGCTCTTCAAAATTAGGCTCAAAATACATATCATCATTCAATGGAGAATACTTTGAATCAGGAGTCCCCTCTTCTATGAATGAAGGTAAATGGTTAGACAATGAACTAACCTTTTCCATCATACCACCAATTGGCATAAAATCAGTCTCAAGCTCCTTTATGTCATGGTTGTCTTCACTAGGTTCTTTCTAAATTTGTACCTTCCCTAACTGATTCTCTTCATAATGTTTATCATTCTCATCATCTGTCAGCTTGGGCTTTTGATGGCTGAAAGAAAACAACAGTGTGGCAATCTCTCTGCAAGCCAAATAGTTAGGATCCTAACAATCAATGAAGTTATCTTGCACAACTTGATCATTTTTAGCTGGTTGACTTGTTTGCTCATCAAGGCAAGCTGCTTCAGTCCCGTTCATATCAGCTTCTTCATTACAGTACAATGGAAGCTCTAAGAATAAACTAAATGTCTCATCCTCATAAATGATCTGATTTGATTCAACCTTATGTGCATCCTAGTATTCAGGGTCTTCATGAAATAACAACACATGACTCCCTACAATTTCTCTTGGCTATCCCAAATCAACTGATAAGTGGGATTCTTGCATGTTGTCTGCATCATTGTCAACATAATCAGGCCGCTGATTGAACAAGAAAACTGAATCATCTCCTTTCTCCAGTCTATCCTCCCTTTGAACTTGAGCAACCTGTCTTTCTAATTGAAGACTTTTGCCCTCAAATTTCTGCATCTTGTTTTCATCCATCTTATAGAAAGAATTAGAAATTTTTTCAAATGATTCAAAATGCATAGGGTTCAGGACCAAGTTTGGATCAACTTCCTTCACACATTCCTTATGCTCATAATCAGTCGGGACTACAAGACAAACAATAACAACTGCTTGTTCTCCATTTGATTTCTCAGCTGCTAGCCTGGTATTCATGACTTCAAATTGTTTGGATTCTTGATATGGCTGAAATTGAGGACTAATATAATGGTCTTGAATGCAGATAGGCTCCTGAGCAAAGTTAGAGCTTCTGAAACTCAAGATTTTGATCCCCTGAGGAGTTTGTTTGCATTCAAAACCCATCTCTTGGCCTTGGGGGTAATTTTCTTCATAAAAATCTGGTTCTTGCCAATTCATTAAAACCACCTCAGGGTTATAATCTCCTCTTGGGGCCTGTGGATCAGCTTGGAAAGGAGGCCTATTCTACTGATTAAACTGACATGGGGCTTGGAAAGGCTTTTGTTCTTAACTGATTTGCCTCCTGATATTAACAAATTCTTCACCAACAGCTTGCAGCATGATACTACCCTCTTGAAACTCTTGAGAATGAGCTGGAAGAGTAGGATCTTGAGCAGCAGCCTGGTATCCTATGGTTGCAACAACTGGGATAGCAACAAAAAGGGGAACTGCCATAGGCTCAGGTGACTAGATTTATGGAAAAAAGGGTAAGGGAGGCCTAGGGGCTATTTTCCCTACTAGAATAAGGTAGTTTTATGCTCTAATGGTAATCTTGAAAGCATCGAGAAGAGTAGATCCACCTAGAGCTTGAATCATAACAGATATTTCTATATCTAAAGCTCTAAGATAAAACAAAAAAGGCATGCAGTGGTGTAGGCCTTACCATCATGGGGATTCTATTCCAAGTCCTCTCGAAGTGGTAATTGGAATCAGACATATGTTCATGTGGATGCCTCTCAATGGTACTCAACTACTGCAGTAGAGACAAAAGATCAGATTTGTCCTCAAAGTATTTGTGCAACCCATCTCCAAGCTGATCCCACATTGTGATTGAGCCTGCTGTGAGTCCCATGAACCATTGTAAGGCTTTCCCCTTCAATGATGCAACCAAGAGTCTGATTGCTATGTTCTCTTGGGTAACAGTATGTACTAAACATAGTGTTGCCACATCCTAAATGTGCTCAACAGCTGTAGTATGACCTTCTCCGGTGAAAAATGGTAGTCCTCTGCGGGCTGCAATTGGAGTGTCATCATGCTGAGCAAGTTGTAATGGGCTGCCCCTATTAAATGCAACAAAAGGATATGGTTTGGCCATTTACTTAGAGTTGCCAGGATGTTAAGAAACATTCTTACCTCCAAAGGTTGTTGATACTGAAGAAAACACCCAATTCTTCAACATGTACTATTCCTCATGTGCTGATCAATGGATCTGCATGCAAAATAAAAGATTTGAGTCACCAAGTATGTTGAATTTACCTTCAAAAGGCTGAACACCTTGGTGTGCATACCGAACAGTAGAGGGAAAAGTGTTTTTGTCCCACCTGGCATGCCAAAAACTGTTGTTAATCAAGTATGCACCCTTGCTAAGTTCGTAGAAACTTAGCTACCTATTGAAACATGGAATTATTCTTGGATGTGGATCTCCTTTTATAAGAATGAATCTTCAGAGTGAGCTAGTTCTCTTATGATTCCTAAACTAATGATTTGCAAGGGAAAAGGGACAGAAGGGTAATTGAAATGCAAACTAACTCTTGAATCTAATCTAAATGAATCTATTCACTCACAAAATAGTTCTTCAAACTTAAAATTTTCACAATCTCACCTATGAGTTCTGATCCCTAAATAATTTGTAATAAGGTTTAATTCAAACACATATTACAACCAGGAGTAAACATGCAATCTAACAGCATCGATACATGATAAAGGACAAGAAATTGTCTCAATAAGACATCAAATCGAGACTGCAAAACACATAAGTAGATGAAATAGGAAAATTTTCTATTAGGACTGGAAGGAGTACAATGCATGTAAAATGAAATATGAGCCAATTGTCTGTATACAACTCTGCTTGTGAAAAAGAGAGAAGAAACTGAAACTAACTGACTTAAAAAAATGTAAGATTTTCCTCCTATAAATGCCTCCAAAAGATCTCCTTGGAAGAAATCTAAAAAAGCTCCTAAAAATAGACCCTAAGTCCATTTTCGATCTATTCAAAAAAGCACAAATAAGAAATCCTCAACTAGCTCCAAACTGAAAAATCATGCTACCAAACTGATCCTCTATGTGGTCCCCACCAAATCTACATCCAAATCTGTCTAATATGCCTCATAAAGGAAAAAAAATTGTCCTATTCTACTCAATTCGCCCAAAAGAAAGCAACTGCCTAAAAATAGTTAAACTTTAAAAGCAATTTATAACTGCATTGCTTTAAAGTTAACTTTACAATGTATTTGCAGTTTTATCATAAAATAATTCTCCAAAGCTTTCTAAAATATTGAGTTTTCTCATAAAAAATCATTCAAATATCAAGGCATCATCTATTATTTTGGCAAAAAATAAGACCTATGAGGGTGGTCTCCTCTATCCTCAAATGATTTGCAAGGAATATACTAAGGCATTTAAGCCTTCAAGGTTGTGTGACTCTCCAAATGTGACACCAAGGCATATGACATGGAAAAAAGTCCTCTATTTGGCATACAAGCCCTCCTATGGTGGTATAAAGGTGAATAAAATATTCACTAAGGCATTATGTGCTCTTCACCCTAGCAAAAACATTAATCTTTCTTCAAACAAATTTCAAAGGCCTTAAAAGCCTAGCCACAAATACTTGGTCCCAAAGGCCCCCTCACATGATGGCATTAGACAGAATGAAGAAAATATAAAACAAATGCCACGAAAATGCATTTCAACATTAGGGCAAAATACCCCAAAATCCCTCATTCGAACCCTAAAGGCATTCATTTGACTTTGCAATTTTGGCGGCGAGAGCATTGGACTGTGTGTGGCGACTGAACCCTAGGGTTTCAAACATGAAACTCACCAATTTTCCTATTCTCCATGCTTCTTCTGCAAGATTCCTCACTGGAAAGGTAAACAAAATGTATTTGCAATTGTTTTGAGCTTCATTTCAAGCTATTTCATGAGAAAATCAATGATTTCTTGACCCTAGTCGCGGGACTTCTTTGTCATATTCTCATATTCTTTTTTGCATTTTTCTATGTATGAGTTTTGTTGGCATCATGGTGCCACTGATGGTAAAATATAGAGGCTTTCAAAAAACCCTTGCAGATACAAAACGTGGTCACTACCCTTCAGAAGAAAGGTATATTTTGAACTTCACCTTTCCATGTCATTCTAATGTGTAAATTAGAGATCTCTTGGCTAAAACTTGTGCTCAAAGACTAATTTTTTCTTACGTTTCTTTGTATCCTCCATCATTATTGCCTCAATCTGTGTACAGTGCCTTCAAACTTATAGATTTTATGCCTTAAAATGCTTGAAAAAGGCTATATTTTCATAGATTTCCTTATCAAAATGTTGGAACAGTGATTATATGTTATGTATCTCATGATTTTCTTATAGTTTCTTGGAAAAATAAAGGCTTTTAGCCCATACCCATAGCCATTATCAGCTGTTCTTTCTATGCTTTTACTGGTATTTCCTTTCTATTATTGTCTCTCTATATCCTTCACAGATCCTCGACGCCACAGGTAAAGTAAACTGATATTGTCTCTTTTCTGAGCTTCTTCTATGCCACGACTGAGATTTTAAACCCTATGGCCGTGGCCATTACATGCATTTTCTCACATGTTTCATGGATATTGATGTGTATGCTCTTCTCAATCCTTATGGCACCGTTAATCTGAGCTTGTGAACTTTGAAAAAGATTAGAAATGGCCACGTTGCTGCTATTTTTTGCCTCAACTGTAGGTATATGCTCTATATTTTTTGTTTTATGCAAAAAATCAGACTTCCTTTCAAAACCGTGGCTTATTTCTCACATTTTTTCTCATATTTTTTTTATCATTATTACCCTTGTCACTGTGACTTTACCCAAAAATGGAGTATGGATGCTGGAAAAAGCTTTGAAAACCCTTTAGAATCTGCGGCCATTACCTGGTAAGTGTATTGTTCTTGAGGTCTCTACACTATGACCCTTTTGGAGTTCAAAATCACACTTTATCTTGCTCTTTGTGCCATTTTCTTACAGATTTCTATATGATTCATTGTTGTTGTTAAGGCTGTGTGTATATGTGTAATCCAACATATAATCTTTATTGATGTAGCATAACTACTATAAGGGTTTCCTGATTAGGCATTTATGCTTTTACTCCATTTCATGCTATTAACACCTGTACATTATCTTGTTATTTTGCTCTACAAGATAACTCTTGAGACACTCTATTATGTAAGGCAGCAACCATCTTCCATCTTGTAACAAAAACTTCCATTCTGTGTATGGTTGTGATGGAAATGCGAACTTAGGTAAACTGAAACTTCATTTTTCACGTATTGCAACTCTCATTATGTTTGTATATGCTTTCAAAACCTTTCCACTTACATGACAACCATAGCAACAACAGCTTTGTAAAGAATTTATCAAGACTTCTCCATTACTTACGAGTATTATTAAACTATGAAATATATATTATTGTGACATGAAATCCTGAACCAAGCAAGATATTTGTGTAATAATGTGCTACATGAAATGACTTTATAATAGCATCATATGACATTACCTTGTAAACTGTAATGTTGTTTCAGTTCTGAGTTTACTTGCTTGTTCCTTATTAGCATTTGTTGTAGCAGTCTCTTTTACCCATTCTGATCTATCCAATGCTGTATCCTCTAAGAGAATTACCCTGCTATACTTCATCACTGTATCCTTACTCCTTTACATTTGTAGTTGGTGCTATTGATGATATTCATTTGATCAATGCTTTATAAACAATGTGTTATGCCTCTCTTGATTCGATAAGGGGCTTCATAACTGGAGCTCTAACGGGGCTTTCCCTCATTTTTACAGGTTCATGTTAGAGATTAGGAGCAAGGATAGGAGACAACTTCGAGGATCAAAAACATCCAAGGCAAAAGCTATGAACTCTTCTATCTCATTCATTAGATGCATAGTACTTTATTTATATCTCTACAATGTTCAGCTATAACCCACGGCTTGTGTGGGACATCCGATGTCATTATTTCCTTCAATGCAATGCTTATTCCTTTATGTATTGCAACTTGTAAATGAATAATCACTGTGGTGAATGAAATACCTATCTCACTTGATTATTCTGCAATGTAATGATTGACCCAAAACTTTCTTTTCTTTCTTGAACAACTGAACTGAAATGCAACATCACTAAAACACAATCCAACTATGCAAATAACAAAAATGTTAAACTTTCTCAATTAAAATGAACTGAATAAATTCCAGCTCTACCAATTTGAGCTGTGAGAAAAATTAGTAACAATAACATCACATCAAAAAATAGGTATCATTTGTATGCATGTTTTGAATAAACAGTATCATAAATGCATATATCGATCAGCCTGTTGTAATGCCACAATGATAGAATATAATGCAAATTGTATTACATAGACTGAATCAAGAATACAACAATCTTCAAACAACATAGGTTCTTATTTCTTTTCATGATTGATACAAGGCATTATTGCCTTTAGAGTATGAGAATAGTTACATCATGGAGGAACAAACAAGTTTTGGCAAACAATGCTACAAGAGAAAAGAAATGGAACAACAAGAACTACACAGTCCACATTGGATAGTATCTCATTCATGAGATAGTCCTATGATTCCAAGTGACTACCATAGTGGGAGTAATCAAATATAGTTGTTCCTATTCAACCTGTAGAAGTGCAACAATAAAACTTGTTCATAAATTATAGAGACATCTTTTATATCCTCCATCATAAGCAGGTCATTTTAAACAGTGAGTTGGAACAGCTAGCTAAGAGAGCATTGCAGATCAATTGATATCTTATCATATCAGGTCATGAAGAGTAATCAGGTTGTACATTTGCATGATGAAGGAATAATGACATGGCTTCATCATTCAATAATACTGTCATGTTTTGTTCAAAGACATCATAAATATGCTATAGTGACAAGAGTATGCAAATGTTCATAAGCATGAATAGGATATCATATATTGTAGATCAATAAGCATCTTGTTACAAAAAAATGACAGTCAAACTGCTTGATACCTCATTTGTCATTATATAGAAGAAGAAAGAAGCCATTTTCAATCATAATGACATGAGAAATAAATGCTAACTATATTTTCCATGACCGTAGAACCATATAGATGCAAAGTCCATGGACAACCAATAATGATACAGAAATGAAACAAATGTATGCAACAGGAGGAAGTGATTGTCATACAAAATGGAAGATCAAAATGCATCAAGATGAAGAACCAAATACACAAGGGGCAACCATACATTGATCAAAATGAACAACTACAGAATAATGTGGACCAGTTATACATTCAATGTCCAATGATCATATGGTAAAATTAGATAGTTACGAAGGAGCATTCGAAGCTACAGGAACTCACAAAATGGAGAAACCATTTGAATGCAGGTAACATTTTCATCTTATAGGATAATATGTCATGAACAGTTGACAATGATTTTGACAGAGTACAACCATAAAAAGAATCAAAATGTCAAGGTTACAAGAAGATAGAATACATTATCTGATTAAGACAGTCATTAAGAAATGAAGTACAATGCATCTAAATCATGACAAGATGACTTCATAGAAATCTGCAATAAGCAATGATAAGGATAGAGAGCATGTGTATGGTTGTGCCATAGAAAGCTTTTTAAGCTTAAATGTAATACCTAGTTGTAGAAAAGAGAAACCCTCTTCACATTTTAGGAAACCCTAGTGTCATTCTTACATATGCCATGAAGAAATAGGAGAAAATACATAATGGAGCATAGCCATGGAGAGAAGAAGAGTTACTGGTAAGAAAAGATAAAACCCTTGTTTAAAAATTTGAAACCCTCATTTCATTTTAACATACAGTTAAGAGTAAATTTACAAAGGAGATACAATGGCATAGCCATGCCAAGGAGAAGTTCGATAGATGCAGAATGAGATACCCATTTCAAGTTTCAAACCCTCATGTCACTTTTTATGCCAGACTGGTAAATGAACTCTATAGAGGAAGAGTGTAGCATGGCCAAAGCCATGGAAGTTGTCCATACACAAAATGATGAAACCCTAGTGGTTTTGTTCTTTGGAATGTTCAAAATGTGTTTCACAAATGAATAGATGTATATAGTCACGGCCATAATGGAAGAGTTCATATTTTTAAGGAAAATGAAATACCCATTTCATTTTATTTACATAGAACTCTTATCTTTTTTCTCACAATGAAAATGAAACCATATACATAAATAGAATGAAGGAGCTCACCTTTAGTTTCTATAGTGAAGAAGCAGCTTGGCTGCGGCCTCATATGAGGCTTTTCATAGTTTTGTCACAATTGCAATTATGCAGAGACATAGGTAGATCAAAGAAAGAATACTAAAGTTTGCAGAGGAAAAAAAAGAGCACCCTAGCCGCGACCATTAAAGAAAGTAAGAGCTACAGAAAGAATGAATGTCAATCCAAAGGCTTGTATGCCATACTTACCACATTCTAGGCTATCCTCTTACACAAATAATGCAAGATTTTGGCCACTGAAGCCAAGAAAATGGAGGAGAAGACCAGAAAAACTCAAACCCCAAGTCGACCGACATGAGGTTGCAAAGCCAACAACAAAGATTGTAAAATGAAAATGAGATAGATTTTAGGGTTTCCTCATTGTTTTGATCGATAGATTCATTCTTCATATTTCATTTTTTAAATTTACAAATACAACATAATTACCTTATCCAAATGCATCGTGGTCAACACATGAGGATAAACAATCCCTAGTGATCATGACATGAAAGGGCCGACAGCATATCATATGTTGCATTTGATTTTTATAAAGTCAAAGGTGGCCAGTATTATGAGCAGATAAGGATTATGCCTTTAAAATCTTTTCAAAGCCTTTACTTCCTATGTGGTTGACTTATGGTGTAGTCAAAATGCCTTATAATCATGTATGTGGTCAAGAGTCAAAGGTTCTCCCACTTTATGCATTGATCATTACATCAATTCCTTATATAATTCAAATGCACATAAAGGTCAAAACAAAGAACATATGAAGACAAGTTATGCATGCAAGGTAATGGTATTGTGAAGGGTCAAGTTTGACATGATGGCACTTGTATAGGCAGTGAGGTGGCATTTTGTGAGACATGGAGATAGAGATGAGGTGGCAGGGTATTGACACATGGACAATACATTTATGAGATTAGAGCCGTGGTGTTAAGCCTTCAAGGATTTGATTTATTTTTGTAAAATATAAAGTAATGTGTTCATCATTTTTTATGATTTTTATAGAAAATCAGTTGTAATACCTTGTAAAATATTTGGCAAAATTATGAGCCAGGTATTATTTATTTTTTGCAAAAAATCAAATCAAATAGGGATATAGATTAAATTGCCATCACATTGTGAAGTTAGTTTTAAAGCAATCAGTTATAAATTGCTTTTAAAACTTAACTATTTTTAGACAGTTTATAGGCTAATAAAACAAATCAGATATTCTTTTAGATTTGTTTTATTTAGAGTCATATAGGACAAAATATGAGGATTTCATGAGCAGGAGAAAGTAGCTTTGTGGTGGGGACACATGAAGAGATCTTTTGGCATCATGATTTGGTAGTTTGGTCTATTTTTAGAGCTTTCATTCATGCTTTTCTGAGTAGCTCAAAAATTGACTTGGAATCTATTTTTAGGAGCTTTATTCCATCTTTCAGGGGGAGGGATCTTTCACAGCATATATCTCAGATTTTCCTTCCTTTTGAGGAGTTTGAATTTTAGTTTTCAGTTTTCCAGTTAGAGTTTTAGAGATCAGAGTGCAGAGAGATAGAGTCTTCCTCTCACATTGAGAGTGTTGTACTCATTTATTTCATTGTACTCATTATTCCTTTAGTTATTGAGCAACAACTTTCCTTCATATTTTGTCTAAGTATTTGCAAGTTGATCTAATGTTGCATTGTGATGAAAATTTATCCTTTGCTTTGTCTTAGCTTGTGATTTTCTCTTTGCAAAATCTTGTTTAATTTAGGTTGCATGTTGTGTATTCCAGACCTCCATGTAAAATATTTATGAGTTAAATAAGCTAAGTGTTGTGAGGGTCAGAGTTCAATAACCTATTTGTGAGTAAGATCTATTAGGTAATTCCATCTTCAAGTTAATTATGATTCATTTATTTTTTTATATCTTTCTATCCTTTTTCCCCACAAGTCATTAGATTAGGAAATCATAAGAAGAACCAGATCACTCTATAGATTCATTCTCATTATAGGAGACCCACATCCAAGAATGATTCCATGTTTCAATAAGTAGCAAAGTTTCTATGAACTTAGTAGGATGCATACTTGATTGACAACAATTTTTGGCATGCCTGATGGGACTCTGGAAGGAATTTCAGAGAAATTTGTACCCTCATAGTTGTTGTTCTAATATCTGCAGTAGTTTTACTAGCCTTTGGAGGCTTTCAATATACCTGGTGACTCATTTCCTCTGGTTTGGTATGCAGATTAGTACTTTCAACCTATGAAAACTAGGTCTAATCCAGACACCTTTGATTATTTACAGCTATCTACACCTAAAAGGAGAGGCAGATCAACAAGTAGAACAACTAAGTCATCAAGAAGATCAAAGTCTACACCTTCATGATTCAGTTCTATGAGTCCGGTGAAAAGAAGTAGAAGTCCACTGCTGATAGTCCAGATACTTATAATGGCTAGGCAGTATACATTTGTTGCTTTCAATGGATGTAACCCACTACAACTTGCCCAAAGAGATGATATTCCGATGGCATCCCTTAAAGGACAGTCTTATTTCACCAAAGAGGATCCTACTACTACTGATGAACACACTCAAGATGTGGTAAACCTTTGTTCCATGCATAATGTCACTCAAGAAAATGTGGCAATCAGACTTTTGGCTACTTCATTAAAAGGAAAAGCCTTACAGTGGTTTAGAGAACTTGCTGAAAATTCAATAACATCGTGGGATCTACTGGGAGATGGATTGTGTTGGTTTTCCTTCCAAATTAGTAGAGGGTTTGCTAGTTCCTATGCACAGGCAAATTTGGCCAACATAAATATAGGAGGTTGTGTGAGCTGCCTCCCCTTCACTTCTAGTTCTGCCACACCAAGGGGGGTATCCCTATTAGCTAAAGATTTGATATTTTGACTCACAGAATGATTTAGCTTTTCAGAACAGCCAGAATACTCTCATGTATGGACCAAGATTTATGTGATAAATCACAAGGTTGGCAACATTCTTGGACATATGTGTCTGGTTGTGGATGAGAGTATGTAGGGGTCCTAATCTACTCCTACAACTAACAGGTTGGAAGTATGAAAATATGGATTTTATGTTTTGGATGCAAGACCAGGGGTTTGGGATCATAACTACTAACCCAGGAGTAGACCACTACCTATCTCAGGGCAAGGAGTCAACTAGACGTATACAAGAGAATGGATTACATTTTGGATTCAAGTTTCAAGGGGTTAGATTGATGCTTTCCTTACAAACATCACCCAAGAATAGGTATTTAGCTACCTCTACTTACATATATCCAGGCTGACACACAACCCTCTCCATACTTCACCTAAAATAATTTAATCCACTCCTTGAATTGAAGTTAGAGATGAAACATGTGATACAGAAATCCATACCCTAGAACAAGAGAAACCCTTAGCAGCCAGATTCAAAAGAAGGAAAAGCATGGAGACAAGAAGCTAAACACATGCATAAGAGCATTTTTCATATAGAACAGCAATGAAACTGAAGATATCTGCAATGCACATTCATAATGCAATTCATAAACTCCAAAAAATGAGATAAAATAGCAAGGGAATGCCGTATTTTTTGCTATTCACACAGAAATGCCCTGGTCTTCCACCTTTTCAAATGAGTAACACCATTTACTATATACAGCAAGGAAGGTGTACTCAGCATTAATCACATGGCAATTCAAAATTCACCAGATACAGTGCATTATGAGAAAATGGCGCTCAACACATTGAACGCAACAGGCAGAGGAGGAAACAAGGTGGTTGAACTTGAGCCCTGTGCCACCGTCTGGGGATTTTCAACTTCAATCAGGTAGTTGATCCGTCCATGCCTTCGTCCATACCCTATAACATCTGCCATTAAAGGCATACCAACCCGCAACTTTGGGAATGTAGTAGACTGTGCGCTTTTGAAATTTTCCCACCAAGAATCATGACCTGACTTTTCAAATCATGTGGGAGCTAATTATCCCACATTCACCCTGCAGAGACCTCCTCAATACTTTATATGCTAGGTCATGAGCACATATGATGTCGCGCAATTTTACCTTGCGTGACCATTGAACCACCTGCCAAGACCTCATCATCATGATCGTTGCCATCGGCAAATATCCTGCATGATATCCTTATATGAAATATCACCCCGATATTTCACATCACCCTGATATGAAATATCACCCCCATCGGAATATCACCCAATATAAAATATCACCCTGATGACCACCCTCATCGGTGCAACCTGATGCATTGGAGAAAAATCCTCCTCATCATATTCATACCAAATACTTCACTGATGATCCTTCCGTACTTGCTCATGTCCTCATAGGCGATCGGCAAGACCCTCATATATCTGTTGTTAATAACATGTCAGAGACCACATGATGCATCTCACCGGGTCCTAATGACGTCACCATCATATTGACAAAGTAGGGTGATATTCGTAAGATGACTGATATTTGGAATATCACCCCCCGCAAGAAAATCAGGTCGCTAGATAGGCAAATATCGACCCCTATGTAAAATTGACATCTACACCTCAAGGTGATCAAGTGAACATGAGGTGATAAAACAACATAAGGGGGATCAAACATAGGGGTGATCATAACTAAGATCACCCGAGATTTGAAACATGACCCCCCCTCGGAATATTAGGTCATAATGAAAACCTACAGCAACATCGGGGTGATCTTTGAAACATAATGATGACGATATTTGAAACATCACCCCCCGGGCAGAAAATCAGGTCATATATGAAATATGACCACCCACAAGAATATCAGGGTGACAGGAACCCTGACTTAGAACTTTTTTGGATTTTTTGGGAAGGTGCCTACAAAATTAATTGCTTGAAACCTGAATATTCATGCAGGCACCAACACTAGCTCTGTCTGGGGATGCATGCCTCCTACAGGCATGGCAAGAACCTCAGATCTCTGGGATGCAAACCAGTCCCTATCCATTGGGCAACAGAGTCAAACATTGCACCAACCTGCATCACCAAACACACTTAGTTAAAATTAACTTGGTGGCCCCAAGCCACCAAAAAGGAAAAACCAACATTTTCCTCTGTCAAACACTTGATTTTCTTCTGATCTCACTAGGTCAAGCCTGAAAATGTTGCCACTTTTCATCCACAAACAACGCTTGTTATTTGCATATTCAACCATCTTATCTAGCTTGTCACTATCAACCTTATGCAAACAACTATCAGCATCAAGCAACATGTGAATGCCATATTTATCAAACAATGCATATTCATATGACATATAGAACTTATCATCATCTGTATCAGCAACATACATTGTAAAATGCTCTCCCAGCTGGACTGAAAACTGAAAGCATTCAAAGTCCACTATGTAGCTAGGAGCATCAGACCTCATTATATCATAAGCTGGCATATCAAGGAAAAAGCTTTCAAATTCACCTATGTGCACATCATGCACACAATCATCAGCTGCATCAAACTGGAAAGGCTCAGGCACACCTTTGCAATAACCTTCATGATGTATGTTGGTCTCTCTTTCATCAGGATGAAAAACAGAATCCTGCTCAATAATAGTGCCTAGATTTTCACCATACTCAAGCAGATCCTCCTTAGCATATGTATCAAAAAGGGTTGAACCAAGTGTTTCAGGTTCATTATAGTATGCCATTGGTTCATGGGCAGCAGAACATGTACTTTCATCATCAGTGAATACCTTATGTGGAGGAGTATCAACCTGTGTGTCATAAGCAAAACTATAATCAAATAAAGAACAATCATGCTCAGCACTAGCACTTGTTTCAATCCCTGATTGCTCTTCATCATCTCCATGTGTCTGAATAGAAGGTAATGACTCAAACATGGAACTGCTCCCCTATTTTCTTATTTCTTCTCTACCTTGTGCACAATACTCACAATCATCTCCACAAACCCATTCAAACAGGTATTCATTGCTGTCCATAACCACATCATTGTTTTCAGAACCATATACCTCAACCTTGAGATGGGAGTCATCATTGATCCCTTCATTTGCATCCTTCATTGATGAACGATCCATTTGAGCATTGTCATCAACATTATGTTCAAACATAGCATCATTGTCAACTTCTATCTTTTCATTTACACATTTGTCTTCAAATGATGCCATGATTACTTGGGCATTTGCAGCTATACAACTGTTATTCATACCAAATCCTGTGGACAGGGAATTCAGCATGTGTTCATTCCTCATTTTTTCTATATCTTCTAAAAACTTTTATGCCATCTGCATACTTGTTATCTTGAATTCCCTCAATATTGCACTAGAGCCCTCCTCAAAAGCTTTAAAATATATGCCAATGCAGGCTGAAGTATCAGGTCTGAAGTCTTCTGGGATTTGTGAAAGGGCTACTGCAAACCTATGACTGAAATCAGTACAGGGCTCTTCATCTTGTCTTCTGATTTCCATTAATCTTGCAACAAGATCAACAGGTTCTCTTGCAAATTCTTCTCTAAAATAGTCAACAAGTTCATCCCAACAGGCAAAGGATTCTTTTGGAAAGCTCAAATACCAATCTCTAGCTCTTACACCAAAGGATCTAACAAAAAATCTCATCCACATATCCTCATCTCTAAATGAATGTTTCTCCATAAAGCTGTGAAAATTTTGGATATGTGCACCCCCATCACATACACTATGTCCACTAAATCTAGGCATCTGATTGTAAATTTTAGCAGGCATACTTTCAACTTCATAGTCAACCCATGACAAGTCTAATTGGTCATATAAAGGATCAACAGGGATGATAAGAGGTTTAGCTTTCTGACTGGTAGACACAACAGGGTTATTATTATTTAACTGAGCCTGCCTAGCCTCTAAGGATATCAACCTATTTTTTATCTTTTCCATTCTTTTACACAACATTTCATCCCCCTCTTGGCTGAGTATGGATGAATACATTCTGGGATTCATATAAATTTCACTCTTAGACATCCTATGTCTACCTAAGACCTAAGGCTTCTCTTAGGCATCTAACTTATGCAATAAAACAAGTAAAAGTGGGAAGAACTAGATACCTTTTCTCATCTAGATGCTAAAGTCCTGAACAGAAAATCTTTTATCACAACAATATACATCAATCTTTCATGTGCACTGAAAACTTATTTACAGAGTCGCCACCTCTCCAAAGATAAAAATTTCAAATAGCTGAAAGCTGATCAAGTATTTTTCTTCTAAGTTCATTCCACCAGCAAAGCACCATCATTCGCATGAAAGATCCAGATATCACATCAATGATATCACATTCCCGAGCAGAGTCTCCATTTCTATTGGTGACTTGGATGGGCAAGACATTACCAGAGATTCATAGATAATACATTTAATCACATCCCCAACAGAGTTGCCATTTCTGTTGGTTTTCCTTCCAAATCAGCAGAGGGTTTGTCAGTTCCTATGCACAGGTAGATTTGGCCAACATAAATACAGGAGGTTGCATGAGCTGCCTCCCCTTCACTTCTGGTTCTGCCACACCAAGGGGGGTATCCCTATTAGCTAAAGATTTGACATTTTGACTCACAAAATGATTTATCTTTTCAGAATAGGCAAAATACTCTCATGTATGGACCAAGATTTATGTGATAAATCACAAGGTTGGCAACATTCTTGGACATATGTGTCTAGTTGTGGATGAGAGTATGTAGGGGTCCTAATCTACTCCTACAACTAACAGGTTGGAAGTATGAAAATATGGATTTTATGTTTTGGATGCAAGACAAGGGATTTTGGATCATAACTACTAACCCAGGAGCAGACCAGTGCCTAGCTCAGGGCAAGGAGTCAACTAGACATATACAAGAGAATAGATTGCATTTTGGATTCAAGTTTCAAGGGGTTAGATTGATGCTTGCCTTACAAACATCACCCAAGAATAGGTATTTAGCTACCTATACTTACATTTATCCAGGCTGACACACAACCCTCTCCATACTTCACCTAAAACAATTTAATCCACTCCTTGAATGGAAGTTAGAGATGAAACATGTGATACAGCAATCCATACCCTAGAACAAGAGAAACCCTTAGCAGCCAGATTCAAAAGAAGGAAAAGTATGCAACACATGGAGATAAGAAGCTAAACACATGCATAAGAGCATTTTTCATATAGAACAGCAATGAAACTAAAGATATATGCAATGCACATTCATAATGCAACTCATAAACTCCAAAAAATGAGATAAAACAGCAAGGAAATGCCCTTTTTTTGATATTCACACAAAAATGCCCCAATCTTCCACCTTTTCAAATGAGTAACACCATCTGCTATATACAACAAGGAAGGTTTACTTAGCATTAATCACATAGCAATTCAAAATTCACCAGATATAGTGCATTATGAGAAAATGGCACTCAACACATTAAACGCAGCAGGCAAAGGAGGAGACATGGTGGTTGAACTCGAGCCTTGTGCCGCCGCCTGGGGATTTTCAACTTCAATCAGGTAGTTGATCCATCCATGCCTTCGCCCATACCCTGTAACATCTGCCATTAAAGGCATATCAACCCGCGGCCTTGGGAATGCAGTAGACTATGTACTTTTGAAATTTTCCTACCAAGAATCATGACCTAACTTTTCAAATCATGTGGGAGCTAATTATCCCACATTCACCCCATAGCGACCTCCTCAATACTTTATATGCTAGGTCATGAGCACATATGATGTTGCGCAATTTTACCTTGCGCGACCATTGAACCACCTGCCAAGACCTCATCATCATGATCCTTGCCATTAGTGAATATCCTGCATGATATCTTGATATGAAAGATCACCCCGATATTTCACATCACCCTGATATGAAATATCATCTCCATTAGAATATCACCTGATATAAAATATCACCCCCATCGAAATATCACCCGATATAAAATATCACCCCACGGGAAAAATCACCCTGATGACCACCCTCATCGGTGCAACCTAATGCATTGAAGAAAAATCCTCCTCATCATATTCATACAACATAGTTCACCAATGATCCTTCTATACTTACTCATGTCCTCATAGGCAATCGGCGGGACCCTCATATATATGCTGTTAATAACATGCCGGAGACCACATGATGCATCTCACTAGATCCTGATGACGTCACCATCATATTGACAAAGTAGGGTAATATTCGTAAGATGACTGATATTTAGAATATCACCCCCCGCAAGAAAATCAGGTCGCTAGACAGGCAGATATCGACCCCTATGTAAAATTGACGCCTACACCTTGGGGTGATCAAGCAAACATGAGGTGATAAAACAACATAAGGGGGATCGAACATAGGGGTGATCATAACTAAGATCACCTGACATTTGAAACATGAGCCCCCCCTCAAAATATTGGGTCATAATGAAAACCTGTAGTAGCATCGGGGTGATCTTCACAAGATGACTAATATTTGAAACATCACCCCCCGAACGGAAAATCAGGTCATATATGAAACCCCCCATAAGAATATCAGGGTGACGAGAACCCTGACTTAGAACTTTTTTGGACTTTTTGGGAAGGTGCCTACAAAATTAATTGCTTGAAACCTAAATATTCATGCAGGCACAAACAGATTGCACAAGCACTTCGAAGACAAATCCAACAGTCTCTTATTGCTGGAGCAAATGAGCACCATCAAAAGGGCACCCCATGAACACATGGCTAATTTCAACTACTGATTTCAGAGAACCTGGGATAGGATTCCCACAATGGTAAAACCCTTGCCAAGGCATGCATTTTTATTTTATCTTAAAGCTTTGAATAGTGAAATTTCTATAATGATTCAGTCGATGAGAGGGACCACCCTTCCAGATTCTTTTGAGATTGTTGGTAGAGCAGAAAACTACCTTATTCAGGTAGGGAAGATATCCCCTAGGCCCCCTTTACCCATTTTCCCTGAAATCTAGCCATTTACGCCAATGGCAGTACTTCCTCTAGATGATGTCCCACCTATTCCAACAATAGGATATCAAGCACCCCAAGGAACTATTGTTCCAGCTCAAACCTGAAATACCCCAAAGCTTGAAAATGTATTGAGGACAATTGCAAATAAGCTAGTAAATATGGAGAAATGCTTGCCTTACCCAAATTAGTATCAACCCAATCAGTAGAATGCATAATTTCAGCCCAATCTACAATATACGCAACCCTTCCAAGCTGATCCTCAGGGTCATAGAAGAAACTACAACCCTCAACCCTTCCAAGCTTACAACCCAAATACTGCCATCACCTCAAAGGAATTTGTTCCCATATAGAATAATTTGGCTCAAGATAGTGACTGGTGTTATCTATGTCACCAACCACATAATCAAGCTACCTACATGAATGGAGTAAGAAATCAGGCACTCATGGTTCAGAACAGCTATGTAAGTTTAGAAGGAGTTAATGGTGAATTTTCAACTTAGCAAAATAAGGCTAATGCAGTCTTAATGAATTGGAATGAATCTAACTTTTGTGGTACAACATGAGGTCGAAACTGAGAGCTGTAGATCATAACCAGCAAGCTGTTGTAGTATAATAGTAGGCTGTAAGGGACAAAAATCAAGTATATCCATCACAAACTTCTTGTGTACCATAGTAGAAAGTACACCTGTTTCAGCCAACATGAGGTCGAAACTGAGAGCTATAGAGCATAACTAGCAAGCTATTGTAGTACAATAGTAGGCTGTAAGGGACAAAAATCAAGTACATCCATCACAAACTTCTCATGTACCATAGTAGAAAGTATAAATTCTAAAGAGGGATCAAACTACACCAGTGAAAGATCAGCCCAAAATGTAACAACATACTTCACAAAGGCAAATTGATGTAGTTGCAGTAAAAGGATGGTAGAAGGTAAATCTTGTTTCTTTCAACATAGTTGACCATCTTAAGAAAGCTACAGTGAGTATGTTAGTTATAGATGCTTTATGCATTCCTGGCCAGAAGAATTTGTTGCAAGAAGCATTGGCTGAACTCTCACTTTTCGAGCATTCTAGTCAAGAGAAGGCCAAGGTTGTACTTGCCAATAGCTCATAGATCAAGAGTGGGAAGCTAGAAAATGAGGTAAAAACCCCATCTTTCTATCTAAGTCTCATTATTGGCGATAAACTTGTTCATAACTGCATGATGGACTTAGGAGCAAGCAGTTGAGTTATGCCCAAAAGTGTAGCTGACTCATTAGGATTAGTTTATCAACCCATTGCAAAAGGAGTAGTTCAGTTAGATGGGTCTGCACTTAGTACTGCGGGGATAATAAAAAATCTACCACTCACATTGCATGCTTGTCCTAATTTTTCCATCGAACAAGACATTTACATCATCAACCTTCCACCTAGTTTTGCAATTTGTCATTCTATGGAGTTTACAACCAAATTGGGTGGATTTCTTTCCTCTGATTGGACTCACTTATTCTTGAGAACAAGGTATGGCACAAAAATAACAATACAGTTTGAACCACTTGCAAAAGACCATATTGAGCCCTATGTTCCTAGCCCAATAAATGCTAATCTATACATCACCCACGGGCAGCAAGATGAACCCACGAGCCTAGATCCCAATGTACCTATAGAAGACATAATCTTAGATGATTGGGCAGCTAAAGATCATGAAAGTGACCCTTTCTGTCACATGGATGAAGTAGTATTAGGCATCTATATGATATAGGAACCTGATGCAGCGATTCCTAATCTGATTAAGGACCAAAATTAGTCATAACAACAAGAAGATCAACTTTAGAAGCTGTACTTTGATGGATCAAGGACCAAGATAGGTGCCGGTGGAGGTAATGTGTTGATTTCATGTCAAGGAGACAAATATTATGTAGCCTTAAGGTTCACTTTTAGCTGCACAACAATGTGGCTGAATATGAGGCCCTAATCCATGGTTTACATTGGGCTAAAAAAAAAGGTATCAAATCTGTTCAAGTTTATGGAGATTCTGAATTGATCGTTAACCAAGTTAGGAATCTGAATGTTGCTAAAAATGATCTGTTCAAAAGTACAAGCATAGAGTGTGGGATTTAATTGAATTTTTTTATGCTTTTAATCTAATTTTTATTCCCAGGAATCAAAATAAGTATGTAGATAGGCTTGCAGCCTTGGGATCTCAATTTGAGATTCCTGATCAGATTTAGAATGTTGAGGTATAGTCATATGTTAAGATAGTTGTCAGACCTTTTGTACTTGACAACAGTGTTTCATGGCAAGTGTTTAACAATGATTAACAAATCTTAAGTTTTTTACGTGTAGAAGCTAAATTTGCATCTAATAAGCAGCATAAATATCAGCAGTAATTTGAAGATCAGATCATTTAGTTGAGGTCTAATAAGTTGCCCAAAGGACCAGTCACATTAGAATTAGTGTTCAACACTGATGATTAGTTCAGAAATGATAAGTGCAACATGACAGTGAATCAAGAACACTATCAGACCATAGAAATTTTCAAATACAAACTACTGAAACTTGGAAAGGTATGTACTAGAGAAGAACATCAGTCTTTTGTTCAATTATGTCAAGATTTTTCTGATGTTTTTGCATGGGAGTATAAAGACTTGAGAGGTTTTGACCCTGGTTTGGCCCAGCACACCATAGAGTTAGATCCTAATGCCAAGCCTATTAGGCAAAAATAGAGACCCCTCAATCCTAAACTTGAGGACTTGAGGAAGGCTGAGCTAAATAAACTAATTGAAAGCAGTATTATTTTCCCAATAAAACATACCTCCTAGGTTTCCAATTTGGTCCTAGTCAAGAAGAAGAATGGTGAAATATGACTTTGTGTCCATTTCCATGATCTAAATTAGGTCTCATTAAAAGACCACTACCCTCTTCCTTCCATGGAATAGATACTACAAACTGTTTCAGGTTCTGAGAGGTATTCCTTGCTAGATGGTTCCTCTAAATATAATCAAATTCTAGTCAAAGAAGAGGACCAATATAAAACTGCATTCACAACTAAGTGGGGTACTATGGCCTATCAGAAAATGCCATTTGGTTTGTCCAATGCAGGAAAAACCTTTCAGAGGGCAATGGATATGGCTTTACATGGTCTTATGAACATAATAGTGTTGGTCTATCTAGATGATATAACTATTTTTTCCAAAGATTCTAATGATCACTTTGACCACTTGAAGTAGATTTTTTAGAGGTATAAGGAGTTTAGAGAATCATTGAACCCCAAAAAGTGTATATTTTCAGTTCATGAAGGTAAACTCCTTGGTCATATTGTTTCAAAAGAAGGTATTTCTATTGATTCTAAGAGAGTGTCTACAATTTTAGATTTATTGCTACCTGCAAATAAGAAAGGATTGTAGATCTTTCTTGGTAGAATTAACTTTGTTAGGAGGTTTATTCTGAATATTGCAACTTTGTTACAACCTCTCATTGCCATGTTGAAGAAGAATGTGTCATTTAGCTAGACTAAGGAGGGAAAAGGAAGCTTTGAGCAGATCAAGGAAGCTCTCGCTGCTGCCCCTACCCTCATTAATCCTAATTATGAGAGGGGTTTTATTTTGTATACTTTTGGAGAAGCTGACACCATTTCTACAATGTTATGTCAGCAAAATGATGAAGGTTTAGAGCATCCAATTGCATTTTTTAGCCAAGTACTGCATGACTACGAGGTAAAGTACTCTTTTGTGGAAAAAACATGTTTTTACTGTTGTAAGGAGCCTCAAGAAGTTGACACATGTTGTCTAATAACAAAATTCACTTAATGGTTGCTCATCCCACTGTCAAGAGTTTCTTATTGAATAGAGATATAAATGATAAGAGGGCTGGTTGGATAATCAGAGTTATGGAATTTGATGTTGATATAAAAGTGATCAAGCTGATTAGAGGAAAAGGCTTATGTGAGCAGCTTGTTGATAGTGAACAGTTTGATCAAGGACATCAAGAGGACACCGAAGTAGTGCTGAACAATAATGAACCATCCACTGTACCAGCTCTTACAAACAGTTGGGTGTAGCAGATGATGCATTATTTACAGTTCGATCAATGCCCCGAAGGCTTAGATAGAGCAGGAAGAAGATATTTCATGTTACAAGCTACTCCTTATGCTATCATTGATGGTATTTTATATAGGAGAGATTTTAATGGTGTATTTTTGAGGTGTGTTGGACCTGATCAAGTTGATATGTGGTTAGAAGAATTTCACAATGGACCTTCAAGAGGTCACTTTGCAGCTAGGACAACTGCCTTGAAGATTATGCAGGCTAGTTATTACTGGCCTAACTTTTTTAAAGATTCTTTTTCTTCCAAGGTGAGAAGATGTGAGAAGTGTTCCTTATTTGCAGGTAATTAAAGGCTTGCTGCCTTACCCCTGTATCCTATTAAAATTGAACAACCATTTTCAAAATGGGGGTTAGATTTCATAGGACCAATAAACCCACCTTCAAGTGCAAGCCACAAGTGCATTTTGACTGCCACAGACTATTTCACCAAATGGACCAAAGTTGTTGCCTTAAAAGAGGCAAATGAATTTATTGTCCTAAGTTTCTATCAGGATCTGGTATCAAGATTCGGTACACCAGATTCAATCATCTCAAATAATGGTCTAGCCTTCTTAGGATTGAGAATTTCAGATTGGTATGTTAGAAATAATATTTATTTGACTACTTCCTCTAAGTATTACCCACAGGGTAGTGGGTAGGCCGAATCTACCAACAAAAATCTGATAAGGTTCATCAAGAAGATTGTTGAGGACAACCAAAAAACTTGGCACAAAAAGTTAAAGTTAGCTCTTTGGGCTAACAGAATTACACCAAAGAGGGCTACCGGTTGTTCCCCATATGTGCTTACTTATGGAAAAGAGGCCCAGTTACCTATTTCAATTAAATTGCCTACATTGACTTTCATCAAACAACTTGAGCTGCTAGAGGAACAACCTTTAGTAATCAGGCTAGCTTGGCTCATGGAGCTAGAAGAGACAAGGGAAGAGGCCTTAAGAAAGCTTGATATGCATCAAACCCAAATGGAGAATGCATTTTATAAGATGGCAAGACTGAGGAACTTTATTGTTGGAGATTTGGTGTTCAAGTGGAATGAACTGAGCTGCAGGCCTGGAAAGCATTCTAAATTTGATGCAATTTGGGATGGGCCTTATGTTATCACAGAGTACAAAGGAAACAATGAATTTTAGCTATCCAAGTTGAGCATAGAGGTGTTGTCTATCCTAGTTAATGGGATCCACCTCAAGCATTGCCTTTGAGGATAAAAACTTCTTTTGTATATAGTAGAGTAGTGTTGCAATGAATAAGTGCTCATGCACATTTTGTTTTCAGCATTTTGTTTTGGCCATCAGGGCCTATTAGTTTGCTTTCAGTAGAGTTTGTTTTTAGTTTTTTGTTGTTTTTTTACTATTGGAGAGATGAATTGCAGTGTTTTCTGAGTTAGCTAAGGATAGAGTATGACTCAATGCCTAATGGATGTTTAAGGCAACTACTCAGATGCTTAGTAGGCAAGCATATAGCAGAAGTCACCAGAAATGTTACCATTTTTTACCACATCTCAAAAATTGGATGAGAAGATGTAACATTATCATTTTGAGTGAGGTTTGATTTACTTCTGCTATGAGTTAGTTGCATAGTTATTATGATTCAATGTTAAATACAGTTCAGTTGTTCAAGAAAGAAAGAAAAGTTTCAGATCAATCATTGCATTGCAGAACAGTCAAGTGAGATAAGTATTTCATTCATCACAATGGTTATTTATTTACAAGCTGAAATACATAAAGGAATAAGCATTTTATTGAAAGAAATGATGACATATCAGATGTCTCACACAAGCCATGGGTTATAGATGAACATATGCAGATATAAATAAAATACTATGCATCTAATGAATGCAAAAGGAAAGAGATAGCCTTGTTTTGTTGATCTTCAGAGTAGCCTCTTGTCCTGCTTCTGATCTCAGCATGTACCTAAAAAATGTGGGAAGGGTCCCATTAGAAGCTCTGGTTATGAAAATCCTTTATCTATCAAAAGAGACATAATACTTGATTATAGTGCATTGATCAAATGAACATCGTCCATATGCAAAAGGAATTGAAAAAGAAACAATCAAGGAGCATCATTGTTTTATTCAAATCTATTTGTTTCATGTGTATGTATAGGATAAGTCATGCAACTAATTGAAGACATTCATCATGTGGTGTCAAGTGGTCTCCCACAAGGGTTGAGCCCAGCATGATGCTTCCACTTAATCTCAGAAGGGATGAATAGAAAAGAAAGAATCATTGCTCACATTCACACGACAAGATGAAGGAATAATAAAAGCAATCATATACATCAATTCTATTCCAAGGACATAGTCATGATGGTGAGTATGAATAGGAAATGAATCTTCCTTCAAAGATGGAAGGAGAGTATCATCCAAGAGGAAGAGATAGATGTCAAGAAATGGGTCAAATTGCCATCTGAGTACCAAATTTTTTGTCCTTATGAAACCTTGTAAGTTAGCATGAGTCACGTCTTTTCTTTGCTAGTCAATTTCCTTTATGTGTCATCATGGCGATTGAGTTGTCTCGACGATGTTTACGTTGACTTGACTAAACGATGTTCTTAGAACATCAATGTAAGTCGAGAGATAATCTTGTTAATTGATTGAGTAATTTCTTACTCTTTATTCCCAAACCAGGATTTTGAATCTATTATTATTTTTATATCATTCTTATATTTTATAGCGAAGAAGGGGGAGTGGTGCTGACCCTGGTGCAAGGCTTCATTATTGCCCATTTTTGGTATTTTTGTAATTTTTGGTTGAAAATGGGTTTTAGTGGCTAATAAGGTCATTTATGACCCTATGAGTCTATTATGATCCAATTTGGAGTGTTAGTTGGGTTTTGTTTTTTTAAATGTTAAAAATTGCCAAATGTTGCAAAAGATTGTCATGCAACTTTGACAAGTTGTTAAAAAGCAAGAAATAGGTACATGCAGGAAAGAAGCAATTACATGCAAGGGTAGAAATGGTTGGATTTTGTTTTAAAATGCATAAAAACATCTTCCAAGGTTGAATAGGGAGGAGAAGCATTGATTTTTGAAGTTTTGAGTTAATGCAAGCAAGTTTTCCTGAGTTTTCTCAACGTTTCAGACTATTCTGTTGTTGTGTACAGCTTGTACAACCCATTTTATATTTTGAAACTAATTGTATTGTGTGGGAATGTGAATCCCCTTCATTTTCTATTTTTTTTACATTAAGTTTCATGGAGATTTATGAAAGTTATGGCCATTTTGGTGAATGCTTCTGTGTTTTAACAATGTTTTCCATAATTTACAGTCTAAAAATGTGCTAGTATAGACATGTAAAATACAATATGAGCCTGAAACTAATTCTAAAAGTTGAAGGAATGAGTCTAGTTTCATATGCTTTTAGTTTGAGAAATTTTGATTAAGTTTTGAATGAGTTATGCCATTTTTGGTGAGAGCAGTTCTGTAACAGTCCTAGGGTTTGCACAAGAACAGTCTTACTTTTTCCCTAGTCCGTACAAAGAAACCCTAGCCCATTTTGACATATGTTTAATAAGGGCCAAAAAAGTATCCAAAACAGGTTTTACATTTCCATTTCTAGGTGTTTCAAAAAATCTTATGCCCAAAAAGGTCTAAATTGTTGCTCCCATGTTTTAGGCTTAGGAACACATTGTCTAGAGTGAACTAATGTGCACATTTGCATCATTTGTATTGGACCACTGTTGGAATGTGTAAATTTTTCTGTGAAGGAGTATCTCTGCATGTTAGTTGTGAGGACTTGAAACATAACATGATGGTTTGTTTTCTTTCATTGGAGTCATTTTTGGAAGTTTGCACATAAGAGCAACAGTGAGAAACATGCGAGATCACTTTGTCATTTGGGTCTATATTTTATGAAGAATGTCTTTTCTTTCCATCAAATTGGTATCAAAGCCCAAAGATCTGGGCAAGGGAAGTTTTGGGAATTGTGTGTTGCTTTTGACAGGTTGAAGTGAATAACCTGGATGCCAAAAGACTAGGTAGTGAGGAAAAGGAAAGTAAACCTAGGTGAGGTATCATGAGAAGAAGTCAAGAAAAGAAAAGAGATAGAAAGATGCAACAACAAACTCAGAAGGAGAAGATGACAGTCAATAAGATAAGATCAAAGTTTGAAAGAGATATGGCAGAGTTTGAAAGACGTATTGAGGTTATAGTGCAGTAGTATCTTGAGAAAGTATACCAAGGAAATGTTGGGTATTGGCCACTGAGAAAGAAGGTGAAGTGGCCTCTAAAGGCGATTGTTCAAAAGAGAAGGAAGCAACAGGAAGCTAACAAATTGAGGAGATGGATGAAAGTACTTGACAAGCCATCCAAGGAAAGATATGTGGAGGCAAGTAAGTCTCATTGTTTTGAAATTAATGAAAGCTTTGAGTGTGTAAATGCAGGCATAATAGTAAATAAAGAAGAAATCCTAAGTGAAGAAGATGGAATACTGTGTCATCCTAAGGAAGGTGAGATACTTGTTGAATACATATTGCATTATGTTTTTGATAGTGAAAGATTGATGAATAAAGAATATGTTTTGTGTTCTCTTAGAGAATGACCAGTGTTTGATGACATGCATGATGAATTGGATGCTTTATTATTGGAAAAAATGGATATGAAATGTTAAGTTGTTTGCAGCAGTAGGACAAACAGAAAAGTTTAATGATGAAGGCAACCCTGAAGTGCAGCAGGAAGTATTCAATCCATATACAGAGATTGATCACATCCTTTGGAAGATAGCAGGTTTGGCAAAAGAGGAACACTACTTTGTGTATGAAATTCAAGAGCAATTAACAACTGAGATGGAAGTGTTAGAAGATGCTATTTATCAAAGGAGACCCTTAGAGGACAAGTTCAGTCCTAAGACAACCATAACAGACATGGAAGATCTCTTGGGTGTTGAAGTGGAGTGTATGGTACAAGGAGATAAGGAGGAGACCTCAAGGTTTCAATATTTTATTTCTAATCTTTCATTGGACTATGCATGTGCAGGTTTGTTAGACAGGGAGATAAAAATCATTGAGAAGCGGGCTCTTGAAAGAGATCAGGTTCAGAGGAGGATCCCAAAAGAGGAATACCTTGCAAGGAAGGAAGAAGAGAAGGAGCTGAGAAGACAACTTAGAGAAAGCAAGTGGAAGACACAAAGACAAAGCCAAGAAGACATCAAGACAATAGTGTAGAAGAATTAGAAGATTAGGAAGAAAAAAAAGACTTTCACTCAGGTGGGACTCGATTCTTCTTCCCCTTGGGTGTATGGTGCAGGCGCACTAGGTGCTTCATCATTACCTATTTTTGGTATTTTTGTAATTTTGGTTTGAAAATGAGTTTTAGTGGTTAATAAGGTCATTTATGACCATATGAGTCTATTAGGATCCAATTTGGAGTGTTAGTTGGGTTTTAGTTTAAAAATGTTAAAAATTGCTAGATATTGCAAAAGGTTGTCATGCAACTTTGACAAGGTCAAAAAGCAAGAAATAGGTACATGCAGGCAAGAAACAGTTACCTGCAAGGGTAGAAATAGTTGTTTTTGGTTGTAAAATGTATAAAAATATCTTCAAAGGTTGAACAAGGAGGAGAACCATTGATTTTTGAAATTCTAAGTTAATACAAGTAAATTTTCCTAAGTTTTCTCAACGTTTCAAACTGTTCTGTTGTTGTGTACGACCTGTACAGTCAATTTTATGTTTTGAAACTAATTTTATTGCATGGGAATATGAATCCCCTTAATTTTTATTTTTTTAGCATCAATATTAATGGATATTTGTGAAAGTTATGGCCATTTAGGTGAACGATGCTCTATTTTAACTATGTTTTCTAGAATTTGCAGTTTGAAAACATGCTAGTACAACCATGTATTGTACAATACAGGCCTAAAACTAATTCTAAAAGTTGAAGGCATGAGTCTAGTTTCATACGTTTTTAGTTTGAGAAAATTTGATTAAGTTTTGAATGAGTTATGCCATTTTTAGTGAGAGCAGTTCTGTAACAATCGTAGCGTTTGCACAAGAACAGTCTTGTTTTTGCCCTTGTCTGTACAAAGAAACCCTAGCCCATTTTGACATATGTTTAGTAAGGTCCAAAAGGGTATTCAAAACAGATTTTACATTTCCATTTACAGGTGTTTCAAAAAATGTTATGCCCAAAAAGGTCTAAATTGGTGCTCTGATGTTTTAGGCTTAGGAACACATTGCCTAGAGTGAACTAATGTGCACATTTGCATCATTTGTATTGGACCATTGTTGGAATGTTTAAAGTTTGTTGTGAATGAGTCTTTTTTATCTCTATATGTTAGTTTTGAGGAGTTGAAACATAACATGATGGTTTGCATTTGTTCATTGGAGTTATTTTTGGAAGTTTGCACATAGGAGTAGCAGCGAGGAATATGCAAGATCACTTTGTCATTTGGATCTATTTTTATGAAGAATGTCATTGATCTGCATCAGACCCCTCAATCATATTTTAATCATGTCACCATATTGGTTATGATGTTGTATGATGACATCTTGGTGTGTTATGAGTACCTTCATATATCATGTAGATGTATGGAAAATTTATTAAGGTATAACTATTTAACCAAGGTTGTAATCGACCTTCATATTATTATTAATATGTATATGTTTTAAGTGTTGTTATATGGAGCCATATTAGACTTGGAGGTTAAATTTTCCCCACTTTTATCAGCGTGGTTTCCCCCAAATTATTTAATGGGGGCTTGGGAGCAGCGCCCCCAAGATGGGGTCAAGGGGTAGGGCCCCTTGTGGGGTCTAGGGGCAGTGCCCCCAAAACCTCAAATGATTTTTATTATTTTATAAAGGTGTTGGGAGTTATTTTTCTATTTGCCAACATAAAAAAACCCTATTTTCATAACTTATGTAAGTCTTGATAAAAAATGGCTAAGGGTTAGGGTTTCCATTCAGATTTTGTATTGTAGCATTTGTAGTGGTATTGAGTTGCAAGGATTGCTGGTTGTAATCAGTTTGATTTGCTAAATAATAATATTGTACTCTCTGTTGGTGGATGTAGCCTGAGTTTGGGTGAACCATGTTAAAACTTATCTCTCGTTGTTTTTGTTTAATATTTATTTGCATTTAATTGATATCTTTCACATGCAATTCCTAACAAGTGGTCTTAAAGTGGGTTGTATGTGATTATCGTCTACAGGAAGGTCTCACAGTTGAGTGGGAGTCTCACGATTAAGTGGGAACAATGGTGGATGAGGGTAAATTGAAGGTAGATAAATTCAATGGGTAGAACTATCAGTTATGGAAGATACAGATGGAGGATTATCTCTTCAAAAGGATTTGTGGAGGCTGTTGGAAGGAATAGCCAAGAAACTGGCAACAATGACTGATGAGGATTGGAATCTTCTAGACAGAAAGGCATTGAGAACCATTAGGTTATTCCTGGAACCATCTGTGGAATTCAATATAACAGAAGTGAAGACAACAGATGAACTGATGAAAGATTTGGCTAAATTGTATGAAAAACCATCAACCTCAAATAAGGTATTTCTCATGAAGCAATTGTTTAATCTAAAAATGATTGAAGATGGATCTGTGACAGATCATTTAAATGAGTTTAATATGATTACCAGTCAGTTAACTTCTGTACAATTAAAATTTGATGAAGATGTGAGGGCTCTCTTGGTTTTATGTTCTTTTCCAGAAAGATGGAATAATTTGGTAATGGTTGTAAGTAACTCCATGTCTGGTTCAAATACTTTGAAATTTGATGATGTTGTTGGTGTTATCCTTAGTGAGTAAATGTGACAAAAAAGCTTAGAAGGGTCCACATTAGGTAGTGTTTTGAATGCAGAAAGTAGGGGAAGATCAAAGGATAGAGGAAAAATTTCTGGAGGTCATGGGAAGTCACGAGGAAAATCAAAGGACAAGAGGTCCCAATCCAGAGGACATAAGGATTGCTGGTACTGTGGGAAACCAGGTCATCTAAAGAAAGATTGTTGGTCTTAGAAGAATAAAGAAGGAGACAAACAAGAAGGCAATAAGGAGGAAAATGTGGTAAGTAATAAATCTGAAGATGATGCTTCATGGGTTTTAGATTCAGGGGCCTCATTTCATGCTACGCCCCATCGAAGTTATTTTCTTGATTATGTCCAAGGGGATTTTGGGATGGTTTATTTGGGAGATAACAAACCTTGTTAGATTGTTAGAAAAGGGAGAATCAAGATTAAGTTGCAAAATGGGAATCATTGGCAACTACAAGAGGTAAAGCACATTCCAAGGCTAAGTAGGAATTTAATTTTAGTAGGGTAGCTAGCTAATTAAGGTTGCATAGTTACTTTCAGTGATAAAAATTGGAAGGTTTCAAGAGGTGCCTTAATAGTAGCAAAAGGTATGAAAGTAGGCACCTTATATCTTTGTATAGGTCATATTGTTCCTTCTACTTTAGTTGTTGTAGAGAAAAACCAAACAGATTCAGGAACAGTTGCTACAGGTTTGCAAGAAGAGACTGGAATAGTTGTTGTAGGTTCTAAGATAACAATGTGGCATAACAGACTTGGGTATATGAGTGAAAATGGTATGAAGGTACGTTATTCTAAGAAAGTTTTACCAGGTCTAAAACGTATTAATATGGATTCTTGTGAAAGTTGTGTATGGAAAATAAAAGAGAGTTAGTCTTCTCAAGGATGGGAAGTAAAAGAAAGATGAAAAGTTAGAGCTTGTGCATACAAATGTATGGAGACCAGCTCAGGTATCTTCTCTCGGTGGATCTCGGTATTATGTTACATTCATAGATGATGCAACTAGGAAGGTTTGGATTTATTTCCTTATGAAGAAATCTAATGTATTTGAAACATTTAAGAAATGAAGAAGCTTGGTTGAGAATGAGATAGGTAAAAGATTAAAATGTCTCAGATCTGATAATGGTGGTGAGTATTGTAGAAAATAATTTTAGATTTATTGTTTCTTTAATGGAATTTGTAGGCATAAAACGGTTACAGGAACTCCACAGGAGAATGGAGTGGCTGAGCGCATGAATAGGATAATAATGGAGCATGCTAGGATCATGATATTACATGTTGGGCTGCCTTTAAACATGTGGGCAGAGGCCGTCAACACCACTGTATGTTTAATTAATAGAGGTCCTTCACTTCCTTTGGGTTGTGGTATTCCAGAGGAAGCATGGATAGATAAGAAGGTGAGTTATTCTTTTCTCAAAACCTTCTGATGTGAAGAATTTGTACATGTAGATTCTGAAAATAGAATCGAGCTGGATGCAAAATTAAAAAAATGTATATTTGTTAGATATGGCATTGATAAATTTGGTTACAGGCTTTGGGATGTTGAAAATCTAAAAATTGTGAGAAGTAGGGATGTTGTATTTAATGAGGTGTTGTACAAAGATCAGTTGCAACAGTATGAGAAAAAAGAAAAGGATTATGTGGTGCTAGATGATACTCCAGATACTGATGTTCGAATGGTTCCTCATGCTCCGCAATAGAAACAAGAAATACCACAAACTCCAGTGAATGTTAGATGGTCAACAAGGCTAAGTAGACCTCCTGGAAGGTTTTCTCCCTCTTTCTATTCTATTTTGTTAATAGATGTTGGTGAACTGGAAGGGTATGATGAAGCTATGCAGGTGGATACAAAGGTTTAGTGGGAGCTTGCAATAAAAGAAGAAATGGACTCCTTGCTGAAAAATCAAACTTAGGAATTATGTATGTTGCCTGCAAGTGAAAAGGCTTTACCAAACAAATGGGTTTATAGGCTAAAAGAGGAAGATGGAGGTAAGAAAATATTTAAAGCCAGGTTAGTTGTAAAAGGATTTGCATAGAAAAAAGGTATTGATTTTGATGATATTTTTTCTCTGTTTGTTAAGATGACTTCTATTTGTACTATTTTAAGTATTGTGGTTGCTAAAGATTTAGATTTGGAACAGCTAGATGTGAAAACTACCTTTCTCCATGGTGATTTGGAGGAGGATATATAAATGGAACAGCCCCAAGGATTTGAGGTCAAAGGTAAGGAAAAATTGGTGTGCAGATTGAAGAAGAGTTTGTATGGCTTGAAATAAGCACGTCAGCAATGGTACTTAAAATTTGATAGTTTTATGGCTGAGCAAGGCTACAACCAATGTAATAATGACCAATGTGTTTATTTTAAGAGGCTGGATAATGAAAGCTACACTATTTTATGTTTATATGTTGATGACATGCTTGTAACAAGGTCTAACATGGATCACATAAGTTAGTTAAAACAACAATTAGCACAATCATTTTCTATAAAGGATTTGGGAGCAGCAAAACAAATCCTTGTTATGAAAATTTGCAGAGATAGTAAGAACAAAAAATTGACTCTATCTCAGGCTGATTATTTTGAAAAGGTGTTGCAAAGATTCCATATAGAGAATGCAAAAGCTGTTACCACACTTTTGCCTAGTCATTTGAAATCAACTAAGGAGATGTGTCCAAAAACACAAGAGGAGGAAAACAAAATGTCTAAGGTACCATATGCTTTAGCTATAGGAAGCTTAATGTACACCATAGTATGCACAAGACCAGATATTGCACATGTTGTAGGAGTCATAAGTAGGTATATGAGTAATTCCAGATTGGAGCATTGGAATGTGGTAAAATGGATTCTTAGATATTTGAGAGGTACATCCAATACATATTTATGTTTTGGGGGCTCTAATACTGATTTAGCAGGTTATGTAGACTTATATTTGGCAAGGGATATTGATACCAGGTGGAGTACTACAAGTTGTCTTTACTGTAGGTGGGACAGCAGTGAGTTGGATCTCACGATTGCAAAAGGTGGTTGCTTTATTGACCATGGAGGCAGAGTATGTAGCTGCAACAGAGGCAAGCAAGGAGATGATATGGCTGCAATCGTTCATGGAATAATTGGGCAAACAAAAGGCTAATAGTTCTTTGTTTACGAACAACCAGAGTGCCATACATCTTGCAAAGAATTCTACCTTACATTCAATTGAGGTATCACTTCATTCGATTAGCATTGGATGATGGACAGTTAAGGATGGAAAAGATACATACAGATGACAATCCAACAGATATGTTTACGAAGGCGGTAACAAGGGAGAAGTTGAGCTCCTCTTTAGCTTTGGTTGGTCTTCAAGACTGAAAACAATAAAATAAGAACAGCAGATCCAGGGTGCTTATTTCTAATGGGGGCTACAGGTTTAGCAGTGTTATGGTTAGTCTCCAAGTGGGAGGTTATATAGTGTGGAGTCTGATTAGTCTCCAAGTGGGAGATTTTTGTTATAAGGAGCCTAATCAAACTTGGAGGTTAAATTTTCCCTACTTTTATTGTCGCGGTTTCCCCCCAAATTATTTAACGGGGGTTTGGGGGTAGTACCCTTGCGGGGTCTAGGGGCAGGAAGTTTTATTATTTTATAAAGGAGTCATGAGTTATTTTTCTATTGACCGACATAAAAAACCCTATTTTTGTAACCGACATAAGTCTTGATAAAAACGACTAAGGGTTAGGGTTTTCATTGAGATTTTGTATTGTAGCATTTGTAGCAGTATTGAGTTGCAAGGATTTCTGGTTGTAATCAATTTGATTTGCTAGATAATAATATTGGACTCTCTTTTGGTGGATGTAGCTTGAGTTTGGGTGAAGCACATTAAAACTTGTCTCTCACTATTATTATTTATGTGTATTTTTATTCCTCTGTTTAATCTTTATTTGCATTTAATTGATATCTTCTACGTGCAATTCCTAACATTGAGTGCTTTGGTTGACATCATCCACAGTTAGTGGAGTGATTAGAGGCCATATTGGACCACTTTGATCCTTGTCCTCATTGTCCACTTGCTTATAGCAAGTTATGTATTGAGTGATCCCAAGGAAGACGTGGGGTGACGAAGTGGAGTAACCACCTTTCCTTCATGGGATCGAAGGTGGCAGTTTCACCGCATGCTTAGCATGCAAAAGAAGATCAAACTTAGTTTTAGTAAGTCATTTCTTTTTCATGTTTTGTTTTCACAACACTTGAGAGAAGGGAGCAAGAACAGTGATAACATTTAGTTTTTTGGAAACCTGTATGGAAGACCACAGGGAATTGAGACGACTATGCTCTGCTAAGAGTCGTCGATACGTAGCCTCGTGGCTACTAAAATGAACATCTTCAGGTATGAATTGAATTCTGGAAAGACTCTCAATGTTTAGAATGATAAATAGTAATATAACACCGGTGAATAGAGTTGACTGTGTCAACAATTAATTGTTAAACATATTGTGGTTATCATTTTGTGGCCATCAGGCTGAAGCATTTGATATGATAATCTTTATTATCAGACCCTCAAGGTCTATGTTTTTTTTATTAGTATTGTTATTGGATATACTTTGGAGATAAACACTAGGCCCTTGAGGTCATAAAGGTTTTATACTGTAAACTTGTTATAACTGTAGTTTAGCTTGTTGCTCTAGGCCCTTGAGGTCGAGATAGTGCTCGGAGTAGCAAGCACCATATTTGAGTACTGATATGGTGTAGTTTGAAAACAATTTAATGATAACACTAAAGCTACCATGATGTGTTCGATTCAACTATGCTCATGAAACAAAGTGTTTAAAACTATTATGTTTTGCTATATGTTTGGAGGATTCGGCCTACATGTGGGTCGAGCACCTTCCTCGGACCATAATGATAATCTTTATGAAACTTTATCCTGTGACCGTGAGAGAACACTTAAATACCATATACCATGTATGAGAACTATTTATATAGTATTTGACTACTAATGAAAGGTTATTAGGATAACCATAATGTAGTATGTATCGACCCCTTGATAAAGAAGGTGGTTAGATAAGTGAAAGATTAATATTATTACTGAAAGGTAGCTTTGCATGCATGCCGAGTTACTGGTAAGGACTCTCCTCTTGATACTTATAACCTTATGAGGTTGAAAACTAATTAGTCTAAGTCTCTTGCATTGTAATGTAAATAAAAACCATTTCTTTTGCTAGTGGCCAAACTCCATGAAGGGAGTATTTAATGTTAAAAACTCACATGGTATATGAGTTGGTGTGTTTTGTTAAGACCATCTTATTTGGATAAGGCAATGTAAGCCTATGTTTTTATGATCTTGATTATAACGTATAAGGTAGGTCATCATGAAACTATGAACCTTGGGAGGACTTGGGTTGGTAAACTTTGCTAGACTAGTTATTGCCATGTTGAAAAATGGAATAGAGTGATGAGGAGTCATAGGTTCCTTCTTGCAAAAGCAACCTACTATGCTTGATGTTCTCCTAAGATAGGAGTTGACTATTCTAGAATTGGATTGAGATTCAAATTGGACTCATTTTTGCTAGACCTAGAGAGGTTGAACTAAGCATACTGTAGGATGAGATAGCTTCTAAGTCGAGTCAGGGTGGTAGACATATGACTACGTCCATCGCGAAATGTATATGTATGTAAGTCTTTGGACAATATAATGCATCCGTCTCTGCATGCATTAGTCAGTCCACAATGCTCTAGATGGCATAATGTTTCCAATAGTGTCTTACATAGTTGGAGTGGATCTATAGTTGTTTGATCATGAAACATTATGAAGGACACAACACCGGATACTTAGATGGCAAACCTAATGGTTGCTCATATCTATACCTTCCGTGAAGGGTAGGGCCTCTTCTAGGTAGGAAGTTGTGCAGGGGACTATTGGTCTGTGGTTGGAGGGAAAGCGCTTAGATGATGCTCTCCTTCCTAAGTAGAAGACAAGTCGAGGCTTATGAAGATAGATGTCAAAAGTTCTAGATGTAGTGCTTTTTCATTATATGATTGGATAGTTAGTTATTATGTATAATTTGACATTTGATGCTTTGAGCATAGCATTATACATGCATAGTGAAAGTTATTCACTAATGAGATATCTTGGATTATGTAATTTTAAGTTTTGTTATATTCTGGAAAAGAATAACATGCTTAATGTTTGTGATGATGATAATTCACCTTTGTTTAACTTTGATTTGGATAATCATGATGTATTATAATTCTTAGTTAAGAAGAATACTTATGTTAAATTATGAGCTTTATGGAATGTGATGTTACATATGATATCAAATCTACTACATTCAATATGTGGACCTATGAGCTCACTACATGATGGTTATTTTTATCCAACATTAATAGATGCTAACGTTTGGATATTCTATGCCAGAATGGTAATAATTAGAACAACACCCAAAAGGAAGGTAACAAAAAATGGACATTACCTACATCATCTTAAGATATTGAGGGAGTGAGCCTCAAGAATGAAATGGCTTGAACAAATTGGTTGCTTAGTAGGAGCATGGTTGACTAATGAGGAGACTTTTGTTGATGTTGTTAAACACATCAAACAAGAGTTGAGGAAAGTAGATAGGATTGTTGCTCCTAACTCTAACGATACATCAGCAAAACCCTTTGCACCTAAAGCACAGGCTATGGAAAGCGGTCCTAAGGATTTTGATTTAAATAAGGAGGCTGTGGATGAGTACCTGTGAGTACTTCCACCTCCTAAAACTGATATGATAAATATCAAGGCTGAGAAATGAACATGAGAAAGTATCCCACCTTGATAATGACTTGTAGTAGCAAGATGTAAACAAAATTTTGTAATTTTGATGGATTATATGTAATCCAATGAAAACTATAAGGAATTTGAAATATTTTGACAATCTTTCCTTTCTTGTTAAAAATTACATGAATGAGAATAGATTTATGTTATGAATGGGTTCAATGATATGGAAAGCTAATCCATTATTAATCTACAAACTTCAGGAAGAAGTAGATTGTAGCAAGGTTCAGATAAGAACTAGGATGGGAGTTAGCTAGAATGAAGGGCAACCTTCAGGACACTCCAAAACTAAACTTGACCAGATCATCTCTTTTATTTAAGAGACTAGAGCAAGAGTAGAAACTCTTGAACATGAGGTCAAGGGTCAGCCAGGACCCAAGCGAGAAGCCATCTATGGAGGTGATCATGAGGCACGTCATAATGACACCACCCAATGTGAGCACAGAGAGAATAACTCTGAGGCCAGACAAGATGAGGATATAAGAAGCCGTATGGCTTTGGAATTATCCTGAGACATGAAAAAGGTTATTCCTCCCAAATTTGATGGATCTGTAAGTGGAGATGACGCGGAGGCATGGCTTATGGAGATGGAAAAGTATTTTGAAATAAGAAATTACACTAAGATCACTAAAGTGGTATGAGGAGCATACCAGTTGGCAGGTGAAGCATCCATATGGTGGATGAACAAAAATATGGAGCTAGGATTGAGGTCTACCAGCCTTACTTGGGAGAAGTTCGTGGAACTTTTTAGGCAAAGATGGTTGCCTCAGCTGTTTTGTGACTAGAAACTTAGACTTATAGAATTTGAAACAAGCTGATTTATTTGTAAATGAATATTGGGAAAAGTTCACTTGCTTGCTTAAGTATGTGCTGCAGTACCAACAGGATGAGGGATTCCACATCCGGAAGTTTATAATGGGATTTAAAGCCTAGATTGGGGCAAGGTTGATGTACATGGTCCTACTTCAATGGACCAGATCTATGAGAAGGCCATCAAACAGGAAAAAAAACTAAAAGCTATGTCAGCTTATAGAGAAAGGGACCGAAAGAGATATAATTGGTCCCAATCCTCTCAATCCTCTAAGAAAAAGGGTAAAAAGCAGAATTTTACTAAGAAAAATGATAAAGGGGCCAAGAATAAACAAACTGAGTCCAAGGGGGAGAAGAAGGGTAATAACTACTACAAGAAGAATGGAGACACTTCTGGGAAACCTTAGGAGAGGCGAGGACTAGTGGGAGGGTGCTGCACATGTGGTGGAGATCATTACACCAACTAGTTTCCTAACAAGGTGCAGGGAGCACAACCAAGAGGAAACCCTCTACCCTCTCAACAGGTGGCATTTTAACAATGCATCACGCAACCTTGGACAATAGGCAAGCTGAATACCAAATAACTCCCATTGAAACTATATGTATTTTATCTGGTCTTCTAATTTCAGTTTTAATTGATACTGGTGCTACAGAATGCTTTGTTTCCCCTAAAATTGTAAGAAAAATTCCTAGAAAGGTTGGATATATGGAAAATACATGGTCAGTAGAATATGTAAATCGGGCCAAGGCTTAGGTAGAGCAATGTCTGTTTGAGGCTAGGGTTGGACTTCCAAGTTTCTCCATGGAAGTAATCCTTTATGTAGCCCCACTAGGCTCATATGATGTTATCCTTGAAATAAATTGTCTATGGAGACATCAAGCCAAAATGGACTATTATGCCAAAATAGTAGAATATCTTGATGACTTATAAAAAAAGGTTTTTCTACAAGGGAACCCTAAGGAAGTCAAACTAAGGAAAACTTTTGACCTACAAATGAAAAGAGCTCAAACAAAGGGATGCTAGCTTTTTATTGTCAAAATAGAAAACTAAATGTTTTGAGGAAACTAATTTCTAGGATGATTTAATGTTTTACGAATCTCAGAAACTCAATGAAGTTGGGAAGGAGTCCATAGATCACATGTGAGAGATCGGATATGGATAGGTATCATTTCCTTAGAGATTTTGAGGACATATTTTCGGATGGGCTACCAGATTACCTCCTAAAAGATCCTTTGACTTCTCTATTGATATAATTCTAGGGTCGGAACCTATTTCTAAAGCCCCCTACAGAATGATGACCATAGAGTTAATGGAGCTAAAGGCTCAATTACAGGAATTGTTGGACAAGGGACTTCAATTAGACCTAGTGTGTCACCCTGGGGAGCACCAGTTGTATTTGTGAAAATGAAAGATGGCAGTTTGTGGTTATACATAGATTACCACATGTTGAATAGAGCAACAATTAATAATAAATACCCATTCCCTCGCATCGATTATCTCTTTGATTAAATGAGAGGTGCAACCGTGTTTTCTAAGATCAATCTTTAGTCTAGGTATCACCAATTAAGGTTGAATGATGAGGATATCCATAAAATTACCTTCAAAATAAGGTATGGGCATTATGAGCCCACTGTCCTACCTTTTGGATTAACGAACGTACTTGTGGCATTTATGAACCTAATGAACAGTGTATTAAGGGATTGTTTGGACAAGTTTGTCCTAGTGTTTCTTGATAACAGTCTAATCTATTCTAAGAATGAAGAAGAACACCTTCATCATTTGAGAGTTTCTCTTCAAAGGTTGAGAGACCATAAACTATATGGCAAGCTCTCTATGTGTACTTTCTTTCAAAAGGAAGTGTAGTATTTGGGCCACATAATTTCAGCTAAGAGAATAGCTATGGACCTAGCTAAAATTAAGGCTATTTTGGAATGGTAGCTACCACGAAATGTTCATGAGGTCTGAAGTTTCATGGGCCTTGTAGGTTAGTACAGGAAGTTTGTGAAAAATGTTTCAAAAATTGCATACCCTATAACTTCCTTGCAGAGAAAAGGCAAGAGATTTGAGTGGTCAGAAAAGTGCCAGGAGGCCTTTGACCTACTAAAGGAAAAATTGACTTCAACACCAATTTTGAAAGTACCTAACCCAAAAGGTCAATTTGTAGTCATTATCGATGCCTTATAGGAAGGATTAGGTGGTGTACTAGTCCAGGATGGACAAGTCATTGAATATGAATCCCAAAAATTGAAAACTTATGAGAAAAACTATGTCCCCCATGATTTGGAATTGGCAACAGTAATTCATGCACTGCAAATGTGGAGACACTAGTTACTTGCTTGGAAAACCCTTTGAGTTGAAAATGGACCATCAAGGATTAAAATATATATTCACTCAACCACATTTGAATGCTCATCAAAGAACATGGTTGGAATTCATCTCGAATTATTATTTCGAGATTAAATATATCCAAGGAAAAGAAAACTGGGTGGCAGATGCCTTCAGTAGGAGAAGACACATCTCCATGATCTCCATACATTCTAATTTTAGCAATCATGTATTACAGAGAAACAAGGGAGATGAGTTTTATGAGCAGGTAAAATAGGCCCTTGTGGAAAACCCCCAGAATCTGAGATATGAAGGATTTAACATTGAACCAAATGGGGTATTAAGGTTTAAAGGAAGGGTGTATGTACCTAACTTTGTAGAGTTAAGGAATATGGTGTGGAAGGAGGTTCATTCTGCACTATATTTTGGACATCCTGGAGTAACAAAGTTACTTGCTGATGTAAAACCCCTATATTTCTAGAAAGCAACAAAGAGGGATGCTGCAAAATTTGTAGCGATGTGTATAGAATTCTAGAGGGTGAAGGCGGAACACCATCACTCAGTAGGACTCCTATACCCTCATTAAATTCTTGAGTGGAAATGGCAAATTATAAGCATGGACTTTGTGCAAGGGCTTCCTATGTCAAGGAACATGCACAATGCTATTTTGGTTATGGTGAATAGACTCACCAAAGCTACTCATTTTATACCTAGGAACTTGACAGATGTGGCACCCATCATAGCCCATAAAATTTTTCAAGAGATTTTCATATTGCATGGCATTCTTGAGAAGATTATCTCAGATAGGGATGCATGAATGACATCAAGGTTTTGGCAAACCTTATTCTGTTCACTTGGAACCTAGTTGAATATAAGCTCTGCTTATCATCCATAAATGGATGGTCAAACTGAGAGGGTAAACCAAGTGCTAGAGGATTTATTGAGAATGTATTGCATGGACCAGCAATACAAATAGGAAGATTATCTTCCTTTGGTGGATTTGACTATAATAATTCCTATCATTATACTATTAAGATAGCTCCATTTGAAACATTATATGGAAGAAAGTGCCAAACCCCTATAAGATGGGACAAGCTAGAAGATAAGGTTACCCTTGGTCCAGAAATACTGTCAGAAATGGAAGACCAAGTCCATCTGATTAAGAAAAGGATAGAGAAAGCCAATGATAGGAAAAAGAGTTATGCAAATGCTAAGCATATCGAAAGGCATTTCTCAGTGGGAGAGAAATTACTTTTAAGGGTAAAACCTCAAAAAAGTTCCATTAAATTTGGAAAATCATCCAAACTAGCACCTAGATATGTGGATGCCTTCAAAGTTCTCAAAGAAGTCAACCCAGTTGCATATAGAATTGCTCTACCACTAGCTCTTGCCATGATGCATAATGTTTTTCATGTTTCCTATTTGAAAATTTTTAATGCTATAGATAATCAAATTCCTATTCTTGATTGGAATGCCATACAAGTGAAGGACCCAGAGGCGGTGGTGATTGACCCCATTAAGGTGCTCGAAACGTGTAAGCTACGCTTATGTAACAAAAAGATAACACAATGCAAGGTTCAGTGGGACCAATATGTAGAGGAAGATGCCACTTGGGAAAACTATGATGGCATTTATGTGAGATTTCCCCATCTCTTCTGAAAAACTTTTATTATGCTCATAAAACATTTTTCTTATTATGTTGGTTAACTCTTAAGAAAATTAGTCATTAAGGATGATGATTCTTATGGGGGGACATATGTTACATCCCCAACTTATGATTTAGCTTAATCTTATTTTTGTGTGGTGATCAAGAGGATTAACCATGTAGTTTAATGATTATATGTTGTGGAAATATCTGATTTAATCATTGATTATTGACTAATGATAGTTAGATATGAGATTACATGTTCATATGATTATTTAATTATTATGAATTGAGAATCAGATGATGATGCACTGATCATGATTTTATAATGGTGAGTGTGAACATGAAATGAATCTTCCCTCAAAGACAGAAGGAGAGTATCATCCATGAGGAAGAGATAGATGTCAGGAAATGGGTCAAATTACCAACTGAGTACTAGATTTTATGTCCTTATGAACCCTTGTAAGTTAGCGTGAGTCATGTATTTTCTTTGCTATTTGATATTTTATGTGTCGTCATGTCGATTGAGTTGCCTCAATGATGTTTACGTCAACTCTACTAAATGAAGTTCTTAGAACATCAATGTAAGTCAAGAGATAGTCTTGTCAAGTGATTGAGTACTTTCTTGTTCTTTACTCCCGAACCAGGATTTTGAATCTATTATTCTTTTTATATCATTCTTAGAGTTTATAGCGAATAAGGGGGAGCGGTGCTCAACCCCTAAATCACATTTTGATCATGTCACCATATTGGTGATGATGTCATATGATGACATATTGGTGTTTTATGAGTACCTTCATACATCATGTAGATGTATGGAAAGTTTATTAAGGTATAACTATTTAACCTTGTAATCGAGCTCCATATTATTATTAATATGTATATGTTTTAAGTGCTTTGGTTGACATCATCCACAGTTAGTGGAGTGATTAGAGGCCATATTGGACCACTTCTAGATCCTTGTCCTTCTCATCCACTTACTTATAGAAAGTTATGGACTAAGTGATCCCAAGGAAGCCACGGGGTAACGAAGTGGAGTAACCACCTTTCCTTTGTGGGATAGAAGGTGGCGGTTTCACTACACACTTAGCATGCAAAATAAGATCAAACTTAGTTTAGGTAAATCTTTTCTTTTTCATGCTTTTATTTTCACAACGCTTGGGAGAAGGGAGAAAGAATAGTGATAACACTTAGTTTTCTGGAAACCATTATTGAAGTCCACAGGGAATTGGGATGACTGTGCTTTGCTAAGAGTCATCAATAGGTAGCCTCGTGATTACTAAAACAAACATCTTCAGGTATGACTTGAAGTTTGAAAATACTCTCACTATTTAGAATGATAAAAAGTAATATAATACTTGAGAATAGAGTCGACTATGTTGATAGTTAAGTGTTAAACATGTTGTGGCTATCGTTTTGTGGCCCTAGGGATGAAGCATTTGATATGATAATCTTTATTATCAGACCCTAGAGGTCTATGTTTCTATTGATTAATCTTGTTATTGCATATACTTTGGAGATAAACACCAAGCCCCCTCGAGGCTATAAATGTTTTATATTGCAAACATGTTATAACTATTTAGCTTGTCACTCCATGCCCTAGAGGCCAAGCTAGTGCTCGTAGTAGCAAGCACCATATTTGAGCATTGATATGGAATAGTTTGAAAATAGTTTAATGATAACACTAAAGATACCATGATATGTTCAAGCTGAATGTGCTCATGAAACAAAGTGTTTAAAACTATTATGTTTTGATATGTGTTTGGAGGATTCGACCTGCATGTGGGTCGAGCACCTTCCTCAAACCATAATGATAATATTTATGAAACATTAACCTATGAATGTGCAAGAACACTTAGATACCATGCATGAGAACTATTTCCATAGTATTTGACTGCTAATGAAAGGTTATTAGGATAACCATAATGTAGTATGTATCAACCCCTTCATAAAGAAGGTGGTTAGATAAGGGAAAGATTAATATTATGACTCAAAGGCAGATTTGCATGCATGTCAAGTTACTGGTAAGGATACTCCTCTTGATGTTTATAACCTTATGAGGTTGAAAACTAATTATTCTAAGTCTCTTGCATTGTAGTGTAAATAAAATCCATTTCTTTTACTAGTGGCCAAACTCCATGAAGGGAGTATTTAATTTTAAACAATCACATGGTATATGAGTTGGTGTCTTTTGTTAAGACCATCTTATTTGGCTAAGGCAATGTAATCCTATGTTATTATGATCTTGAATATAACCTATATAGTAGGTCATCATGAAACTCTAAACCTTGGGAGGACCTAGGTTGGTAAACTTTGATAGACTATTGCCATGTTGAAAAATGGAACAAAGTGATGAGTAGTGACAGGTTCCTTGTTGCAAAAGGAACCTATTATACTTGACGTACTCCTAAGATAGGAGTCAACTATTCTAGAATTGGATTGATATTCAAACTGGACTCACTTTTTCTAGACCTAGAGAGGTCAAACTAAGCATACTGAAGAATGAGACAGGTTCTAAGTCGAGTCAGGGTGGTGGACATATGACTATGTTCATTGCAAAATGCCTATGTATGTAAATCTTTGGCCAAAGTAATGCATCCATCTCTACATACATTAGTTGGTCCATAGTGCTCCATATGGCATAATGTTTCTAGTAGTGTCATACATAGTTAGAGTCGATCTATAGTTGTGTGACTGTGAAACATTATGAAGGACACAACACTAGTACTGAGATGGAAAACCTAATGGTTCCTCATATCTATACCTTTCAGTAAGGGTAAGGCCACTTCTAGGTAGGAAGTTGTGTGGGGGACTACCAGTCTATGGTTGGACGAAAAGCACTCTAATGATGTTCTCCTTCCCAAGAATAAGACAAGCTGAGGCTTATGAAGATAGATGTTAAAAGTTCTAGATGTGATATTTTTTCATTATATGACTTGATAGTCAATTATTATGTATAATTTGGCATTTGATGCTTTGAGCATAGCATTGTACATGCATAGTGAAATTTATTCACTAATAAGATATCTTGGATTATGTAATTTTATGTTTTGTTATATTCTGGAAAAGAATAACATGCTTAATGTTTGTGATGATGATAATTCACTTCTGTTTAACTCTAATTTGGATAATCATGATGTATTCTAATTATTAGTTAAGATGAATACCTATGTTAAATTATGAGCTTTATGGAATGTGATGTTACAAAAAAATTTGAATGGTATGGAGATTTTCCATATTCACTATACCATCCTTTCTCTAGTCGGCCGTCCCTTCACAAAGAGTCTACATTTTCCTGCATATGAGAGTTGAGCAAATCCATAGTGATTTGGAATACATGGCTAGAATGTAACTACATGATCTTTAGGAAATCACCTCTTGCTACTCTCAAAGTAATCAAGAAAATATAAAATATGATCTTTGAATTAGTAATTTCTATGGTCAACATGAAAGCCAACATCAAATCTCAATTTACAAAGTGGGATAATGAAGTCTTAAAGTAATGGTCTCTCCTATCACCTCCCATTTCCAATGGTTCAACACAAATTGGAGCACCAATAGTCAATAGAAGAAAATCAAGATGGTACCCTCCTAATTTCCCTCTTCTCAAAATTAACATTGATAGAGATTCTAGGGGCAACCCGAGTGCCTCTGGAATAAGAAGTGAGATTAGAGATGGAAATGACAAACTCATCACAACTATTTTTTTAAAATTACCTAATGGTACAAATAGTGAGGCTAAAGCTCTCACTCTTCTACAGGGTTTAAAAATGGAAAGAGAATCATATTAGCAAACTAAGCATAGACTGTGACTCTCTGATCATTGTGAACTATCTGAAAAATAGAAAAAATAACAATTGAAAACTTTTAAATACATTTTTCAGCCTATCTAGGGACTACTTGATTAGTATGAACAATTTTATATCAAGCATTTCTATAGAGAAGCCAACATGGTGGTGGATCTCCTAGCTAATTTGGTGATTGACCAAATTAGGTATCACATTCATATTTCAACCCTTCCTCTATCAAGATCATTCCTCATTTTCTTGACATTATTCAAAACAAAAAATTATATCCTGCTAATATTTAATGCCCCCACAACTATCTTCATCCCTAATTGATTGTGATTTGATTGAGATCCTTGTTGGCATGTTTCCTCTTCAATGATTTGTATAAGCATAGACTAGCTATCATAATCTCGATGAGTAGGTAATCCTAAATCACCTACTCTCCTCATTCATGCACTCAATTGTTTGTATGTTACTAATGACATAATCTATGATCATTCTACATTTATTCTACTTTTATGAGTCGATCTCCCATCTGATTTGAATTTTATTCTTTGTTGCGTTATCCCCTTTCACATCACTCAAGCCTATCCTTGCTAGAAACCTTTAATTCATGCATTAATTCCCCCCACTTCTATTCATTTGGTAGCCTCTCCATCTCAACCTCATCCCACTTTCTCTTTCCTCTCAGTTCCATCATCTAAACTCCCCACTTCCTCCCCTCTTTGACCATGAAATATGTCATCAAGAATCACCAGGTTCACTGAGTCCAATTCTAGAAATGGGAACAACTAGAGGTTAGCCCATATGATTCATCAAAGGTATCTCATGTGTTTGATATTGATTGTCCCCATGTCAAATTTTCCATTATATGTGTCATTTCCAACTCTCTACTACTTGAATGTCCCTAAATTCTACTCTTCTCAAAGGTGGCATCTATATTATTATTGAACATCATGGATCTGGTCCAAGACATGGATTTCATTAAGATGATTGATTTCAGATATATTCACAAATATTTAGTCACCACAAATAAGTTGAAGTCTACGCTAGATAACTGTTACCATTTTTCACTTACAGCTCAAATTGGTAGAGCTAATACAACAAATTTATTTTTAGAGTGAAGGTTTAAAATTTTTCTGCTATAAGTTATTTGCATAATTGGAATGACTCGGTGATATTACAGTTCAATTGTTCAACAAAAGAGAAGAATTTCTGATTATCATTCATTTGCAGAAGGATTGCATGACAGATAAGTTATTTCATTTCACTACAATGATTATTCATTTTACAAATGAAATACATAAAAGAAATAAACATTGATTTGAATGAAAGACTGATAGATCAAATGTCCCACACAAGCCATGGGAATAGATAAACAAATGTAAATATAAGAAATATACTGTGCATCTAAAGATAGAAGAGAGAAGGATCATAGCCATCATTGACTTTTAGTGTTTTCAATCTTCGAAGATGCCTTGTGTCCTTACTCCTGATCTTCGATAAGAATTTGCAAAAAAATTGGAAAAGGCATGTTATAGCTCTAGTTATGAGTTCTCAATGTGTCTATCAGAAGAGGCATAATACATTGCCTATAATGCAGTAGATCAAATATACATCACTCACATGCAAGAGGAACTGAAAGAGAAACAATCATTGTACTTCATTAATTTTTATCTAATCTATTTGTTTCATGTGTAGGTATAGGATAAGTCATGTAGCTGATTGAAGAAAAATCATCATGTGGTGTCAAGTGGGCACCCAAAAAAGTTGAGCCTAGGATGTTGCCCCTGAATCTCAAAGGGGATGGAATGGAATAGAGGTCATTATTCATATTTCTTAAAATGAATAACTGAATTGAAGGAGTACCAAATCAATCAAGTGCATTGGTTGTGAGAACATGACACAATCATGACTGTAGTTCAAAGAATGAAGTGAAACCATGAGGGTGAACTGAACTCACACAGGATAGTATCCAATGCATGATAGCATCAGGCATTATTGCTAAAGTATCAATTGATGGAGTGGAAGTCATAAATGAGCATTGAGACAGCTCAAAGATACCTAAAACTAAGTATGGGACAACAATGATCAAGCAGGATAATCAAGTGGTTTATGTGTGTAGAAGGAGCTCAACTCTCATCAAATTATTTTGTCACTATAAGGATGAGATTTGTGTTCCTCCCATCTCAAGAGTGACATGAAGTGTGTCATATTTGCCTTTATTTATCATAAACATCATAGATCCATGTATGGGACAGCCATAGTATCAGGTACATTTCCAACATTTGTATGATAACATCATTCAATAAAGTATGACTATTTTATTCATATGATAGCATGAGAATAAGTATTAGAAATATGAATGATTGAACAAACTAAAAGAGTGCAAATGGAACAACATGTATTCTTAATTGATACATTGCATCCATGAAGAGGTAGTCAAGCCGATCCATTCATCATGTATCTTATTTCCCTTGCTATAATAAGTTAAAAGTGCTATCTTTCAATATTGCATACTAAGTATGCATTTGATAGAATATGGGAGACTACAACATCAAATCATATGCCATGTTACAGAGTAGCCATGATAAATAATACATAGGAGAAGATGCAGACCTGGAACAGCTGAAGAATCATAAGTTACAGATGTAAGGGGAGTTGCCATATGCATAATAGAATAACAAAAGCCTTAGAATATCATATGTTCTAGTTAACACATGCATGGTCATAATGTAAAGCTTCAATGTCCATGTGCATCAACAATATATCAAGTGAGTAGGAGAAGTTAAAGTTACCTCTGTCTGGAGCATGTTTTTGCCATTTCAATGCTATAGAAAGAGTAACTATATAAAATAATGCTATAGGAAGAATGACAGGAAAAGGTGCAAGTGGAACAACAAAAACATAGAAATAGCATGAATTTTATCTGATACACTTTATCATAATACAGTCAATGATGACAAGAATTTCACAGTCAGTCAAACCATCAATGGAACATTTATATTTTGGCTGTAAATGATCATCAAAAGAGAATATGCTATCATAAGGTACTCAGAATTATAAGGCCTAGCTTTTCAAGAGGAAAACATAGAAATACATGCAAAATGTCATCTTTCTTCATGAATGATAAAACCCATATGATATTTTTATACACAACCAAACACATAAGAGTTCCTTCATTATGGGTCGAGCCCATGTTTGTTTCAAAATGACAAGCTAATGTTACAGAAATAAATGATAAAATAAAGCTCATGCCATCTAGGATTCAATTCTAAAAATGACTAAAAGGTATGTTTCTAGTCACAGCTAGTGGAAAAGGGAAACCCATTTTAGGTTTCAACCTATAGGTGTAAAGAATGGTGAAATTGCCAGTCATAGTCGCGGGCTAGCATATGTAGAGCTTTCCTTTATATAAGAGAATACCCACTTGGGATTTTAAATAAAATGCAGATACAAAAGGAAATAAATATGCCAACCCCTATGATAGATGCACAGAGATATCATTATGCAATTCGTGGCCTCATGGAAGAAGTGGACATGAGATGCATGTTTTTAAATCCATTTTTCATATAGGCATCATAACCCTTATAGGTTTTAAACATATGTTCCAAGTACAAGTAATATGTATGCAGCCATGACCTTTTCAAAGGGTAGACATAGAAAATGTATATACTTGAGGCACAAGACATCATGTATATGCTCATCAAAATATAGAAATATGAAGCACAGAGTTCGAGAGGAAGAAGTTACCTTGTTTTCTGAGCAGGACATTAAGATGGGGGCCATGGGTTTTGCTTGAATGTTCTCCAAGAAAGTGTAGACCAGTTCACTCATGGTGGCCCGTGCACAGGAAATGAAGTGGCAAAGAAATAAGGGTTAAAAAGTGCACAAATCCTTGAGAAATAATACAAAGGCCATGGCTAGAAAGCCATTTTTCAGCTCAAAAATCAAAAGGAAACCAAAGATATGAGTCATAATCGCATCAAACAGAGTCTTGCCTTGTTTCTTTGTAATGAATCCATTGAAAAATGTAGAGACATGGCTAAAAATCAAAGGGTTTTTCTCCAAACCCTACCCATGGTGGCACTATGACAGAGCTTCCTCATCTCAAAACTGTGAAAAGTGAAATGATGTTAGAATGTAGGGTTTTGAGTGAGATTTGTTCTAGGGTTCACTTGGAAGCCCTAATTTGAGTAGAGATTCTAATCACATTTTATCATTTTTGAAGGCACAAACTAATACCCATCGTGGTATTAAATATATTTTGCATGGTGCCTAAGTCTTAAGACTTAGGGTTATATTGAAACCATAGGCCTTTATGTATTCCATGTTAAAGTTTGATACCTTAAAACATTTTTGATCACCTATAGGGTAATCTCATGCCCTTGAGTTTTGTAGACCTGTTTGGAGGGGTAGGCCATAAAGGCCTTTTTAAAAAGAAAAAAAAAACTCCCATATTCCTTAGAGTATTTTTATGATTTTTTGTAGAAAAATCAATTGATATGTAATGTATATACTTGGAAAAATTATAAGCCTTATATTTTCCCTTTTTGTAAAAATCAAATCGAACTAGGATATAGTTTTAAACTACTATAACAATGTAAGGTTTTGTTCTAAAGCAATGATTTATAAATTACTTTAAAATTAAAACTATTTTATGCAGTTGAAGGTATTAAAGCAAATCAAATATCCTTTTCTGGATTTGCTTTATTTTGAGGTAGATGTGGACAAAAAATTGAGTTTACTTGGGCAGACAAAGCAAATTTTTGGTGGGGTCTACCTTGGAGAAGATTTTGGCAACCTTCCCACACAATTTGGAGGCATTTTGAGGGCTTATTTTTTGTCTTTTCTGAGGAGCTCGAAAATGGATTGGCATATCTATTTTTAGGAACTTTTTTCCACCTTTTAGGGGGATCATTCTATAGGATATATGGTAGATCATTAGTGTTTTCTTGGTAGTTCTAGTCAGAGGTAGAGTTTTAGAGATCTGAGTTCATTTTTTAGAGTCTTCCTCTCACACCGAGAGTTGTACTTGCAGATTTTGTACTCATTACTCCTTTCAGTCTACAGAGCAGTAGTTTTCCTTCCTATTTGTCTACTTATTTGCAAAGTTGATTTCATACTACATTGTGATAGTCATTTGTCAATGTTTTGTCTTGAATTTTGTGATGGGTATGCAAGTTTATTATTTAATTCAAGTTGCATGTTGTGTTCTCATGAACCTTCATGTGAAATATTAATGAATTAAGTATAAATCAAGGGGTTGTGAGAGTTAAGTTCTGTGGACTGATTGTGGGTAAGATCTGGTAGGAAATTAAATATCAGTGCATCACTTTAGGAATTAGTTTTATTTACTTGTTTTCATTTACAGTTATCCTTCTATCCCTTTTCCCTCTACAAGTCATTTAGATTAGGAAAATTCATTCGGAGAACTAGCTTACTCTGGAGATTCACTCTCAACATAGATTACCCATAGTCTGAGAGTGTTTTCATATTGCAATACGATAGTTAAGTTTATCTTTGCTAAGGGTGCAATCCTGATTGCCAACAGTTTTTTGGCATGCCCGGTGGGCCTCTAAAAATGTTTTCAGAGAAGTTTTTCAATCTTCAAAGCTATTGTTCTAGTATATGCAGTAGTGTTCCATCCTTTGGAGGCTTTTACAATATACCTGGTGACTCATTTTTCTGGTCTTGTATGCAGATTAGTGTTTCCAGCTTATGAAAACCAGATCTAGTTCTCATCCTTTTAACTATTTACAGTTGTCTCTGCCAAGAAGAAGGGGTAGATCAACAAGTAGAATAGTTCATCCATCAAGGAAATCAAAACCAACACCTTCAAGACTTAGTCCTCCAACTGCAATACAAAGAAGCAAAAGTCTGGTGTTGGTAGTGCAAATACCCATAATGGCTAGGTAGTTCACATTTGTGTCTTTTTAACAGAGGCAGCCCATTACAACTTGCCCAACATGATGACATTCCAGTTGCACCTCTCAAAGGACTACCATATTTCACTAGAGAAGACCACACTACAGCTGCTAAACACATTCAAGATGTGACAGCTCTGTGTATAGTACGTAATGTTACCTAAGAAAATGTAGCAATCAGATTATTGGTTGCATCACTCAAGGGCAAAGCTTTGCAATGGTTTAGAGGTCTTGTAGAGAACTCAATTACATCATGGGATGAGTTGGGAGATGGATTGCACAATCATTTTGAAGACAAGTCTGGTCATCACTCATTACTAGAGTAGTTGAGCACCATCCAAAGAGGGCCCCATGAACACATGACAGATTTCAACTACCGATTTTAGAGGACTTGGGTTAGAATCCCTGTAACGGTAAAGCCCTTACTAAGGCATGCATTTTTATTTTATCTTAAATCTTTGAATAGTGAAAATTCTGTGATGATCCAATCCATGGGAGGACCCACCCTTCCTAATTCTTTTGAAGTTGCTATTAGAGTAGAAAATTGCCATATCCAAGCAGAGAAAATAGCCCCAAGGCCTCCTTTACCTATTTTTCTAGAAATCCAACCACATGTACCCATGGTAGTTCCCCCTTTGGCTATTGTCCTAGTTGTTCCAGCAATAGGACACCAAGCTACAGCCCAAGAAACCCCTAGCCCAGCTCAGTCCCAAGAAATCCAAGAGTTAAAAGGCATGATTCAATCCTTCGGCAAGACTTTTAGCAATGAAATTGTTAATATCAAGAAGTAATTTGGTCAAGAACATAAACCTTACCAAGCCTCATATTAGCCCAATCAGCAGAATAGGTCACCTTTCCAAGCTAATCCTCAAGGTCAAAGAACAAATTACAACCTTCAACCTTTTCAATCATATAATCCTAATGCTGCTAGCACTTCGAAGGAATGAGTACCCACTTAAAAAAACTTGGCACAGGATAGTGACTGGTGTTATCCATGTCACCAACCCCATAACCAAGTTGCATGTACAAATGGCATAAGGAATCAAGCTCTAATGGTGCAAGATAGTTATGCAAGTTCAAAAGATGTCTTTGGTGAAGTTTCAACTCAGCAAAATAATGTTGATGTGGCCTTAATGAACTAACAAGTTATTGATTTCTATAGTATAAGTTATCCTCAAGGCCAAAATTAGCAAAATACACCTATTTCAGCCAACACAAGGTCAAAGTAGAGGGCTGTAGATCTTAACTAGAAAGCTACATTTGTACAATAGTAGCCTGCAAGAGATAAATTTTAGTCTTTTTCATCACAAGCTACTCCTATAGCACAACAAAAAGTGTAAATTCTGCAAAGAGATCAAACTGTACCAGGAAAGGTTCAGTCCAAAGTACAATCACAACCTTTACAAAGACAGAATGATGTTGCTGCTATGAAAGGACAGCAAAAGGGAAATCCTGTTTCTTTCAATATAGTAGATCATCTAAAGAAAGCTACAGTGAGTATGTCAGTTATGGATGCATTGTGTATTCCTGGCCAAAAGAATCTGCTACAAGAGGCATGGGCTGAACTATCAATTTCTGTTTGTTCTAATCAAGAAAAGACCAAAATTGTACTTGCCAACAGCTCAGAAATTAAGAGTGGACAACTAGAAAATTAGGTAAAACCTCCTTCTTTTTACCTAAGTGTGATTATTGGTGACAAGCTTGTTCATAACTATATGATAGATTCTGGAGCAAGCAGTTTTGTCATGTCTAAGAGTCTAGCAGATTCATTAGGATTGGTTTATGAGCCCATTTCAAAAGGAGTAGTCTAATTAGACGGGTCTGCTTTTAATACTGCAAGAGTAATTAGAAATCTACCACTTAAACTACATGCTTGTCCTAATTTTTCCATCCATCAGGACATCTATATCATTGATCTGCGACCTATCTTTGCTTTATGTCTTTCTAGGGAATTTACTGCCAAATTGGGTGGGTTTTTATCTCCTGATTGGTCCCACTTATTTTTTAGACCAAGATATGGTATGAAAGTAACCATACAATCTAAACCACTTGCAAAGGATCATGTCAAACCTTATGTCCCTAGCCCAATAAATGCTAACCTCTACATCCCCCATGAATAGTAAGATCAATCCATGAGCCCAGATCCTAGTGCACTTATAGAGGATATAAATTTAGATGACTGGGTAGCTGAAGATCACGAAGAAGACCCTTTTTGTCACATGAATGAGGTAGGATTAGGTATTTATATGATACATGAGCTGATGCAATGATTCCTAATCTAATTAAGGACCAAAGTTAGTCTAAACAGCAAGAAAATCAACTTTAGAAGCTTTGATGAATCAAGGAACAAAATAGGAGCTGGTGGAGGGACTGTTAGTTTCACCTAAAGGAAACAAGTACTATACAACATTGAGGTTTACTTTCAGCTGCACAAATAATGTAGTTGAATATGAAACCCTGATTCATGGCTTGGAGTGGGCATGGAAAAGAGGTATAAAATGTTTAAAAGTTTATGGTGATTCTGAGCTAATTGTAAACCAAGTTAGGAATCTGAATGTTACTAAAAATGATCTGCTAAAAAATTACAAGTATAGAGTTTGGGATTCAATCAAATTTTTTTATGCATTTAATCTATTTTCAATTTCTAGAAACCAAAATAAGTATGCAGATAAGCTTGCTACTTTGGGAACTCAGTTTGAGATTCTAGATCAAATTCATAATGTAGAGGTATATCCTTATGTCAAAGTGGTTGTTAGACCATTTGTGCTTGACAATAGTGTTTCTTGGCAAGTCTTTGATAGTGATGAGCAAATATTAAGTTTTTTGAGTTCAGAAGCTAAATTTACAGCTAATAATCAGCATAAGTACTAGCAGCAATTTGATAATCTGATTATGCATTTGAGATCTAACAAGATGCCCAAGGGACTAGTGACACTGGAATCAGTGTTTAATTTTGATGATCAATTCAGAAAACATAAGTACAACATGACTATGAAACAGGAGCACTATGAGGCAGTAGAAATATTCAAGGATAAACTGATGAAATTAGGAAAGGTATGTACTGAAATATAGCAACAATCTTTTGTTCAGTTATGTCAAGAGTTTTCTGATGTTTTTGCATGGGAGTATAAGGATTTAAGGGGATTCGATCCTAGTTTGGCTCAACATACCATTGAATTAGAGCCTAATGCCAAGCCTATTAGGTAGAAGCAAAGACCCCTTAACCCAGAACTTGAGCATCTAATGAAAGTTGAACTAAACAAGTTGATCAAGAGTAGCATAATATTCCCAATCAAGCATACATCTGGGGTCTCCAACTTGGTACTAGTCAAGAAGAAGAATGGAGATATTTGACTTTGTGTCAATTTCTATGATCTAAATCAAGGTTCATTGAAAGATCACTATCCTCTTCCTTCAATGGAGCAAATATTGCAAACTGTTTCTGGTTCTAACATATTTTCCTTGTTAGATGGCTATTCAAGTTATAACTAGATCTTGGTGAAGGAAGAGGACCAATCTAAGACTGCATTTACGACTAAGTGGGGTACCATGTCCTATTGCAAGATGTCAGTCAGTTTGTCCAATGCAGGGAGAACCTTTCAGAGGGCAATGGATATTGCATTTCATGGCCTTATGAATAAAATAGTGCTGCTATATTTAGATGACATAACAATTTTTTCAAAAGATTCTAATGATCATTTTGACCACTTGAAGCAGATATTTTAGAGGTGCAGAGAGTTTGGAGTTTCATTGAACCCAAAAAGTGCATATTTTCAATTCATGAAGGTAAACTTCTTGGCCATATTGTTTCAAAGCAAGGTATTTCTATTGACCCCGAAAAGAGTTTTAGCTATTCTAGATTTATCATTGCTTGGACATAAGAAAGGCTTGCAGAGCTTTCTTGGAAAAATTAATTTTGTGAGAAGATTTATTCCAAACATTGTATCTTTGTTACAACCTCTCACTGCCATGCTAAAGAAGAATGTGCCATTTAGTTGGACTAAGGAAAAAGAAGCTTCGAGCAAATCAAGGAAGCCCTCGTAGCTACCCCTACCCTCATTAATCCTAATTAGAGAGGGATTTTATTTTATATGCTTTTGGAGGTACTAATACTATTTCAGCAATGTTGTGCCAACAAAATGATGAAGGCTTGGAGCAGCCAGTGGCATTTTTCAGCTAGGTACTACATGACTATGAGGTAAAGTATTCTTTTGTTGAGAAGCATGTTTTTTCTATTATTAGAAGCCTCGAGAAATTCAGACACATGTTGTCCAATAACAGAATTTATTTAATGGTTTCTCACCCAACTATTAAGATTTTTTTACTTAACAAATATATAAATGATAAAAGTACTGTTGGATAACCAAAGTTATGGAGTTTGATGTTGATATTAAGGTAAATAAGCTTATTAGGGGCAAGGACTTATGCAAGCAGCTTGCTGGAAATGAAGAGCACAGTCAAGAACATGAAGAGAATGTAGAAACAATGCTGAATAATAGTTAACTAGCTGATGTACTAGCTCCTATAAGTAGCTGGGTGCAGCAAATGATGCACTATTTGTAGACTAGTGAATGCCCTAGAGGTTTGGATAGGGTAGGAAGAAGATATTTCAAGTTACAAGCTATTCCTTATGCTATCATTGATGGTATTTTGTATAGGAGAGACTTTAATGGTGTGTTTCTAAGATGCATTGAACCAGATCAAGTTGATAGACTATTAGAAGAGTTCCATAATGGACCTTCAGGAGGTCATTTTGCTGCAAAGACAACTACCTTGAAGATTATGTAGGTTGGTTATTACTTGCTTGATTTGTTTAAGAATGAATTTGCTTGGGTAATGAGATGTGAAAAATGATCATTATTTGTAGGTGAGCAAAAGCTTGCAGCCTTACCTTTGCATCCTATCAAAGCTGAACAGCCATTTGCAAAATGGGGTCTTGATTTCATAGGACTAATAAACCCACCTTCAAGTGCAGGCGACAAGTGGATTTTGACTACTACAGACTATTTTACCAAGTGGACTGAGGTTGTTGCTTTGAAAGAAGCAAATGAATCTATTGTTTTAAGTTTCTATCAGGATTTGGTATCAAGGTTCGATACATCAGATTCAATCATCTCTAGCAATGGTTTGGCTTTTATTGGTTTAAGGATTTCAGATTGGTCTGTTAAAAATAACATCTTTTTGAATACATCTTCTAACTATTACCCATAGGGTAATGGGCAGGCAGAATCCACCAATAAAAATCTGCTAAGGATCATCAAAAAGACTATTGAAGACAACCAGAGGACATGGCATGAGAAGTTGAAGTTAGCTCTTTGGGCTGACAGAATTACACCTAAGAGAGCTACTGGTTTTTTCTCCATATGTGCTTACTTATGGTAAGGAGGCTAGATTGTCCATTTCAGTAGAATTACCAACTTTAACCTTCATTAAAGAACTTGAGCTGCTAGAGGAACAACCTTTAGTGGTAAGGCTAGCTTAGCTTATGGAATTAGAAGAGACCAAAAAGGAAGCCTTAAGGAAGCTTGAGATCCATCAAGCTTAAATGAAGAGTTCCTTTGATAAGAGGGAAAGACTAAGAAGCTTCATTGTTGGTGATTTGGTTTTTAAACAGAATGAACTAGGAAGCAGACCTGGGAAGCATTCCAAGTTTGATGCAATTTGGGATGGGCCTTATGTAATCATAGAGTACAAAGAAAACAATGCATTTTAGTTATCCAAGTTGAGTGGAGAGGTGTTGTCTATCCCAATTAATTTGATCCACCTCAAACATTGCCTCTAAAAATAAGTACTGCCTTGTATCATAGTAGAGTAGTGTTGCAGTTAATAAGTATTTCATGAACATTTACTTTCAGTATTTTTGTTTCCCTAAGTGCTGCTACACAGGTTTTTTGGCCACCAAGGCCTTCTAGCTTGTTTTCAGTTTGGTTTGTTTTTGTTTTCTACTGCTGTTTGGACTGGTTGAAGTGCTAAGTTTCAATGTTTTGTAAGTTTGAGATGAGCAGAGTATGACTCTATGCCCAATGGACAGCTTAAGGCAACTGATCCGATGCTTAGCATGCAAGCATATAGAATAAGTCACCAGAAATATTACCATTTTTCACTTATAGCTCAAATTGGTAGAGCTGGTACAACAAATTTATTTTTAGAGTGAAGGTTTTAACATTTTCTGCTATAAGTTATTTGCATAATTCGAATGACTTAGTGATATTGTAGTTCTGTTGTTCAAGAAAAGAGAAGAATTTATGATTATCATTCATTTGTAGAAGGATTGAATGAGAGATAAGTTATTTCATTTCACTACAATGATTATTTATTTTACAAATGAAATATATAAAAGAAATAAACATTGCATTAAATGAAAGAATGAGAGATCAAATGTCCCACACAAGCCGTGGGAATAGCTGAACAAATGCAAATATAAGAAAGATATTGTGCATCAAAAGATAGAAGAGAGAAGGATCATAGCCATCATTGCCTTTTAGTGTTTTTGATCTTCGAAGATGCCTTTTGTCCTTGCTCCTAATCTCCAATAAGAATCTGCAAAAAAATTGGAAAAGGCATGTTAGAGCTCCGGTTATGAGTTCTCAATGTGCATATCAGAAGAGGCATAATACATTGCCTATAATGCACTAGATCATATATACATCACTCACATGCAAGAGGAATTGAAAGAGAAACAATCATTGAACTTCATTGTTTTTTATCTAATCTGTTTGTTTCATGTGTAGTTATAGGATAAGTCATGTAGTTGTTTGAAGACAAATCAGCATGTGCTATCAAGTGGGCTCCCACAAGGGTTGGTCCCAGCATGCTGCCCCTAAATCTCAAAGGGGATGGAATGGAATAGAGGCCATTATTCATATTGCTTAAATTGAATAACTGGACTGAAGGAGTACGAAATCAATCATGTGCATTGGTTGTGAGAACATGACATAATCATGACTGCAGTTCAAAGAATGAAGTGAAACCATGAGGGTGAACTGAACTCACACAAGATAGTATCCAATGCATGAGAGCATCTAGCATTATTGCTACAATAGCAATTGAGGGAGTGGAAGTCATAAATGAGCATTGAGACAGCTCAGAGATGTTTGAAACTGAGTATGGGACAACAATGATCAAGCAGGATAATCAAGTGGATTATGTGTGCAGAAGGAGCTCAACTCTCATTAGATTATTTTGCCATTATAAGGATCAGATTTTTATTGCTCCTGTCTCAAGAGTGACATGAAGTGTGTCATATTTGCCTCTGTTTATCATAAACATCATAGATCCATGTATGGGACAACCATAATATTAGGTACATTTCCAACATTTGTATGATTACATTATTCAGTAATGTATGACTTTTTTAGTCATATGATAGCATGATAATAAGTATCAGATATATGCATGATTGAACAAACTAAAAGAGTACAAATGGAACAACATGTATTCTTAACTGATAGATTGCATCTATGAAGAGGTAGTCAAGCTAATGCATTCATCATGTATCTTGTTTTTCATGCTATAGTAAGGTAAAAAGTGTTATCTTTCAATATGGCATGCCAGATATGCATTTGATAGAATATGGGAGACTACAACATCAAATCATATGCCATGTTACAGAGTAGCCATGTCAAATAATACACAGGAGAAGATGCATGTGGAACAACTAAAGAATCATAAGTTACAGATGTAAGGGGAGCTGCCATATGTATAATAGAACAACAAATGCCTTAGAATATGATATGTTCTAGTTAACACATGCATCATCACAATGTAGAGCTTCAATGTCCATGTGCATCAATAGTATATCAAGTGAGAAGGAGAAGTAAGAGTTACCTCTGTCAAGTGGAGCATGTTTTTGCCATTTCAATGCTACAGAAAGAGTAACTATATAAAATAATGCTACAAGAAGAATGACAGGAAAATGTGCAAGTGGAATAGCAAAAACATAGAAATAGCATGAATTTTATCTGATACACTTTATCATAATACAGTCAATGATAACAAGAAGTTCACATTCAGTCAAAGCACCAATGGAACATTTATATTTTGGTTGTAAATGATCATCAAAAGAGAATATGTTGTCACAAGGTACTCATAATTATAAGGCCTAGCCTTTCAAGAGGAAAACACAAAAATTTATGCAAAATGTCATCTTTCTTCTTGAATGATAAAACCCATATGATATTTTTATACACAACCAAACACAAAAGGGTTTCTTCATTATGGGTCGAGCCCATGTTTGTTTCAAAATGACAAGCTAATGTTACAAAAATAAATGATAAAATAAAGCTTATGCCATCTAGGATTCCATTCTAAAAATGACTATAAAATGTATGTTTCCAGTCACAGCCAGGAAAAGGGAAACCCATTTCAGGTTTCAACCTACAAGTGCAAAGAATGGTGAAATTGCCAGTCATAGTCGCGGGCTAGCATATGTAGAGCTTTACTTCATATAAGAGAATACCCACTTGGGGTTTTAAATAAAATGCAGATACAAAAGGAAATATAGATGCCAACCCATATAATAGATGCACAGAAATATCATTATGCAAGTCACGGCCTCATGGAAGTAAGTGAACATGAGATGCATGTGTTTAAATCCATTTTTAATACATGCATCATACCCCTTATAGGTTTTAAACACAGATTCCAAATACAAGCAGTATGTATGCAGCCGCAACCTTTTCAAAGGGTAGACACATAAAATGCATATACCTGAGGCACAAGACATCATGTATAGGCTCATCAAAATACAAAAAAATGAAACACAGAGTTCGAGAGGAAGAAGTTACCTTATTTTCTGAGCAGGACATTAAGATGGGAGTTGTGGGTTTTGCTTGAATGTTCTCCAAGAAAGTGTAGACCAGTTCTCTCATGGCGGCCCATGCACAGGAAATGAAGTGGCAAAGGAACAGGGGTTAAAAATTGCACAAATCCATCAGAAATAATGCAAAGACCACGACTAGAAAGTAATTTTTTAGCTCAGAAATCAAAAGGAAACCAAAGATATGAGTCATATTTGTATCAGACAGAGTCTTACCTTTTTCTTTGTATCGAATCCATGGAAAAATTCAGAGACACAGCTAAAAATTGAAGGGTTTTTCTCCAAACCCTACCCATGGCGGGGCTAAGGCAGAGCTTCCTCATCTCAAAAATATGAAAACTGAAATGATGTGAGAACGTAGGGTTTCAAATGAGTTTTGTTCTAGGGTTCACTCAGAAACCCTAATTCAAGTTGTGATTTTAATCACATTTTATCATTTTTGAAGGCACAAACTAATACCCATCGTGGCATTAAATATATTTTGCATGGTGCCTAAGTCTTAAGACTTAGGGTGATATTGAAACAATAGGCCTTTATGTATTCCATGTTAAGGTTTGATACCTTAAAATGTTTTTAATCACCTATGGGGTAATCTCATGCCCTTGAGTTTTGCAGACCTGTTTGGAGGGATAGGCCATAAAGACCTTTCTCTTTTTTTTGTAAAAATCCCCTATGCCTTGGAGTATTTTTATGATTTTTTGTAGAAAAATCAATTTATATGTAATGTATAAACTTGGTGGAATTATAAGACTTGTATTTTCTTTTTTTGTAAAAATCAAATTGAACCAGGATATAGTTTTAAACTGTAATAACAATGTAAGGTTTTGTTTTAAAGCAATGATTTATAAATTGCTTTAAAATTAAAACTATTTTATGCAGTTAAAGATATTAAAGCAAATCAAATATCCTTTTCTGGATTTGCTTTATTTTGAGGCAGATGTGGAAAAAAAACTGAGTTTACTTGGGGAGATAAAGAAAATTTTTGGTGGGGTCTACCTTGGAGAAGATTTTGGCAACCTTCACACATAGTTTGGAGGCATTTTGAGGGCTTATTTTTTGGCTTATCTAAGGAGCTCGAAAATGGATTGGTATATCTATTTTTAGGAGCTCTTTTCCAAGTTTCAGGGTGATCATTCTATAGGATATATGGCAGATGGTTAGTGTTTTCTTGGGAGTTCTAGTCAGAGTTATAGTTTTAGAGATCAGAGTTCATTTTTTAGAGTCTTCCTCTCGCACCAAGAGAGTTATACTTGTAGATTTTGTACTCATTACTCCTTTCAGTCTATAGAGTAGCAGTTTTCCTTCCTATTTGTCTACTTATTTGCAAAGTTGATTTGATATTGCATTGTGATAGTCATTTATCCTTTGTTTTGTCTTGAATTTTGTGATCGGTATGCAAGTTTATTATTTAATTCAGGTTGCATGTTGTGCTCTCATGAACCTTCATGTGAAATATTAAAGAATTAAGTATAAATCAAGGGGTTGTGAGAGTTAAGTTCTGTGGACTAATTGTGGGTATGATCTGGTAGGAAACTAAATATTGGTGCATCACTTTAGGAATTAGTTTTAGATACCTATTTTCATTTGCAGTTATCCTTCTATCCCTTTTCCCTCTACAAGTCATTTAGATTAGGAAATTCATTCGGAGAACCAGCTCACTCTTGAGATTCACTCTCAACATAGATTACTCACAATCTGAGAGTGTTTCCATGTTGCAACAAGATATTTAAGTTTATCTTTTCTAAGGGTGCAATCTTGATTTCAAACAATAACTATGACATGTATGTGGACAAGGCTCTACTTCAGATTCTATTCACGTGAGATTTACTCCACAACTCTCCTATGACCACTTGAATTTACCATACCCTTTAGAAGGGCCTAAAGTGAGTGTGAAAATGCTCTCAACACGACACTAGACATGCATAGGTTGCAATTGTCATTGACATTGGACATCAAAATGAAAGAGGTCTTCAGTGCCATCCATGTCTTGTGTCTTCATCCATTGGACTAGGTACCATGCCCCTTGTTTGTGGCCCTACCAATTCTACTTCTTGTCTTTGTTGGAAAAGGATCTAACTAAAGTGGGCAAAGAGGAAAATGCAGACCAAGAAAGCAAGGAGATAGAATAATTTCTTTTTGTATTTACATTTAAAATTACATTTAAAAATGTTTTCATACAAAAAATTAGAGCTATGGCTCTGTATTTACTCCATACAACAAACTACACACCTTTTCAGAGCTTCTAGAGATAACTAGGTTGATTCTGTGCAAGTTCAGGAGTTCTGGTCTATGATAATTTCTAGAGCTCTATCCACCTTTTAGATTCCAGAGTTTCAGACCTTTCTACTTCCTATGCAATGCTTAGTGTTTCCACTACAAACTTTCAAAGATCTATTCTCTATCCAATATCCTCTACTACTACAAGTTCTTCTTCACCTAACTATCTACCTTCTGAACTGAACATTCTTATGTTTATTCCTTGTTTTGTCTTTCTTGCCTTTCCAAAAACTACCGCCCAATTCAAAATGACCTAGCAAAATTAATTTGTTTCCATAATGCATTAACTAGGATAGCCGATGTCAGACATGACAAAGGAGGGGAACAATCCCAATGGATCTTCTGACGGTTGCAATAAATGTGGTATATGGCTGATCAAGATTAATATTTCCAACACTCCCCCTTAATCTTGAGACTTTATGCTCTTTCATTACTATTATGCATTTCTGGCAGTTTCATGTTTGGAGTTGTTTTGTCCTTCTAAAACTGTAGTTCTAGAGCTCTTCTGTCTTCTTGGAATTAAATTTTTAAAGCTCTACCTTTTTGGAGCTAAAGTTCTGAAGCTATCCTGTCTACACCTATTCTATGTTCTGAAGTTGTCCTACCTGGACCTGTTCAAAGTTTTGGAGATGTCTAAGATTGTCCTTCTAGAACTATATGTTCTAAAGTTTTCTAGAGACTTTTTTTTTGGAGATGCACTTCCAAAGTTGTTTCCTTTCTAAAGCTGGGTCTTTCCGAAGCTCATTTTCAAAGTTGTCCATGATGCCAAACCTATCTCTTAGGCATTCAAAGGAATCTTTTGATAATGCCTTAGTGAAAATATTAGTGAGCTACTACTCTTATCCATAGAACTGAAGTCGAATGTCTCCATGCTTTACTAACTCCCTTATGAAATGGTAGCGGATCTCAATGTGCTTGCTTCATCCATGGAAGACATGATTCTTTGTCAAGGCTATAGAAGACGCGTTGTCACAAAATATAGTTGTATCATATTCTTGCTCCTCATTCAAGTCTACAAGGATTCTTCTAAGCTAAATAGCCTAACATGCTACTACATTTGTTGCTATGTACTCTGCTTTTGCTTTGGAGAGAGAAACTATGGGCTACTTATTTGATGTCCATCAAATTGCTCTTGAACCCATGTGGAACACATATCTTGATGTGCTCTTCCTTTCATCTACACTCCAGGCCCAATCATTGTCCATGTACCCAACCATCTCAAACTCATTGGAGGTGGTATACATAATGCCATAGCCTTTAGTGCCATTGACATACCTCAAGATTCTCTTCCCTACTTTCAAGGGTACGTCCTTAGGTTGCTCCATGAACCTAGAAATCAGACTTATTGCGTATATTATATCAGGTCTAGTAGCTATCAAATACATGAGGCTTCCAACCATGCTCTTGTAGAGGGTTGGGTTAACACCAATGTTGTTGTCCTCTTTGCTTAATCTCAAACCTATAGTTGTTCGTGTTGGGGCACGTTTATTGTCCAACATTCTAAATCTTTTCAAGATTTATTTGGCATAATTAGTTTGTGAAATGAAGATGTCATACTCTATTTGTTAGACCTCTATGCCTAGGAAATATTTAATCTAAACTAGGTCTATTATTTCAAACTAATTTTTCATTACCTCTTTGAAATCAACAATGAAGAGGCAACGATTCCCTGTGAAAATCAAATTGTCTACATATAAAACAACAATAAAAATTTCACCATTGGTTGCTTTGATGTAGAGCATGGGCTCACTACCACTTTTCCTAAAGCCGTTGCTTAGTAGGTATGAATCAATTTTGTTGCACCATACTTGTGGTGCTTGTTTAATCCCCTAGAGAGCTTTTCGAAGCCTATACACTTTGTCTTCATGCCCTAGGACTTCATAGCTAGGTGGATGCTCCACATACATCTCTTCCTTCAACACTCCATTCAAGAAGGTTTACTTCACATGCATTTGATATACTTTCCATTTGTACTAGGATATAATTGCTAGGACTGCCCACATAGTTTCTAACTTTACAACTGGTGCATATGTCTCATCATAGTCTCTTCCAAGTTGTTGTTTGTAACCATTGACAACCAGCCTTGCTTTATGGCTCTCAAGCTTACCTTTAGTAGTGCATTTGGTCTTATAGACCCACTTAACTCCAATGATATGTTTAGCCTTGGGTAAAATAGTTAGCTCCTATGTCTAATTTCTTTCTATAGCATCCAGCTCTTCATCCATGGCCTTACACCATTTTCCCTCTTTCACGGCTTCCTCAATATACATTGGATCACTATAGAAAAACAAAGTCAAATCTAAACTTTTATCAAAGATAGCATACCTTGTGCTGTCATAAATTTCCCTCATGCTTCTTATTCTTCATGGCATCAATGATGGAAGTGTAGGGTCTTAATTTCTAGAGCTACTTGACTGCTTGATTGATGAAGAAGACTAAGTGTTAGAATGTTCACCCTATTGTAAATATTTGGAGGTGTTTCTCTGCTTAACAGTTTCGGAGCTGCTGCTATGCTCAAATTTTCTGGAGCTCCTTCTTTGTAAATTTTTACCTTGCTGAAAAGTTCTAGAGCTCCTAACTTCTAGAGCTTTTCCATCTTGTGTTGTTGTCCACCATTCCATCCCATGATTCATTTTCAATGAATTCAACATCCCTATTGATCACCACTTTCTTTGTGATGGGAGTGTACAATTTTTAGGCTTTGGATTCTTCACTATAGCCTATGAAAATATATTTTTGCCTTTATCATCAAATTTCTTCCTTTTCTCTTTTGGTATAAATGCATATGCCACACACCCAAATATTTTGAAGTGATGTACACTCCATTTGCATTTTGTCCATGCTTCTTGTGGAATCTTGTCACGAACAACTTTTGTGGGGTACCTATTCAATAGGTAGAATGTTGTTGCTATAGCTTCACCCCAATAATCATTAGACAAAACTTTTACCTTCAACATGCTTGCTGCCATCTCTATGATGGTTTTGTTTTTCCATTCAACCACTACATTTTGTTGTGGAGTATACCTGGTTGTGAATTGTTTCTCAATACTTTCATACTTACAAAAAATCAAAAAAAATCTTTGGATATATACTCTCCCCCTTTGTCCCTTCTAAGGACTTTGATATAGTGGCCACTTTGCTTCTTAGCCAAGGCCTTAAATACCCTTAACTTTTCATATGCTTATGGTTTGTTCTTCAAAAAGTACACCCAGGTTTTTCTACTATAGTCATCTATGAATGTCATGAAGTAAATATTTCCACGTAGGGTTGGTGTCTTCATGGGACCACACAAATCTAAATGCACCAACTTTAATGGTGCTCTTGCTCTCCTAGAATACCCTAATTGGAAGGGTTGCCTATGTTGTTTACCTAGGATGCATGCTTCACACTTTCTATCAGGCTCTCCAATTGTTGGTAGGACCCTAACCATGTCTTTTCTAGCTAAAATACTTAAACTAGAATAACTTAAATGCCCATACATCAAATGTCAAAGCTTGGATGGTTCTTTGATGAATATTTTGAAGGCTGACTATTGCAGGCCTATTGACTATGTTAGGATTTGTATTTTGAGGGGAAACATCTAGTTCTTTGTCATTTGAACTACTGCAATAACTTTCTTGCTTCCATCCTTGTCATAGATGATGCATTCTCCTTTCTCCATCAAGACTCTATAATCATTTTGGACCATCTTTCCAATGCTCAAAAGGTTATGTTTTATGCCTAGGGCATAACATATGTTATGGATCTGTCTTCTTTCACCATGATTGGTTTGAATACACACTATGCCTCTACCCATGATTAGAACCTTCTCATTGTTCCATATTTTAATTTTAGACTTGATGCTATTGTCTATGGAGGCAAATAACCTTTTGTTACCACTCATGTGGTTGCTGTAGGCACTATCCAAATACCAAATCTCAATGCTGCCCTATTCTAAAAGGTTGCATGCAATAAAAACTTGAGACTATTTTTCATTTTCATCCTTGTTCTCATTTGCTACATTACAATTTTGACTCCCTTGATCATGTTGTTTCTTTCTGCATTCACTTGCATAGTGACCATACTTGTGATAGTAGTAACACTGCACATTGCTCTTATCATACCTCTTATTTGAGCTTCTATTTTTTTTTATTGTTTTGGAAGTTTGATTGGGAGGTACTGGCCTCCTCTTGACTATTTGAGCCTCCTCTTCTGGAGTTACTTCTACCTATGTCCCTTTGACCTCTTCCTCTGCCATTTATTCCTCTTCCCCTGCCTTTGACATTTCATTGGGCTTTGAAGGCTTGCTCTAGGGAAGGAGCAGATATATTTACTACTCATGGGTTTGAAGAGAACCCATCAACTCAACAACTCTCATTATTTAGGGTTCTTTGCCTATTCAAAGGCAATAACCATTGGGTCAAATCTAGAGGGTAAGCATCTAAGGATTGTCTCCATAATCTTCTGTTGTTCCATGGTTTCTCCATTTACCCTCAACTGGCTAATCAAGATGGAAACCCTTGTGTGAAAATCTCTAACGAACTCACTTTCCTTCATCTGTAGGGTCTCAAAATCTCTCCTTAGCAACTAGAGTTTCACTAGTCTCACTTTGTCAATCCCTTTGTAATTGTTTTGAAGTATCTCCCATGCTTCTTTTCCATAACTAGCTACTTCTATTATGGGAAAAATAGCCTCTATCAAGGCTGCCTCAATCAAACTGAGTGCTTTTGCATCATTTTTCCTTGTCTCCTTCAACTGATTCTTTTGAGCATTGCTCAATGTCATATATCTATTTAGGTGAGTCACATATGTGAACCCATTTGCTACTAACTCCCACAAATCATTTACAATTAAAATGATTTTCATTTTCTTTCCCCAAACATCATAATTTTTACCATCAAACATAGGTGGCTACTGCCAACTCCTACTATCTCCTCTTGCTATTTTTCTAAATGGGGGAAAATGTTGAAACTCAGAAAAAATCCAGGGATTTTCTTCACTACCCAGAAAACTAGGGTTTTCCTAAATACCAAGTAAGCTAGGATTCTGTCATTGTACATGCAAAAAAATCTAGGGCTCTAAAATTGAATGCCAAGAAAATATAGGGCTCTGATACCAATCTGTTGGGAAAAAGGTCCAACTAAGTGGGCAAAGAAGAAAACACAGACCAAGAAAGCAAGGAGACAGAATCATTTCTTTTTTGATCACATTCAAAATTACATTAAAAAAATGTTTTCATACAAAAAATCAGAGCTATGGCTTTGTATTTACTCCATACAACAAACTACACACTTTTCCAGAGCTTCCAGAGATAACTACATTGATTCTGTCCAAGTTCAGGAGCTCTGGTCTATGATAATTTATGGACTTCTATCCACTGTTCAATTCTGGAGTTTCAGAGCTTTCTGCTTCCTATGCAATGCTCTGTGTTGCTGCTGTAAACTTCTGGAGATCTGTTCTCTATCCAATATCCTTTGCTGTTGTAGGTTCTTCTCCTAACTATCTACCTTCTAAACTAAAAATTCTTATGTTCATTCCTTGTTTTGTCTTTCTTGCCTTTCCAAAAATTGCCGCCCAATTCAAAATGACCTACCAAAATTAATTCGCTGCCAGAATGCATTAACTAGGACAGTGGATGTCAGACACGACAAAGGAGGGGAATGATCCCAATGGATCTTCTGATGGTTGCAATAAATGTGGTAGATGGTCGCTCAAGATTAATATTTCCAATAGTCTTGCCTTCACCAATCGACAACAACTCATGTAGCTCCCACGACCCAGCTCAATGTAGAAAGTTTATATATTTTTGGACCTATGGCCATAGTGTTATATTTAATAGTTTGTCATTTTGGGGCCATTGGCCATTAAACAATTTGTATATTTTGTCATTTTGGGGCCATTGGCCATTAAACAATTTGTATATTTTGTCATTTTGGGGCCACTAGCCATTGAATAGTAAGCACTCCTGTAAAAATGTATGCACTATTGGGGTTCGGTGTACCCACTTTGGCCCACCAGGAACTAAAATTTAATATCTTGATCTATGTGTCTCCATCTTGGTTTAATAATATTACGTATAGGTGTTCTACACATTTTGGCTAAAAAAAAGTCTTTTATTGTAAGTGTACCACAATTCTCTGATGATTTGATAATACATTGTGCATGCTTTTGATTGTGGGGTTTTTCTTTCAAAATGGTTTTCCCCACATAAATCACTGTGTTACGGTTTATTGCTTGATGTTGATTTATGTGTGTTTCTCTATTTTCTCTAATAAATTTAGTTCAATTTTGAACTTAATTGCATAACACTCCTCTCATAGATTAGTGTAAGAAGCTATTTCCGCACACCTTGCTTCCTTACAAAGACTTGCTCTACATCCAATGTCTCCTTTCCATTCCAAGCTTCCATGATCTTATAGGTTTTGAGATAAAACCAAATGATTCTATCAAGGATGTTACTATATGCTTATATAAATAAAATGTGATGGTGATGTTACAATATTAGATGAGTCAACATCCAATTAGAATCTAGCAATAGATCAATACATTAATTTGGTTATGTTTATTAACATGGTTCTTGAGAAATTCAAACCAAAAGACTTCACTTTTATTAATTTTGATAAATTGAACAATATTTTTTTGACAATTTATATATTTTTCCAAAATGTCAATTGAAAGGCAGTTAAATGATCAGTCAGGGGTGACTGTCAAATTCCAGGCCTTTTGTCGACCTTTCTAAAAAAACCACAATATATATTTGTCACGATTTATGAGATAGTTAAGTAAAGGTTCCACTTTTGGAGAACAGACAAGATATTTAAGCCCCGATAAACGGGACAACCACCGAGCGGGACTGTCTAGACTTTTCTCTAGTTTATTCCGTCCATATAACACCTCGTCCAGCCGAAACTAGTCTTCTTGTAAATTCCGGTTATTCATTGGTCTTGTCAATTACGTGTTTATGAAGAGTCATTTCTTATTGGCAATTCCGTCCATATGATAAGCAATACGGTTGAAAGTAAATAATAGTTATGATAGATTTCCCCGTAATATTAAATTTGGTATATTAGTTTAAATTGTTTATAAAAGATACGTTTGCGTCGACATTTGGTAAGCTAGATTCAGAATAGTATTGTACAGAGGAATACGAAATGGAAGTCCATCCATCGAATTTTAGATTGCTGTGTACGCTTTTGCTAGAGATGGCTTATCTTTTGGAGGGAGGCTGTGCTTTAGGAATTGGCGGGCACAGTCGGATGCCATCAATTCTGAGGAAGAATCGACTGCGTGGTAGTTTTCTGGAGAAGTTAAAGAGATCTGGAGTATCAAGTCTAAGTATGGCTTCGTATGAGGCATACAACTACACCCAAGTTATAGACCATTTTGGATACAGGCCAGAGAGCTATCAAACCTTTCCCCAACGATATTTCATAAACAAGTCCAACTGGGGCGGCGCTCAAAACAATTCTCCCATATTTGTATTGTTGGGTGAGGAAGTTGACATCACAAACGACTTAGACGTGGGCATCATGATAGATCAGGCTCCGAACTTCAAAGCTCTTGCGGTCTACATAGAGGTAATACTACAGTTTCTCATTAATTCCGTATCCTGTGCGTGTTATGTTACAGAATAAGTTCAGTAGGTTTAGTCATTTTTTTTTTGCTTTTGCTTTGATAACTATGTATGTTATTAGGACTAATTGTTGTAAGGTATGTAGCACCGTTATTATGGGACGTCAATGCCATTTGGGGGAGAGGAGTGGGCATATGCAAATGCGAGCACAATGGGTTATTTCACATCCACGCAGGCCTTAGCCGATTATGCGACCGTCATTGTCCATTTGAAGAAAACATTAAACGCCGAAAATTGTCCGGTCGTAGTGTTTGGTGGATCCTATGGTGGAAGTAAGTAGGATTTCTTTCACATGAACCAATATTCTCTGTTGGAAGTATGTAGGATTAAATGATATTCTCTGTTGGAAGTAGGATTAAATGATATTCTCTGTTGGAAGTGGGTGGGATTCAATCATTGAAATGGTATTGTGCAGTGCTAGCTGCATGGTTTCGGCTCAAGTATCCGCACTTAACAATCGGCGCCCTCGCATCATCTGCACCTCTCCTTTACTTCGACGACATCACTCCCACTTATGGTTATGGTAGCGTTGTCACCAACGATTTCAGAGTATGTTCATTCATCTCTTTCAGCTTTATCTCACTCTTCTTATCATTAAATTTGACTTCTGAATATATGGCGTAGAACGCAAGCGACATCTGCTACAGAAGAATTAATGAATCGTGGGATATGATGGACAAAATCGCGTCTAGCCCTCAAGGCTTGCTAAACCTAAGCAAACTATTCAACACTTGCGAGTAAGTAATAACAACGCACTCTTCACACCATGAATTAAGCATACCGGTAATCAAAATATCTTGACCGGGTATTCCTGCCGCAGAAATATTACGGATACGGGCGCCCTTTTCGATGTGCTTGAATCAATGTACAAAAGCACAGCACAGTATAACTTCAAACGAGTTGAAGGAGTAAATACGCTACCCAAACCTTCGCGCCATACCAATTTTATTGCTTATTAACTTAGTTCTATTATGTAACCTGTGAGCTGTGCTTACTGCAGATCTGCCACGTCATCAATAGCCTACCTGGAGATGCAGACACTGTTAGCAGAATAGCTGCTGCAGCAAATTTTCGAAACGAAGACCAATGCTTGGATTTGAGTCCATTCAATTATCCCGGATGGGACTGGCAGGTCTCTGAGAATTCTTTCTTTTATTAGAACGAAATGAAATTAGGCTGCCCGTCTAACAGCTTTTCTTAATCCGCAGACTTGCACTGAAATGGTGTTTCCAATAAGCAATCCTCCTGGCACGACAATGTTACCGCCCTCGGTCTTTGATATCAAGTCGTATTCCAGGGAATGCTACCTTAAATACGGAGTCCTGCCACGCCAACACTGGGCTACAACTGAATTCGGAGGACACGTATGTAAATTTTAATCCGCTATCCAATTTTGTTGGAAAATGTTACAGTCAAGCTACATCTTATTCAAAGTTTAATTACAGTTAAACAGACAGGACAATTTCGTTCAGGATTGATTTTTATTAAGATAGCCTTGGTTATAATTAACGTGCAGGACATAAAAAGAGTGTTGAAAGATTTTGGTAGCAATATCATTTTCTCCAATGGGTTAAGAGATCCATGGAGCAGTGGAGGGTATGCGAATCTTCTCTTTAGATTTCATGCCCATTAATCTTTGTATTAATTTTTACTTCGTTACTAATCTACTTAATTGGGCATGTTGTGAATGGAATTTCAGTGTGTTGGAGAATATTTCTGAAAGCATTGTAGCTATCCACACCAAAGAGGGTAAATTTAGATTTTTTATTTTTATATTTCTTTCCGCATTAAATAGAAATACTATTATCTTATAAGAATTGAATGTCTCGCAGGAACGCATTGTGAAGACATTGCATTACCAAGTGCTACTGACGATCCAGTCTGGCTGAAAGAACAACGACGAAAAGAAATAATGATTATTCAAAAATGGATTAACGATTATAAAAACTAATTTGAATTGTTTGTCCCATCCAAACTGCGTTCTCCATCGAATTAAATCATTTAAAAGTGGTGACTATTGAAGCTCTTTGATGACAATTAAACGTCAACTATAATCATCCATTTTGAATTCGTATCCTTTAGCTGTTTGATATTTTGATATTGTTAGGCCCTTGAAAGCTTGTTGGAGCTTTACATTGTAGTTGACGTTGCATTTTGTGTATGGTTGACATTCTCTTAGAGGCGGCGAACATTTAGACATTAAAAGAGTTCTAAGTATGAGTATTTAAAGGTGTGAATGGATAATTTTATTAGTCGAGTATTGTATATTTATATTTTTAGTTGAAGTTATTGTAGTACTGTGCTGATAAAATTATTCTGCCCAACATATGTGTTTATTCATTATTTGAAAAAACTTCCATTACTATTTTGTATAAATTTTGTAATACAATAATTTAAAAGATTTTTCGATGATAATATATCAAAAAAATATTTCTGATGAAATGTATCATTAGTCCATTTAAACATTAAGAAAATGATGATAAGAGCATAATATAGTGATCAATTCACAACGTTGTTGTGGTGGACACCAAGGTTGAAACTCATATTGGGTCACTGAGCTCGTAGGTCATGTGCCTTTGTTGGGCTAATGAGCTCATAAAATTGTGTCTTGGCTAGGCTTGTTTTTCTTGCAAATTATGGGTCTTCGCTAGCTGTTGAGATTATAGATTTGAACAAGGTGATAATGCCTTGGGGATTGAGGCCCCTAGTAGTGGTCTCGGTGATAAAGTCAATTGGGAAGAGATCCCCTATAAGTTGTCTCTCTAGTCTTAGATTAGGCTAAAAACCTGAGTTATCAAATCTAAACAATTTAAACATTTAGAGAAACTATTTTTCTCGAGTATAAATATCAATTTTAAAGTTACTCTACTTTCTTAAAATCTTATCAATTAAAATCATATGGTATTTGTACATAGGAGAAATGATCATTACGCAACTTCACAGAAGATTGTGTCATTTGTTAATATGTAATTAAATTAAAATGTTCTTTTATAATAGACACAAAACTAAATAGAAATTAACATAAATGTACATATTTCTACATTACAATATAATATATTAGATTTTGTGACTAATATGTTATCCCTAAATTAAGGATGTAATTGAGATCAACTTAATATCAATTGTTCATATTATAAATATGATATGACATGTAATTGTTTATTCACCTTCAATTTCAAATTACATAGCATTCATTCTCATATACTCTTACCTAATTAGTTAATGAAATTTCCATAATCCAAAGGGAAGGCTTCCAACATGTATTAAAAGTATTTCTTTAGAATATTTGTGTGTTATCAAGTGAGAAAAATACTAAAATGCTAAAAAGATATAGCACCCACAAAACATCATCATTTATGATGGAACACTAAAATTTTCATTATAATTAACTAATTAGAACTTTAAATAATCAATTTAAGCCATGAATTTTTTCAAGCCCTTTTTAGGATGAATTTTTCTTGATTTATTTTTAAGTCTATTTATCCATAAGAACTCAAACAAGAACATACAACTCTGTTCTCTAAATCTTATTTTGCATAAAAATTTAATTCACTAAATCTATTGTATTCCATATTATGTAAACTTCTATTGAAGATATGTTAATATCTAAACATATCTTTGTGTATTTGCACAATATTTATGAGATTCATCTTTTGTTGTGGGAGCAAAAGCATATATCAAGGCACCACATAATAGAGTACTCATACCAAACTAGTAAATGAAAAATGCCATTCATACTCCTTGAAAAAAGAAATATTGCTATGTTATATGGAATGCCATATTATGAATATTGAACATATGGTGGATGACATTTTACAAGAGACTTTTACATAATTTGGTAATTAAAGCATACACCTCTTATATTAGAGACACATCATGTAAAGATATTTCTTTTCCATGCACATTTTGATATAGCATGTAATAATATAATTACAAAAGCCAAACAAACCCTACAATGAAAAAACTAAATCATAAAACTTAGAGGACAATTACTTTCTTTGAAACAAACAAAATCATAAAACTTAGAGGACAATTACTTTATTTGAAACAAACAGTTTCAAAGGAGATTGAAGATTTCTCCACAATGCAAAGATATAATGAAAACAAGGAAACATTTGCTAACTTAACTTTTGTGCATGCATGCTCATTTTTAGTTATCTTTAGGCTATCAAACAATATATTTATTTCATTCAAAATAATTTAAATTATTTAAATTCAAAATAATTTGAAAGAATTCATTGACCTATTTGATGAGAGTATTTCATGCTTGGATAAATAATCCCACACTATGTAGTATTTCTTATCTAGCAATTTTTACCTACTCATAGTTAAATTTCAGTCTTTTTTTACAAAACATTTGTAGGCACATTCTCCTTCTCCAGTGTAGAATACATACTTTTAGTGGTTGAACCAAAGATATCCAAATCTCTAAAATTGTAATTGTTACCAAATTTCACTTACAACTCAATTTGGTAGAGCAAAAACAATTGATTGCATTAAAGGTGAAAGGTATTCCAACAAATTTCTGCTAAGTCTTAACCATTGCATATGAATGATTTCAAATGGAATTCAATTTTTATTATGCAATGTTTTACAACAGAAGGAAATTACATAAAATGCATGATATTGTTGTCTTTCATTCATTTTGTAATGAAAATGTATACAAGATTGCATAAATATTGTTGTTTTATACATTGAGAGGAAAAGAATACTTAAATGTCCCACACAAGCCATGGGAGTAGCTAAACTAATGCAACATGAACATAAACTATACAACTGAGATAAAAGTAGAAAAACACATGAGGAGAAAGTATATCCATCATTGCCTGTGGCATAGTCTTGTGTTGATCTTCTTTATTCCCAGCTCCTCCTTGTTGTTGATCTTTAGATGAACCTGCATGATGATGAAAGGATTGGGTTAGAGCTCCAAATATAAATCTCATCATATGTTCTATCAACAGAAATATAGCTTATATCTATGATGCATTTGATCAGTTGAGCAATTATCAGAAGTATGTAGGAGAGACAAAATCAAATCATCAAATGAATGTCAAATCATCATGAAGAGCACCAAGCTTCATTATTTTATCTAACTTGTTTATTCACTATGCAGGTACAGGTTCATTTATCATTTCACAATTCATCTTGTTCAATATGACAGCATGTGGAAGAAAATGGCCTCCCACAAGGATTGAGCCCAATATGCCGAGGGCTACTGTCATTGATGCCTTATCACAATATACCATAGCCTAGATAATGACAATCACTACTTATGTAGAGGCAATCATGAACATTTTGAACAGTCACCTCAAAGGATAAAAACAATCATGTCAAGTACTCACAAGGCAGCTAATAGTCAAATTCAATGCAAATTTACAACGCAGATAACAAAAGACGGGCTATATATACCTTCATGATGTAACCTCACAAAGTTGTCATTCTCCAATACCTCCATGAATCCTTGTTATCATGATATCATTGAAAGCATTCATGCCATAGGTTATTGGGATCTTACCACATAAATCATAATGTTTTATTATTTTTGAAAGAAAGGAAGACTGATACAAAGAGGGCAACAAACAATAAAGATAATGAGAGTAGCATTTGGTAGAAGGTTGTCATTTGTAATACTAGATTTGCAAAACATCATATATCACTATGCATTCACACATGAGACAACAATGATAGTGATCTCAAAGAAGCCTACATTTGCTCTTATGTTACTTAAGATACTCATCACAATCAAACAAAAGTTGGGGACACCATAAGCCATGTCTAGTGATACACAGAGGCTCCAAGATGCCATTAAAGACTATCAACATAGAGGAAATCAAAGCATATAGGACATGATGCAAATGTTCATACATGCAGTAATGCAGTACTGAAGTCTCAAGTGATTATGCCAAATATCATTCAACCCAACAGTCAAAGCTCATCCATGGCAAATAAAATAGAACAAGATTTACCATTTTGGTTCTGAATGTGGTATAAACGTACTATTAATTTTTGTTGGAATTAGTCCAGACAACTAAGAGGGGGGTGAATCAGTTGTTCCACAAATAACATTTTCTTCTTTTAATCTTCTTTCACAACTTACAAACAGATCAATGATGTAAATATTAAAGCATGAATCAACAACACATGAGCAGAAACACAATTAACACACTTGACACCAAGATTTTAATGTGGAAACCTAGTTAAGGGAAAAGCACGGTGGGGGTTAACCCACAAGATTCATACCCTGTTAAAAGTACTTAAAATAAATAGGAAGGCACTTGCCTTCGAGTGCACTACACAGAGCTCACTACTCAAAGAGGCTCACTACCTAGAGGAGGCTCATTGCCTACAAGATTTTATGTTTAATATAGAAAGAATGAATTGAGAAATAGCATCTTCTTTATGCCTAGTTCAATCCCATTAAAAGCTCAGAAAATTTCTGCTCTGCCCCAAACACTTCTTCGCTAACTCTTCATCATCTACTGCTCTTGTTCTTCTACTTCTCCTTTTCTCTACTCTACCTCTGTGTCTTTCTTATGATTTTATCATTTTCACACAAGGACTGTTAGCATAATATCGCTATTACATTGTCTACGTAACCGTTGGCTGTTAGGGTGGTTACGTTGGTTTCTGCAGTTACATTTTAACTGTCAATTGATGTGTTAGTTCCACATAGTATTTATATCTATTTTGTATCTATTTTTAATCATCGAATACATTTGCACTTCTTCTGTGTTACCATTAAATGGTATTAGAGTAGTGGCTGGCAATGAAGTCTTGTTGATTTGCAAGGAGGAATGCCCACAGTGTAGGCCAGCAGCGATAAGGAAGAAAGCACCCACGCTGAGAGAGGAATACCGCACCTGAGTTGAAGGCCTGCATTGCATTGCATTGAGGAATAGATCCTAGAGGAGGCTGTGGGTTTCTGGAGCAGTGTTTGTGTACATATGCAGGGATGCGGGTGGTGCGCTGAGGAGAATACAAGTTATGATCTTTGTCTCTTTCCCAATCCTAGCCTAACAGACTTGAAGATGCTGTAGAGTTCGTTCCTCTACCTTTCATTTAAAAACTAGTCTAAGTTCCAAAGCACTAGAATGAAGTCTCTCTGCAATCTACGTGGAGGAGGAGACTAGAAGGAGTTGGCATAGATTGCAAGAAGTGTGTCTTCTCCACACCATTGAGAGGGAGAAATTATCTGCAGGTCTGAAAGTGGATGTCCACCACACCTGATGCCAGCAGTGTGGCCAGTAATCATGCATATGAGCCACCTCGAGGCGGACGTGCTGTTTTAGAAAGCTCAGGCTTCTATTTTACCCTTCTAGATGCCCTGCAAAACACCGGTAATCTCCAATTTGATGAATTGTTTAGGCAAGGATTGCTAGATTACTTTCTATTTGATGTACAATGTCAAGCAAGGAAGATTAGAGCAAAACTAGACAAGGGTTATGATGCTGATGATGAAGATGAGGTAGAACGCACACCAAAGCGTCCCCATCTCACAGCACAGGCCTATCGTGCTCATCTCCGTGCCACAATTTCCTCTTGAAAGTGAATGTACTGTCAAATAAAATAATAATAAATTTGTTGTCTGGATTATTTTTTTTTAAATGTCTACCCCGAAATTGCTTCTTTCTAATACTCAACTTTTGAAAGGGCCAAATTATGCTGCATGGAAGACAAAGATGTGGACAATTCTCATTTTTGAGGAGCTATGGGGAATTGTCAATGGTGACATAAGCAGACCGGAAGACCCAGATGATAGGCAAAAGTTTGACAAGGCCAATGCCAAAGCATTGATGTTGATAACACTCAGCATCACTGATGAAGGTCAACCTCACATTCGGGATGCAGAAACACCAAAGGCGGCATGGGATTCTCTCTCCACAATCTACCAAGTGAAGAACTAGATAAAGATCCTCCATCTATAGTCCAAGCTACATACACTCATTATGCAGGCTGGCAAGAAAGTTGAGGAATTCTTATGGTGGGTATCTGAACTGCGAGCTGAGCTTGTTGCACTTGGAGAAAAGGTGGAGGACAAACTACTTGTCCCAATTACGCTGAGAGCACTGCCATCTCAGTTCAAAATCTTTGTCACCATGCTAAACATCACTAAGAAAAATGTGTCATTTGATGAATTGGTGAATTTGTTGCAGCAAGAAGAAGCCATTCAATCTGTCCAAGGTGAACTTGAAGACAAGGCCTTGATCTCCAGACAATCAAAAGGTCAAAAGTTTCATGGAAAGTAGCCACAGAAACAACAAGAACATCAACAGTCAAAGCCTCCAAAGGCAAACCGATGGTGTCATATATGCAACAAGAACAATCATGACACTATCAACTGTTGGTACAATGCCTTAACAAAAGGCAATTCAAGTAAAGAAGGCTTTTCTGGTTGCAGTGATACTCAGCCATCCAAACACCATCATCATCGTAGAAGGCACAAAGGAAATGTAGCGGCCCAACAAGATGATGCATCAGAAGAAGATGAACCAGAAATAGCCAACTGCGGCACTCATCACAATCTTGTCCTTGTCTCCCAAACCTCGCAGCCCACAAGGGATATTTGATTGATAGACTCGGGTGCTAGCAAGCATATGACAAGCAATCACAAACTATTCGATGCACTGATAGAACACCCTACTGGAGATAGAGTTTGAATTGCTAACAATAAGGAGTATGTTGCAGAGGGTATAGGCAAGGTCATCATTCCTCTTGGGACAAGCTGTTGTACCCTCACCAAGGTGCTGTATGTTCCTGGTTTGACAACAAACCTGCTCTCTATTAGTCGGCTTCTGAACCACAAATTGAAAGTTGAGTTCCAGGTGAAGGACGGGGTCAAGACCTGTCTAATCTCAAGAGAAGGTATGATACTTGCTAGAGCATTTATGAAGGATAGACTGTTTGCATTAGATGATATCTCCTCCCCTACAGTAGCTCTATCAACCTCAACAATAGAATCTACGGGACTCTGGCACTATCGCTATGGGCACCTTTCAGTCAGCTCTAAACAAATGGTATGAGGTCTTCCTCCAATTTCAAATTCATTGCCTATATGTCCTGGATGCCTTGCAAGTAAACAACACCGAGATCCGTTCAAGGCTAGTAGCTTCCATGCTAAACATCACCTTGAGTTGGTACATACTGATCTATGCAGACCCATGCTTGCTTCATTTTCAGGCCATAAGTACTTCCAATTATTCGTGGATGACTTCTCCCGAAAGACTTGGATGTATTTTCTCAAGAAGAAAGATGAAGCCTTTGCCAACTTTCAGGACTTTCACAAGCAAGTTGTCAAAGAAGCCGACCAATCTCTTCTTGTCCTCCGGTTAGATCGAGGGGGGGAATTCACCTCCAAGGAGTTCGTGGCATACCTGAAGCATCATGGCATCAAGTAGCACCTAACTGCTCCCTATACACCCCAACATAATGGAGTTGCAGAATATCGCAATCAGACTGTCATGGAGATGGCTCAATGCATGCTCTCCATAGCCAAGTTGGAGGAAAGATTTTGGGCAGAAGCAGTATGGACAGCTGTATACCTCATCAATAGGGCACCAACAAAGATCTTGCAACACAAGACACCGGAAGAGGTATGGACTGGACAAAAGCCTTCAATTTCTCATCTAAGGGTGTTTGGTTGTACTACATACATGCATGTCCCTGCCAATAGGAGAAAGAAGACTGATCCTAAGACACTTCAGTGTATATTGTTGGCATATAGTATTACATCAAAAGCTTATCGTCTCATAGATTCTGAGACAATGAAGATACATGAGAGTCGAGATGTGGTATGTGATGAATCGTCATTCGATTCCTTATCACAGAAAGAAGAGCGACAGCCTCCTACTTCTCATAAATTGCTCTCACAATTAGATGATGAGCATGTGGAAGACTCTCACAGAGAAAGTGAACTACAAGGAGAGTTGTATGTTGATTTGGGCCCTCTAGAACACATTACACACCACCACCAGCACAGTCAACCTCCAAAGTGGGTCTAAAGTACAATCAGTGACTCTAACCTGCACACTCTTCCAGACACTTCGTCAGGAGTCAGAACTGAGAGTCAGACAAGAAATGAAGTGAATCTTGCGCTCATGAGTACTGTTGTTGACAGCACTGAACCTGACACAGTTCGAGAGGCATTAAGCCAACCTCAGTGGAAGAAGGCTATGGATGCAGAGTATGATTCTCTGATGAAAAATCATACTTGGGAACTTGTTGATCTACCTAAAGGGAAGAAACCCATTGGCTACAAATGGATCTTCAAAACAAAGTACAAGGCAGATGGATCTATCGACAAGTACAAAGCACGACTTGTAGCAAAGGGATATGCTCAACAGGAAGGCATTGATTATGAAGAGACCTTTGTACCCACTGCGAAGATCAAAACTATCAGAATGGTCTATGCATTGGCAGTGCAAAAGGGATGGAAGCTTCAATAGATGGATGTCAAGAGTGCTTTCTTAAACAGTGATCTCAAAGAAGAAGTGTACATGACTCAGCCAGAAGGGTTTGTTGATGAACATCATCCACACAAGGTATGTCATCTTATCAAATCTCTTTATGGCCTTAAGCAAGCTCCTAGGGCATGGTACATCAAGATTGATGGTCACCTACTGGAGCATGGATTCACCCATAGCCCCTTAGATCCTAATTTGTATATTAAGAAGGTAGGCACAAAGATTGTCATTCTAGTTTTGTATGTGGACGATCTTATTCTCACTGGCAGCTCAGACAATCTCGTTGATGATGTAAATAATGATCTCAAGAACTCCTTCGACATGACAAATTTGGGGCTACTTCATTATTGTCTTGGCTTGGAGATATGGCAGAAGAAGAACCACATATTCATCTCCCAAATGAAATATGCCAAGACACTCTTGGAAAAGTATGGAATGGTCAACTGTAAGCCTATTTCCACTCCAATGGAGAAAGGTTTGCAACTATCCCGTTTCCAGGATTCACCTCAAGTAGATGTCACTCTCTATAGGCAGCTAGTTGGGAGTCTTATCTACTTGACCTACACTAGACCAGACTTGTGTTTTTCTATAAGCTATCTCGCCAGATTCATGCAGGAGCCAAAGAAGTGTCATTAGGTTGCAGCAAAGCATGTGTTGAGATATATCCGAGGCATAGTTGATTATGGTCTGGAATATAAGAAGAACAATCAATTCTTCTTACAGGGATATACCGACTTGGATTATGCAAGATTTGTAGATGACAGGAAATCCACCTCAGGTTATGTTTTTCATCTTGGATCTAGGCCAATTTCGTGGGTTAGTAAGAAGCAAACTATTGTGGCTCTTTCATCCACTGAGGCTGAATATCATGCCGCACGAGGAGCTGTGTGCGAAGCGATTTGGTTACATCACATTCTAGCAGATCTAGACATTCCTGAAGAAAAGTCACCAGTTCTCTATTATGACAATCAGGGTGTGTTAAAACTTGTGAAGAATCTAGTTTTCCATGAGCACACTAAGCATATTGAGGTCAAATGTCGTTACATTCAGGATCAAGTTTTGAACCACCACATCCAACTCCAGTATTGCCCTACAGATACTCAGCTAGCAGATATCTTCACCAAATCTCTTGGTAGGATCAAATTTGAACTATTTAGGGGGTACATTTGTAAAAACAATGTAATAAGGGGGGAATGTTAGCATAATATCTCTATTACATTTTCTATGTAACCGTTCGCTGTTAGGGTGGTTATGTTGGTTTCTGCAGTTACATTTTAACTGCCAACTGATGTGTTAGTTCCACATAGTATTTATATCTACTTTGTATCTATTTTTAATCATCGAATACATTCGTACTTCTTCTACGTTACCATTAAGGACAACTTTCTGCAACTCATCCACAAGTATTTATATGCTTCATTAACTTTGGAATGAACATCAAGGTTGTCTTAACTCAATGCAGATCACTATACTATCAGCCAATCATAGCTGGGACTTGAATCTTCTTTGATCAACATGCTACACTCCAAAGAATTGTTCTTAGATCATCCGCAACATGCTTGAATCATTTGGTCAGCCAAGACTGGGAAGAATAGTAATACAAAGGAAGAAATCTTCAACAATGAGCTTAGTCTTCAATGCAGAACTCCAACACAGTAGGCACATGATCCAGAGACCTCCATAAGAACATTGAATTTAACAATAATATCCACACTACTCCAAATCATCAAAATCACTTGCATCTTCATCTGGTACCTCAAGAACACTATCTGCCATGACTATCACACTAGAAAGATTACTTGCGGATCTCCAAACCATGAACCACTTAAGTTGAGGATACACACTGACTTCCCAAACATGCCTCTAGATCCGCAGATCATAAGTTTTCATTGCAGAGCAATTCGGACCAATTTCCTATCACTCTGTCTCTTCTGAACACTAAAAAACCTGGTTCTACTCAGATGGCCATAGCTTCTTCAAATATTCATGTAGACCTCTCAAATATTAACTAGAGCTACTTCAGACGATCCTCTACATAGCCATATGGTCTGTGTACTTTTATCTTCATTCCTCTGGAAAGATCTACTTCACTGATCTGCACTATTTTCCCTTGTTTCTAACAAAGAAGCATGTTGACATCAATGACACCACATCATAGGCACATATTTGCAACAATCTCCCCCTTTGTCATTGATGGCAACATATAATGTGAAAAAATTATTCAACGATCAAGACAAGGATTTCTCCCCCTTTCTCTTATCACTTCTGCAACCACTCTCTTCACTGCTTCCCCTTTCATCAGCAACTAGGTTTTCACATGACTTCTCCCCTCTTTGACATCAATGGCAAAGGGCACATATTTGAAATCTTTTCTCCCCCTTTCTGTTTCAGACTGATCTCCAAAAATTGCATACTGACTACTCCCCCTGAGTAGTATCTCCTTAACAACAATCCATATCACAAGATATGGCTGTGAATTCCACCAGACTGATGCACCCTAGTGCATCTTAGTTCTGATCAAGAGGGGTTATAACCCCTAACTTCTCTCTTAGATACTCAAAAGTATCCTTAGGCAGAGGCTTGGTGAATATATCCGTAATCTAATCCTTTAAAGAAACAAACTCCAATTTGACTTCATTCTCATTTACCTTCTCTCTCAAGAACTGAAACTTAATTTTCATCATAAATCAGACTTCAAAACATTCATATAGCATTTTGTGTCAAGATCCCAAACCTAGGGCTTCGAAAACATCGATTTTCACTAGATTTAGCTTTACCAACTCTCTAAATTTGCACCATAGGCATGTTGTGAAGAATATTTTTGTGTTAATTTTCTTTTATCAAGGTAATTATTTTCTGCCCCTCCCAAAAATCTTCACAACACCCTTTTATCGGGCTCTTATATTGAAAATTTGGTGAAAAACTACACATTTCTGCTATTTTTGCCGTAGGGTTTGACCTAGTTTGCACTCCAAGTGTATTGTGACAAATTTTATGTATTGAAGTGACTGATATCATCTCTTTTATTTTCTATACCTCCTAAAATTAATCACAACACCCCTTTTTCTAGGTCTTGGAGTTGAAAAACAGTAAAAAATAGCCTATTTTTTGCTATATTTTCACTAGGGTTTGACCTTAAGTGGCACTAAAAGCATGTTGTGACAGATATTTTGATATTAAGTGGATATTATTACTGATATACTTTTCTTCCCATCATCATTTTCCTCACAACACCCTTTTTCATACTTTTTTGCATCAAGATTTGGCGAAAAAATTGCATATTTTGACATATTTTCGCTATATTTTGACTTATCATCATCTTATATTTGTATCAAGAGTGTGTTGTGAAGGATATTATTGATGTTTTGAACTAATATCAAACATATACTTTGCTTCCCTTTGTCAAAATCCTTACAACACCTTTCTTCCATTCACTTGCATTAGAAAAAGCACAGAAAAACAAGCATTTTTAGGCCATTTTTGCATATAGCCTTACGCTTGTCCTTAAACATGGCCTTTAATCACAACAACAACAATAGGTTCACTCCTAGACCTTACATGAAAATAAAGGCTCCTGAATCCAAAATTGTGTTTACACCTCATGACAGAACAATTGGAGACTTTGAAGGGCCTCTTTACATCACTGTGAAAATAATGGGAAATCATGTGAATGGAACTCTTATTGATCCTAATTGCATGACTAATATTGCCACTAAAGAGTTCCTTTTTGCACATCAATTAATGCAAGGTTCTTATGACCCTTCGAACATGATGATAAAGACACATAAGGGGACCTTTGAAAAACCTTTGGGTAAGATATCATTGTTGGTAACTATATTTGAGAAACATGTTGTACAATGGTTTAATGTTACCCCTACTTTTGATACCTTTGAAATCAAACTTGGAATCCCTTGGTTAAAGGCCATGAAAGCTGTCCCTTCAACTATCTACAAATGTGTAAAATTTCCTTTGAATGGACAAGTGCATGTCATTCCTTGAAATACATACAATCCTTTAAGTACACAACAACACTTTACATTGGATTACTTTTGGGGTAAATCTGAACAAGAACCAGAGCTACGAATAGACTTTAACTTTTTGAGCTATAGAAATTACAAAGCAAAACTTTTACACCCAATACCTGGTCCTCCTATGTAAGAAATGACAAAATATAAACAACCCGCATGTGAAGAGAACCTTAGACCAAAAGGACAAGGTCCCTATGCTGAGGTTCCTCCTCTGAAATTCTTACAAGGATCAGGAGGTCATTACCAACAACAAAATATTCCACCTAGACAAATGAGATTTGATCCTGGTGCTTCATCTTCTAAATTGTACAAATCTATGAAAGAGAAAAGCCCTATCTTACAAGAGATAAGCAATAAAACAAAATAAAATAGAAAAGCAAGAGAAAGAAGAAGAAGAAGACAAGAATATGCCATAAACCTTGCCTCTCAACAAGAAACCATTAATCCTAACATTCAACCAAACAAAGATGATCCTAACAATGAACAACATGATGAGAAAGACATGAATTGGGCTATGGTACCTTATGTCCCACATTCCTCTAACATTAGGGAGTGGGAGGATGACGATGATTTACTTGATAACGAAACCTAGCATGAGCTTCCTTACAGGTAAGTATCTCTAACCCTTTATCTCTCTCGTAATGTGCTTCCCCTGTGATGTGTTATGTGTTGTTTAGGCCTCCTAGGATGACCCCTGATTCTCTTCTAAGGTTTGAGATACTAGGAGACCACCTCTATTGTGACCTTCTCCTATTTGTATCATCATTCTTCTAAATTGTCTCTCTCTGATTTAATCATTGTGTGTTGTGTCTTACAGACATAGCCTTGCAGTTGGTGCCTTGGGGGTACCCTCCTAAATGACTATCCCTAAGACACTTGTTTCTCCTCTCTTATTTATTGTTTCCCTTCCTCTAGTGTTTCTATCTAGTGGGCGGATGACGAAAAACATTTATACTCATGCGGACCTAGTGTTCCTTTTAGGAGCAATCAAAAAATGGACTTAGCTCCTAATATGATGATGGAGTTGTATATCTTATTCGACACTTGGCTAGTGGAAGCACTCATGCTTTTCGCATAATGAATTTGATGATATTTTTATCTCATTTACAAACCTTAACAATACTGTTGCTCTATGCACCTTTGTTTGTCTTTGAATCTGGCCTTGGTAGTACTTGATTCAGAGAGCTTTGTGATATAGCCCCACAGTTATCCTTGAACTCTAAATTCATTGTATAACCTTGGCTCTTTGTGTGGTGAATCATATGTATTGATGTTGTTGTTTATCATGATGTTGTAGACACTAACATGTTTCTTGTAGGGATGTGTTTGTGGGAACATTTGGCAATCGTGAAGTACATGTCACCTCCGGGGGGTATGGGCTTTGCAAAAGTCTGTGTTCCCTTGTGTGTTTTCTTCCTACCTTAATGTGCATCATATCAATGCATGATATCAACCACCTTAAGGTGGGGGCATATAAGGTAAATTGTTTATTGTAGATGTTAGCAATGTGTTTGTCCTCAGGTGTAGTTTAAAGACCTGCGTGATGAGTGCATCCTACATCTTGATTTTGTTTGAAATCAATCAATCAATCATGTAAGCCCTCTGTGGAGGTGAGATATCAAGCATATCCTTTTTCTTAAGCCCTCTATAGAGGCAGGATGGTGTATTTCTCAGAGAAGATTGCATCGTCCTATCATTTTCAAAAGTCCTCTACAGAGGTGGGGAGCAGTTTTGTGACTAACTCAATCCTTAAGCATGTCTTTGGTGATTGTTGTGGCAAATCCCAATCGTCGATGTATACCTAAAATGTGCCTAAGATGGTGTTGAACCTAGAAATACGAACACTCCATCGCTTGTCTGTCGTGTTTTCTTTGTGTCTTCAAGTGTGTGTGTTTTGGCATGCTTGCTTTGTGTGGTGTGTTTGTTGCCCCATATGCAGTCTAAAGTCCTACGCGATGAGTGCATCCACATTTTGGGAGGTTTTTCATGTCTTGAATGTGTGTTACCCCATATATATAGTATAAAGACTTGCGCGATGAGTGCATCCTGTATTATGGGAGGTTTGTTTACTTTCTAGTACCTGCATTTGCATTTCATATATACGAGAAAAAGAAAAGAAAAGAATCATGTCTGTCTTCTATGCATCAATATGTCTTCTATCCACTTACTGTCTTCTTTGAGTTCTACGTGACTGTAACTATCTTATCTGTGTTTTGTGTCTGTTACTGTCTTCTATGTGATTGGTGTGTCTTCTCCATGCTTAGTGTGTTTGTTGTGTTTGTTAACCAAACTTTAATTCATGTATTGGCCTTGTGTCTATACATACATTAAAGTGGGGGCTAAATGTAATGTCAGAAAATGTCCCATTGTGGGCTTTTCCCTCATAAGGTTTAGCTCCCAGGTCTTTAGTGTGCATTTAGGACATCTTACATCATAGTTTGGCATCCCGATGGAATGAACCCTAGGTATCATGGCAAATGGGGCCTAGGGGGACCCCTTGAGGTTAACCTTGCCCAAAATAGGAGTTAAGTGTCAGCTTGTGACCGTTATTGGGGTCCTATGCTGACCTGTAAGTTTGAATTTATAAAATCTTGGTGGGAGTGTTTGTAGTTGGATATAAAATCATGTTTAGGCATTCATTTGAAAACTAGATTATGTTCATGTGATTTTGGCATCCTAAAGGTGATTCAAGGCTTTCATTGTGTTGCAAGAGAAAATTTGTGTTGTCTATGTGTTTGTGTTTGTAGATTTGAGCATCCATTTCATCATGGAATCAAGAGCATCTTCCTCCCATGAGATATTCACTACAAGGTAACATTCATTGTGTTTGTGATCATTATTCATTTGGTTTTTGCCTCTACCTCCCTAGGCACGCACTCTATATCTGACAAAGGTGTTTGGAAGACTTAAGTGTCCTTCCAGGGCTTGACTAAGGCAAGCTCCTAAACACCACAACCCCCTCCAAAAGTTTTGTGATTGCAAGTTACAGGTTGATGATACAGACAAACTAAAGTTACAGGAGGGCATATTGGAGTGTCAAAATTGTAGATTAGTGAAGAAAAGGACACCCTAGACTTGGGCGCCTCTTCCCTAGTCCCCGAAGTTCTGTGATGGGAAAATCTAGGAAGCAGTAGAAATAGGTTGCAGACTGAGTTTCCAGATCTTGACAAAAAGTAGGGCCTTGGACTTGGGTGTCCGCTCCTGTGTCCCTGACTTTTCCACCTTGGATCCCCAAAAATAGGTGCACTGTGATTTGTAATTTTACATCTTTCTGCAAAAGCATTTTCCATCATTCATTAGTTTATTGTCGTATTTACATCATTAGGGTTTTGATGGATAATTAACATAAGAGAATAAAAATTGATAATCAAATACCTAATCCAAATTTCCCTACATTTGTAAGTGACCAAGGACCTGATGGTGCTCTGTCATTCCATCCAAAGGTCCTTAAATGTAAAGGCTGAAAGGAGGATTCAAACACTAAACTAAAAAAATCCAATTTTTACCTAAACAAAATCTATAAATATAGCAACAATGCTACCATTGTAATTATCAAGAAATCATCAAGCTTTTATGTAATTTTCTATTCAATAATATATTCAATTGTTTTTATTTGCTGCATTCTAATTCATTTTATCTCAAATATTTTATTTATTCAACATGGTGTCAAAGTGCTCTTAAATCTTAGGCTATAGTTTGTGGGTTTTGTAGTGTTGGCTGTGAATTATACAGGTTATGATTAGAGGTTGATCACCAAATTTTTGTGGCAAAGAAGAAAGAATAATTACAGCAAAGAGAAGAATCAAATTAGTAAACAATTGGTGAGAGATTTCTTAAAGAGGGAATTTAACATAATGGATTCAATTGGTATTCCTTTACTTGCAATTAAATTAAATGGAAAAAATTATTATGATTGGGTGTGTCGTATGGAGATTTTTCTAATGCTTCAAAATTTTTTTGAAATTGTTAATGGTAGTGAAAAAAGAACAAATAGTTGACAAGACCAAGAAGATTGGGATAAAAGAGATAAAAAGGCAGCAACATTGATCACGCATACACTTTCAGAAGAAGTTTTTCTAGAATTTTTCCATAAGAGAAGTGGAGTTATAGTGTGGGATATTTTGAAAAGTACATATAAAAATTCAAGTGATGTATGGATTCTAACTCTCACCACAGAATTATGCAACATGAAATTATCAAATTCACAAAAGCTAGTCCCTCATCTAAGCAAATTAAAGAAAAAGAAAAATGAACTTGCTTCCCTTGGAAAGGATATAGATGAAAAAGGTTTTGTGCAAATAATTTTACAATGTCCCATAGGATCTTATCAATCATTTATAAGAGGGTTAGATACTACTGATAAATTAAAGAATATAAAATATGAAGAGTTATGTGCTACATTAGTGCAAGAGGAAAAGCGTCAAATCGAAGAAAGGGAGACATTTTATGATGAAGTTTTCATAATAAAAGGGAAACAAAATTACAAAAATACACAAGAAAATCATTCAAGAGAGAAAAATTGGATGTATGGCAATAGATACACTCCATCCAAGGTTTATAATAAAAGCAAATGGAAATGTAATTACTGTGGTAAGTTGGGTCACAAAGCAAATGAATGTTATAAGAGGATTAAAGATATAGAAAGGAAGGCAAATAAGTTGACAAAAAACTTTGATTCTAAAAGTAATGCTCTTTGTATTGCACTTAAACTAAATAATTCTTATAAGGATGATTGGGTTATTGATTCTGCTGCTACACAACATATGTCTTTTAATAAGGAACAATTTGAATCACTATGAAATGATATCAATTTAGAGAAAATATATTTAGGGAATAATAGTGCTTTAGAAGTTAAAGGAACTAGGAATATTCAATTTATAATGGTGTGTTCAAAAATGTGATGTTAGTTCTAGAATTGAAGAAAAATCTTTTTTTTTTTTAATCTCAAATTTAAAATCAAGGGTATAAAATAGAATTCTAAATTGACAAATGTTTAATCAAGTCCATGTGAGTAATAAATAGAAAGTGATTGCAATTGGTAAAATAGAGAAAGGATTATATGAATTCCAAGAATTTACTTCTAAATGTGGAAATGAGAATATGTGTGCTATTGTCAAATATAATGAGGTTAGGGCATGAGCGTATGGGACATGTCAATTATCAAAGCCTCAAGCTTATGGAGAAACTATATATAGTGCATGGGGTTCCAAAAATCTCATCAAGTCACAAGGTGTGTGAAGGATGTGCTATGGGAAAGCAACATGTGGAAATTTTCCCACAAGGTAAATCACAGAGAGAAAAAACTCCTTTACATTTGGTTCATAGTGATGTAATGGGTCCTTTTAGAACACCATCAATTGTAGGATCAAGGTATGGCCTTGTTGAGACATGGATTAGCTAGGACTAGGCTAGGAGACCCAAGCACATGACAGGTGTGGCTTAAGGGGGGGTGTTGGTGTTGGAAATAAGCCACACCCTGATCGACGATGGATTGGTCCAAGAGGGGCCAGTAGCTCAGTGGTAGAGCACTCCCGCAGTGAATGGAAGGTCCTAGGTTCAAGTTCTAGCTGGTCCATGTCTCAACATGGTATCAGAGCTAGGTTTAGGCTAGGAGCCCTAAGCACACGAGAGGTGTGGATTAAGGGGGCTTGTTGGTGTTGGAAATAAGCCACACCCGGACCAACGATGGACTGGTCCAAGATGGGCTAGTAGCTCAGTGGTAGAGCACTCCAGCAGCGAATGGAAGGTCCTAGGTTCGAGTCCTAGCTAGTCCATTTCTCAACATGCCTCACCTTTATTGATGACTATACTAGAAGAGCTTGGGTATAGTTTTTAAAAAAGAAGGATGAAGTGTTTGATAAATTTAAACAGTTTAAGGCATTGGCTGAAAATCAAAGTGGAAGAGCTCTAAAGATAATAAGAACAAATAGTGGTATGGAATATATGAACAAAGATTTCTTAGATTTTTGTAAACAACATGTTATAAAGAAGGAATCAACTGTCTCCTACTCACCCCAACAAAACAAAGTTGTAAAAAGAAAAAATAGAACTATAATAGAAATGGCTAGATGCATGCTTCACTATGGAAATATAGAAGTTAAATTTTGGGCTAAAGCAATGTGTACTGCAGTTTATATTTTGAATAGAATACCTAATAAGACAGTTTTGAAGATAACACCAGAAGAGGCATGGAGTGGTAGAGAGCCTATAGTATCTCATTTTAGAGTCTTTGGATGTAATGCATATGTCCACATTCCTGATGAAAAGAGGAACAAGATTGAGAGGAAAAGTGAGAATAGCATAATAGTTGGGTATAGTGAGGAGTCAAAATGATATTGGTTATATAATCCTAAAACAAATGAAATTCATATCAAAAGGAATGTATGGCTTGATGAAGATATTGAAAGTGAACATTCTCCTACATTATCTTACTTTCGAATATTGATTTAAGGAGATAAGTCTACTTATACTAATGATCAAAATCAAGGTGTGCAATCTTTTACAGGAGGAGAAGGAACACAAGTTGAAGCATCAAGTGAAAGTGATGATGAAGACACACAGAAGACTAGAAGCATTCAAGAAATATACCAAGAAGGCCCTATAAATATATTTGCTAACTATGCTCTTATGACTAGGGTGATGCAGGTTGACACTCCAAGTACATATGAGGAAGCAAAAGAAAAAGAAGAATGGGAAGAAGCAATGCAGGATGAATACAATTCTTTGATGAAAAATGGAACTTAGGAATTAATAACTCTTCAAAAAGGTAAAAGTGTGGTTGGTTGCAAGTAGACCTACAAAATAAAGTTCACATCAGATGGAGCTATTGAAAAATATAAAGCAAGACTAGTGGCTAGAGGCTTCTCACAAATAGAAGGTATTGATTATACTAAAACCTTTGCTCCAGTTTCTAAAATGAGTTCAATTTGTACAATAGTTGCTCTAGCTGCAAAATTTGGTTGGAAATTTTTCAAATGGATGTAAAAAGTGCATTTCTACATGGTGATCTTAAGGAAGAAATTTACATGCAACAACCACCTGGATTGTTAAAAGTGGTGAACATCTAATGTGTAGATTAAAAAAATCATTATATCATCTTAAGCAAGCTGCAAGGGCATGGTACTCCAAAATAAATGAGTACTTTATAGATTCAAGATTTAAAAGAAGTAAAGTTGATCCAGATGTGTATGTAAAACATAGTGATGATACAGTTGTTATTATTGTATTATATGTGGATGGCTTGATTATTATAGGAGATCACACACATAATATTGAAATAACCAAGAATCAACTAAAACAAGCTTTTGAAATAACTAATCTAGGGTTGATGCACTATTTTTTGGGTATGCAAGTATGGTAAGAAGAAGGAATAATCATGCTTTCTCAAACCAAATATGCTCTTGATGTTTTGAAAAAGTTTAATATGAGTGATTGTAAACCATCTAATACACCATGTGAAGTAGGATTCAAATTGAGTGCCAACTCTATTCAAAAGAAGGTGGATGGAAAATTAGATAGACAATTAGTTGGGAGTCTTTTGTATCTCACCATAACTAGACCAGATATTGCATATGCAGTTGGTATTATATCTAGGTACATGTCAGATCAACACATTGAGCATTGGAAAGCAACTAAGAGAATATTAAAATATATTAAAGGCACTTATCAACTTGGAATTGAGTACAAATATGGAGGAGAGCCTACTTTAGTTGGATATACAGATTCTGATTATGCAGGTGACATTGATGACAGAAAATCAACTTCAGGATATATGTTTTATCTTCGGTCAGGACCAATTTCTTGCAACAGCAAGAAACAAGCAACAATATCACTATCATCTACATAAGCTGAATATGTTGGTTCATCAAAAGCATCTCAAGAAGCATTATGGCTTAGAAGACTACTTGAAGAAACACAACATCCACAAGTTTGTCCAACTACTATATTATGTGATAATCAAAGTACTATCAAGCTAGCAAAAAATCCAATATTATCATGCTAGATAGAAGCATATAGAAGTACATCATCATTTTGTTCGTGATTTGATAGAAAATCAAGTGGTGGAATAAAAATTTTGTGGAATAGAAAATTAAATCGCTGACATATTTACAAAAGCAATATCTGAAATGAAATTTGTCAAATTTAGAGACTTGTTAAATCTCAAGGAAGTTGCTATATAGTAATTTTTTGTAATTATCTTCCCCATGTAAACATTATTGTGGGGTGTTGGAGATAATATTTATTTGATGGAATGTTCGAGAATATGGAAACTTTCATCTCTAAATGGAAACTCCCAGTTTTTTCTTTTCGACATTTCTCTTAGTCATACTAAGATATTCTAGAGATTTCCATAAATCTATAAATATAGCAGCAACGTTGCCGTTACAATTATCAAGAAATCATCAAGCTTTTATGTAATTTGCTATTCAATAATATATTCAAGTGTTTTTATTTGCTGCATTCTAATTTATTTTATCTCAAATATTTTGTTTATTCAACAATAAATTTTTCACCATCACAAATATTTTTAAATCTATTTTTCTTATTTAAGATTAATTTTAGAAGAAAAAAATTACCTTTATCATATATAGTTTTTAAAAGTTATTTACAACAAATGTTGCATAATAAAAAGGCGAGTAAAATAAAATAAAATATTATTTTCTGAAAAGTGTGAGAAAGTGAAACAATCAAAACGTACGGGTTAATAAAAATAATGTTCTTAAAAGAACGTGAATACCATTTTAATGTCAACCGGCGAGGAAATTCTTTTAAGCGGGGGAACGGGACAACCACTTAGCACAACCTCGGGATTGCCCGTCCATATAATGTCTTACGTATTCATTTTGGTTTCTCCGCATCGTTCTAGTCGATTCCGTGTTTACGAGGAGTCGTTTATCTTATTAAGGATACGGCTGAAACCAAAAAAAACCACTATTTGGGGTTTCAAACGGGTTTTTTATGGTGCGTTGTAAACAATTGGCCGGTCGAAACAGTCGAAAATGCCTGTACGGCAGGTCGAAGACTGGTGCAGGTCAAAGAACTGAGTCGAAACATTTATTAGGTTTAGTCAATTGAAGCAGTCATGGAAGAAACTGGACAGCGGGTCATTTACAACGCACCTGTCGTTATTTTACCACAAACAGTCAGCTCGTTATGAATTAAATTTCGTATATATTCGTTTAAATTGCTTACGAGTAAAAGTAGGTTTGCGTTGAATTTGGGAGGCTAGGCTCAGAATAGTGTTGTGCCGAGTAAATACGAAATGGAATTCCATGCACCCAATTTTGGATTGCTGTGTACAATTCTTCTAGCGATGGGTTGCTTTTTGGAAGGAAACAATGGTTTGGGGGTTGGTGGGCACAGTGGGATGTCAGCAGTTCTCAGGAAGAACCGATTGCGTGGTAGTTTACTCGACAAGTTAAAGAGACCTGGAATCACTAACTCTCGTGTTCCAATAATAAGTTTGGCCTCGTACGAGACATTCAACTATACCCAAGTTGTAGACCATTTTGCATACACGACAGAGAGCTATCAAACCTTTCCCCAGCGATATTTCATAGACAAGTCTCACTGGGGAGGCGCTCAAAACAATTCTCCCATATTTGTGTGGTTGGGTGAGGAAACTGACGTCACAAACGACTTATACATGGGCATCATGAAAGATCAGGCTCCTAACTTCAAAGCTCTTGTGGTCTTCATAGAGGTAGTATTACAGTTTCTTATCAATTCCGTATTCTGTGCGTGTTATATTAGGAACAACTTTAGTAGGTATAGTGATATTTTCTTGGGCTTGTGCTGTAATAAGTATGTTATTAGGGCTAATTGTGGTAAGGTATGTAGCACCGTTATTATGGAACATCAATGCCATTCGGGGGAGAGGAGGCGGCGTATGCAAATGCTAGCACAATGGGGTATTTCACATCGACGCAGGCCTTGGCCGATTATGCGACCGTCATTGTCCATTTGAGGAAAACATTAAACGCTGAGAATTGTCCGGTCGTCGTGTTTGGTTGTTCCTACGGTGGAAGTAAGTAGAATTTCTTTCACATGAACAAATATTCTCTGTTGGAAATAAGTAGGATTCAATCATTGAAATAGTATTGTACAGTGCTAGCTGTATGGTTTCGCCTCAAGTATCCGCACATAACAATAGGCGCCTTCGCATCATCTGCGCCTATCCTTTACCTCGACGACATCGCTTCCAGTTATCGTCCTTACAGCGTTGTCACTAACGTTTTCAGAGTATGTTCATTCATCTCTTTCAGCTTAATCTCACCCTTATTATCATTAAATTTGACTTTGAGAATATGGCGCAGAATACAAGCGAAATCTGCTACAGAAGAATTAATGAATCATGGGATATGATGGACAAAATTGCGTCAAGCGCTCAGGGCTTGCTAAACCTAAGCAAACTATTTAACACTTGCGAGTAAGTAATAACAACGCAATCTTCATACCTTACATTCAGCATACCTGTAATCAAAATCTCTTTACCGGGTATTACTGCCGCAGAAATATTACGGATAAGGATGCCCTGTACAAGCTGCTTGAATCAATGTACATGACAACAGCACAGTTCAATTCCAAACAATTGGATGGAGTAAATAAGGTACCCAATCCAAATTTTATTGCTTATTAACTTAATCCTATTATGTAACCTGGGCTTACTGCAGATCTGCGACGCCATGAATAGCCTACCTGGAGATGCAGACACTGTTAGTAGAATAGCTGCTGCAGCAAAATTGTCAAAGGGAGGCCAATGCATGAATTTGAGTCAATTAGATTTTCCCGGATGGGACTGGCAGGTCTGTAAAAATTATTTCTCTTATTAGAATGAAATAAAATTAGGCTGCCCGTCTAAGAGCTTATTCTTAATCCGCAGACTTGCACTGAACTGGTGTTTCCAATAAGCAATCCTCCTGGCACGTCAATGTTTCCGCCCTACCGCTTTGATATCAAGTCCTATTCCAGAGAATGCTACCTTAAATACGGAGTCCTGCCACGCCAACACTGGGCAACAACTGAATACGGAGGAAACGTATGTAAATTTTAATCTGCTATCCAATTTAGTCGGAATGTTACAGTCAAGTTATATCTTAGTCAAATTTTAATTGCAGTTAAAAAGACACGGCAATTTGGTTGGGGATTGATTTTTATTAAGATAGCCTTGGTTATAATTAACGTGCAGGACGTAAGAAGAGTGTTGAAAGATTTTGGAAGCAATATCATTTTCTCCAATGGGTTAAGAGATCCATGGAGCACAGGAGGGTGAGTGAATCTTCTTCTCAGATTGCATGCCCATTAATATTTTTATTTTATCTTTCTGCTAATTCAGTTAATTGGGCATATTGCAAATGCAATTTCAGTGTGCTGGTTAATATTTCTGAAAGCACTGTAGCTATCACCACCGAGGAGGGTAAGTTGGTTTTATATGTTTATTATTTATTTTGCAATGAAATAGAAACAGTATTATCTTATAAGAAATTAGAATTGAATGTCTCGCAGGAACACATTGTGAAGATATTGCATATCCAAGCGCTAGTGATGATCCAGTCTGGCTGAAAGAACAACGACGAAAAGAGATAACGATTATCCAAAAATGGATAAATGATTATAAAAACTAATTTGAATTGTTTGTTACATCCAACAATGACTTCTCCATTCAATAAAATCATTTAAAAGTGGTGATTATTAAAGCTCTTTGATGTCAATGAAACATCAGCTATAATCATCCATGCTGAATTCGTATCCTTTGGCTGTTTGATATTTTGATATTGTTAGACACTTGAAAGGGCATTAGAGCTCTACATTGAAATTGACGTTGCATTTTGTGTATTGTTGACATTCTCATAAAGGGGGCGAACATTGAGAATTTTAGAAATTAAAAAGTCTGCAGTAAGAGTATTTAAAGGTGTTATTGGATAATTTCATTCATCAAGTATTGTATTTTATATTTTTTGTCAAAGTTATTGTAGTACTTTGTTGACCTAATTATTTATAGATGTGTTTATCGACCATCCTAAAAACATTTAACCGTTAGTTTGTATAATTCTCAAATATAATAATTTAATAATTATATTAATACCCCAAGAAAAATAAGTTTGATTAAATGCATAATTAATAAATTTAAACAATAACAAAAAAAAAATTCTCTATAGTATAAATATCAATTAAAAGTTACTTTACTTTCTCAATCTTATCAAATTAAAATTATATGATATTTGTACATAAGGGAAATGATCATTCCTCAACTTCATACAAGATTTTGTCATATGTTAATGTGTAATTAAATTAAGATGTTCTCTTAAAATAGATCAAAAATTAAATGGAAATTGACATAATTGTACAAATTTCTACGTTATAATTTAATAAATTAAATTTTATGACTAATATATCATCCTAAATTAGAGACATAATTAAGATCAACTTTATCTCAATTGTTCATATTATAAATTACACAAAACATGATTATTTAGTCACCTTCAATTTCAACACTACATAGCATTCATTCTCATATACTCTTGACTGATTAGTTAATGATCTGTCTGAAATCCAAATGCAAAGCCACCAACATGTACCGTAAGGTATTTAAATCAAGAGTGTTTGAGTGTTATCAAGTGAGAGAAATACTGAAATGCTAAAAGCATATAGCAGCCGACAAAACAACAACATTTGTGATGGAACAATAAAATTTTCCTTATAACTAACTAAATAGAACTTTAAATAATGAATTTCAGCCATGAATTTTTTCACGACCCTTTTAGGATGATTTTTCTAGCTTAATTTCAAAGCCTATTTACCAAAAATCTTAAACAAGAACATACAACTCTGTTCTCTAGATCTCATTTTGCATAAAAATTTAACTCGATAAATCTATTTCATTTCATATCTATGAAAATTTCTATTGAAGATATGTTAATATCTATACATATCTATGTATTTTTGCACAATATTCAAGAAAAGCATCTTGTAATGCGAGAATAAGAGCATACATGTGGAGGAACCACAAAATAGAGTACTCCAAAAATACCATCCACACTTTTTGAAAAAAGGAAATATTGTTATATCATGTGGAATGACATATTATGAATATTGAACATATGGTGGATGGAATTTTACAGGAGATCTTTTATATAATATACTAAATAGAGCATACGCCCCATTAACTTGTTTCCATGCACATATTAGTAAAAACCATAAATCACAAATATGTTAGCATGCAATAATATAATTACAAAAGTCAAATAAACTCAACTACAAGGTTATCAATAAACCCTAAAACTTACATAACAATTACTTTATTTGAGATAAACTCTCTTAGATGAAATCGGAGATTTCATCACAATACCAAGATACAATAAGGATAAGAAAACATTTGCTAACTTAAATTTTGTCCATGCATGTTCATTTCTAGTTATCTTGAGACTATCAAAAAATTCATTTATTTCATTCAAAATAATTTGACTTCATTCTAGTAAAAATAATGAAAGAAGTTATTGACCTATTTGATGAGAGTATTGTTAGTGTATATTATTTTACCTCATGCATATTCCTTGCACATGGGTAAAATACATGTGGCATTAATCTTAGTTAGGTGTCCTCAATAGGTGTCCTAGGTTGATTGAGTCAACTTATCACCACTCCTTGAGTATTGGGATTGACTTCTGATTCAACCCAATGACTCCACCTATATGTACATGATTTATCTATAATCTATCTCACTTGATTTTGATGTGAGTATTCTATTAGTAAATTTTTGTTTCTTAGATGGTATCAGAGCTAAACTAAATTAGTTTGTTGATTCAATTTTGGTTGAGCATGTTGGGATTCCTATTTTCAAGCCAAGTATTTGCAAAATCTTGCCAAATCCATAAAAAAATTCCTCTTTGTGCCTTTGTTGTTGAAAACATTAGTTATACCCGATTTGAGACTATTTTGAAATGAGTTCGATCCAGAAAAGGTTTCTATGTGTTTTCCTTTTTGAAGTGCAAGGAAGAAGCCCACAAAATGGCTAAGCCAAAAGTTTCCTAGTTTTTCCTTTGTATTCTCCACGTTTTTCAAAGTTACGGAGTTTCAGGGTTCTCTCTTCAGTTGTGCCATTCCTATTGGCTCCAAAAACTCTACCTTAATAATTTGTAAAAATTACCCAAGTGTTGCAGATCTCAGAGGTTAGAGTGGTGGTCTTTTGTCTTCTTCCAAGGAATCAGTAGGTAGAAGGCCTAATTGTCAAAGTCTAACAAGGATCCCAAAAGTTTTTTAATGTTTTAGGCATCGGTGAATGGGAGGTTTCTCTTCCTCTTTCCATTTTGAAGACAAAAGCATGATGGCCTAATCACTGAAGTTTGCCAAGGCTTCAAAAAGTTTCTAAGTGCTGCGGATCTCAGAGGTTTGGGTGGTGTTCTTCCATCTTCTTCCAGGGGAAGATGGAAGCATGAAGATCTGATGACCGAAGTCCAACAAAGCTTCAATTTTTTCTAAGCGTTTCGGGATCGGGGAATTGGGTGGTTAATTTTCTTCTCTCCAAAATGCACAATGTATGGTGAAGGCCCAATCTTTGAAACTCAATTGTTTCTGCTTGTTCCTTTTAGTCTTTAGAGATTGGGGTTTCCTTCTTCACCCTTTCAGAGCTCGATTGCCTGGTGGAAGCCTGATTGATCGGGGACTGACTATTTTGCCTTCCTTGCTCTTTCCATTATTCAAAAACATAGGGAAATGTGGCAACAACTTCTAGGATCGCCATTAATGCAAAATGGGTAGTTGAAATTTATGTTTTTATTATAGTTGTTGGGGTTGTTGGGGGTTTTTCCACTGATTTCATCCTCATATGTAAGTTGTGAAGGCTATAAGGGAAAGATTGAAACTTTTTTCAAGGGTTAGTTTTCTAGTGGTGGTTGGAGGTTGTGCAAGTTTAGAAATATTTCTAGGGCTCCAAGTTATGCCATGTCTAGTTGCAAATAAGTAATGGGGTGGTGAAACAGATGAAAGATAGTGTGTAGTAGGGGTTGTGCAGAGAATGTCTCCATGATTGTTTGTATGTATTTAAAGTTTTCCTCTTATCACATTTGTTGATAAGTTTGTATTGGGTATTTGAAAATGTGACATCATTTGAAATATATTACAAGATTTGTAATTGACATTTGTTCCCTACATTTGAATGCATGAAGTTGGTTTTGGATTACTAAGTATGTTTGAAGTACAAACCCTAGAATTTGATATAGCATATGTTTAGATTAATTTTATTTGTTTCTTCTCCATTGTTTTATTTTCTACACATGAGACTTTGTATCCCCAATTGGATTGGCACTGGTCTTGGCTCCATCAGACCAATCTCATATCATTTAAAACAAACAAACAAACATTTACCAGTGGTTTAGGGGAAGAACCATCATTCCTATGCATGCATACTTGCACAATTTGTATTAGCTATATAGGGGTTTTGTGACAACTAGTTGTTCTTGGTTTAGTGATAGTTTTGGGATCAAGATAACAAGTTGGGTTTGGTTGTTCATTGGATTTTAGTTGTTGATCTAGTTTGAACTCAATACCTATTAAGGTATACCCCTTGGAATATCCCTCCAAAGCCTAGCTAAGCTCAAATTGCAGGGGATGAAACCCACTCCTATAGAGTTGACCTTCAACCCTCCATGCTTTATTGATGGATTGATTATGCTTGCATGATGCTAGCCCTGGCCTTGTGAGTGTGATTTCATTCTAGGAAGTGGAGCTCTAGTTTTGGGTCCCAACAGAATAGGTGGTAATATTTTTAATTTCATTATTGCATAAAAATTATATTATTTTCTCATTGTTCTCTCTTTGTGACTATGTTCTCTATGTTTTTAAATCTACTTGGTTCGAAGGTATTGGAGGCAAGAGAAGAGGTTTAAATCTCGTGACAAAAGTGCCTACAAAAATTGGTGAACGCCTTTCTTTGAGGGCTGATGACCTATTAGGAAGGTCTAATGCCTTGTTTTTTAAGGCTAACAACCTATTTAGGAGGTTAAGTGGCTTGTTTGGAAGACTGAGAAACCTTTTATTGTGAGCCTTATTTATTTAGTGGTGGCCTCCATCAGAAATCCCCCATCCAACTCCTTGTAGCACCCTCCGCTCAACTCCTCATAGGTGTTGACAACATCACAACCTTTACATAGAGATGCCTCAAAATTCACCTAGAAAAGGCTTGTGAAGGGAAATAGAGGTTAGATCTATCACACTAGAAAGGAAATTCCATAGAAAGAGGTGCAAACCTCCTCAGAAGGAGGCGTCACTGTACAAAGGCTACAAGGCTCTAGTCTGCAAGGTTTCAATTTGGTTGCCATAGCATTATTTTGGATGCCCCTACACCTCATTGGGCCACATCATGATGCATTTTGAACTACCATACTTGCATTTCGTTGAGGACATACCTGCCAAACTTATAGGATAGTCAAGTGGTGCCATAGTAGTTAGAGGGTGGAGTGTATGTAGGCTAGAGAGTCTACCCTCTACATTGCACTGCCATTTACCCTATCATGGATGACCCTCATATTTGTACCCTAAATTGGGCTTTGCAAATCATTTAGGTTAAAATATTTTTCCTTAAAACCTTTTTTTGCAAATGCATATAAAAATTCTAGTGTAAGAATAGGCATTTTTTGTCTAAAAAACACTATTCAATATAAAGTGCTACATTTGAGGGGGTCATTTAAATTTGGGGAAATCACTTTGAGAGGATTTGTGGTTTTAAAAGTCCTTGTATTTTCACTTGATGAAGATCAAGGGAGAGGCCCAGGTTGGCAAGAGGCCAATTCTACCTTACATATAAAACCATTGTAACTCTTCTCTGCTTCCTAACTCCAATGAGTGGTTGGATGACTAGGCTCATCTCGCCAGAGGGAATTTTCTTTTAATTTTTGTGCAAATGTATTCAATTAGGCCATTTACAAGAAAATTATTTCTGTTATAACTTTTAATCAGTAGATTGAAACTGAGCACCTTTTTTTTGCAAAAGTTAATGTTTTCATATTTCCCATCTATTAGTCATATCTGCATTATAAACAACACTAAGTTTTAAAGTGCTACAAAACTGGGGGGTCTAAATATTGAATCAAGGGGGTTGCCTAAATGTGTTGATTTTCTTTGTGTAAAGGAATTGTTTTAATAAAGAAAGGTGGTGACACACCTATATAATAATATAAAAGAGTTTAAATAAAAAAAAGACTTAGAGTCTCATCTATTCGACAAAAAAATAAGGTGGGAAATGCCATCGGAAAACATGTAAATACACAAAATGACTAAAAGACATGCATTACATCATAAACCTTAGTCTAATTTAGATCCATGAGGGTATTTTGGAGGGGAAATTGAAAATGGGAGGGTGAACTGTGGTGTTCTTGAAGCTCGTGGCGAGCCTAGTGTAAGATCTGGGGTGTGATGTCGAAGGAACCTAATTGCTATGAACACCTCCTTAACTCTGTCAGCCAATACTGTCAGAAATTGGAAGAAATGTGCATTCAAAGCTCTATTTAAGACATTATAGCAGTCCCCCCTAAGTCCTCTTTGCATCACATTGTAGATCCACACTGCATGGTGTGAGGACTATAGGAGAAATCAGTCAAACATACCACCAATTGGAGCAAGCCCTTCCTAGAAATCATAATCCTCTAGGGCTTCCCTCCACCTTTTTGAGTTGAAGAAGGAAGGATGCACAAGCCTAAATCTAATTTCTTGAACATATTCATAGTCCTGTAAAATATCAAAGAGGTTAGAAATGAAGGTAACCGCAATCTCTGAGCCCTTGATCTTTTTGTCTGCATGTTAGAATAGGTAGTAGCCCAACATGTAGTAGATGGTGAACTCAACATTATCATAGTCGATATCATAGATCACCCTCTTGTAAACTATGTTGATTTCTCCTGTATATGTTGGCTCCCCATATAGTGTGGGAAGGAGGACATGGAGATTAGCCTGCTAATCCGCCATAAATTTAAGCTTGGAGCTGATAAAAAGTAGGATGAAAAAACTAGAATTTGAGAGCGGGTGTGCTAAAACATCCTCCAAATGGTGATTAAATAGGATGGCTCCTCATGAGAATGGGAAGTATCCCCACATCATGGAGATTAAAACTGGTGTGTTGTGATGTACTCTTCTTTGTGTTACATGGCTCTTGTGATATACACCTCATTGATGAGGTTGTATTGAATGACAGAGAAGCATTTACCTCATGGTGTGGACAAGACCTCTATAATGGATTTACATGCTTGTTATTGTCTCGATTCTTACTATTCTATGATCCTTGGGAATTAATTTGATCGTGGCCAAAGGATTATGCCTAGATTTGGTTATGAATGGAAGTCTATGGCGTCCTCGAGTGTAATACCTATCAATGGATCCATCCATAAATGCCTTCCATGCAAGAGCACTCCAATGGTCCTTAGACATGACAAGAGGTGGATTGCATTACTAACCCACTTTGTGGCTAATGCAGATAAGAGGGGTGACAAGACCTCTAAGAATGCATGTTGCATTTAGTCTTTTCGTTGTGAGGTGACATCTCTAACACGAGTAGGTTGTCCACCTGGTCAAGTCCTTTTAGGTAATTTGGAGAGAAGACTAATCTGGGAGCCTTTTGGTTGATAGCCACATTTTCTAGCTAATCTGCCACCTAATTCACCTCCCTATAGCAATGAATAATCTAAAAATTGTCAAAAGAAGTTAGTAGAATACTTGAATGTTGGATTAAATAATCAATTTTCCATTGGGAGTCTATCTCTTTTTAATGGCAATTATGATAATCTGGGACTCTCCCTCAATCTAGATGTTCTTTAACATGTACTCAATAGCTAGTCTGATGTCATTGAGGAAAGCTAGAGCTTATGCATGGTTATTTGTGCCTTGTGGGATCTTTGTCACCTTTGCCACCACTTACCTTCCATAGGTGTCTGGTGATACATCCTATACCAGATGGTCCCGGGTTGCCTCTACACGCTCCAGCTATATTTAACATAAAAAATGGATCTATGGGTGGTATCCATCTGATTGAGAGCCATGAAGTTTTGTTTAGGGAGGTTTGATTCTTAGGTGTCACAAAAGGGAGTTGTAGTTGGTTCCACTTCTGAAGAGTTTGACTGTCCCACTTCATGAACTTTGTACTAGAGGAAGCTCTGGACCTTACTCTAACATTCACAACTTTTGCAATGGCTAAAGATATATCTGCTAGGACCTTATCTATGGGTCATTTAGTCTTCCTAAATATCCTATAATTTCTTTCCTTCCAAATCCCCCATATCACCATACACAAGCAAACTTCCCATAGGCATGCAAGTGTGGAGTCCTGGTTCAAGATTGGCCAAACTCTTGAATAACTCTAGCACTGATCTGGGTAGTGGAGCACTCCAATTAAGATTTTCCTTGCACCAATTCCAACATTTGATGTTGAACAAGCCCATTGGAGGAGTAGGTGATTTATGTCCTCCTATTCTTCACAAAAGACAAAATTAAAAGTTAGACGTATGCTAAGCTTGTTAAGTCTATTCCTCATTAAAATTTTGTCATTTAATGCTAGCTAAGAAAAAGCCACCACTTTTGGTAGTGTATCCACATTCCAATAGAGATTGTAAAGCCAATCTGATTTTGAGGAGGTGGATAAACATATATATCCCTATTTGACTGAATATTTTCCTAAACTATCTGCACTCCATACAAGCTTATTTTTAAACTTGCTTTTGAACACCTTTCTATTTGAGAGGATGTCTTGTAGAATCCTCTACTACTTTGAAGGGAAGGTGCAACTGTCAAATCTTTTCCACTTGATATCACCAAATCTACATTCTTGAGTTGGTCACCAATAATCACTAATCTTATTTCCCCAATGTTGTGTAAGATAGATCTTTGCCTCAACAAGGTTCATCCTTAAGGATAATTTTGGCCATCCATTCCATGAGTCCTCCCAAAAGTTTACCTTTTTACCCTCATGTATGAGCCATGATAGATGTGTCCCAATCAGATCTCAATTATTTATAATGAAGTTCCAAATCCTCGAGCCTCTATGTGTGTCTTTCACCGTGAAGATTCTCTCCCTATCTTTTGAGTCCAGATATTTGGCTTGCATGAGTTTAACCCATATTGCATTTTGCTTTGTGTATATATGCCATGCTAACATGGCTCCCAATCCTTGATTCTAAAATATTAAATTGCGGATGCCTGCTCCACCCATACTTTTGGGTTTGCAAATTTTCTCCCAAGCCATAACATGAATTTTCCTTCTCTCTATTGTCCCTTTCCATAAGAATTATGTAAAATATTTTTTCATGTCTAATATAACTCCTTTAGGCACTTTCAGGTCTGAGAACATATATATATTGGGATGGCTACTAAAACAACTTTTAACATAGTCAACCTTCCTGCTAAAGATAACCATTTCCCTTTCCATGAATTGATTTTGTTCTGAATGGTCTAAAGGATTTTGTTCCACAAAGCTAGTTTGTTCATACATTTGAACGTAAATAGCTATTTGGCAATTGATCTTTTTTTTAATCTAAAAGTTTCAAGATATGTTGTTGGACCTCTGGAGCTGTATGAAAGAGAAACACTTTCGATTTTCTCAAATTTACCCTTTGACCTGAAGCTTCACAATATGTGGTGATGGTGTTCTTGATAGACCTAGCTTCCTCTACTATGGTGACACCAAAAAGCATGGTATCATCTATGAATAGTGCGTGTGAAAGGGTCTTACACTCCTCCAATCTCAATACCTCTCCATAATTTATTGGCATTGATTTCCCTAATTTTCCAAGTGAATGCCTTGGCCATGAGAATAAAAATATATGGGAGATAGGGTCTGCTTGGCGAATACCTCTCGAAGCCTCAAAGACCCTCGCTTGAATGTCATTGATTGGAATTGTGAATGACGTGCCTACAATGCATGTTGAGACCCATTTGCACCATTGGCGTGAGAGACCTAGCTTAGAGAGGACTTCTATCAAGAAGGTCCAATCAACCATGTCATATGATTTCACCATGTCTAATTTGATTACCATCGAGGAGATCTTTTTGGTTTGAATAGAATGGATTAACTCATTTGTAACTAAGGCCCCCTCTATTGTCCCTTTGCTGGGAATGAAGCCTCCTTGTTCTTCTAATATAATGTCTAGGATTATTGTGGCCAATCTTAGAGCCATAGGCTTTGTAATAATTTTTTAGACTAAGTTATTGTTACCAATTTTCTCTATAGCCCAAATTGGTAGAGCTAGAGTACATTCAATTCTTTTTAGATAAGAAAGTTTTTTAACATTTGCCTGATATCTTGTTTACATAGTTGGAGTGTTTGAGATATTTAGTTATGTTGCAGTTTATTTGTTCAAATAGAGGAAAAGAATTTTTAGTTCATCATTCATTTGCAGAAGGTTTCTTGAGAGATAAGTTGTTTCATTTCACTAGAATGATTATTCATTTTACAAATGAGATACATAAAAGAAATAAACATTGCATTGAATGAAAACATGATAGATCAAATGTCCCACACAAGTCATGGGAATAGATGAACAAGTACAGATATAAGAAATATAATATGCATCTAGAGATAGGAGTTAAAGATTAGAGTTTAAAGATTTTTAGAGTCTTCCTCTTACACTGAGAGAGTTGTACTTCAGTTTTTGTACTCATTATTCTTTCCAGTTTATAGAACATTAGTTTTCCTTCATTTGTATACTCATTTGCAAACTTAACTTGATATTGTATTGTGATATCTATTTATCCTCTATTTTATCTAAATTTTGTGATGGTTATGCTAGTATTTTATTTGATTTAGGTTGCATGTTGTCTTCAAATGAACCTTCATGTGAAATATTAATGAACTAAATATAATCAAGGGGTTGTGAGAGTTATAGTTCTGTGAACTGATTGTGAGTAAGATTTAGTAGGAGTTTTAATTATTGGTGCATCACCTTAGGAGTTAACTTCAGTTATTTGTTTCATTTCAGTTCACCTTCTCACCCTTTTCCCTTTGCAAATCATTTAGATTAGGAAAAAACATTAGGAGAACTAGCTCACTCTGGAGGTTCACTCCAAGTTTAGGCAACCCACATGCTTAGCAGTGTTCCCATGTGTCAATAGATAGTTAAGTTGAATAACTTAGCATAAGGTGCATATCTGATTGATAGCAATTTTTGGCATGCCCAATGGGACTCTGAAAGTATTTTTAGAGAAGTTTTTAATTCTTAAAGTTGTTGTTCTGGTATATGCAGTAGTGTTCTAGCCTTTGGAGGCTTTTTACAGTATACCTGGCGACTCAATTTTCTCTGGTCTTACATGTAGAACTAGTGCATTCAGCTTATAAAAACTAGATTTGGATAGATTGGATTGTTTCAGTCTAATAGCATGTTCACATATCACTGATATTTATTATCTGTGTCAGTGATCTCAGCCTTTGGAGGCAGAAAATCAAACACATTTGTCGACTCCAAGTTTGAATCTACTAGTTTTGGTAAGATCAAGTGCTGGTATGTTACAAAAATCATCTATTCATTCCATTTTCTAGCCTTTATATGAGTAGAAATGTCAACTTTTCATAGCCAACATGTATACCCATCCCCATACTATGAAAATGCCACTTATCCATCTCCATGTCATCCATATCAAACCAATTATGCTATTGTTTCTAAATCTTTTGCTTCTCAAAATCAGCATGCACAACATAATTGCCACCCACCCACCCCTGCTTAGCCTCTTTACTAGTCGTACGTGGTAGCTATAATACTGGTTTTAGTCCAAATACTTAGGATGCCTACCACATACCCATTCCTGTCCAATCTCCTAGTCAGCCAAAACAGTCTAAAATGACGGAGCTTAAAGACATGATTAAGGACACTCTGATAGAATTCATGCAGCAGATAGAGGAGATCAACAAGCAACTTGAGTATAATTGGCAACAGGAAGAGATGGCTTATCAAGCATACCTTCATGAGCAGGAGTTGGAAGCATTAAAGACATAGTTTGAGCGGGAGGTAATAGTGAAAGAGGAGCAGATGAGAGTTTTTCTCACTCAAACACAAAGGCATGAAGCCCAAGCAACTCATATCATCCCAGATTAGTCTATCCGGGAAGAAGTTTGTAAATATCTTCCAAGTTGCAAACAAAATGAACCTCTTATTCTTGCCAAGGTTAAGATTCCCAGTTTCAGAAATCCTTTACCCTTGCGATGACCTAGGTTGGTACAGTCTGAACTTGTTATGCTTCAAAACCAACCACTTGAAGAATCCTTTTCCCTCTAAGAGATTGGTTTTGAATGTAAACAAACTCCCTAGGAAATCAAAATCCCAAGTTTCAGAAGTTCTGATTTTGCTCAGGAGCTTGTCTACATTCAAGACCAGCCCATCAATCCTTAGTTTCAGGCATATCAAGAACTTGAACCAAGTCATCAGACTTTTGAACAATCATGGTAGCCTTCTTGGACTAGGTATCCCGGTTATAAAATGTTGAATCTTGTTAAGTCTACCCCTCCCAAACCAATTCAAAATCAAGAAGCAGAAGAGATAGCAAAATTTGAACCAATCAAGATCCCAAGTTGGTGTGGTGGATGAGAGCAAAAGGTTGAAGAGCCCAAACTAGTCAGAATCCCAAGTTTTAGTCTAGTAGTTGAATGCTCTTGCATTCTCTTTTCTGCCACCAATTCAAAAAAATTAGAAGTGGAGCAAAAGTATTCTGTTGTTTGTGCTGCCCTCCCAGCTAATTATAAGAATGATGCATATGAAGAGGATTCTAGTTCACACCTAACACCAAACCCTTTGCATTTTGATTCATTTGAAAATTTTTCTAATGTTGTTCACAAGATGCATGAAAGCAGGGTACAAAGATCATAGGGCGAAAGTCTTCGGTTGCAAAGACAGTGTGCCCAAGTTTCATCAGAGAAAACACTGCATGATGAGGAGGAATATGTTGTCTTGTTCAAATAGTTACCTTGTTTTGTTCAGCTGGATGAAGAAAACATGCTTATACTAGAGATAATAGTTTTAGAATAGCATGAGGATCCTCAATAATACAAGGAGTTGCTAATTGAAGCCAAGCAATCTAACAATGGGGTCTTGGATCAAGAAGAAGAGTGTAAGCCTATCATGGAACTTACACAACTGGCTGCAAGCTATCATGAGGTAAAGGACATCCCCTTTTCATTAAAAAATTAGGAAAATTGTGAAGAAGATTTTCTTAAGGTCTCTATTGCGGACTTAGTTAATGTGCAAGAGATTGGTGTTGGGACTTAGTTTATAGTTGATTTGTTCGATGATCTTCCTAACTTTGAGTGTCAAAGGGAAAATTTATTTATAGTTAACTCTATGTAACTCATAATTGATTGTCTATGAATATTTATTTCCTCTCAATATTGTTCATTTCTTTACCTTTGCTAAGAATTTGTTAGATTTGTGTAAATGATCAGCTGTATTTCTTTATTTTGTGCATTTTCTCAGTTCTGTGAGAGCTTTCATATTCAAACCTAGTGTATCACCTCCATTAATTTTCATTTTTACCCCTCTTCTTCTTTTCATAAATGGTGGATAGATTAGGTTTAGTCTTAGGAATAGCTAAATCTTTTATTCAACAATGGAACTATTCTCTCTCTAGAGATTTGATCTCCCTGTAGGGTCCTACACTTGGAGATCATCTCAATGTTTCATTAGATTGTTACAGCCCTAAAAGCCTTCAACACAGGGTGCAAATCCAAGTGACAATAGGTCCCACCTTTAGTGTCTTACCAAAGACCTAGAGGCACATGACTTGTACCACCTAGGACCTCCTAAACATCAATGGTTTCCTGTTCCTCATGCCTCTTTGGAGTCTAGAGGAAAGCAGGCCATGGTGCGAGGCCCTTCCCCTTCAGTCCCTTAGTCCTCAGTGGTAGCCTTTATTCCTCCATCCCCTTCAGTGCCTAGAGAAAGGAAACCCATATTGAGAGACCCTCCTTCAACAATACCCAAACCTTTGGTGGTTCCTTATGTTCCTCCGCTTGCTCCCACAACAATGGAAGAAAAGGAGCTCATGTTGGGAGACTCCCCAGTTCCTCCTTCAGATGCTCTGAACCACTTTAGACATAATCAACTTGTGAGAGATTGTAAGCATTGTCATCGTACTATAGCTCATGAGCATGTGTCCAAAGAGGAACCCCTTCCCTCTCTAGTGCAGCCGACCCCTAACCCAACCCCACTACATCAACATAATTCTCTCCCATCTCCCACTCCTACCCCTCCAATTTAGCCAAACGTCAACATCACACCTAGTATCATTATCTTAGAGCCACTCCCACTACAGCATACCCAACACCATGTATTCCCTAATGTCTTACATCCTGCTACCATGGACATGGGCATTCCACCATCGCTGCCTAAGTGCAAGCATGGGCATTATCCCACCCCATCCTTTTAAAGACCCAAGTGCATGCCACCCTTGTTACCACATAGTCCTTTTTCTTCATCTATCTAGGTTGTGGAGACTTCTACTACACCAATGGCCACCGATCCTCACAATCCTGCTATCAGCATTGAGTAACCAACTATTGTCATTGATTTTGATGGCAACCCAGATCCATTTCCCCCAAGGAAGATATAAATTTAAGTCCATGGAAGAAATGCAATCCCTGTCCTCGATAGTCACATGATTGATGGACCTCACCTTTAGTGAGTTTTACCACGATCCTCCCTTTGATATTGATCATTTGTGTGATGAACTAGGCACTATGCCTAGAACTACCCTTGATGTGGTTCCTCTAGTGGCCTATCCTCCATCCCTGTATAATGAGCAAGATTGGGAGGTGGATGACCTGCTAGATCCTGACCCTTAAGTGCAGTCCCTTCGTTCATCTGTGTTTATTTATGGTTTACCTGTGTGTTTTGTAATCCCCATATCTAAGTATGATGTGACTTTTTATTTGTTAGCTAGATCCCTAGATGACCCTTGATGCCCTTGTAGGCATATGGATATAGGAGGAACATAAATGTCATGATATTCCTCTATATGTTGTGTTTGAAAATTTTCACAATTTTCTAATGATGCAAAGTGTTTGATGATTTAGCATCCTTCCATGTTAACCCAAAAATTTTATTTTGTCTTCTTGTGACAATTCTTCATTTGTATTCATAGTTCTACGTGCTTAGGAGGATGATGACAATTACAAAAATTAATTACGAATATTGTCCCACATAGATCATGCTATATATTGTACTGACTCCAAAGCATGTATATCCCTTTGAGATTGATGTCACTTGTCTTATGTGACACCTTGTTGCATTGCTCGATGTCATACCATGCTTACACAAGCCTTTGTGTACCATGTCTGCAGCATCACCTTGGTTGTCCTACTTGGGGGAAAGACCTTCATGAAGTAGCTCTTTGGAACATATCCTTTAGCCATAAGCTTCCTAAAATCTCTTGTACCTTATTCCCTTTTTTACCTTAAAATCAATTGCTCATCCAAGATGTAAGCAATTATTTTAAGGTGGGGCCATACATTTGCTATCTCTCACACTACACCAATGGTATACTCTCTATAACACTTTTTATAGTATATGTGGTCCTGAGTAGACACACTTCTTTAGACTGACCACCTTTATCTTGAATTACCTAGTAGACAACCGATCTTGCTAGTCATGTAATCTTTGATTTTTTTTGACATGTAGTGCACCTAGCAAAGCAATACTAGTTTGTGATGCATCATTTGCTATCAACATTTCCCATAAGCCACCTAGCAAACAACAGACTTTGCTAACTCTAGTGACCTATCAAAGCTTTTCAGTATAGTTCCTAATAAACAATAAACTTTGCTTGCTTTAGAACCACACCCTTGTATTTCTTCCGTCTTTGTGTGTTTGTATTAGATTAATGTGCATTAAACCATATTATTTGTTAATTGCAAGGGTTTTGACAAATAGTATTTAGTCTAAACCTCCTTTTATCATCTTTATATATGCATGTGTGTCTAACATCTATTCCATGTGTATATTTTTTGACCTAACACTATTGTTTAGTGGAATCCTAAGTTGGGGGTTTCATTTGTCTCACTTAGTAACACTCTGGATCCTCTACAATACTCATAGGTAGAAAAGGGTTGCTCTTTTTTTTTCATATTATCTACTTTAGCTTGCATATGCCCATATCCATACACCCACTAAAGTGGGGGCTAAATGTAGTATCATAAATTGTGCTCACTCACAACTTCACGCTTTACTTGGTACTCACTTAGTGCCCACTCCCTTTGTGTGTTTTCCGAATGCTACTTTGACCATCTCTAGTTTCTATACCCCAAAAATGTAAAAGTACCTTAGCCTTGGCAATGTCTTGAGTGATCTAGCCTATTTTAGAATTGAAGTTGCAAGGACCCAAGTGCTGAGTTTGGATATCAGTACCACACGCTAGTGTCCCAATAATGTTTTCCAGTTCGTCAACCATTTTTAGAAGGTGCATTTTTGTTTGTGTGGCACTCTGAGCTTTTCCTAACACCTATCCATGCCCAAATAAATCCTTTCCCAACTTTTCAATCCCTTTCCTTTTCTATAAAACCTTTCCACTTTTCCATTCAAAGCATTTAAATCTTTCTATAAAAAAGCTCTGCTAAATTTGCATCAAAATCTTTCTATAGTGAAGGTTTGTCGAAATAACTATTGAGCTATTATTTTTCTTGCCTCCTTGCTATTGCGGGTTACTGATAATCATCTATTGATGTGATTCATTTCCATACTTTGTGTTGTTCAAGAAGTTCTCATTCAAGATTACTATCCTCTGGAAAACAAAGCCCATCTTGTTCCCTTACATGGTAGTCTTCCGAGGAGTCTCTTGTAATCCTTTCTCAACCCTTTATCTATTTCATTTAGATTAATATTCATATTTTTATTGAATCTAGTTTCTTTATTGCAATCTTGTTTGTCACTCCTTGCCACAATCTTAGATACACTTAAGATTCAAAGCACGCACACACACACATGTATGTGTGTGTGTGTTGTTGAGATAGAAACACCAAAAATGATGTTTGACTAAGCCAAACCTCTATACAGCCCAACCTTTTTCCCCTTTATTGTGACTATAGGTCATGTAAGAAGAGGTGCCAAATGCATGAGTGTTTGTCCTCTCTCTCCCTTTCCTCATCAATTATTCTATTTCATATTTCTTACATCATTCTTATTTGTTTTTCTTGTTTATCAATTTCTGTTAACTAATAATTATACTTGTTGTCAACAAGGATTTGTTGAAATCCATATAGAGCGCCTAGCGTAGACATCCATTCCTTATGGTATCATCTTGGATAGTGGACTCCACCTTCTAGTGGCAAGTTCCTTAAGATCTATGTTTTTCATGTCTGTACTTGGATCTGTGAATTTTTTTCTTTATCTTTGCATTTCCCCTATTTTTCTCTAGTCTAGTAAGTTTAATCAATAATGTTTAATCATTCAATTTTGATTACAACAAAATGATATAGCTCATGTAGCCTTACTTTTCCTAATTGGATAGTAGTAAGGAAAAACACCTTCAGTGGCTAGTGTCCTAATGTTCAATAGGAATTGGTTCTGATTAAGGATAGTTTAGTTAGAACCATATTTTCTATTAAACACTTTGATCATGAGAGCAACTAGGATACATATAAAGCTCAGGGAATTCAAAATTTGAAAGAAATTATGCCAAAATATCTATCAAAATTGAATATATATATATATGTGATCATTAATTAACAATAGTGCGCCATTAATGTAGCTTATAAAGTGTGTTGCACATATGCTACCTAATGTTATCATTGATGTAGTTGTCATTGATGTCAACACTCAGTTTGGAACACTCAACTTGGATGCTTATGTTGATGATATACTATGATGGTGTGCTAATAGTGATGATTGTTAATGTTCATGGCTAGATGTCATGCCTTGTTCAATGTCAATTAAATTTGTGTTAAGTATGCTTGTCGTCAGCAGAGATGATATCATGATGATATATTAAGATGGCAATTAGAAGCATTAAGATGATGATTAGAAGTAATTCTGAGGTTGAAGGGATGATGTTGATGATATGTAGCATGTTGTAAGCTCTCTCCTATTGTTCCTAAGAAAGTATGTGTTGCTACAAGAAGACTCTGGGCTTTGGATGTTGGTGAAGTTTTGTCTACAGGAAATTACCTGGAAGACTGCCTGGTAAAATGCTCTGCATTCCTCCGCATTTGAAGATAAGCTCATGTGGTTTAGAAGTGGAGTTCAGTACATTGTGAAGGTGTTATATCCAAGAGGTCAAGCCATTATACCTTCAGCAGTGAAAGTTACAAGTGACAGAGTTCTGGTTTGTGCCTCTGGAAGAGTGAAGTGATGATGAAGGCTTGTTGGAATGCTTCGTATTCCTCCGGGTGTGAAGATTTTCTCATGCGGTTTTGTGAACATGATCAAATATGTTCAATGCATGATAATTTGCACTATCAAGTGATTTGGTGGTGCACAAGTTCAATTTTCCAAATGATAGTGAGCTACAAATAGTTCTGGATGCCTAATTATTCTCTGAATACATGTTGAAGGTGTGCACCAAAAAGTTATTATTGTGCAGAGTTCAAGGAGTGTTTGGAGATGTTGTGTGGGTCATGTTGACTCATCTAGGAGAAGAACAAGTAATGTTTAATAAACCATGAGTACCGCTAAGATTGTAATGACTAATGTGCTATAAGATTCATGTTTTCTTGCTTAAGGGAAACCTAATTGAATTTTGTAAAGCGTGCAGATGTTATTCTATGAAGGATGATGTTGTGAAGGATGATCACGACCAGGTTAAGCATGTGTCAGAATCTGCAAGGCATGTTTCTCTTCCTGGAGTTGCGTGTAGTTCACGTTAAGGCTTGCCCTACGTGTTTCATATTGTGTGATCTCTAGCTGACTTGTAGTTGTAATATTCTTGTTGTCTCTGGCTGAATTGTAATGTAATCAATGTAATATCATGTATATATTGTAAACCTAGTTGATCTAGGTAAGGTATGATTGCAAATAAGAGTGTGAAACGAATATGGTGTGTAATGCATTATGATGTGCAACTGAAGGAGAAATAGAAGAAGCAATAAGGCCTATCTTGATTCATCTTGAAGACATTTTTTAGACAAGAGGGAAGTGAAGAATGTGTCTAACTAATTGCTGGAGGTAGTGAGCCAAAGGCAAAACTTCTTGAAGGCTGAAAGTAGTGAGTTAGGAAGCTATAGAGAAGACATTTGAAGAAGTTGCAGATGTTGACAAAGCAGAAGAGCAATCATCAAAAGAGTAGTGTCAAAGCAAAAGTGCAATCATCAAAGGAGTGAGCTTCATTGTCAGTTTCAGGCAGTAGAAGAACTATCATGTTGTAATCATCTCTAAGTTTATTCTTAGTTTAGGGAGTAGTTGTTTCCTTGGATTTTATCCGTAAAACAACATCTATAGGGAGTTGTAGCTTCCTTGGGAGTGACCCTAAAACCTTTCTTCAGGGAGTAGTAGCTTCCTTGGGTTGAAGCCCTAAAATAAAGTCATTAGGGAGTAGTAGCTTCCTTGGGTTGTAGCTCTAAAACAAAGTTATAATTTTTATAGCAGTGAGCTTCATATATTGTAAGTTAATCCTTATCGTGGTTTTTTCCCTTTTGGGGTTTTGCACATATATGTGGTGTTATGTGTTGTTGTGCATTGTGTTGATCTTTTTTGTCTTTGTTAATGCTATAAAGTTTAAGTTTTGATTTACTCTAGAGGATTTAAGATTTGTTTGGATACTGATTCACCCCACCTTCTCAATATCCGGGTGTGTTCAACAAAGCATGGGTGGAAATCTGTGCAGAACTTAGACTTCGAAACTTGGTTCCAGAAACCCAAAGTTCCTGAGCAAACCGAAAGTTTGACACATAACAAAGGAAGAAACATGGGGTTAGAGATTCAAAAAGAATCAAAACCTTAAAACTAAGTTCCAAAGTTCTTTGGAAACTCAAACTTTCGTGACAACACAAAAATAAATGTCAGGTTGAGAACCAACACCGGACTCAACAACCCGGGAGTTTGAGAAACCCCAAAACCTGGAAGAAAAGGCCCAAAACTCTGAGGGAAAATGCCAAAAACAAGACTAAGGAAAAACACAAAGGGCCCCGAAGGGACCAAAACACAAAACACTACATAAAACCAAAAAAATGAAGAAGAAAATACAACAAACAAAAAGGGGTCCCCACATTATTGAACTAAAAAGATGGGGTGTGTATGCAAGGCATAACACCCTCCACGGAAAAATAGATGTTCTTTAGTACCACGTCAGATGCATCAAATCTCCCAATTTGGAAGCTAATCGGCACTGGCTATCGGTGTCCTGACATAAATTTACCTTCATCCAGTCGCCCAGATGGGCTACGAGACCTCCTCTACCCAACAAGAGGAGGGGAATCTCGATGAGTAGTGACAGCTAGCTGCCAAGAAACAGTTGAATTCACTGGCTGAGCTTTAGGCATTTTCACCACGCTTGATGCTCCAGCATCGGCGGACATCGAAACATTTGGAACCCCTCGGGCTCGTGGTCTTAGAGGGGGCGTAAAGGAGCTAGTGTTTTTGGCCTTGCAGCTAGCAACTGTAGACCAACCTTCATCTTCTTTTGCAGGAGGAGCCGACCCAGAAAAAGGTTGAGCTGAGGGCTTTGGTCGCTGAGAGGCCAAAAAAATAATCTGGAATCTTATTTTCGTTAAGACTTGCACCGATAGCAGATGTTGAGAAGATTGATATATTGGACACGGTAAGAGTGACGGCTTGGACCAAGCTGAATGTCCATTGTCTCCTTGAGGAATTGACAAGAACGATGCATATAACACATTACTTACATATTCGTTTTGGTTTCTCTGCACCGTTCTTGTCAATTCCCTGTTTACGAGGGGACATTTTTATTAACTATACGGCTTGAAGTAAACGACCACTATAGCCGGCCCTGTCAACATAAACAGTCAGCTCGTTAAGCAGAAGGACGGGCCATTTAATCTCTTCCCTGCAATATTGGATTTCGTATATATTCGTTTAAATTGCTTGCAAACAAAAGGTAGTGTGCGTTGACATTTGGGAAGCTAGGCTGAGAATAGTAATACGAAATACGAAAGGGAATTCCTTCCATCGAATTTTGCTGTGTACAAATATTCTAGCGATAGGTTGCTTTTTGGAAGGAAGCTATGGTTTGGGAGTTGGTGGGCACAGTGGGATGCCAGCAATTCTCAGGAAGAACCAACCGCACGGTAGTTTTCTGGAGAAGTTAAAGAGATCTGGAATCACTAATTTCATGTTTCAAATTAAAGTATGGCTTAGTGCTGATCTGGGATCAGCACTAAAGCACAACCCGGGGAATGGGATTGACAAGATTTTTATCTAGTTAATTCCGTCCATATAAGACGTCGTCCTCCATAAATTATTCACATATTCGTGAAGTTGTCTGCATTGTTGTTGTAAATTCCGGGTCTTGTTTGTTCTTGTCAATTACGTGTTTATGAGGAGTTATTTTCATTATTAATTCCGTCAATATGATAGACTTCCCTTTAAACAATACGGCTGAAAGTATATGATAGTTATTATAGACTTCCCTGCAATATTAAATTTGGTATATAATTGTTTAAACTGTTTACAAAAGATATGTTTGCGTTGACATTTTTGTTATTACCTTCCATACGGCTAAAAGTATATAAATGATTTTGATAGATTTCCCTGAGATATAAAATTTGGGATATATTCGTTTAAATTGTTTACAGAAGATATGCTTGCGTTGAAATTTGGGAAGCTAGGCTCAGAGTAGTATTGTGCAGAGGAATACGAAATGGAGTTCCATCCAATGAATTTTGGATTTCTGTGTAAAATTCTGCTAGTCAGCGTTTGCGTTTTCGAGGGAGGCTGCGCTTTGGGAGTTGGAGGGCATACTGGGATGCCATCAATTCTGGGGAAGAATCTGTTGGTGTAAGCCACACCCGGACCGACGATGGACTGGTCCAAGAGGGGCCAGTAGCTCAGTGGTAGAGCACTCCAGCAGCGTATGGAAGGTCCTAGGTTCGAGTCCTAGCTGGTCCATGTCTCAACATGGTATCAGAGCCAGGCTAGGAGCCCCAAGCACACGAGAGGTGTGGCTTAAGGGGGGGTGTTGGTGTAAGCCACACCCGGACCGACGATGGACTGGTCCAAGAGGGGCCAGTAGCTCAGTGGTAGAGCACTCCAGCAGCGTATGGAAGGTCCTAGGTTCGAGTCCTAGCTGGTCCATGTCTCAACATGGTATCAGAGCCAGGCCAGGCTAGGAGCCCCAAGCACACGAGAGGTGTGGCTTAAGGGGGGGTGTTGGTGTAAGCCACACCCGGACCGACGATGGACTGGTCCAAGAGGGGCCAGTAGCTCAGTGGTAGAGCACTCCAGCAGCGTATGGAAGGTCCTAGGTTCGAGTCCTAGCTGGTCCATGTCTCAACAGAATCGACTGCGTGGTAGTTTTCTGGAGAAGTTAAAAAGATATGGAATCACTAATTCTCATGTTTCAAGTCTAAGTATGGCGTCGTACGAGGCACACAACTATACCCAAGTTATAGATCATTTTGGATACACGCCAGAGAGCTATCAAACCTTTCCCCAACGATATTTCATAGACAAGTCCAACTGGGGAGGCGCTCAAAACAATTCTCCCATATTTGTATGGTTGGGTGCGGAAGATGACATTACATACCACTTACCCGAGGCCATCATGATAGATCAGGCTCCTAACTTCAGAGCTCTTGTGGTGTACATAGAGGTAGTATTACAAATTTCTTATCAATTCCGTATTATGTGCTTCTTCTTATATTACAGATCAAGTTGAATAAGTTCAGTACCTTTTTTTGCGCCTCCTGCTTTGATAAGTGTGTATGTTATTAGGGCTAATTGTTGTAAGGTATGCAGCACCGTTATTATGGGACATCAATGCCATTCGGGGGAGAGGAGGTGGCGTATGCAAATGCTAGCACAATGGGTTATTTCACATCCACGCAGGCCTTGGCCGATTATGCGACCGTCATTGTCGATTTGAAGAAAACGTTGAACGCTGAGAATTGTCCTGTCGTCGTGTTTGGTGCATCTTATAGTGGAAGTAAGTAGAATTCCTCCCACATGAACGAATATTCTCTCTGGTTGAAGTAAATAGGATTAAGTCATTGAAATGGTATCGTGCAGTGCTAGCTGCATGGTTTCGCCTCAAGTATCCGCACCTAACAATCGGCGCCCTCGCATCATCTGCACCTATCCTTTACTTTGACGACATCACTCCTACTTACGGTTATGGCAGCGTTGTCACCAACGATTTCAGAGTATGTTCATTAATCTCATTCAGCTTAACCTCACCGTTATTATCATTAAATTTGAATTTTGAGAATATGGTGCAGAATTTAAGCGACATCTGCTACAGAAGAATTAATGAATCGTGGGATATGATGGACAAAATCGCGTCTAGCCCTCAAGGCTTGCTAAACCTAAGCAAACTATTCAACACTTGCGAGTAAGTAATAACAACGCACTCTTCATACCTTATTTTAAGCATACGTGCAATCAAAATCTCTTTGACTGTGCATTCCTGCCGCAGAAATATTACGGATAAGGGCGCTCTGTACGATGTGCTTGAATCAATGTACGAGGGCGCGGCACAGTACGATTTTGTAGTCGTTGAAGGAGTAAGTACGCTACCGAAACCTTCTCACCATACCGATTTTATTGCTTATTAACTTAGTTCTTCGATGTAACCTGTTCTTACTGCAGATCTGCGAAGTCATCAATGGCCAACCCGGAGATGTAGACACTGTTAGCAGAATAGCTGCTGCAGCAAAATTCGTAAAGGGAATTGAAATCCTATGCTTGGATTTGAATCCATTCAGTTATCCCGGCTGGGACTGGCAGGTCTCTGAGAATTCTTCCTTTTATTAGAACGAAATGAAATTGGGCTGCCCATCTAACAGTTTTTCTTAATCCGCAGACTTGCACTGAAATGGTGTTTCCAATAAGCAATCCTCCTGGCACGACAATGTTACCTCCCTCCGTCTTTGATATCAAGTCGTATTCCAGGGAATGCTACCTTAAATACGGAGTCCTGCCACGCCAACACTGGGCAACAACTGAATTCGGAGGACACGTATGTAAATTTTAGTTACAGGTAAACAGACGTGACAATTTGGTTTGGGATTGATTTTTATTAAGATAGCGTTGGTTATAATTAACGTGCAGGACATAAAAAGAGTGTTGAAGGATTTTGGAAGCAATATCATTTTCTCTAATGGGTTAAGAGATCCATGGAGCAGTGGAGGGTAAGCGAATCTTCTTGTGAGATTTCATGCCCATTAATCTTTGTATTATTTTTTACCTTGTTGCCAATTTAGTTAATCAGCCATGTTGTGAATGGAATTTCAGTGTCTTGGCGAATATTTCTGAGAGCATTGTAGCTATCCCCACCGAAGAGGGTAAGTTGGTTCAGAATGTTTTATATTTATTTTTCAATCAAATAGAAATAGTATTATCTTATAAGAATTGACTGTCACGCAGGAACGCATTGTCAAGACGTTGCTCAAAGTGCTATTGACGATCCAGTCTGGCTGAAAGAACAACGACGGAAAGAGATAATGATCATCCAAAAATGGATTAACGATTATAAAAACTAATTTGAATTGTTTATCCCATCCAACAATGTCTTCTCCATTTAATAATTTTTTTTAAGATAAATTGATTATCGGAGCTCTATTATGGGAATGAAGCGTCCAATATATCACCCATTCTAAATTAATATCCTTTTAAACTAATATCCAATCTATAAAAAATAAAGGAACTTTAAATTGAAATTGTTGTTGCATTGTGTGTACGAGAACATTCATTATGCAAGGAAGCACATGTAGACATTAAAAAGAGTGAAATTCAATTTTTTTTTTTTTTTTTTTTTTTTTGCATTCACCTTAGTTTTGTTAATAAATATTTTGTTTTTGGGTTACTATTAGATACACAATATCATAATATGTGAGTGCATAATGGAATATTTAATATTAGGGGAAATAGTTAAATATATCGTTAGGTTTTAAAGGAAAGGGTAATTATATTAATATTTTTCTTACTTAACTTTTAGCTTTCATGAGGTCAAGAAGAGGAACTAGTTATGCTATCGATATAAGGATTGCATACAGATTTTGTTAGTCCTACATTGATGAAATGATGAAAGTGTTTGTACACCATACAAGGGATACATGTTTGAATCAAAAACATAGATTTGACATATGTACAATTTCTAGGACAACATATTAGGTAAATAGGAAATGACTCTCTCAATTGGCATCTACCATTTGAGAGTCCCAAACATCATATTTGTGTTTCACTTGGTAATGATAAGAAAAAAATATTTACTTTCCTTCACCATTTTATTTTTTTAGAGCTTAATAGAGGCCTTATTTAAATGATTGAAAGATGATGATGTTAAAGAGAATATTTTTAATTTTGATGGATATATATGATATGGGAGAGCAATTACATTTCTAGTTTCTTGCGGTTTACCCTATGTACAAGTATTAGTTTATTTTCTCAATGCAAATGTCTAAAGGAAGTCAAACAAGACTATGTATTCACATCATATAGTTAGTTTTTAATTATATATTCCATTGTATGGATCAATGCCAAATAATTATAGTATGAAAATATTTTTAATGTATTTTATCTCCATAATCTCCTATGGAAATTCATCCATGGCTTTTCTTTGAAAGTTGGGTTTGACAGTGATGGAAATGAAATATTCAATTACATGTACAAGGATTATAAATAAACAGGAGTATAAAAATGGAATTGAAAAATAGGTATCCAAGATATATGATAGAAGAGGTGATGTTAATAATTACATATTAGGAGGGTTATTAAAAATTTAGGATGTAGGGGTTGAAATGAAAATATCAATTTTATTTTAGCTTCTATGATCAAGAGTGATATAGGACAAGTTTGCTAAGTGAATTTGATACAGAGAACCCATGCACATGCCTCCCCATCCAATGCCAACTTCAAATTTGAAACTTAAATCCCTCAAAAATGCAAAATACAGTCCTAGTTAGCCCTCTAGGTCTTCAAAATTCAGTTTTTTCTGTAAATATGCACTCACATGTGCAAAAAATAAATAAAACCAATTTGAATAGATGAAATATTTTGGGATAGACCTAAAGTAGCAATTTTGGCTCTTAGTGAGGTCTCTAACTTCCAAAATGTAAAATCTCACTTTTTACCCTAGGTAGGATTTTGACAGGCTGAAAAGTAACAATGGTTGTTTTCCATGGTAAATTTTTGTTTGAAACCTCTAAATTAATTTTTCATGTTTATATTTATATTCCCCACCTCTAGGAACAAGTTTGAGGTTTGTAGGTTAGCTACAACTTCTAAAAATTGAGATATACCAGTCCAAAAACACAAAAAATGCATTGGTAGAACACTGTCATGAAGAAATGAATGAATATATTTTTTCCAATGAATGATATGGGTCCATTTCACCTAGATAATGATGAATAACTATGGTATTATTCTCCATATACACAGAATCAACCTAAAACATTGAAAATCTCATTTATTTGCCAATCTTGAGGCATCAAAAAGCTTGTTCACACCCTACTGGCATACCTGCAATACACAACCCAAATTTTCCACATGCTCACACCTAGAGATTGATGAAAAACATTATACTAAACTTCATAAATAATAAAATAATTTGAAATGCTTTGAAACTTCCTCCATTAATAAAATTTTGAGGTCTAAACCCCTACTACAAGATTGCCAACACATTACTTTAGTTTTCATTGAATATATCTGCAAACTCCAACCATGTTTACAAAGGAAGCTGACAAAACAAATTTCTTTGATATTTTCTATAGCTTTTCTTGAGCGCTTGAGGCTCTCTTACATTCACACACACCTCTCCTTTCCCATACCTTCCTTTTTTTCTCTTACATGCTCCTAGGAGTAGTTATGTGCTCCAAAAACCTAACCTAAGTTGGTAACTCACTTACAACCCCACTTGGGTGGGTTAAGAGGTTCATTATAATATTATTTTCCCTTTCACAATATTTTCAACCTCCTTAAATAACATTACTAACTTTTGATCTCGTAGGACTCCTTAACAAATTCAAATATTTAAGCATAGTCTTTTGTAAGGAAACTCCTCTAGAACTTATTACATACTCAAAAGGATCCCATTGAGTGGGCATCCATGCTAAAACACCAAAATGGACCTCTTCATGAGCTTTCATATCAAAATCTAAAACTTACATTTTCAGGTTGGTAGGTGCTCCTGCATCATACTCCCTAGGTGGGAGAAATTTGAGTTCCATCTCAAATGATAGTCTTCCTTTTTTTTCCTCTTTTTCTAATGGTGTTGCATTCATAGCTGTTCTCTTTGTCTAACTCTGAATCTTGCTTCCTTATACGTGTCTTCATATTGTCTCTTTTCTTGTGGCTTTCTTCCTTAGCATAGTGTTGCATCTTTCTATCTCTTTCTCTTCTCAACATCTTAGTTTTCTTGTCTTCTTATTCTTCTCACCTGGTCTATTTACACCCCTTTCCAAGTATTTTCACCTTTGAACTTCTTTTTGATACCTCACCTAGGCTTCTTTCCTTTTTGGTCTTGCTTGGTCCTTTAACACCCAAGTCCTTATCTTTGAATTTATCTTATTCTTAAACTTATCTTTTCTCTTTCACCATCTTCTAACTTTCTTCTTCTCAGGAGATAACCTATCAAAACTTCAATACACACATTTGTACCAAAATCTTGTTAGCATGAACAACTTCCACAACTAGATCTTCCTGCTCTGATAGCAACTAATGCAGAGCACCCATCCACATACCTCCCCATGGTAACTTCTAATTTAAAACTTAAACCCCTCAAAAATGCAAAATACAGTCCTAGTTAGTCCTTCAGGTCTTCAAAATTGAGTTTTTTCTGCAAATATGCACTCACATGTGCCAAAAAAAATAAACCACTTTGAATAGATGAAATATGTTGGGACAGACCTACAACAACAATTTTGGGTCTTGGTGAGGTCTCTAACTTCCAAAATGCAAAATCTCACTTTTTACCCTAGGTAGGATTTTGACAGGCTAAAAAGGAACAATAGTTGTTTTCCATTGTAAATTTTTGTTTTGAGACCTCTAACTTAGTTTTTCATGTCTATATTTATATTCCCCACCTCTAGGAACAAGTTTGAGGTTTGTAGGTCATCTACAACTCCTAAAACTAGAGATTTACCAATCTAAAAACAATAAAAATGTATTGGTACAACACTGTCATGATGAAATGAATGAATATCTTTTTTCCAATGAATGATATGGGTCCATTTCACCTAGATAATGTTGAATAAATATGGTATTATGCTCCATATACAAGGAATCAACCTCAAACATTGAAAATCTCAATTATTTGCCAATCTTGAGGCATCAAAAACCATATTCACACCTTGCCAACAATATAAAACCAAACTTTTCCACTTGCTCACATGAAGAGATTGATGAAAAAAATTATACTAAACTTCATAAACAATAAAATAATCTGAAATGCTTTGAAACTTCCTCAATTAATAAAATTTTGAGGTCTAAACCCCTACTACAAGGTTGCCAACACATACCTTCAGTTTTCATTGCATATACCTGCAATTCCAACCGCGTTTACAAAGGAACCTGAAAAAACAAAGTTATTTGAGATTTTCTATAGGTTTTCTTGAGCCTTTGAGGCTCTCTTACATTCACACACACCTCTCCTTTCCCACACCTTCCTTTTTTTTCTCTTACATTCTCTCAGGAGTAGTTATGTGCTCCAAAAATAGAGTTGCATGGACACGGATATGATATCGGATATAGATACGGTATCGGGTACAGATACAGCTATTTTTCAAGGCCCCTAATATGGATACGGTTGGATATGCCATTCATAAAAAACACATATACACATATATATATAACACAATTTTATAAGCTATTAGAGCCGATTTCCATTACTTTAGAAGCAATCTAGACACATAATGCTACATATTTAGATATACTTTCATCATCAAAGAAAATATAAATATATTGATAGAATCCCATATATTCACTTTCATTTTTTATTTTTAAATAATTAAATATTTACATATATTTTATAATTGAAATAAATTAATAAAAAATACATATTTAAATTAATAAATATTTATATATATATCTTTAATTAGAATAAATTAATAAAAAAGTTCTATGTTTATATAAACATTTTAAATTTAATAAAATAAAAATATAAACATTTTATATTGAAATTTATATATGAAATTTATTAAATTATATATATATATATATATAGAATTTTAAATTTAACAAAGAAAAATATAAAAATATAAATGTAAATTATAAATTATAAATATAAAGTATAAACTTATTACATAAAACATGTAAACTATCGTGAATGCCTTTTTATATTATTATAATATAAAGTATAAAGTATGTGACTGTCGTGAATGCCTTCTTGATAAGAATATAAAATATAAAGTATAAAGTATAAATTTAAAACAATATATATGCGAATGCCTTAATAATATAAAGTATGCAATATAAAGTTTCAAATGACATAAAATATGCCTTAATAATAATAAACCATACCTGCGAAGTATAAAGGTGATCCGGATGTTGCAGGCATGCAAAAAATGTTGTTTGAATTTGAGGATGAAATGAAACCAAACACATTTGAATTTAAGGATGAAACGAAGTTATGAATGGTGTTTGAAAATGCAGATGATACTAATTGCAAACAACTTAGAATATTCAGCAAATAGGAATCACAAGATGTAGTGGATGAAGGAAACACTCGATGAAGGATCAACTTTTATATCATATAGGATTTTGAAAAATAACTAGCCGACCAGGAAACTCAGGATTTAATGACTTAGCCGATTGAAACCTTGCATTTTTAACAAATGAAGATCAGAATACAGCAAAATATTTTTGAAGAGCCGTATCCAGCAGAGTCAGGGATGGCTAGGGCAAGTGAGATTTTAGGGCACGAGAAGGTATGATATCCAAGCCGTACCCACCCCATACCGTACCCGGATCCATACCGGATACTTAGGTATGCGTGCCCTATGCAGGGGGTACCTAACCTAAGTTTGTAACTCACTTACAACCCCACTTGGGTGGGTTAAGAGGTTCATTATAATATTATTTTCCCTTTTACAATATTTGCAACCTCCTTAAATAATATTACTAACTTTTGACCTCGTAGGACACCTTAACAAAATTCAAATATTTAAACATAGTCTTTTGGAGGGAAACTCCTCTAGACCTTATTACATACACAAAAGGATCCTATTCAGTGGGCATCCATGCTGAAACACAAAAATGGAGCCCTTCATGAAAAGTTCATTTTTAGGTTGCTAGATGCTCCTACATCAAAAGTTCATCCCATAGTAAACTTCTTCATCATTTTCTTGATGTCTTTCTTGGACATGCAAGGATATGCCCAACATTGATAAAGAAATCATCATGTATAATATTTCTATTTTATCTAATGTGAAACCAGTTAAACAAAATATTTGAAGGATACACCTTAAGGTCACTTTATTAGTTCAAGAAGAAAGAGAAAAACTTTTTAGGTGTTTTATTTTCCTTTTTTTTATCACATGTTGAAGATTTATTTCTTCAAGTGTGTTCATTCAATTATACTCTTGTGAAGTTCATTAATTTTCTATGGACCCTTTTTCATTAACTAATTAATTTCTTATCATTAAATTCACATTATATGTTTGTATGCATAATAAAAAATATGTATATTAAAGCATCTATCTATATCAAAACATCAAACACACATTCAACATATCCCTAAATCAACATTTAAATCATCCATAATGAACATCCTTGATCAATAAATAAAATCATAACACATAAATTTATGTAGTCAAAAATCAATGTTTATGTATGTATGTAAAAAAATCATCAATAAATGTCTATCCACCATTATAACAAAATGTGGCATGTCTTTATATAATATCTAACCATGTGTCTCTAATCCATCTATTGGTAAGGGTTGATCATATAGCATCTATGGTGATTCTGATACCTATGCAAGTGATTGTGTCGATGGGTGGTGCACTAATGTTCTTGACTTAATCTAAGTCATGGAGACCTTATAGATCACCTCTATATCCCTTATCTCAAGCCTTCTACCAAACCCCACTCTCTCTAAGTTTGCTAATCTTAGCCTTTAGGGGTTGTACTCCTGGGTACTCTAGATAGGGGTCTAGAGGCCCTACTATGGTGGTTACTATCATTAGTTAATCTATTTTTTCTTATAATACATCTACCCTCACCCATGCCTAGTCTTGATCTACCATAGTACTCTCTAACATAGTCTTGTACGATCTAACTTTAGTAGTGGCACTATCTACTTTCTCTAGATTCTATTCGTATGTAGCTCTCAAATAGAAAATGGGCTCAAATATATTGACATGGCATCTTCCTATGAGCCTCAATAAGTAGTTATCACACAAATCATGTAAATTTTAATTACAGGTAAACGGATGCAACAATTTGGTTTGGGATTGTGAAAATTCTATTGCAGCTACTGATTATTAATCTCCTATCTTATATAGATTATTTGACTGCCAAAAATTAATTCACAAAAAATGTTGAAAAATAATACAGCTGCAACTTCACAAATAATCATGGAGATAGAAAAACAAAATATGCAAAATAATGAACACAATATTTTTGGACAAATTGTCCCTAGAAAAACCCCGAAGGGAAAACCAGTACTGCAGATGAGGAATTTTATTAAACTTCAACAAATCAAGAGATACATAAACTACTTGCCTCTTACTGGTAGAGCTCTAGCAATATTCTCCTCCCAATTTCTCCTATAGAAATTCCACTACTACTGTCTCCAACGCTATCACTACGCCCTTGCTCTCACTGCAAATCTATTTGCTATTACTGCAAATTTATTTATTTGCTATCGCTGCAAGTGTTTTTCAGATGTGTCCTCTCCAAATGCCCATTGATCCTCTTTTATAATCTTCTCATTAAAAACCAATGGCCATGATTTAATCTCAATCAATGGCTAAGATTAATTAGACTCTAACAAACCCTAATGTCTAGAAGTCTCTAGAGAAATCAATTTTCTAGGTATGGAGATGATTATTCTAGTTGTGTTTCTAGCCTCGTAATCACCACCTAAGACTAGAACACCTGTCCAAGCTATTTTAAAATTAACTCTCCCTCTTAGCAAGGAAGGTTTTCTGCATAACACCCAACTTATCTCTAAAGAAGATGAATTTCACCTTCCCTAATGCCTTTGTCAAAATATTTTCTACTTGCTGATCTGTAGGTATATACTGTAGTTGAACAATCCTCTACTATACACAATCCCTGATGAAATGATACCTGATGTCTATATGCTTAGACCTATCATGAAACATTGGATTCTCAGATAATTTGATGCAACTCTGATTGTCACAATGTATCACCATAGTCTGAACCCTCTGAGCAAACAAGGCTACCATCAACTTCTGAAGCCATATAGCCTCACACATTTCCATGCTAGCTACTATGTATTATGCTTTTGTAGAACTCAGAGCCATAGACTTTTACTTCTTGCTGTACCAAGAGACAACTCCTGATCCCAAATTAAAGCAACACCCTGAAGTGTTTTTCCTTTCCACTGAACCTACCCAATCTGCATTAGTATAGCCTATCAACCTAATACCATCAGTTCAAGCATATCTGATCCCATACTTGATTATACCACACAAATACCACAACACATGCTTTGCTACTGTCCAATGCACTCTCTTTGGCTCAACCATGAACTGACTAAGAGAGTTTATTACAAAGGATATATCTAGCCCAGTGTTGACCAAATACATGAGAGATCCAATCAACTGCCTATATAAGGTGGGGTCTACATCCTTTTCCTTGGATGAGTCTACCTTTTTCCTTGGATGAGTCTACCTTTTTCTAATTTGTGATCATAGGTGTAGACATGGCTCTGTAATCTTGCATCTCAAACCTCTTCAAGACTTCAATGTAATATTTCCCTTGTCCAAGGAAAATCTCTCCATCTTTCTGCCACACTTCCATGCCTAGAAAGTAGTTCATAAGCCCCAAATCCTTCATCTAGAACTCTGCTGCAAGGTACCTCTTGCACTCCTCTATGAGCCCCAATGAACCTATTGAAAACAAGTCATCCACATATAGAACAAGAATGAGAACTTCACCCCCAACCACCAAGTAGTAGAGGTTTGCATCTACCTCACTCTTCACAAAGCTCATTCCCTACAAGTATCTATCAATGCACTCATACCATGCCCTGGGAGCCTGCTTGAGTCCATATAAAGCTCTCTTCAATCTACACACATGGGTTTCACTATTGTGTGCTACAAAGCCCTTTGGTTGTTCTATGTATACCTCTTCTACCAATTCACCATTTAGAAATGCCGTCTTGACATGCATTTGATGGATCTGCCATCCCATATGTGTTGCAAGTGAGATTACGGCTTGTATAGAAGTATACCTGGCCACTGGAGTGAATGTCTCCTCATAGTCTATTCCCTCCTTCTGAGAGAACCTCTTGGCCATGAACCTTGCCTTGTATTTCTTGATGCTACCATATGTACTGTGCTTAATCTTATAGATCCAGTGTGATCCAACCACTGCCCTATCTATCAGTCTAGGGACAACCTCCCACACATCGTTCTACACTATTGAGGTATATTCCTCAACCATTGCCTCTTGCCACACCTATTGCTGTGCGGCCTCCTAATAGCTGGAAGGCTCGCTATCTACCAACTGACTAACCAATGTCACATAGTCATTATACCTAGCTGGTTGTCTCCACTATCTACTACTCATCCTAGGAGCTCCCACAAACTCCTGAGAATCCCTATGTGTCTGTTGAACCTCACGGTTTCTACTGCCAACTATAGAGGATGAAATATCAACCTCCATATCTTCTTGATGCATCTCTTGTATCTGTTGCATCTGTTGCTCCATATTCTATGAACTATTAGCACCTGAGCTTGTGTTTGTACTAGTAATTGTACTTGTGCTTCACTGCTCCTGTTCTGGTTGATTAATCCTTGGAGCTTCTGTTGGCTACTCATTTTGATCATCTGTTGGCAAGTCTCTAGACCTTCTAAATGCCTTGTCCTCCATGAACTTGACATCATACCTAACTATAATTCTCCTAGTCCCTGGAATAAATATTTGATATGCCTTTGAGGTTTCACTGTACCCCACAAAGTAGCCTATCTCTGCAGTCTGATCTAACTTGGAACATGTAGGTCCTGGAATGTGACAAAATGCTAAACTCCCAAATATCCTGAAGTGACCGACATCTGGCTTCTTCCCTGAGAATGCCTCCTCTGGTGTCATCTTGCCTAATACCTTATGTGGAACCCTATTCTGTATGTATATTGCTGTACTGCATGCCTTTGCCCATAAGTAACATGGCATATCCTGGTCATACAACATAGCCCTTACTACCTCTGATATAGAATGATTCTTCCTCTCAGCAACCCCATTTTGCTATGAGTTGTAAGGAATGGTCCACTCTCTCTTGATTCCTACCTTGGTACAGAACTCTTGGAACTCTTTCCCTTTGTACATGCCTTCATTGTCTGACCGAAGAACCTTTACCTTCCTGCCTGTCAAATTCTCCACAAAAGCTTTAAACTCTTGGAAATGACTGAAAACCTCATCCTTGGTCTTCAAGAAGTATATCTAGGTCTTCCTGAAGAAATCATCAATAAAAGTAACAAAGTACTTGTATCCTCTAAGAGACTTCGTTGACATTGGTCCACATATATCTAAATGTACGAGATCAAGAACATCCTTGGATCTAGTGTCACTCCTTGGAAAAGCTACTTTCACAAACTTCTCCAATAAACATCCGTTAACATAGATCATCATGCTTTGTGCTCACCTCTGCAACACCTATCACTATCTCACAAAGCAACTTACGTGCTCCATGATGTATATGGCCCATCCTCCTATGCCATAGCTCTCCTTGATCTCTAGGATTACTATTGATCACTAGTGCCTTAAGAGTATCAAACTACAACCTATAAAGTCTACCACTCCTAACTCCAATAGCTATGGGTGATTTCCAATCCTTATGCTTGATTAACACATGTGCCCCTCTAAAGAGTACATTGTAGCCTTTATCCTAAAGGATAGATATAGAAATCAGATTCATACCCAATCCTAGCACATGCAGCACATCATGAATGGAAATCGGCTTTCCATTCTCCCTCTAAAATAGAATAGTCCCTCTCCCAACTGGATTGCACTTGGACTTATTCCCCATCTAAATCTATAATCTAATGTCCTCGTCCTCGTAACTAGAGAAGTACTCCCTAATTCCTGTCATATGAAATGACGCGCCACTGTTTATATACTAAACACCCTATGAGGTTGAGCTAGTAAGGCAAGCTATGAGTGCAAACTCATCCTCCATTCTACTAGAAAGCTCATCTACACTTGTTGAAGTTGTCATTTCCTTCTTGCCTTTCTTTTCATTTTTCTTTCTTTGTGGGCAATCGTTGACATCGTGGCCAAAATCATGACAGCCATAACATTTGATCTTAAACAAGTCCTTCTTCTTCTCACTTTTTGGATTTGATCCTTTGCGAGACCCCTTCTTCGCTTTCACTTTTCCTACTAGGGCAACATTTTCTTGTTCCACCTCACTTTTCTGACTCTTATTGTTGGTTCCATTGACAAGACTTAGTCTAAGCTCCTCTTGAGTGAAGTCACTCCATAGTTGATCCTTTGCGAGACCCCTTCTTCGCTTTCACTACTTAGTAAACCCATTTAGGGCTATCCGTACTAGCTCATCATCATCTAGTTTATCTCTAATAGCTGCTAACTCATCCTTAACAAGTCTAAGCCTGGTGAGGTAACTTGTAACATCTTCTCCCTTATTCATTTGGGTATTCCTCAACTTTTCTCTGAGAATTAGCTTGTAGTTAGTGGTAACATTCTGGTACAGATTCAGAATGGCATCCCACATCATCTTCATTGTATCTAACTTTGTAATATGTGGAGCAATATGATCCTTAACACCATCAAGAATCAGTGTCCTTACCTTGGCATCTTCCTTCTTATATGCTAAGAGTTGTGTTGCATCTGTAGGTATAGGTACAATAGTGGTCACATATTCCTTGATACCATTCTCTTCCAGCAATAAAGAAATTCTGGCTTTCCAAACACCAAAATTTGAGGCTCCATCTAATCTGTCCTGATCTCTTAAACCTACTGAGGCCATCTCAAAAGAAAAAATAATAATAATTTTGAAGAGGTCAAACTGGGTTTTATAAACCCTAGATTTATTTATTTATTATTTATTTCTTTCTCCCTGTACTTGTACTGAGCCTTTTCTACCCTCAGATCTGCTCTAATACCATGTGAAAATTCTATTACAGCTACTAATTATTAATCTCCTATCTTATATAGATTATTTGACTACCAGAAATTAATTCATAGCCAATATTGAAAATAATATAGGTGTAACTTCACAAATAATCACGGAGATAAAAAAATAAAATATGCAAAATAATGAACACAATATTTTTGGACAAATTGTCCCTAGAAAAACCCCAAAGGGAAAACCAGTACTTCAGATGAGGAATTTTATTAAACTTCAACAAATCAAGAGATACATAAACTGCTTGCCTCTTACTGGCAGAGCTCCAGCAAAATTCTCCTCCAGAAATTCTTCTCCCAATTTCTCTTGCAGAAATTCCACTATTGTTGTCTCCAACGCTATCACTGCGCCCTTGCTCTCACTGCAAATCTATTCGCTATTATTGCAAATTTATTTATTTTCTATCGCTGCAAATGTTTTTCAAATGTGTCATCTCTAAATGCCCATTGATCCTCTTTTATAATCTTCTCATTGAAAACCAATGGCCATGAATTAATCTCAATCAATGGCTAAGATTAATTAGACTCTAACAAACCCTAATGTCTAGAAGTCTTTGGAGAAATCAATTTTCTAGGTGTGGAGATAATTATTCCAGTTGTGTTTCTAGCCTCGTAATCACCACCCGAGACTATAACACCTATCCGAACTACTTTAAAATTAACAGGGATTAGCTCTCAAATAGAAAATGGGCTCAAATATATTGACATGACATCTTCCTATGATCCTTAATAAGTAGTTATCACATAAATCATCATGTAAATTTTAATTAGAGGTAAAAAGATGCTACAATTTGGTTTGGGATTGATTTTTATGAAGATAGCCTTGGTTATAATTAACATGTAGGACATAAAAAGAGTGTTGAAGGATTTTGGAAGCAATATCATTTTCTCTAATGGGTTAAGAGATCCATGGTGCAGTGGAGGGTAAGCGAATGTTCTTCTGAGATTTCATACCCATTAATCTTTGCATTATTCTTTTACCTTGTTGCCAATTTAGTTAATTAGCCATGTTGCGAATGGAATTTCAGTGTCTTGGAGAATATTTCTGAAACCATTGTAGCTATCCCTACTGAATAGGCTAAGTTGGTTTAGAATGTTTTTTATTTATTTTTCAATCAAATAGAAATAGTACTATCTTATAAGAACTGAATGTCACGCAGGAACACATTGTCAAGACGTTGGTAGAAGTGCTAGTGATGATCCAATCTGGTTGAAAGAGCAATGACGAAAAGAGATAATGATCATCCAACAATGGATTAACGATTATAAAAACTAATTTGAATTGTTTATCCCATCCAACAATGTCTTCTCCATTTAATAAATTCTTTTAGAAGTGATTATTGGAGCTCTATTATGAGAATGAAGCGTCCAATATAATCACCCAATCTAAATGAATATCCTTTAAAATTAATATCCAATCTAAAAAAACATAAAGGAACTTTAACTTGAAATTGTTGTTGCATTATGTATATGAGAACATTTATTATGCAAAGGATCATATTTACACATTAGAAAGAATGAAATTCAATTTTTTTTTAAATTTGTATTCACCTTATTTTTGTTAATAAATATGTTGTTTTTGGGTTATTATTAGATAGACAATATAATGATATTGAGTACATAATGGAATATTTAATATTAGGGAAATAGTTAAATATATCGTTAGGGAAAGAGGGTAATTATAATAATAGTTTTCCCTTACATATTAGGGGTAAGAGTGTGGAATGGGTTGGGGTTCGTTTTAAGGGATAGGAAGTTGGGAAGAAAATATAAATTTATAAATCTTAACTTTTAGCTTTCATGAGGCCAAAAGGAGAAATTAGTTATTCTATCTATATAATGATTGCATACATATTTTTCTAGTCCTACATTGATGAAATGATGAAAGTGTTTGTACACCATACAAGGGATACATGTTTGAATCGAAAACATAGATTTGACCTATGTACAAATTCGAGGACAACATAGTAGGTAAATTGAAAATGACTCTCCCAATTGGAATCCACCACTTGAGAGTCCCATAGATCAAATTTGTGTTTCACTTAATAGTGATAAGAAAAAAATCTTTACATTTCATCACCATTTTAATTTTTTTAGAGCTTAATAGAAACCTTATTTAAATGATTGAAAGATGATGATGTTAAAGAGAATATTTTTAATTTTGATGGATAGATATGATATGCGTGAACAATTACATTTCTACTTTCTTGTTGTTTACCCTATGCATATGTATCAGTTTATTTTCTCAATGCAAATGTCTAGAGGAAGTCAAACATGACCATGTATTCACAATATAGTAATTTTTTAATTATATATTCCATTGTAGGGATCAATGTCAAATTATTATAGTATAACAATATTTTTAATGTATTTTATATCCATAATTTCCTATGTAAATTCATCCATGGCTTTTCTTTTAAAATTGGTTGTGACAGTGGTGGACATGAAATGTTCAATTACATGTACAAGGATTATAAATAAATAGGAGTATAAAAATGGAATTAAAAAATAGGTATCCAAGTATATGATAGAAAGAGGTGATGTTAAGAATTATGTACTAGGAGGGTTACAAAAAATTTAGGATGTAGGGGTTGAAATGAAATTATATTATTTTAGATTCTATGATCACAAGTGATATATGACAAGTTTGTTAAGTGAAGTTAATCTCATACTAAACTTCTTCATCATTTTCTTGATGTCTTTCTTAAACATGCAATGATATGCCAGACATTGATAAAGAAATCATGTATAATATTGCTCTTATCTAATGTGAAATGAGTTAAACAAAATATTCAAAGGGTACACCCTAAGATCACTTTGTTAGTTCAAGTAGAAAGAGAAAAAAATTTAATGTGTTTTATTTTCCTTTTTGTTCTCACATGTTAATATTTATTTCTTCAAGTGTGTTCATTCAATTATACTCTTCTAAAGTTCATTAATTTTCTATGCACCCTTTTCTTTTTCATTAATTAATTAGTTTCTTATCATTCTTTTTAATAAAAATGGTGGAAAACACCCAGACATATATTAATTTCTTATCATTATTTACATTATATGTTTGTATGCGTAATATAAAAAATTATGTATATTAAAACATCCATCTATATCAAAAAATCAAACACACATTCAACATATCCCTACATCAACCTTTAAATCATCCATAATGAACATCTTTTATTAATAAATAAAATCATAACACATTAATCTGTGTAGTCAAAAATTAATGTGTCTATATATGTATGTATGTGTGTGCATAAAAATCATCAAATACAATATCTATCCACCATTACAACAAAATGTGGTCTGTCTTTATATAATATCCAACCATGGGTATCTAATCCATATATTGGCATGGGTCGATCCTCTATCATCTATGGTGCTTGTGATCCCTGTGCAAGTGATTGTGTCTATGGGTGTTGCACTAATGTTCTTGACTTAATTTAAGGCATGGAGACCTTATAGATCACCTCTATATCCCTTGGCTCAAAGGAATAAGAAGATAAATGCAAATACACTTAATACCTTCACCTTCAAACCAAGTCCTCCACACTTGATAGAATGGAGTAGATGCACCCTAATCTACTAGCTTTGTTCTCCATGATAGACAAGATAGATCTGTTGGTTGCTCATAATTTATGTAGCATGACATTACTATATTGTGTGATCATAATGGCTTCGGTGAGAGTAGGTTTATAAATTTTTTATGATGGAGAGATAAGGATTTGATTTTTTCTTTATTTGATCAAAAGAGAAAATAAATCGAGAAGATAAGATAAGATTTGAAAAGATAGAAGGGATTTGATTTTAGTTTTTAAAAATGAAATAAATCCAGAAAATGATGAAAGGATAATTGATAAGTTTATCTAATTAATTTGATACACATGAGTTTAATTTAGGAAATAAATTGAGAAGAAGATGTGATTTGGATTAATTAAATAAATATTTGATTTAATTGATTAATATATGATTTATGATTTAGTTAATTATATACTTATAGATTATTTAATTAACATATAGAAAAAAGAATAAATTAATTAACTAATCATAAATTATTTAATTAATACTAAGAAGTGGGAAAATTTACTTAATGAACTTAATTAATAACTATTTAATTAATGTGGAAGAATAATGAAGACGGATGAATTTAATTAAATAATTAAAATTATTTAATTAATGTGAAAGTATAGAAAATGGATAATTAAGCTAGGAAGTAAGGTGAATTTCAGGTGTCTACACAAGGTACATAGAAACAACTTCCTACATTGATCTAATGAGGAAAGGTTTATGCAAATTTTTATCTCTTACAGTTATAGTTTAAGATGTACATTAACAGAAAGGTAATAATAACATCTAAATTCAAATACAAAGCTCACAACACAAGATATATGTGGGGAAAACCCTTTTGAGTGAAAAACCCCACTCCAAAACATGCATAATGTATTATCAAATTAAAGGATAATTACAACACACTTGCAATGCAAGTTCTTCTAAGAGTACACAAATGTCAAATAGTTTAGTAATCTTGACAGCATAAAGGTACCTACATATGAACCATACCACTCCAACTCCAAGCACAAGGAGTTGGAGGTAGCTTCTAGAGAAAGCCACAAACAATTTTTGTCCAAATCCACATGGCCCAAATTCCAAGGCTATAAAGCATGCAAATGACACTTGTCTAAGATTCCCTTTCATCTGTTACAACCCTCCATTCTTGGAAACCCCAAAGTTTCCCAAAATAGGTATGGCATATGCTCTTACACACCTTACAATGTCATAGAATCTGTAATATATGACAACTCTTATAGCTGTAAGAAAATCTGTCATTTAACTGACTAACAATAGCATTTTCCTCTTACAACTCTATCATAGTCAAATTTGGTCACCTACTTTAAACTCCATGCAAAGATGCCACATGAAACATGTCACACCTGTCATAGAATCTCTATTTTCAACTCTTACATGTCATAGATTCTATCATAGAAATCTATAATAACTTACATATCATAGAGTCTATCATAACTCATGACACATGACCACAAGGTGTTGACACATCACAAAAATCTCTACCACAAAATGAGATGCCTACCTCATCATATGAGGACAAAAATACATCTAGTGACCTTCCATTTAGGATAACACATCACCGTGCCAACTCCCACAAAGTGACAAAATAAGATTTACATAAAAAATACAATAGTAGGCCAAAATAAATAAATACAAAATTAAGAACTTCCAAAGGTTGAGACACCTTAATTGCCAATAGATTCCCACCCCAACTATATACTATCCTATGCTCCTTCATCTTTCTAATGCAATGCACTAGCCTAGAGTGCAATGGTGAGCCTAACATGCAAGGGTGACCCACACTAGTGTGTCCTAATTTTTGGCCTAAGTGGGACACTAAAATTAGCATTTTTAACCAAATTTTCACTTTTTATCACTTATAGTAAGGAAATTGTAAATTATTTGAAGATAATATTGATTTTAAGATTTTGTGTGTAGATTTTAAATATATTTTTTAATTAAAAATAATTTATCTCATTTTTAAGAATTTCTTAATAACTTGTTTCCTATACTTTATAATATTTTTAATGAGTGATATTTGTTCCATAATGCTTTTTTAAAAAAATAAGATAAATTCATAATCTCTAAAACATAGACCATTAACACTAATATCTAGTGTATGTAATATTTCTAATAATTTTTGTTTCATATTTTATATTGTGAATTTTTTAGTTAAGCTTTAAACTATACTTTAGAGTAATTATACTCCATAACACAATTTTTTTATATATTCAAATTAATTATTTTTTTATCTGAAACAAGGACATCAACACATAGTGCACACATATTTTTAGAATTTGTTTCCATGTCCTTTTAGTTTTTCCACATGCATCAAATGGAGATCTTTGTTATTTGGTAAAATACATATGTTCACTAGAAAGTAGAAAATATATAGATTTTAATCAAATATATTGGAAATTATACTTTTTGATAAGGCCAATATAAGAGATACTAACCTACAAAATCTCATTTCATGATGACTCTATTTGATAGTCCAACCCTTTCTATAAAAAATAAATTTCTTCTAAAAACTCTATGAGCAGTAGGAGGATGACATCAAAGGCACCTTCAAATGATGGACCTATGAATGAAGGTTTTACCTTCATTTGAAGTTCCCTTTATAAAGCATTTAAATTTTTTGTCAATTAGGATTGCACCCTAGCTACGTTAGACTTAACTCTCTTGTTGAAACATCGAAACATTCTCAAGCTGTGGGTAACTTATGATGAGAATGAATCTCCAGAGAAGGCTGGTTCCCTTGGCAGATCACCTAGACTAAAATGATTTATCGGAGAAAAAGGATAGAAAGGTAACATGAAATGGAATCCTAAAACCTAAAGGGTGATGCACCAAAACTTCATGGATCTATTCACTAATTTGACTCACAATCTACTTCACAAAGCCTTTTATCCTCACAATTTCACTGAAGGAATGCAATACATAAGTGATTTTCATGAAAGTTTTAAAACTAGAGGTTTGCATGAAGGACAAATAGATATCACAACTTCAACCCACTAACCAAATTAAACATAACACACAACCTGTATTACATGAAACTTTTGCACACAGATTCACAGCAATGAAACATAACAAAGGACCTAATTTTATGATCACAATCAATATCAAACCAATACTGTAAACATGAGACAAAATGTGAAATAGGAATATTCTGCTGCTTTATTGAAGATGAAAGGCATATGTAAAAATGGAGGATCTAAGTACAAATCAAGGCTTACAGAACTTTTTACAGTCTGCAAGAAAGAGAGAAGAAAATTTGAATTGCATAAACTAAGTCTCTTCCCCCTATATATAGCCAAAAGAACTTTCTAAAAACCTAGCCAACTATCTATCCAAGAAAAGGAAACCTAAGTTCCATTTTCGAGCCAATCGAAAAAGCCACAAAAAGAGGTCTAAAAATTGATCCAAACCAAGTAATAAAAGGTGGAAACTTTCCCTCCCAAGTGGGCCCACCTAAAAACACTCAAAAAATCAAACTCTAACTAGCTGAAACTAAAATAGAAACTTTAGTTTGCCTAGTTTTTTCCTATTTTGCCCAAGGAACTCAACCTTAATGTTATCAATCAGATATGTACCCTATGCTAAGCTATGGACTTAGCTATCTATTAACACATGGGAACACTTCTAGGCCTGTGGGTTGCCTAAACTTGGAGTGAACCTCCAGAGTGAGCTGGTTCTCCTGATAATGTTTTCTAATCTAAATAATTTTAGAGGGAAAAGGGAGAGGATGAACTGAAATGAAAACTAACTTAAATAGAAAAACAACTTCTAAATTTTAATCTATCTGAGAGTTCTACCCACAAACAACCACTTAAACACAAAAACTCTCACAACCTCACTTGGAACACACAATTCAAAAATACTTTGTATGAAGGTTCAATTTGAACACAATCATACAACCTGAATCATATAAACAATTTACACAACACTTTCACAATAATGAGATATGACAAAGGATAAATTATTCATTATCACAATGATACATCAAGTCAATATTGTAATTACGAGACAAAAGAACTAAAATAGAAGGGTTTTGCTGTATTAGACTAGAAGGAGTGCATGAAAATATGACAAAACTGAGTCAAAAATAAATCTACAAAGTCACTTCCTGTGCTCAAGAGAGAAGAAACAATAATCTCCAACTTCCTAAGAAAGAGCTAGCTTTCTCCAATATATGCCTATTCAAAGATCTTAAAAAAGAAAAACTAGAAAAGATCCTAATAATAGCCATGCAAATCCATTTTTGAGCTCCTCAAAAAAGCCAAAAAATGAGCCTCCAAAATTCCTCCAAGATGCTTCCAAAACTCTCCAAGAGATCTCCAAGGTGGTCCCACCAAAAAACAAGCTTTGTCTACCCAGAAAAAACTCTAATTTTGTCCATATTTTCCCCAAAAGAAAGCAAACTCAAAAAAGAAGATATTGTTTGCTTTATTTTGTTTTAACTGTACTAATAATGAATATTTAAAAGCAACTTATAGATACATTTCTTTAAGTATCATTTTACAATGATTGCAATTTTAATTCCTGATTTGTCTCCATTCATTTTTTGCAAAAAAATACAAGGCTTCAATTTCTCCAAGTACAAGCATATACATAGTTAAAAAAAAACTATATTGCCTACCCTCCAAATGATATGCAAAAAATATATCTAAGGGCATATGAGGTTTTAAAAAGGACCTTTAAGGAATTCCTTCCATGTGATTTTGTAAATAATGCTAAGGCATATGATATATGCATTCATCTTCAAAGGGACTAAAAGAGTTTTTAAGGCATAAAGTCTTAGCATTGAATATGTGAAAGGGGACCCTAAGCATTTGACATCATCTAAGTCTTGAGATAGTCATTCGACATGGTGAATATCACACCTCATGGGTATTAGTAAGGCATTTTGAATTAATTCAAATGTGATAAAAATATCACAAAAGAATTAGGGTACTTGGAACCCTAAAGGAAAAGAGACTTTGCCCTAGAATCTCAATCTCATTTTCACTTTGAACTTTTGAGAGATGGCTCTCTGCATCCGTTGACACCATGCTAGGGTTTGTGGCAAAAAACTCTTTGATTCTGTAGTTACATTACATTCTCTATGAAGATTCATGTAGGAATGTGAAGGTAACCTCCTTTATGACAAAAATTGAGCTATTTGATTGATTTCTTTTTTTATCTCTGAGATAAAATTGGCTTCTCAAGCTACAGCTGTGCATTTTTTGATGCCACCTTTGCTCTCTGTATGATTTTATTATCACTACACTACGTTTCTATACCATGGGCCACCATAAATGACTACGATTTGAAGAAAACCCTCAACTCTCTCTATAGATTTTGATGGATTTCTGAAAATTCTTATTCATATTTTGAAAGGAGATGATGTGGTAAGACCCTTCTGCATATTATTAATCCATTTTCCCATTTATGAGATATATCTCTAGTTTTTATGGCCGCAACCTCTATATTTTCTCTGATAAATTTGTTAGCTCTTTACCCTTCTATCAATACCCTTGTGTTTGAGGCTGCCATTGTTGACTGGGTCGAGTTCCATTTGAGAGCAAAATGTAAGCAAAAGAAGGAAAAAACCCTCGACTCTGTATATCAGTCAAGGTGAGTTGTGGTTCTCGAACCCTATATCATTTGTATCTCAACATTTTCATATGATACAGCATCTAGAGGCTGCGACTCTCTTTCTATCTGTAGTTTGTATATTGGGGCTACGGCCATATACATACTCATTTTCACTATATTGAAGCACGACTATGTTGCCATTCTGAGCAGTTTCAAAATGAAACACTAAATGAGTTTGAGGAAAAGAGTTTTATCTTTTCATTTCTTTCTGTATATGCCTCTTACAAAAATTCACAGTGGGTTTAAGTCGTGAGAACAGAGTTCTTCTTTTCTACAGGCCATGGCTAGGCTTCAATCTGAGAATTTCTTGCTTGAATAAATTCAAAATCTTCACATTCTTTTATGTATTTATCATTCTTTTGTAGAAGCATTTGGCTCTGTAATATACACATACATAAACCCTGACTTCCATTTACAATATACAAATCTATGTGTATCTTGTCTTCTATGACGAAAAAAAAATCTTTGGCTGTTACTTTGTTGGCACAAAATGACTTCCTCCATTCATTTTCAATATGAGATCACACTATTATTTACATCTGTGAAACTTAATCTGGCACTATATCAGGCTATGGGCTCCATATGCCTTCATTTCTCATTTGTAGTAGCATTTGTAACCTGTTCATTGTTATTGATTGCTTTCATGATAGCTGCACCACCATGATACTTCATTTGATAGATGTGATACTTTTACTCATTCTCTGCATTCACTTGAACAATCAAACCTTATCTGAGACATGGCATATTACTTGACATATTGCTGCAACTATAACTTGTGATATACTTTTCACTAGCTTTAAACTTGTTATGAGTTTGCATAATATTGTCACTTCATCTTAATGTAAACATGTAAACAACATGAAATCTCTTTACACCATATAACTGTGACAATATTTAATGACTTCATTTTATTGATAATGCTGTTATGAATTCCCTATGAATGTCACTTGTTGACTGCAACACTGTATCTATGTGAAAGCTGAAGAGTAAGTTAAATACATGTTGCTTTGATTGGTATCTCCTGTAGATGCATGTCATACTGAAACTTCATAACAAAACACTTTTTCTTGCTATTCTGGACTGATGTATACATTCTATGCTCAAAAAATGTGTAAGCATTTGATATATGGTTCATTCATATGCCTTCAAACACACTGTATCCTTACACCTACAGCTATATATGTCATTGAAGTTCCATTATTTGGCTATGATGAAGTATAACAGATGGAATACATGTTATCTTCTTGTATTCTTTCTCCTAGATATTTGGCTTCATTATTAATCTTGCTACCCCATTTGTATTGTATAATGATGACATGTTGTTTCATCATGTATATGACAGTCCCTTTCTTACATCTGCCTCAGCTGCATGTAATCATTATGAAAGATGTATAAGGCTGTCAATGTCTTTATTTTGTTTTAGACATTATTGAGTAGTTCTGAATGAGCTTAATGTTCACTTATAACTCACTTCAGTGTGTTTGAATTGATAACCATAAATGGATAGTGAGCTTGAAGCTCTCACACTCAATTAATGCAATAGGACAATATGTCTTGATTTCCATGTGTATACTTGTTTTCCATCCCCTCCTAAGAATAAGGGGTAGCATGCTGGGTTCAACCCTTGTGGGAGTCCACTTTACACCACATGCTATAATGATCTTCAAAATAGAAACGTACTTCTTCTATACCTGCACATGAAACAAACGTGTTAGTTTATAAAACATTGAAGCTGAATGATTGTTTCATTTTCAGTCTCTCTTGTCCATGAATGATTTGTATGTATCTAATTCAATATATCACAGATAGTGTATTATGTTTCTAAATAATGAAGCTCATGGGGTATTCCATATCTTGAGCTCTAACAAAATCTTCTTTATTCCATGCTAAATCATCAAGTGTTGAGAACCAAAGAGCATTTACAACAAACATCAACTCACCAGATCCTAAAAGGAAATGATAGATATGCTCTATCTTGTTTACTTCATTTCTTCAATTGATTAGATGCATAGTATACTTTCTATTATCTATTGATTCAAATATTCAATCTATTCCCACGGTTTGTGTGGGACATTTGATCTATCATGTTTTCATTCAATGTAATGTTTATTTCTTTTGTGTATCTCATTTGTAAAATGAATAATCATTGTAGTGAAATGAAACAACTCATCTGTCATGTAACTTTCTGCAATGCAAATGAATGATCAACTGAATCTTTTCCTTCTATCATAACAATGAATACTGAAGTCTTCATGTACCTTAAACTATGCAAAATAATCATAGAAAAAAAATGTTAAAACTTTCAACCTAAAATGAACTTGTTGTACCATCTCTACCAATTTGAGTTGTAGGCAAAAAATGGTAACATTTCTGGCAACTTCTGTTATATGCTTGCTTGTTAAGCATCAGGGTCAGTTGCTGTAAGCTATCCATTGGACATTGAGTCATAGTCTGCTCATCTTAAACTCATAATTTAACATTAAAACTTAGCACTTCAACCACTCCAAACAGTAGGAAAAAACAAAACCAAACCAAACTAAAACCAAACTTGAAGGCCCTGGTGGCCAAAAAACATGTGCAACAACACTTAGGGAAACAAAACTACTAAAAAGAAACATGCATGAAGCACTTATTAACTGAAAACACTAACTCTACCCTACTCTAACCAGCCAAAGAAGCTGATCAAACAAACTCATTCACTGGCTCAAGAAAATAACGGCCCTTCCTCTACAATCTGTGATACTCCATAAGCTTGTTAGTCAGCCAAAAAAGTTTGAGAACAATGAAATCTCTAGCAAATTGCTGCAAAATCTTTTTGAGAAGGAAAATGCAGTCACTACCCACCCAACTTATTTTGTGAACTGACCAAATGAGCAAATAGACTGAGAGTGCTCAACTTGATACCCTCCTTGATGATCTGACTCAATGTCACTATGAGGCTGCTCCTTTTTGTTGACTTCCAACCAAGCCTGTATAAGCCTGTCAATGTCTTTATGAAAGATGTATAAGGCTGTCAATGTCTTTATTTTGTTTTAGACATTATTGAGTAGTTCTGAATGAGCTTAATGTTCACTTATAACTCACTTCAGTGTGTTTGAATTGATAACCATAAATGGATAGTGAGCTTGAAGCTCTCACACTCAATTAATGCAATAGGACAATATGTCTTGATTTCCATGTGTATACTTGTTTTCCATCCCCTCCTAAGAATAAGGGGTAGCATGCTGGGTTCAACCCTTGTGGGAGTCCACTTTACACCACATGCTATAATGATCTTCAAAATAGAAACGTACTTCTTCTATACCTGCACATGAAACAAACGTGTTAGTTTATAAAACATTGAAGCTGAATGATTGTCTCATTTTCAGTCTCTCTTGTCCATGAATGATTTGTATGTATCTAATTCAATATATCACAGATAGTGTATTATGTTTCTAAATAATGAAGCTCATGGGGTATTCCATATCTTGAGCTCTAACAAAATCTTCTTTATTCCATACTAAATCATCAAGTGTTGAGAACCAAAGAGCATTTACAACAAACATCAACTCACCAGATCCTAAAAGGAAATGATAGATATGCTCTATCTTGTTTACTTCATTTCTTCAATTGATTAGATGCATAGTATACTTTCTATTATCTATTGATTCAAATATTCAATCTATTCCCACGGTTTGTGTGGGACATTTGATCTATCATGTTTTCATTCAATGTAATGTTTATTTCTTTTGTGTATCTCATTTGTAAAATGAATAATCATTGTAGTGAAATGAAACAACTCATCTGTCATGTAACTTTCTGCAATGCAAATGAATGATCAACTGAATCTTTTCCTTCTATCATAACAATGAATACTGAAGTCTTCATGTACCTTAAACTATGCAAAATAATCATAGAAAAAAAATGTTAAAACTTTCAACCTAAAATGAACTTGTTGTACCATCTCTACCAATTTGAGTTGTAGGCAAAAAATGGTAACATTTCTGGCAACTTCTGTTATATGCTTGCTTGTTAAGCATCAGGGTCAGTTGCTGTAAGCTATCCATTGGACATTGAGTCATAGATATGCTCTATCTTGTTTACTTCATTTCTTCAATTGATTAGATGCATAGTATACTTTCTATTATCTATTGATTCAAATATTCAATCTATTCCCACGGTTTGTGTGGGACATTTGATCTATCATGTTTTCATTCAATGTAATGTTTATTTCTTTTGTGTATCTCATTTGTAAAATGAATAATCATTGTAGTGAAATGAAACAACTCATCTGTCATGTAACTTTCTGCAATGCAAATGAATGATCAACTGAATCTTTTCCTTCTATCATAACAATGAATACTGAAGTCTTCATGTACCTTAAACTATGCAAAATAATCATAGAAAAAAAATGTTAAAACTTTCAACCTAAAATGAACTTGTTGTACCATCTCTACCAATTTGAGTTGTAGGCAAAAAATGGTAACATTTCTGGCAACTTCTGTTATATGCTTGCTTGTTAAGCATCAGGGTCAGTTGCTGTAAGCTATCCATTGGACATTGAGTCATAGTCTGCTCATCTTAAACTCATAATTTAACATTAAAACTTAGCACTTCAACCACTCCAAACAGCAGGAAAAAACAAAACCAAACCAAACTAAAACCAAACTTGAAGGCCCTGGTGGCCAAAAAACATGTGCAACAACACTTAGGGAAACAAAACTACTAAAAAGAAACATGCATGAAGCACTTATTAACTGAAAACACTAACTCTACCCTACTCTAACCAGCCAAAGAAGCTGATCAAACAAACTCATTCACTGGCTCAAGAAAATAACGGCCCTTCCTCTACAATCTGTGATACTCCATAAGCTTGTTAGTCAGCCAAAAAAGTTTGAGAACAATGAAATCTCTAGCAAATTGCTGCAAAATCTTTTTGAGAAGGAAAATACAGTCACTACCCACCCAACTTATTTTGTGAACTGACCAAATGAGCAAATAGACTGAGAGTGCTCAACTTGATACCCTCCTTGATGATCTGACTCAATGTCACTATGAGGCTGCTCCTTTTTGTTGACTTCCAACCAAGCCAAATACCTAATAGGACACCCCCTTGATAGCTTTGAACTAGAGAAAAAGTAGTTTGAATGATTAGAAATAGCAACATCACCTTTGCTTTGCGTGATAGCCTGCCATGTTGCTTCTTCCTTTACAATCAATGGGCCATCTTCCTCTGCTAGGGTTTCCAATAGCTCATCAAAGCTATTAAGAGTTGAACTAGGCTCAAAATACTCATTTTTCCTCAAGGAGGTACACTCTGAAATAGGAGTCTCTTCTTCCATGAGTGAAGGTAAATGTTCAAATAATGAACTAGCCTCTTTCAACAAGCCATCCATTTACATATCAACTTCAAGTTGCTCTGTGAAATAGAAGGGCAGCTGCTACAACCAATCAAGATCAGGCTGTTGGTTAGACTGCTCTATAACTAGTGACTTATTCATGAATACAACCATTTCCACTTTTTTCTTTTGCTATTCCAAGTAACCCTCCTCCATAAATGCTGGCATAACCTCTAAATGTGAGCAGAAAAGTTCAATTTCAGCTTAAAAAAGGTCCTCCTCAAGCTCTCGATCATTCAAATAATGACTGCTTTCACATATCTGCTCTTGGATCAACACATTATTTGAATGGTCCTCATTGCTATGGTGGTTAAAACTTGATATAGCCATGCCATTTTCACTTTCACACTCAAAGTTAGGAAGCTCATCAAACAAATTAACTAGAAATTGAGGTTCAACACCAATTTCTTGCACATTATCTAAGTCTGCAATAGAGACCTTAAGCAAATTTTCTTCACGATTTTCCTAATTTTTTGAAGAAAAGTGGGTGTCCTTTACCTCATCACAGCTTCTAGCCAGTTGTGTAAGTTCCATGATAGGCTTACATGCTCTTCTTCTTGATCCAAGACCCTGTTGTCAGATTGCTTGGCTTCAATCAACAACTCCTTGTATTGTTGAGGATCCTCTTGCTATTCTAAAACTATTGTCTTTGGTATAAGCATGTTTTTTTCATCTGGCTAAACAAAACAATGTAACTAATTTAACAAAGAAATAGATTCCTCCTCCTCATGTAGTGTTTTCTCTAATAAAACTTGGGCATTCTGTCTTTGCAACCGAAGACTTTTGCCCTACAACCTCTGTACCCTGCATTGATTTATCTTATAAAAAAGCATTTGAATTTTTTTTAAATGAATCAAAATGCAAAGGATTCGGTGTTAGGTTTAAACCAACATCCATTGCATATACATCATGCTCATAATCAGCTAGGGATGCAACACAAGCAACCACAACCTCTCCATGTGAATCAACCACTTGCACTACATGATTTTCTGAAAAAAATTTATCATCTTTTACAAAACAAGGAAGCTCTTTAGTGCAAACACTAAAAGATTCATCATGAGAAGTCTTTTTTTGTTTGATCTTCTTCTGCTCTAACAAATATTGCTCCATAGCTATATGCAATAAATTTACATTTCTAACTTCCTTCATGGTGAATGGGTCTTTTTGTAAGACAATGGGTCCATCCTTATAAAGGCAAATAGTGACAGAACAATCAAATTTATCTGGTTGGGAAACTTGGGGAGTTTCTTGAGTTTCTCAGAGGAAAAGAGGCTTTTCAAGTGGCTAGTGTGCAACTGCAGTAGGTTGAACATGATTATTTTCCTCAACTTGCAAGGAGTGAGGGCTTCTAAAAGTAGGTATTTTAAGCTTAAGAGGCTGGCTTGAGCAATCAAGGACTTTATTCTACTTAAAACTTAGAATCTTAGCATTAAGAGGCTCATTTTTTCTAAAACTTAGAAATTTATACTTATGCATCTCTTCTTGAGTCAGCTGTTTTGGAATGGTAGGAGCTGATTGGGCTCGAGCAAGAAAAAGCTTTGTTTGTGCAACTACCTCCCTCTCAAGATTCTCTTCAAACTGTCTCTTTCATGCCTCCAACTCCTAGTTAGAATTAAAGGTCTCACAGGGTTGTTGTTCCTATTGTTGGAGATAAGCTTGGTGATCTAACTCTTGCTGCTACAAATTAAACTTTTCATATGTCCTTCCTTGAAATTCCCCTTCTTTTTGGTACTGATAACCCTTTATGCTTGCAATCGCTTGCTCAAACTATGTTTTTTGTGCCTCTAACTCCTGCTCATGAAGATAGGCTTGATAATCCAGCTCCTCATGGTGCTCATTATACTCACGTTGCTTCTTAATATCCTCTATTTGCTTGTTGAAGTCCATCAAGATGTCTTTAAGCTGCTTAATTTTAGAATTTTGAAGTTGATTGGAAGATTGGGCAGGAATGGGTATGCATTAAGAATCCTGAGTATTTGGACTAAAACAGGCATTATGGTTGCTTGTATATGGCTAGTAAGGAGGCTGAGCAGGGGCAGGTGGGTGGCAATTATATTGTGCATGTTGATTTTAGAAAGCGATGGGATTAGAAACAACAACATAGTTGGTCTGATATGGAAATGGATAAGTGGTATTTTCATAATATGGGGGCAGGTATACATGTTGGCTATGAAAAGTTGACATTTCTACTCATGTAAAAGCTAGAAAATGGAATGAATAAATGATTTTTGTAATATACCAACACTTAATCATACCGAAACAAGTAGATTTGAACTCAGAGTTGCCAAATGTGTTTGATTTTCTTCCTCTAAAGGCTGAGATCACTGATACACACACCGAATATCAGCATATATGAACATATTATTGGACTGGAATAGTCCAATCTGTCCCTATATTGTTTTCATAAGTTGAATGCACTAGTTTTTCATGTAAGACCAGAAAGAATAGAGTAGCCAGGTATATTATATGAAACCTCCGAAGGCTGGAACACTGCTGCATATACCAAAACAACAGCTTAAAATTTGAAAAACTTTTTCGAAAACAAGTTTCAGAGTCCCACTGGGTGTGCCAAAAATTGTTATCAATAAGATATGATCCCTATTCTAAGCTATGGACTTGGCTATCTGTTGACACATGGGAACACTCCTAGACCTGTGGGTTGCCTAAACTCGGAGTGAACCTCCAGAGTGAGCTGGGTCTCTTGATGATTTTTTCTAATGTAAATAATTTCAGAGGGAAAAGGGAGAGGATGAACTAAAATGAAAACTAACTTAAACAAAAAAATAACTACTAAATTTTAATCTATCTGAGAGTTCTACCCACAAACAGCCCCTTAAACACAAAAACTCTCACAACCTCACTTGGAACACACAATTCAAAAATACTTTGTATGAAGGTTCAATTTAAACACGATCATACAACTTGAATCATATGAATAATTGGCACAACACTTTCACAATAATGAGATATGACAAAGGATAAATTATTCATTATCACAATGAGACATCAAGTCAATATTGTAATTACGAGGCAAAAGAAGTGAAATAGAAGGGTTGTGTTGTATTAGACTTGAAGGAGTACATGAAAATCTAACAAATCTGAGTAAAAAATAAGTCTACAAACTCTCTACCTATGCTCAAGAGAGAAGAAACAATAATCTCCAACTTCCTTAGAAAGAGCTAGCTTTCTCCAATATATGACTGTCCAAAGATCTCAAAAAAGAAAAGTTGGAAAAGTTCCTAATAATAGCCATGCAAATCCATTTTCAAGCTCCTCAGGAAAGCCAAAAAATGAGCCTCCAGAATGCCTCCAAGATGCCTCCAAAACTCCCCAAGAGCTCTCCAAGGTGGTCCCACCAAAAAACAAACCACCAAAAAATAAGCTTTGTCTACCCAGAAAAAAACTCTAATTTTGTCCATATCTGCCCCAAAAGAAAGCAAACTCAAAAAAGAAGATATTGTTTTCTTTATTTTTTTTAACTACACTAATAATGAATATTTAAAAGAAAATTATAGATACATTGCTTTAAATATCATTAAGTTACAATGATTGCAGTTTTAATTCCTCATTTGTCTCCATTCAATTTTTGCAAAAAATTACAAGGCTTCAATTTAGCCAAGTACAGGCATATACATAGTTCAAAAAAAAATTATACTACCTACCCTCAAAATGATTTGCAAAAATAATATCTAAGGGCATATGCGGTTTCAAAAAGGACCTTTAAGGCATGCCTTCCATGTGATTTTGTAAATAATGCTAAGGCATATGATATATGCATTTATCTTCAATGGGGACTAAAAGAGTTTTTAAGGCATAAAGCCTTAGCATTGAATATGTGAAAGGGGACCCTAAGAATTTGACATCATCTAAGTCTTGAGATAGTCATTCAACATGGTGAATAACACACCTCATGGGTATTAGTAAGGCATTTTGAATTAATTCAAATGTGCTAAAAATATCACAAAAGAATTAGGGCACTTGGAACCTTAAAGCAAAAGAGACTTTGCCCTAGAATCTCAGGCTCATTTTCACTTTGAACTTTCAAGAGATGGCTCTCTGTATCCGCCGAGACCATGCTAGGGTTTGTGGCAAAAAACCCTTTGATCATGCTGTTACAATGCGTTCTCTGTGAAGATTCTTGCAGGAATGTGAAGGTAACCTCCTTTGTGACAAAAATTGAGCTATTTGATTGATTTCTTTTTTTGATCTCTGAGATAAAATTAGCTTCTCAAGCCACGACTGTGCATTTTCTGATGCCACCTTTGTTCTTTGTATGATTTTCTTGTCACCACACTGCGTTTCTATACCATGGGCTACCATGAACGACTAGGGTTTGAAGAAAACCCTCAACTCTCTCTACAGATTTTGATGGATTTCTAAAGATTCTTATTCAAATTTTGAAAGGAGATGATGTGGTAAGACCCTTATACATATTATCAATCCATTTGCCCATTTTTGAGATACATCTCTAGTTTTTATGGCCGTGACCTCTATATTTTCTCTGATACATTTGTTCTCTATTTACCCCTCTGTCGATACATTTGTGTCTGAGGCCACCATTGTTGACTGGGTTTATTGGGAATTAAGGTGTCTCAACCTTGGTAATTCCTTGTATTATTTCATTGTATTTATTTGTTTATTACCTATTATTGTAATTAGGATGCAAATCCTCATTGTCATCTTGTGGGAGTTGGCACAGTTATGTGTCATCCTGCGTGGAAGGTGACCACATGTAAATTTGTCCTCACATAAGGAGATAGGAGTCCCACTTAGTGGTAGGAATATCTTGCCATGTGTCAGCATCTTGGATAGTGTGTAAGGGAATATTGACCAAAACGGTTATGACATATTCATATGACAAATCTATGCTACGTAAGAGTTGTAAATGGAAGATTCTATGATAGGTGAAGACATGTGTCACAAGGCATCTTGGAAGAAGGCATTTTTGGGTACCCCAAGGAGAACTATGACATGTTGTAAGAGAATATGCTATTTTTAGCATATGTATGATAGATTATCTTACAACTATAAGATATGGCAACTATGACAGATTCTATGATAGTTGTAAGGCTTGTCAGAGTATCTGTCATTGCCCAACTTGGGAATAGGTGACCTCTTTTGGATTGGGTGATATGAAAAGTGTCATGAACATCCTACAGTGTTGAAAAAGTGTCTACAGGCATGGATTTTGGGCCATGAGGCCATGTTGGATGCCTATCTCAAGATGGACTCATTTTTGCCTCGTATCTTCTATATAAATAGGTGCTTTTGAAAGGAGATGTAGTATGTGATTGATAGGTATTGTAATGCTGCCAGATTGTCTCTAGATACAAGTGTCGAAGACTCCTGAGAACTTGCAATCCAAGTGTATTGTAAACCATTACAGTTTTGATAATACATTGTACAGGTTTTGGAGTGTGGGGTTTTTCACACGATAAGGGTTTTCCCCATGTTATATCTTGTCTCTCTCTTCTTCTGTCTTACATTCTTGTATTTTTTATTGCTGCAATATCTCCATTGTTGTGTTAAACATTCTATAATTGTAAAGGTTAAAAAGTATTTGTACTCCTCTCTCCTCATTAGATTAGTGTAGGAAGCGATTTCTGCACACCTAGCTTACTTTCATTTGGTATCAGAGCTTGATCACCTTTGGTCCTAGTTGTTAGGTAGGGATTTTTTGAGATAATCTTAAGTTGAGTGGGAGCTTTGTGTAGAGTATTCTATAATCTTGATTGTATTCAGGAGATGGCAGGCACATCCAGAAGATTAGAGGTGGAGAAATTTAATGGTACAAATTTTGAGTTATGGAAACTTAAGATGGAAGACATGCTTGTTGATTGAGACCTATGGGAAACCGTATCTAGTGTAAAACCAATCACAATGGCATAAGTTTTGGGATCTCAAATATCGAAAGGCTAAGGGTCTCATAAGACTCAGTCTAGCTGATTTTGTCCTATTGAATGTCCATGTGGAGAAGACCATGTAAGACCTTTACAAGAAGTTGGGTGATGTTTATCAGGCAAAATCCCTAGTGAACAAGCTTTTTCTGAGAAAGAAGTTGTATTCTCTAAGGATGGAGGATGGAGGATCTATTGTAGATCACCTGAATTCTTTCAACATGTTAGTTGCACAATTGACATTTGTTGGTGTAAAGATGGAGGAGGATCACTGTATGACTTTGCTTTATTCTTTGCCAGACTCATGGGAGCACCACATCCACTTTCAAAATGGATGAAGTGGTATCTTCATTTTTATCTAAAGAAATGTGGAGAAAGTCTTCGAAAGTAGCCAAAGAGGCTCTTGCAGTTCATGGAAGACCCAAGGAGAAAGGGAAAAAGAAGGACAAGAAAGCTGAGAAGGGTAGATCCAAATCCCGCAGGAGATCTAAATCTCCTAGAAAGTCTAAGGCTCTCTATTGGAACTGTGGCAACACTAGGCATTTCTGAAAGGAATGCAAAGAGGAAAAGAAAAAGATGAAGAAGAATGCCCTAGATTCAGATTCTGACAAGTCACAAGATGATGGTGATGCCGTCATCACAGCCATAGCCACCCATGCATCTGATGATGTGTGATTGATAGATTCTAGTGCATCATTCCACATGACCTCACATCGAAGCTAGTTCACAAAGTATGAAGAGTTCAATGGTGGAAGAGTGTACCTGGGTGATGGTTCTCATCTGAAGATTATTGGTCGTGGAAGAGTCTCAATCTGATTCCGTGATGGATGAGTGAAGGGGATCACTGGGGTTATGCACATCCCAATCTTGGCATGAAACCTGCTTTCTGTAAGTATGTTGAATGATGCAGGTGTACAGGTTGTCTTTTCGAAGGATGGATGCAAGATGACTAGAGGATCTATGATGCTTGCGAAGGGTACTCAGAGAAGTACTCTATTTCAACTAGAGGCATGCACTTCACAATGCAATAGTTCTTCTAACTCAAAGAAAAGAGTTGTAGTCACTTCATCCCCACCGTCTGAACAAGTAGTGAAGAAATCTATTGTAATAAATTATGATGGTAGTGCATCTTGTGTACCCAAGGGTGCTCATGCTTTAGAAGTTAAGCTTCCTGTTGAAAAGACTATGTTATGGCATATGAGATTTGGCCACATTGGTGAGAAGGGTCTTAGAACTCTAACAAATAAAAACCTCATTGAGGGGTTAAATGATTATAATCTTGATTTCAACTTTTATGAACATTGTATATATGGAAAGCAAAATCATTTTCAATTTTACTCTAGTTCTCACAAGTCTTCTGGTGTATTGGACCTTATTCATTTTGATGTGTTTGGTCCTGTTAGTGTTCCTTTGATTTCCAAATCTATATATTTTGTATCTTTCATAGATGATTATAGTATAAGGACATGGATTTATTTTCTCAGAAGCAAGACTGAAGTCTTTAGTCGGTTCAAAGAGTTTAAAGCTTTTTTTGAGAATCAAACTAGTAAAAAGATTAAGTGTTTGAGAACTGATAATGGTGGTGAGTTTTATATGGTAGAGTTTGATAAGTTCTGTAAAGAGCAAGGGATTGAAAGACATAAGACAACTCCATACACCTGTTGTGTGGTTACACAACATGCCCCATTTTGTCTTAACAAAATAGCGACCCAACTTTTCTTTCTTCTTTAGCTTGTTTGTTTCCTGCTTTGGGTAGTTTGGTAAAATTAGGTGGTGCATGTAACCTTATGAGAAGGTGGATTTGTCACCATGATGAGGTCAGTTGTCAGATTTAGTAGTTCACATTATTAACGTCATGGTTGGAAAGTACACAAATTTCCAAAATTATCTAAGGGAAGAGAGTTATGTTGAGTCAAAGTTTGGTGAAACATGATATACCGTGTAGGGGGGGTCATATTTCAAACATCAGCCATCTTAGAAAAGATCACCCTGATATAGGATTATCAGCTGATAATTACTCGATGCGCAATGTGCGGATGTCAACTTTAAGTAAGAGCTGATATCTACCCGTCAAATGACTTCAGTTATCCTGCAGGGGGTCATATTTTTAACATCAGTCATCTTACGAATATCACCCTCTTCCCATATATCACCCCATGTCAATATGACGGTGATGTCATCTAATTCCAATGAATGAAAGAAATCACGATGATGATGACGTCATTGTTCCATCTATCCGCAGGAGGGGTATATATCTAATGTTCATCATATTCTTCAATATGACGGTGACATCATTAAAGCATAATGATTAAACAATGTCGCTAACATAATGATTTCATCCTGATCTTTTCTGGGGGGGTCATTTTATCATGGGGGGTTCATATTTTACGCAGCTCCTAATCTTAATTTTGTGACCTGATATACACATGGTCAAACGTTGACTATATCACCTGATCCTTTGCATTCAGTTTTGCTACTCAAAGGCGGGGTAGGGTCATTTTGCCCAGAGGGGGTCATATTTTGAATATCCCCTAATCTTTCGAAGATCACCCCCCCTTGTTTCTTTACATTAAATGCAATTAAATGTGGTAGATGAATTCCCGCCCAATTACAAATGCAAATTGAACACTTGGCAACATCTACAGATTCCTTGCAGATGATCAACATATTTGATCAAGACAACGTATTTTTAACCTAATTTTTATGATTGAGATGCTTTAAAGGTAAAATTCCAAGGTAATTTTCATTTACCTTGCGATAAATCAAGAAATTATAGAGCTCCAAAGAAGTCAAACCCTCGAACAACTACCTGCTAATGGATTGGATCCTTTAATGTAATGGAATGGATGATCTTAATCTTCTATTTCCCTTATCCATAATTAGTCATCTAACCCAGGAGGAAAGCATTGTTAGGTAAGTAACTATAAACTCGCCTGTTGTCGCTATCTATGTTTTCAAGTAGAGTATTTGTTCTTGCTAGTGGTCTTGCTTTGTGATAATACGTATCATGATGAAGTGAGGAATAATATACAGAATGCACATGATATAGGAGTACATGATGTTGTAGAAATGCATGTGGACACTGTAGGGTAAAACATATCATGTTTATTACAGAAAGCCATGGAAAATCTCAAGAGGAATAGGTCCGAGGTGGAGTTCATCAAGCCCATGTTTGTTCAGCATGAGGGGGTGCAGTTTAAGTACGGAGTTATTGGTGATACACACCAAGGAGATATGGACCTGATAGTATGGTTGACAAGATTGGATCATGATAAGGACAATCCCATTCTAGATGGGGTATATGTCTTAGGTATGTGGCATGCAGCTAGTTTTTTGTATGCTATGGATGCCACAGAGCTGGTGGTAGAATGTGCAAGAAATTATAACCCTAAAACCAGACAGGTGGAGAAGTATGGGAGGATATATGCAGACTTTTCAATCAAGGGCATTATCACCACTTTCAATCTACCAATTAGGAAGAAGGTAGTGAGTGTGGACCTGCTTAAGTTGGAAACAAAGTATAATAATAAGAAGAAAAATGCAAGGAAGAGGATATACCAATGGAGGTCAAAGAGCAGCACCTATGCCACCTCAGCCAAATTACCTGTGCATCTATACAAGTTTGATTTTGATGATGAATACCAATATATGATTGCCCTAGTGAGTAGGATGACATGCAGACCTCATGCTAGAAATTTCAAGAACTAGATGTTTGGGATCATCCAGATGGTCTTATATGCAGACAACAGGCCATTATAGGCTAAGATCATTAGTGACGCACTGGATGAGGGAAAGAGGGATTTGAAGGACAACCTCTTATGTTACCAAGATACCCCACTGATGGGGTTGTCTTGATGGAATTTTTTAGGCAGGTATCTACAATAGTTGAAGCCTAGAAAGTATACAAGAAGATACCTCTAGTTTTATTTCCAATAACTATGGGTTGGTACATGTGCTCAGATTCAGAGAGCATAAAACATGTCATCAAGGGGCTAAAATTGATGTATTTACAACCATTTCCCCTAGCTAGATCATATGATCCTTATGGCAGGATGCAGAAGATACTAGGAAAATGGATACATCAAAAGCATCTACAAGATTTTTGGACCGATTGTGATGATGAGGCTAAGGTGAGAAGAAGAAAATACCAAAGACTCATCTTGAGTGAAATAAAAACCTTTGACTACATCCTGATGCCAGTGCAACTACATAAGGATGATGGAAAAATCATGTCCAATGAATATGAGGACAAAAAGGTGTATAATGATACCATATCAGCCCTAAACCTTACACAGCAGGAAGATATATCTTTAGATCAGCTGACAAGTGGGGTGATCCAGCGGACCCAGGCCTGGGTAGATGAGGAGATATCTAGATTGAAGAAAAGGGGTGTTGCCCTTACAATTGATAACAAGAAGAAGAGGTAGGAAGTATCTAATGAGGAATATGATAATTTCCTCAATGAAAAGAGAAAATCCAATGGGGAAAGATTGCCCATAGAAAAATAAAGAAAAGGTCCCCCTAAGGGTAAGAAAAGTGAAGATGAACCAAAGGGGGTCATAATAGAAAGGATTGCCGCATCATCTGCAAGTGCATCTACATCATCTCAAGGTGGCCAAGTTGGTTAGAGGCAAGGGCTTATCTAAGCAACTTGCTGAAAGTGAAGAGCTTAATCAAGAACATGAAGAAGACACTAAAATGGTGTTGAATAATAATGAACCAGCCACTGTACACTAGATTCAATCATTTCAAATTGGTCTATTAAAAATAATATTTTCTTGAATACTTCTTCTAACTATTACCCATAGGGTAATGGGCAAGCCGAATCTACCAATAAAAATTTGACAAGGATCATCAAGAAGACTATTGAAGACAACCAAAGAACATGGCACAAGAAACTAAAGCTGGCTCTTTGGGCTTACAAAATTACACCTAAGAGAGCTATTGGTTGTTCTCCATATGTACTTACTTATGGTAAAGAGGCTTGGTTACATATTTCAGTTGAATTGCCTACATTGACCTTCATCAAAGAATTTGAGCTGCTAGAGGAACAACCTTTAGTAGTCAGGCTAGCTCAGCTCATGGAGCTTGAAGAAACAAGGAAAGAGGCCTTAAAAATTCTTGATATGCATCAAACTCAAATGAAAAATACATTTGATAAGAGAGAAAGACCAAGGAACTTTAATATTTGTGATTTGGTGTTCAAATGTCCAATGAACTTAGGAGAAGACCTAGAAAACATTTCAAATTTGATGCAATGTGGGATGGGCCTTATGTTATCACAGAGTGCAAAGAAAATAATGCATTTCAGCTGTCCAAGTTAAGTGGAGAGATGTTGTCTATCCCAGTTAATGGGATCCACCTCAAGCATTGCTTCTGAAGATAATAACTTCTTTTGTATATAGTAGAGTAGTATTGTAGTTAATAAGTGCTCATGCACATTTGCTTCCAGCATTTTGTTTTGGCCATTAGGGCCTATTAGTTTGCTCTTAGATGAGTTTGTTTTCAATTTTTCTATTGTTGTTTAGATTGTTGGAGAGCTGAATTGTAGAGTTTGACTCAATGCCCAATGGATGTTCAAGGCAACTGATGAAATGCTTAGCAGGCAAGCATATAGAAAAAGTTTCTAGAAATGTTACCATTTTTTACCACAGCTCAAAATTGGCTTAGCAGATGTGACAAATTCATTTTTCAAGTAAGGGATAACATTTTTCTATTGTGACTTAGTTGCATAGTTATTATGTTTTAGTGTTAGATGTAGTTCAGTTGTTCAAAAAGGAGGAAAAGATTTTAGATCATTCATTGCATTACAAAACATTCAACAGAGATAAGTATTTCAATCACTACAATGATTATTCATTTACAAAGTTGAAATATATAAGAGAGTAAGCATTGCATTGAAAGAAACATATCAGATGTCCCACACAAGCCGTGGGTTATAGCTGAACATATGTAGATATAAATAAAATAATATGGATCTAATGATGAGAAATGAGAGACAACCATCATTGCCTTGGGGTTGTTGATCTTCAAAGTTGCCTCACATCTTGCTCCTAATCTCAACATGAACTTGAAAAAAATGTGGAGGGTCCTGTTAGTGCTTCAGTTATGAAAATCCTTTATCCATTAGAAGAGGCATAATACTTTGTTTATAGTGCATTGATGAAATGAACATCATCCATGTGTAGAAGGAACTGAGAAAGAATCATCATCCATGTGTAGAAGGAACTAAGAAAGAATCAATCATGGGATTTCATTGTTTCATTCTAATCTACTTGTTTCATGTGTAGGCATAGGACAAGTCATGTAGCTAATTGAAGACATTCAACATGTGGTGTCAAGTGGGCTCCCACAAGGGTTGAGCCTAGCATGCTACTTCCCCTTAATCTCAGAAGAGATGAATGGAAAAAGAAAGAATCATTATTCACATTTACATGACAAACTGAAGGAATAATAAAAGTAATCAGATGCATCAATTTTTGTTCCAGGACATAGTCATGATTACAGTTCAAGTAATGAAATGCAACCATGGAAATAAAATGAACTATAAAGGGGACTACATTTAATGCACATGGCAGTTGTCATCATTACTTCAGTTGACATTAGAAAAATGACATTCATAGGCATTTCATATTGTATCTTTCATAGTGTGCATCAAAGAAGTATGGAACAAAAAGTACATTTCATCATTTGAATGTCAGAGGTTGACAATAGAGATATCATGTAGTAGTGTCTAATTGTTGGCTCACAAAGAAATATCAAAAATAGATATCATTTTTATACATGATCTAAGTAATCTAAAAGTGCAAGTGGACAACAAAACATGAAACAACATATGCTATCATTTCCCTTTCATGTTGAAGGAAGTCTCAACTGAGTGGACAAAGATGCTAGGAAAGATTTATCCATAGTTGTGAGGAGAGAAAAGAATCATTATATGCTATCAGGAGAGGAACCTCCTACAACAATATAATGAATAATGGATGAAATAACAGAAATAGTAGAAACACAGAAGGAATTTCACAAGCCACTTTGAGGGGGCAAACTCCTTTGAGCAAGCTCAATACAATAAATTCGTGGATGCCTTCATTGGCCTCAACACGTACTTATATACTAAGTCTAATCTAAACAACTATTACTTCCGATGAATGTGGGATAATATAATATACTTACGGGATGACTTACAAAGCATATGCCTTCAACAACAATATACTAACAAAGTATAGAGAAGGGTTAAACTTCCTAACATCCCCTCCCTCTTAGAAAAGCTTTGTCCTCAAAGCTTAAAATGTGGAAATTGTTGCAGAATCTAAAGGAGTGGTTCCCATGTAGCATCCTCTGGTTGCATTTTGTGCCACTGAATTAATACGTCTATGATGGATCGAGAGTGAAGCTAACGAGTACACCTATCAAGGATTGCCTCCATCTCTAAAATGATGGATCCTTTGTTATCCAGTTCTGGTAAAATAGTTTGTGCTTTGATGTTGGTGCCAAGAACTTTATTTAGACAAGAGACATGAAATACTGGATGAACACAGGAAGAAGGAGGAAGCTCCAATTTATAAGCAACTGACCTAATCTTCTAAAGAACCTTATATGGCCCATAGAACTTTTCAGCTAACTTATGATGCCCTTTGAGTTTTAGGGATGATTGCTTGTATCGCTATAGATGAAGAAAAACCAAATCACCTACTTGAAAAGTGCGCTCAGAATGGTGCTGATCAGCTTGTTGTTTCATTCGATTTCTTGCCATGTGAAGATTGTCCTACAAGATGCGAAGAATCTGATCTCAAGTTTGGAGAACCATGTCAACTGCCTAAATTGGTGAACTGTTGGGGGTGTATGGAAGGAGCGCTGGTGGTGCTTGACCATAGACTACTGCATATGTAGTCATTTTAGATGCATTGTGGTAGGAGGTATTGTACCACCATTCAGCGAGAGGGGGCCACTTTGCCCACTAATGCTGTTGTTCTAAGGTGAAGCAACAAAGATAAGTTTCCAAATATTTGTTGATAATTTTAGTCTGACCATCTGTTTGTGGGTGATACCCCAAACTCATCTTGAGTTTGGTGCTAGTGTGTTGAAATAGTTTTGTCCAAAAATGACTGGTGAAAGTTGCATCACGATTTGAGACAATGGAAGAAGAGATGCCATGAGAACGAAAGATTTGGTCCATTTAAATTTGTGTGACTGAGGTGGCAGTATAGGGATGGCTAAGTACACAAAAATGACTATATTTGGAGAGGGAATCAACCACAACCAAGATCACTATGTTCCCTCTAGATTTAGGGATCCCCTTAATGAAATCCATAGAAATATCTATCCAAATCCATCCAGGGATGGGTAAGGGTTCGAGAAATCCAGGAAGGAGTATTATTTCACCCTTGTTGCATTGGTAGGTATCACATTCAACCACCATATATTGAATTGCCCTTTTCATCCCCTTCTAAAAGAATTTACGTTGTGCCCGCTCATAAGTTTCGAGGAACCCAGAGTGCCCTACCAATGGAGAAGTATGGAGATCATTGAAGACAACCTATTGAAGATCCGTGCTCTGGGGAAGCACCAGACGACCCTTGTATCTCAGAGAAGCACCATCCCAAGAGTAATGTAGTACAAAAGAAGGGTTATTGGCCAACTATTGGATGATTTGAGATAATGAAGAGTCATTGACATAACCCTCCTAGATAGATTCTAACCAATTTGGAACAAGCATAGAAATAGCTAAAAGAGAAGCTTGGTCATCAAATGTGCAAGAAAGGGTATCCACCACAATATTGTCCTTACCTTCTTGTAAGTGATCTCATAGTCATAACCCATGAGTTTGGTAACCCTTTTCTATTGTGCTGGGGATGAGACCCATTATTCCAGGAAATATTTCAAACTCTGGTGATCAGTCTTGATGCAGAAATGATTCCCTAGTAGGTATGGCTGCTACTTTTGTACTACATGCAAAATAGCCATCATTTCCTTCTCATATGTAGAGAGTACTAAATTCATACCAGAAAGGGCTTTACTGGTGAATGCAATGGGATGTTCATCTTGAAGGAGAACAATGCCAAGTCCATTGCCGCAAGCATCACTCACAATAGCGAAGGTCTTGGAAAAATTTGGCATAGCTAGAATAGGTGTAGTACACATATCTTGTTTTAGTTTTTCAAATGCACACTCAGTAGCATGTGTCCATATAAAAGCATCCTTTTTCAACATAGTTGCTAATGGAGCTGCAATCTTCCTGTAATCATTGACAAACTTGTGATAGTAGCCAGTCAGTCCCAAAAAACCATGGAGGCTCTTGAGTGTCTGAGGATGCGGCCAGTTTTTCATGGCATCTATTTTTGCAGGATCCACTCAAACCCCTTGGGCTGAAAATATATGCCTGAGATACTCCACTTCTTCTTGGCCAAAAACACATTTAGATTGTTTTGCACAGAGATGATGATTAGAGAGAAGTTGCAGTACAAGATCCAGATGTTGGAGATGCTCAGCCCATGTTTTACTATAGATTAGGATATCATCAAAGAAGACCAGAATGAATTTCTGCAGGTAGGGCTGGAATATTTTATTCATCAATGCCTAGAATGTTGAAGGAGCATTAGTGAGGCGAAAGGGCATGACCAAAAACTCATCGTGGCCATCATCTGTGCAAAAATCCATTTTAGGGATATCATTCTCATGAACCCAAATTTGTGATACTTAGAACGAAGATCCAACTTGGAGAAAAAATGAGCTCCATGAAGCTCATCAACAACAAGAATTGGAAACTTATCCTTGATTGTGATGAGATTAAGTGCTCAGAACTCAATGCAAAGGTGCCATGACCCATCTTTCTTCCAGACAAGAAGAACTAGTGAAGAAAAGGAACTGGTACTAGGGCGAATAATACCTTGCTTCAGTAAGTCTCGAATGAGTATCTCAATCTCTGTCTTTCGGTGAAATAGGTAGTGGTAAGGCCTGATGTTGGGAGGAACGCTTCTAGGAAGGAGCTAAATACAGTGGTCCTCTAGTCATGAAGGTGGCAATCCCACTAGTTTGGCAAAGACACATGCATACCTATCCAAAATTCATTATAGATCCAAAGGAGTAGTGGAGACTACTGATGGTTGCATCTGAATGGAATGGAGCTAAGTGATGACACCATGTGAATTCTTCTTAAGAAGCTTTTCCATGCAATGTGACCTAATGATACTGAGGGACCCTGGTTGTAAGCCCTTCAATGTGTTTTTTTTCCCATTGTCTAAAAATTGCATCTAAAGTTCAGCAAAATCCCATAGGATGGGTCCAAGTGTGCATAACCATTGAGCACCCAAAACCACATCACATCCGCCTAAGGGAAAGGAAAACATGTCAGAGCATAGGTTATAATCTCCAATAGAGATACACACATTGCGAAACTTCCCTTTGCAAGGTAATGTGCCCCCATTAGCAATCATGACTTCAAAACTGGAGCAAGGAGGGACAAAACAATTAACCTGTTTGGCGATCTGAGGGTCAATGAAGTTATGAATGCTACCTGAATCAATGAGTATTGTAAGAAGGAGCTTCTTGAAGTAACCCTTGACCTGCATGGTTTGTGGGGTGGTGACTCCTGCTAAAGCATGGAGAGGGATCTCTGGGTGGTCTTCCTGAGAAGTATGGTCAATAGGTGGCTGTTGAGTTTCGACTTGATCATCTATTGTATCTTGAGCATCTTCATAAATTTTAGTTATAGGCGGAGAATCCACATCCAAGAGATAGAGCTTTTTCTCAACACATTTATGTCCCCAAGTGAATTTCTCATCACAATTATAACAAAGCCCTTTTTCTCTACATGCCCGTGTCTCTGCTTCAGTGAAATGCTTGATAGGAGTTGTTCTAGGAGCTGGCATGAGTGGAGGTCTATGGGAAACCATATTTCTGAATGGAACAAAATTGGATTTGGACCGTTGTTGAGTTGTGATCTTGTCCTCTGCTAACTTAGCCAACCCTAGGGCTTCCATCATTGCACTGCAATGGAACACTTTAACCTCAGATCAGATTGCATCCTTCAGACCACTGCCAAAACAACTCTTAAAGAATTCATCAAACAACCCCTATATGTGATTGGCCAATTTTTCAAATTCTGTCTGCTATTCTCTCACAGTGCTAGTTTGGCAAAGTTTAATGAGTGCTCATGTAAAGTCATCAAAAGCACTAGGGCCAAATTGTTGCAAAATGAGTTTCTAAAAATCTGTCTATTTTGTCTCTTCATGAGCCTTGATGTACCAACAGAACCATTGAAGGGCTTCATGTTCCAAATGAAAGGATGCAAGTGGGACTTTGTTGACATCAAAAGTATTATGCAGAATGAAATATTGTTCTGCCTGGTATATCCATCTAGTCGGATCATCACCATTGAAGTGAGGAAAATCAAGCTTCAACCCACAAAAATTGCTAGAAGAAGAGAACCTAGTGTCTGCAGAAGACTCTGGCTACCGTCTATTGTTCATGGTTGAATGCTGAAGATTGAGGCCAAGAATTTTTTCAGCGAAATCTTGGAGTTTGGTCTTGAGGGCTGCAAGTTCATCCTCCATGATTTTTCCTCCTATGCAGGCGACAACCATAGCCAGGAGAATTTTTTTTTTGGGAATGGGTAGAAAAATAAAAAATGGAAACTTTTTTAGTAAAGGAAAATTTGGATTTGGGGAAAACTCTGATGGGTAATTGGGGTTTGACTAGGTTTTGCACACTTTCTAAGGGACAGGGAAGTAGAAAATGGGGATTTCAGAAGCGGGGTGAAAGAATGGGAAATTTTTTCCAAGAGGGACAAAGGATCAAAAATAGGAAATGAACATTGTGGCAAAATTCGAAGTCTATTGGATGAGAATCGAAGAAGTTATGGAAAACCCTAAAAGTAGAAAAATGTGGGATTTCTGGCTTCGTTATGTGGAATTTGGGATAGGGTCCTCAAGGAAGGAAATATGCAGAATAAAATTCCAGGGGTTCCAGTGAATTTTGAGAGGAAACAAATCTACAATTGAAATGAACAATATAGATGCAAAAAAGGAAGAATGACCAATAATCACAGTGCCTGGAGGCCACTGTAGAAAAAAAAATTGGTAGAAACCTAGTGAGCCCAAGAAAGCACTCTTATACTAGATGAGAGGAACCTCCTATAACAATATATTGAAAAATGCACAAAATAATAGAAATAACAGAAACACAGATGAAATTTATTGATCGTAGGCCACTTTGAGGGGGCAACCTCTTTTGAGCAAGCTCAATACAATAAATTCATGGATGCCTTCTTTGGCCTCAACACGTACTTATATACTAAGTCTAATCTAAACAACTATTACTTCCCATGAATGTGAGATAATACAATATACTCATGGGATGACTACAAAGCATATGCATCCAACAGAAATATACTAACAAAGTAAAGAGAAGGGTTAAACATGGGTTCCTAACATATCAGCAGTCACTGAATATACAGGTGTGTGGAATGAAAGGAAATACTTGCAAATTATCTATTAGAGCATTATACATTTCAACTTGGTTGTTATCTTCATGCCATGCTATAGCTATAGGAGGTAGCTCATCATGTACTTACCATGTGTGATTAAAATACAAGTGGATTATAGAGAGATGAACATATTCAAATGATACAATGGAGGAGCAAGATAAGAGGATGTTGTAGGTTGTCAAACCTTTTTAGGTAAAGTGACCATGCCAGATATATGCATTACAACTATGGGTTATTTCATATTGAAATATGTAGATGCTTCTTTCCCATCCTGGTAAATTATAGTGACAAGAATGTGAAAGAATATTTATAGAATATCATGAGTTTCTATATGGAAAATTGATAAAGAGAAGCCACACTGCATGTTGTGTATAAGAATAGATAATGCATTACATCAACATTAAAGTATACTATATCAAGTATGTGCATATAAAATGGTGACATCCTTAGGAGATAGATGATGAGTGCCAGGTAGCACCCATGAAATACACCTTTTTAACCACTCTTTTTTCCCCTTCTTATTCCATTTTCTTGATGACTGCACTAAAATAAGCTAACAAGATTGTTCTAATGATGATTAATAAGAGATGAGTTGCTTAGAATCATGATTTATGATTGAAGGACTAATGTGCATTGAATTGATGGAAATATGTAGAAATCTTCTCTTTTTGAATCAACAAGTGTAGGTGTTTGGGTAGACAATTTTGTGCATCTCCAGAGGTAGTCCTAATGATCTCCAGAGCCAAAATCAGAATGCCACGATTGGTCTCCAGTGTTTCCAATTTGATTGGAGAGATTTTGGGATAAGGATGTGATTCATCTCTGGATCTAGACAAGAAGGTCTCAATCATATCTCTGGAGCCTCTTTAGAGAAATGTAGATTTCCAGCATAGCTATTAGTCACACTTCTAGTGGTGATCGAGATGCTCCTGATGGTACTCAAATCATCACCTGAGTAATTTAGGGCAGTCTATAGTTAACTACAGGAAGTTTCTATTTATTTATTGTATTTGCATGAGTTATTGATAAACTGATTTAAATACCTATATTTTAGGGCCTCGCTGCCTAAGTGTATTTAAAACTAAGACTCAGATTCAGTGTGGACTTCTATTTCACTCAATCTATTTTAATTGCATGGATATCTATTATGTAGTTAGATAGTTAGTATAATAAAGAGATCGATGTTATCTCATAGAAGAACTAGTAGTTAAGATAAGTGATATCTCATCATTGACTTAGATATAAACTTATAGAAGTAGCAACAGAGGAGACAACAATTATTTTTCCAATTTCTGTAATCTTATTTTGACATAAATATTTTTTGAATACAAAGTTGATGGAATTGAACTAAATTAAGTTGTGATATTATTCTCTTGTACTGATTGTTTAATTTAGTTTTTAGACCTAAGGGTGTGAAGCAAGGGCCCACTCTCACCACTAAGGCAGAAGGCTAGTACTATTGTTTTGTTATTTTAGATTCTCTTTAAGAAGATAGTTGTTGTTTGTATAGATAAATGCATATCTCAGTTGAAAAAAATAATATAGATTTACTTTAAGCAATTCATTGTTCAGTTTTGTTTTTAGTATTCTTGGAATTTATTTCATAACCAGATAGATCAATAATATTAGTTTCTTTAAAGCAGTAAAGGTCATTATAGTTAGTTAGATAAAAATGGCAACTATAGGATTCCTAATTGTGGATAGCCAAGGACATAGCCCTAGATTTGACAAAAGAAATATGATTAAATGATGAGGTACAATGAGCCTTGTCATTTTTGGTGCCATTGTTGGGGATTACTGTGTTAATTAGGAAAACTTAGCTAAATGGTTTTAGGATAGATCTGTATGGTTAGAGCTAGAGATTCAAAAGGAAGATACATAAAACAGACACCCCATCAACAAACTATAGGAGAAAGCAGTGGGGTGGCACAGGATCTTGTTGAAGAAAGAAACCTATAACCTACCTTGGAAGTTGGACCTCAAATCAATAATCCCTTAAAGCTTCCAAATCTTCCACTCACTGACTATATCAAAGAATTGCAACAAAAATTCTAGGTAGATCCTTTGATAGAACCTAGTTCCTCAGAAACTTATCCAGAATCTCAAGGAGAAGAATCAATACCAGACATGGAAGATAATCATGATAACCATGAAGAGGAGGAGAATCAAGCTCCAAGAACCTTCTCATATCCCATTGTTCTAGTTGCTAGAGATAATACCCCTATGAAAAATATTTCACTAGCACACTTGCCAAATTTTAGAGAAATTGCTTCTGAGGATCCAAATTAGTTTTTGTTTGAATTCAAAGTGGTATGCCAAACTTATGATCATGGATTAGATAACCAAACACTCAAACTATTCCCTTCAACTCTGAAAGATTCTATAATGAGATGGTTCATGGGTTTACCCCAGAACTCCATCCATTTTTGGGTTCAGATGGAAATAGAGTTTTTAGGAAAATACCAGGATTACTACAGAGTCAGTAATGAAAATGAGGAATTGTTCAAAATGAAACAAGGAGAGGAAGAAACCTTAGAGGACTATGTAAATCACTCTTTGGTTAGAACCCTATTTGTAAAAGGATTAGACAAAGAATCAAAATAGGCACTAGATTTGATGGGGAAAGAGAATATCAATAGAATGGATATACCTGCTATAGAAGAACTCCGCAGGAACTATTCTAGAACCCAAGATGGAGTGAGATCATCCAAAACCTTAAAAAAGAAGAATGAAATAGGACAGTTAATGGAGGAGATTGCAAATCTGAAGATAGATATTCTGGTCCAACTAAATACCACATTAAATGGGATTTAGGCAAAAACTAGAACAACTAATCAAGGTAGAACAACTGAACCACTCTCCATCTATTGTCCTAGGTGTAGAAACAAGCATCTATTGAGAGAATGCCCTTTAGACAAATTTGAGATCTATCAGATCTATGATAGGGAACATCCTACCAGTTAATGTAGTCAACTTGTAGCCCTAAAAAGGATGAGTAAGAAGAATGCCATCATAGAAGAGGAGTTGAACTATGTAGGACAAAAGCAAGCTAGAAAATTTCCTTATAATCAATATCAAAACCAACTTTTTTACAGGGGTCCTTCTAATTGGGGAAATAATCAATGGAATCTAACTTGGCATGGGCCTTAGAATAATCCTCCTTGGGGATAGCAGGATTGGCCAAATCAACAATGGCAAAACCAACATTGGAAAAATCAATGTTGTCCGGGAATCAACAGTGGCCACCATAGTTCAGATCACAAAACATGCAACCTCAATGGGGTCCTCAATAGGGATATAATCAACAATATCAAGGACAACCTAGACATTTCCAACCTCAACAATAAGCATTGCTAACTGGACCCCCCAACACATAAGGTTAGTCACAAAATGAACTAGTTAGCCAACCACCCTTACTAGCTCAACCTATACCAAATCCACAAAATAAACAGGGAGCAATTGTTTACATGACAGAATAAGAAAACATGGCTGGTATTAAAGCTATATACCCCAATAATCTCTAGTTACATTCTGGGAAAGCATTCCCAAGACCATCTCCTCCAACTATAGTTGAAGTAACCAATGATGAGGAACCTGAAAATCCATCTACTCAGCTTCCAAAGGAGATTACTACCGAAAGAGTTCTAAAAGAATCTGTTGGCAAGAGACACTATATGGATTCATGGTTGTTGTCATTAATGGCAACAAAGGTCATCCCACATATCCGCAAGTCATGATGTGTCTCTACCGGAAGTCAGAATAAAGAATGTTGTGGTCCGGTGAAGAAGAACAGAGCATGTGGCAAGGTCCGACAGATTGGTCCGGACCTCTCAGTGGAAGTGTCTTGGTGCAGTGCGGATTTGGGGAAGTCAAGAGGACTACCTTGAGTGGTATATTCCAAGGATTTAGCCTCCGGTGATGGACAAGGAAAAAGATATGAATGGTTGAGTACCGGATTCCTGAGAGACAGTGAAAACAGAGGAAGAACTGACTGGCAGAGTATCAGACTGCTTTCCAGATGGGTTACTGTTGATGACAGAGGTTGTGAAGGCATGAATCATGTTTGGCCGACATGATTAATGATATCTACAAGTATATGCTTGATCCGCATTGCTTGGTGAGGAAGGATTCAGCCGACAGAATGAGAGTTTATAAGAAACTAGACTGTTCCGGATGCCGACTAGAAAGGTGATGAAATTACTTGTGCGGATATTTATAGAGGATGGATTTAGTTGTGAAGTGTGGAGTGATGCAGAGAGATATGCGAATAAGTCCAGAGAAAGAGCAGATGTAGCAAAAAGGATCCGGTATGTAAAAGATAGCAGAATAAAGAACAGAGGAAAGATGAAGTGCAGCAGATCAGTGTACTGAGCCTAACCGGAACTGAACTCCAGCATATGCAGATGCTTCCAAATCAGTTCAAGACTGTGATTCTCATCACTTTGTAGACAGTGTGTCTTCTTGTAGGCAGTGGGCCTCTTGTGAGCAGTGTGCTCGGGCAGTGAGCCCTAATTGGCAAGTGCCATTTTTGTAATTTCCTATTCTTCTAACAGAGAATAATTCTTGGGTTAATCACCCCGTGGTTTTCTCCCTTAACAGGGTTTCCACGTCAAAATACTGTGTCATGTGTTTCTTATTTCATGGTTAATGTTTTGTGTTTGATTTTATGCTGCTTGAATTAAAAGGAAAGTTCAATAAAGGAAATAATTAGGATAACTGATTCACCCCCCCCTCTCAGTTATCAACAATTGGTATCAGAGCCAAGTTCCTCCTAATAGAGCCTAACAGCTTGAGGAAGATCTGGGATTTCAAATGGATGCATATGGTTTAAGGGAGCAACTCAAGACTGCCCTTGAGGATCTTGAACAGTCAAATTCTGAAGTCAGTGAATTAAAGGAAAGACTCAAACAGGCTGATGAATTCATGAGAGAATTAAAAGACAAATTAAGTCTCTCTATGAAAAAGAGAAAGGAGCTGCTTCAACAGTTGGCAAGACAAAGTGAAGAAAGCAATACAAATGAGGAATTAACTGAGCAAACCAAGTTATGTGAAAAGTTATCAAAAGAAGTCATTATGTTAAGACATGAAATGGAATCAGGAACTATAAAGTTTACTCAAGAGATTGAAGAAAAAAGAAAGGCTGAAGACAATCTAAGACAATCTCTTAAAGAAAAATCAGAAGAATGCCACCAGATGGACAGGATTATCAGACACCTTGAATCTGATCTTGAAGATGCCAAAGATAATGAAGGAAAACTTGAGGATCAAATTGCCTCTCTCAAAAGAGACCTTCAAACAGCAAATGAATATAAAGAGAAATTCAAGATAAGTTCTGCTCAACTTGAAGTTCTTCTTGGAAGTCAAAAGAGGACAGATGACAAGTATGGCTTGGGATATGAGAAAGGAGAAAGCTCCGGATCCGGTCAGAAGAATCTTGGATCAGTAAATCCAAGAAGCAGGCCTAGAAGACCTCCGGTAAGACAGCCAAATGCTCAAAGATATCCATCCTTCAATGGATACTGCCACAACTGCAACCACTTTGGTCACAAAGCAAATCAGTGCAGAATGAGAATGAATCAGAATAATTCATCCTTCTCCGGACAGTGCTTCAACTGCAAAAGGTATGGACACAAATCCCATGAATGCAGAATTATGCAAGTAAACAAATCATTCAAAGGTAGATGCTTCACATGCAATAGAATAGGTCACATGGAAAATCAATGCAGATCAAGAGGATATCAGTCAAATATGCAAAGAAATGTTATTTGCCAAATCTGCAATAGGTCCGGTCATAATGCTAAAGTCTGCAGAAACAAGAATCAGGACAAAAGAGGTCCGGTGTATAATCAGAATCAAGACAAGGGTAAACAAAAGATGAATGCGGATGAGGTTAGGAATCAGATGAGCAAGATTTGGGTGAAGAAAAGTTCAGAGAATGTAGAGGTTGGATCCGCACCAGACTCTGGTGCTGATATTTCTTCCGGAAATTAAAAAGTGAGCTCAGGCTCAGGGGGAGACTCAAAGAAAATCTTGTTCCCCTAGCCAAACAAGTGGTGCCGGATATGGCACAAGATGCGGATCAAAGGGTTTGTAGATATGCATCTTGAGATACTTCAGTCAAGTTTTCAGAGGTCCGCATGGAGTTATGAAGAAGCTGTGATCGATCAAATAAAACCTGTTCAGGGAGATGCTCCGGTATGATAGAGGATTACAAAAAGGTCCGGAAAGATCCGGAAATGCACTATCTCGTTCTGCGGATTGGACAGAGTGTTTGGGATGCTCTTGTAATATGTTACCTCGATTTATTCATGATTGAAAGATCCGGATGATATCCTCAGATCAGAACCAATCCGGGATACTCCAAACTATCCAGACAAGGCAAACCGGAATGATGTAGGTGAAGCATTTATTGCAGACAGATATTAGGGTTCGCGGAGCAATTTAAGGGATTTCTCAAAGGTCATTTGCTCATTCTGCACTCGAGAAGAAGCGAAAAGTGGAGCTCTGCAACAAGGTTCATCAAGCACCAAGGATCTCCTGCCGAAGCTATTGCATAAAGAAATCAATTCAACCACTCCGTGCAAACCGAAGGCGCATAAGGTATTCTCCGTTTTTCATTACCTCACTGCAAATCTTTGAAGAATGGCTACTCCAAACATAGTTAAGATCTCTGATAGACCTCGCCCCTCATTCAAGAAACATCCCTACAAATCATTGGAGGTAGACCCACTAGGAGCCTTCTCTAGTGTTCCCCACGGAGTTTTACACACCGAAGACATTAGGGTTTACATACATGCAAACATTGAGGAATTTGGGGAATTCAAATTAAGAGACCTCTATCACAAGCAGCTGATTGACAATGCTTTTGAGCTTAAACCAGAGTATAAGGATATTCAGAAGAAACAATTTGAGCAATTTATTCATTTCCCCTGCTTTGAAGAAGATGAATGGGTCCGGTATGTACTGAGCAGGATGCATGACAACTTTCTATGGCTAGATAGACCCTGTAAGATCACAAAAGAGGCAATTAGAGCAGTAACTGGCCTATACTCTTCCGGAGGAGTACCTATCCTCAAATCTGTCAAGAACAACATTGTAACTGAGGCCACCGGATCAAAATTTGACAAAAGGGCAATGACCATTGAAGACATCTCCGATCCGGATATCAAATATGCATCAATGATAATAGGATACAAGATCTACCACTCCAGCAGGGAGAATTCTGTATCTGGAACTGCAATATACACTGCTTATGAAATGTTAAGAAAGAATGTAGAATATGATCTCTGCGAACTACTACTAAGCCAATTAATGGAAAACATACAGAAAATCAAAAAGGATAAGAAGAATTCCTTTAAATATGGTACTCTTATTGTATGTCTATTCTTCTATTTCATGAATGAGCTACCCGGAACAAGTGGATGGGTATGGCAGAATGACAAACCTGTTGCAGTCCAGATAAGAGACTACTTGCATGGACTTGGGGATGCAAAAGCAAGAAATTCAGCTCTATGGGGATACTTCAAAAACTTTCAGAGCATGATGCAAGCAAGAGAGAGAATTCCTCAGTCTCTCATTGAGAAATACAAGGACTCAGTGTGCTTTATGGTTGACATTGATCAGTGCCTAATGGAGGCAGTGGAGCCAAGGACTGTCTGGATCATGCCCATGGGGTATGAAGTTGATGAACAGATAGTGGAGCTGCATGTTCAACACATGCTAAGTCAGCCCAAAGATCCTAAGGCAGAAAGGTTTGGAACCTTTGAGGAGCTGAGTGTAAAAATACATGTAGAACTCAGGGAACCTGAGATTAAAAGAAAGGTAAGAAAAGAAGTAGAGCACATTGCTCAAGGCCTAGGTATCTCAAAGGAGGCACTTGATGCCAGCCGGGAAAAGAGGAGGAAGGCCGAGGAAGAAGAGAAAAGCAAAGAAAGTGCTCCGGTTGGAGCTCCCACCCGGACCAGATCAACAAAGAGATCTGCACCTCCTTCAACCAAAAGTTCAAAACCGGAAGTCCAGGCATCCGGTAAGAGATCAAAGGCAAAAGCCACAAGGGCTTATGGAAGCCAAAAGGATGAAGAGGAAACAGAATCAGATGAGGGAGTAAGAGAAGTAAAGAAACAGAAAAAGAAAGGATCCGGTAAGCCCTCCACAGGCCAAGACAAGGAGGAAATGGCAGAGGTAACTGTTGAAAAGCCCACTCTGTCACTAGAGAGCATAATCAAGTCGGTCACGGTGGATGGAAACCTTCAACCAATGACTGAATCCTATGATGACTTCAGTGAGGCAGACCAAAAGACTCTGCAGGAAGCCACAGTTAAATATCTGAACATATACAATAAGGCTTTCATTGAGATCATATCTCTCATTCCTAAAAGCCTAGAGAAGGAAATGGAAGTAAGAAAGAATAATGCTCATGCCAAAGATCTTGAGATCCGGGAGCAGATAGCTATTCAGCTATATCCTCAAATTGATCCCAAGACAATGAACATTATCTTCAAGGACTGCAAAGATGAGTTCAGAAGCAAAGCCAGGATGAATCAACTCATGCTTGGTGAGACTGACAAAGTGGCCCAAGAAATAGAAGAGATCCTCCGGAAGGCCTTCAAAAGGTTCAATCTTCCTGTTGTAGAGGACTTAGGTGCAGAAACAGCTGCTGATTTGGAATCTTCTATTCCGGAAGAAGTGAGCCCTGAACAGACAAGTGAGGACTTGGGACCCTCTGCTCAAGAAGAAGTGGCCCATGAACAAGTTAGTATCTCTCCTCCGGTTTCCCCTACAGTCTTCGGATCCAAAGAAGGAGAGCAACTACAGGAGAAGGAAGCAGTGGTGAAAGACAAAGAGGTTGACAGTTCTAAGACTGCAGAAGAAAAGAAACATCTGTCTCCGGCAAGAGACACTGCACAAACTGTTCAACAATTTTTGAGTAAAGAAACTCTAGAGATTGATGAACCGGAGCTTCTAAAAGGCCCATTTGATTTTGACTCTCTCTCTCCGGTACAAACAATGAAGATAGCTTCATTTGCAAATGCCAAGGCAAATGAAAAGCTCCTGAAGTCTCATATGGAAGACTGTGAGTTGATAGAGGCTGCCTCCGGAGTACTTGTGAAGATCATGCCATCAATCCAAATAGATCCGACAGCCTCCACTTCCGGTAATCTAAAAACCTTAGTCAGCAGTGTTGATACACATTTTGATTCTCTAGAAAAATCAGCTGAAGAAAAGGTCCGGAAGGAATTTTTGGATAAGAGATTTTCAGAGATATTAGAATTAATTTCTAAAGATAGGAAGATTGTAAGCATTGGAATAAGGAGCTTAGAGAATGCTCTTAAGGATGGCGGTGATATCTATAAATTTTGTATATCCTGGTCAAAGGCAACAGCAGCATTTGACAAGAAAATAAAAGAGGAACAGGATAAGCTACAAAGCTTATCTCAAAGTTTTGATCCTCTCTCTTCCTCTATAATAAATCAAGAATGCCAGACTATTGCAGTCTTGAACGAAATAAAGAATCTTGAGAAGGAAAGGAAGAACATCACCAACCGGATGGGAGAACTTAGAAGGATTATAATCCCTAAGTTGGAAACCATGCATGAGGCCATCAGTGATGCTAGGACCACCGCCCAAACAAAAGATCCGACAGATCTCAAGCGGGCAGAAGCGTTTGCATTTTTGTTAAGTGGTCACATTTCAATTTTGGACAGAATGAAGCAAAGTTGGGCTACCGAAATGATTCAATTACAGACATCCTTTGCAGACATTCTTCAATATATGTGAGTATGTAAATATGCAGCTAAATATAAGAAATTTTTGAAAATTTTGATATGCGGACCCTACCCTTTGCCATTGATGTCAAAGGGGGAGTGAGGAGCAGTGAAAAATGAGGGATCCAACTAAGGGGGAGTTCTGGAAATTGTATATAAAGACAGAGCATCAGCAAAGGGGGAGCATAGTGAAAACACTTAGTCATTTTTCACTAAGTGTTGCCATCAATGCCAAAGGGGGAGATTGTTGGCAAGAGACACTATATGGATTCATGGTTGTTGTCATTGATGGCAACAAAGGTCATCCCACATATCCGCAAGTCATGATGTGTCTCTACCGGAAGTCAGAATAAAGAATGTTGTGGTCCGGTGAAGAAGAACAGAGCATGTGGCAAGGTCCGACAGATTGGTCCGGACCTCTCAGTGGAAGTGTCTTGGTGCAGTGTGGATTTGGGGAAGTCAAGAGGACTACCTTGAGTGGTATATTCCAAGGATTTAGCCTCCGGTGATGGACAAGGAAAAAGATATGAATGGTTGAGTACCGGATTCCTGAGAGACAGTGAAAACAGAGGAAGAACTGACTGGTAGAGTATCAGACTGCTTTCCGGATGGGTTACTGTTGATGACAGAGGTTGTGAAGGCATGAATCATGTTTTGCCGACATGATTAATGATATCTACAAGTATATGCTTGATCCGCATTGCTTGGTGAGGAAGGATTCAGCCGACAGAATGAGAGTTTATAAGAAACTAGACTGTTCCGGATGCCGACTAGAAAGGTGATGAAATTACTTGTGCGGATATTTATAGAGGATGGATTTAGTTGTGAAGTGTGGAGTGATGCAGAGAGATATGCGAATAAGTCCAGAGAAAGAGCAGATGTAGCAAAAAGGATCCGGTATGTAAAAGATAGCAGAATAAAGAATAGAGGAAAGATGAAGTGCAGCAGATCAGTGTACTGAGCCTAACCAGAACTGAACTCCAGCATATGCAGATGCTTCCAAATCAGTTCAAGACTGTGATTCTCATCACTTTGTAGACAGTGTGTCTTCTTGTAGGCAGTGGGCCTCTTGTGAGCAGTGTGCTCGGGCAGTGAGCCCTAATTGGCAAGTGCCATTTTTGTAATTTCCTATTCTTCTAACAGAGAATAATTCTTGGGTTAATCACCCCGTGGTTTTCTCCCTTAACAGGGTTTCCACGTCAAAATACTGTGTCATGTGTTTCTTATTTCATGGTTAATGTTTTGTGTTTGATTTTATGCTGCTTGAATTAAAAGGAAAGTTCAATAAAGGAAATAATTAGGATAACTGATTCACCCCCCCCTCTCAGTTATCAACAGAATCATCCTTGGATAACTCTAGAGTTCCTCCAAAAATAATGACTCTAGAGAACATTCCTGGAAACATTTCTGATAAGAGCTATGGAGACACTCCGGAGATGGAAAAACTAGTTCCATGCCTAGAACGGCTCAAACAACATATTCCCTAGAAAAAGATCTTACAAAAACAAGTCCAATCTACCCTAGAATCAAAACTGTTACAAGAAATTAGACAACTGAACATTCAAATTCCAATCCTCCAAGCAATCAGAGATGTGCCAAAACTAAACCAATTCATTAAACAATATTGTGTCAAAACGCAGGGCAGCAAGAAAAACTTTCCTTCTACTATATAGGTGGAAGGAAAAGTAGTAGATCTACTAATGGGAGAAATGCTCCTCCTAAAATATGGAGACACTGGAAATCTTGTCATAACTTTTTACATCTCAGGGTTAGAAATTTCAAATGTTGTGGTTGATTTGGGATTAGCAATAAATGTAATGACAGTTCATAGAATGGACAAGTTAGCCCTAACAGGTATCCAATCCACGTCTACAATCCTTCAACTTGCTGACTGGTCAGTAGCTATTCTGAAAGGGGTGATTATTGGTTTTCTAGTTGTGATAGAATCATGGGAATTCCCAGTAGACTTCTTGATATTAGAACCAAGGAACTAGAAAAATGCTCACCCACTGATATTAAGAAGACCATGGATGGCTACAGTAGCAGCATCTATTAATTATTGAACTAGGGATATGGCCATTTCTAATGGGATAGATTTGAAGAAAATATCTTTGTATCCTCCAACTAAACCATCAATACATTATACACGAAGAGTAGGGGTAGATATGCCAGATAACATGGAAAACAATGCCTCAGTATCTATGGTTACCATCAAGGAACATTTGGGTGAGTTGGAAGAAGAAATGTACTATGATACAATAGAAGATATCACCCACATTCTAATCAACAAGGATATAATGGAGCTAGCCTAAGATTCTAGGAGAGACTTTTCACTTTTGCTCATTATACCCTAGCAAATATCATTCATTGTGGAGAGACCTTTTACAGAGACTTAGCTACATTCCACATGTTGCTTCCAAATCCTTGCCCCCTCAATACCATGACTCCAGTATATGGATTAACTACATCCATGGATTAGATCACAAAATAGGTCATAATTTTACCAGTGAAAACACTAAATATCAACATCCAACTAGTAGAAAATTAGGAAGAAAAACTTATCCAACTCCTAATTTCCCATTCAACATCTTTTGCTTGGGAATACCAAGACATGAAGGGCATCCCTCATAAGATTTGTACCCATAATATATACATTGAAGATGTCAAACTTGTCAGGCAACCCCGGAGAAGACTGAAATAGAAAAAATACTTTAAGAAGCATTTATATATCCAATCTCAGATAGTCAATGGGTCTCACTCCTAGTCATAGTGCCTAAAAAGAATGGGAAATGGAGAGTGTGTATTGACTTTAGGGAGCTAAACAAAGCTACAAAAAGAACTACTTTCCCTTACCATGCATTGACCAAGTGTTGGACAACTTTGTAGGGAGAAAGTATTTTTCTTTCCTAGATGGGTTTAGTGGGTATAACCAAATCCAAGTAGCACCTAAAGGTTTGGATAAAACAACTTTCACCTATTCTTGGGGAACTTTTGCCTACAAAGTTCTTCCATTTGGACTATGTAATGCTCCAACTACATTTCAGATGCTTGTTTTAGCCATTTTTATTGAATTAGCTAATGAGTGCATGGAGGTCTATATGGATGACTTTACTATGTATGGGGACAACTTTGGAGAAGCTCTCATAAATTTTGAGAAAGTACTAAAATGTTGTGAAAAGAATCAATTATCCATAAGCCATGAAAAGTGCTTCATGATGGTAGAAGGAGGAATTGTATTGGGACACCACATTTCAGTAAATGGGATCAAAGTGGACCAAAACAAAATAGAAGTGATCAAACAGTTACCTTCACCCAAAAATTAGATAGATGTTAGAAGTTTTCTGGGTCATGCAGGCTACTATAAGAGATTTATAGAAAATTTCAGCAAAATAGCTGCCCCCCTGTTTACCCTGCTTAACAAAGACACATAATTCTTATGGATAGAAGACTGTCAATCAGCATTCAAAACCCAAAAGGAGAAGCTTACTGTCACACCTATTTTGAAAAGACCTAATTGGACTTTACCATTTCACATACAAACTGATGCTTCAAATGAGTCCATTCAAGTAGTCTTAGGATAGAAGAAGGAAGGAGAAAGTATGCATGCCATCTATTAGATCAGCCAAAACCTTACCTCTGCAGAAAGAAATTACACCACAACTAAAACAGAATTCTTGGCAATCATCTATACTATAAACAAATTTAGGCATTATATCACTGTGTACAAAATATTTGTAAATACTAATCATGCAGCCATCAAATACTTAATGAATAAGCCAGTAGTGGGTGCAAGAATAATTAGGTGGTTATTGCTATTGTAGGAATTTGACATTACCATAGTTGATAATCTAGGCAAATTTAATTTGGTTTCTAACTTTTTGTCAAGATTGCATACAGGTGGAGAGAACCCTACAGTAGAGGAAAGGTTTTCGGATGAACATCTTTTTGCTATCTCCTCTACTGCACCTTGGTTTGCTGGCATAGCTAATCTCTTAGCTACAAGCTTGTATCCATCCCACTTTACCTCAAAACAAAGGGAACACTGAATTAAGAAAATCATATCTTACAAATGGTTAAATGATTTGCTATTTAAATGTGGTCCCGATTTCATTTTACGCAGGTGTCTAAACATTGATGAAATTTTTGATGTCTTGAGAGCATGTCATGATGAACCATCTGGTGGGAATTATTCTTCCCACATAACCATGCACAAGATTCTAGGAGCTGGTTACTACTGGCCCTCTATTCATAAGGATACCAAGAAGTATGTGCAGCAGTGTGACCAATGTCAAAGGATGGGAGAGCCAACCTTCACCCAAGAGATGTTGCTGCATCCTTAGGTGATGATAGAGCCATTTGAATAGTGGGGTCTAGACTTTGTGAGACCAATTTCTCCACCATCATCAAACAAAGAATATATTCTGGTATGCACAGACCATGTGACTAAATGGGCTGAGGTTCAAGCATTGCAATTTGTAAGAGAAGAGAAAGTTGTTCATTTCCTTTATAATAAGATTTTCTTGAGGTTTGGAGCCCCATGATCCACAGTTTCAGAAAGAGGACCTTAGCTTACTTCACAGGTGATCAAGGTATTCATAGATTTATATCAAGTTAAACACAGGAAATCTTTGCTTTATCATCCCCAAGCCAATGGGCAAGTAGAGGTGACTAATAGAGAACTGGAGAATATTCTGACAAGGACAATGTCCATGAAGAGAAAGGACTAGGCTAAAAGATTACCTAAAGTAGTTTGGGCTTACAACACCACTTGGAAGTCCACAACAAAATTCTCACCATATGAATTAGTTTATGGAAAGAAGCCTATTTTGTTTATAGAATTTAAACTCTAGACACTTAAAACTACATTAGATATTGGTCTACCACTGTCTATAGCCCAACATAACAGAATTCTTTAGCTCAATGAGTTAGATGAAATATAGACATAAGCCATTCAGCAAACAGAATTGGTTCAGTATCAAAGGAAGCAATGGCATGACCAACACATCAAGAGGAGGACATTTCTACAAGGTGATAGGGTTCTTTTTTATGATTCTAAGTTCAAGGAGTTCAAGGGAAACCTACAAACTCATTGGATGGCTCCTTATCAGATAAAGAATTTTTTTTATAATGGGACAATTTTGCTAGAACCCATTGATGGAAGCATAGACACATTCCTAGTAAATGGCCACCGAATTTGACTCTATAAAAGGCCATCAACTAAGGAAGATTTCATCAGAGATTTGACTTTGGTAATAGGAGATATATCCTTTGTCATAGATTTAAACTGAAAAAAAAGGAAGGTTGAAAACCAATAAATAGTAGCCTTCTTGAAAAAAAAAGGAAGGTTGAAAACTAGTAAATAGTAGCCTTCTTGAAAAAAAAAGGAAGGTTGAAAACCAATAAATGGTGACATTCTTGAAAAAAAAAGGATGGAAAAATAGTAAATGGTTGTCTTTCTCAACTAATGGGATTGAAAACCAGCAAATGGCAGTTCACTTCTTCTTCTTTCCAAGTAGGAATAATCAAGCTACGAAGGTAATCAGGTGCCAGGAGTAACTAAATCACACCTGTAGTGCTCATAGCTAGGAGTACCTCTGGTGCTCATAAACTAGAAGCACCTCTAGTGCTCCACTAATGAAGAGCCATTCTTGAATATAATAAATTGGGAGGAGACCCACCTCTCTAGGTAATATAGTAGAGATATCATTGATGAGGTCAGCATGACTCATCCTCCACTTTATGGCAAGGACAAAGATGAAGTCAACACATATTTCGGGAGAAGTCATTACTCTTGTATGCATGGGTACTCTCAAAGGACTACATTGATGTACTGGAAACATGGATTCTTGAACCACTCAATAAGAATGATTGCAGGATTGTGACAATAAGGATGTTGATGCCATTTAAAAGCCATGAAGAAGCTGCTGAGGTGCCACGTCACATCAAGTCTCATCAATGCCACAACATTTCAACCAAGTACATTAGACCATCATCAATAAGATTGGTCCAGGTACTTCTCTCTTAATTAAACATTAATTAGCAACTATCTTGTCATTTCTATTTCTGGGTACCATCATTATGACATATCCTCCTACCATTATTTCCTTTCTAAATTCATGCATGCCACCATCTTTGTTGCACTGTTGCCATGTCTATGGAGTGTCCCATCACTTTGTGGTAATTATGATTGTATAAGCACTCTAACCAATTTCAAGCTCCTTCCCCATAATTCAAGCAACAAGATAAACTAACATAACAAGCCTCATTCAAAATTCCAAAATTCTCTGGAAATCCAAGTCTGGTAGCATAGTCCTCCAGAGCCTACGGAGTTAAAAGAGGAAAGAAAGACCACAGAGTAAAGCAAACAAAAATTTAGCTATAGAAGTTGGAATAAGATTCAGAGATGGAGATTAAAAGAAATCAAAGCCAAAAAGTATAGAAAGTCTTTTACAAGATGATGTTGTGGCAGACATTCTGAAGAATGCAGGGTGGTTGGAATTCCTGGAGAAATTTGAAGGTTTGCAAGAGGATATTTTTTATGAATTCTTATGAAACCTAAGAGATAATCAAAGAACTGTTAGAGGAGTTCAAGCCAATCTCACTTCTACCACCATCAACCATATCTCTGGATTGCCAGAATAAGGTGAGAGGTTTTACCATCTGAAAACTCTATATGTTGATTTAATTAGAAATTTCTCTATAGAAGGTGAACCTGCAATATAGTTGCATTTGAGCAAGAATGAAGTCAAAGGAATTGTTAGGTCTTCACTTCCAAACCCATGGAAATATGTAGCATTATGGTTGATGAAGTACTTTACATGTGATGACCAATTTTCCTTAGTTCTAGGACCAATAATGAAAATGTTGATTTTTCTGAGGCATGGGAATGCACACCCAAAATTCATCATAAACATTCCCAACTTTATGTACTCTATCATTAGAGAAAATATAGAAAAGTTCTAACAGAAAAAAGGTCCTATGAAACACCATGGCCTTATTTTTCTGATAGTAAAATATCACTTTATATCTCAACCTGATGGGGAAGCATTATGGAAAACATTTCTAGATAACAAACCCCAAGGCAAAGGACTAGAGAGGACACAAGAAGTGAGTGAGGGTTCCTTTCCCCAGCAAGAAGAGGAGGCAAAACCTTCAACTTCCTCTCCCACTATTGAGAAAGGTAAAAACTCCTCATTAGAGGCAACTTCATCTGCTACCCCTATTTCTGACAGAAAGAAAAAAGGTGAAGAAGTTAGAGAAACTGTTCTTGAACAAACTCCATATATGACTTGCTCAGCTAGGAGAAATATGACATTGGTTGAGGAGTCTATTCCAAATAAACCAATAGGGGAGAGGTCAGGTTAGAAGACAAAGAGACTCAAGCATACACTACTGGGTTGAAGAAGCCTCTCATGACTCAGATGAAATCTCACTAGTGAGAAAGAAGAAACAGAGAGAAGTTTCCCCTAAACCATCTATTCATCTAGGCTCTCATAGTCCAACTTCCCAGCATTTCCCTGCTCTAAAGACATAACAAAAATAAACTTTTACTATTGCCTCTGATTTTGAGGATGATATACCTGATCTAGAGGCACCTGCTCCACCTATGCTATGGAGAAGCAAAAGGAAAAGGCAGCTTACCTAAGCTAAGAAAGATACTCCTCTCCTTGCTGAAGTTTTTTTGTGTTTTAGAGCTTCTGAGGAAAAAGTTGGACCTTCATCAGTGCCAGCAATTGCAGAGAAGGCTCAAGAAGAAATTTAGGACAGGGGGCCTGTAGGGGAAGTTGAAGTAGAGAAAATGGATGCAGCTGGCAAAGAAGAGCCAATGGCTATGCAAGACCCTAACGTACAACAAACAGAAGAAGAAATGAGAACTTACTCTCACCCCTCTGATTAAGAGGACATTGAAATTTCAAAAGAATAGCAGATGTTGGAAGAGATTGACAATCTGAAAAGATTATTATGGGAGAAGAACCAAATTATTACTGACCTCAAGAGAGTCATGAAAGAAAAATAAATGGAGCAAAAGTAGGTGATTGAAGGGTTGCAAGTAGAGCTCCAAAATAAACAACAAATAATTCAAGAGAAAGATGCAAAATTGAGAGACGAAGAAGCAAAGGTAGCCCAAATCATCAATGGAAAGGAGGAAAAGGCAGTACAGAACATTTCTGATCTCACCAAAACTAGAGACAATGGTCTCCCATTAATTGCAACACTAGTTGAGAAAGTACAGAGTCAAGATAAACAACTAACCTAGGCTAACAATAAAATGGATGATCAAGAAGAGTATATTCATGAGTTAATTGGCCCAAGGGCAACCATAGAATAGGGAGTACAAATAAATCTATATGTGGGTCCAATTCCAATAGATATTCCCAAAGCCCTATTCAATATGGAAAGGAGATATAGAGAATATGAGGCTTCTAAGCCCATGCTGCAATTATAGAGGACAGTTACTGCCATGTCAAAAAGAGTAGAAATCCTGGAAGAAAAAGTCATTTAGGTGGCTTCCATTTCATTTGAAATCCTGTCTTGCAGGCCCCCAAGTGGAAGCTATGCTCTGTTCTTACAAGAGAGAGTTTTGCAAAGAAAAATTTCTTTGGTCATGTCTAATCTTACGGAGAACACAGAAATATGGGAGGGGTTCATGGAAGCATATATGAGAAGTTCTGATGAAGACAAAAATTTTCTGTGTGAGTTATATTTGCATGGTTTCTATGTAAATGATATGACCTTCATTATCAACTATTTTGTAGGAGAATGTCAACTTAAGGCATTTATGTCACTGATGAGAAATCATCATATTTGGAATGAGATAATGGAGGCTCATCTCAAGAAGGATGTAGAAACAAGTCTTTTCATCAGAAAAGAATGTCCAAATCCCCATGATTTTAAAGTCCAATTTAGAGCATATGTCTACCACCTAGAACGTACAACCAAGATTTTGCCATTGTATCTGAAACATCTTCAGGAGTGTTCCATTGATTTTGGTATTTTTATGAATAGTTCAGCTAATCAAGTGCTTGCAATGGCAAAGAAAAGGTGGAACATTTTAACTTCAGAGCAGAAAATGAGAGAAGTGGTGAGTCCTGCTAACTTGAGACTATTTATGAGGAAGGCCAGGTTAGTATCCAAAATGATGGACAAATATGAACAGGAATGGATAGGTGGCCATTTTAGACCCCCTCTCATCATTGAGCCACTACCTGTCTGGGATGAACAAATAGAAGATGATAAATTGCAGGAGTGGATGAAGCAGACCGATTAGTACAAGGGAAATGGTAATAAAGACCACACCACTTGGACAACTTTTGCACATGACTACAGCTTCACCGATAGGATATTCCACTAGAATAAGTCTAGAATGTGAGAAGCAGGAGAACCTGCTAATCCTTAAGTATAGGGGGATGATGAGTGTCAGGTAGCACCCATGAAATACACCTTTTTTAGCTATCTGTTTTCCCTTCTTATTCCATTTTCCTAATGATTGCACCAAAATAGGCTAACAAGAGTGTTCTAATGATGATTAATAAGAGATGAATTACTTAGAATCATGGTTTCTACTTGAAGGACTAATGCACATTGAATTAATGGAAATATGCAGAAATCTTCTCTTTTTGAATCAATAGGTGCAGGTGTTCAGGTAGACAATTTTTTGCATCTCCAGAGGTAGTCCTAATGATCTCTAGAGCCGACATCAGAATGCCAAGACTGGTCTCCAATTTGTTTCCAATTTGATTGGAGAAATTTTGGGATAAGGAGGTGAATCATCTCTGAAGCTGGATTGAAGTCTCGAGTATCTTCAGAGCTAAACAAGAAGGTCACAATCATATCTCTGAAGCTATAGACTGAAACATACATCTCTGGGACCTCTTTACAGCAACATAGATTTCTAGCATAGCTATCAGTCAGACACTTCCAGTAGTGATCAAGATGCTCCTGATGTTACTCAAATCATCACCTGAGTAATTTAGGGAAGTCTATAGTTAACTGCTAGAAGTTTTTATCTCTTTATTGATTTTGCATGAGTTATTGATAAACTGATTTAAATACCTATATTTTAGGGCCTCACTGCCCACATGTATTTAAAACTAAGACTCAGATTCAATGTGGACTTCTGTTCTACTCAATCTATTTTTATTGCATGGATATTTATTTTATCATTAGATAGTTAGTAGAATAAAGAGATCGATGTTATCTCATAGAAGAACTAGCAGTTAGGATAAGTGATATCTCATCACTGACTTAGATATAAACTTATAGAAGTAGCATCAGAGGAGATAGTGATTATTTTTCTAATTTCTTTAATCTTATTTTGACATAAATATTTTCTAAATACAAAGATGATGGAATTGAACTGAATTGAGTTGTGATATTATTCTCTTGTGCTAATTCTTTACTTTAGTCTTCAACCCTAAGGGTGTGGAGCAAGAGCCAACTCTCACCACCAAGGCAGAAGGCTAGTACTATTGTTTTGTTATTTTAGATTCTGTTTAAGAAGATAGTTATTGTTTTCGTAGATAAATGCATGTTTCAGTTGAAAGAAATAATATAGATTTACTTTAAGCAATTCATTGTTCAGTTTTATTTTTAGTATTCTTTGAATTTATTTCACAAGTAGATAGATCAGTAATAGTAGTTTCTTTAAAGTAGTAAAGGTCATTAGAGTTAGTTAAATAAAACTGGCAACTATAAGATTCCTAATTGCAGACAGCCAAGGACACAGCCATGTATTTGACAAAAGAAATATGATTAAATGATGAGGTACAATGACCCTTGTCAATGCAATAACCTAGGAAAATGTAGTCGGCCAAATACCACTATCATAATATCAAATGTATGCTACAGAAGTGAGCTATATATGTCTGAGGTAACATCTTGTGCACATGAAAATAAAATGAAGCTTATTTCATCTAATCCTCTAGGTTTTAGAACCATGAGATGCACAGATGTATCTTGCCAGTCACAACCTTATGACCACGTAAATTATTTCATTTTGTGAAGAAATGCTAAGTTCAAGTCGTAAACTTTTGGGTATCAAATACAGCCAATAATCAATGAAGAATGGATATTTGTTTCTCAAACCTCTTAAGGTTCTTTTCAAGGCAAAAGGAGAAATATATAATAGGTCTGTGCAAATATGAAGCTCCATTATGTTTGAACAAAATGCATATACAGATAACACTTTGAGGTTTTTGAAGAGAAATATCCAAATATCACAGAGCCACGACCTGAAGGAAGATGTAGATTTCAAAACAAATGAAGTTTTTTTATGTGCAAATGGGTAATAATAATTTGGCCGCGACCTCATTTTTTTGGGAAGCTTTCTTTTACCCTTAATCCTCTAGGGTTTGGTTACAAGAAATAAAGACAAAATTGAAACTTCATATCTAGTTGAATAAGAATGCACAATAAGCATAACCCTTTAAGGTTTTGTAATGATCAAACATAGAATACTTCAAAAAACAGCCGCATCCTATCTTAAGTTGAAGTTTTGATACAGAAATAAGACAAGGAGAGAGCTTTATATATTACATTTTGTGTAGAGAGTGACCTAGAAGAAGGCAAGATAAAGTGATAAAACAAAAAACCCTTATCATTTCTTTTATAGAATGCTCCAAAAGACCAGTCGCGGCCTAGAAAAGAGGGAAAATACACATGATAGAATGCAAAACTCACCTTTTAGGAAGAGATTGAAACTCTCTTTTGTAAACAAGCTCAAAGTTGGTCCAAAAGTGCCATGGCGGCCTTGACATAGAAGTGTATTAACAGGGAAATGAAAGAGCATTAGAAACCACACTTCTAGCCACAATTGAAAGCTAAAATCACCTCAAAAATCAAGAAAAAGTAGATCAAAATCATGGCAGCGAGATTACCTTTCATTTTTGCTATCAAAATGGCCTTAGAGAACCAAAAGTTGTAGCAAAATGGAAGAGGATTCAAGCTTCAAACCCTAGGGCTCCATGGCGGCCATAGCAGAGGGTTTTCACAAAACTTCACAAGTCAAAATGACCCAAAAAGATAGGGTGAATTATGTTTTGTTATTAGGGTTTCTTTGAACCCAAATGTTGACTTTTGTCACATTCTTTTCTCTTTTTTAGCTCAGATTAATACCTTTGAGGTATTAAATCATAATTACCATGGTGCCTAGGTCACATGTATTTCAACTTGTAAATGAATAATCATTGTGATGAATGAAATACTTATCTCTCTTGAATGTTTTGCAATGCAATGAATGATCTAAAATCTTTTCCTTCTTTTTGAACAACTAAATTGCATTTAACACTGAAACATAATAGCTATGCAACTAACTTATAACAGAAGAATGTTAACCCTTACTCAAAAAAAGAATTTGTCACATCTGCTTAGCCAATTTTGAGCTGTGGTAAAAAATGGTAACATTTCTAGTGACTTCTACTATTTGCTTTCCTGGTAAGCATTTGATCAGTTGCCTTGAACATCCATTGGGCATTCATTCATACTATGTCCTTCTCAACCTTAGAAAACACTACAATTCAACTCTCCAACAGTCCAAATAGCAACAAAAAATTAAAAAAAAATACAACTTCAAGCAAACTAACAGGCCCTGATGGCCAAAACAAAATGTTGAAAACAAATGTGCATGAGTACTTGTTTACTGCAACACTACTCTACTATATACAAAGGAAGTACTTATCCTCAGATGCAATTCTTGAGGTGGATCCCATTAACTGGGATAGACAGCACCTCTCCACTTAACATGTATAGCTGAAATGCATTATTTTCTTTACACTCTGTGATAACATAAGGCCCATCCCAAATTGCATCAAATTGGGAATGCTTTCTAGGTCTTCTCCTCAGTTCATTCCATTTGAACACTAAATCACCAACAATAAAGTTCCTTGGTCTTTCCCTCTTATCAAATGCATTCCTCATTTGAGTTTGATGCATATCAAGCTTTCTTAAGGCCTATTTCATTGTCTCTTCTAGCTCCATGAGCTAAGCTAGCCTGACTACTAAAGGTTGTTCCTCTAGCAGCTCAAGTTCTTTGATGAAAGTCAATGTAGGCAATTCAACTAAAATAGGTAACTGAGCCTCTTTACCATAAGTAAGTACATATGGAGAACAACCAATAGCTCTCTTGGGTGTAATTCTATTAGCCCAAAGAACCAATTTTAATTTCTCATGCCATGTTCTTTAGTTGTCTTCAACAGTCTTCTTGATGATCCTTATCAGATTTTTGTTAGTAGATTCAGCCTGCCCATTACCCTATGGGTAATAGTTAGAAGAAGTATTCAAATAAATATTATTTCTAATAGACCAATCTAAAATTTGTAATCCTATGAAACCTAAACCATTATCTCAGATGATTGAATTTGGTGTACTAAATCTTGATACCAGATCCTAATAGTTCAACCTAGGACAGAAGATTCATTTGCCCCTTTTAAGGGAACAACCTTGGTCCACTTGGTTAAATAGTCTATGGTAGTCAAGATCCACTTGTGGCCTACACTTGAAGGTGGGTTTATTGGTCTTATGAAATTGAGCCCCCATTTTGCAAATGGATGTTCAACTTTAATAGGATGCAGGGGTAAGGCAGCAAGCCTTTGCTTACTTGCAAATAATGAACACTTCTCACATCTTCTCACCCAAGCAAAAGACTCTTTAAACAAGTTAGGCCAGTAATAACCAGCCTGCATAATCTTCAAAGTAGTTTTCCTAGCTACAAAGTGGCCTCTTGAAGGTCCATTATGAAACTCTTCTAATAGCTTATCAACTTGATCAGGTCCAACACTCCTCAAAAATACACCATTAAAGTCTCTCCTATACAAAATACCACCAATAATAGCATAAGGAGTAGCTTGTAACCTGAAATACCTTCTTACTACCCTATCCAAACCTTCAGGGCATTGACTGGACTATAAATAATGCATCATCTATTACACCCAGTTGGTTGTAAGAGCTGGTACAATGGCTAGTTCATTATTGTTCAGTACTATTTTAGTGTCCTTTTCATGTTCTTGATTAAGCTCTTCACTTTCAGCAAGCTTCTCGCATAAGCCCTTACCTCTAATTAGCTTGGTCACTTTGATATCAACATCAAATTCCATAACTCTTGTTATCTAACCAGCCCTCTTATCATTTATATCTCTATTCAATAAGAAACTCTTAACTGTGGGATGAGCAACCATTAAGTGAATTCTATTATTAGACAAAATGTGTCTAAATTTGTTGAGGCTCCTCACAACAACATAAACATGTTTTTCTATAAAAGAGTACTTTACCTCATAATCATGTAGTACCTAATAGAAAAATGCTACTGGATTCTCTAAACCTTCATCGTTTTGCTAACATAACATTGTAGAAAAGGTGTTATCTCCTCCAAAGGCATACAAAATAAAATCCCTCTCATAATTAGGATTAATGAGGGTAGGGATAGTAGCGAGGGCTTCCTTAATCTTCTCAAAGCTTCATTTTCCCTCCTTAGTCCAGCTGAATGGCACATTCTTCTTCAACATGGCAATGAGAGGTTGTAACAAAGCTACAATATTTGGAATAAACCTCCTAACAAAGTTAATTCTACCAAGAAAGCTTTGCAAGCCTTTGTTATGTGTAGGCAGCAATAAACCTAGAATGGCTAAAACTCTTTCAAGGTTAATAGAAATACCTTGTTTTGAAACAATATGGCCAAGAAGTTTACCTTCATGAACTAAAAATATGCACTTTTTAGGGTTCAATGAAACTCCAAACTCCTTGCACCTCTAAAAAATATGCTTCAACTGGTCAAAATGATCATTAGCATCTTTGGAAAAAATAGTTATGTCATCTAAATATACCAGCACTATTCTATTCATAAGGCCATGGAAGGCCATCTCCATTGGCCTTTGAAAGGTTGCCCCTACATTGGACAAACCAAATGGCATTTTTTGATAGGCCATAGTACCCCACTTAGTTGTGAATGCAGTTTTATATTGGTCCTCTTCTTTGACTAGAATTTAGTTGTAACTAGAGCAACCATCTAACAAGAAATACCTATCAGAACCTAAAATAGTTTGTAGTGTCTGTTCTATGGAAGGAAGAGGGTAGTGGTCTTTCAATGAGGCCTGATTTAGATCATAGAAATGAACACAAAGTCAGATTTCACCATTCTTTTTTCTAACCGGGACCAAATTAGAAACCTAGGAGGTATGCTTTATTAAGAATATGATATTACTCTCAATCATTTTATTCAATTCAGCCTTCATTAAATGCTCAAGTTTGGGATTAAGGGGTCTCTATTTCTACCTAACAGGCTTGGCATTAGGCTCTAATTCTATAGTATGCTAGGCCAAACCAGGATCAAAACCCCTTAAGTCTTTATACTCCCATGCAAAAGTATCAAAAAAATATTGACATAATTGAACAAAAGACTGTCGTTCTTGTCTAGTACATACCTTTCCAAGTTTCAGCAGTTTGTCCTTAAAAATTTCTATGGTTTCATAGTGTTCTTGCTTCACTGTCATGCTGCACTTGTCCTTTCTAAACTAATCATCAATGTTGAACGCTGATTCTAATGTTAGTAGTCCTTTGGGCAACTTATTGGACCTCAACTATACAATCTAATCCTCAAATTGCTGCTGATATTTATGTTGATTATCAGCTTCAAATTCATCTTCTGCACTTAGAAAACTTAAAATCTGCTCGTCACTATCAAACACTTTCTAGGAAAAACTATTGTTAGGTATAGAAGACGTGACAACCACTTTGACATATAGCTATACTTCAATTTTCTGATTTTGATTAGGAATCTCAAATTGAGATCATAAGGATACAAGCTTATATGCATACTTATTTTGGTTTCTGGGAATCAAAATCAGATTAAAAGCATCAAAAAATTCAATTGAATCCCATACTCTATGCTTGTATTCCTTGAGCAAGTCATTTTAGCAACATTCAGATTACTAACCTAATTAACGATCAATTCAGAATCTCCATAAACTTGGACAGATTTGATACCTTTTTTCTAGGCCCACTCTAAACCATGGATTAGGGCCTCATATTCAGCCACATTATTTGTGCAGCTGAAAGTGAACCTTAAGGTTGCATAATATTTGTCTCCTTTAGGTGAGATCAACACATTATCTACACCAGTACCTGTCTTGGTCCTCAATCTATCAAAGTACAGCTTCCAAAGCTGATCTTCTTACTATTCCAACTGACTTTGGTCCTTAATTAGATTAGGAATCACTACATCAAGTTTCTATATCATATTGATGCCTATTCCTACCTCATTCGTGTGACAGAAAGGGTCACTTTTATGATCTTCATATGTCTAATAATCTAAGTTTATGTCTTCTATATGTGCATGGTGATCTAGATTCATGGGTTCATCCTGATGCCCATAGGTGATGTATAGATTAGCATTTATTGGGTTGGGAACATAGGGCTCAATATGGTCTTTTGCAAGTGGTTTGGACTATATGGTTACTTTTGTACCATACCTTGTTCTAAAGAACAATTGGGACCAATCAAAGGATAGAAACCCACCCACTTTGGTTGTGAACTTCTTAGATAGGCACAATGCAAAGCTAGATGGCAGATCAATGATGCAAATGTCTTGATGTATGGCAAAATTAGGACAAGCATGCAATGTAAGTGGCATATTTTTTATTATTCTTGCAGTACTAAGTGTAGACCTATCTAACTAGACTACTCCTCTTGCAAGGGGCTCATAAACCAATCCTAATGAATCAGCTACACTTTTAGGCATGACTAAACTGCTTGATCCTAAGTCTACCATATAGTTATGAACCAATTTATCACCAATAATGAGACTTAAATAGAAAGGAGGAGGTTTTACCTCATTTGTTGGCTGTGAACTCTTGATTTTTGGGTTGTTTGCAAGTACAACCTTTTCATTTTCTTGATTAGAACATTAAAAAATTGAAAGTTCAGCTAATGCCTCTTGCAACAAATTCTTCTGGCTAGGAATGTGTAAAGCATCTGTAACTAACATAATTACTATAGCTTTCTTGAGATTATCTACTATGTTGAAAGAAACAAGATTTACCTTTTGTTTTCCTTTTGCAGTAGTAGCATCAATCTACCATTGTGTAGATTGCTATTGTACTTTGGGCTAATCCTTTACTGGTACAGTTTGATCTCTTTATAGAATTTGTACTTTCTATTGTGGTATAGGGGTAGTTTATGATGGAAAGGCTTGATTTTTATCCCTTATAGTCTATTGTTGAACCACAACAACTTCCTGGTTAATATCTACAGCTCTCTGTTTTGATCTTGTGTTGGCTGAAACATGTGTACTTTGCTAATTTTGACCTTGAAGGTAGTTTATACCATAGAAATCAGACTCTTGCCAATTCATTATGGCCACATCAGCATTATTCTATTGAGCTAAAACTTCACTAGAAACACCTTCTGAACTTGCATAGTTGTTATGAACCATTAGTGCCTAATTTCTTACTCCATTTGTGCATGCAGCTTGATTATGTGGTTGGTGACATGGATAACACCAGTCACTATCTTGGGCTAAATTATTCTATGTGGGTACTGTTGATGTGTTTTCCTTGCACATACAATGCAGAATAAAATACTGGTGTACTCTATCCTCTCTTGAACAAAATCCGTCAAATGCTAAGCTAAGTGATCAGATGAGTAGACCCCAAGGTTCTTGATTAGTTACTTTTTGTGTTACGACTTGGGATAACTTAGCAGTAGGATGCGAATTACTGTTTGACACAAAGGGACTTACGTAAATGCTCAACAATAGGAAACTTGTTTCTCTTGGATAACATGTAACACAACTTCTTTGAAGGTCTACCAATTCGATAACTTAAGATATGACAATGGAAGCTCTTGAATCTAAATCTAACAAGATTTTAAAGAAAATGCAAAAGGAAATGGGTTTATAAGACTCTAAACTAAATGCAAGCAATCACCACTGATTCACCGGAATCTCAACCACAATTTACTTCGCCATAAGGTAACAACTACACAAAAGTGGTGCTATCTTCTAAGGGGAAAGTAAGATTTTCAGATTACTTCCATACACAAAGTAATTGAAGTTAAGCTCAGATGATGTTTAGACTAACCAAGCACTACAATCTACCATTGACAAATTATAAATGGTATGAACTATGGAGACACCAAACATGAATCAGCAATAACAACTTCCATAAAACATAAAACTAAATTGCTGAAAACAAACTAAACGGATCTTATTCTATGAGTGAACACTTAGAAACCATGCATTCATTTGAAACAACACAAATCACCATGAAAATTTTAGCAATGAATTTGTATTTATTTCAGCAGAGTCTTGAGCAACAATTTCTCAGAGCATTCCCCCTCTTACAAATGAGAGCAAAATGGGTTTATATAGGCCCAAAAATTCAATGGATGGCCAAGATTAAAACTTGAAATCGAGGGCCCGTACTATGCCACATAGGCATGTGGTTACAAAATTTACTAAAATTGGACCTTGCATTAATGATACACCAAGTGGAATACCCTCATTTATGACCTTTCCTTTTTGTGGTAAACTCCACAAATCTAGCGATGACACGCGTAACCTCCTGTAAGGACCTCACTACACATGCAGACACAACTAGGCATAAACTTTTTTTTTTTATCATCTAATATAATCATACACTTGGTCAAAGGTCCTAGCAACAAGAGACAACAATAACAGCCCTAAAAAAAATATTATTTTACTATAATAAGGTCATCAATATGAAATATTAGTTGAGTAAGAACATACATAACCAAGTCCAATTGTTTGATATATTAATACTACTAATGAATATTCTAGAAACCTTTATCTTGATTTGATTCTATAAGAATGGAAACATAACTATAAATAAATAATTTTTAATATTGCTGAAGCAAAATCTCATGTGTAAGCATAAGCACAAAGTAAGGATCGATACATCAACCCAACTTGTAAACACTAACAAGAAGAATTACACCATATTCAGTTGTAGTTAATATGATATATATAGAGTTTCAATACAGTCTATTATGTAGATTCTCACCTAATGTCATGCCAATGTAATTGAATCTTATGATTCTTAAGTAAATAAAATCACTCTTAGGGTACATGAAATAATTCTTTAAGTAAATAAAATCAACTAATCTTGAGTAAATAAAATAATTGTTAGATAAATGAAATAGCCCTTAAGTAAATAAAATCATTCCTAAAGTAAAATAAAATTCTCTTAAGTAAATAAATAACTCTTGGGAAATGAAATAACGGTTAAGTAAATAAAATCATTCCCAAAGTAAAATAAAACTATCTTTAAGTAAATAAATAACTCTTAGGGAAATGAAATAACGTTAAGTAAATAAAATCATTCCTAAAATAAAATAGGACTTTCTTTAAGTAAATAAATAACTTTTAGGGAAATGAGATAATGTTAAGTAAATAAAATCATTCCTAAAATAAAATAAGACTCTCTTTAAATAAATAAATAACTCTTAGGGAAATGAAATAACCCTTAAATAAATAAAATAAGAATCAAATAATATTCCTAAAATAACATAAGACTCTCTTTAAGTGAATAAAGAACTCTAATCAAATAATATTTATATCCATGTTTTCTATACTCAACTTTCTAACTTTTGAAATATAGCAATTATTTTCAACAATTCCTTACTAGTGTGACAAAGGTAATTTCTGCTACATGCTTAGACGTTTAGGCTGGCATGGTACTGGTTCCATTTTTTGATTCAGTTTCATTCATATCAAAATCCAACTTCATTCAAGAAACCTAAAAATCTGTTCTCTCAGAAATCAAGATTTGCTTCTTAGTCATGTCAAAAGTATATGTGGGCGGTGCCACATGGGCAAAATAGTAGGCCCGTGACAGCAGTGTATTCGTAGATAATTGTTATGTAAGTTCTCGGGGTACTCGGTCTGGGTATAATAGATATAAATTTGGTTCTCTCTTTATATCCCCGTAGATCTAATTTTAAGTCTTAATATACTAGTAAGATCTTATGACAATGCTCACAGTAGTTAGTGCATTAAATATAGTCAAATTATTAAGTCAACAGCTATAATTGACACATAGAAATTGAAGGATGAGTGAACAGAGATTTCAACTTACATTATCTAATTATTAAATCAATTTTTAGTGTGTTCATTCTTTGGTATACTTAATCTCTGTATTGAAGCAATGGTATTTTTTTTTCTCAGCAGTATAGGCTACCCAACCCTAGAGTTAGATGCTACACATCCACATCTTCCAAAATCCATGAAGCCTTATTGCCAGCATAGTTATTAGCAACAAAAACATCAAAATCATCTTATAATAAGATTATTTTTTAATTGTGTTCTGTTTACTAAATATTAACTTACATTACATTATATGTGAGCCTTACTCATTAACACGTTTTATTTACAAAAGATTCCTCTAACTCCACATTGATGGTAAAGAACAAAGTGAAGAGAAAATTAAAGCATTACCATCATGCTTTCACTAGAAGACAAATAATATTTCTTTAAAACTAGTACCTCTAATTGTAACAACATTATATTTCACTCTAGTTAGTTGACAAAGTTGAGTCATCTTAAGGATCCTCTAAAAATAGGGAGCGCCCTAATTAGGGCTTCAACTCCTAGTTTACTCATTCGATGCCCTAATTCCTTATCAATATCTTTCATTGTTTTCTTATTTTCATTTTGCAGGGTTGGGCTTTGTCTTGCGGTGGTGGCTTGAACAGGGGCATCATTCATAGCTAAGGAGATCTCTTATGCAGCAGATTAAGAATCCTAACTTATTGTCATGCTGCTACAAGGAGATTCGTGGCTAGGGGAGGAAGAATCCAAAGATAATGACATGACAGATAGAAGTTATAAGTATGTTTGTTTTGTACTGGCTAGAATATACATGCCGAGGCCTAGATATGCCTCTTATGGAATGCTTCTTGCAAGGTGAATAGTTCTTGACTTGTTCGTTGGGCACAGGGGAGTGTTTGGACAAGCAATAAGTTCCTTATTTTTCAACAAGGGAAGCTTCCATCTGCCTTACTTATTTGCCACCATTTATTCTGAGTATGATGAAATTGAAATCAGTATTTGGGTCTAATGTTGTAATCTATATTTGGTTTTCTGGTGCTGCAGGTCACTGATAACTCTCCCTATCCTACCAGAGTTTCACTCTATTGTTGAAGGCTGTTGTAGTGGTCAAACGGGGCATATTTATTTATTTTTATTCTCAGTTGGTGTGTGTGCTAGATTGTAGGGAATCTTGATTGATGTAGTTTTTTTTTTACAGATTGGCTACTGGGTTTTGGTCTTAAACATTCAAAGCTACATATTCCTTTAGATATATTTGTCTACATCTCTTTCTCTAATTCACATCTGAGTTAGCAGCCAAGAGGCTATATGAAATCTTTATATCTCAGAAAATGTCTTTGAGTAATAATCTAGGAATATAAAATTTTCAGCTGTCAGACAGGCATATTGCACTTCATAGTACCTCAATCAAATTTTTACTTGTTACTGCATTTTTATGAAATTCCAAGCTTTCCCTCAAATAGGTTAGAATGCAGAAATTTTTGCAGAAGCTACCAATAATACAAACATTATGATCTAATTTCTTTCTTCAATCTAGAAATTTTTTTTTTTGTCTTTTTTTTCGAAGAGAACAAGGTATAACTTATCTCCATTATAGAATACACAGGAACAAAGTATTTAAAGTATTTATGTCCTATTTATAACAGGATAGGCTTTTTACATAGGTATTCAACTCCTTCATGGCCCCCAAATAACTTATTGACTAGATAGGCCTATATAATATATACACATTTTTTTTATACACCTATGTTTACAACAACTCTCTCCCTCTTCCTAAAATAGGAATCCCTTTTATCAATTCCACAAGATCATATTGTCTACTCAGCTAGAGTATCTTCCACATCCTGTAGGAGCCTACATCAAAGTTAAAACTTCTCTATGTAGCCAGTGGAGGCTCACCTCCCAACCTAGGGCAATAACTGCCCACCCCCAAGCTGGGGAAAAAGCACATGGGGGACCAGGGTAAGTGCTCACACAGATTTACACTACCAATCAGGGATACACACACAAAATCACAAGATAACCTAGTACTTTAAATATTTCATCACTTTAGTTTGACAATTAAACCATAAGAAGGATTTTCATAAGAGGAAAGGAATGACATTTGTCTGTAGAGTGTTGTCATCAATGGGGGAAAAACAAACTCCTGACTCACCAAGAAACAATACAAAATACAACAGAAAACATATCACCACAACAACATACATGGTTTCATCCCATAACACTATACTCATATCAGACCACAATTAACTTTATTTCCCAACACAAAATCTGAACTTTAACTCACATTAAAGACTTCAATTTTTTTCCATATGTGATTGTATTATCTCTTTGTTTAATTGAATGGGTTAAGGATTGGTACTCACCTGGAACTTGCACAATACTCCAGTTTTCTTCCAAAGCCTGCTCTTTCCCAACAGTCCCAAAGATAAATATAATTTGCAGTCAAGGTAATTCAAAATTTTTAGCTGTTGGATATTCATAGTCAAGGGTTGTTTTACAGTAGTTGATGGACCATCAGAAGGTAAGTGGTGATGGACCATTCAATGGTAAGTGGTTACAGCAAGTGATGAGGGAGAAGGAAAAAGAACCAACAAAAGACACACCTTACGCACTTCCCTTTTGAGGGCAGACACTTGTCCCTTTCACAAGACACTTGTTTCATTTTTCACTCCAATTTTTAACTCCATTACACATCACCTTTTTTCTTTGGATGACTCAACAGTGCTCTTGATTTTCGTCACTCTTTTAACGTGAAAATAAGGATTTCCAAAACTTATTATTTTTGTTATTTTTCATCCAAAAAGGTACCTAGGCCCAAACCCTAGGTCCTTAAAGTTAAATATTATGATTCAAGTGCCCATTTAATTATTTGTACCCTTAATAAGAGGATAAATGAAAAACAAACTTAACTTTAAATTACACAACACATGACAACTACATGCAACAACAATCACGACATATGATGATACATATCATGACACAAGAGAAAACACAATACATGTCCATACATATCACAACACAGGGGACCCAAGTCTGTCCTGGAGCAAACACAATATATGCATACATATCACAACATAGGGGACCGAAGTCTCTCCTGAGAACTTGGTTGGCTCACTGGTTACACACAATAGGCCCCCCCCATACATTTTCCCCGTTTTCCACTGGCTAACAATACCTGCACACTCATCTACACATTGTCAATTACAATAACAATAGCTGAAGCAGTAATATAATAACCATTAATTACTTCATATATATTTATATGACTTATTCTTTTTGTCATAATAACAAATACCTCTATCACCTGAGTAATAGAAATCAATACTGTCACATGAATAATGAAAATTAATACAATATTGATACTAAGAAACATGTTTTCAAGTAATAGGTGAAGTACCATGTAACATAGAGTGATACAATCCATGAACCATATATATACGAATCCCCACTACATACCTCAAGGAATGACATACTACAACTAAATGAAATAGCGTGATCCATTATCCTAAGGTACAACCCATAATATAAAAGATATCATATGGATCAAATAAGAACATGTGTATAAATATAAGCGCATATCAATCATGATCTAACCAAATTCATGATCTAACCAAATTCATGTCTCAGATTAGTATATAACCATAGTCATTATCAAATTATAATAGAGCCAACATATAATGTTCTCATCATAAAACTATAGTAACCCAAAATATAAAATCTCTTCCTGCCATAATCGGTCGTATTGAGGAGGGGTCCTACACCTCCTCCATAGGGACACTTGGCAGAGTCTGAATGGTGCCCTCTACGATTTGTAGCTCCTATGTACATTTGACAACTGTCATTTGCCAACCAGCCATGGATGTCTAAAAAGTGCCCATGAAAGTGGAAAGTTTGCAAATTTCATCCAACAACTCCCTCGAAATAGCCTGTGTATGCTGAAAATACTTTGCATGCATCTTGTCTTTCAGCAAATATTCATCAATCTCTCCATTGGAATCAACTACCTTGTTTATGAAAACAAGTATTTTGTTTTGCATTTCCCGAAGTACCTCTCTTGTTCGAGTGTAGTCGCTCTCAACCTTTCCCAAAACTTGCTCCTTTATGCTGAGTGCACAATACCAAGAATGGAAATTATATGTTGGACCTTGTTCAATCACTCCCTCATCCAACAATGTGGCACTTGGAGTATAAATCAACCTTTTCAACTGAGGCATAACTTCTTCCCTTACATTTCTGAACTTTGCACAAGTAATTAGAATATTCTGAACTCTATCAAATGTTGAAGCACCCTCCTTGTACAACTTCACAATCTCATCCACGAACCCATCAGCCTTGATCTTGAAATTTGTTGCCTAGTCTTGCAATACTTGAGATGAGGACCTCATTTCTTCCAAATGTGCCACAGACTCCTATGAAAGCAACGCAGGTGGTGCAACCATGTCTTCAGCTTGGCTTAGTGGCCTCATTAACTGCTGAATATAATGCCGAAATGCCAAGTTATCCTTCTCTAACTAAATCCTCTGTTCTTGTTCCTTTCGTAGCCTTTCTTTGATGACTGCAACCGAATCTTCCAACTCTTCTATCTCGTGTTCTGCTGTGGCTGGTCCCAAATCAAAAGTATTGATGTCATATGCACTTGGAACACCATCATCTGCTTCTTTGCTGATTTTTGGGACAGCAATATGCACTTGCCTTGACCCCAAGCTGCCTCTTGTGATCTTCGAGAATTTAGTAATTTTCTGCTTTCCATTGTCAGGTTTGGCCTTACTCAGCAAGTCTTCCAAACTTAGGATGGGTTTCCTTTCAATAACAGACTTCTTCCTAACCCGATCTCTTAACCACTCAGGCAGATCAAACAAGTCCTCCTCACTTTCTTCTTGAACTCCTTTATGTTGAACAATGGGAAGAGCCTCCTCATCAAACTTATACAACTCTGTCATTTTGATTTTCAACTTCTGTTTCTATCATGACCACTTCTTGCTCCTTAGATGATTTTGACACCACTTCACCAATTTGATTACCTTGTTTGTTTCCCTAATCATCTTGGATTCCCAAAGTTGTCTGCTCATCATGTCTTACTTCATCTTCATCAATATTTATTATATTATTACCCTCCTGTCTTGAAAATGCACTAACTGCCTGCTGATCATTAGTCTTGACCTTCTTACATGGCTGAATATCCTCATGCAAATCATCATCTTCACTCTCTGAACCATTGGAATTACTGGATGACCCACTACCTGAAGTATCCTTGGACTAATGTACACCAACTCCTCCCGTCAAGTTGTAAGTCAATTGGACATTCTTCTCCTAAAGTCTACGAATTTGGAAGTCTACATACTTTCTTGTATGCGATACAATTGGCATCAACAAATCATCATTGTGTGTGGCCTCCTGCTCTGACCAATTGATGGTGAAGGGCCTGTCCCTCTTCTCTTCATATGAACTTTGTGAAAGTCTTTAGTGATTCTCCTCAAGCTGATCTGGAATGTTGATCACTCTTGTTGATCTGACCAGATCCAAAGACAATCGGTAGCAACTTTTCTTTCTTATTTCTATGTCATCATATGCATCTATCTAGTGATCCTCGAGCTGTGGTTTGTGCTTGTATTTGCTCCCAAATTTCTGTCTGACTGTGCCAAATGGATCAAAGTTACTACGTGCATCATTGTGGCACACCAAGTTGTAAGCCTGCAACTCTATCTCTGAATTTTCAGCAGCTTGTAATGACATGCAAGCCTTAAGCCTCCCGATGCTGATTGGAAACTTTGTTGTGGTCTTTTTCCTCTTTCTCTGGACTTTGTCGAATGCAACCAGCTGTCGTGTTACTTCCAACAACACCATTCTATCAGTGGGGTATCTAGGCAATCTATAAGGCAATGATGAGAAGCCCTCCACATGGATGTATGTGAATCTTGGAAACTGAATAAACCACTTTTCGTATTTTGTGACAAAGTTCATGGCCTCCTTCGACAATCTCCTGCATGCACTGCCTTGTAACAATCTAACAATGTGCATGGAAAAGGCATCATTAAACCTTCTGTAATGGGATATAGCCTACAAGTGTAGCTAAGGATAGCAATCATAAACCTTGAACTGTCCTTCTCCATTTCCAACTCTCCCCTTGCAGTTCAATCCTGGATATCTCTTGCTTCTGGCAACCATATATATAATATATGAGCTCATGTAAAATGTTTTCATTTCCTGCAAACCCTTCAATTGATCATCGATGTTGCTGCTGATCATTTTAGCCCAATCTATCATTCTTTTTCCACTTATAATTTCTTCACTGAAGAAGAACATCCAGGGCTCAAAATTTGCCGATTGTGGGTAGCCCATGATGCGGTTCAAAAACACAACCATACTGTTAATTTCTTGATGAAAGTCAGACTTGTGAAGTTTTTTAGGCACCTTACTCACATGTGGCCTTGGTTGCACCAGTCAGCTATTGTTTATCACCTCCATACATTTCTCAGGTCCAGCCAAATAAAGTTGCAAAGCAGACTCCTTGTCGCAGAATGTAGTAATTTTGTATGAGGTAATGTCAAAAGCTTCCGCGATTGCCTCCTTTCTCAGATAAGAAAGTACTTTGCCCTCTCTAGTCATAATACATCTCTTTTCATGATTATAATGCTTGGCACATTCTAACATCAATTCTAGACACAGCATTGTTGGCGGGAAACAAGTAGCTTGCACAATCTCATTCTTCAACGTTCGCCTGATTAGATCCGATGGATTGGGTTTGTGCAAATTTTGCCGAATCTCTTCCATATTGGTCTTCCCTAGATTAGTGTCATAGAGGTTTCGCCACTTTGAAGTGATCTTCGTTTCTAGCCACGTTCCCTTTATGTCACTCCTCATCAGTGGTTGTCTATCCTTCACACTCATCCTTCACCTGTACAACCGCTTTATATCAAAATATTGAAAATGACATTTAGTAACAACATAATAGTAACAAAACCTACATTTAATACATGCGGGATTATTTGAATGCAAGATTTCAATTTATCTCACCCCTCTGCTAAAAAGAAAAAATAATAATGCGATTCCTGTGAGAATAAAATGTCCAAATGTCTCACTAACACACTTAGTTCCTATTTGCTCTTGTCGGATCTGATCTCCTGATGGACCTACAATGATCTTATGTTGTAATCCCATATGTGTTTTAATGGAGGGGAGGTCGATTCCCAAGTAATAGAAGGTGATCTTTCTTAAACTTTCGAAGACTCTAGCCAAGGAAGACACTCTTAAACCTACACTCAGGAAGCTTTGAGAACACTGAGTAGATTATGCAATATTAACTAGTTTAACGTCCAAGCACCTATTCAAAGAGACCTCATAAGGATCCCCTCCTGCAGACAAAACTCATGAATGTACTCGGGTTTCTAAATGCTGATGCAGAAGGTGAAGCTCACTGTTAGAACAAATGATAAAACACCCTCGAATCCCTATCGTCTCACATAGTGAAATCATCTTTTTTTGGAGGACAGTGCATACCACGCATGCTCAAAAAGTTGGCACTGTCATTCAATAATGTTCAAAAGATTTTGCTAGCACAAACAGTGCGCTCCACCTCTTCTACCTCATAAATGACATTACTTGAACTAAATCGTGGGGCTAAAAATAGGACAAGCCAATACTCAAAAGATACGCGTTTCAAAACTCCTACGAGGAATCCCAATTAATTCGCTATCCATGCATTATTAGGAGTGTAGTACCTATTTAATTGTATGCTAAGAATAGAATAGAGTCATTCTGCACAAAATCGTTCAATGATTCCTTCAATTAGTATCTTCATGATTGCTAAAGAGGTGACTGTATTACAGTGGGTCTGAGTGAATGTTTGAGATCCCACCACATTTGGCCAAAAAGTATATTTTGCAAACCTAAGACTTATCTCCATCCTGGCGGTCTTTTCATTTCAACATGCATAATGCAGGAATTGTAGTGGACTCTCAAAAGTCTGTCCCTCCATGAATTTACGCGGATGTGCCATAAGTTTCAAGAAAACCTCACCACACACTTAACCTTTGCCAAGACTCAAGTGATCAATGTGGAGTGAATGCTATACTTCACACATGACGTGATGCTGAGAATCGAGTTTATGTGATGTTCTACATAACTGCCAAAGGCCCATTAATAATCACGCCATCCAAAGATACCCCGCTCAAACGGTCATTCAAGCGCACTGAAGACTAACCCAAACATGAAGAGTTCTTGACAAGTCATGAAGATCTGCTCAAGCAGTCGTTTAGATTGTTGAGAGAATAGGAAATCAAAAGCAATGCCACCAAGTAAATAAAGTCCGCTTAGGCAGAGATCTAGGGGGAGCGGGCATGCTGTACAATAAAAGAACATCTCAATGTGGTGTAGGGTGATTGAAAATGTCCGCTAGTGTGAGCATTTGAAATGAGTGCGCTTCATGTAAAGTTATGGTATTCTATGCATTGCAAGTCTTCTACCAACCAATAAATGGATTACAATATACCCCAATGACACCTGCAAACTACCTTGCCCAGACAAGAATCTCCGAACAAGACCACAGTCAGAAACACAAAATTTACGGGTCCCCATGCTTGATGGGGCGATGTTGGACCACGTCACAACGTCTGGCGACTCCATAAGAGAAATGTTCTTGAACATTTGAGGAATAAAGACTCATTCAAAACCCTAAATCATCAAATAACTTCGTCAAGTCCATCCAATAGTTAAGAGATGCACTCAAAAGGAGAAAAGAGTCAAAAATTGTATCACGACATTTCATCTCTGCTATTTCTTAGGGTAAAAATTTCATTTAAAACTTCTTCAAGTGTTCTAGAGATAAGCAAGAATCAAAACTTCAAAATCCATGCGTGCACCCACATATTAGGTCAGATAAACATGAAAACTTAATCAAGGCATCAAAATCAAAAGCTTAGGACAACCATTTTCATCCTGACGATTCAAGTGTGTGCAATTGGGTTCATTACCATCCATCAATACTCAAGATCACCTTAGTTCCTCTGCATTAAGCTATGTGATTAGTACACACCTCATGAACTACTTGGACATGGCCCCACTGCCAGCGAGCGTCTATAGCCCCGATGGGTTTGTCTCGTAATTCTACTCGAGTAGAGCCCTACTGCCGGCCAGGCATCCATAGCCCCAGTAAAGATTACTCGATCATCCAACTAACTGAGTTATGGTGTGTGATTTGTGATTTTCTTTTCATTTCTTTTTCTTTTGATTTTCAACATGCTTTTGCTTGGTAGAGTACAATGCAGTACCGCTACGTGATAACTTAGCTAGCTGGGTGTGGACTTACGATGGCGGCAAAGGTGGACCTTTAGATTTTTCACTTAATGTGAGATCACAAAGATTTACTTAGGTACTTCTAGATTTTAAAAGTGAAAAGATATAAGATCTCAAAACAATTCAAGTCACCCTAAATAGTCAATTTATCCTCCCAAAGTAAGAAACATGCTACCGAACACCAACAATGGAGTCCACAATGAATCTATCCATCTGACGCAAGCTTATCAAAAGAAAACAAAAAGTATTCATTTAAAGATTAAACATTTTAAACATATAATCAAAGACCTTCATGTCAAAATACAATGCATGATTCCCTTCTCGAGTCAAGTACAGATCTTAGCAAATAGATAGACTAAAGAGAATTACCTTCTGACTCAAAGAATCTCATGAATATTTACTCTCAAAATATACTTAGCACTACCTCATAAAGTCAACTAGAAGTGCTCTTATTGAAAATACCACCCTGAAAATGGGACCTCGGGGAAAGCCAAAAACTGCAGCAAAAGCAAACAAGCCCAAAATGAAGCAAACCTACCCTAAAACCAACCTACGAAAGCAAGAAATAACTATCCTAACTATGTACAAATAGGTCCCCAAAGGAACTTAGGGTTGGAAATAATGCTTTAAGAATTGTCCATTGACGGGAAATGGAACAGATTCTCCAGTGAGTGTTTTTAGTTTGAGAGCATTTTGTCCCAAAATTTCGGCAATCTGGTAAGGGCCCTTCCAAAGATTATCAAATTTATCATGTCCACCCTTTCTCTCTTTAGCTTTGTCCCAGTATAGAACCAAATCAGAAATATGAAAAGACTTGATCTTTGCTTGTCTATCAAACCATCTTTTCACAACTCCTTGATGTTTTGCAAAATTTTCAAGTGCCATGTCTCGTTTTTCTTCTAAGTGGAGCAGTTGTGACAACCTAGTTTGGACTCTGTCATTTTCTTCCATGTAATCTTGCATAAATTGTAATGTAGGAATTTTTAGTTGGATTGGGAATACAGGATCTTGGCCATAAACTAGATGATAAGGGGATGTAGCCAAGGAACTCTTTATTCTTGTCCTGTCTTCCCAAAGAGCAAACTTAAGTTGCGTATGCCAATCTCTTGGGTTTTTGTCCAATAGTTTCTTAATTGCACCTAGCAAGTTTTTGTTGGTGGATTCTGCTAGGCCATTTCCCTGTGGGTAATAGTTTGATGAAAATTTCAGTGTATTGCCATATTCATAAACCCAGTTAGAAAATTTTAGTGAAGTAAAAGCAGGACCATTATCACAAACAAGTACATGTGGACATCCAAACCTAGTGATAATATTTTCTTCAAGAAATTTAATCACAATATCAGAAGTACAAAATTTTAAAGCATGAGCCTCAGACCACCTGGTACAATAATCAGTAGCGGTCAGAATATACCTGTGTTGTGCCGAGGAAGGTGGGTTAATCATACCAATAAAGTCCAAACCCCATTGAGCAAAAGGTCTTACTTTGATCATCGGTTGAAGTGGCATGGCTAGATTTCTTTCCCTCGAAGCAGCTACTTGGCACGTGTGACATCTCTTGACATGGTCATATGCATCATGAAACAAAGTGGGCCAATAATAGCCTGCCCTCAGAATCTGGTGTGTTGTACCTAAACCACCCCCATGACATGTTCCAAATTTGCTGTGGAAGTGTTCCATTATCTGACCTACTTCTTCCTTTCCTAGGCATCTCAAATATATCCCTTCATGATTCTTTCGGAACAGGACTGATCCTTGGAGCATAAAATGCTGACTTTTTATTCTCAAAGCTCTCTTCTGGGTTGAATTCATATGTGTTGGACACTTATGATTTAGTAGACAATATATAATGTCATTGTACCACTCATTAGGTGATACATCCTCAAGAGTATAAACTTGTTGCACCAACCCTGGTCCATCATTTGCAATCATTTGAGTGAGTCCTTGTCCTTGAACAAGCTTCATTGGTTGTATTTCAATATCATATTCTTGAATAGTGGTGAACCACTTGCCTCTTCTTTCTCCCAACTCATTCTGCATAACCAGGGTCTTGACTGCCACATCTAGAACAATAGCATATATTTTACTTCTCAAAATGTAATGTCTGAATTTCTTAATTGCTTTGACCAGTGCATAAGCTTTCTTTTCCACATTGGGATATCTCAGTTTATCATCTTTCAATGGTGTGCTCATGAAAGCTATTGGGTGTTCATCTTTTTCTTCATTTCTCTAGGTGAGAGTTGCTGCACAAGTATGCTCTGAAGCAAACGAATATAGATAAAATGGCCTTGTGTAGTCTGGGCTTATCAAAATAAGAGCATCAGCAATAGCTTGTTTGATTTCTTCAAATGCCTTTCTTGTAGAAATTGTCCACTCTATCTTCGCATCTTTCTTCAACATGTCATTCAATGGCTTAACGATCTCTGCAAATCCTGTAATGAACTTTCTGACGAAGTTTATCTTCCCGAAGAATGATTTCAGCTCCTTCTTACTTGCAGGCATATCAATCTTGGAATATAGCCTCTATTCTACTTGGATCTATTGAAATTCCCTTCTCTGAAATCACATGTCCCAATAATTTGCCTTATCTTACTCCAAACATACACTTTTTTGGATTCAGTGAGATTCTGTGTTTTCTACATCTTTGAAATACTTTCCTCAAATCCTCTATGTGATCTTCCCTTCTGCGAGAGAAAACTATGAGATCATCCATGTATATGATTATACATTTTCTAATCAAATCATGAAAAGGAATGTCCATAGCTCTCTGAAAGGTTGCTCCGGTGTTAATCAGTCCAAATGGCATTCGCCTATATGCATAGTTTCCCCACTTGCAAGTGAAAGTAGTCTTCAATCTATCTTCTGGTTCCACCATCACTTGGTTGTACCCTGAATATCCATCTAAGAAAGACATCATCTGGGAACCATTTACAATTTGCAACACTTCATCCAATGAAGGAAGTGGATAATTGTCCTTTTCTGATGCTCTGTTCAAATTCCTAAAATCTACGCACAATCTTATTTCTCCATTTTTCTTACGAATAGGAACAAGATTGGCGACCCATGTTGAGTGCCTTATTGGGAATATTATCCTTGTGTTCAACAACTTCTTTACCTCTTTATATATCAGTGGTTCTAAAAGTGGATTGACAGGTCTCTGCCTTTGTCTGAACGGCTTGCTGTTGGGTTTTAGAGGAATGGTGTGTGTAATGATTGAGGTATCATAGGTCTTTAAATCATCATAGCTCCATGCTATAATGTCTAAAAATTCTTTCATGCATTTGAGTATACCTTCTTTTTCTTCAGGTCTACACACCTTTCCTATTAACACATTCTTCTCTTCATTACCTGTTCCCATATTGATAGGTTCACATTTATCTCCTTGAACCTTATGATCTCTTAATGCACTCAATTGACCTGAATCAAAGAGTCTTTCTAACTCAACCATCCCTCGTGGTATTGTGTTATTTTTTAGGTTCAAGATACCCTCTGTGTCAAATTCTACTTGTTCCAAATCTTCTTCATCTATGATTTGAGCTTCAAAAACCCCAGAATTTGTGATGAAATCCAATACGTGTTTATCATCATTGAACACCTAAAAATTTGTAACATTATTAGGAACCGATGGTACTAAGACTAGCTCTATGGTGAACTTCTTTAACCCATTCATGGCAAGTGGTGTAAGTGAACTTGCAGCCTGTGCTAGGGAATGAGCAACTTGATTCTTTGATCTGTAAACTGATTTGATGTTGAATGCATCAAAACTTTGAATCAAATCCCAAACACAATTTCTATACCTCTTTAATCTCTTATCATGAAAAACATATTTCTTTCTTATTTGCTTGACAATTACCTTGGAATCTCCATAAACATGTAGAATCTTAGCTCCTTTCTTGATAGCCATCAATAACCCATGAACTAATGATTCATACTCTGCGACATTATTTGTACATGGAAATTGTAGTCTATGCACAGCTAAGAATGATTTGACTGATGGATTGATTAACTCGAACCTAGCACCAGCTCCTTGTTTCGACTTGGACCCATCAAAACGCAAAGTCCATACTTGATTTCCTTCTTGATCAATTGAAACTTTGTTTGGATTTTCTTTTTCCTTACCCTTCTTGGGAGTCCTTGGTGAAATTGGATTCTTCTTCCATTGATCGTCACTTTTTTCAGATCTTTCAATTATTTCAGTTTTGGTGTGTAATTTGACAGGGTTATTTCTAGTTTTACAGCCTGAGGGACTCTCCTATATACTTGTTCTAAGGCAACTTTACACATAGCACAAGAAAACATAGAATGAAAAGCACTATGTATCCAGCACCAGTTAGGTAATAATAGATCTTTGACATTTGCTTGCTGACCCAACTCTGTTGCTTGCTGAACATTCTTAAGTACAAAATTTTGGAAATTTTCAAATGTACCATCTCCTTCATCAGAAGCAGACTCATAATTGTGATCAAGCAAAATTTCAGTTTCATTGAAAGATTTATGACCTTCATCTTCTTTCATTCTTGAACCTTGTAGCATGAGGACTTCTTCCATATTTGGCCTGTAATTTTCAAGATCAGTTTCTAGGAATAGGACCTCATTGTCTTCACCATATTCTGTGATCATCAGTTTCAATCTTGGAGTACTATCAATTCTGATTTGATTTGGAATTCCTTTCAATGGTAGCCACATGTGTGAGAAATTGGTAGCTACATACCCATTCAATCTTCTTGACCAATCTCTGCTCAGGAGCATGCCATATCCGCCTGGGATATCAACAACTGATATATCAATGTAGCTTTGGATTCTTGGATCAGATGACAACTGCATGTGTATATTATTCAATTCTCCAACCACGAGCACTTATGTCTTATCTAGTTGTGTAACTTTCTTTGTGGTCGGGGTAGGAATCAAACCCAATCTTTTACATATGGTGAGTGGCATTACGTTGCTTGATGCTCCTAAATCCATCAAACAATTATGTAACATTTTCCCAAAGATACGAACGGATAATAGGAATGGGGCAGGCTCATCTCTTCCTTGATAGAAAACTACAGACTTTTCGTTTGGTAACTTGGAATGTGCATTCTTTTCCACATCATTTGACTGTGAGATTTGATCTTTTGCAATCCTTTCATTTTTGATGATCTTTTCACTTTTAACAATACTTCCTTCTTTTATATCCTTCATACTTCCTTCTTTTATATCCTTTGTAGGGTCTTGGGCTATACATACTGAGTTTATATATGGAGAAACACCATCTGGCATACTTTCCACAACATGTGCATTCTGAACATGGGATGAGTTAGAAGGGCCTACCATAGCATTCCTTAGAATGGATGTATCATTTAAGCTATTTAAAACTGTGTTTCTAATCTCAAGGATTCTCATCATTTCAACCAAAGGCATGCTCACTTTCACTTTCTTGAATTCATTAGTAACAATTATACTTAGCCGTTTCAATCCATCATTTGTCGCAGTGCCATCTCGTGAAAGATTGGCTCCTTGTGGATTGTCTCGTGGCTAAACTTCTCATGTTGGAGTGGTTCTTTGAGCAGCATCCCTTTGTCTATACTCTGGTGAATCCTTTAGAAAATTTGGATTATTACTAGCATTTAGATTTGGTGGAGTTTGAAAATTGTTTGGAGGAACTGAAGAGGTTAATGGATCCTATACTCGATGATTTCTTTGATAGACTTTTAGGGGTGGATTCCCAGCTAATTGTTGAAATGCTTGTACTTCCCCTACTGCTTCAGCTTGAAAGTCATTACTGAATGGAGAGTAATAATCTAAATTTTCAATTGGTCCATTTGCAGATGCTGAAGGGAACCTTCCATTGTATTCCATTCCATCATAATCCATCACATGAGGAAATGTAAAGTCGTTAATGATCAAGGCTTGATCATACCTTGTTGTAGGAACAATCTCATATTCTGTCATTGCTTGAGGAGCATCTTGAGCTTGCATATTTTGCATCTCCTTTTGAAATATATCAGCAGCTATTCTGAACTCTATACACTGCAACTCAGAATGCTAATTTGTGTTATGCAATCGACACCAACTTGATAAAGCTACCTCAGCTAAGAACACCTTGTCTACTGGTCTAGAATCTGAATTTGAATTATTTTCCAACGGAGAGGGAACATTTCCATTGTTTGGAGATGTATTCCATGTTTTGTTTTGTCTTTGGAATCCTTGATTTGTTCCTTGGAATCCTTAATTATAACCTTGATAATTTCCTTGGTCTCTCTAATTTCCTTGATATCCATTTTGATTTCCCTGATCCCTCTGATTTCCTTGAAAACTCCTTTGCATATTTTGTAAATGATTATTTTGATTTCTCAATTGGGTAACTTCAGTGGATAATCTCTTCACTTGATCGATTAACTCTTTCATTTCATCCTTCTCTTCCTGACTCCTTGTACAGGATGAAGACCCTTGTAAGTACATAGGTTGTGTTGGTGAAGCTTGTGAAATGGGTGCTCCTGGATGCAACACCATTTGATTGCTAGGTGCCGGAATTAGATTCATTACAGGAGTATGTTGTGTCAAAGCTTGGTTGATTCCCTGAATCTGATTTGGCATAGCTGGATGTCCCAGGTGATTAAGTGGCCCTTGAGTGTTCATTCCCAAGTTAGTATTCACTTTGATAGCCTCGGCATAGGCTTCTATCAGAGTAGTTGAAGGTGTAGTTGCTCTCTTCACAAACATGGAAGTAAGGCGGTCTAGTGCTGCATAATATACTTCCCTTGCCATTGCATCATCAACATTATATGGAGCTTCCAACCTTGTATAAGCCTTATGAAAATGATTATTGAAGGAACTGATAGGTTCATGTTCTCGCCTCTTGACATCAACAAACTGTTTGTAAAGCTCTGACGGAGTGATGGGAATCCTAAACTTTTCTAGAAAGGTGTTTTTTAGTCTTTGCCAACTATTGATGGAACCTACAGGTAGATGAATGTACCAAAAGTATGCATCTTCACCTAGTGAATAAGGAAACATTCTACATGCTACATCCTCATGCTCAATTCTTCTGTTTCGAAGAGTATCCTCAAAAATCTTAATATGTTCCTCTACTGCCCTGTTCACATCACTGACCTAAAATTTGGAGCAGAATTGTTCAGGACTCTTGGGCATTTCATGGTAATTTGTGAAAGTAGCAAGAGGAGAAGCATTTGCCGGGAGCCAAGCCATTGGAAAGTTTGCTTGTTGCACCAGAACTGTTTGTGTAACTCCTTGTGTATTACTTGGTTGAGCAATTCTTGTATTTTATGGTGGAGTTTGAAACAAATCTACGATGACCCTTACGCTAGGTGATCCTTCACTAGATGAATTTGTCTTCTTATTATGCTTGGCTTTGGAATTGAAATCAACTCAACCAACTCTTTTGAAGTTTGCAGTGTAGACCTTAGAATCCTATGGTGTTTTTCAAGTGAAAAAGAAACAATACGCTCCAGTGTGTCTAACTTTGTATTCCAAAAGAGGCCCTCCTTCTAATGCTAATTCTATTGATGTGTTTTCCTTGCACATACAATGCAGAATAAAATACTAGTGTACTCTATCCTCTCTTGAACAAAATCCCTCAAATGCTAAGCTAAGTGATCAGATGAGTAGACTCCAAGGTTCTTGATTAGTTTCTTTTTGTATTGCGACTTGGGATAACTTAGCAGTAGGATGCGAATTACTGTTTGACACAAAGGGACTTACGTAAATGCTCAATAATAGGAAACTTGTTTCTCTTGGATAACATGTAACACAGCTTCTTTGAAGGTCTACCAATTTGATAACTTAAGATATAGCAATGGAAGCTCTTGAATCTAAATCTAACAAGATTTTAAAGAAAATGCAAAAGGAAATGGGTTTAGAAGACTCTAAACTAAATGCAAGCAATCACCACTAATTCACCAGAATCTCAACCACACTTTGCTTCGCCATAAGGTAACAACTACACAAAAGTGGTGCTATCTTCTAAGGGGAAAGTAAGATTTTTAGATTACTTCCATACACAAAGTAATTGAAGTTAGCTCAGATGATGTTAAGACTAACCATGCACTACAATCTTCCATCGACAAATTATAAATGGTATGAACTATGGAGACACCAAACATGAATCAGCAACAACAACTTCCATAAAACATAAAACTAAATTGCTGAAAATAAACTAAACAGATCTTATTCTATTAGTGAACACTTAGAAACCATGCATTCATTTGAAACAACACAAATCACCATGAAAATTTCAGCAATGAATTTGTATTTATTTTAGCAGAGTCTTGAGCAACAACTTCTCAGAGCATTCCCCCTCTTACAAATGATAGCAAAATGGGTTTATATAGGCCCAAAAATTCAATGGATGGCCAAGATTAAAACTTGAAATCGAGGGGCCGTATTATGCCACACAGGCAAGTGGTTACAAAATTTACTAAAATTGGACCTTGCATTAATGATACACCAACTCAGTGGAATACCCTCATTTATGACCTTTCCTTTTTGTGGTAAACTCCACAAATCTAGCGATGACACATGTAACCTCCTCCATAGGGACACTTGGCAGAGTCTGAATGGTGCCCTCTACGATTTGCAGCTCCTCTATACATTTGACAACTGTCATTTCCCAACCAGCCATGGATGTCTAAAACGTGCCTATGAAAGTGGAAAGTGTGCAAATTTCATCCAACAACTCCCTCGAAATAGCTTGTGTATGCCGAAAATACTTTGCATGCATCTTGTCTTTTAGCAAGTATTCATCAATCTCTCCATTGGAATCAACTACCCTATTTATGAAAACAAGTATTTTGTTTTGCATTTCCCAAAGTACATCTCTTGTTCGAGTGCAGTCACTCTCAACCTTTCCTAAAACTTGCTCCTTTATGCTGAGTGCACAATACCAAGAATGGAAATTATACGTTGGACCTTGTTCAATCACTCCCTCATCCAACAATGTGGCACTTGGAGTATAAATCGGCCTTTTCAACTGAGGCATAACTTCTTCCCTTACATTTCTAAAATTTGCACAAGTAATTAGAATATTCTAAACTCTGTCAAATGTTGAAGCAGCCTCCTTGTACAACTTCACAATCTCATCCACGAACCCATCAGCCTTGATCTTGAAATCTGCTGCCCAGTCTTGCAATACTTGAGATGAGGACCTCATTTCTTCCAAATGTACCACAGACTCCTGTGAAAGCAATGCAGGTGGTGCAACCATGTCTTCAACTTGGCTTAGTGGCCTCATTAACTACTAAATATAATGCCAAAATGCCAAGTTGTCCTTCTCTAACTGAATCCTCTATTCTTGTTCCTTTCATAGCCTTTCTTTGATGACTGCAACCGAATCTTCCAACTCTTCTATCTCTTGTTCTGCTGTGGCTAGTCCCAAATCAAAAGTATTGATGTCATATGCACTTGGAAGACCATCATCTTCTTCTTTACTAATTTAGCAATATGCACTTGCCTTGACCCCGACCTGCCTCTTATGATCTTCAAGAATTTAGTAATTTTCTGCTTTCCATTGTCAGGTTTGGCCCTGCTCAGCAAGTCTTCCAAACTTAGGATGGGTTCCCTTTCAATAACAGAGTTCTCCCTTACCCGATTTCTTAACCAGTCAGGTAGATCAAACAAGTCCTCCTGACTTTCTTCTTGAACTCCTTTATGTTGAACAGTGGGAAGAGCCTCCTCATCAAACTCATACAACTCTTTGTCATTTTGATTTTCAACCTCTGTTTCTATAATGACCACTTCTTGCTCCTTAGATGATTTATGCACCACTTCACCAATTTGATTACCTTGTTTGTTTCCCTGATCATCTTGGATTCCCAAAGCTGTTTGCTCACCATGTCTTACCTCATCTTCATCAATATTTATTATATTATTACCCTCCTGTCTTGAAAATGCACTAGCTGCCTGCTGATCATTAGTCTTTACCTTCTTACTTGGCTGAATATCCTCATGCGGATCATAATCTTCACTCTCTAAACCATTGGAATTACTGGATGACCCACTACCTGAAGTATCCTTGGACTGATGTACACTAACTCCTCCCATCAAGTTGTAAGTCAATTGGACATTCTTCTCCTGAAGTCTATGAATTTGGAAGTCTACATATCTACATACTTTCTTGTATGCTATACAATTGGCATCAACAAATCATCATTGCGTGTGGCCTCCTGCTTTGACCAATTGATTGTGAAGGGCATGTCCCTCTTCTCTTCATACGAACTTTGTGAAAGTCTTTTGTGATTCTCCTCAAGCTGATCCGGAATGTTGATCACTCTTGTTGATCTGACCAGATCCAAAGATAATCGGTAGCAACTTTTCTTTCTTATTTCTATGTCATTATATGCATCTATCCAGTGATCCTCGAGGTATGGTTTGTGCTTGTATTTGCTCCTAAATTTATGTCTGACTGTGCCAAATGGATCAAAGTTACTGCTGCATCATTATGGCACACCAAGTTGTAAGCCTGCAACTCTATCTCTAAATTTTCAGCAGCTTCTAATGACATGCAAGCCTCAAGCCTCCCAATGCTGATTGGAAACTTTGTTGTGGTCTTTTTCCTCTTTCTCTGGACTTTGTCGAATGCAACCAGCTGTCATGTTACTTCCAACAACACCATTCTGTCAGTGGGGTATCTAGGCAATCTGTAAGGCAATGATGAGAAGCCCTCCACACGGATGTATGTGAATCTTGGAAACTGAATAAACTACTTTCCATATTTTGTGACAAAGTTCATGGCCTCCTTCTACAATCTCCTGCATGCACTGCCTTGTAACAATCTAACAATGTGCATGGAAAAGGCATCATTAAACCTTCTATAATGGGATATAGCCTACAAGTGTAGCTAATGATAGCAATCATAAACCTTGAACTGTCCTTCTCTATTTCCAACTCTCCCCTTGCAATTCAATCCTAGATATCTCTCACTTTTGGCAACCATATATATAATATATAAGCTTATGTAAAATGTTTTTGTTTCCTGCAAACCCTTCAATTGATCATCGATGTTGATGCTGGTCATTTCAGCCCAATCTATCATTCTTTTTCCACTTATAATTTCTTCAATGAAGAAGAACATCTAGGGCTCAAAATTTGCCAATTGTGGGCAGCCCATGATGCAGTTCAAAAACACAACCATATAGTTGATTTCTTGATGAAAGTCAGACTTGTGAAGTTTTTTAGGCACCTTAGTCACATGTGGCCTTGGTTGCACCAACCAGCTGTTGCTTATCACCTCCATACATTTCTCAGGTCCAACCACATAAAGTTGAAAGGAAGACTCCTTGTCGCAGAATGTAGTAGTTTTGTATGAGGGAATGTCAAAAGCTTCTGCGATCGCCTCCTTTCTCAGATAGGTAAGTACTTTGCACTCTCTAGTCATAATACATCTCTTTTCATGATTATAATGCTTGGCACATTCTAACATCAGTTCTGGACACAGCATTGTTGGCAGGAAACAAGCAGCTTGCACAATCCCGTTCTTCAACATTCACCTGATTAGATCCAATGGATTGGGTTTGTGCAAATTTTGCTGAATCTCTTCCATATTGGTCTTCCCTAGATTAGTGTCATAGAGGTTTTGCCACTTCGAAGTGATCTTCATTTCTGGCCACGTTCCCTTCATGTCACTCCTCATCAATGCTTGTCTGTCCTTCGCACTCATCCTTCACCTACACAACTGCTTTATGTCAAAATCTTGAAAATGACATTTAGTAACAACATAATAGTAACAAAACTTACATTTAATACATGCGGGATTATTTGAATGCAAGATTTCAATTTATCTCACCCCTCTACTAAAAAGAAAAAACAATAATGCAATTCTCGTGAGAATAAAATGTCCAAATGTCTCACTAACACACTTAGTTCCTATTTGCCCTTATCGGATCTGATCTCTTGATGGACCTACAATGATCTTATGTTGTAATCCTGTATGTGTTTTAATGGAGGGGAGGTCAATTTCCAAGTAATAGAAGGTGAGCTTTCTTAAACTTTCGAAGACTCCAGCCAAGGAAGACACTCTTAAACCTGCACTCAGGAAGCTTTGAGAACACCAGGTAGATTATGCAATAGTAACTAGTTTAATATCCAAGCACCTATTCAGAAAGACCTCATAAGGATCCCCTCTTGCAGACAAAACTCATGAGTGTAGTCGGGTTTCTAAATGTTGATGCAGAAGGTGAAGCTCACTATTAGAACAAATGATAAAACACCCTCGAATCCCTATCGTCTCACATAGTGAAATCACCTTTTCTAGAGGACAGTGCATACCACGCATGCTCAGAAAGTTGGCACTGTCATTCAATAATGTTCAAAAGATTTTGCCAGCATAAACAGTGCGCTCCACCTCTTCTACCTCATAAATGACATTACTTGAACTAAATCGTGGGGCTAAAAATAGGACAAGCCAATACTCAAAAGATACGCGTTTCAAAACTCCTACCAGGAATCCTAATTAATTCTCTATCCATGCATTATTAAGAGTGCAATGCCTATTTAATTGTATGCTAAGAATAGAAGAGAGTCATTCTACACAAAATCATTCAATGATTCCTTCAATTAGTATCTTCATGTTGCCAAAGAGGTGACAGTATTACAACAGGTCTAAGGGAATGTTTGAGATCCCACCACATTTGGCCAAAAAGTATATTTTGCAAACCTAAGACTTATCTCCATACCGGTGGTCATTTCATTTCAACGTACATAATGCAAGAATTCCAGTGGACTCTCAAAAGTCCATCCCTCCATGAATTTACGCAGATGCGCCATAAGTTTCAAGAAAACCTCACCATGCACTTAACCTTCGCCAAGACTCAAGTGATCAACGTGGAGTGAATGCTATACTTCACACATGACGTGATGCTGAGAATAGAGTTTATGTGATGTTCTGCATAACTGCCAAATGCCCATTAATAATCACACCATCCAAAGATACCACACTCAAATGGTCATTCAAGCCCACTGAAGACTAACCCAAACATGAAGAGTTCTTGATGAGTCATGAAGATCCGCTCAAGCGGTCATTTAGATTGTTGAGACAATACGAAATCAAAAGCAATGCCACCAAGTAAATAAAGTCTGCTTAGGCGGAGATCTAGGGGGGAGCAGGCATGTTGTGCAATAAAAGAACATCTCAATGTGGTGCAGGGTGATTGAAAACGTCCACCAGCGTGAGCATTTGAAATGAGTGCGCTTCATGTAAAGTTAGGGTATTCTATGCGTTGCAAGTCTTCTACCAACCAATAAATGGATTACAATATACCCCAATGACACCTGCAAACTGCCTTGCCCAGACAAGAATCTCCGAACAAGACCATAGTCAGAAACACAAAATTCAGGGGTCCCCACGCTTGATGGGGCGATGTTGGACCATGTCACAACAGGTACAAACTCCCTCAAGGTGCTGGCAGTATTTGGGTTGCAAGATTGGAAGGGTCAAGGGTTGTAGTTTCTTCTCTACCCCTGAGGATCAATCTAGAAGGGTTTCCTATATTGTTGATTGGTCTGATATTGATTTTGGTAAGGCAAGTATTTCTCCATACTTACTAGCTGATTTACAATGGTCTTTAGTGTATTTTCAAGCACTGGGGAATTTTGGGTTTGACCTAAAATAGTAGTCCCTTGGGATTCTTAGTATCTTATTGCTAGAATAGGTGGGACAACATCTAGAGGAGGTACTACCATTAGCATAGATGGCTGGATTTTAGGGAAAATGGGTAAGGGAGGCCTTGGGGTTATCTTCCTTGCTTGAATAAGGCAGTTTTCTACTCTAGCAGCAAACTCAGAAGAATCTGGAAGGGTGGTTCCTCCAATAGACTAGATCAATACAAAAATTTTACTATTCAAAGCTTTAAGATAAAACAAAAATGCATGCCTTGGCAGGGGTTTTACTGTTGCAGGAATTCTATCCCAGGTTCTTTGAAATCAGTAATTAAAATAAGCCATGTATTTGTGGGTTTCACTTTTGATGGTGCTCAGTTACTCCAGCAATGAGAGATGATCAGATTTGTCTCTGAAGTACTTTTGGAATCTGTCTCCCAGTAGATCCCATGATGTTATTGAATTTTTAGCAAGTCCTCTGAACCACTGTAAGACTTTCCCTTTTAATGAAGCAGCTAAAAGTCTAATTGCCACATTTTCTTGGGTGACATTGTGTACGAAAAAAAGGGTTGCCACATTCTGAATGTGCTAAGAAGCTATAGTTTGGTCTTCTCCGATGAAATATGGCAGTCCTTTAAGGGCTACAACTAGAATATCATCATGCTGAGCAAGTTGTAGTGGGTTGCCTCTGTTAAAGGTGACAAATGTGTACTACCTAGCCATTATGGGTATTTGAACTATTAGCACTAGACTTCTACTTCTTTGTATTGAAGTTGGAGGTGTGGATTTTGATCTCCTTGTTGAATCTGTTGCTTTGCTTACTGATCTCCCTCTCCTTCTTGGCGAGGATAGCTATAAATATTCAAAAGGATTAGAATTGGATCTGGTTTTCATAAGCTGATAAAACTAACCTTGATGCAAGACCAGAGAAAATGAGTCACCAGGTATACTATAAAAGCCTCTAAAGGATAGAATACTACTATATATACCAAACCAATAGCTATGAGGGTACAAAACTTCTCTGAAATCACTTTTAGACTCCCATCGAGCGTGCCAAAAACTCTTGTCAATCAACTATGCACCCTACTAAGCTCACAAAAAAAATTAGCTACCTATTGAAACATGGAAACCCTCTTAGATTGTGGGTGATTTATTTCAAGAGGGAATCTCTAGAGTGAGATGGTTCTCCTTATAATTTTCCTAATCTAATTGATTTGTAAGGGAAAAGGGATAGGAAGATATGCTGAAATAAATAACTGAAATATAATCTAGGTGATACATAATCATATCTTACTCACAATTAGACCACTGAGCTTTGATCTTCACAACATTTCTTATTTTACCCAATTCATAAATATTTTGCATGAGGGTTTGATTAAACACAACATGCAACCCAAATTAAGCAAAAAACTGCATATCTTATTACAAAACCAAGATAAAAGTAGAGGATAAATGCTTATCATAGTGTTATATCAAATTAGTTCTGCAAAAGAGAGGCAAGATAAAGGAAAATTGTTGCTCTATGGGTAAAAGTGCAAAGTTGTGTCACGCTTTTATAAAGGAAATAGCCAACACTGATCCAACTTTTAAACTTGAATCACTAAAAAGTGACATATATGTTTTGAATTTTGAAATGATGTAAACTAATAATATATTTATTTTTTAGTATATTTTATGTTTGTATTTTTTTGAAAACATTAAAAAATTATTTTAATATAGTTTTTAATAAATTGACACTATAATGCTGAAAAATGAAGTTACATGAGACATCAATCTTTATATAGTAAATTTTATTTTTTCTTCAATTTTTTTGTGTGTATTTATAACTTGAAAGTTTAGTGTCTGGATATTTTTTCCAATTTTGATAAATACATATTTTTAAATAAATATTAAAATGTGCGTGTATTAAAACGTAGTTGTTTCCATTCGACGTCAACTTTCATATTAACTATTTATCTTAAACAAAAAATTATACCATCTTGATATAGATTCTTTTCTATAGTGTATCATTTTTTTTCAATTTTTAAAAAAAGTTTTACTATTTTTCCTTGACATGGTAATCAACCTAATGTTTTGTGCTGATAAACCACTTTGAGTAAAAATAAAAAGGAAAATATAAATAATAGGTAAACTATATATATATATATATATATATATATATATATATATATTTGAAAACTAAACTTACAGATCTACAAAAGGGTATTTTTACACGAGTAGAAGTTGTTGAAATATCAAATTTTTCAAATAATTTTATTTTTTTGGTAGATTGACATCATTGTGGTGCTACATATGAATTTAGCTAACAATTTTAGTTAGCTAGAATGAATCTTACAAGATCATATGTTTGACCAAAATTAATTTTTAGTTAGAAATACTTAAATTCACTTGTGCTAATAAGTTGGCTGAAAGTGTGACACAACTTTGTGCTTTTACCCTTATATCTAAAGGAATAGTGAATACAATGAAATGAGTACAACACTCTCGATGTGAGAGGAAGACTCTGGTATCTCTGCACATTGATCTCTACTCTTTGCTATAAAAACTCTAACTGGAACTGGGACTGCTGAAAAGAAAGGGATATCTGAGATATGTGCTTGAAATCTATCTTCCCTTGAAAGTTGGAAAAAAGCTCCTAAAAATAGACTACCAGTCCATTTTTGAGCTACTCAGAAAACCACAAATAAAATCCCTCCAAAAGAGTACAAACTCTCAAATCATGATGCCAAAAGACTCACTGATGTGTCCCCACCACAAATATACTTTCTTCTGCCCATGAGATCTCAAATTTTGTCCCTATCTACCTCTAAATGAAATAAATTGAAAAGAATATCTGATTTGTCTTATTAAGCTATTAACCACCTTAAAATAGTTAAGTTTTAAAAGCAATTTATAATTGATTGCTTTAAAACTAACTTGACAAGACTTCGCATCTTTAATCTATATCATGATCGATTTATTTTTTGCAAAAATAAAACCATATGGCTTATAATTTCACCATTTTGTTATTACAACACTTGATTTTCTCAATAAAAATCATAAAAATAGTATCAAGGGATCATATGATATCTGCAAAAAATAAAACCCCCTATTGGCTTGTCTTGACATGAGTTGGTGATCTATGTGGCACAAATGGCATGTGAACTTGTCTCTCATGAAAGGTTGGCATATATCCTATGGTATGAACTCCTTATCTCCACATGGCATATTGCAATGTGACTTAGTATGTCTAGAGTCATTAAAATCAAGAGGGAGCCATGCTCGATCTCACTAAGTCACAAGACTTAGGCACCATGGTGAACAAATAATATCACAAGGTATTAATTTGGGTCACAAAAGGAAAGAAATGAATGTGACAAAATGTCAACATTTGATTAGGGAAAAAAGAGACCCTAAGATCAAAACATGTTCACCCTATCTTGTCGGGCTCATTTTCCAATCTCATTTTTGACAACAAGGGCTCTGGCTAACAATGAAGCCCTAAGGTTTCATGCTCGAAAATCTACTTCATCCTATCATTTCGGTGCTTGACCCTATGAATCTCCTGGAGATTTTAAAGGTAACAACCTATCTAATGCATATACACTCTTTTTTCTTTGTTTCCATTCATTTTTCTCTAAATCTCTAAGGTGAAAAGGCTCATGGAGCCACGATCTGTGTGCACTTTCTAATGAGCTTGTTTACTTTTATTTCTTTGTCACTCTTCCTCTATATATGGCCGTCATTATTGCATTTCTGAGAGAGAAATGAAACAAAAGGAAAGACATTTCAGACATGCACTATCATACCTTATCTCCATACACAGGTAACATTTTTTTCTCTATCTCTATATGTTTCATTTCTGCAACATTCTGTGTATTTGGTGTTCTAAACCCGCAGCTACATTTTCATTCTGTTGTAGCTATGTTTAGGTTGATGAGAATGAAATAGGTTTTCTAGAGCATTTTCAATCTTGGCTGTAGCTCTAAATCTCATCTCTAAACATTTCAGCTGAAATCTTCATATTTTTTTAGAGCCCCAAAATGGGTATTGTCTTTCTATGGTTTGAAACCCTAGTATGGTCGTGGTAGCATATACATTCTATCCTATTCATTTTGTGTTGGCTTAGAAACCCTAAATGAGTTTGAACAAAAAACATTTCTATTCCTTTTGTAGATCGAGTCTTGACTGTAGCTGAGCATTTTGTGTACTCCCTTCTTTCAACAGCTCAAAACCCTTATTGTGACTTTGTATTTGTGTGTTCATGGCTATGGCTGTAGCAATACATTCTTATGAACATCTGGTGGTTGAAGTGGTCAATCTGTAAACTATCACTCCTTTTCTTTTGTATCTTGTGGGTATACTTTATGGGCTATGATATTTTGTACAATATCCATCATTCTTTGTATTAGAAGGGCCCTTTGCTGTCACGACCTAATGGATTTGATCTATATGATATGTTTTGTGCATTCTCCATTTGATTCATCACTATATTTGTTGTCTGGCATATGATACTCGATATTTGGATATGACAATCCATTTAATCATAGTTTTGTAATCTCTTTGCATTATTGATATATTCCTTCAAAACAATCTCATATTCGTTCACTACTCCTATAGATGCTCTTTATTCTGATGCATTTGAGGTCCCTCATTTGCATTGCAGTTACTTCACCCTATAGCATATACGTATCTCATTTCTATATTATTATTGGATGTCCATGAACTTTTCATTTGTATGGTTCTGCAGTCATGGCAAATACACTTGGTATTTATTTCACATGTCATTATGAATGACAATGGTTTCTTCCTTCTATATAATGACAGATGAGATATTAAAATAGTTTGACTATTATTTAACTTTGTGACAAGATGTTTTCTTAATAACACATGATATCATGTTAATGTTATCAACTATATACAATTTAAATCTTACTCAATGGAAATAATATTTTCTCCCCTTTGTAGATGGCAGCTTTGAATGTTTTGAATCATAGAAAATGAACACTTGAGTTAATCATCAGGCCACGGCCTGCACAGTTACATCATTGATAAAAAAAAAAAAACCTTGAGACATAGGTATACCACTTGATATATACATGTTCTATTTCTCATGTAGCACCTATATGGGATGAAGAGAACAGCCAAGTTGAAATGTATGATGTTCTGATAGATAATTTGCAATCTTTTCCTCTCATTCCACACACCTGTATACTCATGAACTTATGATGGCATATAATGATTCCTTTCTCTACTCATAACTATGGATAAATATTTTCATGGCATCTTTGTCTACTCAATTCAAACTATAACACAGTTTGGCTTTCATGTTGCAAATATTTTATTGCTATAACAACATATCACCAACAGTTATTGAAGGACTTTGATAATGACAACTTATGTATGGTTACTCCTTATGATGAATGTACCTTACTTCAACATGAAAGGGAAATGATAGCATATGATGTTCCATGTTTTGCTATCCACTTGCACTTTCAATTCATTTAAATAATGCATAAAAATGATACCTGTTTCTGATATTTCTTTGTGAGAAAACAATTAGGCATTGTTACATGATATGTCCATTGGCAACCTCTAACATTCAAATGATGAAATGTACTTGTTGTTCCATACTTCTCTAAAGCACACTATGAAAGATATAAAATGAAATAACTGTGAATGTCATTTTTCCTATGTCAGCTGAAGTAATGATGACAACTGCCATGTGCATTAAATGCAGTCCCCTTTATAGTTTAGTTCATATCCATTGTTACATTTCATTACTTGAACTATAACCATGACTATGTCCTAGAACATAAACCGATGCCTATGATTTCTTTTATTATTCCTTTAGTTTTCCATATAAATGTGAATAATGATTCTTTCTTTTTCCATTCATCCCTTCTGAGATTAAGGGGAAGCAGCATGCTGGGCTCAACCCTTGTGGGAGCCCACTTGACACCACATGTTGAATGTTTTCAATCAGCTACATGACTTATCCTATACCTGCACATGAAACAAATAGATTAGAATAAAATAATGATGTTCCATGATTGTTTCTTTCTTGATTCCTTCTACATATGGATAATGTTCATTTGATCAATGCATTATAATCAAAGTATTATGTCTCTTCTAATAGGATATAGGATTTTCATAACCGGAGCTTCTAACGAGACCCTTCCCACATTTTTGCAGGTTCATGTCGACATCAGGAGTAGGACAAGAGACAACTTTGAAGACCGACAACCCTTAAGGCAATGATGGCTATGAATTTCCTTTTCTATTCATTAGATGCATAGTATTTTCTTTATATCTGCATATGTTTAGCTATAACCCACAGTTTGTGTGGGACATCTGATATGTCATTATTTCTTTCAATGTAATGCTTATTCTTTTATGTATTTCAACTTGTAAATGAATAATCATTGTGATGAATGAAATACTTATCTCTCTTGAATGTTCTGCAATGCAATGAATGATCTGAAATCTTTTCCTCCTTTTTGAACAACTGAAACATAATAACTATGCAACTAACTCATAATAGAAGAATGTTAACCCTTACTCAAAAAATAAATTTGTCACATCTGCTCAGCCAATTTTGAGCTGTGGTAAAAAATGGTAACAATGGTTAGTTATTATGTATAATTTGACATTTAATGCTTTAATCATAGCATTATACATGCATAGTGAAAGCTATTCACTAACGAGATATCTTGGATTATGTAATTTTCTATTTTATTATATTCTGGAAAAGAATAACATGCTTAATGTTTGTGATGATGATAATTCACTTTTGTTTAACTCTTATTTGGATAATAATGATGTATTCTAATTATCAGTTAAGATGAATACTTATGTTAAATTATGAGCTTTATGGAATGTGATATTACAAAAAAATTTGAATGGTATGGAGATTTTCCATATTCACTACACCAACCTTTCTCTAGTCAGCCCTCCCTTCACAAAGAGTGTACATTTTCCTGTATATGGTATTTGAGCCACTCCATAGTGATTTGGAATATATGGCTAGAATGCATTCATATTTCAACCCTTCCTCTATCAAGATATTTCCTCGTCTTCTTGACATTATTCAAAACAAAAAACTATATCCTACTAATGTTTAATGCTAGCACAACTATCTTCATCCCTAACTGATTGTGATTTCATTGAGATCCATGCTAGCATGTTTCCTCTTCAATGATTTGCCTAAGCATAGCCTAGCTATCATAATCTCGATGAGTAGGTGATCCTAAATCACTTACACTCCTCATTCATGCACTCAATTATTTGTACATCACTAATGACATAATCTATAATCATTCTACATTTATTCCACTTTTATGAGTCGATCTCCCATCTAATTTGAATTTTATTCTTTGCTTCCTAATCCCCTTTCACATAACTAGAGCATATCCTTGCTAGAAACCTTTAATTCATGCATTAATTTTCCCCTGCTTCTATTCATTTGGTAGCCTCTCCATCTCAACCTCATCCCACTTTCTCTTTCCTCTCAGTTCTATCATCTAAACTCCCCACTTCCTCCCCTCTTTGACCATGAAATATGCCCTCAAGAATCAACAGGTTCACCTCCAATCCTAGAAATAGGAACAACTAGAGGTTGGACAATATGATTCATCAAAGTTATCTCATGTGTTTGATATAGACTATCCCCATGTCAAAATTTCCATTATATGTGTTGTTTCCAATGCTCTGCTACTTGAATGTCCCTAAATTCTACTCTTCTCAAAGGTGTTGCATCTATATTATTATTGAACATCATGGATCTGGTCCAAGACATAGATTTCATCAAGCTGATAGATTTCATATATATTCATGAATATTTAGTCACCACAAATAAGTTGAAGTTTGCACTAGATAACTATGACATGTATGTGGATAAGGCTCTACTTCAAATTCTATTCATGTGAGATTTAGTCCACAACTCTCCTATGATCACTTGCATTTACCACACCCTAAAGTGAGTGTGAAAATGCTCTCAACACAACACTAGGCATGCACATGTTGCAATTGGTGTTGACATTGGACATCAAAATGAAAGAGGTCTTTAGTGCCATCCATGTCCTATGTATTCATTCATTGGACTAGGTGGCATGCCCCTTGTTTGTGGCCCTTCCAATTCTACTTCTTGTCTTTGTTGGAAAAGGATCCAATTATAGTGGGCAAAGAAGAAAATGCAGACTAAGAAAGCAAGGAGATAGAATATTTTATTTTTACATTTACATTTAAAAATGTTTTCATACAAAAAATTAGAGCTATGGTTCTATATTTACTCCATACAACAATTTTAGAACTCCCAGAGATAATTGGGTTGATTCTATGCAAGTTCAAGAGTTCCTGTCTATGATAATTTCTAGAGCTCTGTCCACTATTTAGATTCTAGAGTTTCAAAGCTTTCTACTTCTTATGAAATGCTTAGTGTTGCCTCTACAAACTTTCAAAGATCTATTCTCTATCCAATATCCTTTGCTGTTGCATGTTCTTCTTCACCTAACTATGTACCTTATGAACTAAATATTCTTTTGTTCATTTTGTGTTTTGTCTTTCTTGCCTTTCCAAAAATTACTGCCCAATTCAAAATGACCTAGCAAAATTAATTTGTTGCCAGAATTCATTAACTAGGATAGTCGATGTCAGACCAACAAATGAGGGGAAGGATCCCAATGGATCTTTTGATGGTTGCAACAAATGTGGTAGATGGCTGCACAAGATTAATATTTCCAACACTCCCCCTTAATCTTGAGAATTTGTGCTCTTTCATGTTTGGAGTTGTTTTGTCATTCTAAAATGGTGGTTTTGGAGCTCTTTTGTCTTCTTGGAATTAAATTTCCAAAGCTCTGCCTTTCCTGATTTGAAGTTCTAAAACCATCCTATCTACACCTATTCTATGTTTTGAAGTTGCCCTACCTAGACCTGTTCAAAGTTTTGGATATGTCTAAGATTGTCCTTCCAGAACTAAATGTTCTAAATTTCTCTTGAGATTATCTTTTTGGAGATGCACTTCCAGAGTTGTTTCCTTTCTGAAGCTGGGTCTTTCTAGAGCTGTCTTTCCGAAGTTCATTTCCAAAGTTGTCCATGATGCAAGACCTATCTCTTAGGCATTTAAAAGAATCTTTTGACAATGCCTTAGTGAAAATATCAGTGAGCTATTACTTTGATCCACAGAACTAAAGTCAAATGTCTCCATGCTCTACCAACTCCCTTATGAAATGGTAGTGGATGTCAATGTGCTTCCTTCATCCATGGAAGACATAATTCTTTGTCAAGGCTATAGAAGACACCTTGTCACAAAATATAGTTGTACCATCTTTTTTTTGCTCATTCAAGTTTGCATGAATTCTTCTAAGCCAAATAGCCTAACATGTTATTGTATTTGTTGCTATGTACTGGGCTTCTTATTTGATGCCCATTAAATTGCTCTTGAACCCTTGTGGAACACATATCCTAATGTGCTCTTCCTTTCATCTACACTTCCTTCCCAATCATTGTCCATGTACCCAACCATCTCAAACTCATTGGAGGTGGTATACATAATACTATAGCATTTCGTGCCATTAACATACCTCAAGATTCTTTTCCCTGCTTTCCAATGTATGTCTTTAGGTTTCTCCATGAACCTAGAAGTCAGACTTATTGCGTACATTATATTAGGTCTAGTAGCTATCAAATACATGAGGCTTCCAACCATCCTCTTGTAGAGGGTTGTGTTACCACTAGTGTTTTTGTCCTCTTTGCTTAATTTTAAACCTATTGTTGTCCGTGTCATGGCAGGTTTGTTGTCCAGCATTCTAAATCTTTTCAAGATTTATTTGGCATAATTAGTTTGTGAAATGAAGATGTCATGCTCTGTCTGTTGGACCTCTATGCCTAGGAAATATTTAATCTAAACTAGGTCTGTCATTTCAAACTCATTTTGCATTGCCTCTTTGAAATCAACAATGAAGAGGTAACTATTCCCTATGAAAATCAAATCATCTACATACAAAATAGTAGTAAGAATTTCACCATTGGTTGCTTTGATGTAGATCATGGGCTCAGTACCACTTTTTCTAAAGCCATTGCTTAGAATGTGCAAATCAATTTTGTTGCATTGTGCTCATGGTGCTTGTTTAATCCCCTAGAGAGATTTTTAGAGCCCTTACACTTTGTCTTCATGTCTTAGGACTTCATAGTCAAGTGGTTGCTCCACCTACATCACTTCTTTCAACACTCCATTCAAGAAGGTTTACTTCACATCCATTTGAAATACTTTCCATTTGTGCTAGGCTACAATTGCTAGGACTATCCACACACTTTCTAGCTTTGCAACTGGTGCATACGTCTCATCATAGTCTCTTCTAAGTTGTTGTTTGTAACCCTTGACAACTAGCCTTGCTTTATGGCTCTCAACCTTACCTTCAGTAGTGCATTTGGTCTTATAGACCCACTTAACTCTAATGATATGTTTACCCTTGGGTAAAATAGTTAGCTCCCATGTCTGATTTCTTTCTATAGCATCCAACTCTTCATCCATGGCTTTACATCATTTTTCCTCTTTCATGGCTTTCTAAAAATACATTGGATCACTATAGGAAAACAAAGCAAAATATAAATTTTCATCAAAAATAGCATACCTTGTGATGTCATAAATTTCCCTCATGCTTCTTATTCTTCATGGCATCAATGATGGAAGTGTAGGGTCCTAATTTCTAGAGCTACTTGACTGCTGGATTGATTAAGAAGACTAAGTGTCAGAATGTTCACCTTGTTGTAAATTTCTAGAGGTGTTTCTCTGCTAAACAGTTTGTTGGAAAGAGACACATTGGAGCTTCATGATTGTTGTCATTGATGGCAACAAAGTTCATCCCACACATCTGCAGGACATAGTGTGCCTATACCGGAAGTCAGATTAAAGAGTGTTGTGGTCCGATAAGCAAGAACAGAGTGTTGTGGCAAGGTCCGACAGTCAGGTCTGGATCTCTCAGAGGAAGTATCTTTGGAAAGTGTGGACTTGGGAAAGTCAAGAGGAGTACCTTGACAGATAGAATCCAAGAATTGAGCCTCTGATGATGAAAGAGTGAAGAGATATGAGGATTCAAGTATTGGAGTCCTGTTTGGCAGTGTAGACAGAGGAAGAACTGACCGACAGAGCATCAGACATTATTCCGGATGAGATGTTGATGGTGATCAAGATTATTAAGGTATCATTCATGATTGACTAACATGATTGATGACTTCTATGATCATCTCTTTGATCCACATTACTTGATAAGTAAGGATTCAGCCGACAGATCAGAGTTTGGATAAATATTGACTATTCTGGATGCTGACTAGAAAGTGGATGAAATCCTTGGTATATATATATATATATATATATATATATATATATATATATATATATATACCAGATTAATTTTGGTATGAAGATATATGTTGTGTGTTTTGGTGTGCAATGAAAAGCAGAAAAATAGTGTGAAAGCAAAAAGACAGGTCCAGTATGTGACAAATCAACAGCACCAAAGAGAGGAAGGATGAAGTGCAGTAGATCAGTGTATTGAACCTAACCGGAACTGAACCTCAACATATGTGGATGCTTCTCATCAGTTCAAGGATCTTATTATTCTTCTTACAACTTGTAGACAGTGAGTCTCTTGTAGGCAGTGAGCCCTAATTGGCAAGTGTCATTTTGTATTTCTATTCTTCTAATAGAGAATACAATCTTGGGTTAATCACCTCATGGTTTTCTCCCTTAACAGGGTTTCCATGTCAAAAATATTGTGTCATGTGTATTTCCATTTCATGGTCATGTTTGCTTATTTGAATTGATGCTACATTAATTGTTAAGAAAGTTTAGAAAGTAGAAATAATTAAGATAACTGATTCACCCCCCCCCCCCCCCCCTCTCAGTTATCAACACAGTTCTAGAGCTGCTGCTATGCTCAAAATTTCTGGAGCTCCTTCTTTGTGAATTGTTACCTTGTTAAAAAGTTTTGGAGCTCCTGACTTCCATAACTTTGTCATCCTGTATTGTTGTCCACCATTCCATCCCATGATTCATTTTCAATGAATTCAACATCCCTGTTGATCACCACTTTCTTCACGTGTGGATTGTACAATTTGTAGGCTTTGGATTCTTCACTATAGCCTATGAAAATGCATTTTCACCTTTATCATCAAATGTTTTCCTTTTCTTTTCTGGCACAAATGCATATGCCACACACCAAAATATTCTCAAGTGATGTACACTCCATTTGCATTTTGTCCATGCTTCTTGTGGAATCTTGTCACGAACAACTTTTGTGGGGCACCTATTCAATAGGTAGAATGTTGTTGCTATAGCTTCACCCCAATAGTTATTAGACAAATATTTTACCTTCAACATGCTTGCTACCATCTCTATGATGGTTCTATTTTTTTGTTCAACCACTGCATTTTTTTGTGGGGTATACCTGGCTGTGAATTGTTTCTCAATACCTTCATACTTACAAAAAATCAATAAACTCTTTGGAGATATACTCTCCCCCTTTGTCTTTTCTAAGGACTTTGATATAGTGGTCGATTTCCTTCTTAGCCAAGGCCTTAAACACCCTAAACTTTTCATATGCCTATGATTTGTTATTCAAAAAATACACCCAGGTTTTTATACTATAGTCATCTATGAATGTCATGAAGTAAATATTTCCACCTAGGGTTGGGGTCTTGATGGGATCACACAAATCTGAATGCACTAGCTCTAATGATGCTCTTTCTCTCCTAGAATACCCTAATTAGAAGTGTTGCCTATGTTGTTTACCTAGGATGCATGCTTCACACTTTCCATCGGGCTCTACAATTGTTGGTAAGACCCTAACCATGTCTTTTCTAACTAAAATACTTAAACTGGAATAACTTAAATGCCCATACCTCAAATGCCAAAGCTTGGATGGTTCTTTGATTACTGTTTTGAAGGCTGATTGTTGCAGGCCTATTGACTATGCTAGGATTTGTATTTTGAAGGGAAACATTCGATTCTTTGTCATTTGAACCACTGCAATAACTTTCTTGCTTCTGTCCTTGTCATAGATGATGCATTCTCCTTTCTCCATCAAGACTCTATAATCATTTTGGACCATCTTTCCAATGCTCAAAAGGTTATGTTTTATGCCTCGGGCATAACACATGTTATGGATCAGTCTTCTTTCACCATGATTGGTTTGAATACACACTATGCCTCTGCCCATGATTGGAAACTTCTCATTATTCACCATTTTAATTTCATACTTGATGCTATTGTCTATGGAGGCAAATAAATTTTTGTTACCACTCATGTGGTTGCTACAAGCACTATCCAAATACCAAATTTTAGTGCTGTCATGTTCTACAAGGTTGCATACAATAAAAACTTGTGACTATTTTTCATTTTCATCCTTCTTCTCATTTGCTACATTGCAATTTTGACTCCCCTTGATCACGTTGTTTCTTTCAGCATTCACTTGCATAGTGACCATACTTGTGATAGTAGTAACATTGCACATTGCTCTTATCATAACTCTGATTTGAGCTTCTATTCTTTTTATTGTTTTGGAAGTCTGATTGGGAGGTACTAGCCTCCTTTTGACTATTTGAGTCTCCTCTTCTGGAGTTACTTCTACCTCTATCCCTTTGACCTCTTCCTCTGTCATTTATTCCTCTTCCCATGCCTCTAACATTTCATTGGGCTTTGAAGGCTTGCTCTAGGGAAGGAGCGGATCTATTTAGCCACTGCTCATGGGTTTGAAGAGAACCCATCAACTCATCAACTGTCATTTTTGAGGGGCCTTTTGCATCTGCAAAGACAATAACCATTGGGTCAAATCTAGAGGGTAAGCATCTAAGGATTTTTTCAATAATCCTCTGTTCTTCCATGGTTTCTCCATTTACCCTCAACCGGTTAATCAAGATGGAAACCCTTATGTGAAAATCTCTAACAGACCCACTTTCCTACATCTATAGGGTCTCAAAATCTCTTCTTATCAACTGAAGTTTCACTAGTCTCACCTTGTCAGTCCCCTTGTAATTGTTTTGAAGTATCTCCCATGCTTCTATCAAACCAAATGATTCTATCAAGGATGTTACTACATGCTTATATAAATAAAATATGATGGTGATGTTACAATATTAGATGAGTCAACATCCAATTAAAATCTAGCAATAGATCAATACATTAGTTTGGTTATGTTTATTGGCATGGTTCTTTGACAAATTCAAACTAAAAGACTTCAATTTTATTAATTTTGATAAATTGAACAATATTTTTTTGACAATTTATATATTTTTACAAAATGTCAATTGAAAGGTAGTTAATTGAAAGGTAGTTAATTGAAAGGTAGTTAAATGATCAGTCACAGTCAAATTCCAGGGCTTTTGTTGACCTTACTAAAAAAAACCACAATATATATTTATCACGATTTATGAGATAATTAAGTATAGGTTCCACTTTTGGAGAACAGACAAGATATTTAAGCCCTGATAATCGGGACAACCACTGAGCGGGACTTACTAGACTTTTCTCTAGTTTATTCCGTCCATATAACACATCGTCCAGCCAAAACTAGTCTTCTTGTAAATTCCGGTTATTCATTGGTCTTGTCAATTACGTGTTTATGAAGAGTCATTTCTTATTGGCAATTCCGTCCATATGATAAGCAATACGGTTGAAAGTAAATAATAATTATGATAGATTTCCCCGTAATATTAAATTTGGTATATTAGTTTAAATTGTTTATAAAAGATACGTTTGCGTCGACATTTGGTAAGCTAGATTCAGAATAGTATTGTACAGAGGAATACGAAATGGAAGTCCATCCATCGAATTTTAGATTGCTGTGTACGGTTTTGCTAGTGATGGCTTATCTTTTGGAGGGAGACTGTGCTTTAGGAGTTGGCGGGCATAGTCAGAAGCCATCGATTCTGAGGAAGAATCGACTGCATGGTAGTTTTCTGAAAAACTTAAAGAGATCTCGAATCAATAATTCTGATGTTTCAAGTATAAGTTCGTACGAGACACACAGCTATACCCAGGTTATAGACCATTTTGGATACACGCCAGAAAGCTATCAAACCTTTCCCCAACGATATTTCATAGACAAGTCTAATTGGGGAGGCGCTCAAAACAATTCTCCGATATTTGTATGGTTGGGTGAGGAAGCTGAAATCACTAACGCCTTAGACATAGGCATCATGGTAGATCAGGCTCCAAACTTCAAAGCTCTTGTGGTCTACATAGAGGTAGTATATTAGTTTCTCATTATTTCCGTATTCTCTGCGTGTTATATTACAGAACAAGTTGAGTAGACTCAGTCATATTTTTTGGGCTTGCGCTTTCATAACTATGTATGTTATTAGGGCTAACTGTTGTAAGGTATGTAGCACCGATATTATGGAACATCAATGCCATTCGGGGGAAAGGAGGCGGCGTACGCAAATGCGAGCACAATGGGTTATTTCACATCCACGCAGGCCTTGGCCGATTATGCGACAGTCATTGTCGAATTGAAGAAAACATTAAACGCTGAGAATTGTCCGGTCGTAGTGTATGGTGGATCCTATGGTGGAAGTAAGTAGGGTTTCTTTCACATGAACAAAGATTCTCTGTTGGAAGTCAGTGGGATTGAGTCATTGAAATGGTATTGTGCAGTGCTAGCTGCATGGTTTCGGCTCAAGTATCCCCACATAACAATCGGCGCCCTCGCATCATCTGCACCTATCCTTTTCCTCGACGGCATCGCTCCCGCTGATGGTGCTTACAGGGTTGCCACAAACGTTTTCAGAGTATGTTCATTAATCTCATTGAGCTTAATCTCACCATTATTTTCATTAAATTTGACTTTCAAGAATATGGTGCAGAATGTAAGCGACATCTGCTACAGAAGAATTAATGAATCGTGGGATATGATGGACAAAATGGACTGGGTAAAACTGCGAAATCTATTTAACGTTAGCCGGTAAGTAGCAATAACGCCATATGAACCTTTCATTCAGCATACTTGTAATCAAAATCTGTTGACCGGGTATGACTTGTTGGATATTGGATGTTGTTCGCATGTAAGGATTTGGAGCTATATTTAGGATTACCTTTTCTTTTTATCGTATCTTTTATATGCATTGGAACGAGTTTAGTTTTTGGTGTTTTATTTATTATTTTAAAATGGCATTAACTGCTCATTAAATCTGGATGGGAAATGCATGTAAAAAGCAGTGTAGTTCAAGTTTTATTTAGTTGTTTATTTGGGGGCTGTAAACTGTATAAAAGGATTGCCCTGTGTTGTTTGTAGAACATCACAGACAACACAGAATTATTTCCGGCAGTTATAATGTAAGCCAAAAGAACATTCATTGTCTGCAATTTTCAGATGATAATACACAGAGATTTTCTGCATATGCTGATCACTATGAATTGTGTTTTTAATTTGGCTGTAAGTAGTTTATTTTATTGAACGAGTATATGCTGCATGTAAAACTTTCTTTTCTGCTTTTGCAATTATTTTTCTGTTGGTTTAAGTAAAGGCTTGGTTTGAAAATCTTCATTACTGCAGGAGGGAGGACCTGTACACATGTCTTGAAAAGATGTACCTTATAGCACCACAGTACGATCTTGAACAAGTTATAGTAAAAGAAGTAAATACACTACCCTAACCTTCTCGCCATACCAATTTTACTGCTTATTAACTTTCTTATATTATGCAACATGGGGTTAATGCAGATCTGTAACGCCATCAATAGCCTACCGGAAGGTACAGACACTGTTAACAGGATACTTGCTGGAGCACATGCTGCAGCAAATAACTTATTCGGAGTCCTATGCTTTTATCCGGGTCCATTCATTCCTATCAGATCAGGATGGGACTGGCAGGTTTCTGAGAATTCTTTCTTTTATTAGAACGAAATGAAATCAGGTTGCCCATTTAACAGCTTTTCTTAATCCGCAGACGTGCACTGAAATGGTGTTTCCATGGAGCAATCTCCCTGGCAAGACAATGTTCCCGTATATCCCTTTTAATATCGATGTATATTCCAACCAATGCTACCTTCAATACGGAGTCCTGCCACGCCAACACTGGGCAACAACTGAATTCGGAGGACACGTATGTATATTTTAATCTACTATCGAATTTTGCCGGAAAATGTTGTAGTGAAGTTATATCTCAGTCATATTTTAGTTACAGTTAAACAGACACGACAATTTGGTTTGAGATTGATTTTTATTAAGATAGCCTTGGTTGTAACTAACTTGCAGGACATAAAAAGAGTGTTGAAAGATTTTGGAAGCAATATCATTTTCTCCAATGGGTTAAGAGATCCATGGAGCAGTGGAGGGTAAGTGAATCTTCTTTTCAGATTTCATCCCCATTAATCTTTGTATTACTTTTTACCTTGTTGCTGATTTAGTTAATTGGGCATGTTGTCAATGTAATTTCAGTGTGTTGGAAAATATTTCTGAAAGCATTGTAGCTATCGTCTCTGAAGAGGGTAAGTCGGTCCAGAATGTTTATTTATTTATTTTTCAATCAAATAGAAGCAGTATAAATCTTATAAGAATTGAATGTCACGCAGGAACGCATTGTCAAGACATTTACAAAGCAAGTGCTAGTGACGATCCAGTCTGGCTGAAAGAACAACGACAAAAAGAGATAATGGTCATCCAAAAATGGATTGATGATCATAAAAACTAAATAAAATTGTTTATTCATTGGACACTGTCTTTTCAATTTTCAAAAATCATTTAGAAGTGACTATCGGAGCTCTAATAGAATGATGCAGTCCAGAACCAAGACCCCAGTTAAGGGTTGTTGGTTCAGGCAGCTCACCCAAAGAGGATACGAAAATTTCAAGAACAAAAGAACAGAGCTCAAGAAAAATAATATTCAGATTATAAGGAGTTTACATTTTACTATTAAAATGCTAATGCATACATTTAATCAGTTGTTAACTTTCATCACTTACAATCATACTGTTCAAAACCTCTACCACAGCAAGATTCACTTACTGGACCATATCTATTAGAAAAACTTTGACCTGGATATCAGAACCACACACAAACAGACGGCTCTACCAAAAATCACACTTACTTTCAATTAGACATTACAAACATATTAGAACAAGGGATCGACTAAGAGAATGTTGGCATTAAATCTGAGTGATTTGATCATGAACAAGCCTGTACATATAGGTGTATAGTTTGAATCACTTCAGGAGTCGACTCATGCACTCAAGTAGTGGTGGCAAGAAGGTTTCCACCAAGTGGCAAAGGAGTGTTGACATGTATTTTGGATGAGTTTGATGGACTTTTCAAGTCGACACATAACCACCTAAGGTGATGTAAAGCCATGTGCAAATATATTATTTAGGCTAAGTAACTAATATCAATGTTTTTCACTAACAGCCCCCCTTAAGCCTAGCTTAGGTGGGTACAAGAAGAGATGGGTCCCAGCTACTAGACCTGGTGAGGTACTAATGTACAAAGTAATCTCTCATGAAGTGGAGATTAGATAGAAAATCCTATGGGAAAAAACCTATCCTCCAAAAGAGAGAAAAGATGCATGAAAATAAATTATACAAGTGAAGAAGTACTACTTCTTTCACTGGGTACAATATATGTTCCCCACATAGGAGAGAAAATGGTGGGTTTATGAGAGCCCCCATAATACATGTCCTGGTATAGTGAGGTTGGATGCTCGACAAAGGATGTAATGTAGATCCACGAACATTGAACAATGTTCTTCCCCTTAAGAAGAAATTAAACTAATTGAAGATGCATGATATCTCCCCATTCCGAATAGGAATGTGTAGGAGGATGTATGTATGTTCCTAAATCATGTTCACACTGATCCAAGGATGATGATGCCCATTTTTTATGTCTTCGAAGATTGCTCAGGTGTTCCCATGTTGATGTTGAAGGATGCCATAATCATATCAGGTGCATGCCTAATAGATGAAGATGATGACAATCCAGAACCATGTGTAGACAGATGTAGAGCATGAATATCTAAAGAGAATAGTGGTGGTACAACTTCATCAAAACTGTCATCAAAGAGAAGACTGATGTCTTCAATGTGTGCTTCTAAATTAGAAATGTGGGACTCTACAAATAGACAAGCAATGTTAGGTAGAAGTCTGTCCCAATTAGTAATGCTAGGAAGACTGATATATTTATCCTACTACAAGGAAGTATTGGAAGCTCTTGAAGAAGCGACTCTAAAATCTAATGAAGCAATAGTAATTGGTGTGATGATTTCCTCTATGTCAACTGAACATTCTGTATCTGTATCATGATGTGGGATGTTATTTGTGATCATAGCAGGATCATACAAAAAATGGACAAATATTTGAGTCTCCATATATCTCCCAAAGTTTGATCCATAATACATGTGGACATTCAATATCCATGATGGTATACAAAGCGGCATCTAGTATATGTAAACTGATTAATCTAACAAAATGATCATAAGTGTCACTTACCTTCTGAGATTGTTTACCTGGTTTAGGGATAATTCCATATGAATATGGCATGAGATTATGGTACCTGAGATGTTTCAGGATGCAAACACACCAGTACTTATAATTACCCTTTTTTAGGTTGATTACATAAGAGTGAGTATCATATCACATGATTAAGAACAAGTTAACTCCTTTAGACAATAAAATTAACACATTATGCAACCCCCTATGGTTCATTATTAGGTGACCCCCTAGTTTTGGCACTTTACAACTTAGTGTGTTTTACAGTGAAAATAGGTCCAATGCATTGGAAATTAGAAAACATTAACTTTTGAAAAAATGGTTCTCAATTTTAAGCTACCAATCAAAAGTTATTACACATTTAAGTTCTCATAAATGGCCTATTTTAATTCATTTGCACAAAACATTTGAAAAAATGCACTCTGGCAAGATGAGCCTAGCCATCCAACCACTTGTTAGATGTCACGTCCCCATATTAAGACATTGTTTCAATTAAAGATTTAAACATCATGATAAGATGGAGAAGTCACCTTGCATGGTAATCACATATATAATAATATTATTGAAAAAAATATTATTTCATAAAATTAAAATATAATACTATTTATTGTATTTATGAATAATAAATATAAATACAATTATGATATTATCGATATATATATATATATACAATTATGATATATCAATATATATATATATATAGCAGTTGTAGCAAACAATGTTGTTCAGTTGGCAACAGAGGTAAAGAAAACAAATTTTGGTTGTGAGGTTATAGTAATGTCCTTCACAAGATGAGTCTATACTCATAATGATATTTATGCAAGAAGTTCTAATCCGGAAGATTAACTTAGTGAAAATTGACTAAGTGTCAAATTGTCTCAAGTAGTGTAGTGTACCTATTTATTTTGGTCCACATTTCACCATTGTATCATATTTCCTCTTGTGGTTCTAAGGGGTTGATGTATATATATATATAAATTATTATTATAAAATAATATATAGCAGTTGTAGCAAACTATATATATATATATATATATATATATATATATATATATATATATATATATATATATATATATAACCAAGTGATAAAAGAAAAGATATTAATCATTACAAAGGGTCGATTCCACATGCATGTCAAGGTGAGCATAAATAATTGAATTGAATTATTACATACCCCTTAGAGAGAAATCGTATACATAAGCAAAGCAATGGTAAATGATAGTTAATTACAATTGCCAAGTGAATTAGTTAAAGATATCAAGGGCAGTGGTCGCAAGGAAGAACATAAAATAGCTAACATATGCATAAGGAACAAACAACAATTATAATAAACAAAGGCAAGTAAATAAGACAAATTGTCAATAAGGACAAAGTGATTAAAAAAAGAATATGATATACTAGGGAGCATCAATTCTAGAGAGGCGATGGTATATGAAAATGCATAACTTTCCCAAGGATCGGGAGTATAAAAGGAAAATCCCCAAGCGATCCAAAGAGATGGCAAAAAAGCAGCATTCGATCACCATTGATCAACACTCATAAATATATAGGCATTGAATTGGTCAGCATCTTGGCATCATCGAAGGAGATAAAACATCATCTGGACATCATCACCCAATCAGAAAAACAATCATTCATCTCTCAATATTAAACCAAGAAGGCAAAACCAAGAAATTGGTAATTGATCCACTCTTATATATTAAATTTGAGTATACCAAAATCGCAGGCTAGCATTTAAGGCATATCTCTTTATCATTATAGCATCTTACAATCTTTAGTTTGCCACCAATCCATTATTATATTTGGAGTAAGTGCAACAAGCTACATAAAGGTATGTGAACTCTATCTTGTAAGTTATTTTCCAAACTAAGCAATTGAATTGTTTGAATATAATATAGGAATGTTATTAAAATGAGGAAATCATCATGTAAGATATGATAATATATAGAACAATTAATAGTGAGAAATAATCATATATCTTAGAGTGAAACCAGGCTACATGATTATCATAACTACTAATGCGTGAATGAATATAGAAATCTGACCATAAATTAGAAGCTGAAACATGTTAAGAAGTTATCATAGAAAAATAAGCAAATGATATAGTAAGTAGATAGAATAGGATGAATTCACATATGAATAACTGCTATGTTATCTTAATCAAGTAGAATGATCATAGAAATTTTTATCATATAAATGAATACATGGAATAGATGGAAATATAATATTATGATCATAATTATGATTAAGGCATGTGAGTGCCTATATGATGAATGTCATTCCTATAAGGGAGTAAGTTAGATATTACCAAATAATATAATCAATGAAATAGTAAAGATAAGTCTAAGTATAATCAGGGAATACCTGGGATGAGAATAGAAGCCTCATCATTAATCCACCTACACACTCTATAAGTATGAGATTGGTGGTTAGGAAAGTGGCTAGAGTCTAGCACTCGAGTTAGCAAAGTATCGCCCCTCCGAGCTAAGGGTGAAGTATTTCCAGTAGTAGCATGAAGCCCTTAGACCTAGAGAAAGGGTGAAGTATTGCTAGAAATAGCATGAAGCCCTCGAACATATGGTTGCGTAAGACCTAGATATTAGAAATGGCTTAATGCTAGGTGACCCTCGAGCTAGCAATAAGCCCCTCTAAGCCAAGCGTGAAGTATCATAGGGAGTAGTGTGAAGCCCTTGGGCCTATGATCGTGAGTCTTGTGATATCCCAACGCACCCTCTCATAATGGGTGAGTGGTTTGATTAATGTTTGGGCTCGCGAATGTCTCTTCCGAGGTAAACCATGGAATATACATGAAGGATATGAGAAAATGTGAAATGCATATTGGTTATGATTATAAGGTTACTAACCATAAAAGGAAATATGGAAAGTATATGAATTTGATCTTTACATGTGGATATTGTGATATGTTGGTATTATAAGAAGAATTAAATACTAATGTTCTTTTTACAAGTTGAAATTGTGTGCAAGGTTGTGAAAATTTTGACTTTCTAGAAAGGGACATTAAAAGTGGTATCAGAGCCATCATCCTACCATCCTATGTATACTATGTGTGCCATACATGTACTCAAGTGTATATCTTGTGATTTATGTGTATTCAGTGGTTTACTTTGTGACTTATGTGTATGCATTGTAACTTTGTGTATTACGCGTATTCGCATACTCAAGTGTATACTTGATGACCTTGGGATGGTGGACGGGTCCACAGTGTAGTATGGGATGCACCGAATCCCCTTCCCAATTGTTCGACAATATACTTCATTCAAGGGTACTTGTATTCAAGTGTATGCTCTATGACTTTGGAATTGTATTCAAATATATGATCTATGACTTTTCAATTGTATTCAAGTGTGTACTTTGACTTTGCAATTTTATTCAAGTGTATGCTCTATGACTTTGCAATTGTATTCAAGTGTATGCTCTATAACTTTTCAATTGTAAGTGTATGCTCTATGACTTTACAATTGTATCCGATTGTATACTCTATGACTTTGTACTTGTATTTGAGTGGATACTTTATGATTGTATTTGTATTTTGAGTGTATACTCTATGATTGTATTTATATTTGAGGGTATACTCTATGCCTTGTAATTTAATTTGAATGTATACTCTATGATTATATTTGTATTTGAGTGTATACTCTATGCCTTGTATTTGTATACTCTATGCCTTGTATTCAAGTGTATACTCTATGACTTTGTATTTATATTTGAGTGTATACTCTATGACTCATGATTGTATTTGTATTTGAATGTATGCTCTATGACTTATGTATGCACACTTCATGACTTACTTGTATTCATGTGTATACTTCATAATCATGTGTATACTTACATGTTACATGTATGTTTCATGCCTTATGTATTGTTTGTGTATACTTTGTATGCTTTGTGTATCAAGTGTACACTCTGTGTTCATGTATTGTGTGTGTATGTTTTATGTATTCCAATAAATACTTGGCGACTTATAGTGTATTTATATGTATATTTGTAATTTGTCTTTATGTGTATACCTTGCATGCATTCATACTTGCATATGCCATGACTTATGTATGTTTCATGACTTACATGCACACTTCATGTATTTACATGTGTGCTTCACACTTCATGACTTATGTATATTGCATTAAAAGTATTTATGTGTGAATTTATGTGTTTCACAAGTACTTATACTTCATGCTTTGTGTCTTATGCGTATACTTCATGTCTCACATACACTCTCAACATGAATCTTCCCTCTTGTAACAAGCTTATCCATCTTTGAGTGTCTCCATTCTATCATATCTATAGTTTGTGAAATAATCAAAGTCTTGCTTGAATTTATCTTTTCTACAAATTCATCTCTCCCAATTTTTTCACGTCTTTCACCAATATTACTTCATCTTGAAAGAACATATTCATCTATAACACTTCTATTACCTCAATCACATCGCTATTCAAAATCAAATAAAAGATTACCAAATCTTCTTTGATCATAAATTTTCTCTCAATGATATCCTATAATCAATTACTCCTCAAGAATATGGCTCTCCTCAGTTTCAAGGTCAAGATACAAGATGATGAGCATAAGACTGAACCTCATAATTAAGGATCAAGATGTCTTCATCATTCATTGGAATATTCAAATCTTCTTTAGCATTGCAAATATTTTCATTTCTCAAAACCACATCTTCATCTATGATAATTACATCACATTATTATTCAGAACATTAAAGAAATGCTTAGCTATGCATTTGTGCTTCTTAGACCTTTCAAGTATTCTTTGGTTACAAATTCTCTTTCATGGAATCACAATTGTTTTCTCTAAAGTATGTTCATCCGGAATCAAAAAACCATGACTTTGTCTCAACACATTGAAGGAAAATGTTAAAGTGCAAGGTAATGAAAGAACTCATTGTGATTGCTTGAGGACAAGCAATTTTGAGTCAGGAGGGCTGTCATGTCCCCATATTAAGACATTGTTTAAATTAAAGATTTAAAAATCATGATAAGACGGAGAAGTCACCTTGGATGGTAATCACATATATAATAATATTAAATAATATTATTTCATATAATTAAAATATAAATTATTTATTGTATTTATGAATAATAAATATAAATACAATTATGATATTATCAATTTTTATATTATTATAATTATAATAATATATTATAAAATATGATATATAAATATAAATATTGATATGAACATAAATATTGTTGATATGAAATTAAAGTATGATCGTATATATATATATATATAACCAATTGATAAAAGAAAAGACATTAATCATTGCAAAGGGCCGATTCCACATGCATGTCAAGGTGAGCATAAATAATCAAATTATTACATACCACTTAGAAAGAAATCATCTACATAAGCAAAGAAAAGGTAAATGATAGTTAATTACAATTGCCAAGTGAATTGGTTACAGATATCAAGGGCAGTGGTTGCAAGGAAGAAGACAAAATATCTAACATATGCATAAGGAACAAACAATGATTATAATAAACAAAGACAAGTAAATAAGACAAATTGTCACTAAGGACAAAGTGATTAAACAAATAATATAATATACTATGGAGCGCCAATCCTAGAGAGGTGATGGTCTATGAAAAGACAACTCTCCCAAGGATCAGGAGTATAAAAGGAAAATCCCCAAGTGATCCAAAGAGATGGAAAAAAAATATCATTCGATCACCATCGATCATCACTCATAAATATATAGGCATCGAATCGGTTAGCATCTTGGCATCATCAAAGGAGATAAAACATCATCTGGACATCATCACCCAATCAGAAAAACAATCATTCATCTCTCAATATTAAACCAAGAAGGCAGAACCAAGAAATTGGTAATTGATCCACTCTTATATATTAAGTCTAAGTATACCAAAATCGCAGGCCAGCATATAAGGCATATCTCTTTATCATTATAGCATCTTACAGTCTTCAATCTATCACTAATCCATTATTATATCTAGAGTAAGCATAGAAAGCTACATAAAGGTATGTGAACTCCATCTTGTAAGTTATTTTCCAAACTAAGCAATTGAACTATTTGAATATAATATAGTAATGTTAGTAAAATGAGGGAATCGTCATGTAAGATATGATAATACATATAATGATTAATAGTGAGAAATAATCATATATCTTACAGTGAAATCAGACTACATGATTATCATAGTTGTTAATGTGTGAATGAATATAGAAATCTGATCATAAATTCGAAGCTAAAACATGCTAAGAAGTTATCATAGAAAAATGAGCAAATGATATAGTAAGTAGATAGAATAGGATGAATGCACATATGAATAACTGCTATGTTATCTTAATCAAGTAGGATGATCATAGAAATTGTTATCATATAAATGAATACATGGAATAGATGGAAATATAATATTATGATCATAATTATGATTAAGGTATGGGAGTGCCTCTATGATGAATGTTATTCCTATAAGGGAGTAAGTTAGATATTACCAAATAATATAATCAATGAAGTAGTAAAGATAAGTCTCATAAGTATAATCAAGGAATACCGAGGATGAGAATAGAAGCCTCATCATTAATCCACCTACACACTCTATAAGTATGAGACTGGTGGTTAGGGAAGTGGATAGAGTCTAGCACTCGAGCTGGGGAAGTACCACCCCTCCGAGCTAAGGGTGAAGTATTTTTGGGAGTAGCGTGAATCCCTTAGACCTAGGGAAAGGGTGAAGTATTTCTAGAAGTAGCATTAAGCCCTTGAACCTATGGTTGTGTATGACCTAGATATTAGAAATGGCTTAACGGTAGGTGACCTTTGAGCTAGCAATAAGCCCCTTCAAGCCAAGGGCGAAGTATCATTGGGAGTAGTGTGAAGACCTTGAACCTATGGCCATGAGTCTTGTGATGTCCCAACGTGCCCTCTCATATTGGGCGAGTGGTCTGATTAACGTTTGGGCTCGTGAATGTCTCTCCCGAGGTAAACTATGGAATAGACATGAAGGATATGATAAAATGTGAAATGCATATTGGTTATGATTATAAGGTCACTAACCATAAAAGGAAATGTGGAAAGTATATGAATTTGATCTTTACATGTGAATATTGTGATATGTTGGTATTATAAGAAGAATTGAATACTAATGTTCTCTTTTTACAAGTTGAAATTGCATGCAAGGTTGTGAAAATTTCAACTTGCTAGAAAGGCACATTACATTAGAATCACAATGAAGTTAAGATTACAAAGGTTTTGATTGTGAGGGGGAATTGGCCTCCTACAAACTTGGGCCTCACCCTTCATCTTTGACCGACAAAGATACAAGGGTTTATTAAAACCAATAATCCTTCAATTTAATTTCTCCTAATTTTTAAACTTGCCCCCACCCCCAAAAAAATGCATTTTATATCATAGTTCTTTTTGGACAATTAAAATGCCTATTTTAATATAAAAAACATAATTCTAAATGATTTTTTACAAAATAACAAAATTTAGAAGCCCATGAATTAGGGAAAATGGGGGAAAAACAAGCAGGGGTGGCCAAATAGCAGGGAGATGGTGGTACTTGGATGAAGAATGGTATCTAATTGCTTGTGATTGTAGCATGGTCTCCTTACACACTGAGAATGGAGTTCAGACTTTGATTTCCTCTTCACTATGGGTATTTGGGTAGAAATCCCAAACAAAATGCAGGGCCATTCAAGTTGGGGTTTCTCCACTCAATAGCACATAGAGGAGTCTCCTTGTAGGTAGCATAGGTGAATTTCTACAAACAAGGGCATTCTGCCACACAATTGTCTAATTTCGATGCCACATAGTGTTGGAGTTGACTCCTAATCTAACCCAACCTCCTCACCTATACATTTTTCACGTTGTATTTGCAATATTTGATTTCCTATTTAATTGTGTGTAGGGTTGATATTGGTTTGAATAGGGTATCAGAGCAGTTCTAAGCTCATTTTCTAGTTTGGTTCAAAGGCATGAAGAATGTTGAAATTTGCTAGTTGAGGATTTGAGTTGAGGGTTTCAATTGTTGCTCTGATACCATATTAGAATGAAGGATCTACTAAGAGAATGCTGGCATCAAATGAGAGTCAATTGATAATGATCAAGCATGTACATATAGGTGTAGATTTTGAGTCACTTCAGGATTCAACTCATGTACTCAAGTAGTGGTGGCAAGGTTTTCACAAAGTGGCAAAGGAGTGGCAACATGTATCTTAGATGAGTTTGATGTACTCTCCAAGTCGAAACATAACCAACTAAGGTGGCTTAAAGCCATGTGCAAATATATTACTTAGGCTAAGTAAGGAATATCAATGTTTTGCACTAACAAAACATACTTGAATCTTCAAAGCTTTGTATTCAAACTCAACCAAAATGATAGTAACCTACATATTTACAAAAGTTATGAGTTAGATGATGATTTGGTATCCTACAGACATTGTTTTACCATAATTCATACCAAAATTATTTAGAAATCTCCCTACAAAAATAGACGGGCCTCTATCCAATAGATCTCTTTTCACAATAATCTTGAATCCTTCTTTTCATATACCTTCTCTCTCATATTTCAACTAAGACTCTATTTCTCCTTCGATTTTCCTCCTCCTCTCCAAAATCACCATTCACTATTTGATAAAGATTGATTGTTGCCTCCCCATTGATTCTCCACTAGCCACCCCATGATAAATAAAGAAACTACCAACTTAAGACATTCCACTATCCACCATGAATTTTAAAATGCTGAATGTGTAGCCTCCTTCCTTAATATCCACTAGCTTAAATTAAATAAAAGCTAATATCTCTAGCATGGACACTATTCCAAGTAACTTCAACCTATTTTGGAAGTCGTGAAGAAATAAACTTTGATTCACTCCATATTTGTTGCCTCACCTTCATGCTAAATTTGGATACTTAGGAAGGGGTCCCATAGAACTACTAGAGGATTTTTTTGTGGAGCAAGGGGCCTCATGAAGCCAAACAAAATGCTACTTCATAAATTATAATATTTTCCTCTAAACTAGGAGCCCCCATTTTTTATTTTGTTGATTTTGAGCAAGTGCATTGAAGGTGGGGCTAAAACTTTCATCCACCAGCTTAGGGATTTTTCTACCAATTTTTAGATTCCTTCCATTTAATTTAGGAAATATTTTGGTTAGACATTTTTTTATTTGATTGTTTTTAATCTATTTCTTTGTAGGTCATAAAAAATCTTTGCTAAATCATTTAGGATTAAACTAAAAACCTCATAAGACCATCTTTCATAAATTTTGGAGCTTAAAGTTTTAAGCCTACCTGCAACAACAAAATTCATGGGACCACTTGTTTTAAAATGCTCCTAAAAATTTCAGCAACACTACTGAGATAATTTAGGAAACCCCCCTCTATGGGACCATAGTCTTAGTCCAAAAATGTCATAAAGAGAATAATTTTACTCAAAAATACTAAAATAAAATCAAACAAAAGATCATAACAACAAAAATTAGACATGGGTGACTAGCACCATGTTATGCTCTTGCATTTAACTCACCAAGTAAGAAAAATGTTCCATAAGTTTAAAACTTTAAACATTTGGAGAATCTTAGGACTGAAATCCCATCTTTGCATTTTATATAAAGAATCTCTTCATCCTTCTTTCATCATTTATTGTACATCTAAACACTCATTTACTCCTACACTTGTCTCTCCTTCATAACAAGGATACAAATCTTTCATTTTAAAAATTGGTGAAATATTTAGTCCTTCTGGAAGCTCTATCTCATAAACACTTACAAATTCCTTCAAGACCTAACATGGTCCTAGTACCTTCCATTTTAACTCAACATGAATCCCTTCTATAAATCTCTCCTCCTGTACATGAGCAAATATCAAATCCCCAACTTGAAATTTATGTACTTTACTCTTGTAATCAACATGTTTAGTGTCCTCTCTTGAGTGATCTTTCACCTTCTTAATTTTTTTTGCTTACCTTCAATACCATTTCTTTCCTTACCATTTGGAATTTTCAATCGACTTGACCCATGTGGATCACTCCTACCTTCCCTTATTACCTTTCAACAACAATTGTTTGTCTATGCTCAAACATACTATATGATTGCTTTTTATTTCGAATTTTTCCTTCAATGAGCTTTAAGTAAATTTGTTTCCATCCTTCACAATGCTATACATACTTTTTCTTCCATCATAGATAGCCTATCTATCAAAGTGCAAGGGTCTACCCAAGAGAATGTGATGAGCATCCATGGGTATTAAATCACACATAATATCATCTTTTTAGTTACCAATTTGAAAATTAACTAAGCACTGCTCACCTACAATTAATTGATGTCCTTTTTGTAGCCATGATACTTTGTATGGGTTAGGGTGCTTAATCTTCTTCAAATTGAGTTTCTCCACCATTTCTTGAGACACTAAATTATTTGTATTTCCACTATCCACAACTACTTTGCACCATTTTCTACTTGATTTGGACAAAGTCCTAAATAAATTTCTTTGTTGTTAAGGTTTTTGTTTCTCCTTCTTCAATTTTTTGTAACGCTCTCTTGAACTTCAACGATTCTCCATGTTTTGGTTATTCTATATGTTAAGGCAATGCAACACTTTATGCATCTTCTTGTGCAACATTATTTGTAGCCAAACTCTTTTTACTATTGTCTTTTTGTATTTGAGGACATTCAAATGTCCTATGCCCATCTTCTTCACATTGGTAGCATGAGCCTATAAAACCTCTTCCTCTACCTCTTCCATAATTAACCCTTCTTCTAGAGAAATCTCCTCTTCCTCTTGTAAGTTGATTGAAATTATTATTTTGTGAAGTACCAATTTCTTATTCACATGCTTGTGTTTCTCTACTACTATTTGCTTATTCTTTTCCAATAGATGACCTTCCTCCTCCTATTGAATAATTTTGTTATCTTTTAGACAACTACTCTTCTACCTATAAAGCACATTGATAAACTTCCTCTATACTTCTAAAGTTTAACAAACTAATTCATCTTGGATGTTAAAATGTAGTCAATTTACATACCTTGCTATCTTTTTTGGATCATCTTCTATGTGCCCAACCCTTATACTGAGCTTCTACATCTCCTCAATATATTCATTTACATCTTCTTCCCTTTATCTCAAGTTTTGTACTTTTGAATAAACTCAACTGATAATCTAAAGGTAAGAATCTTTCCTTCAGTTTTGAGATCATTTTACTCTAAATTTTAATTTTCTCTTTCCATTTTCTTTGACTTTTATTTTGTATAAAGTCCCACCATAAAGTTGCATGGCCTTTTAACCTTGTGCAAGAAATTTTTTCCAGGATTCTTCTATAGTTTCATAGTTAAAATATCTCTAAGTCTCAGCTATCTAATCTATGAGTTCTTCACTATTCAAGCTTCCATTGTAATAAGGCATAGCTAACTTAGAAGTACTCACAATCTTCATGATGGATTTGATAAATATGGTCTCGGTAACATCCTCCACTTCTTCTTCATATCATTGAGCTTTTTGAGTCACCTCTCCCACTTCATCACTCACATCTTATAGATGAACTCCCCTCCTTTGGGCTATCTCTATTGCAACCAATCTTTCTTGGATCTCCCTCATTCCTTGAGCTAAATCTATAGTTCTGGGTGCTCCTACTCTACCATGCTATCTACCAACACCCCACCTAAAGTCCATTTGTATCTAACATCTTTCCCAACACTAGTAGAGCTCTTTTCACACTCAACCCAAGGAAGGATGTTGCTCTGATACCAATAGATGTAGTCTAAAAACAAGAACCCAGTTAATGGTTGTAGGTTTAGGAAGCTCGCCCAAGGAGGATTAGGAAATTTCAAGAACAAAATAATAGAGCTTAAGAAAAATAATATTCAAACTATAAAGAGTTTACATTTTACTATTAAAATATTGATGTGTACAATTAATCAGTTGTTAACTTTCATCAAATACACTCTTTCAAAACCTCTCCCACAACAAGATTCACTTACTGGACCATATCTATTAGAAAAACATTGACCTAGATATCAGAACCACAGACAAATAGATGACTTTACCAAAACTCATGCTTTCTTTCTAGTCTTTCTAGACCATCTTCTATGTGTGCAACCCTTATACTAAGCTTGTAGAACTCCTTAGTATATTCCTTTACATTTGCTTCCCTTTATCTCAAGTTCTATACTTTTGAATAAACTGAACTGATAATCGAAAGGTAAGAATTTGGCCTTTAGTTTTGAGATCATTTTACTCTAAGTTTTAATTTTCTCTTTTCTTTTTCTTATCCTTATAGTTTATATAAAGTCCCACCATAAAGTTGCATGGCTTTTTAACCTTGTGCAAGCAAATTTAACCTTCTAAGATTCTTCTATAGTTTCATTGTCAAAATATCTCTCCGTCATAGCTATCTAATCTATGAGTTCTTCACTATTCAAGCTTCCATTATAATAAGGTGTAGGTAACTTAGGAGTACTCCCATTCTTCATGATGGCCCTAAGAAATATGGTCTCAGCAACATCCTCCACTTCTTCTTCATATCCTTGAGCTTCCTAAGTCACCTCTCCCACTTCATCACTCACATCTTCTAGATGAACTCCCCTCCTTTGGGTTGTCTTTATTGTAGCCAATCTTACTTTGATCTCCCTCATTCCTTGAGCTAAATCTATAGTTTTGGATGCTCCTACACTCCCATGCTATCTACCAGCACCCCACCTAAAGTCCATTTGTATCTAACATCTTTCCCAACATTAGCAAAGCTCTTTTCACACTCAACCCAAGGAAGGACCTTGCTCTGATACCAATTGATGTAGTGCAAAACCAAGACCCTAGTTAAGGGTTGTTGGTTAAGGCAGCTCACCCAAAGAGGATAAGGAAATTTCAAGAACAAAAGAACAGAGCTTAAGAAAGATAATATTCAAATTATAGAGTCTACATTTTACTATTAAAATACTGATGTGTACAATTAATCAGTTGTTAACTTTCATCACATTCACTCTTTCAAAACCTCTCCCACAACAAGATTCACTTACTGGACCATATCTGTTAGAAAAATGTTGACCTAGATATCAGAACAGACAAATAGACAACTTTACCAAAACTCATGCTTCCTTTCAACTAGACATTACAAACATACTTGAATCTTCATATCTTTATATTCAAACACAATCAAAGATACAACAACCTATAGATTGATGCTAGCTATGACTCAGATGATGATTTAGTATCATCTAAACATTGCTTTGCCACAGTTCCTACCAAAATCATTCAGAAATCTCCCTTCAAAAATAGACAAAAAAATCTATCCAATAAATCTCTTTTCACAAAAATCCTTAAACATTCTTTTCGTATGCCTTCTCTCCTATTCCAAGTAAGGTCATCAAAAGGCTCGGTGCAGGGGACAATCATAGAAGAAGAAAAGAAGGTTAATCCGGGTATTTTACAGTATGTTTTTGTCTTTTCTATTTTTTTGGCTGGGAGGCTTAGCTCACTGCTATGATGGTTGATTTCATTTATCTTTTATTTTTACTTTTGTAAACTTTTCTTTCAGATGTAGTGAACTTGTTTCATTAATACAATATAGGTGTATGCTTACACTTTTTTATTAAAGAGAAGACTCCATTTCTCCTTCGATTTTTCCCCTGCTCTCCAAAATCACCATTCCCTATTTGATAAGGACTGATTGTCACCTACCCATTGATTCTCTACTAGCCACCCTATGATAATTAAAGAAATGGCCAGCTTAAGATATTCCACTATCCACCAAGAATTTTGAAATGGTGAATGTGTATGCTCCTTCCTTAATAGCCACGAACTTAAATTAGATAAAAGCTAATATCTGCAGCGTGGCCACTATTCTAAGTAACCGCCACCTAATTTGGAAGTCGTGAGGAAATAAAATTTGATTCACTCCATATTTGGTTGCCTCCCTTCATGCTAAAGTTGGATACTTAGTCAAAAAGTGTCGTAAGGAGATAGTTTTACTCAAACATGCTAGAATAAAATTTGAACAAAAGATCATAACAAAGAAAATTAGGCTGGAGTCACTAGCACCCTGTTATGTTCCTGCATCATAGAACTTTTTGATATTTTGGTAGTGTTAGGCCATATAAGCATAATGGAATTTTAGTGTTAGGCCATAAAAACATAATGGAATTTTAGATTGTAATTAATGTTGGTTGTGTATAAGAAAATTTTAGATTGTAATTGATGTTGCATTGTGTATGATGTTAAAATAAGAAAAATCAGATTTGTCTTTGTCTGTTGGGAATGTTTCCTAACATTTTCTGCATTATTTTTTTTTTCTGTTTGGGGAAGTTTCCCATCTTAACTTTTAGTTTACTTTTCAGTATGTTTTATGATATATTTCATTTTTCTTTCAATAAAGTTGGATGAAGACATTTTTGCATCAAGCATATCAAATTTCTTCTCTGTCTCTCTTGTTTTAAGTTATATATTTTTTTTCTGGTTTATTTTTTGTGTACTGGTATTTGTTTTTAGTTTAATCTTTTCTAACATATGGTATCAGAGCCAAGTTCAAAATGACAACAAATGTTAATAGTACACAGCTACAAATTCCTAAATTTAATAGGAAATGCTATAATTTTTGGAGTTTTCAGATGAAAATTTTGTTTAGGTCACAGGAGCTATGGGATCTTGTGTAGAATGGGTATTCAGAACTAGCAGATGCAACAACATTAGTAGCCCTCACACAAAATGCAAGGGATTTACTGCGTGATAATCGGAAAAAAGATCAGAAAACATTATTCTTCATAGTGTAGGGTCTTGATGAAACTCTCCTTCCAAGAGTTACAGCCACTTCGAAGGCCAAAGAAGCATGGGATCTCCTTACACAATCATTTCAAGGTATAGAAAAAGTAAGAACAGTTCGCCTTCAAATGCTTAGAAAAGATTTTGAAATTTTACAAATGTCAGATTCAGAAAGTTTAGGAGATTTCTTTACTCGTACAGTGGGTATAGCTAATCAGATGAAATCAAATGGTGAGGTTGTGACTAATCTAAAAATTGTCGAAAAGTTTTTAAGAAGTTTGCCTGAAAAATATGATCCTGCAGTTATAGCTATTGAAGAATCAAAAGATCTAACACCATTATCTGTAGATGAGCTTATGGGTTCATTGTACACACATGAGCATAGAATAAATAAATCAACAAAGGAGCCACTTGAGAAAGCTTTAAAGAGCAAGGTATCCTTGAAAGAAAAAGAAATAGCACTAGAATCATCTTCAACACAAAGAGAAAGAGGTAGAAATTCAAGAGGAAGAGGAGGATGTTTTCAACAAAGAGGCAGAGGTAAAAGAGGCAATAGAAGTGATGAAGAAAATTGTGGTTACACTCAAGCAAGAGGTAGAGGCAGAGCAAATTTTTAGCAAAGAGGTAGAGGTTTTCAGATGTATGATAAATCATCTATTCAATGTTATTACTATAAAAAGTATGGACATTTTGCAGCTGAATGTAAGAAAAAGATTGCAGATGAAAGTAAACAAGAATCCCAATATGTAAATGAAGGTGAAGGGCAGGAAGGATATGTCTTGCTAACATGCAGCACAAAGGAGGAAGTAAATGATGACAAATGATATGTTGATAGTGGGTGCAATAATCATATGATAGGGCACAAAGAAATATTTTAGAATTTGGATGAGTCCATCAAATCTGAAGTCAAGATGGGAAATAATACAATTGCACCGGTCATGGGGAAAGGGAAGATATCACAACAAGACAAGGTGAGAAAAAATATATTGGTGATGTATTTTATGTACCAGGCTTAAAGCATAACTTGTTAAGTGTAGGTCAACTTGTGCAAAAAGGCCACACTGTCAAATTTGAAAATGGTTCATGCATTATTGTTGATGGTAAAAACAAGCTGATAACCAAAATACCCATGACTAGTAATAAGATGTTTTCCCTTAGTATCAGAAACAATATGCATTTAAGTTTCAGTGCTCTTGTAAAAGACACACATTGGTTATGGCATCTTAGGTTTGGTCATTTGAATTTTGTTGGACTAAATCTTTTGCATAAAAAGAACATGGTAATAGGTTTACCATTTATCCAAAGACCAGATGAAGAATGTGAAGGTTGTATTGTTGGAAAGCACCATAGAGAACCCTTTCCAGTAAGGAATTCTTGGAGAGCTTTAGAGCCATTAGAGCTAGTTCACTCAGATCTATGTGGACCAATTGAGGTTGCTTCATTATCTGGTATGAGATATTTTTTGAAATTTATTGATGACTATAGTAGCAAACTCTGGGTGTACCCTTTGAAAAATAAATCCGATACTTTCAAGAAATTTAGAGAATTTAAAGAATTAGTTGAGAAGCAAAGTGGTTATTTTCTCAAAATTTTAGGGACTGATAGGGGTGGAGAGTATATTTCACATGATTTTCATAATTATTGTATTGAAAAGGGCATAAAAAGGCAGCTAACAACAAGGTATACACCTCAGAAAAATGGTGTAGCTGAGAGAAAAAATAGAACAATTTTAGATATGGTAAGGAGTATGCTTAATGTTAAGAATTTACCTAAAGTTTTTTGGGCAGAAATTGTTTGTTGTGCAAGTTATATTTTGAATAGATGTCCTACAAACTTAGTTTGGGGCATGACACTAGAAGAAGCATGGGGAGGATACAAACCCTGGGTAGATCATTTAAGAATTTTTGGTTGTATTTCTTATTCTCATGTTCCAGATGCACTTAGAAAGAAATTGGATGATAAGGTAGAAAAATGTATCTTTGTTGGATATAGTGAAGAATCCAAGGCATACAGGTTGTACAATCCAGAGACAAAAAAAATGGTGATAAGTAGAGAAGCAAATTTTCTTGAAGATCAGGAATGGCGTTGGAAATTGGAAGAGAAATATCAACAAGTTAACATTGAAGATGAAGCTACAAATCAACAACAAAATTTAGTTGTTAACACAGGAGCCAGAGCCAGTAGTTATAGCATTCAACAATCTGCATTAAGAAGAAGTTCTTCTTCATCAGAAGGCAGTCTTTTTCCACCAAGTCATAGACATGTTTCATCAAGTAGTTCTTCATCATCCACATCAGACTCTCCAAAAAGGTGGCAGAAATCAAGGAGTTTGTCTGACATATATCAAGAGACAACAAAGGTAAATGAAGATATTTGTCATTTTGCATTTTTTGCTGATAGTGATCCCGTTACATTTGAAGAAGCTATAACTGATAATAAATGGATTAAAGCTATGAATGAAGAAATTGTAGCCATAGAAAAGAATCAAACTTGGGAAATTGTAGATCTCCCCAAGCATAAGAAGCCAATTGGAGTAAAGTGGGTGTATAAAACAAAGTACAATGAGCAAGGTAAAGTGAATAAATACAAGGCCAGGTTGGTAGTGAAGGGCTACAAAAAAAAATTAGGTATTGATTATAATAAAGTTTTTGTACCTATTGCTAGAATGGATACTATTCACATGATTTTAGCTCTTTTAGCACAAAAGGTTTGGAAAGTCTTTTATATGGATGTAAAATCAGCATTCTTGAATGGTGTATTGGAGGAAGAAATTACATTGAGCAACCACCTGGTTTTGAGATTAAAGGTCAAAGAGGTAAGTGTTCAAAATAAAGAAACATTTGTATGGTTTAAAGCAAGCACCTAGAGTTTGGTATGAAAGGATTGAATCATATTTTTTTAAAAATGGTTTCGAAAAATGCCCTTATGAGCCCACCTTATTCATAAAACAAAATCAGCAAGAAGATGTTATGATAGTTTGTATTTATGTTGATGATTTGCTTTATACTAGAAATAATGAAAACATGCTTAGAGAATTTTTAGTGGCAATGAAGAGTGAATTCGAGATGACTGATCTTGGTTTGTTGCACTATTATGTTGGTCTTGAAGTAACACAAAATAGTGATAGAATTTTCATTTCACAAGAAAAATATGCAAATGATATTTTGAAAAGGTTCAAGATGGAAAATAGCAAACCAACAATTACACCTATTGCCATGGGTGTGAAGTTGAGCAAAAATGATGAAAGCAAAAAGGTAGATTCTACTTTGTATAAAAGTTTGGTTGGTAGTTTAATGTACTTAACTACAACAAGACCAAATATCATGTATGCAGTAGGCTTGATAAGCAGGTTCATGGAGGATCCACATGATACTCATCTACAAGTAGGTAAAAGAATACTAAGGTATGTGAAAGGGACTGCAAATCATGGAATTTTTTATGAAAAGAAGGGTGTTCTAAGGTTAACTGGTTATACAGATAGTGATTGGGCTGGAAATCAAGATGATAGGAAAAGTACTTCTAAGTATGCTTTTAATCTTGGGTCAGGTGTAATTTCATGGTCTTCAAAGAAACAACTCATTGTTGCATTATCCTTAGCAGAAGCAGAATATGTGGCAGCCACTTCAGCAGGTTGTCAAGCAGTTTGGTTACGAAGGATGCTTGAAGCATTGATGCAGCCCCAAATGCAAGAAAAAATTATATTTTGTGATAATCAATCAGCCATTGCACTTTCTAAAAATCCAGTCTTTCATGGACGAAGCAAGCACATAGACATCAAATTTCATTTCATCAGAGAGCTGGTTAAAAATAATGAAATCAAACTTTTTTATTGTAGGTTCAAAGATTAGGTTGCTGACATTTTGACAAAACCTTTGAAAGAAGAAGATTTCAATGGACTGAAGAATCTTTTAGGGATGAGAAGTTGTCCCACAAATCAGATTTGTCTTTGTCTGTTGGGAATGTTTCCCAACATTTTCTAGATTATTTCTTTTCTGTTTGGGAAAGTTTCCCATCTTAGCTTTTAGTTTACTTTTCAGTATGTTTTATGTATATATTTCAGTTTTCTTTCAATAAAGTTGGATGAAGACATTTTTGCAGCAAGCATATCAAATTTCTTCTCTGTCTCTCTTGTTTTAAGTTATATATTTTTTTTCTGGTTTATTTTCTGTATACTGGTATTTGTTGTTAGTTTAATCTTTTCTAACATATGAGAATATTCATTATACAAAAGCAATACATGTAGATATTTAAAGAGTCGAATTCAATTATAATATTGGTAAGAGTTGTGTAGAATGAACATTTTTTTGTTTTGATTTTTCTATTCATTTATTTTTTAGATATTTTATCCTTGGGATTATAATGGAGTATTTAATAATATGAAAAGTAAAATATATCTTTAGTATGAAGGTTAGAGAGTAATTATATTAATATTTTTTTCGTAGGTATTGGGGATAAAGTGTGAAATGGATCAGGTTTATTATTAAGGGATGGAAAATTGGGTAAAAAATATTAAATTTATAATCCTTCAGATTTTAATGGAGTATTTAATAATGGAAAAAATAAAATATATCTCTAGGTATGAAAGGTTTAGAAAGTAATTATATTACTATTTTTTTGTAGGTATTGGGGATAAAGTGTAAAATGGATCAGGGGTTATTATAAAGGGATGGAAAGTTGGGGGAAAAATAATAAATTTAGCATTCATGATTCCAAGAAGAGGGATTGGTAATGTTATTTATATAGGGATTATATACATATTTATTTATTCTTATGTGGATGAAATGATGAAAAGTGTTTGTACACCACACAAGAGATACATGCTTGATTAAAAAATACATAGATTTGATCTATATGTACACATTGTAGGATAATTTTATAAGGTAAATGTGAAATGACGACTATGTATTTGATCTATGTACACTTATAAAAGTGTTTGTATACCACCTAAGGGGGTGCCATACAACATATTTAGAAAAACAACTGATGCAGGGACTTCCGGAGGTCATAACTTTTGACTCGGATGTGGGTTTTCTACGAAATTTTATAGGTGGATGCGTTATGAGGTGGCCAGTGGTTTCCCAACTGCCCTAGCGGGTTGGACCTCGTCTTGGCATTTTTTTGGGGCTTCAAACTTTCATCTTGGCCCTCAAAATGGCAAATTAGTGTTTTTTTCTAGTTTTTTAAAAGTTGCTTTTTCTAATAACTCGAAACTCATGTTTCGAATTTAGGATGTTAGTTGGTTTTTCATCCTACCTTAGCTTTATGAGCTTTTTGGGAAAAAACTGGATTCTCAAGATATGATTGTAAAATTACCTAAAATGGCAAAATCTGACAATTGTCGAAATCTGCCAAAAAAGGTAATTTTTTATTTTTTTTATTTTCTTAGATATAAGAGAGTTTTCTCTCATTGTAGCAGGAGAGTTGAGGAATAGAAATTTTGTTATGTTTCAGCTTCCAAATTTTTGTCTCTCATGTTTAATGGCACAATTCTGTTGAGTGTATGTTGTGTGCTGCATCAACAACCTTTACTTTTTTTCACCATTTTATTATTTTTGGAAATTAATAGACATTCTTTAAATGATTGCATCATAATAGAACTAAAGAGAATTTTTTACTTTTTGAGTAGATAATTTCTAGTTTCTTGATCTCCACATGTAAATGAAGTCAAACATGACCACATGTTCACATCAAATAGTTGCTTTTTAAGTTATATATTTTACTTTAGGGATCAATGTCAAATTATTATAATATAAAAATACTTTTAATATATTTTATTTTATTTATCTCATATGGAAATTTATTCAAGACTTTTCATTTCGATATGGTGTGATAGTGGTGGTAATGAAATGTTTCAGTTGCATATGTCATAATTTAACTAGAAATAGTTATACAAAAATGTCATTAAAGAATAGGCACCCAAGATATATATATATATATATATATATATATATATATATATATATATATATATATATATATATATATATATATATATATATATATATAAAATTAAGAATTGTGTTTTAGAATGGATAATAAAAAATAAGATGTGGTGGTAGAAATGAAATTAGGAGTATTATTTAAGACACTATAATCATAAGTTATATAGAATAAGTTTAATAAGAAAATGGTCCACGATATTGTCTTAATGTCTAATTGGAAAGATTATAGTATAAACTAAACCTTGTCCTAACCATTTAACCAAGTTAGTCAATATGGATAGAACCCAACTTGGATCATGCCATTTTCCACTATATGTCTTAATATCTAATTTCAAAGATTATAGTACACAAGTTAAGTGAACTAAACCTTGACCTAACCATTTAACTAATTTATTCCATATGGTTATAACCTAACTTGGATCATGTCATTTTACACGATAATGCCTTAATGTCTAATTTGAAAGATTATAGTATAAAAGTTAAATGAACTAAACCTTGTCCTAACCATTTAACCAATTTAGTCCATATGATCAGAACCCAACTTGGATCATGCCATTTTCCCTACTAAGACATAATTTTGTTTGTGTGATCTTGTTTCTCCCTACATAAGAAATTATAATCATGCCTAATAGCCTATGCATAAACTTTTAATTTCTCACCTAGGATTACATACTTGTAGACAAATCTTAGGATGTTCTAATACTGTCAAGAAGAATCTTTCAAGCAATTATCTAAGTAGTATCACAAGAGAAGTTCAATAATCTAAGCAGTATCACAAGAGAAATTCAATAGCATTTCAAATTAAAATTATAGACATAAAAAGGGTATTTGAACTACTTGTGAAAATTTCTCAAAATAAAACTCACAAAATGTGGAGGCATGGCCAAGGCACATGAACTATTTCTCAAAGTGTTATAAAGAAATGTGATCTAATAAAATGATATGATTGTAGGATATGCACAAAATAGTTTATTATTTTTTTAATTAAAAATATATTTACTCATTCGTGCAGACTTAATTCCAGCGGTCTTGTCCATGCCAAGAAATAGATTGGCCATCTTTCAGTCCTTATAGCTCCTTCAATGAGGTGGATGTCATCGTCGCCATGTTGCATAAAGAAATGTACACAATATCACACCTCATCCCACACATCAAGAAGCGGTGACGCCATCCATGCCCCCAAGAATCCAGCCTATTTAACCACTTCTCAGTAACTTTACCTTTCATTCTTCACAAGCTTCTGGCCTCCCTTTCATTGGCTCCCTTAGTAGCTTAATAATGGTGACATGGGAGACAAACCCACGCGTCCTCCTCCTATCTATGGTAGGGGAACCCACTTCTCTAGGTGTGGTAAATACACTATATACGAAGGAAATCTTTGAAATCGACTGGAACAATGTGGAGTTTATAGTTCGATGTGTACTGGGTTACTACCTCTTTCAGTCTGTAGATAAGCAAGTGAGGGGGTCAGAGATTGCTTCGACGTTTATCTCGAATCTATTCGATATCTTGTAGGATTATGAATATGTTCAGGCCATAGGCTTTAGTTTAGTTCACTCTTCCTTTCTCAGTTCAGAACAGTGGAGAATAGAGATGGAGGATTATGATTTCCAAGAGGGATCAACTCCTATTAGAGGAATCTTTGATAGATATCTTCTGTAGACTTCTCAGCATGCAGCCTATGTCTATAACGCCATGCAAAGGGAACTCTAGGTTGACTACTATAATGTGCTCAATAGAGCTCTCAATACGTATCACTTCTAATTTTTGGAGGGGATGACTACAGGGTTAAGGAAGTTTTCATAGTGGTGAGATTCCTCTGCTACCATGCTCTAGACCTAGCCCCCAATCCCCCATGTGCTCCAGGAATGCAAGCGTTTTCTCTTCCCTTTGCCATGCCACCTCTAGAACATCACCATGGCTCTAATTTAGACTAGGTCGTCTGGTGTGCCATTGTAATTGGTTTTTTTGTTTTTGTTGTTTTGCTACTTCTCCTCACAGGCAGTTCCCGCCTTTACGTTTGTAAGGTCCAGGCCCTAAAAACCTAGTTTTTGTAATTATGTTCTTTTTAATTTAGTATAGGTGTTCTGCCACCTTTTTTTAAAAACATTTACTCTTCAAAAAAATTGCCTTTGTAAGAACAGGCCTAAAAACACTAAAAAGATAGGGCAAAACACAACAGCAATAAACAGAAAAGAGGCAAGGCAAAACAGAGTTGAATAAGCCGGCAAATTATATTCATTTAACATTCATTACATCACATCCAAAACACTGTGTATCTAGCAGCAATCTAGATGCTGTATCTAATAGCAATCTGAATACTGTGTCCAATAGCTCTCTACAATCACATATATATAGCTACAAAGTCCTCGAAGACTGGAAGCTTCTAGTTTTCTAGATAATTCTAAAACAACTCTTAAAATGTTCTTTTCTAGAACAGCTCTAGGAATGTTCTAGCTTATAAAAAACTCTAGAAACATTCTATCATTTTGTAGACAATCTTAATCTTTAACATCCCCCCTTAAGATTGGCTAGAATAATATAAAGAGAATACAAATAAGAGGGGAAATACAAATGAGAGGGGAACATTATACTACTATCCCCCCTTAATGTTCACCTCTAGCATACCAAGCATTCTTCTATCATATTCCTCTTTCATGGCTTGATCCCATTCTTTCTTCCCTCTAGCTTGCTTATATGAGATTGAATCTTTGAGCCTTGCCTATATATTTCTTCAACACTCATTATCTTTTGTCTAGTTGAAAATTCATCTTCATCATCACTACCAATAATACCTCTAGCTTGTTCCAACTTGTATTTCCAACAATATAACAGCCCTGCAAACAAAAGTCACTCTGGCAATATACCAGCCATGCAAATAAATCACTCCAACAATATATCTACCTTGCAAACAAATCACTCCAACAATATATTTGCCCTACAAACAAATCATTCCAGCAATATTTCTTGCTGAACCTCTAGGTGAATCTACCTGAACCTAGAAAACATTCCAGAACCTCAAGCTAAACATGGATGAATCTCTAGCTGAACCTCTTAGTGGTCCTCTAGTTGAACCCTCAGCATTACCCAAGGGGATTTGAACCCGCGACCTGATTCTGATACCATGTGAGAATAGGCCCAAAAACACTAAAAAGATAGGGCAAAACATAACAACAATAAACAGAAAAGAGGCAAGGCAAAACAAAGTTGAATAATCCAACAAATTATATTCATCTAACATTCATTACATCACATCCAAAACACTATATATCTAGCAGTAATCTAGATGCTATATCTAATAGCAATTTGAATGCTGTGTCCAATAGCTCTCTACAATCACATTTATATAGCTACAAAGTCCTTGAAGCCTGGAAGCTTCTAGTTTTCTAGATAATTCTAAAACAACTCTTAGAATGTTCTTTTCTAGAACAGCTCCAGGAATGTTCTATCTTATAGAAAACTCTAGAAACATTCTATCATATTCTAGAGAATCTTAATCTTTAACAATCTTTTATTATTAATAAACTCACAAATTATAATGGAAGTTGGCATTATTATTGAGTTTTAAAAAAAAATAGAATGAAAAACATGAATGCATAGACTTGTAGATTCACACTTGGGAAATATATTTTGAATTTGAGAGATTTAATTTACATGAACCTTTGGGAGCCAATAAGCCCTTTAAAGTATTAAAAAAACCTATAAATATGATTTGCATAGCTTCTATTTGGTTTTGATACAATATTAGAAACCAAAGAAATGTATCATAGTTTATCCTATTAAGTTAACATTTTGTTAATGTAAAGAAACTATGATGCATATTTTTTGGAATGCCTGTTTGTCAAAAAATAATGGTTTGTTGTGTTTAAAAATCTGCTTGCTATCTTTGAACATCAATCAAATTTGAAAGATGCTTTATTAAGATTTGGTTTACATAATAACATGATAGTCGATAGTCGATTATGTGAGACAAAGCATTTTATTTCATTTATAGAAGACTAGATGTATAGTAGTATTTTCTAAGATCAAAAGTTTCATTTTTGTAGTTACAAGGATTATCCAAAAATATGTGAAGATTGTCTACCAATGTAATCAAATCAAATCGCAAATTTAACAACTCCTAAACAAGAGTGCCTTGAACATAGATCAAATAGGAAGAATTTTGAGATGGATGGAGTGATTGGAATTGTGGATAGGATTTGTTTTGATAAATAAGGAGTTTAGGATTGCTTTTTAATGACCAGTTTTGATTAGTCCCTTTCAACAAATTGTGGAAAAATGATACTTGTAAAGTGTAATTTATTGATGTACCTAGGGATCTATTGTGTTGCAAGGTGTATCTAAGGTAATATGGAGATTAAATTATATTTCTTTGTGCTGCTAAAGGATAATTTTTTGTACTCAAGGAAAATACAAATATTTTTCAATCCAAGAGATAACTTGTTTTTAGTTGGTTTCTTTAGTATTTTTGGTGTTTTTATACTTGTGATGGTTTTTGAATGAACTTATTTGCATTCAGAGTGTTCATTCAACCTCAATGGTTGAGAGACGGGATTTTTGGTTGTAAAGACCTTACTTGTTCATTAACTAAATTATCTCAAAACTTTACTACTATTTTTTTTGTTTAATTTGGTGATAATTTATATGAATTCTCAGGCAAGATATTAAATGGATTTATTCATATAGAATAGACAACTTATCTATTTAAATGGGATAGGCAATACTAACATGAAACATTAAATCATTTTTCTTATCCTTATGAGATAATAAAAAAACACATATATGTTCACAAGATAATTGTTCGTACTCATTGCTAATCAATTGGAATTCAAAAACCTCAAACATCTCTATGCAATAATTAATTATGCAACTAATTAAATTCAAATAGGCAATAACTTTCTAAACAATCACTGTATGATCAACTTAATCACTTATTCCCACACTACCCTTGATGTTGTAAACTATACCTCATAAAGAGTCTATCCATTAAAGTTGATCTTATTGTAGTTAACATTGCAATTTTTCTCCAATGAAACAATATACAGATGGAGGTTCTACATTTTACTTTACTAGAATCTAAGGTTATCAAATCTATATCTACTCATCTAGTAATACAATATTAAAATCAATTATGTAATCACAAGATTTATGACAAGATTCCCTTCCATCTATATAAATCCAATAAGAATGAATGAATTCCCAATTAAGAGATTAGCTCCATGGCTTCACTCAGTTTCTTTGTTTTATATCTAAGAATCTTCTATAATTACTTCTCAACAAGTTTCATTCTAAAAATGTCGAATGAAAATTAAAGGCTAATAAAATCTAGTTGAAACCAATTATTTAATGATAAAGGTCATTATTGCCTAACCATATATGTTTAATCGTTTGTTTAAGAATTACACTTGCAACAATGGAAATAGACCATATATAAATTTGGACACAAATAATAATAAAACGATAAAATAACAGGCATTTCTTTATCATGTCAAAGGATATAGCTTGCCAACTTGATTGGATTTAACCTAACAAAATGATAAGAATATTTAAACTCTATATATGATGTAAAGGTTTGATTCCACAATTGATATTTCGAGAGATAATAAGATATTAAGCACTATCATTGTGGTAACATCAATTTTATTTGATTGGTCTTAGGTTTTGTAACATTTCCTTAGTCGCGATACCATATCGGAGCTTTAGCACATTCAAAGTATTCTTCCACTTTTCTTGATAAATTTTATTTGTTATCTCATCTTATAAGGATATTTTCAAGGCTATGGAATCATTCTTAAAAATTATTTTCATAAAATTATTAACGACATTCCCTAATCATTTTTGACAAGGAGTTCTTATTCTCAACCCTTTAGGGACTATAATTGTATTATGATTTATAGTAGAGAAGAATGTTGTTCTAAAATATGAGAATATTATTATTAGCAAAAGGGAGTATACATAACACAAACCAAACATTCATTTTTATTGTTTATAGACCATACATAATACATCTATTATAATTCTTTCATATTTCATTTCACCGTTTACAATGGTTTCATAATTTATTCAACTAATAGTATAGTCATTATCATTACACAAATACATTTATGTCTTTACAATGTCACCATCAAGTATTACAATCTAACTATGCCCTTAAAATTACAGTCACAAACATTATAAGCCTTAATCAACATAGTAACCTCCTAGTAAGTTCCCAATCTTAAAATACAACCCTAATTTCTTTAGTGCAATTCTAATTATGATACAACATTCATTTTTCTCAAATAATAAGATTCTTATCTGCGTATACTAATCTTGACTACTTGCACACCAAGATAATTCCATTATATTCTAATCTAGAAAACATCAATGTAAGGGAAAAATATATATGTTCTAATTTAATCTTATATGCAAAGAAAAACAAGGAGATTAGTTCAGACTTTTCAGTAGATTCAAAATTCTAGTTTACAACAGTGATACGAGTATTTTGGGTTTTTACACTTATTTTCATCTCATACAATCTTAGCTGTAAAAATACAAGTCGTGTCACCAGAAGTTTTATCATTTAGTATTTAATAACATAAATGCAACACTAAATGAATATGATGCAAGATCACGATAAGTTATAAAATACAGTTATGTTAGTGACCATTATCTACATTGGAATGGGAGTTTTGAAGAACCTAATGGCAAGGGGAATTTTGTTAGACATTATAGTCAGAATGCTCATGCAAGATGTGAAAGTTATAGAAAAATCAGATGAACTGTTTGACAGAATGTCTCAAAGAGATGAAATCCCATGGAATGTAATGATTTCAGGATAGAAATTAAACAACTTATTAATATGATATATTTAAACATCATTCATTACATATTTCAGGAAGACAATATTTATCTAAGCTACATTTGATATACATTAATGAATACATTAGATAATAAGTGTATGAAGGGGTAAAGCTAATCTTAATTTCTGTAGTATAAAGAGGGGACAAAATGTCAATGGCAGATGTAACGCTAGATTCCACAAACTTTTACCAACATTATATGCTGAAATGGAAGTTTAGGAACCAGTGATGATGATCTATTAGATATTATCAAATAAGAGAATATCATCAGATGTTGTAATTGCAATTTCCTTGGTAGACAAATATGCAGAAGGTAGAGTGCATGGACTTTTGACAGATTTGTTAATAAATTGAAGCAGATTTAACTACCAAAAACAATGATAAAAATAGAGATAACAAGAAACACACAATTGTGCATAGGCAAATAGATTTATATGGTTCACCAATATTGGTTACATCCATGGGAAAAGTAGGGTATATCTCTTATTATTTACAACAGAAATTACAATGTTTCATCAATCAATATTAAATCCCAATTTTATATTACACTTTTAAGGGCAAATGAAGAGTCTGAAGAACATGGAAGTTGGAAAGTCAATGATGGTTGGACTTCAGAACCAAACAATCTCCCACTTGAAGTACAATCCATGGTGCCATGTACAGAGATGTCACCCGCTTTTCTAATCTCATTGTCACTTGATTACGAGACCAAGAGAAGCTCTGTAGAACTCTAGCTTATATTTTGGAATAGCCTTCATAAACGCATCTATAGGATTCATGTTGGTATGAATATTCTCCAAATTCAACTTGCCTTGTTCAATAATACTTCGGATAAAATGATATAGAATCTCAATGTTCTTTGTTTGTTTATGAAAAGTGTCATTTTATGCCAAATGTATTGCATTGTTGTTGTCACTATACAACATAAAATTGTGTTGTCTGCTGCCCAAATCTGATAATAATCGCTGCAACCACAATATCTCCTTAGCTCCTTTAGTGATGACAATCTATTAAGCTTTCATAGTGGAGAGAGCTACCACTTTTTACAATTTAGAGACCCAATTGATTTCTGCCCCTACAAATATGTTACACATATCCAATGGTAGATCACTTTTTGTCCATGTCATCGGCCATGTTGGAGTGAACATGTTCTTTTAGTTATGAATCTTGTCCTCTATACCTCAAAACATAATGTGATGTGCCCTTAAGGTATCTTAGAATCCACTTTACAGGCTTCCAGTGAGTCTTACTTGGATTAACTCATATATCTGCTAACTACTCCCATTGTATGAGCAATGTTGGGTCTTGTGTAGATCATCACGTACATAAGGCTCCTAATAGTAGAGGAGTAAGGCACTCCTTCCATGTACTCTTTTTCTTCTTTTGTCTTAGGACACATCCTAGAGGATAACTAAAAATGAGGTGTGCTTACTGCTTTAGCACTCCTCATGCTAAATTTACCCAAAACCTTCTCAATGCACTTTTCTTGTGACAATTTAAAATCTCTTTTCTACCTATCTGTGATGATAGTCATTCCAAGGATTTTCTTGGCAGCCCCCAAATCCTTCATAGAAAATTTGTTAGTCAATTGTTGTTTCAACTTCCTAAACAACCATGCTAGTTGTTATACTAGAAAGGAAGATACATCATTCGGCCAAGTAGAAGATGCTGCTAGGATCTTCAATAAGGGTTCCTAGAGCATGCCATGGTATACTGGTGAAGTCTGAATGAGCTCCCAAAGAGAAATATTAGCAGGAGTAGCATGAAGTTACTCTACAAATGGGCATTGTAGGTAGAATATGTAAAGAAGTTGGGAGGGAATACAAAGGTAGTCTATTCATAGAAAATATTCATGAAAGAAGAAGAAGATAATGGGGAGGCCCTGACACATTTAATCTGATGGATTTCACAATATTCGTTAAGTAATCCAAAGATCAAGTTGTGTTTGAAGCACCTTGAATAGTAATCACCGGTTTAGAAGATTATTGCATATCAGAACGAAGATGTTCCATAATTTTTAGTTTCATAGGTTCTTGTGTAGACCCAGAAATAGAAATTTGTTAATCATTTATTGAGAAGGAATTTGTTTTGGTTTAGAAGAGGAAGAAGTGACATGGATGAAGTCATCAAGGGCTTCATCAGCCATATCAAAGTCTTCACTACTAAAAGGATTAGTTGCTTGCACACTACTAATGACATATTTTGTGACCATTCTGCATTTATTCCACTTTTATGAGTAGATCTCCCATTTCGTTTATGTTTTTATTCTCTGGTACCTTCTCCCCTTTTAGCTCACTAAGGCATGTCCTTGTTGGTGACCTTTAATGTGTGGATTAATTCTCCATCACTTCTATATAGTCGGTGGCCTTTTGTTCTCAACCTCATCTTGCCTTCTCTATACTCTCGATTCTGTCATCTGCACTCCCCACTTCTGCCCTTCTTTGACCATTAAATCTATTATAAGAATCACTAGGTTCACCTCCAATCCCGGGTATGGGAACCACTAGAGGTTGGAACATATGATTCATCAAAGTTATCTCATGCGTTTGATATCAACTGCTCCATGTCAAATTTTCCATCAGATGTGTTTTTGGTGACTCTCTACTACTTGAATATCCCTGGATTCTACTCTTCTTGGAGGTGGCGTCTATATTTTTTCCCAACATCATGGATCTGGTCCAAGACACAGATTTCATTGAGATGTTGGCTTTCAGATATATTCATGAATATTTAGTCACTGCAAACAAGTTGAAGTCTGCACTAGAGAACTACGACATGTATGCAGATGAGGCTCTGCTTGGTGGTCTATTCAAACCAAATCTACTCCACAACTCTCCTATGACTTCTTGCATTTACCACGCCCTTCAGAAGGGCATGAGAAGTAGGTGCATAAATACCCTCAACACAATGCTAGGCATGCACAGGTTTCAATTACCTCTGACATTGGATATCAAAAGGAAAGAGGTCTTCCGTGCCATCCACGTCCTGCATCTTCACACACTAGATCAGGCACCACGCCCCCATTCGTAGCCAAATAAACTCTACCTATTGCCTTGCCTCCACCGATCGACGATAACACCTCCATCTCCCACCACCTAGGTTAATGCAAAACGTTTATACATTTTTAAGCCTATGGCCATAGCATTAATATTTAATACTTTGTCATTTTGCGGTAGTCGTTCATTGAATAGTTTGTATATTTTGTCATTTTGGGGCCACTAGCCATTTGATGGTTAGCAGTCCTTTTTGAAATGTATGCACTCCTAGGGGTCGTTGTACCCACTTCGGCCTACTAGGGTCCATAAATTTTGTATCTCAATCTACATATCTCCATCTTAGTTTAATAATATTATGTATAGGTGTTCTATTCATTTTATTAAAAAAAGACTTCCATTGTAAGTGTATCGTAATCTTCTATTGATTTAATAATACATTGTGCAGTTTTTTGATTGTGGGGTTTTTCTCCCAAAAGAGTTTTTTCCATGTAAATCACTATGTTATGGTTTATTGCTTAATGTTGATTTATGTGTGTTTCTCTCTTTTTGTAATAAGTTTAGTTCAGTTTTAAGTTTTCTACATAACACTCCTCTCATAAACTAGCGTAGGAAGCTATTTCCTCATACCTTGTTTCCTTACAAAAACTTGCTCTACATCCAAATGGATCATTTGAGCTTTTCTAAGATCACATTTATCTCCTTTCCATTCCAAACATCCATGATTCTACAGTTTTTGAGATCAAACCAAATGATTCTATCAAGAACTTTATTACATGTCTATATAAATAAAATGTGGTGAGTGCACCTGTATTACATAAATCAACATCAATTAAAATCTAACAATAAATCAATACATTAATTTGATTGAGTTTAATGACACAGTTCTTGAGAAATTGAAACCAAAAGTTCAATTTTATTGATTTCAATAAATTGATTTTTTTTTTTTTTACAATTTATATTTTGTCAAATGTCAATTGAAAGGCAGTTAAATGACCAGAGTCAGGGATGACTGTCAAATTCCAGGCCTGAATGTCTAACTTACTAAAAAAACCACAATATATATTGTTCACGAGTATAATCTTTATTCTCATTGTATATTTATCAGATAATCAAGTACAGATTCCACTTTTGGAGAGCAGGCATGATTTTTAAGTCCTGATAAACGGGACAAACACTAGAGCACAACTCCGGGAGCAGACTTTTCTCTAGTTTAGTCCGTCCATATAACACATCTTCCACCCGAAATTATTCTTCTTGTAAATTCCGGTTATTCATTGTTCTTGTGAATTACGTGTTTATGAACAGTCGTTTTTTATTGGTAATTCCGTCCATATGATAAGCAATACGGTTGAAAGTATATAATAGTTATGATAGATTTCCCCACAGTATTAAATTTGGTATATTCGTTTAAATTTTTTATAAAGCATATGTTTTCGTTGACACTGGTAAGCTAGATTCGGAATAGTATTGTATAGAGGAATACGAAATGGAGGTCCATCCATCGAATTTTAGATTGCTGTGTACAGCTTTTGCTAGTGATGGCTTATCTTTTGGAGGGAGGCTGTGCTTTAGGAATTGGCGGGCACAGTCGGATGCCATCAATTCTGAGGAAGAATCGACTGCGTGGTAGTTTTCTGGAGAAGTTAAAGAGATCTGGAGTATCAAGTCTAAGTATGGCTTCGTATGAGGCATACAATTATACCCAAGTTATAGACCATTTTGGATACAGACCAGAGAGCTATCAAACCTTTCCCCAACGATATTTCATAAACAAGTCCAATTGGGGCGGCGCTCAAAACAATTCTCCCATATTTGTATTGTTGGGTGAGGAAGTTGACATCACAAACGACTTAGACGTGGGCATCATGATAGATCAGGCTCCGAACTTCAAAGCTCTTGCTGTCTACATAGAGGTAATACTATAGTTTCTCATTAATTCCGTATCCTGTGCGTGTTATGTTACAGAATAAGTTGAGTAGGTTTAGTCATTTTTTTTTTTGCTTTTGCTTTGATAACTATGTATGTTATTAGGACTAATTGTTGTAAGGTATGTAGCACCGTTATTATGGGACGTCAATGCCATTTGGGGGAGAGGAGTGGGCGTATGCAAATGCGAGCACAATGGGTTATTTCACATCCACGCAGGCCTTAGCCGATTATGCGACCGTCATTGTCCATTTGAAGAAAACATTAAACGCCGAAAATTGTCCGGTCGTAGTGTTTGGTGGATCCTATGGTGGAAGTAAGTATGATTTCTTTCACATGAACCAATATTCTCTGTTGGAAGTATGTAGGATTAAATGATATTGTCTGTTGGAAGTAGGATTAAATGATATTCTCTGTTGGAAGTGGGTGGGATTCAATCATTGAAATGGTATTGTGCAGTGCTAGCTGCATGGTTTCGGCTCAAGTATCCGCACTAACAATCGTCGCCCTCGCATCATCTGCACCTATCCTTTACTTCGACGACATCACTCCCACTTATGGTTATGGTAGCGTTGTCACCAACGATTTCAGAGTATGTTCATTCATCTCTTTAAGCACCCACAAAACATCATCATTTATGATGGAACACTAAAATTTTCATTATAATTAACTAATTAGAACTTTAAATAATCAATTTGAGCCATGAATTTTTTCAAGCCCTTTTTTAGGATGAATTTTTCTTGATTTATTTTTAAGTCTATTTATCCATAAGAACTCAAACAAGAACATACAACTCTGTTCTCTAAATCTTATTTTGCATAAAAATTTAATTCACTAAATCTATTGTATTCCATATTTATGTAAACTTCTATTGAAGATATGTTAATATCTAAACATATCTTTGTGTATTTGCACAATATTTATGAGATTCATCTTTTGTTGTGGGAGCAAAAGCATACATCAAGGCACCACATAATAGAGTACTCATACCAAACTAGTAAATGAAAAATGCCATTCATACTCCTTGAAAAAAGAAATATTGCTATGTTATATGGAATGCCATATTATGAATATTGAACATACGGTGGATGACATTTACAAGAGACTTTTACATAATCTGGTAATTAAAGCATACGCCTCTTATATTAGAGACATATCATGTAAAGATATTTCTTTTCCATGCACATTTTGATATAGCATGTAATAATATAATTACAAAAGCCAAAAAAACCCTACAATGAAAAAACTAAATCATAAAACTTAGAGGACAATTACTTTCTTTGAAACAAACAAAATCATAAAACTTAGAGGACAATTACTTTATTTGAAACAAACAGTTTCAAAGGAGATTGAAGATTTCTCCGCAGTGCAAAGATACAATAAAAACAAGGAAACATTTGCTAACTTAACTTTTGTGCATGCATGCTCATTTTTAGTTATCTTTAGGCTATCAAACAATACATTTATTTCATTCAAAATAATTTGAAAGAATTCATTGACCTATTTGATGAGAGTATTTCATGCTTGGATAAATAATTCCACACTATGTAGTATTTCTTATCTAGCAACTTTTACCTACTCATAGTTAAGTTTTAGTTTTTTTTTACAAAATGTTTGTAGGCACATTCTCCTTCTCTAGTGTAGAATACATACTTTTAGTGGTTGAACCAAAGATATCCAAATCTCTAAAATTGTAATTGTTACCAAATTTCACTTACAACTCAATTTGGTAGAGCAAAAACAATTGATTGCATTAAAGGTGAAAGGTATTCCAACAAATTTCTACTAAGGGTTAACCATTGCATATGAATGATTTCAAATGGAATTCAATTTTTATTATGCAATGTTTTACAATAGAAGGAAATTACATAAATTGCATGATATTGTTGTCTTTCATTCATTTTGTAATGAAAATGTATACAAGATTGCATAAATATTGTTGTTTTATACATTGAGAGGAAAAGAATACTTAAATGTCCCACACAAGCCAAGGGAGTAGCTAAACTAATGCAACATGAACATAAACTATACAACTGAGATAAAAGTAGAAAAATACATGAAGAGAAAGTATATCCATCATTGCCTGTGGCATAGTCTTGTGTTGATCTTCTTTATTCCCAGCTCCTCCTTGTTGATCTTCAGATGAACCTGCATGATGACGAAAGGATTGGGTTAGAGCTCCAGATATAAATCTCATCATATGTTCTATCAACGGAAATATAGCCTATATCTATGATGCATTTGATCAGTTGAGCAATTATTAGAAGTATGTAGGAGAGACAAAATCAAATCATCAAATGAATGTTAAATCATCAAATGAATGTCAAATCATCATGAAGAGCACCAAGCTTCATTGTTTTATCTAACTTGTTTATTCACTATGCAAGTATAGGTTCATTTATCATTTCACAATTCATCTTGTTCAATATGACATCATGTGGAGGAAAATGGCCTCCCACAAGGATTGAGCCCAACATGCTGAGGGCTACTATCATTGATGCCTTATCACAATATACCATAGCCTAAATAATGACAATCACTACTTATGTAGAGGCAGTCATGAATATTTTAAATAGTCACCTCAAAGGATAAAAACAATCATGTCAAGTACTCACAAGGTAGCTGATAGTCAAATTCAATGCAAATTTACAACGCAGATAACAAAAGACGGGCTTATATATACCTTCATGATGTAACCTCACAAAGTTGTCATTCTCCAATACCTCCATGAATCCTTGTTATCATGATATCATTGAAAGCATTCATGCCATAGGTTATGGGATCTTACCACATAAATCATAATGTTTTATTATTTTTGAAAGCAAGGAAGACTGATACAAAGATGGCAGCAAACAATAAAGATAATGAGAGTAGCATTTGGTAGAAGGTCATCATTTGTAATACCAGATTTGCAAAACATCATATATCACTATGCATTCACACATGAGACAACAATGATAGTGATCTCAAAGAAGCCTACATTTGCTCTTATGTTACTTCAGATACTCATCATAGTCAAACAAAAGTTGGGGACACCATAAGCCATGTCTAGTGATACACAGAGGCTCCAAGATGCTAGTAAAGACTATCAACACAGAGGAAATCAAAGCATATAGGACATGATGCAAATGTTCATACATGCAGTAATGCAATATTGAAGTCTCAAGTGATTATGCCAAATATCATTCAACCCAACAATCAAAGCTCATCCATGGCAAATAAAATAGAACAATATTTACCATTTTGGTTCTGAATGTGGTATAAACTTGCTATTAATTTTTGTTGGAATTAGTCCAAACAACTATTGGTGGTGGATATCACATCCACAAGACTTAAAAATAACAAACACAGAAACATCAAACACAAGATTACTCAAATTCGTGCTACTGCACCTTAATCCATTAACTTCAAAACATGATTACATCACATACAGGAATGCTGCTACATTCATGATCACTTGATCATATAGACTTGACTTGATCACTTGATCATTATGGGCTTGCCCTTGCATAATTGCTTTTACAACTTGCCTCTTTTATAGAGGTCTTTCATTCATGCCTTGCATTTCTAGGTTGTTCTAGTCTTCATCTAGAAACAATCTATTTCTGGAAACTTCCTTTAGAACTTTCTAACCTAGAACTCTCCTCTTTCTGCAAACCTCCGTCTTATCTGGACTCCTTTAGGAACTTTCTATTTTCTTCTTTTATCTTTTTGCTTTTTTTGTTTTTTTCTCTTTTAATTTTGTTTGTGGGAGAAATTACTTTCCAACACTCCCCCTTAATTTTGACCACAAGTTTATCATTTCAAATCTTTCTAGTAGTCTTCTGAGTCTACAGACTCGATGCCTAAATTTTTTTCAAGATCTACTGATCTCCAGATCCCACTGCTGCTGCAGTCCATCAAATTTTTAGAACTTCAAAATGGAAGTCCTCTGGCTATCTGTAGCTTTCAACTTTGCACGATGTCTCAAACTTTTAAACTTTGATTGATTGCCATCCTTCACAAATGAACATCTGTACTTGAACAACTTTTTCAGCATACCTGTAATTTGTTGCCAACTTGATCCAGAAAGAAATCCACAATCTATTTTTATGCATTTTGTCATATTTTTCCATTCTCTTTGCCAACACATCTTATCACAATGATTTCTCAAACCACATATGCTACATGGATGTAGATCCCAACACTTGTCCTTACTATGTCCTTGCCTATGACAATGAGAACATTGAACATTCCTCTTTTCTTGAATCAGCTTGTTTGTACCTGTAACATGATTTGCTTTTCCATAGCCAAGACCTGCGTACTTTGGCCTCACTATTGGGTCAATTGGCTCTTTCATTCCTTGTCCATACTTGCGTAGTCCTTTTCCTATATATCCCATCTTCTTCATCATCTTGAAACCAACATTTTCTTCATTACAATGATTTTTGGATTCAAACAACTTGTCATTTTCATCTTTACATTTTCCATCAATAATATCACAACATGCAAATTTTGTTAATCCAACCTCTTCAACCTTACATTCTTTAACTTCAGCTACATCAAATAAATCACTTGTATCACATGAAACATCACAAACCAATGGCTTTGCCTTTAAACTTTCATTTTCTTCTTTCAATTTTGATATTTCTTCTTTCAACCTTAACATCTCATCTTTTTGTAAATTGTTTTCCTCTTCCAATTTCTTATTATTTTCTTCTAATTCTTTATTCCTCTGTTTAACCTTATCAAATAGTTTCAAGTTTTCTTCTAACTCTTCATTTTTCTTTCTGACTTTACTGAATTCAACATTAGCTTCATACCTTTCTGACCTTAAACTAATTTTCTCTATTGTCATTTGATGTAATTCATTTATTAATTCAGATTTTGCTTTTTCCAAAGTATCTTTCTCTTTTTGCCAATCTTCTTTCTCTTTTTGCCAATCTTTTTTTTTAGTTTTCTCTCTTTTATCTTTCCCCATTTGAAAATAAATGATTTGCTTACCTTGATCTGCTGCTGCAGTTTCCTCGATTGTCAATTGATTTGTTCGGCAGCTTCGTATGCCTCACTCGTCCTTCGATTGCAATTACTTCAGACTTCACTGCTGTAATCTCGAGTTCTTCTAGAATCTCTGTAGTTATAATTTCTGTAATGTGTATTGTCAAAAAAAAAATTCCTTTATCCTTCCGTCCAGCTCTGCAGACTTTGCAGTTAAATAGGTGACTTTAATTTTCAATCAAATTAGATCTTTTCGATCTTCTGCCACACAGATTGAAGCTTTGAGCCTTTTTTTTTTGTGTGTTTGAATATCCTTAGACCGATCGTGCCTTCCAATGCAGTGATTTTCTTTTTAATCAGCCACTTCCTTCCTTTCAGCGGTTTACCAAACCCTCACAACGTTTCTCCAGATTTGTGATTTGCTATTGTCAACACAACAATCTCTTTTCAGCTTAAAACTTCTTCTCCAGCAATTAATCTCTTCATTGTTGAGGACTTAAAATATGATTCCTTAGCGCCTTCCTTTACTGCAGCGACTTATCCTGTGCTTTTATCACCTTTAAAACTTGGTGGATCTTCTATTTAATTCAAACCTCTTCTTTCTCATAAACTCCTTCGATCTGTAGCCAAACCCTAACCTGCAATCAAAAACTATACAATTCCAGTGACTTCAATAAACCAGAACGGCCTGAACCTCCGCGACTTGGCAATCCAAATGGGCCTTCTTGATCTCCTTTCCTAGATTGGCGACAACTCCTGTATAGCAGCTAACAAAATCCTTTTGGTGACTGGATAGGCTGCGGCCTGATTTTTTTTTTTTTTTTCCACCTGCGATTTCCTTTTACTTCTGGAGTATGGCGGCAGTTTTGACTTTGCTTGGTGACTCGTCTTCAGACTTCTTGATCTCTCCTTTGGCTAACAAACCCTTCCTCCGCTGATAATGAAAATAACAACCTCTGATGTCTTTTTACCAGCTTCGTTCCAAGAGATGTGTATCTTAATTTTTTTTAGAGCTTGGCAACTTCTGTAGCGATCTGAACCCCTTCCTTTTGAAAGCACCTCTTATGCCTTTGACTACACGGTCTTCTAAATTTGCTAGCTTATAACAAATCTGCAAACACTTATAGATTTAACTTACCTCTTATCTCCTTCAGATTTACGATCCCTTCTATAATGGCAGCTTCAAAAAAAACCTTAATTTATCCTTTTTTTTGTGACTAATCCTCCTTATGTGATTTCTTTGACACACAGATGAGATGATCTTTTCCACAAATTCTTTCAGACGACTACAGAGGCTCGGCAGATCTTTTTGACACCTTCAGATCTGCATTTTTTCTCCCTCTTTTAACATCGAATATAATTCTCCCGTCTATGGCAGCTTATCAAACCCTTACGGCTGGGTAAATGCTCGATCTTTAAATAATCTTACTTTCTCATGCAACGTTTCTTGTTGTGATTTCCTTGATAGTGGTGATCTACTTATCCCTTCTATTTGTAGCGGCCTCATGCAATTTCCATGTAGCCCTTGAACTGACTCCTTTACGGCTCCAAATTAACTTTTCTACAGTTTATTCCTACTTAAACAATGATTCTTTAGGGAAACAATAAACTTTTAACATACCTTGACTTCGACTATATCAGAAATCTTCAAAGTTCAACTCTGGTCTTTCTGCAACTGGCTTTGGACACAGTTTCAAATAGGCACCTTTATCCCTCAATGATTTGTCCTTTAATAACCTCACAGCTTTGATTCAACGATTCCTGCAAACCAAGATCTGATAATTCAATGACTGCAATAAGCCTCATTGGATCTTCACATGACCTGGCAACCTTAGCTCTCTTCACCAAAATCCTAAACCCTAGCTCTTTTCACACGAACATGATAACCTGGCTTTGATCCTCCAATGCACAGCTCCAATCCCACGATCTGACCTGCTCTGATACCACTTGTTGGTGGTGGATATCACATCCACAAGACTTAAAAATAACAAACACAGAAACATGAAACACAAGATTACTCAAATTCATGCTGTTGCACCTTAATCCATTAACTTCAAAACATGATTACATCACATACAGGAATGCTACTACATTCATGATCACTTGATCATACAGACTTGACTTGATCACTTGATCATTATGGGCTTGCCCTTGCATAATTGCTTTTACAACTTGCCTCTTTTATAGAGGTCTTTCATTCATGCCTTGCCTTTCTAGGTTGTTCTAGTCTTCATCTAGAAACAATCTATTTCTGGAAACTTCCTTTAGAACTTTCTAACCTAGAACTCTCCTCTTTTTGGAAACCTCCGTCTTATCTAGACTCCTTTAGGAACTTTCTATTTTCTTCTTTTGTCTTTTTACTTTTTTGTCTTTTTCTCTTTTAATTTTGTTTGTGGGAGAAATTACTTTCCAACAACAACTAAGAGGGGGGCTGAATCAGTTATCCCACAAATAACCTTTTCTTCTTTTAATCTTCTTTCACAACTTACAAACAGATCAATGATGTAAATATTAAAGCATGAATCAACAACACATGAGTAGAAACATAATTAACACACTTAACACCAAGATTTTAATGTGGAAACCCGGTTAAGGGAAAAGCATGGTGGGGATTAACCCACAAGATTCGTACCCTATTAAAAGTACTTAAAATAAATAGGAAGGCACGTGCCTTCGAGCACACTGCCTAGAGCTCACTACTCAAAGAAGCTCACTACCTAGAGGAGGCTCATTGCCTACAAGATTTTATGTTTAATACAGAAAGAATGAATTGAGAAATAGCATCTTCTTTATGCCTAGTTCAGTCCCATTAAAAGCTCAGAAAACTTCTGCTCTGCCCCAAACACTTCTCCGCTAACTCTTCATCATCTACTGCTCTTGTTCTTCTGCTTCTCCTTTTCTCTACTCTGCCTCTATGTCTTTCTTATGATTTTATCATTTTCACACAAGGACAACTTTCCACAACTCATCCACAAGTATTTATATGCTTCATCAACTTTGGAATGAACATCAAGGTTGGCTTAACTCAATGTGGATCACTATACTATCAACCAATCATAGCTGGGACTTGAATCTTCTTTGATCAACATGCTAAACTACAGAGAATTGCTCTTAGATCATCTGCAACATGTTTGAATCATTTGGTCAGCCAAGACTGTGAAGAATAGTAATACAAAGGAAGAAATCTTCAACAACGAGCTTAGTCTTCAATGCAGAACTCCAACACAGTAGACACATGATCCAGAGACTTCCACAAAAACATTAAATTTAACAATAACATCCACACTACTCCAAATAATCAGAATCACTGGCATCTTCATCTAGTACCTCAAGAACACTATCTACCATGACTATCACATTAGAAAGATTGCTTGCGGATCTCCAAACCACGAACCACTTAAGTTGAGGATACACATTGACTTCCCAAACATGCCTCTAGATCTGTAGATCATAAGTTTTCATTGCAGAGCAATCTGAACCAATTTCCTATCACTCTGTCTCTTCTGAACACTACAAAACCTGGTTCTACTGAGATGGCCATAGCTTCTTCAAATATTCATGTGGACCTCTCAAATATTAACTAGAGCTACTTCAAACGATCCTCTACACAACCATATGGTCTGTGTACTTTTATCTTCATTCCTCTAGAAATGCGAAGCAATCTACTTCACTGATCTGCACTATTTTCCCCTATTTCTGACAAAGAAGTATGTTGACATCAATGACACCACATCATAGACACATATTTGCAACAGTCTCCCCCTTTGTCATTGATGGCTACATATGATGTGAAAAAATTATTCAACGATCAAGACAAGGATTTCTCCCCCTTTCTCTTATCAATTCTGCAACCACTCTCTTCACTGCTCCCTCTTTCATTAGTAACTAGGTTTTCACATGACTTCTCTCCCCCTTTGACATCAATGGCAAAGGGCACATATTTGCAATCTTTTCTCCCCCTTTTCTGTTTCAGACTAATCTCTAAAAATTGCATACTGACTACTCCCCCTGAGTAGTATCTCCTTAACACCAATCTATATCACAAGATATGGCTATGAATTCCACCAGACTGATGCACCCTAATGCATCTTAGTTTTGATCAAGAGGGGTAATAACCCCTAACTTCTCTCTGAGATACTCAAAAGTATCCTTAGGCAGAGGCTTGGTGAATATATCCGTAATCTGATCCTTTGAAGAAACAAACTCTAATTTGACTTCATTCTCATTTACCTTCTCTCTCAAGAACTAAAACTTAATTTTCATCATAAATTAGACTTCAAAACATTCATATAGCATTTTGTGTCAAGATCTCAAACCTAGCGCTTCAAAAACATAAATTTTCACTAAATTTAGCCTTATCAACTCTCTAAATTTGCACCATAGGCATGTTGTGAAGAATATTTTTGTGTTAATTTTCTTTTATCAAGGTAATTATTTTCTTCCCCTCCCAAAAATCTTCACAACACCCTTTTATTAGGCTCTTATATTGAAAATTTGGTGAAAAACTACACATTTTTGCTATTTTTGCCCTAGGTTTTGACCTAGTTTGCACTCCAAGTGTATTGTGACAAATTTTATGTATTGAAGTGACTGATATCATCTCTTTTATTGGCTACACCTCCTAAAATTAATCACAACATCCCTTTTGCTAGGTCTTGGAGTTGAAAAACAGTAAAAAAAAGCCTATGTTTTGCTATATTTTCACTAGGGTTTGACCTTAAGTGGCACTAAAAGCATGTTGTGATAGATATTTTGATATTAAGTGGATGTTATTACTGATATACTTTTCTTCCCATCATCATTTTCCTCACAACACCCTTTGTCATGCTTTTTTCATCAAGATTTGGTGAAAAAATTGCATATTTTGACATATTTTCACTATATTTTGACTTATTGTCATCTTAGATTTGCATTAAGAGTGTATTGTGAAGGATCTTATTGATGTTTTGAACTAATATCAAACATATAATTTGCTTCCCTTGGTTAAAATCCTTACAACACCTTTCTTCTATTCACTTGCAATAGAAAAAGCACAGAAAAACAAGCATTTTTAGGCCATTTTTGCATATAGCCTTACACTTGTCCTTGAACATGGCCTCTAATCACAACAACAAAAATAGGTTCACTCCTAGACCTTACATGAAAATAAAGGCTCCTGAACCCGAAATTGTGTTTACACCTCATGACAGAACAATTGGAGACTCTAAAGGGCCTCTTTACATCACTGTGAAAATAATGGGAAATCATGTGAATGGAACTTTTATTGATCCTAATTGCATGACTAATATTGCCACTAAGTACACAACAACACTTTACATTTGATTACTTTTGGGGTAAATCTAAACAAGAACCAGAGCTACAAATAGACTTTAACTTTTTGAGCTATAGAAATTACAAAGCAAAACTTTTACACCCAATACCTGGTCCTCCTACATAAGAAATGACAAAATATAAACAACCCGCATGTGAAGAGAACCTTAGACCAAAAGGACAAGGTCCCTATGCTGAGGTTCCTCATCTGAAATTCTTACAAGGATTGGGAGGTCATTACCAACAACAAAATATTCCACCTAGACAAATGAGATTTGATCCTGGTGCTTCATCTTCTAAATTGCACAAACCTATGAAAGAGAAAAGCCCTATCTTACAAGAGATAAGCGGTAAAACAAAATGAAATAGAAAAGCAAGAGAAAGAAGAAGAAGAAGAGAAGAATATGCCATAAACCTTGTGTCAACAAGAAACCATTAATCCTAACATTCAAAGAAACAAAGATGATCCTAACAATGAACAACATGATGAGAAAGACATGAATTGGGCTATGGTATCTTATGTCCCACATTCCTCTAACATTAGGGAGTGGGAGGATGACAATGATTTACTTGATAATGAAACCTAGCATGAGCTTCCTTACAGGTAAGTATCTCTAACCCTTTATCTCTCTCATAATGTGCTTCCCCTATGATGTGTTATGTGTTGTTTAGGCCTCCTAGGATGACCCCTGATTCTCTTCTAAGGTTTGGGATACTAGGAGACCACCTCTGTTGTGACCTTCTTCTATTTGTATCATCATTCTTCTAAATTGTCTCTCTCTGATTTAATCATTGTGTGTTGTGTCTTACAGACATAGCCTTGCAGTTGGTGACTTGGGGTACCCTCCTACATGACTGTCCATAAGACACTTGTTTCTCCTCTCTTATTTATTGTTTCCCTTCCTCTGGTGTTTCTATATAGTGGGTGGATGATGAAAAACATTTATACTCATGCGGACCTAGTGTTCCTTTCGGGAGCAATCAAAAAATAGACTTAGTTCCTAATATGATGATGAAGTTGTATATATTATTCAACACTTGGCTAGTGGAAGCACTCATGCTTTCTGCGTAGTGAATTTGATGATGTTTTTATCTCATTTACAAACTTTAACAATACTATTGCTCTATGCACCTTTGTTTGTCTTTGAATCTGGCCTTGGTAGTATTCGATTCGGAGAGCTTTGTGATATAGCCCCACGGTTATCCTTGAACTCTGAATTCATTGTATAACCTTGGCTCTTTGTGTGGTGAATCATATGTATTGATGTTGTTGTTTATCATGATGTTGTAGACACTAACATGTTTCTTGTAGGGATGTGTTTGTGGGAACATTTGGCGATCATGAATTACATGTCACCTCTGGGGGGCATGGGCTTTGTGAAAATCTGTGTTCCCTTGTGTGTCTTCTTCCTACCTTAATGTGCTTGATATTGATGCATGATATCAACCACCTTAAGGTGGGGACATATAAGGTAAACTGTCTATTGTAGATGTTAGCAATGTGTTTGTCCTCAGGTGTAATTTAAAGACCTACGTGATGAGTGCATCCTACATCTTGATTTTGTTTGCAATCAATCAATCAATCATGTAAGCCCTCTGCAGAGGTGATATATCGAGCATATCATTTTTCTTAAGCCCTCTATAGAGGCGGGGATGGTGTATTTCTTAGAGAAGATTGCATCGTCCTATCATTTTCGAAAGTCCTCTACAGAGGTGGGGAGCGGTTCTGTGACTAACTCAACCCTTAAGCATGTTTTTGGTGATTGTTGTTGCAAATCCCAATCATCAGTGTATACCTAAAATGTGCCTGAGATGGTGTTGAACCTAGAAATACGAACACTCCATCACTTGTCTGTCGTGTTTTCTCTGTGTCTTCAAGTGTGTGTGTTTTGGCATGCTTACTTTGTGTGGTGTGTTTGTTGCCCCATATGCAGTCTAAAGACCTATGCGATGAGTGCATCCTACATTTTGGGAGGTTTTGCATGTCTTGCATGTGTGTTACCCCATATATATAGTATAAAGACTTGCGCGATGAGTGCATCCTATATTATGGGAGGATTATTTACTTTCTAGTACCTGCATTTGCATTTCATATATACGAGAAAAAGAAAAGAAAAGAATCATGCCTGTCTTCTATGCATTAATCTGTCTTCTATGTACTTACTATCTTCTTTGTGTTTTACGTGACTGTAACTATCTTATCTATGTTTTGTGTGCCTGTTACTGTCTTCTATGTGATTGGTATGTCTTCTCTGTGCTTGGTGTGTTTGCTGTGTTTGTTGACCATACTTTAATGCATGTATTGGCCTTGTGTCTATACATACATTAAAGTGGGGGCTAGGGGGACCCCTTGAGCTTAACCTTGCCCAAAATAAGAGGGGAGGACTTGGGTGCATGTGCCCTAGTCTTGCCTTATTTTAGGTCAGTCCCAAATTTTAAGTGTCGGCTTGTGACCGTTATTGGGGTCCTATGCTGACCTGTAAGTTTGAATTTATAAAATCTTGGCGGGAGTGTTTGTAGTTACATATAAAATCATGTTTAGGCATTCATTTGAAAACTAGATTATGTTCATGTGATTTTGGCATCCTAAAGGTGATTCAAGGCTTTCATTTTGTTGCAAGAGAAAATTTGTGTGGTCTATGTGTTTGTGTTTACAGATTTGAGAATCCATTTCATCATGGAATCAAGAGCATCTTCCTCCCATGAGATCTTCACTACAAGGTAACATTTATTGTATTTGTGATCATTATTCATTTGGTTTTTGCCTCCACCTCCCTAGGCATGCACTCTATATCTGAAAAAGGTGTTTGAAAGACTTAAGTGTCCTTCCAAGGCTTGACTGAGGCAAGCTCCTAAACACCACAACCCCCTCCAAAAGTTTTGTGATTGCAAGTTACAGGTTGATGATACAGACAAACTGAAGTTGCAGGAGGGCATATTGGAGTGTCAAAATTATAGATTAGTGAAGAAAAGGACACCCTAGACTTGGGCGCCTCCTCCCTAGTCCTCGAAGTTTTGTGATGGGAAAATCTATGAAGTAGTAGAAACAGGTTGTAGACTGAGTTTCTAGATCCTGACAAAAAGTAGGGCCTTGGACTTGGGAATCCGCTCCTGTGTCCTTGACTTTTCCACCTCAGATCCCCAAAACTAGGTGCACTGTGATTTGTAATTTTACATCTTTCTACAAAAGCATTTTCCATCATTCATTAGTTTATTGTCGTATTTACATCATTAGGGTTTTGATGGATAATTAAAATAAGAGAAGAAAAATTGATAATCAAATACCTAATCCAAATTTCCCTACATTTGTAAGTGACCAAGGACCTGATAGTGCTCTGCCACTCCATCCAAAGGTCCTTGAATGTAAAGGGTGAAAGGAGGATTCAAACACTAAACTAAATAAATCCATTTTTCACCTAAACAAAATCTATAAATATAGCAGCAATGCTGCCATTGTAATTATCAAGAAATCATCAAGCTTTTATGCAATTTTCTATTCAATAATATATTCAATTGTTTTTATTTGATTCATTCTAATTCATTTTATCTCAAATATTTTATTTATTCAACATGGTATCAAAGTGCTCTTAAATCTTAGGCTGTAATTTGTGGGTTTTGTAGTACTGGCTGTGAATTATATAGGTTATGATTAGAGGTTGATCACCATCTTTTTGTGGCAAAGAAGAAAGAAATATTGCAGCAAAGAGAAGAATCAAATCAGTAAACAATTGGTGAGAGATTTCTTAAAGAGGGAATTTAACATAATGGATTCAATTGGTATTCCTTTACCTGCAATTAAATTAAACGGAAAAAAATATTATGATTTGGTGTGTCATATGGAGATTTTTCGAATGCTTCAAAATTGTTTTCAAATTGTTAATGGTAGTGAAAAAAGAACAACAAGTAGTGGAAAAGATCAAGAAGATTGGGATAAAAGAGATAAAAAGGCAGCAACATTGATCACGCATACACTTTAAGAAGAAGTTTTTCTAGAAGTTTTCCATAAGAGAAGTGGAGTTATAGTGTGGGATATTTTGAAAAATACATATGAAAATTTAGGTGATGTATGGATTCTAACTCTCACCACAGAATTATACAACATGAAATTATCAAATTCACAAAAGCTAGTCCCTCATCTAAGCAAATTAAAGAAAAAAAAAAAAGAACTTGCTTCCCTTGGAAAGGATATAGATGAAAAAGGTTTTGTGCAAATAATTTTACAATGTCTCATAGGATCTTATCAATCATTTATAAGAGGGTTAGATACTACTGATAAATTAAAGAATATAAAATATGAAGAGTTATGTGCTAAATTAGTGCAAGAGGAAAAATGTCAAATCGAATAAAGGGAGACATTTTATGATGAAGTTTTCATAATAAAAGGGAAACAAAATTACAAAAATACACAAGAAAATCATTCAAGAGAGAAAAATTGGATGTATGGCAATAGATACACTCCATCCAAGGTTTATAATAAAAGCAAATGGAAATGTAATTACTGTGGTAAGTTGGGTCACAAAGCAAATGAATGTTATAAGAGGATTAAAGATACAGAAAGGAAGACAAATAAGTTGACAAAAAACTTTGATTCTAAAAGTAATGCTCTTTGTATTGCACTTAAAGTAAATAATTCTTATAAGGATGATTGGGTTATTGATTCTACTACTACACAACATATGTCTTTTAATAAGGAACAATTTGAATCACTATGAAATGATAGCAATTTAGAGAAAATATATTTAGGGAATAACAGTGCTTTAGAAGTTAAAGGAACTAGGAATATTCAATTTATAATGGTGTGTTCAAAAATGTGATGTTAGTTCTAGAATTGAAGACAAATCTTTTTTTTTTTATCTCAAATTTAAAATCAAAGGTATAAAATAAAATTCTAAATTGACAAATGTTTAATCAAGTCCATGTGAGTAATAACTAGAAAGTGATTGCAATTGGTAAAATAGAGAAAGGATTATATGAATTCCAAGAATTTACTTCTAAATGTGGAAATGAGAATATGTGTGCTATTGCCAAATGTAATGATATGAGTAGGTTAGGGCATGAGCGTATGGGACACATCAATTATCCAAGCCTCAAGCTTATGGAGAAACTATATATGGTGCATGGGGTTCCAAAAATCTCATCAAGTCACAAGGTGTGTAAAGGATGTGCTATGGGAAAGAAACATGTGGAAATTTTCCCACAAGGTAAGTCACAGAGAGAAAAAACTCCTTTACATTTGGTTCATAGTGATGTAATGGTTCCTTTTAGAACACTATCACTTGTAGGATCAAGGTATGGCCTTGTTGAGACATGGATTAGCTAGGACCAGGCTAGGAGACCCAAGCACATGAGAGGTGTGGCTTAAGGTGGGCTGTTGGTGTTGGAAATAAGCCACACCTGAACCGACGATGGACTGGTCCAAGAGGGGCCAGTAGCTCAGTGGTAGAGCACTCCCGCAGTGAATGGAAGGTCCTAGGTTTGAGTTCTAGCTGGTCCATGTCTCAACATGGTATCAGAGCTAGGTTCAGGCTAGGAGCCCCAAGCACACGAGAGGTGTGGCTTAAGGGGGCTTGTTGGTGTTGGAAATAAGCCACACCTGGACCGATGATGGACTGGTCCAAGACGAGCTAGTAGCTCAGTGGTAGAGCACTCTAGCAGCGAATGGAAGGTCCTAGGTTCGAGTCCTAGTTGGTCCATGTCTCAACATGCCTCACCTTTATTGATGACTATACTAGAAGAACTTGGGTATAGTTTTTAAAAAAGAAGGATGAAGTGTTTGATAAATTTAAACAGTTTAAGGCATTGGCTGAAAATCAAAGTGGAAGAGCTCTAAAGATAATAAGAACAAATAGAGGTATGGAATATATGAACAAAGATTTCTTAGATTTTTGTAAACAACATGTTATAAAGAAGGAATCAACTATCTCCTACTCACCCCAACAAAACAGAGTTGTGGAAAGAAAAAATAGAACTATAATAGAAATGGCTAGATGCATGCTTCACTATAGAAATATAGAAGTTAAATTTTGGACTGAAGCAATTTGTACTACAGTTTATATTTTGAATAGAATACCTAATAAGGCAGTTTTGAAGATAACACTAGAAGAGGCATGGAGTGGTAGAGAGCCTACAGTATCTCATTTTAGAGTCTTTGGATGTAATGCATATGTCCACATTCCTGATGAAAAGAGGAACAAGATTGAAAGGAAAAGTGAGAATAGCATAATAGTTGGGTATAGTGAGGAGTCAAAAGGATATAGGTTATATAATCCTAAAACAAATAAAATTCATATCAAAAGGAATGTATGGCTTGATGAAGATATTGAAAGTGAACATTATCCTACATTACCTCACTTTCGAATATTGATTTAAGGAGATAAGTCTACTTATACTAATGATCAAAATCAAGGTGTGCAATCTTTTATAGGAGGAGAAGGAACAGAAGTTGAAGCATCAAGTGAAAGTGATGATGAAGACACACAGAAGACTAGAAGCATTCAAGAAATATACCAAGAAGGCCATAGAAATACATTTGCTAACTATGCTCTTATGACTAGGGTGATGCAGGTTGACACTCCAAGTAAATATGAGGAAGCAAAAGAAAAAGAAGAATGGAAAGAAGCAATGCAGGATGAATACAATTCTTTGATGAAAAATGGAACTTAGGAATTGATAACTCTTCAAAAAGGTAAAAGTGTGGTTGGTTGCAAGTAGACCTACAAAATAAAGTTCACATCAGATGGAGCTATTGAAAAATATAAAGCAAGACTAGTGGCTAGAGGATTCTCACAAATAGAAGGTATTGATTATACTAAAACCTTTGCTCTAGTTTCTAAAATGAGTTCAATTCATACAATAGTTGCTCTAGCTGCAAAATTTGGTTGGAAATTTTTCAAATGGATGTAAAAAGTGCATTTCTACATAGTGATCTTAAGGAAGAAATTTACATGCAACAACCACCTGGATTGTTAAAAGTGGTGAACATCTAATGTGTAGATTAAAAAAATCATTATATCATCTTAAGCAAGCTGCAAGGGCATGGTACTCCAAAATAAATGAGTACTTTATAGATTCAAGATTTAAAAGAAGTAAAGTTGATCCAGATGTGTATGTAAAACATAGTGATGATATAGTTGTTATTATTGTATTATATGTGGATGGCTTGATTATTATAGGAGATAACACACATAATATTGAAATAACCAAGAATCAACTAAAACAAGCTTTTGAAATAACTAATCTAGGGTTGATGCACTATTTTTTGGGTATGCAAGTATGGCAAGAAGAAGGAAGAATCATGTTTTCTCAAACCAAATATGCTCTTGATGTTTTGAAAAAGTTTAATATGAGTGATTGTAAACCATCTAATACACCATGTGAAGTAGGATTCAAATTGAGTGCCAACTCTATTCAAAAGGTGGATGGAAAATTAGATAGACAATTAGTTGGGAGTCTTTTGTATCTCACCATAACTAGACCAGATATTGCATATGCAATTCGTATTATATCTAGGTACATGTCAGATCAACACATTGAGCATTAGAAAGCAACTATGAGAATATTAAAATATATTAAAGGCACTTATTAACTTGGAATTGAGTACAAATATGGAGGAGAGCCTACTTTAGTTGGATATACAGATTCTGATTATGCAGGTGACATTGATGACATAAAATCAACTTCAGGATATATGTTTCATCTTGGGTTAGGACCAATTTCTTGCAGCAGCAAGAAACAAGCAACAATATCACTATCATCTACATAAGCTGAATATGTTGGTTCATCAAAAGCATCTCAAGAAGCATTATGGCTTAGAAGACTACTTGAAGAAACACAACATCCACAAGTTTGTCCAACTACTATATTCTGTGATAATCAAAGTACTATCAAGCTCGCAAAAAATCCAATATATCATGCTAGATCAAAGCATATAGAAGTACATCATCATTTTGTTCGTGATTTGATAGAAAATCAAGTGGTGGAATAAAAATTTTGTGGAATAGAAAATTAAATTGCTGACATATTTACAAAAGCACTATCTGAAATGAAATTTGTCAAATTTAGAGACTTGTTAAATCTCAAGGAAGTTGCTATATAGTAATTTTTTGTAATTATCTTCCCCAAATAAACATTATTGTGGGGTGTTGGAGATAATATTTATTTGATGGAATGTTCCAGAATATGGAAACTTTCATCTCTAAATGGAAACTTCCAATTTTTTCTTTTCGACATTTCTCTTAGTCATTCTAAGATATTCTAGAGATTTCCATGAATCTATAAATATAGCAGCAATGTTGCCATTACAATTATCAAGAAATCATCAAGCTTTTATGTAATTTGCTATTCAATAATATATTCTAGTGTTTTTATTTACTGCATTCTAATTTATTTTATCTCAAATATTTTGTTTATTCAACAATAAATTTTTCACCATCACAAATATTTTTAAATCTATTTTTCTTATTTAAGATTAATTTTAGAAGAAAAAAATTACCTTTATCATATATAATTTTTAAAAGTTATTTACAACAAATGTTGCATAATAAAAAGGCGAGTAAAATAAAATAAAATATTATTTTCTGAAAAGTGTGAGAAAGTGAAACAATCAAAACGTACGGGTTAATAAAAATAATGTTCTTAAAAGAACGTGAATACCATTTTAATGTCAACCGGCGAGGAAATTCTTTTAAGCAGGGGAACGGGACAACCACTTAGCACAACCTCGGGATTGCCCGTCCATATAATGTGTTACATATTCATTTTGGTTTCTCCGCATCGTTCTAGTCGATTCCGTGTTTACGAGGAGTCGTTTATCTTATTAAGGATACGGCTGAAACCAAAAAAAACCACTATTTGGGGCTTCAAACGGGTTTTTTACGGTGCGTTGTAAACAATTGGCTGGTCGAAACAGTCGAAAATGCCTGTACGGCAGGTCGAAGACTGGTGCAAAATGTTTGTACGGCAGGTCGAAGACTGGTGCACGTCAAAGAACTGAGTCGAAACATTCATTAGGTTTAGTCAACTGAGGCAGTCATGGAAGAAACTGGACAACGGGTCATTTACAACGCACCTGTCGTTATTTTACCACAAACAGTCAGCTCGTTATGAATTAAATTTCGTATATATTCGTTTATATTGCTTACAAGTAAAAGTAGGTTTGCGTTGAATTTGGGAGGCTAGGCTCAGAATAGTGTTGTGCCGAGTAAATACGAAATGGAATTCCATGCACCCAAATTTGGATTGCTGTGTACAATTCTTCTAGCGATGGGTTGCTTTTTGGAAGGAAACAATGGTTTGGGGGTTGGTGGGCACAGTGGGATGTCAGCAGTTCTCAGGAAGAACCGATTGCGTGATAGTTTACTCGACAAGTTAAAGAGACCTGGAATCACTAACTCTCGTGTTCCAATAATAAGTTTGGCCTCGTACGAGACATTCAACTATACCCAAGTTGTAGACCATTTTGCATACACGACAGAGAGCTATCAAACCTTTCCCCAGCGATATTTCATAGACAAGTCTCACTGGGGAGGCGCTCAAAACAATTCTCCCATATTTGTGTGGTTGGGTGAGGAAACTGACGTCACAAACGACTTATACATGGGCATCATGAAAGATCAGGCTCCTAACTTCAAAGCTCTTGTGGTCTTCATAGAGGTAGTATTACAGTTTCTTATCAATTCCGTATTCTGTGCGTGTTATATTAGGAACAACTTTAGTAGGTATAGTGATATTTTCTTGGGCTTGTGCTGTAATAAGTATGTTATTAGGGCTAATTGTGGTAAGGTATGTAGCACCGTTATTATGGAACATCAATGCCATTCGGGGGAGAGGAGGCGGCGTATGCAAATGCGAGCACAATGGGGTATTTCACATCGACGCAGGCCTTGGCCAATTATGCGACCGTCATTGTCCATTTGAGGAAAACATTAAACGCTGAGAATTGTCCGGTCGTCGTGTTTGGTTGTTCCTACGGTGGAAGTAAGTAGAATTTCTTTCACATGAACAAATATTCTGTGTTGGAAATAAGTAGGATTCAATCATTGAAATGGTATTGTACAGTGCTAGCGGTATGGTTTCGCCTCAAGTATCCGCACATAACAATAGGCGCCTTCGCATCATCTGCGCCTATCCTTTACCTCGACGACATCGCTGCCAGTTATCGTCCTTACAGCGTTGTCACCAACGTTTTCAGAGTATGTTCATTCATCTCATTCAGCTTAATCTCACCCTTATTATCATTAAATTTTACTTTGAGAATATGGCGCAGAATACAAGCGAAATCTGCTACAGAAGAATTAATGAATCGTGGGATATGATGAACAAAATTGCGTCTAGCGCTCAGGGCTTGCTAAACCTAAGCAAACTATTTAACACTTGCGAGTAAGTAATAACAACAACGCAATCTTCATATCTTACATTCAGCATACCTGTAATCAAAATCTCTTTACCGGGTATTACTGCCGCAGAAATATTACGGATAAGGATGCCCTGTACAAGCTGCTTGAATCAATGTACGTGACAACAGCACAGTTCAATTCCAAACAACTGGATGGAGTAAATAAGGTACCCAAGCCAAATTTTATTGCTTATTAACTTAATTCTATTATGTAACCTGGGCTTACTGCAGATCTGCGACGCCATCAATAGCCTACCTGGAGATGCAGACACTGTTAGTAGAATATCTGCTGCAGCAAAATTGTCAAAGGAAGTCCAATGCATGAATTTGAGTCAATTAGATTTTCCCGGATGGGACTGGCAGGTCTGTAAAAAATATTTCTCTTATTAGAATGAAATAAAATTAGGCTGCCCGTCTAAGAGCTTATTCTTAATCCGCAGACTTGCACTGAACTGGTGTTTCCAATAAGCAATGTTTCCGCCCTACCGCTTTGATATCAAGTCCTATTCCAGAGAATGCTACCTTAAATACGGAGTCCTGCCACGCCAACACTGGGCAACAACTGAATACGGAGGAAACGTATGTAAATTTTAATCTGCTATCCAATTTAGTCGGAATGTTACAATCAAGTTTTATCTTAGTCAAATTTTAATTGCAGTTAAACAGACACGGCAATTTGGTTGGGGATTGATTTTTATTAAGATAGCCTTGGTTATAATTAACGTGCAGGACGTAAGAAGAGTGTTGAAAGATTTTGGAAGCAATATCATTTTCTCCAATGGGTTAAGAGATCCATGGAGCACGGGAGGGTAAGTGAATCTTCTTCTCAGATTGCATGCCCATTAATATTTTTATTTTATCTTTCTGCTAATTCAGTTAATTGGGCATATTGCAAATGCAATTTCAGTGTGCTGGTTAATATTTCTGAAAGCATTGTAGCTATCACCACCGAGGAGGGTAAGTTGGTTTTATATGTTTATTTATTTATTTTGCAATGAAATAGAAACAGTATTATCTTATAAAAAATTAGAATTGAATGTCTCGCAGGAACACATTGTGAAGATATTGCATATCCAAGCGCTAGTGATGATCCAGTCTGGCTGAAAGAACAACGACGAAAAGAGATAACGATTATCCAAAAATCGATAAATGATTATAAAAACTAATTTGAATTGTTTGTTACATCCAACAATGACTTCTCCATTCAATGAAATCATTTAAAAGTGGTGATTATTAAAGCTCTTTGATGTCAATGAAACATCAGCTATAATCATCCATGCTGAATTCGTATCCTTTGGCTGTTTGATATTTTGATACTGTTAGACACTTGAAAGGGCATTAGAGCTTTACATTGTAATTGACGTTGCATTTTGTGTATTGTTGACATTCTCATAAAGGGGGCGAACATTGAGAATTTTAGAAATTAAAAAGTCTGCAGTAAGAGTATTTAAAGGTGTTATTGGATAATTTCATTCATCAAGTATTGTATTTTATTTTTTTTTGTCTAAGTTATTGTAGTACTTTGTTGACATAATTATTTATATATGTGTTTATCGACCATCCCAAAAACATTTAACCATTAGTTTGTATAATTATCAAATATAATATTTTAATAATTATATTAATACCCCAAGAAAAATAAGTTTGATTAAATGCATAATTAATAAATTTAAACAATAACAAAAAAAAAAAATTCTCTATAGTATAAATATCAATTAAAAGTTACTTTACTTTCTCAGTCTTATCAAATTAAAATTATATGATATTTGTACATAAGGGAAATGATCATTCCCCAACTTCATACAAGATTTTGTCATATGTTAATATGTAATTAAATTAAGATGTTCTCTTAAAATAGACAAAAAATTAAACGGAAATTGACATAATTGCACAAATTTCTACGTTATAATTTAATAAATTAAATTTTATGACTAATATATCATCCTAACTTAGAGACATAATTAAGATCAACTTTATCTTAATTGTTCATATTATAAATTACACAAAACATGATTATTTAGTCACCTTCAATTTCAACACTGCATAGCATTCATTCTCATATACTCTTGTCTGATTAGTTAATGATCTGTTTGAAATCCAAATGCAAAGCCACCAACATGTACCATAAGGTATTTAAATCAAGAGTATTTGAGTGTTATCAAGTGAGAGAAATACTGAAATGCTAAAAGCATATAGCAGCCGACAAAACAACAACATTTGTGATGGAACAATAAAATTTTCCTTATAATTAACTAAATAAAACTTTAAATAATGAATTTCAGCCATGAATTTTTTCACGACCCTTTTAGGATGATTTTTCTAACTTAATTTCAAAGCCTATTTACCAAAAATCTTAAACAAGAACATACATCTCTGTTCTCTAGATCTCATTTTGCATAAAAATTGAACTCGATAAATTTATTGCATTTCATATCTATGAAAATTTCTATTGAAGATATGTTAATATCTATACATATCTATGTATTTTTGCACAATATTCAAGAAAAACATCTTGTAATGTGAGAATAAGAGCATACATGTGGAGGAACCACACAATATAGTACTCCAAAAATACCATCCACACTTTTTGAAAAAAGGAATATTGCTATATCATGTGGAATGACATATTATGAATATTGAACATATGGTGGATGGAATTTTACAGGAGATCTTTTATATAATATACTAAATAGAGTATATGCCCCATTAACTTGTTTCCATGCACATATTAGTAAAAACCATAAATCACAAATATGTTAGCATGCAATAATATAATTACAAAAGTCAAATAAACTCAACTACAAGGTTATCAACAAACCCTAAAACTTACATAACAATTACTTTATTTGAAATAAACTCTCTTAGATGAAATCAGAGATTTCATCACAATACCAAGATACAATAAGGACAAGAAAACATTTGCTAACTTAAATTTTTTCCATGCATGTTCATTTCTAGTTATCTTGAGACTATCAAAAAATTCATTTATTTCATTCAAAATAATTTGACTTCGTTCTAGTAAAAATAATGAAAGAAGTTATTGACCTATTTGATGAGAGTATTGTTAGTGTATATTATTTTACCTCATGCATATTCCTTGTACATGGGTAAAATACATGTGGCATTAATCTTAGTTAGGTGTCCTCAATAGGTGTCCTAGGTTAATTGAGTCAACTTATCACCACTCCTTGAGTATTGGGATTGACTTCTGATTTGACCCAATGACTAAACCTATATGTACATGATTTATCTATAATCTAACTCACTTGATTTTGATGTGAGTATTCTATTAGTAAATTTTTATTTCTTAGATGGTATCAGAGCTAAACTAAATTAGTTTGTTGATTCAATTTTGGTTGAGCATGTTGGGATTCCTATTTTCAAGCCAAGTATTTGCAAAATCTTGCCAAATCCATAAAAAAGTTCCTCTTTGTGCCTTTGTTGTTGAAAACATTAGTTATACCTGATTTGAGACTATTTTGAAATGGGTTCGATCTAGAAAAGGTTTCTAAGTGTTTTCCTTTTTGAAGTACAAGGAAGAAGCCCACAAAATGGCTAAGCCAAAAGTTTCCTAGTTTTTCCTTTGTATTCTCCACCTTTTTCAAAGTTACGGAGTTTTAGGGTTCTCTCTTCAGTTGTACCATTCCTATTGGCTCCAAAAATTCTAGCTTAATAATATGTAAAAATTACCCAAGTGTTGCACATCTCAGAGGTCGAAGTGGTGGTCTTCCGTCTTCTTCTGAAGAAGCAGTAGGCAGAAGGCCTAATCGTCAAAGTCTGACAAGGATCCCAAAAGTTTTTTAATGTTTCAGGTGTCGATGAATGGGAGGTTTCTCTTCCTCTTTCCTTTTTGAAGACAAAAGCATGACGGCTCGATCGTTGAAGTCTGTCAAGGCTTCAAAAAGTTTCTAAGTGCTACGGATCTCAGAGGTTTGGGTGGTATTCTTCTATCTTCTTCCAGGGGAAGATGGAAGCATGAGGGTTTGATGACCGAAGTCCAATGAAGCTTCAATTTTTTCTAAGCGTTTCGGGATCAGGGAATTAGGTGGTTAATTTTCTTCTCTCTAAAATGCACAATGTGTGGTGAAGGCCCAATCTTTGAAACTCAATTGTTTCTGCTTGTTCCTTTTAGTCTTTAGAGATTGGGGTTTCCTTCTTCACCCTTTCAGAGCTCGATTGCCTGGTGGAAGCCTAACTGGTCAGGGACTGACTATTTTGCCTTCCTTGCTCCTTCCATTATTCAAAAACATAAGGAAATGCGGCAACAACTTCTAGGATCGCCATTAATGCAAAATGGGTAGTTGAAATTTATGTTTTTATTGTAGTTGGTGGGGTTGTTGGGGGTTTTCCTGCTGATTTCATCCTCATATCTAAGTTGTGAAGGCTATAAGGGAAAGATTGAAACTTTTTTCAAGGGTTAGTTTTCTAGTGGTGGTTGGAGGTTGTGCAAGTTTAGAAATATTTCTAGGGCTCCAAGTTATGCCATGTCTAGTTGCAAATAAGTAATGGGGTAGTGAAACAGATGAAAGATAGTGTGTAGTAGGGGTTGTGCAGAGAATGTCTCCATGATTGTTTGTATGTATTTAAAGTTTTCCTCTTATCACATTTGCTAATAAGTTCGTATTGGGCATTTGAAAATGTGACAACATTTGAAATATATTACAAGATTTGTAATTGACATTTGTTCCTTATATTTGAATGCATGAAGTTGGTTTTGGATTACTAAGTATGTTTGAAGCACAAAACCTAGAATTTGATATAGCATATGTTTAGATTAATTTTATTTGTTTCTTCTCCATTGTTTTATTTTCTACACGAGACTTTGTATCCCCAATTGGATTGGCACCGGTCTTGGCTCCATCAGACCAATCTCATATCATTTAAAACAACAAACAAACATTTACCAGTGGTTTAGGGGAAGAACCATCATTCCTATGCATGCATACTTGCACAATTTGTATTAGCTATATAGGGGTTTTGTGACAACTAGTTGTTCTTGGTTTAGTGATAGTTTTGGGATCAAGATAACAAGTTGGGTTTGGTTGTTCATTGGCTTTTAGTTGTTCATCTAGTTTGAACTCAATACCTATTAAGGTATACTCCTTGGAATATCCCTCCAAAGCCTAGCTGAGCTCAAAGTGTAGGGGATGAAACCCACTCCTATAGAGTTGACCTTCAACCCTCCATGCTTTGTTGATGGACCGATTATGCTTGCATGATGCTAGCCCTGGCCTTGTGAGTGTGATTTCATTCTAGGAAGTGGAGCTCTAGTTTTGGGTCCCAATAGAATAGGTGGTAATATTGTTAATTTCATTATTACATAAACATTATATTATTTTCTCATTGTTCTCTCTTTGTGACTATGTTCTCTATGTTTTTAAATCTACTTGGTTCAAAGGTATTGGAGGCAAGAGAAGTGGTTTAAATCCCGTGACAAAAAGTGCCTACAGAAATCGGTGAACACCTTGTGTTGAGGTCTGATGACCTATTAGGAAGGTCTAATGCCTTATTTTTTAAGGCTAACAACCTGTTTAGAAGGTTGAGTGGCTTGTTTTGAAGGCTGAGAAACCTTTTATCATGAGCCTTATTTATTTAGTGGTGGCCTCCATCAGAAATCCTCCACCCAACTCTTTGTAGCACCCTCCGCTCAACTCCTCATAGGTGTCGACAACATCACAACCTTTACACATAGATGCCTCAAAATTCACCTAGAAAAGGCTTGTGAAGGGAAATAGAGGTTAGATTTGTCACACTAGAAAGGAAATTCCATAGACAGAGGTGCAAACCTCCTTAGAAGGAGGTGTCACTGTACAAAGGCTGGAAGACTCGAGTCTGTAAGGTTTTATTTTGGTCACCATAGCATTATTTTGATGCCCCTACACCTCATTGGGCCACATCATGATGCATTTTGAACTACCATACTTGCATTTCATTGAGGACATACCTGCCAAACTTATAGGACAGTCAAGTGATGCCATAGCAGCTAGAGGGTGGAGTGTATGTAGGCTAGAGAGTCTACCCTCTACATTTCAGCACTGCCATTTACCCTATTATGGATGACCCTCATATTTTTGCCCAAATTGGGCTTTGCAAATCATTTAGGTTAAAATATTTTGCCTTAAAACCTTTTTTTGCAAATGCATATAAAAATTCTAGTGTAAGAATAGGCATTTTTTGTCTAAAAAACACTATTAAATATAAAGTGCTACATTTGAGGGGGGTCATTTAAATTTGGGGAAATCACTTTGAGAGGATTTGTGGTTTTAAAAGTCCTTGTATTTTCACTTGATGAAGATCAAGGGAGAGGCCCAAGTTGGCAGGAGGCCAAGTCTACCTCACATATAAAACCATTGTAACTCTTCTCTGCTTCCTAACTCCAATGAGTGGTTGGATGACTAGGCTCATCTCGCTAGAGGGAATTTTTTTTTTTTTTGTGCAAATGTATTCAATTAGGCCATTTACAAAAAAAATATTTCTGTCATAAACTTCTAATCAGTAGCTTGAAACTGAGCACTTTTTTTTTGCAAACGTTAATGTTTTCACATTTCCCATCTATTAGTCATATCTGCATTATAAAACACACTAAGTTTTAAAGTGCCACAAAATTGGGGGATCTAAATATTGAATAAGGGGGTTGCCTAAATGTGTTGATTTTCTTTGTGTAAAGGAATTGTTTTAATAAAGAAAGATGGTGACACACCTATATAATAATTTAAAAGAGTTTAAATAAGAAAAAAAAAAGACTTAGAGTCTGATCTATTCGACCAAAAAATAGGGTGGGAAACGCCATCGGAAAACATGTAAATACACAAAATGACTAAAAGACATGCATTACATCATAAACCTTAGTCTGATTTACATCCATGAGGATATTTTAGAGGGGGAATTGAAAACGGGAGGGTGAACTATGGTGTTATTGAAGCTCGTGGCGAGCCTAGTGTAAGATCCGAGGTGTGATGTTGGAGGAACCTAATCGCTATGAACACCTCCTTAACTCTGTCAGCCAATACTGTCAGATATTGGAAGAAATGTGCATTCAAAGCTCTATTTAAGACATTATAGCAGTCCCCCCTAAGTCCTCTTTGCATCACATTGTAGATACACGCTGCATGGTGTGAGGACTATAGGAGAAATCAGTCAAACATACCACCAATTGGAGCAAGCCCTTCCTAGAAATCATAATCCTCTAGGGCTGCCCTCCACCTTTTTGAGTTGAAGAAGGAAGGATGCACAAGCCTAAATCCAATTTCTTGAACATATTCATAGTCCAGTAAAATATCAAAGAGGTTAGAAATGAAGGTAACCGCAATCTCTGAGCCCTTGATCTTTTTGTTTGCATGTTAGAATAGGTAGTAGCCCAACATGTAGTAGATGGTGAACTCAACATTATCATAGTCGATATCATAGATCTCCCTCTTGTAAACTGTGTTGATTTCTCCTGTATACGTTGGCTCCACATATAGTGTGGGAAGCAGGACATGGAGATTAGCCTGCCAATCTGCCATAAATTTAAGCTTGGAGCTGATAAAAAGTAGGATGAAAAAACTAGAATTTGAGAGCGGGTGTGCTAAAACATCCTCCAAATGGTGATTAAATAGGATGGCTCCTCATGAGAATGGGAAGTATCCCCACATCATGGAGATTAAAACTGGTGTGTTGTGATGTACTCTTCTTTGTGTTACATGGCTCCTGTGATATACGCCTCATTGATGAGGTTGTATGGAATGACAGAGAAGCATTTACCTCATGGTGTGGACAAGACCTCTATAATGGATTTACATGCTTGTTATTGTCTCGATTCTTACTATTCTATGATCCTTGGGAATTAATTGATCGTGGCCAAAGGATTATGCCTAGATTTGGTTATGAATGGAAGTATATGGCGTCCTCAAGTGTAATACCTATCAACGGATCCATCCATAAATGCCTTCCATGCAAGAGCACTCCAATGGTCCTTAGACATGACAAGAGGTGGATTGCATTACTCACCCACTTTGTGGCTGATGTAGATAAGAGGGGTGACAAGACCTCTGAGAATGCATTTTGCATTTAGTCTTTTCGTTGTAAGGTGACATCTCTAACACGAGTAGGTTGTCCACCTGGTCAAGTCCTTTTAGGTAATTTGGAGAGAAGACTAATCTGGTAGCCTTTTGGTTGATAGCCACATTTTCTAACTAATTTGCCACCTGATTCACCTCCATGTAGCAATGAATAATCTAAAAATTGTCAAAAGAAGTTAGTAGCATACTTGAATGTTGGATTAAATAATCAATTTGCCAATTGGGAGTCTATCTCTTTTTAATGGCGATTATGATAATATGGGACTCTCCCTCAATCTAGATGTTCTTTAACATGTACACAATAGCTAGTCTGATGTCATTGAGGAGAGCTAGAGCTTATGCATGGTTATTTGTGCCTTGTGGGATCTTTGTCACTTTTGCCACCACTTACCTTCCATAGGTGTCTCTGGTGATACATCCTATACCAGATGGTCCCGGGTTGCCTCTACACGCTTCAGCTATATTTAAAATAAAAAATGGATCTACGGGTGGTATCCATCTGACTGAGAGCCATGAAATTTTGTTTAGGGAGGTTTGATTCTTAGGTGTCACAAAAGGGAGTTGTAGTTGGTTCCACTTATGAAGAGTTTGACTGTCCCACTTTATGAACTTTGTACTAGAGGAAGCTCTGGACCTTACTCTAACATTCACAACTTTTGCAATGGCTGAATATATATCTGCTAGGACCTTATCTATGGGTCATTTAGTCTTCCTGAATATCCTAAAATTTCTTTCCTTCCAAATCCCCCATATCACCATACACGAACAAACTTCCCATAGGCATGCAAGTGTGGAGTCCTAGTTCAAGATTGGCCAAACTCTTGAATAACTCTAGCACTAATCTGGGTAGTGGAGCACTCCAATTAAGATTTTCCTTGCACCAATTCCAACATTTGATGTTGAATGGGACCATTGGAGGAGTGGGTGATTTATGTCCTATTCTTCACAAAAGACAAAATTAAAAGTTAGACAGATGCCAAGCTTGTTAAGTATATCCCTCATTAAAATTTTGTCATTTAATGCTAGCTAAGAAAAAGCCACCACTTTTGGTAGTGTATTCGCATTCCAACAGAGATTGTAAAGCCAATCTGATTTTGAGGAGGTGGATAAACATATATATCCCTATTTGACTGAATTATTTTCCTAAACTATCTACACTCCATACAAGCTTATTTTCAAATTTGCTTTTGAACACCTTTCTATTTGAAAGGATGTCTTGTAGAATCCTCTACTACTTTGAAGGGAAGGTGCAACTGTCAAATCTTTTCCACTCGATTTCACCAAATCTACATTCTTGAGTTGGTCACTAATAATCACTAATCTTAGTTCCCCAATGTTGTGTAAGATAGATCTTTGCCTCAACAAGGTTCATCCTTAAGGATAATTTTGTCCATCCATTCCATGAGTCCTCCCAAAAGTTCACCGTTTTACCCTCATGTATGAGCCATGATAGATGTGTCCCAATCAGATCTCAGTTATTTATAATGAAGTTCCAAATCCTTGAGCCTCTATGTGTGTCTTTCACCATGAAGATTCTCTCCCTATCATTTGAGTCCAGATATTTGGCTTGCATGAGTTTAACCCATATTGCATTTTGCTTTGTGTATATGTGCCATGCTAACATGGCTCCCAATCCCTGATTCTAAAATATTAAATTGAGGATGCCTGCTCCACCCATACTTTTGGGTTTGCAAATTTTCTCCCAAGCCATAACATGAATTTTCCTTCTCTCTATTGTCCCTTTCCATAAGAATTATGTAAAATATTTTTTCATGTCTAATATAACTCCTTTAGGCACTTTCAGGTATGAGAACATATATATATATATATTGAGATGGCTACTAAAACAACTTTTAACATAGTCAACCTTCCTGCTAAAGATAACCATTTCCCTTTCCATGAATTGATTTTGTTCTGAATGGTCTAAAGGATTTTGTTCCACAAAGCTAGTTTGTTCACACATTTGAACCTAAATAGCTATTTGGTAATTAATCTTCTTTGCAATCTAAAAGTTTCAAGATACGTTGTTGGACCTCTAGAGCTGTATGAAAGAGAAACACTTTTGATTTTCTCAAATTTACTCTTTGGCCTGAAGCTTCACAATATGTGGTGATGGTGTTCTTGATAGACCTAGCTTCCTCTATTGTGGTGACACCAATAAGCATGGTATCATCTGTGAATAGTGCGTGTGAAAGGGTCTTGCACTCCTCCAATCTCAATACCTCTCCATAATTTATTGGCATTGATTTCCCTAATTTTCCAAGTGAATCCCTTGGCCATGAGAATAAAAATATATGGAAGATAGGGTCTACTTGGCGAATACCTCTCGAAGCATCAAAGACCCTGGCCTAAATGTCATTGACCAGAACTGTGAATGACGTGCCTAAAATGCATGTTAAGACCCATTTGGACCATTGGCGTGAGAAACCTAGCTTAGAGAGGACTTCTATCAAGAAGGTCCAATCAACCATGTCATATGATTTATCCATGTCTAATTTGATTACCATCGAGGAGATCTTTTTGGCTTGAATGGAATGGATTAACTCATTTGTAACTAGGGCCCCTTTTGTTGTCCCTCTGCTAGGAACAAAGCCTCCTTGTTCTTCTAATATAATGTCTAGGATTATTGTGGCCAATCTTAGAGCCATAGGCTTTGTAATAATTTTTTAGACTAAGTTATTGTTACCAATTTTCTCTACAGCCCAAATTGCTAGAGCTAGAGTACATTCAGTTCTTTTTAGATAAGAAAGTTTATTAACATTTGCCTGATATCTTGTTTGCGTAGTTGGAGTGTTTGAGATATTCAATTATATTGTTGTTTATTTGTTCAAATAGAGGAAAAGAATTTTTAGTTCATCATTTATTTGCAGAAGGTTGCTTGAGAGATAAGTTATTTCATTTCACTAGAATGATTATTCATTTTACAAATGAGATACATAAAAGAAATAAACATTGCATTGAATGAAAACATGATAGATCAAATGTCCCACACAAGTCATGGGAATAGATGAACAAGTACAGATATAAGAAATATCCTATGCATCTAGAGATAGGAGTTAAAGATTTTCAGAGTCTTCCTCTTACACTGAGAGAGTTGTACTTCAGTTTTTGTACTCATTATTCCTTCTAGTTTATAGAACAACAGTTTTCCTTCATTTCTATACTCATTTGCAAACTTAACTTTATATTGCATTGCAATAGCTATTTATCATCTATTTTATCTAAAGTTTGTGATGGTTATGCTAGTATTTTATTTGATTTATGTTGCATGTTGTCTTCAAATGAACCTTCATGTGAAATATTAATGAACTAAATATAATCAAGGGGTTGTGAGAGTTATAGTTCTGCGAACTGATTGTGAGTAAGATTTGGTAGGAGTTTTAATTATTGGTGCATCACCTTAGGAGTTAACTTCAGTTATTTGTTTCATTTCAGTTCACCTTCTCACCCTTTTCCCTCTGTAAATCATTTAGAATAGGAAAAATCATTAGGAGAACCAGCTCACTCTGGAGGTTCACTCCAAGTTTAGGCGACCCACATGCTTAGGAGTGTTCCCATGTGTCAACAGATAGTTAAGTTGAATAACTTAGCATAGCGTGCATATCTGATTGATAACAATTTTTGGCATGCCCAATGGGACTCTGAAAGTATTTTTAGAGAAGTTTTTAATTCTTAAAGTTATTGTTCTGGTATATGTAGTAGTGTTCTAGCCTTTGGAGGCTTTTTACAGTATACTTGGTGACTCAATTTTCTCTGGTCTTACATGCAGAACTAGTGCATTCATCTTATAAAAACTACATTGGGATAGATTGGATTGTTTTAGTCCAGTAACATGTTCACATATCACTGATATTTGGTGTCTATGTCAGTGATCTTAGCCTTTGGAGGTAGAAAATCAAACACATTTGGTGACTCCAAGTTTGAATCTACTGGTTTCGGTAAGATCAAGTGCTAGTATGTTACAAAAATCATCTATTCATTCCATTTTCCAGCCTTTATATGAGTAGAAATGTCAACTTTTCATAGCCAACATGTATACCCATCCCCATACTATGAAAATGCCACTTATCCATCTCCATGTCATCCATATCAAACCAATTATTCTGCTATTTCTAATTCCATTGCTTTTCAAAATCAGCATGCACAACATAATTGCCACCCACCCACCCCTGCTTAGCCTCTTTACTAGTCGTACATGGTAACCATAATACTAGTTTTAGTCCAAATACCAAGGATGCTTACAACATACCCATTCCTGTCCAATCTCCTAGTCAGCCAAAACAGTCTAAAATGATGGATCTTAAAGACATGATTAAGGACACTCTGATAGAATTCATGCAGCAGATAGAGGAGATCAACAAGCAACTTGAGTATAATCGGTAACAGGAAGAGATGGCTTATCAAGCGTACCTTCATGAGCAGGAGTTTGAAGCATTAAGGACACAATTTGAGTGGGAGATAACAGTGAAAGAGGAGAAGATGAGAGTTTTTCTCACTCAAATACAAAGGCATGAAGCCCAAGTAGCTCATATCATCCCAGATCAATCTATCCAGGAAGAGGTTTGTAAATATCTTCCAAGTTGCAAACAAAATGAACCTCTTATTCTTGCCAAGGTTAAGATTCCCAGTTTTAGAAATCCTTTACCCTTGTGATGACCTAGGTTGGTACAGTCTGAACTTGTTATGCTTCAAAACCAACCACTTGAAGAATCCTTTTCCCTCCAAGAGATTGGTTTTGAATGCAAACAAACTCCCTAGGAAATCAAAATCCCAAGTTTCACAAGTTCTGATTTTTCTCAGGAGCTTGTCTACATTCAAGACCAACCCATCAATACTTAGTTTCAGCCATATCAAGAACCTGAACCAAGTCATCAGACTTTTGAACAATCATGGTAGCCTTCTTGGACTAGGTATCTCGGTTATAAAATGTTGAATCTTGTTAAGTCTACCCCTCCCAAACCAATTCAAAATCAAGAAGTAGAAGAGATAGCAAAATCTGAACCAATCAAGATCCCAAGTTGGTGTGGTGGATGAGAGAAAAAGGTTAAAGAGCCCAAACCAGTCAGAATCCCAAGTTTCAGTCCAGCAGCTGAAGGCTCTTGCAGTCTCTTTTCTGCCACCAAATTAGGAAAATTAGAAGTGGAGCAAAAGGATTCTATTGTTTGTGCTGCCCTCCCAGCTGATTATAAGAATGATGCATATGAAGAGGATGCTAGTTCACACCTAACACCAAACCCTTTGAATTTTGATTCATTTGAAATTTTTTCTAATGTTGTTCACAAGATGCATGAAAGTAGGGTATAGAGGTCGTCGGGCGAAAGTCTTCGGTTGCAAAGATAGCATGCCCAAGTTTCATCAGAGAAAACACTGCATGAGGAGGAGGAATATGTTGTCTTGTTCAAATAGTTACCTTGTTTTGTTCAGCTAGATGAAGAAAACATGCTTATACTAGAGATAATAGTTTTAGAATAGCATGAGGATCCTCAACAATACAAGGAGTAGCTAATTGAAGCTAAGCAATCTAACAATGGGGTCTTGGATCAAGAAGAAGAGTGTAAGCCTGTCGTGGAACTTACACAACTGGCTGGAAGCTGTCATGAGGTAAAGGACATCCCCTTTTCATTAAAATATGAGGAAAATTGTGAAGAAGATTTTCTTAAGGTCTCTGTTGCGGACTTAGTTAATGTGTAAGAGATTGGTGTTGAGCCTTAGTTTATAGTTGATTTGTTTGATAAGCTTCCTAACTTTGAGTGTCAAAGGGAAAATTTATTTATAGTTAACTCTATGTAACTCATAACTGATTGTCTGTGAATATTTATTTCCTCTCAATATTGTTCATTTCTTTACCTCTGGTAAGAATTTGTTAGATTTGTGTAAATGATCAACTGTATTTCTTTATTTTGTGCATTTTCTCAGTTCTGTGAGAGCTTTCATATTCAAACCTGGTGTATCACCTCCATTAATTTTTATTTTTACCCCTCTTCTTCTTTTCATAAATGGTGGATAGATTAGGTTTAGTCTTAGGAATAGCTAAATCTCTTATTCAACAATGGAACTATTCTCTCTCTAGAGATTTGATCTCCCTGTAGGGTCCTACACTTGGAGATCATCTCAATGTTTCACTAGATTATTGGAGCCCTAAAAGCCTTCAACACAGGGTGCAAATCCAAGTGACAATAGGTCCCACCTTTAGTGTCTTACCAAAGACCTAGAGGCACATGACCTGTGCAACCTAGGACCTCCCAAACATCAATGGTTTCTTATGTTCCTCATGCCTCTTTGGAGTCTAGAGGAAAGCAGGCCATGGTGCAAGGCCCTTCCCCTTCAGTCCCTTAGTCCTCAATGGTAGCCTTTATTCCTCCATCCCCTTCAGTGCCTAGAGAAAGGAAACCCTCATTGAGAGACCCTCCTTCAACAATACCCAAACCTTTGGTGGTTCCTTATGTTCCTCCGCTTGCTCCCACAACAATGGAAGGAAAGGAGCTCATGTTGGGAGACTCCCCAGTTCCTCCTTCAGATGCTCTAAACCACTCTAGACATAATCAACTTGTGAGAGATTGTAAGCATTGTCATCGTACAACTCATGAGCATGTGTCCAAAGAGGAACTCCTTTCCTCTCTAGTGCAGCCAACCCCTAACCCAATCCCACAGCATCAACATAATTCTCTCCCATCTCCCACTCCTACCCCTCCAATTTAGCCAAATGTCAACATCACACCTAGTACCATTATCTTAGAGCCACTCCCACTATAGCATACCCAACACCATGTATTCCCTGATGTCTTACATCCTACTACCATAGGCATGGGCATTCCACCACTACTGCCTAAGTGTAAGCATGGGCATTATCCCACCCCATCCTTTTAAAGACCCAAGCGCATGCCACCCTTGTTACCACATAGTCCTTTTTCTTCATCTATCTAGGTTGTGAAGACTTCTACTCCACCAATGGCCACCGATCCTCACAATCCTGCTATCAGCATTGAGTAACCAACTATTGTCATTAATTCTGATGGCAACCTAGATCCATTTCCCCCAAGGAAGATATAAATATAAGTCCATGGAAGAAATACAATCCCTATCCTTGATGGTCACATGATCGATGGACCTCGCCTTCAGTGAGTTCTACCACGATTCTCCCTTTGATATTGATCCTTCGTGTGATGAACTAGGCACTATGCCTAGAACTACCCTTGATGTGGTTCCTCTAGTGGCCTATCCTCCATCCCTGTATAATGAGCAAGATTGGGAGGCGGATAACCTGCTAGAGCCTAACCCTTGAGTGTAGTCCCTTCATTCATCTGTGTTTATTTCTGGTTTACCTATGTGTTTTGTAATCCCCATATCTAAGTATGGCGTGACTTTTTATTTGTTAGCTAGATCCGTAGATGACCCTTGATGCCCTTGTAGGCACATGGATATAGGGGGAATGGAAATCTCATGATATTCCTCTATATGTTGTGTTTGAAAATTTTCACATTTTTCTAATGATGCAAAGTGTTCGATGATTTAGCATCCTTCCATGTTAACCCAAAATATTTATTTTGTCTTCTTGTGACAATTCTTCCTTTGTATTCATAGTTCTACATGCTTAGGAGGATGATGACAATTACAAAAATTAATTACAAAAATTGTCTCACATAGATCATGCTATATATTGTATTGACTCCAAGCACGTATATCCCTTTGAGACTGATCTCGCTTGTCTTATGTGACACCTTGTTGCATTGCTCGATGTCATACCATGCTTACACAAGCCTTTGTGTACCATGTCTGCAGCATCACCTTGGTTGTCCTACTTGGGGGAAACCCCTTCATGAAGTAGCTCTTTGGAACATATCCTTTAGCCATATGCTTCCTAAAATCTCTCGTACCTTATTCCCTTTTTTACCTTAAAATCAATTGCTCATCCAAGATGTAAGCAATTATTTTAAGGTGGGGGCATACATTTGCTATCTCTCACACTAAACCAATGGTATACTCTCTATAACACTTTTTATAGCATATGTGGTCCTAAATAGACACATTTCTTTAGACTGACCACCTTTATCTTGAATTACCTAGCAGACAATGGATCTTGCTAGTCATGTAATCTTTAATTTTTTTTGACATGTAGCACACCTAGCAAAGCAGTGCTAGTTTGTGATGCATCATTTCCTATCAACATTTCCCATAAGCCACCTAGCAAACAACAGACTTTGCTAACTCTAGTGACCTATCGAAGCTTTTCGGTATAGTTCCTAATAAACAACAAACTTTTCTTGCTTTAGAACCATACCCTTGTATTTCTTCCTTCTTTGTGTGTTTGTATTAGATTAATGTGCATTAAACCATATTATTTGTTAATTGCAAGGGTTTCGACAAATAATATTCAGTCTAAACCTCCTTTTATCATCTTTATATATGGATGTGTGTCTAACATCTATTCCATGTGTAGATTTTTTGACGTAACACTATTGTTTAGTGGAATCCTAAGTTGGGGGTTTCATTTGTCTCACTTAGTAACACTCTGGATCCTCTACAATACTCATAGGTAGAAAGGGGTTGCTCTTTTTTTTTCATATTATCTACTTTAGCTTGCATATGCCCATATCCATACACCCACTAAAGTGGGGGCTAAATGTAGCATCATAAATTGTGCTCACTCACAACTTCATGCTTTACTTGGTACTCACTTAGTGCCCACTCCCTTTGTGTGTTTTCCAAATGCTACTTTGACTATCTCTGGTTTCTATACCCCAAAACTGTAAAAGTACCTTAGCCTTGGCAATGTCTTGAGTGATCTAGCCTATTTTAGAATTGAAGTTGCATGGACCCAAGTGCTAAGTGTAGATATCAGTACCACATGCTAGTGTCCCAATAATGTTTTCTAGTTCGTCACCCATTTTTAGAAGGTGCATTTTTGCTTGTGTGGCACTCTGAGCTTTTCCTAACGCCTATCCATACCCCAATAAATCCTTTCCCAACTTTTCAATCCCTTTCCTCTTCTATAAAACCTTTCCACTTTTCCATTCAAAGCATTTAAATCTTTCTGTAGAAAAGCTCTGCTAAATTTGCCATCAAAATCTTTCTATAGTGAAGCTTTGTCGAAATAACTATTGAGCTATTATTTTTCTTGCCTCCTTGCTATTGCATGTTATCTTTCTATTGTAGGTTACTGATAATCATCTATTGATGTGATTCATTCGCATACTTTGTGTTGTTCAAGAAGTTCTCATTAAAGATTACTATCCTCTGGAAAACAAAGCCCATTTTGTTCCCTTACATGGTAGTCTTCCAAGGAGACTCTTCTAATCCTTTCTCAACCCTTTATCTATTTCATTTAGATTAATATTCATATTTTTATTGAATCTAGTTTCTTTATTACAATCTTGTTTGTCACTCCTCACCACAATCTTAGATACACTTAAGATTCAAAGCACACACACACACACACGTGTGTGTGTGTGTGTGTGTGTGTGTGTCTGTGTGTCTGTGTGTGTGTTGTTGAGATAGAAACACCAAAAATGATGTTTGACTGAGCCAAACCTCTATACAGCCCAACCTTTTCCCCCTTTATTGTGATTGTGTGTGTGTGTGCTTTGTTGAGATAGAAACACCAAAAATGATGTTTGACTGAGCCAAACTTCTATACAGCCCAACCTTTTCCCCCTTTATTGTGATTGTAGGTCATGTAAGAAGAGGTGCCGAATGCATGAGTATTTGTCCTCTCTCTCCCTTTCCTCGTCAATTATTCTATTTCATATTTCCTACATCATTCTTATTTGTTTGTCTTGTTTATCAATTTCTGTTAACTAATAATTATACTTGTCAACAAGGATTTGTTGAAATCCATATAGAGCACCTAGCGTAGATGTCCATTCATTATGGTATCGTCTTGGATAGTGGACTCCACCTTCTAGTGGCAAGTTCCTTGAGATCTATGTTTTTCATGTCTATACTTGGATTTGTGAATTTTTTTGTTTATCTTTGCATTTCCCCTATTTTTCTCTAGTATAGTAAGTTTAATCAATAATGTTTGATCATTCAATTTTGATTACAACAAAAGGATATAGCTCATGTAGTCTTACTTTTCCTAATTGGATAGTAGTAAGGAAAAACACCTTCAGTGGCTAGTGTCCTAATGTTCAATAGGAATTGGTTCTGATTAAGGATAGTTTAGTTAGAACCATATTTTCTATTAAACACTTTGATCATGAGAGCAATTAGGGTACATGCAAAGCTTAGGGAATTCAAAATTTGAAAGCGATTGTGCCAAAATATCTATCAAAATTGAATATATATGTGATCATTAATTGACAATCGTGCGCCATTAATGTAGCTTATAAAGTGTGTTGCACATATGCTACCTAATGTTATCATTGATGTGGTTGTCATTGATGTCAACACTCAGTTTAGAACACTCAGCTTGATATACTATGATGGTGTACTAATAGTGATGATTGTTAATGTTCATGGCTAGATGTCATGCCTTGTTCAATGTCAATTAAATTTGTGTTAAGTATGCTTGTTGTCAGCAGAGATGATATCATGATGATATATTAAGATGGGAATTATAAGCATTAAGATGATGATTAGAAGTAATTCTGAGGCTGAAGGGATGATGTTGATGATATGTAGCATATTGTAAGCTTTCTCCTATCATTCCTAAGAAAGTATGTGTTGCTACAAGAAGACTCTGGTCTCTGGATGTTGGTGAAGTTTTGTCTATAGGAAGTTACCTAGAAGACTGCCTAGTAAAATGCTCTGCATTCCTCCGCATTTGAAGATAAGCTCATGTGGTTTAGAAGTAGAGTTCAGTACATTGTGAAGGTGTTATATCCAAGAGGTCAAGCCATTATACCTTCAGCAGTGAAAGTTACAAGTGACAGAGTTCTGGTTTGTGCCTCTGGAAGAGTGAAGTGATGATGAAGGCTTGTTGGAATGCTTCGTATTCCTCCGAGTGTGAAGATTTTCTCATGCAGTTTTGTGAACATGATCAAATATGTTCAATGCATGATAATTTGCAATATCAAGAGATTTGGTGGTGCACAAGTTCAATTTTCCAAATGATACTGAGCTACAGATAGTTCTGGATGCCTAATTGTTCTCTGAATACATGTTAAGGTGTGCGCCAAAAAGTTATTGTTGTGTGGGTAATGTTGACTCATCTAGGAGAAGAATAAGTAATGTTTAATAAACCATGAGTACCACTAAGATTGTAATGACTGATGTGCTACATAATTCATGTTTTCTTGCTTAAGGGAAACCTAATTGAATTTTGTAAAGCATGCGGATGTTATTCTATGAAGGATGATACTATGAAGGATGCTCATGACTAGGTTAAGCATGTATCAGAATTTGCAAGGCAAGTTTCTCTTCCTGGAGTTGCGTGTAGTTCATGTTAAGGCTTGCCCTACACATTTCATATTGTGTGATCTCTGGCCGACTTGTAGTTGTAATATTCTTGTTGTCTTTGGCTGACTTGTAATGTAATCAATATAATATCATGTATATATTGTAAACCTAGTTGATCTAGGTAAGGTATGATTGCAAATAAGAGTGTGAAGTGAATATGGTGTGTAATGCATTATGATGTGCAACTAAAGGAGAAAGAGAAGAAGCAATAAGGCCTGTCTTGATTCATCTTGAAGACATTTTTCAGATAGGAGGGAAGTGAAGAATGTGTCTAACTAATTGTTGGAGGTAGTGAGCCAAAGGCAAAACTTCTTGAAGGCTGAAAGCAGTGAGTTAGTAAGCTGCAGAGAAGACATTTGAAGAAGTTGCAGATGTTGTCAAAGAAGAAGAGCAATCATCAAAAGAGCAGTGTTGAAGCAGAAGTGCAATCATCAAAGGAGTGAGCTTCATTGTCAGCTTCGGGCAGTAGAAGAACTGTCATGTTGTAATCATGTCTAAGTTTATTCTCAGTTTAGGGAGTAGTTGTTTCCTTGGATTTTATTTGTAAAACAATGTCTGTAGGGAGTTGTAGCTTCCTTGGGAGTGACCCTAAAACCTTTCTTCAGGGAGTAGCAGCTTCCTTGGGTTGAAGCCCTAAAACAAAGTCATCAGGGAGTAGTAGCTTCCTTGGGTTGTAGCTCTAAAACAAAGTTATAATTTTTATAGCAGTGAGCTTCATATATTGTAAGTTAATCCTCATCGTGGTTTTTCCCTTTTGGGGTTTTCCATGTATATGTGGTGTTATGTGTTGTTGTGCATTGTGTTGATCTTTTTTGTCTTTGTTAATGCTATAGAGTTTAAGTTTTGATTTACTCTGGAGGATTTAAGATTTGTTTGGATACTGATTCACCCCACCTTCTCAATATCTGGGTGTGTTCAACAAAGCGTGGGTGGAAATCTGTGCAAAACTTATACTTTGAAACTTGGTTCTAGAAACCCAAAGTTCCCGAGCAACCCGAAAGTCTGACACATAACAAAGGAAGAAACGTGGGGTTAGAGATTCAAAAAGAATCGAAACCTTAAAGCTAAGTTCCGAAGTTCCAAAGTTCTTTGGAAACTCAAACTTTCGTGACAACACAAAAATAAATGTCAGGTTGAGAACCAACGCCGAACTCGACAACCCGGGAGTTTGAGAAACCCCAAAATCTGGAAGAAAAGGCCCAAAACTCTAAGGGAAAACGCCAAAAACAAGACTAAGGAAAAACACAAAGGGCCCCGAAGGGACCAAAACACAAAACACTACATAAAACCAAAAAAATGAAGAAGAAAATACAACAAACAAAAAGGGGTCCACAAATTATTGAAGTAAAAAGATGGGGTGTGTATGCAAGGCATAACACCCTCCACGGAAAAATAGATGTTCTTTAGTACCACGTCAGATGCATCAAATCTCCCAATTTGGAAGCTAATCGGCACTGGCTATCGGTGTCTTGACATAAATTTACCTTCATCCAGTCGCCCAGATGGGCTACGAGACCTCCTCTACCCAACAAGAGGAGGGGAATCTCGATGAGTAGTGACAGCTAGCTGCCCAGAAACAGTTGAATTCACTGGCTGAGCTTTAGGCATTTTCACCACGCTTGATGCTCCAGCATCGGCGGACATTGAAACATTTGGAACCCCTCGGGCTCGTGGTCTTAGAGGGGGCGTAAAGGAGCTAGTGTTTTGGGCCTTGCAGCTAGCAACTGTAGACCAACCTTCATCTTCTTTTGCAGGAGGAGCCGACCCAGAAAAAGGTTGAGCTGAGGGCTTTGGCCGCTGAGAGGCCAAGAAAACAATCTGGAATCTTATGTTCGTAAGACTTGCACCGATAACAGATGTTGAGTAGATTGATATATTGGATACGCTAAGAGTGACGGGTTGGACCAAGCTGAATGTCCATTGTCTCCTTGAGGAATTGACGAGAACGATGTATACAACACATTACTTACATATTCGTTTTGGTTTCTCTGCATCGTTCTTGTCAATTCCCTGTTTACGAGGAGACATTTATCTTATTAACTATACGGCTTGAAGTAAGCGACCACTATAGCCGGCCCTGTCAACATAAACAGTTAGCTCGTTAAGCACAAGGACGGGCCATTTAATCTCTTCCCTGAAATATTGGATTTCGTATATATTCGTTTAAATTGCTTGCAAACAAAAGGTGGTGTGCGTTGACATTTTGGAAGCTAGGCTGAGAATAGTAATACGAAATACGAAAGGGAATTCCTTCCATCGAATAGTAATACAATTATTCTAGCGATAGGTTGCTTTTTGGAAGGAAGCTATGGTTTGGGAGTTGGTGGGCACAGTGGGATGCCAGCAATTCTCAGGAAGAACCAACCGCGCGGTAGTTTTCTGGAGAAGTTAAAGAGATCTGGAATCACTAATTTCATGTTTCAAATTTAAGTATGGCTTAGTGCTGATCTGGGATCAGCACTAAAGCACAACCCCGGGAATGGGATTGACAAGATTTTTATCTAGTTAATTCCGTCCGTATAAGACGTCGTCCTCCATAAATTATTCACATATTCGTGAAGTTGTCTGCATTGTTGTTGTAAATTCCGGGTCTTGTTTGTTCTTGTCAATTACGTGTTTATGAGGAGTTATTTTCATTATTAATTCCGTTAATATGATAGATTTCCCTTTAAACAATACGGCTGAAAGTATATGATAGTTATTATAGACTTCCCTGCAATATTAAATTTGGTATATAATTGTTTAAACTGTCTACAAAAGATATGTTTGCGTTGACATTTTTGTTATTACCTTCCATACGGCTAAAAGTATATAAATGATTTTGATAGATTTCCCTGAGATATAAAATTTGGGATATATTCGTTTAAATTGTTTACAGAAGATATGCTTGCGTTGAAATTTGGGAAGCTAGGCTCAGAGTAGTGTTGTGCAGAGGAATACGAAATGGAGTTCCATCCAATGAATTTTGGATTTCTGTGTAAAATTCTGCTTGTCAGCGTTTGCGTTTTTGACGGAGGCTGCGCTTTGGGAGTTGGAGGGCATACTGGGATGCCATCAATTCTGGGGAAGAATCGACTGCGTGGTAGTTTTCTGGAGAAGTTAAAAAGATATGGAATCACTAATTCTCATGTTTCAAGTCTAAGTATGGCGTCGTACGAGGAACACAACTATACCCAAGTTATAGATCATTTTGGATACACGCCAGAGAGCTATCAAACCTTTCCCCAACGATATTTCATAGACAAGTCAAACTGGGGAGGCGCTCAAAACAATTGTCCCATATTTGTATGGTTGGGTGCGGAAGATGACATTACATACCACTTACCGGAGGCCATCATGATAGATCAGGCTCCTAACTTCAGAGCTCTTGTGGTGTACATAGAGGTAGTATTACAAATTTCTTATCAATTCCGTATTATGTGCTTCTTCTTATATTACAGATCAGTTTGAATAAGTTCAGTACCTTTTTTTGCGCCTCCTGCTTTGATAAGTATGTATGTTATTAGGGCTAATTGTTGTAAGGTATGCAGCACCGTTATTATGGGACATCATCACATCCACGCAGGCCTTGGCCGATTATGCGACCGTCATTGTCGATTTGAAGAAGACATTGAACGCTGAGAATTGTCCTGTCGTCCTGTTTTTGTGCATCTTATGGTGGAAGTAAGTAGAATTCCTCCCACATGAACGAATATTCTCTCTGGTTGAAGTAAATAGTATCGTGCAGTGCTAGCTGCATGGTTTCGCCTCAAGTATCCGCACCTAACAATCGGCGCCCTCGCATCATCTGCACCTATCCTTTACTTTGACGATTTCAGAGTATGTTCATTAATCTCATTCAGATTAACCTCACCGTTATTATCATTAAATTTGAATTTTGAGAATATGGTGCAGAATTTAAGCGACATCTGCTACAGAAGAATTAATGAATCGTGGGATATGATGGACAAAATCGCGTCTAGCCCTCAAGGCTTGCTAAACCTAAGCAAACTATTCAACACTTGCGAGTAAGTAATAACAACGCACTCTTCATACCTTATTTTAAGCATACGTGCAATCAAAATCTCTTTGACTGTGCATTCCTGCTGCAGAAATATTACGGATAAGGGCGCCCTGTACGATGTACGAGGGCGCGGCACAGTACGCTACCGAAACCTCCTCACCATACCGATTTTATTGCTTATTAACTTAGTTCTTCGATGTAACCTGTTCTTACTGCAGATCTGCGAAGTCATGAATGGCCAACCCGGAGATGTAGACACTGTTAGCAGAATAGCTGCTGCAGCAAAATTCGTAAAGGGAATTGAAATCCTATGCTTGGATTTGAATCCATTCAGTTATCCCGGCTGGGACTGGCAGGTCTCTGAGAATTCTTTCTTTTATTAGAACGAAATGAATTGGGCTGTCCATCTAACAGTTTTTCTTAATCCGCAGACTTGCACTGAAATGGTGTTTCCAATAAGCAATCCTCCTGGCACGACAATGTTACCACCCTCCGTCTTTGATATCAAGTCCTATTCCAGGGAATGCTACGTTCAACTCGGAGTCCTGCCACGCCAACACTGGGCAACAACTGAATTCGGAGGACACGTATGTAAATTTTAGTTACAGGTAAACAGACGTGACAATTTGGTTTGGGATTGATTTTTATTAAGATAGCGTTGGTTATAATTAACGTGCAGGACATAAAAAGAGTGTCGAAGGATTTTGGAAGCAATATCATTTTCTCTAATGGGTTAAGAGATCCATGGAGCAGGGAGGGTAAGCGAATCTTCTTCTGAGATTTCATGCCCATTAATCTTTGTATTATTTTTTACCTTGTTGCCAATTTAGTTAATCAGCCATGTTGTGAATGGAATTTCAGTGTCTTGGCGAATATTTCTGAAAGCATTGTAGCTATCCCCACCGAAGAGGGTAAGTTGGTTCAGAATGTTTTATATTTATTTTTCAATCAAATAGAAATAGTATTATCTTATAAGAATTGACTGTCACGCAGGAACGCATTGTCAAGACGTTGCTCAAAGTGCTATTGACGATCCAGTCTGGCTGAAAGAACAACGACGGAAAGAGATAATGATCATCCAAAAATGGATTAACGATTATAAAAACTAATTTGAATTGTTTATCCCATCCAACGTCTTCTCCATTTAATAATTTTTTAATGAAGCGTCCAATATATCACCCATTCTAAATTAATATCCTTTTAAATTAATATCCAATCTAAAAAAAATAAAAGAACTTTAAATTGAAATTATTGTTGCATTGTGTGTACGAGAACATTCATTATAAGGAAGCACATGTAGACATTAAAAAGAGTGAAATTCAATTTTTTTTTATTTTTACATTCACCTTAGTTTTGTTAATAAATATTTTGTTTTTGGGTTACTATTAGATACACAATATCATAATATGTGAGTGCATAATGGAATATTTAATATTAGGGGAAATAGTTAAATATATCGTTAGGTTTTAAAGGAAATGGTAATTATATTAATATTTTTCTTACATATTAGGGGTAAGAGTGTGGAATGTGTTGGGGTTTAGTTTAAGGGATAGGAAGGTTGGAAGAAAGTATTAATTTATATATCTTAACTTTTAGCTTTCATGAGGTCAAGAAGAGGAACTAGTTATGCTATCGATATAAGGATTGCATACAGATTTTGTTAGTCCTACATTGATGAAATGATGAAAGTGTTTGTACACCATACAAGGGATACATGTTTGAATCAAAAACATAGATTTGACATATGTACAAATTCTAGGACAACATATTAGGTAAATAGGAAATGACTCTCTCAATTGGCATCTACCATTTGAGAGTCCCAAACATCAGATTTGTGTTTCACTTGGTAATGATAAGAAAAAAATATTTACTTTCCTTCACCATTTTATTTTTTTAGAGCTTAATAGAGGCCTTATTTAAATGATTGAAAGATGATGATGTTAAAGAGAATATTTTTAATTTTGATGGATAGATATGATATGGGAGAGCAATTACATTTCTAGTTTCTTGCAGTTTACCCTATGTACAAGTATTAGTTTATTTTCTTAATGCAAATGTCTAAAGGAAGTCAAACAAGACTATGTATTCGCATCATATAGTTAGTTTTTAATTATATATTCCATTGTATGGATCAATGCCAAATAATTATAGTATGAAAATATTTTTAATGTATTTTATCTCCATAATCTCCTATGGAAATTCATCCATGGATTTTCTTTGAAAATTGGGTTTGACGGTGATGGAAATGAAATATTCAATTACATGTACAAGGATTATAAATAAACAGGAGTATAAAAATGGAATTAAAAAATAGGTATCCAAGATATATGATAGAAGAGGTGATGTTAATAATTACATATTAGGAGGGTTATTAAAAATTTAGGATGTAGGGGTTGAAATGAAAATATCAATTTTATTTTAGCTTCTATGATCAAGAGTGATATAGGACAAGTTTACTAAGTGAATTTGATGTAGAGCACCCATGAACATGCCTCCCCATCCAATGCCAACTTCAAATTTGAAACTTAAATCCCTCAAAAATGCAAAATACAGTCCTAGTTAGCCCTCTAGGTCTTCAAAATTGAGTTTTTTCTGTAAATATGCATTCACATGTGCAAAAACAAAATAAAACCAATTTGAATAGATGAAATATTTTGGGATAGACCTACAGTATCAATTTTGGCTCTTGGTGAGGTCTCTAACTTCCAAAATGCAAAATCTCACTTTTTACCCTAGGTAGGATTTTGACAGGCTGAAAAGTAACAATGGTTGTTTTCCATGGTAAATTTTTGTTTTGAAAGCTATAACTTAATTTTTCATGTCTATATTTATATTCCCCACCTCTAGGAACAAGTTTGAGGTTTGTAGGTCAGCTACAACTTCTGAAAATTGAGATATACCAGTCCAAAGACACAAAAAATGCATTGGTAGAACACTGTCATGAAGAAATGAATGAATATATTTTTTCCAATGAATGATATGGGTTCATTTTCACCTAGATAATGATGAATAACTATGGTATTATTATCCATATACAAGGAATCAACCTAAAACATTGAAAATCTCATTTATTTGCCAATCTTGAGGCATCAAAAATCTTGTTCACACCCTATTGGCATACCTGCAATACACAACCCAAATTTTCCACATGCTCACACCTAGAGATTGATGAAAAACATTATATTAAACTTCATAAATAATAAAATAATCTAAAATGCTTTGAAACTTCCTCCATTAATAAAATTTTGAGGTCTAAACCCCTACTACAAGATTGCCAACACATTACTTCAGTTTTCATTGAATATATCTGCAAACTCCAACCATGTTTACAAAGGAACCTAACAAAACAATTTTCTTTGATATTTTCTATAGCTTTTCTTGAGTGCTTGAGGCTCTCTTATGTTCACACACACCTCTTCTTTCCTACACCTTCCTTTTTTTCTCTTACATGCTCCTAGGAGTAGTTATGTGCTCCAAAAACCTAACCTAAGTTGGTAACTCACTTACAACCCCACTTGGGTGGGTTAAGAGGTTCATTATAATATTATTTTCCCTTTCACAATATTTTCAACCTCCTTAAATAACATTACTAACTTTTGATCTCGTAGGACTCCTTAACAAATTCAAATATTTAAACATAGTCTTTTGGAAGGAAACTCCTCTAGACCTTATTACATACTCAAAAGGATCCCATTGAGTGGGCATCCATGCTAAAACACCAAAATGGACCTCTTCATGAGCTTTCATATCAAAATCTAAAACTTACATTTTCAGGTTGCTAGGTGCTCCTGCATCATACTCCCTAGGTGGGAGAAATTTGAGTTCCATCTCAAATGATGGTCTTCCTTTTTTTTCCTCTTTTTCTAATGGTGTTGCATTCATAGCTGTTGTCTTTGTCCAACTCTGAATCTTGCTTCCTTATACGTGTCTTCATATTGTCTCTTTTCTTGTGGCTTTCTTCCTTAGCATAGTGTTGCATCTTTCTATCTCTTTCTCTTCTCAACATATTAGTTTTCTTGTCTTCTTATTCTTCTCACCTGGTCTATTTACACCCCTTTCTGAGTATTTTCACCTTTGAACTTCTTTTTGATACCTCACCTAGGCTTCTTTCCTTTTTGGTCTTGCTTGGTCCTTTAACACCCAAGTCCTTATTTTTGAATTTATCTTATTCTTAAACTTATCTTTTCTCTTTCACCATCTTCTAACTTTCTTCTTCTCAGGAGATAACCTATCAAAACTTCAATACACACATTTGTACCAAAATCTTGTTAGCATGAACAACTTCCACAACTAGATCTTCCTGCTCTGATACCAACTAATGCAGAGTACCCATCCACATACCTCCCCATGGAAACTTCTAATTTGAAACTTAAACCCCTCAAAAATGCAAAATACAGTCCTAGTTAGTCCTCTAGGTCTTCAAAATTGAGTTTTTTTTTGCAAATATGCACTTACACGTGCCAAAAAAATTAAACCACTTTGAATAGATGAAATATGTTGGGACAGACCTACAACAACAATTTTGGGTCTTGGTAGGTCTCTAACTTCCAAAATGCAAAATCTCACTTTTTACCCTAGGTAGGATTTTGACAGGCTAAAAAGGAATAGTAGTTGTTTTCTATTGTAAATTTTTGTTTTGAGACCTCTAACTTAGTTTTTCATGTCTATATTTATATTCCCCACCTCTAGGAACAAGTTTGAGGTTTTTACGTCATCTACAACTCTTAAAACTAGAGATTTACCAATCTAAAAACACTAAAAATGTATTGGTACAACACTGTCATGATGAAATGAATGAATATCTTTTTTCCAATGAATGATATGGGTCCATTTCACCTAGATAATGTTGAATAAATATGGTATTATGCTCCATATATAAGGAATCAACTTGAAACATTGAAAATATCAATTATTTGCCAATCTTGAGGCATCAAAAACCCTATTCACACCTTGCCAACAATATAAAACCAAACTTTTCCACTTGCTCACATGAAGAGATTGATGAAAAAAATTATACTAAACTTCATAAACAATAAAATAATCTGAAATGCTTTGAAACTTCCTCCATTAATAAAATTTTGAGGTCTAAACCCCTACTACAAGGTTGCCAACACATACCTTCAGTTTTCATTGCATATACCTGCAAATTCCAACCGCGTTTACAAAGGAACCTGAAAAAACAAAGTTATTTGAGATTTTCTATAGGTTTTCTTGAGCCTTTGAGGCTCTCTTACATTCACACACACCTCTCCTTTCCCACACCTTCCTTTTTTTTCTCTTACATTCTCTCAGGAGTAGTTATGTGCTCCAAAAATAGAGTTGCATGGACACGGATATGATATTGGATATAGATATGGTATCGGGTATAGATACAACTATTTTTCAAGGCCCCTAATATGGATATGACTGGATATGCCATTCATACAAAACACATATACACATATATATAACACAATTTTATAAGCTATTAGAGCCAATTTCCATTACTTTAGAAGCAATCTAGACACATAATGCTACATATTTAGATATACTTTCATCATCAAAGAAAATATAAATATATTGATAGAATCCCATATATTCACTTTCATTTTTTATTTTTAAATAATTAAATATTTACATATATTTTATAATTGAAATAAATTAATAAAAAATACATATTTAAATTAATAAATATTTTTATATATATCTTTAATTAGAATAAATTAATAAAAAATTTCTATGTTTATATAAACATTTTAAATTTAATAAAATAAAATATAAATTTTAAACTTTTTAAATTTAATAAAATAAAAATATAAACATTTTATATTGAAATTTATATATGAAATTTATTAAATAATATATATATTATAAGAATTTTAAATTTAACAAAGAAAAATATAAAAATATAAATGTAAATTATAAATTATAAATATAAAGTATAAACTTATTACATAAAGCATGTAAACTATCATGAATGCCTTTTTATATTATTATAATATAAAGTATAAAGTATGTGACTGTCGTGAATGCCTTCTTGATAAGAATATAAAATATAAAGTATAAAGTATAAATTTAAAACAATATATATGCGAATGCCTTAATAATATAAAGTATGCAATATAAAGTTTCAAATGACATAAAATATGCCTTAATAATAATAAACCATACCTGCGAAGAACAAAGGCGATCCGGATGTTGCAGGCATGCAAAAAATGTCGTTTGAATTTGAGGATGAAATGAAACCAAACACATTTGAATTTGAGGATGAAACGGAGTTATGAATGGTGTTTGAAAATGCAGATGATACTAATTGCAAACAACTCAGAATATTCAGTGAATAGGAATCACAAGATGTAGTGGATGAAGGAAAAGCTCGATGAAGGATGAACTTTTATATCATATAGCATTTTGAAAAATAACTAGCTGACCAGGGAACTCAGGATTTAATGACTTAGTCGATTGAAACCCTACATTTTTAACAAATGAAGATCAAAATACAGCAAAATATTTTTGAAGAGCTATGTCCAATAGAGTTAGGCATGGCTAGGGCAAGTGAGATTTTAGGGCACGGGAAGGTACGATATCCAAGCTGTACCCACCCCATACTGTACCCGGATCTATACCGGATACTTAGGTATGTGTGCCCTATGCAGGGGGTACCTAACCTAAGTTTGTAACTCACTTACAACCCCACTTGGGTGGGTTAAGAGGTTCATTATAATATTATTTTCCCTTTTACAATATTTGCAACCTCCTTAAATAATATTACTAACTTTTGACCTCCTAGGACTCCTTAACAAAATTCAAATATTTAAACATAGTCTTTCGGAGGGAAACTCCTCTAGACCTTATTACATACACAAAAAGATCCTATTCAGTGGGCATCCATGCTAAAACACAAAAATGGAGCCCTTCATGAAATTTCACATCAAAATCGAAAACATACATTTTTAGGTTGCTAGATGCTCCTACATCAAAAGTTCATCCCATAGTAAACTTCTTCATCGTTTTCTTGATGTCTTTCTTGGACATGCAAGGTTATGCCCAACATTGATAAAGAAATCATCATGTATAATATTGCTATTTTATCTAATGTGAAACCAGTTAAACAAAATATTCGAAGGATACACCTTAAGGTCACTTTATTAGTTCAAGAAGAAAGAGAAAAACTTTTTAGGTGTTTTATTTTCCTTTTTTTATCACATGTTGAAGATTTATTTCCTCAAGTGTGTTCATTCAATTATTCTCTTGTGAAGTTCATTAATTTTCTATGGACCCTTTTTCATTAACTAATTAATTTCTTATCATTAAATTCACATTATATGTTTGTATGCATAATAAAAAAATATGTATATTAAAGCATCTATCTATATCAAAACATCAAACACACATTCAACATATCCCTACATCAACCTTTAAATCATCCATAATGAACATCCTTGATCAATAAATAAAATCATAACACATAAATTTATGTAGTAAAAAATCAATGTTTATGTATGTATGTATATATGTATGTAAAAAAATCATCAATAAATGTCTATCCACCATTACAACAAAATGTGGCATGTCTTTATATAATATCTAACCATGTGTCTCTAATCCATCTATTGGTATGGGTTGATCATATAGCATCTATGGTGATTCTGATACCTATGCAAGTGATTGTGTCGATGGGTGGTGCACTAATGTTCTTGACTTAATCTAAGTCATGGAGACCTTATAGATCACCTCTATATCCCTTATCTCAAGCCTTCTACCAAACCCCACTCTCTCTAAGTTTGCTAATCTTAGCCTTTAGGGCTTGTACTCCTGGGTACTCTAGATAGGGGTCTAGAGGCCCTACTATGGTGGTTACTATCATTAGTTAATCTATTTTTTCTTGTAATACATCTACCCTCACCCATGCCTAGTCTTGATCTACCATAGTACTCTCTAACATAGTCTTGTGCGATCTTACTTTAGTAGTGGCACTATCTACTTTCTCTAGATTCTATTCGTATGTAGCTCTCAAATAGAAAATGGGCTCAAATATATTGACATGGCATCTTCCTATGAGCCTCAATAAGTAGTTATCACACAGATCATGTAAATTTTAATTACAGGTAAACAGATGTGACAATTTGGTTTGGGATTGTGAAAATTCTATTGTAGCTACTGATTATTAATCTCCTATCTTATATAGATTATTTGACTACCAAAAATTAATTCACAACAAATATTGAAAAATAATACAGCTGCAACTTCACAAATAATCACGGAGATAAAAAAACAAAATATGCAAAATAATGAACACAATATTTTTGGACAAATTGTCCCTAGAAAAACCCCGAAGGGAAAACCAGTACTGCAGATGAGGAATTTTATTAAACTTCAACAAATCAAGAGATACATAAACTGCTTGCCTCTTACTAGTAGAGCTCTAGCAATATTCTCCTCTAAAAATTCTCCTCCCAATTTCTCCTGTAGAAATTCCACTACTATTGTCTCCAATGCTATCACTGCACCCTTTCTCTCACTACAAATCTATTTGCTATTACTACAAATTTATTTATTTGCTATCGCTGCAAATGTTTTTTAGATGTGTCCTCTCCAAATGCCCATTGATCCTCTTTTATAATCTTCTCATTGAAAACCAATGGCCATGATTTAATCTCAATCAATGGCTAAGATTAATTAGACTCTAACAAACCCTAATGTTTAGAAGTCTCTGGAGAAATCAATTTTCTAGGTATGGAGATGATTATTCTAGTTGTGTTTCTAGCCTCATAATCACCACCTAAGACTAGAACACCTATCCAAGCTACTTTAAAATTAACTCTCCCTCTTAGCAAGGAAGGTGTTCTACATAACACCCAACTTATCTCTAAAGAAGATGAATTTCACCTTCCCTAATGCCTTTGTCAAAATGTTTTCTACCTGCTGATCTGTAGGTATATATTGTAGTTGAACAATCCTCTACTATAAACAATCCCTGATGTCTATATGCTTAGACCTATCGTGAAACATTGGATTCTTAGATTATTTGATGCAACTCTTATTGTCACAGTGTATCACCATAGTCTGAACCCTTTGAGCAAACAAGGCTACCATCAACTTCTAAAGCCATATAGCCTCACACATTTCCATGCTAGCTGCTATGTATTATGCTTCTGTAGAACTCAGAGCCACAGACTTTTGCTTCCTGCTGTACCAAGAGACAACTCCTGATCCCAAACTAAAGCAGCACCCTGGAGTGTTTTTCCTATCCACTGTACTACCCGCCCAATCTGCATCAGTATAGCCTATCAACCTAATACCATCAGTTCAAGCATATCTGATCCCATACTTGATTATACCACACAAATACCACAACACATGCTTTGCTACTGTCCAATGCACTCTCTTTGGCTCAACCATGAACTGACTAAGAGAGTTTATTACAAAGGATATATCTAGCCCAGTGTTGACCAAATACATGAGAGATCTAATCAACTGCCTGTATAAGGTGGGGTCTACATCCTTTTCCTTGGATGAGTCTACCTTTTTCCAATTCATGATCATAGGTGTAGACATGGCTCTGTAATCTTGCATCTCAAACCTCTTCAAGATTTCAATGCAATATTTCCCTTGTCCAAGGAAAATCTCTTCATCTATCTGCCACACTTCCATACCTATAAAGTAGTTCATAAGCCCCAAATCCTTCATCTAGAACTCTGCTGCAAGGTACCTCTTGGACTCCTCTATGAGCCCCAATGAACTTGTTGAAAACAAGTCATCCACATATAGAACAAGAATGAGAACTTCACCCCCAACCACCAAGTAGTAGAGGTTCGCATCCACCTCACTCTTCACAAAGCTCATTCCCTACAAGTATCTATCAATGCACTCATACCATGCCCTGGGAGCTTGCTTGAGTCCATATAAAGCTCTCTTTAATCTGCACACATGGGTTTTACTATTGTGTGCTACAAAGCCCTCTGGTTGTTCTACGTATACCTCTTCTACCAATTCACCATTTAGAAATGATGTCTTGACATGCATTTGATGGATTTGCCATCCCATATGTGTTGCAAGTGAGATTACAGCTCATATAGAAGTATACCTAGCCACTGGAGTGAATGTCTCCTCATAGTCTATTCCCTCCTTCCGAGAGAACCCCTTGGCCATGAACCTTACCTTGTATTTCTTGATGCTACCATCTGCACCATTCTTAATCTTATAGATCTAGTGTGATCCAACCACTGCCCTATCTATCGGTCTAGGGATAACCTCCCACACATCATTCTGCACTATTGATGTATATTCCTCAACCATCGCCTCTTGCCACACCTGTTGCTATGCGGCCTCCTAATAGCTGGAAGGCTCGCTATCTACTAACTGACTAACCAATGCCATATAGTCATTATACCTGGCTAGTTGTCTCCACTATCTACTACTCATCCTAGGAGCTCCCACAAACTCCTAAGAATCCCTATGTGTCTGTTGAACCTCATGGTTTCTACTACCAACTGTAGAGGATGAAATATCAACCTTCATATCTTCTTGATGCATCTCTTGGATCTGTTGCATCTGTTGTTCCATATTCTATGAATTGTCAGCACCTGAGCTTGTGTTTGTGCTAGTAACTGTACTCGTGCTTCATTGCTCCTGTTTTGGTTGATTAATCCTTAGAGCTTCTATTGGCTACTCATTTTGATCATCTATTGGCAAGTCTCTAGACCTTCTAAATGCCTTGTCCTCCATGAACTTGACATCATACCTAACTATAATTCTCCTGGTCCCTGGAATAAATATTTGATATGCCTTTGAGGTTTCGCTGTACCCCACAAAGTAGCCTATCTCTGCATTCTGATCTAACTTGGAACATGTAGGTCCTGGAATGTGACAAAATGCTAAACTCCCAAATATCTTGAAGTGACCGACATCTGGCTTCTTCCCTGAGAATGCCTCCTCTGGTGTCATCTTGCCCAATACCTTATGTGGAACCCTGTTCTGTATGTATACTACTGTACTGCATGCCTCTGCCCATAAGTAACATGGCATATCCTGGTCATACAACATAACCCTTACTACCTCTGATATAGAATGATTCTTCCTCTCAACAACCCCATTCTGCTACGAGTTGTAAAGAACGGTCCACTCTCTCTTGATTCCTACCTTGGTACAAAACTCCTGGAACTCTTTCCCTTTGTACCTACCTTCATTGTCTGACCGAAGAACCTTTACCTTCCTGCCTGTCAAATTCTCCACAAAAGCTTTGAACTCTTGGAAACGACTGAAAATCTCATCCTTGGTCTGCAAGAAGTATATCTAGGTCTTCTTGGAGAAATCATCAATAAAAGTAACAAAGTACTTGTATCCTCTAAGAGACTTTGTCGACATTGGTCCACATATATCTAAATGTACGAGATCAAGAACATCCTTGGATCTAGTGTCACTCCTTGGAAAAGCTGCTTTCACAAACTTCTCCAATAAACATCCCTTAACATAGATCATCATGTTTTGTGCTCACCTCTGCAACACCTATCACTATCTCACGAAGCAACTTACGTGCTCCATGATGTATATGGCCCATCCTCCTATGCCATAGCTCTCCTTGATCTCTAGGATTACTATTGATCACTAGTGCCTTAAGAGTATCAAACTACAACCTATAAATTTAACCACTCCTAACTCCAATAGCTATGGGTGATTTCCAATCCTTATGCTCGATTAACACATGTGCCCCTCTAAAGAGTACATTGTAGCCTTTATCCTAAAGGATAGATACATAAATCAAATTCATACCTAAGCCTAGAACATGCAACACATCATGAATGGAAATTGGCTTGCCATTCTCCCTCTGAAATAGAATAGTCCCTCTCCTAACTGGATTGCACTTGGACTTATTCCCCATCTGAATCTGCAATCTGATGTCCTCTTCCTCGTAACTAGAGAAGTACTCCCTAACTCCTGTCATATGAAATGACGCGCCACTGTCTATATACCAAACACCCTGTGAGGTTGAGGTAGTCAGGCAAGCTATGAGTGCAAACTCATCCTCCATTCTACTAGAAAGCTCATCTACACTTGTTGAAGTTGTCATTTCCTTCTTGCCTTTCTTTTCATTTTTCTTCCTTTGTGGGCAATCGTTGACATCGTGGCCAAACTCATGACAGCCATAACATTTGATCTTAAACAAGTCCTTCTTCTTCTCACTTTTTGGATTTGATCCTTTGCTAGACCCCTTCTTCGCTTTCCCTTTTCCTACTAGGGCAACATTTTCTTGTTCCACCTCACTTTTCTGACTCTTATTGTTGGTTCCATTGACAAGACTTAGTCTAAGCTCCTCTTGAGTGAAGTCACTCCATAGTTGATTGCAACTTGGTAGGGTGTCTCGCCCATTAATAACCTAAACAAAGACATCCCACTGCTTAGTAAACCCATTTAGGGCTATCCGTACTAGCTCATCATCATCTGGTTTATCTCTAATAGCTGCTAACTCATCCTTAACAAGTCTAAGTCTGGTGAGTTAACTTGTAACGTCTTCTCCCTTGTTCATTTGGGTATTCCTCAACTTTTCTCTGAGAATCAACTTGCAGTTAGTGGTAACATTCTGGTACAAATTTAGAATGGCATCCCACATCATCTTCACTGTATCTAACTCTACAATATGCGGAACAATATGATCCTTAACACCATCAAGAATCAGTGTCCTTGCCTTGGCATCTTCCTTCTTATATGCTAAGAGCTGTGTTGCATCTGTAGGTATAGGTACAACAGTGGTCACATATTCCTTGATACCATTCTCTTCCAGCAATAAAGAAATTCTAGCTTTCCAAACACCAAAATTTGAGGCTCCATCTAATCTGTCCTGATCTCTTAAACCTACTGAGGCCATCTCAAAACAAAAAATAATAATAATTTTGAAGAGGTCAAATTAGGTTTTATAAACCCCAGATTTATTTATTTATTAATTTTTTCTTTCTCCCTGTACATATACTGAGCCTTTTCTACCCTCAGATCTGCTCTGATACCATGTGAAAATTCTATTGCAGCTACTAATTATTAATCTCCTATCTTATATAGATTATTTGACTGCCAAAAATTAATTCATAGCCAATATTGAAAATAATACAGATGCAACTTCACAAATAATCACGGAGATAGAAAAAACAAAATATGCAAAATAATGAACACAATATTTTTGGACAAATTGTCCCTAGAAAAACTTCGAAGGGACAAATCAAGAGATACATAAACTGCTTGCCTCTTACTGGCAGAGCTCCGGCAATATTCTCCTCCAGAAATTCTTCTCCCAATTTCTTTTGCAGAAATTCTATTACTGCTGTCTCCAATGCTATCACTGCGCCCTTGCTCTCACTACAAATCTATTCGTTATTACTGCAAATTTATTAATTTTCTATTGCTGCAAATGTTTTTCAAATGTGTCATCTCCAAATGCCCATTGATCCTCTTTTATAATCTTCTCATTGAAAACCAATGGCCATGATTTAATCTCAATCAATGGCTAAGATTAATTAGACTCTAACAAACCCTAATGTCTAGAAGTCTTTGGAGAAATCAATTTTCTAGGTATGGAGATAATTATTCCAGTTGTGTTTCTAGCCTCATAATCACCACCTGAGACTATAACACCTGTCCGAACTACTTTAAAATTAACAGGGATTAGCTCTCAAATAGAAAATGGGCTCAAATATATTGACATGACATCTTCCTATGATCCTTAATGAGTAGTTATCACATAAATCATCATGTAAATTTTAATTACAGGTAAAAAGATGCTACAATTTGGTTTGGGATTGATTTTTATTAAGATAGCCTTGGTTAGAATTAACGTGCATGACATAAAAAGAGTGTTGAAGGATTTTGGAAGCAATATCATTTTCTCTAATGGGTTAAGAGACCCATGGTGCAGTGGAGGGTAAGCGAATGTTCTTCTGAGATTTCATGCCCATTAATCTTTGCATTATTCTTTTACCTTGTTGCCAATTTAGTTAATTAGCCATGTTGCGAATGGAATTTCAGTGTCTTGGAGAATATTTCTGAAACCACTGTAGCTATCCCTACTGAATAGGCTAAGTTGGTTTAGAATGTTTTTTATTTATTTTTTCAATCAAATAGAAATAGTATTATCTTATTAAGAATTGAATGTCACGCAGGAACACATTGTCAAGACGTTGGTCGAAGTGCTAGTGACGATCCACTCTGGCTGAAAGAGCAACGACGAAAAGAGATAATGATCATCCAACAGTGGATTAACGATTATAAAAACTAATTTGAATTGTTTATCCCATCCAACAATGTCTTCTCCATTTAATAAATTCATTTAGAAGTGATTATCAGAGCTCTATTATGAGAATGAAGCGTCTAATATAATCACCCAATCTAAATGAATATCCTTTAAAATTAATATCCAATCTAAAAAAACATAAAGGAACTTTAACTTGAAATTGTTGTTGCATTGTGTATAGGAGAACATTTATTATGCAAAGGATCATATTTACACATTAGAAAGAATGAAATTCAAATTTATTTTTTAATTTGTATTCACCTTAGTTTTGTTAATAAATATGTTGTTTTTGGGTTATTATTAGATAGACAATATAATGATATTGATTACATAATGGAATATTTAATATTAGGGAAATAGTTAAATATATCGTTAGGGGAAAGAGGGTAATTATAATAATATTTTTCCCTTACGTATTAGGGGTAAGAGTGTGGAATGGGTTGCGGTTCGTTTTAAGGGATAGGAAGTTGGGAAGAAAATATAAATTTATAAATCTTAACTTTTAGCTTTCATGAGGCCAAAAGGAGAAATTAGTTATTCTATCTATATAATGATTGCATACATATTTTGCTAGTCCTACATTGATGAAATGATGAAAGTGTTTGTACACCATACAAGGGATACATGTTTGAATAGAAAACATAGATATGACCTATGTACAAATTTGAGGACAAAATAGTAGGTAAATTGAAAATGACTCTCCCAATTGGAATCCACCACTTGAGAGTCCCATAGATCAAATTTGTGTTTCACTTAATAGTGATAAGAAAAAAATCTTTACATTTCATCACCATTTTAATTTTTTTAGAGCTTAATAGAGACCTTATTTAAATGATTGAAAGATGATGATGTTAAAGAGAATATTTTTAATTTTGATGGATAGATATGATATGTGTGAACAATTACATTTCTACTTTCTTGTTGTTTACCCTATGCATATGTATCAGTTTATTTTCTCAATGCAAATGTCTAGAGGAAGTCAAACATGACCATGTATTCACAATATAGTAATTTTTTAATTATATATTCCATTGTAGGGATCAATGTCAAATTATTATAGTATAAAAATATTTTTAATGTATTTTATATCTATAATGTCCTATGTAAATTCATCCATGGCTTTTCTTTTAAAATTGGTTGTGATAGTGGTGGACATGAAATGTTCAATTACATGTACAAGGATTATAAATAAATAGGAGTATAAAAATGGAATTAAAAAATAGGTATCCAAGTATATGATAGAAAGAGGTGATGTTAAGAATTATGTACTAGGAGGGTTACCAAAAATTTAGGATGTAGGGGTTGAAATGAAATTATATTATTTTAGATTCTATGATCACAAGTGATATATGACAAGTTTGTTAAGTGAAGTTAATCTTATACTAAACTTCTTCATCATTTTCTTGATGTCTTTCTTAAACATGCAATGATATGCCAGACATTGATAAAGAAATCATGTATATAATATTGCTCTTATCTAATGTGAAATGAGTTAAACAAAATATTCAAAGGGTACACCCTAAGATCACTTTGTTAGTTCAAGTAGAAAGAGAAAATTTTTTAATGTGTTTTATTTTCCTTTTTGTTCTCACATGTTAATATTTATTTCTTCAAGTGTGTTCATTCAATTATACTCTTCTAAAGTTCATTAATTTTCTATGCACCCTTTTCTTTTTCATTAATTAATTAGTTTCTTATCATTCTTTTTAATAAAAAGGGTGGAAAACACCCAGACATATATTAATTTCTTATCATTATTTACATTATATGTTTGTATGCGTAATATAAAAAATTATGTCTATTAAAACATCCATCTATATCAAAAAATCAAACACACATTCAACATATCCCTACATCAACCTTTAAATCATCCATAATGAACATCTTTTATTAAAAAAAAAAATCATAACACATTAATCTGTGTAGTCAAAAATCAATGTGTCTATATATGTATGTATGTGTGTGCGTAAAAATCATCAAATACAATATCTATCCACCATTACAACAAAATGTGGTCTATCTTTATATAATATCCAACCATGGGTCGATCCTCTAGCATCTATGGTGCTTGTGATCCCTGTGCAAGTGATTGTGTCCATGGGTGTTGCACTAATGTTCCTAACTTAATTTAAGGCATGGAGACCTTATAGATCACCTCTATATCGCTTAGCTCAAAGGAATAAGAAGATAAATGCAAATACACTTGATACCTTCAACTTCAAACCAAGTCCTCCACACTTGATAGAATGGAGTAGATGCACCCTAAACTACTAGCTTTGTTCTCCATGATAGACAAGATTGATTTGTTGGTTGCTCATAATTTATGTAGCATGACATTACTATCTTGTGTGATCATAATGGCTTCAGTGAGAATAGGTTTATAAATTTTTTATGATGGAGAGATAAGGATTTGATTTTTTCTTTATTTGATCAAAAGAGGAAATAAATCGAGAAGAGAAGATAAGATTTGAAAAGATAGAAGGGATTTGATTTTAGTTTTTAAAAATGAAATAAATCTAGAAAATGATGAAAGGATAATTGATAAGTTTATCTAATTAATTTGATACACATGAGTTTAATTTAGGAAATAAATTGAGAAGAAGATGTGATTTGGATTAATTAAATAAATATTTGATTTAATTGATTAATATATGATTTATGATTTAGTTAATTATATACCTATAGATTATTTAATTAACATATAGAAAAAAGAATAAATTAATTAAATAATCATAAATTATTTAATTAATACTAAGAAGTGGGAAAATTTACTTAATGAACTTAATTAATAAATATTTAATTAATGTGGAAGAATAATGAAGACGGATGAATTTAATTAAATAATTAAAATTATTTAATTAATGTGAAAGTATAGAAAATGGATAATTAAGCTAGGAAGTAAGGTGAATTTCAAGTGTCTACACAAGGTACATAGAAACAACTTCCTACATTGATCTAATGAGGAAAGGTTTATGCAAATTTTTATCTCTTATAGTTATAGTTTAAGATATACATTAACAGAAAGGTAATAATAACATCCGAATTCAAATACAAAGCTCACAACACAAGATATATGTGGGGAAAACCCTTTTGAGTGAAAAAACCCCACTCCAAAACATGCATAATGTATTATCGAATCAAAGGATAATTACAACACACTTGCAATGCAAGTTCTTCTAGGAGTACACAAATGTCGAATAGTTTAGTAATCTTGACAGCATAAAGGTACCTACATATGAACCATACCACTCCAACTCCAAGTATAAGGAGTTGGAGGTAGCTTCTAGAGAAAGCCACAAACAATTTTTGTCCAAATCCACATGGCCCAAATTCCAAGGCTATAAAGCATGCAAATGACACTTGTCTAAGATTCCCTTTCATCTGTTACAACCCTCCATTCTTGGAAACCCTAAAGTTTCCCAAAATAGGTATGGCATATGCTCTTACACACCTTACAATGTCACAGAATCTATAATCTATGACAACTCTTATAGCTGTAAGAAAATTTGTCATTTAACCGACTAACAATAGCATTTTCCTCTTACAAATCTATCATAGTCAAACTTGGTCACCTACTTTAAACTCCATGCAAAGATGCCACATGAAACATGTCACACCTATCATAGAATCTCTATTTTCAACTCTTACATGTCATAGATTTTGTCATAGAAATCTATCATAACTTACATATCATAGAGTCTATCATAACTCATGACATATGACCACAAGGTGTTGACACATCACAAAAATTTCTACCACAAAATGGGATGCCTACCTCCTCATATGAGGACAAAAATACATCTAGTGACCTTCCATTTAGGATAACACATCACTGTGCCAACTCCCACAAAGTGACAAAATAAGATTTACATAAAAAATACAATTTTAGGAAAAAATAAATAAATACAAAATTAAGAACTTCCAAAGGTTGAGACACCTCAATTGCCAATAGATTCCCACCCCAACTATATACTATCTTATGCTCCTTCATCTTTCTAATGCAATGCACTAGCCTAGAGTGCAATGGTGAGCCTAACATGCAAGTGTGACCCACACTAGTGTGTCCTAATTTTTGGCCTAAGTGGGACACTAAAATTAGCATATTTAACCAAATTTTCACTTTTTGTCACTTATAGTAAGGAAATTGTAAATTATTTGAAGATAATATTGATTTTTAAGATTTTATGTGTAGATTTTAAATATTTTTTTTAATTAAAAATAATTTGTCTCATTTTTAAGAATTTCTTAATAACTTGTTTCCTATACTTTATAATATTTTTAATGAGTGATATTTGTTCCATAATGCTTTTTTTTTTTTAAATAAGATAAATTCATAATCTCTAAAACATAGACCATTAACACTAATATCTAGTGTATGCAATATTTCTAATAATTTTTGTTGCATATTTTTTATTGTGAATTTTTTAGTTAAGCTTTAAACTATACTTTAGAGTAATTCTACTCCATAACACATAATTTTTTTATATATTCAAATTAATTATTTTTTTATCTAAAACAAGGACATCAACACATAGTGCACACATATTTTTAGAATTTGTTTCCATGTCCTTTTAATTTTTCCACATGCATCAAATGTAGATCTTTGTTATTTGGTAAAATACATATGCTCACTAGAAAGTAGAAAATATATAGATTTTAATCAAATATATTAGAAATTATACTTTTTGATAAGGCCACTATAAGAGATACTAACCTACAAAATCTCATTTCATGATGATTCTATTTGATAGTCCAACCCTTTCTATAAAAAATAAATTTCTTCTAAAAACTCTATGAGTAGTAGGAGGATGATATCAAAGGGACCTTCAAATGACGGACCTATGAATGAAGGTTTTACCTTCATTCGAAGTTCCCTTTATAAACCATTTAAATTTTTTGTCAATTAGGATTGCACCCTAGCTAAGTTAGACTTAACTCTCTTTTTGAAACATGGAAACATTCTCAAGCTATGGGTAACTTATGATGAGAATGAATCTCCAGAGAGGGCTGGTTCCCTTGGCAGATCACCTAGACTAAAATGATTTATCAGAGCAAAAGGATAGAAAGGTAACATGAAATGGAATCCTAAACCTAAAGGGTGATGCACCAGAACTTCATGGATCTATTCACTAATTTGACTCACAATCTACTTCACAAAGCCTTTTATCCTCACAATTTCACTGAAGGAATGCAATACATAAGTGATTTTCATGAAAGTTTTAAAACTAGAGGTTTGCATGAATGACAAATAGATATCACAACTTCAACCCACTAACCAGATTAAACATAACACACAACCTGTATTACATGAAACTTTTGCACACAGATTCATAGCAATGAAACATAACAAAGGACCTAATTTTATGATCACAATCAAATATCAAACCAATACTATAAACATGAGACAAAATGTGAAATAGGAATATTCTATTGCTTTATTGAAGATGAAAGGCATCTGTAAAAGTGGAGGATTTGAGTACAAATCAAGGCTTACAGAACTTTTTATAGTCTGCAAGAAAGAGAAGCAAATTTGAATTGCATAAACTAAGTCTCTTCCCCCTATATATAGCCAAAAGAACTTTCTAAAAACCAAGCCAACTATCTATCCAAGAAAAGGAAACCTAAGTTCCATTTTCGAGCCAAGTGGAAAAGCTGCAAAAAGAGGTCTAAAAATTGATCCAAACCAAGTAATAAAAGGTGGAAACTTTCCCTCCCAAGTGGGGCCACCTAAAAAGACTCAAAAAATCAAACTCTAACTGGCTGAAACTGAAATAGAAACTTTAGTTTGCCCAGTTTTTTCCTATTTTGCCCAAGGAACTCAACCTTAATGTTATCAATCAGATATATGTACCCTATGCTAAGCTATGGACATAGCTATCTATTGACACATGGGAACACTTCTAGGCCTGTGGGTTACCTAAACTTGGAGTGAACCTCTAGAGTGAGCTGGTTCTCCTGATAATTTTTCTAATCCAAATAATTTCAGAGGGAAAAGGGAGAGGATGAACTAAAATGAAAACTAACTTAAATAGAAAAACAACTTCTAAATTTTAAATCTATCTGAGAGTTCTACCCACAAACAACCACTTAAACACAAAAACTCTCACAACCTCACTTGGAACACACAATTCAAAAATACTTTGTATGAAGGTTCAATTTGAACACAATCATACAACCTGAATCATATAAACAATTTGCACAACACTTTCACAATAATGAGATATGACAAAGGATAAATTATTCATTATCACAATGATACATCAAGTCAATATTGTAATTATGAGATGAAAGAAGTGAAATAGAAGGGTTCTGCTGTATTAGACTGGAAGGAGTGCATGAAAATATGACAAAAATAAGTCAAAAATAAATCTACAAACTCACTTCTTGTGCTCAAGAGAGAAGAAACAATAATCTCCAACTTCCTGAGAAAGAGCTAGCTTTCTCCAATATATGCCTATCCAAAGATCTCAAAAAAGAAAAGCTAGAAAAGATCCTAATAATAGCCATGCAAATCCATTTTTGAGCTCCTAAAAAAAGCCAAAAAAATGAGCCTCCAAAATTCCTCCAAGATGCTTCCAAAACTCTCCAAGAGATCTCCAAGGTGGTCCCACCAAAAAACAAGCTTTGTCTACCCAGAAAAAACTCTAATTTTGTCCATATTTGCCCCAAAAGAAAGCAAACTCAAAAAAGAAGATATTGTTTGCTTTATTTTGTTTTAATTGTACTAATAATGAATATTTAAAAGCAACTTATAGATACATTGCTTTAAATATCATTTTACAATGATTGTAGTTTTAATTCCTAATTTGTCTCCATTCAATTTTTGCAAAAAATTACAAGGCTTCAATTTCTCCAAGTACAAGCATATACATAGTTAAAAAAAAACTATATTGCCTACCCTCCAAATGATATGCAAAAAATATATCTAAGGGCATATGAGGTTTTAAAAAGGACCTTTAAGGCATGCCTTCCATGTGATTTTGTAAATAATGCTAAGGCATATGATATATGCATTCATCTTCAAAGGGGACTAAAAGAGTTTTTAAGGCATAAAGTCTTAGCATTGAATATGTGAAAGAGGACCCTAAGCATTTGACATCATCTAAGTCTTGAGATAGTCATTCAACATGGTGAATATCACACCTCATGGGTATTAGTAAGGCATTTTGAATTAATTCAAATGTGATAAAAATATCACAAAAGAATTAGGGTACTTGGAACCCTAAAGGAAAAGAGACTTTGCCCTAGAATCTTGGGCTCATTTTCACTTTGAACTTTTGAGAGATGGCTCTCTGCATTCGTCGACACCATGCTAGGGTTTGTGGCGAAAAACCCTTTGATTCTGCAGTTACATTACATTCTCTATGAATATTCATGTAGGAATGTGAAGGTAACCTCCTTTGTGACAAAAATTGAGCTATTTGATTGATTTCTTTTTTTATCTCTGAGATAAAATTGGCTTCTCAAGCCACGGCTGTGCATTTTTTGATGCCACCTTTGCTCTCTGTATGATTTTCTTATCACTACACTACATTTCTATACCATGGGCCACCATGAATGACTAGGGTTTGAAGAAAACCCTCAGCTCTCTCTATAGATTTTGATGGATTTCTGAAGATTCTTATTCATATTTTGAAAGGAGATGATGTGGTAAGACCCTTCTGCATATTATCAATCCATTTTCCCATTTATGAGATATATCTCTGGTTTTTATGGCCGCAACCTCTATATTTTCTCTGATAAATTTGTTATCTCTTTACCCTTCTATCGATACACTTGTGTTTGAGGCCACCATTGTTGATTGGGTCGAGTTCCATTTGAGAGCAAAATGTAAGCAAAAGAAGGAAAAAACCCTCGACTCTGTATATCAATCAAGGTGAGTTTTGGTTCTCGAAACCTATATCATTTGTATCTCAACATTTTCATATGATACGACATGTAGAGGCCATGACTCTCTTTCTGTCTGTAGTTTGTATACTGGGGCTACGGCCATATACATACTCATTTTCACTATATTGAAGCACGACTATGTTTCCATTCTGAGCAGTTTCAAAATGAAACACTAAATGAGTTTGAGGAAAAGAGTTTTATCTTTTCATTTCTTTCTGTATATGCCTCTTACAAAAATTCAAAGTGGGTTTAAGCCGTGAGAACAAAGTTCTTCTTTTCTACAGGCCATGGCTAGGCTTCAATTTGAGAATTTCTTGCTTGAATAGATTCAAAATCTTCACATTCTTTTATGTATTTGTCATTCTTTTGTAGAAGCATTTGGCTCTATAATATACACAAATATAAACCCTAACTTCCATTTACAATATGTAAATCTATGTGTATCTTGTCTTCTATGACGAAAAAAATATCTTTGGCTGTTACTTTGTTGGCACAAAATGACTTCCTCCATTCATTTTCAATATGAGATCACACTATTCTTTACATTTGTGAAACTTAATTTGGCACTATATAGGGCTATGGGCTCCATATGCCTTCATTTCTCATTTGTAGTAGCATTTGTAACCTGTTCATTGTTATTGATTGCTTTCATGATAGCTGCACCTCCATGATACTTCATTTGATAGATGTGATACTTTTACTCCTCTGCATTCACTTGAACAATCAAACCTCATCTAAGACATGGCATATTACTTGACATATTGCTGCAACTATAACTTGTGATATACTTTTCACTAGCATTAAACTTGTTATGAGTTTGCATAATATTGTCACTTCATCTTAATGTCAACATGCAAACAACATGAAATCTCTTTGCACCATATAACTGTGACAATATTTAATGACTTCATTTTATTGATAATGCTATTATGAATTCCCTATGAATGTCACTTGTTGACTGCAACACTGTATCTATGTGAAAGCTAAAGAATAAGTTAAATACATGTTGCTTTGATTAGTATCTCCTGTAGATGCATGTCGTACTGAAACTTCATAACAAAACACTTTTTCTTGCTATTCTGGACAGATGTATACATTCTATGCTCAAAAAATGTGTAACATTTGATAGATGGTTCATTCATATGCCTTCAAGCACACTGTATCCTTACACCTACAACTATATATGTCATTGAAGTTCCATTATTTGGCTATGATGAAGTATAACAGATGGAATACATGTTATCTTCTTGTATTCTTTCTCCTAGATATTTGGCTTCATTATTAATCTTGCTACCCCATTTGTATTGTATAATGATGACATGTTGTTTTATCATGTATATGATAGTCCCTTTCTTACATCTGCCTCAGCTGCATGTAATCATTATGAAAGATGTATAAGCCTATCAATGTCTTTATTTTGTTTCAGACATTATTGAGCAGTTTTGAATGAGCTCAATGTTCACTTATAACTCTCACTTCAGTGTGTTTGAACTGATAACCATAAATGGATAGTGAGCCTGAAGTTCTCACACTCAGTTAATGCAATAGGACAATATGTCTTTATTTCCATGTGTATACTTGTTTTCCATCCCCTCCTAAGAATAAGGGGCAGCATGCTGGGTTCAACCCTTGTGGGAGTCCACTTTACACCACATACTAAAATGATCTTCAAAATAGCAATGTACTTCTTATATACCTACACATGAAACAAACGTGTTAGTTTAAAAAACATTGAAGCTGAATGATTGTCTCATTTTCAATCTCTCTTGTCCATGAATGATATATATGTATCTAATTCAATATATCACAAATAGTGTATTATGTTTCTACATAATGAAGCTCATGGGGTATTCCATATCTTGAGCTCTAACAAAATCTTCTTTATTCCATGCTAAATCATCAAGTGTTGAGAACCAAAGAGCATTTGCAACAAACATCAACTCAACCAGATCCCAAAAGGTAATGATAGATATGCTCTATCTCGTTTACTTCATTTCTTCAATTGATTAGATGCATAGTATACTTTCTATTATCTATTGATTCAGATATTCAATCTATTCCCACGGTTTGTGTGGGACATTTGATCTATCATGTTTTCATTCAATGTAATGTTTATTTCTTTTATGTATCTCATTTGTAAAATGAATAATCATTGTAGTGAAATGAAACAACTCATCCGTCATGTAACTTTCTGCAATGCAAATGAATGATCAACTGAATCTTTTCCTTCTATCATAACAATGAATACTGAAGTCTTCATGTGCCTTAAACTATGCAAAATAATCATAGCAAAAAAATGTTAAAACTTTCAACCTAAAATGAACTTGTTGTACCATCTCTACCAATTTGAGTTGTAGGCAAAAAATGGTAACATTTCTGGCAACTTCTGCTATATGCTTGCTTGTTAAGCATCAGGGTCAATTGCCTTAAGCTATCCATTGGACATTGAATCATACTCTGCTCATCTTAAACTCATAATTTAACATTGAAACTTAGCACTTCAACCACTCCAAACAACAGGAAAAAACAAAACCAAACCAAACTAAAACCAAACTTGAAGGTCCTGGTGGCCAAAAAACATGTGCAGCAACACTTAGGGAAACAAAACTACTAAAAAGAAACATGCATGAAGCACTTATTAACTGAAAACACTAACTCTACCCTACTCTAACCAGCCAAAGAAGCTGATCAAACAAACTCATTCACTGGCTCAAGAAAATAACTACCCTTCCTCTACAGTCTATGATACTCCATAAGCTTGTTAGTTAGCCAAAAAGGTTGGAGAACAATGAAATCTCTAGCAAATTGCTGCAATACCTTTTTGAGAAGGAAAATGTAGTCACTACCCACCCAACTTGTTTTATGAACTAACCAAATGAGCAAGTAGACTGAGAGTGCTCAACTTGATACCCTCCTTGATGATCTGACTCGATGTCAATATGAGGCTGCTCCTTTTTGTTGACTTCCAACCTAGCCAGATACCTAATAGGACACCCCCTTGATAGCTTTAAACTAGAGAAAAAGTAGTTTGAATGATTAGAAATAACAACATCACCTTTGCTTTGCATGATAGCCTGCCATGTTGCTTCTTCCTTTATAGTCAATGGGCCATCTTCCTCTGCCAGGGTTTCCAATAGCTCATCAAAGCTATTAAGAGTTGAACTGGGCTCAAAATACTCATTTTTCCTCAAGGAGGTACACTCTGAAATAGGAATCTCTTCTTCCATGAGTGAAGGTAAATGTTCAAATAATGAACTAGCCTCTTTCAACAAGCCATCCATTTGCATATCAACTTCAAGTTGCTCTATGAAATAGAAGGGCAGCTACTACAACCAGTCAAGATCAGGCTGCTGGTTAGATTGCTCTATAACCAGTGACTTATTCATGAATACAACCATTTCCCCTTTTTTCTTTTGCTATTCCAAGTAACCTTCCTCCATAAATGCTGGCATAACCTCTAAATGTGAGCAGAAAAGTTTAATTTTAGCTTGAAAAAGGTCCTCCTCAAGCTCTCGATCATTCAAATAAAGACTGCTTTCACATATCTGCTCTTGGATCAACACATTATTTGAATGGTCTTCATTGCTATGGTGGTCAAAAATTGATATAGCCATGCCATTTTCACTTTCACACTCAAAGTTAGGAAGCTCATCAAACAAATTAACTAGAAACTGAGGTTCAACACCAATTTCTTGCACATTATCTAAGTCCGCAACAGAGACCTTAAGCAAATTTTCTTCACAATTTTCCTAATTTTTTAAAGAAAAGGGGGTGTCCTTTACCTCATCATAGCTTCCAGCCAGTTGTGTAAGTTCCACGATATGCTTACGTGCTCTTCTTCTTGATCCAAGACCCTGTTGTCAGATTGCTTGGCTTCAATCAACAACTCCTTGTATTGTTGAGGATCCTCTTACTGCTCTAAAACTATTGTCTTTGGTATAAGCATGTTTTCTTCATCTAGCTAAACAAAACAATGTAACTAATTTAACAAAGAAATAGATTCCTCCTCCTCATGCAGTGTTTTCTCTAATAAAACTTGGGCATTCTGTCTTTACAACCGAAGACTTTTGCCCTGCAACCTCTGTACCCTGCATTGATTTATCTTATAAAAAAGCATTTGAATTTTTTTTAAATGAATCAAAATGAAAAGGATTTAGTGTTAGGTTTAAACCAACATCCATTGCATATGCATCATGCTCATAATTAGCTAGGGATGTAACACAAACAACCACAACCTCTCCATGTGAATCAACCTCTTGCACTACATGATTTTTTGAAAAAAATTTATCATCTTTTACAAAACAAGGAAGCTCTTTAGTGCAAACACTGAAAGATTCATCATGAGAAGTCTTTTTTTGTTATCTTCTTCTGCTCTAACCAATATTGCTCCATAGCTATATCCAATAAATTTACATTTCTAACTTCCTTCATGGTGAATGGGTCTTTTTGTAAGACAATAGGTTCATCCTTATAAAGGCAAATAGTGACAGAACAATCAGATTTATCTGGTTGGGAAACTTGGGGAGTTTCTTGAGTTTCTCAGAGGAAAAGAGGCTTTTCAAGTGGCTGGTGTGCAACTACAGTAGGTTGAACATGATTATTTTCCTCAACTTGCAAGGAGTGAGGGCTTCTAAAACTAGGTATTTTAAGCTTAAGAGGCTGGCTTGAGCAATCAAGGACTTTATTTTGCTTAAAACTTAGAATGTCAGCAGTAAGAGGCTCATTTTGTCTAAAACTTAGAAATTTATACTTATGCATCTCTTCTTGAGTCAGCTGTTTTGGAATGGTAGGAGCTTATTGGGCTTGAGCAAGAAAAAACTTTGTTTGTGCAACTGCCTCCCTCTCAAGATTCTCTTCAAACTGTCTCTTTCGTACCTCCAACTCCTAGTTAGAATTAAAGGTCTCACAGGGTTGTTGTTCCTATTGTTGGAGATAAGCTTGGTGATCTAACTCTTGCTGCTACAAATTAAACTTTTCATGTCCTTCCTTGAAATTCCCCTTCTTGTTGGTACTGATAACCCTTTATGCTTGCAATCTCTTGCTCAAACTATGTTCTTTGTGCCTATAACTCCTGCTCATGAAGATAGGCTTGATAATCCAGCTCCTCCTGGTGCTGATTATACTCACATTGCATCTTAATATCCTCTATTTGCTTGTTGAAGTCCATCAAGATGTCTTTAAGCGCCTTAATTTTAGAATTTTGAAGTTGATTGGAAGATTGGGCAGGAATGGGTATGCGGTAAGAATCCTAAGTATTTGGACTAAAACAGGCATTATGGTTGCTTGTATATGGCTAGTAAGGAGGCTGAGCAGGGGCTGGTGGGTGGTAATTATATTGTGCATGTTGATTTTAGAAAGCGATGGGATTAGAAACAACAACATAGGTGGTCTGATATGGAAATGGATAAGTGGTATTTTCATAATATGGGGGTAGGTATACATGTTGGCTATGAAACGTTGACATTTCTACTCATGTAAAAGCTAGAAAATGGAATGAATAAATGATTTTTGTAATATACCAACACTTAATCATACCGAAACGAGTAGATTTGAACTCAGAGTTGCCAAACGTGTTTGATTTTCTTCCACTAAAGGCTGAGATCACTGATACACACACCGAATATCAGCATATATGAACATATTATTGGACTAGAATAGTCCAATCTGTCCCAATATTGTTTCCATAAGTTGAATGCACTAGTTTTGCATGTAAGACCAGAAAGAACAGAGTAGCCAGGTATATTATATGAAACCTCTGAAGGCTGGAACACTGCTGTATATACCAGAACAACAGCTTAAAATTTGAAAAACTTTTTCGAAAACAAGTTTCAGAGTCCCACTGGGTGTGCCAAAAATTGTTATCAATAAGATATGATCCCTATGATAAGCTATGGACTTGGCTATCTGTTGACACATGGGAACACTCCTAAACCTGTGGGTTGCCTAAACTCGGAGTGAACCTCCAGAGTGAGCTGGTTCTCCTGATGATTTTTTCTAATCTAAATAATTTCAGAGGGAAAAGGGAGAGGATGACTGAAATGAAAACTAACTTAAACAAAAAAACAACTACTAAATTTTAATCTATCCGAGAGTTCTACCCACAAACAACCCCTTAAACACAAAAGCTCTCACAACCTCACTTGGAACACACAATTCAAAAATACTTTGTATGAAGGTTCAATTTGAACATGATCATACAACTTGAATCATATGAACAATTGGCACAACACTTTCACAATAATGAGATATGACAAAGGATAAATTATTCATTATCACAATGAGACATCAAGTCAATATTGTAATTATGAGGCAAAAGAAGTGAAATAGAAGGGTTGTGTTGTATTAGACTTGAAGGAGTACACAAAAATCTAACAAATCTGAATCAAAAATAAGTCTACAAACTCTCTACCTATGCTCAAGAGAGAAGAAACAATAATCTCCAACTTCCTGAGAAAGAGCTACTTTTCTCCAATATATGACTGTCCAAAGATCTCAAAAAAGAAAAGCTGGAAAAGCTCCTAATAATAGCCATGCAAATCCATTTTTGAGCTCCTCAGAAAAGCCAAAAAATGAGCCTCCAGAATGCCTCCAAGATGCCTCCAAAACTCCCCAAGAGCTCTCCAAGGTGGTCCCACCAAAAAACAAGCCACCAAAAAATAAGCTTTGTCTACCCAGAAAAAAACTCTAATTTTGTCCATATCTGCCCCAAAAGAAAGCAAACTCAAAAAAGAAGATATTGTTTTCTTTATTTTGTTTTAACTACACTAATAATGAATATTTAAAAGAAAGTTATAGATACATTGCTTTAAATATCATTTTACAATGATTGCAGTTTTAATTCCTCATTTGTCTCCATTCGATTTTTGCAAAAAATTACAAGGCTTCAATTTAGCCAAGTACAGGCATATAGATAGTTAAAAAAAAAATTATACTGCCTACCCTCAAAATGATTTGAAAAAATAATATCTAAGGGCATATGTGGTTTCAAAAAGGACCTTTAAGGCATGCCTTCCATGTGATTTTGTAAATAATGCTAAGACATATGATATGTGCATTTATCTTCAATGGGGACTAAAAGAGTTTTTAAGGCATAAAGCCTTAGCATTGAATATGTGAAAGGGGACCCTAAGAATTTGACATCATCTAAGTCTTGAGATAGTCATTCAACATGGTGAATAACACACCTCATGGGTATTAGTAAGGCATTTTGAATTAATTCAAATGTGCTAAAAATATCACAAAAGAATTAGGGCACTTGGAACCTTAAAGCAAAAGAGACTTTGCCCTAGAATCTCAGGCTCATTTTCACTTTGAACTTTCAAGAGATGGCTCTCTGAATCCATCGAGACGATGCTAGGGTTTGTGGAAAAAAACCCTTCGATCATGTTGTTACAATGCGTTCTCTGTGAAGATTCATGTAGGAATGTGGAGGTAACCTCCTTGTGAAAAAAATTGAGCTATTTGATTGATTTCTTTTTTTGATCTCTGAGATAAAATTAGCTTCTCAAGCCACGACTGTGCATTTTCTGATGCCACCTTTGTTCTTTGTATGATTTTCTTGTGACCACACTGTGTTTCTATACCATGGGCTACCATGAACGACTAGGGTTTGAAGAAAACCCTTAACTCTCTCTACAGATTTTGATGGATTTCTAAAGATTCTTATTCAAATTTTGAAAGGAGATGATGTGGTAAGACCCTTATACATATTATCAATCCATTTTCCCATTTTTGAGATATATCTCTAATTTTTATGGCTGTGACCTTTATATTTTCTCTGATACATTTGTTCTCTATTTACCCCTTTGTCGATACATTTGTGTCTGAGGCCACCATTGTTGACTGGATTTATTGGGAATTAAGGTGTCTCAACCTTGGTAATTCCTTGTATTAATTCATTGTATTTATTTATTTATTACCTATTATTGTAATTAGGATGCAAATCCTCATTGTCATCTTGTGGGAGTTGGCACAGTTATGTGTCATCCTGCGTGGAAGGTGACCACATGTAAATTTGTCCTCACATAAGGAGATAGGAGTCCCACTTAGTGGTAGGAATATCTTGCCATGTGTCGGCATCTTGGATAGTGTGTAAGGGAATATTGACCAAAACGGTTATGACATATTCATATGACAAATCTATGCTACGCAAGAGTCGTAAATGGAAGATTCTATGATAGGTGAAGACATGTGTCACAATGCATCTTGGAAGAAGGCATTTTTGGGTACCCCAAGGAGAACTATGACATGTTGTAAGAGAATATGCTATTTTTAGCATGTATATGATAGATTATCTTACAACTATAAGATATGATAGCTATGACAGATTCTATGATAGTTGTAAGGCTCGTAAGAGTATCTGTCATTGCCCAACTTGGGAATAGGTGACCTCTTTTGGATGGGGTGATTTGAAAAGTGTCATGAACATCCTACAATGTTGAACAAGTGTCCACAGGCATGGATTTTGGGCCATGAGGCCATGTTGGATGCCCATCTCAAGATGGACTCATTTTTGCCTTGTATCTTCTATATAAATAGGTGCTTTTGAAAAGAGATGTAGTATGTGATTGATAGGTATTGTAATGCTGCCAGATTGTCTCTAGATACAAGTGTCAAAGACTCCTAAGAACTTGCAATCCAAGTGTATTGTAAACCATTACAGTTTTGATAATACATTATACAGGTTTTGGAGTGTGGGGTTTTTCACACGATAAGGGTTTTCCCCATGTTATATCTTGTCTCTCTCTTCTTCTGTCTTACATTCTTGTATTTTTTATTGCTGCAATATCTCCATTGTTGTGTTAAACATTCTATAATTGTAAAGGTTAAAAAATATTTATACTCCTCTCTGCTCATTAGATTAGTGTAGGAAGCGATTTCCGTACACCTAGCTTACTTTCATTTGGTATCAAAGCTTGATCACCTTTGGTCCTAGTTGTTAGGTAGGGATTTTTTGAGATAATCTTAAGTTGAGTAGGAGCTTTGTGTAGAGTATTCTATAATCTTTATTGTATTAAGGAGATGGTAGGCACATCCGGAAGATTAGAAGTGGAGAAATTCAATGGCACAAATTTTGAGTTATGGGAACTTAAGATGGAAGACATGCTTGTTGATTGAGACCTATGGGAAACCATATCTAGTATAAAACCAATCGTAATGGCACAAGTTTTGGGATCTCAAATATTGAAAGGCTAAGGGTCTCAAAAGACTCGATCTAGCTGATTTTGTCCTATTGAATGTCCATGTGGAGAAGACCATGAAAGATCTTTACAAGAAGTTGGGTGATGTTTATCAGGCAAAATCCCTAGTGAACAAGCTTTTTCTGAGAAAGAAGTTGTATTCTCTAAGGATGGAGGATGGAGGATCTATTGTAGATCACCTAAATTCTTTCAACATGTTAGTTGCACAATTGACATTTGTTGGTGTGAAGATGGAGGAGGAGGATCACTATATGACTTTGCTTTGCTCTTTGCCAGACTCATGGGAGCACCACATCCACTTTCAAAATGGATGAAGTGGTATCTTCATTGTTATCTGAAGAAATGCGGAGAAAGTCTTCGAAAGTAGCCAAAGAGGCTCTTGCGGTTCATGGAAGACCCAAGGAGAAAGGGAAAAAGAAGGACAAGAAACCTGAGAAGGGTAGATCCAAATCCCGCAGGAGATCTAAATCTCCTAGAAATTCTAAGGCTCTCTATTGGAACTGTGGCAACACTAGGCATTTCTGAAAGGAATGCAAAGAGGAAAAGAAAAAGATGAAGAAGAATACCCTAGATTCAGATTCTGACAAGTCACAAGATGATGGTGATGCCTTCATCGCAGCCCTGGCCACCCATGCATCTGATGATGTGTGGTTGATAGATTCTGGTGCATCATTCCACATGACCTCACATCGAAGCTGGTTCACAAAGTATGAAGAGTTCGATGGTGGAAGAGTGTACCTGGGTGATGGTTCTCATCTGAAGATTATTGGTTATGGAAGAGTCTCAATCTGATTCCCTGATGGGCGAGTGAAGGGGATCATTGGGGTTATGCACATCCCAATCTTGGCACGGAACCTGCTTTTTGTAAGTATGTTGAATGATGTAGGTGTACAGGTTGTCTTTTCGAAGGATGGATGCAAGATGACTAGAGGATCTATGGTGCTTGCGAAGGGTACTCAGAGAAGTACTCTATTTCAACTGGAGGCATGCACTTCACAGTGCAATAGTTCTTCTAACTCAAAGAAAAGAGCTATAGTCACTTCATCCCCACCGTCAGAACAAGCAGTGAAGAAATCTATTGTAATAAATTATGATGGTAGTGCATCTTGTGTACCCAAGGGTGCTCATGCTTTAGAAGTTAAGCTTCCTACTGAAAAGACTATGTTATGGCATATGAGATTTGGCCACATTGGTGAGAAGGGTCTTAGAACCCTAAAAAATAAAAACCTCGTTGAGGGGTTAAATGATTATAATCTTGATTTCAACTTTTACGAACATTGTATATATGGAAAGCAAAATCATGTTCAATTTTACTCTAGTTCTCACAAGTCTTCTGGTGTACTGGACCTTATTCATTTTGATGTGTTTGGTCCTGTTAGTGTTCCTTTGATTTCCAAATCTATATATTTTGTATCTTTCATAGATGATTATAGTATCAGGACATGGATTTATTTTCTCAGAAGCAAGACTAAAGTCTTTAGTTGGTTCAAAGAGTTTAAATCTTTTTTTGAGAATCAAACTAGTAAAAAGATTAAGTGTTTGAGAACTGACAACAGTGGTGAGTTTTATATGGTAGAGTTTGATAAGTTCTGTAAAGAGCAAGGGATTGAAAGACATAAGACAACTCCATACACCTGTTGTGTGGTTACACAACACGCCCCATTTTGTCTTAACAAAATAGGGACCCAACTTTTCTTTCTTCTTTGGCTTGTTTGTTTTCTGCTTTGGGTAGTTTGGTAAAATTAGGTGGTGCATGTAACCTTATGAGAAGGTGGATTTGTCACCGTGATGAGGTCAGTTGTCAGATTTAGTAGTTCACATTATTAACGTCATGGTTAGAAAGTACACAAATTTCCAAAAATCTCTAAGGGAAGAGAGTTATGTTGAGTCAAAGTTTGGTCAAACTTGATATACCGTGTAGGGGGGTCATATTTCAAACATCAGTCATCTTAGAAAAATCACCCTGATATAGGATTATCACCTGATAATTACCCGATGCGCAATGTGCGGATGTCAACTTTAAGTAAGAGCCAATATCTACCTATCAAATGACTTCAGTTATCCTGCAGGGGTTCATATTTTTAACATTAGTCATCTTACAAATATCACCCTCTTCCCATATATCACCCTATGTCAATATGACGGTGATGTCATCTAATTCCAATGAATGAAAGAAATCACGATGATGATGATGTCATTGTTCCATCTATCCACGGGAGGGGTATATATCTGATGTCCATCATATTCTTCAATATGACGGTGACATCATTAAAGCATAATGATTAAACAATGTCACTAACATAATGATTTCACCCCGATCTTTTCTGAGGGGGTCATGGGGGGTCATATTTTGCGCAACTCCTAATCTTAATTTTGTGACCTGATATACACATGGTCAAACCTTGACTATATCACCTGATCCTTTGCATCCAGTTTTGCCGCTCAAAGGTGGGGTAGGGTCATTTTCCCCAGAGGGGGTCATATTTTGAATATCCCCTAATATTTCGAAGATCACCCCCCTTTGTTTCTTGACATTAAATGCAATTAAATGTGGTAGATGAATTCCCGCCCAATTACAAATGCAAATTAAACACATGGCAGCATCTACAGATTCCTTGCAGATGATCAACATATTTGTTCAAGACAACGCATTTTTACCCTAATTTTTCTAATTGAGATACTTTAAAGGTAAAATTCTAAGGTAATTTTCATTTACCTTGCGATAAATCAAGAAATTATAGAGCTTCAAAGAAGTCAAACCCTCGAACAACTACCTGCTAATGGATTGGATCCTTTAATGTAATGGAATGGGTGATCTTAATCTTCTATTTCCCTTATCCATAATTAGTCATCTAACCCAGGAGGAAAGCATTGTCAGGTAAGTAACTATAAACTTGCCTGTTGTCGCTATCTGTGTTTTCAAGTAGAGTATTTGTTCTTGCTGGTGGTCTGGCTTTGTGATAATACATATCATGATGAAGTGAGGAATAATATACAGAGTGCACATGATATAGGAGTACATGATGTTGTAGAAACACATGTGGACACTGTAGGGTAAAACATATCATGTTTATTACAGAAAGCCATGGCAAATCTCAGGAGGAATAGGTCCAAGGCGGAGTTCCTTAAGCCCATGTTTGTTCAGCATGAGGGGGTGCAGTTTAAGTATGGAGTTATTGGTTATACACACCAAGGAGATATGGACCTGACAGTATGGTCGACAAGATTGGATCATGATAAGGACAATCCCATTCTGGATGGGGTATATGTCTCAGGTATGTGGCATGTGTTGGCAAGAGACACTATATGGATTCATGGTTGTTGTCATTGATGGTAACAAAGGTCATCCCACATATCCGCAAGACATGATATGTCTCTACCGGAAGTCAGAATAAAGAATGTTGTGGTCCGGTGAAGAAGAACAGAGCATGTGGCAAGGTCCGACAGATTGGTCCGGACCTCTCAGAGGAAGTGTCTTGGTGCAGTACGGATTTGGGGAAGTCAAGAGGACTACCTTGAGTGGTATATTCCAAGGATTTAGCCTCCGGTGATGGACAAGGAAAAAGATATGAATGGTTGAGTACCGGATTCCTGAGAGACAGTGAAAACAGAGGAAGAACTGACTGGCAGAGTATCAGACTGCTTTCCGGATGGGTTACTATTGATGACAGAGGTTGTGAAGGCATGAATCATGTTTGGCCGACATGATTAATGATATCTACAAGTATATGCTTGATCCGCATTGCTTGGTGAGGAAGGATTCAGCCGACAGAATGAAAGTTTATAAGAAACTAGACTGTTCCGGATGCCGACTAGAAAGGTGATGAAATTACTTGTGCGGATATATATAGAGGATGGATTTAGTTGTGAAGGAGTAGTTGTTGTGGAGAGATATGCGAATAAGTCCAGATAAAGAGTAGAGGTAGCAAAAAGGATCCGGTATGTGAAAGATAGCAGAATAAAGAACAGAGGAAAGATGAAGTGCAGCAGATCAGTGTACTGAGCCTAACCGGAACTGAACTCCAGCATATGCAGATGCTTCCAATCAGTTCAAGACTATGATTCTCATCACTTTGTAGACAGTGTGTCTTCTTGTAGGTAGTGGGCCTCTTGTGAGCAGTGTGCTCGGGCAGTGAGCCCTAATTGGCAAGTGCCATCTTTGTAATTTCCTATTCTTCTAACAGAGAATAATTTTGGGTTAATCACCCCGTGGTTTTCTCCCTTAACAGGGTTTCCACGTCAAAAATACTGTGTCATGTGTTTCTTGTTTTATGGTTAATGTTTTATGTTTGATTTTATGCTGCATCAATTAAAAGGAAAGTTCAATAAAGGAAACAATTAGGATAACTGATTCACCCCCCCCTCTCAGTTATCAACAATTGGTATCAGAACCAAGTTCCTCCTAATAGAGCCTAACAGCTTGAGGAAGATCTAGGATTTCAAATGGATGCATATGGTTTAAGGGAGCAACTCAAGACTGCTCTTGAGGATCTTGAACAGTCGAATTCTGAAGTCAGTGAATTAAAGGAAAGACTCAAACAGGCTGATGAATTCATGAGAGAATTAAAAGACAAATTAAGTCTCTCTATGAAAAAGAGAAAGGAGCTGCTTCAACAGTTGGCAAGACAAAGTGAAGAAAGCAATACAAATGAAGAATTGACTGAGCAAACCAAGTTATGTGAAAAGTTATCAAAAGAAGTCATTATGTTAAGACATGAAATGGAATCAGGAACTATAAAGTTTACTCAAGAGATTGAAGAAAAAAGAAAGGCTGAAGACAATCTAAGACAATCTCTTAAAGAAAAATCAGAAGAATGCCACCAGATGGACATGATTATCAGACATCTTGAATCTGATCTTGAAGATGCCAAAGATAATGAAGGAAAACTTGAGGATCAAATTGCCTCTCTCAAAAGAGACCTTCAAACAGCAAATGAATATAAAGAAAAATTCAAGATAAGTTCTGCTCAACTTGAAGTTCTTCTTGGAAGTCAAAAGAGGACAGATGACAAGTATGGTTTGGGATATGAGAAAGGAGAAAGCTCCGGATCCGGTCAGAAGAATCTTGGATCAGTAAATCCAAAAAGTAGGCCTAGAAGACCTCCGGTAAGACAGCCAAATGCTCAAAGATATCCATCCTTCAATGGATACTGCCACAGCTGCAACCACTTTGGTCACAAAGCTAATCAGTGCAGAATGAGAATGAATCAGATTAATTCATCCTTCTCCGGACAGTGCTTCAACTGTAAAAGGTATGGACACAAATCCCATGAATGCAGAAGTATACAAGTAAACAAATCATTCAAAGGTAGATGCTTCACATGCAATAGAGTAGGTCATATGGCTAATCAATGCAGATCAAGAGGATATCAGTCAAATATGCGAAGAAATGTTATTTGCCAAATCTGCAATAGGTCCGGTCATAATGCTAAAGTTTGCAGAAACAAGAATCAGGACAAAAGAGGTCCGGTGTATAATCAGAATCAAGACAAGGGTAAACAAAAGATGAATGCGGATGAGGTTAGGAATCAGATGAGCAAGATCTGGGTGAAGAAAAGTTCAGAGAATGTAGAGGTTGGATCCGCACCAGACTCTGGTGCTGATATTTCTTCCAGAAATTAAAAAGTGAGCTCAGGCTCAGGGGGAGACTCAAAGGAAATCTTGTTCCCCCAGCCAAACAAGTGGTGCCGGATGTGGCACAAGATGCGGATCAAAGGGTTTGTAGATATGAGTCTTGAGATACTTCAGTCAAGTTTTCAGAGGTCCGCATGAAGTTATGAAGAAGCTGTGATCGATCAAATAAGACCTGTTTAGGGAGATGCTCCGGTATGATAAAGGATTACAAAAAGGTCCGGAAAGATCAGGAAATACACTATCTTGTTCTGCGGATTGGACAGAGTGTTTGAGATGATCTTGTAATATGCTACCTCGATTTATTCATGATTGAAAGATCCGGATGATATCCACAGATCAGGACTAATCCGGGATACTCCAAGCTATCCAGACAAGGCAAACCGGAATGATGTAGGTGAAGCATTTATTGCAGACAGGTATTAGGGTTCGCGGAGCAATTTAAGGGATTTCTCAAAGGTCATTTGCTCATTCTGCACTCGAGAAGAAGCGAAAAGTGGAGCTCTGCAACAAGGTTCTTCAAGCACACCAAGGATCTCCTGCCAAAGCTATTGGATAAAGAAATCAATCCAACCACTCCGTGCAAACCGAAGGCGCATAAGGTATTCTCCGTTTTTCATTACCTCACTGCAAATCTTTGAAGAATGGCTACTCCAAACATAGTTAAGATCTCCGATAGACCTCGCCCCTCATTCAAGAAACATCCCTACAAATCATTGGAGGTAGACCCACTAGGAGCCTTCTCTAGTGTTCCTCACGGAGTTTTACACACCGAAGACATTAGGGTTTACATACATGCAAACATTGAGGAATTTGGGGAATTCAAATTAAGAGACCTCTATCACAAGCAGCTGATTGACAATGCTTTTGAGCTTAAACCAGAGTATAAGGATATTCAGAAGAAACAATTTGAGCAATTTATTCATTTCCCCTGCTTTGAAGAAGATGAATGGGTCCGGTATGTACTGAGCAGGATGCATGACAACTTTCTATGGCTAGATAGACCCTGCAAGATTACAAAAGAGGCAATTAGAGCAGTAACTGGTCTATACTCTTCCGGAGGGGTACCTATCCTCAAATCTGTCAAGAACAACATTGTAACTGAGGCCACCGGATCAAAATTTGACAAGAGGGTAATGACCATTGAAGATATTTCGGATCCGGATATCAAATATGCATCAATGATAATAGGATACAAGATCTATCACTCCAGCAGGGAGAATTCTGTATACGGAACTGCAATATACACTGCTTATGAAATGTTAAGAAAGAATGCAGAATATGATCTCTGCGAACTACTACTAAGCCAATTAATGGAAAACATACAGAAAATCAAGAAGGATAAGAAGAATTCCTTTAAGTATGGTACTCTTATTGTATGTCTATTCTTCTATTTCATGAATGAGCTACCCGGAACAAGTGGATGGGTATGGCAGAATGACAAACCTGTTGCAGTCCAGATAAGAGACTACTTGCATGGACTTGGGGATGCAAAAGCGAGAAATTCAGCTCTATGGGGATACTTCAAAAACTTTCAGAGCATGATGCAAGCAAGAGAGAGAATTCCCCAGTCTCTCATTGAGAAATACAAGGACTCAGTGTGCTTTATGGTTGACACTGATCAGTGCCTAATGGAGGCAGTGGAGCCAAGGACTGTCTGGATCATGCCCATGGGGTATGAAGTTGATGAACAGATAGTGGAGCTGCATGTTCAACACATGCTAAGTCAGCCCAAAGATCCTAAGGCAGAAAGGTTTGGAACCTTTGAGGAGCTGAGTGTAAAAATACATGTAGAACTCAGGGAACCTGAGATTAAAAGAAAGGTAAGAAAAGAAGTAGAGCACATTGCTCAAGGCCTAGGTATCTCAAAGGAGGCACTTGATGCCAGCCGGGAAAAGAGGAGGAAGGCTGAGGAAGAAGAGAAAAGCAAAGAAAGTGCTCCGGTTGGAGCTCCCACCCGGACCAGATCAACAAAGAGATCTGCACCTCCCTCAACCAAAAGTTCAAAACTGGAAGTCCAGGCATCCGGTAAGAGATCCAAGACAAAAGCCACAAGGGCTTATGGAAGCCAAAAGGATGAAGAGGAAACAGAATCAGATGAGGGAGTAAGAGAAGTAAAGAAACAGAAGAAGAAAGGATCCGGTAAGCCCTCCACAGGCCAAGACAAGGATGAAATGGCAGAGGTAACTGTTGAAAAGCCCACTCTGTCACTAGAGAGCATAATCAAGTCGGTCACGGTGGATGGAAACCTTCAACCAATGACTGAATCCTATGATGACTTCAGTGAGGTAGACCAAAAGACTCTGCAGGAAGCCACAGTTAAATATCTGAACATATACAATAAGGCTTTCATTGAGATCATATCTCTCATTCCTAAAAGCCTAGAGAAGGAAATGGAAGTAAGAAAGAATAATGCTCATGCCAAAGATCTTGAGATCCGGGAGCAGATAGCTATTCAGCTATATCCTCAAATTGATCCCAAGACAATGAACATTATCTTCAAGGACTGCAAAGATGAGTTCAGAAGCAAAGCCAGGATGAATCAACTCATGCTTGGTGAGACTGACAAAGTGGCCCAAGAAACAGAAGAGATCCTCCGGAAGGCCTTCAAAAGGTTCAATCTTCCTGTTGTAGAGGACTTAGGTGCAGAAACAGCTGCTGATTTGGAATCTTCTGTTCCGGAAGAAGTGAGCCCTGAACAGACAAGTGAGGACTTGGGACCCTCTGCTCCAGAAGAAGTGGCCCATGAACAAGTTAGCATCTCTCCTCCGATTTCCCCTACAGTCTCCGGATCCAAAGAAGAAGAGCAATTACAGGAGAAGGAAGCAGTGGTGAAAGACAAAGAGGTTGACAGTTCTAAGACTGCAGAAGAGAAGAAACATCTGTCTCCGGCAAGAGACACTGCACAAACTGTTCAACAATTTTTGAGCAAAGAAACTCTAGAGATTGATGAACCGGAGCTTCTAAAAGGCCCATTTGATTTTGACTCTCTCTCTCCGGTACAAACAATGAAGATAGATTCATTTGCAAATGCCAAGGCAAATGAAAAGCTCCTGAAGTCTCATATGGAAGACTGTGAGTTGATAGAGGCTGCTTCCGGAGTACTTGTGAAGATCATGCCATCAATCCAAATAGATCCGACAGCCTCCACTTCCGGTAATCTAAAAACCTTAGTCAGCAGTGTTGATACACATTTTGATTCTCTAGAAAAATCAGCTGAAGAAAAGGTCCGGAAGGAATTTTTGGATAAGAGATTTTCAGAGATATTAGAATTAATTTCTAAAGATAGGAAGATTGTAAGCATTGGAATAAAGAGCTTAGAGAATGCTCTTAAGGATGGCGGTGATATCTATAAATTTTGTATACCCTGGTCAAAGGCAACAGCAGCATTTGACAAGAAAATAAAAGAGGAACAGGATAAGCTACAAAGCTTATCTCAAAGTTTTGATCCTCTCTCTTCCTCTATAATAAATCAAGAATGTCAGACTATTGCAGTCTTGAACGAAATAAAGAATCTTGAGAAGGAAAGGAAGAACATCACCAACCGGATGGGAGAACTTAGAAGGATTATAATCCCTAAGTTGGAAACCATGCATGAGGCCATCAGTGATGCTAGGACCACCGCCCAAACAAAAGATCCGACAGATCTCAAGCGGGCAGAAGCGTTTGCATTTTTGTTAAGTGGTCACATTTCAATTTTGGACAGAATGAAGCAAAGTTGGGCTACCGAAATGATTCAATTACAGACATCCTTTGCAGACATTCTTCAATATATGTGAGTATGTAAATATGCGGCTAAGTATAAGAAATTTTTGAAAATTTTGATATGCGGACCCTACCCTTTGCCATTGATGTCAAAGGGGGAGTGAGGAGCAGTGAAAAATGAGAAATCCAACTAAGGGGGAGTTCCAGAAATTGTATATAAAGACAGAGCATCAGCAAAGGGGGAGCACAGTGAAAACACTTAGTCATTTTTCACTAAGTGTTGCCATCAATGCCAAAGGGGGAGATTGTTGGCAAGAGACACTATATGGATTCATGGTTGTTGTCATTGATGGCAACAAAGGTCATCCCACATATCCACAAGACATGATATGTCTCTACCGGAAGTCAGAATAAAGAATGTTGTGGTCCGGTGAAGAAGAACAGAGCATGTGGCAAGGTCCGACAGATTGGTCCGGACCTCTCAGAGGAAGTGTCTTGGTGCAGTGCGGATTTGGGGAAGTCAAGAGGACTACCTTGAGTGGTATATTCCAAGGATTTAGCCTCCGGTGATGGACAAGGAAAAAGATATGAATGGTTGAGTACCGGATTCCTGAGAGACAGTGAAAACAGAGGAAGAACTGACTGGCAGAGTATCAGACTGCTTTCCGGATGGGTTACTATTGATGACAGAGGTTGTGAAGGCATGAATCATGTTTGGCCGACATGATTAATGATATCTACAAGTATATGCTTGATCCGCATTGCTTGGTGAGGAAGGATTCAGCCGACAGAATGAAAGTTTATAAGAAACTAGACTATTCCGGATGCCGACTAGAAAGGTGATGAAATTACTTGTGCGGATATATATAGAGGATGGATTTAGTTGTGAAGGAGTAGTTGTTGTGGAGAGATATGCGAATAAGTCCAGATAAAGAGCAGAGGTAGCAAAAAGGATCCGGTATGTGAAAGATAGCAGAATAAAGAACAGAGGAAAGATGAAGTGCAGCAGATCAGTGTACTGAGCCTAACCGGAACTGAACTCCAGCATATGCAGATGCTTCCAATCAGTTCAAGACTGTGATTCTCATCACTTTGTAGACAGTGTGTCTTCTTGTAGGCAGTGGGCCTCTTGTGAGCAGTGTGCTCGGGCAGTGAGCCCTAATTGGCAAGTGCCATCTTTGTAATTTCCTATTCTTCTAACAGAGAATAATTTTGGGTTAATCACCCCGTGGTTTTCTCCCTTAACAGGGTTTCCACGTCAAAAATACTGTGTCATGTGTTTCTTGTTTTATGGTTAATGTTTTATGTTTGATTTTATGCTGCATCAATTAAAAGGAAAGTTCAATAAAGGAAACAATTAGGATAACTGATTCACCCCCCCTCTCAGTTATCAACATCATGTAGCTAGTTTTTCGTATGCTATGGATGCCACAGAGCTGGTGGTAGAATGTGCAAGAAATTATAACCCTGAAACCAGATAGGTGGAGAAGCATGGGAGGATATATGCAGACTTCTCAGTCAAGGGCATTACCGCCACTTTCAATCTGCCAATTGGGAAGAAGGTAGTGAGTGTGGACCTGTGTAAGTTGGAAACAAAGTATAATAATAAGAAGAAAAATGCAAGGAAGAGGATATACCAATGGAGGTCAAAGAGCAACACCAATGCCACTTCAGCCAAATTACCTGTGCATCTGTACAAGTTTGATTTTGATAATGAATACCAATATATGATTGCCCTGGTGAGCAGGATGACAGGCAGACCTCATGCTAGAAATTTCAAGAACTAGATGTTTGGGATCATCTAGATGGTCTTATATGTAGACAACATGACATTATGGGCTAAGATCATTAGTGATGCACTGGATGAGGGAAAGAGGGATTCAAAGGACAACCTCTTATGTTGCCAAGATACCCCACTGATGGGGTTGTCTTGATGGAATTTTTTAGGCAGGTATCTACAATAGTTGAAGCCTACAAGGTATACAAGAAGATACCTCTAGTTTTATTTCCAATATCTATGGGTTGGTACATGTGCTCAGATTCAGAGAGCATAAAACATGTCATCGGGGGGCTAAAATTGATGTATTTACAACCACTTCCCCTAGCCAGATCATATGATCCTTATGGCAGGATGCAGAAGATACTAGGAAAACTGATACATCAAAAGCATCTAGAAGATTTCTGGACCAATTGTGATGATGAGGCTAAGGTGAGAAGAAGGAAATACCAAAGACTCACCTTGAGTCAAATAGAAACCTTTGACTACATGCTGATGCCAGTGCAGCTGCATAAGGATGATGGAAAAATCATGTCCAATGAATATGAGGACAAAAAGGTGTATAATGATACCATATCAGCCCCAAACCTTACACACCAGGAAGATATATCTTTAGATCAACTGACAAGTGGGGTGATCCAGCGAACCCAGGCCTGGGTAGATGAGGAGATATCTAGATTGAAGAAAAGGGGTGTTGCCCTTACAGTTGATAACAAGAAGAGGTAGGAAGTATCTGATGAGGAATATGATGATTTCCTCAATGAAAAGAGAAAATCCAATGGGGAAAGATTGCCCACAGAAAAATAAAGAAAAGGTCCCCCTAAGGGTAAGAAAACTGAAGATGAACCAAAGGGGGTCATAATAGAAAGGATTGCCGCATCATCTGCAAGTGCATCTACATCATCTCAAGGTGGCCAAGTTGGTTAGAGGCAAGGGCTTATCTGAGCAGCTTGCTGAAAGTGTAGAGCTTAATCAAGAACGTGAAGAAGACACTAAAATTGTGTTGAATAATAATGAACCAGCCATTGTACACTAGATTCAATCATTTTAGATTGGTCTATTAAAAATAATATTTTCTTGAATACTTCTTCTAACTATTACCCATAGGGTAATGGGCAGGCCGAATCTACCAATAAAAATCTGACAAGGATCATCAAGAAGACTATTGAAGACAACCAAAGAACATGGCACAAGAAACTAAAGCTGGCTCTTTGGGCTAACAGAATTACACCTAAGAGAGCTATTGGTTGTTCTCCATATGTACTTACTTATGGTAAAGAGGCTTGGTTACATATTTCAGTTGAATTGCCTACATTGACCTTCATCAAAGAATTTGAGCTGCTAGAGGAACAACCTTTAGTAGTCAAGCTAGCTCAGCTCATGGAGCTTGAAGAAACAAGGAAAGAGGCCTTAAAAATGCTTGATATGCATCAAACTCAAATGAAAAATGCATTTGATAAGAGTGAAAGACCAAAGAACTTTAATTTTTGTGATTTGGTGTTCACATGTCCAATGAACTTAGGAGAAGACCTAGAAAACATTCCAAATTTGATGCAATTTGGGATGGGCCTTATGTTATCACAGAGTGCAAAGAAAATAATGCATTTCAGCTGTCCAAGTTAAGTGGAGAGATGTTGTCTATCCTAGTTAATGGGATCCACCTCAAGTATTGCTTCTGAAGATAAGAACTTCTTTTGTATATAGTAGAGTAGTATTGTAGTTAATAAGTGCTCATGCACATTTGCTTCCAGCATTTTGTTCTGGCCATTAGGGCCTAATAGTTTGCTTTTAGTTGAGTTTGTTTTCAGTTTTTCTATTGTTGTTTAGATTTTTGGAGAGCTGAATTGTAGTGTTTTCTAAGTTGAGAAGGGCAGAGTTTGACTCAATGCCCAATGGATGTTCAAGGCAACTGATGAAATGCTTAGCAGGCAAGCATATAGAAAAAGTTTCTAGAAATGTTACCATTTTTTACCATAGCTCAAAATTGGCTTAGCAGATGTGACAAATTCATTTTTCAAGTAAGGGATAACATTTTTCTATTGTGACTTAGTTGCATAGTTATTATGTTTCAGTGTTAGATGTAGTTCAGTTGTTCAAAAAGGAGAAAAAGATTTTAGATCATTCATTGCATTACAAAACATTCAACAGAGATAAGTATTTCAATCACTACAATGATTATTCATTTACAAAGTTGAAATATATAAGAGAGTAAGCATTGCATTGAAAGAAATAATGACATATTAGATGTCTCACACAAGCCGTGGGTTATAGCTAAACATATGTAGATATAAAGAAAATAATATGGATCTAATGATGAGAAATGAGAGACAGCCATCATTGCCTTGGGGTTGTCGATCTTCAAAGTTGCCTCACATCTTGCTCTTGATCTCAACATGAACTTGAAAAAAATGTGGAGGGTCCTATTAGAGCTTTAGTGATGAAAATCCTTTATCCATCAGAAGAGGCATAATACTTTGTTTATAGTGCATTGATCAAATGAACATCATCCATGTGTAGAAGGAACTGAGAAAGAATCATCATCCATGTGTAGAAGGAACTAAGAAAGAATCAATCATGGGATTTCATTGTTTCATTCTAATCTACTCGTTTCATGTGTAGGTATAGGACAAGTCATGTAGCTAATTGAAGACATTCAACATGTGGTGTCAAGTGGGCTCCCACAAGGGTTGAGCCTAGCATGCTACTTCCCCTTAATCTTAGAAGAGATGAATGGAAAAAGAAAGAATCATTATTCACATTTACATGACAAATTGAAGGAATAATAGAAGTAATCAGATGCATCAGTTTATGTTCCAGAACATAGTCATGATTACAGTTCAAGTAATGAAATGCAACCATGGAAATAAACTGAACTATAAAGTGGACTACATTTAATGCACATGGCAGTTGTCATCATTACTTCAGTTGACATTAGAAAAATGACATTCACAGGCATTTCATAGTGTGCATTAGAGAAGTATGGAACAAAAAGTACATTTCATCATTTGAATGTCAGAGGTTGCCAATAGAGATATCATGTAGTAGTGTCTAATTGTTGGCTCACAAAGAAATATCAAAAATAGATATAATTTTTATACATGATCTAAGTAATCTGAAAGTGCAAGTGGACAACAAAACATGGAACAACATATGCTATCATTTCCCTTTCATGTTGAAGTAAGTCTCAACTGAGTGGACAAAGATGCTAGGAAAGATTTATCCATATTTGTGAGGAGAGAAAAGAATCATTATATGCTATCAGGAGAGGAACCTCCTGCAACGATATAATGAATAATGATGAAATAACAGAAATAGCAGAAACACAGAAGGAATTTCACAAGCCACTTTGAGGGGGCAAACTCCTTTGAGAAAGCTCAATACAATAAATTCATGGATGCCTTCATTAGCCTCAACACGTACTTATATACTAAGTCTAATCTAAACAACTATTACTTCCAATGAATGTGGGATAATATAATATACTTACGGGATGACTTACAAAGCATATGCCTTCAACAATAATATACTAACAAAGTATAGAGAAGGGTTAAACATGGCTTCCTAACATCCCCTTCCTCTTAGAAAAGCTTTGTCCTCAAAGCTTAAAATGTGGAAATTGTTGTAGAATCTGAAGGAGTGGTTCCCATGTAGCATCCTTTGGTTGCATTTTGTGCCACTAAATTAATACCTCTATGATGGATCAAGAGCGAAGCTGACGAGTACGCCTATCAAGGATTGCCTCCATCTCTGAAATGATGGATCCTTTGTTATCTAGTTCTGGTAAAATAGTTTGTGCTTTGATGTTGGTGCCAAGAACTTTATTTAGACAAGAGACATGAAATACTGGATGAACACGGGAAGAAGGAGGAAGCTCCAATTTATAAGCAACTGACCTAATCTTCTAAAGAACCTTATATGGCCCATAGAACTTTTCAGCCAACTTATGATGCCCTTTAATTTTTAGGGATGATTGCTTGTTGGCTGTAGATGAAGAAAAACCAAATCACCTACTTGAAAAGTGTGCTCAGAATGGTGCTGATCAGCTTGTTGTTTCATTTGATTTCTTGCCATGTGAAGATTGTCCTACAAGATGCGAAGAATCTGATCTCAAGTTTGGAGAACCATGTCAACTGCCTAAATTGGTGAACTGTTGGGGGTGTATGGAAGGAGTGCTGGTGGTGCCTGACCATAGACTACTTCATATGGAGTCATTTTACATGCATTGTGGTAGGAGGTATTGTACCACCATTCAGTGAGAGGGGGCCACTTTGCCCACTAATGCTGTTGTTCTGAGGTGAAGCAATGAAGATAAGTTTCCAAACATTTGTTGATAATTTTAGTCTGACCATTTGTTTATGGGTGATACCCCAAACTCATCTTGAGTTTGGTGCTAGTGTGTTGAAATAGTTCTGTCCAAAAATGACTGGTGAAAGTTGCATCACGACCAGAGACAATGGAAGAAGGGATGCCATGAGAACAGAATATTTGTTCAATTTAAATTTGTGAGACTGAGGTGGCAGTATAGGGATGGCTAAGTGCACAAAAATGGCTATATTTGGAGAGGGAATCAACTACAACCAAGATCACTGTCTTCCCTCTAGATTTAGGGATCCCCTCAATGAAATCCATAGAAATATCTATCCAAATCCATCTAGGGATGGGTAAGGGTTTGAGAAATCCAAGAAGGAGTGTTATTTCACCCTTGTTGCATTGGTAGGAATCACATCCAACCACCATCTATTGAATTGCCCTTTTCATCCCCTTCCAAAAGAAGTTACGTTGTGCCCGCTCATAAGTTTCGAGGAACCCAGAGTGCCCTACCAATGGAGAAGTATGGAGATCATTGAAGATAACCTGTTGAAGATCCGTGCTCTGGGGAAGCACCAGATGACCCTTGTATCTCAGAGAAGCACCATCCCAAGAGTAATGTAGTACAGGAGAAGGGTTATTGGCCAACTATTAGATGATTTGAGATAATGAAGAGTCATTGACATAGCCCTCCTAGATAGATTCTAACCAATTTGGAACAGGCATAGAAATAGCTAAAAGAGAAGCTTGGTCATCAAATGTGCAAGAAAGGGCATCCACCACAATATAATCCTTACCTTCTTGTAAGTGATCTCATAGTCATAACCCATGAGTTTGGTAACCCTTTTCTATTATGCTGGGGATGAGACCCATTGTTCCAGGAAATACTTCAGACTCTGGTGATCAGTCTTGATGCAGAAATGATTCCCTAGTAGGAATGGCTGCCACTTTTGTACTGCATGCAAAATAGCCATCATTTCCTTCTCATATGTAGAGAGTACTAAATTCATACCAAAAAGGGATTTACTGGTGAATGCAATGGGATGTTCATCTTGAAGGAGAACAATGCCAAGTCCATTGCCGCAAGCATCACTCACAATAGCAAAGGTCTTGGAAAAATTTGGCATAGCTAGAATAGGTGTAGTACACATATCTTGTTTTAGTTTTTCAAATGCACACTCAGTAGCATGTGTCCATGTAAAAGCATCCTTTTTCAACATAGTTGCTAATGGAGCTGCAATCTTCTTGTAATCATTGACAAACTTGTGATAGTAGCCAGTCAGCCCCAAAAAACCATGGAGGTTCTTGAGTGTCTGAGGATGCGGCCAGTTTTTCATGGCATCTATTTTTGCAGGATCCACTCAAACCCCTTGGGCTGAAACAATATGCCTGAGATACTCCACTTCTTCCTAGCCAAAAACACATTTAGACTATTTTGTACAGAGATGATGATTAGAGAGAAGTTGCATTACAAGATCCAGATGTTGGAGATGCTCAGCCCATGTTTTACTATAGATGAGGATATCATCAAAGAAGACCAGAATGAATTTCTGCAGGTAGGGTTGGAATATTTTATTCATCAATGCCTAGAATGTTGAAGGAGCATTAGGGAGGCCAAAGGGTATGACCAAAAACTCATCGTGGCCATCATCTGTGCAAAAATCCATTTTAGGGATATCATTCTCATGAACCCAAATTTTGTGATACTTAGAACGAAGATCCAACTTGGAGAAAAAATGAGCGCCATGAAGCTCATCAACAACAAGAATTGGAAACTTATCCTTGATTGTGATGTGATTAAGTGCTCAGAACTCAATGTAGATGTGTCATGACCCATCTTTCTTCCAGACAAGAAGAACTAGTGAAGAAAAGGAACTGGTACTAGGGCGAATAATACCTTGCTTCAATAAGTCTCGAATGAGTATCTCAATCTCTATCTTTTGGTGAAATGGGTAGTGGTAAGGCCTGATGTTGGGAGGAATGCTTCCAGGAAGGAGCTAAATACAGTGGTCCTCTAGTCGTGAAGGTGGCAATCCCACTAGTTTGGCAAAGACACATGCACACCTATCCAAAATTCATTGTAGATCCAAAGGAGTAGTGGAGACCACTGATGGTTGCATCTAAATGGAATGGAGCTAAGTGATGACACCATGTGAATTCTTCTTAAGAAGCTTTTCCATGTAATGTGACCTGATGATACTAAGGGACCCTGGTTGTAAGCCCTTCAATGTGTGTTTTTTCCCATTGTCTAAAAATTGCTTCTAAAGTTCAGCAAAATCCCATAGGATGGGTCCAAGTGTGCGTAACCATTGAGCACCCAAAACCACATCACATCCACCTAAGGGAAAGGAAAACATGTCAGAGCACAGGTTATAATCTCCAGTAGAGATACACACATTGCAAAACTTCCCTTTGCAAGGTAATGTGCCCCCATTAGCAATCATGACTTCAAAGCTGGAGCAAGGATGGACAAAACAATTAGCCTGTTTGGCGATCCGAGGGTCAATGAAGTTATGAATGCTACCATAATCAATGAGTATTGTAAGAGGGAGCTTCTTGAAGTATCCCTTGACCTGCATGGTTTGTGGGGTGGTGACTCCTGCTAAAGCATGGAGAGGGATCTCTGGGTGGTCTTCCTGAGAAGTATGGTCAATAGGTGGTTGTTGAGTTTCGACTTGATCATCTATTGTATCTTGAGCATCTTCATAAACTTTAGTTGTAGGCAGAGAATCCACATCTAAGAGATAGAGCTTTTTCTCAACACATTTATGTCCCCAAGTGAATTTCTCATCACAATTATAACAAAGCCCTTTTTCTCTACATGCCTACATCGCTGCTTCAGCCAAATGCTTGATAGAAGTTGTTCTAGGAGCTAGCATGAGTGGAGGTCTTTGGGAAACCAAATTTCTGAATGGAACAAAATTAGATTTGGACCATTGTTGAGTTGTGATCTTGTCCTCTGCCAACTTAGCCAACCCTAGGGCTTCCATCATTGCACTGCAATGGAACATTTTAACCTCAGATCGGATTGCATCCTTCATACCACTGCCAAAACAACTCTTGAAGAATTCATCAAACAACCCCTCTATGTGATTGGCCAGTTTTTCAAATTCTATCTGCTATTCTCTCACAGTGCCAGTTTGGCAAAGTTTAATGAGTGCTCATGTAAAGTCATCAAAAACACTAGGGCCAAATTGTTGCAAAATGATTTTCTAAAAATCTGTCCATTTTGTGTCTTCATGAGCCTTGATGTACCAACAAAACCATTGAAGGGCTTCATGTTCCAAATGAAAGGATGCAAGTGGGACTTTGTTGACATCAAAAGTATTATGCAGAATAAAATATTGTTCTGCCCAGTATATCCATCTAGTTGGATCATCACCATTGAAGTGAGGAAAATGAAGCTTCAACCCACAAAAAATGCTAGAAGAAGAGAACCTAGTGTCTGCAGAAGACTCTGGCTACTGTCTATTGTTCATGGTTGAATGCTGAAGATTGAGGCCAAGAATTTTTTCATCCAAATCTTGGAGTTTGGTCTTGAGGGCTGCAAGTTCATCCCCCATGTTTTTTCCTCCTATGCAGGTGACAACCATAGCCAGGAGAATTTTTTTTTGGGAATGGGTAGAAAAATAAAAATGGAAACTTTTTTAGTAAAGGAAAATTTGGATTTGGGGAAAACTCTGATGGGTAATTAGGGTTTGACTAGGTTTTGCACACTTTCTAAGGGACAGAGAAGTAGAAAATGGGGATTTCAGAAGCGGGGTGAAAGAATGGGAAATATTTTCCAAGAGGGACAAAGGATCAAAAATAGGAAATGAACATTGTGGCAAAATTTGAAGTCTATTGGATGAGAATCGAAGAAGTTATGGAAAACCCTAAAAGTAGAAAAATGTGGGATTTTTGGCTTCAATATGTGGAATTTGGGATAGGGTCCTCAAAGAAGGAAATATGCAGAATGAAATTCTAGGGGTTCTAGTGAATTTTGAGAGGAAACAAAGCTAAATCAAGGAAGATATGGCGAAAAAATAATTTTTTTTATTTTATTTATTTATTTTTTGGAAATGATTTGCAAATGGCTCTAGATAGATTCAATCTATGATTTGTCAATTGTCAATAGATATGGGCCTCAGGTATGTTTGACTGCCTAAAGGTTCAGGGGAGTCACTCGACCACCAATGTTTTCTAGTGGCTTGTGTATTGGGGTAGTACCCCTCACTCCACAGCTGAGGTAAAATTGATAACTACTTTGCCACAAATGACAACTCTTGGTTTACCTCACGGATGGGAACTAGTCAATCAGGTAGGGGTCTTTAACCTTTTCATTGACAGGTCCTCTTAATGGGCCAGCTACTTCGGGGCTCCTATGGTACTCACAATGAGTTTTAGGGCTATGCCTAGGCACTTCCCATAGTTAAGAGGATAGGGTTATTCCCTGATACAAACCTGCAATTGAAATGAACAATATAGATGCAAAAAAGGAAGAATGACTACAATAATCACAGTGCCTGGAGACCATTGTAGATAAAAAAATTGGTAGAAATCTAGTGAGCCAAAGAAAGCACTCTTATATTAGATGAGAGGAACCTCCTATAACAATATATTGAAAAATGCACAAAATAATAGAAATAACCGAAACACAGACGGAATTTATTGGTTGTAGGCCACTTTGAGGGGGCAACCTCTTTTGAGCAAGCTTAATACAATAAATTCATGGATGCCTTCATTGGCCTCAACACGTACTTATATACTAAGTCTAATCTAAACAACTATTACTTCCCATGAATGTGAGATAATACAATATACACACAGGATGACTTACAAAGCATATGCGTCCAATAGAAATATACTAACAAAGTAAAGAGAAGGGTTAAACATGGGTTCCTAATATATCAACAGTCACTGAGTATACAGGTGTGTGGAATGAAAGGAAAAACTTGCAAATTATCTATTAGAGCATTATACATTTCAACTTGGTTGTTATCTTCATGCCATGCTATAGCTTCAGAAGGTAGCTCATCATGTACTTACCATGTGTGATTAAGATACAAGTGAATTATAGAGAGATGAACATATTAAAATGATACGATGGAGGAGCAAGATAAAAGGATGTTATAGGTTGTCAAACCTTTTTAGGTAAAGTGACCATGCCAGATATATGCATTACAACTATGGGTTATTTCATATTGAAATATGTAGATGCTTCTTTCCCATCCTGGTAAATTACAGTGATAAGAATGTGCAAGAATATTTATAGAATATCATGAGTTTCTATATGGAAAATTGATAAAGAGAAGCCACACTGCATGTTGTGTATAAGAATAGACAATGCATTACATCAACATTAAAGTATACTATATCAAGTATGTGCATATAAAATGGTGACATCCTTAGGAAATAGATGATGAGTGCCAGGTAGCACCCATGAAATACACCTTTTTAACCACTCTTTTTTCCCCTTCTTATTCCATTTTCTTGATGACTGCACTAAAATAGGCTAACAAGATTGTTCTAATGATGATTTTAATAAGAGATGAATTACTTAGAATCATGATTTATGATTGAAGGACTAATGTGCATTGAATTGATGGAAATATGTAGAAATCTTCTCTTTTTGAATCAACAGGTGTAGGTGTTTAGGTAGACAATTTTGTGCATCTCCAGAGGTAGTCCTAATGATTTCCAAAGCCAAAATCAGAATGCCATGATTGGTCTCCAGTGTTTCCAATTTGATTGGAGAGATTTTGGGATAAGGAGGTGATTCATCTCTAGAAGTAGACAAGAAGGTCTCAATCTAAAACATACATCTCTGGTGCCTCTTTAGAGAAATGTGGATATCTAGCACAGCTGTCAGTCAGACACTTCCAGTGGTGGTCAAGATGCTCCTGATGGTACTCAAATCATCACCTAAGTAATTTAGGGCAGTCTATAGTTAACTACGGGAAGTTTCTATCTGTTTATTGTATTTGCATGTTTTATTGATAAACTGATTTAAATACCTATATTTCAGGGCCTCGCTGCCTAAGTGTATTTAAAACTAAGACTCAGATTCAGTGTGGACTTCTATTTCACTCAATCTATTTTAATTGCATGGATATCTATTCTATAGTTAGATAGTTAGTATAATAAAGAGATCGATGTTATCTCATAGAAGAACTAGTAGTTAAGATAAGTGATAGCTCATCACTGACTTAGATATAAACTTATAGAAGTAGCACCAGAGGAGACAACAATTATTTTTCCAATTTCTATAATCTTATTTTGACATAAATATTTTTTGAATACAAAGTTGATAGAATTGAACTGAATTAAGTTGTGATATTATTCTTTTGTGCTGATTCTTTACTTTAGTCTTTAGACCTAAGGGTGTGAAGCAAGGGCCCACTCTCACCACTAAGGTAGAAGGCTAGTACTGTTGTTTTGTTATTTCAGATTCTCTTTAAGAAGATAGTTGTTGTTTGCATAGATAAATGCATATCTCAATTGAAAGAAATAATATAGATTTACTTTAAGAAATTCATTGTTCAGTTTTGTTTTTAGTATTCTTGGAATTTATTTCATAAGCAGATAGATCAATAATATTAGTTTTTTTAAAGCAGTAAAGGTCATTATACTTAGATAAAATTGACAACTATAGGATTTCTAATTGCGGATAGCCAAGGACATAGCCCTAGATTTGACAAAAGAAATATGATTAAATGATGAGGTACAATGACCCTTGTCATTTTTGGTGCCATTGTTGGGGATTACTGTGTTAATTAGGAAAACTTAGCTAAACAATTTTAGGATAGATCTGTATGGTTAGAGCTAGAGATTCAAAAGGAAGAGACATAAAATAGACACCCCATCAACAAACTATAGGAGAAAGCAGTGGGGTGGCACAAGATCTTGTTGAAGAAAGAAACCTATAACCTACCTTGGAAGCTGGAGATCAAATCAATAATCCCTTAAAGCCTCCAAATCTTCCACTCACTAACTATATCCAAGAATTACAACAAAAATTCTAGGTAGATCCTTTGATAGAACCTAGTTCCTCAGAAGCTTATCCAGAATCTCAAGGAGAAGAATCAATATCAGACATGGAAGATAATCATGATAACCATGAAGAGGAGGAGAATCAAGCTCCAAGAACCTTCTCATATCCCATTGTTCTAGCTACTAGAGATAATACCCCTATGAAAAATATTTCACCAGCACACTTGCCAAATTTTAGAGAGATTACTTCTGAGGATCCAAATTAATTTTTGTTTGAATTCAAAGTGGTATGCCAAACTTATGATCATGGATTAGATAACCAAACACTCAAACTATTCCCTTCAACTCTGAAAGATTCTACAATGAGATGGTTCATGGGTTTACCCTAGAACTCCATCCATTTCTAGGTTCAGATGGAAATAAAGTTTTTAGGAAAATACAAGGATTACTATAGAGTCAGTAATAAAAATGAGGAATTGTTCAAAATGAAACAAGGAGAGGAAGAAACCTTAGAGGACTATGTGGATAGGTTTAACTTCTCTTTTAGAAGGTATGGTAACCCAGTAAATCACTCTTTGGTTAGAACCCTGTTTGTAAAAGGATTAGATAGAGAATCAAAACAGGCACTAGATTTTATGGGGAAAGAGAATATCAATAGAATGGATATACCTACTATAGAAGAACTCCGCAGGAACTATTCTAGAACCCAAGATGGAGTGAGATCATCCAAAACCTTCAAAAGGAAGAATGAAATAGGACAGTTAATGGAGGAGATTGCAAATTTGAAGATAGATATTCCGGTCCAACTGAATACCACATTAAATGGGATTCAGGCAAAAACTAGAACAACTAATCAAGGTAGAACAACTGAACCACTCTCCATCTATTGTCCTAGGTGTAGAAACAAGCATCTATTGAGAGAATGCCCTTTAGACAAATCAAAGATCTATCAGATCTATGATAGGGAACATCTTACCAGTTAATGTAGTCAACTTGTAGCCCTAAAAAGGATGAGTAAGAAGAATGCCATCATAGAAGAGGAGTTGAACTATGTAGGACAAAAGCAAGCTAGAAAATTCCCTTATAATCAATATCAAAACCAACTTTTTTACAGGGGTCCTTCTAATTGGGGAAATAATCAATAGAATCTAACTTGGCATGGCCCTTAGAATAATCCTCCTTGGGGACAGCAGGATTGGCTAAATCAACAATGGCAAAACCAAAATTAGAAAAATCAATGTTGTCTGGGAATCAACAGTGGCCACCACAGTTCAAATCACAAAATATGCAACCTCAATGGGGTCCTCAACAGGGATATAATCAATAATATTAGGGATGACCTAGGCATTTCCAACCTCAAAAATAAGCATTGCTAACTGGACCCCCCAACACATAAGGTTAGTCACAAAATGAACTAGTTAGCCAACCACCCTTACTAGCTCAATCTATACCAAATCCACAAAATAAATAGGGAGCAATTGTTTACATGACATAATAAGAAAACATGGCTGGTATTAGAGGTATATACCCCAATAATCTCTAGTTGCATTCTGGGAAAGCATTCCCAAGACCATCTCCTCCAACTATAGTTGAAGTAACCAATGATGAGGAACCTAAAAATCCATCTACTCAGCTTCCAAAGGAGATTACTACCGAAAGAGTTCTAAAAGAATCATCCTTGGATAACTCTAGAGTTCCTCCTAAAATAATGACTCTGGAGAACATTCCTAGAAACATTTCTAATAAGAGCTCTGGAGACACTCCGGAGATGGAAAAACTAGTACCATGCCTAGAACGGCTCAAACAACATATTCCCTAGAAAAAGATCTTACAAAAACAAGTCCAATCTACCCTGGAATCAAAACTGTTACAATAAATTAGACAACTAAACATTGAAATTCTAGTCCTCCAAGCAATCAGAGATGTGCCAGAACTAAACCAATTCATTAAACAACATTGTGTCAAAACACAGGGCAGCAAGAAAAACTTTGCTTCTACTATATAGGTGGAACGAAAAGTAGTAGATCTACTAATGGGAGAAATGCTCCTCCCAAAATATGGAGACACTGGAAATCCTATCATAACTTTTTACATCTCAAGGTTAGAAATTTCAAATGTTTTGGTTGATTTGGGAGTAGCAATAAATGTAATGATAGTTCATAGAATTGACAAGTTAGCCCTAACAGGTATCCAATCCATGTCTACAATCCTTCAACTTGCTGACCAGTTAGTAGCTATTCTGAAAAGGGTGATTACTGGTGTTCTAGTTGTGATAGAATCATGGGAATTTCTAGTAGACTTCTTGATATTAGAACCAAGGAACTAGAAAAATGCTCATCCACTAATATTAAGAAGACCATGGATGGCTACAGTAGCAGCATCTATTAATTATTGAATTGGGGATATGGCCATTTCTAATGGGATAGATTTGAAGAAAATATCTTTGTATCCTCCAACTAAACCATCAATACATTATACAGGAAGAGTATGGGTAGATATGCCAGATAACATGGAAAACAATGCCTCAGTATCTATGGTTACCATCAAGGAATATTTGGGTGTGTTGGAAGAAGAAATCTACTATGATACAATAAAAGATATCACCCACATTCTAATCAAAAAGGATATAATGGAGCTAGCCTAAGATTCTAGGAGAGACTTTTCACTTTTGCTCATTGTACCCTAGAAAATATCATTCCTTGTGGAGAGACCTTTTACAGAGACTTAGCTACATTCCACATGTTCCAAATTCTTGCCCCCTCAATACCATGACTCCAATATATGGATTAACTACATCCATGGATTAGATCACAAAATAGGTCATGATTTTACCAGTGAAAACACTGAATATCAACATCCAACTAGTAGAAAATTAGGAAGAAAAACTTATCCAACTCCTAATTTCCCATTCAACATCTTTTGCTTGGGAATACCAAGACATGAAGGGCATCCCTCCTATATATACACTGAAGATGTCAAACTTGTCAGGCAATCCTGAAGAAGACTGAATCCTTTTTTAAAAGACATTATTAAGACTGAAATAGAAAAATTGCTTTAAGAAGCGTTTATGTATCCAATCTTAGATAGTCAATGGGTCTCACTCCTAGTCATAGTGCCTAAAAAGAATGGGAAATGGAGAGTGTGTATTGACTTTAGGGAGGTAAACAAAGCTACAAAAAGAACTACTTTCCCTTACCATGCATTGACCAAGTGTTGGACAACTTTGCAGGGAGAAAGTATTTTTCTTTCTTAGATGGGTTTAGTGAGTATAACCAAATCCAAGTAGCACCTAAAGGTTAGGATAAAACAACTTTCACCTATTCTTGGGGAACTTTTGCCTACAAAGTTCTTCCATTTGGACTATGTAATGCTCCAACTACATTTCAGATGCTTGTTTTAGCCATTTTTGTTGACTTAGCTAATGAGTGCATGGAAATCTATATGGATGACTTTACTATGTATGGGGACAACTTTGGAGAAGCTCTCATAAATTTTGAGAAAGTACTAAAATGTTTTGAAAAGAATCAATTATCCATAAGCCATGAAAAGTGCTTCATGATGGTAGAAGAAGGAATTGTATTGGGACACCACATTTCAGCAAATGGGATCAAAGTGGACCAAAACAAAATAGAAGTGATCAAATAGTTACCTTCACCCTAAAGCCAAACAGATGTTAGAAGTTTTCTGGGTCATGTAGGATACTATAAGAGATTTATAGAAAATTTCAGCAGAATAGCTACCCCCTTGTTTACCCTGCTTAACAAAGACACATAATTCTTATGGACAGAAGACTGTCAATCAGCATTTGAAACCCAAAAGGAGAAGCTTACTATCACACCTATTTTGAAAGGACCTAATTGGACTTTACCATTTCACATACAAACTGATGCTTCAAATGAGTCCATTCAAGTAGTCTTAGGATAGAAGAAGGAAGGAGAAAGTATGCATGCCATCTATTAGATCAGCCAAAACCTTACCTCTGCAGAAAGAAATTACACCACAACTGAAAAAGAATTCTTGGCAATCATCTATACTATAAACAAATTTAGGCATTATATCATTGTGTACAAAATATTTGTAAATACTAATCATGCAACCATGGAATACTTAATGAATAAGCCAGTAGTGGGTTCAAGAATAATTAGGTGGTTATTGCTATTGTAGGAATTTGACATTACCATAGTTGATAATCTAGGAAAATTTAATTTGGTTTCTAACTTTCTGTCAAGATTGCATACAGGTGGAGAGAACCATCCAGTAGAGGAAAGGTTTCTGGATGAACATCTTTTTGCTATCTCCTCTACTACACCTTGGTTTGCTGGCATAGCTAATCTCTTAGCTACAAGCTTGTATCCATCTGACTTTACCTCAAAACAAAGGAAACACTTAATTAAGAAAATCTTATCTTACAAATGGTTAAATGATTTGCTATTTAAATGTGGTCCCGATTTTATTTTACGCAGGTGTCTAAACGTTGATGAAATTTTTGATGTCTTGAGAGCATGTCATGATGAACCATCTGGTGGGAATTATTCTTCCCACATAACCATCCACAAGATTCTGGGAGCTGGTTACTACTAGCCCTCTATTCATAAGGATACCAAGAAGTATGTGCAACAGTGTGACCAATGTGAAAGGATGGGAGAGCCAACCTTCACCCAAGAGATGTTACTACATCCTTAGGTGATGATAGAGCCATTTGAACAGTGGGGTCTAGACTTTGCGGGACCAATTTCTCCACCATCATCAAGCAAAGAATATATTCTGGTATGAACAGACTATGTGACTAAATGGGCTGAGGTTCAAGCATTGCAATTTGTAAGAGAAGAGAAAGTTGTTCATTTCCTTTATAATAAGATTTTCTTGAGGTTTGGAGCCCCACGATCCATAGTTTCAGATAGAGGACCTCAGTTTACTTCACAGGTGATCAAGGCATTCATAGATTTATATCAAGTTAAACACAGGAAATCTTCACTTTATCATCCCCAAGCCAATGGGCAAGTAGAGGTGACTAATAGAGAACTAGAGAATATTCTGACAAGGACAGTGTCCATGAAGAGAAAGGACTAGGCTAAAAGATTACCTAAAGTAGTTTGGGCTTACAACACCACTTGGAAGTCCACAACAAAATTCTCACCATATGAATTAGTTTATGGAAAGAAGCATATTTTGTTTATAGAATTTAAACTCTAGATGCTTAAAACTACATTAGATATTGGTCTACCATTGTCTATAGCCCAACATAATAGAATTCTTTAGCTCAATGAATTAGATGAAATATAGACATAAGTCATTCAACAACCAGAACTGGTTCAGTATCAAAGGAAGTAATGGCATGACCAACACAACAAGAGGAGGACATTTCTACAAGGTGATAGGGTTCTTTTTTATGATTCTAAGTTCAAGGAGTTCAAGGGAAACCTACAAACTCATTGGATGGCTCCTTTTCAGATAAAGGAAATTTTTAGAATGGGACAATTTTGCTAGAACCCATTGATGGAAGCACAGACACATTCCTAGTAAATGGCCACTAAATTTGACTCTATAAAAGGCCATCAACTAAGGAAGAGTTCATCAAAGATTTGACTTTGGTAACAGGAGATATATCCTCTATCATAGATTTGAACTGAAAAAAAAGGAAGGTTGAAAACCAGTAAATGGCGACCTTCTTGAAAAAAAAAAGGATGGAAAAATAGTAAATGGTTGTCTTTCTCAACTAATGGGATTGCAAACTAGCAAATGGTGGTTCACTTCTTCTTCTTTCCAAGCAGGAATAATCAAGCTACGAAGGTAATCAGGTGCCAGGAGTAACTATATCACACCTCCAGTGCTCACAGCTAGGAGTACCTCTGGTGCTCATAAACTAGAAGCACCTCTAGCGCTCCACTAATGAAGAGCCATTCTTCAATATAATAAATTGGGAGGAGACCCACCTCTCTAGGTAATATAGTAGAGATATCATTGATGAGGTCAGCATGACTCATCCTCCACTTTATGGCAAGGACAAAGATGAAGTCAACATGTATTTCAGGAGAAGTCATTACTCTCGTATGCATGGGTACTCTCAAAGGACTACATTGATGTACTGGAAACATGATTCTTGAACCACTCAGTGAGAATGATTGTAGGATACATGACAATAGGGATGTTGATGCCATTTCAAAGCTACAAAGAAGCTGCTCAGGTGCCACGTCACATCAAGTCTCATCAATGCCACAACATTTCAACCAAGTACATCAGACCATCATCAATAAGATTGATTCAGGTACTTCTCTCTTAATTAAACATTAATTAGCAACTATCTTGTCATTTCTATTTCTAGGTGCCATCATTATGACATATTCTCCTACCATTATTTCCTTTCTAAATTCATGCATGCCACCATCTTTGTTGCACTTTTGCCATGTCTATGGAGTGTCCCATCACTTTGCTGTAATTATGATTGCATAAGCATGCTAACCAATTTCAAGCTCCTTCCCCATAATTCAAGCAACAAGATAAACTAGCATAATAAGCCTCATTCAAAATTCCAAAATTCTCTGGAAATCCAAGTCTGTTAGCACAATCCTCCAGAGCCTATGGAGTTAAAAGAGGAAAGACAGACCATAGAGTGAAGCAAACAAATATTTAGCTATAGAAGTTGGAATAAGATTTAGAGATGGGGATTAAAAGAAATCAAAGCCAGAAAGTATAGAAAGTCTTTTGCAAGATGATGTTGTGGCAGACATTCTGAAGAATGCAGGGTGGTTGGAATTCCTGGAGAAATTTGAAGGTTTTCAAGAGGATATTTTTGATGAATTCCTATGAAACCTAAGAGATAATCAAAGAACTGTTAGAGGAGTTCAAGTCAATCTCACTGCTACCACCATCAACCATATCTCTGGATTACCAGAACAAGGTGAGAGGTTTTACCATCTGAAAACTCTATATGTTGATTTAATTAGAAATTTCTATATAGAAGGTGAACCTGCAATATAGTTGCATTTGAGCAAGAATGAAGTCAAAGGAATTGTTAGGTCTTCACTTCCAAACCCATGAAAATATGTAGCATTATGGTTGATGAAGTACTTTACATGTGATGACCAATTTTCCTTAGTTCTAGGACCAATAATGAAAATGTTGATTTTTTTGAGGCATGGGAATGCACACCCAGAATTCATCATAAACATTCCCAACTTTATGTACTTTGTCATTAGAGCAACTATAGAAAAGTTCTAATAGAACAAAAGTCTTATGAAACACCATGGCCTCATTTTTCTGATAGTAAAATATCACTTTATATCTCAACCTGATGGGGAAGCATTATGGAAAACATTTCTAGATAACAAACCCCAAGACAAAGGACTAGAGAGGACACAAGAAGTGAGTGAGGGTTCCTCTACCTAGCAAGAAGAGGAGGCAGAACCTTCAACTTCCTCTCCCACTATTGAGAAAGGTAAAAACTCCTCATTGGAGGCAACTTCATCTGCTACCCCTATTTCTGATAGAAAGAGAAAAGGGAAAGAAGTTAGAGAAACTATTCTTGAACAAACTCCATATATGACTTGCTCAGCTAGGAGAAATATGACATTGGTTGAGGAGTCTATTTCAAATAAACCAATAGGGGAGAGGTCAGGTTAGAAGACAAAGAGACTCAAGCATACACTACTAGGTTGAAGAAGCCTCTCATGACTCAGATGAAATCTCTCTAGTGAGAAAGAAGAAACAGAGAGAAGTTTCCCCTGAACCATCTGTTCATCTAGGCTCTCATAGTCCAACTTCCTAGCATTCCCCTACTCTAAAGACATAACAAAAATAAACTTTTACTATTGCATCTGATTCTGAGGATGATATACCTGATCTAGAGGCACCTGCTCCACCTATGCTATGGAGAAGCAAAAGGAAAAGGCAACTTACTTAAGCTAAGAAAGATACTGCTCTCCTCACTGAAGTCTTTTTGTGTTTTAGAGCTTTTGAGGAAAAATTTGGACCTTCATCAGTGCCAGCAATTGTAGAGAAGACTCAAGAAGAAACTTAGGATAGGGGGCCTGCAGGGGAAGTTGAAGTAGAGCAAATGGATGCAGCTGACAAAGAAGAACCAATTGCTATGCAAGACCCTAACATACAACAGACAGAAGAAGAAATGAGAACTTACTCTCACCCCTCTGATCAAGAGGACATTAAAATTTCAAAAGAATAGCAGATGTTGGAAGAGATTGACAATCTGAAAAGATTATTATGGGAGAAGAACCAAATTATTACTGACCTCAAGAGAGTCATGAAAGAAAAATAAATGGAGCAAAAGTAGGTGATTGAAGGGTTGCAAGTAGAGCTCCAAAATAAACAATAAATAATTCAAGAGAAAGATGCAGAATTGAGAGACCAAGAAGCAAAGGTAGCCCAAATCATCAAGGGAAAGGAGGAAGAGGCAGTACAGAACATTTCTGATCTCACCAAAGCTAGAGACAATGGTCTCCCATTAATTGCAACACTAGTTGAGAAAGTACAGAGTCAAGATAAACAACTAACCTGGGCCAACAATAAAATAGATGATCAAGAAGAGTATATTCATGAGTTAATTGGCCCAGGGGCAACCATAGAATAGGGAGTACAAATAAATCCATATGTGGGTCCAATTCCAATAGATATTCCCAAAGCCCTATTCAATATGGAAAGGAGATGTAGGGAATATGAGGCTTCTAAGCCCATGCTGCAATTACAGAGGGCAGTTACTGCCATGTCAAAAAGAGTAGAAATCCTGGAAGAAAACGTCATTCAGGTGGCTTCCATTTCATTTGAAATCCATCTTGCAGGCCCCCAAGTGGAAGCTATGCTCTATTCTTACAAGAGAGAGTTTTGCAGAGAAAACTTTCTTTGGTCATGTCTAATCTTACTGAGAACACAGAAATATGGGAGGGGTTCATGGAAGCATATATGAGAAATTCTGATGAAAACAAAAATTTTTTGTATGAGTTATATTTGCATGGTTTCTGTGTAAATGATATGACCTTCATTATCAACTATTTTGTAGGAGAATGCCAACTTAAGGCATTTATGTCACTGATGAGAAATCATCAGATTTGGAATGAGATAATGGAGGCTCATCTCAAGAAGGATGTAGAAACAAGTCTTTTCATCAGAAAAGAATGTCCAAACCCCCATGCTTTTAAAGTCCAATTTAGAGCATATGTCTACCACCCAGAATGTACAACCAAGATTTTGCCATTGTATCTGAAACATCTTCAGGAGTGTTCCATTGATTTTGGCATTTTTATGAATAGTTTAGCTAATCAAATGCTTGCAACGGCAAAGAAAAGGTGGAACATTTTAACTTCAGAGTAGAAAATGAGAGAAGTGGTGAGTCTTGCTAACTTGAGACTATTTATGAGGAAGGCCAGGTGAGTATCCAAAATGATGGACAAATACGAACAAGAATGGATAGGTGGCCGTTTTAGACCCCCTCTCATCATTGAGCCACTACCTGTCTGGGGTGAACAAATAGAAGATGATAAATTGCAGGAGTGGATGAAGCAGATCGATTAGTACAGGGGAAATGGTAATAAAGACCACACCACTTGGACAACTTTTGCACATGACTACAACTTCACCGATAGGATATTCCACCAGAATAAGTCCAAAATGTGAGAAGCAGGAGAACCTGCTAATCCTTAAGTATAGGGGGATGATGGGTACATTTTTTAGCTATCTTTTTTCCCTTCTTATTCCATTTTCTTGATGATTGCACCAAAATAGGCTAACAAGATTGTTCTAATGATGATTAATAAGAGATGAATTACTTAGAATCATGATTTCTACTTGAAGGACTAATGCACATTGAATTGATGGAAATATTCAGAAATCTTCTCTTTTTGAATCAATAGGTGCAGGTGTTCAGGTAGACAATTTTTTGCATCTCCAGAGGTAGTCCTAATGATCTCTAGAGCCGACATCAAAATGCCAAGACTAGTCTCCAATTTGTTTCCAATTTGATTGGTGAGATTTTGGGATAAGGAGGTGAATCATCTCTGAAGCTGGACTGAAGTCTTGAGCATCTTTGGAGCTGAACAAGAAGGTCACAATCATATCTCTGAAGCTATAGACTAAAACATACATCTCTGGCACCTCTTTACAACAATGCAGATTTCTAGCATAGCTGTCAGTCAGACACTTCCAGTGGTGATCAGGATGCTCCTGATGTTACTCAAATCATCACCTGAGTAATTTAAGGAAGTCTATAGTTAACTGCTAGAAGTTTTTATCTCTATATTGATTTTGCATGAGTTATTGATAAACTGATTTAAATACCTATATTTCAGGGCCTTACTACCCAAGTGTATTTAAAACTAAGATTCAGATTCAATGTGGACTTCTGTTCTACTCAATCTATTTTTATTGCATGGATATTTATTTTGTTGTTAGATAACTAGTAGAATAAAAAGATCAATGTTATCTCATAGAAGAACTAGTAGTTAGGATAAGTGATATCTCATCACTGACTTAGATATAAACTTATAGAAGTAGCATCAGAGGAGATAGTGATTATTTTTCTAATTTCTTTAATCTTATTTTGACATAAATATTTTCTGAATATAAAGATGATGGAATTGAACTGAATTGAGTTGTGATATTATTCTCTTGTGCTAATTCTTTACTTTAGTCTTCAGCCCTAAGGGTGTGGAGCAAGGGCCCACTCTCACCACCAAGGCAGAAGGCTAGTACTATTGTTTTGTTATTTTAGATTTTGTTTAAGAAGATAGTTATTATTTTCGTAGATAAATGCATGTTTCAGTTGAAAGAAATAATATAGATTTACTTTAAGCAATTCATTGTTCAGTTTTATTTTTAGTATTCTTGGAATTTATTTCATAAGTAGATAGATCAATAATAGTAGTTTCTTTAAAGCAGTAAAGGTCATTAGAGTTAGTTAACTAAAACTGGCAACTATAGGATTCCTAATTGCAGATAGCCAAGGACACAGCCATGTATTTGACAAAAGAAATATGATTAAATGATGAGGTACAATGATCCTTGTCAATGCAATAACCCAGGAAAATGTAGTCGGCCAAATACCACTATCATAATATCAAATGTATGCTACAGAAGTGAGGTATATATGTCTGAGGTAACATCTTGTGCACATGAAAATAAAATGAAGCTTATTTCATCTAATCCTCTAGGTTTTAGAACCATGAGATGCAGGGATGTATCTTGCCAGTCACAACCTTATGACCACATAAATTATTTCATTTTGTGAAGAAATGCTAAGTTCTGGTCGTAAACTTTTGGGTATCAAATATAGCCAATAATCAATGAAGAATGGATATTTGTTTCTCAAACCTCTTAAGGTTCTTTTCAAGGCAAAAGGAGAAATATATAGTAGGTCTATGCAAATATGGAGCTCCATTATGTTTGAACAAAATGCATATACAAATAACACTTTGAGGTTTTTGAAGAGAAATATCCAAATATCACAGAGCCACGACCTGAAGGAAGATGTAGATTTCAAAACAAATGATTTTTTTTTATGTGCAAATGGGTAACAATAATCTGGCCGTGACCTCATTTTTTGGGGAAGCTTTCTTTTACCCTTAATCCTCTAGGGTTTGGTTACAGGAAATAAAGACAAAATTGAAACTTCATATCTAGTCGAAGAAGAATGCACAATAAGCATAACCCTTTAGTGTTTTGTAATGATCAAACATAGAATACTTCAAAAAACAACCGTATCCTATCTCAAGTTGAAGTTTTGATATAGAAATAAGACAAGGAGAGAGCTTTATATATTACATTTTGTGTAGAGAGTGACCCAGAAGAAGGCCAGATAAAGTGATACTTAAAAAACCCTTATCATTTCTTTTATAGAATGCTCCAAAAGACTAGTCGCGGCCTAGAAAAGAGGGAAAATATACATGATAGAATGCAAAACTCACCTTTTAGGAAGAGATTGAAACTCTCTTTTGTAAACAAGCTCAAAGTTGGTCCAAAAGTGCCATGGTGGCCTCGACACAGAAGTGTATTAACAGGGAAATGAAAGAGCATTAGAAACCACACTTCTAGCCACAATTGAAAGCTAAAATCACCTCAAAAATGAAGAAAAAGTAGATCAAAATCATGGCAGCGAGATTACCTTTCATTTTTGCTATCAAAATGGCCTTAGAGAACCAAAAGTTGCAGCAAAATGGAAGAGGATTCGAGCTTCAAACCCTAGGGCTCCATGGTGGCCATAGCAGAGGGTTTTCACAAAACTTCACAAGTCAAAATGACCCAAAAAGATAGGGTGAATTATATTTTGTTATTAGGGTTTCTTTGAACCCTAATCAAATGTTGACTTTTGTCACATTCTTTTCTCTTTTTAGCTCAGATTAATACCTTCGAGGTATGAAATCATAACTACCATGGTGCCTAGGTCACATGACTTAGGTCACATGTATTTCAACTTGTAAATGAATAATCATTGTGATGAATGAAATACTTATCTCTTTTGAATGTTTTGCAATGCAATGAATGATCTAAAATCTTTTCCTTCTTTTTGAACAACTAAATTGCATTTAACATGGAAACATAATAACTATGCAACTAACTCATAATAGAAGATTGTTAACCCTTACTCAAAAAATGAATTTGTCACATCTACTTAGCCAATTTTGAGCTGTGGTAAAAAATGGTAACATTTCTAGCGACTTCTACTATATGGTTACCTGGTAAGCATTTGATCAGTTGCCTTGAACATCCATTGGGCATTTAGTCATACTATGTCCTTCTCAACCTTAGAAAACACTGCAATTCAACTCTCCAACAGTCCAAATAGCAACAAAAAATTGAAAACAAATACAACTTCAAGCAAACTAATAGGCCCTGATGGCCAAAACAAAATATTGAAAACAAATGTGCATGAGTACTTGTTTACTGCAACACTACTCTACTATATACAAAGGAAGTACTTATCCTCAAATGCAATTCTTGAGGTGGATCCCATTAACTGGGATAGACAGTAGCTCTCCACTTAACATGTATAGCTGAAATGCATTGTTTTCTTTACACTCTATGATAACATAAGGCCCATCCCAAATTGCATCAAATTGGGAATGCTTTCCAGGTCTTCTCCTCAATTCATTCCATTTGAACACTAAATCACCAACAATAAAGTTCCTTGGTCTTTCCCTCTTATCAAATGCATTCCTCATTTGAGTTTGATGCATATCAATCTTTCTTAAGGCCTCTTTCATTGTCTCTTCTAGCTCCATGAGCTAAGCTAGCCTGACTACTAAAGGTTGTTCCTCTAGCAGCTCAAGTTCTTTGATGAAAGTCAATGTAGGTAATTCAACTGAAATAGGTAACCAAGCCTCTTTACCATAAGTACATATGGATAACAACCAGTAGCTCTCTTGGGTGTAATTCTATTAGCCCAAAGAACCAATTTTAATTTCTTGTGCCATGTTCTTTAGTTGTCTTCAACAGTCTTCTTGATGATCCTTATCAAATTTTTGTTAGTAGATTCAGCCTGCCCATTACCCTATGGGTAATAGTTAGAAGAAGTATTCAAATAAATATTATTTCTAATAGACCAATCTAAAATTTGTAATCCTATGAAACCTAAACCATTATCTCAGATGATTGAATTTGGTGTACTAAATCTTGATACCAAATCCTAATAGTTCAACCTAGGACAGAAGATTCATTTACCCCTTTTAAGGGAACAACCTTGGTCCACTTGGTTAAATAGTCTATGGTAGTCAAGATCCACTTGTGGCCTGCACTTGAAGGTGGGTTTATTGGTCTTATGAGATTGAGCCCCCATTTTGCAAATGGATGTTCAACTTTAATAGGATGCAGGGGTAAGGCAGCAAGCCTTTGCTTACTTGCAAATAATGAACACTTCTCACATCTTCTCACCCAAGCAAAAGACTCTTTAAACAAGTTAGGCCAGTAATAACCAGCCTACATAATCTTCAAAGTAGTTTTCCTAGCTACAAAGTGGCCTCTTGAAGGTCCATTGTGAAACTCTTCTAATAGCTTATCAACTTGATCAGGTCCAACACACCTCAAAAATACACCATTAAAGTCTCTCCTATACAAAATATCATCAATAATAGCATAAGGAGTAGCTTGTAACCTGAAATACCTTCTTCCTACCCTATCCAAACCTTCAGGGCATCGACTGGACTGTAAATAATGCATCATCTACTACACCTAGTTGGTTCATTATTGTTTAGTACTATTTTAGTGTCCTTTTCATGTTCTTGATTAAGCTCTTCACTTTCAGCAAGCTGCTCGCATAAGCCCTTACCTCTAATCAGCTTGGTCACTTTGATATCAACATCAAATTCCATAACTCTGGTTATCTAACCAACCCTCTTATCATTTATATCTCTATTCAATAAGAAACTCTTGATAGTGGGATGAGCAACCATTAAGTGAATTCTGTTATTAGACAACATGTGTCTAAATTTCTTGAGGCTCCTCACAACAACGGAAACATGTTTTTCTATAAAAGAGTACTTTACCTCATAATCATGTAGTACCTAACTAAAAAATGCTACTGGATTCTCTAAACCTTCATCGTTTTGCTGACATAACATTGTAGAAAAGGTGTTCGCTCCTCCAAAGGCATACAAAATAAAATCCCTCTCATAATTAGGATTAATGAGGGTAGGGATAGTAGCGAGGGCTTCCTTAATCTTCTCAAAGCTTCATTTTCCCTCCTTTGTCCAGCTGAATGTCACATTCTTCTTCAAAATGGCAGTGAGAGGTTGTAACAAAGCTACAATGTTTGGAATAAACCTCCTAACAAAGTTAATTCTACCAAGAAAGTTTTGCAAGCCTTTGTTATGTGCAGGCAGCAGTAAATCTAGAATGGCTAAAACTCTTTCAAGGTTAATAGAAATACCTTATTTTGAAACAATATGGCCGAGAAGTTTACCTTCATGAACTAAAAATATGCACTTTTAGGGTTCAATGAAACTCCAAACTCCTTGCACCTGTGAAAAATATGCTTCAAGTGGTCAAAATGATCATTAGCATCTTTGGAAAAAATAGTTATGTCATCTAAATATACCAACACTATTCTATTCATAAGGCCATGGAAGGCCATATCCATTGGCCTTTGAAAGGTTGCCCCTACATTAGACAAACCAAATGGCATTTTTTGATAGGCCATAGTACCCCACTTAGTTGTGAATGCAGTTTTATATTGGTCCTCTTCTTTGACTAGAATTTAGTTGTAACTAGAGCAACCATCTAACAAGGAATACCTATCAGAACCTAAAATAGTTTGTAGTGTCTATTCTATGGAAGGAAGAGGGTAGTGGTCTTTCAATGAGGCCCGATTTAGATCACAGAAATGGACACAAAGTCAGATTTCACCATTCTTTTTTCTAACCGGGACCAAATTAGAAACCTAGGAGGTATGCTTTATTAAGAATATGATATTACTCTCAAGCATTTTATTTAATTCAGCCTTCATTAAGTGCTCAAGTTTGGGATTAAGGGGTCTCTATTTCTACCTAACAGGCTTGGCATTAGGCTCTAATTCTATAGTATGCTGGGCCAAACTAGGATCAAAACCCCTTAAATCTTTATACTCCCATGCAAAAGCATCAAAAAGATATTGACATAATTGAACAAAAGACTGTCCTTCTTCTCTAGTACACACCTTTCCAAGTTTCAGTAGTTTGTCCTTAAAAATTTCTATGGTTTCATAGTGTTCTTGCTTCACTGTCATATTGCACTTGTCCTTTCTAAACTAATCATCAGTGTTGAACACTAATTCTAATGTTAGTAGTCCTTTGGGCAACTTATTGGACCTCAACTATACAATCTAATCCTCAAATTGCTGCTGATATTTATGTTGATTATCAGCTGCAAATTCATCTTCTGCACTTAGAAAATTTAAAATCTGCTCGTCACTGTCAAACACTATTGTTAGGTATAGAAGACGTGACAACCACTTTGACATATAGCTATGCTTCAATTTTCTGATTTTGATTAGGAATCTCAAATTGAGATCATAAGGCTACAAGCTTATATGCATACTTATTTTGGTTTCTGGGAATCAAAATCAGATTAAAAGCATAAAAAAATTCAATTGAATCCCATACTCTATGCTTGTATTCCTTGAGCAAGTCATTTTGGCAACATTCAGATTACTAACCTGATTAATGATCAATTCAAAATCTCCATAAACTTGGACAGATTTGATACCTTTTTTCCAGACCCACTCTAAACCATGGATTAGGGCCTCGTATTCAACCACATTATTTGTGCAGCTAAAAGTGAACCTTAAGGCTGCATAATATTTGTCTCCTTTAGGTGAGATCAACACATTATCTACACCAGTACCTATCTTGGTCCTCAATCTATCAAAGTACAACTTCCAAAGTTGATCTTCTTACTATTCCAACTGACTTTGGTCCTTAATTAGATTAGGAATCACTGCATCAAGTTTCTATATCATATAGATGCCTAATCCTACCTCATTCGTGTGACAGAAAGGGTCACTTTTATGATCTTCAGATGTCCATTAATCTAAGTTTATGTCTTCTATATGTGCATGGGGATCTAGATTCATGGGTTCATCCTGATGCCCACAGGTGATGTATAGATTAGCATTTATTGGGTTGGGAACATAGGGCTCAATATGGTCTTTTGCAAGTGGTTTGGACTATATGGTTACTTTTTTACCATACCTTGTTCTAAAGAACAAGTGGGACGAATCAAAGGATAGAAACCCACCCACTTTGGTTGTGAACTTCTTAGATAGGCATAATGCAAAGCTAGGTGGTAGATCAATGATGTAAATGCCTTGATGTATGGTAAAATTAGGACAAGCATGCAATGTAAGTGGCAGATTTTTTATTATTCTTGCAGTACTAAGTGTAGACCCGTCCAGCTAGACTACTCCTTTTGTAAGGGGTTCATAAACCAATCCTAATGAATCAGCTACACTTTTAGGCATGACTAAACTGCTTGATCCTAAGTCTACCATACAGTTATGAACCAATTTATCGCCAATAATGAGACTTAAATAGAAAGGAGGAGGTTTTACCTCATTTGCTGGCTATGAACTCTTGATTTTTGGGTTGTTTGCAAGTACAACCTTTTCATTTTCTTGATTAGAACATTAAAAAATTGAAAGTTTAGCTAATGTCTCTTGCAACAAATTCTTCTGGCTAGGAATGCGTAAAGCATCCATAACTAACATAATTACTATAGCTTTCTTGAGATTATCTACTATGTTGAAAGAAACAAGATTTACCTTTTGTTTTCCTTTTGCAATAGTAGCATCAATCTACCTTTGTGTAGATTGCTATTGTACTTTGGGCTGATCCTTTACTGGTACAGTTTGATCTCTCTGTAGAATTTGTACTTTCTATTGTGGTATAGGGGTAGTTTATGATGGAAAGGCTTGACTTTTATCCCTTATAGTCTATTGTTGAACCACAACAACTTCCTGGTTAATATCTGCAGCTCTCTGTTTTGATCTTGTGTTGGCTAAAACATGTGTACTTTGCTAATTTTGACCTTGAAGGTAGTTTATACCATATAAATTAGACTCTTGCCAATTCATTATGGCCACATCAACATTATTCTATTGAGCTGAAACTTCACTAGAAACACCTTCTGAACTTGCATAGTTGTTCTGAACCATCATGCCTAATTTCTTACTCCATTTGTGCACGCAGCTTGATTATGCGATTGGTGACATGGATAACACCAGTCACTATCTTGGGCTAAATTATTCTATGTGGGTATTGTTGATGTGTTTTCCTTGCACATACAATGCAGAATAAAATACTCGTGTACTCTATCCTCTCTTGAATAAAATCCCTCAAATGCTAAGCTAAGTGATCAGATGAGTAGACTCCAAGGTTCTTAACTAGTTACTTTTTGTGTTGCGATTTGGGATAACTTAGCAGTAGGATGCGAATTACTGTTTGACACAAAGTGAGTTACATAAATGCTCAACAATAGGAAACTTGTTTCTCTTGGATAACATGTAACATAGCTTCTTTGAAGGTCTACCAATTTGATAACTTAAGATATGACAATGGAAGCTCTTGAATCTAAATCTAACAAGATTTTAAAGAAAATGCAAAAGGAAATGGGTTTAGAAGACTCTAAACTAAATGCAAGCAATCACCATTGATTCACCAAAATCTCAACCACACTTTGCTTCGCCATAAGGTAACAACTACACAAAAGTGGTGCTATCTTCTAAGGGGAAAGTAAGATTTTCAGATTACTTCCATACACAAAGTAATTGAAGTTAAGCTCAGATAATGTTCAGAGTAACCATGTACTACAATCTTCCATCGACAAATTATAAATGGTATGAACTATGGAGACACCAAACATGAATCAGCAACAACAACTTCCATAAAACATAAAACTAAATTTCTGAAAACAAACTAAACGGATCTTATTCTATGAGTGAACACTTAGAAACCATGCATTCATTTGAAACTACACAAATCACCATGAAAATTTCAGCAGAGTCTTGAGCAACAATTTCTCAGAGCATTCCCCCTCTTACAAATGAGAGCAAAATGGGTTTATATAGGCCCAAAAATTCAATGGATGGCCAAGATTAAAACTTGAAATTGAGGGCCCGTATTATGCCAGACAGGGAAGTGGTTACAAAATTTACTAAAATTGGACCTTGCATTAATGATACACCAACTAAGTGGAATATCTTCATTTATGACCTTTGCTTTTTGCGATAAACTCCACAAATATAGCGATGACATGCGTAACCTACTCCATCAGGACACTTGGCAGAGTCTGAATGGTGCCCTCTACGATTTACAGCTCCTCTATACATTTGACAACTGTCATTTCCCAACCAGCCATGGTTGTCTGAAATGTGCCCATGAAAGTGGAAAGTGTGCAAATTTCATCCAACAACTCCCTCAAAATAGCCTGTGTATGCCAAAAATACTTTGCATGCATCTTGTCTTTCAGCAAGTATTCATCAATCTCTCCATTGGAATCAACTACCCTGTTTACGAAAACAAGTATTTTGTTTTGCATTTCCCGAAGTACCTCTCTTGTTCAAGTGCAGTCACTCTCAACCTTTCCCAGAACTTGCTCCTTTATGCTGAGTGCACAATACCAAGAATGGAAATTATATGTTGGACCTTGTTCAATCACTCCCTCATCCAACAATGTGGCACTTGGAGTATAAATCAGCCTTTTCAACTAAGGCATAACTTCTTTCCTTACATTTCTGAATACTGCACAAGTAATTAGAATATTCTGAACTCTATCAAATGTTGAAGCAACCTCCTTGTACAACTTCACAATCTCATCCATGAACCCATCAGCCTTGATCTTGAAATCTGCTACACAGTCTTGCAATACTTGAGATGAGGACCTCATTTCTTCCAAATGTGCCACAGACTCCTATGAAAGCAACACAGGTGGTGCAACCATGTCTTTAGCTTGGCTTAGTGGCCTCATTAACTTCTGAATATAATGCCAAAATGCCAAGTTATCCTTCTCTAACTAAATCCTCTGTTCTTATTCCTTTCGTAGCATTTCTTTGATGACTGCAACCGAATCTTCCAACTCTTCTATCTCCTGTTCTGCTGTGGCTGGTCCCAAATCAAAAGTATTGATGTCATATGCACTTGGAACACCATCATCTTCTTCTTTGCTGATTTTTGGGACAGCAATGTGCACTTGCCTTGACCCCGAGCTGCCTTTTGTGATCTTCGAGAATTTAGTAATTTTCCACTTTCCATTGTCAGGTTTGGCCCTGCTCAGCAAGTCTTCCAAACTTAGGATGGGTTTCCTTTCAATAACAGACTTCTCCCTAACCCAATCTCTTAACCACTTAGGCAGATCAAACAAGTCCTCCTGACTTTCTTCTTGAACTCCTTTATGTTGAACAGTGGGAAGAGCCTCCTCATCAAACTCATACAACTCTTTGTCATTTTGATTTTCAACTTCTATTTCTATCATGACCACTTCATGCTCCTTAGATGATTTTAACACCACTTCACCAATTTGATTACCTTGTTTGTTTCCCTAATCATCTTGGATTCCCAAACCTGTCTGCTCACCATGTCTTACTTCATCTTCATCAATATTTATTATATTATTACCCTCCTGTCTTGAAAATGCACTAACTACCTGCTGATCATTAGTCTTTACCTTCTTACTTGGCTGAATATCCTCATGCGGATCATCATCTTCACTCTCTGAACCATTGGAATTACTGGATGACCTACTACCTGAAGTATCCTTGGACTGATGTATAGTAACTCCTCCCATCAAGTTGTAAGTCAATTGGACATTCTTCTCCTAAAGTCTATGAATTTGAAAGTCTACATACTTTGTATGTGATACAATTGGCATCAACAAATCATCATTGCATGTGGCCTCCTGCTCTGACCAATTGATGGTGAAAGGCCTATCCCTCTTCTCTTCGTACGAACTTTGTGAAAGTCTTTTATGATTCTCCTCAAGCTGATCCAGAATGTTGATCACTCTTGTTGTTCTGACCAGATCCAAAGATAATTTGTAGCAACTTTTCTTTCTTATTTCTATGTCATCATATGCATCTATCCAGTGATCCTCGAGCTGTGGTTTGTGCTTGTATTTGCTCCCAAATTTTTGTTTGAGTGTGCCAAATGGATCAAATTTACTGCGTACATCATTGTGGCACACCAAGTTGTAAGCCTGCAACTCTATCTCTGAATTTTAAGCAGCTTGTAATGACATGCAAGCCTCAAGCCTCCTGATGCTGATTGGAAACTTTGTTGTGGTATTTTTCCTCTTTCTCTAGACTTTGTTGAATGCAACCAGCTATCGTGTTACTTCCAACAACACCATTTTGTCAGTGGGGTATCTAGGCAATTTGTAAGGCAATGATGAGAAGCCCTCCACACGGATGTATGTGAATCTTGGAAACTGAATAAACCACTTTCCATATTTTGCGACGAAGTTCATGGCCTCCTTCGACAATCTCTTGCATGCGCTGCCTTGTAACAATCTAACAATGTGCATGGAAAAAGCATCATTAAACCTTCTGTAATGGGATATAGCCTGCAAGTGTAGCTGAGGATACCAATCATAAACCTTGAACTGTCCTTCTCCATTTCCAACTCTCCCCTTGAAGTTCAATCCTGGATATCTCTCGCTTCTGGCAAGCATATATATAATATATGATCTCATGTAAAATGTTTTCATTTCTTGCAATCCCTTCAATTGATCATCAATGTTGCTACTAATCATTTCAGCCCAATCTATCATTCTTTTTCCGCTTATAATTTCTTCAATGAAGAAAAACATCCAGGGCTCAAAATTTGCCGATTATGGGCAGCCCATGATGCGGTTCAAAAACACAACCATATAGTTGATTTCTTGATGAAAGTCAAACTTTTGAAGTTTTTTAGGCACCTTACTCACATGTGGCCTTGGTTGCACCAACCAGCTGTTGTTTATCACCTCCATACCTTTCTCAGGTCCAGCCAAATAAAGTTGCAAAGTAGACTCCTTGTTGCAGAATGTAGTAGTTTTGTATGAGGGAATGTCAAAAGCTTCCGCAATTGCCTCCTTTCTCAGATAAGCAAGTACTTTGCCCTCTCTAGTCATAATACATCTCTTTTCATGATTATAATGTTTGGTGCATTCTAACATCAGTTCTGGACACAGCATTGGTGGCAGGAAAAAAGCAGCTTGCACAATCCCGTTCTTCAACATTCACCTGATTAGATCCGATGGATTGGGTTTGTGCAAATTTTGCTGAATCTCTTCCATATTGGTCTTCCCTAGATTAGTGTCACAAAGGTTTCACCACTTCGAAGTGATCTTCGTTTCTGGCCACGTTCCCTTCATTTCACTCCTCATCAGTGCTTGTCTGTCCTTCACACTCATCCTTCACCTACACAACCGCTTTATGTCAAAATCTTGAAAATGACATTTAGTAAAAACATAATAGTAACAACACCTACATTTAATACATGCGGGATTATTTGAATGCAAGATTTCAATTTATCTCACCCCTCTGCTAAAAAGAAAAAACAATAATGCGATTCCCGTGAGAATAAAATGTCCAAATGTCTCACTAACACACTTAGTTCCTATTTGCCCTTGTCAGATCTGATCTCCTGATGGACCTGCAATGATCTCATGTTGTAATCCTGTATGTGTTTTAATGGAGGGGAGGTCGATTTCCAAGTAATAGAAGGTGATCTTTCTTAAACTTTTGAAGACTCCGGCCAAGGAAGACACTCCTAAACCTGCACTCAGGAAGCTTTGAGAACACCGGGTAGATTATGCAATATTAACTAGTTTAACATCCAAGCACCTATTTAGAAAGAACTCATAAGGATCCCCTCCTGCAGACAAAACTCATGAACATAGTCAGGTTTCTAAATGCTGATGCAGAAGGTGAAGCTCACTGTTAGAACAAATGATAAAACACCCTCGAATCCCTATCATCTCACACAATGAAATCACCTTTTCTGGAGGACAGTGCACACCACACATGCTTAGAAAGTTGGCACTGTCATTCAATAATGTTCAAAAGATTTTGCCTGCATAAATAGTGTGCTCCACCTCTTCTACCTCATAAATGAAATTACTTGAACTAAATCGTGGGGCTAAAAATAGGACAAGCCAATACTCAAAAGATACGTGTTTCAAAACTCCTGCCAGGAATCCCAATTAATTCGCTATCCATGCATTATTAAGAGTGCAATGCCTATTGAATTGTATGCTAAGAATAGAATAGAGTCATTCTGCACAAAATCGTTCAATGATTCCTTCAATTGGTATCTTCGTGATTGCCAAAGAGGTGACGGTATTATAGCGGGTCTGAGCGAATGTTTGAGATCCCACCACATTTGGCCAAAAAGTATATTTTGCAAACCTAAGACTTATCTCCATTCCGACGGTCTTTTCATTTCAACGTGCATAATGCAAGAATTGCAGTGGACTCTCAAAAGTTCGTCCCTCCATGAATTTACGTAGATGTGCCATAAGTTTCAAGAAAACCTCACCATGCACTTAACCTTCGCCAAGACTCAAGTGATCAACATGGAGTAAATGCTATACTTCACACATGATGTGATGCTGAGAATAGAGTTTATCTGATGTTCTGCATAACCACCAAAGGCCCATTAATAATCACGCCATCCAAAGATACCCCACTCAAATGGTCATTCAAGCCCACCGAAGACTAACCCAAACATGAAGAGTTCTTGACGAGTCATGAAGATCCGCTCAAGCAGTCATTTAGATTGCTGAGAGAATAGGAAATCAAAAGCAATGCCACCAAGTAAATAAAGTCCACTTAGGTGGAGATCTAGGGGGGAACGGGCATGCTGTGCAATAAAAGAACATCTCAATGTGGTGCAGGGTGATTGAAAATGTCTGCCAGCGTGAGCATTTGAAATGAGTGCGCTTCATATAAAGTTAGGGTATTCTATGCGTTGCAAGTCTTCTATCAACCAATAAATGGATTGCAATATACCCCAATGACACCTGCAAACTGCCTTGCCCAGACAAGAATCTCCAAACAAGACCACAGTCAGAAACACAAAATTCAGGGGTCCCCACGCTTGATGGGGTGATGTTGGACCACGTCACAACATTTGGTGACTCCACAAGAGAAATGTTCTTGAACATTTGAGGAATAAAGACTCATTCAAAACCCTAAATCATCAAATAACCATGTCAAGTCCATCCAATAGTTAAGAGATGCACTCAAAAGGAGAAAAGAGTCAAAAATTGTATCACGACATTTCATCTCTGCTATTTCTTAGGGTAAAAATTTCATTTAAAACTTCTTCAAGTGTTCTAGAGATAAGCAAGAATCAAAACTTCAAAATCCCTATGTGCACCCACATATTAGGTTAGATAAACATGAAAAATTAATCAAGGTGTCAAAATCAAAAGCTTAGGACAACCATTTTCATCCTGAGGATCCAAGGGTGTGCAATTGGGTTCATTACCATCCATCAATACTCAAGATCACCTTAGTTCCTCTGCATTAAGCTATGTGATTAGTACACACCTCATGAACTACTTGGACATGGCCCCACTACCAGCGAGCATCTATAGCCCCGATAGGTTTGTCTCGTAATTCCACTCGAGCAGAGCCCTACTGTCAGCCAGGCGTCAATAGCCCTAGTAAAGATTACTTGATCATCCATCTAACTAAGTTATGGTGTGTGATTTGTGATTTTCTTTTCATTTCTTTTTCTTTTGATTTTCAACATGCTTTTGCTTGGTAGAGTACAATGCTATACTACTACGTGATAACTCAGCTAGTTGGGTGTGGACTTATGATGGTAGCAAAGGTGGACCTTTAGATTTTTCACTTAATGCGAGATCACAAAGATTTACTTAGGTACTTCTAGATTTTAAAAGTGAAAAGATATAAGATCTCAAAACAATTCAAGTCACCCTAAACAGTCAATTTATCCCCCCAGAGTAAGAAACATGCTACCGAACACCAACAATGGAGTCCGCAATGAATCTATCCATCTGACGCAAGCTTATCAAAGGAAAACAAAAAGTATTCATTTAAAGATTAAACATTTTAAACATATAATCAAGGACCTTCATGTCAAAATACAATGCATGATTCCCTTCTCGAGTTAAGTACAGATCTTAACAAATAGATAGACTAAAGAGAATTACCTTCTGACTCAAAGAATCTCATGAATATTTACTCTCAAAATATACTTAGCACTACCTCATAAAGTCAACCAGAAGTGCTCTTATTGAAAATACCACCCTAAAAATGGGACCCCAGGGAAAGCCAAAAATTGCAGCAAAAGTAGACAAGCCCAAAATGAAGCAAACCTACCCTAAAACCAACCTACGAAAGCAAGAAACAACTATCCTAACTATGTACGAATAGGTCCCCAAAGGAACTTAGGGTTGGAAATAATGCTTTAAGAATTGTCCATTGATGGGCAATGGAACAGATTCTTCAGTGAGTGTTTTCAGTTTGAAAGCATTTTCTTCCAAAATTTTGGCAATCTAGTAAGGGCCCTTCCAAAGATTATCAAATTTATCATGTCCACCCTTTCTCTCTTTAGCTTTGTCCCAGTATAGAACCAAATCAAAAATATGAAAAGACTTGATCTTTGCTTTTTTATCAAACCATCTCTTCACAACTCCTTGATGTTTTGCAAAATTTTCAAGTGCCATGTCTTGTTTTTCTTCTAAGTGGAGCAGTTGTGACAACCTAGTTTGGACTCTGTCATTTTCTTCCATGTAATCTTGCATAAATTGTAACGTAGGAATTCTTAGTTGGATTGGGAATACAAGATCTTGGCCATAAACTAGATGATAAGGGGATGTACCCAAGGAACTCTTTATTCTTGTCCTGTCTACCCAAAGAGCAAACTTAAATTGCGTATGCCAATCTCTCAGGTTTTTGTCCAATACTTTCTTAATTGCACTTAGCAAGTTTTTGTTGGTGGATTCTACTAGGCCATTTCCCTGCGGGTAATAGTTTGATGAAAATTTTAGTGTAATGCCATATTCAAAAGCCCAGTTACAAAATTTTAGTGAAGTAAAAGCAGGACCATTATCACAAACAAGTGCATGTGGACATCCAAACCTAGTGATAATATTTTCTTAAAGAAATTTAATCACAACATCAGAAGTACAAAATTTTAAAGCATGAGCCTTAGACCACCTGGTACAGTAATCAGTAGCGGTCAGAATATACCTGTATTGTGCCAAGGAAGGTGGGTTAATCATACCAATAAAGTCCAAACCCCATTGAGCAAAAGGTCTTACTTCGATCATCGGTTGAAGTTGCATGGCTGGATTTAGTTCCCTCGAAGCAGCTACCTAGCACGTGTGACATCTCTTGACATGGTCATATGCATCATGAAACAAAGTGGGCCAATAATAGCCTACCCTCAGAATCTAGTGTGCTGTAGCTAAACCACGCCCATGACATGTTCCAAATTTGCTGTGGAAGTGTTCCATTATCTGACCTGCTTCATCCTTTCCTAGGCATCTCAAATATATCCCTTCATGATTATTTCAGAATAGGATTGATCCTTGGAGCATAAAATGCTGACTTTTTATTCTCAAAGCTCTCTTCTGGGTTGAATTCATATGTGCCAAACACTTCTGATTTAGTAAACAATATATAATGTCATTGTACCACTCATCAGGTGATACATCCTCAAGAGTATAAACTTGTTGCACCAACCCTGGTCCATCATTCACAATCATTTGAGTGAGTCCTTGTCCTCGAACAAGCTTCATTGGTTGTATTTCAATATCATATTCTTGAATAGTGGCGACCCACTTGCCTCTTCTTTCTCCCAACTCATTCTGCATAAGCAGGGTCTTGACTACCACATCTGGAACAATAGCATATATTTTACTTCTCAAAATGTAATATCTGAATTTCTTAATTGTTTTGACTAGTGCATAAGCTTGATTTTCCACATTGGGATATCTCAGTTCAGCATCTTTCAATGTTGTGCTCATGAAAGCTATTGGGTGTTCATCTTTTTCTTCATTTCTCTAGGTGAGAGTTGCTGCACAAGTATGCTCTGAAGAAAATGAATATAGATAAAATGGCCTTGTGTAGTCTGGGCTTATCAAAATAGGAGCATCAGCAATAGCGTGTTTGATTTCTTCAAATGCCTTTCTTGCAAAAATTGTCCACTCTATCTTCGCATCTTTCTTCAACATGTCATTCAATGGCTTAACAATCTCTGCAAATCCTGTAATGAACTTGCTGACAAAGTTTATCTTCCTGAAGAATGACTTTAGCTCCTTCTTACTTGCAGGCATATCAATCTTGGAAATAGCCTCTATTCTGCTTGGATCTATTGAAATTCCCTTCTCTAAAATCACATGTCCCAATAATTTGCCTTCTGTTACTCCAAACATACACTTTTTTGGATTCAGTGAGATTCCATGTTTTCTACATCTTTGAAATACTTTCCTCAAATCCTCTATGTGATCTTCCCTTCTGCGAGAGAAAACTGTGAGATCATCCATGTATATGATTATACATTTTTCGATCAAATCATGAAAAGCAATGCCCATAGCTCTCTGAAAGGTTGCTCCAGCGTTAATCAGTCCAAATGGCATTCGCCTATATGCATAGTTTCCCCACTTGCAAGTGAAAGTAGTCTTCAATCTGTCTTCTAGTTCCACCATCACTTGGTTGTACCCTGAATATCCGTCTAAGAAAGACATCATTTGGGAACCATTTACAATTTGCAACACTTCATCCAATGAAGGAAGTGGATAATTGTCCTTTTCTGATGGTCTGTTCAAATTCCTGAAATCTACGCACAATCTTATTTCTCCATTTTTCTTACGAATAGGAACAAGATTGGCAACCCACATTGAGTGCCTTACTGGGAATATTATCCTTGCATTCAACAACTTCTTTACCTCTTTATATATCAGTGGTTCTAAAAGTGGATTGACAGGTCTCTGCCTTTGTCTGAACGACTTGTTGTTGGGTTTCAGAGGAATGGTGTGTGTAATGATTAAGGTATCATAGGTCTTTAAATCATCATAGCTCCATGCTATAATGTCTAAAAATTCTTTCATGCATTTGAGTATACCTTCTTTTTCTTCAGGTCTACACACCTTTCCTATTAACACATTCTTCTCTTCATTACCTGTTCCCATATTGATAGGTTCACATTTATCTCCTTGAACCTTATGATCTCTTAATGCACTCAATTGATCTGAATCAAAGAGTCTTTCTAACTCAACCATCCCTCATGGTATTGTGTTATTTTTTAGGTTCAAGATACCCTCTGCATCAAATTCTGCTTGTTCCAAATCTTCTTTATCTATGATTTGAGCTTCAAAAACCCCAGAATTTGTGATGAAATCCAATGTGTTTATCATCATTGAACACCTAAAAATTTCCAACATTATTAGGAACTGATGGTACTGAGACCAACTCTACGGTGAACTTCTTTAACCCATTCATGGCAAGTGGTGTAAGTCAACTTGTAGCCTGTGCTAGGGAATTAGCAACTTGATTCTTTGATCTGTAAACTGATTTGATGTTGAATGCATCAAAACTTTCAATCAAATCCCAAACACAATTTCGATACCTCTTTAATCTCTTATCATGACAAACATACTTCTTTCTTATTTGCTTGACAATTACCTCAGAATCTCCATAAACATGTAGAATCTTAGCTCCTTTCTTGATAGCCATCAATAACCCATGAACTAGTGATTCATACTCTGCGACATTATTTGTACATGGAAATGTAGTCTATGCGCAACCAAGAATGATTCGCCTGATGGATTGATTAACTCGAACCCAGCACTAGCTCCTTGTTTCGACTTGGACCCATCAAAACGCAAAGTCCATACTTGATTTCCTTCTTGATCAATTGAAACTTTGTTTGGATTTTCTTTTTCCTTACCCTTCTTGGGAGTCGGTGAAATTGGATTCTTCTTCAGTTGATCGTCACTTTTTTTAGATTTTTCAATTTTTTTAGTTTTGGTGGGTAATTTGATAGGGTTATCTTCCTTCTTTACTTCCAGAATTTCTGGTTTTACAGCCTGAGGGACTCTCCTGTATACTTGTTCTAAGGCAACTTTACACATAGCACAGGAAAACTTGGAATGAAAAGCACTGTGTATCCGGCACCAGTTAGGTAATAATAGATCTTTGACATTTGTTTACTAACCCAACTTTGTTGCTTGCTGAACATTCTTGAGTATGAAATTTTAGAAATTTTCAAATGTACCATCTCCTTGATCAGAAGCGGACTCATAATTGTGATCAAGCAAAATTTTAGTTTCATCAAAAGATTTCTGACCTTCATCTTCTTTCATTCTTGAACCTTGTAGCATGAGGACTTCTTCCGTATTTGGCCTATAATTTCCAAGATCAGTTTCTAGGAACAAGACCTCATTGTCTTCACCATATTCTGTGATCATCAGTTTCAATCTTGGAGTACTATCAATTCTGATTTGATTTGGAATTCATTTCCATGGTAGCCACATGTGTGAGAAATCGGTAGCTACATACCCATTCAATCTTCTTGACTAATCTCTGCTCAGGAGCATGCCATATCCGCCTGGGATATCAACAACTGATATATCAATGTAGCTTTGGATTCTTGGATCAGATGACAACTGCATGTGTATATTATTCAATTCTCCAACCACGGGCACTTCTGTCTTATCCAGTTGTGTAACTTTCTTTGTGGTCGGGGTAGGAATCAAACCCAATCTTTTACATATGGTGAGTGGCATTACGTTGATTGATGCTCCTGAATCCATCAAACAATTATGTAACATTTTCCCAAAGATATGGACGGATAATAGGAATGGGGCAGGCTCATCTCTTCCTTGATAGAAAACTACAGACTTTTCGTTTGGTAACTTGGAATGTGCATTCTTTTCCACATCATTGACCGTGAGATTTGATCTTTTGCAATCCTTTCATTTTTTATGATCTTTTCACTTTTAACAATACTTCCTTCTTTTATATCCTTTGTAGGGTCTTGGGCTATACATACTGAGTTCATATATGGAGAAACACCCTCTAGCACACTTTCCACAACATGTGCATTCTGAACATGGGATGAGTTAGAAGGGCCTGCCATAGCATTCCTTGGAATGGATGTATCATTTAAGTTGTTTAAAACTGTGTTTCTAATCTCAGGGATTCTCATCATTTCAACCAAAGGCATGCTCACTTTCACTTTCTTGAAATCTTCAGTAACAATTAAACTTGGCCATTTCAATCCATCATTTGTCGCAGTGCCATCTCGTGAAAGATTGGCTCCTTGTGGATTGTCTCGTGGCTAAACTTCTCGCGTTGGAGTGGTTCTTTAGCAACATCCCTTTGTCTATACTCTGGTGAATCCTTTGGAAAATTTGGATTATTACTAGCATTTGGATTTGGTGGAGTTTGAAAATTGTTTGGAGGAACTGAAGAGGTTAATGGATCCTGTACTTGATGATTTCTTTGATAGACTTTTAAGGGTGGATTCCCAGCTGATTGTTGAAATGCTTGTACTTCCCCTGCTGCTTCAGCTTGAAAGTCATTACTGAATGGAGAGTAATATCTAAATTTTCAATTGGTCCATTTGCAGATGCTGGAGGGAACCTTCCATTGTATTCCATTGCATCATAATCCATCACAGGAGGAAATGTGAGGTCTTCAATGATCAAGGCTTGATCATACCTTGTTGTAGGAACAATCTCATATCCTATCGTTGCTTGAGGAGCATCTTGAGCTTGCGTGTTTTGCATCTCCTTTTGAAATATATCAGCAGCTATTCTGAACTTTGTACACTGCAACTCAGAATGCTGATTTGTGTTATGCAATCGACACTAACTTGATAAAGCTGCCTCAGCTAAGAACACCTTGTCTACTGGTCTAGAATCTAAATTTGAATTGTTTTCCAATGGAGAGGGAACATTTCCATTGTTTGGAGATGTATTCCATGTTTTGTTTTGTCTTTGGAATCCTTGATTTATTCCTTGGAATCCTTGATTATAACCCTGATAATTTCCTTGGTCTCTCTGATTTCCTTGATATCCATTTTGATTTCCCTGATCCTTCTAATTTCCTTGAAAACTCCTTTGCATATTTTGTAAATGATTATTTTGATTTCTCAGATGGGTAACTTTAGTGGATAATCTCTTCACTTGATCAATTAACTCTTTCACTTCATCCTTCTCTTCCTGACTCCTTGTAGAGGATGAAGACCCTTGTAAGTACATAGGTTGTGCTAGTGAAGCTTGTGAAATGGGTGCTCCTGGATGCAACACCATCTAATTGCTAGGTGTCAGAATTGGATTCATTATAGGAGTATGTTGTGTCAAAGATTGGTTGATTCCTTGAATCTGATTTGGCATAGCTAGATGTCCCAGGTGATTAAGTGGCCCTTGAGTGTTCATGCCCAAGTCAGTATTTACTTTGACAGCCTCGACGTAGGCTTCTGTCAGAGTAGTTGGAGCTGCAGTTGCTCTCTTCACAAACATGGAAGTAAGGCGGTCTAGTGCTACATAATATACTTCCCTTGCCATTGCATCATCAACATTATACGGAGCTTGCAACCTTGTATAAGCCTTATGAAAACGATTATTGAAAGAACTGATAGGTTCATGTTCTTGCCTCTTGACATCAACAAACTATTTGTAGAGCTCTGACGAAGTGATGGGAATCGTAAACTTTTCTAGAAAGGTGTTTTTTAGTCTTTGCCAACTATTGATGGAACATGCAGGTAGATGAATGTACCAAAAGTATGCGTCTTCGCCCAGTGAATAAGGAAACAATCTACATGCTACATCCTCATGGTCAATTCTTCTATTTCGAACAGTATCCTCAAAAATTTTAATATGTTCCTCTGTTGTCCTGTTCACATCACTGACCTAAAATTTGGAGCAGAATTATTCAGGACTCTTGGGCATTTCATGGTAATTTGTGAAAGTAGCAAGAGGAGAAGCATTTGTCGGAAGCCAAGCCATTGGAAAGTTTGCTTGTTGTGCCGGAACTGTTTGTGTAACTCCAGTTGTGTATTACTTGGTTGAGCAATTCTTGTATTTTGTGGTGGAGTTTGAAACAAATCTACGATGACCCTTACGCTAGGTGATCCTTCACTTGATGAATTTGTCTTCTTATTGTGCTTGGCTTTGGAATTAAAATCCAACTCAACCAACTCTTTTAAAGTTTGTGATGTAGACCTTAGAATCCTTTGGTGTTTTTCAGGTGAAAAAGAAACAATATGCTCCAGTGTGTCTAACTTTGTATTCCAAAAGAGGCCCTCCTTCTAGCGCCAATTCTGTTGATGTGTTTTCCTTGCACATACAACACAGAATAAAATACTGGTGTACTCTATCCTCTCTTGAACAAAATCCCTCAAATGCTAAGCTAAGTGATCAGATGAGTAGACTCCAAGGTTCTTGATTTGTTACTTTTTGTGTTGCGACTTGGGATAACTTAGCAGTAGGATGTGAATTATTGTTTGACACAAAGGGACTTATGTAAATGCTCAACAATAGGAAACTTGTTTCTCTTGGATAACATGTAACATAGTGTCTTTGAAGGTCTACCAATTCAATAACTTAAGATATAACAATGGAAGCTCTTGAATCTAAATCTAACAAGATTTTAAAGAAAATGCAAAAGGAAATGGGTTTAGAAGACTCTAAATTAAATGCAAGCAATCACCATTGATTCACCAGAATCTCAACCACACTTTGCTTCGCCATAAGGTAACAACTACACAAAAGTGGTGCTATCTTCTAAGGGGAAAGTAAGATTTTCAGATTACTTCTATACACAAAGTAATTGAAGTTAAGCTTAGATGATGTTCAGACTAAGCATGCACTACAATCTTCCATCGACAAATTATAAATGGTATGAACTATGGAGACACCAAACATGAATCAGCAACAACAACTTCCATAAAACATAAAACTAAATTGCTGAAAACAAACTAAACGGATCTTATTCTATGAGTGAACACTTAGAAACCATGCATTCATTTGAAACAACACAAATCACCATAAAAATTTCAGCAATGAATTTGTATTTATTTCAGTAGAGTCTTGAGCAACAATTTCTCAGAGCATTCCCCCTCTTACAAATGAGAGCAAAATGGGTTTATATAGGCCCAAAAATTCAATGGATGGCCAAGATTAAAACTTGAAATCGAGGGCCCGTATTATGCGACACAGGCAAGTGGTTACAAAATTTACTAAAATTGGACCTTGCATTAATGATACACCAACTAAGTGGAATACCCTCATTTATGGCCTTTCCTTTTTGTGGTAAACTCCACAAATATAGCGATGACATGTGTAACCTCCTCCATAGGGACACTTGGCAGAGTCTAAATGGTGCCCTCTATGATTTGCAGCTCCTCTGTACATTTGACAACTGCCATTTCCCAACCAGCCATGGATGTCTGAAACATGCCCATGAAAGTGGAAAGTGTGCAAATTACATCTAACAACTCCCTCAAAATAGCCTATGTATGCCGAAAATACTTTGCATGCATCTTGTCTTTCAGCAAGTATTCATCAATCTCTCCATTGGAATCAACTACTCTGTTTACGAAAATAAGTATTTTGTTTTGCATTTCCCGAAGTACCTCTCTTGTTCAAGTACAGTCACTCTCAACCTTTCCCAGAACTTGCTCCTTTATGCTGAGTGCATAATACCAAGAATGGAAATTATATGTTGGACCTTGTTCAATCACTCCGTCATCCAACAATGTGGCACTTGGAGTATAAATCAGCCTTTTCAACTGAGGCATAACTTCTTCCCTTACATTTCTGAATTCTACACAAGTAATTAGAATATTCTGAACTCTGTCAAATGTTGAAGCAACCTCCTTGTACAACTTCACAATCTCATCCATGAACCCAATAGCCTTGATCTTGAAATCTGTTGCCCAGTCTTGCAATACTTGAGATGAGGACCTCATTTCTTCCAAATGTGCAACAGACTCCTGTGAAAGCAATGCAAGTGGTGCAACCATGTCTTCATCTTGGCTTAGTGGCCTAATTAACTACTGAATATAGTGCCGAAATGCCAAGTTATCCTTCTCTAAATGAATCCTCTGCTCTTGTTCCTTTCGTAGCCTTTCTTTGATGACTGCAACTGAATCTTCCAACTCTTCTATCTCCTGTTCTACTGTGGCTGGTCCCAAATCAAAAGTATTGATGTCATATGCACTTGGAACACCATCATCTACTTCTTTACTAATTTTTGGGACAGCAATATGCACTTGCCTTGACCTCGAGCTACCTCTTGTGATCTTCGAGAATTTAGTAATTTTCTTCTTTCCATTGTCAGGTTTGGCCCTGCTCAGCAAGTCTTCCAAACTTAGGATGGGTTCCCTTTCAATAACAGACTTCTCCCTGACCCGATCTCTTAACTACTCAGGCAGATCAAACAAGTCCTCCTAACTTTCTTCTTGAACTCCTTTATGTTGAACAGTGGGAAGAGCCTCCTCATCAAACTCATACAACTCTTTGTCATTTTGATTTTCAACTTATGTTTCTATCATGACCACTTCTTGCTCCTTAGATGATTTTGACACCACTTCACCAATTTGATTACCTTGTTTGTTTCCCTGATCATCTTGGATTCCCAAAGTTGTCTGCTCACCATGTCTTACTTCATCTTCCTCAATATTTATTATATTATTACCCTCCTATCTTGAAAATGAACTAACTGCCTGCTGATCATTAGTCTTTACCTTCTTACTTGGCTGAATATCCTCATGTGGATCATCATCTTCACTCTTTGAACCATTGGAATTACTAGATGACCCACTACCTGAAGTATCCTTGGACTAATGTACACTAACTCATCCCATCAAGTTTTAAGTCAATTAGACATTCTTCTCCTGAAGTCTACGAATTTGGAAGTCTACATACTTTCTTGTATGCAATACAATTGGCATCAACAAATCATCATTGCGTGTGGCCTCCTGTTCTGACCAATTAATGGTGAAGGGCCTGTCCCTCTTCTCTTCATATGAACTTTGTGAAAGTTTTTTGTGCTTCTCCTCAAGCTGATCTGGAATGTTGATCACTCTTGTTGATTTGACCAGATCCAAAGACAATCGGTAGCAACTTTTCTTTCTTATTTCTATGTCATCATATGCATCTATCCAGTGATCCTCAAGCTATGGTTTGTGCTTGTATTTGCTCCCAAATTTCTATTTGACTGTGCCAAATGGATCAAAGTTACTGCGTGCATCATTGTGGCACACCAAGTTGTAAGCCTGCAACTCTATCTCTAAATTTTCAGCAGCTTGTAATGACATGAAAGCCTCAAGCCTCCCGATGCTGATTGGAAACTTTGTTGTGGTCTTTTTCCTCTTTCTCTAGACTTTGTCGAATGCAACCAGTTGTCGTGTTACTTCCAACAACACCATTCTGTCAGTGGGGTATCTAGGCAATCTATAAGGCAATGATGAGAAGCCCTCCGCATGGAAGTATGTGAATCTTGGAAACTAAATAAACCACTTTCCGTATTTTGTGACGAAGTTCATGGCCTCCTTCGACAATCTCCTGCATGCACTGCCTTGTAACAATCTAACAATGTGCATGGAAAAGGCATCATTAAACCTTCTGTAATGGGATATAGCCTGCAAGTCTAGCTGAGGATAGAAATCATAAACCTTGAACTGTCCTTCTCTATTTCCAACTCTCCCCTTGCAGTTCAATCCTGGATATCTCTCACTTCTGGCAAGCATATATATAATATATGAGCTCATGTAAAATATTTCCGTTTCCTGCAAACCCTTCAATTGATCATTGATGTTGCTGCTGATCATTTCAACCCAATCTATCATTCTTTTTCCACTTATAATTTCTTCAATGAAGAACATCTAGGGCTCCAAATTTGCCAATTGTGGGCAGCCCATGATGCTGTTCAAAAACACAACCATATAGTTTATTTCTTGATGAAAGTCAGACTTGTGAAGTTTTTTAGGCACCTTCCTCACATGTGGCCTTGGTTGCACCAACCAACTGTTGTTTATCACCTCCATACCTTTCTCAGGTCTAGCCAAATAAAGTTGCAAAGCAGACTCCTTGTTGCAGAATGTAGTAGTTTTGTATGAGGGAATGTCAAAAGTTTCCGTGATCGCCTCCTTTCTCAGATAAGCAAGTACTTTGCCCTCTCTAGTAATAATACATCTCTTTTCATGATTATAATGCTTGGCGCATTCTAACATTAATTTTGGACACAGCATTGTTGGCGGGAAACAAGCAGCTTGCACAATCCTGTTCTTCAACATTCGTCTAATTAGATCCAATGGATTGGGTTTGCGCAAATTTTGCTGAATCTCTTCCATATTGGTCTTCCCTAGATTAGTGTCACAGAGGTTTCACCACTTCAAAGTGATCTTCGTTTCTAGCCACGTTCCCTTCATGTCACTCCTCATCAGTGCTTGTCTGTCCTTCGCACTCATCCTTCACCTGTACAACCGCTTTATGTCAAAATCTCAAAAATGACATTTAGTAACAACATAATAGTAAAAAAACCTACATTTAATACATGCAGGATTATTTGAATGCAAGATTTCAATTTATCTCACCCCTCTGCTAAAAAGAAAAAATAATAATGCGATTCCCGTGAGAATAAAATGTCCAAATGTCTCACTAACACACTTAGTTCCTATTTGCCCTTGTCAGATCTAATCTCCTGATGGACCTACAATGATCTTATGTTGTAATCCCATATGTGTTTTAAAGGAGGGGAGGTCAATTTCCAAGTAATAGAAGGTGATCTTTCTTAAACTTTCAAAGACTCTAGCCAAGGAAGACACTCTTAAACTTGCACTCAGGAAGCTTTGAGAACACCGGGTAGATTATGCAATATTAACTAGCTTAACATCCAAGCACCTATTCAGAAAGACCTCATAAGGATCCCCTCCTACAGAAAAACTCATGAACGTAGTCAGGTTTCTAAATGTTGATGCAGAAGGCGAAGCTCACTGTTAGAACAAATGATAAAACACCCTTGAATCCCTATCATCTCATACAGTGAAATCACCTTTTCTGGAGGACAATGCATACCACACATGCTCAGAAAGTTGGCACTATCATTCAATAATGTTCAAAATATTTTGCTAGCATAAACAGTGTGCTCCACCTCTTCTACCTCAAAAATGACATTACTTGAACTAAATCGTGGGGCTAAAAATAGGACGAGCCAATACTCAAAAGATACGCATTTCAAAACTCCTACCAGGAATCCCAATTAATTCGCTATCTATGCATTATTAAGAGTGCAATGCCTATTTAATTGTATGCTAAGAATAGAATAGAGTCATTTTGCACAAAATCATTCAATGATTCCTTCAATTAGTATCTTCATCATTGCCAAAGAGGTGATGGTATTACAACGGGTCTGAGTGAATGTTTGAGATCCCACCACATTTGGCCAAAAAGTATATTTTGTGAACCTAAGACTTATCTCCATCCCGGTGGTCTTTTCATTTCAACATGCATAATGCAAGAATTGCAGTGGACTCTCAAAAGTCTGTCCCTCCATGAATTTACGTGGATGCGCCATAAGTTTCTAGAAAACCTCACCATGCACTTAACCTTCGCTAAGACTCAAGTGATCAACATGGAGTGAATGCTATACTTCACACATGACGTGATGCTGAGAATAGAGTTTATGTGATGTTTTGCATAACCGCCAAAGGCCCATTAATAATCACACCATCCAAAGATACCCCGCTCAAACGGTCATTCAAGCCCACTGAAGACTAACCCAAACATGAAGAGTTCTTGATGAGTCATGAAGATCCGCTCGAGTAGTCATTTAGATTGTTGAGAGAATAGGAAATCAAAAGCAATGCCACCAAGTAAATAAAGTCCACTTAGGCAGAGATCTAGGGGGGCTGGGCATGTTGTGTAATAAAAGAACATCTCAATGTGGTGCAGGGTGATTGAAAATGTCCACCAGCGTGAGCATTTGAAATGAGTGTGCTTCATGTAAAGTTAGGGTATTCTATGCGTTGCAAGTCTTCTACCAACCAATAAATGGATTACAATATACCCCAGTGACACCTGCAAACTGCCTTGCCCAGACAAGAATCTCCAAACAAGAACACAATCAGAAACACAAAATTCAAGGGTCCCCATGCTTGATGGGGCGATGTTGGACCACGTCACAACAGGTACAAACTCCCTCAAGGTGCTAGCAGTATTTGGGTTATAAGATTGGAAGGGTCAAGGGTTGTAGTTTCTTCTCTGCCCCTGAGGATCAACCTGGAAGGGTTTCCTATATTGTTGATTGGTTTGATATTGATTTTGGTAAGGCAAGTATTTCTCCATACTTACCAGCTTATTTACAATGGTCTTCAGTGTATTTTCAAGCACTGGGGAATTTTGGGTTTGACCTAAAATAGCAGTCCCTTGGGCTTCTTAGTATCTTATTGCTAGAATAGGTGGGACAACAACTAGAGGAGGTACTACCATTAGCATAGATGGCTGGATTTTAGGGAAAATGGGTAAGGGAGGCCTTGGGGCTATCTTCCTTGCTTGAATAAGGTAGTTTTCTACTCTAGCAGCAAACTCAAAAGAATCTGGAAGGGTGGTTCCTCCAATAGACTAAATCAATACAAAAATTTTACTGTTCAAAGCTTTAAGATAAAACAAAAATGCATGCCTTGGCAGGGGTTTTACTGTTGTGGGAATGCTATCCCAGGTTCTCTAAAATCAGTAATTAAAATAAGCCATGTGTTCGTGGGTTGCCCTTTTGATGGTGCTCAGTTGTTCCAGCAATGAGAGATGATCAGATTTGTCTCTGAAGTACTTTTGCAATCTATCTCCTAGTAGATCCCATGATGTTATTGAATTTTTAGCAAGTCCTCTAAACCACTGTAAGGCTTTCCCTTTTAATGAAGCAGCTAAAAGTCTAATTGCCACATTTTCTTGGGTGACATTGTGTATGAAAAAAAGGGTTGCCACATTCTGAATGTGCTAAGAAGCTATAGTTTGGTCTTCTCCAATGAAATATGGCAGTCCTTTAAGGGCTACAACTAGAATATCATCACGCTGAGCAAGTTGCAGTGGGTTGCCTCTGTTAAAGGTGACAAATGCATACTGCCTAGCGATTATGGGTATTTGAACTATCAGCACTAGACTTCTACTTCTTTGTGTTGAAGTTGGAGGTGTGGATTTTGATCTCCTTGTTGAATCTTTTGCTCTGCTTACTGATCTTCCTCTCCTTTTTGGCAGGGATAGCTATTAATATTCAAAAGGATTAGAATTGGATCTAGTTTTCATAAGCTGATAAAACTAATTTTGATGCAAAACCAGAGAAAATGAGTCACCAGGTATACTATAAAAGCCTCCAAAGGCTAGAATACTACTGTATATACCAAACCAATAGCTATGAGGGTACAAAACTTCTCTAAAATCACTTTTAGACTCCCATCAAGCGTGCCAAAAACTCTTGTCAATCAAATATGCACCTTGCTAAGCTCACAAAAAAATTAGCTACCTATTGAAACATGGAAACCCTCTTAGATTGTGGGTGATTTATTTCAAGAGGGAATCTCCAGAGTGAGCTGGTTCTCCTTATAATTTTCCTAATCTAATTGATTTGTAAGGGAAAAGGGATAGGAAGATATGCTGAAATAAATAACTGAAATATAATCTAGGTGATACATAATCATATCTTACTCACACTTAAACCACTAAGATTTGATCTTCACAACATTTCTTATTTTACCCAGTTCATAAATATTTTGCATAAAGGTTTGATTAAACACAGCATGCAACCTGAATTAAGCAAAAAACTCCATATCTTATTACAAAACCAAGACAAAAATAAAGGATAAATGCTTATCACAGTGTTATATCAAATCAGTTCTACAAAAGAGAGGCAAAATAGAGGAAAATTGTTGCTCTATGGGTAAAAGTGCAAAGTTGTGTCACACTTTTATAAAGGAAATAGACAACACTGATCCAACTTTTAAACTTGAATCACTAAAAAGTGACATATATGTTTTAAATTTTGAAATGATGTAAACTAATAATAATTTTTTTTTTTAGTATATTTTATGTTTGTATTTTTTTGAAAACATTAAAAAATTAGTTGAATATAGTTTTTAATAAATTGACACTATAATGCTAAAAAATGAAGTTACATGAGACATCAATCTTTATACAGTAAATTTTATTTTTTTCTTCAATTTTGTTGTGTGTATTTATAACTTGAAAGTTTAATACCTGGATATTTTTTCCAATTTTGATAAATACATATTTTTAAATAAATATTAAAATGTGCGTGTATTAAAACATAGTTATTTCCATTCGACGTTAACTTTCATATTAACTATTTATCTAAAACAAAAAATTGTACCATCTTGATATAGATTCTTTTCTCTAGTGTATCATATTTTTTTCAATTTTTTAAAAAAAGTTTTACTATTTTTCCTTGACATGGTAATCAACCTAATGTTTTGTGTTGATAAACCACTTTGAGTAAAAATAAAAAGGAAAATATAAATAATAGGTAAACTATATATATATATATTTGAAAACTAAACTTACAGATCTACAAAAGGGTATTTTTACACGAGTAGAAGTTGTTGAAATATCAAATTTTTCAAATAATTTTATTTTTTTGGTAGATTGACATCATTGTGATGCTACATATGAATTTAGCTAACAATTTTAGTTGGAAAAGTTGTGGACATATCTAACTTAGCTAGAATGAATCTTACAAGATCATATGTTTGACCAAAATTAATTTTTAGTTAGAAATACTTAAATTCACTTGTGCTAATAAGTTGGTTGAAAGTGTGACACAACTTTGTGCTTTTACCCCCATATCTAAAGGAATAGTGAATACAATGAAATGAGTACAACACTCTCGATGTGAGAGGAAGACTCTGGTATCTTTGCACATTGATCTCTACTCTTTGCTATAAAAACTCTAACTGGAACTGGGACTGCTAAAAAGAAAGGGATATCTGAGATCTATGCTTGAAATCTATCTTCCCTTGAAAGCTGGAAAAAAGCTCCTAAAAATAGACTCCCGGTCCATTTTTGAGCTACTTAGAAAACCGCAAATAAAATCCCTCCAAAAGAGTACAAACTCTCAAATCATGATGCCAAAAGACTCACTGATGTGTCCCCACCACAAATATACTTTCTTCTGCCCATGAGATCTCAAATTTTGTCCCTATCTACCTCTAAATAAAATAAATTGAAAAGAATATCTGATTTGTCTTATTAAGCTATTAACTGCCTAAAAATAGTTAAGTTTTAAAAGCAATTTATAATTGATTGCTTTAAAACTAACTTGACAAGACTTCGCAGCTTTAATCTATATCATGATTGATTTATTTTTTGAAAAAAATAAAACCATATTTCTTATAATTTCACCATTTTGTTATTACAACACTTGATTTTCTCAATAAAAATCATAAAAATAGTATCAAGGGATCATATGATATCTGCAAAAAATAAAACCCCCTATTGGCTTGTCTTGACATGAGTTGGCAATCTATGTGGCACAAATGGCATGTGAACTTGTCTCTCATGAAAGGTTGGCATATATCCTATGGTATGAACTCCTTATCTCCACATGGCATATTGCAATGTGACTTAGTATGTCTAGAATCATTAAAATCAAGAGGGAGCCATGCTTGATCTCACTAAGTCACAAGACTTAGGCACCATGGTGAACACATATTATCACAAGGTATTAATTTGGGTCACAAAAGGAAAGAAATGAATGTGACAAAATGTCAACATTTGATTAGGGAAAAAAGAGACCCTAAGATCAAAACATGTTCACCCTATCTTGTCGGGCTCATTTTCCAATCTCATTTTTGACAACAAGGGATTTGGCTGACAATGAAGCCCTAGGGTTTCATGCTCAAAAATCTGCTTCATCCTATCATTTTGGTGCTTGACCCTATGAATCTTCTGGATATTTTAAAGGTAATAAGCTATCTAATGCATATACACTCTTTTTTCTTTGTTTCCCTTCATTTTTCTCTAAATCTCTAAGGTGAAAAGGCTCATGGAGCCGCGGTCTGTGTGCACTTTCTAATGAGCTTGTTTACTTTTGTTTCTTTGTCACTCTTCCTCTATATATGGCCACCATTATTGCATTTATGAGAGAGAAATGAAACAAAAGGAAAGACATTTCAGACTTGCACTATCATACCTTATCTCCATACACAGGTAACATTTTTTTCTCTATCTCTATATGTTTCATTTCTGCAACATTCTGTGTATTTGGTGTTCTAAACCCGCAGCTACATTTTCATTTTGTTGTAGCTATGTTTAGGTTGATGAGAATGAAATAGGTTTTCTAGAGCATTTTCAGTCTTGGTTGTAGCTCTAAATTCCATCTCTGAACATTTCATCTGAAATCTTCATATTTTTTTTAGAGCCTCGAAATGAGTATTGTCTTTCTATGGTTTGAAACCCTAGTATGGTCGTGGTAGCATATACATTCTATCCTATTCATTTTGTGTTGTCTTAGAAACCCTAAATGAGTTTGAACAAAAAACATTTCTATTCCTTTTGTAGATCTAGTCTTGACTGTAGCTGAGCATTTTGTGTACTCCCTTCTTTCAACAGCTCAAAACCCTTATTATGACTTTGTATTTGTGTGTTCATGGTTATGGCTGTAGCAATACATTCTTGTGAAGATCTGGTGGTCGAAGTGGTCAATCTGTAAACTATCACTCCTTTTCTTTTGTATCTTGTGGGTATACTTTATGGGCTATGATATTTTGCACAATATCCATCATTCTTTGTATTAGAAGGGCCCTTTGCTATCACGACCTAATGGATTTGATCTATATGATATGTTTTGTGCATTCTCCATTTGATTCATTCACTATATTTGTTGTCTAGCAGATGATACTCGATATTTGGATATGACAATCCATTTTATCATAGTTTTATAATCTCTTTGCATTATTGATATATTCCTTCAAAATAATCTCATATTTGTTCACTACTCCTGTAGATGCTCTTTATTCTGATGCATTTGAGGTCCCTCATTTGCATTGCAGTTACTTCACCCTATAGAATATACATATCTCATTTCTATATTATTATTGGATGTCCATGAACCTTGCATTTGTATGGTTCTGCAGTCGTGGCAAATACACTTGGTATTTATTTCACATGTCATTATGAATGACAATGGTTTCTTCCTTCTGTATAATGACAAATGAGATATTAAAATAGTTTGGCTATTATTTAACTTTGTGACAAGATGTTTTCTTAATAACACATTATATCATGTTAATGTTATCAACTGTATACAATTTAAATCTTACTCAATGGAAATAATATTTTACCCCTTTATAGATGGCAGCTTTGAATGTTTTGAATCATAGAAAATGAACACTTGAGTTAATCATCAAGCCATGGCCTGCACAGTTACATCATTGATAAAAAAAAAACATTGAGACACGGTATACCACATGATATATATATGTTCTCTTTCTCCTGTAGCACCTATATGGGATGAAGATAATAGCCAAGTTGAAATGTATGATGTTCTGATAGATAATTTGCAATCTTTTCCTCTCATTCCACACACCTGTATACTCATGAACTTATGATGGCATATAATGATTCCTTTCTCTACTCATAACTATGGATAAATCTTTTCATGGCATCTTTGTCTACTCAGTTCAGACTGTAACACAGTTTGGCTTACATGTTACAAACATTTTATTGCTATAACAACATATCACCAATAGTTATTGAAGGACTTTGGTAATGACAACTTATGTATGGTTACTCCTTATGATGAATGTACCTTACTTCAACATGAAAGGGAAATGATAGCATATGATGTTCCATGTTTTGCTGTCCACTTGCACTTTCAATTTATTTAAATAATGCATAAAAATGATACCTGTTTCTGATATTTCTTTGTGAGCAAACAATTAGGCATTGTTACATGATATGTCCATTGGCAACCTCTGACATTCAAATGATGAAATGTACTTGTTGTTCCATACTTCTCTAAAGCACACTATGAAAGATATAAAATGAAATAACTGTGAATGTCATTTTTCTTATGTCAGCTGAAGTAATGATGACAACTACCATGTGCATTAAATGCAGTCCCCTTTACAATTTAGTTCATATCCATTGTTGCATTTCATTACTTGAACTATAACCATGACTATGTCCTGGAACAGAAACTGATGCCTATGATTTCTTTTATTATTCCTTTAGTTTGCCATGTAAATGTGAATAATGATTCTTTCTTTTTCCATTCATCCCTTCTGAGATTAAGGGGAAGCAGCATGCTGGGCTCAACCCTTGTGGGAGACTTGACACCACATGTTGAATGTTTTCAATCAGCTACACGACTTATCCTATACCTGCACATGAAACAAATAGATTAGAATAAAATAATGATGTTCCATGATTGTTTCTTTCTTGATTCCTTCTACATATCGATAATGTTCATTTGATCAATACATTATAATCAAAGTATTATGTCTCTTCTAATAGGATATAGGATTTTCATAACCGGACCTTCTAACGGGACCCTTCCCACATTTTTGCAGGTTCATGTCGACATTAGGAGCAGGACAAGAGACAACTTTGAAGATCAACAACCCTTAAGGCAATGATGGCTATGAATTTCCTTTTCTATTCATTAGATGCATAGTATTTTCTTTATATCTGCATATGTTTAGCAATAACCCACAGTTTGTGTGGGACATCTGATATGTCATTATTTCTTTCAATGTAATGCTTATTCTTTTATGTATTTCAACTTGTAAATGAATAATCATTGTGATGAATGAAATACTTATCTCTCTTGAATGTTCTACAATGCAATGAATGATCTAAAATATTTTCCTCCTTTTTAAACAACTAAACTACATTTAACACTGAAACATAATAACTATGCAACTAACTGATAATAGAAGAATGTTAACCCTTACTCAAAAAATAAATTTGTCACATCTACTTAGCCAATTTTGAGCTGTGGTAAAAAATGGTAACAATGGTTAGTTATTATGTATAATTTGACATTTAATGCTTTCATCATAGCATTATACATGCATAGTGAAAGCTATTCACTAACGAGATATCTTGGATTATGTAATTTTCTATTTTATTATATTTTGGAAAAGAATAACATGTTTAATGTTTGTGATGATGATAATTCACTTTTGTTTAACTCTGATTTGGATAATAATGATGTATTCTAATTATCAGTTAAGATGAATACTTATGTTAAATTATGAGCTTTATGGAATGTGATATTACAAAAAAAATTGAATGGTATGGAGATTTTCCATATTCACTACACCAACCTTTCTCTAGTCAGCCCTCCCTTCACAAAGAGTGTACATTTTCCTATATATGGTATTTGAGCCACTCCATAGTGATTTGGAATATATGGCTAGAATGCATTCATATTTCAACCCTTCCTCTATCAAGATATTTCCTTATCTTCTTGACATTATTCAAAACAAAAAACTATATCCTACTAATGTTTAATGCTATTACAACTATCTTTATCTCTAACTAATTGTGATTTCATTGAGATCCTTGCTGGCATGTTTCCTCTTCAATGATTTGTCTAAGCATAGCCTAGCTATCATAATCTCGATGAGTAGGTGATCCTAAATCATTTACACTCCTCATTCATGCACTCAATTATTTGTACATCACTAATGACATAATCTATAATCATTCTACATTTATTCCACTTTTATGAGTCGATCTCCTATCTAATTTGAATTTTATTCTTTGTTTCCTAATCCCCTTTCACATAACTAAAGCCTATCCTTGCTAGAAACCTTTAATTCATGCATTAATTTTCCCCTACTTCTATTCATTTGGTAGCCTCTCCATCTCAACCTCATCCCACTTTCTCTTTCCTCTCAGTTCTATCATCTGAACTCCCCACTTCCTCCCCTCTTTGACCATGAAATATGTCCTCAAGAATCAATAGGTTCACCTCCAATCCTAGAAATAGGAACAACTAGAGGTTGGACCATATGATTCATCAAAGTTATCTCATGTGTTTGATATCGACTGTCCCCATGTCAAATTTTCCATTATATGTGTTGTTTCCAATGCTCTGCTACTTGAATGTCCCTAAATTCTACTCTTCTCAAAGGTGGTGCATCTATATTATTATTGAACATCATGGATCTGGTCCAAGACATAGATTTCATCGAGATGATTGATTTCATATATATTCATGAATATTTAGTCACCACAAATAAGTTGAAGTTTGCGCTAGATAACTATGACATGTATGTGGATAAGGCTCTACTTCAGATTCTATTCATGTGAGATTTACTCCACAACTCTCTTGTGATCACTTGCATTTACCACACCCTAAAGTGAGTGTGAAAATGCTCTCAACACAACACTAGGCATGCACCTGTTGCAATTGGTGTTGACATTGGACATCAAAATGAAAGAGGTCTTCAGTGCCATCCATGTCCTATGTCTTCATCCATTGGACTAGGTGGCATGCCCCTTGTTTGTGGCCCTTCCAATTCTATTTCTTGTCTTTGTTGGAAAAGTATCCAACTATAGTGGGCAAAGAAGAAAATGCAGACCAAGAAAGCAAGGAGATAGAATAATTTATTTTTACATTTACATTTAAAAATGTTTTCATACAAAAAATTAGAGCTATGGCTCTATATTTAATCCATACAACAATTTTAGAACTCCCAAAGATAATTGGGTTGATTCTATGCAAGTTCAAGAGTTCCTGTCTATGATAATTTCTAGAGCTCTGTCCACTGTTTAGATTCTAGAGTTTCAAAGCTTTCTACTTCTTATGAAATGCTTAGTGTTGCCTCTACAAACTTTCAAAGATCTATTCTCTATCCAATATCCTCTGCTGCTGCATGTTCTTCTTCACCTAACTATGTACCTTATAAACTAAACATTCTTTTGTTCATTTTGTGTTTTGTCTTTCTTGCCTTTCCAAAAATTACTGCCCAATTCAAAATGACCTAGCAAAATTAATTTGTTGCCAAAATTCATTAACTAGGATAGTCGATGTCAGACCAACAAATGAGGGGAAGGATCCCAATGGATCTTTTGATGGTTTCAATAAATGTGGTAGATGGCTACACAAGATTAATATTTCCAACACTCCCCCTTAATCTTGAGAATTTGTGCTCTTTCATTACTATTTTGCATTTCTGGCTCTTTCATGTTTGGAGTTGTTTTGTCATTCTAAAATGGTGGTTTTGGAGCTCTTTTGTCTTCTTGGAATTAAATTTCCAAAGATCTGCCTTTCCCAATTTGAAGTTCTAAAACCATCCTATCTACACCTATTCTATGTTTTGAAGTTGCCCTACCTAGACCTGTTCAAAGTTTTGGATATGTCTAAGATTGTCCTTCCAGAACTAAATGTTCTGAAGTTCTCTTGAGACTGTCTTTTTGGAGATGCACTTCCAGAGTTGTTTCCTTTCTGAAGCTGGGTCTTTCTAGAGCTATCTTTTTGAAGTTCATTTCCAAAGTTGTCTATGATGCAAGACCTATCTCTTAGGCATTCAAAAGAATCTTTTGACAATGCCTTAGTGAAAATATCAGTGAGCTATTACTCTGATCCACAGAACTGAAGTCGAATGTCTCCATGCTCTACCAACTCCCTTATGAAATGGTAGCGGATGTCAATGTGCTTCCTTCATCCATGGAAGACATAATTCTTTGTCAAGGCTAGAGAAGACACCTTGTCACAAAATATAGTTGTACCATCTTCTTTTTGCTCATTCAAGTTTGCAAGGATTCTTTTAAGCCAAATAGCCTAACATGTTATTGTGTTTGTTGCTATGTACTAGGCTTCTGCTATGGAGAGAGAAACTATGGGCTTCTTATTTGATGCCCATGAAATTGCTCTTGAACCCATGTGGAACACATATCCTAATGTGCTCTTCCTTTCATCTGCACTTCCTTCCCAATCATTGTCCATGTACCCAACCATCTCAAACTCATTAGAGGTGGTATACATAATACTATAGCATTCCGTGTCATTAACATACCTCAAGATTCTTTTCCCTGCTTTCCAGTGTATGTCTTTAGGTTTCTCCATGAACCTAGAAGTCAGACTTATTACATACATTATATTAGGTCTAGTAGCTATCAAATGCATGAGGCTTCCAACCATCCTCTTGTAGAGGGTTGTGTTAACACTAGTGTTTTTGTCCTCTTTGCTTAATTTTAAACCTATTGTTGTCCGTGTCGTGGCAGGTTTGTTGTCCAACATTCTAAATCTTTTCAAGATTTATTTGGCATAATTAGTTTGTGAAATGAAGATGTCATGCTCTGTTTGTTGGACCTCTATGCCTAGGAAATATTTAATCTAAACTAGGTCTATCATTTCAAACTCATTTTTCATTGCCTCTTTGAAATCAATAATGAAGATGTAACTATTCCCTATGAAAATCAAATCATCTACATACAAAATAGTAGTAAGAATTTCACCATTGGTTTCTTTGATGTAGATCATGGGCTTAGTACCACTTTTTCTAAAGCCATTGCTTAGTATGTGCAAATCAATTTTGTTGCACCATGCTCATGGTGCTTGTTTAATCCCCTAGAGAGATTTTTAGAGCCTATACACTTTGTCTTCATGTCTTAGGACTTCATAGTGCTGCTCCACCTACATCACTTCTTTCAACACTCCATTCAAGAAGGTTTACTTCACATCCATTTGAAATACTTTCCATTTGTGTTAGGCTACAATTGCTAGGACTACCCACACACTTTCTAGCTTTGCAACTGGTGCATACATCTCATCATAGTCTCTTCCAAGTTGTTGTTTGTAACCCTTGACAACTAGCCTTGCTTTATGGCTCTCAACCTTACCTTCAGTAGTGCATTTGGTCTTATAGACCCACTTAACTCCAATGATATGTTTACCCTTGGGTAAAATAGTTAGCTCCCATGTCTGATTTCTTTCTATAGCATCCAACTCTTCATCCATGGCCTTACATCATTTTTCCTCTTTCATGGCTTTCTAAAAATACATTAGATCAGTATAGGAAAACAAAACAAAATATAAATTTTCATCAAAAATAGCATACCTTGTGATGTCATAAATTTCCCTCATGCTTCTTATTCTTCATGGCATCAATGATGGAAGTGTAGGGTCTTAATTTCTAGAGATACTTGACTGCTGGATTCATTAAGAAGACTAAGTGTCAAAATGTTCACCCTGTTGTAAATTTCTAGAGGTGTTTCTCTGCTGAATAGTTTGTTGGAAAGAGACACATTGGAGCTTCATGATTGTTGTCATTGATGGCAACAAATTTCATCCCACACATCCGCAGGATATAATGTGCCTATACCAGAAGTCAGATTGAAGAGTGTTGTGGTTCGGTAAGCAAGAACAAAGTGTTGTGGCAAGGTCTGACAGTCAAGTCTGGGTCTCTCAGAGGAAGTATCTTTGGAAAGTACAGACTTGGGAAAGTCAAGAGGAGTACCTTGACGGATAGAATCTAGGAATTGAGCCTCTGATGATGAAAGAGTGAAGATATATGAGGATTCAAGTATTGGAGTCTTGTTTGGTAGTGCCGACAGAGGAAGAATTGACTGGTAGAGCATCAGACATTATTCCGGATGAGATGTTGATGGTGATCAAGATTCTTAAGGTATCATTCATGATTGACCAACATGATTGATGACTTTTATAATCATCTCTTTGATCCGCATTACTTGATAAGTAAGGATTCAGCCGACATATCAGAGTTTGGATAAATATTGACTATTCCGGATGCTGACTAGAAAGTGGATGAAATCCTTGGTGCAGATATATATATACCAGATTGATTTCAGTATGAAGATATATGTTTTGTGTTGTGGTGTGCAAAGAAAGGCAGAAAAATAATGTGAAAGAAAAAAGAAAGGTCCGGTATGTGACAGGTCAACAACACCAAAGAGAGGAAGGATGAAGTGTAGTAAATCAGTGTATTAAGCCTAACTGTACCTGAACCTGAGCATATGTGGATGCTTCTCATCAATTCAAGGATCTTATTATTCTTCTTACAACTTGTAGACAGTGAGTCTCTTGTAGGTAGTGACGCTCTTGTGAGTAGTGTGCTTGGGCAGTGAGCCCTAATTGGCAAGTGTCGTTTTGTATTTCTATTCTTCTAATAGAGAATACAATCTTTGGTTAATCACCTTGTGGTTTTCTCCCTTAACAGGGTTTCCACGTCAAAAATATTATGTCATGTGTATTTCTATTTCCTGGTTATGTTTGCTTATTTGAATTGATGCTACATTAATTGTTTTTGATAATATAAGGCGGCTAAACAAGGGGCCGAACCCTTACAAAAAATAGAGAGGCCAAAAAGGTAGCAAACACAAACAGTACCTTAAACCAGATACAGTAGATACATCAATTACAGATAACCTAGCATAAATAGCAAAACCAGCTGCTATAAACTAATATCATAAAAATAGAGTAACAGAGTATCAGCAGTATAACAACAAAAACTAAGGAGGCGACATCTCTCCTTACTAGACCATAGATTTAATAAGATCATCCACATTCTTAGCAAGATCATCATTGTCAGCATTGATTCTTCAGCACAGAGAGGTTGAGGAGAATAGAGGTCCTGAGCACAATGGAGAGATTCTATTCCAACTTCGCAATGCGAACTCACAGGCTCGCAAGTTTAGCCCCCAGACCATCATCAATATCCATAGCATCCTCAACCTCTTCCACCAACATCTCACCCGCTTTGTCAGCATTCCCAGCAGAGTCAACAACATCCTTAGTGGTAGCCCCCGTATCATGAGTCTCCTGCTTGCCTTCATCATCACCAGATATGTCCTGAATCTCCATATCCCTGTCATCATCCCTCCAGGTGGATTCATCCGAACCGCTCTAAGAATAATCAATGAGCTTTGCTTGAGGAGCCGGTTTGCCAGCAATACACCCTAACCGCCTAACTCCAGAGGAAAGACCATCCCTACAAACCTTCGCAGAAGAATGAGACTGGCTTCTGTGGCCCACCGAGGTCCTACCAAGAGTTTTAGGGGTCACAACCACAGCCTTCCCAGTGCTTATTTCACCAGCAATCTTTCTCTTTTTACCCTTCATATTGGCAGTAGGACCTGGAGTATCAATAGGAATTTCTCAAGAGTGCAAAAAGAAACTTCTTTAGTCTTGATAGGAACAGGGGAGGGCCCAAGTTCATCACCATCAGGAATATCCTTAGGGTTAGAGGAGGGTTCTCCTTCCCCACTATTAGTTTGAATGGACTTAGAGGGTTCGAGGGCAAGATGGTGATTATAAAGACAGAGAATAAGGCCCTGATGAAGAGGGATAGGCTTCTTAGCAGGGTTTTTAGCCAGTTTCACCCTAACCCTAAGGACAGAATGTTCAAGGGAAGAAAGCAGATAAAACAGAAAGCTAATTTGAGCATTGCGACAGAAATGATTTAAAAGGGGGAGATGATAGTTATAAAACCTGGTGAAGCACCCCTCCAGGGTGAAATACTTCATGAGGAGAAAACACATAGCATCCCATGACTCAGGCAACTTGGCTCTGTCAAATCCTCCCTGGTAAGGGACTAATTCTTCGCCATCTCCAAGAAAGAGCTTCTGACTAGAAAGGTCCACAATTTTAGTTTTCCTCTGCAGCTTCAAACCTTGAGTAGACATTCCAGTGGCCATAGCGATCACGCTTTCAAAAACTTCAAAGCTGATTCCACCCACTAAAACCCATCTGTTCTGCTAAGACCTCGCGAATTGTTCGGAGATAGTTTCATTATACCTATTAAGCCTCTCCAAATAGGGACTAATCCCACCCTCTTTGCAATAATGCCAAACCACCAGATTGTCTTTGAATTCATAGCACAAGATAGGTTCGGTTCTAATTCTATCTCCTCCCATGGTAGAATTACAGCGCATGTCACAGAAACCCCAAATCTCCTCAGTCATATTTACAAAAGAATTACTAACATGATCGAGGCTAATAATGTAGGTAATAACATCGCATACATTATCATAAATATGGGAAGCCTTGCAAATGCCAATCCCATGCTTAACCATAATTACCTGGCACACGCCATGATGATCTGGCCGTCCGCTCACCTTATGAGAGAAAGGAGTAGAGTTGACAGTAGAGAAGGTACAAAAGGACTCATACTTCAAGAGACACATTAACCCCCTCCCAAGGAACTGACAATATGAGCTGTCTTTCCAACACATCTGACTCATCAAGACCCGGGCACATCCTTAAGAATGAGAGCCTTAAGATTTAAAGGGATATGATCAAATTGGAGCCAAACCCTCCAATTTGAATACCGTTGTCCAAGTTTAGCACAGGCATCTGCAACTCCATTGCCCTCACGGTAAATATGTGAAATATTCACATTAGTAATCCTCTACAAGAGAATCTGTATATCCCTAATAATGTCTTTCAACTAAATGCCAACATTCGACACATTGGTAATGGCATCAATGACCATTTTAGAATCTCCCTGGATATCCAAATTCCTAATACCAAGGGATATAGCCAATTTAATCCCCCAAAGAAGAGCCATAGCCTCAGCATAGTTATTGCTGTGACAGCCCAGACCGCTAGCATAGACAGCAAACATCCACCCTTTATCATCTCTGATGATCCCTCCCCCACTAGCTATACCATCTATCTTAGAAGCCCCATCAAAGTTGAGTTTCATCCAGTTTGAAATCGGAGGCCTCCATCTAGTATTAAGCCTCTGCAACAATTTGGCATTGTTATGAACATGAATATGATTGAGAATCTTCCAGTTAGCCACAATTTGTTCTTCCTCCTGGGTCAGAGGTTTCTCTGCAGTATGGATATGGGCCGTAGTGACACTCTCTAGGAGAGTTTTAATGAAAGTACAAGAGACCTGGGAGGCATCTCTAGCAGTATCCCTAAAAATCCTATGATTGTGCTCTTTCCACAAAGTCTAGCTCAAACACGGCAGAGTTTGATTCCATAACTCAACAAGCCAGGGGTGAAAAAAGGGAGGATACCAACTGTTAATAACTTCCTGGATATCAGAATTGCAAGTCCACTGAATACCAAAATTGTTGAGGATTAAGTTCCAAATTTCCCTAGCAAAGTCACAGTGGAGGAATAAATGAGAAACTATTTCCTCCTTTTCACAACATAGACAGCATCTGTTGACCAAGGTAAAACCTCTCTTTTGCAAATTATCTTGGGTCAGAATTTTGTTATGAACAGAGGCCCACCAGAACATGTTAATTTTTGGGACCAGTTTGTGGTTCCACACTTTTCTCCATATCTCCTTTCTATGAACCTCAGGAACCAATAAGTGATAGGCAGACTTAACAGACAAGCGACCATTCTTGTTCGGCCACCAAAACTGCTCATCTTCACGAAGGAAGAGAGGGATTCTAACTTCCTGAATCAACTTTTGAACCATCTGGGCTTTAGAGGCAAGATCAGGGCAATAAGTATAGCAATCCAACAAATTTCTCCAACTCCTATGACCATTATTATTTAACATGTAATCCCTGACCTTATCACCAAAAAATTGAGTAGTAATGCTAGCAGTCTCCCCCAAATCCCCCTGAGTGATGAGAGCCTTATCTTTTATCCAATTATCAGTCCAAAACTTGATAGCCATACCACTACCCAATTTCCATCTAATCCCTTGCGTGAGCAGACTTCTAGATTTTAGCATTTTATTCCAGATAACAGATCCCTTAGGAAGACCTTCTTGCTGGAGGAAGTTGGACTAGTCAGTGACATGCAAATATTTGGCTTGCATGATTTCTCCCCAATCTTTATGATGATGAATCAGGTTCCAATTGATTTTAGAGAGCAGGGCTTTATTCATATTAGATATGGTTCTAATATTGAGACCTCCATGGGATTTAGGGAAACACACTTTTTCCCAGCTGACCAAGGACATTCACTGTTTATCTTCAGCTTCCGTCTATAAAAATTTTCTTTGAATCTATTTCAACTTGTCAGCAAAAGAAGTAGGAATTTTGAAAAGAGAATGGAAATAAGTGGGTATACCTTGCAAGGAGGCCCGAAGAAGCTACAATTTACCAGCTCTACTGAGGACTTTTCCCTTCCAACCAATCACCTTCCACTGAGTTCTTTCCAAAAGGCTATTCTAGAAATTTTGAGAAACTGTGATGTCCCCAGGTGGGCCTCTACCGGAAGGTGACGTAGGTCTGTCTGAACGGTTTGTCCCTCCCACGTGTCCGGGGTCCTCGTCAGCGAGGCTTGTCCTGGGGTTGCCCCCTTAACGTCGGGGGTGCCATTTACTAACAGTCTGGGCTTTTGCTGCAACGGTTACTACAGTGGTATCAGAGCTTTTATCCTGCCATCCTGTTGGGTAGATTGGACATTGAATCAGCTAGTTAATCATGGTTACTTCAAGTACTCAGAAGCAATGGGACAAGACTATGGAGAAACTTAAACAAAGTTTGAATAAGTTAGAAGAAAACCAAAAGAGGATGAATGAATTGTTTTCACACCCTACAAACATAGACAAAGCAGCTCGGTTTATGGCATCCATTTTTAAGGGGTCTACATCACAAAACAAAAAGGAGGGACAAAAGGTCTCTACAGGTGAAGTATCTAGAAACCTCTACAATGAATTTTTAGCAGATAGTGACCAGCATACAGCTGATCCTATGGAGAACAGAATGGACAAAGGTGATGAGCAGGAGATGCCTTCTTTTGGGTTATAGGTTTCATCTTCTCTTCAGGAGGATAGCAATGGTATGGATTCTTTTAATGATTCCTTTGGGGCTGATGTTAAATGCACTCACAAAAATTCAGTGGGAAAGGTAATAGGTGAAGTGTGGACCAGTAGTATTGAGCTCGAGTCTATTTCAGTTGATCCTACAGTGGATCCTACAAGACAGGGTTGCATGAGTCTCCTATTTGGTGACATGGAGGTTATGATTGGGGACTCTTTCGATAGTCCTAAGAGTGATCTTACCTCTCTGCATGAGGTTAGCGATTCATCATCCATTGAGTCTATTTTTTGGAGGGATGATGAGAAGTTTGGGTTGGGAACTACTGCTGCTCTAGTTCCAAACAAGCATGAGGACACTTCAGAAGAATATGTTGATGAGAGTCAAGCTCTCCATTGGCAGCCCACAACTTCAACTAATGAATTTTCCTTGGTCCCTAAGTCTGAATTGGAGAACCAACTAAAGGTTGGTGAAGATAAGATTGTTACAGCGCTGTCCCATTTTGATCATTCCCACAAGATGGTGGAAATTCATCTATGGAAGGTCCAACTAGAGGGGAGACATAGAGGTGTTGAAGAGGCTTCATCAATCTCTGATTTGCAAGCATTTAAGATAGCCATGGAGATTATGAAAAATAACTATTTAACTCTTCTTTCCAATAGAGATCACCTACTTGAATTGGGTGTCATATATTCAGATGCATTGAAGAGGAAAGAGGAAGAGGTTGATCAACTCACCACGGAGCTAGTGAAGACTAGAAAATCTTTGGAAGACTCTCAAATGGCTCTCCTTATGGCGGAAAATCAGATTGAGGAGTTGAATGTGGAGTTGAGTTTGGCTCATGCTTCACCAAAGAAATCAGAAAATTAGTCTTCTATTGCAGCCTCTTTGAATGGGCAAGAATCTTGTGTTGTGCATGTGATTGAGAGACAAGGAAATGAGGGAAAAGAAGAGCAAGTGATGGGTGAAGACAAACCAGTTACATTAGAGTAGCTACATGAAGATATGGTTTCTTGTGATGCTTCATTAGGTGAGTCTAGCATTGTTTCATCCTATCGTGGTAAAGAATTAGATGGTGCTTCCATGAATGTTATTCGTACATATGAAAGTCCATTGAAGGTCCAAGATATTAAGGTGGATGTGAAAGTTGATCCTTTACTTAGTGGAGCAGCCACTAGTGTTTTGAATACACATGATGAAGAAGACATTTTACAATGGCACGATGTCATCACTAATTTGTTTGAGGACAACAGCATTATGTTCCATCATTCTTGTGAGACAGGAGCTTGTGATCATGAGAAAGCCAATGATATGATATCACCCATTGATGGCAGCCCTACACCATTTGGTAGACATGAAGATATAAAGGATAAGAGGACTGATTTTGTATATTTTGGCATCGAAGAGGTAAAGAAGTCCAAAAAAATTAATGAAGAATGGTTGCAAAAAGCCAAAGAGGCTAGATTATTGGCTACCAATGCAAGACAACATCTTCAAAAAGTGAAAGAAAAGATCAATCTCATCAACATAACAAGACAAAAAGGGATAGATAACATTAGAAGACTCTTTATTCAAATGCAGGATGAATCTGAAAATACACTTGATTCCCCTAAGGTTAGTTCCATGTCAGGTGATAGAAAGCAGGACTATGATGGTCAACTATTGACAGAGGTTGGTGCTTTTTACCATGACTACATAGTGAGGAGAGTTCATCACCTTTCTTTTAGTTCACATGCAAAGGATTGGTTGATGCATCAATGTGGATTGACGGGGGGCTTATACCATCCATTGTGGGATGAAGAGTTGCCATCTACAGAAGATGGAACTAGACCCTACAAGTACCCGACTCAGTTGTGTATGAGGAATTACTTGTAGTGACAGCAGTCAGTTATCCATCATGCTATTATGTATCCGACAAGGTTTGCTACTTCTATGTCACAGAGATTTCACACAGATACATGGTTACAAGATGATTATGGGGGCAGTACGTATGATGGCTTGGTTAGTCAGCACGTCCATAGGAATTGGGCAAAGGATAGAGGTTGTGTTTTCATGCTTGCTAGGCAGTTGTATGGTGCACTTGTGAGGGAAGAGGCATAGATATCCACTCCCGTTGATGCTGAGAGGGATCAACCCTCCACATTTGCATTGATTAGTGCAACTGGCTTTATGAGTTGGTGTCAGGAGCATTCTTCTTCTAGCTTTGGTAGTTGGAGTATTGTGGGGACACCAACATTTGCAGATGAGTTAGGAGATACTCATATTTTTCAATAGTTGTTTGGGTCCATAACCCACAGGTCTCAGTATCAGGGAATAGCCTCTTGGCAGATTAGTGATTCAGTTGCATATAGTATGGTGCAGCAGGTGCCACCAGTTGTCATTGGTAGTGGATTGTTGATTCTATTTTGGGATCCTGGTGGTGACGTGTTTGATTCATCACTCTATTTTGGTCCTGATGAGGTGTTCTACCACTCTTGGTGCTATGTCAGTGGTTTATGTAGAATGGTACAGTGGAAGTCAACAGGTGTGCTTTGTGACGGACTTCCAGTTTGGCACTGGGACCCAGGGATTGACATCAGAAGTGATATGTGTATTTCAGCTACAGAATTGCGTGGTTTGCTGAGTTTTGGCAGGTTCTATGGCTGCACTTATTTTCAGCAAGATTCTGATGCAGTTCCTTACAGATTCATTTGGGATCTGGGCATTGTGAGATACTCTCCAGTATGTTGAGGAATCCTTTGTGTGCATCAGGGTTCACTGTTGAGTTTTGCAGCATGTATATGAGGGTGATTACTTGCAGTTGCACTTTTGATCTTTATGTACATGATCTGTTTCAGACGCATAGCTCAGTTGCGTATATGCTAGATAGTGTGTATGACAGCTTAGCTTGTGCAATTATGGGAAGCAAACATTGTCGGTATTTAGAGTTGCTTCCACTTAATGCTATGCTCTTGCGACATCTAGCGTTGGGGTTGATTTGATTCAGCAGGTTCAGTCAGTTGTGCTAGTGCTGGTGTTACAGGAGCTCTTTGGTGATAGCAGAGACATTACACAGATCCTCCCTTGGGATCCAGGTCGGGAGAATTGTCTTTGTAGCCAAGATTGCTTGGGGACAAGCAATTTCAAGGAGGGTGAACTGTAATGTCCCCTTTTTAGCTAATGTTGTTTGCGGATGGTTTAGCCTATTCCTGACCCTCGTAGGCTAATGTACATGGTTAGGGGGTCTTCTTGAGGCAGTCACCTGGTCGATGGTTGGTTTCCTGGATTCAGTTGGATGGGAAAAATAAGGGAGATAATAATTAAATTAATTATTTGTAAGGCTATTAAATAACTAAATATTATAAAGTGATCTTATATTTAATTAATTTAATAAAGTGACTTAAATAAATATCATTACATAAAGTCACTAAAAATAAAATAATATTATTTTTCTAGAAGCTTCTTGAAGTGGGATTGAAAAAAAAGTATAAAGGAAGGGGCAAGGCAAGCTTCCAGGCATCCGATTATTGACATTTGCATTTGATGAGTTTTGTGGAGCCAAGGGTTTCTACATACTTGGTCTTTGGGAATGGAAACTCCCATAGATTAGCATAACTGAGGTGGTGAAATATCCTCCGAAGGGTTGCAAATTGGAAGGGATACTTCAATCCTTTCATTTGTGCTTAAATCTGTAGTATTAACTAAGGGTTTGGAGGTATCAATTTGCATATCAGAAGTTTTTCTATTGGCTGCTACAGTGTTTGCTACAGTGTTTTGCTACAGTACGCTACAGTATTTTGCTACAGTGTTTTGCTACAGTACACTACAGAGTTTTTGCTACAGTACGCTATAGTGTTTTTACTACAGTGTTTGCTACAGTAGAGCTACAGTGTCGCGCTATAGTGTTTTGCTACAGTACGCTACAGTGATTGCTACAGTGCCATGAACAGTAACGCTACAGTACAGGGCAGCTAGGAGAAGGTTTCAAATTGGGTTTGGAAGGGACTCATTTCCTTAGATATTGGTCTATTCTCCTTCAGCATCATTGGGTGTCACTATTATCAGGTTCTTCTTGCAACTGTTAGTAGTTTGCATTATCATTTTAGGCATTTAATTTTGCTGCTGTAAGTAATAACTCAGAATCAGATTTGGCATTGCTGTAGTCATCATTGTAAGCCAATTAGTCTTGGCAAATTCATAGCAACATTGTACTTGGGAATGAATTCAATAAAGGAGATGTATGATGCATACCATTTGTCTGACAAAATGTCCATCTAATAGCGTACATGATTAGCATAATAGTATGCATGCCAAGTGTTTGACAAAATGTCAATTGGCTGAAAATACCAAAAAGAAATCATATATGCATTTAGATTAATATTTAGACATTGTAGTTTGGATTTATGAGCATTTAGAGTACTCAACTATCATTATCAAGCAAAAATATTAGAATGAAAACACAGACTAGCAAGCATTGGGTTTACATCAGAAGTGTTTGACAATATTCCTTGAAGTTCAAATCAGTAGAATAAGGTTTGAAAAAGCAAGGGATATTACAGAAACTTCTTTAACCATAAAGGGGAGACCCAGATAGATAGCAGGAAGAACATCTTTAGCACAGTCCAGAATATGGATGATTTTTTTATGGAGAGTAGTGGGAGTCTTAAAAAAATACACATTACTCTTTTGGAAATTGATGTTTTGCCTAGAGGCTATGGCATAAAGGTTTAAAATATTATTCCATCTTCTAGCTTCAAGCACCGAAGAGATGCCAAAAAGAAGGGTATCATCAACAAATTGCTGCACAGACATAGGGGCAAGGGAGGAAGCAGGTTTAATGCCCACAAGATGCTTAGAGGCCACATTAGATTGAATGTATCTCCCAAGAGCCTCAGCCATTATGATAAACAAGTAAGGAGAAAGGGGATCGCCCTGCCATTATGATAAACAAGTAAGGAGAAAGTAGAAATAATTAAGATAATTGATTCACCCCCCCTGTCTCAATTATCAACACAGTTCTAGAGATGCTGCTATGCTCAAAATTTCTGGAGCTCCTTCTTTGTGAATTGTTACCTTGCTAAAAAGTTTTGGAGCTCCTGACTTCCATAACTTTGTCATCCTGTATTATTGTCCACCATTCCATCCCATGATTCATTTTCAATGAATTCAACATCCCTATTGATCACCACTTTCTTCATGCATGGATTGTACAATTTGTAGGCTTTGGATTCTTCACTATAGCCTATGAAAATGCATTTTCACCTTTATCATCAAATGTTTTCCTCTTCTTTTCTGGCACAAATGGATATGCCACACACCAAAATATTCTCAAGTGATGTACACTCCATTTGCATTTTGTCCATGCTTCTTGTGGAATCTTGTCACAAACAACTTTTGTGGGGCACCTATTCAATAGGTAGAATGTTGTTGCTATAGCTTCACCCCAATAGTTATTAGACAAACATTTTACCTTCAACATGCTTGCTACCATCTCTATGATGGTTCTATTTTTTCATTCAACCACTCCATTTTTTTGTGGAGTATACCTGGCTATGAATTGTTTCTCAATACCTTCATACTTACAAAAAATCAATAAACTCTTTGGAGATATACTCTCCCCCTTTGTCTTTTCTAAGGACTTTGATATAGTGGTTAATTTGCTTCTTAGCCAAGGCCTTAAACACCCTAAACTTTTCATATGCCTATGATTTGTTCTTCAAAAAATACACCCAGGTTTTTCTACTATAGTCATCTATGAATGTCATGAAGTAAATATTTCCACTTAGGGTTGGGGTCTTCATGGGATCACACAAATCTGAATGCACTAGCTCTAATGATGCTCTTTCTCTCCTAGAATGCCCTGATTGGAAGTGTTGCCTATGTTGTTTACCTAGGATGCATGCTTCACACTTTCCATCGGGCTCTACAATTGTTGGTAAGACCTTAACCATGTCTTTTCTAGCTAAAATACTTAAACTGGAATAACTTAAATGCCCATACCTCAAATGCCGAAACTTGGATGGTTCTTTGATTACTGTTTTGAAGGCTGATTGTTGCAGGCCTATTGACTATACTAGGATTTGTATTTTGAGGGGAAACATTCGATTCTTTGTCATTTGAACCACTGCAATAACTTTCTTGCTTCCATCCTTGTCATAGATGATGCATTCTCCTTTCTCCATCAAGACTCTATAATCATTTTGGACCATCTTTCCAATGCTCAAAAGGTTATGTTTTATGCCTTGGGCATAACACATGTTATGGATCAGTCTTCTTTCACCATGATTGGTTTGAATACACACTATGCATCTACCCATGATTGGAAACTTCTCATTATTCCCCATTTTAATTTCAGCCTTGATGCTATTGTCTATGGAGGCAAATAAATTTTTGTTACCACTCATGTGGTTGCTACAAGCACTATCCAAATACCAAATCTCAGTGCTGCCATGTTCTACAAGGTTGCATATAATAAAAACTTGTGACTATTTTTCATTTTCATCCTTCTTCTCATTTGCTGACCTTAAATGATCAATTGAAAGGTACTTAAATGATCAGTCACAGTCAAATTCCAGCCCTTTTGTTGACCTTACTAAAAAAAACCACAATATATATTTGTCACGATTTATGAGATAATTAAGTATAGGTTCCACTTTTGGAGAACAGACAAGATATTTAAGCCCTGATAATCGGGACAACCACTGAGCGGGACTTACTAGACTTTTCTCTAGTTTATTCTGTCCATATAACACATCGTCCAGCCGAAACTAGGCTTCTTGTAAATTCCGGTTATTCATTGGTCTTGTCAATTACGTGTTTATGAAGAGTCATTTCTTATTGGCATTTCCGTCCATATGATAAGCAAAACGGTTGAAAGTAAATAATAGTTATGATAGATTTCCCCGTAATATTAAATTTGGTATATTAGTTTAAATTGTTTATAAAAGATACGTTTGCGTCGACATTTGGTAAGCTAGATTCAGAATAGTATTGTACAGAGGAATACGAAATGGAAGTCCATCCATCGAATTTTAGATTGCTGTATACGGTTTTGCTAGTGATGGCTTGTCTTTTGGAGGGAGGCTGTGCTGTAGGAGTTGGCGGGCACAGTCAGGAGCCATCGATTCTGAGGAAGAATCGACTGCATGGTAGTTTTCTGGAAAACTTAAAGAGATTTCGAATCAATAATTCTGATGTTTCAAGTATAAGTTCGTACGAGAGACACAGCTATACCCAGGTTATAGACCATTTTGGATACACGCCAGAAAGCTATCAAACCTTTCCCCAACGATATTTCATAGACAAGTCTAATTGGGGAGGCGCTCAAAACAATTCTCCGATATTTGTATGGTTGGGTGAGGAAGCTGAAATCACTAACGCCTTAGACATAGGCATCATGGTAGATCAGGCTCCAAACTTCAAAGCTCTTGTGGTCTACATAGAGGTAGTATATTAATTTCTCATTATTTCCGTATTCTGTGCGTGTTATATTACAGAACAAGTTGAGTAGGCTCAGTCATATTTTTTGGGCTTGTGCTTTCATAACTATGTATATTATTAGGGCTAATTGTGGTAAGGTATGTAGCACCGATATTATGGAACATCAATGCCATTCGGGGGAAAGGAGGCGGCGTACGCAAATGCGAGCACAATGGGTTATTTCACATCCACGCAGGCCTTGGCCGATTATGCGACCGTCATTGTCGATTTGAAAAAAACAGTTAACGCTGAGAATTGTCCGGTCGTAGTGTTTGGTGGATCCTATGGTGGAAGTAAGTAGGATTTCTTTCACATGAACCAAGATTCTCTGTTGGAAGTAAGAGGGATTGAGTCATTGAAATGGTATTGTGCAGTGCTAGCTGCATGGTTTCGGCTCAAGTATCCCCACATAACAATCGGCGCCCTCGCATCATCTGCACCTATCCTTTTCCTCGACGGCATTGCTCCCGCTGATGGTGCTTACAGGGTTGCCACAAACGTTTTCAGAGTATGTTCATTAATCTCATTGAGCTTAATCTCACCACTATTTTCATTAAATTTGACTTTCAAGAATATGGTGCAGAATGTAAGCGACATCTGCTACAGAAGAATTAATGAATCGTGGGATATGATGGACAAAATGGACTGGGTAAAACTGCGAAATCTATTTAACGTTAGCCGGTAAGTAACAACAACGCCATCTTCATACCTTTCATTCAGCGTACTTCTAATCAAAATCTGTTGACCGGGTATGACTTGTTGGATATTGGATGCTGTTCGCATGGAAGGATTTGGAGCTATATTTAGGATTACCTTTTCTTTTTATCGTATCTTTTATATACATTGGAATGAGTTTAGTTTTTGGTGTTTTATTTAATACTTTAAAATGGCATTAACTGCTCATTAAATCTGGATGGGAAATGCATGTAAAAAGCAGTGTAGTTCAAGTTTTATTTAGTTGTTTATTTGGGGGCTTTAAACTGTATAAAAGGATTGCCCTGTGTTGTTTGTAGAACATCACAGACAACACAGAATTATTTCCGGCAGTTATAATGTAAGCCAAAAGAACATTCATTGTCTGCAATTTTCAGATGATAATACACAGATTTTCTGCATATGCCCGTAAGTAGTTCATTTTATTGAACGAGTATATGCTGCATGTAAAACTTTCTTTTCTGCTTTTGCAATTATTTTTCTGTTGGTTTAAGTAAAGGCTTGGTTTGAAAATCTTCATTACTGCAGGAGGGAGGACCTGTACACATGTCTTGAAAAGATGTACCTTATAGCACCACAGTACGATCTTGAACAAGTTATAGTAAAAGAAGTAAATACACTACCCTAACCTTCTCGCCATACCAATTTTACTGCTTATTAACTTTCTTATATTATGCAACATGGGGTTAATGCAGATCTGTAACGCCATCAATAGCCTACCGGAAGGTACAGACACTGTTAACAGGATACTTGCTGGAGCACATGCTGCAGCAAATAACTTATTCGGAGTCCTATGCTTTTATCCGGGTCCATTCATTCCTATCAGATCAGGATGGGACTGGCAGGTTTCTGAGAATTCTTTCTTTTATTAGAACGAAATGAAATCAGGTTGCCCATTTAACAGCTTTTCTTAATCCGCAGACGTGCACTGAAATGGTGTTTCCATGGAGCAATCTCCCTGGCAAGACAATGTTCCCGTATATCCCTTTTAATATCGATGTATATTCCAACCAATGCTACCTTCAATACGGAGTCCTGCCACGCCAACACTGGGCAACAACTGAATTCGGAGGACACGTATGTATATTTTAATCTACTATCGAATTTTGCCGAAAAATGTTGTAGTGAAGTTATATCTCAGTCATATTTTAGTTACAGTTAAACAGACACGACAATTTGGTTTGAGATTGATTTTTATTAAGATAGCCTTGGTTGTAACTAACTTGCAGGACATAAAAAGAGTGTTGAAAGATTTTGGAAGCAATATCATTTTCTCCAATGGGTTAAGAGATCCATGGAGCAGTGGAGGGTAAGTGAATCTTCTTTTCAGATTTCATCCCCATTAATCTTTGTATTACTTTTTACCTTGTTGCTGATTTAGTTAATTGGGCATGTTGTCAATGTAATTTCAGTGTGTTGGAAAATATTTCTGAAAGCATTGTAGCTATCGTCTCTGAAGAGGGTAAGTCGGTCCAGAATGTTTATTTATTTATTTTTCAATCAAATAGAAGCAGTATAAATCTTATAAGAATTGAATGTCACGCAGGAACGCATTGTCAAGACATTTACAAAGCAAGTGCTAGTGACGATCCAGTCTGGCTGAAAGAACAACGACAAAAAGAGATAATGGTCATCCAAAAATGGATTGATGATCATAAAAACTAAATAAAATTGTTTATTCATTGGACACTGTCTTTTCAATTTTCAAAAATCATTTAGAAGTGACTATCGGAGCTCTAATCGAATGATGCAGTCCAGAACCAAGACCCCAGTTAAGGGTTGTTGGTTCAGGCAGCTCACCCAAAGAGGATACGAAAATTTCAAGAACAAAAGAACAGAGCTCAAGAAAAATAATATTCAGATTATAAGGAGTTTACATTTTACTATTAAAATGCTAATGCATACATTTAATCAGTTGTTAACTTTCATCACTTACAATCATACTGTTCAAAACCTCTACCACAGCAAGATTCACTTACTGGACCATATCTATTAGAAAAACTTTGACCTGGATATCAGAACCACACACAAACAGACGGCTCTACCAAAAATCACACTTACTTTCAATTAGACATTACAAACATATTAGAACAAGGGATCGACTAAGAGAATGTTGGCATTAAATCTGAGTGATTTGATCATGAACAAGCCTGTACATATAGGTGTATAGTTTGAATCACTTCAGGAGTCGACTCATGCACTCAAGTAGTGGTGGCAAGAAGGTTTCCACCAAGTGGCAAAGGAGTGTTGACATGTATTTTGGATGAGTTTGATGGACTTTTCAAGTCGACACGTAACCACCTAAGGTGACGTAAAGCCATGTGCAAATATATTATTTAGGCTAAGTAACTAATATCAATGTTTTTCACTAACAGCCCCCCTTAAGCCTAGCTTAGGTGGGTACAAGAAGAGATGGGTCCCAGCTACTAGACCTGGTGAGGTACTAATGTACAAAGTAATCTCTCATGAAGTGGAGATTAGATAGAAAATCCTATGGGAAAAAACCTATCCTCCAAAAGAGAGAAAAGATGCATGAAAATAAATTATACAAGTGAAGAAGTACTACTTCTTTCACTGGGTACAATATATGTTCCCCACATAGGAGAGAAAATGGTGGGTTTATGAGAGCCCCCATAATACATGTCCTGGTATAGTGAGGTTGGATGCTCGACAAAGGATGTAATGTAGATCCACGAACATTGAACAATGTTCTTCCCCTTAAGAAGAAATTAAACTAATTGAAGATGCATGATATCTCCCCATTCCAAATAGGAATGTGTAGGAGGATGTATGTATGTTCCTAAATCATGTTCACACTGATCCAAGGATGATGATGCCCATTTTTTATGTCTTCGAAGATTGCTCAGGTGTTCCCATGTTGATGTTGAAGGATGCCATAATCATATCAGGTGCATGCCTAATAGATGAAGATGATGACAATCCAGAACCATGTGTAGACAGATGTAGAGCATGAATATCTGAAGAGAATAGTGGTGGTACAACTTCATCAAAACTGTCATCAAAGAGAAGACTGATGTCTTCAATGTGTGCTTCTAAATTAGAAATGTGGGACTCTACAAATAGACAAGCAATGTTAGGTAGAAGTCTGTCCCAATTAGTAATGCTAGGAAGACTGATATATTTATCCTACTACAAGGAAGTATTGGAAGCTCTTGAAGAAGCGACTCTAAAATCTAATGAAGCAATAGTAATTGGTGTGATGATTTCCTCTATGTCAACTGAACATTCTGTATCTGTATCATGATGTGGGATGTTATTTGTGATCATAGCAGGATCATACAAAAAATGGACAAATATTTGAGTCTCCATATATCTCCCAAAGTTTGATCCATAATACATGTGGACATTCAATATCCATGATGGTATACAAAGCGGCATCTAGTATATGTAAACTGATTAATCTAACAAAATGATCATAAGTGTCACTTACCTTCTGAGATTGTTTACCTAGTTTAGGGATAATTCCATATGAATATGGCATGAGATTATGGTACCTGAGATGTTTCAGGATGCAAACACACCAGCACTTATAATTACCCTTTTTTAGGTTGATTACATAAGAGTGAGTATCATATCACATGATTAAGAACAAGTTAACTCCTTTAGACAATAAAATTAACACATTATGCAACCCCCTATGGTTCATTATTAGGTGACCCCCTAGTTTTGGCACTTTACAACTTAGTGTGTTTTACAGTGAAAATAGGTCCAATGCATTGGAAATTAGAAAACATTAACTTTTGAAAAAATGGTTCTCAATTTTAAGCTACCAATCAAAAGTTATTACACATTTAAGTTCTCATAAATGGCCTATTTTAATACATTTGCACAAAACATTTGAAAAAATGCACTCTGGCAAGATGAGCCTAGCCATCCAACCACTTGTTAGATGTCACATCCCCATATTAAGACATTGTTTCAATTAAAGATTTAAACATCATGATAAGATGGAGAAGTCACCTTGCATGGTAATCACATATATAATAATATTATTGAAAAAAATATTATTTCATAAAATTAAAATATAATACTATTTATTGTATTTATGAATAATAAATATAAATACAATTATGATATTATCAATATATATATATACAATTATGATATTATCAATATATATATATATATAGCAGTTGTAGCAAACAATGTTGTTCAGTTGGCAACAGAGGTAAAGAAAACTAATTTTGGTTGTGAGGTTATAGTAATGTCCTTCACAAGATGAGTCTATACTCATAACGATATTTATGCAAGAAGTTCTAATCCGGAAGATTAACTTAGTGAAAATTGACTAAGTGTCAAATTGTCTCAAGTAGTGTAGTGTACCTATTTATTTTGGTCCGCATTTCACCGTTGTATCATATTTCCTCTTGTGGTTCTAAGGGGTTGATGTATATATATATAAATTATTATTATAAAATAATATATAGCAGTTGTAGCAAACTATATATATATATATATATATATAACCAAGTGATAAAAGAAAAGATATTAATCATTACAAAGGGTCGATTCCACATGCATGTCAAGGTGAGCATAAATAATTGAATTGAATTATTACATACCCCTTAGAGAGAAATCGTATACATAAGCAAAGCAATGGTAAATGATAGTTAATTACAATTGCCAAGTGAATTAGTTAAAGATATCAAGGGCAGTGGTCGCAAGGAAGAACATAAAATAGCTAACATATGCATAAGGAACAAACAACGATTATAATAAACAAAGGCAAGTAAATAAGACAAATTGTCAATAAGGACAAAGTGATTAAAAAAAGAATATGATATACTAGGGAGCATCAATTCTAGAGAGGCGATGGCATATGAAAATGCATAACTTTCCCAAGGATCGGGAGTATAAAAGGAAAATCCCCAAGCGATCCAAAGAGATGGCAAAAAAGCAGCATTCGATCACCATTGATCAACACTCATAAATATATAGGCATTGAATTGGTCAGCATCTTGGCATCATCGAAGGAGATAAAACATCATCTGGACATCATCACCCAATCAGAAAAACAATCATTCATCTCTCAATATTAAACCAAGAAGGCAAAACCAAGAAATTGGTAATTGATCCACTCTTATATATTAAATTTGAGTATACCAAAATCGCAGGCTAGCATTTAAGGCATATCTCTTTATCATTATAGCATCTTACAATCTTTAGTTTGCCACCAATCCATTATTATATTTGGAGTAAGTGCAACAAGCTACATAAAGGTATGTGAACTCTATCTTGTAAGTTATTTTCCAAACTAAGCAATTGAATTGTTTGAATATAATATAGGAATGTTATTAAAATGAGGAAATCATCATGTAAGATATGATAATATATAGAACAATTAATAGTGAGAAATAATCATATATCTTAGAGTGAAACCAGGCTACATGATTATCATAACTACTAATGCGTGAATGAATATAGAAATCTGACCATAAATTAGAAGCTGAAACATGTTAAGAAGTTATCATAGAAAAATAAGCAAATGATATAGTAAGTAGATAGAATAGGATGAATTCACATATGAATAACTGCTATGTTATCTTAATCAAGTAGAATGATCATAGAAATTTTTATCATATAAATGAATACATGGAATAGATGGAAATATAATATTATGATCATAATTATGATTAAGGCATGTGAGTGCCTATATGATGAATGTCATTCCTATAAGGGAGTAAGTTAGATATTACCAAATAATATAATCAATGAAATAGTAAAGATAAGTCTAAGTATAATCAGGGAATACCTGGGATGAGAATAAAAGCCTCATCATTAATCCACCTACACACTCTATAAGTATGAGATTGGTGGTTAGGAAAGTGGCTAGAGTCTAGCACTCGAGCTAGCAAAGTATCGCCCCTCCGAGCTAAGGGTGAAGTATTTCCAGTAGTAGCATGAAGCCCTTAGACCTAGAGAAAGGGTGAAGTATTGCTAGAAATAGCATGAAGCCCTCGAACATATGGTTGCGTAAGACCTAGATATTAGAAATGGCTTAACGCTAGGTGACCCTCGAGCTAGCAATAAGCCCCTCTAAGCCAAGCGTGAAGTATCATAGGGAGTAGCGTGAAGCCCTTGGGCCTATGATCGTGAGTCTTGTGATATCCCAACGCACCCTCTCATAATGGGTGAGTGGTTTGATTAATGTTTGGGCTCGCGAATGTCTCTTCCGAGGTAAACCATGGAATATACATGAAGGATATGAGAAAATGTGAAATGCATATTGGTTATGATTATAAGGTTACTAACCATAAAAGGAAATATGGAAAGTATATGAATTTGAACTTTACATGTGGATATTGTGATATGTTGGTATTATAAGAAGAATTAAATACTAATGTTCTTTTTACAAGTTGAAATTGTGTGCAAGGTTGTGAAAATTTTGACTTTCTAGAAAGGGACATTAAAAGTGGTATCAGAGCCATCATCCTACCATCCTATGTATACTATGTGTGCCATACATGTACTCAAGTGTATATCTTGTGATTTATGTGTATTCAATGGTTTACTTTGTGACTTATGTGTATGCATTGTAACTTTGTGTATTACGCGTATTCGCATACTCAAGTGTATACTTGATGACCTTGGGATGGTGGACGGGTCCACAGTGTAGTATGGGATGCACCGAATCCCCTTCCCAATTGTTCGACAATATACTTCATTCAAGGGTACTTGTATTCAAGTGTATGCTCTATGACTTTGGAATTGTATTCAAATATATGATCTATGACTTTTCAATTGTATTCAAGTGTGTACTTTGACTTTGCAATTTTATTCAAGTGTATGCTCTATGACTTTGCAATTGTATTCAAGTGTATGCTCTATAACTTTGCAATTGTAAGTGTATGCTCTATGACTTTACAATTGTATCCGATTGTATACTCTATGACTTTGTACTTGTATTTGAGTGGATACTTTATGATTGTATTTGTATTTTGAGTGTATACTCTATGATTGTATTTATATTTGAGTGTATACTCTATGCCTTGTAATTTAATTTGAATGTATACTCTATGATTATAATTGTATTTGAGTGTATACTCTATGCCTTGTATTTGTATACTCTATGCCTTGTATTCAAGTGTATACTCTATGACTTTGTATTTATATTTGAGTGTATACTCTATGACTCATGATTGTATTTGTATTTGAATGTATGCTCTATGACTTATGTATGCACACTTCATGACTTACTTGTATTCATGCGTATACTTCATAATCATGTGTATACTTACATGTTACATCTATGTTTCATGCCTTATGTATTGTTTATGTATACTTTGTATGCTTTGTGTATCAAGTGTACACTCTGTGTTCATGTATTGTGTGTGTATGTTTTATGTATTCCAATAAATACTTGGCGACTTATAGTGTATTTATATGTATATTTGTAATTTGTCTTTATGTGTGTACGTTGCATGCATTCATACTTGCATATGCCATGACTTATGTATGTTTCATGACTTACATGCACACTTCATGTATTTACATGTGTGCTTCACACTTCATGACTTATGTATATTGCATTAAAAGTATTTATGTGTGAATTTATGTGTTTCACAAGTACTTATACTTCATGCTTTGTGTCTTATGCGTATACTTCATGTCTCACATACACTCTCAACATGAATCTTCCCTCTTGTAACAAGCTTATCCATCTTTGAGTGTCTCCATGCTATCATATCTATAGTTTGTGAAATAATCAAAGTCTTGCTTGAATTTATCTTTTCTACAAATTCATCTCTCCCAATTTTTTCACGTCTTTCACCAATATTACTTCATCTTGAAAGAACATATTCATCTATAACACTTCTATTACCTCAATCACATCGCTATTCAAAATCAAATAAAAGATTACCAAATCTTCTTTGATCATAAATTTTCTCTCAATGATATCCTATAATCAATTACTCCTCAAGAATATGGCTCTCCTCAGTTTCAAGGTCAAGATACAAGATGATGAGCATAAGACTGAACCTCATAATTAAGGATCAAGATGTCTTCATCATTCATTGGAATATTCAAATCTTCTTTAGCATTGCAAATATTTTCATTTCTCAAAACCACATCTTCATCTATGATAATTACATCACATTATTATTCAAAACATTAAAGAAATGCTTAGCTATGCATTTGTGCTTCTTAGACCTTTCAAGTATTCTTTGGTTACAAATTCTCTTTCATGGAATCACAATTGTTTTCTCTAAAGTATGTTCATCCGGAATCAAAAAACCATGACTTTGTCTCAACACATTGAAGGAAAATGTTAAAGTGCAAGGTAATGAAAGAACTCATTGTGATTGCTTGAGGACAAGCAATTTTGAGTCAGGAGGGCTGTCATGTCCCCATATTAAGACATTGTTTAAATTAAAGATTTAAAAATCATGATAAGACGGAGAAGTCACCTTGGATGGTAATCACATATATAATAATATTAAATAATATTATTTCATATAATTAAAATATAAATTATTTATTGTATTTATGAATAATAAATATAAATACAATTATGATATTATCAATTTTTATATTATTATAATTATAATAATATATTATAAAATATGATATATAAATATAAATATTGATATGAACATAAATATTGTTGATATGAAATTAAAGTATGATCATATATATATATATATATATATAACCAATTGATAAAAGAAAAGACATTAATCATTGCAAAGGGCCGATTCCACATGCATGTCAAGGTGGGCATAAATAATCAAATTATTACATACCACTTAGAAAGAAATCATCTACATAAGCAAAGAAAAGGTAAATGATAGTTAATTACAATTGCCAAGTGAATTGGTTACAGATATCAAGGGCAGTGGTTGCAAGGAAGAAGACAAAATAGCTAACATATGCATAAGGAACAAACAATGATTATAATAAACAAAGACAAGTAAATAAGACAAATTGTCACTAAGGACAAAGTGATTAAACAAATAATATAATATACTATGGAGCGCCAATCCTAGAGAGGTGATGGTCTATGAAAAGACAACTCTCCCAAGGATCAGGAGTATAAAAGGAAAATCCCCAAGTGATCCAAAGAGATGGAAAAAAAATATCATTCGATCACCATCGATCATCACTCATAAATATATAGGCATCGAATCGGTTAGCATCTTGGCATCATCAAAGGAGATAAAACATCATCTAGACATCATCACCCAATCAGAAAAACAATCATTCATCTCTCAATATTAAACCAAGAAGGCAGAACCAAGAAATTGGTAATTGATCCACTCTTATATATTAAGTCTAAGTATACCAAAATCGCAGGCCAGCATATAAGGCATATCTCTTTATCATTATAGCATCTTACAGTCTTCAATCTATCACTAATCCATTATTATATCTAGAGTAAGCATAGAAAGCTACATAAAGGTATGTGAACTCCATCTTGTAAGTTATTTTCCAAACTAAGCAATTGAACTATTTGAATATAATATAGGAATGTTAGTAAAATGAGGAAATCGTCATGTAAGATATGATAATACATATAATGATTAATAGTGAGAAATAATCATATATCTTACAGTGAAATCAGACTACATGATTATCATAGTTGTTAATGTGTGAATGAATATAAAAATCTGATCATAAATTCGAAGCTAAAACATGCTAAGAAGTTATCATAGAAAAATGAGCAAATGATATAGTAAGTAGATAGAATAGGATGAATGCACATATGAATAACTGCTATGTTATCTTAATCAAGTAGGATGATCATAGAAATTGTTATCATATAAATGAATACATGGAATAGATGGAAATATAATATTATGATCATAATTATGATTAAGGTATGGGAGTGCCTCTATGATGAATGTTATTCCTATAAGGGAGTAAGTTAGATATTACCAAATAATATAATCAATGAAGTAGTAAAGATAAGTCTCATAAGTATAATCAAGGAATACCGAGGATGAGAATAGAAGCCTCATCATTAATCCACCTACACACTCTATAAGTATGAGACTGGTGGTTAGGGAAGTGGATAGAGTCTAGCACTCGAGCTGGCGAAGTACCACCCCTCCGAGCTAAGGGTGAAGTATTTTTGGGAGTAGCGTGAATCCCTTAGACCTAGGGAAAGGGTGAAGTATTTCTAGAAGTAGCATTAAGCCCTTGAACCTATGGTTGTGTATGACCTAGATATTAGAAATGGCTTAACGGTAGGTGACCTTTGAGCTAGCAATAAGCCCCTTCGAGCCAAGGGTGAAGTATCATTGGGAGCAGTGTGAAGACCTTGAACCTATGGCCATGAGTCTTGTGATGTCCCAACGTGCCCTCTCATATTGGGCGAGTGGTCTGATTAACGTTTGGGCTCGCGAATGTCTCTCCCGAGGTAAACTATGGAATAGACATGAAGGATATGATAAAATGTGAAATGCATATTGGTTATGATTATAAGGTCACTAACCATAAAAGGAAATGTGGAAAGTATATGAATTTGATCTTTACATGTGAATATTGTGATATGTTGTTATTATAAGAAGAATTGAATACTAATGTTCTCTTTTTACAAGTTGAAATTGCATGCAAGGTTGTGAAAATTTCAACTTGCTAGAAAGGGACATTACATTAGAATCACAATGAAGTTAAGATTACAAAGGTTTTGATTGTGAGGGGGAATTGGCCTCCTACGAACTTGGGCCTCACCCTTCATCTTTGACCGACAAAGATACAAGGGTTTATTAAAACCAATAATCCTTCAATTTAATTTCTCCTAATTTTTAAACTTGCCCCCACCCCCAAAAGAATGCATTTTATATCATAGTTCTTTTTGGACAATTAAAATGCCTATTTTAATATAAAAAACATAATTCTAAATGATTTTTTACAAAATAACAAAATTTAGAAGCCCATGAATTAGGGAAAATGGGGGAAAAACAAGCAGGGGTGGCCAAATAGCAGGGAGATGGTGGTACTTGGATGAAGAATGGTATCTAATTGCTTGTGATTGTAGCATGGTCTCCTTACACACTGAGCATGGAGTTCAGACTTTGATTTCCTCTTCACTATGGGTATTTGGGTAGAAATCCCAAACAAAATGCAGGGCCATTCAAGTTGGGGTTTCTCCACTCAATAGCACATAGAGGAGTCTCCTTGTAGGTAGCATAGGTGAATTTCTACAAACAAGGGCATTCTGCCACACAATTGTCTAATTTCGATGCCACATAGTGTTGGAGTTGACTCCTAATCTAACCCAACCTCCTCACCTATACATTTTTCACGTTGTATTTGCAATATTTGATTTCCTATTTAATTGTGTGTAGGGTTGATTTTGGTTTGAATAGGGTATCAGAGCAGTTCTAAGCTCATTTTCTAGTTTGGTTCAAAGGCATGAAGAGTGTTGAAATTTGCTAGTTGAGGATTTGAGTTGAGGGTTTCAATTGTTGCTCTGATACCATATTAGAATGAAGGATCTACTAAGAGAATGCTGGCATCAAATGAGAGTCAATTGATAATGATCAAGCATGTACATATAGGTGTAGATTTTGAGTCACTTCAGGATTCAACTCATGTACTCAAGTAGTGGTGGCAAGGTTTTCACAAAGTGGCAAAGGAGTGGCAACATGTATCTTAGATGAGTTTGATGTACTCTCCAAGTCGAAACATAACCAACTAAGGTGGCTTAAAGCCATGTGCAAATATATTACTTAGGCTAAGTAAGGAATATCAATGTTTTGCACTAACAAAACATACTTGAATCTTCAAAGCTTTGTATTCAAACTCAACCAAAATGATAGTAACCTACATATTTACAAAAGTTATGAGTTAGATGATGATTTGGTATCCTACAGACATTGTTTTACCATAATTCATACCAAAATTATTTAGAAATCTCCCTACAAAAATAGACGGGCCTCTATCCAATAGATCTCTTTTCACAATAATCTTGAATCCTTCTTTTCATATACCTTCTCTCTCATATTTCAACTAGGACTCTATTTCTCCTTCGATTTTCCTCCTCCTCTCCAAAATCACCATTCACTATTTGATAAAGATTGATTGTTGCCTCCCCATTGATTCTCCACTAGCCACCCCATGATAAATAAAGAAACTACCAACTTAAGACATTCCACTATCCACCATGAATTTTAAAATGCTGAATGTGTAGCCTCCTTCCTTAATATCCACTAGCTTAAATTAAATAAAAGCTAATATCTCTAGCATGGACACTATTCCAAGTAACTTCAACCTATTTTGGAAGTCGTGAAGAAATAAACTTTGATTCACTCCATATTTGTTGCCTCACCTTCATGCTAAATTTGGATACTTAGGAAGGGGTCCCATAGAACTACTAGAGGATTTTTTTGTGGAGCAAGGGGCCTCATGAAGCCAAACAAAATGCTACTTCATAAATTATAATATTTTCCTCTAAACTAGGAGCCCCCATTTTTTATTTTGTTGATTTTGAGCAAGTGCATTGAAGGTGGGGCTAAAACTTTCATCCACCAGCTTAGGGATTTTTCTACCAATTTTTAGATTCCTTCCATTTAATTTAGGAAATATTTTGGTTAGACATTTTTTTATTTGATTGTTTTTAATCTATTTCTTTGTAGGTCATAAAAAATCTTTGCTAAATCATTTAGGATTAAACTAAAAACCTCATAAGACCATCTTTCATAAATTTTGGAGCTTAAAGTTTTAAGCCTACCTGCAACAACAAAATTCATGGGACCACTTGTTTTAAAATGCTCCTAAAAATTTCAGCAACACTACTGAGATAATTTAGGAAACCCCCCTCTATGGGACCATAGTCTTAGTCCAAAAATGTCATAAAGAGAATAATTTTACTCAAAAATACTAAAATAAAATCAAACAAAAGATCATAACAACAAAAATTAGACATGGGTGACTAGCACCATGTTATGCTCTTGCATTTAACTCACCAAGTAAGAAAAATGTTCCATAAGTTTAAAACTTTAAACATTTGGAGAATCTTAGGACTGAAATCCCATCTTTGCATTTTATATAAAGAATCTCTTCGTCCTTCTTTCATCATTTATTGTACATCTAAACACTCATTTACTCCTACACTTGTCTCTCCTTCATAACAAGGATACAAATCTTTCATTTTAAAAATTGGTGAAATATTTAGTCCTTCTGGAAGCTCTATCTCATAAACACTTACAAATTCCTTCAAGACCTAACATGGTCCTAGTACCTTCCATTTTAACTCAACATGAATCCCTTCTATAAATCTCTCCTCCTGTACATGAGCAAATATCAAATCCCCAACTTGAAATTTATGTACTTTACTCTTGTAATCAACATGTTTAGTGTCCTCTCTTGAGTGATCTTTCACCTCCTTAATTTTTTTTGCTTACCTTCAATACCATTTCTTTCCTTACCATTTGGAATTTTCAATCGACTTGACCCATGTGGATCACTCCTACCTTCCCTTATTACCTTTCAACAACAATTGTTTGTCTATGCTCAAACATACTATATGATTGCTTTTTATTTCGAATTTTTCCTTCAATGAGCTTTAAGTAAATTTGTTTCCATCCTTCACAATGCTATACATACTTTTTCTTCCATCATAGATAGCCTATCTATCAAAGTGCAAGGGTCTACCCAAGAGAATGTGATGAGCATCCATGGGTATTAAATCACACATAATATCATCTTTTTAGTTACCAATCTGAAAATTAACTAAGCACTGCTCACCTACAATTAATTGATGTCCTTTTTGTAGCCATGATACTTTGTATGGGTTAGGGTGCTTAATCTTCTTCAAATTGAGTTTCTCCACCATTTCTTGAGACACTAAATTATTTGTATTTCCACTATCCACAACTACTTTGCACCATTTTCTACTTGATTTGGACAAAGTCGTAAATAAATTTCTTTGTTGTTAAGGTTTTTGTTTCTCCTTCTTCAATTTTAGTAACGCTCTCTTGAACTTCAACGATTCTCCATGTTTTGGTTATTCTATATGTTAAGGCAATGCAACACTTTATGCATCTTCTTGTGCAACATTATTTGTAGCCAAACTCTTTTTACTATTGTCTTTTTGTATTTGAGGACATTCAAATGTCCTATGCCCATGTTCTTCACATTGGTAGCATGAGCCTGTAAAACCTCTTCCTCTACCTCTTCCATAATTAACCCTTCTTCTAGAGAAATCTCCTCTTCCTCTTGTAAGTTGATTGAAATTATTATTTTGTGAAGTACCAATTTCTTATTCACATGCTTGTGTTTCTCTACTACTATTTGCTTATTCTTTTCCAATAGATGACCTTCCTCCTCCTATTGAATTATTTTGTTATCTTTTAGACAACTACTCTTCTACCTATAAAGCACATTGATAAACTTCCTCTATACTTCTAAAGTTTAACAAACTAATTCATCTTGGATGTTAAAATGTAGTCAATTTACATACCTTGCTATCTTTTTTGGATCATCTTCTATGTGCCCAACCCTTATACTGAGCTTCTACATCTCCTCAATATATTCTTTTACATCTTCTTCCCTTTATCTCAAGTTTTGTACTTTTGAATAAACTCAACTGATAATCTAAAGGTAAGAATCTTTCCTTCAGTTTTGAGATCATTTTACTCTAAATTTTAATTTTCTCTTTCCATTTTCTTTGACTTTTATTTTGTATAAAGTCCCACCATAAAGTTGCATGGCCTTTTAACCTTGTGCAAGAAATTTTTTCCAGGATTCTTCTATAGTTTCATAGTTAAAATATCTCTAAGTCTCAGCTATCTAATCTATGAGTTCTTCACTATTCAAGCTTCCATTGTAATAAGGCATAGCTAACTTAGAAGTACTCACAATCTTCATGATGGATTTGATAAATATGGTCTCGGTAACATCCTCCACTTGTTCTTCATATCATTGAGCTTTTTGAGTCACCTCTCCCACTTCATCACTCACATCTTATAGATGAACTCCCCTCCTTTGGGCTATCTCTATTGCAACCAATCTTTCTTGGATCTCCCTCATTCCTTGAGCTAAATCTATAGTTTTGGGTGCTCCTACTCTACCATGCTATCTACCAACACCCCACCTAAAGTCCATTTGTATCTAACATCTTTCCCAACACTAGTAGAGCTCTTTTCACACTCAACCCAAGGAAGGATGTTGCTCTGATACCAATAGATGTAGTCTAAAAACAAGAACCCAGTTAATGGTTGTAGGTTTAGGAAGCTCGCCCAAGGAGGATTAGGAAATTTCAAGAACAAAATAATAGAGCTTAAGAAAAATAATATTCAAACTATAAAGAGTTTACATTTTACTATTAAAATATTGATGTGTACAATTAATCAGTTGTTAACTTTCATCAAATACACTCTTTCAAAACCTCTCTCACAACAAGATTCACTTACTGGACCATCTCTATTAGAAAAACATTGACCTAGATATCAGAACCACAGACAAATAGATGACTTTACCAAAACTCATGCTTTCTTTCTAGTCTTTCTAGACCATCTTCTATGTGTGCAACCCTTATACTAAGCTTGTAGAACTCCTCAGTATATTCCTTTACATTTGCTTCCCTTTATCTCAAGTTCTATACTTTTGAATAAACTGAACTGATAATCGAAAGGTAAGAATTTGGCCTTTAGTTTTGAGATCATTTTACTCTAAGTTTTAATTTTCTCTTTTCTTTTTCTTATCCTTATAGTTTATATAAAGTCCCACCATAAAGTTGCATGGCTTTTTAACCTTGTGCAAGCAAATTTAACCTTCTAAGATTCTTCTATAGTTTCATTGTCAAAATATCTCTCCGTCATAGCTATCTAATCTATGAGTTCTTCACTATTCAAGCTTCCATTATAATAAGGTGTAGGTAACTTAGGAGTAGTCCCATTCTTCATGATGGCCCTAAGAAATATGGTCTCAGCAACATCCTCCACTTCTTCTTCATATCCTTGAGCTTCCTAAGTCACCTCTCCCACTTCATCACTCACATCTTCTAGATGAACTCCCCTCCTTTGGGTTGTCTTTATTGTAGCCAATCTTACTTTGATCTCCCTCATTCCTTGAGCTAAATCTATAGTTTTGGATGCTCCTACACTCCCATGCTATCTACCAGCACCCCACCTAAAGTCCATTTGTATCTAACATCTTTCCCAACATTAGCAAAGCTCTTTTCACACTCAACCCAAGGAAGGACCTTGCTCTGATACCAATTGATGTAGTGCAAAACCAAGACCCTAGTTAAGGGTTGTTGGTTAAGGCAGCTCACCCAAAGAGGATAAGGAAATTTCAAGAACAAAAGAACAGAGCTTAAGAAAGATAATATTCAAATTATAGAGTCTACATTTTACTATTAAAATACTGATGTGTACAATTAATCAGTTGTTAACTTTCATCACATTCACTCTTTCAAAACCTCTCCCACAACAAGATTCACTTACTGGACCATATTTGTTAGAAAAATGTTGACCTAGATATTAGAACAGACAAATAGACAACTTTACCAAAACTCATGCTTCCTTTCAACTAGACATTACAAACATACTTGAATCTTCATATCTTTATATTCAAACACAATCAAAGCTACAACAACCTATAGATTGATGCTAGCTATGACTCAGATGATGATTTAGTATCATCTAAACATTGCTTTGCCACAGTTCCTACCAAAATCATTCAGAAATCTCCCTTCAAAAATAGACAAAAAAATCTATCCAATAAATCTCTTTTCACAAAAATCCTTAAACATTCTTTTCGTATGCCTTCTCTCCTATTCCAAGTAAGGTCATCAAAAGGCTCGGTGCAGGGGACAATCATAGAAGAAGAAAAGAAGGTTAATCAGGGTATTTTACAGTATGTTTTTGTTTTTTTGGCTGGGAGCCTTAGCTCACTGCTATGATGGTTGATTTCATTTATCTTTTATTTTTACTTTTGTAAACTTTTCTTTCAGATGTAGTGAACTTGTTTCATTAATACAATATAGGTGTATGCTTACACTTTTTTATTAAAGAGAAGACTCCATTTCTCCTTCGATTTTTCCCCTGCTCTCCAAAATCACCATTCCCTATTTGATAAGGACTGATTGTCAACTGCCCATTGATTCTCTACTAGCCACCCTATGATAATTAAAGAAATGGCCAGCTTAAGATATTCCACTATCCACCAAGAATTTTGAAATGGTGAATGTGTATGCTCCTTCCTTAATAGCCACGAACTTAAATTAGATAAAAGCTAATATCTGCAGCGTGGCCACTATTCTAAGTAACCGCCACCTAATTTGGAAGTCATGAGGAAATAAAATTTGATTCACTCCATATTTGGTTGCCTCCCTTCATGCTAAAGTTGGATACTTAGTCAAAAAGTGTCGTAAGGAGAATAGTTTTACTCAAACATGCTAGAATAAAATTTGAACAAAAGATCATAACAAAGAAAATTAGGCTGGAGTCACTAGCACCCTGTTATGTTCCTGCATCATAGAACTTTTTGATATTTTGGTAGTGTTAGGCCATATAAGCATAATGGAATTTTAGTGTTAGGCCATAAAAACATAATGGAATTTTAGATTGTAATTAATGTTGGTTGTGTATAAGAAAATTTTAGATTGTAATTGATGTTGCATTGTGTATGATGTTAAAATAAGAAAAATCAGATTTGTCTTTGTCTGTTGGGAATGTTTCCTAACATTTTCTGCATTATTTTTTTTTCTGTTTGGGGAAGTTTCCCATCTTAACTTTTAGTTTACTTTTCAGTATGTTTTATGATATATTTCATTTTTCTTTCAATAAAGTTGGATGAAGACATTTTTGCATCAAGCATATCAAATTTCTTCTCTGTCTCTCTTGTTTTAAGTTATATATTTTTTTTCTGGTTTATTTTTTGTGTACTGGTATTTGTTTTTAGTTTAATCTTTTCTAACATATGGTATCAGAGCCAAGTTCAAAATGACAACAAATGTTAATAGTACACAGCTACAAATTCCTAAATTTAATAGGAAATGCTATAATTTTTGGAGTTTTCAGATGAAAATTTTGTTTAGGTCACAGGAGCTATGGGATCTTGTGTAGAATGGGTATTCAGAACTAGCAGATGCAACAACATTAGTAGCCCTCACACAAAATGCAAGGGATTTACTGCATGATAATCGGAAAAAAGATCAGAAAACATTATTCTTCATAGTGCAGGGTCTTGATGAAACTCTCCTTCCAAGAGTTACAGCCACTTCGAAGGCCAAAGAAGCATGGGATCTCCTTACACAATCATTTCAAGGTATAGAAAAAGTAAGAACAGTTCACCTTCAAATGTTTAGAAAAGATTTTGAAATTTTACAAATGTCAGATTCAGAAAGTTTAGGAGATTTCTTTACTCGTACAGTGGGTATAGTTAATCAGATGAAATCAAATGGTGAGGTTGTGACTAATCTAAAAATTGTCGAAAAGTTTTTAAGAAGTTTGCCTGAAAAATATGATCCTGCAGTTATAGCTATTGAAGAATCAAAAGATCTAACACCTTTATCTGTAGATGAGCTTATGGGTTCATTGTACACACATGAGCATAGAATAAATAAATCAACAAAGGAGCCACTTGAGAAAGCTTTAAAGAGCAAGGTATCCTTGAAAGAAAAAGAAATAGCACTAGAATCATCTTCAACACAAAGAGAAAGAGGTAGAAATTCAAGAGGAAGAGGAGGATGTTTTCAACAAAGAGGCAGAGGTCAAAGAGGCAATAGAAGTGATGAAGAAAATTGTGGTTACACTCAAGCAAGAGGTAGAGGCAGAGCAAATTTTTAGCAAAGAGGTAGAGGTTTTCAGATGTATGATAAATCATCTATTCAATGTTATTACTGTAAAAAGTATGGACATTTTGCAGCTGAATGTAAGAAAAAAGATTGCAGATGAAAGTAAACAAGAATCCCAATATGTAAATGAAGGTGAAGGGCAGGAAGGATATGTCTTGCTAACATGCAGCACAAAGGAGGAAGTAAATGATGACAAATGATATGTTGATAGTGGGTGCAATAATCATATGATAGGGCACAAAGAAATATTTTAGAATTTGGATGAGTCCATCAAATCTGAAGTCAAGATGGGAAATAATACAATTGCACCGGTCATGGGGAAAGGGAAGATATCACAACAAGACAAGGTGAGAAAAAATATATTGGTGATGTATTTTATGTACCAGGCTTAAAGCATAACTTGTTAAGTGTAGGTCAACTTGTGCAAAAAGGCCATACTGTCAAATTTGAAAATGGTTCATGCATTATTGTTGATGGTAAAAACAAGCTGATAACCAAAATACCCATGACTAGTAATAAGATGTTTTCCCTTAGTATCAGAAACAATATGCATTTAAGTTTCAGTGCTCTTGTAAAAGACACACAGTGGTTATGGCATCTTAGGTTTGGTCATTTGAATTTTGTTGGACTAAATCTTTTGCATAAAAAGAACATGGTAATAGGTTTACCATTTATCCAAAGACCAGATGAAGAATGTGAAGGTTGTATTGTTGGAAAGCACCATAGAGAACCCTTTCCAGTAAGGAATTCTTGGAGAGCTTTAGAGCCATTAGAGCTAGTTCACTCAGATCTATGTGGACCAATTGAGGTTGCTTCATTATCTAGTATGAGATATTTTTTGAAATTTATTGATGACTATAGTAGGAAACTCTGGGTGTACCCTTTGAAAAATAAATCCGATACTTTCAATAAATTTAGAGAATTTAAAGAATTAGTTGAGAAGCAAAGTGGTTATTTTCTCAAAATTTTAGGGACTGATAGGGGTGGAGAGTATATTTCACATGATTTTCATAATTATTGTATTGAAAAGGGCGTAAAAAGGCAGCTAACAACAAGGTATACACCTCAGAAAAATAGTGTAGCTGAGAGAAAAAATAGAACAATTTTAGATATGGTAAGGAGTATGCTTAATGTTAAGAATTTACCTAAAGTTTTTTGGGCAGAAATTGTTTGTTGTGCAAGTTATATTTTGAATAGATGTCCTACAAACTTAGTTTGGGGCATGACACTAGAAGAAGCATGGGGAGGATACAAACCCTGGGTAGATCATTTAAGAATTTTTGGTTGTATTTCTTATTCTCATGTTCCAGATGCACTTAGAAAGAAATTGGATGATAAGGTAGAAAAATGTATCTTTGTTGGATATAGTGAAGAATCCAAGGCATACAGGTTGTACAATCCAGAGACAAAAAAAATGGTGATAAGTAGAGAAGCAAATTTTCTTGAAGATCAGGAATGGCGTTGGAAATTGGAAGAGAAATATCAACAAGTTAACATTGAAGATGAAGCTACAAATCAACAACAAAATTTAGTTGTTAACAAAGGAGCCAGAGCCAGTAGTTATAGCATTCAACAATCTGCATTAAGAAGAAGCTCTTCTTCATCAGAAGGCAGTCTTTTTCCACCAAGTCATAGACATGTTTCATCAAGTAGTTCTTCATCATCCACATCAGACTCTCCAAAAAGGTGGCAGAAATCAAGGAGTTTGTCTGACATATATCAAGAGACAACATAGGTAAATGAAGATATTTGTCATTTTGCATTTTTTGCTGATAGTGATCCCGTTACATTTGAAGAAGCTATAACTGATAATAAATGGATTAAAGCTATGAATGAAGAAATTGTAGCCATAGAAAAGAATCAAACTTGGGAAATTGTAGATCTCCCTAAGCATAAGAAGCCAATTGGAGTAAAGTGGGTGTATAAAACAAAGTACAATGAGCAAGGTAAAGTGAATAAATACAAGGCCAGGTTGGTAGTGAAGGGCTACAAAAAAAAATTAGGTATTGATTATAATAAAGTTTTTGTACCTATTGCTAGAATGGATACTATTCACATGATTTTAGCTCTTTTAGCACAAAAGGTTTGGAAAGTCTTTTATATGGATGTAAAATCAGCATTCTTGAATGGTGTATTGGAGGAAGAAATTACATTGAGCAACCACCTGGTTTTGAGATTAAAGGTCAAAGAGGTAAGTGTTCAAAATAAAGAAAGATTTGTATGGTTTAAAGCAAGCACCTAGAGTTTGGTATGAAAGGATTGAATCATATTTTTTTAAAAATGGTTTCGAAAAATGCCCTTATGAGCCCACCTTATTCATAAAACAAAATCAGCAAGGAGATGTTATGATAGTTTGTATTTATGTTGATGATTTGCTTTATACTGGAAATAATGAAAACATGCTTAGAGAATTTTTAGTGGCAATGAAGAGTGAATTCGAGATGACTGATCTTGGTTTGTTGCACTATTATGTTGGTCTTGAAGTAACACAAAATAGTGATAGAATTTTCATTTCACAAGAAAAATATGCAAATGATATTTTGAAAAGGTTCAAGATGGAAAATAGCAAACCAACAATTACACCTATTGCCATGGGTGTGAAGTTGAGCAAAAATGATGAAAGCAAAAAGGTAGATTCTACTTTGTATAAAAGTTTGGTTGGTAGTTTAATGTACTTAACTACAACAAGACCAAATATCATGTATGCAGTAGGCTTGATAAGCAGGTTCATGGAGGATCCACATGATACTCATCTACAAGTAGGTAAAAGAATACTAAGGTATGTGAAAGGGACTGCAAATCATGGAATTTTTTATGAAAAGAAGGGTGTTCTAAGGTTAACTGGTTATACAGATAGTGATTGGGCTGGAAATCAAGATGATAGGAAAAGTACTTCTAAGTATGCTTTTAATCTTGGGTCAGGTGTAATTTCATGGTCTTCAAAGAAACAACTCATTGTTGCATTGTTCTTAGCAGAAGCAGAATATGTGGCAGCCACTTCAGCAGGTTGTCAAGCAGTTTGGTTACGAAGGATGCTTGAAGCATTGATGCAACCCCAAATGCAAGAAACAATTATATTTTGTGATAATCAATCAGCCATTGCACTTTCTAAAAATCCAGTCTTTCATGGACGAAGCAAGCACATAGACATCAAATTTCATTTCATCAGAGAGCTGGTTAAAAATAATGAAATCAAACTTTTTTATTGTAGGTTCAAAGATTAGGTTGCTGACATTTTGACAAAACCTTTGAAAGAAGAAGATTTCAATGGACTGAAGAATCTTTTAGGGATGAGAAGTTGTCCCACAAATCAGATTTTTGGGAGGATGTTAAAATAAGAAAAATCAGATTTGTCTTTGTCTGTTGGGAATGTTTCCCAACATTTTCTAGATTATTTCTTTTCTGTTTGGGAAAGTTTCCCATCTTAGCTTTTAGTTTACTTTTCAGTATGTTTTATGTATATATTTCAGTTTTCTTTCAATAAAGTTGGATGAAGACATTTTTGCAGCAAGCATATCAAATTTCTTCTCTGTCTCTCTTGTTTTAAGTTATATATTTTTTTTCTGGTTTATTTTCTGTATACTGGTATTTGTTGTTAGTTTAATCTTTTCTAACATATGAGAATATTCATTATACAAAAGCAATACATGTAGATATTTAAAGAGTCGAATTCAATTATAATATTGGTAAGAGTTGTGTAGAATGAACATTTTTTTGTTTTGATTTTTCTATTCATTTATTTTTTAGATATTTTATCCTTGGGATTATAATGGAGTATTTAATAATATGAAAAGTAAAATATATCTTTAGTATGAAGGTTAGAGAGTAATTATATTAATATTTTTTTCGTAGGTATTGGGGATAAAGTGTGAAATGGATCAGGTTTATTATTAAGGGATGGAAAATTGGGTAAAAAATATTAAATTTATAATCCTTCGGATTTTAATGGAGTATTTAATAATGGAAAAAATAAAATATATCTCTAGGTATGAAAGGTTTAGAAAGTAATTATATTACTATTTTTTTGTAGGTATTGGGGATAAAGTGTAAAATGGATCAGGGGTTATTATAAAGGGATGGAAAGTTGGGGGAAAAATAATAAATTTAGCATTCATGATTCCAAGAAGAGGGATTGGTAATGTTATTTATATAGGGATTATATACATATTTATTTATTCTTATGTGGATGAAATGATGAAAAGTGTTTGTACACCACACAAGAGATACATGCTTGATTAAAAAATACATAGATTTGATCTATATGTACACATTGTAGGATAATTTTATAAGGTAAATGTGAAATGACAACTATGTATTTGATCTATGTACACTTATAAAAGTGTTTGTATACCACCTAAGGGGGTGCCATACAACATATTTAGAAAAACAACTGATGCAGGGACTTCCGGAGGTCATAACTTTTGACTCGGATGTGGGTTTTCTACGAAATTTTACAGGTGGATGCGTTATGAGGTGGCCAGTGGTTTCCCAACCGCCCTAGCGGGTTGGACCTCGTCTTGGCACTTTTTTGGGGCTTCAAACTTTCATCTTGGCCCTCAAAATGGCAAATTAGTGTTTTTTTCTAGTTTTTTAAAAGTTGCTTTTTCTAATAACTCGAAACTCATGTTTCGAATTTAGGATGTTAGTTGGTTTTTCGTCCTACCTTAGCTTTATGAGCTTTTTGAGAAAAAACTGGATTCTCAAGATATGATTGTAAAATTACCTAAAATGGCAAAATCTGACAATTGTCGAAATCTGCCAAAAAAGGTAATTTTTTGTTTTTTTTGTTTTCTTAGATATAAGAGAGTTTTCTCTCATTGTAGCAGGAGAGTTGAGGAATAGAAATTTTGTTATGTTTCAGCTTCCAAATTTTTGTCTCTCATGTTTAATGGCACAATTCTGTTGAGTGTATGTTGTGTGCTACATCAACAACCTTTACTTTTTTTCACCATTTTATTATTTTTGGAAATTAATAGACATTCTTTAAATGATTGCATCATAATAGAACTAAAGAGAATTTTTTACTTTTTGAGTAGATAATTTCTAGTTTCTTGATCTCCACATGTAAATGAAGTCAAACATGACCACATGTTCACATCAAATAGTTGCTTTTTAAGTTATATATTTTACTTTAGGGATCAATGTCAAATTATTATAATATAAAAATACTTTTAATATATTTTATTTTATTTATCTCATATGGAAATTTATTCAAGACTTTTCATTTCGATATGGTGTGATAGTGGTGGTAATGAAATGTTTCAGTTGCATATGTCATAATTTAACTAGAAATAGTTATACAAAAATGTCATTAAAGAATAGGCACCCAAGATATATATATATATATATATATATATATATATATATATAAAATTAAGAATTGTGTTTTAGAAGGGATAATAAAAAATAAGATGTGGTGGTAGAAATGAAATTAGGAGTATTATTTAAGACACTATAATCATAAGTTTTATAGAATAAGTTTAATAAGAAAATGGTCCACGATATTGTCTTAATGTCTAATTGGAAAGATTATAGTATAAACTAAACCTTGTCCTAACCATTTAACCAAGTTAGTCAATATGGATAGAACCCAACTTGGATCATGCCATTTTCCACTATATGTCTTAATATCTAATTTCAAAGATTATAGTACACAAGTTAAGTGAACTAAACCTTGACCTAACCATTTAACTAATTTATTCCATATGGTTATAACCTAACTTGGATCATGTCATTTTACACGATAATGCCTTAATGTCTAATTTGAAAGATTATAGTATAAAAGTTAAATGAACTAAACCTTGTCCTAACCATTTAACCAATTTAGTCCATATGATCAGAACCCAACTTGGATCATTCCATTTTCCCTACTAAGACATAATTTTGTTTGTGTGATCTTGTTTCTCCCTACATAAGAAATTATAATCATGCCTAATAGCCTATGCATAAACTTTTAATTTCTCACCTAGGATTACATACTTGTAGACAAATCTTAGGATGTTCTAATACTGTCAAGAAGAATCTTTCAAGCAATTATCTAAGTAGTATCACAAGAGAAATTCAATAATCTAAGCAGTATCACAAGAGAAATTCAATAGCATTTCAAATTAAAATTATAGACATAAAAAGGGTATTTGAACTACTTGTGAAAATTTCTCAAAATAAAACTCACAAAATGTGGAGGCATGGCCAAGGCACATGAACTATTTCTCAAAGTGTTATAAAGAAATGTGATCTAATAAAATGATATGATTGTAGGATATGCACAAAATAGTTTATTATTTTTTTAATTAAAAATATATTTACTCATTCGTGCAGACTTAATTCCAGCGGTCTTGTCCATGCCAAGAAATAGATTGGCCATCTTTCAGTCCTTATAGCTCCTTCAATGAGGTGGATGTCATCGTCGCCATGTTGCATAAAGAAATGTACACAATATCACACCTCATCCCACACATCAAGAAGCGGTGACGCCATCCATGCCCCCAAGAATCCAGCCTATTTAACCACTTCTCAGTAACTTTACCTTTCATTCTTCACAAGCTTCTGGCCTCCCTTTCATTGGCTCCCTTAGTAGCTTAATAATGGTGACATGGGAGACAAACCCACGCGTCCTCCTCCTATCTATGGTAGGGGAACCCACTTCTCTAGGTGTGGTAAATACACTATATACGAAGGAAATCTTTGAAATCGACTGGAACAATGTGGAGTTTATAGTTCGATGTGTACTGGGTTACTACCTCTTTCAGTCTGTAGATAAGCAAGTGAGGGGGTCAGAGATTGCTTCGACGTTTATCTCGAATCTATTCGATATCTTGTAGGATTATGAATATGTTCAGGCCATAGGCTTTAGTTTAGTTCACTCTTCCTTTCTCAGTTCAGAACAGTGGAGAATAGAGATGGAGGATTATGATTTCCAAGAGGGATCAACTCCTATTAGAGGAATCTTTGATAGATATCTTCTGTAGACTTCTCAGCATGCAGCCTATGTCTATAACGCCATGCAAAGGGAACTCTGGGTTGACTACTATAATGTGCTCAATAGAGCTCTCAATACGTATCACTTCTAATTTTTGGAGGGGATGACTACAGGGTTAAGGAAGTTTTCATAGTGGTGAGATTCCTCTGCTACCATGCTCTAGACCTAGCCCCCAATCCCCCATGTGCTCCAGGAATGCAAGCGTTTTCTCTTCCCTTTGCCATGCCACCTCTAGAACATCACCATGGCTCTAATTTAGACTAGGTCGTCTGGTGTGCCATTGTAATTGGTTTTTTTGTTTTTGTTGTTTTGCTACTTCTCCTCACAGGCAGTTCCCGCCTTTACGTTTGTAAGGTCCAGGCCCTAAAAACCTAGTTTTTGTAATTATGTTCTTTTTAATTTAGTATAGGTGTTCTGCCACCTTTTTTTAAAAACATTTACTCTTCAAAAAAATTGCCTTTGTAAGAACAGGCCTAAAAACACTAAAAAGATAGGGCAAAACACAACAGCAATAAACAGAAAAGAGGCAAGGCAAAACAGAGTTGAATAAGCCGGCAAATTATATTCATTTAACATTCATTACATCACATCCAAAACACTGTGTATCTAGCAGCAATCTAGATGCTGTATCTAATAGCAATCTGAATACTGTGTCCAATAGCTCTCTACAATCACATATATATAGCTACAAAGTCCTCGAAGACTGGAAGCTTCTAGTTTTCTAGATAATTCTAAAACAACTCTTAAAATGTTCTTTTCTAGAACAGCTCTAGGAATGTTCTAGCTTATAAAAAACTCTAGAAACATTCTATCATTTTGTAGACAATCTTAATCTTTAACATCCCCCCTTAAGATTGGCTAGAATAATATAAAGAGAATACAAATAAGAGGGGAAATACAAATGAGAGGGGAACATTATACTACTATCCCCCCTTAATGTTCACCTCTAGCATACCAAGCATTCTTCTATCATATTCCTCTTTCATGGCTTGATCCCATTCTTTCTTCGCTCTAGCTTGCTTATATGAGATTGAATCTTTGAGCCTTGCCTATATATTTCTTCAACACTCATTATCTTTTGTCTAGTTGAAAATTCATCTTCATCATCACTACCAATAATACCTCTAGCTTGTTCCAACTTGTATTTCCAACAATATAACAGCCCTGCAAACAAAAGTCACTCTGGCAATATACCAGCCATGCAAATAAATCACTCCAACAATATATCTACCTTGCAAACAAATCACTCCAACAATATATTTGCCCTACAAACAAATCATTCCAGCAATATTTCTTGCTGAACCTCTAGCTGAATCTACCTGAACCTAGAAAACATTCCAGAACCTCAAGCTAAACATGGATGAATCTCTAGCTGAACCTCTTAGTGGTCCTCTAGTTGAACCCTCAGCATTACCCGAGGGGATTTGAACCCGTGACCTGATTCTGATGCCATGTGAGAATAGGCCCAAAAACACTAAAAAGATAGGGCAAAACATAACAACAATAAACAGAAAAGAGGCAAGGCAAAACAGAGTTGAATAACCCAACAAATTATATTCATCTAACATTCATTACATCACATCCAAAACACTATATATCTAGCAGTAATCTAGATGCTATATCTAATAGCAATTTGAATGCTGTGTCCAATAGCTCTCTACAATCACATTTATATAGCTACAAAGTCCTTGAAGCCTGGAAGCTTCTAGTTTTCTAGATAATTCTAAAACAACTCTTAGAATGTTCTTTTCTAGAACAGCTCCAGGAATGTTCTATCTTATAGAAAACTCTAGAAACATTCTATCATATTCTAGAGAATCTTAATCTTTAACAATCTTTTATTATTAATAAACTCACAAATTATAATGGAAGTTGGCATTATTATTGAGTTTTAAAAAAAAATAGAATGAAAAACATGAATGCATAGACTTGTAGATTCACACTTGGGAAATATATTTTGAATTTGAGAGATTTAATTTACATGAACCTTTGGGAGCCAATAAGCCCTTTAAAGTATTAAAAAAACCTATAAATATGATTTGCATAGCTTCTATTTGGTTTTGATACAATATTAGAAACCAAAGAAATGTATCATAGTTTATCCTATTAAGTTAACATTTTGTTAATGTAAAGAAACTATGATGCATATTTTTTGGAATGCCTGTTTGTCAAAAAATAATGGTTTGTTGTGTTTAAAAATCTGCTTGCTATCTTTGAACATCAATCAAATTTGAAAGATGCTTTATTAAGATTTGGTTTACATAATAACATGATAGTCGATAGTCGATTATGTGAGACAAAGCATTTTATTTCATTTATAGAAGACTATATGTATAGTAGTATTTTCTAAGATCAAAAGTTTCATTTTTGTAGTTACAAGGATTATCCAAAAATATGTGAAGATTGTCTACCAATGTAATCAAATCAAATCGCAAATTTAACAAGTCCTAAACAAGAGTGCCTTGAACATAGATCAAATAGGAAGAATTTTGAGATGGATGGAGTGATTGGAATTGTGGATAGGATTTGTTTTGATAAATAAGGAGTTTAGGATTGCTTTTTAATGACCAGTTTTGATTAGTCCCTTTCAACAAATTGTGGAAAAAGGATACTTGTAAAGTGTAATTTATTGATGTGCCTAGGGATCTATTGTGTTGCAAGGTGTATCTAAGGTAATATGGAGATTAAATTATATTTCTTTGTGCTGCTAAAGGATAATTTTTTGTACTCAAGGAAAATACAAATATTTTTCAATCCAAGAGATAACTTGTTTTTAGTTGGTTTCTTTAGTATTTTTGGTGTTTTTATACTTGTGATGGTTTTTGAATGAACTTATTTGCATTCAGAGTGTTCATTCAACCTCAATGGTTGAGAGACGGGATTTTTGGTTGTAAAGACCTTACTTGTTCATTAACTAAATTATCTCAAAACTTTACTACTATTTTTTTTGTTTAATTTGGTGATAATTTATATGAATTCTCAGGCAAGATATTAAATGGATTTGTTCATATAGAATAGACAACTTATCTATTTAAATGGGATAGGCAATACTAACATGAAACATTAAATCATTTTTCTTATCCTTATGAGATAATAAAAAAACACATATATGTTCACAAGATAATTGTTCGTACTCATTGCTAATCAATTGGAATTCAAAAACCTCAAACATCTCTATGCAATAATTAATTATGCAACTAATTAAATTCAAATAGGCAATAACTTTCTAAACAATCACTGTATGATCAACTTAATCACTTATTCCCACACTACCCTTGATGTTGTAAACTATACCTCATAAAGAGTCTATCCATTAAAGTTGATCTTATTGTAGTTAACATTGCAATTTTTCTCCAATGAAACAATATACAGATGGAGGTTCTACATTTTACTTTACTAGAATCTAAGGTTATCAAATCTATATCTACTCATCTAGTAATACAATATTAAAATCAATTATGTAATCACAAGATTTATGACAAGATTCCCTTCCATCTATATAAATCCAATAAGAATGAATGAATTCCCAATTAAGAGATTAGCTCCATGGCTTCACTCAGTTTCTTTGTTTTATATCTAAGAATCTTCTATAATTACTTCTCAACAAGTTTCATTCTAAAAATGTCGAATGAAAATTAAAGGCTAATAAAATCTAGTTGAAACCAATTATTTAATGATAAAGGTCATTATTGCCTAACCATATATGTTTAATCGTTTGTTTAAGAATTACACTTGCAACAATGGAAATAGACCATATATAAATTTGGACACAAATAATAATAAAACGATAAAATAATAGGCATTTCTTTATCATGTCAAAGGATATAGCTTGCCAACTTGATTGGATTTAACCTAACAAAATGATAAGAATATTTAAACTCTATATATGATGTAAAGGTTTGATTCCACAATTGATATTTCGAGAGATAATAAGATATTAAGCACTATCATTGTGGTAACATCAATTTTATTTGATTGGTCTTAGGTTTTGTAACATTTCCTTAGTTGCGATACCATATCGGAGCTTTAGCACATTCAAAGTATTCTTCCACTTTTCTTGATAAATTTTATTTGTTATCTCATCTTATAAGGATATTTTCAAGGCTATGGAATCATTCTTAAAAATTATTTTCATAAAATTATTAACGACATTCCCTAATCATTTTTGACAAGGAGTTCTTATTCTCAACCCTTTAGGGACTATAATTGTATTATGATTTATAGTAGAGAAGAATGTTGTTCTAAAATATGAGAATATTATTATTAGCAAAAGGGAGTATACATAACACAAACCAAACATTCATTTTTATTGTTTATAGACCATACATAATACATCTATTATAATTCTTTCATATTTCATTTCACCGTTTACAATGGTTTCATAATTTATTCAACTAATAGTATAATCATTATCATTACACAAATACATTTATGTCTTTACAATGTCACCATCAAGTATTACAATCTAACTATGCCCTTAAAATTACAGTCACAAACATTATAAGCCTTAATCAACATAGTAACCTCCTAGTAAGTTCCCAATCTTAAAATACAACCCTAATTTCTTTAGTGCAATTCTAATTATGATACAACATTCATTTTTCTCAAATAATAAGATTCTTATCTGCGTATACTAATCTTGACTACTTGCACACCAAGATAATTCCATTATATTCTAATCTAGAAAACATCAATGTAAGGGAAAAATATATATGTTCTAATTTAATCTTATATGCAAAGAAAAACAAGGAGATTAGTTCAGACTTTTCAGTAGATTCAAAATTCTAGTTTACAACAGTGATACGAGTATTTTGGGTTTTTACACTTATTTTCATCTCATACAATCTTAGCTGTAAAAATACAAGTCGTGTCACCAGAAGTTTTATCATTTAGTATTTAATAACATAAATGCAACACTAAATGAATATGATGCAAGATCACGATAAGTTATAAAATACAGTTATGTTAGTGACCATTATCTACATTGGAATGGGAGTTTTGAAGAACCTAACGGCAAGGGGAATTTTGTTAGACATTATAGTCAGAATGCTCATGCAAGATGTGAAAGTTATAGAAAAATCAGATGAACTGTTTGACAGAATGTCTCAAAGAGATGAAATCCCATGGAATGTAATGATTTCAGGATAGAAATTAAACAACTTATTAATATGATATATTTAAACATCATTCATTACATATTTCAGGAAGACAATATTTATCTAAGCTACATTTGATATACATTAATGAATACATTAGATAATAAGTGTATGAAGGGGTAAAGCTAATCTTAATTTCTGTAGTATAAAGAGGGGACAAAATGTCAATGGCAGATGTAACGCTAGATTCCACAAACTTTTACCAACATTATATGCTGAAATGGAAGTTTAGGAACCAGTGATGATGATCTATTAGATATTATCAAATAAGAGAATATCATCAGATGTTGTAATTGCAATTTCCTTGGTAGACAAATATGCAGAAGGTAGAGTGCATGGACTTTTGACAGATTTGTTAATAAATTGAAGCAGATTTAACTACCAAAAACAATGATAAAAATAGAGATAACAAGAAACACACAATTGTGCATAGGCAAATAGATTTATATGGTTCACCAATATTGGTTACATCCATGGGAAAAGTAGGGTATATCTCTTATTATTTACAACAGAAATTACAATGTTTCATCAATCAATATTAAATCCCAATTTTATATTACACTTTTAAGGGCAAATGAAGAGTCTGAAGAACATGGAAGTTGGAAAGTCAATGATGGTTGGACTTCAGAACCAAACAATCTCCCACTTGAAGTACAATCCATGGTGCCATGTACAGAGATGTCACCCGCTTTTCTAATCTCATTGTCACTTGATTACGAGACCAAGAGAAGCTCTATAGAACTCTAGCTTATATTTTGGAATAGCCTTCATAAACGCATCTATAGGATTCATGTTGGTATGAATATTCTCCAAATTCAACTTGCCTTGTTCAATAATACTTCGGATAAAATGATATAGAATCTCAATGTTCTTTGTTTGTTTATGAAAAGTGTCATTTTATGCCAAATGTATTGCATTGTTGTTGTCACTATACAACATAAAATTGTGTTGTCTGCTGCCCAAATCTGATAATAATCGCTGCAACCACAATATCTCCTTAGCTCCTTTAGTGATGACAATCTATTAAGCTTTCATAGTGGAGAGAGCTACCACTTTTTACAATTTAGAGACCCAATTGATTTCTGCCCCTACAAATATGTTACACATATCCAATGGTAGATCACTTTTTGTCCATGTCATCGGCCATGTTGGAGTGAACATGTTCTTTTAGTTGTGAATCTTGTCCTCTATACCTCAAAACATAATGTGATGTGCCCTTAAGGTATCTTAGAATCCACTTTACAGGCTTCCAGTGAGTCTTACTTGGATTAACTCATATATCTGCTAACTACTCCCATTGTATGAGCAATGTTGGGTCTTGTGTAGATCATCACGTACATAAGGCTCCTAATAGTAGAGGAGTAAGGCACTCCTTCCATGTACTCTTTTTCTTCTTTTGTCTTAGGACACATCCTAGAGGATAACTAAAAATGAGGTGTGCTTACTGCTTTAGCACTCCTCATGCTAAATTTACCCAAAACCTTCTCAATGCACTTTTCTTGTGACAATTTAAAATCTCTTTTCTACCTATCTGTGATGATAGTCATTCCAAGGATTTTCTTGGCAGCCCCCAAATCCTTCATAGAAAATTTGTTAGTCAATTGTTGTTTCAACTTCCTAAACAACAACCATGCTAGTTGTTATACTAGAAAGGAAGATACATCATTCGGCCAAGTAGAAGATGCTGCTAGGATCTTCAATAAGGGTTCCTAGAGCATGCCATGGTATACTGGTGAAGTCTGAATGAGCTCCCAAAGAGAAATATTAGCAGGAGTAGCATGAAGTTACTCTACAAATGGGCATTGTAGGTAGAATATGTAAAGAAGTTGGGAGGGAATACAAAGGTAGTCTATTCATAGAAAATATTCATGAAAGAAGAAGAAGATAATGGGGAGGCCCTGACACATTTAATCTGATGGATTTCACAATATTTGTTAAGTAATCCAAAGATCAAGTTGTGTTTGAAGCACCTTGAATAGTAATCAGCGGTTTAGAAGATTATTGCATATCAGAACGAAGATGTTCCATAATTTTTAGTTTCATAGGTTCTTGTGTAGACCCAGAAATAGAAATTTGTTAATCATTTATTGAGAAGGAATTTGTTTTGGTTTAGAAGAGGAAGAAGTGACATGGATGAAGTCATCAAGGGCTTCATCAGCCATATCAAAGTCTTCACTACTAAAAGGATTAGTTGCTTGCACACTACTAATGACATATTTTGTGACCATTCTGCATTTATTCCACTTTTATGAGTAGATCTCCCATTTCGTTTATGTTTTTATTCTCTGGTACCTTCTCCCCTTTTAGCTCACTAAGGCATGTCCTTGTTGGTGACCTTTAATGTGTGGATTAATTCTCCATCACTTCTATTTAGTCGGTGGCCTTTTGTTCTCAACCTCATCTTGCCTTCTCTATCCTCTCGATTCTGTCATCTGCACTCCCCACTTCTGCCCTTCTTTGACCATTAAATCTATTATAAGAATCACTAGGTTCACCTCCAATCCCGGGTATGGGAACCACTAGAGGTTGGAACATATGATTCATCAAAGTTATCTCATGCGTTTGATATCAACTGCTCCATGTCAAATTTTCCATCAGATGTGTTTTTGGTGACTCTACTACTTGAATATCCCTGGATTCTACTCTTCTTGGAGGTGGCGTCTATATTTTTTCCCAACATCATGGATCTGGTCCAAGACACAGATTTCATTGAGATGTTGGCTTTCAGATATATTCATGAATATTTAGTCACTGCAAACAAGTTGAAGTCTGCACTAGAGAACTACGACATGTATGCAGATGAGGCTCTGCTTGGTGGTCTATTCAAACCAAATCTACTCCACAACTCTCCTATGACTTCTTGCATTTACCACGCCCTTCAGAAGGGCATGAGAAGTAGGTGCATAAATACCCTCAACACAATGCTAGGCATGCACAGGTTTCAATTACCTCTGACATTGGATATCAAAAGGAAAGAGGTCTTCCGTGCCATCCACGTCCTGCATCTTCACACACTAGATCAGACACCACGCCCCCATTCGTAGCCAAATAAACTCTACCTATTGCCTTGCCTCCACCGATCGACGATAACACCTCCATCTCCCACCACCTAGGTTAATGCAAAACGTTTATACATTTTTAAGCCTATGGCCATAGCATTAATATTTAATACTTTGTCATTTTGCGGTAGTCGTTCATTGAATAGTTTGTATATTTTGTCATTTTGGGGCCACTAGCCATTTGATGGTTAGCAGTCCTTTTTGAAATGTATGCACTCCTAGGGGTCGTTGTACCCACTTCGGCCTACTAGGGTCCATAAATTTTGTATCTCAATCTACATATCTCCATCTTAGTTTAATAATATTATGTATAGGTGTTCTATTCATTTTATTAAAAAAAGACTTCCATTGTAAGTGTATCGTAATCTTCTATTGATTCAATAATACATTGTGCAGTTTTTTGATTGTGGGGTTTTTCTCCCAAAAGAGTTTTTTCCATGTAAATCACTATGTTATGGTTTATTGCTTAATGTTGATTTATGTGTGTTTCTCTCTTTTTGTAATAAGTTTAGTTCAGTTTTAAGTTTTCTACATAACACTCCTCTCATAAACTAGCGTAGGAAGCTATTTCCTCATACCTTGTTTCCTTACAAAAACTTGCTCTACATCCAAATGGATCATTTGAGCTTTTCTAAGATCACATTTATCTCCTTTCCATTCCAAACATCCATGATTCTACAGTTTTTGAGATCAAACCAAATGATTCTATCAAGAACTTTATTACATGTCTATATAAATAAAATGTGGTGAGTGCACCTGTATTACATAAATCAACATCAATTAAAATCTAACAATAAATCAATACATTAATTTGATTGAGTTTAATGACACAGTTCTTGAGAAATTGAAACCAAAAGTTCAATTTTATTGATTTCAATAAATTGATTTTTTTTTTTTACAATTTATATTTTGTCAAATGTCAATTGAAAGGCAGTTAAATGACCAGAGTCAGGGATGACTGTCAAATTCCAGGCCTGAATGTCTAACTTACTAAAAAAACCACAATATATATTGTTCACGAGTATAATCTTTATTCTCATTGTATATTTATCAGATAATCAAGTACAGATTCCACTTTTGGAGAGCAGGCATGATTTTTAAGTCCTGATAAACGGGACAAACAATAGAGCACAACTCCGGGAGCAGACTTTTCTCTAGTTTAGTCCGTCCATATAACACATCGTCCACCCGAAATTATTCTTCTTGTAAATTCCGGTTATTCATTGTTCTTGTGAATTACGTGTTTATGAACAGTCGTTTTTTATTGGTAATTCCGTCCATATGATAAGCAATACGGTTGAAAGTATATAATAGTTATGATAGATTTCCCCACAGTATTAAATTTGGTATATTCGTTTAAATTTTTTATAAAGCATATGTTTTCGTTGACACTGGTAAGCTAGATTCGGAATAGTATTGTATAGAGGAATACGAAATGGAGGTCCATCCATCGAATTTTAGATTGCTGTGTACAGCTTTTGCTAGTGATGGCTTATCTTTTGGAGGGAGGCTGTGCTTTAGGAATTGGCGGGCACAGTCGGATGCCATCAATTCTGAGGAAGAATCGACTGCGTGGTAGTTTTCTGGAGAAGTTAAAGAGATCTGGAGTATCAAGTCTAAGTATGGCTTCGTATGAGGCATACAATTATACCCAAGTTATAGACCATTTTGGATACAGGCCAGAGAGCTATCAAACCTTTCCCCAACGATATTTCATAAACAAGTCCAATTGGGGCGGCGCTCAAAACAATTCTCCCATATTTGTATTGTTGGGTGAGGAAGTTGACATCACAAACGACTTAGACGTGGGCATCATGATAGATCAGGCTCCGAACTTCAAAGCTCTTGCTGTCTACATAGAGGTAATACTATAGTTTCTCATTAATTCCGTATCCTGTGCGTGTTATGTTACAGAATAAGTTGAGTAGGTTTAGTCATTTTTTTTTTTGCTTTTGCTTTGATAACTATGTATGTTATTAGGACTAATTGTTGTAAGGTATGTAGCACCGTTATTATGGGACGTCAATGCCATTTGGGGGAGAGGAGTGGGCGTATGCAAATGCGAGCACAATGGGTTATTTCACATCCACGCAGGCCTTAGCCGATTATGCGACCGTCATTGTCCATTTGAAGAAAACATTAAACGCCGAAAATTGTCCGGTCGTAGTGTTTGGTGGATCCTATGGTGGAAGTAAGTATGATTTCTTTCACATGAACCAATATTCTCTGTTGGAAGTATGTAGGATTAAATGATATTGTCTGTTGGAAGTAGGATTAAATGATATTCTCTGTTGGAAGTGGGTGGGATTCAATCATTGAAATGGTATTGTGCAGTGCTAGCTGCATGGTTTCGGCTCAAGTATCCGCACCTAACAATCGTCGCCCTCGCATCATCTGCACCTATCCTTTACTTCGACGACATCACTCCCACTTATGGTTATGGTAGCGTTGTCACCAACGATTTCAGAGTATGTTCATTCATCTCTTTAAGCTTAATCTCACTCTTATTATCATTAAATTTGACTTCTGCGTATATGGCGTAGAACGCAAGCGACATCTGCTACAGAAGAATTAATGAATCGTGGGATATGATGGACAAAATCGCGTCTAGCCCTCAAGGCTTGCTAAACCTAAGCAAACTATTCAACACTTGCGAGTAAGTAATAACAACGCACTCTTCACACCATGAATTAAGCATACCGGTAATCAAAATATCTTGACCGGGTATTCCTGCCGCAGAAATATTACGGATACGGGCGCCCTTTTCGATGTGCTTGAATCAATGTACAAGAGCACAGCACAGTACAATTTCAAACGAGTTGAAGGAGTAAATACGCTACCCAAACCTTCGCGCCATACCAATTTTATTGCTTATTAACTTAGTTCTATTATGTAACCTGTGAGCTGTGCTTACTGCAGATCTGCCACGTCATCAATAGCCTACCTGGAGATGCAGACACTGTTAGCAGAATAGCTGCTGCAGCAAATTTCCGAAACGAAGACCAATGCTTGGATTTGAGTCCATTCAATTGTCCCGGATGGGACTGGCAGGTCTCTGAGAATTCTTTCTTTTATTAGAACGAAATGAAATTAGGCTGCCCGTCTAACAGCTTTTCTTAATCCGCAGACTTGCACTGAAATGGTGTTTCCAATAAGCAATCCTCCTGGCACGACAATGTTACCGCCCTCGGTCTTTGATATCAAGTCGTATTCCAGGGAATGCTACCTTAAATACGGAGTCCTGCCACGCCAACACTGGGCTACAACTGAATTCGGAGGACACGTATGTAAATTTTAATCCGCTATCCAATTTTGTTGGAAAATGTTACAGTCAAGCTACATCTTATTCAAATTTTAATTACAGTTAAACAGACAGGACAATTTCGTTCAGGATTGATTTTTATTAAGATAGCCTTGGTTATAATTAACGTGCAGGACATAAAAAGAGTGTTGAAAGATTTTGGTAGCAATATCATTTTCTCCAATGGGTTAAGAGATCCATGGAGCAGTGGAGGGTATGCGAATCTTCTCTTTAGATTTCATGCCCATTAATCTTTGTATTAATTTTTACTTCGTTGCTAATTTACTTAATTGGGCATGTTGTGAATGGAATTTCAGTGTGTTGGAGAATATTTCTGAAAGCATTGTAGCTATCCACACCGAAGAGGGTAAATTTAGATTTTTATTTTTATATTTCTTTCCCCATTAAATAGAAATAATATTATCTTATAAGAATTGGATGTCTCGCAGGAACGCATTGTGAAGACATTGCATTACCAAGTGCTACTGACGATCCAGTCTGGCTGAAAGAACAACGACGAAAAGAAATAATGATTATTCAAAAATGGATTAATGATTATAAAAACTAATTTGAATTGTTTGTCCCATCCAAACTGCGTTCTCCATCGAATTAAATCATATAAAAGTGGTGACTATTGAAGCTCTTTGATGACAATTAAACGTCAACTATAATCATCCATTCTGAATTCGTATCCTCTAGCTGTTTGATATTTTGATATTGTTAGACCCTTGAAAGCTTGTTGGAGCTTTACATTGTAATTCACGGTGCATTTTGTCTATGGTTGACATTCTCATAAAGGCGGTGAACATTTAGACATTAAAAGAGTTCTAAGTATGAGTATTTAAAGGTGTGAATGGATAATTTTATTAGTCGAGTATTGTATATTTATATTTTTAGTTGAAGTTATTGTAGTACTGTGCTGATAAAATTATTCTGCCTAACATATGTGTTTATTTATCATTTGAAAAAACTTTCATTATTATTTTGTATAAATTTTGTAATACAATAATTTAAAAGATTTTTCGATGATAATATATCAAAAAAAAATATTTCTGATGAAATGCATCATTAGTCAATTTAAACATTAAGAAAATGATGATAAGAGCATAATATAGTGATCAATTCACAACGTTGTTGTGGTGGACACCAAGGTTGAAACTCATATTGGGTCATTGAGCTCGTAGGTCATGTGCCTTTGTTGGGCTAATGTGCTCATAAAATTGTGTCTTGGCTAGGCTTGTTTTTCTTGCAAATTATGGGCCTTCGCTAGATGTTGAGATTATAGATTTGAACAAGGTGATAATGCCTTGGGGATTGAGGCCCCTAGTAGTGGTCTCGGTGATAAAGTCAATTGGTAAGAGATCCCCTTATAAGTTGTCTCTCTAGTCTTAGATTAGGCTAAAAACCTAAGTTATCAAATCTAAACAATTTAAACATTTAGAGAAAATATTTTTCTCGAGTATAAATATCAATTTTAAAGTTACTCTACTTTCTTAAAATCTTATCAATTAAAATCATATGGTATTTGTACATAGGAGAAATGATCATTACGCAACTTCACAAAAGATTGTGTCATTTGTTAATATGTAATTAAATTAAAATGTTCTTTCAAAATAGACACAAAACTAAATAGAAATTAAGATAAATGTACATATTTCTACATTACAATTTAATATATTAGATTTTGTGACTAATATGTTATCCCTAAATTAAGGATGTAATTGAGATCAACTTAATATCAATTGTTCATATTATAAATATGATATGGCATGTAATTGTTTATTCACCTTCAATTTCAAATTACATAGCATTCATTCTCATATACTCTTAACTAATTAGTTAATGATTCTTCCATAATCCAAAGGGAAATGTGTCCAACATGTATTAAAAGTATTTCTTTAGAATATTTGAGTGTTATCAAGTGAGAGAAATACTAAAATGCTAAAAAGATATAGCACCCACAAAACATCATCATTTATGATGGAACACTAAAATTTTCATTATAATTAACTAATTAGAACTTTAAATAATCAATTTGAGCCATGAATTTTTTCAAGCCCTTTTTTAGGATGAATTTTTCTTGATTTATTTTTAAGTCTATTTATCCATAAGAACTCAAACAAGAACATACAACTCTGTTCTCTAAATCTTATTTTGCATAAAAATTTAATTCACTAAATCTATTGTATTCCATATTTATGTAAACTTCTATTGAAGATATGTTAATATCTAAACATATCTTTGTGTATTTGCACAATATTTATGAGATTCATCTTTTGTTGTGGGAGCAAAAGCATACATCAAGGCACCACATAATAGAGTACTCATACCAAACTAGTAAATGAAAAATGCCATTCATACTCCTTGAAAAAAGAAATATTGCTATGTTATATGGAATGCCATATTATGAATATTGAACATACGGTGGATGACATTTACAAGAGACTTTTACATAATCTGGTAATTAAAGCATACGCCTCTTATATTAGAGACATATCATGTAAAGATATTTCTTTTCCATGCACATTTTGATATAGCATGTAATAATATAATTACAAAAGCCAAAAAAACCCTACAATGAAAAAACTAAATCATAAAACTTAGAGGACAATTACTTTCTTTGAAACAAACAAAATCATAAAACTTAGAGGACAATTACTTTATTTGAAACAAACAGTTTCAAAGGAGATTGAAGATTTCTCCGCAGTGCAAAGATACAATAAAAACAAGGAAACATTTGCTAACTTAACTTTTGTGCATGCATGCTCATTTTTAGTTATCTTTAGGCTATCAAACAATACATTTATTTCATTCAAAATAATTTGAAAGAATTCATTGACCTATTTGATGAGAGTATTTCATGCTTGGATAAATAATTCCACACTATGTAGTATTTCTTATCTAGCAACTTTTACCTACTCATAGTTAAGTTTTAGTTTTTTTTTACAAAATGTTTGTAGGCACATTCTCCTTCTCCAGTGTAGAATACATACTTTTAGTGGTTGAACCAAAGATATCCAAATCTCTAAAATTGTAATTGTTACCAAATTTCACTTACAACTCAATTTGGTAGAGCAAAAACAATTGATTGCATTAAAGGTGAAAGGTATTCCAACAAATTTCTACTAAGGGTTAACCATTGCATATGAATGATTTCAAATGGAATTCAATTTTTACTATGCAATGTTTTACAATAGAAGGAAATTACATAAATTGCATGATATTGTTGTCTTTCATTCATTTTGTAATGAAAATGTATACAAGATTGCATAAATATTGTTGTTTTATACATTGAGAGGAAAAGAATACTTAAATGTCCCACACAAGCCAAGGGAGTAGCTAAACTAATGCAACATGAACATAAACTATACAACTGAGATAAAAGTAGAAAAATACATGAAGAGAAAGTATATCCATCATTGCCTGTGGCATAGTCTTGTGTTGATCTTCTTTATTCCCAGCTCCTCCTTGTTGATCTTCAGATGAACCTGCATGATGACGAAAGGATTGGGTTAGAGCTCCAGATATAAATCTCATCATATGTTCTATCAACGGAAATATAGCCTATATCTATGATGCATTTGATCAGTTGAGCAATTATTAGAAGTATGTAGGAGAGACAAAATCAAATCATCAAATGAATGTTAAATCATCAAATGAATGTCAAATCATCATGAAGAGCACCAAGCTTCATTGTTTTATCTAACTTGTTTATTCACTATGCAAGTATAGGTTCATTTATCATTTCACAATTCATCTTGTTCAATATGACATCATGTGGAGGAAAATGGCCTCCCACAAGGATTGAGCCCAACATGCTGAGGGCTACTATCATTGATGCCTTATCACAATATACCATAGCCTAAATAATGACAATCACTACTTATGTAGAGGCAGTCATGACTATTTTAAATAGTCACCTCAAAGGATAAAAACAATCATGTCAAGTACTCACAAGGTAGCTGATAGTCAAATTCAATGCAAATTTAAAATGCAGATAACAAAAGACGGGCTTATATATACCTTCATGATGTAACCTCACAAAGTTGTCATTCTCCAATACCTCCATGAATCCTTGTTATCATGATATCATTGAAAGAATTCATGCCATAGGTTATGGGATCTTACCACATAAATCATAATGTTTTATTATTTTTGAAAGCAAGGAAGACTGATACAAAGATGGCAGCAAACAATAAAGATAATGAGAGTAGCATTTGGTAGAAGGTCATCATTTGTAATACCAGATTTGCAAAACATCATATATCACTATGCATTCACACATGAGACAACAATGATAGTGATCTCAAAGAAGCCTACATTTGCTCTTATGTTACTTCAGATACTCATCACAGTCAAACAAAAGTTGGGGACACCATAAGCCATGTCTAGTGATACACAGAGGCTCCAAGATGCTAGTAAAGACTATCAACACAGAGGAAATCAAAGCATATAGGACATGATGCAAATGTTCATACATGCAGTAATGCAGTATTGAAGTCTCAAGTGATTATGCCAAATATCATTCAACCCAACAATCAAAGCTCATCCATGGCAAATAAAATAGAACAATATTTACCATTTTGGTTCTGAATGTGGTATAAACTTGCTATTAATTTTTGTTGGAATTAGTCCAAACAACTATTGGTGGTGGATATCACATCCACAAGACTTAAAAATAACAAACACAGAAACATGAAACACAAGATTACTCAAATTCGTGCTACTGCACCTTAATCCATTAACTTCAAAACATGATTACATCACATACAGGAATGCTGCTGCATTCATGATCACTTGATCATACAGACTTGACTTGATCACTTGATCATTATGGGCTTGCCCTTGCATAATTGCTTTTACAACTTGCCTCTTTTATAGAGGTCTTTCATTCATGCCTTGCATTTCTAGGTTGTTCTAGTCTTCATCTAGAAACAATCTATTTCTGGAAACTTCCTTTAGAACTTTCTAACCTAGAACTCTCCTCTTTCTGCAAACCTCCGTCTTATCTGGACTCCTTTAGGAACTTTCTATTTTCTTCTTTTATCTTTTTGCTTTTTTTGTTTTTTTCTCTTTTAATTTTGTTTGTGGGAGAAATTACTTTCCAACACTCCCCCTTAATTTTGACCACAAGTTTATCATTTCAAATCTTTCTAGTAGTCTTCTGAGTCTACAGACTCGATGCCTAAATTTTTTTCAAGATCTACTGATCTCCAGATCCCACTGCTGCTGCAGTCCATCAAATTTTTAGAACTTCAAAATGGAAGTCCTCTGGCTATCTGTAGCTTTCAACTTTGCATGATGTCTCAAACTTTTAAACTTTGATTGATTGCCATCCTTCACAAATGAACATCTGTACTTGAACAACTTTTTCAGCATACCTGTAATTTGTTGCCAACTTGATCCAGAAAGAAATCCACAATCTATTTTATGCATTTTGTCATATTTTTCCATTCTCTTTGCCAACACATCTTATCACAATGATTTCTCAAACCACATATGCTACATGGATGTAGATCCCAACACTTGTCCTTACTATGTCCTTGCCTATGACAATGAGAACATTGAACATTCCTCTTTTCTTGAATCAGCTTGTTTGTACCTGTAACATGATTTGCTTTTCCATATCCAAGACCTGCGTACTTTGGCCTCACTATTGGGTCAATTGGCTCTTTCATTCCTTGTCCATACTTGCCTAGTCCTTTTCCTATATATCCCATCTTCTTCATCATCTTGAAACCAACATTTTCTTCATTACAATGATTTTTGGATTCAAACAACTTGTCATTTTCATCTTTACATTTTCCATCAATAATATCACAACATGCAAATTTTGTTAATCCAACCTCTTCAACCTTACATTCTTTAACTTCAGCTACATCAAATAAATCACTTGTATCACATGAAACATCACAAACCAATGGCTTTGCCTTTAAACTTTCATTTTCTTCTTTCAATTTTGATATTTCTTCTTTCAACCTTAACATCTCATCTTTTTGTAAATTGTTTTCCTCTTCCAATTTCTTATTATTTTCTTCTAATTCTTTATTCCTCTGTTTAACCTTATCAAATAGTTTCAAGTTTTCTTCTAACTCTTCATTTTTCTTTCTGACTTTACTGAATTCAACATTAGCTTCATACCTTTCTGACCTTAAACTAATTTTCTCTATTGTCATTTGATGTAATTCGTTTATTAATTCAGATTTTGCTTTTTCCAAAGTATCTTTCTCTTTTTGCCAATCTTCTTTCTCTTTTTGCCAATCTTTTTTTTCAGTTTTCTCTCTTTTATCTTTCCCCATTTGAAAATAAATGATTTGCTTACCTTGATCTGCTGCTGCAGTTTCCTCGATTGTCAATTGATTTGTTCGGCAGCTTCATATGCCTCACTCGTCCTTCGATTGCAATTACTTCAGACTTCACTGCTGTAATCTCGAGTTCTTCTAGAATCTCTGTAGTTATAATTTCTGTAATGTGTATTGTCAAAAAAAAATTCCTTTATCCTTCCGTCCAGCTCTGCAGACTTTGCAGTTAAATAGGTGACTTTAATTTTCAATCAAATTAGATCTTTTCGATCTTCTGCCACACAGATTGAAGCTTTGAGCCTTTTTTTTGTGTGTGTTTGAATATCCTTAGACCGATCGTGCCTTCCAATGCAGTGATTTTCTTTTTAATCAGCCACTTCCTTCCTTTCAACGGTTTACCAAACCCTCACAACGTTTCTCCAGATTTGTGATTTGCTATTGTCAACACAACAATCTCTTTTCAGCTTAAAACTTCTTCTCCAGCAATTAATCTCTTCATTGTTGAGGACTTAAAATATGATTCCTTAGCGCCTTCCTTTACTGCAGCGACTTATCCTGTGCTTTTATCACCTTTAAAACTTGGTGGATCTTCTATTTAATTCAAACCTCTTCTTTCTCATAAACTCCTTCGATCTGTAGCCAAACCCTAACCTGCAATCAAAAACTATACAATTCCAGCGACTTCAATAAACCAGAACGGCCTGAACCTACGCGACTTGGCAATCCAAATGGGCCTTCTTGATCTCCTTTCCTAGATTGGCGACAACTCCTGTATAGCAGCTAACAAAATCCTTTTGGTGACTGGATAGGCTGCGGCCTGATTTTTTTTTTTTTTTCCACCTGCGATTTCCTTTTACTTCTGGAGTATGGCGGCAGTTTTGACTTTTCTTGGTGACTCGTCTTCAGACTTCTTGATCTCTCCTTTGGCTAACAAACCCTTCCTCCGCTGATAATGAAAATAACAACCTCTGATGTCTTTTTACCGGCTTCGTTCCAAGAGATGTGTATCTTAATTTTTTTTAGAGCTTGGCAACTTCTGTAGCGATCTGAACCCCTTCCTTTTGAAAGCACCTCTTATGCCTTTGACTACACGGTCTTCTAAATTTGCTAGCTTATAACAAATCTGCAAACACTTATAGATTTAACTTACCTCTTATCTCCTTCAGATTTACGATCCCTTCTATAATGGCAGCTTCAAAAAAAACCTTAATTTATCCTTTTTTTTGTGACTAATCCTCCTTATGTGATTTCTTTGACACACAGATGAGATGATCTTTTCCACAATTTCTTTCAGACGACTACAGAGGCTCGGTAGATCTTTTTGACACCTTCAGATCTGCATTTTTTCTCCCTCTTTTAACATCGAATATAATTCTCCCGTCTATGGCAGCTTATCAAACCCTTACGGCTGGGTAAATGCTCGATCTTTAAATAATCTTACTTCCTCATGCAACGTTTCTTGTTGTGATTTCCTTGATAGTGGTGATCTACTTATCCCTTCTATTTGTAGCGGCCTCATGCAATTTCCATGTAGCCCTTGAACTGACTCCTTTACGGCTCCAAATTGACTTTTCTACAGTTTATTCCTACTTAAACAATGATTCTTTAGGGAAACAATAAACTTTTAACATACCTTGACTTCGACTATATCAGAAATCTTCAAAGTTGCAACTCCGGTCTTTCTGCAACTGGCTTTGGACACGGCTTCAAATAGGCACCTTTATCCCTCAATGATTTGTCCTTTAATAACCTCATAGCTTCGATTCAACGATTCCTGCAAACCAAGATCTGATAATTCAATGACTGCAATAAGCCTCATTGGATCTTCACATGACCTGGCAACCTTAGCTCTCTTCACCAAAATCCTAAACCCTAGCTCTTTTCACACGAACATGATAACCTGGCTTTGATCCTCTAATGCACAGCTCCAATCCCACGATCTGACCTGCTCTGATACCACTTGTTGGTGGTGGATATCACATCCACAAGACTTAAAAATAACAAACACAGAAACATGAAACACAAGATAACTCAAATTTGTGCTGTTGCACCTTAATCCATTAACTTCAAAACATGATTACATCACATACAGGAATGCTACTGCATTCATGATCACTTGATCATACAGACTTGACTTGATCACTTGATCATTATGGGCTTGCCCTTGCATAATTGCTTTTACAACTTGCCTCTTTTATAGAGGTCTTTCATTCATGCCTTGCCTTTCTAGGTTGTTCTAGTCTTCATCTAGAAACAATCTATTTCTGGAAACTTCCTTTAGAACTTTCTAACCTAGAACTCTCCTCTTTTTGGAAACCTCTGTCTTATCTGGACTCCTTTAGGAACTTTCTATTTTCTTCTTTTGTCTTTTTACTTTTTTGTCTTTTTCTCTTTTAATTTTGTTTGTGGGAGAAATTACTTTCCAACAACAACTAAGAGGGGGGCTGAATCAGTTATCCCACAAATAACCTTTTCTTCTTTTAATCTTCTTTCACAACTTACAAACAGATCAATGATGTAAATATTAAAGCATGAATCAACAACACATGAGTAGAAACATAATTAACACACTTAACACCAAGATTTTAATGTGGAAACCCGGTTAAGGGAAAAGCATGGTGGGGATTAACCCACAAGATTCGTACCCTGTTAAAAGTACTTAAAATAAATAGGAAGGCACGTGCCTTCCAGCACACTGCCTAGAGCTCACTACTCAAAGAAACTCACTACCTAGAGGAGTCTCATTGCCTACAAGATTTTATGTTTAATACAGAAAGAATGAATTGAGAAATAGCATCTTCTTTATGCCTAGTTCAGTCCCATTAAAAGCTCAGAAAACTTCTGCTCTGCCCCAAACACTTCTCCGCTAACTCTTCATCATCTACTGCTCTTGTTCTTCTGCTTCTCCTTTTCTCTACTCTGCCTCTATGTCTTTCTTATGATTTTATCATTTTCACACAAGGACAACTTTCCACAACTCATCCACAAGTATTTATATGCTTCATCAACTTTGGAATGAACATCAAGGTTGGCTTAACTCAATGTGGATCACTATACTGTCAACCAATCATAGCTGGGACTTGAATCTTCTTTGATCAACATGCTAAACTACAGAGAATTGCTCTTAGATCATCTGCAACATGTTTGAATCATTTGGTCAGCCAAGACTGTGAAGAATAGTAATACAAAGGAAGAAATCTTCAACAACGAGCTTAGTCTTCAATGCAGAACTCCAACACAGTAGACACATGATCCAGAGACTTCCACAAAAACATTGAATTTAACAATAACATCCACACTACTCCAAATAATCAGAATCACTGGCATCTTCATCTAGTACCTCAAGAACACTATCTACCATGACTATCACATTAGAAAGATTGCTTGCGGATCTCCAAACCACGAACCACTTAAGTTGAGGATACACATTGACTTCCCAAACATGCCTCTAGATCTGTAGATCATAAGTTTTCATTGCAGAGCAATCTGAACCAATTTCCTATCACTCTGTCTCTTCTGAACACTACAAAACCTGGTTCTACTGAGATGGCCATAGCTTCTTCAAATATTCATGCGGACCTCTCAAATATTAACTAGAGCTACTTCAAACGATCCTCTACACAACCATATGGTCTGTGTACTTTTATCTTCATTCCTCTAGAAATGCGGACCAATCTACTTCACTGATCTGCACTATTTTCCCCTATTTCTAACAAAGAAGTATGTTGACATCAATGACACCACATCATAGGCACATATTTGCAACAGTCTCCCCCTTTGTCATTGATGGCAACATATGATGTGAAAAAATTATTCAACGATCAAGACAAGGATTTCTCCCCCTTTCTCTTATCAATTTTGCAACCACTCTCTTCACTGCTCCCTCTTTCATTAGTAACTAGGTTTTCACATGACTTCTCTCCCCCTTTGACATCAATGGCAAAGGGCACATATTTGCAATCTTTTCTCCCCCTTTTCTGTTTCAGACTAATCTCTAAAAATTGCATACTGACTACTCCCCCTGAGTAGTATCTCCTTAACACCAATCTATATCACAAGATATGGCTATGAATTCCACCAGACTGATGCACCCTAATGCATCTTAGTTTTGATCAAGAGGGGTAATAACCCCTAACTTCTCTCTGAGATACTCAAAAGTATCCTTAGGCAGAGGCTTGGTGAATATATCCGTAATCTGATCCTTTGAAGAAACAAACTCCAATTTGACTTCATTCTCATTTACCTTCTCTCTCAAGAACTAAAACTTAATTTTCATCATAAATTAGACTTCAAAACATTCATATAGCATTTTGTGTCAAGATCTCAAACCTAGCGCTTCAAAAACATAAATTTTCACTAGATTTAGCCTTATCAACTCTCTAAATTTGCACCATAGGCATGTTGTGAAGAATATTTTTGTGTTAATTTTCTTTTATCAAGGTAATTATATTCTTCCCCTCCCAAAAATCTTCACAACACCCTTTTATCAGGCTCTTATATTGAAAATTTGGTGAAAAACTACACATTTTTGCTATTTTTGCCCTAGGTTTTGACCTAGTTTGCACTCCAAGTGTATTGTGACAAATTTTATGTATTGAAGTGACTGATATCATCTCTTTTATTTGCTACACCTCCTAAAATTAATCACAACACCCCTTTTGCTAGGTCTTGGAGTTGAAAAACAGTAAAAAAAAGCCTATGTTTTGCTATATTTTCACTAGGGTTTGACCTTAAGTGGCACTAAAAGCATGTTGTGACAAATATTTTGATATTAAGTGGATGTTATTACTGATATACTTTTCTTCCCATCATCATTTTCCTCACAACACCCTTTGTCATGCTTTTTTCATCAAGATTTGGCAAAAAAATTGCATATTTTGACATATTTTCACTATATTTTGACTTATTGTCATCTTAGATTTGCATCAAGAGTGTATTGTAAAGGATCTTATTGATGTTTTGAACTAATATCAAACATATAATTTTCTTCCCTTGGTTAAAATCCTTACAACACCTTTCTTCTATTCACTTGCAATAGAAAAAGCACAGAAAAACAAGCATTTTTAGGCCATTTTTGCATATAGCCTTACACTTGTCCTTGAACATGGCCTCTAATCACAACAACAAAAATAGGTTCACTCCTAGACCTTACATGAAAATAAAGGCTCCTGAACCCAAAATTGTGTTTACACCTCATGACAGAACAATTGGAGACTCTAAAGGGCCTCTTTACATCACTGTGAAAATAATGGGAAATCATGTGAATGGAACTCTTATTGATCCTAATTGCATGACTAATATTGCCACTAAAGAGTTCCTTTTTGCACGTCAATTAATGCAAGGTTCATATGACCCTTCGAATATGATGATAAAGACACATAAGGGGACCTTTGAAAAACCTTTGGGTAAGATATCATTGTTGGTAACTATATTTGAGAAACATGTTGAACAATGGTTTAATGTTACCCCTACTTCTGATACCTTTGAAATCAAACTTGGAATCCCTTGGTTAAAGGCCATGAAAGTTATCCCTTCAACTATCTACAAATGTGTAAAATTTCCTTTGAATGGACAAGTGCATGTCATTCCTTGAAATACATACAAGCCTTTAAGTACACAACAACACTTTACATTTGATTACTTTTGGGGTAAATCTAAACAAGAACCAGAGCTACAAATAGACTTTAACTTTTTGAGCTATAGAAATTACAAAGCAAAACTTTTACACCCAATACCTGGTCCTCCTACATAAGAAATGACAAAATATAAACAACCCGCATGTGAAGAGAACCTTAGACCAAAAGGACAAGGTCCCTATGCTGAGGTTCCTCATCTAAAATTCTTACAAGGATTGGGAGGTCATTACCAACAACAAAATATTCCACCTAGACAAATGAGATTTGATCCTGGTGCTTCATCTTCTAAATTGCACAAACCTATGAAAGAGAAAAGCCCTATCTTACAAGAGATAAGTGGTAAAACAAAATGAAATAGAAAAGCAAGAGAAAGAAGAAGAAGAAGAGAAGAATATGCCATAAACCTTGCGTCAACAAGAAACCATTAATTCTAACATTCAAACAAACAAAGATGATCCTAACAATGAACAACATGATGAGAAAGACATGAATTGGGCTATGGTATGTTATGTCCCACATTCCTCTAACATTAGGGAGTGGGAGGATGATGATGATTTACTTGATAATGAAACCTAGCATGAGCTTCCTTACAGGTAAGTATCTCTAACCCTTTATCTCTCTCATGATGTGCTTCCCCTATGATGTGTTATGTGTTGTTTAGGCCTCCTAGGATGACCCCTGATTCTCTTCTAAGGTTTGGGATACTAGGAGACCACCTCTGTTGTGACCTTCTTCTATTTGTATCATCATTCTTCTAAATTGTCTCTCTCTGATTTAATCATTGTGTGTTGTGTCTTACAGACATAGCCTTGCAGTTGGTGACTTGGGGTACCCTCCTACATGACTGTCCATAAGACACTTGTTTCTCCTCTCTTATTTATTGTTTCCCTTCCTCTGGTGTTTCTATCTAGTGGGTGGATGATGAAAAACATTTATACTCATGCGGACCTAGTGTTCCTTTCGGGAGCAATAAAAAAATAGACTTAGTTCCTAATATGATGATGAAGTTGTATATATTATTCAACACTTGGCTAGTGGAAGCACTCATGCTTTCTGCGTAGTGAATTTGATGATGTTTTTATCTCATTTACAAACCTTAACAATACTATTGCTCTATGCACCTTTGTTTGTCTTTGAATCTGGCCTTGGTAGTATTTGATTCGGAGAGCTTTGTGATATAGCCCCACGGTTATCCTTGAACTCTGAATTCATTGTATAACCTTGGCTCTTTGTGTGGTGAATCATATGTATTGATGTTGTTGTTTATCATGATGTTGTAGACACTAACATGTTTCTTGTAGGGATGTGTTTGTGGGAACATTTGGCAATCATGAATTACATGTCACCCTCTGGGGGGCATGGGCTTTGCGAAAGTCTGTGTTCCCTTGTGTGTCTTCTTCCTACCTTAATGTGCTTGATATTGATGCATGATATCAACCACCTTAAGGTGGGGACATATAAGGTAAACTGTCTATTGTAGATGTTAGCAATGTGTTTGTCCTCAGGTGTAATTTAAAGACCTATGTGATGAGTGCATCCTACATCTTGATTTTGTTTGCAATCAATCAATCAATCATGTAAGCCCTCTGCAGAGGTGATATATCGAGCATATCATTTTTCTTAAGCCCTCTATAGAGGCGGGGATGGTGTATTTCTTAGAGAAGATTGCATCGTCCTATCATTTTCGAAAGTCCTCTACAGAGGTGGGGAGCGGTTCTGTGACTAACTCAACCCTTAAGCATGTCTTTGGTGATTGTTGTTGCAAATCCCAATCATCAGTGTATACCTGAAATGTGCCTGAGATGGTGTTGAACCTAGAAATATGAACACTCCATCGCTTGTCTGTCGTGTTTTCTCTGTGTCTTCAAGTGTGTGTGTTTTGGCATGCTTGCTTTGTGTGGTGTGTTTGTTGCCCCATATGCAGTCTAAAGACCTATGCGATGAGTGCATCCTACATTTTGGGAGGTTTTGCATGTCTTGCATATGTGTTACCCCATATATACAGTATAAAGACTTGCGTGATGAGTGCATCCTATATTATGGGAGGATTGTTTACTTTCTAGTACCTACATTTGCATTTCATATATACGAGAAAAAGAAAAGAAAAGAATCATGCCTGTCTTCTATGCATTAATCTGTCTTCTATGTACTTACTATCTTCTTTGTGTTCTACGTGACTGTAACTATCTTATCTATGTTTTGTGTGCCTGTTACTGTCTTCTATGTGATTGGTATGTCTTCTCTGTGCTTGGTGTGTTTGCTGTGTTTGTTGACCATACTTTAATGCATGTATTGGCCTTGTGTCTATACATACATTAAAGTGGGGGCTAGGGGGAACCCTTGAGCTTAACCTTGCCCAAAATAAGAGGGGAGGACATGGGTGCATGTGCCCTAGTCTTACCTTATTTTGGGTCAGTCCCAAATTTTAAGTGTCAGCTTGTGACCGTTATTGGGGTCCTATGCTGACCTGTAAGTTTGAATTTATAAAATCTTGGCGGGAGTGTTTGTAGTTACATATAAAATCATGTTTAGGCATTCATTTGAAAACTAGATTATGTTCATGTGATTTTGGCATCCTAAAGGTGATTCAAGGCTTTCATTTTGTTGCAAGAGAAAATTTGTGTGGTCTATGTGTTTGTGTTTACAGATTTGAGCATCCATTTCATCATGGAATCAAGAGCATCTTCCTCCCATGAGATCTTCACTACAAGGTAACATTTATTGTATTTGCGGTCATTATTCATTTGGTTTTTGCCTCCACCTCCCTAGGCATGCACTCTATATCTGAAAAAGGTGTTTGAAAGACTTAAGTGTCCTTCCAAGGATTGACTGAGGCAAGCTCCTAAACACCACAACCCCCTCCAAAAGTTTTGTGATTGCAAGTTACAGGTTGATGATACAGACAAACTGAAGTTGCAGGAGGGCATATTGGAGTGTCAAAATTATAGATTAGTGAAGAAAAGGACACCCTAGACTTGGGCGCCTCCTCCCTAGTCCTCGAAGTTTTGTGATGGGAAAATCTATGAAGTAGTAGAAACAGGTTGTAGACTGAGTTTCTAGATCCTGACAAAAAGTAGGGCCTTGGACTTGGGAATCCGCTCCTGTGTCCTTGACTTTTCCACCTCAGATCCCCAAAAATAGGTGCACTGTGATTTGTAATTTTACATCTTTCTGCAAAAGCATTTTCCATCATTCATTAGTTTATTGTCGTATTTACATCATTAGGGTTTTGATGGATAATTAAAATAAGAGAAGAAAAATTGATAATCAAATACCTAATCCAAATTTCCCTACATTTGTAAGTGACCAAGGACCTGATAGTGCTCTGCCACTCCATCCAAAGGTCCTTGAATGTAAAGGGTGAAAGGAGGATTCAAACACTAAACTAAATAAATCCATTTTTCACCTAAACAAAATCTATAAATATAGCAGCAATGCTGCCATTGTAATTATCAAGAAATCATCAAGCTTTTATGCAATTTTCTATTCAATAATATATTCAATTGTTTTTATTTGATTCATTCTAATTCATTTTATCTCAAATATTTTATTTATTCAACATGGTATCAAAGTGCTCTTAAATCTTAGGCTGTAATTTGTGGGTTTTGTAGTACTGGCTGTGAATTATATAGGTTATGATTAGAGGTTGATCACCAACTTTTTGTGGCAAAGAAGAAAGAAATATTGCAGCAAAGAGAAGAATCAAATCAGTAAACAATTGGTGAGAGATTTCTTAAAGAGGGAATTTAACATAATGGATTCAATTGGTATTCCTTTACCTGCAATTAAATTAAACGGAAAAAAATATTATGATTTGGTGTGTCATATGGAGATTTTTCGAATGCTTCAAAATTGTTTTCAAATTGTTAATGGTAGTGAAAAAAGAACAACAAGTAGTGGAAAAGATTAAGAAGATTGGGATAAAAGAGATAAAAAGGCAGCAACATTGATCACGCATACACGTTAAGAAGAAGTTTTTCTAGAAGTTTTCCATAAGAGAAGTGGAGTTATAGTGTGGGATATTTTGAAAAATACATATGAAAATTTAGGTGATGTATGGATTCTAACTCTCACCACAGAATTATACAACATGAAATTATCAAATTCACAAAAGCTAGTCCCTCATCTAAGCAAATTAAAGAAAAAAAAAATGAACTTGCTTCCCTTGGAAAGGATATAGATGAAAAAGGTTTTGTGCAAATAATTTTACAATGTCTCATAGGATCTTATCAATCATTTATAAGAGGGTTAGATACTACTGATAAATTAAAGAATATAAAATATGAAGAGTTATGTGCTAAATTAGTGCAAGAGGAAAAATGTCAAATCGAATAAAGGGAGACATTTTATGATGAAGTTTTCATAATAAAAGGGAAACAAAATTACAAAAATATACAAGAAAATCATTCAAGAGAGAAAAATTGGATGTATGGCAATAGATACACTCCATCCAAGGTTTATAATAAAAGCAAATGGAAATGTAATTACTGTGGTAAGTTGGGTCACAAAGCAAATGAATGTTATAAGAGGATTAAAGATACAGAAAGGAAGACAAATAAGTTGACAAAAAACTTTGATTCTAAAAGTAATGCTCTTTGTATTGCACTTAAAGTAAATAATTCTTATAAGGATGATTGGGTTATTGATTCTACTACTACACAACATATGTCTTTTAATAAGGAACAATTTGAATCACTATGAAATGATAGCAATTTAGAGAAAATATATTTAGGGAATAACAGTGCTTTAGAAGTTAAAGGAACTAGGAATATTCAATTTATAATGGTGTGTTCAAAAATGTGATGTTAGTTCTAGAATTGAAGACAAATCTTTTTTTTTTTTATCTCAAATTTAAAATCAAAGGTATAAAATAAAATTCTAAATTGACAAATGTTTAATCAAGTCCATGTGAGTAATAACTAGAAAGTGATTGCAATTGGTAAAATAGAGAAAGGATTATATGAATTCCAAGAATTTACTTCTAAATGTGGAAATGAGAATATGTGTGCTATTGCCAAATATAATGATATGAGTAGGTTAGGGCATCAGCATATGGGACACATCAATTATCCAAGCCTCAAGCTTATGGAGAAACTATATATGGTGCATGGGGTTCCAAAAATCTCATCAAGTCACAAGGTGTGTAAAGGATGTGCTATGGGAAAGCAACATGTGGAAATTTTCCCACAAGGTAAGTCACAGAGAGAAAAAACTCCTTTACATTTGGTTCATAGTGATGTAATGGTTCCTTTTAGAACACTATCACTTGTAGGATCAAGGTATGGCCTTGTTGAGACATGGATTAGCTAGGACCAGGCTAGGAGACCCAAGCACATGAGAGGTGTGGCTTAAGGTGGGCTGTTGGTGTTGGAAATAAGCCACACCCGAACCAACGATGGACTGGTCCAAGAGGGGCCAGTAGCTCAGCGGTAGAGCACTCCCGCAGTGAATGGAAGGTCCTAGGTTTGAGTTCTAGCTGGTCCATGTCTCAACATGGTATCAGAGCTAGGTTCAGGCTAGGAGCCCCAAGCACACGAGAGGTGTGGCTTAAGGGGGCTTGTTGGTGTTGGAAATAAGCCACACCTGGACCGATGATGGACTGGTCCAAGACGAGCTAGTAGCTCAGTGGTAGAGCACTCTAGCAGCGAATGGAAGGTCCTAGGTTCGAGTCCTAGTTGGTCCATGTCTCAACATGCCTCACCTTTATTGATGACTATACTAGAAGAACTTGGGTATAGTTTTTAAAAAAGAAGGATGAAGTGTTTGATAAATTTAAACAGTTTAAGGCATTGGCTGAAAATCAAAGTGGAAGAGCTCTAAAGATAATAAGAATAAATAGAGGTATGGAATATATGAATAAAGATTTCTTAGATTTTTGTAAACAACATGTTATAAAGAAGGAATCAATTGTCTCCTACTCACCCCAACAAAACAGAGTTGTGGAAAGAAAAAATAGAACTATAATAGAAATGGCTAGATGCATGCTTCACTATAGAAATATAGAAGTTAAATTTTGGACTGAAGCAATTTGTACTGCAGTTTATATTTTGAATAGAATACCTAATAAGGCAGTTTTGAAGATAACACTAGAAGAGGCATGGAGTGGTAGAGAGCCTACAGTATCTCATTTTAGAGTCTTTGGATGTAATGCATATGTCCACATTCCTGATGAAAAGAGGAACAAGATTGAAAGGAAAAGTGAGAATAGCATAATAGTTGGGTATAGTGAGGAGTCAAAAGGATATAGGTTATATAATCCTAAAACAAATAAAATTCATATCAAAAGGAATGTATGGCTTGATGAAGATATTGAAAGTGAACATTATCCTACATTATCTCACTTTCGAATATTGATTTAAGGAGATAAGTCTACTTATACTAATGATCAAAATCAAGGTGTGCAATCTTTTATAGGAGGAGAAGGAACACAAGTTGAAGCATCAAGTGAAAGTGATGATGAAGACACACAGAAGACTAGAAGCATTCAAGAAATATACCAAGAAGGCCATAGAAATACATTTGCTAACTATGCTCTTATGACTAGGGTGATGCAGGTTGACACTCCAAGTAAATATGAGGAAGCAAAAGAAAAAGAAGAATGGAAAGAAGCAATGCAGGATGAATACAATTCTTTGATGAAAAATGGAACTTAGGAATTGATAACTCTTCAAAAAGGTAAAAGTGTGGTTGGTTGCAAGTAGACCTACAAAATAAAGTTCACATCAGATGGAGCTATTGAAAAATATAAAGCAAGACTAGTGGCTAGAGGATTCTCACAAATAGAAGGTATTGATTATACTAAAACCTTTGCTCTAGTTTCTAAAATGAGTTCAATTCATACAATAGTTGCTCTAGCTACAAAAGGAAAGACATTTCAGACATGCACTATCATACCTTATCTCCATACACAGGTAACATTTTTTTCTCTATCTCTATATGTTTCATTTCTGCAACATTCTGTGTATTTGGTGTTCTAAACCCGCAGCTACATTTTCATTCTGTTGTAGCTATGTTTAGGTTGATGAGAATGAAATAGGTTTTCTAGAGCATTTTCAATCTTGGCTGTAGCTCTAAATCTCATCTCTGAACATTTCAGCTGAAATCTTCATATTTTTTTTAGAGCCCCAAAATGGGTATTGTCTTTCTATGGTTTGAAACCCTAGTATGGTCGTGGTAGCATATACATTCTATCCTATTCATTTTGTGTTGGCTTAGAAACCCTAAATGAGTTTGAACAAAAAACATTTCTATTCCTTTTGTAGATCTAGTCTTGATTGTAGCTGAGCATTTTGTGTACTCCCTTCTTTCAACAGCTCAAAACCCTTATTGTGACTTTATATTTGTGTGTTCATGGCTATGGCTGTAGCAATACATTCTTATGAACATCTGATGGTTGAAGTGGTCAATCTGTAAACTATCACTCCTTTTCTTTTGTATCTTGTGGGTATACTTTATGGGCTATGATATTTTGCACAATATCCATCATTCTTTGTATTAGAAGGGCCCTTTGCTGTCACGACCTAATGGATTTGATCTATATGATATGTTTTGTGCATTCTCCATTTGATTCATCACTATATTTGTTGTCTGGCAGATGATACTCGATATTTGGATATGACAATCCATTTAATCATAGTTTTGTAATCTCTTTGCATTATTGATATATTCCTTCAAAACAATCTCATATTCGTTCACTACTCCTATAGATGCTCTTTATTCTGATGCATTTGAGGTCCCTCATTTGCATTGTAGTTACTTCACCCTATAGCATATACGTATCTCATTTCTATATTATTATTGGATGTCCATGAACTTTTCATTTGTATGGTTCTGCAGTCATGGCAAATACACTTGGTATTTATTTCACATGTCATTATGAATGACAATGGTTTCTTCCTTCTATATAATGACAGATGAGATATTAAAATAGTTTGACTATTATTTAACTTTGTGACAAGATGTTTTCTTAATAACACATGATATCATGTTAATGTTATCAACTATATACAATTTAAATCTTACTCAATGGAAATAATATTTTCTCCCCTTTGTAGATGGCAGCTTTGAATGTTTTGAATCATAGAAAATGAACACTTGAGTTAATCATCAGGCCACGGCCTACACAGTTACATCATTGATAAAAAAAAAAAACCTTGAGACATAGGTATACCACATGATATATACATGTTCTCTTTCTCCTGTAGCATCTATATGGGATGAAGATAACAGCCAAGTTGAAATGTATGATGTTCTGATAGATAATTTGCAATCTTTTCCTCTCATTCCACACACCTGTATACTCATGAACTTATGATGGCATATAATGATTCCTTTCTCTACTCATAACTATGGATAAATATTTTCATGGCATCTTTGTCTACTCAGTTCAAACTATAACACAGTTTGGCTTTCATGTTGCAAATATTTTATTGCTATAACAACATATCACCAACAGTTATTGAAGGACTTTGATAATGACAACTTATGTATGGTTACTCCTTATGATGAATGTACCTTACTTCAACATGAAAGGGAAATGATAGCATATGATGTTCCATGTTTTGCTATCCACTTGCACTTTCAATTCATTTAAATAATGCATAAAAATGATACCTGTTTCTGATATTTCTTTGTGAGAAAACAATTAGGCATTGTTACATGATATGTCCATTGGCAACCTCTGACATTCAAATGATGAAATGTACTTGTTGTTCCATACTTCTCTAAAGCACACTATGAAAGATATAAAATGAAATAACTGTGAATGTCATTTTTCCTATGTCAGCTGAAGTAATGATGACAACTGCCATGTGCATTAAATGCAGTCCCCTTTATAGTTTAGTTCATATCCATTGTTGCATTTCATTACTTGAACTATAACCATGACTATGTCCTAGAACATAAACCGATGCCTATGATTTCTTTTATTATTCCTTTAGTTTTCCATATAAATGTGAATAATGATTCTTTCTTTTTCCATTCATCCCTTCTGAGATTAAGGGGAAGCAGCATGCTGGGCTCAACCCTTGTGGGAGCCCACTTGACACCACATGTTGAATGTTTTCAATCAGCTACATGACTTATCCTATACCTGCACATGAAACAAATAGATTAGAATAAAATAATGATGTTCCATGATTGTTTCTTTCTTGATTCCTTCTACATATGGATAATGTTCATTTGATCAATGCATTATAATCAAAGTATTATGTCTCTTCTAATAGGATATAGGATTTTCATAACCGGAGCTTCTAACGAGACCCTTCCCACATTTTTGCAGGTTCATGTCGACATCAGGAGTAGGACAAGAGACAACTTTGAAGATCGACAACCCTTAAGGCAATGATGGCTATGAATTTCCTTTTCTATTCATTAGATGCATAGTATTTTCTTTATATCTGCATATGTTTAGCTATAACCCACAGTTTGTGTGGGACATCTGATATGTCATTATTTCTTTCAATGTAATGCTTATTCTTTTATGTATTTCAACTTGTAAATGAATAATCATTGTGATGAATGAAATACTTATCTCTCTTGAATGTTCTGCAATGCAATGAATGATCTGAAATCTTTTCCTCCTTTTTGAACAACTGAAACATAATAACTATGCAACTAACTCATAATAGAAGAATGTTAACCCTTACTCAAAAAATAAATTTGTCACATCTGCTCAGCCAATTTTGAGCTGTGGTAAAAAATGGTAACAATGGTTAGTTATTATGTATAATTTGACATTTAATGCTTTAATCATAGCATTATACATGCATAGTGAAAGCTATTCACTAACGAGATATCTTGGATTATGTAATTTTCTATTTTATTATATTCTGGAAAAGAATAACATGCTTAATGTTTGTGATGATGATAATTCACTTTTGTTTAACTCTTATTTGGATAATAATGATGTATTCTAATTATCAGTTAAGATGAATACTTGTGTTAAATTATGAGCTTTATGGAATGTGATATTACAAAAAAATTTGAATGGTATGGAGATTTTCCATATTCACTACACCAACCTTTCTCTAGTCAGCCCTCCCTTCACAAAGAGTGTACATTTTCCTGTATATGGTATTTGAGCCACTCCATAGTGATTTGGAATATATGGCTAGAATGCATTCATATTTCAACCCTTCCTCTATCAAGATATTTCCTCGTCTTCTTGACATTATTCAAAACAAAAAACTATATCCTACTAATGTTTAATGCTAGCACAACTATCTTCATCCCTAACTGATTGTGATTTCATTGAGATCCATGCTAGCATGTTTCCTCTTCAATGATTTGCCTAAGCATAGCCTAGCTATCATAATCTCGATGAGTAGGTGATCCTAAATCACTTACACTCCTCATTCATGCACTCAATTATTTGTACATCACTAATGACATAATCTATAATCATTCTACATTTATTCCACTTTTATGAGTCGATCTCCCATCTAATTTGAATTTTATTCTTTGTTTCCTAATCCCCTTTCACATAACTAGAGCATATCCTTGCTAGAAACCTTTAATTCATGCATTAATTTTCCCCTGCTTTTATTCATTTGGTAGCCTCTCCATCTCAACCTCATCCCACTTTCTCTTTCCTCTCAGTTCTATCATCTAAACTCCCCACTTCCTCCCCTCTTTGACCATGAAATATGTCCTCAAGAATCAACAGGTTCACCTCCAATCCTAGAAATAGGAACAACTAGAGGTTGGACAATATGATTCATCAAAGTTATCTCATGTGTTTGATATTGACTGTCCCCATGTCAAAATTTCCATTATATGTGTTGTTTCCAATGCTCTGCTACTTGAATGTCCCTAAATTATACTCTTCTCAAAGGTGGTGCATCTATATTATTATTGAACATCATGGATCTGGTCCAAGACATAGATTTCATCAAGCTGATAGATTTCATATATATTCATGAATATTTAGTCACCACAAATAAGTTGAAGTTTGCACTAGATAACTATGACATGTATGTGGATAAGGCTCTACTTCAAATTCTATTCATGTGAGATTTAGTCCACAACTCTCCTATGATCACTTACATTTACCACACCCTAAAGTGAGTGTGAAAATGCTCTCAACACAACACTAGGCATGCACATGTTGCAATTGGTGTTGACATTGGACATCAAAATGAAAGAGGTCTTTAGTGCCATCCATGTCCTGTGTATTCATCCATTGGACTAGGTGGCATGCCCCTTGTTTGTGGCCCTTCCAATTCTACTTCTTGTCTTTGTTGGAAAAGGATCCAATTATAGTGGGCAAAGAAGAAAATGCAGACTAAGAAAGCAAGGAGATAGAATAATTTATTTTTACATTTACATTTAAAAAATTTTTCATACAAAAAATTAGAGCTATGGTTCTATATTTACTCCATACAACAATTTTAGAACTCCCAGAGATAATTGGGTTGATTCTATGCAAGTTCAAGAGTTCCTGTCTATGATAATTTCTAGAGCTCTATCCACTATTTAGATTCTAGAGTTTCAAAGCTTTCTACTTCTTATGAAATTCTTAGTGTTGCCTCTACAAACTTTCAAAGATCTATTCTCTATCCAATATCCTTTGCTGTTGCATGTTCTTCTTCACCTAACTATGTACCTTATGAACTAAATATTCTTTTGTTCATTTTGTGTTTTGTCTTTCTTGCCTTTCCAAAAATTACTGCCCAATTCAAAATGACCTAGCAAAATTAATTTGTTGCCAGAATTCATTAACTAGGATAGTCGATGTCAGACCAACAAATGAGGGGAAGGATCCCAATGGATCTTTTGATGGTTGCAACAAATGTGGTAGATGGCTGCACAAGATTAATATTTCCAACACTCCCCCTTAATCTTGAGAATTTGTGCTCTTTCATGTTTGGAGTTGTTTTGTCATTCTAAAATGGTGGTTTTGGAGCTCTTTTGTCTTCTTGGAATTAAATTTCCAAAGCTCTGCCTTTCCTGATTTGAAGTTCTAAAACCATCCTATCTACACCTATTCTATGTTTTGAAGTTGCCCTACCTAGACCTGTTCAAAGTTTTGGATATGTCTAAGATTGTCCTTCCAGAACTAAATGTTCTAAATTTCTCTTGAGATTATCTTTTTGGAGATGCACTTCCAGAGTTGTTTCCTTTCTGAAGCTGGGTCTTTCTAGAGCTGTCTTTCCGAAGTTCATTTCCAAAGTTGTCCATGATGCAAGACCTATCTCTTAGGCATTCAAAAGAATTTTTTGACAATGCCTTAGTGAAAATATCAGTGAGCTATTACTCTGATCCACAGAACTAAAGTCAAATGTCTCCATGCTCTACCAACTCCCTTATGAAATGGTAGTGGATGTCAATGTGCTTCCTTCATCCATGGAAGACATAATTCTTTGTCAAGGCTATAGAAGACACCTTGTCACAAAATATAGTTGTACCATCTTTTTTTTGCTCATTCAAGTTTGCATGAATTCTTCTAAGCCAAATAGCCTAACATGTTATTGTATTTGTTGCTATGTACTGGGCTTCTTATTTGATGCCCATTAAATTGCTCTTGAACCCTTGTGGAACACATATCCTAATGTGCTCTTCCTTTCATCTACACTTCCTTCCCAATCATTGTCCATGTACCCAACCATCTCAAACTCATTGGAGGTGGTATACATAATACTATAGCATTTCGTGCCATTAACATACCTCAAGATTCTTTTCCCTGCTTTCTAGTGTATGTCTTTAGGTTTCTCCATGAACCTAGAAGTCAGACTTATTGCGTACATTATATTAGGTCTAGTAGCTATCAAATACATGAGGCTTCCAACCATCCTCTTGTAGAGGGTTGTGTTACCACTAGTGTTTTTGTCCTCTTTGCTTAATTTTAAACCTATTGTTGTCCATGTCATGGCAGGTTTGTTGTCCAACATTCTAAATCTTTTCAAGATTTATTTGGCATAATTAGTTTGTGAAATGAAGATGTCATGCTCTGTTTGTTGGACCTCTATGCCTAGGAAATATTTAATCTAAACTAGGTCTGTCATTTCAAACTCATTTTGCATTGCCTCTTTGAAATCAACAATGAAGAGGTAACTATTCCCTATGAAAATCAAATCATCTACATACAAAATAGTAGTAAGAATTTCACCATTGGTTGCTTTGATGTAGATCATGGGCTCAGTACCACTTTTTCTAAAGCCATTGCTTAGTATGTGCAAATCAATTTTGTTGCATTGTGCTCATGGTGCTTGTTTAATCCCCTAGAGAGATTTTTAGAGCCCTTACACTTTGTCTTCATGTCTTAGGACTTCATAGTCAAGTGGTTGCTCCACCTACATCACTTCTTTCAACACTCCATTCAAGAAGGTTTACTTCACATCCATTTGAAATACTTTCCATTTGTGCTAGGCTACAATTGCTAGGACTATCCACACACTTTCTAGCTTTGCAACTGGTGCATACGTCTCATCATAGTCTCTTCTAAGTTGTTGTTTGTAACCCTTGACAACTAGCCTTGCTTTATGGCTCTCAACCTTACCTTCAGTAGTGCATTTGGTCTTATAGACCCACTTAACTCTAATGATATGTTTACCCTTGGGTAAAATAGTTAGCTCCCATGTCTGATTTCTTTCTATAGCATCCAACTCTTCATCCATGGCTTTACATCATTTTTCCTCTTTCATGGCTTTCTAAAAATACATTGGATCACTATAGGAAAACAAAGCAAAATATAAATTTTCATCAAAAATAGCATACCTTGTGATGTCATAAATTTCCCTCATGCTTCTTATTCTTCATGGCATCAATGATGGAAGTGTAGGGTCCTAATTTCTAGAGCTACTTGACTGCTGGATTGATTAAGAAGACTAAGTGTCAGAATGTTCACCCTGTTGTAAATTTCTAGAGGTGTTTCTCTGCTAAACAGTTTGTTGGAAAGAGACACATTGGAGCTTCATGATTGTTGTCATTGATGGCAACAAAGTTCATCCCACACATCTGCAGGACATAGTGTGCCTATACCGGAAGTCAGATTAAAGAGTGTTGTGGTCCGGTAAGCAAGAACAGAGTGTTGTGGCAAGGTCTGACAGTCAGGTCCGGATCTCTCAGAGGAAGTATCTTTGGAAAGTGTGGACTTGGGAAAGTCAAGAGGAGTACCTTGACAGATAGAATCCAGGAATTGAGCCTCCGGTGATGAAAGAGTGAAGAGATATGAGGATTCAAGTATTGGAGTCCTGTTTGGCAGTGTAGACAGAGGAAGAACTGACCGACAGAGCATCAGACATTATTCCAGATGAGATGTTGATGGTGATCAAGATTATTAAGGTATCATTCATGATTGACTAACATGATTGATGACTTCTATAATCATCTCTTTGATCTGCATTACTTGATAAGTAAGGATTTAGCCGACAGATCAAAGTTTGGATAAATATTGACTATTCCGGATGCTGACTAGAAAGTGGATGAAATCCTTGGTATATATACACCAGATTAATTTCGGTATGAAGATATATGTTGTGTGTTTTGGTGTGCAAAGAAAAGCAGAAAAATAGTGTGAAAGCAAAAAGACAGGTCTAGTATGTGACAAGTCAACAGCACCAAAGAGAGGAAGGATGAAGTGCAGTAGATCAGTGTATTGAACCTAACCGGAACTGAACCTCAGCATATGTGGATGCTTCTCATCAGTTCAAGGATCTTATTATTCTTCTTACAACTTGTAGACAGTGAGTCTCTTGTAGGCAGTGAGCCCTAATTGGCAAGTGTCATTTTGTATTTCTATTCTTCTAATAGAGAATACAATCTTGGGTTAATCACCTCATGGTTTTCTCCCTTAACAGGGTTTCGATGTCAAAAATATTGTGTCATGTGTATTTCCATTTCATGGTCATGTTTGCTTATTTGAATTGATGCTACATTAATTGTTAAGAAAGTTTAGAAAGTAGAAATAATTAAGATAACTGATTCACCCCCCCCCCCTCTCAGTTATCAACACAGTTCTAGAGCTGCTGCTATGCTCAAAATTTCTGGAGCTCCTTCTTTGTGAATTGTTACCTTGTTAAAAAGTTTTGGAGCTCCTGACTTCCATAACTTTGTCATCCTGTATTGTTGTCCACCATTCCATCCCATGATTCATTTTCAATGAATTCAACATCCCTATTGATCACCACTTTCTTCACGTGTGGATTGTACAATTTGTAGGCTTTGGATTCTTCACTATAGCCTATGAAAATGCATTTTCACCTTTATCATCAAATGTTTTCCTTTTCTTTTCTGGCACAAATGCATATGCCACACACCAAAATATTCTCAAGTGATGTACACTCCATTTGCATTTTGTCCATGCTTCTTGTGGAATCTTGTCACGAACAACTTTTGTGGGGCACGTATTCAATAGGTAGAATGTTGTTGCTATAGCTTCACCCCAATAGTTATTAGACAAACATTTTACCTTCAACATGCTTGCTACCATCTCTATGATGGTTCTATTTTTTTGTTCAACCACTGCATTTTGTTGTGGAGTATACCTGGCTGTGAATTGTTTCTCAATACCTTCATACTTACAAAAAATCAATAAACTCTTTGGAGATATACTCTCCCCCTTTGTCTTTTCTAAGGACTTTGATATAGTGGTTGATTTGCTTCTTAGCCAAGGCCTTAAACACCCTAAACTTTTCATATGCCTATGATTTGTTCTTCAAAAAATACACCCAGGTTTTTATACTATAGTCATCTATGAATGTCATGAAGTAAATATTTCCACCTAGGGTTGGGGTCTTGATGGGATCACACAAATCTGAATGCACTAGCTCTAATGATGCTCTTTCTCTCCTAGAATACCCTAATTATAAGTGTTGCCTATGTTGTTTACCTAGGATGCATGCTTCACACTTTCCATCGGGCTCTACAATTGTTGGTAAGACCCTAACCATGTCTTTTCTAACTAAAATACTTAAACTGGAATAACTTAAATGCCCATACCTCAAATGCCGAAGCTTGGATGGTTCTTTGATTACTGTTTTGAAGGCTGATTGTTGCAGGCCTATTGACTATGCTAGGATTTGTATTTTGAAGGGAAACATTCGATTCTTTGTCATTTGAACCACTGCAATAACTTTCTTGCTTCTGTCCTTGTCATAGATGATGCATTCTCCTTTCTCCATCAAGACTCTATAATCATTTTGGACCATCTTTCCAATGCTCAAAAGGTTATGTTTTATGCCTCGGGCATAACACATGTTATGGATCAGTCTTCTTTCACCATGATTGGTTTGAATACACACTATGCCTCTGCCCATGATTGGAAACTTCTCATTATTCACCATTTTAATTTCAGACTTGATGCTATTGTCTATGGAGGCAAATAAATTTTTGTTACCACTCATGTGGTTGCTACAAGCACTATCCAAATACCAAATCTCAGTGCTGTCATGTTCTACAAGGTTGCATACAATAAAAACTTGTGACTATTTTTCATTTTCATCCTTCTTCTCATTTGCTACATTGCAATTTTGACTCCCCTTGATCACGTTGTTTCTTTCAGCATTCACTTGCATAGTGACCATACTTGTGATAGTAGTAACATTGCACATTGCTCTTATCATAACTCTGATTTGAGCTTCTATTCTTTTTATTGTTTTGGAAGTCTGATTGGGAGGTACTAGCCTCCTTTTGACTATTTGAGTCTCCTCTTCTGGAGTTACTTCTACCTCTATCCCTTTGACCTCTTCCTCTGTCATTTATTCCTCTTCCCATGCCTCTAACATTTCATTGGGCTTTGAAGGCTTGCTCTAGGGAAGGAGCGGATCTATTTAGCCACTGCTCATGGGTTTGAAGAGAACCCATCAACTCATCAACTGTCATTTTTGAGGGGCCTTTTGCATCTGCAAAGACAATAACCATTGGGTCAAATCTAGAGGGTAAGCATCTAAGGATTTTTTCAATAATCCTCTGTTCTTCCATGGTTTCTCCATTTACCCTCAACCGGTTAATCAAGATGGAAACCCTTATGTGAAAATCTCTAACAGACCCACTTTCCTACATCTATAGGGTCTCAAAATCTCTTCTTATCAACTGAAGTTTCACTAGTCTCACCTTGTCAGTCCCATTGTAATTGTTTTGAAGTATCTCCCATGCTTCTATCAAACCAAATGATTCTATCAAGGATGTTACTACATGCTTATATAAATAAAATATGATGGTGATGTTACAATATTAGATGAGTCAACATCCAATTAAAATCTAGCAATAGATCAATACATTAGTTTGGTTATGTTTATTGGCATGGTTCTTTGACAAATTCAAACTAAAAGACTTCAATTTTATTAATTTTGATAAATTGAACAATATTTTTTTGACAATTTATATATTTTTACAAAATGTCAATTGAAAGGTAGTTAATTGAAAGGTAGTTAATTGAAAGGTAGTTAAATGATCAGTCACAGTCAAATTCCAGGGCTTTTGTTGACCTTACTAAAAAAAACCACAATATATATTTATCACGATTTATGAGATAATTAAGTATAGGTTCCACTTTTGGAGAACAGACAAGATATTTAAGCCCTGATAATCGGGACAACCACTGAGCGGGACTTACTAGACTTTTCTCTAGTTTATTCCGTCCATATAACACATCGTCCAGCCGAAACTAGTCTTCTTCTAAATTCCGGTTATTCATTGGTCTTGTCAATTACGTGTTTATGAAGAGTCATTTCTTATTGGCAATTCCGTTCATATGATAAGCAATACGGTTGAAAGTAAATAATAATTATGATAGATTTCCCCGTAATATTAAATTTGGTATATTAGTTTAAATTGTTTATAAAAGATACGTTTGCGTCGACATTTGGTAAGCTAGATTCAGAATAGTATTGTACAGAGGAATACGAAATGGAAGTCCATCCATCGAATTTTAGATTGCTGTGTACGGTTTTGCTAGTGATGGCTTATCTTTTGGAGGGAGACTGTGCTTTAGGAGTTGGCGGGCATAGTCAGAAGCCATCGATTCTGAGGAAGAATCGACTGCATGGTAGTTTTCTGAAAAACTTAAAGAGATCTCGAATCAATAATTCTGATGTTTCAAGTATAAGTTCGTACGAGACACACAGCTATACCCAGGTTATAGACCATTTTGGATACACGCCAGAAAGCTATCAAACCTTTCCCCAACGATATTTCATAGACAAGTCTAATTGGGGAGGCGCTCAAAACAATTCTCCGATATTTGTATGGTTGGGTGAGGAAGCTGAAATCACTAACGCCTTAGACATAGGCATCATGGTAGATCAGGCTCCAAACTTCAAAGCTCTTGTGGTCTACATAGAGGTAGTATATTAGTTTCTCATTATTTCCGTATTCTCTGCGTGTTATATTACAGAACCAGTTGAGTAGACTCAGTCATATTTTTTGGGCTTGCGCTTTCATAACTATGTATGTTATTAGGGCTAACTGTTGTAAGGTATGTAGCACCGATATTATGGAACATCAATGCCATTCGGGGGAAAGGAGGCGGCGTACGCAAATGCGAGCACAATGGGTTATTTCACATCCACGCAGGCCTTGGCCGATTATGCGACAGTCATTGTCGAATTGAAGAAAACATTAAACGCTGAGAATTGTCCGGTCGTAGTGTATGGTGGATCCTATGGTGGAAGTAAGTAGGGTTTCTTTCACATGAACAAAGATTCTCTGTTGGAAGTCAGTGGGATTGAGTCATTGAAATGGTATTGTGCAGTGCTAGCTGCTTGGTTTCGCCTCAAGTATCCCCACATAACAATCGGCGCCCTCGCATCATCTGCACCTATCCTTTTCCTCGACGGCATCGCTCCCGCTGATGGTGCTTACAGGGTTGCCACAAACGTTTTCAGAGTATGTTCATTAATCTCATTGAGCTTAATCTCACCATTATTTTCATTAAATTTGACTTTCAAGAATATGGTGCAGAATGTAAGCGACATCTGCTACAGAAGAATTAATGAATCGTGGGATATGATGGACAAAATGGACTGGGTAAAACTGCGAAATCTATTTAACGTTAGCCGGTAAGTAGCAATAACGCCATATGAACCTTTCATTCAGCATACTTGTAATCAAAATCTGTTGACCGGGTATGACTTGTTGGATATTGGATGTTGTTCGCATGTAAGGATTTGGAGCTATATTTAGGATTACCTTTTCTTTTTATCGTATCTTTTATATGCATTGGAACGAGTTTAGTTTTTGGTGTTTTATTTATTATTTTAAAATGGCATTAACTGCTCATTAAATCTGGATGGGAAATGCATGTAAAAAGCAGTGTAGTTCAAGTTTTATTTAGTTGTTTATTTGGGGGCTGTAAACTGTATAAAAGGATTGCCCTGTGTTGTTTGTAGAACATCACAGACAACACAGAATTATTTCCGGCAGTTATAATGTAAGCCAAAAGAACATTCATTGTCTGCAATTTTCAGATGATAATACACAGAGATTTTCTGCATATGCTGATCACTATGAATTGTGTTTTTAATTTGGCTGTAAGTAGTTTATTTTATTGAACGAGTATATGCTGCATGTAAAACTTTCTTTTCTGCTTTTGCAATTATTTTTCTGTTGGTTTAAGTAAAGGCTTGGTTTGAAAATCTTCATTACTGCAGGAGGGAGGACCTGTACACATGTCTTGAAAAGATGTACCTTATAGCACCACAGTACGATCTTGAACAAGTTATAGTAAAAGAAGTAAATACACTACCCTAACCTTCTCGCCATACCAATTTTACTGCTTATTAACTTTCTTATATTATGCAACATGGGGTTAATGCAGATCTGTAACGCCATCAATAGCCTACCGGAAGGTACAGACACTGTTAACAGGATACTTGCTGGAGCACATGCTGCAGCAAATAACTTATTCGGAGTCCTATGCTTTTATCCGGGTCCATTCATTCCTATCAGATCAGGATGGGACTGGCAGGTTTCTGAGAATTCTTTCTTTTATTAGAACGAAATGAAATCAGGTTGCCCATTTAACAGCTTTTCTTAATCCGCAGACGTGCACTGAAATGGTGTTTCCATGGAGCAATCTCCCTGGCAAGACAATGTTCCCGTATATCCCTTTTAATATCGATGTATATTCCAACCAATGCTACCTTCAATACGGAGTCCTACCACGCCAACACTGGGCAACAACTGAATTCGGAGGACACGTATGTATATTTTAATCTACTATCGAATTTTGCCGAAAAATGTTGTAGTGAAGTTATATCTCAGTCATATTTTAGTTACAGTTAAACAGACACGACAATTTGGTTTGAGATTGATTTTTATTAAGATAGCCTTGGTTGTAACTAACTTGCAGGACATAAAAAGAGTGTTGAAAGATTTTGGAAGCAATATCATTTTCTCCAATGGGTTAAGAGATCCATGGAGCAGTGGAGGGTAAGTGAATCTTCTTTTCAGATTTCATCCCCATTAATCTTTGTATTACTTTTTACCTTGTTGCTGATTTAGTTAATTGGGCATGTTGTCAATGTAATTTCAGTGTGTTGGAAAATATTTCTGAAAGCATTGTAGCTATCGTCTCTGAAGAGGGTAAGTCGGTCCAGAATGTTTATTTATTTATTTTTCAATCAAATAGAAGCAGTATAAATCTTATAAGAATTGAATGTCACGCAGGAACGCATTGTCAAGACATTTACAAAGCAAGTGCTAGTGACGATCCAGTCTGGCTGAAAGAACAACGACAAAAAGAGATAATGGTCATCCAAAAATGGATTGATGATCATAAAAACTAAATAAAATTGTTTATTCATTGGACACTGTCTTTTCAATTTTCAAAAATCATTTAGAAGTGACTATCGGAGCTCTAATAGAATGATGCAGTCCAGAACCAAGACCCCAGTTAAGGGTTGTTGGTTCAGGCAGCTCACCCAAAGAGGATACGAAAATTTCAAGAACAAAAGAACAGAGCTCAAGAAAAATAATATTCAGATTATAAGGAGTTTACATTTTACTATTAAAATGCTAATGCATACATTTAATCAGTTGTTAACTTTCATCACTTACAATCATACTGTTCAAAACCTCTACCACAGCAAGATTCACTTACTGGACCATATCTATTAGAAAAACTTTGACCTGGATATCAGAACCACACACAAACAGACGGCTCTACCAAAAATCACACTTACTTTCAATTAGACATTACAAACATATTAGAACAAGGGATCGACTAAGAGAATGTTGGCATTAAATCTGAGTGATTTGATCATGAACAAGCCTGTACATATAGGTGTATAGTTTGAATCACTTCAGGAGTCGACTCATGCACTCAAGTAGTGGTGGCAAGAAGGTTTCCACCAAGTGGCAAAGGAGTGTTGACATGTATTTTGGATGAGTTTGATGGACTTTTCAAGTCGACACATAACCACCTAAGGTGACGTAAAGCCATGTGCAAATATATTATTTAGGCTAAGTAACTAATATCAATGTTTTTCACTAACAGCCCCCCTTAAGCCTAGCTTAGGTGGGTACAAGAAGAGATGGGTCCCAGCTACTAGACCTGGTGAGGTACTAATGTACAAAGTAATCTCTCATGAAGTGGAGATTAGATAGAAAATCCTATGGGAAAAAACCTATCCTCCAAAAGAGAGAAAAGATGCATGAAAATAAATTATACAAGTGAAGAAGTACTACTTCTTTCACTGGGTACAATATATGTTCCCCACATAGGAGAGAAAATGGTGGGTTTATGAGAGCCCCCATAATACATGTCCTAGTATAGTGAGGTTGGATGCTCGACAAAGGATGTAATGTAGATCCACGAACATTGAACAATGTTCTTCCCCTTAAGAAGAAATTAAACTAATTGAAGATGCATGATATCTCCCCATTCCGAATAGGAATGTGTAGGAGGATGTATGTATGTTCCTAAATCATGTTCACACTGATCCAAGGATGATGATGCCCATTTTTTATGTCTTCGAAGATTGCTCAGGTGTTCCCATGTTGATGTTGAAGGATGCCATAATCATATCAGGTGCATGCCTAATAGATGAAGATGATGACAATCCAGAACCATGTGTAGACAGATGTAGAGCATGAATATCTGAAGAGAATAGTGGTGGTACAACTTCATCAAAACTGTCATCAAAGAGAAGACTGATGTCTTCAATGTGTGCTTCTAAATTAGAAATGTGGGACTCTACAAATAGACAAGCAATGTTAGGTAGAAGTCTGTCCCAATTAGTAATGCTAGGAAGACTGATATATTTATCCTACTACAAGGAAGTATTGGAAGCTCTTGAAGAAGCGACTCTAAAATCTAATGAAGCAATAGTAATTGGTGTGATGATTTCCTCTATGTCAACTGAACATTCTGTATCTATATCATGATGTGGGATGTTATTTGTGATCATAGCAGGATCATACAAAAAATGGACAAATATTTGAGTCTCCATATATCTCCCAAAGTTTGATCCATAATACATGTGGACATTCAATATCCATGATGGTATACAAAGCGGCATCTAGTATATGTAAACTGATTAATCTAACAAAATGATCATAAGTGTCACTTACCTTCTGAGATTGTTTACCTGGTTTAGGGATAATTCCATATGAATATGGCATGAGATTATGGTACCTGAGATGTTTCAGGATGCAAACACACCAGCACTTATAATTACCCTTTTTTAGGTTGATTACATAAGAGTGAGTATCATATCACATGATTAAGAACAAGTTAACTCCTTTAGACAATAAAATTAACACATTATGCAACCCCCTATGGTTCATTATTAGGTGACCCCCTAGTTTTGGCACTTTACAACTTAGTGTGTTTTACAGTGAAAATAGGTCCAATGCATTGGAAATTAGAAAACATTAACTTTTGAAAAAATGGTTCTCAATTTTAAGCTACCAATCAAAAGTTATTACACATTTAAGTTCTCATAAATGGCCTATTTTAATACATTTGCACAAAACATTTGAAAAAATGCACTCTGGCAAGATGAGCCTAGCCATCCAACCACTTGTTAGATGTCACGTCCCCATATTAAGACATTGTTTCAATTAAAGATTTAAACATCATGATAAGATGGAGAAGTCACCTTGCATGGTAATCACATATATAATAATATTATTGAAAAAAATATTATTTCATAAAATTAAAATATAATACTATTTATTGTATTTATGAATAATAAATATAAATACAATTATGATATTATCAATATATATATATATATATATATATATATATATATATATATATATATATATATACAATTATGATATTATCAATATATATATATATATATAGCAGTTGTAGCAAACAATGTTGTTCAGTTGGCAACAGAGGTAAAGAAAACTAATTTTGGTTGTGAGGTTATAGTAATGTCCTTCACAAGATGAGTCTATACTCATAATGATATTTATGCAAGAAGTTCTAATCCGGAAGATTAACTTAGTGAAAATTGACTAAGTGTCAAATTGTCTCAAGTAGTGTAGTGTACCTATTTATTTTGGTCCGCATTTCACCATTGTATCATATTTCCTCTTGTGGTTCTAAGGGGTTGATGTATATATATATATAAATTATTATTATAAAATAATATATAGCAGTTGTAGCAAACTATATATATATATATATATATATATATATATATATATATATATATATATAACCAAGTGATAAAAGAAAAGATATTAATCATTACAAAGGGTCGATTCCACATGCATGTCAAGGTGAGCATAAATAATTGAATTGAATTATTACATACCCCTTAGAGAGAAATCGTATACATAAGCAAAGCAATGGTAAATGATAGTTAATTACAATTGCTAAGTGAATTAGTTAAAGATATCAAGGGCAGTGGTCGCAAGGAAGAACATAAAATAGCTAACATATGCATAAGGAACAAACAACGATTATAATAAACAAAGGCAAGTAAATAAGACAAATTGTCAATAAGGACAAAGTGATTAAAAAAAGAATATGATATACTAGGGAGCATCAATTCTAGAGAGGCGATGGCATATGAAAATGCATAACTTTCCCAAGGATCGGGAGTATAAAAGGAAAATCCCCAAGCGATCCAAAGAGATGGCAAAAAAGCAGCATTCGATCACCATTGATCAACACTCATAAATATATAGGCATTGAATTGGTCAGCATCTTGGCATCATCGAAGGAGATAAAACATCATCTGGACATCATCACCCAATCAGAAAAACAATCATTCATCTCTCAATATTAAACCAAGAAGGCAAAACCAAGAAATTGGTAATTGATCCACTCTTATATATTAAATTTGAGTATACCAAAATCGCAGGCTAGCATTTAAGGCATATCTCTTTATCATTATAGCATCTTACAATCTTTAGTTTGCCACCAATCCATTATTATATTTGGAGTAAGTGCAACAAGCTACATAAAGGTATGTGAACTCTATCTTGTAAGTTATTTTCCAAACTAAGCAATTGAATTGTTTGAATATAATATAGGAATGTTATTAAAATGAGGAAATCATCATGTAAGATATGATAATATATAGAACAATTAATAGTGAGAAATAATCATATATCTTAGAGTGAAACCAGGCTACATGATTATCATAACTACTAATGCGTGAATGAATATAGAAATCTGACCATAAATTAGAAGCTGAAACATGTTAAGAAGTTATCATAGAAAAATAAGCAAATGATATAGTAAGTAGATAGAATAGGATGAATTCACATATGAATAACTGCTATGTTATCTTAATCAAGTAGAATGATCATAGAAATTTTTATCATATAAATGAATACATGGAATAGATGGAAATATAATATTATGATCATAATTATGATTAAGGCATGTGAGTGCCTATATGATGAATGTCATTCCTATAAGGGAGTAAGTTAGATATTACCAAATAATATAATCAATGAAATAGTAAAGATAAGTCTAAGTATAATCAGGGAATACCTGGGATGAGAATAAAAGCCTCATCATTAATCCACCTACACACTCTATAAGTATGAGATTGGTGGTTAGGAAAGTGGCTAGAGTCTAGCACTCGAGCTAGCAAAGTATCGCCCCTCCGAGCTAAGGGTGAAGTATTTCCAGTAGTAGCATGAAGCCCTTAGACCTAGAGAAAGGGTGAAGTATTGCTAGAAATAGCATGAAGCCCTCGAACATATGGTTGCGTAAGACCTAGATATTAGAAATGGCTTAACGCTAGGTGACCCTCGAGCTAGCAATAAGCCCCTCTAAGCCAAGCGTGAAGTATCATAGGGAGTAGCGTGAAGCCCTTGGGCCTATGATCGTGAGTCTTGTGATATCCCAAGGCACCCTCTCATAATGGGTGAGTGGTTTGATTAATGTTTGGGCTCGCGAATGTCTCTTCCGAGGTAAACCATGGAATATACATGAAGGATATGAGAAAATGTGAAATGCATATTGGTTATGATTATAAGGTTACTAACCATAAAAGGAAATATGGAAAGTATATGAATTTGAACTTTACATGTGGATATTGTGATATGTTGATATTATAAGAAGAATTAAATACTAATGTTCTTTTTACAAGTTGAAATTGTGTGCAAGGTTGTGAAAATTTTGACTTTCTAGAAAGGGACATTAAAAGTGGTATCAGAGCCATCATCCTACCATCCTATGTATACTATGTGTGCCATACATGTACTCAAGTGTATATCTTGTGATTTATGTGTATTCAATGGTTTACTTTGTGACTTATGTGTATGCATTGTAACTTTGTGTATTACGCGTATTCGCATACTCAAGTGTATACTTGATGACCTTGGGATGGTGGACGGGTCCACAGTGTAGTATGGGATGCACCGAATCCCCTTCCCAATTGTTCGACAATATACTTCATTCAAGGGTACTTGTATTCAAGTGTATGCTCTATGACTTTGGAATTGTATTCAAATATATGATCTATGACTTTTCAATTGTATTCAAGTGTGTACTTTGACTTTGCAATTTTATTCAAGTGTATGCTCTATGACTTTGCAATTGTATTCAAGTGTATGCTCTATAACTTTGCAATTGTAAGTGTATGCTCTATGACTTTACAATTGTATCCGATTGTATACTCTATGACTTTGTACTTGTATTTGAGTGGATACTTTATGATTGTATTTGTATTTTGAGTGTATACTCTATGATTGTATTTATATTTGAGTGTATACTCTATGCCTTGTAATTTAATTTGAATGTATACTCTATGATTATATTTGTATTTGAGTGTATACTCTATGCCTTGTATTTGTATACTCTATGCCTTGTATTCAAGTGTATACTCTATGACTTTGTATTTATATTTGAGTGTATACTCTATGACTCATGATTGTATTTGTATTTGAATGTATGCTCTATGACTTATGTATGCACACTTCATGACTTACTTGTATTCATGTGTATACTTCATAATCATGTGTATACTTACATGTTACATCTATGTTTCATGCCTTATGTATTGTTTATGTATACTTTGTATGCTTTGTGTATCAAGTGTACACTCTGTGTTCATGTATTGTGTGTGTATGTTTTATGTATTCCAATAAATACTTGGCGACTTATAGTGTATTTATATGTATATTTGTAATTTGTCTTTATGTGTGTACGTTGCATGCATTCATACTTGCATATGCCATGACTTATGTATGTTTCATGACTTACATGCACACTTCATGTATTTACATGTGTGCTTCACACTTCATGACTTATGTATATTGCATTAAAAGTATTTATGTGTGAATTTATGTGTTTCACAAGTACTTATACTTCATGCTTTGTGTCTTATGCGTATACTTCATGTCTCACATACACTCTCAACATGAATCTTCCCTCTTGTAACAAGCGTATCCATCTTTGAGTGTCTCCATGCTATCATATCTATAGTTTGTGAAATAATCAAAGTCTTGCTTGAATTTATCTTTTCTACAAATTCATCTCTCCCAATTTTTTCACGTCTTTCACCAATATTACTTCATCTTGAAAGAACATATTCATCTATAACACTTCTATTACCTCAATCACATCGCTATTCAAAATCAAATAAAAGATTACCAAATCTTCTTTGATCATAAATTTTCTCTCAATGATATCCTATAATCAATTACTCCTCAAGAATATGGCTCTCCTCAGTTTCAAGGTCAAGATACAAGATGATGAGCATAAGACTGAACCTCATAATTAAGGATCAAGATGTCTTCATCATTCATTAGAATATTCAAATCTTCTTTAGCATTGCAAATATTTTCATTTCTCAAAACCACATCTTCATCTATGATAATTACATCACATTATTATTCAAAACATTAAAGAAATGCTTAGCTATGCATTTGTGCTTCTTAGACCTTTCAAGTATTCTTTGGTTACAAATTCTCTTTCATGGAATCACAATTGTTTTCTCTAAAGTATGTTCATCCGGAATCAAAAAACCATGACTTTGTCTCAACACATTGAAGGAAAATGTTAAAGTGCAAGGTAATGAAAGAACTCATTGTGATTGCTTGAGGACAAGCAATTTTGAGTCAGGAGGGCTGTCATGTCCCCATATTAAGACATTGTTTAAATTAAAGATTTAAAAATCATGATAAGACGGAGAAGTCACCTTGGATGGTAATCACATATATAATAATATTAAATAATATTATTTCATATAATTAAAATATAAATTATTTATTGTATTTATGAATAATAAATATAAATACAATTATGATATTATCAATTTTTATATTATTATAATTATAATAATATATTATAAAATATGATATATAAATATGAATATTGATATGAACATAAATATTGTTGATATGAAATTAAAGTATGATCGTATATATATATATATATATATATATATATATATATATATATATATATATATATATATATATATATATATATATATATATATATATAACCAATTGATAAAAGAAAAGACATTAATCATTGCAAAGGGCCGATTCCACATGCATGTCAAGGTGAGCATAAATAATCAAATTATTACATACCACTTAGAAAGAAATCATCTACATAAGCAAAGAAAAGGTAAATGATAGTTAATTACAATTGCCAAGTGAATTGGTTACAGATATCAAGGGCAGTGGTTGCAAGGAAGAAGACAAAATAGCTAACATATGCATAAGGAACAAACAATGATTATAATAAACAAAGACAAGTAAATAAGACAAATTGTCACTAAGGACAAAGTGATTAAACAAATAATATAATATACTATGGAGCGCCAATCCTAGAGAGGTGATGGTCTATGAAAAGACAACTCTCCCAAGGATCAGGAGTATAAAAGGAAAATCCCCAAGTGATCCAAAGAGATGGAAAAAAAATATCATTCGATCACCATCGATCATCACTCATAAATATATAGGCATCGAATCGGTTAGCATCTTGGCATCATCAAAGGAGATAAAACATCATCTGGACATCATCACCCAATCAGAAAAACAATCATTCATCTCTCAATATTAAACCAAGAAGGCAGAACCAAGAAATTGGTAATTGATCCACTCTTATATATTAAGTCTAAGTATACCAAAATCGCAGGCCAGCATATAAGGCATATCTCTTTATCATTATAGCATCTTACAGTCTTCAATCTATCACTAATCCATTATTATATCTAGAGTAAGCATAGAAAGCTACATAAAGGTATGTGAACTCCATCTTGTAAGTTATTTTCCAAACTAAGCAATTGAACTATTTGAATATAATATAGGAATGTTAGTAAAATGAGGAAATCGTCATGTAAGATATGATAATACATATAATGATTAATAGTGAGAAATAATCATATATCTTACAGTGAAATCAGACTACATGATTATCATAGTTGTTAATGTGTGAATGAATATAGAAATCTGATCATAAATTCGAAGCTAAAACATGCTAAGAAGTTATCATAGAAAAATGAGCAAATGATATAGTAAGTAGATAGAATAGGATGAATGCACATATGAATAACTTCTATGTTATCTTAATCAAGTAGGATGATCATAGAAATTGTTATCATATAAATGAATACATGGAATAGATGGAAATATAATATTATGATCATAATTATGATTAAGGTATGGGAGTGCCTCTATGATGAATGTTATTCCTATAAGGGAGTAAGTTAGATATTACCAAATAATATAATCAATGAAGTAGTAAAGATAAGTCTCATAAGTATAATCAAGGAATACCGAGGATGAGAATAGAAGCCTCATCATTAATCCACCTACACACTCTATAAGTATGAGACTGGTGGTTAGGGAAGTGGATAGAGTCTAGCACTCGAGCTGGCGAAGTACCACCCCTCCGAGCTAAGGGTGAAGTATTTTTGGGAGTAGCGTGAATCCCTTAGACCTAGGGAAAGGGTGAAGTATTTCTAGAAGTAGCATTAAGCCCTTGAACCTATGGTTGTGTATGACCTAGATATTAGAAATGGCTTAACGGTAGGTGACCTTTGAGCTAGCAATAAGCCCCTTCGAGCCAAGGGTGAAGTATCATTGGGAGCAGTGTGAAGACCTTGAACCTATGGCCATGAGTCTTGTGATGTCCCAACGTGCCCTCTCATATTGGGCGAGTGGTCTGATTAACGTTTGGGCTCGCGAATGTCTCTCCCGAGGTAAACTATGGAATAGACATGAAGGATATGATAAAATGCGAAATGCATATTGGTTATGATTATAAGGTCACTAACCATAAAAGGAAATGTGGAAAGTATATGAATTTGATCTTTACATGTGAATATTGTGATATGTTGGTATGATAAGAAGAATTGAATACTAATGTTCTCTTTTTACAAGTTGAAATTGCATGCAAGGTTGTGAAAATTTCAACTTGCTAGAAAGGGACATTACATTAGAATCACAATGAAGTTAAGATTACAAAGGTTTTGATTGTGAGGGGGAATTGGCCTCCTACAAACTTGGGCCTCACCCTTCATCTTTGACCGACAAAGATACAAGGGTTTATTAAAACCAATAATCCTTCAATTTAATTTCTCCTAATTTTTAAACTTGCCCCCACCCCCAAAAAAATGCATTTTATATCATAGTTCTTTTTGGACATTTAAAATGCCTATTTTAATATAAAAAACATAATTCTAAATGATTTTTTACAAAATAACAAAATTTAGAAGCCCATGAATTAGGGAAAATGGGGGAAAAACAAGCAGGGGTGGCCAAATAGCAGGGAGATGGTGGTACTTGGATGAAGAATGGTATCTAATTGCTTGTGATTGTAGCATGGTCTCCTTACACACTGAGCATGGAGTTCAGACTTTGATTTCCTCTTCACTATGGGTATTTGGGTAGAAATCCCAAACAAAATGCAGGGCCATTCAAGTTGGGGTTTCTCCACTCAATAGCACATAGAGGAGTCTCCTTGTAGGTAGCATAGGTGAATTTCTACAAACAAGGGCATTCTGCCACACAATTGTCTAATTTCAATGCCACATAGTGTTGGAGTTGACTCCTAATCTAACCCAACCTCCTCACCTATACATTTTTCACGTTGTATTTGCAATATTTGATTTCCTATTTAATTGTGTGTAGGGTTGATTTTGGTTTGAATAGGGTATCAGAGCAGTTCTAAGCTCATTTTCTAGTTTGGTTCAAAGGCATGAAGAGTGTTGAAATTTGCTAGTTGAGGATTTGAGTTGAGGGTTTCAATTGTTGCTCTGATACCATATTAGAATGAAGGATCTACTAAGAGAATGCTGGCATCAAATGAGAGTCAATTGATAATGATCAAGCATGTACATATAGGTGTAGATTTTGAGTCACTTCAGGATTCAACTCATGTACTCAAGTAGTGGTGGCAAGGTTTTCACAAAGTGGCAAAGGAGTGGCAACATGTATCTTAGATGAGTTTGATGTACTCTCCAAGTTGAAACATAACCAACTAAGGTGGATTAAAGCCATGTGCAAATATATTACTTAGGCTAAGTAAGGAATATCAATGTTTTGCACTAACAAAACATACTTGAATCTTCAAAGCTTTGTATTCAAACTCAACCAAAATGATAGTAACCTACATATTTACAAAAGTTATGAGTTAGATGATGATTTGGTATCCTACAGACATTGTTTTACCATAATTCATACCAAAATTATTTAGAAATCTCCCTACAAAAATAGACGGGCCTCTATCCAATAGATCTCTTTTCACAATAATCTTGAATCCTTCTTTTCATATACCTTCTCTCTCATATTTCAACTAGGACTCTATTTCTCCTTCGATTTTCCTCCTCCTCTCCAAAATCACCATTCACTATTTGATAAAGATTGATTGTTGCCTCCCCATTGATTCTCCACTAGCCACCCCATGATAAATAAAGAAACTACCAACTTAAGACATTCCACTATCCACCATGAATTTTAAAATGCTGAATGTGTAGCCTCCTTCCTTAATATCCACTAGCTTAAATTAAATAAAAGCTAATATCTCTAGCATGGACACTATTCCAAGTAACTTCAACCTATTTTGGAAGTCGTGAAGAAATAAACTTTGATTCACTCCATATTTGTTGCCTCACCTTCATGCTAAATTTGGATACTTAGGAAGGGGTCCCATAGAACTACTAGAGGATTTTTTTGTGGAGCAAGGGGCCTCATGAAGCCAAACAAAATGCTACTTCATAAATTATAATATTTTCCTCTAAACTAGGAGCCCCCATTTTTTATTTTGTTGATTTTGAGCAAGTGCATTGAAGGTGGGGCTAAAACTTTCATCCACCAGCTTAGGGATTTTTCTACCAATTTTTAGATTCCTTCCATTTAATTTAGGAAATATTTTGGTTAGACATTTTTTTATTTGATTGTTTTTAATCTATTTCTTTGTAGGTCATAAAAAATCTTTGCTAAATCATTTAGGATTAAACTAAAAACCTCATAAGACCATCTTTAATAAATTTTGGAGCTTAAAGTTTTAAGCCTACCTGCAACAACAAAATTCATGGGACCACTTGTTTTAAAATGCTCCTAAAAATTTCAGCAACACTACTGAGATAATTTAGGAAACCCCCCTCTATGGGACCATAGTCTTAGTCCAAAAATGTCATAAAGAGAATAATTTTACTCAAAAATACTAAAATAAAATCAAACAAAAGATCATAACAACAAAAATTAGACATGGGTGACTAGCACCATGTTATGCTCTTGCATTTAACTCACCAAGTAAGAAAAATGTTCCATAATTTTAAAACTTTAAACATTTGGAGAATCTTAGGACTGAAATCCCATCTTTGCATTTTATATAAAGAATCTCTTCGTCCTTCTTTCATCATTTATTGTACATCTAAACACTCATTTACTCCTACACTTGTCTCTCCTTCATAACAAGGATACAAATCTTTCATTTTAAAAATTGGTGAAATATTTAGTCCTTCTGGAAGCTCTATCTCATAAACACTTACAAATTCCTTCAAGACCTAACATGGTCCTAGTACCTTCCATTTTAACTCAACATGAATCCATTCTATAAATCTCTCCTCCTGTACATGAGCAAATATCAAATCCCCAACTTGAAATTTATGTACTTTACTCTTATAATCAACATGTTTAGTGTCCTCTCTTGAGTGATCTTTCACCTCCTTAATTTTTTTTGCTTACCTTCAATACCATTTCTTTCCTTACCATTTGGAATTTTCAATCGACTTGACCCATGTGGATCACTCCTACCTTCCCTTATTACCTTTCAACAACAATTGTTTGTCTATGCTCAAACATACTATATGATTGCTTTTTATTTCGAATTTTTCCTTCAATGAGCTTTAAGTAAATTTGTTTCCATCCTTCACAATGCTATACATACTTTTTCTTCCATCATAGATAGCCTATCTATCAAAGTGCAAGGGTCTACCCAAGAGAATGTGATGAGCATCCATGGGTATTAAATCACACATAATATCATCTTTTTAGTTACCAATCTGAAAATTAACTAAGCACTGCTCACCTACAATTAATTGATGTCCTTTTTGTAGCCATGATACTTTGTATGGGTTAGGGTGCTTAATCTTCTTCAAATTGAGTTTCTCCACCATTTCTTGAGACACTAAATTATTTGTATTTCCACTATCCACAACTACTTTGCACCATTTTCTACTTGATTTGGACAAAGTCCTAAATAAATTTCTTTGTTGTTAAGGTTTTTGTTTCTCCTTCTTCAATTTTAGTAACGCTCTCTTGAACTTCAACGATTCTCCATGTTTTGGTTATTCTATATGTTAAGGCAATGCAACACTTTATGCATCTTCTTGTGCAACATTATTTGTAGCCAAACTCTTTTTACTATTGTCTTTTTGTATTTGAGGACATTCAAATGTCCTATGCCCATGTTCTTCACATTGGTAGCATGAGCCTGTAAAACCTCTTCCTCTACCTCTTCCATAATTAACCCTTCTTCTAGAGAAATCTCCTCTTCCTCTTGTAAGTTGATTGAAATTATTATTTTGTGAAGTACCAATTTCTTATTCACATGCTTGTGTTTCTCTACTACTATTTGCTTATTCTTTTCCAATAGATGACCTTCCTCCTCCTATTGAATTATTTTGTTATCTTTTAGACAACTACTCTTCTACCTATAAAGCACATTGATAAACTTCCTCTATACTTCTAAAGTCTAACAAACTAATTCATCTTGGATGTTAAAATGTAGTCAATTTACATACCTTGCTATCTTTTTTGGATCATCTTCTATGTGCCCAACCCTTATACTGAGCTTCTACATCTCCTCAATATATTCATTTACATCTTCTTCCCTTTATCTCAAGTTTTGTACTTTTGAATAAACTCAACTGATAATCTAAAGGTAAGAATCTTTCCTTCAGTTTTGAGATCATTTTACTCTAAATTTTAATTTTCTCTTTCCATTTTCTTTGACTTTTATTTTGTATAAAGTCCCACCATAAAGTTGCATGGCCTTTTAACCTTGTGCAAGAAATTTTTTCCAGGATTCTTCTATAGTTTCATAGTTAAAATATCTCTAAGTCTCAGCTATCTAATCTATGAGTTCTTCACTATTCAAGCTTCCATTGTAATAAGGCATAGCTAACTTAGAAGTACTCACAATCTTCATGATGGATTTGATAAATATGGTCTCGGTAACATCCTCCACTTCTTCTTCATATCATTGAGCTTTTTGAGTCACCTCTCCCACTTCATCACTCACATCTTATAGATGAACTCCCCTCCTTTGGGCTATCTCTATTGCAACCAATCTTTCTTGGATCTCCCTCATTCCTTGAGCTAAATCTATAGTTCTGGGTGCTCCTACTCTACCATGCTATCTACCAACACCCCACCTAAAGTCCATTTGTATCTAACATCTTTCCCCACACTAGTAGAGCTCTTTTCACACTCAACCCAAGGAAGGATGTTGCTCTGATACCAATAGATGTAGTCTAAAAACAAGAACCCAGTTAATGGTTGTAGGTTTAGGAAGCTCGCCCAAGGAGGATTAGGAAATTTCAAGAACAAAATAATAGAGCTTAAGAAAAATAATATTCAAACTATAAAGAGTTTACATTTTACTATTAAAATATTGATGTGTACAATTAATCAGTTGTTAACTTTCATCAAATACACTCTTTCAAAACCTCTCCCACAACAAGATTCACTTACTGGACCATATCTATTAGAAAAACATTGACCTAGATATCAGAACCACAGACAAATAGATGACTTTACCAAAACTCATGCTTTCTTTCTAGTCTTTCTAGACCATCTTCTATGTGTGCAACCCTTATACTAAGCTTGTAGAACTCCTCAGTATATTCCTTTACATTTGCTTCCCTTTATCTCAAGTTCTATACTTTTGAATAAACTGAACTGATAATCGAAAGGTAAGAATTTGGCCTTTAGTTTTGAGATCATTTTACTCTAAGTTTTAATTTTCTCTTTTCTTTTTCTTATCCTTATAGTTTATATAAAGTCCCACCATAAAGTTGCATGGCTTTTTAACCTTGTGCAAGCAAATTTAACCTTCTAAGATTCTTCTATAGTTTCATTGTCAAAATATCTCTCCGTCATAGCTATCTAATCTATGAGTTCTTCACTATTCAAGCTTCCATTATAATAAGGTGTAGGTAACTTAGGAGTAGTCCCATTCTTCATGATGGCCCTAAGAAATATGGTCTCAGCAACATCCTCCACTTCTTCTTCATATCCTTGAGCTTCCTAAGTCACCTCTCCCACTTCATCACTCACATCTTCTAGATGAACTCCCCTCCTTTGGGTTGTCTTTATTGTAGCCAATCTTACTTTGATCTCCCTCATTCCTTGAGCTAAATCTATAGTTTTGGATTCTCCTACACTCCCATGCTATCTACCAGCACCCCACCTAAAGTCCATTTGTATCTAACATCTTTCCCAACATTAGCAAAGCTCTTTTCACACTCAACCCAAGGAAGGAACTTGCTCTGATACCAATTGATGTAGTGCAAAACCAAGACCCTAGTTAAGGGTTGTTGGTTAAGGCAGCTCACCCAAAGAGGATAAGGAAATTTCAAGAACAAAAGAACAGAGCTTAAGAAAGATAATATTCAAATTATAGAGTCTACATTTTACTATTAAAATACTGATGTGTACAATTAATCAGTTGTTAACTTTCATCACATTCACTCTTTCAAAACCTCTCCCACAACAAGATTCACTTACTGGACCATATCTGTTAGAAAAATGTTGACCTAGATATTAGAACAGACAAATAGACAACTTTACCAAAACTCATGCTTCCTTTCAACTAGACATTACAAACATACTTGAATCTTCATATCTTTATATTCAAACACAATCAAAGCTACAACAACCTATAGATTGATGCTAGCTATGACTCAGATGATGATTTAGTATCATCTAAACATTGCTTTGCCACAGTTCCTACCAAAATCATTCAGAAATCTCCCTTCAAAAATAGACAAAAAAATCTATCCAATAAATCTCTTTTCACAAAAATCCTTAAACATTCTTTTCGTATGCCTTCTCTCCTATTCCAAGTAAGGTCATCAAAAGGCTCGGTGCAGGGGACAATCATAGAAGAAGAAAAGAAGGTTAATCCGGGTATTTTACAGTATGTTTTTGTTTTTTTGGCTGGGAGCCTTAGCTCACTGCTATGATGGTTGATTTCATTTATCTTTTATTTTTACTTTTGTAAATTTTTCTTTCAGATGTAGTGAACTTGTTTCATTAATACAATATAGGTGTATGCTTACACTTTTTTATTAAAGAGAAGACTCCATTTCTCCTTCGATTTTTCCCCTGCTCTCCAAAATCACCATTCCCTATTTGATAAGGACTGATTGTCACCTGCCCATTGATTCTCTACTAGCCACCCTATGATAATTAAAGAAATGGCCAGCTTAAGATATTCCACTATCCACCAAGAATTTTGAAATGGTGAATGTGTATGCTCCTTCCTTAATAGCCACGAACTTAAATTAGATAAAAGCTAATATCTGTAGCGTGGCCACTATTCTAAGTAACCGCCACCTAATTTGGAAGTCGTGAGGAAATAAAATTTGATTCACTCCATATTTGGTTGCCTCCCTTCATGCTAAAGTTGGATACTTAGTCAAAAAGTGTCGTAAGGAGAATAGTTTTACTCAAACATGCTAGAATAAAATTTGAACAAAAGATCATAACAAAGAAAATTAGGCTGGAGTCACTAGCACCCTGTTATGTTCCTGCATCATAGAACTTTTTGATATTTTGGTAGTGTTAGGCCATATAAGCATAATGGAATTTTAGTGTTAGGCCATAAAAACATAATGGAATTTTAGATTGTAATTAATGTTGGTTGTGTATAAGAAAATTTTAGATTGTAATTGATGTTGCATTGTGTATGATGTTAAAATAAGAAAAATCAGATTTGTCTTTGTCTGTTGGGAATGTTTCCTAACATTTTCTGCATTATTTTTTTTTCTGTTTGGGGAAGTTTCCCATCTTAACTTTTAGTTTACTTTTCAGTATGTTTTATGATATATTTCATTTTTCTTTCAATAAAGTTGGATGAAGACATTTTTGCATCAAGCATATCAAATTTCTTCTCTGTCTCTCTTGTTTTAAGTTATATATTTTTTTTCTGGTTTATTTTTTGTGTACTGGTATTTGTTTTTAGTTTAATCTTTTCTAACATATGGTATCAGAGCCAAGTTCAAAATGACAACAAATGTTAATAGTACACAGCTACAAATTCCTAAATTTAATAGGAAATGCTATAATTTTTGGAGTTTTCAGATGAAAATTTTGTTTAGGTCACAGGAGCTATGGGATCTTGTGTAGAATGGGTATTCAGAACTAGCAGATGCAACAACATTAGTAGCCCTCACACAAAATGCAAGGGATTTACTGCGTGATAATCGGAAAAAAGATCAGAAAACATTATTCTTCATAGTGCAGGGTCTTGATGAAACTCTCCTTCCAAGAGTTACAGCCACTTCGAAGGCCAAAGAAGCATGGGATCTCCTTACACAATCATTTCAAGGTATAGAAAAAGTAAGAACAGTTCGCCTTCAAATGTTTAGAAAAGATTTTGAAATTTTACAAATGTCAGATTCAGAAAGTTTAGGAGATTTCTTTACTCGTACAGTGGGTATAGTTAATCAGATGATATCAAATGGTGAGGTTGTGAATAATCTAAAAATTGTCGAAAAGTTTTTAAGAAGTTTGCCTGAAAAATATGATCCTGCAGTTATAGCTATTGAAGAATCAAAAGATCTAACACCTTTATCTGTAGATGAGCTTATGGGTTCATTGTACACACATGAGCATAGAATAAATAAATCAACAAAGGAGCCACTTGAGAAAGCTTTAAAGAGCAAGGTATCCTTGAAAGAAAAAGAAATAGCACTAGAATCATCTTCAACACAAAGAGAAAGAGGTAGAAATTCAAGAGGAAGAGGAGGATGTTTTCAACAAAGAGGCAGAGGTCAAAGAGGCAATAGAAGTGATGAAGAAAATTGTGGTTACACTCAAGCAAGAGGTAGAGGCAGAGCAAATTTTTAGCAAAGAGGTAGAGGTTTTCAGATGTATGATAAATCATCTATTCAATGTTATTACTGTAAAAAGTATGGACATTTTGCAGCTGAATGTAAGAAAAAGATTGCAGATGAAAGTAAACAAGAATCCCAATATGTAAATGAAGGTGAAGGGCAGGAAGGATATGTCTTGCTAACATGCAGCACAAAGGAGGAAGTAAATGATGACAAATGATATGTTGATAGTGGGTGCAATAATCATATGATAGGGCACAAAGAAATATTTTAGAATTTGGATGAGTCCATCAAATCTGAAGTCAAGATGGGAAATAATACAATTGCACCGGTCATGGGGAAAGGGAAGATATCACAACAAGACAAGGTGAGAAAAAATATATTGGTGATGTATTTTATGTACCAGGCTTAAAGCATAACTTGTTAAGTGTAGGTCAACTTGTGCAAAAAGGCCACACTGTCAAATTTGAAAATGGTTCATGCATTATTGTTGATGGTAAAAACAAGCTGATAACCAAAATACCCATGACTAGTAATAAGATGTTTTCCCTTAGTATCAGAAACAATATGCATTTAAGTTTCAGTGCTCTTGTAAAAGACACACAGTGGTTATGGCATCTTAGGTTTGGTCATTTGAATTTTGTTGGACTAAATCTTTTGCATAAAAAGAACATGGTAATAGGTTTACCATTTATCCAAAGACCAGATGAAGAATGTGAAGGTTGTATTGTTGGAAAGCACCATAGAGAACCCTTTCCAGTAAGGAATTCTTGGAGAGCTTTAGAGCCATTAGAGCTAGTTCACTCAGATCTATGTGGACCAATTGAGGTTGCTTCATTATCTGGTATGAGATATTTTTTGAAATTTATTGATGACTATAGTAGGAAACTCTGGGTGTACCCTTTGAAAAATAAATCCGATACTTTCAATAAATTTAGAGAATTTAAAGAATTAGTTGAGAAGCAAAGTGGTTATTTTCTCAAAATTTTAGGGACTGATAGGGGTGGAGAGTATATTTCACATGATTTTCATAATTATTGTATTGAAAAGGGCGTAAAAAGGCAGCTAACAACAAGGTATGCACCTCATAAAAATGGTGTAGCTGAGAGAAAAAATAGAACAATTTTAGATATGGTAAGGAGTATGCTTAATGTTAAGAATTTACCTAAAGTTTTTTGGGCAGAAATTGTTTGTTGTGCAAGTTATATTTTGAATAGATGTCCTACAAACTTAGTTTGGGGCATGACACTAGAAGAAGCATGGGGAGGATACAAACCCTGGGTAGATCATTTAAGAATTTTTGGTTGTATTTCTTATTCTCATGTTCCAGATGCACTTAGAAAGAAATTGGATGATAAGGTAGAAAAATGTATCTTTGTTGGATATAGTGAAGAATCCAAGGCATACAGGTTGTACAATCTAGAGACAAAAAAAATGGTGATAAGTAGAGAAGCAAATTTTCTTGAAGATCAGGAATGGCGTTGGAAATTGGAAGAGAAATATCAACAAGTTGACATTGAAGATGAAGCTACAAATCAACAACAAAATTTAGTTGTTAACAAAGGAGCCAGAGCCAGTAGTTATAGCATTCAACAATCTGCATTAAGAAGAAGCTCTTCTTCATCAGAAGGCAGTCTTTTTCCACCAAGTCATAGACATGTTTCATCAAGTAGTTCTTCATCATCCACATCAGACTCTCCAAAAAGGTGGCAGAAATCAAGGAGTATGTCTGACATATATCAAGAGACAACATAGGTATATGAAGATATTTGTCATTTTGCATTTTTTGCTGATAGTGATCCCGTTACATTTGAAGAAGCTATAACTGATAATAAATGGATTAAAGCTATGAATGAAGAAATTGTAGCCATAGAAAAGAATCAAACTTGGGAAATTGTAGATCTCCCTAAGCATAAGAAGCCAATTGGAGTAAAGTGGGTGTATAAAACAAAGTACAATGAGCAAGGTAAAGTGAATAAATACAAGGCCAGGTTGGTAGTGAAGGGCTACAAAAAAAAATTAGGTATTGATTATAATAAAGTTTTTGTACCTATTGCTAGAATGGATACTATTCACATGATTTTAGCTCTTTTAGCACAAAAGGTTTGGAAAGTCTTTTATATGGATGTAAAATCAGCATTCTTGAATGGTGTATTGGAGGAAGAAATTACATTGAGCAACCACCTAGTTTTGAGATTAAAGGTCAAAGAGGTAAGTGTTCAAAATAAAAAAAGATTTGTATGGTTTAAAGCAAGCACCTAGAGTTTGGTATGAAAGGATTGAATCATATTTTATTAAAAATGGTTTCGAAAAATGCCCTTATGAGCCCACCTTATTCATAAAACAAAATCAGCAAGGAGATGTTATGATAGTTTGTATTTATGTTGATGATTTGCTTTATACTGGAAATAATGAAAACATGCTTAGAGAATTTTTAGTGGCAATGAAGAGTGAATTCAAGATGACTGATCTTGGTTTGTTGCACTATTATGTTGGTCTTGAAGTAACACAAAATAGTGATAGAATTTTCATTTCACAAGAAAAATATGCAAATGATATTTTGAAAAGGTTCAAGATGGAAAATAGCAAACCAACAATTACACCTATTGCCATGGGTGTGAAGTTGAGCAAAAATGATGAAAGCAAAAAGGTAGATTCTACTTTGTATAAAAGTTTGGTTGGTAGTTTAATGTACTTAACTACAACAAGACCAAATATCATGTATGCAGTAGGCTTGATAAGCAGGTTCATGGAGGATCCACATGATACTCATCTACAAGTAGGTAAAAGAATACTAAGGTATGTGAAAGGGACTGCAAATCATGGAATTTTTTATGAAAAGAAGGGTGTTCTAAGGTTAACTGGTTATACAGATAGTGATTGGGCTGGAAATCAAGATGATAGGAAAAGTACTTCTAAGTATGCTTTTAATCTTGGGTCAGGTGTAATTTCATGGTCTTCAAAGAAACAACTCATTGTTGCATTGTCCTTAGCAGAAGCAAAATATGTGGCAGCCACTTCAGCAGGTTGTCAAGCAGTTTGGTTACGAAGGCTGCTTGAAGCATTGATGCAGCCCCAAATGCAAGAAACAATTATATTTTGTGATAATCAATCAGCCATTGCACTTTCTAAAAATCCAGTCTTTCATGGACGAAGCAAGCATATAGACATCAAATTTCATTTCATCAAAGAGCTGGTTAAAAATAATGAAATCAAACTTTTTTATTGTAGGTTCAAAGATTAGGTTGCTGACATTTTGACAAAACCTTTGAAAGAAGAAGATTTCAATGGACTGAAGAATCTTTTAGGGATGAGAAGTTGTCCCACAAATCAGATTTTTGGGAGGATGTTAAAATAAGAAAAATCAGATTTGTCTTTGTCTGTTGGGAATGTTTCCCAACATTTTCTAGATTATTTCTTTTCTGTTTGGGAAAGTTTCCCATCTTAGCTTTTAGTTTACTTTTCAGTATGTTTTATGTATATATTTCAGTTTTCTTTCAATAAAGTTGGATGAAGACATTTTTGCAGCAAGCATATCAAATTTCTTCTCTGTCTCTCTTGTTTTAAGTTATATATTTTTTTTCTGGTTTATTTTCTGTATACTGGTATTTGTTGTTAGTTTAATCTTTTCTAACATATGAGAATATTCATTATACAAAAGCAATACATGTAGATATTTAAAGAGTGGAATTCAATTATAATATTGGTAAGAGTTGTGTAGAATGAACATTTTTTTGTTTTGATTTTTCTATTCATTTATTTTTTAGATATTTTATCCTTGGGATTATAATGGAGTATTTAATAATATGAAAAGTAAAATATATCTTTAGTATGAAGGTTAGAGAGTAATTATATTAATATTTTTTTCGTAGGTATTGGGGATAAAGTGTGAAATGGATCAGGTTTATTATTAAGGGATGGAAAATTGGGTAAAAAATATTAAATTTATAATCCTTCGGATTTTAATGGAGTATTTAATAATGGAAAAAATAAAATATATCTCTAGGTATGAAAGGTTTAGAAAGTAATTATATTACTATTTTTTTGTAGGTATTGGGGATAAAGTGTAAAATGGATCAGGGGTTATTATAAAGGGATGGAAAGTTGGGGGAAAAATAATAAATTTAGCATTCATGATTCCAAGAAGAGGGATTGGTAATGTTATTTATATAGGGATTATATACATATTTATTTATTCTTATGTGGATGAAATGATGAAAAGTGTTTGTACACCACACAAGAGATACATGCTTGATTAAAAAATACATAGATTTGATCTATATGTACACATTGTAGGATAATTTTATAAGGTAAATGTGAAATGACAACTATGTATTTGATCTATGTACACTTATAAAAGTGTTTGTATACCACCTAAGGGGGTGCCATACAACATATTTAGAAAAACAACTGATGCAGGGACTTCCGGAGGTCATAACTTTTGACTCGGATGTGGGTTTTCTACGAAATTTTACAGGTGGATGCGTTATGAGGTGGCCAGTGGTTTCCAAACCGCCCTAGCGGGTTGGACCTCGTCTTGGCACTTTTTTGGGGCTTCAAACTTTCATCTTGGCCCTCAAAATGGCAAATTAGTGTTTTTTTCTAGTTTTTTAAAAGTTGCTTTTTCTAATAACTCGAAACTCATGTTTCGAATTTAGGATGTTAGTTGGTTTTTCGTCCTACCTTAGCTTTATGAGCTTTTTGAGAAAAAACTGGATTCTCAAGATATGATTGTAAAATTACCTAAAATGGCAAAATCTGACAATTGTCGAAATCTGCCAAAAAAGGTAATTTTTTGTTTTTTTTGTTTTCTTAGATATAAGAGAGTTTTCTCTCATTGTAGCAGGAGAGTTGAGGAATAGAAATTTTGTTATGTTTCAGCTTCCAAATTTTTGTCTCTCATGTTTAATGGCACAATTCTGTTGAGTGTATGTTGTGTGCTACATCAACAACCTTTACTTTTTTTCACCATTTTATTATTTTTGGAAATTAATAGACATTCTTTAAATGATTGCATCATAATAGAACTAAAGAGAATTTTTTACTTTTTGAGTAGATAATTTCTAGTTTCTTGATCTCCACATGTAAATGAAGTCAAACATGACCACATGTTCACATCAAATAGTTGCTTTTTAAGTTATATATTTTACTTTAGGGATCAATGTCAAATTATTATAATATAAAAATACTTTTAATATATTTTATTTTATTTATCTCATATGGAAATTTATTCAAGACTTTTCATTTCGATATGGTGTGATAGTGGTGGTAATGAAATGTTTCAGTTGCATATGTCATAATTTAACTAGAAATAGTTATACAAAAATGTCATTAAAGAATAGGCACCCAAGATATATATATATATATATATATATATATATATATATATATATATATATATATATATATATATATATATATATATATATATATAATTAAGAATTGTGTTTTAGAAGGGATAATAAAAAATAAGATGTGGTGGTAGAAATGAAATTAGGAGTATTATTTAAGACACTATAATCATAAGTTATATAGAATAAGTTTAATAAGAAAATGGTCCACGATATTGTCTTAATGTCTAATTGGAAAGATTATAGTATAAACTAAACCTTGTCCTAACCATTTAACCAAGTTAGTCAATATGGATAGAACCCAACTTGGATCATGCCATTTTCCACTATATGTCTTAATATCTAATTTCAAAGATTATAGTACACAAGTTAAGTGAACTAAACCTTGACCTAACCATTTAACTAATTTATTCCATATGGTTATAACCTAACTTGGATCATGTCATTTTACACGATAATGCCTTAATGTCTAATTTGAAAGATTATAGTATAAAAGTTAAATGAACTAAACCTTGTCCTAACCATTTAACCAATTTAGTCCATATGATCAGAACCCAACTTGGATCATGCCATTTTCCCTACTAAGACATAATTTTGTTTGTGTGATCTTGTTTCTCCCTACATAAGAAATTATAATCATGCCTAATAGCCTATGCATAAACTTTTAATTTCTCACCTAAGATTACATACTTGTAGACAAATCTTAGGATGTTCTAATACTGTCAAGAAGAATCTTTCAAGCAATTATCTAAGTAGTATCACAAGAGAAATTCAATAATCTAAGCAGTATCACAAGAGAAATTCAATAGCATTTCAAATTAAAATTATAGACATAAAAAGGGTATTTGAACTACTTGTGAAAATTTCTCAAAATAAAACTCACAAAATGTGGAGGCATGGCCAAGGCACATGAACTATTTCTCAAAGTGTTATAAAGAAATGTGATCTAATAAAATGATATGATTGTAGGATATGCACAAAATAGTTTATTATTTTTTTAATTAAAAATATATTTACTCATTCGTGCAGACTTAATTCCAGCGGTCTTGTCCATGCCAAGAAATAGATTGGCCATCTTTCAGTCCTTATAGCTCCTTCAATGAGGTGGATGTCATCGTCGCCATGTTGCATAAAGAAATGTACACAATATCACACCTCATCCCACACATCAAGAAGCGGTGACGCCATCCATGCCCCCAAGAATCCAGCCTATTTAACCACTTCTCAGTAACTTTACCTTTCATTCTTCACAAGCTTCTGGCCTCCCTTTCATTGGCTCCCTTAGTAGCTTAATAATGGTGACATGGGAGACAAACCCACGCGTCCTCCTCCTATCTATGGTAGGGGAACCCACTTCTCTAGGTGTGGTAAATACACTATATACGAAGGAAATCTTTGAAATCGACTGGAACAATGTGGAGTTTATAGTTCGATGTGTACTGGGTTACTACCTCTTTCAGTCTGTAGATAAGCAAGTGAGGGGGTCAGAGATTGCTTCGACGTTTATCTCGAATCTATTCGATATCTTGTAGGATTATGAATATGTTCAGGCCATAGGCTTTAGTTTAGTTCACTCTTCCTTTCTCAGTTCAGAACAGTGGAGAATAGAGATGGAGGATTATGATTTCCAAGAGGGATCAACTCCTATTAGAGGAATCTTTGATAGATATCTTCTGTAGACTTCTCAGCATGCAGCCTATGTCTATAACGCCATGCAAAGGGAACTCTGGGTTGACTACTATAATGTGCTCAATAGAGCTCTCAATACGTATCACTTCTAATTTTTGGAGGGGATGACTACAGGGTTAAGGAAGTTTTCATAGTGGTGAGATTCCTCTGCTACCATGCTCTAGACCTAGCCCCCAATCCCCCATGTGCTCCAGGAATGCAAGCGTTTTCTCTTCCCTTTGCCATGCCACCTCTAGAACATCACCATGGCTCTAATTTAGACTAGGTCGTCTGGTGTGCCATTGTAATTGGTTTTTTTGTTTTTGTTGTTTTGCTACTTCTCCTCACAGGCAGTTCCCGCCTTTACGTTTGTAAGGTCCAGGCCCTAAAAACCTAGTTTTTGTAATTATGTTCTTTTTAATTTAGTATAGGTGTTCTGCCACCTTTTTTTAAAAACATTTACTCTTCAAAAAAATTGCCTTTGTAAGAACAGGCCTAAAAACACTAAAAAGATAGGGCAAAACACAACAGCAATAAACAGAAAAGAGGCAAGGCAAAACAGAGTTGAATAAGCCGGCAAATTATATTCATTTAACATTCATTACATCACATCCAAAACACTGTGTATCTAGCAGCAATCTAGATGCTGTATCTAATAGCAATCTGAATACTGTGTCCAATAGCTCTCTACAATCACATATATATAGCTACAAAGTCCTCGAAGACTGGAAGCTTCTAGTTTTCTAGATAATTCTAAAACAACTCTTAAAATGTTCTTTTCTAGAACAGCTCTAGGAATGTTCTAGCTTATAAAAAACTCTAGAAACATTCTATCATTTTGTAGACAATCTTAATCTTTAACATCCCCCCTTAAGATTGGCTAGAATAATATAAAGAGAATACAAATAAGAGGGGAAATACAAATGAGAGGGGAACATTATACTACTATCCCCCCTTAATGTTCACCTCTAGCATACCAAGCATTCTTCTATCATATTCCTCTTTCATGGCTTGATCCCATTCTTTCTTCCCTCTAGCTTGCTTATATGAGATTGAATCTTTGAGCCTTGCCTATATATTTCTTCAACACTCATTATCTTTTGTCTAGTTGAAAATTCATCTTCATCATCACTACCAATAATACCTCTAGCTTGTTCCAACTTGTATTTCCAACAATATAACAGCCCTGCAAACAAAAGTCACTCTGGCAATATACCAGCCATGCAAATAAATCACTCCAACAATATATCTACCTTGCAAACAAATCACTCCAACAATATATTTGCCCTACAAACAAATCATTCCAGCAATATTTCTTGCTGAACCTCTAGCTGAATCTACCTGAACCTAGAAAACATTCCAGAACCTCAAGCTAAACATGGATGAATCTCTAACTGAACCTCTTAGTGGTCCTCTAGTTGAACCCTTAGCATTACCCGAGGGGATTTGAACCCGTGACCTGATTCTGATGCCATGTGAGAATAGGCCCAAAAACACTAAAAAGATAGGGCAAAACATAACAACAATAAACAGAAAAGAGGCAAGGCAAAACAGAGTTGAATAACCCAACAAATTATATTCATCTAACATTCATTACATCACATCCAAAACACTATATATCTAGCAGTAATCTAGATGCTATATCTAATAGCAATTTGAATGCTGTGTCCAATAGCTCTCTACAATCACATTTATATAGCTACAAAGTCCTTGAAGCCTGGAAGCTTCTAGTTTTCTAAATAATTCTAAAACAACTCTTAGAATGTTCTTTTCTAGAACAGCTCCAGGAATGTTCTATCTTATAGAAAACTCTAGAAACATTCTATCATATTCTAGAGAATCTTAATCTTTAACAATCTTTTATTATTAATAAACTCACAAATTATAATGGAAGTTGGCATTATTATTGAGTTTTAAAAAAAAATAGAATGAAAAACATGAATGCATAGACTTGTAGATTCACACTTGGGAAATATATTTTGAATTTGAGAGATTTAATTTACATGAACCTTTGGGAGCCAATAAGCCCTTTAAAGTATTAAAAAAACCTATAAATATGATTTGCATAGCTTCTATTTGGTTTTGATACAATATTAGAAACCAAAGAAATGTATCATAGTTTATCCTATTAAGTTAACATTTTGTTAATGTAAAGAAACTATGATGCATATTTTTTGGAATGCCTGTTTGTCAAAAAATAATGGTTTGTTGTGTTTAAAAATCTGCTTGCTATCTTTGAACATCAATCAAATTTGAAAGATGCTTTATTAAGATTTGGTTTACATAATAACATGATAGTCGATAGTCGATTATGTGAGACAAAGCATTTTATTTCATTTATAGAAGACTAGATGTATAGTAGTATTTTCTAAGATCAAAAGTTTCATTTTTGTAGTTACAAGGATTATCCAAAAATATGTGAAGATTGTCTACCAATGTAATCAAATCAAATCGCAAATTTAACAAGTCCTAAACAAGAGTGCCTTGAACATAGATCAAATAGGAAGAATTTTGAGATGGATGGAGTGATTGGAATTGTGGATAGGATTTGTTTTGATAAATAAGGAGTTTAGGATTGCTTTTTAATGACCAGTTTTGATTAGTCCCTTTCAACAAATTGTGGAAAAAGGATACTTGTAAAGTGTAATTTATTGATGTGCCTAGGGATCTATTGTGTTGCAAGGTGTATCTAAGGTAATATGGAGATTAAATTATATTTCTTTGTGCTGCTAAAGGATAATTTTTTGTACTCAAGGAAAATACAAATATTTTTCAATCCAAGAGATAACTTGTTTTTAGTTGGTTTCTTTAGTATTTTTGGTGTTTTTATACTTGTGATGGTTTTTGAATGAACTTATTTGCATTCAGAGTGTTCATTCAACCTCAATGGTTGAGAGACGGGATTTTTGGTTGTAAAGACCTTACTTGTTCATTAACTAAATTATCTCAAAACTTTACTACTATTTTTTTTGTTTAATTTGGTGATAATTTATATGAATTCTCAGGCAAGATATTAAATGGATTTGTTCATATAGAATAGACAACTTATCTATTTAAATGGGATAGGCAATACTAACATGAAACATTAAATCATTTTTCTTATCCTTATGAGATAATAAAAAAACACATATATGTTCACAAGATAATTGTTCGTACTCATTGCTAATCAATTGGAATTCAAAAACCTCAAACATCTCTATGCAATAATTAATTATGCAACTAATTAAATTCAAATAGGCAATAACTTTCTAAACAATCACTGTATGATCAACTTAATCACTTATTCCCACACTACCCTTGATGTTGTAAACTATACCTCATAAAGAGTCTATCCATTAAAGTTGATCTTATTGTAGTTAACATTGCAATTTTTCTCCAATGAAACAATATACAGATGGAGGTTCTACATTTTACTTTACTAGAATCTAAGGTTATCAAATCTATATCTACTCATCTAGTAATACAATATTAAAATCAATTATGTAATCACAAGATTTATGACAAGATTCCCTTCCATCTATATAAATCCAATAAGAATGAATGAATTCCCAATTAAGAGATTAGCTCCATGGCTTCACTCAGTTTCTTTGTTTTATATCTAAGAATCTTCTATAATTACTTCTCAACAAGTTTCATTCTAAAAATGTCGAATGAAAATTAAAGGCTAATAAAATCTAGTTGAAACCAATTATTTAATGATAAAGGTCATTATTGCCTAACCATATATGTTTAATCGTTTGTTTAAGAATTACACTTGCAACAATGGAAATAGACCATATATAAATTTGGACACAAATAATAATAAAACGATAAAATAATAGGCATTTCTTTATCATGTCAAAGGATATAGCTTGCCAACTTGATTGGATTTAACCTAACAAAATGATAAGAATATTTAAACTCTATATATGATGTAAAGGTTTGATTCCACAATTGATATTTCGAGAGATAATAAGATATTAAGCACTATCATTGTGGTAACATCAATTTTATTTGATTGGTCTTAGGTTTTGTAACATTTCCTTAGTCGCGATACCATATCGGAGCTTTAGCACATTCAAAGTATTCTTCCACTTTTCTTGATAAATTTTATTTGTTATCTCATCTTATAAGGATATTTTCAAGGCTATGGAATCATTCTTAAAAATTATTTTCATAAAATTATTAACGACATTCCCTAATCATTTTTGACAAGGAGTTCTTATTCTCAACCCTTTAGGGACTATAATTGTATTATGATTTATAGTAGAGAAGAATGTTGTTCTAAAATATGAGAATATTATTATTAGCAAAAGGGAGTATACATAACACAAACCAAACATTCATTTTTATTGTTTATAGACCATACATAATACATCTATTATAATTCTTTCATATTTCATTTCACCGTTTACAATGGTTTCATAATTTATTCAACTAATAGTATAGTCATTATCATTACACAAATACATTTATGTCTTTACAATGTCACCATCAAGTATTACAATCTAACTATGCCCTTAAAATTACAGTCACAAACATTATAAGCCTTAATCAACATAGTAACCTCCTAGTAAGTTCCCAATCTTAAAATACAACCCTAATTTCTTTAGTGCAATTCTAATTATGATACAACATTCATTTTTCTCAAATAATAAGATTCTTATCTGCGTATACTAATCTTGACTACTTGCACACCAAGATAATTCCATTATATTCTAATCTAGAAAACATCAATGTAAGGGAAAAATATATATGTTCTAATTTAATCTTATATGCAAAGAAAAACAAGGAGATTAGTTCAGACTTTTCAGTAGATTCAAAATTCTAGTTTACAACAGTGATACGAGTATTTTGGGTTTTTACACTTATTTTCATCTCATACAATCTTAGCTGTAAAAATACAAGTCGTGTCACCAGAAGTTTTATCATTTAGTATTTAATAACATAAATGCAACACTAAATGAATATGATGCAAGATCACGATAAGTTATAAAATACAGTTATGTTAGTGACCATTATCTACATTGGAATGGGAGTTTTGAAGAACCTAACGGCAAGGGGAATTTTGTTAGACATTATAGTCAGAATGCTCATGCAAGATGTGAAAGTTATAGAAAAATCAGATGAACTGTTTGACAGAATGTCTCAAAGAGATGAAATCCCATGGAATGTAATGATTTCAGGATAGAAATTAAACAACTTATTAATATGATATATTTAAACATCATTCATTACATATTTCAGGAAGACAATATTTATCTAAGCTACATTTGATATACATTAATGAATACATTAGATAATAAGTGTATGAAGGGGTAAAGCTAATCTTAATTTCTGTAGTATAAAGAGGGGACAAAATGTCAATGGCAGATGTAACGCTAGATTCCACAAACTTTTACCAACATTATATGCTGAAATGGAAGTTTAGGAACCAGTGATGATGATCTATTAGATATTATCAAATAAGAGAATATCATTAGATGTTGTAATTGCAATTTCCTTGGTAGACAAATATGCAGAAGGTAGAGTGCATGGACTTTTGACAGATTTGTTAATAAATTGAAGCAGATTTAACTACCAAAAACAATGATAAAAATAGAGATAACAAGAAACACACAATTGTGCATAGGCAAATAGATTTATATGGTTCACCAATATTGGTTACATCCATGGGAAAAGTAGGGTATATCTCTTATTATTTACAACAGAAATTACAATGTTTCATCAATCAATATTAAATCCCAATTTTATATTACACTTTTAAGGGCAAATGAAGAGTCTGAAGAACATGGAAGTTGGAAAGTCAATGATGGTTGGACTTCAGAACCAAACAATCTCCCACTTGAAGTACAATCCATGGTGCCATGTACAGAGATGTCACCCGCTTTTCTAATCTCATTGTCACTTGATTATGAGACCAAGAGAAGCTCTGTAGAACTCTAGCTTATATTTTGGAATAGCCTTCATAAACGCATCTATAGGATTCATGTTGGTATGAATATTCTCCAAATTCAACTTGCCTTGTTCAATAATACTTCGGATAAAATGATATAGAATCTCAATGTTCTTTGTTTGTTTATGAAAAGTGTCATTTTATGCCAAATGTATTGCATTGTTGTTGTCACTATACAACATAAAATTGTGTTGTCTGCTGCCCAAATCTGATAATAATCGCTGCAACCACAATATCTCCTTAGCTCCTTTAGTGATGACAATCTATTAAGCTTTCATAGTGGAGAGAGCTACTACTTTTTACAATTTAGAGACCCAATTGATTTCTGCCCCTACAAATATGTTACACATATCCAATGGTAGATCACTTTTTGTCCATGTCATCGGCCATGTTGGAGTGAACATGTTCTTTTAGTTATGAATCTTGTCCTCTATACCTCAAAACATAATGTGATGTGCCCTTAAGGTATCTTAGAATCCACTTTACAGGCTTCCAGTGAGTCTTTCTTGGATTAACTCATATATCTGCTAACTACTCCCATTGTATGAGCAATGTTGGGTCTTGTGTAGATCATCACGTACATAAGGCTCCTAATAGTAGAGGAGTAAGGCACTCCTTCCATGTACTCTTTTTCTTCTTTTGTCTTAGGACACATCCTAGAGGATAACTAAAAATGAGGTGTGCTTACTGCTTTAGCACTCCTCATGCTAAATTTACCCAAAACCTTCTCAATGCACTTTTCTTGTGACAATTTAAAATCTCTTTTCTACCTATCTTTGATGATAGTCATTCCAAGGATTTTCTTGGCAGCCCCCAAATCCTTCATAGAAAATTTGTTAGTCAATTGTTGTTTCAACTTCCTAAACAACAACCATGCTAGTTGTTATACTAGAAAGGAAGATACATCATTCGCCCAAGTAGAAGATGCTGCTAGGATCTTCAATAAGGGTTCCTAGAGCATGCCATGGTATACTGGTGAAGTCTGAATGAGCTCCCAAAGAGAAATATTAGCAGGAGTAGCATGAAGTTACTCTACAAATGGGCATTGTAGGTAGAATATGTAAAGAAGTTGGGAGGGAATACAAAGGTAGTCTATTCATAGAAAATATTCATGAAAGAAGAAGAAGATAATGGGGAGGCCCTGACACATTTAATCTGATGGATTTCACAATATTTGTTAAGTAATCCAAAGATCAAGTTGTGTTTGAAGCACCTTGAATAGTAATCACCGGTTTAGAAGATTATTGCATATCAGAACGAAGATGTTCCATAATTTTTAGTTTCATAGGTTCTTGTGTAGACCCAGAAATAGAAATTTGTTAATCATTTATTGAGAAGGAATTTGTTTTGGTTTAGAAGAGGAAGAAGTGACATGGATGAAGTCATCAAGGGCTTCATCAGCCATATCAAAGTCTTCACTACTAAAAGGATTAGTTGCTTGCACACTACTAATGACATATTTTGTGACCATTCTGCATTTATTCCACTTTTATGAGTAGATCTCCCATTTCGTTTATGTTTTTATTCTCTGGTACCTTCTCCCCTTTTAGCTCACTAAGGCATGTCCTTGTTGGTGACCTTTAATGTGTGGATTAATTCTCCATCACTTCTATTTAGTCGGTGGCCTTTTGTTCTCAACCTCATCTTGCCTTCTCTATCCTCTCGATTCTGTCATCTGCACTCCCCACTTCTGCCCTTCTTTGACCATTAAATCTATTATAAGAATCACTAGGTTCACCTCCAATCCCGGGTATGGGAACCACTAGAGGTTGGAACATATGATTCATCAAAGTTATCTCATGCGTTTGATATCAACTGCTCCATGTCAAATTTTCCATCAGATGTGTTTTTGGTGACTCTCTACTACTTGAATATCCCTGGATTCTACTCTTCTTGGAGGTGGCGTCTATATTTTTTCCCAACATCATGGATCTGGTCCAAGACACAGATTTCATTGAGATGTTGGCTTTCAGATATATTCATGAATATTTAGTCACTGCAAACAAGTTGAAGTCTGCACTAGAGAACTACGACATGTATGCAGATGAGGCTCTGCTTGGTGGTCTATTCAAACCAAATCTACTCCACAACTCTCCTATGACTTCTTGCATTTACCACGCCCTTCAGAAGGGCATGAGAAGTAGGTGCATAAATACCCTCAACACAATGCTAGGCATGCACAGGTTTCAATTACCTCTGACATTGGATATCAAAAGGAAAGAGGTCTTCCGTGCCATCCACGTCCTGCATCTTCACACACTAGATCAGACACCACGCCCCCATTCGTAGCCAAATAAACTCTACCTATTGCCTTGCCTCCACCGATCGACGATAACACCTCCATCTCCCACCACCTAGGTTAATGCAAAACGTTTATACATTTTTAAGCCTATGGCCATAGCATTAATATTTAATACTTTGTCATTTTGCGGTAGTCGTTCATTGAATAGTTTGTATATTTTGTCATTTTGGGGCCACTAGCCATTTGATGGTTAGCAGTCCTTTTTGAAATGTATGCACTCCTAGGGGTCGTTGTACCCACTTCGGCCTACTAGGGTCCATAAATTTTGTATCTCAATCTACATATCTCCATCTTAGTTTAATAATATTATGTATAGGTGTTCTATTCATTTTATTAAAAAAAGACTTCCATTGTAAGTGTATCGTAATCTTCTATTGATTCAATAATACATTGTGCAGTTTTTTGATTGTGGGGTTTTTCTCCCAAAAGAGTTTTTTCCATGTAAATCACTATGTTATGGTTTATTGCTTAATGTTGATTTATGTGTGTTTCTCTCTTTTTGTAATAAGTTTAGTTCAGTTTTAAGTTTTCTACATAACACTCCTCTCATAAACTAGCGTAGGAAGCTATTTCCTCATACCTTGTTTCCTTACAAAAACTTGCTCTACATCCAAATGGATCATTTGAGCTTTTCTAAGATCACATTTATCTCCTTTCCATTCCAAACATCCATGATTCTACAGTTTTTGAGATCAAACCAAATGATTCTATCAAGAACTTTATTACATGTCTATATAAATAAAATGTGGTGAGTGCACCTGTATTACATAAATCAACATCAATTAAAATCTAACAATAAATCAATACATTAATTTGATTGAGTTTAATGACACAGTTCTTGAGAAATTGAAACCAAAAGTTCAATTTTATTGATTTCAATAAATTGATTTTTTTTTTTTTTACAATTTATATTTTAGTAGGCATTAGTTTTCCACAGTCCATGATAATATGTGAGTGCTTCTGGATTAGACTGTGTCTATTTTTGAATCAACGTTTCGGATCATACTCAATGATCCATCATCAGGATGAGGAGAGTTGAGTATGATGGATCATTGAGTATGATCCGAAACGTTGATTCAAAAATAGACACAGTCTAATCCAGAAGCACTCACATATAAATTTATATTTTGTCAAATGTCAATTGAAAGGCAGTTAAATGACCAGAGTCAGGGATGACTGTCAAATTCCAGGCCTGAATGTCTAACTTACTACAAAAACCACAATATATATTGTTCACGAGTATAATCTTTATTCTCATTGTATATTTATCAGATAATCAAGTACAGATTCCACTTTTGGAGAGCAGGCATGATTTTTAAGTCCTGATAAACGGGACAAACACTAGAGCACAACTCCGGGAGCAGACTTTTCTCTAGTTTAGTCCGTCCATATAACACATCGTCCACCCGAAATTATTCTTCTTGTAAATTCCGGTTATTCATTGTTCTTGTGAATTACGTGTTTATGAACAGTCGTTTTTTATTGGTAATTCCGTCCATATGATAAGCAATACGGTTGAAAGTATATAATAGTTATGATAGATTTCCCCACAGTATTAAATTTGGTATATTCGTTTAAATTTTTTATAAAGCATATGTTTTCGTTGACACTGGTAAGCTAGATTCGGAATAGTATTGTATAGAGGAATACGAAATGGAGGTCCATCCATCGAATTTTAGATTGCTGTGTACAGCTTTTGCTAGTGATGGCTTATCTTTTGGAGGGAGGCCGTGCTTTAGGAATTGGCGGGCACAGTCGGATGCCATCAATTCTGAGGAAGAATCGACTGCGTGGTAGTTTTCTGGAGAAGTTAAAGAGATCTGGAGTATCAAGTCTAAGTATGGCTTCGTATGAGGCATACAATTATACCCAAGTTATAGACCATTTTGGATACAGGCCAGAGAGCTATCAAACCTTTCCCCAACGATATTTCATAAACAAGTCCAATTGGGGCGGCGCTCAAAACAATTCTCCCATATTTGTATTGTTGGGTGAGGAAGTTGACATCACAAACGACTTAGACGTGGGCATCATGATAGATCAGGCTCCGAACTTCAAAGCTCTTGCTGTCTACATAGAGGTAATACTATAGTTTCTCATTAATTCCGTATCCTGTGCGTGTTATGTTACAGAATAAGTTGAGTAGGTTTAGTCATTTTTTTTTTTGCTTTTGCTTTGATAACTATGTATGTTATTAGGACTAATTGTTGTAAGGTATGTAGCACCGTTATTATGGGACGTCAATGCCATTTGGGGGAGAGGAGTGGGCGTATGCAAATGCGAGCACAATGGGTTATTTCACATCCACGCAGGCCTTAGCCGATTATGCGACCGTCATTGTCCATTTGAAGAAAACATTAAACGCCGAAAATTGTCCGGTCGTAGTGTTTGGTGGATCCTATGGTGGAAGTAAGTATGATTTCTTTCACATGAACCAATATTCTCTGTTGGAAGTATGTAGGATTAAATGATATTGTCTGTTGGAAGTAGGATTAAATGATATTCTCTGTTGGAAGTGGGTGGGATTCAATCATTGAAATGGTATTGTGCAGTGCTAGCTGCATGGTTTCGGCTCAAGTATCCGCACCTAACAATCGTCGCCCTCGCATCATCTGCACCTATCCTTTACTTCGACGACATCACTCCCACTTATGGTTATGGTAGCGTTGTCACCAACGATTTCAGAGTATGTTCATTCATCTCTTTAAGCTTAATCTCACTCTTATTATCATTAAATTTGACTTCTGAGTATATGGCGTAGAACGCAAGCGACATCTGCTACAGAAGAATTAATGAATCGTGGGATATGATGGACAAAATCGCGTCTAGCCCTCAAGGCTTGCTAAACCTAAGCAAACTATTCAACACTTGCGAGTAAGTAATAACAACGCACTCTTCACACCATGAATTAAGCATACCGGTAATCAAAATATCTTGACCGGGTATTCCTGCCGCAGAAATATTACGGATACGGGCGCCCTTTTCGATGTGCTTGAATCAATGTACAAGAGCACAGCACAGTACAATTTCAAACGAGTTGAAGGAGTAAATACGCTACCCAAACCTTCGCGCCATACCAATTTTATTGCTTATTAACTTAGTTCTATTATGTAACCTGTGAGCTGTGCTTACTGCAGATCTGCCACGTCATCAATAGCCTACCTGGAGATGCAGACACTGTTAGCAGAATAGCTGCTGCAGCAAATTTCCGAAACGAAGACCAATGCTTGGATTTGAGTCCATTCAATTGTCCCGGATGGGACTGGCAGGTCTCTGAGAATTCTTTCTTTTATTAGAACGAAATGAAATTAGGCTGCCCGTCTAACAGCTTTTCTTAATCCGCAGACTTGCACTGAAATGGTGTTTCCAATAAGCAATCCTCCTGGCACGACAATGTTACCGCCCTCGGTCTTTGATATCAAGTCGTATTCCAGGGAATGCTACCTTAAATACGGAGTCCTGCCACGCCAACACTGGGCTACAACTGAATTCGGAGGACACGTATGTAAATTTTAATCCGCTATCCAATTTTGTTGGAAAATGTTACAGTCAAGCTACATCTTATTCAAATTTTAATTACAGTTAAACAGACAGGACAATTTCGTTCAGGATTGATTTTTATTAAGATAGCCTTGGTTATAATTAACGTGCAGGACATAAAAAGAGTGTTGAAAGATTTTGGTAGCAATATCATTTTCTCCAATGGGTTAAGAGATCCATGGAGCAGTGGAGGGTATGCGAATCTTCTCTTTAGATTTCATGCCCATTAATCTTTGTATTAATTTTTACTTCGTTGCTAATTTACTTAATTGGGCATGTTGTGAATGGAATTTCAGTGTGTTGGAGAATATTTCTGAAAGCATTGTAGCTATCCACACCGAAGAGGGTAAATTTAGATTTTTATTTTTATATTTCTTTCCCCATTAAATAGAAATAATATTATCTTATAAGAATTGGATGTCTCGCAGGAACGCATTGTGAAGACATTGCATTACCAAGTGCTACTGACGATCCAGTCTGGCTGAAAGAACAACGACGAAAAGAAATAATGATTATTCAAAAATGGATTAATGATTATAAAAACTAATTTGAATTGTTTGTCCCATCCAAACTGCGTTCTCCATCGAATTAAATCATATAAAAGTGGTGACTATTGAAGCTCTTTGATGACAATTAAACGTCAACTATAATCATCCATTCTGAATTCGTATCCTCTAGCTGTTTGATATTTTGATATTGTTAGACCCTTGAAAGCTTGTTGGAGCTTTACATTGTAATTCACGGTGCATTTTGTCTATGGTTGACATTCTCATAAAGGCGGTGAACATTTAGACATTAAAAGAGTTCTAAGTATGAGTATTTAAAGGTGTGAATGGATAATTTTATTAGTCGAGTATTGTATATTTATATTTTTAGTTGAAGTTATTGTAGTACTGTGCTGATAAAATTATTCTGCCCAACATATGTGTTTATTTATCATTTGAAAAAACTTTCATTATTATTTTGTATAAATTTTGTAATACAATAATTTAAAAGATTTTTCGATGATAATATATCAAAAAAAATATTTCTGATGAAATGCATCATTAATCAATTTAAACATTAAGAAAATGATGATAAGAGCATAATATAGTGATCAATTCACAACGTTGTTGTGGTGGACACCAAGGTTGAAACTCATATTGGGTCATTGAGCTCGTAGGTCATGTGCCTTTGTTGGGCTAATGCGCTCATAAAATTGTGTCTTGGCTAGGCTTGTTTTTCTTGCAAATTATGGGCCTTCGCTAGATGTTGAGATTATAGATTTGAACAAGGTGATAATGCCTTGGGGATTGAGGCCCCTAGTAGTGGTCTCGGTGATAAAGTCAATTGGTAAGAGATCCCCTTATAAGTTGTCTCTCTAGTCTTAGATTAGGCTAAAAACCTAAGTTATCAAATCTAAACAATTTAAACATTTAGAGAAAATATTTTTCTCGAGTATAAATATCAATTTTAAAGTTACTCTACTTTCTTAAAATCTTATCAATTAAAATCATATGGTATTTGTACATAGGAGAAATGATCATTACACAACTTCACAGAAGATTGTGTCATTTGTTAATATGTAATTAAATTAAAATGTTCTTTCAAAATAGACACAAAACTAAATAGAAATTAAGATAAATGTACATATTTCTACATTACAATTTAATATATTAGATTTTGTGACTAATATGTTATCCCTAAATTAAGGATGTAATTGAGATCAACTTAATATCAATTGTTCATATTATAAATATGATATGGCATGTAATTGTTTATTCACCTTCAATTTCAAATTACATAGCATTCATTCTCATATACTCTTAACTAATTAGTTAATGATTCTTCCATAATCCAAAGGGAAATGTGTCCAACATGTATTAAAAGTATTTCTTTAGAATATTTGAGTGTTATCAAGTGAGAGAAATACTAAAATGCTAAAAAGATATAGCACCCACAAAACATCATCATTTATGATGGAACACTAAAATTTTCATTATAATTAACTAATTAGAACTTTAAATAATCAATTTGAGCCATGAATTTTTTCAAGCCCTTTTTTAGGATGAATTTTTCTTGATTTATTTTTAAGTCTATTTATCCATAAGAACTCAAACAAGAACATACAACTCTGTTCTCTAAATCTTATTTTGCATAAAAATTTAATTCACTAAATCTATTGTATTCCATATTTATGTAAACTTCTATTGAAGATATGTTAATATCTAAACATATCTTTGTGTATTTGCACAATATTTATGAGATTCATCTTTTGTTGTGGGAGCAAAAGCATACATCAAGGCACCACATAATAGAGTACTCATACCAAACTAGTAAATGAAAAATGCCATTCATACTCCTTGAAAAAAGAAATATTGCTATGTTATATGGAATGCCATATTATGAATATTGAACATACGGTGGATGACATTTACAAGAGACTTTTACATAATCTGGTAATTAAAGCATACGCCTCTTATATTAGAGACATATCATGTAAAGATATTTCTTTTCCATGCACATTTTGATATAGCATGTAATAATATAATTACAAAAGCCAAAAAAACCCTACAATGAAAAAACTAAATCATAAAACTTAGAGGACAATTACTTTCTTTGAAACAAACAAAATCATAAAACTTAGAGGACAATTACTTTATTTGAAACAAATAGTTTCAAAGGAGATTGAAGATTTCTCCGCAGTGCAAAGATACAATAAAAACAAGGAAACATTTGCTAACTTAACTTTTGTGCATGCATGCTCATTTTTAGTTATCTTTAGGCTATCAAACAATACATTTATTTCATTCAAAATAATTTGAAAGAATTCATTGACCTATTTGATGAGAGTATTTCATGCTTGGATAAATAATTCCACACTATGTAGTATTTCTTATCTAGCAACTTTTACCTACTCATAGTTAAGTTTTAGTTTTTTTTTACAAAATGTTTGTAGGCACATTCTCCTTCTCCAGTGTAGAATACATACTTTTAGTGGTTGAACCAAAGATATCCAAATCTCTAAAATTGTAATTGTTACCAAATTTCACTTACAACTCAATTTGGTAGAGCAAAAACAATTGATTGCATTAAAGGTGAAAGGTATTCCAACAAATTTCTACTAAGGGTTAACCATTGCATATGAATGATTTCAAATGGAATTCAATTTTTATTATGCAATGTTTTACAATAGAAGGAAATTACATAAATTGCATGATATTGTTGTCTTTCATTCATTTTGTAATGAAAATGTATACAAGATTGCATAAATATTGTTGTTTTATACATTGAGAGGAAAAGAATACTTAAATGTCCCACACAAGCCAAGGGAGTAGCTAAACTAATGCAACATGAACATAAACTATACAACTGAGATAAAAGTAGAAAAATACATGAAGAGAAAGTATATCCATCATTGCCTGTGGCATAGTCTTGTGTTGATCTTCTTTATTCCCAGCTCCTCCTTGTTGATCTTCAGATGAACCTGCATGATGACGAAAGGATTGGGTTAGAGCTCCAGATATAAATCTCATCATATGTTCTATCAACGGAAATATAGCCTATATCTATGATGCATTTGATTAGTTGAGCAATTATTAGAAGTATGTAGGAGAGACAAAATCAAATCATCAAATGAATGTTAAATCATCAAATGAATGTCAAATCATCATGAAGAGCACCAAGCTTCATTGTTTTATCTAACTTGTTTATTCACTATGCAAGTATAGGTTCATTTATCATTTCACAATTCATCTTGTTCAATATGACATCATGTGGAGGAAAATGGCCTCCCACAAGGATTGAGCCCAACATGCTGAGGGCTACTATCATTGATGCCTTATCACAATATACCATAGCCTAAATAATGACAATCACTACTTATGTAGAGGCAGTCATGAATATTTTAAATAGTCACCTCAAAGGATAAAAACAATCATGTCAAGTACTCACAAGGTAGCTGATAGTCAAATTCAATGCAAATTTACAACGCAGATAACAAAAGACGGGCTTATATATACCTTCATGATGTAACCTCACAAAGTTGTCATTCTCCAATACCTCCATGAATCCTTGTTATCATGATATCATTGAAAGCATTCATGCCATAGGTTATGGGATCTTACCACATAAATCATAATGTTTTATTATTTTTGAAAGCAAGGAAGACTGATACAAAGATGGCAGCAAACAATAAAGATAATGAGAGTAGCATTTGGTAGAAGGTCATCATTTGTAATACCAGATTTGCAAAACATCATATATCACTATGCATTCACACATGAGACAACAATGATAGTGATCTCAAAGAAGCCTACATTTGCTCTTATGTTACTTCAGATACTCATCACAGTCAAACAAAAGTTGGGGACACCATAAGCCATGTCTAGTGATACACAGAGGCTCCAAGATGCTAGTAAAGACTATCAACACAGAGGAAATCAAAGCATATAGGACATGATGCAAATGTTCATACATGCAGTAATGCAGTATTGAAGTCTCAAGTGATTATGCCAAATATCATTCAACCCAACAATCAAAGCTCATCCATGGCAAATAAAATAGAACAATATTTACCATTTTGGTTCTGAATGTGGTATAAACCTGCTATTAATTTTTGTTGGAATTAGTCCAAACAACTATTGGTGGTGGATATCACATCCACAAGACTTAAAAATAACAAACACAGAAACATGAAACACAAGATTACTCAAATTCGTGCTACTGCACCTTAATCCATTAACTTCAAAACATGATTACATCACATACAGGAATGCTGCTGCATTCATGATCACTTGATCATACAGACTTGACTTGATCACTTGATCATTATGGGCTTGCCCTTGCATAATTGCTTTTACAACTTGCCTCTTTTATAGAGGTCTTTCATTCATGCCTTGCCTTTCTAGGTTGTTCTAGTCTTCATCTAGAAACAATCTATTTCTGGAAACTTCCTTTAGAACTTTCTAACCTAGAACTCTCCTCTTTCTGCAAACCTCCGTCTTATCTGGACTCCTTTAGGAACTTTCTATTTTCTTCTTTTATCTTTTTGCTTTTTTTATTTTTTTCTCTTTTAATTTTGTTTGTGGGAGAAATTACTTTCCAACACTCCCCCTTAATTTCGACCACAAGTTTATCATTTCAAATCTTTCTAGTAGTCTTCTGAGTCTACAGACTCGATGCCTAAATTTTTTTCAAGATCTACTGATCTCCAGATCCCACTGCTGCAGCAGTCCATCAAATTTTTAGAACTTCAAAATGGAAGTCCTTTGGCTATCTGTAGCTTTCAACTTTGCACGATGTCTCAAACTTTTAAACTTTGATTGATTGCCATCCTTCGCAAATGAACATTTGTACTTGAACAACTTTTTCAGCATACCTGTAATTTGTTGCCAACTTGATCCAGAAAGAAATCCACAATCTATTTTTATGCATTTTGTCATATTTTTCCATTCTCTTTGCCAACACATCTTATCACAATGATTTCTCAAACCACATATGCTACATGGATGTAGATCCCAACACTTGTCCTTACTATGTCCTTGCCTATGACAATGAGAACATTGAACATTCCTCTTTTCTTGAATCAGCTTGTTTGTACCTGTAACATGATTTGCTTTTCCATATCCAAGACCTGCGTACTTTGGCCTCACTATTGGGTCAATTGGCTCTTTCATTCCTTGTCCATACTTGCCTAGTCCTTTTCCTATATATCCCATCTTCTTCATCATCTTGAAACCAACATTTTCTTCATTACAATGATTTTTTGGATTCAAACAACTTGTCATTTTCATCTTTACATTTTCCATCAATAATATCACAACATGCAAATTTTGTTAATCCAACCTCTTCAACCTTATATTCTTTAACTTCAGCTACATCAAATAAATCACTTGTATCACATGAAACATTACAAACCAATGGCTTTGCCTTTAAACTTTCATTTTCTTCTTTCAATTTTGATATTTCTTCTTTCAACCTTAACATCTCATCTTTTTGTAAATTGTTTTCCTCTTCCAATTTCTTATTATTTTCTTCTAATTCTTTATTCCTCTGTTTAACCTTATCAAATAGTTTCAAGTTTTCTTCTAACTCTTCATTTTTCTTTCTGACTTTACTCAATTCAACATTAGCTTCATACCTTTCTGACCTTAAACTAATTTTCTCTATTGTCATTTGATGTAATTCGTTTATTAATTCAGATTTTGCTTTTTCCAAAGTATCTTTCTCTTTTTGCCAATCTTCTTTCTCTTTTCGCCAATCTTTTTTTTCAGTTTTCTCTCTTTTATCTTTCCCCATTTGAAAATAAATGATTTGCTTACCTTGATCTGCTGCTGTAGTTTCCTTGATTGTCAATTGATTTGTTCGGCAGCTTCGTATGCCTCACTCGTCCTTCGATTGCAATTACTTCAGACTTCACTGCTGTAATCTCGAGTTCTTCTAGAATCTCTGTAGTTATAATTTCTGTAATGTGTATTGTCAAAAAAAAATTCCTTTATCCTTCCGTCCAGCTCTGCAGACTTTGCAGTTAAATAGGTGACTTTAATTTTCAATCAAATTAGATCTTTTCGATCTTCTGCCACACAGATTGAAGCTTTGAGCCTTTTTTTTTTGTGTGTTTGAATATCCTTAGACCGATCGTGCCTTCCAATGCAGTGATTTTCTTTTTAATCAGCCACTTCCTTCCTTTCAGCGGTTTACCAAACCCTCACAACGTTTCTCCAGATTTGTGATTTGCTATTGTCAACACAACAATCTCTTTTTAGCTTAAAACTTCTTCTCCAGCAATTAATCTCTTCATTGTTGAGGACTTAAAATATGATTCCTTAGCGCCTTCCTTTACTGCAGCGACTTATCCTGTGCTTTTATCACCTTTAAAACTTGGTGGATCTTCTATTTAATTCAAACCTCTTCTTTCTCATAAACTCCTTCGATCTGTAGCCAAACCCTAACCTGCAATCAAAAACTATACAATTCCAGCGACTTTAATAAACCAGAACGGCCTGAACCTACGCGACTTGGCAATCCAAATGGGCCTTCTTGATCTCCTTTCCTAGATTGGCGACAACTCCTGTATAGCAGCTAACAAAATCCTTTTGGTGACTGGATAGGCTGCGGCCTGATTTTTTTTTTTTTTTCCACCTGCGATTTCCTTTTACTTCTGGAGTATGGCGGCAGTTTTGACTTTGCTTGGTGACTCGTCTTCAGACTTCTTGATCTCTCCTTTGGCTAACAAACCCTTCCTCCGCTGATAATGAAAATAACAACCTCTGATGTCTTTTTACCGGCTTCATTCCAAGAGATGTGTATCTTAATTTTTTTTAGAGCTTGGCAACTTCTGTAGCGATCTGAACCCCTTCCTTTTGAAAGTACCTCTTATGCCTTTGACTACACGGTCTTCTAAATTTGCTAGCTTATAACAAATCTGCAAACACTTATAGATTTAACTTACCTCTTATCTCCTTCAGATTTACGATCCCTTCTATAATGGCAGCTTCAAAAAAAACCTTAATTTATCCTTTTTTTTGTGACTAATCCTCCTTATGTGATTTCTTTGACACACAGATGAGATGATCTTTTCCACAATTTCTTTCAGACGACTACAGAGGCTCGGTAGATCTTTTTGACACCTTCAGATCTGCATTTTTTCTCCCTCTTTTAACATCGAATATAATTCTCCCGTCTATGGCAGCTTATCAAACCCTTACGGCTGGGTAAATGCTCGATCTTTAAATAATCTTACTTCCTCATGCAACGTTTCTTGTTGTGATTTCCTTGATAGTGGTGATCTACTTATCCCTTCTATTTGTAGCGGCCTCATGCAATTTCCATGTAGCCCTTGAACTGACTCCTTTACGGCTCCAAATTGACTTTTCTACAGTTTATTCCTACTTAAACAATGATTCTTTAGGGAAACAATAAACTTTTAACATACCTTGACTTCGACTATATCAGAAATCTTCAAAGTTGCAACTCCGGTCTTTCTGCAACTGGCTTTGGACACGGCTTCAAATAGGCACCTTTATCCCTCAATGATTTGTCCTTTAATAACCTCACAACTTCGATTCAACGATTCCTGCAAACCAAGATCTGATAATTCAATGACTGCAATAAGCCTCATTGGATCTTCACATGACCTGGCAACCTTAGCTCTCTTCACCAAAATCCTAAACCCTAGCTCTTTTCACACGAACATGATAACCTGGCTTTGATCCTCCAATGCACAGCTCCAATCCCACGATCTGACCTGCTCTGATACCACTTGTTGGTGGTGGATATCACATCCACAAGACTTAAAAATAACAAACACAGAAACATGAAACACAAGATAACTCAAATTTGTGCTGTTGCACCTTAATCCATTAACTTCAAAACATGATTACATCACATACAGGAATGCTACTGCATTCATGATCACTTGATCATACAGACTTGACTTGATCACTTGATCATTATGGGCTTGCCCTTGCATAATTGCTTTTACAACTTGCCTCTTTTATAGAGGTCTTTCATTCATGCCTTGCCTTTCTAGGTTGTTCTAGTCTTCATCTAGAAACAATCTATTTCTGGAAACTTCCTTTAGAACTTTCTAACCTAGAACTCTCCTCTTTTTGGAAACCTCTGTCTTATCTGGACTCCTTTAGGAACTTTCTATTTTCTTCTTTTGTCTTTTTACTTTTTTGTCTTTTTCTCTTTTAATTTTGTTTGTGGGAGAAATTACTTTCCAACAACAACTAAGAGGGGGGCTGAATCAGTTATCCCACAAATAACCTTTTCTTCTTTTAATCTTCTTTCACAACTTACAAACAGATCAATGATGTAAATATTAAAGCATGAATCAACAACACATGAGTAGAAACATAATTAACACACTTAACACCAAGATTTTAATGTGGAAACCCGGTTAAGGGAAAAGCATGGTGGGGATTAACCCACAAGATTCGTACCCTGTTAAAAGTACTTAAAATAAATAGGAAGGCACGTGCCTTCCAGCACACTGCCTAGAGCTCACTACTCAAAGAAACTCACTACCTAGAGGAGTCTCATTGCCTACAAGATTTTATGTTTAATACAGAAAGAATGAATTGAGAAATAGCATCTTCTTTATGCCTAGTTCAGTCCCATTAAAAGCTCAGAAAACTTCTGCTCTGCCCCAAACACTTCTCCGCTAACTCTTCATCATCTACTGCTCTTGTTCTTCTGCTTCTCCTTTTCTCTACTCTGCCTCTATGTCTTTCTTATGATTTTATCATTTTCACACAAGGACAACTTTCCACAACTCATCCACAAGTATTTATATGCTTCATCAACTTTGGAATGAACATCAAGGTTGGCTTAACTCAATGTGGATCACTATACTGTCAACCAATCATAGCTGGGACTTGAATCTTCTTTGATCAACATGCTAAACTACAGAGAATTGCTCTTAGATCATCTGCAACATGTTTGAATCATTTGGTCAGCCAAGACTGTGAAGAATAGTAATACAAAGGAAGAAATCTTCAACAACGAGCTTAGTCTTCAATGCAGAACTCCAACACAGTAGACACATGATCCAGAGACTTCCACAAAAACATTGAATTTAACAATAACATCCACACTACTCTAAATAATCAGAATCACTGGCATCTTCATCTAGTACCTCAAGAACACTATCTACCATGACTATCACATTAGAAAGATTGCTTGCGGATCTCCAAACCACGAACCACTTAAGTTGAGGATACACATTGACTTCCCAAACATGCCTCTAGATCTGTAGATCATAAGTTTTCATTGCAGAGCAATCTGAACCAATTTCCTATCACTCTGTCTCTTCTGAACACTACAAAACCTGGTTCTACTGAGATGGCCATAGCTTCTTCAAATATTCATGCGGACCTCTCAAATATTAACTAGAGCTACTTCAAACGATCCTCTACACAACCATATGGTCTGTGTACTTTTATCTTCATTCCTCTAGAAATGCGGACCAATCTACTTCACTGATCTGCACTATTTTCCCCTATTTCTGACAAAGAAGTATGTTGACATCAATGACACCACATCATAGGCACATATTTGCAACAGTCTCCCCCTTTGTCATTGATGGCAACATATGATGTGAAAAAATTATTCAACGATCAAGACAAGGATTTCTCCCCCTTTCTCTTATCAATTTTGCAACCACTCTCTTCACTGCTCCCTCTTTCATTAGTAACTAGGTTTTCACATGACTTCTCTCCCCCTTTGACATCAATGGCAAAGGGCACATATTTGCAATCTTTTCTCCCCCTTTTCTGTTTCAGACTAATCTCTAAAAATTGCATACTGACTACTCCCCCTGAGTAGTATCTCCTTAACACCAATCTATATCACAAGATATGGCTATGAATTCCACCAGACTGATGCACCCTAATGCATCTTAGTTTTGATCAAGAGGGGTAATAACCCCTAACTTCTCTCTGAGATACTCAAAAGTATCCTTAGGCAGAGGCTTGGTGAATATATCCGTAATCTGATCCTTTGAAGAAACAAACTCCAATTTGACTTCATTCTCATTTACCTTCTCTCTCAAGAACTAAAACTTAATTTTCATCATAAATTAGACTTCAAAACATTCATATAGCATTTTGTGTCAAGATCTCAAACCTAGCGCTTCAAAAACATAAATTTTCACTAGATTTAGCCTTATCAACTCTCTAAATTTGCACCATAGGCATGTTGTGAAGAATATTTTTGTGTTAGTTTTCTTTTATCAAGGTAATTATTTTCTTCCCCTCCCAAAAATCTTCACAACACCCTTTTATCAGGCTCTTATATTGAAAATTTGGTGAAAAACTACACATTTTTGCTATTTTTGCCCTAGGTTTTGACCTAGTTTGCACTCCAAGTGTATTGTGACAAATTTTATGTATTGAAGTGACTGATATCATCTCTTTTATTTGCTACACCTCCTAAAATTAATCACAACACCCCTTTTGCTAGGTCTTGGAGTTGAAAAACAGTAAAAAAAAGCCTATGTTTTGCTATATTTTCACTAGGGTTTGACCTTAAGTGGCACTAAAAGCATGTTGTGACAAATATTTTGATATTAAGTGGATGTTATTACTGATATACTTTTCTTCCCATCATCATTTTCCTCACAACACCCTTTGTCATGCTTTTTTCATCAAGATTTGGCAAAAAAATTGCATATTTTGACATATTTTCACTATATTTTGACTTATTGTCATCTTAGATTTGCATCAAGAGTGTATTGTGAAGGATCTTATTGATGTTTTGAACTAATATCAAACATATAATTTTCTTCCCTTGGTTAAAATCCTTACAACACCTTTCTTCTATTCACTTGCAATAGAAAAAGCACAGAAAAACAAGCATTTTTAGGCCATTTTTGCATATAGCCTTACACTTGTCCTTGAACATGGCCTCTAATCACAACAACAAAAATAGGTTCACTCCTAGACCTTACATGAAAATAAAGGCTCCTGAACCCAAAATTGTGTTTACACCTCATGACAGAACAATTGGAGACTCTAAAGGGCCTCTTTACATCACTGTGAAAATAATGGGAAATCATGTGAATGGAACTCTTATTGATCCTAATTGCATGACTAATATTGCCACTAAAGAGTTCCTTTTTACACGTCAATTAATGCAAGGTTCATATGACCCTTCGAATATGATGATAAAGACACATAAGGGGACCTTTGAAAAACCTTTGGGTAAGATATCATTGTTGGTAACTATATTTGAGAAACATGTTGAACAATGGTTTAATGTTACCCCTACTTCTGATACCTTTGAAATCAAACTTGGAATCCCTTGGTAAAAGGCCATGAAAGTTATCCCTTCAACTATCTACAAATGTGTAAAATTTCCTTTGAATGGACAAGTGCATGTCATTCCTTGAAATACATACAAGCCTTTAAGTACACAACAACACTTTACATTTGATTACTTTTGGGGTAAATCTAAACAAGAACCAGAGCTACAAATAGACTTTAACTTTTTGAGCTATAGAAATTACAAAGCAAAACTTTTACACCCAATACCTGGTCCTCCTACATAAGAAATGACAAAATATAAACAACCCGCATGTGAAGAGAACCTTAGACCAAAAGGACAAGGTCCCTATGCTGAGGTTCCTCATCTAAAATTCTTACAAGGATTGGGAGGTCATTACCAACAACAAAATATTCCACCTAGACAAATGAGATTTGATCCTGGTGCTTCATCTTCTAAATTGCACAAACCTATGAAAGAGAAAAGCCCTATCTTACAAGAGATAAGTGGTAAAACAAAATGAAATAGAAAAGCAAGAGAAAGAAGAAGAAGAAGAGAAGAATATGCCATAAACCTTGCGTCAACAAGAAACCATTAATCCTAACATTCAAACAAACAAAGATGATCCTAACAATGAACAACATGATGAGAAAGACATGAATTGGGCTATGGTATGTTATGTCCCACATTCCTCTAACATTAGGGAGTGGGAGGATGATGATGATTTACTTGATAATGAAACCTAGCATGAGCTTCCTTACAGGTAAGTATCTCTAACCCTTTATCTCTCTCATGATGTGCTTCCCCTATGATGTGTTATGTGTTGTTTAGGCCTCCTAGGATGACCCCTGATTCTCTTCTAAGGTTTGGGATACTAGGAGACCACCTCTATTGTGACCTTCTTCTATTTGTATCATCATTCTTCTAAATTGTCTCTCTCTGATTTAATCATTGTGTGTTGTGTCTTACAGACATAGCCTTGCAGTTGGTGACTTGGGGTACCCTCCTACATGACTGTCCATAAGACACTTGTTTCTCCTCTCTTATTTATTGTTTCCCTTCCTCTGGTGTTTCTATCTAGTGGGTGGATGATGAAAAACATTTATACTCATGCGGACCTAGTGTTCCTTTCGGGAGCAATCAAAAAATAGACTTAGTTCCTAATATGATGATGAAGTTGTATATATTATTCAACACTTGGCTAGTGGAAGCACTCATGCTTTCTGCGTAGTGAATTTGATGATGTTTTTATCTCATTTACAAACCTTAACAATACTATTGCTCTATGCACCTTTGTTTGTCTTTGAATCTGGCCTTGGTAGTATTTGATTCGGAGAGCTTTGTGATATAGCCCCATGGTTATCCTTGAACTCTGAATTCATTGTATAACCTTGGCTCTTTGTGTGGTGAATCATATGTATTGATGTTGTTGTTTATCATGATGTTGTAGACACTAACATGTTTCTTGTAGGGATGTGTTTGTGGGAACATTTGGCAATCATGAATTACATGTCACCCTCTGGGGGGCATGGGCTTTGCGAAAGTCTGTGTTCCCTTGTGTGTCTTCTTCCTACCTTAATGTGCTTGATATTGATGCATGATATCAACCACCTTAAGGTGGGGACATATAAGGTAAATTGTCTATTGTAGATGTTAGCAATGTGTTTGTCCTCAGGTGTAATTTAAAGACCTACGTGATGAGTGCATCCTACATCTTGATTTTGTTTGCAATCAATCAATCAATCATGTAAGCCCTCTGCAGAGGTGATATATCGAGCATATCATTTTTCTTAAGCCCTCTATAGAGGCGGGGATGGTGTATTTCTTAGAGAAGATTGCATCGTCCTATCATTTTCGAAAGTCCTCTACAGAGGTGGGGAGCGGTTCTGTGACTAACTCAACCCTTAAGCATGTCTTTGGTGATTGTTGTTGCAAATCCCAATCATCAGTGTATACCTGAAATGTGCCTGAGATGGTGTTGAACCTAGAAATATGAACACTCCATCGCTTGTCTGTCGTGTTTTCTCTGTGTCTTCAAGTGTGTGTGTTTTGGCATGCTTGCTTTGTGTGGTGTGTTTGTTGCCCCATATGCAGTCTAAAGACCTATGCGATGAGTGCATCCTACATTTTGGGAGGTTTTGCATGTCTTGCATGTGTGTTACCCCATATATACAGTATAAAGACTTGCGTGATGAGTGCATCCTATATTATGGGAGGATTGTTTACTTTCTAGTACCTGCATTTGCATTTCATATATACGAGAAAAAGAAAAGAAAAGAATCATGCCTGTCTTCTATGCATTAATCTGTCTTCTATGTACTTACTATCTTCTTTGTGTTCTACGTGACTGTAACTATCTTATCTATGTTTTGTGTGCCTGTTACTGTCTTCTATGTGATTGGTATGTCTTCTCTGTGCTTGGTGTGTTTGCTGTGTTTGTTGACCATACTTTAATGCATGTATTGGCCTTGTGTCTATACATACATTAAAGTGGGGGCTAGGGGGAACCCTTGAGCTTAACCTTGCCCAAAATAAGAGGGGAGGACTTGGGTGCATGTGCCCTAGTCTTACCTTATTTTGGGTCAGTCCCAAATTTTAAGTGTCGGCTTGTGACCGTTATTGGGGTCCTATGCTGACCTGTAAGTTTGAATTTATAAAATCTTGGCGGGAGTGTTTGTAGTTACATATAAAATCATGTTTAGGCATTCATTTGAAAACTAGATTATGTTCATGTGATTTTGGCATCCTAAAGGTGATTCAAGGCTTTCATTTTGTTGCAAGAGAAAATTTGTGTGGTCTATGTGTTTGTGTTTACAGATTTGAGCATCCATTTCATCATGGAATCAAGAGCATCTTCCTCCCATGAGATCTTCACTACAAGGTAACATTTATTGTATTTGCGGTCATTATTCATTTGGTTTTTGCCTCCACCTCCCTAGGCATGCACTCTATATCTGAAAAAGGTGTTTGGAAGACTTAAGTGTCCTTCCAAGGATTGACTGAGGCAAGCTCCTAAACACCACAACCCCCTCCAAAAGTTTTGTGATTGCAAGTTACAGGTTGATGATACAGACAAACTGAAGTTGCAGGAGGGCATATTGGAGTGTCAAAATTATAGATTAGTGAAGAAAAGGACACCCTAGACTTGGGCGCCTCCTCCCTAGTCCTCGAAGTTTTGTGATGGGAAAATCTATGAAGTAGTAGAAACAGGTTGTAGACTGAGTTTCTAGATCCTGACAAAAAGTAGGGCCTTGGACTTGGGAATCCGCTCCTGTGTCCTTGACTTTTCCACCTCAGATCCCCAAAAATAGGTGCACTGTGATTTGTAATTTTACATCTTTCTGCAAAAGCATTTTCCATCATTCATTAGTTTATTGTCGTATTTACATCATTAGGGTTTTGATGGATAATTAAAATAAGAGAAGAAAAATTGATAATCAAATACCTAATCCAAATTTCCCTACATTTGTAAGTGACCAAGGACCTGATAGTGCTCTGCCACTCCATCCAAAGGTCCTTGAATGTAAAGGGTGAAAGGAGGATTCAAACACTAAACTAAATAAATCCATTTTTCACCTAAACAAAATCTATAAATATAGCAGCAATGTTGCCATTGTAATTATCAAGAAATCATCAAGCTTTTATGCAATTTTCTATTCAATAATATATTCAATTGTTTTTATTTGATTCATTCTAATTCATTTTATCTCAAATATTTTATTTATTCAACATGGTATCAAAGTGCTCTTAAATCTTAGGCTGTAATTTGTGGGTTTTGTAGTACTGGCTGTGAATTATATAGGTTATGATTAGAGGTTGATCACCATCTTTTTGTGGCAAAGAAGAAAGAAATATTGCAGCAAAGAGAAGAATCAAATCAGTAAACAATTGGTGAGAGATTTCTTAAAGAGGGAATTTAACATAATGGATTCAATTGGTATTCCTTTACCTGCAATTAAATTAAACGGAAAAAAATATTATGATTTGGTGTGTCATATGGAGATTTTTCGAATGCTTCAAAATTGTTTTCAAATTGTTAATGGTAGTGAAAAAAGAACAACAAGTAGTGGAAAAGATCAAGAAGATTGGGATAAAAGAGATAAAAAGGCAGCAACATTGATCACGCATACACTTTAAGAAGAAGTTTTTCTAGAAGTTTTCCATAAGAGAAGTGGAGTTATAGTGTGGGATATTTTGAAAAATACATATGAAAATTTAGGTGATGTATGGATTCTAACTCTCACCACAGAATTATACAACATGAAATTATCAAATTCACAAAAGCTAGTCCCTCATCTAAGCAAATTAAAGAAAAAAAAAATGAACTTGCTTCCCTTGGAAAGGATATAGATGAAAAAGGTTTTGTGCAAATAATTTTACAATGTCTCATAGGATCTTATCAATCATTTATAAGAGGGTTAGATACTACTGATAAATTAAAGAATATAAAATATGAAGAGTTATGTGCTAAATTAGTGCAAGAGGAAAAATGTCAAATCGAATAAAGGGAGACATTTTATGATGAAGTTTTCATAATAAAAGGGAAACAAAATTACAAAAATATACAAGAAAATCATTCAAGAGAGAAAAATTGGATGTATGGCAATAGATACACTCCATCCAAGGTTTATAATAAAAGCAAATGGAAATGTAATTACTGTGGTAAGTTGGGTCACAAAGCAAATGAATGTTATAAGAGGATTAAAGATACAGAAAGGAAGACAAATAAGTTGACAAAAAACTTTGATTCTAAAAGTAATGCTCTTTGTATTGCACTTAAAGTAAATAATTCTTATAAGGATGATTGGGTTATTGATTCTACTACTACACAACATATGTCTTTTAATAAGGAACAATTTGAATCACTATGAAATGATAGCAATTTAGAGAAAATATATTTAGGGAATAACAGTGCTTTAGAAGTTAAAGGAACTAGGAATATTCAATTTATAATGGTGTGTTCAAAAATGTGATGTTAGTTCTAGAATTGAAGACAAATCTTTTTTTTTTTTTATCTCAAATTTAAAATCAAAGGTATAAAATAAAATTCTAAATTGACAAATGTTTAATCAAGTCCATGTGAGTAATAACTAGAAAGTGATTGCAATTGGTAAAATAGAGAAAGGATTATATGAATTCCAAGAATTTACTTCTAAATGTGGAAATGAGAATATGTGTGCTATTGCCAAATATAATGATATGAGTAGGTTAGGGCATCAGCATATGGGACACATCAATTATCCAAGCCTCAAGCTTATGGAGAAACTATATATGGTGCATGGGGTTCCAAAAATCTCATCAAGTCACAAGGTGTGTAAAGGATGTGCTATGGGAAAGCAACATGTGGAAATTTTCCCACAAGGTAAGTTACAGAGAGAAAAAACTCCTTTACATTTGGTTCATAGTGATGTAATGGTTCCTTTTAGAACACTATCACTTGTAGGATCAAGGTATGGCCTTGTTGAGACATGGATTAGCTAGGACCAGGCTAGGAGACCCAAGCACATGAGAGGTGTGGCTTAAGGTGGGCTGTTGGTGTTGGAAATAAGCCACACCCGAACCAACGATGGACTGGTCCAAGAGGGGCCAGTAGCTCAGTGGTAGAGCACTCCCGCAGTGAATGGAAGGTCCTAGGTTTGAGTTCTAGCTGGTCCATGTCTCAACATGGTATCAGAGCTAGGTTCAGGCTAGGAGCCCCAAGCACACGAGAGGTGTGGCTTAAGGGGGCTTGTTGGTGTTGGAAATAAGCCACACCTGGACCGATGATGGACTGGTCCAAGACGAGCTAGTAGCTCAGTGGTAGAGCACTCTAGCAGCGAATGGAAGGTCCTAGGTTCGAGTCCTAGTTGGTCCATGTCTCAACATGCCTCACCTTTATTGATGACTATACTAGAAGAACTTGGGTATAGTTTTTAAAAAAGAAGGATGAAGTGTTTGATAAATTTAAACAGTTTAAGGCATTGGCTGAAAATCAAAGTGGAAGAGCTCTAAAGATAATAAGAACAAATAGAGGTATGGAATATATGAACAAAGATTTCTTAGATTTTTGTAAACAACATGTTATAAAGAAGGAATCAATTGTCTCCTACTCACCCCAACAAAACAGAGTTGTGGAAAGAAAAAATAGAACTATAATAGAAATGGCTAGATGCATGCTTCACTATAGAAATATAGAAGTTAAATTTTGGACTGAAGCAATTTGTACTGCAGTTTATATTTTGAATAGAATACCTAATAAGGCAGTTTTGAAGATAACACTAGAAGAGGCATGGAGTGGTAGAGAGCCTACAGTATCTCATTTTAGAGTCTTTGGATGTAATGCATATGTCCACATTCCTGATGAAAAGAGGAACAAGATTGAAAGGAAAAGTGAGAATAGCATAATAGTTGGGTATAGTGAGGAGTCAAAAGGATATAGGTTATATAATCCTAAAACAAATAAAATTCATATCAAAAGGAATGTATGGCTTGATGAAGATATTGAAAGTGAACATTATCCTACATTATCTCACTTTCGAATATTGATTTAAGGAGATAAGTCTACTTATACTAATGATCAAAATCAAGGTGTGCAATCTTTTATAGGAGGAGAAGGAACACAAGTTGAAGCATCAAGTGAAAGTGATGATGAAGACACACAGAAGACTAGAAGCATTCAAGAAATATACCAAGAAGGCCATAGAAATACATTTGCTAACTATGCTCTTATGACTAGGGTGATGCAGGTTGACACTCCAAGTAAATATGAGGAAGCAAAAGAAAAAGAAGAATGGAAAGAAGCAATGCAGGATGAATACAATTCTTTGATGAAAAATGGAACTTAGGAATTGATAACTCTTCAAAAAGGTAAAAGTGTGGTTGGTTGCAAGTAGACCTACAAAATAAAGTTCACATCAGATGGAGCTATTGAAAAATATAAAGCAAGACTAGTGGCTAGAGGATTCTCACAAATAGAAGGTATTGATTATACTAAAACCTTTGCTCTAGTTTCTAAAATGAGTTCAATTCATACAATAGTTGCTCTAGCTACAAAAGGAAAGACATTTCAGACATGCACTATCATACCTTATCTCCATACACAGGTAACATTTTTTTCTCTATCTCTATATGTTTCATTTCTGCAACATTCTGTGTATTTGGTGTTCTAAACCCGCAGCTACATTTTCATTCTGTTGTAGCTATGTTTAGGTTGATGAGAATGAAATAGGTTTTCTAGAGCATTTTCAATCTTGGCTGTAGCTCTAAATCTCATCTCTGAACATTTCAGCTGAAATCTTCATATTTTTTTTAGAGCCCCAAAATGGGTATTGTCTTTCTATGGTTTGAAACCCTAGTATGGTCGTGGTAGCATATACATTCTATCCTATTCATTTTGTGTTGGCTTAGAAACCCTAAATGAGTTTGAACAAAAAACATTTCTATTCCTTTTGTAGATCTAGTCTTGATTGTAGCTGAGCATTTTGTGTACTCCCTTCTTTCAACAGCTCAAAACCCTTATTGTGACTTTATATTTGTGTGTTCATGGCTATGGCTGTAGCAATACATTCTTATGAACATCTGATGGTTGAAGTGGTCAATCTGTAAACTATCACTCCTTTTCTTTTGTATCTTGTGGGTATACTTTATGGGCTATGATATTTTGCACAATATCCATCATTCTTTGTATTAGAAGGGCCCTTTGCTGTCACGACCTAATGGATTTGATCTATATGATATGTTTTGTGCATTCTCCATTTGATTCATCACTATATTTGTTGTCTGGCAGATGATACTCGATATTTGGATATGACAATCCATTTAATCATAGTTTTGTAATCTCTTTGCATTATTGATATATTCCTTCAAAACAATCTCATATTCGTTCACTACTCCTATAGATGCTCTTTATTCTGATGCATTTGAGGTCCCTCATTTGCATTGCAGTTACTTCACCCTATAGCATATACGTATCTCATTTCTATATTATTATTGGATGTCCATGAACTTTTCATTTGTATGGTTCTGCAGTCATGGCAAATACACTTGGTATTTATTTCACATGTCATTATGAATGACAATGGTTTCTTCCTTCTATATAATGACAGATGAGATATTAAAATAGTTTGACTATTATTTAACTTTGTGACAAGATGTTTTCTTAATAACACATGATATCATGTTAATGTTATCAACTATATACAATTTAAATCTTACTCAATGGAAATAATATTTTCTCCCCTTTGTAGATGGCAGCTTTGAATGTTTTGAATCATAGAAAATGAACACTTGAGTTAATCATCAGGCCACGGCCTACACAGTTACATCATTGATAAAAAAAAAAACCTTGAGACATAGGTATACCACATGATATATACATGTTCTCTTTCTCCTGTAGCATCTATATGGGATGAAGATAACAGCCAAGTTGAAATGTATGATGTTCTGATAGATAATTTGCAATCTTTTCCTCTCATTCCACACACCTGTATACTCATGAACTTATGATGGCATATAATGATTGCTTTCTCTACTCATAACTATGGATAAATATTTTCATGGCATCTTTGTCTACTCAGTTCAAACTATAACACAGTTTGGCTTTCATGTTGCAAATATTTTATTGCTATAACAACATATCACCAACAGTTATTGAAGGACTTTGATAATGACAACTTATGTATGGTTACTCCTTATGATGAATGTACCTTACTTCAACATGAAAGGGAAATGATAGCATATGATGTTCCATGTTTTGCTATCCACTTGCACTTTCAATTCATTTAAATAATGCATAAAAATGATACCTGTTTCTGATATTTCTTTGTGAGAAAACAATTAGGCATTGTTACATGATATGTCCATTGGCAACCTCTGACATTCAAATGATGAAATGTACTTGTTGTTCCATACTTCTCTAAAGCACACTATGAAAGATATAAAATGAAATAACTGTGAATGTCATTTTTCCTATGTCAGCTGAAGTAATGATGACAACTGCCATGTGCATTAAATGCAGTCCCCTTTATAGTTTAGTTCATATCCATTGTTGCATTTCATTACTTGAACTATAACCATGACTATGTCCTAGAACATAAACCGATGCCTATGATTTCTTTTATTATTCCTTTAGTTTTCCATATAAATGTGAATAATGATTCTTTCTTTTTCCATTCATCCCTTCTGAGATTAAGGGGAAGCAGCATGCTGGGCTCAACCCTTGTGGGAGCCCACTTGACACCACATGTTGAATGTTTTCAATCAGCTACATGACTTATCCTATACCTGCACATGAAACAAATAGATTAGAATAAAATAATGATGTTCCATGATTGTTTCTTTCTTGATTCCTTCTACATATGGATAATGTTCATTTGATCAATGCATTATAATCAAAGTATTATGTCTCTTCTAATAGGATATAGGATTTTCATAACCGGAGCTTCTAACGAGACCCTTCCCACATTTTTGCAGGTTCATGTCGACATCAGGAGTAGGACAAGAGACAACTTTGAAGATCGACAACCCTTAAGGCAATGATGGCTATGAATTTCCTTTTCTATTCATTAGATGCATAGTATTTTCTTTATATCTGCATATGTTTAGCTATAACCCACAGTTTGTGTGGGACATCTGATATGTCATTATTTCTTTCAATGTAATGCTTATTCTTTTATGTATTTCAACTTGTAAATGAATAATCATTGTGATGAATGAAATACTTATCTCTCTTGAATGTTCTGCAATGCAATGAATGATCTGAAATCTTTTCCTCCTTTTTGAACAACTGAAACATAATAACTATGCAACTAACTCATAATAGAAGAATGTTAACCCTTACTCAAAAAATAAATTTGTCACATCTGCTCAGCCAATTTTGAGCTGTGGTAAAAAATGGTAACAATGGTTAGTTATTATGTATAATTTGACATTTAATGCTTTAATCATAGCATTATACATGCATAGTGAAAGCTATTCACTAACGAGATATCTTGGATTATGTAATTTTCTATTTTATTATATTCTGGAAAAGAATAACATGCTTAATGTTTGTGATGATGATAATTCACTTTTGTTTAACTCTTATTTGGATAATAATGATGTATTCTAATTATCAGTTAAGATGAATACTTGTGTTAAATTATGAGCTTTATGGAATGTGATATTACAAAAAAATTTGAATGGTATGGAGATTTTCCATATTCACTACACCAACCTTTCTCTAGTCAGCCCTCCCTTCACAAAGAGTGTACATTTTCCTGTATATGGTATTTGAGCCACTCCATAGTGATTTGGAATATATGGCTAGAATGCATTCATATTTCAACCCTTCCTCTATCAAGATATTTCCTCGTCTTCTTGACATTATTCAAAACAAAAAACTATATCCTACTAATGTTTAATGCTAGCACAACTATCTTCATCCCTAACTGATTGTGATTTCATTGAGATCCATGCTAGCATGTTTCCTCTTCAATGATTTGCCTAAGCATAGCCTAGCTATCATAATCTCGATGAGTAGGTGATCCTAAATCACTTACACTCCTCATTCATGCACTCAATTATTTGTACATCACTAATGATATAATCTATAATCATTCTACATTTATTCCACTTTTATGAGTCGATCTCCCATCTAATTTGAATTTTATTCTTTGTTTCCTAATCCCCTTTCACATAACTAGAGCATATCCTTGCTAGAAACCTTTAATTCATGCATTAATTTTCCCCTGCTTCTATTCATTTGGTAGCCTCTCCATCTCAACCTCATCCCACTTTCTCTTTCCTCTCAGTTCTATCATCTAAACTCCCCACTTCCTCCCCTCTTTGACCATGAAATATGTCCTCAAGAATCAACAGGTTCACCTCCAATCCTAGAAATAGGAACAACTAGAGGTTGGACAATATGATTCATCAAAGTTATCTCATGTGTTTGATATTGACTGTCCCCATGTCAAAATTTCCATTATATGTGTTGTTTCCAATGCTCTGCTACTTGAATGTCCCTAAATTCTACTCTTCTCAAAGGTGGTGCATCTATATTATTATTGAACATCATGGATCTGGTCCAAGACATAGATTTCATCAAGCTGATAGATTTCATATATATTCATGAATATTTAGTCACCACAAATAAGTTGAAGTTTGCACTAGATAACTATGACATGTATGTGGATAAGGCTCTACTTCAAATTCTATTCATGTGAGATTTAGTCCACAACTCTCCTATGATCACTTGCATTTACCACACCCTAAAGTGAGTGTGAAAATGCTCTCAACACAACACTAGGCATGCACATGTTGCAATTGGTGTTGACATTGGACATCAAAATGAAAGAGGTCTTTAGTGCCATCCATGTCCTGTGTATTCATCCATTGGACTAGGTGGCATGCCCCTTGTTTGTGGCCCTTCCAATTCTACTTCTTGTCTTTGTTGGAAAAGGATCCAATTATAGTGGGCAAAGAAGAAAATGCAGACTAAGAAAGCAAGGAGATAGAATAATTTATTTTTACATTTACATTTAAAAATTTTTTCATACAAAAAATTAGAGCTATGGTTCTATATTTACTCCATACAACAATTTTAGAACTCCCAGAGATAATTGGGTTGATTCTATGCAAGTTCAAGAGTTCCTGTCTATGATAATTTCTAGAGCTCTATCCACTTTTTAGATTCTAGAGTTTCAAAGCTTTCTACTTCTTATGAAATTCTTAGTGTTGCCTCTACAAACTTTCAAAGATCTATTCTCTATCCAATATCCTTTGCTGTTGCATGTTCTTCTTCACCTAACTATGTACCTTATGAACTAAATATTCTTTTGTTCATTTTGTGTTTTGTCTTTCTTGCCTTTCCAAAAATTACTGCCCAATTCAAAATGACCTAGCAAAATTAATTTGTTGCCAGAATTCATTAACTAGGATAGTCGATGTCAGACCAACAAATGAGGGGAAGGATCCCAATGGATCTTTTGATGGTTGCAACAAATGTGGTAGATGGCTGCACAAGATTAATATTTCCAACACTCCCCCTTAATCTTGAGAATTTGTGCTCTTTCATGTTTGGAGTTGTTTTGTCATTCTAAAATGGTGGTTTTGGAGCTCTTTTGTCTTCTTGGAATTAAATTTCCAAAGCTCTGCCTTTCCTGATTTGAAGTTCTAAAACCATCCTATCTACACCTATTCTATGTTTTGAAGTTACCCTACCTAGACCTGTTCAAAGTTTTGGATATGTCTAAGATTGTCCTTCCAGAACTAAATGTTCTAAATTTCTCTTGAGATTATCTTTTTGGAGATGCACTTCCAGAGTTGTTTCCTTTCTGAAGCTGGGTCTTTCTAGAGCTGTCTTTCCGAAGTTCATTTCCAAAGTTGTCCATGATGCAAGACCTATCTCTTAGGCATTCAAAAGAATTTTTTGACAATGCCTTAGTGAAAATATCAGTGAGCTATTACTCTGATCCACAGAACTAAAGTCAAATGTCTCCATGCTCTACCAACTCCCTTATGAAATGGTAGTGGATGTCAATGTGCTTCCTTCATCCATGGAAGACATAATTCTTTGTCAAGGCTATAGAAGACACCTTGTCACAAAATATAGTTGTACCATCTTTTTTTTGCTCATTCAAGTTTGCATGAATTCTTCTAAGCCAAATAGCCTAACATGTTATTGTATTTGTTGCTATGTACTGGGCTTCTTATTTGATGCCCATTAAATTCCTCTTGAACCCTTGTGGAACACATATCCTAATGTGCTCTTCCTTTCATCTACACTTCCTTCCCAATCATTGTCCATGTACCCAACCATCTCAAACTCATTGGAGGTGGTATACATAATACTATAGCATTTCGTGCCATTAACATACCTCAAGATTCTTTTCCCTGCTTTCTAGTGTATGTCTTTAGGTTTCTCCATGAACCTAGAAGTCAGACTTATTGCGTACATTATATTAGGTCTAGTAGCTATCAAATACATGAGGCTTCCAACCATCCTCTTGTAGAGGGTTGTGTTACCACTAGTGTTTTTGTCCTCTTTGCTTAATTTTAAACCTATTGTTGTCCATGTCATGGCAGGTTTGTTGTCCAACATTCTAAATCTTTTCAAGATTTATTTGGCATAATTAGTTTGTGAAATGAAGATGTCATGCTCTGTTTGTTGGACCTCTATGCCTAGGAAATATTTAATCTAAACTAGGTCTGTCATTTCAAACTCATTTTGCATTGCCTCTTTGAAATCAACAATGAAGAGGTAACTATTCCCTATGAAAATCAAATCATCTACATACAAAATAGTAGTAAGAATTTCACCATTGGTTGCTTTGATGTAGATCATGGGCTCAGTACCACTTTTTCTAAAGCCATTGCTTAGTATGTGCAAATCAATTTTGTTGCATTGTGCTCATGGTGCTTGTTTAATCCCCTAGAGAGATTTTTAGAGCCCTTACACTTTGTCTTCATGTCTTAGGACTTCATAGTCAAGTGGTTGCTCCGCCTACATCACTTCTTTCAACACTCCATTCAAGAAGGTTTACTTCACATCCATTTGAAATACTTTCCATTTGTGCTAGGCTACAATTGCGAGGACTATCCACACACTTTCTAGCTTTGCAACTGGTGCATACGTCTCATCATAGTCTCTTCTAAGTTGTTGTTTGTAACCCTTGACAACTAGCCTTGCTTTATGGCTCTCAACCTTACCTTCAGTAGTGCATTTGGTCTTATAGACCCACTTAACTCTAATGATATGTTTACCCTTGGGTAAAATAGTTAGCTCCCATGTCTGATTTCTTTCTATAGCATCCAACTCTTCATCCATGGCTTTACATCATTTTTCCTCTTTCATGGCTTTCTAAAAATACATTGGATCACTATAGGAAAACAAAGCAAAATATAAATTTTCATCAAAAATAGCATACCTTGTGATGTCATAAATTTCCCTCATGCTTCTTATTCTTCATGGCATCAATGATGGAAGTGTAGGGTCCTAATTTCTAGAGCTACTTGACTGCTGGATTGATTAAGAAGACTAAGTGTCAGAATGTTCACCCTGTTGTAAATTTCTAGAGGTGTTTCTCTGCTAAACAGTTTGTTGGAAAGAGACACATTGGAGCTTCATGATTGTTGTCATTGATGGCAACAAAGTTCATCCCACACATCTGCAGGACATAGTGTGCCTATACCGGAAGTCAGATTAAAGAGTGTTGTGGTCCGGTAAGCAAGAACAGAGTGTTGTGGCAAGGTCTGATAGTCAGGTCCGGATCTCTCAGAGGAAGTATCTTTGGAAAGTGTGGACTTGGGAAAGTCAAGAGGAGTACCTTGACAGATAGAATCCAGGAATTGAGCCTCCGGTGATGAAAGAGTGAAGAGATATGAGGATTCAAGTATTGGAGTCCTGTTTGGCAGTGTAGACAGACGAAGAACTGACCGACAGAGCATCAGACATTATTCCAGATGAGATGTTGATGGTGATCAAGATTATTAAGGTATCATTCATGATTGACTAACATGATTGATGACTTCTATAATCATCTCTTTGATCTGCATTACTTGATAAGTAAGGATTTAGCCGACAGATCAAAGTTTGGATAAATATTGACTATTCCGGATGCTGACTAGAAAGTGGATGAAATCCTTGGTATATATACACCAGATTAATTTCAGTATGAAGATATATGTTGTGTGTTTTGGTGTGCAAAGAAAAGCAGAAAAATAGTGTGAAAGCAAAAAGACAGGTCTAGTATGTGACAAGTCAACAGCACCAAAGAGAGGAAGGATGAAGTGCAGTAGATCAGTGTATTGAACCTAACCGGAACTGAACCTCAGCATATGTGGATGCTTCTCATCAGTTCAAGGATCTTATTATTCTTCTTACAACTTGTAGACAGTGAGTCTCTTGTAGGCAGTGAGCCCTAATTGGCAAGTGTCATTTTGTATTTCTATTCTTCTAATAGAGAATACAATCTTGGGTTAATCACCTCATGGTTTTCTCCCTTAACAGGGTTTCCATGTCAAAAATATTGTGTCATGTGTATTTCCATTTCATGGTCATGTTTGCTTATTTGAATTGATGCTACATTAATTGTTAAGAAAGTTTAGAAAGTAGAAATAATTAAGATAACTGATTCACCCCCCCCCTCTCAGTTATCAACACAGTTCTAGAGCTGCTGCTATGCTCAAAATTTCTGGAGCTCCTTCTTTGTGAATTGTTACCTTGTTAAAAAGTTTTGGAGCTCCTGACTTCCATAACTTTGTCATCCTGTATTGTTGTCCACCATTCCATCCCATGATTCATTTTCAATGAATTCAACATCCCTATTGATCACCACTTTCTTCACGTGTGGATTGTACAATTTGTAGGCTTTGGATTCTTCACTATAGCCTATGAAAATGCATTTTCACCTTTATCATCAAATGTTTTCCTTTTCTTTTCTGGCACAAATGCATATGCCACACACCAAAATATTCTCAAGTGATGTACACTCCATTTGCATTTTGTCCATGCTTCTTGTGGAATCTTGTCACGAACAACTTTTGTGGGGCACGTATTCAATAGGTAGAATGTTGTTGCTATAGCTTCACCCCAATAGTTATTAGACAAACATTTTACCTTCAACATGCTTGCTACCATCTCTATGATGGTTCTATTTTTTTGTTCAACCACTGCATTTTGTTGTGGAGTATACCTGGCTGTGAATTGTTTCTCAATACCTTCATACTTACAAAAATCAATAAACTCTTTGGAGATATACTCTCCCCCTTTGTCTTTTCTAAGGACTTTGATATAGTGGTTGATTTGCTTCTTAGCCAAGGCCTTAAACACCCTAAACTTTTCATATGCCTATGATTTGTTCTTCAAAAAATACACCCAGGTTTTTATACTATAGTCATCTATGAATGTCATGAAGTAAATATTTCCACCTAGGGTTGGGGTCTTGATGGGATCACACAAATCTGAATGCACTAGCTCTAATGATGCTCTTTCTCTCCTAGAATACCCTAATTATAAGTGTTGCCTATGTTGTTTACCTAGGATGCATGCTTCACACTTTCCATCGGGCTCTACAATTGTTGGTAAGACCCTAACCATGTCTTTTCTAACTAAAATACTTAAACTGGAATAACTTAAATGCCCATACCTCAAATGCCGAAGCTTGGATGGTTCTTTGATTACTGTTTTGAAGGCTGATTGTTGCAGGCCTATTGACTATGCTAGGATTTGTATTTTGAAGGGAAACATTCGATTCTTTGTCATTTGAACCACTGCAATAACTTTCTTGCTTCTGTCCTTGTCATAGATGATGCATTCTCCTTTCTCCATCAAGACTCTATAATCATTTTGGACCATCTTTCCAATGCTCAAAAGGTTATGTTTTATGCCTCGGGCATAACACATGTTATGGATCAGTCTTCTTTCACCATGATTGGTTTGAATACACACTATGCCTCTGCCCATGATTGGAAACTTCTCATTATTCACCATTTTAATTTCAGACTTGATGCTATTGTCTATGGAGGCAAATAAATTTTTGTTACCACTCATGTGGTTGCTACAAGCACTATCCAAATACCAAATCTCAGTGCTGTCATGTTCTACAAGGTTGCATACAATAAAAACTTGTGACTATTTTTCATTTTCATCCTTCTTCTCATTTGCTACATTGCAATTTTGACTCCCCTTGATCACGTTGTTTCTTTCAGCATTCACTTGCATAGTGACCATACTTGTGATAGTAGTAACATTGCACATTGCTCTTATCATAACTCTGATTTGAGCTTCTATTCTTTTTATTGTTTTGGAAGTCTGATTGGGAGGTACTAGCCTCCTTTTGACTATTTGAGTCTCCTCTTCTGGAGTTACTTCTACCTCTATCCCTTTGACCTCTTCCTCTGTCATTTATTCCTCTTCCCATGCCTCTAACATTTCATTGGGCTTTGAAGGCTTGCTCTAGGGAAGGAGCGGATCTATTTAGCCACTGCTCATGGGTTTGAAGAGAACCCATCAACTCATCAACTGTCATTTTTGAGGGGCCTTTTGCATCTGCAAAGACAATAACCATTGGGTCAAATCTAGAGGGTAAGCATCTAAGGATTTTTTCAATAATCCTCTGTTCTTCCATGGTTTCTCCATTTACCCTCAACCGGTTAATCAAGATGGAAACCCTTATGTGAAAATCTCTAACAGACCCACTTTCCTACATCTATAGGGTCTCAAAATCTCTTCTTATCAACTGAAGTTTCACTAGTCTCACCTTGTCAATCCCATTGTAATTGTTTTGAAGTATCTCCCATGCTTCTATCAAACCAAATGATTCTATCAAGGATGTTACTACATGCTTATATAAATAAAATATGATGGTGATGTTACAATATTAGATGAGTCAACATCCAATTAAAATCTAGCAATAGATCAATACATTAGTTTGGTTATGTTTATTGGCATGGTTCTTTGACAAATTCAAACTAAAAGACTTCAATTTTATTAATTTTGATAAATTGAACAATATTTTTTTGACAATTTATATATTTTTACAAAATGTCAATTGAAAGGTAGTTAATTGAAAGGTAGTTAATTGAAAGGTAGTTAAATGATCAGTCACAGTCAAATTCCAGGGCTTTTGTTGACCTTACTAAAAAAAACCACAATATATATTTATCACGATTTATGAGATAATTAAGTATAGGTTCCACTTTTGGAGAACAGACAAGATATTTAAGCCCTGATAATCGGGACAACCACTGAGCGGGACTTACTAGACTTTTCTCTAGTTTATTCCGTCCATATAACACATCGTCCAGCCGAAACTAGTCTTCTTGTAAATTCCGGTTATTCATTGGTCTTGTCAATTACGAGTTTATGAAGAGTCATTTCTTATTGGCAATTCCGTCCATATGATAAGCAATACGGTTGAAAGTAAATAATAATTATGATAGATTTCCCCGTAATATTAAATTTGGTATATTAGTTTAAATTGTTTATAAAAGATACGTTTGCGTCGACATTTGGTAAGCTAGATTCAGAATAGTATTGTACAGAGGAATACGAAATGGAAGTCCATCCATCGAATTTTAGATTGCTGTGTACGGTTTTGCTAGTGATGGCTTATCTTTTGGAGGGAGACTGTGCTTTAGGAGTTGGCGGGCATAGTCAGAAGCCATCGATTCTGAGGAAGAATCGACTGCATGGTAGTTTTCTGAAAAACTTAAAGAGATCTCGAATCAATAATTCTGATGTTTCAAGTATAAGTTCGTACGAGACACACAGCTATACCCAGGTTATAGACCATTTTGGATACACGCCAGAAAGCTATCAAACCTTTCCCCAACGATATTTCATAGACAAGTCTAATTGGGGAGGCGCTCAAAACAATTCTCCGATATTTGTATGGTTGGGTGAGGAAGCTGAAATCACTAACGCCTTAGACATAGGCATCATGGTAGATCAGGCTCCAAACTTCAAAGCTCTTGTGGTCTACATAGAGGTAGTATATTAGTTTCTCATTATTTCCGTATTCTCTGCGTGTTATATTACAGAACAAGTTGAGTAGACTCAGTCATATTTTTTGGGCTTGCGCTTTCATAACTATGTATGTTATTAGGGCTAACTGTTGTAAGGTATGTAGCACCGATATTATGGAACATCAATGCCATTCGGGGGAAAGGAGGCGGCGTACGCAAATGCGAGCACAATGGGTTATTTCACATCCACGCAGGCCTTGGCCGATTATGCGACAGTCATTGTCGAATTGAAGAAAACATTAAACGCTGAGAATTGTCCGGTCGTAGTGTATGGTGGATCCTATGGTGGAAGTAAGTAGGGTTTCTTTCACATGAACAAAGATTCTCTGTTGGAAGTCAGTGGGATTGAGTCATTGAAATGGTATTGTGCAGTGCTAGCTGCTTGGTTTCGCCTCAAGTATCCCCACATAACAATCGGCGCCCTCGCATCATCTGCACCTATCCTTTTCCTCGACGGCATCGCTCCCGCTGATGGTGCTTACAGGGTTGCCACAAACGTTTTCAGAGTATGTTCATTAATCTCATTGAGCTTAATCTCACCATTATTTTCATTAAATTTGACTTTCAAGAATATGGTGCAGAATGTAAGCGACATCTGCTACAGAAGAATTAATGAATCGTGGGATATGATGGACAAAATGGACTGGGTAAAACTGCGAAATCTATTTAACGTTAGCCGGTAAGTAGCAATAACGCCATATGAACCTTTCATTCAGCATACTTGTAATCAAAATCTGTTGACCGGGTATGACTTGTTGGATATTGGATGTTGTTCGCATGTAAGGATTTGGAGTTATATTTAGGATTACCTTTTCTTTTTATCGTATCTTTTATATGCATTGGAACGAGTTTAGTTTTTGGTGTTTTATTTATTATTTTAAAATGGCATTAACTGCTCATTAAATCTGGATGGGAAATGCATGTAAAAAGCAGTGTAGTTCAAGTTTTATTTAGTTGTTTATTTGGGGGCTGTAAACTGTATAAAAGGATTGCCCTGCGTTGTTTGTAGAACATCACAGACAACACAGAATTATTTCCGGCAGTTATAATGTAAGCCAAAAGAACATTCATTGTCTGCAATTTTCAGATGATAATACACAGAGATTTTCTGCATATGCTGATCACTATGAATTGTGTTTTTAATTTGGCTGTAAGTAGTTTATTTTATTGAACGAGTATATGCTGCATGTAAAACTTTCTTTTCTGCTTTTGCAATTATTTTTCTGTTGGTTTAAGTAAAGGCTTGGTTTGAAAATCTTCATTACTGCAGGAGGGAGGACCTGTACACATGTCTTGAAAAGATGTACCTTATAGCACCACAGTACGATCTTGAACAAGTTATAGTAAAAGAAGTAAATACACTACCCTAACCTTCTCGCCATACCAATTTTACTGCTTATTAACTTTCTTATATTATGCAACATGGGGTTAATGCAGATCTGTAACGCCATCAATAGCCTACCGGAAGGTACAGACACTGTTAACAGGATACTTGCTGGAGCACATGCTGCAGCAAATAACTTATTCGGAGTCCTATGCTTTTATCCGGGTCCATTCATTCCTATCAGATCAGGATGGGACTGGCAGGTTTCTGAGAATTCTTTCTTTTATTAGAACGAAATGAAATCAGGTTGCCCATTTAACAGCTTTTCTTAATCCGCAGACGTGCACTGAAATGGTGTTTCCATGGAGCAATCTCCCTGGCAAGACAATGTTCCCGTATATCCCTTTTAATATCGATGTATATTCCAACCAATGCTACCTTCAATACGGAGTCCTGCCACGCCAACACTGGGCAACAACTGAATTCGGAGGACACGTATGTATATTTTAATCTACTATCGAATTTTGCCGAAAAATGTTGTAGTGAAGTTATATCTCAGTCATATTTTAGTTACAGTTAAACAGACACGACAATTTGGTTTGAGATTGATTTTTATTAAGATAGCCTTGGTTGTAACTAACTTGCAGGACATAAAAAGAGTGTTGAAAGATTTTGGAAGCAATATCATTTTCTCCAATGGGTTAAGAGATCCATGGAGCAGTGGAGGGTAAGTGAATCTTCTTTTCAGATTTCATCCCCATTAATCTTTGTATTACTTTTTACCTTGTTGCTGATTTAGTTAATTGGGCATGTTGTCAATGTAATTTCAGTGTGTTGGAAAATATTTCTGAAAGCATTGTAGCTATCGTCTCTGAAGAGGGTAAGTCGGTCCAGAATGTTTATTTATTTATTTTTCAATCAAATAGAAGCAGTATAAATCTTATAAGAATTGAATGTCACGCAGGAACGCATTGTCAAGACATTTACAAAGCAAGTGCTAGTGACGATCCAGTCTGGCTGAAAGAACAACGACAAAAAGAGATAATGGTCATCCAAAAATGGATTGATGATCATAAAAACTAAATAAAATTGTTTATTCATTGGACACTGTCTTTTCAATTTTCAAAAATCATTTAGAAGTGACTATCGGAGCTCTAATAGAATGATGCAGTCCAGAACCAAGACCCCAGTTAAGGGTTGTTGGTTCAGGCAGCTCACCCAAAGAGGATACGAAAATTTCAAGAACAAAAGAACAGAGCTCAAGAAAAATAATATTCAGATTATAAGGAGTTTACATTTTACTATTAAAATGCTAAAGCATACATTTAATCAGTTGTTAACTTTCATCACTTACAATCATACTGTTCAAAACCTCTACCACAGCAAGATTCACTTACTGGACCATATCTATTAGAAAAACTTTGACCTGGATATCAGAACCACACACAAACAGACGGCTCTACCAAAAATCACACTTACTTTCAATTAGACATTACAAACATATTAGAACAAGGGATCGACTAAGAGAATGTTGGCATTAAATCTGAGTGATTTGATCATGAACAAGCCTGTACATATAGGTGTATAGTTTGAATCACTTCAGGAGTCGACTCATGCACTCAAGTAGTGGTGGCAAGAAGGTTTCCACCAAGTGGCAAAGGAGTGTTGACATGTATTTTGGATGAGTTTGATGGACTTTTCAAGTCGACACATAACCACCTAAGGTGACGTAAAGCCATGTGCAAATATATTATTTAGGCTAAGTAACTAATATCAATGTTTTTCACTAACAGCCCCCCTTAAGCCTAGCTTAGGTGGGTACAAGAAGAGATGGGTCCCAGCTACTAGACCTGGTGAGGTACTAATGTACAAAGTAATCTCTCATGAAGTGGAGATTAGATAGAAAATCCTATGGGAAAAAACCTATCCTCCAAAAGAGAGAAAAGATGCATGAAAATAAATTATACAAGTGAAGAAGTACTACTTCTTTCACTGGGTACAATATATGTTCCCCACATAGGAGAGAAAATGGTGGGTTTATGAGAGCCCCCATAATACATGTCCTGGTATAGTGAGGTTGGATGCTCGACAAAGGATGTAATGTAGATCCACGAACATTGAACAATGTTCTTCCCCTTAAGAAGAAATTAAACTAATTGAAGATGCATGATATCTCCCCATTCCGAATAGGAATGTGTAGGAGGATGTATGTATGTTCCTAAATCATGTTCACACTGATCCAAGGATGATGATGCCCATTTTTTATGTCTTCGAAGATTGCTCAGGTGTTCCCATGTTGATGTTGAAGGATGCCATAATCATATCAGGTGCATGCCTAATAGATGAAGATGATGACAATCCAGAACCATGTGTAGACATATGTAGAGCATGAATATCTAAAGAGAATAGTGGTGGTACAACTTCATCAAAACTGTCATCAAAGAGAAGACTGATGTCTTCAATGTGTGCTTCTAAATTAGAAATGTGGGACTCTACAAATAGACAAGCAATGTTAGGTAGAAGTCTGTCCCAATTAGTAATGCTAGGAAGACTGATATATTTATCCTACTACAAGGAAGTATTGGAAGCTCTTGAAGAAGCGACTCTAAAATCTAATGAAGCAATAGTAATTGGTGTGATGATTTCCTCTATGTCAACTGAACATTCTGTATCTGTATCATGATGTGGGATGTTATTTGTGATCATAGCAGGATCATACAAAAAATGGACAAATATTTGAGTCTCCATATATCTCCCAAAGTTTGATCCATAATACATGTGGACATTCAATATCCATGATGGTATACAAAGCGGCATCTAGTATATGTAAATTGATTAATCTAACAAAATGATCATAAGTGTCACTTACCTTCTGAGATTGTTTACCTGGTTTAGGGATAATTCCATATGAATATGGCATGAGATTATGGTACCTGAGATGTTTCAGGATGCAAACACACCAGCACTTATAATTACCCTTTTTTAGGTTGATTACATAAGAGTGAGTATCATATCACATGATTAAGAACAAGTTAACTCCTTTAGACAATAAAATTAACACATTATGCAACCCCCTATGGTTCATTATTAGGTGACCCCCTAGTTTTGGCACTTTACAACTTAGTGTGTTTTACAGTGAAAATAGGTCCAATGCATTGGAAATTAGAAAACATTAACTTTTGAAAAAATGGTTCTCAATTTTAAGCTACCAATCAAAAGTTATTACACATTTAAGTTCTCATAAATGGCCTATTTTAATACATTTGCACAAAACATTTGAAAAAATGCACTCTGGCAAGATGAGCCTAGCCATCCAACCACTTGTTAGATGTCACGTCCCCATATTAAGACATTGTTTCAATTAAAGATTTAAACATCATGATAAGATGGAGAAGTCACCTTGCATGGTAATCACATATATAATAATATTATTGAAAAAAATATTATTTCATAAAATTAAAATATAATACTATTTATTGTATTTATGAATAATAAATATAAATACAATTATGATATTATCAATATATATATATATACAATTATGATATTATCAATATATATATATATATATATATATATATATATATATATATATATATATATATATATATATATATATATATATATATATATATATATATATATAGCAGTTGTAGCAAACAATGTTGTTCAGTTGGCAACAGAGGTAAAGAAAACTAATTTTGGTTGTGAGGTTATAGTAATGTCCTTCACAAGATGAGTCTATACTCATAATGATATTTATGCAAGAAGTTCTAATCCGGAAGATTAACTTAGTGAAAATTGACTAAGTGTCAAATTGTCTCAAGTAGTGTAGTGTACCTATTTATTTTGGTCCGCATTTCACCGTTGTATCATATTTCCTCTTGTGGTTCTAAGGGGTTGATGTATATATATATAAATTATTATTATAAAATAATATATAGCAGTTGTAGCAAACTATATATATATATATATATATATATATATATATATATATATATAACCAAGTGATAAAAGAAAAGATATTAATCATTACAAAGGGTCGATTCCACATGCATGTCAAGGTGAGCATAAATAATTGAATTGAATTATTACATACCCCTTAGAGAGAAATCGTATACATAAGCAAAGCAATGGTAAATGATAGTTAATTACAATTGCCAAGTGAATTAGTTAAAGATATCAAGGGCAGTGGTTGCAAGGAAGAACATAAAATAGCTAACATATGCATAAGGAACAAACAACGATTATAATAAACAAAGGCAAGTAAATAAGACAAATTGTCAATAAGGACAAAGTGATTAAAAAAAGAATATGATATACTAGGGAGCATCAATTCTAGAGAGGCGATGGTATATGAAAATGCATAACTTTCCCAAGGATTAGGAGTATAAAAGGAAAATCCCCAAGCGATCCAAAGAGATGGCAAAAAAGCAGCATTCGATCACCATTGATCAACACTCATAAATATATAGGCATTGAATTGGTCAGCATCTTGGCATCATCGAAGGAGATAAAACATCATCTGGACATCATCACCCAATCAGAAAAACAATCATTCATCTCTCAATATTAAACCAAGAAGGCAAAACCAAGAAATTGGTAATTGATCCACTCTTATATATTAAATTTGAGTATACCAAAATCACAGGCTAGCATTTAAGGCATATCTCTTTATCATTATAGCATCTTACAATCTTTAGTTTGCCACCAATCCATTATTATATTTGGAGTAAGTGCAACAAGCTACATAAAGGTATGTGAACTCTATCTTGTAAGTTATTTTTCCAAACTAAGCAATTGAATTGTTTGAATATAATATAGGAATGTTATTAAAATGAGGAAATCATCATGTAAGATATGATAATATATAGAACAATTAATAGTGAGAAATAATCATATATCTTAGAGTGAAACCAGGCTACATGATTATCATAACTACTAATGCGTGAATGAATATAGAAATCTGACCATAAATTAGAAGCTGAAACATGTTAAGAAGTTATCATAGAAAAATAAGCAAATGATATAGTAAGTAGATAGAATAGGATGAATTCACATATGAATAACTGCTATGTTATCTTAATCAAGTAGAATGATCATAGAAATTTTTATCATATAAATGAATACATGGAATAGATGGAAATATAATATTATGATCATAATTATGATTAAGGCATGTGAGTGCCTATATGATGAATGTCATTCCTATAAGGGAGTAAGTTAGATATTACCAAATAATATAATCAATGAAATAGTAAAGATAAGTCTAAGTATAATCAGGGAATACCTGGGATGAGAATAGAAGCCTCATCATTAATCCACCTACACACTCTATAAGTATGAGATTGGTGGTTAGGAAAGTGGCTAGAGTCTAGCACTCGAGCTAGCAAAGTATCGCCCCTCCGAGCTAAGGGTGAAGTATTTCTAGTAGTAGCATGAAGCCCTTAGACCTAGAGAAAGGGTGAAGTATTGCTAGAAATAGCATGAAGCCCTCGAACATATGGTTGCGTAAGACCTAGATATTAGAAATGGCTTAACGCTAGGTGACCCTCAAGCTAGCAATAAGCCCCTCTAAGCCAAGCGTGAAGTATCATAGGGAGTAGCGTGAAGCCCTTGGGCCTATGATCGTGAGTCTTGTGATATCCCAACGCACCCTCTCATAATGGGTGAGTGGTTTGATTAATGTTTGGGCTCGTGAATGTCTCTTCCGAGGTAAACCATGGAATATACATGAAGGATATGAGAAAATGTGAAATGCATATTGGTTATGATTATAAGGTTACTAACCATAAAAGGAAATATGGAAAGTATATGAATTTGATCTTTACATGTGGATATTGTGATATGTTGGTATTATAAGAAGAATTAAATACTAATGTTCTTTTTACAAGTTGAAATTGTGTGCAAGGTTGTGAAAATTTTGACTTTCTAGAAAGGGACATTAAAAGTGGTATCAGAGCCATCATCCTACCATCCTATGTATACTATGTGTGCCATACATGTACTCAAGTGTATATCTTGTGATTTATGTGTATTCAATGGTTTACTTTGTGACTTATGTGTATGCATTGTAACTTTGTGTATTACGCGTATTCGCATACTCAAGTGTATACTTGATGACCTTGGGATGGTGGACGGGTCCACAGTGTAGTATGGGATGCACCGAATCCCCTTCCCAATTGTTCGACAATATACTTCATTCAAGGGTACTTGTATTCAAGTGTATGCTCTATGACTTTGGAATTGTATTCAAATATATGATCTATGACTTTTCAATTGTATTCAAGTGTGTACTTTGACTTTGCAATTTTATTCAAGTGTATGCTCTATGACTTTGCAATTGTATTCAAGTGTATGTTCTATAACTTTGCAATTGTAAGTGTATGCTCTATGACTTTACAATTGTATCCGATTGTATACTCTATGACTTTGTACTTGTATTTGAGTGGATACTTTATGATTGTATTTGTATTTTGAGTGTATACTCTATGATTGTATTTATATTTGAGTGTATACTCTATGCCTTGTAATTTAATTTGAATGTATACTCTACGATTATATTTGTATTTGAGTGTATACTCTATGCCTTGTATTTGTATACTCTATGCCTTGTATTCAAGTGTATACTCTATGACTTTGTATTTATATTTGAGTGTATACTCTATGACTCATGATTGTATTTGTATTTGAATGTATGCTCTATGACTTATGTATGCACACTTCATGACTTACTTGTATTCATGTGTATACTTCATAATCATGTGTATACTTACATGTTACATGTATGTTTCATGCCTTATGTATTGTTTGTGTATACTTTGTATGCTTTGTGTATCAAGTGTACACTCTGTGTTCATGTATTGTGTGTGTATGTTTTATGTATTCCAATAAATACTTGGTGACTTATAGTGTATTTATATGTATATTTGTAATTTGTCTTTATGTGTATACCTTGCATGCATTCATACTTGCATATGCCATGACTTATGTATGTTTCATGACTTACATGCACACTTCATGTATTTACATGTGTGCTTCACACTTCATGACTTATGTATATTGCATTAAAAGTATTTATGTGTGAATTTATGTGTTTCACAAGTACTTATACTTCATGCTTTGTGTCTTATGCGTATACTTCATGTCTCACATACACTCTCAACATGAATCTTCCCTCTTGTAACAAGCTTATCCATCTTTGAGTGTCTCCATGCTATCATATCTATAGTTTGTGAAATAATCAAAGTCTTGCTTGAATTTATCTTTTCTACAAATTCATCTCTCCCAATTTTTTCACGTCTTTCACCAATATTACTTCATCTCGAAAGAACATATTCATCTATAACACTTCTATTACCTCAATCACATCGCTATTCAAAATCAAATAAAAGATTACCAAATCTTCTTTGATCATAAATTTTCTCTCAATGATATCCTATAATCAATTACTCCTCAAGAATATGGCTCTCCTCAGTTTCAAGGTCAAGATACAAGATGATGAGCATAAGACTGAACCTCATAATTAAGGATCAAGATGTCTTCATCATTCATTGGAATATTCAAATCTTCTTTAGCATTGTAAATATTTTCATTTCTCAAAACCACATCTTCATCTATGATAATTACATCACATTATTATTCAAAACATTAAAGAAATGCTTAGCTATGCATTTGTGCTTCTTAGACCTTTCAAGTATTCTTTGGTTACAAATTCTCTTTCATGGAATCACAATTGTTTTCTCTAAAGTATGTTCATCCGGAATCAAAAAACCATGACTTTGTCTCAACACATTGAAGGAAAATGTTAAAGTGCAAGGTAATGAAAGAACTCATTGTGATTGCTTGAGGACAAGCAATTTTGAGTCAGGAGGGCTGTCATGTCCCCATATTAAGACATTGTTTAAATTAAAGATTTAAAAATCATGATAAGACGGAGAAGTCACCTTGGATGGTAATCACATATATAATAATATTAAATAATATTATTTCATATAATTAAAATATAAATTATTTATTGTATTTATGAATAATAAATATAAATACAATTATGATATTATCAATTTTTATATTATTATAATTATAATAATATATTATAAAATATGATATATAAATATAAATATTGATATGAACATAAATATTGTTGATATGAAATTAAAGTATGATCGTATATATATATATATATATATATATATATATATAACCAATTGATAAAAGAAAAGACATTAATCATTGCAAAGGGCCGATTCCACATGCATGTCAAGGTGAGCATAAATAATCAAATTATTACATACCACTTAGAAAGAAATCATCTACATAAGCAAAGAAAAGGTAAATGATAGTTAATTACAATTGCCAAGTGAATTGGTTACAGATATCAAGGGCAGTGGTTGCAAGGAAGAAGACAAAATAGCTAACATATGCATAAGGAACAAACAATGATTATAATAAACAAAGACAAGTAAATAAGACAAATTGTCACTAAGGACAAAGTGATTAAACAAATAATATAATATACTATGGAGCGCCAATCCTAGAGAGGTGATGGTCTATGAAAAGACAACTCTCCCAAGGATCAGGAGTATAAAAGGAAAATCCCCAAGTGATCCAAAGAGATGGAAAAAAAATATCATTCGATCACCATCGATCATCACTCATAAATATATAGGCATCGAATCGGTTAGCATCTTATCGGTTAGCATCTTGGCATCATCAAAGGAGATAAAACATCATCTGGACATCATCACCCAATCAGAAAAACAATCATTCATCTCTCAATATTAAACCAAGAAGGCAGAACCAAGAAATTGGTAATTGATCCACTCTTATATATTAAGTCTAAGTATACCAAAATCGCAGGCCAGCATATAAGGCATATCTCTTTATCATTATAGCATCTTACAGTCTTCAATCTATCACTAATCCATTATTATATCTAGAGTAAGCATAGAAAGCTACATAAAGGTATGTGAACTCCATCTTGTAAGTTATTTTCCAAACTAAGCAATTGAACTATTTGAATATAATATAGGAATGTTAGTAAAATGAGGGAATCGTCATGTAAGATATGATAATACATATAATGATTAATAGTGAGAAATAATCATATATCTTACAGTGAAATCAGACTACATGATTATCATAGTTGTTAATGTGATTAGTACACACCTCATGAACTACTTGGACATGGCCCCACTGCCAGCGAACGTCTATAGCCCCGATGGGTTTGTCTCGTAATTCTACTCGAGTAGAGCCCTACTGCCGGCCAGGCATCCATAGCCCCAGTAAAGATTACTCGATCATCCAACTAACTGAGTTATGGTGTGTGATTTGTGATTTTCTTTTCATTTCTTTTTCTTTTGATTTTCAACATGCTTTTGCTTGGTAGAGTACAATGCAGTACCGCTACGTGATAACTTAGCTAGCTGGGTGTGGACTTACGATGGCGGCAAAGGTGGACCTTTAGATTTTTCACTTAATGTGAGATCACAAAGATTTACTTAGGTACTTCTAGATTTTAAAAGTGAAAAGATATAAGATCTCAAAACAATTCAAGTCACCCTAAATAGTCAATTTATCCTCCCAAAGTAAGAAACATGCTACCGAACACCAACAATGGAGTCCACAATGAATCTATCCATCTGACGCAAGCTTATCAAAAGAAAACAAAAAGTATTCATTTAAAGATTAAACATTTTAAACATATAATCAAAGACCTTCATGTCAAAATACAATGCATGATTCGCTTCTCGAGTCAAGTACAGATCTTAACAAATAGATAGACTAAAGAGAATTACCTTCTGACTCAAAGAATCTCATGAATATTTACTCTCAAAATATACTTAGCACTACCTCATAAAGTCAACTAGAAGTGCTCTTATTGAAAATACCACCCTGAAAATGGGACCTCGGGGAAAGCCAAAAACTGCAGCAAAAGCAAACAAGCCCAAAATGAAGCAAACCTACCCTAAAACCAACCTACGAAAGCAAGAAACAACTATCCTAACTATGTACAAATAGGTCCCCAAAGGAACTTAGGGTTGGAAATAATGCTTTAAGAATTGTCCATTGACGGGAAATGGAACAGATTCTCCAGTGAGTGTTTTTAGTTTGAGAGCATTTTGTCCCAAAATTTCGGCAATCTGGTAAGGGCCCTTCCAAAGATTATCAAATTTATCATGTCCACCCTTTCTCTCTTTAGCTTTGTCCCAGTATAGAACCAAATCAGAAATATGAAAAGACTTGATCTTTGCTTGTCTATCAAACCATCTCTTCACAACTCCTTGATGTTTTGCAAAATTTTCAAGTGCCATGTCTCGTTTTTCTTCTAAGTGGAGCAGTTGTGACAACCTAGTTTGGACTCTGTCATTTTCTTCCATGTAATCTTGCATAAATTGTAACGTAGGAATTTTTAGTTGGATTGGGAATATAGGATCTTGGCCATAAACTAGATGATAAGGGGATGTAGCCAAGGAACTCTTTATTCTTGTCCTGTCTTCCCAAAGAGCAAACTTAAGTTGCGTATGCCAATCTCTTGGGTTTTTGTCCAATAGTTTCTTAATTGCACCTAGCAAGTTTTTGTTGGTGGATTCTGCTAGGCCATTTCCCTGTGGGTAATAGTTTGATGAAAATTTCAGTGTATTGCCATATTCATAAACCCAGTTAGAAAATTTTAGTGAAGTAAAAGCAGGACCATTATCACAAACAAGTACATGTGGACATCCAAACCTAGTGATAATATTTTCTTCAAGAAATTTAATCACAATATCAGAAGTACAAAATTTTAAAGCATGAGCTTCAGACCACCTGGTACAATAATCAGTAGCGGTTAGAATATACCTGTGTTGTGCCGAGGAAGGTGGGTTAATCTTACCAATAAAGTCCAAACCCCATTGAGCAAAAGGTCTTACTTTGATCATCGGTTGAAGTGGCATGGCTGGATTTCTTTCCCTCGAAGCAGCTACTTGGCACGTGTGACATCTCTTGACATGGTCATATGCATCATGAAACAAAGTGGGCCAATAATAGCCTGCCCTCAGAATCTGGTGTGTTGTACCTAAACTACCCCCGTGACATGTTCCAAATTTGCTGTGGAAGTGTTCCATTATCTGACCTACTTCTTCCTTTCCTAGGCATCTCAAATATATCCCTTCATGATTCTTTCGGAACAGGACTAATCCTTGGAGCATAAAATGCTGACTTTTTATTCTCAAAGCTCTCTTCTGGGTTGAATTCATATGTGTTGGACACTTATGATTTAGTAGACAATATATAATGTCATTGTACCACTCATTAGGTGATACATCCTCAAGAGTATAAACTTGTTGCACCAACCCTGGTCCATCATTTGTAATCATTTGAGTGAGTCCTTTTCCTTGAACAAGCTTCATTGGTTGTATTTCAATATCATATTCTTGAATAGTGGTGAACCACTTGCCTCTTCTTTCTCCCAACTCATTCTACATAAGCAGGGTCTTGACTGCCACATCTAGAACAATAGCATATATTTTACTTCTCAAAATGTAATGTCTGAATTTCTTAATTGCTTTGACCAGTGCATAAGCTTTCTTTTCCACATTGGGATATCTCAGTTTAGCATCTTTCAATGGTGTGCTCATGAAAGCTATTGGGTGTTCATCTTTTTCTTCATTTCTCTAGGTGAGAGTTGCTGCACAAGTATGCTCTGAAGCAAACGAATATAGATAAAATGGCCTTGTGTAGTCTGGGCTTATCAAAATAAGAGCATCAGCAATAGCTTGTTTGATTTCTTCAAATGCCTTTCTTGTAGAAATTGTCCACTCTATCTTCGCATCTTTCTTCAACATGTCATTCAATGGCTTAACGATCTCTGCAAATCCTGTAATGAACTTTCTGACGAAGTTTATCTTCCCGAAGAATGATTTCAGCTCCTTCTTACTTGCAGGCATATCAATCTTGGAATATAGCCTCTATTCTACTTGGATCTATTGAATTCCCTTCTCTGAAATCACATGTCCCAATAATTTGCCTTATCTTACTCCAAACATACACTTTTTTGGATTCAGTGAGATTCTGTGTTTTCTACATCTTTGAAATACTTTCCTCAAATCCTCTATGTGATCTTCCCTTCTACGAGAGAAAACTATGAGATCATCCATGTATATGATTATACATTTTCTAATCAAATCATGAAAAGCAATGTCCATAGCTCTCTGAAAGGTTGCTCCAGCGTTAATCAGTCCAAATGGCATTTGCCTATATGCATAGTTTCCCCACTTGCAAGTGAAAGTAGTCTTCAATCTATCTTCTGGTTCCACCATCACTTGGTTGTACCCTGAATATCCATCTAAGAAAGACATCATCTGGGAACCATTTACAATTTGCAACACTTCATCCAATGAAGGAAGTGGATAATTGTCCTTTTCCGATGCTCTGTTCAAATTCCTAAAATCTACGCACAATCTTATTTCTCCATTTTTCTTACGAATAGGAACAAGATTGGCGACCCATGTTGAGTGCCTTATTGGGAATATTATCCTTGTGTTCAACAACTTCTTTACTTCTTTATATATCAGTGGTTCTAAAAGTGGATTGACAGGTCTCTACCTTTGTCTGAACGGCTTGCTGTTGGGTTTTAGAGGAATGGTGTGTGTAATGATTGAGGTATCATAGGTCTTTAAATCATCATAGCTCCATGCTATAATGTCTAAAAATTCTTTCATGCATTTGAGTATACCTTCTTTTTCTTCAGGTCTACACACCTTTCCTATTAACACATTCTTCTCTTCATTACCTGTTCCCATATTGATAGGTTCACATTTATCTCCTTGAACCTTATGATCTCTTAATGCACTAATTGATCTGAATCAAAGAGTCTTTCTAACTCAACCATCCCTCGTGGTATTGTGTTATTTTTTAGGTTCAAGATACCCTCTGTGTCAAATTCTGCTTGTTCCAAATCTTCTTCATCTATGATTTGAGCTTCAAAAACCCTAGAATTTGTGATGAAATCCAATACGTGTTTATCATCATTGAACACCTAAAAATTTGTAACATTATTAGGAACCGATGGTACTAAGACTAGCTCTATGGTGAACTTCTTTAACCCATTCATGGCAAGTGGTGTAAGTGAACTTGCAGCCTGTGCTAGGGAATTAGCAACTTGATTCTTTGATCTGTAAATTGATTTGATGTTGAATGCATCAAAACTTTGAATCAAATCCCAAACACAATTTCTATACCTCTTTAATCTCTTATCATGAAAAACATATTTCTTTCTTATTTGCTTGACAATTACCTTGGAATCTCCATAAACATGTAGAATCTTAGCTCCTTTCTTGATAGCCATCAATAACCCATGAACTAATGATTCATACTCTGCGACATTATTTGTACATGGAAATTGTAGTCTATGTACAGCTAAGAATGATTTGACTGATGGATTGATTAACACGAACCTAGCACCAGCTCCTTGTTTTGACTTGGACCCATCAAAACGCAAAGTCCATACTTGATTTCCTTCTTGATCAATTGAAACTTTGTTTGGATTTTCTTTTTCCTTACCCTTCTTGGGAGTCCTTGGTGAAATTGGATTCTTCTTCCATTGATCGTCACTTTTTTCAGATCTTTCAATTATTTCAGTTTTGGTGTGTAATTTGACAGGGTTATTTCTAGTTTTACAGCCTGAGGGACTCTCCTATATACTTGTTCTAAGGCAACTTTACACATAGCACAAGAAAACTTAGAATGAAAAGCACTATGTATCCAGCACCAGTTAGGTAATAATAGATCTTTGACATTTGCTTGCTGACCCAACTCTGTTGCTTGCTGAACATTCTTAAGTACAAAATTTTGGAAATTTTCAAATGTACCATCTCCTTCATCAGAAGCAGACTCATAATTGTGATCAAGCAAAATTTCAGTTTCATTGAAAGATTTATGACCTTCATCTTCTTTCATTCTTGAACCTTGTAGCATGAGGACTTCTTCCATATTTGGCCTGTAATTTTCAAGATCAGTTTCTAGGAATAGGACCTCATTGTCTTCACCATATTATGTGATCATCAGTTTCAATCTTGGAGTACTATCAATTCTGATTTGATTTGGAATTCCTTTCAATGGTAGCCACATGTGTGAGAAATTGGTAGCTACATACCCATTCAATCTTCTTGACCAATCTCTGCTCAGGAGCATGACATATCCGCCTGGGATATCAACAACTGATATATCAATGTAGCTTTGGATTCTTGGATCAGATGACAACTGCATGTGTATATTATTCAATTCTCCAACCACGAGCACTTATGTCTTATCTAGTTGTGTAACTTTCTTTGTGGTCGGGGTAGGAATCAAACCCAATCTTTTACATATGGTGAGTGGCATTACGTTGCTTGATGCTCCTAAATCCATCAAACAATTATGTAACATTTTCCCAAAGATACGAACGGATAATAGGAATGGGGCAGGCTCATCTCTTCCTTGATAGAAAACTACAGACTTTTCGTTTGGTAACTTGGAATGTGCATTCTTTTCCACATCATTTGACTGTGAGATTTGATCTTTTGCAATCCTTTCATTTTTGATGATCTTTTCACTTTTAACAATACTTCCTTCTTTTATATCCTTCATACTTCCTTCTTTTATATCCTTTGTAGGGTCTTGGGCTATACATACTGAGTTTATATATGGAGAAACACCCTCTAGCATACTTTCCACAACATGTGCATTCTGAACATGGGATGAGTTAGAAGGGCCTACCGTAGCATTCCTTAGAATGGATGTATCATTTAAGCTATTTAAAACTGTGTTTCTAATCTCAGGGATTCTCATCATTTCAACCAAAGGCATGCTCACTTTCACTTTCTTGAATTCATTAGTAACAATTATACTTAGCCGTTTCAATCCATCATTTGTCGCAGTGCCATCTCGTGAAAGATTGGCTCCTTGTGGATTGTCTCGTGGCTAAACTTCTCATGTTGGAGTGGTTCTTTGAGCAGCATCCCTTTGTCTATACTCTGGTGAATCCTTTAGAAAATTTGGATTATTACTAGCATTTAGATTTGGTGGAGTTTGAAAATTGTTTGGAGGAACTAAAGAGGTTAATGGATCCTATACTTGATGATTTCTTTGATAGACTTTTAGGGGTGGATTCCCAGCTAATTGTTGAAATGCTTGTACTTCCCCTACTGCTTCAGCTTGAAAGTCATTACTGAATGGAGAGTAATAATCTAAATTTTCAATTGGTCCATTTGCAGATGCTGAAGGGAACCTTCCATTGTATTCCATTCCATCATAATCCATCACATGAGGAAATGTAAAGTCGTTAATGATCAAGGCTTGATCATACCTTGTTGTAGGAACAATCTCATATTCTGTCGTTGCTTGAGGAGCATCTTGAGCTTGCATATTTTGCATCTCCTTTTGAAATATATCAGCAGCTATTCTGAACTCTATACACTGCAACTCAGAATGCTAATTTGTGTTATGCAATCGACACCAACTTGATAAAGCTACCTCAGCTAAGAACACCTTGTCTACTGGTCTAGAATCTGAATTTGAATTGTTTTCCAACGGAGAGGGAACATTTCCATTCTGTCAGTGGGGTATCTAGGTAATCTATAAGGCAATGATGAGAAGCCCTCCACACAGATGTATGTGAATCTTGGAAACTGAATAAACCACTTTCCGTATTTTGTGACAAAGTTCATGGCCTCCTTCTACAATCTCCTGCATGCACTGCCTTGTAACAATCTAACAATGTGCATGGAAAAGGCATCATTAAACCTTCTATAATGGGATATAGCCTGCAAGTGTAGCTAATGATAGCAATCATAAACCTTGAACTGTCCTTCTCTATTTCCAACTCTCCCCTTGCAATTCAATCCTAGATATCTCTCACTTTTGGCAACCATATATATAATATATAAGCTTATGTAAAATGTTTTTGTTTCCTGCAAACCCTTCAATTGATCATCGATGTTGATGCTGGTCATTTCAGCCCAATCTATCATTCTTTTTCCACTTATAATTTCTTCAATGAAGAAGAACATCTAGGGCTCAAAATTTGCCAATTGTGGGCAGCCCATGATGCAGTTCAAAAACACAACCATATAGTTGATTTCTTGATGAAAGTCAGACTTGTGAAGTTTTTTAGGCACCTTAGTCACATGTGGCCTTGGTTGCACCAACCAGCTGTTGTTTATCACCTCCATACATTTCTCAGGTCCAACCAAATAAAGTTGAAAGGAAGACTCCTTGTCACAGAATGTAGTAGTTTTGTATGAGGGAATGTCAAAAGCTTCTGCGATCGCCTCCTTTCTCAGATAGGTAAGTACTTTGCACTCTCTAGTCATAATACATCTCTTTTCATGATTATAATGCTTGGCACATTCTAACATCAGTTCTGGACACAGCATTGTTGGCAGGAAACAAGCAGCTTGCACAATCCCGTTCTTCAACATTCACCTGATTAGATCCAATGGATTGGGTTTGTGCAAATTTTGCTGAATCTCTTCCATATTGGTCTTCCCTAGAGGTTTCGCCACTTCGAAGTGATCTTCATTTCTGGCCACGTTCCCTTCATGTCACTCCTCATCAATGCTTGTCTGTCCTTCGCACTCATCCTTCACCTACACAACTGCTTTATGTCAAAATCTTGAAAATGACATTTAGTAACAACATAATAGTAACAAAACTTACATTTAATACATGCGGGATTATTTGAATGCAAGATTTCAATTTATCTCACCCCTCTACTAAAAAGAAAAAACAATAATGCAATTCTCGTGAGAATAAAATGTCCAAATGTCTCACTAACACACTTAGTTCCTATTTGCCCTTATCGGATCTGATCTCTTGATGGACCTACAATGATCTTATGTTGTAATCCTGTATGTGTTTTAATGGAGGGGAGGTCAATTTCCAAGTAATAGAAGGTGAGCTTTCTTAAACTTTCGAAGACTCCAGCCAAGGAAGACACTCTTAAACCTGCACTCAGGAAGCTTTGAGAACACCAGGTAGATTATGCAATATTAACTAGTTTAATATCCAAGCACCTATTCAGAAAGACCTCATAAGGATCCCCTCTTGCAGACAAAACTCATGAGTGTAGTCGGGTTTCTAAATGTTGATGCAGAAGGTGAAGCTCACTGTTAGAACAAATGATAAAACACCCTCGAATCCCTATCGTCTCACATAGTGAAATCACCTTTTCTAGAGGACAGTGCATACCACGCATGCTCAGAAAGTTGGCACTGTCATTCAATAATGTTCAAAAGATTTTGCCAGCATAAACAGTGCGCTCCACCTCTTCTACCTCATAAATGACATTACTTGAACTAAATCGTCGGGCTAAAAATAGGACAAGCCAATACTCAAAAGATACGTGTTTCAAAACTCCTACCAGGAATCCTAATTAATTCTCTATCCATGCGTTATTAAGAGTGCAGTGCCTATTTAATTGTATGCTAAGAATAGAACAGAGTCATTCTACACAAAATCATTCAATGATTCCTTCAATTAGTATCTTCATGTTGCAAAAGAGGTGACAGTATTACAACAGGTCTAAGGGAATGTTTGAGATCCCACCACATTTGGCCAAAAAGTATATTTTGCAAACCTAAGACTTATCTCCATACCGGTGGTCATTTCATTTCAACGTACATAATGCAAGAATTCCAGTGGACTCTCAAAAGTCCGTCCCTCCATGAATTTACGCAGATGCGCCATAAGTTTCAAGAAAACCTCACCATGCACTTAACCTTCGCCAAGACTCAAGTGATCAACGTGGAGTGAATGCTATACTTCACACATGACGTGATGCTGAGAATAGAGTTTATGTGATGTTCTGCATAACTGCCAAAGGCCCATTAATAATCACACCATCCAAAGATACCACACTCAAATGGTCATTCAAGCCCACTGAAGACTAACCCAAACATGAAGAGTTCTTGACGAGTCATGAAGATCCGCTCAAGCGGTCATTTAGATTGTTGAGACAATAGGAAATCAAAAGCAATGCCACCAAGTAAATAAAGTCTGCTTAGGCGGAGATCTAGGGGGGAGCAGGCATGTTGTGCAATAAAAGAACATCTCAATGTGGTGCAGGGTGATTGAAAACATCCACCAGCGTGAGCATTTGAAATGAGTGCGCTTCATGTAAAGTTAGGGTATTCTATGCGTTGCAAGTCTTCTACCAACCAATAAATGGATTACAATATACCCCAATGACACCTGCAAACTGCCTTGCCCAGACAAGAATCTCTGAACAAGACCATAGTCAGAAACACAAAATTCAGGGGTCCCCACGCTTGATGGGGCGATGTTGGACCATGTCACAACAGGTACAAACTCCCTCAAGGTGCTGGCAGTATTTGGGTTGCAAGATTGGAAGGGTCAAGGGTTGTAGTTTCTTCTCTGCCCTTGAGGATCAATCTAGAAGGGTTTCCTATATTGTTGATTGGTCTGATATTGATTTTGGTAAGGCAAGTATTTCTCCATACTTACTAGCTGATTTACAATGGTCTTTAGTGTATTTTCAAGCACTGGGGAATTTCGGGTTTGACCTAAAATAGTAGTCCCTTGGGCTTCTTAGTATCTTATTGCTAGAATAGGTGGGACAACATCTAGAGGAGGTACTACCATTAGCATAGATGGCTGGATTTTAGGGAAAATGGGTAAGGGAGGCCTTGGGGTTATCTTCCTTGCTTCAATAAGGCAGTTTTCTACTCTAGCAGCAAACTCAAAAGAATCTGGAAGGGTGGTTCCTCCAATAGACTAGATCAATACAAAAATTTTACTATTCAAAGCTTTAAGATAAAACAAAAATGCATGCCTTGGTAGGGGTTTTACTGTTGCAGGAATTCTATCCCAGGTTCTTTGAAATCAGTAATTAAAATAAGCCATGTGTTTGTGGGTTTCCCTTTTGATGGTGCTCAGTTACTCCAGCAATGAGAGATGATCAGATTTGTCTCTGAAGTACTTTTGGAATCTGTCTCCCAGTAGATCCCATGATGTTATTGAATTTTTAGCAAGTCCTCTGAACCACTGTAAGACTTTCCCTTTTAATGAAGCAGCTAAAAGTCTAATTGCCACATTTTCTTGGGTGACATTGTGTACGAAAAAAAGGGTTGCCACATTCTGAATGTGCTAAGAAGCTATAGTTTGGTCTTCTCCGATGAAATATGGCAGTCCTTTAAGGGATACAACTAGAATATCATCATGCTGAGCAAGTTGTAGTGGGTTGCCTCTGTTAAAGGTGACAAATGTGTACTACCTAGCCATTATGGGTATTTGAACTATTAGCACTAGACTTCTACTTCTTTGTATTGAAGTTGGAGGTGTGGATTTTGATCTCCTTGTTGAATCTGTTGCTTTGCTTACTGATCTCCCTCTCCTTCTTGGCGAGGATAGCTATAAATATTCAAAAGGATTAGAATTGGATCTGGTTTTCATAAGCTGATAAAACTAACCTTGATGCAAGACCAGAGAAAATGAGTCACCAGGTATACTATAAAAGCCTCTAAAGGATGGAATACTACTGTATATACCAAACCAATAGCTATGAGGGTACAAAACTTCTCTGAAATCATTTTTAGACTCCCATCGAGTGTGCCAAAAACTCTTGTCAATCAACTATGCACCCTACTAAGCTCACAAAAAAAATTAGCTACCTATTGAAACATGGAAACCCTCTTAGATTGTGGGTGATTTATTTCAAGAGGGAATCTCTAGAGTGAGATGGTTCTCCTTATAATTTTCCTAATCTAATTGATTTGTAAGGGAAAAGGGATAGGAAGATATGCTGAAATAAATAACTGAAATATAATCTAGATGATACATAATCATATCTTACTCACAATTAGACCACTGATCTTTGATCTTCACAACATTTCTTATTTTACCCAATTCATAAATATTTTGCATGAGGGTTTGATTAAACACAACATGCAACCCAAATTAAGCAAAAAACTGCATATCTTATTACAAAACCAAGATAAAAGTAGAGGATAAATGCTTATCATAGTGTTATATCAAATTAGTTCTGCAAAAGAGAGGCAAGATAAAGGAAAATTGTTGCTCTATGGGTAAAAGTGCAAAGTTGTGTCACGCTTTTATAAAGGAAATAGCCAACACTGATCCAACTTTTAAACTTGAATCACTAAAAAGTGACATATATGTTTTGAATTTTGAAATGATGTAAACTAATAATATATTTATTTTTTAGTATATTTTATGTTTGTATTTTTTTGAAAACATTAAAAAATTATTTTAATATAGTTTTTAATAAATTGACACTATAATGCTGAAAAATGAAGTTACATGAGACATCAATCTTTATATAGTAAATTTTATTTTTTCTTCAATTTTTTTGTGTGTATTTATAACTTGAAAGTTTAGTGTCTGGATATTTTTTCCAATTTTGATAAATACATATTTTTAAATAAATATTAAAATGTGCGTGTATTAAAACGTAGTTGTTTCCATTTGACGTCAACTTTCATATTAACTATTTATCTTAAACAAAAAATTATACCATCTTGATATAGATTCTTTTCTATAGTGTATCATTTTTTTTCAATTTTTAAAAAAAGTTTTACTATTTTTCCTTGACATGGTAATCAACCTAATGTTTTGTGCTGATAAACCACTTTGAGTAAAAATAAAAAGGAAAATATAAATAATAGGTAAACTATATATATATATATATATATATATTTGAAAACTAAACTTACAGATCTACAAAAGGGTATTTTTACACGAGTAGAAGTTGTTGAAATATCAAATTTTTCAAATAATTTTATTTTTTTGGTAGATTGACATCATTGTGGTGCTACATATGAATTTAGCTAACAATTTTAGTTAGCTAGAATGAATCTTACAAGATCATATGTTTGACCAAAATTAATTTTTAGTTAGAAATACTTAAATTCACTTGTGCTAATAAGTTGGCTGAAAGTGTGACACAACTTTGTGCTTTTACCCTTATATCTAAAGGAATAGTGAATACAATGAAATGAGTACAACACTCTCGATGTGAGAGGAAGACTCTGGTATCTCTGCACATTGATCTCTACTCTTTGCTATAAAAACTCTAACTGGAACTGGGACTGCTGAAAAGAAAGGGATATCTGAGATATGTGCTTGAAATCTATCTTCCCTTGAAAGTTGGAAAAAAGCTCCTAAAAATAGACTACCAGTCCATTTTTGAGCTACTCAGAAAACCACAAATAAAATCCCTCCAAAAGAGTACAAACTCTCAAATCATGATGCCAAAAGACTCACTGATGTGTCCCCACCACAAATATACTTTCTTCTGCCCATGAGATCTCAAATTTTGTCCCTATCTACCTCTAAATAAAATAAATTGAAAAGAATATCTGATTTGTCTTATTAAGCTATTAACCACCTTAAAATAGTTAAGTTTTAAAAGCAATTTATAATTGATTTCTTTAAAACTAACTTGACAAGACTTCGCATCTTTAATCTATATCATGATCGATTTATTTTTTGCAAAAAATAAAACCATATGGCTTATAATTTCACCATTTTGTTATTACAACACTTGATTTTCTCAATAAAAATCATAAAAATAGTATCAAGGGATCATATGATATCTGCAAAAAATAAAACCCCCTATTGGCTTGTCTTGACATGAGTTGGTGATCTATGTGGCACAAATGGCATGTGAACTTGTCTCTCATGAAAGGTTGGCATATATCCTATGGTATGAACTCCTTATCTCCACATGGCATATTGCAATGTGACTTAGTATGTCTAGAGTCATTAAAATCAAGAGGGAGCCATGCTCGATCTCACTAAGTCACAAGACTTAGGCACCATGGTGAACACATAATATCACAAGGTATTAATTTGGGTCACAAAAGGAAAGAAATGAATGTGACAAAATGTCAACATTTGATTAGGGAAAAAAGAGACCCTAAGATCAAAACATGTTCACCCTATCTTGTCGGGCTCATTTTCCAATCTCATTTTTGACAACAAGGGCTCTGGCTAACAATGAAGCCCTAAGGTTTCATGCTCAAAAATCTGCTTCATCCTATCATTTCGGTGCTTGACCCTATGAATCTCCTGGAGATTCTAAAGGTAACAACCTATCTAATGCATATACACTCTTTTTTCTTTGTTTCCATTCATTTTTCTCTAAATCTCTAAGGTGAAAAGGCTCATGGAGCCACGATCTGTGTGCACTTTCTAATGAGCTTGTTTACTTTTATTTCTTTGTCACTCTTCCTCTATATATGGCCGTCATTATTGCATTTCTGAGAGAGAAATGAAACAAAAGGAAAGACATTTCAGACATGCACTATCATACCTTATCTCCATACACAGGTAACATTTTTTTCTCTATCTCTATATGTTTCATTTCTGCAACATTCTGTGTATTTGGTGTTCTAAACCCGCAGCTACATTTTCATTCTGTTGTAGCTATGTTTAGGTTGATGAGAATGAAATAGGTTTTCTAGAGCATTTTCAATCTTGGCTGTAGCTCTAAATCTCATCTCTGAACATTTCAACTGAAATCTTCATATTTTTTTTAGAGCCCCAAAATGGGTATTGTCTTTCTATGGTTTGAAACCCTAGTATGGTCGTGGTAGCATATACATTCTATCCTATTCATTTTGTGTTGGCTTAGAAACCCTAAATGAGTTTGAACAAAAAACATTTCTATTCCTTTTGTAGATCTAGTCTTGACTGTAGCTGAGCATTTTGTGTACTCCCTTCTTTCAACAGCTCAAAACCCTTATTGTGACTTTGTATTTGTGTGTTCATGGCTATGGCTGTAGCAATACATTCTTATGAACATCTGGTGGTTGAAGTGGTCAATCTGTAAACTATCACTCCTTTTCTTTTGTATCTTGTGGGTATACTTTATGGGCTATGATATTTTGCACAATATCCATCATTCTTTGTATTAGAAGGGCCCTTTGCTGTCACGACCTAATGGATTTGATCTATATGATATGTTTTGTGCATTCTCCATTTGATTCATCACTATATTTGTTGTCTGGCATATGATACTCGATATTTGGATATGACAATCCATTTAATCATAGTTTTGTAATCTCTTTGCATTATTGATATATTCCTTCAAAACAATCTCATATTCGTTCACTACTCCTATAGATGCTCTTTATTCTGATGCATTTGAGGTCCCTCATTTGCATTGCAGTTACTTCACCCTATAGCATATACGTATCTCATTTCTATATTATTATTGGATGTCCATGAACTTTTCATTTGTATGGTTCTGCAGTCATGGCAAATACACTTGGTATTTATTTCACATGTCATTATGAATGACAATGGTTTCTTCCTTCTATATAATGACAGATGAGATATTAAAATATTTTGACTATTATTTAACTTTGTGACAAGATGTTTTCTTAATAACACATGATATCATGTTAATGTTATCAACTATATACAATTTAAATCTTACTCAATGGAAATAATATTTTCTCCCCTTTGTAGATGGCAGCTTTGAATGTTTTGAATCATAGAAAATGAACACTTGAGTTAATCATCAGGCCACGGCCTGCACAGTTACATCATTGATAAAAAAAAAAAAACCTTGAGACATAGGTATACCACATGATATATACATGTTCTCTTTCTCCTGTAGCACCTATATGGGATGAAGATAACAGCCAAGTTGAAATGTATGATGTTCTGATAGATAATTTGCAATCTTTTCCTCTCATTCCACACACCTGTATACTCATGAACTTATGATGGCATATAATGATTCCTTTCTCTACTCATAACTATGGATAAATATTTTCATGGCATCTTTGTCTACTCAGTTCAAACTATAACACAGTTTGGCTTTCATGTTGCAAATATTTTATTGCTATAACAACATATCACCAACAGTTATTGAAGGACTTTGATAATGACAACTTATGTATGGTTACTCCTTATGATGAATGTACCTTACTTCAACATGAAAGGGAAATGATAGCATATGATGTTCCATGTTTTGCTATCCACTTGCACTTTCAATTCATTTAAATAATGCATAAAAATGATACCTGTTTCTGATATTTCTTTGTGAGAAAACAATTAGGCATTGTTACATGATATGTCCATTGGCAACCTCTGACATTCAAATGATGAAATGTACTTGTTGTTCCATACTTCTCTAAAGCACACTATGAAAGATATAAAATGAAATAACTGTGAATGTCATTTTTCCTATGTCAGCTGAAGTAATGATGACAACTGCCATGTGCATTAAATGCAGTCCCCTTTATAGTTTAGTTCATATCCATTGTTGCATTTCATTACTTGAACTATAACCATGACTATGTCCTAGAACATAAACCGATGCCTATGATTTCTTTTATTATTCCTTTAGTTTTCCATATAAATGTGAATAATGATTCTTTCTTTTTCCATTCATCCCTTCTGAGATTAAGGGGAAGCAGCATGCTGGGCTCAACCCTTGTGGGAGCCCACTTGACACCACATGTTGAATGTTTTCAATCAGCTACATGACTTATCCTATACCTGCACATGAAACAAATAGATTAGAATAAAATAATGATGTTCCATGATTGTTTCTTTCTTGATTCCTTCTACATATGGATAATGTTCATTTGATCAATGCATTATAATCAAAGTATTATGTCTCTTCTAATAGGATATAGGATTTTCATAACCGGAGCTTCTAACGAGACCCTTCCCACATTTTTGCAGGTTCATGTCGACATCAGGAGTAGGACAAGAGACAACTTTGAAGACCGACAACCCTTAAGGCAATGATGGCTATGAATTTCCTTTTCTATTCATTAGATGCATAGTATTTTCTTTATATCTGCATATGTTTAGCTATAACCCACAGTTTGTGTGGGACATTTGATATGTCATTATTTCTTTCAATGTAATGCTTATTCTTTTATGTATTTCAACTTGTAAATGAATAATCATTGTGATGAATGAAATACTTATCTCTCTTGAATGTTCTGCAATGCAATGAATGATCTGAAATCTTTTCCTCCTTTTTGAACAACTGAAACATAATAACTATGCAACTAACTCATAATAGAAGAATGTTAACCCTTACTCAAAAAATAAATTTGTCACATCTGCTCAGCCAATTTTGAGCTGTGGTAAAAAATGGTAACAATGGTTAGTTATTATGTATAATTTGACATTTAATGATTTAATCATAGCATTATACATGCATAGTGAAAGCTATTCACTAACGAGATATCTTGGATTATGTAATTTTCTATTTTATTATATTCTGGAAAAGAATAACATGCTTAATGTTTGTGATGATGATAATTCACTTTTGTTTAACTCTTATTTGGATAATAATGATGTATTCTAATTATCAGTTAAGATGAATACTTATGTTAAATTATGAGCTTTATGGAATGTGATATTACAAAAAAATTTGAATGGTATGGAGATTTTCCATATTCACTACACCAACCTTTCTCTAGTCAGCCCTCCCTTCACAAAGAGTGTACATTTTCCTGTATATGGTATTTGAGCCACTCCATAGTGATTTGGAATATATGGCTAGAATGCATTCATATTTCAACCCTTCCTCTATCAAGATATTTCCTCGTCTTCTTGACATTATTCAAAACAAAAAACTATATCCTACTAATGTTTAATGCTAGCACAACTATCTTCATCCCTAACTGATTGTGATTTCATTGAGATCCATGCTAGCATGTTTCCTCTTCAATGATTTGCCTAAGCATAGCCTAGCTATCATAATCTCAATGAGTAGGTGATCCTAAATCACTTACACTCCTCATTCATGCACTCAATTATTTGTACATCACTAATGACATAATCTATAATCATTCTACATTTATTCCACTTTTATGAGTCGATCTCCCATCTAATTTGAATTTTATTCTTTGTTTCCTAATCCCCTTTCACATAACTAGAGCATATCCTTGCTAGAAACCTTTAATTCATGCATTAATTTTCCCCTGCTTCTATTCATTTGGTAGCCTCTCCATCTCAACCTCATCCCACTTTCTCTTTCCTCTCAGTTCTATCATCTAAACTCCCCACTTCCTCCCCTCTTTGACCATGAAATATGCCCTCAAGAATCAACAGGTTCACCTCCAATCCTAGAAATAGGAACAACTAGAGGTTGGACAATATGATTCATCAAAGTTATCTCATGTGTTTGATATTGACTGTCCCCATGTCAAAATTTCCATTATATGTGTTGTTTCCAATGCTCTGCTACTTGAATGTCCCTAAATTCTACTCTTCTCAAAGGTGTTGCATCTATATTATTATTGAACATCATGGATCTGGTCCAAGACATAGATTTCATCAAGCTGATAGATTTCATATATATTCATGAATATTTAGTCACCACAAATAAGTTGAAGTTTGCACTAGATAACTATGACATGTATGTGGATAAGGCTCTACTTCAAATTCTATTCATGTGAGATTTAGTACACAACTCTCCTATGATCACTTGTATTTACCACACCCTAAAGTGAGTGTGAAAATGCTCTCAACACAACACTAGGCATGCACATGTTGCAATTGGTGTTGACATTGGACATCAAAATGAAAGAGGTCTTTAGTGCCATCCATGTCCTGTGTATTCATTCATTGGACTAGGTGGCATGCCCCTTGTTTGTGGCCCTTCCAATTCTACTTCTTGTCTTTGTTGGAAAAGGATCCAATTATAGTGGGCAAAGAAGAAAATGCAGACTAAGAAAGCAACGAGATAGAATATTTTATTTTTACATTTACATTTAAAAATGTTTTCATACAAAAAATTAGAGCTATGGTTCTATATTTACTACATACAACAATTTTAGAACTCCCAGAGATAATTGGGTTGATTCTATGCAAGTTCAAGAGTTCCTGTCTATGATAATTTCTAGAGCTCTGTCCACTATTTAGATTCTAGAGTTTCAAAGCTTTCTACTTCTTATGAAATGCTTAGTGTTGCCTCTACAAACTTTCAAAGATCTATTCTCTATCCAATATCCTTTGCTGTTGCATGTTCTTCTTCACCTAACTATGTACCTTATGAACTAAATATTCTTTTGTTCATTTTGTGTTTTGTCTTTCTTGCCTTTCCAAAAATTACTGCCCAATTCAAAATGACCTAGCAAAATTAATTTGTTGCCAGAATTCATTAACTAGGATAGTCGATGTCAGACCAACAAATGAGGGGAAGGATCCCAATGGATCTTTTGATGGTTGCAACAAATGTGGTAGATGGCTGCACAAGATTAATATTTCCACCACTCCCCCTTAATCTTGAGAATTTGTGCTCTTTCATGTTTGGAGTTGTTTTGTCATTCTAAAATGGTGGTTTTGGAGCTCTTTTGTCTTCTTGGAATTAAATTTCCAAAGCTCTGCCTTTCCTGATTTGAAGTTCTAAAACCATCCTATCTACACCTATTCTATGTTTTGAAGTTGCCCTACCTAGACCTGTTCAAAGTTTTGGATATGTCTAAGATTGTCCTTCCAGAACTAAATGTTCTAAATTTCTCTTGAGATTATCTTTTTGGAGATGCACTTCCAGAGTTGTTTCCTTTCTGAAGTTGGGTCTTTCTAGAGCTGTCTTTCCGAAGTTCATTTCCAAAGTTGTCCATGATGCAAGACCTATCTCTTAGGCATTTAAAAGAATCTTTTGACAATGCCTTAGTGAAAATATCAGTGAGCTATTACTCTGATCCATAGAACTAAAGTCAAATGTCTCCATGCTCTACCAACTCCCTTATGAAATGGTAGTGGATGTCAATGTGCTTCCTTCATCCATGGAAGACATAATTCTTTGTCAAGGCTATAGAAGACACCTTGTCACAAAATATAGTTGTACCATCTTTTTTTTGCTCATTCAAGTTTGCATGAATTCTTCTAAGCCAAATAGCCTAACATGTTATTGTATTTGTTGCTATGTACTGGGCTTCTTATTTGATGCCCATTAAATTGCTCTTGAACCCTTGTGGAACACATATCCTAATGTGCTCTTCCTTTCATCTACACTTCCTTCCCCATCATTGTCCATGTACCCAACCATCTCAAACTCATTGGAGGTGGTATACATAATACTATAGCATTTCGTGCCATTAACATACCTCAAGATTCTTTTCCCTGCTTTCCAGTGTATGTCTTTAGGTTTCTCCATGAACCTAGAAGTCAGACTTATTGCGTACATTATATTAGGTCTAGTAGCTATCAAATACATGAGGCTTCCAACCATCCTCTTGTAGAGGGTTGTGTTACCACTAGTGTTTTTGTCCTCTTTGCTTAATTTTAAACCTATTGTTGTCCGTGTCATGGCAGGTTTGTTGTCCAGCATTCTAAATCTTTTCAAGATTTATTTGGCATAATTAGTTTGTGAAATGAAGATGTCATGCTCTGTTTGTTGGACCTCTATGCCTAGGAAATATTTAATCTAAACTAGGTCTGTCATTTCAAACTCATTTTGCATTGCCTCTTTGAAATCAACAATGAAGAGGTAACTATTCCCTATGAAAATCAAATCATCTACATACAAAATAGTAGTAAGAATTTCACCATTGGTTGCTTTGATGTAGATCATGGGCTCAGTACCACTTTTTCTAAAGCCATTGCTTAGTATGTGCAAATCAATTTTGTTGCATTGTGCTCATGGTGCTTGTTTAATCCCCTAGAGAGATTTTTAGAGCCCTTACACTTTGTCTTCATGTCTTAGGACTTCATAGTCAAGTGGTTGCTCCACCTACATCACTTCTTTCAACACTCCATTCAAGAAGGTTTACTTCACATCCATTTGAAATACTTTCCATTTGTGCTAGGCTACAATTGCTAGGACTATCCACACACTTTCTAGCTTTGCAACTGGTGCATACGTCTCATCATAGTCTCTTCTAAGTTGTTGTTTGTAACCCTTGACAACTAGCCTTGCTTTATGGCTCTCAACCTTACCTTCAGTAGTGCATTTGGTCTTATAGACCCACTTAACTCTAATGATATGTTTACCCTTGGGTAAAATAGTTAGCTCCCATGTCTGATTTCTTTCTATAGCATCCAACTCTTCATCCATGGCTTTACATCATTTTTCCTCTTTCATGGCTTTCTAAAAATACATTGGATCACTATAGGAAAACAAAGCAAAATATAAATTTTCATCAAAAATAGCATACCTTGTGATGTCATAAATTTCCCTCATGCTTCTTATTCTTCATGGCATCAATGATGGAAGTGTAGGGTCCTAATTTCTAGAGCTACTTGACTGCTGGATTGATTAAGAAGACTAAGTGTCAGAATGTTCACACTGTTGTAAATTTCTAGAGGTGTTTCTCTGCTAAACAGTTTGTTGGAAAGAGACACATTGGAGCTTCATGATTGTTGTCATTGATGGCAACAAAGTTCATCCCACACATCTGCAGGACATAGTGTGCCTATACCGGAAGTCAGATTAAAGAGTGTTGTGGTCCGGTAAGCAAGAACAGAGTGTTGTGGCAAGGTTCGACAGTCAGGTCTGGATCTCTCAGAGGAAGTATCTTTGGAAAGTGTGGACTTGGGAAAGTCAAGAGGAGTACCTTGACAGATAGAATCCAGGAATTGAGCCTCCGATGATGAAAGAGTGAAGAGATATGAGGATTCAAGTATTGGAGTCCTGTTTGGCAGTGTAGACAGAGGAAGAACTGACCGACAGAGCATCAGACATTATTCCGGATGAGATGTTGATGGTGATCAAGATTATTAAGGTATCATTCATGATTGACTAACATGATTGATGACTTCTATAATCATCTCTTTGATCCACATTACTTGATAAGTAAGGATTCAGCCGACAGATCAGAGTTTGGATAAATATTGACTATTCTGGATGCTGACTAGAAAGTGGATGAAATCCTTGGTATATATATATATATATATACCAGATTAATTTTGGTATGAAGATATATGTTGTGTGTTTTGGTGTGCAAAGAAAAGCAGAAAAATAGTGTGAAAGCAAAAAGACAGGTCCAGTATGTGACAAGTCAACAGCACCAAAGAGAGGAAGGATGAAGTGCAGTAGATCAGTGTATTGAACCTAACCGGAACTGAACCTCAGCATATGTGGATGCTTCTCATCAGTTCAAGGATCTTATTATTCTTCTTACAACTTGTAGACAGTGAGTCTCTTGTAGGCAGTGAGCCCTAATTGGCAAGTGTCATTTTGTATTTCTATTCTTCTAATAGAGAATACAATCTTGGGTTAATCACCTCATGGTTTTCTCCCTTAATAGGGTTTCCATGTCAAAAATATTGTGTCATGTGTATTTCCATTTCATGGTCATGTTTGCTTATTTGAATTGATGCTACATTAATTGTTAAGAAAGTTTAGAAAGTAGAAATAATTAAGATAACTGATTCACCCCCCCCCCTCTCAGTTATCAACACAGTTCTAGAGCTGCTGCTATGCTAAAAATTTCTGGAGCTCCTTCTTTGTGAATTGTTACCTTGTTAAAAAGTTTTGGAGCTCCTGACTTCCATAACTTTGTCATCCTGTATTGTTGTCCACCATTCCATCCCATGATTCATTTTCAATGAATTCAACATCCCTGTTGATCACCACTTTCTTCACGTGTGGATTGTACAATTTGTAGGCTTTGGATTCTTCACTATAGCCTATGAAAATGCATTTTCACCTTTATCATCAAATGTTTTCCTTTTCTTTTCCTGGCACAAATGCATATGCCACACACCAAAATATTCTCAAGTGATGTACACTCCATTTGCATTTTGTCCATGCTTCTTGTGGAATCTTGTCACGAACAACTTTTGTGGGGCACCTATTCAATAGGTAGAATGTTGTTGCTATAGCTTCACCCCAATAGTTATTAGACAAATATTTTACCTTCAACATGCTTGCTACCATCTCTATGATGGTTCTATTTTTTTGTTCAACCACTGCATTTTTTTGTGGGGTATACCTGGCTGTGAATTGTTTCTCAATACCTTCATACTTACAAAAAATCAATAAACTCTTTGGAGATATACTCTCCCCCTTTGTCTTTTCTAAGGACTTTGATATAGTGGTCGATTTGCTTCTTAGCCAAGGCCTTAAACACCCTAAACTTTTCATATGCCTATGATTTGTTCTTCAAAAAATACACCCAGGTTTTTATACTATAGTCATCTATGAATGTCATGAAGTAAATATTTCCACCTAGGGTTGGGGTCTTGATGGGATCACACAAATCTGAATGCACTAGCTCTAATGATGCTCTTTCTCTCCTAGAATACCCTAATTAGAAGTGTTGCCTATGTTGTTTACCTAGGATGCATGCTTCACACTTTCCATCGGGCTCTACAATTGTTGGTAAGACCCTAACCATGTCTTTTCTAACTAAAATACTTAAACTGGAATAACTTAAATGCCCATACCTCAAATGCCGAAGCTTGGATGGTTCTTTGATTACTGTTTTGAAGGCTGATTGTTGCAGGCCTATTGACTATGCTAGGATTTGTATTTTGAAGGGAAACATTCGATTCTTTGTCATTTGAACCACTGCAATAACTTTCTTGCTTCTGTCCTTGTCATAGATGATGCATTCTCCTTTCTCCATCAAGACTCTATAATCATTTTGGACCATCTTTCCAATGCTCAAAAGGTTATGTTTTATGCCTCGGGCATAACACATGTTATGGATCAGTCTTCTTTCACCATGATTGGTTTGAATACACACTATGCCTCTGCCCATGATTGGAAACTTCTCATTATTCACCATTTTAATTTCAGACTTGATGCTATTGTCTATGGAGGCAAATAAATTTTTGTTACCACTCATGTGGTTGCTACAAGCACTATCCAAATACCAAATCTCAGTGCTGTCATGTTCTACAAGGTTGCATACAATAAAAACTTGTGACTATTTTTCATTTTCATCCTTCTTCTCATTTGCTACATTGCAATTTTGACTCCCCTTGATCACGTTGTTTCTTTCAGCATTCACTTGCATAGTGACCATACTTGTGATAGTAGTAACATTGCACATTGCTCTTATCATAACTCTGATTTGAGCTTCTATTCTTTTTATTGTTTTGGAAGTCTGATTGGGAGGTACTAGCCTCCTTTTGACTATTTGAGTCTCCTCTTCTGGAGTTACTTCTACCTCTATCCCTTTGACCTCTTCCTCTGTCATTTATTCCTCTTCCCATGCCTCTAACATTTCATTGGGCTTTGAAGGCTTGCTCTAGGGAAGGAGTGGATCTATTTAGCCACTGCTCATGGGTTTGAAGAGAACCCATCAACTCATCAACTGTCATTTTTGAGGGGCCTTTTGCATCTGCAAAGACAATAACCATTGGGTCAAATCTAGAGGGTAAGCATCTAAGGATTTTTTCAATAATCCTCTGTTCTTCCATGGTTTCTCCATTTACCCTCAATCGGTTAATCAAGATGGAAACCCTTATGTGAAAATCTCTAACAGACCCACTTTCCTACATCTATAGGGTCTCAAAATCTCTTCTTATCAACTAAAGTTTCACTAGTCTCACCTTGTCAGTCCCCTTGTAATTGTTTTGAAGTATCTCCCATGCTTCTATCAAACCAAATGATTCTATCAAGGATGTTACTACATGCTTATATAAATAAAATATGATGGTGATGTTACAATATTAGATGAGTCAACATCCAATTAAAATCTAGCAATAGATCAATACATTAGTTTGGTTATGTTTATTGGCATGGTTCTTTGACAAATTCAAACTAAAAGACTTCAATTTTATTAATTTTGATAAATTGAACAATATTTTTTTGACAATTTATATATTTTTACAAAATGTCAATTGAAAGGTAGTTAATTGAAAGGTAGTTAAATGATCAGTCACAGTCAAATTCCAGGGCTTTTGTTGACCTTACTAAAAAAAACCACAATATATATTTATCACGATTTATGAGATAATTAAGTATAGGTTCCACTTTTGGAGAACAGACAAGATATTTAAGCCCTGATAATCGGGACAATCACTGAGCGGGACTTACTAGACTTTTCTCTAGTTTATTCCGTCCATATAACACATCGTCCAGCCGAAACTAGTCTTCTTGTAAATTCCGGTTATTCATTGGTCTTGTCAATTACGTGTTTATGAAGAGTCATTTCTTATTGGCAATTCCGTCCATATGATAAGCAATACGGTTGAAAGTAAATAATAATTATGATAGATTTCCCCGTAATATTAAATTTGGTATATTAGTTTAAATTGTTTATAAAAGATACGTTTGCGTCGACATTTGGTAAGCTAGATTCAGAATAGTATTGTACAGAGGAATACGAAATGGAAGTCCATCCATCGAATTTTAGATTGCTGTGTACGGTTTTGCTAGTGATGGCTTATCTTTTGGAGGGAGACTGTGCTTTAGGAGTTGGCGGGCATAGTCAGAAGCCATCGATTCTGAGGAAGAATCGACTGCATGGTAGTTTTCTGAAAAACTTAAAGAGATCTCGAATCAATAATTCTGATGTTTCAAGTATAAGTTCGTACGAGACACACAGCTATACCCAGGTTATAGACCATTTTGGATACACGCCAGAAAGCTATCAAACCTTTCCCCAACGATATTTCATAGACAAGTCTAATTGGGGAGGCGCTCAAAACAATTCTCCGATATTTGTATGGTTGGGTGAGGAAGCTGAAATCACTAACGCCTTAGACATAGGCATCATGGTAGATCAGGCTCCAAACTTCAAAGCTCTTGTGGTCTACATAGAGGTAGTATATTAGTTTCTCATTATTTCCGTATTCTCTGCGTGTTATATTACAGAACAAGTTGAGTAGACTCAGTCATATTTTTTGGGCTTGCGCTTTCATAACTATGTATGTTATTAGGGCTAACTGTTGTAAGGTATGTAGCACCGATATTATGGAACATCAATGCCATTCGGGGGAAAGGAGGCGGCGTACGCAAATGCGAGCACAATGGGTTATTTCACATCCACGCAGGCCTTGGCCGATTATGCGACAGTCATTGTCGAATTGAAGAAAACATTAAACGCTGAGAATTGTCCGGTCGTAGTGTATGGTGGATCCTATGGTGGAAGTAAGTAGGGTTTCTTTCACATGAACAAAGATTCTCTGTTGGAAGTCAGTGGGATTGAGTCATTGAAATGGTATTGTGCAGTGCTAGCTGCTTGGTTTCGCCTCAAGTATCCCCACATAACAATCGGCGCCCTCGCATCATCTGCACCTATCCTTTTCCTCGACGGCATCGCTCCCGCTGATGGTGCTTACAGGGTTGCCACAAACGTTTTCAGAGTATGTTCATTAATCTCATTGAGCTTAATCTCACCATTATTTTCATTAAATTTGACTTTCAAGAATATGGTGCAGAATGTAAGCGACATCTGCTACAGAAGAATTAATGAATCGTGGGATATGATGGACAAAATGGACTGGGTAAAACTGCGAAATCTATTTAACGTTAGCCGGTAAGTAGCAATAACGCCATATGAACCTTTCATTCAGCATACTTGTAATCAAAATCTGTTGACCGGGTATGACTTGTTGGATATTGGATGTTGTTCGCATGTAAGGATTTGGAGCTATATTTAGGATTACCTTTTCTTTTTATCGTATCTTTTATATGCATTGGAACGAGTTTAGTTTTTGGTGTTTTATTTATTATTTTAAAATGGCATTAACTGCTCATTAAATCTGGATGGGAAATGCATGTAAAAAGCAGTGTAGTTCAAGTTTTATTTAGTTGTTTATTTGGGGGCTGTAAACTGTATAAAAGGATTGCCCTGCGTTGTTTGTAGAACATCACAGACAACACAGAATTATTTCCGGCAGTTATAATGTAAGCCAAAAGAACATTCATTGTCTGCAATTTTCAGATGATAATACACAGAGATTTTCTGCATATGCTGATCACTATGAATTGTGTTTTTAATTTGGCTGTAAGTAGTTTATTTTATTGAACGAGTATATGCTGCATGTAAAACTTTCTTTTCTGCTTTTGCAATTATTTTTCTGTTGGTTTAAGTAAAGGCTTGGTTTGAAAATCTTCATTACTGCAGGAGGGAGGACCTGTACACATGTCTTGAAAAGATGTACCTTATAGCACCACAGTACGATCTTGAACAAGTTATAGTAAAAGAAGTAAATACACTACCCTAACCTTCTCGCCATACCAATTTTACTGCTTATTAACTTTCTTATATTATGCAACATGGGGTTAATGCAGATCTGTAACGCCATCAATAGCCTACCGGAAGGTACAGACACTGTTAACAGGATACTTGCTGGAGCACATGCTGCAGCAAATAACTTATTCGGAGTCCTATGCTTTTATCCGGGTCCATTCATTCCTATCAGATCAGGATGGGACTGGCAGGTTTCTGAGAATTCTTTCTTTTATTAGAACGAAATGAAATCAGGTTGCCCATTTAACAGCTTTTCTTAATCCGCAGACGTGCACTGAAATGGTGTTTCCATGGAGCAATCTCCCTGGCAAGACAATGTTCCCGTATATCCCTTTTAATATCGATGTATATTCCAACCAATGCTACCTTCAATACGGAGTCCTGCCACGCCAACACTGGGCAACAACTGAATTCGGAGGACACGTATGTATATTTTAATCTACTATCGAATTTTGCCGAAAAATGTTGTAGTGAAGTTATATCTCAGTCATATTTTAGTTACAGTTAAACAGACACGACAATTTGGTTTGAGATTGATTTTTATTAAGATAGCCTTGGTTGTAACTAACTTGCAGGACATAAAAAGAGTGTTGAAAGATTTTGGAAGCAATATCATTTTCTCCAATGGGTTAAGAGATCCATGGAGCAGTGGAGGGTAAGTGAATCTTCTTTTCAGATTTCATCCCCATTAATCTTTGTATTACTTTTTACCTTGTTGCTGATTTAGTTAATTGGGCATGTTGTCAATGTAATTTCAGTGTGTTGGAAAATATTTCTGAAAGCATTGTAGCTATCGTCTCTGAAGAGGGTAAGTCGGTCCAGAATGTTTATTTATTTATTTTTCAATCAAATAGAAGCAGTATAAATCTTATAAGAATTGAATGTCACGCAGGAACGCATTGTCAAGACATTTACAAAGCAAGTGCTAGTGACGATCCAGTCTGGCTGAAAGAACAACGACAAAAAGAGATAATGGTCATCCAAAAATGGATTGATGATCATAAAAACTAAATAAAATTGTTTATTCATTGGACACTGTCTTTTCAATTTTCAAAAATCATTTAGAAGTGACTATCGGAGCTCTAATAGAATGATGCAGTCCAGAACCAAGACCCCAGTTAAGGGTTGTTGGTTCAGGCAGCTCACCCAAAGAGGATACGAAAATTTCAAGAACAAAAGAACAGAGCTCAAGAAAAATAATATTCAGATTATAAGGAGTTTACATTTTACTATTAAAATGCTAAAGCATACATTTAATCAGTTGTTAACTTTCATCACTTACAATCATACTGTTCAAAACCTCTACCACAGCAAGATTCACTTACTGGACCATATCTATTAGAAAAACTTTGACCTGGATATCAGAACCACACACAAACAGACGGCTCTACCAAAAATCACACTTACTTTCAATTAGACATTACAAACATATTAGAACAAGGGATCGACTAAGAGAATGTTGGCATTAAATCTGAGTGATTTGATCATGAACAAGCCTGTACATATAGGTGTATAGTTTGAATCACTTCAGGAGTCGACTCATGCACTCAAGTAGTGGTGGCAAGAAGGTTTCCACCAAGTGGCAAAGGAGTGTTGACATGTATTTTGGATGAGTTTGATGGACTTTTCAAGTCGACACATAACCACCTAAGGTGACGTAAAGCCATGTGCAAATATATTATTTAGGCTAAGTAACTAATATCAATGTTTTTCACTAACAGCCCCCCTTAAGCCTAGCTTAGGTGGGTACAAGAAGAGATGGGTCCCAGCTACTAGACCTGGTGAGGTACTAATGTACAAAGTAATCTCTCATGAAGTGGAGATTAGATAGAAAATCCTATGGGAAAAAACCTATCCTCCAAAAGAGAGAAAAGATGCATGAAAATAAATTATACAAGTGAAGAAGTACTACTTCTTTCACTGGGTACAATATATGTTCCCCACATAGGAGAGAAAATGGTGGGTTTATGAGAGCCCCCATAATACATGTCCTGGTATAGTGAGGTTGGATGCTCGACAAAGGATGTAATGTAGATCCACGAACATTGAACAATGTTCTTCCCCTTAAGAAGAAATTAAACTAATTGAAGATGCATGATATCTCCCCATTCCGAATAGGAATGTGTAGGAGGATGTATGTATGTTCCTAAATCATGTTCACACTGATCCAAGGATGATGATGCCCATTTTTTATGTCTTCGAAGATTGCTCAGGTGTTCCCATGTTGATGTTGAAGGATGCCATAATCATATCAGGTGCATGCCTAATAGATGAAGATGATGACAATCCAGAACCATGTGTAGACAAATGTAGAGCATGAATATCTAAAGAGAATAGTGGTGGTACAACTTCATCAAAACTGTCATCAAAGAGAAGACTGATGTCTTCAATGTGTGCTTCTAAATTAGAAATGTGGGACTCTACAAATAGACAAGCAATGTTAGGTAGAAGTCTGTCCCAATTAGTAATGCTAGGAAGACTGATATATTTATCCTACTACAAGGAAGTATTGGAAGCTCTTGAAGAAGTGACTCTAAAATCTAATGAAGCAATAGTAATTGGTGTGATGATTTCCTCTATGTCAACTGAACATTCTGTATCTGTATCATGATGTGGGATGTTATTTGTGATCATAGCAGGATCATACAAAAAATGGACAAATATTTGAGTCTCCATATATCTCCCAAAGTTTGATTCATAATACATGTGGACATTCAATATCCATGATGGTATACAAAGCGGCATCTACTATATGTAAACTGATTAATCTAACAAAATGATCATAAGTGTCACTTACCTTCTGAGATTGTTTACCTGGTTTAGGGATAATTCCATATGAATATGGCATGAGATTATGGTACCTGAGATGTTTCAGGATGCAAACACACCAGCACTTATAATTACCCTTTTTTAGGTTGATTACATAAGAGTGAGTATCATATCACATGATTAAGAACAAGTTAACTCCTTTAGACAATAAAATTAACACATTATGCAACCCCCTATGGTTCATTATTAGGTGACCCCCTAGTTTTGGCACTTTACAACTTAGTGTGTTTTACAGTGAAAATAGGTCCAATGCATTGGAAATTAGAAAACATTAACTTTTGAAAAAATGGTTCTCAATTTTAAGCTACCAATCAAAAGTTATTACACATTTAAGTTCTCATAAATGGCCTATTTTAATACATTTGCACAAAACATTTGAAAAAATGCACTCTGGCAAGATGAGCCTAGCCATCCAACCACTTGTTAGATGTCACGTCCCCATATTAAGACATTGTTTCAATTAAAGATTTAAACATCATGATAAGATGGAGAAGTCACCTTGCATGGTAATCACATATATAATAATATTATTGAAAAAAATATTATTTCATAAAATTAAAATATAATACTATTTATTGTATTTATGAATAATAAATATAAATACAATTATGATATTATCAATATATATATATATATATATATATATATATATATATATATATAGCAATTGTAGCAAACAATGTTGTTCAGTTGGCAACAGAGGTAAAGAAAACAAATTTTAGTTGTGAGGTTATAGTAATGTCCTTCACAAGATGAGTCTATACTCATAATGATATTTATGCAAGAAGTTCTAATCCGGAAGATTAACTTAGTGAAAATTGACTAAGTGTCAAATTGTCTCAAGTAGTGTAGTGTACCTATTTATTTTGGTCCACATTTCACCGTTGTATCATATTTCCTCTTGTGGTTCTAAGGGGTTGATGTATATATATATAAATTATTATTATAAAATAATATATAGCAGTTGTAGCAAACTATATATATATATATATATATATATATATATATATATATATATATATATATATATATATATATAATATATATATATAACCAAGTGATAAAAGAAAAGATATTAATCATTACAAAGGGTCGATTCCACATGCATGTCAAGGTGAGCATAAATAATTGAATTGAATTATTACATACCCCTTAGAGAGAAATCGTATACATAAGCAAAGCAATGGTAAATGATAGTTAATTACAATTGCCAAGTGAATTAGTTAAAGATATCAAGGGCAGTGGTCGCAAGGAAGAACATAAAATAGCTAACATATGCATAAGGAACAAACAACAATTATAATAAACAAAGGCAAGTAAATAAGACAAATTGTCAATAAGGACAAAGTGATTAAAAAAAGAATATGATATACTAGGGAGCATCAATTCTAGAGAGGCGATGGTATATGAAAATGCATAACTTTCCCAAGGATCGGGAGTATAAAAGGAAAATCCCCAAGCGATCCAAAGAGATGGCAAAAAAGCAGCATTTGATCACCATTGATCAACACTCATAAATATATAGGCATTGAATTGGTCAGCATCTTGGCATCATCGAAGGAGATAAAACATCATCTGGACATCATCACCCAATCAGAAAAACAATCATTCATCTCTCAATATTAAACCAAGAAGGCAAAACCAAGAAATTGGTAATTGATCCACTCTTATATATTAAATTTGAGTATACCAAAATCGCAGGCTAGCATTTAAGGCATATCTCTTTATCATTATAGCATCTTACAATCTTTAGTTTGCCACCAATCCATTATTATATTTGGAGTAAGTGCAACAAGCTACATAAAGGTATGTGAACTCTATCTTGTAAGTTATTTTCCAAACTAAGCAATTGAATTGTTTGAATATAATATAGGAATGTTATTAAAATGAGGAAATCATCATGTAAGATATGATAATATATAGAACAATTAATAGTGAGAAATAATCATATATCTTAGAGTGAAACCAAGCTACATGATTATCATAACTACTAATGCGTGAATGAATATAGAAATCTGACCATAAATTAGAAGCTGAAACATGTTAAGAAGTTATCATAGAAAAATAAGCAAATGATATAGTAAGTAGATAGAATAGGATGAATTCACATATGAATAACTGCTATGTTATCTTAATCAAGTAGAATGATCATAGAAATTTTTATCATATAAATGAATACATGGAATAGATGGAAATATAATATTATGATCATAATTATGATTAAGGCATGTGAGTGCCTATATGATGAATGTCATTCCTATAAGGGAGTAAGTTAGATATTACCAAATAATATAATCAATGAAATAGTAAAGATAAGTCTAAGTATAATCAGGGAATACCTGGGATGAGAATAGAAGCCTCATCATTAATCCACCTACACACTCTATAAGTATGAGATTGGTGGTTAGGAAAGTGGCTAGAGTCTAGCACTCGAGCTAGCAAAGTATCGCCCCTCCGAGCTAGGGGTGAAGTATTTCCAGTAGTAGCATGAAGCCCTTAGACCTAGAGAAAGGGTGAAGTATTGCTAGAAATAGCATGAAGCCCTCGAACATATGGTTGCGTAAGACCTAGATATTAGAAATGGCTTAACGCTAGGTGACCCTCGAGCTAGCAATAAGCCCCTCTAAGCCAAGCGTGAAGTATCATAGGGAGTAGTGTGAAGCCCTTGGGCCTATGATCGTGAGTCTTGTGATATCCCAACGCACCCTCTCATAATGGGTGAGTGGTTTGATTAATGTTTGGGCTCGCGAATGTCTCTTCCGAGGTAAACCATGGAATATACATGAAGGATATGAGAAAATGTGAAATGCATATTGGTTATGATTATAAGGTTACTAACCATAAAAGGAAATATGGAAAGTATATGAATTTGATCTTTACATGTGGATATTGTGATATGTTGGTATTATAAGAAGAATTAAATACTAATGTTCTTTCTACAAGTTGAAATTGTGTGCAAGGTTGTGAAAATTTTGACTTTCTAGAAAGGGACATTAAAAGTGGTATCAGAGCCATCATCCTACCATCCTATGTATACTATGTGTGCCATACATGTACTCAAGTGTATATCTTGTGATTTATGTGTATTCAATGGTTTACTTTGTGACTTATGTGTATGCATTGTAACTTTGTGTATTACGCGTATTCGCATACTCAAGTGTATACTTGATGACCTTGGGATGGTGGACGGGTCCACAGTGTAGTATGGGATGCACCGAATCCCCTTCCCAATTGTTCGACAATATACTTCATTCAAGGGTACTTGTATTCAAGTGTATGCTCTATGACTTTGGAATTGTATTCAAATATATGATCTATGACTTTTCAATTGTATTCAAGTGTGTACTTTGACTTTGCAATTTTATTCAAGTGTATGCTCTATGACTTTGCAATTGTATTCAAGTGTATGCTCTATAACTTTGCAATTGTAAGTGTATGCTCTATGACTTTACAATTGTATCCGATTGTATACTCTATGACTTTGTACTTGTATTTGAGTGGATACTTTATGATTGTATTTGTATTTTGAGTGTATACTCTATGATTGTATTTATATTTGAGTGTATACTCTATGCCTTGTAATTTAATTTGAATGTATACTCTATGATTATATTTGTATTTGAGTGTATACTCTATGCCTTGTATTTGTATACTCTATGCCTTGTATTCAAGTGTATACTCTATGACTTTGTATTTATATTTGAGTGTATACTCTATGACTCATGATTGTATTTGTATTTGAATGTATGCTCTATGACTTATGTATGCACACTTCATGACTTACTTGTATTCATGTGTATACTTCATAATCATGTGTATACTTACATGTTACATGTATGTTTCATGCCTTATGTATTGTTTGTGTATACTTTGTATGCTTTGTGTATCAAGTGTACACTCTGTGTTCATGTATTCTGTGTGTATGTTTTATGTATTCCAATAAATACTTGGCGACTTATAGTGTATTTATATGTATATTTGTAATTTGTCTTTATGTGTATACCTTGCATGCATTCATACTTGCATATGCCATGACTTATGTATGTTTCATGACTTACATGCACACTTCATGTATTTACATGTGTGCTTCACACTTCATGACTTATGTATATTGCATTAAAAGTATTTATGTGTGAATTTATGTGTTTCACAAGTACTTATACTTCATGCTTTGTGTCTTATGCGTATACTTCATGTCTCACATACACTCTCAACATGAATCTTCCCTCTTGTAACAAGCTTATCCATCTTTGAGTGTCTCCATGCTATCATATCTATAGTTTGTGAAATAATCAAAGTCTTGCTTGAATTTATCTTTTCTACAAATTCATCTCTCCCAATTTTTTCACGTCTTTCACCAATATTACTTCATCTCGAAAGAACATATTCATCTATAACACTTCTATTACCTCAATCACATCGCTATTCAAAATCAAATAAAAGATTACCAAATCTTCTTTGATCATAAATTTTCTCTCAATGATATCCTATAATCAATTACTCCTCAAGAATATGGCTCTCCTCAGTTTCAAGGTCAAGATACAAGATGATGAGCATAAGACTGAACCTCATAATTAAGGATCAAGATGTCTTCATCATTCATTGGAATATTCAAATCTTCTTTAGCATTGCAAATATTTTCATTTCTCAAAACCACATCTTCATCTATGATAATTACATCACATTATTATTCAAAACATTAAAGAAATGCTTAGCTATGCATTTGTGCTTCTTAGACCTTTCAAGTATTCTTTGGTTACAAATTCTCTTTCATGGAATCACAATTGTTTTCTCTAAAGTATGTTCATCCGGAATCAAAAAACCATGACTTTGTCTCAACACATTGAAGGAAAATGTTAAAGTGCAAGGTAATGAAAGAACTCATTGTGACTGCTTGAGGACAAGCAATTTTGAGTCAGGAGGGCTGTCATGTCCCCATATTAAGACATTGTTTAAATTAAAGATTTAAAATTCATGATAAGACGGAGAAGTCACCTTGGATGGTAATCACATATATAATAATATTAAATAATATTATTTCATATAATTAAAATATAAATTATTTATTGTATTTATGAATAATAAATATAAATACAATTATGACATTATCAATTTTTATATTATTATAATTATAATAATATATTATAAAATATGATATATAAATATAAATATTGATATGAACATAAATATTGTTGATATGAAATTAAAGTATGCTCGTATATATATATATATATATATATATATATATATATATATATATATATATATATATATATATATATATATATATAAGCAATTGATAAAAGAAAAGACATTAATCATTGCAAAGGGCCGATTCCACATGCATGTCAAGGTGAGCATAAATAATCAAATTATTACATACCACTTAGAAAGAAATCATCTACATAAGCAAAGAAAAGGTAAATGATAGTTAATTACAATTGCCAAGTGAATTGGTTACAGATATCAAGGGCAGTGGTTGCAAGGAAGAAGACAAAATAGCTAACATATGCATAAGGAACAAACAATGATTATAATAAACAAAGACAAGTAAATAAGACAAATTGTCACTAAGGACAAAGTGATTAAACAAATAATATAATATACTATGGAGCGCCAATCCTAGAGAGGTGATGGTCTATGAAAAGACAACTCTCCCAAGGATCAGGAGTATAAAAGGAAAATCCCCAAGTGATCCAAAGAGATGGAAAAAAAATATCATTCGATCACCATCGATCATCACTCATAAATATATAGGCATCAAATCGGTTAGCATCTTGGCATCATCAAAGGAGATAAAACATCATCTGGACATCATCACCCAATCAGAAAAACAATCATTCATCTCTCAATATTAAACCAAGAAGGCAGAACCAAGAAATTGGTAATTGATCCACTCTTATATATTAAGTCTAAGTATACCAAAATCGCAGGCCAGCATATAAGGCATATCTCTTTATCATTATAGCATCTTACAGTCTTCAATCTATCACTAATCCATTATTATATCTAGAGTAAGCATAGAAAGCTACATAAAGGTATGTGAACTCCATCTTGTAAGTTATTTTCCAAACTAAGCAATTGAACTATTTGAATATAATATAGGAATGTTAGTAAAATGAGGGAATCGTCATGTAAGATATGATAATACATATAATGATTAATAGTGAGAAATAATCATATATCTTACAGTGAAATCAGACTACATGATTATCATAGTTGTTAATGTGTGAATGAATATAGAAATCTGATCATAAATTCGAAGTTATCATAGAAAAATGAGCAAATGATATAGTAAGTAGATAGAATAGGATGAATGCACATATGAATAACTGCTATGTTATCTTAATCAAGTAGGATGATCATAGAAATTGTTATCATATAAATGAATACATGGAATAGATGGAAATATAATATTATGATCATAATTATGATTAAGGTATGGGAGTGCCTCTATGATGAATGTTATTCCTATAAGGGAGTAAGTTAGATATTACCAAATAATATAATCAATGAAGTAGTAAAGATAAGTCTCATAAGTATAATCAAGGAATACCGAGGATGAGAATAGAAGCCTCATCATTAATCCACCTACACACTCTATAAGTATGAGACTGGTGGTTAGGGAAGTGGATAGAGTCTAGCACTCGAGCTGGCGAAGTACCACCCCTCTGAGCTAAGGTTGAAGTATTTTTGGGAGTAGCGTGAATCCCTTAGACCTAGGGAAAGGGTGAAGTATTTCTAGAAGTAGCATTAAGCCCTTGAACCTATGGTTGTGTATGACCTAGATATTAGAAATGGCTTAACGGTAGGTGACCTTTGAGCTAGCAATAAGCCCCTTCGAGCCAAGGGTGAAGTATCATTGGGAGTAGTGTGAAGACCTTAAACCTATGGCCATGAGTCTTGTGATGTCCCAACGTGCCCTCTCATATTAGGCGAGTGGTCTGATTAACGTTTGGGCTCGCGAATGTCTCTCCCGAGGTAAACTATGGAATAGACATGAAGGATATGATAAAATGTGAAATGCATATTGGTTATGATTATAAGGTCACTAACCATAAAAGGAAATGTGGAAAGTATATGAATTTGATCTTTACATGTGAATATTGTGATATGTTGGTATTATAAGAAGAATTGAATACTAATGTTCTCTTTTTACAAGTTGAAATTGCATGCAAGGTTGTGAAAATTTCAACTTGCTAGAAAGGGACATTACATTAGAATCACAATGAAGTTAAGATTACAAAGGTTTTGATTGTGAGGGGGAATTGGCCTCCTACAAACTTGGGCCTCACCCTTCATCTTTGACCGACAAAGATACAAGGGTTTATTAAAACCAATAATCCTTCAATTTAATTTCTCCTAATTTTTAAACTTGCCCCCACCCCCAAAAAAATGCATTTTATATCATAGTTCTTTTTGGACAATTAAAATGCCTATTTTAATATAAAAAACATAATTCTAAATGATTTTTTACAAAATAACAAAATTTAGAAGCCCATGAATTAGGGAAAATGGGGGAAAAACAAGCAGGGGTGACCAAATAGCAGGGAGATGGTGGTACTTGGATGAAGAATGGTATCTAATTGCTTGTGATTGTAGCATGGTCTCCTTACACACTGAGCATGGAGTTCAGACTTTGATTTCCTCTTCACTATGGGTATTTGGGTAGAAATCCCAAACAAAATGCAGGGCCATTCAAGTTGGGGTTTCTCCACTCAATAGCACATAGAGGAGTCTCCTTGTAGGTAGCATAGGTGAATTTCTACAAACAAGGGCATTCTACCACACAATTGTCTAATTTCGATGCCACATAGTGTTGGAGTTGACTCCTAATCTAACCCAACCTCCTCACCTATACATTTTTCACGTTGTATTTGTAATATTTGATTTCCTATTTAATTGTGTGTAGGGTTGATATTGGTTTGAATAGGGTATCAGAGCAGTTCTAAGCTCATTTTCTAGTTTGGTTCAAAGGCATGAAGAGTGTTGAAATTTGCTAGTTGAGGATTTGAGTTGAGGGTTTCAATTGTTGCTCTGATACCATATTAGAATGAAGGATCTACTAAGAGAATGCTGGCATCAAATGAGAGTCAATTGATAATGATCAAGCATGTACATATAGGTGTAGATTTTGAGTCACTTCAGGATTCAACTCATGTACTCAAGTAGTGGTGGCAAGGTTTTCACAAAGTGGCAAAGGAGTGGCAACATGTATCTTAGATGAGTTTGATGTACTCTCCAAGTCGAAACATAACCAACTAAGGTGGCTTAAAGCCATGTGCAAATATATTACTTAGGCTAAGTAAGGAATATCAATGTTCTGCACTAACAAAACATACTTGAATCTTCAAAGCTTTGTATTCAAACTCAACCAAAATGATAGTAACCTACATATTTACAAAAGTTATGAGTTAGATGATGATTTGGTATCCTACAGACATTGTTTTACCATAATTCATACCAAAATTATTTAGAAATCTCCTTACAAAAATAGACGGGCCTCTATCCAATAGATCTCTTTTCACAATAATCTTGAATCCTTCTTTTCATATACCTTCTCTCTCATATTTCAACTAAGACTCTATTTCTCCTTCGATTTTCCTCCTCCTCTCCAAAATCACCATTCACTATTTGATAAAGATTGATTGTTGCCTCCCCATTGATTCTCCACTAGCCACCCCATGATAAATAAAGAAACTACCAACTTAAGACATTCCACTATCCACCATGAATTTTAAAATGCTGAATGTGTAGCCTCCTTCCTTAATATCCACTAGCTTAAATTAAATAAAAGCTAATATCTCTAGCATGGACACTATTCCAAGTAACTTCAACCTATTTTGGAAGTCGTGAAGAAATAAACTTTGATTCACTCCATATTTGTTGCCTCACCTTCATGCTAAATTTGGATACTTAGGAAGGGGTCCCATAGAACTACTAGAGGATTTTTTTGTGGAGCAAGGGGCCTCATGAAGCCAAACAAAATGCTACTTCATAAATTATAATATTTTCCTCTAAACTAGGAGCCCCCATTTTTTATTTTGTTGATTTTGAGCAAGTGCATTGAAGGTGGGGCTAAAACTTTCATCCACCAGCTTAGGGATTTTTCTACCAATTTTTAGATTCCTTCCATTTAATTTAGGAAATATTTTGGTTAGATATTTTTTTATTTGATTGTTTTTAATCTATTTCTTTGTAGGTCATAAAAAATCTTTGCTAAATCATTTTGGATTAAACTAAAAACCTCATAAGACCATCTTTCATAAATTTTGGAGCTTAAAGTTTTAAGCCTACCTGCAACAACAAAATTCATGGGACCACTTGTTTTAAAATGCTCCTAAAAATTTCAGCAACACTACTGAGATAATTTAGGAAACCCCCCTCTATGGGACCATAGTCTTAGTCCAAAAATGTCATAAAGAGAATAATTTTACTCAAAAATACTAAAATAAAATCAAACAAAAGATCATAACAACAAAAATTAGACATGGGTGACTAGCACCATGTTATGCTCTTGCATTTAACTCACCAAGTAAGAAAAATGTTCCATAAGTTTAAAACTTTAAACATTTGGAGAATCTTAGGACTGAAATCCCATCTTTGCATTTTATATAAAGAATCTCTTCATCCTTCTTTCATCATTTATTGTACATCTAAACACTCATTTACTCCTACACTTGTCTCTCCTTCATAACAAGGATACAAATCTTTCATTTTAAAAATTGGTGAAATATTTAGTCCTTCTGGAAGCTCTATCTCATAAACACTTACAAATTCCTTCAAGACCTAACATGGTCCTAGTACCTTCCATTTTAACTCAACATGAATCCCTTCTATAAATCTCTCCTCCTGTACATGAGCAAATATCAAATCCCCAACTTGAAATTTATGTACTTTACTCTTGTAATCAACATGTTTAGTGTCCTCTCTTGAGTGATCTTTCACCTCCTTAATTTTTTTTGCTTACCTTCAATACCATTTCTTTCCTTACCATTTGGAATTTTCAATCAACTTGACCCATGTGGATCACTCCTACCTTCCCTTATTACCTTTCAACAACAATTGTTTGTCTATGCTCAAACATACTATATGATTGCTTTTTATTTCGAATTTTTCCTTCAATGAGCTTTAAGTAAATTTGTTTCCATCCTTCACAATGCTATACATACTTTTTCTTCCATCATAGATAGCCTATCTATCAAAGTGCAAGGGTCTACCCAAGAGAATGTGATGAGCATCCATGGGTATTAAATCACACATAATATCATCTTTTTAGTTACCAATCTGAAAATTAACTAAGCACTGCTCACCTACAATTAATTGATGTCCTTTTTGTAGCCATGATACTTTGTATGGGTTAGGGTGCTTAATCTTCTTCAAATTGAGTTTCTCCACCATTTCTTGAGACACTAAATTATTTGTATTTCCACTATCCACAACTACTTTGCACCATTTTCTACTTGATTTGGACAAAGTCCTAAATAAATTTCTTTGTTGTTAAGGTTTTTGTTTCTCCTTCTTCAATTTTAGTAACGCTCTCTTGAACTTCAACGATTCTCCATGTTTTGGTTATTCTATATGTTAAGGCAATGCAACACTTTATGCATCTTCTTGTGCAACATTATTTGTAGCCAAACTCTTTTTACTATTGTCTTTTTGTATTTGAGGACATTCAAATGTCCTATGCCCATCTTCTTCACATTGGTAGCATGAGCCTGTAAAACCTCTTCCTCTACCTCTTCCATAATTAACCCTTCTTCTAGAGAAATCTCCTCTTCCTCTTGTAAGTTGATTGAAATTATTATTTTGTGAAGTACCAATTTCTTATTCACATGCTTGTGTTTCTCTACTACTATTTGCTTATTCTTTTCCAATAGATGACCTTCCTCCTCCTATTGAATTATTTTGTTATCTTTTAGACAACTACTCTTCTACCTATAAAGCACATTGATAAACTTCCTCTATACTTCTAAAGTTTAACAAACTAATTCATCTTGGATGTTAAAATGTAGTCAATTTACATACCTTGCTATCTTTTTTGGATCATCTTCTATGTGCCCAACCCTTATACTGAGCTTCTACATCTCCTCAATATATTCATTTACATCTTCTTCCCTTTATCTCAAGTTTTGTACTTTTGAATAAACTCAACTGATAATCTAAAGGTAAGAATCTTTCCTTCAGTTTTGAGATCATTTTACTCTAAATTTTAATTTTCTCTTTCCATTTTCTTTGACTTTTATTTTGTATAAAGTCCCACCATAAAGTTGCATGGCCTTTTAACCTTGTGCAAGAAATTTTTTCCAGGATTCTTCTATAGTTTCATAGTTAAAATATCTCTAAGTCTCAGCTATCTAATCTATGAGTTCTTCACTATTCAAGCTTCCATTGTAATAAGGCATAGCTAACTTAGAAGTACTCACAATCTTCATGATGGATTTGATAAATATGGTCTCGATAACATCCTCCACTTCTTCTTCATATCATTGAGCTTTTTGAGTCACCTCTCCCACTTCATCACTCACATCTTATAGATGAACTCCCCTCCTTTGGGCTATCTCTATTGCAACCAATCTTTCTTGGATCTCCCTCATTCCTTGAGCTAAATCTATAGTTCTGGGTGCTCCTACTCTACCATGCTATCTACCAACACCCCACCTAAAGTCCATTTGTATCTAACATCTTTCCCAACACTAGTAGAGCTCTTTTCACACTCAACCCAAGGAAGGATGTTGCTCTGATACCAATAGATGTAGTCTAAAAACAAGAACCCAGTTAATGGTTGTAGGTTTAGGAAGCTCACCCAAGGAGGATTAGGAAATTTCAAGAACAAAATAATAGAGCTTAAGAAAAATAATATTCAAACTATAAAGAGTTTACATTTTACTATTAAAATATTGATGTGTACAATTAATCAGTTGTTAACTTTCATCAAATACACTCTTTCAAAACCTCTCCCACAACAAGATTCACTTACTGGACCATATCTATTAGAAAAACATTGACCTAGATATCAGAACCACAGACAAATAGATGACTTTACCAAAACTCATGCTTTCTTTCTAGTCTTTCTAGACCATCTTCTATGTGTGCAACCCTTATACTAAGCTTGTAGAACTCCTCAGTATATTCCTTTACATTTGCTTCCCTTTATCTCAAGTTCTATACTTTTGAATAAACTAAACTGATAATCGAAAGGTAAGAATTTGGCCTTTAGTTTTGAGATCATTTTACTCTAAGTTTTAATTTTCTCTTTTCTTTTTCTTATCCTTATAGTTTATATAAAGTCCCACCATAAAGTTGCATGGCTTTTTAACCTTGTGCAAGCAAATTTAACCTTCTAAGATTCTTCTATAGTTTCATTGTCAAAATATCTCTCCGTCATAGCTATCTAATCTATGAGTTCTTCACTATTCAAGCTTCCATTATAATAAGGTGTAGGTAACTTAGGAGTACTCCCATTCTTCATGATGGCCCTAAGAAATATGGTCTCAGCAACATCCTCCACTTCTTCTTCATATCCTTGAGCTTCCTAAGTCACCTCTCCCACTTCATCACTCACATCTTCTAGATGAACTCCCCTCCTTTGGGTTGTCTTTATTGTAGCCAATCTTACTTTGATCTCCCTCATTCCTTGAGCTAAATCTATAGTTTTGGATGCTCCTACACTCCCATGCTATCTACCAGCACCCCACCTAAAGTCCATTTGTATCTAACGTCTTTCCCAACATTAGCAAAGCTCTTTTCACACTCAACCCAAGGAAGGACCTTGCTCTGATACCAATTGATGTAGTGCAAAACCAAGACCCTAGTTAAGGGTTGTTGGTTAAGGCAGCTCACCCAAAGAGGATAAGGAAATTTCAAGAACAAAAGAACAGAGCTTAAGAAAGATAATATTCATATTATAGAGTCTACATTTTACTATTAAAATACTGATGTGTATAATTAATCAGTTGTTAACTTTCATCACATTCACTCTTTCAAAACCTCTCCCACAACAAGATTCACTTACTGGACCATATCTGTTAGAAAAATGTTGACCTAGATATCAGAACAGACAAATAGACAACTTTACCAAAACTCATGCTTCCTTTCAACTAGACATTACAAACATACTTGAATCTTCATATCTTTATATTCAAACACAATCAAAGCTACAACAACCTATAGATTGATGCTAGCTATGACTCAGATGATGATTTAGTATCATCTAAACATTGCTTTGCCACAGTTCCTACCAAAATTATTCAGAAATCTCCCTTCAAAAATAGACAAAAAAATCTATCCAATAAATCTCTTTTCACAAAAATCCTTAAACATTCTTTTTGTATGCCTTCTCTCCTATTCCAAGTAAGGTCATCAAAAGGCTCGGTGCAGGGGACAATCATAGAAGAAGAAAAGAAGGTTAATCCGGGTATTTTACAGTATGTTTTTGTCTTTTTTGTTTTTTTGGCTGGGAGCCTTAGCTCACTGCTATGATGGTTGATTTCATTTATCTTTTATTTTTACTTTTGTAAACTTTTCTTTCAGATGTAGTGAACTTGTTTCATTAATACAATATAGGTGTATGCTTACACTTTTTTATTAAAGAGAAGACTCCATTTCTCCTTCGATTTTTCCCCTGCTCTCCAAAATCACCATTCCCTATTTGATAAGGACTGATTGTCACCTGCCCATTGATTCTCTACTAGCCACCCTATGATAATTAAAGAAATGGCCAGCTTAAGATATTCCACTATCCACCAAGAATTTTGAAATGGTGAATGTGTATGCTCCTTCCTTAATAGCCACGAACTTAAATTAGATAAAAGCTAATATCTGCAGCGTGGCCACTATTCTAAGTAACCGCCACCTAATTTGGAAGTCATGAGGAAATAAAATTTGATTCACTCCATATTTGGTTGCCTCCCTTCATGCTAAAGTTGGATACTTAGTCAAAAAGTGTCGTAAGGAGATAGTTTTACTCAAACATGCTAGAATAAAATTTGAACAAAAGATCATAACAAAGAAAATTAGGCTGGAGTCACTAGCACCCTGTTATGTTCCTGCATCATAGAACTTTTTGATATTTTGGTAGTGTTAGGCCATATAAGCATAATGGAATTTTAGTGTTAGGCCATAAAAACATAATGGAATTTTAGATTGTAATTAATGTTGGTTGTGTATAAGAAAATTTTAGATTGTAATTGATGTTGCATTGTGTATGATGTTAAAATAAGAAAAATCAGATTTGTCTTTGTCTATTGGGAATGTTTCCTAACATTTTCTGCATTATTTTTTTTTTCTGTTTGGGGAAGTTTCCCATCTTAACTTTTAGTTTACTTTTCAGTATGTTTTATGATATATTTCATTTTTCTTTCAATAAAGTTGGATGAAGACATTTTTGCATCAAGCATATCAAATTTCTTCTCTGTCTCTCTTGTTTTAAGTTATATATTTTTTTTCTGGTTTATTTTTTGTGTACTGGTATTTGTTTTTAGTTTAATCTTTTCTAACATATGGTATCAGAGCCAAGTTCAAAATGACAACAAATGTTAATAGTACACAGCTACAAATTCCTAAATTTAATAGGAAATGCTATAATTTTTGGAGTTTTCAGATGAAAATTTTGTTTAGGTCACAGGAGCTATGGGATCTTGTGTAGAATGGGTATTCAGAACTAGTAGATGCAACAACATTAGTAGCCCTCACACAAAATGCAAGGGATTTACTGCGTGATAATCGGAAAAAAGATCAGAAAATATTATTCTTCATAGTGCAGGGTCTTAATGAAACTCTCCTTCCAAGAGTTACAGCCACTTCGAAGGCCAAAGAAGCATGGGATCTCCTGACACAATCATTTCAAGGTATAGAAAAAGTAAGAACAGTTCGCCTTCAAATGCTTAGAAAAGATTTTGAAATTTTACAAATGTCAGATTCAGAAAGTTTAGGAGATTTCTTTACTCGTACAGTGGGTATAGTTAATCAGATGAAATCAAATGGTGAGGTTGTGACTAATCTAAAAATTGTCGAAAAGTTTTTAAGAAGTTTGCCTGAAAAATATGATCCTGCAGTTATAGCTATTGAAGAATCAAAAGATCTAACACCTTTATCTGTAGATGAGCTTATGGGTTCATTGTACACACATGAGCATAGAATATATAAATCAACAAAGGAGCCACTTGAGAAAGCTTTAAAGAGCAAGGTATCCTTGAAAGAAAAAGAAATAGCACTAGAATCATCTTCAACACAAAGAGAAAGAGGTAGAAATTCAAGAGGAAGAGGAGGATGTTTTCAACACAGAGGCAGAGGTCAAAGAGGCAATAGAAGTGATGAAGAAAATTGTGGTTACACTCAAGCAAGAGGTAGAGGCAGAGCAAATTTTTAGCAAAGAGGTAGAGGTTTTCAAATGTATGATAAATCATCTATTCAATGTTATTACTATAAAAAGTATGGACATTTTGCAGCTGAATGTAAGAAAAAGATTGCAGATGAAAGTAAACAAGAATCCCAATATGTAAATGAAGGTGAAGGGCAGGAAGGATATGTCTTGCTAACATGCAGCACAAAGGAGGAAGTAAATGATGACAAATGATATGTTGATAGTGGGTGCAATAATCATATGATAGGGCACAAAGAAATATTTTAGAATTTGGATGAGTCCATCAAATCTGAAGTCAAGATGGGAAATAATACAATTGCACCGGTCATGGGGAAAGGGAAGATATCACAACAAGACAAGGTGAGAAAAAATATATTGGTGATGTATTTTATGTACCAGGCTTAAAGCATAACTTGTTAAGTGTAGGTCAACTTGTGCAAAAAGGCCACACTGTCAAATTTGAAAATGGTTCATGCATTATTGTTGATGGTAAAAACAAGCTGATAACCAAAATACCCATGACTAGTAATAAGATGTTTTCCCTTAGTATCAGAAACAATATGCATTTAAGTTTCAGTGCTCTTGTAAAAGACACACATTGGTTATGGCATCTTAGGTTTGGTCATTTGAATTTTGTTGGACTAAATCTTTTGCATAAAAAGAACATGGTAATAGGTTTACCATTTATCCAAAGACCAGATGAAGAATGTGAAGGTTGTATTGTTGGAAAGCACCATAGAGAACCCTTTCCAGTAAGGAATTCTTGGAGAGCTTTAGAGCCATTAGAGCTAGTTCACTCAGATCTATGTGGACCAATTGAGGTTGCTTCATTATCTGGTATGAGATATTTTTTGAAATTTATTGATGACTATAGTAGGAAACTCTGGGTGTACCCTTTGAAAAATAAATCCAATACTTTCAAGAAATTTAGAGAATTTAAAGAATTAGTTGAGAAGCAAAGTGGTTATTTTCTCAAAATTTTAGGGACTGATAGGGGTGGAGAGTATATTTCACATGATTTTCATAATTATTGTATTGAAAAGGGCATAAAAAGGTAGCTAACAACAAGGTATACACCTCAGAAAAATGGTGTAGCTGAGAGAAAAAATAGAACAATTTTAGATATGGTAAGGAGTATGCTTAATGTTAAGAATTTACCTAAAGTTTTTTGGGCAGAAATTGTTTGTTGTGCAAGTTATATTTTGAATAGATGTCCTAAAAACTTAGTTTGGGGCATGACACTAGAAGAAGCATGGGGAGGATACAAACCCTGGGTAGATCATTTAAGAATTTTTGGTTGTATTTCTTATTCTCATGTTCCAGATGCACTTAGAAAGAAATTGGATGATAAGGTAGAAAAATGTATCTTTGTTGGATATAGTGAAGAATCCAAGGCATACAGGTTGTACAATCCAGAGACAAAAAAAATGGTGATAAGTAGAGAAGCAAATTTTCTTGAAGATCAGGAATGGCGTTGGAAATTGGAAGAGAAATATCAACAAGTTAACATTGAAGATGAAGCTACAAATCAACAACAAAATTTAGTTGTTAACACAGGAGCCAGAGCCAGTAGTTATAGCATTCAACAATCTGCATTAAGAAGAAGCTCTTCTTCATCAGAAGGCAGTCTTTTTCCACCAAGTCATAGACATGTTTCATCAAGTAGTTCTTCATCATCCACATCAGACTCTCCAAAAAGGTGGCAGAAATCAAGGAGTTTGTCCGACATATATCAAGAGACAACAAAGGTAAATGAAGATATTTGTCATTTTGCATTTTTTGCTGATAGTGATCCCGTTACATTTGAAGAAGCTATAACTGATAATAAATGGATTAAAGCTATGAATGAAGAAATTGTAGCCATAGAAAAGAATCAAACTTGGGAAATTGTAGATCTCCCTAAGCATAAGAAGCCAATTGGAGTAAAGTGGGTGTATAAAACAAAGTACAATGAGCAAGGTAAAGTGAATAGATACAAGGCCAGGTTGGTAGTGAAGGGCTACAAAAAAAAATTAGGTATTGATTATAATAAAGTTTTTGTACCTATTGCTAGAATGGATACTATTCACATGATTTTAGCTCTTTTAGCACAAAAGGTTTGGAAAGTCTTTTATATGGATGTAAAATCAGCATTCTTGAATGGTGTATTGGAGGAAGAAATTACATTGAGCAACCACCTGGTTTTGAGATTAAAGGTCAAAGAGGTAAGTGTTCAAAATAAAGAAACATTTGTATGGTTTAAAGCAAGCACCTAGAGTTTGGTATGAAAGGATTGAATCATATTTTTTAAAAAATGGTTTCGAAAAATGCCCTTATGAGCCCACCTTATTCATAAAACAAAATCAGCAAGGAGATGTTATGATAGTTTGTATTTATGTTGATGATTTGCTTTATACTAGAAATAATGAAAACATGCTTAGAGAATTTTTAGTGGCAATGAAGAGTGAATTCGAGATGACTGATCTTGGTTTGTTGCACTATTATGTTGGTCTTGAAGTAACACAAAATAGTGATAGAATTTTCATTTCACAAGAAAAATATGCAAATGATATTTTGAAAAGGTTCAAGATGGAAAATAGCAAACCAACAATTACACCTATTGCCATGGGTGTGAAGTTGAGCAAAAATGATGAAAGCAAAAAGGTAGATTCTACTTTGTATAAAAGTTTGGTTGGTAGTTTAATGTACTTAACTACAACAAGACCAAATATCATGTATGCAGTAGGCTTGATAAGCAGGTTCATGGAGGATCCACATGATACTCATCTACAAGTAGGTAAAAGAATACTAAGGTATGTGAAAGGGACTGCAAATCATGGAATTTTTTATGAAAAGAAGGGTGTTCTAAGGTTAACTGGTTATACAGATAGTGATTGGGCTGGAAATCAAGATGATAGGAAAAGTACTTCTAAGTATGCTTTTAATCTTGGGTCAGGTGTAATTTCATGGTCTTCAAAGAAACAACTCATTGTTGCATTATCCTTAGCAGAAGCAGAATATGTGGCAGCCACTTCAGCAGGTTGTCAACCAGTTTGGTTATGAAGGATGCTTGAAGCATTGATACAGCCCCAAATGCAAGAAACAATTATATTTTGTGATAATCAATCAGCCATTGCACTTTCTAAAAATCCAGTCTTTCATGGACGAAGCAAGCACATAGACATCAAATTTCATTTCATCAGAGAGCTGGTTAAAAATAATGAAATCAAACTTTTTTATTGTAGGTTCAAAGATTAGGTTGCTGACATTTTGACAAAACCTTTGAAAGAAGAAGATTTCAATGGACTGAAGAATCTTTTAGGGATGAGAAGTTGTCCCACAAATCAGATTTGTCTTTGTCTGTTGGGAATGTTTCCCAACATTTTCTAGATTATTTCTTTTCTGTTTGGGAAAGTTTCCCATCTTAGCTTTTAGTTTACTTTTCAGTATGTTTTATGTATATATTTCAGTTTTCTTTCAATAAAGTTGGATGAAGACATTTTTGCAGCAAGCATATCAAATTTCTTCTCTGTCTCCCTTGTTTTAAGTTATATATTTTTTTTCTGGTTTATTTTCTGTATACTGGTATTTGTTGTTAGTTTAATCTTTTCTAACATATGAGAATATTCATTATACAAAAGCAATACATGTAGATATTTAAAGAGTCGAATTCAATTATAATATTGGTAAGAGTTGTGTAGAATGAACATTTTTTTGTTTTGATTTTTCTATTCATTTATTTTTTAGATATTTTATCCTTGGGATTATAATGGAGTATTTAATAATATGAAAAGTAAAATATATCTTTAGTATGAAGGTTAGAAAGTAATTATATTAATATTTTTTTCGTAGGTATTGGGGATAAAGTGTGAAATGGATCAGGTTTATTATTAAGGGATGGAAAATTGGGTAAAAAATATTAAATTTATAATCCTTCGGATTTTATTGGAGTATTTAATAATGGAAAAAATAAAATATATCTCTAGGTATGAAAGGTTTAGAAAGTAATTATATTACTATTTTTTTGTAGGTATTGGGGATAAAGTGTAAAATGGATTAGGGGTTATTATAAAGGGATGGAAAGTTGGGGGAAAAATAATAAATTTAGCATTCATGATTCCAAGAAGAGGGATTGGTAATGTTATTTATATAGGGATTATATACATATTTATTTATTCTTATGTGGATGAAATGATGAAAAGTGTTTGTACACCACACAAGAGATACATGCTTGATTAAAAAATACATAGATTTGATCTATATGTACACATTGTAGGATAATTTTATAAGGTAAATGTGAAATGACGACTATGTATTTGATCTATGTACACTTATAAAAGTGTTTGTATACCACCTAAGGGGGTGCCATACAACATATTTAGAAAAACAACTGATGCAGGGACTTCCGGAGGCCATAACTTTTGACTCGGATGTGGGTTTTCTACGAAATTTTACAGGTGGATGCGTTATGAGGTGGCCAGTGGTTTCCCAACTGTCCTAGTGGGTTGGACCTCATCTTGGCACTTTTTTGGGGCTTCAAACTTTCATCTTGGCCCTCAAAATGGCAAATTAGTGTTTTTTTCTAGTTTTTTAGAAGTTGCTTTTTCTAATAACTTGAAACTCATGTTTCGAATTTAGGATGTTAGTTGGTTTTTCATCCTACCTTAGCTTTATGAGCTTTTTGGGAAAAAACTGGATTCTCAAGATATGATTGTAAAATTACCTAAAATGGCAAAATCTGACAATTGTCGAAATCTGCCAAAAAAGGTAATTTTTTGTTTTTTTTGTTTTCTTAGATATAAGAGAGTTTTCTCTCATTGTAGCAGGAGAGTTGAGGAATAGAAATTTTGTTATGTTTCAGCTTCCAAATTTTTGTCTCTCATGTTTAATGGCACAATTCTGTTGAGTGTATGTTGTGTGCTGCATCAACAACCTTTACTTTTTTTCACCATTTTATTATTTTTGGAAATTAATAGACATTCTTTAAATGATTGCATCATAATAGAACTAAAGAGAATTTTTTACTTTTTGAGTAGATAATTTCTAGTTTCTTGATCTCCACATGTAAATGAAGTCAAACATGACCACATGTTCACATCAAATAGTTGCTTTTTAAGTTATATATTTTACTTTAGGGATCAATGTCAAATTATTATAATATAAAAATACTTTTAATATATTTTATTTTATTTATCTCATATGGAAATTTATTCAAGACTTTTCATTTCGATATGGTGTGATAGTGGTGGTAATGAAATGTTTTAGTTGCATATGTCATAATTTAACTAGAAATAGTTATACAAAAATGTCATTAAAGAATAGGCACCCAAGATATATATATATATATATATATATATATATATATATATATATATATATATATATATATATAATTAAGAATTGTGTTTTAGAAGGGATAATAAAAAATAAGATGTGGTGGTAGAAATGAAATTAGGAGTATTATTTAAGACACTATAATCATAAGTTATATAGAATAAGTTTAATAAGAAAATGGTCCACGATATTGTCTTAATGTCTAACTGGAAAGATTATAGTATAAACTAAACCTTGTCCTAACCATTTAACCAAGTTAGTCAATATGGATAGAACCCAACTTGGATCATGCCATTTTCCACTATATGTCTTAATATCTAATTTCAAAGATTATAGTACACAAGTTAAGTGAACTAAACCTTGACCTAACCATTTAACTAATTTATTCCATATGGTTATAACCTAACTTGGATCATGTCATTTTACACGATAATGCCTTAATGTCTAATTTGAAAGATTATAGTATAAAAGTTAAATGAACTAAACCTTGTCCTAACCATTTAACCAATTTAGTCCATATGATCAAAACCCAACTTGGATCATGCCATTTTCCCTACTAAGACATAATTTTGTTTGTGTGATCTTGTTTCTCCCTACATAAGAAATTATAATCATGCCTAATAGCCTATGCATAAACTTTTAATTTCTCACCTAGGATTACATACTTGTAGACAAATCTTAGGATGTTCTAATACTGTCAAGAAGAATCTTTCAAGCAATTATCTAAGTAGTATCACAAGAGAAATTCAATAATCTAAGCAGTATCACAAGAGAAATTCAATAACATTTCAAATTAAAATTATAGACATAAAAAGGGTATTTGAACTACTTGTGAAAATTTCTCAAAATAAAACTCACAAAATGTGGAGGCATGGCCAAGGCACATGAACTATTTCTCAAAGTGTTATAAAGAAATGTGATCTAATAAAATGATATGATTGTAGGATATGCACAAAATAGTTTATTATTTTTTTAATTAAAAATATATTTACTCATTCGTGCAGACTTAATTCCAGCGGTCTTGTCCATGCCAAGAAATAGATTGGCCATCTTTCAGTCCTTATAGCTCCTTCAATGAGGTGGATGTCATCGTCGCCATGTTGCATAAAGAAATGTACACAATATCACACCTCATCCCACACATCAAGAAGCGGTGACGCCATCCATGCCCCCAAGAATCCAGCCTATTTAACCACTTCTCAGTAACTTTACCTTTCATTCTTCACAAGCTTCTGGCCTCCCTTTCATTGGCTCCCTTAGTAGCTTAATAATGGTGACATGGGAGACAAACCCACGCGTCCTCCTCCTATCTATGGTAGGGGAACCCACTTCTCTAGGTGTGGTAAATACACTATATACGAAGGAAATCTTTGAAATCGACTGGAACAATGTGGAGTTTATAGTTCGATGTGTACTGGGTTACTACCTCTTTCAGTCTGTAGATAAGCAAGTGAGGGGGTCAGAGATTGCTTCGACGTTTATCTCGAATCTATTCGATATCTTGTAGGATTATGAATATGTTCAGGCCATAGGCTTTAGTTTAGTTCACTCTTCCTTTCTCAGTTCAGAACAGTGGAGAATAGAGATGGAGGATTATGATTTCCAAGAGGGATCAACTCCTATTAGAGGAATCTTTGATAGATATCTTCTGTAGACTTCTCAGCATGCAGCCTATGTCTATAACGCCATGCAAAGGGAACTCTGGGTTGACTACTATAATGTGCTCAATAGAGCTCTCAATACGTATCACTTCTAATTTTTGGAGGGGATGACTACAGGGTTAAGGAAGTTTTCATAGTGGTGAGATTCCTCTGCTACCATGCTCTAGACCTAGCCCCCAATCCCCCATGTGCTCCAGGAATGCAAGCGTTTTCTCTTCCCTTTGCCATGCCACCTCTAGAACATCACCATGGCTCTAATTTAGACTAGGTCGTCTGGTGTGCCATTGTAATTGGTTTTTTTGTTTTTGTTGTTTTGCTACTTCTCCTCACAGGCAGTTCCCGCCTTTACGTTTGTAAGGTCCAGGCCCTAAAAACCTAGTTTTTGTAATTATGTTCTTTTTAATTTAGTATAGGTGTTCTGCCACCTTTTTTTAAAAACATTTACTCTTCAAAAAAATTGCCTTTGTAATAACAGGCCTAAAAACACTAAAAAGATAGGGCAAAACACAACAGCAATAAACAGAAAAGAGGCAAGGCAAAACAGAGTTGAATAAGCCGGCAAATTATATTCATTTAACATTCATTACATCACATCCAAAACACTGTGTATCTAGCAGCAATCTAGATGCTGTATCTAATAGCAATCTGAATACTATGTCCAATAGCTCTCTACAATCACATATATATAGCTACAAAGTCCTCGAAGACTGGAAGCTTCTAGTTTTCTAGATAATTCTAAAACAACTCTTAAAATGTTCTTTTCTAGAACAGCTCTAGGAATGTTCTAGCTTATAAAAAACTCTAGAAACATTCTATCATTTTGTAGACAATCTTAATCTTTAACATCCCCCCTTAAGATTGGCTAGAATAATATAAAGAGAATACAAATAAGAGGGGAAATACAAATGAGAGGGGAACATTATACTACTATCCCCCCTTAATGTTCACCTCTAGCATACCAAGCATTCTTCTATCATATTCCTCTTTCATGGCTTGATCCCATTCTTTCTTCCCTCTAGCTTGCTTATATGAGATTGAATCTTTGAGCCTTGCCTATATATTTCTTCAACACTCATTATCTTTTGTCTAGTTGAAAATTCATCTTCATCATCACTACCAATAATACCTCTAGCTTGTTCCAACTTGTATTTCCAACAATATAACAGCCCTGCAAACAAAAGTCACTCTAGCAATATACCAGCCATGCAAATAAATCACTCCAACAATATATCTACCTTGCAAACAAATCACTCCAACAATATATTTGCCCTACAAACAAATCATTCCAGCAATATTTCTTGTTGAACCTCTAGCTGAATCTACCTGAACCTAGAAAACATTCCAGAACCTCAAGCTAAACATGGATGAATCTCTAGCTAAACCTCTTAATGGTCCTCTAGTTGAACCCTCAGCATTACCCGAGGGGATTTGAACCCGTGACCTGATTCTGATACCATGTGAGAATAGGCCCAAAAACACTAAAAAGATAGGGCAAAACATAACAACAATAAATAGAGAAGAGGCAAGGCAAAACAGAGTTGAATAACCCAACAAATTATATTCATCTAACATTCATTACATCACATCCAAAACACTGTATATCTAGCAGTAATCTAGATGCTATATCTAATAGCAATTTGAATGCTGTGTCCAATAGCTCTCTACAATCACATTTATATAGCTACAAAGTCCTTGAAGCCTGGAAGCTTCTAGTTTTCTAGATAATTCTAAAACAACTCTTAGAATGTTCTTTTCTAGAACAGCTCCAGGAATGTTCTATCTTATAGAAAACTCTAGAAACATTCTATCATATTCTAGAGAATCTTAATCTTTAACAATCTTTTATTATTAATAAACTCACAAATTATAATGGAAGTTGCCATTATTATTGAGTTTAAAAAAAAAATAGAATGAAAAACATGAATGCATAGACTTGTAGATTCACACTTGGGAAATATATTTTGAATTTGAGAGATTTAATTTACATGAACCTTTGGGAGCCAATAAGCCCTTTAAAGTATTAAAAAAACCTATAAATATGATTTGCATAGCTTCTATTTGGTTTTGATACAATATTAGAAACCAAAGAAATGTATCATAGTTTATCCTATTAAGTTAACATTTTGTTAATGTAAAGAAACTATGATGCATATTTTTTGGAATGCCTGTTTGTCAAAAAATAATGGTTTGTTGTGTTTAAAAATCTGCTTGCTATCTTTGAACATCAATCAAATTTGAAAGATGCTTTATTAAGATTTGGTTTACATAATAACATGATAGTCGATAGTCGATTATGTGAGACAAAGCATTTTATTTCATTTATAGAAGACTAGATGTATAGTAGTATTTTCTAAGATCAAAAGTTTCATTTTTGTAGTTACAAGGATTATCCAAAAATATGTGAAGATTGTCTACCAATGTAATCAAATCAAATCGCAAATTTAACAACTCCTAAACAAGAGTGCCTTGAACATAGATCAAATAGGAAGAATTTTGAGATGGATGGAGTGATTGGAATTGTGGATAGGATTTGTTTTGATAAATAAGGAGTTTAGGATTGTTTTTTAATGACCAGTTTTGATTAGTCCCTTTCAACAAATTGTGGAAAAAGGATACTTGTAAAGTGTAATTTATTGATGTGCCTAGGGATCTATTGTGTTGCAAGGTGTATCTAAGGTAATATGGAGATTAAATTATATTTCTTTGTGCTGCTAAAGGATAATTTTTTGTACTCAAGGAAAATACAAATATTTTTCAATCCAAGAGATAACTTGTTTTTAGTTGGTTTCTTTAGTATTTTTGGTGTTTTTATACTTGTGATGGTTTTTGAATGAACTTATTTGCATTCAGAGTGTTCATTCAACCTCAATGGTTGAGAGACGGGATTTTTGGTTGTAAAGACCTTACTTGATCATTAACTAAATTATCTCAAAACTTTACTACTATTTTTTTGTTTAATTTGGTGATAATTTATATGAATTCTCAGGCAAGATATTAAATGGATTTGTTCATATAGAATAGACAACTTATCTATTTAAATGGGATAGGCAATACTAACATGAAACATTAAATCATTTTTCTTATCCTTATGAGATAATAAAAAAACACATATATGTTCACAAGATAATTGTTCGTACTCATTGCTAATCAATTGGAATTCAAAAACCTCAAACATCTCTATGCAATAATTAATTATGCAACTAATTAAATTCAAATAGGCAATAACTTTCTAAACAATCACTGTATGATCAACTTAATCACTTATTCCCACACTACCCTTGATGTTGTAAACTATACCTCATAAAGAGTCTATCCATTAAAGTTGATCTTATTGTAGTTAACATTGCAATTTTTCTCCAATGAAACAATATACAGATGGAGGTTCTACATTTTACTTTACTAGAATCTAAGGTTATCAAATCTATATCTACTCATCTAGTAATACAATATTAAAATCAATTATGTAATCACAAGATTTATGAAAAGATTCCCTTCCATCTATATAAATCCAATAAGAATGAATGAATTCCCAATTAAGAGATTAGCTCCATGGCTTCACTCAGTTTCTTTGTTTTATATCTAAGAATCTTCTATAATTACTTCTCAACAAGTTTCATTCTAAAAATGTCGAATGAAAATTAAAGGCTAATAAAATCTAGTTGAAACCAATTATTTAATGATAAAGGTCATTATTGCCTAACCATATATGTTTAATCGTTTGTTTAAGAATTACACTTGCAACAATGGAAATAGACCATATATAAATTTGGACACAAATAATAATAAAACGATAAAATAATAGGCATTTCTTTATCATGTCAAAGGATATAGCTTGCCAACTTGATTGGATTTAACCTAACAAAATGATAAGAATATTTAAACTCTATATATGATGTAAAGGTTTGATTCCACAATTGATATTTCGAGAGATAATAAGATATTAAGCACTATCATTGTGGTAACATCAATTTTATTTGATTGGTCTTAGGTTTTGTAACATTTCCTTAGTCGCGATACCATATCGGAGCTTTAGCACATTCAAAGTATTCTTCCACTTTTCTTGATAAATTTTATTTGTTATCTCATCTTATAAGGATATTTTCAAGGCTATGGAATCATTCTTAAAAATTATTTTCATAAAATTATTAACGACATTCCCTAATCATTTTTGACAAGGAGTTCTTATTCTCAACCCTTTAGGGACTATAATTGTATTATGATTTATAGTAGAGAAGAATGTTGTTCTAAAATATGAGAATATTATTATTAGCAAAAGGGAGTATACATAACACAAACCAAACATTCATTTTTATTGTTTATAGACCATACATAATACATCTATTATAATTCTTTCATATTTCATTTCACCGTTTACAATGGTTTCATAATTTATTCAACTAATAGTATAGTCATTATCATTACACAAATACATTTATGTCTTTACAATGTCACCATCAAGTATTACAATCTAACTATGCCCTTAAAATTACAGTCACAAACATTATAAGCCTTAATCAACATAGTAACCTCCTAGTAAGTTCCCAATCTTAAAATACAACCCTAATTTCTTTAGTGCAATTCTAATTATGATACAACATTCATTTTTCTCAAATAATAAGATTCTTATCTGCGTATACTAATCTTGACTACTTGCACACCAAGATAATTCCATTATATTCTAATCTAGAAAACATCAATGTAAGGGAAAAATATATATGTTCTAATTTAATCTTATATGCAAAGAAAAACAAGGAGATTAGTTCAGACTTTTCAGTAGATTCAAAATTCTAGTTTACAACAGTGATAAGAGTATTTTGGGTTTTTACACTTATTTTCATCTCATACAATCTTAGCTGTAAAAATACAAGTCGTGTCACCAGAAGTTTTATCATTTAGTATTTAATAACATAAATGCAACACTAAATGAATATGATGCAAGATCACGATAAGTTATAAAATACAGTTATGTTAGTGACCATTATCTACATTGGAATGGGAGTTTTGAAGAACCTAATGGCAAGGGGAATTTTGTTAGACATTATAGTCAGAATGCTCATGCAAGATGTGAAAGTTATAGAAAAATCAGATGAACTGTTTGACAGAATGTCTCAAAGAGATGAAATCCCATGGAATGTAATGATTTCAGGATAGAAATTAAACAACTTATTAATATGATATATTTAAACATCATTCATTACATATTTCAGGAAGACAATATTTATCTAAGCTACATTTGATATACATTAATGAATACATTAGATAATAAGTGTATGAAGGGGTAAAGCTAATCTTAATTTCTGTAGTATAAAGAGGGGACAAAATGTCAATGGCAGATGTAACGCTAGATTCCACAAACTTTTACCAACATTATATGCTGAAATGGAAGTTTAGGAACCAGTGATGATGATCTATTAGATATTATCAAATAAGAGAATATCATCAGATGTTGTAATTGCAATTTCCTTGGTAGACAAATATGCAGAAGGTAGAGTGCATGGACTTTTGACAGATTTGTTAATAAATTGAAGCAGATTTAACTACCAAAAACAATGATAAAAATAGAGATAACAAGAAACACACAATTGTGCATAGGCAAATAGATTTATATGGTTCACCAATATTGGTTACATCCATGGGAAAAGTAGGGTATATCTCTTATTATTTACAACAGAAATTACAATGTTTCATCAATCAATATTAAATCCCAATTTTATATTACACTTTTAAGGGAAAATGAAGAGTCTGAAGAACATGGAAGTTGGAAAGTCAATGATGGTTGGACTTCAGAACCAAACAATCTCCCACTTGAAGTACAATCCATGGTGCCATGTACAGAGATGTCACCCGCTTTTCTAATCTCATTGTCACTTGATTACGAGACCAAGAGAAGCTCTGTAGAACTCTAGCTTATATTTTGGAATAGCCTTCATAAACACATCTATAGGATTCATGTTGGTATGAATATTCTCCAAATTCAACTTGCCTTGTTCAATAATACTTCAGATAAAATGATATAGAATCTCAATGTTCTTTGTTTGTTTATGAAAAGTGTCATTTTATGCCAAATGTATTGCATTGTTGTTGTCACTATACAACATAAAATTGTGTTGTCTGCTGCCCAAATCTGATAATAATCGCTGCAACCACAATATCTCCTTAGCTCCTTTAGTGATGGCAATCTATTAAGCTTTCATAGTGGAGAGAGCTACCACTTTTTACAATTTAGAGACCCAATTGATTTCTGCCCCTACAAATATGTTACACATATCCAATGGTAGATCACTTTTTGTCCATGTCATCGGCCATGTTGGAGTGAACATGTTCTTTTAGTTATGAATCTTGTCCTCTATACCTCAAAACATAATGTGATGTGCCCTTAAGGTATCTTAGAATCCACTTTACAGGCTTCCAGTGAGTCTTACTTGGATTAACTCATATATCTGCTAACTACTCCCATTGTATGAGCAATGTTGGGTCTTGTGTAGATCATCACGTACATAAGGCTCCTAATAGTAGAGGAGTAAGGCACTCCTTCCATGTACTCTTTTTCTTCTTTTGTCTTAGGACACATCCTAGAGGATAACTAAAAATGAGGTGTGCTTACTGCTTTAGCACTCCTCATGCTAAATTTACCCAAAACCTTCTCAATGCACTTTTCTTGTGACAATTTAAAATCTCTTTTCTACCTATCTGTGATGATAGTCATTCCAAGGATTTTCTTGGCAGCCCCCAAATCCTTCATAGAAAATTTGTTAGTCAATTGTTGTTTTAACTTCCTAAACAACAACCATGCTAGTTGTTATACTAGAAAGGAAGATACATCATTCCGCCAAGTAGAAGATGCTGCTAGGATCTTCAATAAGGGTTCCTAGAGCATGCCATGGTATACTGGTGAAGTCTGAATGAGCTCCCAAAGAGAAATATTAGTAGGAGTAGCATGAAGTTACTCTACAAATGGACATTGTAGGTAGAATATGTAAAGAAGTTGGGAGGGAATACAAAGGTAGTCTATTCATAGAAAATATTCATGAAAGAAGAAGAAGATAATGGGGAGGCCCTGACACATTTAATCTGATGGATTTCACAATATTTGTTAAGTAATTCAAAGATCAAGTTGTGTTTGAAGCACCTTGAATAGTAATCACCGGTTTAGAAGATTATTGCATATCAGAACGAAGATGTTCCATAATTTTTAGTTTCATAGGTTCTTGTGTAGAGCCAGAAATAGAAATTTGTTAATCATTTATTGAGAAGGAATTTGTTTTGGTTTAGAAGAGGAAAAAGTGACATGGATGAAGTCATCAAGGGCTTCATCAGCCATATCAAAGTCTTCACTACTAAAAGGATTAGTTGCTTGCACGCTACTAATGACATATTTTGTGACCATTCTGCATTTATTCCACTTTTATGAGTAGATCTCCCATTTCGTTTATGTTTTTATTCTCTGGTACCTTCTCCCCTTTTAGCTCACTAAGGCATGTCCTTGTTGGTGACCTTTAATGTGTGGATTAATTCTCCATCACTTCTATTTAGTCGGTGGCCTTTTGTTCTCAACCTCATCTTGCCTTCTCTATCCTCTCGATTCTGTCATCTGCACTCCCCACTTCTGCCCTTCTTTGACCATTAAATCTATTATAAGAATCACTAGGTTCACCTCCAATCCCGGGTATGGGAACCACTAGAGGTTGGAACATATGATTCATCAAAGTTATCTCATGCGTTTGATATCAACTGCTCCATGTCAAATTTTCCATCAGATGTGTTTTTGGTGACTCTCTACTACTTGAATATCCCTGGATTCTACTCTTCTTGGAGGTGGCGTCTATATTTTTTCCCAACATCATGGATCTGGTCCAAGACACAGATTTCATTGAGATGTTGGCTTTCAGATATATTCATGAATATTTAGTCACTGCAAACAAGTTGAAGTCTGCACTAGAGAACTACGACATGTATGCAGATGAGGCTCTGCTTGGTGGTCTATTCAAACCAAATCTACTCCACAACTCTCCTATGACTTCTTGCATTTACCACGCCCTTCAGAAGGGCATGAGAAGTAGGTGCATAAATACCCTCAACACAATGCTAGGCATGCACAGGTTTCAATTACCTCTTACATTGGATATCAAAAGGAAAGAGGTCTTCCGTGCCATCCACGTCCTGCATCTTCACACACTAGATCAGGCACCACGCCCCCATTCGTAGCCAAATAAACTCTACCTATTGCCTTGCCTCCACCGATCGACGATAACACCTCCATCTCCCACCACCTAGGTTAATGCAAAACGTTTATACATTTTTAAGCCTATGGCCATAGCATTAATATTTAATACTTTGTCATTTTGCGGTAGTCGTTCATTGAATAGTTTGTATATTTTGTCATTTTGGGGCCACTAGCCATTTAATGGTTAGCAGTCCTTTTTGAAATGTATGCACTCCTAGGGGTCGTTGTACCCACTTCGGCCTACTAGGGTCCATAAATTTTGTATCTCAATCTACATATCTCCATCTTAGTTTAATAATATTATGTATAGGTGTTTTATTCATTTTATTAAAAAAAGACTTCCATTGTAAGTGTATCGTAATCTTCTATTGATTCAATAATACATTGTGCAGTTTTTTGATTGTGGGGTTTTTCTCCCAAAAGAGTTTTTTCCATGTAAATCACTATGTTATGGTTTATTGCTTAATGTTGATTTATGTGTGTTTCTCTCTTTTTGTAATAAGTTTAGTTCAGTTTTAAGTTTTCTACATAACACTCCTCTCATAAACTAGCGTAGGAAGCTATTTCCTCATACCTTGTTTCCTTACAAAAACTTGCTCTACATCCAAATGGATCATTTGAGCTTTACTAAGATCACATTTATCTCCTTTCCATTCCAAACATCCATGATTCTACAGTTTTTGAGATCAAACCAAATGATTCTATCAAGAACTTTATTACATGTCTATATAAATAAAATGTGGTGAGTGCACCTGTATTACATAAATCAACATCAATTAAAATCTAACAATAAATCAATACATTAATTTGATTGAGTTTAATGACACAGTTCTTGAGAAATTGAAACCAAAAGTTCAATTTTATTGATTTCAATAAATTGATTTTTTTTTTTTACAATTTATATTTTGTCAAATGTCAATTGAAAGGCAGTTAAATGACCAGAGTCAGGGATGACTGTCAAATTCCAGGCCTGAATGTCTAACTTACTAAAAAAACCACAATATATATTGTTCACGAGTATAATCTTTATTCTCATTGTATATTTATCAGATAATCAAGTACAGATTCCACTTTTGGAGAGCAGGCATGATTTTTAAGTCCTGATAAACGGGACAAACAATAGAGCACAACTCCGGGAGCAGACTTTTCTCTAGTTTAGTCCGTCCATATAACACATCGTCCACCCGAAATTATTCTTCTTGTAAATTCCGGTTATTCATTGTTCTTGTGAATTACGTGTTTATGAACAGTCGTTTTTTATTGGTAATTCCGTCCATATGATAAGCAATACGGTTGAAAGTATATAATAGTTATGATAGATTTCCCCACAGTATTAAATTTGGTATATTCGTTTAAATTTTTTATAAAGCATATGTTTTCGTTGACACTGGTAAGCTAGATTCGGAATAGTATTGTATAGAGGAATACGAAATGGAGGTCCATCCATCGAATTTTAGATTGCTGTGTACAGCTTTTGCTAGTGATGGCTTATCTTTTGGAGGGAGGCTGTGCTTTAGGAATTGGCGGGCACAGTCGGATGCCATCAATTCTGAGGAAGAATCGACTGCGTGGTAGTTTTCTGGAGAAGTTAAAGAGATCTGGAGTATCAAGTCTAAGTATGGCTTCGTATGAGGCATACAATTATACCCAAGTTATAGACCATTTTGGATACAGGCCAGAGAGCTATCAAACCTTTCCCCAACGATATTTCATAAACAAGTCCAATTGGGGCGGCGCTCAAAACAATTCTCCCATATTTGTATTGTTGGGTGAGGAAGTTGACATCACAAACGACTTAGACGTGGGCATCATGATAGATCAGGCTCCGAACTTCAAAGCTCTTGCTGTCTACATAGAGGTAATACTATAGTTTCTCATTAATTCCGTATCCTGTGCGTGTTATGTTACAGAATAAGTTGAGTAGGTTTAGTCATTTTTTTTTTTTGCTTTTGCTTTGATAACTATGTATGTTATTAGGACTAATTGTTGTAAGGTATGTAGCACCGTTATTATGGGACGTCAATGCCATTTGGGGGAGAGGAGTGGGCGTATGCAAATGCGAGCACAATGGGTTATTTCACATCCACGCAGGCCTTAGCCGATTATGCGACCGGCATTGTCCATTTGAAGAAAACATTAAACGCCGAAAATTGTCCGGTCGTAGTGTTTGGTGGATCCTATGGTGGAAGTAAGTATGATTTCTTTCACATGAACCAATATTCTCTGTTGGAAGTATGTAGGATTAAATGATCTTGTCTGTTGGAAGTAGGATCAAATGATATTCTCTGTTGGAAGTGGGTGGGATTCAATCATTGAAATGGTATTGTGCAGTGCTAGCTGCATGGTTTCGGCTCAAGTATCCGCACCTAACAATCGGCGCCCTCGCATCATCTGCACCTATCCTTTACTTCGACGACATCACTCCCACTTATGGTTATGGTAGCGTTGTCACCAACGATTTCAGAGTATGTTCATTCATCTCTTTAAGCTTAATCTCACTCTTATTATCATTAAATTTGACTTCTGAGTATATGGCGTAGAACGCAAGCGACATCTGCTACAGAAGAATTAATGAATCGTGGGATATGATGGACAAAATCGCGTCTAGCCCTCAAGGCTTGCTAAACCTAAGCAAACTATTCAACACTTGCGAGTAAGTAATAACAACGCACTCTTCACACCATGAATTAAGCATACCGGTAATCAAAATATCTTGACCGGGTATTCCTGCCGCAGAAATATTACGGATACGGGCGCCCTTTTCGATGTGCTTGAATCAATGTACAAGAGCACAGCACAGTACAATTTCAAACGAGTTGAAGGAGTAAATACGCTACCCAAACCTTCGCGCCATACCAATTTTATTGCTTATTAACTTAGTTCTATTATGTAACCTGTGAGCTGTACTTACTGCAGATCTGCCACGTCATCAATAGCCTACCTGGAGATGCAGACACTGTTAGCAGAATAGCTGCTGCAGCAAATTTCCGAAACGAAGACCAATGCTTGGATTTGAGTCCATTCAATTGTCCCGGATGGGACTGGCAGGTCTCTGAGAATTCTTTCTTTTATTAGAACGAAATGAAATTAGGCTGCCCGTCTAACAGCTTTTCTTAATCCGCAGACTTGCACTGAAATGGTGTTTCCAATAAGCAATCCTCCTGGCACGACAATGTTACCGCCCTCGGTCTTTGATATCAAGTCGTATTCCAGGGAATGCTACCTTAAATACGGAGTCCTGCCACGCCAACACTGGGCTACAACTGAATTCGGAGGACACGTATGTAAATTTTAATCCGCTATCCAATTTTGTTGGAAAATGTTACAGTCAAGCTACATCTTATTCAAATTTTAATTACAGTTAAACAGACAGGACAATTTCGTTCAGGATTGATTTTTATTAAGATAGCCTTGGTTATAATTAACGTGCAGGACATAAAAAGAGTGTTGAAAGATTTTGGTAGCAATATCATTTTCTCCAATGGGTTAAGAGATCCATGGAGCAGTGGAGGGTATGCGAATCTTCTCTTTAGATTTCATGCCCATTAATCTTTGTATTAATTTTTACTTCGTTGCTAATTTACTTAATTGGGCATGTTGTGAATGGAATTTCAGTGTGTTGGAGAATATTTCTGAAAGCATTGTAGCTATCCACACCGAAGAGGGTAAATTTAGATTTTTATTTTTATATTTCTTTCCCCATTAAATAGAAATAATATTATCTTATAAGAATTGGATGTCTCGCAGGAACGCATTGTGAAGACATTGCATTACCAAGTGCTACTGACGATCCAGTCTGGCTGAAAGAACAACGACGAAAAGAAATAATGATTATTCAAAAATGGATTAATGATTATAAAAACTAATTTGAATTGTTTGTCCCATCCAAACTGCGTTCTCCATCGAATTAAATCATATAAAAGTGGTGACTATTGAAGCTCTTTGATGACAATTAAACGTCAACTATAATCATCCATTCTGAATTCGTATCCTCTAGCTGTTTGATATTTTGATATTGTTAGACCCTTGAAAGCTTGTTGGAGCTTTACATTGTAATTCACGGTGCATTTTGTCTATGGTTGACATTCTCATAAAGGCGGTGAACATTTAGACATTAAAAGAGTTCTAAGTATGAGTATTTAAAGGTGTGAATGGATAATTTTATTAGTCGAGTATTGTATATTTATATTTTTAGTTGAAGTTATTGTAGTACTGTGCTGATAAAATTATTCTGCCCAACATATGTGTTTATTTATCATTTGAAAAAACTTTCATTATTATTTTGTATAAATTTTGTAATACAATAATTTAAAAGATTTTTCGATGATAATATATCAAAAAAAAATATTTCTGATGAAATGCATCATTAGTCAATTTAAACATTAAGAAAATGATGATAAGAGCATAATATAGTGATCAATTCACAACGTTGTTGTGGTGGACACCAAGGTTGAAACTCATATTGGGTCATTGAGCTCGTAGGTCATGTGCCTTTGTTGGGCTAATGTGCTCATAAAATTGTGTCTTGGCTAGGCTTGTTTTTCTTGCAAATTATGGGCCTTCGCTAGATGTTGAGATTATAGATTTGAACAAGGTGATAATGCCTTGGGGATTGAGGCCCCTAGTAGTGGTCTCGGTGATAAAGTCAATTGGTAAGAGATCCCCTTATAAGTTGTCTCTCTAGTCTTAGATTAGGCTAAAAACCTAAGTTATCAAATCTAAACAATTTAAACATTTAGAGAAAATATTTTTCTCGAGTATAAATATCAATTTTAAAGTTACTCTACTTTCTTAAAATCTTATCAATTAAAATCATATGGTATTTGTACATAGGAGAAATGATCATTACGCAACTTCACAAAAGATTGTGTCATTTGTTAATATGTAATTAAATTAAAATGTTCTTTCAAAATCGACACAAAACCAAATAGAAATTAAGATAAATGTACATATTTCTACATTACAATTTAATATATTAGATTTTGTGACTAATATGTTATCCCTAAATTAAGGATGTAATTGAGATCAACTTAATATCAATTGTTCATATTATAAATATGATATGGCATGTAATTGTTTATTCACCTTCAATTTCAAATTACATAGCATTCATTCTCATATACTCTTAACTAATTAGTTAATGATTCTTCCATAATCCAAAGGGAAATGTGTCCAACATGTATTAAAAGTATTTCTTTAGAATATTTGAGTGTTATCAAGTGAGAGAAATACTAAAATGCTAAAAAGATATAGCACCCACAAAACATCATCATTTATGATGGAACACTAAAATTTTCATTATAATTAACTAATTAGAACTTTAAATAATCAATTTGAGCCATGAATTTTTTCAAGCCCTTTTTTAGGATGAATTTTTCTTGATTTATTTTTAAGTCTATTTATCCATAAGAACTCAAACAAGAACATACAACTCTGTTCTCTAAATCTTATTTTGCATAAAAATTTAATTCACTAAATCTATTGTATTCCATATTTATGTAAACTTCTATTGAAGATATGTTAATATCTAAACATATCTTTGTGTATTTGCACAATATTTATGAGATTCATCTTTTGTTGTGGGAGCAAAAGCATACATCAAGGCACCACATAATAGAGTACTCATACCAAACTAGTAAATGAAAAATGCCATTCATACTCCTTGAAAAAAGAAATATTGCTATGTTATATGGAATGCCATATTATGAATATTGAACATACGGTGGATGACATTTACAAGAGACTTTTACATAATCTGGTAATTAAAGCATACGCCTCTTATATTAGAGACATATCATGTAAAGATATTTCTTTTCCATGCACATTTTGATATAGCATGTAATAATATAATTACAAAAGCCAAAAAAAACCCTACAATGAAAAAACTAAATCATAAAACTTAGAGGACAATTACTTTCTTTGAAAAAAACAAAATCATAAAACTTAGAGGACAATTACTTTATTTGAAACAAACAGTTTCAAAGGAGATTGAAGATTTCTCCGCAGTGCAAAGATACAATAAAAACAAGGAAACATTTGCTAACTTAACTTTTGTGCATGCATGCTCATTTTTAGTTATCTTTAGGCTATCAAACAATACATTTATTTCATTCAAAATAATTTGAAAGAATTCATTGACCTATTTGATGAGAGTATTTCATGCTTGGATAAATAATTCCACACTATGTAGTATTTCTTATCTAGCAACTTTTACCTACTCATAGTTAAGTTTTAGTTTTTTTTTACAAAATGTTTGTAGGCACATTCTCCTTCTCCAGTGTAGAATACATACTTTTAGTGGTTGAACCAAAGATATCCAAATCTCTAAAATTGTAATTGTTACCAAATTTCACTTACAACTCAATTTGGTAGAGCAAAAACAATTGATTGCATTAAAGGTGAAAGGTATTCCAACAAATTTCTACTAAGGGTTAACCATTGCATATGAATGATTTCAAATGGAATTCAATTTTTATTATGCAATGTTTTACAATAGAAGGAAATTACATAAATTGCATGATATTGTTGTCTTTCATTCATTTTGTAATGAAAATGTATACAAGATTGCATAAATATTGTTGTTTTATACATTGAGAGGAAAAGAATACTTAAATGTCCCACACAAGCCAAGGGAGTAGCTAAACTAATGCAACATGAACATAAACTATACAACTGAGATAAAAGTAGAAAAATACATGAAGAGAAAGTATATCCATCATTGCCTGTGGCATAGTCTTGTGTTGATCTTCTTTATTCCCAGCTCCTCCTTGTTGATCTTCAGATGAACCTGCATGATGACGAAAGGATTGGGTTAGAGCTCCAGATATAAATCTCATCATATGTTCTATCAACGGAAATATAGCCTATATCTATGATGCATTTGATCAGTTGAGCAATTATTAGAAGTATGTAGGAGAGACAAAATCAAATCATCAAATGAATGTTAAATCATCAAATGAATGTCAAATCATCATGAAGAGCACCAAGCTTCATTGTTTTATCTAACTTGTTTATTCACTATGCAAGTATAGGTTCATTTATCATTTCACAATTCATCTTGTTCAATATGACATCATGTGGAGGAAAATGGCCTCCCACAAGGATTGAGCCCAACATGCTGAGGGCTACTATCATTGATGCCTTATCACAATATACCATAGCCTAAATAATGACAATCACTACTTATGTAGAGGCAGTCATGACTATTTTAAATAGTCACCTCAAAGGATAAAAACAATCATGTCAAGTACTCACAAGGTAGCTGATAGTCAAATTCAATGCAAATTTAAAATGCAGATAACAAAAGACGGGCTTATATATACCTTCATGATGTAACCTCACAAAGTTGTCATTCTCCAATACCTCCATGAATCCTTGTTATCATGATATCATTGAAAGAATTCATGCCATAGGTTATGGGATCTTACCACATAAATCATAATGTTTTATTATTTTTGAAAGCAAGGAAGACTGATACAAAGATGGCAGCAAACAATAAAGATAATGAGAGTAGCATTTGGTAGAAGGTCATCATTTGTAATACCAGATTTGCAAAACATCATATATCACTATGCATTCACACATGAGACAACAATGATAGTGATCTCAAAGAAGCCTACATTTGCTCTTATGTTACTTCAGATACTCATCACAGTCAAACAAAAGTTGGGGACACCATAAGCCATGTCTAGTGATACACAGAGGCTCCAAGATGCTAGTAAAGACTATCAACACAGAGGAAATCAAAGCATATAGGACATGATGCAAATGTTCATACATGCAGTAATGCAGTATTGAAGTCTCAAGTGATTATGCCAAATATCATTCAACCCAACAATCAAAGCTCATCCATGGCAAATAAAATAGAACAATATTTACCATTTTGGTTCTGAATGTGGTATAAACTTGCTATTAATTTTTGTTGGAATTAGTCCAAACAACTATTGGTGGTGGATATCACATCCACAAGACTTAAAAATAACAAACACAGAAACATGAAACACAAGATTACTCAAATTCGTGCTACTGCACCTTAATCCATTAACTTCAAAACATGATTACATCACATACAGGAATGCTGCTGCATTCATGATCACTTGATCATACAGACTTGACTTGATCACTTGATCATTATGGGCTTGCCCTTGCATAATTGCTTTTACAACTTGCCTCTTTTATAGAGGTCTTTCATTCATGCCTTGCATTTCTAGGTTGTTCTAGTCTTCATCTAGAAACAATCTATTTCTGGAAACTTCCTTTAGAACTTTCTAACCTAGAACTCTCCTCTTTCTGCAAACCTCCGTCTTATCTGGACTCCTTTAGGAACTTTCTATTTTCTTCTTTTATCTTTTTGCTTTTTTTGTTTTTTTCTCTTTTAATTTTGTTTGTGGGAGAAATTACTTTCCAACACTCCCCCTTAATTTTGACCACAAGTTTATCATTTCAAATCTTTCTAGTAGTCTTCTGAGTCTACAGACTCGATGCCTAAATTTTTTTCAAGATCTACTGATCTCCAGATCCCACTGCTGCTGCAGTCCATCAAATTTTTAGAACTTCAAAATGGAAGTCCTCTGGCTATCTGTAGCTTTCAACTTTGCACGATGTCTCAAACTTTTAAACTTTGATTGATTGCCATCCTTCACAAATGAACATCTGTACTTGAACAACTTTTTCAGCATACCTGTAATTTGTTGCCAACTTGATCCAGAAAGAAATCCACAATCTATTTTTATGCATTTTGTCATATTTTTCCATTCTCTTTGCCAACACATCTTATCACAATGATTTCTCAAACCACATATGCTACATGGATGTAGATCCCAACACTTGTCCTTACTATGTCCTTGCCTATGACAATGAGAACATTGAACATTCCTCTTTTCTTGAATCAGCTTGTTTGTACCTGTAACATGATTTGCTTTTCCATATCCAAGACCTGCGTACTTTGGCCTCACTATTGGGTCAATTGGCTCTTTCATTCCTTGTCCATACTTGCCTAGTCCTTTTCCTATATATCCCATCTTCTTCATCATCTTGAAACCAACATTTTCTTCATTACAATGATTTTTGGATTCAAACAACTTGTCATTTTCATCTTTACATTTTCCATCAATAATATCACAACATGCAAATTTTGTTAATCCAACCTCTTCAACCTTACATTCTTTAACTTCAGCTACATCAAATAAATCACTTGTATCACATGAAACATCACAAACCAATGGCTTTGCCTTTAAACTTTCATTTTCTTCTTTCAATTTTGATATTTCTTCTTTCAACCTTAACATCTCATCTTTTTGTAAATTGTTTTCCTCTTCCAATTTCTTATTATTTTCTTCTAATTCTTTATTCCTCTGTTTAACCTTATCAAATAGTTTCAAGTTTTCTTCTAACTCTTCATTTTTCTTTCTGACTTTACTGAATTCAACATTAGCTTCATACCTTTCTGACCTTAAACTAATTTTCTCTATTGTCATTTGATGTAATTCGTTTATTAATTCAGATTTTGCTTTTTCCAAAGTATCTTTCTCTTTTTGCCAATCTTCTTTCTCTTTTTGCCAATCTTTTTTTTCAGTTTTCTCTCTTTTATCTTTCCCCATTTGAAAATAAATGATTTGCTTACCTTGATCTGCTGCTGCAGTTTCCTCGATTGTCAATTGATTTGTTCGGCAGCTTCATATGCCTCACTCGTCCTTCGATTGCAATTACTTCAGACTTCACTGCTGTAATCTCGAGTTCTTCTAGAATCTCTGTAGTTATAATTTCTGTAATGTGTATTGTCAAAAAAAAATTCCTTTATCCTTCCGTCCAGCTCTGCAGACTTTGCAGTTAAATAGGTGACTTTAATTTTCAATCAAATTAGATCTTTTCGATCTTCTGCCACACAGATTGAAGCTTTGAGCCTTTTTTTTGTGTGTGTTTGAATATCCTTAGACCGATCGTGCCTTCCAATGCAGTGATTTTCTTTTTAATCAGCCACTTCCTTCCTTTCAACGGTTTACCAAACCCTCACAACGTTTCTCCAGATTTGTGATTTGCTATTGTCAACACAACAATCTCTTTTCAGCTTAAAACTTCTTCTCCAGCAATTAATCTCTTCATTGTTGAGGACTTAAAATATGAGTCCTTAGCGCCTTCCTTTATGCAGCGACTTATCCTGTGCTTTTATCACCTTTAAAACTTGGTGGATCTTCTATTTAATTCAAACCTCTTCTTTCTCATAAACTCCTTCGATCTGTAGCCAAACCCTAACCTGCAATCAAAAACTATACAATTCCAGCGACTTCAATAAACCAGAACGGCCTGAACCTACGCGACTTGGCAATCCAAATGGGCCTTCTTGATCTCCTTTCCTAGATTGGCGACAACTCCTGTATAGCAGCTAACAAAATCCTTTTGGTGACTGGATAGGCTGCGGCCTGATTTTTTTTTTTTTTTTCCACCTGCGATTTCCTTTTACTTCTGGAGTATGGCGGCAGTTTTGACTTTGCTTGGTGACTCGTCTTCAGACTTCTTGATCTCTCCTTTGGCTAACAAACCCTTCCTCCGCTGATAATGAAAATAACAACCTCTGATGTCTTTTTACCGGCTTCGTTCCAAGAGATGTGTATCTTAATTTTTTTTAGAGCTTGGCAACTTCTGTAGCGATCTGAACCCCTTCCTTTTGAAAGCACCTCTTATGCCTTTGACTACACGGTCTTCTAAATTTGCTAGCTTATAACAAATCTGCAAACACTTATAGATTTAACTTACCTCTTATCTCCTTCAGATTTACGATCCCTTCTATAATGGCAGCTTCAAAAAAAACCTTAATTTATCCTTTTTTTTGTGACTAATCCTCCTTATGTGATTTCTTTGACACACAGATGAGATGATCTTTTCCACAAATTCTTTCAGACGACTACAGAGGCTCGGTAGATCTTTTTGACACCTTCAGATCTGCATTTTTTCTCCCTCTTTTAACATCGAATATAATTCTCCCGTCTATGGCAGCTTATCAAACCCTTACGGCTGGGTAAATGCTCGATCTTTAAATAATCTTACTTCCTCATGCAACGTTTCTTGTTGTGATTTCCTTGATAGTGGTGATCTACTTATCCCTTCTATTTGTAGCGGCCTCATGCAATTTCCATGTAGCCCTTGAACTGACTCCTTTACGGCTCCAAATTGACTTTTCTACAGTTTATTCCTACTTAAACAATGATTCTTTAGGGAAACAATAAACTTTTAACATACCTTGACTTCGACTATATCAGAAATCTTCAAAGTTCAACTCCGGTCTTTCTGCAACTGGCTTTGGACATGGTTTCAAATAGGCACCTTTATCCCTCAATGATTTGTCCTTTAATAACCTCACAGCTTCGATTCAACGATTCCTGCAAACCAAGATCTGATAATTCAATGACTGCAATAAGCCTCATTGGATCTTCACATGACCTGGCAACCTTAGCTCTCTTCACCAAAATCCTAAACCCTAGCTCTTTTCACACGAACATGATAACCTGGCTTTGATCCTCCAATGCACAGCTCCAATCCCACGATCTGACCTGCTCTGATACCACTTGTTGGTGGTGGATATCACATCCACAAGACTTAAAAATAACAAACACAGAAACATGAAACACAAGATTACTCAAATTCGTGCTGTTGCACCTTAATCCATTAACTTCAAAACATGATTACATCACATACAGGAATGCTACTGCATTCATGATCACTTGATCATACAGACTTGACTTGATCACTTGATCATTATGGGCTTGCCCTTGCATAATTGCTTTTACAACTTGCCTCTTTTATAGAGGTCTTTCATTCATGCCTTGCCTTTCTAGGTTGTTCTAGTCTTCATCTAGAAACAATCTATTTCTGGAAACTTCCTTTAGAACTTTCTAACCTAGAACTCTCCTCTTTTTGGAAACCTCCGTCTTATCTGGACTCCTTTAGGAACTTTCTATTTTCTTCTTTTGTCTTTTTACTTTTTTGTCTTTTTCTCTTTTAATTTTGTTTGTGGGAGAAATTACTTTCCAACAACAACTAAGAGGGGGGCTGAATCAGTTATCCCACAAATAACCTTTTCTTCTTTTAATCTTCTTTCACAACTTACAAACAGATCAATGATGTAAATATTAAAGCATGAATCAACAACACATGAGTAGAAACATAATTAACACACTTAACACCAAGATTTTAATGTGGAAACCCGGTTAAGGGAAAAGCATGGTGGGGATTAACCCACAAGATTCGTACCCTATTAAAAGTACTTAAAATAAATAGGAAGGCACGTGCCTTCGAGCACACTGCCTAGAGCTCACTACTCAAAGAAGCTCACTACCTAGAGGAGGCTCATTGCCTACAAGATTTTATGTTTAATACAGAAAGAATGAATTGAGAAATAGCATCTTCTTTATGCCTAGTTCAGTCCCATTAAAAGCTCAGAAAACTTCTGCTCTGCCCCAAACACTTCTCCGCTAACTCTTCATCATCTACTGCTCTTGTTCTTCTGCTTCTCCTTTTCTCTACTCTGCCTCTATGTCTTTCTTATGATTTTATCATTTTCACACAAGGACAACTTTCCACAACTCATCCACAAGTATTTATATGCTTCATCAACTTTGGAATGAACATCAAGGTTGGCTTAACTCAATGTGGATCACTATACTGTCAACCAATCATAGCTGGGACTTGAATCTTCTTTGATCAACATGCTAAACTACAGAGAATTGCTCTTAGATCATCTGCAACATGTTTGAATCATTTGGTCAGCCAAGACTGTGAAGAATAGTAATACAAAGGAAGAAATCTTCAACAACGAGCTTAGTCTTCAATGCAGAACTCCAACACAGTAGACACATGATCCAGAGACTTCCACAAAAACATTGAATTTAACAATAACATCCACACTACTCCAAATAATCAGAATCACTGGCATCTTCATCTAGTACCTCAAGAACACTATCTACCATGACTATCACATTAGAAAGATTGCTTGCGGATCTCCAAACCACGAACCACTTAAGTTGAGGATACACATTGACTTTCCAAACATGCCTCTAGATCTGTAGATCATAAGTTTTCATTGCAGAGCAATCTGAACCAATTTCCTATCACTCTGTCTCTTCTGAACACTACAAAACCTGGTTCTACTGAGATGGCCATAGCTTCTTCAAATATTCATGCGGACCTCTCAAATATTAACTAGAGCTACTTCAAACGATCCTCTACACAACCATATGGTCTGTGTACTTTTATCTTCATTCCTCTAGAAATGCAGAGCAATCTACTTCACTGATCTGCACTATTTTCCCCTATTTCTGACAAAGAAGTATGTTGACATCAATGACACCACATCATAGGCACATATTTGCAATAGTCTCCCCCTTTGTCATTGATGGCAACATATGATGTGAAAAAATTATTCAACGATCAAGACAAGGATTTCTCCCCCTTTCTCTTATCAATTCTGCAACCACTCTCTTCACTGCTCCCTCTTTCATCAGTAACTAGGTTTTCACATGACTTCTCTCCCCCTTTGACATCAATGGCAAAGGGCACATATTTGCAATCTTTTCTCCCCCTTTTCTGTTTCAAACTAATCTCTAAAAATTGCATACTGACTACTCCCCCTGAGTAGTATCTCCTTAACACCAATCTATATCACAAGATATGGCTATGAATTCCACCAGACTGATGCACCCTAATGCATCTTAGTTTTGATCAAGAGGGGTAATAACCCCTAACTTCTCTCTGAGATACTCAAAAGTATCCTTAGGCAGAGGCTTGGTGAATATATCCGTAATCTGATCCTTTGAAGAAACAAACTCCAATTTGAATTCATTCTCATTTACCTTCTCTCTCAAGAACTAAAACTTAATTTTCATCATAAATTAGACTTCAAAACATTCATATAGCATTTTGTGTCAAGATCTCAAACCTAGCGCTTCAAAAACATAAATTTTCACTAGATTTAGCCTTATCAACTCTCTAAATTTGCACCATAGGCATGTTGTGAAGAATATTTTTGTGTTAATTTTCTTTTATCAAGGTAATTATTTTCTTCCCCTCCCAAAAATCTTCACAACACCCTTTTATTAGGCTCTTATATTGAAAATTTGGTGAAAAACTACACATTTTTGCTATTTTTGCCCTAGGTTTTGACCTAGTTTGCACTCCAAGTGTATTGTGACAAATTTTATGTATTGAAGTGACTAATATCATCTCTTTTATTGGCTACACCTCCTAAAATTAATCACAACATCCCTTTTGCTAGGTCTTGGAGTTGAAAAACAGTAAAAAAAAGCCTATGTTTTGCTATATTTTCACTAGGGTTTGACCTTAAGTGGCACTAAAAGCATGTTGTGACAGATATTTTGATATTAAGTGGATGTTATTACTGATATACTTTTCTTCCCATCATCATTTTCCTCACAACACCCTTTGTCATGCTTTTTTCATCAAGATTTGGTGAAAAAATTGCATATTTTGACATATTTTCACTATATTTTGACTTATTGTCATCTTAGATTTGCATTAAGAGTGTATTGTGAAGGATCTTATTGATGTTTTGAACTAATATCAAACATATAATTTGCTTCCCTTGGTTAAAATCCTTACAACACCTTTCTTCTATTCACTTGCAATAGAAAAAGCACAGAAAAACAAGCATTTTTAGGCCATTTTTGCATATAGCCTTACACTTGTCCTTGAACATGGCCTCTAATCACAACAACAAAAATAGGTTCACTCCTAGACCTTACATGAAAATAAAGGCTCCTGAACCCGAAATTGTGTTTACACCTCATGACAGAACAATTGGAGACTCTAAAGGGCCTCTTTACATCACTGTGAAAATAATGGGAAATCATGTGAATGGAACTCTTATTGATCCTAATTGCATGACTAATATTGCCACTAAAGAGTTCCTTTTTGCACGTCAATTAATGCAAGTTTCATATGACCCTTCGAATATGATGATAAAGACACATAAGGGGACCTTTGAAAAACCTTTGGGTAAGATATCATTGTTGGTAACTATATTTGAGAAACATGTTGAACAATGGTTTAATGTTACCCCTACTTCTGATACCTTTGAAATCAAACTTGGAATCCCTTGGTTAAAGGCCATGAAAGTTATCCCTTCAACTATCTACAAATGTGTAAAATTTCCTTTGAATGGACAAGTGCATGTCGTTCCTTGAAATACATACAAGCCTTTAAGTACACAACAACACTTTACATTTGATTACTTTTGGGGTAAATCTAAACAAGAACCAGAGCTACAAATAGACTTTAACTTTTTGAGCTATAGAAATTACAAAGCAAAACTTTTACACCCAATACCTGGTCCTCCTACATAAGAAATGACAAAATATAAACAACCCGCATGTGAAGAGAACCTTAGACCAAAAGGACAAGGTCCCTATGCTGAGGTTCCTCATCTGAAATTCTTACAAGGATTGGGAGGTCATTACCAACAACAAAATATTCCACCTAGACAAATGAGATTTGATCCTGGTGCTTCATCTTCTAAATTGCATAAACCTATGAAAGAGAAAAGCCCTATCTTACAAGAGATAAGCGGTAAAACAAAATGAAATAGAAAAGCAAGAGAAAGAAGAAGAAGAAGAGAAGAATATGCCATAAACCTTGCGTCAACAAGAAACCATTAATCCTAACATTCAAACAAACAAAGATGATCCTAACAATGAACAACATGATGAGAAAGACATGAATTGGGCTATGGTATCTTATGTCCCACATTCCTCTAACATTAGGGAGTGGGAGGATGACGATGATTTACTTGATAATGAAACCTAGCATGAGCTTCCTTACAGGTAAGTATCTCTAACCCTTTATCTCTCTCATAATGTGCTTCCCCTATGATGTGTTATGTGTTGTTTAGGCCTCCTAGGATGACCCCTGATTCTCTTCTAAGGTTTGGGATACTAGGAGACCACCTCTGTTGTGACCTTCTTCTATTTGTATCATCATTCTTCTAAATTGTCTCTCTCTGATTTAATCATTGTGTGTTGTGTCTTACAGACATAGCCTTGCAGTTGGTGACTTGGGGTACCCTCCTACATGACTGTCCATAAGACACTTGTTTCTCCTCTCTTATTTATTGTTTCCCTTCCTCTGGTGTTTCTATCTAGTGGGTGGACGATGAAAAACATTTATACTCATGCGGACCTAGTGTTCCTTTCGGGAGCAATCAAAAAATAGACTTAGTTCCTAATATGATGATGAAGTTGTATATATTATTCAACACTTGGCTAGTGGAAGCACTCATGCTTTCTGTGTAGTGAATTTGATGATGTTTTTATCTCATTTACAAACTTTAACAATACTATTGCTCTATGCACCTTTGTTTGTCTTTGAATCTGGCCTTGGTAGTATTTGATTTGGAGAGCTTTGTGATATAGCCCCACGGTTATCCTTGAACTCTGAATTCATTGTATAACCTTGGCTCTTTGTGTGGTGAATCATATGTATTGATGTTGTTGTTTATCATGATGTTGTAGACACTAACATGTTTCTTGTAGGGATGTGTTTGTGGGAACATTTGGCGATCATGAATTACATGTCACCTCTGGGGGGCATGGGCTTTGTGAAAATCTGTGTTCCCTTGTGTGTCTTCTTCCTACCTTAATGTGCTTGATATTGATGCATGATATCAACCACCTTAAGGTGGGGACATATAAGGTAAACTGTCTATTGTAGATGTTAGCAATGTGTTTGTCCTCAGGTGTAATTTAAAGACCTACGTGATGAGTGCATCCTACATCTTGATTTTGTTTGCAATCAATCAATCAATCATGTAAGCCCTCTGCGGAGGTGATATATCGAGCATATCATTTTTCTTAAGCCCTCTATAGAGGCGGGGATGGTGTATTTCTTAGAGAAGATTGCATCGTCCTATCATTTTCGAAAGTCCTCTACAGAGGTGGGGAGCGGTTCTGTGACTAACTCAACCCTTAAGCATGTTTTTGGTGATTGTTGTTGCAAATCCCAATCATCAGTGTATACCTGAAATGTGCCTGAGATGGTGTTGAACCTAGAAATATGAACACTCCATCGCTTGTCTATCGTGTTTTCTCTGTGTCTTCAAGTGTGTGTGTTTTGGCATGCTTGCTTTGTGTTGTGTGTTTGTTGCCCCATATGCAGTCTAAAGACCTATGCGATGAGTGCATCCTACATTTTGGGAGGTTTTACATGTCTTGCATGTGTGTTACCCCATATATACAGTATAAAGACTTGCGCGATGAGTGCATCCTATATTATGGGAGGATTATTTACTTTCTAGTACCTGCATTTGCATTTCATATATACAAGAAAAAGAAAAGAAAAGAATCATGCCTGTCTTCTATGCATTAATCTGTCTTCTATGTACTTACTATCTTCTTTGTGTTTTACGTGACTGTAACTATCTTATCTATGTTTTGTGTGCCTATTACTGTCTTCTATGTGATTGGTATGTCTTCTCTGTGCTTGGTGTGTTTGCTGTGTTTGTTGACCATACTTTAATGCATGTATTGGCCTTGTGTCTATACATACATTAAAGTGGGGGCTAGGGGGACCCCTTGAGCTTAACCTTGCCCAAAATAAGAGGGGAGGACTTGGGTGCATGTGCCCTAGTCTTGCCTTATTTTGGGTCAGTCCCAAATTTTAAGTGTCGGCTTGTGACCGTTATTGGGGTCCTATGCTGACCTGTAAGTTTGAATTTATAAAATCTTGGCGGCAGTGTTTGTAGTTACATATAAAATCATGTTTAGGAATTCATTTGAAAACTAGATTATGTTCATGTGATTTTGGCATCCTAAAGGTGATTCAAGGCTTTCATTTTGTTGCAAGAGAAAATTTGTGTGGTCTATGTGTTTGTGTTTACAGATTTGAGCATCTATTTCATCATGGAATCAAGAGCATCTTCCTCCCATGAGATCTTCACTACAAGGTAACATTTATTGTATTTGTGATCATTATTCATTTGGTTTTTGCCTCCACCTCCCTAGGCATGCACTCTATATCTGAAAAAGGTGTTTGAAAGACTTAAGTGTCCTTCCAAGGCTTGACTGAGGCAAGCTCCTAAACACCACAACCCCCTCCAAAAGTTTTGTGATTGCAAGTTACAGGTTGATGATACAGACAAACTGAAGTTGCAGGAGGGCATATTGGAGTGTCAAAATTATAGATTAGTGAAGAAAAGGACACCCTAGACTTGGGCGCCTCCTCCCTAGTCCTCGAAGTTTTGTGATGGGAAAATCTATGAAGTAGTAGAAACAGGTTGTAGACTGAGTTTCTAGATCCTGACAAAAAGTAGGGCCTTGGACTTGGGAATCCGCTCCTGTGTCCTTGACTTTTCCACCTCAGATCCCCAAAAATAGGTGCACTGTGATTTGTAATTTTACATCTTTCTGCAAAAGCATTTTCCATCATTCATTAGTTTATTGTCGTATTTACATCATTAGGGTTTTGATGGATAATTAAAATAAGAGAAGAAAAATTGATAATCAAATACCTAATCCAAATTTCCCTACATTTGTAAGTGACCAAGGACCTGATAGTGCTCTGCCACTCCATCCAAAGGTCCTTGAATGTAAAGGGTGAAAGGAGGATTCAAACACTAAACTAAATAAATCCATTTTTCACCTAAACAAAATCTATAAATATAGCAGCAATACTGCCATTGTAATTATCAAGAAATCATCAAGCTTTTATGCAATTTTCTATTCAATAATATATTCAATTGTTTTTATTTGATTCATTCTAATTCATTTTATCTCAAATATTTTATTTATTCAACATGGTATCAAAGTGCTCTTAAATCTTAGGCTGTAATTTGTGGGTTTTGTAGTACTGGCTGTGAATTATATAGGTTATGATTAGAGGTTGATCACCATCTTTTTGTGGCAAAGAAGAAAGAAATATTGCAACAAAGAGAAGAATCAAATCAGTAAACAATTGGTGAGAGATTTCTTAAAGAGGGAATTTAACATAATGGATTCAATTGGTATTCCTTTACCTGCAATTAAATTAAACGGAAAAAAATATTATGATTTGGTGTGTCATATGGAGATTTTTTGAATGCTTCAAAATTGTTTTCAAATTGTTAATGGTAGTGAAAAAAGAACAACAAGTAGTGGAAAAGATCAAGAAGATTGGGATAAAAGAGATAAAAAGGCAGCAACATTGATCACGCATACACTTTAAGAAGAAGTTTTTCTAGAAGTTTTCCATAAGAGAAGTGGAGTTATAGTGTGGGATATTTTGAAAAATACATATGAAAATTTAGGTGATGTATGGATTCTAACTCTCACCACAGAATTATACAACATGAAATTATCAAATTCTCAAAAGCTAGTCCCTCATCTAAGCAAATTAAAGAAAAAAAAAAATGAACTTGCTTCCCTTGGAAAGGATATAGATGAAAAAGGTTTTGTGCAAATAATTTTGCAATGTCTCATAGGATCTTATCAATCATTTATAAGAGGGTTAGATACTACTGATAAATTAAAGAATATAAAATATGAAGAGTTATGTGCTAAATTAGTGCAAGAGGAAAAATGTCAAATCGAATAAAGGGAGACATTTTATGATGAAGTTTTCATAATAAAAGGGAAACAAAATTACAAAAATACACAAGAAAATCATTCAAGAGAGAAAAATTGGATGTATGGCAATAGATACACTCCATCCAAGGTTTATAATAAAAGCAAATGGAAATGTAATTACTGTGGTAAGTTGGGTCACAAAGCAAATGAATGTTATAAGAGGATTAAAGATACAGAAAGGAAGACAAATAAGTTGACAAAAAACTTTGATTCTAAAAGTAATGCTCTTTGTATTGCACTTAAAGTAAATAATTCTTATAAGGATGATTGGGTTATTGATTCTACTACTACACAACATATGTCTTTTAATAAGGAACAATTTGAATCACTATGAAATGATAGCAATTTAGAGAAAATATATTTAGGGAATAACAGTGCTTTAGAAGTTAAAGGAACTAGGAATATTCAATTTATAATGGTGTGTTCAAAAATGTGATGTTAGTTCTAGAATTGAAGACAAATCTTTTTTTTTTTATCTCAAATTTAAAATCAAAGGTATAAAATAAAATTCTAAATTGACAAATGTTTAATCAAGTCCATGTGAGTAATAACTAGAAAGTGATTGCAATTGGTAAAATAGAGAAAGGATTATATGAATTCCAAGAATTTACTTCTAAATGTGGAAATGAGAATATGTGTGCTATTGCCAAATATAATGATATGAGTAGGTTAGGGCATGAGCGTATGGGACACATCAATTATCCAAGCCTCAAGCTTATGGAGAAACTATATATGGTGCATGGGGTTCCAAAAATCTCATCAAGTCACAAGGTGTGTAAAGGATGTGCTATGGGAAAGAAACATGTGGAAATTTTCCCACAAGGTAAGTCACAGAGAGAAAAAACTCCTTTACATTTGGTTCATAGTGATGTAATGGTTCCTTTTAGAACACTATCACTTGTAGGATCAAGGTATGGCCTTGTTGAGACATGGATTAGCTAGGACCAGGCTAGGAGACCCAAGCACATGAGAGGTGTGGCTTAAGGTGGGCTGTTGGTGTTGGAAATAAGCCACACCCGAACCGACGATGGACTGGTCCAAGAGGGGCCAGTAGCTCAGTGGTAGAGCACTCCCGCAGTGAATGGAAGGTCCTAGGTTTGAGTTCTAGCTGGTCCATGTCTCAACATGGTATCAGAGCTAGGTTCAGGCTAGGAGCCCCAAGCACACGAGAGGTGTGGCTTAAGGGGGCTTGTTGGTGTTGGAAATAAGCCACACCTGGACCGATGATGGACTGGTCCAAGACGAGCTAGTAGCTCAGTGGTAGAGCACTCTAGCAGCGAATGGAAGGTCCTAGGTTTGAGTCCTAGTTGGTCCATGTCTCAACATGCCTCACCTTTATTGATGACTATACTAGAAGAACTTGGGTATAGTTTTTAAAAAAGAAGGATGAAGTGTTTGATAAATTTAAACAGTTTAAGGCATTGGCTGAAAATCAAAGTGGAAGAGCTCTAAAGATAATAAGAACAAATAGAGGTATGGAATATATGAACAAAGATTTCTTAGATTTTTGTAAACAACATGTTATAAAGAAGGAATCAACTGTCTCCTACTCACCCCAACAAAACAGAGTTGTGGAAAGAAAAAATAGAACTATAATAGAAATGGCTAGATGCATGCTTCACTATAGAAATATAGAAGTTAAATTTTGGACTGAAGCAATTTGTACTGCAGTTTATATTTTGAATAGAATACCTAATAAGGCAGTTTTGAAGATAACACCAGAAGAGGCATGGAGTGGTAGAGAGCCTACAGTATCTCATTTTAGAGTCTTTGGATGTAATGCATATGTCCACATTCCTAATGAAAAGAGGAACAAGATTGAAAGGAAAAGTGAGAATAGCATAATAGTTGGGTATAGTGAGGAGTCAAAAGGATATAGGTTATATAATCCTAAAACAAATAAAATTCATATCAAAAGGAATGTATGGCTTGATGAAGATATTGAAAGTGAACATTATCCTACATTATCTCACTTTCGAATATTGATTTAAGGAGATAAGTCTACTTATACTAATGATCAAAATCAAGGTGTGCAATCTTTTATAGGAGGAGAAGGAACACAAGTTGAAGCATCAAGTGAAAGTGATGATGAAGACACACAGAAGACTAGAAGCATTCAAGAAATATACCAAGAAGGCCATAGAAATACATTTGCTAACTATGCTCTTATGACTAGGGTGATGCAGGTTGACACTCCAAGTAAATATGAGGAAGCAAAAGAAAAAGAAGAATGGAAAGAAGCAATGCAGGATGAATACAATTCTTTGATGAAAAATGGAACTTAGGAATTGATAACTCTTCAAAAAGGTAAAAGTGTGGTTGGTTGCAAGTAGACCTACAAAATAAAGTTCACATCAGATGGAGCTATTGAAAAATATAAAGCAAGACTAGTGGCTAGAGGATTCTCACAAATAGAAGGTATTGATTATACTAAAACCTTTGCTCTAGTTTCTAAAATGAGTTCAATTCATACAATAGTTGCTCTAGCTGCAAAATTTGGTTGGAAATTTTTCAAATGGATGTAAAAAGTGCATTTCTACATAGTGATCTTAAGGAAGAAATTTACATGCAACAACCACCTGGATTGTTAAAAGTGGTGAACATCTAATGTGTAGATTAAAAAAATCATTATATCATCTTAAGCAAGCTGCAAGGGCATGGTACTCCAAAATAAATGAGTACTTTATAGATTCAAGATTTAAAAGAAGTAAAGTTGATCCAGATGTGTATGTAAAACATAGTGATGATATAGTTGTTATTATTGTATTATATGTGGATGGCTTGATTATTATAGGAGATAACACACATAATATTGAAATAACCAAGAATCAACTAAAACAAGCTTTTGAAATAACTAATCTAGGGTTGATGCACTATTTTTTGGGTATGCAAGTATGGCAAGAAGAAGGAAGAATCATGTTTTCTCAAACCAAATATGCTCTTGATGTTTTGAAAAAGTTTAATATGAGTGATTGTAAACCATCTAATACACCATGTGAAGTAGGATTCAAATTGAGTGCCAACTCTATTCAAAAGGTGGATGGAAAATTAGATAGACAATTAGTTGGGAGTCTTTTGTATCTCACCATAACTAGACCAGATATTGCATATGCAATTGGTATTACATCTAGGTACATGTCAGATCAACACATTGAGCATTGGAAAGCAACTATGAGAATATTAAAATATATTAAAGGCACTTATTAACTTGGAATTGAGTACAAATATGGAGGAGAGCCTACTTTAGTTGGATATACAGATTCTGATTATGCAGGTGACATTGATGACATAAAATCAACTTCAGGATGTATGTTTCATCTTGGGTTAGGACCAATTTCTTGCAGCAGCAAGAAACAAGCAACAATATCACTATCATCTACATAAGCTGAATATGTTGGTTCATCAAAAGCATCTCAAGAAGCATTATGGCTTAGAAGACTACTTGAAGAAACACAACATCCACAAGTTTGTCCAACTACTATATTCTGTGATAATCAAAGTACTATCAAGCTCGCAAAAAATCCAATATATCATGCTAGATCGAAGCATATAGAAGTACATCATCATTTTGTTCGTGATTTGATAGAAAATCAAGTGGTGGAATAAAAATTTTGTGGAATAGAAAATTAAATTGCTGACATATTTACAAAAGCACTATCTGAAATGAAATTTGTCAAATTTAGAGACTTGTTAAATCTCAAGGAAGTTGCTATATAGTAATTTTTTGTAATTATCTTCCCCAAATAAACATTATTGTGGGGTGTTGGAGATAATATTTATTTGATGGAATGTTCCAGAATATGGAAACTTTCATCTCTAAATGGAAACTTACAATTTTTTCTTTTCGACATTTCTCTTAGTCATTCTAAGATATTCTAGAGATTTCCATGAATCTATAAATATAGCAGCAATGTTGCCATTACAATTATCAAGAAATCATCAAGCTTTTATGTAATTTGCTATTCAATAATATATTCTAGTGTTTTTATTTACTGCATTCTAATTTATTTTATCTCAAATATTTTGTTTATTCAACAATAAATTTTTCACCATCACAAATATTTTTAAATCTATTTTTCTTATTTAAGATTAATTTTAGAAGAAAAAAATTAGCTTATCATATATAATTTTTAAAAGTTATTTAAAAAAAATGTTACATAATCAAAAGGCGAGTAAAATAAAATAAAATATTATTTTCTGAAAAGCGTGAGAAAGTGAAACAATCAAAACGTACGGGTTAATAAAAATAATGTTCTTAAAAGAACGTGAATACCATTTTAATGTCAACAGGCGAGGAAATTCTTTTGAGCGGGGGAACGGGACAAGCACTTAGCACAACGTCGGGATTGCCCGTCCATATAATGTCTTACATATTCATTTTGGTTTCTCCGCATCGTTCTAGTCGATTCCGTGTTTACGAGGAGTCGTTTATTTTATTAAGGATACGGCTGAAACCAAACAACCACTATTTGGGGCTTCAAACGGGTTTTTTTTATGGAGCGTCTTAACCAGTCGGTCTGTTGTAAATAATCAGCGGGTCGAAACAGTCGAAAATGTCTGTATGGTAGGTCGAAGACTGGTGTAAGTCAAAGAACTGAGTCGAAACATTCATTAGATTTAGTCGACTGAAGCAGTCATGGAAGAAACTGGACAGCAGGTCGTTTACAACGCCTGTCGTTTTTTTACCACAAACAGTCAGCTCGTTAGGAATTAAATTTCATATATATTCGTTTAAAATGCTTACAAGTAAAAGTAGGTTTGCGTTGAATTTGGGAGGCTAGGCTCAGAATAGTGTTGTGCCGAGTAAATACGAAATGGAACCCAATTTTGGATTGCTGTGTACAATTCTTCTAGCGATGGGTTGCTTTTTGGAAGGAAACAATGGTTTGGGGGTTGGTGGGCACAGTGGGATGTCAGCAGTTCTCAGGAAGAGACCTGGAATCACTAACTCTCGTGTTCCAATAATAAGTTTGGCCTCGTACGAGACATTCAACTATACCCAAGTTGTAGACCATTTTGCATACACGCCAGAGAGCTATCAAACCTTTCCCCAGCGATATTTCATAGACAAGTCCCACTGGGAAGGCGCTCAAAACAATTCTCCCATATTTGTGTGGTTGGGTGAGGAAACTGACGTCACAAACGACTTATACATGGGCATCATGAAAGATCAGGCTCCTAACTTCAAAGCTCTTGTGGTCTTCATAGAGGTAGTATTACAGTTTCTTATCAATTCCGTATTCTGTGCGTGTTATATTAGGAACAACTTTAGTAGGTATAGTGATATTTTCTTGGGCTTGTGCTGTAATAAGTATGTTATTAGGGCTAATTGTGGTAAGGTATGTAGCACCGTTATTATGGAACATCAATGCCATTCGGGGGAGAGGAGGCGGCGTATGCAAATGCGAGCACAATGGGGTATTTCACATCGACGCAGGCCTTGGCCGATTATGCGACCGTCATTGTCCATTTGAGGAAAACATTAAACGCTGAGAATTGTCCGGTCGTCGTGTTTGGTTGTTCCTACGGTGGAAGTAAGTAGAATTTCTTTCACATGAACAAATATTCTGTGTTGGAAATAAGTAGGATTCAATCATTGAAATGGTATTGTACAGTGCTAGCGGTATGGTTTCGCCTCAAGTATCCGCACATAACAATAGGCGCCTTCGCATCATCTGCGCCTATCCTTTACCTCGACGACATCGCTGCCAGTTATCGTCCTTACAGCGTTGTCACCAACGTTTTCAGAGTATGTTCATTCATCTCATTCAGCTTAATCTCACCCTTATTATCATTAAATTTTACTTTGAGAATATGGCGCAGAATACAAGCGAAATCTGCTACAGAAGAATTAATGAATCGTGGGATATGATGGACAAAATTGCGTCTAGCGCTCAGGGCTTGCTAAACCTAAGCAAACTATTTAACACTTGCGAGTAAGTAATAACAACAACGCAATCTTCATACCTTACATTCAGCATACCTGTAGTCAAAATCTCTTTACCGGGTATTACTGCCGCAGAAATATTACGGATAAGGATGCCCTGTACGAGGTGCTTGAATCAATGTACGTGACAACAGCACAGTTCAATTCCAAACAACTGGATGGAGTAAATAAGGTACCCAAGCCAAATTTTATTGCTTATTAACTTAATTCTATTATGTAACCTGGGCTTACTGCAGATCTGCGACGCCATCAATAGCCTACCTGGAGATGCAGACACTGTTAGTAGAATAGCTGCTGCAGCAAAATTGTCAAAGGGAGTCCAATGCATGAATTTGAGTCAATTAGATTTTCCCGGATGGGACTGGCAGGTCTGTAAAAATTATTTCTCTTAGTAGAATGAAATAAAATTAGGCTGCCCGTCTAAGAGCTTATTCTTAATCCGCAGACTTCCACTGAACTGGTGTTTCCAATAAGCAATCCTCCTGGCACGTCAATGTTTCCGCCCTACCGCTTTGATATCAAGTCCTATTCCAGAGAATGCTACCTTAAATACGGAGTCCTGCCACGCCAACACTGGGCAACAACTGAATACGGAGGAAACGTATGTAAATTTTAATCTGCTATCCAATTTAGTCGGAATGTTACAATCAAGTTTTATCCTAGTCAAATTTTAATTGCAGTTAAACAGACACGGCAATTTGGTTGGGGATTGATTTTTATTAAGATAGCCTTGGTTATAATTAACGTGCAGGACGTAAGAAGAGTGTTGAAAGATTTTGGAAGCAATATCATTTTCTCCAATGGGTTAAGAGATCCATGGAGCACGGGAGGGTAAGTGAATCTTCTTCTCAGATTGCATGCCCATTAATATTTTTATTTTATCTTTCTGCTAATTCAGTTAATTGGGCATATTAAAAATGCAATTTCAGTGTGCTGGTTAATATTTCTGAAAGCATTGTAGCTATCACCACCGAGGAGGGTAAGTTGGTTTTATATATTTATTTATTTATTTTGCAATGAAATAGAAACAGTATTATCTTATAAAAAATTTGAATTGAATGTCTCGCAGGAACACATTGTGAAGATATTGCATATCCAAGCGCTAGTGATGATCCAGTCTGGCTGAAAGAACAACGACGAAAAGAGATAACGATTATCCAAAAATGGATAAATGATTATAAAAACTAATTTGAATTGTTTGTTACATCCAACAATGACTTCTCCATTCAATAAAATCATTTAAAAGTGGTGATTATTAAAGCTCTTTGATGTCAATGAAACATCAGCTATAATCATCCATGCCGAATTCGTATCCTTTGGCTGTTTGATATTTTGATATTGTTAGACACTTGAAAGGGCATTAGAGCTTTACATTGTAATTGACGTTGCATTTTGTGTATTGTTGACATTCTCATAAAGGGGGCGAACATTGAGAATTTTAGAAATTAAAAAGTCTGCAAACATTGAGAATTTTAGAAATTAAAAAGTCTGCAGTAAGAGTATTTAAAGGTGTTATTGGATAATTTCATTCATCAAGTATTGTATTTTATATTTTTTGTCAAAGTTATTGTAGTATTTCGTTGACATAATTATTTATATATGTGTTTATCGACCATCCCAAAAACATTTAACCGTTAGTTTGTATAATTCTCAAATATAATAATTTAATAATTATATTAATACCCCAAGAAAAATAAGTTTGATTAAATGCATAATTAATAAATTTAAACAATAACCAAAAAAAAAATTTCTCTATAGTATAAATATCAATTAAAAGTTACTTTACTTTCTCAGTCTTATCAAATTAAAATTATATGATATTTGTACATAAGGGAAATGATCATTCCCCAACTTCATACAAGATTTTGGCATACATTAATATGTAATTAAATTAAGATGTTTGCTTAAAATAGACAAAAAATTAAACGGAAATTGACATAATTGTACAAATTTCTACGTTATAATTTAATAAATTAAATTTTATGACTAATATATCATCCAACTAGAGACATAATTAAGATCAACTTTATCTTAATTGTTCATATTATAAATTACACAAAACATGATTATTTAGTCACCTTCAATTTCAACACTGTATAGCATTCATTCTCATATACTATTGACTGATTAGTTAATGATCTGTCTGAAATCCAAATGCAAAGCCACCAACATGTACCGTAAGGTATTTAAATCAAGAGTATTTGAGTGTTATCAAGTGAGAGAAATACTAAAATGCTAAAAGCATATAGCAGCCAAAAAAACAACAACATTTGTGATGGAACAATAAAATTTTCCTTATAATTAACTAAATAGAACTTTAAATAATGAATTTCAGCCATGAATTTTTTTCACAACCCTTTCAGGATAATTTTTCTAGCTTAATTTCAAAGCCTATTTACCAAAAATCTTAAACAAGAACATACAACTCTGTTCTCTAGATCTCATTTTGCATAAAAATTTAAGTCGATAAATCTATTGCATTTCATATCTATGTATTTTTGCACAATATTAAAGAAAAGCATCTTGTAATGTGAGAATAAGAGCATACATGTGGAGGAACCACACAATATAGTACTCAAAAAATACCATCCACACTTTTTGAAAAAAGGAATATTGCTATATCATGTGGAATGACATATTATGAATATTGAACATATGGTGGATGGAATTTTACAGGAGATCTTTTATATAATATACTAAATAGAGCATACGCCCCATTAACTTGTTTCCATGCACATATTAGTAAAAACCGTAAATCACAAATATGTTACCATGCAATAATATAATTATAAAAGTCAAATAAACTCAACTACAAGGTTATCAACAAACCCTAAAACTTACATAACAATTAATTTATTTGAAATAAACTCTCTTAGATGAAATCAGAGATTTCATCACAATACCAAGATACAATAAGGACAAGAAAACATTTGCTAACTTAAATTTTTTCCATGCATGTTCATTTCTAGTTATCTTGAGACTATCAAAAAATTCATTTATTTCATTCAAAATAATTTGACTTCATTCTAGTAAAAATAATGAAAGAAGTTATTGACCTATTTGATGAGAGTATTGTTAGTGTATATTATTTTACCACATGCATATTCCTTGCACATGGGTAAAATACATGTGGTATTAATCTTAGTTAGGTGTCCTCAATAGGTGTCCTAGGTTAATTGAGTCAGCTTATCACCACTCCTTGAGTATTGGGATTGACTTCTGATTCGACCCAATGACTCCACCTATATGTACATGATTTATCTATAATCTAACTCACTTGATTTTGATGTGAGTATTCTATTAGTAAATTTTTATTTCTTAATTGGTATCAGAGCTAAACTAAATTAGTTTGTTCATTCAATTTTGGTTGAGCATGTTGGGATTCCTATTTTCAAGCCAAGTATTTGCAAAATCTTGCCAAATCCATAAAAAAATTCCTCTTTGTGCCTTTGTTGTTGAAAACATTAGTTATACCCGATTTGAGACTATTTTGAAATGGGTTCGATCCAGAAAAGGTTTCTAAGTGTTTTCCTTTTTGAAGTGCAAGGAAGAAGCCCACAAAATGGCTAAGACAAAAGTTTCCTAGTTTTTCCTTTGTATTCTCCACCTTTTTCAAAGTTACGGAGTTTCAGGGTTCTCTCTTCAGTTGTGCCATTCCTATTGGCTCCAAAAACTCTACCTTAATAATTTGTAAAAATTACCCAAGTGTTGCAGATCTCAGAGGTCGGAGTGGTGGTCTTCCGTCTTCTTCTGAGGAAGCAGTAGGCAAAAGGCCTAATCGTCAAAGTCTGACAAGGATCCCAAAAGTTTTTTAATGTTTCAGGTGTCAGTGAATGGGAGGTTTCTCTTCCTCTTTCCTTTTTGAAGACAAAAGCATGACGGCCTGATCGCTGAAGTCTGCCAAGGCTTCAAAAAGTTTCTAAGTGCTGCGGATCTCAGAGGTTTGGGTGGTGTTCTTCCATCTTCTTCCAGGGGAAGATGGAAGCATGAGGGTTTGATGACCGAAGTCTGACAAAGCTTCAATTTTTTCTAAGCGTTTGGGATCGGGGAATTGGGTGGTTAATTTTCTTCTCTCCAAAATGCACAATGTATGGTGAAGGCCCAATCTTCGAAACTCAATTATTTCTGCTTGTTCCTTTTAGTCTTTGGAGATTGGGGTTTCCTTCTTCACCCTTTCAGAGATCGATTACCTAGTGGAAGCCTGATTGGTCGGGGACTGACTATTTTGCCTTCCTTGCTCCTTCCATTATTCAAAAACATAGGGAAATGCGGCAACAACTTCTAGGATCGCCATTAATGCAAAATGGGTAGTTGAAATTTATTTTTAATTGTAGTTGGTGGGGTTGTTGGGGATTTTCCTGCTGATTTCATCCTCATATCTAAGTTGTGAAGGCTATAAGGGAAAGATTGAAACTTTTTTCAAGGGTTAGTTTTCTAGTGGTGGTTGGAGGTTGTGCAAGTTTAGAAATATTTCTAGGGCTCCAAGTTATGCCATGTCTAGTTGCAAATAAGTAATGGGGTAGTGAAACAGATGAAAGATAGTGTGTAGTAGGGATTGTGCAGAGAATGTCTCCATGATTGTTTGTATGTATTTAAAGTTTTCCTCTTATCACATTTGCTGATAAGTTTGTATTGGGCATTTGAAAATGTGACAACATTTGAAATTTATTACAAGATTTGTAATTGACATTTGTTCCTTACATTTGAATGCATGAAGTTGGTTTTGGATTACTAAGTATGTTTGAAGCACAAAACCTAGAATTTGATATAGCATATGTTTAGATTAATTTTATTTGTTTCTTCTCCATTGTTTTATTTTCTAAACATGAGACTTTGTATCCCCAATTGGATTGGCACTGGTCTTGGCTCCATTAGACCAATCTCATATCATTTAAAACAAACAAACAAACATTTACCAGTGGTTTAGGGGAAGAACCATCATTCCTATGCATGCATACTTGCACAATTTGTATTAGCTATATAGGGGTTTTGTGACAACTAGTTGTTCTGTGTTCAGTGATAGTTTTGGGATCAAGATAACAAGTTGGGTTTGGTTGTTCATTGGCTTTTAGTTGTTCATCTAGTTTGAACTCAATACCTGTTAAGGTATACCCCTTGGAATATCCTTCCAAAGCCTAGTTGAGCTCAAAGTGCAGGGGATGAAACCCACTCCTATAGAGTTGACCTTCAACCCTTCATGCTTTGTTGATGGACCGATTATGCTTGCATGATGCTAGCCCTGGCCTTGTGAGTGTGATTTTATTCTAGGAAGTGGAGCTCTAGTTTTGGGTCCCAACAGAATAGGTGGTAATATTGTTAATTTTATTATTGCATAAACATTATATTATTTTCTCATTGTTCTCTCTTTGTGACTATGTTATCTATGTTTTTAAATCTACTTGGTTCGAAGGTATTGGAGGCAAGAGAAGAGGTTTAAATCCCATGACAAAAAGTGCCTACAGAAATTGGTGAATGTCTTGCTTTGAGGGCTGATGACCTATTAGGAAGGTCTAATGCCTTGTTTTTTAAGGCTAACAACTTGTTTAGAAGGTTGAGTGGCTTGTTTTGAAGGCTGAGAAACCTTTTATCGTGAGCCTTATTTATTTAGTGGCAGCCTTCATTAGAAATCCTCCACCCAACTCCTTGTAGCACCCTCTGCTCAACTCCTCATATGTGTCAACAACATCACAACCTTTACACAAAGATGCCTCAAAATTCACCTAGAAAAGGCCTGTGAAGGGAAATAGAGGTTAGATCTGTCACACTAGAAAGGAAATTCCATAGAAAGAGGTGCAAACCTCCTCAGAAGGAGGTGTCACTGTACAAAGGCTGGAAGGCTCTAGTCTACAAGGTTTCATTTTGGTCGCCATAGCATTATTTTGGATGCCCCTACACCTCATTGGGCCACATCATGATGCATTTTGAACTACCATACTTGCATTTCATTGAGGACATACCTGCCAAACTTATAGGACAGTCAATTGATGCCATAGTAGCTAGAGGGTGGAGTGTATGTAGGCTAGAGAGTCTACCCTCTACATTTTAGCACTGCCATTTACGCTATCATGGATGACCCTCATATTTGTGCCCTAAATCAGGCTTTGCAAATCATTTAGGTTAAAATATTTTGCCTTAAAACCTTTTTTTGCAAATGCATATAAAAATTCTAGTGTAAGAATAGGCATTTTTTGTCTGAAAAAACACTATTTAATATAAAGTGCTACATTTGAGGAGGGTCATTTAAATTTGGGGAAATCACTTTGAGAGGATTTATGGTTTTAAAAGTCCTTGTATTTTCACTTGATGAAGATCAAGGGAGAGGCCCAAGTTGACAGGAGGCCAATTCTACCTCACATATAAAACCATTGTAACTCTTCTCTGCTTCCTAACTCCAATGAGTGGTTGGATGACTAAGCTCATCTCGCCAGAGGGAATTTTTTTTTTTTGTGCAAATGTATTCAATTAGGCCATTTACAAAGAAACTATTTTTGTCATAACTTTTAATCAGTAGCTTGAAACTAAGAACTTTTTTTTTGCAAAAGTTAATGTTTTCACATTTCCCATCTATTAGTCATATCTGCAATATAAAACACACTAAGTTTCAAAGTGCCACAAAATTGGGGGGTCTAAATATTGAATCAAGGGGGTTGCCTAAATGTGTTGATTTTCTTTGTGTAAAGGAATTGTTTTAATAAAGAAAGGTGGTAACACACCTATATAATAATATAAAAGAGTTTAAATTAAAAAAAAAGACTAAGGGTCTGATCTATTCGAGCAAAAAATAGGGTGGGAAACACCATTAGAAAACATGTAAATACACAAAATGACTAAAAGACATGCATTACATCATAAACCTTAGTCTGATTTAGATCCATGAGGATTTTTTGGAGGGGGAATTGAAAACAGGAGGGTGAACTATGGTGTTCTTGAAGCTCGTGGTGAGCCTAGTGTAAGATCCGAGGTGTGATGTTGGAGGAACCTAATCGCTATGAACACCTCCTTAACTCTGTCAGCCAATACTGTCAGAAATTAGAAGAAATGTGCATTCAAAGCTCTATCTAAGACATTATAGCAGTCCCCCCTAAGTCGTCTTTGCATCACATTGTAGATACATGCTGCATGGTGTGAGGACTATAGGAGAAATCAGTCAAACATACCACCAATTGGAGCAAGCCCTTCCTAGAAATCATAATCCTCTAGGGCTGCCCTCCACCTTTTTGAGTTGAAGAAGGAAGGATGCACGAGCCTAAATCCAATTTCTTGAACATATTCATAGTCCAGTAAAATATCAAAGAGGTTAGAAATGAAGGTAACCACAATCTCTGAGCCCTTGATCTTTTTGTTTGCATGTTAGAATAGGTAGTAGCCCAACATGTAGTAGATGGTGAACTCAACATTATCACAGTCGATATCATAGATCTCCCTCTTGTAAACTGTGTTGATTTCTTCTGTATACGTTGGCTCCACATATAGTGTGGGAAGGAGGACATGGAGATTAGCCTGCCAATCTACCATAAATTTAAGCTTGGAGCTGATAAAAAGTGGGATGAAAAAACTAGAATTTGAGAGCAGGTGTGCTAAAACATCCTCCAAATGGTGATTAAATAGGATGGCTCCTCATGAGAATGGGAAGTATCCCCACATCATGGAGATTAAAACTGGTGTGTTGTGATGTACTCTTCTTTGTGTTACATGGCTCCTGTGATATACACCTCATTGATGAGGTTGTATCGAATGTCAAAGAAGCATTTACCTCATGGTGTGGACAAGACCTCTATAATGGATTTACATGCTTGTCATTGTCTCGATTCTTACTATTCTATGATCCTTGGGAATTAATTTAATCGTGGCCAAAGGATTATGCCTAGATTTGGTTATGAATGGAAGTATATGGGATCCTTGAGTGTAATACCTATCAATGGATCCATCCATAAATGCCTTCCATGCAAGAGCACTCCAATGGTCCTTAGACATGACAAGAGGTGGATTGCATTACTCACCCACTTTGTGGCTGATGCAGATAAGAGGGGTGACAAGACCTCTAAGAATGCATGTTGCATTTAGTCTTTTCGTTGTAAGGTGACATCTCTAACACGAGTAGGTTGTCCACCTGGTCAAGTCCTTTTAGGTAATTTGGAGAGAAGACTAATATGGTAGCCTTTTGGTTGATAGCCACATTTTCTAACTAATCTGCCCCCTGATTCACCTCCATGTAGCAATGAATAATCTAAAAATTGTCAAAAGAAGTTAGTAGCATACTTGAATGTTGGATTAAATAATCAATTTGCCAATTAGGAGTCTATCTCTTTTTAATGACGATTATGATAATATGGGACTCTCCCTCAATCTAGATGTTCTTTAACATGTACTCAATAGCTAGTCTGATGTCATTAAGGAGAGCTAGAGCTTATGCATGGTTATTTGTGCCTTGTGGGATCTTTGTCACTTTTGCCACCACTTACCTTCCATAGGTGTCTCTGGTGATACATCCTATACCAGATGGTCCCGGGTTGCCTCTACATGCTTCAGCTATATTTAAAATAAAAAAATGATCTATGGGTGGTATCTATCTGACTGAGAGCCATTAAATTTTGTTTAGGGAGGTTTGATTCTTAGGTGTCACAAAAGGGAGTTGTAGTTGGTTCCACTTTTGAAGAGTTTGACTGTCCCACTTTATGAACTTTGTACTAGAGGAAGCTCTGGACCTTACTCTAACATTCACAACTTTTGCAATGGCTGAATATATATCTGCTAGGACCTTATCTATGGGTCATTTAGTCTTCCTGAATATCTTATAATTTCTTTCCTTCCAAATCCCCCATATCACCATACACGAGCAAACTTCCCATAGGCATGCAAGTGTGGAGTACTAGTTCAAGATTGGCCAAACTCTTGAATAACTCTAGCACTGATCTGGGTAGTGGAGCACTCCAATTAAGATTTTCCTTGCACCAATTCCAACATTTGATGTTGAATGGGCCCATTGGAGGAGTGGGTGATTTATGTCCTATTCTTCACAAAAGACAAAATTAAAAGTTAGACAGATGCCAAGCTTGTTAAGTATATTCCTCATTAAAATTTTGTCATTTAATGCTAGCTAAGAAAAAGCCACCACTTTTGGTAGTGTATTCGCATTCTAACAGAGATTGTAAAGCCAATCTGATTTTGAGGAGGTGGATAAACATATATATCCCTATTTGACTGAATATTTTCCTAAACTATCTGCACTCCATGCAAGCTTATTTTCAAATTTACTTTTGAACACCTTTCTATTTGAGACGATGTCTTGTAAAATCCTCTACTGCTTTGAAGGGAAGGTGCAACTGTCAAATCTTTTCCACTCGATTTCACTAAATCTCCATTCTTGAGTTGGTCACTAATAATCACTAATCTTAGTTCCCCAATGTTGTGTAAGATAGATCTTTACCTCAACAAGGTTCATCCTTAAGGATAATTTTGGCCATCCATTCCATGAGTCCTCCCGAAAGTTCAAAGTTTTACCCTCATGTATGAGCCATGATAGATGTGTCCCAATCAGATCTCAGTTATTTATAATGAAGTTCCAAATCCTCGAGCCTCTATGTGTGTCTTTCACCATGAAGATTCTCTCCCTATCTTTTGAGTCCAGATATTTGGCTTGCATGAGTTTAACCCATATTGCATTTTGCTTTCTGCATATGTGCCATGCTAGCATGGCTCCCAATCCCTGATTCTAAAATATTAAATTGAGGGTGCCTGCTCCACCCATACTTTTGGGTTTGCAAATTTTCTCCCAAGCCATAACATGAATTTTCCTTCTCTCTATTGTCCCTTTCCATAAGAATTATGTAAAATATTTTTTCATGTCTAATATAACTCCTTTAGGCACTTTCAGGTCTGAGAACATATATATATTGGGATGGCTACTAAAACAACTTTTAACATAGTCAACCTTCCTGCTAAAGATAACCATTTCCCTTTCCATGAATTGATTTTGTTCTGAATGGTCTAAAGGATTTTGTTCCACAAAGCTGGTTTGTTCACACATTTGAACCTAAATAGCCATTTGGCAATTAATCTTCTTTGCAATCTAAAAGTTTCAAGATACGTTGTTGGACCTCTGGAGCTGTATGAAAGAGAAACACTTTTGATTTTCTCAAATTTACTCTTTGACCTAAAGCTTCACAATATGTGGTGATGGTGTTCTTGATAGACCTAGCTTCCTGTACTATGGTGACACCAAAAAGCATGGTATCATCTGTGAATAGTGCGTGTGAAAGGGTCTTGCACTCCTCCATTCTCAATACCTCTCCATAATTTATTGGAATTGGTTTCCCTAATTTTCCAAGTGAATGCCTTGGCCATGAGAATAAAAATATATGGGAGGTAGGGTCTACTTGGTGAATACCTCTCGAAGCCTCAAAGATCCTCGCCTAAATGTCATTGACTGGAACCATGAATGACATGCCTAAAATGCATGCTGAGACCCATTTGCACCATTGGCATGAGAAACCTAGCTTAGAGAGGACTTCTATCAAGAAGGTCAAATCAACCATGTCATATGATTTTGCCATGTCTAGTTTGATTACCATCGAGGAGATCTTTTTGGCTTGAATAGAATGGATTAACTCATGTGTTACTAGGGCCCCTTATGTTGTCCCTCTGCTGGGAACAAAGCCTCCTTGTTCTTCTGATATAATGTCTAGGATTATTGTGGCCAATCTTAGATCCATAGGCTTTGTAATAATTTTTTAAACTAAGTTATTATTACAAAATTTTCTCTATAGCCCAAATTGGTAGAGCTAGAGTACATTCAGTTCTTTTTAGATAAGAAAGTTTTTTAATATTTGCCTAATATCTTGTTTGCATAGTTGGAGTGTTTGAGATATTCAGCTATGTTGTTGTTTATTTGTTCAAATAGAGGAAAAGAATTTTTAGTTCATCATTTATTTGCAGAAGGTTGCTTGAGAGATAAGTTATTTCATTTCACTAGAATGATTATTCATTTTACAAATGAGATACATAAAAGAAATAAACATTGCATTGAATGAAAACATGATAGATCAAATGTCCCACACAAGTCATGGGAATAGATGAACAAGTACAGATATAAGAAATATCCTATGCATTTAGAGATAGGAGTTAAAGATTAGAGTTTAAAGATTTTCAGAGTCTTCCTCTTACACTGAGAGAATTGTACTTCAATTTTTGTACTCATTATTCCTTCCAGTTTATAGAACAGCAGTTTTCCTTCATTTGTATACTCATTTGCAAACTTAACTTGATATTGCATTGCAATAGCTATTTATCCTCTATTTTATCTAAAGTTTGTGATGGTTATGCTAGTATTTTATTTGATTTAGGTTGCATGTTGTCTTCAAATGAACCTTCATGTGAAATATTAATGAACTAAATATAATCAAGGGGTTGTGAGAGTTATAGTTCTGTGAATTGATTGTGAGTAAGATTTGGTAGGAGTTTTAATTATTGGTGCATCACCTTAGGAGTTAACTTTAGTTATTTGTTTCATTTCAGTTCACCTTCTCACCCTTTTCCCTCTGCAAATTATTTAGATTAGGAAAAATCATTAGGAGAACCAGCTCACTCTGGAGGTTCACTCCAAGTTTAGGTAAGCCACATGCTTAGGAGTGTTCCCATGTGTCAACAAATAGTTAAGTTGAATAACTTAGCATAGCGTGCATATCTGATTGATAACAATTTTTGGCATGCCCAATGGGACACCGAAAGTATTTTTAGAGAAGTTTTTAATTCTTAAAGTTGTTGTTCTGGTATATGTAGTAGTGTTCTAGCCTTTGGAGGCTTTTTACAGTATACCTGGTGACTCAATTTTCTCTGGTCTTACATGCAGAACTAGTGCATTCAGCTTATAAAAACTAGATTGGGATAGATTGGATTGTTTTAGTCCAATAGCATGTTCACATATCACTGATATTTGGTGTCTGTGTCAGTGATCTCAGCCTTTGGAGGCAGAAAATCAAACACATTTGGCGACTCCAAGTTTGAATCTACTAGTTTCGGTAAGATCAAGTGCTAGTATGTTACAAAAATCATCTATTAATTCCACTTTCTAGCCTTTATATGAGTAGAAATGTCAACTTTTCATAGCCAACATGTATACCCATCCCCATACTATGAAAATGCCACTTATCCATCTCCATGTCATCCATATCAAACCAATTATGCTGCTATTTCTAATTCCATTGCTTCTCAAAATCAGCATGCACAACATAATTGCCACCCACCCACCCCTTCTTAGCCTCTTTACTAGTCGTACGTGGTAACCATAATACTGGTTTTAGTCCAAATACTGAGGATGCTTACCACATACCCATTCCTGTCCAATCTCCTAGTTAGCCAAAACAGTCTGAAATGACAGAGCTTAAAGACATGATTAAGGACACTCTAATAGAATTCATGCAGTAGATAGAGGAGATTAACAAGCAACTTGAGTATAATCAGCAATAAGAAGAGATGGCTTATCAAGCATACCTTCATGAGTAGGAGTTGGAAGCATTAAGGACACAGTTTGAGTGGGAGATAATAGTGAAAGAGGAGAAGATGAGAGTTTTTCTCACTCAAACACAAAGGCATGAAGCCCAAGCAGCTCATATCATCCCAGATCAGTCTATCCAGAAAGAGGTTTGTAAATATCTTCCAAGTTGCAAACAAAATGAACCTCTTATTCTTGCCAAGGTTAAGATTCCCAGTTTTAGAAATCCTTTACCCTTGTGACGACCTAGGTTGGTATAGTCTAAACTTGTTATGCTTCAAAACCAACCACTTGAAGAATCCTTTTCCCTCCAAGAGATTGGTTTTGAATGCAAACAAATTCCCCAGGAAATCAAAATCCCAAGTTTTAAAAGTTCTAATTTTTCTCAGGAGCTTGTCTGCATTCAAGACCAACCCATCAATCCTTAGTTTCAGCCATATCAAGAACCTGAACCAAGTCATCAGACTTTTGAACAATCATGGTAGCCTTCTTGGACTAGGTATCTCGGTTATAAAATGTTGAATCTTGTTAAGTCTACCCCTCCCAAACCAATTCAAAATCAAGAAGCAGAAGAGATAGCAAAATCTGAACCAATCAAGATCCCAAGTTGGTGTGGTGGATGAGAGCAAAAGGTTAAAGAGCCCAAACCAGTCAGAATCCCAAGTTTCAGTCCAGCAGTTGAAGGCTCTTACAGTCTCTTTTCTGCCACCAAATCAGAAAAATTAGAAGTGGAGCAAAAGGATTCTGTTGTTTGTGCTGCCCTCCTAGCTGATTATAAGAATGATGCATATGAAGAGGATGCTAGTTCACACCTAACACCAAACCCTTTGCATTTTGATTCATTTGAAAAAATTTCTAATGTTGTTGACAAGATGCATGAAAGTAGGGTATAGAGGTCGTAGGACGAAAGTCTTCGGTTGTAAAGATAGCATGCCCAAGTTTCATCAGAGAAAACACTGCATGAGGAGGAGGAATATGTTGTCTTGTTCAAATAGTTACCTTGTTTTGTTCAGCTGGATGAAGAAAACATGCTTATACTAGAGATAATAGTTTTAGAATAGCATGAGGATCCTCAACAATACAAGGAGTAGCTAATTGAAGCTAAGCAATTTGACAATGGGGCCTTGGATCAAGAAGAAGAGTGTAAGCCTATCGTGGAACTTACACAACTGGTTGGAAGCTGTCATGAGGTAAAGGACATCCCCTTTTCATTAAAAAATTAGGAAAATTGTGAAGAAGATTTTCTTAAGGTCTCTGTTGCGGACTTAGTTAATGTGTAAGAGATTGGTGTTGAGCCTTAGTTTATAGTTGATTTGTTTGATGAGCTTCCTAACTTTGAGTGTCAAAGGGAAAATTTATTTATAGTTAATTCTATGTAACTCATAATTGATTGTCTGTGAATATTTTTTTCCTCTCAATATTGTTCATTTCTTTACCTCTGCTAAGAATTTATTAGATTTGCGTAAATGATCAACTGTATTTCTTTATTTTGTGCATTTTCTCAGTTCTGTGAGAGCTTTCATATTCAAACCTAGTGTATCACCTCCATTAATTTTTATTTTTACCCCTCTTCTTCTTTTCATAAATGGTGGATAGATTAGGTTTAGTCTTAGGAATAACTAAATCTCTTATTCAATAATGGAACTATTCTCTCTCTAGAGATTTGATCTCCCTGTAGGGTCCTACACTTGGAGATCATCTCAATGTTTCACTAGATTGTTGGAGCCCTAAAAGCCTTCAACACAGGGTGCAAATCCAAGTGACAATAGGTCCCACCTTTAGTGTCTTACCAAAGACCTAGAGGCACATGACCTGTGCAACCCAGGACCTCCCAAACATCAATGGTTTCTTATGTTCCTCATGCCTCTTTGGAGTCTAGAGGAAAGCAGGCCATGGTGTAAGGCCCTTCCCCTTCAGTCCCTTAGTCCTCAGTGGTAGCCTTTATTCCTCCATCCCCTTTAGTGCCTAGAGAAAGGAAACCCATATTGAGAGACCCTCCTTCAACAATACCCAAACCTTTGGTGGTTCCTTATGTTCCTCTGCTTGCTCCCACAACAATGGAAGGAAAAGAGCACATGTTGGGAGACTCCCTAGTTCCTCCTTCAGATGCTCTGAACCACTCTAGACATAATCAACTTGTGAGAGATTGTAAGCATTGTCATCATACTACAGCTCATGAGCATGTGTCCAAAAAGGAACTCCATTCCTCTCTAGTGCAGCTGACCCCTAACCCAACCCCATTGCATCAACATAATTCTCTCCCATCTCCCACTCCTACCCCTCCAATTTAGCTAAATGTCAACATCACACCTAGTACCATTATCTTAGAGCCATTCCCACTACAACATACCCAACACCATGTATTCCCTAATGTCTTACATCTTGCTACCATAGACATGGGCATTCCACCACTGCTGCCTAAGTGCAAGCATGGGCATTATCCCACCCCATCCTTTTAAAGACCCAAGCGCATGCCACCCTTGTTACCACATAGTCCTTTTTCTTCATCTATCTAGGTTGTGGAGACTTCTACTCCACTAGTGGCCACCGATCTTCACAATCCTACTATCAGCATTGAGTAACCAACTATTGTCATTGATTCTGATGGCAACCTAGATCCATTTCCCCCAAGGAAGATATAAATTTAAGTCCATGGAAGAAATACAATCCCTATCCTTGATAGTCACATGATCGATGGACCTTGCCTTTAGTGAGTTCTGCCACGACCCTCCCTTTGATATTGATCCTTCATGTGATGAACTAGGCACTATGCCTAGAACTACCCTTGATGTGGTTCCTCTAGTGGCCTATCCTCCATCCCTGTATAATGAGCAAGATTGGGAGGCGGATGACCTGCTAGAGCCTAACCCTTGAGTGCAGTCCCTTCATTCATCTATGTTTATTTATGGTTTACCTGGGTGTTTTGTAATCCCCATATCTAAGTATGGCGTGACTTTTTATTTGTTAGCTAGATCCCTAGATGACCCTTGATGCCCTTGTAGGCACATGGATATAGGGGGAATGGAAATGTCATGATATTCCTCTATATGTTGTGTTTGAAAATTTTCACATTTTTCTAATGATGCAAAGTGTTCGATGATTTAGCATCCTTCCATGTTAACCCAAAATATTTATTTTGTCTTCTTGTGACAATTCTTCCTTTGTATTCATAGTTCTATGTGCTTAGGAGGATGATGACAATTACAAAAATTAATTACAAAAATTGTCCCACATAGATCATGCTATATATTGTACTGACTCCAAGCATGTATATCCCTTTAAGACTGATGTCGCTTGTCTTATGTGACACCTTGTTGCATTGCTCAATGTCATACCATGCTTACACAAGCCTTTGTGTACCATGTCTGCAGCATCACCTTGGTTGTCCTACTTGGGGGAAACCCCTTCATGAAGTAGCTCTTTGGAACATATCCTTTAGCCATATGCTTCCTCAAATCTCTCGTACCTTATTCCCTTTTTTACCTTAAAATCAATTGCTCATCCAAGATGTAAGCAATTATTTTAAGGTGGGGGCATACATTTGCTATCTCTCACACTACACCAATGGTATACTCTCTATAACACTTTTTATAGCATATGTGGTCCTAAGTAGACACACTTTTTTAGACTGACCACCTTTATCTTGAATTACCTAGCAGACAATGGATCTTGCTAGTCATGTAATCTTTAATTTTTTTGGAAATGTAGCGCACCTAGCAAAGCAATGCTAGTTTGTGATGCATCATTTCCTATCAACATTTCCCATAAGCCACCTAGCAAACAATAGACTTTGCTAACTCTAGTGACCTATCGAAGCTTTTCGGTATAGTTCATAATAAACAACAAACTTTTCTTGCTTTAGAACCATACCCTTGTATTTCTTCCTTCTTTGTGTGTTTGTATTAGCTTAATGTGCATTAAACCATATTATTTGTTAATTGCAAGGGTTTTGACAAATAATATTCAGTCTAAACCTCCTTTTATTATCTTTATATATGCATGTGTGTCTAACATCTATTCCATGTGTAGATTTTTTGACCTAACACTATTGTTTAGTGGAATCCTAAGTTGGGGGTTTCATTTGTCTCACTTAGTAACACTCTGGATCCTCTACAATACTCATAGGTAGAAAGGGGTTGCTCTTTTTTTTTCATATTATCTACTTTGGCTTGCATATGCCCATATCCATACATCCACTATAGTGGGGGCTAAATGTAGCATCATAAATTGTGCTCACTCACAACTTCACACTTTACTTGGTACTCACTTAGTGCCCACTCCCTTTGTGTGTTTTCTGAATGCTACTTTGACCATCTCTGGTTTCTATACCCCAAAACTGTAAAAGTACCTTAGCCTTGGCAATGTCTTGAGTGATCTAGCCTATTTTAGAACTGAAGTTGCATGGACCCAAGTGCTAAGTGTGGATATTAGTACCACACGCTAGTGTCCCAATAATGTTTTCTAGTTCGTCACCCTTTTTTAGAAGGTGCATTTTTTCTTGTGTGGCACTCTGATGTTTTCCTAACGCCTATCCATGCCCAAATAAATCCTTTCCCAACTTTTCAATCCCTTTCCTCTTCTATAAAACCTTTCCACTTTTCCATTCAAAGCATTTAAATCTTTCTGTAGAAAAGCTCTGCTAAATTTTCCATCAAAATCTTTCTATAGTGAAGCTTTGTCGAAATAACTATTGAGCTATTATTTTTCTTGCCTCCTTGCTATTGCATGTTATCTTTCTATTGCAGGTTATTGATAATCATCTATTGATGTGATTCATTCGCATACTTTGTGTTATTCAAGAAGTTCTCATTCAAGATTACTATCCTCTGGAAAACAAAGCCCATTTTGTTCCCTTACATGGTAGTCTTCCAAGGAGACTCTTGTAATCCTTTATCAACCCTTTATCTATTTCATTTAGATTAATATTCATATTTTTATTGAATCTAGTTTCTTTATTGCAATCTTGTTTGTCACTCCTCGCCACAATCTTAGATACACTTAAGATTCAAAGCACACACACACACAAGTGTGTGTGTGTGTGTGTTGTTGAGATAGAAACACCAAAAATGATGTTTGACTGAGCCAAACCTCTATACAGCCCAAACTTTTCCCCCTTTATTGTGATTGCAGGTCATGTAAGAAGAGGTGCCGAATGCATGAGTGTTTGTCCTCTCTCTCCCTTTCCTCGTCAGTTATTCTATTTCATATTTCTTACATCATTCTTATTTGTTTGTCTTGTCTATCAATTTCTGTTAACTAATAATTATACTTGTTGTCAACAAGGATTTGTTGAAATCCATATAGAGCACCTAGCGTAGATGTCCATTCCTTATGGTATCGTCTTGGATAGTGGAGTCCACCTTCTAGTGGCAAGTTCCTTGAGATCTATGTTTTTCATGTCTATACTTGGATTTGTGAATTTTTTTGTTTATCTTTGCATTTCCCCTATTTTTCTCTAGTATAGTAAGTTTAATCAATAATGTTTAATCATTCAATTTTGATTACAACAAAAGGATATAGCTCATGTAGTCTTACTTTTCCTAATTGGATAGTAGTAAGGAAAAACACCTTCACTGGCTAGTGTCATAATGTTCAATAGGAATTGGTTCTGATTAAGGATAGTTTAGTTAGAACCATATTTTCTATTATACACTTTGATCATGAGAGCAACTAGGGTACATATAAAGCTCAGGGAATTCAAAATTTGAAAGCAATTGTGCCAAAATATCTATCAAAATTGAATATATATGTGATCATTAATTGACAATCGTGCGCCATTAATGTAGCTTATAAAGTGTGTTGCACATATGCTACCTAATGTTATCATTGATGTCAACACTCAGTTTGGAACACTCAGCTTGGATGCTTATGTTGATGATATACTATGATGGTGTGCTAATAGTGATGATTGTTAATGTTCATGGCTAGATGTCATGCCTTGTTCAATGTTAATTGAATTTGTGTTAAGTATGCTTGTCGTCAGCAGAGATGATATCATGATGATATATTAAGATGGGAATTAGAAGCATTAAGATGATGATTAGAAGTAATTCTGAGGTTGAAGGGATGATGTTGATGATATGTAGCATGTTGTAAGCTTTCTCCTATTGTTCCTAAGAAAGTATGTGTTGCTACAAGAAGACTCTGGTCTCTGGATGTTGGTGAAGTTTTGTCTATAGGAAGTTACCTAGAAGACTGCCTAGTAAAATGCTCTGCATTCCTCCACATTTGAAGATAAGCTCATGTGGTTTAGAAGTAGAGTTCAGTACATTGTGAAGGTGTTATATCCAAGAGGTCAAGCCATTATACCTTCAGCAGTGAAAGTTACAAGTGACAGAGTTCTGGTTTGTGCCTCTGGAAGAGTGAAGTGATGATGAAGGCTTATTGGAATGCTTCGTATTCCTCTGGGCATGAAGATTTTCTCATGCAGTTTTGTGAACATGATCAAATATGTTCAATGCATGATAATTTGCAATATCAAGTGATTTGGTTGTGCACAAGTTCAATTTTCCAAATGATAGTGAGCTACAAATAGTTCTGGATGCCTAATTGTTCTCCGAATACATGTTGAAGGTGTGCGCCAAAAAGTTATTGTTGTGCGGAGTTCAAGGAGTGTTTGGAGATGTTGTGTGGGTCATATTGACTCATCTAGGAGAAGAACAAGTAATGTTTAATAAACCATGAGTACCGCTAAGATTGTAATGACTGATGTGCTACAAGATTCATGTTTTCTTGCTTAAGGGAAACCTAATTGAATTTTGTAAAGTGTGCGGATGTTATTCTATGAAGGATGATACTATGAAGGATGCTCATGACTAGGTTAAGCATGTGTCAGAATCTACAAGGCATGTTTCTCTTCCTGGAGTTGCGTGTAGTTCATGTTAAGGCTTGCCCTACGTGTTTCATATTGTGTGATCTTTGGCCGACTTGTAGTTGTAATATTCTTGTTGTCTCTGGCTGACTTGTAATGTAATCAATGTAATATCATGTATATATTGTAAACCTAGTTGATCTAGGTAAGGTATGATTGCAAATAAGAGTGTGAAGTGAATATGGTGTGTAATGCATTATGATGTGCAACTGAAGGAGAAAGAGAAGAAGCAATAAGGCCTATCTCGATTCATCTTGAAGACATTTTTCAGATAGGAGGGAAGTGAAGAATGTGTCTAACTAATTGCTGGAGGTACTGAACCAAAGACAAAACTTCTTGAAGGCTGAAAGTAGTGAGTTAGTAAGCTACAGAGAAGACATTTGAAGAAGTTGTAGATGTTGTCAAAGAAGAAGAGCAATTATCAAAAGAGCAGTGTCGAAGCAGAAGTGCAATCATCAAAGGAGTGAGCTTCATTGTGAGCTTCGGGCAATAGAAGAACTGTCATGTTGTAATCATCTCTAAGTTTATTCTCAGTTTAGGGAGTAGTTGTTTCCTTGGATTTTATCCGTAAAATGACGTCTATAGGGAGTTGTAGGTTCCTTGGGAGTGACCCTAAAACCTTTCTTCAAGGAGTAGTAGCTTCCTTGGGTTGAAGCCCTAAAACAAAGTCATCAGGGAGGAGTAGCTTCCTTGGGTTGTAGCTCTAAAACAAAGTTATAATTTTTATAGCAGTGAGCTTCATATATTGTAAGTTAATCCTCATCATGGTTTTTTCCCTTTTGGGGTTTTCCACGTATATGTGGTGTTAGGTGTTGTTGTGCATTGTGTTGATCTTTTTTGTCTTTGTTAATGCTATAGAGTTTAAGTTTTGATTTACTCTGGAGGATTTAAGATTTGTTTGGATACTGATTCACCCCACCTTCTCAATATCCAGGTGTATTCAACAAAACGTGGGTGGAAATCTGTGCAGAACTTAGACTTCGAAACTTGGTTCCAGAAAACCAAAGTTCCCGAGCAACCCGAAAGTCTGACACAAAACAAAGGAAGAAACGTGGGGTTAGAGATTCAAAAAGAATCGAAACCTTAAAGCTAAGTTCCGAAGTTCCAAAATTCTTTGAAAACTCAAACTTTCGTGACAACACAAAAATAAATGTCAGGCTGAGAACCAACGCTGAACTTGACAACCCGGGGGTTTGAGAAACCCCAAAACCTAGAACAAAAGGCCCAAAACTCTAAGGGAAAACGCCAAAAACAAGACTAAGGAAATCTTATGTTCGTAAGACTTGCACCGATAGCAGATGTTGAGAAGATTGATATATTGGACACGGTAAGAGTGACGGGTTGGACCAAGCTGAATGTCCATTGTCTCCTTGAGGAATTGACAAGAACGATGCATATAACACCTTACTTACATGTTCGTTTTGGTTTCTCTGCATCGTTCTTGTCAATTCCTTGTTTACGAGGAGACATGCTATACGGCTTGAAGTAAGCGACCACTATAGCCGGCCCTGTCAACATAAACAGTCAGCTCGTTAAGCACAAGGACGGGCCATTTAATCTCTTCCCTGCAATATTGGATTTCGTATATATTCGTTTAAATTGCTTGCAAACAAAAGGTGGTGTGCGTTGACATTTGGGAAGCTAGGATGAGAATAGTAATACGAAATACGAAAGGGAATTCCTTCCATCGAATTTTGCTGTGTACAATTATTCTAGCGATAGGTTGCTTTTTGGAAGGAAGCTATGGTTTGGGAGTTGGTGGGCACAGTGGGATGCCAGCAATTCTCAGGAAGAACCAACCGCGCGGTAGTTTTCTGGAGAAGTTAAAGAGATCTGGAATCACTAATTTCATGTTTCAAATTAAAGTATGGCTTAGTGCTGATCTGGGATCAGCACTAAAGCACAACCCGGGGAATGGGATTGACAAGATTTTTATCTTGTTAATTCCGTCCATATAAGACGTCGTCCTCCATAAATTATTCACATATTCGTGAAGTTGTCTGCATTGTTGTTGTAAATTCCGGGTCTCGTTTGTTCTTGTCAATTACGTGTTTATGAGGAGTTATTTTCATTATTAATTCCGTCAATATGATAGATTTCCCTTTAAACAATACGGCTGAAAGTATATGGTGTATAATTGTTTAAACTGTTTACAAAAGATATGTTTGCGTTGACATTTTTGTTATTACCTTCCATCCGGCTAAAAGTATATAAATGATTTTGATAGATTTCCCTGAGATATAAAATTTGGGATATATTCGTTTAAATTGTTTACAGAAGATATGCTTGCGTTGAAATTTGGGAAGCTAGGCTCAGAGTAGTGTTGTGCAGAGGAATACGAAATGGAGTTCCATCCAATGAATTTTGGATTTCTGTGTAAAATTCTGCTTGTCAACGTTTGCGTTTTTTGAGGGAGGCTGCGCTTTGGGAGTTGGAGGGCATACTGGGATGCCATCAATTCTGGGGAAGAATCGACTGCGTGGTAGTTTTCTGGAGAAGTTAAAAAGATATGGAATCACTAATTCTCATGTTTCAAGTCTAAGTATGGCGTCGTACGAGGAACACAACTATACCCAAGTTATAGATCATTTTGGATACACGCCAGAGAGCTATCAAACCTTTCCCCAACGATATTTCATAGACAAGTCAAACTGGGGAGGCGCTCAAAACAATTGTCCCATATTTGTATGGTTGGGTGCGGAAGATGACATTACATACCACTTACCGGAGGCCATAATGATAGATCAGGCTACTAACTTCAGAGCTCTTGTGGTGTATATAGAGGTAGTATTACAAATTTCTTATCAATTCCGTATTATGTGCTTCTTCTTATATTACAGATCAATTTGAATAAGTTCAGTACCTTTTTTTGCGCCTCCTGCTTTGATAAGTATGTATGTTATTAGGGCTAATTGTTGTAAGGTATGCAGCACCGTTATTATGGGACATCATCACATCCACGCAGGCCTTGGCCGATTATGCGGCCGTCATTGTCGATTTGAAGAAGACATTGAACGCTGAGAATTGTCCTGTCGTCGTGTTTGGTGCATCTTATGGTGGAAGTAAGTAGAATTCCTCCCACATGAACGAATATTCTCTCTGGTTGAAGTAAATAGTATCGTGCAGTGCTAGCTGCATGGTTTCGCCTCAAGTATCCGCACCTAACAATCGGCGCCCTCGTATCATCTGCACCTATCCTTTACTTTGACGATTTCAGAGTATGTTCATTAATCTCATTCAGCTTAACCTCACCGTTATTATCATTAAATTTGAATTTTGAGAATATGGTGCAGAATGTAAGCGACATCTGCTACAGAAGAATTAATGAATCGTGGGATATGATGGACAAAATCGCGTCTAGCCCTCAAGGCTTGCTAAACCTAAGCAAACTATTCAACACTTGCGAGTAAGTAATAACAACGCACTCTTCATACCTTATTTTAAGCATACGTGCAATCAAAATCTCTTTGACTGTGCATTCCTGCTGCAGAAATATTACTGATAAGGGCGCCCTGTACGAGGGCGCGGCACAGTACCGAAACCTTCTCACGATACCGATTTTATTGCTTATTAACTTAGTTCTTCGATGTAACCTGTTCTTACTGCAGATCTGCGAAGTCATGAATGGCCAACCCGGAGATGTAGACACTGTTAGCAGAATAGCTGCTGCAGCAAAATTCGTAAAGGGAATTGAAATCCTATGCTTGGATTTGAATCCATTCCGTTATCCCGGCTGGGACTGGCAGGTCTCTGAGAATTCTTTCTTTTATTAGAACGAAATGAAATTGGGCTGCCCATCTAACAGTTTTTCTTAATCCGCAGACTTGCACTGAAATGGTGTTTCCAATAAGCAATCCTCCTGGCACGACAATGTTACCACCCTCCGTCTTTGATATCAAGTCCTATTCCAGGGAATGCTACGTTCAACTCGGAGTCCTGCCACGCCAACACTGGGCAACAACTGAATTCGGAGGACACGTATGTAAATTTTAGTTACAGGTAAACAGACGTGACAATTTGGTTTGGGATTGATTTTTATTAAGATAGCGTTGGTTATAATTAACGTGCAGGACATAAAAAGAGTGTTGAAGGATTTTGGAAGCAATATCATTTTCTCTAATGGGTTAAGAGATCCATGGAGCAGTGGAGGGTAAGCGAATCTTCTTCTGAGATTTCATGCCCATTAATCTTTGTATTATTTTTTACCTTGTTGCCAATTTAGTTAATCAGCCATGTTGTGAATGGAATTTCAGTGTCTTGGCGAATATTTCTGAAAGCATTGTAGCTATCCCCACCGAAGAGGGTAAGTTGGTTCAGATGTTTTATATTTATTTTTCAATCAAATAGAAATAGTATTATCTTATAAGAATTGCCTGTCACGCAGGAACGCATTGTCAAGACGTTGCTCAAAGTGCGATTGACGATCCAGTCTGGCTGAAAGAACAACGACGGAAAGAGATAATGATCATCCAAAAATGGATTAACGATTATAAAAACTAATTTGAATTGTTTATCCCATCCAACGTCTTCTCCATTTAATAATTTTTTAATGAAGCGTCCAATATATCACCCATTCTAAATTAATATCCTTTTAAATTAATATCCAATCTAAAAAAAATAAAGGAACTTTAAATTGAAATTATTGTTGCATTGTGTGTACGAGAGCATTCATTATAAGGAAGCACATGTAGACATTAAAAAGAGTGAAATTCATTTATTTTATTTTTTTTACATTCACCTTAGTTTTGTTAATAAATATTTTGTTTTTGGGTTACTATTAGATACACAATATCATAATATGTGAGTGCATAATGGAATATTTAATATTAGGGGAAATAGTTAAATATATCGTTAGGTTTTAAAGGAAAGGGTAATTATATTAATATTTTTCTTACATATTAGGGGTAAGAGTGTGGAATGCATTGGGGTTTAGTTTAAGGGATAGGAAGGTTGGAAGAAAGTATTAATTTATATATCTTAACTTTTAGCTTTCATGAGGTCAAGAAGAGGAACTAGTTATGCTATCGATATAAGGATTGCATACAGATTTTGTTAGTCCTACATTGATGAAATGATGAAAGTGTTTGTACACCATACAAGGGATACATGTTTGAATCAAAAACATAGATTTGACATATGTACAAATTCTAGGACAACATATTAGGTAAATAGGAAATGACTCTCTCAATTGGCATCTACCATTTGAGAGTCCCAAACATCAGATTTGTGTTTCACTTGGTAATGATAAGAAAAAAATCTTTACTTTCCTTCACCATTTTATTTTTTTAGAGCTTAATAGAGGCCTTGTTTAAATGATTGAAAGATGATGATGTTAAAGAGAATATTTTTAATTTTGATGGATAGATATGATATGGGAGAGCAATTACATTTCTAGTTTCTTGCAGTTTACCCTATGTACAAGTATTAGTTTATTTTCTCAATGCAAATGTCTAAAGGAAGTCAAACAAGACTATGTATTCATATCATATAGTTAGTTTTTAATTATATATTCCATTGTATGGATCAATGCCAAATAATTATAGTATGAAAATATTTTTAATGTATTTTATCTCCATAATCTCCTATGGAAATTCATCCATGGCTTTTCTTTGAAAGTTGGGTTTGACGGTGATGGAAATGAAATATTCAATTACATGTACAAGGATTATAAATAAACAGGAGTATAAAAATGGAATTAAAAAATAGGTATCCAAGATATATGATAGAAGAGGTGATGTTAATAATTACATATTAGGAGGGTTATTAAAAATTTAGGATGTAGGGGTTGAAATGAAAATATCAATTTTATTTTAGCTTCTATGATCAAGAGTGATATAGGACAAGTTTACTAAGTGAATTTGATGTAGAGCACCCATGAACATGCCTCCCCATCCAATGCCAACTTCAAATTTGAAACTTAAATCCCTTATAAATGCAAAATACAGTCCTAGTTAGCCCTCTAGGTCTTCAAAATTGAGTTTTTTCTGTAAATATGCATTCACATGTGCAAAAAAAAAAAAAAACCAATTTGAATAGATGAAATATTTTGGGATAGACCTACAGTAGCAATTTTGGCTCTTGGTGAGGTCTCTAACTTCCAAAATGCAAAATCTCACTTTTTACCCTAGGTAGGATTTTGACAGGCTGAAAAGTAACAATGGTTGTTTTCCATGGTAAATTTTTGTTTTGAAACCTATAACTTAATTTTTCATGTCTATATTTATATTCCCCACCTCTAGGAACAAGTTTGAGGTTTGTAGGTCAGCTACAACTTCTGAAAATTGAGATATACCAGTCCAAAAACACAAAAATGCATTGGTAGAACACTGTCATGAAGAAATGAATGAATATATTTTTTCCAATGAATGATATGGGTCCATTTCACCTAGATAATGATGAATAACTATGGTATTATTCTCCATATACAAGGAATCAACCTAAAACATTGAAAATCTCATCTATTTGCCAATCTTGAGGCATCAAAAATCTTGTTCACACCCTACTGGCATACTTGCAATACACAACCCAAATTTTCCACATGCTCACACCTAGAGATTGATGAAAAACATTATATTAAACTTCATAAATAATAAAATAATCTGAAATGCTTTGAAACTTCCCCCATTAATAAAATTTTGAGGTCTAAACCCCTACTACAAGATTGCCAACACATTACTTCAGTTTTCATTGAATATATCTGCAAACTCCAACCATGTTTACAAAGGAACCTGACAAAACAATTTTCTTTGATATTTTCTATAGCTTTTCTTGAGTGCTTGAGGCTCTCTTATGTTCACACACACCTCTTGTTTCCCACAACTTCCTTTTTTTCTCTTACATGCTCCTAGGAGTAGTTATGTGCTCCAAAAACCTAACCTAATTTGGTAACTCACTTACAACCCCACTTGGGTGGGTTAAGAGGTTCATTATAATATTATTTTCCCTTTCACAATATTTTCAACCTCCTTAAATAACATTACTAACTTTTGATCTCGTAGGACTCCTTAACAAATTCAAATATTTAAACATAGTCTTTTGGAAGGAAACTCCTCTAGACCTTATTACATACTCAAAAGGATCCCATTGAGTGGGCACCCATGCTAAAACACCAAAATGGACCTCTTCATGAGCTTTCATATCAAAATCTAAAACTTACATTTTCAGGTTGCTAGGTGCTCCTGCATCATACTCCCTAGGTGGGAGAAATTTGAATTCCATCTCAAATGATGGTCTTCCTTTTTTTTCCTCTTTTTCTAATGGTGTTGCATTCATAGCTGTTGTCTTTGTCCAACTCTGAATCTTGCTTCCTTATACGTGTCTTCATATTGTCTCTTTTCTTGTGGCTTTCTTCCTTAGCATAGTGTTGTATCTTTCTATCTCTTTCTCTTCTCAACATATTAGTTTTCTTGTCTTCTTATTCTTCTCACCTGGTCTATTTACACCCCTTTCTGAGTATTTTCACCTTTGAACTTCTTTTTGATACCTCACCTAGGCTTCTTTCCTTTTTGGTCTTGCTTGGTCCTTTAACACCCAAGTCCTTATTTTTGAATTTATCTTATTCGTAAACTTATCTTTTCTCTTTCACCATCTTCTAACTTTCTTCTTCTCAGGAGATAACCTATCAAAACTTCAATACACACATTTGTACCAAAATTTTGTTAGCATGAACAACTTCCACAACTAGATCTTCCTACTCTGATACCAACTAATGCAAAGCACCCATCCACATACCTCCCCATGGAAACTTCTAATTTGAAATTTAAACCCCTCAAAAATGCAAAATATAGTCCTAGTTAGTCCTCTAGGTCTTCAAAATTGAGTTTTTTTTGCAAATACGCACTCACAGGTGCCAAAAAAATTAAACCACTTTGAATAGATGAAATATGTTGGGACAGACCTACAACAACAATTTTGGGTCTTGGTGAGGTCTCTAACTTCCAAAATGCAAAATCTCACTTTTTACCCTAGGTAGGATTTTGACAGGCTAAAAAGGAATAGTAGTTGTTTTCCATTGTAAATTTTTGTTTTGAGACCTCTAACTTAGTTTTTCATGTCTATATTTATATTCCCCACCTCTAGGAACAAGTTTGAGGTTTGTAGGTCATCTACAACTCCTAAAACTAGAGATTTACCAATCTAAAAACACTAAAAATGTATTAGTACAACACTGTCATGATGAAATGAATGAATATCTTTTTTCCAATGAATGATATGGGTCCATTTCACCTAGATAATGTTGAATAAATATGGTATTATGCTCCATATACAAGGAATCAACCTGAAACATTGAAAATCTCAATTATTTGCCAATCTTGAGGCATCAAAAACCCTATTCACACCTTGCCAACAATATAAAACCAAACTTTTCCACTTGCTCACATGAAGAGATTGATGAAAAAAATTATACTAAACTTCATAAACAATAAAATAATCTGAAATGCTTTGAAACTTCCTCCTTTAATAAAATTTTGAGATCTAAACCCCTACTACAAGGTTGCCAACACATACCTTCAGTTTTCATTGCATATACCTGCAAATTCCAACTGCGTTTACAAAGGAACCTGAAAAAACAAAGTTATTTGAGATTTTCTATAGGTTTTCTTGAGCCTTTGAGGCTCTCTTACATTCACACACACCTCTCCTTTCCCACACCTTCCTTTTTTTTCTCTTACATTCTCTCAGGAGTAGTTATGTGCTCCAAAAATAGAGTTGCATGGACACGGATATGATATCGGATATAGATATGGTATCGGGTATAGATACAACTATTTTTCAAGGCCCCTAATATGGATATGATTGGATATGCCATTCATACAAAACACATATACACACACACATATATATATATATATATAACACAATTTTATAAGCTATTAGAGCTGATTTCCATTACTTTAGAAGCAATCTAGACACATAATGCTACATATTTAGATATACTTTCATCATCAAAGAAAATATAAATATATTGATAGAATCCCATATATTCACTTTCACTTTTTATTTTTAAATAATTAAATATTTACATATATTTTATAATTGAAATAAATTAATAAAAAATACATATTTAAATTAATAAATATTTTTATATATATCTTTAATTAGAATAAATTAATAAAAAATTTCTATGTTTATATAAACATTTTAAATTTAATAAAATAAAAATATAAACATTTTATATTGAAATTTATATATGAAATTTATTAAATAATATATATATATTATAAGAATTTTAAATTTAACAAAGAAAAATATAAAAATATAAATGTAAATTATAAATTATAAATATAAAGTATAAACTTATTACATAAAGCATGTAAACTATCGTGAATGCCCTTTTATATTATTATAATATAAAGTATAAAGTATGTGACTGTCGTGAATGCCTTCTTGATAAGAATATAAAATATAAAGTATAAAGTATAAATTTAAAACAATATATATGCGAATACCTTAATAATATAAAGTATGCAATATAAAGTTTCAAATGACATAAAATATGCCTTAATAATAATAAACCATACCTGCGAAGAACAAAGGTGATCCGGATGTTGCAGGCATGCAAAAAATGTCGTTTGAATTTGAGGATGAAATGAAACCAAACACATTTGAATTTGAGGATGAAACGGAGTTATGAATGGTGTTTGAAAATGCAGATGATACTAATTGCAAACAACTCAGAATATTCAGCAAATAGGAATCACAAGATGTAGTGGATGAAGGAAAAGCTTGATAAAGGATGAACTTTTATATCATATAGCATTTTGAAAAATAACTAGCCGACCAGGAAACTCAGAATTTAATGACTTAGCTGATTGAAACCCTGTATTTTTAATAAATGAAGATCAAAATACAGCAAAATATTTTTGAAGAGCCGTGTCCAACAGAGTCAGGCATGGCTAGGGCAAGTGAGATTTTAGGGCACGGGAAGGTACGATATCCAAGCCGTACCCACCCCATACTACCCGGATCTGTACCAGATACTTAGGTATGCATGCCCTATGCAGGGGGTACCTAACCTAAGTTTGTAACTCACTTACAACCCCACTTGGGTGGGTTAAGAGGTTCATTATAATATTATTTTCCCTTTTACAATATTTGCAACCTCCTTAAATAATATTACTAACTTTTGACCTCCTAGGACTCCTTAACAAAATTCAAATATTTAAACATAGTCTTTTGGAGGGAAACTCCTCTAGACCTTATTACATACACAGAAGGATCCTATTTAGTGGGCATCCATGCTGAAACACAAAAATGGAGCCCTTCATGAAATTTCACATCAAAATCGAAAACATACATTTTTAGGTTGCTAGATGCTGCTACATCAAAAGTTCATCGCATAGTAAACTTCATCATTTTCTTGATGTCTTTCTTGGACATGCAAGGATATGCCCAACATTGATAAAGAAATCATCATGTATAATATTGCTATTTTATCTAATGTGAAACCAGTTAAACAAAATATTCGAAGGATACACCTTAAGGTCACTTTATTAGTTCAAGAAGAAAGAGAAAAACTTTTTAGGTGTTTTATTTTCCTTTTTTTTATCACATGTTGAAGATTTATTTCTTCAAGTGTGTTCATTCAATTATACTCTTGTGAAGTTCATTAATTTTCTATGGACCCTTTTTCATTAACCAATTAATTTCTTATCATTAAATTCACATTATATGTTTATATGCATAATTAAAAAATATGTATATTAAAGCATCTATCTATATCAAAACATCAAACACACATTCAACATATCCCTACATCAACCTTTAAATCATCCATAATGAACATCCTTGATCAATAAATAAAATCATAACACATAAATTTATGTAGTAAAAAATCAATGTTTATGTATGTATGTATATATGTATGTAAAAAAATCATCAATAAATGTCTATCCACCATTACAACAAAATGTGGCATGTCTTTATATAATATCTAACCATGTGTCTCTAATCCATCTATTGGTATGGGTTGATCATATAGCATCTATGGTGATTTTGATACCTATGCAAGTGATTGTGTCGATGGGTGGTGCACTAATGTTCTTGACTTAATCTAAGTCATGGAGACCTTATAGATCACCTCTATATCCCTTATCTCAAGCCTTCTACCAAACCCCACTCTCTCTAAGTTTGCTAATCTTAGCCTTTAGGGCTTGTACTCCTGGGTACTCTAGATAGGGGTCTAGATGCCCTACTATGGTGGTTACTATCATTAGTTAATATATTTTTTATTGTAATACATCTACCCTCACCCATGCCTAGTCTTGTGCGATCTTACTTTAGTAGTGGCACTATCTACTTTCTCTAGATTCTATTCGTATGTAGTTCTCAAATAGAAAATGGGCTCAAATATATTGACATGGCATCTTCCTATGAGCCTCAATAAGTAGTTATCACACAGATCATGTAAATTTTAATTACAGGTAAACAGATGCGACAATTTGGTTTGGGATTGTGAAAATTCTATTGCAGCTACTGATTATTAATCTCCTATCTTATATAGATTATTTGACTGCCAAAAATTAATTCACAACAAATATTGAAAAATAATACAGCTGCAACTTCACAAATAATCACGGAGATAAAAAAAAATATGCAAAATAATGAACACAATATTGTTGGACAAATTGTCCCTAGAAAAACCCCGAAGGGAAAACCAGTACTGCAGATGAGGAATTTTATTAAACTTCAACAAATCAAGAGATACATAAACTGCTTGCCTCTTTCTGGTAGAGCTCCGGCAATATTCTCCTCTAAAAATTCTCCTCCCAGTTTCTCCTGTAGAAATTCCACTACTACTGTCTCCAATGCTATCACTGCGCCCTTTCTCTCACTACAAATCTATTTGCTATTACTGCAAATTTATTTATTTGCTATCGCTGCAAATGTTTTTTAGATGTGTCCTCTCCAAATGCCCATTGATCCTCTTTTATAATCTTCTCATTGAAAACCAATGGCCATGATTTAATCTCAATCAATGGCTAAGATTAATTAGACTCTAACAAACCCTAATGTTTAGAAGTCTCTGGAGAAATCAATTTTCTAGGTATGGAGATGATTATTCTAGTTGTGTTTCTAGCCTCGTAATCACCACCTAAGACTAGAACACCTATCCAAGCTACTTTAAAATTAACTCTCCCTCTTAGCAAGGAAGGTGTTTTGCATAACACCCAACTTATCTCTAAAGAAGATGAATTTCACTTTCCCTAATGCCTTTGTCAAAATGTTTTCTACCTGCTGATCTGTAGGTATATACTGTAGTTGAACAATCCTCTACTATACACAATCCCTAATGTCTATATGCTTAGACCTATCGTGAAACATTGGATTCTCAGATAATTTGATTCAACTCTTATTGTCACAGTGTATCACCATAGTCTGAACCCTTTGAGCAAACAAGGCTACCATCAACTTCTGAAGCCATATAGCCTCACACATTTCCATGCTAGCTGCTATGTATTATGCTTCTGTAGAACTCAGAGCCACAGACTTTTGCTTCCTACTGTACCAAGAGACAACTCCTGATCCCAAACTAAAGTAGCACCCTGAAGTGTTTTTCCTGTCCACTGTACTACCTGCCCAATCTGCATCAGTATAGCCTATCAACCTGATACCATTAGTTCAAGCATATCTGATCCCATACTTGATTGTACCACACAAATACCACAACACATGCTTTGCTGCTGTCCAATGCACTCTCTTTGGCTCAACCATGAACTGACTAAGAGAGTTTATTACAAAGGATATATCTAGCCCAGTGTTGACCAAATACATGTGAGATCCAATCAACTGCCTGTATAAGGTGGGGTCTACATCCTTTTCCTTGGATGAGTCTACCTTTTTTCAATTCATGATCATAGGTGTAGACATGGCTCTGTAATCTTGCATCTCAAACCTCTTCATGATTTCAATGCAATATTTCCCTTGTCCAAGGAAAATCTCTCCATCTGTCTGCCACACTTCTATGCCTAGAAAGTAGTTCATAAGCCCCAAATCCTTCATCTAGAACTCTACTACAAGGTACCTCTTGCACTCCTCTATGAGCCCCAGTGAACCTGTTGAAAACAAGTCATCCACATATAGAACAAGAATGAGAACTTCACCCCCAACCACCAAGTAGTAGAGGTTCGCATCCACCTCACTCTTCACAAAGCTCATTCCCTACAAGTATCTATCAATGCACTCATACCATGCCCTGGGAGCTTGCTTGAGTCCATATAAAGCTCTCTTCAATCTGCACACATGGGTTTCGCTATTGTGTGTTACAAAGCCCTCTGGTTGTTCTATGTATACCTCTTCTACCAATTCACCATTTAGAAATGTTGTCTTGACATGCATTTGATGGATTTGCCATCCCATATGTGTTGCAGGTGAGATTACGGCTCGTATAGAAGTATACCTGGCCACTGGAGTGAATGTCTCCTCATAGTCTATTCCCTCCTTCTGAGAGAACCCCTTGGCCATGAACCTTACCTTGTATTTCTTGATGCTACCATCTACACCGTGCTTAATCTTATAGATCCAGTGTGATCCAACCACTGCCCTATCTATCGGTCTAGGGACAACCTCCCACACATCGTTCTGCACTATTGAGGTATATTCCTCAACCATCGCCTCTTGCCACACCTGTTGCTATGCAGCCTCCTAATAGCTAGAAGGCTCGCTATCTACCAACTGACTAACCAATGCCACATAGTCATTATACCTAGCTGGTTGTCTCCACTATCTACTACTTATCCTAGGAGCTCCCACAAACTCCTGAGAATCCCTATGTGTCTGTTGAACCTCATAGTTTCTACTGCCAACTGTAGAGGATGAAATATTAACCTCCATATCTTCTTGATGCATCTCTTGGATCTGTTGCATCTGTTGTTCCATATTCTATGAACTGTTAGCACCTGAGCTTGTGTTTGTGCTAGTAACTGTACTCGTGCTTCACTGCTCATGTTCTGGTTGATTAATCCTTGGAGCTTCTATTGGCTACTCATTTTGATCATTTGTTGGCAAGTCTCTAGACCTTCTAAATGCCTTGTCCTCCATGAACTTGACATCATACCTAACTATAATTCTCCTGGTCCCTAGAATAAATATTTGATATGCCTTTGAGGTTTTGCTGTACCCCACAAAGTAGCCTATCTCTGCAGTCTGATCTAACTTGGAACATGTAGGTCCTGGAATGTGACAAAATGCTAAACTCCCAAATATCTTGAAGTGACCAACATCTAGCTTCTTCCCTGAGAATGCATCCTCTAGTGTCATCTTGCCCAATACCTTATGTGGAACCCTGTTCTGTATGTATACTATTGTACTGCATGCCTCTGCCCATAAGTAACATGGCATATTCTAGTCATACAACATAGCCCTTACTACCTCTGATATAGAATGATTCTTCCTCTCAGTAATCCCATTCTGCTACGAGTTGTAAGGAACAGTCCACTCTCTCTTGATTCCTACCTTGGTACAGAACTCCTGGAACTCTTTCCCTTTGTACCTACCTTCATTGTCTGACTGAAGAACCTTTACCTTCCTGCTTGTCAAATTCTCCACAAAAGCTTTGAACTCTTGGAAATGACTGAAAACCTCATCCTTGGTCTTCAAGAAGTATATCTAGGTCTTCCTAGAGAAATCATCAATAAAAGTAACAAAGTACTTGTATCCTCTAAGAGACTTCGTCGACATTCGTCCACATATATCTGAATGTACAAGATCAAGAACATCCTTGGATCTAGTGTCACTCCTTGGAAAAGCTACTTTCGCAAACTTCTCCAATAAACATCCCTTAACATAGATCATCATGCTTTGTGCTCACCTCTGCAACACCTATCACTATCTCATGAAGCAACTTACGTGCTCCATGATGTATATGGTCCATCCTCCTATGCCATAGCTCTCCTTGATCTCTAGGATTGCTATTGATCACTAGTGCCTTAAGAGTATCAAACTACAACCTATAAAGTCGACCACTCCTAACTCCAATAGCTATGGGTGATTTCCAATCATTATGCTTGATTAACACATGTGCCCCTCTAAAGAGTACATTGTAGCCTTTATCCTAAAGGATAGATACATAAATCAAATTCATACCCAAGCCTAGCACATGCAGCACATCATGAATGGAAATTGGCTTGCCATTCTCCCTCTAAAATAGAATAGTCCCTCTCCCAACTGGATTGCACTTGGACTTATTCCCCATCTGAATCTGCAATTTGATGTCCTCTTCCTCGTAACTAGATAAGTACTCCCTAACTCCTATCATATGAAATGACGTGCCACTGTCTATATACCAAACACCCTGTGAGGTTGAGCTAGTCAGGCAAGCTATGAGTGCAAACTCATCCTCCATTTTACTAGAAAGCTCATCTACACTTGTTGAAGTTGTCGTTTCCTTCTTGCCTTTCTTTTCATTTTTCTTCCTTTGTGGGCAATCGTTGACATCATGGCCAAACTCATGACAACCATAACATTTGATTTTAAACAAGTCCTTCTTCTTCTCACTTTTTGGATTTGATCCTTTGCTAGACCCCTTCTTCGCTTTCCCTTTTCCTACTAGGGCAACATTTTCTTGTTCCACCTCACTTTTTCGACTCTTATTGTTGGTTCCATTGACAAGACTTAGTCTAAGCTCCTCTTGAGTGAAGTCACTCCATAGTTGATCGCAACTTGGTAGGGTGTCTCGCCCATTAATAACCTAAACAAAGACATCCCACTACTTAGTAAACCCATTTAGGGCTATCCATACTAGCTCATCATCATCTGGTTTATCTCTAATAGCTGCTAACTCATCCTTAACAAGTCTAAGCCTGGTGAGTTAACTTGTAACGTCTTCTCCCTTGTTCATTTGGGTATTCCTCAACTTTTCTTTGAGAATCAGCTTGCAGTTAGTGGTAACATTCTGGTACAAATTCAGAATGGCATCCCACATCATCTTCACTATATCTAACTCTGCAATATGCGGAACAATATGATCCTTAACACCATCAAAAATTAGTGTCCTTGCCTTGGCATCTTCCTTCTTATATGCTAAGAGCTGTGTTGCATCTGTAGGTATAGGTACAACAGTGGTCACATATTCCTTGATACCATTCTCTTCCAGCAATAAAGAAATTCTAGCTTTCCAAACACCAAAATTTGAGGCTCCATCTAATCTGTCTTGATCTCTTAAACCTACTGAGGCCATCTCAAAAGAAAAAATAATAATAATTTTGAAGAGGTCAAACTAGGTTTTATAAACCCTAGATTTATTTATTTATTAATTTTTTCTTTCTCCCTGTACCTGTACTGAGCCTTTTCTACCCTTAGATCTGCTCTGATACCATGTGAAAATTCTATTACAGCTACTAATTATTAATCTCCTATCTTATATAGATTATTTGACTGCCAAAAATTAATTCATAGCCAATATTGAAAATAATACAGGTGCAACTTCACAAATAATCACGGAGAGAGAAAAAACAAAATATGCAAAATAATGAACAAAATATTTTTGGACAAATTGTCCCTAGAAAAACCCCGAAGGGAAAACCAATACTTCAGATGAGGAATTTTATTAAACTTCAACAAATCAAGAGATACATAAACTGCTTGCCTCTTACTGGCAGAGCTCCGGCAATATTCTCCTCCAAAAATTCTTCTCCCAATTTCTTTTGCAGAAATTCCACTGCTGCTGTCTCCAACGCTATCACTGCGCCCTTGTTCTCACTACAAATCTATTTGCTATTACTGCAAATTTATTTATTTTCTATCGCTGCAAATGTTTTTCAAATGTGTCATCTCCAAATGCCCATTGATCCTCCTTTATAATCTTCTCATTGAAAACCAATGGCCATGATTTAATCTCAATCAATAGCTAAGATTAATTAGACTCTAACAAACCCTAATGTCTATAAGTCTTTGGAGAAATCAATTTTCTAGGTATGGAGATAATTATTCCAGTTGTGTTTCTAGCCTCGTAATCACCACCCGAGACTATAACCCCTGTCTGAGCTACTTTAAAATTAACAGGGATTAGCTCTCAAATAGAAAATGGGCTCAAATATATTGACATGGCATCTTCCTATGATCCTTAATAAGTATTTATCACATAAATCATCATGTAAATTTTAATTACAGGTAAAAAGATGCTACAATTTGGTTTGGGATTGATTTTTATTAAGATAGCCTTGGTAATAATTAACGTGCAGGACATAAAAAGAGTGTTGAAGGATTTTGGAAGCAATATCATTTTCTCTAATGGGTTAAGAGATCCATGGTGCAGTGGAGGGTAAGCGAATGTTCTTCAGATTTCATGCCCATTAATCTTTGCATTATTCTTTTACCTTGTTGCCAATTTAGTTAATTAGCCATGTTGCGAATGGAATTTCAGTGTCTTGGAGAATATTTCTGAAACCATTGTAGCTATCCCTACTGAATAGGCTAAGTTGGTTTAGAATGTTTTTTATTTATTTTTTCAATCAAATAGAAATAGTATTATCTTATAAGAATTGAATGTCACGCAGGAACACATTGTCAAGACGTTGGTCGAAGTGCTAGTGACGATCCAGTCTGGCTGAAAGAGCAACGACGAAAAGAGATAATGATCATCCAGTAGTGGATTAACGATTATAAAAACTAATTTGAATTGTTTATCCCATCCAACAATGTCTTCTCCATTTAATAAATTCGTTTAGAAGTGATTATCGGAGCTCTATTATGAGAATGAAGCGTCTAATATAATCACCCAATCTAAATGAATATCCTTTAAAATTAATATCCAATCTAAAAAAACATAAAGGAACTTTAACTTGAAATTGTTGTTGCATTGTGTATATGAGAACATTTATTATGCAAAGGATCATATTTACACATTAGAAAGAATGAAATTCAAATTTATTTTTTAATTTGTATTCACCTTAGTTTTGTTAATAAATATGTTGTTTTTGGGTTATTATTAGATAGACAATATAATGATATTGAGTACATAATGGAATATTTAATAGTAGGGAAAAAGTTAAATATATCGTTAGGGGAAAGAGGGTAATTATAATAATATTTTTCCCTTACGTATTAGGGGTAAGAGTGTGGAATGGGTTGCGGTTCGTTTTAAGGGATAGGAAGTTGGGAAGAAAATGTAAATTTATAAATCTTAACTTTTAGCTTTCATGAGGCCAAAAGGAGAAATTAGTTATTCTACCTATATAATGATTGCATACATATTTTGCTAGTCCTACATTGATGAAATGATGAAAGTGTTTGTACACCATACAAGGGATACATGTTTGAATCGAAAACATAGATTTGACCTATGTACAAATTCGAGGACAACATAGTAGGTAAATTGAAAATGACTCTCCCAATTGGAATCCACCACTTGAGAGTCCCATAGATCAAATTTGTGTTTCACTTAATAGTGATAAGAAAAAAATCTTTACATTTCATCACCATTTTAATTTTTTTTAGAGCTTAATAGAGACCTTATTTAAATGATTGAAAGATGATGATGTTAAAGAGAATATTTTTAATTTTGATGGATAGATATGATATGTGTGAACAATTACATTTCTACTTTCTTGTTGTTTACCCTATGCATATGTATCAGTTTATTTTCTCAATGCAAATGTCTAGAGGAAGTCAAACATGACCATGTATTCACAATATAGTAATTTTTTAATTATATATTCCATTGTAGGGATCAATGTCAAATTATTATAGTATAAAAATATTTTTAATGTATTTTATATCTATAATCTCCTATGTAAATTCATCCATGGCTTTTCTTTTAAAATTGGTTGTGACAGTGGTGGACATGAAATGTTCAATTACATGTACAAGGATCATAAATAAATAGGAGTATAAAAATGGAATTAAAAAATAGGTATCCAAGTATATGATAGAAAGAGGTGATGTTAAGAATTATGTGCTAGGAGGGTTACAAAAAATTTAGGATGTAGGGGTTGAAATGAAATTATATTATTTTAGATTCTATGATCACAAGTGATATATGACAAGTTTGTTAAGTAAAGTTAATCTCATACTAAACTTCTTCATCATTTTCTTGATGTCTTTCTTAAACATGCAATGATATGCCAGACATTGATAAAGAAATCATGTATAATATTGCTCTTATCTAATGTGAAATGAGTTAAACAAAATATTCAAAGGGTACACCCTAAGATCACTTTGTTAGTTCAAGTAGAAAGAGAAAAAAATTTAATGTGTTTTATTTTCCTTTTTGTTCTCACATGTTAATATTTATTTCTTCAAGTGTGTTCATTCAATTATACTCTTCTAAAGTTCATTAATTTTCTATGCACCCTTTTCTTTTTCATTAATTAATTAGTTTCTTATCATTCTTTTTAATAAAAAGGGTGGAAAACACCCAGACATATATTAATTTCTTATCATTATTTACATTATATGTTTGTATGCGTAATATAAAAAATTATGTATATTAAAACATCCATCTATATCAAAAAATCAAACACACATTCAACATATCCCTACATCAACCTTTAAATCATCCATAATGAACATCTTTTATTAATAAATAAAATCATAACACATTAATCTGTGTAGTCAAAAATCAATGTGTCTATATATGTATGTATGTGTGTGTGTAAAAATCATCAAATACAATATCTATCCACCATTACAACAAAATGTGGTCTGTCTTTATATAATATCCAACCATGGGTATCTAATCCATATATTGGCATGGGTCGATCCTCTAGCATCTATGGTGCTTGTGATCCCTGTGCAAGTGATTGTGTCCATGGGTGTTGCACTAATCTTCTTGACTTAATTTAAGGCATGGAGACCTTATAGATCACCTCTATATCCCTTAGCTCAAAGGAATAAGAAGATAAATGCAAATACACTTGATACCTTCACCTTCAAACCAAGTCCTCCACACTTGATAGAATGGAGTAGATGCACCCTAAACTACTAGCTTTGTTCTTCATGATAGACAAGATAGATCTGTTGGTTGCTCATAATTTATGTAGCATGACATTACTATCTTGTGTGATCATAATGGCTTCAGTGAGAATAGGTTTATAAATAATTGATGATGGAGAGATAAGGATTTGATTTTTTCTTTATTTGATCAAAAGAGGAAATAAATCGAGAAGATAAGATAAGATTTGAAAAGATAGAAGGGATTTGATTTTAGTTTTTAAAAATGAAATAAATCTAGAAAATGATGAAAGGATAATTGATAAGTTTATCTAATTAATTTGATACACATGAGTTTAATTTAGGAAATAAATTGAGAAGAAGATGTGATTTGGATTAATTAAATAAATATTTGATTTAATTGATTAATATATGATTTATGATTTAGTTAATTATATACTTATAGATTATTTAATTAACATATAGAAAAAAGAATAAATTAATTAAATAATCATAAATTATTTAATTAATACATAGAAGTGGGAAAATTTACTTAATGAACTTAATTAATAACTATTTAATTAATGTGGAAGAATAATGAAGACAGATGAATTTAATTAAATAATTAAAATTATTTAATTAATGTGAAAGTATAGAAAATGGATAATGAAGCTAGGAAGTAAGGTGAATTTCAGGTGTCTAAACAAGGTACATAGAAACAACTTCCTACATTGATCTAATGAGGAAAGGTTTATGCAAATTTTTATCTCTTACAGTTATAGTTTAAGATGTACATTAACAGAAAGGTAATAATAACATCCAAATTCAAATACAAAGCTCACAACCCAAGATATACATGGGGAAAACCCTTTTGAGTGAAAAAACCCCACTCCAAAACATGCATAATGTATTATCGAATCAAAGGATAATTACAACACACTTGCAATGCAAGTTCTTCTAGGAGTACACAAATGTCGAATAGTTTAGTAATCTTGACAGCATAAAGGTACCTACATATGAACCATACCACTCCAACTCCAAGTATAAGGAGTTGAAGGTAGCTTCTAGAGAAAGCCACAAACAATTTTTGTCCAAAACCACATGGCCCAAATTCCAAGGCTATAAAGCATGCAAATGACACTTGTCTAAGATTCCCTTTCATCTGTTACAACCCTCCATTCTTGGAAACCCTAAAGTTTCCCAAAATAGGTATGGCATATGCTCTTACACACCTTACAATGTCATAGAATCTATAATCTATGACAACTCTTATAGCTGTAAGAAAATCTATCATTTAACCGACTAACAATAGCATTTTCCTCTTACAACTCTATCATAGTCAAACTTGGTCACCTACTTTAAACTCCATGCAAAGATGCCACATGAAACATGTCACACCTATCATAGAATCTCTATTTTCAACTCTTACATGTCATAGATTTTGTCATAGAAATCTATCATAACTTACACATCATAGAGTCTATCATAACTCATGACACATGACCACAAGGTGTTGACACATCACAAAAATCTCTACCACAAAATGGGATGCCTACCTCCTCATATGAGGACAAAAACACATCTAGTGACCTTCCATTTAGGATAACACATCACTGTGCCAACTCCCACAAAGTGACAAAATAAGATTTACATAAAAAATACAATAGTAGGCAAAAATAAATAAATACAAAATTAAGAACTTCCAAAGGTTGAGACACCTCAATTGCCAATAGATTCCCACCCCAACTATATACTATCCTATGCTCCTTCATCTTTCTAATGCAATGCACTAGCCTAGAGTGCAATGGTGAGCCTAACATGCAAGGGTGACCCACACTAGTGTGTCCTAATTTTTGGCCTAAGTGGGACACTAAAATTAGCATTTTTAACCAAATTTTCACTTTTTGTCACTTATAGTAAAGAAATTGTAAATTATTTGAAGATAATATTGATTTTTAAGATTTTGTGTGTAGATTTTAAATATATTTTTTAATTAAAAAAATTTGTCCCATTTTTAAGAATTTCATAATAACTTGTTTCCTATACTTTATAATATTTTTAATGAGTGATATTTGTTCCATAATGCTTTTTTTTTAAATAAGATAAATTCATAATCTCTAAAACATAGACCATTAACACTAATATCTAGTGTATGCAATATTTCTAATAATTTTTGTTGCATATTTTTTATTGCAAATTTTTTAGTTAAGCTTTAAACTATACTTTAGAGTAATTCTACTCCATAACACATAATTTTTTTATATATTCAAATTAATTATTTTTTTATCTGAAACAAGGACATCAACACATAGTGCACAAATATTTTTAGAATTTGTTTCCATGTCTTTTTAATTTTTCCACATGCATCAAATGGAGATCTTTGTTATTTGGTAAAATACATATGTTCACTAAAAAGTAGAAAATATATAGATTTTAATCAAATATATTGGAAATTATACTTTTTGATAAGGCCACTATAAGAGATACTAACCTACAAAATCTCATTTCATGATGACTCTATTTGATAGTCCAACCCTTTCTATAAAAAATAAATTTCTTCTAAAAACTCTATGAGTAGTAAGAGGATGACATCAAAGGGACCTTCAAATGATGGACCTATGAATGAAGGTTTTTCCTTCATTCAAAGTTCCCTTTATAAAGCATTTAAATTTTTTGTCAATTAGGATTGCACCCTAGCTAAGTTAGACTTAACTCTCTTGTTGAAACATGGAAACATTCTCAAGCTATGGGTAACTTATGATGAGAATGAATCTCCAGAGAGGGCTGGTTCCCTTGGCAGATCACCTAGACTAAAATGATTTATCAGAGCAAAAGGATAGAAAGGTAACATGAAATGGAATCCTAAAACCTAAAGGGTGATGCACCAGAACTTCATGGATCTATTCACTAATTTGACTCACAATCTACTTCACAAAGCCTTTTATCCTCACAATTTCACTGAAGGAATGCAATACATAAGTGATTTTCATGAAAGTTTTAAAACTAGAGGTTTGCATGAAGGACAAATAGATATCACAACTTCAACCCACTAACCAGATTAAACATAACACACAACCTGTATTACATGAAACTTTTGCACACAGATTCATAGCAATGAAACATAACAAAGGACCTAATTTTATGATCACAATCAAATATCAAACCAATACTGTAAACATGAGACAAAATGTGAAATAGGAATATTCTGTTGCTTTATTGAAGATGAAAGGCGTATGTAAAAATGGAGGATCTGAGTACAAATCAAGGCTTACAGAACTTTTTACAGTCTGCAAGAAAGAGAGAAGCAAATTTGAATTGCATAAACTAAGTCTCTTCCCCCTATATATAGCCAAAAGAACTTTCTAAAAACCAAGCCAACTATCTATCCAAGAAAAGGAAACCTAAGTTCCATTTTCGAGCCAAGCAGAAAAGCCACAAAAAGAGGTCTAAAAATTGATCCAAACCAAGTAATAAAAGGCGGAAACTTTCCCTCCCAAGTGGGCCCAACTAAAAAGACTCAAAAAATCAAACTCTAACTGGCTAAAACTAAAATAGAAACTTTAGTTTGCCCAGTTTTTTCCTATTTTGCCCAAGGAACTCAACCTTAATGTTATCAATCAGATATGTACCCTATGCTAAGCTATGGACTTAGCTATCTATTGACACATGGGAACACTTCTAGGCCTGTGGGTTGCCTAAACTTGGAGTGAACCTCCAGAGTGAGCTGGTTCTCCTGATAATTTTTTCTAATCTAAATAATTTCAGAGGGAAAAGGGAGAGGATGAACTAAAATGAAAACTAACTTAAATAGAAAAACAACTTCTAAATTTTAATCTATCTGAGAGTTTTACGCACAAACAACCACTTAAACACAAAAACTCTCACAACCTCACTTGGAACACACAATTCAAAAATACTTTGTATGAAGGTTCAATTTGAACACAATCATACAACCTGAATCATATAAACAATTTGCACAACACTTTCACAATAATGAGATATGACAAAGGAAAAATTATTCATTATCACAATGATACATCAAGTCAATATTGTAATTATGAGACAAAAGAAGTGAAATAGAAGGGTTCTGTTGTATTAGACTGGAAGGAGTGCATGAAAATATGACAAAACTGAGTCAAAAATAAATCTACAAACTCACTTCCTATGCTCAAGAGAGAAGAAACAATAATCTCCAACTTCCTGAGAAAGAGCTAGCTTTCTCCAATATATGCCTATCCAAAGATCTCAAAAAAGAAAAGCTAGAAAAGATCCTAATAATAGCCATGCAAATCCATTTTTGAGCTCCTCAAAAAAGCCAAAAAATGAGCCTCCAAAATTCCTCCAAGATGCTTCCAAAACTCTCCAAGAGATCTCCAAGGTGGTCCCACCAAAAAACAAGCTTTGTCTACCCAGAAAAAACTCTAATTTTGTCCATATTTGCCACAAAAGAAAGCAAACTCAAAAAAGAAGATATTGTTTACTTTATTTTGTTTTAATTGTACTAATAATGAATATTTAAAAGCAACTTATAGATACATTGCTTTAAATATCATTTTACAATGATTGTAGTTTTAATTCCTGATTTGTCTCCATTCAATTTTTGCAAAAAATTACAAGGCTTCAATTTCTCCAAGTTCAAGCATATACATAGTTAAAAAAAAAACTATATTGCCTACCCTCCAAATGATATGCAAAAAATATATCTAAGGGCATATGAGGTTTTAAAAAGGACCTTTAAGGCATGCCTTCCATGTGATTTTGTAAATAATGCTAAGGCATATGATATATGCATTCATCTTCAAAGGGGACTAAAAGAGTTTTTAAGGCATAAAGTCTTAGCATTGAATATGTGAAAGGGGACCCTAAGCATTTGACATCATCTAAGTCTTGAGATAGTCATTTGACATGGTGAATATCACACCTCATGGGTATTAGTAAGGCATTTTGAATTAATTCAAATGTGATAAAAATATCACAAAAGAATTAGGGTACTTGGAACCCTAAAGGAAAAGAGACTTTGCCCTAGAATCTCGGGCTCATTTTCACTTTGAACTTTTGAGAGATGGCTCTCTGCATTCGTCGACACCATGCTAGGGTTTGTGGCAAAAAAACCCTTTGATTCTGTAGTTACATTACATTCTCTATGAAGATTCATGTAGGAATGTGAAGGTAACCTCCTTTGTGACAAAAATTGAGCTATTTGATTGATTTCTTTTTTTATCTCTAAGATAAAATTGGCTTCTCAAGCCACGGCTGTGCATTTTTTGATGCCACCTTTGCTCTCTGTATGATTTTCTTATCACTACACTATGTTTCTATACCATGGGCCACCTTGAACGACTAGGGTTTGAAGAAAACCCTCAACTCTCTCTACAGATTTTGATGGATTTCTGAAGATTCTTATTCATATTTTGAAAGGAGATGATGTGGTAAGACCCTTCTGCATATTATCAATCCATTTTCCCATTTATGAGATATATCTCTAGTTTTTATGGCCACAACCTCTATATTTTCTCTGATAAATTTGTTATCTCTTTACCCTTCTATCGATACACTTGTGTTGAGGCCACCATTGTTGATTGGGTCGAGTTCCATTTGAGAGCAAAATGTAAGCAAAAGAAGGAAAAAACCCTCGACTCTGTATATCAGTCAAGGTGAGTTTTGGTTCTCGAACCCTATATCATTTGTATCTCAACATTTTCATATGATACGGCATCTAGACGCCATGACTCTCTTTCTGTCTGTAGTTTCTATACTGGGGCTATGGCCATATACATACTCATTTTCACTATATTGAAGCACGACTATGTTGTCATTCTGAGCAGTTTTAAAATGAAACACTAAATGAGTTTGAGGAAAAGAGTTTTATCTTTTCATTTCTTTCTGTATATGCCTCTTACAAAAATTCAAAGTGGGTTTAAGTCGTGAGAACAAAGTTCTTCTTTTCTACAGGCCATGGCTAGGCTTCAATCTGAGAATTTCTTGCTTGAATAGATTCAAAATCTTCACATTCTTTTATGTATTTGTCATTCTTTTGTAGAAGCATTTGGCTTTGTAATATACACATACATAAACCCTAACTTCCATTTACAATATGCAAATCTATGTGTATCTTGTCTTCTATGACGAAAAAAATATCTTTGGCTGTTACTTTGTTGGCACAAAATGATTTCCTCCATTCATTTTCAATATGAGATCACACTATTCTTTACATCTGTGAAAATTAATTTGGCACTGTATAGGGCTATGGGCTCCATATGCCTTCATTTCTCATTTGTAGTAGCATTTGTAACCTGTTCATTGTTATTGATTGCTTTCATGATAGCTGCACCTCCATGATACTTCATTTGATAGATGTGATACTTTTACTCCTCTGCATTCACTTGAACAATCAAACCTCATCTAAGACATGGCATATTACTTGACATATTGCTGCAACTATAACTTGTGATATACTTTTCACTAGCATTAAACTTGTTATGAGTTTGCATAATATTGTCACTTCATCTTAATGTCAACATGCAAACAACATGAAATCTCTTTGCACCATATAACTGTGACAACATTTAATGACTTCATTTTATTGATAATGCTGTTATGAATTCCCTATGAATGTCACTTGTTGACTGCAACACTGTATCTATGTGAAAGCTAAAGAATAAGTTAAATACATGTTGCTTTGATTAGTATCTCCTGTAGATGCATGTCATATTGAAACTTCATAACAAAACACTTTTTCTTGCTATTCTGGACTGATGTATACATTCTATGCTCAAAAAATGTGTAAGCATTTGATATATGGTTCATTCATATGCCTTCAAGCACACTGTATCCTTACACCTACAGCTATATATGTCATTGAAGTTCCATTATTTGGCTATGATGAAGTATAACAGATGGAATACATGTTATCTTCTTGTGTTCTTTCTCCTAGATATTTGGCTTCATTATTAATCTTGCTACCCCATTTGTATTGTATAATGATGACATGTTGTTTTATCATGTATATGACAGTCCCTTTCTTACATCTGCCTCAGCTGCATGTAATCATTATGAAAGATGTATAAGCCTGTCAATGTCTTTATTTTGTTTCAGACATTATTGAGCAGTTCTGAATGAGCTCAATGTTCACTTATAACTCTCACTTCAGTGTGTTTGAACTGATAACCATAAATGGATAGTGAGCCTGAAGCTCTCACACTCAGTTAATGCAATAGGACAATATGTCTTGATTTCCATGTGTATACTTGTTTTCCATCCCCTCCTAAGAATAAGGGGCAGCATGCTGGGTTCAACCCTTGTGGGAGTCCACTTTACACCACATGCTAAAATGATCTTCAAAATAGCAACATACTTCTTCTATACCTGTACATGAAACAAACGTGTTAGTTTAAAAAACATTGAAGCTGAATGATTGTCTCATTTTCAGTCTCTCTTGTCCATGAATGATTTATATGTATCTAATTCAATATATCACAAATAGTGTATTATGTTTCTACATAATGAAGCTCATGGGGTATTCCATATCTTGAGCTCTAACAAAATCTTCTTTATTCCATGCTAAATCATCAAGTGTTGAGAACCAAAGAGCATTTGCAACAAACATCAACTCAACCAGATCCCAAAAGGTAATGATAGATATGCTCTATCCCGTTTACTTCATTTCTTCAATTGATTAGATGCATAGTATACTTTCTATTATCTATTGATTCAGATATTCAATCTATTCCCACGGTTTGTGTGGGACATTTGATCTATCATATTTTCATTCAATGTAATGTTTATTTCTTTTGTGTATCTCATTTGTAAAATGAATAATCATTGTAGTGAAATGAAACAACTCATCTGTCATGTAACTTTCTGCAATGCAAATGAATGATCAACTGAATCTTTTCCTTCTATCATAATAATGAATACTGAAGTCTTCATGTACCTTAAACTATGCAAAATAATCATAGCAAAAAAATGTTAAAACTTTCAACCTAAAATGAACTTGTTGTACCATCTCTACCAATTTGAGTTGTAGGCAAAAAATGGTAACATTTCTGTCAACTTCTGCTATATGCTTGCTTGTTAAGCATCAGGGTCAGTTGCCTTAAGCTATCCATTGGACATTGAATCATACTCTGCTCATCTTAAACTCATAATTTAACATTGAAACTTAGCACTTCAAGCACTCCAAACAGCAGGAAAAAATAAAACCAAACCAAACTAAAACCAAACTTGAAGGCCCTGGTGGCCAAAAAACATGTGCAACAACACTTAGGGAAACAAAACTACTAAAAAGAAACATGCATGAAGCACTTATTAACTGAAAACACTAACTCTACCCTACTCTAACCAGCCAAAGAAGCTGATCAAACAAACTCATTCACTGGCTCAAGAAAATAACTATCCTTCCTCTACAGTCTATGATACTCCATAAGCTTGTTAGTCAGCCAAAAATGTTGGAGAACAATGAAATCTCTAGCAAATTGCTGCAATACCTTTTTGAGAAGGAAAATGCAGTCACTACCCACCCAACTTGTTTTATGAACTGACCAAATGAGCAAGTAGACTGAGAGTGCTCAACTTGATACCCTCCTTGATGATCTGACTCAATGTCACTATGAGGCTGCTCCTTTTTGTTGACTTCCAACCTAGCTAGATACCTAATAGGACACCCCCTTGATAGCTTTAAACTAGAGAAAAAGCAGTTTGAATGATTAGAAATAACAACATCACCTTTGCTTTGCATGATAGCCCGCCATGTTGCTTCTTGCTTTATAGTCAATGGGCCGTCTTCCTCTGCCAGGGTTTCCAATAGCTCATGAAAGCTATTAAGAGTTGAACTAGGCTCAAAATACTCATTTTTTCTCAATGAGGTACACTCTGAAATAGGAGTCTCTTCTTCCATGAGTGAAGGTAAATGTTCAAATAATGAACTAGCCTCTTTCAACAAGCCATGCATTTGCACATCAACTTCAAGTTGCTCTATGAAATAGAAGGGCAGCTACTACAACCAGTCAAGATCAGGCTACTGGTTAGATTGCTCTATAACCAGTGACTTATTCATGAATACAACCATTTCCACTTTTTTCTTTTGCTATTCCAAGTAACCCTCCTCCATAAATGCTGGCATAACCTTTAAATGTGAGCAGAAAAGTTCAATTTCAGCTTGAAAAAGGTCCTCCTCAAGCTCTCGATCATTCAAATAAAGATTGCTTTCACATATCTGCTCTTGGATCAACACATTATTTGAATGGTCCTCATTGCTATGGTGGTCAAAACTTGATATAGCCATGCCATTTTCACTTTCACACTCAAAGTTAGGAAGCTCATCAAACAAATTAACTAGAAACTGAGGTTCAACACCAATTTCTTGCACATTATCTAAGTCCACAACAGAGACCTTAAGCAAATTTTCTTCACAATTTTCCTAATTTTTTAAAGAAAAGGGGGTGTCCTTTACCTCATCATAGCTTCCAGCCAGTTGTGTAAGTTCCATGATAGGCTTACGTGCTCTTCTTCTTGATCCAAGACCCTGTTGTCAGATTGCTTGGCTTCAATCAACAACTCCTTGTATTGTTGAGGATCCTCTTATTGTTCTAAAACTATTGTCTTTGGTATAAGCATGTTTTCTTCATCTAGCTAAACAAAACAATGTAACTAATTTAACAAAGAAATAGATTCCTCCTCCTCATGCAGTGTTTTCTCTAATAAAACTTGGGCATTCTGTCTTTGCAACCGAAGACTTTTGCCCTACAACCTCTGTACCCTACATTGATTTATCTTATAAAAAAGCATTTGAATTTTTTTTAAATGAATCAAAATGAAAAGGATTCGGTGTTAGGTTTAAACCAACATCCATTGCATATGCATCATGCTCATAATCAGCTAGGGATGCAACACAAACAACCACAACCTCTCCATGTGAATCAACCTCTTGCACTACATGATTTTTTGAAAAAAAATTATCATCTTTTACAAAACAAGGAAGCTCTTTAGTGCAAACACTGAAAGATTCATCATGAGAAGTCTTTTTTTGTTTGATCTTCTTCTGCTCTAACCAATATTGCTCCATAGCTATATCCAATAAATTTACATTTCTAACTTCCTTCATGGTGAATGGGTCTTTTTGTAAGACAATAGGTCCATCCTTATAAAGGCAAATAGTGACAGAACAATCAGATTTATCTGGTTGGGAAACTTGGGGAGTTTCTTGAGTTTCTCAGAGGAAAAGAGGCTTTTCAAGTGGCTAGTGTGCAACTACAGTAGGTTGAACATGATTATTTTCCTCAACTTGCAAGGAGTGAGGGCTTCTAAGACTAGGTATTTTAAGCTTAAGAGGCTGGCTTGAGCAATCAAGGACTTTATTCTACTTAAAACTCAAAATCTCAGCATTAAGAGGCTCATTTTGTCTAGAACTTAGAAATTTATACTTATGCATCTCTTCTTGAGTCAGCTATTTTGGAATGGTAGGAGCTTATTGGGCTCGAGCAAGAAAAAGCTTTGTTTGTGCAACTGCCTCCCTCTCAAGATTCTCTTCAAACTGTCTCTTTCATGCCTCCAACTCCTAGTTAGAATTAAAGGTCTAACAGGGTTGTTGTTCCTATTGTTGGAGATAAGCTTGGTGATCTAACTCTTGCTGCTACAAATTAAACTTTTCATGTCCTTCCTTGAAATTCCCCTTCTTGTTGGTACTGATAACCCTTTATGCTTGCAATCTCTTTCTCAAACTATGTTCTTTGTGCCTCTAACTCCTGCTCATGAAGATAGGCTTGATAATCCAGCTCCTCCTGGTGCTGATTATACTCACGTTGCCTCTTAATATCCTCTATTTGCTTGTTGAAGTCCATCAAGATGTCTTGAAGCTCCTTAATTTTAGAATTTTGAAGTTGATTGGAAGATTGGGTAGGAATGGGTATGGGGTAAGAATCCTGAGTATTTGGACTAAAACAGGCATTATGGTTGCTTGTATATGGCTAGTAAGGAGGCTGAGCAGGGGCGGGTGGGTGGCAATTATATTGTGCATGTTGATTTTAGAAAGTGATGGGATTAGAAACAACAACATAGTTGGTCTGATATGGAAATGGATAAGTGGTATTTTCATAATATGGGGGCAGGTATACATGTTGGCTATGAAAAGTTGACATTTCTACTCATGTAAAAGCTAGAAAATGGAATGAATAAATGATTTTTGTAATATATCGACACATAATCATACTGAAACGAGTAGATTTGAACTCAGAGTTGCCAAATGTGTTTGATTTTCTTCCTCTAAAGGCTAAGATCACTGATACACACACCGAATATCAGCATATATGAACATATTATTAGACTGGAATAGTCCAATCTGTCCCAATATTGTTTTCATAAGTTGAATGCACTAGTTTTGCATGTAAGACCAGAAAGAATAGAGTAACCAGGTATATTATATGAAACCTTTGAAGACTGGAACACTGTTGTATATACCAGAACAATAGCTTAAAATTTGAAAAACTTTTTTGAAAACAAGTTTCAGAGTCCCACCGGGTGTGCCAAAAATTGTTATCAATAAGATATGATCCCTATGATAAGCTATGGACTTGGCTATCTGTTGACACATGGGAACACTCCTAGACCTGTGGGTTGCCTAAACTCAGAGTGAACCTCAAGAGTGAGCTAGTTCTCCCGATGATTTTTTCTAATCTAAATAATTTCAGAGGGAAAAGGGAGAGGATGAACTGAAATGAAAACTAACTTAAACAAAAAAACAACTACTAAATTTTAATCTATCTGAGAGTTCTACCCACAAACAGCCCCTTAAACATAAAAACTCTCACAACCTCACTTGGAACACACAATTCAAAAATACTTTGTATGAAGGTTCAATTTGAACACGATCATACAACCTGAATCATATGAACAATTGGCACAACACTTTCACAATAATGAGATATGACAAAGGATAAATTATTCATTATCACAATGAGACATCAAGTCAATATTGTAATTATGAGGCAAAAGAAGTGAAATAGAAGGGTTGTGTTGTATTAGACTTGAAGGAGTACACAAAAATCTAACAAATCTGAGTCAAAAATAAGTCTACAAACTCTCTACCTGTGCTCAAGAGAGAAGAAACAATAATCTCCAACTTCCTGAGAAAGAGCTACTTTTCTCCAATATATGACTGTCCAAAGATCTCAAAAAAGAAAAGCTGGAAAAGCTCCTAATAATAGCCATGCAAATCCATTTTTGAGCTCCTCAGAAAAGCCAAAAAGTGAGCCTCCAGAATGCCTCCAAGATGCCTCCAAAACTCCCCAAGAGCTCTCCAAGGTGGTCCCACCAAAAAACAAGCCACCAAAAAATAAGCTTTGTCTGCCCAGAAAAAAACTCTAATTTTGTCCATATCTGCCCCAAAAGAAAGCAAACTCAAAAAAGAAGATATTGTTTTCTTTATTTTGTTTTAACTACACTAATAATGAATATTTAAAAGAAAATTATAGATACATTGGTTTAAATGTCATTTTACAATGATTGCAGTTTTAATTCCTCATTTGTCTCCATTCGATTTTTGCAAAAAATTACAAGGCTTCAATTTAGCCAAGTACAGGCATATACATAGTTAAAAAAAAAATTATACTGCCTACCCTCAAAATGATTTACAAAAATAATATCTAAGGGCATATGTGGTTTCAAAAAGGACCTTTAAGGCATGCCTTCCATGTGATTTTGTAAATAATGCTAAGGCATATGATATATGCATTTATCTTCAATGGGGACTAAAAGAGTTTTTAAGGCATAAAGCCTTAGCACTGAATATGTGAAAGGGGACCCTAAGAATTTGACATCATCTAAGTCTTGAGATAGTCATTCAACATGGTGAATAACACACCTCATGGGTATTAGTAAGGCATTTTGAATTAATTAAAATGTGCTAAAAATATCACAAAAGAATTAGGGCACTTGGAACCTTAAAGCAAAAGAGACTTTGCCCTAGAATCTTAGGCTCATTTTCACTTTGAACTTTCAAGAGATGGCTCTCTGAATCCGCTGAGACCATGCTAGGGTTTGTGGAAAAAAACCCTTTGATCATGCTGTTACAATGCGTTCTCTGTGAAGATTCCTGTAGGAATGTGAAGGTAACCTCCTTGTGACAAAAATTGAGCTATTTGATTGATTTCTTTTTTTGATCTCTGAGATAAAATTAGCTTCTCAAGCCACGACTGTGCATTTTTTGATGCCACCTTTGTTCTTTGTATGATTTTCTTGTGACCACACTACGTTTCTATACCATGGGCTACCATGAACGACTAGGGTTTGAAGAAAACCCTTAACTCTCTCTACAGATTTTGATGGATTTCTAAAGATTCTTATTCAAATTTTGAAAGGAGATGATGTGGTAAGACCCTTATACATATTATCAATCCATTTTCCCATTTTTGAGATATATCTCTGGTTTTTATGGCCATGACCTCTATATTTTCTCTGATACATTTGTTCTCTATTTAGCCCTCTGTCGAGACATTTGTGTCTGAGGCCACCATTGTTGACTAGGTTTATTGGGAATTAAGGTGTCTCAACCTTGGTAATTCCTTGTATTATTTCATTGTATTTATTTATTTATTACCTATTATTGTAATTAGGATGCAAATCCTCATTGTCATCTTGTGGGAGTTGGCACAGTTATGTGTCATCCTGCGTGGAAGGTGACCACATGTAAATTTGTCCTCACATAAGGAGATAGGAGTCCCACTTAGTGGTAGGATTATCTTGCCATGTGTTAGCATCTTGGATAGTGTGTAAGGGAATATTGACCAAAACGGTTATGACATATTCATATGACAAATCTATGCTACGCAAGAGTCGTAAATGGAAGATTCTATGATAGGTGAAGACATGTGTCACAAGGTATCTTGGAAGAAGGCATTTTTGGGTACCCCAAGGAGAACTATGACATGTTGTAAGAGAATATGCTATTTTTAGCATGTGTATGATAGATTATCTTACAACTATAAGATATGATAGCTATGACATATTCTATGATAGTTGTAAGGCTCGTAAGAGTATCTGTCATTGCCCAACTTGGGAATAGGTGACCTCTTTTGGATGGGGTGATTTGAAAAGTGTTATGAACATCCTACAGTGTTGAACAAGTGTCCACAGGCATGGATTTTGGGCCATGAGGCCATGTTGGATGCCCATCTCAAGATGGACTCATTTTTGCTTTGTATCTTCTATATAAATAGGTGCTTTTGAAAGGAGATGTAGTATGTGATTGATAGGTATTGTAATGCTGCCAGATTGTCTCTAGATACAAGTGTCAAAGACTCCTGAGAACTTGCAATCCAAGTGTATTGTAAACCATTACAGTTTTGATAATACATTGTACAGGTTTTGGAGTGTGGGGTTTTTCACACGATAAGGGTTTTCCCCATGTTATATCTTGTCTCTCTCTTCTTCTGTCTTACATTCTTGTATTTTTTATTGCTGCAATATCTCCATTGTTGTGTTAAACATTCTATAATTGTAAAGGTTAAAAAGTATTTATACTCCTCTCTCCTCATTAGATTAGTGTAGGAAGCGATTTCCGTACACCTAGCTTACTTTCATTTGGTATCAGAGCTTGATCACCTTTGGTCCTAGTTGTTAGGTAGGGATTTTTTGAGATAATCTTAAGTTGAGTGGGAGCTTTGTGTAGAGTATTCTATAATCTTGATTGTATTAAGGAGATGGCAGGCACATCCGGAAGATTAGAAGTGGAGAAATTCAATGGCACAAATTTTGAGTTATGGAAACTTAAGATGGAAGACATGCTTGTTGATCGAGACCTATGGGAAACCGTATCTAGTATAAAACCAATTGCAATGGCACAAGTTTTGGGATCTCAAATATTGAAAGGCTAAGGGTCTCAAAAGACTCGGTCTAGCTGATTCTGTCCTATTGAATGTCCATGTGGAGAAGACCGTGAAAGACCTTTACAAGAAGTTGGGTGATGTTTATCAGGCAAAATCCCTAGTGAACAAGCTTTTTCTGAGAAAGAAGTTGTATTCTCTAAGGATGGAGGATGGACGATCTATTGTAGATCACCTAAATTCTTTCAACATGTTAGTTGCACAATTGACATTTGTTGGTGTGAAGATGGAGGAGGAGGATCACTATATGACTTTGCTTTGTTCTTTGCCAGACTCATGGGAGCACCACATCCACTTTCAAAATGGATGAAGTGGTATCTTCATTGTTATCTGAAGAAATGCAGAGAAAGTCTTTGAAAGTAGCCAAAGAGGCTCTTGCGGTTCATGGGAGACCCAAGGAGAAAGGGAAAAAGAAGGACAAGAAACCTGAGAAGGGTAGATCCAAATCCCGCAGGAGATCTAAATCTCCTAGAAAGTCTAAGGCTCTCTATTGGAACTGTGGCAACACTAGGCATTTCTGAAAGGAATGCAAAGAGGAAAAGAAAAAGATGAAGAGACAAGTCACAAGATGATGGTGATGCCGTCATCGCAGCCCTGGCCACCCATGCATCTGATGATGTGTGGTTGATAGATTCTGGTGTATCATTCCACATGACCTCACATCGAAGCTGGTTCACAAAGAATGAAGAGTTTGATGGTGGAAGAGTGTACCTGGGTGATGGTTCTCATCTGAAGATTATTGGTCATGGAAGAGTCTCAATCCGATTCCCTGATGGACGAGTGAAGGGGATCACTGGGGTTATGCACATCCCAATCTTGGCACAGAACCTGCTTTCTGTAAGTATGTTGAATGATGCAGGTGTACATGTTGTCTTTTTGAAGGATGGATGCAAGATGACTAGAGGATCTATGGTGCTTGCGAAGGGTACTCAGAGAAGTACTCTATTTCAACTGGAGGCATGCACTTCACAGTGCAATAGTTCTTCTAACTCAAATAAAAGAGCTATAGTCACTTCATCCCCACCGTCAGAACAAGTAGTGAAGAAATCTATTGTAATAAATTATGATGGTAATGCATCTTGTGTACCCAAGGGTGCTCATGCTTTAGAAGTTAAGCTTCCTACTGAAAAGACTATGTTATGGCATATGAGATTTGGCCACATTGGTGAGAAGGGTCTTAGAACCCTAAAAAATAAAAACCTCGTTGAGGGGTTAAATGATTATAATCTTGATTTCAACTTTTACGAACATTGTATATATGGAAAGCAAAATCATGTTCAATTTTACTCTAGTTCTCACAAGTCTTCTGGTGTATTAGACCTTATTCATTTTGATGTGTTTGGTCTTGTTAGTGTTCCTTTGATTTCCAAATCTATATATTTTGTATCTTTCATAGATGATTATAGTATAAGGACATGGATTTATTTTCTCAGAAGCAAGACTGAAGTCTTTAGTCAGTTCAAAGAGTTTAAATCTTTTTTTGAGAATCAAACTAGTAAAAAGATTAAGTGTTTGAGAACTGATAACAGTGGTGAGTTTTATATGGCAGAGTTTGATAAGTTCTGTAAAGAGCAAGGGATTGAAAGACATAAGACAACTCCATACACCTGTTGTGTGGTTACACAACATGCCCCATTTTGTCTTAACAAAATAGGGACCCAACTTTTCTTTCTTCTTTGGCTTGTTTGTTTTTTGCTTTGGGTAGGTTGGTAAAATTAGGTGGTGCATGTAACCTTATGAGAAGGTGGATTTGTCACCATGATGAGGTCAGTTGTCAGATTTAGTAGTTCACATTATTAACGTCATGGTTAGAAAGTACACAAATTTCCAAAATTCTCTAAGGGAAGAGAGTTATGTTGAGTCAAAGTTTGGTCAAACTTGATATACCGTGTAGGGGGGGTCATATTTCAAACATCAATCATCTTAGAAAAGATCACCCTGATATAGGATTATCACCTGATAATTACCTGATGTACAATGTGCGGATGTCAACTTTAAGTAAGAGCCAATATCTACCTGTCAAATGACTTCAGTTATCCTACAGGGGTTCATATGTTTAACATCAGTCATCTTACAAATATCACCCTCTTCCCATATATCACCCTATGTCAATATGACGATGATGTCATCTAATTCCAATGAATGAAAGAAATCACGATGATGATGACATCATTGTTCCATCTATCCACGGGAGGGGTATATATCCGATGTCCATCATATTCTTCAATATGACAATGACATCATTAAAGCATAATGATTAAACAATGTCGCTAACATAATGATTTCACCCCGATCTTTTCTCGGGGGGTCATTTTATCGTGGGGGGTCATATTTTGTGCAACTCCTAATCTTAATTTTGTGACCTGATATACACATGGTCAAACGTTGACTATATCACCCAATCCTTTGCATTCAGTTTTGCCACTCAAAGGTGGGGCAGGGTCATTTTGCCCAGAGGGGGTCATATTTTGAATATCCCCTAATCTTTCGAAGATCACCCCCCCTTGTTTCTTGACATTAAATGCAATTAAATGTGGTAGATGAATTCCCGCCCAATTACAAATGCAAATTGAACACATGGCAGCATCTACATATTCCTTGCAGATGATCAACATATTTGATCAAGACAACGCATTTTTAACCTAATTTTTCTGATTGAGATGCTTTAAATGTAAAATTCCAAGGTAATTTTCATTTACCTTGCGATAAATCAAGAAATTATAGAGCTCCAAAGAAGTCAAACCCTCGAACAACTACCTGCTAATGGATTGGATCCTTTAATGTAATGGAATGGGTGATCTTAATCTTCTATTTCCCTTATCCATAATTAGTCATCTAACCCAGGAGGAAAGCATTGTCAGGTAAGTAACTATAAACTTGCCTGTTGTTGCTATCTGTGTTTTCAAGTAGAGTATTTGTTCTTGCTGGTGGTCTGGCTTTGTGATAATATGTATCATGATGAAGTGAGGAATAATATATAGAGTGCACATGATATAGGAGTACATGATGTTGTAGAAACGCATGTCGACACTGTAGGGTAAAACATATCATGTTTATTACAGAAAACCATGGCAAATCTCAGGAGGAATAGGTCCGAGGCAAAGTTCCTTAAGCCCATGTTTGTTCAGCATGAGGGGGTGCAATTTAAGTATGGAGTTATTGGTTATACACACCAAGGAGATATGGACCTGACAGTATGGTCGACAAGATTGGATCATGATAAGGACAATCCCATTCTAGATGGGGTATATGTCTCAGGTATGTGGCATGCAGCCAGTTTTTCATATGCTATGGATGCCACAGAGCTGGTGGTAGAATGTGCAAGAAATTATAACCCTGAAACCAGATAAGTGGAGAAGCATGGGAGGATATATGCAGACTTCTCAGTCAAGGGCATTACCACCACTTTCAATCTGCCAATTGGGAAGAAGGTAGTGAGTGTGGACCTGCATAAGTTGGAAACAAAGTATAATAATAAGAAGAAAAATACAAGGAAGAGGATATACCAATGGAGGTCAAAGAGCAGCACCTATGCCACCTCAGCCAAATTACCTATGCATCTGTACAAGTTTGATTTTGATAATGAATACCAATATATGATTGCCCTGGTGAGCAGGATGACAGTCAGACCTCATGCTAGAAATTTCAAGAACTAGATGTTTGGGATCATCTAGATGGTCTTATATGCAGACAACATGCCATTATGGGCTAAGATCATTAGTGATGCACTGGATGAGGGAAAGAGGGATTCAAAGGACAACCTCTTATGTTGCCAAGATACCCCACTGATGGGGTTGTCTTGATGGAATTTTTCAGGCAGGTATCTACAATAGTTGAAGCTACAAGGTATACAAGAAGATACCTCTAGTTTTATTTCCAATATCTATGGGTTGGTACATGTGCTTAGATTCAGAGAGCATAAAACATGTCATCGGGGGGCTAAAATTGATGTATTTACAACCACTTCCCCTAGCTAGATCATATGATCCTTATGGCAGGGTGCAGAAGATACTAGGAAAATTGATACATCAAAAGCATCTAGAAGATTTTTGGACCGATTGTGATGATGAGGCTAAGGTGAGAAGAAGGAAATACCAAAGACTCACCTTGAGTCAAATAAAAACCTTTGACTACATCCCGATGCCAGTGCAGCTGCATAAGGATGATGGAAAAATCATGTCCAATGAATATGAGGACAAAAAGGTGTATAATGATACCATATCAGCCCCAAACCTTACATAGCAGGAAGATATATGTTTAGATCAGCTGACAAGTGGGGTGATCCAGCGGACCCAGGCCTGGGTAGATGAGGAGATATCTAGATTGAAGAAAAGGGGTGTTGCCCTTATAGTTGATAACAAGAAGAGGTAGGAAGTATCTGATGAGGAATATGATGATTTCCTCAATGAAAAGAGAAAATCCAATGGGGAAAGATTGCCCACAAAAAAAAAAAAGAAAAGGTCCCCCTAAGGGTAAGAAAAGTGAAGATGAACCAAAGGGGGTCATAATAGAAAGGATTGCCGCATCATCTGTAAGTGCATCTACATCATCTCAAGGTGGCCAAGTTGGTTAGAGGCAAGGGCTTATTTGAGCAGCTTGCTGAAAGTGAAGAGCTTAATCAAGAACATGAAGAAGACACTAAAATGGTGTTGAATAATAATGAACCAGCCAATGTACACTAGATTCAATCATTTCAGATTGGTCTATTAAAAATAATATTTTCTTGAATACTTCTTCTAACTATTACCCATAGGGTAATGGGCAGGCCGAATCTACCAATAAAAATCTAACAAGGATCATCAAGAAGACAATTGAAGACAACCAAAGAACATGGCACAAGAAACTAAAGCTGGCTCTTTGGGCTAACAGAATTACACCTAAGAGAGCTATTGGTTGTTCTCCATATGTACTTACTTATGGTAAAGAGGCTTGGTTACATATTTTAGTTGAATTGCCTACATTGACCTTCATCAAAGAATTTGAGCTGCTAGAGGAACAACCTTTAGTAGTCAGGCTAGTTTAGCTCATGGAGCTTGAAGAAATAAGGAAAGAGGCCTTAAAAATGCTTGATATGCATCAAACTCAAATGAAAAATGCATTTGATAAGAGAGAAAGACCAAGGAACTTTAATTTTTGTGATTTGGTGTTCAAATGTCCTATGAACTTAGGAGAAGACCTGGAAAACATTCCAAATTTGATGCAATTTGGGATGGGCCTTATGTTATCACAAAGTGCAAAGAAAATAATGCATTTCAGCTGTCCAAGTTAAGTGGAGAGATGTTGTCTATCCTAGTTAATGGGATCCACCTCAAGCATTGCTTCTGAAGATAAGAACTTCTTTTGTTAATAGTAGAGTAGTATTGTAGTTAATAAGTGCTCATGCACATTTGCTTCCAACATTTTGTTTTGGCCATTAGGGCCTAATTGTTTACTTTTAGTTGAGTTTGTTTTCAGTTTTTCTATTGTTGTTTAGATTGTTGGAGAGCTGAATTGTAGTGTTTTCTAAGTTGAGAAGGGCAAAGTTTGACTCAATGCACAATGGATGTTCAAGGCAACTGATGAAATGCTTAGTAGGCAAGCATATAGAAAAATTTTCTAGAAATGTTACCATTTTTTACCACAGCTCAAAATTGGCTTAGCAGATGTGACAAATTCATTTTCAAGTAAGGGATAACATTTTTCTATTGTGACTTAGTTGCATAGTTATTATGTTTCAGTGTTAGATGTAGTTTAGTTGTTCAAAAAGGAGGAAAAGATTTTAGATCATTCATTGCATTACAAAACATTCAACAGAGATAAGTATTTCAATCACTACAATGATTATTCATTTACAAAGTTGAAATATATAAGAGAGTAAGCATTGCATTGAAAGAAATAATGACATATCAGATGTCTCACACAAGTCGTGGGTTATAGCTAAACATATGTAGATATAAAGAAAATAATATGGATCTAATGATGAGAAATGAGAGACAGCCATCATTGCCTTGGGGTTGTTGATCTTCAAAGTTGCCTCACATCTTGCTCCTGATCTCAACATGAACTTGAAAAAAATGTGGAGGGTCCTGTTAGAGATTCAGTGATGAAAATCCTTTATCCATCAGAAGAGGCATAATACTTTGTTTATAGTGCATTGATCAAATAAAAATCATCCATGTGTAGAAGGAACTGAGAAAGAATCATCATCCATGTGTAGAAGGAACTAAGAAAGAATCAATCATGGGATTTCATTGTTTCATTCTAATCTACTTGTTTCATGTGTAGGTATAGAACAAGTCATGTAGCTAATTGAAGACATTCAACATGTGGTGTCAAGTGGGCTCCCACAAGGGTTGAGCCTAGCATGCTACTTCCCCTTAATCTCAGAAGAGATGAATGGAAAAAGAAAGAATCATTATTCACATTTACATGACAAATTGAAGGAATAATAAAAGTAATCAGATGCATCAGTTTCTGTTCCAGAACATAGTCATGATTACAGTTCAAGTAATGGAATGCAACCATGGAAATAAACTAAACTATAAAGGGGACTACATTTAATGCACATGGCAGTTGTCATCATTACTTCAGTTGACATTAGAAAAATGACATTCACAAGCATTTCATAGTGTGCATCAGAGAAGTATGGAACAAAAAGTACATTTCATCATTTGAATGTCAGAGGTTACCAATAGAGATATCATGTAGTAGTGTCTAATTGTTGGCTCACAAAGAAATATCAAAAATAGATATAATTTTTATACATGATCTAAGTAATCTAAAAGTGCAAGTGGACAACAAAACATGGAACAACATATGCTATCATTTCCCTTTCATGTTGAAGTAAGTCTCAACTGAGTGGACAAAGATGCTAGGAAAGATTTATCCATACTTGTGAGGAGAGAAAAGAATCATTATATGCTATCAGGAGAGGAACCTCTTGCAACAATATATTGAATAATGGATGAAATAACAGAAATAGCAGAAACATAGAAGGAATTTCACAAGCCACTTTGAGGGGGCAAACTCCTTTGAGCAAGCTCAATACAATAAATTCATGGATGCCTTCATTGGCCTCAACACGTACTTATATACTAAGTCTAATCTAAACAACTATTACTTCCAATGAATGTGGGATAATATAATATACTTACGGGATGACTTACAAAGCATATGCCTTCGACAATAATATACTAACAAAGTATAGAGAAGGGTTAAACATGGCTTCCTAACATACCCTCCCTCTTAGAAAAGCTTTGTCCTCAAAGCTTAAAATGTGGAAATTGTTGCAGAATCTGAAGGAGTGGTTCCCATGTAGCATCCTCTGGTTGCATTTTGTGCCACTGAATTAATACCTCTATGATGGATCGAGAGCGAAGCTAACAAGTATGCCTATCAAGGATTGCCTCCATCTCTAAAATGATGGATCCTTTGTTATCCAGTTCTGGTAAAATAGTTTGTGCTTTGATGTTGGTGCCAAGAACTTTATTTAGACAAGAGACATGAAATACTGGATGAACGCAGGAAGAAGGAGGAAGCTCCAATTTATAAGCAACTGACCTAATCTTCTAAAGAACCTTATATGGCCCATAGAACTTTTCAGCCAACTTATGATTCCCTTTGAGTTTTAGGGATGATTGCTTGTATGGCTGTAGATGAAGAAAAACCAAATCACCTACTTGAAAAGTGCGCTCAGAATGGTGCTGATCAGCTTGTTGTTTCATTCAATTTCTTGCCATGTGAAGATTGTCCTACAAGATGTGAAGAATCTGATCTCAAGTTTGGAGAACCATGTCAACTGCCTAAATTGGTGAACTATTGGGGGTGTATGGAAGGAGCGCTGGTGGTGCCTGACCATAGACTACTTCATATGGAGTCATTTTAGATGCATTGTGGTAGGAGGTATTATACCACCATTCAGTGAGAGGGGGCCACTTTGCCCACTAATGCTGTTGTTTTGAGATGATGCAACGAAGATAAGTTTCCAAACATTTGTTGATAATTTTAGTCTGACCATTTGTTTGTGGGTGATACCCCAAACTCATCTTGAGTTTGGTGCTAGTGTGTTGAAATAGTTCTGTCAAAAAATGACTGGTGAAAGTTGCATCATGATCTGAGACAATGGAAGAAGGGATGCCATGAGAACGGAATATTTGGTCCATTTAAATTTGTGCGACTGAGGTGGCAGTATAGGGATGGCTAAGTGCACAAAAATGACTATATTTGGAGAGGGAATCAACCACAACCAAGATCACTGTCTTCCCTCTAGATTTAGGGATCCCCTCAATGAAATCCATAGAAATATCTATCCAAATCCATCCAGGGATGGGTAAGGGTTTGACAAATCTAGGAAGGAGTGTTATTTCACCCTTGTTGCATTGGTAGGAATCACATTCAACCACCATCTATTGAATTGCCCTTTTCATCCCCTTCCAAAAGAAGTTACGTTGTGCCTGCTCATAAGTTTCGAGGAACCCAGAGTGCCCTACCAATGGAGAAGTATGGAGATCATTGAAGACAACCTGTTGAAGATCTGTGCTTTGGGGAAGCACCATCCCAAGAGTAATGTAGTACAGGAGAAGGGTTATTGGCCAACTATTGGATGATTTGAGATAATGAAGAGTCATTGACATAGCCCTCCTAGATAGATTCTAACCAATTTGGAACAGGCATAGAAATAGCTAAAAGAGAAGCTTGGTCATCAAATGTGCAAGAAAGGGCATCCACCACAATATTGTCCTTACCTTCTTGTAAGTGATCTCATAGTCATAACGCATGAGTTTGGTAACCCTTTTCTATTGTACTGGGGATGAGACCCATTGTTCTAGGAAATATTTCAGACTCTGGTGATCAGTCTTGATGCAGAAATGATTCCCTAGTAGGTATGGTTGCCACTTTTGTACTGCATGAAAAATAGCCATCATTTCCTTCTCATATGTAGAGAGTACTAAATTCATACCAGAAAGGGATTTACTGGTGAATGCAATGGGATGTTCATCTTGAAGGAGAACAATGCCAAGTCCATTGCCGCAAGCATCACTCACAATAGCAAAGGTCTTGGAAAAATTTGGCATAGCTAGAATAGGTGTAGTACACATATCTTGTTTTAGTTTTTCAAATGCACACTCAGTAGCATGTGTCCATGTAAAAGCATCCTTTTTCAACATAGTTGCTAATGGAGCTGCAATCTTCTTGTAATCATTGACAAACTTGTGATAGTAGCCAGTCAGTCCTAAAAAACCATGGAGGCTCTTGAGTGTTTGAGGATGCAGCCAGTTTTTCATGGCATCTATTTTTGCAGGATCCACTCAAACCCCTTGGGCTGAAACAATATGCCTGAGATACTCCACTTCTTTCTGGCCAAAAACACATTTAGACTATTTTGCACAGAGATGATGATTAGAGAGAAGTTGCAGTACAAGATCCAGATGTTGGAGATGCTCAGCCCATGTTTTACTATAGATGAGGATATCATCAAAGAAGACCAGAATGAATTTCTGCAGGTAGGGTTGAAATATTTTATTCATCAGTGCCTAGAATGTTGAAGGAGCATTAGTGAGGCCAAAGGGCATGACCAAAAACTCATCGCGGCCATCATCTGTGAAAAAATCCATTTTAGGGATATCATTCTCATGAACCCAAATTTTGTGATACTTAGAACGAAGATCCAACTTGGAGAAAAAATGAGCGCCATGAAGCTCATCAACAATAAGAATTGGAAACTTATCCTTGATTGTGATGTGATTAAGTGCTCAGAACTCAATGCAGAGGTGCCATGACCCATGTTTCTTCCAGACAAGAAGAACTAGTGAAGAAAAGGAACTGGTACTAGGGTGAATAATACCTTGCTTCAGTAAGTCTTGAACGAGTATCTCAATCTTTGTCTTTCAGTGAAATGGGTAGTGGTAAGGTCTGATGTTGGGAGGAATGCTTCCAAGAAGGAGCTAAATACAGTGGTCCTCTAGTCGTGAAGGTGGCAATCCCACTGGTTTGGCAAAGACACATGCATACCTATCCAAAATTCATTGTAGATCCAAAGGAGTAGTGGAGACCACTGATGGTTGCATCTAAATGGAATGGAGCTAAGTGATGACACCATGTGAATTCTTCTTAAGAATCTTTTCCATGCAATGTGACCTGATGATACTGAGGGACCCTGGTTGTAAGCCCTTCAATGTGTGTTTTTTCCCATTGTCTAAAAATTGCATCTAAAGTTCAGCAAAATCCCATAGGATGGGTCCAAGTGTGCATAACCATTGAGCACCCAAAACCACATCACATCCGCCTAAGGGAAAGGAAAACATGTCAGAGCATAGGTTATAATCTCCAATAGAGATACACACATTGCGAAACTTCCCTTTGCAAGGTAATGTGCCGCCATTAGCAATCATGACTTCAAAGCTGGAGCAACGATGGACAAAACAATTAGCCTGTTTGGCGATCTGAGGGTCAATGAAGTTATGAATGCTACCATAATCAATGAGTATTGTAAGAGGGAGCTTCTTGAAGTAACCCTTGACCTGCATGGTTTGTGGGGTGGTGACTCCTGCTAAAGCATGGAGAGGGATCTCTGGGTGGTCTTCCTGAGAAGTATGGTCAATAGGTGGCTATTGAGTTTCGACTTGATCATCTAGTGTATCTTGAGCATCTTAATAAACTTTAGTTGTAGGTAGAGAATCCACATCCAAGAGATAGAGCTTTTTCTCAACACATTTATGTCCCCAAGTGAATTTCTCATCACAATTATAACAAAGCCCTTTTTCTCTACATGCCCGCATCTCTGCTTCAGCTAAATGCTTGAGAGGAGGTGTTCTAGGAGCTGGCATGAGTGGAGGTCTTTGGGAAACCAAATTTTTGAATGGAACAAAATTGGATTTGGACCATTGTTGAGTTGTGATCTTGTCCTCTGCCAACTTAGCCAACCCTAGGGCTTCCATCATTGCACTGCAATGGAACATTTTAACCTCAGATTGGATTGCATCCTTGAGACCACTGCCAAAACAACTCTTGAAGAATTCATCAAACAACCCCTCTATGTGATTGGCCAGTTTTTCAAATTTTGTCTGCTATTCTCTCACAGTGCCAGTTTGGCAAAGTTTAATGAGTGCTCATGTAAAGTCATCAAAAGCACTAGGGCCAAATTGTTGCAAAATGAGTTTCTAAAAATCTGTCCATTTTGTCTCTTCATGAGCCTTGATGTACCAACAGAACCATTGAAGGGCTTCATGTTCCAAATGAAAGGATGCAAGTGGGACTTTGTTGACATCAAAAGTATTATGCAGAATGAAATATTGTTCTGCCCGGTATATCCATCTAGTCGGATCATCACCATTGAAGTGAGGAAAATCAAGCTTCAACCCACAAAAATTGCTAGAAGAAGAGAACCTAGTGTCTGCAGAAGACTCTGGCTACCATCTATTGTTCATGGTTGAATGCTAAAGATTGAGGCCAAGAATTTTTTCATCCAAATCTTGGAGTTTGGTCTTGAGGGCTGCAAGTTCATCCTCCATGTTTTTTCCTCCTATGCAGGTGACAACCATAGCCAGGAGAATTTTTTTTTTGGGAATGGGTAGAAAAATAAAAATGGAAACTTTTTTAGTAAAGGAAAATTTGGATTTGGGGAAAACTCTGATGGGTAATTAGGGTTTGACTAGGTTTTGTACACTTTCTAAGGGACAGGGAAGTAGAAAATGAAGATTTCAGAAGCGGGGTGAAAGAATGGGAAATATTTTCCAAGAGGGACAAAGGATCAAAAATTGGAAATGAACATTGTGGCAAAATTTGAAGTCTATTGGATGAGAATCGAAGAAGTTATGGAAAACCCTAAAAGTAGAAAAATGTGGGATTTCTGGTTTCAATATGTGGAATTTGGGATAGGGTCCTCAAGGAAATAAATATGCAGAATGAAATTCTAGGGGTTCTAGTGAATTTTGAGAGGAAACAAAGCTAAATCAAGGAAGATATGGCAAAAAAATATTTTATTTTATTTTATTTATTTATTTATTTATTTTCTGGAAATGATTTGCAAATGGCTCTAGATAGATTCAATCTATGATTTGTCAGCTATCAATAGATATGGGCCTTAGGTATGTTCGGCTGCCTAAAGGTTCAGGGGAGTCACTCGACCACCAATGTTGTCTAGCGGCTTGTGTATTAGGGCAGTACCCCTCACTCCACAGCTGAGGTAAAACTGATAACTACTTTGCCACAAATGACAACTCTTGGTTTACCTCACGGATGGGAACTAGTCAATCAGGTAGGGGTCTGTAACCTTTTCACTGACAGGTCCTCTCAATGGGCTAGCTACTTCGGGGCTCCTGTGGTACTCACAATGAATTTTAGGGCTATGCCTAGGCACTTCCCATAGTTAAGAGGATAGGGTTATTCCCTGATACAAACTTGCAATTGAAATGAACAATATAGATGCAAAAAAGGAAGAATGACTACAATAATCACAGTGCCTGGAGACCACTGTAGAAAAAAATTGGTAGAAACCTAGTGAGCCCAAGAAAGCACTCTTATACTAGATGACAGGAACCTCCTGTAACAATATATTGAAAAATGCACAAAATAATAGAAATAATAGAAACACAGACGAAATTTATTGATTGTAGGCCACTTTAAGGGGGCAACCTCTTTTGAGCAAGCTCAATACAATAAATTCATGGATGCCTTCATTGGCCTCAACACGTACTTATATACTAAGTCTAATCTAAACAACTATTACTTCCCATGAATGTGAGATAATACATTATACTCACAGGATGACTTACAAAGCATATGCGTCCAACAGAAATATACTAACAAAGTAAAGAGAAGGGTTAAACATGGGTTCCTAACATATCAATAGTTGCTGAGTATACAGGTGTGTGGAATGAAAGGAAAAACTTGCAAATTATTTATTAGAGCATTACACATTTCAACTTGGTTGTTATCTTCATGCCATGCTATAGCTACAGGAGGTAGCTCATCATGTACTTACCATGTGTGATTAAGATACAAGTGAATTATAGAGAGATGAACATATTAAAATGATACAATGGAGAAGCAAGATAAAAGGATGTTATAGGTTGTCAAACCTTTTTAGGTAAAGTGACCATGCCAGATATATGCATTACAACTATGGGTTATTTCATATTGAAATATGTAGATGCTTCTTTCCCATCCTAGTAAATTACAGTGACAAGAATGTGCAAGAATATTTATAGAATATCATGAGTTTCTATATGGAAAATTGATAAAGAGAAGCCACACTGCATGCTGTGTATAAGAATAGACAATGCATTACATCAATATTAAAGTATACTATATCAAGTATGTGCATATAAAATGGTGACATCCTTAGGAGATAGATGATGAGTGCCAGGTAGCACCCATGAAATACACCTTTTTAACCACTCTTTTTCCCCTTCTTATTCCATTTTCTTGATGATTGCACTAAAATAGGCTAACAAGATTGTTCTAATGATGATTAATAAGAGATGAATTACTTAGAATCATGATTTATGATTGAAGGACTAATGTGCATTGAATTGATGGAAATATGTAGAAATCTTCTCTTTTTGAATCAACAGGTGTAGGTGTTCAGGTAGACAATTTTGTGCATCTCCAGAGGTAGTCCTAATGATCTCCAAAGCCAAAATCAGAATGCCACGATTGGTCTCCAGTGTTTCCAATTTGATTGGAGAGATTTTGGGATAAGGAGGTGATTCATCTCTAGAAGTAGACAAGAAGGTCTCAATCTAAAACATACATCTCTGGTGCCTCTTTAGAGAAATGTGGATTTCCAGCATAGCTATCAGTCAGACACTTCCAATGGTGATCGAGATGCTTCTGATGGTACTCAAATCATCACCTGAGTAATTTAGGGCAGTCTATAGTTAACTACGGGAAGTTTCTATCTGTTTATTGTATTTGCATGAGTTATTGATAAACTGATTTAAATACCTATATTTCAAGGCCTCGCTGCCTAAGTGTATTTAAAACTAAGACTCAGATTCAGTGTGGACTTCTATTTCACTCAATCTATTTTAATTGCATGGATATCTATTATGTAGTTAGATAGTTAGTATAATAAAGAGATCGATGTTATCTCATAGAAGAACTAGTAGTTAAGATAAGTGATATCTCATCACTGACTTAGATATAAACTTATAGAAGTAGCAGCAGAGGAGACAACAATTATTTTTCCAATTTCTGCAATCTTATTTTGACATAAATATTTTTTGAATACAAAGTTGATGGAATTGAACTGAATTAAGTTGTGATATTATTCTTTTGTGCTGATTCTTTACTTTAGTCTTTAGACCTAAGGGTGTGAAGCAAGGGCCCACTCTCACCACTAAGGCAGAAGGCTAGTACTATTGTTTTGTTATTTCAGATTCTCTTTAAGAAGATAGTTGTTGTTTGCATAGATAAATGCATATCTAAATTGAAAGAAATAATATAGATTTACTTTAAGCAATTCATTGTTCAGTTTTGTTTTTAGTATTCTTGGAATTTATTTCATAAGCAGATAGATCAATAATATTAGTTTCCTTAAAGCAGTAAAGGTCATTATACTTAGTTAGATAAAACTGACAACTATAGGATTCCTAATTGCGGATAGCCAAGGACATAGCCCTAGATTTGACAAAAGAAATATGATTAAATGATGAGGTACAATGACCCTTGTCATTTTTGGTGCCATTGTTGGGGATTATTGTGTTAATTAGGAAAACTTAGCTAAATAGTTTTAGGATAGATCTGTATGGTTAGAGCTAGAGATTCAAAAGGAAGATACATAAAACAAACACCCCATCAACAAACTATAGGAGAAAGCAGTGGGGTGGCACAAGATCTTGTTGAAGAAAGAAACCTATAACCTACCTTGGAAGCTGGAGCTCAAATCAATAATCCCTTAAAGCCTCCAAATCTTCCACTCACTAACTATATCCAAGAATTACAACAAAAATTCTAGGTAGATCCTTTGATAGAACCTAGTTCCTCAGAAACTTATCCAGAATCTCAAGGAGAAGAATCAATATCAGACATGGAAGATAATCATGATAACCATGAAGAGGAGGAGAATCAAGCTCCAAGAACCTTCTCATATCCCATTGTTCTAGCTGCTAGAGATAATACCCCTATGAAAAATATTTCACCAGCACACTTGCCAAATTTTAGAGAAATTGCTTCTGAGGATCCAAATTAGTTTTTGTTTGAATTCAAAGTGGTATGCCAAACTTATGATCATGGATTAGATAACCAAACACTCAAACTGTTCCCTTCAACTCTGAAAGATTCTACAATGAGATGGTTCATGGGTTTACCCTAGAACTCCATCCATTTCTGGGTTCAGATGGAAATAGAGTTTTTAGGAAAATACCAGGATTACTACAGAGTCAGTAATAAAAATGAGGAATTGTTCAAAATGAAACAAGGAGAGGAAGAAACCTTAGAGGACTATGTGGATAGGTTTAACTTCTCTTTTAGAAGGTATGGTAACCCAGTAAATCACTCTTTGGTTAGAACCCTGTTTGTAAAAGGATTAGACAAAGAATCAAAACAGGCACTAGATTTGATGGGGAAAGAGAATATCAATAGAATGGATATACCTGCTATAGAAGAACTTCGCAGGAACTATTCTAGAACCCAAGATGGAGTGAGATCATCCAAAACCTTCAAAAGGAAGAATGAAATAGGACAGTTAATGGAGGAGATTGCAAATTTGAAGATAGATATTCTGGTCCAACTGAATACCACATTAAATGGGATTCAGGCAAAAACTAGAACAACTAATCAAGGTAGAACAACTGAACCACTCTCCATCTATTGTCCTAGGTGTAGAAACAAGCATCTATTGAGAGAATACCCTTTAGACAAATCAAAGATCTATCAGATCTATGATAGGGAACATCTTACCCGTTAATGTAGTCAACTTGTAGCCCTAAAAAGGATGAGTAAGAAGAATGCCATCATAGAAGAGGAGTTGAACTATGTAGGACAAAAGCAAGCTAGAAAATTCCCTTATAATCAATATCAAAACAACTTTTTTACAGGGGTCCTTCTAATTGGGGAAATAATCAATAGAATCTAACTTGGCATGGGCCTTAGAATAATCCTCCTTGGGGATAGTAGGATTGGCCAAATCAACAATGGCAAAACCAACATTGGAAAAATCAATGTTGTCTGGGAATCAACAGTGGCCACCATAGTTCAGATCACAAAACATGCAACCTCAATGGGGTCCTCAACAGGGATATAATCAATAATATCAGGGACAACCTAGACATTTCCAAGCTCAAAAATAAGCATTGCTAACTAGACCCCCCAACACATAAGGTTAGTCACAAAATGAACTAGTTAGCTAACCACCCTTACCAGCTCAACCTATACCAAATCCACAAAATAAATAGGGAGCAATTGTTTACATGACAGAATAAGAAAACATGGCCAGTATTAGAGCTATATACCCCAATAATCTCTAGTTGTATTTTGGGAAAGCATTCCCAAGACCATCTCCTCCAACTATAGTTGAAGTAACCAATGATAAGGAACCTGAAAATCCATCTACTCAGCTTCCAAAGGAGATTACTACTGAAAGAGTTCTAAAAGAATCATCCTTGGATAACTCTACATTTCCTCCTAAAATAATGACTCTGGAGAACATTCCAGGAAACATTTCTAATAAGAGCTTTGGAGACACTCCGGAGATGGAAAAACTAGTACCATGCCTAGAACGGCTCAAACAACATATTCCCTAGAAAAAGATCTTACAAAAACAAGTCCAATCTACCCTGGAATCAAAACTGTTACAAGAAATTAGACAACTAAACATTGAAATTCCAGTCCTCCAAGCAATCAGAGATGTGCCAGAACTAAACCAATTCATTAAACAACATTGTGTCAAAACACAGGGCAGCAAGAAAAACTTTCCTTCTACTATATAGGTGGAACGAAAAGTAGTAGATCTACTAATGGGAGAAATGCTCCTCCCAAAATATGGAGACACTGGAAATCCTGTCATAACTTTTTACATCTCAAGGTTAGAAATTTCAAATGTTTTGGTTGATTTGGGAGTAGCAATAAATGTAATGACAGTTCATAGAATTGACAAGTTAGCCCTAACAGGTATCCAATCCACGTCTATAATCCTTCAACTTGCTGACCAGTCAGTAGCTATTCTGAAAGGGGTGATTACTGGTGTTCTAGTTGTGATAGAATCATGGGAATTCCCAGTAGACTTCTTGATATTAGAACCAAGGAACTAGAAAAATGCTCATCCACTGATATTAAGAAGACCATGGATGGCTACAGTAGCAGCATCCATTAATTATTGAATTGGGGATATGGCCATTTCTAATGGGATAGATTTGAAGAAAATATCTTTGTATCCTCCAACTAAACCATCAATACATTATACAGGAAGAGTATGGGTAGATATGCCAGATAACATGGAAAATAATGCCTTAGTATCTATGGTTACCATCAAGGAACATTTGGGTGTGTTGGAAGAAGAAATCTACTATGATACAATAAAAGATATCACCCACATTCTAATCAACAAGGATATAATGGAGCTAGCCTAAGATTCTAGGAGAGACTTTTCACTTTTGCTCATTGTACCCTAGAAAATATCATTCCTTGTGGAGAGACCTTTTATAGAGACTTAGCTACATTCCACATGTTGCTTCCAAATTCTTGCCCCCTCAATACCATGACTCCAATATATGGATTAACTACATCCATGGATTAGATCACAAAATAGGTCATGATTTTACCAGTGAAAACACTGAATATCAACATCCAACTAGTAGAAAATTAGGAAGAAAAACTTATCCAACTCCTAATTTCCCATTCAACATCTTTTGCTTGGGAATACCAAGACATGAAGGACATCCCTCCTCTATATACATTGAAGATGTCAAAGTTGTCAGGCAATCCCGGAGAAGACTGAATCCTTTTTTAAAAGACATTATTAAGACTGAAATAGAAAAATTGCTTTAAGAAGCATTTATGTATCCAATTAGATAGTCAATGGGTCTCACTCCTAGTCATAGTGCCTAAAAAGAATGGGAAATGGAGAGTGTGTATTGACTTTAGGGAGCTAAACAAAGCTACAAAAAGAACTACTTTCCCTTACCATGCATTGACCAAGTGTTGGAGAACTTTGTAGGGAGAAAGTATTTTTCTTTCCTATATGGGTTTAGTGGGTATAACCAAATCCAAGTAGCACCTAAAGGTTAGGATAAAACAACTTTCACCTATTCTTGGGGAACTTTTGCCTACAAAGTTCTTCCATTTGGACTATGTAATGCTCCAACTACATTTCAGATGCTTGTTTTAGCCATTTTTGTTGACTTAGCTAATGAGTGCATGGAGGTCTATATGGATGACTTTACTATGTATGGGGACAACTTCGGAGAAGCTCTCATAAATTTTGAAAAAGTACTAAAATGTTGTGAAAAGAATCAATTATCCATAAGCCATGAAAAGCGCTTCATGATGGTAGAAGAAGGAATTGTATTGGGACACCACATTTCAGCAAATGGGATCAAAGTGGACCAAAACAAAATAGAAGTGATCAAATAGTTACCTTCACCCAAAAATCAGACAGATGTTAGAAGTTTTCTGGGTCATGTAGGCTACTATAAGAGATTTATAGAAAATTTCAGCAGAATAGCTGCCCCCCAGTTTACCCTGCTTAACAAAGACACACAATTCTTATGGACAGAAGACTGTCAATCAGCATTTGAAACCCAAAAGGAGAAGCTTACTGTCACACCTATTTTGAAAGGACCTAATTGGACTTTACCATTTCACATACAAACCGATGCTTCAAATGAGTCCATTCAAGTAGTCTTAGGATAGAAGAAGGAAGGAGAAAGTATGCATGCCATCTATTAGATCAGCCAAAACCTTACCTCTGTAGAAAGAAATTACACCACAATTGAAAAAGAATTCTTGGCAATCATCTATACTATAAACAAATTTAGGCATTATATCACTGTGTACAAAATATTTGTAAATACTAATCATGTAGCCATCAAATACTTAATGAATAAGCTAGTAGTGGGTGCAAGAATAATTAGGTGGTTATTGCTATTGTAGGAATTTTACATTACCATAGTTGATAATCTAGGAAAATTTAATTTGGTTTCTAACTTTCTGTCAAGATTGCATACATGTGGAGAGAACCATCCAGTAGAGGAAAGGTTTCTGGATGAACATCTTTTTGCTATCTCCTCTACTACACCTTGGTTTGCTGGCATAGCTAATCTCTTAGCTACAAGCTTGTATCCATCCGACTTTACCTCAAAACAAAGGAAACACTTAATTAAGAAAATCTTATCTTACAAATGGTTAAATGATTTTCTATTTAAATGTGGTCCCGATTTCATTTTAGGCAGGTGTCTAAACGTTGATGAAATTTTTGATGTCTTGAGAGCATATCATGATGAACCATCTGGTGGGAATTATTCTTCCCACATAACCATCCACAAGATTCTGGGAGTTGGTTACTACTAGCCCTCTATTCATAAGGATACCAAGAAGAATGTGCAGCAGTGTGACCAATGTCAAAGGATGGGAGAGCAAACCTTTACCCAAGAGATGTTACTACATCCTCAGGTGATGATAGAGCCATTTGAACAGTGGGGTCTAGACTTTGCGGGACCAATTTCTCCACCATCATCAAGCAAAGAATATATTCTGGTATGCACAGACTATGTGACTAAATGGGCTGAGGTTCAAGCATTGCAATTTGTAAGAGAAGAGAAAGTTGTTCATTTCCTTTATAATAAGATTTTCTTGAGGTTTGGAGCCCCACGATCCATAGTTTCAGAAAGAGGACCTCAGTTTACTTCACAGGTGATCAAGGCATTCATAGATTTATATCAAGTTAAACACAGGAAATCTTCACTTTATCATCCCCAAGACAATGGGCAAGTAGAGGTGACTAATAGAGAACTGGAGAATATTCTGACAAGGATAGTGTCCATGAAGAGAAAGGACTAGGCTAAAAGATTACCTGAAGTAGTTTGGGCTTACAACACCACTTGGAAGTCCACAACAAAATTCTCACCATATGAATTAGTTTATGGAAAGAAGCCTATTTTGTTTATAGAATTTAAACTCTAGACACTTAAAACTACATTAGATATGGTCTACCATTGTCTATAGCCCAACATAACAGAATTCTTTAGCTCAATGAGTTAGATGAAATATAGACATAAGCCATTCAGCAAACAGAACTGGTTCAGTATCAAAGGAAGCAATGGCATGACCAACACATCAAGAGGAGGACATTTCTACAAGGTGATAGGGTTCTTTTTTATGATTCTAAGTTCAAGGAGTTCAAGGGAAACCTACAAACTCATTGGATGGCTCCTTATCAGATAAAGGAAATTTTTTAGAATGGGACAATTTTGCTAGAACCCATTGATGGAAGCACAGACACATTCCTAGTAAATGGCCACTAAATTTGACTCTATAAAAGGCCATCAACTAAGGAAGAGTTCATCAAAGATTTGACTTTGGTAACAGGAGATATATCCTCTGTCATAGATTTGAACTGAAAAAAAAGGAAGGTTGAAAACCAGTAAATAGTAGCCTTCTTGAAAAAAAAAAGGAAGGTTGAAAACCAGTAAATGGCGACCTTCTTGAAAAAAAAAAGGATGGAAAAATAGTAAATGGTTGTCTTTCTCAACTAATGGGATTGAAAACCAGCAAATGGCGGCTCACTTCTTCTTCTTTCCAAGCAAGAATAATCAAGCTACGAAGGTAATTAGGTGCTAGGAGTAACTAAATCACACCTCCAGTGCTCACAGCTAGGAGTACCTCTGGTGCTCATAAACTAGAAGCACCTCTAGCGCTCCACTAATGAAGAGCCATTCTTGAATATAATAAATTGGGAGGAGACCCACCTCTCTAGGTAATATAGTAGAGATATCATTGATGAGGTCAGCATGACTCATCCTCCACTTCATGGCAAGGACAAAGATGAAGTCAACACGTATTTCAGGAGAAGTCATTACTCTCGTATGCATGGGTACTCTCAAAGGACTACATTGATGTACTGGAAACATGGATTCTTGAACCACTCAGTGAGAATGATTGCAGGATACGTGACAATAAGGATGTTGATGCCATTTCAAAGCCACGAAGAAGCTGCTCAGGTGCCACGTCACATCAAGTCTCATCAATGCCACAACATTTCAACCAAGTAGATTAGACCATCATCAATAAGATTGGTTCAGGTACTTCTCTCTTAATTAAACATTAATTAGCAACTATCTTGTCATTTCTATTTCTGGGTGCCATCATTATGACATATCCTCCTACCATTATTTCCTTTCTAAATTCATGCATGCCACCATCTTTGTTGCACTATTGCCATGTCTATGGAGTGTCCCATCACTTTACGGTAATTATGATTGCATAAGCATGCTAACCAATTTCAAGCTCCTTCCCCATAATTCAAGCAACAAGATAAACTAGCATAACAAGCCTCATTCAAAATTCCAAAATTCTCTAGAAATCCAAGTCTATTAGCATAGTCCTCCAGAGCCTACGGAGTTAAAGAGGAAAGACAGACCACAAAGTGAAGCAAACAAAAATTTAGCTATAGAAGTTGGAATAAGATTCATAGATGGGGATTAAAAGAAATCAAAGCCAGAAAGTATAGAAAGTCTTTTGCAAGATGATGTTGTGGCAGACATTCTGAAGAATGCAGGGTGGTTGGAATTCCTGGAGAAATTTGAAGGTTTTCAAGAGGATATTTTTGATGAATTCCTATGAAACCTAAGAGATAATCAAAGAACTGTTAGAGGAGTTCAAGTCAATCTCACTGCTACCACCATCAACCATATCTCTGGATTGCTAGAACAAGGTGAGAGGTTTTACCATCTAAAAACTCTATATGTTGATTTAATTAGAAATTTCTCTATAGAAGGTGAACCTGCAATATAGTTGCATTTGAGCAAGAATGAAGTCAAAGGAATTGTTAGGTCTTCAATTCCAAACCCATGGAAATATGTAGCATTATAGTTGATGAAGTACTTTACATGTGATGACCAATTTTCCTTAGTTCTAGGATCAATAATGAAAATGTTGATTTTTTTGAGGCATGGGAATGCACACCCAGAATTCATCATAAACATTCCCAACTTTATGTACTTTGTCATTAGAGCAACTATAGAAAAGTTCTAACAAAACAAAGGTCCTATGAAACACCATGGCCTCATTTTTCTAATAGTAAAATATCACTTTATATCTCAACCTGATGGGGAAGCATTATGGAAAACATTTCTAGATAACAAACCCCAAGACAAAGGACTAGAGAGGACACAAGAAGTGAGTGAGGGTTCCTCTACCTAGCAAGAAGAGGAGGCAGTGTAGCGCATTTCACAATTGAGCATATTGTCTTTTCATTGATGTCAAAATGATGGTGGTTTTCATTGAAGTTAAAATGATGGTGGTAATATCTTCGGTCCCTCACTGACATGTTTTTCAGTGACATGGTGGAGGTCTCTTCTCTCAGATCAGGGACATTTGATTTTTCAGTGACATGTTTTTCAGTGAAATGGTGTGAATATGTGGCATGTCCTATGTTATGTCCTATAATTATCAATTGTATAAAGAGAATGTTGGGACATATATGGTATCTCATCTATACTCATCTATAGTCAGCATTTGTGGTCAGGTTAAGCACATGGTGAAAAGTTAAATCATATGATGTAAAGTTCAAATTGTCACACTTGTTTATTACATGGTATAAAGCTTTACAAAAATCCAAACTTATAGTGAAAACCAAAAATCTAAACGTCAAGTGCTTTTTGTTTTAATCTGCTATTGACTTGTTGAAGCGGTAAATGTTACTTTAGTAACAACTTGAGGGGTGCAGGGTCGTCAGTTTTACCGGCCCCGACGCCTAGGGTGCCCGGTCACCAGGTTACCATCCTTTGTGCTCCGCAGGAAAGTTTGATCAATGATCATCGTTGAAACATCATATGGCGGGCCGTGCGGATCAGAGGGATAAGGTTTAAAATAGCAAGAGCCTCCAACGGTCAGTAGACTGTTGTTAAATTTGACGGTTGCTTTGCTTCCTTTAGAAATAAAACTTTCTTTTTATCACATCCTTCACCGAAGTTCAAGAGACATTGAAGATAGAAAGTTCTGTAAAAGAAAGAGTACAATTGGGAATGTTTGTAAAGGTGCAAAATATGAAAAGGTAGATCTTCAAGAGTTTGTTTTTTGTTTTTTTCTTTTTGACAAGAATGTGATTTGTTTTGAAGGCAAAAAGAAGAATGGGTTAAAAGTTGAACCGAATTAAAAACTCGAAAGTTCATTTTTGATGGTGTGATTTTTTTTTAATTTGTAGGGGTGTGTTCTTAAGCAGATAAGAGAGATGATCTTGTGGTGTGTGAGAAGTTTTTGAGAATGGGATTTTTGTTGTGAGATGTATTTTTTGTATATTGCAGGTATGAAGAAACATTTTCTTGGACAGGGAATTATGTTGAGTTTTTGAAATAGTGATGGTGCAATAAATGGATGGAGTTTTTCAATGATCAAGATGGATCAATATTTGTTCAGAGAAGGTGAAAGTGTTGAAAGACAATAATTTCTCAGAGAGGGTCAATTGTTCAATATTGCACAGTGAGAAAGTTCATGAAATGGTGAATTAAATTTTGAGATTGCTTTGCAGAGGTATGAAGTATTTTGAAGATCAAAATTGATTAATTGTAGATGATGATGATAGTTGAAGATTGATTTGATTGCAGAGAGTATATTTTTGTTTGTTTTTTTTTTAAAGAAGAAATAAGGTGTTGCTTTATTGAAACAGGGAAACCCCCTAAGCTTTTCAATGAAATTTTGATGTTGTAATGTCAGTGAGACATGCAGAGAAGTACAATATGCCAGTGAGGCAAAATTGTAATGTCAGTGAGATAGTTGTAAATCTGAAATTTTTGTTAAGCCGGTGAGGCAGTTGAGTGGTTTTTATACCCCAAGAGGGTATTCCACTCGGGAAATTTCTTGTGTCAAATTTTGTGTTGATACTCTGCATAATCTTTTTATCTATCTGAAGAATTCTATAATTGTGAAGTTAAATTTATCAAAAGGTGTAGAAAGTGTTAAAATTGTTAACAACATTGATTCACCCCCCCTCTCAGTGTTGTGTGTATTCCTACAATTGGTATTAGAGCCTGGTACCCTGTCAAAGCTTAATCAGCTTGGGTAGATCAAATTTCTGGAATACTTATCATGGCAAATCAAGAAGGTTACTCAAATTACAAAGCACCTGTGTTTGATGGTTCTAACTATGCTTTTTGGAAATTTAGGATGGAGTCATATTTGTCATCTCTGGGGTATGATGTGTATGCTACCATTGTTACTGCATATACTGCTACAAATCCTCCTAGTATAGCTAATGAGAAAAGGGCATATGAAAATAATGCTAAGGCTAAAAATGCATTATGTTGTGGTCTTACCAATGACATACTTGTCAAAATCATGGAGTGTAAAACAGCCAAGGAAATATGGGACAAACTGTCTAATATTTATCAAGGAGATGATAAAATCAAAGAAGCAAAACTGCAATCCTACAGAGCCAAATTTGAAAGTCTCAGAATGAGTGATGATGAGAAAGTGGCAGAATATCTTCTAAGAGTCCAAGAAATTGTAAATGCTATAAGAGGACTTGGTGATACACTGGAAGAGAAGACAGTTGTTACAAAAGTCTTAATGACTTTAAATCCAAAATATGAATCCAAAGTGTCTACAGTTGAAGAAAGAGACTTAAGCAAAGTTACCTTTGATGAACTTCAGGGCACTTTCATAGCTTATGAGATGAGAATTAGTAATGACATACCTTCAAGCAAAGAAGCTGCTTTCAAATCAGTCAGAAAAGAAAAGGAGATTTCTGATTCAGAAGAATTGGATGATGATCAAGAAATATCTCTTGTAAACAAGTTGAAGAAGGGATCTGTTGGTAAGTACAAAGGTAAGCTTCCATTCAAATGTTTTGAGTGTGGAAAGATTGGACACTATGTAGCTCAGTGTCCTTACAAAGATCTAGACAGTGATGAAGATGAAAACAAGAAGCAATTCAAAAAGAAACAGTTTGTTTCTAGAAGGAAAAATAATTTCAGAAAGAAAAGAAGTTTGTTCATCAAAAATGTTGATATGACTGAAAGTGATTCAGATGATTTTCTTGATGAAAATGCACAGACTTTATTTATGGCTATTCTAAATGAAGTTCAAAATGAAAAATGTGAGGAACAATCAAACAGTTGTGAAGCTGTTATTGACTTTGAAGGAGAATTGATGTGTGCATTAAGTCAAGTCAAGAAACTTAAAAAGGAAATCATTGTACAAAGAAGTCAGTTTCAAAAGGAAAATGATATCATGAATGATAAATTAACTTGTTATGAGAAATAGATTACTGATCTAATTCTTTCTCTTGAAGAAAGTAAGAGAATTATTGATGATAAAGACAAAGAGTTGAATAATAAGGACAAGGAATGTCATACACTTGAAGCTGAAATTGTTGATCTGAGAAGAAGACTTGATATGTGTAGAAGTAGTGATAAACTTGGTGATCTTCTTGATAGACAAAAAGGGTTCAAAGATAAATCAGGTCTTGGATTTGAAGAGGGACAATGTTTTCAAAAGGCTAGTACAAATGGAAAATCAATCATAAGGACAACAAACTACAACAGGAGTGATACTTTCAGGTATAATGCTCACTTTACTGGATATTGTTTTTGTTACAACAGGTTTGGACATAAAGCCAGTGAATGCAGATTTGGAGTCAGAAGAGAAATGCATTTATTTCCAAGGAACCCATTCATGTTTTTAAGAAGTTTGAAGTGTCACAATTGTAAAAATTTTGGGCATATTGCCAAATTTTGTAGACCTTCTTTGCAAATGTAGCAAACTACAAGGAATACTGTTTCAGGTTTGTCTTCTTTAAGTTCTGAAAAGAAGTTGTTTATTTGGAAACCTAAGGTAATCAATAAGAGCCTTGATGTTATGATTGCACAAGCTACTTTTCATGCCAAAAAGAAGGAATAGTGGGTGATTGACAATGGTTGTTCCAACCACATGACAGGAGACAAAGAAAAATTTGTTAAGTTTGAAGACATTAATGAAGGCTCTGTTATGTTTGGAAATAATGATTGCATTATGATCAAAGGCAAAGGTACAATTCTTCTTGATGATGAAACACCACTACATGATGTGTATTTTGTAGAAGGACTGAAGCACAACTTGTTAAGTGTTAGTCAAATATGTGACAATGGTTTTAATGTGGTTTTTGATGCACATGGATGTGAGATCAAAAAGAAATCAGGTAAAGTTATTGTAGCAGGTCTAAGGACTAGTGGTAACATCTACAATCTTCATAACTCTGAAACTAAAAGTGTTGATAGCCATATCTGTTTCATGGGTCAAATTGAGGAAAGCTGGTTGTGGCATAGAAGACTTGGTCATGTGAATTTTGACAATCTTGTGAAAATCAGCAGGAATCACAATGTCAGAAATATGCCTCATATTTCAAAACCAAGTAATACTATATGCAAAGAGTGTCAGCTGGGTAAGCAAACCAAAGTTAGTTTCAAACCTAAGGAGTATTTTACTTCAAAACCTCTGTAGCTGGTACATTCAAATTTGTGTGGTCCTACAAGGACTAAAGCTCTGGGAGGAGAAAAATATTTTATGCTTTTCATTGATGATTTTTCAAGAATGACATGGGTAACATTCTTAAGGCATAAATCAGAGGCATTTGACAGATTCAAAATCTTCAAGAAGATGGTTGAAAAGGAATCTGATTTCAAGCTAAAATGTTTAAGGTCAGACAATGGAGGAGAGTATACTTCAAAGGAATTTGAGGAGTATTGTGAAAAACATGGGATAAGAAGGCAATTCTCCACTCCTAGAACTCCATAGCAAAATGGAGTAGCTGAAAGGAAAAATAGGACTGTAAAAGAAATGGCAAGAACCTTACTACATGATGCAAATCTGCCTAATGTCTATTGGAGGGAAGCTGTTCATACAACTGTATATACTTTGAACAGAGTTCAATTAAGGGTAAAGTCAAATTATACTCCTTATGAACTTTGGTATGGTAAGTCAGCTAATGTTGGGTATTTTAAAATTTTTGGAAGTAAGTGTTACATCAAGAAAGATAATGATAGCTTATGTGGTTTTGAGTCTAGATGTGATGAAGGCATATTTCTTGGTTATTCTACACATAGCAAAGCATATAAGTGCTTTAACAATAGGCTCAAAAGAATAATTGAAAGTACTAATGTTAAGGTGGATGAGGATTTGTAGCCCTGTATGCAGTTGATTCATGACAAGGAAGATGATCATCATTCACAAAAGGTAGAAGAAATTCAGGAAGAGGAAGAAGATCCTAAAAAATCTGTTGATGATAAGACAAAGACTCCTTCAAAGGCATATCAAAGAGATCATCCTCATGAGTTGATCATTGGGGACAAGGACAGTGGTGTGGTAACTAGAAGAAAGCTTGCTGCTGCACATAATCAAGCACATGTGTGCTTGATATCTGAAATGGAACCTAAAAGTTATGTTGAGGCCAGCAAAGATGAAGCCTGGATTAAAGCCATGGAAGAGGAGTTAAGCCAAATAGAAAAGAACAAAACATGGGAACTTGTTCCAAGACCAGAAGGTAAGAATGTCATTGGATCTAAATGGGTTTTTAGGAATAACCTTGATGATAAAGGTAAAGTTGTTAGAAACAAAGCTAGATTGGTTTGCAAAGGGTATTCACAAATTGAAGGAATTGACTTTGAAGAAACATTTGCTCCTGTTGCTAGATTAGAAGCTATAAGAATATTTTTAGCTTTTTCAGTTTATAAAAATTTCAAAGTTTACCAAATGGATGTAAAATCAGCATTTCTAAATGGAGATCTTGAAGAAGAAGTTTACATGGAACAACCAGAAGGTTTTGTGAATAAAGATAATTCAGATCATGTTTATAGGTTGAAAAAGGCTTTATATGGTTTAAAGCAAGCTCCAAGGGCTTGGTATTATAGACTGGATATGTTTCTACAGGAACAGGGGTTCACAAAACGAGGTGTGGACAGTAATCTGTACTATCTAATCAAAGGTGATGATATTCTGGTTGTTGAAATTTATGTTGATGATATCATTTTTGGTAGTAACAATGATGATATGAGTCATTCATTTCCTAACATCATGAAGTCAGAATTTGAAATGTCTATGTTGGGAGAATTGTCTTTCTTTCTTGGTCTTCAGGTATCTCAGCTTGAAAAGGGAATATTTATCTCACAAAATAAATATGCCAAAGAGATGTTAAAGAGATTTCAAATGGATGATTGCAAACCTTTGGGTACTCCTATGGAGACAGGGCATAAGCTAAGTAAAAATGATGATTCACCTGAAGTAGAATAGTCTCTATATAGATCTATGATTGGGAGTCTTTTATATCTCACTGCTTCTAGGCCTGATATTATGCAGGCTGTTTGTTTGGTTGCAAGATTTCAAGCTTGTCCTAAACAATCACATTTGAATGCTGTTAAGAGAATATTTAGATATATTAAGGGTACACTTGATTTTGGTTTATGGTATCCTAGACACAATGATTTTACACTTCTTGCCTATACAAATGCAGATTGGGCTGGATGTCTTGATGACAGAAAAAGTACAAGTGGGGCAGCTTTCTTTCTGGGTGGTAGATTGGTTGCATGGCATAGTAAGAAACAAGATTGTGTTTCTCTATCTACAGCTGAAGCTGAGTACATTGCTGCTTCTTCATGTTGTACACAGGTACTTTGGATGGTACAATCACTTCTTGATATTAAGGTTGAGGTTAAAAAGCCTGTGTCTATTCTTTGTGATAACACAAGTTCTATCAATATGTCAAAGAATCCTATAATGCATTCAAGAACTAAGCACATTGCTATTAGATATCATTTTCTAAGGGAAAAGGTGATTGAAAATGAAGTTGCTTTGGAATATGTGCATACTAGTGATCAATTGGTTGACATCTTCACAAAGCCTTTGCCAAAGGAGACATTTGAAACTCTGAGACAGAGATTAGGAGTTCTGTCTCTTGTCTCTCTTCAATAGGTTATAGAGATATTAGATTCAGGGGGAGTTGTCTTCTAGATCATTTTAATGTCCTAAATCTCATTTGTACATAGTCTGTATATAGTTTTTGTACATATTTTTTGTGGTTGGCAGTGTTATAGTATTGTGCATTTGATCAGTGTGAAGTAAAGTGTTGGTTTTGACAAAAAAAATTTTTGACAGAGGATTGCATTTACAAGAACAGGAATCTATTGGTTGTGGTATTTTTTTTTGCCTTTGACATTTTTATGTCAAAAAGGGGGAGAAATGAGTTATGGTTTTGCCATCAATGTCAAAGACAAAGGGGGAGTTTTGTAGCACATTTCACAGTTGAGCATATTGTCTTTTCATTGATGTCAAAATGATGGTGGTTTTCATTGAAGTTAAAATGATGGTGGTAATATCTCCGGTCCTTCAGTGACATGTTTTTCAGTGACATGGTGGAGGTCTCTTCTCTCAGATTAGGGACATTTGATTTTTCAGTGACATGGTTTTCAGGTCTTTAGTGACATGTTTTTCAGTGAAATGGTGTGAATATGTGACATGTCCTATGTTATGTCCTATAATTATCAATTGTATAAAGAGAATGTTGGGACATATATGGTATCTCATCTATACTCATCTGTAGTCAGCATTTGTGGTTAGGTTAAGCACATGGTGAAAAGTTAAATCATATGATGTAAAGTTCAAATTGTCACACTTGTTTATTACATGGTATAAAGCTTTACAAAAATCCAAACTTATAGTGAAAACCAAAAATCTAAACGTCAAGTGCTTTTTGTTTTAATCTGCTGTTGACTTGTTGAAGCGATAAATGTTACTTTAGTAACAACTTGAGGGGTGCAGGGTCGTCAGTTTTACCGGCCCCGACGCCTAGGGTGCCCGGTCACCAGGTTACCATCCTTTGTGCTCCGCGGGAAAGTTTGATCAACGATCATCGTTGAAACATCATATGGTGGGCCGCACGGATCGGAGGGATAAGGCTTAAAATAGGAAGAGCCTCCAACAGTCAGTAGACTATTGTTAAATTTGACGGTGGCTTTGCTTCCTTTAGAAATAAAACTTGCTTTTTATCACATCCTTCACCGAAGTTCAAGAGACATTGAAGATAGAAAGTCCTGTAAAAGAAAGAGTGCAATTGGGAATGTTTCTAAAGGTGCAGAATATGAAAAGGTAGATCTTCAAGAGTTTATTTTTTGTTTTTTTCTTTTTGACAAGAATGTGATTTGTTTTGAAGGCAAAAAGAAGAATGGGTTGGAAGTTGAACCGAATTAAAAACTTGAAAGTTCATTTTTGATGGTGTGATTTTTTTTTTAATTTGTAGGGGCGTGTTCTTAAGCAGATAAGAGAGATGATCTTGTGGTGTGTGAGAAGTTTTTGAGAATGGGATTTTTGCTGTGAGATGTATTTTTTGTATATTACAGGTATGAAGAAACATTTTCTTGGACAGGGAATTATGTTGAGCTTTTGAAATAGTGATGGTGCAATAAATGGATGGAGTTTTTCAATGATCAAGATGGATCAATATTTGTTTAGAGAAGGTGAAAGTGTTGAAAGACAATAATTTCTTAGAGAGGGTCAATTGTTCAATATTGCACAGTGAGAAAGTTCATGAAATGGTGAATTAAATTTTGAGATTGTTTTGTAGAGGTATGAAGTATTTTGAAGATCAAAATTGATTAATTGTAGATGATGATGATAGTTGAAGATTGATTTGATTGCAGAGAGTATATTTTTGTTTGTTTTTTTTTTAAAGAAGAAATAAGGTGTTGCTTTATTGAAACAGGGAAACCCCCTGAGCTTTTCAATGAAATTTTGATGTTGTAATGTCAGTGAGACATGCAGAGAAGTACAATATGCCAGTGAGGCAAAATTGTAATCTCAGAGAGACAGTTGTAAATCTAAAATTTTTGTTAAGCCAGTGAGGTAGTTGAGTGGTTTTTATACCCCAGGAGGGTTTTCCACTCATGAAATTTCATGTGTCAAATTTTGTGTTGATACTCTGCATAATCTTTTTATCTATCTGAAGAATTCTATAATTGTGAAGTTAAATTTATCAAAAGGTGTAAAAAGTGTTAAAATTGTTAACAACACTGATTCACCCCCCCTCTCAGTGTTGTGTGTATTCCTACAAGCAAAACCTTCAACTTCCTCTCCCACTATTGAGAAAGGTAAAAACTCCTCATTGGAGGCAACTTCATCTGCTACCCCTATTTCTGACAGAAAGAGAAAAGGGAAAGAAGTTAGAGAAACTATTCTTGAACAAACTCCATATATGACTTGCTCAGCTAGGAGAAATATGACATTGGTTGAGGAGTCTATTCCAAATAAACCAATAGGGGAGAGGTTAGGTTAGAAGACAAAGAGACTCAAGCATACACTACTGGGTTGAAGAAGCCTCTCATGACTCAGATGAAATCTCTCTAGTGAGAAAGAAGATATAGAGAGAAGTTTCCCTTGAACCATCTGTTCATCTAGGCTCTCATAGTCCAACTTCCCAGCATTCCCTTTCTCTAAAGACATAACAAAAGCAAACTTTTACTATTGCCTCTGATTCTAAGGATGATATACCTGATCTAGAGGCACCTACTCCACCTATGCTATGGAGAAGCAAAAGGAAAAGGTAGCTTACCTAAGCTAAGAAAGATACTACTCTCCTCGCTGAAGTCTTTCTGTGTTTTGGAGCTTTTGAGGAAAAATTTGGACCTTCATCAGTGCTGCAATTGCAGAGAAGACTCAAGAAGAAACTTAGGATAAGGGGCCTACAAGGGAAGTTGAAGTAGAGCAAATGGATGCAGCTAGCAAAGAAGAGCCAATTGCTATGCAAGACCCTAACATACAATAGATAGAAGAAGAAATGAGAACTTACTCTCACCCCTCTGATCAAGAGGACATTGAAATTTCAAAAGAATAGCAGATGTTGGAAGAGATTGACAATCTGAAAAGATTATTATGGGAGAAGAACCAAATTATTACTGACCTCAAGAGAGTCATGAAAGAAAAATAAATGGAGCAAAAGTAGGTGATTGAAGGGTTGCAAGTAGAGCTCCAAAATAAACAACAAATAATTCAAGAGAAAGATGCAGAATTGAGAGACCAAGAAGCAAAGATAGCCCAAATCATCAAGGGAAAGGAGGAAGAGGCAGTACAGAACATTTCTGATCTCACCAAAGCTAGAGACAATGGTCTCCCATTAATTACAACACTAGTTGAGAAAGTACAGAGTCAAGATAAACAACTAACCTGGGCCAACAATAAAATAGATGATCAAGAAGAGTATATTCATGAGTTAATTGGCCCAGGGGCAACCATAGAATAGGGAGTACAAATAAATCCATATGTGGGTCCAATTCCAATAGATATTCCCAAAGCCCTATTCAATATGGAAAGGAGATGTAGAGAATATGAGGCTTCTAAGCCCATGCTGCAATTACAGAGGGCAGTTACTGCCATGTCAAAAAGAGTAGAAATCTTGGAAGAAAATGTCATTTAGGTGGCTTCCATTTCATTTGAAATCCTGTCTTGTAGGCCCCCAAGTGGAAGCTATGCTCTGTTCTTACAAGAGAGAGTTTTGCAGAGAAAACTTTCTTTGGTCATGTCTAATGTTACTGAGAACATAGAAATATGGGAGGGGTTCATGGAAGCATATATGAGAAATTCTGATGAAAACAAAAATTTTCTGTATGAGTTATATTTGCATGGTTTCTGTGTAAATGATATGACCTTCATTATCAACTATTTTGTAGGAGAATGCCAACTTAAGGCATTTATGTCACTGATGAGAAATCATCAGATTTGGAATGAGATAATGGAGGCTCATCTCAAGAAGGATGTAGAAACAAGTCTTTTCATCAGAAAAGAATGTCCAAACCCCCATGCTTTTAAAGTCCAATTTAGAGCATATGTCTACCACCCAGAACGTACAACCAAGATTTTGCCATTGTATCTGAAACATCTTCAGGAGTGTTCCATTGATTTTGGCATTTTTATGAATAGTTTAGCTAATCAAGTGCTTGCAATGGCAAAGAAAAGGTGGAACATTTTAACTTCAGGGCAGAAAATGAGAGAAGTGGTGAGTCCTGCTAACTTGAGACTATTTATGAGGAAGGCTAGGTGAGTATCCAAAATGATGGACAAATACGAACAAGAATGGATAGGTGGCCATTTTAGACCCCCTCTCATCATTGAACCACTACCTGTCTGGGATGAACAAATAGAAGATGATAAATTGCAGGAGTGGATGAAGCAGATCAATTAGTACAGGGGAAATGGTAATAAAGACCACACCACTTGGACAACTTTTGCACATGACTACAACTTCACCGATAGGATATTCCACCAGAATAAGTCCAGAATGTGAGAAGCAGGAGAACCTGCTAATCCTTAAGTATAGGGGGATGATGAGTACCTTTTTTAGCTATCTTTTTTCCCTTCTTATTCCATTTTCCTGATGATTGCACCAAAATAGGCTAACAAGATTGTTCTAATGATGATTAATAAGAGATGAATTACTTAGAATCATGATTTCTACTTGAAGGACTAATGCACATTGAATTGATGGAAATATGTAGAAATCTTCTCTTTTTGAATCAATAGGTGCAGGTGTTCAGGTAGACAATTTTTTGCATCTCCAGAGGTAGTCCTAATGATCTCTAGAGCCAACATCAGAATGCCAAGACTGGTCTCCAATTTGTTTCCAATTTGATTGGAGAGATTTTGGGATAAGGAGGTGAATCATCTCTGAAGCTGGACTGAAGTCTTGAGCATCTTTGGAGCTGAACAAGAAGGTCACAATCATATCTCTGAAGCTATAGACTAAAACATACATCTCTGGCACCTCTTTACAACAATGCATATTTCTAGCATAGCTGTCAGTTAGACACTTCCAGTGGTGATCAGGATGCTCCTAATGTTACTCAAATCATCACCTGAGTAATTTAAGGAAGTCTATAGTTAACTGCTGGAAGTTTTTATCTCTATATTGATTTTGCATGAGTTATTGATAAACTGATTTAAATACCTATATTTCAGGGCCTCACTGCCCAAGTGTATTTAAAACTAAGACTCAGATTCAATGTGGACTTCTGTTCTACTCAATCTATTTTTATTGCATGGATATTTATTTTGTTGTTAGATAGCTAGTAGAATAAAGAGATCGATGTTATCTCATAGAAGAACTAGTAGTTAGGATAAGTGATATCTCATCACTGACTTAGATATAAACTTATAGAAGTAGCATCAGAGGAGATAGTGATTATTTTTCTAATTTCTTTAATCTTATTTTGACATAAATATTTTCTAAATACAAAGATGATGGAATTGAATTGAATTGAGTTGTGATATTATTCTCTTGTGCTAATTCTTTACTCTAGTCTTCAGCCCTAAGGGTGTGGAGCAAGGGCCCACTCTCACCACCAAGGCAAAAGGCTAGTACTATTGTTTTGTTATTTTAGATTTTGTTTAAGAAGATAGTTATTATTTTCGTAGATAAATGCATGTTTCAGTTGAAAGAAATAATATAGATTTACTTTAAGCAATTCGTTGCTCAATTTTATTTTTAGTATTCTTGGAATTTATTTCATAAGTAGATAGATCAATAATAGTAGTTTCTTTAAAGCAGTAAAGGTCATTAGAGTAGTTAACTAAAACTGGCAACTATAGGATTCCTAATTGCAGATAGCCAAGGACACAACCATGTATTTGACAAAAGAAATATGATTAAATGATGAGGTACAATGATCCTTGTCAATGCAATAACCCAGGAAAATGTAGTCAGCCAAATACCACTATCATAATATCAAATGTATGCTACATAAGTGAGGTATATATGTATGAGGTAACATTTTGTGCACATGAAAATAAAATGAAGCTTATTTCATCTAATCCTCTAGGTTTTAGAACCATGAGATGCAGCGATGTATCTTGCCAGTCACAACCTTATGACCACATAAATTATTTCATTTTGTGAAGAAATACTAAGTTCAGGTCGTAAACTTTTGGGTATCAAATACAGCCAATAATCAATGAAGAATGGATATTTGTTTCTCAAACCTCTTAAGGTTCTTTTCAAGGCAAAAGGAGAAATATATAGTAGGTCTATGCAAATATGGAGCTCCATTATGTTTGAACAAAATGCATATACAAATAACACTTTGAGGTTTTTGAAGAGAAATATCCAAATATCACAGAGCCACGACCTGAAGGAAGATGTAGATTTCAAAACAAATGAATTTTTTTTATGTGCAAATGGGTAACAATAATCTGGCCGTGACCTCATTTTTTGGGGAAGCTTTCTTTTACCCTTAATCCTCTAGGGTTTTGTTACAGGAAATAAAGACAAAATTGAAACTTCATAGCTAGTCGAAGAATAATGCACAATAAGCATAACCCTTTAGGGTTTTGTAATGATCAAACATAGAATACTTCAAAAAACAACAGCATCCTATCTCAAGTTGAAGTTTTGATATAGAAATAAGACAAGGAGAGAGCTTTATATATTACATTTTGTGCAGAGAGTGACCTAGAAGAAGGCCAGATAAAGTGATATTTAAAAAACCCTTATCATTTCTTTTATAGAATGCTCCAAAAGACCAGTCGCGGCCTAGAAAAGAAGGAAAATATACATGATAGAATGCAAAACTCACCTTTTAGGAAGAGATTGAAACTCTCTTTTGTAAACAAGCTCAAAGTTGGTCCAAAAGTGCCATGGTGGCCTCGACACAAAAGTGTATTAACAGGGAAATGAAAGAGCATTAGAAACCACACTTCTAGCCACAATTGAAAGCTAAAATCACCTCAAAAATGAAGAAAAAGTAGATCAAAATCATGGCAGCGAGATTACCTTTCATTTTTGCTATCAAAATGGCCTTAGAGAACCAAAAGTTGCAGCAAAATGGAAGAGGATTCGAGCTTCAAACCCTAGGGCTCCATGGCAGCCATAGCAGAGGGTTTTCACAAAACTTCACAAGTCAAAATGACCCAAAAAGATAGGGTGAATTATATTTTGTTATTAGGGTTTCTTTGAACCCTAATCAAATGTTGACTTTTGTCACATTCTTTTCTCTTTTTATCTCAGATTAATACCTTTGAGGTATTAAATCATAACTACCATGGTGCCTAGGTCACATGACTTAGGTCACATGTATTTCAACTTGTAAATGAATAATCATTGTGATGAATGAAATACTTATCTCTTTTGAATGTTTTGCAATGCAATGAATGATCTAAAATCTTTTCCTTCTTTTTGAACAGCTGAATTGCATTTAACATGGAAACATAATAACTATGCAACTAACTCATAACAGAAGAATGTTAACCCTTACTCAAAAAATGAATTTGTCACATCTACTCAGCCAATTTTGAGCTGTGGTAAAAAATGGTAACATTTCTAGCGACTTCTACTATATGCTTACCTGGTAAGCATTTGATCATTTGCCTTGAACATCCATTGGGCATTCAGTCATACTATGTCCTTCTCAACCTTAGAAAACACTGCAATTCAACTCTCCAACAATCCAAATAGCAACAAAAAATTGAAAACAAATACAACTTCAAGCAAACTAATAGGCCCTGATGGCCAAAACAAAATGTTGAAAACAAATGTGCATGAGTACTTGTTTACTGCAACACTACTCTACTATATACAAAGGAAGTACTTATCCTTAGATGCAATTCTTGAGGTGGATCCCATTAACTGGGATAGATAGCACCTCTCCACTTTACATGTATAGCTGAAATGCATTGTTTTCTTTACACTCTATGATAGCATAAGGCTCATCCCAAATTGCATCAAATTGGGAATGCTTTCTAGGTCTTCTCCTTAGTTCATTCCATTTGAACACTAAATCACCAACAATAAAGTTCCTTGGTCTTTCCCTCTTATCAAATGCATTCCTCATTTGAGTTTGATGCATATCAAGCTTTCTTAAGGCCTCTTTCATTGTCTCTTCTAGCTCCATGAGCTAAGCTAGCCTGACTACTAAAGGTTGTTCCTCTAGCAACTCAAGTTCTTTGATGAAAGTCAATGTAGGCAATTCAACTGAAATAGGTAACCGAGCCTCTTTACCATAAGTACATATGGAGAACAACTAGTAGCTCTCTTGGGTGTAATTCTATTAGCCCAAAGAGCCAATTTTAATTTCTCGTGCCATGTTCTTTAGTTGTCTTCAATAGTCTTCTTGATGATCCTTATCAGATTTTTGTTAGTAGATTTAGCCTGCCCATTACCCTATGGGTAATAGTTAGAAGAAGTATTCAAATAAATATTATTTCTAATAGACCAATCTAAAATTTGTAATCCTATGAAACCTAAACCATTATCTCAGATGATTGAATTTGGTGTACTAAATCTTGATACCAGATCCTAATAGTTCAACCTAGGACAGAAGATTCATTTACCCCTTTTAAGGGAACAACCTTGGTCCACTTGGTTAAATAGTCTATGGTAGTCAAGATCCACTTGTGGCCTGCACTTGAAGGTGGGTTTATTGGTCTTATGAAATTGAGCCCCCATTTTGCGAATGGATGTTCAACTTTAATAGGATGCAGGGGTAAGGCAGCAAGCCTTTGCTTACTTGCAAATAATGAACACTTCTCACATCTTCTCAGCCAAGCAAAAGACTCTTTAAACAAGTTAGGCCAGTAATAACCAGCTTGCATAATCTTCAAAGTAGTTTTCCTAGCTACAAAGTGGCCTCTTGAAGGTCCATTGTGAAACTCTTCTAATAGCTTATCAACTTGATCAGGTCCAACACACCTCAAAAATACACCATTAAAGTCTCTCCTATACAAAATACCATCAATAATAGCATAAGGAGTAGCTTGTAACCCGAAATACCTTCTTCCTACCCTATCCAAACCTTCAGGACATCGACTGGACTGTAAATAATGCATCATCTACTACACCTAGTTGGTTGTAAGCGCTGGTACAATGGTTGGTTCATTATTGTTCAGTACTATTTTAGTGTCCTTTTCATGTTCTTGATTAAGCTCTTCACTTTCAGCAAGCTACTCGCATAAGGCCTTACCTCTAATCAGCTTGGTCACTTTGATATCAACATCAAATTCCATAACTCTGGTTATCTAACTAGCCCTCTTATCATTTATATCTCTATTCAATAAGAAACTCTTGACAGTGGGATGAGCAACCATTAAGTGAATTCTGTTATTAGACAACATGTGTCTAAATTTCTTGAGGCTCCTCACAACAACAAAAACATGTTTTTCTATAAAAGAGTACTTTACCTCATAATCATGTAGTACCTAACTAAAAAATGCTACTGGATTCTCTAAACCTTCATCGTTTTGCTGACATAACATTGTAGAAAAGGTGTTCGCTCCTCCAAAGGCATACAAAATAAAATCCCTCTCATAATTAGGATTAATGAGGGTAGGGATAGTAGCGAGGGCTTCCTTAATCTTTTCAAAGCTTCATTTTCCCTCCTTTGTCCAATTGAATGTCACATTCTTCTTCAACATGGCAGTGAGAGGTTGTAACAAAGCTACAATGTTTGGAATAAACCTCCTAACAAAGTTAATTCTACCAAGAAAGTTTTGCAAGCCTTTGTTATGTGCAGGCAACAGTAAATCTAGAATGGCTAAAACTCTTTCAAGGTTAATAGAAATACCTTGCTTTGAAACAATATGGCCGAGAAGTTTACCTTCATGAACTAAAAATATGCACTTTTTAGGGTTCAATGAAACTCCAAACTCCTTGCACCTGTGAAAAATATTCTTCAAGTGGTCAAAATGATCATTAGCATCTTTGGAAAAAATAGTTATGTCATCTAAATATACCATCACTATTCTATTCATAAGGCCATGGAAGGCCATATCCATTGGCCTTTGAAAGGTTGCCCCTACATTGGACAAACCAAATGGCACTTTTTGATAGGCCATAGTACCCCACTTAGTTGTGAATGCAGTTTTATATTGGTCCTCTTCTTTGACTAGAATTTAGTTGTAACTAGAGCAACCATCTAACAAGGAATACCTATCAGAACCTAAAATAGTTTGTAGTGTCTGTTCTATGGAAGGAAGAGGGTAGTGGTCTTTCAATGAGGCCTGATTTAGATCACAGAAATGGACACAAAGTCAGATTTCACCTTTCTTTTTTCTAACCGGGACCAAATTAGAAACCTAGGAGGTATGCTTTATTAAGAATATGATATTACTCTCAATCATTTTATTTAATTCAGCCTTCATTAAGTGTTCAAGTTTGGGATTAAGGGGTCTCTATTTCTACCTAACAGGCTTGGCATTAGGCTCTAATTCTATAGTATGCTGGGCCAAACCAGGATCAAAACCCCTTAAGTCTTTATACTCCCATGCAAAAGCATCAAAAAGATATTGACATAATTGAACAAAAGACTATCCTTCTTCTCTAGTACACACCTTTCCAAGTTTCAGTAGTTTGTCCTTAAAAATTTCTATGGTTTCATAGTGTTCTTGCTTCACTATCATATTGCACTTGTCCTTTCTGAACTAATCATCAATGTTGAACACTGATTCTAATGTTAGTATTCCTTTGGGCAACTTATTGGACCTAAACTATACAATCTAATCCTCAAATTACTGCTGATATTTATGTTGATTATCAGCTGCAAATTCATTTTCTGCACTTAGAAAACTTAAAATCTGCTCGTCACTGTCAAACACTTTCTAGGAAACACTATAGTTAGGTATAGAAGACGTGACAACCACTTTGACATATAGCTATACTTCAATTTTCTGATTTTGATTAGGAATCTCAAATTGAGATCATAAGGCTTCACGCTTATATGCATACTTATTTTGGTTTCTGGGAATCAAAATTAGATTAAAAGCATCAAAAAATTCAATTGAATCCCATACTCTATGCTTGTATTCCTTGAGCAAGTCATTTTGGCAAGATTCAGATTACTAACCTGATTAGTGATCAATTCAGAATCTCCATAAACTTAGACAGATTTGATACCTTTTTTCCAGGCCCACTCTAAACCATGGATTAGGGCCTCGTATTCAACCACATTATTTGTGCAGCTGAAAGTGAACCTTAAGGCTGCATAATATTTGTCTCCTTTAGGTGAGATCAACACATTATCTACACCAGTACCTGTCTTGGTCCTCAATCTATCAAAGTACAGCTTCCAAAGTTGATCTTCTTCCTATTCCAACTGACTTTGGTCCTTAATTAGATTAGGAATCATTGCATCAAGTTTCTATATCATATAAATGCCTAATCCTACCTCATTCATGTGACAGAAAGGGTCACTTTTATGATCTTCAAATGTCCATTAATCTAAGTTTATGTCTTCTATATGTGCATGGGGATCTAGATTCATGGGTTCATCCTGATGCCCACAGGTGATGTATAGATTAGCATTTATTGGGTTGGGAACATAGGGCTCAATATGGTCTTTTGCAAGTGGTTTGGACTATATGGTTACTTTTGTACCATACCTTGATCTAAAGAACAAGTGGGACCAATCAAAGGATAGAAACCCACCCACTTTGGTTGTGAACTTCTTAGATAGGCACAATGCAAAGCTAGGTGGCAGATCAATGATGTAAATGTCCTGATGTATGCCAAAATTAGGACAAGCATGCAATGTAAGTGGTAGATTTTTTATTATTCTTGCAGTACTAAGTGTAGACCCATCTAACTAGACTACTCCTTTTGCAAGGGGTTCATAAACCAATCCTAATGAATCAGCTACACTTTTAGGCATGACTAAACTGCTTGATCCTAAGTCTACCATACAGTTATGAACCAATTTATCACCAATAATGAGACTTAAATAGAAAGGAGGAGGTTTTACCTCATTTGTTGGCTACGAACTCTTGATTTTTGGGTTGTTTGCAAGTACAACCTTTTCATTTTCTTGATTAAAACATTAAAAAATTGAAAGTTCATCTAATGTCTCTTGCAACAAATTCTTCTGGCTAGGAATGCGTAAAGCATCCATAACTAACATAATTACTATAGCTTTCTTGAGATTATCTACTATGTTGAAAGAAACAAGATTTACCTTTTGTTTTCCTTTTGCAATAGTAGCATCAATCTACCTTTGTGTAGATTGCTATTGTACTTTGGGCTGATCCTTTACTGGTACAGTTTGATCTCTTTGTAGAATTTGTCCTTTCTATTGTGGTATGGGGGTAGTTTATGATGGAAAGGCTTGATTTTTATCCCTTATAGTCTATTGTTGAACCACAACAACTTCCTGGTTAATATCTGCAGCTCTCTGTTTTGATCTTGTGTTGGCTAAAACATGTGTACTTTGCTAATTTTGACCTTGAGGGTAGTTTATACCATAGAAATTAGACTCTTGCCAATTCATTATGGCCACATCAGCATTATTCTATTGAGCTAAAACTTCACTAGAAACACCTTTTGAACTTGCATAGTTGTTCTGAACCATCGTGCCTAATTTCTTACTCCATTTGTGCACGCAGCTTGATTATGCAGTTGGTGAAATGGATAACACCAGTCACTATCTTGGGCTAAATTATTCTATGTGGGTACTGTTGATGTGTTTTCCTTGCACATACAACGCAGAATAAAATACTAGTGTACTCTATCCTCTCTTGAACAAAATCCCTCAAATGCTAAGCTAAGTGATCAGATGAGTAGACTCCAAGGTTCTTAATTAGTTACTTTTTGTGTTGTGACTTAGGATAACTTAGCAGTAGGATGCGAATTACTATTTGACACAAAGTGAGTTACGTAAATGCTCAACAATAGGAAACTTGTTTCTCTTGGATAACATGTAACATAGCTTCTTTGAAAGTCTACCAATTCGATAACTTAAGTTATGACAATGGAAGCTCTTGAATCTAAATCTAACAAGATTTTAAATAAAATGCAAAAGGAAATGGGTTTAGAAGACTCTAAACTAAATGCAAGCAATCACCATTGATTCACTGGAATCTCAACCAAACTTTGCTTCACCATAAGGTAACAACTACACAAACGTGGTGCTATCTTCTAAGGAGAAAGTAAGATTTTCAGATTACTTCAATACACAAAGTAATTGAAGTTAAGCTCAAATGATGTTCAGACTAACCATGCACTACAATCTTCCATCGACAAATTATAAATGGTATGAACTATGGAGACACCAAACATGAATCAGCAACAACAACTTCCATAAAACATAAAACTAAATTGCTGAAAACAAACTAAATGGATCTTATTCTATGAGTGAACACTTAGAAACCATGCATTCATTTGAAACAACACAAATCACCATGAAAATTTCAGCAATGAATTTGTATTTATTTCAGCAGAGTCTTGAGCAACAATTTCTCAGAGCATTCCCCCTCTTACAAATGAGAGCAAAATGGGTTTATATAGCCCAAAAATTCAATGGATGGCCAAGATTAAAACTTGAAATCAAGGGCCCATATTATGCCACACAGGGAAGTGGTTACAAAATTTACTAAAATTGGACCTTGCATTAATGATACACCAACTAAGTTGAATACCCTCATTTATGACATTTCCTTTTTGCGGTAAACTCCACAAATCTAGCGATGACATGCGTAACCTCCTCCATAGTGACACTTGGCAGAGTCTGAATGGTGCCCTCTACGATTTATAGCTCCTTTATACATTTGACAACTGTCATTTCCCAAACAGCCATGGTTGTCTGAAATGTGCCCATGAAAGTGGAAAGTGTGCAAATTTCATCCAACAACTCTCTCAAAATAGCCTGTGTATGCCGAAAATACTTTGCATGCATCTTGTCTTTCAGCAAGTATTCATCAATCTCTCCATTGGAATCAACTACCCTGTTTACGAAAATAAGTATTTTGTTTTGCATTTCCCGAAGTACCTCTCTTGTTCGAGTGCAGTCACTCTCAACCTTTCCCAGAACTTGCTCCTTTATGCTGAGTGCACAATACCAATAATGGAAATTATATGTTGGACCTTGTTCAATCACTCCCTCATCCAACAATGTGGCACTTGGAGTATAAATCAGCCTTTTCAACTGAGGCATAACTTCTTCCCTTACATTTCTGAATTCTGCACAAGTAATTAGAATATTCTGAACTCTATCAAATGTTGAAGCAGCCTCCTTGTACAACATCACAATCTCGTCCATGAACCCATCAGCCTTGATCTTGAAATCTGCTGCCCAGTCTTGCAATACTTGAGATGAGGACCTTATTTCTTCCAAATGTGCCACAGACTCCTGTGAAAGCAACGCAGGTGGTGCAACCATGTCTTCAGCTTGGCTTAGTGGCCTCATTAACTGTTGAATATAATGCTGAAATGCCAAGTTATCCTTCTCTAACTAAATCCTCTATTCTTGTTCCTTTCATAGCCTTTCTTTGATGACTGCAACCGAATCTTCGAACTCTTCTATATCCTGTTCTGCTGTGGCTGGTCCCAAATCAAAAGTATTGATGTCATATGCACTTGGAACACCATCATCTTCTTCTTTGCTGATTTTTGGGACAGCAATATGCACTTGCCTTGACCCCGAGCTGCCTCTTGTGATCTTCGAGAATTTAGTAATTTTCTACTTTCCATTGTCAGGTTTGGCCCTGCTCAGCAAGTCTTCCAAACTTAGGATGGGTTTCCTTTCAATAACAGATTTCTCCCTGACCCAATCTCTTAACCACTCAGGCAGATCAAACAAGTCCTCTTGAATTTCTTCTTGAACTCCTTTATGTTGAACAATGGGAAGAGCCTCCTCATCAAACTCATACAACTCTTTGTCATTTTGATTTTCAACTTCTATTTCTATCATGACCACTTCATGCTCGTTAGATGATTTTGACACCACTTCACCAATTTGATTACCTTGTTTGTTTCCCTGATCATCTTGGATTCCCAAAGTTGTCTGCTCACCATGTCTTACTTCATCTTCATCAATATTTATTATATTATTACCCTCCTGTCTTGAAAATGCACTAACTGCCTACTGATCATTAGTCTTTACCTTCTTACTTGGCTGAATATCCTCATGCGGATCATCATCTTCACTCTCTAAACCATTGGAATTACTGGATGACCCACTACCTGAAGTATCCTTGGACTGATGTACAGTAACTCCTCCCATCAAGTTGTAAGTCAATTGGACATTCTTCTCCTGAAGTCTATGAATTTGAAAGTCTACATACTTTCTTTAATGCGATACAATTGGCATCAACAAATCATCATTGCATGTGGCCTCCTACTCTAACCAATTGATGGTGAAGGGCCTATCACTCTTCTCTTCATACGAACTTTGTGAAAGTCTTTTGTGATTCTCCTCAAGCTAATCCAGAATGTTGATCACTCTTGTTGATCTGACCAGATCCAAAGACAATTGGCAGCAACTTCTCTTTCTTATTTCTACGTCATCATATGCATCTATCCAGTGATCCTCAAGCTGTGGTTTGTGCTTGTATTTGCTCCCAAATTTTTGTCTAAGTGTGCCGAATGGATCAAAGTTACTGCGTGCATCATTGTGGCACACCAAGTTGTAAGCCTGCAACTCTATCTCTAAATTTTCAGCAGCTTGTAATGACATGCAAGCCTCAAGCCTCCCGATGCTGATTGAAAACTTTGTTGTGGTCTTTTTCCTCTTTCTCTGGACTTTGTCGAATGCAACTAGCTATCGTGTTACTTCCAACAACACCATTATGTCAGTGGGGTATCTAGGCAATTTGTAAGGCAATGATGAGAAGCCCTCCACACGGATGTATGCGAATCTTGGAAACTAAATAAACCACTTTCCATATTTTGTGACGAAGTTCATGGCCTCCTTCGACAATCTCCTGCATGTGCTACCTTTTAACAATCTAACAAAATGCATGGAAAAGGCATCATTAAACCTTCTGTAATGGGATATAGCCTGCAAGTGTAGCTGAGGATAGCAATCATAAACCTTGAACTGTCCTTCTCCATTTCCAACTCTCCCCTTGAAGTTCAATCCTGGATATCTCTCGCTTCTCGCAAGCATATATATAATATATGAGCTCATGTAAAATGTTTTCATTTCCTACAAACCCTTCAATTGATCATCGATGTTGCTGCTGATCATTTCAGCCCAATCTATCATTCTTTTTCCACTTATAATTTCTTCAATGAAGAAGAACATCCAGGGCTCAAAATTTGCCGATTGTGGGCAGCCCATGATGCGGTTCAAAAACACAACCATATAGTTGATTTCTTGATGAAAGTCAAACTTGTGAAGTTTTTTAGGCACCTTACTCACATGTGGCCTTGGTTGCACCAACCAACTGTTGTTTATCACCTCCATACCTTTCCCAGGTCCAGCCAAATAAAGTTGCAAAGCAGACTCCTTGTTGCAGAATGTAGTAGTTTTGTATGAGGGAATGTCAAAAGCTTCCGCGATCGCCTCCTTTCTCAGATAAGCAAGTACTTTTCCCTCTCTAGTCATAATACATCTCTTTTCATGATTATAATGCTTGGCGCATTCTAACATCAGTTCTGGACACAGCATTGTTGGCAGGAAAAAAGCAGCTTGCACAATCCCGTTCTTCAACATTCGCCTGATTAGATCTGATGGATTGGGTTTGTGCAAATTTTGCCGAATCTCTTCCATATTGGTCTTCCCTAGATTAGTGTCATAGAAGTTTCACCACTTTGAAGTGATCTTCATTTCTGGCCATGTTCCCTTCATGTCACTCCTCATCAGTGCTTGTCTGTCCTTCGCACTCATCCTTCACCTGCACAACCGCTTTATGTCAAAATCTTGAAAATGACATTTAGTAACAACATAATAGTAACAAAACCTACATTTAATACATGTAGGATTATTTGAATGCAAGATTTCAATTTATCTCACCCCTCTGCTAAAAAGAAAAAACAATAATGCGATTCCCATGAGAATAAAATGTCCAAATGTCTCACTAACACACTTAGTTCCTATTTGCCCTTGTCGGATCTGATCTCCTGATGGACCTGCAATGATCTTATGTTGTAATCCTGTAGGTGTTTTAATGGAGGGGAGGTCGATTTCCAAGTAATAGAAGGTGATCTTTCTTAAACTTTCGAAGACTCTAGCCAAGGAAGACACTCTTAAACCTGCACTCAGGAAGCTTTGAGAACACTGGGTAGATTATGCAATATTAACTAGTTTAACGTCCAAGCACCTATTTAGAAAGACCTCATAAGGATCCCCTCCTGTAGACAAAACTCATGAACGTAGTTGGGTTTCTAAATGCTGATGCAGAAGGTGAAGCTCACTGTTAGAACAAATGATAAAACACCCTCGAATCCCTATCGTCTCACACAATGAAATCACCTTTTCTGGAGGACAGTGCATACCACACATGCTCAGAAAGTTGGCACTGTCATTCAATAATGTTCAAAAGATTTTGCCAGCATAAATAGTGTGCTCCACCTCTTCTACCTCATAAATGACATTACTTGAACTAAATCGTGGGGCTAAAAATAGGACAAGCTAATACTCAAAAGATACGCGTTTCAAAACTCCTACCAGGAATCCCAATTAATTCACTATCCATGCGTTATTAAGAGTGCAGTACCTATTTAATTGTATGCTAAGAATAGAACAGAGTCATTCTGCACAAAATCGTTCAATGATTCCTTCAATTAGTATCTTCGTGATTGCCAAAGAGGTGACGGTATTATAGCGGGTCCTAGCGAATGTTTGAGATCCCACCACATTTGGCCAAAAAGTATATTTTGCAAACCTAAGACTTATCTCCATCCCGGCGGTCTTTTCATTTCAACGTACATAATGCAAGAATTACAGTGGACTCTCAAAAGTCCGTCCCTCCATGAATTTACGTGGATGCACCATAAGTTTCAAGAAAACCTCACCACGCACTTAACCTTCGCCAAGACTCAAGTGATCAACGTGGAGTGAATGCTATACTTCACACATGACGTGATGCTGAGAATAGAGTTTATGTGATGTTCTGCATAACCGCCAAAGGCCCATTAATAATCACACCATCCAAAGATACCCCCTCTCAAACAGTCATTCAAGCCCACTGAAGACTAACCCAAACATGAAAAGTTCTCAACGAGTCATGAAGATCCGCTCAAGTAGTCATTTAGATTGTTGAGAGAATAGGAAATCAAAAGCAATTCCACCAAGTAAATAAAGTCCACTTAGGCGAAGATCTAGGGGGGAGCAGGCATGCTGTGCAATAAAAGAACATCTCAATGTGGTGCAGGGTGATTGAAAATGTCCGCCAGCGTGAGCATTTGAAATGAGTGCGCTTCATGTAAAGTTAGGGTATTCTATGCGTTGCAAGTCTTCTATCAACCAATAAATGGATTACAATATACCCCAATGACACCTGCAAACTACTTGCCTAGACAAGAATCTCCAAACAAGACCACAGTCAGAAACACAAAATTCAGGGGTCCCCATGCTTGATGGGGCGATGTTGGACCACGTCACAACATCTGGTGACTCCACAAGAGAAATGTTCTTGAACATTTGAGGAATAAAGACTCATTCAAAACCCTAAATCATCAAATAACCTTGTCAAGTCCATCCAATAGTTAAGAAATGCACTCAAAAGGAGAAAAGAGTCAAAAATTGTATCACGACATTTCATCTCTGCTATTTCTTAGGGTAAAAATTTCATTTAAAACTTCTTCAAGTGTTCTAGAGATAAGCAAGAATCAAAACTTCAAAATCCCTGTGTGCACCCACATATTAGGTCAGATAAACATGAAAACTTAATCAAGGCGTCAAAATCAAAAGCTTAGGACAACCATTTTCATCCTGAGGATCCAAGGGTGTGCAATTGGGTTCATTACCATCCATCAATACTCAAGATCACCTTAGTTCCTCTGCATTAAGCTATGTGATTAGTACACACCTCATGAACTACCTGGACATGGCCCCGCTACTAGCGAGCATCTATAGCCCCGATAGGTTTGTCTCGTAATACCACTTGAGCAGAGCCCTACTGTCAGCCAGGTGTCAATAGCCCTGGTAAAGATTACTTGATCATCCATCTAACTAAGTTATGGTGTGTGATTTGTGATTTTCTTTTCATTTCTTTTTCTTTTGATTTTCAACATGGTTTTGCTTGGTAGAGTACAATGCAGTACTGCTACGTGATAACTCAGCTAGTTGGGTGTGGACTTATGTTGGCAGTAAAGGTGGACCTTTAGATTTTTCACTTAATGCGAGATCACAAAGACTTACTTAGGTACTTCTAGATTTTAAAAGTGAAAAGATATAAGATCTCAAAACAATTCAAGTCACCCTAAACAGTCAATTTATCCTCCCAGAGTAAGAAACATGCTACCGAACGCCAATAATGGAGTCCGCAATGAATGTATCCATCTGACGCAAGCTTATCAAAAGAAAACAAAAAGTATTCATTTAAAGATTAAACATTTTAAACATATAATCAAGGACCTTCATGTCAAAATACAATGCATGATTCCCTTCTCGAGTTAAGTACAGATCTTAACAAATAGATAGACTAAAGAGAATTACCTTCTGACTCAAAGAATCTCATGAATATTTACTCTCAAAATATACTTAGCACTACCTCATAAAGTCAACCAGAAGTGCTCTTACTGAAAATACCACCCTAAAATTGGGACCCTGGGGAAAGCCAAAAATTACAGCAAAAGCAGACAAGCCCAAAATGAAGCAAACCTACCCTAAAACCAACATACGAAAGCAAGAAACAACTATCCTAACTATGTACGAATAGGTCCCCAAAGGAACTTAGGGTTGGAAATAACGCTTTAAGAATTGTCCATTGACAGGCAATGGAACAGATTCTTCAGTGAGTGTTTTTAGTTTGAAAGCATTTTCTCCCAAAATTTTGGCAATCTGGTAAGGGCCCTTCCAAAGATTATCAAATTTATCATGTCCACCCTTTCTCTCTTTAGCTTTGTCGTAGTATAGAACCAAATCAAAAATATGAAAAGACTTGATCTTTGCTTGTCTATCAAACCATCTCTTCACAACTCCTTGATGTTTTGCAAAATTTTCAAGTGCCATGTCTTGTTTTTCTTCTAAGTGGAGCAGTTGTGACAACCTAGTTTGGACTCTGTAATTTTCTTCCATGTAATCTTGCATAAATTGTAATGTAGGAATTCTCAGTTGGATTGGGAATATAGGATCTTGGCCATAAACTAGATGATAAGGGGATGTGCCCAAGGAACTCTTTATTCTTGTCCTGTCTGCCCAAAGAGCAAACTTAAGTTGCGTATGCCAATCTCTCGGGTTTTTGTCCAATACTTTCTTAATTGCACCTAGCAAGTTTTTGTTGGTGGATTCTGCTAGGCCATTTCCCTGCGGGTAATAGTTTGATGAAAATTTCAATGTAATGCCATATTCAAAAGCCCAGTTAGAAAATTTTAGTGAAGTAAAAGCAAGACCATTATCACAAACAAGTGCATGTGGACATCCAAACCTAGTGATAATATTTTCTTAAAGAAATTTAATCACAACATCAGAAGTACAAAATTTTAAAGCATGAGCCTTAGACCACCTGGTACAGTAATTAGTAGCGGTCAGAATAAACCTGTGTTGTACCAAGGAAGGTGGGTTAATCATACCAATAAAGTCCAAACCCCATTGAGCAAAAGCTCTTACTTCGATCACCAGTTGAAGTGGCATGGCTGGATTTCTTTCCCTCGAAGCAGCTACCTGGCATGTGTGACATCTCTTGACATGGTCATATGCATCATGAAACAAAGTGGGCCAATAATAGCTTGCCCTCAGAATCTGGTGTGCTGTAGCTAAACCACCCCCATGACATGTTCCAAATTTGATTTGGAAGTGTTCCATTATCTGACCTGCTTCATCCTTTCCTAGACATCTCAAATATATCCCTTCATGATTCTTTCAGAACAGGATTGATTCTTGGAGCATAAAATGCTGACTTTTTATTCTCAACGCTCTCTTCTGGGTTGAATTCATATGTGCCAGACACTTCTGATTTAGTAGACAATATATAATGTCATTGTACCACTCATCAGGTGATACATCCTCAAGAGTATAAACTTGTTGCACCAACCCTGGTCCATCATTTGCAATCATTTGAGTGAGTCCTTGTCCGCGAACAAGCTTCATTGGTTGTATTTCAATATCATATTCTTGAATAGTGGCGACCCACTTGCCTCTTCTTTCTCCCAACTCATTCTGCATAAGCAGGGTCTTGACTACCACATCTGGAACAATAGCATATATTTTACTTCTCAAAATGTAATGTCTGAATTTCTTAATTGTTTTGACTAGTGCATAAGCTTGATTTTCCACATTGGGATATCTCAGTTCAGCATCTTTCAATGGTGTCCTCATGAAAGATATTGGGTGTTCATCTTTTTCTTCATTTCTCTAGGTGAGAGTTGCTGCACAAGTATGCTCTGAAGAAAATGAATATAGATAAAATGGCCTTGTGTAGTCTGGGCTTATCAAAACAGGAGCATCAGCAATAGCTTGTTTGATTTCTTCAAATACCTTTCTTGCAAAAATTGTCCACTCTATCTTCGCATCTTTCTTCAACATGTCATTCAATGGCTTAACGATCTCTGCAAATCCTGTAATGAACTTCCTGACGAAGTTTATCTTCCTGAAGAATGACTTTAGCTCCTTCTTACTTGCAGGCATATCAATCTTGGAAATAGCCTCTATTCTACTTGGATCTATTGAAATTCCCTTCTCTGAAATCACATGTCCCAATAATTTGCCTTCTGTTACTCCAAACATACACTTTTTTGGATTCAGTGAGATTCTATGTTTTCTACATCTTTGAAATACTTTCCTCAAATCCTCTATGTGATCTTCCCTTCTACGAGAGAAATCTGTGAGAACATCCATGTATATGATTATACATTTTTTGATCAAATCATGAAAAGCAATGTCCATAGCTCTCTAAAAGGTTGCTCCGGCGTTAATCAGTCCAAATGGCATTCGCCTATATGCATAGTTTCCCCACTTGCAAGTGAAAGTAGTCTTCAATCTGTCTTCTGGTTCCACCATCACTTGGTTGTACCCTGAATATCCGTCTAAGAAAGACATCATCTGTGAACCATTTACAATTTGCAACAGTTCATCCAATGAAGGAAGTGGATAATTGTCCTTTTCTGATGCTCTGTTCAAATTCCTGAAATCTACACACAATCTTATTTCTCTATTTTTCTTATGAACAAGAACAAGATTGGTGACCCACGTTGAGTGCCTTACTGGGAATATTATCCTTGCATTCAACAACTTCTTTACCTCTTTATATATCAGTGGTTCTAAAAGTGGATTGACAGGTCTCTGCCTTTGTCTGAATGACTTGTTGTTGGGTTTCAGAGGAATGGTGTGTGTAATGATTAAGGTATCATAGGTCTTTAAAGCATCATAGCTCCATGCTATAATATCTAAAAATTCTTTCATGCATTTGAGTATACCTTCTTTTTATTCAGGTCTACACACCTTTCCTATTAACACATTCTTCTCTTCATTTCCTGTTCCCATATTGATAGGTTCACATTTATCTCCTTGAACCTTATGATCTCTTAATGCACTCAATTGATCTGAATCAAAGAGCCTTTCTAACTCAACCATCCCTCATGGTATTGTGTTGTTTTTTAGGTTCAAGATACCCTCTGCATCAAATTCTGCTTGTTCCAAATCTTCTGCATCTATGATTTGAGCTTCAAAAACCCCAGAATTTGTGATGAAATCCAATATGTGTTTATCATCATTGAACACCTAAAAATTTCTAACATTATCAGGAACTGATGGTACTGAGACCAGCTCTACGGTGAACTTCTTTAACCCATTCATGGCAAGTGGTGTAAGTCAACTTGCAGCCTATGCTAGGGAATTAGCAACTTGATTCTTTGATCTGTAAACTGATTTGATGTTGAATGCATCAAAACTTTCAATCAAATCCCAAACACGATTTCTATACCTCTTTAATCTCTTATCATGACAAACATACTTCTTTCTTATTTGCTTGACAATTACCTCAGAATCTCCGTAAACATGTAGAATCTTAGCTCCTTTCTTGATAGCCATCAATAACCCATGAACTAATGATTCATACTCTGTGACATTATTTGTACATGGAAATTGTAGTCTATGCACAGCTAAGAATGATTCGCCTGATGGATTGATTAACTCAAACCCAGCACCAGCTCCTTGTTTCGACTTGGACCCATCAAAACGTAAAGTCCATACTTGATTTCCTTCTTAATCAATTGAAACTTTGTTTGGATTTTCTTTTTCCTTACCCTTCTTGGGAGTCGGTGAAATTGGATTCTTCTTCGGTTGATCGTCACTTTTTTCAGATTTTTCAATTATTTTAGTTTTGGTGGGTAATTTGACAGGGTTATCTTCCTTCTTTACTTCCAGAATTTTTGGTTTTACAGCCTGAGGGACTCTCCTGTATACTTGTTCTAAGGCAACTTTACACATAGCACAGGAAAACATGGAATGAAAAGCACTCTGTATCCGGCACTAGTTAGGTAATAATAGATCTTTGACATTTGCGTACTGACCCAACTCTGTTGCTTGCTGAACATTCTTGAGTACGAAATTTCAGAAATTTTCAAATGTACCATCTCCTTGATCAGAAGCAGACTCATAATTGTGATTGAGCAAAATTTTAGTTTCATCACAAGATTTCTGACCTTCATCTTCTTTCATTCTTGAACCTTGTAGCATGAGGACTTCTTCCGTATTTGGCCTGTAATTTCCAAGATCAGTTTCTAGGAACAGGACCTCATTGTCTTCACCATGTTCTATGATCATCAGTTTCAATCTTGGAGTACTATCAATTCTGATTTGATTTGGAATTCATTTCCATGGTAGCCGCATGTGTGAGAAATCAGTAGCTACATACCCATTCAATCTTCTTGACTAATCTCTGCTCAGGAGCATGCCATATCCGCCTGGGATATCAACAACTGATATATCAATGTAGCTTTGGATTCTTGGATCAGATGACAACTACATGTGTATATTATTCAATTCTCCAACCACGGGCACTTCTATCTTATCCAGTTGTGTAACTTTCTTTGTGGTCGGGGTAGGAATCAAACCCAATCTTTTACATATGGTGAGTGGCATTATGTTGCTTGATGCTCCTGAATCCATCAAACAATTATGTAACATTTTCCCAAAGATACAGACGGATAATAGGAATGGGGCAGGCTCATCTCTTCCTTGATAGAAAACTACAGACTTTTCGTTTGGTAACTTGGAATGTGCATTCTTTTCCACATCATTGACCGTGAGATTTGATCTTTTGCAATCCTTTCATTTTTGATGATCTTTTCACTTTTAACAATACTTCCTTCTTTTATATCCTTTGTAGGGTCTTGGGCTATACATACTGAGTTCATATATGGAGAAACACCCTCTGGCACACTTTCCACAACATGTGCATTCTGAACATGGGATGAGTTAGAAGGGCCTGCCGTAGCATTCCTTGGAATGGATGTATCATTTAAGCTGTTTAAAACTGTGTTTCTAATCTCAGGGATTCTCATCATTTCAACCAAAGGCATGCTCACTTTCACTTTCTTGAATTCTTCAGTAACAATTAAACTTAGCCATTTCAATCCATCATTTGTCGCAGCGCCATCTCGTGAATGATTGGCTCCTTGTGGATTGTCTCGTGGCTGAACTTCTCGCATTGGAGTGGTTCTTTGAGCAGCATCCCTTTGTTTATACTCTGGTGAATCCTTTGGAAAATTTGGATTATTACTAGCATTTGGATTTGGTGGAGTTTGAAAATTGTTTGAAGGAACTGAAGAGGTTAATGGATCCTATACTCGATGATTTCTTTGATAGACTTTTAGGGGTGGATTCCCAGCTGATTGTTGAAATGCTTGTACTTCCCCTACTGCTTCAGCTTGAAAGTCATTACTGAATGGAAAGTAATATCTAAATTTTCAATTGGTCCATTTCCAGATGCTGGAGAGAACCTTCCATTGTATTCCATTGCATCATAATCCATCACAGGAGGAAATGTGAGGTCTTCAATGACCAAGGCTTGATCATACCTTGTTGTAGGAACAATCTCATATCCTATCATTGCTTGAGGAGCATCTTGAGCTTGCGTGTTTTGCATCTACTTTTGAAATATATCAGCAGCTATTCTAAACTTTGTACACTGCAACTCAGAATGCTGATTTGTGTTATGCAATCGACACCAACTTGATAAAGCTGCCTCAGCTAAGAACACCTTGTCTGCTGGTCTAGAATCTGAATTTGAATTGTTTTCCAATGGAGAGGGAACATTTCCATTGTTTGGAGATGTATTCCATGTTTTGTTTTGTCTTTGGAATCCTTGATTTGTTCCTCGAAATCCTTGATTATAACCTTGATAATTTCCTTGGTCTCTCTGATTTCCTTGATATCCATTTTGATTTCCTTGATCCCTCTAATTTCCTTGAAAACTCCTTTGCATATTTTGTAAATGATTATTTTGATTTCTCATATGGGTAACTTTAGCGGATAATCTCTTCACTTGATCAATTAACTCTTTCATTTCATCCTTCTCTTCCTGACTCCTTGTAGAGGATGAAGACCCTTGTAAGTACACAGGTTGTGCTAGTGAAGCTTGTGAAATGGGTGCTCCTGGATGCAACACCATCTAATTGCTAGGTGTCAGAATTGGATTCATTATAGGAGTATGTTGTGTCAAAGCTTGGTTGATTCCCTGAATCTGATTTGACATAGCTGGATGTCCCAGGTGATTAAGTGGCCCTTGAGTGTTCATGCCCAAGTCAGTATTTACTTTGACAGCCTCGACGTAGGCTTCTGTCAGAGTAGTTGGAGCTGTAGTTGCTCTCTTCACAGACATGGAAGTAAGGTGATCTAGTGCTGCATAATATACTTCCCTTGCCATTGCATCATCAACATTATATGGAGCTTGCAACCTTGTATAAGCCTTATGAAAATGATTATTGAAAGAACTGATAGGTTCATGTTCTTGCCTCTTGACATCAACAAACTATTTGTAGAGCTCTGACGAAGTGATGGGAATCCTAAACTTTTCTAGAAAGGTGTTTTTTAGTCTTTGCCAACTATTGATGGAACATGCAGGTAGATGAATGTACCAAAAGTATGCGTCTTTGCCTAGTGAATAAGGAAACAATCTACATGCTACATCCTCATGCTCAATTCTTCTATTTCGAAGAGTATACTCAAAAATCTTAATATGTTCCTCTGCTATCCTGTTCACATCACTGACCTAAAATTTGGAGCAGAATTGTTCAGGACTCTTGGGCATTTCATGGTAATTTGTGAGAGTAGCAAGAGGAGAAGCATTTTCCAGAAGCCAAGCCATTGGAAAGTTTGCTTGTTGTGCCGGAACTGTTTGTATAACTCCTTATGTATTACTTGGTTGAGCAATTATTGTATTTTGTGGTGGAGTTTGAAACAAATCTACGATGACCCTTACGCTAGGTGATCCTTCACTTGATGAATTTGTCTTCTTATTGTGCTTGGCTTTGGAACTGAAATCCAACTCAACCAACTCTTTTGAAGTTTGCGATGTAGACCTTAGAATCCTCTGGTGTTTTTCAGGTGAAAAAGAAACAATACGCTCCAGTGTGTCTAACTTTGTATTCCAAAAGAGGCCCTCATTCTAGCACCAATTCTATTGATGTGTTTTCCTTGCACATACAACGCAGAATAAAATACTGGTGTACTCTATCCTCTCTTGAACAAAATCCCTCAAATGCTAAGCTAAGTGATCAGATGAGTAGACTCCAAGGTTCTTGATTTGTTACTTTTTGTGTTGTGACTTGGGATAACTTAGCAGTAGGATGTGAATTATTGGTTGACACAAAGGGACTTACGTAAATGCTCAACAATAGGAAACTTGTGTCTCTTGGATAACATGTAACACAGCTTCTTTGAAGGTCTACCAATTCAATAACTTAAGATATAACAATGGAAGCTCTTGAATCTAAATCTAACAAGATTTTAAAGAAAATGCAAAAGGAAATGGGTTTAGAAGACTCTAAACTAAATGCAAGCAATCACCATTGATTCACCGGAATCTCAACCACACTTTGCTTCGCCATAAGGTAACAACTACACAAAAGTGGTGCTATCTTCTAAGGGGAAAGTAAGATTTTTAGATTACTTCCATACACAAAGTAATTGAAGTTAAGCTCAGATGATGTTCAGACTAACCATGCACTACAATCTTCCATCGACAAATTATAAATGGTATGAACTATGGAGACACCAAACATGAATCAGCAACAACAACTTCCATAAAACATAAAACTAAATTGCTGAAAACAAACTAAACGGATCTTATTCTATGAGTGAACACTTAGAAACCATGCATTCATTTGAAACAACACAAATCACCATGAATATTTCAGCAATGAATTTGTATTTATTTCATCAGAGTCTTGAGCAACAATTTCTTAGAGCATTCCCCCTCTTACAAATGAGAGCAAAATGGGTTTATATAGGCCCAAAAATTCAATGGATGGCCAAGATTAAAACTTGAAATCGAGGGCCCGTATTATGCCACACAGGCAAGTGGTTACAAAATTTACTAAAATTGGACCTTGCATTAATGATACCCCAACTAAGTGGAATACCCTCATTTATGACCTTTCCTTTTTGCGGTAAACTCCACAAATCTAGTGATGACACGCGTAACCTCCTCCATAGGGACACTTGGCAGAGTCTGAATGGTGCCCTCTATGATTTGCAGCTCCTCTGTACATTTGACAACTGCCATTTCCCAACCAGCCATGGATGTCTGAAACGTGCCCATGAAAGTGGAAGTGTGCAAATTTCATCCAACAACTCCCTCGAAATAGCCTATGTATGCCGAAAATACTTTGCATGCATCTTGTCTTTCAGCAAGTATTCATTAATCTCTCCATTGGAATCAACTACCCTGTTTACGAAAACAAGTATTTTGTTTTGCATTTCCTGAAGTACCTCTCTTGTTCGAGTGTAGTCACTCTCAACCTTTCCCAGAACTTGCTCCTTTATGCTGAGTGCACAATACCAACAATGGAAATTATATGTTGAACCTTGTTCAATCACTCCCTCATCCAACAATGTGGCACTTGGAGTATAAATCAGCCTTTTCAACTAAGGCATAACTTCTTCCCTTACATTTCTGAATTCTACACAAGTAATTAGAATATTCTGAACTCTGTCAAATGTTGAAGCAACCTCCTTGTACAACTTCACAATCTCATCCACAAACCCATCAGCCTTGATCTTGAAATCTGCTGCCCAGTCCTGCAATACTTGAGATGAGGACCTCATTTCTTCCAAATGTGCCACAGACTCCTGTGAAAGCAATGCAAGTGGTGCAACCATGTCTTCATCTTGGCTTAGTGGCCTCATTAACTGCTGAATATAGTGCCGAAATGCCAAGTTATCCTTCTCTAAATGAATCCTATGTTCTTGTTCCTTTCATAGCCTTTCTTTGATGACTACAACCGAATCTTCCAACTCTTCTATCTCCTGTTCTGCTGTGGCTGGTCCCAAATCAAAAGTATTGATGTCATATGCACTTGGAACACCATCATCTACTTCTATGCTAATTTTTGGGACAGCAATATGCACTTGCCTTGACCCCGAGCTGCCTCTTGTGATCTTCGATAATTTAGTAATTTTCTACTTTCCATTGTCAGGTTTGGCCCTGCTTAGCAAGTCTTCCAAACTTAGGATGGGTTCCCTTTCAATAACAGACTGCTCCTTGACCCGATCTCTTAACCACTCAGGCAGATCAAACAAGTCCTCCTAACTTTCTTCTTGAAATCCTTTATGTTGAACAGTGGGAAGAGCCTCCTCATCAAACTCATACAACTCTTTGTCATTTTCATTTTCAACTTATGTTTCTATCATGACCACTTCTTGCTCCTTAGATGATTTTGACACCACTTCACCAATTTGATTACCTTGTTTGTTTCCCTGATCATCTTGGATTCCCAAAGTTGTCTGCTCACCATGTCTTACTTCATCTTCATCAATATTTATTATATTATTACCCTCATGTCTTGAAACTACACTAACTGCCTACTGATCATTAGTCTTTACCTTCTTACTTGGCTGAATATCCTCATGTGGATCATCATCTTCACTCTTTGAACCATTGGAATTACTAGATGACCCACTACCAGAAGTATCCTTGGACTGATGTACACTAACTCCTCCCATCAAGTTGTAAGTCAATTGGACATTCTTCTCCTGAAGTCTACGAATTTGGAAGTCTACATACTTTCTTGTATGCGATACAATTGGCATCAACAAATCATCATTGTGTGTGGCCTCCTGCTCTGACCAATTAATGGTGAAGGGCCTGTCCCTCTTCTCTTCATACGAACTTTGTGAAAGTCTTTTGTGCTTCTCCTCAAGCTGATCCGGAATGTTGATCACTCTTGTTGATTTGACCAGATCCAAAGACAATCAGTAGCAACTTTTCTTTCTTATTTCTACATCATCATATGCATCTATCCAGTGATCCTCGAGCTATGGTTTGTGCTTGTATTTGCTCCCAAATTTCTGTCTGACTATGCCAAATGAATCAAAGTTACTGCGTGCATTATTGTGGCACACCAAGTTGTAAGCCTGCAACTCTATCTCTAAATTTTTAGCAGCTTGTAATGACATGCAAGCCTTAAGCCTCCCAATGCTGATTGGAAACTTTGTTGTGGTCTTTTTCCTCTTTCTCTGGACTTTGTCAAATGCAACCAGCTATCATGTTACTTCCAACAACACCATTCTATCAGTGGGGTATCTAGGCAATCTATAAGGCAATGATGAGAAGCCCTCCACATGGATGTATGTGAATCTTGAAAACTAAATAAACCACTTTCTGTATTTTGCGACAAAGTTCATGGCCTCCTTCGACAATCTCTTGCATGCGCTGCCTTGTAACAATCTAACAATGTGCATGGAAATGGCATCATTAAACCTTCTGTAATGGGATATAGCCTGCAAGTGTGGCTGAGGATAGAAATCATAAACCTTGAACTGTCCTTCTCTATTTCCAACTCTCGCCTTGCAGTTCAATCGGATATCTCTCGCTTCTCGCAAGCATATATATAATATATGAGCTCATGTAAAATGTTTTCATTTCCTGCAAAGCCTTCAATTGATCATCGATGTTGCTGCTGATCATTTCAGCCCAATCTATCATTCTTTTTCCACTTATAATTTCTTCAATGAAGAAGAACATCCAGGGCTCGAAATTTGCCGATTGTGGGCAGCCCATGATGCGGTTCAAAAACACAACCATATAGTTGATTTCTTGATGAAAGTCAGACTTGTGAAGTTTTTTAGGCACCTTACTCACATGTGGCCTTGGTTGCACCAACCAACTGTTGTTTATCACCTCCATAGATTTCTCAGGTCCAGCCAAATAAAGTCGTCAAGCAGACTCCTTGTCATAGAATGTAGTAGTTTTGTATGAGGGAATGTCAAAAGCTTCCGCGATCGCCTCCTTTCTCAGATAACCAAGTACTTTGCCCTCTCTAGTCATAATACATCTCTTTTCATGATTATAATGCTTGGTGCATTCTAACATTAGTTCTGGACACAGCATTGTTGGCGGGAAACAAGCAGCTTGCACAATCCTGTTCTTCAACATTCGTCTAATTAGATCCAATGGATTGGGTTTGTACAAATTTTTCTGAATCTCTTCCATATTGGTCTTCCCTAGATTAGTGTCACAGAGGTTTCGCCACTTCAAAGTGATCTTCGTTTCTAGCCACATTCCCTTCATGTCACTCCTCATCAGTGCTTGTCTGTCCTTCACACTCATCCTTCACCTGTACAACCGCTTTATGTCAAAATCTTGAAATTGACATTTAGTAACAACATAATAGTAACAAAACCTACATTTACTACATGCGGGATTATTTGAATGCAAGATTTCAATTTATCTCACCCCTCGGCTAAAAAGAAAAAACAATAATGCGATTCCCGTGAGAATAAAATGTCCAAATGTCTCACTAACACACTTAGTTCCTATTTTCCCTTGTCAGATCTAATCTCCTGATGGACCTACAATGATCTTATGTTGTAATCCCATATGTGTTTTAATGGAGGGGAGGTCGATTTCCAAGTAATAGAAGGTGATCTTTCTTAAACTTTCAAAGACTCTAGCCAAGGAAGACACTCTTAAACTTGCACTCAAGAAGCTTTGAGAACACCGGGTAGAGTATGCAATATTAACTAGTTTAAAATCCAAGCACCTATTCAGAAAGACCTCATAAGGATCCCCTCCTGCAGACAAAACTCATGAACGTAGTCAGGTTTCTAAATGCTGATGCAGAAGGTGAAGCTTACTATTAGAACAAATGATAAAACACCCTTGAATCCCTATCATCTCACACAGTGAAATCACCTTTTCTGGAGGACAGTGCATACCACTCATGCTCAGAAAGTTGGCACTGTCATTCAATAATGTTCAAAATATTTTGCTAGCATAAACAGTGTGCTCCACCTCTTCTACCTCAAAAATGACATTACTTGAACTAAATCGTGGGGCTAAAAATAGGACGAGCCAATACTCAAAAGATACGCATTTCAAAACTCCTACCAGGAATCCCAATTAATTCACTATCCATGCATTATTAAGAGTGCAGTACCTATTTAATTGTATGCTAAGAATAGAACAGAGTTATTTTGCACAAAATCATTCAATGATTCCTTCAATTAGTATCTTCATGATTGCCAAAGAGGTGATGGTATTAAAGCGGGTCTGAGCGAATGTTTGAGATCCCACCACATTTGGCCAAAAAGTATATTTTGTGAACCTAAGACTTATCTCCATCCCGGTAGTCTTTTCATTTCAACATGCATAATGCAAGAATTGCAGTGGACTCTCAAAAGTCCGTCCCTCCATGAATTTATGCGGATGCGCCATAAGTTTCAAGAAAACCTCACCACACACTTAACCTTCGCTAAGACTCAAGTGATCAACGTGGAGTGAATGCTATACTTCACACATGACGTGATGCTAAGAATAGAGTTTATGTGATGTTCTGCATAACCGCCAAAGGCCCATTAATAATCACACCATCCAAAGATACCCCACTCAAACGGTCATTCAAGCCCACCGAAGACTAACCCAAACATGAAGAGTTCTCGACGAGTCATGAAGATCCGCTCAAGCAGTCATTTAGATTGTTGAGAGAATAGGAAATCAAAAGCAATGCCACCAAGTAAATAAAGTCCACTTAGGCTGAGATCTAGGGGGGAGCAGGCATGTTGTGCAATAAAAGAACATCTCAATGTGGTACAGGGTGATTGAAAACATCCACCAGCGTGAGCATTTGAAATGAGTGTGCTTCATGTAAAGTTAGGGTATTCTATATGTTGCAAGTCTTCTACCAACCAATAAATGGATTACAATATACCCTAGTGACACCTACAAACTGCCTTGCCCAGACAAGAATCTCTGAACAAGACCACAGTCAGAAACACAAAATTCAGGGGTCCCCATGCTTGATGGGGCGATGTTGGACCATGTTACAACAGGTACAAACTCCCTCAAGGTGCTGGCAGTATTTGGGTTATAAGATTGGAAGGGTCAAGGGTTGTAGTTTCTTCTCTACCCCTGAGGATCAACCTGGAAGGGTTTCCTATATTGTTGATTGGTCTGATATTGATTTTGGTAAGGCAAGTATTTCTCCATACTTACCAGCTTATTTACAATGGTCTTCAGTATATTTTCAAGCACTGGGGAATTTTGGGTTTGACCTAAAATAGCAGTCCCTTGGGCTTCTTAGTATCTTATTGCTAGAAGAGGTGGGACAACAACTAGAGGAGGTACTACCATTAGCATAGATGGCTGGATTTTAGGGAAAATGGGTAAGGGAGGCCTTGGGGCTATTTTCCTTGCTTGAATAAGGTAGTTTTCTACTCTAGCAGCAAACTCAAAAGAATCTAGAAGGGTGGTTCCTCCAATAGACTAGATCAATACAAAAATTTTAATGTTCAAAGCTTTAAGATAAAACAAAAATGCATGCCTTGGTAGGGGTTTTACTGTTGCAGGAATGCTATCCCAGGTTCTCTGAAATTGGTAATTAAAATAAGCCATGTGTTCATGGGTTGCCCTTTTGATGGTGCTCAGTTGCTCCAGCAATGAGAGATGATCAGATTTGTCTCTGAAGTACTTTTGCAATCTGTCTCCTAGTAGATCCCATGATGTTATTGAATTTTTAGCAAGTCCTCTGAACCACTGTAAGACTTTCCCTTTTAATGAAGCAGCTAAAAGTCTAATTGCCACATTTTCTTGGGTGACATTGTGTACGAAAAAAAGGGTTGCCACATTCTGAATGTGCTAAGAAGCTATAGTTTGGTCTTCTCTGATGAAATATGGCAGTCCCTTAAGGGCTACAACTGGAATATCATCACGCTGAGCAAGTTGCAATGGGTTGCCTCTATTAAAGGTGACAAATGCATACTGCCTAGCGATTATAGGTATTTGAACTATCAGCACTAGACTTCTACTTCTTTGTGTTGAAGTTGGAGGTGTGGATTTTGATCTCCTTGTTGAATCTTTTGCTCTGCTTACTGATCTTCCTCTCCTTCTTGGCAGGGATAGCTATAAATATTCAAAAGGATTAGAATTGGATCTGGTTTTCATAAGCTGATAAAACTAATCTTGATGCAAGACTAGAGAAAATGAGTCACCAAGTATACTATAAAAGCCTCCAAAGGCTAGAATACTACTGTATATACCAAACCAATAGCTATGAGGGTACAAAACTTCTCTGAAATCACTTTTAGACTCCCATCGGGCGTGCCAAAAACTCTTATCAATCAACTATGCATCCTGCTAAGCTCACAAAAAATTTAGCTACCTATTGAAACATGGAAACCCTCTTAGATTGTGGGTGATTTATTTCAAGAGGGAATCTCCAGAGTGAGCTGGTTCTCCTTATAATTTTCCTAATCTAATTGATTTGTAAGGAAAAAGGGATAGGAAGATATGCTGAAATAAATAACTGAAATGTAATCTAGGTGATACATAATCATATCTTACTCACACTTAGACCACTAAGCTTTGATCTTCACAACATTTCTTATTTTACCCAATTCATAAATATTTTGCATGAGGGTTTGATTAAACATAGCATGCAACCTGAATTAAGCAAAAAACTGCATATCTTATTACAAAACCAAGACAAAAATAGAGGATAAATGCTTATCACAGTGTTATATCAAATCAGTTCTGCAAAAGAGAGGCAAAATAGAGGAAAATTGTTGCTCTACGGGTAAAAGTGCAAAGTTGTGTCACACTTTTATAAAGGAAATAGCCAACACTGATCCAACTTTTAAACTTGAATCACTAAAAAGTGACATATATGTTTTGAATTTTGAAATGATGTAAACTAATAATAAATTTATTTTTAGTATATTTTATGTTTGTATTTTTTTGAAAACATTAAAAAATTAGTTGAATATAGTTTTTAATAAATTGACACCATAATGTTGAAAAATGAAGTTACATGAGAAATCAATCTTTATATAGTAAATTTTATTTTTTTCTTCAATTTTTTTGTGTGTATTTATAACTTGAAAGTTTAATACCTGGATATTTTTTCCAATTTTGATAAATGCATATTTTTAAATAAATATTAAAATGTGCATGTATTAAAATGTAGTTGTTTCCATTCGACGTCAACTTTCATATTAACTATTTATCTAAAACAAAAAATTATACCATCTTGATATAGATTCTTTTCTCTAGTGTATCATATTTTTTTCAATTTTTTAAAAAAAGTTTTACTATTTTTCCTTGACATGGTAATCAACCTAATGTTTTGTGCTGATAAACCACTTTGAGTAAAAATAAAAAGGAAAATATAAATAATAGGTAAACTATATATATATATTTGAAAACTAAACTTACAGATCTACAAAAGGGTATTTTTACACGAGTAGAAGTTGTTGAAATATCAAATTTTTCAAATAATTTTATTTTTTTGGTAGATTGACATCATTGTGGTGCTACATATGAATTTACCTAACAATTTTAGTTGGAAAAGTTGTGGACATATCTAACTTAGCTAGAATGAATCTTATAAGATCATATGTTTGACCAAAATTAATTTTTAGTTAGAAATACTTAAATTCACTTGTGCTAATAAGTTGGCTGAAAGTGTGACACAACTTTGTGCTTTTACCCCTATATCTAAAGGAATAGTGAATACAATGAAATGAGTACAACACTCTCGATGTGAGAGGAAGACTCTGGTATCTCTACACATTGCTCTCTACTCTTTGCTATAAAAACTCTAACTGGAACTGGGACTGCTGAAAAGAAAGGGATATCTGAGATCTGTGCTTGAAATCTATCTTCCCTTGAAAGCTGGAAAAAAGCTCCTAAAAATAGACTCCCAGTCCATTTTCGAGCTACTCAGAAAACCGCAAATAAAATCCCTCCAAAAGAGTACAAACTCTCCAATCATGATGCCAAAAGACTCACTGATGTGTCCCCACCACAAATATACTTTCTTCTGCCCATGAGATCTCAAATTTTGTCCCTATCTACCTCTAAATAAAATAAATTGAAAAGAATATCTGATTTGTCTTATTAATCTATTAACTGCCTAAAAATAGTTAAGTTTTAAAAGCAATTTATAATTGATTGCTTTAAAACTAACTTGACAAGACTTCGCAGCTTTAATCTATATCATGATCGATTTATTTTTTGAAAAAAATAAAACCATATGGCTTATAATTTCACCATTTTGTTATTACAACACTTGATTTTCTCAATAAAAATCATAAAAATAGTATCAAGGGATCATATGATATCTGCAAAAAATAAAACCCCCTATTGGCTTGTCTTGACATGAGTTGGCGATCTATGTGGCACAAATGGCATGTGAACTTGTCTCTCATGAAAGGTTGGCATATATCCTATGGTATGAACTCCTTATCTCCACATGGCATATTGCAATGTGACTTAGTATGTCTAGAATCATTAAAATCAAGAGGGAGCCATGCTCGATCTCACTAAGTCACAAGACTTAGGCACCATGGTGAACACATAATATCACAAGGTATTAATTTGGGTCACAAAAGGAAAGAAATGAATGTGAAAAAATGTCAACATTTGATTAGGGAAAAAAGAGACCCTAAGATCAAAACATGTTCACCCTATCTTGTCGGGCTCATTTTCCAATCTCATTTTTGACGAGGGCTCTGGCTGACAATGAAGCCCTAGGGTTTCATGCTCGAAAATCTGCTTCATCCTATCATTTTGGTGCTTGACCCTATGAATCTCCTGGAGATTTTAAAGGTAATAAGGTATCTAATGCATATACACTCTTTTTTCTTTGTTTCCTTTCATTTTTCTCTAAATCTCTAAGGTGAAAAGGCTCATGGAGCCGCGGTCTGTGTGCACTTTCTAATGAGCTTGTTTACTTTTGTTTCTTTGTCACTCTTCCTTTATATATGGCCGCCATTATTGCATTTCTGAGAGAGAAATGAAACAAAAGGAAAGACATTTCAGACTTGCACTATCATACCTTATCTCCATACACAGGTAACATTTTTTTCTCTATCTCTATATGTTTCATTTCTGCAACATTCTGTGTATTTGGTGTTCTAAACCCGCAGTTACATTTTCATTCTGCTGTAGCTATGTTTAGGTTGATGAGAATGAAATAGGCTTTCTAGAGCATTTTCAGTCTTAGCTATAGCTCTAAATCTCATCTCTGAACATTTCATCTAAAATCTTCATATTTTTTTTAGAGCCCCGAAATGAGTATTGTCTTTCTATGGTTTGAAACCCTAGTATGGTCGTGGTAGCATATACATTCTATCCTATTCATTTTGTGTTGTCTTAGAAACCCTAAATGAGTTTGAACAAAAAACATTTCTATTCCTTTTGTAGATCTAGTCTTGACTGTAGCTGATCATTTTGTGTACTCCCTTCTTTCAACAGCTCAAAACCCTTATTATGACTTTGTATTTGTGTGTTCATGGCTATGGCTGTAGCAATACATTCTTGTGAAGATCTGGTGGTCGAAGTGGTCAATCTGTAAACTATCACTCCTTTTCTTTTTTATCTTGTGGGTATACTTTATGGGCTATGATATTTTGCACAATATCCATCATTCTTTGTATTAGAAGGGCCCTTTGCTGTCACGACCTAATGGATTTGATCTATATGATATGTTTTGTGCATTCTCCATTTGATTCATTCACTATATTTGTTGTCTGGCAGATGATACTCAATATTTGGATATGACAATCCATTTAATCATAGTTTTGTAATCTCTTTGCATTATTGATATATTCCTTCAAAACAATCTCATATTTGTTCACTATTCCTGTAGATGCTCTTTATTCTGATGCATTTGAGGTCCCTCATTTGCATTGTAGTTACTTCACCCTATAGCATATAAATATCTCATTTCTATATTATTATTGGATGTCCATGAACTTTGCATTTGTATGGTTCTGCAGTCGTGGCAAATACACTTGGTATTTATTTCACATGTCATTATGAATGACAATGGTTTCTTCCTTCTGTATAATGACAGATGAGATATTAAAATAGTTTGACTATTATTTAACTTTGTGACAAGATGTTTTCTTGATAACACATTATATCATGTTAATGTTATCAACTGTATACAATTTAAATCTTAATCAATGGAAATAATATTTTCTCCCCTTTATAGATGGCAGCTTTGAATGTTTTGAATCATAGAAAATGAACACTTGAGTTAATCATCAGGCCATGGCCTGCACAGTTACATCATTGATAAAAAAAAAAACATTGAGACACGGTATACCACATGATATATACATGTTCTCTTTCTCCTATAGCACCTATATGGGATGAAGATAATAGCCAAGTTGAAATGTATGATGTTCTGATAGATAATTTGCAATCTTTTCCTCTCATTCCACACACCTGTATACTCATGAACTTATGATGGCATATAATGATTCCTTTCTCTACTCATAACTATGGATAAATCTTTTCATGGCATCTTTGTCTACTCAGTTCAGACTGTAACACAGTTTGGCTTACATGTTACAAACATTTTATTGCTATAACAACATATCACCAATAGTTATTGAAGGACTTTGGTAATGACAACTTATGTATGGTTACTCCTTATGATGAATGTACCTTCAACATGAAAGGGAAATGATAGCATATGATGTTCCATGTTTTGCTGTCCACTTGCACTTTCAATTTATTTAAATAATGCATAAAAATGATACCTATTTCTGATATTTCTTTGTGAGCAAACAATTAGGCATTGTTACATGATATGTCCATTGGCAACCTCTGACATTCAAATGATGAAATGCACTTGTTGTTCCATTCTTCTCTAAAGCACACTATGAAAGATATAAAATGAAATAACTGTGAATGTCATTTTTCCTATGTCAGCTGAAGTAATGATGACAACTGCCATGTGCATTAAATGCAATCCCCTTTACAGTTTAGTTCATATCCATTATTGCATTTCATTACTTGAACTATAACCATGACTATGTCCTGGAACAGAAACTGATGCCTCTAATTTCTTTTATTATTCCTTTAGTTTGCCATGTAAATGTGAATAATGATTCTTTCTTTTTCCATTCATCCCTTCTAAGATTAAGGGGAAGCAGCATGCCAGGCTCAACCCTTGTGGGAGCCCACTTGATACCACATGTTGAATGTTTTCAATCAGCTACACGACTTATCCTATACCTGCACATGAAACAAATAGATTAGAATAAAATAATGATGTTCCATGATTGTTTCTTTCTTGATTCCTTCTGCATATGGATATTGTTCATTTGATCAATGCATTATAATCAAAGTATTATGTCTCTTCTAATAGGATATAGGATTTTCATAACTGAAGCTTCTAACGGGACCCTTCCCACATTTTTGCAGGTTCATGTCGACATCAGGATCAGGACAAGAGACAACTTTGAAGATCGACAACCCTTAAGGCAATGATGGCTATGAATTTCCTTTTCTATTCATTAGATGCATAGTATTTTCTTTATATCTGCATATGTTTAGCTATAACCCACAGTTTGTGTGGGACATCTGATATGTCATTATTTCTTTCAATGTAATGCTTATTCTCTTATGTATTTCAACTTGTAAATGAATAATCATTGTAATGAATGAAATACTTATCTCTCTTGAATGTTCTGCAATGCAATGAATGATCTGAAATGTTTTCCTCCTTTTTGAACAACTGAACTACATTTAACACTGAAACATAATAACTATGCAACTAACTCATACTAGAAGAATGTTAACCCTTACTCAAAAAATAAATTTTTCACATCTACTCAGCCAATTTTGAGCTGTGGTAAAAAATGGTAACAATGGTTAGTTATTATGTATAATTTGACATTTAATGCTTTCATCATAGCATTATACATGCATAGTGAAAGCTATTCACTAACGAGATATCTTGGATTATGTAATTTTCTATTTTATTATATTTTGGAAAAGAATAACATACTTAATGTTTGTGATGATGATAATTCACTTTTGTTTAACTCTGATTTGGATAATAATGATGTATTCTAATTATCAGTTAAGATGAATACTTATGTTAAATTATGAGCTTTATGGAGTGTGATATTACAAAAAAAATTGAATGGTATGGAGATTTTCCATATTCACTACACCAAACTTTCTCTAGTTAGCCCTCCCTTCACAAAGAGTGTACATTTTCCTATATATGGTATTTGAGCCAGTCCATAGTGATTTGGAATATATGGCTAGAATGCATTCATATTTCAACCCTTCCTCTATCAAGATATTTCCTCATCTTCTTGACATTATTCAAAACAAAAAATATATCCTACTAATGTTTAATGCTAGCACAACTATCTTCATCCCTAACTGATTGTGATTTCATTAAGATCCTTGCTGGCATGTTTCCTCTTCAATGATTTGTCTAAGTATAGCCTAGCTATCATAATCTTGATGAGTAGGTGATCCTAAATCATTTACACTCCTCATTCATGCACTCAATTATTTGTACATCACTAATGACATAATCTATAATCATTCTACATTTATTCCACTTTTATGAGTTGATCTCCCATCTAATTTGAATTTTATTCTTTGTTTCCTAATCCCCTTTCACATAACTAAAGCCTATCCTTGCTAGAAACCTTTAATTCATGCATTAATTTTCCCCTGCTTCTATTCATTTGGTAGCCTCTCCATCTCAACCTCATCCCACTTTCTCTTTCCTCTCAGTTCTATCATCTGAACTCCCCACTTCCTCCCCTCCTTGACCATGAAATATGTCCTCAAGAATCAACAGGTTCACCTCCAATCCTAGAAATAGGAACACCTAGAGGTTGGACCATATGATTCATCAAAGTTATCTCATGTGTTTGATATCGACTATCCCCATGTCAAATTTTCCATTATATGTGTTGTTTCCAACGCTCTGCTACTTGAATGTCCCTAAATTCTACTCTTCTCAAAGGTGGTGCATCTATATTATTATTGAACATCATGGATCTGGTCCAAGACATAGATTTCATCGAGATGATTGATTTCATATATATTCATGAATATTTAGTCACCACAAATAAGTTGAAGTTTGTGCTAGATAACTGTGACATGTATGTGGATAAGGCTCTACTTCAGATTCTATTCATGTGAGATTTACTCCACAACTCTCTTGTGATCACTTGCATTTACCACACCCTAAAGTGAGTGTGAAAATGCTCTCAACACAACACTAGGCATGCACCTGTTACAATTGGTGTTGACATTGGACATCAAAATGAAAGAGGTCTTCAGTGCCATCCATGTCCTATGTCTTCATCCATTGGACTAGGTGGCATGCCCCTTGTTTGTGGCCCTTCCAATTCTACTTCTTGTCTTTGTTGGAAAAGGATCCAACTATAGTGGGCAAAGAAGAAAATGCAGACCAAGAAAGCAAGGAGATAGAATAATTTATTTTTACATTTACATTTAAAAATGTTTTCATACAAAAAATTAGAGCTATGGCTCTATATTTACTCCATACAACAATTTTAGAACTCCCAAAGATAATTGGGTTGATTCTATGGAAGTTCAAGAGTTCCTGTCTATGATAATTTCTAGAGCTCTGTCCACTATTTAGATTCTAGAGTTTCAAAGCTTTCTACTTCTTATGAAATGCTTAGTGTTGCCTCTACAAACTTTCAAAGATTTGTTCTCTATCCAATATCCTCTGCTACTGCATGTTCTTCTTCACCTAACTATGTACCTTATGAACTAAACATTCTTTTGTTCATTTTGTGTTTTGTCTTTCTTACCTTTCCAAAAATTACTGCCCAATTCAAAATGACCTAGCAAAATTAATTTGTTGCCAGAATTCATTAACTAGGATAGTCGATGTCAAACCAACAAATGAGGGGAAGGATCCCAATGGATCTTTTGATGGTTGCAACAAATGTGGTAGATGGCTGCACAAGATTAATATTTCCAACACTCCCCCTTAATCATGAGAATTTATGCTCTTTCATTACTATTTTGCATTTCTGGCTCTTTCATGTTTGGAGTTGTTTTGTCATTCTAAAATGGTGGTTTTGGAGCTCTTTTGTCTTCTTGGAATTAAATTTCCAAAGCTCTGGCTTTCCCGATTTGAAGTTCTAAAACCATCCTATCTACACCTATTCTATGTTTTGAAGTTACCCTACCTAGACCTGTTCAAAGTTTTGGATATGTCTAAGATTGTCCTTCCAGAACTAAATGTTCTGAAGTTCTCTTGAGACTGTCTTTTTGGAGATGCACTTCCAGAGTTGTTTCCTTTCTGAAGCTGGGTCTTTCTAGAGCTGTCTTTCCGAAGTTCATTTCCAAAGTTGTCCATGATGCAAGACCTGTCTCTTAGGCATTCAAAAGAATCTTTTGACAATGCCTTAGTGAAAATATCAGTGAGCTATTACTCTGATCCACAGAACTGAAGTCGAATGTCTCCATGCTCTACCAACTCCCTTATGAAATGGTAGCGGATGTCAATGTGCTTCCTTCATCCATGGAAGACATAATTCTTTGTCAAGGCTATAGAAGACACCTTGTCACAAAATATAGTTGTACCATCTTCTTTTTGCTCATTCAAGTTTGCAAGGATTCTTTTAAGCCAAATAGCCTAACATGTTATTGTGTTTGTTGCTATGTACTAGGCTTCTGCTATGGAGAGAGAAACTATGGGCTTCTTATTTGATGCCCATGAAATTGCTCTTGAACCCATGTGGAACACATATCCTAATGTGCTCTTCCTTTCATCTGCACTTCCTTCCCAATCATTGTCCATGTACCCAACCATCTCAAACTCATTGGAGGTGGTATACATAATACTATAGCATTCTGTGTCATTAACATACCTCAAGATTCTTTTCCCTGCTTTCCAGTGTATGTCTTTAGGTTTCTCAATGAAACTAGAAGTTAGACTTATTGCATACATTATATTAGGTCTAGTAACTATCAAATGCATGAGGCTTCCAACCATCCTCTTGTAGAGGGTTGTGTTAACACTAGTATTTTTGTCCTCTTTGCTTAATTTTAAACCTATTGTTGTCCGTGTCGTGGTAGGTTTGTTGTCCAACATTCTAAATCTTTTCAAGATTTATTTGGCATAATTAGTTTGTGAAATGAAGATGTCATGCTCTATTTGTTGGACCTCTATGCCTAGGAAATATTTAATCTAAACTAGGTCTGTCATTTCAAACTCATTTTTCATTGCCTCTTTGAAATCAACAATGAAGAGGTAACTATTCCCTATGAAAATCAAATCATCTACATACAAAATAATAGTAAGAATTTCACCATTGGTTTCTTTGATGTAGATCATGGGCTCAGTACCACTTTTTATAAAGCCATTGCTTAGTATGTCCAAATCAATTTTGTTGCACCATGCTCGTGGTGCTTGTTTAATCCCCTAGAGAGATTTTTAGAGCCTATACACTTTGTCTTCATGTCTTAGGACTTCATAGTCAAGTGGCTGCTCCACCTACATCACTTCTTTCAACACTCCATTCAAGAAGGTTTACTTCACATCCATTTGAAATAGTTTCCATTTGTGCTAGGCTACAATTGCTAGGACTACCCACACACTTTCTAGCTTTGCAACTGGTGCATACGTCTCATCATAGTCTCTTCCAAGTTGTTGTTTGTAACCCTTGACAACTAGCCTTGCTTTATGGCTCTCAACCTTACCTTCAGTAGTGCATTTGGTCTTATAGACCCACTTAAATCCAATGATATGTTTACCCTTGGGTAAAATAGTTAGCTCCCATGTCTGATTTCTTTCTATAGCATCCAACTCTTCATCCATGGCCTTACATCATTTTTCCTCTTTCATGGCTTTCTAAAAATACATTGGATCAGTATAGGAAAACAAAGCAAAATATAAATTTTCATCAAAAATAGCATACCTTGTGATGTCATAAATTTCCCTCATGCTTCTTATTCTTCATGGCATCAATGATGGAGGTGTAGGGTCTTAATTTCTAGAGCTACTTGACTGCTGGATTGATTAAGAAGACTAAGTGTCAGAATGTTCACCCTGTTGTAAATTTCTAGAGGTGTTTCTCTACTGAATAGTTTGTTGGAAAGAGACACATTGGAGCTTCATGATTGTTGTCATTGATGTTAACAATGTTCATCCCACACATCCGCAGGACATAGTGTGCCTATACCAAAAGTCAGATTGAAGAGTGTTGTGGTCCGGTAAGCAAGAACAGAGTGTTGTGGCAAGGTTCGACAGTCAAGTCCGGATCTCTCAGAGGAAGTATCTTTAGAAAGTATGGACTTGGGAAAGTCAAGAGGAGTACCTTAACGGATAGAATCCAGGAATTGAGCCTCTGATGATGAAAGAGTGAAGAGATATGAGGATTCAAGTATTGGAGTCCTGTTTGGTAGTGCCGACAGAGGAAGAACTGACCGGTAGAGCATCAGACATTATTCCAGATGAGATGTTGATGGTGATCAAGATTCTTAAGGTATCATTCATGATTGACCGACATGATTGATGACTTCTATAATCATCTCTTTGATCCGCATTACTTGATAAGTAAGGATTCAGCTGACAGATCAGAGTTTGGATAAATATTGACTATTCCGGATGCCGACTAGAAAGTGGATGAAATCCTTGGTGCAGATATATATATATATACCAGATTGATTTCGGTATGAAGATATATGTTGTGTGTTGTGGTGTGCAAAGAAAGGCAGAAAAATAGTGTGAAAGCAAAAAGACAGGTCCGGTATGTGACAGGTCAATAGCACCAAAGAGAGGAAGGATGAAGTGCAGTAGATCAGTGTATTGAGCCTAACCGGACCTGAACCTAAGCATATGTCGATGCTTCTCATCAGTTCAAGGATCTTATTATTCTTCTTACAACTTGTAGACAGTGAGTCTCTTGTAGGCAGTGAGCCTCTTGTGAGTAGTGTGCTCGGGCAGTGAGCCCTAATTGGCAAGTACCATTTTGTATTTCTATTCTTCTAACAAAGAATACAATCTTGGGTTAATCACCTCATGGTTTTCTCCCTTAATAGGGTTTCCACGTCAAAAATATTGTGTCATGTGTATTTCCATTTCCTGGTTATGTTTGCTTATTTGAATTGATGCTACATTAATTGTTTTTGATAATATAAGGCAGCTAAACAAGGGGTCGAACCCTTACAAAAAATAGAGAGGCCAAAAAGGTAGCAAACACAAACAGTGCCTTAAACCAGATACAACAGATACATCAATTACAGATAACCTAGCATAACCAGCAAAACCAGCTGCTATAAACTAATATCATAAAAATAGAGTAACAGAGTATTAGCAGTATAACAACAAAAACTAAGGAGGTGACATCTCTCCTTACTAGACCATAGATTTAATAAGATCATCCACATTCTTAGCAAGATCATCATTGTCAGCATTGACAGTCACCCCCAAATTCTTCAGCACAAAGAGGTTGAGGAGAATAGAGGTCTTGAGCACAATGGAGAGATTCTATTCCAGCTTCGCAATGCAAACTCGCAGGCTCGTAAGTTCAGCCCCCAGACCATCATCAGTATCCATAGCATCCTCAGCCTCTTCCACGAACATCTCACCCGCTTTGTCAGCATTCCCAGCAGAGTCAGCAACATCCTCAGTGGCAGCCCCTGTATCATGAGTCTCCTGCTTGCCTTCATCATCACCAGATATGTCCTGAATCTCCATATCCCTATCGTCATCCCTCCAGGTGGATTCATCCGAACTGCTCTCAGAATAATCAATGAGCTTTGCTTGAGGAGCCGGTTTGCCAGCAATACGCCCTGACCGCCTAACTCCAGAGGAAAGACCATCCCTACAAACCTTCGCAGAAGAATGAGACTGGCTTCTCTGGCCCACCGAGGTCCTACCAAGAGTTTTAGGGGTCCCAACCACAGCCTTCCCAGTGCTTATTTCACTAGCAATCTTTCTCTTTTTACCCTTCATATTGGCAATAGGACCTGGAGTATCAACAGGAATTTCCTTAGGAGTGCAAAAAGAAACTTCTTTAGTCTTGATAGGAACAGGGGAGGGCCTAGGTTCATCAACATTAGGAACATCCTTAGGGTTAGAGGAGGGTTCTCCTTCCCCACTATTAGTTTAAATGGACTTAGAGGGTTCGAGGGCAAGATGGTGATTATAAAGACAGAGAATAAGGCCCTGATGAAGAGGGATAGGCTTCTTAGTAGGGTTTTTAGCCAGTTTCACCCTAACCCTAAGGACAGAATGTTCAAGGGAAGAAAGCAGATAAAACAGAAAGCTAATTTGAGCATTGCGAAGGAAATGATTTAAAAGGGGGAGATGATAGTTATAAAACCTAGTGAAGTGCCCCTCTAGGGTGAAATACTTCATGAGGAGAAAACACATAGCATCCCATGGCTCAGGCAACTTGGCTCTGTCAAATCCTCCCTGGTAAGGGACTAATTCTTCACCATCTCCAAGAAAGAGCTTCTGATTGGAAAGGTCCACAATTTTAGTTTTCCTCTGCAGCTTCAAACCCTGAGTAGACATACCAGTGGCCATAGCGATCATGCTTTCAGAAAGTTCAAGGCTCATTCCACCCACCGAAACCCATCTGTTTTGCCAAGACCTCGCAAATTATTCGGAGATAGTTTCATTATACCCATTAAGCCTCTCCAAATAGGGACTAATCCCACCCTCTTTGCAGTAATGCCAAACCACCAGATTGTCTTTGAATTCATAGCACGATACGGGTTTGGTTTTAATTCTATCTCTTCCCATGGCAGAATTCAGCACATGTCACAGAAACCCCAAATCTCCTTAGTCGTATTTACAGAAGAATTACTAACATGATCGAGGCTAATAATGTAGGTAATAACATCGCACACATTATCATAAACATGGGAAGCCTTGCAAATGCCAATCCCATGCTTAACCATAATTACCCGGCACACGCCATGATGATCTGGCCGTCCGCTCACCTTATGAGAGAAAGGAGCAGAGTTGACAGTAGAGAAGGTACAAAAGGACTCGTACTTCAAGAGACACGTCAGCCCCTTCCCAAGGAACTGACAATATGAGCTATCTTTCCAACACATCTAACTCATCAAGACCTGGGCATGTCCTTAAGAATGAGAGCCTTAAGATTTAAAGGGATATGATCAAATTGGTGCCAAACCCTCCAATTTGAATACCATTGTCCAAGTTCAGCACAGGCGTCTGCAACTCCATTACCCTCACGGTAAATATGTGAAATATTCACATTAGTAATCCTCTGCAAGAGAGTCTGTATATCCCTAATAATGTCTTTCAACTGAATGCCAACATTTGACACATTGGTAATGGCATCAATGACCATTTTAGAATCTCCCTGGATATCCAAATTCCTAATACCAAGGGATATAGCCAATTTAATCCCCCAAAGAAGAGCCATAGCCTCAGCATATTTATTGCTGTGACAGCCCAGAGCACTAGCATAGACAGCAAACATCCACCTTTTATCATCTCTGATGATCCCTCCCCCACTAGCTGTACCATCTATCTTAGAAGCCCCATCAAAGTTGAGTTTCATCCAGTTAGAAATCAGAGGCCTCCATCTAGTATTAAGCCTCTACAACAATTTGGCATTGTTATGAACAGGAATATGATTGAGAATCTTCCAGTTAGCTGCAATTTGTTCTTTCTCCTAGGTCAGAGGTTTCTCCGTGGTACGGATATGGGCCGTAGTGACACTCTCCAGGAGAGTCTTAATGAAAGTATGAGAGACGTGGGAGGCATCTCTAGCAGTATCCCTAAAAATCCTATGATTGCGCTCTTTCCACAAAGTCCAGCTCAAACATGGCAGAGTTTGATTCCATAACTCAACAAGCCAGGGGTGAGAAAAGGGAGGATACCAACTATTAATAACTTCCTAGATATTAGAATTGCAAGCCCACTGAATACCAAAATTGCTGAGGATTAAGTTCCAAATTTCCCTAGCAAAGTCACAGTGGAGGAATAAATGAGAAACTGTTTCCTCCTTTTCACAGCATAGACATCATCTATTGACCAAGGTAAAACCTCTCTTCTGCAAATTATCTTGGGTCAAAATTTTGTTATGAACAGAGGCCCACCAGAACATGTTAATTTTCGGGACCAGTTTGTGGTTCAACACTTTTCTCCATATCTCCTTTCTATGAACCTCAAGAACCAATAAGTGATAGGCAGACTTAACAGACAAGTGACCATTCTTGTCCGGCCACCAAAACTGCTCATCTTCACGAGGGAAGAGAGGGATTCTAACTTCCTGAATCAACTTTTGAACCATCTGGGCTTTAGAGGCAAGATCAGGGCGATGAGTACAACAATCCAACAAATTTCTCCAGCTCCTGTAACCATTATTATTTAACATGTAATCCCTGACGTTATCGCCAAAAAATTGAGTAGCAATGCCAACAATCTCCCCCAAATCCCCCTAAGTGATGAGAGCCTTATCTTTTATCCAAATATCAGTCCAAAACTTGATAGCCATACCACTACCCAATTTCCATCTAATCCCTTGGGTGAGCAGACTTCTAGATTTCAGCATTTTATTCCAGATAACAGATACCTTAGGAAGACTTTCTTGCTGGAGGAAGTTGGACCAGTCAGTGACATGCAAATATTTGGCTTGCATGATTTCTCCCCAATCTTTATGATGATGAATCAGGTTCCAATTGATTTTAGAGAGCAGGGCTTTATTCATATTACGTATGGTTCTAATATTGAGACCTCCATGGGATTTAGGGAGACACACTTTTTCCCAGCTGACCAAGGACATTCGTTGTTTATCTTCAGCTCCCATCCATAAAAATTTTCTTTAAATCTATTCCAGCTTGTCAGTAAAAGAAGTAGGAATTTTGAAAAGAGAAAGGAAATAAGTGGGTATACCTTGCAAGGAGGCCTGAAGAAGCTGCAATTTACCAGCACTACTGAGGACTTTTCCCTTCCAACCAATCAGCTTTCGCCGAGTTCTTTCCAAAAGGCTGTTCTAGAAATTTTGAGAAACTTCTTTAACCGTAAAGGGGAGACCCAGATAGATAGCAGGAAGAACATCTTCAGTACAGTCCAGAATATGGATGATTTTTTCACGGAGAGTAGTGGGAGTATTAAAAAAATACACATTACTCTTTTAGAAATTGATGTTTTGCCCAGAGGCTATGGCATAAAGGTTTAAAATATTCTTCCATCTCCTAGCTTCAAGCACCAAAGAGATGCCAAAAAGAAGGGTATCATCAACAAATTTCTGCACAGACATAGGGGCAAGGGAGGAAGCAGGTTTAATGCCCACAAGATGCTTAGAGGCCACATTAGCTTGAATGTATCTCCCAAGAGCCTCAGCCATTATGATAAACAAGTAAGGAGAAAGGGGATCCCCCTGCCGAAGTCCGCATCTTGTAAGGAGAAAGGGGATCGCCCTACAATTATGATAAACAAATAAGGAGAAAGTAGAAATAATTAAGATAACTAATTCACCCCCCCTCTCAATTATCAACACAGTTCTAGAGATGCTTCTATGCTCAAAATTTCTGGAGCTCCTTCTTTGTGAATTGTTACCTTGCTAAAAAGTTTTGGAGCTCCTGACTTCCATAACTTTGTCATCCTGTATTGTTGTCCACCATTCCATCCCATGATTCATTTTCAATGAATTCAACATCCCTGTTGATCACCACTTTCTTCATGCGTGGATTGTATAATTTGTAGGCTTTGGATTCTTCACTATAGCCTATGAAAATGCATTTTCACCTTTATAATCAAATGTTTTCCTCTTCTTTTCTGGCACAAATGGATATGCCACACACCAAAATATTCTCAAGTGATGTACACTCCATTTGTATTCTGTCCATGCTTCTTGTGGAATCTTGTCACGAACAACTTTTGTGGGGTACCTATTCAATAGGTAGAATGTTGTTGCTATAGCTTCACCCCAATAGTTATTAGACAAATATTTTACCTTCAACATGCTTGCTACCATCTCTATGATGGTTCTATTTTTCCGTTCAACCACTCCATTTTGTTGTGGAGTATACCTGGCTATGAATTGTTTCTCAATACCTTCATACTTACAAAAAATCAATAAACTATTTGGAGATATACTCTCCCCCTTTGTCTTTTCTAAGGACTTTGATATAGTGGTTGATTTGCTTCTTAGCCAAGGCCTTAAACACCCTAAACTTTTCATATGCCTATGATTTGTTCTTCAAAAAATACACCCAGGTTTTTCTACTATAGTCATCTATGAATGTCATGAAGTAAATATTTCCACCTAGGGTTGGGGTCTTCATGGGATCACACAAATCTGAATGCACTAGCTCTAATGATGCTCTTTCTCTCCTAGAATGCCCTGATTGGAAGTGTTGCCTATGTTGTTTACCTAGGATGCATGCTTCATACTTTCCATCGGGCTCTACAATTATTGGTAAGACCTTAACCATGTCTTTTCTAGCTAAAATACTTAAACTGGAATAACTTAAATGCCCATACCTCAAATGCCGAAGCTTGGATGGTTCTTTGATTACTGTTTTGAAGGCTGATTGTTGCAGGCCTATTGACTATGCTAGGATTTCTATTTTGAGGGGAAACATTCGATTCTTTGTCATTTGAACCACTACAATAACTTTCTTGCTTCCATCCTTGTCATAGATGATGCATTCTCCTTTCTCCATCAAGACTCTATAATCATTTTGGACTATCTTTCCAATGCTCAAAAGGTTATGTTTTATGCCTCGGGCATAACACATGTTATGGATCAGTCTTCTTTCACCATGATTGGTTTGAATACACACTATGCATCTACCCATGATTGGAAACTTCTCATTATTCCCCATTTTAATTTCAGCCTTGATGCTATTGTCTATGGAGGCAAATAAATTTTTGTTACCACTCATGTGGTTGCTACAAGCACTATCCAAATACCAAATCTCAGTGCTGCCATGTTCTACAAGGTTGCATACAATAAAAACTTGTAACTATTTTTCATTTTCATCCTTCTTCTCATTTGCTACATTGCAATTTTGACTCCCCTTGATCACGTTGTTTCTTTTAGCATTCACTTGCATAGTGACCATACTTGTGACAGTAGTAACATTGCACATTACTCTTATCATAACTCTGATTTGAGCTTCTATTCTTTTTATTGTTTTGGAAGTCTGATTGGGACCTACTAGCCTCCTTTTGACTATTTGAGTCTCCTCTTCTAGAGTTACTTCTACCTCTATCCCTTTGACCTCTGCCTCTGTCATTTATTCCTCTTCCCCTGCCTCTAACATTTCATTGGGCTTTGAAGGCTTGCTCTAGGGAAGGAGCGGATCTATTTAGCCACTGCTCATGGGTTTGAAGAGAACCCATCAACTCATCAACTGTCATTTTTGAGGTGTCTTTTGCATCTTCAAAGACAATAACCATTGGGTCAAATCTAGAAGGTAAGCATCTAAGGATTTTTTCAATAATCCTCTGTTCTTCCATGCTTTCTCCATTTACCCTCAACCGGTTAATCAAGATGGAAACCCTTGTGTGAAAATCTCTAATAGACCCACTTTCCTACATCTTTAGGGTCTCAAAATCTCTTCTTATCAACTGGAGTTTCACTAGTCTCACCTTGTCAGTCCCCTTGTAATTGTTTTGAAGTATCTCCCATGCTTCTATCAAACCAAATGATTCTATCAAGGATGTTACTACATGCTTATATAAATAAAATATGATGGTGATGTTACAATATTAGATGAGTCAACATCCAATTAAAATCTAGCAATAGATCAATACATTAGTTTGATTATGTTTATTGGCATGGTTCTTTGACAAATTCAAACTAAAAGACTTCAATTTTATTAATTTTGATAAATTGAACAATATTTTTTTGACAATTTATATATTTTTACAAAATGTCAATTGAAAGGTACTTAAATGATCAGTCACAGTCAAATTCCAGCCCTTTTGTTGACCTTACTAAAAAAAACCACAATATATATTTGTCACGATTTATGAGATAATTAAGTATAGGCTCCACTTTTGGAGAACAGACAAGATATTTAAGCCCTGATAATCGGGACAACCACTGAGCGGGACTTACTAGACTTTTCTCTAGTTTATTCTGTCCATATAACACATCGTCCAGCCGAAACTAGTCTTCTTGTAAATTCCGGTTATTCATTGGTCTTGTCAATTACGTGTTTATGAAGAGTCATTTCTTATTGGCAATTCCGTCCATATGATAAGCAATACGGTTGAAAGTAAATAATAGTTATGATTGATTTCCCCGTAATATTAAATTTGGTATATTAGTTTAAATTGTTTATAAAAGATACGTTTGCGTCGACATTTGGTAAGCTAGATTCAGAATAGTATTGTACAGAGGAATACGAAATGGAAGTCTATCCATCGAATTTTAGATTGTTGTATACGGTTTTCCTAGTGATGGCTTGTCTTTTGGAGGGAGGCTGTGCTGTAGGAGTTGGCGGGCACAGTCAGAAGCCATCGATTCTGAGGAAGAATCGACTGCATGGTAGTTTTCTGGAAAACTTAAAGAGATTTCGAATCAATAATTCTGATGTTTCAAGTATAAGTTCGTACGAGACACACAGCTATACCCAGGTTATAGACCATTTTGGATACACGCCAGAAAGCTATCAAACCTTTCCCCAACGATATTTCATAGACAAGTCTAATTGGGGAGGCGCTCAAAACAATTCTCCGATATTTGTATGGTTGGGTGAGGAAGCTGAAATCACTAACGCCTTAGACATAGGCATCATGGTAGATCAGGCTCCAAACTTCAAAGCTCTTGTGGTCTACATAGAGGTAGTATATTAATTTCTCATTATTTCCGTATTCTGTGCGTGTTATATTACAGAACAAGTTGAGTAGGCTGAGTCATATTTTTTGGGCTTGTGCTTTCATAACTATGTATGTTATTAGGGCTAATTGTGGTAAGGTATGTAGCACCGATATTATGGAACATCAATGCCATTGTGGAACATCAATGATATTGTGGTAAGGTATGTAGCACCGATATATTGTGCGTACGAATGCGAGCACAATGGGTTATTTCACATCCACGCAGGCCTTGGCCGATTATGCGACCGTCATTGTCGATTTGAAGAAAACAGTAAACGCTGAGAATTGTCCGGTCGTAGTGTTTGGTGGATCCTATGGTGGAAGTAAGTAGGATTTCTTTCACATGAACCAAGATTCTCTGTTGGTATTGTGCAGTGCTAGCTGCATGGTTTCGCCTCAAGTATCCTTCGCATCATCTGCACCTATCTTTTTCCTCGACGGCATTGCTCCCGCTGATGGTGCTTACAGGGTTGCCACAAACGTTTTCAGAGTATGTTCATTAATCTCATTGAGCTTAATCTCACCACTATTTTCATTAAATTTGACTTTCAAGAATATGGTGCAGAATGTAAGCGACATCTGCTACAGAAGAATTAATGAATCGTGGGATATGATGGACAAAATGGACTGGGTAAAACTGCGAAATCTATTTAACGTTAGCCGGTAAGTAACAACAACGCCATCTTCATACCTTTCATTCAGCGTACTTCTAATCAAAATCTGTTGACCGGGTATGACTTGTTGGATATTGGATGCTGTTCGCATGGAAGGATTTGGAGCTATATTTAGGATTACCTTTTCTTTTTATCGTATCTTTTATATGCATTGGAACGAGTTTAGTTTTTGGTGTTTTATTTAATACTTTAAAATGGCATTAACTGCTCATTAAATCTGGATGGGAAATGCATGTAAAAAGCAGTGTAGTTCAAGTTTTATTTAGTTGTTTATTTGGGGGCTTTAAACTGTATAAAAGGATTGCCCTGTGTTGTTTGTAGAACATCACAGACAACACAGAATTATTTCCGGCAGTTATAATGTAAGCCAAAAGAACATTCATTGTCTGCAATTTTCAGATGATAATACACAGATTTTCTGCATATGCTGATCACTATGAATTGTGTTTTTAATTTGGCCGTAAGTAGTTCATTTTATTGAACGAGTATATGCTGCATGTAAAAGTTTTTTTTCTGCTTTTGCAATTATTTTTCTGTTGTTTTAAGTAACAAGGCTTGGTTTGAAAATCTTCATTACTGCAGGAGGGAGGACCTGTACACATGTCTTGAAAAGATGTACCTTATAGCACCACAGTACGATCTTGAACAAGTTATAGTTAAAGAAGTAAATATGCTACCCTAACCTTCTCGCCATACCAATTTTACTGCTTATTAACTCTCTTATATTATGCAACATGGGGTTAATGCAGATCTGTAACGCCATCAATAGCCTACCGGAAGGTACAGACACTGTTAACAGGATACTTGCTGGAGCACATGCTGCAGCACATAACTTATTCGGAGTCCTATGCTTTTATCCGGGTCCATTCATTCCTATCAGATCAGGATGGGACTGGCAGGTTTCTGAGAATTCTTTCTTTTATTAGAACGAAATGAAATCAGGTTGCCCATTTAACAGCTTTTCTTAATCCGCAGACGTGCACTGAAATGGTGTTTCCATGGAGCAATCTCCCTGCCAAGACAATGTTCCCGTATATCCCTTTTAATATCGATGTATATTCCAACCAGTGCTACCTTCAATACGGAGTCCTGCCACGCCAACACTGGGCAACAACTGAATTCGGAGGACACGTATGTATATTTTAATCTACTATCGAATTTTGTCGAAAAATGTTGTAGTGAAGTTATATCTCAGTCAAATTTTATTTACAGTTAAACAGACACGACAATTTGGTTTGAGATTGATCTTTATTAAGATAGCCTTGGTTGTAACTAACTTGCAGGACATAAAAAGAGTGTTGAAAGATTTTGGAAGCAATATCATTTTCTCCAATGGGTTAAGAGATCCATGGAGCAGTGGAGGGTAAGTGAATCTTCTTTTCAGATTTCATCTCCATTAATCTTTGTATTACTTTTTACCTTGTTGCTGATTTAGTTAATTGGGCATGCTGTCAATGTAATTTCAGTGTGTTGGAAAATATTTCTGGAAGCATTGTAGCTATCGTCGCTGAAGAGGGTAAGTCGGTCCAGAATGTTTATTTATCTATTTTCAATCAAATAGAAGCAGTATAAATCTTATACGAATTGAATGTCACGCAGGAACGCATTGTCAAGACATTTACAAAGCAAGTGCTAGTGACGATCCAGTCTGGCTGAAAGAGAAACGACAAAAAGAGATAATGGTCATCCAAAAATGGATTGATGATTATAGAAACTAAATAAAATTGTTTATTCATTGGACAATGTCTTTTCAATTTTCAAAAATCATTTAGAAGTGACTATCGGAGCTCTAATAGAACGATGCAGTCCAGAACCAAGACCCCAGTTAAGGGTTGTTGGTTCAGGCAGCTCACCCAAAGAGGATACGAAAATTTCAAGAACAAAAGAACAAAGCTGAAGAAAGATAATATTCAGATTATAAAGAGTTTACATTTTACCATTAAAATGCTAATGCATACAATTAATCAGTTGTTAACTTTCATCACTTACAATCATACTGTTCAAAACCTCTCCCACAGCAAGATTCACTTACTGGACCATATCTATTAGAAAAACTTTGACCTGGCTATCAGAACCACACACAAACAGACGGCTTTACCAAAACTCACACTTCCTTTCAACTAGACATTACAAACATATTAGAACAAAGGATCGACTAAGAGAATGTTGGCATCAAATCTGAGTGATTTCATCATGAACACGCATGTACATATAGGTGTAGAGTTTGAGTGACTTCAGGAGTCGACTCATGCACTCAAGTAGTGGTGGCAAGAAGGTTTCCACCAAGTGGCAAAGGACTGTTGACATGTATCTTGGATGAGTTTGATGGACTCTTCAAGTCGACACATAACCACCTAAGGTGGCTTAAAGCCATGTGCAAATATATTACTTAGGTTAAGTAACTAATATCAATGTTTTTCACTAACACCCCCCTTAAGCCTAGCTTAGGTGGGTACAAGAAGAGATGGGTCCTGGCTACTAGACCTGGTGAGATACCCACATACAAAGTAATCTCTCATGAAGTGGAGATTAGATAAAAAATCCTATGGGAAAAAAACTATCCTCCAAAAGAGAGAAAAGATGCATGAAAATAAATTATACAAGTGAAGAAGTACTATTTCTTTCACTGGGTACAATATATGTTCTCCACATAGGAGAGAAAATGGTAGTTTTATGAGAGCCCTCCATAATATGTGTCTGGCTATATTGAGGTTGGATGCTTGACAAAGGATGTATATGTAGATCCACGAACGTTGAACAATGTTCCTCCCCTTGGCAAGAAATGAAACCAATTGAAGATGTAGGATATCTCCTGATTTAGAATAGAAATGTGTAGGAGGATGTATGTATGTTCCTAAATCATGTTCAAGCTGATCCAAGGATGATGATGCCCATTTTTTATGTCTTCAAAGATTTCTCAGGTGTTCCTATGTTGATATTCAAGGATGCCATAATCATATGAGGTGCATGCCTAATAGATGAAGATGATGACAATCCAGAACCATGTCTAGACAGATGTAGAGCATGAATATTTGAAGAGAATAATGGTGATGCAGCTTCATCGAAACTATTATCAAAGAGAAGACTGATGTCTTCAATGTGTGCTTCTAAATTAGCAATGTGGGACTCTACAAACAAGCAATGTTAGGTAGAAGTCTGTCCCAATCAGTAATGCTAGGAAGACTAATATATTTATACTACTACAAGGAAGTATTGGAAGCTCTCGAAGAAGTGACTCTAAAATCTAATGAAGCAATAGTAGATGGTGTGATGATCTCCTCTATGTCAACTGGACATTCTGTATTTGTATCATGATGTGGGATGTTATTTGTGATCATAGTAGGATCATGCGGAAATGGACAAATAATTGAGTCTCCATATATCTCCCAAAGTTTGATCCATAATGCATGTGGACATTCAATATCCATGATGGCATACAAAGCAACATCTAGTATATGTAAATTGATTAATTTAACAAAATGATCATGAGTGTCACTTATTCTTCTAAGATTGTTTACCTGGTTCAGGGATAAGTCCATATAGATATGGCATGAGATTATGGTACCTCAGATTTTTTAGGATGCCAGCACACCAGGACTTATAATTACCCTTCTTTAGGTTGATTACAGAAGAGTGAGTATCATATCACATGATTAAGAACATATTAACCCCCTTTATACAATAAAAATTGACACATTATGCAACCCCCCATGGTTCAATATTAGGTGACCCCCAGTTTTGTCACATTACAACATAGTGTGATCTACAATGAAAATAGGTCCAATGCATTGGAAATTAGAAAACATTAGCTTTTGCAAAAAAGGTACTCAATTTTGAGCTACCAATCAAAAGTTATTACACAATTAAGTTCTCGTAAATGGCCTATTTTAATACATTTGCACAAAACATCCAAAAAAATGCACTCTAGCAAGATGAGCCTAGCCATCCAACCACTTGTTAGAATCAATACAGAGTGAAGATTACAAAGGTTTGTGTTGTGATGTTCACAACACACCCCATTATGCTCCTTAGCAAAATGGGGACCCCTGCTGATGTTTTGCTTTTTTGCTTCTGCTGGTGTTTTTCTGCTTTCTGGCAGTCTGGTAAAAATGAAGGTCAGGTGCATCATCATCATGATATTGCATGAGGTGGGTCATCATCATGAGGTCAGTTTGTCAAAGTTCATATTTTATTGCTGTGACCTCATATTTAGAAAGAGCTTGAAATTCCATGCAGGTTTGCCTTTTACTTCACTTGAAAATTCGTCCATATGTGAAAGTTATGCACGGTCAAAGTCTTGGTCAAACCTGATATTCGAAGGAGGATCATCATATTTTTTATCCTAAGTCATGTTGACAGGATCATCATGATCTTGGTCTATCACCCGATAAAAATCATGCAGTCGCAATATCCGGACGTCAATTTTAGGTGGTAGTACCCTTTACCCGTCAAAAGGCCTTGTGCGCATTATGCAGCATCATGATTTTCTTAGGAGCGTCATATTTTATAAACTTGGTTTTGCTGTATGAGGACATCATCATCATATTTGAAATGCACCCCCCTGATAATATCCTGAAGCGCAAATATCATGATGACATCAACTTTAAGTCAAGGTAAGTTCCCCCGTCGAAGTGGTCTTTTGTATCGCGAGCATCATCATGATAATTCAACATTACCTAATCTTATATTATCATGCTGATCACCCAGACTTAGAAAAATCCACCCTCGGCATATTTGCGTGCGCGTGTTATAATCCTTCGGAGGGTCATCATCATGATATTTGCTGAAGTTCAATTTATGATGATGATGACTTCATATCCTCCTGGTCTCCTTTTTGCAACATCATGATCATCATCCTGATCTTTCACGAGGGTCATTTGCTGAAATTCACTGAGTGCTGGAAACATCATCATGATAATTCGAGAAGGGGGATCATCATCTTCATATCCTCTTGATCTGCTTTAGTGAAGTATCCTGATGATCACCCTATCTATTAAGAACAAGTCGATATTGCATTCCTCAAACAGCATGATCATATTTTACAATATCACCCTGGCGCAAATATCATGATGACCTCAACTCATCCTCGTGCTTCGAAGACGAAATATCATGATGATGTCATCATGATAACTCGATGAGGAGGGTCATCATTATATTTTTTATCCTGTTGTCAAGATCATCATGATCTTGTTTGTCCACCTGATATTTCGCAAAGTCCTCCTGCCGATGAAATACAACCTTTTGCACATATCCTGATGATCATCATCATCATTTTTTCTTTCAACAAGATATTTTCCAAAACACGATCTGGTTCGCGAAATATGATGATGATGTCTTATTCTATATTCGACAAAAGCAAATATGATGATGATCATCATCATCTTGATCTTTCAAGAGGGTTACCTTGGCCGCGAAGGGGTCATATTCACTTCATCATCCTGATCATGCTCCTTAGGTGACCCGATATCACAATTAGCCCCCTGATCTTAACCGAATATGACGATGACGTCATCCTTAGCATTTCAATGAAGCCCGAATATCATGATGACGTCACCATCATCTTCCTTTCCTCAGCAGCAGGATTATCTTCATATCCTCCTTTCTTCTTCAACATGATGATGATGATGGTGTTGTTCCTTTTTCCCAATATGTAGAAGCGAATATCATGATGATGAAGTATGTCGGCCAACATGTTTTTTTGACGCACCGACAGCGATGGTCATGCCGATGGGCGGGAAATGAAGCGGTGGAGTTTTAAAGTGTTTTTTTTGGCGCCTCTGGCATTTTTTCGGTCAGCGATGGTTGACCCGATGAAGTTTGGGCAGTCTAAGCGCATTTTGGACGCATTTTTGAGTGCATTCTGATCTGATTTTCTCAATCTTGCGCTGTCACCTGGATTTAAACGCTTATTTTAATTTCATGCTATTTTTTGTGATAAATGTGAAACTTATTGCTTGTCTTGTCTTGCAGGCTTGCAGTTGAGGAAGCAGCTGGAAGGTCAACACAGTGACCTCATGGAGGCAGAAGATCTGATCTCAGGAGCAAGAAGATAAGGATGAAATGTGAAAAGTCAAAGCCATTCAAGTGAGGAGAAAGGTTGCAGCTGAAGGTATTACTGCAACAGACAAACAGAAGTTATTGCCTAGCTGCCGGAACTTCTCAGAAGGGGCAATATTTCACCCAGATTTGACAACTGCTCACAGATATTTTGAAGAGCTGGTTCACCTGTGTTTATTGTTGTAACCAGGGGTTTGAACCAGGGGTTTAGTTAGGTTTTTGCTGTAGTGAGGACAATCAAAATGTCTTTATATTGTGCCTCTCTACATTGTAATACTTTACAACAGGGATTTTAGGAAAGCAATAGTGGCTACAACAGAATTTCTTTTTTAGGAACATACAGCAAGTTAGAATAGTTTAGAAGTAGAAGAAGGAGGTCCCCTGTTTGTCTGCAGTAAGGTGCGCGTGGAATGTCGGGCTGCCTTACTGTATCTGTAAAGCTTGTAAGTTCTCTGTAGTATGATCAATGAAACTAAGAGTCATTCTTACATTGTAAATCATGTATGGCTATTCATTTCTAATACAATAGAATCTGGAGTTCTGCATCTATCTTCTGAGTGTTCTCCTGCTCTTCTTTGTGTTTTGAAATATCTTCTTTGAGAGCTTGCAATTTTAAATGTATGTTTGTGAAAATGCTTAGAACTTACATTTAGGGTTTTTACTGTGGATTTGATCAGATTACTGTAGTGTTTACATAGTGCATAACAGAAACAATTAGATCCTTCGGTAGATTAAGTGAGGTATAGTTTAGATCTTTCTAACTTTTCCCAACCCATCTGAAATATTTAGCTGAAAACGTAGAAATCCAGAGGAAATTGTCTCAAATTTGAAGAAGCATGATAATAGAGCTATAAGTAGATAGTTTTCATAAACAGATCAAGAAGAAAGCTGCAAAAAAATCCAAGAAAACCCTCTGAAACTTGCAGCCCAGTATCACTTTTATGCAAATGAACAGAATACTCGTTGAAATCTATGACCTCTTTGCATATTCTTAGTCCAGTAAGCCACCAAACAAACCTAAACTACGTAAGGCCCCTTGAACATTACAGCTTCACATTGACCAACTGAACTTGACCAACCGAACCATTGTAGACTTGGGATTAGTTGAATCACCAAATGATTCCTTCTTGTCTTTCAAGTATAGTTTCAGTTCATTTTATGTGAATTTTAACTTATTGTTATGATTGCATCAAAACAGTCATCAACAGTTTTCTGGCGCTAGAAGGAGGGCCTGCCTGAGTTAGGTTTCATTTCAAACTGGCTAACGACAGTAACAGAGTGACTAGGTCTAGGTCCAGTTCAGGAGATATATTTGTGCAACTACCTGATACAAGGCGAAGTAAAAGCCCTTTAATTTGGAATCCAAAAATATCGCAAGCAGGAAGTTCATCTGGAACACCCCCTGGGTCACCTTTTAACATCCGTAGTATTGTAAGTCCTGATAGATCGCTGTTCAGATCTTTAAATCTGGGTTCAGGCACTCCTGGAGGTCTCAATCCTCCTCTAAGTCCTAATCCACCAATCAATCCAGGTATTTCTGCAAGTTCAAGTCAAGCTCAAACATCTGCAATGGCTTATTTCGATGTCAATTCTCCCATATTCTTCAATGATTATCATGACATGCCAAAAAATCCAGAAAAGATATGTCCCAAATACCAGTTGCATCAGGACCCAGAAGATCATATTAGAATATTTAAGGAAGCATGTTTTAGGGCTATGTTAGAGCACGAGGATGTTGTGTGTAGATTGTTTCCTTACACCTTTAATGAGCAGGCCTCTAGCTGGTACGTAAACTTACCCAATGGTTACATTTCTTCCTGGGCACTAATGGAAGAAGCATTTCTGTCTAGATTTAGAGGACCCATTGACCCTTGTGCTTTGTATCATAAACTGGCTGCTATAAAACGAGGTGAGGGAGAGCTAATTGATAATTTCAATGACAGATTTCAAAAGGCCTATTCTAGGCTAGTTGCCCCTTATACCATAGATGATGCTCCCTTGTTGGCTATGTACTATGCTGCCTTGGATCCTTTAACTGCCATGTTTGTCAAAAGAAAACCTGACATAGATTCAATATCCAAAGCCTATAAAGAGGCAGCCTCAGTGAACCAAGAAATGAGACATACAACTTACAGTCCATTTGGAGGAAACTTTGGGGTGCAGAATCAGGCACACCCATGGAATGGAGTCCCTGTGCAGCATGCTCCACTAATAAATCCGGTTCCTTCTTACACACCTGTGTATAATCCTACTCCAATCCAGGCTATAACTCCTTACATGGCTAGTACTTCCAATAACAGTCAAAATAATGGTCAGCCTTTCTTCCAACTTCCTAGGGATGTAACTGTGGCAAAAGCACAAGAGGATAGGGAAGAAATCAAGGAGATTACTGCACATTTGAAGAGATTAACAACCGAAGTGACACAGCTAAGAAATGAGAATCTCTATGGAAGAAGCAACCAAAACTACAATCCACATCAAAATCACAACCAAGGCCAAAATCAGAATTATAGTCTCAACCAAAATCAGCAGTACAATCAGAACCAAAACTACAATCAGCATCAAGGCCCCAGTCAGGGGCAACCAATGCAAAATAGGGGGCCAGTGATAGATAATAGGACCTGGGGCAATAATAACAAAAATCAGAATCAACCTAGGCCACCCAAGACATGGAACACTGGGCCCAACAACGGTACTCTGGCTTCTCCTTTTGAGAATACAGATAATCATGGTGCAAAACAAATAACTAACATACAAATGGCCAATACAGCACCCAAAAATTGGTGCAGATTTCACAATACCAATACCCATGCTGAGCACGACTGTCCACAGCTCCACTTGGCAGCTAGTATTTTTAATGTAGACGTACAGCCTCCTACCTCTGAATTTCTCATTCCTAAGGGTAATGAGGTAGTACCCTCAGAATATGACACAGCATTAGTCTTAGAAACGATTACCTTCGCAACTGCAGAAGAGAAAGAGGATGAATTGCTAGAGGATGAACCATACTGTTGTGAAAGTCTTTATCCTGAATCAGCCTTTGTGTTAAATGCTTCTCAGTTTCCTTTTGAATCTGAAAATGAGATATTAAATGAAATAGAGGAGGTACAGGCCTTTCAACAGACAAATAAAAGCCACACCTACAATTTGAGGAACAACCCTAGGCCGGGAGGACCTTTCACCACTTCCACTCCCCCGAATAACATCAATACACCCCCAGATCAGAATGCTAGCAACAATCCTGCCATACTTAAAGCTAGTCAGCACACAAATAACGGAACAGCAGTGCAAAAGGATCAAACAAGTAAGACAGAAACAATAGAGACAACAAGACTAATGAATTACTTATCAGAGGAAATAAAGAAAATGAAGGTCAGCATACCTCTAAATGAATTATTGAAGACCCCAGGGATCAAAAATGCTTTTTTAAAATCCCTGGATACATCCATGACAAACATGGTGTCTGCTGATATAACTGTTCCTAGTAGTGATTCACCACCTAAGGAGAAAGGTAAGAAAGTTGAGCAGCCTTCCAATACAAATGTGGTAATACATACGGATAAGAGGGATACTCAACCTTTCTTGTTAACTGTTAGGTTGTGTGGGAAGAATATACACAATTGCATGGTAGATTCTGGTGCTTCAGCCAATGTAATGCCCTTAGGAATATGTAAAACTCTCGGGCTGACTCCCACCAAATCTGCCAAGGTTGTCACGCAATTAGATAAGACCGAGGTTAGCGTGATAGGAGAACTCATGAACATACAAGTGCAATTAGCTTCAGACCCTAGGATAAGCCAAATTATTGACATTCAAGTAGTGAATATACCCGTAAATTATGGAATGTTGCTAAGTAGGGATTGGTCCAAGACATTAAATGGATATATGGCTACTGACTTTTCACACATGTGGTTACCGTGGAGAGGTATCCCAAACCAGATCAGAATAGAGGCAGAGCCCAGAATGAGACATATGATAACAAAGTATAATCGAACTAATGAAATATTATATGCTGCTGTTGAACCAGGTGTCTACAGAATTACCAACGATGGGATGCAGATTGAAGAGATCATGATGTTAAACATTAGAAAGAAGTGTGTCAGCAATAGAACGGCACTATTCATTGAGTCTGACGGAAATTCTTCAGATGAGGAAAATAATGCAATAGACAAATTTTGATCATGCCATTAGACAAGAGGTGGAAGAGTGCGTTACACACAATCTCCCAGTCCAATGTAAGTTATATAAAAATAGGTGTAGAGTCCATGGTAGGCAACATTCTGAGGAGAATTGTGAAATATGCAAAGACATCATTGAATATGAATACAAGAAGTGCATAGGGAAGGTAGAGTCACAAGAGAAAAATGAGCATCCTGATCCAACACAGAGATATGTTCAGGATAATATAGATGCCCTGACCCCAGATTTAGGAAAAGAAATAGAGGACAAGGGTAGTCATCTTTCTGAGCTGCAAACTACAAACACACATATGCAAGATAACCAAACGGAAAAACCCATGAATAAACAAGACAACACCCCACAGGCAATAAAAGAGACAAAGTATGCCAAGGTAAAAGATCAAAAAAGTAAGGATGGCATGTGGACGTTAAAATGTGATGGGTCCAAATCAAAACAGGGTGCAGGTGCAGGTATTGAACTCATAGATCCTCAAGGTAAATCTCATTTGGCAGCATATAGATTACAATTTTCCTGCACTAACAATATTGCTGAATATGAGGCCCTAATTTTAGGACTTGTCATGGCCATCAAGAAAGGGGTAAAAGCCATCAGAGTATTTTCAGACTCTGAATTAGTAGTCAGACAAGTGAGGAAACTATATGCCTGCAATTATAAGAAGATGATTAGTTACATACATAGAGTATGGAATTTAATGGATTCGTTTGATGCTGTTAACATAGAGCACATTCCTAGAGAGCTAAACCACAGGCCAGATGCGTTAGCAGTTGCTGCTAGTACATTAGAACCATTGACACTGTCAGGATTAAGACGATTTGCTGTTGAGCTAGTTAACGTGCCCAGTATACCAGACAACATTACACACTTTCAGGTATTTGGAGAGAATCAGCAAATTATTGATTTTCTGACTTGTAATGAGGCATTTGAGGCCCAAATTATTGATGAACAAGAAAGGCCTGAAGTAACATGGGACGAAGAAGATATGATCAACTTAAAGAGCAACTTCTTGCCAAAAGGAGTAATTGAATTAGAACACATCTTTGACTTCGACGGAATAATAAGACAGAAAGACTTACCCAAAACAGAAGGGGGTAAGTGTGATTTACATAACTTAGGGACTGAGCTAAATCCACAAAATGTACTAATTGGGAAAGCTTGCTCTGAGAAAATCAGAAAAGAGGTTCTGGATGTTCTGAAAGAATATAAACATGTCATAGCATGGACTTATGAAGACTTGAAAACATTTGATGAGTCCATCATAACTCACGTCATACCTTTAAGAAAAGAAGTCAAACCATTTAGGCAGAAACAGAGGCCTGTAAACGCCATTCTAGAGCCTTTAATCTTTGAGGAAGTTAAAAAACTACTGTCCGCTGGAATAATTTTTTCAGTCAGACATTCTGTCTGGGTAGCTAACTTAGTACCAGTGAGGAAGAAAAACGGAGACATCAGGTTGTGCGTAGACTTTAGAAATTTAAACAAGGCATCTGAAAAAGATAATTATCCTTTGCCCCCAATAGATGAAGTACTGCAAGCAGTAAATGGTGCAAAGATGATGTCTTTTTTAGATGGTTTTTCAGGTTATAACCAGGTTTTAATTGACAAAGAGGATAGACTAAAAACCACCTTCACTTGCAAATGGGGAAATTATGCGTATAGGAGAATGCCTTTTGGTCTGATTAATGCAGGTGCCACTTTTCAGAGGGCCATGGACGTTGCATTCCGTGGATTATCAGGTAAATGCATTGTTGTGTATATGGATGATTTGACTGTGTATTCCAAGGATGCATCCACCCACGCTGAGGACCTCAGAAAAGTACTCCAGCGATGTGAAAGGTATGGGATTTCCCTTAATCCTAAGAAATGTATATTTGGCGTAACTGAAGGTAAATTATTAGGCCATGTCATTTCTGAAAATGGAATTTCAATTGATCCGGATAGAATAGAATCCATAAAAAATTTGCAAATACCAAACAGTAGGAAAGAATTGAAATCATTTTTCGGTAAAATTAACTTTGTTCGGAAGTTTATAACAGGTTTTGCAGAGATTGTGCAGCCGTTGAATGCCATGTTAAAGAAAGATGCACAGATGGAATGGACGCCAGTGGCCAAAGCCGCATTTGAAGATATCAAGGAGGCAATTTCTAATGCCCCTGTATTGGCAAGTCCAGACTACACATGCCCGTTTTACATCTACTCCTTTGCATCTTCTCATTCTGTCGCTGCTGCCTTGACACAGAAAGGTGAAAATAATGACGAGAGACCCATAGCATTCATGAGTGCGCCTCTGAAGGATGCACAGCTGAGATATCTAGATATCGAAAGACAGGCATTCGCATTAGTAAAGGCTGTAAAAAAATTCAGACACTACATTCTGCGCAGCCAGATTAAAGCCATAGTACCAGACACAGCAGTAAAGATGCTGCTGATGCAGAACGAGCCTGGGGAAAAAAGAGCCAAATGGATCACCACACTGCAAGAATTCGACATGGAGATCATTCCCGCAAAGCTGGTCAGAGGGCAGGTGCTGGTGCAGACAATAGCAAACATGGATCCAAATCTGATAAAACAGCAATATGTATTGAATTCCCAAGACGCATCAGGCTGGTACGATGATTTAAGCACCTTCCTGATAGCTGGAAAGTACCCAAGCAAGATGAAGGCTTCTCAGAGGAGAGCTTTGAAGATTAAGGCACAGCATTATATAGTGCAAGGAGGTCTTCTATTCAGGAAGAACCATGATGGAATTTATTTGAGATGCATAAACAGAACTGAAGCTGATAGAGTGTTGACAGAACTACATGACAAATACGGAACCGGCCATGGTTCCCATTTAGCTACATCACACAAAATACTGAGAGCGGGCTATTACTGGCCCACTATATTCAAAGACACTAAGAGTCACATCAGAAGCTGCCACACCTGTCAGACTGCAGCAGACAAAGGAAGAAATCTGGCCAATCCACTGCAGCCTGTGATCGAGTCCAGACCGTTTGCACAATGGGGCTTGGATTTTATCGGAGTCATCAATCCCCCATCTTCTGCAGGACACAAGTTTATATTGACGGTAACAGACTATTGTACAAGGTGGACTGAGGCCACCTGCTGCAAATTTTCCACAACTGAGGTAGTTATCAAGTTCCTTGAAGAAAACATTATCACCAGGTTTGGAACGCCCTATTCATTGGTATGTGATAACGGCCCTGCTTTTTCTTCTTTAAAATTTTCTAAATGGGCATTTGAATATGGGATCATTCTAAGGTTTTCTTCGAATTATTACCCTCAAGGTAATGGACTGGCTGAATCAACAAACAAAATCTTACTAGACATCATCAAGAGGTTAATTGCCAAAAGTCCTAGAGAGTGGAATACCCTATTAAGATATGCATTATGGGTAGACAGGACCAAGTTCAAAACAGCTTTAGGTAGCACACCTTATCACTTAGTTTATGGGACTGATCCCATACTTCCAGTTAATCTGAGAATACCAACCTAGAAGTTTGCCAATGAATATCTAGGCTTTGATAACCATAGGGAAGCCAGAATAGTGCAAATGTTACAACTAGAGGAGAAAAGAGGTCAAGCCCTTGAGAAGTTTGCCAAACACCAAGCAGTTGTTAAGAGGTGGTTTGACAAAAGGGCAAGAGTCAAAACATTTAGGATATCAGACTTAGTGTTGTGCTGGGACAAAGCACATGAAAAGAAAGGAAGCCATGGAAAATTCGATAAATTATGGCTGGGTCCATTACAAGTCTCAGAAATAATAGGAGATAACACCTTTAGACTTAAGACCTTGACTGGAGAAGATGTGCCATTACCAGTTAATGGCCAGCATTTGAAACACTACTTCCAGGCTTGAAGGTCAGGATGAGGCAGTCCTTTCTTTCTTAGTGTAAAGTGCTGTAGATAATGTACAGTTCTGCTTTTGCTGTTTTCTTTTGGGTTGGTTGTTTGTATAGTTCCTTTCTGTTTGTTTTTGCTTTTTGTTTCTTTCTGTTTGTACAGTTTTTGTTGTTGCTGTGTTGTTTGTACAGCCTGTTTGTTTGGTTTGTTTGTTGTCTCCTCAGCAGGGATCTTTATTTTACTGTAGAGTATTAAGGAGCAAAACTAGCAACCATTCAAAATAGTATATAATTTAGGATATTCAGGTTAACCATTTGCAATTTACACATAACCTGTCACTGTCATGAATGTAGAGAGTTGTTCATCTTCTGAAGTTTTGTATTCAATAAATGTGATTGAGAATTCGAAGCAGGTTTCTCACAATGACACACCTAAAATCCTTGGGTTTGTTGAACCTACCAGTGTAGATATTAGGTGAAAAATCAGAGGTCACCCTTGCTACCATTACAATTCTCAGCTTAATTTCAGCAAGTGTCTACTCCTTGCATCATGAAGTTACAAATTGCTATATCTTATGAAATCTTTCCAAATTAGAAAACAAAAAAATAATAAATAAATAAATAAAGCGGATTATACTGAAAATCTAGATTAAGCCATCTAAGTAACTCTACCGGGGCTATGGACGCTCGCTGGCAGTGGGGCTCTACTTAGGAGAATTGTAACGATAACCTTGCCGGGGCTATAGACGCTCGCTGGCAGCAAGGCTCTATCCGGTCGGCTATGAGGGAATATCCTCACCTACGTAGGCTAATGTTAGTCACTAGTTTGTTCAACTGATCTTCAAGATGAGGATAATTAATCACATGCACACAACTAAACTGAAAATAGAAATTCATGCATCTTTATTGAATACTTTGAGTCTCAAGCTGAATAGTAATTTGCAGGAAAGATAGTTGGAAGTTATGAGTTCATTTCATCTAGTTTCCTTGAACACTCTGAATTTAATTGTTTTGTTTTGGTTGCTAGTTGTTGTGATGTTCACAACACGCCCCATTATGCTCCTTAGCAAAATGGGGACCCCTGCTGATGTTTTGCTTTTTTGCTTCTGCTGGTGTTTTTCTGCTTTCTGGCAGTCTGGTAAAAATGAAGGTCAGGTGCATCATCATCATGATATTGCATGAGGTGGGTCATCATCATGAGGTTAGTTTGTCAAAGTTCATATTTTATTGCTGTGACCTCATATTTAGAAAGAGCTTGAAATTCCATGCAGGTTTGCCTTTTACTTCACTTGAAAATTCGTCCATATGTGAAAGTTATGCACGGTCAAAGTCTTGGTCAAACCTGATATTCGAAGGAGGATCATCATATTTTTTATCCTAAGTCATGTTGACAAGATCATCATGATCTTGGTCTATCACCCGATAAAAATCATGCAGTCGCAATATCCGGACGTCAATTTTAGGTGGTAGTACCCTTTACCCGTCAAAAGGCCTTGTGCGCATTATGCAGCATCATGATTTTCTTAGGAGCGTCATATTTTATAAACTTGGTTTTGCTGTATGAGGACATCATCATCATATTTGAAATGCACCCCCCTGATAATATCCTGAAGCACAAATATCATGATGACATCAACTTTAAGTCAAGGTAAGTTCCCCCGTCGAAGTGGTCTTTTGTATCGCGAGCATCATCATGATAATTCAACATTACCTAATCTTATATTATCATGCTGATCACCCAGACTTAGAAAAATCCACCTTCGGCATATTTGCGTGCGCGTGTTATAATCCTTCGGAGGGTCATCATCATGATATTTGCTGAAGTTCGATTTATGATGATGACGACTTCATATCCTCCTGGTCTCCTTTTTTCAACATCATGATCATCATCCTGATCTTTCACGAGGGTCATTTGCTGAAATTCGCTGAGTGCTGGAAACATCATCATGATAATTCGAGAAGGGGGATCATCATCTTCATATCCTCTTGATCTGCTTTAGCGAAGTATCCTGATGATCACCCTATCTATTAAGAACAAGTCGATATTGCATTCCTCAAACAGCATGATCATATTTTACAATATCACCCTGGCGCAAATATCATGATGACCTCAACTCATCCTCGTGCTTCGAAGACGAAATATCATGATGACATCATCATGATAACTTGATGAGGAGGGTCATCATTATATTTTTTATCCTGTTGTCAAGATCATCATGATCTTGTTTGTCCACCTGATATTTCGCAAAGTCCTCCTGCCGATGAAATACAACCTTTTGCACATATCCTGATGATCATCATCATCATTTTTTCTTTCAACAGGATATTTTCCAAAACACGATCTGGTTCGCGAAATATGATGATGATGTCTTATTCTATGTTCGACAAAAGCAAATATGATGATGATCATCATCATCCTGATCTTTCAAGAGGGTTACCTTGGCCGCGAAGGGGTCATATTCACTTCATCATCCTGATCATGCTCCTTAGGTGACCCGATATCACAATTAGCCCCCTGATCTTAACCGGATATGACGATGACGTCATCCTTAGCATTTCAATGAAGCCCGAATATCATGATGACGTCACCATCATCTTCCTTTCCTCAGCAGCAGGATTATCTTCATATCCTCCTTTCTTCTTCAACATGATGATGATGATGGTGTTGTTCTTTTTTCCCAATATGTAGAAGCGAATATCATGATGATGAAGTATGTCGGCCAACATGTTTTTTTGACGCACCGACAGCGATGGTCATGCCGATGGGCGGGAAATGAAGCGGTGGAGTTTTAAAGTGTTTTTTTTGGCGCCTCTGGCATTTTTTCGGTCAGCGATGGTTGACCCGATGAAGTTTGGGCAGTCTAAGCGCATTTTGGACGCGTTTTTGAGTGCATTCTGATCTGATTTTCTCAATCTTGCGCTGTCACCTGGATTTAAATGCTTATTTTAATTTCATGCTATTTTTTGTGATAAATGTGAAACTTATTGCTTGTCTTGTCTTGCAGGCTTGCAGTTGAGGAAGCAGCTGGAAGGTCAACACAGTGACCTCATGGAGGCAGAAGATCTGATCTCAGGAGCAAGAAGATAAGGATGAAATGTGAAAAGTCAAAGCCATTCAAGTGAGGAGAAAGGTTGCAGCTGAAGGTATTACTGCAACAGACAAACAGAAGTTATTGCCCAGCTGCCGGAACTTCTCAGAAGGGGCAATATTTCACCCAGATTTGACAACTACTCACAGATATTTTGAAGAGCTGGTTCACCTGTGTTTATTGTTGTAACCAGGGGTTTGAACCAGGGGTTTAGTTAGGTTTTTGCTGTAGTGAGGACAATCAAAATGTCTTTATATTGTGCCTCTCTACACTGTAATACTTTACAACAGGGATTTTAGGAAAGCAATAGTGGCTACAACAGAATTTCTTTTTTAGGAACATACAGCAAGTTAGAATAGTTTAGAAGTAGAAGAAGGAGGTCGCCTGTTTGTCTACAGTAAGGTGCGCGTGGAATGTCTGGCTGCCTTACTGTATCTGTAAAGCTTGTAAGTTCTCTGTAGTATGATCAATGAAACTAAGAGTCATTCTTACATTGTAAATCATGTATGGCTATTCGTTTCTAATACAATAGAATCTGGAGTTCTGCATCTATCTTCTGAGTGTTCTCCTGCTCTTCTTTGTGTTTTGAAATATCTTCTTTGAGAGCTTACAATTTTAAATGTATGTTTGTGAAAATGCTCAGAACTTACATTTAGGGTTTTTACTGTGGATTTGATCAGATTACTGTAGTGTTTACATAGTGCATAACAGAAACAATTAGATCCTTCGGTAGATTAAGTGAGGTATAGTTTAGATCTTTCTAACTTTTCCCAACCCATCTGAAATATTTAGCTGAAAACGTAGAAATCCAGAGGAAATTGTCTCAAATTTGAAGAAGCATGATAACAGAGCTATAAGTAGACAGTTTTCATAAACAGATCAAGAAGAAAGCTGCAAAAAAATCCAAGAAAACCCTCTGAAACTTGCAGCCCAGTATCACTTTTATGCAAATGAACAGAATACTCGTTGAAATCTATGACCTCTTTGCATATTCTTAGTCCAGTAAGCCACCAAACAAACCTAAACTACGTAAGGCCCCTTGAACATTACAGCTTCACATTGACCAACTGAACTTGACCAACCGAACCATTGTAGACTTGGGATTAGTTGAATCACCAAATGATTCCTTCTTGTCTTTCAAGTATAGTTTCAGTTCATTTTATGTGAATTTTAACTTATTGTTATGATTGCATCAAAACAGTCATCAACAGTTTGGTTTGTGAGGGGGAATTGGCCTCCTACAAACTCGGGCCTCACCCTTCATCTTCGACCGACAAAGATACAAGGGTTTATTAAAAAGCAATAATCCTTCAATTCAATTTCTCCTAATTTTTAAACTTGCCCCCACCCCCAAAAAAATACATTTTATATCATAGTTCTTTTTAGACAATTAAAATGCCTATTTTAATATAAAAAAACATAATTCTAAATGATTTTTTACAAAATAACAAAATTTAGAAGCCCATGAATTAGGGAAAATGGGGGAAAAAGAAGCATGGATGGCCAAATAGCAGGGAGATCATGGTACTTGGATGAAGAATGGCATCTAGCTGCCTAGGATTGTAGTAGGGTCTCCTTACACACTGAGTAGGGAGTTTAGACTTTGATTTCCCCTTCACTATGGGTGCCTTGGAAAAAATCCCAAAAAAAATGCAAGGCCATTCAAGTTGGGGTTTCTCCACTCGGTAGCGCATAGAGGAGTCTCCTTGTAGGTACCATAGGTGAATTGCTGCAAACAAGGGTATTCTACCACACAATTGTCTAATTTCGATGCCACATAGTGTTGGAGTTGACTCCTAATGTGACCCAACCTCCTCACCTATACATTTTTCATGTTGTGTTTGGAATATTTGATTTCCTATTTAATCATCTCTAGATCTGATTTTGGTTTCAACATGGTATAAGAATAGTTCTAAGCTCATTTTCTAGTTTGGTTCAAAGGCATGAAGAGCGTTAAAATTTGCTAGTTGAGGATCTGATTTGAGGGTTTCAATTGTTGCTCTGGTACCATATTAGAACGAAGGATTGACTAAGAGAATGTTGGCATCAAATTAGAGTCAATTGATAATGATCAAGCATGTGTATATAGGTGTAGAGTTTGAGTCACTTTAGGAGTCAACTCATACACTCAAGTAGTGGTGGCAAGAAGGTTTCCACAAAGTGCCAAAGGAGTGGCAACATGTATATTAGATGAGTTTGATGGACTCTGCAAGTCGACACATAACCAACTAAGGTGGCTTAAAGCCATGTGCAAATATATTACTTAGGATAAGTAAGTAATATCAATTTTTTGCACTAACAAAACATACTTGAATCTTCAGAGGTTTGTATTCAAACTCAACCAAAATGATAGTAACCTACATATTTATGACATTTATTAGTTAGATTATGATTTAGTATCCTACAGACATTGTTTTACCACAATTCCTACCAAAATTATTTAGAAATCTCCCTAGAAAAATAGACGGGCCTCTATCCAATAGATCTCTTTTCACAATAATCTTGAAACCTTCTTTTCTTATGCCTTCTCTCTCGTATTCCAACTAAGACTCCATTTCTCCTTCAATTTTCTCCCTCCTCTCCAAAATCACCATTCGCTATTTGATAAAGATTTATTACCACCTCCCCATTGATTCTCCACCAGCCACCCCATGATAAATAAAGAAACTGCCAACTTAAGACATTCCACTATCCACCAAGAATTTTAAAGTGTCGAATGTGTCGCCTCCTTCCTTAATATCCACCAGCTTAAATTAAATAAAAACTAATATCTCTAGCATGGCCACTATTCCAAGTAACTTCAAGCTATTTTGGAAGTCGTGAAGAAATAAACTTTGATTCACTCCATATTTGTTGCCGCACCTTCATGCTAAATTTGGATACCTAGGAAGGGGTCCCATGAAACTACTAGAGGATCTTTTTTTGTGGAGCAAGGGGCCTCATGAAGCCAAAAAAAAATGCTACTTCATAAATTATAATCTGTTCCTCCAAACTAGGAGCCCCCATTTTTTATTTTATTGATTTTGAGCAAGTGCATTTGAAGTGGGGCTGAAACTTTCGTCCACCAACTTAGGGATTTTTCTACTAGTTTTTAGATTACTTCCATTTGATTTATGAAATATTTTGGGGGGAATTTTTTTTATTTGATCATTTTTAATCTTTTTCTTTGTAGGTCATAAAAAATCTCTGCTAAATCACTTAGCATTAAACTAAAAAGCTCATAAGACCGTCTTTCATAAATTTCAGAGCTTAAAGTTTTAAGCCTACCTGCAACAACAAAATTCATGGGACCACTTGTTTTAAAATGCTCCTAAAAAATTTCAGCAACACTACCAAGATAATTTAGGAAACCCCTCTCTATGGGACCACAGTCTTAGTCCAAAAATGTCATAAGGAGAATAATTTTACTCAAAAATGCCAAAACAAAATCAAACAAAAGATCATATCAACAAAAATTAGACACAGGTGAGTAGCACCATGTTATGCTCGTGTATCTGACAAACCAAGTAAGAAAAATGTTCCATAAGTTTAAAACTTTAAACATTTGGAGAATCTTAGGACTGAAATCCCATCTTTGCAGGAAAATACTCTTTCATCTTTTATTGTACATCTAAACACTCATTTACTCCTACACTTGTCTTTCCTTCATAATAAGGATACAAATCTTTCATTTTAAAAATTGGTGAAATATTTAGTCCTTCTGGAAGCTCTATCTCATAAACACCTACTACAAATTCCTTCAAGACCTAACATGGTCCTAGTTCCTTCCATTTTAACTCAACATGAATCCCTTCTATAAATCTCTCCTCATGTACATGAGTAAATATCAAATCCCCAAATTGAAATTTATATATTTTACACTTGTAATCAACATTTTTAGTGTCCTCTCTTGAGTGATCTTTCAACTCCTTAAATTCTTTTTGCTTACCTTCAATACCATTTCTTTCCTTACCATTTGGAATTGTCAATTGACTTGATCCATGTGGATCACTCCTACCTTCCCTTATTACCTTTGAACAACAATTGTTTCTCAATGCTCAAACATACTATAGGGTTACTTTTTATTTCAAAATTTTCCTTCAATGAGCTTAAAGTAAATTTATTTCCATCCTTCACAATGCTATACATATTTTTTCTTCGATCATAGATAGCCTCTCTATCAAAGTGCTAGGCTCTACCCAAGAGAATGTGATGAGCATCCATGGGTATTAAATCACACATAATTTCATCTTTTTAGTTACCAATCTGAAAATTAATTAAGCACTGCTCACTTACAATTAATTGATGTCCTTTTTGTAGCCATGATACTTTGTATGGGTTAGGGTGCTTAAGCTTCTTCAAATTGAGTTTCCCCACCTTTCTTGAGAGACTAAATTATTTGTATTTCCACTATCCACAACTACTTTGCACCATTTTCTACCTCATTTGGACACAGTCCTAAATAAATTTCTTTATTGTTAAGTTTTTTGTTTCTCCTTCTTCAATTTTAGTAACACTCTCTTGAACATTAATGATTCTCCCTGTTTTGGTTCTTCTATATGTTAAAGCAATGCAACACTTTCTGCATCTTCTTGTGCAACATTATTTCTAGCCAAACTCTTTTTACTATTGTCTTTTCGTATTTGAGGACATTCAAATGTCCTATGCCCAACTTATTCACATTGGTAGCATGAGCCTGTAAAACCTCTTCTTCTACCTCTTCCATAATTAACCCTTCCTATTGAAAAATCTTCTCTTCCTCTTGTAAGTTGATTGAAATTATTATTTTGTGAAGTACCAATTTCTTATTCACATGCTTGTGTTTCTCTACTACTATTTGCTTATTCTTTTCCAATAGATGACCTTCCTCTTCCTCTTGAATTATTTTGTTATCTTCTAGACAACTTCTCTTCTACCTAAAAACACATTGATAAACATCCTCTATGCTTCTAAAGTTTAGCAAAGTAATTCATCTTGGATGTTAAAATGTAGTCCATTTACATACATACCTCGCTATCTTTTTTGGATCATCTTCTATGTGCCCAACCCTTATAGTGAGCTTCTAGAACTCCTTAGTATATTCATTTACATCTTCTTCCCTTTATCTCAAGTTCTGTACTTTTGAATAAAATCAACTGATAATCTAAAGGTAAGAATTTCGCCTTCAATTTTGAGATCATTTTACTCTAAATTTTAATTTTCTCTTTCCCTTTTCTTTGACTTTTAGTTTGTATAAAGTCTCCCCATAAAGTTGCATGGCCTTTTAACCTTGTGCAAGCAAATTTAACCTTCCAGGATTCTTCTATAGTTTCATTGTCAAAATATCTCTCCGTCTCAGCTATCTAATCTATGAGTTCTTCACTATTCAAGCTTCCATTGTAATAAGGCATAGCTAACTAAGGAGTACTCCCAATCTTCATGATGGCTTTGAGAAATATGGTCTCGACAACATCCTCCACTTCTTCTTCATATCATTGAGCTTCCTGAGTCACCTCTCCCACTTCATAACTCACATCTTCTAGATGAACTCCCACCTTTGGGCTATCTCTATTGTAGCCAATCTTGCTTGGATCTCCCTCATTCCTTGAGCTAAATCTGTAGTTTTGGGTGCTACTACTCTACCATGCTATCTACCAACACCCCACCTAAAGTCCATTTGTATCTAACATATTTCCCAACAATAGTAGAGCTCTTTTCACACTCAACCCAACGAAGGACCTTATTCTGATACAAATTGATGTAGTCTAAAACCAAGACCCCAGTTAAGGGTTGTTGGTTCAGCCAGCTCACCCAAAGAGGATAAGAAAATTTCAAGAACAAAAGAATAGAGCTTAAAAAATTTAATATTCAAACTATAAAGAGTTTACATTTTACTATCAAAATACTTATGTGTATAGCTAATCAGTTGTTAACTTTCACCACATACACTCTTTCAAAACCTCTCCCACAACAAGATTCACTTAGTAGACCATATCTATTAGAAAAACATTGACCTAGATATCAGAACCACAAACAAATAGATGACTTTAACAAAACTCACGCTTTCTTTCTAGTCTTTTCTGATCATCTTCTATGTGCCCAACCCTTATAGTGAGCTTGTAGAACTCTTCAGTATATTCCTTTACATCTGCTTCCCTTTATCTCAAGTTCTGTCTTTTGAATAAACTCAACTGATAATCTAAAGGTAAGAATTTGGTCTTCAGTTTTGAGATCATTTTACTCTAAATTTTAATTTTCTCTTTTCCTTTTCTTTTCCTTTTAGTTTATATAAAGTCCCACCATAAAGTTGCATGGCCTTTTAACCTTGTGCAAGCAAATTTAGCCTTCTAAGATTCTTCTATAGTTTCATAGTCAAAATATCTCTTAGTCTTAGCTATCTAATCTATGAGTTCTTCACTATTCAAGCTTCAATTGTAATAAGGTGTAGCTAACTTAGGAGTACTCCCAATCTTCGTGATGGCCCTAAGAAATATGGTCTTGGCAACATCCTCCACTTCTTCTTCATATCCTTGAGCTTCCCGAGTCACCTCTCCCACTTCATCACTCACATCTTCTAGATGAACTCCCCTCCTTCCTTTGGGTTGCTGTCTCTATTGTAACCAATCCTGCTTGGATCTCCCTTATTCCTTGAGCTAAATCTGTAGTTTTGGGTGCTCCTACTCTCCCATGCTATCTACCAGCACCCCACCTAATGTCCATTTGTATCTAACATCTTTCCCAACACTAGCAGAGCTCTTTTCACTCTCAACCCAAGGAAGGACCTTGATCTGATACTAATTAATGTAGTGCAAAACCAAGACCCCGGTTAAGGGTTGTTGGTTCAGGCAGCTCACCCAAAGAGGATAAGGAAATTTCAAGAACAAAAGAACAGAGCTTAAGAAAGATAATATTCAAATTATAAAGAGTTTACATTTTACTATTAAAATACTGATGTGTACAATTAATTAATTGTTAACTTTCATCACATACACTCTTTCAAAACCTCTCCCACAACAAGATTACCTTACTCGACCATATCTGTTAGAAAAACATTGACCTAGATATCAGAACAGACAAATAGACGACTTTACCAAAACTCATGCTTCCTTTCAACTAGACATTACAAACATACTTGAATCTTCAGAGCTTTATATTCAAACTCAATCAAAGTTACAACAACCTATAGATTTATGCTAGCTATGACTTAGATGATGATTTAGTATCATCTAGACATTGCTTTACCACAGTTCCTACCAAAATCATTCAGAAATCTCCCTTCAAAAATAGACAAAAAGATCTATCCAATAAATCTCTTTTCACAAAAATCCTGAAACATTCTTTTCTTATGCCTTCTCTCTTATTCCAACTAAGGTCATCAAGACGCTCGGTGCAGGGGACAATCATAGAAGAAGAAAAGAAGGTTAATCTGGGTATTTTACAGTATGTTTTTGTCTTTTTGTTTTTTTGGCTGAGAGCCTTAGCTCACTGCTATGACGGTTGATTTCATTTATCTTTTATTTTTACTTCTACAAACTTTTCTTTCAGATGTAGTGAACTCATTTCATTAATACAGTATAGGTGTATGCTTGCACTTTTTTATTAAAAACAAGACTCCATTTCTCCTTCGATTTTCCCCCTGCTCTCCAAAATCACCATTCCCTATTTGATAAGGAATGATTGTCACCTCCCCATTGATTCTCTACTAGCCGCCCCATGATATATAAAGAAATGGCCAGCTTAAGATATTCCACTATCGACCAAGAATTTTTAAATGGTGAATGTGTATCCTCCTTCCTTAATAGCCACCAACTTGAATTAGATAAAAGCTAATATCTGCAGCGTGGCCACTATTCTAAGTGACCGCCACCTAATTTGGAAGTCGTGAGGAAATAAATTTGATTCACTCCATATTTGGTTGCCTCCCCTTCATGCTAAAGTTGGATACTTAGTCAAAAAGTGTCGTAAGGAGAATAATTTTACTCAAACATCTAAAATAAAATTTGAACAAAAGATCATAACAAAGAAAATTAGGCCCGAGTTACTAGCACCCTGTTATGCTCCTGTATCATAGAACTTCATAGAACTTTTTTATATTTTGGTAGTGTTAGGCCATAAAAACATAATGGAATTTTAGATTGTAATTGATGTTGATTGTGTGTACAAGAAAATTTTAGATTGTAATTGATGTTGCATTGTGTATGAGAACATTCATTATGAAAAGCAATACATGTAGATATTTAAAGAGTTGAATTCAGTTATAATATTGGTAAGAATTGTGTAGAATGAACAAGTTTTTTTTTTTATTTATTTATTTATTTATTTTTATTTTATTTTATTTTTTGGTGGGGGGGGCGGGGGGGGTTTGGCTTCTCTATTCATTTATTTTTTAGATATTTTATCGTTGGGATTATAATGGAGTATTTAATACTATGAAAAGTAAAATATATCTTTAGGTATGAAGGTTAGAGAGTAATTATATTAATATTTTTTTTGTAGGTATTGGGGATAAAGTGTGAAATGGATCAGGGTTATTATTAAGGGATGGAAAGTTGGGTAAAAAATATTAAATTTATAATCCTTTGGATTATAATGGAGTATTTAATAATGGAAAAAATAAAATATATCTTTAGGTATGAAGGGTTTAGAAAGTAAGTATATTAATATTTTTTTGTAGGTATTGGGAATAAAGTGTAAAATGGATCATGGGTTATTATAAAGGGATGGAAAGTTGGGGAAAAACTAATAAATTTATATCTCTAAACATTTAGCATTCATGATTCCAAGAAGAGGCATTGGTAATGTTATTTATATAGGGATTATATACATATTTATTTATTCTTATGTGGATGAAATGATGAAAAGTGTTTGTACACCACAGAAGAGATACATGCTTGATTAAAAAATACATAGGTTTGATCTATATGCACACATTGTAGGACAATTTTATAAGGTAAATGGGAAATGACTCCTATGTATTTGATCAATGTCCACATAGAAAAGTGTTTGTACACCACCTGAGGGGGTGCCATACAACATATTTAGAAAAACACAACTTGTCACAACTCAATTTTTGAATTCTAAATTTGAAAACTAAACATAAAATGTGTATTCATTGAAAAATACAAATAATAAACAATTTATCAATGGATTACACTAAAAAAAAATTGAGGATAAGATTTGCAAATCCACTAAAAAGTGGAGGATGCATTATCATTAAAATAAAAGAGTGGAGGATGCATTATCATTAAAATAAAAGAGTGGAGGATGCATTATCATTAAACAAAAAAAAAAAAGAGTGGAGGATGGATTTTTCTATAAATTGCCTAGAATTGTGAGGAAGAAGGGGACTCATCTCTTGTTTGGAGGGTTGGAGTAAACTGTAAGAACTCTCCTCTCCCCAATCTTGATTCATTTCCTTTGAATTCTCTGTTCTTTATTAAGATGAATTGGTGTACTAGTATGCTTGTTGTTTATAGTATTCTAGTAAGAGAGAATTGATGCATAATTTTAATTGTGATTGTTGATAGTTTATGAAGTTGTCATTTTGGTTCATACAATTCACGTGCCTAGTCTATTCTTCCTCATTTTGTATATATGTATAGATTATTTTCAACTATAATAGCTGACAAGTATCCCCCTCCCTTTTACTATGATGAGTGTGCCTACCCTGTTCAAAAGCATTTTTTTTTGGCACAGGCATGGAGGTCATTGGTAAAAGTTATGGATTTTGGATTTACGCTACCAATTTCTATTGCTTGAATGTTTTTAATGCCTTTTCGACAAGTCCATTCTGTGCAATACTTGCAATTGTTGTAGTCCACAAGAGGACATCTCCTTGAGGCTTTCTATCAAACAATTCATGTTCTTTGTAGACGCTTCTACATTTTCTATACACATGTACCGGGGGATTCACAACTACATCTGATGAAACTTATCTTTCCTTTATACTTTGATGTATGTCCATGCCATGTTCCAGAGCGCTCCCATATTGGCGTGGGTGGGGAGAAATCTGGTAAAGGTTGTAGATTTGTCTTTACGCCTACCAATTTCAATTTCTTGAAAAGTTTCTATCACCTTTTCAACTAATCCATTATTTAATTCCTCTATCTTTCCCAAATCTCCTTACCATTTGAGCTTTAACACACCTGCCCACTTCTTCATAGATATTGGAGAGAAGAACATAGTCGCTGTGGCAAACACTCCTAAACCTATATTCGTATGTGATCTTCAGACACCCAGAAAACACAATCACGTAGGCTTAATCAAAATCTTAATGATAAAGTTTAGGGTGTCCTCAAGATCTCCAGCACTGTGTTGTTGTAATGCAATAAGGGTTACTCATATGATTGAAGTATGTACAGTTCTCATCCACTAAACCTGCACACTGCATGCACCTAGAACACAAGCAAAGCTTACAATGTTAGGATGTGTTCTGGAGAGTTTCATTTTGAGAGCATTCTCATTTTTTGTGCTTATCCCAGAATCATTTTATTTCATAAGATGTCATCTACTTGAGGTATTCTATCAAACAGTTCATGTGATTTGTCTATGATTCCTCATTTTGGCTTATATGTCTACCAGAATATTTCCAACTATAAGATCTATCTAAAATCCTCCTCTCGTTCTGGTGCTATGGATGTCCATACCCTGCATCGAAGCTCCCATTTTGGCACAGGTAGCGAAGACGTTGGCAAAAGTTTGGAATTTGGCTCTACGTCTGCCCATTGCATTTGCTTGACAGTTTTTAGAGTCTATTCAACAAACCCACTTTGACCATATCCTACTATCATGACATCCCATGAAATCACATTTCATTTAGTCATTTTGTCAAACAATTTGCATGCCGTGTCTAAATCCCCCTCCCATTATGCTTTGATAGATGTCTGTGCCCTGTTCCAAAGCTCCCATTTTCACACAAGCTGGGAGTCTGCTTCTATATCCATTTTTAATATCCTAGAAATTTAGTACTTACAATTTTATTATTGTAATAATCTAAAGCTGTCCTAATCTGTAATGCATTTATCTTTCTTGGGTAGATGAATTTCATAGCAAAACTTTTTCTTTAAAAATTCAAAAATCGCAACAGTGATCACTAATAAACTAGGAATTTTGGTTGTAGGATAGGAAGCTGATTCTTAATGCAGTCTGTACTATTCTATTGTTGTTCTTCTATGATTAGTGTAGCTTTCTCATACTATATATACAGCGAATAACTTGTTATCGTGCCGTTCTTTTATATAATCTATTCATTATTGAACTATGCTAATAATTTTTTTTATCTCTTCATTGGTTCTTTTTGACATGGCATTTCTTTATCATTTTATGTTGGAAGAAACTGTTTGATCCTTGTTCTATTTGGTCACTCTCATTCATCTTCAAACGTTGATCAATAAAATCTGATTTTTCTATGTGTTGTCTGTCTCACTCATTTCTGGCAAATTTATTAACATTATATGCATTTTGAGATGGCCCTTTTTGTTATCAAGTTTATTCTTAGAGTCTAAGGTCAACAGTTTGTAACTTTACTCCTTTGGTCAAAGGCCTATGTGGATGGATTCTACTTCCCCTTCATGGCATAGAAATGTGGACTTGTAGGCTTTTAATCTGCAGCCCGAGGTCACAAGAATCTTTAAGAGAAATATTAACTTATACCTAAACTTACTCCTTGGTGTTCTTATGGCCTACATTCTGTTATCTAATACTATACATAGGTGCCTTGGTTTCAGACAGTAGTAAGAATCTCTAAGAGAAATATTAACTTATACATTGGCATGTCTATGTTATTTTAAAAAAAAAAACTTTGCAGTAGTTTGGAGGTTGAAGGACAGAAAAGACAACATTCAGTCAATACCAAGTCAGTTATCTGCACATTCAATTTGCTTATAGTTTTTCTTCAATCTATCTAATGAAATGCTGCAAGTTCCATGACCTTGAGAGCCACAGAATAATTAAAGGGCATATATATATATATATATATATATATATATATATATATATATATATATATATATATATATATATATATATATATATTGATGAATGGGTCCACACAATCTTTTTACAATGTCTGTTTTTACCAAAGTAGCAAACATATTTCTCGGGAATAAGCTAGCAAACCAAAGATAAAGATTTTCTCAATTCATTGGAATTTAATCAGAAGAAACTTGAACTTGAGGGTGCATTATTAAAATGGGCTGGATTGATTGGATGAAATGTAGCTTTTATATACAAAAATAACGATTTAATCACGATTTTTTGAAATTCGTGAAAAACTTGCGAATGTATGCAAAGACGCCGCATGGTTGAATCTTGTTTCTACTCTATAAATTGTTAGAAGAATCCTAATAAATAGATAAATATTATTATGTGGGATTAGAATTCTAAGTATTAAATATAAAATTTTCTTGAGATGCCTTGGTCAATAACACTCTTTTCATAATATGAAATTATATAGATAATATCTGATTTATGAATTAGCAAGCTTGTTAAGTTTATCTGTTCATTAAAGGTCATATTCTTCCCAAGGATTATTCAAAATTTGTTCATATTCTATTTGGAATTGTACTTGAAGAACAAAGTTATTAGCTAACCCTAATTTTATGAGTGGTCTTAACACTATTAGTTTTGTATCTGTATGATTATGTTGATATTGTTTTATACATGATACTTGTTTCAAGCTGGTTGTTCCTGTTAATGTCCTATAAACTAGTATCTTTTCTTTATGCAAGTTCTTTCAATTTAGTTAGGTAAACCTTATAAATCAATGTCCAAACTCAACCAAATCATAGTGTTCAGTTTTTACGATACCTCTGTGTCACGTTTACGGGTAATGCCATCGTGTTGAACCAAGTACCTCGCGCCTAACATAGCTGCAACAATGACATCTGGGCACCGTCCCTCTAAATCATCGGGGAGTAATAAGGAACATGTCGAAGATAAATCCGCAGGAAGGGAAAATCTCCTCGGATATCTCATTAAGAAGATTAACTAAAAAAAAAGAGGATGACTCTATTACCATGGTGCTCATTTGGAAATCACTTCAAGCTACTAACAAAAAAAAAGAGGCTTATTGACACATGAGTATAGATCGCGGAGGACATGTGAAATGTTAGATAGGGCAACTAGACTGATCTAGAAATGTTATCTATCATATGCTCTCACCTTGCCCTCACAGATCATGGTGAAAGTACTAGGGGATCAGGAATAAACTTAGTCACGAAAATTACCTAATTTGGCTTGGGGAAGTAAGCTAGATTTCATGGGTAGACACCTTATAGGGATTCCTCCACACTAGGACTAACTGACAAACACCCCTTTAGGTGTTTGTGGTAGTGGACTAACTTCTGTCCCTATTTCACTAAGTGGGTGGCAGCCGACGAAGAACTATCTGGAGTAGGGAATAACCCTAGAAAGGGCTGGGTACCTGCTCACAGTTACATCAAACATAGTGCAAAATAGAACTACATGTTCGCATTCCCCATGTTAATCACATCCAAAGGAGGGGGCCTTGATCCCGTGGATACAGGGTATGTAGGCAGTATGGACGGTGAAGGATGCCCCCAGTACTCAGGTCCCCTGGATGTAGGGTGTCCTACAATTAGCATCATGATCTTAATTCTTTGAGTAGTGATTACTGAGTTGTGTTAACATGAGATTGTTCAGTTAATTTTGTGCAGATGATAAGGATACAGTTGCTGGAGGAGAAGCAAGCTATCAGAAATGAATGCAGGATGTAATGCATGACTTAAGGTATGCACTGATCCATTATTCTTATAGGTTATCTTGCGTAACGGACTCCCTCTTCACTAGGTTTAAGATTGGTGATTCTTTAGGACTTGATGGTCTTAGAAAACTAAATTCAATTCGTCCCATCTCTGTAACATGCATTTAGCACTTCTAAGAAAAATTTCTCATTTCCTGCATCTGTTAGATTCAAAAAATTTATTCCTCGGTATTTTTGAATTTAGAGTTTCGTATTAATCAGTTTAGGATGAGTTGGGTCCTTACATGTGGTATCAGAGCCAAGTTCAGACTCTAGGCCTGAAGGTCTGCTAACCTAAAGCATGGTCAGAATTAAGACATAAGACTAATAGTATTCCCCCTCTTGCGATCTAATGATCATCTAGTTAATGATAAACATGGATAGAAACATGAAAAAGAAATGATAAGGTCATAAGTAAACCCTCCCTAGAAGGTGAAGTGGATAGCTTGATGTCAGTAATGGTATGTGTAATGGGACAATAGTAGTTGGGTACATGACAACCATAAGACTTGTGAAGTGAATATCATATTCCGTGGCTAATTCCTCTTGTGGCACATCGTAATCTTTTTAGAATGGCATGCCCTAGGTTGTATGGGGTCATAGGACTATTCATTTGGATTTTTGATATAGAAGTATGATAAGGTTGTTTCAAGTTTTGTGGCAAATGCTTAACGTGACATGGTGATTATCATTGTTCTCTATGTGGTTTGAGACCATTGTATGATTTAGTTATTGGAGCGATAGAAGTCCACCCAGTTTCCATACTCCCCTTAGGTGGTCTTGTTGTAAGGCTACATGGTGATTGTAATGTGTAAATTTTATGAGATTGTTGCATTATTTATTCTTGTGATAAAGATTTTACTTAAGTGTTAAGCCGCAGTGTCTTATTTCTTTATTTAAATTTTGAGATGGTCTTTTTTTGCCTCAAGGACTTGTTCTTTGTTGAACTTGGGATGTTGCAATAGTTGCTATCTTTGATCTTCACTTCTTCTTGGCTTGTTTTATTTTAATTGAGGATTTAACTTATTTCACTTAATCCTTCTTGTTTTTGAGGCATTTTTATTTTACAACTGCTGGCATGTGTGGAGTAATGTGACTTCTATAAAATTGCCATATATAGGTAGGGCCCTGGCAGATTGTATGGGGGAGTAGGTGGCCTAGGGAGATTCTACTGTGAGGATGGGATTGGTATGGGACAGTCATAATCCATCCATCCCCCTAGATCTATGTGTCTGTTTCTTGCATACCTCCCTCTTGGAGGATAACACCTTAAACAAATGCAAGGTATTAGGAAATGTGTGGAGGGGTTCTTGAGGGGGCCTTGAAAACCATCTTTATTTCTCGATTACTTGTCACTAAGATATCAATGATATTGGTTTTCCTTGGAGGTGAGACTATATGATGAGTACTAGAGACAACTATCGACTTTTGAGAAATTGATGACATTCATGGACTCCTATTTTGGGAAGCTACTATCAATTTTGGGATGCTAGCAATACTTTTAGATAACAAGCCCTAAGGTGGCACCAATTGATGTGATAGTTGTGACGAGAGATGGATGGAAAGTTTGGAAGAGTTTTTTTAAATAAATCAGCATGCATGATTGCTAGAATTGTTACCTTTCACTTGAGTGTTGATGTGTATAATGTTTATATGATATCAAAATAATGGAAGTCACTAGTACTTAGAAGAATCCCCGGGGTGGATTACTTGTACCCAGCTTTGCTGAAACTGAGGTGTGTACAAGTTGATATTGTGTATCCCTAGTTGACATCCTCAGCACAGTCCTTGGGCAGGTACTGTGGTCTCCAGGAAGTGACTCATGGACTCGTATTGATCCCGAAGGAGTCAAAAGTCTCTGGCTAGAGCATAATGATTCCTGTCCTATTTAGCCCGTATGGCTGTTGTGTTTTCCTATTGGATAAAGATTTGATCCGTTTGACCAGTGTAGGCCGTTTGGCCATTATTTTGGAGAATTGTGCAAAATCAAAAGGTGTAATTCAAAGTTGTTGGAAACAGAGAGAGGAACAGAAGATGGTTTGAAATAATTGAAAAGGAAGAATAGTAATAGGATTCAAAGAACATGTTAATCAGTTGGAGAAGTCACTTGTAGCATGCAGAAAAGAAAATGAAAACTTGAAATCTAAGACTGAACCTTGTGATGTTTTGTGATGTTGCAGAAGTTTCTTTAGAAGATGAAAGTGAAGATAACAGTGTGACTGAACTACATTTACCAGTTTGCCCAAAGGACAGAAGAGCCCGGTTGGCTTTATTTCAGTATGTCCCATTTTGGACACTTTAGCCCAGATTGGCTATTTCCTGAGTACTCAGATTTACTAAGAGAATATAATTCTTCTAATCTATAGTGGTGCATCACTACTCTTGGATTCTAGCACATGTTGGAGTAAACTTCAAATGTAACTAAAATTTTTGATAATGATCTGGATTACCAAGGGAGAATCTATGAACCTAAATTTTTATTTACCGCACTTAGAAAGTTGCTTTATCTTTGATGATGGAAATTTTAAGGTGAATTACAAGTGTTTATTCTAGACACAAAAAAATTCAAATGAACATTCAACATTTCAGACTCGAGGACAAGTTGCAAGGATATGCTCAATCAATTGTCATCCACTGCTCATCTCAATCTCACAGCATTATGTAGAGAGGTACTGCACACTCCACTTAAAGTACACAACCCCCAGGATGACATAACATTACATGAGACTTTCTAAATTAGTTATTTAGATAATACTTCTTGTTATCTTTATCTATGTTAAACTCTTTAACCTACCTTGTTGAAGGATGGAATTTAAAGTAGGAAAGTATATTTATTTCTATATGTTTTGATCTTATTTCTAACATGATCAGGACGATGCATAAATTTAGGGGAGAAGGATGTCACAACTCAATTTTTTAATTTTAAATTTGAAAACTAAACATAAAATGTATATTCATTGAAAAATACAAATAATAAACAATTTATCAATGGATTACACTTAAAAAAAATTGAGGATAAGGTTGGCAAATCCATTAAAAAGTGGAGGATGCATTATCATTAAAATAAAAAAAAAGAGTGGAGGATGGATTTTTCTATAAATTGCCTAGAATTGTGAGGAAGAAGGGGACTCATCTCTTGTTTGGAGGGCTGGAGTAAACTGTAAGAACTCTTCTCTCCCCAATCTTGATTCCTTTCCTTTGAATTCTATGTTCTTTATTAAGATGAATTGTTGTACTAGTATGCTTGTTGTTTATAGTATTCTAGTAAGAGAGAATTGATGCATAATTTTAATTGTGATTGTTGATAGTTTATGAAGTTGTCATTTTGGTTCATACAATTCACGTGCCTAGTCTATTCTTCCTCATTTTGTATATATGTCTAGAGTATTTTCAACTATAATAGCTGACAAGTATCCCCCTTCCTTTTACTATGATGAGTGTGCCTACCCTATTCAAAAGCATGTTTTTTTTGGCACAGGCAGGGAGCTCATTGGCAAAAGTTATTGATTTTGGATTTACACTACCAATTTCTATTTCTTGAATGTTTTTAATGCCTTTTCGGCAAGTCCATTCTGTGCAATAATTGCAATTGTTGCAGTCCACAAGAGGACATCTCCTTGAGGCTTTCTATCAAACAATTCACGTTCTTTGTAGATGCTTCTACATTTTGTATACACGTGTACCGAGGGATTCACAACTACATCTGATGAAATTTATCTTTCCTTTATACTTTGATGTATGTCCATGCCATGTTTCAGAGCGCTCCCATATTGGCGTGGGTGGGGAGAAATCTGGTAAAGGTTGTGGATTTTGCTTTACGCCTACCAATTTCAATTTCTTAAAAAGTTTCTATCGCCTTTTCAACTAATCCATTATTTAATTCCTCTATCTTTCCCAAATCTCCTTACCATTTGAGCCTCAACACACCTACCCACTTCTGCGTAGATATTGGAGAGAAGAACATAGTCATTGTGGCAAACACTCCTAAACCTATATTTGTATGTGATCTATAGACACCCAGAAAACACATCCGCACAATCACGTAGGCTTAATCAGAATCTTAATGATAAAGTTTAAGGTGTCCTCAAGATCACCAGCACTGTGTAGTTGTAATGCAATAAGGGTTACTCATATGATTGAAGCATGTACAGTTCTCATCCACTAAACCTACACGCTACATGCACCTAGAACACAAGAAAAGCTTACAATGTTAGGATGTGTTCTGGAGAATTTCATTTTGAGAGCATTCTCATTTTTTGCACTTATCCTAGAATCATTTTATTTCATAAGATGTCATCTATTTGAGGTATTCTGTCAAACAATTCATGTGATTTGTCTATGATTCCTCATTTTGGCTTGTATGTCTACCAAAATATTTCCAACTATAAGATCTATCTAAAATCCTCCTCCCATTCTACTGCTATGGATGTCCATACCCTACATCGAAGCTCCCATTTTGGTATAGGCAGCGAAGACGTTGGCAAAAGTTTGGAATTTGGCTCTACGTCTGCCCATTGCATTTGTTTGACAATTTTTAGAGTCTATTCAACAAACCCACTTTGACCATATCTTGCTATCATGACATCCCATGAAATTGCATTTCATTTAGTCATTTTGTCAAATAGTTTGCATGCCATGTCTAAATCGCCCTTCCATTATGCTTTGACGGATGTCTGTACCCTGTTCCAAAGCAACCATTTTCACACAAGATGGGAGTCTGCTTCTATATCCATTTTTAATATCCTAGAAATTTAGCACTTACAATTTTGTTATTGTAATAATCTAAAGCTGTCCTAATCTATAGTGCATTTATCTTTCTTGGGTAGATGAATTTCACAGCAAAACTTTTTCTTTAAAAATTCAAAAATCGCAACAGTGATCACTAATAAACTAGGAATTTTGGTTGTAGGATAGGAAGCTGATTCTTAATGCAGTCTGTACTATTCTATTGTTGTTCTTCTATGATCAGTGTAGCTTTCTCATACTATATATACAACAAATAACTTGTTATCGTGCCATTTTTTTATATAATCTATTCATTATTGAACTATGCTAATAATTTTTTTTAGCTCTTCATTGGTTCTTTTTGACATGGCATTTCTTTATCCTTTTCTGTTGGAAGAAACTATTTGATCCTTGTTCTATTTAGTCACTCTCATTCATCTCCAAACGTTGATCAATAAAATCTGATTTTTCTATGTGTTGTCTGTCTCACTCATTTCTGGCAAATTTATTAACATTATATGCTTTTATATGCATTTTGAGATGGCCCTTTTTGTTATCAAGTTTATTCTCAGAGTCTAAGCTCAGCAGTTTGTAACTTTACTCCTTTGGTCAAAGGCCTATGTGGATGGATTCTACTTCCCCTTCATGGCACAGAAATGTGGACTTGTAGGCTTTTAATCTGCAGCCCGGTGTCACAAGAATCTTTAAGAGAAATATTAACTTATACCTAAACTTACTCCTTGGTGTTCTTATGGCCTACATTCTGTTATCTAATACTCTACATAGGTGCCTTGGTTTCAGACAGTAGTAAGAATCTCTAAGAGAAATATTAACTTATACATTGGCATGTCTATGTTATTTAAAAAAAAACTTTGCAATAGTTTGGAGGTTGAAGGACAGGAAAGAGAACATTTAGTCAATACCAAGTCAGTTATCTATACATTCAATTTGCTTATAGTTTTTCTTCAATCTATGTAATGAAATGCTGCAAGTTCCATGACCTTGAGAGCCACAGAGTAATTAAAGAGCATATATATATATTGATGAATGGGTCCACACAATCTTTTTACAATGTCTATTTTTACCAAAGTAGAAAGCATATTTCTTGGGAATAAGCTAGCAAACCAAAGATAAAGATTTTCTCAATTCATTGGAATTTAATTAGAAGAAACTTGAGTGAGGGTGCATTATTAAAATAGGCCGGATTGATTGGATGAAATGCAGCTTTTATATACAAAAATAACGATTTAATCACAATTTTTTGAAATTCGTGAAAAACTTGCGAATGTATGCAAACACGCCACATGGTTGAATCTTGTTTCTACTCTATAAATTGTTAGAAGAATCCTAATAAATAGATAAATATTATTATGTGGGATTAGAATTCTAAGTATTAAATATAAAATTTTCTTGAGATGCCTTGGTCAATAACACTCTTTTCATAATATGAAATTATATAGATAATATCTGATTTATGAATTAGCAAGCTTGTTAAGTTTATCTGTTCATTAAAGGTCATATTCTTCCCAAGGATTATTCAGAATATGTTCATATTCTATTTGGAATTGTACTTGAAGAACAAAATTATTAGCTAACCCTCATTTTATGAGTGGTCTTAACACTATTAGTTTTGTATCTGTACGATTATGTTGATATTGTTTTATACATGATACTTGTTTCAAGCTAGTTGTTCCCGTTAATGTCCTATAAACTAGTATCTTTTCTTTATGCAAGTTCTTCTTTCAATTTAGTTAGGTAAACCTTATAAATCAATGTCCAAACTCAACCAAATTGCAGTGTTCAATTTTTATGGTACCTCTGTGTCACGTTTACGGGTAATGCCATCGCGTTGAACCAAGTACCTCGTGCCTAACATAGCTGCAACAATGACGTCTGGGCACCATCCCTCTAAATCGTCAGGGAGTAATAAGGAACATGTCGAAGATAAATCCGAAGGAAGGGAAAATCTCCTCGGATATCTCATTAAGAAGATTAACTAAAAAAAAACAGGATGAGTCTATTACCATGGTGCTCATTTAGAAATCACTTCAAGCTACTAACAAAAAAAGAGGCTTATTTACACATGAGTATAGATCAGGGAGGACATGTGAAATGTCAGATAGGGCAACTAGACTGATCTAGAAACGTTATCTATCATACGCTCTCACCTTGCCCTCATAGATCATGGTGAAAGTACTAGGGGATCGGGAACGAACTTAGTCACGAAAATTACCTAATTTGGCTTGGGGAAGTAAGCTAGATTTCATGGGTAGACACCTTATAGGGATTCCTCCACACTAGGACTAACTGACAAACACCCCTTTATGTGTTTGTGGTAGTGGACTAACTTCCGTCCCTATTTCACCGAGTGGGTGGTAGCCGACAAAGAACTATCTGGAGTAGGGAATAACCCTAGAAAGGGCTGGGTACCCGCTCACAATTACATCAAACATAGTGCAAAATAGAACTACATGTTCGCATTCCCCACGTTAATCACATCTGAAGGAGGGGGCCTTGATCCCGTGGATACAGGGTATGTAGGCAGTCTAGACAGCGAAGGATGCCCCCAGTACTCAGGTCCCCTGGATGTAGGGTTTCCTACAATTAGCATCGTGATCTTAATTCCCTGAGTAGTGATTACTGAGTTGTGTTAACATGAGATTGTTCAGTTAATTTTGTGTAGATGATAAGGATACAGTTGCTGGAGGAGAAGCAAGCTATCGGAAATGAATGCAGGATGTAATGCATGACTTAAGGTATGCACTGATCCATTATTCTTATAGGTTATCTTGTGTAACGGACTCCCTCTTCACTAGGTTTAAGATTGGTGATCCTTTAGGACTTGATGGTCTTAGAAAACTAAATTCAAGTCGTCCCATCTCTGTAACATGCATTTAGCACTTCTTAGAAAAATTTATTCCTCGGTATTTTTGAATTTAGAGTTTCGTATTAATCAGTTTAGGATGAGTCGGGTCCTTACACAACCTTTACTTTTCTTCACCATTTTATTATTTTTGGAAATTAATAGACATTATTTAAATGATTGCAACATAATAGATAATTTGAGTAGATAATTTCTAGTTTCTTGATCTCAACATGTAAATGAAGTCAAACATGACCACCTATTCACATCAAATAGTTGATTTTTAAGTTATATATTTTACTTTAGGGATCAATGCCATATTATTATAGTATAAAAATATTTTAAATATATTTTATTTTATTTATCTCATATTGAAATTTATTCAAGACTTTTCATTTCAATATGGTGTGATAGTGGTGGTAATGAAATGTTTCAGTTGCATATGTCATAATTTAACTAAAAATAGTTATACAAAATCCTCATTAAGGAATAGGCAACCAAGATATATATATTTATTAAGAATTGTGTGTTAGAAGGGATATAAAAAAATAAGATGTGGTGGTAGAAATGAAATTAGCAGTATTATTTAAGACTCTATAATCATAAGTTATATAGAATAAGTTTAATAAGAAATGGTCCACGATGTTGTCTTAATGTCTAATTTGAAACATTAAAGTATAAACTAAACCTTGTCCTAACCATTTAACCAATTTAGTCAATATGGATAGAACCCAACTTGGATTGTGCCATTTTCCACTATGTGTCTTAATGTTTAATTTCAAAGATTATAGTACACAAGTTAAGTGAACTAAACCTTGTCCTAACCATTTAACTAATTTAGTCCATATGGTTATAACCTAACTTGGATCATGTCATTTTCCACGATAATGCCTTAATGTCTAATTTGAAAGATTATAGTATAAAAGTTAAATGAACTAAACCTTGTCCTAACCATTTAACCAATTTAGTCCATATGGTCAGAACCCAACTTGGATCATGCCATTTTCCCTACTAAGACATAATTTTGTTTATGTGATCTTATTTCTCCCTACATAAGAAATTCTAATCATGCCCGGTAGCTTATGCATAAACTTTTAATTTCTCACCTACTTGTAGACAAATCCTAGGATGTTCTAATATTGTCAAGAAGAATCCTTCAAGAAATTATCTAAGCAATATCATAAGAGAAATTCAATAGCATTTCAAATTAAAATTATAGACATAAAAAGGATATTTGAACTACTTGTGAAAAATTCTCAAAATAAAACTATGCAAAATGTGGAAGCATGGCCAAGGCACATGAATTGTTTCTCAAAGTGTTATAAAGAAATGTGATCTAATAAAATGATATGATTGTAGGATATGCACAAAATAGTTTATATTTTTTTTAATTAAAAACATATTTACCCATTTGTACAGACTTAATTCCATCAGTCTTGTCCATGTCAGGAAATAGACTGGCCATCTTTCAGCCCTTATAGCTCCTTCAATGAGGCAGATGTCATCGTCGCCACATTGCATAAAGGAATGTACTCAATATCACACCTCATCCCACACATCAAGAAGTGGTGACACCATCCATGCCCCTAAGAATGCAGCCTATTTAACCACTTCTCAGCAACTTTACCTTTCATTCTTCACAATCTTCTAGCTGAAGATTTTTAAACAAATGATATAATAGTAGATTCAAAATGAACAAACAAATAACCATAAAAAGGTATATGCAGACACACAAGAAGAATTATTTTATTGCTCTTTAAAAAACCAAAGAGCTACAAGTCTTATACATTTCTTATACATTGTTTTTAGAAAGGAAAAACTTATATGGAAAAAACAAAAAAACAAACCAATAATAGAAGATTCCTACATGCCATAAAGATAGATGAAAATATCCTAAAACAACTAACAAAAAAAAATGACTAAAAATATAGAAATTGCCTATAGCAATGAGGAGCCAAAAGGAAAAAAATAGATCAGATAATGCTTGAGTACCTACAAAGGTGACTGCAACATATTTTGCCTTTGTGGAAGAAAGAGAAACTATGCTTTGTTTCTTTGAACTCCAAGAAACCAAACTAGAACCAAAAGTAAAACAATTCCCAGAGGTAGACTTTCGATCATCCACACTACCTCCCCAATAAGAATCACTGAAACCAACTAGATTAAATCCTTTAGAACTGTAGTAATGAATGCCAAAAGCAAGAATTCCTTTCCCATAGCTCAAAATTCTTTTAGCAACCTTCATATGTAATTTAGAAGGTTCTGTCATATACCTTGAAATAAGAGAAACTGCATAAGCAATATTAGGCCTTGTGTGGGTTAAAAACATTAGACTGCCAACAACACTTCTATAAGCTATCCCATCATCTCTTTTAGCACCATCCTCTCTACACAACACAACTCCATGAGAAATTGGAGTGGAGGCTGGTTTACAATCAACCATTTCAAACTTCTTCAACATATCCTTGGCATATTTTGTTTGACAAAGGAAAATTCCATCCTTACTTTGATAAACCTCCATGCCTAGAAAATATTGCAGAAGGCCTAAATATTTCATTTCAAACTCATTCATCATAGCATGCTTGAATTCATCCTTCATCTTAGAACTACTACCCATATACAACAAATCATCAACATACAAACTCACCATAAGAATATCATTACCTTCTTGTTTGTAGTAGAGGGTAAGCTCACTCTTACTTCTCTTGAAGTCATTCTGCTGAAAATACCCATCAATCCTAGCATACCAAGCTCTTGGTGCTTGCTTGAGGCCATACAAGGCCTTCTTCAACTTGTAGACTAGATGTTCTTTTCCTTGCACCTCAAAACCTTGTGGTTGTTCCACATAAATTTCTTCATCTAAGTACCCATTCAAGAAGGCACTTTTCACATCCATGTGATGAATACTCCATTTCTTTTGGGCTACAAGGGAAATCAACATTCTAATAGTCTCTTGTTGGGCTACAGGTGCAAATGTTTCTTCATAATCAATGCCATACCTCTGTGTGAAGCCTTTAGCAACTAATCTTTCTTTGTGTCTTTCAACTCTGCCATCACTATGGTACTTAGTCTTGTAGACCCATTTAGTGCCAATCTTTTTCTTGTCATGAGGAAGCTCTGTAAGCTCCCAAGTACCATTCCTATGAATAGCATCCATCTCTTCTTACATTGCTTGCACCCAAACTTCATTAACACATGCATCTCCATAACATGATGGTTCAAAAACATCTTGTGAGAATAAAGAAAAATTTATTGTCTCACCTATAAGATTCTTTTCATGTGCTTGAATTGTACTTCGTTGATAGATATCACTTAAGCTTCTTGCCTTCCTTCTAGGACTTGGACTTGAATCTGGACTTGTACTTGAAACTGGAGAACTAGATGAGGGGCTATTTGGTGGATGTGTAGCACTTGGAATTGAAGTATTAGCTAGCTCCTCATGATCAATATTAGCAATAATACCACCATTCAAAACAGATTTAGACTTCTCAACATGGTCTTTTTGATGACCATAAACTCCCCCTTCATCAAAAATCACATCTCTTGAAACAATAATGCTATTAGTGCGAGGGTTATACAACCTGTAAGCCTTACTTTGCTCACTATATCCAACAAAAATGTATGACTCACTTTTGGGGTCTAATTTTTGTCTCTTTTGATCAGCCACATGAACATAGGCTAACCAACCAAAAACTCTAAAATGATTAACATTAGGCTTTTTTTCATACCGGGCTTCATAAGGAGTCATCATGTCAAGTGGTCTAGTAGGACTCGGATTGAGAATGTACACTACTGTAGCAACTGCATCACCCCAAAAAGAATTGTATAATCCTTTGGTATGTAGCATACTCCTTGCCATTTCCACCACTGTACATTTTTTCCTTTCAGCTACCCCATTTTATTGAGGTGTGTAAGCAATGGTGAGTTGCCTTTTGATGCTATTTATATCACAGTAATTCCTAAAATCTCTTGAGCAAAATTCTCCTCCACGATCTGTCCTTAAGCATTTGATCTTACAACCTTTTTCATTTTCCACAAGGGCTTTAAACCTTTTGAATGTATCAAAGGCTTCATCCTTGGTCTTCAAAAAATAAACCCAACACTTATGTTAGTAATCATCAATAAAAGTAATGAAATATGATGACTTACCCAAACTCTTTGTCTGCATAGGATCACAAATATCAGAGTGAACCAATTGAAGTGGGTAATGGGCCCTCCATGCATTGCCTTTTGGAAATGACTCTCTTGCATGTTTTCCTTTAGCACAGCCTTCACAAACTTCCTTGTGTCCTTGAACCTTAGGCAAACCATAAACCAAAGATTTTGAAGTGAGAAACATCAAACTATGAAAATTCAAATGTCCATATCTGAGATGTTGTAGCCAACTCTTGTCCTCATATGCCATATTGGTAAGATGGTGATGGTAGTTGTTTGTCATTGATGTCAAAAAGGTATTGAGGGTGTTGAGTTAGTGTGCATCTTCATAAGGTATCATCAGTGATTTACACTATTGAAATAGGTTGTTCAAGATCATGTTTTTCAAAGTTGTTCACTCTATCAGGAACATCAATCAGGAGTTGTTCATTTGGACATGATAAGTGTGTTGATTATGCCTTCAATAAGAATGTTGTCAGTTGAGCTGTTTACAATTGATGGTTGAACAAATTGATCAGTTATTGATGATAGACACAGGTTGATGTCTTACTAATGCATAGAAGTATGATGTTCTCCATGTGGGTGTTGGTATTGGATTTCTTGCAAGTTTCTTCAAGGTTGATGAGGATGCAAATTCTCTTATTGGTGTTCTTGCTTCTATCTTCATCATGGCTTTAGAGGTGCTCTTATTGCAGAAGAAATGCTATGTTGGGAGAAATCTAAGGTTTTAATATTTTTGTCTTCTAAGATACTAATTTTTAAATTCCAAGACTAAGTCCATTTTCATATGTCTAAACTCACATGCCTTCATACTTGCAATTTTGTTATAATTCATTGATGACCTGCTACTACAAGTTCACAACTTAAAAATTACCTTCTTGACTGGTCCTCTCCTTGTGTTTAATCAATGACATTAGTCATCATTTAAGAGCCTATTAATATATCCTTGGTTTTTGAATAATTATATTTTATGAGCATGCTTTTATAAAAACTTTAAAAAGGCCTATTCTATGAACATGTTTTATAAAAATATTAAAAAAGCCTTTTGAAAAGTGTTAAAAAAATCATTTTTTTCTACATGTCTCAACCCCTCCTCATGTGTTCATGCTTTTCTAAGAAGGCAGCCTGTTTTTCATGGTCTTAGCTTTTATACTAGAAACTTTATAAAATTCTTATCTCTTATTTTTATTTTTGATGACAAAGCAAGCCTTTTATAAGGTTTTTTGTTTTTTTTTTTAAAAGCAAAAATCAGTTTTGTTTCCTCTTCTAAGTGACAATGAAGACTAAGGGTCATGGGAGATAGAAAGCTTTTTGAAGATAGAAAGTTATTTGGAAGATAGAAAAATGTTGTTATTGGTGTGTGGAGTGTTTTAAAAACATGGAAATATTTTTATGAAGATAGAAAGCTTTTGAAGGTTTATATAATTTTTTTTTAAAGGCAAAATTTTTATTGAAGATGATTTTCACAAATTTGAAGAGTCTTTGAAGTGCAAAAAGAATATGAAGTGCTTTTGGAGATTGTTTTTGCAGAAGAAGATGAATGGATTGGGAGAAGTTATTTCGCAAGAGCATATTGAAAAAGATTTAATTTTTGAAGACATTTTTCCTACAGGGAATTGAATGCAATACAAAGAAAAATTTGAAGAGGATAAAGTCAGGACAAGAAGGATCCTAAACTTGTGCATCTTGCACAAGTTACATCATCAGTTGAATAATTGATAGCTTGATGTGAGGGGGAATTGTTCTTGTCCTATCAATTATCCCCAAGAAGTTACAGGAGGAGATTAGTTGATGTTTATGATCTTGTTTTGTTTATCATGCTTGCCTGATAATGTTTGATATGATATGAAGGTTCTGATGATATTGAGTTCCAGTGTATGTCAATAATATAGGTGTTCATGATGAGTGACATGTTTAGTGGTTCTTGATGCATACAAGATGTTGAAAGGGTGTTCAGAGGTTCAGTTTACAAAGAGTTCGATGATATTAAATAACTTGGTTGAGTTGGTATGATGTTACAGTTCAATGAGATCTTGATATGGTGAAGTGTTTGTTGTCATGCCAAAGAGATTAAGATGTTTCCAAAAAGCTCTTATCAGATATTAGCATGTCTTGGCTAAGGTGGCTGAGAAATGAAAAATTCAATTCATAGCACTTATCTCTGCATTTGATTTGTGTAAAGTGTTGTTGCAGGAAGAACTTGTTAATGCAGATTGGTTTGAGTATGCTCAGGGATGTCAAGTCATGCTTCTATGGAAGTGTTCTTGATGTGATAATCTGCCATGTTTCTTTGATGGTTCTCATCATTAATATTTTTGAGGGAGGTATGTTCAAATTGTGTGATTCTAGTTTTGAAGTGGTATCAGGTATGTGTTTCAAGCTATGACATCTAGAGATGCTTATGAAATTGATGGTGGTGCCTTGTTTTTCTTCAAGTTCATCAGTTAATCAGAGGCAAGTAAAGGTCTTGAATTAGTTGATAATGGTAATACTAGTTGGTGTTGTGTGTACTATATTTCTTCTCTGTAGGACTAAGTTTTCACTATCATGGAAAATTTGAATAGGTCTTATAAAAGGTGGTCATCATGTCATCCTATGTTGGGAACTGTGTGATGAGGAGTCTTCATAATTTTTGGCTGCAATATTGTTCATTAAGAGTACTGATGTGTTTATGATTTCTTTGCATAGTGTTCAAGAAGTTGGTTTTTGGTTGCAAAGATATGTCATCTTCCTCCTCATACTGGTATTGTGTCAAGAAGTGATAGTTACTCTTGTCAGTGATTGGAAGTGATTTTTATGAGAAATGATTTGTTTGTGTACTTTAACATAGGGGGAGCAAATAGTTTTTGTGTCTTTGTCATCAGATGTCAAAAAGGTGGAGAAAGAGAAATTGCATCAGGTAGTTTTGCCATCAATGACAAAGGGGGAGATTGATGGTAGTTGTTTGTCATTGATGTCAAAAAGGTATTGAGGGTGTTGAGTTAGTGTGTATCTTCATAAGGTATCATCAGTGATTTGCACTATTGAAATAGGTTGTTCACGATCATGTTTTTCAAAGTTGTTCATTTGGACATGATAAGTGTGTTGATTATGCCTTCAATAAGAATGTTGTCAGTTGAGCTGTTTACAATTGATGGTTGAACAAATTGATCAGTTGTTGATGATAGACACAGGTTGATGTCTTACTGATGCATAGAAGTATGATGTTCTCCATGTGGGTGTTGGTATTGGATTTCTTGCAAGTTTCTTCAAGGTTGATGAGGATGCAAATTCTCTTATTGGTGTTCTTGCTTCTATCTTCATCATGGCTTCAAAGGTGCTTTTATTGCAGAAGAAATGCTAATTTGGGAGAAATCTAAGGTTTTAATATTTTTGTCTTCTGAGATACTAATTTTTAAATTCCAAGACTAAGTCCATTTTCATATGTCTAAACTCACATGCCTTCATACTTGCAATTTTGTTATAATTCATTAATGCCCTGCTACTGCAAGTTCACAACTTAAAAATTACCTTCTTGACCAGTCCTCTCCTTGTGTTTAATCAATGACATTAGTCATCATTTAAGAGCCTATTATTATATCCTTGGTTTTTGAATAATTATATTTTATGAGCATGCTTTTATAAAAACTTTAAAAAGGCCTATTCTATGAACATGTTTTATAAAAATATTAAAAAAGCCTTTTGAAAAGTGTTAAAAAAAATCATTTTTTTTTACATGTCTCAACCCCTCCTCATGTGTTCGTGCTTTTCTAAGAAGGCAGCCCGTTTTTCATGGTCTTAGCTTTTATATTAGAAACTTTATAAAATTCTTATCTCCTATTTTTATGGTTGACGACAAAGCAAGCCTTTTATAAGGATTTAAAAAAAAAAAAAGAAGCAAAAATCAGTTTTGTTTCCTCTTCTAAGTGACAATGAAGACTAAGGGTCATGGGAGATAGAAAGCTTTTTGAAGATAGAAAGTTATTTGGAAGATAGAAAAATGTTTTTATTGGTGTGTGCAGGGTTTTAAAAACATGGAAATATTTTTATGAAGATAGAAAGCTTTTGAAGGTTTATATAATTTTTTTTTAAAGGCAAAATTTTTATTGAAGATGATTTTCACAAATTTGAAGAGTCTTTGAAGTGTAAAAAGAATATGAAGTGCTTTTGGAGATTGTTTTTGCAGAAGAAGATGAATGGATTGGGAGAAGTTATTTTACAAGAGAATATTGAAAAAGATTTTATTTTTGAGGACATTTTTCCTACAGGGAATTGAATGCAATACAAAGAAAAATTTGAAGAGTTTTTTTTTATATAGAAAAATGAAGGATCATGCATGAAGGCAGATTGATTGAAGAATTTTTTTTATGGAAGATGAAAATGAGGAGACTGAATATTCAGTTTGAAAGAGTTTTTATTACAAAGGCAGATGAATTATTTTCATTGTGATTTGCTACACAGATTGAAGATATTTCAGATGATTTTCTTGCAGAGAGAAGTGAAATTCCAAGAAGTTCTATTGTTTATAATTTTATTGCAAGATGTAATTGTTTATGCAGAGAAGAAAATGAACAGTCATGGGCATGAAGAGAAAATTAATTTCTTCACAGATGAAAAATGATTGTGTAGAATGTGAAAGGTTTTTCAAATTGTATATAATGGTTTTCAGGTACATTGACGAGTGTGTGTTGATGAAGAAAACAGAGATGAGCAAATAATGTTATGTATGTTATGAAGTTATGATATGCAGAGAAAAACCTTTTTGAAAAGAAAGATGAGTTGATTTAAATGGTGCAAATCAGATTGAATAGCAATCACTTCTTGCACATGAGATTTTTGTTTTGATTGATTGAGAAACACCAGTGAGGCACAGTATGCCAGTGAGGCTTATAGGTCAGTGAGACCATTTGTCAGTGAGACACTCACATCAGCCAGTGAGGCTTGTAAAAATATTTTTTAAGGTTAAGCCAGTGAGGCAGTTTTGGAGTGGTTTTTCTACCCCAGGAGGGTTTTCCACTCGTGCAATTCTTGTGTCTTGATTTTCTCTCTGTTTGTGTGTATGATTTATTCATGAGATTTTAATCTCATCATTCATTCTTAGTTATGTGCACATGTGTGTAACAAATGATATCTTTCTTTCTTCATGTCTTGAAAGTTAAATTTGCAAAAGGTTAAAATTTATACAACACTGATTCACCCCCCCTCTCAGTGTTGTCCTGAACTCCTACAGATGGATGCTATGTTCACCAAACTTCAATGGGAACATCCCATTATTTGACATAGGGACTACTGTAACCACCCTATTGCCTTGATTTTTATCATAAATTGTACATTGCTGATTTTCAAATACCACCTTATAGTTCTTCTCACACAACTGCCCAACACTCAATAAATTATGTTTTAATTGTGGAGTGTAATAAATATCAGTCACACATTTCTTACCTTCTTTTGTATTCACCTCCAATGCTCTTTTAGCTTTAACCTCCAAGGACTTGTCATCACCAAGCTTAATTTTAGATTTGAAACTTTTATCCATTGTAGAAAAAATCTCATTATTCCCTGACATGTGGTTAGAACAACCTGAATCTAAATATCAAACTTCTTTAGAACTATTTTCAGCTTTTTCATATGATAAAAATAAATTACTAGGAGAAGCCTCATCATTCTCATTAGCATAATTAGCACTTCTATTGTTATTACCCTCTTTCAATCTGCATTCCCATTCAAAGTGACCATACCTATTGCAGTGATAACATTGAACATTTCTTTTATCAAATCTACCTTTGCCTCTTCCTCTTGGACCACCTCTTTGTCCTCAGTTTCCTCTTGAAGAATTTTGACCTCTACCTTGGCCTTGGTTATTTTTGGTACTTGTGCTAGCATTTTTATTCTTTGTAATTTGTACTTTGGAAGAAAAAGCCTTCTCATTACTTTCTCCAGATGAATCTCTCAATCTTTCTTCATGAGACATGAGAGATCCAACAAGCTGATCAAATTGAAGAGTAGTCAATCCTTGCTTTCTTCAATGATGATGGCAACATTGTTCCACCTTGGTGTTAGAGATCTCAACACCTTTTTTTATCAAAACTTCATTGTCCATAGTTTATCCAAGAGTAGCCATCTTACTAACCACATCTTTTACTCTTACACAATAATCACTCACATTTTCACTTTCTTGCATCTTCAAATTCTCCAATTCTCTTTTTAATGTCTGCAACTTCATAACTTTGACTTGATCACTACCTTGGTAACCTTGTTTTAGAGTCTTCCAGGCATCTTTAGCTATCTGTGCACATGTAACTCTTGGAAATAGGCTCTTATCAAGAGCTATTTGAATGTGAAATAAAGCCTATGCATTCTTCTTAGCTTACTTCTTAGTTGTTCTATCATTGGCTGCAAGAGCATTCCAATCAGCTGGCTCTTCATATCCCGTTTCTACAATTTCCCATAAATCTTTTCCTTTCAAAAAAGTCATCATCTTGATGCACCAATAATCATAATCACATCCATTAAATTCTAGGATTGGCAAAGAGTTGGAATTTGACATGACAATTTTTTTAACAAAAACACCTGCTCTGATACCAAATGAAGATTCAAAATGAACAAAAAAATAACCATAAAAAGATATATGCAGACACACAAGAAGAATTATTTTATTGCTCTTGAAAAAACCAAAGAGTTACAGCTCTTATACTTTTCTTATACATTATTTTTAGAAAGGAAAAACTTATTTGGAAAAAACAAAAAAACAAACCAATAATAGAAGGTTCCTACATGCCATAAAGATAGATGGAAATATCCTAAAACAACTAACAAAAAAAAATTGACTAAAAATATAGAAACTGCCTATAGCAGTGAGGAGCCAAAAGGCAAAAAATAGATCATATTTGGAAAGAGTGGATCTTCAGGATCTTCAGTTATCCAACACTAGCCTCCCTTTCATCTGCTCCCTCAGTAGCTTAATAATGGTGACATGGGAGACAAACCCACGCGTCCTCCTCCTATCTATACTAGGGGAACCCACTTATCTAGGTGTGGTAAATACACTATATATGAGGGAAATCTTTGAAATTGACTGGAACAATGTGGAGTTTACGGTTTGATGTGTATTGGGTTACTACCTCTTTCAATCTTTAGATAGGCAAGTGAGGGGGTCAGAGATTGCTTCGACGTTTATCTTGAATCTATTCGATATCTTGTAGGATTATGAATATGTGCAGGCCAAAGGCTTTAGTTTAGTTCACTCTTCCTTTTTCAGTTCGGAACGGTGGAGAATGGAGATGGAGGATTATGATTTCCTAGAGGGGTCAGCTCCAATCAGAGGGATCTTTGACAAAGATCTTCTATAGACTTCTCATCATGCAGCCTATGTCTATAACACCATGGAGAGGGGACTCTGGGTTGACTACTATAACGTGCTCATCAGAGCTCTGAATACGTATCACTTCTAACTTTTGAAGGGGATGACTTACAGGGTTAAGCAATTTTTCATAGTGGTGAGATTCCTCTGCTACCATGCTCTAGACCTAGCCCCTGATCCCCCACGTGCTCCCCCCACATACTCCAAGAATGCAAGCATTCACTCTTCCCTTTGCCATGCCACCTCCAGAACATCACCATGGCTGTAATTCAGACTAGGTCGTCTGGTGTGCCATTGTAATTGGTTTTTTTTAATGTTGTTTTGCTACTTCTCCTCACAGGCAGTTCCTGCCTTTACGTTTGTAAGGTCGAGGCCGTAAAAACCTAGTTTTTGTGTAATTTTGTTCTTTTTAATTTAGTATAGGTGCTCCGATACCTTTCTTAAAAATTATTTACTCTTCAAAAAAGTTGTCTTGTATTATTAATAAACTCACAAATTATAATGGAAGTTACCATTATTATTGAGTTGTAAAATAAAAATAGAATGAAAAACATGAATGCATAGACTTGTAGATTCACACTTGGAAAACATATTTTGAATTTGAGAGATTTAATTTACATGAACCATTGGGTGCCAATAAGCCCTTTTAAGTATTAAAAAACCTATAAAAATGATTAGTATAGCTTCTATTTGGTTTTGATACAATATTAGAAACCAAAGAAATGTATCATAGTCTATCCTATTAAGTTTCCATTTTGTGAATGTAAAGAAACTATGATGCATATTTTTTGGAATGCCTGTTTGTGAAAAATAATGGTTTGATGTGTTTAAAAATCTGGTTGCTATCTTCAAACATCAATTAATTTGGAAAGATGCTTATAGGATTTGGTTTACATAATAACATGATAGTCGATAGTTGATTATGTGAGACAAAGCATTTTATTTCATTTACAGAAGACTGGATGTATAGTAGTATTTTCTAAGATCAAAACTTTCATTTTTGTAGTTACAAGGATTATCCAAAAAATATGTGAAGATTGTCTACCGATGTAATCAAATCAAATCCCAAATTTAACAACTCCTAAACAAGAGTGCCTTGAACACAAATCAAATAGGAAGAATTTTGAGATGGATGGAGTGATTGGAATTGTGGATAGGACTTGTTTTGATAGATAAGGAGTTTAGGCTTGCTTTTTAATGCCCAGTTTTGATTAGTCCCTTTCAACAAATCGTGGAAAAATGATACTCGTAAAGTGTAATTTATTGATGTGTCTACGGGATCTATTGTGTTGTAAGGTGTATCTAAGATAATATGGAGATTAAATTATATTTCTTTGTGCTGCTAAAGGATAAATTTGTGTACTCAAGGAAAATACAAATATTTTTCAATCCAAGAGATAACTTGTTTTCAGTTGGTTTCTTTAGTCTTTTTGGTGTTTTTACACTTGTGATGGTTTTTGGATGAACTTATTTGCATTTAGAGTGTTCATTCAACCTCAATGGTTGAGATGGGATTTTTGGTTGTAAAGACCCTACTTGATCTTTAACTAAATTATCTCAAAACTTTACTACTATTTTTTTGTTTAATTTGGTGATAATTTATATGAATGCTTAGGCAAGATATTAAATGGATTTTTTCATATAGAATAGGCAACTTATCTATTTAAATGGGATCGGCAATACATCTATCCATATGGGATAGGTAATACTAACTGAAACATTACATCATTTTTCTTATCCTTATGAGATCAGAAAAAAAATACATATATGTTCACAAGATAATTGTTCGTACTCATTGCTAATCAATTGGAATTCAAAAACCTAAAAAATCTCTATACAATAATTAATGATGCAACTAATTACATTCAAATAGGCAATAACTTGCTAAACAATCACTATATGATCAACTTAATCACTTATTCCCACACTACCCTTGATGTTGTAAACTATACCTCATAGAGAGACTATCTATAAACTTGTTCTAAAAATCAACATGTTCTGGTGGGCCTGTGTTCATAACAAAATTCTGACCCAAGACAACTTGTAGAAGAGAGGTTTCACTTTGGTCAATAGATGTTGTTTGTGCTGTGATAAGGAGGAAACTATTTCTCATTTATTCCTCCACTGTGACTTCGCTAGGGAAATCTGGAACTTGATCCTAAGTAATTTTGGTATTCAGTGGGTTTGCAATTCTAATATCAAGGAAGTTATTAGCAACTGGTATCCTCCCTCTTCTCATCCCTAGCTTGTCGAGTTATGGAATCAAACTCTGCCGTGTTTGAGCTGGACTTTGTGGAAAGAGTGCAATCATAGGATTTTTAGGGATACTGCTAGAGATGCCTCTCAGGTTTCTCACACTTTCGTTAAGACTCTTCTGGAAAGTGTCACTACGGCCCATATCCGAACTGCGGAGAAACCTCTGACCAGTGCAGAGGAACAAATTGCAGCGAATTGGAAAATTCTCAATCATATCCCTGTTCATAACAATGCCAAATTGTTGCAGAGGCTTAATACTAGATGGAGTCCTCTGATTCCTAACTGGATGAAACTTAACTTTGATGGGGCTTCTAAGATAGATGGTATAGCTAGTGGGGGAGGGGTCATAAGAGATGACAAAGGGTGGATGTTTGCTATCTATGCTGGTGGTCTAGGCTGTCAAAGCAATAACTATGCTGAGGCTATGGCTCTTTTTTGGGGGATTAAACTGGCCATATCCCTTGGTATTAGGAATTTGTACATCCAGGGGGACTCTAAAATGGTTATTGATGTAGTTAGCAATGTGTCGACTGTTTGCATTAAGTTGAAAGATGTTATTAGGGATATATAGATTCTCCTGCAGAAGATCCCCAGTGTGAATATCTCACATATTTACAGTGAGGGCAATGGAGTTGCAGACGCCTGTGCTGAAATGGGACAACGGTTTTCAAATTGGTGGTGTTGGCGCCAATTTGATCATATCCCTTTTAATCTTAAGGTGCTCATTCTTAAGGAAGTGTCAGGGTATTGATGAGTCAGATTTGTTGGAAAGACAACTCATATTGTTAGCTCTTTGGGAGGGGGCTAACGTGCCTCTTGAAGTACGGGTCCTTTTGTACCTTCTCAATTGTCATTTCCGCTCCTTGCTCTCATAAGGCAAGCAGACGACTGGATCCTCATGGCGTGTGCCGTGTAATTATGATTAAGTATGGGATGCGTAAGCATCATTTTTGCAAGGTTTCCCATATTTATGATAATGCGTGCGGTGTTATCACCTGTATTATTAGCCTTGATCAAGCCAGTAATGCTCCTATAAATACGACTGAGGAGATTTGGGGTTTCTGTGACATGCTTTGTAATTCTGACATGGGTGGTGATAGAATAAGAACTGAACCTGTCTCTTGCTATGAGTTCAAAGACAACCTGGTGGTCTGGCATTATTGCAAAGAGGGTGGGATTAGTCCCTATTTGGAGTGGCTCAATGGATATAATGAAAATATATCTAAGAAATTCGCCAGGTCTTGGCAGAACCGGTGGGTTTCAGTGGGCAGAATTAGCTTTAAAATTTCTGAACATGTGATCGCTATGGCCACTGGTATGTCTACCCAAGGTTTGAAGCTGCAAAGGAAAACTAAAATTGCAGACCTTTCCAGTCAGAAGCTCTTTCTTGGAGATGGAGAAGAATTAGTCCCATATCAGGGAGGATTTGACAGAGCCAAGATGCCTGAGCCTTGGGACGGTGTGTGTTTTCTCCTCATGAAGTATTTCACCCTAGAGGGGCGCTTCACCAGGTTCTACAACTATCACCTCCCCCTTTTGAATCATTTCCGTTGCAATGCTCAAATTAGCTTTTCGTTTTATCTTCTTTCCTCCCTTGAACATTTAGTCCTTAGGGTTAGGGCTAAACTGGCTAAAAACCCTACTAAGAAACCCATCCCTCTTCATCAGGGCCTTATCCTCTGTCTCTATAACCACCATCTTGCCCTTGAACCCTCTAAGTCCATTCAAACCAATAGTGGGGAACCCTCCTCTAACCCTAAGGATATTCCTGGTGTTGAAGAATCTGGGCCATCCCCTGTTCCTACTAAGACTAAAGATGTTTCCTTTTCCACACCTGAGGAAATTCCTGTTGATACTCTAGGTCCTACTGTCATTACGAAGGGTAAAAAGAGAAAGACTATTGCTGGGGATACTAGCACTGGTAGGGCTGTGGTCGGGACCCCTAAAAATCCTGGTAGGACCCCGGTGGGCTAGAGTAGCAAGTCTCATTCTTCTGCTAAGGTTTTTAAGGATGGTCTCTCCTCTGGTGTTAGGCGGTCAGGGCGTATCACTGGCAAACCTGCTCTTAAAGCAAAACTAATTGATTACTCTGAGAGCGGTTTGGAAGATTCCACCCGGGGGGATGAGGATAAGGAGATTGAGGTTCAGGACATATCTGGGGATGCTGAAGGTAAGAAGGAGACTCATGATATGGGGGCTACCACTGAGGAAGTTGCTGACTTTGCCAACAATGCTGACAAAGTGGGTGAGATGTTCGTGGAAGAGGCTGATGATGATATTGACACTGATGCTGGTCTGAGGGCTCACATTGAGAAGCTGGAGCAGAATCTCTCCACTGTGCTCAGGAGTTCTATTTTCCTTAATATTTCTGTGTTGAAAAATCTGGGGGTGCCTGTCAATGCTGACAATGATGATCTTGCTAGGAATTTGGATGACATTATTAAGTCCATGGTTAAGCAAGGAGAGAATTTGCCTCCTTAGTTTTTGTTTTTATTTTGATGCTACTCTGCTACTCTGTATTTACTATCTAGTTAGCAGCTGGTTTTTCTAGTTTTGATGGGATATCTGTATTTGATGTTTCTGGTTTAAGGCACTTTTTGTGCTTGCTGCCTTTGAGGCTTGTCTACTTTTTGTAAGGGTTCGGCCCCTTGTTTTGCCGCCTTATATTATCAAAAACATTGCAATTTTTCTCCAATGAAGCAATACATAGCTGGAGGTTCTACATTTTACTTTACTAGAATCTAAGGTTATCAAATCTATATCTACTCATCTAGTAATACAATATTAAAATCAATTATGTAATCACAAGATTTATGACAAGATTCCATTCCATCTATATAAATCCAATAATAATAAATGAATTCCCAATTATGAGATTAGCTCCATGGCTTCACTTAGCTTCTTTGTTTTATATCTAAGAATCTTCTATAATTACTTCTCCACAAGTCTCATTCTAAGAATGTCTAATGGAAATTGAAGGCTAATAAAATCTAGTTGAAACCAATTATTTAATGATAAAGGTCATTATTGCCTAACCATATATGTTAAATAGTTTGTTTAAGAATCACACTTGCAACAATGGAAATAGACCATATATAAATTTGGACACAAATAATAATAAAATGATAAAATAATAGGCATTCCTTTATCATGTCAAAGGATATAGCTTTCCAACTTGACTGGATTTAACCTAACAAAAAGGTAAGAATATTTAAACTCTATATATGATGTAAAGGTTTGAATCCACAATTGATATTTCGAGAGATAATAAGATATTAAGCAATATCATTGTGGTAATATCAATTTTCTTTGATTGTTCTTAGGTTTTGTAACATTTCCTTAGTCACGATACCATATCAAAGCTTTAGCACATGCAAGGTATTCTTCCACTTTCCTTGATTAGTTTTATTTGTTATCTCATCTTATAAGGATATTTTCAAGGCTATGGATTCATTCTTAAAAATTATTTTCATAAAATTATTAACTTGACATTCCCTAATTATTTTTGACAAGGAGTTCTTATTCTCAACCCTTTAGGGACTATAATTGTATTATGATTTAGAATAGAGAAGAATGTTGTTCTACAATATGATAATATTATTATTAGCAAAAGGGAGTATACAAAACACAAACCAAACATTCATTTTTATTGTTTATAGACCATACTGAATACATATATTATAATTCTTTCCTATTTCATTTCACCTATTACAATGGTTTCATAATTTATTCAACTAATAATATAGTCATTATCATTGCACAAATATATTTATGTCTTTACTATGTCACCATTAAGTATTACAATCTAACTATACCCTTAAAATTATGGTCACATATGTATTATAAGCCTTACTCAACATAGTAACCTCCTATTAAGTTCCCATTCTTAAAATACAACCCTAACTTCTTTAGTGCAATTCTAACTATGATACAACATTCATTTTTCTCAAATAATAAGATTCTATCTGCGTATACTAATCTTGACTACTTGCACACCAAGATAATTCCATTATATTCTAATCTAGAAAACATCAATGCAAGGGAATTTAAATATATATGTTCTAATTTAATCTTATATGCAAAGCAAAACAAGGAGATTAGTTTAGACTTTTCAGTAGATTTAAAATTCTAGATTACAATAGTGATAAGAGTATTTTGGGTTTATTACAGTTATTTTCATCTCATAAAATCTTAGATGTAAAAATACAAGTTGTGTCACCAGAAGTTTTATCATTTAGTATCTAATAACATAAATGCAACACTAAATGAATAAGATGCAAGATCACGACAATTTATAAAATACAGTTATGTTAGGGACCATTATCTACGTTAGAATGGGAGTTTTGAACAACCTAATGGCAAGGGGAATTTTGTTAGACATTATAGTGAGAATGCTCATGCAAGATGTGAAAATTATAGAAAAATCAAATGAACTATTTGATAGAATGTCTCAAAGAAATGAAATCCAATGGAATGCAATGATTGCAGGATAGAAATTAAACAACTTATTAATATGATATATTTAAACATCATTCATTACATATTTTAGGAAGACAATATTTATTTAAGCTACATTTTATATACATTAATGAATACATTAGATAATAAGTGTATGAAGGGGTAAAGCTAATCTTATTTTCTATAATATCAAAGAGGGGACAAAATGCCAACGGTAGATGTAATGCTAGATTGCACAAACTTTTACCAACATTATATGTTGAAATGGAAGTTTAGGAACCAGTGACGATGATCTATTAGATATTATCAAATAGAAGAATATCATTAGATGTTGTAATTACAATTTCCTTGGTAGACAAATATGCAGAAGGTAGAGTGCATGGACTTTTGATAGATTTGTTAATAAATTGAAGCAGATTTAACTACCAAAAACAATGATAAAAATAGAGATAACAAGAAACCCACACAATTGTACATAGACAAATAGATTTACATGGTTCACCAATGTTGGTTACATCCATGAGAAAAGTAGGGTATATCTCTTATTATTTACAACATAAATTATAACTTTTCATCAATCAATACAAGTAATTAAATCCCAATTTTATATTACACTCTTAATGGCAAATGAAGGGTCTAAAGAACATGGAAGTTGGAAAGTCAATGATGGTTGAACTTCACAACCAAACAATTTCCCACTTCAAGTCCAATCCATGGTGCCACGTACAGAGATGTCACATGCTTTTCTAATCTCATTGTCACTTGATTATGAGACCAAGAGAAGCTCTGCAAAACTCTAGCTTATATTTTAGAATAGTCTTCATAAATGCATCTATAGGATTCATGCTGGTATGAATATTTTCCAACTTCATCTTGACCTATTCAAGAATGCTTTAGATAAAATGATATAGAATCTCAATGTGCTTTGTTTGCTTATGAAAAGAGTCATTTTTTGCCAAATGTATTGCATTGTTGTTGTCACTATACAACATAAAATCATGTTGTCTGCTGCCCAAATCTGATAATAATCATTGTAACCACAATATCTCCTTAGCTCCTTTAGTGATGGTGATGTATTAAGCTTTCATAGTGGAGAGAGCTACCACTTTTTACAATTTAAAGACCCAACTAATTGCTGCCCCTACAAATATGTTACACATATCCAATGGTAGATCAGCTATTGTCCATGTCATCGGCCATGTTGGAGTCAACATGTTCTTTTAGTTGCACATCTTGTCCTCTAGATCTCAAAACATAATGTGATGTGCCCTTAAGGTATCTTAGAATCCACTTTACAAGCTTTCAGTGTGTCTTACTATATGCTAACTACTCCAACCACATGAGAAATGTTGGGTCTTGTGTAGATCATCACGCACATAAGGCTCCCAATAGTAAAGGAGTAAGGGACTCCTTCCATGTACTCTTTTTCTTCTTTTGTCTTAGGACACATCTCAAAGGATAAATAAAAATGAGGTGTGCTTACTACTTTAGCACTCCTCATGCTAAATCTACCCAAAACCTTCTCAATGCACATTTCTTGTGACAATTTCAATTCTCTTTTCTACCTATCTATCATGATAGTCATTCCAAGGATTTTCTTGGCAGCCCCCAAATCCTTCATAGAAAATTTGTTAGCCAATTGTTGTTTCAACTTCCTAACAACAACCATGCTAGTTGTTATACTAGACAGGCAAATACATCATTCGACCAAGTAGAAGATGCTACTAGGATCTTCAATAAGGGTTCCTAGAGCATGCCATGGTATACTACTAAAGTTTGAATGAGCTCCCAAAGAGAAATATTAGTAGGAGTAGCATGAAGTTACTCTACAAATGGGCATTGTAGGTAGAATAGGTGAAGAAGTTGGAAGGGAATACCAAGGTAGTCTATTCATAGAAAATATTCATGAAAGAAGAAGAAGATAATGGCGAGGCCCTAACACGTTTAATCTAATGGATTTCACAATATTTGTTAAGTAATCTGAAGATCAAGTTGTGTTTGAAGCACCTTGAATAGTAATCACCGGTATAGAAGATTATTGCATATTAGAATGAAGATGTTCCATAATTTTTAATTTTGCAAGTTCTTGTGTAGAGCAAGAAATATAAATTGTGTTAATCATTTATTGAGAAGGAATTTGTTTTGGTTTAGAAGAGGAAGAAGTGACATGGATGAAGTCATCAAGGGCTTCATCAAGCATATCAAAGTCTTCACTACTAAAAAGGATTAGTTGCTTGAACGCTACTAATGACATAATTTGTGACCATTCTACATTTATTTCACTTTTATGAGTAGATCTCCCATTTCATTTATGTTTTTATTCTTTGCTACCTTCTCCCCTTTTAGCTCACTAAGGAATGTCCTTGTTGGTGACATTTAATGTGTGCATTAATTCTCCATCACTTCTATTTATTCGGTGGCCTTTTGTTCTCAACCTCATCTTGCCTTCTCTATCCTCTCAATTCTGTCATCTCCACTCCCCACTTCTGCCCTTCTTTCACCATTAAATCTTTATCAAGAATCACTAGGTTCACCTCCAATCCCAGATATGGGAACCACCAGAGGTTGGAACATATGATTCATCAAAGTTATCTCTCTAAATACAATCCCAAGAAAAATAAAAAAAATAGAACAACAATAATAAACAAAGAAAACATAGGGCAAAAATAGAGTTGAATCACTTAGAATATTATATTTATCTAGAATACATTACATCACATTCAAAATGTTGTTCCCGGCAGCTCTCTCCAATCACATATATATAGCTACAGAGGCTTTGAAGCCTGGAAGCTTCTAATGGAGAGCATGTGAATTAAAAATGTTTTATTGATAATATATTCGGGGGCAGTAAACACATTTATAAGTAAGGTAGATATGTAGTTGTAGTTGTAACTAATGGCATAACTGTAGTTGTAACTGATGACATAACTAATATCAGTAACCAAGTAATCGCTATCAAACAATGTAATAATACTATGCTAACATTTCCCCCTTATTACATTGTTCCTGCAATAGTACCAAGGGACCCCCCCGAATGCTAATATACTCAACAAAGATAATTACATAATATGAATACATATTTTATAGAAGATCTTCTCCTAAAAGAACAAATCCTGAACCAAGCGGGGCTCCATCGAGTTGTCTCTTGACCATCGGAAAGGTGTAGCTTCGAGCTATGTTCTTGAGCTCTCAGTCCTGAACTCTCAAATCATAGAGTCTTGAATTATTCAACAATAATCCCTAAGAGATACGACAGATCTCTATCATTGTCTAGTTACCCCAAAAGGGTATAATTCTTGATCATATACTCAGAAGCTCACTTGACAACAATCGATATTGAGCTCAACACCAAATCCCAAACCTGTCTCCAGAACATAATTTTTACAAAACATGCATTCTTCAAATTTATTAGCAACAACAAGAAAAAGTAAAAAACTAAATCCAAAAATGCTTCTCATGCAAAGCATCATCTCAAAGCAAGAAGGTAACTTGAGATGATGAAAACTCCTCCATCCTCTGATGCCACTAGCATCCAATATGACTCTGTTACACTTTAACCAACTAATGTCTTAGATGAGTCTTTGGAGGCCTCATCAGGAATAGAAAAGATGGCCCCGAAAGCATAAGTGATCTTTGACATATGTGCATTCATGATTAAAATATTGTAATGTCAATTTGAACCAATGATAGACCCATACACTAATCAACCTTATACCTCCATAAACACAAATATATCCTTAAAAACTCCTTATACCTTCTATGTAATTACTATGATGCAAAAAAAATTTCAAACCATAGATATCTTACAAAGCAACCAAACTTCTTACAAAATCCCTTATTTCTCCAATTAATAGCTCACCTTTATAATTCAGAAATTAAAAAATACTCTTACCACTCAAATTTCAATGCTCATTCATTGACAGTGCATAGATAACACACTGTTGCTTCTTTTGACAATGTTGTTTTGAATGAACCCTATGTATGGGCCAACACAACCCTTCAAGTTCCTCCATGCACTGCTAGCTTCAAATGCCTCTATTTGGAATCTCAATCATTACACCCTAAACTTAAATCTGCATAATCATTGACTATCACCGCCTCTGTCACTGTCCACTGCAACACCCTCAGTATGAAATTAAATCTCTTAGATGGTTCAAAAACATGAACTCAATGCAATATTGTATTCGTCAAGATACTTCCAAATTAAAAATTAGACATTTCAAAGAGTGAATCTCAGATTTGCAAGTCATTCACAAATACACATTTACAAAAATGCCACTGCAAATATAGATTGGACTTCTAGGAAAATGCAAATACATAGAGGTAGTTTGAAAGCAAATGTAAATCAAACCAGTCCAAAGTATACCATAGGTCAACTTGCCTTCACAAAAAATGCCTTTCACACACACATCTCCATAAAAATGTTTGTAGGTGCTTTCTTTTTTTTTAAGTGGAATGACATTAAAAAAAATGCATTAACCAGAAAAATATGGTTCTAACCAGAGCCAAAAAAATGCTTTCTTCTCTTCCATTTTGCACAGTTGGAAGAATGTTGGTGAGGGTTGTGGAGAATGGTTTATCCCAAATGATTTTATCTATTTGGAAGTTGCGCCTATAGACTGCCCAAGACTCTTGGTGGATACCCTTCCAGCAAATCCATTACGGAGATTTTGAAACCTTCAAATTCATTCAAAGTCACCTTATTTCAACACGCTTCAATTTCCTCAAAATATATAACTAACAAATCTTTCACATCAGCCTACTTTTTAATATGCCCAAATTCTCCTTCACACCAAGCCTCGGATCATGGCCACTCTGATACCATTTAATGGAGAGCATGCGAATTAAAAATGTTTTATTGATAATATATTCGGGGGTAGTAAACACATTTATAAGTAAGGTAGATATGGAGTTGTAGTTGTAACCGACGGCATACTTGTAGTTGTAACCAACGACATAACTAATATCAGTAACCAAGTAACAACTATCAAACAATGTAATAATACTATGCTAACAACTTCTGGATTTCTAGATAATTCTAAAATCCTAGAATGTTCTTTTCTAGAACAACTGGAAGATTCTACCCTTCTAGATAATCTAGAATGTTCTTTTCTAGAACAACTTTATGGAAGACTTCTAGAAATATCTTATCATTTTCTAGACAATCTTAACTATTCCTAATAGCCCCCCTTAAGATTGGCTAGAATAATACAAAGAGAATATAAAGGAGAGGGGAAATACAAAGGAGAGGGGAACATTATACTACTATCCCCCCTTAATGTTCACCTCTAACATACCAAGTATGCCTCTTAATTTTAAGAATTTGGCTTCAGTCATACTCTTAGTAAATATATCAGCTACTTGTTCTTCACTTGGACAAAATTGAAGATTGACAATGTATGCTTGAACAAGATCTCGAATGTAGTGAACATCAATCTTAATATGCTTTGTTTTAGCATGAAAAACTAGATTGTTGGCAACCTATATGGTACTTTGATTGTCATAATACATAGTACTAGTAGAACTTTGTAGAAAACCAAGCTCAAATAAAGGATTTTGAATCCAAACTGCTTCCTTGCCTGCTTCTTTTGCTGCTCTATATTGTGTTTCACATGAAGATAATTATGTAGTTGTTTGTTTCTTCTTGCTCCATGTAATAGGGCTTGATCCAAGATTGAAAACATAACCACTAGTAGATTTCCTATCATCTATATCACCACCCCAATCTGGATCAGTAAATCCAACCAAAGAAATTGAAGATTTATAGTCATAGAAGATGCCAAAGTGTATGGTTCCATGGATGTATCGTAAAATTCTCTTAATAGCCAACCAATGACTTTCTTTATTGAAAAATGGTGCGCATACACAGATTTAAATCATTGCACTTGTACAGTAATAAATATAAAACATAGAATAATATATTATTGTCTTTAGATAATTTTCACATTGCATTACATTGGCTTTATAAAAGCCTCTTCCCTTTAACTATTTGATAACTACCTACATAACGTCCATATGGGAATGTAACTCCCACAAACTAACAGACTAACTATTGCTTTATTTACTAACATTTATTTAATATATATAAACTAGCCTATAAATACAAATTTAACAATGTAATACCATTGTTACTATGACTATTATGCCAACATTCCCCCCTTATTACATTGTTCCTATAATAGTACAAAGGGACCCCCCCTGAATGCTAAAATACTCAACAAAGCTGATTACATAATATGAATACATATTTTATAGAAGATCTTCTCCTAAAAGAACAAATCCTGAACCAAGTGGGGCTCCATCAAGTTGTCTCTTGACCCTCGGAAAGGTGTAGCTTCAAGTTGTGTTCTTGAGCTCTTAGTCCCGAACTCTCAAATCACAGAGTCTTGAATTATTCGACAATAATCCCTAAGAGATACAAAAAATCTCCATCATTGTCTAGTGACCGCGAAAGGGTATAATTCTTGATCATATAATAAGAAGCTCGCTTGACAACAATCCATATTGAGCTCAACACCAAATCCCAAACCTATCTCCAAAACATAATCTTCACAAAACATGTATTCTTCAAAACTGTCAGCAACAACAAAGAAAAGCAAAAAACTAAAGCCAAAAATGCTTCTCATGCAAATCATCATCTCAAAGCAAGAAGCTAACTTGAGATGATGAAAATTCTTCCATCCTCCGGCGCTACTAGCCTCCAATATGGCCCTGTTACACTTTAACCTACTGATGTCTTGGATGAGTCTTTGGAGGCCTCATCAGGAATAGAAAAGATGTCCCTGAAAGCATAAGTGATCTTTGATATATGTGCTTTCATGATTAAAAGATGATAATGTCAATTTGAAACAATGATAGACCCATACACTAATCAACCTTATATCTCCAATATATTATTAAACATTCATCAAATTAAGCCTTCAACTTTTTTTACCTTATTACTCCAAATAAAAATATAAAAACTCTAGAATTTCACAACCACCTTCATTATATTTGACCATAACAAAATTATTACACTTTCTCAAAATTTAAGATCCCTCTTTGAATTTCTGACCATCACTTTAAAATATTCATGTGCCACTTCAAAATAGAAACCAAAAACAAGTTTTTCTTACCTTATACCTTCACACTTCCAAATAATTGCCTTTTCTTAAAACATTCTTTTGGTTTGATTTTAAAACCTAAAAAAATATTCAATCTTAAAATATTTGTGCACATAATCTCCTCAAAAGTAATGAATATATGAAGAATGGTACCTGAGTAGGGAAGGCTACACACAGAATAAAGCTCAACCAAAACATACAAAAATAGAGAGACCACTACAATGGAATAATTCAGATCATCAAAGTGGCACTTTTTTGCTATCTATACCCAGTAGCACTCCATTTCAATAATGAACTGGTTCATGAGCAAAATCTATAAAAGGATTTTCAATGAGACCAAAATTTGTATTTGCATCAGCAACATGGAAGTACTACACCATAAGAATCAATAATCTAAACAACTGCACCTTGGTTAAACCTTAATAACTCCATCGCCCATATGTAATTCTTTCGATACTACAAGCACATGAATTTACTCTTCCATCTCAAACATAATATTACTATTTGGAATCTCTACAAAAACCTAGCACTCATCTTCTCACAGGCACAAGAACAAAGTTTTCTCTGATACCATATTGAAAAATGGTGCGCATACATAGATTTACATTATTGCACTTGCACAGTAATAAACATAAAATATAGAATAATATATTATTGTCTTCGGATGATTTTCACATTGCATTACATTGGCTTTATAAAAGTCTCTTCCCTTTAACTATTTGATAACTACCTACATAACCTCCATATGGGAATGCAACTCCCACAAATTAACAAACTAACTATTGCTTTATTTACTAGCATTTATTTAATATGCATAAACTAACCTATAAATGCAAATTTAACATTGTAAGACCATGGTTACTATGACTATTATGCCAACATTCTTTAGGTGCCTGCATAAATCTAGATAAAAGATTAACTGCAAAACAAATATCTGGTTGAGTATGAGTTAGATAAACCAAGCTACCAACAAGCTGTCTATATAAAGTGGCATCTACACTCTTGGAAATACATTCTTTAGTAAGCTTGACTCCAGATTGAAATGGGGTAGATGCTGGCTTGCATTCAAGCATGTTAAACTTTTCTAAAAGGTCCAAATCTTATTTTGATTATGAGATGAACAATCCATCATGTAATCTACAAACTTGTAATCTAAGAAAATAGTTTAGTTCACCCAAATCACTCATATAAAATGTCCTCTTAAGATTTGATTTTAAACATTTGATTAGCCCAATATTCGGTCCAGCAATGAATAAATCATCTACATAAATTGCAACAAGAAGAATATCATCTTGAACTTTCTTCACATAAAGATTTGGATCTGACTTACATCTTTTAAATCTATGAAGTTGAAAATACCTGTCAATCTTCTCATTCCATGCTTATGGTGCTTGTTTAAGACCATAAAGTGACTTCTTTAATCTACAAACAAGATTAGGATGTTGTTACTCCACAAAACTTGGTGGTTGATCCATCTATATTTCTTCATATAAATCTCTATTTAAGAAAGCATTTTTGACATCCATTTGATGAATATGCCACCCAAGACTTACAGCCAAAGAAAGAATAATTCTAATTGTATTCATTTTAATGACAGGAGAAAATGTTTCTTCATAATCAACACCCTCTTTTTGATTGAACCCCTTAGCAACCAATCTAGCCTTGAATTTTTCTATAGCACCATCTGATTTATATTTTATTTTGTAAACCCATTTGCAACCAATAACATTCTTACCTTAGGGGTGCGGCATAAGTTCCCAAGTTTCATTTTTTAACAATGCATCATATTCCTCTTTCATGACTTGCTCCCATTCTTTCTTTCCTCTAGCTTTCTCATATGAGATTGGGTCATTTACTTGTAATACTTTGGCCATTAGAGCACTACCATTCCTCCCGTGGATCTTTGACCCTTGCCTATATATTTCTTCAAAACTCCTTGTCTTTTGTCTAGCTGAAATGTCATCTTCTTCATCATCACTACTTGCAGAAAATGGCTAATTACAAGCATTAATATTTTCATTTTCAATAGTATTATCATCATTTATAGTAGGGCACACCTCATCCTCATCAATGTTGTCTCGATTTCTATCTAAAATATTAGAAAAATGAGAAGCATTTGTTGTTGTAGAGTGAGAGGAAGTGGTTGTAAGTTGTGAAAGCTCATCAAACTTTACATCTCTACTAACAAAGATCTTTCTTGTTGTCAAATCATATAACCTGTAAGCCTTTGATTTTTTACTATAACCCACAAACAAACACTTATGACTCTTTGGTTCTAACTTTTTCCTCTTTTCATCAAAAACATGTACCCAAGCAATGCACCTAAATACCTTAAAACATCCAATGTGGGGATTTCTACCACTCCATGCTTCTTTAGGGGTGATATTTGTGAGGGCTTTGGTGGGGATTCTATTCACAATGTATGCAGCTCAAGAAACGGGCAAACCCCAAAATTTATTATGCAAACTTTTAAAATGCAACATACAGTAAGCCATTTCTAAAAGAGTTCTATTCATTCGTTCAGCCACCCCATTTTGTTGAGGAGTATAAGGAACTTTTATTTGCACCTTAATACCGCAATTTTCACAAAATGACTCAAATGCATAATTGCAATATTCACCCCCATTATCCATCCTTAAACACTTAATTCTTTTTCCACTTTTATTTTCAACTAATACCTTAAAATTTTGAAAAACTTCAAATACTTCATTTTTCCTTTCAAGAAAATAAACCCATACTCTCCTACTATAATCATCAATAAAAGTGAGAAGGTACCTGGCACCTAAAATTGAAGAATAACCTGGTTCACATAGATCACTATGAATGAGCTACAATGGATAATTAGCTCTCCATGCTTTGCTTGAATCAAAAGGTTCTTGATGATGTTTTGCTAACACAAATCCTTCACACACACACCTTCAGATGCTGAAATTTTTGTTAATCCACTAACCATATTGATTGTAACCATATCTTGTAATTTTCTATAATTTATATGTCCAAGTCTAGCATGCCAAAGTTTTAACATATAATCAACCTGAGCAATAAAAGTATGAGAGAGTGTATATTCATCATCAACAAACCCCACAAATTTAAATAGAGACTCTCTATGATCAACTCTACCAATAGCAATTATATTGCTTGGGTCTTTTCTATCTCTAACAATAACTTGCTTAGCAGTGACAACAAACTAATATCTAGCTTGAGAAATTTTATATACTGAAATAAGATTCACCCCTAATCCTTCAACCAACAAAATATTTTTCAAAGACCCATTTGTTACATTGACAGTCCCTGTTCCTAAAACTAGAAGTCTCATTTTATTGCCAATAGTAATTTCTTCATCTAAATTCTTACCTTCATAAAAATCAATAAACAAAGATCTATCCCCAGTCATGTGATATGATGCCCCTGAATCTAAAATCCATTCTTTATTACAATCTGAAGCAAAGTATCCCTCCTTAACACTACTTCCGAGTCTAGCAATTACCTCCTTATTTGATTTCTCTTGCCTTTTTAGAGAGATGGCTACGAAGCTATGTCTATCCTTCTTGCCATCCTTGAACCTTTCTTTTTTGGGCTTGTATTGCTTCCTTTCATTGTCCCTCTTCTTCAAACAAAATTTCTCCATGTGATTCTCACCTCCACAATACTTGAAAATAATAGGTTTTCTTCCAACTTGCTTTTCTACACAATCATTTCTAGAAAAATGGTTAGAACCATCATTATTTCAAAATTTATAATTTCCTTTCCAATTCTTCTTTCCATCATATCTAGAAAATTTACTCTTAACTGCATATGCATAATTCTTCTTAATATATCCTTCTTTAATAAGTAGAACCTCTTAATCTGAAAGACTTACAAAATTGATCAAAAGTTTGCTGAGGGGCATTGGGAGTTAGTTGGAGAACCCTTTTCCTCGATTCCTTAAATACCTTGTATGGCTAGGGAAGCTTACTTTCAACCATTGCAATCAACTAAAAATCTTTTTCTACATATTCAACACCTATTTTCTTCAGCTAAGCATTTAAAAAAGTAACTTCATTGAAATAATCAGTCATTTTTTTAAAATCAGATGGATCTAAATTCACCAATTTTTCTTCTATACTAAACATGCTAGCAATATCTGCATCTTTATAATCTTTTTCTAAAGTTTCCCATAGCTCTATTGAATTATCAATATCAACAAATCTTCTATTGAGATTGGGGCCTAAGGCTATACCAATAATACATCTAACTTGTTCCAACTTGCAGTTCCATAGCTCCTTTTCTTTTTCACTTTGGGGTTCTCTATTTTCCTTATTCCCTATCTTCCATAGAACCTTTTCTCTTAAAGCATTGTTGACTGCAATCTTCCAATCTGCACAACCACTTCCATCAAATATTGGCAATACTTCATTTATAGAGCCCATGTTAGCCACAAAAAATCAATCTTCAAACAAATATTACTCTAGCAAAATTGGAGCCCTGCAAACAAATCACTTCCAGCAATATATTTTCCCTACAAACAAATCACTCCAGTAATATATTTCAAGATGAACTTCTAGCTGAATCTCTAGCTGAACCTAGAAAAAAAAAATTCTAGTTGAACCTGGAAAATAATTCTAGCTGAACCAGGCTCTAATACCATGTAAAAATAGTCCCAAGAACAATAAAAAAATAGAACAACAATAATAAACAGAGAAAACACAGGGCAAAAACAAACTTGAATCACTTAGAAAATTATATTTATCTAGCATACATTACATCACATCCAAAATGATGTTCCCAGTAGCTCTCTCCAATCACATATATATAGCTACAGAGGATTTGAAGCTTGGAAGCTTTTGGCTTTCTAGATAACTCTAAAATCCTAGAATGTTCTTTTCTAGAACAGCTGGAGGATTCTACCCTTCTAGATACCCTGTAATGTCCTTTTCTAAAATAGCTTTATGGAAGATTTCTAGAAATATCTTATCATTTTCTAGACAATCTTAACTATTCCTAACAATCTCATGTGCTTTTGATATCAACAGCCCCATGTCAAATTTTCCATTAGATGTGTTTTTGGTGGCTCTCTACTACTTGAATGTCCCTAGATTCTACTCTTCTTGGACTTGGCATCTATATTTTTTTCCAACATCATGGATCTGGTCCAAGACATAGATTTCATTGAGATGTTGGCTTTAAGTTATATTCATGAATATTTAGCCAATGCAAACAAGTTGAAGTCTGCACTAGAGAACTACGACATGTATGCAAATGAGGCTCTGCTTGGTGGTCTATTCACACCAATTCTACTCCACAACTCTCCTATGACTTCTTGCATTTACCATGCCCTTCGTAAGGGCATGAGAAGTGGGTGCATAAATACCCTCAACACAATGCTAGGCATGCATAGGTTTCAATTACCTTTGACATTAGATATCAAAAGGAAAGAGGTCTTAGTGCCATCCACTTCCTTCATCTTCACACACTATATCAGGCACCACGCCCCCATCCGTAGCCAAATCAACTCTACCTATTGCCTTGCCTCCACCGATCAACGATAACTCCTCCATCTCCCACGACCTAGGTTAATGCAAAAAGTTTATACATTTTTAAACCTATGGCCATAGCATTAATATTTAATACTTTGTCATTTTGCGGTAGTCGTTCATTGAATAGTTTGTATATTTTGTCATTTTGGGGCCACTAGCCATTTAATGGTTTGCACTCCTTTTTGAAATGTATGCACTCCTAGGGGTCGTTGTACCCACTTCGGCCTACCAGGGTCCATAAATTTTGTATCTCAATCTACATATCTCCATCTTAGTTTAATAATATTATGTATAGGTGTTCTATTCCTTTTATTAAAAAAAGACTTCCATTGTATGTGTACCATAATCTTCTATTGATTCAATAATACATTGTGCAGGTTTTTGATTGTGGGGTTTTTCTCCCCCGAAAGAGTTTTCTCCATGTAAATCACTATGTTATGGTTTATTGCTTAATATTGATTTATGTGTGTTTCTCCCTTTTTGTAATAAGTTTAGTTCAGTTTTGAAGTTTTCTACATAACAATTCCTCTCATAGATTAGCGTAGGAAACTATTTCCGCATAACTTGTTTCATTATAAAAATTGTTCGACATCCAAATGGATCATTTGAGATTTTCTAAGAATACATTTATCTCCTTTCCATTCCAAACATCCATGATTCTATCAAGAATTTAATTACATATCTATATAAATAAAATGTGATGGGCGCACCTGTATTACATGAATCAAGATCCAATTAAAATCTAACAATAGATCAATACATTAATTTGGTTGAGTTTACTAGCACAGTACTTGAGAAATTGAAACCAAAAGACTTCAATTTTATTGATTTCAATAAATTGAATTTTTTTTTTTACAATTTATATTTTTAAGTAGAGTGCTTCTACATTAAACTGTGTATGTTTTTGCATCAACGTTTTGGATCATGCTTAATGATCCATTATCAAGAAGAGGATAGTGTATAGATTGGATAGCAGATCGGACCTTATAAAGGAAAGAGAGAGGAAGATGAGACAAGGAATGCATAACGAGAGACAAGAGGGGGTGGGTGAGCAAGAGAATAGTGGAAAATACAAATAAGTAAATACTCAAATAAAATAAAACCACACAAGCACAAGAAAGAGCATACAATAAAAACAAAAATGAACATAAAGATGCATAGGAGTACCCATACTAACTAAGGAAAAGCCTATATAATACCCTAAAAAGCTATATAATACCAAGAAAATCCAAGAAAATATAAAGCTAATAAAAAAATAACACAAAAGTAAAGATACAAAAAACATTAAAGGGAGTTAAAACAAAAACTAAAATAACAAGGGAATCTTTACCATAGTTTCAATAGGTTGTTTAGGTGTCAACTCTTCTTTTGGAACTTCTACTTCTTTTTATGATTCAGATTCCTCTTCAACATCTTTTAACAACATGCATTTAGTTTAAGCGCACATTTCTGCTTTCCATGGCTGTATAGGGTTTTCTAGGTTTTTGTTTTGACTGTTTTCAGTGCCTATGGAGGTGACTGCCTTGGGCAGTTCCTCTGGAGCTGTGAGGGTGGACGCTCCGTCTAACGGATGGAAACAAGCGGTAACAGGGGGACCGCTGGGGTCTTCTAAATGCACGACAGGTATGCCTGTCAAGAAAGCTTCTGCAGATGGCACAGCTCTGGATATTCCGGATGGTCTGATTGAAGAAATCGTTGCAAACATGGATCTTTCTCTGGTAGGTAAATTCTTTTCCTTCCGTCCCAATATTGAGATGGTCCGTAAATGGGTTCCTCCCGGTGGAGACTTAAGGGTAGTGTTTCGGTCATTGCTATGGCAAGAGGAGTATTCCTTTTTAAATTTACCAGTAGGGAGGATGTGATTGCTACTCTTGCTGGGGGACCCTAGCTTTATGGGTCGCACTCGCTTGCTTTGTACCAATGGAAACCTGGGTTTGACCCTATCTTGGATCTCAATAAATCTACTCCTATTTGAGTTCGTTTACCTGGGTTTCCCTTAGAATTCTAGGATGAAATTTTTTTTTCTGCTATTGGTAACTCTTTTGGCCAGTTTGTTACTGTGGACCATACTACCCGTACTCAATCCCGTTGTGTTTTTTCTCATTTTTGTGTCAATGTGGAGATAAACCAAACCCTTCCTGTGTCCATTGAGTTAAACTCTAAATATGGGGTTTGGACTCAGCCAATCCTTTATGAAAATGCCACCACCTTCTGTCAAATATGCAAGAAGAAGGGCCACATAATGACTCAATGTAAAACTAAGCAAACAAGTTGGCAGAATGAATCCCTTATTGAGGTTGAGGACTGCTCACAATCAGATGTTACCCCTGACCATCAGGCAATGGGGGGTAATGTGGAAAATGTTTTCCCAGAAGACCATCCTGAACAGGCTAAGGATAAGGAAAGCTAGACGGCTGTAGGTCATCAGAATACTGTCTATCTAGAGGAGAATACTAAACTAATTCTGGACATAGGTGGTCAGAATGGGACTCTAGACACTGTTAGTCATACGGTCCGACAGAATTCTAGTGGGTGTGAGGAGGGCGAAATCCAGGATCGTTTGATCGATGAGGATGTTGAAGATGATAACGCCCTTGATCCACAGGCTTCATCAGCTGCTCCCTTAGGTGCTAATGATCTTGAGTCAACCAGGAACCCTGTGTGGGAAGTAGGTAATCATAATGTTGATCCCTCATTGAAAGTTGACATCGGCCCAGGTGGTAGTGGGAATGACCTAGAAGGCTGGATTATCCCTAAGAAGAAGACTCGTAAAGGTAAAAAGACTGCTGATGTTGGCACTGACTTAAAACAAGGGCGACCAACCATACGGGAAACTCGGCAAAGAGAGATTGCTAGGGAAATTGCCAGTGGTAAGCAAAAAACACTGGAGGTCCCCTCCCTCAAACCTTTGAAATGAGGATCTTATCCTAGAATCTGAGGGGTTTCAATAGCCCCTCAAAATAGTTTGAGGTCAAAAACTATGTTCTGGAAAATAAATTAGACATTCTGCTCCTGCAGGAGGTCAAGATGACTAAAGAAAACTTTAAGAAGATTGCCGATTACATATGGCCTAAGGCTGAGTTTTGTATTAGCCCTGCTATTGGGGCTTCTGGCGGGATTGTTACAATGTGGAATAGTACGAAAATTCAGGGTTCCCTTGTGGCTTCTGGCAAGCATTTCCTGGTTACCAATTTCTCCTCACCCTCTTTCAACTGGTATTTAATCAATATTTATGCTCCTAATACTAGAGCCCAGAGACAATCTTTATGGACTGATTTGAGTAGTACCTTGACCAAGTCTCCGTGCTCCAAATGGATGTTGGCTAGTGACTTCAACACTCCTTTGTATCCCTCTGAGAAATATGGTGGGAACCTTGATTACTCTGACAGCATGTTTGACTTCGCCGAGTTTATTAATGCTTGGGGATTGCTTGATGTGGAGCTACAAAATCAATTTTTTATCTGGTCCAACAGGAGACGTGGGGACAATTTGATCTAGGTTAAATTAGACAGGGTCATTATATCGAGCAACTAGGACAATCATCATAATATGCAATTGCAGGCTTTTCCTAGAACCATATCTGATCACTACCCTATTTTCCTTCATTGGCATGATCAATGTCATTGGGGTCCTTTCCCTTTCCGATTTGAAGCTATGTGGATTAAGCATAAGGATTTCAGACAACTGGTGACACAATGGTGGCAAATTCCTATCCAGGGTACTCCTATGTTCAGATTAGTTAAGAAGCTTCTACATATCAAACAGGAGGTTCGTGGATGGAATAGACTCAGTTTTGGTCATGTGTTTTGGCAAAAGAAAACTTTAGCTGGACAACTTGAGGATATTCAGCAGTGGATTGCTCAAGGGGATGTTTCTGAAGATACTTCTAGGAAAGAACAAGATCTGATTTCAGAATGGAAGAATCTTATGGGCCGCGAAGAGGTCTTTTGGAAGCAAAAATCTAGGGTTCAGTGGCTTAAGGAGGGAGATTGCAATACTACTTTTTTCCATATTTCTACCATGAAATATAGGAAGGCTAACTCCACCACAAAACTGTGCTTGGACAATGGTGATGTTATCACTGAGGACAATGAGATTGGGGAACAAGCTGTGTTATTTTTTCAGAACTTGTTGACAGAACAAGCCACTGGTGATGATAACGACAGGGCTACTAAGCAGTTTATTGACAAGATCCCCTATCTCATAACTAAGGAAGATAATCTGGAAATGCTGAGGCCTATTTCTGAGGAGGAGGTTCATGCTATTTTATTCTCTATGGGTCCCTTTAAAGCTCCGGGTCCGGATGGCTTCCCTCCTATCTTTTTTTAGGAGTATTGGGATATTGTGGGGGCTGACCTCACAGTTGCGGTTCGTGATTTTTTCAAAACTGGTAAGATCTTAAAGCAGCTCAATAACACCTTTATTGTCCTTGTCCCTAAAAAGATGAAACCTACCAATCTTTCTGATTTCAGACCTATTAGCCTGTGTAATACTGTCTATAAGCTTTGCACCAAAGCCCTTGTCATGAGACTTCAACCTTTTCTTGATAAAATTATCTCTCCTTCTCAAAAAGGTTTCGTCCCAGGGCATCAAATTTTGGATGCTGTGATCTCCACCCATGAAACTATTCATTCCATGGAGAAGAGCAAAATTCTGGGTATGGCCCTTAAGTTGGATATCTCTAAAGCCTATGATAGGGTCTCATGGGATTTTCTGTTTCAAGTTCTTAGAAAATTTGGGTTTAATGACAAAATTCATCTCCTCATCTGGACGGCTGTCTCTTCCACCAAATTTTCTATCTTGGTTAATGGGATTCCTAGGGGTTTCTTCTCCTCCTCACGCAGACTCCTGTAGGGGGATCCCCTTTCTCCTTACTTGTTTATCATAATGGCTGAGGCTCTTGGGAGATACATTCAAGCTAACGTGGTCTCTAAGCATCTTGTGGGCATTAAACCTGCTTTCTCCTTTGCCCCTATGTCTGTGCAGCAATTTGTTGATGATACCCTTCTTTTTGGCATCTCTTCGGTGATTGAAGCTCAGAGATGGAAGAATATTTTAAACCTTTATGCCATTGCCTCTGGGAAAAACATCAATTTCCAAAAGAGTAATGTGTATTTTTTTAATACTCCCACTACTCTCCGCCAAAAAATCATCCATATTCTGGATTGTGCTAAAGATATTCTTCCTGCTATCTATCTGGGTCTCCCCTTTATGGTTAAAGAAGTTTCTCCAAATTTTTGGAATAGCCTTTTGGAAAGAACTCAACAGAAACTGATTGGTTGGAAAGGAAAAGTCCTCAGTAGTTCTAGTAAATTGCAGCTTGTTCGGGCCTCCTTGCAAGGTATACCCACCTATTTCCTCTCTCTTTTTAAAATTCCTACTTCTTTTGCTGCCAAGTTGGAACAAATTCAAAGAAATTTTTTATGGACGGGAGCTGAAGATAAACAGCGGATGTCCCTGGTCAGCTGGGATAAAGTGTGTCTTCCTAAATCCCATGGAGGTCTCAATATTAGAACTATACGTAGTATGAATAAAGCCCTGCTCTCTAAAATTAATTGGAACCTGATTCATCATCATAAAGATTGGGGAGAAATCATGCAAGCCAAATATTTGCATGACACTGACTGGTCTAACTTCCTCCAGCAAGAAGGTCTTCCTAAGGGATCAGTCATTTGGAACAAAATGTTGAAATCTAGAAATCTGCTCACACAAGGGATCAGATGGAAGTTGGGTAATGGTATGGGTATCAAGTTTTGGACTAATATTTGGCTAAAAGATAAGGTTCTCATCTCTCAGAGGGATCTGGGTGAGATTACTGGTATTGCTACTTAGTTTTTTGGCAATAAGGTCAGTGATTATATGTCAACCAATAATGGTCACAGGAGCTGGAGAACTTTGTTGGATTGCTGTCCCCATCGCCCTGATCTTGCCTCTAAAGCTCAGATGGTTCAAAAGTTGATTCAGGAAGTCAAAATTCCTCTCTTTCCTCGTGAAGATGAGCAATTTTGGTGGCCGGATAAGAATGGCCGATTCTCTGTTAAGTCTGCCTATCACTTATTGGTCCCTGAGATTCATAAAAAGGATATATGGAGAAAAGTGTGGAACCACAAACTGATCCCAAAAATTAACATGTTCTGGTGGGCCTCTGTTCATAACAAAATTCTGACCCAAGATAATTTGCAGAAGAGAGGTTTCACTCTGGCCAACAGATGCTGTCTATGCTGTGAAAAGGAGGAAACATTTTCTCATTTATTCTTCCACTGTGACTTTGCTAGGGACATTTGGAGCCTCATCCTCAGCAATTTTGGTATTCAGTGAGCTTGCAATTCTGATATCCAGGAAGTTATTAACAATTGGTATCCTCCCTTCTCCCATCCCTGGCTTGTTGAGTTATGGAATCAAACTCTGCCGTGCTTGAGCTGGACTTTGTGGAAAGAGCGCAACCATCAGATTTTTAGGGATATTGCTGGAGATGCCTCCCAGGTCTCTCATACTTTCATGAAGACTCTCTTAGAGAGTGTCACTATGGCCCATATCCGCACCACGGTGAAACCTCTGACCCAGGAGGAAAAACAAATTGCGGTAAACTAGAGGATTCTCAATCATATTCCTGCTTATAGCAATACAAAATTATTGTAGAGACTTAACACTAGATGAAAGCCTCCGATTTCTAACTGGATGAAGCTCAATTTTGATGGGGCTTCTAAGCTTGATGGTATAGCTAGCGGGGGTGGGATCATCCGAGATGATAAAGGGTGGATGTTTGCTGTCTATGCTGGAGGTCTGGGCTGTCACAGCAATAACTATGCTGAGGCTATGGCTCTTCTTTGGGGGCTTAAATTGGCCATATCACTTGGTATTAGGAATTTGGATATTCAGGGAGATTCTAAAATGGTTATTGATGCCGTTACTAATGTGTCAAATGTTGGCATTCAGTTGAAAGACATTATTAGGGATATTTAGTTTCTCTTGTAGAGGATTATTAATGTGCATATCTCACATATTTACCGTGAGGGTAACGGAGTTGCAAACGCCTGTGCTAAACTTGGGCAACAATATTCGAATTGGAGGGTTTGGTGCCAATTTGATCATCTTTCTTTAAATCTTAAGAATCTCATTCTTAAAGACATGGCCGGGTCTTGATGAGTCAGATGCGTTCGAAAGACAGCTCATCCTATCAGTTCCTTGGGAGGGGGCTGACGTGTCTTTGGAAGTACGAGTCCTCTCATACTTTCTCTACTGTCAAATTCGCTCCATTTTCTCATAAGGTGAGCGGATGGCTGGATCATCATGGCATGTGCCAGGTAATTATGGTTAAGCATGGGATTGGGGTTTGTAAGGCTTCCCATTATTATGAGTTTGTGTGTGATGTTATTATTAGCCTTGTTAATGTTAGTAATTCTCCTATTAAGATGACTGAGGAGACTGAGGGTTTCTGTGGCATGCGATGTAATTCCGCTATGGGAGGAGACAAAATTCAAATTGAACCCGTCTCGTGCTGTGAATTTAAAGACAATTTGGTAGCTTGGCATTACTGCAAAGAGGGCGGGATTAGCCCCTATTTGGAGAGGCTTAATGGGTACAATGAAGCTCTTTCTGAACAATTTGCGCGGTCTTGGCAGAACAGATGGGTTTCGGTGGGTGGAATCAGATTTGAAGTTTCTAAACGTGTGATCGCTTTGGCCACTGGTATGTCTACTCAAGACTTGAAGTTGCAACGGAAAACTAAAATCGCGGACCTCTCCAGTCAGCAGCTCTTCCTCGGGGTTGGCGAAGAATTAGTCCCTTACTAGGGTGGTTTTGACAGAGCCAAGTTGCCGAAGCCATGGGACGCTATGTGTTTTATCCTCATGAAGTATTTCACCCTCGAGGGGCGCTTCACCAGGTTTTATAACTACCATCTCCCCCTGTTAAATCATTTCCACCACAATGCTAAAATTAGTTTTCCATTTTATTTGCTTTCTTCCCTAGAGCATTCCGTCCTTAGGGTTCAGGCGAAACTGGCTAAAAACATTGCTATGAAGCCTATCCCTCTTCACCAGGGCCTCATTCTCTGTTTGTATAATCATCATCTTGCCCTCGACCCCTCCAAATCCATTCCCGCTAATAGTGGGGATGGGGAGCCCTCCTCTAACCCTAAGAATATTCCTGATGTTGATGAACCCGGGCCCTCCCCTGTTCCTATCAAAACTAATGAAGTTTCCTTTTGCACTCCTGCGAAAAATCCTGTTGATACTCCAGGCCCTACAACCTCTAAGAAGGGTAAAAAGCAGAAGGTTGCTGGTGATATGAGCACTGGGAAGGCAGTGGTTGGGACCCCTAAAACCCTTAGTAGGACCTCGGTGGGACAGAGAAGTGATTCTTTGGTGAAGATTTGTAGGGAGGGGCTTTCCTCTGGAGTTCGGCGGTCAGGGTGTATTGCTGGAAACTAGCTCCTTCAGCAAAGCTCATTGACTATTTTAAGAGTGGTTCGGATGAATCCACCCGGGGAGAGGACGACAGGGATGTGGAGATTCAGGACATATCTGGTGATGATGAAGACAAGCAGGAGACGCATAATACAGGGGCTACCACGGAGGATGCTGCTGACTCTGCTAGAAATGCTGACACAGTGGGTGCCATGTTTGTGGAAGAGGCTGAGGATGCTATGGAGACTGATGATGGTTTGGGGGCTGATCTTGCAGGTCTGCGTGATCGCATTGCGAAGCTGAAATAGAATTTCTCCATTGTGCTCAGGACCTCTATTCTCCTCAACCTCTCTATGCTGAAGAATCTGGGGGTTACTATTAATATAACAATGACGATCTGGCTAAAAAAGTGGATGATATTATTAAATCTATGGTCTAGAAAGGAGAGCTGTTGGCTCCTTCGTCTTTGTGGTTATACTGTTGATACTCTGTTTCTCTGTTTTTATGACTTTCATTTTATTGGCTAGTTTTGCTGGTTTTGCTAGTATTCTGTTATGGTTGTATATGCTGATTCTGGTTTAAGGCACTGTTGATGCTTGCTGCCTTCAGGCCTCTCTATTTTTTGTAAGGGTTCGACCCCTTATTTAGCCGCCTTATATTATCAAAAACAACTAAAATAACAAGGATGAAAAGGTACTAAAAAGTTTTAATAAAAATGCAAATGGACACAAATATAAGACAAAAACCTAAAAAATAAGAAGGGGAATAAGAAATAGAATAAATCAAAAAGGAAAGGGGAGAAGTAGAACAAAAAGGAGAACAAAGGACATAAGCAAAGAATATTGAAAGAAACATCATAGGACATAAATATTCTTTGCTTATGTCCTTTGTTCTCCTTTTTGTTCTACTTCTCCCTTTTCCTTTTTGATTTATTCTATTTCTTATTCCCCTTCTTATTTTTTAGGTTTTTGTCTTATATTTGTGTCCATTTGCATTTTTATTAAAACTTTTTAGTACCTTTTCATCCTTGTTATTTTAGTTGTTGTTTTAACTCCCTTTAATGTTTTTTGTATCTTTACTTTTGTGTTATTTTTTTTATTAGCTTTATATTTTCTTGGATTTTCTTGGTATTATATAGCTTTTTAGGGTATTATATAGGCTTTGCCTTAGTTAGTATGGGTAGTCCTATGCATCTTTATGTTCATTTCTGTTTTTATTGTATGTTTTTTCTTGTGCTTGTGTGGTTTTATTTTATTTGAGTATTTACTTATTTGTATTTTCCACTATTCTCTTGCTCACCCACCCCCTCTTGTCTCTCGTTATGCATTCCTTGTCTCATCTTACTCTCTCTTTCCTTTATAAGGTCCGGTCTACTATCCAATCTATACACTGTCCTCTTCCTGATGATGGATCATTGAGCATGATCCAAAACGTTGATGCAAAAACATACACAGTTTAATCCAGAAGCACTCTACTTAATTTATATTTTGTCAAATGTCAATTAAAAGGCAGTTAAATGACGAGAGTCAGGGGTGACTGTCAAATTCCAGGCCTGAATGTCTAACTTACTTTAAAAAAACCACAATATATATTTGTCACGAGTATAATCTTTATTCTCATTGTATATTTATCAGATAATTAAGTACAGATTCCACTTTTGGAGAGCAGACATGATTTTTAAGTCCTGATAAACGGGACAAACACTAGAGCACAACTCCGGGAGCAGACTTTTCTCTAGTTTAGTCCGTCCATATAACAAATCGTCCACCCGAAATTCTTCTTCTTGTAAATTCCGGTTATTCATTGTTCTTGTTAATTACGTGTTTATGAAGAGTCATTTTTTATTGGTAATTCCGTCCATATGATAAGCAATACGGTTGGAAGTATATAATAGTTATGATAGATTTCCCCGCAATATTAAATTTGGTATATTCGTTTAAATTGTTTATAAAGCATATGTTTTCGTTGACATTGGTAAGCTAGATTCAGAATAGTATTGTACAGAGGAATACGAAATGGAACTCCATCCATCGAATTTTAGATTGCTGTGTACGCTTTTGCTAGTGATGGCTTATCTTTTGCAGGGAGGCTGTGCTTTAGGAGTTGGCGGGCACAGTCGGATGCCATCAATTCTGAGGAAGAATCGACTGCGTGGTAGTTTTCTGGAGAAGTTAAAGAGATCTGGAGTATCAAGTCTGAGTATGGCTTCGTATGAGGCATACAACTATACCCAAGTTATAGACCATTTTGGATACAGGCCAGAGAGCTATCAAACCTTTCCCCAACGATATTTCATAAACAAGTCCAATTGGGGCGGCGCTCAAAACAATTCTCCCATATTTGTATTGTTGGGTGAGGAAGTTGACATCACAAACGACTTAGACGTGGGTATCATGATAGATCAGGCTCCGAACTTCAAAGCTCTTGCGGTCTACATAGAGGTAATACTATAGTTTCTCATTAATTCCGTATCCTCTGCGTGTTATGTTACAGAATAAGTTGAGTAGGTTTAGTCATTTTTTTTTGGGCTTTTGCTTTGATAACTATGTATGTTATTAGGACTAATTGTTGTAAGCTATGTAGCACCGTTATTATGGGACGTCAATGCCATTTGGGGGAGAGGAGTGGGCGTATGCAAATGCGAGCACAATGGGTTATTTCACATCCACGCAGGCCTTGGCCGATTATGCGACCGTCATTGTCCATTTGAAGAAAACATTAAACGCTGAGAATTGTCCGGTCGTAGTGTTTGGTGGATCCTATGGTGGAAGTAAGTAGGATTTCTCTCACATGAACCAATATTCTTTGTTGGAAGTAAGTAGGATTAAATCATTGAAATGTTACTGTGCAGTGCTAGCTGCATGGTTTCGCCTCAAGTATCCGCACCTAACAATCGGCGCCCTCGCATCATCTGCACCTCTCCTTTACTTCGACGACATTACTCCCACTTATGGCTATGGTAGCGTTGTCACCAACGATTTCAGAGTATGTTCATTCATCTCTTTCAGCTTAATCTCACTCTTATTATCATTAAATTTGACTTCTGAGAATATGGCGCAGAACGCAAGCGACGTCTGCTACAGAAGAATTAATGAATCGTGGGATATGATGGACAAAATCGCGTCTAGTCCTCAAGGCTTGGTAAATCTAAGCAAACTATTTAACACTTGCGAGTAAGTAACAACAACGCAATCTTCATACCTTAATACTTGTAATCAAAATACCTTGACCGGGTATTCCTGCCGCAGAAATATTACGGATACGGGCGCCCTTTTCGATGTGCTTGAATCAATGTACAAGAGCGCAGCACAGTACAATTTCCAACGAGTTGAAAGAGTAAATACGCTACCCAAATCTTCGCGCCATACCAATTTTATTGCTTATTAACTTAGTTCTATTATGTAACCTGTGGGCTGTGCTTAATGCAGATCTGCCACGTCATCAATAGCCTACCTGGAGATGCAGACACTGTTAGTAGAATAGCTGCTGCAGCAAATTTCCGAAACGAAGACCAATGCTTGGATTTGAGTCCATTCAATTATCCCGGATGGGACTGGCAGGTCTCTGAGAATTCTTTCTTTTATTAAAACAGAATGAAATTAGGCTGCCCCAGACTAACAGCTTTTCTTGATCCGCAGACTTGCACTGAAATGGTGTTCCCAATAAGCAATCCTCCTGGCACAACAATGTTATCGCCCTCCGTCTTTGATATCAAGTCGTATTCCAGGGAATGCTACCTTAAATACGGAGTTCTCCCACGCCAACACTGGGCAACAACTGAATTCGGAGGACACGTATGTAAATTTTATTCTGCTATCCAATTTTGTTGGAAAATGTTACAGTCAAGTTACATCTTATTCAAATTTTAATTACAGTTAAACAGACACGACAATTTGGTTCGGGATTGATTTTTATTAAGATGGCCTTGGTTATAATCACCGTGCAGGACATAAAAAGAGTGTTGAGAGATTTTGGAAGCAATATCATTTTCTCCAATGGGTTAAGAGATCCATGGAGCAGTGGAGGGTATGTGAATCTTCTCCTGAGATTTCAGGCCCATTAATCTTTGTATTATTTTTTACTTCGTTGCTAATTTAGTTAATTGGGCATGTTGTGAATGGAATTTCAGTGTGTTGGTGAATATTTCTGAAAGCATTGTTGCTATCCCCACCGAAGAGGGTAAGTTGGTTCAGATTTTTATTTTGATTTTTCTTCCCCCATCAAATAGAAATACTATTATCTTAGTAGAATTGGATGTCTCGCAGGAACGCATTGTCAAGACATTGCATTTCCAAGTGCTACTGACGATCCAGTCTGGCTGAAAGAACAACGACGAAAAGAAATAATGATTATTGAAAAATGGATTAATGATTATAAAGACTAATTTAAATTGTTTGTCCCATCCAAACTGCCTTCTCCATCGAATTAAATCATTTAAAAGTGGTGATTATTGAAGCTCTTTGATGACAACTAAACGTCAACTATAATCATCCATTCTGAATTCGTATCCTTTAGCTGTTTGATATTGTTAGATCCTTGAAAGCTTGTTGCAGCTTTACATTGTAATTCACGTTGCATTTTGTGTATGGTTGACATTCTCATAAAGGGGGCGAACATTTAGACATTAAAAGAGTTCTATGTAAGAGTATTTAAAGTTGTGAATGGATAATTTTATTAGTCTAAGTATTGTATATTTATATTTTTAGTTGAAATTATTGTAGTACTGTACCAATAAAATTATTTAGATATGTGTTTATTCATCATCTCAAAAAACTTCAATTATTATTTTGTATAAATTTTGTAATACAATAATTTAAGAGATTTTCGATGATTATGTTAATATACTAAGAAAAATATTTGTGATGAAATGCGTCATTAGTCAATTTAAACATTAAGAAAATGATGATAAGGGTATAATGTAGTGATCAAGTCACAACGTTGTTGTGGTGGACACCAAGGTTCAAACTCCTATTGGATCACTGAACTCGTAGGTCATGTGCCTTTGTTGGGCTAATGTGGGCATAAAATTGTGCCTTGGCTAGGCTTGTTCTTCTTGCAAATTATGGGTCTTCGCTAGCTGTTGAGATTATAGGTTTGGACAAGGTGATAATGCCTTGGGGATTGAGGCCCTAGTAGTGGTCTCAGTGATAATGTCAATTGGTAAGAGATCCCCTTATAAGTGGTCTCTCTAGGCTTAGATTAGGCTAAAAACTTGAGATTACCAAATCTAAACAATTTAGAAATTATGAAAAAAATATTTTCTCTCCAGTATAAATATCAATTTTAAAGTTACTCTACTTTCTAAAAATCCTATCAATTAAAATCATATGGTCTTTGTATATCTAGAAGAAATGATCATTATGCAACTTCATAGAAGATTGTGTCATTTGTTATTATGTAATTAAATTAAAATGTTCTCTCAAAATAGACACAAAACTAAATAGAAATAAACATAATTGTACATATTTCTACATTACAATTTAATATATTAGATTTTGTGACTAATATGTTATCACTAAATTAGGGACATAATTGAGATAAACTTAATATCAATTGTTCATATTATAAATATGATAAGACACATCATTGTTGATTCACCTTCAATTTCAACATTACATAACATTCATTCTCATATACTCTTGACTAATTAGTTAATGATTTTTCCATAATCCAAAGGGAAAGCATCCAACATGTATTTAAAGTATTTACTAGGAATTTTTGAGTGTTATCAAGTGAGAGAAATACTAAAATGCTAATTACATATAGCACCCATAAAAAAACATCATTTATGATGGAACATTAAATTTTCATTATAATTAACTAATTAGAACTTTAAATAATCAATTTGAGCCATGAATTTTTTCAAGCCCTTTTGAAGATGAATTTTTGTTGATTAATTTCTAAGTCTATTTATCCATAAGAACTCAAGCAAGAACATACTACTTTGTTCTCTAGATCTTATTTTGCATAAAATAATTCAATAAATCTATTGGATTCCATATCTATGCATATGCAAACTTGTATTGAAGATATGTTAATATCTAAACATATTTTTGTGTAATAGCCATCAAATTTCCATAGTCCATAATGTTATTGAAGCACTCAAGAATAATATCTTTGTGTATTTGCACAATATTCATGAGAATCATCTTTTGTTGTGGGAACAAAAGCATACATCGAGCCACCACATAATAGAGCAGTCATACCAACCTAGTAAACCAAAAATGTCATCCATACTCTTTGAAAAAAGAAATATTGCTATGTTACATGGAATGACATATTATGGATATTGAACATATGGTGGATAACATTTTACAAGAGACTTTTACATAATCTATTAATTAGAGCATATGCCCCATATTACAACACATCATGTAAAAATATTTCTTTTCCATGCACTTTTTGATATGACATGTAATAATATAATTACAAAAGCCAAACAAATCCTACAAAACAAAAACAAAAACGTAAAACTTACATCACAATTACTTTCTTTGAAAAAAACACTTCCAAAGGATAATGAAGATTTCACCATACAGTATAAAGATACAATAAGAAAAAGGAAACATTTGCTAACTTAACTTTTGTCCATGCATGCTCACTTCTAGGTATGTTTAGGCTATGAAACAATACATTTCTTTCATTCAAAATAATTCAAATTATTTATATGTAAAATAATTTGAAAGAATTCATTGACCTTTTTGATGAGAGTATTTCATGCTTGCATAAATAATTCCACACTATGTAGTATTTCTTATCTAGAAATCTTTACCTAGTCATAGTTAAATTTTAGTATTTTTTACAAAATGTTTGTAGGCACATTCTCCTTCTCCATTGTAGAATACATACTTTTAATGGTTGAAAAAAGGATATCCAAATCTATAAAATTGTAACACCCTCCATGGAAAAATAAGCCTTTGTTTCTTAAAAACTTTTAAAAACTCATGAAAATAACTAAAAGAATTAATAAAAATATTTCTCCAACCATTGAGAGGGAGAGGTAAGGAGATATAATGCCTTCATGGTTCAATAAATGATAAAGATCCTTTGTCAAGAAAAAGCCTCCATCACCTAATACATCAATGAAAATAGCTAACTAGATAAATTATTCAAAATCTTGCTCTCCAACTAATTTTTAGAATATAATCCCAACCACTGGTAATAAATATTGTTGCATACGATCTCTTGTTATAAAAAATAGTGTCATTTCCTCCTAATTCATAAGACTTATACAAAGGACAAAATAATACCCTCTCCTTTCTCCATTTAACTCTCTCCATACTTCTTTATATCATCATTAGTATTATTGTTCATTGTACATACATCTTCTATAATGCATAGATATTGTTTTTATCTTTATTTGGTAGAAAATAATTACATAACATCATACCTAGGAAAAAGGGAGTATATTGGTTTAATTTTCTTAGTAGTCACTCTATTTTTGTGTGTAAGAGCAAAACCTATGCTTTAAGAAGAACATATATACTGCTAGGTGTTAAAAAGAGAGAGAATGATTAGCATGTGAAAACTAGGTCAAACCTCTCCTTCCATACACATAACACTCAAAATATGAACCAAGCTCAATCACTATGAAAGGATTAAGCTATAGGTATCCTATTCCTCTACTATTGTATATAAAGAGATGTTTCAACTAGGTTTTCACAAGCCCTAATTAACTTTACCAAATCAAACCCTAGTTATAAGATATGTGTAGACAGAATGATTCAGGTAGTAGAAAACTACAAAATGATTATAGAAATACAGATAGAGGACAACAATGACTGTGCACCTAGATTTTGAAGGCTTGGTGGACTAGGGCACCCCCTATAATGTCCTAAAACTTTCCCTGTTACCAAACTATCTATACTAGGCACCTGAGTCTTTGATGAAGGTTCCAGATCTTGGATCTGAGGGTCTGATAGACTAAGGTGCCTACTAAATCATCCCTATACCTGTCTGATGACAAATTTGCACCTTCCATAGCTATGGTGACAATAATATGTTTTTACTCTCAGGTCATTTCTTTCAAATCTTCCTGAATCTCACTTGCACAACAAAAAGAAGGAGAAGGTTGTGGCTATATAGGAGTTTTCCTCAGTCAAACCTCATCTTCAGTATTCCTATCTCAAAAATAGCCAATGTCAAAAGATGCAGATGTGTGTGCTCAGAAACCCTATGTGAGCATAAAAAAATGCAAGATCCTAAATGTTGGTGTAATTAAATATTTAATTACACTTTATTATGTTGACTTAGGGCTAATTTTAGTCTTAGGTTATTATTAAGACATATTAGGGTTTTCTAACTTGCAAATATAAAAGTAAGTTCTCACATGTAATTCATTAATTGCATCCATATTTTGCAATTGCTCTCCTCTATGCTTTTTTTCCTTGTAGAAGGTTAATCCTAGGTTTTGTAGGTGATCTTGGTGGCCTAAGTCAACCAATGACTCTCACATGGTATCAAAGTGGGAATGGTATGGTTGCAAACCTATTCTTTTATCAATTTCATTGAGCATAGCTTTCATTGTGCATAACTGGTTCAACAAAGAGGCATTATTCACTAGTTTTGGTAGAGTTTTACTCCTCTAGAGCTGATCAAAGGCATTTTTTTGGATTCTTACTATGTGAGCTTTTTGCAGGGTGTGGAAAGAAGTTTTTTCCAATCTAAGGTAGTTTTTCCCTGGTTTTTGGAAGTCTTCCTTGTTGTGAGGAATTACAAACGGTAGCAGGGTCATCTTTCTTACAATAGAGGTTTGTTCTTCCTGTGGGCATGTGTTTTCAAGAAGAGAAGGTGTTTTTGTGTTTGGGGGGTGTTTTCTTTGGTACAACATCCTTTTTTAGCAAGCCTGCCCCCATTTGAAAGCCTCTGGGCCTTTTTCATCTTCCATAGCAGCAATAACACTCTCTACCACAATGTATCTACCCTCCACATCAACACAAATCCCACCACATCAGCCACTTCACCCAGGTTAAAGGATTTCACCCAGCAGCCTTCGGCCAAAGAGGAGTTTTTTTTGCAACTAAAACCTTTTTTCTTAAAAAGGAGGCATTTTTTCTTTCTCTGAAGAAGTTTTGCATCTCCAAGCATTGAAAGAAGCAAATCAGAGGTATTTTTGCTTCAAAATTGACTGATTCTTTTAAGAATTTTGCCTTTTTTTAAATTTTTATTTTTTCTAAAATTAGGGGTTTTTCTAAAGAAAAAAGTTATATTTAAACTTGTCTTAAAAAGATTTTTTTAGAAAAATCTAAGTTTTTTTAGAAAAGCTATATTTAGACCTATTTTTTAAAAATCTTAAAAAAAAACAAATTTCTCCTCCTTGTAAAGTTTATTTTTGTTCAAATATTCTTTGGCAAAATAAACTCAAAGAGCATTTAGAAATGTGTAATAGGCAATTTTTCCCAAACACTAGTTATAAAGTGCCAAAATCAAGGGGGTCACATTGAAATAATAGGAATTTGTCTCAGTGTTGAGTGGTTGTCTTTTCTTTCCGTATTTGTTCAAATTTGCAATACGGATTCTTATCAGGCTATTTCACCGTTAACCCCATTTAATTATAATGATTGGAATTTCAAAATCCATCTTATGTTGAAAAATAAAGGGTTATACAGGGTTAAAATGGGCACTAAAATGAGACCACCTGATGATGACATTAAAGTGAAATGGTTTAACAAGTGTGACCAGACCTTTGTTTATGTCTTAGCATCTCTCCAGAATTATTGTTTCATGTTCAATCTTTGTCAACCCCCAATGAGGTATGGCTCACTCTTGAGAAGCTCCTTTGTAAGGTAGATGAGATGAGAGCTCATGAGGTAGAGAATCAGTTAATCAGTTTGAGTTTGAGCACATTTAACACACTAGAAGACATTTTTACCAAGTTTAAATCTATCAGGTTGCAATTAAAAGAAAGATGAATTGATAAAAAGGATGACCAACTTGTGCTTTCAATTCTCTCCAAGTTAGGAGTTGATTATTCTATGTTTGTATCTACTTTCTACTCCACTAAAAGAGCTCTTGGAGCCATAGAAAATGCCATCCTTAGATAACCTCATTGCAAACTTAACTAGGGAGCAAGATAAGTTAATACACATGGGTACCCTAAATGTATCAAAACATCAATCTCTCTTCGCTGGGAATAGGGAACATAATGCTTCAAATAAAAAAGTGGAGAAGAATAAAGAAGACAAGGAGACAAAGAAAGTATAGAAACCTAAGACATCTAAAAGTCACATAGAAACTTCATCCAAACATGGAAAACCTAAATAGGATAAAGTTTAGCTTTCCTACTGTAAGAAGACAGGGCATGATGAACACAATTGTATGAAGAAAAAGGTTGATCACCTCACTCATCTCTTAGATAAAGAGCAACATAGGTATACCTAAATCGTTCAAAGTATCCTCATCCACCCTAGAAACTTCTAAGTCAAAAGGTAAAGAGAAATTTAAGGGAAAGGCTCTTGTTGCAGTTGGTTCTTTAGCACCTTCATCAGCTCCATCTTGGATGATTGAATTAGGTTCTTCACACCATATGGCTTCTTCATAGGTTGAGTTTTCTTCCATAGAACCTTATAAACTATCTAACATCACTTTGGTAATGACACACCAGTAACAGTTGCAGGGAGAGGGTCTTTTAAAATGGGGGGACATTTACTAATGTTCTTTGTGTACCTTCACTTTCAACTAATCTCCTATTAGTGTATCAGACTGCTCACATAGCGAAGGGCATGCGAGTTGAGTTTACTCCAGATTTAGTTGAGATCAGAAAGTTGCATAGTAACAACTTAGTGGCTTTGGGAAGGGTAGATCACCACACTAGGTTATACACCTTCTCACACTTTGTCCCTGATAATTTTCCTTCTGACCATCCACAACATATTCCTAAGGTAGAGTTTTCTTCTTCCAGTTTTGATAGTGAGGACAGTGATGGGGTGCCATCTCCATCCATCTCAAGGCTCATTTTGGAGGATGAGGATTCAACATCTGACTCACCGACATTCAACTCTCTTTGGGCTAGATACCCACTTCAGAGTGCAAGTACTAGGTTACAGGACCCAGTTGGTGGCTAGCTTCCATTGTCACATTACAGGGATCATGCTTTCTATGCCTCTGCTCATGAGTTCAGTGTTTTTCCTTTGAGATTTTCCAGTGATTCATTACAACAGGGTCATATTTAGGATTCACTTCATTGGGACACACTTCTACTAGACATCTCTTGGTTGTTTGTAGAGTCTCACATATCAAATCTTGATGACACCTTCAAGGATCTCATTTTTTTGTTTGATGACAATATACATTCACTTACTTTTACTATAGAGTTCAAAGAGCCTTCACCGAGGGCTTCTAGTGATTCTTCATAGGACATCTTGTGGGATGTTTTTTTGTAGCCACATGGCATGCATTGAAATTCCACATCCATACATTAGTTCTTTGGATCCTATTCTTCATCAGTCTTCATATGATATTGATAGGTCACTTGTTTCAGTTAGGCTTGAGCCTCCTGATTTAATTGTGACTCATTTCGACATCAGCATGACATAATTTGAGCAGTATTATAAGATAGGATACATCATGAGACTTACCACCTCACCTTGCTTTTTTGAGCATTCACCATTGGATTTGTTTCTTCCTAAGGGGAGAAACTTCATTTACCACAAAAGGATCATTTTTAGCATTCATACACGTGCATTCTCTTTTGGCATAGGGGCTACTTAATTGTGGGGGGCTACATAGTCTCTTTTACTCTCCTATGGGGGGTTCATATTTGCATCATCACAGTCAGAGTGACACATTTCTAGCCTTGGTACAGAGTTATCATCCTTGAGGAGGCTTCCTAATCTTCATTTTCTTTTCTCTCTTTTGGAGGGAAGTTTTTTCCCATAGGGTTTTCTTCCTTTCTCTGCTTTATGAGAGATTGCATTGTATTTAGGCCTAGTTGTTATGACCCATCTTCTTTCCTCACTAAAGTTTTTCTTAAGGGGGTGTTAGTGTTATTAAGCTCACTTAGTTGACTATATTTAGCTATGCAAAATTTAGGTGCACTTGTGCTTTAATTAGAACATCTATGTTTAGAATAGGTTTCTAGCTCAGCTTATTTTAAGTTAAGTACATGCATGTTTTTCATTTCACCCTAAGTTTACACTTAAGGGGGTATTGGTGTAATTAATAATTTATTTACACTTTATTAAGTTGACTTAGGGATAATTTTAGTCTTAGGTTATTCTAAAGTCATATTAGGGTTTTCTAACTTACAAATATAAAAGTAAGTTCTCACATGTAATTCGTTAATCTAATTCATTAATTGCATCCATATTTTGCAATTACTCTCCTCTATGTTTTTTTTTTCCTTGTAGAAGGTTAATCCTAGGTTTTGTAGGTGATCTTGGTGGCTTGAGTCAATCAGTGACTCTTACACTAAATGACTCGAGCATAAAGGAAATAGATCCACACAATGTTTCACTCAAGGAAACAACTTCACCTCGAGGAGATGATATCAATGAGTACTTGTAGAACAAGAAGGCGATGCGACCATATCTGCGGAGGATTCCAAAACTCAAGTTGGAGGATTCAACCCTTCCGTCGATCATACAAAAGGATTCAAAAACCTTAGGAAGAGAAAGATAGACTCAATATCTTGATTTCTAATCTTCACAACATGATAGAAAAGATCCAAATATTCAATGAGCTTCAACGCTTTGCAAACCTTCAATAGAAATTGTAGTAGAATTTTAGCATAACAAGATTGCATAATAGTTGTGTGTGATAAAATGATTTTGACTTATCTTTAAATATCCAACCTTAGAAATGAAATAAATATAAATAAAAGGTAGACATCGTGCGAGAAGTAAAATTTTTAATTCAGAATCCCAAAGCACATGACATCAACCAATACCAAAATAAAATTCGGGTCTCAAGGATTAAGGTAGGAGTAGGGTGATTGGCGTCCAAGTCCAACCCCCAAATTTCACTCTAGATTATGGTTAAGGGTTCCCTAAATTTCTAGAATCCATAGTTTCTTTCTGGGTTTTGTCAGAAATTACTAAAAAACATGACATTTCCTCGACGGGATATGCGTAAATTAGGTTCTAAATAGGTCCAATGATGAAATGGGTTGAGGGACACCAAAAAGGAGGAGCTAAACTTATTGAAATTGTGGTAATCCATGCAAGAGTACAATTTACGACATAACATTTATCCCCCACTTTAGTGGCCATATGAAACTAAAGGAAAGTAAATATTGTAATTATGAAAAGGATACCCAAAATTATTTTGTAGAGGAAGTTGAATGTTTCCAAGTGAGAGGAAGAAGCCCCTGATATACAATCTTGCAAGATTACAAAGGTTAGGAACTACAACTTGGAAAGAAAGATATATTAGATCAAATCAACATGCAAACAACAAACGAATGAGTCACTCATAAATACTAAAGGGGTGAGATATGAGACATGATTAGGGTCAAAATCATGGGAGATATATGTCTCCCTGTGTTTGTGCTTGCTTAGTCTGAAAAGGAGAAACAAGGTGGTAATCTTTGACACACCAATTTCAAAGAAAACTTGATGAAAGATGTTTCAGTAATCTTTGACACACCAATTTTTTTTGTGAGGGGGAATTGGCCTCCTACAAACTCGGGCCTCACCCTTCATCTTCAACCAACAAAGATACAATGGTTTATTAAAAACCAATAATCCTTCAATTCAATTTCTCCTAATTTTTAAACTTGTCCCTACCCCCCAAAAAATGCATTTTATATCATAGTTCTTTTTAGACAATTAAAATGCCTATTTTAATATAAAAAAACATAATTCTAAATGATTTTTTTACAAAATAACAAAATTTAGAAGCCCATGAATTAGGGAAAATGGGGGGAAAAGAAGCAGAGGTGGCCAAATAGGAGGGAGATGGTGGTACTTGGATGAAGAATGGCATCTAGCAACCTAGGATTGTAGCAGGGTCTCCTTACACACTAAGCAGGGAGTTTAGACTTTGATTTCCCCTTCACTGTGGACGTTTGGGCAGAAATCCCCAAAAAAATGTAGGGCTATTCAAGTTGGGGTTTCTGCACTCAATAGTGCATAAATGACTCTCCTTGTAGGTACCATAGGTGAATTGCTGCAAACAAGGGCATTCTACCACACAAGTGTCTAATTTCGACGCCACATAGTGTTAGAGTTGACTCCTAATCTGACCAACCTCCTCACCTATACATTTTTCAGGTTCTGTTTACAATATTTGATTTCCTATGTAATCGTCTCTAGAGCTGATTTTGGTTTCAACATGGTATTAGAGCAGTTCTAAGCTCATTTTCTAGTTTGGTTCAAAGGTGCAAAGAACATTAAAATTTTCTAGTTGAGGGTTTCAATTGTTGCTCTAATACCATATTAGAATGAAGGATTGACTAAGAGAATGTTGGCATCAAATCAGAGTCAACTGATAATGATCAAGCATATACATATAGGTGTAGAGTTTGAGTCACTTCAGGAGTCGACTCATGCACTCAAGTAGTGATAGCAAGAAGGTTTCCACAAAGCAGAAAAGGAGTGCCAACATGTATCTTAGATGAGTTTGATGGACTCTCCAAGTTGACACATAACCAACTAAGGTGGCTTAAAGCCATGTGTAAATATATTACTTAGGCTAAGTAAGTAATATCAATGTTTTGCACTAACAAAACATACTTGAATCTTCAAAGCTTTGTATTCAAACTCAACCAAAATGATAGTAACCTACATATTTACTATAGCTATGAGTTAGATGATGATTTAGTATCCTACAGACATTGTTTCACCACAATTCCTACCAAAATCATTTAGAAATCTCCCTACAAAAATAGACGAGCCTCTATCCAATAGATCTCTTTCCACAATAATCTTGAAGCCTTCTTTTCTTATGCCTTCTCTCTTGTATTCCAACTAAGACTCTCGATTTCTCCTTCAATTTTCCCCCTCCTCTCCAAAATCACCATTCTCTATTTGATAAAGATTGATTTCCACCTCCCCATTGATTCTCCACTAGCCACCTCATGATAAATAAAGAAACTGCCAGCATAAGACATTTCCCTATCCACCAAGAATTTTCAAATGTTGAATGTGTAGCCTCCTTCCTTAATATCCACCAACTTAAATTAAATAAAATCTAATATCTCTAGCATGGCTACTATTCCAAGTAACTTCAACCTATTTTGGAAGTCGTGAAGAAATAAACTTCGATTCACTCAATATTTGTTGCCTCACCTTCATGCTAAATTTGGATACTTAGGAAGGGCTCCCATGGAGCTACTAGAGGATCTTTTTTTATGGAGCAAGGGGCTTCATGAAGCCAAGAACAATGCTACTTCATAAATTATAATCTTTTCCTCCAAACTAGGAGCCCCCATTTTTTATTTTGTTGATTTTGAGCAAGTGCATTTGAGGTGGGGCTGAAACTTTCATCCACCAACTTAGGGATTTTTCTAATAGTTTTTAGATTCCTTCCATTTAATTTAGGAAATATTTTGGGGGGAACTTTTTTTATTTGATCATTTTTAATCTTTTTCTTTGTAGGTCATAAAAAAATCTCTGCTAAATCATTTAGCATTAAAATAAAAACCTCATAAGACCGTCTTTCATAAATTTTAGAGCTTAAAGTTTTAAGCCTACCTGCAACAACAAAATTCATGAGACCGCTTGTTTTAAAATGCTCCTAAAAATTTTCAGCAACACTATTGAGATAATTTAGGAAACCCCTGTCTATGGGACCGCAATCTTAGTCCAAAAATATCATAAAGAGAATAATTTTACTTAGAAATGCGAAAACAAAATCAAGAAAAAGATCAAAACAACAAAAATTAGACACAAGTGACTAGCACCATGTTATGCTCCTGCATCTAACTCACCATGTAAGAAAAATGTTCCATATGTTTAAAACTTTAAACATTTGGAGAATCTTAGGACTGAAATCCCATCTTTGCATTTGATCCAGAGAATCTCTTCATCCTTCTTTAATCATTTATTATACATCTAAACACTCATTTACTCCTACACTTGTCTCTCCTTCATAATAAGGATACAAATCTTTCATTTTAAAAATTGGTGAAATATTTAGTCCTTCTGGAAGCTCTATCTCATAAACACCTACTACAAATTCCTTCAAGGCCTAACATGGTCCTAGTACCTTCCATTTTAACTCAACATGAATCCCTTCTTTAAATCTCTCCTCCTGTACATGAGCAAATATCAAATCCCCAACTTGAAATTTATGTGTTTTACTCTTGTAATCAACATGTTTAGTGTCCTCTCTTGAGTGATCTTTCACCTCCTTAATTTTTTTTTGCTTACCTTCAATACCATTTCTTTCCTTACCATTTGGAATTTTCAACTGACTTGATCCATGTGGATTACTCCTACCTTCCCTTACTACCTTTGAACAACAATTATTTCTCTATGCTCAAACATACTATAGGGTCGCTTTTTATTTCAAATTTTTCCTTCAATGAGATTAAAGTAAATTTATTTCCATCCTTCACAATGCTATACATACTTTTTCTTCCATCATAGATAGCCTCTCTATCAAAGTGCCAGGGTCTATCCAAGAGAATGTGATGAGCATCCATGGGTATTAAACACACATAATTTCATCTTTTTAGTTACCAATTTGAAAATTAACTAAGCACTGCTCACTTACAATTAATTGATGTCCCTTTTGTAGCCATAATACTTTGTATGGGTTTGGGTGCTTAAGCTTCTTCAAATTGAGTTTCTCCACCATTTCTTGAGAGACTAAATTATTTGTATTTCAACTGTCCACAACTACTTTGCACCATTTTCTACCTGATTTAGACAATGTCTTAAATAAATTTCTTTGTTGTTAAGGTTTTTTTTCTCCTTCTTCAATTTTAGTAACACTCTCTTGAACATTAGTGATTCTCCTTGTTTTGGTTCTTCTATATGTTGAGGCAATGCAACACTTTCTACATCTTCTTGTGCAACATTATTTCTAGCCAAACTCTTTTTACTATTGTCTTTTTGTATTTGAGGACATTCAATTGTCCTATGCCTAACTTCTTCACATTGGTAGCATGATCCTATAAAACCTCTTCCTTTACCTCTTCGATAATTAATGCTTCCTCTTGAGAAATCTCCTCTTCCTCTTGTAAGTTGATTGAAATTATTATTTTGTGAAGTACCAATTTCTTATTCACATGCTTGTGTTTCTCTACTACTATTTGCTTATTCTTTTCCAATAGATGACCTTCCTCTTCCTCTAGAATTATTTTGTTATCTTCTAGACAACTTCTCTTCTACCTATAAAGCACATTGATAAACTTCCTCCATGATTCTAATGTTTAGCAAACTAATTCATCTTGGATGTTAAAATGTAGTCCATTTACATACTTTGCTATCCCTTTTGGATCATCTTCTATGTGCCCAACCCTTATAATGAGCTTCTAGAACTCCTCAGTATATTCATTTACATTTGCTTCCCTTTATCTCAAGTTCTGTACTTTTGAATAAACTCAACTGATAATCTAAAGCTAAGAATTTATCCTTTAGTTTTGAGATCATTTTACTCTAAATTTTAATTTTCTCTTTCCCTTTTCTTTGACTTTTTGTTTGTATAAAGTCCCACCATAAAGTTGCATGGCCTTTTAACCTTGTGCAAGCAAATTTAACCTTCCAGGATTCTTCTATAGTTTCATAGTCAAAATATCTCTCTGTCTCAGTTATCTAATCTATGAGTTCTTCACTATTCAAGCTTCCATTGTAATAAGGCATAGCTAACTTAGGAGTGCTCCCAATCTTCATGATGGATCTGAGAAATATGGTCTCGGAAACATCCTCCACTTCTTTTTCATATCATTGAGCTTCCTGAGTCACCTTTCCCACTTCATCACTCACATCTTCTAGATGAACTCCCCTCCTTTGGGTTGTCTCTATTGCAGCCAATCTTGCATGTTTCTCCCTCATTCCTTGAGCTAAATCTGTAGTCCTGGGTGCTCCTACTCTACCATGCTATCTATCAACACCCCACCTAAAGTCTATTTGCATCTAACATCTTTCCCAACACTAACAGAGCTCTTTTCACACTCAACCCAAGGAAAGACCTTGCTCTAATACCAATTGATATAGTGCAAAACCAAGGCCCCAATTAAGGGTTGTTGGTTCAGGCAACTCACCCAAAGAGGATAAGGAAATTTCAAGAACAAAAGAACAGAGCTTAAGAAAGATAATATTCAAATTATAAAGAGTTTACATTTTACTATTTAAATACCGATGTGTACAATTAATCAGTTGTTAACTTTCATTACATACACTCTTTCAAAACCTCTCACACAACAAGATTCACTTACTGGACCATATTTGTTAGAAAAACATTGACCTAGATATCAGAACAGACAAATAGATGACTTTACTAAAACTCATGCTTCCTTTCAACTAGACATTACAAACATACTTGAATCTTCAGAGCTTTATATTCAAACTCAATCAAAGTTACGACAACCTATAGATTTATGCTAGCTATGACTCAGATGATGATTTAGTATCATCTAGACATTGCTTTACCACAGTTCCTACCAAAATCATTCAGAAATCTCCCTTCAGAAATAGACAAAAAAATCTATCCAATAAATCTCTTTTCACAAAAATCCTGAAACATTCTTTTCTTATGCCTTCTCTTCTATTCCAACTAAGGTCATCAAGAGGCTCGGTGCAGGGGACAATCACAGAAGAAGAAAAGAATGTTAATCCGGGTGTTTTAGAGTATGTTTTTGTCCTTTTGTTTTTGGCTGGGAGCCTTAGCTCACTGCTATAACGGTTGATTTCGTTTATCTTTTATTTTTACTTCTGCAAACTTTTCTTTCAGATGTAGTGAGCTCGTTTCATTAATACAGTATAGGTGTATGCTTACACTTTTTAATTAAAAAGAAGACTCCATTTCTCCTTCGATTTTCCCCCTGCTCTCCAAAATCACCATTCCCTATTTGATAAGGACTGATTGTCACCTCCCCATCGATTCTCTACTAGCCGCCCCATGATAAATAAAGAAATGGCCAGCTTAAGATATTCCACTATCGACCAAGAATTTTTAAATGTTGAATGTGTATCCTCCTTCCTTAATAGCCACCAATATAAATTAGATAAAAGCTAATATCTGCAGCGTGGCCACTATTCTAAGTAACCGCCACCTAATTTAGAAGTCATGAGGAAATAAAATTTGATTCACTCCATATTTGTTTGCCTCCCCTTCATGCTAAAGTTGGATACTTAGTCAAAAAGTGTCGTTTTGGAGAATAATTTTACTCAAACATGCTAAAATAAAATTTGAACAAAAGATCATAACAAAGAAAATTAGGCCCGAGTCACTAGCACCCTGTTATGCTCCTACATCATAGAACTTTTTGATATTTTGGTAGCGTTAGGCCATAAAAACATAATGGAATTTTAGATTGTAATTGATGTTGATTGTGTGTACGAGAAAATTTTAGATTGTAATTGTTGTTGCATTGTGTACGAGAACACTCATTATGCAAAGCAATACATTAGATATTTAAAGAGTCGAATTCAGTTATAATATTTGTAAGATGTGTAGAATGAATAAAGTTTAGTGTTTTTTTTTTTTTTTTTTTGGCTTCTCTATTCATTTACTTTTTTAGATATTTTATCCTTGGAATTATAATGGAGTATTTAATAATATGAAAAGTAAAATATATCTTTAGGTATGAAGGTTAGAGAGTAATTATATTAATATTTTTTCCGTAGGTATTGGGGATAAAGTGTAAAATGGATCAGAGTTATTATTAAGGGATGGAAAGTTGGGTAAAATATATTAAATTTATAATCCCTCAGATTATAATTGATTATTTAATAATGGAAAAAATAAAATATATCTCGAAGTATGAAGGGTTTAGAAAGTAATTATATTAATATTTTTTTGCAGGTATTGGGGATAAAGTGTAAAATGGGTCAAGGGTTATTATAAAGGGATGGAAAGTTGTGGAAAAAATAATAAATTTACATCTCTAAACATTTAGCATTCATGATTCCAAGAAGAGGGATTGCTAATGCTATTTATATAGGGATTATATACATATTTATTTATTCTTATGTGGATGAAATGATGAAAAGTGTTTGTACACCACACAAGAGATACATGCTTGATTAAAAAACACATAGATTTGATCTATATGTACACATTGTAGGATAATTTTTAAAGGTAAATGGGAAATGACTCCTATGTATTTGATATATGTACACATAGAAAAGTGTTTGTACACCACTTGAGGGGTGCCATACAACATATTTAGAAAAACAACCTTTACTTTCTTCACCATTTTATTATTTTTGGATATTAATAGACATTCTTTAAATGATTGCAACCTAATAGAACTAAAGACAATTTTTTACTTTTTGAGTAGATAATTTATAATTTCTTGATCTCAACATGTAAATGAAGTCAAACATGATCACTTGTTCACATCAAATAGTTACTTTTTAAGTTATATATTTTACTTTAGGGATCAATGTCAAATTATTATAGTATAAAAATATTTTTAATATATTTTATTTTATTTATCTCATATGGAAATTTATTCAAGACTTTTCATTTCAATATGGTGTGATAGTGGTGGTAATGAAATGTTTCAATTGCATATGTCATAATTTAACTAGAAATAGTTGTACAAAAATGTCATTAAAGAATAGGCACCCAAGATATATATATATATATATTATTAAGAATAGTGTGTTAGAAGGGATATCAAAAAATAAGATGTGGTAGTAGAAATGAAATTAGGAGTATTATTTAAGACTCTATAATCATAAGTTATATAGAATAAGTTTAATAAGAAAATGATCCATGGTGTTGTCTTAATGTCTAATTTAAAAGATCATAGTGTAAAATAAACCTTGTCCTAACCATTTAACCAATTTAGTCAATATGGATAGAACCCAATTTGGATCATGCCATTTTCAACTATGTGTCTTAATGTCTAATTTCAAAGATTATAGTACACAAGTTAAGTGAACTAAACCTTGTCCTAACCATTTAACTAATTTAGTCCATATGGTTATATCTTAACTTGGATCATGTCATTTTCCACGATAATACCTTAATGTCTAATTTGAAAGATTATAGTATAAAAGTTAAATGAACTAAACCTTGTCCTAACCATTTAACCAATTTAGTTCATATGGTCAAAACCCAACTTGGATCACATGCCATTTTCCCTACTAAGACATAATTTTGTTTATGTGATCTTGTTTCTCCCTACATAAGAAATTCTAATCATGCCCAGTAGCTTATGCATAAACTTTTAATTTCTCACCTAGGATTACATACTTGTAGACAAATCCTAGGATGTTCTAATATTGTCAAGAAGAATCCTTCAAGCAATTATCTAAGCAGTATCATAAGTAGTATCATAAGAGAAATTCGATAGCATTTCAAATTAAAATTACAGACATAAAAAGGGTATTTGAACTACTTGTGAAAATTTCTCAAAATAAAAATATACAAAATGTGGAAGCATGACCAAGGCACATGAACTGTTTCTCAAAGTGTTATAAAAAAATGTAATCTAATAAAATGATATGATTGTAGGATATACACAAAATAGTTTATAATTTTTTTAATTAAAAAAATATTTACCCATTCGTGCAGACTTAATTCCATCGGTCTTGTCCATGCCAGGAAATAGATTGGCCATCTTTCAGCCCTTATAGCTCCTTCAATGAGGCGGATGTCATCGTCGCCACGTTGCATAAAGGAATATACTCAATATCACACCTCGTCCCACACATCAAGAAGTGGTGACGCCATCCATGTCCCCGAGAATCCAACCTATTTAACCACTTCTCAGCAACTTTACCTTTCATTCTTCACAAGCTTCTAGCCTCCCTTTCATCTGGTCCCTCAGTAGCTTAATAATGGTGACATGGGAGACAAACCCACGCGTCCTCCTCCTGTCTGTGGTAGGGAAACCCACTTATCTAGGTGTGGTAAATACACTATATATGAGGGAAATCTTTGAAATCGACTGGAACAATGTGGAGTTTACGGTTCGATGTCTACTGGGTTACTACCTCTTTCAGTCTGTAGATAGGCAAGTGAGGGGGTCAGAGATTGCTTCGACGTTTATCTCGAATCTATTCGATATCTTGTAGGATTATGAATATGTGCAGGCCATAGGCTTTAGTTTAGTTCACTATTCCTTTCTCAGTTCAGAACAGTGGAGAACAGAGATGGAGGATTACGATTTCCAAGAGGGGTCAGCTCCTATCAGAGGAATCTTCGATAGATATCTTTTGCAGACTTCTCATCATGCAGCCTATGTATATAACACCATGCAAAGGGGATTCTGGGTTGACTACTATAACGTGCTCAATAGAGCTCTCAATACGTATCACTTCTAACTTTTGGAGGGGAAGACTGACAGGGTTAAGGAAGTTTTCATAGTGGTGAGATTCCTCTGCTACCATGCTCTAGACCTAGCCCCCGATCCCCCATGTGCTCCAGGAATGCAAGCGTTCGCTCTTCCCTTTGCCATGCCACCTCTAGAACATCACCATGGCTCCAATTTAGACTAGGTCGTCTGGTGTGCCATTGTAATTGGTTTTTTTTTTTCGTTGTTTTGCTACTTCTCCTCACAGGCAGTTCCCGCCTTTACGTTTGTAAGGTCCAGGCCGTAAAAACCTAGTTTTTGTGTAATTATGTTCTTTTTAATTTAGTATAGGTGCTCCGCCACCTTTCTTTAAAAACATTTACTCTTCAAAAAGTTGTCTTTTATTATTAATAAACTCACAAATTATAAAGGAAGTTGCCATTATTATTGAGTTGTAAAAAAAAAATAGAATGAAAAACATGAATGCATAGACTTGTAGATTCACACTTGGGAAACATATTTTGAATTTGAGAGATTTAATTTACATGAACCTTTCGGTGCCAATAAGCCCTTTAAAGTAGTAAAAAAACCTATAAAAATGATTAGCATAGCTTCTATTTGGTTTTGATACAATATTAAAAACCAAAGAAATGTATCATAGTCTATCCTATTAAGTTTCCATTTTCTTAATGTAAAGAAACTATGATGCATATTTTCTGGAATCCCTGTTTGTCAAAAAATAATGGTTTGTTGTGTTTAAAAATCTGCTTGCCATCTTTGAACATCAATCAAATTTGAAAGATGCTTTATTAGGATTTGGTTTACATAATAACATGATAGTCGATAGTTGATTATGTGAGACAAAGCATTTTATTTCATTTACAGAAGACTAGATGTATAGTAGTATTTTCTAAGATCAAAACTTTCATTTTTGTAGTTACAGGGATTATCCAAAAAATATGTGAAGATTGTCTACCAATGTAATCAAATCAAATCACAAATTTAACAACTCCTAAACAAGAGTGCCTTGAACACAAATCAAATAGGAAGAATTTTGAGATGGATGGAGTGATTGGAATTGTGGATAGGATTTGTTTTGATAGATAAGGAGTTTAGGATTGCTTTTTAATGACTAGTTTTGATTAGTCCCTTTCAACAAATCGTAGAAAAGGATACTTGTAAAGTGTAATTTATTGATGTGCCTAGGGGATCTATTGTGTTGCAAGGTGTATCTAAGATAATATGGAGATTAAATTATATTTCTTTGTGCTGCTAAAGGATAAATTTTTGTACTCAAGGAAAATTCAAATATTTTTCAATCCAAGAGATAACTTGTTTCAGTTGGTTTCTTTAGTCTTTTTGGTATTTTTACACTTGTGATGGTTTTTGGATGAACTTATTTGCATTTAGAGTGTTCATTCAACCTCAATGGTTGAGAGGCATGATTTTTGGTTATAAAGACCTTACTTGATCTTTAACTAAATTATCTCACAACTTTACTACTATTTTTTTGTTTAATTTGGTGATAATTTATATGGATTCTCAGGCAAGATATTAAATGGATTTATTGATATACAACAGGAAACTTATCTATTTAAATGCAATAGGCAATACATCTATCCATATGGGATATGCAATACTAACATGAAACATTAAATTGTTTTTCTTATCCTTATGGGATAATTAAAAAAACACATATATGTTCACAAGATAATTGTTCGTACTCATTGCTAATCAATTAGAATTCAAAAACCTCAAACATCTCTATGCAATAATTAATGATGCAACTAATTAAATTCAAATAGGTAATAACTTGTTAAACAATCACTATATGATCAACTTAATCACTTATTCCCACACTACCCTTGATGTTGTAAACTATACCTCATAGAGAGTCTATCTATTAAAGTTGATCTTATTGTAGTTAACATTGCAATTTTTCTCCAATGAAACAATACATAGCTGGAGGTTCTACATTTTACTTTACTTTACTATAATCTAAGGTTATCAAATCTATATCTACTCATCTAGTAATACAATATTAAAATCAATTATGTAATCACAAAATTTATGACAAGATTCCCTTCCATCTATATAAATCCAATACTAATGAATGAATTCCCAATTAAGAGATTAGCTCCATGGCTTCACTTAGTTTCTTTGTTTTATATCTAAGAATCTTCTATAATTACTTCTCCACAAGTTTCATTCTAAAAATGTCTAATGGAAATTAAAGGATAATAAAATCTAGTTGAAACCAATTATTTAATGATAAAGGTCATTATTGCCTAACCATATATGTTTAATAGTTTGTTTAAGAATTACACTTGCAACAATGGAAATAGACCATATATAAATTTGGACACAAATAATAATAAAATGATAAAATAATAGGCATTTCTTTATCATGTCAAAGGATATAGCTTGCCAACTTGATTTGATTTAACCTAACAAAATGATAAGAATATTTAAACTCTATATATGATGTAAAGGTTTGATTCCATAATCGATATTTCGAGAGATAATAAGATATTAAGCACTATCATTGTGGTAACATCAATTTTCTTTGATTGGTCTTAGGTTTTGTAACATTTCCTTAGTCGCGATACCATATCGGAGCTTTAACACATGCAAATTATTCTTCCGCTTTCCTTGATAAGTTTTATTTGTTATCTCATCTTATAAGGATATTTTCAAGGCTATGGATTCATTCTTAAAAATTATTGTCATAAAATTATTAACATTCTCTCTTTCTCATCCTGATGATGGATCACGGAGTGTGATCCGAAACGTCGATGCTAAAAAAAGCTACACACAGTTTAAACCAGAAGTTTTTAGATTCATATCATGGACTGTGGAAATATCATGTCTTCAATCAAGGAGTTCTTATTCTCATCCATTTAAGGACTATAATTGTATTATGATTTATAATAGAGAAAAATATTATTCTACAATATGAGAATATTATTATTAGCAAAAGGGAGTATACATAACACAAACCAAATATTCATTTTTATTGTTTATAGACCATACATAATACATGTATTATAATTCTGTCATATTTCATTTCACCTTTTACAATGGTTTCATAATTTATTCAACTAATAGTATAGTCATTATCATTGCACAAATATATTTGTCTTTACTATGTCACCATTAAGTATTACAATCTAACTATGCCCTTAAAATTACGGTCACATACATTATAAGCCTTACTCAACGTAGTAACCTCCTAGTAAGTTCCCAATCTTAAAATACAACCCTAATTTCTTTAGTGCAATTCTAATTATGATACAACATTCATTTTTCTCAAATAATAAGATTCTTATCTGCGTATACTAATCGTGACTACTTGCACACCAAGATAATTCCATTATATTCTAATCTAGAAAACATCAATGTAAGGGAAAAATATATATGTTCTGACTTAATCTTATATGCAAAGAAAAACAAGAGATTAGTTCAGACTTTTCAGTAGATTCAAAATTCTAGATTACAACAGTGATAAGAGTATTTTGGGTTTTTACACTTATTTTCATCTCATACAATCTTAGTTGTAAAAATACAAGTCGTGTCACCAGAAGTGTTATCATTTAGTATTTAATAACATAAATGCAACACTAAATGAATAAGATGCAAGATCACGACAAGTTATAAAATGCAGTTATGTTAGTGACCATTATCTACATTGGAATGGGAGTTTTGTACAACCTAATGGCAAGGGGAATTTTGTTAGACATTATAGTCAGATTGCTCATGCAAGATGTGAAAATTATAGAAAAATCACATGATCTGTTTGACAGAATGTCTCAAAGAGATGAAATCCCGTGGAATGTAATGATTGCAGGATAGAAATTAAACAACTTATTAATATGATATATTTAAACATCATTCATTACATATTTCAGGAAGACAATATTTATCTAAGCTACATTTGATAGACATTAATGAATACATTAGATAACAAGGGCTGCGCTGCCGCTGGAGTCCCTACCTAAAGCTGCAAGCTAAGAGATTTCTGATTTCAGACTGGCAGCAAGAGCAGCTATCACTGGTGGAGGACTGAGCATCATCTGGCACTAGCATGTTAGAATATTGTTGTTGCAATGTCTTTTGTGCTGCAGAATAAAAGGTATTTTAACATCAGTGCTAAAGCAATGATACAACTCTGTACTATCCAAAAAAAGGACAAAAATAAACCTGTTAGGAAGTTAATTTGTTTACCTGTTCTATAGATTTTTTGTCCAATGTGCTGCGTGGCTATTAAGAAGACTGCAAAATTAAAGGTGTTAAAAAATCAGTGACATGGAATTCATTTGCAGGAAGTAATGGCAGTTGTATACAAGCTTGGAAACCAAGTTGTCAAAACAATTAGATGACATTGTTTTCACTGAAATCATCAGATGAACTAAGGCAGTCTGTTGCTTGATTAGTAGAATGATTCACATACATGCCAAGAGCATAAAAGAGTGAACAAAACAACACAGAGGTATGCAGTAGTGCTGAGAAAGTAAGTTTTATTGTAAATCTGAGCCACATATCATCCGAAGACCTACACAATACAGCCATGAGGCAAACAAATTTCACACTACAGTCATGTTCACATGCCTTGTTTATGATACAAACCTGCAAGCAGAACGTGTGAGCCATAGCTTGATTTTAACCTACACCCTGACTAAAATGGACATCCCATGCTAGAAAGAAGCGAGTATGCTTGATACTAAGGGGCATAGTTTAAGCAAGGTAACCATCACTTGACATACAAATTTGCAACTTCAAGAACAACAATGTTTCTCCCTGCTATAATTGAATTCGCTAGAACACTAGTGCAAACACAAAATATTCCAAAAAAAATACCCTACACATCAATTTGATTAAGAGTTTAAAATAAAAGTCTACAGTTCAATAATGAGACTTTGATCTTCTAATTCCAATAGTTGGGAATTCAAAATTTGGATTAAAAGTGTCAAAAACAAAAGTATGTTATATTTTGGACAACAAACAAATTACACACAAATCCATACATCAGAAACTCATTTTTTAGACATCAAAATAGAATTATAGAATGCTAAGGAGAATTGAACAGAAAATTTTAGTAAAAAGTAAAGCATTGAGATGGCTCGCCATTGTCCTATGAGTTTTATAGTCATTCATAGCATGGCTACTGTTGATTTTGCTAAAAATCTGAAGGCCTGCGAAATAACATAATGTGGAGTTCAGGGCGATGAATTGCATAGTGCACTGACCCACACGACTGCTGGACTCCAATATCTCACCATTCATTCTGAGACAACACAAAAATATGTCATTAAGCACTTGTTGCCCTGGCTAGAGCTGGTTGACTTGGCCCTCCATGCTGAAAGCTTTGACCAAAGATAGGTCTCAGCGAAGGCAACAGACGTGAATATTTGTATTTATTCTCAAATTCAAGAGTTAATTCACAATGCCCCACTCAAATATAGCCCTCTGAACTGTGAATAGCCCTATTGTAAGCATTGTGAATAGCCCTATTGTGAGCATTGTGAATGTATGCTAAATTATCATCTCAAGTGCACTAATGAGCATTACTGTACATTCACAACAATTGAAAATGTATGATTGATCATTTTAGTCTAGAGATGGAATTGTTGATGACTGTTTTGATGCAATCATAACAATAAGTCAAAATTCACATGACATGAACTGTAACTATACTTGAAAGACAAGAAGGAATCATTTGGTGATTCAACTAATCCCAAGTCTACAATGGTTCGGTTGGTCAAGTTCAGTTGGTCAATGTGAAGCTGTAATGTTCAAGGGGCCTTACGTAGTTTAGGTTTGTTTTGTGATTTACTGGCCTAAGAATATGCAAACAGGTCATGAGATATGTCAATGCTCTTCATTCCTTTGCATAAGAGTGATACTGGGCTGCAAGTTTCAGATGTTTTTTGTTGATTTATGCAGCTTCCTTCTTCATGTACTTATGAAAACTGTCTACTTAGACTCTGTTTTGCATGCTTCTTCAGATTTGAGACAATTTCCTTTAGATTTCTGCGTGTTCAGCTAAATATTTCAGATGGGTTGGGAAAAGTTAGAGAGATCTAATCTACACTTCATCTAATCTACAGAAGGATCTAATTGTTTCTGTTATCCACTATGTAAATACCACAGTAGTTTGATCAAATCCACAGTAAAAACCTTAAATGTAAGTCCTGAGCATTTTCACAAACATACATTTAAAATTGCAAGCTCTCAAAGAAGATATTTCAAAACACAAAGAAGAGCAGGAGAACACTCAGAAGATAGATGCAGAACTCCAGATTCTATTGTATTAGAAACAAGTAGCCATACATGATTTACAATGTAAGAATGACTCTTAGTTTCATTGATCATACTACAGAGAACTTACAAGCTTTACAGATACAGTAAGGCAGCCAGACATTCCACGCGCACCTTACTGCAGACAAACAGGCGACCTCCTTCTTCTACTTCTAAACTATGCTAAGCTATCATGCTGTATTTTCCTAGAATCTCTGTTATGTAGGCCCTAAAAATCCCTGTTGTAAAGTATTACAGTGTAGAGAGGCACAATATATAACATCATGATTGTCCTCACTACAGCAAAAAAACCTAACTGACCCCCTGGTTCAAACCTCTAGTTACAGCAATAAATGCAGGTGAACCAGTTCTCAAAAATATCTCAGAGCAGTGGTCAAATCTGGGCGAAATATTGCCCCTTCTGAGAAGTTCCAGCAGCTGGGCAATAACTTCTGTTTGTCTTTTGCAAAAATACCTCCAGCTGCGACCTTCCTCTTCACTTGAATGGCTTTGACTTTTTGCATTTCATCTCCATCTTCTTGCTCCTGAGATCAGATCTTCTGCCTCCATGTTGACTTTCCAGCTGCTTCCTCAACTGCAAGCCTGCAAGACAAGACAAGCAATAAGTATTCCATTTATGACAAAACAGCATGAAAATCAAAATAAGCGTTTAAATACAGGTGACTGCGCAAGATCGCGGAAATCAGATCCAAAATCCACCCAAAACGCGTGAAAAATGCGCCCAAGCTGCTCAAAATTGATGGGTCAACCATCGCTAACTGAAAAAATGTCAGAGGCGCCAAAAAAAAAACACTTTAAAACTCCACCGCTTCATTTCCCGCCCATCGGCATGATCATCCCTGTCGGTGCGTCAAAAAAATAGGTTAGTCGATATACCTCATCATCATGATATTCTGGAAGTAGCATTCCCTCCTGAAGGTCCAGATGAATGTCATCATGATGATTCGCTTCTGCATATTAGAGAAAAGAACAACAACATCATCATCATCATGTTGAAGGAGAAAAGGAGGATGCGAATATAATCATGCTGCCGAGGAAAGGAAGATGATGGTGACGTCATCATGATATTCGGGCTTCATTGAAATGCTAAGGATGACGTCATCGTCATATCCGGTTAAGATTAGGGGGATAATTGTGATATCGGGTCACCCAAGGAGCATGATCAGGATGATGAGCATAATATGATCCTTTTGCGGCCAAGGCAACCCTGTCGAAAGATCAGCATGATGAAGATGATCATCATATTTGGGGCGTATGTCGAACTTGGAATAGGACGTCATCATCATGTTTGGCAAACGGATCGTGCTTCGGAAAAAAATATATCCTGCTCGAAGGAAAAATGATGATGATGACCATCAGGCGGATATTTGTTTTGTCGAACACAGAAGAAGACATCATCATGATATTTCGGTTAAGATCGGGTCTTGGAAAATATCCTGTTGAAAGAAAAAATGATGATGCTGATGATCAGGATATTTACTTCTTCGTTTATCAGATCGGGATGACGTCATCATGATAATTTGTCTTCGAAGCACAAGGTTGAGTTGGTCATCATGATATTCATCTTCGAAGCACAAGGTTGAGTTGGGGTCATCATGATATTTCGGCTAGGGTGATATTACAAAATATGATGATGCTGTTTAAGAAATGCAATATCGAACCCTTCTTAAAAGATAGGCTGATCATCAGGAGGATATTTCGGCAAACGGATATCAGGAGGATATGAAGATGATGATCCTCCTTCGAAATTATCATGATGATGCCTTCATTACTTAGCGAATTTCAGCGAATGTTCTGTGAAAGATCAGGGTGATGATCAAGAAGCCGTCATCATCATATTTTGAAGTCCAGCAAATATCATGATGATGACCTTGCAATAGGTTTATAGCATGCACATGCGAATATGCCGAAGGTGGATTTTGTTAAGTCAGGATGATCTTATACCATCAGCATGATATTTTAAGATCAGGTGATGCAAGGATATCATGATGATGCTCGCGATACAAAGACCGCTCGACGGGGTAACTTACCTTGACTTAAAGTTGATGTCATCATGATATTTCGAACCTCAGGATATTATCGGGGGGGTTCAAATATGATGATGATGATGTTTATACAGCAAAACCGAGTTTATAATATGACCTTCCTAAAAGACATCATGATGCTGCATAATGCGAAGATCATGATGATGCTGCCAACATGACTTAGGATAAAAAATGATGATCTGCCTGCGAATATCAGGTTTGACCAAGACTTTGACCGTGCATAACTTTCACATATGGACAAATTTTTAAATGAAGTAAAAGGCAAACCTGCATGAAATTTCAAGCTCTTTCAAAATATGAGGTCACAGAAACAAAATATGAACTTTGACAAACAGACCTCATGATGATGACCTACCTTATGCAATATCATGATGATGATGCACCTGACCATTTTTTACCAGACCGCCAGAAAGCAGAAAAAACACAAGCAGAAGCAAAAAGCAAGACATCAGCAGGGGTCCTCGTTTTGCTAAGGAGCAAAATGGGGCGTGTTGTGAATCATCACAACAGGAATGATGTTGACCTGTGCAATTGTGTGTCTAATATGTTCCACAAAGCTTGCTAGAAGAAGCTAACAAACTTAGGATCTCAAGCAGATGCAACGGTGAAAGGAACCCCAAATATATGATTATCTTGTATGCAGCATGATCCCTATCTTTGAGAAATGATCAACTAACAACTAACATAGAGTTGTAAATGGATCAGATAAGAAGTCCATGTTGAGGGATTTCCCTGGTCTGGACGGAACTCAAAGAGGATTATATATGCCCAATTTGCAATTGGTTGTCTTGAAAATACAGACAGCAGAAACAAAAAGGTTAAGAAGAGATACTCACCTGAGCAACCATCAGAGGCATTTCAGAAAATGATGGATCAAAAGCAAGCTTGTAAACCAGCTTCTCAAAGAAAGGGTTATACTATGACAAATCTCCAAGCTCTGAGAATTTGGAAGCAGTGAAGGCTTTAGCCATAAGTGCACCAGCATTGCTGCAAAGCAGATCAAGTTTGCCATCATTTTCATTAATTTCAAGACTGCCTACAATAGGATACCATATTGTCAAGGTCTTCTCCAGGGCTTCCGTGAGGTTCTGAAACATAGATCCAAGGTTCAGATCCTGAGCAGGCCTGTAAAAGAATACTGTATACATAAGCATAGAACATTTCCTGTCCAAATTCGACAGACGCAAAGTGGAATCCTGAGCCACACATTTTAATGGATACACAGACACAACCTCTATCAGCTCAACACTCAGATCTCGGCTTACATATGATCCTCCTTCACAGCACATCTTCAAAGTAAACAAATAATTTGATATCGTCAAGATCTAGAAAGACCAATTTAGGGCTAACGCTAAACTGCACCGCACAAGATGTGACAAGCAGAGGCTGTAGCGCTATGCATGCAAAATTTTATTTTGCCATGTCTTCCCCCGCACGCATCTATCTAGAAACACAGCCAAAAACATCAGAAACATCTCACAAATTTCAACCTACCCTAATTTAGGTTGATTTAAATCAAATAATCAAATTACCAATGGGCTAAAATAAGGCCAAACCAATCAGAAAACTAGGTTCTAGGAATTTCTACAATACAAAAAGGTTTGAAAAAAATAAACTTTAGAGAATGCAAAAACTCATCCCCTGAGCTAGCATCCTCTCTGCCTGTGCCAATATGAGTGTCTTGGAACATGGTATGGACGTCTATAAAAGCATAATAAAATGTTGTTCCAGCCACCCAGAGAGAAAGATGTCTGTAATACTTGTATGTCAGCTTTGTATAAAGGAATGACATGCAATTCCTTTTCTAGCACTGCTGAATCTGCCTTGCAAATGGTCTAGGGAATCAATTTTCTGGGTTGAATAGAACTATCTACTACAAGCAGAACAACAAATATAGTAGACCATCTATGATCTTCCACAAAAAAGTTAAAATATATAAATAGAAATAATCACCTTCCATTTCTGTGTCTGTAACTCCAGAAGAATTTGAGATATCTTCCATAGAAATTCCTAAAATTTCATTGTGATGAGTAGGACCAGCCAGATGCAATGCCCCTGCAAGCTGCTTCACTTCTATTTTTCTGCAGTGCACTTCATCTTCATCCATTGAAAATATGCAAACTTGGGATTGTCAGCTTCCCTGGCCTGGGCCATACTCTGAAACTTTGGTCCATTTCTAATTACAGACATAGGGTTTCAATATGGTAAACAAGACTCTCCCCAAAATTATCTAGAACTTTTTCCAGCTAACGAAATGCTTTTAAATTACCATTTTCTTTGGTTGTGACAGACATAGGAATCGTGTCCATAAATTATGTCGATCTTTCCATGCAACCTCAATTTGCTTACATGAACCTTCTGCTGCTGCCACAAACCATAAAGCATGGTTAAAAAGAAAACACATTAGACTCTTCAGAAAATTTTCCCCTTCCATTATTTTATTGGCCAACTTTTTTCCCTAATTTTCACAAATGAAAATAGCCCTGGACAAGGAGGAAAATATACATGGTCCAATCAGAAATGCAAAATTGCTAATTAAAGTTCCAGTCCGCTATATTCTTGCTGCGGCTGCGTTCTCTGGTTGCATAGGCCCATAAACAAATTTGGGCCGTTTTGACTGTACTGCTGTGGCACTCCTTGTGAGAATGTTGTTTCAGCGCAGCATTAGGGTTAGGATTAGCGTTACAATTGGTGGTGGTGTTAGGATTAGGGCTAATATGTCCTTTGCTGTTCTGGAGCATCAGTGGAAGAGACATTGTGCTCATCAAGGCTTGTGATTCTGCTGCTCTCCCAGGCAACGCAACCTATACAACTGGAAAAATCACAAATACACACCCCCACACGCATTTCTATACCATACCTTAAAATCCACATCCTCAAAACTTGTGATGCTGAAAATAAAAATGTTATTTTGGGCTATGCTTTTTTCTCACCTCTTGGAGTGTTGTGGCTGCTGCTTGACCCATTTTTGTTGATGTGCTCCTCGTCTTCAGCTTTGAGGGCCGCTGGGGGTGTTTCTGTGTTGGAAGAAACTGTGTTTGGTTGCAGTTTCCGCCTCAGCCTGTTGTGATTGGCCAGACGCTTGAGGGTATTGGCTATGGCACACAGTGGTGGACGTGGAATTTTGACCCAAACAAAGGGCTTAGCCCCTGCATTCTTCACACCACTGCATTCTACACACCAACAACATCTCACAGAGGTCAGTTAGCAGAGGCTTAGTTCGCATCTCTTTCTAGACCAGAAGGCTCGGCGCTTCAATACCACAAATTGCTGTGAGGAGACATCTCAAATCGCCCCTATTCTGAGGTGTTTGTTTTTGGTGTTTTAGCATACCAGGCCACGCTGTGCTGAAGAAACGGAATGTTAAAACTCTGATTAAAAAGAAAACATTCGATACAGGGAAAAACAATAGAAAGAGGGCACTTGCAGACAAAGTCCAAAATAAAAATTCACCTTCCAAATACCATGCTGTGCTGAAGAAAGCCAACTGCTTCGAAACGGAATGTTTACATCAGTGTCTGTAAGGGAAAACAGGCCACACGCGTCCATGCTGGATCCCATGAGGACATGCAAATCTCAAACCAACCACAAGTTGAAGTTGGATCACACACCGAGATGCAGCAAAAAGAAAGGAAACCCTATGCAAAGACAAGCTAAAATATTAAGAATCCAAAAACTATCTCAAAAAAATTGCCAATGCTACTTAGGTTTAACTTTGATTATTGTCATTGCACAGATATCAATGCGAAAATAATACCAAGGATAGACTAAAAAGCTTAGGCTAATTTGGATTATAACACTTGTACAAAGTCCAATGCCCAAAGAAATGCTATTACTGTGAAAATAAGCTTAGGCTAATTTTGATTATAACACTTGCACAAAGTCCAACGCCCAAAGAAATGCTATTACGGTGAAAACAATAGTTACCCTGCCGAAGGCAGGGACTAATAAGTGTATGAAGGGGTAAAGCTAATCTTAATTTTTGTAATATAAAGAGGGGACAAAATGTCAATGGCAGATGTAATGCTAGATTCCACAAACTTTTACCAACATTACATGCTGAAATGGAAGTTTAGGAACCATTGATGATGATCTATTAGATATTATCAAATAGAAGACTATCATTAGATGTTGTAATTGCAATTTCCTTGGTAGACAAATATGCAGAAGGTAGAGTGCATGGACTTTTGACAGATTTGTTAATAAATTGAAGCAGATTTAACTACCAAAAACAATGATAAAAAAAGAGATAACAAGAAACACACAATTGTACATAGACAAATAGATTTACATGATTCACCAATGTTGGTTACATCTAGGGAAAAGTAGGGTATATCTCTTATTATTTACAACAGAAATTACAATGTTTCATCAATCAATATAAGTAATTAAATCCCAATTTTATATTACACTTTTAAGGGCAAATGAAGAGTCTGAAGAACATGGAAGTTGGAAAGTCAATGATGGTTGGACTTCAGAACCAAACAATCTCCCACTTGAAGTCCAATCCATGGTTCCATGTACAGAGATGTCACCTGCTTTTCTAATCTCATTGTCACTTGATTACGAGACCAAGAGAAGCTCTGTAGAACTCTAGCTTATATTTTGGAATAGCCTTCATAAATACATCTATAGGATTCATGTTGGTATGAATAATCTCCAACTTTAGCTTGCCTTGTTCAATAATACTTCAGATAAAATGATATAGAATCTCAATGTTCTTTGTTTGTTTATGAAAAGATTCATTTTTTACCAAATGTATTGCATTGTTGTTGTCACTATACAACATAAAATTGTGTTGTCTGCTGCCCAAATGTGATAATAATCGCTGCAACCACAATATCTCCTTAGCTCCTTTAGTGATGGCAATCTATTAAGCTTTCATAGTGGAGAGAGCTACCACTTTTTACAATTTAGAGACCCAACTGGTTTCTAGCCCTACAAATATGTTACAAATATCCAATGGTAGATCACTTTTTGTCCATGTCATCGGCCATGTTGGAGTGAACATGTTCTTTTAGTTGTGCATCTTGTCCTCTATACCTCAAAACATAATGTTATGTGCCCTTAAGCAATCTTAGAATCCACTTTGCAGGCTTCCAATGAGTCTTACTTGGATTAACTCATATATTTGCTAACTACTCTCACCGCATGAGCAATGTTGGGTCTTGTGTAGATCATCATGTACATAAGGCTCCCAATAGTAGAGGAGTAAGGCACTCCTTCCATGTACTCTTTTTCTTCTTTTGTCTTAGGACACATCTCAGAGGATAACTAAAAATGAGGTGTGCTTACTGCTTTAGTACTCCTCATGCTAAATTTACCCAAAACCTTCTCAATGCACTTTTCTTGTGATAATTTCAATTCTCTTTTCTACCTATCTATGATGATAGTCATTCCAAGGATTTTCTTGGCAGCCCCAAAATCCTTCATAGAAAATTTGTTAGTCAATTGTTATTTCAACTTCTTACCAACAACCATGCTACTTGTTATACTAGAAAGGAAGATACATCATTTGGCCAAGTAGAAGATGCTTCTAGGATCTTCAATAAGGGTTCCTAGAGCATGCCATGGTATACTGGTGAAGTCTAAATGAGCTCCCAAAGAGAAATATTAGCAGGAGTAGCATGAAGTTACTCTACAAATGGGCATTGTAGGTAGAATAGGTAAAGAAGTTGGGAGGGAATACAAAGGTAGTCTATTCATAGAAAATATTCATAGAAAATATTCATGAAAGAAGATAATGAGGAGGCCTTGACACGTTTGATCTGATGGATTTCACAATATTTGTTAAGTAATCCGAAGATCAAGTTATGTTTGAAGCACCTTGAATAGTAATCACTGGTTTAGAAGATTATTGCATATCAGAACGAAGATGTTCCATAATTTTTAGTTTCACAGGTTCTTGTGTAGAGCCAGAAATAGAAATTTGTTAATCATTTATTGAGAAGGAATTTGTTTTGGTTTAGAAGAGGAAGAAGAGACATGGATGAAGTGACATGGATGAAGTGACATGGATGAAGTCATCAAGGGCTTCATCAGGCATATCAAAGTCTTCACTACTAAAAGGATTAGTTGCTTGCACGCTAATAATGACATAATTTGTGACCATTCTGCATTTATTCCACTTTTATGAGTAGATCTCCCATTTCGTTTATGTTTTTATTCTCTGGTACCTTCTCCCTTTTTATCTCACTAAGCATTGTCCTTGTTGGTGACCTTTAATGTGTGGATTAATTCTCCATCACTTCTATTTATTCAGTGGCCTTTTGTTCTCAACCTCATCTTGCCTTCTCTATCCTCTCGATTCTGTCATCTGCACTCCCCACTTCTGCCCTTCTTTGACCATTAAATCTATTATCAAGATCACTAGGTTCACCTCCAATCCCGGATATGGGAACCACTAGAGGTTGGAACATATGATTCATCAAAGTTATCTCATGCATTTGATATCAACTGCCCCATTTCAAATTTTCCATCAGATGTGTTTTTGGTGACTCTCTACTACTTGAATGTCCCTGGATTCTACTCTTCTTGGAGGTGGCGACTATATTTTTTTCCAACATCATGGATATGTCCCTAGATTCTACTCTTCTTGGAGGTGGCGTCTATATTTTTTTCCAACATCATGGATTTGGTCCAAGACACAGATTTCATTGAGATGTTGGCTTTCAGATATATTCATGAATATTTAGTCACTGCAAACAAGTTGAAGTCCGCACTAGAGAACTACGACATGTATGCAGATGAGGCTCTGCTGGGTGGTCTATTCAAACCAAATCTACTCCACAACTCTCCTATGACTTCTTGCATTTACCACGCCCTTCAGAAGGGCATGAGAAGTGGGTGCATAAATACCCTCAACACAATGCTAGGCATGCACAGGTTTCAATTACCTCTAATATTGGATATCAAAAGGAAAGAGGTCTTCAGTGCCATCCACTTCCTGCATCTTCACACACTAGATCAGGCACCACGCCCCCATCCGTAGCCAAATCAACTCTACCTATTGCCTTGCCTCCACCAATCGACGATAACTCCCCCATCTCCCACGACCTAGGTTAATGCAAAACGTTTATACATTTTTAAGCCTATGGCCATAGCATTAATATTTAATACTTTGTCATTTTGCGGTAGTCGTTCATTGAATAGTTTGTATATTTTGTCATTTTGGGGCCACTAGCCATTTAATGGTTACTACTCCTTTTTGAAATGTATGCACTCCTAGGGGTCGTTGTACCCACTTCGGCCTACGAGGGTCCATAAATTTTGTATCTCAATCTACATATCTCCATCTTAGTTTAATAATATTATGTATAGGTGTTCTATTCCTTTTATTAAAAAAAGACTTCCATTGTAAGTGTATCGTAATCTTCTATTGATTCAATAATACATTGTGCAGGTTTTTGATTGTGGGGTTTTTCTCCCAAAAGAGTTTTTTCCATGTAAATCACTATGTTATGGTTTATTGCTTAATGTTGATTTATGTGTGTTTCTCCCTTTTTGTAATAAGTTTAGTTCAGTTTTTAAGTTTTCTACATAACACTCCTCTCATAAACTAGTGTAGGAAGCTATTTCCTCATACCTTATTTCCTTACAAAAACTTGCTCTACATCCAAATGGATCATTTGAGCTTTTCTAAGAACACATTTATCTCCTTTCCATTCCAAACATCCATGATTCTATAGTTTTTGAGATCAAACCAAATGATTCTATCAAGAACTTTATTACATGTCTATATAAATAAAATGTGATGGGTGCACCTGTATTACATAAATCAACATCCAATTAAAATCTAACAATAGATCAATACATTAATTTGGTTGAGTTTATTGATATAGTTCTTGAGAAATTGAAACCAAAAAACTTCAATTTTATTAATTTCAATAAATTGATTTTTTTTTTAATTATTATTATTTTTTTTTTACAATTTATATTTTGTCAACTGTCAATTGAAAGGCAGTTAAATGACCAGAGTCGGGTGACTGTCATATTCCAGGCCTGAATGTCTAACTTACTAAAAAAAACCACAATATATATTTGTCACGAGTATAATCTTTATTCTTATTGTATATTTATCAGATAATCAAGTACAGATTCCACTTTTGGAGAGCAGACATGATTTTTAAGTCCTGATAAACGGGACAAACACTAGAGCACAACTCCAGGATCAGACTTTTCTCTAGTTTAGTTCGTCCATATAACACATCGTCCACCCGAAATTATTCTCCTTGTAAATTCCGGTTATTCATTGTTCTTGTTAATTACGTGTTTATGAACAGTTGTTTTTTATTGGTAATTCCGTCCATATGATAAGTAATACGGTTGAAAGTATATAATAGTTATGATAGATTTCCCCACAGTATTAAATTTGGTATATTCGTTTAAATTTTTTATAAAGCATATGTTTTCGTTGACACTGGTAAGCTAGATTCGGAATAGTATTGTACAGAGGAATACGAAATGGAAGTCCATCCATCGAATTTTAGATTGCTGTGTACGCTTTTGCTAGTGATGGCTTATCTTTTGGAGGGAGGCTGTGCTTTAGGAATTGGCGGGCACAGTCGGATGCCATCAATTCTGAGGAAGAATCGACTGCGTGGTAGTTTTCTGGAGAAGTTAAAGAGATCTGGAGTATCAAGTCTAAGTATGGCTTCGTATGAGGCATACAACTATACCCAAGTTATAGACCATTTTGGATACAGGCCAGAGAGCTATCAAACCTTTCCCCAACGATATTTCATAAACAAGTCCAATTGGGGCGGTGCTCAAAACAATTCTCCCATATTTGTATTGTTGGGTGAGGAAGTTGACATCACAAACGACTTAGACGTGGGCATCATGATAGATCAGGCTCCGAACTTCAAAGCTCTTGCGGTCTACATAGAGGTAATACTACAGTTTCTCATTAATTCCGTATCCTGTGCGTGTTATGTTACAGAATAAGTTGAGTAGGTTTAGTCATTTTTTTTTTGCTTTTGCTTTGATAACTATGTATGTTATTAGGACTAATTGTTGTAAGGTATGTAGCACCGTTATTATGGGACGTCAATGCCATTTGGGGGAGAGGAGTGGGCGTATGCAAATGCGAGCACAATGGGTTAATTCACATTCACGCAGGGCTTAGCCGATTATGCGACCGTCATTGTCCATTTGAAGAAAACATTAAACGCCGAAAATTGTCCGGTCGTAGTGTTTGGTGGATCCTATGGTGGAAGTAAGTGTTGATTTTTTTGTAGCTTGGAAGGTGGGCCCGTGTGAAGGGTGGAAGTTGCTTAAGGGCAACTCGAGTTGGATATTTAGCAACAGCATGATTTCTTTTTTATTAATAGAATGTTTCTTGAGTTGCGAGGTGGAGATAACACCAAGAGTGATTTTATGTGTAAGGAAAGTTTCTTTTGTCTTGCAAGGAAAGTTTATTTTCTCTTGCATTAGCAGGGCCCTATATGTAAGATTGCTGTAGCAACATTGTATTGTATTATGTGTGGAAAGGTTGCTGTTGAGGCTGAATAGAAGATCCAACATTTGCAGGTTTTTCCCCATATTGGGGTTTCCTGGTTATATCTATGTTATTGTCTCTTTGTGTATGGCTTCTATATTCGTCCCAAGGATTCCAAGGTTGCAAAAGTGATTGGAGTTAGGCATGGAAGCTTGTTTCGGTTATAGTTTGAGCCAGCACATGCATTGGTAAGCAACTGTAAAAGGCTAGAAGAATTGTGGCACAGGAGGATGGCTCATCTTCACCATGGAGCACTTAATGTGCTCAAGGAAATAGTAACGGGGCTGCCTGAGATGAAGACAGAAAACCATGAAGTGTGCAAGGGTTGTGCTCTTGGGAAATATGCCAAGACTAGTTTTCCAAGCAGTGACACTAGATCCAAAGGGATTTTGGATCTTGTACACTCAGATGTGTGTGGGCCCATGTCAACAATATCCTTGAATAGGTATGAGTATTATGTTACTTTCATTGATGACTTCGCCAGGAAGACGTGGATATATTTTTTGAAGAACAAAGATGAGGTCTTCAGTAGGTTCAAGGAGTTTAAGGCTCTTGTGGAGAATCAAACAGGGAGGAAGATCAAGATACTTAGGTCTGATAATGGAGGCGAGTATACCTTGAATGCCTTCAAAGATTTCTGTACTCAGGAAGGTATCAAGAAAGAGTTGATGGTTCCGTACAACCCTCAGCAGAATGGGGTTGTTGAACAGAAAAATAGGGCTATAGTTGGAGCAGCCAAGGCCATGCTTCATGATCAGGATTTACCTTGGTTCTTATGGGCAGAAGCTTGCAATACAGCTATGTATTTGTAGAATAGGAGCCCCCACAAAGTGTTGGGCAAATTGACTCCAGAAGAGGCATTCACCAGTAAGAAACCAAATTTGGGGCACATTCGCATCTTTGGATGCCTTGTGTATTGTCACATTCCTATGGAGAAGAGAACCAAATTGGAACCAACTGTAGAGAAGGGTATCCTTGTTGGGTACAGTGAAACTTCTAAGGCCTATCGAGTTTACATTCCTGCTCTCAGGAAAATAGTAGTTCGCAGAGATGTGAAGTTTGAGGAAGAGAGGGCTCTTCAAAAGTCTAGCAGTTTGATAAATGAGGAGAAGCAATCACCTACGGTTCAGGTAGAACAAATCCCTCAAACTTCAATCCCGCAAGCTGGAGAGCAGAGCAAGCAGGCCGAGCAAGTTAATCAGAAAGAGGAACAAATAATTCCTCAGCCTCAGATTCCTATTACTGAGAAGAAGAGAAACAGAGCGGTTGAGTAGACACTGAGAGAGGCTTAGGAGTATGTTGGTGACCCACAGAATTCAGTCAGACAGAGGAAAGCTCCCAAACGTTATTCTGATTATGTGGCACTTATGAGTGAATTAATTGAAGAGGAGCCTTCTAGCTTCCAGGAAGCATCCAAGCACCAAGTATGGAGGGATGCCATGGTGGAAGAGTATTCTTCCATCATGAAGAATAGCATGTGGGAGGTAGTACCTTGGCCAGATGGTAAGTCTGTGGTGGGCTCGAGATGGTTGTATAAGATTAAGCATGCTGCAGATGGTAGTGTGGAAAAATTCAAAGCCCGGTTTGTGGCTAAGGGATTTTCTCAGAAGGAAGGAGTCAACTACGACAAGACTTTTGCTTCAGTAGCCAGGTACTCGTCCATAAGAGCTATCATTTCTATAGCAGCACAGATGGGTTGGAGGATTCACCAGATGGATGTAAAGACGGCCTTCCTCAACGGAGAGATTGAGGAAGAGATTTACATAGAATAGCCACAAGGATTTGAAGCACATGGGAGGGATTCTCAGTATGCAAGTTGAGAAGAGCACTGTATGGGCTCAAGCAGGCTCCTAGGGCGTGGTATTCATGTATTGATAGTTACTTGCAAAGTGTGGGCTTCATCAAGAGTGAGGCAGATCTGAACTTGTACTATGTTCAGGTGAAGGATGAACTTCTCATATTGGTGTTGTATGTTGATGACCTATTTCTCACAGGGTCAGAGGAGCTCATAGCCCACTGCAAGCAGGATCTTGCAGGAGAGTTTGAGATGAAGGACTTGGGGTTGATGCACTACTTTCTGGGATTGGAGTTGTGGCAGAAAGAGGGAGAGATCTTCCTTGGACAAGGGAAGTCCATAATCGATATCCTGAAGCGATTCAGGATGGAGGACTGTAAGCCCATGTCCACGCCACTTGTGACCAACTGGAAGAAGATTGATACTTCTAGATCAGAGGCAGTGGACCTAACTTTATATAGACAGTTGATAGGCTCTCTTTTATATCTGGTCAACACCAAGCCAGACATTTGTTTTGCAGTAAACTCACTTAGTCAATTTATGGTGGAACCTAAACGTGTGCACTGGATAGCTGTAAAACATGTTTTGAGGTATCTCCAAGGCACAATTCATTATGGGCTAAAGTATGTTCAACAGGATGGAGTGAAACTTGAGGGGTTCACCGATACGGATTGGGCAGGTAGTATAGCTGATCGAAAGAGCACTTCAGGGTGCAGTTTTAGTTTGGGATCAGGAGCAGTCTCTTGGTACAGCAGGAAACAAAAGTTAGTTGCACTAAGTTCTATAGAGGCTGAGTATATGGCAGCCAATATGGCTACATGTGAGGCTATCTGGCTTCAAAAACTTCTAGCTGGGCTCTTTGATCAGGAGCTAGATCCTACAGTCATTTATTGTGATAATCAGAGTTGTATCAAACTCTCTGAGAATCCAGTGTTTCATGACAAGTCCAAGCACATTGAGATCAAGTACCACTTCATCAGAGATTGTGTGGAGAAGGGGACAGTGAAGCTCCAGTACATTCCTATTGATGAACAAATAGCAGATATCCTGACCAAGCCTTTGATGAAGAGTAAGTTTGAATTCTTCAGGGATAAGTTGGGTGTTGTGCAGAACACCTTCCTCGCTAAGAGGGAGTGTTGATTTTTTTTAGCTTGGAAGGTGGGCCCGTGTGGAGGGTGGAAGTTGCTTAAGGGCAACTCGAGTTGGATATTTAGCAACAACATGATTTCTTTTTTATTAATAGAATGTTTCTTGAGTTGCGAGGTGGAGATAACACCAAGAGTGATTTTATGTGTAAGGAAAGTTTCTTTTGTCTTGCAAGGAAAGTTTCTTTTCTCTTGCAAAGAAAGTTTCTTTTGTCTTGCAAGGAAAGTTTCTTTTCTCTTGCATCAGCAGGGCCCTATATGTAAGATTGTTGTAGCAACATTGTATTGTATTATGTGTGGAAAGGTTACTGTTGAGGCTGAATAGAAGATCCAACATTTGCAGGTTTTTCCCCATATTGGGGTTTCCTGGTTATATCTATGTTATTGTCTCTTTGTGTATGGCTTCTTGCTATTTTTGCTTCTGCTATTATTTGTTGTTATTTAACCCAAAGTATTAATTGTTATAAATCAGATAGAGGTTCTATTCTGTGAATTTATTGTGCAATTAATCTGTAGCTGGGTTTTACAAAAATTAACAGTAAGTAGGATTTCTTTCACATGAACCAATATTCTCTATTGGAAGTATGTAGGATTAAATGATATTCTCTGTTGGAAGTAGGATTAAATGATATTCTCTGTTGGAAGTGGGTGGGACTCAATCATTGAAATGGTATTGTGCAGTGCTAGCTGCATGGTTTCGGGTCAAGTATCCGCACTTAACAATCGGCGCCCTCGCATCATCTGCACCTCTCCTTTACTTCGACGACATCACTCCCACTTATGGTTATGGTAGCATTGTCACCAATGACTTTAGAGTATGTTCATTCATCTCTTTCAGCTTAATCTCACTCTTATTATCATTAAATTTGACTTCTAAGTATATGGCGTAGAACGCAAGCGACATCTGCTACAGAAGAATTAATGAATCGTGGGATATGATGGACAAAATCACGTCTAGCCCTCAAGGCTTGCTAAACCTAAGCAAACTATTCAACACTTGCGAGTAAGTAATAACAGCGCACTCTTCACACCATGAATTAAGCATACCGGTAATCAAAATATCTTGACCGGGTATTCCTGCCGCAGAAATATTACGGATACGGGCGCCCTTTTCAATGTGCTTGAATCAATGTACAAGAGCACAACACAGTACAATTTGAAATGAGTTGAAGGAGTAAATACGCTACCCAAACCTTCGCGCCATACCAATTTTATTGCTTATTAACTTAGTTCTATTATGTAACCTGTGAGCTGTGCTTACTACAGATCTGCCACGTCATCAATAGCCTACTTGGAGATGCAGACACTGTTAGCAGAATAGCTGCTGCAACAAATTTCCAAAATGAAGACCAATGCTTGGATTTGAGTCCATTCAATTATCCCGGATGGGACTGGCAGGTCTCTGAGAATTCTTTCTTTTATTAGAATGAAATGAAATTAGGCTGCCCGTCTAATAGCTTTTCTTAATCCACAGACTTGCACTGAAATGGTGTTTCCAATAAGCAATCCTCCTGGAACGACAATGTTACCGCCCTCGGTCTTTGATATCAAGTCGTATTCCAGGGAATTCTACCTTAAATATGGAGTCCTGCCACGCCAACACTAGGCTACAACTGAATTTGGAGGACACGTATGTAAATTTATGTTAGAAAATATTAAACTAAAAAACAAATGCAGTACACAGAAAATTAACCAGAAGAAAAAATATATAACTTAAAACAAGAGAGACAGAGAAGCAATTTGATATGCTTTCTGCAAAATGTCTTCAACATTCTTTATTGAAAGGAAATTGAAATATATACATAAAACATACTAAAAATGTAAACTAAAAGCAAAGATGGGAAACTTTCCCAAATAGAAAAAGAAACGTAGAAAAGTGTTTGGGAAACATTCCCAACAAATAAAAAACAAATCTGATTTTTTCTTATTTTAACATCCTCCCTAAAATCTGATTTGTGGGATAACTTCTCATCCCTAAAAGATTCTTCAATCTATTGAAATCTTCTTCTTTCAAAGGTTTTGTCAAAATGTTAGCAACCTGATCTTTGGACCTACAATAATAAAGTTTGATTTCATTATTTTTAACCAACTCTCTGATGAAATGAAATTTGATGTCTATGTGCTTGCTTCTTCCATGAAAGACTGAATTTTTAGAAAGTGCAATAGCTGATTGATTATCACAAAATATAATCGTTTCTTCCATTTGGGGCTGCATCAATGCTTCAAGCATCCTTCGTAACCAAACTGTTTGACAACCTGTTGAAGTGGCTGCCACATATTCTACTTCTGCTGAGGACAATGCAACAATGGGTTGTTTCTTTGAAGACCATGAAATTACGCCTAACCCAAGATTAAAAGCATACCCAGAAGTACTTTTTCTATCATCTTGATTTCCAGCCCAATCACTATCTGTATAACCAGTTAACCTCAAAACACCCTTCTTTTCATAAAATATGCCATGATTTGCAGTCCCTCTCACATACCTTAGTATTCTTTTACTTGCTTGTAGATGAGTATCATGTGGATCCTCCATGAACCTGCTTATCAAGCTTACTACATACATGATATCTGGTCTTGTTGCAGTTAAGTACATTAAACTTCCAACCAAACTTTTATACAAAGTAGAATCTACCTTTTTGCTTTCATCATTTTTGCTCAACTTCACGCCCATGGCAATAGGTGTAATTGCTGATTTGCTATTTTCTATTTTGAATCTTTTCAAAATATCATTTGCATATTTTTCTTGTGAAACAAAAATTCCATCACTATTTTGTGTTACTTTAAGACCAAGATAATAGTGCAACAAACCAAGATCAGTCATCTCAAATTCACTCTTCATTGCCACTGAAAATTCTCTGAGCATGTTTTCATTATTTCTAGTATAAAGTAAATTATCAACATAAATACAAACTATCATAACATCTCCTTGTTGATTTTGTTTTATGAATAAGGTGGGCTCATAAGGGCATTTCTCAAAACTATTTTTAAAAAAATATGATTCAATCCTTTCATACCAAACTCTAGGTGCTTGCTTTAAACCATACAAAGCTTTCTTTAGTTTGAGCACCTTACCTCTTTGACCTTTAATCTCAAAACCAGGTGGTTGCTCAATGTAAATTTCTTCCTCCAATACACCATTTAAGAATGCTAATTTTACATCCATATGAAAAACTTTCCAACCCTTTTGTGCTGAAAGAGCTAAAATCATGTGAATAGTATCCATTCTAGCAATAGGTGCAAAAACTTTATTATAATCAATACCTATTTTTTGTTTGTAGCCCTTCACTACCAACTTGGCCTTGTATTTATTCACTTTACCTTGCTCATTGTACTTTGTTTTATACACCCACTTTACTCCAATTGGCTTCTTATGCTTAGGGAGATCTGCAATTTCCCAAGTTTGATTATTTTCTATGGCTGCAATTTCTTCATTCATAGCTTTAATCCATTTATCATCATTTATAGCTTCTTCAAATGTAACAGGATCACTATCAACAAAAAATACAAAATAGCAAATATCTTCATTTACCTTTTGTTGTGTCTTGATATATGTCAGACAAACTCCTTGATTTCTGCCACCTTTTTGGAGATTCTGAGGTGGCTGATGAAGAATTACTTGATGAAACATGTCTATGACTTGGTGGAGAAAGACTGCCTTATGATGAAGAAGAGCTTCTTCTTAATGTAGATTGTTGAATGCTACAACTACTGGCTCTGGCTCCTGTATTAACAACTAAATTTTGTTTTTGATTTGTAGCTTTATCTTCAATGTTAACTTGTTGATATTTCTCTTCCAATTTCTAACACCACTCCTGATCTTCAAGAAACTTTGCATCTCTTCTTATCACCAATTTTTTTGTCTCTGGATTGTACAACCTGTATGCCTTGGATTCTTTACTGTATCCAACAAAGGTACATTTTTCTATCTTATCATCCATTTCTTTTAAGTGCATCTGGAACATGAGAATAAGCAATACAACCAAAAATTCTTAAATGATCTATCCGGGGTTTGTATCCTCCCCATGCTTCTTTTGGTGTCATGCCCCAAACTAAGTTTGTAGGACATCTATTCAAAATATAACCTACACAACAAACTACTTCTGCCCAAAAAACTTTAGGTAAATTCTTAGCATTAAGCATACTCCTTACCATATTTAAAATTGTTCTATTTTTTCTCTCAGCTACACCATTTTGCTGAGGTGTATACCTTGTTGTTAGCTACCTTTTTATGCCCTTTTCAATACAATAATTATGAAAATCATGTGAAATATACTCTCCATCCCTATCAGTCCTTCAAATTTTGAGAAAATAACCACTTTGCTTCTCAACTAATTCTTTAAATTCTCTGAATTTCTTGAAAGTATCAGATTTATTTTTCAAAGGGTACACCCAGAGTTTCCTACTATAGTCATCAATAAATGTAAAAAAATATCTCATACCAGATAATGAAGCAACCTCAATTGGTCCACATAGATCTGAGTGAACTAGCTCTAATGGCTCTGAAGCTCTCTAAGAATCCCTTACTGGAAAGGGTTCTCTATGGTGCTTTCCAACAATACAACCTTCACATTCTTCATCTAGTCTTTGGATAAATGGTAAACCTATTACCATGTTCTTTTTATTCAAAAGATTTAGTCCACCAAAATTCAAATGACCAAACCTAAGATGCCATAACCACTGTGTGTCTTTTACAAGAGCACTAAAACTTAAATGCATATTATTTCTGATACTAAGAGAAAACATCTTATTAGCAGTCATGGGTATTTTGGTTATCAGCGTGTTTTTACCATCAACAATAATGCATGAACCATTTTCAAATTTGACAGTGTGGCCTTTTTGCACAAGTTGACCTACACTTAACAAGTTATGCTTTAAGCCTGGTACATAAAACACATCACCAAGATATTTTTTCTCACCTTGTCTTGTTGTGATTAATATCCTCCCTTTCCCCATTACTAGCGTAATTGTATTATTTCCCATCTTGACTTCAGATTTGATGGACTCATCCAAATTCTGAAATATCTCTTTGTGCCCTGTCATATGATTACTACACCCACTGTCAACATACCATTTGTCATCATTTACTTCCTCCTTTGTGCTACATGTTAGCAAGACATATCCTTCCTACCCTTCACCTTCATTTGCATATTGGGCTTCTTGCTTACTTTCATCTGCAATCTTTTTCCTACATTCAGCTGTAAAATGTCCATACTTTTGACGGTAATAACATTGAATAGATGATTTATCATACCTCTAAAAACCTCTACCTCTTTACTGAAAATTTGCTCTACCTCTACCTCTTGCTTGAGTGTAACCACAATTTTTTTCATCACTTCTATTGCCTCTTTGACCTCTGCCTCTTTGTTGAAAACGTCCTCCTCTTCCTCTTGAATTTCTACCTCTTCCTCTTTGTGCTGAAGATGATTCTGGTGTTGTTTCTTTTTCTTTCAAGGATACTTTGCTCTTTAAAGTTTTCTCAAGTGGCTCCTTTGTTGATTTATTTATTCTATACTCATGTGTGTACAATGAACCCATAAGCTCATCTACATATAAAGATGTTAGATTTTTTGATTCTTCAATAGTTATAACTGCAGGATCATATTTTTCAGGCAAACTTCTTAAAAAAATTTCAACAATTTTTTGATTAGTCACAACCTCACCATTTGATTTCATTTGATTAACTATACCCATTGTACGAGTAAAGAAATCTCTTAAACTTTATGTAATGTCCCCTTCTAGTGAGTCCAAATTTTTCCTTTGACCTTGCATAATTCAACTCACAAAAGAGAACATTAGAGTTCCATTTTCTTTTCATTTCATCATATTAACAATATAATCATTATTCATCCATATTCAAGTTGTATATTCATGTCCTTATATAATGTTTCCAACTTATCATTTGTTCATACACTTAATTGTCTAAGGATTTTAGCTATCACATTCATTGAATTACAACATTCATTTCACTATATTCAATTTAAGAATGTTCACATCTATATCCATATTCCATTCATATATGTATGGAGATTTACCTTATTTCTACACTCCTATTTATTCTCATATTATTATACCTATTCTATATGCATACTTATAGAGAGAATGTATATACATCATTAATGGTAATATATTTTAATTATTTTCCTAATATAAGAGTATTCATTTATTTATATTCATATTATTCTTCTACAACATTTATATCGCCTAACCTATTAATAAGGAAAGTGCACGTACCTCTTTGTGCTACTTGTCTTGTTGAATCTGCTCACTGGATTCTATTCTCTTTCACCTATTCTTTAATATTTATATATTATAGTATTTGTTATAATATTAATAATCTCTCTCTCTATATATATATATATATTTACTTGAATAATTCCTCCCTATATATATTTATGATATCTTTATGACTCAAAAATATATATATATATAAATATAATACGGATCTAATTATATTTATTTATCAATATTCTTTCTTATTTATTTCCCATTTCTTAGATTCACATCATTATCTTATAGTTTATATCATTCCTATTTACTTTCACGCATGAGACAATTAACTAATATTTAATTTTACTTCTAACTAATACTTAATTTAACTTCTAATCATAATTCATTTACTAGAATATTACTAACATATATTATATTCTATATTTAAATACTTAATGAAAAATATACCTGATATAATTGCAAACTTACCTTATCTATCCCGTATCTTCCTTGTAATTTCTCTTTACTGTGTCTTTAATAACTCTCAATGTTGTTATTCTTTATTATTTATTGATCTGTTGTTTTTCTTTTTCTTCGATTCCTTTTTTTTTTTTCCTTCGCTGCTCCTCCATATATATCTGATTATGATTCCCTATTTAAGTGTTTGATGGGCTTATACCCAACCGTCACCACTATTGGTGATAATAATTACCATTAATATATTTGCTCACTTAATTTGTTAAACACCATTTACTAAGGAATCCGTGTCTCTTTTAAGAGGCCCAATCCTCACATATATATAAAGTGCCTTTTATAAGATGCAATGAAAATATATATTTATTATTTATGTTTATATTTATTATCATATTAATATATTATACGTTATATAATTTATATTTAGATTTGATAATTATAATCATAATATTATCTTATGATAATTATGATTAAATTGCTATTATTTCTTTTTATATTTTAAAATATTCATATAATAATAATATTATTTTAATAATATATATATTATTTCGAATTGATATTTACTACGGCAATTTAGTTGTTTTCTTTATCAGGATGTTTAAATCTTTAATTTAAACAATGCCTTAATATGGGGACATGACAGCCCTCCCCACTCAAGATTGCTTGTCCTCAAGCAATCACAATGAGTTACCTTGCACTTTAACACTTATCTTCAATGTGTTGAGACAAAGTCATGGTTTGATTTTGGATGAAAGAGAATTTGTAATCTTCAATGTGTTGAGACAAAGTCAAAAGAGTATTTGTTTGATGTTTTGATTAACAATGATGGGATGATTTGAGAGTATTGAGATTCCAAGATGCATCTTGATCTTTGGTCATGAGATTCGGTCTCATATGTTATTGACCTCAAAATTGAGAATAGTTAAGTTCTTTGAGGAGTAACTGATTATATGATGTCATGATCAAAGAAGATTTGATTTGAGTTTGAATAGCAATATGATTGAGGACATTTAGCTAATCAAATGAATGCAAGAAGGAAGAATTTTTCATTATTTAAAGAAAACTTTGGGAGTATTGATATTCTGAGATTAGAGATTTGAAATGAAATAATATTGATGAAAATCCCAAAAGATGAATCTAATGATGTTGTAAGTAAGACTTTGATTGCTTAAGAAAGTTGATAATAAGATAACATATAGCATGATCCTGGGGGTTGATGATGAGATAATGTCCCCCCCCCTCTTAAAGCCTTCTCCTTAGGTTTTACCCTAAAGCCTTCTCCTTAGGTTTTACCCTAAGGCCTTCATTAATATTTAGGTGTATGCTAGTGATCCAATTCTGCTAGGCCCAAAGGCAGAACACTTCAACTAAAAGATAGAACCCCTTTGGCCTAAGTGAACATTTCATTTCCATCATGAGTGGCATATCTAGACGAGCACATTTCTCTCTAGACCTAAAGGCAGAACCCTTCACTAAAAGGCAGAACCCCTTTGGCTCATGTGGACTTATCATTTCTCATCATGAGTGGCATATCTAGAAAAGCATATCTCTCCTAGACCCAAAGGCAAAACCCTTTAACTAAAAGGTAGAACCCCCTTGGCTCATGTGATCTTATTAATTCCATCATAAGTGGCATATCTAGAAAAGTACATTTTTCTCTAGACCCAAAGGCAGAACCCTTCATTAGAAGGCAGAACCCCTTCGGCTCATGTGAACTTATTACTTCCATCATAAGTGGCATGTCTAGAAGAGCACATTTCTCTCTAGACCCAAAGGCAGAACCCTTCACTAGAAGGCAGAACCCCTTTGGCTTATGTGGACTAATTGTTTCTCATCATGAGTGACATATCTAGAAGAGCACACCTCTCTCTAGACCCAAAGGCAGAACCCTTCATTAGAAGGCAGAACCCCTTTGGCTCATGTGAGTTCCTCGTCCATTTGGTTCTTGTTGTTACATGTGTTGTACCTTCTTAAGTAACCTTGCATCAAATTTCCTCACAGGATGGCAGGTCGAATGCTCTGATACCACTTGTAATGTCCCCTTCTAGTGAGTCCAAATTTTTCCTTTGACCTTGCATAATTCAACTCACAAAAGAGAACATTAGAGTTCCATTTTCTTTTCATTTCATCATATTAACAATATAATCATTATTCATCCATATTCAAGTTGTATATTCATGTCCTTATATAATGTTTCCAACTTATCATTTGTTCATACACTTAATTGTCTAAGGATTTTAGCTATCACATTCATTGAATTACAACATTCATTTCACTATATTCAATTTAAGAATGTTCACATCTATATCCATATTCCATTCATATATGTATGGAGATTTACCTTATTTCTACACTCCTATTTATTCTCATATTATTATACCTATTCTATATGCATACTTATAGAGAGAATGTATATACATCATTAATGGTAATATATTTTAATTATTTTCCTAATATAAGAGTATTCATTTATTTATATTCATATTATTCTTCTACAACATTTATATCGCCTAACCTATTAATAAGGAAAGTGCACGTACCTCTTTGTGCTACTTGTCTTGTTGAATCTGCTCACTGGATTCTATTCTCTTTCACCTATTCTTTAATATTTATATATTATAGTATTTGTTATAATATTAATAATCTCTCTCTCTATATATATATATATTTACTTGAATAATTCCTCCCTATATATATTTATGATATCTTTATGACTCAAAAATATATATATATAAATATAATACGGATCTAATTATATTTATTTATCAATATTCTTTCTTATTTATTTCCCATTTCTTAGATTCACATCATTATCTTATAGTTTATATCATTCCTATTTACTTTCACGCATGAGACAATTAACTAATATTTAATTTTACTTCTAACTAATACTTAATTTAACTTCTAATCATAATTCATTTACTAGAATATTACTAACATATATTATATTCTATATTTAAATACTTAATGAAAAACATACCTGATATAATTGCAAACTTACCTTATCTATCCCGTATCTTCCTTGTAATTTCTCTTTACTGTGTCTTTAATAACTCTCAATGTTGTTATTCTTTATTATTTATTGATCTGTTGTTTTTCTTTTTCTTCGATTCCTTTTTTTTTTTTCCTTCGCTGCTCCTCCATATATATCTGATTATGATTCCCTATTTAAGTGTTTGATGGGCTTATACCCAACCGTCACCACTATTGGTGATAATAATTACCATTAATATATTTGCTCACTTAATTTGTTAAACACCATTTACTAAGGAATCCGTGTCTCTTTTAAGAGGCCCAATCCTCACATATATATAAAGTGCCTTTTATAAGATGCAATGAAAATATATATTTATTATTTATGTTTATATTTATTATCATATTAATATATTATACGTTATATAATTTATATTTAGATTTGATAATTATAATCATAATATTATCTTATGATAATTATGATTAAATTGCTATTATTTCTTTTTATATTTTAAAATATTCATATAATAATAATATTATTTTAATAATATATATATTATTTCGAATTGATATTTACTACGGCAATTTAGTTGTTTTCTTTATCGGGATGTTTAAATCTTTAATTTAAACAATGCCTTAATATGGGGACATGACACTTTATGAATCTGACATTTGTAAAATTTTAAAATCTCTTCTAAGCATTTGAAGGTGAACTGTTCTTACTTTTTCTGTACCTTGAAATGATTGTGCAAGGAGATCCTATGCTTCTTTGGCCTTCAAAGTGGCTGTAACTCTTGGAAGAAGAGTTTCATCAAAACCCTGCACTATGAACAATAATGCTTGCTGATCTTTTTTCCTATTATCCCGTAGTAAATCCCTTTCATTTTGTGTGAGGGCTGCTAATGCTGCTGCATCTGCTGGTTCTGAATACCCATTCTGCACAAGATCCCATAGCTCCTGTGATCTGAACAAAATCTTCATTTGAAATTTCTAAAAATCATAATTTTTTCTATTAAATTTAGGAATTTGTAGCTGTGTACTGTTAACATTTGTTGTCATTTTGAACCTAGTTCTGATACCATATGTTAGAAAAGATTAAACTAAAAAACAAATGTAGTACATAGAAAATAAACTAGAAGAAAAAATATATAACTTAAAACAAGAGAGATAGAGAAGCAATTTGATATGCTTGCTGCAAAATGTTTTCAACATTCTTTATTGAAAGGAAATTGAAATATATACATAAAACATACTAAAAATGTAAACTAAAAGTAAAGATGGGAAACTTTTCCAAACAGAAAAAGAAATGTAGAAAAGTGTTTGGAAAACATTCCCAACAAACAAAAAACAATTCTGATTTTTTTCTTATTTTAACAAATTTTAATCCGCTATCCAATTTTGTTGGAAAATGTTACAGTCAAGCTACATCTTATTCAAATTTTAATTACAGTTAAACAGACAGGACAATTTCGTTCAGGATTGATTTTTATTAAGATAGCCTTGGTTATAATTAACGTGCAGGACATAAAAAGAGTGTTGAAAGATTTTGGTAGCAATATCATTTTCTCCAATGGGTTAAGAGATCCATGGAGCAGTGGAGGGTATGCGAATCTTCTCTTTAGATTTCATGCCCATTAATCTTTGTATTAATTTTTACTTCGTTGCTAATCTACTTAATTGGGCATGGTGTGAATGGAATTTCAGTGTGTTGGAGAATATTTCTGAAAGCATTGTAGCTATCCACACCGAAGAGGGTAAATTTAGATTTTTTATTTTTATATTTCTTTCCCCATTAAATAGAAATACTATTATCTTATAAGAATTGGATGTCTCGCAGGAACGCATTGTGAAGACATTGCATTACCAAGTGCTACTGACGATCCAGTCTGGCTGAAAGAACAACGACGAAAAGAAATAATGATTATTCAAAAATGGATTAACGATTATAAAAACTAATTTGAGTTGTTTGTCCCATCCAAACTGCGTTCTCCATCGAATTAAATCATTTAAAAGTGGTGACTATTGAAGCTCTTTGATGACAATTAAACGTCAACTATAATCATCCATTCTGAATTCGTATCCTTTAGCTGTTTGATATTTTGATATTGTTAGACCCTTGGAAGCTTGTTGGAGCTTTACATTGTAATTGACGTTGCATTTTGTGTATGGTTGACATTCTCATAAAGGCGGCGAACATTTAGATATTAAAAGAGTTCTAAGTATGAGTATTTAAAGGTGTGAATGGATAATTTTATTAGTCGAGTAATGTATATTTATATTTTTAGTTGAAGTTATTGTAGTACTGTGCTGATAAAATTATTCTGCCCAACATATGTGTTTATTCATCATTTGAAAAAACTTCCATTATTATTTTGTATAAATTTTGTAATACAATAATTTAAAAGATTTTTCGATGATAATATATCAAAAAAAATATTTCTGATGAAATGTATCATTAGTCCATTTAAACATTAAGAAAATGATGATAAGAGCATAATATAGTGATCAATTCACAACGTTGTTGTGGTGGACACTAAGGTTGAAACTCATACTGGGTCACTGAGCTTGTAGGTCATGTGCCTTTGTTGGGCTAATGCGCTCATAAAATTGTGTCTTGGCTAGGCTTGTTTTTCTTGCAAATTATGGGTCTTCGCTAGTTGTTGAGATTATAGATTTGAACAAGGTGATAATGCCTTGGGGATTGAGGCCCCTAGTAGTGGTCTCGGTGATAAAGTCAATTGGGAAGAGATCCCCTTATAAGTTGCCTCTCTAGTCTTAGATTAGGCTAAAAACCTGAGTTATCAAATCTAAACAATTTAAACATTTAGAGAAAATATTTTTCTCGAGTATAAATATCAATTTTAAAGTTACTCCACTTTCTTAAAATCTTATCAATTAAAATCATATGGTATTTGTACATAGGAGAAATGATCATTATGCAACTTCACAGAAAATTGTGTCATTTGTTAATATGTAATTAAATTAAAATGTTCTTTCAAAATAGACACAAAACTAAATAGAAATTAACATAAATGTACATATTTCTACATTACAATTTAATATATTAGATTTTGTGACTAATATGTTATCCCTAAATTAAGGATGTAATTGAGATCAACTTAATATCAATTGTTCATATTATAAATATGATATGACATGTAATTGTTTATTCACCTTCAATTTCAAATTACATAGCATTCATTCTCATATACTCTTACCTAATTAGTTAATGATTTTTCCATAATCCAAAGGGAAGGCTTCCAACATGTATTAAAAGTATTTCTTTAGAATATTTGAGTGTTATCAAGTGAGAGAAATACTAAAATGCTAAAAAGATATAGCACCCACAAAACATCATCATTTATGATGGAACACTAAAATTTTCATTATAATTAACTAATTAGAACTTTAAATAATCAATTTGAGCCATGAATTTTTTCAAGCCCTTTTTTAGGATGAATTTTTCTTGATTTATTTTTAAGTCTATTTATCCATAAGAACTCAAACAAGAACATACAACTCTGTTATCTAAATCTTATTTTGCATAAAAATTTAATTCACTAAATCTATTGTATTCCATATTATGTAAACTTCTATTGAAGATATGTTAATATCTAAACATATCTTTGTGTATTTGCACAATATTTATGAGATTCATCTTTTGTTGTGGGAGCAAAAGCATATATCAAGGCACCACATAATAGAGTACTCATACCAAACTAGTAAATGAAAAATGCCATTCATACTCCTTGAAAAAAGAAATATTGCTATGTTATATGGAATGCCATATTATGAATATTGAACATATGGTGGATGACATTTTACAAGAGACTTTTACATAATCTAGTAATTAAAGCATTTATATTAGAGACACATCATGTAAAGATATTTCTTTTCCATGCACATTTTGATATAGCATGTAATAATATAATTACAAAAGCCAAACAAACCCTACAATGAAAAAACTAAATCATAAAACTTAGAGGACGATCACTTTCTTTGAAACAAAAAATATCATAAAACTTAGAGGACAATTACTTTATTTGAAACAAACAGTTTCAAAGGAGATTGAAGATTTCTCCACAGTGCAAAGATACAATGAAAACAAGGAAACATTGCTAACTTAACTTTTGTGCATGCATGCTCATTTTTAGTTATCTTTAGGCTATCAAACAATACATTTCTTTTATTCAAAATAATTTGAAAGAATTCATTGACCTATTTGATGAGAGTATTTCATGCTTGGATAAATAATTCCACACTATGTAGTATTTCTTATCTAGCAATTTTTACCTACTCATAGTTAAATTTCAGTCTTTTTTAAAAAAAGGTTTGTAGGCACATTCTCCTTCTCTAGTGTAGAATACATACTTTTAGTGGTTGAACCAAAGATATCCAAATCTCTAAAATTGTAATTGTTACCAAATTTCACTTACAACTCAATTTAGTAGAGCAAAAACAATTGATTGCATTAAAGGTGAAAGGTATTCCAACAAATTTCTGCTAAGGCTTAACCATTGCATATGAATGATTTCAAATGGAATTTAATTTTTATTATGCAATGTTTTACAACAGAAGGAAATTACATAAATTGCATGATATTGTTGTCTTTCATTCATTTTGTAATGAAAATGTATACAAGATTGCATAAATATTGTTGTTTTATACATTGAGAGGAAAAGAATACTTAAATGTCCCACACAAGCCATGGGAGTAGCTAAACTAATGCAACATGAACATAAACTATACAACTGAGATAAAAGTAGAAAAACACATGAGGAGAAAGAATATCCATCATTGCCTGTGGCATAGTCTTGTGTTGATCTTCTTTATTCCTAGCTCCTCCTTGTTATTGATCTTTAGATGAACCTGCATGATGACGAAAGGATTGGGTTAGAGCTCCAGATATAAATCTCATCATATGTTCTATCAATAGAAATATAGCCTATATCTATGATGCATTTGATCAGTTGAGCAATTATCAGAAGTATGTAGGAGAGACAAAATCAAATCATCAAATGAATGTAAAATCATCATGAAGAGCACCAAGCTTCATTGTTTTATCTAACTTGTTTATTCACTATGTAGGTATAGGTTCATTTATCATTTTACAATTCATCTTGTTCAATATGACAGCATGTGGAAGAAAATGGACTCCCACAAGGATTGAGCCCAACATGCTGAGGGCTACTGTCATTGATGCCTTATCACAATATACCATAGCCTAGATAATGACAATCACTCCTTATGTAGAGGCAATCATAAACATTTTGAATAGTCACCTCAAAGGATAAAAACAATCATGTCAAGTACTCACAAGGCAGCTGATAGTCAAATTCAATGCAAATTTACAACGCAGATAACAAAAGATGGGCTTATATATACCTTCATGATGTAACCTCACAAAGTTGTCATTCTCCAATACCTCCATGAATCCTTGTTATCATGATATCATTGAAAGCATTCATGCCATAGGTTATTGGGATCTTACCACATAAATCATAATGTTTTATTATTTTTGAAAGAAAGGAAGACTGATACAAAGAGGGCAACAAACAATAAAGATAATAAGAGTAGCATTTGGTAGAAGGTTGTCATTTGTAATACCAGATTTGCAAAACATCATATATCACTATGCATTCACACATGAGACAACAATGATAGTGATCTCAAAGAGGCCTACATTTGCTCTTATGTTACTTCAGATACTCATCATAGTCAAACAAAAGTTGGGGACACCATAAGCCATGTCTAGTGATACACAGAGGCTCCAAGATGCCATTAAAGACTATCAACACAGAGGAAATCAAAGCATATAGGACATGATGCAAATGTTCATACATGTAGTAATGCAGTACTGAAGTCTCAAGTGATTATGCCAAATATCATTCAACCCAACAGTCAAAGCTCATCCATGGCAAATAAAATAGAACAATATTTACCATTTTGGTTCTGAATGTGGTATAAACCTACTATTAATTTTTGTTGGAATTAGTCTAGACAACTAAGAGGGGGGTGAATCAGTTGTCCCACAAATAACCTTTTCTTCTTTTAATCTTCTTTCACAACTTACAAATAGATCAATGATGTAAATATTAAAGCATGAATCAACAACACATGAGCAGAAACATAATTAACACACTTGACACCAAGATTTTAATGTGGAAACCCGGTTAAGAGAAAAGCACAGTGGGGGTTAACCCACAAGATTTGTACCCTGTTAAAATTACTTAAAATAAATAAGAAGGCACTTGCCTTCAGGCGCACTGCCCAGAGCTCACTACTCAAAGAGGCTCACTACCTAGAGGAGGCTCATTGCCTACAAGATTTTATGTTTAATATAGAAAGAATGAATTGAGAAATAGCATCTTCTTTATGCCTAGTTCAGTCCCATTAAAAGCTCAGAAAACTTCTGCTCTGCCTCAAACACTTCTTCACTAACTCTTCATCATCTACTACTCTTGTTCTTCTGCTTCTCCTTTTCTCTACTTTGCCTCTGTGTCTTTCTTATGATTTTATCATTTTCACACAAGGACTGTTAGCATAATATCGCTATGACATTGTCTATGTAACCGTTGGCTGTTAGGGTGGTTACGTTGGTTTCTGCAGTTACATTTTAACTGCCAACTGATGTGTTAGTTCCACACAATATTTATATCTGCTTTGTATCTATTTTTAATCATCGAATACATTCGCACTTCTTCTGCGTTACCATTAAATGGTATCAGAGCAGTGGCTGGCAATGAAGTCTTATTGATTTGCAAGGAGGAATGCCCACAGTGCAGGCTAGTAGGGATAAGGAAGAAAGTGCCCACGCTGAGAGAGGAATATCGCACCTGAGTTAAAGGCCTACATTGCATTGCATTAAGGAATAGATCCTAGAGGTGCAAGGACGCGGGTGGTGCACTGAGGAGAATACAAGTTATGTTCTTTGTCTCTTTCCCAATCCTGGCCTGACAAACTTGAAGATGCTGTAGAGTTCGTTCCTCTACCTTTCATTTAAAAACTAGTCTAAGTTCCAAAGCACTAGACTGAAGTCTCTCTGCAATCTACATGGAGGAGGAGACTAGAAGGCGTTGGCACAGATTGCAAGAAGTGTGTCTTCTCCACACCATTGAGAGGGAGAAATTATCTCCAGGTCCAAAAGTGGATGTCCACCACACCCGATGCCAGCAGTGTGGCTAGTAATCATGCTAATGAGCCACCTCGAGGCAGACGTGCTGTTTCAAAAAGATCAAGCTTCTATTTTGCCCTTCTAGATGCCCTACAAAACACCGGTAATCTCCAATTCGATGAATTATTTAGGCAAGGATTGCTAGATTACTTTCTATTTGATGTACAATGTCAAGAAAGGAAGATTAGAGCAAAACTAGATGAGGGTTATGATGCTGATGATGAAGATGAGGTAGAACGCACACCAAAGCGTCCCCATCTCATAGCACAGGCCTATCCTGCTCATCTCCGTGCCACAATTTCCTCTTGAAAGTGAATGTACTGTTAAATAAAATAATAATAAATTTGTTGTCTGGATTTTTTTTTTAAATGTCTGCCCAGAAATTGCTTCTTTATGATGCTCAACTTTTGAAAGGGCCAAATTATGCCACATGGAAGACAAAGATGCGGACAATTCTCATTTTTTAGGAGCTATGGGGAATTGTCAGTGGTGACATAAGCAGATCGGAAGACCCAGATGATAGGCAAAAGTTTGACAAGGTCGATGCCAAAGCATTGATGTTGATAACACTCAGCATCACTGATGAAGTTCAACCTCACATTCAGGATGCAAAAACATCAAAGGCGGCATGTGATTCTCTCTCCACAATCTACCAAGTGAAGAACCAGACGAAGATCCTCCATCTACAGTCCAAGCTACATACACTCAGTATGCAGGCTGGTGAGAAAGTTGAAGAATTCTTACGGCGGGTATCTGAACTGCGAGTTGAGCTTGTTGCACTTGGAGAAAAGGTGGAGGACAAACTACTTGTCCCAATTACACTGAGAGCACTACCATCTCAGTTCAAAATCTTTGTCACCACGCTGAACATCACTAAGTAAAATGTGTCATTTGACGAATTGGTGAATTTGTTGCAGCAGGAAGAAGCCATTCAATCTGTCCAAGGTGAACTTGAAGACAAGGCCTTGATCTCCAAACAATCAAAAGGTCAAAAGTTTCCTGGAAAGCAGCCACAGAAACAATAAGAACATCAACAGTCGAAGCCTCCAAAGGCAAATTGATGGTGTCATATATGCAACAAGAACAATCATGACACTATCAACTATTGGTACAATGCCTTAACAAAAGGCAATTCAAGTAAAGAAGGCTTTTCTGGTTGCTGTGATACTTAACCATCCAAACACCGTCATCATCGCAGAAGGCACAAAGGAAATGTAGTAGCCCAAGAAGATGATGCATCAGAAGAAGATGAACCAGAAATAGCCAACTGCGGCACTCATCACAATCTCGTCCTTGTCTCCCAAACCTTGCAGCCCACGAGGGATATTTGGTTGATAGACTCGGGTGCTAGCAAGCATATGATAGGCAATCATGAACTGTTTGATGCACTGATAGAACAACCTACTGGAGATAGAGTTTGAATTGCTGACAATAAGGAGCATGTTGCAGAGGGTATAGGCAAGGTCATCATTCCTCTTGGGACAAGCCGTTGTACCCTCACCAAGGTGCTGTATGTTCCTGGTTTGACAACAAACCTGCTCTCTATCAGTTAGCTTCTGAACCACAAACTGAAAGTTGAGTTCTAGGTGAAGGACGGGGTCAAGACCTGTCTAATCTCTAGAGAAGGTATGATACTTGTTAGAACATTTATGAAGGATAGACTGTTTGCATTAGATGTTGTCTCCTCCCCTACAGTAGCTCTATCAGCCTCAACAATAGAATCTACGGGACTCTGGCACTATCGCTATGGGCACCTTTCAGTCAGCTCCTTGCATCAGCTCAGCTCTAAACAAATGGTAAGAGTTCTTCCTCCAATTTCAAATTCATTGCCTATATGTCTTGGATGCCTTGCAAGTAAACAACACCGGGATCCGTTTGAGGCTCATAGCTTCCATGCTAAGCATCGCCTTCAGTTGGTACATACCGATCTATGCGGACCCATGCTTGCTTCATTTTCAGGCCATAAGTACTTCCAATTGTTCATGGATGACTTCTCTCGAAAGACCTGGGTGTATTTTCTCAAGAAGAAAGATGAAGCCTTTGCGAACTTTCAGGACTTTCACAAGCAAGTTGTCAAAGAAGCCGGCCAGTCTCTTCTTGTCCTCCAGTCAGATCGAGGGGGGGAATTCACCTCCAAGGAGTTCGTGGCATACCTAAAGCATCATGGCATCAAGCAACACCTAACTGCTCCCTATACACCCCAACAGAATGGAGTTACAGAACGTCGCAATTGGACTATCATGGAGATGGCTCGATGCATGCTCTCCATAGCCAAGTTAGAGGAAAGATTTTGGGCAGAAGTAGTACGGACAACTGCATACCTCATCAACAGGGCACCAACCAAGATCCTGCAACACAAGACACTGGAAGAGGTATGGACTGGACAAAAGCCTTCAATTTCTCATCTAAGGGTGTTTGGTTGCACTACATACATGCATGTCTCTGCCAATAGGAGAAAGAAGACTAATCCTAAGACACTTCAGTGTATATTGTTGGGATATAGTATTACATCAAAAGCTTATCATCTCATAGATCCTGAGACAATGAAGATACATGAGAGTCGAGATGTGGTATGTGATGAATCATCATTCGATTCCTTATCATAGAAAGAAGAGCAACAGCCTCCTACTTCTCATAAATTGCTCTCACAATCAGATGATGAGCATGTGGAAGACTCTCACAGAGAAAGTGAACTACAAGGAGAGTTGTATGTTGATTTGGGCCCTCTAGAACACATTACACACCAGCAGCAACACAGTCAACCTCCAAAGTGGGTCCAAAGTACAATCAGGGACTCTAACCTACACACTCTTCCAAACACTTCGTCAGGAGTCAGACAAGAAATGAAGTGAATCTTGCGCTCATGAGTACTATTGTTGACAGCACTGAACTTGACACAGTTCGAGAGGCATTAAGCCAATCTCAGTGGAAGAAAGCTATGGATGTAGAGTATTATTCTCTGATGCAAAATCATACTTGGGAACTTGTCGATCTGCCTGAAGGGAAGAAACCCATTGGCTACAAATGGATCTTCAAAATAAAGTACAAGGTAGATGGATCTATCGACAAGTACAAAGCACGACTTGTAGCAAAGGGATATGCTCAACAAGAAGGCATTGATTATGAAGAGACCTTTGCACCCACTGCGAAGCTCAAAACTATTAGAATGGTCTGTGCATTGGCAGCACAGAAGGGATGGAAGCTTCAACAGATGGATATCAAGAGTGCTTTCTTAAACAGTGATCTCAAAGAAGAAGTGTACATGACCCAGCCAGAAGGGTTTGTTGATGAACATCATCCACACAAGGTATGTCATCTTATCAAATCTCTTTATGGCCTTAAGCAAGCTCCTAGGGCATGGTACATCAAGATTGATGGTCACCTATTGCAGCATGGATTCACCCGTAGCCCCTCAAATCCTAATTTGTATATTAAGAAGGTAGGCATAGAGATTGTCATTCTAGTTTTGTATGTGGACAATCTTATTCTCACTGGCAGCTCAGACAGTCTCGTTGATGATGTAAAGAATGATCTCAAGAACTCCTTCGACATGACAGATTTGGGGCTACTTCATTATTGTCTTGGCTTGGAGATATGGCACAAGAAGAACCACATATTCATCTCCCAAATGAAATATGCTGAGACACTCCTGGAAAAGTATGGAATGGTCAGCTGTAAGCCTATTTCCACTCCAATGGAGAAAGGTTTGCAACTATCCTGTTTCTAGGATTCACCTCAAGTAGATGTCACTCTCTATAGGCAACTGGTTGGGAGTCTTATCTACTTGACCTACACCAGACTAGACTTGTGTTTTGCTGTAAGCTATCTCGCTAGATTCATGCAGGAGTCAAAGAAGTGTCATTGGGTTGCAGCAAAGCATGTGTTGAGATATATCCGAGGCACAATTGATTATGGTTTGGAATATAAGAAGAACAATCAATTCTTCTTACAAGGATATACTGACTCGGATTAGTAGGATCTGTAGATGACATGAAATCCACCTCAGGTTATGTTTTTCATCTTGGATTTGGGCCAATTTCGTGGGTTAGTAAGAAGCAAACTGTTGTTGTTCTTTCACCCACTGAGGCTGAATATCGTGCCGCACGAGGAGCTGTGTGCGAAGCGATTTGGTTACGTCGCATTCTAGTAGATCTGGACATTCCTGAAGAAAAGTTACCAGTTCTCTATTGCAACAATCAAGGTGTGTTAAAACTTGTGAAGAATCCAATTTTCCATGAGCGCACTAAGCATATTGAGGTTGAATGTCATTACATTCGGGATCAAGTTTTGAACCACCACATCTAGCTCTAGTACTGCCCTACAGATACTCAGCTAGCAGATATCTTCACCAAATCTCTTGGTAGGATCAAATTTGAACTGTTTAGGGGGTACATTTGTAAAAACAATGTAATAAGGGGGGGAATGTTAGCATAATATCGCTATTACATTGTCTACGTAACCGTTGGCTGTTAGGGTGGTTACGTTGGTTTCTACAGTTACATTTTAACTACCAACTGATGTGTTAGTTCCACACAATATTTATATCTACTTTGTATCTGTTTTTAATCATCGAATACATTCGCACTTCTTCTGCGTTACCATTAAGGACAACTTTCTACAACTCATCCACAAATATTTATATGCTTCATCAACTTTGGAATGAACATCAAGGTTGTCTTAACTCAATGCAGATCACTATACTGTCAGCCAATCATAGCTGGGACTTAAATCTTCTTCAATCAACATGCTACACTCCAGAGAACTACTCTTAGATCATCTGCAACATGCTTCAATCATTTGGTCAGCCAAGATTGGGAAGAATAGTAATACAAAGGAAGAAATCTTCAACAACGAGCTTAGTCTTCAATGCAGAACTCCAACATAGTAGGCACATGATCCAGAGACCTCCATAAGAATATTGAATTTAACAATAACATCCACACTACTCCAAATCATCAGAATCACTTGCATCTTCATCTGGTACCTCAAGAACACTATCTGCCATGACTATCACACTAGAAAGATTGCTTGCGGATCTGCAAACCACGAACCACTTAAGTTGAGGATACACACTGACTTCCCAAACATGCCTCTAGATTTGCAGATCATAAGCTTTCATTGCAAAGCAATCCGGACCAATTTCCTGTCACTCTGTCTCTTTTGAACACTGCAAAACTCAGTTTTACTCAGATGGCCATAGCTTCTTCAAATATTCATGCGGACCTCTCAAATATTAACTAGAGCTACTTCAAACGATCCTCTACATAGCCATATGGTCTGTGTACTTTTATCTTCATTCCTCTAGAAAGATCTACTTCACTGACCTGTACTATTTTCCCCTATTTCTGACAAAGAAGTATGTTGACATCAATGACACCACATCATAGGCACATATTTGCAACAATCTCCCCCTTTGTCATTAATGGCAACATATAATGTGAAAAAATGATTCAACGATCAAGACAAGGATTTCTCCCCCTTTCTTTGATCACTTTTGCAACCACTCTCTTCATTGCTTCCCCTTTCATCAGCAACTAGGTTTTCACATGACTTCTGCCCCCTTTGACATCAATGGCAAAGGGCACATATTTGAAATCTTTTCTCCCCCTTTTCTGTTTCAGATTATCTCCAAAAATTGCATACTGACTACTCCCCCTGAGTAGTATCTCCTTAACAACAATCCATATCACAAGATATGGCTGTGAATTCCACCAGACTGATGCACCCTAGTGCATCTTAGTTCTGATCAAGAGGGGTTATAACTCCTAACTTCTCTCTGAGATACTCAAAAGTATCCTTAGGCAGAGGCTTGGTGAATATATCCGTAACCTGATCCTTCAAAGAAATGAAATCCAATTTGACTTCATTCTCATTTACCTTCTCTCTCAAGAATTGAAACTTAATTTTCATCATAAATTAGACTTCAAAACATTCATATAGCATTTTGTGTCAAGATCTCAAACCTAGGGCTTCGAAAACATCGATTTTCACTAGATTTAGCTTTACCAACTCTCTAAATTTGCACCATAGGCATGTTGTGAAGAATATTTTTGTGTTAATTTTCTTTTATCAATGTAATTATTTTCTACCCCTCCCAAAAATCTTCACAACACCCTTTCATCGGGCTCTTATATTGAAAATTTGGTGAAAAACTACACATTTCTGCTATTTTTGCCCTAGGGTTTGACCTAGTTTGCACTCCAAGTGTATTGTGACAAATTTTATGTATTGAAGTGACTAATATCATCTCTTTTATTTTCTATACCTCCTAAAATTAATCACAACACCCCTTTTTCTAGGTCTTGGAGTTGAAAAACAGTAAAAAATAGCCTATTTTTTGCTATATTTTCACTAGGGTTTGACCTTAAGTGGCACTAAAAGCGTGTTGTGACATATATTTTGATATTAAGTGGATGTTATTACTGATATACTTTTCTTTCCATCATCATTTTCCTCACAACACCCTTTGTCATGCTTTTTTGCATCAAGATTTGGCGAAAAAATTGTATATTTTGACATATTTTCGCTATATTTTGACTTATCGTCATCTTATATTTGTATCAAGAGTGCATTATGAAGGATATTATTGATGTTTTGAACTAATATCAAACATATAATTTGCTTCCCTTGGTCAAAATCCTTACAACACCTTTCTTCCATTCACTTGCATTAGAAAAAACACAGAAAAACAAGCATTTTTAGGCCATTTTTGCATATAGCCTTGCGCTTGTCCTTGAACATGGCCTCTAATCACAACAACAACAATAGGTTCACTCCTAGACCTTACATGAAAATAAAGGCTCTTGAATCTGAAATTGTGTTTACACCTCATGACAGAATAATTGGAGACTCTGAAGGGCCTCTTTACATCACTGTGAAAATAATGGGAAATCATGTGAATGGAAGTCTTATTGATCCTAATTTCATGACTAATATTGCCACTAAAGAGTTCCTTTTTGCACATAAATTAATGTAAGGTTCTTATGACCCTTCGAACATGATGATAAAGACACATAAGGGGACCTTTGAAAAACCTTTGGGTAAGATATCATTGTTGGTAACTATATTTGAGAAACATGTTAAACAATGGTTTAATGTTACCCCTACTTTTGATACCTTTGAAATCAAACTTGGAATCCCTTGGTTAAAGGCCATGAAAGCTGTCCCTTCAACTATCTACAAATGTGTAAAATTTCCTTTGAATGGACAAGTGCATGTCATTCCTTGAAATACATACAATCCTTTAACTACACAACAACACTTTACATTGGATTACTTTTGGGGTAAATCTGAACAAGAACCAAAGCTACGAATAGACTTTAACTTTTTGAGCTATAGAAATTACAAAGCAAAACTTTTACACCCAATACCTGGTCCTCCTATGTAAGAAATGACAAAATATAAACAACCTGCATGTGAAGAGAACCTTAGACCAAAAGGACAAGGTCCCTATGCTGAGGTTCCTCCTCTAAAATTCTTACAAGGATCAGGAGGTCATTACCAACAACAAAATATTCCACCTAGACAAATGAGATTTGATCTTGGTGCTTCATCTTCTAAATTGTACAAACCTATGAAAGAGAAAAGCCCTATCTTACAAGAGATAAGCGGTGAAACAAAATGAAATAGAAAAGCAAGAGAAAGAAGAAGAAGAAGACAAGAATATGCCATAAACCTTGCCTCTCAACAAGAAACCATTAATCCTAACATTCAACCAAACAAAGATGATCCTAACAATGAACAACATGATGAGAAAGACATGAATTGGGCTATGGTACCTTATGTCCCACATTCTTCTAACATTAGGGAGTGGGAGGATGATGATGATTTACTTGATAATGAAACCTAGCATGAGCTTCCTTACAGGTAAGTATCTCTAACCCTTTATCTCTCTCGTGATGTGCTTCCCCTGTGATGTGTTATGTGTTGTTTAGGCCTCCTAGGATGACCCCTAATTCTCTTCTAAGGTTCGGGATACCAGGAGACCACCTCTATTGTGACCTTCTTCTATTTGTATCATCATTCTTCTAAATTGTCTCTCTCTAATTTAATCATTGTGTGTTGTGTCTTACAGACATAGCCTTGCAGTTGGTGACTTGGGGGCACCCTCCTACATGACTATCCCTAAGACACTTGTTTCTCCTCTCTTATTTATTGTTTCCCTTCCTCTGGTGTTTCTATCTAGTGGGCGGATGACGAAAAACATTTATACTCATGCAGACCTAGTGTTCCTTTCAGGAGCAATCAAAAAATGGACTTAGCTCCTAATATGACGATGGAGTTGTATATCTTATTCAACACTTGGCTAGTGGAAGCACTCATGCTTTCCGCGTAGTGAATTTGATGATATTTTTATCTCATTTACAAACCTTAACAATACTGTTGCTCTATGCACCTTTGTTTGTCTTTGAATCTGGCCTTGGTAGTACTCGATTCGGAGAGCTTTGTGATATAGCCCCATGGTTATCCTTGAACTCTAAATTTGTTGTATAACCTTGGCTCTTTGTGTGGTGAATCATATGTATTGATGTTGTTGTTTATCATGATGTTGTAGACATTAACATGTTTCTTGTAGGGATGTGTTTGTGTGAACATTTGGCAATCGTGAAGTACATGCCACCTCCGGGGGGTATGGGCTTTGCAAAAGTCTGTGTTCCCTTGTATATTTTCTTCCTACCTTAATGTGCTTCATATCGATGCATGATATCAACCACCTTAAGGTGGGGGCATATAAGGTAAGTTGTCTATTCTAGATGTTAGCAATGTGTTTGTCCTCAGGTGTAGTTTAAAGACCTACGTGATGAGTGCATCCTACATCTTGATTTTGTTTGAAATCAATCAATCAATCATGTAAGCCCTCTGTGGAGGTGAGATATCAAGAATATCCTTTTTCTTAAGTCCTCTATAAAGGCGGGGATGGTGTATTTCTCAGAGAAGGTTGTATCATCCTATCATTTTCAAAAGTCCTCTACAGAGGTGGGGAGTGGTTCTGTGACTAACTCAATCCTTAAGCATGTCTTCGGTGATTGTTGTGGCAAATCTCAATCATCGGTGTATACCTGAAATGTGCCTGAGATGGTGTTGAACCTAGAAATATGAACACTCCATCGCTTGTCTGTCGTGTTTTCTTTGTGTCTTCAAGTCTGTGTGTTTTGGCACGCTTGCTTTGTGTGGCGTGTTTGTTGCCCCATATGCAGTCTAAAGTCATACGCAATGAGTGCATCCACATTTTGGGAGGTTTTGCATGTCTTGAATGTGTGTTACCCCATATATACAGTATAAAGACTTGCGCGATGAGTGCATCCTATATTATGGGAGGTTTGTTTACTTTCTAGTACCTGCATTTGCATTTCATATATACGAGAAAAAGAAAAGAAAAGAATCATGTTTGTTTTCTATGCATTAATCTGTCTTCTATGCATTAATCTGTCTTCTATGCACTTGCTATCTTCTTTGTGTTCTACGTGACTGTAACTGTCTTATCTGTGTTTTGTGTGTCTGTTACTGTCTTCTATGTGATTGGCGTGTCTTCTTCGTGCTTAGTGTGTTTGCTATGTTTGTTAACCATACTTTAATGCATGTATTGGCCTTGTGTCTATACATACATTAAAGTGGGGGCTAAATGTAATGTCAGAAAATGTCCCATTGTGGGCTTTTCCCTCATAAGGTTTAGCTCCTAGGTCTTTAGTGTGCATTTAGGACATCTTACATCATAGTTTGGCATCCCGATGGAATGAACCCTAGGTATCGTGGCAAATGGGGCCTAGGGGGACCCCTTGAGGTTAACCTTGCCCAAAATAGGAGGGGAGGACTTGGGCGCCTGTGCCCTAGTCCTGCCCTATTTTGGGTCAGTCCCAAATTTTAAGTGTCAGCTTGTGATCGTTATTGGGGTCCTATGCTGACTTGTAAGTTTGAATTTATAAAATCTTGGCGAGAGTGTTTGTAGTTGCATATAAAATCATGTTTAGTCATTCATTTGAAAACTAGATTATGTTCATGTGATTTTGGCATCCTAAAGGTGATTCAAGGCTTTCATTGTGTTGCAAGAGAAAATTTGTGTGGTCTATGTGTTTGTGTTTGTAGATTTGAGCATCCATTTCATCATGGAATCAAGAGCATCTTCCTCCCATGAGATATTCACTACAAGGTAACATTTATTGTGTTTGTGATCATTATTCATTTGGTTTTTGCCTCTACCTCCCTAGGCATGCACTCTATATCTGACAAAGGTGTTTGGAAGACTTAAGTGTCCTTCCAGGGCTTAACTGAGGCAAGCTCCTAAACACCACAACCCCCTCCAAAAGTTTTGTGATTGCAAGTTACAGGTTGATGATACAGACAAACTAAAGTTACAGGAGGGCATATTGGAGTGTCAAAATTGTAGATTAGTGAAGAAAAGGACACTCTAGACTTGGGCGCCTCCTCCCTAGTCCCCGAAGTTCTGTGATGGGAAAATCTATGAAGTGGTAGAAACAAGTTGCAGACTAAGTTTCTAGATCCTGACAAAAAGTAGGGCCTTGGACTTGGGCGTCCACTCTTGTGTCCCTAACTTTTCCACCTTGGATCCCTAAAAATAGGTGCACTGTGATTTGTAATTTTACATCTTTCTGCAAAAGCATTTTCCATCATTCGTTAGTTTATTGTCGTATTTACATCATTAGGGTTTTGATGGATAATTAACATAAGAGAAGAAAAATTGATAATCAAATACCTAATCCAAATTTCCCTACATTTGTAAGTGACGAAGGACCTGATAGTGCTCTGCCACTCCATCTAAAGGTCCTTGAATGTAAAGGCTGAAAGGAGGATTCAAACACTAAACTAAACAAATCCAATTTTCACCTAAACAAAATCTATAAATATAGCAACAATGCTACCATTGTAATTATCAAGAAATCATCAAGCTTTTATGTAATTTTCTATTCAATAATATATTCAATTGTTTTTATTTGCTGCATTCTAATTCATTTTATCTCAAATATTTTATTTATTCAACATGGTATCAAAGTGCTCTTAAATCTTAGGCTATAGTTTGTGGGTTTTGTAGTGTTGGCTGTGAATTATATAGGTTATGATTAGAGGTTGATCACCATCTTTTTGTGGCAAAGAAGAAAGAAATATTACAGCAAAGAGAAGAATCAAATCGGTAAACAATTGGTGAGAGATTTCTTAAAGAGGGAATTTAACATAATGGATTCAATTGGTATTCCTTTACCTACAATTAAATTAAATGGAAAAAATTATTATGATTGGGTGTGTCGTATGGAGATTTTTCTAATGCTTCAAAATTGTTTTGAAATTGTTAATGGTAGTGAAAAAAGAACAAGTAGTTGACAAGATCAAGAAGATTGGGATAAAAGAGATAAAAAGGCAGCAACATTGATCACGCATACACTTTCAGAAGAAGTTTTTCTAGAATTTTTCCATAAGAGAAGTGGAGTTATAGTGTGGCATATTTTGAAAAGTACATATAAAAATTCAGGTGATGTATGGATTCTAACTCTCACCACAGAATTATACAACATGAAATTATCAAATTCACAAAAGCTAGTCCCTCATCTAAGCAAATTAAAGAAAAAGAAAAATAAACTTGCTTCCCTTGGAAAGGATATAGATGAAAAAGGTTTTGTGCAAATAATTTTACAATGTCCCATAGGATCTTATCAATCATTTATAAGAGGGTTAGATACTACTGATAAATTAAAGAATATAAAATATGAAGAGTTATGTGCTAAATTAGTGCAAGAGGAAAAGCGTCAAATCGAAGAAAGGGAGACATTTTATGATGAAGTTTTCATAATAAAAGGGAAACAAAATTACAAAAATACATAAGAAAATCATTCAAGAGAGAAAAATTGGATGTATGGCAATAGATACACTCCATCCAAGGTTTATAATAAAAGCAAATGGAAATATAATTACTGTGGTAAGTTGGGTCACAAAGCAAATGAATGTTATAAGAGGATTAAAGATACAAAAAGGAAGACAAATAAGTTGACAAAAAACTTTGATTCTAAAAGTAATGCTCTTTGTATTGCACTTAAAGCAAATAATTCTTATAAGGATGATTGGGTTATTGATTCTGCTACTACACAACATATGTCTTTTAATAAGGAACAATTTGAATCACTATGAAATGATATCAATTTAGAGAAAAATATATTTAGGGAATAACAGTGCTTTAGAAGTTAAAGGAACTGGGAATGTTCAATTTATAATGGTGTGTTCAAAAATGTGATGTTAGTTCTAGAATTGAAGAAAAATCTTTTTTTTTTTTAATCTCAAATTTAAAATCAAGGGTATAAAATAGAATTCTAAATTGACAAATGTTTAATCAAGTCCATGTGAGTAATAAATAGAAAGTGATTGCAATTGGTAAAATAGAGAAAGGATTATATGAATTCCAAGAATTTACTTCTAAATGTGGAAATGAGAATATGTGTGCTATTGCCAAATATAATGAGGTTAGGGCATGAGCGTATGGGACATGTCAATTATCAAAGCCTCAAGCTTATGGAGAAACTATATATGGTGCATGGGGTTCCAAAAATCTCATCAAGTCACAAGGTGTGTGAAGGATGTGCTATGGGAAAGCAACATGTGGAAATTTTCCCACAAGGTAAATCACAGAGAGAAAAAACTCCTTTACATTTGGTTCATAGTGATGTAATGGGTCCTTTTAGACCACCATCAATTGTAGGATCAAGGTATGGCCTTGTTGAGGCATGGATTAGCTAGGACTAGGCTAGGAGACTCAAGCACATGAGAGGTGTGGCTTAAGGGGGGGTGTTGGTGTTGGAAATAAGCCACACCCGGACCGATGATGGATTGGCCCAAGAGGGGCTAGTAGCTCAGTGGTAGAGCACTCCCGTAGCGAATGGAAGGTTCTAGGTTCGAGTTCTAGCTGGTCCATGTCTCAACATGGTATCGAAGCCAGGTTCAGGCTAGGAGCCCCAAGCACACGAGAGGTGTGGGTTAAGGGGGCTTGTTGGTGTTGGAAATAAGCTACACCTGGACCGACGATGGACTGGTCCAAGATGGGCTAGTAGCTTAGTGGTAGAGCACTCCAGCAGCGAATGGAAGGTCCTAGGTTCGAGTCCTAGCTAGTCCATGTCTCAACATGCCTCACTTTTATTGATGACTATACTAGAAGAACTTGGGTATAGTTTTTAAAAAAGAAGGATGAAGTGTTTGATAAATTTAAACAGTTTAAGACATTGGCTGAAAATCAAAGTGGAAGAGCTCTAAAGATAATAAGAACAAATAGAGGTATGGAATATATGAATAAAGATTTCTTAGATTTTTGTAAACAACATGTTATAAAGAAGGAATCAACTGTCTCCTACTCACCCCAACAAAATAGAGTTGTAAAAAGAAAAAATAGAACTATAATAGAAATGGCTAGATGCATGCTTCACTATAGAAATATAGAAGTTAAATTTTGGACTGAAGCAATTTGTACTGCAGTTTATATTTTGAATAGAATACCTAATAAGGTAGTTTTGAAGATAATACCAGAAGAGGCATGGAGTGGTAGAGAGCCTACAGTATCTCGTTTTAGAGTCTTTGGATGTAATGCATATGTCCACATTCCTGATGAAAAGAGGAACAAGATTGAAAGGAAAAGTGAGAATAGCATAATAGTTGGGTATAGTGAGAAGTCAAAAGGATATAGGTTATATAATCCTAAAACAAATGAAATTCATATCAAAAGGAATATATGGCTTGATGAAGATATTGAAAGTGAACATTCTCCTACATTATCTCACTTTTGAATATTGATTTAAGGAGATAAGTCTACTTATACTAATGATTAAAATCAAGGTGTGCAATCTTTTACAGGAGGAGAAGGAACACAAGTTGAACCATCAAGTGAAAGTGATAATGAAGACACACAGAAGACTAGAAGCATTCAAGAAATATACCAAGAAGGCCCTATAAGTACATTTGCTAACTATGCTCTTATGACTAGGGTGATGTAGGTTGACACTCCAAGTACATATGAGGAAGCAAAAGAAAAAGAAGAATGGGAAGAAGCAATGCAGGATGAATACAATTCTTTCATGAAAAATGGAACTTAGGAATTGATAACTCTTCAAAAAGGTAAAAGTGTGGTTGGTTGCAAGTAGACCTACAAAATAAAGTTCACATCAGATGGAGCTATTGAAAAATATAAAGCAAGACTAGTGGCTAGAGGCTTCTCACAAATAGAAGGTATTGATTATACTAAAACCTTTGCTCCAGTTTCTAAAATGAGTTCAATTTGTACAATAGTTGCTCTAGCTGCAAAATTTGGTTGGAAATTTTTCAAATGGATGTAAAAAGTGCATTTCTACATGGTGATCTTAAGGAAGAAATTTACATGCAACAACCACCTGGATTGTTAAAAGTGGTGAACATCTAATGTGTAGATTAAAAAAATCATTATATCATCTTAAGCAAGATGCAAGGGCATGGTACTCCAAAATAAATGAGTACTTTATAGATTCAAGATTTAAAAGAAGTAAAGTTGATCCAGATGTGTATGTAAAACATAGTGATGATACAGTTGTTATTATTGTATTATATGTGGATGGCTTGATTATTATAGGAGATCACACACATAATATTGAAATAACCAAGAATTAACTAAAACAAGCTTTGAAATAACTAATCTAGGGTTGATGCACTATTTTTTGGGTATGCAAGTATGGCAAGAAGAAGGAAGAATCATGCTTTCTCAAACCAAATATGCTCTTGATGTTTTGAAAAAGTTTAATATGAGTGATTGTAAACCATCTAATACACCATGTGAAGTAGGATTCAAATTGAGTGCCAACTCTATTCAAAAGAAGGTGGATGGAAAATTAGATAGACAATTAGTTGGGAGTCTTTTTTATCTCACCATAACTAGACCAGATATTGCATATGCAGTTGGTATTATATCTAGGTACATGTCAGATCAACACATTGAGCATTGGAAAGCAACTAAGAGAATATTAAAATATATTAAAGGAACTTATCAACTTAGAATTGAGTACAAATATGGAGGAGAGCCTACTTTAGTTGGATATACAGATTCTGATTATGCAGGTGACATTGATGACATAAAATCAACTTCAGGATATATGTTTCATCTTGGGTCAGGACCAATTTCTTGCAGTAGCAAGAAACAAGCAACAATATCACTATCATTCACATAAGTTGAGTATGTTGGTTCATCAAAAGCATCTCAAGAAGCATTATGGCTTAGAAGACTACTTGAAGAAACACAACATCCACAAGTTTGTCCAACTACTATATTATGTGATAATCAAAGTACTATCAAGCTAGCAAAAAATCCAATATATCATGCTAGATCAAAGCATATAGAAGTACATCATCATTTTGTTCGTGATTTGATAGTAAATCAAGTGGTGGAATAAAAATTTTGTGGAATAGAAAATTAAATTGCTGACATATTTACAAAAGCACTATCTGAAATGAAATTTGTCAAATTTAGAGACTTGTTAAATCTCAAGGAAGTTGCTATATAGTAATTTTTTGTAATTATCTTCCCCAAATAAACATTATTGTGGGGTGTTGGAGATAATATTTATTTGATGGAATGTTCCAGAATATGGAAACTTTCATTTCTAAATGGAAACTTCTAATTTTTTCTTTTCGACATTTCTCTTAGTCATTCTAAGATATTCTAGAGATTTCCATGAATCTATAAATATAGCAGCAACGTTGCCATTACAATTATCAAGAAATCATCAAACTTTTATGTAATTTGCTATTCAATAATATATTCAAGTGTTTTTATTTGCTGCATTCTAATTTATTTTATCTCAAATATTTTGTTTATTCAACAATAAATTTTTCACCATCACAAATATTTTTAAATCTATTTTTCTTATTTAAGATTAATTTTAGAAGAAAAAAATTACCTTTATCATATATAATTTTTAAAAGTTACTTACAACAAATGTTGCATAATCAAAAGGCGAGTAAAATAAAATAAAATATTATTTTCTGAAAAATGTGAGAAAGTGAAACAATCAAAACGTACGGGTTAATAAAAATAATGTTCTCAAAAGAACGTGAATACCATTTTAACGTCAACCGGCGAGGAAATTCTTTTGAGCGGGGGAACGGGACAACCACTTAGCACAACCTCGGGATTGCCCGTCCATATAATGTCTTACATATTCATTTTGGTTTCTCCGCATCGTTCTAGTCGATTCCGTGTTTACGAGGAGTCGTTTATCTTATTAAGGATACGGCTGAAACCAAACAACCACCATTTGGGGCTTCAAACGGGTTTTTCAGGGAATGTTTTAGCCAGTTGGTGCGTTGTAAATAATTGGCCAACAGGTTTAGTCGACTGAGGCAGTCATGAAAGAAACCGGACAACAGGTCGTTTACAACGCACCTGTCGTTATTTTACCACAAACAGTCAGCTCGTTAGGAATTAAATTTCGTATATATTCGTTTAAATTGCTTACAAGTAAATGGAGGTTTGCGTTGAATTTGGGAGGCTAGGCTCAGAATAGTGTTGTGCCGCGTAAATACGAAATGGAATTCCATGCACCCAATTTTGGATTGCTGTTGACAATTCTTCTAGCGATGGGTTGCTTTTTGGAAGGAAACAATGGTTTGGGGGTTGGTGGGCACAGTGGGATGTCAGCAGTTCTCAGGAAGAACCGATTGCGTGGTAGTTTACTCGACAAGTTAAAGAGACCTGGAATCACTAACTCTCGTGTTCCAATAATAAGTTTGGCCTCGTACGAGACATTCAACTATACCCAAGTTGTAGACCATTTTGCATACACGCCAGACAGCTATCAAACCTATCCCCAGCGATATTTCATAGACAAGTCCCACTGGGGAGGCGCTCAAAACAATTCTCCCATATTTGTGTGGTTGGGTGAGGAAACTGACGTCACAAACGACTTATCCATGGGCATCATGAAAGATCAGGCTCCTAACTTCAAAGCTCTTGTGGTCTTCATAGAGGTAGTATTACAGTTTCTTATCAATTCCGTATTCTGTGCGTGTTATATTAGGAACAACTTTAGTAGGTATAGTGATATTTTCTTGGGCTTGTGCTGTAATAAGTATGTTATTTTCTTGGGCTTGTGGTAAGGTATGTAACACCGTTATTATGGAACATCAATGCCATTCGGGGGAGAGGAGGCGGCGTATGTAAATGCGAGCACAATGGGTTATTTCACATCCACGCAGGCCTTGGCCGATTATGTGACCGTCATTGTCCATTTGAGGAAAACATTAAACGCTGAGGATTGTCCGGTCGTCGTGTTTGGTTGTTCCGGAAGAGCTTAACCAGCCGGTGCGTTGTAAGCGACCAGCTGGTCGACAACCTGTACGGCTAGGCAAAGACAGTGGACGGGAGTTCGACGGATTGTACGGCACGAATGGTCGAAAGACAGCCAGTCACTTCGTTCACTAGATTTTGTCGACTAGATCGATCGACTGCCCAGCCGTACAGTCCGGTGAGTTACAACTCACCGGCTGTTTACGCTGGGCGGGTTGTTCCTACGGCGGAAGTAAGTAGAATTTCTTTCACATGAACAAATATTCTCTGTTGGAAATAAGTAGGATTCAATCATTGAAATAGTATTGTACAGTGCTAGCTGTATGGTTTCGCCTCAAGTATCCGCACATAACAATAGGCGCCTTCGCATCATCTGCGCCTATCCTTTACCTCGACGACATCGCTTCCAGTTATCGTCCTTACAGCGTTGTCACTAACGTTTTCAGAGTATGTTCATTCATCTCTTTCAGCTTAATCTCACCCTTATTATCATTAAATTTGACTTTGAGAATATGGCGCAGAATACAAGCGAAATCTGCTACAGAAGAATTAATGAATCATGGGATATGATGGACAAAATTGCGTCAAGCGCTCAGGGCTTGCTAAACCTAAGCAAACTATTTAACACTTGCGAGTAAGTAATAACAACGCAATCTTCATACCTTACATTCAGCATACCTGTAATCAAAATCTCTTTACCGGGTATTACTGCCGCAGAAATATTACGGATAAGGATGCCCTGTACAAGCTGCTTGAATCAATGTACATGACAACAGCACAGTTCAATTCCAAACAATTGGATGGAGTAAATAAGGTACCCAATCCAAATTTTATTGCTTATTAACTTAATCCTATTATGTAACCTGGGCTTACTGCAGATCTGCGACGCCATCAATAGCCTACCTGGAGATGCAGACACTGTTAGTAGAATAGCTGCTGCAGCAAAATTGTCAAAGGGAGTCCAATGCATGAATTTGAGTCAATTAGATTTTCCCGGATGGGACTGGCAGGTCTGTAAAAATTATTTCTCTTATTAGAATGAAATAAAATTAGGCTGCCCGTCTAAGAGCTTATTCTTAATCCGCAGACTTGCACTGAACTGGTGTTTCCAATAAGCAATCCTCCTGGCACGTCAGTGTTTCCGCCCTACCGCTTTGATATCAAGTCCTATTCCAGAGAATGCTACCTTAAATACGGAGTCCTGCCACGCCAACACTGGGCAACAACTGAATACGGAGGAAACGTATGTAAATTTTAATCTGCTATCCAATTTAGTCGGAATGTTACAGTCAAGTTATATCTTAGTCAAATTTTAATTGCAGTTAAACAGACACGGCAATTTGGTTGGGGATTGATTTTTATTAAGATAGCCTTGGTTATAATTAACGTGCAGGACGTAAGAAGAGTGTTGAAAGATTTTGGAAGCAATATCATTTTCTCCAATGGGTTAAGAGATCCATGGAGCACAGGAGGGTGAGTGAATCTTCTTCTCAGATTGCATGCCCATTAATATTTTTATTTTATCTTTCTGCTAATTCAGTTAATTGGGCATATTGCAAATGCAATTTCAGTGTGCTGGTTAATATTTCTGAAAGCACTGTAGCTATCACCACCGAGGAGGGTAAGTTGGTTTTATATGTTTATTATTTATTTTGCAATGAAATAGAAACAGTATTATCTTATAAGAAATTAGAATTGAATGTCTCGCAGGAACACATTGTGAAGATATTGCATATCCAAGCGCTAGTGATGATCCAGTCTGGCTGAAAGAACAACGACGAAAAGAGATAACGATTATCCAAAAATGGATAAATGATTATAAAAACTAATTTGAATTGTTTGTTACATCCAACAATGACTTCTCCATTCAATAAAATCATTTAAAAGTGGTGATTATTAAAGCTCTTTGATGTCAATGAAACATCAGCTATAATCATCCATGCTGAATTCGTATCCTTTGGCTGTTTGATATTTTGATATTGTTAGACACTTGAAAGGGCATTAGAGCTTTACATTGAAACTGACGTTGCATTTTGTGTATTGTTGACATTCTCATAAAGGGGGCGAACATTGAGAATTTTAGAAATTAAAAAGTCTGCAGTAAGAGTATTTAAAGGTGTTATTGGATAATTTCATTCATCAAGTATTGTATTTTATATTTTTTGTCAAAGTTATTGTAGTACTTTGTTGACCTAATTATTTATAGATGTGTTTATCGACTATCCCAAAAACATTTAACCGTTAGTTTGTATAATTCTCAAATATAATAATTTAATAATTATATTATTACCCCAAGAAAAATAAGTTTGATTAAATGCATAATTAATAAATTTAAACAATAACAAAAAAAAAATTCTCTATAGTATAAATATCAATTAAAAGTTACTTTACTTTCTCAATCTTATCAAATTAAAATTATATGATATTTGTACATAAGGGAAATGATCATTCCTCAACTTCATACAAGATTTTGTCATATGTTAATGTGTAATTAAATTAAGATGTTCTCTTAAAATAGATCAAAAATTAAATGGAAATTGACATAATTGTACAAATTTCTACGTTATAATTTAATAAATTAAATTTTATGACTAATATATCATCCTAAATTAGAGACATAATTAAGATCAACTTTATCTCAATTGTTCATATTATAAATTACACAAAACATGATTATTTAGTCACCTTCAATTTCAACACTACATAGCATTCATTCTCATATACTCTTGACTGATTAGTTAATGATCTGTCTGAAATCCAAATGCAAAGCCACCAACATGTACCGTAAGGTATTTAAATCAAGAGTGTTTGAGTGTTATCAAGTGAGAGAAATACTGAAATGCTAAAAGCATATAGCAGCCGACAAAACAACAACATTTGTGATGGAACAATAAAATTTTCCTTATAACTAACTAAATAGAACTTTAAATAATGAATTTCAGCCATGAATTTTTTCACGACCCTTTTAGGATGATTTTTCTAGCTTAATTTCAAAGCCTATTTACCAAAAATCTTAAACAAGAACATACAACTCTGTTCTCTAGATCTCATTTTGCATAAAAATTTAACTCGATAAATCTATTTCATTTCATATCTATGAAAATTTCTATTGAAGATATGTTAATATCTATACATATCTATGTATTTTTGCACAATATTCAAGAAAAGCATCTTGTAATGCGAGAATAAGAGCATACATGTGGAGGAACCACAAAATAGAGTACTCCAAAAATACCATCCACACTTTTTGAAAAAAGGAAATATTGTTATATCATGTGGAATGACATATTATGAATATTGAACATATGGTGGATGGAATTTTACAGGAGATCTTTTATATAATATACTAAATAGAGCATACGCCCCATTAACTTGTTTCCATGCACATATTAGTAAAAACCATAAATCACAAATATGTTAGCATGCAATAATATAATTACAAAAGTCAAATAAACTCAACTACAAGGTTATCAATAAACCCTAAAACTTACATAACAATTACTTTATTTGAGATAAACTCTCTTAGATGAAATTGGAGATTTCATCACAATACCAAGATACAATAAGGATAAGAAAACATTTGCTAACTTAAATTTTGTCCATGCATGTTCATTTCTAGTTATCTTGAGACTATCAAAAAATTCATTTATTTCATTCAAAATAATTTGACTTCATTCTAGTAAAAATAATGGAAGAAGTTATTGACCTATTTGATGAGAGTATTGTTAGTGTATATTATTTTACCTCATGCATATTCCTTGCACATGGGTAAAATACATGTGGCATTAATCTTAGTTAGGTGTCCTCAATAGGTGTCCTAGGTTGATTGAGTCAACTTATCACCACTCCTTGAGTATTGGGATTGACTTCTGATTCAACCCAATGACTCCACCTATATGTACATGATTTATCTATAATCTATCTCACTTGATTTTGATGTGAGTATTCTATTAGTAAATTTTTGTTTCTTAGATGGTATCAGAGCTAAACTAAATTAGTTTGTTGATTCAATTTTGGTTGAGCATGTTGGGATTCCTATTTTCAAGCCAAGTATTTGCAAAATCTTGCCAAATCCATAAAAAAATTCCTCTTTGTGCCTTTGTTGTTGAAAACATTAGTTATACCCGATTTGAGACTATTTTGAAATGAGTTCGATCCAGAAAAGGTTTCTATGTGTTTTCCTTTTTGAAGTGCAAGGAAGAAGCCCACAAAATGGCTAAGCCAAAAGTTTCCTAGTTTTTCCTTTGTATTCTCCACCTTTTTCAAAGTTACGGAGTTTCAGGGTTCTCTCTTCAGTTGTGCCATTCCTATTGGCTCCAAAAACTCTACCTTAATAATTTGTAAAAATTACCCAAGTGTTGCAGATCTCAGAGGTTAGAGTGGTGGTCTTTTGTCTTCTTCCAAGGAATCAGTAGGCAGAAGGCCTAATTGTCAAAGTCTGACAAGGATCCCAAAAGTTTTTTAATGTTTTAGGCATCGGTGAATGGGAGGTTTCTCTTCCTCTTTCCATTTTGAAGACAAAAGCATGATGGCCTAATCACTGAAGTTTGCCAAGGCTTCAAAAAGTTTCTAAGTGCTACGGATCTCAGAGGTTTGGGTGGTGTTCTTCCATCTTCTTCCAGGGGAAGATGGAAGCATGAAGATCTGATGACCGAAGTCCAACGAAGCTTCAATTTTTTCTAAGCGTTTCGGGATCAGGGAATTGGGTGGTTAATTTTCTTCTCTCCAAAATGCACAATGTATGGTGAAGGCCCAATCTTTGAAACTCAATTGTTTCTGCTTGTTCCTTTTAGTCTTTAGAGATTGGGGTTTCCTTCTTCACCCTTTCAGAGCTCGATTGCCTGGTGGAAGCCTGATTGATCGGGGACTGACTATTTTGCCTTCCTTGCTCTTTCCATTATTCAAAAACATAGGGAAATGTGGCAACAACTTCTAGGATCGCCATTAATGCAAAATGGGTAGTTGAAATTTATGTTTTTATTGTAGTTGTTGGGGTTGTTGGGGGTTTTTCCACTGATTTCATCCTCATATGTAAGTTGTGAAGGCTATAAGGGAAAGATTGAAACTTTTTTCAAGGGTTAGTTTTCTAGTGGTGGTTGGAGGTTGTGCAAGTTTAGAAATATTTCTAGGGCTCCAAGTTATGCCATGTCTAGTTGCAAATAAGTAATGGGGTGGTGAAACAGATGAAAGATAGTGTGTAGTAGGGGTTGTGCAGAGAATGTCTCCATGATTGTTTGTATGTATTTAAAGTTTTCCTCTTATCACATTTGTTGATAAGTTTGTATTGGGTATTTGAAAATGTGACATCATTTGAAATATATTACAAGATTTGTAATTGACATTTGTTCCCTACATTTGAATGCATGAAGTTGGTTTTGGATTACTAAGTATGTTTGAAGTACAAACCCTAGAATTTGATATAGCATATGTTTAGATTAATTTTATTTGTTTCTTCTCCATTGTTTTATTTTCTACACATGAGACTTTGTATCCCCAATTGGATTGGCACTGGTCTTGGCTCCATCAGACCAATCTCATATCATTTAAAACAAACAAACAAACATTTACCAGTGGTTTAGGGGAAGAACCATCATTCCTATGCATGCATACTTGCACAATTTGTATTAGCTATATAGGGGTTTTGTGACAACTAGTTGTTCTTGGTTTAGTGATAGTTTTGGGATCAAGATAACAAGTTGGGTTTGGTTGTTCATTGGATTTTAGTTGTTGATCTAGTTTGAACTCAATACCTATTAAGGTATACCCCTTGGAATATCCCTCCAAAGCCTAGCTAAGCTCAAATTGCAGGGGATGAAACCCACTCCTATAGAGTTGACCTTCAACCCTCCATGCTTTATTGATGGATTGATTATGCTTGCATGATGCTAGCCCTGGCCTTGTGAGTGTGATTTCATTCTAGGAAGTGGAGCTCTAGTTTTGGGTCCCAACAGAATAGGTGGTAATATTTTTAATTTCATTATTGCATAAAAATTATATTATTTTCTCATTGTTCTCTCTTTGTGACTATGTTCTCTATGTTTTTAAATCTACTTGGTTCGAAGGTATTGGAGGCAAGAGAAGAGGTTTAAATCTCGTGACAAAAGTGCCTACAAAAATTGGTGAACGCCTTGCTTTGAGGGCTGATGACCTATTAGGAAGGTCTAATGCCTTGTTTTTTAAGGCTAACAACCTGTTTAGGAGGTTAAGTGGCTTGTTTGGAAGACTGAGAAACCTTTTATTGTGAGCCTTATTTATTTAGTGGTGGCCTCCATCAGAAATCCCCCATCCAACTCCTTGTAGCACCCTCCGGTCAACTCCTCATAGGTGTTGACAACATCACAACCTTTACATAGAGATGCCTCAAAATTCACCTAGAAAAGGCTTGTGAAGGGAAATAGAGGTTAGATCTATCACACTAGAAAGGAAATTCCATAGAAAGAGGTGCAAACCTCCTCAGAAGGAGGCGTCACTGTACAAAGGCTACAAGGCTCTAGTCTGCAAGGTTTCAATTTGGTTGCCATAGCATTATTTTGGATGCCCCTACACCTCATTGGGCCACATCATGATGCATTTTGAACTACCATACTTGCATTTCATTGAGGACATACCTGCCAAACTTATAGGATAGTCAAGTGGTGCCATAGTAGTTAGAGGGTGGAGTGTATGTAGGCTAGAGAGTCTACCCTCTACATTGCACTGCCATTTACCCTATCATGGATGACCCTCATATTTGTACCCTAAATTGGGCTTTGCAAATCATTTAGGTTAAAATATTTTGCCTTAAAACCTTTTTTTGCAAATGCATATAAAAATTCTAGTGTAAGAATAGGCATTTTTTGTCTAAAAAACACTATTCAATATAAAGTGCTACATTTGAGGGGGTCATTTAAATTTGGGGAAATCACTTTGAGAGGATTTGTGGTTTTAAAAGTCCTTGTATTTTCACTTGTTGAAGATCAAGGGAGAGGCCCAGGTTGGCAAGAGGCCAATTCTACCTTACATATAAAACCATTGTAACTCTTCTCTGCTTCCTAACTCCAATGAGTGGTTGGATGACTAGGCTCATCTCGCCAGAGGGAATTTTCTTTTATTTTTTGTGCAAATGTATTCAATTAGGCCATTTACAAGAAAATTATTTCTGTTATAACTTTTAATCAGTAGATTGAAACTGAGCACCTTTTTTTTGCAAAAGTTAATGTTTTCATATTTCCCATCTATTAGTCATATCTGCATTATAAACAACACTAAGTTTTAAAGTGCTACAAAACTGGGGGGTCTAAATATTGAATCAAGGGGGTTGCCTAAATGTGTTGATTTTCTTTGTGTAAAGGAATTGTTTTAATAAAGAAAGGTGGTGACACACCTATATAATAATATAAAAGAGTTTAAATAAAAAAAAGACTTAGAGTCTCATCTATTCGACAAAAAAATAAGGTGGGAAACGCCATCGGAAAACATGTAAATACACAAAATGACTAAAAGACATGCATTACATCATAAACCTTAGTCTAATTTAGATCCATGAGGGTATTTTGGAGGGGAAATTGAAAATGGGAGGGTGAACTGTGGTGTTCTTGAAGCTCGTGGCAAGCCTAGTGTAAGATCTGGGGTGTGATGTTGAAGGAACCTAATTGCTATGAACACCTCCTTAACTCTGTCAGCCAATACTGTCAGAAATTGGAAGAAATGTGCATTCAAAGCTCTATTTAAGACATTATAGTAGTCCCCCCTAAGTCCTCTTTGCATCACATTGTAGATCCACACTGCATGGTGTGAGGACTATAGGAGAAATCAGTCAAACATACCACCAATTGGAGCAAGCCCTTCCTAGAAATCATAATCCTCTAGGGCTTCCCTCCACCTTTTTGAGTTGAAGAAGGAAGGATGCACAAGCCTAAATCCAATTTCTTGAACATATTCATAGTCCTGTAAAATATCAAAGAGGTTAGAAATGAAGGTAACCGCAATCTCTGAGCCCTTGATCTTTTTGTCTGCATGTTAGAATAGGTAGTAGCCCAACATGTAGTAGATGGTGAACTCAACATTATCATAGTCGATATCATAGATCACCCTCTTGTAAACTATGTTGATTTCTCCTGTATATGTTGGCTCCCCATATAGTGTGGGAAGGAGGACATGGAGATTAGCCTGCTAATCCGCCATAAATTTAAGCTTGGAGCTAATAAAAAGTAGGATGAAAAAACTAGAATTTGAGAGCGGGTGTGCTAAAACATCCTCCAAATGGTGATTAAATAGGATGGCTCCTCATGAGAATGGGAAGTATCCCCACATCATGGAGATTAAAACTGGTGTGTTGTGATGTACTCTTCTTTGTGTTACATGGCTCTTGTGATATACACCTCATTGATGAGGTTGTATGGAATGACAGAGAAGCATTTACCTCATGGTGTGGACAAGACCTCTATAATGGATTTACATGCTTGTCATTGTCTCGATTCTTACTATTCTATGATCCTTGGGAATTAATTTGATCGTGGCCAAAGGATTATGCCTAGATTTGGTTATGAATGGAAGTCTATGGCGTCCTCGAGTGTAATACCTATCAATGGATCCATCCATAAATGCCTTCCATGCAAGAGCACTCCAATGGTCCTTAGACATGACAAGAGGTGGATTGCATTACTCACCCACTTTGTGGCTAATGCAGATAAGAGGGGTGACAAGACCTCTAAGAATGCATGTTGCATTTAGTCTTTTCGTTGTGAGGTGACATCTCTAACACGAGTAGGTTGTCCACCTGGTCAAGTCCTTTTAGGTAATTTGGAGAGAAGACTAATCTGGGAGCCTTTTGGTTGATAGCCACATTTTCTAGCTAATCTGCCACCTAATTCACCTCCCTATAGCAATGAATAATCTAAAAATTGTCAAAAGAAGTTAGTAGAATACTTGAATGTTGGATTAAATAATCAATTTGCCATTGGGTGTCTATCTCTTTTTAATGGCAATTATGATAATCTGGGACTCTCCCTCAATCTAGATGTTCTTTAACATGTACTCAATAGCTAGTCTGATGTCATTGAGGAGAGCTAGAGCTTATGCATGGTTATTTGTGCCTTGTGGGATCTTTGTCACCTTTGCCACCACTTACCTTCCATAGGTGTCTGGTGATACATCCTATACCAGATGGTCCCGGGTTGCCTCTACACGCTCCAGCTATATTTAACATAAAAAATGGATCTATGGGTGGTATCCATCTGATTGAGAGCCATGAAGTTTTGTTTAGGGAGGTTTGATTCTTAGGTGTCACAAAAGGGAGTTGTAGTTGGTTCCACTTCTGAAGAGTTTGACAGTCCCACTTCATGAACTTTGTACTAGAGGAAGCTCTGGACCTTACTCTAACATTCACAACTTTTGCAATGGCTAAAGATATATCTGCTAGGACCTTATCTATGGTCATTTAGTCTTCCTAAATATCCTATAATTTCTTTCCTTCCAAATCCCCCATATCACCATACACGAGCAAACTTCCCATAGGCATGCAAGTGTGGAGTCCTGGTTCAAGATTGGCCAAACTCTTGAATAACTCTAGCACTGATCTGGGTAGTGGAGCACTCCAATTAAGATTTTCCTTGCACCAATTCCAACATTTGATGTTGAACAAGCCCATTGGAGGAGTAGGTGATTTATGTCCTCCTATTCTTCACAAAAGACAAAATTAAAAGTTAGACGTATGCTAAGCTTGTTAAGTCTATTCCTCATTAAAATTTTGTCATTTAATGCTAGCTAAGAAAAAGCCACCACTTTTGGTAGTGTATCCACATTCCAATAGAGATTGTAAAGCCAATCTGATTTTGAGGAGGTGGATAAACATATATATCCCTATTTGACTGAATATTTTCCTAAACTATATGCACTCCATACAAGCTTATTTTCAAACTTGATTTTGAACAGCTTTCTATTTGAGAGGATGTCTTGTAGAATCCTCTACTACTTTGAAGGGAAGGTGCAGCTGTCAAATCTTTTCCACTTGATATCACCAAATCTACATTCTTGAGTTGGTCACCAATAATCACTAATCTTATTTCCCCACTGTTGTGTAAGATAGATCTTTGCCTTAACAAGGTTCATCCTTAAGGATAATTTTGGCCATCCATTCCATGAGTCCTCCCAAAAGTTTTCCTTTTTACCCTCATGTATGAGCCATGATAGATGTGTCCCAATCAGATCTCAATTATTTATAATGAAGTTCCAAATCCTCGAGCCTCTATGTGTGTCTTTCACCGCGAAGATTCTCTCCCTATCTTTTGAGTCCAGATATTTGGCTTGCATGAGTTTAACCCATATTGCATTTTGCTTTGTGTATATATGCCATGCTAACATGGCTCCCAATCCTTGATTCTAAAATATTAAATTGAGGATGCCTGCTCCACCCATACTTTTGGGTTTGCAAATTTTCTCCCAAGCCATAACATGAATTTTCCTTCTCTCTATTGTCCCTTTCCATAAGAATTATGTAAAATATTTTTTCATGTCTAATATAACTCCTTTAGGCACTTTCAGGTCTGAGAACATATATATATTGGGATGGCTACTAAAACAACTTTTAACATAGTCAACCTTCCTGCTAAAGATAACCATTTCCCTTTCCATGATTTGATTTTGTTCTGAATGGTCTAAAGGATTTTGTTCCACAAAGCTAGTTTGTTCATACATTTGAACGTAAATAGCTATTTGGCAATTGATCTTTTTTGCAATCTAAAAGTTTCAAGATATGTTGTTGGACCTCTGGAGCTGTATGAAAGAGAAACACTTTCGATTTTCTCAAATTTACCCTTTGACCTGAAGCTTCACAATATGTGGTGATGGTGTTCTTGATAGACCTAGCTTCCTCTACTGTGGTGACACCAAAAAGCATGGTATCATCTATGAATAGTGCGTGTGAAAGGGTCTTACACTCCTCCAATCTCAATACCTCTCCATAATTTATTGGCATTGATTTCCCTAATTTTCCAAGTGAATGCCTTGGCCATGAGAATAAAAATATATGGGAGATAGGGTCTGCTTGGCGAATACCTCTCGAAGCCTCAAAGACCCTCGCTTGAATGTCATTGACTCGAATTGTGAATGACGTGCCTACAATGCATGTTGAGACCCATTTGTACCATTGGCGTGAGAAACCTAGCTTAGAGAGGACTTCTATCAAGAAGGTCCAATCAACCATGTCATATGATTTCACCATGTCTAATTTGATTACCATCGAGATCTTTTTGGCTTGAATAGAATGGATTAACTCATTTGTAACTAAGGCCCCCTCTATTGTCCCTTTGCTGGGAATGAAGCCTCCTTGTTCTTCTAATATAATGTCTAGGATTATTGTGGCCAATCTTAGAGCCATAGGCTTTGTAATAATTTTTTAGACTAAGTTATTGTTACCAATTTTCTCTATAGCCCAAATTGGTAGAGCTAGAGTACATTCAATTCTTTTTAGATAAGAAAGTTTTTTAACATTTGCCTGATATCTTGTTTACATAGTTAGAGTGTTTGAGATATTCAATTATGTTGCAGTTTATTTGTTCAAATAGAGGAAAAGAATTTTTAGTTCATCATGCATTTGCAGAAGGTTTCTTGAGAGATAAGTTGTTTCATTTCACTAGAATGATTATTCATTTTACAAATGAGATACATAAAAGAAATAAACATTGCATTGAATGAAAACATGATAGATCAAATGTCCCACACAAGTCATGGGAATAGATGAACAAGTACAGATATAAGAAATATACTATGCATCTAGAGATAGGAGTTAAAGATTTTCAGAGTCTTCCTCTTACACTGAGAGAGTTGTACTTCAGTTTTTGTACTCATTATTCTTTCCAGTTTATAGAACATTAGTTTTCCTTCATTTGTATACTCATTTGCAAACTTAACTTGATATTGTATTGTGATAGCTATTTATCCTCTATTTTATCTAAATTTTGTGATGGTTATGCTAGTATTTTATTTGATTTAGGTTGCATGTTGTCTTCAAATGAACCTTCATGTGAAATATTAATGAACTAAATATAATCAAGGGGTTGTGAGAGTTATAGTTCTGTGAACTGATTGTGAGTAAGATTTGGTAGGAGTTTTAATTATTGGTGCATCACCTTAGGAGTTAACTTCAGTTATTTGTTTCATTTCAGTTCACCTTCTCACCCTTTTCCCTTTGCAAATCATTTAGATTAGGAAAAACATTAGGAGAACCAGCTCACTCTGGAGGTTCACTCCAAGTTTAGGCAACCCACATGCTTAGCAGTGTTCCCATGTGTCAATAGATAGTTAAGTTGAATAACTTAGAATAGGGTGCATATCTGATTGATAACAATTTTTGGCATGCCCAATGGGACTCTGAAAGTATTTTTAGAGAAGTTTTTAATTCTTAAAGTTGTTGTTCTGGTATATGCAGTAGTGTTCTAGCCTTTGGAGGCTTTTTACAGTATACCTGGTGACTCAATTTTCTCTGGTCTTACATGTAGAACTAGTGCATTCAGCTTATAAAAACTAGATTTGGATAGATTGGATTGTTTCAGTCTAATAGCATGTTCACATATCATTGATATTTATTATCTGTGTCAGTGATCTCAGCCTTTGGAGGCAGAAAATCAAACACATTTGTCGACTCCAATTTTGAATCTACTAGTTTTGGTAAGATCAAGTGCTGGTATGTTACAAAAATCATCTATTCATTCCATTTTCTAGCCTTTATATGAGTAGAAATGTCAACTTTTCATAGCCAACATGTATACCCATCCCCATACTATGAAAATACCACTTATCCATCTCCATGTCATCCACATCAAACCAATTATGCTATTGTTTCTAAATCTTTTGCTTCTCAAAATCAGCATGCACAACATAATTGCCACCCACCCACCCCTGCTTAGCCTCTTTACTAGTCGTACGTGGTAGCTATAATACTGGTTTTAGTCCAAATACTTAGGATGCCTACCACATACCCATTCCTGTCCAATCTCCTAGTCAGCCAAAACAGTCTAAAATGACGGAGCTTAAAGACATGATTAAGGACACTCTGATAGAATTCATGCAGCAGATAGAGGAGATCAACAAGCAACTTGAGTATAATTGGCAATAGGAAGAGATGGCTTATCAAGCATACCTTCATGAGCAGGAGTTGGAAGCATTAAAGACACAGTTTGAGCGGGAGGTAACAGTGAAAGAGGAGCAGATGAGAGTTTTTCTCACTCAAACACAAAGGCATGAAGCCCAAGCAACTCATATCATCCCAGATCAGTCTATCCGGGAAGAAGTTTGTAAATATCTTCCAAGTTGCAAACAAAATGAACCTCTTATTCTTGCCAAGGTTAAGATTCCCAGTTTCAGAAATCCTTTACCCTTGCGATGACCTAGGTTGGTACAGTCTGAACTTGTTATGCTTCAAAACCAACCACTTGAAGAATCCTTTTCCCTCTAAGAGATTGGTTTTGAATGTAAACAAACTCCCCAGGAAATCAAAATCCCAAGTTTCAGAAGTTCTGATTTTGCTCAGGAGCTTATCTACATTCAAGACCAGCCCATCAATCCTTAGTTTCAGACATATCAAGAACTTGAACCAAGTCATCAGACTTTTGAACAATCATGGTAGCCTTCTTGGACTAGGTATCCCGGTTATAAAATGTTGAATCTTGTTAAGTCTACCCCTCCCAAACCAATTCAAAATCAAGAAGCAGAAGAGATAGCAAAATTTGAACCAATCAAGATCCCAAGTTGGTGTGGTGGATGAGAGCAAAAGGTTGAAGAGCCCAAACTAGTCAGAATCCCAAGTTTTAGTCTAGTAGTTGAATGCTCTTGCATTCTCTTTTCTGCCACCAATTCAGAAAAATTAGAAGTGGAGCAAAAGTATTATGTTGTTTGTGCTGCCCTCCCAGCTAATTATAAGAATGATGCATATGAAGAGGATTCTAGTTCACACCTAACACCAAACCCTTTGCATTTTGATTCATTTGAAAATTTTTCTAATGTTGTTCACAAGATGCATGAAAGCAGGGTACAAAGATCATAGGGCGAAAGTCTTCGGTTGCAAAGACAGTGTGCCCAAGTTTCATCAGAGAAAACACTACATGATGAGGAGGAATATGTTGTCTTGTTCAAATAGTTACCTTGTTTTGTTCAGCTGGATGAAGAAAACATGCTTATACTAGAGATAATAGTTTTAGAATAGCATGAGGATCCTCAATAATACAAGGAGTTGCTAATTCAAGCCAAGCAATCTAACAATGGGGTCTTGGATCAAGAAGAAGAGTGTAAGCCTATCATGGAACTTACACAACTGGCTGCAAGCTATCATGAGGTAAAGGACATCCCCTTTTCATTAAAAAATTAGGAAAATTGTGAAGAAGATTTTCTTAAGGTCTCTATTGCGGACTTAGTTAATGTGCAAGAGATTGGTGTTGGGACTTAGTTTATAGTTGATTTGTTTGATGATCTTCCTAACTTTGAGTGTCAAAGGGAAAATTTATTTATAGTTAACTCTATGTAACTCATAATTGATTGTCTATGAATATTTATTTCCTCTCAATATTGTTCATTTCTTTACCTTTGCTAAGAATTTGTTAGATTTGTGTAAATGATAAGCTGTATTTCTTTATTTTGTGCATTTTCTCAGTTTTGTGAGAGCTTTCATATTCAAACCTAGTGTATCACCTCCATTAATTTTCATTTTTACCCCTCTTCTTCTTTTCATAAATGGTGGATAGATTAGGTTTAGTCTTAGGAATAGCTAAATCTTTTATTCAACAATGGAACTATTCTCTCTCTAGAGATTTGATCTCCCTGTAGGGTCCTACACTTGGAGATCATCTCAATGTTTCATTAGATTGTTACAGCCCTAAAAGCCTTCAACACAGGGTGCAAATCCAAGTGACAATAGGTCCCACCTTTAGTGTCTTACCAAAGACCTAGAGGCACATGACTTGTACAACCTAGGACCTCCTAAACATCAATGGTTTCCTGTTCCTCATGCCTCTTTGGAGTCTAGAGGAAAGCAGGCCATGGTGCGAGGCCCTTCCCCTTCAGTCCCTTAGTCCTCAGTGGTAGCCTTTATTCCTCCATCCCCTTCAGTGCCTAGAGAAAGGAAACCCATATTGAGAGACCCTCCTTCAACAATACCCAAACCTTTGGTGGTTCCTTATGTTCCTCCGCTTGCTCCCACAACAATGGAAGAAAAGGAGCTCATGTTGGGAGACTCCCCAGTTCCTCCTTCAGATGCTCTGAACCACTTTAGACATAATCAACTTGTGAGAGATTGTAAGCATTGTCATCGTACTACAGCTCATGAGCATGTGTCCAAAGAGGAACCCCTTCCCTCTCTAGTGCAGCCGACCCCTAACCCAACCCCACTACATCAACATAATTCTCTCCCATCTCCCACTCCTACCCCTCCAATTTAGCCAAACGTCAACATCACACCTAGTATCATTATCTTAGAGCCACTCCCACTACAGCATACCCAACACCATGTATTCCCTAATGTCTTACATCCTGCTACCATAGACATGGGCATTCCACCATCGCTGCCTAAGTGCAAGCATGGGCATTATCCCACCCCATCCTTTTAAAGACCCAAGTGCATGCCACCCTTGTTACCACATAGTCCTTTTTCTTCATCTATCTAGGTTGTGGAGACTTCTACTACACCAATGGCCACCGATCCTACAATCCTGCTATCAGCATTGAGTAACCAACTATTGTCATTGATTTTGATGGCAACCCAAATCCATTTCCCCCAAGGAAGATATAAATTTAAGTCCATGGAAGAAATGCAATCCCTGTCCTCGATAGTCACATGATTGATGGACCTCACCTTCAGTGAGTTCTACCACGATCCTCCCTTTGATATTGATCATTTGTGTGATGAACTAGGCACTATGCCTAGAACTACCCTTGATGTGGTTCCTCTAGTGGCCTATCCTCCATCGCTGTATAATGAGCAAGATTGGGAGGTGGATGACCTGCTAGAGCCTGACCCTTAAGTGCAGTCCCTTCGTTCATCTGTGTTTATTTATGGTTTACCTGTGTGTTTTGTAATCCCCATATCTAAGTATGATGTGACTTTTTATTTGTTAGCTAGATCCCTAGATGACCCTTGATGCCCTTGTAGGCATATGGATATAGGAGGAACAGAAATGTCATGATATTCCTCTATATGTTGTGTTTGAAAATTTTCACATTTTTCTAATGATGCAAAGTGTTTGATGATTTAGCATCCTTCCATGTTAACCCAAATTTTTTATTTTGTCTTCTTGTGACAATTCTTCATTTGTATTCATAGTTCTACGTGCTTAGGAGGATGATGACAATTACAAATATTAATTACAAATATTGTCCCACATAGATCATGCTATATATTGTACTGACTCCAAAGCACGTATATCCCTTTGATATTGATGTCACTTGTCTTATGTGACACCTTGTTGCATTGCTCGATGTCATACCATGCTTACACAAGCCTTTGTGTACCATGTCTGCAGCATCACCTTGGTTGTCCTACTTGGGGGAAAGACCTTCATGAAGTAGCTCTTTGGAACATATCCTTTAGCCATAAGCTTCCTAAAATCTCTTGTACCTTATTCCCTTTTTTACCTTAAAATCAATTGCTCATCCAAGATGTAAGCAATTATTTTAAGGTGGGGGCATACATTTGCTCTTTCTCACACTACACCAATGGTATACTCTCTATAACACTTTTTATAGTATATGTGGTCCTGAGTAGACACACTTCTTTAGACTGACCACCTTTATCTTGAATTACCTAGTAGACAACCGATCTTGCTAGTCATGTAATCTTTGATTTTTTTTGACATGTAATGCACCTAGCAAAGCAATACTAGTTTGTGATGCATCATTTGCTATCAACATTTCCCATAAGCCACCTAGCAAACAACAGACTTTGCTAACTCTAGTGACCTATCAAAGCTTTTCAGTATAGTTCCTAATAAACAATAAACTTTGCTTGCTTTAGAACCACACCCTTGTATTTCTTCCTTCTTTGTGTGTGTGTAATAGATTAATGTGCATTAAACCATATTATTTGTTAATTGCAAGGGTTTTGACAAATAGTATTTAGTCTAAACCTCCTTTTATCATCTTTATATATGCATGTGTGTCTAACATCTATTCCATGTGTATATTTTTTGACCTAACACTATTGTTTAGTGGAATCCTAAGTTGGGGGTTTCATTTGTCTCACTTAGTAACACTCTGGATCCTCTACAATACTCATAGGTAGAAAAGGGTTGCTCTTTTTTTTTTCATATTATCTACTTTAGCTTGCATATGCCCATATCCATACACCCACTAAAGTGGGGGCTAAATGTAGCATCATAAATTGTGCTCACTCACAACTTCACGCTTTACTTGGTACTCACTTAGTGCCCACTCCCTTTGTGTGTTTTCTGAATGCTACTTTGACCATCTCTAGTTTCTATACCCCAAAAATGTAAAAGTACCTTAGCCTTGGCAATGTCTTGAGTGATCTAGCCTATTTTAGAATTGAAGTTGCATGGACCCAAGTGCTGAGTTTGGATATCAGTACCACACGCTAGTGTCCCAATAATGTTTTCCAGTTCGTCAACCATTTTTAGAAGGTGCATTTTTGTTTGTGTGGCACTCTGAGCTTTTCCTAACACCTATCCATGCCCAAATAAATCCTTTCCCAACTTTTCAATCCCTTTCCTTTTCTATAAAACCTTTCCACTTTTCCATTCAAAGCATTTAAATCTTTCTATAAAAAAGCTCTGCTAAATTTGCATCAAAATCTTTCTATAGTGAAGGTTTGTCGAAATAACTATTGAGCTATTATTTTTCTTGCCTCCTTGCTATTGCGGGTTACTGATAATCATCTATTGATGTGATTCATTTGCATACTTTGTGTTGTTCAAGAAGTTCTCATTCAAGATTACTATCCTCTGGAAAACAAAGCCCATCTTGTTCCCTTACATGGTAGTCTTCCGAGGAGTCTCTTGTAATCCTTTCCCAACCCTTTATCTATTTCATTTAGATTAATATTCAGATTTTTATTGAATCTAGTTTCTTTACTGCAATCTTGTTTGTCACTCCTTGCCACAATCTTAGATACACTTAAGATTCAAAGCACGCACACACACACACATGTATGTGTGTGTGTTTTGTTGAGATAGAAACACCAAAAATGATGTTTGACTAAGCCAAACCTCTATACAGCCCAACCTTTTTCCCCTTTATTGTGACTGTAGGTCATGTAAGAAGAGGTGCCAAATGCATGAGTGTTTGTCCTCTCTCTCCCTTTCCTCGTCAATTATTCTATTTCATATTTCTTACATCATTCTTATTTGTTTTTCTTGTTTATCAATTTCTGTTAACTAATAATTATACTTGTTGTCAACAAGGATTTGTTGAAATCCATATAGAGCGCCTAGCGTAGACATCCATTCCTTATGGTATCATCTTGGATAGTGGACTCCACCTTCTAGTGGCAAGTTCCTTAAGATCTATGTTTTTCATGTCTGTACTTGGATCTGTGAATTTTTTTCTTTATCTTTGCATTTCCCCTATTTTTCTCTAGTCTAGTAAGTTTAATCAATAATGTTTAATCATTCAATTTTGATTACAACAAAATGATATAGCTCATGTAGTCTTACTTTTCCTAATTGGATAGTAGTAAGGAAAAACACCTTCAGTGGCTAGTGTCCTAATGTTCAATAGGAATTGGTTCTAATTAAGGATAGTTTAGTTAGAACCATATTTTCTATTAAACACTTTGATCATGAGAGCAACTAGGATACATATAAAGCTCAGGGAATTCAAAATTTGAAAGCAATTATGCCAAAATATCTATCAAAATTGAATATATATATATATATATATATATATATATATATATATGATCATTAATTAACAATAGTGCGCCATTAATGTAGCTTATAAAGTGTGTTGCACATATGCTACCTAATGTTATCATTGATGTAGTTGTCATTGATGTCAACACTCAGTTTGGAACACTCAACTTGGATGCTTATGTTGATGATATACTATGATGGTGTGCTAATAGTGATGATTGTTAATGTTCATGGCTAGATGTCATGCCTTGTTCAATGTCAATTAAATTTGTGTTAAGTATGCTTGTCGTCAGCAGAGATGATATCATGATGATATATTAAGATGGGAATTAGAAGCATTAAGATGATGATTAGAAGTAATTCTGAGGTTGAAGGGATGATGTTGATGATATGTAGCATGTTGTAAGCTCTCTCCTATTGTTCCTAAGAAAGTATGTGTTGCTACAAGAAGACTCTGGGCTTTGGATGTTGGTGAAGTTTTGTCTACAGGAAATTACCTGGAAGTCTGCCTGGCAAAATGCTCTGCATTCCTCCGCATTTGAAGATAAGCTCATGTGGTTTAGAAGTGGAGTTCAGTACATTGTGAAGGTGTTATATCCAAGAGGTCAAGCCATTATACCTTCAGCAGTGAAAGTTACAAGTGACAGAGTTCTGGTTTGTGCCTCTGGAAGAGTGAAGTGATGATGAAGGCTTGTTGGAATGCTTCGTATTCCTCCGGGTGTGAAGATTTTCTCATGCGGTTTTGTGAACATGATCAAATATGTTCAATGCATGATAATTTGCACTATCAAGTGATTTGATGGTGCACAAGTTCAATTTTCCAAATGATAGTGAGCTACAAATAGTTCTGGATGCCTAATTATTCTCCGAATACATGTTGAAGGTGTGCACCAAAAAGTTATTATTGTGCAGAGTTCAAGGAGTGTTTGGAGATGTTGTGTGGGTCATGTTGACTCATCTAGGAGAAGAACAAGTAATGTTTAATAAACCATGAGTACCGCTAAGATTGTAATGACTGATGTGCTATAAGATTCATGTTTTCTTGCTTAAGGGAAACCTAACTGAATTTTGTAAAGCGTGCGGATGTTATTCTATGAAGGATGATGTTGTGAAGGATGATCACGACCAGGTTAAGCATGTGTAAGAATCTGCAAGGCGTGTTTCTCTTCCTGGAGTTGCGTGTAGTTCACGTTAAGGCTTGCCCTACGTGTTTCATATTGTGTGATCTCTAGCTGACTTGTAGTTGTAATATTCTTGTTGTCTCTGGCTGAATTGTAATGTAATCAATGTAATATCATGTATATATTGTAAACCTAGTTGATCTAGGTAAGGTATGATTGCAAATAAGAGTGTGAAATGAATATGGTGTGTAATGTATTATGATGTGCAACTGAAGGAGAAATAGAAGAAGCAATAAGGCCTATCTTGATTCATCTTGAAGACATTTTTTAGACAAGAGGGAAGTGAAGAATGTGTCTAACTAATTGCTGGAGGTAGTGAGCCAAAGGCAAAACTTCTTGAAGGCTGAAAGCAGTGAGTTAGGAAGCTACAGAGAAGACATTTGAAGAAGTTGCAGATGTTGACAAAGCAGAAGAGCAATCATCAAAAGAGTAGTGTCAAAGCAAAAGTGCAATCATCAAAGGAGTGAACTTCATTGTCAGTTTCAGGCAGTACAAGAACTATCATGTTGTAATCATCTCTAAGTTTATTCTTAGTTTAGGGAGTAGTTGTTTCCTTGGATTTTATCCGTAAAACAACATCTATAGGGAGTTGTAGCTTCCTTGGGAGTGACCCTAAAACCTTTCTTCAGGGAGTAGTAGCTTCCTTGGGTTGAAGCCCTAAAACAAAGTCATTAGGGAGTAGTAGCTTCCTTGGGTTGTAGCTCTAAAACAAAGTTATAATTTTTATAGCAGTGAGCTTCATATATTGTAAGTTAATCCTTATCGTGGTTTTTTCCCTTTTGGGGTTTTCCACATATATGTGGTGTTATGTGTTGTTGTGCATTGTGTTGATCTTTTTTGTCTTTGTTAATGCTATAAAGTTTAAGTTTTGATTTACTCTAGACGATTTAAGATTTGTTTGGATACTGATTCACCCCACCTTCTCAATATCCGGGTGTGTTCAACAAAGCATGGGTGGAAATCTGTGCAGAACTTAGACTTTGAAACTTGGTTCCAGAAACCCAAAGTTCCTGAGCAACCCGAAAGTCTGACACATAACAAAGGAAGAAACATGGGGTTAGAGATTCGAAAAGAATCAAAACCTTAAAACTAAGTTCCAAAGTTCTTTGGAAACTCAAACTTTCATGACAACACAAAAATAAATGTCAGGTTGAGAACCAACGCCGGACTCAACAACCCGGGAGTTTGAGAAACCCCAAAACCTGGAAGAAAAGGCCCAAAACTCTGAGGGAAAATGCCAAAAACAAGACTAAGGAAAAACACAAAGGGCCCCGAAGGGACCAAAACACAAAACACTACATAAAACCAAAAAAATGAAGAAGAAAATACAACAAACAAAAAGGGGTCCCCACATTATTGAACTAAAAAGATGGGGTGTGTATGCAAGGCATAACACCCTCCACGGAAAAATAGATGTTCTTTAGTACCACGTCAGATGCATCAAATCTCCCAATTTGGAAGCTAATCGGCACTGGCTATCGGTGTCCTGACATAAATTTACCTTCATCCAGTCGCCCAGATGGGCTACGAGACCTCCTCTACCCAACAAGAGGAGGGGAATCTCGATGAGTAGTGACAGCTAGCTGCCAAGAAACAGTTGAATTCACTGGCTGAGCTTTAGGCATTTTCACCACGCTTGATGCTCCAGCATCGGCGGACATCGAAACATTTGGAACCCCTCGGGCTCGTGGTCTTAGAGGGGGCGTAAAGGAGCTAGTGTTTTTGGCCTTGCAGCTAGCAACTGTAGACCAACCTTCATCTTCTTTTGCAGGAGGAGCCGACCCAGAAAAAGGTTGAGCTGAGGGCTTTGGCCGCTGAGAGGCCAAAAAAAAAATCTGGAATCTTATTTTCGTTAAGACTTGCACCGATAGCAGATGTTGAGAAGATTGATATATTGGACACGGTAAGAGTGACGGCTTGGACCAAGCTGAATGTCCATTGTCTCCTTGAGGAATTGACAAGAACGATGCATATAACACATTACTTACATATTCGTTTTGGTTTCTCTGCACCGTTCTTGTCAATTCCCTGTTTACGAGGGGACATTTTTATTAACTATACGGCTTGAAGTAAACGACCACTATAGCCGGCCCTGTCAACATAAACAGTCAGCTCGTTAAGCACAAGGACGGGCCATTTAATCTCTTCCCTGCAATATTGGATTTCGTATATATTCGTTTAAATTGCTTGCAAACAAAAGGTAGTGTGCGTTGACATTTGGGAAGCTAGGCTGAGAATAGTAATACGAAATACGAAAGGGAATTCCTTCCATCGAATTTTGCTGTGTACAAATATTCTAGCGATAGGTTGCTTTTTGGAAGGAAGCTATGGTTTGGGAGTTGGTGGGCACAGTGGGATGCCAGCAATTCTCAGGAAGAACCAACCGCACGGTAGTTTTCTGGAGAAGTTAAAGAGATCTGGAATCACTAATTTCATGTTTCAAATTAAAGTATGGCTTAGTGCTGATCTGGGATCAGCACTAAAGCACAACCCGGGGAATGGGATTGACAAGATTTTTATCTAGTTAATTCCGTCCATATAAGACGTCGTCCTCCATAAATTATTCACATATTCGTGAAGTTGTCTGCATTGTTGTTGTAAATTCCGGGTCTTGTTTGTTCTTGTCAATTACGTGTTTATGAGGAGTTATTTTCATTATTAATTCCGTCAATATGATAGACTTCCCTTTAAACAATACGGCTGAAAGTATATGATAGTTATTATAGACTTCCCTGCAATATTAAATTTGGTATATAATTGTTTAAACTGTTTACAAAAGATATGTTTGCGTTGACATTTTTGTTATTACCTTCCATATGGCTAAAAGTATATAAATGATTTTGATAGATTTCCCTGAGATATAAAATTTGGGATATATTCGTTTAAATTGTTTACAGAAGATATGCTTGCGTTGAAATTTGGGAAGCTAGGCTCAGAGTAGTATTGTGCAGAGGAATACGAAATGGAGTTCCATCCAATGAATTTTGGATTTCTGTGTAAAATTCTGCTAGTCAGCGTTTGCGTTTTCGAGGGAGGCTGCGCTTTGGGAGTTGGAGGGCATACTGGGATGCCATCAATTCTGGGGAAGAATCGACTGCGTGGTAGTTTTCTGGAGAAGTTAAAAGGATATAGAATCACTAATTCTCATGTTTCAAGTCTAAGTATGGCGTCGTACGAGGCACACAACTATACCCAAGTTATAGATCATTTTGGATACACGCCAGAGAGCTATCAAACCTTTCCCCAACGATATTTCATAGACAAGTCCAACTGGGGAGGCGCTCAAAACAATTCTCCCATATTTGTATGGTTGGGTGCGGAAGATGACATTACATACCACTTACCCGAGGCCATCATGATAGATCAGGCTCCTAACTTCAGAGCTCTTGTGGTGTACATAGAGGTAGTATTACAAATTTCTTATCAATTCCGTATTATGTGCTTCTTCTTATATTACAGATCAAGTTGAATAAGTTCAGTACCTTTTTTTGCGCCTCCTGCTTTGATAAGTGTGTATGTTATTAGGGCTAATTGTTGTAAGGTATGCAGCACCGTTATTATGGGACATCAATGCCATTCGGGGGAGAGGAGGTGGCGTATGCAAATGCTAGCACAATGGGTTATTTCACATCCACGCCTTGGCCGATTATGCGACCGTCATTGTCGATTTGAAGAAAACGTTGAACGCTGAGAATTGTCCTGTCGTCGTGTTTGGTGCATCTTATGGTGGAAGTAAGTAGAATTCCTCCCACATGAACGAATATTCTCTCTGGTTGAAGTAAATAGGATTAAGTCATTGAAATGGTATCGTGCAGTGCTAGCTGCATGGTTTCGCCTCAAGTATCCGCACCTAACAATCGGCGCCCTCGCATCATCTGCACCTATCCTTTACTTTGACGACATCACTCCTACTTACGGTTATGGCAGCGTTGTCACCAACGATTTCAGAGTATGTTCATTAATCTCATTCAGCTTAACCTCACCGTTATTATCATTAAATTTGAATTTTGAGAATATGGTGCAGAATTTAAGCGACATCTGCTACAGAAGAATTAATGAATCGTGGGATATGATGGACAAAATCGCGTCTAGCCCTCAAGGCTTGCTAAACCTAAGCAAACTATTCAACACTTGCGAGTAAGTAATAACAACGCACTCTTCATACCTTATTTTAAGCATACGTGCAATCAAAATCTCTTTGACTCTGCATTCCTGCCGCAGAAATATTACGGATAAGGGCGCTCTGTACGATGTGCTTGAATCAATGTACGAGGGCGCGGCACAGTACGATTTTGTAGTCGTTGAAGGAGTAAGTACGCTACCGAAACCTTCTCACCATACCGATTTTATTGCTTATTAACTTAGTTCTTCGATGTAACCTGTTCTTACTGCAGATCTGCGAAGTCATCAATGGCCAACCCGGAGATGTAGACACTGTTAGCAGAATAGCTGCTGCAGCAAAATTCGTAAAGGGAATTGAAATCCTATGCTTGGATTTGAATCCATTCAGTTATCCCGGCTGGGACTGGCAGGTCTCTGAGAATTCTTTCTTTTATTAGAACGAAATGAAATTGGGCTGCCCATCTAACAGTTTTTCTTAATCCGCAGACTTGCACTGAAATGGTGTTTCCAATAAGCAATCCTCCTGGCACGACAATGTTACCTCCCTCCGTCTTTGATATCAAGTCGTATTCCAGGGAATGCTACCTTAAATACGGAGTCCTGCCACGCCAACACTGGGCAACAACTGAATTCGGAGGACACGTATGTAAATTTTAGTTACAGGTAAACAGACGTGACAATTTGGTTTGGGATTGATTTTTATTAAGATAGCGTTGGTTATAATTAACGTGCAGGACATAAAAAGAGTGTTGAAGGATTTTGGAAGCAATATCATTTTCTCTAATGGGTTAAGAGATCCATGGAGCAGTGGAGGGTAAGCGAATCTTCTTGTGAGATTTCATGCCCATTAATCTTTGTATTATTTTTTACCTTGTTGCCAATTTAGTTAATCAGCCATGTTGTGAATGGAATTTCAGTGTCTTGGCGAATATTTCTGAGAGCATTGTAGCTATCCCCACCGAAGAGGGTAAGTTGGTTCAGAATGTTTTATATTTATTTTTCAATCAAATAGAAATAGTATTATCTTATAAGAATTTGACTGTCACGCAGGAACGCATTGTCAAGACGTTGCTCAAAGTGCTATTGACGATCCAGTCTGGCTGAAAGAACAACGACGGAAAGAGATAATGATCATCCAAAAATGGATTAACGATTATAAAAACTAATTTGAATTGTTTGTCCCATCCAACAATGTCTTCTCCATTTAATAATTTTTTTTAAGATAAATTGATTATCGGAGCTCTATTATGGGAATGAAGCGTCCAATATATCACCCATTCTAAATTAATATCCTTTTAAATTAATATCCAATCTATAAAAAATAAAGGAACTTTAAATTGAAATTGTTGTTGCATTGTGTGTACGAGAACATTCATTATGCAAGGAAGCACATGTAGACATTAAAAAGAGTGAAATTCAATTTTTTTTTTTTTTGCATTCACCTTAGTTTTGTTAATAAATATTTTGTTTTTGGGTTACTATTAGATACACAATATCATAATATGTGAGTGCATAATGGAATATTTAATATTAGGGGAAATAGTTAAATATATCGTTAGGTTTTAAAGGAAAGGGTAATTATATTAATATTTTTCTTACTTAACTTTTAGCTTTCATGAGGTCAAGAAGAGGAACTAGTTATGCTATCGATATAAGGATTGCATACAGATTTTGTTAGTCCTACATTGATGAAATGATGAAAGTGTTTGTACACCATACAAGGGATACATGTTTGAATCAAAAACATAGATTTGACATATGTACAATTTCTAGGACAACATATTAGGTAAATAGGAAATGACTCTCTCAATTGGCATCTACCATTTGAGAGTCCCAAACATCATATTTGTGTTTCACTTGGTAATGATAAGAAAAAAATATTTACTTTCCTTCACCATTTTATTTTTTTAGAGCTTAATAGAGGCCTTATTTAAATGATTGAAAGATGATGATGTTAAAGAGAATATTTTTAATTTTGATGGATAGATATGATATGGGAGAGCAATTACATTTCTAGTTTCTTGCGGTTTACCCTATGTACAAGTATTAGTTTATTTTCTCAATGCAAATGTCTAAAGGAAGTCAAACAAGACTATGTATTCACATCATATAGTTAGTTTTTAATTATATATTCCATTGTATGGATCAATGCCAAATAATTATAGTATGAAAATATTTTTAATGTATTTTATCTCCATAATCTCCTATGGAAATTCATCCATGGCTTTTCTTTGAAAGTTGGGTTTGACGGTGATGGAAATGAAATATTCAATTACATGTACAAGGATTATAAATAAACAGGAGTATAAAAGTGGAATTAAAAAATAGGTATCCAAGATATATGATAGAAGAGGTGATGTTAATAATTACACATTAGGAGGGTTATTAAAAATTTAGGATGTAGGGGTTGAAATGAAAATATCAATTTTATTTTAGCTTCTATGATCAAGAGTGATATAGGACAAGTTTGCTAAGTGAATTTGATACAGAGAACCCATGCACATGCCTCCCCATCCAATGCCAACTTCAAATTTGAAACTTAAATCCCTCAAAAATGCAAAATATAGTCCTAGTTAGCCCTCTAGGTCTTCAAAATTGAGTTTTTTCTGTAAATATGCACTCACATGTGCAAAAAATAAATAAAACCAATTTGAATAGATGAAATATTTTGGGATAGACCTAAAGTAGCAATTTTGGCTCTTAGTGAGGTCTCTAACTTCCAAAATGTAAAATCTCACTTTTTACCCTAGGTAGGATTTTGACAGGCTGAAAAGTAACAATGGTTGTTTTCCATGGTAAATTTTTGTTTTGAAACCTCTAAATTAATTTTTCATGTTTATATTTATATTCCCCACCTCTAGGAACAAGTTTGAGGTTTGTAGGTCAGCTACAACTTCTGAAAATTGAGATATACCAGTCCAAAAACATAAAAAATGCATTGGTAGAACACTGTCATGAAGAAATGAATGAATATATTTTTTCCAATGAATGATATGGGTCCATTTCACCTAGATAATGATGAATAACTATGGTATTATTCTCCATATACATAGAATCAACCTAAAACATTGAAAATCTCATTTATTTGCCAATCTTGAGGCATCAAAAATCTTGTTCACACCCTACTGGCATACCTGCAATACACAACCCAAATTTTCCACATGCTCACACCTAGAGATTGATGAAAAACATTATACTAAACTTCATAAATAATAAAATAATTTGAAATGCTTTGAAACTTCCTCCATTAATAAAATTTTGAGGTCTAAACCCCTACTACAAGATTGCCAACACATTACTTTAGTTTTCATTGAATATATCTGCAAACTCCAACCATGTTTACAAAGGAAGCTGACAAAACAAATTTCTTTGATATTTTCTATAGCTTTTCTTGAGCGCTTGAGGCTCTCTTACATTCACACACACCTCTCCTTTCCCATACCTTCCTTTTTTTCTCTTACATGCTCCTAGGAGTAGTTATGTGCTCCAAAAACCTAACCTAAGTTGGTAACTCACTTACAACCCCACTTGGGTGGGTTAAGAGGTTCATTATAATATTATTTTCCCTTTCACAATATTTTCAACCTCCTTAAATAACATTACTAACTTTTGATCTCGTAGGACTCCTTAACAAATTCAAATATTTAAGCATAGTCTTTTGTAAGGAAACTCCTCTAGACCTTATTACATACTCAAAAGGATCCCATTGAGTGGGCATCCATGCTAAAACACCAAAATGGACCTCTTCATGAGATTTCATATCAAAATCTAAAACTTACATTTTCAGGTTGGTAGGTGCTCCTGCATCATACTCCCTAGGTGGGAGAAATTTGAGTTCCATCTCAAATGATGGTCTTCCTTTTTTTTCCTCTTTTTCTAATGGTGTTGCATTCATAGCTGTTCTCTTTGTCTAACTCTGAATCTTGCTTCCTTATACGTGTCTTCATATTGTCTCTTTTCTTGTGGCTTTCTTCCTTAGCATAGTGTTGCATCTTTCTATCTCTTTCTCTTCTCAACATCTTAGTTTTCTTGTCTTCTTATTCTTCTCACCTGGTCTATTTACACCCCTTTCCAAGTATTTTCACCTTTGAACTTCTTTTTGATACCTCACCTAGGCTTCTTTCCTTTTTGGTCTTGCTTGGTCCTTTAACACCCAAGTCCTTATCTTTGAATTTATCTTATTCTTAAACTTATCTTTTCTCTTTCACCATCTTCTAACTTTCTTCTTCTCAGGAGATAACCTATCAAAACTTCAATACACACATTTGTACCAAAATCTTGTTAGCATGAACAACTTCCACAACTAGATCTTCCTGCTCTGATACCAACTAATGCAGAGCACCCATCCACATACCTCCCCATGGCAACTTCTAATTTAAAACTTAAACCCCTCAAAAATGCAAAATACAGTCCTAGTTAGTCCTTCAGGTCTTCAAAATTGAGTTTTTTCTGCAAATATGCACTCACATGTGCCAAAAAAAAAAACCACTTTGAATAGATGAAATATGTTGGGACAGACCTACAACAACAATTTTGGGTCTTGGTGAGGTCTCTAACTTCCAAAATGTAAAATCTCACTTTTTACCCTAGGTAGGATTTTGACAGGCTAAAAAGGAACAATAGTTGTTTTCCATTGTAAATTTTTGTTTTGAGACCTCTAACTTAGTTTTTCATGTCTATATTTATATTCCCCACCTCTAGGAACAAGTTTGAGGTTTGTAGGTCATCTACAACTCCTAAAACTAGAGATTTACCAATCTAAAAACAATAAAAATGTATTGGTACAACACTGTCATGATGAAATGAATGAATATCTTTTTTCCAATGAATGATATGTGTCCATTTCACCTAGATAATGTTGAATAAATATGGTATTATGCTCCATATACAAGGAATCAACCTCAAACATTGAAAATCTCAATTATTTGCCAATCTTGAGGCATCAAAAACCATATTCACTCCTTGCCAACAATATAAAACCAAACTTTTCCACTTGCTCACATGAAGAGATTGATGAAAAAAATTATACTAAACTTCATAAACAATAAAATAATCTGAAATGCTTTGAAACTTCCTCAATTAATAAAATTTTGAGGTCTAAACCCCTACTACAAGGTTGCCAACACATACCTTCAGTTTTCATTGCATATACCTGCAATTCCAACCGCGTTTACAAAGGAACCTGAAAAAACAAAGTTATTTGAGATTTTCTATAGGTTTTCTTGAGCCTTTGAGGCTATCTTACATTCACACACACCTCTCCTTTCCCACACCTTCCTTTTTTTTCTCTTACATTCTCTCAGGAGTAGTTATGTGCTCCAAAAATAGAGTTGCATGGACACGGATATGATATCGGATATAGATACGGTATCGGGTACAGATACAGCTATTTTTCAAGGCCCCTAATATGGATACGGCTGGATATGCCATTCATAAAAAACACATATACACATATATATAACACAATTTTATAAGCTATTAGAGCCGATTTCCATTACTTTAGAAGCAATCTAGACACATAATGCTACATATTTAGATATACTTTCATCATCAAAGAAAATATAAATATATTGATAGAATCCCATATATTCACTTTCATTTTTTATTTTTAAATAATTAAATATTTACATATATTTTATAATTGAAATAAATTAATAAAAAATACATATTTAAATTAATAAATATTTATATATATATCTTTAATTAGAATAAATTAATAAAAAAGTTCTATGTTTATATAAAAATTTTAAATTTAATAAAATAAAAATATAAACATTTTATATTGAAATTTATATATGAAATTTATTAAATTATATATATAGATTATAAGAATTTTAAATTTAACAAAGAAAAATATAAAAATATAAATGTAAATTATAAATTATAAATATAAAGTATAAACTTATTACATAAAACATGTAAACTATCGTGAATGCCTTTTTATATTATTATAATATAAAGTATAAAGTATGTGACTGTCGTGAATGCCTTCTTGATAAGAATATAAAATATAAAGTATAAAGTATAAATTTAAAACAATATATATGCGAATGCCTTAATAATATAAAGTATGCAATATAAAGTTTCAAATGACATAAAATATGCCTTAATAATAATAAACCATACCTGCGAAGTATAAAGGTGATCTGGATGTTGCAGGCATGCAAAAAATGTTGTTTGAATTTGAGGATGAAATGAAACCAAACACATTTGAATTTAAGGATGAAACGAAGTTATGAATGGTGTTTGAAAATGCAGATGATACTAATTGCAAACAACTTAGAATATTCAGCAAATAGGAATCACAAGATATAGTGGATGAAGGAAACACTCGATGAAGGATCAACTTTTATATCATATAGCATTTTGAAAAATAACTAGCCGACCAGGAAACTCAGGATTTAATGACTTAGCCGATTGAAACCTTGCATTTTTAACAAATGAAGATCAGAATACAGCAAAATATTTTTGAAGAGCCGTATCCAGCAGAGTCAGGGATGGCTAGGGCAAGTGAGATTTTAGGGCACGAGAAGGTATGATATCCAAGCCGTACCCACCCCATACCGTACCCGGATCCATACCGGATACTTAGGTATGCGTGCCCTATGCAGGGGGTACCTAACCTAAGTTTGTAACTCACTTACAACCCCACTTGGGTGGGTTAAGAGGTTCATTATAATATTATTTTCCCTTTTACAATATTTGCAACCTCCTTAAATAATATTACTAACTTTTGACCTCGTAGGACTCCTTAACAAAATTCAAATATTTAAACATAGTCTTTTGGAGGGAAACTCCTCTAGACCTTATTACATACACAAAAGGATCCTATTTAGTGGGCATCCATGCTGAAACACAAAAATGGAGCCCTTCATGAAAAGTTCATTTTTAGGTTGCTAGATGCTCCTACATCAAAAGTTCATCCCATAGTAAACTTCTTCATCATTTTCTTGATGTCTTTCTTGGACATGCAAGGATATGCCCAACATTGATAAAGAAATCATCATGTATAATATTTCTATTTTATCTAATGTGAAACCAGTTAAACAAAATATTTGAAGGATACACCTTAAGGTCACTTTATTAGTTCAAGAAGAAAGAGAAAAACTTTTTAGGTGTTTTATTTTCCTTTTTTTTATCACATGTTGAAGATTTATTTCTTCAAGTGTGTTCATTCAATTATACTCTTGTGAAGTTCATTAATTTTCTATGGACCCTTTTTCATTAACTAATTAATTTCTTATCATTAAATTCACATTATATGTTTGTATGCATAATAAAAAATATGTATATTAAAGCATCTATCTATATCAAAACATCAAACACACATTCAACATATCCCTAAATCAACATTTAAATCATCCATAATGAACATCCTTGATCAATAAATAAAATCATAACACATAAATTTATGTAGTCAAAAATCAATGTTTATGTATGTATGTAAAAAAATCATCAATAAATGTCTATCCACCATTATAACAAAATGTGGCATGTCTTTATATAATATCTAACCATGTGTCTCTAATCCATCTATTGGTAAGGGTTGATCATATAGCATCTATGGTGATTCTGATACCTATGCAAGTGATTGTGTCGATGGGTGGTGCACTAATGTTCTTGACTTAATCTAAGTCATGGAGACCTTATAGATCACCTCTATATCCCTTATCTCAAGCCTTCTACCAAACCCCACTCTCTCTAAGTTTGCTAATCTTAGCCTTTAGGGGTTGTACTCCTGGGTACTCTAGATAGGGGTCTAGAGGCCCTACTATGGTGGTTACTATCATTAGTTAATCTATTTTTTCTTATAATACATCTACCCTCACCCATGCCTAGTCTTGATCTACCATAGTACTCTCTAACATAGTCTTGTACGATCTAACTTTAGTAGTGGCACTATCTACTTTCTCTAGATTCTATTCGTATGTAGCTCTCAAATAGAAAATGGGCTCAAATATATTGACATGGCATCTTCCTATGAGCCTCAATAAGTAGTTATCACACAAATCATGTAAATTTTAATTACAGGTAAACGGATGCAACAATTTGGTTTGGGATTGTGAAAATTCTATTGCAGCTACTGATTATTAATCTCCTATCTTATATAGATTATTTGACTGCCAAAAATTAATTCACAAAAAATGTTGAAAAATAATACAGCTGCAACTTCACAAATAATCATGGAGATAGAAAAACAAAATATGCAAAATAATGAACACAATATTTTTGGACAAATTGTCCCTAGAAAAACCCCGAAGGGAAAAACAGTACTGCAGATGAGGAATTTTATTAAACTTCAACAAATCAAGAGATACATAAACTACTTGCCTCTTACTGGTAGAGCTCTAGCAATATTCTCCTCCCAATTTCTCCTATAGAAATTCCACTACTACTGTCTCCAACGCTATCACTACGCCCTTGCTCTTACTGCAAATCTATTTGCTATTACTGCAAATTTATTTATTTGCTATCGCTGCAAGTGTTTTTCAGATGTGTCCTCTCCAAATGCCCATTGATCCTCTTTTATAATCTTCTCATTGAAAACCAATGGCCATGATTTAATCTCAATCAATGGCTAAGATTAATTAGACTCTAACAAACCCTAATGTCTAAAAGTCTCTAGAGAAATCAATTTTCTAGGTATGGAGATGATTATTCTAGTTGTGTTTCTAGCCTCGTAATCACCACCTAAGACTAGAACACCTGTCGAAGCTATTTTAAAATTAACTCTCCCTCTTAGCAAGGAAGATTTTTTGCATAACACCCAACTTATCTCTAAAGAAGATGAATTTCACCTTCCCTAATGCCTTTGTCAAAATATTTTCTACTTGCTGATCTGTAGGTATATACTGTAGTTGAACAATCCTCTACTATACACAATCCCTAATGAAATGATACCTGATGTCTATATGCTTAGACCTATCATGAAACATTGGATTCTCAGATAATTTGATGCAACTCTGATTGTCACAATGTATCACCATAGTCTGAACCCTCTGAGCAAACAAGGCTACCATCAACTTCTGAAGCCATATAGCCTCACACATTTCCATGCTAGCTACTATGTATTATGCTTTTGTAGAACTCAGAGCCATAGACTTTTACTTCTTGCTGTACCAAGAGACAACTCCTGATCCCAAATTAAAGCAGCACCCTGAAGTGTTTTTCCTTTCCACTGAACCTACCCAATCTGCATCAGTATAGCCTATCAACCTAATACCATCAGTTCAAGCATATCTGATCCCATACTTGATTATACCACACAAATACCACAACACATGCTTTGCTACTGTCCAATGCACTCTCTTTGGCTCAACCATGAACTGACTAAGAGAGTTTATTACAAAGGATATATCTAGCCCAGTGTTGACCAAATACATGAGAGATCCAATCAACTGCCTATATAAGGTGGGGTCTACATCCTTTTCCTTGGATGAGTCTACCTTTTTCCTTGGATGAGTCTACCTTTTTCTAATTTGTGATCATAGGTGTAGACATGGCTCTGTAATCTTGCATCTCAAACCTCTTCAAGACTTCAATGTAATATTTCCCTTGTCCAAGGAAAATCTCTCCATCTTTCTACCACACTTCCATGCCTAGAAAGTAGTTCATAAGCCCCAAATCCTTCATCTAGAACTCTGCTGCAAGGTACCTCTTGCACTCCTCTATGAGCCCCAATGAACCTATTGAAAACAAGTCATCCACATATAGAACAAGAATGAGAACTTCACCCCCAACCACCAAGTAGTAGAGGTTTGCATCTACCTCACTCTTCACAAAGCTCATTCCCTACAAGTATCTATCAATGCACTCATACCATGCCCTGGGAGCCTGCTTGAGTCCATATAAAGCTCTCTTCAATCTACACACATGGGTTTCACTATTGTGTGCTACAAAGCCCTTTGGTTGTTCTATGTATACCTCTTCTACCAATTCACCATTTAGAAATGCCGTCTTGACATGCATTTGATGGATCTGCCATCCCATATGTGTTGCAAGTGAGATTACGGCTTGTATAGAAGTATACCTGGCCACTGGAGTGAATGTCTCCTCATAGTCTATTCCCTCCTTCTGAGAGAACCTCTTGGCCATGAACCTTGCCTTGTATTTCTTGATTCTACCATCTGTACTGTGCTTAATCTTATAGATCCAGTGTGATCCAACCACTGCCCTATCTATCGGTCTAGGGACAACCTCCCACACATCGTTCTACACTATTGAGGTATATTCCTCAACCATTGCCTCTTGCCACACCTATTGATGTGCGGCCTCCTAATAGCTAGAAGGCTCGCTATCTACCAACTGACTAACCAATGTCACATAGTCATTATACCTAGCTGGTTGTCTCCACTATCTACTACTCATCCTAGGAGCTCCCACAAACTCCTGAGAATCCCTATGTGTCTGTTGAACCTCACGGTTTCTACTGCCAACTATAGAGGATGAAATATCAACCTCCATATCTTCTTGATGCATCTCTTGGATCTGTTGCATCTGTTGCTCCATATTCTATGAACTATTAGCACCTGAGCTTGTGTTTGTACTAGTAATTGTACTTGTGCTTCACTGCTCCTGTTCTAGTTGATTAATCCTTGGAGCTTCTGTTGGCTACTCATTTTGATCATCTGTTGGCAAGTCTCTAGACCTTCTAAATGCTTTGTCCTCCATGAACTTGACATCATACCTAACTATAATTCTCCTAGTCCCTGGAATAAATATTTGATATGCCTTTGAGGTTTCACTGTACCCCACAAAGTAGCCTATCTCTGCAGTCTGATCTAACTTGGAACATGTAGGTCCTGGAATGTGACAAAATGCTAAACTCCCAAATATCCTGAAGTGACCGACATCTGGCTTCTTCCCTGAGAATGCCTCCTCTGGTGTCATCTTGCCCAATACCTTATGTGGAACCCTATTCTGTATGTATACTGCTGTACTGCATGCCTTTGCCCATAAGTAACATGGCATATCCTGGTCATACAACATAGCCCTTACTACCTCTGATATAGAATGATTCTTCCTCTCAGCAACCCCATTTTGCTATGAGTTGTAAGGAATGGTCCACTCTCTCTTGATTCCGACCTTGGTACAGAACTCCTGGAACTCTTTCCCTTTGTACATGCCTTCATTGTCTGACCGAAGAACCTTTACCTTCCTGCCTGTCAAATTCTCCACAAAAGCTTTAAACTCTTGGAAATGATTGAAAACCTCATCCTTGGTCTTCAAGAAGTATATCTAGGTCTTCCTGAAGAAATCATCAATAAAAGTAACAAAGTACTTGTATCCTCTAAGAGACTTCGTTGACATTGGTCCACATATATCTAAATGTGCGAGATCAAGAACATCCTTGGATCTAGTGTCACTCCTTGGAAAAGCTACTTTCACAAACTTCTCCAATAAACATCCCTTAACATAGATCATCATGCTTTGTGCTCACCTCTGCAACACCTATCACTATCTCACGAAGCAACTTACATGCTCCATGATGTATATGGCCCATCCTCCTATGCCATAGCTCTCCTTGATCTCTAGGATTACTATTGATCACTAGTGCCTTAAGAGTATCAAACTACAACCTATAAAGTCTACCACTCCTAACTCCAATAGCTATGGGTGATTTCCAATCCTTATGCTTGATTAACACATGTGCCCCTCTAAAGAGTACATTGTAGCCTTTATCCTAAAGGATAGATATAGAAATCAGATTCATACCCAATCCTAGCACATGCAGCACATCATGAATGGAAATCGGCTTGCCATTCTCCCTCTGAAATAGAATAGTCCCTCTCCCAACTGGATTGCACTTGGACTTATTCCCCATCTAAATCTATAATCTAATGTCCTCGTCCTCGTAACTAGAGAAGTACTCCCTAACTCCTGTCATATGAAATGGCGCGCCACTGTTTATATACTAAACACCCTGTGAGGTTGAGCTAGTAAGGCAAGCTATGAGTGCCCAACTCATCCTCCATTCTACTAGAAAGCTCATCTACACTTGTTGAAGTTGTCATTTCCTTCTTGCCTTTCTTTTCATTTTTCTTTCTTTGTGGGCAATCGTTGACATCGTGGCCAAAATCATGACAGCCATAACATTTGATCTTAAACAAGTCCTTCTTCTTCTCACTTTTTGGATTTGATCCTTTGCGAGACCCCTTCTTCGCTTTCACTTTTCCTACTAGGGCAACATTTTCTTGTTCCACCTCACTTTTCTGACTCTTATTGTTGGTTCCATTGACAAGACTTAGTCTAAGCTCCTCTTGAGTGAAGTCACTCCATAGTTGATCCTTTGCGAGACCCCTTCTTCACTTTCACTACTTAGTAAACCCATTTAGGGCTATCCGTACTAGCTCATCATCATCTAGTTTATCTCTAATAGCTGCTAACTCATCCTTAACAAGTCTAAGCTTGGTGAGGTAACTTGTAACATCTTCTCCCTTGTTCATTTGGGTATTCCTCAACTTTTCTCTGAGAATTAGCTTGTAGTTAGTGGTAACATTCTGGTACAGATTCAGAATGGCATCCCACATCATCTTCATTGTATCTAACTTTGTAATATCTGGAGCAATATGATCCTTAACACCATCAAGAATCAGTGTCCTTACCTTGGCATCTTCCTTCTTATATGCTAAGAGTTGTGTTGCATCTGTAGGTATAGGTACAATAGTGGTCACATAGTCCTTGATACCATTCTCTTCCAGCAATAAAGAAATTCTAGCTTTCCAAACACCAAAATTTGAGGCTCCATCTAATCTGTCCTGATCTCTTAAACCTACTGAGGCCATCTCAAAAGAAAAAATAATAATAATTTTGAAGAGGTCAAACTGGGTTTTATAAACCCTAGATTTATTTATTTATTATTTATTTCTTTCTCCCTGTACTTGTACTGAGCCTTTTCTACCCTCAGATCTGCTCTAATACCATGTGAAAATTCTATTACAGCTACTAATTATTAATCTCCTATCTTATATAGATTATTTGACTACCAGAAATTAATTCATAGCCAATATTGAAAATAATATAGGTGCAACTTCACAAATAATCACGGAGATAAAAAAACAAAATATGCAAAATAATGAACACAATATTTTTGGACAAATTGTCCCTAGAAAAACCCCAAAGGGAAAACCAGTACTTCAGATGAGGAATTTTATTAAACTTCAACAAATCAAGAGATACATAAACTGCTTGCCTCTTACTGGCAGAGCTCCGGCAAAATTCTCCTCCAGAAATTCTTCTCCCAATTTCTCTTGCAGAAATTCCACTATTGTTGTCTCCAACGCTATCACTGCGCCCTTGCTCTCACTGCAAATCTATTCGCTATTATTGCAAATTTATTTATTTTCTATCGCTGCAAATGTTTTTCAAATGTGTCATCTCTAAATGCCCATTGATCCTCTTTTATAATCTTCTCATTGAAAACCAATGGCCATGAATTAATCTCAATCAATGGCTAAGATTAATTAGACTCTAACAAACCCTAATGTCTAGAAGTCTTTGGAGAAATCAATTTTCTAGGTGTGGAGATAATTATTCCAGTTGTGTTTCTATCCTCGTAATCACCACCCGAGACTATAACACCTATCCGAACTACTTTAAAATTAACAGGGATTAGCTCTCAAATAGAAAATGGGCTCAAATATATTGACATGACATCTTCCTATGATCCTTAATAAGTAGTTATCACATAAATCATCATGTAAATTTTAATTAGAGGTAAAAAGATGCTACAATTTGGTTTGGGATTGATTTTTATGAAGATAGCCTTGGTTATAATTAACATGTAGGACATAAAAAGAGTGTTGAAGGATTTTGGAAGCAATATCATTTTCTCTAATGGGTTAAGAGATCCATGGTACAGTGGAGGGTAAGCGAATGTTCTTCTGAGATTTCATACCCATTAATCTTTGCATTATTCTTTTACCTTGTTGCCAATTTAGTTAATTAGCCATGTTGCGAATGGAATTTCAGTGTTTTGGAGAATATTTCTGAAACCATTGTAGCTATCCCTACTGAATAGGCTAAGTTGGTTTAGAATGTTTTTTATTTATTTTTCAATCAAATAGAAATAGTACTATCTTATAAGAACTGAATGTCACGTAGGAACACATTGTCAAGACGTTGGTAGAAGTGCTAGTGATGATCCAATCTGGTTGAAAGAGCAATGACGAAAAGAGATAATGATCATCCAACAATGGATTAACGATTATAAAAACTAATTTGAATTGTTTATCCCATCCAACAATGTCTTCTCCATTTAATAAATTCTTTTAGAAGTGATTATTGGAGCTCTATTATGAGAATGAAGCGTCCAATATAATCACCCAATCTAAATGAATATCCTTTAAAATTACTATCCAATCTAAAAAAACATAAAGGAACTTTAACTTGAAATTGTTGTTGCATTGTGTATATGAGAACATTTATTATGCAAAGGATCATATTTACACATTAGAAAGAATGAAATTCAATTTTTTTTTTAATTTGTATTCACCTTATTTTTGTTAATAAATATGTTGTTTTTGGGTTATTATTAGATAGACAATATAATGATATTGAGTACATAATGGAATATTTAATATTAGGGAAATAGTTAAATATATCATTAGGGAAAGAGGGTAATTATAATAATAGTTTTCCCTTACATATTGGGGGTAAGAGTGTGGAATGGGTTGGGGTTCGTTTTAAGGGATAGGAAGTTGGGAAGAAAATATAAATTTATAAATCTTAACTTTTAGCTTTCATGAGGCCAAAAGGAGAAATTAGTTATTCTATCTATATAATGATTGCATACATATTTTTCTAGTCCTACATTGATGAAATGATGAAAGTGTTTGTACACCATACAAGGGATACATGTTTGAATCGAAAACATAGATTTGACCTATGTACAAATTCGAGGACAACATAGTAGGTAAATTGAAAATGACTCTCCCAATTGGAATCCACCACTTGAGAGTCCCATAGATCAAATTTGTGTTTCACTTAATAGTGATAAGAAAAAAATCTTTACATTTCATCACCATTTTAATTTTTTTAGAGCTTAATAGAGACCTTATTTAAATGATTGAAAGATGATGATGTTAAAGAGAATATTTTTAATTTTGATGGACAGATATGATATGCGTGAACAATTACATTTCTACTTTCTTGTTGTTTACCCTATGCATATGTATCAGTTTATTTTCTCAATGCAAATGTCTAGAGGAAGTCAAACATGACCATGTATTCACAATATAGTAATTTTTTAATTATATATTCCATTGTAGGGATCAATGTCAAATTATTATAGTATAACAATATTTTTAATGTATTTTATATCCATAATCTCCTATGTAAATTCATCCATGGCTTTTCTTTTAAAATTGGTTGTGACAGTGGTGGACATGAAATGTTCAATTACATGTACAAGGATTATAAATAAATAGGAGTATAAAAATGGAATTAAAAAATAGGTATCCAAGTATATGATAGAAAGAGGTGATGTTAAGAATTACGTACTAGGAGGGTTACAAAAAATTTAGGATGTAGGGGTTGAAATGAAATTATATTATTTTAGATTCTATGATCACAAGTGATATATGACAAGTTTGTTAAGTGAAGTTAATCTCATACTAAACTTCTTCATCATTTTCTTGATGTCTTTCTTAAACATGCAATGATATGCCAGACATTGATAAAGAAATCATGTATAATATTGCTCTTATCTAATGTGAAATGAGTTAAACAAAATATTCAAAGGGTACACCCTAAGATCACTTTGTTAGTTCAAGTAGAAAGAGAAAAAAAATTAATGTGTTTTATTTTCCTTTTTGTTCTCACATGTTAATATTTATTTCTTCAAGTGTGTTCATTCAATTATACTCTTCTAAAGTTCATTAATTTTCTATGCACCCTTTTCTTTTTCATTAATTAATTAGTTTCTTATCATTCTTTTTAATAAAAATGGTGGAAAACACCCAGACATATATTAATTTCTTATCATTATTTACATTATATGTTTGTATGCGTAATATAAAAAATTATGTATATTAAAACATCCATCTATATCAAAAAATCAAACACACATTCAACATATCCCTACATCAACCTTTAAATCATCCATAATGAACATCTTTTATTAATAAATAAAATCATAACACATTAATCTGTGTAGTCAAAAATCAATGTGTCTATATATGTATGTATGTGTGTGCATAAAAATCATCAAATACAATATCTATCCACCATTACAACAAAATGTGGTCTGTCTTTATATAATATCCAACCATGGGTATCTAATCCATATATTGGCATGGGTCGATCCTCTATCATCTATGGTGCTTGTGATCCCTGTGCAAGTGATTGTGTCTATGAGTGTTGCACTAATGTTCTTGACTTAATTTAAGGCATGGAGACCTTATAGATCACCTCTATATCCCTTGGCTCAAAGGAATAAGAAGATAAATGCAAATACACTTAATACCTTCACCTTCAAACCAAGTCCTCCACACTTGATAGAATGGAGTAGATGCACCCTAATCTACTAGCTTTGTTCTCCATGATAGACAAGATAGATCTGTTGGTTGCTCATAATTTATGTAGCATGACATTACTATATTGTGTGATCATAATGGCTTCAGTGAGAGTAGGTTTATAAATTTTTGATGATGGAGAGATAAGGATTTGATTTTTTCTTTATTTGATCAAAAGAGAAAATAAATCGAGAAGATAAGATAAGATTTGAAAAGATAGAAGGGATTTGATTTTAGTTTTTAAAAATGAAATAAATCCAGAAAATGATGAAAGGATAATTGATAAGTTTATCTAATTAATTTGATACACATGAGTTTAATTTAGGAAATAAATTGAGAAGAAGATGTGATTTGGATTAATTAAATAAATATTTGATTTAATTGATTAATATATGATTTATGATTTAGTTAATTATATACTTATAGATTATTTAATTAACATATAGAAAAAAGAATAAATTAATTAACTAATCATAAATTATTTAATTAATACTAAGAAGTGGGAAAATTTACTTAATGAACTTAATTAATAACTATTTAATTAATGTGGAAGAATAATGAAGACGGATGAATTTAATTAAATAATTAAAATTATTTAATTAATGTGAAAGTATAGAAAATGGATAATTAAGCTAGGAAGTAAGGTGAATTTCAGGTGTCTACACAAGGTACATAGAAACAACTTCCTACATTGATCTAATGAGGAAAGGTTTATGCAAATTTTTATCTCTTACAGTTATAGTTTAAGATGTACATTAACAGAAAGGTAATAATAACATCTAAATTCAAATACAAAGCTCACAACACAAGATATATGTGGGGAAAACCCTTTTGAGTGAAAAACCCCACTCCAAAACATGCATAATGTATTATCAAATTAAAGGATAATTACAACACACTTGCAATGCAAGTTCTTCTAAGAGTACACAAATGTCGAATAGTTTAGTAATCTTGACAGCATAAAGGTACCTACATATGAACCATACCACTCGAACTCCAAGCACAAGGAGTTGGAGGTAGCTTCTAGAGAAAGCCACAAACAATTTTTGTCCAAATCCACATGGCCCAAATTCCAAGGCTATAAAGCATGCAAATGACACTTGTCTAAGATTCCCTTTCATCTGTTACAACCCTCCATTCTTGGAAACCCCAAAGTTTCCCAAAATAGGTATGGCATATGCTCTTACACACCTTACAATGTCATAGAATCTGTAATATATGACAACTCTTATAGTTGTAAGAAAATCTGTCATTTAACTGACTAACAATAGCATTTTCCTCTTACAACTCTATCATAGTCAAATTTGGTCACCTACTTTAAACTCCATGCAAAGATGCCACATGAAACATGTCACACCTGTCATAGAATCTCTATTTTCAACTCTTACATGTCATAGATTCTATCATAGAAATCTATAATAACTTACATATCATAGAGTCTATCATAACTCATGACACATGACCACAAGGTGTTGACACATCACAAAAATCTCTACCACAAAATGAGATGCCTACCTCATCATATGAGGACAAAAATACATCTAGTGACCTTCCATTTAGGATAACACATCACCGTGCCAACTCCCACAAAGTGACAAAATAAGATTTACATAAAAAATACAATAGTAGGCCAAAATAAATAAATACAAAATTAAGAACTTCCAAAGGTTGAGACACCTTAATTGCCAATAGATTCCCACCCCAACTATATACTATCCTATGCTCCTTCATCTTTCTAATGCAATGCACTAGCCTAGAGTGCAATGGTGAGCCTAACATGCAAGGGTGACCCACACTAGTGTGTCCTAATTTTTGGCCTAAGTGGGACACTAAAATTAGCATTTTTAACCAAATTTTCACTTTTTGTCACTTATAGTAAGGAAATTGTAAATTATTTGAAGATAATATTAATTTTAAGATTTTGTGTGTAGATTTTAAATATATTTTTTAATTAAAAATAATTTGTCTCATTTTTAAGAATTTCTTAATAACTTGTTTCCTATACTTTATAATATTTTTAATGAGTGATATTTGTTCCATAATGCTTTTTTTTAAAAATAAGATAAATTCATAATCTCTAAAACATAGACCATTAACACTAATATCTAGTGTATGCAATATTTCTAATAATTTTTGTTTCATATTTTATATTGTGAATTTTTTAGTTAAGCTTTAAACTATACTTTAGAGTAATTATACTCCATAACACAATTTTTTTATATATTCAAATTAATTATTTTTTTATCTGAAACAAGGACATCAACACATAGTGCACACATATTTTTAGAATTTGTTTCCATGTCCTTTTAGTTTTTCCACATGCATCAAATGGAGATCTTTGTTATTTGGTAAAATACATATGTTCACTAGAAAGTAGAAAATATATAGATTTTAATCAAATATATTGGAAATTATACTTTTTGATAAGGCCAATATAAGAGATACTAACCTACAAAATCTCATTTCATGATGACTCTATTTGATAGTCCAACCCTTTCTATAAAAAATAAATTTCTTCTAAAAACTCTATGAGCAGTAGGAGGATGACATCAAAGGCACCTTCAAATGATGGACCTATGAATGAAGGTTTTACCTTCATTTGAAGTTCCCTTTATAAAGCATTTAAATTTTTTGTCAATTAGGATTGCACCCTAGCTACGTTAGACTTAACTCTCTTGTTGAAACATCGAAACATTCTCAAGCTGTGGGTAACTTATGATGAGAATGAATCTCCAGAGAGGGCTGGTTCCCTTGGCAGATCACCTAGACTAAAATGATTTATCAGAGAAAAAGGATAGAAAGGTAACATGAAATGGAATCCTAAAACCTAAAGGGTGATGCACCAAAACTTCATGGATCTATTCACTAATTTGACTCACAATCTACTTCACAAAGCCTTTTATCCTCACAATTTCACTGAAGGAATGCAATACATAAGTGATTTTCATGAAAGTTTTAAAACTAGAGGTTTGCATGAAGGACAAATAGATATCACAACTTCAACCCACTAACCAGATTAAACATAACACACAACCTGTATTACATGAAACTTTTGCACACAGATTCACAGCAATGAAACATAACAAAGGACCTAATTTTATGATCACAATCAAATATCAAACCAATACTGTAAACATGAGACAAAATGTGAAATAGGAATATTCTGCTGCTTTATTGAAGATGAAAGGCATATGTAAAAATGGAGGATCTAAGTACAAATCAAGGCTTACAGAACTTTTTACAGTCTGCAAGAAAGAGAGAAGCAAATTTGAATTGCATAAACTAAGTCTCTTCCCCCTATATATAGCCAAAAGAACTTTCTAAAAACCCAGCCAACTATCTATCCAAGAAAAGGAAACCTAAGTTCCATTTTCGAGCCAAGCGAAAAAGCCACAAAAAGAGGTCTAAAAATTGATCCAAACCAAGTAATAAAAGGTGGAAACTTTCCCTCCCAAGTGGGCCCACCTAAAAACACTCAAAAAATCAAACTCTAACTAGCTGAAACTAAAATAGAAACTTTAGTTTGCCTAGTTTTTTCCTATTTTGCCCAAGGAACTCAACCTTAATGTTATCAATCAGATATGTACCCTATGCTAAGCTATGGACTTAGCTATCTATTAACACATGGGAACACTTCTAGGCCTGTGGGTTGCCTAAACTTGGAGTGAACCTCCAGAGTGAGCTGGTTGTCCTGATAATGTTTTCTAATCTAAATAATTTTAGAGGGAAAAGGGAGAGGATGAACTGAAATGAAAACTAACTTAAATAGAAAAACAACTTCTAAATTTTAATCTATCTGAGAGTTCTACCCACAAACAACCACTTAAACACAAAAACTCTCACAACCTCACTTGGAACACACAATTCAAAAATACTTTGTATGAAGGTTCAATTTGAACACAATCATACAACCTGAATCATATAAACAATTTGCACAACACTTTCACAATAATGAGATATGACAAAGGATAAATTATTCATTATCACAATGATACATCAAGTCAATATTGTAATTACAAGACAAAAGAACTGAAATAGAAGGGTTTTGCTGTATTAGACTAGAAGGAGTGCATGAAAATATGACAAAACTGAGTCAAAAATAAATCTACAAAGTCACTTCCTGTGCTCAAGAGAGAAGAAACAATAATCTCCAACTTCCTGAGAAAGAGCTAGCTTTCTCCAATATATGCCTATTCAAAGATCTTAAAAAAGAAAAGCTAGAAAAGATCCTAATAATAGCCATGCGAATCCATTTTTGAGCTCCTCAAAAAAGCCAAAAAATGAGCCTCCAAAATTCCTCCAAGATGCTTCCAAAACTCTCCAAGAGATCTCCAAGGTGGTCCCACCAAAAAACAAGCTTTGTCTACCCAGAAAAAACTCTAATTTTGTCCATATTTTCCCCAAAAGAAAGCAAACTCAAAAAAGAAGATATTGTTTGCTTTATTTTGTTTTAACTGTACTAATAATGAATATTTAAAAGCAACTTATAGATACATTTCTTTAAGTATCATTTTACAATGATTGCAATTTTAATTCCTGATTTGTCTCCATTCATTTTTTGCAAAAAAATACAAGGCTTCAATTTCTCCAAGTACAAGCATATACATAGTTAAAAAAAAACTATATTGCCTACCCTCCAAATGATATGCAAAAAATATATCTAAGGGCATATGAGGTTTTAAAAAGGACCTTTAAGGAATTCCTTCCATGTGATTTTGTAAATAATGCTAAGGCATATGATATATGCATTCATCTTCAAAGGGACTAAAAGAGTTTTTAAGGCATAAAGTCTTAGCATTGAATATGTGAAAGGGGACCCTAAGCATTTGACATCATCTAAGTCTTGAGATAGTCATTCGACATGGTGAATATCACACCTCATGGGTATTAGTAAGGCATTTTGAATTAATTCAAATGTGATAAAAATATCACAAAAGAATTAGGGTACTTGGAACCCTAAAGGAAAAGAGACTTTGCCCTAGAATCTCAGTCTCATTTTCACTTTGAACTTTTGAGAGATGGCTCTCTGCATCCGTCGACACCATGCTAGGGTTTGTGGCAAAAAACTCTTTGATTCTGTAGTTACATTACATTCTCTATGAAGATTCATGTAGGAATGTGAAGGTAACCTCCTTTATGACAAAAATTGAGCTATTTGATTGATTTCTTTTTTTATCTCTGAGATAAAATTGGCTTCGCAAGCTACGGCTGTGCATTTTTTGATGCCACCTTTGCTCTCTGTATGATTTTCTTATCACTACACTACGTTTCTATACGATGGGCCACCATAAATGACTACGATTTGAAGAAAACCCTCAACTCTCTCTATAGATTTTGATGGATTTCTGAAGATTCTTATTCATATTTTGAAAGGAGATGATGTGGTAAGACCCTTCTGCATATTATTAATCCATTTTCCCATTTATGAGATATATCTCTGGTTTTTATGGCTGCAACCTCTATATTTTCTCTGATAAATTTGTTAGCTCTTTACCCTTCTATCAATACCCTTGTGTTTGAGGCTGCCATTGTTGACTGGGTCGAGTTCCATTTGAGAGCAAAATGTAAGCAAAAGAAGGAAAAAACCCTCGACTCTGTATATCAGTCAAGGTGAGTTGTGGTTCTCGAACCCTATATCATTTGTATCTCAACATTTTCATATGATACAGCATCTAGAGGCTGCGACTCTCTTTCTATCTGTAGTTTGTATATTGGGGCTATGGCCATATACATACTCATTTTCACTATATTGAAGCACGACTATATTGCCATTCTGAGCAGTTTCAAAATGAAACACTAAATGAGTTTGAGGAAAAGAGTTTTATCTTTTCATTTCTTTCTATATATGCCTCTTACAAAAATTCAAAGTGGGTTTAAGTCGTGAGAACAGAGTTCTTCTTTTCTACAGGCCATGGCTAGTATTCAATCTGAGAATTTCTTGCTTGAATAGATTCAAAATCTTCACATTCTTTTATGTATTTATCATTCTTTTGTAGAAGCATTTGGCTCTATAATATACACATACATAAACCCTGACTTCCATTTACAATATACAAATCTATGTGTATCTTGTCTTCTATGACGAAAAAAATATCTTTGGCTGTTACTTTGTTGGCACAAAATGACTTCCTCCATTCATTTTCAATATGAAATCACACTATTATTTACATCTGTGAAACTTAATCTGGCACTATATCAGGCTATGGGCTCCATATGCCTTCATTTCTCATTTGTAGTAGCATTTGTAACCTGTTCATTGTTATTGATTGCTTTCATGATAGCTGCACCACCATGATACTTCATTTGATAGATGTGATACTTTTACTCATTCTCTACATTCACTTGAACAATCAAACCTTATCTGAGACATGGCATATTACTTGACATATTGCTGCAACTATAACTTGTGATATACTTTTCACTAGCTTTAAACTTGTTATGAGTTTGCATAATATTGTCACTTCATCTTAATGTCAACATGTAAACAACATGAAATCTCTTTACACCATATAACTATGACAATATTTAATGACTTCATTTTATTGATAATGCTGTTATGAATTCCCTATGAATGTCACTTGTTGACTGCAACACTGTATCTATGTGAAAGCTGAAGAATAAGTTAAATACATGTTGCTTTGATTGGTATCTCCTGTAGATGCATGTCATACTGAAACTTCATAACAAAACACTTTTTCTTGCTATTCTGGACTGATGTATACATTCTATGCTCAAAAAATGTGTAAGCATTTGATATATGGTTCATTCATATGCCTTCAAACACACTGTATCCTTACACCTACAGCTATATATGTCATTGAAGTTCCATTATTTGGCTATGATGAAGTATAACAGATGGAATACATGTTATCTTCTTGTATTCTTTCTCCTAGATATTTGGCTTCATTATTAATCTTGCTACCCCATTTGTATTGTATAATGATGACATGTTGTTTCATCATGTATATGACAGTCCCTTTCTTACATCTACCTCAGTTGCATGTAATCATTATGAAAGATGTATAAGCCTGTCAATGTCTTTATTTTGTTTTAGACATTATTGAGTAGTTCTGAATGAGCTTAATGTTCACTTATAACTCACTTCAGTGTGTTTGAATTGATAACCATAAATGGATAGTGAGCTTGAAGCTCTCACACTCAATTAATGCAATAGGACAATATGTCTTGATTTCCATGTGTATACTTGTTTTCCATCCCCTCCTAAGAATAAGGGGTAGCATGCTCGGTTCAACCCTTGTGGGAGTCCACTTTACACCACATGCTATAATGATCTTCAAAATAGAAACGTACTTCTTCTATACCTGCACATGAAACAAACGTGTTAGTTTATAAAACATTGAAGCTGAATGATTGTCTCATTTTCAGTCTCTCTTGTCCATGAATGATTTGTATGTATCTAATTCAATATATCACATATAGTGTATTATGTTTCTAAATAATGAAGCTCATGGGGTATTCCATATCTTGAGCTCTAACAAAATCTTCTTTATTCCATGCTAAATCATCAAGTGTTGAGAACCAAAGAGCATTTACAACAAACATCAACTCACCAGATCCTAAAAGGAAATGATAGATATGCTCTATCTTGTTTACTTCATTTCTTCAATTGATTAGATGCATAGTATACTTTCTATTATCTATTGATTCAAATATTCAATCTATTCCCACGGTTTGTGTGGGACATTTGATCTATCATGTTTTCATTCAATGTAATGTTTATTTCTTTTGTGTATCTCATTTGTAAAATGAATAATCATTGTAGTGAAATGAAACAACTCATCCGTCATGTAACTTTCTGCAATGCAAATGAATGATCGACTGAATCTTTTCCTTCTATCATAACAATGAATACTGAAGTCTTCATGTACCTTAAACTATGCAAAATAATCATAGAAAAAAAATGTTAAAACTTTCAACCTAAAATGAACTTGTTGTACCATCTCTACCAATTTGAGTTGTAGGCAAAAAATGGTAACATTTCTGGCAACTTCTGCTATATGCTTGCTTGTTAAGCATCAGGGTCAGTTGCTGTAAGCTATCCATTGGACATTGAGTCATAGTCTGCTCATCTTAAACTCATAATTTAACATTAAAACTTAGCACTTCAACCACTCCAAACAGCAGGAAAAAATAAAACCAAACCAAACTAAAACCAAACTTGAAGGCCCTGGTGGCCAAAAAACATGTGCAACAACACTTAGGGAAACAAAACTACTAAAAAGAAACATGCATGAAGCACTTATTAACTGAAAACACTAACTCTACCCTACTCTAACCAGCCAAAGAAGCTGATCAAACAAACTCATTCACTGGCTCAAGAAAATAACGGCCCTTCCTCTACAATCTGTGATACTCCATAAGCTTGTTAGTCAGCCAAAAAAGTTTGAGAATAATGAAATCTCTAGCAAATTGCTACAAAATCTTTTTGAGAAGGAAAATGCAGTCACTACCCACCCAACTTATTTTGTGAACTGACCAAATGAGCAAATAGACTGAGAGTGCTCAACTTGATACCCTCCTTGATGATCTGACTCAATGTCACTATGAGGCTGCTCCTTTTTGTTGACTTCCAACCAAGCCAAATACCTAATAGGACACCCCCTTGATAGCTTTGAACTAGAGAAAAAGTAGTTTGAATGATTAGAAATAACAACATCACCTTTGCTTTGCATGATAGCCTGCCATGTTGCTTCTTCCTTTACAATCAATGGGCCATCTTCCTCTGCTAGGGTTTCCAATAGCTCATCAAAGCTATTAAGAGTTGAACTAGGCTCAAAATACTCATTTTTCCTCAAGGAGGTACACTCTGAAATAGGAGTCTCTTCTTCCATGAGTGAAGGTAAATGTTCAAATAATGAACTAGCCTCTTTCAACAAGCCATCCATTTACATATCAACTTCAAGTTGCTCTGTGAAATAGAAGGGCAGCTGCTACAACCAATCAAGATCAGGCTGTTGGTTAGACTGCTCTATAACTAGTGACTTATTCATGAATACAACCATTTCCACTTTTTTCTTTTGCTATTCCAAGTAACCCTCCTCCATAAATGCTGGCATAACCTCTAAATGTGAGCAGAAAAGTTCAATTTCAGCTTAAAAAAGGTCCTCCTCAAGCTCTCGATCATTCAAATAATGACTGCTTTCACATATCTGCTCTTGGATCAACACATTATTTGAATGGTCCTCATTGCTATGGTGGTTAAAACTTGATATAGCCATGCCATTTTCACTTTCACACTCAAATTTAGGAAGCTCATCAAACAAATTAACTAGAAATTGAGGTTCAACACCAATTTCTTGCACATTATCTAAGTCTGCAATAGAGACCTTAAGCAAATTTTCTTCACGATTTTCCTAATTTTTTGAAGAAAAGTAGGTGTCCTTTACCTCATCACAGCTTCTAGCCAGTTGTGTAAGTTCCATGATAGGCTTACATGCTCTTCTTCTTGATCCAAGACCCTGTTGTCAGATTGCTTGGCTTCAATCAACAACTCCTTGTATTGTTGAGGATCCTCTTGCTATTCTAAAACTATTGTCTTTGGTATAAGCATGTTTTTTTCATCTGGCTAAACAAAACAATGTAACTAATTTAACAAAGAAATAGATTCCTCCTCCTCATGTAGTGTTTTCTCTAATAAAACTTGGGCATTCTGTCTTTGCAACCGAAGACTTTTGCCCTACAACCTCTGTACCCTGCATTGATTTATCTTATAAAAAAGCATTTGAATTTTTTTTAAATGAATCAAAATGCAAAGGATTCAGTGTTAGGTTTAAACCAACATCCATTGCATATACATCATGCTCATAATCAGCTAGGGATGCAACACAAACAACCACAACCTCTCCATGTGAATCAACCACTTGCACTACATGATTTTCTGAAAAAAAATTATCATCTTTTACAAAACAAGGAAGCTCTTTAGTGCAAACACTAAAAGATTCATCATGAGAAGTCTTTTTTTGTTTGATCTTCTTCTGCTCTAACAAATATTGCTCCATAGCTATATGTAATAAATTTACATTTCTAACTTCCTTCATGGTGAATGGGTCTTTTTGTAAGACAATGGGTCCATCCTTATAAAGGCAAATAGTGACAGAACAATCAAATTTATCTGGTTGGGAAACTTGGGGAGTTTCTTGAGTTTCTCAGAGGAAAAGAGGCTTTTCAAGTGGCTAGTGTGCAACTATAGTAGGTTGAACATGATTATTTTCCTCAACTTGCAAGGAGTGAGGGCTTCTAAAAGTAGGTATTTTAAGCTTAAGAGGCTGGCTTGAGCAATCAAGGACTTTATTCTACTTAAAACTTAGAATCTTAGCATTAAGAGGCTCATTTTGTCTAAAACTTAGAAATTTATACTTATGCATCTCTTCTTGAGTCAGCTGTTTTGGAATGGTAGGAGCTGATTGGGCTCGAGCAAGAAAAAGCTTTGTTTGTGCAACTACCTCCCTCTCAAGATTCTCTTCAAACTATCTCTTTCGTGCCTCCAACTCCTAGTTAGAATTAAAGGTCTCACAGGGTTGTTGTTCCTATTGTTGGAGATAAGCTTGGTGATCTAACTCTTGCTGCTACAAATTAAACTTTCCATATGTCCTTCCTTGAAATTCCCCTTCTTTTTGGTACTGATAACCCTTTATGCTTGCAATCTCTTGCTCAAACTATGTTTTTTATGCCTCTAACTCCTGCTCATGAAGATAGGCTTGATATCCAGCTCCTCATGGTGCTCATTATACTCACGTTGCCTCTTAATATCCTCTATTTGCTTGTTGAAGTCCATCAAGATGTCTTTAAGCTGCTTAATTTTAGAATTTTGAAGTTGATTGGAAGATTGGGCAGGAATGGGTATGCAGTAAGAATCCTGAGTATTTGGACTAAAACAGGCATTATGGTTGCTTGTATATGGCTAGTAAGGAGGCTGAGCAGGGGCAGGTGGGTGGCAATTATATTGTGCATGTTGATTTTAGAAAGCGATGGGATTAGAAACAACAACATAGTTGGTCTGATATGGAAATGGATAAGTGGTATTTTCATAATATGGGGGCAGGTATACATGTTGGCTATGAAAAGTTGACATTTCTACTCATGTAAAAGCTAGAAAATGGAATGAATAAATAATTTTTGTAATATACCAACACTTAATCATACCGAAACAAGTAGATTTGAACTCAGAGTTGCCAAATGTGTTTGATTTTCTTCCTCTAAAGGCTGAGATCACTGATACACACACCGAATATCAGCATATATGAACATATTATTGGACTGGAATAGTCGAATCTGTCCCTATATTGTTTTCATAAGTTGAATGCACTAGTTTTGCATGTAAGACCAGAAAGAATAGAGTATCCAGGTATATTATATGAAACCTCCGAAGGCTGGAACACTGCTGCATATACCAAAACAACAGCTTAAAATTTGAAAAACTTTTTCGAAAACAAGTTTCAGAGTCCCACTGGGTGTGCCAAAAATTGTTATCAATAAGATATGATCCCTATTCTAAGCTATGGACTTGGCTATCTGTTGACACATGGGAACACTCCTAGACCTGTGGGTTGCCTAAACTCGGAGTGAACCTCCAGAGTGAGCTGGGTCTCTTGATGATTTTTTCTAATGTAAATAATTTTAGAGGGAAAAGGGAGAGGATGAACTAAAATGAAAACTAACTTAAACAAAAAAATAACTACTAAATTTTAATCTATCTGAGAGTTCTACCCACAAATAGCCCCTTAAACACAAAAACTCTCACAACCTCACTTGGAACACACAATTCAAAAATACTTTGTATGAAGGTTCAATTTGAACACGATCATACAACTTGAATCATATGAACAATTGGCACAACACTTTCACAATAATGAGATATGACAAAGGATAAATTATGCATTATCACAATGAGACATCAAGTCAATATTGTAATTACAAGGCAAAAGAAGTGAAATAGAAGGGTTGTGTTGTATTAGACTTGAAGGAGTACACGAAAATCTAACAAATCTGAGTAAAAAATAAGTCTACAAACTCTCTACCTATGCTCAAGAGAGAAGAAACAATAATCTCCAACTTCCTTAGAAAGAGCTAGCTTTCTCCAATATATGACTGTCCAAAGATCTCAAAAAAGAAAAGCTGGAAAAGTTCCTAATAATAGCCATGCAAATCCATTTTCAAGCTCCTCAGGAAAGCCAAAAAATGAGCCTCCAGAATGCCTCCAAGATGCCTCCAAAACTCCCCAAGAGCTCTCCAAGGTGGTCCCACCAAAAAACAAACCACCAAAAAATAAGCTTTGTCTACCCAGAAAAAAACTCTAATTTTGTCCATATCTGCCCCAAAAGAAAGCAAACTCAAAAAAGAAGATATTGTTTTCTTTATTTTTTTTTAACTACACTAATAATGAATATTTAAAAGAAAATTAGAGATACATTGCTTTAAATATCATTAAATTACAATGATTGCAGTTTTAATTCCTCATTTGTCTCCATTCAATTTTTGCAAAAAATTACAAGGCTTCAATTTAGCCAAGTACAGGCATATACATAGTTCAAAAAAAAATTATACTACCTACCCTCAAAATGATTTGCAAAAATAATATCTAAGGGCATATGTGGTTTCAAAAAGGACCTTTAAGGCATGCCTTCCATGTGATTTTGTAAATAATGCTAAGGCATATGATATATGCATTTATCTTCAATGGGGACTAAAAGAGTTTTTAAGGCATAAAGCCTTAGCATTGAATATGTGAAAGGGGACCCTAAGAATTTGACATCATCTAAGTCTTGAGATAGTCATTCAACATGGTGAATAACACACCTCATGGGTATTAGTAAGGCATTTTGAATTAATTCAAATGTGCTAAAAATATCACAAAAGAATTAGGGCACTTGGAACCTTAAAGCAAAAGAGACTTTGCCCTAGAATCTCAGGCTCATTTTCACTTTGAACTTTCAAGAGATGGCTCTCTGTATCCGCCGAGACCATGCTAGGGTTTGTGGCAAAAAACCCTTTGATCATGCTATTACAATGCGTTCTCTGTGAAGATTCTTGTAGGAATGTGAAGGTAACCTCCTTTGTGACAAAAATTGAGCTATTTGATTGATTTCTTTTTTTGATCTCTGAGATAAAATTAGCTTCTCAAGCCACGACTGTGCATTTTCTGATGCCACCTTTGTTCTTTGTATGATTTTCTTGTCACCACACTGCGTTTCTATACCATGGGCTACCATGAACGACTAGGGTTTGAAGAAAACCCTCAACTCTCTCTACAGATTTTGATGGATTTCTAAAGATTCTTATTCAAATTTTGAAAGGAGCTGATGTGGTAAGACCCTTATACATATTATCAATCCATTTTCCCATTTTTGAGATACATCTCTAGTTTTTATGGCTGTGACCTCTATATTTTCTCTGATACATTTGTTCTCTATTTACCCCTCTGTCGATACATTTATGTCTGAGGCCACCATTGTTGACTGGGTTTATTGGGAATTAAGGTGTCTCAACCTTGGTAATTCCTTGTATTATTTCATTGTATTTATTTGTTTATTACCTATTATTGTAATTAGGATGCAAATCCTCATTATCATCTTGTGGGAGTTGGCACAGTTATGTGTCATCCTGCGTGGAAGGTGACCACATGTAAATTTGTCCTCACATAAGGAGATAGGAGTCCCACTTAGTGGTAGGAATATCTTGCCATGTGTCAGCATCTTGGATAGTGTATAAGGGAATATTGACCAAAACGGTTATGACATATTCATATGACAAATCTATGCTACGTAAGAGTTGTAAATGGAAGATTCTATGATAGGTGAAGACATGTGTCACAAGGCATCTTGGAAGAAGGCATTTTTGGGTACCCCAAGGAGAACTATGACATGTTGTAAGAGAATATGCTATTTTTAGCATATGTATGATAGATTATCTTACAACTATAAGATATGGCAACTATGACAGATTCTATGATAGTTGTAAGGCTTGTAAGAGTATCTGTCATTGCCCAACTTGGGAATAGGTGACCTCTTTTGGATTGGGTGATATGAAAAGTGTCATGAACATCCTACAGTGTTGAAAAAGTGTCCACAGGCATGGATTTTGGGCCATGAGGCCATGTTGGATGCCTATCTCAAGATGGACTCATTTTTGCCTCGTATCTTCTATATAAATAGGTGCTTTTGAAAGGAGATGTAGTATGTGATTGATAGGTATTGTAATGCTGCCAGATTGTCTCTAGATACAAGTGTCGAAGACTCCTGAGAACTTGCAATCCAAGTGTATTGTAAACCATTACAGTTTTGATAATACATTGTATAGGTTTTGGAGTGTGGGGTTTTTCACACGATAAGGGTTTTCCCCATGTTATATCTTGTCTCTCTCTTCTTCTGTCTTACATTCTTGTATTTTTTATTGCTGCAATATCTCCATTGTTGTGTTAAACATTCTATAATTGTAAAGGTTTAAAAGTATTTGTACTCCTCTCTCCTCATTAGATTAGTGTAGGAAGCGATTTCTGCACACCTAGCTTACTTTCATTTGGTATCAGAGCTTGATCACCTTTGGTCCTAGTTGTTAGGTAGGGATTTTTTGAGATAATCTTAAGTTGAGTGGGAGCTTTGTGTAGAGTATTCTATAATCTTGATTGTATTCAGGAGATGGCAGGCACATCCGGAAGATTAGAGGTGGAGAAATTTAATGGTACAAATTTTGAGTTATGGAAACTTAAGATGGAAGACATGCTTGTTGATTGAGACCTATGGGAAACCGTATCTAGTGTAAAACCAATCGCAATGGCATAAGTTTTGGGATCTCAAATATCAAAAGGCTAAGGGTCTCATGAGACTCGGTCTAGCTGATTTTGTCCTATTGAATGTCCATGTGGAGAAGACCATGTAAGACCTTTACAAGAAGTTGGGTGATGTTTATCAGGCAAAATCCCTAGTGAACAAGCTTTTTCTGAGAAAGAAGTTGTATTCTCTAAGGATGGAGGATGGAGGATCTATTGTAGATCACCTGAATTCTTTCAACATGTTAGTTGCACAATTGACATTTGTTGGTGTAAAGATGGAGGAGGATCACTGTATGACTTTGCTTTATTCTTTGCCGGACTCATGGGAGCACCACATCCACTTTCAAAATGGATGAAGTGGTATCTTTATTTTTATCTGAAGAAATGTGGAGAAAGTCTTCGAAAGTAGCCAAAGAGGCTCTTGCAGTTCATGGAAGACCCAAGGAGAAAGGGAAAAAGAAGGACAAGAAAGCTGAGAAGGGTAGATCCAAATCCCGCAGGAGATCTAAATCTCCTAGAAAGTCTAAGGCTCTCTATTGGAACTGTGGCAACACTAGGCATTTCTGAAAGGAATGCAAAGAGGAAAAGAAAAAGATGAAGAAGAATGCCCTAGATTCAGATTCTGACAAGTCACAAGATGATGGTGATGCCGTCATCGCAGCCATAGCCACCCATGCATCTGATGATGTGTGATTGATAGATTCTAGTGCATCATTCCACATGACCCCACATCGAAGCTAGTTCACAAAGTATGAAGAGTTAAATGGTGGAAGAGTGTACCTGGGTGATGGTTCTCATCTGAAGATTATTGGTCGTGGAAGAGTCTCAATCTGATTCCGTGATGGATGAGTGAAGGGGATCACTGGGGTTATGCACATCCCAATCTTGGCATGAAACCTGCTTTCTGTAAGTATGTTGAATGATGCAGGTGTACAGGTTGTCTTTTCGAAGGATGGATGCAAGATGACTAGAGAATCTATGATGCTTGCGAAGGGTACTCAGAGAAGTACTCTATTTCAACTAGAGGCATGCACTTCACAGTGCAATAGTTCTTCTAACTCAAAGAAAAGAGTTGTAGTCACTTCATCCCCACCGTCTGAACAAGTAGTGAAGAAATCTATTGTAATAAATTATGATGGTAGTGCATCTTGTGTACCCAAGGGTGCTCATGCTTTAGAAGTTAAGCTTCCTGTTGAAAAGACTATGTTATGGCATATGAGATTTGGCCACATTGGTGAGAAGGGTCTTAGAACCCTAACAAATAAAAACCTCATTGAGGGGTTAAATGATTATAATCTTGATTTCAACTTTTATGAACATTGTTTATATGGAAAGCAAAATCATTTTCAATTTTACTCTAGTTCTCACAAGTCTTCTGGTGTATTGGACCTTATTCATTTTGATGTGTTTGGTCCTGTTAGTGTTCCTTTGATTTCCAAATCTATATATTTTGTATCTTTCATAGATGATTATAGTATAAGGACATGGATTTATTTTCTTAGAAGCAAGACTGAAGTCTTTAGTCGGTTCAAAGAGTTTAAAGCTTTTTTTGAGAATCAAACTAGTAAAAAGATTAAGTGTTTGAGAACTGATAATGGTGGTGAGTTTTATATGGTAGAGTTTGATAAGTTCTGTAAAGAGCAAGGGATTGAAAGACATAAGACAACTCCATACACCTGTTGTGTGGTTACACAACATGCCCCATTTTGTCTTAACAAAATAGGGACCCAACTTTTCTTTCTTCTTTAGCTTGTTTGTTTCCTGCTTTGGGTAGTTTGGTAAAATTAGGTGGTGCATGTAACCTTATGAGAAGGTGGATTTGTCACCATGATGAGGTCAGTTGTCAGATTTAGTAGTTCACATTATTAACGTCATGGTTGGAAAGTACACAAATTTCCAAAATTATCTAAGGGAAGAGAGTTATGTTGAGTCAAAGTTTGGTGAAACATGATATACCGTGTAGGGGGGGTCATATTTCAAACATCAGCCATCTTAGAAAAGATCACCTTGATATAGGATTATCAGCTGATAATTACTCGATGCGCAATGTGCGGATGTCAACTTTAAGTAAGAGCTGATATCTACCCATCAAATGACTTCAGTTATCCTGCAGGGGGTCATATTTTTAACATCAGTCATCTTACGAATATCACCCTCTTCCCATATATCACCCCATGTCAATATGACGGTGATGTCATCTAATTCCAATGAATGAAAGAAATCACGATGATGATGACGTCATTGTTCCATCTATCCGCAGGAGGGGTATATATCTAATGTCCATCATATTCTTCAATATGACAGTGACATCATTAAAGCATAATGATTAAACAATGTCGCTAACATAATGATTTCATCCTGATCTTTTCTGGGGGGGTCATTTTATCATGGGGGGTCATATTTTACGCAGCTCCTAATCTTAATTTTGTGACCTGATATACACATGGTCAAACGTTGACTATATCACCTGATCCTTTGCATTCAATTTTGCTACTCAAAGGCGGGGTAGGGTCATTTTGCCCAGAGGGGGTCATATTTTGAATATCCCCTAATCTTTCGAAGATCACCCCCCCTTGTTTCTTGACATTAAATGCAATTAAATGTGGTAGATGAATTCCCGCCCAATTACAAATGCAAATTGAACACTTGGCAACATCTACAGATTCCTTGCAGATGATCAACATATTTGATCAAGACAACGCATTTTTAACCTAATTTTTATGATTGAGATGCTTTAAAGGTAAAATTCCAAGGTAATTTTCATTTACCTTGCGATAAATCAAGAAATTATAGAGCTCTAAAGAAGTCAAACCCTCGAAGAACTACCTGCTAATGGATTGGATCCTTTAATGTAATGGAATGGATGATCTTAATCTTCTATTTCCCTTATCCATAATTAATCATCTAACCCAGGAGGAAAGCATTGTTAGGTAAGTAACTATAAACTCGCATGTTGTCGCTATCTATGTTTTCAAGTAGAGTATTTGTTCTTGCTAGTGGTCTTGCTTTGTGATAATACGTATCATGATGAAGTGAGGAATAATATACAGAATGCACATGATATAGGAGTACATGATGTTGTAGAAATGCATGTGGACACTGTAGGGTAAAACATATCATGTTTATTACAGAAAGCCATGGAAAATCTCAGGAGGAATAGGTCCGAGGTGGAGTTCATCAAGCCCATGTTTGTTCAGCATGAGGGGGTGCAGTTTAAGTACGGAGTTATTGGTGATACACACCAAGGAGATATGGACCTGACAGTATGGTTGACAAGATTGGATCATGATAAGGACAATCCCATTCTAGATGGGGTATATGTCTCAGGTATGTGGCATGCAGCTAGTTTTTTGTATGCTATGGATGCCACAAAGCTGGTGGTAGAATGTGCAAGAAATTATAACCCTGAAACCAGACAGGTGGAGAAGTATGGGAGGATATATGCAGACTTTTCAATCAAGGGCATTATCGCCACTTTCAATCTACCAATTGGGAAGAAGGTAGTGAGTGTGGACCTGCTTAAGTTGGAAACAAAGTATAATAATAAGAAGAAAAATGCAAGGAAGAGTATATACCAATGGAGGTCAAAGAGCAGCACCTATGCCACCTCAGCCAAATTACCTATGCATCTATACAAGTTTGATTTTGATGATGAATACCAATATATGATTGCCCTAGTGAGTAGGATGACATGCAGACCTCATGCTAGAAATTTCAAGAACTAGATGTTTGGGATCATCCAGATGGTCTTATATGCAGACAACAGGCCATTATAGGCTAAGATCATTAGTGACGCACTGGATGAGGGAAAGAGGGATTTGAAGGACAACCTCTTATGTTACCAAGATACCCCACTGATGGGGTTGTCTTGATGGAATTTTTCAGGCAGGTATCTACAATAGTTGAAGCCTACAAGGTATACAAGAAGATACCTCTAGTTTTATTTCCAATATCTATGGGTTGGTACATGTGCTCAGATTCAGAGAGCATAAAACATGTCATCAAGGGGCTAAAATTGATGTATTTACAACCATTTCCCCTAGCTAGATCATATGATCCTTATGGCAGGATGCAGAAGATACTAGGAAAATGGATACATCAAAAGCATCTACAAGATTTTTGGACCGATTGTGATGATGAGGCTAAGGTGAGAAGAAGAAAATACCAAAGACTCATCTTGAGTGAAATAAAAACCTTTGACTACATCCTGATGCCAGTGCAACTACATAAGGATGATGGAAAAATCATGTCCAATGAATATGAGGACAAAAAGGTGTATAATGATACCATATCAGCCCCAAACCTTACACAACAGGAAGATATATCTTTAGATCAGCTGACAAGTGGGGTGATCCAGCGGACCTAGGCCTGGGTAGATGAGGAGATATCTAGATTGAAGAAAAGGGGTGTTTCCCTTATAGTTGATAACAAGAAGAAGAGGTAGGAAGTATCTAATGAGGAATATGATAATTTCCTCAATGAAAAGAGAAAATCCAATGGGGAAAGATTGCCCATAGAAAAATAAAGAAAAGGTCCCCCTAAGGGTAAGAAAAGTGAAGATGAACCAAAGGGGGTCATAATAGAAAGGATTGCCGCATCATCTGCAAGTGCATCTACATCATCTCAAGGTGGCCAAGTTGGTTAGAGGCAAGGGCTTATCTGAGCAGCTTGCTGAAAGTGAAGAGCTTAATCAAGAACATGAAGAAGACACTAAAATGGTGTTGAATAATAATGAACCAGCCACTGTACACTAGATTCAATCATTTCAAATTGGTCTATTAAAAATAATATTTTCTTGAATACTTCTTCTAACTATTACCCATAGGGTAATGGGCAAGCTGAATCTACCAATAAAAATTTGACAAGGATCATCAAGAAGACTATTGAAGACAACCAAAGAACATGGCACAAGAAACTAAAGCTGGCTCTTTGGGCTTACAAAATTACACCTAAGAGAGCTATTGGTTGTTCTCCATATGTACTTACTTATGGTAAAGAGGCTTGGTTACATATTTCAGTTGAATTGCCTACATTGACCTTCATCAAAGAATTTGAGCTGCTAGAGGAACAACCTTTAGTAGTTAGGCTAGCTCAGCTCATGGAGCTCGAAGAAACAAGGAAAGGGCCTTAAAAATTCTTGATATGCATCAAACTCAAATGAAAAATACATTTGATAAGAGAGAAAGACCAAGGAACTTTAATTTTTGTGATTTGGTGTTCAAATGTCCAATGAACTTAGGAGAAGACCTAGAAAACATTTCAAATTTGATGCAATTTGGGATGGGCCTTATGTTATCACAGAGTGCAAAGAAAATAATGCATTTCAGCTGTCCAAGTTAAGTGGAGAGATGTTGTCTATCCCAGTTAATGGGATCCACCTCAAGCATTGCTTCTGAAGATAATAACTTCTTTTGTATATAGTAGAGTAGTATTGTAGTTAATAAGTGTTCATGCACATTTGCTTCCAGCATTTTGTTTTGGCCATTAGGGCCTATTAGTTTGCTTTTAGATGAGTTTGTTTTCAATTTTTCTATTGTTGTTTAGATTGTTGGAGAGCTGAATTGTAGAGTTTGACTCAATGCCCAATGGATGTTCAAGGCAACTGATGAAATGCTTAGCAGGCAAGCATATAGAAAAAGTTTCTAGAAATGTTACCATTTTTTTACCACAGCTCAAAATTGGCTTAGCAGATGTGACAAATTCATTTTTCAAGTAAGGGATAACATTTTTCTATTGTGACTTAGTTGCATAGTTATTATGTTTTAGTGTTAGATGTAGTTCAGTTGTTTAAAAAGGAGGAAAAGATTTTAGATCATTCATTGCATTACAAAACATTCAACAGAGATAAGTATTTCAATCACTACAATGATTATTCATTTACAAAGTTAAAATATATAAGAGAGTAAGCATTGCATTGAAAGAAATAATGACATATCAGATGTCCCACACAAGCCGTGGGTTATAGCTGGACATATGTAGATATAAATAAAATAATATTGATCTAATGATGAGAAATGAGAGACAACCATCATTGCCTTGGGGTTGTTGATCTTCAAAGTTGCCTCACATCTTGCTCCTAATCTCAACATGAACTTGAAAAAAATGTGGAGGGTCCTGTTAGTGCTTCAGTTATGAAAATCCTTTATCCATTAGAAGAGGCATAATACTTTGTTTATAGTGCATTGATCAAATGAACATCATCCATGTGTAGAAGGAACTGAGAAAGAATCATCATCCATGTGTAGAAGGAACTAAGAAAGAATCAATCATGGGATTTCATTGTTTCATTCTAATCTACTTGTTTCATGTGTAGGTATAGGACAAGTCATGTAGCTAATTGAAGACATTCAACATGTGGTGTCAAGTGGGCTCCCACAAGGGTTGAGCCTAGCATGCTACTTCCCCTTAATCTCAGAAGAGATGAATGGAAAAAGAAAGAATCATTATTCACATTTACATGACAAACTGAAGGAATAATAAAAGTAATCAGATGCATCAATTTTTGTTCCAAGACATAGTCATGATTACAGTTCAAGTAATGAAATGTAACCATGGAAATAAAATGAACTATAAAGGGGACTACATTTAATGCACATGGCAGTTGTCATCATTACTTTAGTTGACATTAGAAAAATGACATTCATAGGCATTTCATATTGTATCTTTCATAGTGTGCATCAAAGAAGTATGGAACAAAAAGTACATTTCATCATTTGAATGTCAGAGGTTGCCAATAGAGATATCATGTAGTAGTGTCTAATTGTTGGCTCACAAAGAAATATCAAAAATAGATATCATTTTTATACATGATCTAAGTAATCTGAAAGTGCAAGTGGACAACAAAACATGAAACAACATATGCTATCATTTCCCTTTCATGTTGAAGGAAGTCTCAACTAAGTGGACAAAGATGCTAGGAAAGATTTATCCATAGTTGTGAGGAGAGAAAAGAATCATTATATGCTATCAGGAGAGGAACCTCCTACAACAATATAATGAATAATGGATGAAATAACAGAAATAGTAGAAACACAAAAGGAATTTCACAAGCCACTTTGAGGGGGCAAACTCCTTTGAGCAAGCTCAATACAATAAATTCGTGGATGCCTTCATTGGCCTCAACACGTACTTATATACTAAGTCTAATCTAAACAACTATTACTTCCGATGAATGTGGGATAATATAATATACTTACGGGATGACTTACAAAGTATATGCCTTCAACAACAATATACTAACAAAGTATAGAGAAGGGTTAAACTTCCTAACATCCCCTCCCTCTTAGAAAAGCTTTGTCCTCAAAGCTTAAAATGTGGAAATTGTTGCAGAATCTAAAGGAGTGGTTCCCATGTAGCATCCTCTGGTTGCATTTTGTGCCACTGAATTAATACGTCTATGATGGATCGAGAGTGAAGCTAACGAGTACACCTATCAAGGATTGCCTCAATCTCTAAAATGATGGATCCTTTGTTATCCAGTTCTGGTAAAATAGTTTGTGCTTTGATGTTGGTGCCAAGAACTTTATTTAGACAAGAGACATGAAATACTGGATGAACACGGGAAGAAGGAGGAAGCTCCAATTTATAAGCAACTGACCTAATCTTCTAAAGAACCTTATATGGCCCATAGAACTTTTCAGCTAACTTATGATGCCCTTTGAGTTTTAAGGATGATTGCTTGTATCGCTATAGATGAAGAAAAACCAAATCACCTACTTGAAAAGTGCGCTCAGAATGGTGCTGATCAGCTTGTTGTTTCATTCGATTTCTTGCCATGTGAAGATTGTCCTACAAGATGCGAAGAATCTGATCTCAAGTTTGGAGAACCATGTCAACTGCCTGAATTGGTGAACTGTTGGGGGTGTATGGAAGGAGCGCTGGTGGTGCTTGACCATAGACTACTTCATATGTAGTCATTTTAGATGCATTGTGGTAGGAGGTATTGTACCACCATTCAGCGAGAGGGGGCCACTTTGCCCACTAATGCTGTTGTTCTAAGGTGAAGCAACAAAGATAAGTTTCCAAATATTTGTTGATAATTTTAGTCTGACCATCTGTTTGTGGGTGATACCCCAAACTCATCTTGAGTTTGGTGCTAGTGTGTTGAAATAGTTTTGTCCAAAAATGACTGGTGAAAGTTGCATCACGATTTGAGACAATGGAAGAAGAGATGCCATGAGAACGGAAGATTTGGTCCATTTAAATTTGTGTGACTGAGGTGGCAGTATAGGGATGGCTAAGTACACAAAAATGACTATATTTGGAGAGGGAATCAACCACAACCAAGATCACTATGTTCCCTCTAGATTTAGGGATCCCCTCAATGAAATCCATAGAAATATCTATCCAAATCCATCCAGGGATGGGTAGGGGTTCGAGAAATCCAGGAAGGAGTATTATTTCACCCTTGTTGCATTGGTAGGTATCACATTCAACCACCATATATTGAATTGCCCTTTTCATCCCCTTCTAAAAGAATTTACGTTGTGCCCGCTCATAAGTTTCGAGGAACCCAGAGTGCCCTACCAATGGAGAAGTATGGAGATCATTGAAGACAACCTATTGAAGATCCGTGCTCTGGGGAAGCACCAGACGACCCTTGTATCTCAAAGAAGCACCATCCCAAGAGTAATGTAGTACAAAAGAAGGGTTATTGGCCAACTATTGGATGATTTGAGATAATGAAGAGTCATTGACATAACCCTCCTAGATAGATTCTAACCAATTTGGAACAAGCATAGAAATGGCTAAAAGAGAAGCTTGGTCATCAAATGTGCAAGAAAGGGTATCCACCACAATATTGTCCTTACCTTCTTGTAAGTGATCTCATAGTCATAACCCATGAGTTTGGTAACCCTTTTCTATTGTGCTGGGGATGAGACCCATTATTCCAGGAAATATTTCAAACTCTGGTGATCAGTCTTGATGCAGAAATGATTCCCTAGTAGGTATGGCTGCCACTTTTGTACTGCATGCAAAATAGCCATCATTTCCTTCTCATATGTAGAGAGTACTAAATTCATACCAGAAAGGGCTTTACTGGTGAATGCAATGGGATGTTCATCTTGAAGGAGAACAATGCCAAGTCCATTGCCGCAAGCATCACTCACAATAGCGAAGGTCTTGGAAAAATTTGGCATAGCTAGAATAGGTGTAGTACACATATCTTGTTTTAGTTTTTCAAATGCACACTCAGTAGCATGTGTCCATATAAAAGCATCCTTTTTCAACATAGTTGCTAATGGAGCTGCAATCTTCCTGTAATCATTGACAAACTTGTGATAGTAGCCAGTCAGTCCCAAAAAACCATGGAGGCTCTTGAGTGTCTGAGGATGCGGCCAGTTTTTCATGGCATCTATTTTTGCAGGATCCACTCAAACCCCTTGGGCTGAAAATATATGCCTGAGATACTCCACTTCTTCCTGGCCAAAAACACATTTAGATTGTTTTGCACAGAGATGATGATTAGAGAGAAGTTGCAGTACAAGATCTAGATGTTGGAGATGCTCAGCCCATGTTTTACTATAGATGAGGATATCATCAAAGAAGACCAGAATGAATTTCTGCAGGTAGGGCTGGAATATTTTATTCATCAATGCCTAGAATGTTGAAGGAGCATTAGTGAGGCAAAAGGGCATGACCAAAAACTCATCGTGGCCATCATCTGTGCAAAAATCCATTTTAGGGATATCATTCTCATGAACCCAAATTTGTGATACTTAGAACGAAGATCCAACTTGGAGAAAAAATGAGCTCCATGAAGCTCATCAACAACAAGAATTGGAAACTTATCCTTGATTGTGATGAGATTAAGTGCTCAAAACTCAATGCAAAGGTGCCATGACCCATCTTTCTTCCAGACAAGAAGAACTAGTGAAGAAAAGGAACTGGTACTAGGGCGAATAATACCTTGCTTCAGTAAGTCTCGAACGAGTATCTCAATCTCTGTCTTTCGGTGAAATAGGTAGTGGTAAGGCCTGATGTTGGGAGGAATGCTTCTAGGAAGGAGCTAAATACAGTGGTCCTCTAGTCATGAAGGTGGCAATCCCACTGGTTTGGCAAAGACACATGCATACCTATCCAAAATTCATTATAGATCCAAAGGAGTAGTGGAGACTACTGATGGTTGCATCTGAATGGAATGGAGCTAAGTGATGACACCATGTGAATTCTTCTTAAGAAGCTTTTCCATGCAATGTGACCTAATGATACTGAGGGACCCTGGTTGTAAGCCCTTCAATGTGTGTTTTTTCCCATTGTCTAAAAATTGCATCTAAAGTTCAGCAAAATCCCATAGGATGGGTCCAAGTGTGCATAACCATTGAGCACCCAAAACCACATCACATCCACCTAAGGGAAAGGAAAACATGTCAGAGCATAGGTTATAATCTCCAATAGAGATACACACATTGCGAAACTTCCCTTTGCAAGGTAATGTGCCCCCATTAGCAATCATGACTTCAAAACTGGAGCAAGGAGGGACAAAACAATTAACCTGTTTGGCGATCTGAGGGTCAATGAAGTTATGAATGCTACCTGAATCAATGAGTATTGTAAGAAGGAGCTTCTTGAAGTAACCCTTGACCTGCATGGTTTGTGGGGTGGTGACTCCTGCTAAAGCATGGAGAGGGATCTCTGGGTGGTCTTCCTGAGAAGTATGGTCAATAGGTGGCTGTTGAGTTTCGACTTGATCATCTATTGTATCTTGAGCATCTTCATAAATTTTAGTTATAGGCGGAGAATCCACATCCAAGAGATAGAGCTTTTTCTCAACACATTTATGTCCCCAAGTGAATTTCTCATCACAATTATAACAAAGCCCTTTTTCTCTACATGCCCGTGTCTCTGCTTCAGTGAAATGCTTGATAGGAGTTGTTCTAGGAGCTGGCATGAGTGGAGGTCTATGGGAAACCATATTTCTAAATGGAACAAAATTGGATTTGGACCGTTGTTGAGTTGTGATCTTGTCCTCTGCTAACTTAGCCAACCCTAGGGCTTCCATCATTGCACTGCAATGGAACATTTTAACCTCAGATCAGATTGCATCCTTCAGACCACTGCCAAAACAACTCTTGAAGAATTCATCAAACAACCCCTATATGTGATTGGCCAATTTTTCAAATTCTGTCTGCTATTCTCTCACAGTGCCAGTTTGGCAAAGTTTAATGAGTGCTCATGTAAAGTCATCAAAAGCACTAGGGCCAAATTGTTGCAAAATGAGTTTCTAAAAATCTGTCTATTTTGTCTCTTCATGAGCCTTGATGTACCAACAGAACCATTGAAGGGCTTCATGTTCCAAATGAAAGGATGCAAGTGGGACTTTGTTGACATCAAAAGTATTATGCAGAATGAAATATTGTTCTGCCTGGTATATCCATCTAGTCGGATCATCACCATTGAAGTGAGGAAAATCAAGCTTCAACCCACAAAAATTGCTAGAAGAAGAGAACCTAGTGTCTGCAGAAGACTCTGGCTACCATCTATTGTTCATGGTTGAATGCTGAAGATTGAGGCCAAGAATTTTTTCAGCCAAATCTTGGAGTTTGGTCTTGAGGGCTGCAAGTTCATCCTCCATGTTTTTTCCTCCTATGCAGGTGACAACCATAGCCAGGAGAATTTTTTTTTTGGGAATGGGTAGAAAAATAAAAAATGGAAACTTTTTTAGTAAAGGAAAATTTGGATTTGGGGAAAACTCTGATGGGTAATTGGGGTTTGACTAGGTTTTGCACACTTTCTAAGGGACAGGGAAGTAGAAAATGGGGATTTCAGAAGCGAGGTGAAAGAATGGGAAATTTTTTCGAAGAGGGACAAAGGATCAAAAATAGGAAATGAACATTGTGGCAAAATTCGAAGTCTATTGGATGAGAATCGAAGAAGTTATGGAAAACCCTAAAAGTTGAAAAATGTGGGATTTCTAGCTTCGTTATGTGGAATTTGGGATAGGGTCCTCAAGGAAGGAAATATGCAGAATAAAATTCCAGGGGTTCCAGTGAATTTTGAGAGGAAACAAATCTGCAATTGAAATGAACAATATAGATGCAAAAAAGGAAGAATGACCAATAATCACAGTGCCTGGAGGCCACTGTAGAAAAAAAAATTGGTAGAAACCTAGTGAGCCCAAGAAAGCACTCTTATACTAGATGAGAGGAACCTCCTATAACAATATATTGAAAAATGCACAAAATAATAGAAATAACAGAAACACAGATGAAATTTATTGATCGTAGGCCACTTTGAGGGGGCAACCTCTTTGAGCAAGCTCAATACAATAAATTCATGGATGCTTTCTTTGGCCTCAACACATACTTATATACTAAGTCTAATCTAAACAACTATTACTTCCCATGAATGTGAGATAATACAATATACTCATGGGATGACTTACAAAGCATATGCATCCAACAGAAATATACTAACAAAGTAAAGAGAAGGGTTAAACATGGGTTCCTAACATGTCAGCAGTCACTGAATATACAGGTGTGTGGAATGAAAGGAAATACTTGCAAATTATCTATTAGAGCATTATACATTTCAACTTGGTTGTTATCTTCATGCCATGCTATAGCTACAGGAGGTAGCTCATCATGTACTTACCATGTGTGATTAAAATACAAGTGAATTATAGAGAGATGAACATATTAAAATGATATAATGGAGGAGCAAGATAAGAGGATGTTGTAGGTTGTCAAACCTTTTTAGGTAAAGTGACCATGCCAGATATATGCATTACAACTATGGGTTATTTCATATTGAAATATGTAGATGCTTCTTTCCCATCCTGGTAAATTATAGTGACAAGAATGTGAAAGAATATTTATAGAATATCATGAGTTTCTATATGGAAAATTGATAAAGAGAAGCCACACTGCATGTTGTGTATAAGAATAGATAATGCATTACATCAACATTAAAGTATACTATATCAAGTATGTGCATATAAAATGGTGACATCCTTAGGAGATAGATGATGAGTGCCAGGTAGCACCCATGAAATACACCTTTTTAACCACTCTTTTTTCCCCTTCTTATTCCATTTTCTTGATGACTGCACTAAAATAAGCTAACAAGATTGTTCTAATGATGATTAATAAGAGATGAATTGCTTAGAATCATGATTTATGATTGAAGGACTAATGTGCATTGAATTGATGGAAATATGTAGAAATCTTCTCTTTTTGAATCAACAAGTGTAGGTGTTTGGGTAGACAATTTTGTGCATCTCCAGAGGTAGTCCTAATGATCTCCAGAGCCAAAATCAGAATGCCACGATTGGTCTCCAGTGTTTCCAATTTGATTGGAGAGATTTTGGGATAAGAATGTGATTCATCTCTGGATCTAGACAAGAAGGTCTCAATCATATCTCTGGAGCCTCTTTAGAGAAATGTAGATTTCCAGCACAGCTATTAGTCACACTTCCAGTGGTGATCGAGATGCTCCTGATGGTACTCAAATCATCACCTGAGTAATTTAGGGCAGTCTATAGTTAACTACAGGAAGTTTCTATTTATTTATTGTATTTGCATGAGTTATTGATAAACTGATTTAAATACCTATATTTTAGGGCCTCGCTGCCTAAGTGTATTTAAAACTAAGACTCAGATTCAGTGTGGACTTCTATTTCACTCAATCTATTTTAATTGCATGGATATCTATTATGTAGTTAGATAGTTAGTATAATAAAGAGATCGATGTTATCTCATAGAAGAACTAGTAGTTAAGATAAGTGATATCTCATCATTGACTTAGATATAAACTTATAGAAGTAGCAGCAGAGGAGACAACAATTATTTTTCCAATTTCTGTAATCTTATTTTGACATAAATATTTTTTGAATACAAAGTTGATGGAATTGAACTAAATTAAGTTGTGATATTATTCTCTTGTACTGATTGTTTAATTTAGTTTTTAGACCTAAGGGTGTGAAGCAAGGGCCCACTCTCACCACTAAGGCAGAAGGCTAGTACTATTGTTTTGTTATTTTAGATTCTCTTTAAGAAGATAGTTGTTGTTTGTATAGATAAATGCATATCTCAGTTGAAAAAAATAATATAGATTTACTTTAAGCAATTCATTGTTCAGTTTTGTTTTTAGTATTCTTGGAATTTATTTCATAACTAGATAGATCAATAATATTAGTTTCTTTAAAGCAGTAAAGGTCATTATAGTTAGTTAGATAAAAATGGCAACTATAGGATTCCTAATTGTGGATAGCCAAGGACATAGCCCTAGATTTGACAAAAGAAATATGATTAAATGATGAGGTACAATGAGCCTTGTCATTTTTGGTGCCATTTTTGGGGATTACTGTGTTAATTAGGAAAACTTAGCTAAATGGTTTTAGGATAGATCTGTATGGTTAGAGCTAGAGATTCAAAAGGAAGATACATAAAACAGACACCCCATCAACAAACTATAGGAGAAAGCAGTGGGGTGGCACAGGATCTTGTTGAAGAAAGAAACCTATAACCTACCTTGGAAGTTGGACCTCAAATCAATAATCCCTTAAAGCTTCCAAATCTTCCACTCACTGACTATATCAAAGAATTACAACAAAAATTCTAGGTAGATCCTTTGATAGAACCTAGTTCCTCAGAAACTTATCCAGAATCTCAAGGAGAAGAATCAATATCAGACATGGAAGATAATCATGATAACCATGAAGAGGAGGAGAATCAAGCTCCAAGAACCTTCTCATATCCCATTGTTCTAGTTGCTAGAGATAATACCCCTATGAAAAATATTTCACTAGCACACTTGCCAAATTTTAGAGAAATTGCTTCTGAGGATCCAAATTAGTTTTTGTTTGAATTCAAAGTGGTATGCCAAACTTATGATCATGGATTAGATAACCAAACACTCAAACTATTCCCTTCAACTCTGAAAGATTCTATAATGAGATGGTTCATGGGTTTACCCCAGAACTCCATCCATTTTTGGGTTCAGATGGAAATAGAGTTTTTAGGAAAATACCAGGATTACTACAGAGTCAGTAATGAAAATGAGGAATTGTTCAAAATGAAACAAGGAGAGGAAGAAACCTTAGAGGACTATGTAAATCACTCTTTGGTTAGAACCCTGTTTGTAAAAGGATTAGACAAAGAATCAAAATAGGCACTAGATTTGATGGGGAAAGAGAATATCAATAGAATGGATATACCTGCTATAGAAGAACTCCGCAGGAACTATTCTAGAACCCAAGATGGAGTGAGATCATCCAAAACCTTAAAAAAGAAGAATGAAATAGGACAGTTAATGAAGGAGATTGCAAATCTGAAGATAGATATTCTGGTCCAACTAAATACCACATTAAATGGGATTTAGGCAAAAACTAGAACAACTAATCAAGGTAGAACAACTGAACCACTCTCCATCTATTTTCCTAGGTGTAGAAACAAGCATCTATTGAGAGAATGCCCTTTAGACAAATTTGAGATCTATCAGATCTATGATAGGGAACATCCTACCAGTTAATGTAGTCAACTTGTAGCCCTAAAAAGGATGAGTAAGAAGAATGCCATCATAGAAGAGAAGTTGAACTATGTAGGACAAAAGCAAGCTAGAAAATTCCCTTATAATCAATATCAAAACCAACTTTTTTACAGGGGTCCTTCTAATTGGGGAAATAATCAATGGAATCTAACTTGGCATGGGCCTTAGAATAATCCTCCTTGGGGATAGCAGGATTGGCCAAATCAACAATGGCAAAACCAACATTGGAAAAATCAATGTTGTCCGGGAATCAACAGTGGCCACCATAGTTCAGATCACAAAACATGAAACCTCAATGGGGTCCTCAATAGGGATATAATCAACAATATCAAGGACAACCTAGACATTTCCAACCTCAACAATAAGCATTGCTAACTGGACCCCCCAACACATAAGGTTAGTCACAAAATGAACTAGTTAGCCAACCACCCTTACTAGCTCAACCTATACCAAATCCACAAAATAAACAGGGAGCAATTGTTTACATGACAGAATCAGAAAACATGGCTGGTATTAAAGCTATATACCCCAATAATCTCTAGTTACATTCTGGGAAAGCATTCCCAAGACCATCTCCTCCAACTATAGTTGAAGTAACCAATGATGAGGAACCTGAAAATCCATCTACTCAGCTTCCAAAGGAGATTACTACCGAAAGAGTTCTAAAAGAATCATCCTTGGATAACTCTAGAGTTCCTCCAAAAATAATGACTCTAGAGAACATTCCTGGAAACATTTCTGATAAGAGCTCTGGAGACACTCCGGAGATGGAAAAACTAGTTCCATGCCTAGAACGGCTCAAACAACATATTCCCTAGAAAAAGATCTTACAAAAACAAGTCCAATCTACCCTAGAATCAAAACTGTTACAAGAAATTAGACAACTGAACATTCAAATTCCAATCCTCTAAGCAATCAGAGATGTGCCAGAACTAAACCAATTCATTAAACAATATTGTGTCAAAACGCAGGGCAGCAAGAAAAACTTTCCTTCTACTATATAGGTGGAAGGAAAAGTAGTAGATCTACTAATGGGAGAAATGCTCCTCCTAAAATATGGAGACACTGGAAATCTTGTCATAACTTTTTACATCTCAGGGTTAGAAATTTCAAATGTTGTGGTTGATTTGGGAGTAGCAATAAATGTAATGACAGTTCATAGAATGGACAAGTTAGCCCTAACAGGTATCCAATCCACATCTACAATCCTTCAACTTGCTGACCGGTCAGTAGCTATTCTAAAAGGGGTGATTATTGGTTTTCTAGTTGTGATAGAATCATGGGAATTCCCAGTAGACTTCTTGATATTAGAACCAAGGAACTAGAAAAATGCTCATCCACTGATATTAAGAAGACCATGGATGGCTACAGTAGTAGCATCTATTAATTATTGAACTAGGGATATGGCCATTTCTAATGGGATAGATTTGAAGAAAATATCTTTGTATCCTCCAACTAAACCATCAATACATTATACACGAAGAGTAGGGGTAGATATGCCAGATAACATGGAAAACAATGCCTCAGTATCTATGGTTACCATCAAGGAACATTTGGGTGAGTTGGAAGAAGAAATGTACTATGATACAATAGAAGATATCACCCACATTCTAATCAACAAGGATATAATGGAGCTAGCCTAAGATTCTAGGAGAGACTTTTCACTTTTGCTCATTATACCCTAGCAAATATCATTCATTGTGGAGAGACCTTTTACAGAGACTTAGCTACATTCCACATGTTGCTTCCAAATCCTTGTCCCCTCAATACCATGACTCCAGTATATGGATTAACTACATCCATGGATTAGATCACAAAATAGGTCATAATTTTGCCAGTGAAAACACTAAATATCAACATCCAACTAGTAGAAAATTAGGAAGAAAAACTTATCCAACTCCTAATTTCCCATTCAACATCTTTTGCTCGGGAATACCAAGACATGAAGGGCATCCCTCATAAGATTTGTACCCATAATATATACATTGAAGATGTCAAACTTGTCAGGCAACCCCGGAGAAGACTGAAATAGAAAAAATACTTTAAGAAGCATTTATATATCCAATCTCAGATAGTCAATGGGTCTCACTCCTAGTCATAGTGCCTAAAAAGAATGGGAAATGGAGAGTGTGTATTGACTTTAGGGAGCTAAACAAAGCTACAAAAAGAACTACTTTCCCTTACCATGCATTGACCAAGTGTTGGACAACTTTGTAGGGAGAAAGTATTTTTCTTTCCTAGATGGGTTTAGTGGGTATAACCAAATCCAAGTAGCACCTAAAGGTTTGGATAAAACAAATTTCACCTATTCTTGGGGAACTTTTGCCTACAAAGTTCTTCCATTTGGACTATGTAATGCTCCAACTACATTTCAGATGCTTGTTTTAGCCATTTTTATTGAATTAGCTAATGAGTGCATGGAGGTCTATATGGATGACTTTACTATGTATGTGGACAACTTTGGAGAAGCTCTCATAAATTTGAGAAAGTACTAAAATGTTGTGAAAAGAATCAATTATCCATAAGCCATGAAAAGTGCTTCATGATGGTAGAAGAAGGAATTGTATTGGGACACCACATTTCAGTAAATGGGATCAAAGTGGACCAAAACAAAATAGAAGTGATCAAACAGTTACCTTCACCCAAAAATCAGACAGATGTTAGAAGTTTTCTGGGTCATGCAGGCTACTATAAGAGATTTATAGAAAATTTCAGCAAAATAGCTGCCCCCCTATTTACCCTGCTTAACAAAGACACATAATTCTTATGGATAGAAGATTGTCAATCAGCATTCGAAACCCAAAAGGAGAAGCTTACTGTCACACCTATTTTGAAAAGACCTAATTGGACTTTACCATTTCACATACAAACTGATGCTTCAAATGAGTCCATTCAAGTAGTCTTAGGATAGAAGAAGGAAGGAGAAAGTATGCATGCCATCTATTAGATCAGCCAAAACCTTACCTCTGCAGAAAGAAATTACACCACAACTAAAAAAGAATTCTTGGCAATCATCTATACTATAAACAAATTTAGGCATTATATCACTATGTACAAAATATTTGTAAATACTAATCATGCAGCCATCAAATACTTAATGAATAAGCCAGTAGTGGGTGCAAGAATAATTAGGTGGTTATTGCTATTGTAGGAATTTGACATTACCATAGTTGATAATCTAGGCAAATTTAATTTGGTTTCTAACTTTCTGTCAAGATTGCATACAGGTGGAGAGAACCCTCCAGTAGAGGAAAGGTTTTCGGATGAACATCTTTTTGCTATCTCCTCTACTGCACCTTGGTTTGCTGGCATAGCTAATCTCTTAGCTACAAGCTTGTATCCATCCCACTTTACCTCAAAACAAAGGGAACACTAAATTAAGAAAATCATATCTTACAAATGGTTAAATGATTTGCTATTTAAATGTGGTCCCGATTTCATTTTACGCAGGTGTCTAAACATTGATGAAATTTTTGATGTCTTGAGAGCATGTCATGATGAACCATCTGGTGGGAATTATTCTTCCCACATAACCATGCACAAGATTCTAGGAGCTGGTTACTACTGGCCCTCTATTCATAAGGATACCAAGAAGTATGTGCAGCAGTGTGACCAATGTCAAAGGATGGGAGAGCCAACCTTCACCCAAGAGATGTTACTGCATCCTTAGGTGATGATAGAGCCATTTGAACAGTGGGGTCTAGACTTTGTGAGACCAATTTCTCCACCATCATCAAACAAAGAATATATTCTGGTATGCACAGACTATGTGACTAAATGGGCTGAGGTTCAAGCATTGCAATTTGTAAGAGAAGAGAAAGTTGTTCATTTCCTTTATAATAAGATTTTCTTGAGGTTTGGAGCCCCATGATCCATAGTTTCAGAAAGAGGACCTTAGCTTACTTCACAGGTGATCAAGGCATTCATAGATTTATATCAAGTTAAACACAGGAAATCTTCCCTTTATCATCCCCAAGCCAATGGGCAAGTAGAGGTGACTAATAGAGAACTGGAGAATATTCTGACAAGGACAATGTCCATGAAGAGAAAGGACTAGGCTAAAAGATTACCTAAAGTAGTTTGGGCTTACAACACCACTTGGAAGTCCACAACAAAATTCTCACCATATGAATTAGTTTATGGAAAGAAGCCTATTTTGTTTATAGAATTTAAACTCTAGACACTTAAAACTACATTAGATATTGGTCTACCACTGTCTATAGCCCAACATAACAGAATTCTTTAGCTCAATGAGTTAGATGAAATATAGACATAAGCCATTCAGCAAACAGAATTGGTTCAGTATCAAAGGAAGCAATGGCATGACCAACACATCAAGAGGAGGACATTTCTACAAGGTGATAGGGTTCTTTTTTATGATTCTAAGTTCAAGGAGTTCAAGGGAAACCTACAAACTCATTGGATGGCTCCTTATCAGATAAAGAAAATTTTTTATAATGGGACAATTTTGCTAGAACCCATTGATGGAAGCATAGACACATTCCTAGTAAATGGCCACCGAATTTGACTCTATAAAAGGCCATCAACTAAGGAAGATTTCATCAGAGATTTGAATTTGGTAATAGGAGATATATCCTTTGTCATAGATTTAAACTGAAAAAAAAAGGAAGGTTGAAAACCAGTAAATAGTAGCCTTCTTGAAAAAAAAAGGAAGGTTGAAAACTAGTAAATAGTAGCCTTCTTGAAAAAAAAAGGAAGGTTGAAAACCAATAAATGGTGACCTTCTTGAAAAAAAAAGGATGGAAAAATAGTAAATGGTTGTCTTTCTCAACTAATGGGATTGAAAACCAGCAAATGGCAGTTCACTTCTTCTTCTTTCCAAGTAGGAATAATCAAGCTACGAAGGTAATCAGGTGCCAGGAGTAACTAAATCACACCTGCAGTGCTCATAGCTAGGAGTACCTCTGGTGCTGATAAACTAGAAGCACCTCTAGTGCTCCACTAATGAAGAGCCATTCTTGAATATAATAAATTGGGAGGAGACCCACCTCTCTAGGTAATATAGTAGAGATATCATTGATGAGGTCAGCATGACTCATCCTCCACTTTATGGCAAGGACAAAGATGAAGTCAACACATATTTCAGGAGAAGTCATTACTCTTGTATGCATGGGTACTCTCAAAGGACTACATTGATGTACTGGAAACATGGATACTTGAACCACTCAGTAAGAATGATTGCAGGATTGTGACAATAAGGATGTTGATGCCATTTAAAAGCCATGAAGAAGCTGCTGAGGTGCCACGTCACATCAAGTCTCATCAATGCCACAACATTTCAACCAAGTACATTAGACCATCATCAATAAGATTGGTTCAGGTACTTCTCTCTTAATTAAACATTAATTAGCAATTATCTTGTCATTTCTATTTCTGGGTACCATCATTATGACATATCCTCCTACCATTATTTCCTTTCTAAATTCATGCATGCCACCATCTTTGTTGCACTGTTGCCATGTCTATGGAGTGTCCCATCACTTTGTGGTAATTATGATTGTATAAGCACGCTAACCAATTTCAAGCTCCTTCCCCATAATTCAAGCAACAAGATAAACTAACATAACAAGCCTCATTCAAAATTCCAAAATTCTCTGGAAATCCAAGTCTGGTAGCATAGTCCTCCAGAGCCTACGGAGTTAAAAGAGGAAAGACAGACCACAGAGTGAAGCAAACAAAAATTTAGCTATAGAAGTTGGAATAAGATTCAGAGATGGAGATTAAAAGAAATCAAAGCCAGAAAGTATAGAAAGTCTTTTACAAGATGATGTTGTGGCAGACATTCTGAAGAATGCAGGGTGGTTGGAATTCCTGGAGAAATTTGAAGGTTTGCAAGAGGATATTTTTTATGAATTCCTATGAAACCTAAGAGATAATCAAAGAACTGTTAGAGGAGTTCAAGCCAATCTCACTTCTACCACCATCAACCATATCTCTGGATTGCCAGAATAAGGTGAGAGGTTTTACCATCTGAAAACTCTATATGTTGATTTAATTAGAAATTTCTCTATAGAAGGTGAACCTGCAATATAGTTGCATTTGAGCAAGAATGAAGTCAAAGGAATTGTTAGGTCTTCACTTCCGAACCCATGGAAATATGTAGCATTATGGTTGATGAAGTACTTTACATGTGATGACCAATTTTCCTTAGTTCTAGGACCAATAATGAAAATGTTGATTTTTCTGAGGCATGGGAATGCACACCCAAAATTCATCATAAACATTCCCAACTTTATGTACTCTATCATTAGAGAAAATATAGAAAAGTTCTAATAGAAAAAAGGTCCTATGAAACACCATGGCCTTATTTTTCTGATAGTAAAATATCACTTTATATCTCAACCTGATGGGGAAGCATTATGGAAAATGTTTCTAGATAACAAACCCCAAGGCAAAGGACTAGAGAGGACACAGGAAGTGAGTGAGGGTTCCTTTCCCCAGCAAGAAGAGGAGGCAAAACCTTCAACTTCCTCTCCCACTGTTGAGAAAGGTAAAAACTCCTCATTAGAGGCAACTTCATCTGCTACCCCTATTTCTGACAGAAAGAAAAAAGGTGAAGAAGTTAGAGAAATTGTTCTTGAACAAACTCCATATATGACTTGCTCAGCTAGGAGAAATATGACATTGGTTGAGGAGTCTATTCCAAATAAACCAATAGGGGAGAGGTCAGGTTAGAAGACAAAGAGACTCAAGCATACACTACTGGGTTGAAGAAGCCTCTCATGACTCAGATGAAATCTCACTAGTGAGAAAGAAGAAACAGAGAGAAGTTTCCCCTAAACCATCTATTCATCTAAGCTCTCATAGTCCAACTTCCCAGCATTTCCCTACTCTAAAGACATAACAAAAATAAACTTTTACTATTGCCTCTGATTTTGAGGATGATATACATGATCTAGAGGCACCTGCTCCACCTATGCTATGGAGAAGCAAAAGGAAAAGGCAGCTTACCTAAGCTAAGAAAGATACTCCTCTCCTTGCTGAAGTCTTTTTGTGTTTTAGAGCTTCTGAGGAAAAAGTTGGACCTTCATCAGTGCCAGCAATTGCAGAGAAGACTCAAGAAGAAACTGAGGACAGGGGGCCTGTAGGGGAAGTTGAAGTAGAGCAAATGGATGCAGCTGGCAAAGAAGAGCCAATGGCTATGCAAGACCCTAACGTACAACAGACAGAAGAAGAAATGAGAACTTACTCTCACCCCTCTGATTAAGAGGACATTGAAATTTCAAAAGAATAGCAGATGTTGGAAGAGATTGACAATCTGAAAAGATTATTATGGGAGAAGAACCAAATTATTACTGACCTCAAGAGAGTTATGAAAGAAAAATAAATGGAGCAAAAGTAGGCGATTGAAGGGTTGCAAGTAGAGCTCCAAAATAAACAACAAATAATTCAAGAGAAAGATGCAAAATTGAGAGACGAAGAAGCAAAGGTAGCCCAAATCATCAATGGAAAGGAGGAAAAGGCAGTACAGAACATTTCTGATCTCACCAAAACTAGAGACAATGGTCTCCCATTAATTGCAACACTAGTTGAGAAAGTACAGAGTCAAGATAAACAACTAACCTAGGCTAACAATAAAATGGATGATCAAGAAGAGTATATTCATGAGTTAATTGGCCCAAGGGCAACCATAGAATAGGGAGTACAAATAAATCTATATGTGGGTCCAATTCCAATAGATATTCCCAAAGCCCTATTCAATATGGAAAGGAGATATAGAGAATATGAGGCTTCTAAGCCCATGCTGCAATTACAGAGGACAGTTACTGCCATGTCAAAAAGACTAGAAATCCTGGAAGAAAAAGTCATTTAGGTGGCTTCCATTTCATTTGAAATCCTATCTTGCAGGCCCCCAAGTGGAAGCTATGCTCTGTTCTTACAAGAGAGAGTTTTGCAAAGAAAAATTTCTTTGGTCATGTCTAATCTTACGGAGAACACAGAAATATGGGAGGGGTTCATGGAAGCATATATGAGAAGTTCTGATGAAGACAAAAATTTTCTGTGTGAGTTATATTTGCATGGTTTCTATGTAAATGATATGACCTTCATTATCAACTATTTTGTAGGAGAATGTCAACTTAAGGCATTTATGTCACTGATGAGAAATCATCAGATTTGGAATGAGATAATGGAGGCTCATCTCAAGAAGGATGTAGAAACAAGTCTTTTCATCAGAAAAGAATGTCCAAATCCCCATGCTTTTAAAGTCCAATTTAGAGCATATGTCTACCACCTAGAACGTACAACCAAGATTTTGCCATTGTATCTGAAACATCTTCAGGAGTGTTCCATTGATTTTGGTATTTTTATGAATAGTTCAGCTAATCAAGTGCTTGCAATGGCAAAGAAAAGGTGGAACATTTTAACTTCAGAGCAGAAAATGAGAGAAGTAGTGAGTCCTGCTAACTTGAGACTATTTATGAGGAAGGCCAGGTTAGTATCCAAAATGATGGACAAATATGAACAGGAATGGATAGGTGGCCATTTTAGACCCCCTCTCATCATTGAGCCACTACCTGTCTGGGATGAACAAATAGAAGATGATAAATTGCAGGAGTGGATGAAGCAGACCGATTAGTACAAGGGAAATGGTAATAAAGACCACACCACTTGGACAACTTTTGCACATGACTACAGCTTCACCGATAGGATATTCCACTAGAATAAGTCCAGAATGTGAGAAGCAGGAGAACCTGCTAATCCTTAAGTATAGGGGGATGATGAGTGTCAGGTAGCACCCATGAAATACACCTTTTTTAGCTATCTTTTTTCCCTTCTTATTCCATTTTCCTGATGATTGCACCAAAATAGGCTAACAAGAGTGTTCTAATGATGATTAATAAGAGATGAATTACTTAGAATCATGGTTTCTACTTGAAGGACTAATGCACATTGAATTAATGGAAATATGCAGAAATCTTCTCTTTTTGAATCAATAGGTGCAGGTGTTCAGGTAGACAATTTTTTGCATCTCCAGAGGTAGTCCTAATGATCTCTAGAGCCGACATCAGAATGCCAAGACTGGTCTCCAATTTGTTTCCAATTTGATTGGAGAAATTTTGGGATAAGGAGGTGAATCATCTCCGAAGCTGGATTGAAGTCTCGAGTATCTTCAGAGCTGAACAAGAAGGTCACAATCATATCTCTGAAGCTATAGACTGAAACATACATCTCTGGGACCTCTTTACAGCAACGTAGATTTCTAGCATAGCTATCAGTCAGACACTTCCAGTAGTGATCAAGATGCTCCTGATGTTACTCAAATCATCACCTGAGTAATTTAGGGAAGTCTATAGTTAACTGCTAGAAGTTTATATCTCTTTATTGATTTTGCATGAGTTATTGATAAACTAATTTAAATACCTATATTTTAGGGCCTCACTGCCCACATGTATTTAAAACTAAGACTCAGATTCAATGTGGACTTCTGTTCTACTCAATCTATTTTTATTGCATGGATATTTATTTTATCATTAGATAGTTAGTAGAATAAAGAGATCAATGTTATCTCATAGAAGAACTAGCAGTTAGGATAAGTGATATCTCATCACTGACTTAGATATAAACTTATAGAAGTAGCATCAGAGGAGATAGTGATTATTTTTCTAATTTCTTTAATCTTATTTTGACATAAATATTTTCTAAATACAAAGATGATGGAATTGAACTAAATTGAGTTGTGATATTATTCTCTTGTGCTAATTCTTTACTTTAGTCTTCAACCCTAAGGGTGTGGAGCAAGAGCCAACTCTCACCACCAAGGCAGAAGGCTAGTACTATTGTTTTGTTATTTTAGATTCTGTTTAAGAAGATAGTTATTGTTTTCGTAGATAAATGCATGTTTCAGTTGAAAGAAATAATATAGATTTACTTTAAGCAATTCATTGTTCAGTTTTATTTTTAGTATTCTTGGAATTTATTTCACAAGTAGATAGATCAGTAATAGTAGTTTCTTTAAAGTAGTAAAGGTCATTAGAGTTAGTTAAATAAAACTGGCAAGTATAAGATTCCTAATTGCAGACAGCCATGTATTTGACAAAAGAAATATGATTAAATGATGAGGTACAATGACCCTTGTCAATGCAATAACCTAGGAAAATGTAGTCGGCCAAATACCACTATCATAATATCAAATGTATGCTACAGAAGTGAGCTATATATGTCTGAGGTAACATCTTGTGCACATGAAAATAAAATGAAGCTTATTTCATCTAATCCTCTAGGTTTTAGAACCATGAGATGCACAGATGTATCTTGCCAGTCACAACCTTATGACCACGTAAATTATTTCATTTTGTGAAGAAATGCTAAGTTCAAGTCGTAAACTTTTGGGTATCAAATACAGCCAATAATCAATGAAGAATGGATATTTGTTTCTCAAACCTCTTAAGGTTCTTTTCAAGGCAAAAGGAGAAATATATAGTAGGTCTGTGCAAATATGGAGCTCCATTATGTTTGAACAAAATGCATATACAGATAACACTTTGAGGTTTTTGAAGAGAAATATCCAAATATCACAGAGCCACGACCTGAAGGAAGATGTAGATTTCAAAACAAATGAAGTTTTTTTATGTGCAAATGGGTAATAATAATTTGGCCGCGACCTCATTTTTTTGGGAAGCTTTCTTTTACCCTTAATCCTCTAGGGTTTGGTTACAGGAAATAAAGACAAAATTGAAACTACATATCTAGTTGAATAAGAATGCACAATAAGCATAACCCTTTAAGGTTTTGTAATGATCAAACATAGAATACTTAAAAAAACAGCCGCATCCTATCTTAAGTTGAAGTTTTGATACAGAAATAAGACAAGGAGAGAGCTTTATATATTACATTTTGTGTAGAGAGTGACCTAGAAGAAGGCAAGATAAAGTGATAAAACAAAAAACCCTTATCATTTCTTTTATAGAATGCTCCAAAAGACCAGTCGCGGCCTAGAAAAGAGGGAAAATACACATGATAGAACGCAAAACTCACCTTTTAGGAAGAGATTGAAACTCTCTTTTGTAAACAAGCTCAAAGTTGGTCCAAGGCGGCCTTGACACAGAAGTGTATTAACAGGGAAATGAAAGAGCATTAGAAACCACACTTCTAGCCACAATTGAAAGCTAAAATCACCTCAAAAATGAAGAAAAAGTAGATCAAAATCATGGCAGCGAGATTACCTTTCATTTTTGCTATCAAAATGGCCTTAGAGAACCAAAAGTTGTAGCAAAATGGAAGAGGATTCAGGCTTCAAACCCTAGGGATCCATGGCGGCCATAGCAGAGGGTTTTCACAAAACTTCACAAGTCAAAATGACCCAAAAAGATAGGGTGAATTATGTTTTGTTATTAGGGTTTCTTTGAACCCTAATCAAATGTTGACTTTTGTCACATTCTTTTCTCTTTTTTAGCTCAGATTAATACCTTTGAGGTATTAAATCATAATTACCATGGTGCCTAGGTCACATGTATTTCAACTTGTAAATGAATAATCATTGTGATGAATGAAATACTTATCTCTCTTGAATGTTTTGCAATGCAATGAATGATCTAAAATCTTTTCCTTCTTTTTGAACAACTAAATTGCATTTAACACTGAAACATAATAGCTATGCAACTAACTCATAACAGAAGAATGTTAACCCTTACTCAAAAAAAGAATTTGTCACATCTGCTTAGCCAATTTTGAGCTGTGGTAAAAAATGGTAACATTTCTAGTGACTTCTACTATTTGCTTGCCTGGTAAGCATTTGATCAGTTGCCTTGAACATCCATTGGGCATTCATTCATACTATGTCCTTCTCAACCTTAGAAAACACTACAATTCAACTCTCCAACAGTCCAAATAGCAACAAAAAATTGAAAAAAAATACAACTTCAAGCAAACTAACAGGCCCTGATGGCCAAAACAAAATGTTGAAAACAAATGTGCATGAGTACTTGTTTACTGCAACACTACTCTACTATATACAAAGGAAGTACTTATCCTCAGATGCAATTCTTGAGGTGGATCCCATTAACTAGGATAGACAGCACCTCTCCACTTAACATGTATAGCTGAAATGCATTATTTTCTTTACACTCTATGATAACATAAGGCCCATCCCAAATTGCATCAAATTGGGAATGCTTTCTAGGTCTTCTCCTCAGTTCATTCCATTTGAACACTAAATCACCAACAATAAAGTTCCTTGGTGTTTCCCTCTTATCAAATGCATTCCTCATTTGAGTTTGATGCATATCAAGCTTTCTTAAGGCCTATTTCATTGTCTCTTCTAGCTCCATGAGCTAAGCTAGCCTGACTACTAAAGGTTGTTCCTCTAGCAGCTCAAGTTCTTTGATGAAAGTCAATGTAGGCAATTCAACTGAAATAGGTAACTGAGCCTCTTTACCATAAGTAAGTACATATGGAGAACAACCAATAGCTCTCTTGGGTGTAATTCTATTAGCCCAAAGAGCCAATTTTAATTTCTCATGCCATGTTCTTTAGTTGTCTTCAACAGTCTTCTTGATGATCCTTATCAGATTTTTGTTAGTAGATTCAGCCTGCCCATTACCCTATGGGTAATAGTTAGAAGAAATATTCAAATAAATATTATTTCTAATAGACCAATCTAAAATTTGTAATCCTATGAAACCTAAACCATTATCTCAGATGATTGAATTTGGTGTACTAAATCTTGATACCAGATCCTAATAGTTCAACCTAGGACAGAAGATTCATTTGCCCCTTTTAAGGGAACAACCTTGGTCCACTTGGTTAAATAGTCTATGGTAGTCAAGATCCACTTGTCGCCTACACTTGAAGGTGGGTTTATTGGTCTTATGAAATTGAGCCCCCATTTTGCAAATGGATGTTCAACTTTAATAGGATGCAGGGGTAAGGCAGCAAGCCTTTGCTTACTTGCAAATAATGAACACTTCTCACATCTTCTCACCCAAGCAAAAGACTCTTTAAACAAGTTAGGCCAGTAATAACCAGCCTGCATAATCTTCAAAGTAGTTTTCCTAGCTACAAAGTGGCCTCTTGAAGGTCCATTATGAAACTCTTCTAATAGCTTATCAACTTGATCAGGTCCAACACTCCTCAAAAATACACCATTAAAGTCTCTCCTATACAAAATACCACCAATAATAGCATAAGGAGTAGCTTGTAACCTAAAATACCTTCTTACTACCCTATCCAAACCTTCAGGGCATTGACTGGACTATAAATAATGCATCATCTATTACACCCAGTTGGTTGTAAGAGCTGGTACAATGGCTAGTTCATTATTGTTCAGTACTATTTTAGTGTCCTTTTCATGTTCTTGATTAAGCTCTTCACTTTCAGCAAGCTTCTCGCATAAGCCCTTACCTCTAATCAGCTTGGTCACTTTGATATCAACATCAAATTCCATAACTCTTGTTATCTAACCAGCCCTCTTATCATTTATATCTCTATTCAATAAGAAACTCTTGACAGTGGGATGAGCAACCATTAAGTGAATTCTATTATTAGACAAAATGTGTCTAAATTTGTTGAGGCTCCTCACAACAACATAAACATGTTTTTCTATAAAAGAGTACTTTACCTCATAATCATGTAGTACCTAATAGAAAAATGCTACTGGATTCTCTAAACCTTCATCGTTTTGCTACCATAACATTGTAGAAAAGGTGTTAGCTCCTCCAAAGGCATACAAAATAAAATCCCTCTCATAATTAGGATTAATGAGGGTAGGGATAGTAGCGAGGGCTTCCTTAATCTTCTCAAAGCTTCATTTTCCCTCCTTAGTCCAGCTGAATGGCACATTCTTCTTCAACATGGCAATGAGAGGTTGTAACAAAGCTACAATATTTGGAATAAACCTCCTAACAAAGTTAATTCTACCAAGAAAGCTTTGCAATCCTTTGTTATGTGTAGGCAGCAATAAATCTAGAATGGCTAAAACTCTTTCAAGGTTAATAGAAATACCTTGTTTTGAAACAATATGGCCAAGAAGTTTACCTTCATGAACTAAAAATATGCACTTTTTAGGGTTCAATGAAACTCCAAACTCCTTGCACCTCTAAAAAATATGCTTCAACTGGTCAAAATGATCATTAGCATCTTTGGAAAAAATAGTTATGTCATCTAAATATACCAGCACTATTCTATTCATAAGGCCATGGAAGGCCATCTCCATTGGCCTTTGAAAGGTTGCCCCTACATTGGACAAACCAAATGGCATTTTTTGATAGGCCATAGTACCCCACTTAGTTGTGAATGTAGTTTTATATTGGTCCTCTTCTTTGACTAGAATTTAGTTGTAACTAGAGCAACCATCTAACAAGAAATACCTATCAGAACCTAAAATAGTTTGTAGTGTCTATTCTATGGAAGGAAGAGGGTAGTGGTCTTTCAATGAGGCCTGATTTAGATCACAGAAATGAACACAAAGTCAGATTTCACCATTCTTTTTTCTAACCGGGACCAAATTAGAAACCTATGAGGTATGCTTTATTAAGAATATGATATTACTCTCAATCATTTTATTCAATTCAACCTTCATTAAGTGCTCAAGTTTGGGATTAAGGGGTCTCTATTTCTACCTAACAGGCTTGGCATTAGGCTCTAATTCTATAGTATGCTAGGCCAAACCAGGATCAAAACCCCTTAAGTCTTTATACTCCCATGCAAAAGTATCAAAAAAATATTGACATAATTGAACAAAAGACTATCGTTCTTGTCTAGTACATACCTTTCCAAGTTTTAGCAGTTTGTCCTTAAAAATTTCTATGGTTTCATAGTGTTCTTGCTTCACTGTCATGCTGCACTTGTCCTTTCTAAACTAATCATCAATGTTGAACGCTGATTCTAATGTTAGTAGTCCTTTGGGCAACTTATTGGACCTCAACTATACAATCTAATCCTCAAATTGCTGCTGATATTTATGTTGATTATCAGCTTCAAATTCATCTTCTGCACTTAGAAAACTTAAAATCTACTCATCACTGTCAAACACTTTCTAGGAAAAACTATTGTTAGGTATAGAAGACGTGACAACCACTTTGACATATAGCTATACTTCAATTTTCTGATTTTGATTAGGAATCTCAAATTGAGATCATAAGGATAGAAGCTTATATGCATACTTATTTTGGTTTCTGGGAATCAAAATCAGATTAAAAGCATCAAAAAATTCAATTGAATCCCATACTCTATGCTTGTATTCCTTGAGCAAGTCATTTTAGCAACATTCAGATTACTAACCTAATTAACGATCAATTCGGAATCTCCATAAACTTGGACAGATTTGATACCTTTTTTCTAGGCCCACTCTAAACCATGGATTAGGGCCTCATATTCAGCCACATTATTTGTGCAGCTGAAAGTGAACCTTAAGGTTGCATAATATTTGTCTCCTTTAGGTGAGATCAACACATTATCTACACCAGTACCTGTCTTGGTCCTCAATCTATCAAAGTACAGCTTCCAAAGCTGATCTTCTTACTATTCCAACTGACTTTGGTCCTTAATTAGATTAGGAATCACTACATCAAGTTTCTATATCATATTGATGCCTATTCCTACCTCATTCGTGTGACAGAAAGGGTCACTTTTATGATCTTCATATGTCCAATAATCTAAGTTTATGTCTTCTATATGTGCATGGGGATCTAGATTCATGGGTTCATCCTGATGCCCACAGGTGATGTATAGATTAGCATTTATTGGTTTGGGAACATAGGGCTCAATATGGTCTTTTGCAAGTGGTTTGGACTATATGGTTACTTTTGTACCATACCTTGTTCTAAAGAACAAGTGGGACCAATCAAAGGATAGAAACCCACCCACTTTGGTTGTGAACTTCTTAGATAGGCACAATGCAAAGCTAGGTGGCAGATCAATGATGTAAATGTCTTGATGTATGGCAAAATTAGGACAAGCATGCAATGTAAGTGGCATATTTTTTATTATTCTTGCAGTACTAAGTGTAGACCTATCTAACTAGACTACTCCTCTTGCAAGGGGCTCATAAACCAATCCTAATGAATCAGCTACACTTTTAGGCATGACTAAACTGCTTGATCCTAAGTCTACCATATAGTTATGAACCAATTTATCACCAATAATGAGACTTAAATAGAAAGGAGGAGGTTTTACCTCATTTGTTGGCTGTGAACTCTTGATTTTTGGGTTGTTTGCAAGTACAACCTTTTCATTTTCTTGATTAGAACATTAAAAAATTGAAAGTTTAGCTAATGCCTCTTGCAACAAATTCTTCTGGCTAGGAATGCGTAAAGCATCCGTAACTAACATAATTACTATAGCTTTCTTGATATTATCTACTATGTTGAAAGAAACAAGATTTACCTTTTGTTTTCCTTTTGCAGTAGTAGCATCAATCTACCATTGTGTAGATTGCTATTGTACTTTGGGCTAATCCTTTACTAGTACAGTTTGATCTCTTTATAGAATTTGTACTTTCTATTGTGGTATAGGGGTAGTTTATGATGGAAAGGCTTGATTTTTATCCCTTATAGTCTATTGTTGAACCACAACAACTTCCTGGTTAATATCTACAGCTCTCTGTTTTGATCTTGTGTTGGCTGAAACATGTGTACTTTGCTAATTTTGACCTTGAAGGTAGTTTATACCATAGAAATCAGACTCTTGCCAATTCATTATGGCCACATCAGCATTATTCTATTGAGCTAAAACTTCACTAGAAACACCTTCTGAACTTGCATAGTTGTTATGAACCATCAGTGCCTAATTTCTTACTCCATTTGTGCATGCAGCTTGATTATGTGGTTGGTGACATGGATAACACCAGTCACTATCTTGGGCTAAATTATTCTATGTGGGTACTGTTGATGTGTTTTCCTTGCACATACAATGCAGAATAAAATACTGGTGTACTCTATCCTCTCTTGAACAAAATCCCTCAAATGCTAAGCTAAGTGATCAGATGAGTAGACCCCAAGGTTCTTGATTAGTTACTTTTTGTGTTACGACTTGGGATAACTTAGCAGTAGGATGCGAATTACTGTTTGACACAAAGGGACTTACGTAAATGCTCAACAATAGGAAACTTGTTTCTCTTGGATAACATGTAACACAACTTCTTTGAAGGTCTACCAATTTGATAACTTAAGATATGACAATGGAAACTCTTGAATCTAAATCTAACAAGATTTTAAAGAAAATGCAAAAGGAAATGGGTTTATACGACTCTAAACTAAATGCAAGCAATCACCACTGATTCACCAGAATCTCAACCACAATTTACTTTGCCATAAGGTAACAACTACACAAAAGTGGTGCTATCTTCTAAGGGGAAAGTAAGATTTTCAGATTACTTCCATACACAAAGTAATTGAAGTTAAGCTCAGATGATGTTTAGACTAACCAAGCACTACAATCTACCATTGACAAATTATAAATGGTATGAACTATGGAGACACCAAACATGAATCAGCAATAACAACTTCCATAAAACATAAAACTAAATTGCTGAAAACAAACTAAACGGATCTTATTCTATGAGTGAACACTTAGAAACCATGCATTCATTTGAAACAACACAAATCACCATGAAAATTTTAGCAATGAATTTGTATTTATTTCAGCAGAGTCTTGAGCAACAATTTCTCAGAGCATTCCCCCTCTTACAAATGAGAGCAAAATGGGTTTATATAGGCCCAAAAATTCAATGGATGGCCAAGATTAAAACTTGAAATCGAGGGCCCGTACTATGCCACATAGGCATGTGGTTACAAAATTTACTAAAATTGGACCTTGCATTAATGATACACCAACTAAGTGGAATACCCTCATTTATGACCTTTCCTTTTTGCGGTAAACTCCACAAATCTAGCGATGACACGCATAACCTCCTGTAAGGACCTCACTACACATGCAGACACAACTAGGCATAAACTTTTTTTTTTTTATCATCTAATATAATCATACACTTGGTCAAAGGTCCTAGCAACAAGAGACAACAATAACAGCCCTAAAAAAATATTATTTTACTATAATAAGGTCATCAATATGAAATATTAGTTGAGTAAGAACATACATAACCAAGTCCAATTGTTTGATATATTAATACTACTAATGAATATTCTAGAAACCTTTATCTTGATTTGATTCTATAAGAATGGAAACATAACTATAAATAAATAATTTTTAATATTGCTGAAGCAAAATCTCATGTGTAAGCATAAGCACAAAGTAAGGATCGATACATCAACCCAACTTGTAAACACTAACAAGAAGAATTACACCATATTCAGTTGTAGTTAATATGATATATATAGAGTTTCAATACAGTCTATTATGTAGATTCTCACCTAATGTCATGCCAATGTAATTGAATCTTATGATTCTTAAGTAAATAAAATCACTCTTAGGGTACATGAAATAATTCTTTAAGTAAATAAAATCAACTAATCTTTAGTAAATAAAATAATTCTTAGATAAATGAAATAGCCCTTAAGTAAATAAAATCATTCCTAAAGTAAAATAAAATTCTCTTAAGTAAATAAATAACTCTTGGGAAATGAAATAACGGTTAAGTAAATAAAATCATTCCTAAAGTAAAATAAAACTATCTTTAAGTAAATAAATAACTCTTAGGGAAATGAAATAACGTTAAGTAAATAAAATCATTCCTAAAATAAAATAGGACTTTCTTTAAGTAAATAAATAACTTTTAGGGAAATGAGATAATGTTAAGTAAATAAAATCATTCCTAAAATAAAATAAGACTCTCTTTAAATAAATAAATAACTCTTAGGGAAATGAAATAACCCTTAAATAAATAAAATAAGAATCAAATAATATTCCTAAAATAAAATAAGACTCTCTTTAAGTGAATAAAGAACTCTAATCAAATAATATTTATATCCATGTTTTCTATACTCAACTTTCTAACTTTTGAAATATAGCAATTATTTTCAACAATTCCTTACTAGTGTGACAAAGGTAATTTCTGCTACATGCTTAGATGTTTAGGCTGGCATGGTACTGGTTCCATTTTTTGATTCAGTTTCATTCATATCAAAATCCAACTTCATTCAAGAAACCTAAAAATCTGTTCTCTCAGAAATCAAGATTTGCTTCTTAGTCATGTCAAAAGTATATGTGGGCGGTGCCACATGGGCAAAATAGTAGGCTCGTGACAGCAGTGTATTCGTAGATAATTGTTATGTAAGTTCTCGGGGTACTCGGTCTGGGTATAATAGATATAAATTTGGTTCTCTCTTTATATCCCCGTAGATCTAATTTTAAGTCTTAATATACTAGTAAGATCTTATGACAATGCTCATAGTAGTTAGTGCATTAAATATAGTCAAATTATTAAGTCAACAGCTATAATTGACACATAGAAATTGAAGGATGAGTGAACAGAGATTTCAACTTACATTATCTAATTATTAAATCAATTTTTAGTGTGTTCATTCTTTGGTATACTTAATCTCTGTATTGAAGCAATGGTATTTTTTTTTCTCAGCAGTATAGGCTACCCAACCCTAGAGTTAGATGCTACACATCCACATCTTCCAAAATCCATGAAGCCTTATTGCCAGCATAGTTATTAGCAACAAAAACATCAAAATCATCTTATAATAAGATTATTTTTTAATTGTGTTCTGTTTAGTAAATATTAACTTACATTACATTATATGTGAGCCTTACTCATTAACATGTTTTATTTACAAAAGATTCCTCTAACTCCACATTGATGGTAAAGAACAAAGTGAAGAGAAAATTAAAGCATTACCATCATGCTTTCACTAGAAGACAAATAATATTTCTTTAAAACTAGTACCTCTAATTGTAACAACATTATATTTCACTCTAGTTAGTTGACAAAGTTGAGTCATCTTAAGGATCCTCTAAAAATAGGGAGCGCCCTAATTAGGGCTTCAACTCCTAGTTTACTCATTCGATGCCCTAATTCCTTATCAATATCTTTCATTGTTTTCTTATTTTCATTTTGCAGGGTTGGGCTTTGTCTGGCGGTGGTGGCTTGAACAGGGGCATCATTCGTAGCTAAGGAGATCTCTTATGCAGCAGATTAAGAATCCTAACTTATTGTCATGCTGCTACAAGGAGATTCGTGGCTAGGGGAGGAAGAATCCAAAGATAATGACATGACAGATAGAAGTTATAAGTATGTTTGTTTTGTACTGGCTAGAATATACATGCCGAGGCCTAGATATGCCTCTTATGGAATGCTTCTTGCAAGGTGAATAGTTCTTGACTTGTTCGTTGGGCATAGGGGAGTGTTTGGACAAGCAATAAGTTCCTTATTTTTCAACAAGGGAAGCTTCCATCTGCCTTACTTATTTGCCACCATTTATTCTAAGTATGATTAAATTGAAATCAGTATTTGGGTCTAATGTTGTAATCTGTATTTGGTTTTCTGGTGCTGCAGGTCACTGATAACTCTCCCTATCCTACCAGAGTTTCACTCTATTGTTGAAGGCTGTTGTAGTGGTCAAACGGGGCATATTTATTTATTTTTATTCTCAGTTGGTGTGTGTGCTAGATTGTAGGGAATCTTGATTGATGTAGTTTTTTTTTTACAGATTGGCTACTGGGTTTTGGTCTTAAACATTCAAAGCTACATATTCCTTTAGATATATTTGTCTGCATCTCTTTCTCTAATTCACATCTGAGTTAGCAGCCAAGAGGCTGTATGAAATCTTTATATCTCAGAAAATGTCTTTGAGTAATAATCTAGGAATATAAAATTTTCAGCTGTCAGACAGGCATATTGCACTTCATAGTACCTCAATCAAACTTTTACTTGTTACTGCATTTTTATGAAATTCCAAGCTTTCCCTCAAATAGGTTAGAATGCAGAAATTTTTGCAGAAGCTACCAATAATACAAACATTATGATCTAATTTCTTTCTTCAATCTAGAAATTTTTTTTTTTGTCTTTTTTTTTCGAAGAGAACAAGGTATAACTTATCTCCATTATAGAATACACAGGAACAAAGTATTTAAAGTATTTATGTCCTGTTTATAACAGGATAGGCTTTTTACACAGGTATTCAACTCCTTCATGGCCCCCAAATAACCTATTGACTAGATAGGCCTATATAATATATACACATTTTTTTTATACACCTATGTTTACAACAACTCTCTCCCTCTTCCTGAAATAGGAATCCCTTTTATCAATTCCACAAGATCATATTGTCTACTCAGCTAGAGTATCTTCCACATCCTGTAAGAGCCTGCATCAAAGTTAAAACTTCTCTATGTAGCCAGTGGAGGCTCACCTCCCAACCTAGGGCAATAACTGCCCACCCCCGAGCTGGGGAAAAAGCACATGGGGGACCAGGGTAAGTGCTCACACAGATTTACACTACCAATCAGGGATACACACACAAAATCACAAGATAACCTAGTACTTTAAATATTTCATCACTTTATTTTGACAATTAAAACATAAGAAGGATTTTCATAAGAGGAAAGGAATGACATTTGTCTGTAGAGTGTTGTCATCAATGGGGGAAAAACAAACTCCTGACTCACCAAGAAACAATACAAAATACAACAGAAAACATATCACCACAACAACATACATGGTTTCATCCCATAACACTATACTCATATCAGACCACAATTAACTTTATTTCCCAACACAAAATCTGAACTTTAACTCACATTAAAGACTTCAATTTTTTTCCATATGTGATTGTATTATCTCTTTGTTTAATTGAATGGGTTAAGGATTGGTACTCACCTGGAACTTGCACAATACTCCGGTTTTCTTCCAAAGCCTGCTCTTTCCCAACAGTCCCAAAGATAAATATAATTTGCAGTCAAGGTAATTCAAAATTTTTAGCTGTTGGATATTCATAGTCAAGGGTTGTTTTATAGTAGTTGATGGACCATCAGAAGGTAAGTGGTGATGGACCATTCGATGGTAAGTGGTTACAGCAAGTGATGAGGGAGAAGGAAAAAGAACCAGCAAAAGACACACCTTACGCACTTCCCTTTTGAGGGCAGACACTTGTCCCTTTCACAAGACACTTGTTTCATTTTTCACTCCAATTTTTAACTCCATTACACATCACCTTTTTTCTTTGGATGACTCAACAGCGCTCTTGATTTTCGTCACTCTTTTTAACGTGAAAATAAGGATTTCCAAAACTTATTATTTTTGTTATTTTTCATCCAAAAAGGTACCTAGGCCCAAGCCCTAGGTCCTTAAAGTTAAATATTATGATTCAAGTGCCCATTTAATTATTTGTACCCTTAATAAGAGGATAAATGAAAAACAAACTTAACTTTAAATTACACAACACATGACAACTACATGCAACAACAATCATGACATATGATGATACATATCATGACACAAGAGAAAACACAATACATGTCCATACATATCACAACATAGGGGACCCAAGTCTGTCCTGGAGCAAACACAATATATGCATACATATCACAACATAGGGGACCGAAGTCTCTCCTGAGAACTTGGTCGGCTCACTGGTTACACACAATAGGCCCCCCCCATACATTTTCCCCGTTTTCCACTGGCTAACAATACCTGCACACTCATCTACACATTGTCAATTACAATAACAATAGCTGAAGCAGTAATATAATAACCATTAATTACTTCATATATATTTATATGACTTATTCTTTTTGTCATAATAAGAAATACCTCTATCACCTGAGTAACAGAAATCAATACTGTCACATGAATAATGAAAATTAATACAATATTGATACTAAGAAACATGTTTTCAAGTAATAGGTGAAGTACCATGTAACATAGAGTGATACAATCCATGAACCATATATATACGAATCCCCACTACATACCTCAAGGAATGACATACTACAACTAAATGAAATAGCGTGATCCATTATCCTAAGGTACAACCCATAATATAAAAGATATCATATGGATCAAATAAGAACATGTGTATAAATATAAGCGCATATCAATCATGATCTAACCAAATTCATGATCTAACCAAATTCATGTCTCAGATTAGTATATAACCATAGTCATTATCAAATTATAATAGAGCCAACATATAATGTTCTCATCATAAAACTATAGTAACCCAAAATATAAAATCTCTTCCTGGCATAATCGGTCGTATTGAGGAGGGGTCCTACACCTCCTCCATAGGGACACTTGGCAGAGTCTGAATGGTGCCCTCTACGATTTGTAGCTCCTATGTACATTTGACAACTGTCATTTGCCAACTAGCCATGGATGTCTAAAAAGTGCCCATGAAAGTGGAAAGTTTGCAAATTTCATCCAACAACTCCCTCGAAATAGCCTGTGTATGCTGAAAATACTTTGCATGCATCTTGTCTTTCAGCAAATATTCATCAATCTCTCCATTGGAATCAACTACCCTGTTTATGAAAACAAGTATTTTGTTTTGCATTTCCCGAAGTACCTCCCTTGCTCGAGTGCAGTCACTCTCAACCTTTCCCAAAACTTGCTCCTTTATGCTGAGTGCACAATACCAAGAATGGAAATTATATGTTGGACCTTGTTCAATCACTCCCTCATCCAACAATGTGGCACTTGGAGTATAAATCAACCTTTTCAACTGAGGCATAACTTCTTCCCTTACATTTCTGAACTTTGCACAAGTAATTAGAATATTTTGAACTCTATCAAATGTTGAAGTAGCCTCCTTGTACAACTTCACAATCTCATCCACGAACCCATCAGCCTTGATCTTGAAATTTGTTGCCTAGTCTTGCAATACTTGAGATGAGGACCTCATTTCTTCCAAATGTGCCACAGACTCCTATGAAAGCAACGCAGGTGGTGCAACCATGTCTTCAGCTTGGCTTAGTGGCCTCATTAACTGCTGAATATAATGCCGAAATGCCAAGTTATCCTTCTCTAACTGAATCCTCTGTTCTTGTTCCTTTCGTAGCCTTTCTTTGATGACTGCAACCGAATCTTCCAACTCTTCTATCTCGTGTTCTGCTGTGGCTGGTCCCAAATCAAAAGTATTGATGTCATATGCACTTGGAACACCATCATCTACTTCTTTGCTGATTTTTGGGACAGCAATATGCACTTGCCTTGACCCCAAGCTGCCTCTTGTGATCTTCGAGAATTTAGTAATTTTCTGCTTTCCATTGTCAGGTTTGGCCTTACTCAGCAAGTCTTCCAAACTTAGGATGGGTTTCCTTTCAATAACAGACTTCTTCCTAACCCGATCTCTTAACCACTCAGGCAGATCAAACAAGTCCTCCTGACTTTCTTCTTGAACTCCTTTATGTTGAACAGTGGGAAGAGCCTCCTCATCAAACTTATATAACTCTGTCATTTTGATTTTCAACTTCTGTTTCTATCATGACCACTTCTTGCTCCTTAGATGATTTTGACACCACTTCACCAATTTGATTACCTTGTTTGTTTCCCTGATCATCTTGGATTCCCAAAGTTGTCTGCTCATCATGTCTTACTTCATCTTCATCAATATTTATTATATTATTACCCTCCTGTCTTGAAAATGCACTAACTGCTTGCTGATCATTAGTCTTTACCTTCTTACATTGCTGAATATCCTCATGCAAATCATCATCTTCACTCTCTGAACCATTGGAATTACTGGATGACCCACTACCTGAAGTATCCTTGGACTAATGTACACCAACTCCTCCCGTCAAGTTGTAAGTCAATTGGACATTCTTCTCCTAAAGTCTACGAATTTGGAAGTCTACATACTTTCTTGTATGCGATACAATTGGCATCAACAAATCATCATTGTGTGTGGCCTCCTGCTCTAACCAATTGATGGTGAAGGGCCTGTCCCTCTTCTCTTCATATGAACTTTGTGAAAGTCTTTAGTGATTCTCCTCAAGCTGATCTGGAATGTTGATCACTCTTGTTGATCTGACCAGATCCAAAGACAATCGGTAGCAACTTTTCTTTCTTATTTCTATGTCATCATATGCATCTATCTAGTGATCCTCGAGCTATGGTTTGTGCTTGTATTTGCTCCCAAATTTCTGTCTGACTGTGCCAAATGGATCAAAGTTACTACGTGCATCATTGTGGCACACCAAGTTGTAAGCCTGCAACTCTATCTCTGAATTTTCAGCAGCTTGTAATGACATGCAAGCCTTAAGCCTCCCGATGCTGATTGGAAACTTTGTTGTGGTCTTTTTCCTCTTTCTCTGGACTTTGTCGAATGCAACCAGCTGTCGTGTTACTTCCAACAACACCATTCTGTCAGTGGGGTATCTAGGCAATCTATAAGGCAATGATGAGAAGCCCTCCACATGGATGTATGTGAATCTTGGAAACTGAATAAACCACTTTCCGTATTTTGTGACGAAGTTCATGGCCTCCTTTGACAATCTCCTGCATGCACCGCCTTGTAACAATCTAACAATGTGCATGGAAAAGGCATCATTAAACCTTCTGTAATGGGATATAGCCTGCAAGTGTAGCTAAGGATAGCAATCATAAACCTTGAACTGTCCTTCTCCATTTCCAACTCTCCCCTTGCAGTTCAATCCTGGATATCTCTTGCTTCTGGCAACCATATATATAATATATGAGCTCATGTAAAATGTTTTCATTTCCTGCAAACCCTTCAATTGATCATCGATGTTGCTGCTGATCATTTTAGCCCAATCTATCATTCTTTTTCCACTTATAATTTCTTCAATGAAGAAGAACATCCAGGGCTCAAAATTTGCCGATTGTGGGTAGCCCATGATGCGGTTCAAAAACACAACCATACTGTTAATTTCTTGATGAAAGTCAGACTTGTGAAGTTTTTTAGGCACCTTACTCACATGTGGCCTTGGTTGCACCAGCCAGCTGTTGTTTATCACCTCCATACATTTCTCAGGTCCAGCCAAATAAAGTTGCAAAGCAAACTCCTTGTCGCAGAATGTAGTAATTTTGTATGAGGGAATGTCAAAAGCTTCCGCGATTGCCTCCTTTCTCAGATAAGAAAGTACTTTGCCCTCTCTAGTCATAATACATCTCTTTTCATGATTATAATGCTTGGCACATTCTAACATCAATTCTAGACACAGCATTGTTGGCAGGAAACAAGTAGCTTGCACAATCTCATTCTTCAACGTTCGCCTGATTAGATCCGATGGATTGGGTTTGTGCAAATTTTTCCGAATCTCTTCCATATTGGTCTTCCCTAGATTAGTGTCACAGAGGTTTCGCCACTTTGAAGTGATCTTCGTTTCTAGCCACGTTCCCTTTATGTCACTCCTCATCAGTGCTTTTCTATCCTTCGCACTCATCCTTCACCTGTACAACCGCTTTATATCAAAATCTTGAAAATGACATTTAGTAACAACATAATAGTAACAAAACCTACATTTAATACATGCGGGATTATTTGAATGCAAGATTTCAATTTATCTCACCCCTCTGCTAAAAAGAAAAAACAATAATGCGATTCCTGTGAGAATAAAATGTCCAAATGTCTCACTAACACACTTAGTTCCTATTTGCTCTTTCAGATCTGATCTCCTGATGGACCTACAATGATCTTATGTTGTAATCCCATATGTGTTTTAATGGAGGGGAGGTCGATTCCCAAGTAATAGAAGGTGATCTTTCTTAAACTTTCGAAGACTCTAGCTAAGGAAGACACTCTTAAACCTGCACTCAGGAAGCTTTGAGAACACTGAGTAGATTATGCAATATTAACTAGTTTAACGTCCAAGCACCTATTCAAAGAGACCTCATAAGGATCCCCTCCTGCAGACAAAACTCATGAATGTACTCGGGTTTCTAAATGCTGATGCAGAAGGTGAAGCTCACTGTTAGAACAAATGATAAAACACCCTCGAATCCCTATTGTCTCACATAGTGAAATCATCTTTTTTTGGAGGACAGTGCATACCACGCATGCTCAAAAAGTTGGCACTGTCATTCAATAATGTTCAAAAGATTTTGCTAGCACAAACAGTGCACTCCACCTCTTCTACCTCATAAATGACATTACTTGAACTAAATCGTGGGGCTAAAAATAGGACAAGCCAATACTCAAAAGATATGCGTTTCAAAACTCCTACGAGGAATCCCAATTAATTCGCTATCCATGCATTATTAGGAGTGTAGTACCTATTTAATTGTATGCTAAGAATAGAATAGAGTCATTCTGCACAAAATCGTTCAATGATTCCTTTAATTAGTATCTTCATGATTGCCAAAGAGGTGACTGTATTACAGTGGGTCTGAGCGAATGTTTGAGATCCCACCACATTTGACCAAAAAGTATATTTTGCAAACCTAAGACTTATCTCCATCCTGGCGGTCTTTTCATTTCAACATGCATAATGCAAGAATTGTAGTGGACTCTCAAAAGTCTGTCCCTCCATGAATTTACGCGGATGTGCCATAAGTTTCAAGAAAACCTCACCACACACTTAACCTTTGCCAAGACTCAAGTGATCAATGTGGAGTGAATGCTATACTTCACACATGACGTGATGCTGAGAATAGAGTTTATGTGATGTTCTACATAACTGCCAAAGGCCCATTAATAATCACGCCATCCAAAGATACCCCGCTCAAACGGTCATTCAAGTGCACTGAAGACTAACCCAAACATGAAGAGTTCTTGACAAGTCATGAAGATCTGCTCAAGTGGTCATTTAGATTGTTGAGAGAATAGGAAATCAAAAGCAATGCCACCAAGTAAATAAAGTCCGCTTAGGCAGAGATCTAGGGGGAGCGGGCATGCTGTACAATAAAAGAACATCTCAATGTGGTGTAGGGTGATTGAAAATGTCTGCCAGTGTGAGCATTTGAAATGAGTGTGCTTCATGTAAAGTTATGGTATTCTATGCATTGCAAGTCTTCTACCAACCAATAAATGGATTACAATATACCCCAATGACACCTGCAAACTGCCTTGCCCAGACAAGAATCTCCGAACAAGACCACAGTTAGAAACACAAAATTTACGGGTCCCCACGCTTGATGGGGCGATGTTGGACCACGTCACAACATCTGGCGACTCCATAAGAGAAATGTTCTTGAACATTTGAGGAATAAAGACTCATTCAAAACCCTAAATCATCAAATAACTTCATCAAGTCCATCCAATAGTTAAGAGATGCACTCAAAAGGAGAAAAGAGTCAAAAATTGTATCACGACATTTCATCTCTGCTATTTCTTAGGGTAAAAATTTCATTTAAAACTTCTTCAAGTGTTCTAGAGATAAGCAAGAATCAAAACTTCAAAATCCATGCGTGCACCCACATATTAGGTCAGATAAACATGAAAACTTAATCAAGGCATCAAAATCAAAAGCTTAGGACAACCATTTTCATCCTGACGATTCAAGTGTGTGCAATTGGGTTCATTACCATCCATCAATACTCAAGATCACCTTAGTTCCTCTGCATTAAGCTATGTGATTAGTACACACCTCATGAACTACTTGGACATGGCCCCACTGCCAGCAAGCGTCTATAGCCCCGATGGGTTTGTCTCGTAATTCTACTCGAGTAGAGCCCTACTGCCGGCCAGGCATCCATAGCCCTAGTAAAGATTACTCGATCATCCAACTAACTGAGTTATGGTGTGTGATTTGTGATTTTCTTTTCATTTCTTATTCTTTTGATTTTCAACATGCTTTTGCTTGGTAGAGTACAATGCAGTACCACTACGTGATAACTTAGCTAGCTGGGTGTGGACTTACGATGGCGGCAAAGGTGGACCTTTAGATTTTTCACTTAATGTGAGATCACAAAGATTTACTTAGGTACTTCTAGATTTTAAAACTGAAAAGATATAAGATCTCAAAATAATTCAAGTCACCCTAAATAGTCAATTTATCCTCCCAAAGTAAGAAACATGCTACCGAACACCAACAATGGAGTCCACAATGAATCTATCCATCTGACGCAAGCTTATCAAAAGAAAACAAAAAGTATTCATTTAAAGATTAAACATTTTAAACATATAATCAAAGACCTTCATGTCAAAATACAATGCATGATTCCCTTCTCGAGTCAAGTACAGATCTTAGCAAATAGATAGACTAAAGAGAATTACCTTCTGACTCAAAGAATCTCATGAATATTTACTCTCAAAATATACTTAGCACTACCTCATAAAGTCAACTAGAAGTGCTCTTATTGAAAATACCACCCTGAAAATGGGACCTCGGGGAAAGCCAAAAACTGCAGCAAAAGCAAACAAGCCCAAAATGAAGCAAACCTACCCTAAAACCAACCTACGAAAGCAAGAAACAACTATCCTAACTATGTACAAATAGGTCCCCAAAGGAACTTAGGGTTGGAAATAATGCTTTAAGAATTGTCCATTGACGGGAAATGGAACAGATTCTCCAGTGAGTGTTTTTAGTTTGAGAGCATTTTGTCCCAAAATTTCAGCAATCTGGTAAGGGCCCTTCCAAAGATTATCAAATTTATCATGTCCACCCTTTCTCTCTTTAGCTTTGTCCCAGTATAGAACCAAATCAGAAATATGAAAAGACTTGATCTTTGCTTGTCTATCAAACCATCTCTTCACAACTCCTTGATGTTTTGCAAAATTTTCAAGTGCCATGTCTCGTTTTTCTTCTAAGTGGAGCAGTTGTGACAACCTAGTTTGGACTCTATCATTTTCTTCCATGTAATCTTGCATAAATTGTAACGTAGGAATTTTTAGTTGGATTGGGAATATAGGATCTTGGCCATAAACTAGATGATAAGGGGATATCCAAGGAACTCTTTATTCTTGTCCTGTCTTCCCAAAGAGCAAACTTAAGTTGCGTATGCCAATCTCTTGGGTTTTTGTCCAATAGTTTCTTAATTGCACCTAGCAAGTTTTTGTTGGTGGATTCTGATAGGCCATTTCCCTGTGGGTAATAGTTTGATGAAAATTTCAGTGTATTGCCATATTCATAAACCCAGTTAGAAAATTTTAGTGAAGTAAAAGCAGGACCATTATCACAAACAAGTACATGTGGACATCCAAACCTAGTGATAATATTTTCTTCAAGAAATTTAATCACAATATCAGAAGTACAAAATTTTAAAGCATGAGCCTCAGACCACCTGGTACAATAATCAGTAGCGGTCAGAATATACCTGTGTTGTGCCGAGGAAGGTGGGTTAATCATACCAATAAAGTCCAAACCCCATTGAGCAAAAGGTCTTACTTTGATCATCGGTTGAAGTGGCATGGCTGGATTTCTTTCCCTCGAAGCAGCTACTTGGCACGTGTGACATCTCTTGACATGGTCATATGCATCATGAAACAAAGTGGGCCAATAATAGCCTGCCCTCAGAATCTGGTGTGTTGTACCTAAACCACCCCCATGACATGTTCCAAATTTGCTGTGGAAGTGTTCCATTATCTGACCTACTTCTTCCTTTCCTAGGCATCTCAAATATATCCCTTCATGATTCTTTCAGAACAGGACTGATCCTTGGAGCATAAAATGCTGACTTTTTATTCTCAAAGCTCTCTTCTGGGTTGAATTCATATGTGTTGGACACTTATGATTTAGTAGACAATATATAATGTCATTGTACCACTCATCAGGTGATACATCCTCAAGAGTATAAAATTGTTGCACCAACCCTGGTCCATCATTTGCAATCATTTGAGTGAGTCCTTGTCCTTGAACAAGCTTCATTGGTTGTATTTCAATATCATATTCTTCAATAGTGGTGAACCACTTGCCTCTTCTTTCTCCCAACTCATTCTGCATAAGCAGGGTCTTGACTGCCACATCTAGAACAATAGCATATATTTTACTTCTCAAAATGTAATGTCTGAATTTCTTAATTGCTTTGACCAGTGCATAAGCTTTCTTTTCCACATTGGGATATCTCAGTTTAGCATCTTTCAATGGTGTGCTCATGAAAGCTATTGGGTGTTCATCTTTTTCTTCATTTCTCTAGGTGAGAGTTGCTGCACAAGTATGCTCTGAAGCAAACGAATATAGATAAAATGGCCTTGTGTAGTTTGGGCTTATCAAAATAAGAGCATCAGCAATAGCTTGTTTGATTTCTTCAAATGCCTTTCTTGTAGAAATTGTCCACTCTATCTTTGCATCTTTCTTCAACATGTCATTCAATGGCTTAACGATCTCTGCAAATCCTGTAATGAACTTTCTGACGAAGTTTATCTTCCCGAAGAATGATTTCAGCTCCTTCTTACTTGCAGGCATATCAATCTTGGAAATAGCCTCTATTCTACTTGGATCTATTGAAATTCCCTTCTCTGAAATCACATGTCCCAATAATTTGCCTTATCTTACTCCAAACATACACTTTTTTGGATTCAGTGAGATTCTGTGTTTTCTACATCTTTGAAATACTTTCCTCAAATCCTCTATGTGATCTTCCCTTCTACGAGAGAAAACTATGAGATCATCCATGTATATGATTATACATTTTCTAATCAAATCATGAAAAGAAATGTCCATAGCTCTCTGAAAGGTTGCTCCGGCGTTAATCAGTCCAAATGGCATTCGCCTATATGCATAGTTTCCCCACTTGCAAGTGAAAGTAGTCTTCAATCTATCTTCTGGTTCCACCATCACTTGGTTGTACCCTGAATATCCATCTAAGAAAGACATCATCTGGGAACCATTTACAATTTGCAACACTTCATCCAATGAAGGAAGTGGATAATTGTCCTTTTCTGATGCTCTGTTCAAATTCCTAAAATCTACACACAATCTTATTTCTCCATTTTTCTTATGAATAGGAACAAGATTGGCGACCCATGTTGAGTGCCTTATTGGGAATATTATCCTTGTGTTCAACAACTTCTTTACCTCTTTATATATCAGTGGTTCTAAAAGTGGATTGACAGGTCTCTGCCTTTGTCTGAACGGCTTGCTGTTGGGTTTTAGAGGAATGGTGTGTGTAATGATTGAGGTATCATAGGTCTTTAAATCATCATAGCTCCATGCTATAATGTCTAAAAATTCTTTCATGCATTTGAGTATACCTTCTTTTTCTTCAGGTCTACACACCTTTCCCATTAACACATTCTTCTCTTCATTACATGTTCCCATATTGATAGGTTCACATTTATCTCCTTGAACCTTATGATCTCTTAATGCACTAATTGATCTGAATCAAAGAGTCTTTCTAACTCAACCATCCCTTGTGGTATTGTGTTATTTTTTAGGTTCAAGATACCCTCTGTGTCAAATTCTGCTTGTTCCAAATCTTCTTCATCTATGATTTGAGCTTCAAAAACCCCAGAATTTGTGATGAAATCCAATATGTGTTTATCATCATTGAACACCTAAAAATTTGTAACATTATCAGGAACTGATGGTACTAAGACTAGCTCTACGGTGAACTTCTTTAACCCATTCATGGCAAGTGGTGTAAGTGAACTTGCAGCCTGTGCTAGGGAATTAGCAACTTGATTCTTTGATCTGTAAACTGATTTGATGTTGAATGCATCAAAACTTTGAATCAAATCCCAAACACAATTTCTATACCTCTTTAATCTCTTATCATGAAAAACATACTTCTTTCTTATTTGCTTGACAATTACCTTGGAATCTCCATAAACATGTAGAATCTTAGCTCCTTTCTTGATAGCCATCAATAACCCATGAACTAATGATTCATACTCTGCGACATTATTTGTACATGGAAATTGTAGTCTATGCGCAGCTAAGAATGATTTGACTGATGGATTGATTAACTCGAACCTAGCACCAGCTCCTTGTTTCGACTTGGACCCATCAAAACGCAAAGTCCATACTTGATTTCCTTCTTGATCAATTGAAACTTTGTTTGGATTTTCTTTTTCCTTACCCTTCTTGGGAGTCCTTGGTGAAATTGGATTCTTCTTCCATTGATCATCACTTTTTTCAGATCTTTCAATTATTTCAGTTTTGGTGTGTAATTTGACAGGGTTATTTCTAGTTTTACAGCCTGAGGGACTCTCCTATATACTTGTTCTAAGGCAACTTTACACATAGCACAAGAAAACTTAGAATGAAAAGCACTATGTATCCAGCACCAGTTAGGTAATAATAGATCTTTGACATTTGCTTGCTGACCCAACTCTGTTGCTTGCTGAACACTCTTAAGTACGAAATTTTGGAAATTTTCAAATGTACCATCTCCTTCATCAGAAGCAGACTCATAATTGTGATCAAGCAAAATTTTAGTTTCATTGAAAGATTTATGACCTTCATCTTCTTTCATTCTTGAACCTTGTAGCATGAGGACTTCTTCCATATTTGGCTTGTAATTTTCAAGATCAGTTTCTAGGAATAGGACCTCATTGTCTTCACCATATTCTGTGATCATCAGTTTCAATCTTGGAGTACTATCAATTCTGATTTGATTTGGAATTCCTTTCAATGGTAGCCACATGTGTGAGAAATTGGTAGCTACATACCCATTCAATCTTCTTGACCAATCTCTGCTCAGGAGCATGCCATATCCGCCTGGGATATCAACAACTGATATATCAATGTAGCTTTGGATTCTTGGATCAGATGACAACTGCATGTGTATATTATTCAATTCTCCAACCACGAGCACTTCTATCTTATCTAGTTGTGTAACTTTCTTTGTGGTCGGGGTAGGAATCAAACCCAATCTTTTACATATGGTGAGTGGCATTACGTTGCTTGATGCTCCTAAATCCATCAAACAATTATGTAACATTTTCCCAAAGATACGAACGGATAATAGGAATGGGGCAGGCTCATCTCTTCCTTGATAGAAAACTACAGACTTTTCGTTTGGTAACTTGGAATGTGCATTCTTTTCCACATCATTTGACTGTGAGATTTGATCTTTTGCAATCCTTTCATTTTTGATGATCTTTTCACTTTTAACAATACTTCCTTCTTTTATATCCTTCATACTTCCTTCTTTTATATCCTTTGTAGGGTCTTGGGCTATACATACTAAGTTTATATATGGAGAAACACCCTCTGGCATACTTTCCACAACATGTGCATTCTGAACATGGGATGAGTTAGAAGGGCCTACCGTAGCATTCCTTAGAATGGATGTATCATTTAAGCTATTTAAAACTGTGTTTCTAATCTCAGGGATTCTCATCATTTCAACCAAAGGCATGCTCACTTTCACTTTCTTGAATTCATTAGTAACAATTATACTTAGCCATTTCAATCCATCATTTGTCGCAGTGCCATCTCGTGAAAGATTGGCTCCTTGTGGATTGTCTCGTGGCTAAACTTCTCATGTTGGAGTGGTTCTTTGAGCAGCATCCCTTTGTCTATACTCTGGTGAATCCTTTAGAAAATTTGGATTATTACTAGCATTTGGATTTGGTGGAGTTTGAAAATTGTTTGGAGGAACTGAAGAGGTTAATGGATCCTATACTCGATGATTTCTTTGATAGACTTTTAGGGGTGGATTCCCAGCTAATTGTTGAAATACTTGTACTTCCCCTACTGCTTCAGCTTGAAAGTCATTACTGAATGGAGAGTAATAATCTAAATTTTCAATTGGTCCATTTGCAGATGCTGAAGGGAACCTTCCATTGTATTCCATTCCATCATAATCCATCACATGAGGAAATGTAAAGTCGTTAATGATCAAGGCTTGATCATACCTTGTTGTAGGAACAATCTCATATTCTATCGTTGCTTGAGGAGCATCTTGAGCTTGCATATTTTGCATCTCCTTTTGAAATATATCAGCAGCTATTCTGAACTCTATACACTGCAACTCAGAATGCTAATTTGTGTTATGCAATCGACACCAACTTGATAAAGCTACCTCAGCTAAGAACACCTTGTCTACTGGTCTAGAATCTGAATTTGAATTGTTTTCCAATGGAGAGGGAACATTTCCATTGTTTGGAGATGTATTCCATGTTTTGTTTTGTCTTTGGAATCCTTGATTTGTTCCTTGGAATCCTTAATTATAACCTTGATAATTTCCTTGGTCTCTCTAATTTCCTTGATATCCATTTTGATTTCCCTGATCCCTCTGATTTCCTTGAAAACTCCTTTGCATATTTTATAAATGATTATTTTGATTTCTCAATTGTGTAACTTCAGTGGATAATCTCTTCACTTGATCGATTAACTCTTTCATTTCATCCTTCTCTTCCTGACTCCTTGTACAGGATGAAGACCCTTGTAAGTACATAGGTTGTGTTGGGGAAGCTTGTGAAATGGGTGCTCCTGGATGCAACACCATTTGATTGCTAGGTGCCAGAATTAGATTCATTACAGGAGTATGTTGTGTCAAAGCTTGGTTGATTCCCTTAATCTGATTTGGCATAGCTGGATGTCCCAGGTGATTAAGTGGCCCTTGAGTGTTCATGCCCAAGTTAGTACTCACTTTGATAGCCTCGGCATAGGCTTCTATCAGAGTAGTTGAAGGTGCAGTTGCTCTCTTCACAAACATGGAAGTAAGGCGGTCTAGTGCTGCATAATATACTTCCCTTGCCATTGCATCATCAACATTATATGGAGCTTGCAACCTTGTATAAGCCTTATGAAAATGATTATTGAAGGAACTGATAGGTTCATGTTCTCGCCTCTTGACATCAACAAACTATTTGTAGAGCTCTGACAGAGTGATGGGAATCCTAAACTTTTCTAGAAAGGTGTTTTTTAGTCTTTGCCAACTATTGATGGAACCTACAGGTAGATGAATGTACCAAAAGTATGCATCTTCACCTAGTGAATAAGGAAACATTCTACATGCTACATCCTCATGCTCAATTCTTCTGTTTCGAAGAGTATCCTCAAAAATCTTAATATGTTCCTCTACTGCCCTGTTCATATCACTGACCTGAAATTTGGAGCAGAATTGTTCAGGACTCTTGGGCATTTCATGGTAATTTGTGAAAGTAGCAAGAGGAGAAGCATTTACCGGGAGCCAAGCCATTGGAAAGTTTGCTTGTTGCACCGGAACTGTTTGTGTAACTCCTTGTGTATTACTTGGTTGAGCAATTCTTGTATTTTATGGTGGAGTTTGAAACAAATCTACGATGACCCTTACGCTAGGTGATCCTTCACTAGATGAATTTGTCTTCTTATTGTGCTTGGCTTTGGAATTGAAATCAACTCAACCAACTCTTTTGAAGTTTGCAGTGTAGACCTTAGAATCCTGTGGTGTTTTTCAAGTGAAAAAGAAACAATACGCTCCAGTGTGTCTAACTTTGTATTCCAAAAGAGGCCCTCCTTCTAATGCTAATTCTATTGATGTGTTTTCCTTGCACATACAATGCAGAATAAAATACTGGTGTACTCTATCCTCTCTTGAACAAAATCCCTCAAATGCTAAGCTAAGTGATCAGATGAGTAGACTCCAAGGTTCTTGATTAGTTTCTTTTTGTATTGCGACTTGGGATAACTTAGCAGTAGGATGCGAATTACTGTTTGACACAAAGGGACTTACGTAAATGCTCAATAATAGGAAACTTGTTTCTCTTGGATAACATGTAACACAGCTTCTTTGAAGGTCTACCAATTTGATAACTTAAGATATAACAATGGAAGCTCTTGAATCTAAATCTAACAAGATTTTAAAGAAAATGCAAAAGGAAATGGGTTTAGAAGACTCTAAACTAAATGCAAGCAATCACCACTGATTCACCAGAATCTCAACCACACTTTGCTTCGCCATAAGGTAACAACTACACAAAAGTGGTGCTATCTTCTAAGGGGAAAGTAAGATTTTTAGATTACTTCCATACACAAAGTAATTGAAGTTAATCTCAGATGATGTTAAGACTAACCATGCACTACAATCTTCCATCGACAAATTATAAATGGTATGAACTATGGAGACACCAAACATGAATCAGCAACAACAACTTCCATAAAACATAAAACTAAATTGCTGAAAATAAACTAAACAGATCTTATTCTATTAGTGAACACTTAGAAACCATGCATTCATTTGAAACAACACAAATCACCATGAAAATTTCAGCAATGAATTTGTATTTATTTTAGCAGAGTCTTGAGCAACAACTTCTCAGAGCATTCCCCCTCTTACAAATGATAGCAAAATGGGTTTATATAGGCCCAAAAATTCAATGGATGGCCAAGATTAAAACTTGAAATCGAGGGGCCGTATTATGCCACACAGGCAAGTGGTTACAAAATTTACTAAAATTGGACCTTGCATTAATGATACACCAACTCAGTGGAATACCCTCATTTATAACCTTTCCTTTTTGTGGTAAACTCCACAAATCTAGCGATGACACATGTAACCTCCTCCATAGGGACACTTGGCAGAGTCTGAATGGTGCCCTCTACGATTTGCAGCTCCTCTATACATTTGAAAACTGTCATTTCCCAACCAGCCATGGATGTCTAAAACGTGCCTATGAAAGTGGAAAGTGTGCAAATTTCATCCAACAACTCCCTCTAAATAGCTTGTGTATGCCGAAACTACTTTGCATGCATCTTGTCTTTTAGCAAGTATTCATCAATCTCTCCATTGGAATCAACTACCCTGTTTATGAAAACAAGTATTTTGTTTTGCATTTCCCAAAGTACCTCTCTTGTTCGAGTGCAGTCACTCTCAACCTTTCCCAGAACTTGATCCTTTATGCTGAGTGCACAATACCAAGAATGGAAATTATATGTTGGACCTTGTTCAATCAGTCCCTCATCCAACAATGTGGCACTTGGAGTATAAATCAGCCTTTTCAACTGAGGCATAACTTCTTCCCTTACATTTCTAAAATTTGCACAAGTAATTAGAATATTCTAAACTCTGTCAAATGTTGAAGCAGCCTCCTTGTACAACTTCACAATCTCATCCACGAACCCATCAGCCTTGATCTTGAAATCTGCTACCCAGTCTTGCAATACTTGAGATGAGGACCTCATTTCTTCCAAATGTGCCACAGACTCCTGTGAAAGCAATGCAGGTGGTGCAACCATGTCTTCAACTTGGCTTAGTGGCCTCATTAACTACTAAATATAATGCCAAAATGCCAAGTTATCCTTCTCTAACTGAATCCTCTATTCTTGTTCCTTTCATAGCCTTTCTTTGATGACTGCAACCGAATCTTCCAACTCTTCTATCTCTTGTTCTGCTGTGGCTAGTCCCAAATCAAAAGTATTGATGTCATATGCACTTGGAAGACCATCATCTTCTTCTTTACTAATTTAGCAATATGCACTTGCCTTGACCCCGACCTGCCTCTTATGATCTTCAAGAATTTAGTAATTTTCTGCTTTCCATTGTCAGGTTTGGCCCTGCTCAGCAAGTCTTCCAAACTTAGGATGGGTTCTCTTTCAGTAACAGAGTTCTCCCTTACCCGATCTCTGAACCAGTCAGGTAGATCAAACAAGTCCTCCTGACTTTCTTCTTGAACTCCTTTATGTTGAACAGTGGGAAGAGCCTCCTCATCAAACTCATACAACTTTTTGTCATTTTGATTTTCAACCTCTATTTCTATAATGACCACTTCTTGCTCCTTAGATGATTTATGCACCACTTCACCAATTTGATTACCTTGTTTGTTTCCCTGATCATCTTGGATTCCCAAAGTTGTTTGCTCACCATGTCTTACCTCATCTTCATCAATATTTATTATATTATTACCCTCCTGTCTTGAAAATGCACTAGCTGCCTGCTGATCATTAGTCTTTACCTTCTTACTTGGCTGAATATCCTCATGCGGATCATAATCTTCACTCTCTGAACCATTGGAATTACTGGATGACCCACTACCTGAAGTATCCTTGGACTGATGTACACTAACTCCTCCCATCAAGTTGTAAGTCAATTGGACATTCTTCTCCTAAAGTCTACGAATTTGGAAGTCTACATACTTTCTTGTATGCTATATAATTGGCATCAACAAATCATCATTGCGTGTGGCCTCCTGCTTTGACCAATTGATTGTGAAGGGCATGTCCCTCTTCTCTTCATACGAACTTTGAGAAAGTCTTTTGTGATTCTCCTCAAGCTGATCTGGAATGTTGATCACTCTTGTTGATCTGACCAGATCCAAAGATAATTGGTAGCAACTTTTCTTTCTTATTTCTATGTCATCATATGCATCTATCCAGTGATCCTCGAGGTGTGGTTTGTGCTTGTATTTGCTCCTAAATTTATGTCTGACTGTGCCAAATGGATCAAAGTTACTGCTGCATCATTGTGGCACACCAAGTTGTAAGCCTGCAACTCTATCTCTAAATTTTCAGCAGCTTCTAATGACATGCAAGCCTCAAGCCTCCCAATGCTGATTGGAAACTTTGTTGTGGTCTTTTTCCTCTTTCTCTGGACTTTGTCGAATGCAACCAGCTGTCCTATTACATCCAACAACACCATTCTGTCAGTGGGGTATCTAGGCAATCTGTAAGGCAATGATGAGAAGCCCTCCACACGGATGTATGTGAATCTTGGAAATTGAATAAACCACTTTCCGTATTTTGTGACAAAGTTCATGGCCTCCTTCTACAATCTCCTGCATGCACTGCCTTGTAACAATCTAACAATGTGCATGGAAAAGGCATCATTAAACCTTCTATAATGGGATATAGCCTGCAAGTGTAGCTAATGATAGTAATCATAAACCTTGAACTGTCCTTCTCTATTTCCAACTCTCCCCTTGCAATTCAATCCTAGATATCTCTCACTTTTGGCAACCATATATATAATATATAAGCTTATGTAAAATGTTTTTGTTTCCTGCAAACCCTTCAATTGATCATCGATGTTGATGCTGGTCATTTCAGCCCAATCTATCATTCTTTTTCCACTTATAATTTCTTCAATGAAGAAGAACATCCAGGGCTCAAAATTTGCCAATTGTGGGCAGCCCATGATGCAGTTCAAAAACACAACCATATAGTTGATTTCTTGATGAAAGTCAGACTTGTGAAGTTTTTTAGGCACCTTAGTCACATGTGGCCTTGGTTGCACCAACCAGCTGTTGTTTATCACCTCCATACATTTCTCAGGTCCAACCAAATAAAGTTGAAAGGAAGACTCCTTGTCGCAGAATGTAGTAGTTTTGTATGAGGGAATGTCAAAAGCTTCTGCGATCGCCTCCTTTCTCAGATAGGTAAGTACTTTGCACTCTCTAGTCATAATACATCTCTTTTCATGATTATAATGCTTGGCACATTCTAACATCAGTTCTGGACACAGCATTGTTGGCAGGAAACAAGCAACTTGCACAATCCCGTTCTTCAACATTCACCTGATTAGATCCAATGGATTGGGTTTGTGCAAATTTTGCTGAATCTCTTCCATATTGGTCTTCCCTAGATTAGTGTCATAGAGGTTTCGCCACTTCGAAGTGATCTTCATTTCTGGCCACGTTCCCTTCATGTCACTCCTCATCAATGCTTGTCTGTCCTTCGCACTCATCCTTCACCTACACAAATGCTTTATGTCAAAATCTCGAAAATGACATTTAGTAACAACATAATAGTAACAAAACTTACATTTAATACATGCGGGATTATTTGAATGCAAGATTTCAATTTATCTCACCCCTCTACTAAAAAGAAAAAACAATAATGCAATTCTCGTGAGAATAAAATGTCCAAATGTCTCACTAACACACTTAGTTCCTATTTGCCCTTATCGGATCTGATCTCTTGATGGACCTACAATGATCTTATGTTGTAATCCTGTATGTGTTTTAATGGAGGGGAGGTCAATTTCCAAGTAATAGAAGGTGAGCTTTCTTAAACTTTCGAAGACTCCAGCCAAGGAAGACACTCTTAAACCTGCACTCAGGAAGCTTTGAGAACACCAGGTAGATTATGCAATATTAACTAGTTTAATATCCAAGCACCTATTCAGAAAGACCTCATAAGGATCCCCTCTTGCAGACAAAACTCATGAGCGTAGTCAGGTTTCTAAATGTTGATGCAGAAGGTGAAGCTCACTGTTAGAACAAATGATAAAACACCCTCGAATCCCTATCGTCTCACATAGTGAAATCACCTTTTCTAGAGGACAGTGCATACCACGCATGCTCAGAAAGTTGGCACTGTCATTCAATAATGTTCAAAAGATTTTGCCAGCATAAACAGTGCGCTCCACCTCTTCTACCTCATAAATGACATTACTTGAACTAAATCGTGGGGCTAAAAATAGGACAAGCCAATACTCAAAAGATACGCGTTTCAAAACTCCTACCAGGAATCCTAATTAATTCTCTATCCATGCGTTATTAAGAGTGCAGTGCCTATTTAATTGTATGCTAAGAATAGAACAGAGTCATTCTACACAAAATCATTCAATGATTCCTTCAATTAGTATCTTCATGTTGCCAAAGAGGTGACAGTATTACAATAGGTCTAAGGGAATGTTTGAGATCCCACCACATTTGGCCAAAAAGTATATTTTGCAAACCTAAGACTTATCTCCATACCGGTGGTCATTTCATTTCAACGTACATAATGCAAGAATTCCAGTGGACTCTCAAAAGTCCGTCCCTCCATGAATTTACGCAGATGCGCCATAAGTTTCAAGAAAACCTCACCATGCACTTAACCTTCGCCAAGACTCAAGTGATCAACGTGGAGTGAATGCTATACTTCACACATGACGTGATGCTGAGAATAGAGTTTATGTGATGTCCTACATAACTGCCAAAGGCCCATTAATAATCACACCATCCAAAGATACCACACTCAAATGGTCATTCAAGCCCACTGAAGACTAACCCAAACATGAAGAGTTCTTGACGAGTCATGAAGATTCGCTCAAGCAGTCATTTAGATTGTTGAGACAACAGGAAATCAAAAGCAATGCCACCAAGTAAATAAAGTCTACTTAGGCGGAGATCTAGGGGGGAGCAGGCATGTTGTGCAATAAAAGAACATCTCAATGTGGTGCAGGGTGATTGAAAACGTCCACCAGCGTGAGCATTTGAAATGAGTGCGCTTCATGTAAAGTTAGGGTATTCTATGCGTTGCAAGTCTTCTACCAACCAATAAATGGATTACAATATACCCCAATGACACCTACAAACTGCCTTGCCCAGACAAGAATCTCCGAACAAGACCATAGTCAGAAACACAAAATTCAGGGGTCCCCACGCTTGATGGGGCGATGTTGGACCATGTCACAACAGGTACAAACTCCCTCAAGGTGCTGGCAGTATTTGGGTTGCAAGATTGGAAGGGTCAAGGGTTGTAGTTTCTTCTCTGCCCTGAGGATCAATCTAGAAGGGTTTCCTATATTGTTGATTGGTCTGATATTGATTTTGGTAAGGCAAGTATTTCTCCATACTTACTAGCTGATTTAGAATGGTCTTTAGTGTATTTTCAAGCACTGGGGAATTTTGGGTTTGACCTAAAATAGTAGTCCCTTGGGCTTCTTAGTATCTTATTGCTAGAATAGGTGGGACAACATCTAGAGGAGGTACTACCATTAGCATAGATGGCTGGATTTTAGGGAAAATGGGTAAGGGAGGCCTTGGGGTTATCTTCCTTGCTTGAATAAGGCAGTTTTCTACTCTAGCAGCAAACTCAGAAGAATTTGGAAGGGTGGTTCCTCCAATACACTAGATCAATACAAAAATTTTACTGTTCAAAGCTTTAAGATAAAACAAAAATGCATGCCTTGGCAGGGGTTTTACTGTTGCAAGAATTCTATCCCAGGTTCTTTGAAATCAGTAATTAAAATAAGCCATGTGTTTGTGGGTTTCCCTTTTGATGGTGCTCAGTTACTCCAGCAATGAGAGATGATCAGATTTGTCTCTGAAGTACTTTTGGAATCTGTCTCCCAGTAGATCCCATGATGTTATTGAATTTTTAGCAAGTCCTCTGAACCACTGTAAGACTTTCCCTTTTAATGAAGCAGCTAAAAGTCTAATTGCCACATTTTCTTGGGTGACATTGTGTACGAAAAAAAGGGTTACCACATTCTGAATGTGCTAAGAAGCTATAGTTTGGTCTTCTCTGATGAAATATGGCAGTCCTTTAAGGGCTACAACTAGAATATCATCATGCTGAGCAAGTTGTAGTGGGTTGCCTCTGTTAAAGGTGACAAATGTGTACTACCTAGCCATTATGGGTATTTGAACTATTAGCACTAGACTTCTACTTCTTTGTATTGAAGTTGGAGGTGTGGATTTTGATCTCCTTATTGAATCTGTTGCTTTGCTTACTGATCTCCCTCTCCTTCTTGGAGAGGATAGCTATAAATATTCAAAAGGATTAGAATTGGATCTAGTTTTCATAAGCTGATAAAACTAACCTTGATGCAAGACCAGAGAAAATGAGTCACCAGGTATACTATAAAAGCCTCTAAAGGATAGAATACTACTGTATATACCAAACCAATAGCTATGAGGGTACAAAACTTCTCTGAAATCACTTTTAGACTCCCATCGAGCGTGCCAAAAACTCTTGTCAATCAACTATGCACCCTACTAAGCTCACAAAAAAAATTAGCTACCTATTGAAACATGGAAACCCTCTTAGATTGTGGGTGATTTATTTCAAGAGGGAATCTCCAGAGTGAGATGGTTCTCCTTATAATTTTCCTAATCTAATTGATTTGTAAGGGAAAAGGGATAGGAAGATATGCTGAAATAAATAACTGAAATATAATCTAGGTGATACATAATCATATCTTACTCACAATTAGACCACTGAGCTTTGATCTTCACAACATTTCTTATTTTACCCAATTCATAAATATTTTGCATGAGGGTTTGATTAAACACAACATGCAACCTAAATTAAGCAAAAAACTGCATATCTTATTACAAAACCAAGATAAAAGTAGAGGATAAATGCTTATCATAGTGTTATATCAAATTAGTTCTGCAAAAGAGAGGCAAGATAAAGGAAAATTGTTGCTCTATGGGTAAAAGTGCAAAGTTGTGTCACGCTTTTATAAAGGAAATAGCCAACACTGATCCAACTTTTAAACTTGAATCACTAAAAAGTGACATATATGTTTTGAATTTTGAAATGATGTAAACTAATAATATATTTATTTTTTAGTATATTTTATGTTTGTATTTTTTTGAAAACATTAAAAAATTATTTTAATATAGTTTTTAATAAATTGACACTATAATGCTGAAAAATGAAGTTACATGAGACATCAATCTTTATATAGTAAATTTTATTTTTTCTTCAATTTTTTTGTGTGTATTTATAACTTGAAATTTTAGTGTCTGGATATTTTTTCCAATTTTGATAAATACATATTTTTAAATAAATATTAAAATGTGTGTGTATTAAAACGTAGTTGTTTCCATTCGACGTCAACTTTCATATTAACTATTTATCTTAAACAAAAAATTATACCATCTTGATATAGATTCTTTTCTATAGTGTATCATTTTTTTTCAATTTTTAAAAAAAGTTTTACTATTTTTCCTTGACATGGTAATGAACCTAATGTTTTGTGCTGATAAACCACTTTGAGTAAAAATAAAAAGGAAAATATAAATAATAGGTAAACTATATATATATATATATATTTGAAAACTAAACTTACAGATCTACAAAAGGGTATTTTTACACGAGTAGAAGTTGTTGAAATATCAAAATTTTTAAATAATTTTATTTTTTTGGTAGATTGACATCATTGTGGTGCTACATATGAATTTAGCTAACAATTTTAGTTAGCTAGAATGAATCTTACAAGATCATATGTTTGACCAAAATTAATTTTTAGTTAGAAATACTTAAATTCACTTGTGCTAATAAGCTGGCTGAAAGTGTGACACAACTTTGTGCTTTTACCCTTATATCTAAAGGAATAGTGAATACAATGAAATGAGTACAACACTCTCGATGTGAGAGGAAGACTCTGGTATCTCTGCACATTGATCTCTACTCTTTGCTATAAAAACTCTAACTGGAACTGGGACTGCTGAAAAGAAAGGGATATCTGAGATATGTGCTTGAAATCTATCTTCCCTTGAAAGCTAGAAAAAAGCTCCTAAAAATAGACTGCCAGTCCATTTTTGAGCTACTCAGAAAACCACAAATAAAATCCCTCCAGAAGAGTACAAACTCTCAAATCATGATGCCAAAAGGCTCACTGATGTGTCCCCACCACAAATATACTTTCTTCTGCCCATGAGATCTCAAATTTTGTCCCTATCTACCTCTAAATAAAATAAATTGAAAAGAATATCTGATTTGTCTTATTAAGCTATTAACCGCCTAAAAATAGTTAAGTTTTAAAAGCAATTTATAATTGATTGCTTTAAAACTAACTTGACAAGACTTCGCATCTTTAATCTATATCATGATCGATTTATTTTTTGCAAAAAATAAAACCATATGGCTTATAATTTCACCATTTTGTTATTACAACACTTGATTTTCTCAATAAAAATCATAAAAATAGTATCAAGGGATCATATGATATCTGCAAAAAATAAAACCCCCTATTGGCTTGTCTTGACATGAGTTGGTGATCTATGTGGCACAAATGGCATGTGAACTTGTCTCTCATGAAAGGTTGGCATATATCCTATGGTATGAACTCCTTATCTCCACATGGCATATTGCAATGTGACTTAGTATGTCTAGAGTCATTAAAATCAAGAGGGAGCCATGCTCGATCTCACTAAGTCACAAGACTTAGGCACCATGGTGAACACATAATATCACAAGGTATTAATTTGGGTCACAAAAGGAAAGAAATGAATGTGACAAAATGTCAACATTTGATTAGGGAAAAAAGAGACCCTAAGATCAAAACATGTTCACCCTATCTTGTCGGGCTCATTTTCCAATCTCATTTTTGACAACAAGGGCTCTGGCTAACAATGAAGCCCTAAGGTTTCATGCTCGAAAATCTGCTTCATCCTATCATTTCGGTGCTTGACCCTATGAATCTCCTGGAGATTTTAAAGGTAACAAGCTATCTAATGCATATACACTCTTTTTTCTTTGTTTCCATTCATTTTTCTCTAAATCTCTAAGGTGAAAAGGCTCATGGAGCCACGATCTGTGTGCACTTTCTAATGAGCTTGTTTACTTTTATTTCTTTGTCACTCTTCCTCTATATATGGCCGTCATTATTGCATTTCTGAGAGAGAAATGAAACAAAAGGAAAGACATTTCAGACATGCACTATCATACCTTATCTCCATACACAGGTAACATTTTTTTCTCTATCTCTATATGTTTCATTTCTGCAACATTCTGTGTATTTGGTGTTCTAAACCCGCAGCTACATTTTCATTCTGTTGTAGCTATGTTTAGGTTGATGAGAATGAAATAGGTTTTCTAGAGCATTTTCAATCTTGGCTGTAGCTCTAAATCTCATCTCTGAACATTTCAGCTGAAATCTTCATATTTTTTTTAGAGCCCCAAAATGGGTATTGTCTTTCTATGGTTTGAAACCCTAGTATGGTCGTGGTAGCATATACATTCTATCCTATTCATTTTGTGTTGGCTTAGAAACCCTAAATGAGTTTGAACAAAAAACATTTCTATTCCTTTTGTAGATCTAGTCTTGATTGTAGCTGAGCATTTTGTGTACTCCCTTCTTTCAACAGCTCAAAACCCTTATTGTGACTTTATATTTGTGTGTTCATGGCTATGGCTGTAGTAATACATTCTTATGAACATCTGGTGGTTGAAGTGGTCAATCTGTAAACTATCACTCCTTTTCTTTTGTATCTTGTGGGTATACTTTATGGGCTATGATATTTTGCACAATATCCATCATTCTTTGTATTAGAAGGGCCCTTTGCTGTCACGACCTAATGGATTTGATCTATATGATATGTTTTGTGCATTCTCCATTTGATTCATCACTATATTTGTTGTCTGGCAGATGATACTCGATATTTGGATATGACAATCCATTTAATCATAGTTTTGTAATCTCTTTGCATTATTGATATATTCCTTCAAAACAATCTCATATTCGTTCACTACTCCTATAGATGCTCTTTATTCTGATGCATTTGAGGTCCCTAATTTGCATTGCAGTTACTTCACCCTATAGCATATACGTATCTCATTTCTATATTATTATTGGATGTCCATGAACTTTTCATTTGTATGGTTCTACAGTCATGGCAAATACACTTGGTATTTATTTCACATGTCATTATGAATGACAATGGTTTCTTCCTTCTATATAATGACAGATGAGATATTAAAATAGTTTGACTATTATTTAACTTTGTGACAAGATGTTTTCTTAATAACACATGATATCATGTTAATGTTATCAACTATATACAATTTAAATCTTACTCAATGGAAATAATATTTTCTCCCCTTTGTAGATGGCAGCTTTGAATGTTTTGAATCATAGAAAATGAACACTTGAGTTAATCATCAGGCCACGACCTACACAGTTACATCATTGATTAAAAAAAAAAAACCTTGAGACATAGGTATACCACATGATATATACATGTTCTCTTTCTCCTGTAGCACCTATATGGGATGAAGATAACAGCCAAGTTGAAATGTATGATGTTCTGATAGATAATTTGCAATCTTTTCCTCTCATTCCACACACCTGTATACTCATGAACTTATGATGGCATATAATGATTCCTTTCTCTACTCATAACTATGGATAAATATTTTCATGGCATCTTTGTCTACTCAGTTCAAACTATAACACAGTTTGGCTTTCATGTTGCAAATATTTTATTGCTATAACAACATATCACCAACAGTTATTGAAGGACTTTGATAATGACAACTTATGTATGGTTACTCCTTATGATGAATGTACCTTACTTCAACATGAAAGGGAAATGATAGCATATGATGTTCCATGTTTTGCTATCCACTTGCACTTTCAATTCATTTAAATAATGCATAAAAATGATACCTGTTTCTGATATTTCTTTGTGAGAAAACAATTAGGCATTGTTACATGATATGTCCATTGGCAACCTCTGACATTCAAATGATGAAATGTACTTGTTGTTCCATACTTGTCTAAAGCACACTATGAAAGATATAAAATGAAATAACTGTGAATGTCATTTTTCCTATGTCACCTGAAGTAATGATGACAACTGCCATGTGCATTAAATGCAGTCCCCTTTATAGTTTAGTTCATATCCATTGTTGCATTTCATTACTTGAACTATAACCATGACTATGTCCTAGAACATAAACCGATGCCTATGATTTCTTTTATTATTCCTTTAGTTTTCCATATAAATGTGAATAATGATTCTTTCTTTTTCCATTCATCCCTTCTGAGATTAAGGGGAAGTAGCATGCTGGGCTCAACCCTTGTGGGAGCCCACTTGACACCACATGTTGAATGTTTTCAATCAGCTACATGACTTATCCTATACCTGCACATGAAACAAATAGATTAGAATAAAATAATGATGTTCCATGATTGTTTCTTTCTTGATTCCTTCTACATATGGATAATGTTCATTTGATCAATGCATTATAATCAAAGTATTATGTCTCTTCTAATAGGATATAGGATTTTCATAACCGGAGCTTCTAATGAGACCCTTCCCACATTTTTGCAGGTTCATGTCGACATCAGGAGTAGGACAAGAGACAACTTTGAAGATCGACAACCCTTAAGGCAATGATGGCTATGAATTTCCTTTTCTATTCATTAGATGCATAGTATTTTCTTTATATCTACATATGTTTAGCTATAACCCACAGTTTGTGTGGGACATCTGATATGTCATTATTTCTTTCAATGTAATGCTTATTCTTTTATGTATTTCAACTTGTAAATGAATAATCATTGTGATGAATGAAATACTTATCTCTCTTGAATGTTCTGCAATGCAATGAATGATCTGAAATCTTTTCCTCCTTTTTGAACAACTGAAACATAATAACTATGCAACTAACTCATAATAGAAGAATGTTAACCCTTACTCAAAAAATAAATTTGTCACATCTGCTCAGCCAATTTTGAGCTGTGGTAAAAAATGGTAACAATGGTTAGTTATTATGTATAATTTGACATTTAATGCTTTAATCATAGCATTATACATGCATAGTGAAAGCTATTCACTAACGAGATATCTTGGATTATGTAATTTTCTATTTTATTATATTCTGGAAAAGAATAACATGCTTAATGTTTGTGATGATGATAATTCACTTTTGTTTAACTCTTATTTGGATAATAATGATGTATTCTAATTATCAGTTAAGATGAATACTTGTGTTAAATTATGAGCTTTATGGAATGTGATATTACAAAAAAATTTGAATGGTATGGAGATTTTCCATATTCACTACACCAACCTTTCTCTAGTCAGCCCTCCCTTCACAAAGAGTGTACATTTTCCTGTATATGGTATTTGAGCCACTCCATAGTGATTTGGAATATATGGCTAGAATGCATTCATATTTCAACCCTTCCTCTATCAAGATATTTCCTCGTCTTCTTGACATTATTCAAAACAAAAAACTATATCCTACTAATGTTTAATGCTAGCACAACTATCTTCATCCCTAACTGATTGTGATTTCATTGAGATCCATGCTAGCATGTTTCCTCTTCAATGATTTGCCTAAGCATAGCCTAGCTATCATAATCTTGATGAGTAGGTGATCCTAAATCACTTACACTCCTCATTCATGCACTCAATTATTTGTACATCACTAATGACATAATCTATAATCATTCTACATTTATTCCACTTTTATGAGTCGATCTCCCATCTAATTTGAATTTTATTCTTTGTTTCCTAATCCCCTTTCACATAACTAGAGCATATCCTTGCTAGAAACCTTTAATTCATGCATTAATTTTCCCCTGCTTCTATTCATTTGGTAGCCTCTCCATCTCAACCTCATCCCACTTTCTCTTTCCTCTCAGTTCTATCATCTAAACTCCCCACTTCCTCCCCTCTTTGACCATGAAATATGTCCTCAAGAATCAACAGGTTCACCTCCAATCCTAGAAATAGGAACAACTAGAGGTTGGACAATATGATTCATCAAAGTTATCTCATGTGTTTGATATTGACTGTCCCCATGTCAAAATTTCCATTATATGTGTTGTTTCCAATGCTCTGCTACTTGAATGTCCCTAAATTCTACTCTTCTCAAAGGTGGTGCATCTATATTATTATTGAACATCATGGATCTGGTCCAAGACATAGATTTCATCAAGCTGATAGATTTCATATATATTCATGAATATTTAGTCACCACAAATAAGTTGAAGTTTGCACTAGATAACTATGACATGTATGTGGATAAGGCTCTACTTCAAATTCTATTCATGTGAGATTTAGTCCACAACTCTCCTATGATCACTTGCATTTACCATACCCTAAAGTGAGTGTGAAAATGCTCTCAACACAACACTAGGCATGCACATGTTGCAATTGGTGTTGACATTGGACATCAAAATGAAAGAGGTCTTTAGTGCCATCCATGTCCTGTGTATTCATCCATTGGACTAGGTGGCATGCCCCTTGTTTGTGGCCCTTCCAATTCTACTTCTTGTCTTTGTTGGAAAAGGATCCAATTATAGTGGGCAAAGAAGAAAATGCAGACTAAGAAAGCAAGGAGATAGAATAATTTATTTTTACATTTACATTTAAAAATGTTTTCATACAAAAAATTAGAGCTATGGTTCTATATTTACTCCATACAACAATTTTAGAACTCCCAGAGATAATTGGGTTGATTCTATGCAAGTTCAAGAGTTCCTGTCTATGATAATTTCTAGAGCTCTATCCACTATTTAGATTCTAGAGTTTCAAAGCTTTCTACTTCTTATGAAATTCTTAGTGTTGCCTCTACAAACTTTCAAAGATCTATTCTCTATCCAATATCCTTTGCTGTTGCATGTTCTTCTTCACCTAACTATGTACCTTATGAACTAAATATTCTTTTGTTCATTTTGTGTTTTGTCTTTCTTGCCTTTCCAAAAATTACTGCCCAATTCAAAATGACCTAGCAAAATTAATTTGTTGCTAGAATTCATTAACTAGGATAGTCGATGTCAGACCAACAAATGAGGGGAAGGATCCCAATGGATCTTTTGATGGTTGCAACAAATGTGGTAGATGGCTGCACAAGATTAATATTTCCAACACTCCCCATTAATCTTGAGAATTTGTGCTCTTTCATGTTTGGAGTTGTTTTGTCATTCTAAAATGGTGGTTTTGGAGCTCTTTTGTCTTCTTGGAATTAAATTTCTAAAGCTCTGCCTTTCCTGATTTGAAGTTCTAAAACCATCCTATCTACACCTATTCTATGTTTTGAAGTTGCCCTACCTAGACCTGTTCAAAGTTTTGGATATGTCTAAGATTGTCCTTCCAGAACTAAATGTTCTAAATTTCTCTTGAGATTATCTTTTTGGAGATGCACTTCCAGAGTTGTTTCCTTTCTGAAGCTGGGTCTTTCTAGAGCTGTCTTTCTGAAGTTCATTTCCAAAGTTGTCCATGATGCAAGACCTATCTCTTAGGCATTCAAAAGAATCTTTTGACAATGCCTTAGTGAAAATATCAGTGAGCTATTACTCTGATCCACAGAACTAAAGTCAAATTTCTCCATGCTCTACCAACTCCCTTATGAAATGGTAGTGGATGTCAATGTGCTTCCTTCATCCATGGAAGACATAATTCTTTGTCAAGGCTATAGAAGACACCTTGTCACAAAATATAGTTGTACCATCTTTTTTTTGCTCATTCAAGTTTGCATGAATTCTTCTAAGCCAAATAGCCTAACATGTTATTGTATTTGTTGCTATGTACTGGGCTTCTTATTTGATGCCCATTAAATTGCTCTTGAACCCTTGTGGAACACATATCCTAAAGTGCTCTTCCTTTCATCTACACTTCCTTCCCAATCATTGTCCATGTACCCAACCATCTCAAACTCATTGGAGGTGGTATACATAATACTATAGCATTTCGTGCCATTAACATACCTCAAGATTCTTTTCCCTGCTTTCTAGTGTATGTCTTTAGGTTTCTCCATGAACCTAGAAGTCAGACTTATTGCGTACATTATATTAGGTCTAGTAGCTATCAAATACATGAGGCTTCCAACCATCCTCTTGTAGAGGGTTGTGTTACCACTAGTGTTTTTGTCCTCTTTGCTTAATTTTAAACCTATTGTTGTCCATGTCATGGCAGGTTTGTTGTCCAACATTCTAAATCTTTTCAAGATTTATTTGGCATAATTAGTTTGTGAAATGAAGATGTCATGCTCTGTTTGTTGGACCTCTATGCCTAGGAAATATTTAATCTAAACTAGGTCTGTCATTTCAAACTCATTTTGCATTGCCTCTTTGAAATCAACAATGAAGAGGTAACTATTCCCTATGAAAATCAAATCATCTACATACAAAATAGTAGTAAGAATTTCACCATTGGTTGCTTTGATGTAGATCATGGGCTCAGTACCACTTTTTCTAAAGCCATTGCTTAGTATGTACAAATCAATTTTGTTGCATTGTGCTCATGGTGCTTGTTTAATCCCCTAGAGAGATTTTTAGAGCCCTTACACTTTGTCTTCATGTCTTAGGACTTCATAGTCAAGTGGTTGCTCCACCTACATCACTTCTTTCAACACTCCATTCAAGAAGGTTTACTTCACATCCATTTGAAATACTTTCCATTTGTGCTAGGCTACAATTGCTAGGACTATCCACACACTTTCTAGCTTTGCAACTGGTGCATACGTCTCATCATAGTCTCTTCTAAGTTGTTGTTTGTAACCCTTGACAACTAGCCTTGCTTTATGGCTCTCAACCTTACCTTCAGTAGTGCATTTGGTCTTATAGACCCACTTAACTCTAATGATATGTTTACCCTTGGGTAAAATAGTTAGCTCCCATGTCTAATTTCTTTCTATAGCATCCAACTCTTCATCCATGGCTTTACATCATTTTTCCTCTTTCATGGCTTTCTAAAAATACATTGGATCACTATAGGAAAACAAAGCAAAATATAAATTTTCATCAAAAATAGCATACCTTGTGATGTCATAAATTTCCCTCATGCTTCTTATTCTTCATGGCATCAATGATGGAAGTGTAGGGTCCTAATTTCTAGAGCTACTTGACTGCTGGATTGATTAAGAAGACTAAGTGTCAGAATGTTCACCCTGTTGTAAATTTCTAGAGGTGTTTCTCTGCTAAACAGTTTGTTGGAAAGAGACACATTGGAGCTTCATGATTGTTGTCATTGATGGCAACAAAGTTCATCCCACACATCTGCAGGACATAGTGTGCCTATACCGGAAGTCAGATTAAAGAGTGTTGTGGTCCGGTAAGCAAGAACAGAGTGTTGTGGCAAGGTCCGACAGTCAGGTCCGGATCTCTCAGAGGAAGTATCTTTGGAAAGTGTGGACTTGGGAAAGTCAAGAGGAGTACCTTGACAGATAGAATCCAGGAATTGAGCCTCCGGTGATGAAAGAGTGAAGAGATATGAGGATTCAAGTATTGGAGTCCTGTTTGGCAGTGTAGACAGAGGAAGAACTGACCGACAGAGCATCAGACATTATTCCGGATGAGATGTTGATGGTGATCAAGATTATTAAGGTATCATTCATGATTGACTAACATGATTGATGACTTCTATAATCATCTCTTTGATCTGCATTACTTGATAAGTAAGGATTCAGCTGACAGATCAGAGTTTGGATAAATATTGACTATTCCGGATGCTGACTAGAAAGTGGATGAAATCCTTGGTATATATATATATATATATATATATATATATATATATATATATATATATATATATATATATATATATATATATATATATATATATATATATATATACACAAGATTAATTTTGGTATGAAGATATATGTTGTGTGTTTTGGTGTGCAAAGAAAAGCAGAAAAATAGTGTGAAAGCAAAAAGACAGGTCTAGTATGTGACAAGTCAACAGCACCAAAGAGAGGAAGGATGAAGTGCAGTAGATCAGTGTATTGAACCTAACCGGAACTGAACCTCAGCATATGTGGATGCTTCTCATCAGTTCAAGGATCTTATTATTCTTCTTACAACTTGTAGACAGTGAGTCTCTTGTAGGCAGTGAGCCCTAATTGGCAAGTGTCATTTTGTATTTCTATTCTTCTAATAGAGAATACAATCTTGGGTTAATCACCTCATGGTTTTCTCCCTTAACAGGGTTTCCATGTCAAAAATATTGTGTCATGTGTATTTCCATTTCATGGTCATGTTTGCTTATTTGAATTGATGCTACATTAATTGTTAAGAAAGTTTAGAAAGTAGAAATAATTAAGATAACTGATTCACCCCCCCCCCCTCTCAGTTATCAACACAGTTCTAGAGCTGCTGCTATGCTCAAAATTTCTGGAGCTCCTTCTTTGTGAATTGTTACCTTGTTAAAAAGTTTTGGAGCTCCTGACTTCCATAACTTTGTCATCCTGTATTGTTGTCCACCATTCCATCCCATGATTCATTTTCAATGAATTCAACATCCCTATTGATCACCACTTTCTTCACGTGTGGATTGTACAATTTGTAGGCTTTGGATTCTTCACTATAGCTTATGAAAATGCATTTTCACCTTTATCATCAAATGTTTTCCTTTTCTTTTCTGGCACAAATGCATATGCCACACACCAAAATATTCTCAAGTGATGTACACTCCATTTGCATTTTGTCCATGCTTCTTGTGGAATCTTGTCACGAACAACTTTTGTGGGGCACCTATTCAATAGGTAGAATGTTGTTGCTATAGCTTCACCCCAATAGTTATTAGACAAACATTTTACCTTCAACATGCTTGCTACCATCTCTATGATGGTTCTATTTTTTTGTTCAACCACTGCATTTTGTTGTGGAGTATACCTGGCTGTGAATTGTTTCTCAATACCTTCATACTTACAAAAAATCAATAAACTCTTTGGAGATATACTCTCCCCCTTTGTCTTTTCTAAGGACTTTGATATAGTGGTCGATTTGCTTCTTAGCCAAGGCCTTAAACACCCTAAACTTTTCATATGCCTATGATTTGTTCTTCAAAAAATACACCCAGGTTTTTATACTATAGTCATCTATGAATGTCATGAAGTAAATATTTCCACCTAGGGTTGGGGTCTTGATGGGATCACACAAATCTGAATGCACTAGCTCTAATGATGCTCTTTCTCTCCTAGAATACCCTAATTAGAAGTGTTGCCTATGTTGTTTACCTAGGATGCATGCTTCACACTTTCCATCGGGCTCTACAATTGTTGGTAAGACCCTAACCATGTCTTTTCTAACTAAAATACTTAAACTGGAATAACTTAAATGCCCATACCTCAAATACCGAAGCTTGGATGGTTCTTTGATTACTGTTTTGAAGGCTGATTGTTGCAGGCCTATTGACTATGCTAGGATTTGTATTTTGAAGGGAAACATTCGATTCTTTGTCATTTGAACCACTACAATAACTTTCTTGCTTCTGTCCTTGTCATAGATGATGCATTCTCCTTTCTCCATCAAGACTCTATAATCATTTTGGACCATCTTTCCAATGCTCAAAAGGTTATGTTTTATGCCTCGGGCATAACACATGTTATGGATCAGTCTTCTTTCACCATGATTGGTTTGAATACACACTATGCCTCTGCCCATGATTGGAAACTTCTCATTATTCACCATTTTAATTTCAGACTTGATGCTATTGTCTATGGAGGCAAATAAATTTTTGTTACCACTCATGTGGTTGCTACAAGCACTATCCAAATACCAAATCTCAGTGCTGTCATGTTCTACAAGGTTGCATACAATAAAAACTTGTGACTATTTTTCATTTTCATCCTTCTTCTCATTTGCTACATTGCAATTTTGACTCCCCTTGATCACGTTGTTTCTTTCAGCATTCACTTGCATAGTGACCATACTTGTGATAGTAGTAACATTGCACATTGCTCTTATCATAACTCTGATTTGAGCTTCTATTCTTTTTATTGTTTTGGAAGTCTGATTGGGAGGTACTAGCCTCCTTTTGACTATTTGAGTCTCCTCTTCTGGAGTTACTTCTACCTCTATCCCTTTGACCTCTTCCTCTGTCATTTATTCCTCTTCCCATGCCTCTAACATTTCATTGGGCTTTGAAGGCTTGCTCTAGGGAAGGAGCGGATCTATTTAGCCACTGCTCATGGGTTTGAAGAGAACCCATCAACTCATCAACTGTCATTTTTGAGGGGCCTTTTGCATCTGCAAAGACAATAACCATTGGGTCAAATCTAGAGGGTAAGCATCTAAGGATTTTTTCAATAATCCTCTGTTCTTCCATGGTTTCTCCATTTACCCTCAACCGGTTAATCAAGATGGAAACCCTTATGTGAAAATCTCTAACAGACCCACTTTCCTACATCTATAGGGTCTCAAAATCTCTTCTTATCAACTGAAGTTTCACTAGTCTCACCTTGTCAGTCCCCTTGTAATTGTTTTGAAGTATCTCCCATGCTTCTATCAAACCAAATGATTCTATCAAGGATGTTACTACATGCTTATATAAATAAAATATGATGGTGATGTTACAATATTAGATGAGTCAACATCCAATTAAAATCTAGCAATAGATCAATACATTAGTTTGGTTATGTTTATTGGCATGGTTCTTTGACAAATTCAAACTAAAAGACTTCAATTTTATTAATTTTGATAAATTGAACAATATTTTTTTGACAATTTATATATTTTTACAAAATGTCAATTGAAAGGTAGTTAATTGAAAGGTAGTCAATTTGAAAGGTAGTTAAATGATCAGTCACAGTCAAATTCCAGGGCTTTTGTTGACCTTACTAAAAAAAACCACAATATATATTTATCACGATTTATGAGATAATTAAGTATAGGTTCCACTTTTGGAGAACAGACAAGATATTTAAGCCCTGATAATCGGGACAACCACTGAGCGGGACTTACTAGACTTTTCTCTAGTTTATTCCGTCCATATAACACATCGTCCAGCCAAAACTAGTCTTCTTGTAAATTCCGGTTATTCATTGGTCTTGTCAATTACGTGTTTATGAAGAGTCATTTCTTATTGGCAATTCCGTCCATATGATAAGCAATACGGTTGAAAGTAAATAATAATTATGATAGATTTCCCCGTAATATTAAATTTGGTATATTAGTTTAAATTGTTTATAAAAGATACGTTTGCGTCGACATTTGGTAAGCTAGATTCAGAATAGTATTGTACAGAGGAATACGAAATGGAAGTCCATCCATCGAATTTTAGATTGCTGTGTACGGTTTTGCTAGTGATGGCTTATCTTTTGGAGGGAGACTGTGCTTTAGGAGTTGGCGGGCATAGTCAGAAGCCATCGATTCTGAGGAAGAATCGACTGCATGGTAGTTTTCTGAAAAACTTAAAGAGATCTCGAATCAATAATTCTGATGTTTCAAGTATAAGTTCGTACGAGACACACAGCTATACCCAGGTTATAGACCATTTTGGATACACGCCAGAAAGCTATCAAACCTTTCCCCAACGATATTTCATAGACAAGTCTAATTGGGGAGGCGCTCAAAACAATTCTCCGATATTTGTATGGTTGGGTGAGGAAGCTGAAATCACTAACGCCTTAGACATAGGCATCATGGTAGATCAGGCTCCAAACTTCAAAGCTCTTGTGGTCTACATAGAGGTAGTATATTAGTTTCTCATTATTTCCGTATTCTCTGCGTGTTATATTACAGAACAAGTTGAGTAGACTCAGTCATATTTTTTGGGCTTGCGCTTTCATAACTATGTATGTTATTAGGGCTAACTGTTGTAAGGTATGTAGCACCGATATTATGGAACATCAATGCCATTCGGGGGAAAGGAGGCGGCGTACGCAAATGCGAGCACAATGGGTTATTTCACATCCACGCAGGCCTTGGCCGATTATGCGACAGTCATTGTCGAATTGAAGAAAACATTAAACGCTGAGAATTGTCCGGTCGTAGTGTATGGTGGATCCTATGGTGGAAGTAAGTAGGGTTTCTTTCACATGAACAAAGATTCTCTGTTGGAAGTCAGTGGGATTGAGTCATTGAAATGGTATTGTGCAGTGCTAGCTGCTTGGTTTCGCCTCAAGTATCCCCACATAACAATCGGCGCCCTCGCATCATCTGCACCTATCCTTTTCCTCGACGGCATCGCTCCCGCTGATGGTGCTTACAGGGTTGCCACAAACGTTTTCAGAGTATGTTCATTAATCTCATTGAGCTTAATCTCACCATTATTTTCATTAAATTTGACTTTCAAGAATATGGTGCAGAATGTAAGCGACATCTGCTACAGAAGAATTAATGAATCGTGGGATATGATGGACAAAATGGACTGGGTAAAACTGCGAAATCTATTTAACGTTAGCCGGTAAGTAGCAATAACGCCATATGAACCTTTCATTCAGCATACTTGTAATCAAAATCTGTTGACCGGGTATGACTTGTTGGATATTGGATGTTGTTCGCATGTAAGGATTTGGAGCTATATTTAGGATTACCTTTTCTTTTTATCGTATCTTTTATATGCATTGGAACGAGTTTAGTTTTTGGTGTTTTATTTATTATTTTAAAATGGCATTAACTGCTCATTAAATCTGGATGGGAAATGCATGTAAAAAGCAGTGTAGTTCAAGTTTTATTTAGTTGTTTATTTGGGGGCTGTAAACTGTATAAAAGGATTGCCCTGTGTTGTTTGTAGAACATCACAGACAACACAGAATTATTTCCGGCAGTTATAATGTAAGCCAAAAGAACATTCATTGTCTGCAATTTTCAGATGATAATACACAGAGATTTTCTGCATATGCTGATCACTATGAATTGTGTTTTTAATTTGGCTGTAAGTAGTTTATTTTATTGAACGAGTATATGCTGCATGTAAAACTTTCTTTTCTGCTTTTGCAATTATTTTTCTGTTGGTTTAAGTAAAGGCTTGGTTTGAAAATCTTCATTACTGCAGGAGGGAGGACCTGTACACATGTCTTGAAAAGATGTACCTTATAGCACCACAGTACGATCTTGAACAAGTTATAGTAAAAGAAGTAAATACACTACCCTAACCTTCTCGCCATACCAATTTTACTGCTTATTAACTTTCTTATATTATGCAACATGGGGTTAATGCAGATCTGTAACGCCATCAATAGCCTACCGGAAGGTACAGACACTGTTAACAGGATACTTGCTGGAGCACATGCTGCAGCAAATAACTTATTCGGAGTCCTATGCTTTTATCCGGGTCCATTCATTCCTATCAGATCAGGATGGGACTGGCAGGTTTCTGAGAATTCTTTCTTTTATTAGAACGAAATGAAATCAGGTTGCCCATTTAACAGCTTTTCTTAATCCGCAGACGTGCACTGAAATGGTGTTTCCATGGAGCAATCTCCCTGGCAAGACAATGTTCCCGTATATCCCTTTTAATATCGATGTATATTCCAACCAATGCTACCTTCAATACGGAGTCCTGCCACGCCAACACTGGGCAACAACTGAATTCGGAGGACACGTATGTATATTTTAATCTACTATCGAATTTTGCCGAAAAATGTTGTAGTGAAGTTATATCTCAGTCATATTTTAGTTACAGTTAAACAGACACGACAATTTGGTTTGAGATTGATTTTTATTAACATAGCCTTGGTTGTAACTAACTTGCAGGACATAAAAAGAGTGTTGAAAGATTTTGGAAGCAATATCATTTTCTCCAATGGGTTAAGAGATCCATGGAGCAGTGGAGGGTAAGTGAATCTTCTTTTCAGATTTCATCCCCATTAATCTTTGTATTACTTTTTACCTTGTTGCTGATTTAGTTAATTGGGCATGTTGTCAATGTAATTTCAGTGTGTTGGAAAATATTTCTGAAAGCATTGTAGCTATCGTCTCTGAAGAGGGTAAGTCGGTCCAGAATGTTTATTTATTTATTTTTCAATCAAATAGAAGCAGTATAAATCTTATAAGAATTGAATGTCACGCAGGAACGCATTGTCAAGACATTTACAAAGCAAGTGCTAGTGACGATCCAGTCTGGCTGAAAGAACAACGACAAAAAGAGATAATGGTCATCCAAAAATGGATTGATGATCATAAAAACTAAATAAAATTGTTTATTCATTGGACACTGTCTTTTCAATTTTCAAAAATCATTTAGAAGTGACTATCGGAGCTCTAATAGAATGATGCAGTCCAGAACCAAGACCCCAGTTAAGGGTTGTTGGTTCAGGCAGCTCACCCAAAGAGGATACGAAAATTTCAAGAACAAAAGAACAGAGCTCAAGAAAAATAATATTCAGATTATAAGGAGTTTACATTTTACTATTAAAATGCTAATGCATACATTTAATCAGTTGTTAACTTTCATCACTTACAATCATACTGTTCAAAACCTCTACCACAGCAAGATTCACTTACTGGACCATATCTATTAGAAAAACTTTGACCTGGATATCAGAACCACACACAAACAGACGGCTCTACCAAAAATCACACTTACTTTCAATTAGACATTACAAACATATTAGAACAAGGGATCGACTAAGAGAATGTTGGCATTAAATCTGAGTGATTTGATCATGAACAAGCCTGTACATATAGGTGTATAGTTTGAATCACTTCAGGAGTCGACTCATGCACTCAAGTAGTGGTGGCAAGAAGGTTTCCACCAAGTGGCAAAGGAGTGTTGACATGTATTTTGGATGAGTTTGATGGACTTTTCAAGTCGACACATAACCACCTAAGGTGACGTAAAGCCATGTGCAAATATATTATTTAGGCTAAGTAACTAATATCAATGTTTTTCACTAACAGCCCCCCTTAAGCCTAGCTTAGGTGGGTACAAGAAGAGATGGGTCCCAGCTACTAGACCTGGTGAGGTACTAATGTACAAAGTAATCTCTCATGAAGTGGAGATTAGATAGAAAATCCTATGGGAAAAAACCTATCCTCCAAAAGAGAGAAAAGATGCATGAAAATAAATTATACAAGTGAAGAAGTACTACTTCTTTCACTGGGTACAATATATGTTCCCCACATAGGAGAGGAAATGGTGGGTTTATGAGAGCCCCCATAATACATGTCCTAGTATAGTGAGGTTGGATGCTCGACAAAGGATGTAATGTAGATCCACGAACATTGAACAATGTTCTTCCCCTTAAGAAGAAATTAAACTAATTGAAGATGCATGATATCTCCCCATTCCGAATAGGAATGTGTAGGAGGATGTATGTATGTTCCTAAATCATGTTCACACTGATCCAAGGATGATGATGCCCATTTTTTATGTCTTCGAAGATTGCTTAGGTGTTCCCATGTTGATGTTGAAGGATGCCATAATCATATCAGGTGCATGCCTAATAGATGAAGATGATGACAATCCAGAACCATGTGTAGACAGATGTAGAGCATGAATATCTGAAGAGAATAGTGGTGGTACAACTTCATCAAAACTGTCATCAAAGAGAAGACTGATGTCTTCAATGTGTGCTTCTAAATTAGAAATGTGGGACTCTACAAATAGACAAGCAATGTTAGGTAGAAGTCTGTCCCAATTAGTAATGCTAGGAAGACTGATATATTTATCCTACTACAAGGAAGTATTGGAAGCTCTTGAAGAAGCGACTCTAAAATCTAATGAAGCAATAGTAATTGGTGTGATGATTTCCTCTATGTCAACTGAACATTCTGTATCTGTATCATGATGTGGGATGTTATTTGTGATCATAGCAGGATCATACAAAAAATGGACAAATATTTGAGTCTCCATATATCTCCCAAAGTTTGATCCATAATACATGTGGACATTCAATATCCATGATGGTATACAAAGCGGCATCTAGTATATGTAAACTGATTAATCTAACAAAATGATCATAAGTGTCACTTACCTTCTGAGATTGTTTACCTGGTTTAGGGATAATTCCATATGAATATGGCATGAGATTATGGTACCTGAGATGTTTCAGGATGCAAACACACCAGCACTTATAATTACCCTTTTTTAGGTTGATTACATAAGAGTGAGTATCATATCACATGATTAAGAACAAGTTAACTCCTTTAGACAATAAAATTAACACATTATGCAACCCCCTATGGTTCATTATTAGGTGACCCCCTAGTTTTGGCACTTTACAACTTAGTGTGTTTTACAGTGAAAATAGGTCCAATGCATTGGAAATTAGAAAACATTAACTTTTGAAAAAATGGTTCTCAATTTTAAGCTACCAATCAAAAGTTATTACACATTTAAGTTCTCATAAATGGCCTATTTTAATACATTTGCACAAAACATTTGAAAAAATGCACTCTGGCAAGATGAGCCTAGCCATCCAACCACTTGTTAGATGTCACGTCCCCATATTAAGACATTGTTTCAATTAAAGATTTAAACATCATGATAAGATGGAGAAGTCACCTTGCATGGTAATCACATATATAATAATATTATTGAAAAAAATATTATTTCATAAAATTAAAATATAATACTATTTATTGTATTTATGAATAATAAATATAAATACAATTATGATATTATCAATATATATATATATATATATATATATACAATTATGATATTATCAATATATATATATATAGCAGTTGTAGCAAACAATGTTGTTCAGTTGGCAACAGAGGTAAAGAAAACTAATTTTGGTTGTGAGGTTATAGTAATGTCCTTCACAAGATGAGTCTATACTCATAATGATATTTATGCAAGAAGTTCTAATCCGGAAGATTAACTTAGTGAAAATTGACTAAGTGTCAAATTGTCTCAAGTAGTGTAGTGTACCTATTTATTTTGGTCCGCATTTCACCGTTGTATCATATTTCCTCTTGTGGTTCTAAGGGGTTGATGTATATATATATAAATTATTATTATAAATTAATATATAGCAGTTGTAGCAAACTATATATATATATATAGATATATATAACCAAGTGATAAAAGAAAAGATATTAATCATTACAAAGGGTCGATTCCACATGCATGTCAAGGTGAGCATAAATAATTGAATTGAATTATTACATACCCCTTAGAGAGAAATCGTATACATAAGCAAAGCAATGGTAAATGATAGTTAATTACAATTGCCAAGTGAATTAGTTAAAGATATCAAGGGCAGTGGTCGCAAGGAAGAACATAAAATAGCTAACATATGCATAAGGAACAAACAACGATTATAATAAACAAAGGCAAGTAAATAAGACAAATTGTCAATAAGGACAAAGTGATTAAAAAAAGAATATGATATACTAGGGAGCATCAATTCTAGAGAGGCGATGGCATATGAAAATGCATAACTTTCCCAAGGGTCGGGAGTATAAAAGGAAAATCCCCAAGCGATCCAAAGAGATGGCAAAAAAGCAGCATTAGATCACCATTGATCAACACTCATAAATATATAGGCATTGAATTGGTCAGCATCTTGGCATCATCGAAGGAGATAAAACATCATCTGGACATCATCACCCAATCAGAAAAACAATCATTCATCTCTCAATATTAAACCAAGAAGGCAAAACCAAGAAATTGGTAATTGATCCACTCTTATATATTAAATTTGAGTATACCAAAATCGCAGGCTAGCATTTAAGGCATATCTCTTTATCATTATAGCATCTTACAATCTTTAGTTTGCCACCAATCCATTATTATATTTGGAGTAAGTGCAACAAGCTACATAAAGGTATGTAAACTCTATCTTGTAAGTTATTTTCCAAACTAAGCAATTGAATTGTTTGAATATAATATAGGAATGTTATTAAAATGAGGAAATCATCATGTAAGATATGATAATATATAGAACAATTAATAGTGAGAAATAATCATATATCTTAGAGTGAAACCAGGCTACATGATTATCATAACTACTAATGCGTGAATGAATATAGAAATCTGACCATAAATTAGAAGCTGAAACATGTTAAGAAGTTATCATAGAAAAATAAGCAAATGATATAGTAAGTAGATAGAATAGGATGAATTCACATATGAATAACTGCTATGTTATCTTAATCAAGTAGAATGATCATAGAAATTTTTATCATATAAATGAATACATGGAATAGATGGAAATATAATATTATGATCATAATTATGATTAAGGCATGTGAGTGCCTATATGATGAATGTCATTCCTATAAGGGAGTAAGTTAGATATTACCAAATAATATAATCAATGAAATAGTAAAGATAAGTCTAAGTATAATCAGGGAATACCTGGGATGAGAATAAAAGCCTCATCATTAATCCACCTACACACTCTATAAGTATGAGATTGGTGGTTAGGAAAGTGGCTAGAGTCTAGCACTCGAGCTAGCAAAGTATCGCCCCTCCGAGCTAAGGGTGAAGTATTTCCAGTAGTAGCATGAAGCCCTTAGACCTAGAGAAAGGGTGAAGTATTGCTAGAAATAGCATGAAGCCCTCGAACATATGGTTGCGTAAGACCTAGATATTAGAAATGGCTTAACGCTAGGTGACCCTCGAGCTAGCAATAATCCCCTCTAAGCCAAGCGTGAAGTATCATAGGGAGTAGCGTGAAGCCCTTGGGCCTATGATCGTGAGTCTTGTGATATCCCAACGCACCCTCTCATAATGGGTGAGTGGTTTGATTAATGTTTGGGCTCGCGAATGTCTCTTCCGAGGTAAACCATGGAATATACATGAAGGATATGAGAAAATGTGAAATGCATATTGGTTATGATTATAAGGTTACTAACCATAAAAGGAAATATGGAAAGTATATGAATTTGAACTTTACATGTGGATATTGTGATATGTTGGTATTATAAGAAGAATTAAATACTAATGTTCTTTTTACAAGTTGAAGTTGTGTGCAAGGTTGTGAAAATTTTGATTTTCTAGAAAGGGACATTAAAAGTGGTATCAGAGCCATCATCCTACCATCCTATGTATACTATGTGTGCCATACATGTACTCAAGTGTATATCTTGTGATTTATGTGTATTCAATGGTTTACTTTGTGACTTATGTGTTTGCATTGTAACTTTGTGTATTACGCGTATTCGCATACTCAAGTGTATACTTGATGACCTTGGGATGGTGGATGGGTCCACAGTGTAGTATGGGATGCACCGAATCCCCTTCCCAATTGTTCGACAATATACTTCATTCAAGGGTACTTGTATTCAAGTGTATGCTCTATGACTTTGGAATTGTATTCAAATATATGATCTATGACTTTTCAATTGTATTCAAGTGTGTACTTTGACTTTGCAATTTTATTCAAGTGTATGCTCTATGACTTTGCAATTGTATTCAAGTGTATGCTCTATAACTTTGCAATTGTAAGTGTATGCTCTATGACTTTACAATTGTATCCGATTGTATACTCTATGACTTTGTACTTGTATTTGAGTGGATACTTTATGATTGTATTTGTATTTTGAGTGTATACTCTATGATTGTATTTATATTTGAGTGTATACTCTATGCCTTGTAATTTAATTTGAATGTATACTCTATGATTATATTTGTATTTGAGTGTATACTCTATGCCTTGTATTTGTATACTCTATGCCTTGTATTCAAGTGTATACTCTATGACTTTGTATTTATATTTGAGTGTATACTCTATGACTCATGATTGTATTTGTATTTGAATGTATGCTCTATGACTTATGTATGCACACTTCATGACTTACTTGTATTCATGTGTATACTTCATAATCATGTGTATACTTACATGTTACATCTATGTTTCATGCCTTATGTATTGTTTATGTATACTTTGTATGCTTTGTGTATCAAGTGTACACTCTGTGTTCATGTATTGTGTGTGTATGTTTTATGTATTCCAATAAATACTTGGCGACTTATAGTGTATTTATATGTATATTTGTAATTTGTCTTTATGTGTATACGTTGCATGCATTCATACTTGCATATGCCATGACTTATGTATGTTTCATGACTTACATGCACACTTCATGTATTTACATGTGTGCTTCACACTTCATGACTTATGTATATTGCATTAAAAGTATTTATGTGTGAATTTATGTGTTTCACAAGTACTTATACTTCATGCTTTGTGTCTTATGCGTATACTTCATGTCTCACATACACTCTCAACATGAATCTTCCCTCTTGTAACAAGCTTATCCATCTTTGAGTGTCTCCATGCTATCATATCTATAGTTTGTGAAATAATCAAAGTCTTGCTTGAATTTATCTTTTCTACAAATTCATCTCTCCCAATTTTTTCACGTCTTTCACCAATATTACTTCATCTTGAAAGAACATATTCATCTATAACACTTCTATTACCTCAATCACATCGCTATTCAAAATCAAATAAAAGATTACCAAATCTTCTTTGATCATAAATTTTCTCTCAATGATATCCTATAATCAATTACTCCTCAAGAATATGGCTCTCCTCAGTTTCAAGGTCAAGATACAAGATGATGAGCATAAGACTGAACCTCATAATTAAGGATCAAGATGTCTTCATCATTCATTGGAATATTCAAATCTTCTTTAGCATTGCAAATATTTTCATTTCTCAAAACCACATCTTCATCTATGATAATTACATCACATTATTATTCAAAACATTAAAGAAATGCTTAGCTATGCATTTGTGCTTCTTAGACCTTTCAAGTATTCTTTGGTTACAAATTCTCTTTCATGGAATCACAATTGTTTTCTCTAAAGTATGTTCATCCGGAATCAAAAAACCATGACTTTGTCTCAACACATTGAAGGAAAATGTTAAAGTGCAAGGTAATGAAAGAACTCATTGTGATTGCTTGAGGACAAGCAATTTTGAGACAGGAGGGCTGTCATGTCCCCATATTAAGACATTGTTTAAATTAAAGATTTAAAAATCATGATAAGACGGAGAAGTCACCTTGGATGGTAATCACATATATAATAATATTAAATAATATTATTTCATATAATTAAAATATAAATTATTTATTGTATTTATGAATAATAAATATAAATACAATTATGATATTATCAATTTTTATTTATATTATAATTATAATATAATATTGATATGAACATAAATATTGTTGATATGAAATTAAAGTATGATCGTATATATATATATATATATATATATATATATATATATATATATATATATATATATATATATATATATATATATATATATATATATATATATATATATATATATATATATAACCAATTGATAAAAGAAAAGACATTAATCATTGCAAAGGGCCGATTCCACATGCATGTCAAGGTGAGCATAAATAATCAAATTATTACATACCACTTAGAAAGAAATCATCTACATAAGCAAAGAAAAGGTAAATGATAGTTAATTACAATTGCCAAGTGAATTGGTTACAGATATCAAGGGCAGTGGTTGCAAGGAAGAAGACAAAATAGCTAACATATGCATAAGGAACAAACAATGATTATAATAAACAAAGACAAGTAAATAAGACAAATTGTCACTAAGGACAAAGTGATTAAACAAATAATATAATATACTATGGAGCGCCAATCCTAGAGAGGTGATGGTCTATGAAAAGACAACTCTCCCAAGGATCAGGAGTATAAAAGGAAAATCCCCAAGTGATCCAAAGAGATGGAAAAAAAATATCATTCGATCACCATCGATCATCACTCATAAATATATAGGCATCGAATCGGTTAGCATCTTGGCATCATCAAAGGAGATAAAACATCATCTGGACATCATCACCCAATCAGAAAAACAATCATTCATCTCTCAATATTAAACCAAGAAGACAGAACCAAGAAATTGGTAATTGATCCACTCTTATATATTAAGTCTAAGTATACCAAAATCGCAGGCCAGCATATAAGGCATATCTCTTTATCATTATAGCATCTTACAGTCTTCAATCTATCACTAATCCATTATTATATCTAGAGTAAGCATAGAAAGCTACATAAAGGTATGTGAACTCCATCTTGTAAGTTATTTTCCAAACTAAGCAATTGAACTATTTGAATATAATATAGGAATGTTAGTAAAATGAGGAAATCGTCATGTAAGATATGATAATACATATAATGATTAATAGTGAGAAATAATCATATATCTTACAGTGAAATCAGACTACATGATTATCATAGTTGTTAATGTGTGAATGAATATAGAAATCTGATCATAAATTCGAAGCTAAAACATGCTAAGAAGTTATCATAGAAAAATGAGCAAATGATATAGTAAGTAGATAGAATAGGATGAATGCACATATGAATAACTGCTATGTTATCTTAATCAAGTAGGATGATCATAGAAATTGTTATCATATAAATGAATACATGGAATAGATGGAAATATAATATTATGATCATAATTATGATTAAGGTATGGGAGTGCCTCTATGATGAATGTTATTCCTATAAGGGAGTAAGTTAGATATTACCAAATAATATAATCAATGAAGTAGTAAAGATAAGTCTCATAAGTATAATCAAGGAATACCGAGGATGAGAATAGAAGCCTCATCATTAATCCACCTACACACTCTATAAGTATGAGACTGGTGGTTAGGGAAGTGGATAGAGTCTAGCACTCGAGCTGGCGAAGTACCACCCCTCTGAGCTAAGGGTGAAGTATTTTTGGGAGTAGCGCGAATCCCTTAGACCTAGGGAAAGGGTGAAGTATTTCTAGAAGTAGCATTAAGCCCTTGAACCTATGGTTGTGTATGAACTAGATATTAGAAATGGCTTAACGGTAGGTGACCTTTGAGCTAGCAATAAGCCCCTTCGAGCCAAGGGTGAAGTCTCTCTTGTTTTAAGTTATATATTTTTTTTCTGGTTTATTTTTTGTGTACTGGTATTTGTTTTTAGTTTAATCTTTTCTAACATATGGTATCAGAGCCAAGTTCAAAATGACAACAAATGTTAATAGTACACAGCTACAAATTCCTAAATTTAATAGGAAATGCTATAATTTTTGGAGTTTTCAGATGAAAATTTTGTTTAGGTCACAGGAGCTATGGGATCTTGTGTAGAATGGGTATTCAGAACTAGCAGATGCAACAACATTAGTAGCCCTCACACAAAATGCAAGGGATTTACTGCGTGATAATCAGAAAAAAGATCAGAAAACATTATTCTTCATAGTGCAGGGTCTTGATGAAACTCTCCTTCCAAGAGTTACAGCCACTTCGAAGGCCAAAGAAGCATGGGATCTCCTTACACAATCATTTCAAGGTATAGAAAAAGTAAGAACAGTTCGCCTTCAAATGCTTAGAAAAGATTTTGAAATTTTACAAATGTCAGATTCAGAAAGTTTAGGAGATTTCTTTACTCGTACAGTGGGTATAGTTAATCAGATGAAATCAAATGGTGAGGTTGTGACTAATCTAAAAATTGTTTAAAAGTTTTTAAGAAGTTTGCCTGAAAAATATGATCCTGCAGTTATAGCTATTGAAGATTCAAAAGATCTAACACCTTTATCTGTAGATGAGCTTATGGGTTCATTGTACACACATGAGCATAGAATAAATAAATCAACAAAGGAGCCACTTGAGAAAGCTTTAAAGAGCAAGGTATCCTTGAAAGAAAAAGAAATAGCACTAGAATCATCTTCAACACAAAGAGAAAGAGGTAGAAATTCAAGAGGAAGAGGAGGATGTTTTCAACAAAGTGGCAGAGGTCAAAGAGGCAATAGAAGTGATGAAGAAAATTGTGGTTACACTCAAGTAAGAGGTAGAGGCAGAGCAAATTTTTAGCAAAGAGGTAGAGGTTTTTAGATGTATGATAAATCATCTATTCAATGTTATTACTGTAAAAAGTATGGACATTTTGCAGTTGAATGTAAGAAAAAGATTGCAGATGAAAGTAAACAAGAATCCCAATATGTAAATGAAGGTGAAGGGTAGGAAGGATATGTCTTGCTAACATGCAGCACAAAGGAGGAAGTAAATGATGACAAATGATATGTTGATAGTGGGTGCAATAATCATATGATAGGGCACAAAGAAATATTTTAGAATTTGGATGAGTCCATCAAATCTGAAGTCAAGATGGGAAATAATACAATTGCACCGGTCATGGGGAAAGGGAAGATATCACAACAAGACAAGGTGAGAAAAAATATATTGGTGATGTATTTTATGTACCAGGCTTAAAGCATAACTTGTTAAGTGTAGGTCAACTTGTGCAAAAAGGCCACACTGTCAAATTTGAAAATGGTTCATGCATTATTGTTGATGGTAAAAACAAGCTGATAACCAAAATACCCATGACTAGTAATAAGATGTTTTCCCTTAGTATCAGAACAATATGCATTTAAGTTTCAGTGCTCTTGTAAAAGACACATAGTGGTTATGGCATCTTAGGTTTGGTCATTTGAATTTTGTTGGACTAAATCTTTTGCATAAAAAGAACATGGTAATAGGTTTACCATTTATCCAAAGACCAGATGAAGAATGTGAAGGTTGTATTGTTGGAAAGCACCATAGAGAACCCTTTCCAGTAAGGAATTCTTGGAGAGCTTTAGAGCCATTAGAGCTAGTTCACTCAGATCTATGTGGACCAATTGAGGTTGCTTCATTATCTGGTATGAGATATTTTTTGAAATTTATTGATGACTATAGTAGGAAACTCTGGGTGTACCCTTTGAAAAATAAATCCAATACTTTCAATAAATTAAGAGAATTTAAAGAATTAGTTGAGAAGCAAAGTGGTTATTTTCTCAAAATTTTAGGGACTGATAGGGGTGGAGAGTATATTTCACATGATTTTCATAATTATTGTATTGAAAAGGGCGTAAAAAGGCAGCTAACAACAAGGTATACACCTCAGAAAAATGGTGTAGCTGAGAGAAAAAATAGAACAATTTTAGATATGGTAAGGAGTATGCTTAATGTTAAGAATTTACCTAAAGTTTTTTGGGCATAAATTGTTTGTTGTGCAAGTTATATTTTGAATAGATGTCCTACAAACTTAGTTTGGGGCATGACACTAGAAGAAGCATGGGGAGGATACAAACCCTGGGTAGATCATTTAAGAATTTTTGGTTGTATTTCTTATTCTCATGTTCCAGATGCACTTAGAAAGAAATTGGATGATAAGGTAGAAAAATGTATCTTTGTTGGATATAGTGAAGAATCCAAGGCATACAGGTTGTACAATCCAGAGACAAAAAAAATGGTGATAAGTAGAGAAGCAAATTTTCTTGAAGATCAGGAATGGCGTTGGAAATTGGAAGAGAAATATCAACAAGTTGACATTGAAGATGAAGCTACAAATCAACAACAAAATTTAGTTGTTAACAAAGGAGCCAGAGCCAGTAGTTATAGCATTCAACAATCTGCATTAAGAAGAAGCTCTTCTTCATCAGAAGGCAGTCTTTTTCCACCAAGTCATAGACATGTTTCATCAAGTAGTTCTTCATCATCCACATCAGACTCTCCAAAAAGGTGGCAGAAATCAAGGAGTTTGTCTGACATATATCAAGAGACAACATAGGTAAATGAAGATATTTGTCATTTTGCATTTTTTGCTGATAGTGATCCCGTTACATTTGAAGAAGCTATAACTGATAATAAATGGATTAAAGCTATGAATGAAGAAATTGTAGCCATAGAAAAGAATCAAACTTGGGAAATTGTAGATCTCCCTAAGCATAAGAAGCGAATTGGAGTAAAGTGGGTGTATAAAACAAAGTACAATGAGCAAGGTAAAGTGAATAAATACAAGGCCAGGTTGGTAGTGAAGGGCTACAAAAAAAAATTAGGTATTGATTATAATAAAGTTTTTGTACCTATTGCTAGAATGGATACTATTCACATGATTTTAGCTCTTTTAGCACAAAAGGTTTGGAAAGTCTTTTATATGGATGTAAAATCAGCATTCTTGAATGGTGTATTGGAGGAAGAAATTACATTGAGCAACCACCTGGTTTTGAGATTAAAGGTCAAAGAGGTAAGTGTTCAAAATAAAGAAAGATTTGTATGGTTTAAAGCAAGCACCTAGAGTTTGGTATGAAAGGATTGAATCATATTTTTTTAAAAATGGTTTCGAAAAATGCCCTTATGAGCCCACCTTATTCATAAAACAAAATCAGCAAGGAGATGTTATGATAGTTTGTATTTATGTTGATGATTTGCTTTATACTGGAAATAATGAAAACATGCTTAGAGAATTTTTAGTGGCAATGAAGAGTGAATTCGAGATGACTGATCTTGGTTTGTTGCACTATTATGTTGGTCTTGAAGTAACACAAAATAGTGATAGAATTTTCATTTCACAAGAAAAATATGCAAATGATATTTTGAAAAGGTTCAAGATGGAAAATAGCAAACCAACAATTACACCTATTGCCATGGGTGTGAAGTTGAGCAAAAATGATGAAAGCAAAAAGGTAGATTCTACTTTGTATAAAAGTTTGGTTGGTAGTTTAATGTACTTAACTACAACAAGACCAAATATCATGTATGCAGTAGGCTTGATAAGCAGGTTCATGGAGGATCCACATGATACTCATCTACAAGTAGGTAAAAGAATACTAAGGTATGTGAAAGGGACTGCAAATCATGGAATTTTTTATGAAAAGAAGGGTGTTCTAAGGTTAACTGGTTATACAGATAGTGATTGGGCTGGAAATCAAGATGATAGGAAAAGTACTTCTAAGTATGCTTTTAATCTTGGGTCAGGTGTAATTTCATGGTCTTCAAAGAAACAACTCATTGTTGCATTGTCCTTAGCAGAAGCAGAATATGTGGCAGCCACTTCAGTAGGTTGTCAAGCAGTTTGGTTATGAAGGATGCTTGAAGCATTGATGCAGCCCCAAATGCAAGAAACAATTATATTTTGTGATAATCAATCAGCTATTGCACTTTCTAAAAATCCAGTCTTTCATGGACGAAGCAAGCACATAGACATCAAATTTCATTTCATCAGAGAGCTGGTTAAAAATAATGAAATCAAACTTTTTTATTGTAGGTTCAAAGATTAGGTTGCTGACATTTTGACAAAACCTTTGAAAGAAGAAGATTTCAATGGACTGAAGAATCTTTTAGGGATGAGAAGTTGTCCCACAAATCAGATTTTTGGGAGGATGTTAAAATAAGAAAAATCAGATTTGTCTTTGTCTGTTGGGAATGTTTCCCAACATTTTCTAGATTATTTCTTTTCTGTTTGGGAAAGTTTCCCATCTTAGCTTTTAGTTTACTTTTCAGTATGTTTTATGTATATATTTCAGTTTTCTTTCAATAAAGTTGGATGAAGACATTTTTGCAGCAAGCATATCAAATTTCTTCTCTGTCTCTCTTGTTTTAAGTTATATATTTTTTTTCTAGTTTATTTTCTGTATACTGGTATTTGTTGTTAGTTTAATCTTTTCTAACATATGAGAATATTCATTATACAAAAGCAATACATGTAGATATTTAAAGAGTCGAATTCAATTATAATATTGGTAAGAGTTGTGTAGAATGAACATTTTTTTGTTTTGATTTTTCTATTCATTTATTTTTTAGATATTTTATCCTTGGGATTATAATGGAGTATTTAATAATATGAAAAGTAAAATATATCTTTAGTATGAAGGTTAGAGAGTAATTATATTAATATTTTTTTCGTAGGTATTGGGGATAAAGTGTGAAATGGATCAGGTTTATTATTAAGGGATGGAAAATTGGGTAAAAAATATTAAATTTATAATCCTTCGGATTTTAATGGAGTATTTAATAATGGAAAAAATAAAATATATCTCTAGGTATGAAAGGTTTAGAAAGTAATTATATTACTATTTTTTTGTAGGTATTGGGGATAAAGTGTAAAATGGATCAGGGGTTATTATAAAGGGATGGAAAGTTGGGGGAAAAATAATAAATTTAGCATTCATGATTCCAAGAAGAGAGATTGGTAATGTTATTTATATAGGGATTATATACATATTTATTTATTCTTATGTGGATGAAATGATGAAAAGTGTTTGTACACCACACAAGAGATACATGCTTGATTAAAAAATACATAGATTTGATCTATATGTACACATTGTAGGATAATTTTATAAGGTAAATGTGAAATGACAACTATGTATTTGATCTATGTACACTTATAAAAGTGTTTGTATACCACCTAAGGGGGTGCCATACAACATATTTAGAAAAACAACTGATGCAGGGACTTCCGGAGGTCATAACTTTTGACTCAGATGTGGGTTTTCTACGAAATTTTACAGGTGGATGCGTTATGAGGTGGCCAGTGGTTTCCCAACCGCCCTAGCGGGTTGGACCTCGTCTTGGTACTTTTTTGGGGCTTCAAACTTTCATCTTGGCCCTCAAAGTGGCAAATTAGTGTTTTTTTCTAGTTTTTTAAAAGTTGCTTTTTCTAATAACTCGAAACTCATGTTTCGAATTTAGGATGTTAGTTGGTTTTTCGTCCTACCTTAGCTTTATGAGCTTTTTGAGAAAAAACTGGATTCTCAAGATATGATTGTAAAATTACCTAAAATGGCAAAATCTGACAATTGTCGAAATCTGCCAAAAAAGGTAATTTTTTGTTTTTTTTGTTTTCTTAGATATAAGAGAGTTTTCTCTCATTGTAGCAGGAGAGTTGAGGAATAGAAATTTTGTTATGTTTCAGCTTCCAAATTTTTGTCTCTCATGTTTAATGGCACAATTCTGTTGAGTGTATGTTGTGTGCTACATCAACAACCTTTACTTTTTTTCACCATTTTATTATTTTTGGAAATTAATAGACATTCTTTAAATGATTGCATCATAATAGAACTAAAGAGAATTTTTTACTTTTTGAGTAGATAATTTCTAGTTTCTTGATCTCCACATGTAAATGAAGTCAAACATGAACACATGTTCACATCGAATAGTTGCTTTTTAAGCTATATATTTTACTTTAGGGATCAATGTCAAATTATTATAATATAAAAATACTTTTAATATATTTTATTTTATTTATCTCATATGGAAATTTATTCAAGACTTTTCATTTCGATATGGTGTGATAGTGGTGGTAATGAAATGTTTCAGTTGCATATGTCATAATTTAACTAGAAATAGTTATACAAAAATGTCATTAAAGAATAGGCACCCAAGATATATATATATATATATATATATATATATATATATATATATATATATATATATATATATATATATATATATAATTAAGAATTGTGTTTTAGAAGGGATAATAAAAAATAAGATGTGGTGGTAGAAATGAAATTAGGAGTATTATTTAAGACACTATAATCATAAGTTATATAGAATAAGTTTAATAAGAAAATGGTCCACGATATTGTCTTAATGTCTAATTGGAAAGATTATAGTATAAACTAAACCTTGTCCTAACCATTTAACCAAGTTAGTCAATATGGATAGAACCCAACTTGGATCATGCCATTTTCCACTATATGTCTTAATATCTAATTTCAAAGATTATAGTACACAAGTTAAGTGAACTAAACCTTGACCTAACCATTTAACTAATTTATTCCATATGGTTATAACCTAACTTGGATCATGTGATTTTACACGATAATGCCTTAATGTCTAATTTGAAAGATTATAGTATAAAAGTTAAATGAACTAAACCTTGTCCTAACCATTTAACCAATTTAGTCCATATGATCAGAACCCAACTTGGATCATGCCATTTTCCCTACTAAGACATAATTTTGTTTGTGTGATCTTGTTTCTCCCTACATAAGAAATTATAATCATGCCTAATAGCCTATGCATAAACTTTTAATTTCTCACCTAGGATTACATACTTGTAGACAAATCTTAGGATGTTCTAATACTGTCAAGAAGAATCTTTCAAGCAATTATCTAAGTAGTATCACAAGAGAAATTCAATAATCTAAGCAGTATCACAAGAGAAATTCAATAGCATTTCAAATTAAAATTATAGACATAAAAAGGGTATTTGAACTACTTGTGAAAATTTCTCAAAATAAAACTCACAAAATGTGGAGGCATGGCCAAGGCACATGAACTATTTCTCAAAGTGTTATAAAGAAATGTGATCTAATAAAATGAAATGATTGTAGGATATGCACAAAATAGTTTATTATTTTTTTAATTAAAAATATATTTACTCATTCGTGCAGACTTAATTCCAGCGGTCTTGTCCATGCCAAGAAATAGATTGGCCATCTTTCAGTCCTTATAGCTCCTTCAATGAGGTGGATGTCATCGTCGCCATGTTGCATAAAGAAATGTACACAATATCACACCTCATCCCACACATCAAGAAGCGGTGACGCCATCCATGCCCCCAAGAATCCAGCCTATTTAACCACTTCTCAGTAACTTTACCTTTCATTCTTCACAAGCTTCTGGCCTCCCTTTCATTGGCTCCCTTAGTAGCTTAATAATGGTGACATGGGAGACAAACCCACGCGTCCTCCTCCTATCTATGGTAGGGGAACCCACTTCTCTAGGTGTGGTAAATACACTATATACGAAGGAAATCTTTGAAATCGACTGGAACAATGTGGAGTTTATAGTTCGATGTGTACTGGGTTACTACCTCTTTCAGTCTGTAGATAAGCAAGTGAGGGGGTCAGAGATTGCTTCGACGTTTATCTCGAATCTATTCGATATCTTGTAGGATTATGAATATGTTCAGGCCATAGGCTTTAGTTTAGTTCACTCTTCCTTTCTCAGTTCAGAACAGTGGAGAATAGAGATGGAGGATTATGATTTCCAAGAGGGATCAACTCCTATTAGAGGAATCTTTGATAGATATCTTCTGTAGACTTCTCAGCATGCAGCCTATGTCTATAACGCCATGCAAAGGGAACTCTGGGTTGACTACTATAATGTGCTCAATAGAGCTCTCAATACGTATCACTTCTAATTTTTGGAGGGGATGACTACAGGGTTAAGGAAGTTTTCATAGTGGTGAGATTCCTCTGCTACCATGCTCTAGACCTAGCCCCCAATCCCCATGTGCTCCAGGAATGCAAGCGTTTTCTCTTCCCTTTGCCATGCCACCTCTAGAACATCACCATGGCTCTAATTTAGACTAGGTCGTCTGGGGTGCCATTGTAATTGGTTTTTTTGTTTTTGTTGTTTTGCTACTTCTCCTCACAGGCAGTTCCCGCCTTTACGTTTGTAAGGTCCAGGCCCTAAAAACCTAGTTTTTGTAATTATGTTCTTTTTAATTTAGTATAGGTGTTCTGCCACCTTTTTTTAAAAACATTTACTCTTCAAAAAAATTGCCTTTGTAAGAACAGGCCTAAAAATACTAAAAAGATAGGGCAAAACACAACAGCAATAAATAGAAAAGAGGCAAGGCAAAACAGAGTTGAATAAGCCGGCAAATTATATTCATTTAACATTCATTACATCACATCCAAAACACTGTGTATCTAGCAGCAATCTAGATGCTGTATCTAATAGCAATCTGAATACTGTGTCCAATAGCTCTCTACAATCACATATATATAGCTACAAAGTCTTCGAAGACTGGAAGCTTCTAGTTTTCTAGATAATTCTAAAACAACTCTTAAAATGTTCTTTTCTAGAACAGCTCTAGGAATGTTCTAGCTTATAAAAAACTCTAGAAACATTCTATCATTTTGTAGACAATCTTAATCTTTAACATCCCCCCTTAAGATTGGCTAGAATAATATAAAGAGAATACAAATAAGAGGGGAAATACAAATGAGAGGGGAACATTATACTACTATCCCCCCTTAATGTTCACCTCTAGCATACCAAGCATTCTTCTATCATATTCCTCTTTCATGGCTTGATCCCATTCTTTCTTCCCTCTAGCTTGCTTATATGAGATTGAATCTTTGAGCCTTGCCTATATATTTCTTCAACACTCATTATCTTTTGTCTAGTTGAAAATTCATCTTCATCATCACTACCAATAATACCTCTAGCTTGTTCCAACTTGTATTTCCAACAATATAACAGCCATGCAAACAAAAGTCACTGTAACAATATACCAGCCATGCAAATAAATCACTCCAACAATATATCTACCTTGCAAACAAATCACTCCAACAATATATTTGCCCTACAAACAAATCATTCCAGCAATATTTCTTGCTGAACCTCTAGCTGAATCTACCTGAACCTAGAAAACATTCCAAAACCTCAAGCTAAACATGGATGAATCTCTAGCTGAACCTCTTAGTGGTCCTCTAGTTGAACCCTCAGCATTACCCGAGGGGATTTGAACCCGTGACCTGATTCTGATACCATGTGAGAATAGGCCCAAAAACACTAAAAAGATAGGGCAAAACATAACAACAATAAACAGAAAAGAGGCAAGGCAAAACAGAGTTGAATAACCCAACAAATTATATTCATCTAACATTCATTACATCACATCCAAAACACTATCTATCTAGCAGTAATCTAGATGCTATATCTAATAGCAATTTGAATGCTGTGTCCAATAGCTCTCTACAATCACATTTATATAGCTACAAAGTCCTTGAAGCCTGGAAGCTTCTAGTTTTCTAGATAATTCTAAAACAACTCTTAGAATGTTCTTTTCTAGAACAGCTCCAGGAATGTTCTATCTTATAGAAAACTCTAGAAACATTCTATCATATTCTAGAGAATCTTAATCTTTAACAATCTTTTATTATTAATAAACTCACAAATTATAATGGAAGTTGCCATTATTATTGAGTTTTAAAAAAAAATAGAATGAAAAACATGAATGCATAGACTTGTAGATTCACACTTGGGAAATATATTTTGAATTTGAGAGATTTAATTTACATGAACCTTTGGGAGCCAATAAGCCCTTTAAAGTATTAAAAAAACCTATAAATATGATTTGCATAGCTTCTATTTGGTTTTGATACAATATTAGAAACCAAAGAAATGTATCATAGTTTATCCTATTAAGTTAACATTTTGTTAATGTAAAGAAACTATGATGCATATTTTTTGGAATGCCTGTTTGTCAAAAAATAATGGTTTGTTGTGTTTAAAAATCTGCTTGCTATCTTTGAACATCAATCAAATTTGAAAGATGCTTTATTAAGATTTGGTTTACATAATAACATGATAGTCGATAGTCGATTATGTGAGACAAAGCATTTTATTTCATTTATAGAAGACTAGATGTATAGTAGTATTTTCTAAGATCAAAAGTTTCATTTTTGTAGTTACAAGGATTATCCAAAAATATGTGAAGATTGTCTACCAATGTAATCAAATCAAATCGCAAATTTAACAACTCCTAGACAAGAGTGCCTTGAACATAGATCAAATAGGAAGAATTTTGAGATGGATGGAGTGATTGGAATTGTGGATAGGATTTGTTTTGATAAATAAGGAGTTTAGGATTGCTTTTTAATGACCAGTTTTGATTAGTCCCTTTCAACAAATTGTGGAAAAAGGATACTTGTAAAGTGTAATTTATTGATGTGCCTAGGGATCTATTGTGTTGCAAGGTGTATCTAAGGTAATATGGAGATTAAATTATATTTCTTTGTGCTGCTAAAGGATAATTTTTTGTACTCAAGGAAAATACAAATATTTTTCAATCCAAGAGATAACTTGTTTTTAGTTGGTTTCTTTAGTATTTTTGGTGTTTTTATACTTGTGATGGTTTTTGAATGAACTTATTTGCATTCAGAGTGTTCATTCAACCTCAATGGTTCAGAGACGGGATTTTTGGTTGTAAAGACCTTACTTGATCATTAACTAAATTATCTCAAAACTTTACTACTATTTTTTTGTTTAATTTGGTGATAATTTATATGAATTCTCAGGCAAGATATTAAATGGATTTGTTCATATAGAATAGACAACTTATCTATTTAAATGGGATAGGCAATACTAACATGAAACATTAAATCATTTTTCTTATCCTTATGAGATAATAAAAAAACACATATATGTTCACAAGATAATTGTTCGTACTCATTGCTAATCAATTGGAATTCAAAAACCTCAAACATCTCTATGCAATAATTAATTATGCAACTAATTAAATTCAAATAGGCAATAACTTTCTAAACAATCACTGTATGATCAACTTAATCACTTATTCCCACACTACCCTTGATGTTGTAAACTATACCTCATAAAGAGTCTATCCATTAAAGTTGATCTTATTGTAGTTAACATTGCAATTTTTCTCCAATGAAACAATATACAGATGGAGGTTCTACATTTTACTTTACTAGAATCTAAGGTTATCAAATCTATATCTACTCATCTAGTAATACAATATTAAAATCAATTATGTAATCACAAGATTTATGACAAGATTCCCTTCCATCTATATAAATCCAATAAGAATGAATGAATTCCCAATTAAGAGATTAGCTCCATGGCTTCACTCAGTTTCTTTGTTTTATATCTAAGAATCTTCTATAATTACTTCTCAACAAGTTTCATTCTAAAAATGTCGAATGAAAATTAAAGGCTAATAAAATCTAGTTGAAACCAATTATTTAATGATAAAGGTCATTATTGCCTAACCATATATGTTTAATCGTTTGTTTAAGAATTACACTTGCAACAATGGAAATAGACCATATATAAATTTGGACACAAATAATAATAAAACGATAAAATAATAGGCATTTCTTTATCATGTCAAAGGATATAGCTTGCCAACTTGATTGGATTTAACCTAACAAAATGATAAGAATATTTAAACTCTATATATGATGTAAAGGTTTGATTCCACAATTGATATTTCGAGAGATAATAAGATATTAAGCACTATCATTGTGGTAACATCAATTTTATTTGATTGGTCTTAGGTTTTGTAACATTTCCTTAGTCGCGATACCATATCGGAGCTTTAGCACATTCAAAGTATTCTTCCACTTTTCTTGATAAATTTTATTTGTTATCTCATCTTATAAGGATATTTTCAAGGCTATGGAATCATTCTTAAAAATTATTTTCATAAAATTATTAACGACATTCCCTAATCATTTTTGACAAGGAGTTCTTATTCTCAACCCTTTAGGGACTATAATTGTATTATGATTTATAGTAGAGAAGAATGTTGTTCTAAAATATGAGAATATTATTATTAGCAAAAGGGAGTATACATAACACAAACCAAACATTCATTTTTATTGTTTATAGACCATACATAATACATCTATTATAATTCTTTCATATTTCATTTCACCGTTTACAATGGTTTCATAATTTATTCAACTAATAGTATAGTCATTATCATTACACAAATACATTTATGTCTTTACAATGTCACCATCAAGTATTACAATCTAACTATGCCCTTAAAATTACAGTCACAAACATTATAAGCCTTAATCAACATAGCAACCTCCTAGTAAGTTCCCAATCTTAAAATACAACCCTAATTTCTTTAGTGCAATTCTAATTATGATACAACATTCATTTTTCTCAAATAATAAGATTCTTATCTGCGTATACTAATCTTGACTACTTGCACACCAAGATAATTCCATTATATTCTAATCTAGAAAACATCAATGTAAGGGAAAAATATATATGTTCTAATTTAATCTTATATGCAAAGAAAAACAAGGAGATTAGTTCAGACTTTTCAGTAGATTCAAAATTCTAGTTTACAACAGTGATACGAGTATTTTGGGTTTTTACACTTATTTTCATCTCATACAATCTTAGCTGTAAAAATACAAGTCGTGTCACCAGAAGTTTTATCATTTAGTAATTAATAACATAAATGCAACACTAAATGAATATGATGCAAGATCACGATAAGTTATAAAATACAGTTATGTTAGTGACCATTATCTACATTGGAATGGGAGTTTTGAAGAACCTAATGGCAAGGGGAATTTTGTTAGACATTATAGTCAGAATGCTCATGCAAGATGTGAAAGTTATAGAAAAATCAGATGAACTGTTTGACAAAATGTCTCAAAGAGATGAAATCCCATGGAATGTAATGATTTCAGGATAGAAATTAAACAACTTATTAATATGATATATTTAAACATCATTCATTACATATTTCAGGAAGACAATATTTATCTAAGCTACATTTGATATACATTAATGAATACATTAGATAATAAGTGTATGAAGGGGTAAAGCTAATCTTAATTTCTGTAGTATAAAGAGGGGACAAAATGTCAATGGCAGATGTAACGCTAGATTCCACAAACTTTTACCAACATTATATGCTGAAATGGAAGTTTAGGAACCAGTGATGATGATCTATTAGATATTATCAAATAAGAAAATATCATCAGATGTTGTAATTGCAATTTCCTTGGTAGACAAATATGCAGAAGGTAGAGTGCATGGACTTTTGACAGATTTGTTAATAAATTGAAGCAGATTTAACTACCAAAAACAATGATAAAAATAGAGATAACAAGAAACACACAATTGTGCATAGGCAAATAGATTTATATGGCTCACCAATATTGGTTACATCCATGGGAAAAGTAGGGTATATCTCTTATTATTTACAACAGAAATTACAATGTTTCATCAATCAATATTAAATCCCAATTTTATATTACACTTTTAAGGGCAAATGAAGAGTCTGAAGAACATGGAAGTTGGAAAGTCAATGATGGTTGGACTTCAGAACCAAACAATCTCCCACTTGAAGTATAATCCATGGTGCCATGTACAGAGATGTCACCCGCTTTTCTAATCTCATTGTCACTTGATTACGAGACCAAGAGAAGCTCTGTAGAACTCTAGCTTATATTTTGGAATAGCCTTCATAAACGCATCTATAGGATTCATGTTGGTATGAATATTCTCCAAATTCAACTTGCCTTGTTCAATAATACTTCGGATAAAATGATATAGAATCTCAATGTTCTTTGTTTGTTTATGAAAAGTGTCATTTTATGCCAAATGTATTGCATTGTTGTTGTCACTATACAACATAAAATTGTGTTGTCTGCTGCCCAAATCTGATAATAATCGCTGCAACCACAATATCTCCTTAGCTCCTTTAGTGATGACAATCTATTAAGCTTTCATAGTGGAGAGAGCTACCACTTTTTACAATTTAGAGACCCAATTGATTTCTGCCCCTACAAATATGTTACACATATCCAATGGTAGATCACTTTTTGTCCATGTCATCGGCCATGTTGGAGTGAACATGTTCTTTTAGTTATGAATCTTGTCCTCTATACCTCAAAACATAATGTGATGTGCCCTTAAGGTATCTTAGAATCCACTTTACAGGCTTCCAGTGAGTCTTACTTGGATTAACTCATATATCTGCTAACTACTCCCATTGTATGAGCAATGTTGGGTCTTGTGTAGATCATCATGTACATAAGGCTCCTAATAGTAGAGGAGTAAGGCACTCCTTCCATGTACTCTTTTTCTTCTTTTGTCTTAGGACACATCCTAGAGGATAACTAAAAATGAGGTGTGCTTACTGCTTTAGCACTCCTCATGCTAAATTTACCCAAAACCTTCTCAATGCACTTTTCTTGTGACAATTTAAAATCTCTTTTCTACCTATCTGTGATGATAGTCATTCCAAGGATTTTCTTGGCAGCCCCCAAATCCTTCATAGAAAATTTGTTAGTCAATTGTTGTTTCAACTTCCTAAACAACAACCATGCTAGTTGTTATACTAGAAAGGAAGATACATCATTCGGCCAAGTAGAAGATGCTGCTAGGATCTTCAATAAGGGTTCCTAGAGCATGCCATGGTATACTGGTGAAGTCTGAATGAGTTCCCAAAGAGAAATATTAGCAGGAGTAGCATGAAGTTACTCTACAAATGGGCATTGTAGGTAGAATATGTAAAGAAGTTGGGAGGGAATACAAAGGTAGTCTATTCATAGAAAATATTCATGAAAGAAGAAGAAGATAATGGGGAGGCCCTGACACATTTAATCTGATGGATTTCACAATATTTGTTAAGTAATCCAAAGATCAAGTTGTGTTTGAAGCACCTTGAATAGTAATCACCGGTTTAGAAGATTATTGCATATCAGAACGAAGATGTTCCATAATTTTTAGTTTCATAGGTTCTTGTGTAGACCCAGGAATAGAAATTTGTTAATCATTTATTGAGAAGGAATTTGTTTTGGTTTAGAAGAGGAAGAAGTGACATGGATGAAGTCATCAAGGGCTTCATCAGCCATATCAAAGTCTTCACTACTAAAAGGATTAGTTGCTTGCACACTACTAATGACATATTTTGTGACCATTCTGCATTTATTCCACTTTTATGAGTAGATCTCCCATTTCGTTTATGTTTTTATTCTCTGGTACCTTCTCCCCTTTTAGCTCACTAAGGCATGTCCTTGTTGGTGACCTTTAATGTGTGGATTAATTCTCCATCACTTCTATTTAGTCGGTGGCCTTTTGTTCTCAACCTCATCTTGCCTTCTCTATCCTCTCGATTCTGTCATCTGCACTCCCCACTTCTGCCCTTCTTTGACCATTAAATCTATTATAAGAATCACTAGGTTCACCTCCAATCCCGGGTATGGGAACCACTAGAGGTTGGAACATATGATTCATCAAAGTTATCTCATGCGTTTGATATCAACTGCTCCATGTCAAATTTTCCATCAGATGTGTTTTTGGTGACTCTCTACTACTTGAATATCCCTGGATTCTACTCTTCTTGGAGGTGGCGTCTATATTTTTTCCCAACATCATGGATCTGGTCCAAGACACAGATTTCATTGAGATGTTGGCTTTCAGATATATTCATGAATATTTAGTCACTGCAAACAAGTTGAAGTCTGCACTAGAGAACTACGACATGTATGCAGATGAGGCTCTGCTTGGTGGTCTATTCAAACCAAATCTACTCCACAACTCTCCTATGACTTCTTGCATTTACCACGCCCTTCAGAAGGGCATGAGAAGTAGGTGCATAAATACCCTCAACACAATGCTAGGCATGCACAGGTTTCAATTACCTCTGACATTGGATATCAAAAGGAAAGAGGTCTTCCGTGCCATCCACGTCCTGCATCTTCACACACTAGATCAGGCACCACGCCCCCATTCGTAGCCAAATAAACTCTACCTATTGCCTTGCCTCCACCGATCGACGATAACACCTCCATCTCCCACCACCTAGGTTAATGCAAAACGTTTATACATTTTTAAGCCTATGGCCATAGCATTAATATTTAATACTTTGTCATTTTGCGGTAGTCGTTCATTGAATAGTTTGTATATTTTGTCATTTTGGGGCCACTAGCCATTTAATGGTTAGCAGTCCTTTTTGAAATGTATGCACTCCTAGAGGTCGTTGTACCCACTTCGGCCTACTAGGGTCCATAAATTTTGTATCTCAATCTACATATCTCCATCTTAGTTTAATAATATTATGTATAGGTGTTCTATTCATTTTATTAAAAAAAGACTTCCATTGTAAGTGTATCGTAATCTTCTATTGATTCAATAATACATTGTGCAGTTTTTTGATTGTGGGGTTTTTCTCCCAAAAGAGTTTTTTCCATGTAAATCACTATGTTATGGTTTATTGCTTAATGTTGATTTATGTGTGTTTCTCTCTTTTTGTAATAAGTTTAGTTCAGTTTTAAGTTTTCTACATAACACTCCTCTCATAAACTAGCGTAGGAAGCTATTTCCTCATACCTTGTTTCCTTACAAAAACTTGCTCTACATCCAAATGGATCATTTGAGCTTTTCTAAGATCACATTTATCTCCTTTCCATTCCAAACATCCATGATTCTACAGTTTTTGAGATCAAACCAAATGATTCTATCAAGAACTTTATTACATGTCTATATAAATAAAATGTGGTGAGTGCACCTGTATTACATAAATCAACATCAATTAAAATCTAACAATAAATCAATACATTAATTTGATTGAGTTTAATGACACAGTTCTTGAGAAATTGAAACCAAAAGTTCAATTTTATTGATTTCAATAAATTGATTTTTTTTTTTTTTACAATTTATATTTTGTCAAATGTCAATTGAAAGGCAGTTAAATGACCAGAGTCAGGGATGACTGTCAAATTCCAGGCCTGAATGTCTAACTTACTAAAAAAACCACAATATATATTGTTCATGAGTATAATCTTTATTCTCATTGTATATTTATCAGATAATCAAGTACAGATTCCACTTTTGGAGAGCAGGCATGATTTTTAAGTCCTGATAAACGGGACAAACACTAGAGCACAACTCCGGGAGCAGACTTTTCTCTAGTTTAGTCCGTCCATATAACACATCGTCCACCCGAAATTATTCTTCTTGTAAATTCCGGTTATTCATTGTTCTTGTGAATTACGTGTTTATGAACAGTCGTTTTTTATTGGTAATTCCGTCCATATGATAAGCAATACGGTTGAAAGTATATAATAGTTATGATAGATTTCCCCACAGTATTAAATTTGGTATATTCGTTTAAATTTTTTATAAAGCATATGTTTTCGTTGACACTGGTAAGCTAGATTCGGAATAGTATTGCATAGAGGAATACGAAATGGAGGTCCATCCATCGAATTTTAGATTGCTGTGTACAGCTTTTGCTAGTGATGGCTTATCTTTTGGAGGGAGGCTGTGCTTTAGGAATTGGCGGGCACAGTCGGATGCCATCAATTCTGAGGAAGAATCGACTGCGTGGTAGTTTTCTGGAGAAGTTAAAGAGATCTGGAGTATCAAGTCTAAGTATGGCTTCGTATGAGGCATACAATTATACCCAAGTTATAGACCATTTTGGATACAGGCCAGAGAGCTATCAAACCTTTCCCCAACGATATTTCATAAACAAGTCCAATTGGGGCGGCGCTCAAAACAATTCTCCCATATTTGTATTGTTGGGTGAGGAAGTTGACATCACAAACGACTTAGACGTGGGCATCATGATAGATCAGGCTTCGAACTTCAAAGCTCTTGCTGTCTACATAGAGGTAATACTATAGTTTCTCATTAATTCCGTATCCTGTGCGTGTTATGTTACAGAATAAGTTGAGTAGGTTTAGTCATTTTTTTTTTGCTTTTGCTTTGATAACTATGTATGTTATTAGGACTAATTGTTGTAAGGTATGTAGCACCGTTATTATGGGACGTCAATGCCATTTGGGGGAGAGGAGTGGGCGTATGCAAATGCGAGCACAATGGGTTATTTCACATCCACGCAGGCCTTAGCCGATTATGCGACCGTCATTGTCCATTTGAAGAAAACATTAAACGCCGAAAATTGTCCGGTCGTAGTGTTTGGTGGATCCTATGGTGGAAGTAAGTATGATTTCTTTCACATGAACCAATATTCTCTGTTGGAAGTATGTAGGATTAAATGATATTGTCTGTTGGAAGTAGGATTAAATGATATTCTCTGTTGGAAGTGGGTGGGATTCAATCATTGAAATGGTATTGTGCAGTGCTAGCTGCATGGTTTCGGCTCAAGTATCCGCACCTAACAATCGTCGCCCTCGCATCATCTGCACCTATCCTTTACTTCGACGACATCACTCCCACTTATGGTTATGGTAGCGTTGTCACCAACGATTTCAGAGTATGTTCATTCATCTCTTTAAGCTTAATCTCACTCTTATTATCATTAAATTTGACTTCTGAGTATATGGCGTAGAACGCAAGCGACATCTGCTACAGAAGAATTAATGAATCGTGGGATATGATGGACAAAATCGCGTCTAGCCCTCAAGGCTTGCTAAACCTAAGCAAACTATTCAACACTTGCGAGTAAGTAATAACAACGCACTCTTCACACCATGAATTAAGCATACCGGTAATCAAAATATCTTGACCGGGTATTCCTGCCGCAGAAATATTACGGATACGGGCGCCCTTTTCGATGTGCTTGAATCAATGTACAAGAGCACAGCACAGTACAATTTCAAACGAGTTGAAGGAGTAAATACGCTACCCAAACCTTCGCGCCATACCAATTTTATTGCTTATTAACTTAGTTCTATTATGTAACCTGTGAGCTGTACTTACTGCAGATCTGCCACGTCATCAATAGCCTACCTGGAGATGCAGACACTGTTAGCAGAATAGCTGCTGCAGCAAATTTCCGAAACGAAGACCAATGCTTGGATTTGAGTCCATTCAATTGTCCCGGATGGGACTGGCAGGTCTCTGAGAATTCTTTCTTTTATTAGAACGAAATGAAATTAGGCTGCCCGTCTAACAGCTTTTCTTAATCCGCAGACTTGCACTGAAATGGTGTTTCCAATAAGCAATCCTCCTGGCACGACAATGTTACCGCCCTCGGTCTTTGATATCAAGTCGTATTCCAGGGAATGCTACCTTAAATACGGAGTCCTGCCACGCCAACACTGGGCTACAACTGAATTCGGAGGACACGTATGTAAATTTTAATCCGCTATCCAATTTTGTTGGAAAATGTTACAGTCAAGCTACATCTTATTCAAATTTTAATTACAGTTAAACAGACAGGACAATTTCGTTCAGGATTGATTTTTATTAAGATAGCCTTGGTTATAATTAACGTGCAGGACATAAAAAGAGTGTTGAAAGATTTTGGTAGCAATATCATTTTCTCCAATGGGTTAAGAGATCCATGGAGCAGTGGAGGGTATGCGAATCTTCTCTTTAGATTTCATGCCCATTAATCTTTGTATTAATTTTTACTTCGTTGCTAATTTACTTAATTGGGCATGTTGTGAATGGAATTTCAGTGTGTTGGAGAATATTTCTGAAAGCATTGTAGCTATCCACACCGAAGAGGGTAAATTTAGATTTTTATTTTTATATTTCTTTCCCCATTAAATAGAAATAATATTATCTTATAAGAATTGGATGTCTCGCAGGAACGCATTGTGAAGACATTGCATTACCAAGTGCTACTGACGATCCAGTCTGGCTGAAAGAACAACGACGAAAAGAAATAATGATTATTCAAAAATGGATTAATGATTATAAAAACTAATTTGAATTGTTTGTCCCATCCAAACTGCGTTCTCCATCGAATTAAATCATATAAAAGTGGTGACTATTGAAGCTCTTTGATGACAATTAAACGTCAACTATAATCATCCATTCTGAATTCGTATCCTCTAGCTGTTTGATATTTTGATATTGTTAGACCCTTGAAAGCTTGTTGGAGCTTTACATTGTAATTCACGGTGCATTTTGTCTATGGTTGACATTCTCATAAAGGCGGTGAACATTTAGACATTAAAAGAGTTCTAAGTATGAGTATTTAAAGGTGTGAATGGATAATTTTATTAGTCGAGTATTGTATATTTATATTTTTAGTTGAAGTTATTGTAGTACTGTGCTGATAAAATTATTCTGCCCAACATATGTGTTTATTTATCATTTGAAAAAACTTTCATTATTATTTTGTATAAATTTTGTAATACAATAATTTAAAAGATTTTTCGATGATAATATATCAAAAAAAATATTTCTGATGAAATGCATCATTAGTCAATTTAAACATTAAGAAAATGATGATAAGAGCATAATATAGTGATCAATTCACAACGTTGTTGTGGTGGACACCAAGGTTGAAACTCATATTGGGTCATTGAGCTCGTAGGTCATGTGCCTTTGTTGGGCTAATGCGCTCATAAAATTGTGTCTTGGCTAGGCTTGTTTTTCTTGCAAATTATGGGCCTTCGCTAGATGTTGAGATTATAGATTTGAACAAGGTGATAATGCCTTGGGGATTGAGGCCCCTAGTAGTGGTCTCGGTGATAAAGTCAATTGGTAAGAGATCCCCTTATAAGTTGTCTCTCTAGTCTTAGATTAGGCTAAAAACCTAAGTTATCAAATCTAAACAATTTAAACATTTAGAGAAAATATTTTTCTCGAGTATAAATATCAATTTTAAAGTTACTCTACTTTCTTAAAATCTTATCAATTAAAATCATATGGTATTTGTACATAGGAGAAATGATCATTACGCAACTTCACAGAAGATTGTGTCATTTGTTAATATGTAATTAAATTAAAATGTTCTTTCAAAATAGACACAAAACTAAATAAAAATTAAGATAAATGTACATATTTCTACATTACAATTTAATATATTAGATTTTGTGACTAATATGTTATCCCTAAATTAAGGATGTAATTGAGATCAACTTAATATCAATTGTTCATATTATAAATATGATATGGCATGTAATTGTTTATTCACCTTCAATTTCAAATTACATAGCATTCATTCTCATATACTCTTAACTAATTAGTTAATGATTCTTCCATAATCCAAAGGGAAATGTGTCCAACATGTATTAAAAGTATTTCTTTAGAATATTTGAGTGTTATCAAGTGAGAGAAATACTAAAATGCTAAAAAGATATAGCACCCACAAAACATCATCATTTATGATGGAACACTAAAATTTTCATTATAATTAACTAATTAGAACTTTAAATAATCAATTTGAGCCATGAATTTTTTCAAGCCCTTTTTTAGGATGAATTTTTCTTGATTTTTTTTTAAGTCTATTTATCCATAAGAACTCAAACAAGAACATACAACTCTGTTCTCTAAATCTTATTTTGCATAAAAATTTAATTCACTAAATCTATTGTATTCCATATTTATGTAAACTTCTATTGAAGATATGTTAATATCTAAACATATCTTTGTGTATTTGCACAATATTTATGAGATTCATCTTTTGTTGTGGGAGCAAAATCATACATCAAGGCACCACATAATAGAGTACTCATACCAAACTAGTAAATGAAAAATGCCATTCATACTCCTTGAAAAAAGAAATATTGCTATGTTATATGGAATGCCATATTATGAATATTGAACATACGGTGGATGACATTTACAAGAGACTTTTACATAATCTGGTAATTAAAGCATACGCCTCTTATATTAGAGACATATCATGTAAAGATATTTCTTTTCCATGCACATTTTGATATAGCATGTAATAATATAATTACAAAAGCCAAAAAAACCCTACAATGAAAAAACTAAATCATAAAACTTAGAGGACAATTACTTTCTTTGAAACAAACAAAATCATAAAACTTAGAGGACAATTACTTTATTTGAAACAAACAGTTTCAAAGGAGATTGAAGATTTCTCCGCAGTGCAAAGATACAATAAAAACAAGGAAACATTTGCTAACTTAACTTTTGTGCATGCATGCTCATTTTTAGTTATCTTTAGGCTATCAAACAATACATTTATTTCATTCAAAATAATTTGAAAGAATTCATTGACCTATTTGATGAGAGTATTTCATGCTTGGATAAATAATTCCACACTATGTAGTATTTCTTATCTAGCAACTTTTACCTACTCATAGTTAAGTTTTAGTTTTTTTTTACAAAATGTTTGTAGGCACATTCTCCTTCTCCAGTGTAGAATACATACTTTTAGTGGTTGAACCAAAGATATCCAAATCTCTAAAATTGTAATTGTTACCAAATTTCACTTACAACTCAATTTGGTAGAGCAAAAACAATTGATTGCATTAAAGGTGAAAGGTATTCCAACAAATTTCTACTAAGGGTTAACCATTGCATATGAATGATTTCAAATGGAATTCAATTTTTATTATGCAATGTTTTACAATAGAAGGAAATTACATAAATTGCATGATATTGTTGTCTTTCATTCATTTTGTAATGAAAATGTATACAAGATTGCATAAATATTGTTGTTTTATACATTGAGAGGAAAAGAATACTTAAATGTCCCACACAAGCCAAGGGAGTAGCTAAACTAATGCAACATGAACATAAACTATACAACTGAGATAAAAGTAGAAAAATACATGAAGAGAAAGTATATCCATCATTGCCTGTGGCATAGTCTTGTGTTGATCTTCTTTATTCCCAGCTCCTCCTTGTTGATCTTCAGATGAACCTGCATGATGACGAAAGGATTGGGTTAGAGCTCCAGATATAAATCTCATCATATGTTCTATCAACGGAAATATAGCCTATATCTATGATGCATTTGATCAGTTGAGCAATTATTAGAAGTATGTAGGAGAGACAAAATCAAATCATGAAATGAATGTTAAATCATCAAATGAATGTCAAATCATCATGAAGAGCACCAAGCTTCATTGTTTTATCTAACTTGTTTATTCACTATGCAAGTATAGGTTCATTTATCATTTCACAATTCATCTTGTTCAATATGACATCATGTGGAGGAAAATGGCCTCCCACAAGGATTGAGCCCAACATGCTGAGGGCTACTATCATTGATGCCTTATCACAATATACCATAGCCTAAATAATGACAATCACTACTTATGTAGAGGCAGTCATGAATATTTTAAATAGTCACCTCAAAGGATAAAAACAATCATGTCAAGTACTCACAAGGTAGCTGATAGTCAAATTCAATGCAAATTTACAACGCAGATAACAAAAGACGGGCTTATATATACCTTCATGATGTAACCTCACAAAGTTGTCATTCTCCAATACCTCCATGAATCCTTGTTATCATGATATCATTGAAAGCATTCATGCCATAGGTTATGGGATCTTACCACATAAATCATAATGTTTTATTATTTTTGAAAGCAAGGAAGACTGATACAAAGATGGCAGCAAACAATAAAGATAATGAGAGTAGCATTTGGTAGAAGGTCATCATTTGTAATACCAGATTTGCAAAACATCATATATCACTATGCATTCACACATGAGACAACAATGATAGTGATCTCAAAGAAGCCTACATTTGCTCTTATGTTACTTCAGATACTCATCACAGTCAAACAAAAGTTGGGGACACCATAAGCCATGTCTAGTGATACACAGAGGCTCCAAGATGCTAGTAAAGACTATCAACACAGAGGAAATCAAAGCATATAGGACATGATGCAAATGTTCATACATGCAGTAATGCAGTATTGAAGTCTCAAGTGATTATGCCAAATATCATTCAACCCAACAATCAAAGCTCATCCATGGCAAATAAAATAGAACAATATTTACCATTTTGGTTCTGAATGTGGTATAAACCTGCTATTAATTTTTGTTGGAATTAGTCCAAACAACTATTGGTGGTGGATATCACATCCACAAGACTTAAAAATAACAAACACAGAAACATGAAACACAAGATTACTCAAATTCGTGCTACTGCACCTTAATCCATTAACTTCAAAACATGATTACATCACATACAGGAATGCTGCTGCATTCATGATCACTTGATCATACAGACTTGACTTGATCACTTGATCATTATGGGCTTGCCCTTGCATAATTGCTTTTACAACTTGCCTCTTTTATAGAGGTCTTTCATTCATGCCTTGCCTTTCTAGGTTGTTCTAGTCTTCATCTAGAAACAATCTATTTCTGGAAACTTCCTTTAGAACTTTCTAACCTAGAACTCTCCTCTTTCTGCAAACCTCCGTCTTATCTGGGCTCCTTTAGGAACTTTCTATTTTCTTCTTTTATCTTTTTGCTTTTTTTATTTTTTTCTCTTTTAATTTTGTTTGTGGGAGAAATTACTTTCCAACACTCCCCCTTAATTTCGACCACAAGTTTATCATTTCAAATCTTTCTAGTAGTCTTTTGAGTCTACAGACTCGATGCCTAAATTTTTTTCAAGATCTACTGATCTCCAGATCCCACTGCTGCAGCAGTCCATCAAATTTTTAGAACTTCAAAATGGAAGTCCTCTGGCTATCTGTAGCTTTCAACTTTGCACGATGTCTCAAACTTTTAAACTTTGATTGATTGCCATCCTTCACAAATGAACATTTGTACTTGAACAACTTTTTCAGCATACCTGTAATTTGTTGCCAACTTGATCCAGAAAGAAATCCACAATCTATTTTTATGCATTTTGTCATATTTTTCCATTCTCTTTGCCAACACATCTTATCACAATGATTTCTCAAACCACATATGCTACATGGATGTCGATCCCAACACTTGTCCTTACTATGTCCTTGCCTATGACAATGAGAACATTGAACATTCCTCTTTTCTTGAATCAGCTTGTTTGTACCTGTAACATGATTTTCTTTTCCATATCCAAGACCTGCGTACTTTGGCCTCACTATTGGGTCAATTGGCTCTTTCATTCCTTGTCCATACTTGCCTAGTCCTTTTCCTATATATCCCATCTTCTTCTTCATCTTGAAACCAACATTTTCTTCATTACAATGATTTTTGGATTCAAACAACTTGTCATTTTCATCTTTACATTTTCCATCAATAATATCACAACATGCAAATTTTGTTAATCCAACCTCTTCAACCTTATATTCTTTAACTTCAACTACATCAAATAAATCACTTGTATCACATGAAACATTACAAACCAATGGCTTTGCCTTTAAACTTTCATTTTCTTCTTTCAATTTTGATATTTCTTCTTTCAACCTTAACATCTCATCTTTTTGTAAATTGTTTTCCTCTTCCAATTTCTTATTATTTTCTTCTAATTCTTTATTCCTCTGTTTAACCTTATCAAATAGTTTCAAGTTTTCTTCTAACTCTTCATTTTTCTTTCTGACTTTACTCAATTCAACATTAGCTTCATACCTTTCTGACCTTAAACTAATTTTCTCTATTGTCATTTGATGTAATTCGTTTATTAATTCAGATTTTGCTTTTTCCAAAGTATCTTTCTCTTTTTGCCAATCTTCTTTCTCTTTTCGCCAATCTTTTTTTTCAGTTTTCTCTCTTTTATCTTTCCCCATTTGAAAATAAATGATTTGCTTACCTTGATCTGCTGCTGCAGTTTCCTCAATTGTCAATTGATTTGTTCGGCAGCTTCGTATGCCTCACTCGTCCTTCGATTGCAATTACTTCAGACTTCACTGCTGTAATCTCGAGTTCTTCTAGAATCTCTGTAGTTATAATTTCTGTAATGTGTATTGTCAAAAAAAAAATTCCTTTATCCTTCCGTCCAGCTCTGCAGACTTTGCAGTTAAATAGGTGACTTTAATTTTCAATCAAATTAGATCTTTTCGATCTTCTGCCACACAGATTGAAGCTTTGAGCCTTTTTTTTTTGTGTGTTTGAATATCCTTAGACCGATCGTGCCTTCCAATGCAGTGATTTTCTTTTTAATCAGCCACTTCCTTCCTTTCAGCGGTTTACCAAACCCTCACAACGTTTCTCCAGATTTGTGATTTGCTATTGTCAACACAACAATCTCTTTTCAGCTTAAAACTTCTTCTCCAGCAATTAATCTCTTCATTGTTGAGGACTTAAAATATGATTCCTTAGCGCCTTCCTTTACTGCAGCGACTTATCCTGTGCTTTTATCACCTTTAAAACTTGGTGGATCTTCTATTTAATTCAAACCTCTTCTTTCTCATAAACTCCTTCGATCTGTAGCCAAACCCTAACCTGCAATCAAAAACTATACAATTCTAGCGACTTTAATAAACCAGAACGGCCTGAACCTACGTGACTTGGCAATCCAAATGGGCCTTCTTGATCTCCTTTCCTAGATTGGCGACAACTCCTGTATAGCAGCTAACAAAATCCTTTTGGTGACTGGATAGGCTGCGGCCTGATTTTTTTTTTTTTTTTCCACCTGCGATTTCCTTTTACTTCTGGAGTATGGTGGCAGTTTTGACTTTGCTTGGTGACTCGTCTTCAGACTTCTTGATCTCTCCTTTGGCTAACAAACCCTTCCTCCGCTGATAATGAAAATAACAACCTCTGATGTCTTTTTACCGGCTTCGTTTCAAGAGATGTGTATCTTAATTTTTTTTAGAGCTTGGCAACTTCTGTAGCGATCTGAACCCCTTCCTTTTGAAAGCACCTCTTATGCCTTTGACTACACGGTCTTCTAAATTTGCTAGCTTATAACAAATCTGCAAACACTTATAGATTTAACTTACCTCTTATCTCCTTCAGATTTACGATCCCTTCTATAATGGTAGCTTCAAAAAAAACCTTAATTTATCCTTTTTTTTGTGACTAATCCTCCTTATGTGATTTCTTTGACACACAGATGAGATGATCTTTTCCACAATTTCTTTCAAACGACTACAGAGGCTCGGCAGATCTTTTTGACACCTTCAGATCTGCATTTTTTCTCCCTCTTTTAACATCGAATATAATTCTCCCATTTATGGTAGCTTATCAAACCCTTACGGCTGGGTAAATGCTCGATCTTTAAATAATCTTACTTCCTCATGCAACGTTTCTTGTTGTGATTTCCTTGATAGTGGTGATCTACTTATCCCTTCTATTTGTAGCGGCCTCATGCAATTTCCATGTAGCCCTTGAACTGACTCCTTTACGGCTCCAAATTGACTTTTCTACAGTTTATTCCTACTTAAACAATGATTCTTTAGGGAAACAATAAACTTTTAACATACCTTGACTTCGACTATATCAGAAATCTTCAAAGTTGCAACTCCGGTCTTTCTGCAACTGGCTTTGGACACGGCTTCAAATAGGCACCTTTATCCCTCAATGATTTGTCCTTTAATAACCTCACAGCTTCGATTCAACGATTCCTGCAAACCAAGATCTGATAATTCAATGACTGCAATAAGCCTCATTGGATCTTCACATGACCTGGCAACCTTAGCTCTCTTCACCAAAATCCTAAACCCTAGCTCTTTTCACACGAACATGATAACCTGGCTTTGATCCTCCAATGCACAGCTCCAATCCCACGATCTGACCTGCTCTGATACCACTTGTTGGTGGTGGATATCACATCCACAAGACTTAAAAATAACAAACACAGAAACATGAAACACAAGATTACTCAAATTTGTGCTGTTGCACCTTAATCCATTAACTTCAAAACATGATTACATCACATATAGGAATGCTACTGCATTCATGATCACTTGATCATTATGGGCTTGCCCTTGCATAATTGCTTTTACAACTTGCCTCTTTTATAGAGGTCTTTCATTCATGCCTTGCCTTTCTAGGTTGTTCTAGTCTTCATCTAGAAACAATCTATTTCTGGAAAATTTCTTTAGAACTTTCTAACCTAGAACTCTCCTCTTTTTGGAAACCTCTGTCTTATCTGGACTCCTTTAGGAACTTTCTATTTTCTTCTTTTGTCTTTTTACTTTTTTGTCTTTTTCTTTTTTAATTTTGTTTGTGGGAGAAATTACTTTCCAACAACAACTAAGAGGGGGGCTGAATCAGTTATCCCACAAATAACCTTTTCTTCTTTTAATCTTCTTTCACAACTTACAAACAGATCAATGATGTAAATATTAAAGCATGAATCAACAACACATGAGTAGAAACATAATTAACACACTTAACACCAAGATTTTAATGTGGAAACCTGGTTAAGGGAAAAGCATGGTGGGGATTAACCCACAAGATTCGTACCCTGTTAAAAGTACTTAAAATAAATAGGAAGGCACGTGCCTTCGAGCACACTGCCTAGAGCTCACTACTCAAAGAAACTCACTACCTAGAGGAGGCTCATTGCCTACAAGATTTTATGTTTAATACAGAAAGAATGAATTGAGAAATAGCATCTTCTTTATGCCTAGTTCAGTCCCATTAAAAGCTCAGAAAACTTCTGCTCTGCCCCAAACACTTCTCCGCTAACTCTTCATCATCTACTACTCTTGTTCTTCTGCTTCTCCTTTTCTCTACTCTGCCTCTATGTCTTTCTTATGATTTTATCATTTTCACACAAGGACAACTTTCCACAACTCATCCACAAGTATTTATACGCTTCATCAACTTTGGAATGAACATCAAGGTTGGCTTAACTCAATGTGGATCATTATACTGTCAACCAATCATAGCTGGGACTTGAATCTTCTTTGATCAACATGCTAAACTACAGAGAATTGCTCTTAGATCATCTGCAACATGTTTGAATCATTTGGTCAGCCAAGACTGTGAAGAATAGTCATACAAAGGAAGAAATCTTCAACAACGAGCTTAGTCTTCAATGCAGAACTCCAACACAGTAGACACATGATCCAGAGACTTCCACAAAAACATTGAATTTAACAATAACATCCACACTACTCCAAATAATCAGAATCACTGGCATCTTCATCTAGTACCTCAAGAACACTATCTACCATGACTATCACATTAGAAAGATTGCTTGCGGATCTCCAAACCACGAACCACTTAAGTTGAGGATACACATTGACTTCCCAAACATGCCTCTAGATCTGTAGATCATAAGTTTTCATTGCAGAGCAATCTGAACCAATTTCCTATCACTCTGTCTCTTCTGAACACTACAAAACCTGGTTCTACTGAGATGGCCATAGCTTCTTCAAATATTCATGCGGACCTCTCAAATATTAACTAGAGCTACTTCAAATGATCCTCTACACAACCATATGGTCTGTGTACTTTTATCTTCATTCCTCTAGAAATGCGGAGCAATCTACTTCACTGATCTGCACTATTTTCCCCTATTTCTGACAAAGAAGTATGTTGACATCAATGACACCACATCATAGGCACATATTTGCAACAGTCTCCCCCTTTGTCATTGATGGCAACATATGATGTGAAAAAATTATTCAACGATCAAGACAAGGATTTCTCCCCCTTTCTCTTATCAATTTTGCAACCACTCTCTTCACTGCTCCCTCTTTCATTAGTAACTAGGTTTTCACATGACTTCTCTCCCCCTTTGACATCAATGGCAAAGGGCACATATTTGCAATCTTTTCTCCCCCTTTTCTATTTCAGACTAATCTCTAAAAATTGCATACTGACTACTCCCCCTGAGTAGTATCTTCCTAACACCAATCTATATCACAAGATATGGCTATGAATTCCACCAGACTGATGCACCCTAATGCATCTTAGTTTTGATCAAGAGGGGTAATAACCCCTAACTTCTCTCTGAGATACTCAAAAGTATCCTTAGGCAGAGGCTTGGTGAATATATCCGTAATCTGATCCTTTGAAGAAACAAACTCCAATTTGACTTCATTCTCATTTACCTTCTCTCTCAAGAACTAAAACTTAATTTTTATCATAAATTAGACTTCAAAACATTCATATAGCATTTTGTGTCAAGATCTCAAACCTAGCGCTTCAAAAACATAAATTTTCACTAGATTTAGCATTATCAACTCTCTAAATTTGCACCATAGGCATGTTGTGAAGAATATTTTTGTGTTAATTTTCTTTTATCAAGGTAATTATTTTCTTCCCCTCCCAAAAATCTTCACAACACCCTTTTATCAGGCTCTTATATTGAAAATTTGGTGAAAAACTACACATTTTTGCTATTTTTGCCCTAGGTTTTGACCTAGTTTGCACTCCAAGTGTATTGTGACAAATTTTATGTATTGAAGTGACTGATATCATCTCTTTTATTTGCTACACCTCCTAAAATTAATCACAACACCCCTTTTGCTAGGTCTTGGAGTTGAAAAAGAGTAAAAAAAAGCCTATGTTTTGCTATATTTTCACTAGGGTTTGACCTTAAGTGGCACTAAAAGCATGTTGTGACAGATATTTTGATATTAAGTGGATGTTATTACTGATATACTTTTCTTCCCATCATCATTTTCCTCACAACACCCTTTGTCATGCTTTTTTCATCAAGATTTGGCGAAAAAAATGCATATTTTGACATATTTTCACTATATTTTGACTTATTGTCATCTTAGATCAAGAGTGTATTGTGAAGGATCTTATTGATGTTTTGAACTACTATCAAACATATAATTTGCTTCCCTTGGTTAAAATCCTTACAACACCTTTCTTCTATTCACTTGCAATAGAAAAAGCACAGAAAAACAAGCATTTTTAGGCCATTTTTGCATATAGCCTTACACTTGTCCTTGAACATGGCCTCTAATCACAACAACAAAAATAGGTTCACTCCTAGACCTTACATGAAAATAAAGGCTCCTGAACCCGAAATTGTGTTTACACCTCATGACAGAACAATTGGAGACTCTAAAGGGCCTCTTTACATCACTGTGAAAATAATGGGAAATCATGTGAATGGAACTCTTATTGATCCTAATTGCATGACTAATATTGCCACTAAAGAGTTCCTTTTTGCACGTCAATTAATGCAAGGTTCATATGACCCTTCGAATATGATGATAAAGACACATAAGGGGACCTTTGAAAAACCTTTGGGTAAGATATCATTGTTGGTAACTATATTTGAGAAACATGTTGAACAATGGTTTAATGTTACCCCTACTTCTGATACCTTTGAAATCAAACTTGGAATCCCTTGGTTAAAGGCCATGAAAGTTATCCCTTCAACTATCTACAAATGTGTAAAATTTCCTTTGAATGGACAAGTGCATGTCATTCCTTGAAATACATACAAGCCTTTAAGTACACAACAACACTTTACATTTGATTACTTTTGGGGTAAATCTAAACAAGAACCAGTGCTACAAATAGACTTTAACTTTTTGAGCTATAGAAATTACAAAGCAAAACTTTTACACCCAATACCTGGTCCTCCTACATAAGAAATGACAAAATATAAACAACCCGCATGTGAAGAGAACCTTAGACCAAAAGGACAAGGTCCCTATGCTGAGGTTCCTCATCTAAAATTCTTACAAGGATTGGGAGGTCATTACCAACAACAAAATATTCCACCTAGACAAATGAGATTTGATCCTGGTGCTTCATCTTCTAAATTGCACAAACCTATGAAAGAGAAAAGCCCTATCTTACAAGAGATAAGTGGTAAAACAAAATGAAATAGAAAAGCAAGAGAAAGAAGAAGAAGAAGAGAAGAATATGCCATAAACCTTGCGTCAACAAGAAACCATTAATCCTAACATTCAAACAAACAAAGATGATCCTAACAATGAACAACATGATGAGAAAGACATGAATTGGGCTATGGTATCTTATGTCCCACATTCCTCTAACATTAGGGAGTGGGAGGATGACGATGATTTACTTGATAATGAAACCTAGCATGAGCTTCCTTACAGGTAAGTATCTCTAACCCTTTATCTCTCTCATGATGTGCTTCCCCTATGATGTGTTATGTGTTGTTTAGGCCTCCTAGGATGACCCCTAATTCTCTTCTAAGGTTTGGGATACTAGGAGACCACCTCTGTTGTGACCTTCTTCTATTTGTATCATCATTCTTCTAAATTGTCTCTCTCTGATTTAATCATTGTGTGTTGTGTCTTATAGACATAGCCTTGCAGTTGGTGACTTGGGGTACCCTCCTACATGACTGTCCATAAGACACTTGTTTCTCCTCTCTTATTTATTGTTTCCCTTCCTCTGGTGTTTCTATCTAGTGGGTGGATGATGAAAAACATTTATACTCATGCGGACCTAGTGTTCCTTTCGGGAGCAATCAAAAAATAGACTTAGTTCCTAATATGATGATGAAGTTGTATATATTATTCAACAATTGGCTAGTGGAAGCACTCATGCTTTCTGCGTAGTGAATTTGATGATGTTTTTATCTCATTTACAAACCTTAACAATACTATTGCTCTATGCACCTTTGTTTGTCTTTGAATCTGGCCTTGGTAGTATTTGATTCGGAGAGCTTTGTGATATAGCCCCACGGTTATCCTTGAACTCTGAATTCATTGTATAACCTTGGCTCTTTGTGTGGTGAATCATATGTATTGATGTTGTTGTTTATCATGATGTTGTAGACACTAACATGTTTCTTGTAGGGATGTGTTTGTGGGAACATTTGGCAATCATGAATTACATGTCACCTCTGGGGGGAATGGGCTTTGCGAAAGTCTGTGTTCCCTTGTGTGTCTTCTTCCTACCTTAATGTGCTTGATATTGATGCATGATATCAACCACCTTAAGGTGGGGACATATAAGGTAAACTGTCTATTGTAGATGTTAGCAATGTGTTTGTCCTCAGGTGTAATTTAAAGACCTACGTGATGAGTGCATCCTACATCTTGATTTTGTTTGCAATCAATCAATCAATCATGTAAGCCCTCTGCGGAGGTGATATATCGAGCATATCATTTTTCTTAAGCCCTCTATAGAGGCGGGGATGGTGTATTTCTTAGAGAAGATTGCATCGTCCTATCATTTTCGAAAGTCCTCTACAGAGGTGGGGAGCGGTTCTGTGACTAACTCAACCCTTAAGCATGTCTTTGGTGATTGTTGTTGCAAATCCCAATCATCAGTGTATACCTGAAATGTGCCTGAGATGGTGTTGAACCTAGAAATATGAACACTCCATCGCTTGTCTGTCGTGTTTTCTCTGTGTCTTCAAGTGTGTGTGTTTTGGCATGCTTGCTTTGTGTGGTGTGTTTGTTGACCCATATGCAGTCTAAAGACCTATGCAATGAGTGCATCCTACATTTTGGGAGGTTTTGCATGTCTTGCATGTGTGTTACCCCATATATACAGTATAAAGACTTGCGCGATGAGTGCATCCTATATTATGGGAGGATTGTTTACTTTCTAGTACCTGCATTTGCATTTCATATATACGAGAAAAAGAAAAGAAAAGAATCATGCTTGTCTTCTATGCATTAATCTGTCTTCTATATACTTACTATCTTCTTTGTGTTCTACGTGACTGTAACTATCTTATCTATGTTTTGTGTGCCTGTTACTGTCTTCTATGTGATTGGTATGTCTTCTCTGTGCTTGGTGTGTTTGCTGTGTTTGTTGACCATACTTTAATGCATGTATTGGCCTTGTGTCTATACATACATTAAAGTGGGGGCTAGGGGGACCCCTTGAGCTTAACCTTGCCCAAAATAAGAGGGGAGGACTTGGGTGCATGTGCCCTAGTCTTGCCTTATTTTGGGTCAGTCCCAAATTTTAAGTGTCGGCTTGTGACCGTTATTGGGGTCCTATGCTGACCTGTAAGTTTGAATTTATAAAATCTTGGCGGGAGTGTTTGTAGTTACATATAAAATCATGTTTAGGCATTCATTTGAAAACTAGATTATGTTCATGTGATTTTGGCATCCTAAAGGTGATTCAAGGCTTTCATTTTGTTGCAAGAGAAAATTTGTGTGGTCTATGTGTTTGTGTTTACAGATTTGAGCATCCATTTCATCATGGAATCAAGAGCATCTTCCTCCCATGAGATCTTCACTACAAGGTAACATTTATTGTATTTGCGATCATTATTCATTTGGTTTTTGCCTCCACCTCCCTAGGCATGCACTCTATATCTGAAAAAGGTGTTTGAAAGACTTAAGTGTCCTTCCAAGGCTTGACTAAGGCAAGCTCCTAAACACCACAACCCCCTCCAAAAGTTTTGTGATTGCAAGTTATAGGTTGATGATACAGACAAACTGAAGTTGCAGGAGGGCATATTGGAGTGTCAAAATTATAGATTAGTGAAGAAAAGGACACCCTAGACTTGGGCGCCTCCTCCCTAGTCCTCGAAGTTTTGTGATGGGAAAATCTATGAAGTAGTAGAAACAGGTTGTAGATTGAGTTTCTAGATCCTGACAAAAAGTAGGGCCTTGGACTTGGGAATCCGCTCCTGTGTCCTTGACTTTTCCACCTCAGATCCCCAAAAATAGGTGCACTGTGATTTGTAATTTTACATCTTTCTGCAAAAGCATTTTCCATCATTCATTAGTTTATTGTCGTATTTACATCATTAGGGTTTTGATGGATAATTAAAATAAGAGAAGAAAAATTGATAATCAAATACCTAATCCAAATTTCCCTACATTGTAAGTGACCAAGGACCTGATAGTGCTCTGCCACTCCATCCAAAGGTCCTTGAATGTAAAGGGTGAAAGGAGGATTCAAACACTAAACTAAATAAATCCATTTTTCACCTAAACAAAATCTATAAATATAGCAGCAATGCTGCCATTGTAATTATCAAGAAATCATCAAGCTTTTATGCAATTTTCTATTCAATAATATATTCAATTGTTTTTATTTGATTCATTCTAATTCATTTTATCTCAAATATTTTATTTATTCAACATGGTATCAAAGTGCTCTTAAATCTTAGGCTGTAATTTGTGGGTTTTGTAGTACTGGCTGTGAATTATATAGGTTATGATTAGAGGTTGATCACCATCTTTTTGTGGCAAAGAAGAAAGAAATATTGCAGCAAAGAGAAGAATCAAATCAGTAAACAATTGGTGAGAGATTTCTTAAAGAGGGAATTTAACATAATGGATTCAATTGGTATTCCTTTACCTGCAATTAAATTAAACGGAAAAAAATATTATGATTTGGTGTGTCATATGGAGATTTTTCGAATGCTTCAAAATTGTTTTCAAATTGTTAATGGTAGTGAAAAAAGGACAACAAGTAGTGGAAAAGATCAAGAAGATTGGGATAAAAGAGATAAAAAGGCAGCAACATTGATCACGCATACACTTTAAGAAGAAGTTTTTCTAGAAGTTTTCCATAAGAGAAGTGGAGTTATAGTGTGGGATATTTTGAAAAATACATATGAAAATTTAGGTGATGTATGGATTCTAACTCTCACCACAGAATTATACAACATGAAATTATCAAATTCACAAAAGCTAGTCCCTCATCTAAGCAAATTAAAGAAAAAAAAAATGAACTTGCTTCCCTTGGAAAGGATAGAGATGAAAAAGGTTTTGTGCAAATAATTTTACAATGTCTCATAGGATCTTATCAATCATTTATAAGAGGGTTAGATACTACTGATAAATTAAAGAATATAAAATATGAAGAGTTATGTGCTAAATTAGTGCAAGAGGAAAAATGTCAAATCGAATAAAGGGAGACATTTTATGATGAAGTTTTCATAATAAAAGGGAAACAAAATTACAAAAATACACAAGAAAATCATACAAGAGAGAAAAATTGGATATATGGCAATAGATACACTCCATCCAAGGTTTATAATAAAAGCAAATGGAAATGTAATTACTGTGGTAAGTTGGGTCACAAAGCAAATGAATGTTATAAGAGGATTAAAGATACAGAAAGGAAGACAAATAAGTTGACAAAAAACTTTGATTCTAAAAGTAATGCTCTTTGTATTGCACTTAAAGTAAATAATTCTTATAAGGATGATTGGGTTATTGATTCTACTACTACACAACATATGTCTTTTAATAAGGAACAATTTGAATCACTATGAAATGATAGCAATTTAGAGAAAATATATTTAGGGAATAACAGTGCTTTAGAAGTTAAAGGAACTAGGAATATTCAATTTATAATGGTGTGTTCAAAAATGTGATGTTAGTTCTAGAATTGAAGACAAATCTTTTTTTTTTTTAATCTCAAATTTAAAATCAAAGGTATAAAATAAAATTCTAAATTGACAAATGTTTAATCAAGTCCATGTGAGTAATAACTAGAAAGTGATTGCAATTGGTAAAATAGAGAAAGGATTATATGAATTCCAAGAATTTACTTCTAAATGTGGAAATGAGAATACGTGTGCTATTGCCAAATATAATGATATGAGTAGGTTAGGGCATCAGCATATGGGACACATCAATTATCCAAGCCTCAAGCTTATGGAGAAACTATATATGGTGCATGGGGTTCCAAAAATCTCATCAAGTCACAAGGTGTGTAAAGGATGTGCTATGGGAAAGCAACATGTGGAAATTTTCCCACAAGGTAAGTCACAGAGAGAAAAAACTCCTTTACATTTGGTTCATAGTGATGTAATGGTTCCTTTTAGAACACTATCACTTGTAGGATCAAGGTATGGCCTTGTTGAGACATGGATTAGCTAGGACCAGGCTAGGAGACCCAAGCACATGAGAGGTGTGGCTTAAGGTGGGCTGTTGGTGTTGGAAATAAGCCACACCCGAACCAACGATGGACTGGTCCAAGAGGGGCCAGTAGCTCAGTGGTAGAGCACTCCCGCAGTGAATGGAAGGTCCTAGGTTTGAGTTCTAGCTGGTCCATGTCTCAACATGGTATCAGAGCTAGGTTCAGGCTAGGAGCCCCAAGCACACGAGAGGTGTGGCTTAAGGGGGCTTGTTGGTGTTGGAAATAAGCCACACCTGGACCGATGATGGACTGGTCCAAGACGAGCTAGTAGCTCAGTGGTAGAGCACTCTAGCAGCGAATGGAAGGTCCTAGGTTCGAGTCCTAGTTGGTCCATGTCTCAACATGCCTCACCTTTATTGATGACTATACTAGAAGAACTTGGGTATAGTTTTTAAAAAAGAAGGATGAAGTGTTTGATAAATTTAAACAGTTTAAGGCATTGGCTGAAAATCAAAGTGGAAGAGCTCTAAAGATAATAAGAACAAATAGAGGTATGGAATATATGAACAAAGATTTCTTAGATTTTTGTAAACAACATGTTATAAAGAAGGAATCAATTGTCTCCTACTCACCCCAACAAAACAGAGTTGTGGAAAGAAAAAATAGAACTATAATAGAAATGGCTAGATGCATGCTTCACTATAGAAATATAGAAGTTAAATTTTGGACTGAAGCAATTTGTACTGCAGTTTATATTTTGAATAGAATACCTAATAAGGCAGTTTTGAAGATAACACCAGAAGAGGCATGGAGTGGTAGAGAGCCTACAGTATCTCATTTTAGAGTCTTTGGATGTAATGCATATGTCCACATTCCTGATGAAAAGAGGAACAAGATTGAAAGGAAAAGTGAGAATAGCATAATAGTTGGGTATAGTGAGGAGTCAAAAGGATATAGGTTATATAATCCTAAAACAAATAAAATTCATATCAAAAGGAATGTATGGCTTGATGAAGATATTGAAAGTGAACATTATCCTACATTATCTCACTTTCGAATATTGATTTAAGGAGATAAGTCTACTTATACTAATGATCAAAATCAAGGTGTGCAATCTTTTATAGGAGGAGAAGGAACACAAGTTGAAGCATCAAGTGAAAGTGATGATGAAGACACACAGAAGACTAGAAGCATTCAAGAAATATACCAAGAAGGCCATAGAAATACATTTGCTAACTATGCTCTTATGACTAGGGTGATGCAGGTTGACACTCCAAGTAAATATGAGGAAGCAAAAGAAAAAGAAGAATGGAAAGAAGCAATGCAGGATGAATACAATTCTTTGATGAAAAATGGAACTTAGGAATTGATAACTCTTCAAAAAGGTAAAAGTGTGGTTGGTTGCAAGTAGACCTACAAAATAAAGTTCACATCAGATGGAGCTATTGAAAAATATAAAGCAAGACTAGTGGCTAGAGGATTCTCACAAATAGAAGGTATTGATTATACTAAAACCTTTGCTCTAGTTTCTAAAATGAGTTCAATTCATACAATAGTTGCTCTAGCTACAAAAGGAAAGACATTTCAGACATGCACTATCATACCTTATCTCCATACACAGGTAACATTTTTTTCTCTATCTCTATATGTTTCATTTCTGCAACATTCTGTGTATTTGGTGTTCTAAACCCGCAGCTACATTTTCATTCTGTTGTAGCTATGTTTAGGTTGATGAGAATGAAATAGGTTTTCTAGAGCATTTTCAATCTTGGCTGTAGCTCTAAATCTCATCTCTGAACATTTCAGCTGAAATCTTCATATTTTTTTTAGAGCCCCAAAATGGGTATTGTCTTTCTATGGTTTGAAACCCTAGTATGGTCGTGGTAGCATATACATTCTATCCTATTCATTTTGTGTTGGCTTAGAAACCCTAAATGAGTTTGAACAAAAAACATTTCTATTCCTTTTGTAGATCTAGTCTTGATTGTAGCTGAGCATTTTGTGTACTCCCTTCTTTCAACAGCTCAAAACCCTTATTGTGACTTTATATTTGTGTGTTCATGGCTATGGCTGTAGCAATACATTCTTATGAACATCTGGTGGTTGAAGTGGTCAATCTGTAAACTATCACTCCTTTTCTTTTGTATCTTGTGGGTATACTTTATGGGCTATGATATTTTGCACAATATCCATCATTCTTTGTATTAGAAGGGCCCTTTGCTGTCACGACCTAATGGATTTGATCTATATGATATGTTTTGTGCATTCTCCATTTGATTCATCACTATATTTGTTGTCTAGCAGATGATACTCGATATTTGGATATGACAATCCATTTAATCATAGTTTTGTAATCTCTTTGCATTATTGATATATTCCTTCAAAACAATCTCATATTCGTTCACTACTCCTATAGATGCTCTTTATTCTGATGCATTTGAGGTCCCTCATTTGCATTGCAGTTACTTCACCCTATAGCATATACGTATCTCATTTCTATATTATTATTGGATGTCCATGAACTTTTCATTTGAATGGTTCTACAGTCATGGCAAATACACTTGGTATTTATTTCACATGTCATTATGAATGACAATGGTTTCTTCCTTCTATATAATGACAGATGAGATATTAAAATAGTTTGACTATTATTTAACTTTGTGACAAGATGTTTTCTTAATAACACATGATATCATGTTAATGTTATCAACTATATACAATTTAAATCTTACTCAATGGAAATAATATTTTCTCCCCTTTGTAGATGGCAGCTTTGAATGTTTTGAATCATAGAAAATGAACACTTGAGTTAATCATCAGGCCACGGCCTACACAGTTACATTATTGATAAAAAAAAAAAAACCTTGAGACATAGGTATACCACATGATATATACATGTTCTCTTTCTCCTGTAGCATCTATATGGGATGAAGATAACAGCCAAGTTGAAATGTATGATGTTCTGATAGATAATTTGCAATCTTTTCCTCTCATTCCACACACCTGTATACTCATGAACTTATGATGGCATATAATGATTCCTTTCTCTACTCATAACTATGGATAAATATTTTCATGGCATCTTTGTCTACTCAGTTCAAACTATAACACAGTTTGGCTTTCATGTTGCAAATATTTTATTGCTATAACAACATATCACCAACAGTTATTGAAGGACTTTGATAATGACAACTTATGTATGGTTACTCCTTATGATGAATGTACCTTACTTCAACATGAAAGGGAAATGATAGCATATGATGTTCCATGTTTTGCTATCCACTTGCACTTTCAATTCATTTAAATAATGCATAAAAATGATACCTGTTTCTGATATTTCTTTGTGAGAAAACAATTAGGCATTGTTACATGATATGTCCATTGGCAACCTCTGACATTCAAATGATGAAATGTACTTGTTGTTCCATACTTCTCTAAAGCACACTATGAAAGATATAAAATGAAATAACTGTGAATGTCATTTTTCCTATGTCAGCTGAAGTAATGATGACAACTGCCATGTGCATTAAATGCAGTCCCCTTTATAGTTTAGTTCATATCCATTGTTGCATTTCATTACTTGAACTATAACCATGACTATGTCCTAGAACATAAACCGATGCCTATGATTTCTTTTATTATTCCTTTAGTTTTCCATATAAATGTGAATAATGATTCTTTCTTTTTCCATTCATCCCTTCTGAGATTAAGGGGAAGCAGCATGCTGGGCTCAACCCTTGTGGGAGCCCACTTGACACCACATGTTGAATGTTTTCAATCAGCTACATGACTTATCCTATACCTGCACATGAAACAAATAGATTAGAATAAAATAATGATGTTCCATGATTGTTTCTTTCTTGATTCCTTCTACATATGGATAATGTTCATTTGATCAATGTATTATAATCAAAGTATTATGTCTCTTCTAATAGGATATAGGATTTTCATAACCAGAGCTTCTAACGAGACCCTTCCCACATTTTTGCAGGTTCATGTCGACATCAGGAGTAGTACAAGAGACAACTTTGAAGATCGACAACCCTTAAGGCAATGATGGCTATGAATTTCCTTTTCTATTCATTAGATGCATAGTATTTTCTTTATATCTGCATATGTTTAGCTATAACCCACAGTTTGTGTGGGACATCTGATATGTCATTATTTCTTTCAATGTAATGCTTATTCTTTTATGTATTTCAACTTGAAATGAATAATCATTGTGATGAATGAAATACTTATCTCTCTTGAATGTTCTGCAATGCAATGAATGATCTGAAATCTTTTCCTCCTTTTTGAACAACTGAAACATAATAACTATGCAACTAACTCATAATAGAAGAATGTTAACCCTTACTCAAAAAATAAATTTGTCACATCTGCTTAGCCAATTTTGAGCTGTGGTAAAAAATGGTAACAATGGTTAGTTATTATGTATAATTTGACATTTAATGCTTTAATCATAGCATTATACATGCATAGTGAAAGCTATTCACTAACGAGATATCTTGGATTATGTAATTTTCTATTTTATTATATTCTGGAAAAGAATAACATGCTTAATGTTTGTGATGATGATAATTCACTTTTGTTTAACTCTTATTTGGATAATAATGATGTATTCTAATTATCAGTTAAGATGAATACTTGTGTTAAATTATGAGCTTTATGGAATGTGATATTACAAAAAAATTTGAATGGTATGGAGATTTTCCATATTCACTACACCAACCTTTCTCTAGTCAGCCCTCCCTTCACAAAGAGTGTACATTTTCCTGTATATGGTATTTGAGCCACTCCATAGTGATTTGGAATATATGGCTAGAATGCATTCATATTTCAACCCTTCCTCTATCAAGATATTTCCTCGTCTTCTTGACATTATTCAAAACAAAAAACTATATCCTACTAATGTTTAATGCTAGCACAACTATCTTCATCCCTAACTGATTGTGATTTCATTGAGATCCATGCTAGCATGTTTCCTCTTCAATGATTTGCCTAAGCATAGCCTAGCTATCATAATCTCGATGAGTAGGTGATCCTAAATCACTTACACTCCTCATTCATGCACTCAATTATTTGTACATCACTAATGACATAATCTATAATCATTCTACATTTATTCCACTTTTATGAGTCGATCTCCCATCTAATTTGAATTTTATTCTTTGTTTCCTAATCCCCTTTCACATAACTAGAGCATATCCTTGCTAGAAACCTTTAATTCATGCATTAATTTTCCCTTGCTTCTATTCATTTGGTAGCCTCTCCATCTCAACCTCATCCCACTTTCTCTTTCCTCTCAGTTCTATCATCTAAACTCCCCACTTCCTCCCCTCTTTGACCATGAAATATGTCCTCAAGAATCAACAGGTTCACCTCCAATCCTAGAAATAGAAACAACTAGAGGTTGGACAATATGATTCATCAAAGTTATCTCATGTGTTTGATATTGACTGTCCCCATGTCAAAATTTCCATTATATGTGTTGTTTCCAATGCTCTGCTACTTGAATGTCCCTAAATTCTACTCTTCTCAAAGGTGGTGCATCTATATTATTATTGAACATCATGGATCTGGTCCAAGACATAGATTTCATCAAGCTGATAGATTTCATATATATTCATGAATATTTAGTCACCACAAATAAGTTGAAGTTTGCACTAGATAACTATGACATGTATGTGGATAAGGCTCTACTTCAAATTCTATTCATGTGAGATTTAGTCCACAACTCTCCTATGATCACTTGCATTTACCACACCCTAAAGTGAGTGTGAAAATGCTCTCAACACAACACTAGGCATGCACATGTTGCAATTGGTGTTGACATTGGACATCAAAATGAAAGAGGTCTTTAGTGCCATCCATGTCCTGTGTATTCATCCATTGGACTAGGTGGCATGCCCCTTGTTTGTGGCCCTTCCAATTCTACTTCTTGTCTTTGTTGGAAAAGGATCCAATTATAGTGGGCAAAGAAGAAAATGCAGACTAAGAAAGCAAGGAGATAGAATAATTTATTTTTACATTTACATTTAAAAATGTTTTCATACAAAAAATTAGAGCTATGGTTCTATATTTACTCCATACAACAATTTTAGAACTCCCAGAGATAATTGGGTTGATTCTATGCAAGTTCAAGAGTTCCTGTCTATGATAATTTCTAGAGCTCTATCCACTATTTAGATTCTAGAGTTTCAAAGCTTTCTACTTCTTATGAAATTCTTAGTGTTTCCTCTACAAACTTTCAAAGATCTATTCTCTATCCAATAGCCTTTGTTGTTGCATGTTCTTCTTCACCTAACTATGTACCTTATGAACTAAATATTCTTTTGTTCATTTTGTGTTTTGTCTTTCTTGCCTTTCCAAAAATTACTGCCCAATTCAAAATGACCTAGCAAAATTAATTTGTTGCCAGAATTCATTAACTAGGATAGTCGATGTCAGACCAACAAATGAGGGGAAGGATCCCAATGGATCTTTTGATGGTTGCAACAAATGTGGTAGATGGCTGCACAAGATTAATATTTCCAACACTCCCCCTTAATCTTGAGAATTTGTGCTCTTTCATGTTTGGAGTTGTTTTGTCATTCTAAAATGGTGGTTTTGGAGCTCTTTTGTCTTCTTGGAATTAAATTTCCAAAGCTCTGCCTTTCCTGATTTGAAGTTCTAAAACCATCCTATCTACACCTATTCTATGTTTTGAAGTTGCCCTACCTAGACCTGTTCAAAGTTTTGGATATGTCTAAGATTGTCCTTCCAGAACTAAATGTTCTAAATTTCTCTTGAGATTATCTTTTTGGAGATGCACTTCCAGAGTTGTTTCCTTTCTGAAGCTGGGTCTTTCTAGAGCTGTCTTTCCGAAGTTCATTTCCAAAGTTGTCCATGATGCAAGACCTATCTCTTAGGCATTCAAAAGAATCTTTTGACAATGCCTTAGTGAAAATATCAGTGAGCTATTACTCTGATCCACAGAACTAAAGTCAAATGTCTCCATGCTCTACCAACTCCCTTATGAAATGGTAGTGGATGTCAATGTGCTTCCTTCATCCATGGAAGACATAATTCTTTGTCAAGGCTATAGAAGACACCTTCTCACAAAATATAGTTGTACCATCTTTTTTTTGCTCATTCAAGTTTGCATGAATTCTTCTAAGCCAAATAGCCTAACATGTTATTGTATTTGTTGCTATGTACTGGGCTTCTTATTTGATGCCCATTAAATTGCTCTTGAACCCTTGTGGAACACATATCCTAATGTGCTCTTCCTTTCATCTACACTTCCTTCCCAATCATTGTCCATGTACCCAACCATCTCAAACTCATTGGAGGTGGTATACATAATACTATAGCATTTCGTGCCATTAACATACCTCAAGATTCTTTTCCCTGCTTTCTAGTGTATGTCTTTAGGTTTCTCCATGAACCTAGAAGTCAGACTTATTGCGTACATTATATTAGGTCTAGTAGCTATCAAATACATGAGGCTTCCAACCATCCTCTTGTAGAGGGTTGTGTTACCACTAGTGTTTTTGTCCTCTTTGCTTAATTTTAAACCTATTGTTGTCCATGTCATGGCAGGTTTGTTGTCCAACATTCTAAATCTTTTCAAGATTTATTTGGCATAATTAGTTTGTGAAATGAAGATGTCATGCTCTGTTTGTTGGACCTCTATGCCTAGGAAATATTTAATCTAAACTAGGTCTGTCATTTCAAACTCATTTTGCATTGCCTCTTTGAAATCAACAATGAAGAGGTAACTATTCCCTATGAAAATCAAATCATCTACATACAAAATAGTAGTAAGAATTTCACCATTGGTTGCTTTGATGTAGATCATGGGCTCAGTACCACTTTTTCTAAAGCCATTGCTTAGTATGTACAAATCAATTTTGTTGCATTGTGCTCATGGTGCTTGTTTAATCCCCTAGAGAGATTTTTAGAGCCCTTACACTTTGTCTTCATGTCTTAGGACTTCATAGTCAAGTGGTTGCTCCACCTACATCACTTCTTTCAACACTCCATTCAAGAAGGTTTACTTCACATCCATTTGAAATACTTTCCATTTGTGCTAGGCTACAATTGCTAGGACTATCCACACACTTTCTAGCTTTGCAACTGGTGCATACGTCTCATCATAGTCTCTTCTAAGTTGTTGTTTGTAACCCTTGACAACTAGCCTTGCTTTATGGCTCTCAACCTTACCTTCAGTAGTGCATTTGGTCTTATAGACCCACTTAACTCTAATGATATGTTTACCCTTGGGTAAAATAGTTAGCTCCCATGTCTGATTTCTTTCTATAGCATCCAACTCTTCATCCATGGCTTTACATCATTTTTCCTCTTTCATGGCTTTCTAAAAATACATTGGATCACTATAGGAAAACAAAGCAAAATATAAATTTTCATCAAAAATAGCATACCTTGTGATGTCATAAATTTCCCTCATGCTTCTTATTCTTCATGGCATCAATGATGGAAGTGTAGGGTCCTAATTTCTAGAGCTACTTGACTGCTGGATTGATTAAGAAGACTAAGTGTCAGAATGTTCACCCTGTTGTAAATTTCTAGAGGTGTTTCTCTGCTAAACAGTTTGTTGGAAAGAGACACATTGGAGCTTCATGATTGTTGTCATTGATGGCAACAAAGTTCATCCCACACATCTGCAGGACATAGTGTGCCTATACCGGAAGTCAGATTAAAGAGTGTTGTGGTCCGGTAAGCAAGAACAGAGTGTTGTGGCAAGGTCCGACAGTCAGGTCCGGATCTCTCAGAGGAAGTATCTTTGGAAAGTGTGGACTTGGGAAAGTCAAGAGGAGTACCTTGACAGATAGAATCCAGGAATTGAGCCTCCGGGGATGAAAGAGTGAAGAGATATGAGGATTCAAGTATTGGAGTCCTGTTTGGCAGTGTAGACAGAGGAAGAACTGACCGACAGAGCATCAGACATTATTCCGGATGAGATGTTGATGGTGATCAAGATTATTAAGGTATCATTCATGATTGACTAACATGATTGATGACTTCTATAATCATCTCTTTGATCTGCATTACTTGATAAGTAAGGATTCAGCCGACAGATCAGAGTTTGGATAAATATTGACTATTCCGGATGCTGACTAGAAAGTGGATGAAATCCTTGGTATATATATATATATATATATATATATATATATATATATATATATATACACCAGATTAATTTCGGTATGAAGATATATGTTGTGTGTTTTGGTGTGCAAAGAAAAGCAGAAAAATAGTGTGAAAGCAAAAAGACAGGTCTAGTATGTGACAAGTCAACAGCACCAAAAAGAGGAAGGATGAAGTGCAGTAGATCAGTGTATTGAACCTAACCGGAACTGAACCTCAGCATATGTGGATGCTTCTCATCAGTTCAAGGATCTTATTATTCTTCTTACAACTTGTAGACAGTGAGTCTCTTGTAGGCAGTGAGCCCTAATTGGCAAGTGTCATTTTGTATTTCTATTCTTCTAATAGAGAATACAATCTTGGGTTAATCACCTCATGGTTTTCTCCCTTAACAGGGTTTCCATGTCAAAAATATTGTGTCATGTGTATTTCCATTTCATGGTCATGTTTGCTTATTTGAATTGATGCTACATTAATTGTTAAGAAAGTTTAGAAAGTAGAAATAATTAAGATAACTGATTCACCCCCCCCCCCTCTCAGTTATCAACACAGTTCTAGAGCTGCTGCTATGCTCAAAATTTCTGGAGCTCCTTCTTTGTGAATTGTTACCTTGTTAAAAAGTTTTGGAGCTCCTGACTTCCATAACTTTGTCATCCTGTATTGTTGTCCACCATTCCATCCCATGATTCATTTTCAATGAATTCAACATCCCTATTGATCACCACTTTCTTCACGTGTGGATTGTACAATTTGTAGGCTTTGGATTCTTCACTATAGCCTATGAAAATGCATTTTCACCTTTATCATCAAATGTTTTCCTTTTCTTTTCTGGCACAAATGCATATGCCACACACCAAAATATTCTCAAGTGATGTACACTCCATTTGCATTTTGTCCATGCTTCTTGTGGAATCTTGTCACGAACAACTTTTGTGGGGCACCTATTCAATAGGTAGAATGTTGTTGCTATAGCTTCACCCCAATAGTTATTAGACAAACATTTTACCTTCAACATGCTTGCTACCATCTCTATGATGGTTCTATTTTTTTGTTCAACCACTGCATTTTGTTGTGGAGTATACCTGGCTATGAATTGTTTCTCAATACCTTCATACTTACAAAAAATCAATAAACTCTTTGGAGATATACTCTCCCCCTTTGTCTTTTCTAAGGACTTTGATATAGTGGTCGATTTGCTTCTTAGCCAAGGCCTTAAACACCCTAAACTTTTCATATGCCTATGATTTGTTCTTCAAAAAATACACCCAGGTTTTTATACTATAGTCATCTAGGAATGTCATGAAGTAAATATTTCCACCTAGGGTTGGGGTCTTGATGGGATCACACAAATCTGAATGCACTAGCTCTAATGATGCTCTTTCTCTCCTAGAATACCCTAATTAGAAGTGTTGCCTATGTTGTTTACCTAGGATGCATGCTTCACACTTTCCATCAGGCTCTACAATTGTTGGTAAGACCCTAACCATGTCTTTTCTAACTAAAATACTTAAACTGGAATAACTTAAATGCCCATACCTCAAATGCCAAAGCTTGGATGGTTCTTTGATTACTGTTTTGAAGGCTGATTGTTGCAGGCCTATTGACTATGCTAGGATTTGTATTTTGAAGGGAAACATTCGATTCTTTGTCATTTGAACCACTGCAATAACTTTCTTGCTTCTGTCCTTGTCATAGATGATGCATTCTCCTTTCTCCATCAAGACTCTATAATCATTTTGGACCATCTTTCCAATGCTCAAAAGCTTATGTTTTATGCCTCGGGCATAACACATGTTATGGATCAGTCTTCTTTCACCATGATTGGTTTGAATACACACTATGCCTCTGCCCATGATTGGAAACTTCTCATTATTCACCATTTTAATTTCAGACTTGATGCTATTGTCTATGGAGGCAAATAAATTTTTGTTACCACTCATGTGGTTGCTACAAGCACTATCCAAATACCAAATCTCAGTGCTGTCATGTTCTACAAGGTTGCATACAATAAAAACTTGTGACTATTTTTCATTTTCATCCTTCTTCTCATTTGCTACATTGCAATTTTGACTCCCCTTGATCACGTTGTTTCTTTCAGCATTCACTTGCATAGTGACCATACTTGTGATAGTAGTAACATTGCACATTGCTCTTATCATAACTCTGATTTGAGCTTCTATTCTTTTTATTGTTTTGGAAGTCTGATTGGGAGGTACTAGCCTCCTTTTGACTATTTGAGTCTCCTCTTCTGGAGTTACTTCTACCTCTATCCCTTTGACCTCTTCCTCTGTCATTTATTCCTCTTCCCATGCCTCTAACATTTCATTGGGCTTTGAAGGCTTGCTCTAGGGAAGGAGCGGATCTATTTAGCCACTGCTCATGGGTTTGAAGAGAACCCATCAACTCATCAACTGTCATTTTTGAGGGGCCTTTTGCATCTGCAAAGACAATAACCATTGGGTCAAATCTAGAGGGTAAGCATCTAAGGATTTTTTCAATAATCCTCTGTTCTTCCATGGTTTCTCCATTTACCCTCAACCGGTTAATCAAGATGGAAACCCTTATGTGAAAATCTCTAACAGACCCACTTTCCTACATCTATAGGGTCTCAAAATCTCTTCTTATCAACTGAAGTTTCACTAGTCTCACCTTGTCAGTCCCCTTGTAATTGTTTTGAAGTATCTCCCATGCTTCTATCAAACCAAATGATTCTATCAAGGATGTTACTACATGCTTATATAAATAAAATATGATGGTGATGTTACAATATTAGATGAGTCAACATCCAATTAAAATCTAGCAATAGATCAATACATTAGTTTGGTTATGTTTATTGGCATGGTTCTTTGACAAATTCAAACTAAAAGACTTCAATTTTATTAATTTTGATAAATTGAACAATATTTTTTTGACAATTTATATATTTTTACAAAATGTCAATTGAAAGGTAGTTAATTGAAAGGTAGTTAATTGAAAGGTAGTTAAATGATCAGTCACAGTCAAATTCCAGGGCTTTTGTTGACCTTACTAAAAAAAACCACAATATATATTTATCACGATTTATGAGATAATTAAGTATAGGTTCCACTTTTGGAGAACAGACAAGATATTTAAGCCCTGATAATCGGGACAACCACTGAGCGGGACTTACTAGACTTTTCTCTAGTTTATTCCGTCCATATAACACATCGTCCAGCCAAAACTAGTCTTCTTGTAAATTCCGGTTATTCATTGGTCTTGTCAATTACGTGTTTATGAAGAGTCATTTCTTATTGGCAATTCCGTCCATATGATAAGCAATACGGTTGAAAGTAAATAATAATTATGATAGATTTCCCCGTAATATTAAATTTGGTATATTAGTTTAAATTGTTTATAAAAGATACGTTTGCGTCGACATTTGGTAAGCTAGATTCAGAATAGTATTGTACAGAGGAATACGAAATGGAAGTCCATCCATCGAATTTTAGATTGCTGTGTACGGTTTTGCTAGTGATGGCTTATCTTTTGGAGGGAGACTGTGCTTTAGGAGTTGGCGGGCATAGTCAGAAGCCATCGATTCTGAGGAAGAATCGACTGCATGGTAGTTTTCTGAAAAACTTAAAGAGATCTCGAATCAATAATTCTGATGTTTCAAGTATAAGTTCGTACGAGACACACAGCTATACCCAGGTTATAGACCATTTTGGATACACGCCAGAAAGCTATCAAACCTTTCCCCAACGATATTTCATAGACAAGTCTAATTGGGGAGGCGCTCAAAACAATTCTCCGATATTTGTATGGTTGGGTGAGGAAGCTGAAATCACTAACGCCTTAGACATAGGCATCATGGTAGATCAGGCTCCAAACTTCAAAGCTCTTGTGGTCTACATAGAGGTAGTATATTAGTTTCTCATTATTTCCGTATTCTCTGCGTGTTATATTACAGAACAAGTTGAGTAGACTCAGTCATATTTTTTGGGCTTGCGCTTTCATAACTATGTATGTTATTAGGGCTAACTGTTGTAAGGTATGTAGCACCGATATTATGGAACATCAATGCCATTCGGGGGAAAGGAGGCGGCGTACGCAAATGCGAGCACAATGGGTTATTTCACATCCACGCAGGCCTTGGCCGATTATGCGACAGTCATTGTCGAATTGAAGAAAACATTAAACGCTGAGAATTGTCCGGTCGTAGTGTATGGTGGATCCTATGGTGGAAGTAAGTAGGGTTTCTTTCACATGAACAAAGATTCTCTGTTGGAAGTCAGTGGGATTGAGTCATTGAAATGGTATTGTGCAGTGCTAGCTGCTTGGTTTCGCCTCAAGTATCCCCACATAACAATCGGCGCCCTCGCATCATCTGCACCTATCCTTTTCCTCGACGGCATCGCTCCCGCTGATGGTGCTTACAGGGTTGCCACAAACGTTTTCAGAGTATGTTCATTAATCTCATTGAGCTTAATCTCACCATTATTTTCATTAAATTTGACTTTCAAGAATATGGTGCAGAATGTAAGCGACATCTGCTACAGAAGAATTAATGAATCGTGGGATATGATGGACAAAATGGACTGGGTAAAACTGCGAAATCTATTTAACGTTAGCCGGTAAGTAGCAATAACGCCATATGAACCTTTCATTCAGCATACTTGTAATCAAAATCTGTTGACCGGGTATGACTTGTTGGATATTGGATGTTGTTCGCATGTAAGGATTTGGAGCTATATTTAGGATTACCTTTTCTTTTTATCGTATCTTTTATATGCATTGGAACGAGTTTAGTTTTTGGTGTTTTATTTATTATTTTAAAATGGCATTAACTGCTCATTAAATCTGGATGGGAAATGCATGTAAAAAGCAGTGTAGTTCAAGTTTTATTTAGTTGTTTATTTGGGGGCTGTAAACTGTATAAAAGGATTGCCCTGTGTTGTTTGTAGAACATCACAGACAACACAGAATTATTTCCGGCAGTTATAATGTAAGCCAAAAGAACATTCATTGTCTGCAATTTTCAGATGATAATACACAGAGATTTTCTGCATATGCTGATCACTATGAATTGTGTTTTTAATTTGGCTGTAAGTAGTTTATTTTATTGAACGAGTATATGCTGCATGTAAAACTTTCTTTTCTGCTTTTGCAATTATTTTTCTGTTGGTTTAAGTAAAGGCTTGGTTTGAAAATCTTCATTACTGCAGGAGGGAGGACCTGTACACATGTCTTGAAAAGATGTACCTTATAGCACCACAGTACGATCTTGAACAAGTTATAGTAAAAGAAGTAAATACACTACCCTAACCTTCTCGCCATACCAATTTTACTGCTTATTAACTTTCTTATATTATGCAACATGGGGTTAATGCAGATCTGTAACGCCATCAATAGCCTACCGGAAGGTACAGACACTGTTAACAGGATACTTGCTGGAGCACATGCTGCAGCAAATAACTTATTCGGAGTCCTATGCTTTTATCCGGGTCCATTCATTCCTATCAGATCAGGATGGGACTGGCAGGTTTCTGAGAATTCTTTCTTTTATTAGAACGAAATGAAATCAGGTTGCCCATTTAACAGCTTTTCTTAATCCGCAGACGTGCACTGAAATGGTGTTTCCATGGAGCAATCTCCCTGGCAAGACAATGTTCCCGTATATCCCTTTTAATATCGATGTATATTCCAACCAATGCTACCTTCAATACGGAGTCCTGCCACGCCAACACTGGGCAACAACTGAATTCGGAGGACACGTATGTATATTTTAATCTACTATCGAATTTTGCCGAAAAATGTTGTAGTGAAGTTATATCTCAGTCATATTTTAGTTACAGTTAAACAGACACGACAATTTGGTTTGAGATTGATTTTTATTAACATAGCCTTGGTTGTAACTAACTTGCAGGACATAAAAAGAGTGTTGAAAGATTTTGGAAGCAATATCATTTTCTCCAATGGGTTAAGAGATCCATGGAGCAGTGGAGGGTAAGTGAATCTTCTTTTCAGATTTCATCCCCATTAATCTTTGTATTACTTTTTACCTTGTTGCTGATTTAGTTAATTGGGCATGTTGTCAATGTAATTTCAGTGTGTTGGAAAATATTTCTGAAAGCATTGTAGCTATCGTCTCTGAAGAGGGTAAGTCGGTCCAGAATGTTTATTTATTTATTTTTCAATCAAATAGAAGCAGTATAAATCTTATAAGAATTGAATGTCACGCAGGAACGCATTGTCAAGACATTTACAAAGCAAGTGCTAGTGACGATCCAGTCTGGCTGAAAGAACAACGACAAAAAGAGATAATGGTCATCCAAAAATGGATTGATGATCATAAAAACTAAATAAAATTGTTTATTCATTGGACACTGTCTTTTAAATTTTCAAAAATCATTTAGAAGTGACTATCGGAGCTCTAATAGAATGATGCAGTCCAGAACCAAGACCCCAGTTAAGGGTTGTTGGTTCAGGCAGCTCACCCAAAGAGGATACGAAAATTTCAAGAACAAAAGAACAGAGCTCAAGAAAAATAATATTCAGATTATAAGGAGTTTACATTTTACTATTAAAATGCTAATGCATACATTTAATCAGTTGTTAACTTTCATCACTTACAATCATACTGTTCAAAACCTCTACCACAGCAAGATTCACTTACTGGACCATATCTATTAGAAAAACTTTGACCTGGATATCAGAACCACACACAAACAGACGGCTCTACCAAAAATCACACTTACTTTCAATTAGACATTACAAACATATTAGAACAAGGGATCGACTAAGAGAATGTTGGCATTAAATCTGAGTGATTTGATCATGAACAAGCCTGTACATATAGGTGTATAGTTTGAATCACTTCAGGAGTCGACTCATGCACTCAAGTAGTGGTGGCAAGAAGGTTTCCACCAAGTGGCAAAGGAGTGTTGACATGTATTTTGGATGAGTTTGATGGACTTTTCAAGTTGACACATAACCACCTAAGGTGACGTAAAGCCATGTGCAAATATATTATTTAGGCTAAGTAACTAATATCAATGTTTTTCACTAACAGCCCCCCTTAAGCCTAGCTTAGGTGGGTACAAGAAGAGATGGGTCCCAGCTACTAGACCTGGTGAGGTACTAATGTACAAAGTAATCTCTCATGAAGTGGAGATTAGATAGAAAATCCTATGGGAAAAAACCTATCCTCCAAAAGAGAGAAAAGATGCATGAAAATAAATTATACAAGTGAAGAAGTACTACTTCTTTCACTGGGTACAATATATGTTCCCCACATAGGAGAGAAAATGGTGGGTTTATGAGAGCCCCCATAATACATGTCCTAGTATAGTGAGGTTGGATGCTCGACAAAGGATGTAATGTAGATCCACGAACATTGAACAATGTTCTTCCCCTTAAGAAGAAATTAAACTAATTGAAGATGCATGATATCTCCCCATTCCGAATAGGAATGTGTAGGAGGATGTATGTATGTTCCTAAATCATGTTCACACTGATCCAAGGATGATGATGCCCATTTTTTATGTCTTCGAAGATTGCTTAGGTGTTCCCATGTTGATGTTGAAGGATGCCATAATCATATCAGGTGCATGCCTAATAGATGAAGATGATGACAATCCAGAACCATGTGTAGACAGATGTAGAGCATGAATATCTGAAGAGAATAGTGGTGGTACAACTTCATCAAAACTGTTATCAAAGAGAAGACTGATTTCTTCAATGTGTGCTTCTAAATTAGAAATGTGGGACTCTACAAATAGACAAGCAATGTTAGGTAGAAGTCTGTCCCAATTAGTAATGCTAGGAAGACTGATATATTTATCCTACTACAAGGAAGTATTGGAAGCTCTTGAAGAAGCGACTCTAAAATCTAATGAAGCAATAGTAATTGGTGTGATGATTTCCTCTATGTCAACTGAACATTCTGTATCTGTATCATGATGTGGGATGTTATTTGTGATCATAGCAGGATCATACAAAAAATGGACAAATATTTGAGTCTCCATATATCTCCCAAAGTTTGATCCATAATACATGTGGACATTCAATATCCATGATGGTATACAAAGCGGCATCTAGTATATGTAAACTGATTAATCTAACAAAATGATCATAAGTGTCACTTACCTTCTGAGATTGTTTACCTGATTTAGGGATAATTCCATATGAATATGGCATGAGATTATGGTACCTAAGATGTTTCAGGATGCAAACACACCAGCACTTATAATTACCCTTTTTTAGGTTGATTACATAAGAGTGAGTATCATATCACATGATTAAGAACAAGTTAACTCCTTTAGACAATAAAATTAACACATTATGCAACCCCCTATGGTTCATTATTAGGTGACCCCCTAGTTTTGGCACTTTACAACTTAGTGTGTTTTACAGTGAAAATAGGTCCAATGCATTGGAAATTAGAAAACATTAACTTTTGAAAAAATGGTTCTCAATTTTAAGCTACCAATCAAAAGTTATTACACATTTAAGTTCTCATAAATGGCCTATTTTAATACATTTGCACAAAACATTTGAAAAAATGCACTCTGGCAAGATGAGCCTAGCCATCCAACCACTTGTTAGATGTCACGTCCCCATATTAAGACATTGTTTCAATTAAAGATTTAAACATCATGATAATATGGAGAAGTCACCTTGCATGGTAATCACATATATAATAATATTATTGAAAAAAATATTATTTCATAAAATTAAAATATAATACTATTTATTGTATTTATGAATAATAAATATAAATACAATTATGATATTATCAATATATATATATATATATATATATATAGCAGTTGTAGCAAACAATGTTGTTCAGTTGGCAACAGAGGTAAAGAAAACTAATTTTGGTTGTGAGGTTATAGTAATGTCCTTCACAAGATGAGTCTATACTCATAATGATATTTATGCAAGAAGTTCTAATCCGGAAGATTAACTTAGTGAAAATTGACTAAGTGTCAAATTGTCTCAAGTAGTGTAGTGCACCTATTTATTTTGGTCCGCATTTCACCATTGTATCATATTTCCTCTTGTGGTTCTAAGGGGTTGATGTATATATATATAAATTATTATTATAAAATAATATATAGCAGTTGTAGCAAACTATATATATAACCAAGTGATAAAAGAAAAGATATTAATCATTACAAAGGGTCGATTCCACATGCATGTCAAGGTGAGCATAAATAATTGAATTGAATTATTACATACCCCTTAGAGAGAAATCGTATACATAAGCAAAGCAATGGTAAATGATAGTTAATTACAATTGCCAAGTGAATTAGTTAAAGATATCAAGGGCAGTGGTCGCAAGGAAGAACATAAAATAGCTAACATATGCATAAGGAACAAACAACGATTATAATAAACAAAGGCAAGTAAATAAGACAAATTGTCAATAAGGACAAAGTGATTAAAAAAAGAATATGATATACTAGGGAGCATCAATTCTAGAGAGGCGATGGCATATGAAAATGCATAACTTTCCCAAGGATCGGGAGTATAAAAGGAAAATCCCCAAGCGATCCAAAGAGATGGCAAAAAAGCAGCATTCGATCACCATTGATCAACACTCATAAATATATAGGCATTGAATTGGTCAGCATCTTGGCATCATCGAAGGAGATAAAACATCATCTGGACATCATCACCCAATCAGAAAAATAATCATTCATCTCTCAATATTAAACCAAGAAGGCAAAACCAAGAAATTGGTAATTGATCCACTCTTATATATTAAATTCAAGTATACCAAAATCGCAGGCTAGCATTTAAGGCATATCTCTTTATCATTATAGCATCTTACAATCTTTAGTTTGCCACCAATCCATTATTATATTTGGAGTAAGTGCAACAAGCTACATAAAGGTATGTGAACTCTATCTTGTAAGTTATTTTCCAAACTAAGCAATTGAATTGTTTGAATATAATATAGGAATGTTATTAAAATGAGGAAATCATCATGTAAGATATGATAATATATAGAACAATTAATAGTGAGAAATAATCATATATCTTAGAGTGAAACCAGGCTACATGATTATCATAACTACTAATGCGTGAATGAATATAGAAATCTGACCATAAATTAGAAGCTGAAACATGTTAAGAAGTTATCATAGAAAAATAAGCAAATGATATAGTAAGTAGATAGAATAGGATGAATTCACATATGAATAACTGCTATGTTATCTTAATCAAGTAGAATGATCATAGAAATTTTTATCATATAAATGAATACATGGAATAGATGGAAATATAATATTATGATCATAATTATGATTAAGGCATGTGAGTGCCTATATGATGAATGTCATTCCTATAAGGGAGTAAGTTAGATATTACCAAATAATATAATCAATGAAATAGTAAAGATAAGTCTAAGTATAATCAGGGAATACCTGGGATGAGAATAAAAGCCTCATCATTAATCCACCTACACACTCTATAAGTATGAGATTGGTGGTTAGGAAAGTGGCTAGAGTCTAGCACTCGAGCTAGCAAAGTATCGCCCCTCCGAGCTAAGGGTGAAGTATTTCCAGTAGTAGAATGAAGCCCTTAGACCTAGAGAAAGGGTGAAGTATTGTTAGAAATAGCATGAAGCCCTCGAACATATGGTTGCGTAAGACCTAGATATTAGAAATGGCTTAACGCTAGGTGACCCTCGAGCTAGCAATAAGCCCCTCTAAGCCAAGCGTGAAGTATCATAGGGAGTAGCGTGAAGCCCTTGGGCCTATGATCGTGAGTCTTGTGATATCCCAACGCACCCTCTCATAATGGGTGAGTGGTTTGATTAATGTTTGGGCTCGCGAATGTCTCTTCCGAGGTAAACCATGGAATATACATGAAGGATATGAGAAAATGTGAAATGCATATTGGTTATGATTATAAGGTTACTAACCATAAAAGGAAATATGGAAAGTATATGAATTTGAACTTTACATGTGGATATTGTGATATGTTGGTATTATAAGAAGAATTAAATACTAATGTTCTTTTTACAAGTTGAAATTGTGTGCAAGGTTGTGAAAATTTTGACTTTCTAGAAAGGGACATTAAAAGTGGTATCAGAGCCATCATCCTACCATCCTATGTATACTATGTGTGCCATACATGTACTCAAGTGTATATCTTGTGATTTATGTGTATTCAATGGTTTACTTTGTGACTTATGTGTATGCATTGTAACTTTGTGTATTACGCGTATTTGCATACTCAAGTGTATACTTGATGACCTTGGGATGGTGGACGGGTCCACAGTGTAGTATGGGATGCACCGAATCCCCTTCCCAATTGTTCGACAATATACTTCATTCAAGGGTACTTGTATTCAAGTGTATGCTCTATGACTTTGGAATTGTATTCAAATATATGATCTATGACTTTTCAATTGTATTCAAGTGTGTACTTTGACTTTGCAATTTTATTCAAGTGTATGCTCTATGACTTTGCAATTGTATTCAAGTGTATGCTCTATAACTTTGCAATTGTAAGTGTATGCTCTATGACTTTACAATTGTATCCGATTGTATACTCTATGACTTTGTACTTGTATTTGAGTGGATACTTTATGATTGTATTTGTATTTTGAGTGTATACTCTATGATTGTATTTATATTTGAGTGTATACTCTATGCCTTGTAATTTAATTTGAATGTATACTCTATGATTATATTTGTATTTGAGTGTATACTCTATGACTCATGATTGTATTTGTATTTGAATGTATGCTCTATGACTTATGTATGCACACTTCATGACTTACTTGTATTCATGTGTATACTTCATAATCATGTGTATACTTACATGTTACATCTATGTTTCATGCCTTATGTATTGTTTATGTATACTTTGTATGCTTTGTGTATCAAGTGTACACTCTGTGTTCATGTATTGTGTGTGTATGTTTTATGTATTCCAATAAATACTTGGTGACTTTTAGTGTATTTATATGTATATTTGTAATTTGTCTTTATGTGTATACGTTGCATGCATTCATACTTGCATATGCCATGACTTATGTATGTTTCATGACTTACATGTACACTTCATGTATTTACATGTGTGCTTCACACTTCATGACTTATGTATATTGCATTAAAAGTATTTATGTGTGAATTTATGTGTTTCACAAGTACTTATACTTCATGCTTTGTGTCTTATGCGTATACTTCATGTCTCACATACACTCTCAACATGAATCTTCCCTCTTGTAACAAGCTTATCCATCTTTGAGTGTCTCCATGCTATCATATCTATAGTTTGTGAAATAATCAAAGTCTTGCTTGAATTTATCTTTTCTACAAATTCATCTCTCCCAATTTTTTCACGTCTTTCACCAATATTACTTCATCTTGAAAGAACATATTCATCTATAACACTTCTATTACCTCAATCACATCGCTATTCAAAATCAAATAAAAGATTACCAAATCTTCTTTGATCATAAATTTTCTCTCAATGATATCCTATAATCAATTACTCCTCAAGAATATGGCTCTCCTCAGTTTCAAGGTCAAGATACAAGATGATGAGCATAAGACTGAACCTCATAATTAAGGATCAAGATGTCTTCATCATTCATTGGAATATTCAAATCTTCTTTAGCATTGCAAATATTTTCATTTCTCAAAACCACATCTTCATCTATGATAATTACATCACATTATTATTCAAAACATTAAAGAAATGCTTAGCTATGCATTTGTGCTTCTTAGACCTTTCAAGTATTCTTTGGTTACAAATTCTCTTTCATGGAATCACAATTGTTTTCTCTAAAGTATGTTCATCCGGAATCAAAAAACCATGACTTTGTCTCAACACATTGAAGGAAAATGTTAAAGTGCAAGGTAATGAAAGAAGTCATTGTGATTGCTTGAGGACAAGCAATTTTGAGTCAGGAGGGCTGTCATGTCCCCATATTAAGACATTGTTTAAATTAAAGATTTAAAAATCATGATAAGACGGAGAAGTCACCTTGGATGGTAATCACATATATAATAATATTAAATAATATTATTTCATATAATTAAAATATAAATTATTTATTGTATTTATGAATAATAAATATAAATACAATTATGATATTATCAATTTTTATATTATTATAATTATAATAATATATTATAAAATATGATATATAAATATAAATATTGATATGAACATAAATATTGTTGATATGAAATTAAAGCATGATCATATATATATATATAACCAATTGATAAAAGAAAAGACATTAATCATTGCAAAGGGCCGATTCCACATGCATGTCAAGGTGAGCATAAATAATCAAATTATTACATACCACTTAGAAAGAAATCATCTACATAAGCAAAGAAAAGGTAAATGATAGTTAATTACAATTGCCAAGTGAATTGGTTACAGATATCAAGGGCAGTGGTTGCAAGGAAGAAGACAAAATAGCTAACATATGCATAAGGAACAAACAATGATTATAATAAACAAAGACAAGTAAATAAGACAAATTGTCACTAAGGACAAAGTGATTAAACAAATAATATAATATACTATGGAGCGCCAATCCTAGAGAGGTGATGGTCTATGAAAAGACAACTCTCCCAAGGATCAGGAGTATAAAAGGAAAATCCCCAAGTGATCCAAAGAGATGGAAAAAAAATATCATTCGATCACCATCGATCATCACTCATAAATATATAGGCATCGAATCGGTTAGCATCTTGGCATCATCAAAGGAGATAAAACATCATCTGGACATCATCACCCAATCAGAAAAACAATCATTCATCTCTCAATATTAAACCAAGAAGGTAGAACCAAGAAATTGGTAATTGATCCACTCTTATATATTAAGTCTAAGTATACCAAAATCGCAGGCCAGCATATAAGGCATATCTCTTTATCATTATAGCATCTTACAGTCTTCAATCTATCACTAATCCATTATTATATCTAGAGTAAGCATAGAAAGCTACATAAAGGTATGTGAACTCCATCTTGTAAGTTATTTTCCAAACTAAGCAATTGAACTATTTGAATATAATATAGGAATGTTAGTAAAATGAGGAAATCGTCATGTAAGATATGATAATACATATAATGATTAATAGTGAGAAATAATCATATATCTTACAGTGAAATCAGACTACATGATTATCATAGTTGTTAATGTGTGAATGAATATAGAAATCTGATCATAAATTCGAAGCTAAAACATGCTAAGAAGTTATCATAGAAAAATGAGCAAATGATATAGTAAGTAGATAGAATAGGATGAATGCACATATGAATAACTGCTATGTTATCTTAATCAAGTAGGATGATCATAGAAATTGTTATCATATAAATGAATACATGGAATAGATGGAAATATAATATTATGATCATAATTATGATTAAGGTATGGGAGTGCCTCTATGATGAATGTTATTCCTATAAGGGAGTAAGTTAGATATTACCAAATAATATAATCAATGAAGTAGTAAAGATAAGTCTCATAAGTATAATCAAGGAATACCGAGGATGAGAATAGAAGCCTCATCATTAATCCACCTACACACTCTATAAGTATGAGACTGGTGGTTAGGGAAGTGGATAGAGTCTAGCACTCGAGCTGGCGAAGTACCACCCCTCCGAGCTAAGGGTGAAGTATTTTTGGGAGTAGCGTGAATCCCTTAGACCTAGGGAAAGGGTGAAGTATTTCTAGAAGTAGCATTAAGCCCTTGAACCTATGGTTGTGTATGAACTAGATATTAGAAATGGCTTAACGGTAGGTGACCTTTGAGCTAGCAATAAGCCCCTTCGAGCCAAGGGTCAAGTATCATTGGGAGCAGTGTGAAGACCTTGAACCTATGGCCATGAGTCTTGTGATGTCCCAATGTGCGCTCTCATATTGGGCGAGTGGTCTGATTAACGTTTGGGCTCACGAATGTCTCTCCCGAGGTAAACTATGGAATAGACATGAAGGATATGATAAAATGTGAAATGCATATTGGTTATGATTATAAGGTCACTAACCATAAAAGGAAATGTGGAAAGTATATGAATTTGATCTTTACATGTGAATATTGTGATATGTTGGTATTATAAGAAGAATTGAATACTAATGTTCTCTTTTTACAAGTTGAAATTGCATGCAAGGTTGTGAAAATTTCAACTTGCTAGAAAGGGACATTACATTAGAATCACAATGAAGTTAAGATTACAAAGGTTTTGATTGTGAGGGGGAATTGGCCTCCTACAAACTTGGGCCTCACCCTTCATCTTTGACCGACAAAGATACAAGGGTTTATTAAAACCAATAATCCTTCAATTTAATTTCTCCTAATTTTTAAACTTGCCCCCACCCCCAAAAAAATGCATTTTATATCATAGTTCTTTTTGGACAATTAAAATGCCTATTTTAATATAAAAAACATAATTCTAAATGATTTTTTACAAAATAACAAAATTTAGAAGCCCATGAATTAGGGAAAATGGGGGAAAAACAAGCAGGGGTGGCCAAATAGCAGGGAGATGGTGGTACTTGGATGAAGAATGGTATCTAATTGCTTGTGATTGTAGCATGGTCTCCTTACACACTGAGCATGGAGTTCAGACTTTGATTTCCTCTTCACTATGGGTATTTGGGTAGAAATCCCAAACAAAATGCAGGGCCATTCAAGTTGGGGTTTCTCCACTCAATAGCACATAGAGGAGTCTCCTTGTAGGTAGCATAGGTGAATTTCTACAAACAAGGGCATTCTGCCACACAATTGTCTAATTTCGATGCCACATAGTGTTGGAGTTGACTCCTAATCTAACCCAACCTCCTCACCTATACATTTTTCACGTTGTATTTGCAATATTTGATTTCCTATTTAATTGTGTGTAGGGTTGATTTTGGTTTGAATAGGGTATCAGAGCAGTTCTAAGCTCATTTTCTAGTTTGGTTCAAAGGCATGAAGAGTGTTGAAATTTGCTAGTTGAGGATTTGAGTTGAGGGTTTCAATTGTTGCTCTGATACCATATTAGAATGAAGGATCTACTAAGAGAATGCTGGCATCAAATGAGAGTCAATTGATAATGATCAAGCATGTACATATAGGTGTAGATTTTGAGTCACTTCAGGATTCAACTCATGTACTCAAGTAGTGGTGGCAAGGTTTTCACAAAGTGGCAAAGGAGTGGCAACATGTATCTTAGATGAGTTTGATGTACTCTCCAAGTCGAAACATAACCAACTAAGGTGGCTTAAAGCCATGTGCAAATATATTACTTAGGCTAAGTAAGGAATATCAATGTTTTGCACTAACAAAACATACTTGAATCTTCAAAGCTTTGTATTCAAACTCAACCAAAATGATAGTAACCTACATATTTACAAAAGTTATGAGTTAGATGATGATTTGGTATCCTACAGACATTGTTTTACCATAATTCATACCAAAATTATTTCGAAATCTCCCTACAAAAATAGACGGGCCTCTATCCAATAGATCTCTTTTCACAATAATCTTGAATCCTTCTTTTCATATACCTTCTCTCTCATATTTCAACTAAGACTCTATTTCTCCTTCGATTTTCCTCCTTCTCTCCAAAATCACCATTCACTATTTGATAAAGATTGATTGTTGCCTCCCCATTGATTCTCCACTAGCCACCCCATGATAAATAAAGAAACTACCAACTTAAGACATTCCACTATCCACCATGAATTTTAAAATGCTGAATGTGTAGCCTCCTTCCTTAATATCCACTAGCTTAAATTAAATAAAAGCTAATATCTCTAGCATGGACACTATTCCAAGTAACTTCAACCTATTTTGGAAGTCGTGAAGAAATAAACTTTGATTCACTCCATATTTGTTGCCTCACCTTCATGCTAAATTTGGATACTTAGGAAGGGGTCCCATAGAACTACTAGAGGATTTTTTTGTGGAGCAAGGGGCCTCATGAAGCCAAACAAAATGCTACTTCATAAATTATAATATTTTCCTCTAAACTAGGAGCCCCCATTTTTTATTTTGTTGATTTTGAGCAAGTGCATTGAAGGTGGGGCTAAAACTTTCATCCACCAGCTTAGGGATTTTTCTACCAATTTTTAGATTCCTTCCATTTAATTTAGGAAATATTTTGGTTAGACATTTTTTTATTTGATTGTTTTTAATCTATTTCTTTGTAGGTCATAAAAAATCTTTGCTAAATCATTTAGGATTAAGCTAAAAACCTCATAAGACCATCTTTCATAAATTTTGGAGCTTAAAGTTTTAAGCCTACCTGCAACAACAAAATTCATGGGACCACTTGTTTTAAAATGCTCCTAAAAATTTCAGCAACACTACTGAGATAATTTAGGAAACCCCCCTCTATGGGACCATAGTCTTAGTCCAAAAATGTCATAAAGAGAATAATTTTACTCAAAAATACTAAAATAAAATCAAACAAAAGATCATAACAACAAAAATTAGACATGGGTGACTAGCACCATGTTATGCTCTTGCATTTAACTCACCAAGTAAGAAAAATGTTCCATAAGTTTAAAACTTTAAACATTTGGAGAATCTTAGGACTGAAATCCCATCTTTGCATTTTATATAAAGAATCTCTTCGTCCTTCTTTCATCATTTATTGTACATCTAAACACTCATTTACTCCTACACTTGTCTCTCCTTCATAACAAGGATACAAATCTTTCATTTTAAAAATTGGTGAAATATTTAGTCCTTCTGGAAGCTCTATCTCATAAACACTTACAAATTCCTTCAAGACCTAACATGGTCCTAGTACCTTCCATTTTAACTCAACATGAATCCCTTCTATAAATCTCTCCTCCTGTACATGAGCAAATATCAAATCCCCAACTTGAAATTTATGTACTTTACTCTTGTAATCAACATGTTTAGTGTCCTCTCTTGAGTGATCTTTCACCTCCTTAATTTTTTTTGCTTACCTTCAATACCATTTCTTTCCTTACCATTTGGAATTTTCAATCGACTTGACCCATGTGGATCACTCCTACCTTCCCTTATTACCTTTCAACAACAATTGTTTGTCTATGCTCAAACATACTATATGATTGCTTTTTATTTCGAATTTTTCCTTCAATGAGCTTTAAGTAAATTTGTTTCCATCCTTCACAATGCTATACATACTTTTTCTTCCATCATAGATAGCCTATCTATCAAAGTGCAAGGGTCTACCCAAGAGAATGTGATGAGCATCCATGGGTATTAAATCACACATAATATCATCTTTTTAGTTACCAATCTGAAAATTAACTAAGCACTGCTCACCTACAGTTAATTGATGTCCTTTTTGTAGCCATGATACTTTGTATGGGTTAGGGTGCTTAATCTTCTTCAAATTGAGTTTCTCCACCATTTCTTGAGACACTAAATTATTTGTATTTCCACTATCCACAACTACTTTGCACCATTTTCTACTTGATTTGGACAAAGTCCTAAATAAATTTCTTTGTTGTTAAGGTTTTTGTTTCTCCTTCTTCAATTTTAGTAACGCTCTCTTGAACTTCAACGATTCTCCATGTTTTGGTTATTCTATATGTTAAGGCAATGCAACACTTTATGCATCTTCTTGTGCAACATTATTTGTAGCCAAACTCTTTTTACTATTGTCTTTTTGTATTTGAGGACATTCAAATGTCCTATGCCCATGTTCTTCACATTGGTAGCATGAGCCTGTAAAACCTCTTCCTCTACCTCTTCCATAATTAACCCTTCTTCTAGAGAAATCTCCTCTTCCTCTTGTAAGTTGATTGAAATTATTATTTTGTGAAGTACCAATTTCTTATTCACATGCTTGTGTTTCTCTACTACTATTTGCTTATTCTTTTCCAATAGATGACCTTCCTCCTCCTATTGAATTATTTTGTTATCTTTTAGACAACTACTCTTCTACCTATAAAGCACATTGATAAACTTCCTCTATACTTCTAAAGTTTAACAAACTAATTCATCTTGGATGTTAAAATGTAGTCAATTTACATACCTTGCTATCTTTTTTGGATCATCTTCTATGTGCCCAACCCTTATACTGAGCTTCTACATCTCCTCAATATATTCATTTACATCTTCTTCCCTTTATCTCAAGTTTTGTACTTTTGAATAAACTCAACTGATAATCTAAAGGTAAGAATCTTTCCTTCAGTTTTGAGATCATTTTACTCTAAATTTTAATTTTCTCTTTCCATTTTCTTTGACTTTTATTTTGTATAAAGTCCCACCATAAAGTTGCATGGCCTTTTAACCTTGTGCAAGAAATTTTTTCCAGGATTCTTCTATAGTTTCATAGTTAAAATATCTCTAAGTCTCAGCTATCTAATCTATGAGTTCTTCACTATTCAAGCTTCCATTGTAATAAGGCATAGCTAACTTAGAAGTACTCACAATCTTCATGATGGATTTGATAAATATGGTCTCGGTAACATCCTCCACTTCTTCTTCATATCATTGAGCTTTTTGAGTCACCTCTCCCACTTCATCACTCACATCTTATAGATGAACTCCCCTCCTTTGGGCTATCTCTATTGCAACCAATCTTTCTTGGATCTCCCTCATTCCTTGAGCTAAATCTATAGTTCTGGGTGCTCCTACTCTACCATGCTATCTACCAACACCCCACCTAAAGTCCATTTGTATCTAACATCTTTCCCAACACTAGTAGAGCTCTTTTCACACTCAACCCAAGGAAGGATGTTGCTCTGATACCAATAGCTGTAGTCTAAAAACAAGAACCCAGTTAATGGTTGTAGGTTTAGGAAGCTCGCCCAAGGAGGATTAGGAAATTTCAAGAACAAAATAATAGAGCTTAAGAAAAATAATATTCAAACTATAAAGAGTTTACATTTTACTATTAAAATATTGATGTGTACAATTAATCAGTTGTTAACTTTCATCAAATACACTCTTTCAAAACCTCTCCCACAACAAGATTCACTTACTGGACCATATCTATTAGAAAAACATTGACCTAGATATCAGAACCACAGACAAATAGATGACTTTACCAAAACTCATGCTTTCTTTCTAGTCTTTCTAGACCATCTTCTATGTGTGCAACCCTTATACTAAGCTTGTAGAACTCCTCAGTATATTCCTTTACATTTGCTTCCCTTTATCTCAAGTTCTATACTTTTGAATAAACTGAACTGATAATCGAAAGGTAAGAATTTGGCCTTTAGTTTTGAGATCATTTTACTCTAAGTTTTAATTTTCTCTTTTCTTTTTCTTATCCTTATAGTTTATATAAAGTCCCACCATAAAGTTGCATGGCTTTTTAACCTTGTGCAAGCAAATTTAACCTTCTAAGATTCTTCTATAGTTTCATTGTCAAAATATCTCTCCGTCATAGCTATCTAATCTATGAGTTCTTCACTATTCAAGCTTCCATTATAATAAGGTGTAGGTAACTTAGGAGTAGTCCCATTCTTCATGATGGCCCTAAGAAATATGGTCTCAGCAACATCCTCCACTTCTTCTTCATATCCTTGAGCTTCCTAAGTCACCTCTCCCACTTCATCACTCACATCTTCTAGATGAACTCCCCTCCTTTGGGTTGTCTTTATTGTAGCCAATCTTACTTTGATCTCCCTCATTCCTTGAGCTAAATCTATAGTTTTGGATGCTCCTACACTCCCATGCTATCTACCAGTACCCCACCTAAAGTCCATTTGTATCTAACATCTTTCCCAACATTAGCAAAGCTCTTTTCACACTCAACCCAAGGAAGGACCTTGCTCTGATACCAATTGATGTAGTGCAAAACCAAGACCCTAGTTAAGGGTTGTTGGTTAAGGCAGCTCACCCAAAGAGGATAAGGAAATTTCAAGAACAAAAGAACAGAGCTTAAGAAAGATAATATTCAAATTATAGAGTCTACATTTTACTATTAAAATACTGATGTGTACAATTAATCAGTTGTTAACTTTCATCACATTCACTCTTTCAAAACCTCTCCCACAACAAGATTCACTTACTGGACCATATCTGTTAGAAAAATGTTGACCTAGATATTAGAACAGACAAATAGACAACTTTACCAAAACTCATGCTTCCTTTCAACTAGACATTACAAACATACTTGAATCTTCATATCTTTATATTCAAACACAATCAAAGCTACAACAACCTATAGATTGATGCTAGCTATGACTCAGATGATGATTTAGTATCATCTAAACATTGCTTTGCCACAGTTCCTACCAAAATCATTCAGAAATCTCCCTTCAAAAATAGACAAAAAAATCTATCCAATAAATCTCTTTTCACAAAAATCCTTAAACATTCTTTTCGTATGCCTTCTCTCCTATTCCAAGTAAGGTCATCAAAAGGCTCGGTGCAGGGGACAATCATAGAAGAAGAAAAGAAGGTTAATCCGGGTATTTTACAGTATGTTTTTGTTTTTTTGGCTGGGAGCCTTAGCTCACTGCTATGATGGTTGATTTCATTTATCTTTTATTTTTACTTTTGTAAACTTTTCTTTCAGATGTAGTGAACTTGTTTCACTAATACAATATAGGTGTATGCTTACACTTTTTTATTAAAGAGAAGACTCCATTTCTCCTTCGATTTTTCCCCTGCTCTCCAAAATCACCATTCCCTATTTGATAAGGACTGATTGTCAACTGCCCATTGATTCTCTACTAGCCACCCTATGATAATTAAAGAAATGGCCAGCTTAAGATATTCCACTATCCACCAAGAATTTTGAAATGGTGAATGTGTATGCTCCTTCCTTAATAGCCACGAACTTAAATTAGATAAAAGCTAATATCTGCAGCGTGGCCACTATTCTAAGTAACCGCCACCTAATTTGGAAGTCGTGAGGAAATAAAATTTGATTCACTCCATATTTGGTTGCCTCCCTTCATGCTAAAGTTGGATACTTAGTCAAAAAGTGTCATAAGGAGAATAGTTTTACTCAAACATGCTAGAATAAAATTTGAACAAAAGATCATAACAAAGAAAATTAGGCTGGAGTCACTAGCACCCTATTATGTTCCTGCATCATAGAACTTTTTGATATTTTGGTAGTGTTAGGCCATATAAGCATAATGGAATTTTAGTGTTAGGGCATAAAAACATAATGGAATTTTAGATTGTAATTAATGTTGGTTGTGTATAAGAAAATTTTAGATTGTAATTGATGTTGCATTGTGTATGATGTTAAAATAAGAAAAATCAGATTTGTCTTTGTCTGTTGGGAATGTTTCCTAACATTTTCTGCATTATTTTTTTTTCTGTTTGGGGAAGTTTCCCATCTTAACTTTTAGTTTACTTTTCAGTATGTTTTATGATATATTTCATTTTTCTTTCAATAAAGTTGGATGAAGACATTTTTGCATCAAGCATATCAAATTTCTTCTCTGTCTCTCTTGTTTTAAGTTATATATTTTTTTTCTGGTTTATTTTTTGTGTACTGGTATTTGTTTTTAGTTTAATCTTTTCTAACATATGGTATCAGAGCCAAGTTCAAAATGACAACAAATGTTAATAGTACACAGCTACAAATTCCTAAATTTAATAGGAAATGCTATAATTTTTGGAGTTTTCAGATGAAAATTTTGTTTAGGTCACAGGAGCTATGGGATCTTGTGTAGAATGGGTATTCAGAACTAGCAGATGCAACAACATTAGTAGCCCTCACACAAAATGCAAGGGATTTACTGCGTGATAATCAGAAAAAAGATCAGAAAACATTATTCTTCATAGTGCAGGGTCTTGATGAAACTCTCCTTCCAAGAGTTACAGCCACTTCGAAGGCCAAAGAAGCATGGGATCTCCTTACACAATCATTTCAAGGTATAGAAAAAGTAAGAACAGTTCGCCTTCAAATGCTTAGAAAAGATTTTGAAATTTTACAAATGTCAGATTCAGAAAGTTTAGGAGATTTCTTTACTCGTACAGTGGGTATAGTTAATCAGATGAAATCAAATGGTGAGGTTGTGACTAATCTAAAAATTGTTTAAAAGTTTTTAAGAAGTTTGCCTGAAAAATATGATCCTGCAGTTATAGCTATTGAAGATTCAAAAGATCTAACACCTTTATCTGTAGATGAGCTTATGGGTTCATTGTACACACATGAGCATAGAATAAATAAATCAACAAAGGAGCCACTTGAGAAAGCTTTAAAGAGCAAGGTATCCTTGAAAGAAAAAGAAATAGCACTAGAATCATCTTCAACACAAAGAGAAAGAGGTAGAAATTCAAGAGGAAGAGGAGGATGTTTTCAACAAAGTGGCAGAGGTCAAAGAGGCAATAGAAGTGATGAAGAAAATTGTGGTTACACTCAAGTAAGAGGTAGAGGCAGAGCAAATTTTTAGCAAAGAGGTAGAGGTTTTTAGATGTATGATAAATCATCTATTCAATGTTATTACTGTAAAAAGTATGGACATTTTGCAGTTGAATGTAAGAAAAAGATTGCAGATGAAAGTAAACAAGAATCCCAATATGTAAATGAAGGTGAAGGGTAGGAAGGATATGTCTTGCTAACATGCAGCACAAAGGAGGAAGTAAATGATGACAAATGATATGTTGATAGTGGGTGCAATAATCATATGATAGGGCACAAAGAAATATTTTAGAATTTGGATGAGTCCATCAAATCTGAAGTCAAGATGGGAAATAATACAATTGCACCGGTCATGGGGAAAGGGAAGATATCACAACAAGACAAGGTGAGAAAAAATATATTGGTGATGTATTTTATGTACCAGGCTTAAAGCATAACTTGTTAAGTGTAGGTCAACTTGTGCAAAAAGGCCACACTGTCAAATTTGAAAATGGTTCATGCATTATTGTTGATGGTAAAAACAAGCTGATAACCAAAATACCCATGACTAGTAATAAGATGTTTTCCCTTAGTATCAGAACAATATGCATTTAAGTTTCAGTGCTCTTGTAAAAGACACATAGTGGTTATGGCATCTTAGGTTTGGTCATTTGAATTTTGTTGGACTAAATCTTTTGCATAAAAAGAACATGGTAATAGGTTTACCATTTATCCAAAGACCAGATGAAGAATGTGAAGGTTGTATTGTTGGAAAGCACCATAGAGAACCCTTTCCAGTAAGGAATTCTTGGAGAGCTTTAGAGCCATTAGAGCTAGTTCACTCAGATCTATGTGGACCAATTGAGGTTGCTTCATTATCTGGTATGAGATATTTTTTGAAATTTATTGATGACTATAGTAGGAAACTCTGGGTGTACCCTTTGAAAAATAAATCCAATACTTTCAATAAATTTAGAGAATTTAAAGAATTAGTTGAGAAGCAAAGTGGTTATTTTCTCAAAATTTTAGGGACTGATAGGGGTGGAGAGTATATTTCACATGATTTTCATAATTATTGTATTGAAAAGGGCGTAAAAAGGCAGCTAACAACAAGGTATACACCTCAGAAAAATGGTGTAGCTGAGAGAAAAAATAGAACAATTTTAGATATGGTAAGGAGTATGCTTAATGTTAAGAATTTACCTAAAGTTTTTTGGGCATAAATTGTTTGTTGTGCAAGTTATATTTTGAATAGATGTCCTACAAACTTAGTTTGGGGCATGACACTAGAAGAAGCATGGGGAGGATACAAACCCTGGGTAGATCATTTAAGAATTTTTGGTTGTATTTCTTATTCTTATGTTCCAGATGCACTTAGAAAGAAATTGGATGATAAGGTAGAAAAATGTATCTTTGTTGGATATAGTGAAGAATCCAAGGCATACAGGTTGTACAATCCAGAGACAAAAAAAATGGTGATAAGTAGAGAAGCAAATTTTCTTGAAGATCAGGAATGGCGTTGGAAATTGGAAGAGAAATATCAACAAGTTGACATTGAAGATGAAGCTACAAATCAACAACAAAATTTAGTTGTTAACAAAGGAGCCAGAGCCAGTAGTTATAGCATTCAACAATCTGCATTAAGAAGAAGCTCTTCTTCATCAGAAGGCAGTCTTTTTCCACCAAGTCATAGACATGTTTCATCAAGTAGTTCTTCATCATCCACATCAGACTCTCCAAAAAGGTGGCAGAAATCAAGGAGTTTGTCTGACATATATCAAGAGACAACATAGGTAAATGAAGATATTTGTCATTTTGCATTTTTTGCTGATAGTGATCCCGTTACATTTGAAGAAGCTATAACTGATAATAAATGGATTAAAGCTATGAATGAAGAAATTGTAGCCATAGAAAAGAATCAAACTTGGGAAATTGTAGATCTCCCTAAGCATAAGAAGCGAATTGGAGTAAAGTGGGTGTATAAAACAAAGTACAATGAGCAAGGTAAAGTGAATAAATACAAGGCCAGGTTGGTAGTGAAGGGCTACAAAAAAAAATTAGGTATTGATTATAATAAAGTTTTTGTACCTATTGCTAGAATGGATACTATTCACATGATTTTAGCTCTTTTAGCACAAAAGGTTTGGAAAGTCTTTTATATGGATGTAAAATCAGCATTCTTGAATGGTGTATTGGAGGAAGAAATTACATTGAGCAACCACCTGGTTTTGAGATTAAAGGTCAAAGAGGTAAGTGTTCAAAATAAAGAAAGATTTGTATGGTTTAAAGCAAGCACCTAGAGTTTGGTATGAAAGGATTGAATCATATTTTTTTAAAAATGGTTTCGAAAAATGCCCTTATGAGCCCACCTTATTCATAAAACAAAATCAGCAAGGAGATGTTATGATAGTTTGTATTTATGTTGATGATTTGCTTTATACTGGAAATAATGAAAACATGCTTAGAGAATTTTTAGTGGCAATGAAGAGTGAATTCGAGATGACTGATCTTGGTTTGTTGCACTATTATGTTGGTCTTGAAGTAACACAAAATAGTGATAGAATTTTCATTTCACAAGAAAAATATGCAAATGATATTTTGAAAAGGTTCAAGATGGAAAATAGCAAACCAACAATTACACCTATTGCCATGGGTGTGAAGTTGAGCAAAAATGATGAAAGCAAAAAGGTAGATTCTACTTTGTATAAAAGTTTGGTTGGTAGTTTAATGTACTTAACTACAACAAGACCAAATATCATGTATGCAGTAGGCTTGATAAGCAGGTTCATGGAGGATCCACATGATACTCATCTACAAGTAGGTAAAAGAATACTAAGGTATGTGAAAGGGACTGCAAATCATGGAATTTTTTATGAAAAGAAGGGTGTTCTAAGGTTAACTGGTTATACAGATAGTGATTGGGCTGGAAATCAAGATGATAGGAAAAGTACTTCTAAGTATGCTTTTAATCTTGGGTCAGGTGTAATTTCATGGTCTTCAAAGAAACAACTCATTGTTGCATTGTCCTTAGCAGAAGCAGAATATGTGGCAGCCACTTCAGTAGGTTGTCAAGCAGTTTGGTTATGAAGGATGCTTGAAGCATTGATGCAGCCCCAAATGCAAGAAACAATTATATTTTGTGATAATCAATCAGCCATTGCACTTTCTAAAAATCCAGTCTTTCATGGACGAAGCAAGCACATAGACATCAAATTTCATTTCATCAGAGAGCTGGTTAAAAATAATGAAATCAAACTTTTTTATTGTAGGTTCAAAGATTAGGTTGCTGACATTTTGACAAAACCTTTGAAAGAAGAAGATTTCAATGGACTGAAGAATCTTTTAGGGATGAGAAGTTGTCCCACAAATCAGATTTTTGGGAGGATGTTAAAATAAGAAAAATCAGATTTGTCTTTGTCTGTTGGGAATGTTTCCCAACATTTTCTAGATTATTTCTTTTCTGTTTGGGAAAGTTTCCCATCTTAGCTTTTAGTTTACTTTTCAGTATGTTTTATGTATATATTTCAGTTTTCTTTCAATAAAGTTGGATGAAGACATTTTTGCAGCAAGCATATCAAATTTCTTCTCTGTCTCTCTTGTTTTAAGTTATATATTTTTTTTCTAGTTTATTTTCTGTATACTGGTATTTGTTGTTAGTTTAATCTTTTCTAACATATGAGAATATTCATTATACAAAAGCAATACATGTAGATATTTAAAGAGTCGAATTCAATTATAATATTGGTAAGAGTTGTGTAGAATGAACATTTTTTTGTTTTGATTTTTCTATTCATTTATTTTTTAGATATTTTATCCTTGGGATTATAATGGAGTATTTAATAATATGAAAAGTAAAATATATCTTTAGTATGAAGGTTAGAGAGTAATTATATTAATATTTTTTTCGTAGGTATTGGGGATAAAGTGTGAAATGGATCAGGTTTATTATTAAGGGATGGAAAATTGGGTAAAAAATATTAAATTTATAATCCTTCGGATTTTAATGGAGTATTTAATAATGGAAAAAATAAAATATATCTCTAGGTATGAAAGGTTTAGAAAGTAATTATATTACTATTTTTTTGTAGGTATTGGGGATAAAGTGTAAAATGGATCAGGGGTTATTATAAAGGGATGGAAAGTTGGGGGAAAAATAATAAATTTAGCATTCATGATTCCAAGAAGAGGGATTGGTAATGTTATTTATATAGGGATTATATACATATTTATTTATTCTTATGTGGATGAAATGATGAAAAGTGTTTGTACACCACACAAGAGATACATGCTTGATTAAAAAATACATAGATTTGATCTATATGTACACATTGTAGGATAATTTTATAAGGTAAATGTGAAATGACAACTATGTATTTGATCTATGTACACTTATAAAAGTGTTTGTATACCACCTAAGGGGGTGCCATACAACATATTTAGAAAAACAACTGATGCAGGGACTTCCGGAGGTCATAACTTTTGACTCGGATGTGGGTTTTCTACGAAATTTTACAGGTGGATGCGTTATGAGGTGGCCAGTGGTTTCCCAACCGCCCTAGCGGGTTGGACCTCGTCTTGGTACTTTTTTGGGGCTTCAAACTTTCATCTTGGCCCTCAAAGTGGCAAATTAGTGTTTTTTTCTAGTTTTTTAAAAGTTGCTTTTTCTAATAACTCGAAACTCATGTTTCGAATTTAGGATGTTAGTTGGTTTTTCGTCCTACCTTAGCTTTATGAGCTTTTTGAGAAAAAACTGGATTCTCAAGATATGATTGTAAAATTACCTAAAATGGCAAAATCTGACAATTGTCGAAATCTGCCAAAAAAGGTAATTTTTTGTTTTTTTTGTTTTCTTAGATATAAGAGAGTTTTCTCTCATTGTAGCAGGAGAGTTGAGGAATAGAAATTTTGTTATGTTTCAGCTTCCAAATTTTTGTCTCTCATGTTTAATGGCACAATTCTGTTGAGTGTATGTTGTGTGCTACATCAACAACCTTTACTTTTTTTCACCATTTTATTATTTTTGGAAATTAATAGACATTCTTTAAATGATTGCATCATAATAGAACTAAAGAGAATTTTTTACTTTTTGAGTAGATAATTTCTAGTTTCTTGATCTCCACATGTAAATGAAGTCAAACATGAACACATGTTCACATCGAATAGTTGCTTTTTAAGCTATATATTTTACTTTAGGGATCAATGTCAAATTATTATAATATAAAAATACTTTTAATATATTTTATTTTATTTATCTCATATGGAAATTTATTCAAGACTTTTCATTTCGATATGGTGTGATAGTGGTGGTAATGAAATGTTTCAGTTGCATATGTCATAATTTAACTAGAAATAGTTATACAAAAATGTCATTAAAGAATAGGCACCCAAGATATATATATATATATATATATAAAATTAAGAATTGTGTTTTAGAAGGGATAATAAAAAATAAGATGTGGTGGTAGAAATGAAATTAGGAGTATTATTTAAGACACTATAATCATAAGTTATATAGAATAAGTTTAATAAGAAAATGGTCCACGATATTGTCTTAATGTCTAATTGGAAAGATTATAGTATAAACTAAACCTTGTCCTAACCATTTAACCAAGTTAGTCAATATGGATAGAACCCAACTTGGATCATGCCATTTTCCACTATATGTCTTAATATCTAATTTCAAAGATTATAGTACACAAGTTAAGTGAACTAAACCTTGACCTAACCATTTAACTAATTTATTCCATATGGTTATAACCTAACTTGGATCATGTGATTTTACACGATAATGCCTTAATGTCTAATTTGAAAGATTATAGTATAAAAGTTAAATGAACTAAACCTTGTCCTAACCATTTAACCAATTTAGTCCATATGATCAGAACCCAACTTGGATCATGCCATTTTCCCTACTAAGACATAATTTTGTTTGTGTGATCTTGTTTCTCCCTACATAAGAAATTATAATCATGCCTAATAGCCTATGCATAAACTTTTAATTTCTCACCTAGGATTACATACTTGTAGACAAATCTTAGGATGTTCTAATACTGTCAAGAAGAATCTTTCAAGCAATTATCTAAGTAGTATCACAAGAGAAATTCAATAATCTAAGCAGTATCACAAGAGAAATTCAATAGCATTTCAAATTAAAATTATAGACATAAAAAGGGTATTTGAACTACTTGTGAAAATTTCTCAAAATAAAACTCACAAAATGTGGAGGCATGGCCAAGGCACATGAACTATTTCTCAAAGTGTTATAAAGAAATGTGATCTAATAAAATGAAATGATTGTAGGATATGCACAAAATAGTTTATTATTTTTTTAATTAAAAATATATTTACTCATTCGTGCAGACTTAATTCCAGCGGTCTTGTCCATGCCAAGAAATAGATTGGCCATCTTTCAGTCCTTATAGCTCCTTCAATGAGGTGGATGTCATCGTCGCCATGTTGCATAAAGAAATGTACACAATATCACACCTCATCCCACACATCAAGAAGCGGTGACGCCATCCATGCCCCCAAGAATCCAGCCTATTTAACCACTTCTCAGTAACTTTACCTTTCATTCTTCACAAGCTTCTGGCCTCCCTTTCATTGGCTCCCTTAGTAGCTTAATAATGGTGACATGGGAGACAAACCCACGCGTCCTCCTCCTATCTATGGTAGGGGAACCCACTTCTCTAGGTGTGGTAAATACACTATATACGAAGGAAATCTTTGAAATCGACTGGAACAATGTGGAGTTTATAGTTCGATGTGTACTGGGTTACTACCTCTTTCAGTCTGTAGATAAGCAAGTGAGGGGGTCAGAGATTGCTTCGACGTTTATCTCGAATCTATTCGATATCTTGTAGGATTATGAATATGTTCAGGCCATAGGCTTTAGTTTAGTTCACTCTTCCTTTCTCAGTTCAGAACAGTGGAGAATAGAGATGGAGGATTATGATTTCCAAGAGGGATCAACTCCTATTAGAGGAATCTTTGATAGATATCTTCTGTAGACTTCTCAGCATGCAGCCTATGTCTATAACGCCATGCAAAGGGAACTCTGGGTTGACTACTATAATGTGCTCAATAGAGCTCTCAATACGTATCACTTCTAATTTTTGGAGGGGATGACTACAGGGTTAAGGAAGTTTTCATAGTGGTGAGATTCCTCTGCTACCATGCTCTAGACCTAGCCCCCAATCCCCATGTGCTCCAGGAATGCAAGCGTTTTCTCTTCCCTTTGCCATGCCACCTCTAGAACATCACCATGGCTCTAATTTAGACTAGGTCGTCTGGGGTGCCATTGTAATTGGTTTTTTTGTTTTTGTTGTTTTGCTACTTCTCCTCACAGGCAGTTCCCGCCTTTACGTTTGTAAGGTCCAGGCCCTAAAAACCTAGTTTTTGTAATTATGTTCTTTTTAATTTAGTATAGGTGTTCTGCCACCTTTTTTTAAAAACATTTACTCTTCAAAAAAATTGCCTTTGTAAGAACAGGCCTAAAAATACTAAAAAGATAGGGCAAAACACAACAGCAATAAATAGAAAAGAGGCAAGGCAAAACAGAGTTGAATAAGCCGGCAAATTATATTCATTTAACATTCATTACATCACATCCAAAACACTGTGTATCTAGCAGCAATCTAGATGCTGTATCTAATAGCAATCTGAATACTGTGTCCAATAGCTCTCTACAATCACATATATATAGCTACAAAGTCTTCGAAGACTGGAAGCTTCTAGTTTTCTAGATAATTCTAAAACAACTCTTAAAATGTTCTTTTCTAGAACAGCTCTAGGAATGTTCTAGCTTATAAAAAACTCTAGAAACATTCTATCATTTTGTAGACAATCTTAATCTTTAACATCCCCCCTTAAGATTGGCTAGAATAATATAAAGAGAATACAAATAAGAGGGGAAATACAAATGAGAGGGGAACATTATACTACTATCCCCCCTTAATGTTCACCTCTAGCATACCAAGCATTCTTCTATCATATTCCTCTTTCATGGCTTGATCCCATTCTTTCTTCCCTCTAGCTTGCTTATATGAGATTGAATCTTTGAGCCTTGCCTATATATTTCTTCAACACTCATTATCTTTTGTCTAGTTGAAAATTCATCTTCATCATCACTACCAATAATACCTCTAGCTTGTTCCAACTTGTATTTCCAACAATATAACAGCCATGCAAACAAAAGTCACTGTAACAATATACCAGCCATGCAAATAAATCACTCCAACAATATATCTACCTTGCAAACAAATCACTCCAACAATATATTTGCCCTACAAACAAATCATTCCAGCAATATTTCTTGCTGAACCTCTAGCTGAATCTACCTGAACCTAGAAAACATTCCAAAACCTCAAGCTAAACATGGATGAATCTCTAGCTGAACCTCTTAGTGGTCCTCTAGTTGAACCCTCAGCATTACCCGAGGGGATTTGAACCCGTGACCTGATTCTGATACCATGTGAGAATAGGCCCAAAAACACTAAAAAGATAGGGCAAAACATAACAACAATAAACAGAAAAGAGGCAAGGCAAAACAGAGTTGAATAACCCAACAAATTATATTCATCTAACATTCATTACATCACATCCAAAACACTATCTATCTAGCAGTAATCTAGATGCTATATCTAATAGCAATTTGAATGCTGTGTCCAATAGCTCTCTACAATCACATTTATATAGCTACAAAGTCCTTGAAGCCTGGAAGCTTCTAGTTTTCTAGATAATTCTAAAACAACTCTTAGAATGTTCTTTTCTAGAACAGCTCCAGGAATGTTCTATCTTATAGAAAACTCTAGAAACATTCTATCATATTCTAGAGAATCTTAATCTTTAACAATCTTTTATTATTAATAAACTCACAAATTATAATGGAAGTTGCCATTATTATTGAGTTTTAAAAAAAAATAGAATGAAAAACATGAATGCATAGACTTGTAGATTCACACTTGGGAAATATATTTTGAATTTGAGAGATTTAATTTACATGAACCTTTGGGAGCCAATAAGCCCTTTAAAGTATTAAAAAAACCTATAAATATGATTTGCATAGCTTCTATTTGGTTTTGATACAATATTAGAAACCAAAGAAATGTATCATAGTTTATCCTATTAAGTTAACATTTTGTTAATGTAAAGAAACTATGATGCATATTTTTTGGAATGCCTGTTTGTCAAAAAATAATGGTTTGTTGTGTTTAAAAATCTGCTTGCTATCTTTGAACATCAATCAAATTTGAAAGATGCTTTATTAAGATTTGGTTTACATAATAACATGATAGTCGATAGTCGATTATGTGAGACAAAGCATTTTATTTCATTTATAGAAGACTAGATGTATAGCAGTATTTTCTAAGATCAAAAGTTTCATTTTTGTAGTTACAAGGATTATCCAAAAATATGTGAAGATTGTCTACCAATGTAATCAAATCAAATCGCAAATTTAACAACTCCTAGACAAGAGTGCCTTGAACATAGATCAAATAGGAAGAATTTTGAGATGGATGGAGTGATTGGAATTGTGGATAGGATTTGTTTTGATAAATAAGGAGTTTAGGATTGCTTTTTAATGACCAGTTTTGATTAGTCCCTTTCAACAAATTGTGGAAAAAGGATACTTGTAAAGTGTAATTTATTGATGTGCCTAGGGATCTATTGTGTTGCAAGGTGTATCTAAGGTAATATGGAGATTAAATTATATTTCTTTGTGCTGCTAAAGGATAATTTTTTGTACTCAAGGAAAATACAAATATTTTTCAATCCAAGAGATAACTTGTTTTTAGTTGGTTTCTTTAGTATTTTTGGTGTTTTTATACTTGTGATGGTTTTTGAATGAACTTATTTGCATTCAGAGTGTTCATTCAACCTCAATGGTTCAGAGACGGGATTTTTGGTTGTAAAGACCTTACTTGATCATTAACTAAATTATCTCAAAACTTTACTACTATTTTTTTGTTTAATTTGGTGATAATTTATATGAATTCTCAGGCAAGATATTAAATGGATTTGTTCATATAGAATAGACAACTTATCTATTTAAATGGGATAGGCAATACTAACATGAAACATTAAATCATTTTTCTTATCCTTATGAGATAATAAAAAAACACATATATGTTCACAAGATAATTGTTCGTACTCATTGCTAATCAATTGGAATTCAAAAACCTCAAACATCTCTATGCAATAATTAATTATGCAACTAATTAAATTCAAATAGGCAATAACTTTCTAAACAATCACTGTATGATCAACTTAATCACTTATTCCCACACTACCCTTGATGTTGTAAACTATACCTCATAAAGAGTCTATCCATTAAAGTTGATCTTATTGTAGTTAACATTGCAATTTTTCTCCAATGAAACAATATACAGATGGAGGTTCTACATTTTACTTTACTAGAATCTAAGGTTATCAAATCTATATCTACTCATCTAGTAATACAATATTAAAATCAATTATGTAATCACAAGATTTATGACAAGATTCCCTTCCATCTATATAAATCCAATAAGAATGAATGAATTCCCAATTAAGAGATTAGCTCCATGGCTTCACTCAGTTTCTTTGTTTTATATCTAAGAATCTTCTATAATTACTTCTCAACAAGTTTCATTCTAAAAATGTCGAATGAAAATTAAAGGCTAATAAAATCTAGTTGAAACCAATTATTTAATGATAAAGGTCATTATTGCCTAACCATATATGTTTAATCGTTTGTTTAAGAATTACACTTGCAACAATGGAAATAGACCATATATAAATTTGGACACAAATAATAATAAAACGATAAAATAATAGGCATTTCTTTATCATGTCAAAGGATATAGCTTGCCAACTTGATTGGATTTAACCTAACAAAATGATAAGAATATTTAAACTCTATATATGATGTAAAGGTTTGATTCCACAATTGATATTTCGAGAGATAATAAGATATTAAGCACTATCATTGTGGTAACATCAATTTTATTTGATTGGTCTTAGGTTTTGTAACATTTCCTTAGTCGCGATACCATATCGGAGCTTTAGCACATTCAAAGTATTCTTCCACTTTTCTTGATAAATTTTATTTGTTATCTCATCTTATAAGGATATTTTCAAGGCTATGGAATCATTCTTAAAAATTATTTTCATAAAATTATTAACGACATTCCCTAATCATTTTTGACAAGGAGTTCTTATTCTCAACCCTTTAGGGACTATAATTGTATTATGATTTATAGTAGAGAAGAATGTTGTTCTAAAATATGAGAATATTATTATTAGCAAAAGGGAGTATACATAACACAAACCAAACATTCATTTTTATTGTTTATAGACCATACATAATACATCTATTATAATTCTTTCATATTTCATTTCACCGTTTACAATGGTTTCATAATTTATTCAACTAATAGTATAGTCATTATCATTACACAAATACATTTATGTCTTTACAATGTCACCATCAAGTATTACAATCTAACTATGCCCTTAAAATTACAGTCACAAACATTATAAGCCTTAATCAACATAGCAACCTCCTAGTAAGTTCCCAATCTTAAAATACAACCCTAATTTCTTTAGTGCAATTCTAATTATGATACAACATTCATTTTTCTCAAATAATAAGATTCTTATCTGCGTATACTAATCTTGACTACTTGCACACCAAGATAATTCCATTATATTCTAATCTAGAAAACATCAATGTAAGGGAAAAATATATATGTTCTAATTTAATCTTATATGCAAAGAAAAACAAGGAGATTAGTTCAGACTTTTCAGTAGATTCAAAATTCTAGTTTACAACAGTGATACGAGTATTTTGGGTTTTTACACTTATTTTCATCTCATACAATCTTAGCTGTAAAAATACAAGTCGTGTCACCAGAAGTTTTATCATTTAGTAATTAATAACATAAATGCAACACTAAATGAATATGATGCAAGATCACGATAAGTTATAAAATACAGTTATGTTAGTGACCATTATCTACATTGGAATGGGAGTTTTGAAGAACCTAATGGCAAGGGGAATTTTGTTAGACATTATAGTCAGAATGCTCATGCAAGATGTGAAAGTTATAGAAAAATCAGATGAACTGTTTGACAAAATGTCTCAAAGAGATGAAATCCCATGGAATGTAATGATTTCAGGATAGAAATTAAACAACTTATTAATATGATATATTTAAACATCATTCATTACATATTTCAGGAAGACAATATTTATCTAAGCTACATTTGATATACATTAATGAATACATTAGATAATAAGTGTATGAAGGGGTAAAGCTAATCTTAATTTCTGTAGTATAAAGAGGGGACAAAATGTCAATGGCAGATGTAACGCTAGATTCCACAAACTTTTACCAACATTATATGCTGAAATGGAAGTTTAGGAACCAGTGATGATGATCTATTAGATATTATCAAATAAGAAAATATCATCAGATGTTGTAATTGCAATTTCCTTGGTAGACAAATATGCAGAAGGTAGAGTGCATGGACTTTTGACAGATTTGTTAATAAATTGAAGCAGATTTAACTACCAAAAACAATGATAAAAATAGAGATAACAAGAAACACACAATTGTGCATAGGCAAATAGATTTATATGGTTCACCAATATTGGTTACATCCATGGGAAAAGTAGGGTATATCTCTTATTATTTACAACAGAAATTACAATGTTTCATCAATCAATATTAAATCCCAATTTTATATTACACTTTTAAGGGCAAATGAAGAGTCTGAAGAACATGGAAGTTGGAAAGTCAATGATGGTTGGACTTCAGAACCAAACAATCTCCCACTTGAAGTATAATCCATGGTGCCATGTACAGAGATGTCACCCGCTTTTCTAATCTCATTGTCACTTGATTACGAGACCAAGAGAAGCTCTGTAGAACTCTAGCTTATATTTTGGAATAGCCTTCATAAACGCATCTATAGGATTCATGTTGGTATGAATATTCTCCAAATTCAACTTGCCTTGTTCAATAATACTTCGGATAAAATGATATAGAATCTCAATGTTCTTTGTTTGTTTATGAAAAGTGTCATTTTATGCCAAATGTATTGCATTGTTGTTGTCACTATACAACATAAAATTGTGTTGTCTGCTGCCCAAATCTGATAATAATCGCTGCAACCACAATATCTCCTTAGCTCCTTTAGTGATGACAATCTATTAAGCTTTCATAGTGGAGAGAGCTACCACTTTTTACAATTTAGAGACCCAATTGATTTCTGCCCCTACAAATATGTTACACATATCCAATGGTAGATCACTTTTTGTCCATGTCATCGGCCATGTTGGAGTGAACATGTTCTTTTAGTTATGAATCTTGTCCTCTATACCTCAAAACATAATGTGATGTGCCCTTAAGGTATCTTAGAATCCACTTTACAGGCTTCCAGTGAGTCTTACTTGGATTAACTCATATATCTGCTAACTACTCCCATTGTATGAGCAATGTTGGGTCTTGTGTAGATCATCATGTACATAAGGCTCCTAATAGTAGAGGAGTAAGGCACTCCTTCCATGTACTCTTTTTCTTCTTTTGTCTTAGGACACATCCTAGAGGATAACTAAAAATGAGGTGTGCTTACTGCTTTAGCACTCCTCATGCTAAATTTACCCAAAACCTTCTCAATGCACTTTTCTTGTGACAATTTAAAATCTCTTTTCTACCTATCTGTGATGATAGTCATTCCAAGGATTTTCTTGGCAGCCCCCAAATCCTTCATAGAAAATTTGTTAGTCAATTGTTGTTTCAACTTCCTAAACAACAACCATGCTAGTTGTTATACTAGAAAGGAAGATACATCATTCGGCCAAGTAGAAGATGCTGCTAGGATCTTCAATAAGGGTTCCTAGAGCATGCCATGGTATACTGGTGAAGTCTGAATGAGTTCCCAAAGAGAAATATTAGCAGGAGTAGCATGAAGTTACTCTACAAATGGGCATTGTAGGTAGAATATGTAAAGAAGTTGGGAGGGAATACAAAGGTAGTCTATTCATAGAAAATATTCATGAAAGAAGAAGAAGATAATGGGGAGGCCCTGACACATTTAATCTGATGGATTTCACAATATTTGTTAAGTAATCCAAAGATCAAGTTGTGTTTGAAGCACCTTGAATAGTAATCACCGGTTTAGAAGATTATTGCATATCAGAACGAAGATGTTCCATAATTTTTAGTTTCATAGGTTCTTGTGTAGACCCAGGAATAGAAATTTGTTAATCATTTATTGAGAAGGAATTTGTTTTGGTTTAGAAGAGGAAGAAGTGACATGGATGAAGTCATCAAGGGCTTCATCAGCCATATCAAAGTCTTCACTACTAAAAGGATTAGTTGCTTGCACACTACTAATGACATATTTTGTGACCATTCTGCATTTATTCCACTTTTATGAGTAGATCTCCCATTTCGTTTATGTTTTTATTCTCTGGTACCTTCTCCCCTTTTAGCTCACTAAGGCATGTCCTTGTTGGTGACCTTTAATGTGTGGATTAATTCTCCATCACTTCTATTTAGTCGGTGGCCTTTTGTTCTCAACCTCATCTTGCCTTCTCTATCCTCTCGATTCTGTCATCTGCACTCCCCACTTCTGCCCTTCTTTGACCATTAAATCTATTATAAGAATCACTAGGTTCACCTCCAATCCCGGGTATGGGAACCACTAGAGGTTGGAACATATGATTCATCAAAGTTATCTCATGCGTTTGATATCAACTGCTCCATGTCAAATTTTCCATCAGATGTGTTTTTGGTGACTCTCTACTACTTGAATATCCCTGGATTCTACTCTTCTTGGAGGTGGCGTCTATATTTTTTCCCAACATCATGGATCTGGTCCAAGACACAGATTTCATTGAGATGTTGGCTTTCAGATATATTCATGAATATTTAGTCACTGCAAACAAGTTGAAGTCTGCACTAGAGAACTACGACATGTATGCAGATGAGGCTCTGCTTGGTGGTCTATTCAAACCAAATCTACTCCACAACTCTCCTATGACTTCTTGCATTTACCACGCCCTTCAGAAGGGCATGAGAAGTAGGTGCATAAATACCCTCAACACAATGCTAGGCATGCACAGGTTTCAATTACCTCTGACATTGGATATCAAAAGGAAAGAGGTCTTCCGTGCCATCCACGTCCTGCATCTTCACACACTAGATCAGGCACCACGCCCCCATTCGTAGCCAAATAAACTCTACCTATTGCCTTGCCTCCACCGATCGACGATAACACCTCCATCTCCCACCACCTAGGTTAATGCAAAACGTTTATACATTTTTAAGCCTATGGCCATAGCATTAATATTTAATACTTTGTCATTTTGCGGTAGTCGTTCATTGAATAGTTTGTATATTTTGTCATTTTGGGGCCACTAGCCATTTAATGGTTAGCAGTCCTTTTTGAAATGTATGCACTCCTAGAGGTCGTTGTACCCACTTCGGCCTACTAGGGTCCATAAATTTTGTATCTCAATCTACATATCTCCATCTTAGTTTAATAATATTATGTATAGGTGTTCTATTCATTTTATTAAAAAAAGACTTCCATTGTAAGTGTATCGTAATCTTCTATTGATTCAATAATACATTGTGCAGTTTTTTGATTGTGGGGTTTTTCTCCCAAAAGAGTTTTTTCCATGTAAATCACTATGTTATGGTTTATTGCTTAATGTTGATTTATGTGTGTTTCTCTCTTTTTGTAATAAGTTTAGTTCAGTTTTAAGTTTTCTACATAACACTCCTCTCATAAACTAGCGTAGGAAGCTATTTCCTCATACCTTGTTTCCTTACAAAAACTTGCTCTACATCCAAATGGATCATTTGAGCTTTTCTAAGATCACATTTATCTCCTTTCCATTCCAAACATCCATGATTCTACAGTTTTTGAGATCAAACCAAATGATTCTATCAAGAACTTTATTACATGTCTATATAAATAAAATGTGGTGAGTGCACCTGTATTACATAAATCAACATCAATTAAAATCTAACAATAAATCAATACATTAATTTGATTGAGTTTAATGACACAGTTCTTGAGAAATTGAAACCAAAAGTTCAATTTTATTGATTTCAATAAATTGATTTTTTTTTTTTTTACAATTTATATTTTGTCAAATGTCAATTGAAAGGCAGTTAAATGACCAGAGTCAGGGATGACTGTCAAATTCCAGGCCTGAATGTCTAACTTACTAAAAAAACCACAATATATATTGTTCATGAGTATAATCTTTATTCTCATTGTATATTTATCAGATAATCAAGTACAGATTCCACTTTTGGAGAGCAGGCATGATTTTTAAGTCCTGATAAACGGGACAAACACTAGAGCACAACTCCGGGAGCAGACTTTTCTCTAGTTTAGTCCGTCCATATAACACATCGTCCACCCGAAATTATTCTTCTTGTAAATTCCGGTTATTCATTGTTCTTGTGAATTACGTGTTTATGAACAGTCGTTTTTTATTGGTAATTCCGTCCATATGATAAGCAATACGGTTGAAAGTATATAATAGTTATGATAGATTTCCCCACAGTATTAAATTTGGTATATTCGTTTAAATTTTTTATAAAGCATATGTTTTCGTTGACACTGGTAAGCTAGATTCGGAATAGTATTGCATAGAGGAATACGAAATGGAGGTCCATCCATCGAATTTTAGATTGCTGTGTACAGCTTTTGCTAGTGATGGCTTATCTTTTGGAGGGAGGCTGTGCTTTAGGAATTGGCGGGCACAGTCGGATGCCATCAATTCTGAGGAAGAATCGACTGCGTGGTAGTTTTCTGGAGAAGTTAAAGAGATCTGGAGTATCAAGTCTAAGTATGGCTTCGTATGAGGCATACAATTATACCCAAGTTATAGACCATTTTGGATACAGGCCAGAGAGCTATCAAACCTTTCCCCAACGATATTTCATAAACAAGTCCAATTGGGGCGGCGCTCAAAACAATTCTCCCATATTTGTATTGTTGGGTGAGGAAGTTGACATCACAAACGACTTAGACGTGGGCATCATGATAGATCAGGCTTCGAACTTCAAAGCTCTTGCTGTCTACATAGAGGTAATACTATAGTTTCTCATTAATTCCGTATCCTGTGCGTGTTATGTTACAGAATAAGTTGAGTAGGTTTAGTCATTTTTTTTTTGCTTTTGCTTTGATAACTATGTATGTTATTAGGACTAATTGTTGTAAGGTATGTAGCACCGTTATTATGGGACGTCAATGCCATTTGGGGGAGAGGAGTGGGCGTATGCAAATGCGAGCACAATGGGTTATTTCACATCCACGCAGGCCTTAGCCGATTATGCGACCGTCATTGTCCATTTGAAGAAAACATTAAACGCCGAAAATTGTCCGGTCGTAGTGTTTGGTGGATCCTATGGTGGAAGTAAGTATGATTTCTTTCACATGAACCAATATTCTCTGTTGGAAGTATGTAGGATTAAATGATATTGTCTGTTGGAAGTAGGATTAAATGATATTCTCTGTTGGAAGTGGGTGGGATTCAATCATTGAAATGGTATTGTGCAGTGCTAGCTGCATGGTTTCGGCTCAAGTATCCGCACCTAACAATCGTCGCCCTCGCATCATCTGCACCTATCCTTTACTTCGACGACATCACTCCCACTTATGGTTATGGTAGCGTTGTCACCAACGATTTCAGAGTATGTTCATTCATCTCTTTAAGCTTAATCTCACTCTTATTATCATTAAATTTGACTTCTGAGTATATGGCGTAGAACGCAAGCGACATCTGCTACAGAAGAATTAATGAATCGTGGGATATGATGGACAAAATCGCGTCTAGCCCTCAAGGCTTGCTAAACCTAAGCAAACTATTCAACACTTGCGAGTAAGTAATAACAACGCACTCTTCACACCATGAATTAAGCATACCGGTAATCAAAATATCTTGACCGGGTATTCCTGCCGCAGAAATATTACGGATACGGGCGCCCTTTTCGATGTGCTTGAATCAATGTACAAGAGCACAGCACAGTACAATTTCAAACGAGTTGAAGGAGTAAATACGCTACCCAAACCTTCGCGCCATACCAATTTTATTGCTTATTAACTTAGTTCTATTATGTAACCTGTGAGCTGTACTTACTGCAGATCTGCCACGTCATCAATAGCCTACCTGGAGATGCAGACACTGTTAGCAGAATAGCTGCTGCAGCAAATTTCCGAAACGAAGACCAATGCTTGGATTTGAGTCCATTCAATTGTCCCGGATGGGACTGGCAGGTCTCTGAGAATTCTTTCTTTTATTAGAACGAAATGAAATTAGGCTGCCCGTCTAACAGCTTTTCTTAATCCGCAGACTTGCACTGAAATGGTGTTTCCAATAAGCAATCCTCCTGGCACGACAATGTTACCGCCCTCGGTCTTTGATATCAAGTCGTATTCCAGGGAATGCTACCTTAAATACGGAGTCCTGCCACGCCAACACTGGGCTACAACTGAATTCGGAGGACACGTATGTAAATTTTAATCCGCTATCCAATTTTGTTGGAAAATGTTACAGTCAAGCTACATCTTATTCAAATTTTAATTACAGTTAAACAGACAGGACAATTTCGTTCAGGATTGATTTTTATTAAGATAGCCTTGGTTATAATTAACGTGCAGGACATAAAAAGAGTGTTGAAAGATTTTGGTAGCAATATCATTTTCTCCAATGGGTTAAGAGATCCATGGAGCAGTGGAGGGTATGCGAATCTTCTCTTTAGATTTCATGCCCATTAATCTTTGTATTAATTTTTACTTCGTTGCTAATTTACTTAATTGGGCATGTTGTGAATGGAATTTCAGTGTGTTGGAGAATATTTCTGAAAGCATTGTAGCTATCCACACCGAAGAGGGTAAATTTAGATTTTTATTTTTATATTTCTTTCCCCATTAAATAGAAATAATATTATCTTATAAGAATTGGATGTCTCGCAGGAACGCATTGTGAAGACATTGCATTACCAAGTGCTACTGACGATCCAGTCTGGCTGAAAGAACAACGACGAAAAGAAATAATGATTATTCAAAAATGGATTAATGATTATAAAAACTAATTTGAATTGTTTGTCCCATCCAAACTGCGTTCTCCATCGAATTAAATCATATAAAAGTGGTGACTATTGAAGCTCTTTGATGACAATTAAACGTCAACTATAATCATCCATTCTGAATTCGTATCCTCTAGCTGTTTGATATTTTGATATTGTTAGACCCTTGAAAGCTTGTTGGAGCTTTACATTGTAATTCACGGTGCATTTTGTCTATGGTTGACATTCTCATAAAGGCGGTGAACATTTAGACATTAAAAGAGTTCTAAGTATGAGTATTTAAAGGTGTGAATGGATAATTTTATTAGTCGAGTATTGTATATTTATATTTTTAGTTGAAGTTATTGTAGTACTGTGCTGATAAAATTATTCTGCCCAACATATGTGTTTATTTATCATTTGAAAAAACTTTCATTATTATTTTGTATAAATTTTGTAATACAATAATTTAAAAGATTTTTCGATGATAATATATCAAAAAAAATATTTCTGATGAAATGCATCATTAGTCAATTTAAACATTAAGAAAATGATGATAAGAGCATAATATAGTGATCAATTCACAACGTTGTTGTGGTGGACACCAAGGTTGAAACTCATATTGGGTCATTGAGCTCGTAGGTCATGTGCCTTTGTTGGGCTAATGCGCTCATAAAATTGTGTCTTGGCTAGGCTTGTTTTTCTTGCAAATTATGGGCCTTCGCTAGATGTTGAGATTATAGATTTGAACAAGGTGATAATGCCTTGGGGATTGAGGCCCCTAGTAGTGGTCTCGGTGATAAAGTCAATTGGTAAGAGATCCCCTTATAAGTTGTCTCTCTAGTCTTAGATTAGGCTAAAAACCTAAGTTATCAAATCTAAACAATTTAAACATTTAGAGAAAATATTTTTCTCGAGTATAAATATCAATTTTAAAGTTACTCTACTTTCTTAAAATCTTATCAATTAAAATCATATGGTATTTGTACATAGGAGAAATGATCATTACGCAACTTCACAGAAGATTGTGTCATTTGTTAATATGTAATTAAATTAAAATGTTCTTTCAAAATAGACACAAAACTAAATAAAAATTAAGATAAATGTACATATTTCTACATTACAATTTAATATATTAGATTTTGTGACTAATATGTTATCCCTAAATTAAGGATGTAATTGAGATCAACTTAATATCAATTGTTCATATTATAAATATGATATGGCATGTAATTGTTTATTCACCTTCAATTTCAAATTACATAGCATTCATTCTCATATACTCTTAACTAATTAGTTAATGATTCTTCCATAATCCAAAGGGAAATGTGTCCAACATGTATTAAAAGTATTTCTTTAGAATATTTGAGTGTTATCAAGTGAGAGAAATACTAAAATGCTAAAAAGATATAGCACCCACCAAACATCATCATTTATGATGGAACACTAAAATTTTCATTATAATTAACTAATTAGAACTTTAAATAATCAATTTGAGCCATGAATTTTTTCAAGCCCTTTTTTAGGATGAATTTTTCTTGATTTTTTTTTAAGTCTATTTATCCATAAGAACTCAAACAAGAACATACAACTCTGTTCTCTAAATCTTATTTTGCATAAAAATTTAATTCACTAAATCTATTGTATTCCATATTTATGTAAACTTCTATTGAAGATATGTTAATATCTAAACATATCTTTGTGTATTTGCACAATATTTATGAGATTCATCTTTTGTTGTGGGAGCAAAATCATACATCAAGGCACCACATAATAGAGTACTCATACCAAACTAGTAAATGAAAAATGCCATTCATACTCCTTGAAAAAAGAAATATTGCTATGTTATATGGAATGCCATATTATGAATATTGAACATACGGTGGATGACATTTACAAGAGACTTTTACATAATCTGGTAATTAAAGCATACGCCTCTTATATTAGAGACATATCATGTAAAGATATTTCTTTTCCATGCACATTTTGATATAGCATGTAATAATATAATTACAAAAGCCAAAAAAACCCTACAATGAAAAAACTAAATCATAAAACTTAGAGGACAATTACTTTCTTTGAAACAAACAAAATCATAAAACTTAGAGGACAATTACTTTATTTGAAACAAACAGTTTCAAAGGAGATTGAAGATTTCTCCGCAGTGCAAAGATACAATAAAAACAAGGAAACATTTGCTAACTTAACTTTTGTGCATGCATGCTCATTTTTAGTTATCTTTAGGCTATCAAACAATACATTTATTTCATTCAAAATAATTTGAAAGAATTCATTGACCTATTTGATGAGAGTATTTCATGCTTGGATAAATAATTCCACACTATGTAGTATTTCTTATCTAGCAACTTTTACCTACTCATAGTTAAGTTTTAGTTTTTTTTTACAAAATGTTTGTAGGCACATTCTCCTTCTCCAGTGTAGAATACATACTTTTAGTGGTTGAACCAAAGATATCCAAATCTCTAAAATTGTAATTGTTACCAAATTTCACTTACAACTCAATTTGGTAGAGCAAAAACAATTGATTGCATTAAAGGTGAAAGGTATTCCAACAAATTTCTACTAAGGGTTAACCATTGCATATGAATGATTTCAAATGGAATTCAATTTTTATTATGCAATGTTTTACAATAGAAGGAAATTACATAAATTGCATGATATTGTTGTCTTTCATTCATTTTGTAATGAAAATGTATACAAGATTGCATAAATATTGTTGTTTTATACATTGAGAGGAAAAGAATACTTAAATGTCCCACACAAGCCAAGGGAGTAGCTAAACTAATGCAACATGAACATAAACTATACAACTGAGATAAAAGTAGAAAAATACATGAAGAGAAAGTATATCCATCATTGCCTGTGGCATAGTCTTGTGTTGATCTTCTTTATTCCCAGCTCCTCCTTGTTGATCTTCAGATGAACCTGCATGATGACGAAAGGATTGGGTTAGAGCTCCAGATATAAATCTCATCATATGTTCTATCAACGGAAATATAGCCTATATCTATGATGCATTTGATCAGTTGAGCAATTATTAGAAGTATGTAGGAGAGACAAAATCAAATCATGAAATGAATGTTAAATCATCAAATGAATGTCAAATCATCATGAAGAGCACCAAGCTTCATTGTTTTATCTAACTTGTTTATTCACTATGCAAGTATAGGTTCATTTATCATTTCACAATTCATCTTGTTCAATATGACATCATGTGGAGGAAAATGGCCTCCCACAAGGATTGAGCCCAACATGCTGAGGGCTACTATCATTGATGCCTTATCACAATATACCATAGCCTAAATAATGACAATCACTACTTATGTAGAGGCAGTCATGAATATTTTAAATAGTCACCTCAAAGGATAAAAACAATCATGTCAAGTACTCACAAGGTAGCTGATAGTCAAATTCAATGCAAATTTACAACGCAGATAACAAAAGACGGGCTTATATATACCTTCATGATGTAACCTCACAAAGTTGTCATTCTCCAATACCTCCATGAATCCTTGTTATCATGATATCATTGAAAGCATTCATGCCATAGGTTATGGGATCTTACCACATAAATCATAATGTTTTATTATTTTTGAAAGCAAGGAAGACTGATACAAAGATGGCAGCAAACAATAAAGATAATGAGAGTAGCATTTGGTAGAAGGTCATCATTTGTAATACCAGATTTGCAAAACATCATATATCACTATGCATTCACACATGAGACAACAATGATAGTGATCTCAAAGAAGCCTACATTTGCTCTTATGTTACTTCAGATACTCATCACAGTCAAACAAAAGTTGGGGACACCATAAGCCATGTCTAGTGATACACAGAGGCTCCAAGATGCTAGTAAAGACTATCAACACAGAGGAAATCAAAGCATATAGGACATGATGCAAATGTTCATACATGCAGTAATGCAGTATTGAAGTCTCAAGTGATTATGCCAAATATCATTCAACCCAACAATCAAAGCTCATCCATGGCAAATAAAATAGAACAATATTTACCATTTTGGTTCTGAATGTGGTATAAACCTGCTATTAATTTTTGTTGGAATTAGTCCAAACAACTATTGGTGGTGGATATCACATCCACAAGACTTAAAAATAACAAACACAGAAACATGAAACACAAGATTACTCAAATTCGTGCTACTGCACCTTAATCCATTAACTTCAAAACATGATTACATCACATACAGGAATGCTGCTGCATTCATGATCACTTGATCATACAGACTTGACTTGATCACTTGATCATTATGGGCTTGCCCTTGCATAATTGCTTTTACAACTTGCCTCTTTTATAGAGGTCTTTCATTCATGCCTTGCCTTTCTAGGTTGTTCTAGTCTTCATCTAGAAACAATCTATTTCTGGAAACTTCCTTTAGAACTTTCTAACCTAGAACTCTCCTCTTTCTGCAAACCTCCGTCTTATCTGGGCTCCTTTAGGAACTTTCTATTTTCTTCTTTTATCTTTTTGCTTTTTTTATTTTTTTCTCTTTTAATTTTGTTTGTGGGAGAAATTACTTTCCAACACTCCCCCTTAATTTCGACCACAAGTTTATCATTTCAAATCTTTCTAGTAGTCTTTTGAGTCTACAGACTCGATGCCTAAATTTTTTTCAAGATCTACTGATCTCCAGATCCCACTGCTGCAGCAGTCCATCAAATTTTTAGAACTTCAAAATGGAAGTCCTCTGGCTATCTGTAGCTTTCAACTTTGCACGATGTCTCAAACTTTTAAACTTTGATTGATTGCCATCCTTCACAAATGAACATTTGTACTTGAACAACTTTTTCAGCATACCTGTAATTTGTTGCCAACTTGATCCAGAAAGAAATCCACAATCTATTTTTATGCATTTTGTCATATTTTTCCATTCTCTTTGCCAACACATCTTATCACAATGATTTCTCAAACCACATATGCTACATGGATGTCGATCCCAACACTTGTCCTTACTATGTCCTTGCCTATGACAATGAGAACATTGAACATTCCTCTTTTCTTGAATCAGCTTGTTTGTACCTGTAACATGATTTTCTTTTCCATATCCAAGACCTGCGTACTTTGGCCTCACTATTGGGTCAATTGGCTCTTTCATTCCTTGTCCATACTTGCCTAGTCCTTTTCCTATATATCCCATCTTCTTCTTCATCTTGAAACCAACATTTTCTTCATTACAATGATTTTTGGATTCAAACAACTTGTCATTTTCATCTTTACATTTTCCATCAATAATATCACAACATGCAAATTTTGTTAATCCAACCTCTTCAACCTTATATTCTTTAACTTCAACTACATCAAATAAATCACTTGTATCACATGAAACATTACAAACCAATGGCTTTGCCTTTAAACTTTCATTTTCTTCTTTCAATTTTGATATTTCTTCTTTCAACCTTAACATCTCATCTTTTTGTAAATTGTTTTCCTCTTCCAATTTCTTATTATTTTCTTCTAATTCTTTATTCCTCTGTTTAACCTTATCAAATAGTTTCAAGTTTTCTTCTAACTCTTCATTTTTCTTTCTGACTTTACTCAATTCAACATTAGCTTCATACCTTTCTGACCTTAAACTAATTTTCTCTATTGTCATTTGATGTAATTCGTTTATTAATTCAGATTTTGCTTTTTCCAAAGTATCTTTCTCTTTTTGCCAATCTTCTTTCTCTTTTCGCCAATCTTTTTTTTCAGTTTTCTCTCTTTTATCTTTCCCCATTTGAAAATAAATGATTTGCTTACCTTGATCTGCTGCTGCAGTTTCCTCGATTGTCAATTGATTTGTTCGGCAGCTTCGTATGCCTCACTCGTCCTTCGATTGCAATTACTTCAGACTTCACTGCTGTAATCTCGAGTTCTTCTAGAATCTCTGTAGTTATAATTTCTGTAATGTGTATTGTCAAAAAAAAAATTCCTTTATCCTTCCGTCCAGCTCTGCAGACTTTGCAGTTAAATAGGTGACTTTAATTTTCAATCAAATTAGATCTTTTCGATCTTCTGCCACACAGATTGAAGCTTTGAGCCTTTTTTTTTTGTGTGTTTGAATATCCTTAGACCGATCGTGCCTTCCAATGCAGTGATTTTCTTTTTAATCAGCCACTTCCTTCCTTTCAGCGGTTTACCAAACCCTCACAACGTTTCTCCAGATTTGTGATTTGCTATTGTCAACACAACAATCTCTTTTCAGCTTAAAACTTCTTCTCCAGCAATTAATCTCTTCATTGTTGAGGACTTAAAATATGATTCCTTAGCGCCTTCCTTTACTGCAGCGACTTATCCTGTGCTTTTATCACCTTTAAAACTTGGTGGATCTTCTATTTAATTCAAACCTCTTCTTTCTCATAAACTCCTTCGATCTGTAGCCAAACCCTAACCTGCAATCAAAAACTATACAATTCCAACGACTTTAATAAACCAGAACGGCCTGAACCTACGCGACTTGGCAATCCAAATGGGCCTTCTTGATCTCCTTTCCTAGATTGGTGACAACTCCTGTATAGCAGCTAACAAAATCCTTTTGGTGACTGGATAGGCTGCGGCCTGATTTTTTTTTTTTTTTTTTCCACCTGCGATTTCCTTTTACTTCTGGAGTATGGCGGCAGTTTTGACTTTGCTTGGTGACTCGTCTTCAGACTTCTTGATCTCTCCTTTGGCTAACAAACCCTTCCTCCGCTGATAATGAAAATAACAACCTCTGATGTCTTTTTACCGGCTTCGTTTCAAGAGATGTGTATCTTAATTTTTTTTAGAGCTTGGCAACTTCTGTAGCGATCTGAACCCCTTCCTTTTGAAAGCACCTCTTATGCCTTTGACTACACGGTCTTCTAAATTTGCTAGCTTATAACAAATCTGCAAACACTTATAGATTTAACTTACCTCTTATCTCCTTCAGATTTACGATCCCTTCTATAATGGCAGCTTCAAAAAAAACCTTAATTTATCCTTTTTTTTGTGACTAATCCTCCTTATGTGATTTCTTTGACACACAGATGAGATGATCTTTTCCACAATTTCTTTCAGACGACTACAGAGGCTCGGTAGATCTTTTTGACACCTTCAGATCTGCATTTTTTCTCCCTCTTTTAACATCGAATATAATTCTCCCGTCTATGGCAGCTTATCAAACCCTTACGGCTGGGTAAATGCTCGATCTTTAAATAATCTTACTTCCTCATGCAACATTTCTTGTTGTGATTTCCTTGATAGTGGTGATCTACTTATCCCTTCTATTTGTAGCGGCCTCATGCAATTTCCATGTAGCCCTTGAACTGACTCCTTTACGGCTCCAAATTGACTTTTCTACAGTTTATTCCTACTTAAACAATGATTCTTTAGGGAAACAATAAACTTTTAACATACCTTGACTTCGACTATATCAGAAATCTTCAAAGTTGCAACTCCAGTCTTTCTGCAACTGGCTTTGGACACGGCTTCAAATAGGCACCTTTATCCCTCAATGATTTGTCCTTTAATAACCTCACAGCTTCGATTCAACGATTCCTGCAAACCAAGATCTGATAATTCAATGACTGCAATAAGCCTCATTGGATCTTCACATGACCTGGCAACCTTAGCTCTCTTCACCAAAATCCTAAACCCTAGCTCTTTTCACACGAACATGATAACCTGGCTTTGATCCTCCAATGCACAGCTCCAATCCCACGATCTGACCTGCTCTGATACCACTTGTTGGTGGTGGATATCACATCCACAAGACTTAAAAATAACAAACACAGAAACATGAAACACAAGATTACTCAAATTTGTGCTGTTGCACCTTAATCCATTAACTTCAAAACATGATTACATCACATACAGGAATGCTACTGCATTCATGATCACTTGATCATTATGGGCTTGCCCTTGCATAATTGCTTTTACAACTTGCCTCTTTTATAGAGGTCTTTCATTCATGCCTTGCCTTTCTAGGTTGTTCTAGTCTTCATCTAGAAACAATCTATTTCTGGAAACTTCCTTTAGAACTTTCTAACCTAGAACTCTCCTCTTTTTGGAAACCTCTGTCTTATCTGGACTCCTTTAGGAACTTTCTATTTTCTTCTTTTGTCTTTTTACTTTCTTGTCTTTTTCTCTTTTAATTTTATTTGTGGGAGAAATTACTTTCCAACAACAACTAAGAGGGGGGCTGAATCAGTTATCCCACAAATAACCTTTTCTTCTTTTAATCTTCTTTCACAACTTACAAACAGATCAATGATGTAAATATTAAAGCATGAATCAACAACACATGAGTAGAAACATAATTAACACACTTAACACCAAGATTTTAATGTGGAAACCCGGTTAAGGGAAAAGCATGGTGGGGATTAACCCACAAGATTCGTACCCTGTTAAAAGTACTTAAAATAAATAGGAAGGCACGTGCCTTCGAGCACACTGCCTAGAGCTCACTACTCAAAGAAACTCACTACCTAGAGGAGGCTCATTGCCTACAAGATTTTATGTTTAATACAGAAAGAATGAATTGAGAAATAGCATCTTCTTTATGCCTAGTTCAGTCCCATTAAAAGCTCAGAAAACTTCTGCTCTGCCCCAAACACTTCTCCGCTAACTCTTCATCATCTACTACTCTTGTTCTTCTGCTTCTCCTTTTCTCTACTCTGCCTCTATGTCTTTCTTATGATTTTATCATTTTCACACAAGGACAACTTTCCACAACTCATCCACAAGTATTTATACGCTTCATCAACTTTGGAATGAACATCAAGGTTGGCTTAACTCAATGTGGATCACTATACTGTCAACCAATCATAGCTGGGACTTGAATCTTCTTTGATCAACATGCTAAACTACAGAGAATTGCTCTTAGATCATCTGCAACATGTTTGTATCATTTGGTCAGCCAAGACTGTGAAGAATAGTCATACAAAGGAAGAAATCTTCAACAACGAGCTTAGTCTTCAATGCATAACTCCAACACAGTAGACACATGATCCAGAGACTTCCACAAAAACATTGAATTTAACAATAACATCCACACTACTCCAAATAATCAGAATCACTGGCATCTTCATCTAGTACCTCAAGAACACTATCTACCATGACTATCACATTAGAAAGATTGCTTGCGGATCTCCAAACCACGAACCACTTAAGTTGAGGATACACATTGACTTCCCAAACAAGCCTCTAGATCTGTAGATCATAAGTTTTCATTGCAGAGCAATCTGAACCAATTTCCTATCACTCTGTCTCTTCTGAACACTACAAAACCTGGTTCTACTGAGATGGCCATAGCTTCTTCAAATATTCATGCGGACCTCTCAAATATTAACTAGAGCTACTTCAAACGATCCTCTACACAACCATATGGTCTGTGTACTTTTATCTTCATTCCTCTAGAAATGCGGAGCAATCTACTTCACTGATCTGCACTATTTTCCCCTATTTCTGACAAAGAAGTATGTTGACATCAATGACACCACATCATAGGCACATATTTGCAACAGTCTCCCCCTTTGTCATTGATGGCAACATATGATGTGAAAAAATTATTCAACGATCAAGACAAGGATTTCTCCCTCTTTCTCTTATCAATTTTGCAACCACTCTCTTTACTGCTCCCTCTTTCATTAGTAACTAGGTTTTCACATGACTTCTCTCCCCCTTTGACATCAATGGCAAAGGGCACATATTTGCAATCTTTTCTCCCCCTTTTCTGTTTCAGACTAATCTCTAAAAATTGCATACTGACTACTCCCCCTGAGTAGTATCTCCTTAACACCAATCTATATCACAAGATATGGCTATGAATTCCACCAGACTGATGCACCCTAATGCATCTTAGTTTTGATCAAGAGGGGTAATAACCCCTAACTTCTCTCTGAGATACTCAAAAGTATCCTTAGGCAGAGGCTTGGTGAATATATCCGTAATCTGATCCTTTGAAGAAACAAACTCCAATTTGACTTCATTCTCATTTACCTTCTCTCTCAAGAACTAAAACTTAATTTTCATCATAAATTAGACTTCAAAACATTCATATAGCATTTTGTGTCAAGATCTCAAACCTAGCGCTTCAAAAACATAAATTTTCACTAGATTTAGCCTTATCAACTCTCTAAATTTGCACCATAGGCATGTTGTGAAGAATATTTTTGTGTTAATTTTCTTTTATCAAGGTAATTATTTTCTTCCCCTCCCAGAAATCTTCACAACACCCTTTTATCAGGCTCTTATATTGAAAATTTGGTGAAAAACTACACATTTTTGCTATTTTTGCCCTAGGTTTTGACCTAGTTTGCACTCCAAGTGTATTGTGACAAATTTTATGTATTGAAGTGACTGATATCATCTCTTTTATTTGCTACACCTCCTAAAATTAATCACAACACCCCTTTTGCTAGGTCTTGGAGTTGAAAAACAGTAAAAAAAAGCCTATGTTTTGCTATATTTTCACTAGGGTTTGACCTTAAGTGGCACTAAAAGCATGTTGTGACAGATATTTTGATATTAAGTGGATGTTATTACTGATATACTTTTATTCCCATCATCATTTTCCTCACAACACCCTTTGTCATGCTTTTTTCATCAAGATTTGGCGAAAAAATTGCATATTTTGACATATTTTCACTATATTTTGACTTATTGTCATCTTAGATCAAGAGTGTATTGTGAAGGATCTTATTGATGTTTTGAACTACTATCAAACATATAATTTGCTTCCCTTGGTTAAAATCCTTACAACACCTTTCTTCTATTCACTTGCAATAGAAAAAGCACAGAAAAACAAGCATTTTTAGGCCATTTTTGCATATAGCCTTACACTTGTCCTTGAACATGGCCTCTAATCACAACAACAAAAATAGGTTCACTCCTAGACCTTACATGAAAATAAAGGCTCCTGAACCCGAAATTGTGTTTACACCTCATGACAGAACAATTGGAGACTCTAAAGGGCCTCTTTACATCACTATGAAAATAATGGGAAATCATGTGAATGGAACTCTTATTGATCCTAATTGCATGACTAATATTGCCACTAAAGAGTTCCTTTTTGCACATCAATTAATGCAAGGTTCATATGACCCTTCGAATATGATGATAAAGACACATAAGGGGACCTTTGAAAAACCTTTGGGTAAGATATCATTGTTGGTAACTATATTTGAGAAACATGTTGAACAATGGTTTAATGTTACCCCTACTTCTGATACCTTTGAAATCAAACTTGGAATCCCTTGGTTAAAGGCCATGAAAGTTATCCCTTCAACTATCTACAAATGTGTAAAATTTCCTTTGAATGGACAAGTGCATGTCATTCCTTGAAATACATACAAGCCTTTAAGTACACAACAACACTTTACATTTGATTACTTTTGGGGTAAATCTAAACAAGAACCAGAGCTACAAATAGACTTTAACTTTTTGAGCTATAGAAATTACAAAGCAAAACTTTTACACCCAATACCTGGTCCTCCTACATAAGAAATGACAAAATATAAACAACCCGCATGTGAAGAGAACCTTAGACCAAAAGGACAAGGTCCCTATGCTGAGGTTCCTCATCTAAAATTCTTACAAGGATTGGGAGGTCATTACCAACAACAAAATATTCCACCTAGACAAATGAGATTTGATCCTGGTGCTTCATCTTCTAAATTGCACAAACCTATGAAAGAGAAAAGCCCTATCTTACAAGAGATAAGTGGTAAAACAAAATGAAATAGAAAAGCAAGAGAAAGAAGAAGAAGAAGAGAAGAATATGCCATAAACCTTGCGTCAACAAGAAACCATTAATCCTAACATTCAAACAAACAAAGATGATCCTAACAATGAACAACATGATGAGAAAGACATGAATTGGGCTATGGTATCTTATGTCCCACATTCCTCTAACATTAGGGAGTGGGAGGATGACGATGATTTACTTGATAATGAAACCTAGCATGAGCTTCCTTACAGGTAAGTATCTCTAACCCTTTATCTCTCTCATGATGTGCTTCCCCTATGATGTGTTATGTGTTGTTTAGGCCTCCTAGGATGACCCCTGATTCTCTTCTAAGGTTTGGGATACTAGGAGACCACCTCTGTTGTGACCTTCTTCTATTTGTATCATCATTCTTCTAAATTGTCTCTCTCTGATTTAATCATTGTGTGTTGTGTCTTACAGACATAGCCTTGCAGTTGGTGACTTGGGGTACCCTCCTACATGACTGTCCATAAGACACTTGTTTCTCCTCTCTTATTTATTGTTTCCCTTCCTCTGGTGTTTCTATCTAGTGGGTGGATGATGAAAAACATTTATACTCATGTGGACCTAGTGTTCCTTTCGAGAGCAATCAAAAAATAGACTTAGTTCCTAATATGATGATGAAGTTGTATATATTATTCAACAATTGGCTAGTGGAAGCACTCATGCTTTCTGCGTAGTGAATTTGATGATGTTTTTATCTCATTTACAAACCTTAACAATACTATTGCTCTATGCACCTTTGTTTGTCTTTGAATATGGCCTTGGTAGTATTTGATTCGGAGAGCTTTGTGATATAGCCCCACGGTTATCCTTGAACTCTGAATTCATTGTATAACCTTGGCTCTTTGTGTGGTGAATCATATGTATTGATGTTGTTGTTTATCATGATGTTGTAGACACTAACATGTTTCTTGTAGGGATGTGTTTGTGGGAACATTTGGCAATCATGAATTACATGTCACCTCTGGGGGGCATGGGCTTTGCGAAAGTCTGTGTTCCCTTGTGTGTCTTCTTCCTACCTTAATGTGCTTGATATTGATGCATGATATCAACCACCTTAAGGTGGGGACATATAAGGTAAACTGTCTATTGTAGATGTTAGCAATGTGTTTGTCCTCAGGTGTGTTGTGATGTTCACAACACGCCCCATTTTGCTCCTTAGCAAAACGAGGACCCCTGCTGATGTCTTGCTTTTTGCTTCTGCTTGTGTTTTTTCTGCTTTCTGGCAGTCTGGTAAAAATGAAGGTCAGGTGCATCATCATCATGATATTGCATAGGGTAGGTCATCATCATGAGGTCTGTTTGTCAAAGTTCATATTTTGTTTCTGTGACCTCATATTTTGAAAGAGCTTGAAATTTCATGCAGGTTTGCCTTTTACTTCACTTGAAAATTCGACCATATGTGAAAGTTATGCACGGTCAAAGTCTTGGTCAAACCTGATATTCGCAGGAGCATCATCATTTTATTTTTTATTCTAAGTCATGTTGACAGGATCATCATGATCTTCGCATTATGCAGCATCATGATATCTTTTAGGAAGGTCATGCTATAAACTCGGTTTTGCTGTATAAACGTCATCATCATCATATTTAAACCCCCCCCCGATAATATCCTGAGGTTCGAATTATCATGATGACGTTAACTTTAAGTCGAGGTAAGTTCCCCCTGTCGAGCGGCCTTTGTATCGCGAGCATCATCATGATATCCTTGCATCGCCTGATCTTAAAATATCATGCTGATGGTATAGGATCACCCTGACTTAACAAAATCACCTTCGGCATATTTACATGCGCACGTTCAAAACCTATTGGAGGGTCATCATCATGATATTTGCTGGCATTCGAAATATGATGATGACGACGACTTCATATCCTCCTGGTCTCCCTTTCGCAAGGTCGTCATCATGATATTTGCTGAACTTCGAAATATGATGATGACGGCTTCTTGATCATCATCCTGATCTTTCACAGAACATTCGCTGAAATTCGCCAAGTAATGAAGGCATCATCATGATAATTTCGAAGGAGGATCATCATCTTTATATCCTCCTGATATCCGTTTGCCGAAACATCATGATGATCAGCCTATCTATTAAGAAGGGTTCGATATTACATTTCTCAACAGCATCATCATATTTTGTAATATCACCCTAGCCGAAATATCATGATGACCAACTTATCCTTGTGCTTCGAAGACAAAATATCATGATGACGTCATCATGATAAATCGATGAGAAGTAAATATCCTGATGATCAGCATCATCATATTTTACAATATCACCCTAGTCGAAATATCATGATGACCAACTTATCCTTGTGCTTCGAAGACAAAATATCATGATGACGTCATCATGATAAATCGATGAGAAGTAAATATCCTGATGATCAGCATCATCATATTTTACAATATCACCCTAGCGCGAATATGATGATGACGTCATCATCATTCTTTATCCTGTCCTGATTATCAAGATCATCATGATCTTGTTTGTTCGCCCGATATTTCGCCAAGTCCTCCTGCCGAAAATGCAACCTTTTTGAGAACATCCTCATGATCATCATCATCATATTTTTATCCTGATCATGCTCATGATCATCATATTTTCCCTTCGGCAGGATTTTTCTCAAACATGATCCGGTTGGCGAAATATCATGATGACGTCATGTTTCAAGTTTAGCGAAGGCTCCGAATATGACGATGATGTCATCCCGATCTGAATAACGAAAAAACAAATATCCTCCTGATGGTCATCATCATCATTTTTCCTTCGAGCAGGATATATTTTCCAAGCACGATCCGGTTCCCGATTATCATGATGATGACGTCCTTTTCCCAGTTCGACATACGCCCCAAATATGATGATGATCTTCATCATGCTGATTTTCTCGAGAGGGTTACCTTGGCCGCGAAAGGATCATATTCACTTCATCATCCTGATCATGCTCCTTAGGTGACCCGATATCAAATATCCCCCTGATCTTAACCGAATATCATGATGACGTCATCCTTAGCATCTCAATGAAGCCCGAATATCATGATGACGTCACCATCATCTTCCTCTCCTCGACAGCATGATTATATTCGCATCCTCCTATTCTTCTTCAACATGATGATGATGATGTTGTTCTTTTCTCCAATATGCAGAGGCGAATCATCATGATGACATTCATCTGAACCTTCAGGAGGGAATGCTATTTCCAGAATATCATGATGATGAGGTATATCGACTAACCTATTTTTTTTGACGCACCGACTGCGAATATCATGCCGATGGGCGGGAAATGAAGCGGTGGAGTTTTGAAGTGTTTTTTTTGGCGCCTCTGACATTTTTTCAGTCAGCGATGGTTGACCCATCAATTTTGAGCAGCTTGGGCGCATTTTTGACACGTTTTGAGCGGATTCTAGATCTGATTTCCACGATCTTGCGCAGTCACTTGGATTTAAACGCTTATTCTAGTTTCCTGCTATTTTTTGTGATAAATGTGAAACTTATTGCTGGTCTTGTCTTGCAGGCTTGCAGTTGAGGAAGCAGCTGGAAAGTCAATACAGTGACCTCATGGAGGCAGAAGATCAGATCTCAGGAGCAAGAAGATAGAGATGAAATGCAAAAGTCAAAGCCATTCAAGTGAAGAGGAAGGTCGCAGCTGAAGATATTATTGCAAAAGACAGACAGAAGTTATTGCCCAGCTGCTGGAACTTCTCAGAAGGGGCAATATTTCGCCCAGATTTGACCACAGCTCTGAGATATTTTTGAGAACTGGTTCACCTGCATTTATTGCTGTAACTAGAGGTTTGAACCAGGGGTTCAGTTAGGTTTTTGCTGTAGTGAGGACAATCAGGATGTTATATATTGTGCCTCTCTACACTGTAATACTTTACAACAGGGGCTACACACAGAGATTTTAGGAAAATACAGCAGGATAGCTTAGCATAGTTTAGAGTAGAAGAAGGAGGTCGCCTGTTTGTCTGCAGTAAGGTGCGCGTGGAATGTCTGGCTGCCTTACTGTATCTGTAAAGCTTGTAAGTTCTCTGTAGTATGATCAATGAAACTAAGAGTCATTCTTACATTGTAAATCATGTATGGCTATTCGTTTCTAATGCAATAGAATCTGGAGTTCTGCATCTATCTTCTGAGTGTTCTCCTGCTCTTCTTTGTGTTTTGAAATATCTTCTTTGAGAGCTTGCAATTTTAAATGTATGTTTGTGAAAATGCTCAGGACTTACATTTAAGGTTTTTACTGTGGATTTGATCAGATTACTGTGGTATTTACATAGTGGATAACAGAAACAATTAGATCCTTCTGTAGATTAGACGAAGTGTAGATTAGATCTCTCTAACTTTTCCCAACCCATCTGAAATATTTAGCTGAACACGCAGAAATCTAAAGGAAATTGTCTCAAATCTGAAGAAGCATGCATAACAGAGTCTAAGTAGACAGTTTTCATAAGTACATGAAGAAGGAAGCTGCATAAATCAAAGAAAAACATCTGAAACTTGCAGCACAGTAGCACCTTTATGCAAAGGAATGAAGAGCATTGACCTATCTCATGACCTCTTTGCATATTCTTAGGCCAGTAAACCACAGAACAAACCTAAACTACGTAAGGCCCCTTGAACATTACAGCTTCACATTGACCAACTGAACTTGACCAACCGAACCATTGTAGACTTGGGATTAGTTGAATCACCAAATGATTCCTTCTTGTCTTTCAAGTATAGTCACAGTTCATGTCATGTGAATTTTGACTTATTGTTATGATTGCATCAAAACAGTCATCAACAGTTTTCTGGCGCTAGAAGGAGGGCCTGCCTGAGTTAGGTTTCATTTCAAACTGGCTAACGACAGTAACAGAGTGACTAGGTCTAGGTCCAGTTCAGGAGATATATTTGTGCAACTACCTGATACAAGGCGAAGTAAAAGCCCTTTAATCTGGAATCCAAAGATATCACAAGCAGGAAGTTCATCTGGAACACCTCCTGGGTCACCTTTTAACATCCGTAGTATTATAAGTCCTGATAGATCACTGTTCAGATCTTTAAATCTTGGTTCAGGCACTTCTGGAGGTCTCAATCCTCCTCTAAATCCTAATCCACCAATCAATCCAGGTATTTCTGCAAGTTCAAGTCAAGCTCAAACACCTGCAATGGCTTATTTCGATGTCAATTCTCCCATATTCTTCAATGATTATCATGACATGCCAAAAAATCCAGAAAAGATATGTCCCAAATACCAGTTGCATCAAGACCCAGAAGATCATATTAGAATATTTAAGGAAGCATGTTTTAGGGCTATGTTAGAGCACGAGGATGTTGTGTGTAGGTTGTTTCCTTACACCTTTAATGAGCAGGCCTCTAGCTGGTATGTAAACTTACCCAATAGTTACATTTCTTCCTAGGCACTTATGGAAGAAGCATTTCTGTCAAGATTTAGAGGACCCATTGACCCTTGTGCTTTGTATCATAAGTTGGCTGCTATAAAACGAGGTGAGGGAGAGTTAATTGATAATTTCAATGACAGATTCCAAAAGGCCTATTCTAGGCTAGCAGCCCCTTATACCATAGCTGATGCTCCCTTGTTGGCTATGTACTATGCTGCTTTGGATCCTTTAACTGCCATGTTTGTCAAAAGGAAACCTGACATAGATTCAGTATCCAAAGCCTATAAAGAGGCAGCCTCAGTGAACCAAGAAATGAGACATACAGCCTACAGTCCATTTGGAGGAAATTTTGGGGTGCAGAATCAGGCACACCCATGGAATGGAGCCCCTGTGCAGCATGCTCCACTAATAAATCCGGTTCCTTCTTACACACCTGTGTATAATCCTACTCCAATCCAGGCTATAACTCCTTACACGGCTAGTACTTCCAATAACAGTCAAAATAATGGTCAGCCTTTCTTCCAACTTCCTAGGGATGTAACTGTGGCAAAAGCACAAGATGATAGGGAAGACATCAAAGAAATTACTGCACATCTGAAGAGATTAACAACCGAAGTGACACAGCTAAGAAATGAGAATCTCTATGGCAGAAGCAACCAAAACTACAATCCACCTCAAGGTCACAACCAAGGCCAAAATCAGAATTATAGTCTCAACCAGAACCAGCAGTATAATCAGAACCAAAACTACAATCAGCATCAAGGCCCCGGTCAGGGGCAACCAATGCAAAATAGGGGGCCAGTGATAGATAATAGGACCTGGGGCAATAATAACAAGAACCAGAATCAACCTAGGCCACCCAAGACATGGAACACTGGGCCCAACAACGGTACTCTGGCTTCTCCTTTCGAGAATACGGATAATCATGGTGCAAAACAAATAACTAACATACAAATGGCCAATACAGCACCCAAAAATTGGTGCAGATTTCACAATACTAATGCCCATGCTGAGCATGACTGTCCGCAGTTCCACTTGGCAGCTAGTATCTTCAACGTAGATGTACAGCCTCCTACCTTAGAATTTCTCATTCCTAAGGGTAATGAGGTAGTACCCTCAGAATATGACACAGCATTAGTCTTAGAAACGTTTACCTTTGCAACTGCAGAAGAGAGGGAGGATGAATTGCTAGAGGATGAACCATACTACTGTGAAAGTCTTTATCCCGAATCAGCCTTTGTGTTAAATGCTTTTCAGTTTCCTTTTGAATCTGAAAACGAGATATTAAATGAAACAGAGGAGGTGCAGGCCTTTCAACAGACAAATAAAAGCCACACCTACCATTTGAGGAACAACCCTAGGCCGGGAGGACCTTTCACCACTTCCACTCCTCCGAATAACATCAATACACCCCCAGATCAGAATGCTAGCAACAATCCTGCCATACTTAAAGCTAGTCAGCACACAAATAACGGAACAGCAGTGCAAAAGGATCAAACAAATAAGACAGAAGCAGTAGAGACAACAAGACTAATGAATTACTTGTCAGAGGAAATAAAGAAAATGAAGGTCAGCATACCTCTAAATGAATTATTGAAGACCCCAGGGATCAGAAATGCTTTTTTAAAATCCCTGGATACATCCATAACAAACATGGTGTCTACTGATATAACTGTTCCTAGTAGTGATTCACCACCTAAGGAGAAAGGTAAGAAAGTTGAGCAGCCTTCCAACACAAATGTAGTAATACATGCGGATAAGAGGGATACTCAACCTTTCTTGTTAACTGTTAGGTTGTGTGGGAAGAATATACACAATTGCATGGTAGATTCTGGTGCTTCAGCCAACGTAATGCCCTTAGGAATATGTAAAACTCTCGGGCTGACACCCACCAAATCTGCCAAGGTTGTCACACAATTAGATAAGACCGAGGTTAGTGTGATAGGAGAACTCATGAACATACAGGTGCAGTTAGCTTCAGACCCTAGGGTGAGCCAAATCATTGACATCCAAGTAGTGGATATACCCGTAAATTATGGAATGTTGCTGAGTAGGGATTGGTCCAAGACATTAAACGGATATATGGCTACTGACTTTTCACACATGTGGTTACCATGGAGAGGCATCCCAAACCAGATCAGAATAAAGGCAGAGCCCAGAATGAAACATATGATAACAGAGTATAATCGAACTAATGAAATCTTATATGCTGCTGTTGAGCCAGGTGTCTATAGAGTTACCAACAATGGGACGCAGATTGAGGAGGTTATGATGTTAAACAGTAGAAAGAAGTGTGTCAGCAATAGAATAGCACTATTCATTGAGTCTGACGGAAATTCTTCAGATGAGGAAAATAATGCAATAGACAGATTTGGTCATGACATTAGACAAGAGGTGGAAGAGTGCGTTACATACAATTTCCCAGTCCAATATGTGTATAAGGCTGAAAGTTGGCAAGGAAGTGAGGAGATTATTAGGCGACAGGAGGATGCAGCAGCAACGGTCGTTAAATGTGTAGAGGATACAATGATGGAACCAATGCTAGGAATAAAGGATAATAAAATCTCTCTCCAGGAGTCATGTGATGATTGTTGCAGGTTAATAGAAGCAGACTCCACACTGGACGATAACTGTGGGTCATCTGATGAACAATTTTTGAAAGAAGAGGGTACAGAGGATCATGTAGCTGCTGTGCACAATCAGACATCACCCCCATACCATGTTGAAAATAAAACAGGGGAGTATTCCTATCAATCAAAAGATGTCATCCCACTTTTACTCTCAAGTGATTTAGAAATGATTAATTTCTGTATGTCAGATTATGATGATGAAGATACTTACTTAAGTGCTGATGTGCAGGAAACTAATGAGAACATTGAGAGGTTTGCTAAATTTGAGGATAAACTGAACATCCAGAATGAAGGAACAAAGCTGGATGAAGATGAAGAAATGATACATCTAGAGTCATTCATCTTTCAACTTGAAGAAGGACTAGACATAGAGCTGGGCAATGAAAATGCAGAGCTAGATGAAGAGCCAGCTACTAATAAACAAGTGTGTTCCACAGAGCTAAAGGCACATCAGGTTGTCTCTTTCCTTTCCTTAGTAAACAATGATAAATGCTATTTTGATTATGGAAATTCAAGAGATAGGACATGCTTATGGATTAATCATAACCCTGATGAGCAGCCTCAGTTATTAGTCATTAAGAGCTATTCTGATAAACACAATGAATCTAGAATATCAGATTTTTTTTCAGAATTCAAAGATAAATCTGCTAGGATGAGAACCATCACCAGTACCCTGTTACTCCTGCACAACCTAACGAAATATGCAAGTAGGGGTGTTCTTGGGTCTTTTTCCTGGGTTTCAGTTTGCCTTGGAGAGGCTGGTATATAGTCTGATGGGGTAGTTGTTCTTCTTTTTGTGGTCTTCTTTTGCTGTTTTCTTCTTAGGTTAGTTGTTTGTATAGCTTGTTTTTTTTGCTTTTTGTTTCTGTCTGTTTGTACAGTTTTTTTTCTTTTGCTGTGTTGTTTGTACAGCCTGTTTGCTTGGTTTCTTTGTTGTCTCCTCAGCAGGGATCTTTATTTTACTGTAGAGTATTAAGGAGCAGAACTAGCAACCATTCAAAACAGTATATAATTTAGGATATTCAGGTTAACCATTTGCAATTTACGCGTAACCTGTCACTGTCATGAATGTAGAGAGTTGTTCATCTTCTGAAGTTTCGTATTCAATAAATGTGATTGAGAATTCGAAGCAAGTTTCTCACGATGACACACCTAAAATCCTTGGGTTTGTTGAACCTACCAGTGTAGATATTAGGTGAAAAATCAGAGGTCACCCTTGCTACCATTACAATTCTCAGCTTAATTTCAGCAAGTGTCCACTCCTTGCATCATCATGAAGTTACAAATTGCTATACCTTATGAGATCTTTCAAAATTAGAAAACAAAAAAATAAATAGATAAATGAATAAAGCGGATTATACTGAAAATCCAGATTAAGCCATCTAAGTAACTCTACCGGGGCTATGGACGCTCGCTGGCAGTGGGGCTCTACTTAGGAGAATTGTAACGATAACCTTGCCGGGGCTATAGACGCTCGCTGGCAGCAAGGCTCTATCCGGTCGGCTATGAGGGAATATCCTCACCTACGTAGGCTAATGTCAGTCACTGGTTTGTTCAACCGATCTTCAAGATGAGGATAATTAATCACATACACACAACTAAACTGAAAATGGAAATTCATGCATCTTTATTGAACACTTTGAGTCTCAAGCTGAATAGTAATTTGCAGGAAAAGATAGTTGGAAGTTATGAGTTCATTACATCTAGTTTCCTTGAACACTCTGAATTTAATTGTTTTGTTTTGGTTGCTAGTTGTTGTGATGTTCACAACACGCCCCATTTTGCTCCTTAGCAAAACGAGGACCCCTGCTGATGTCTTGCTTTTTGCTTCTGCTTGTGTTTTTTCTGCTTTCTGGCAGTCTGGTAAAAATGAAGGTCAGGTGCATCATCATCATGATATTGCATAGGGTAGGTCATCATCATGAGGTCTGTTTGTCAAAGTTCATATTTTGTTTCTGTGACCTCATATTTTTAAAGAGCTTGAAATTTCATGCAGGTTTGCCTTTTACTTCACTTGAAAATTCGACCATATGTGAAAGTTATGCACGGTCAAAGTCTTGGTCAAACCTGATATTCGCAGGAGCATCATCATTTTATTTTTTATTCTAAGTCATGTTGACAGGATCATCATGATCTTCGCATTATGCAGCATCATGATATCTTTTAGGAAGGTCATGCTATAAACTCGGTTTTGCTGTATAAACGTCATCATCATCATATTTAAACCCCCCCCGATAATATCCTGAGGTTCGAATTATCATGATGACGTTAACTTTAAGTCGAGGTAAGTTCCCCCTGTCGAGCGGCCTTTGTATCGCGAGCATCATCATGATATCCTTGCATCGCCTGATCTTAAAATATCATGCTGATGGTATAGGATCACCCTGACTTAACAAAATCACCTTCGGCATATTTACATGCGCACGTTCAAAACCTATTGGAGGGTCATCATCATGATATTTGCTGGCATTCGAAATATGATGATGACGACGACTTCATATCCTCCTGGTCTCCCTTTCGCAAGGTCGTCATCATGATATTTGCTGAACTTCGAAATATGATGATGACGGCTTCTTGATCATCATCCTGATCTTTCACAGAACATTCGCTGAAATTCGCCAAGTAATGAAGGCATCATCATGATAATTTCGAAGGAGGATCATCATCTTTATATCCTCCTGATATCCGTTTGCCGAAACATCATGATGATCAGCCTATCTATTAAGAAGGGTTCGATATTACATTTCTCAACAGCATCATCATATTTTGTAATATCACCCTAGCCGAAATATCATGATGACCAACTTATCCTTGTGCTTCGAAGACAAAATATCATGATGACGTCATCATGATAAATCGATGAGAAGTAAATATCCTGATGATCAGCATCATCATATTTTACAATATCACCCTAGCCGAAATATCATGATGACCAACTTATCCTTGTGCTTCGAAGACAAAATATCATGATGACGTCATCATGATAAATCGATGAGAAGTAAATATCCTGATGATCAGCATCATCATATTTTACAATATCACCCTAGCGCGAATATGATGATGACGTCATCATCATTCTTTATCCTGTCCTGATTATCAAGATCATCATGATCTTGTTTGTTTGCCCGATATTTCGCCAAGTCCTCCTGCCGAAAATGCAACCTTTTTGAGAACATCCTCATGATCATCATCATCATATTTTTATCCTGATCATGCTCATGATCATCATATTTTCCCTTCGGCAGGATTTTTCTCAAACATGATCCGGTTGGCGAAATATCATGATGACGTCATGTTTCAAGTTTAGCGAAGGCTCCGAATATGACGATGACGTCATCCCGATCTGAATAACGAAAAAACAAATATCCTCCTGATGGTCATCATCATCATTTTTCCTTCGAGCAGGATATATTTTCCAAGCACGATCCGGTTCCCGATTATCATGATGATGACGTCCTTTTCCCAGTTCGACATACGCCCCAAATATGATGATGATCTTCATCATGCTGATTTTCTCGAGAGGGTTACCTTGGCCGCGAAAGGATCATATTCACTTCATCATCCTGATCATGCTCCTTAGGTGACCTGATATCAAATATCCCCCTGATCTTAACCGAATATCATGATGACGTCATCCTTAGCATCTCAATGAAGCCCGAATATCATGATGATGTCACCATCATCTTCCTCTCCTCGACAGCATGATTATATTCGCATCCTCCTATTCTTCTTCAACATGATGATGATGATGTTGTTCTTTTCTCCAATATGCAGAGGCGAATCATCATGATGACATTCATCTGAACCTTCAGGAGGGAATGCTATTTCCAGAATATCATGATGATGAGGTATATCGACTAACCTGTTTTTTTTGACGCACCGACTGCGAATATCATGCCGATGGGTGGGAAATGAAGCGGTGGAGTTTTGAAGTGTTTTTTTTGGCGCCTCTGACATTTTTTCAGTCAGCGATGGTTGACCCATCAATTTTGAGCATCTTGGGCGCATTTTTGACACGTTTTGAGCGGATTCTAGATCTGATTTCCACGATCTTGCGCAGTCACTTGGATTTAAACGCTTATTCTAGTTTCCTGTTGTTTTTTGTGATAAATGTGAAACTTATTGCTGGTCTTGTCTTGCAGGCTTGCAGTTGAGGAAGCAGCTGGAAAGTCAATACAGTGACCTCATGGAGGCAGAAGATCAGATCTCAGGAGCAAGAAGATAGAGATGAAATGCAAAAGTCAAAGCCATTCAAGTGAAGAGGAAGGTCGCAGCTGAAGATATTATTGCAAAAGACAGACAGAAGTTATTGCCCAGCTGCTGGAACTTCTCAGAAGGGGCAATATTTCGCCCAGATTTGACCACAGCTCTGAGATATTTTTGAGAACTGGTTCACCTGCATTTATTGCTGTAACTAGAGGTTTGAACCAGGGGTTCAGTTAGGTTTTTGCTGTAGTGAGGACAATCAGGATGTTATATATTGTGCCTCTCTACACTGTAATACTTTACAACAGGGGCTACACACAGAGATTTTAGGAAAATACAGCAGGATAGCTTAGCATAGTTTAGAGTAGAAGAAGGAGGTCGCCTGTTTGTCTGCAGTAAGGTGCGCGTGGAATGTCTGGCTGCCTTACTGTATCTGTAAAGCTTGTAAGTTCTCTGTAGTATGATCAATGAAACTAAGAGTCATTCTTACATTGTAAATCATGTATGGCTATTCGTTTCTAATGCAATAGAATCTGGAGTTCTGCATCTATCTTCTGAGTGTTCTCCTGCTCTTCTTTGTGTTTTGAAATATCTTCTTTGAGAGCTTGCAATTTTAAATGTATGTTTGTGAAAATGCTCAGGACTTACATTTAAGGTTTTTACTGTGGATTTGATCAGATTACTGTGGTATTTACATAGTGGATAACAGAAACAATTAGATCCTTCTGTAGATTAGATGAAGTGTAGATTAGATCTCTCTAACTTTTCCCAACCCATCTGAAATATTTAGCTGAACACGCAGAAATCTAAAGGAAATTGTCTCAAATCTGAAGAAGCATGCATAACAGAGTCTAAGTAGACAGTTTTCATAAGTACATGAAGAAGGAAGCTGCATAAATCAAAGAAAAACATCTGAAACTTGCAGCACAGTAGCACCTTTATGCAAAGGAATGAAGAGCATTGACCTATCTCATGACCTCTTTGCATATTCTTAGGCCAGTAAACCACAGAACAAACCTAAACTACGTAAGGCCCCTTGAACATTACAGCTTCACATTGACCAACTGAACTTGACCAACCGAACCATTGTAGACTTGGGATTAGTTGAATCACCAAATGATTCCTTCTTGTCTTTCAAGTATAGTCACAGTTCATGTCATGTGAATTTTGACTTATTGTTATGATTGCATCAAAACAGTCATCAACAAGGTGTAATTTAAAGACCTACGTGATGAGTGCATCCTACATCTTGATTTTGTTTGCAATCAATCAATCAATCATGTAAGCCCTCTACAGAGGTGATATATCGAGCATATCATTTTTCTTAAGCCCTCTATAGAGGCGGGGATGGTGTATTTCTTAGAGAAGATTGCATCGTCCTATCATTTTCGAAAGTCCTCTACAGAGGTGGGGAGCGGTTCTGTGACTAACTCAACCCTTAAGCATGTCTTTGGTGATTGTTGTTGCAAATCCCAATCATCAGTGTATACCTGAAATGTGCCTGAGATGGTGTTGAACCTAGAAATATGAACACTCCATCGCTTGTCTGTTGTGTTTTCTCTGTGTCTTCAAGTGTGTGTGTTTTGGCATGCTTGCTTTGTGTGGTGTGTTTGTTGCCCCATATGTAGTCTAAAGACCTATGCGATGAGTGCATCCTACATTTTGGGAGGTTTTGCATGTCTTGCATGTGTGTTACCCCATATATACAGTATAAAGACTTGCGCGATGAGTGCATCCTATATTATGGGAGGATTGTTTACTTTCTAGTACCTGCATTTGCATTTCATATATACGAGAAAAAGAAAAGAAAAGAATCATGCCTGTCTTCTATGCATTAATCTGTCTTCTATGTACTTACTATCTTCTTTGTGTTCTACGTGACTGTAACTATCTTATCTATGTTTTGTGTGCCTGTTACTGTCTTCTATGTGATTGGTATGTCTTCTCTGTGCTTGGTGTGTTTGCTGTGTTTGTTGACCATACTTTAATGCATGTATTGGCCTTGTGTCTATACATACATTAAAGTGGGGGCTAGGGGGACCCCTTGAGCTTAACCTTGCCCAAAATAAGAGGGGAGGACTTGGGTGCATGTGCCCTAGTCTTGCCTTATTTTGGGTCAGTCCCAAATTTTAAGTGTCGGCTTGTGACCGTTATTGGGGTCCTATGCTGACCTGTAAGTTTGAATTTATAAAATCTTGGCGGGAGTGTTTGTAGTTACATATAAAATCATGTTTAGGCATTCATTTGAAAACTAGATTATGTTCATGTGATTTTGGCATCCTAGAGGTGATTCAAGGCTTTCATTTTGTTGCAAGAGAAAATTTGTGTGGTCTATGTGTTTGTGTTTACAGATTTGAGCATCCATTTCATCATGGAATCAAGAGCATCTTCCTCCCATGAGATCTTCACTACAAGGTAACATTTTTTGTATTTGCGATCATTATTCATTTGGTTTTTGCCTCCACCTCCCTAGGCATGCACTCTATATCTGAAAAAGGTGTTTGAAAGACTTAAGTGTCCTTCCAAGGCTTGACTGAGGCAAGCTCCTAAACACCACAACCCCCTCCAAAAGTTTTGTGATTGCAAGTTACAGGTTGATGATACAGACAAACTGAAGTTGCAGGAGGGCATATTGGAGTGTCAAAATTATAGATTAGTGAAGAAAAGGACACCCTAGACTTGGGCGCCTCCTCCCTAGTCCTCGAAGTTTTGTGATGGGAAAATCTATGAAGTAGTAGAAACAGGTTGTAGACTGAGTTTCTAGATCCTGACAAAAAGTAGGGCCTTAGACTTGGGAATCCGCTCCTGTGTCCTCGACTTTTCCACCTCAGATCCCCAAAAAAAGGTGCACTGTGATTTGTAATTTTACATCTTTCTGCAAAAGCATTTTCCATCATTCATTAGTTTATTGTCATATTTACATCATTAGGGTTTTGATGGATAATTAAAATAAGAGAAGAAAAATTGATAATCAAATACCTAATCCAAATTTCCCTACATTTGTAAGTGACCAAGGACCTGATAGTGCTCTGCCACTCCATCCAAAGGTCCTTGAATGTAAAGGGTGAAAGGAGGATTCAAACACTAAACTAAATAAATCCATTTTTCACCTAAACAAAATCTATAAATATAGCAGCAATGCTGCCATTGTAATTATCAATAAATCATCAAGCTTTTATGCAATTTTCTATTCAATAATATATTCAATTGTTTTTATTTGATTCATTCTAATTCATTTTATCTCAAATATTTTATTTATTCAACATGGTATCAAAGTGCTCTTAAATCTTAGGCTGTAATTTGTGGGTTTTGTAGTACTGGCTGTGAATTATATAGGTTATGATTAGAGGTTGATCACCATCTTTTTGTGGCAAAGAAGAAATAAATATTGCAGCAAAGAGAAGAATCAAATCAGTAAACAATTGGTGAGAGATTTCTTAAAGAGGGAATTTAACATAATGGATTCAATTGGTATTCCTTTACCTGCAATTAAATTAAACGGAAAAAAATATTATGATTTGGTGGTCATATGGAGATTTTTCGAATGCTTCAAAATTGTTTTCAAATTGTTAATGGTAGTGAAAAAAGAACAACAAGTAGTGGAAAAGATCAAGAAGATTGGGATAAAAGAGATAAAAAGGCAGCAACATTGATCACGCATACACTTTAAGAAGAAGTTTTTCTAGAAGTTTTCCATAAGAGAAGTGGAGTTATAGTGTGGGATATTTTGAAAAATACATATGAAAATTTAGGTGATGTATGGATTCTAACTCTCACCACAGAATTATACAACATGAAATTATCAAATTCACAAAAGCTAGTCCCTCATCTAAGCAAATTAAAGAAAAAAAAAATGAACTTGCTTCCCTTGGAAAGGATATAGATGAAAAAGGTTTTGTGCAAATAATTTTACAATGTCTCATAGGATCTTATCAATCATTTATAAGAGGGTTAGATACTACTGATAAATTAAAGAATATAAAATATGAAGAGTTATGTGCTAAATTAGTGCAAGAGGAAAAATGTCAAATTGAATAAAGGGAGACATTTTATGATGAAGTTTTCATAATAAAAGGGAAACAAAATTACAAAAATACACAAGAAAATCATTCAAGAGAGAAAAATTGGATGTATGGCAATAGATACACTCCATCCAAGGTTTATAATAAAAGCAAATGGAAATGTAATTACTGTGGTAAGTTGGGTCACAAAGCAAATGAATGTTATAAGAGGATTAAAGATACAGAAAGGAAGACAAATAAGTTGACAAAAAACTTTGATTCTAAAAGTAATGCTCTTTGTATTGCACTTAAAGTAAATAATTATTATAAGGATGATTGGGTTATTGATTCTACTACTACACAACATATGTCTTTTAATAAGGAACAATTTGAATCACTATGAAATGATAGCAATTTAGAGAAAATATATTTAGGGAATAACAGTGCTTTAGAAGTTAAAGGAACTAGGAATATTCAATTTATAATGGTGTGTTCAAAAATGTGATGTTAGTTCTAGAATTGAAGACAAATCTTTTTTTTTTTATCTCAAATTTAAAATCAAAGGTATAAAATAAAATTCTAAATTAACAAATGATTAATCAAGTCCATGTGAGTAATAACTAGAAAGTGATTGCAATTGGTAAAATAGAGAAAGGATTATATGAATTCCAAGAATTTACTTCTAAATGTGGAAATGAGAATATGTGTGCTATTGCCAAATATAATGATATGAGTAGGTTAGGGCATCAGCATATGGGACACATCAATTATCCAAGCCTCAAGCTTACGGAGAAACTATATATGGTGCATGGGGTTCCAAAAATCTCATCAAGTCACAAGGTGTGTAAAGGATGTGCTATGGGAAAGCAACATGTGGAAATTTTCCCACAAGGTAAGTCACAGAGAGAAAAAACTCCTTTACATTTGGTTCATAGTGATGTAATGGTTCCTTTTAGAACACTATCACTTGTAGGATCAAGGTATGGCCTTGTTGAGACATGGATTAGCTAGGACCAGGCTAGGAGACCCAAGCACATGAGAGGTGTGGCTTAAGGTGGGCTGTTGGTGTTGGAAATAAGCCACACCCGAACCAACGATGGACTGGTCCAAGAGGGGCCAGTAGCTCAGTGGTAGAGCACTCCCGCAGTGAATGGAAGGTCCTAGGTTTGAGTTCTAGCTGGTCCATGTCTCAACATGGTATCAGAGCTAGGTTCAGGCTAGGAGCCCCAAGCACACGAGAGGTGTGGCTTAAGGGGGCTTGTTGGTGTTGGAAATAAGCCACACCTGGACCGATGATGGACTGGTCCAAGACGAGCTAGTAGCTCAGTGGTAGAGCACTCTAGCAGCGAATGGAAGGTCCTAGGTTCGAGTCCTAGTTGGTCCATGTCTCAACATGCCTCACCTTTATTGATGACTATACTAGAAGAACTTGGGTATAGTTTTTAAAAAAGAAGGATGAAGTGTTTGATAAATTTAAACAGTTTAAGGCATTGGCTGAAAATCAAAGTGGAAGAGCTCTAAAGATAATAAGAACAAATAGAGGTATGGAATATATGAACAAAGATTTCTTAGATTTTTGTAAACAACATGTTATAAAGAAGGAATCAATTGTCTCCTACTCACCCCAACAAAACAGAGTTGTGGAAAGAAAAAATAGAACTATAATAGAAATGGCTAGATGCATGCTTCACTATAGAAATATAGAAGTTAAATTTTGGACTGAAGCAATTTGTACTGCAGTTTATATTTTGAATAGAATACCTAATAAGGCAGTTTTGAAGATAACACCAGAAGAGGCATGGAGTGGTAGAGAGCCTACAGTATCTCATTATAGAGTCTTTGGATGTAATGCATATGTCCACATTCCTGATGAAAAGAGGAACAAGATTGAAAGGAAAAGTGAGAATAGCATAATAGTTGGGTATAGTGAGGAGTCAAAAGGATATAGGTTATATAATCCTAAAACAAATAAAATTCATATCAAAAGGAATGTATGGCTTGATGAAGATATTGAAAGTGAACATTATCCTACATTATCTCACTTTCGAATATTGATTTAAGGAGATAAGTCTACTTATACTAATGATCAAAATCAAGGTGTGCAATCTTTTATAGGAGGAGAAGGAACACAAGTTGAAGCATCAAGTGAAAGTGATGATGAAGACACACAGAAGACTAGAAGCATTCAAGAAATATACCAAGAAGGCCATAGAAATACATTTGCTAACTATGCTCTTATGACTAGGGTGATGCAGGTTGACACTCTAAGTAAATATGAGGAAGCAAAAGAAAAAGAAGAATGGAAAGAAGCAATGCAGGATGAATACAATTCTTTGATGAAAAATGGAACTTAGGAATTGATAACTCTTCAAAAAGGTAAAAGTGTGGTTGGTTGCAAGTAGACCTACAAAATAAAGTTCACATCAGATGGAGCTATTGAAAAATATAAAGCAAGACTAGTGGCTAGAGGATTCTCACAAATAGAAGGTATTGATTATACTAAAACCTTTGCTCTAGTTTCTAAAATGAGTTCAATTCATACAATAGTTGCTCTAACTGCAAAATTTGGTTGGAAATTTTTCAAATGGATGTAAAAAGTGCATTTCTACATGGTGATCTTAAGGAAGAAATTTACATGCAACAACCACCTGGATTGTTAAAAGTGGTGAACATCTAATGTGTAGATTAAAAAAATCATTATATCATCTTAAGCAAGCTGCAAGGGCATGGTACTCCAAAATAAATGAGTACTTTATAGATTCAAGATTTAAAAGAAGTAAAGTTGATCCAGATGTGTATGTAAAACATAGTGATGATATAGTTGTTATTATTGTATTATATGTGGATGGCTTGATTATTATAGGAGATAACACACATAATATTGAAATAACCAAGAATCAACTAAAACAAGCTTTTGAAATAACTAATCTAGGGTTGATGCACTATTTTTTGGGTATGCAAGTATGGCAAGAAGAAGGAAGAATCATGTTTTCTCAAACCAAATATGCTCTTGATGTTTTGAAAAAGTTTAATATGAGTGATTGTAAACCATCTAATACACCATGTGAAGTAGGATTCAAATTGAGTGCCAACTCTATTCAAAAGGTGGATGGAAAATTAGATAGACAATTAGTTGGGAGTCTTTTGTATCTCACCATAACTAGACCAGATATTGCATATGCAATTGGTATTATATCTAGGTACATGTCAGATCAACACATTGAGCATTGGAAAGCAACTATGAGAATATTAAAATATATTAAAGGCACTTATCAACTTGGAATTGAGTACAAATATGGAGGAGAGCCTACTTTAGTTGGATATACAGATTCTGATTATGCAGGTGACATTGATGACATAAAATCAACTTCAGGATATATGTTTCATCTTGGGTTAGGACCAATTTCTTGCAGCAGCAAGAAACAAGCAACAATATCACTATCATCTACATAAGCTGAATATGTTGGTTCATCAAAAGCATCTCAAGAAGCATTATGGCTTAGAAGACTACTTGAAGAAACACAACATCCACAAGTTTGTCCAACTACTATATTCTGTGATAATCAAAGTACTATCAAGCTCGCAAAAAATCCAATATATCATGCTAGATCGAAGCATATAGAAGTACATCATCATTTTGTTCGTGATTTGATAGAAAATCAGGTGGTGGAATAAAAATTTTGTGGAATAGAAAATTAAATTGCTGACATATTTACAAAAGCACTATCTGAAATGAAATTTGTCAAATTTAGAGACTTGTTAAATCTCAAGGAAGTTGCTATATAGTAATTTTTTGTAATTATCTTCCCCAAATAAACATTATTGTGGGGTGTTGGAGATAATATTTATTTGATGGAATGTTCCAGAATATGGAAACTTTCATCTCTAAATGGAAACTTCCAATTTTTTCTTTTCGACATTTCTCTTAGTCATTCTAAGATATTCTAGAGATTTCCATGAATCTATAAATATAGCAGCAATGTTGCCATTACAATTATCAAGAAATCATCAAGCTTTTATGTAATTTGCTATTCAATAATATATTCTAGTGTTTTTATTTACTGCATTCTAATTTATTTTATCTCAAATATTTTGTTTATTCAACAATAAATTTTTCACCATCACAAATATTTTTAAATCTATTTTTCTTATTTAAGATTAATTTTAGAAGAAAAAAATTACCTTTATCATATATAATTTTTAAAAGTTATTTACAACAAATGTTGCATAATAAAAAGGCGAGTAAAATAAAATAAAATATTATTTTCTGAAAAGTGTGAGAAAGTGAAACAATCAAAACGTACGGGTTGTTAATAAAAATAATGTTCTTAAAAGAACGTGAATACCATTTTAATGTCAACCGGCGAGGAAATTCTTTTAAGCAGGGGAACGGGACAACCACTTAGCACAACCTTGGGATTGCCCGTCCATATAATGTGTTACATATTCATTTTGGTTTCTCCACATCGTTCTAGTTGATTCCGTGTTTACGAGGAGTCGTTTATCTTATTAAGGATACGGCTGAAACAAAAAAAAACCACTATTTGGGGCTTCAAACGGGTTTTTTACGGTGCGTTGTAAACAATTGGCCGGTCGAAACAGTCGAAAATGCCTGTACGGCAGGTCGAAGACTGGTGCAAAATGTTTGTACGGCAGGTCGAAGACTGGTGCACGTCAAAGAACTGAGTCGAAACATTCATTAGGTTTAGTCAACTGAGGCAGTCATGGAAGAAACTGGACAACGGGTCATTTACAACGCACCTGTCGTTATTTTACCACAAACAGTCAGCTCGTTATGAATTAAATTTCGTATATATTCGTTTATATTGCTTACAAGTAAAAGTAGGTTTGCGTTGAATTTGGGAGGCTAGGCTCAGAATAGTGTTGTGCCGAGTAAATACGAAATGGAATTCCATGCACCCAACTTTGGATTGCTGTGTACAATTCTTCTAGCGATGGGTTGCTTTTTGGAAGGAAACAATGGTTTGGGGGTTGGTGGGCACAATGGGATGTCAGCAGTTCTCAGGAAGAACCGATTGCGTGGTAGTTTACTCGACAAGTTAAAGAGACCTGGAATCACTAACTCTTGTGTTCCAATAATAAGTTTGGCCTCGTACGAGACATTCAACTATACCCAAGTTGTAGACCATTTTGCATACACGACAGAGAGCTATCAAACCTTTCCCCAGCGATATTTCATAGACAAGTCTCACTGGGGAGGCGCTCAAAACAATTCTCCCATATTTGTGTGGTTGGGTGAGGAAACTGACGTCACAAACGACTTATACATGGGCATCATGAAAGATCAGGCTCCTAACTTCAAAGCTCTTGTGGTCTTCATAGAGGTAGTATTACAGTTTCTTATCAATTCCGTATTCTGTGCGTGTTATATTAGGAACAACTTTAGTAGGTATAGTGATATTTTCTTGGGCTTGTGCTGTAATAAGTATGTTATTAGGGCTAATTGTGGTAAGGTATGTAGCACCGTTATTATGGAACATCAATGCCATTCGGGGGAGAGGAGGCGGCGTATGCAAATGCTAGCACAATGGGGTATTTCACATCGACGCAGGCCTTGGCCGATTATGCGACCGTCATTGTCCATTTGAGGAAAACATTAAACGCTGAGAATTGTCCGGTCGTCGTGTTTGGTTGTTCCTACGGTGGAAGTAAGTAGAATTTCTTTCACATGAACAAATATTCTGTGTTGGAAATAAGTAGGATTCAATCATTGAAATGGTATTGTACAGTGCTAGCGGTATGGTTTCGCCTCAAGTATCCGCACATAACAATAGGCGCCTTCGCATCATCTGCGCCTATCCTTTACCTCGACGACATCGCTGCCAGTTATCGTCCTTACGGCGTTGTCACCAACGTTTTCAGAGTATGTTCATTCATCTCATTCAGCTTAATCTCACCCTTATTATCATTAAATTTTACTTTGAGAATATGGCGCAGAATACAAGCGAAATCTGCTACAGAAGAATTAATGAATCGTGGGATATGATGAACAAAATTGCGTCTAGCGCTCAGGGCTTGCTAAACCTAAGCAAACTATTTAACACTTGCGAGTAAGTAATAACAACAACGCAATCTTCATACCTTACATTCAGCATACCTGTAATCAAAATCTCTTTACCGGGTATTACTGCCGCAGAAATATTACGGATAAGGATGCCCTGTACAAGCTGCTTGAATCAATGTACGTGACAACAGCACAGTTCAATTCCAAACAACTGGATGGAGTAAATAAGGTACCCAAGCCAAATTTTATTGCTTATTAACTTAATTCTATTATGTAACCTGGGCTTACTGCAGATCTGCGACGCCATCAATAGCCTACCTGGAGATGCAGACACTGTTAGTAGAATATCTGCTGCAGCAAAATTGTCAAAGGAAGTCCAATGCATGAATTTGAGTCAATTAGATTTTCCCGGATGGGACTGGCAGGTCTGTAAAAAATATTTCTCTTATTAGAATGAAATAAAATTAGGCTGCCCGTCTAAGAGCTTATTCTTAATCCGCAGACTTGCACTGAACTGGTGTTTCCAATAAGCAATGTTTCCGCCCTACCGCTTTGATATCAAGTCCTATTCCAGAGAATGCTACCTTAAATACGGAGTCCTGCCACGCCAACACTGGGCAACAACTGAATACGGAGGAAACGTATGTAAATTTTAATCTGCTATCCAATTTAGTCGGAATGTTACAATCAAGTTTTATCTTAGTCAAATTTTAATTGCAGTTAAACAGACACGGCAATTTGGTTGGGGATTGATTTTTATTAAGATAGCCTTGGTTATAATTAACGTGCAGGACGTAAGAAGAGTGTTGAAAGATTTTGGAAGCAATATCATTTTCTCCAATGGGTTAAGAGATCCATGGAGCACGGGAGGGTAAGTGAATCTTCTTCTCAGATTGCATGCCCATTAATATTTTTATTTTATCTTTCTGCTAATTCAGTTAATTGGGCATATTGCAAATGCAATTTCAGTGTGCTGGTTAATATTTCTGAAAGCATTGTAGCTATCACCACCGAGGAGGGTAAGTTGGTTTTATATGTTTATTTATTTATTTTGCAATGAAATAGAAACAGTATTATCTTATAAAAAATTAGAATTGAATGTCTCGCAGGAACACATTGTGAAGATATTGCATATCCAAGCGCTAGTGATGATCCAGTCTGGCTGAAAGAACAACGACGAAAAGAGATAACGATTATCCAAAAATCGATAAATGATTATAAAAACTAATTTGAATTGTTTGTTACATCCAACAATGACTTCTCCATTCAATAAAATCATTTAAAAGTGGTGATTATTAAAGCTCTTTGATGTCAATGAAACATCAGCTATAATCATCCATGCTGAATTCGTATCCTTTGGCTGTTTGATATTTTGATACTGTTAGACACTTGAAAGGGCATTAGAGCTTTACATTGTAATTGACGTTGCATTTTGTGTATTGTTGACATTCTCATAAAGGGGGCGAACATTGAGAATTTTAGAAATTAAAAAGTCTGCAGTAAGAGTATTTAAAGGTGTTATTGGATAATTTCATTCATCAAGTATTGTATTTTTTTTTTTTTTGTCTAAGTTATTGTAGTACTTTGTTGACACAATTATTTATATATGTGTTTATCGACCATCCCAAAAACATTTAACCATTAGTTTGTATAATTATCAAATATAATATTTTAATAATTATATTAATACCCCAAGAAAAATAAGTTTGATTAAATGCATAATTAATAAATTTAAACAATAACAAAAAAAAAAATTTCTCTATAGTATAAATATCAATTAAAAGTTACTTTACTTTCTCAGTCTTATCAAATTAAAATTATATGATATTTGTACATAAGGGAAATGATCATTCCCCAACTTCATACAAGATTTTGTCATATGTTAATATGTAATTAAATTAAGATGTTCTCTTAAAATAGACAAAAAATTAAACGGAAATTGACATAATTGTACAAATTTCTACGTTATAATTTAATAAATTAAATTTTATGACTAATATATCATCCTAACTTAGAGACATAATTAAGATCAACTTTATCTTAATTGTTCATATTATAAATTACACAAAACATGATTATTTAGTCACCTTCAATTTCAACACTGCATAGCATTCATTCTCATATACTCTTGTCTGATTAGTTAATGATCTGTCTGAAATCCAAATGCAAAGCCACCAACATGTACCATAAGGTATTTAAATCAAGAGTATTTGAGTGTTATTAAGTGAGAGAAATACTGAAATGCTAAAAGCATATAGCAGCCGACAAAACAACAACATTTGTGATGGAACAATAAAATTTTCCTTATAATTAACTAAATAAAACTTTAAATAATGAATTTCAGCCATGAATTTTTTCACGACCCTTTTAGGATGATTTTTCTAGCTTAATTTCAAAGCCTATTTACCAAAAATCTTAAACAAGAACATACATCTCTGTTCTCTAGATCTCATTTTGCATAAAAATTGAACTCGATAAATTTATTGCATTTCATATCTATGAAAATTTCTATTGAAGATATGTTAATATCTATACATATCTATGTATTTTTGCACAATATTCAAGAAAAACATCTTGTAATGTGAGAATAAGAGCATACATGTGGAGGAACCACACAATATAGTACTCCAAAAATACCATCCACACTTTTTGAAAAAAGGAATATTGCTATATCATGTGGAATGACATATTATGAATATTGAACATATGGTGGATGGAATTTTACAGGAGATCTTTTATATAATATACTAAATAGAGCATATGCCCCATTAACTTGTTTCCATGCACATATTAGTAAAAACCATAAATCACAAATATGTTAGCATGCAATAATATAATTACAAAAGTCAAATAAACTCAACTACAAGGTTATCAACAAACCCTAAAACTTACATAACAATTACTTTATTTGAATTAAACTCTCTTAGATGAAATCAGAGATTTCATCACAATACCAAGATACAATAAGGACAAGAAAACATTTGCTAACTTAAATTTTTTCCATGCATGTTCATTTCTTGTTATCTTGAGACTATCAAAAAATTCATTTATTTCATTCAATATAATTTGACTTCGTTCTAGTAAAAATAATGAAAGAAGTTATTGACTTATTTGATGAGAGTATTGTTAGTGTATATTATTTTACCTCATGCATATTCCTTGTACATGGGTAAAATACATGTGGCATTAATCTTAGTTAGGTGTCCTCAATAGGTGTCCTAGGTTAATTGAGTCAACTTATCACCACTCCTTGAGTATTGGGATTGACTTCTGATTTGACCCAATGACTAAACCTATATGTACATGATTTATCTATAATCTAACTCACTTGATTTTGATGTGAGTATTCTATTAGTAAATTTTTATTTCTTAGATGATATCAGAGCTAAACTAAATTAGTTTGTTGATTCAATTTTGGTTGAGCATGTTGGGATTCCTATTTTCAAGCCAAGTATTTGCAAAATCTTGCCAAATCCATAAAAAAGTTCCTCTTTGTGCCTTTGTTGTTGAAAACATTAGTTATACCTGATTTGAGACTATTTTGAAATGGGTTCGATCCAGAAAAGGTTTCTAAGTGTTTTCCTTTTTGAAGTACAAGGAAGAAGCCCACAAAATGGCTAAGCCAAAAGTTTCCTAGTTTTTCCTTTGTATTCTCCACCTTTTTCAAAGTTACGGAGTTTTAGGGTTCTCTCTTCAGTTGTACCATTCCTATTGGCTCCAAAAATTCTACCTTAATAATATGTAAAAATTACCCAAGTGTTGCACACCTCAGAGGTCGAAGTGGTGGTCTTCTGTCTTCTTCTGAGGAAGCAGTAGGCAGAAGGCCTAATCGTCAAAGTCTGACAAGGATCCCAAAAGTTTTTTAATGTTTCAGGCGTCGATGAATGGGAGGTTTCTCTTCCTCTTTCCTTTTTGAAGACAAAAGCATGACGGCTCGATCGTTGAAGTCTGTCAAGGCTTCAAAAAGTTTCTAAGTGCTATGGATCTCAGAGGTTTGGGTGGTATTCTTCTATCTTCTTCCAGGGGAAGATGGAAGCATGAGGGTTTGATGACCGAAGTCCAATGAAGCTTCAATTTTTTCTAAGTGTTTCGGGATCGGGGAATTGGGTGGTTAATTTTCTTCTCTCTAAAATGCACAATGTGTGGTGAAGGCCCAATCTTTGAAACTCAATTGTTTCTGCTTGTTCCTTTTAGTCTTTAGAGATTGGGGTTTCCTTCTTCACCCTTTCAGAGCTCGATTGCCTGGTGGAAGCCTAATTGGTTAGGGACTGACTATTTTGCCTTCCTTGCTCCTTCCATTATTCAAAAACATAGGGAAATGCAGCAACAACTTCTAGGATCGCCATTAATGCAAAATGGGTAGTTGAAATTTATGTTTTTATTGTAGTTGGTGGGGTTGTTGGGGGTTTTCCTGCTGATTTCATCCTCATATCTAAGTTGTGAAGGCTATAAGGGAAAGATTGAAACTTTTTTCAAGGGTTAGTTTTCTAGTGGTGGTTGGAGGTTGTGCAAGTTTAGAAATATTTCTAGGGCTCCAAGTTATGCCATGTCTAGTTGCAAATAAGTAATGGGGTAGTGAAACAGATGAAAGATAGTGTGTAGTAGGGGTTGTGCAGAGAATGTCTCCATGATTGTTTGTATGTATTTAAAGTTTTCCTCTTATCACATTTGCTAATAAGTTCGTATTGGGCATTTGAAAATGTGACAACATTTGAAATATATTACAAGATTTGTAATTGACATTTGTTCCTTATATTTGAATGCATGAAGTTGGTTTTGGATTACTAAGTATGTTTGAAGCACAAAACCTAGAATTTGATATAGCATATGTTTAGATTAATTTTATTTGTTTCTTCTCCATTGTTTTATTTTCTACACGAGACTTTGTATCCCCAATTGGATTGGCACTGGTCTTGGCTCCATCAGACCAATCTCATATCATTTAAAACAACAAACAAACATTTACCAGTGGTTTAGGGGAAGAACCATCATTCCTATGCATGCATACTTGCACAATTTGTATTAGCTATATAGGGGTTTTGTGACAACTAGTTGTTCTTGGTTTAGTGATAGTTTTGGGATCAAGATAACAAGTTGGGTTTGGTTGTTCATTGGCTTTTAGTTGTTCATCTAGTTTGAACTCAATACCTATTAAGGTATACTCCTTGGAATATCCCTCCAAAGCCTAGCTGAGCTCAAAGTGTAGGGGATGAAACCCACTCCTATAGAGTTGACCTTCAACCCTCCATGCTTTGTTGATGGACCGATTATGCTTGCATGATGCTAGCCCTGGCCTTGTGAGTGTGATTTCATTCTAGGAAGTGGAGCTCTAGTTTTGGGTCCCAATAGAATAGGTGGTAATATTGTTAATTTCATTATTACATAAACATTATATTATTTTCTCATTGTTCTCTCTTTGTGACTATGTTCTCTATGTTTTTAAATCTACTTGGTTCGAAGGTATTGGAGGCAAGAGAAGTGGTTTAAATCCCATGACAAAAAGTGCCTACAGAAATCGGTGAACGCCTTGTGTTGAGGGCTGATGACCTATTAGGAAGGTCTAATGCCTTATTTTTTAAGGCTAACAACCTGTTTAGAAGGTTGAGTGGCTTGTTTTGAAGGCTGAGAAACCTTTTATCATGAGCCTTATTTATTTAGTGGTGGCCTCCATCAGAAATCCTCCACCCAACTCTTTGTAGCACCCTCCGCTCAACTCCTCATAGGTGTCGACAACATCACAACCTTTACACATAGATGCCTCAAAATTCACCTAGAAAAGGCTTGTGAAGGGAAATAGAGGTTAGATTTGTCACACTAGAAAGGAAATTCCATAGACAGATGTGCAAACCTCCTTAGAAGGAGGTGTCACTGTACAAAGGCTGGAAGACTCGAGTCTGCAAGGTTTTATTTTGGTCACCATAGCATTATTTTGGATGCCCCTACACCTCATTGGGCCACATCATGATGCATTTTGAACTACCATACTTGCATTTCATTGAGGACATACCTGCCAAACTTATAGGACAGTCAAGTGATGCCATAGCAGCTAGAGGGTGGAGTGTATGTAGGCTAGAGAGTCTACCCTCTACATTTCAGCACTGCCATTTACCCTATTATGGATGACCCTCATATTTTTGCCCAAATTGGGCTTTGCAAATCATTTAGGTTAAAATATTTTGCCTTAAAACCTTTTTTTGCAAATGCATATAAAAATTCTAGTGTAAGAATAGGCATTTTTTGTCTAAAAAACACTATTAAATATAAAGTGCTACATTTGAGGGGGGTCATTTAAATTTGAGGAAATCACTTTGAGAGGATTTGTGGTTTTAAAAGTCCTTGTATTTTCACTTGATGAAGATCAAGGGAGAGGCCCAAGTTGGCAGGAGGCCAAGTCTACCTCACATAAAACCATTGTAACTCTTCTCTGCTTCCTAACTCCAATGAGTGGTTGGATGACTAGGCTCATCTCGCTAGAGGGAATTTTTTTTTTTTTGTGTGCAAATGTATTCAATTAGGCCATTTACAAAAAAAAATATTTCTATCATAAACTTCTAATCAGTAGCTTGAAACTGAGCACTTTTTTTTTGCAAACGTTAATGTTTTCACATTTCCCATCTATTAGTCATATCTGCATTATAAAACACACTAAGTTTTAAAGTGCCACAAAATTGGGGGATCTAAATATTGAATCAAGGGGGTTGCCTAAATGTGTTGATTTTCTTTGTGTAAAGGAATTGTTTTAATAAAGAAAGGTGGTGACACACCTATATAATAATTTAAAAGAGTTTAAATAAGAAAAAAAAAAGACTTAGAGTCTGATCTATTCGACCAAAAAATAGGGTGGGAAACGCCATCGGAAAACATGTAAATACACAAAATGACTAAAAGACATGCATTACATCATAAACCTTAGTCTGATTTACATCCATGAGGATATTTTAGAGGGGGAATTGAAAACGGGAGGGTGAACTATGGTGTTATTGAAGCTCGTGGCGAGCCTAGTGTAAGATCCGAGGTGTGATGTTGGAGGAACCTAATCGCTATGAACACCTCCTTAACTCTGTCAGCCAATACTGTCAGATATTGGAAGAAATGTGCATTCAAAGCTCTATTTAAGACATTATAGCAGTCCCCCCTAAGTCCTCTTTGCATCACATTGTAGATACACGCTGCATGGTGTGAGGACTATAGGAGAGATCAGTCAAACATACCACCAATTGGAGCAAGCCCTTCCTAGAAATCATAATCCTCTAGGGCTGCCCTCCACCTTTTTGAGTTGAAGAAGGAAGGATGCACAAGCCTAAATCCAATTTCTTGAACATATTCATAGTCCAGTAAAATATCAAAGAGGTTAGAAATGAAGGTAACCGCAATCTCTGAGCCCTTGATCTTTTTGTTTGCATGTTAGAATAGGTAGTAGCCCAACATGTAGTAGATGGTGAACTCAACATTATCATAGTCGATATCATAGATCTCCCTCTTGTAAACTGTGTTGATTTCTCCTGTATACGTTGGCTCCACATATAGTGTGGGAAGCAGGACATGGAGATTAGCCTGCCAATCTGCCATAAATTTAAGCTTGGAGCTGATAAAAAGTAGGATGAAAAAACTAGAATTTGAGAGCGGGTGTGCTAAAACATCCTCCAAATGGTGATTAAATAGGATGGCTCCTCATGAGAATGGGAAGTATCCCCACATCATGGAGATTAAAACTGGTGTGTTGTGATGTACTCTTCTTTGTGTTACATGGCTCCTGTGATATACGCCTCATTGATGAGGTTGTATGGAATGACAGAGAAGCATTTACCTCATGGTGTGGACAAGACCTCTATAATGGATTTACATGCTTGTTATTGTCTCGATTCTTACTATTCTATGATCCTTGGGAACTAATTGATCGTGGCCAAAGGATTATGCCTAGATTTGGTTATGAATGGAAGTATATGGCGTCCTCAAGTGTAATACCTATCAACGGATCCATCCATAAATGCCTTCCATGCAAGAGCACTCCAATGGTCCTTAGACATGACAAGAGGTGGATTGCATTACTCACCCACTTTGTGGCTGATGTAGATAAGAGGGGTGACAAGACCTCTGAGAATGCATTTTGCATTTAGTCTTTTCGTTGTAAGGTGACATCTCTAACACGAGTAGGTTGTCCACCTGGTCAAGTCCTTTTAGGTAATTTGGAGAGAAGACTAATCTGGTAGCCTTTTGGTTGATAGCCACATTTTCTAACTAATTTGCCACCTGATTCACCTCCATGTAGCAATGAATAATCTAAAAATTGTCAAAAGAAGTTAGTAGCATACTTGAATGTTGGATTAAATAATCAATTTGCCAATTGGGAGTCTATCTCTTTTTAATGGCGATTATGATAATATGGGACTCTCCCTCAATCTAGATGTTCTTTAACATGTACTCAATAGCTAGTCTGATGTCATTGAGGAGAGCTAGAGCTTATGCATGGTTATTTGTGCCTTGTGGGATCTTTGTCACTTTTGCCACCACTTACCTTCCATAGGTGTCTCTGGTGATACATCCTATACCAGATGGTCCCGGGTTGCCTCTACACGCTTCAGCTATATTTAAAATAAAAAATGGATCTATGGGTGGTATCCATCTGACTGAGAGCCATGAAATTTTGTTTAGGGAGGTTTGATTCTTAGGTGTCACAAAAGGGAGTTGTAGTTGGTTCCACTTATGAAGAGTTTGACTGTCCCACTTTATGAACTTTGTACTAGAGGAAGCTCTGGACCTTACTCTAACATTCACAACTTTTGCAATGGCTGAATATATATCTGCTAGGACCTTATCTATGGGTCATTTAGTCTTCCTGAATATCCTAAAATTTCTTTCCTTCCAAATCCCCCATATCACCATACACGAACAAACTTCCCATAGGCATGCAAGTGTGGAGTCCTAGTTCAAGATTGGCCAAACTCTTGAATAACTCTAGCACTAATCTGGGTAGTCGAGCACTCCAATTAAGATTTTCCTTGCACCAATTCCAACATTTGATGTTGAATGGGACCATTGAAGGAGTGGGTGATTTATTTCCTATTCTTCACAAAAGACAAAATTAAAAGTTAGATAGATGCCAAGCTTGTTAAGTATATCCCTCATTAAAATTTTGTCATTTAATGCTAGCTAAGAAAAAGCCACCACTTTTGGTAGTGTATTCGCATTCCAACAGAGATTGTAAAGCCAATCTGATTTTGAGGAGGTGGATAAACATATATATCCCTATTTGACTAAATTATTTTCCTAAACTATCTACACTCCATACAAGCTTATTTTCAAATTTGCTTTTGAACACCTTTCTATTTGAAAGGATGTCTTGTAGAATCCTCTACTACTTTGAAGGGAAGGTGCAACTGTCAAATCTTTTCCACTCGATTTCACCAGATCTACATTCTTGAGTTGGTCACTAATAATCACTAATCTTAGTTCCCCAATGTTGTGTAAGATAGATCTTTGCCTCAACAAGGTTCATCCTTAAGGATAATTTTGTCCATCCATTCCATGAGTCCTCCCAAAAGTTCACCGTTTTACCCTCATGTATGAGCCATGATAGATGTGTCCCAATCAGATCTCAGTTATTTATAATGAAGTTCCAAATCCTTGAGCCTCTATGTGTGTCTTTCACCATGAAGATTCTCTCCCTATCATTTGAGTCCAGATATTTGGCTTGCATGAGTTTAACCCATATTGCATTTTGCTTTGTGTATATGTGCCATGCTAACATGGCTCCCAATCCCTGATTCTAAAATATTAAATTGAGGATGCCTGCTCCACCCATACTTTTGGGTTTGCAAATTTTCTCCCAAGCCATAACATGAATTTTCCTTCTCTCTATTGTCCCTTTCCATAAGAATTATGTAAAATATTTTTTCATGTCTAATATAACTCCTTTAGGCACTTTCAGGTCTGAGAACATATATATATATTGGGATGGCTACTAAAACAACTTTTAACATAGTCAACCTTCCTGCTAAAGATAACCATTTCCCTTTCCATGAATTGATTTTGTTCTGAATGGTCTAAAGGATTTTTTTCCACAAAGCTAGTTTGTTCACACATTTGAACCTAAATAGCTATTTGGCAATTAATCTTCTTTGCAATCTAAAAGTTTCAAGATACGTTGTTGGACCTTTGGAGCTGTATGAAAGAGAAACACTTTTGATTTTCTCAAATTTACTCTTTGGCCTGAAGCTTCACAATATGTGGTGATGGTGTTCTTGATAGACCTAGCTTCCTCTATTGTGGTGACACCAAAAAGCATGGTATCATCTGTGAATAGTGCGTGTGAAAGGGTCTTGCACTCCTCCAATCTCAATACCTCTCCATAATTTATTGGCATTGATTTCCCTAATTTTCCAAGTGAATCCCTTGGCCATGAGAATAAAAATATATGGAAGATAGGGTCTACTTGGCGAATACCTCTCGAAGCGTCAAAGACCCTGGCCTAAATGTCATTGACCAGAACTGTGAATGACGTGCCTAAAACGCATGTTAAGACCCATTTGGACCATTGGCGTGAGAAACCTAGCTTAGAGAGGACTTCTATCAAGAAGGTCCAATCAACCATGTCATATGATTTCTCCATGTCTAATTTGATTACCATCGAGGAGATCTTTTTGGCTTGAATAGAATGGATTAACTCATTTGTAACTAGGGCCCCTTTTGTTGTCCCTCTGCTAGGAACAAAGCCTCCTTGTTCTTCTAATATAATGTCTAGGATTATTGTGGCCAATCTTAGAGCCATAGGCTTTGTAATAATTTTTTAGACTAAGTTATTGTTACCAATTTTCTCTATAGCCCAAATTGCTAGAGCTAGAGTACATTCAGTTCTTTTTAGATAAGAAAGTTTATTAACATTTGCCTGATATCTTGTTTGCGTAGTTGGAGTGTTTGAGATATTCAATTATATTGTTGTTTATTTGTTCAAATAGAGGAAAAGAATTTTTAGTTCATCATTTATTTGCAGAAGGTTGCTTGAGAGATAAGTTATTTCATTTCACTAGAATGATTATTCATTTTACAAATGAGATACATAAAAGAAATAAACATTGCATTGAATGAAAACATGATAGATCAAATGTCCCACACAAGTCATGGGAATAGATGAACAAGTACAGATATAAGAAATATCCTATGCATCTAGAGATAGGAGTTAAAGATTAGAGTTTAAAGATTTTCAGAGTCTTCCTCTTACACTGAGAGAGTTGTACTTCAGTTTTTGTACTCATTATTCCTTCCAGTTTATAGAACAGCAGTTTTCCTTCATTTCTATACTCATTTGCAAACTTAACTTTATATTGCATTGCAATAGCTATTTATCATCTATTTTATCTAAAGTTTGTGATGGTTATGCTAGTATTTTATTTGATTTATGTTGCATGTTGTCTTCAAATGAACCTTCATGTGAAATATTAATGAACTAAATATAATCAAGGGGTTGTGAGAGTTATAGTTCTGCGAACTGATTGTGAGTAAGATTTGGTAGGAGTTTTAATTATTGGTGCATCACCTTAGGAGTTAACTTCAGTTATTTGTTTCATTTCAGTTCACCTTCTCACCCTTTTCCCTCTGTAAATCATTTAGATTAGGAAAAATCATTAGGAGAACCAGCTCACTCTGGAGGTTCACTCCAAGCTTAGGCAACCCACATGCTTAGGAGTGTTCCCATGTGTCAACAGATAGTTAAGTTGAATAACTTAGCATAGCGTGCATATCTGATTGATAACAATTTTTGGCATGCCCAATGGGACTCTGAAAGTATTTTTAGAGAAGTTTTTAATTCTTAAAGTTATTGTTCTGGTATATGTAGTAGTGTTCTAGCCTTTGGAGGCTTTTTACAGTATACCTGGTGACTCAATTTTCTCTGGTCTTACATGTAGAACTAGTGCATTCATCTTATAAAAACTACATTGGGATAGACTGGATTGTTTTAGTCCAATAACATGTTCACATATCACTGATATTTGGTGTCTGTGTCAGTGATCTTAGCCTTTGGAGGTAGAAAATCAAACACATTTGGTGACTCCAAGTTTGAATCTACTGGTTTCGGTAAGATCAAGTGCTAGTATGTTACAAAAATCATCTATTCATTCCATTTTCCAGCCTTTATATGAGTAGAAATGTCAACTTTTCATAGCCAACATGTATACCCATCCCCATACTATGAAAAATGCCACTTATCCATCTCCATGTCATCCATATCAAACCAATTATGCTGCTATTTCTAATTCCATTGCTTTTCAAAATCAGCATGCACAACATAATTGCCACCCACCCACCCCTGCTTAGCCTCTTTACTAGTCGTACATGGTAACCATAATACTAGTTTTAGTCCAAATACTGAGGATGCTTACAACATACCCATTCCTGTCCAATCTCCTAGTCAGCCAAAACAGTCTAAAATGATGGATCTTAAAGACATGATTAAGGACACTCTGATAGAATTCATGCAGCAGATAGAGGAGATCAACAAGCAACTTGAGTATAATCGGTAACAGGAAGAGATGGCTTATCAAGCGTACCTTCATGAGCAGGAGTTTGAAGCATTAAGGACACAATTTGAGTGGGAGATAACAGTGAAAGAGGAGAAGATGAGAGTTTTTCTCACTCAAATACAAAGGCATGAAGCCCAAGTAGCTCATATCATCCCAGATCAATCTATCTAGGAAGAGGTTTGTAAATATCTTCCAAGTTGCAAACAAAATGAACCTCTTATTCTTGCCAAGGTTAAGATTCCCAGTTTTAGAAATCCTTTACCCTTGTGATGACCTAGGTTGGTACAGTCTGAACTTGTTATGCTTCAAAACCAACCACTTGAAGAATCCTTTTCCCTCCAAGAGATTGGTTTTGAATGCAAACAAACTCCCTAGGAAATCAAAATCCCAAGTTTCACAAGTTCTGATTTTTCTCAGGAGCTTGTCTACATTCAAGACCAACCCATCAATATTTAGTTTCAGCCATATCAAGAACCTGAACCAAGTCATCAGACTTTTGAACAATTATGGTAGCCTTCTTGGACTAGGTATCTCGGTTATAAAATGTTGAATCTTGTTAAGTCTACCCCTCCCAAACCAATTCAAAATCGAGAAGTAGAAGAGATAGCAAAATCTGAACCAATCAAGATCCCAAGTTGGTGTGGTGGATGAGAGAAAAAGGTTAAAGAGCCCAAACCAGTCAGAATCCCAAGTTTTAGTCCAGCAGCTGAAGGCTCTTGCAGTCTCTTTTCTGCCACCAAATTAGGAAAATTAGAAGTGGAGCAAAAGGATTCTATTGTTTGTGTTGCCCTCCCAGCTAATTATAAGAATGATGCATATGAAGAGGATGCTAGTTCACACCTAACACCAAACCCTTTGAATTTTGATTCATTTGAAATTTTTTCTAATGTTGTTCACAAGATGCATGAAAGTAGGGTATAGAGGTCGTCGGGTGAAAGTCTTCGGTTGCAAAGATAGCATGCCCAAGTTTCATCAGAGAAAACACTGCATGAGGAGGAGGAATATGTTGTCTTGTTCAAATAGTTACCTTGTTTTGTTCAGCTAGATGAAGAAAACATGCTTATACTAGAGATAATAGTTTTAGAATAGCATGAGGATCCTCAACAATACAAGGAGTAGCTAATTGAAGCTAAGCAATCTGACAATGGGGTCTTGGATCAAGAAGAAGAGTGTAAGCCTGTCATGGAACTTACACAACTGGCTGGAAGCTGTCATGAGGTAAAGGACATCCCCTTTTCATTAAAATATTAGGAAAATTGTGAAGAAGATTTTCTTAAGGTCTCTGTTGCGGACTTAGTTAATGTGTAAGAGATTGGTGTTGAGCCTTAGTTTATAGTTGATTTGTTTGATGAGCTTCCTAACTTTGAGTGTCAAAGGGAAAATTTATTTATAGTTAACTCTATGTAACTCATAACTGATTGTCTGTGAATATTTATTTCCTCTCAATATTGTTCATTTCTTTACCTCTGGTAAGAATTTGTTAGATTTGTGTAAATGATCAACTGTATTTCTTTATTTTGTGCATTTTCTCAGTTCTATGAGAGCTTTCATATTCAAACCTGGTGTATCACCTCCATTAATTTTTATTTTTACCCCTCTTCTTCTTTTCATAAATGGTGGATAGATTAGGTTTAGTCTTAGGAATAGCTAAATCTCTTATTCAACAATGGAACTATTCTCTCTCTAGAGATTTGATCTCCCTGTAGGGTCCTACACTTGGAGATCATCTCAATGTTTCACTAGATTATTGGAGCCCTAAAAGCCTTCAACACAGGGTGCAAATCCAAGTGACAATAGGTCCCACCTTTAGTGTCTTACCAAAGACCTAGAGGCACATGACCTGTGCAACCTAGGACCTCCCAAACATCAATGGTTTCTTATGTTCCTCATGCCTCTTTGGAGTCTAGAGGAAAGCAGGCCATGGTGCAAGGCCCTTCCCCTTCAGTCCCTTAGTCCTCAATGGTAGCCTTTATTCCTCCATCCCCTTCAGTGCCTAGAGAAAGGAAACCCTCATTGAGAGACCCTCCTTCAACAATACCCAAACCTTTGGTGGTTCCTTATGTTCCTCTGCTTGCTCCCACAACAATGGAAGGAAAGGAGCTCATGTTGGGAGACTCCCCAGTTCCTCCTTCAGAGGCTCTAAACCACTCTAGACATAATCAACTTGTGAGAGATTGTAAGCATTGTCATCGTACAACTCATGAGCATGTGTCCAAAGAGGAACTCCTTTCCTCTCTAGTGCAGCCAACCCCTAACCCAATCCCACAGCATCAACATAATTCTCTCCCATCTCCCACTCCTACCCCTCCAATTTAGCCAAATGTCAACATCACACCTAGTACCATTATCTTAGAGCCACTCCCACTATAGCATACCCAACACCATGTATTCCCTGATGTCTTACATCCTACTACCATAGTCATGGGCATTCCACCACTGCTGCCTAAGTGTAAGCATGGGCATTATCCCACCCCATCCTTTTAAAGACCCAAGCGCATGCCACCCTTGTTACCACATAGTCCTTTTTCTTCATCTATCTAAGTTGTGAAGACTTCTACTCCACCAATGGCCACCGATCCTCACAATCCTGCTATCAGCATTGAGTAACCAACTATTGTCATTAATTCTGATGGCAACCTAGATCCATTTCCCCCAAGGAAGATATAAATATAAGTCCATGGAAGAAATACAATCCCTATCCTTGATGGTCACATGATCGATGGACCTCGCCTTCAGTGAGTTCTGCCACGATTCTCCCTTTGATATTGATCCTTCGTGTGATGAACTAGGCACTATGCCTAGAACTACCCTTGATGTGGTTCCTCTAGTGGCCTATCCTCCATCCCTGTATAATGAGCAAGATTGGGAGGCAGATAACCTGCTAGAGCCTAACCCTTGAGTGTAGTCCCTTCATTCATCTGTGTTTATTTCTGGTTTACCTATGTGTTTTGTAATCCCCATATCTAAGTATGGCGTGACTTTTTATTTGTTAGCTAGATCCGTAGATGACCCTTGATGCCCTTGTAGGCACATGGATATAGGGGGAATGGAAATCTCATGATATTCCTCTATATGTTGTGTTTGAAAATTTTCACATTTTTCTAATGATGCAAAGTGTTCGATGATTTAGCATCCTTCCATGTTAACCCAAAATATTTATTTTTTCTTGTGACAATTCTTCCTTTGTATTCATAGTTCTACATGCTTAGGAGGATGATGACAATTACAAAAATTAATTACAAAAATTGTCCCACATAGATCATGCTATATATTGTACTGACTCCAAGCACGTATATCCCTTTGAGACTGATGTCGCTTGTCTTATGTGACACCTTGTTGCATTGCTCGATGTCATACCATGCTTACACAAGCCTTTGTGTACCATGTCTGCAGCATCACCTTGGTTGTCCTACTTGGGGGAAACCCCTTCATGAAGTAGCTCTTTGGAACATATCCTTTAGCCATATGCTTCCTAAAATCTCTCGTACCTTATTCCCTTTTTTACCTTAAAATCAATTGCTCATCCAAGATGTAAGCAATTATTTTAAGGTGGGGGCATACATTTGCTATCTCTCACACTAAACCAATGGTATACTCTCTATAACACTTTTTATAGCATATGTGGTCCTAAGTAGACACATTTCTTTAGACTGACCACCTTTATCTTGAATTACCTAGCAGACAATGGATCTTGCTAGTCATGTAATCTTTAATTTTTTTTGACATGTAGCACACCTAGCAAAGCAATGCTAGTTTGTGATGCATCATTTGCTATCAACATTTCCCATAAGCCACCTAGCAAACAACAGACTTTGCTAACTCTAGTGACCTATCGAAGCTTTTCGGTATAGTTCCTAATAAACAACAAACTTTTCTTGCTTTAGAACCATACCCTTGTATTTCTTCCTTCTTTGTGTGTTTGTATTAGATTAATGTGCATTAAACCATATTATTTGTTAATTGCAAGGGTTTCGACAAATAATATTCAGTCTAAACCTCCTTTTATCATCTTTATATATGCATGTGTGTCTAACATCTATTCCATGTGTAGATTTTTTGACGTAACACTATTGTTTAGTGGAATCCTAAGTTGGGGGTTTCATTTGTCTCACTTAGTAACACTCTGGATCCTCTACAATACTCATAGGTAGAAAGGGGTTGCTCTTTTTTTTTCATATTATCTACTTTAGCTTGCATATGCCCATATCCATACACCCACTAAAGTGGGGGCTAAATGTAGCATCATAAATTGTGCTCACTCACAACTTCATGCTTTACTTGGTACTCACTTAGTGCCCACTCCCTTTGTGTGTTTTCCGAATGCCACTTTGACTATCTCTGGTTTCTATACCCCAAAACTATAAAAGTACCTTAGCCTTGGCAATGTCTTGAGTGATCTAGCCTATTTTAGAATTGAAGTTGCATGGACCCAAGTGCTAAGTGTAGATATCAGTACCACATGCTAGTGTCCCAATAATGTTTTCTAGTTCGTCACCCATTTTTAGAAGGTGCATTTTTGCTTGTGTGGCACTCTGAGCTTTTCCTAACGCCTATCCATACCCCAATAAATCCTTTCCCAACTTTTCAATCCCTTTCCTCTTCTATAAAACCTTTCCACTTTTCCATTCAAAGCATTTAAATCTTTCTGTAGAAAAGCTCTGCTAAATTTGCCATCAAAATCTTTCTATAGTGAAGCTTTGTCGAAATAACTATTGAGCTATTATTTTTCTTGCCTCCTTGCTATTGCATGTTATCTTTCTATTGTAGGTTACTGATAATCATCTATTGATGTGATTCATTCGCATACTTTGTGTTGTTCAAGAAGTTCTCATTAAAGATTACTATCCTCTGGAAAACAAAGCCCATTTTGTTCCCTTACATGGTAGTCTTCCAAGGAGACTCTTCTAATCCTTTCTCAACCCTTTATCTATTTCATTTAGATTAATATTCATATTTTTATTGAATCTAGTTTCTTTATTGCAATCTTGTTTGTCACTCCTCACCACAATCTTAGATACACTTAAGATTCAAAGCACACACACACACACGTGTGTGTGTGTGTGTGTGTGTGTGTGTGTGTGTGTGTGTTTGTGTGTGTGTGTGTGTGTGTGTGTGTTGTTGAGATAGAAACACCAAAAATGATGTTTGACTGAGCCAAACCTCTATACAGCCCAACCTTTTCCCCCTTTATTGTGATTGTGTGTGTGTGTGCTTTGTTGAGATAGAAACACCAAAAATGATGTTTGACTGAGCCAAACTTCTATACAGCCCAACCTTTTCCCCCTTTATTGTGATTGTAGGTCATGTAAGAAGAGGTGCCGAATGCATGAGTATTTGTCCTCTCTCTCCCTTTCCTCGTCAATTATTCTATTTCATATTTCCTACATCATTCTTATTTGTTTGTCTTGTTTATCAATTTCTGTTAACTAATAATTATACTTGTCAACAAGGATTTGTTGAAATCCATATAGAGCACCTAGCGTAGATGTCCATTCATTATGGTATCATCTTAGATAGTGGACTCCACCTTCTAGTGGCAAGTTCCTTGAGATCTATGTTTTTCATGTCTATACTTGGATTTGTGAATTTTTTTGTTTATCTTTGCATTTCCCCTATTTTTCTCTAGTATAGTAAGTTTAATCAATAATGTTTGATCATTCAATTTTGATTACAACAAAAGGATATAGCTCATGTAGTCTTACTTTTCCTAATTGGATAGTAGTAAGGAAAAACACCTTCAGTGGCTCGTGTCCTAATGTTCAATAGGAATTGGTTCTGATTAAGGATAGTTTAGTTAGAACCATATTTTCTATTAAACACTTTGATCATGAGAGCAATTAGGGTACATGCAAAGCTTAGGGAATTCAAAATTTGAAAGCGATTGTGCCAAAATATCTATCAAAATTGAATATATATGTGATCATTAATTGATAATCGTGCGCAATTAATGTAGCTTATAAAGTGTGTTGCACATATGCTACCTAATGTTATCATTGATGTGGTTGTCATTGATGTCAACACTCAGTTTGGAACACTCAGCTTGATATACTATGATGGTGTGCTAATAGTGATGATTGTTAATGTTCATGGCTAGATGTCATGCCTTGTTCAATGTCAATTAAATTTGTGTTAAGTATGCTTGTTGTCAGCAGAGATGATATCATGATGATATATTAAGATGGGAATTATAAGCATTAAGATGATGATTAGAAGTAATTCTGAGGCTGAAGGGATGATGTTGATGATATGTAGCATATTGTAAGCTTTCTCCTATCATTCCTAAGAAAGTATGTGTTGCTACAAGAAGACTCTGGTCTCTAGATGTTGGTGAAGTTTTGTCTATAGGAAGTTACCTAGAAGACTACCTAGTAAAATGCTCTGCATTCCTCCGCATTTGAAGATAAGCTCATGTGGTTTAGAAGTAGAGTTCAGTACATTGTGAAGGTGTTATATCCAAGAGGTCAAGCCATTATACCTTCAGCAGTGAAAGTTACAAGTGACAGAGTTCTGGTTTGTGCCTCTGGAAGAGTGAAGTGATGATGAAGGCTTGTTGGAATGCTTCGTATTCCTCCGAGTGTGAAGATTTTCTCATGCAGTTTTGTGAACATGATCAAATATGTTCAATGCATGATAATTTGCAATATCAAGAGATTTGGTGGTGCACAAGTTCAATTTTCCAAATGATACTGAGCTACAGATAGTTCTGGATGCCTAATTGTTCTCCGAATACATGTTAAGGTGTGCGCCAAAAAGTTATTGTTGTGTGGGTAATGTTGACTCATCTAGGAGAAGAATAAGTAATGTTTAATAAACCATGAGTACCACTAAGATTGTAATGACTGATGTGCTACATAATTCATGTTTTCTTGCTTAAGGGAAACCTAATTGAATTTTGTAAAGCATGCGGATGTTATTCTATGAAGGATGATACTATGAAGGATGCTCATGACTAGGTTAAGCATGTATCAGAATTTGCAAGGCATGTTTCTCTTCCTGGAGTTGCGTGTAGTTCATGTTAAGGCTTGCCCTACGCATTTCATATTGTGTGATCTCTGGCCGACTTGTAGTTGTAATATTCTTGTTGTCTTTGGCTGACTTGTAATGTAATCAATATAATATCATGTATATATTGTAAACCTAGTTGATCTAGGTAAGGTATGATTGCAAATAAGAGTGTGAAGTGAATATGGTGTGTAATGCATTATGATGTGCAACTAAAGGAGAAAGAGAAGAAGCAATAAGGCCTGTCTTGATTCATCTTGAAGACATTTTTCAGATAGGAGGGAAGTGAAGAATGTGTCTAACTAATTGTTGGAGGTAGTGAGCCAAAGGCAAAACTTCTTGAAGGCTGAAAGCAGTGAGTTAGTAAGCTGCAGAGAAGACATTTGAAGAAGTTGCAGATGTTGTCAAAGAAGAAGAGCAATCATCAAAAGAGCAGTGTTGAAGCAGAAGTGCAATCATCAAAGGAGTGAGCTTCATTGTTAGCTTCGGGCAGTAGAAGAACTGTCATGTTGTAATCATCTCTAAGTTTATTCTCAGTTTAGGGAGTAGTTGTTTCCTTGGATTTTATTCGTAAAACAATGTCTGTAGGGAGTTGTAGCTTCCTTGGGAGTGACCCTAAAACCTTTCTTCAGGGAGTAGTAGCTTCCTTGGGTTGAAGCCCTAAAACAAAGTCATTAGGGAGTAGTAGCTTCCTTGGGTTGTAGCTCTAAAACAAAGTTATAATTTTTATAGCAGTGAGCTTCATATATTGTAAGTTAATCCTCATCGTGGTTTTTCCCTTTTGGGGTTTTCCACGTATATGTGGTGTTATGTGTTGTTGTGCATTGTGTTGATCTTTTTTGTCTTTGTTAATGCTATAGAGTTTAAGTTTTGATTTACTCTGGAGGATTTAAGATTTGTTTGGATACTGATTCACCCCACCTTCTCAATATCTGGGTGTGTTCAACAAAGCGTGGGTGGAAATCTGTGCAAAACTTATACTTTGAAACTTGGTTCTAGAAACCCAAAGTTCCCGAGCAACCCGAAAGTCTGACACATAACAAAGGAAGAAACGTGGGGTTAGAGATTCAAAAAGAATCGAAACCTTAAAGCTAAGTTCCGAAGTTCCAAAGTTCTTTGGAAACTCAAACTTACGTGACAACACAAAAATAAATGTCAGGTTGAGAACCAACGCCGAACTCGACAACCCGGGAGTTTGAGAAACCCCAAAATCTGGAAGAAAAGGCCCAAAACTCTAAGGGAAAACGCCAAAAACAAGACTAAGGAAAAACACAAAGGGCCCCGAAGGGACCAAAACACAAAACACTACATAAAACAAAAAAAATGAAGAAGAAAATACAACAAACAAAAAGGGGTCCACAAATTATTGAAGTAAAAAGATGGGGTGTGTATGCAAGGCATAACACCCTCCACGGAAAAATAGATGTTCTTTAGTACAACGTCAGATGCATCAAATCTCCCAATTTGGAAGCTAATCGGCACTGGCTATCGGTGTCTTGACATAAATTTACCTTCATCCAGTCGCCCAGATGGGCTACGAGACCTCCTCTACCCAACAAGAGGAGGGGAATCTCGATGAGTAGTGACAGCTAGCTGCCAAGAAACAGTTGAATTCACTGGCTGAGCTTTAGGCATTTTCACCACGCTTGATGCTCCAGCATCGGCGGACATTGAAACATTTGGAACCCCTCGGGCTCGTGGTCTTAGAGGGGGCGTAAAGGAGCTAGTGTTTTGGGCCTTGCAGCTAGCAACTGTAGACCAACCTTCATCTTCTTTTGCAGGAGGAGCCGACCCAGAAAAAGGTTGAGCTGAGGGCTTTGGCCGCTGAGAGGCCAAGAAAACAATCTGGAATCTTATGTTCGTAAGACTTGCACCGATAACAGATGTTGAGAAGATTGATATATTGGACACGCTAAGAGTGACGGGTTGGACCAAGCTGAATGCCCATTGTCTCCTTGAGGAATTGACGAGAACGATGTATACAACACATTACTTACATATTCGTTTTGGTTTCTCTGCATCGTTCTTGTCAATTCCCTGTTTACGAGGAGACCTTTATCTTATTAACTATACGGCTTGAAGTAAGCGACCACTATAGCCGGCCCTGTCAACATAAACAGTTAGCTCGTTAAGCACAAGGACGGGCCATTTAATCTCTTCCCTGAAATATTGGATTTCGTATATATTCGTTTAAATTGCTTGCAAACAAAAGGTGGTGTGCGTTGACATTTTGGAAGCTAGGCTGAGAATAGTAATACGAAATACGAAAGGGAATTCCTTCCATCGAATTTTGCTGTGTACAATTATTCTAGCGATAGGTTGCTTTTTGGAAGGAAGCTATGGTTTGGGAGTTGGTGGGCACAGTGGGATGCCAGCAATTCTCAGGAAGAACCAACCGCGCGGTAGTTTTCTGGAGAAGTTAAAGAGATCTGGAATCACTAATTTCATGTTTCAAATTTAAGTATGGCTTAGTGCTGATCTGGGATCAGCACTAAAGCACAACCCCGGGAATGGGATTGACAAGATTTTTATCTAGTTAATTCCGTCCGTATAAGACGTCGTCCTCCATAAATTATTCACATATTCGTGAAGTTGTCTGCATTGTTGTTGTAAATTCCGGGTCTTGTTTGTTCTTGTCAATTACGTGTTTATGAGGAGTTATTTTCATTATTAATTCCGTTAATATGATAGATTTCCCTTTAAACAATACGGCTGAAAGTATATGATAGTTATTATAGACTTCCCTGCAATATTAAATTTGGTATATAATTGTTTAAACTGTCTACAAAAGATATGTTTGCGTTGACATTTTTGTTATTACCTTCCATACGGCTAAAAGTATATAAATGATTTTGATAGATTTCCCTGAGATATAAAATTTGGGATATATTCGTTTAAATTGTTTACAGAAGATATGCTTGCGTTGAAATTTGGGAAGCTAGGCTCAGAGTAGTGTTGTGCAGAGGAATACGAAATGGAGTTCCATCCAATGAATTTTGGATTTCTGTGTAAAATTCTGCTTGTCAGCGTTTGCGTTTTTGACGGAGGCTGCGCTTTGGGAGTTGGAGGGCATACTGGGATGCCATCAATTCTGGGGAAGAATCGACTGCGTGGTAGTTTTCTGGAGAAGTTAAAAAGATATGGAATCACTAATTCTCATGTTTCAAGTCTAAGTATGGCGTCGTACGAGGAACACAACTATACCCAAGTTATAGATCATTTTGGATACACGCCAGAGAGCTATCAAACCTTTCCCCAACGATATTTCATAGACAAGTCAAACTGGGGAGGCGCTCAAAACAATTGTCCCATATTTGTATGGTTGGGTGCGGAAGATGACATTACATACCACTTACCGGAGGCCATCATGATAGATCAGGCTCCTAACTTCAGAGCTCTTGTGGTGTACATAGAGGTAGTATTACAAATTTCTTATCAATTCCGTATTATGTGCTTCTTCTTATATTACAGATCAGTTTGAATAAGTTCAGTACCTTTTTTTGCGCCTCCTGCTTTGATAAGTATGTATGTTATTAGGGCTAATTGTTGTAAGGTATGCAGCACCGTTATTATGGGACATCATCACATCCACGCAGGCCTTGGCCGATTATGCGACCGTCATTGTCGATTTGAAGAAGACATTGAACGCTGAGAATTGTCCTGTCGTCCTGTTTTTGTGCATCTTATGGTGGAAGTAAGTAGAATTCCTCCCACATGAACGAATATTCTCTCTGGTTGAAGTAAATAGTATCGTGCAGTGCTAGCTGCATGGTTTCGCCTCAAGTATCCGCACCTAACAATCGGCGCCCTCGCATCATCTGCACCTATCCTTTACTTTGACGATTTCAGAGTATGTTCATTAATCTCATTCAGATTAACCTCACCGTTATTATCATTAAATTTGAATTTTGAGAATATGGTGCAGAATTTAAGCGACATCTGCTACAGAAGAATTAATGAATCGTGGGATATGATGGACAAAATCGCGTCTAGCCCTCAAGGCTTGCTAAACCTAAGCAAACTATTCAACACTTGCGAGTAAGTAATAACAACGCACTCTTCATACCTTATTTTAAGCATACGTGCAATCAAAATCTCTTTGACTGTGCATTCCTGCTGCAGAAATATTACGGATAAGGGCGCCCTGTACGATGTACGAGGGCGCGGCACAGTACGCTACCGAAACCTCCTCACCATACCGATTTTATTGCTTATTAACTTAGTTCTTCGATGTAACCTGTTCTTACTGCAGATCTGCGAAGTCATGAATGGCCAACCCGGAGATGTAGACACTGTTAGCAGAATAGCTGCTGCAGCAAAATTCGTAAAGGGAATTGAAATCCTATGCTTGGATTTGAATCCATTCAGTTATCCCGGCTGGGACTGGCAGGTCTCTGAGAATTCTTTCTTTTATTAGAACGAAATGAATTGGGCTGTCCATCTAACAGTTTTTCTTAATCCGCAGACTTGCACTGAAATGGTGTTTCCAATAAGCAATCCTCCTGGCACGACAATGTTACCACCCTCCGTCTTTGATATCAAGTCCTATTCCAGGGAATGCTACGTTCAACTCGGAGTCCTGCCACGCCAACACTGGGCAACAACTGAATTCGGAGGACACGTATGTAAATTTTAGTTACAGGTAAACAGACGTGACAATTTGGTTTGGGATTGATTTTTATTAAGATAGCGTTGGTTATAATTAACGTGCAGGACATAAAAAGAGTGTCGAAGGATTTTGGAAGCAATATCATTTTCTCTAATGGGTTAAGAGATCCATGGAGCAGGGAGGGTAAGCGAATCTTCTTCTGAGATTTCATGCCCATTAATCTTTGTATTATTTTTTACCTTGTTGCCAATTTAGTTAATCAGCCATGTTGTGAATGGAATTTCAGTGTCTTGGCGAATATTTCTGAAAGCATTGTAGCTATCCCCACCGAAGAGGGTAAGTTGGTTCAGAATGTTTTATATTTATTTTTCAATCAAATAGAAATAGTATTATCTTATAAGAATTGACTGTCACGCAGGAACGCATTGTCAAGACGTTGCTCAAAGTGCTATTGACGATCCAGTCTGGCTGAAAGAACAACGACGGAAAGAGATAATGATCATCCAAAAATGGATTAACGATTATAAAAACTAATTTGAATTGTTTATCCCATCCAACGTCTTCTCCATTTAATAATTTTTTAATGAAGCGTCCAATATATCACCCATTCTAAATTAATATCCTTTTAAATTAATATCCAATCTAAAAAAAATAAAAGAACTTTAAATTGAAATTATTGTTGCATTGTGTGTACGAGAACATTCATTATAAGGAAGCACATGTAGACATTAAAAAGAGTGAAATTCAATTTTTTTTTATTTTTACATTCACCTTAGTTTTGTTAATAAATATTTTGTTTTTGGGTTACTATTAGATACACAATATCATAATATGTGAGTGCATAATGGAATATTTAATATTAGGGGAAATAGTTAAATATATCGTTAGGTTTTAAAGGAAATGGTAATTATATTAATATTTTTCTTACATATTAGGGGTAAGAGTGTGGAATGCGTTGGGGTTTAGTTTAAGGGATAGGAAGGTTGGAAGAAAGTATTAATTTATATATCTTAACTTTTAGCTTTCATGAGGTCAAGAAGAGGAACTAGTTATGCTATCGATATAAGGATTGCATACAGATTTTGTTAGTCCTACATTGATGAAATGATGAAAGTGTTTGTACACCATACAAGGGATACATGTTTGAATCAAAAACATAGATTTGACATATGTACAAATTCTAGGACAACATATTAGGTAAATAGGAAATGACTCTCTCAATTGGCATCTACCATTTGAGAGTCCCAAACATCAGATTTGTGTTTCACTTGGTAATGATAAGAAAAAAATCTTTACTTTCCTTCACCATTTTATTTTTTTAGAGCTTAATAGAGGCCTTATTTAAATGATTGAAAGATGATGATGTTAAAGAGAATATTTTTAATTTTGATGGATAGATATGATATGGGAGAGCAATTACATTTCTAGTTTCTTGCAGTTTACCCTATGTACAAGTATTAGTTTATTTTCTCAATGCAAATGTCTAAAGGAAGTCAAACAAGACTATGTATTCGCATCATATAGTTAGTTTTTAATTATATATTCCATTGTATGGATCAATGCCAAATAATTATAGTATGAAAATATTTTTAATGTATTTTATCTCCATAATCTCCTATGGAAATTCATCCATGGATTTTCTTTGAAAATTGGGTTTGACGGTGATGGAAATGAAATATTCAATTACATGTACAAGGATTATAAATAAACAGGAGTATAAAAATGGAATTAAAAAATAGGTATCCAAGATATATGATAGAAGAGGTGATGTTAATAATTACATATTAGGAGGGTTATTAAAAATTTAGGATGTAGGGGTTGAAATGAAAATATCAATTTTATTTTAGCTTCTATGATCAAGAGTGATATAGGACAAGTTTACTAAGTGAATTTGATGTAGAGCACCCATGAACATGCCTCCCCATCCAATGCCAACTTCAAATTTGAAACTTAAATCCCTCAAAAATGCAAAATACAGTCCTAGTTAGCCCTCTAGGTCTTCAAAATTGAGTTTTTTTCTGTAAATATGCATTCACATGTGCAAAAACAAAATAAAACCAATTTGAATAGATGAAATATTTTGGGATAGACCTACAGTATCAATTTTGGCTCTTGGTGAGGTCTCTAACTTCCAAAATGCAAAATCTCACTTTTTACCCTAGGTAGGATTTTGACAGGCTGAAAAGTAACAATGGTTGTTTTCCATGGTAAATTTTTGTTTTGAAACCTATAACTTAATTTTTCATGTCTATATTTATATTCCCCACCTCTAGGAACAAGTTTGAGGTTTGTAGGTCAGCTACAACTTCTGAAAATTGAGATATACCAGTCCAAAGACACAAAAAATGCATTGGTAGAACACTGTCATGAAGAAATGAATGAATATATTTTTTCCAATGAATGATATGGGTCCATTTCACCTAGATAATGATGAATAACTATGGTATTATTATCCATATACAAGGAATCAACCTAAAACATTGAAAATCTCATTTATTTGCCAATCTTGAGGCATCAAAAATCTTGTTCACACCCTACTGGCATACCTGCAATACACAACCCAAATTTTCCACATGCTCACACCTAGAGATTGATGAAAAACATTATATTAAACTTCATAAATAATAAAATAATCTAAAATGCTTTGAAACTTCCTCCATTAATAAAATTTTGAGGTCTAAACCCCTACTACAAGATTGCCAACACATTACTTCAGTTTTCATTGAATATATCTGCAAACTCCAACCATGTTTACAAAGGAACCTAACAAAACAATTTTCTTTGATATTTTCTATAGCTTTTCTTGAGTGCTTGAGGCTCTCTTATGTTCACACACACCTCTTCTTTCCTACACCTTCCTTTTTTTCTCTTACATGCTCCTAGGAGTAGTTATGTGCTCCAAAAACCTAACCTAAGTTGGTAACTCACTTACAACCCCACTTGGGTGGGTTAAAAGGTTCATTATAATATTATTTTCCCTTTCACAATATTTTCAACCTCCTTAAATAACATTACTAACTTTTGATCTCGTAGGACTCCTTAACAAATTCAAATATTTAAACATAGTCTTTTGGAAGGAAACTCCTCTAGACCTTATTACATACTCAAAAGGATCCCATTGAGTGGGCATCCATGCTAAAACACCAAAATGGACCTCTTCATGAGCTTTCATATCAAAATCTAAAACTTACATTTTCAGGTTGCTAGGTGCTCCTGCATCATACTCCCTAGGTGGGAGAAATTTGAGTTCCATCTCAAATGATGGTCTTCCTTTTTTTTCCTCTTTTTCTAATGGTGTTGCATTCATAGCTGTTGTCTTTGTCCAACTCTGAATCTTGCTTCCTTATACGTGTCTTCATATTGTCTCTTTTCTTGTGGCTTTCTTCCTTAGCATAGTGTTGCATCTTTCTATCTCTTTCTCTTCTCAACATATTAGTTTTCTTGTCTTCTTATTCTTCTCACCTGGTCTATTTACACCCCTTTCTGAGTATTTTCACCTTTGAACTTCTTTTTGATACCTCACCTAGGCTTCTTTCCTTTTTGGTCTTGCTTGGTCCTTTAACACCCAAGTCCTTATTTTTGAATTTATCTTATTCTTAAACTTATCTTTTCTCTTTCACCATCTTCTAACTTTCTTCTTCTCAGGAGATAACCTATCAAAACTTCAATACACACATTTGTACCAAAATCTTGTTAGCATGAACAACTTCCACAACTAGATCTTCCTGCTCTGATACCAACTAATGCAAAGCACCCATCCACATACCTCCCCATGGAAACTTCTAATTTGAAACTTAAACCCCTCAAAAATGCAAAATACAGTCCTAGTTAGTCCTCTAGGTCTTCAAAATTGAGTTTTTTTTTGCAAATATGCACTCACACGTGCCAAAAAAATTAAACCACTTTGAATAGATGAAATATGTTGGGACAGACCTACAACAACAATTTTGGGTCTTGGTAGGTCTCTAACTTCCAAAATGCAAAATCTCACTTTTTACCCTAGGTAGGATTTTGACAGGCTAAAAAGGAATAGTAGTTGTTTTCCATTGTAAATTTTTGTTTTGAGACCTCTAACTTAGTTTTTCATGTCTATATTTATATTCCCCACCTCTAGGAACAAGTTTGAGGTTTTTACGTCATCTACAACTCCTAAAACTAGAGATTTACCAATCTAAAAACACTAAAAATGTATTGGTACAACACTGTCATGATGAAATGAATGAATATCTTTTTTCCAATGAATGATATGGGTCCATTTCACCTAGATAATGTTGAATAAATATGGTATTATGCTCCATATATAAGGAATCAACTTGAAACATTGAAAATATCAATTATTTGCCAATCTTGAGGCATCAAAAACCCTATTCACACCTTGCCAACAATATAAAACCAAACTTTTCCACTTGCTCACATGAAGAGATTGATGAAAAAAATTATACTAAACTTCATAAACAATAAAATAATCTGAAATGCTTTGAAACTTCCTCCATTAATAAAATTTTGAGGTCTAAACCCCTACTACAAGGTTGCCAACACATACCTTCAGTTTTCATTGCATATACCTGCAAATTCCAACCGCGTTTACAAAGGAACCTGAAAAAACAAAGTTATTTGAGATTTTCTATAGGTTTTCTTGAGCCTTGGAGGCTCTCTTACATTCACACACACCTCTCCTTTCCCACACCTTCCTTTTTTTTCTCTTACATTCTCTCAGGAGTAGTTATGTGCTCCAAAAATAGAGTTGCATGGACACGGATATGATATTGGATATAGATACAACTATTTTTCAAGGCCCCTAATATGGATATGACTGGATATGCCATTCATACAAAACACATATACACATATATATAACACAATTTTATAAGCTATTAGAGCCAATTTCCATTACTTTAGAAGCAATCTAGACACATAATGCTACATATTTAGATATACTTTCATCATCAAAGAAAATATAAATATATTGATAGAATCCCATATATTCACTTTCATTTTTTATTTTTAAATAATTAAATATTTACATATATTTTATAATTGAAATAAATTAATAAAAAATACATATTTAAATTAATAAATATTTTTATATATATCTTTAATTAGAATAAATTAATAAAAAATTTCTATGTTTATATAAACATTTTAAATTTAATAAAATAAAATATAAATTTTAAACTTTTTAAATTTAATAAAATAAAAATATAAACATTTTATATTGAAATTTATATATGAAATTTATTAAATAATATATATATTATAAGAATTTTAAATTTAACAAAGAAAAATATAAAAATATAAATGTAAATTATAAATTATAAATATAAAGTATAAACTTATTACATAAAGCATGTCAACTATCATGAATGCCTTTTTATATTATTATAATATAAAGTATAAAGTATGTGACTGTCGTGAATGCCTTCTTGATAAGAATATAAAATATAAAGTATAAAGTATAAATTTAAAACAATATATATGCGAATGCCTTAATAATATAAAGTATGCAATATAAAGTTTCAAATGACATAAAATATGCCTTAATAATAATAAACCATACCTGCGAAGAACAAAGGCGATCCAGATGTTGCAGGCATGCAAAAAATGTCGTTTGAATTTGAGGATGAAATGAAACCAAACACATTTGAATTTGAGGATGAAATGGAGTTATGAATGGTGTTTGAAAATGCAGATGATACTAATTGCAAACAACTCAGAATATTCAGTGAATAGGAATCACAAGATGTAGTGGATGAAGGAAAAGCTCGATGAAGGATGAACTTTTACATCATATAACATTTTGAAAAATAACTAGCTGACCAGGGAACTCAGGATTTAATGACTTAGTCGATTGAAACCCTACATTTTTAACAAATGAAGATCAAAATACAGAAAAATATTTTTGAAGAGCTGTGTCCAGTAGAGTTAGGCATGGCTAGGGCAAGTGAGATTTTAGGGCACGGGAAGGTACGATATCCAAGCTGTACCCACCCCATACTGTACCCGGATCTATACCGGATACTTATGTATGTGTGCCCTATGCAGGGGGTACCTAACCTAAGTTTGTAACTCACTTACAACCCCACTTGGGTGGGTTAAGAGGTTCATTATAATATTATTTTCCCTTTTACAATATTTGCAACCTCCTTAAATAATATTACTAACTTTTGACCTCCTAGGACTCCTTAACAAAATTCAAATATTTAAACATAGTCTTTTGGAAGGAAACTCCTCTAGACCTTATTACATACACAAAAGGATCCTATTCAGTGGGCATCCATGCTAAAACACAAAAATGGAGCCCTTCATGAAATTTCACATCAAAATCGAAAACATACATTTTTAGGTTGCTAGATGCTCCTACATCAAAAGTTCATCCCATAGTAAACTTCTTCATTGTTTTCTTGATGTCTTTCTTGGACATGCAAGGATATGCCCAACATTGATAAAGAAATCATCATGTATAATATTGCTATTTTATCTAATGTGAAACCAGTTAAACAAAATATTCGAAGGATACACCTTAAGGTCACTTTATTAGTTCAAGAAGAAAGAGAAAAACTTTTTAGGTGTTTTATTTTCCTTTTTTTATCACATGTTGAAGATTTATTTCCTCAAGTGTGTTCATTCAATTATTCACTTGTGAAGTTCATTAATTTTCTATGGACCCTTTTTCATTAACTAATTAATTTCTTATCATTAAATTCACATTATATGTTTGTATGCATAATAAAAAAATATGTATATTAAAGCATCTATCTATATCAAAACATCAAACACACATTCAACATATCCCTACATCAACCTTTAAATCATCCATAATGAACATCCTTGATCAATAAATAAAATCATAACACATAAATTTATGTAGTAAAAAATCAATGTTTATGTATGTATGTATATATGTATGTAAAAAAATCATCAATAAATGTCTATCCACCATTACAACAAAATGTGGCATGTCTTTATATAATATCTAACCATGTGTCTCTAATCCATCTATTGGTATGGGTTGATCATATAGCATCTATGGTGATTCTGATACCTATGCAAGTGATTGTGTCGATGGGTGGTGCACTAATGTTCTTGACTTAATCTAAGTCATGGAGACCTTATAGATCACCTCTATATCCCTTATCTCAAGCCTTCTACCAAACCCCACTCTCTCTAAGTTTGCTAATCTTAGCCTTTAGGGCTTGTACTCCTGGGTACTCTAGATAGGGGTCTAGAGGCCCTACTATGGTGGTTACTATCATTAGTTAATCTATTTTTTCTTGTAATACATCTACCCTCACCCATGCCTAGTCTTGATCTACCATAGTACTCTCTAACATAGTCTTGTGCGATCTTACTTTAGTAGTGGCACTATCTACTTTCTCTAGATTCTATTCGTATGTAGCTCTCAAATAGAAAATGAGCTCAAATATATTGACATGGCATCTTCCTATGAGCCTCAATAAGTAGTTATCACACAGATCATGTAAATTTTAATTACAGGTAAACAGATGTGACAATTTGGTTTGGGATTGTGAAAATTCTATTGCAGCTACTGATTATTAATCTCCTATCTTATATAGATTATTTGACTACCAAAAATTAATTCACAACAAATATTGAAAAATAATACAGCTGCAACTTCACAAATAATCACGGAGATAAAAAAACAAAATATGCAAAATAATGAACACAATATTTTTGGACAAATTGTCCCTAGAAAAACCCCGAAGGGAAAACCAGTACTGCAGATGAGGAATTTTATTAAACTTCAACAAATCAAGAGATACATAAACTGCTTGCCTCTTACTGGTAGAGCTCTAGCAATATTCTCCTCTAAAAATTCTCCTCCCAATTTCTCCTGTAGAAATTCCACTACTATTGTCTCCAATGCTATCACTGCACCCTTTCTCTCACTACAAATCTATTTGCTATTACTACAAATTTATTTATTTGCTATCGCTGCAAATGTTTTTTAGATGTGTCCTCTCCAAATGCCCATTGATCCTCTTTTATAATCTTCTCATTGAAAACCAATGGCCATGATTTAATCTCAATCAATGGCTAAGATTAATTAGACTCTAACAAACCCTAATGTTTAGAAGTCTCTGGAGAAATCAATTTTCTAGGTATGGAGATGATTATTCTAGTTGTGTTTCTAGCCTCATAATCACCACCTAAGACTAGAACACCTATCCAAGCTACTTTAAAATTAACTCTCCCTCTTAGCAAGGAAGGTGTTCTACATAACACCCAACTTATCTCTAAAGAAGATGAATTTCACCTTCCCTAATGCCTTTGTCAAAATGTTTTCTACCTGCTGATCTGTAGGTATATATTGTAGTTGAACAATCCTCTACTATAAACAATCCCTGATGTCTATATGCTTAGACCTATCGTGAAACATTGGATTCTCAGATAATTTGATGCAACTCTTATTGTCACAGTGTATCACCATAGTCTGAACCCTTTGAGCAAACAAGGCTACCATCAACTTCTAAAGCCATATAGCCTCACACATTTCCATGCTAGCTGCTATGTATTATGCTTCTGTAGAACTCAGAGCCACAGACTTTTGCTTCCTGCTGTACCAAGAGACAACTCCTGATCCCAAACTAAAGCAGCACCCTGGAGTGTTTTTCCTATCCACTGTACTACCTGCCCAATCTGCATCAGTATAGCCTATCAACCTAATACCATCAGTTCAAGCATATCTGATCCCATACTTGATTATACCACACAAATACCACAACACATGCTTTGCTACTGTCCAATGCACTCTCTTTGGCTCAACCATGAACTGACTAAGAGAGTTTATTACAAAGGATATATCTAGCCCAGTGTTGACCAAATACATGAGAGATCCAATCAACTGCCTATATAAGGTGGGGTCTACATCCTTTTCCTTGGATGAGTCTACCTTTTTCCAATTCATGATCATAGGTGTAGACATGGCTCTGTAATCTTGCATCTCAAACCTCTTCAAGATTTCAATGCAATATTTCCCTTGTCCAAGGAAAATCTCTTCATCTATCTGCCACACTTCCATGCCTATAAAGTAGTTCATAAGCCCCAAATCCTTCATCTAGAACTCTACTGCAAGGTACCTCTTGGACTCCTCTATGAGCCCCAATGAACTTGTTGAAAACAAGTCATCCACATATAGAACAAGAATGAGAACTTCACCCCCAACCACCAAGTAGTAGAGGTTCGTATCCACCTCACTCTTCACAAAGCTCATTCCCTACAAGTATCTATCAATGCACTCATACCATGCCCTGGGAGCTTGCTTGAGTCCATATAAAGCTCTCTTCAATCTACACACATGGGTTTTACTATTGTGTGCTACAAAGCCCTCTGGTTGTTCTACGTATACCTCTTCTACCAATTCATCATTTAGAAATGATGTCTTGACATGCATTTGATGGATTTGCCATCCCATATGTGTTGCAAGTGAGATTACGGCTCATATAGAAGTATACCTAGCCACTGGAGTGAATGTCTCCTCATAGTCTATTCCCTCCTTCCGAGAGAACCCCTTGGCCATGAACCTTACCTTGTATTTCTTGATGCTACCATCTGCATCATTCTTAATCTTATAGATCTAGTGTGATCCAACCACTGCCCTATCTATCGGTCTAGGGACAACCTCCCACACATCATTCTGCACTATTGATGTATATTCCTCAACCATCGCCTCTTGCCACACCTATTGCTATGCGGCCTCCTAATAGCTGGAAGGCTCGCTATCTACTAACTGACTAACCAATGCCATATAGTCATTATACCTGGTTGGTTGTCTCCACTATCTACTACTCATCCTAGGAGCTCCCACAAACTCCTAAGAATCCCTATGTGTCTGTTGAACCTCATGGTTTCTACTGCCAACTGTAGAGGATGAAATATCAACCTCCATATCTTCTTGATGCATCTCTTAGATCTGTTGCATCTGTTGTTCCATATTCTATGAATTGTCAGCACCTGAGCTTGTGTTTGTGCTAGTAACTGTACTCGTGCTTCACTGCTCCTGTTCTGGTTGATTAATCCTTGGAGCTTCTATTGGCTACTCATTTTGATCATCTATTGGCAAGTCTCTAGACCTTCTAAATGCCTTGTCCTCCATGAACTTGACATCATACCTAACTATAATTCTCCTGGTCCCTGGAATAAATATTTGATATGCCTTTGAGGTTTCGCTGTACCCCACAAAGTAGCCTATCTCTGCATTCTGATCTAACTTGGAACATGTAGGTCCTGGAATGTGACAAAATGCTAAACTCCCAAATATCTTGAAGTGACCGACATCTGGCTTCTTCCCTGAGAATGCCTCCTCTGGTGTCATCTTGCCCAATACCTTATGTGGAACCCTGTTCTGTATGTATACTATTGTACTGCATGCCTCTACCCATAAGTAACATGGCATATCCTGGTCATACAACATAACCCTTACTACCTCTGATATAGAACGATTCTTCCTCTCAACAACCCCATTCTGCTACGAGTTGTAAAGAACGGTCCACTCTCTCTTGATTCCTACCTTGGTACAAAACTCCTGGAACTCTTTCCCTTTGTACCTACCTTCATTGTCTGACCGAAGAACCTTTACCTTCCTGCCTGTCAAATTCTCCACAAAAGCTTTGAACTCTTGGAAACGACTGAAAATCTCATCCTTGGTCTGCAAGAAGCATATCTAGGTCTTCTTGGAGAAATCATCAATAAAAGTAACAAAGTACTTGTATCCTCTAAGAGACTTTGTCGACATTGGTCCACATATATCTAAATGTACGAGATCAAGAACATCCTTGGATCTAGTGTCACTCCTTGAAAAAGCTACTTTCACAAACTTCTCCAATAAACATCCCTTAACATAGATCATCATGCTTTGTGCTCACCTCTGCAACACCTATCACTATCTCACGAAGCAACTTACGTGTTCCATGATGTATATGGCCCATCCTCCTATGCCATAGCTCTTCTTGATCTCTAGGATTACTATTGATCACTAGTGCCTTAAGAGTATCAAACTACAACCTATAAATTTAACCACTCCTAACTCCAATAGCTATGGGTGATTTCCAATCCTTATGCTCGATTAACACATGTGCCCCTCTAAAGAGTACATTGTAGCCTTTATCCTAAAGGATAGATACATAAATCAAATTCATACCTAAGCCTAGCACATGCAACACATCATGAATGGAAATTGGCTTGCCATTCTCCCTCTGAAATAGAATAGTCCCTCTCCCAACTGGATTGCACTTGGACTTATTCCCCATCTGAATCTGTAATCTGATGTCCTCTTCCTCATAACTAGAGAAGTACTCCCTAACTCCTGTCATATGAAATGATGCGCCACTGTCTATATACCAAACACCCTGTGAGGTTGAGCTAGTCAGGCAAGCTATGAGTGCAAACTCATCCTCCATTCTACTAGAAAGCTCATCTACACTTGTTGAAGTTGTCGTTTCCTTCTTGCCTTTCTTTTCATTTTTCTTCCTTTGTGGGCAATCGTTGACATCGTGGCCAAACTCATGACAGCCATAACATTTGATCTTAAACAAGTCCTTCTTCTTCTCACTTTTTGGATTTGATCCTTTGCTAGACCCCTTCTTCGCTTTCCCTTTTCCTACTAGGGCAACATTTTCTTGTTCCACCTCACTTTTCTGACTCTTATTGTTGGTTCCATTGACAAGACTTAGTCTAAGCTCCTCTTGAGTGAAGTCACTCCATAGTTGATCGCAACTTGGTAGGGTGTCTCGCCCATTAATAACCTAAACAAAGACATCCCACTGCTTAGTAAACCCATTTAGGGCTATCCGTACTAGCTCATCATCATCTGGTTTATCTCTAATGGCTGCTAACTCATCCTTAACAAGTCTAAGTCTGGTGAGTTAACTTGTAACGTCTTCTCCCTTGTTCATTTGGGTATTCCTCAACTTTTCTCTGAGAATCAGCTTGCAGTTAGTGGTAACATTCTCGTACAAATTCAGAATGGCATCCCACATCATCTTCACTGTATCTAACTCTGCAATATGTGGAACAATATGATCCTTAACACCATCAAGAATCAGTGTCCTTGCCTTGGCATCTTCCTTCTTATATGCTAAGAGCTGTGTTGCATCTATAGGTATAGGTACAACAGTGGTCACATATTCCTTGATACCATTCTCTTCCAGCAATAAAGAAATTCTAGCTTTCCAAACACCAAAATTTGAGGCTCCATCTAATCTGTCCTGATCTCTTAAACCTACTGAGGCCATCTCAAAAGAAAAAATAATAATAATTTTGAAGAGGTCAAATTAGGTTTTATAAACCCCAGATTTATTTATTTATTAATTTTTTCTTTCTCCCTGTACCTATACTGAGCCTTTTCTACCCTCAGATCTACTCTGATACCATGTGAAAATTCTATTGCAGCTACTAATTATTAATCTCCTATCTTATATAGATTATTTGACTGCCAAAAATTAATTCATAGCCAATATTGAAAATAATACAGATGCAACTTCACAAATAATCACGGAGATAGAAAAAACAAAATATGCAAAATAATGAACACAATATTTTTGGACAAATTGTCCCTAGAAAAACTTCGAAGGGACAAATCAAGAGATACATAAACTGCTTGCCTCTTACTGGCAGAGCTTCAGCAATATTCTCCTCCAGAAATTCTTCTCCCAATTTCTTTTGTAGAAATTCTATTACTGCTGTCTCCAACGCTATCACTGCGACCTTGCTCTCACTACAAATCTATTCGCTATTACTGTAAATTTATTAATTTTCTATTGCTGCAAATGTTTTTCAAATGTGTCATCTCCAAATGCCCATTGATCCTCTTTTATAATCTTCTCATTGAAAACCAATGGCCATGATTTAATCTCAATCAATGGCTAAGATTAATTAGACTCTAACAAACCCTAATGTCTAGAAGTCTTTGGAGAAATCAATTTTCTAGGTATGGAGATAATTATTCCAGTTGTGTTTCTAGCCTCGTAATCACCACCTGAGACTATAACACCTGTCCGAACTACTTTAAAATTAACAGGGATTAGCTCTCAAATAGAAAATGGGCTCAAATATATTGACATGACATCTTCCTATGATCCTTAATAAGTAGTTATCACATAAATCATCATGTAAACTTTAATTACAGGTAAAAAGATGCTACAATTTGGTTTGGGATTGATTTTTATTAAGATAGCCTTGGTTAGAATTAACGTGCATGACATAAAAAGAGTGTTGAAGGATTTTGGAAGCAATATCATTTTCTCTAATGGGTTAAGAGATCCATGGTGCAGTGGAGGGTAAGCGAATGTTCTTCTGAGATTTCATGCCCATTAATCTTTGCATTATTCTTTTACCTTGTTGCCAATTTAGTTAATTAGCCATGTTGCGAATGAAATTTCAGTGTCTTGGAGAATATTTCTGAAACCATTGTAGCTATCCCTACTGAATAGGCTAAGTTGGTTTAGAATGTTTTTTATTTATTTTTTCAATCAAATAGAAATAGTATTATCTTATTAAGAATTGAATGTCACGCAGGAACACATTGTCAAGACGTTGGTCGAAGTGCTAGTGACGATCCAGTCTGGCTGAAAGAGCAACGACGAAAAGAGATAATGATCATCCAACAGTGGATTAACGATTATAAAAACTAATTTGAATTGTTTATCCCATCCAACAATGTCTTCTCCATTTAATAAATTCGTTTAGAAGTGATTATCGGAGCTCTATTATGAGAATGAAGCGTCTAATATAATCACCCAATCTAAATGAATATCCTTTAAAATTAATATCCAATCTAAAAAAACATAAAGGAACTTTAACTTGAAATTGTTGTTGCATTGTGTATATGAGAACATTTATTATGCAAAGGATCATATTTACACATTAGAAAGAATGAAATTCAAATTTATTTTTTAATTTGTATTCACCTTAGTTTTGTTAATAAATATTTTGTTTTTGGGTTATTATTAGATAGACAATATAATGATATTGAGTACATAATGGAATATTTAATATTAGGGAAATAGTTAAATATATCGTTAGGGGAAAGAGGGTAATTATAATAATATTTTTCCCTTACGTATTAGGGGTAAGAGTGTGGAATGGGTTGCGGTTCGTTTTAAGGGATAGGAAGTTGGGAAGAAAATATAAATTTATAAATCTTAACTTTTAGCTTTCATGAGGCCAAAAGGAGAAATTAGTTATTCTATCTATATAATGATTGCATACATATTTTGCTAGTCCTACATTGATGAAATGATGAAAGTGTTTGTACACCATACAAGGGATACATGTTTGAATAGAAAACATAGATATGACCTATGTACAAATTTGAGGACAACATAGTAGGTAAATTGAAAATGACTCTCCCAATTGGAATCCACCACTTGAGAGTCCCATAGATCAAATTTGTGTTTCACTTAATAGTGATAAGAAAAAAATCTTTACATTTCATCACCATTTTAATTTTTTTAGAGCTTAATAGAGACCTTATTTAAATGATTGAAAGATGATGATGTTAAAGAGAATATTTTTAATTTTGATGGATAGATATGATATGTGTGAACAATTACATTTCTACTTTCTTGTTGTTTACCCTATGCATATGTATCAGTTTATTTTCTCAATGCAAATGTCTAGAGGAAGTCAAACATGACCATGTATTCACAATATAGTAATTTTTTAATTATATATTCCATTGTAGGGATCAATGTCAAATTATTATAGTATAAAAATATTTTTAATGTATTTTATATCTATAATGTCCTATGTAAATTCATCCATGGCTTTTCTTTTAAAATTGGTTGTGATAGTGGTGGACATGAAATGTTCAATTACATGTACAAGGATTATAAATAAATAGGAGTATAAAAATGGAATTAAAAAATAGGTATCCAAGTATATGATAGAAAGAGGTGATGTTAAGAATTATGTACTAGGAGGGTTACCAAAAATTTAGGATGTAGGGGTTGAAATGAAATTATATTATTTTAGATTCTATGATCACAAGTGATATATGACAAGTTTGTTAAGTGAAGTTAATCTCATACTAAACTTCTTCATCATTTTCTTGATGTCTTTCTTAAACATGCAATGATATGCCAGACATTGATAAAGAAATCATGTATATAATATTGCTCTTATCTAATGTGAAATGAGTTAAACAAAATATTCAAAGGGTACACCCTAAGATCACTTTGTTAGTTCAAGTAGAAAGAGAAAAAATTTTAATGTGTTTTATTTTCCTTTTTGTTCTCACATGTTAATATTTATTTCTTCAAGTGTGTTCATTCAATTATACTCTTCTAAAGTTCATTAATTTTCTATGCACCCTTTTCTTTTTCATTAATTAATTAGTTTCTTATCATTCTTTTTAATAAAAAGGGTGGAAAACACCCAGACATATATTAATTTCTTATCATTATTTACATTATATGTTTGTATGCATAATATAAAAAATTATGTCTATTAAAACATCCATCTATATCAAAAAATCAAACACACATTCAACATATCCCTACATCAACCTTTAAATCATCCATAATGAACATCTTTTATTAAAAAAAAAAATCATAACACATTAATCTGTGTAGTCAAAAATCAATGTGTCTATATATGTATGTATGTGTGTGCGTAAAAATCATCAAATAAAAAATCTATCCACCATTACAACAAAATGTGGTCTATCTTTATATAATATCCAACCATGGGTCGATCCTCTAGCATCTATGGTGCTTGTGATCCCTGTGCAAGTGATTGTGTCCATGGGTGTTGCACTAATGTTCCTAACTTAATTTAAGGCATGGAGACCTTATAGATCACCTCTATATCGCTTAGCTCAAAGGAATAAGAAGATAAATGCAAATACACTTGATACCTTCAACTTCAAACCAAGTCCTCCACACTTGATAGAATGGAGTAGATGCACCCTAAACTACTAGCTTTGTTCTCCATGATAGACAAGATTGATTTGTTGGTTGCTCATAATTTATGTAGCATGACATTACTATCTTGTGTGATCATAATGGCTTCAGTGAGAATAGGTTTATAAATTTTTGATGATGGAGAGATAAGGATTTGATTTTTTCTTTATTTGATCAAAAGAGGAAATAAATCGAGAAGAGAAGATAAGATTTGAAAAGATAGAAGGGATTTGATTTTAGTTTTTAAAAATGAAATAAATCTAGAAAATGATGAAAGGATAATTGATAAGTTTATCTAATTAATTTGATACACATGAGTTTAATTTAGGAAATAAATTGAGAAGAAGATGTGATTTGGATTAATTAAATAAATATTTGATTTAATTGATTAATATATGATTTATGATTTAGTTAATTATATACTTATAGATTATTTAATTAACATATAGAAAAAAGAATAAATTAATTAAATAATCATAAATTATTTAATTAATACTAAGAAGTGGGAAAATTTACTTAATGAACTTAATTAATAACTATTTAATTAATGTGGAAGAATAATGAAGACGGATGAATTTAATTAAATAATTAAAATTATTTAATTAATGTGAAAGTATAGAAAATGGATAATTAAGCTAGGAAGTAAGGTGAATTTCAAGTGTCTACACAAGGTACATAGAAACAACTTCCTACATTGATCTAATGAGGAAAGGTTTATGCAAATTTTTATCTCTTATAGTTATAGTTTAAGATATACATTAATAGAAAGGTAATAATAACATCCGAATTCAAATACAAAGCTCACAACACAAGATATATGTGGGGAAAACCCTTTTGAGTGAAAAAACCCCACTCCAAAACATGCATAATGTATTATCGAATCAAAGGATAATTACAACACACTTGCAATGCAAGTTCTTCTAGGAGTACACAAATGTCGAATAGTTTAGTAATCTTGACAGCATAAAGGTACCTACATATGAACCATACCACTCCAACTCCAAGTATAAGGAGTTGGAGGTAGCTTCTAGAGAAAGCCACAAACAATTTTTGTCCAAATCCACATGGCCCAAATTCCAAGGCTATAAAGCATGCAAATGACACTTGTCTAAGATTCCCTTTCATCTGTTACAACCCTCCATTCTTGGAAACCCTAAAGTTTCCCAAAATAGGTATGGCATATGCTCTTACACACCTTACAATGTCACAGAATCTATAATCTATGACAACTCTTATAGCTGTAAGAAAATTTGTCATTTAACCGACTAACAATAGCATTTTCCTCTTACAAATCTATCATAGTCAAACTTGGTCACCTACTTTAAACTCCATGCAAAGATGCCACATGAAACATGTCACACCTATCATAGAATCTCTATTTTCAACTCTTACATGTCATAGATTTTGTCATAGAAATCTATCATAACTTACATATCATAGAGTCTATCATAACTCATGACATATGACCACAAGGTGTTGACACATCACAAAAATTTCTACCACAAAATGGGATGCCTACCTCCTCATATGAGGACAAAAATACATCTAGTGACCTTCCATTTAGGATAACACATCACTGTGCCAACTCCCACAAAGTGACAAAATAAGATTTACATAAAAAATACAATTTTAGGAAAAAATAAATAAATACAAAATTAAGAACTTCCAAAGGTTGAGACACCTCAATTGCCAATAGATTCCCACCCCAACTATATACTATCTTATGCTCCTTCATCTTTCTAATGCAATGCACTAGCCTAGAGTGCAATGGTGAGCCTAACATGCAAGGGTGACCCACACTAGTGTGTCCTAATTTTTGGCCTAAGTGGGACACTAAAATTAGCATTTTTAACCAAATTTTCACTTTTTGTCACTTATAGTAAGGAAATTGTAAATTATTTGAAGATAATATTGATTTTTAAGATTTTATGTGTAGATTTTAAATATATTTTTTAATTAAAAATAATTTGTCTCATTTTTAAGAATTTCTTAATAACTTGTTTCCTATACTTTATAATATTTTTAATGAGTGATATTTGTTCCATAATGCTTTTTTTTTTTTTAAATAAGATAAATTCATAATCTCTAAAACATAGACCATTAACACTAATATCTAGTGTATGCAATATTTCTAATAATTTTTGTTGCATATTTTTTATTATGAATTTTTTAGTTAAGCTTTAAACTATACTTTAGAGTAATTCTACTCCATAACACATAATTTTTTTATATATTCAAATTAATTATTTTTTTATCTGAAACAAGGACATCAACACATAGTGCACACATATTTTTAGAATTTGTTTCCATGTCCTTTTAATTTTTCCACATGCATCAAATGTAGATCTTTGTTATTTGGTAAAATACATATGCTCACTAGAAAGTAGAAAATATATAGATTTTAATCAAATATATTGGAAATTATACTATTTGATAAGGCCACTATAAGAGATACTAACCTACAAAATCTCATTTCATGATGATTCTATTTGATAGTCCAACCCTTTTTATAAAAAATAAATTTCTTCTAAAAACTCTATGAGTAGTAGGAGGATGATATCAAAGGGACCTTCAAATGACGGACCTATGAATGAAGGTTTTACCTTCATTCGAAGTTCCCTTTATAAAGCATTTAAATTTTTTGTCAATTAGGATTGCACCCTAGCTAAGTTAGACTTAACTCTCTTTTTGAAACATGGAAACATTCTCAAGCTATGGGTAACTTATGATGAGAATGAATCTCCAGAGAGGGTTGGTTCCCTTGGCAGATCACCTAGACTAAAATGATTTATCGGAGCAAAAGGATAGAAAGGTAACATGAAATGGAATCCTAAACCTAAAGGGTGATGCACCAGAACTTCATGGATCTATTCACTAATTTGACTCACAATCTACTTCACAAAGCCTTTTATCCTCACAATTTCACTGAAGGAATGCAATACATAAGTGATTTTCATGAAAGTTTTAAAACTAGAGGTTTGCATGAAGGACAAATAGATATCACAACTTCAACCCACTAACCAGATTAAACATAACACACAACCTGTATTACATGAAACTTTTGCACACAGATTCACAGCAATGAAACATAACAAAGGACCTAATTTTATGATCACAATCAAATATCAAACCAATACTGTAAACATGAGACAAAATGTGAAATAGGAATATTCTATTGCTTTATTGAAGATGAAAGGCATATGTAAAAGTGGAGGATTTGAGTACAAATCAAGGCTTACAGAACTTTTTATAGTCTGCAAGAAAGAGAAGCAAATTTGAATTGCATAAACTAAGTCTCTTCCCCCTATATATAGCCAAAATAACTTTCTAAAAACCAAGCCAACTATCTATCCAAGAAAAGGAAACCTAAGTTCCATTTTCGAGCCAAGTGGAAAAGCCACAAAAAGAGGTCTAAAAATTGATCCAAACCAAGTAATAAAAGGTGGAAACTTTCCCTCCCAAGTGGGCCCACCTAAAAAAACTCAAAAAATCAAACTCTAACTGGCTGAAACTGAAATAGAAACTTTAGTTTGCCCAGTTTTTTCCTATTTTGCCCAAGGAACTCAACCTTAATGTTATCAATCAGATATATGTACCCTATGCTAAGCTATGGACTTAGCTATCTATTGACACATGGGAACACTTCTAGGCCTGTGGGTTGCCTAAACTTGGAGTGAACCTCTAGAGTGAGCTGGTTCTCCTGATAATTTTTTCTAATCTAAATAATTTTAGAGGGAAAAGGGAGAGGATGAACTAAAATGAAAACTAACTTAAATAGAAAAACAACTTCTAAATTTTAATCTATCTGAGAGTTCTACCCACAAACAACCACTTAAACACAAAAACTCTCACAACCTCACTTGGAACACACAATTCAAAAATACTTTGTATGAAGGTTCAATTTGAACACAATCATACAACCTGAATCATATAAACAATTTGCACAACACTTTCACAATAATGAGATATGACAAAGGATAAATTATTCATTATCACAATGATACATCAAGTCAATATTGTAATTATGAGACGAAAGAAGTGAAATAGAAGGGTTTTGCTGTATTAGACTGGAAGGAGTGCATGAAAATATGACAAAAATAAGTCAAAAATAAATCTACAAACTCACTTCTTGTGCTCAAGAGAGAAGAAACAATAATCTCCAACTTCCTGAGAAAGAGCTAGCTTTCTCCAATATATGCCTATCCAAAGATCTCAAAAAAGAAAAGCTAGAAAAGATCCTAATAATAGCCATGCAAATCCATTTTTGAGCTCCTAAAAAAAGCCAAAAAAATGAGCCTCCAAAATTCCTCCAAGATGCTTCCAAAACTCTCCAAGAGATCTCCAAGGTGGTCCCACCAAAAAACAAGCTTTGTCTACCCAGAAAAAACTCTAATTTTGTCCATATTTGCCCCAAAAGAAAGCAAACTCAAAAAAGAAGATATTGTTTGCTTTATTTTGTTTTAATTGTACTAATAATGAATATTTAAAAGCAACTTATAGATACATTGCTTTAAATATCATTTTACAATGATTGTAGTTTTAATTCCTGATTTGTCTCCATTCAATTTTTGCAAAAAATTACAAGGCTTCAATTTCTCCAAGTACAAGCATATACATAGTTAAAAAAAAACTATATTGCCTACCCTCCAAATGATATGCAAAAAATATATCTAAGGGCATATGAGGTTTTAAAAAGGGACTTTAAGGCATGCCTTCCATGTGATTTTGTAAATAATGCTAAGGCATATGATATATGCATTCATCTTCAAAGGGGACTAAAAGAGTTTTTAAGGCATAAAGTCTTAGCATTGAATATGTGAAAGAGGACCCTAAGCATTTGACATCATCTAAGTCTTGAGATAGTCATTCGACATGGTGAATATCACACCTCATGGGTATTAGTAAGGCATTTTGAATTAATTCAAATGTGATAAAAATATCACAAAAGAATTAGGGTACTTGGAACCCTAAAGGAAAAGAGACTTTGCCCTAGAATCTTGGGCTCATTTTCACTTTGAACTTTTGAGAGATGGCTCTCTGCATTCGTCGACACCATGCTAGGGTTTGTGGTGAAAAATCCTTTGATTCTGCAGTTACATTACATTCTCTATGAATATTCATGTAGGAATGTGAAGGTAACCTCCTTTGTGACAAAAATTGAGCTATTTGATTGATTTCTTTTTTTATCTCTAAGATAAAATTGGCTTCTCAAGCCACGGCTGTGCATTTTTTGATGCCACCTTTGCACTCTGTATGATTTTCTTATCACTACACTACATTTCTATACCATGGGCCACCATAAATGACTAGGGTTTGAAGAAAACCCTCAGCTCTCTCTATAGATTTTGATGGATTTCTAAAGATTCTTATTCATATTTTGAAAGGAGATGATGTGGTAAGACCCTTCTGCATATTATCAATCCATTTTCCCATTTATGAGATATATCTCTGGTTTTTATGGCCACAACCTCTATATTTTCTCTGATAAATTTGTTATCTCTTTACCCTTCTATCGATACACTTGTGTTTGAGGCCACCATTGTTGATTGGGTCGAGTTCCATTTGAGAGCAAAATGTAAGCAAAAGAAGGAAAAAACCCTCGACTCTGTATATCAATCAAGGTGAGTTTTGGTTCTCGAACCCTATATCATTTGTATCTCAACATTTTCATATGATACGACATGTAGAGGCCATGACTCTCTTTCTGTCTGTAGTTTGTATACTGGGGCTACGGCCATATACATACTCATTTTCACTATATTGAAGCACGACTATGTTTCCATTCTGAGCAGTTTCAAAATGAAACACTAAATGAGTTTGAGGAAAAGAGTTTTATCTTTTCATTTCTTTCTGTATATGCCTCTTACAAAAATTCAAAGTGGGTTTAAGCCGTGAGAACAAAGTTCTTCTTTTCTACAGGCCATGGCTAGGCTTTAATTTGAGAATTTCTTGCTTGAATAGATTCAAAATCTTCACATTCTTTTATGTATTTGTCATTCTTTTGTAGAAGCATTTGGCTCTATAATATACACAATATAAACCCTAACTTCCATTTACAATATGCAAATCTATGTGTATCTTGTCTTCTATGACGAAAAAAATATCTTTGGCTGTTACTTTGTTGGCACAAAATGACTTCCTCCATTCATTTTCAATATGAGATCACACTATTCTTTACATTTGTGAAACTTAATTTGGCACTATATAGGGCTATGGGCTCCATATGCCTTCATTTCTCATTTGTATTAGCATTTGTAACCTGTTCATTGTTATTGATTGCTTTCATGATAGTTGCACCTCCATGATACTTCATTTGATAGATGTGATACTTTTACTCCTCTGCATTCAGTTGAACAATCAAACCTCATCTAAGACATGGCATATTACTTGACATATTGCTGCAACTATAACTTGTGATATACTTTTCACTAGCATTAAACTTGTTATGAGTTTGCATAATATTGTCACTTCATCTTAATGTCAACATGCAAACAACATGAAATCTCTTTGCACCATATAACTGTGACAATATTTAATGACTTCATTTTATTGATAATGCTATTATGAATTCCCTATGAATGTCACTTGTTGACTGCAACACTGTATCTATGTGAAAGCTAAAGAATAAGTTAAATACATGTTGCTTTGATTAGTATCTCCTGTAGATGCATGTCGTACTGAAACTTCATAACAAAACACTTTTTCTTGCTATTCTGGACAGATGTATACATTCTATGCTCAAAAAATGTCTAAGCATTTGATAGATGGTTCATTCATATGCCTTCAAGCACACTGTATCCTTACACCTACAACTATATATGTCATTGAAGTTCCATTATTTGGCTATGATGAAGTATAACAGATGGAATACATGTTATCTTCTTGTATTCTTTCTCCTAGATATTTGGCTTCATTATTAATCTTGCTACCCCATTTGTATTGTATAATGATGACATGTTGTTTTATCATGTATATGATAGTCCCTTTCTTACATCTGCCTCAGCTGCATGTAATCATTATGAAAGATGTATAAGCCTATCAATGTCTTTATTTTGTTTCAGACATTATTGAGCAGTTCTGAATGAGCTCAATGTTCACTTATAACTCTCACTTCAGTCTGTTTGAACTGATAACCATAAATGGATAGTGAGCCTGAAGTTCTCACACTCAGTTAATGCAATAGGACAATATGTCTTTATTTCCATGTGTATACTTGTTTTCCATCCCCTCCTAAGAATAAGGGGCAGCATGCTGGGTTCAACCCTTGTGGGAGTCCACTTTACACCACATACTAAAATGATCTTCAAAATAGCAACGTACTTCTTATACACCTACACATGAAACAAACGTGTTAGTTTAAAAAACATTGAAGCTGAATGATTGTCTCATTTTCAATCTCTCTTGTCCATGAATGATATATATGTATCTAATTCAATATATCACAAATAGTGTATTATGTTTCTACATAATGAATCTCATGGGGTATTCCATATCTTGAGCTCTAACAAAATCTTCTTTATTCCATGCTAAATCATCAAGTGTTGAGAACCAAAGAGCATTTGCAACAAACATCAACTCAACCAGATCCCAAAAGGTAATGATAGATATGCTCTATCTCATTTACTTCATTTCTTCAATTGATTAGATGCATAGTATACTTTCTATTATCTATTGATTTAGATATTCAATCTATTCCCACGGTTTGTGTGGGACATTTGATCTATCATGTTTTCATTCAATGTAATGTTTATTTCTTTTATGTATCTCATTTGTAAAATGAATAATCATTGTAGTGAAATGAAACAACTCATCCGTCATGTAACTTTCTGCAATGCAAATGAGTGATCAACTGAATCTTTTCCTTCTATCATAACAATGAATACTGAAGTCTTCATGTGCCTTAAACTATGCAAAATAATCATAGCAAAAAAATGTTAAAACTTTCAACCTAAAATGAACTTGTTGTACCATCTCTACCAATTTGAGTTGTAGGCAAAAAATGGTAACATTTCTGGCAACTTTTGCTATATGCTTGCTTGTTAAGCATCAGGGTCAGTTGCCTTAAGCTATCCATTGGACATTGAATCATACTCTGCTCATCTTAAACTCATAATTTAACATTGAAACTTAGCACTTCAACCACTCCAAACAACAGGAAAAAACAAAACCAAACCAAACTAAAACCAAACTTGAAGGCCCTAGTGGCCAAAAAACATGTGTAGCAACACTTAGGGAAACAAAACTACTAAAAAGAAACATGCATGAAGCACTTATTAACTGAAAACACTAACTCTACCCTACTCTAACCAGCCAAAGAAGCTGATCAAACAAACTCATTCACTGGCTCAAGAAAATAACTACCCTTCCTCTACAGTCTATGATACTCCATAAGCTTGTTAGTCAGCCAAAAAGGTTGGAGAACAATGAAATCTCTAGCAAATTGCTGCAATACCTTTTTGAGAAGGAAAATGTAGTCACTACCCACCCAACTTGTTTTATGAACTAACCAAATGAGCAAGTAGACTGAGAGTGCTCAACTTGATACCCTCCTTGATGATCTGACTCGATGTCAATATGAGGCTGCTCCTTTTTGTTGACTTCCAACCTAGCCAGATACCTAATAGGACACCCCCTTGATAGCTTTAAACTAGAGAAAAAGTAGTTTGAATGATTAGAAATAACAACATCACCTTTGCTTTGCATGATAGCCTGCCATGTTGCTTCTTCCTTTATAGTCAATGGGCCATCTTCCTCTGCCAGGGTTTCCAATAGCTCATCAAAGCTATTAAGAGTTGAACTAGGCTCAAAATACTCATTTTTCCTCAAGGAGGTACACTCTGAAATAGGAGTCTCTTCTTCCATGAGTGAAGGTAAATGTTCAAATAATGAACTAGCCTCTTTCAACAAGCCATCCATTTGCATATCAACTTCAAGTTGCTCTATGAAATAGAAGGGCAGCTACTACAACTAGTCAAGATCAGGCTGCTGGTTAGATTGCTCTATAACCAGTGACTTATTCATGAATACAACTATTTCCACTTTTTTCTTTTGCTATTCCAAGTAACCTTCCTCCATAAATGCTGGCATAACCTCTAAATGTGAGCAGAAAAGTTCAATTTTAGCTTGAAAAAGGTCCTCCTCAAGCTCTCGATCATTCAAATAAAGACTGCTTTCACATATCTGCTCTTGGATCAACACATTATTTGAATGGTCCTCATTGCTATGGTGGTCAAAACTTGATATAGCCATGCCATTTTCACTTTCACACTCAAAGTTAGGAAGCTCATCAAACAAATTAACTAGAAACTGAGGTTCAACACCAATTTCTTGCACATTATCTAAGTCCGCAACAGAGACCTTAAGCAAATTTTCTTCACAATTTTCCTAATTTTTTAAAGAAAAGGGGGTGTCTTTTACCTCATCATAGCTTCCAGCCAGTTGTGTAAGTTCCATGATAGGCTTACGTGCTCTTCTTCTTGATCCAAGACCCTATTGTCAGATTGCTTGGCTTCAATCAACAACTCCTTGTATTGTTGAGGATCCTCTTACTGCTCTAAAACTATTGTCTTTGGTATAAGCATGTTTTCTTCATCTAGCTAAACAAAACAATGTAACTAATTTAACAAAGAAATAGATTCCTCCTCCTCATGCAGTGTTTTCTCTAATAAAACTTGGGCATTCTGTCTTTACAACCGAAGACTTTTGCTCTGCAACCTCTGTACCCTGCATTGATTTATCTTATAAAAAAGCATTTGAATTTTTTTTAAATGAATCAAAATGAAAAGGATTTAGTGTTAGGTTTAAACCAACATCCATTGCATATGCATCATGCTCATAATTAGCTAGGGATGTAACACAAACAACCACAACCTCTCCATGTGAATCAACCTCTTGCACTACATGATTTTTTGAAAAAAATTTATCATCTTTTACAAAACAAGGAAGCTCTTTAGTGCAAACACTGAAAGATTCATCATGAGAAGTCTTTTTTTGTTTGATCTTCTTCTGCTCTAACCAATATTGCTCCATAGCTATATCCAATAAATTTACATTTCTAACTTCCTTCATGGTGAATGGGTCTTTTTGTAAGACAATAGGTTCATCCTTATAAAGGCAAATAGTGACAGAACAATCAGATTTATCTGGTTGGGAAACTTGGGGAGTTTCTTGAGTTTCTCAGAGGAAAAGAGGCTTTTCAAGTGGCTGGTGTGCAACTACAGTAGGTTGAACATGATTATTTTCCTCAACTTGCAAGGAGTGAGGGCTTCTAAAACTAGGTATTTTAAGCTTAAGAGGTTGGCTTGAGCAATCAAGGACTTTATTTTGCTTAAAACTTAGAATGTCAGCAGTAAGAGGCTCATTTTGTCTAAAACTTAGAAATTTATACTTATGCATCTCTTCTTGAGTCAGCTGTTTTGGAATGGTAGGAGCTTATTGGGCTTGAGCAAGAAAAAACTTTGTTTGTGCAACTGCCTCCCTCTCAAGATTCTCTTCAAACTGTCTCTTTCGTGCCTCCAACTCCTAGTTAGAATTAAAGGTCTCACAGGGTTGTTGTTCCTATTGTTGGAGATAAGCTTGGTGATCTAACTCTTGCTGCTACAAATTAAACTTTTCATGTCCTTCCTTGAAATTCCCCTTCTTGTTGGTACTGATAACCCTTTATGCTTGCAATCTCTTGCTCAAACTATGTTCTTTGTGCCTATACCTCCTGCTCATGAAGATAGGCTTGATAATCCAGCTCCTCCTGGTGCTGATTATACTCACATTGCATCTTAATATCCTCTATTTGCTTGTTGAAGTCCATCAAGATGTCTTTAAGCTCCTTAATTTTAGAATTTTGAAGTTGATTGGAAGATTGGGCAGGAATGGGTATGCGGTAAGAATCCTAAGTATTTGGACTAAAACAGGCATTATGGTTGCTTGTATATGGCTAGTAAGGAGGCTGAGCAGGGGCTGGTGGGTGGCAATTATATTGTGCATGTTGATTTTAGAAAGCGATGGGATTAGAAACAACAACATAGGTGGTCTGATATGGAAATGGATAAGTGGTATTTTCATAATATGGGGGTAGGTATACATGTTGGCTATGAAACGTTGACATTTCTACTCATGTAAAAGCTAGAAAATGGAATGAATAAATGATTTTTGTAATATACCAACACTTAATCATACCGAAACGAGTAGATTTGAACTCAGAGTTGCCAAATGTGTTTGATTTTCTTCCACTAAAGGCTGAGATCACTGATACACACACCGAATATCAGCATATATGAACATATTATTGGACTAGAATAGTCCAATCTGTCCCACTATTGTTTCCATAAGTTGAATGCACTAGTTTTGCATGTAAGACCAGAAAGAACAGAGTAGCTAGGTATATTATATGAAACCTCCGAAGGCTGGAACACTGCTGTATATACCAGAACAACAGCTTAAAATTTGAAAAACTTTTTCGAAAACAAGTTTCAGAGTCCCACTGGGTGTGCCAAAAATTGTTATCAATAAGATATGATCCCTATGATAAGCTATGGACTTGGCTATCTGTTGACACATGGGAACACTCCTAAACCTGTGGGTTGCCTAAACTCGGAGTGAACCTCCAGAGTGAGCTAGTTCTCCTGATGATTTTTTCTAATCTAAATAATTTCAGAGGGAAAAGGGAGAGGATGACTGAAATGAAAACTAACTTAAACAAAAAAAACAACTACTAAATTTTAATCTATCCGAGAGTTCTACCCACAAACAACCCCTTAAACACAAAAGCTCTCACAACCTCACTTGGAACACACAATTCAAAAATACTTTGTATGAAGGTTCAATTTGAACACGATCATACAACTTGAATCATATGAACAATTGGCACAACACTTTCACAATAATGAGATATGACAAAGGATAAATTATTCATTATCACAATGAGACATCAAGTCAATATTGTAATTATGAGGCAAAAGAAGTGAAATAGAAGGGTTGTGTTGTATTAGACTTGAAGGAGTACACAAAAATCTAACAAATCTGAATCAACAATAAGTCTACAAACTCTCTACCTGTGCTCAAGAGAGAAGAAACAATAATCTCCAACTTCCTGAGAAAGAGCTACTTTTCTCCAATATATGACTGTCCAAAGATCTCAAAAAAGAAAAGCTGGAAAAGCTCCTAATAATAGCCATGCAAATCCATTTTTGAGCTCCTCAGAAAAGCCAAAAAATGAGCCTCCAGAATGCCTCCAAGATGCCTCCAAAACTCCCCAAGAGCTCTCCAAGGTGGTCCCACCAAAAAACAAGCCACCAAAAAATAAGCTTTGTCTGCCCAGAAAAAAACTCTAATTTTGTCCATATCTGCCCCAAAAGAAAGCAAACTCAAAAAAGAAGATATTGTTTTCTTTATTTTGTTTTAACTACACTAATAATGAATATTTAAAAGAAAGTTATAGATACATTGCTTTAAATATCATTTTACAATGATTGCAGTTTTAATTCCTTATTTGTCTCCATTCGATTTTTGCAAAAAATTACAAGGCTTCAATTTAGCCAAGTACAGGCATATAGATAGTTAAAAAAAAAATTATACTGCCTACCCTCAAAATGATTTGAAAAAATAATATCTAAGGGCATATGTGGTTTCAAAAAGGACCTTTAAGGCATGCCTTCCATGTGATTTTGTAAATAATGCTAAGGCATATGATATGTGCATTTATCTTCAATGGGGACTAAAAGAGTTTTTAAGGCATAAAGCCTTAGCATTGAATATGTGAAAGGGGACCCTAAGAATTTGACATCATCTAAGTCTTGAGATAGTCATTCAACATGGTGAATAACACACCTCATGGGTATTAGTAAGGCATTTTGAATTAATTCAAATGTGCTAAAAATATCACAAAAGAATTAGGGCACTTGGAACCTTAAAGCAAAAGAGACTTTGCCCTAGAATCTTAGGCTCATTTTCACTTTGAACTTTTAAGAGATGGCTCTCTGAATCCGTCGAGACGATGCTAGGTTTTGTGGAAAAAAACCCTTCGATCATGTTGTTACAATGCGTTCTCTGTGAAGATTCCTGTAGGAATGTGGAGGTAACCTCCTTGTGACAAAAATTGAGCTATTTGATTGATTTCTTTTTTTGATCTCTGAGATAAAATTAGCTTCTCAAGCCATGACTGTGCATTTTCTGATGCCACCTTTGTTCTTTGTATGATTTTCTTGTGACCACACTGTGTTTCTATACCATGGGCTACCATGAACGACTAGGGTTTGAAGAAAACCCTTAACTCTCTCTACAGATTTTGATGGATTTCTAAAGATTCTTATTCAAATTTTGAAAGGAGATGATGTGGTAAGACCCTTATACATATTATCAATCCATTTTCCCATTTTTGAGATATATCTCTAATTTTTATGGCTATGACCTCTATATTTTCTCTGATACATTTGTTCTCTATTTACCCCTTTGTCGATACATTTGTGTCTGAGGCCACCATTGTTGACTAGATTTATTGGGAATTAAGGTTGTTGGATCTAGGGCATACAACTGAGAGGGGGGGGTGAATCAGTTGTATAGAACTTGTTCTATTTCAAACACTTTATTCTCTGTTGTTAGTTAGCAGCATCTCAAATAATCATTCATGGTAGCATAATACATAAACACAAGAGTAGATAAGCATCAACACATTGAACACCAAGATTTTGACGTGGAAAACCCGGTTAAGGGAAAAAACCACGGGGTGATTAACCCAAGAATTATTCTCTGTTAGAAGAATAAGAAAAAATGAATGGCACATGCCAATAAGGGCTCACTGCCCGAGCACACTGCTCACAAAGAGGCCCACTGCCTACAAGGAGACACACTGTCTACAGAGTGATAAAAATCACAGTCTTGAACTGGAGAATGACATCTCTACCATGTCCGGATCAGTTCCAATTAAGCCCAACAATCTCTGCTCTGCCTTTCGCACCTTTCTTCGCTACACCATGCTCATCCACATGCCACACTCTGAAATGAATTCACAAATCATTATTTATACAAGACATCGACTTAGGAACAAGCATCTAAGTCGGCAAACAACCATAGGAGTATCCGCAAGATGAATAACACATCCGGTCGGCTATCACAAGAACATTCGCAGGATGAACAACTCATCCGGTCGGCTAAACAGAGCAATAACTTCATCCGGAAGAGTAACTTCAGTTCCGGGCTCTACCATCAATGCGGACCAACAACACAACCTAAACATGATTCAAGAACCTTCACAAGTCTGTCTGAATGTCCGGATACATCCGCACTTTCTCTGCTTACTGGGATCTCTTGTCTTCCTCATCCGGAACTTCAAGAACACAGTCTGTCGCCACTGTCATAATGCAGGAGGTACTTCCGGACCTCCAAATCACACACAAATCAGGATGACACATCACAAGGACATCTCAAACACTCCTTCCAATCCGCAGATTATGATAATACAATTCCGGACCTCACCGGACCTTTTTGTGATCCTCTGTTACCTCCGGATACTTGCCGGACCCGGTTCTATATCGGCAGCCATAACTCCTTCAGATCTTCATGCGGACCTCTGAAATCTTAACTGTAGCATCTCAAGATTCATATCTACTAACCCTTTAATCCGCATCCTCCGGTTCTCAACCTATACAGTATATTTACCTTCTTCTCATCACTGTTCTTCACTGTTCCTGACTGAGGCTAATTTTCTCAATATCCTCAGCATAAAGCTCATCAAATCCTTCTTGTCAGTGCAGTATGAGTATGTTGACATCAATGACAACACTGGCTCACCTCATACTTGCCAACAATCTCCCCCTTTGTCATTGATGGCAACATATGATGTGAAAAACCATCAAGACAAGAACTTCTCTTTTCTGTCACAGCTCCCCCTATCAACAACAACTCTTCACATGTCTTCCTTTGCTGCTCCCCCTTTGATCATCAACCACTTGTTTTTCACATGTCTTCTCTCCCCCTTTGACATCAATGGCAAAGGGCTCATACTTGCAACTCTCATGCATCAGGATAATACCAGCTGCTCCCCCTTAGTTGCAGCTCCCCATTAGTCCGGATCACAAGATATGACTGTGATAGCCACCGGACTGATGCACATCAGTGCATCTTAGTTCATCACCGGAGGGGCCATGACCCCTAACTTCTCCCGGAGATATTCAAAAGAGTCCTTGGGAAGAGGTTTTGTAAAGATATCTGCAATCTGATCCTTGGAGGGAACATACTCCAATCTGACTTCTTCCTTGTTTACTTGTTCTCTCAAAAAGTGAAATTTGATAGATATGTGCTTAGTCTTAGAATGCAATACCGGATTCTTGGAAATATTAATTGCACTTGAATTATCACAGAAAATTGTAATAGGCTCCTCATATTCAACTTTCATGTCTCTTAGCATCTGCTTCATCCACAAGATTTGAGTGCAACTACCTGCTGCTGCAATGTATTCTGCTTCAGTTGTAGACAGAGATATTGCATCTTGTTTCTTGCTTAGCCAAGAAACCAATCTCTTCCCCAAAAAGAATGCTCCACCACTAGTGCTCTTCCGGTCATCCACATCTCCTGCCCAATCTGCATCTGTGTAAGCATGAAGAGAGAAATCCGGATCTCTAGGATACCATAGACCATACTCAACTGTCCCTTTCAAGTATCTAAAAATTCTTTTGATTGCCATAACATGAGATTCTCTAGGATCAGCCTGGAATCTTGCCACAAGACCAACAGCTTGCATTATATCTGGTCTAGTTTGAGTGAGATACAACAATCCACCAATCATTGATCTATACTTTGTCTGATCTGCCTTTGGAGAATCATCATCTTTGCTTAACTTACATCCGGTTGCCATAGGAGTGTTCATAGGCTTTGAGTCTTCCATACCAAATTTCTTTAACAATTCTTTCACATATTTGGTCTGAGAAATGAAGATCCCTTCTTTTGTTTGAGTAATTTGCAGACCCAAGAAGAAATTCATTTCACCAAGCATAGACATTTCAAACTCACTTTTCATCTGATTTGCAAAAGTTTTACACATACTATCTCTTCCTCCAAAAATGATATCATCCACAAACACTTCAACAATCAGAATGTTTTCATGATCAATTTTGAAATATAAGTTGCTGTCAGCAGTACCTTTGTTGAATCCAATCTGCACAAGATGCTTATCCAACCTTTCATACCATGCTCTTGGGGCTTGCTTCAATCCATACAAAGCTTTCTTCAACTTGCAGACCATATCATTATTATCAGACAATTGAAATCCATCCGGTTGTTCAATGTAGACTTCTTCTTCCAGATCACCATTTAAGAAGGCAGACTTGACATCCATCTGATATACCTTGAAATCTTTGAAGGCAGCAAATGCAAGAAGTAATCTGACTGCTTCAATTCTTGCTACCGGAGCAAAAGTCTCTTCAAAGTCAATTCCTTCTATTTGAGAGTAGCCTTTGCAGACCAATCTAGCTTTGTTTCTGATTACTTCACCAGCTTCATTTAGTTTGTTCCGGAAGACCCACTTGGTTCCAATTACATTCCTGTCTCTAGGTCTGGGAACAAGATCCCAAGTATGATTTTTCTCAATTTGCATCAGTTCATCTTCCATTGCTTTGGTCCAATTTTCATCATTGCAGGCTTCATTTATTGTTTTAGGTTCAATCCTTGAAATCAGACAACATTCATTCTGATCTTGAGCAATATTCCTTCTAGTTTGTACACCTTTGCTTCTGTCACCTATGATCTGATCTTCAGAGTGATTCAGTTTTACATACCTTGGAATTTTGGGAGTATCCAGTACTGCTGTTTCTTGATCAGGCTCATTTAAACCTAACTCTTCTTCCTGATTTACCGGATCAGGCTGACTCTGTTTCACCGGAGAGGATTGAGTTCCTTGAACACTATCTTGGTCATCTTCATCAAATTCATAAAATCTTGAAGGCTTCTCAATTCCTTCATCAACCTTTACATTGGTGCTTTCTATCATCTTCCTCAATCTCTTATTGTAACACCGATATGCTTTGCTTTGAGTGGAGTAGCCCAAGAAAATTCCTTCATCACTTCTAGCATCAAACTTTCCTAGATCTTCATCTCTTTTAATATAACACTTGCTACCAAATACCCTGAAATATTTCACAGTAGGAGTGATGCCAAACCAAAGTTCATAGGGGGTCTTACCGGTGTTGTTTCTGATTTGAACTCGATTGAGAGTGTAGACTGCAGTGCTGATAGCTTCTTTCCAAAACATTTGAGGAACATTTGCTTCCAACATCATTGTCCTAGCAGCTTCCTGGATGGTCCGGTTCTTTCTCTCAACTACTCCATTCTGCTGTGGAGTCTTAGGAGCAGACAACTGTCTCCTTATACCCTGTTTCTCACAAAAGTCAATGGATTCACCAGATGTAAATTCACCACCTCTATCAGACCTTAGACACTTTAGTTTCAATCCGGTTTGATTCTCCACCATAGCTTTGAAGATTTTGAACTTCTCAAAAGCTTCTGATTTTTCTTTTAGAAAGGTAACCCACATCATCCGGGAATGATCATCAATTAACAACATGAAATATCTATCACCTTGCAGACTCTTGATTCTTGTCGGACCACATAGATCAGTATGTACTAATTCCAACAATCCGGTAGAAGACTGATCTTTGCTTTTAAAAGAGACTCTGCTTTGTTTGCCTAACTGACATTCTTTACACACACTGTTTGTAGGTTTTATCAACTTTGGAAGATCTCTCACAGCCTGAGTATTGCTTATTTTGATGATGTTATCAAAATTTACATGACACATTCTTCTATGCCATAACCAACTCTGATCAATTTGAACAAACAAACAACTTTTATTTGAACCAACCAGATGAAAGATGTTACCTCTTGTCTGAGTACTGGATGCAATTTCAGTTCCGGAGCTTGTAAAGATTCTGCATTTTCCATTCTTGAACCGGAGATCATAGCCTTTGTCCACTAACTGACCAACACTGAGAAGATTGTGCTTCAATCCTTCAACATATAGTACATTACCTGTTTTGCTCTTACCATCAAAGGAAATAGTTCCCCTACCTCTGATTCTGCCAGCAGAATTGTCACCAAACTTTACCATTCCTCCTTCATATCTTTCCAAGTCTAAGAACTTATTCTTGTCACCAGTCATATGGTGAGAGCATCCACTGTCAATAACCCAATCATCCTTTTCTTCCACTTGAGTAGCCAAGGCTTTTTCAACAACTTTGTGATTGACAGATTCAGAGAGCAAGGAATCTTCTTCCTTGATGGCTATAAACACCCACTCATTTCCGGATTTGCTTCCTGGATCTGATTCATCATCTGTTACTCCTTCATTGTCATCTTCTTCATGAACATAATAGCAATTCTTTTGAAACCTTTGTCTGTGAGTATTAGATCTTGCAGATCTCTCCGGACATCTTGAGGCAAAATGACCAATCTTATTGCAGTTAAAACACTTAAAGGGTAGTTTTCCTTCATACTTACCGGATCCTCTTGGCAGTCTCTTTGCAATGAGGGCTTCAAGTTGAGCTGTTTCTGCTTCTTCTTCTTCCATGTCTCTTCTTGCTTGATCATACCATGACATTTTCCTTGATGAGTTTTCACCCGGATCAAATCTCTGTTTGCCTTTCACATAGGCACTGGCTTTAAAAGCAGACTCAGTCTTGGGTGGATCATCTCCAAACTCGGTCATTTCAAATGCAGCTAGTTTGCCAGCCAATTGTTCTCTTGTGACAGTTGTGTGGGCTCTGAATTCATCAATGGCAGCAACTTTGATTTTGTAGGCAGCAGGAAGGGATCTTAGGATTTTGCAGACAATCTCATTTTCATCTAGAGTTCCACCAGCATTTCTGATTCCACATACCAGCTCATTTACTCTTGGCATAAAGGTAGTAATGTTTTCATCATCTCTCATTTTCAATCTTTCAAATTTCCCTTTCAGACTTTGCAACCTTGCACTTTTGACAAACTCATCTCCTTCATACAGAAGTTCCAGTTTAGTTAGGATCTCATATGCAGTTGGTAGGTCAATGACATTCGAGAGATCTGAGTCATTCAATGCGCTTAGAAGAGCTTCCTTGGTCCGCAGATTGTTTTCAGCTTCTGTGGTTTCATCAGGAGTTGTCAGACCACCTTGTGGGGGTATATATGGTTTTGAAATCATAGCCAAGTATGCTTTTCCCATACATTCCAAATGACACTTCATGCGACCTTTCCAGAGAGTGAAGTTGGTTCCATCGAACTTCGGACTATCCTTCTTGTATGATGACATCCTGGATCACCTCAAGCGGTTAAGCTCCTATCAGAGGAACTCAGCTCTGATACCAATTGTTGGATCTAGGGCATACAACTGAGAGGGGGGGGTGAATCAGTTGTATAGAACTTGTTCTATTTCAAACACTTTATTCTCTGTTGTTAGTTAGCAGCATCTCAAATAATCATTCATGGTAGCATAATACATAAACACAAGAGTAGATAAGCATCAACACATTGAACACCAAGATTTTGACGTGGAAAACCTGGTTAAGGGAAAAAACCATGGGGTGATTAACCCAAGAATTATTCTCTGTTAGAAGAATAAGAAAAAATGAATGGCACATGCCAATAAGGGCTCACTGCCCGAGCACACTGCTCACAAAGAGGCCCACTGCCTACAAGGAGACACACTGTCTACAGAGTGATAAAAATCACAGTCTTGAACTGGAGAATGACATCTCTACCATGTCCGGATCAGTTCCAATTAAGCCCAACAATCTCTGCTCTGCCTTTCGCACCTTTCTTCGCTACACCATGCTCATCCACATGCCACACTCTGAAATGAATTCACAAATCATTATTTATACAAGACATCGACTTAGGAACAAGCATCTAAGTCGGCAAACAACCATAGGAGTATCCGCAAGATGAATAACACATCCGGTCGGCTATCACAAGAACATTCGCAGGATGAACAACTCATCCGGTCGGCTAAACAGAGCAATAACTTCATCCGGAAGAGTAACTTCAGTTCCGGGCTCTACCATCAATGCGGACCAACAACACAACCTAAACATGATTCAAGAACCTTCACAAGTCTGTCTGAATGTCCGGATACATCCGCACTTTCTCTGCTTACTGGGATCTCTTGTCTTCCTCATCCGGAACTTCAAGAACACAGTCTGTCGCCACTGTCATAATGCAGGAGGTACTTCCGGACCTCCAAATCACACACAAATCAGGATGACACATCACAAGGACATCTCAAACACTCCTTCCAATCCGCAGATTATGATAATACAATTCCGGACCTCACCGGACCTTTTTGTGATCCTCTGTTACCTCCGGATACTTGCCGGACCCGGTTCTATACCGGCAGCCATAACTCCTTCAGATCTTCATGCGGACCTCTGAAATCTTAACTGTAGCATCTCAAGATTCATATCTACTAACCCTTTAATCCGCATCCTCCGGTTCTCAACCTATACAGTATATTTACCTTCTTCTCATCACTGTTCTTCACTGTTCCTGACTGAGGCTAATTTTCTCAATATCCTCAGCATAAAGCTCATCAAATCCTTCTTGTCAGTGCAGTATGAGTATGTTGACATCAATGACAACACTGGCTCACCTCATACTTGCCAACAAAGGTGTCTCAACCTTGGTAATTCCTTGTATTAATTCATTGTATTTATTTATTTATTACCTATTATTGTAATTAGGATGCAAATCCTCATTGTCATCTTGTGGGAGTTGGCACAATTATGTGTCATCCTGCGTGGAAGGTGACCACATGTAAATTTGTCCTCACATAAGGAGATAGGAGTCCCACTTAGTGGTAGGAATATCTTGCCATGTGTCGGCATCTTGGATAGTGTGTAAGGGAATATTGACCAAAACGGTTATGACATATTCATATGACAAATCTATGCTACGCAAGAGTCGTAAATGGAAGATTCTATGATAGGTGAAGACATGTGTCACAATGCATCTTGGAAGAAGGCATTTTTGGGTACCCCAAGGAGAACTATGACATGTTGTAAGAGAATATGCTATTTTTAGCATGTATATGGTAGATTATCTTACAACTATAAGATATGATAGCTATGACAGATTCTATGATAGTTGTATGGCTCGTAAGAGTATCTGTCATTGCCCAACTTGGGAATAGGTGACCTCTTTTGGATGGGGTGATTTGAAAAGTGTCATGAACATCCTACAATGTTGAACAAGTGTCCACAGGCATGGATTTTGGGCCATGAGGCCATGTTGGATGCCCATCTCAAGATGGACTCATTTTTGCCTTGTATCTTCTATATAAATAGGTGCTTTTGAAAAGAGATGTAGTATGTGATTGATAGGTATTGTAATGCTGCCAGATTGTCTCTAGATACAAGTGTTAAAGACTCCTAAGAACTTGCAATCCAAGTGTATTGTAAACCATTACAGTTTTGATAATACATTATACAGGTTTTGGAGTGTGGGGTTTTTCACACGATAAGGGTTTTCCCCATGTTATATCTTGTCTCTCTCTTCTTCTGTCTTACATTCTTGTATTTTTTATTGCTGCAATATCTCCATTGTTGTGTTAAACATTCTATAATTGTAAAGGTTAAAAAATATTTATACTCCTCTCTCCTCATTAGATTAGTGTAGGAAGCGATTTCCGTACACCTAGCTTACTTTCATTTGGTATCAAAGCTTGATCACCTTTGGTCCTAGTTGTTAGGTAGGGATTTTTTGAGATAATCTTAAGTTGAGTAGGAGCTTTGTGTAGAGTATTCTATAATCTTGATTGTATTAAGGAGATGGTAGGCACATCAGGAAGATTAGAAGTGGAGAAATTCAATGGCACAAATTTTGAGTTATGGGAACTTAAGATGGAAGACATGCTTGTTGATCGAGACCTATGGGAAACCATATCTAGTATAAAACCAATCGCAATGGCACAAGTTTTGGGATCTCAAATATTGAAAGGCTAAGGGTCTCAAAAGACTCGATCTAGCTGATTCTGTCCTATTGAATGTCCATGTGGAGAAGACCATGAAAGATCTTTACAAGAAGTTGGGTGATGTTTATCAGGCAAAATCCCTAGTGAACAAGCTTTTTCTGAGAAAGAAGTTGTATTCTCTAAGGATGGAGGATGGAGGATCTATTGTAGATCACCTGAATTCTTTCAACATGTTAGTTGCACAATTGACATTTGTTGGTGTGAAGATGGAGGAGGAGGATCACTATATGACTTTGCTTTGCTCTTTGCCGGACTCATGGGAGCACCACATCCACTTTCAAAATGGATGAAGTGGTATCTTCATTGTTATCTGAAGAAATGCGGAGAAAGTATTCGAAAGTAGCCAAAGAGGCTCTTGCGGTTCATGGAAGACCCAAGGAGAAAGGGAAAAAGAAGGACAAGAAACCTGAGAAGGGTAGATCCAAATCCTGCAGGAGATCTAAATCTCCTAGAAATTCTAAGGCTCTCTATTGGAACTGTGGCAACACTAGGCATTTCTGAAAGGAATGCAAAGAGGAAAAGAAAAAGATGAAGAAAAATACCCTAGATTCAGATTCTGACAAGTCACAAGATGATGGTGATGCCTTCATCGCAGCCCTGGCCACCCATGCATCTGATGATGTGTGGTTGATAGATTCTGGTGCATCATTCCACATGACCTCACATCGAAGCTGGTTCACAAAGTATGAAGAGTTCGATGGTGGAAGAGTGTACCTGGGTGATGGTTCTCATCTGAAGATTATTGGTTATGGAAGAGTCTCAATCTGATTCCCTGATGGGTGAGTGAAGGGGATCACTGGGGTTATGCACATCCCAATCTTGGCACGGAACCTGCTTTTTGTAAGTATGTTGAATGATGCAGGTGTACAGGTTGTCTTTTCGAAGGATGGATGCAAGATGACTAGAGGATCTATGGTGCTTGCGAAGGGTACTTAGAGAAGTACTCTATTTCAACTGGAGGCATGCACTTCATAGTGCAATAGTTCTTCTAACTCAAAGAAAAGAGCTATAGTCACTTCATCCCCACCGTCAGAACAAGCAGTGAAGAAATCTATTGTAATAAATTATGATGGTAGTGCATCTTGTGTACCCAAGGGTGCTCATGCTTTAGAAGTTAAGCTTCCTACTGAAAAGACTATGTTATGGCATATGAGATTTGGCCACATTGGTGAGAAGGGTCTTAGAACCCTAAAAAATAAAAACATCGTTGAGGGGTTAAATGATTATAATCTTGATTTCAACTTTTACGAACATTGTATATATGGAAAGCAAAATCATGTTCAATTTTACTCTAGTTCTCACAAGTCTTCTGGTGTACTGGACCTTATTCATTTTGATGTGTTTGGTCCTGTTAGTGTTCCTTTGATTTCTAAATCTATATATTTTGTATCTTTCATAGATGATTATAGTATCAGGACATGGATTTATTTTCTCAGAAGCAAGACTAAAGTCTTTAGTTGGTTCAAAGAGTTTAAATCTTTTTTTGAGAATCAAACTAGTAAAAAGATTAAGTGTTTGAGAACTGACAACAGTGGTGAGTTTTATATGGTAGAGTTTGATAAGTTCTGTAAAGAGCAAGGGATTGAAAGACATAAGACAACTCCATACACCTGTTGTGTGGTTACACAACATGCCCCATTTTGTCTTAACAAAATAGGGACCCAACTTTTCTTTCTTCTTTGTCTTGTTTGTTTTCTGCTTTGGGTAGTTTGGTAAAATTAGGTGGTGCATGTAACCTTATGAGAAGGTGGATTTGTCAGCGTGATGAGGTCAGTTGTCAGATTTAGTAGTTCACATTATTAACGTCATGGTTAGAAAGTACACAAATTTCCAAAAATCTCTAAGGGAAGAGAGTTATGTTGAGTCAAAGTTTGGTCAAACTTGATATACCGTGTAGGGGGGTCATATTTCAAACATCAGTCATCTTAGAAAAGATCACCCTGATATAGGATTATCACCTGATAATTACCCAATGCGCAATGTGCAGATGTCAACTTTAAGTAAGAGCCAATATCTACCTATCAAATGACTTCAGTTATCCTGCAGGGGTTCATATTTTTAACATTAGTCATCTTACAAATATCACCCTCTTCCCATATATCACCTTATGTCAATATGACAGTGATGTCATCTAATTCCAATGAATGAAAGAAATCACGATGATGATGACGTCATTGTTCCATCTATCCACGGGAGGGGTATATATCTGATGTCCATCATATTCTTCAATATGACGGTGACATCATTAAAGCATAATGATTAAACAATGTCACTAACATAATGATTTCACCCCGATCTTTTCCGAGGGGGTCATGGGGGGTCATATTTTGCGCAACTCCTAATCTTAATTTTGTGACCTGATATACACATGGTCAAACCTTGACTATATCACCTGATCCTTTGCATCCAGTTTTGCCGCTCAAAGGTGGGGCAGGGTCATTTTCCCCAGAGGGGGTCATATTTTGAATATCCCCTAATATTTCGAAGATCACCCCCCCTTGTTTCTTGACATTAAATGCAATTAAATGTGGTAGATGAATTCCCGCCCAATTACAAATGCAAATTAAACACATGGCAGCATCTACAGATTCCTTGTAGATGATCAACATATTTGTTCAAGACAACGCATTTTTACCCTAATTTTTCTAATTGAGATGCTTTAAAGGTAAAATTCTAAGGTAATTTTCATTTACCTTGCGATAAATCAAGAAATTATAGAGCTTCAAAGAAGTCAAACCCTCGAACAACTACCTGCTAATGGATTGGATCCTTTAATGTAATGGAACGGGTGATCTTAATCTTCTATTTCCCTTATCCATAATTAGTCATCTAACCCAGGAGGAAAGCATTGTCAGGTAAGTAACTATAAACTTGCCTGTTGTCGCTATCTGTGTTTTCAAGTAGAGTATTTGTTCTTGCTGGTGGTCTGGCTTTGTGATAATACATATCATGATGAAGTGAGGAATAATATACAGAGTGCACATGATATAGGAGTACATGATGTTGTAGAAACGCATGTGGACACTGTAGGGTAAAACATATCATGTTTATTACAGAAAGCCATGGCAAATCTCAGGAGGAATAGGTCCAAGGCGGAGTTCCTTAAGCCCATGTTTGTTCAGCATGAGGGGGTGCAGTTTAAGTATGGAGTTATTGGTTATACACACCAAGGAGATATGGACCTGACAGTATGGTCGACAAGATTGGATCATGATAAGGACAATCCCATTCTGGATGGGGTATATGTCTCAGGTATGTGGCATGTAGCTAGTTTTTCGTATGCTATGGATGCCACAGAGCTGGTGGTAGAATGTGCAAGAAATTATAACCCTGAAACCAGACAGGTGGAGAAGCATGGGAGGATATATGCAGACTTCTCAGTCAAGGGCATTACCGCCACTTTCAATCTGCCAATTGGGAAGAAGGTAGTGAGTGTGGACCTGCGTAAGTTGGAAACAAGGTATAATAATAAGAAGAAAAATGCAAGGAAGAGGATATACCAATGGAGGTCAAAGAGCAACACCAATGCCACCTCAGCCAAATTACCTGTGCATCTGTACAAGTTTGATTTTGATAATGAATACCAATATATGATTGCCCTAGTGAGCAGGATGACAGGAAGACCTCATGCTAGAAATTTCAAGAACTAGATGTTTGGGATCATCTAGATGGTCTTATATGTAGACAACAAGACATTATGGGCTAAGATCATTAGTGATGCACTGGATGAGGGAAAGAGGGATTCAAAGGACAACCTCTTATGTTGCCAAGATACCCCACTGATGGGGTTGTCTTGATGGAATTTTTTAGGCAGGTATCTACAATAGTTGAAGCCTACAAGGTATACAAGAAGATACCTCTAGTTTTATTTCCAATATCTATGGGTTGGTACATGTGCTTAGATTCAGAGAGCATAAAACATGTCATCGGGGGGCTAAAATTGATGTATTTACAACCACTTCCCCTAGCCAGATCATATGATCCTTATGGCAGGATGCAGAAGATACTAGGAAAACTGATACATCAAAAGCATCTAGAAGATTTCTGGACCAATTGTGATGATGAGGCTAAGGTGAGAAGAAGGAAATACCAAAGACTCACCTTGAGTCAAATAAAAACCTTTGACTACATCCTGATGCCAGTGCAGCTGCATAAGGATGATGGAAAAATCATGTCCAATGAATATGAGGACAAAAAGGTGTATAATGATACCATATCTGCCCCAAACCTTACACACCAGGAAGATATATCTTTAGATCAACTGACAAGTGGGGTGATCCAACGAACCCAGGCCTGGGTAGATGAGGAGATATCTAGATTGAAGAAAAGGGGTGTTGCCCTTACAGTTGATAACAAGAAGAGGTAGGAAGTATCTGATGAGGAATATGATGATTTCCTCAATGAAAAGAGAAAATCCAATGGGGAAAGATTGCCCACAGAAAAATAAAGAAAAGGTCCCCCTAAGGGTAAGAAAAGTGAAGATGAACCAAAGGGGGTCATAATAGAAAGGATTGCCGCATCATCTGCAAGTGCATCTACATCATCTCAAGGTGGCCAAGTTGGTTAGAGGCAAGGGCTTATCTGAGCAGCTTGCTGAAAGTGTAGAGCTTAATCAAGAACGTGAAGAAGACACTAAAATGGTGTTGAATAATAATGAACCAGCCACTGTACACTAGATTCAATCATTTCAGATTGGTCTATTAAAAATAATATTTTCTTGAATACTTCTTCTAACTATTACCCATAGGGTAATGGGCAGGCCGAATCTACCAATAAAAATCTGACAAGGATCATCAAGAAGACTATTGAAGACAACCAAAGAACATGGCACAAGAAACTAAAGCTGGCTCTTTGGGCTAACAGAATTACACCTAAGAGAGCTATTGGTTGTTCTCCATATGTACTTACTTATGGTAAAGAGGCTTGGTTACATATTTCAGTTGAATTGCCTACATTGACCTTCATCAAAGAATTTGAGCTGCTAGAGGAACAACCTTTAGTAGTCAAGCTAGCTCAGCTCATGGAGCTTGAAGAAACAAGGAAAGAGGCCTTAAAAATGCTTGATATGCATCAAACTCAAATGAAAAATGCATTTGATAAGAGCGAAAGACCAAAGAACTTTAATTTTTGTGATTTGGTGTTCACATGTCCAATGAACTTAGGAGAAGACCTAGAAAACATTCCAAATTTGATGCAATTTGGGATGGGCCTTATGTTATCACAGAGTGCAAAGAAAATAATGCATTTCGGCTGTCCAAGTTAAGTGGAGAGATGTTGTCTATCCTAGTTAATGGGATCCACCTCAAGTATTGCTTCTGAAGATAAGAACTTCTTTTGTATATAGTAGAGTAGTATTGTAGTTAATAAGTGCTCATGCACATTTGCTTCCAGCATTTTGTTCTGGCCATTAGGGCCTAATAGTTTGCTTTTAGTTGAGTTTGTTTTCAGTTTTTCTATTGTTGTTTAGATTTTTGGAGAGCTGAATTGTAGTGTTTTCTAAGTTGAGAAGGGCAGAGTTTGACTCAATGCCCAATGGATGTTCAAGGCAACTGATGAAATGCTTAGCAGGCAAGCATATAGAAAAAGTTTCTAGAAATGTTACCATTTTTTACCATAGCTCAAAATTGGCTTAGCAGATGTGACAAATTCATTTTTCAAGTAAGGGATAACATTTTTCTATTGTGACTTAGTTGCATAGTTATTATGTTTCAGTGTTAGATGTAGTTCAGTTGTTCAAAAAGGAGAAAAAGATTTTAGATCATTCATTGCATTACAAAACATTCAACAGAGATAAGTATTTCAATCACTACAATGATTATTCACTTACAAAGTTGAAATATATAAGAGAGTAAGCATTGCATTGAAAGAAATAATGACATATCAGATGTCTCACACAAGCCGTGGGTTATAGCTAAACATATGTAGATATAAAGAAAATAATATGGATCTAATGATGAGAAATGAGAGACAGCCATCATTGCCTTGGGGTTGTCGATCTTCAAAGTTGCCTCACATCTTGCTCCTGATCTCAACATGAACTTGAAAAAAATGTGGAGGGTCCTATTAGAGCTTTAGTGATGAAAATCCTTTATCCATCAGAAGAGGCATAATACTTTGTTTATAGTGCATTGATCAAATGAACATCATCCATGTGTAGAAGGAACTGAGAAAGAATCATCATCCATGTGTAGAAGGAACTAAGAAAGAATCAATCATGGGATTTCATTGTTTCATTCTAATCTACTTGTTTCATGTGTAGGTATAGGACAAGTCATGTAGCTAATTGAAGACATTCAACATGTGGTGTCAAGTGGGCTCCCACAAGGGTTGAGCCTAGCATGCTACTTCCCCTTAATCTTAGAAGAGATGAATGGAAAAAGAAAGAATCATTATTCACATTTACATGACAAATTGAAGGAATAATAAAAGTAATCAGATGCATCAGTTTATGTTCCAGAACATAGTCATGATTACAGTTCAAGTAATGAAATGCAACCATGGAAATAAACTGAACTATAAAGTGGACTACATTTAATGCACATGGCAGTTGTAATCATTACTTCAGTTGACATTAGAAAAATGACATTCACAGGCATTTCATAGTGTGCATCAGAGAAGTATGGAACAAAAAGTACATTTCATCATTTGAATGTCAGAGGTTGCCAATAGAGATATCATGTAGTAGTGTCTAATTGTTGGCTCACAAAGAAATATCAAAAATAGATATAATTTTTATACATGATCTAAGTAATCTGAAAGTGCAAGTGGACAACAAAACATGGAACAACATATGCTATCATTTCCCTTTCATGTTGAAGTAAGTCTCAACTGAGTGGACAAAGATGCTAGGAAAGATTTATCCATATTTGTGAGGAGAGAAAAGAATCATTATATGCTATCAGGAGAGGAACCTCCTGCAATGATATAATGAATAATGATGAAATAACAGAAATAGCAGAAACACAGAAGGAATTTCACAAGCCACTTTGAGGGGGCAAACTCCTTTGAGAAAGCTCAATACAATAAATTCATGGATGCCTTCATTAGCCTCAACACGTACTTATATACTAAGTCTAATCTAAACAACTATTACTTCCAATGAATGTGGGATAATATAATATACTTACGGGATGACTTACAAAGCATATGCCTTCAACAACAATATACTAACAAAGTATAGAGAAGGGTTAAACACGGCTTCCTAACATCCCCTTCCTCTTAGAAAAGCTTTGTCCTCAAAGCTTAAAATGTGGAAATTGTTGCAGAATCTGAAGGAGTGGTTCCCATGTAGCATCCTTTGGTTGCATTTTGTGCCACTAAATTAATACCTCTATGATGGATCAAGAGTGAAGCTGACGAGTACGCCTATCAAGGATTGCCTCCATCTCTGAAATGATGGATCCTTTGTTATCTAGTTTTGGTAAAATAGTTTGTGCTTTGATGTTGGTGCCAGGAACTTTATTTAGACAAGAGACATGAAATACTGGATGAACACAGGAAGAAGGAGGAAGCTCCAATTTATAAGCAACTGACCTAATCTTCTAAAGAACCTTATATGGCCCATAGAACTTTTCAGCCAACTTATGATGCCCTTTGATTTTTAGGGATGATTGCTTGTATGGTTGTAGATGAAGAAAAACCAAATCACCTACTTGAAAAGTGTGCTCAGAATGGTGCTGATCAGCTTGTTGTTTCATTCGATTTCTTGCCAAGTGAAGATTGTCCTACAAGATGCGAAGAATCTGATCTCAAGTTTGGAGAACCATGTCAACTGCCTAAATTGGTGAACTGTTGGGGGTGTATGGAAGGAGTGCTGGTGGTGCCTGACCATAGACTACTTCATATGGAGTCATTTTAGATGCATTGTGGTAGGAGGTATTGTACCACCATTCAGTGAGAGGGGGCCACTTTGCCCACTAATGCTGTTGTTCTGAGGTGAAGCAATGAAGATAAGTTTCCAAACATTTGTTGATAATTTTAGTTTGACCATTTGTTTATGGGTGATACCCCAAACTCATCTTGAGTTTGGTGCTAGTGTGTTGAAATAGTTCTGTCCAAAAATGACTGGTGAAAGTTGCATCACGACCGGAGACAATGGAAGAAGGGATGCCATGAGAACAGAATATTTGGTCAATTTAAATTTGTGAGACTGAGGTGGCAATATAGGGATGGCTAAGTGCACAAAAATGGCTATATTTGGAGAGGGAATCAACTACAACCAAGATCACTGTCTTCCCTCTAGATTTAGGGATTCCCTCAATGAAATCCATAGAAATATCTATCCAAATCCATCTAGGGATGGGTAAGGGTTTGATAAATCCAAGAAGGAGTGTTATTTCACCCTTGTTGCATTGGTAGGAATCACATCCAACCACCATCTATTGAATTGCCCTTTTCATCCCCTTCCAAAAGAAGTTACGTTGTGCCCGCTCATAAGTTTCGAGGAACCCAGAGTGCCCTACCAATGGAGAAGTATGGAGATCATTGAAGATAACCTGTTGAAGATCCGTACTCTGGGGAAGCACCAGATGACCGTTGTATCTCAGAGAAGCACCATCCCAAGAGTAATGTAGTACAGGAGAAGGGTTATTGGCCAACTATTAGATGATTTGAGATAATGAAGAGTCATTGACATAGCCCTCCTAGATAGATTCTAACCAATTTGGAACAGGCATAGAAATAGCTAAAAGAGAAGCTTGGTCATCAAATGTGCAAGAAAGGGCATCCACCACAATATTGTCCTTACCTTCTTGTAAGTGATCTCATAGTCATAACCCATGAGTTTGGTAACCCTTTTCTATTATGCTGGGGATGAGACCCATTGTTCCAGGAAATACTTCAGACTCTGGTGATCAGTCTTGATGCAGAAATGATTCCCTAGTAGGAATGGCTACCACTTTTGTACTGCATGCAAAATAGCCATCATTTCCTTCTCATATGTAGAGAGTACTAAATTCATACCAAAAAGGGATTTACTGGTGAATGCAATGGGATGTTCATCTTGAAGGAGAACAATGCCAAGTCCATTGCCGCAAGCATCACTCACAATAGCAAAGGTCTTGGAAAAATTTGGCATAGCTAGAATAGGTGTAGTACACATATCTTGTTTTAGTTTTTCAAATGCACACTCAGTAGCATGTGTCCATGTAAAAGCATCCTTTTTCAACATAGTTGCTAATGGAGCTGCAATCTTCTTGTAATCATTGACAAACTTGTGATAGTAGCCAGTCAGCCCCAAAAAACCATGGAGGTTCTTGAGTGTCTGAGGATGCGGCCAGTTTTTCATGGCATCTATTTTTGCAGGATCCACTCAAACCCCTTGGGCTGAAACAATATGCCTGAGATACTCCACTTCTTCCTAGCCAAAAACACATTTAGACTATTTTGCACAGAGATGATGATTAGAGAGAAGTTGCATTACAAGATCCAGATGTTGGAGATGCTCAGCCCATGTTTTACTATAGATGAGGATATCATCAAAGAAGACCAGAATGAATTTCTGCAGGTAGGGTTGGAATATTTTATTCATCAATGCCTAGAATGTTGAAGGAGCATTAGGGAGGCCAAAGGACATGACCAAAAACTCATCATGGCCATCATCTGTGCAAAAATCCATTTTAGGGATATCATTCTCATGAACCCAAATTTTGTGATACTTAGAACGAAGATCCAACTTGGAGAAAAAATGAGCGCCATGAAGCTCATCAACAACAAGAATTGGAAACTTATCCTTGATTGTGATGTGATTAAGTGCTCAGAACTCAATGCAGATGTGTCATGACCCATCTTTCTTCCAGACAAGAAGAACTAGTGAAGAAAAGGAACTGGTACTAGGGCGAATAATACCTTGCTTCAATAAGTCTCGAATGAGTATCTCAATCTCTGTCTTTTGGTGAAATGGGTAGTGGTAAGGCCTGATGTTGGGAGGAATGCTTCCAGGAAGGAGCTAAATACAGTGGTCCTCTAGTCGTGAAGGTGGCAATCCCACTAGTTTGGCAAAGACACATGCACACCTATCCAAAATTCATTGTAGATCCAAAGGAGTAGTGGAGACCGCTGATGGTTGCATCTAAATGGAATGGAGCTAAGTGATGACACCATGTGAATTCTTCTTAAGAAGCTTTTCCATGGATGGGTCCAAGTGTGCGTAACCATTGAGCACCCAAAACCACATCACATCCACCTAAGGGAAAGGAAAACATGTCAGAGCACAGGTTATAATCTCCAATAGAGATACACACATTGCAAAACTTCCCTTTGCAAGGTAATGTGCCCCCATTAGCAATCATGACTTCAAAGCTGGAGCAAGGATGGACAAAACAATTAGCCTGTTTGGCGATCCGAGGGTCAATGAAGTTATGAATGCTACCATAATCAATGAGTATTGTAAGAGGGAGCTTCTTGAAGTATCCCTTGACCTGCATGGTTTGTGGGGTGGTGACTCCTGCTAAAGCATGGAGAGGGATCTCTGGGTGGTCTTCCTGAGAAGTATGGTCAATAGGTGGTTGTTGAGTTTCGACTTGATCATCTATTGTATCTTGAGCATCTTCATAAACTTTAGTTGTAGGTAGAGAATCCACATCCAAGAGATAGAGCTTTTTCTCAACACATTTATGTCCCCAAGTGAATTTCTCATCACAATTATAACAAAGCCCTTTTTCTCTACATGCCTGCATCTCTGCTTCAGCCAAATGCTTGATAGAAGTTGTTCTAGGAGCTAGCATGAGTGGAGGTCTTTAGGAAACCAAATTTCTGAATGGAACAAAATTAGATTTGGACCATTGTTGAGTTGTGATCTTGTCCTCTGCCAACTTAGCCAACCCTAGGGCTTCCATCATTGCACTGCAATGGAACATTTTAACCTCAGATCGGATTGCATCCTTCATACCACTGCCAAAACAACTCTTGAAGAATTCATCAAACAACCCCTCTATGTGATGGCCAGTTTTTCAAATTCTATCTGCTATTCTCTCACAGTGCCAGTTTGGCAAAGTTTAATGAGTGCTCATGTAAAGTCATCAAAAACACTAGGGCCAAATTGTTGCAAAATGATTTTCTAAAAATCTGTCCATTTTGTCTCTTCATGAGCCTTGATGTACCAACAAAACCATTGAAGGGCTTCATGTTCCAAATGAAAGGATGCAAGTGGGACTTTGTTGACATCAAAAGTATTATGCAGAATAAAATATTGTTCAGCCCAGTATATCCATCTAGTTGGATCATCACCATTGAAGTGAGGAAAATGAAGCTTCAACCCACAAAAAATGCTAGAAGAAGAGAACCTAGTGTCTGCAGAAGACTCTGGCTACTGTCTATTGTTCATGGTTGAATGCTGAAGATTGAGGCCAAGAATTTTTTCATCCAAATCTTGGAGTTTGGTCTTGAGGGCTGCAAGTTCATCCCCCATGTTTTTTCCTCCTATGCAGGTGACAACCATAGCTAGGAGAATTTTTTTTTGGGAATGGGTAGAAAAATAAAAATGGAAACTTTTTTAGTAAAGGAAAATTTGGATTTGGGGAAAACTCTGATGGGTAATTAGGGTTTGACTAGGTTTTGCACACTTTCTAAGGGACAGAGAAGTAGAAAATGGGGATTTCATAAGCGGGGTGAAAGAATGGGAAATATTTTCCAAGAGGGACAAAGGATCAAAAATAGGAAATGAACATTGTGGCAAAATTTGAAGTCTATTGGATGAGAATCGAAGAAGTTATGGAAAACCCTAAAAGTAGAAAAATGTGGGATTTTTGGCTTCAATATGTGGAATTTGGGATAGGGTCCTCAAAGAAGGAAATATGCAGAATGAAATTCTAGGGGTTCTAGTGAATTTTGAGAGGAAACAAAGCTAAATCAAGGAAGATATGGCGAAAAAATAATTTTTTTTATTTTATTTATTTATTTTTTGGAAATGATTTGCAAATGGCTCTAGATAGATTCAATCTATGATTTGTCAATTGTCAAAAGATATGGGCCTCAGGTATGTTTGACTGCCTAAAGGTTCAGGGGAGTCACTCGACCACCAATGTTTTCTAGTGGCTTGTGTATTGGGGTAGTACCCCTCACTCCACAGCTGAGGTAAAATTGATAACTACTTTGCCACAAATGACAACTCTTGGTTTACCTCACGGATGGGAACTAGTCAATCAGGTAGGGGTCTTTAACCTTTTCATTGACAGGTCCTCTTAATGGGCCAACTACTTCGGGGCTCCTATGGTACTCACAATGAGTTTTAGGGCTATGCCTAGGCACTTCCCATAGTTAAGAGGATAGGGTTATTCCCTGATACAAACCTGTAATTGAAATGAACAATATAGATGCAAAAAAGGAAGAATGACTACAATAATCACAGTGCCTGGAGACCATTGTAGATAAAAAAATTGGTAGAAACCTAGTGAGCCCAAGAAAGCACTCTTATATTAGATGAGAGGAACCTCCTATAACAATATATTGAAAAATGCACAAAATAATAGAAATAACCGAAACACAGACGGAATTTATTGGTTGTAGGCCACTTTCAGGGGGCAACCTCTTTTGAGCAAGCTTTAATACAATAAATTCATGGATGCCTTCATTGGCCTCAACACGTACTTATATACTAAGTCTAATCTAAACAACTATTACTTCCCATGAATGTGAGATAATACAATATACACACAGGATGACTTACAAAGCATATGCGTCCAATAGAAATATACTAACAAAGTAAAGAGAAGGGTTAAACATGGGTTCCTAATATATCAATAGTCACTGAGTATACAGGTGTGTGGAATGAAAGGAAAAACTTGCAAATTATCTATTAGAGCATTATACATTTCAACTTGGTTGTTATCTTCATGCCATGCTATAGCTTCAGGAGGTAGCTCATCATGTACTTACCATGTGTGATTAAGATACAAGTGAATTATAGAGAGATGAACATATTAAAATGATACGATGGAGGAGCAAGATAAAAGGATGTTATAGGTTGTCAAACCTTTTTAGGTAAAGTGACCATGCCAGATATATGCATTACAACTATGGGTTATTTCATATTGAAATATGTAGATGCTTCTTTCCCATCCTGGTAAATTACAGTGATAAGAATGTGCAAGAATATTTATAGAATATCATGAGTTTCTATATGGAAAATTGATAGAGAGAAGCCACACTGCATGTTGTGTATAAGAATAGACAATACATTACATCAACATTAAAGTATACTATATCAAGTATGTGCATATAAAATGGTGACATCCTTAGGAAATAGATGATGAGTGCCAGGTAGCACCCATGAAATACACCTTTTTAACCACTCTTTTTTCCCCTTCTTATTCCATTTTCTTGATGACTGCACTAAAATAGGCTAACAAGATTGTTCTAATGATGATTTTAATAAGAGATGAATTACTTAGAATCATGATTTATGATTGAAGGACTAATGTGCATTGAATTGATGGAAATATGTAGAAATCTTCTCTTTTTGAATCAACAGGTGTAGGTGTTTAGGTAGACAATTTTGTGCATCTCCAGAGGTAGTCCTAATGATTTCCAAAGCCAAAATCAGAATGCCATGATTGGTCTCCAGTGTTTCCAATTTGATTGGAGAGATTTTGGGATAAGGAGGTGATTCATCTCTAGAAGTAGACAAGAAGGTCTCAATCTAAAACATACATCTCTGGTGCCTCTTTAGAGAAATGTGGATATCTAGCACAGCTATCAGTCAGACACTTCCAGTGTGGTCAAGATGCTCCTGATGGTACTCAAATCATCACCTGAGTAATTTAGGGCAGTCTATAGTTAACTACGGGAAGTTTCTATCTGTTTATTGTATTTGCATGTGTTATTGATAAACTGATTTAAATACCTATATTTCAGGGCCTCGCTGCCTAAGTGTATTTAAAACTAAGACTCAGATTCAGTGTGGACTTCTATTTCACTCAATCTATTTTAATTGCATGGATATCTATTCTATAGTTAGATAGTTAGTATAATAAAGAGATCGATGTTATCTCATAGAAGAACTAGTAGTTAAGATAAGTGATAGCTCATCACTGACTTAGATATAAACTTATAGAAGTAGCACCAGAGGAGACAACAATTATTTTTCCAATTTCTGTAATCTTATTTTGACATAAATATTTTTTGAATACAAAGTTGATAGAATTGAACTGAATTAAGTTGTGATATTATTCTTTTGTGCTGATTCTTTACTTTAGTCTTTAGACCTAAGGGTGTGAAGCAAGGGCCCACTCTCACAACTAAGGTAGAAGGCTAGTACTGTTGTTTTGTTATTTCAGATTCTCTTTAAGAAGATAGTTGTTGTTTGCATAGATAAATGCATATCTCAATTGAAAGAAATAATATAGATTTACTTTAAGAAATTCATTGTTCAGTTTTGTTTTTAGTATTCTTGGAATTTATTTCATAAGCAGATAGATCAATAATATTAGTTTTTTTAAAGCAGTAAATGTCATTATACTTAGATAAAATTGACAACTATAGGATTCCTAATTGCGGATAGCCAAGGACATAGCCCTAGATTTGACAAAAGAAATATGATTAAATGATGAGGTACAATGACCCTTGTCATTTTTGGTGCCATTGTTGGGGATTACTGTGTTAATTAGGAAAACTTAGCTAAACAATTTTAGGATAGATCTGTATGGTTAGAGCTAGAGATTCAAAAGGAAGATACATAAAATAGACACCCCATCAACAAACTATAGGAGAAAGCAGTGGGGTGGCACAAGATCTTGTTGAAGAAAGAAACCTATAACCTACCTTGGAAGCTGGAGATCAAATCAATAATCCCTTAAAGCCTCCAAATCTTCCACTCACTAACTATATCCAAGAATTACAACAAAAATTCTAGGTAGATCCTTTGATAGAACCTAGTTCCTCAGAAGCTTATCCAGAATCTCAAGGAGAAGAATCAATATCAGACATGGAAGATAATCATGATAACCATGAAGAGGAGGAGAATCAAGCTCCAAGAACCTTCTCATATCCCATTGTTCTAGCTACTAGAGATAATACCCCTATGAAAAATATTTCACCAGCACACTTGCCAAATTTTAGAGAAATTACTTCTGAGGATCCAAATTAATTTTTGTTTGAATTCAAAGTGGTATGCCAAACTTATGATCATGGATTAGATAACCAAACACTCAAACTATTCGCTTCAACTCTGAAAGATTCTACAATGAGATGGTTCATGGGTTTACCCTAGAGCTCCATCCATTTCTAGGTTCAGATGGAAATAGAGTTTTTAGGAAAATACAAGGATTACTACAGAGTCAGTAATAAAAATGAGGAATTGTTCAAAATGAAACAAGGAGAGGAAGAAACCTTAGAGGACTATGTGGATAGGTTTAACTTCTCTTTTAGAAGGTATGGTAACCCAGTAAATCACTCTTTGGTTAGAACCCTGTTTGTAAAAGGATTAGATAGAGAATCAAAACAGGCACTAGATTTGATGGGGAAAGAGAATATCAATAGAATGGATATACCTACTATAGAAGAACTCCGCAGGAACTATTCTAGAACCCAAGATGGAGTGAGATCATCCAAAACCTTCAAAAGGAAGAATGAAATAGGACAGTTAATGGAGGAGATTGCAAATTTGAAGATAGATATTCTGGTCCAACTGAATACCACATTAAATGGGATTCAGGCAAAAACTAGAACAACTAATCAAGGTAGAACAACTGAACCACTCTCCATCTATTGTCCTAGGTGTAGAAACAAGCATCTATTGAGAGAATGCCCTTTAGACAAATCAAAGATCTATCAGATCTATGATAGGGAACATCTTACCAGTTAATGTAGTCAACTTGTAGCCCTAAAAAGGATGAGTAAGAAGAATGCCATCATAGAAGAGGAGTTGAACTATGTAGGACAAAAGCAAGCTAGAAAATTCCCTTATAATCAATATCAAAACCAACTTTTTTACAGGGGTCCTTCTAATTGGGGAAATAATCAATAGAATCTAACTTGGCATGGCCCTTAGAATAATCCTCCTTGGGGACAGCAGGATTGGCCAAATCAACAATGGCAAAACCAAAATTAGAAAAATCAATGTTGTCTGGGAATCAACAGTGGCCACCACAGTTCAAATCACAAAATATGCAACCTTAATGGGGTCCTCAATAGGGATATAATCAATAATATTAGGGATGACCTAGGCATTTCCAACCTCAAAAATAAGCATTGCTAACTGGACCCCCCAACACATAAGGTTAGTCACAAAATGAACTAGTTAGCCAACCACCCTTACCAGCTCAATCTATACCAAATCCACAAAATAAATAGGGAGCAATTGTTTACATGACATAATAAGAAAACATGGCTGGTATTAGAGCTATATACCCCAATAATCTCTAGTTGCATTCTGGGAAAGCATTCCCAAGACCATCTCCTCCAACTATAGTTGAAGTAACCAATGATGAGGAACCTAAAAATCCATCTACTCAGCTTCCAAAGGAGATTACTACCGAAAGAGTTCTAAAAGAATCATCCTTGGATAACTCTAGAGTTCCTCCTAAAATAATGACTCTGGAGAACATTCCTAGAAACATTTCTAATAAGAGCTCTGGAGACAATCTGGAGATGGAAAAACTAGTACCATGCCTAGAACGGCTCAAACAACATATTCCCTAGAAAAAGATCTTACAAAAACAAGTCCAATCTACCCTGGAATCAAAACTGTTACAAGAAATTAGACAACTAAACATTGAAATTCTAGTCCTCCAAGCAATCAGAGATGTGCCAGAACTAAACCAATTCATTAAACAACATTGTGTCAAAACACAGGGCAGCAAGAAAAACTTTGCTTCTACTATATAGGTGGAACGAAAAGTAGTAGATCTACTAATGGGAGAAATGCTCCTCCCAAAATATGGAGACACTGGAAATCCTATCATAACTTTTTACATCTCAAGGTTAGAAATTTCAAATGTTTTGGTTGATTTGGGAGTAGCAATAAATGTAATGACAGTTCATAGAATTGACAAGTTATCCCTAACAGGTATCCAATCCACGTCTACAATCCTTCAACTTGCTGACCAGTCAGTAGCTATTCTGAAAAGGGTGATTACTGGTGTTCTAGTTGTGATAGAATCATGGGAATTTCTAGTAGACTTCTTGATATTAGAACCAAGGAACTAGAAAAATGCTCATCCACTAATATTAAGAAGACCATGGATGGCTACAGTAGTAGCATCTATTAATTATTGAATTGGGGATATGGCCATTTCTAATGGGATAGAGTATGGGTAGATATGCCAGATAACATGGAAAACAATGCCTCAGTATCTATGGTTACCATCAAGGAATATTTGGGTGTGTTGGAAGAAGAAATCTACTATGATACAATAAAAGATATCACCCACATTCTAATCAAAAAGGATATAATGGAGCTAGCCTAAGATTCTAGGAGAGACTTTTCACTTTTGCTCATTGTACCCTAGAAAATATCATTCCTTGTGGAGAGACCTTTTACAGAGACTTAGCTACATTCCACATGTTGCTTCCAAATTCTTGCCCCCTCAATACCATGACTCCAATATATGGATTAACTACATCCATGGATTAGATCACAAAATAGGTCATGATTTTACCAGTGAAAACACTGAATATCAACATCCAACTAGTAGAAAATTAGGAAGAAAAACTTATCCAACTCCTAATTTCCCATTCAACATCTTTTGCTTGGGAATACCAAGACATGAAGGGCATCCCTCCTATATATACACTGAAGATGTCAAACTTGTCAGGCAATCCTGAAGAAGACTGAATCCTTTTTTAAAAGACATTATTAAGACTGAAATAGAAAAATTGCTTTAAGAAGCATTTATGTATCCAATCTTAGATAGTCAATGGGTCTCACTCCTAGTCATAGTGCCTAAAAAGAATGGGAAATGGAGAGTGTGTATTGACTTTAGGGAGCTAAACAAAGCTACAAAAAGAACTACTTTCCCTTACCATGCATTGACCAAGTGTTGGACAACTTTGTAGGGAGAAAGTATTTTTCTTTCTTAGATGGGTTTAGTGAGTATAACCAAATCCAAGTAGCACCTAAAGGTTAGGATAAAACAACTTTCACCTATTCTTGGGGAACTTTTGCCTACAAAGTTCTTCCATTTGGACTATGTAATGCTCCAACTACATTTCAGATGCTTGTTTTAGCCATTTTTGTTGACTTAGCTAATGAGTGCATGGAAATCTATATGGATGACTTTACTATGTATGGGGACAACTTTGGAGAAGCTCTCATAAATTTTGAGAAAGTACTAAAATGTTTTGAAAAGAATCAATTATCCATAAGCCATGAAAAGTGCTTCATGATGGTAGAAGAAGGAATTGTATTGGGACACCACATTTCAGCAAATGGGATCAAAGTGGACCAAAACAAAATAGAAGTGATCAAATAGTTACCTTCACCCTAAAGTCAGACAGATGTTAGAAGTTTTCTGGGTCATGTAGGATACTATAAGAGATTTATAGAAAATTTCAGCAGAATAGCTACCCCCTTGTTTACCCTGCTTAACAAAGACACATAATTCTTATGGACAGAAGACTATCAATCAGCATTTGAAACCCAAAAGGAGAAGCTTACTATCACACCTATTTTGAAAGGGCTTACTATCACACCTATTTTGAAAGGACCTAATTGGACTTTACCATTTCACATACAAACTGATGCTTCAAATGAGTCCATTCAAGCAGTCTTAGGATAGAAGAAGGAAGGAGAAAGTATGCATGCCATCTATTAGATCAGCCAAAACCTTACCTCTGCAGAAAGAAATTACACCACAACTGAAAAAGAATTCTTTGCAATCATCTATACTATAAACAAATTTAGGCATTATATCACTGTGTACAAAATATTTGTAAATACTAATCATGCAACCATGAAATACTTAATGAATAAGCCAGTAGTGGGTGCAAGAATAATTAGGTGGTTATTGCTATTGTAGGAATTTGACATTACCATAGTTGATAATCTAGGAAAATTTAATTTGGTTTCTAACTTTCTGTCAAGATTGCATACAGGTGGAGAGAACCATCCAGTAGAGGAAAGGTTTCTGGATGAACATCTTTTTGCTATCTCCTCTACTACACCTTGGTTTGCTAGCATAGCTAATCTCTTAGCTACAAGCTTGTATCCATCTGACTTTACCTCAAAACAAAGGAAACACTTAATTAAGAAAATCTTATCTTACAAATGGTTAAATGATTTGCTATTTAAATGTGGTCCCGATTTTATTTTACGCAGGTGTCTAAACGTTGATGAAATTTTTGATGTCTTGAGAGCATGTCATGATGAACCATCTGGTGGGAATTATTCTTCCCACATAACCATCCACAAGATTCTGGGAGCTGGTTACTACTAGCCCTCTATTCATAAGGATACCAAGAAGTATGTGCAACAGTGTGACCAATGTCAAAGGATGGGAGAGCCAACCTTCACCCAAGAGATGTTACTACATCCTCAAGTGATGATAGAGCCATTTGAACAGTGGGGTCTAGACTTTGCGGGACCAATTTCTCCACCATCATCAAGCAAAGAATATATTCTGGTATGCACAGACTATGTGACTAAATGGGCTGAGGTTCAAGCATTGCAATTTGTAAGAGAAGAGAAAGTTGTTCATTTCCTTTATAATAAGATTTTCTTGAGGTTTGGAGCCCCACGATCCATAGTTTCAGATAGAGGACCTCAGTTTACTTCATAGGTGATCAAGGCATTCATAGATTTATATCAAGTTAAACACAGGAAATCTTCACTTTATCATCCCCAAGCCAATGGGCAAGTAGAGGTGACTAATAGAGAACTAGAGAATATTCTGACAAGGACAGTGTCCATGAAGAGAAAGGACTAGGCTAAAAGATTACCTAAAGTAGTTTGGTCTTACAACACCACTTGGAAGTCCACAACAAAATTCTCACCATATGAATTAGTTTATGGAAAGAAGCATATTTTGTTTATAGAATTTAAACTCTAGACACTTAAAACTACATTAGATATTGGTCTACCATTGTCTATAGCCCAACATAATAGAATTCTTTAGCTCAATGAGTTAGATGAAATATAGACATAAGTCATTCAACAAACAGAACTGGTTCAGTATCAAAGGAAGTAATGGCATGACCAACACAACAAGAGGAGGACATTTCTACAAGGTGATAGGGTTCTTTTTTATGATTCTAAGTTCAAGGAGTTCAAGGGAAACCTACAAACTCATTGGATGGCTCCTTTTCAGCTAAAGGAAATTTTTAGAATGGGACAATTTTGCTAGAACCCATTGATGGAAGCACAGACACATTCCTAGTAAATGGCCACTAAATTTGACTCTATAAAAGGCCATCAACTAAGGAAGAGTTCATCAAAGATTTGACTTTGGTAACAGGAGATATATCCTTTATCATAGATTTGAACTGAAAAAAAAGGAAGGTTGAAAACCAGTAAATGGTGACCTTCTTGAAAAAAAAAAGGATGGAAAAATAGTAAATGGTTGTCTTTCTCAACTAATGGGATTGCAAACTAGCAAATGGTGGTTCACTTCTTCTTCTTTCCAAGCAGGAATAATCAAGCTACGAAGGTAATCAGGTGCCAGGAGTAACTATATCACACCTCCAGTGCTCACAGCTAGGAGTACCTCTGGTGCTCATAAACTAGAAGCACATCTAGCGCTCCACTAATGAAGATCCATTCTTCAATATAATAAATTGGGAGGAGACCCACCTCTCTAGGTAATATAGTAGAGATATCATTGATGAGGTCAGCATGACTCATCCTCCACTTTATGGCAAGGACAAAGATGAAGTCAACATGTATTTCGGGAGAAGTCATTACTCTCGTATGCATGGGTACTCTCAAAGGACTACATTGATGTACTGGAAACATGATTCTTGAACCACTCAGTGAGAATGATTGTAGGATACATGACAATAGGGATGTTGATGCCATTTCAAAGCTACAAAGAAGCTGCTCAGGTGCCACGTCACATCAAGTCTCATCAACGCCACAACATTTCAACCAAGTACATCAGACCATCATCAATAAGATTGATTCAGGTACTTCTCTCTTAATTAAACATTAATTAGCAACTATCTTGTCATTTCTATTTCTAGGTGCCATCATTATGACATATTCTCCTACCATTATTTCCTTTCTAAATTCATGCATGCCACCATCTTTGTTGCACTTTTGCCATGTCTATGGAGTGTCCCATCACTTTGCTGTAATTATGATTGCATAAGCATGCTAACCAATTTCAAGCTCCTTCCCCATAATTCAAGCAACACGATAAACTAGCATAATAAGCCTCATTCAAAATTCCAAAATTCTCTAGAAATCCAAGTCTGTTAGCACAATCCTCCAGAGCCTATGGAGTTAAAAGAGGAAAGACAGACCATAGAGTGAAGCAAACAAAAATTTAGCTATAGAAGTTGGAATAAGATTTAGAGATGGGGATTAAAAGAAATCAAAGCCAGAAAGTATAGAAAGTCTTTTGCAAGATGATGTTGTGGCAGACATTCTGAAGAATGCAGGGCGGTTGGAATTCCTGGAGAAATTTGAAGGTTTTCAAGAGGATATTTTTGATGAATTCCTATGAAACCTAAGAGATAATCAAAGAACTGTTAGAGGAGTTCAAGTCAATCTCACTGCTACCACCATCAACCATATCTCTGGATTACCAGAACAAGGTGAGAGGTTTTACCATCTGAAAACTCTATATGTTGATTTAATTAGAAATTTCTATATAGAAGGTGAACCTGCAATATAGTTGCATTTGAGCAAGAATGAAGTCAAAGGAATTGTTAGGTCTTCACTTCCAAACCCATGAAAATATGTAGCATTATGGTTGATGAAGTACTTTACATGTGATGACCAATTTTCCTTAGTTCTAGGACCAATAATGAAAATGTTGATTTTTTTGAGGCATGGGAATGCACACCCAGAATTCATCATAAACATTCCCAACTTTATGTACTTTGTCATTAGAGCAACTATAGAAAAGTTCTAATAGAACAAAAGTCTTATGAAACACCATGGCCTCATTTTTCTGGTAGTAAAATATCACTTTATATCTCAACCTGATGGGGAAGCATTATGGAAAACATTTCTAGATAACAAACCCCAAGACAAAGGACTAGAGAGGACACAAGAAGTGAGTGAGGGTTCCTCTACCTAGCAAGAAGAGGAGGCAGAACCTTCAACTTCCTCTCCCACTATTGAGAAAGGTAAAAACTCCTCATTGGAGGCAACTTCATCTGCTACCCCTATTTCTGATAGAAAGAGAAAAGGGAAAGAAGTTAGAGAAACTATTCTTGAACAAACTCCATATATGACTTGCTCAGCTAGGAGAAATATGACATTGGTTGAGGAGTCTATTTCAAATAAACCAATAGGGGAGAGGTCAGGTTAGAAGACAAAGAGACTCAAGCATACACTACTAGGTTGAAGAAGCCTCTCATGACTCAGATGAAATGTTGCAAGTATGAGGTTATCCAGTGTTGTCATTGATGTCAACATACTCATATTGCATTGACAAGAAGGATTTGATGAGCCGTGTGCTGAGGATATTGAGAAAATTAGTCTCAGTCAGGAACAGTGAAGAACAGTGATGAGAAGAAGGTAAATGTACTGTATAGGATGAGAACCGGAGAATGCGGATTAAAGGGTTAGTAGATATGAGTCTTGAGATGCTACAGTTAAGATTTCAGAGGTCCGCATGAAGATCTGAAGGAGTTGTGGCTGCCGGTATAGAACCGGGTCCGGCAAGTATCCGGAGGTGACAGAGGATCACAAAAAGGTCCGGTGAGGTCCGGAATTGTATTATCCTAATCTGCGGATTGGAAGGAGTGTTTGGGATGTCCTTGTGATGTATCATCCTGATTTGTGTATGATTTGGAGGTCCGGAAGTACCTCTTGCATTGTGACAGTGGCGACAGACGGTGTTCTTGAAGTTCCGGATGAGGAAGACAAGAGATCCCAGTAAGCAGAGGAAGTGCGGAAGTATCCGGACATTCAGACAGGCTTGTAAAGGTTCTAGGATCATGTTTAGGTTGTGTTGTTGGTCCGCATTGATGGTAGAGCCCGGAATTGAAGTTATTCTTCCGGATGAAGTTCCTGCTCTGTGTAGCCGACCGGATGAGTTGTTCATCCTGCAAATGTTCTTGTGATGGCCGACCGGATGTGTTATTCATCTTGCGGATACTCCTATGGTTGTTTGCCGACTTAGATGTTTGTTCCTAAGTTGATGTCTTGTATAAATAACGATTTGTGAGTTCATTTCGGTGTGTGGTGTGAGGATGAGTATGATATAGCGAAGGAACGTGCGAAAGGCAGAGCAGAGATTGTTGGGCTTAATTGGAACTAATCCGGACATGGTAGAGATGTCATTCTCCAGTTCAAGACTGTGATTTTCATCACTTTGTAGACAGTGTGTCTCCTTGTAGGCAGTGGGCCTCTTTGTGAGCAGTGTGCTCGGGCAGTGAGCCCTTATTGGCATGTGCCATTCATTTTTCTTTATTCTTCTAACAGAGAATAATTCTTGGGTTAATCACCCCGTGGTTTTTCCCTTAACCGGGTTTTCCATGTCAAAATCTTGGTGTTCAATGTGTTGATGCTTATCTGCTCTTGTGTTTATGTATTATGCTTCCATGGATGATTATTTGATATGCTGCTAACTAACAACAGTGAGTTAAGTGTTTAATGACAAGAAGTTTTATACAATTGATTCACCCCCCCCTCTCAGTTGTATGCCCTAGATCCAACAATTGGTATCAGAGCCAAGTTCCTCTGACAAGAGCTTAACCGCTTGAGGAGATCCAGGATGTCGTCATACAAGAAGGATAGTCCGAAGTTTGATGGAACCAACTTCACTCTCTGGAAAGGTCGCATGAAGTGTCACTTGGAATGCATGGGAAAAGCATACCTGGGTATGATTTCAAAACCATATGTACCTCCACAAGGTGGTCCGACAACTCTGAATGAAATCACAGAAGCTGAAAACAATCTGCGGACCAAGGAAGCTCTTCTAAGCGCATTGAATGACTTAGATCTCTCGAATGTCATTGACCTACCCACTGCATATGAGATCCTAACTAAACTGGAACTTCTGTATGAAGGAGATGAGTTTGTCAAAAGTGCAAGGTTGCAAAGTCTGAAAGGGAAATTTGAAAGATTGAAAATGAGAGATGATGAAAACATCACTACCTTTATGCCAAGAGTAAATGAGCTGGTATGTGGAATCAGAAATGCTGGTGGAACTTTAGATGAAAATGAGATTGTCTGCAAAATCCTAAGATCCCTTCCTGCTGCCTACAAAATCAAAGTTGCTGCCATTGATGAATTCAGAGCCCACACAACTGTCACAAGAGAACAACTGGCTGGCAAACTAGCTACATTTGAAATGACCGAGTTTGGAGATGATCCTCCCAAGACTGAATCTGCTTTCAAAGCCAGTGCCTATGTGAAAGGCAAACAGAGATTTGATCCGGGTGAAAACTCATCAAAGAAAATGTCATGGTATGATCAAGCAAGAAGAGACATGGAAGAAGAAGAAGCAGAAACAGCTCAACTTGAAGCCCTCATTGCAAAGAGACTGCCAAGAGGATCCGGTAAGTATGAAGGAAAACTACCCTTTAAGTGTTTCAACTGCAATAAGATTGGTCATTTTGCCTCAAGATGTCCGGAGAGATCTGCAAGATCTAATACTCACAGACAAAGGTTTCAAAAGAATTGCTATTATGTTCATGAAGAAGATGACAATGAAGGAGTAACAGATGATGAATCAGAACCAGGAAGCAAATCCGGAAATGAGTGGGTGTTTATAGCCATCAAGGAAGAAGATTCCTTGCTCTCTGAATCTGTCAATCACAAAGTTGTTGAAAAAGCCTTGGCTGCTCAAGTGGAAGAAAAGGATGATTGGGTTATTGACAGTGGATGTTCTCACCATATGACTGGTGACAAGAATAAGTTCTTAGACTTGGAAAGATATGAAGGAGGAATGGTAAAGTTTGGTGACAATTCTGCTGGCAGAATCAGAGGTAGGGGAACTATTTCCTTTGATGGTAAGAGCAAAACAGGTAATGTACTGTATGTTGAAGGATTGAAGCACAATCTTCTCAGTGTTGGTCAGTTAGTGGATAAAGGCTATGATCTCCGGTTCAAGAATGGAAAATGCAGAATCTTTACAAGCTCCGGAACTGAAATTACATCCGGTACTCAGACAAGAGGTAACATCTTTCATCTGGTTGGTTCAAATAAAAGTTGTTTGTTTGTTCAAATTGATCAGAGTTGGTTATGGCATAGAAGAATGTGTCATGTAAATTTTGATAACATCATCAAAATAAGCAATACTCAGGCTGTGAGAGATCTTCCAAAGTTGATAAAACCTACAAATAGTGTGTGTAAAGAATGTCAGTTAGGCAAACAAAGCAGAGTCTCTTTTAAAAGCAAAGATCAGTTTTCTACCAGATTGTTGGAATTAGTACATACTGATCTATGTGGACCAACAAGAATCAAGAGTCTGCAAGGCGATAGATATTTCATGTTGTTAATAGATGATCATTCCCGGATGATGTGGGTTACCTTTCTAAAAGAAAAATCAGAAGCTTTTGAGAAGTTCAAAATCTTCAAAGCTATGGTGGAGAATCAAACCGGATTGAAACTAAAGTGTCTAAGGTCTGATAGAGGTGGTGAATTTACATCTGGTGAATTCATTGACTTTTGTGAGAAACAGGGTATAAGGAGACAGTTGTCTGCTCCTAAGACTCCACAGCAGAATGGAGTAGTTGAGAGAAAGAACCGGACCATCCAGGAAGCTGCTAGGACAATGATGTTGGAAGCAAATGTTCCTCAAATGTTTTGGAAAGAAGCTATCAGCACTGCAGTCTACACTCTCAATCGAGTTCAAATCAGAAACAACACCGGTAAGACCCCCTATGAACTCTGGTTTGGCATCACTCCTACTGTGAAATATTTCAGAGTATTTGGTAGCAAGTGTTATATTAAAAGAGATGAAGATCTAGGAAAGTTTGATGCTAGAAGTGATGAAGGAATTTTCTTGGGCTACTCCACTCAAAGCAAAGCATACCGGTGTTACAATAAGAGATTGAGGAAGATGATAGAAAGCACCAATGTAAAGGTTGATGAAGGAATTGAGAAGCCTTCAAGATTTTATGAGTTTGATGAAGATGACCAAGACAGTGTTCAAGGACCTCAATCCTCTCCGGTGAGACAGAGTCAGCCTGATCCGGTAAATCAGGAAGAAGAGTTAGATTTGAATGAGGCTGATCAAGAAACAGCAGTGCTGGATACTCCCAAAATTCCAAGGTATGTAAGACTTAATCACTCTGAAGATCAGATCATAGGTGACAAAAGCAAAGGTGTACAAACTAGAAGGAATATTGCTCAAGATCAGAATGAATGTTGTCTGATTTCAAAGATTGAACCTAAAACAATAAATGAAGCCTGCAACGATGAAAACTGGACCAAAGCAATGGAAGATGAACTGATGCAAATTGAGAAAAATCATACTTGGGATCTTGTTCCCAGACCTAGAGACAGGAATGTAATTAGAACTAAGTGGGTCTTCCGGAACAAACTAAATGAAGCTGGTGAAGTAATCAGAAACAAAGCTAGATTGGTCTGCAAAGGCTACTCTCAAATAGAAGGAATTGACTTTGAAGAGACTTTTGCTCTGGTAGCAAGAATTGAAGCAGTCAGATTACTTCTTGCATTTGCTGCCTTCAAAGACTTCAAGGTATATTAGATGGATGTCAAGTCTGCCTTCCTAAATGGTGATCTGGAAGAAGAAGTCTACATTGAACAACCGGATGGATTTCAATTGTCTGATAATAATGATATGGTCTGCAAGTTGAAGAAAGCTTTGTATGGATTGAAGCAAGCCCCAAGAGCATGGTATGAAAGGTTGGATAAGCATCTTGTGCAGATTGGATTCAACAAAGGTACTGCTGACAGTAACTTATATTTCAAAATTGATCATGAAAACATTCTGATTGTTGAAGTGTTTGTGGATGATATCATTTTTGGAGGAAGAGATAGTATGTGCAAAACCTTTGCAAATCAGATGAAAAGTGAGTTTGAAATGTCTATGCTTGGTGAAATGAATTTCTTCTTGGGTCTGCAAATTACTCAAACAAAAGAAGGGATCTTCATTTCTCAGACCAAATATGTGAAAGAATTGTTAAAGAAATTTGGTATGGAAGACTCAAAGCCTATGAACACTCCTATGGCAACCGGATGTAAGTTAAGCAAAGATGATGATTCTCCAAAGGCAGATCAGACAAAGTATAGATCAATGATTGGTGGATTGTTGTATCTCACTCAAACTAGACCTGATATAATGCAGGCTGTTGGTCTTGTGACAAGATTCCAGGCTGATCCTAGAGAATCTCATGTTATGGCAATCAAAAGAATTTTTAGATACTTGAAAGGAACAGTTGAGTATGGTCTTTGGTATCCTAGAGATCCAGATTTCTCTCTTCATGCTTACACAGATGCAGATTGGGCAGGAGATGTGGATGACTGGAAGAGCACTAGTGGTGGAGCATTCTTTTTGGGGAAGAGATTAGTTTCTTGGCTAAGCAAGAAACAAGATGCAATATCTCTGTCTACAACTGAAGCAGAATACATTGCAGCAGCAGGTAGTTGCACTCAAATCTTGTGGATGAAGCAGATGCTAAGAGACATCAAAGTTGAATATGAGGAGCCTATCACAATTTTCTGTGATAATTCAAGTGCAATTAATATTTCCAAGAATCCGGTATTGCATTCTAAGACTAAGCACATATCTATCAAATTTCACTTTTTGAGAGAACAAGTAAACAAGGAAGAAGTCAGATTGGAGTATGTTCCCTCCAAGGATCAGATTGCAGATATCTTTACAAAACCCCTTCCCAAGGATTCCTTTGAATATCTCCGGGAGAAGTTAGGGGTCATGGCCCCTCCGGTAATGAACTAAGATGCACTGTTGTGCATCAGTCCGGTGGCTATCACAGTCATATCTTGTGATCCGGACTAATGGGGAGCTGCAACTAAGGGGGAGCAGCTGGTATGATTCTGATGTATGTGAATTGCAAGTATGAGCCCTTTGCCATTGATGTCAAAGGGGGAGAGAAAACATGTGAAAAACAAGTGGTTGATGATCAAAGGGGGAGCAGCAAAGGAAGAGAAGACATATGAAAAGTTGAAGTTCTTGTCTTAATGGTTTTTCACATCATATGTTGCCATCAATGACAAAGGGGGAGATTGTTGCAAGTATGAGGTTATCCAGTGTTGTCATTGATGTCAACATACTCATATTGCATTGACAAGAAGGATTTGATGAGCCGTGTGCTGAGGATATTGAGAAAATTAGTCTCAGTCAGGAACAGTGAAGAACAGTGATGAGAAGAAGGTAAATGTACTGTATAGGATGAGAACCGGAGAATGCGGATTAAAGGGTTAGTAGATATGAGTCTTGAGATGCTACAGTTAAGATTTCAGAGGTCCGCATGAAGATCTAAAGGAGTTGTGGCTGCCGGTATAGAACCGGGTCCGGCAAGTATCCGGAGGTGACAGAGGATCACAAAAAGGTCCGGTGAGGTCCGGAATTGTATTATCCTAATCTGTGGATTGGAAGGAGTGTTTGGGATGTCCTTGTGATGTATCATCCTGATTTGTGTACGATTTGGAGGTCCGGAAGTACCTCTTGCATTGTGACAGTGGCGACAGACGGTGTTCTTGAAGTTCCGGATGAGGAAGACAAGAGATCCCAGTAAGCAGAGGAAGTGCGGAAGTATCCGGACATTCAGACAGGCTTGTAAAGGTTCTAGGATCATGTTTAGGTTGTGTTGTTGGTCCGCATTGATGGTAGAGCCCGGAATTGAAGTTATTCTTCCGGATGAAGTTCCTGCTCTGTGTAGCCGACCGGATGAGTTGTTCATCCTGCGAATGTTCTTGTGATGGCCGACCGGATGTGTTATTCATCTTGCGGATACTCCTATGGTTGTTTGCCGACTTAGATGTTTGTTCCTAAGTCGATGTCTTGTATAAATAATGATTTGTGAGTTCATTTCGGTGTGTGGTGTGAGGATGAGTATGATATAGCGAAGGAACGTGCGAAAGGCAGAGCAGAGATTGTTGGGCTTAATTGGAACTGATCCAAACATGGTAGAGATGTCATTCTCCAGTTCAAGACTGTGATTTTCATCACTTTGTAGACAGTGTGTCTCCTTGTAGGCAGTGGGCCTCTTTGTGAGCAGTGTGCTCGGGCAGTGAGCCCTTATTGGCATGTGCCATTCATTTTTCTTTATTCTTCTAACAGAGAATAATTCTTGGGTTAATCACCCCGTGGTTTTTCCCTTAACCGGGTTTTCCACGTCAAAATCTTGGTGTTCAATGTGTTGATGCTTATCTGCTCTTGTGTTTATGTATTATGCTTCCATGGATGATTATTTGATATGCTGCTAACTAACAACAGTGAGTTAAGTGTTTAATGACAAGAAGTTTTATACAACTGATTCACCCCCCCCCTCTCAGTTGTATGCCCTAGATCCAACATGAAATCTCTCTAGTGAGAAAGAAGAAACAGAGAGAAGTTTCCCCTTAACCATCTGTTCATCTAGGCTCTCATAGTCCAACTTCCTAGCATTCCCCTACTCCAAAGACATAACAAAAATAAACTTTTACTATTGCCTCTGATTCTGAGGATGATATACCTAATCTAGAGGCACTTGCTCCACCTATGCTATGGAGAAGCAAAAGGAAAAGGCAACTTACTTAAGCTAAGAAAGATACTGCTCTCCTCACTGAAGTCTTTCTGTGTTTTAGAGCTTTTGAGGAAAAATTTGGACCTTCATCAGTGCCAGCAATTGTAGCGAAGACTCAAGAAGAAACTTAGGACAGGGGGCCTGCAGGGGAAGTTGAAGTAGAGCAAATGGATGCAGCTGACAAAGAAGAACCAATTGCTATGCAAGACCCTAACATACAACAGACAGAAGAAGAAATGAGAACTTACTCTCACCCCTCTGATCAAGAGGACATTAAAATTTCAAAAGAATAGCAGATGTTGGAAGAGATTGACAATCTGAAAAGATTATTATGGGAGAAGAACCAAATTATTACTGACCTCAAGAGAGTCATGAAAGAAAAATAAATGGAGCAAAAGTAGGTGATTGAAGGGTTGCAAGTAGAGCTCCAAAATAAACAACAAATAATTCAAGAGAAAGATGCAGAATTGAGAGACCAAGAAGCAAAGGTAGCCCAAATCATCAAGGGAAAGGAGGAAGAGGCAGTACAGAACATTTCTGATCTCACCAAAGCTAGAGACAATGGTCTCCCATTAATTGCAACACTAGTTGAGAAAGTACAGAGTCAAGATAAACAACTAACCTGGGCCAACAATAAAATAGATGATCAAGAAGAGTATATTCATGAGTTAATTGGCCCAGGGGCAACCATAGAATAGGGAGTACAAATAAATCCATATGTGGGTCCAATTCCAATAGATATTCCCAAAGCCCTATTCAATATGGAAAGGAGATGTAGGGAATATGAGGCTTCTAAGCCCATGCTGCAATTACAGAGGGCAGTTACTGCCATGTCAAAAAGAGTAGAAATCCTGGAAGAAAACGTCATTCAGGTGGCTTCCATTTCATTTGAAATCCATCTTGCAGGCCCCCAAGTGGAAGCTATGCTCTATTCTTACAAGAGAGAGTTTTGCAGAGAAAACTTTCTTTGGTCATGTCTAATCTTACTGAGAACACAGAAATATGGGAGGGGTTCATGGAAGCATATATGAGAAATTCTGATGAAAACAAAAAATTTTTGTATGAGTTATATTTGCATGGTTTCTGTGTAAATGATATGACCTTCATTATCAACTATTTTGTAGGAGAATGCCAACTTAAGGCATTTATGTCACTGATGAGAAATCATCAGATTTGGAATGAGATAATGGAGGCTCATCTCAAGAAGGATGTAGAAATAAGTCTTTTCATCAGAAAAGAATGTCCAAACCCCCATGCTTTTAAAGTCTAATTTAGAGCATATGTCTACCACCCAGAACATACAACCAAGATTTTGCCATTGTATCTGAAACATCTTCAGGAGTGTTCCATTGATTTTGGCATTTTTATGAATAGTTTAGCTAATCAAGTGCTTGCAATGGCAAAGAAAAGGTGGAACATTTTAACTTCAGAGCAGAAAATGAGAGAAGTGGTGAGTCTTGCTAACTTGAGACTATTTATGAGGAAGGCCAGGTGAGTATCCAAAATGATGGACAAATACGAACAAGAATGGATAGGTGGCCGTTTTAGACCCCCTCTCATCATTGAGCCACTACCTGTCTGGGATGAACAAATAGAAGATGATAAATTGCAGGAGTGGATGAAGCAGATCGATTAGTACAGGGGAAATGGTAATAAAGACCACACCACTTGGACAACTTTTGCACATGACTACAACTTCACCGATAGGATATTCCACCAGAATAAGTCCAAAATGTGAGAAGCAGGAGAACCTGCTAATCCTTAAGTATAGGGGGATGATGGGTACATTTTTTAGCTATCTTTTTTCCCTTCTTATTCCATTTTCCTGATGATTGCACCAAAATAGGCTAACAAGATTGTTCTAATGATGATTAATAAGAGATGAATTACTTAGAATCATGATTTCTACTTGAAGGACTAATGCACATTGAATTGATGGAAACATTCAGAAATCTTCTCTTTTTGAATCAATAGGTGCAGGTGTTCAGGTAGACAATTTTTTGCATCTCCAGAGGTAGTCCTAATGATCTCTAGAGCCGACATCAAAATGCCAAGACTAGTCTCCAATTTGTTTCCAATTTGATTGGTGAGATTTTGGGATAAGGAGGTGAATCATCTCTGAAGCTGGACTGAAGTCTTGAGCATCTTTGGAGCTGAACAAGAAGGTCACAATCATATCTCTGAAGCTATAGACTAAAACATACATCTCTGGCACCTCTTTACAACAATGCAGATTTCTAGCATAGCTGTCAGTCAGACACTTCCAGTGGTGATCAGGATGCTCCTGATGTTACTCAAATCATCACCTGAGTAATTTAAGGAAGTCTATAGTTAACTGCTAGAAGTTTTTATCTCTATATTGATTTTGCATGAGTTATTGATAAACTGATTTAAATACCTATATTTCAGGGCCTTACTACCCAAGTGTATTTAAAACTAAGATTCAGATTCAATGTGGACTTCTGTTCTACTCAATCTATTTTTATTGCATGGATATTTATTTTGTTGTTAGATAGCTAGTAGAATAAAGAGATCGATGTTATCTCATAGAAGAACTAGTAGTTAGGATAAGGGATATCTCATCACTGACTTAGATATAAAATTATAGAAGTAGCATCAGAGGAGATAGTGATTATTTTTCTAATTTCTTTAATCTTATTTTGACATAAATATTTTCTGAATACAAAGATGATGGAATTGAACTAAATTGAGTTGTGATATTATTCTCTTGTGCTAATTCTTTACTTTAGTCTTCAGCCCTAAGGGTGTGGAGAAAGGGCCCACTCTCACCACCAAGGCAGAAGGCTAGTACTATTGTTTTGTTATTTTAGATTTTGTTTAAGAAGATAGTTATTATTTTCGTAGATAAATGCATGTTTCAGTTGAAAGAAATAATATAGATTTACTTTAAGCAATTCATTATTCAGTTTTATTTTTAGTATTCTTGGAATTTATTTCATAAGTAGATAGATCAATAATAGTAGTTTCTTTAAAGCAGTAAAGGTCATTAGAGTTAGTTAACTAAAACTGGCAACTATAGGATTCCTAATTGCAGATAGCCAAGGACACAGCCATGTATTTGACAAAAGAAATATGATTAAATGATGAGGTACAATGATCCTTGTCAATGCAATAACCCAGGAAAATGTAGTCGGCCAAATACCACTATCATAATATCAAATGTATGCTACAGAAGTGAGGTATATATGTCTGAGGTAACATCTTGTGCACATGAAAATAAAATGAAGCTTATTTCATCTAATCCTCTAGGTTTTAGAACCATGAGATGCAGGGATGTATCTTGCCAGTCACAACCTTATGACCACATAAATTATTTCATTTTGTGAAGAAATGCTAAGTTCTGGTCGTAAACTTTTGGGTATCAAATACAGCCAATAGTCAATGAAGAATGGATATTTGTTTCTCAAACCTCTTAAGGTTCTTTTCAAGGCAAAAGGAGAAATATATAGTAGGTCTATGCAAATATGGAGCTCCATTATGTTTGAACAAAATGCATATACAAATAACACTTTGAGGTTTTTGAAGAGAAATATCCAAATATCACAGAGCCACGACCTGAAGGAAGATGTAGATTTCAAAACAAATGATTTTTTTTACGTACAAATGGGTAACAATAATCTGGCCATGACCTCATTTTTTGGGGAAGCTTTCTTTTACCCTTAATCCTCTAGGGTTTGGTTACAGGAAATAAAGACAAAATTGAAACTTCATATCTAGTCGAAGAAGAATGCACAATAAGCATAACCCTTTAGGGTTTTGTAATGATCAAACATAGAATACTTCAAAAAACAACCGCATCCTATCTCAAGTTGAAGTTTTGATATAGAAATAAGACAAGGAGAGAGCTTTATATATTACATTTTGTGTAGAGAGTGACCCAGAAGAAGGCCAGATAAAGTGATACTTAAAAAACCCTTATCATTTCTTTTATAGAATGCTCCAAAAGACTAGTCGCGGCCTAGAAAAGAGGGAAAATATACATGATAGAATGCAAAACTCACCTTTTAGGAAGAGATTGAAACTCTCTTTTGTAAACAAGCTCAAAGTTGGTCCAAAAGTGCCATGGTGGCCTCGACACAGAAGTGTATTAACAGGGAAATGAAAGAGCATTAGAAACCACACTTCTAGCCACAATTGAAAGCTAAAATCACCTCAAAAATGAAGAAAAAGTAGATCAAAATCATGGCAGCGAGATTACCTTTCATTTTTGCTATCAAAATGGCCTTAGAGAACCAAAAGTTGCAGCAAAATGGAAGAGGATTCGAGCTTCAAACCCTAGGGCTCCATGGTGGCCATAGCAGAGTGTTTTCACAAAACTTCACAAGTCAAAATGACCCAAAAAGATAGGGTGAATTATATTTTGTTATTAGGGTTTCTTTGAACCCTAATCAAATGTTGACTTTTGTCACATTCTTTTCTCTTTTTAGCTCAGATTAATACCTTCGAGGTATGAAATCATAACTACCATGGTGCCTAGGTCACATGACTTAGGTCACATGTATTTCAACTTGTAAATGAATAATCATTGTGATGAATGAAATACTTATCTCTTTTGAATGTTTTGCAATGCAATGAATGATCTAAAATCTTTTCCTTCTTTTTGAACAACTAAATTGCATTTAACATGGAAACATAATAACTATGCAACTAACTCATAACAGAAGAATGTTAACCCTTACTCAAAAAATGAATTTGTCACATCTACTTAGCCAATTTTGAGCTGTGGTAAAAAATGGTAACATTTCTAGCGACTTCTACTATATGGTTACCTGGTAAGCATTTGATCAGTTGCCTTGAACATCCATTGGGCATTTAGTCATACTATGTCCTTCTCAACCTTAGAAAACACTGCAATTCAACTCTCCAACAGTCCAAATAGCAACAAAAAATTGAAAACAAATACAACTTCAAGCAAACTAATAGGCCCTAATGGCCAAAACAAAATGTTGAAAACAAATGTGCATGAGTACTTGTTTACTGCAACACTACTCTACTATATACAAAGGAAGTACTTATCCTCAAATGCAATTCTTGAGGTGGATCCCATTAACTGGGATAGACAGTAGCTCTCCACTTAACATGTATAGCTGAAATGCATTGTTTTCTTTACACTCTATGATAACATAAGGCCCATCCCAAATTGCATCAAATTGGGAATGCTTTCCAGGTCTTCTCCTCAATTCATTCCATTTGAACACTAAATCACCAACAATAAAGTTCCTTGGTCTTTCCCTCTTATCAAATGCATTCCTCATTTGAGTTTGATGCATATCAATCTTTCTTAAGGCCTCTTTCATTGTCTCTTCTATCTCCATGAGCTAAGCTAGCCTGACTACTAAAGGTTGTTCCTCTAGCAGCTCAAGTTCTTTGATGAAAGTCAATGTAGGTAATTCAACTAAAATAGGTAACCAAGCCTCTTTACCATAAGTACATATGGATAACAACCAATAGCTCTCTTGGGTGTAATTCTATTAGCCCAAAGAGCCAATTTTAATTTCTTGTGCCATGTTCTTTAGTTGTCTTCAACAGTCTTCTTGATGATCCTTATCAAATTTTTGTTAGTAGATTCAGCCTGCCCATTACCCTATGGGTAATAGTTAGAAGAAGTATTCAAATAAATATTATTTCTAATAGACCAATCTAAAATTTGTAATCCTATGAAACCTAAACCATTATCTCAGATGATTGAATTTGGTGTACTAAATATTGATACCAAATCCTAATAGTTCAACCTAGGACAGAAGATTCATTTACCCCTTTTAAGGGAACAACCTTGGTCCACTTGGTTAAATAGTCTATGGTAGTCAAGATCCACTTGTGGCCTGCACTTGAAGGTGGGTTTATTGGTCTTATGAGATTGAGCCCCCATTTTGCAAATGGATGTTCAACTTTAATAGGATGCAGGGGTAAGGCAGCAAGCCTTTGCTTACTTGCAAATAATGAACACTTCTCACATCTTCTCACCCAAGCAAAAGACTCTTTAAATAAGTTAGGCCAGTAATAACCAGCCTACATAATCTTCAAAGTAGTTTTCCTAGCTACAAAGTGGCCTCTTGAAGGTCCATTGTGAAACTCTTCCAATAGCTTATCAACTTGATCAGGTCCAACACACCTCAAAAATACACCATTAAAGTCTCTCCTATACAAAATATCATCAATAATAGCATAAGGAGTAGCTTGTAACTTGAAATACCTTCTTCCTACCCTATCCAAACCTTCAGGGCATCGACTGGACTGTAAATAATGCATCATCTACTACACCTAGTTGGTTCATTATTGTTCAGTACTATTTTAGTGTCCTTTTCATGTTCTTGATTAAGCTCTTCACTTTCAGCAAGCTGCTCGCATAAGCCCTTACCTCTAATTAGCTTGGTCACTTTGATATCAACATCAAATTCCATAACTCTGGTTATCTAACCAGCCCTCTTATCATTTATATCTCTATTCAATAAGAAACTCTTGATAGTGGGATGAGCAACCATTAAGTGAATTCTGTTATTAGACAACATGTGTCTAAATTTCTTGAGGCTCCTCACAACAACGAAAACATGTTTTTTCTATAAAAGAGTACTTTACCTCATAATCATGTAGTACCTAACTAAAAAATGCTACTGGATTCTCTAAACCTTCATCGTTTTGCTGACATAACATTGTAGAAAAGGTGTTCGCTCCTCCAAAGGCATACAAAATAAAATCCCTCTCATAATTAGGATTAATGAGGGTAGGGATAGTAGCGAGGGCTTCCTTAATCTTCTCAAAGCTTCATTTTCCCTCCTTTGTCCAGCTGAATGTCACATTCTTCTTCAACATGGCAGTGAGAGGTTGTAACAAAGCTACAATGTTTGGAATAAACCTCCTAACAAAGTTAATTCTACCAAGAAAGTTTTGCAAGCCTTTGTTATGTGCAGGCAATAGTAAATCTAGAATGGCTAAAACTCTTTCAAGGTTAATAGAAATACCTTATTTTGAAACAATATGGCCGAGAAGTTTACCTTCATGAACTAAAAATATGCACTTTTTAGGGTTCAATGAAACTCCAAACTCCTTGCACCTGTGAAAAATATGCTTCAAGTGGTCAAAATGATCATTAGCATCTTTGGAAAAAATAGTTATGTCATCTAAATATACCAACACTATTCTATTCATAAGGCCATGGAAGGCCATATCCATTGGCCTTTGAAAGGTTGCCCCTACATTAGACAAACCAAATGGCATTTTTTGATAGGCCATAGTACCCCACTTAGTTGTGAATGCAGTTTTATATTGGTCCTCTTCTTTGACTAGAATTTAGTTGTAACTAGAGCAACCATCTAACAAGGAATACCTATCAGAACCTAAAATAGTTTGTAGTGTCTATTCTATGGAAGGAAGAGGGTAGTGGTCTTTCAATGAGGCCCGATTTAGATCACAGAAATGGACACAAAGTCAGATTTCACCATTCTTTTTTCTAACCGGGACCAAATTAGAAACCTAGGAGGTATGCTTTATTAAGAATATGATATTACTCTCAATCATTTTATTTAATTCAGCCTTCATTAAGTGCTCAAGTTTGGGATTAAGGGGTCTCTATTTCTACCTAACAGGCTTGGCATTAGGCTCTAATTCTATAGTATGCTGGGCCAAACCAGGATCAAAACCCCTTAAATCTTTATACTCCCATGCAAAAGCATCAAAAAGATATTGACATAATTGAACAAAAGACTGTCCTTCTTCTCTAGTACACACCTTTCCAAGTTTCAGTAGTTTGTCCTTAAAAATTTCTATGGTTTCATAGTGTTCTTGCTTCACTGTCATATTGCACTTGTCCTTTCTAAACTAATCATCAGTGTTGAACACTAATTCTAATGTTAGTAGTCCTTTGGGCAACTTATTGGACCTCAACTATACAATCTAATCCTCAAATTGCTGCTGATATTTATGTTGATTATCAGCTGCAAATTCATCTTCTGCACTTAGAAAATTTAAAATCTGCTCGTCACTGTCAAACACTATTGTTAGGTATAGAAGACGTGACAACCACTTTGACATATAGCTATGCTTCAATTTTCTGATTTTGATTAGGAATCTCAAATTGAGATCATAAGGCTACAAGCTTATATGCATACTTATTTTGGTTTCTGGGAATCAAAATCAGATTAAAAGCATAAAAAAATTCAATTGAATCCCATACTCTATGCTTGTATTCCTTGAGCAAGTCATTTTGGCAACATTCAGATTACTAACCTGATTAATGATCAATTCAAAATCTCCATAAACTTGGACAGATTTGATACCTTTTTTCCAGACCCACTCTAAACCATGGATTAGGGCCTCGTATTCAACCACATTATTTGTGCAGCTGAAAGTGAACCTTAAGGCTGCATAATATTTGTCTCCTTTAGGTGAGATCAACACATTATCTACACCAGTACCTATCTTGGTCCTCAATCTATCAAAGTACAACTTCCAAAGTTGATCTTCTTACTATTCCAACTGACTTTGGTCCTTAATTAGATTAGGAATCACTGCATCAAGTTTCTATATCATATAGATGCCTAATCCTACCTCATTCGTGTGACAGAAAGGGTCACTTTTATGATCTTCAGATGTCCATTAATCTAAGTTTATGTCTTCTATATGTGCATGGGGATCTAGATTCATGGGTTCATCCTGATGCCCACAGGTGATGTATAGATTAGCATTTATTGGGTTGGGAACATAGGGCTCAATATGGTCTTTTGCAAGTGGTTTGGACTATATGGTTACTTTTTTACCATACCTTGTTCTAAAGAACAAGTGGGACGAATCAAAGGATAGAAACCCACCCACTTTGGTTGTGAACTTCTTAGATAGGCATAATGCAAAGCTAGGTGGTAGATCAATGATGTAAATGCCTTGATGTATGGTAAAATTAGGACAAGCATGCAATGTAAGTGGCAGATTTTTTATTATTCTTGCAGTACTAAGTGTAGACCCGTCCAACTAGACTACTCCTTTTGTAAGGGGTTCATAAACCAATCCTAATGAATCAGCTACACTTTTAGGCATGACTAAACTGCTTGATCCTAAGTCTACCATACAGTTATGAACCAATTTATCGCCAATAATGAGACTTAAATAGAAAGGAGGAGGTTTTACCTCATTTGCTGGCTATGAACTCTTGATTTTTGGGTTGTTTGCAAGTACAACCTTTTCATTTTCTTGATTAGAACATTAAAAAATTGAAAGTTTAGCTAATGTCTCTTGCAACAAATTCTTCTGGCTAGGAATGCGTAAAGCATCCATAACTAACATAATTACTATAGCTTTCTTGAGATTATCTACTATGTTGAAAGAAACAAGATTTACCTTTTGTTTTCCTTTTGCAATAGTAGCATCAATCTACCTTTGTGTAGATTGCTATTGTACTTTGGGCTGATCCTTTACTGGTACAGTTTGATCTCTCTGTAGAATTTGTACTTTCTATTGTGGTATAGGGATAGTTTATGATGGAAAGGCTTGATTTTTATCCCTTATAGTCTATTGTTGAACCACAACAACTTCCTGGTTAATATCTGCAGCTCTCTGTTTTGATCTTGTGTTGGCTAAAACATGTGTACTTTGCTAATTTTGACCTTGAAGGTAGTTTATACCATAGAAATTAGACTCTTGCCAATTCATTATGGCCACATCAGCATTATTCTATTGAGCTGAAACTTCACTAGAAACACCTTCTGAACTTGCATAGTTGTTCTGAACCATCGTGCCTAATTTCTTACTCCATTTGTGCACGCAGCTTGATTATGCGATTGGTGACATGGATAACACCAGTCACTATCTTGGGCTAAATTATTCTATGTGGGTATTGTTGATGTGTTTTCCTTGCACATACAATGCAGAATAAAATACTCGTGTACTCTATCCTCTCTTGAATAAAATCCCTCAAATGCTAAGCTAAGTGATCAGATGAGTAGACTCCAAGGTTCTTAACTAGTTACTTTTTGTGTTGCGATTTGGGATAACTTAGCAGTAGGATGTGAATTACTGTTTGACGCAAAGCGAGTTACATAAATGCTCAACAATAGGAAACTTGTTTCTCTTGGATAACATGTAACATAGCTTCTTTGAAGGTCTACCAATTTGATAACTTAAGATATGACAATGGAAGCTCTTGAATCTAAATCTAACAAGATTTTAAAGAAAATGCAAAAGGAAATGGGTCTAGAAGACTCTAAACTAAATGCAAGCAATCACCATTGATTCACCAAAATCTCAACCACACTTTGCTTCGCCATAAGGTAACAACTACACAAAAGTGGTGCTATCTTCTAAGGGGAAAGTAAGATTTTCAGATTACTTCCATACACAAAGTAATTGAAGTTAAGCTCAGATAATGTTCAGAGTAACCATGTACTACAATCTTCCATCGACAAATTATAAATGGTATGAACTATGGAGACACCAAACATGAATCAGCAACAACAACTTCCATAAAACATAAAACTAAATTTCTAAAAACAAACTAAACGGATCTTATTCTACGAGTGAACACTTAGAAACCATGCATTCATTTGAAACAACACAAATCACCATGAAAATTTCAGCAGAGTCTTGAGCAACAATTTCTCAGAGCATTCCCCCTCTTACAAATGAGAGCAAAATGGGTTTATATAGGCCCAAAAATTCAATGGATGGCCAAGATTAAAACTTGAAATTGAGGGCCTGTATTATGCCACACAGGGAAGTGGTTACAAAATTTACTAAAATTGGACCTTGCATTAATGATACACCAACTAAGTGGAATATCCTCATTTATGACCTTTGCTTTTTGCGATAAACTCCACAAATATAGCGATGACATGCGTAACCTACTCCATCAGGACACTTGGCAGAGTCTGAATGGTGCCCTCTACGATTTACAGCTCCTCTATACATTTGACAACTGTCATTTCCCAACCAGCCATGGTTGTCTGAAATGTGCCCATGAAAGTGGAAAGTGTGCAAATTTCATCCAACAACTCCCTAAAAATAGCCTGTGTATGCCAAAAATACTTTGCATGCATCTTGTCTTTCAGCAAGTATTCATCAATCTCTCCATTGGAATCAACTACCCTATTTACAAAAACAAGTATTTTGTTTTGCATTTCCTGAAGTACCTCTCTTGTTCGAGTGCAGTCACTCTCAACCTTTCCCAGAACTTGCTCCTTTATGCTGAGTGCACAATACCAAGAATGGAAATTATATGTTGGACCTTGTTCAATCACTCCCTCATCCAACAATGTGGCACTTGGAGTATAAATCAGCCTTTTCAACTAAGGCATAACTTCTTCCCTTACTTTTCTGAATACTGCACAAGTAATTAGAATATTCTGAACTCTATCAAATGTTGAAGCAACCTCCTTGTACAACTTCACAATCTCATCCATGAACCCATCAGCCTTGATCTTGAAATCTGCTACACAGTCTTGCAATACTTGAGATGAGGACCTCATTTCTTCCAAATGTGCCACAGACTCCTGTGAAAGCAACGCAGGTGGTGCAACCATGTCTTTAGCTTGGCTTAGTGGCCTCATTAACTTCTGAATATAATGCCCAAATGCCAAGTTATCCTTCTCTAACTAAATCCTCTGTTCTTGTTCCTTTCGTAGCATTTCTTTGATGACTGCAACCGAATCTTCCAACTCTTCTATCTCCTGTTCTGCTGTGGCTGGTCCCAAATCAAAAGTATTGATGTCATATGCACTTGGAACACCATCATCTTCTTCTTTGCTGATTTTTGGGACAGCAATGTGCACTTGCCTTGACCCCGAGCTGCCTTTTGTGATCTTCGAGAATTTAGTAATTTTCTGCTTTCCATTGTCAGGTTTGGCCCTGCTCAGCAAGTCTTCCAAACTTAGGATGGGTTTCCTTTCAATAACAGACTTCTCCCTAACCCAATCTCTTAACCACTCAGGCAGATCAAACAAGTCCTCCTGACTTTCTTCTTGAACTCCTTTATGTTGAACAGTGGGAAGAGCCTCCTCATCAAACTCATACAACTCTTTGTCATTTTGATTTTCAACTTCTATTTCTATCATGACCACTTCATGCTCCTTAGATGATTTTAACACCACTTCACCAATTTGATTACCTTGTTTGTTTCCCTGATCATCTTGGATTCCCAAACCTGTCTGCTCACCATGTCTTACTTCATCTTCATCAATATTTATTATATTATTACCCTCCTGTCTTGAAAATGCACTAACTACCTGCTGATCATTAGTCTTTACCTTCTTACTTGGCTGAATATCCTCATGCGGATTATCATCTTCACTCTCTGAACCATTGGAATTACTGGATGACCTACTACCTGAAGTATCCTTGGACTGATGTACAGTAACTCCTCCCATCAAGTTGTAAGTCAATTGGACATTCTTCTCCTGAAGTCTATGAATTTGAAAGTCTACATACTTTCTTGTATGTGATACAATTGGCATCAACAAATCATCATTGCATGTGGCCTCCTGCTCTGACCAATTGATGGTGAAAGGCCTATCCCTCTTCTCTTCGTACGAACTTTGTGAAAGTCTTTTATGATTCTCCTCAAGCTGATCCAGAATGTTGATCACTCTTGTTGTTCTGACTAGATCCAAAGATAATTTGTAGAAACTTTTCTTTCTTATTTCTATGTCATCATATGCATCTATCCAGTGATCCTCGAGCTGTGGTTTGTGCTTGTATTTGCTCCCAAATTTTTGTCGGAGTGTGCCAAATGGATCAAATTTACTGCGTACATCATTGTGGCACACCAAGTTGTAAGCCTGCAACTCTATCTCTAAATTTTAAGCAGCTTGTAATGACATGCAAGCCTCAAGCCTCCTGATGCTGATTGGAAACTTTGTTGTGGTATTTTTCCTCTTTCTCTGGACTTTGTTGAATGCAACCAGCTATCGTGTTACTTCCAACAACACCATTTTGTCAGTGGGGTATCTAGGCAATTTGTAAGGCAATGATGAGAAGCCCTCCACACGATGTATGTGAATCTTGGAAACTGAATAAACCACTTTCCATATTTTGCGACGAAGTTCATGGCCTCCTTCGACAATCTCTTGCATGCGCTGCCTTGTAACAATCTAACAATGTGCATGGAAAAAGCATCATTAAACCTTCTGTAATGGGATATAGCCTGCAAGTGTAGCTGAGGATACCAATCATAAACCTTGAACTGTCCTTCTCCATTTCCAACTCTCCCCTTGAAGTTCAATCCTGGATATCTCTCGCTTCTGGCAAGCATATATATAATATATGATCTCATGTAAAATGTTTTCATTTCTTGCAATCCCTTCAATTGATCATCAATGTTGCTACTAATCATTTCAGCCCAATCTATCATTCTTTTTCCGCTTATAATTTCTTCAATGAAGAAAAACATCCAGGGCTCAAAATTTGCCGATTATGGGCAGCCCATGATGCGGTTCAAAAACACAACCATATAGTTGATTTCTTGATGAAAGTCAAACTTTTGAAGTTTTTTAGGCACCTTACTCACATGTGGCCTTGGTTGCACCAACCAGCTGTTGTTTATCACCTCCATACCTTTCTCAGGTCCAGCCAAATAAAGTTGCAAAGCAGACTCCTTGTTGCAGAATGTAGTAGTTTTGTATGAGGGAATGTCAAAAGCTTCCGCAATTGCCTCCTTTCTCACATAAGCAAGTACTTTGCCCTCTCTAGTCATAATACATCTCTTTTCATGATTATAATGCTTGGTGCATTCTAACATCAGTTCTGGACACAGCATTGGTGGCAGGAAAAAAGCAGCTTGCACAATCCCGTTCTTCAACATTCACCTGATTAGATCCGATGGATTGGGTTTGTGCAAATTTTGCTGAATCTCTTCCATATTGGTCTTCCCTAGATTAGTGTCACAAAGGTTTCACCACTTCGAAGTGATCTTTGTTTCTGGCCACGTTCCCTTCATTTCACTCCTCATCAGTGCTTGTCTGTCCTTCGCACTCATCCTTCACCTGCACAACCGCTTTATGTCAAAATCTTGAAAATGACATTTAGTAAAAACATAATAGTAACAACACCTACATTTAATACATGCGGGATTATTTGAATGCAAGATTTCAATTTATCTCACCCCTCTGCTAAAAAGAAAAAAAAATAATGCGATTCCCGTGAGAATAAAATGTCCAAATGTCTCACTAACACACTTAGTTCCTATTTGCCCTTGTCGGATCTGATCTCCTGATGGACCTGCAATGATCTCATGTTGTAATCCTGTATGTGTTTTAATGGAGGGGAGGTCGATTTCCAAGTAATAGAAGGTGATCTTTCTTAAACTTTCGAAGACTCCGGCCAAGGAAGACACTCCTAAACCTGCACTCAGGAAGCTTTGAGAACACCGGGTAGATTATGCAATATTAACTAGTTTAACATCCAAGCACCTATTTAGAAAGACCTCATAAGGATCCCCTCCTGCAGACAAAACTCATGAACATAGTCGGGTTTCTAAATGCTGATGCAGAAGGTGAAGCTCACTGTTAGAACAAATGATAAAACACCCTCGAATCCCTATCATCTCACACAATGAAATCACCTTTTCTGGAGGACAGTGCATACCACACATGCTCAGAAAGTTGGCACTGTCATTCAATAATGTTCAAAAGATTTTGCCTACATAAATAGTGTGCTCCACCTCTTCTACCTCATAAATGAAATTACTTGAACTAAATCGTGGGGCTAAAAATAGGACAAGCCAATACTCAAAAGATACGTGTTTCAAAACTCCTGCCAGGAATCCTAATTAATTCGCTATCCATGCATTATTAAGAGTGCAATGCCTATTGAATTGTATGCTAAGAATAGAATAGAGTCGTTCTGCACAAAATCGTTCAATGATTCCTTCAATTAGTATCTTCGTGATTGCCAAAGAGCTGACGGTATTATAGCGGGTCTGAGCGAATGTTTGAGATCCCACCACATTTGGCCAAAAAGTATATTTTGCAAACCTAAGACTTATCTCCATTCCGACGGTCTTTTCATTTCAACGTGCATAATGCAAGAATTGCAGTGGACTCTCAAAAGTTCGTCCCTCCATGAATTTATGCAGATGTGCCATAAGTTTCAAGAAAACCTCACCATGCACTTAACCTTCACCAAGACTCAAGTGATCAACATGGAGTGAATGCTATACTTCACACATGATGTGATGCTGAGAATAGAGTTTATCTGATGTTCTGCATAACCACCAAAGGCCCATTAATAATCACGCCATCCAAAGATACCCCACTCAAATGGTCATTCAAGCCCATCGAAGACTAACCCAAACATGAAGAGTTCTTAACAAGTCATGAAGATCCGCTCAAGCAGTCATTTAGATTACTGAGAGAATAGGAAATCAAAAGCAATGCCACCAAGTAAATAAAGTCCACTTAGGCGGAGATCTAGGGGGGAACGAGCATGCTGTGCAATAAAAGAACATCTCAACGTGGTGCAGGGTGATTGAAAATGTCTGCCAGCGTGAGCATTTGAAATGAGTGCGCTTCATATAAAGTTAGGGTATTCTATGCGTTGCAAGTCTTCTATCAACCAATAAATGGATTGCAATATACCCCAATGACACCTGCAAACTGCCTTGCCCAGACAAGAATCTCCAAACAAGACCATAGTCAGAAACACAAAATTCAGGGGTCCCCACGCTTGATGGGGTGATGTTGGACCACGTCACAACATTTGGTGACTCCACAAGAGAAATGTTCTTGAACATTTGAGGAATAAAGACTCATTCAAAACCCTAAATCATCAAATAACCGTGTCAAGTCCATCCAATAGTTAAGAGATGCACTCAAAAGGAGAAAAGAGTCAAAAATTGTATCACGACATTTCATCTCTGCTATTTCTTAGGGTAAAAATTTCATTTAAAACTTCTTCAAGTGTTCTAGAGATAAGCAAGAATCAAAACTTCAAAATCCCTGTGTGCACCCACATATTAGGTTAGATAAACATGAAAAATTAATCAAGGTGTCAAAATCAAAAGCTTCGGACAACCATTTTCATCCTGAGGATCCAAGGGTGTGCAATTGGGTTCATTACCATCCATCAATACTCAAGATCACCTTAGTTCCTCTGGATTAAGCTATGTGATTAGTACACACCTCATGAACTACCTGGACATGGCCCCGCTACCAGCGAGCATCTGTAGCCCCGACAGGTTTGTCTCGTAATTCCACTCGAGCAGAGCCCTACTGTCAGCCAGGCATCAATAGCCCTAGTAAAGATTACTTGATCATCCATCTAACTAAGTTATGGTGTGTGATTTGTGATTTTCTTTTCATTTCTTTTTCTTTTGATTTTCAACATGCTTTTGCTTGGTAGAGTACAATGCAGTACTACTACGTGATAACTCAGCTAGTTGGGTGTGGACTTATGATGGTAGCAAAGGTGGACCTTTAGATTTTTCACTTAATGCGAGATCACAAAGATTTACTTAGGTACTTCTAGATTTTAAAAGTGAAAAGATATAAGATCTCAAAACAATTCAAGTCACCCTAAACAGTCAATTTATCCCCCCAGAGTAAGAAACATGCTACCGAACACCAACAATGGAGTCCGCAATGAATCTATCCATCTGACGCAAGCTTATCAAAGGAAAACAAAAAGTATTCATTTAAAGATTAAACATTTTAAACATATAATCAAGGACCTTCATGTCAAAATACAATGCATGATTCCCTTCTCGAGTTAAGTACAGATCTTAACAAATAGATAGACTAAAGAGAATTACCTTCTGAGTCAAAGAATCTCATGAATATTTACTCTCAAAATATACTTAGCACTACCTCATAAAGTCAACCAAAAGTGCTCTTATTGAAAATACCACCCTAAAAATGGGACCTCGGGGAAAGCCAAAAACTGTAGCAAAAGTAGACAAGCCCAAAATGAAGCAAACCTACCCTAAAACCAACCTACGAAAGCAAGAAACAACTATCCTAACTATGTACGAATAGGTCCCCAAAGGAACTTAGGGTTGGAAATAATGCTTTAAGAATTGTCCATTGATGGGCAATGGAACAGATTCTTCAGTGAGTGTTTTCAGTTTGAAAGCATTTTCTCCCAAAATTTTGGCAATCTAGTAAGGGCCCTTCCAAAGATTATCAAATTTATCATGTCCACCCTTTCTCTCTTTAGCTTTGTCCCAGTATAGAACCAAATCAAAAATATGAAAAGACTTGATCTTTGCTTGTTTATCAAACCATCTCTTCACAACTCCTTGATGTTTTGCAAAATTTTCAAGTGCCATGTCTCGTTTTTCTTCTAAGTGGAGCAGTTGTGACAACCTAGTTTGGACTCTGTCATTTTCTTCCATGTAATCTTGCATAAATTGTAACGTAGGAATTCTTAGTTGGATTGGGAATACAAGATCTTGGCCATAAACTAGATGATAAGGGGATGTACCCAAGGAACTCTTTATTCTTGTCCTGTCTGCCCAAAGAGCAAACTTAAGTTGCGTATGCCAATCTCTCGGGTTTTTGTCCAATACTTTCTTAATTGCACCTAGCAAGTTTTTGTTGGTGGATTCTACTAGGCCATTTCCCTACGGGTAATAGTTTGATGAAAATTTTAGTGTAATGCCATATTCAAAAGCTCAGTTACAAAATTTTAGTGAAGTAAAAGCAGGACCATTATCACAAACAAGTGCATGTGGACATCCAAACCTAGTGATAATATTTTCTTAAAGAAATTTAATCACAACATCAGAAGTACAAAATTTTAAAGCATGAGCCTTAGACCACCTGGTACAGTAATCAGTAGCGGTCAGAATATACCTGTATTGTGCCAAGGAAGGTGGGTTAATCATACCAATAAAGTCCAAACCCCATTGAGCAAAAGGTCTTACTTCGATCATCGGTTGAAGTTGCATGGCTGGATTTAGTTCCCTCGAAGCAGCTACCTAGCACGTGTGACATCTCTTGACATGGTCATATGCATCATGAAACAAAGTGGGCCAATAATAGCCTACCCTCAGAATCTAGTGTGCTGTAGCTAAACCACGCCCATGACATGTTCCAAATTTGCTGTGGAAGTGTTCCATTATCTGACCTGCTTCATCCTTTCCTAGGCATCTCAAATATATCCCTTCATGATTATTTCAGAATAGGATTGATCCTTGGAGCATAAAATGCTAACTTTTTATTCTCAAAGCTCTCTTCTGGGTTGAATTCATATGTGCCAAACACTTCTGATTTAGTAAACAATATATAATGTCATTGTACCACTCATCAGGTGATACATCCTCAAGAGTATAAACTTGTTGCACCAACCCTGGTCCATCATTCACAATCATTTGAGTGAGTCCTTGTCCTCAAACAAGCTTCATTGGTTGTTTTTCAATATCATATTCTTGAATAGTGGCGACCCACTTGCCTCTTCTTTCTCCCAACTCATTCTACATAAGCAGGGTCTTGACTACCACATCTGGAACAATAGCATATATTTTACTTCTCAAAATGTAATGTCTGAATTTCTTAATTGTTTTGACTAGTGCATAAGCTTGATTTTCCACATTGGGATATCTCAGTTCAGCATCTTTCAATGTTGTGCTCATGAAAGCTATTGGGTGTTCATCTTTTTCTTCATTTCTCTAGGTGAGAGTTGCTGCACAAGTATGCTCTGAAGAAAATGAATATAGATAAAATGGCCTTGTGTAGTCTGGGCTTATCAAAATAGGAGCATCAGCAATAGCGTGTTTGATTTCTTCAAATGCCTTTCTTGCAAAAATTGTCCACTCTATCTTCGCATCTTTCTTCAACATGTCATTCAATGGCTTAACGATCTCTGCAAATCCTGTAATGAACTTGCTGACAAAGTTTATCTTCCTGAAGAATGACTTTAGCTCCTTCTTACTTGCAGGCATATCAATCTTGGAAATAGCCTCTATTCTGCTTGGATCTATTGAAATTCCCTTCTCTAAAATCACATGTCCCAATAATTTGCCTTCTGTTACTCCAAACATACACTTTTTTGGATTCAGTGAGATTCCATGTTTTCTACATCTTTGAAATACTTTCCTCAAATCCTCTATGTGATCTTCCCTTCTACGAGAGAAAACTGTGAGATCATCCATGTATATGATTATACATTTTTCGATCAAATCATGAAAAGCAATGCCCATAGCTCTCTGAAAGGTTGCTCCGGCGTTAATCAGTCCAAATGGCATTCGCCTATATGCATAGTTTCCCCACTTGCAAGTGAAAGTAGTCTTCAATCTGTCTTCTAGTTCCACCATCACTTGGTTGTACCCTGAATATCCGTCTAAGAAAGACATCATTTGGGAACCATTTACAATTTGCAACACTTCATCCAATGAAGGAAGTGGATAATTGTCCTTTTCTGATGGTCTGTTCAAATTCCTGAAATCTACGCACAATCTTATTTCTCCATTTTTCTTACGAATAGGAACAAGATTGGCAACCCACATTGAGTGCCTTACTGGGAATATTATCCTTGCATTCAACAACTTCTTTACCTCTTTATATATCAGTGGTTCTAAAAGTGGATTGACAGGTCTCTGCCTTTGTCTGAACGGCTTGTTGTTGGGTTTCAGAGGAATGGTGTGTGTAATGATTAAGGTATCATGGTCTTTAAATCATCATAGCTCCATGCTATAATGTCTAAAAATTCTTTCATGCATTTGAGTATACCTTCTTTTTCTTCAGGTCTACACACCTTTCCTATTAACACATTCTTCTCTTCATTACCTGTTCCCATATTGATAGGTTCACATTTATCTCCTTGAACCTTATGATCTCTTAATGCACTCAATTGATCTGAATCAAAGAGTCTTTCTAACTCAACCATCCCTCATGGTATTGTGTTATTTTTTAGGTTCAAGATACCCTCTGCATCAAATTCTGCTTGTTCCAAATCTTCTTTATCTATGATTTGAGCTTCAAAAACCCCAGAATTTGTGATGAAATCCAATGTGTTTATCATCATTGAACACCTAAAAATTTCTAACATTATTAGGAACTGATGGTACTGAGACCAACTCTACGGTGAACTTCTTTAACCCATTCATGGCAAGTGGTGTAAGTCAACTTGTAGCCTGTGCTAGGGAATTAGCAACTTGATTCTTTGATCTGTAAACTGATTTGATGTTGAATGCATCAAAACTTTCAATCAAATCCCAAACACAATTTTGATACCTCTTTAATCTCTTATCATGACAAACATACTTCTTTCTTATTTGCTTGACAATTACCTCAGAATCTCCGTAAACATGTAGAATCTTAGCTCCTTTCTTGATAGCCATCAATAACCCATGAACTAGTGATTCATACTCTGCGACATTATTTGTACATGGAAATGTAGTCTATGCGCAACCAAGAATGATTCGCCTGATGGATTGATTAACTCGAACCCAGCACTAGCTCCTTGTTTCGACTTGGACCCATCAAAACGCAAAGTCCATACTTGATTTCCTTCTTGATCAATTGAAACTTTGTTTGGATTTTCTTTTTCCTTACCCTTCTTGGGAGTCGGTGAAATTGGATTCTTCTTCAGTTGATCGTCACTTTTTTTAGATTTTTCAATTTTTTTAGTTTTGGTGGGTAATTTGATAGGGTTATCTTCCTTCTTTACTTCCAGAATTTCTGGTTTTACAGCCTGAGGGACTCTCCTGTATACTTGTTCTAAGGAAACTTTACACATAGCACAGGAAAACTTGGAATGAAAAGCACTGTGTATTCGGCACCAGTTAGGTAATAATAGATCTTTGACATTTGTTTACTAACCCAACTTTGTTGCTTGCTGAACATTCTTGAGTACGAAATTTTAGAAATTTTCAAATGTACCATCTCCTTGATCAGAAGCGGACTCATAATTGTGATCAAGCAAAATTTTAGTTTCATCAAAAGATTTCTGACCTTCATCTTCTTTCATTCTTGAACCTTGTAGCATGAGGACTTCTTCCGTATTTGGCCTATAATTTCCAAGATCAGTTTCTAGGAACAAGACCTCATTGTCTTCACCATATTCTGTGATCATCAGTTTCAATCTTGGAGTACTATCAATTCTGATTTGATTTGGAATTCATTTCCATGGTAGCCACATGTGTGAGAAATCGATAGCTACATACCCATTCAATCTTCTTGACTAATCTCTGCTCAGGAGCATGCCATATCCGCCTGGGATATCAACAACTGATATATCAATGTAGCTTTGGATTCTTGGATCAGATGACAACTGCATGTGTATATTATTCAATTCTCCAACCACGGGTACTTCTGTCTTATCCAGTTGTGTAACTTTCTTTGTGGTCGGGGTAGGAATCAAACCCAATCTTTTACATATGGTGAGTGGCATTACGTTGATTGATGCTCCTGAATCCATCAAACAATTATGTAACATTTTCCCAAAGATATGGACGGATAATAGGAATGGGGCAGGCTCATCTCTTCCTTGATAGAAAACTACAGACTTTTCATTTGGTAACTTGGAATGTGCATTCTTTTCCACATCATTGACCGTGAGATTTGATCTTTTGCAATCCTTTCATTTTTTATGATCTTTTCACTTTTAACAATACTTCCTTCTTTTATATCCTTCATACTTCCTTCTTTTATATCCTTTGTAGGGTCTTGGGCTATACATACTGAGTTCATATATGGAGAAACACCCTCTAGCACACTTTCCACAACATGTGCATTCTGAACATGGGATGAGTTAGAAGGGCCTGCCATAGCATTCCTTGGAATGGATGTATCATTTAAGTTGTTTAAAACTGTGTTTCTAATCTCAGGGATTCTCATCATTTCAACCAAAGGCATGCTCACTTTCACTTTCTTGAAATCTTTAGTAACAATTAAACTTGGCCATTTCAATCCATCATTTGTCGCAGTGCCATCTTGTGAAAGATTGGCTCCTTGTGGATTGTCTCGTGGCTAAACTTCTCACGTTGGAGTGGTTCTTTAGCAGCATCCCTTTGTCTATACTCTGGTGAATCCTTTGGAAAATTTGGATTATTACTAGCATTTGGATTTGGTGGAGTTTGAAAATTGTTTGGAGGAACTGAAGAGGTTAATGGATCCTGTACTTGATGATTTCTTTGATAGACTTTTAAGGGTGGATTCCCAGCTGATTGTTGAAATGCTTGTACTTCCCCTGCTGCTTCAGCTTGAAAGTCATTACTGAATGGAGAGTAATATCTAAATTTTCAATTGGTCCATTTGCAGATGCTGGAGGGAACCTTCCATTGTATTCCATTGCATCATAATCCATCACAGGAGGAAATGTGAGGTCTTCAATGATCAAGGCTTGATCATACCTTGTTGTAGGAACAATCTCATATCCTATCATTGCTTGAGGAGCATCTTGAGCTTACGTGTTTTGCATCTCCTTTTGAAATATATCAGCAGCTATTCTGAACTTTGTACACTGCAACTCAGAATGCTGATTTGTGTTATGCAATCGACACTAACTTGATAAAGCTGCCTCAGCTAAGAACACCTTGTCTACTGGTCTAGAATCTAAATTTGAATTGTTTTCCAATGGAGAGGGAACATTTCCATTGTTTGGAGATGTATTCCATGTTTTGTTTTGTCTTTGGAATCCTTGATTTATTCCTTGGAATCCTTGATTATAACCCTGATAATTTCCTTGGTCTCTTTGATTTCCTTGATATCCATTTTGATTTCCCTGATCCTTCTAATTTCCTTGAAAACTCCTTTGCATATTTTGTAAATGATTATTTTGATTTCTCAGATGGGTAACTTTAGTGGATAATCTCTTCACTTGATCAATTAACTCTTTCACTTCATCCTTCTCTTCCTGACTCCTTGTAGAGGATGAAGACCCTTGTAAGTACATAGGTTGTGCTGGTGAAGCTTGTGAAATGGGTGCTCCTGGATGCAACACCATCTAATTGCTAGGTGTCAGAATTGGATTCATTATAGGAGTATGTTGTGTCAAAGATTGGTTGATTCCTTGAATCTGATTTGGCATAGCTAGATGTCCCAGGTGATTAAGTGGCCCTTGAGTGTTCATGCCCAAGTCAGTATTTACTTTGACAGCCTCGACGTAGGCTTCTGTCAGAGTAGTTGGAGCTGCAGTTGCTCTCTTCACAAACATGGAAGTAAGGCGGTCTAGTGCTACATAATATACTTCCCTTGCCATTGCATCATCAACATTATACGAAGCTTGCAACCTTGTATAAGCCTTATGAAAACGATTATTGAAAGAACTGATAGGTTCATGTTCTTGCCTCTTGACATCAACAAACTATTTGTAGAGCTCTAACGAAGTGATGGGAATCGTAAACTTTTCTAGAAAGGTGTTTTTTAGTCTTTGCCAACTATTGATGGAACATGCAGGTAGATGAATGTACCAAAAGTATGCATCTTCGCCCAGTGAATAAGGAAACAATCTACATGCTACATCCTCATGGTCAATTCTTCTGTTTCGAATAGTATCCTCAAAAATTTTAATATGTTCCTCTGTTGCCCTGTTCACATCACTGACCTAAAATTTGGAGCAGAATTATTCAGAACTCTTGGGCATTTCATGGTAATTTGTGAAAGTAGCAAGAGGAGAAGCATTTGCCAGAAGCCAAGCCATTGGAAAGTTTGCTTGTTGTGCCGGAACTGTTTGTGTAACTCCAGTTGTGTATTACTTGGTTGAGCAATTCTTGTATTTTGTGGTGGAGTTTGAAACAAATCTACGATGACCCTTACGCTAGGTGATCCTTCACTTGATGAATTTGTCTTCTTATTGTGCTTGGCTTTGGAATTAAAATCCAACTCAACCAACTCTTTTGAAGTTTGTGATGTAGACCTTAGAATCCTTTGGTGTTTTTCAGGTGAAAAAGAAACAATATGCTCCAGTGTGTCTAACTTTGTATTCCAAAAGAGGCCCTCCTTCTAGCGCCAATTCTGTTGATGTGTTTTCCTTGCACATACAACACAGAATAAAATACTGGTGTACTCTATCCTCTCTTGAACAAAATCCCTCAAATGCTAAGCTAAGTGATCAGATGAGTAGACTCCAAGGTTCTTGATTTGTTACTTTTTGTGTTGCGACTTGGGATAACTTAGCAGTAGGATGTGAATTATTGTTTGACACAAAGGGACTTATGTAAATGCTCAACAATAGGAAACTTGTTTCTCTTGGATAACATGTAACACAGTGTCTTTGAAGGTCTACCAATTCAATAACTTAAGATATAACAATGGAAGCTCTTGAATCTAAATCTAACAAGATTTTAAAGAAAATGCAAAAGGAAATGGGTTTAGAAGACTCTAAATTAAATGCAAGCAATCACCATTAATTCACCAGAATCTCAACCACACTTTGCTTCGCCATAAGGTAACAACTACACAAAAGTGGTGCTATCTTCTAAGGGGAAAGTAAGATTTTCAGATTACTTCTATACACAAAGTAATTGAAGTTAAGCTCAGATGATGTTCAGACTAAGCATGCACTACAATCTTCCATTGACAAATTATAAATGGTATGAACTATGGAGACACCAAACATGAATCAGCAACAACAACTTCCATAAAACATAAAACTAAATTGCTGAAAACAAACTAAACAGATCTTATTCTATGAGTGGACACTTAGAAACCATGCATTCATTTGAAACAACACAAATCACCATAAAAATTTCAGCAATGAATTTGTATTTATTTCAGTAGAGTCTTGAGCAACAATTTCTCAGAGCATTCCCCCTCTTACAAATGAGAGCAAAATGGGTTTATATAGGCCCAAAAATTCAATGGATGGCCAAGATTAAAACTTGAAATCGAGGGCCCGTATTATGTGACACAGGCAAGTGGTTACAAAATTTACTAAAATTGGACCTTGCATTAATGATACACCAACTAAGTGGAATACCCTCATTTATGACCTTTCCTTTTTGTGGTAAACTCCACAAATATAGCGATGACACGCGTAACCTCCTCCATAGGGACACTTGGCAGAGTCTAAATGGTGCCCTCTATGATTTGCAGCTCCTCTGTACATTTGACAACTGCCATTTCCCAACCAGCCATGGATGTCTGAAACATGCCCATGAAAGTGGAAAGTGTGCAAATTTCATCTAACAACTCCCTCAAAATAGCCTATGTATGCCGAAAATACTTTGCATGCATCTTGTCTTTCAGCAAGTATTCATCAATCTCTCCATTGGAATCAACTACTCTGTTTACGAAAATAAGTATTTTGTTTTGCATTTCCCGAAGTACCTCTCTTGTCCGAGTGCAGTCACTCTCAACCTTTCCCAGAACTTGCTCCTTTATGCTGAGTGCACAATACCAAGAATGGAAATTATATGTTGGACCTTGTTCAATCACTCCGTCATCCAACAATGTGGCACTTGGAGTATAAATCAGCCTTTTCAACTGAGGCATAACTTCTTCCCTTACATTTCTGAATTCTACACAAGTAATTAGAATATTCTGAACTCTGTCAAATGTTGAAGCAACCTCCTTGTACAACTTCACAATCTCATCCATGAACCCAATAGCCTTGATCTTGAAATCTGTTGCCCAGTCTTGCAATACTTGAGATGAGGACCTCATTTCTTCCAAATGTGCCACAGACTCCTGTGAAAGCAATGCAAGTGGTGCAACCATGTCTTCATCTTGGCTTAGTGGCCTAATTAACTACTGAATATAGTGCCGAAATGCCAAGTTATCCTTCTCTAAATGAATCCTCTGCTCTTGTTCCTTTCGTAGCCTTTCTTTGATGACTGCAACCGAATCTTCCAACTCTTCTATCTCCTGTTCTACTGTGGCTGGTCCCAAATCAAAAGTATTGATGTCATATGCACTTGGAACACCATCATCTACTTCTTTAGTAATTTTTGGGACGGCAATATGCACTTGCCTTGACCTCGAGCTGCCTCTTGTGATCTTCGAGAATTTAGTAATTTTCTGCTTTCCATTGTCAGGTTTGGCCCTGCTCAGCAAGTCTTCCAAACTTAGGATGGGTTCCCTTTCAATAACAGACTTCTCCCTGACCCGATCTCTTAACTACTCAGGCAGATCAAACAAGTCCTCCTAACTTTCTTCTTGAACTCCTTTATGTTGAACAGTGGGAAGAGCCTCCTCATCAAACTCATACAACTCTTTGTCATTTTGATTTTCAACTTATGTTTCTATCATGACCACTTCTTGCTCCTTAGATGATTTTGACACCACTTCACCAATTTGATTACCTTGTTTGTTTCCCTGATCATCTTGGATTCCCAAAGTTGTCTGCTCACCATGTCTTACTTCATCTTCCTCAATATTTATTATATTATTACCCTCCTATCTTGAAAATGAACTAACTGCCTGCTGATCATTAGTCTTTACCTTCTTACTTGGCTAAATATCCTCATGTGGATCATCATCTTCACTCTTTGAACCATTGGAATTACTAGATGACCCACTACCTGAAGTATCCTTGGACTAATGTACACTAACTCCTCCCATCAAGTTTTAAGTCAATTAGACATTCTTCTCCTGAAGTCTACGAATTTGGAAGTCTACATACTTTCTTGTATGCGATACAATTGGCATCAACAAATCATCATTGCGTGTGGCCTCCTGTTCTGACCAATTAATGGTGAAGGGCCTGTCCCTCTTCTCTTCATATGAACTTTGTGAAAGCTTTTTGTGCTTCTCCTCAAGCTGATCTGGAATGTTGATCACTCTTGTTGATTTGACCAGATCCAAAGACAATCGGTAGCAACTTTTTTTTCTTATTTCTATGTCATCATATGCATCTATCCAGTGATTCTCAAGCTATGGTTTGTGCTTGTATTTGCTCCCAAATTTCTATTTGACTGTGCCAAATGGATCAAAGTTACTGCGTGCATCATTGTGGCACACCAAGTTGTAAGCCTGCAACTCTATCTCTAAATTTTCAGCAGCTTGTAATGACATGCAAGCCTCAAGCCTCCCGATGCTGATTGGAAACTTTGTTGTGGTCTTTTTCCTCTTTCTCTGGACTTTGTCGAATGCAACCAGCTGTCGTGTTACTTCCAACAACACCATTCTGTCAGTGGGGTATCTAGGCAATCTATAAGGCAATGATGAGAAGCCCTCCACATGGAAGTATGTGAATCTTGGAAACTAAATAAACCACTTTCCATTTTTTGTGACGAAGTTCATGGCCTCCTTCGACAATCTCCTGCATGCACTGCCTTGTAACAATCTAACAATGTGCATGGAAAAGGCATCATTAAACCTTCTGTAATGGGATATAGCCTGCAAGTGTAGCTGAGGATAGAAATCATAAACCTTGAACTGTCCTTCTCTATTTCCAACTCTCCCCTTGCAGTTCAATCCTGGATATCTCTCACTTCTGGCAAGCATATATATAATATATGAGCTCATGTAAAATATTTTTGTTTCCTGCAAACCCTTCAATTGATCATTGATGTTGCTGCTGATCATTTCAACCCAATCTATCATTCTTTTTCCACTTATAATTTCTTCAATGAAGAACATCTAGGGCTCCAAATTTGCCGATTGTGGGCAGCCCATGATGCGGTTCAAAAACACAACCATATAGTTTATTTCTTGATGAAAGTCAGACTTGTGAAGTTTTTTAGGCAACTTCCTCACATGTGGCCTTGGTTGCACCAACCAACTGTTGTTTATCACCTCCATACCTTTCTCAGGTCCAGCCAAATAAAGTTGCAAAGCAGACTCCTTGTTGCAGAATGTAGTAGTTTTGTATGAGGGAATGTCAAAAGTTTTCGTGATCGCCTCCTTTCTTAGATAAGCAAGTACTTTGCCCTCTCTAGTAATAATACATCTCTTTTCATGATTATAATGCTTGGCGCATTCTAACATTAGTTCTGGACACAGCATTGTTGGCGGGAAACAAGCAGCTTGCACAATCCTGTTCTTCAACATTCGTCTAATTAGATCCAATGGATTGGGTTTGCGCAAATTTTGCTGAATCTCTTCCATATTGGTCTTCCCTAGATTAGTGTCACAGAGGTTTCACCACTTCAAAGTGATCTTCGTTTCTAGCCACGTTCCCTTCATGTCACTCCTCATCAGTGCTTGTCTGTCCTTCGCACTCATCCTTCACCTGTACAACCGCTTTATGTCAAAATCTCAAAAATGACATTTAGTAACAACATAATAGTAACAAAACCTACATTTAATACATGCGAGATTATTTGAATGCAAGATTTCAATTTATCTCACCCCTCTGCTAAAAAGAAAAAACAATAATGCGATTCCCGTGAGAATAAAATGTCCAAATGTCTCACTAACACACTTAGTTCCTATTTGCCCTTGTCAGATCTAATCTCCTGATGGACCTACAATGATCTTATGTTGTAATCCCATATGTGTTTTAAAGGAGGGGAGGTCGATTTCCAAGTAATAGAAGGTGATCTTTCTTAAACTTTCAAAGACTCTAGCCAAGGAAGACACTCTTAAACTTGCACTCAGGAAGCTTTGAGAACACCGGGTAGATTATGCAATATTAACTAGCTTAACATCCAAGCACCTATTCAGAAAGACCTCATAAGGATCCCCTCCTACAGAAAAACTCATGAACGTAGTCAGGTTTCTAAATGTTGATGCAGAAGGCGAAGCTCACTGTTAGAACAAATGATAAGACACCCTTGAATCCCTATCATCTCATACAGTGAAATCACCTTTTCTGGAGGACAATGCATACCACACATGCTCAGAAAGTTGGCACTATCATTCAATAATGTTCAAAATATTTTGCTAGCATAAACAGTGTGCTCCACCTCTTCTACCTCAAAAATGACATTACTTGAACTAAATCGTGGGGCTAAAAATAGGATGAGCCAATACTCAAAAGATACGCATTTCAAAACTCCTACCAGGAATCCCAATTAATTCGCTATCTATGCATTATTAAGAGTGCAATGCCTATTTAATTGTATGCTAAGAATAGAATAGAGTCATTTTGCACAAAATCATTCAATGATTCCTTCAATTAGTATCTTCATGATTGCCAAAGAGGTGATGGTATTACAGCGGGTCTGAGTGAATGTTTGAGATCCCACAACATTTGGCCAAAAAGTATATTTTGTGAACCTAAGACTTATCTCCATCCCGGTGGTCTTTTCATTTCAACATGCATAATGCAAGAATTGCAGTGGACTCTCAAAAGTCTGTCCCTCCATGAATTTATGCGGATGCGCCATAAGTTTCAAGAAAACCTCACCATGCACTTAACCTTCGCTAAGACTCAAGTGATCAACATGGAGTGAATGCTATACTTCACACATGACATGATGCTGAGAATAGAGTTTATGTGATGTTTTGCATAACCGCCAAAGGCCCATTAATAATCACACCATCCAAAGATACCCCGCTCAAACGGTCATTCAAGCCCACTGAAGACTAACCCAAACATGAAGAGTTCTTGACGAGTCATGAAGATCCGCTCGAGCAGTCATTTAGATTGTTGAGAGATAGGAAATCAAAAGCAATGCCACCAAGTAAATAAAGTCCACTTAGGCGGAGATCTAGGGGGGGTGGGCATGTTGTGTAATAAAAGAACATCTCAATGTGGTGCAGGGTGATTGAAAATGTCCACCAGCGTGAGCATTTGAAATGAGTGTGCTTCATGTAAAGTTAGGGTATTCTATGCGTTGCAAGTCTTCTACCAACCAATAAATGGATTACAATATACCCCAGTGACACCTGCAAACTGGCTTGCCCAGACAAGAATCTCCGAACAAGAACACAATCAGAAACACAAAATTCAGGGGTCCCCATGCTTGATGGGGCGATGTTGGACCATGTCACAACAGGTACAAACTCCCTCAAGGTGCTAGCAGTATTTGGGTTATAAGATTGGAAGGGTCAAGGGTTGTAGTTTCTTCTCTGCCCCTGAGGATCAACCTGGAAGGGTTTCCTATATTGTTGATTGGTTTGATATTGATTTTGGTAAGGCAAGTATTTCTCCATACTTACCAGCTTATTTACAATGGTCTTCAGTGTATTTTCAAGCACTGGGGAATTTTGGGTTTGACCTAAAATAGCAGTCCCTTGGGCTTCTTAGTATCTTATTGCTAGAATAGGTGGGACAACAACTAGAGGAGGTACTACCATTAGCATAGATGGCTGGATTTTAGGGAAAATGGGTAAGGGAGGCCTTGGGGCTATCTTCCTTGCTTGAATAAGGTAGTTTTCTACTCTAGCAGCAAACTCAAAAGAATCTGGAAGGGTGGTTCCTCCAATAGAATAAATCAATACAAAAATTTTACTGTTCAAAGCTTTAAGATAAAACAAAAATGCATGCCTTGGCAGGGGTTTTACTGTTGTGGGAATGCTATCCCAGGTTCTCTAAAATCAGTAATTAAAATAAGCCATGTGTTCGTGGGTTGCCCTTTTGATGGTGCTCAGTTGTTCCAGCAATGAGAGATGATCAGATTTGTCTCTGAAGTACTTTTGCAATCTATCTCCTAGTAGATCCCATGATGTTATTGAATTTTTAGCAAGTCCTCTAAACCACTGTAAGACTTTCCCTTTTAATGAAGCAGCTAAAAGTCTAATTGCCACATTTTCTTGGGTGACATTGTGTACAAAAAAAAGGGTTGCCACATTCTGAATGTGCTAAGAAGCTATAGTTTGGTCTTCTCCAATGAAATATGGCAGTCCTTTAATGGCTACAACTAGAATATCATCACGCTGAGCAAGTTGCAGTGGGTTGCCTCTGTTAAAGGTGACAAATGCATACTGCCTAGCGATTATGGGTATTTGAACTATCAGCACTAGACTTCTACTTCTTTGTGTTGAAGTTGGAGGTGTGGATTTTGATCTCCTTGTTGAATCTTTTGCTCTGCTTACTGATCTTCCTCTCCTTTTTGGCAGGGATAGCTATAAATATTCAAAAGGATTAGAATTGGATCTAGTTTTCATAAGCTGATAAAACTAATTTTGATGCAAAACTAGAGAAAATGAGTCACCAGGTATACTATAAAAGCCTCCAAAGGCTAGAATACTACTGTATATACCAAACCAATAGCTATGAGGGTACAAAACTTCTCTAAAATCACTTTTAGACTCCCATTGGGCGTGCCAAAAACTCTTGTCAATCAACTATGCACCTTGCTAAGCTCACAAAAAAATTAGCTACCTATTGAAACATGGAAACCCTCTTAGATTGTGGGTGATTTATTTCAAGAGGGAATCTCCAGAGTGAGCTGGTTCTCCTTATAATTTTCCTAATCTAATTGATTTGTAAGGGAAAAGGGATAGGAAGATATGCTGAAATAAATAACTGAAATATAATCTAGGTGATACATAATCATATCTTACTCACACTTAAACCACTAAGATTTGATCTTCACAACATTTCTTATTTTACCCAATTCATAAATATTTTGCATAAAGGTTTGATTAAACACAGCATGCAACCTGAATTAAGCAAAAAACTCCATATCTTATTACAAAACCAAGACAAAAATAAAGGATAAATGCTTATCACAGTGTTATATCAAATCAGTTCTACAAAAGAGAGGCAAAATAGAGGAAAATTGTTGCTCTATGGGTAAAAGTGCAAAGTTGTGTCACACTTTTATAAAGGAAATAGACAACACTGATCCAACTTTTAAACTTGAATCACTAAAAAGTGACATATATGTTTTAAATTTTGAAATGATGTAAACTAATAATAATTTTTTTTTTTAGTATATTTTATGTTTGTATTTTTTTGAAAACATTAAAAAATTAGTTGAATATAGTTTTTAATAAATTGACACTATAATGCTAAAAAATGAAGTTACATGAGACATCAATCTTTATATAGTAAATTTTATTTTTTTCTTCAATTTTGTTGTGTGTATTTATAACTTGAAAGTTTAATACCTGGATATTTTTTCCAATTTTGATAAATACATATTTTTAAATAAATATTAAAATGTGCGTGTATTAAAACATAGTTATTTCCATTCGACGTTAACTTTCATATTAACTATTTATCTAAAACAAAAAATTGTACCATCTTGATATAGATTCTTTTCTCTAGTGTATCATATTTTTTTCAATTTTTTTAAAAAAGTTTTACTATTTTTCCTTGACATGGTAATCAACCTAATGTTTTGTGTTGATAAACCACTTTGAGTAAAAATAAAAGGGAAAATATAAATAATAGGTAAACTATATATATATATATATTTGAAAACTAAACTTACAGATCTACAAAAGGGTATTTTTACATGAGTAGAAGTTGTTGAAATATCAAATTTTTCAAATAATTTTATTTTTTTGGTAGATTGACATCATTGTGATGCTACATATGAATTTAGCTAACAATTTTAGTTGGAAAAGTTGTGGACATATCTAACTTAGCTAGAATGAATCTTACAAGATCATATGTTTGACCAAAATTAATTTTTAGTTAGAAATACTTAAATTCACTTGTGCTAATAAGTTGGTTGAAAGTGTGACACAACTTTGTGCTTTTACCCCCATATCTAAAGGAATAGTGAATACAATGAAATGAGTACAACACTCTCGATGTGAGAGGAAGACTCTGGTATCTCTGCACATTGATCTCTACTCTTTGCTATAAAAACTCTAACTGGAACTGGGACTGCTAAAAAGAAAGGGATATCTGAGATCTGTGCTTGAAATCTATCTTCCCTTGAAAGCTGGAAAAAAGCTCCTAAAAATAGACTCCCAGTCCATTTTTGAGCTACTTAGAAAACCGTAAATAAAATCCCTCCAAAAGAGTACAAACTCTCAAATCATGATGCCAAAAGACTCACTGATGTGTCCCCACCACAAATATACTTTCTTCTGCCCATGAGATCTCAAATTTTGTCCCTATCTACCTCTAAATAAAATAAATTGAAAAGAATATCTGATTTGTCTTATTAAGCTATTAACTGCCTAAAAATAGTTAAGTTTTAAAAGCAATTTATAATTGATTGCTTTAAAACTAACTTGACAAGACTTCGCAGCTTTAATCTATATCATGATTGATTTATTTTTTGAAAAAAATAAAACCATATTTCTTATAATTTCACCATTTTGTTATTACAACACTTGATTTTCTCAATAAAAATCATAAAAATAGTATCAAGGGATCATATGATATCTGCAAAAAATAAAACCCCCTATTGGCTTGTCTTGACATGAGTTGGCAATCTATGTGGCACAAATGGCATGTGAACTTGTCTCTCATGAAAGGTTGGCATATATCCTATGGTATGAACTCCTTATCTCCACATGGCATATTGCAATGTGACTTAGTATGTCTAGAATCATAAAAATCAAGAGGGAGCCATGCTCGATCTCACTAAGTCACAAGACTTAGGCACCATGGTGAACACATAATATCACAAGGTATTAATTTGGGTCACAAAAGGAAAGAAATGAATGTGACAAAATGTCAACATTTGATTAGGGAAAAAAGAGACCCTAAGATCAAAACATGTTCACCCTATCTTGTCGGGCTCATTTTCCAATCTCATTTTTGACAACAAGGGATTTGGCTGACAATGAAGCCCTAGGGTTTCATGCTCGAAAATCTGCTTCATCCTATCATTTTGGTGCTTGACCCTATGAATCTTCTGGAGATTTTAAAGGTAATAAGCTATCTAATGCATATACACTCTTTTTTCTTTGTTTCCCTTCATTTTTCTCTAAATCTCTAAGGTGAAAAGGCTTATGGAGCCGCGGTCTGTGTGCACTTTCTAATGAGCTTGTTTACTTTTGTTTCTTTGTCACTCTTCCTCTATATATGGCCACCATTATTGCATTTATGAGAGAGAAATGAAACAAAAGGAAAGACATTTCAGACTTGCACTATCATACCTTATCTCCATACACAGGTAACATTTTTTTCTCTATCTCTATATGTTTCATTTTTGCAACATTCTGTGTATTTGGTGTTCTAAACCCGCAGCTACATTTTCATTTTGTTGTAGCTATGTTTAGGTTGATGAGAATGAAATAGGTTTTCTAGAGCATTTTCAGTCTTGGTTGTAGCTCTAAATTCCATCTCTGAACATTTCATCTGAAATCTTCATATTTTTTTTAGAGCCTCGAAATGAGTATTGTCTTTCTATGGTTTGAAACCCTAGTATGGTCGTGGTAGCATATACATTCTATCCTATTCATTTTGTGTTGTCTTAGAAACCCTAAATGAGTTTGAACAAAAAACATTTCTATTCCTTTTGTAGATCTAGTCTTGACTGTAGCTGAGCATTTTGTGTACTCCCTTCTTTCAACAGCTCAAAACCCTTATTATGACTTTGTATTTGTGTGTTCATGGTTATGGCTGTAGCAATACATTCTTGTGAAGATCTGGTGGTCGAAGTGGTCAATCTGTAAACTATCACTCCTTTCCTTTTGTATCTTGTGGGTATACTTTATGGGCTATGATATTTTGCACAATATCCATCATTCTTTGTATTAGAAGGGCCCTTTGCTATCACGACCTAATGGATTTGATCTATATGATATGTTTTGTGCATTCTCCATTTGATTCATTCACTATATTTGTTGTCTAGCAGATGATACTCGATATTTGGATATGACAATCCATTTTATCATAGTTTTGTAATCTCTTTGCATTATTGATATATTCCTTCAAAATAATCTCATATTTGTTCACTACTCCTGTAAATGCTCTTTATTCTGATGCATTTGAGGTCCCTCATTTGCATTGCAGTTACTTCACCCTATAGAATATACATATCTCATTTCTATATTATTATTGGATGTCCATGAACTTTGCATTTGTATGGTTCTGCAATCGTGGCAAATACACTTGGTATTTATTTCACATGTCATTATGAATGACAATGGTTTCTTCCTTCTGTATAATGACAGATGAGATATTAAAATAGTTTGGCTATTATTTAACTTTGTGACAAGATGTTTTCTTAATAACACATTATATCATGTTAATGTTATCAACTGTATACAATTTAAATCTTACTCAATGGAAATAATATTTTACCCCTTTATAGATGGCAGCTTTGAATGTTTTGAATCATAGAAAATGAACACTTGAGTTAATCATCAAGCCATGGCCTGCACAGTTACATCATTGATAAAAAAAAAAACATTGAGACACGGTATACCACATGATATATACATGTTCTCTTTCTCCTGTAGCACCTATATGGGATGAAGATAATAGCCAAGTTGAAATGTATGATGTTCTGATAGATAATTTGCAATCTTTTCCTCTCATTCCACACACCTGTATACTCATGAACTTATGATGGCATATAATGATTCCTTTCTCTACTCATAACTATGGATAAATCTTTTCATGGAATCTTTGTCTACTCAGTTCAGACTGTAACACAGTTTGGCTTACATGTTACAAACATTTTATTGCTATAACAACATATCACCAATAGTTATTGAAGGACTTTGGTAATGACAACTTATGTATGGTTACTCCTTATGATGAATGTACCTTACTTCAACATGAAAGGGAAATGATAGCATATGATGTTCCATGTTTTGCTGTCCACTTGCACTTTCAATTTATTTAAATAATACATAAAAATGATACCTGTTTCTGATATTTCTTTGTGAGCAAACAATTAGGCATTGTTACATGATATGTCCATTGGCAACCTCTGACATTCAAATGATGAAATGTACTTGTTGTTCCATACTTCTCTAAAGCACACTATGAAAGATATAAAATGAAATAACTGTGAATGTCATTTTTCTTATGTCAGCTGAAGTAATGATGACAACTACCATGTGCATTAAATGCAGTCCCCTTTACAATTTAGTTCATATCCATTGTTGCATTTCATTACTTGAACTATAACCATGACTATGTCCTGGAACAGAAACTGATGCCTATGATTTCTTTTATTATTCCTTTAGTTTGCCATGTAAATGTGAATAATGATTCTTTCTTTTTCCATTCATCCCTTCTGAGATTAAGGGGAAGCAGCATGCTGGGCTCAACCCTTGTGGGAGACTTGACACCACATGTTGAATGTTTTCAATCAGCTACACGACTTATCCTATACCTGCACATGAAACAAATAGATTAGAATAAAATAATGATGTTCCATGATTGTTTCTTTCTTGATTCCTTCTACATATCAATAATGTTCATTTGATCAATACATTATAATCAAAGTATTATGTCTCTTCTAATAGGATATAGGATTTTCATAACCGGACCTTCTAACGGGACCCTTCCCACATTTTTGCAGGTTCATGTCGACATTAGGAGCAGGACAAGAGACAACTTTGAAGATCAACAACCCTTAAGGCAATGATGGCTATGAATTGCCTTTTCTATTCATTAGATGCATAGTATTTTCTTTATATCTGCATATGTTTAGCAATAGCCCACAGTTTGTGTGGGACATCTGATATGTCATTATTTCTTTCAATGTAATGCTTATTCTTTTATGTATTTCAACTTGTAAATGAATAATCATTGTGATGAATGAAATACTTATCTCTCTTGAATGTTCTGCAATGCAATGAATGATCTAAAATATTTTCCTCCTTTTTAAACAACTGAACTACATTTAACACTGAAACATAATAACTATGCAACTAACTGATAATAGAAGAATGTTAACCCTTACTCAAAAAATAAATTTGTCACATCTACTTAGCCAATTTTGAGCTGTGGTAAAAAATGGTAACAATGGTTAGTTATTATGTATAATTTGACATTTAATGCTTTCATCATAGCATTATACATGCATAGTGAAAGCTATTCACTAACGAGATATCTTGGATTATGTAATTTTCTATTTTATTATATTTTGGAAAAGAATAACATGTTTAATGTTTGTGATGATGATAATTCACTTTTGTTTAACTCTGATTTGGATAATAATGATGTATTCTAATTATCAGTTAAGATGAATACTTATGTTAAATTATGAGCTTTATGGAATGTGATATTACAAAAAAAATTGAATGGTATGGAGATTTTCCATATTCACTACACCTACCTTTCTCTAGTCAGCCCTCCCTTCACAAAGAGTGTACATTTTCCTATATATGGTATTTGAGCCACTCCATAGTGATTTGGAATATATGGCTAGAATGCATTCATATTTCAACCCTTCCTCTATCAAGATATTTCCTCATCTTCTTGACATTATTCAAAACAAAAAACTATATCCTACTAATGTTTAATGCTATTACAACTTTCTTCATCTCTAACTAATTGTGATTTCATTGAGATCCTTGCTGGCATGTTTCCTCTTCAATGATTTGTCTAAGCATAGCCTAGCTATCATAATCTCGATGAGTAGGTGATCCTAAATCATTTACACTCCTCATTCATGCACTCAATTATTTGTACATCACTAATGACATAATCTATAATCATTGTACATTTATTCCACTTTTATGAGTCGATCTCCTATCTAATTTGAATTTTATTCTTTGTTTCCTAATCCCCTTTCACATAACTAAAGCCTATCCTTGCTAGAAACCTTTAATTCATGCATTAATTTTCCCCTGCTTCTATTCATTTGGTAGCCTCTCCATCTCAACCTCATCCCACTTTCTCTTTCCTCTCAGTTCTATCATCTGAACTCCCCACTTCCTCCCCTCTTTGACCATGAAATATGTCCTCAAGAATCAACAGGTTCACCTCCAATCCTAGAAATAGGAACAACTAGAGGTTGGACCATATGATTCATCAAAGTTATCTCATGTGTTTGATATTGACTGTCCCCATGTCAAATTTTCCATTATATGTGTTGTTTCCAATGCTCTGCTACTTGAATGTCCCTAAATTCTACTCTTCTCAAAGGTGGTGCATCTATATTATTATTGAACATCATGGATCTGGTCCAAGACATAGATTTCATCGAGATGATTGATTTCATATATATTCATGAATATTTAGTCACCACAAATAAGTTGAAGTTTGCACTAGATAACTATGACATGTATGTGGATAAGGCTCTACTTCAGATTCTATTCATGTGAGATTTACTCCACAACTCTCTTGTGATCACTTGCATTTACCACACCCTAAAGTGAGTGTGAAAATGCTCTCAACACAACACTAGGCATGCACCTGTTGCAATTGGTGTTGACATTGGACATCAAAATGAAAGAGGTCTTCAGTGCCATCCATGTCCTATGTCTTCATCCATTGGACTAGGTGGCATGCCCCTTGTTTGTGGCCCTTCCAATTCTATTTCTTGTCTTTGTTGGAAAAGTATCCAACTATAGTGGGCAAAGAAGAAAATGCAGACCAAGAAAGCAAGGAGATAGAATAATTTATTTTTACATTTACATTTAAAAATGTTTTCATACAAAAAATTAGAGCTATGGCTCTATATTTAATCCATACAACAATTTTAGAACTCCCAAAGATAATTGGGTTGATTCTATGCAAGTTCAAGAGTTCCTGTCTATGATAATTTCTAGAGCTCTGTCCACTGTTTAGATTCTAGAGTTTCAAAGCTTTCTACTTCTTATGAAATGCTTAGTGTTGCCTCTACAAACTTTCAAAGATCTATTCTCTATCCAATATCCTCTGCTGCTGCATGTTCTTCTTCACCTAACTATGTACCTTATGAACTAAACATTCTGTTGGGTCTCAAAAATGCAGGTTGTGGATTCTAAGGGGATGCCAAGCCCTATGGTCAAATCTACAACGTTTTTGAGCCAATGACTGGAGTTTGACCTTAACGATCAACTTCTCCCTGCGCTTTAGGTCCTGCTACAACCTAGGCAGGTGAACCTTTGATTTTCAAAGCAGGTTGTATGATTAAATCGATGTTGGTTTGCTACTAGTTTATCCAATTACAATGGCATGCTTGTAAATTAGATGAAATATTGTAAACTATTTCTAAAGAAAGCAAGTGATTTAATCTGAATTCTAACAGAAATAAATAACAGATAATATGAAATGAATCTAAACTATAACAATAAAACAATGTAAAGATTTTAATTATAAGATGAATCAATAGTTAGACTGGTGCTTTGTCTGTTTGGGCAACAGAGTCAGGATATCAACAACAAATAACTTGTATCAGGTAATAACTCGATCTGATTGGCACATACAACAGTTTGCAACTTGTACAAATGTGCAAGGAAGAAATTATTAACTCATTCTTAATAATCCAAAGGACATAATTGAATTAAATGCAAAATATTAAAAAGGATTTTAATCTTTCCGGAAAGAACCAATTTAAATTTGCAAATTAACAAATTATATCAACTCTGGAGACAAATTAATAACCCTAATCAATTAATCGTACTTAATAATCCATTCAACATTCTAAGATTACTATAATTGATGAGAAAGGATTTAATTCTACTTGAGAAACCAATCAAATCAACTATACTGAATTAGCAAATGTAATCAGACAATTTGAACATATCCTTAACATATTCAAATTGAATAATCAGAAAATGAATGAAATGGAGATAATTAAATTGATTGAATTAAAAAACAACAAACAGATGATACCGTCACAGTGTATTTTGAATTTGAATCCTCAACAACGCTGCCTCAAAACATATCACGCACCATAATCTTTCTCAGAACGACATTGCACAGAAGGATGAAATTTGCATCAGATTGAATAAAATCTAACCTAATTTAATCCTAAAATATTTCAAATGTGTTTTTGTAAAAATATAATCCTAACCTAATTTCTAACTCCTCATTCCGGGTCCTGGGATCTCTATTTAAAGAGATGCAACAAGCCTCAGACCCGTTACAACATTCATGACGGTTAATAATTGGTTGAACCAACCATGAAAACTGACATTGTTGATTACATAAATTTAAATAATTTGATTTAAAAGACTTAATGATCATCTCAGGTTGAAAATTAATCCTTAATCTTCCCGAGCCGCTTCATTTAACCGTCGATCGAAAACTGCTTCAACATGACCAAAATCCTGCATAGAAAACAAAATATTCATTAGATAAGCAATATATAACATATAATTTGCATTGAAGTGGACCTTAGGACCTGTGTCGTGTGGTAACGTTTCCTTGTTTCCATATATTTTCTCACATTTTTTAGGGTTGCAGCCCTTCACATATAAGTCCTTAATGTCTTTTCCTTTATATTGAATGCTTTTGGCAAAAATAAAATATTCCATATTGACCTTCATTATAGTATCATCGCGAAGAAAATAAAATAATTATTTTATTTCTTCTTTGGCTATTAATCTTTATTTTCACATTTGCTAGTTATGTTTTTCATATTTGTTTGTGAAAAATAATTACCCTCAATTAGGGTTTGACAATAACCTTCATCCTGCATGTGTTTGATTCTTAATTAATATTAATCTTCAAAAGATAATAGCATCCATACTTATTTTATCTTTGTTGGAAATATTCTGCCCTTAATTATATACATTCTTATATAGTTTAGGAAAAATCTTCTTCATCTTTTTCACTTAGCCAATTTCATCTGGGATATTATGAAATATTTTTATTGGCATAGAATGTTCTCCATACTTATCGGATAAATTGTTTTGCAATGAAAGTATTTAAAATCTTTCCCCGAACAAAATAATTATCTACCCCATAGAAATACTTCATATCTCGGTGAAAATCTCTTATATCATCGGTAAGATGTATGTCTCTAAAGCAATAATCCAATACTGGGATTATTTTAATAATTTTTATCCTAGATTAATATGGTTTCATCCTGAGTACATTTCTGTCTTAATCTTTCTTGCACTAAATGCAACCTCTCTGTGGCTTCAGGCATAGAGGGAATTGTTGTATATTTTATCATTGACGAGTATTTAGGGTTTTCTGTCGCAGATTATCACTTTATTATATCCAAATGTTTTAATAATAAATTTTTTCAATATCTTGTTTAAGGCTGCAATAATTTCAAATCTTTTTCCGTCACAAAAATATTTCTCAATACTTTAACATTCCTCTTTTTATTCTGGCCTCTTCATGTGACATCTTGGTTGCAGACATACTAAAATCTTCTCTCAAATTTCTGACAGTAGTAAATGATAGTTGGTTCTCTAGTATCTTCAACTTTTCTGTAGGATCAACTTTCTGAAGACTAAATTTTCTTTTCCTGGCTAAAATATCCCCCATCCCATTCATCATTTGTTTCATGGGGTTCTGGCTTTCTGTTCTCATCACTATTTGTGTCTTCTTAGAACATTCAGAGTTTGCTATTCCTTTCCTTTTGTTTTGACATGTGTGTTATTGCAACTATTAGCCATTTGATTCTCACAGGATATGAGATGCTTAGTTTTCCTCTTCCATCATAACATGGCCACTTTCCGTTGTGGACAATTCATACTCCAGTTCAACAGCTAAATCAGCTGCAGTAGTCTCGTCCTTCTAAGTATAGAAACAAATAACAAAGTGAAGTCAATAGTTGATTTCTTCTTGTCCCTTTCATTTAGTTTCTTATGAATTGGAAAAAAAAAAATCTGGAATATTCCAACAAGAATATATAGTCATGGACATCATGGAGGCTTGGATCAAATGTTACAGCTGCCCTTCAAAACCAGAAGCCCTAATGTAAGAATAGTTTGTTTTATACATACCAATGTTTAATTATTTTCGCACCTACTTCAGAAAGTCAAAAAGTCAAGTCTGAGATACTGTTCAGTTCCCATATTAATTTATAGATGAATCCATCATTAATCATTTTGATTTTCCACTGTATAATTTGGGATAGCATATATTATATATGTGTCAATGTTCCTCAATTTATATTCCTCACATTACCTGTTACTCAAGGCCCATTTTTCTGATGTAGAAAGGTATAAGATTGGATATGAAGTCACCAGGTGTTTGTGGGTGTCACATACATTTAGTAACGGAGCATAAGATTATATTGGCGGTAATTCTGGCCAACATGAATCTCAATTTTTTCTCACGAACCCTTTTTATAAATGAATACATCCAACGTCTGAAAGTAAAGTAATGGTGTTTACCTCCAATCCAACTAATCAGTATTATGACGATACTAATCTTAAAATTCTCCTCTTTTAGCATGGACAACTAAATTATAATATTCCTTCTCCTCCTTAAGCAACTGCCAATTCATATATTCCTTCACCTTGTTACTATCCTTTATAAAAATTTCATTCCCTTGTTCTTTAGGATAACCAATTTTTGTCACTGGTATCTGTAGTATCTCTTCATGAAATCCTGGTCTAAGCCAAGCGATTGTCTTCCAAATTCAAATATTGACTTGATTTAGCTTAGCATTATATCTCTTTATGTTGTTGCCTCACGCGAATTACCATCCAATAAATATATCTTTGAAAGCAGCACATATGCTGAGGCATCATTTGGCTCCAACTCAAGAATATGTTCTGCAGCACTTTTACCGATAACAAGATTACCATGAATTTTGCATGCACTGAGCAAGGCACGCCATGCCACAGTATCAGATTTCAATTTCATTTTCTTGATGAAGAGCTCTGCCTCATTCAGGCGTCTGGCACGGCCAAGAAGGTCAACAATGCAAGCACAATGATCAACTCTTGGTGGGATGTCATGATCTCTACTCATGGAATCAAAGTAGTGATAGCCTTCCTCCACTAAGCCTGCATGGCTTAAAATCAGCGCTGTCCATGAGCATGCATCTCACAGAGGCATTATTTTAAAGATTTTGAATGCATCATCAATGTTTCCACACTTGGCATACATGCCAACAAGAGCATTTCCAACAACCACCCATGGTTTGAATCCATTTTAATAGTCTGTGTGTGGACCTGCTTGCCCTGTTCCAAAGCTGCTATGTTAGCAGATACACTAAGAATAATGTTAAATGTTATCTCATCTAATTTTATGCCTTTCCTTAGCGCTTGCTGAAATAGTTTCAATGCTTTCTTTTTTCGCGTCATCTGTTCCCTTTCTTCTTGGCGTGGCCAAATTTAGTATGTCACAATTCGGCCTCTCTCTTCAATGTCTGGATTTTTTTGCTTATTTTGTAACGGCAGATTTTCACAAAAAACCTAATTCTGAGATTATAACTTAAAATCTATTCTGGAAAAAATTCAATTTTAAAAAAATGTTTAATGCTTCCTCGGCGAAATTTAATCTGACAAATTATACATTCGCATAAATTCTTTCCTCGAATTGAAAGAAATTCGAAGTTTCTCACAAAACCCTAATTCTTACAATTCCAGGTAGAATCTCATCAAATGCTGGATCAAGTATAAGAGAACCGCAACATCGACGCTGTGTGCCTTTCACTTTCTTCTAGTAAAGAACTACTTTCTTGTGCCAAAATTACAAAAATAGAGAAAGCTTCGAAGAACACTGAAAGTGCTGGTTATAATACAGCTGATACATTACTCATTCTCTTCACGAAGGGAAGTGAAAGAGAATGGATTGAACTTGTATCCATCTCCTTCGTAAAATTTATTTTGAAACTCAACCCAGTGAAGATGCAATGAATGCAGAAGTACACTAAGAGTTTCCATAAGAAGTAACACAACAATTGTTGCACAAGCAAACACAGCAAATCTAGCTATATGAATAAAGATGTTATCATAGCCCTATGCAGACTAAAGCACTTTCTCATAGAAAACAGCCGACAACTCTGAGTGTGCCAAGCTGAGGGCCCAGAGCCGAAGATAAGATGCAGTGTTTGAGATAGCACCTAACACGAATTCAATTATATGTATCATTTGGTGGACATAAAGCTCACTGAAGTTGAAATCTTCATGTACAACATCAAAATCACGTTCCATATCAAATGAATCAGTATCCAAGTTGTCAAGAATGCCGTATGGACGACCTTGACGCCTCAGAAGATGTTGCTTCCTCAAAAGCAAAGGTTTTGGAAGAAGCATCCAAGGCACTGCAACAAAAGCCAACAGTAGCAACAGGATCTATATGGGTCTCTGACCCCAAAAGAGTTGGTTTTTACCAAGATCATCAGTAGGACTTAAAAACATGTATATCATTACATGATAAAGATTAGCTTTAGTACTAGTGCACCAGATTTATGAAATTTCTAGGTGCTTCACTCAAGTTAATTATCATGGGATCTTTAAAAAGTTTTGAAAAAATTGATTTGAAATTTCCAGTTCCAACATAGGCTCCATCTGGGGATGTATGTCCCTTGTGGGCATAGCAAGATCCCTAGACCTCTGGAGGAGCAGACCAGTGCCTACTCCATTGGGCGACAGAGTCAGATTATTCTCTCTGCCTTAAAATGATATGGTTCTGAGAAACCATATCATAACTGATGGCTCAAGGCCATCAGAAAAAAAGAGATTTATATTTTCCCCTGTCATATACTTTGTTTTCATCACGTTGTAATGAAACAAATCTAATCATATTAGTAAAATTTGCATGATTGAACATATCAATATTTTTTAACAATGGTTCATTGATGTTGCTATATTCTCCATGATTATGAATCTGAAAATAATAGGCAATCTGAGAACTCCCAAATGATAGGTCAAACCCATTTTTATCATGATATTTTAAGTAACAATATTCACTATCATCCCCCAAATGATAATTCTCTATATGAACTGAAAAATAGGCAAAATCAAATTGTATTTGATATTCACTTTTTTCAATGTTAGCATCATCTAATGGTATTATATTAGATTCAAAGTCGTCACCACTACTTTCAACACTATATGTATTTTCCTCATACAACTGTGATACCCAGACTTCATTATTACAAGGTTTGATAGAACTTATCTCTGGATAATCATTGCTATGAAACTCATAATCACTAGATGTTTCTACCTCAACTGAATATGATCCTGATGTTATCCTTTCACGCCAATCGTATGGTCTACTATCATGCAAAGTATCCTCACTATCAAAGCATATGTATGATGGACATGAAACTCTCAAATCACCCCCATGTGCATATTTTTTATATTCTATGGTGAGTAACTGTGAGATTTGATCACTGTCAAGTGAATATGCCTCTTCATCCATCATGTTTGCAACATTTCCTTCATCTCTTTCAACATTACCACAATGCTCAAGATCATTAAAATCAGATACACCTATTTTGTCAGCATGTTTACAAGATGACACATCACTTTGGTTATCTAAAGGCACTTCATCCCTCTCATAATTTAGATCTGAATGCACATGAAATTCTTGTTCAGGAATATTTTGGCAAAGTATCACCTCATCTTCTTTTACTATGTTATCATACAATGGATTTGAACAAACCTGAAAATTATCCTCAGACATGTATATTTCCTCCTCATTGTCATCTTGTCCTGATTGCAAATACTCATTCCCCTCTTCTTCCCAACACTGTTGGTTATTTTCCTCTTCCTCCCAACACTGTTGATCCATATATGGCGGTGGGTGGGTGGGTAAAAACTCTGTCTTACATAAAGACTGATAGTAGGCATTGAGATGCGGCACATATTGCTGGTGTTGCGGGGTATAGTGCTGTCCTAGTGGTGAATAGTATTGAGGAATGTTACTTGTATTTATAAGTTGGGGCTCTTGTGGTGGCTTATTATATTGAATAGGGTTAAGGTATGGATCATGAGGTACTCTTGGAGTATATGAAGTGTATGTGTTCTGAAAGGGTGCATGTGGATTGACATCACCACCCTGTTTCTGCGGAAGGATAGGTTTTGGTGGTTCTAGTACCTGGAGGCCCAATTGTGCTAGCTGTCCATCCAATCCTACTATTTGTCTATCTAGTTCTTTGCTTCTTTGTATCATCTGTGATCTCCTGAGTTGTTGTTCTCCCCATTCTAAATACATTCCTAATTCCTGATCAGTCATGCTATTAAAGTCAACAACAGTTTGATCAATAAACTTCTCCTCATCATGTGGGCTATTATAGTCATTATTTTCATTTGTATACCCATCATTTAATGGTTCTCCTTCATGTCTCCTTGATTCAAAGAATGCATCTGAAGGGGGTATGTTATATTTTTCCATGTTTCATCAATTTTATTTTCGGAGTCGCCACCTCTTGTGAGAAGAGGGAAATTAAAATACTTTTCTTCCCACCGGAGTCTTTTAATTAAAACTTTGGATTTGACTCTATAACAAATGGCTTCAGATTTCCCCAGCGGAGTCACCAATTTGTTGCGACTCGGATGGGAAAAACTTCAGAATTTCTGGCTAATACTTTCACTTGACTCCCCAGTGGAGTCGCCAATTTGTTGGGTCTCAAAAATGCAGGTTGTGGATTCTAAGGGGATGCCAAGCCCTATGGTCAAATCTACAACGTTTTTGAGGCAATGACTGGAGTTTGACCTTAACGATCAACTTCTCCCTGCACTTTAGGTCCTGCTACAACCTAGGCGGGTGAACCTTTGATTTTCAAAGCAGGTTGTATGATTAAATCGATGTTGGTTTGCTACTAGTTTATCCAATTACAATGGCATGCTTGTAAATTAGATGAAATATTGTAAACTATTTCTAAAGAAAGCAAGTGATTTAATCTGAATTCTAACAGAAATAAATAACAGATAATATGAAATGAATCTAAACTATAACAATAAAACAATGTAAAGATTTTAATTATAAGATGAATCAATAGTTAGACTGGTGCTTTGTCTGTTTGGGCAACAGAGTCAGGATATCAACAAAAAATAACTTGTATCAGGTAATAACTCGATCTGATTGGCACATACAACAGTTTGCAACTTGTACAAACGTGCAAGGAAGAAATTATTAACTCATTCTTAATAATCCAAAGGACATAATTGAATTAAATGCAAAATATTAAAAAGGATTTTAATCTTTCCGGAAAGAACCAATTTAAATTTGCAAATTAACAAATTATATCAACTCTGGAGACAAATTAATAACCCTAATCAATTAATCGTACTTAATAATCCATTCAACATTCTAAGATTACTATAATTGATGAGAAAGGATTTAATTCTACTTGAGAAACCAATCAAATCAACTATACTGAATTAGCAAATGTAATCAAACAATTTGAACATATCCTTAACATATTCAAATTGAATAATCAGAAAATGAATGAAATGGAGATAATTAAATTGATTGAATTAAAAAACAACAAACAGATGATACCGTCACAGTGTATTTTGAATTTGAATCCTCAACAACGCTGCCTCAAAACATATCACGCACCATAATCTTTCTCAGAATGACATTGCACAGAAGGATGAAATTTGCATCAGATTGAATAAAATCTAACCTAATTTAATCCTAAAATATTTCAAATGTGTTTTTGTAAAAATATAATCCTAACCTAATTTCTAACTCCTCATTCTGGGTCCTGGGATCTCTATTTAAAGAGATGCAACAAGCCTCAGACCCGTTACAACATTCATGACGGTTAATAATTGGTTGAACCAACCATGAAAACTGACATTGTTGATTACATAAATTTAAATAATTTGATTTAAAAGACTTAATGATCATCTCAGGTTGAAAATTAATCCTTAATCTTCCCGGGCCGCTTCATTTAACCGTCGATCGAAAACTGCTTCAACATGACCAAAATCCTGCATAGAAAACAAAATATTCATTAGATAAGCAATATATAACATATAATTTGCATTGAAGTGGACCTTAGGACCTGTGTCGTGTGGTAACGTTTCCTTGTTTCCATATATTTTCTCACATTTTTTAGGGTTGCAGCCCTTCACATATAAGTCCTTAATGTCTTTTCCTTTATATTGAATGCTTTTGGCAAAAATAAAATATTCCATATTGACCTTCATTATAGTATCATCGCGAAGAAAATAAAATAATTATTTTATTTCTTCTTTGGCTATTAATCTTTTTTTTCACATTTGCTAGTTATGTTTTTCATATTTGTTTGTGAAAAATAATTACCCTCAATTAGGGTTTGACAATAACCTTCATCCTGCATGTGTTTGATTCTTAATTAATATTAATCTTCAAAAGATAATAGCATCCATACTTATTTTATCTTTGTTGGAAATATTCTGCCCTTAATTATATACATTCTTATATAGTTTAGGAAAAATCTTCTTCATCTTTTTCACTTAGCCAATTTCATCTGGGATATTATGAAATATTTTTATTGGCATAGAATGTTCTCCATACTTATCGGATAAATTGTTTTGCAATGAAAGTATTTAAAATCTTTCCCCGAACAAAATAATTATCTACCCCATAGAAATACTTCATATCTCGGTGAAAATCTCTTATATCATCGGTAAGATGTATGTCTCTAAAGCAATAATCCAATACTGGGATTATTTTAATAATTTTTATCCTAGATTAATATGGTTTCATCCTGAGTACATTTCTGTCTTAATCTTTCTTGCACTAAATGCAACCTCTCTGTGGCTTCACGCATAGAGGGAATTGTTGTATATTTTATCATTGACTAGTATTTAGGGTTTTCTGTCGCAGATTATCACTTTATTATATCCAAATGTTTTAATAATAAATTTTTTCAATATCTTGTTTAAGGCTGCAATAATTTCAAATCTTTTTCCGTCACAAAAATATTTCTCAATACTTTAACATTCCTCTTTTTATTCTGGCCTCTTCATGTGACATCTTGGTTGCAGACATACTAAAATCTTCTCTCAAATTTCTGACAGTAGTAAATGATACTTGGTTCTCTAGTATCTTCAACTTTTCTATAGGATCAACTTTCTGAAGACTAAATTTTCTTTTCCTGGCTAAAATATCCCCCATCCCATTCATCATTTGTTTCATGGGGTTCTGGCTTTCTGTTCTCATCACTATTTGTGTCTTCTTAGAACATTCAGAGTTTGCTATTCCTTTCCTTTTGTTCTGACATGTGTGTTATTGCAACTATTAGCCATTTGATTCTCACAGGATATGAGATGCTTAGTTTTCCTCTTCCATCATAACATGGCCACTTTCCGTTGTGGACAATTCATACTCCAGTTCAACAGCTAAATCAGCTGCAACAGTCTCGTCCTTCTAAGTATAGAAACAAATAACAAAGTGAAGTCAATAGTTGATTTCTTCTTGTCCCTTTCATTTAGTTTCTTATGAATTGGAAAAAAAAAATCTGGAATATTCCAACAAGAATATATAGTCATGGACATCATTGAGGCTTGGATCAAATGTTACAGCTGCCCTTCAAAACCAGAAGCCCTAATGTAAGAATAGTTTGTTTTATACATACCAATGTTTAATTATTTTCGCACCTACTTCAGAAAGTCAAAAAGTCAAGTCTGAGATACTGTTCAGTTCCCATATTAATTTATAGATGAATCCATCATTAATCATTTTGATTTTCCACTGTATAATTTGGGATAGCATATATTATATATGTGTCAATGTTCCTCAATTTATATTCCTCACATTACCTGTTACTCAAGGCCCATTTTTCTGCTGTAGAAAGGCATAAGATTGGATATGAAGTCACCAGGTGTTTGTGGGTGTCACATACATTTAGTAACAGAGCATAAGATTATATTGGCGGTAATTCTGGCCAACATGAATCTCAATTTTTTCTCACGAACCCTTTTTATAAATGAATACATCCAACGTCTGAAAGTAAAGTAATGGTGTTTACCTCCAATCAAACTAATCAGTATTATGACGATACTAATCTCAAAATTCTCCTCTTTTAGCATGGACAACTAAATTATAATATTCCTTCTCCTCCTTAAGCAACTGCCAATTCATATATTCCTTCACCTTGTTACTATCCTTTATAAAAATTTCATTCCCTTGTTCTTTAGGATAACCAATTTTTGTCACTGGTATCTGTAGTATCTCTTCATGAAATCCTGGTCTAAGCCAAGCGATTGTCTTCCAAATTCAAATATTGACTTGATTTAGCTTAGCATTATATCTCTTTATGTTGTTGCCTCACGCGAATTACCATCCAATAAATATATCTTTGAAAGCAGCACATATGCTGAGGCATCATTTGGCTCCAACTCAAGAATATGTTCTGTAGCACTTTTACCGATAACAAGATTCCATGAATTTTGCATGCACTGAGCAAGGCACGCCATGCCACAGTATCAGATTTCAATTTCATTTTCTTGATGAAGAGCTCTGCCTCATTCAGGCGTCCGGCACGGCCAAGAAGGTCAACAATGCAAGCACAATGATCAACTCTTGGTGGGATGTCATGATCTCTACTCATGGAATCAAAGTAGTGATAGCCTTCCTCCACTAAGCCTGCATGGCTTAAAATCAGCGCTGTCCATGAGCATGCATCTCGCAGAGGCATTATTTTAAAGATTTTGAATGCATCATCAATGTTTCCACACTTGGCATACATGCCAACAAGAGCATTTCCAACAACCACCCATGGTTCGAATCCATTTTAATAGTCTGTGTGTGGACCTGCTTGCCCTGTTCCAAAGCTGCTATGTTAGCAGATACACTAAGAATAATGTTAAATGTTATCTCATCTAATTTTATGCCTTTCCTTAGCGCTTGCTGAAATAGTTTCAATGCTTTCTTTTTTCACGTCATCTGTTCCCTTTCTTCTTGGCGTGGCCAAATTTAGTATGTCACAATTCGGCCTCTCTCTTCAATGTCTGGCTTTTTTTGCTTATTTTGTAACAGCAGATTTTCACAAAAAACCTAATTCTGAGATTATAACTTAAAATCTATTCTGGAAAAAATTCAATTTTAAAAAAATGTTTAATGCTTCCTCGGCGAAATTTAATCTGACAAATTATACATTCGCATAAATTCTTTCCTCGAATTGAAAGAAATTCGAAGTTTCTCACAAAACCCTAATTCTTACAATTCCAGGCAGAATCTCATCAAATGCTGGATCAAGTATAAGAGAACCGCAACATCGACGCTGTGTGCCTTTCACTTTCTTCTAGTAAAGAACTACTTTCTTGTGCCAAAATTACAAAAATAGAGAAAGCTTCGAAGAACACTGAAAGTGCTGGTTATAATACAGCTGATACATTACTCATTCTCTTCACGAAGGGAAGTGAAAGAGAATGGATTGAACTTGTATCCATCTCCTTCGTAAAATTTATTTTGAAACTCAACCCAGTGAAGATGCAATGAATGCAGAAGTACACTAAGAGTTTCCATAAGAAGTAACACAACAATTGTTGCACAAGCAAACACAGCAAATCTAGCTATATGAATAAAGATGTTATCATAGCCCTATGCAGACTAAAGCACTTTCTCATAGAAAACAGCCGACAACTCTGAGTGTGCCAAGCTGAGGGCCCAGAGCCGAAGATAAGATGCAGTGTTTGAGATAGCACCTAACACGAATTCAATTATATGTATCATTTGGTGGACACAAAGCTCACTGAAGTTGAAATCTTCATGTACAACATCAAAATCACGTTCCATATCAAATGAATTAGTATCCAAGTTGTCAAGAATGCCGTATGGACGACCTTGACGCCTCAGAAGATGTTGCTTCCTCAAAAGCAAAGGTTTTGGAAGAAGCATCCAAGGCACTGCAACAAAAGCCAACAGTAGCAACAGGATCTATATGGGTCTCTGACCCCAAAAGAGTTGGTTTTTACCAAGATCATCAGTAGGACTTAAAAACATGTATATCATTACATGATAAAGATCAGCTTTAGTACTAGTGCACCAGATTTATGAAATTTCTAGGTGCTTCACTCAAGTTAATTATCATGGGATCTTTAAAAAGTTTTGAAAAAATTGATTTGAAATTTCCAGTTCCAACACATTCTTTTGTTCATTTTGTGTTTTGTCTTTCTTGCCTTTCCAAAAATTACTGCCCAATTCAAAATGACCTAGCAAAATTAATTTGTTGCCAAAATTCATTAACTAGGATAGTCGATGTCAGACCAACAAATGAGGGGAAGGATCCCAATGGATCTTTTGATGGTTTCAATAAATGTGGTAGATGGCGACACAAGATTAATATTTCCAACACTCCCCCTTAATCTTGAGAATTTGTGCTCTTTCATTACTATTTTGCATTTCTGGCTCTTTCATGTTTGGAGTTGTTTTGTCATTCTAAAATGGTGGTTTTGGAGCTCTTTTGTCTTCTTGGAATTAAATTTCCAAAGATCTGCCTTTCCCAATTTGAAGTTCTAAAACCATCCTATCTACACCTATTCTATGTTTTGAAGTTGCTCTACCTAGACCTGTTCAAAGTTTTGGATATGTCTAAGATTGTCCTTCCAGAACTAAATGTTCTGAAGTTCTCTTGAGACTGTCTTTTTGGAGATGCACTTCCAGAGTTGTTTCCTTTCTGAAGCTGGGTCTTTCTAGAGCTATCTTTTTGAAGTTCATTTCCAAAGTTGTCTATGATGCAAGACCTATCTCTTAGGCATTCAAAAGAATCTTTTGACAATGCCTTAGTGAAAATATCAGTGAGCTATTACTCTGATCCACAGAACTGAAGTCGAATGTATCCATGCTCTACCAACTCCCTTATGAAATGGTAGCGGATGTCAATGTGCTTCCTTCATCCATGGAAGACATAATTCTTTGTCAAGGCTAGAGAAGACACCTTGTCACAAAATATAGTTGTACCATCTTCTTTTTGCTCATTCAAGTTTGCAAGGATTCTTTTAAGCCAAATAGCCTAACATGTTATTGTGTTTGTTGCTATGTACTAGGCTTCTGCTATGGAGAGAGAAACTATGGGCTTCTTATTTGATGCCCATGAAATTGCTCTTGAACCCATGTGGAACACATATCCTAATGTGCTCTTCCTTTCATCTGCACTTCCTTCCCAATCATTGTCCATGTACCCAACCATCTCAAACTCATTGGAGGTGGTATACATAATACTATAGCATTCCGTGTCATTAACATACCTCAAGATTCTTTTCCCTGCTTTCCAGTGTATGTCTTTAGGTTTCTCCATGAACCTAGAAGTCAGACTTATTACATACATTATATTAGGTCTAGTAGCTATCAAATGCATGAGTCTTCCAACCATCCTCTTGTAGAGGGTTGTGTTAACACTAGTGTTTTTGTCCTCTTTGCTTAATTTTAAACCTATTGTTGTCCGTGTCGTGGTAGGTTTGTTGTCCAACATTCTAAATCTTTTCAAGATTTATTTGGCATAATTAGTTTGTGAAATGAAGATGTCATGCTCTGTTTGTTGGACCTCTATGCCTAGGAAATATTTAATCTAAACTAGGTCTGTCATTTCAAACTCATTTTTCATTGCCTCTTTGAAATCAATAATGAAGAGGTAACTATTCCCTATGAAAATCAAATCATCTACATACAAAATAGTAGTAAGAATTTCACCATTGGTTTCTTTGATGTAGATCATGGGCTCAGTACCACTTTTTCTAAAGCCATTGCTTAGTATGTGCAAATCAATTTTGTTGCACCATGCTCATGGTGCTTGTTTAATCCCCTAGAGAGATTTTTAGAGCCTATACACTTTGTCTTCATGTCTTAGGACTTCATAGTGCTGCTCCACCTACATCACTTCTTTCAACACTCCATTCAAGAAGGTTTACTTCACATCCATTTGAAATACTTTCCATTTGTGCTAGGCTACAATTGCTAGGACTACCCACACACTTTCTAGCTTTGCAACTGGTGCATACATCTCATCATAGTCTCTTCCAAGTTGTTGTTTGTAACCCTTGACAACTAGCCTTGCTTTATGGCTCTCAACCTTACCTTCAGTAGTGCATTTGGTCTTATAGACCCACTTAAATCTAATGATATGTTTACCCTTGGGTAAAATAGTTAGCTCCCATGTCTGATTTCTTTCTATAGCATCCAACTCTTCATCCATGGCCTTACATCATTTTTCCTCTTTCATGGCTTTCTAAAAATACATTGGATCAGTATAGGAAAACAAAACAAAATATAAATTTTCATCAAAAATAGCATACCTTGTGATGTCATAAATTTCCCTCATGCTTCTTATTCTTCATGGCATCAATGATGGAAGTGTAGGGTCTTAATTTCTAGAGATACTTGACTGCTGGATTGATTAAGAAGACTAAGTGTCAAAATGTTCACCCTGTTGTAAATTTCTAGAGGTGTTTCTCTGCTGAATAGTTTGTTGGAAAGAGACACATTGGAGCTTCATGATTGTTGTCATTGATGGCAACAAAGTTCATCCCACACATCCGCAGGATATAATGTGCCTATACCGGAAGTCAGATTGAAGAGTGTTGTGGTCCGGTAAGCAAGAACAGAGTGTTGTGGCAAGGTCTGACAGTCAAGTCTGGGTCTCTCAGAGGAAGTATCTTTGGAAAGTACAGACTTGGGAAAGTCAAGAGGAGTACCTTGACGGATAGAATCTAGGAATTGAGCCTCCGATGATGAAAGAGTGAAGAGATATGAGGATTCAAGTATTGGAGTCTTGTTTGGTAGTGCCGACAGAGGAAGAACTGACCGGTAGAGCATCAGACATTATTCCGGATGAGATGTTGATGGTGATCAAGATTCTTAAGGTATCATTCATGATTGACCAACATGATTGATAACTTTTATAATCATCTCTTTGATCCGCATTACTTGATAAGTAAGGATTCAGCCGACATATCAGAGTTTGGATAAATATTGACTATTCCGGATGCCGACTAGAAAGTGGATGAAATCCTTGGTGCAGATATATATATACCAGATTGATTTTAGTATGAAGATATATGTTTTGTGTTGTGGTGTGCAAAGAAAGGCAGAAAAATAATGTGAAAGAAAAAAGAAAGGTCTGGTATGTGACAGGTCAACAACACCAAAGAGAGGAAGGATGAAGTGCAGTAGATCAGTGTATTGAGCCTAACTGTACCTGAACCTGAGCATATGTGGATGCTTCTCATCAGTTCAAGGATCTTATTATTCTTCTTACAACTTGTAGACAGTGAGTCTCTTGTAGGTAGTGACGCTCTTGTGAGTAGTGTGCTTGGGCAGTGAGCCCTAATTGGCAAGTGCCGTTTTGTATTTCTATTATTCTAATAGAGAATACAATCTTCGGTTAATCACCTTGTGGTTTTCTCCCTTAACAGGGTTTCCACGTCAAAAATATTATGTCATGTGTATTTCTATTTCCTGGTTATGTTTGCTTATTTGAATTGATGCTACATTAATTGTTTTTGATAATATAAGGCGGCTAAACAAGGGGCCGAACCCTTACAAAAAATAGAGAGGCCAAAAAGGTAGCAAACACAAACAGTACCTTAAACCAGATACAGTAGATACATCAATTACAGATAACCTAGCATAAACAGCAAAACCAGCTGCTATAAACTAATATCATAAAAATAGAGTAACAGAGTATCAGCAGTATAACAACAAAAACTAAGGAGGTGACATCTCTCCTTATTAGACCATAGATTTAATAAGATCATCCACATTCTTAGCAAGATCATCATTGTCAGCATTGATTCTTCAGCACAGAGAGGTTGAGGAGAATAGAGGTCCTGAGCACAATGGAGAGATTCTATTCCAACTTCGCAATGCGAACTCACAGGCTCGCAAATTCAGCCCCCAGACCATCATCAATATCCATAACATCCTCAGCCTCTTCCACCAACATCTCACTCGCTTTGTCAGCATTCCCAGCAGAGTCAACAACATCCTTAGTGGTAGCCCCCGTATCATGAGTCTCCTGCTTGCCTTCATCATCACCAGATATGTCCTGAATCTCCATATCCCTGTCATCATCCCTCCAGGTGGATTCATCCGAACCGCTCTAAGAATAATCAATGAGCTTTGCTTGAGGAGCTGGTTTGCCAGCAATACACCCTGACCGCCTAACTCCAGAGGAAAGACCATCCCTACAAACCTTTGCAGAAGAATGAGACTGGCTTCTCTGGCCCACCGAGGTCCTACCAAGAGTTTTAGGGGTCCCAACCACAGCCTTCCCAGTGCTTATTTCACTAGCAATCTTTCTCTTTTTACCCTTCATATTGGCAGTAGGACCTGGAGTATCAACAAGAATTTCTTAGGAGTGCAAAAAGAAACTTCTTTAGTCTTGATAGGAACAGGGGAGGGCCCAAGTTCATCACCATCAGGAATATCCTTAGGGTTAGAGGAGGGTTCTCCTTCCCCACTATTAGTTTGAATGGACTTAGAGGGTTCGAGGGCAAGATGGTGATTATAAAGACAGAGAATAAGGCCCTGACGAAGAGGGATAGGCTTCTTAGCAGGGTTTTTAGCCAGTTTCACCCTAACCCTAAGGACAGAATGTTCAAGGGAAGAAAGCAGATAAAACAGAAAGCTAATTTGAGCATTGCGACATAAATGATTTAAAAGGGGGAGATGATAGTTATAAAACCTGGTGAAGCGCCCCTCCAGGGTGAAATACTTCATGAGGAGAAAACACATAGCATCCCACGACTCAGGCAACTTGGCTCTGTCAAATCCTCCCTGGTAAGGGACTAATTCTTCACCATCTCCAAGAAAGAGCTTCTGACTAGAAAGGTCCGCAATTTTAGTTTTCCTCTGCAGCTTCAAACCCTGAGTAGACATTCCAGTGGCCATAGCGATCACGCTTTTAGAAACTTCAAAGCTGATTCCACCCACTACAACCCATCTGTTCTACCAAGACCTCGCGAATTGTTTGGAGATAGTTTCATTATACCTATTAAGCCTCTCCAAATAGGGACTAATCCCACCCTCTTTGCAGTAATGCCAAACCACCAGATTGTCTTTGAATTCATAGCACAAGACAAGTTCGGTTCTAATTCTATCTCCTCCCATGGTAGAATTACAGCGCATGTCATAGAAACCCCAAATCTCCTCAGTCATATTTACAAAAGAATTACTAACATGATCGAGGCTAATAATGTAGGTAATAACATCGCATACATTATCATAAATATGGGAAGCCTTGCAAATGCCAATCCCATGCTTAACCATAATTACCCGGCACACGCCATGATGATCTGGCCGTCTGCTCACCTTATGAGAGAAAGGAGTAGAGTTGACAGTAGAGAAGGTACAAAAGGACTCATACTTCAAGAGACACATTAACCCCCTCCCAAGGAACTGACAATATGAGATGTCTTTCTAACACATCTGACTCATCAAGACCCGAGCACGTCCTTAAGAATGAGAGCCTTAAGATTTAAAGGGATATGATCAAATTGGAGCCAAACCCTCCAATTTGAATACCATTGTCCAAGTTTAGCACAGGCATCTGCAACTCCATTGCCCTCACGGTAAATATGTGAAATATTCACATTAGTAATCCTCTACAAGAGAATCTGTATATCCCTAATAATGTCTTTCAACTAAATGCCAACATTCGACACATTGGTAATGGCATCAATGACCATTTTAGAATCTCCCTGGATATCCAAATTCCTAATACCAAGGGATATAGCCAATTTAATCCCCCAAAGAAGAGCCATAGCCTCAGCATAGTTATTGCTGTGACAGCCCAGACCGCTAGCATAGACAGCAAACATCCACCCTTTATCATCTCTGATGATCCCTCCCCCACTAGCTGTACCATCTATCTTAGAAGCCCCATCAAAGTTGAGTTTCATCCAGTTTGAAATCGGAGGCCTCCATCTAGTATTAAGCCTCTGCAACAATTTGGCATTGTTATGAACAGGAATATGATTGAGAATCTTCCAGTTAGCCACAATTTGTTCTTCCTCCTGGGTCAGAGGTTTCTCTGCAGTATGGATATGGGCCGCAGTGACACTCTCTAGGAGAGTTTTAATGAAAGTACAAGAGACCTGGGAGGCATCTCTAGCAGTATCCCTAAAAATCCTATGATTGTGCTCTTTCCACAAAGTCTAGCTCAAACACGGCAGAGTTTGATTCCATAACTCAACAAGCCAGGGGTGAAAAAAGGGAGGATACCAACTGTTAATAACTTCCTGGATATCAGAATTGCAAGTCCACTGAATACCAAAATTGTTGAGGATTAAGTTCCAAATTTCCCTAGCAAAGTCACAGTGGAGGAATAAATGAGAAATTGTTTCCTCCTTTTCACAGCATAGACAGCATCTGTTGACCAAGGTAAAACCTCTCTTTTGCAAATTATCTTGGGCCAGAATTTTGTTATGAACAGAGGCCCACCAGAACATGTTAATTTTTGGGACCAGTTTGTGGTTCCACACTTTTCTCCATATCTCCTTTCTATGAACCTCAGGAACCAATAAGTGATAGGCAGACTTAACAGACAAGCGACCATTCTTGTTCGGCCACCAAAACTGCTCATCTTCACGAAGGAAGAGAGGGATTCTAACTTCCTGAATCAACTTTTGAACCATCTGGGCTTTAGAGGCAAGATCAGGGCAATGAGTACAGCAATCCAACAAATTTCTCCAACTCCTGTGACCATTATTATTTAACATGTAATCCCTGACCTTATCACCAAAAAATTGAGTAGTAATGCTAGCAGTCTCCCCCAAATCCCCCTGAGTGATGAGAGCCTTATCTTTTATCCAATTATCAGTCCAAAACTTGATAGCCATACCACTACCCAATTTCCATCTAATCCCTTGCATGAGCTGACTTCTAGATTTTAGCATTTTATTCCAGATAACAGATCCCTTAGGAAGACCTTCTTGCTGGAGGAAGTTGGACCAGTCAGTGACATGCAAATATTTGGCTTGCATGATTTCTCCCCAATCTTTATGATGATGAATCAGGTTCCAATTGATTTTAGAGAGCAGGGCTTTATTCATATTAGATATGGTTCTAATATTGAGACCTCCATGGGATTTAGGGAAACACACTTTTTCCCAGCTGACCAAGGACATTCACTGTTTATCTTCAGCTTCCGTCTATAAAAATTTTCTTTGAATCTGTTTCAACTTGTCAGCAAAAGAAGTAGGAATTTTGAAAAGAGAAAGGAAATAAGTGGGTATACCTTGCAAGGAGGCCCGAAGAAGCTACAATTTACCAGCTCTACTGAGGAATTTTCCCTTCCAACCAATCAGCTTCCACTGAGTTCTTTCCAAAAGGCTATTCTAGAAATTTTGAGAAACTGTGATGTCCCCAGGTGGGCCTCTACCGGAAGGTGACGTAGGTCTGTCTGAACGGTTTGTCCCTCCCACGTGTCCGGGGTCCTCGTCAGCGAGGCTTGTCCTGGGGTTGCGCCCTTAACGTCGGGGGTGCCGTTTACTAACAGTCTGGGCTTTTGCTGCAACGGTTAATACAGTGGTATCAGAGCTTTTATCCTGCCATCCTGTTGGGTAGATTGGACATTGAATCAGCTAGTTAATCATGGTTACTTCAAATACTCAGAAGCAATGGGACAAGACTATGGAGAAACTTAAACAAAGTTTGAATAAGTTAGAAGAAAACCAAAAGAGGATGAATGAATTGTTTTCACACCCTACAAACATAGACAAAGCAACTCGGTTTATGGCATCCATTTTTAAGGGGTCTACATCACAAAACAAAAAGGAGGGACAAAAGGTCTCTACAGGTGAAGTATCTAGAAACCTCTACAATGAATTTTTAGCAGATAGTGACCAGCATACAGCTGATCCTATGGAGAACAGAATGGACAAAGGTGATGAGCAGGAGATGCCTTCTTTTGGGTTACAGGTTTCATCTTCTCTTCAGGAGGATAGCAATGGTATGGATTCTTTTAATGATTCCTTTGGGGCTGATGTTAAATGCACTCACGAAAATTCAGTGGGAAAGGTAATAGGTGAAGTGTGGACCAGTAGTATTGAGCTCGGGTCTATTTCAGTTGATCCTACAGTGGATCCTACAAGACAGGGTTGCATGAGTCTCCTATTTGGTGACATGGAGGTTATGATTGGGGACTCTTTCGATAGTCCTAAGAGTGATCTTACCTCTCTGCATGAGGTTAGCGATTCATCATCCATTGAGTCTATTTTTTGGAGGGATGATGAGAAGTTTGGGTTGGGAACTACTGCTGCTCTAGTTCCAAACAAGCATGAGGACACTTCAGAAGAATATGTTGATGAGAGTCAAGCTCTCCATTGGCAGCCCACAACTTCAACTAATGAATTTTCCTTGGTCCCTAAGTCTGAATTGGAGAACCAACTAAAGGTTGGTGAAGATAAGATTGTTACAGCACTGTCCCATTTTGATCATTCCCACAAGATGGTGGAAATTCATCTATGGAAGGTCCAACTAGAGGGGAGACATAGAGGTGTTGAAGAGGCTTCATCAATCTCTGATTTGCAAGCGTTTAAGATAGCCATGGAGATTATGAAAAATAACTATTTAACTCTTCTTTCCGATAGAGATCACCTACTTGAATTGGGTGTCATATATTCAGATGCATTGAAGAGGAAAGAGGAAGAGGTTGATCAACTCACCACGGAGCTAGTGAAGACTAGAAAATCTTTGGAAGACTCTCAAATGGCTCTCCTTATGGCGGAAAATCAGATTGAGGAGTTGAATGTGGAGTTGAGTTTGGCTCATGCTTCATCAAAGAAATCAGAAAATTAGTCTTCTATTGCAGCCTCTTTGAATGGGCAAGAATCTTGTGTTGTGCATGTGATTGAGAGACAAGGAAATGAGGGAAAAGAAGAGCAAGTGATGGGTGAAGACAAACCAGTTACATTAGAGCAGCTACATGAAGATATGGTTTCTTGTGATGCTTCATTAGGTGAGTCTAGCATTGTTTCATCCTATCGTGGTAAAGAATTAGATGGTGCTTCCATGAATGTTATTCGTACATATGAAAGTCCATTGAAGGTCCAAGATATTAAGGTGGATGTGAAAGTTGATCCTTTACTTAGTGGAGCAGCCACTAGTGTTTTGAATACACATGATGAAGAAGACATTTTACAATGGCACGATGTCATCACTAATTTGTTTGAGGACAACAGCATTATGTTCCATCATTCTTGTGAGACAGGAGCTTGTGATCATGAGAAAGCCAATGATATGATATCACCCATTGATGGCAGCCCTACACCATTTGGTAGACATGAAGATATAAAGGATAAGAGGACTGATTTTGTATATTTTGGCATCGAAGAGGTAAAGAAGTCCAAAAAAATTAATGAAGAATGGTTGCAAAAAGCCAAAGAGGCTAGATTAGTGGCTACCAATGCAAGACAACATCTTCAAAAAGTGAAAGAAAAGATCAATCTCATCAACATAGCAAGACAAAAAGGGATAGATAACATTAGAAGACTCTTTATTCAAATGCAGGATGAATCTGAAAATACACTTGATTCCCCTAAGGTTAGTTCCATGTCAGGTGATAGAAAGCAGGACTATGATGGTCAACTATTGACAGAGGTTGGTGCTTTTTACCATGACTACATAGTGAGGAGAGTTCATCACCTTTCTTTTAGTTCACATGCAAAGGATTGGTTGATGCATCAATGTGGATTGACGGGGGGCTTATACCATCCATTGTGGGATGAAGAGTTGCCATCTACAGAAGATGGAACTAGACCCTACAAGTACCCGAGTCAGTTGTGTATGAGGAATTACTTGTAGTGACAGCAGTCAGTTATCCATCATGCTATTATGTATCCGACAAGGTTTGCTACTTCTATGTCACAGAGATTTCACATAGATACATGGTTACAAGATGATTATGGGGGCAGTACGTATGATGGCTTGGTTAGTCAGCACGTCCATAGGAATTGGGCAAAGGATAGAGGTTGTGTTTTCATGCTTGCTAGGCAGTTGTATGGTGCACTTGTGAGGGAAGAGGCATAGATATCCACTCCCGTTGATGCTGAGAGGGATCAACCCTCCACATTTGCATTGATTAGTGCAACTGGCTTTATGAGTTGGTGTCAGGAGCATTCTTCTTCTAGCTTTGGCAGTTGGAGTATTGTGGGGACACCAACATTTGCAGATGAGTTAGGAGATACTCATATTTTTCAATAGTTGTTTGGGTCCATAACCCACAGGTCTCAGTATCAGGGAGTAGCCTCTTGGCAGATTAGTGATTCAGTTGCATATAGTATGGTGCAGCAGGTGCCACCAGTTGTCATTGGTAGTGGATTGTTGATTCTGTTTTGGGATCCTGGTGGTGACGTGTTTGATTCATCACTCTATTTTGGTCCTGATGAGGTGTTCTACCACTCTTAGTTCTATGTCAGTGGTTTATGTAGAATGGTACAGTGGAAGTCAACAGGTGTGCTTTGTGACAGACTTCTAGTTTGGCACTGGGACCCAGGGATTGACATCAGAAGTGATATGTGTATTTCAGCTACAGAATTGCGTGGTTTGCTGAGTTTTGGCAGGTTCTATGGCTGCACTTATTTTCAGCGAGATTCTGATGCAGTTCCTTACAGATTCATTTGGGATCTGGGCATTGTGAGATACTCTCTAGTATGTTGAGGAATCCTTTGTGTGCATCAGGGTTCACTATTGAGTTTTGCAGCATGTATATGAGGGTGATTACTTGCAGTTGCACTTTTGATCTTTATGTACATGATCTGTTTCAGACGCATAGCTCAGTTGCGTATATGCTAGATAGTGTGTATGACAGCTTAGCTTGTGCAATTATGGGAAGCAAACATTGTCGGTATTCAGAGTTGCTTCCACTTAATGCTATGCTCTTGCGACATCTAGCGTTGGGGTTGATTTGATTCAGCAGGTTTAGTCAGTTGTGCTAGTGCTGGTGTTACAGGAGCTCTTTGGTGACAGCAGGGACATTACACAGATCCTCCCTTGGGATCCAGGTGGGGAGAATTGTCTTTGTAGCCAAGATTGCTTGGGGACAAGCAATTTCAAGGAGGGTGGACTGTAATGTCCCCTTTTTAGCTGATGTTGTTTGCGGATGGTTTAGCCTATTCCTGACCCTCGTAGGCTAATGTACATGGTTAGGGGGTCTTCTTGAGGTAGTCACCTGGTCGATGGTTAGTTTCCTGGATTCAGTTGGATGGGAAAAATAAGGGAGATAATAATTAAATTAATTATTTTTAAGGCTATTAAATAACTAAATATTATAAAGTGATCTTATATTTAATTAATTTAATAAAGTGACTTAAATAAATATCATTACTTAAAGTCACTAAAAATAAAATAATATTATTTTTCTAGAAGCTTCTTGAAGTGGGATTGAAAAAAAAGTATAAAGGAAGGGGCAAGGCAAGCTTCCAGGCATCCGATTATTGACATTTGCATTTGATGAGTTTTGTGGAGCCAAGGGTTTCTACATACTTGGTCTTTGGGAACGGAAACTCCCATAGATTAGCATAACTGAGGTGGTGAAATATCCTCCGAAGGGTTGCAAATTGGAAGGGATACTTCAATCCTTTCATTTGTGCTTAAATCTGCAGTATTAACTAAGGGTTTGGAGGTATCAATTTGCATATCAGAAGTTTTTCTATTGGCTGCTACAGTGTTTGCTACAGTGTTTTGCTACAGTACGGTACAGTGTTTTTGCTACAGTACGCTATAGTGTTTTTACTACAGTGTTTGCTACAGTAGAGCTACAGTGTCGCGCTATAGTGTTTTGCTACAGTACGTTACAGTGATTGCTACAGTGCCATGAACAGTAACGCTACAATACAGGGCAGCTAGGAGAAGGTTTCAAATTGGGTTTGGAAGGGACTCATTTCCTTAGATATTGGTCTATTCTCCTTCAGCATCATTGGGTGTCACTATTATCAGGTTCTTCTTGCAACTGTTAGTAGTTTGCATTATCAGTTTAGGCATTTAATTTTGCTGCTGTAAGTAATAACTCAGAATCAGATTTGGCATTGCTGTAGTCATCATTGTAAGCCAATTAGTCTTGGCAAATTCATAGCAACATTGTACTTGGGAATGAATTCAATAAAGGAGATGTATGTTGCATACCATTTGTCTGACAAAATGTCCATCTAATAGCGTACATGATTAGCATAATAGTATGCATGCCAAGTGTTTGACAAAATGTCAATTGGCTGAAAATACCAAAAAGAAATCATATATGCATTTAGATTAATGTTTAGACATTGTAGTTTGGATTTATGAGCATTTAGAGTACTCAACTATCATTATCAAGCAAAAATATTAGAATGAAAACACAGACTAGCAAGCATTGGGTTTACATTAGAAGTGTTTGACAATATTCCTTGAAGTTCAAATCAGTAGAATAAGGTTTGAAAAAGCAAGGGATATTGCAGAAACTTCTTTAACCATAAAGGGGAGACCCAGATAGATAGCAGGAAGAACATCTTTAGCACAGTCCAGAATATGGATGATTTTTTTATGGAGAGTAGTGGGAGTCTTAAAAAAATACACATTACTCTTTTGGAAATTGATGTTTTGCCTAGAGGCTATGGCATAAAGGTTTAAAATATTCTTCCATCTTCTAGCTTCAAGCACCGAAGAGATGCCAAAAAGAAGGGTATCATCAACAAATTGCTGCACAGACATAGGGGCAAGGGAGGAAGCAGGTTTAATGCCCACAAGATGCTTAGAGGCCACATTAGATTGAATGTATCTCCCAAGAGCCTCAGCCATTATGATAAACAAGTAAGGAGAAAGGGGATCGCCCTGCCATTATGATAAACAAGTAAGGAGAAAGTAGAAATAATTAAGATAATTGATTCACCCCCCCTGTCTCAATTATCAACACAGTTCTAGAGATGCTGCTATGCTCAAAATTTCTGGAGCTCCTTCTTTGTGAATTGTTACCTTGCTAAAAAGTTTTGGAGCTCCTGACTTCCATAACTTTGTCATCCTGTATTATTGTCCACCATTCCATCCCATGATTCATTTTCAATGAATTCAACATCCCTATTGATCACCACTTTCTTCATGCATGGATTGTACAATTTGTAGGCTTTGGATTCTTCACTATAGCCTATGAAAATGCATTTTCACCTTTATCATCAAATGTTTTCCTCTTCTTTTCTGGCACAAATGGATATGCCACACACCAAAATATTCTCAAGTGATGTACACTCCATTTGCATTTTGTCCATGCTTCTTGTGGAATCTTGTCACAAACAACTTTTGTGGGGCACCTATTCAATAGGTAGAATGTTGTTGCTATAGCTTCACCCCAATAGTTATTAGACAAACATTTTACCTTCAACATGCTTGCTACCATCTCTATGATGGTTCTATTTTTTCGTTCAACCACTCCATTTTTTTGTGGAGTATACCTGGCTGTGAATTGTTTCTCAATACCTTCATACTTACAAAAAATCAATAAACTCTTTGGAGATATACTCTCCCCCTTTGTCTTTTCTAAGGACTTTGATATAGTGGTTAATTTGCTTCTTAGCCAAGGCCTTAAACACCCTAAACTTTTCATATGCCTATGATTTGTTCTTCAAAAAATACACCCAGGTTTTTCTACTATAGTCATCTATGAATGTCATGAAGTAAATATTTCCACTTAGGGTTGGGGTCTTCATGGGATCACACAAATCTGAATGCACTAGCTCTAATGATGCTCTTTCTCTCCTAGAATGCCCTGATTGGAAGTGTTGCCTATGTTGTTTACCTAGGATGCATGCTTCACACTTTCCATCGGGCTCTACAATTGTTGGTAAGACCTTAACCATGTCTTTTCTAGCTAAAATACTTAAACTGGAATAACTTAAATGCCCATACCTCAAATGCCGAAACTTGGATGGTTCTTTGATTACTGTTTTGAAGGCTGATTGTTGCAGGCCTATTGACTATACTAGGATTTGTATTTTGAGGGGAAATATTCAATTCTTTGTCATTTGAACCACTGCAATAACTTTCTTGCTTCCATCCTTGTCATAGATGATGCATTCTCCTTTCTCCATCAAGACTCTATAATCATTTTGGACCATCTTTCCAATGCTCAAAAGGTTATGTTTTATGCCTTGGGCATAACACATGTTATGGATCAGTCTTCTTTCACCATGATTGGTTTGAATACACACTATGCATCTACCCATGATTGGAAACTTCTCATTATTCCCCATTTTAATTTCAGCCTTGATGCTATTGTCTATGGAGGCAAATAAATTTTTGTTACCACTCATGTGGTTGCTACAAGCACTATCCAAATACCAAATCTCAGTGCTGCCATGTTCTACAAGGTTGCATATAATAAAAACTTGTGACTATTTTTCATTTTCATCCTTCTTCTCATTTGCTGACCTTAAATGATCAATTGAAAGGTACTTAAATGATCAGTCACAGTCAAATTCCAGCCCTTTTGTTGACCTTACTAAAAAAAACCACAATATATATTTGTCACGATTTATGAGATAATTAAGTATAGGTTCCACTTTTGGAGAACAGACAAGATATTTAAGCCCTGATAATCGGGACAACCACTGAGCGGGACTTACTAGACTTTTCTCTAGTTTATTCTGTCCATATAACACATCGTCCAGCCGAAACTAGGCTTCTTGTAAATTCCGGTTATTCATTGGTCTTGTCAATTACGTGTTTATGAAGAGTCATTTCTTATTGGCATTTCCGTCCATATGATAAGCAATACGGTTGAAAGTAAATAATAGTTATGATAGATTTCCCCGTAATATTAAATTTGGTATATTAGTTTAAATTGTTTATAAAAGATACGTTTGCGTCGACATTTGGTAAGCTAGATTCAGAATAGTATTGTACAGAGGAATACGAAATGGAAGTCCATCCATCGAATTTTAGATTGCTGTATACGGTTTTGCTAGTGATGGCTTGTCTTTTGGAGGGAGGCTGTGCTGTAGGAGTTGGCGGGCACAGTCAGGAGCCATCGATTCTGAGGAAGAATCGACTGTATGGTAGTTTTCTGGAAAACTTAAAGAGATTTCGAATCAATAATTCTGATGTTTCAAGTATAAGTTCGTACGAGACACACAGCTATACCCAGGTTATAGACCATTTTGGATACACGCCAGAAAGCTATCAAACCTTTCCCCAACGATATTTCATAGACAAGTCTAATTGGGGAGGCGCTCAAAACAATTCTCCGATATTTGTATGGTTGGGTGAGGAAGCTGAAATCACTAACGCCTTAGACATAGGCATCATGGTAGATCAGGCTCCAAACTTCAAAGCTCTTGTGGTCTACATAGAGGTAGTATATTAATTTCTCATTATTTCCGTATTCTGTGCGTGTTATATTACAGAACAAGTTGAGTAGGCTCAGTCATATTTTTTGGGCTTGTGCTTTCATAACTATGTATATTATTAGGGCTAATTGTGGTAAGGTATGTAGCACCGATATTATGGAACATCAATGCCATTCGGGGGAAAGGAGGCGGCGTACGCAAATGCGAGCACAATGGGTTATTTCACATCCACGCAGGCCTTGGCCGATTATGCGACCGTCATTGTCGATTTGAAAAAAACAGTAAACGCTGAGAATTGTCCGGTCGTAGTGTTTGGTGGATCCTATGGTGGAAGTAAGTAGGATTTCTTTCACATGAACCAAGATTCTCTGTTGGAAGTAAGAGGGATTGAGTCATTGAAATGGTATTGTGCAGTGCTAGCTGCATGGTTTCGCCTCAAGTATCCCCACATAACAATCGGCGCCCTCGCATCATCTGCACCTATCCTTTTCCTCGACGGCATTGCTCCCGCTGATGGTGCTTACAGGGTTGCCACAAACGTTTTCAGAGTATGTTCATTAATCTCATTGAGCTTAATCTCACCACTATTTTCATTAAATTTGACTTTCAAGAATATGGTGCAGAATGTAAGCGACATCTGCTACAGAAGAATTAATGAATCGTGGGATATGATGGACAAAATGGACTGGGTAAAACTGCGAAATCTATTTAACGTTAGCCGGTAAGTAACAACAACGCCATCTTCATACCTTTCATTCAGCGTACTTCTAATCAAAATCTGTTGACCGGGTATGACTTGTTGGATATTGGATGCTGTCCGCATGGAAGGATTTGGAGCTATATTTAGGATTACCTTTTCTTTTTATCGTATCTTTTATATGCATTGGAACGAGTTTAGTTTTTGGTGTTTTATTTAATACTTTAAAATGGCATTAACTGCTCATTAAATCGGGATGGGAAATGCATGTAAAAAGCAGTGTAGTTCAAGTTTTATTTAGTTGTTTATTTGGGGGCTTTAAACTGTATAAAAGGATTGCCCTGTGTTGTTTGTAGAACATCACAGACAACACAGAATTATTTCCGGCAGTTATAATGTAAGCCAAAAGAACATTCATTGTCTGCAATTTTCAGATGCTAATACACAGATTTTCTGCATATGCTGATCACTATGAATTGTGTTTTTAATTTGGCCGTAAGTAGTTCATTTTATTGAACGAGTATATGCTGCATGTAAAACTTTCTTTTCTGCTTTTGCAATTATTTTTCTGTTGTTTTAAGTAACAAGGCTTGGTTTGAAAATCTTCATTACTGCAGGAGGGAGGACCTGTACACATGTCTTGAAAAGATGTACCTTATAGCACCACAGTACGATCTTGAACAAGTTATAGTTAAAGAAGTAAATACGCCACCCTAACCTTCTCGCCATACCAATTTTACTGCTTATTAACTCTCTTATATTATGCAACATGGGGTTAATGCAAATCTGTAACGCCATCAATAGTCTACCAGAAGGTACAGACACTGTTAACAGGATACTTGCTGGAGCACATGCTGCAGCAAATAACTTATTGGGAGTCCTATGCTTTTATCCGGGTCCATTCATTCCAATCAGATCAGGATGGGACTGGCAGGTTTCTGAGAATTCTTTCTTTTATTAGAACGAAATGAAATCAGGTTGCCCATCTAACAGCTTTTCTTAATCCGCAGACGTGCACTGAAATGGTGTTTCCATGGAGCAATCTCCCTGGCAAGACAATGTTCCCGTATATCCCTTTTAATATCGATGTATATTCCAACCAATGCTACCTTCAATACAGAGTCCTGCCACGCCAACACTGGGCAACAACTGAATTCGGAGGACACGTATGTATATTTTAATCTACTATCGAATTTTGTCGAAAAATGTTGTAGTGAAGTTATATCTCAGTCAAATTTTAGTTACAGTTAAACAGACACGACAATTTGGTTTGAGATTGATTTTTATTAAGATAGCCTTGGTTGTAACTAACTTACAGGACATAAAAAGAGTGTTGAAAGATTTTGGAAGCAATATCATTTTCTCCAATGGGTTAAGAGATCCATGGAGCAGTGGAAGGTAAGTGAATCTTCTTTTCAGATTTCATCCCCATTAATCTTTGTATTACTTTTTACCTTGTTGCTGATTTAGTTAATTGGGCATGTTGTCAATGTAATTTCAGTGTGTTGGAAAATATTTCTGAAAGCATTGTAGCTATCGTCGCTGAAGAGGGTAAGTCGGTCCAGAATGTTTATTTATTTATTTTTCAATCAAATAGAAGCAGTGTAAATCTTATAAGAATTGAATGTCACGCAGGAACGCATTGTCAAGACATTTACAAAGCAAGTGCTAGTGACGATCCAGTCTGGCTGACAGAGCAACGACAAAAAGAGATAATGGTCATCCAAAAATGGATTGATGATTATAAAAACTAAATAAAATTGTTTATTCATTGGACACTGTCTTTTCAATTTTCAAAAATCATTTAGAAGTGACTATCGGAGCTCTAATAGAATGATGCAGTCCAGAACCAAGACCCCAGTTAAGGGTTGTTGGTTCAGGCAGCTCACCCAAAGAGGATACGAAAATTTCAAGAACAAAAGAACATAGCTCAAGAAAGATAATATTCAGATTATAAAGAGTTTACATTTTACTATTAAAATGCTAATGCGTACATTTAATCAGTTGTTAACTTTCATCACTTACAATCATACTGTTCAAAACCTTTACCACAGCAAGATTCACTTACTGGACCATATCTATTAGAAAAACTTTGACCTGGATATCAGAACCACACACAAACAGACGGCTTTACCAAAAATCACACTTACTTTCAATTAGACATTACAAACATATTAGAACAAAGGATCGACTAAGAGAATATTGGCATTAAATCTGAGTGATTTGATCATGAACAAGCCTGTACATATAGGTGTATAGTTTGAGTCACTTCAGGAGTCGACTCATACACTCAAGTAGTGGTGGCAAGAAGGTTTCCACCAAGTGGCGAAGGAGTGTTGACATGTATTTTGGATGAGTTTGATGGACTCTTCAAGTCGACACATAACCACCTAAGGTGGCATAAAGACGTGCAAATATATTACTTAGTCTAAGTAACTAATATCAATGTTTTTCACTAACACCCCCCCTTAAGCCTGGCTTAGGTGGGTACAAGAAGAGATGGGTCCTAGCTACTAGACCTGGTGAGGTACCAATGTACAAAGTAATCTCTCATGAAGTGGAGATTAGATGGAAAATCCTATGGGAAAAAAACTATCCTCCAAAAGAGAGAAAAGATGCATGAAAATAAATTATACAAGTAAAGAAGTACTACTTCTTTCACCGGGTACAATATATGTTCCCCACATAGGAGAGAAAATGGTAGGTTTATGAGGCCCCCCCATAATACATGTCCTACTATAGTGAGGTTGGATGCTCGACAAAGCATGTAATGTAGATCCACGAACGTTGAACAATATTCCCCCCCTTAGGAAGAAATGAAACTAATTTAAGATGCATGATATCTCCCCATTCTGAATAGGAATGTGTAGGAGGATGTATGTATGTTCCTAAATCATGTTGAAGCTTATCCAAGGATGATGATGCCCATTTTTTATGTCTTCGAAGATTGCTTAGGTGTTCCCATGTTGATGTTGAAGGATGCTATAATCATATCAAGTGCATGCCTAATAGATGAAGATGATAACAATCCAGAAACATGTGTAGACGGATGTAGAGCATGAATATCCGAAGAGAATAATGGTGGTGCAGCTTCATCGAAATTGTCATCAAAGAGAAGACTGATGTCTTCAATGTGTGCTTCTAAATTAGAAATGTGGGACTCTACCAATAGACAAGCAATGTTAGGTAGAAGTCTGTCCCAATCAGTAATGCTAGGAAGACTGATATATTTATCCTACTACGAGGAAGTCTTGGAAGCTCTTGAAGAAGCGACTCTTAAATCTAATGAAGCAATAGTAAATGGTGTGATGATTTCCACTATGTCAACTAGACATTTTGTATCTATATCATGATGTGGGATGTTATTTGTGATCATAGCAGGATCATACAAAAATGGACAATTATTTGAGTCTCCATATATCTCCCAAAGTTTGATCCATAATGCATGTGGACATTCAATATCCATGATGGCATACAAAGCGGCATCTAGTATATGTAAACTGATTAATCTAACAAAATGATCATAAGTGTCACTTACCTTCAGAGATTGTTTACCTGGTTCAGGGATAAGTCCATATGAATATGGCACGAGATTATGGTACCTGAGATGTTTCAAGATGCAAACACAGCAGGACTTATAATTACCCTTATTTAGGTTGATTACATAAGAGTGAGTATCATATCACATGATTAAGAACAAAGTAACTCCTTTAGACAATAAAAATTAACACATTATGTAACCCCCCATGGTTCATTATTAGGTGACCCCCTAGTTTTGGCACTTTACAACTTACTGTGTTTTACAGTGAAAATAGGTCCAATGTATTGGAAATTAGAAAACATTAACTTTTAAAAAAATGGTGCTCAATTTTGAGCTACCAATCAAAAGTTATTACACAATTAAGTTCTCGTAAATGGCCTATTTTAATACATTTGCACAAACCATCTGAAAAAATGCACTCTGGCAAGATGAGCCTAGCCATCCAACCACTTGTTAGATGTCACGTCCCCATATTAAGACATTGTTTAAACTAAAGATTTAAACATCATGATAAGATGGAGAAGTCACCTTAGATGGTAATCACATATATAATAATATTATTGATAATAATATTAAATAATATTATTTCATATAATTAAAATATAATACTATTTATTGTATTTATGAATAATAAATATAAATACAATTATGATATATATAGCAGTTGTAGCAAACTATATATATATATATATTTGTATCATATTTCCTCTTACGGTTCTAAGGGGTTGATGTATATATATATATAACTTATTATTATAAAATAATATATAGCAGTTGTAGCAAACTATATATATATAACCAAGTGATAAAAGAAAAGATTTTAATCATTGCAAAGGGCTGATTCCACATGCATGTCAAGGTGAGCATAAATAATTGAATTATTACATACCGCTTAGAGAGAAATCATCTACATAAGCAAAGCAATGGTAAATGATAGTTAATTACAATTGCCAAGTGAATTAGTTAAAGATATCAAGGGTAATGGTCGCAAGGAAGAAGACAAAATAGCTAACATATGCATAAGGAACAAACAATGATTATAATAAACAAAGGCAAGTAAATAAGACAAATTGTCACTAAGGAGAAAGTGATTAAACAAAGATTATAATATACTAGGGAGTGTCGATTCTAGAGAGGTGATGGTCTATGAAAATGAATAAATATCCCAAGGATCAGGAGTATAAAAGGAAAATCCCCAAGCGATCCAAAGAGATGAAAAAAAAGTAGCATTCGATCACCATCGATCAACACTCATAAATATATAAGCATTGAATCGGTCAGCATCTTGGCATCATCAAAAAAGATAAAACATCATTTGGACATCATCACTGAATCAGAAAAACAATCATTCATCTCTCAATATTAAACCAAGAAGGCAGAACCAAGAAATTGGTAATTGATCCACTCTTATATATTAGATCTCAGTATACCAAAATCATAGGCCAACATATAAGGCATATCTTTTTATCATTATAGCATCTTACAATCTTTAGTCTACCACCAATCCATTATTGTATCTGGAGTAAACGTAGCAAGCTACATAGAGGTATGTGAACTCTATCTTGTATGTTATTTTCCAAACTAAGCAATTGAATTGTTTGAATATAATATAGGAATGTTATTAAAATGAGGAAATCATCATGTAAGATATGATAATACATAGAATGATTAATAGTGAGAAATAATCATATATCTCATAGTGAAACCAGACTACATGATTATCATAACTACTAATGTGTGAATGAATATAGAAATCTGATCATAAATTAGAAGTTGAAACATGTTAAAAAGTTATCATAGAAAAATGAGCAAATGATATAGTAAGTAGATAGAATAGGATGAATGCACATATGAATAACTACTATGTTATCTTAATCAAGTAGAATGATCATAGAAATTGTTACCATATAAATGAATACATGGAATAGATGGAAAGATAATATTATGATCATAATTATGATTAAGGCATGTGAGTGCCTATATGATGAATGTTATTCCTATAAGGGAGTAAGTCAGATATTACCAAATAATATAGTCAACAAAAGAGTAAAGATAAGTCTAAGTATAATCAAGGAATACTCGGGATGAGAATAGAAGCCTCGTCATTAATCCACCTACACACTCTATAAGTATGAGATTGGTGGTTAGGAAAGTGGCTAGAGTCTAGCACTCGAGCTAGAAAAGTATCACCCCTCCGAGCTAAGGGTGAAGTATTTCTGGCAGTAGCATGAAGCCCTTAGACCTAGGGAAAGGGTGAAGTATTTCAAGAAATAGCATGAATCCCTTGAACCTATGGTTGCGTAAGACCTAGATATTAGAAATGGCTTTACTCTAGGTGACCCTCAAGCTAGCAATAAGCCCCTTTGAGCCAAGCGTGAAGTATTGCAGGGAGTAGCCTGAAGCCCTTGGGCCTATGACCTTGAGTCTTGTGATGTCCTAACGCACCCTCTCATATTGGGTGAGTGGTTTGATTAACATTTGGGCTCGCGAATGTCTCTCCCAAGGTAAACCATGGAATATACATGAAGGATATGAGAAAATGTGAAATGCATATTGGTTATGATTATAAGGTTACTAACCATAAAAGGAAATATGGAAAGTATATGAATTTGATCTTTACATGTGGATATTGTGATATGTTGGTATTATAAGAAGAATTGAATACTAATGTTCTCTTTTTACAAGTTGAAATTGTGTGCAAGGTTGTGAAAATTTTGACTTGTTAGAAAGGGACATTACAAGTGGTATTAGAGTAGTCATCCTACCATCCTATGTATACTATGTGTGCCATACATGTATTCAAGTGTATTCAATGGTTTACTTTGCGACTTATGTGTATGCATTGTAACTTTGTGTATTACGCATATTCGCATACTCGTGTCTACTTGATGACCTTGGGATGGTGGACAGGTCCACAATGTAGTATGGGATGCATCAAATCCCCTTCCCAATTGTCTGACAGTATACTTCATTCAAGGGTACTTGTATTCAAGTGTATGCTCTATGACTTTGCAATTGTATTCAAGTGTGTACTCTAGCTTTGCAATTGTATTCAAGTGTATGCTCTATGAGTTTGCAATTGTATTCAAGTGTATGCTCTATGACTTTGCAATTGTATTCAAATATATGATCTATGACATTTCAATTGTATTCAAGTGTGTACTTTGACTTTGCAATTTTATTCAAGTTTATGCTCTATGACTTTGAAATTGTATTCAAGTGTATGCTCTATAACTCTGCAATTGTATTCAAGTGTATGTTCTATGACTTTGCAATTGTATCCAAGTGTATACTCAATGACTTTGTACTTGTATTTGAGTTCATATTTTATGATTGTATTTGTATTTTGAGTGTATACTCTATGATTGTTTTTATATTTGAGTGTATACTCTATGCCTTGTAATTTAATTTGAATGTATACTCTATGAGTATATTTGTATTTGAGTGTATACTCTATGCCTTGTATTTGTATACTCTGTGCCTTGTATTCAAGTGTATACTCTATGACTTTGTGTTTATATTTGAGTGTATACTCTATGACTCGTGATTGTACTTGTATTTGAATGTATGCTCTATGATATTTTGTATTCAATTGTTGTACTTTATGACTTCATGTGTTCAAGTGTATACCCTATGACCTTGTGTGTACAAATGTATATTATATGATTTATGTGTGTGCTCCATGACTTATGTATGCACACTTCATGACATACTTGTATTCATGTGTATACTTCATATTCATGTGTATACTTGCGTGTTACATTTATGTTTCATGCCTTATGTATTGTGTGTGTATACTTTGTATGCTTTGTGTGTCAAGTGTACACTATGTGTTCATGTATTGTGTGTGTATGTTTTATGTATTCTAATAAATACTTGGTGACTTACAGTGTATTCATATGTATTTTTTTAATTTGTATTCATGTGTATACCTTGCATGCATTCATACTTGCATATGCCATGACTTATGTATGTTTCGTGACTTACATGCACACTTCATGTATTTACATGTGTGCTTCACACTTCATGACTTATGTATATTGTATTAAAAGTATTTATGTGTGAATTTATGTGCTTCACAAGTACTTATACTTCATGCTTCGTGTCTTACGCATATACTTCATGTCTCACATATACTCTCAACATGGATCTTCTCTCTTGTAACAAGCTTATCCATCTTTGAGTGTCTCCACACTATCATATCTATGGTTTGTGAAATAATCAAAGTCTTGCTTGAATTTATATTTTCTACAAATTCATCTCTCCAAATTTTTTTCATGTCTTTCACCAATATTACTTCATCTTGAAACAACATATTCATCTATAACACTTCTATTACCTCAATCACATCGCTATTCAAAATCAAATAAAAGATTACCAAATCTTCTTTGATCATAAATTTTCTCTCAATGATACCATATACTCAATTACTCCTCAAGAATATGGCTCTCCTCAGTTTCAAGGTCAAGATACAAGATGATAAGCATAAGACCGAATCTCATAATTAAGGATCAAGATGTCTTCATCATTCATTGGAATATTCAAATCTTCTTTAGCATTGCAAATATTTTCATTGTCTCAAAACCACATCTTCATCTATGATAATTACATCACATTATTATTCAAAACATTAAACAAATGCTTACCTATGCATTTGTGTTTCTTAGACCTTTCAAGTATTCTTTGGTTACAAGTTCTCTTTCATGGAATCACAATTGTTTTCTCTAAAGTATGTTCATCTGGAATAAAAAAACCATGACTTCATCTCAACACATTGAAGGAAGACGTTAAAGTGCAAGGTAATGAAAGAATTCGTTGAGATTGCTTGAGGACAAGCAATTTTGAGTGGGGAGGGCTGTCATGTCCCCATATTAAGACATTGTTTAAATTAAAGATTTAAAAATCATGATAAGATGGAAAAGTCACCTTGGATGGTAATCACATATATAATAATATTATTGATAATAATATTAAATAATATTATTTCATATAATTAAAATATAAATTATTTATTGTATTTATGAATAATAAATATAAATACAATTATGATATTATCAATTTTTATATTATTATAATTATAATAATATATTATTAAAATATGATATATAAATATAAATATTGATATGAAAATAAATATTGTTGATATGAAATTAAAGTATGATCATATATATATTAATACAATAAAAATGAATATATATATATATTACCAAGTGATAAAAGAAAAGACATTAATCATTACAAAGGGCCGATTCCACATGCATGTCAAGGTGAGCATAAATAATCAAATTATTACATATCGATTAGAAAGAAATCATCTACATAAGCAAAGAAATGGTAAATTATAGTTAATTACAATTGCCAAGTGAATCAGTTAAAGATATCAAGGGCAGTGGTCGCAAGGAAGAAGACAAAATAGCTAACATATGCATAAGGAGAAAAACAACGATTATAATAAACAAAGGCAAGTAAATAAGACAAATTGTCACTAAGGACAAAGTTGTAAACAAAGAATATAATATACTATGGAGCACCGATCCTAGAGAGGCGATGGTCTATGAAAAGACATAACTCTCCCAAGGATTAGGAGTATAAAAGGAAAATCCCCAAGTGATCCAAAGAGATGGAAAAAAAATAGCATTAGATCACCATCGATTAGCACTCATAAATATATAGGCATCGAATAGGTTAGCATCTTGGCATCATCGAAGGAGATAAAACATCATCTGGACATCGTCATCGAATCAGAAAAATAATCATTCATCTCTCAATATTAAACCGAGAAGGCAGAACCAAGAAATTGGTAATTGATCCACTCTTATATATTAAATCTGAGTATACCAAAATCGCAGGCTAGCATATAAGGCACATCTCTTTATCATTATAGCATCTTATAATCTTCAGTTTGTCACCAATCTATTATTATATCTGGAGTAAGCACAGCAAGCTACATAAAGGTATGTGAACTCCATCTTGTAAGTTATTTTCCAAACTAAGCAATTGAACTGTTTGAATATAATATAGGAATGTTAGTAAAATAATGAAATCGTCATGTAAGATATGATAATACATAAAATGATAATAGTGAGAAATAATCATATATCTTAGAGTGAAATCATACTAAATGATTATCATAGTTGTTAATGCGTGAATGAATATAGAAATCTGATCATAAATTTGAAGCTAAAACATGTTAAGAAGTTATCATAGAAAAATGAGCAAATGATATAGTAAGTAGATAGAATAGGATGAATGCACATATGAATAATTGCTATGTTATCTTAATCAAGTAGGATGATCATAGAAATTGTTATCATATAAATGAATACATGGAATAGATGGAAATATAATATTATGATCATAATTATGATTAAGGCATGGGAGTGCCTATATGATGAATGTTATTCCTATAAGGGAGTAAGTTAGATATTACCAAATCATATAATCAATGAAATAGTAAAGATAAGTCTCATAAGTATAATCAGGGAATACCTAGGATGAGAATAGAAGCCTCATCATTAATCCACCTATACACTCTATAAGTATGAGACTGGTGGTTAGGGAAGTGGCTAGAGTCTAGTACTCGAGCTGGAAAGTATCACCCCTTCGAGCTAAGGGTGAAGTATTGTTGAGAGTAGCATGAAGCCCTTAGACCTAGGGAAAGGGTGAAGTATTTTCGGAAGTAGCATGAAGCCCTTGAACCTATGGTTGTGTAAGACCTAGCTATTAGAAATGGCTTAACAGTAGGTGACCCTTGAGCTAGCAATAAGGCCCTCCGAGCCAAGGGTGAAGTATCATTGGGAGTAGCGTGAAGCCCTTGGGCCTATGGCCATGAGTCTTGTGATGTCCCAACACACCCTCTCATATTGGGTGAGTGGTCTGATTAACGTTTGGGCTTGCGAATGTCTCTCCTGAGGTAAACCATGGAATATACATGAAGGATATGAGAAAATGTGAAATACATATTGGTTATAGTTATAAGGTCACTAACCATAAAAGGAAATGTGGAAAGTATATGAATTTGATCTTTACATGTGAATATTGTGATATGTTGGTATTATAAGAAGAATTGATTACTAATGTTTTCTTTTTACAAATTGAAATTGCGTGCAAGGTTGTGAAAATTTTGACTTGCTAGAAAGGGACATTACGTTAGAATCAGCATGGAGTGAAGATTACAAAGTTTTTTATTGTGAGGGGAAATTGGTCTCCTTCAAACTCAGGCCTCACCCTTCATCTTCGACTGACAAAGATACAAGGGTTTATTAAAACCAATAATCCTTCAATTCAATTTCTCCTAATTTTTAACCTTGCCCCCACCCCCAAAAAAATGCATTTCATATCATAGTTCTTTTTGGATAGTTAAAATGCCTATTTTAATATAAAAAACATAATTCTAAATGATTTTTACAAAATAACAAAATTTTAAAGCCCATGAATTAGGGAAAATGGGGGAAAAATAAGTAGGGGTGGCCAAATAGTAGGGAGATGGTGGTACTTAGATGCAGAATGGCATCTAGCCATCTATGATTGTAGCATGGTCTCCTTACACACTGAGCATGGAGTTAAAACTTTGACTTCCCCTTCACTGTAGGTGTTTGGGTAGAAATCCCCAAAAGAATGTAGGGCCATTCAAGTTGGGGTTTCTCCACTCAGTAGCACATAGAGGAGTCTCCTTGTAGGTACCATAGGTGAATTGCTGCAAACAAGGGTTCTACCACACAAGTGTCTAATTTCGACGCCACATAGTGTTGGAGTTGACTCCTAATCTAACCCAACCTCCTCACCTATAAATTTTTCATGTTGTGTTTGCAATATTTTATTTCCTATTTAATTGTGTGTAGAGTTGATTTTGGTTTGAACATGGTATCAGAACGGTTCTAAGCTCATTTTCTAGTTTGGTTCAAAGCCATGAAGAGTGTTAAAATTTGCTAGTTGAGGATTTGAATTGAGAGTTTCAATTGTTGCTCTGATACCATATTAGAATGAAGGATCGACTAAGAGAATGTTGGCATCAAATGAGAGTCAATTGATAATGATCAAGCATGTACAAATAGGTGTAGAGTTTGAGTCACTTCAGGATTTGACTCATGCACTCAAGTAGTGGTGGCAAGGTTTCCACAAAGTGGTAAAGGAGTGGCAACATGTATCTTAGATGAGTTTGATGGACTCTCCAAGTCGACACATAACCAACTAAGGTGGTTTAAAGCCATGTGCAAATATATTACTTAGGCTAAGTAAGTAATGTCAATGTTTTGCACTAACAAAACATACTTGAATCTTTAGAGCTTTGTATTCAAACTCAACCAAAATGATAGTAACCTACATATTTACAAAAGTTATGAGTTAGATGATGATTTAGTATCCTACAAACATTGTTTTACCATAATTCCTACCAAAATCATTTAGAAATCTCCCTACAAAAATAGATGGGCCTCTATCCAATAGATCTCTTTTCACAATAATCTTGAATCCTTCTTTTCTTATGCCTTCCCTCTCATATTCCAACTAAGACTCCATTTCTCCTTCAATTTTCCTCCTCCTCTCCAAAATCACCATTCGCTATTTGATAAAGATTGATTGCTTCCTCTCCATTGATTCTCCACTAGCTACCCCATGATAAATAAAGAAACTGCCAGCTTAAGACATTCCACTATCCACCAAGAATTTTGAAATGCCAAATGTGTAGCCTCCTTCCTTAATATCTGCTAGCTTAAATTAATTAAAAGCTAATATCTCTAGCATGGACACTATTCCAAGTAACTTCAACTATTTTGGAAGTTGTGAAGAAATAAACTTCGATTCACTCCATATTTGTTGCCTCACCTTCATGCTAAATTTGGATACTTAGGAAGGGGTCCCATGGAACTACTAGAGGATCTTTTTTGTGGAGCAAGGGGCCTCATGAAGCCAAAAAGAATGCTACTTCATAAATTATAATATTTTCCTCTAAACTAGGAGCCCCCATTTTTTATTTTGTTGATTTTGAGCAAGTGCATTGAAGGTGGGGCTGAAACTTTCATCCACCAGCTTAGGGATTTTTCTACCAATTTTTAGATTCCTTCCATTTAATTTAGGAAATATTTTGGGGAGAAATTTTTTTTATTTAATTGTTTTTAATCTATTTCTTTGTAGGTCATAAAAAATCTCTGCTAGATCATTTAGCATTAAACTAAAAATCTCATAAGACCGTCTTTCATAAATTTTGTAGCTTAAAGTTTTAAGCCTACCTACAACAACAAAATTCATGGGACCACTTGTTTTAAAATGCTCTTGAAAAATTTCAGCAACACTACTGAGATAATTTAGGAAACCCCCCTCTATGGGACCGTAGTCTTAGTCAAAAAATGTCATAAAGACAATAATTTTACTCAAAAATGCCAAAACAAAATCAAACAAAAGATCATAACAACAAAAATTAGACATAGGTGACTAGCACCATGTTATGCTCCTACATCTAACTCACCAAGTAAGAAAAATGTTCCATAAGTTTAAAACTTTAAACATTTGGAGAATCTTAGGACTAAAATCCCATCTTTACATTTTATCCAAAGAATCTCTTCATCCTTCTTTCATCATTTATTGTACATCTAAACACTCATTTACTCCTACACTTGTCTCTCCTTCATAATAAGGATACAAATCTTTCATTTTAAAAATTGGTGAAATATTCAATCCTTCTAGAAGTTGTATCTCATAAACATCTACTACAAATTCCTTCAAGACCTAACATGGTCCTAGTACCTTCCATTTTAACTCAACATGTATCCCTTCTATAAATCTCTCCTCCTGTACATGAGCAAATATCAAACCCCCAACTTGAAATTTATGTACTTTACTCTTGTAATCAACATGTTTAGTGTCCTCTCTTGAGTGATCTTTCACCTTCTTAATTTTTTTTGCTTACCTTCAATACCATTTCTTTCCTTACCATTTGGAATTTTCAATTGACTTGATCCATGTAGATCACTCCTACCTTCCCTTATTACCTTTGAACAACAATTGTTTCTCTGTGCTCAAACATACCATAGGGTTGTTTTTTATTTCAAATTTTTCCTTCAATGAGCTTAAAGTAAATTTATTTCCATCCTTCACAATGCTATACATACTTTTTCTTCCATCATAGATAGTCTCTCTATCAAAGTGCAAGGGTCTACCCAAGAGAATGTGACGAGCATCTATGGGTATTAAATCACACATAATATCATATTTTTAGTTACCAATCTAAAAATTAACTAAGCATTGCTCACCTACAATTAATTGATGTCCTTTTTGTAGCCATGATACTTTGTATGGGTTAGGGTGCTTAAGCTTCTTCAAATTGAGTTTCTCCACCATTTCTTGAGACACTAAATTATTTGTATTTCCACTATCCACAACTACTTTGCACCATTTTCTACCTGATTTGGACAAAGACCTAAATAAATTTCTTTGTTGTTAAGGTTTTTGTTTCTCCTTCAATTTTAGTAACACTCTCTTGAACTTTAACAATTCTCCATGTTTTGGTTATTCTATATGTTAAGGCAATGCAACACTTTATGCATCTTCTTGTGCAACATTATTTGTAGCCAAACTCTTTTTACTATTGTCTTTCTGTATTTGAGGACATTCAAATGTCATATGCCCATCTTCTTCACATTGTAGCGTGAGCCTGTAAAGCCTCTTCCTCTACCTCTTCCATAATTAACCCTTCCTCTAGAGAAATCTCCTCTTCCTCTTGTAAGTTGATTGATATTATTATTTTGTGAATTACCAATTTCTTATTCACATGCTTGTGTTTCTCTACTACTATTTGCTTATTCTTTTCTAATAGATGACCTTCCTCTTCCTCTTGAATTATTTTGTTATCTTTTAGACAACTTCTCTTCTACCTATAAAGCACATTGATAAACTTCCTCTATACTCCAAAAGTTTAACAAACTAATTCATCTTGGATGTTAAAATGTAGTCGATTTACATACCTTGCTATCTTTTTTGGATCATCTTCTATGTGCCCAACCCTTATAGTGAGCTTCTACAACTCCTCAGCATATTCATTTACATCTTCTTTCCTTTATCTCAAGTTCTGTACTTTTGAATAAACTCAACTAATAATCTAAAGGTAAGAATTTTACCTTCAATTTTCAGATTATTTTACTCTAAATTTTAATTTTCTCTTTCCCTTTTCTTTGACTTTTAGTTTGTATAAAGTACCACCATAAAGTTGCATGGCCTTTTAACCTTGTGCAAGAAAATTTAACCTTCTAGGATTCTTCTATAGTTTCATAGTCAAAATATCTCTAAGTCTCAGCTATCTAATCTATGAGTTCTTCACTATTCAAGCTTCCATTGTAATAATGCATAGCTAACTTAGGAGTACTCACAATCTTCATGATGGATCTAAGAAATATGGTCTCGGCAACATCCTCCACTTCTTCATATCATTGAGCTTCCTGAATCACCTCTCCCACTTCATCACTCACATCTTCTAGATGAACTCCCCTCCTTTGGGCTGTCTCTATTATAGTCAATCTTTCTTGGATCTCCCTCATTCCTTGAGCTAAATCTATAGTTTTGGGTGCTCCTACTCTACCATGCTATCTACCAACACCCCACCTAAAGTTTTTGTATATAACATCTTTCCCAACACTAGCAGAGCTCTTTTCACACTCAACCCAAGGAAGGACATTGCTCTGATACCAATAGATGTAGTCTAAAACCAAGACCCCATTTAAGGGTTGTTGGTTCAGGAAGCTCACCCAAAGAGGATAAGGAAATTTCAAGAACAAAAGAATAGAGTTTAAGAAAGATAATATTCAAACTATAAAGAGTTTACATTTTACTATTAAAATACTGATGTGTACAATTAATCAGTTGTTAACTTTCATTAGATACACTCTTTCAAAACCTCTCCCACAACAAGATTCACTTACTGGACCATATCTATTAGAAAAACATTGACCTGGATATCAGAACCACAAACAAATAGATGACTTTACCAAAACTCATGCTTTCTTTCTAATCTTTTCTGGATCATCTTCTATGTGCGTAACCCTTATACTGAGCTTGTAGAACTCCTCAGAATTTTCCTTTACATCTGCTTCCCTTTATCTCAAGTTCTGCACTTTTGAATAAACTAAACTGATAATCTAAAGGTAAGAATTTGACCTTCAGTTTTGAGATCATTTTACTCTAAATTTTAATTTTATCTTTTCCTTTTCTTTTTCTTTTCTTTTCCTTTCCTTTTCTTTCCCTTTTAGTTTATATAAAGTCCCACCATAAAGTTGCATGGCCTTGTAACCTTGTGCAAGCAAATTTAACCTTCTAAGATTCTTCTATAGTTTCATAGTCAAAATATCTCTCCGTCATAGCTATCTAATCTATGAGTTCTTCACTATTCAATCTTCCATTGTAATAAGGTGTAGGTAACTTAGGAGTACTCCCATTCTTTGGCCCTAAGATATATGGTCTAAGAAAAATTGATGCAGAGTGGGACAAGGGAAGCACAACACAAAGAAAATTTGTTCTCCTTAGCCCACTCACCCACTTCAACTAGCCTTCAACCAACCAACCAACCAAAGGCACATTCAAGGCATATGAAGGATTTGATATCCAGACTATTGTACAACCCCTAAGGCTTCTCCAACACCTTAAGACAGATCAACAAACACCTTCTATGCAGTTGGTTTGATCTCTAACTTCCCAAAACTCTCCAACCTATACCTTGACTAGTAAGGCTACTAGCCCTCCAAACTAGGTTTTCTCAACAAAACTTGACAAAATCCCAAATGACCAAGCAAGAAAATGATGGAATTAAACACCCTTTAGGAGAACCTAACAAACCTCCAAATCTCCTACTCCAACTCTACTCCAGCAATCCAGAACGCCTACTAGGTCTCTAGGCCTAATTGATCAATTTAGGCTAGGTTACAAAGCAAGTGCTCAAAATTGGGTGCATAGATTAGGGATAGGAACTTGGAATGACTCTACCATCCCCAAACAACACAAATCCACCATTCATTTGCTCACTCTATCAGACTTTTGTCATTTACATCACCAAAGTGCATAATTTCAGTCAAATACATAGAGATATTTGACCTAGGGCATCACATTAAAAATTGAAGACTGCATTTCCCGACAAAAAGCTTTTGGAATCTTATAGTACATACCCCTATCCTATATTTCACCAATTTTTGTGAGTTTTCACCAGTGGGAATACATTCTAGGGCCGGATTTCTATGGCTGCCCTAGAAAACAGGGTTTCTAGACCTGTTTTGAAAGAAAAATCAATAACTTTTGATCCCGACCACTTCAGGACCTCAAACTAGTTGCATTGGAACTGTGACTCCAAGCACTTTTAGAAAAAATACATTTGCACCCCTAGAAAATCCATACAGTCCATACAGAAACATGTTTTCTTCAGAAAAATAGTCAAATTCTTGATTTTTGTGCCCAAAATTGCATACAAAATCTCTTCCTCCGTACTGGAGTTAGATATCCACCATATTAACCCATCCAAGTTGGTTTCCAACTTCTACAATAGCATTCAACCACCCAAAGTGGTTTTTGAACCGACCCAACACATAACACCTTTGACAACTATGGTGTTTTGCATTAACACAAGGAGGTTGATTTGTTTGGCTTGTCCAATGGAGTCCAAATGATCAACACACTCCTTCCAACATACTAAGACACTAAAACAACCAAAAAAGACTTGAAAACCAATCCTTAGACCTTCTAGGCCTAAGTGGCATAATAAGGATCCAAGTGGACTAAGCATGATTGAGGTTTATATGGTCACCTCAATCATCTTGACCACACAAAAAGGACCATATACTCATGGCTAAAGCCTTATTACAATCAAAACCACAACTTTCAAAAAAAAATGTAAACAAAGTGACTTTAGGAACCAAGGTGCTCGTAGGTGCCCTGCACCATACACCCACTGTCAAAGAGAACTCAAGTCTCTTGAGTTGGAATGCTATCAAAGGTGAAACCTGCCTTCTCAATGTCTGCCCTACTCATCCAAGTGGCATCCTCCTGAGGTTTTTTTAGCCACTTCACCAAATAGTCATGATAGGTGTGCCTTCTAGTTTGTTTTGCAATCCTCTTGTCCAAAATGCACTCAATTTGATTTGGAGAGGAAGGAATGAGTTCCTGGAGTGTCGTATCAATTTGATCTTCTTCAACAGCAGTCTGAGGATCAGATCCTTTATAGGGATAAAGGTCTGAAACATTAAAAATTGGAGACAAAGTAATGCCATCCAGAAGTATGATTTTGTAGGCATTTTCTCCACATTTCTTGAGCACTTCACAAGGCCCAATCTTCTTCATAAGTAGCTTGGTATGTTTACCTGCAGGGAGCCTCTCCTTCTTCAGATGGACCATTACCAAATCACCTTCCTTGAACTGTGAATCCTTTCTTTTCCTGTCAGCAAACTATTTTTACTTCTGTGAAGTGGACATCAACTTCTGTTGTACTTGTTCATGGACATCCTTCATGACTTGAACGACGTCTTCAGCCAAGGCACTGCTGTTTTCTAGTCCTTTAACCTCCCTAAGTTCCAAAATACCCCTTGGGTGAGTGCCATAAACAATTTGGAAAGGAGACAGGCCGGTGCTTCTATTGGCAGTGTCATTGTATGAGAACTCTGCCTGAGCCAAAATGGAATCCCAACTAGCACCCTGCTCCTTTGTTTGGCATCTTAGGAGGTTGCCAAGTGACCTATTAATCACCTTTGTTTGTCCATCAGATTGAGGGTGATAGGCAGATGAAAATGACAAGTTTTACCTAGTCTCTTCCACAGTGTCCTCCAGAAGTGTCCTATGAACTTGGGGTCTCTGTCTGAGATTATGGACAAAGGTAAACCATGTAACCTGACTATTTCTTTGAAGAAAAGACTTGCTATGTGTGAGGCATCATGTGTGGTTCTACATGGGATGAAGTGAGCCATTTTTGAGAACCTATCTACAACCACAAAAATGCTGTCATGTCCATTCTTTGTCCTAGGCAAACCAAGTACAAAGTCCATGCTGATGGAATCCCAAGGCTTTGAAGGAATAGGTAGAGGAGTGTATAAACCCACATTTGATGTATGCCCCTTTGCTCTTTGGCAAATTTGACAAGTTTCAACAAACTTCCTTACATCGGTTGGTAACTTGGGCTAGAAATAGTACCTCCTAACTAATTCTAGGGTCTTATCAATACCAAAGTGACCTGACATGCTGCCACAATGCTTTTCCTTGATTATATTCTCTCTAACAGACCCTCTTGGGATACACAACATGCTACCCTTGAAAAGATATCTATCTTGCAACAAAAAATTAGAAAAATCAATATTATACCTTCCTGTCATGGCCTTGCAAGAGAGGTATGGTTCTTTGAAGTCCTCATCTACTGCATACTAATCCTTGATGGCTTGAATACCTGTACTTTCCAATTGTATGGTTTGCACAACAAGATTCCTCCTACTTAAGGCATCGGCTACCTTATTGGCCACTCCTTTCTTATGTTTTATGGAGAAGGTGTATGCTTGGATGTACTCCATCCACTTGACATGTCTGTGATTCAAGTTTTGCTGCCTGTTCAAGAAGCTTAATGCATGGTTTTCAGTAAAAACTATAAATTCCTTTGGCAATAAGTAGTGTCTCCATTTCCTTAATGATTGAACCATGGCATATAACTCTAGATCATAGGTGGAGTAGTTTTGTTTTGCCTCATTTAACTTCTCACTAAAGAATGCTACAGGCCTCCCATCTTGACTTAAGACTCCCCCAACAGCCCTCTTACTTGCATCACACTCTACCACAAAGACCTTGTCAAAATTAGGTAGCACTAGGACTGGTTTTTCTGAATTTTTTTTCTTTAATAGTTCAAAGGCTTTGTTGGCCTCATTTGTCCATACAAACACACATTTCTTGCCCCCTTTTATGGTGTCAACAAGTGGAGCACAAATGCCACTAAACCCTCTAATGAACTTTCTATAAAAGCTACACAAACCATGGAAACTCCTTACCTCAGAGGCTGTTGTAGGTGTTGGCCAATTAAGAATGGCTGCAACCTTATTTGGATCCATTTTTAGGCTGCGCTTGGAGATGACAAACCCCAAGAATATCAACTCCTCTTGTAGGAAGACACATTTGTCAAGATTGATTCTCAACTTCTCCTCTTGAAGCCTCCTGAGCACTTGATGGATATGCCTTATGTGGTCTTCCTTGCTGTCACTAAAAATTAGTATATCATCCAAATATACAACAATAAACTTGTTAAGGAAAGGTTTTAGCAGTTCATTCATCAATATCATGAAGGTGCTTGGTGCATTTGACAAGCCAAAAGGCATGACAACCCATTCAAATAGTTCTTCATTGGTTTTGAAGGCGGTTTTCCACTCATCCCCCTTCCTTATCTTGATTTGGTGATAACCACTTTTTAGATCTATCTTGGTAAAATACTTAGCCCTACCCAAGCAATCCATTAAATCTTCCATTCTAGGCATTGGAAATCTATACCTGATAGTGATTTTGTTGATGGCCCTAGAATTAGTGCATAGTCTCCATGTTCCTTCCTTCTAGGGTGCAAGTACTGCAGGTACTGCACATGGACTAATACTCCTCCTGATAAGTCCTCTATCCAACAAGTCTTGGATTTGTCTTGCCACTTCAGCATTTTTCTCTAGAGTCAACTTGTAGGCTGCTTGGTTTTGTAGGGTGGATCCAGGGATGAGATCAATGCAATGGCTAATGTCCCTCTTTGGTGGAAGGGCATCCTTGCCTTCATCGGCTATCACATCCTGAAACCTCTCCAATAGTTCTTCCACTTCCTTTGGTCCAATCCTCCTAAGAGGTTGCTGCACTTTGACCTTCTTGGGATTCACATCTTTGGGCTTAATGACCATGCAAAACATGGCACTTTATCTTCCTTGAGGTTAGCCAAAAACTCTTTTTCACCTACCAACATAACTGAACTAGAAATGACTTTCTCTTTGCAATCATCAATCAAAGGAGTCATTGTAAACTTTTCACCATTCTTGGACAAATGAATTACATTGTTCTTACCATCATGTTGGGCACTTGTGTCATGTTGCCAAGGCATTCCAAGAAGAAGGTGGCATGCATCCATATCCACTATCTCACAAAGAACCTTATCATGATATTCACCTATCTTGAATTCAACCCAACATTACTCTTTCACCACAATTTGTTGTTCCTTGGTTAGCCAAAAGACACTATAGGGGTTAGGATGAGGCATTCTTTCCAATCCTAACTTAGTCACCATTTCATTAGAAGCCAAATTTTCAGAGGAACCCAAATCTACTATTACCTTGCAAACTTTTCCTTTCACCTTGCAAGTGGTTCTGAACAAGTTGTTTCTTTGGGGCTGCTCCTTGGTGGCTAGCATGATGAGTGACCTATTAAACATGATGTACTCTCCACTCTCAGGTGCTGCAGACTTGGAAGAGGTTGTTTGATAACTTGTAATGCTTTGACAGTCCTCTTCTTGAAGGAGTTGTACTCTTCTTTCTTTCTGATTTGCAGCAGTGTTTCCAATCTTCTTCAGGCACCTAAAGGACTAATGTCCAATCTGATTACAAGAGAAACACCTTCCAGTAAACACATTGGGACCTCTGCCCCCACTTCTTCCTCTGCCATTACCTCTGCCCCTAAACTGACCTTATCAGCACTATTTTTATTAGCCTACCCTTGGCTGCCTTCTTGTGATCTGCCACCTTGGAGTCTAGAGAAATTATCTCTGTTTTGGAATCTGCCCCTGCCCCTAAAGTTCTGATTTCCTCTACCTCTACTGCCACTGCCAAAATCCCCTTTTCTTCTCTCCTTATCCTCAATCCTCAGTGCCATTTGAAAGCACTTATGGACTATCTCTAGGTTAAAGAGAGTTAATTCATCTTGAATGGAGAACTTGAGGCCATTGAGATACCTTGCAAGCTTCTATTTTTCATTCTCAGGCATCTTGGCTTTCAATGTCATCTTGTGAAACTCCTCAGTGTAGGTGCTCACGTCCATGTCCTTCTGTCTCAAGTTGTGCAACTTCTTGTTCAAGTTGACCTCATAATCCTCAGGGACAAATTGCTTCTTGATTTCAAGTACCATCTTCCTCCATGTAGAGATAGGATTTCTATCATGCTCTATCCTCTCATTTTGAATAAAATTCCACCAACTCAAGGCTGGCCCTTTCATTCTTGATTTGGCAATCTTCACTTTCTGATTTTCTGCCACTTCTTCACATTCAAAATAGTTCTCCATTGCCTCAATCCAATCAAGGCACTCCTCTAGATTCATCTTACTAGGAAACATAGGTAAGTCTACCTTAGTGTCCTTCCTACTCAACTTTCCAAGTGCATCTAGGAATTGTCTCTCTGACATGCCTCCTTGTGGTTCTTCCATAGGCACTTCTTCTTCCTCATCTTGATCCTCTTCATCTGAATCTAAGATGACTTTTGACTTCTTCTTCTTGTCTTTGTCTTTCTTCAACTTTTCTATCTCAGCCTCCATCCTTTTGTTCTTGGCTTCTTGCTCTCTCACTATCTTTGCCAATTCGGCATTTGTCACCTTTGAAGGAATTTCCTCCTCTTCTTCTCTATCTCCCATCTCTTTGATGGCTCTGATACCACCCAATGTAGAGTGGCACAAGGGAAGCACAACACAAAGAAAATTCGTTCTCCTTAGCCCACTCACCCACTTCAACTAGCCTTCAACCAACCAACCAACCAAAGGCACATTCAAGGCATATGAAGGATTTGATGTCTAGACTATTGTCCAACCCCTAAGGCTTCTCCAACACCTTAAGGAAGATCAACAAACACCTTCTATGTAGTTGGTTTGATCCCTAACTTCCCAAAACTCTCCAACCTATACCTTGACTAGTAAGGCTACTAGCACTCCAAACTAGGTTTTCTCAACAAAACTTGACAAAATCCCAAATGACCAGGAAAGCAAATGATGGAATTGAACACCCTTCAGGGGACCCTAACAAACCTCCAAATCTCCTGCTCCAACTCTACTCCAGCAATCCAGAACGCCTACTAGGTCTCTAGGCCTAATTGATCAATTTAGGCTAGGTTACAAAGCAAGTGCTGAAAATTGGGTGCATAGATTAGGGGCAGGAACTTGGAATGACTCTACCATCCCCAAAACAACACAAATCCACCATTCATTCACTCACTCTATTAGACTTTTGTCATTTACATCACCAAAGTGCATAATTTCAGTCAAATACATAGAGATATTTGACCTAGGGCATCACATTAAAAATAGAAGACATCATTTCCCGACAATTTTTTTTTGGAATATTATAGTACATACCCCTAGCCTACATTTCAGCAGTTTTTGTGAGTTTTCACTAGTGGAAATGCATTCTAGGGCCGGATTTCTATGGCTGCCCTAGAAAACAGGGTTTCTGGACCTATTTTGAAATAAAAATCAATAACTTTTGATCCCGACCACTTTAGGACCTCAAACCAGTTCCATTGGAACCCTAATTCCAAGTACTTTTAAAAAAAGTACATTTACACCCTTAGAAAATCCGTACAGTCTATACAGCAACACGTTTACTTCAGAAAAATAGTCAAATTCTTGATTTTTGTGCTCAAAATTCCATACAAAATCTCTTCCTCCATACTGGAGTCAGATATCCACCATATTAACCCATCCAAGTTGGTTTCCAACTTCTACAACAGCATTCAACCGCCCAAAGTGGTTTTTGAACCAACCCAACACATAACACCTTTGACAACTATGGTGTTTTGCATTAACACAAGGAGGTTGATTTGTTTGGCTTGTCCAATGGAGTCCAAATGATCAACACACTCCTTCCAACATACTAAAACACTAAAACAACCAAAAAAACTCAAAAACCAATCCTTAGACCTTCTAGGCCTAAGTGGCATAACTAGGATCCAAGTGGACTAAGCATGATTGAGGTTTATATGGTCACCTCAATCATCTTGACCACACAAAAAGGACCATATACTCATGGCTAAAGCCTTATTACAATCAAAACCACAACTTTCAAAAAAAAAATGTAATCAAAGTGACTTTAGGAACCAAGGTTCTCGTAGGTACCCTGCACCAAAAATCCTCCATTTCTTCTTCATATCCTTGAGCTTCCTAAGTCACCTCTCCCACTTCATCACTCACATCTTCTAGATGAACTCCCCTCCTTTGGGCTGTCTCTATTGTAGCCAATCTTACTTTGATCTCCCTCATTCCTTGAGCTAAATTTGTAGTTTTGGGTGCTCCTCCACTCCCATGCTATCTACCAGCACCCCACCTAAAGTCCATTTGTATCTAACATCTTTCCCAACATTAGCAAAGCTCTTTTCACACTCAACCCAAGCAAGGACCTTGCTCTGATACCAATTGATGTAGTGCAAAACCAAGACCCCAATTAAAAGGTTGTTGGTTAAGGCAGCTCACCCAAAGAGGATAAGGAAATTTCAAGAACAAAAGAACAGAGCTTAAGAAAGATAATATTCAAATTATAGAGTTTACATCTTACTATTAAAATACTGATGTGTACAATTAATCAGTTGTTAACTTTCATCACATATACTCTTTCAAAACCTCTCCCACAACAAGATTCACTTACTAGACTATATCTGTTAGAAAAACGTTGACCTAGTTATCAGAACAGACAAATAGATGACTTTACCAAAACTCATGCTTCCTTTCAACTAGACATTACAAACATACTTGAATCTTCAGAGCTTTATATTCAAACTCAATCAAAGTTACAACAACCTATAGATTTATGCTAGCTATGACTCAGATGATGATTTAGTATCATCTAAAAATTACTTTACCACAGTTCCTACCAAAATCATTCAGAAATCTCCCTTCAAAAATAGACAAAAAAATATATCCAATAAATCTCTTTTCACAAAAATCCTGAAACATTCTTTTCTTATGCCTTCTCTCCTATTCCAATTAAGGACATCAAAAGGCTCAGTGCAAGGGACAATCATAGAAGAAGAAAAGAAGGTTAATCCGAGTATTTTACAGTATGCTTTTGTCTTTTTTGTTTTTTTGTCTGGGAGCCTTAGCTCACTGCTATGACGGTTGATTTCGTTTAGTTTTTATTTTTACTTCTGCAAACTTTTCTTTCAGATGTAGCGAACTCATTTCATTAATACAGTATAGGTGTATGCTTACACTTTTTTATTAAAGAGAAGACTCCATTTCTCCTTCAATTTTCCCCCTGCTCTCCAAAATCACCATTCCCTATTTGATAAGGACTGATTGTCACCTCCCCATTGATTCTCTACTTGTCGCCCTATGATAAATAAAGAAATGGCCAGCTTAAGATATTCCACAATCCACCAAGAATTTTTAAATGGTGAATGTGTATCCTCCTTCCTTAATAGCCACCAACTTAAATTAGATAAAAGCTAATATCTGCAGCATGGCCACTAATCTAAGTAACCGCCACCTAATTTGGAAGTCGTGAGGAAATAAAATTTGAACAAAAGATCATAATAAAGAAAATTAGGCCGGAGTCACTAGCACCCTGTTATGTTCCTGCATCATAGAACTTTTTGATATTTTGGTAGTGTTAGGCCATAAAAGCATAATGGAATTTTATTGTTAAGCCATAAAAACATAATGGAATTTTATATTGTAATTGATGTTGATTGTGTACGAGAAAATTTTAGATTGGAATTGATGTTGGATTGTGTATGAGAACATGCATTATACAAAAGCAATACATGTAGATATTTAAAGAGTCGAATTCAGTTATAATATTGGTAAGAGTTGTGTAGAGTGAACATATTTTTGTATTGACTTTTCTATTCATTTAATTTTTTAGATATTTTATCCTTGGGATTATAATGGAGTATTTAATAATATGAAAAGTAAAATATATCTTTAGGTACGAAGGTTAGAGAGTAATTATATTAATATTTTTTTCATAGGTATTGGGGATAAAGTGTGAAATGGATCAGGGTTATTATTAAGGGATGGAAAGTTGGGTAAAAAATATTAAATTTATAATCCTTCGGATTATAATGGATTTTTTAAAGATAATGTGCCTGGTAAACTTTTTAATGTGATCAGCGACACGCCCTCCGGCTCCACGTGAATGCTTTTGCTCGGAGCAATGAACCAGTGAGGCCACAACATGGGGGACCTCATCCCCTAGCAAGAACACTTCAAACCCGCGAGCTCGTTGGCCCAGCGGGGGTTTGAACTTTGGTGGCCACCACTACAACCGAGCAACTTAACCACCGAACCATGCCCTTATCGGCAAAAAAAACTAGGTATGAAGGGTTTAGAAAGTAATTATATTAATATTTTTTTGTAGGTATTGGGGATAAAGTGTAAAATGGATCGGGGGTTATTATAAAGGGATGAAAAGTTGGGGAAAAAATAATAAATTTAGCATTCATGATTCCAAAAAGAAGGACTGATAATGTTATTTATATAGGGATTATATACATATTTATTTATTCTTATGTGGATGAAATGATGAAAAGTGTTTGTACACCACACAAGAGATATATGCTTGATTAAAAAATACATAGATTTGATCTATATGTACACATTGTAGGATAATTTTATAAGGTAAATGTGAAATGACTCCTATGTATTTGATCTATGTACACTTATAAAAGTGTTTTTATACCACCTGAGGGGGTGCCATACAACATATTTAGAAAAACAACCTTTACTTTTTTTTCACCATTTTATTATTTTTGGAAATTAATAGACATTCTTTAAATGATTGCAACATAATAGAACTAAAGAGAATTTTTTACTTTTTGAGTAGATAATTTCTAGTTTCTTGATCTCCACATGTAAATGAATTGAAACATGACCACTTGTTCACATCAAATAGTTGCTTTTTAAGTTATATATTTTACTTTAGGGATCAATGTCAAATTATTATAGTATAAAAATACTTTTAATATGTTTTATTTTATTTATCTCATATGGAAATTTATTCAAGACTTTTCATTTCGATATGGTGTGATAGTGGTGGTAATGAAATGTTTCAATTGCATATGTCATAATTTAACTAGAAATAGTTATACAAAAATGTCATTAAAGAATAGGCACCCAAGATATATATATATATATATATATATATATATATATATATATATATATATATATATATATATATATATATAATTAAGAATTGTGTGTTAGAAGGGATATTAGAAAATAAGATGTGGTGGTAGAAATGAAATTCAGAGTATTATTTAAGACACTATAATCATAAGTTATATAGAATAAGTTTAATAAGAAAATGGTCCACGATATTGTCTTAATGTCTAATTGGAAAGATTATAGTATAAACTCAACCTTGACCTAACCATTTAACTAATTTATTCCATATGGTTATAAACTAACTTGGATCATGTCATTTTCCACGATAATGCCTTAATGTCTAATTTGAAAGATTATAGTATAAAAGTTAAATGAACTAAACCTTGTCCTAATGTCTAATTTGAAAGATTATAGTATAAAAGTTAAATGAACTAAACCTTGTCCTAACCATTTAACCAATTTAGTCCATATGATCGGAGCCCAATTTGGATCGTGCCATTTTCCCTATTAAGACATAATTTTATTTTTGTGATCTTGTTTCTCCCTACATAAGAAATTCTAATCATGCCCAATAGCTTATGTATAAACTTTTAATTTCTCACCTAGAATTACATACTTGTAGACAAATCCTAGGATTTCTAATATTGTCAAGAAAAATCCTTCAAGCAATTATCTAAGCAATATCACAAGAAAAATTCAATAATCTAAGCAGTATCACAAGAGAAATTCAATAGCATTTCAAATTAACATTATAGTCATAAAAAGGGTATTTGAACTACTTGTGAAAATTTCTCAAAATAAAACTCGCAAAATGTGGAGGCATGGCCAAGGCACATGAATTGTTTCTCAAAGTGTTATAAAGAAATGTGATCTAATAAAATGATATGATTGTAGGATATGCACAAAATAGTTTATTATTTTTTTAATTAAAAATACATTTACTCATTCGTGCAGACTTAATTCCAGCGGTCTTGTCCATGCCAGGAAATAGATTGGCCATCTTTCAGCCCTTATAGCTCCTTCAATGCGGCGGATGTCATCGTCGCCACGTTGCATAAAGGAATGTACACAATATCACACCTCATCCCACACATCAAGAAGTGGTGACGCCATCCATGCCCCCAAGAATCCAGCCTATTTAACCACTTCTCAGTAACTTTACCTTTCATTCTTCACAAGCTTCTGGCCTCCCTTTCATCGGCTCCCTTAGTAGCTTAATAATAGTGAAATGGGAGACAAACCCACGCGTCCTCCTCCTATCTCTGGTAGGGGAACCCACTACTCTAGGTGTGGTAAATACACTATATATGAGGGAAATCTTTGAAATCGACTGGAACAATGTGGAGTTTACGGTTCGATGTGTACTGGGTTACTACCTCTTTTAGTCTGTAGATAGGCAAGTGAGGGGGTCAGAGATTGCTTCGACGTTTATCTCGAATCTATTCGATATCTTGTAGGATTATGAATATGTGGAGGCCATAGGCTTTAGTTTAGTTCACTCTTCCTTTATCAGTTCAGAACAGTGGAGAACGGAGATGGAGGATTATGATTTCCAAGAGGGGTCAGCTCCTATCAGAGGAATCTTCGAAAGATATCTTCTGTAGACTTCTCATCATGCAGCCTATGTATATAACGCCATGCAGAGGGGACTCTGGGTTGACTACTATAACGTGCTCAACAGAGCTCTCAATACGTATCACTTCTAACTTTTCGAGGGGATGGCTGACAGGGTTAAGGAAGTTTTCATAGTGGTGAGATTCCTCTGCTACCATGCTCTAGACCTAGCCCCCGATCCCCCATGTGCTCCAGGAATGCAAGCGTTCGCTCATCCCTTTGCCATGCCACCTCTAGAACATCACCATGGCTCCAATTTAGACTAGGTCGTCTGGTGTGCCATTGTAATTAGTTTTTTTTATTTTTGTTGTTTTGCTACTTCTCCTCACAGGCAGTTCCCGCCTTTAAGTTTGTAAGGTCCAGGCCGTAAAAACCTAGTTTTTTGTAATTATGTTCTTTTTAATTTAGTATAGGTGCTCCGCCACCTTTCTTTAAAAACATTTACTCTTCAAAAAGTTGTCTTTTATTATTAATAAACTCACAAATTATAATGGAAGTTGCCATTATTATTGAGTTGTAAAAAAAAAAATAGAATGAAAAACATGAATGCATAGACTTGTAGATTCACACTTGGGAAACATATTTTGAATTTGAGAGATTTAATTTACATGAACCTTTGGGTGCCAATAAGCCCTTTAACATATTAAGAAAACCTATAAAAATGATTAGCATAGCTTCTATTTGGTTTTGATACAATATTAGAAACCAAAGAAATGTATCATAGTCTATCCTATTAAGTTTCTATTTTGTTAATGTAAAGAAACTATGATGCATATTTTTTGGAATGCCTGTTTGTCAAAAAAATAATGCTGTGTTATGTTTAAAAATATGCTTGCTATCTTTGAACATGAATCAAATTGGAAAGATGCTTTATTAGGATTTGGTTTACATAATAACATGATAGTCGATAGTTGATTATGTGAGACAAAGAATTTTATTTCCTTTACAAAAGACTAGATGTATAGTAGTATTTTCTAAGATCAAAACTTTCATTTTTGTAGTTACAGGGATTATCCAAAAAATAGATGAAGATTGTCTACCAATGTAATCAAATCAAATCCCAAATTTAACAACTCCTAAACAAGAATGCCTTGAACACAAATCAAATAGGAAGAATTTTGAGATGGATGGAGCGATTGGAATTGTGGGTAGGATTTGTTTTGATAGATAAGGAGTTTAGGCTTGCTTTTTAATGCCCAGTTTTGATTAGTCCCTTTCAACAAACCGTGGAAAAGGGATACTTGTAAAGTGTAATTTATTGATGTGTCTAGGGGATCTATTGTGTTGCAAGGTGTATCTAAGCTAATATAGAGATTAAATTATATTTCTTTGTGTTGCTAAAGGATAATTTTTTGTACTCAAGGAAAATACAAATATTTTTCAATCCAAGAGATAACTTGTTTTCAGTTGGTTTCTTTAGTCTTTTTGGTGTTTTTACACTTGTGATGGTTTTTGGATGAACTTATTTGCATTTAGAGTGTTCATTCAACCTCAATGGTTGAGAGGCAGGCTTTTTGGTTGTAAAGACCCTACTTGATCTTTAACTAAATTATCTCAAAACTTTACTACTATTTTTTTGTTTAATTCGGTGATAATTTATATGAATGCTCAAGCAAGATATTAAATGGATTTGTTCATATAGAATAGGCAACTTATCTATTTAAATGGGATAAGCAATACATCTATCCATATGGGGTAGGCAATACTAACATGAAACATTAGATCATTTTTCTTATCCTTATGAGATAAGAAAAAAAACACATATGTGTTCACAAGATAATTGTTCGTACTCATTGCTAATCAATTGGAATTCAAAAACCTCAAACATCTCTATGCAATAATTAATGATACAACTAATTAAATTCAAATAGGCAATAACTTGCTAAACAATCACTATATGATCAACTTAATCACTTATTCCCACACTACCCTTGATGTTGTAAACTAGACCTCATAGAGAGACTATCTATTAAAGTTGATCTTATTGTAGTTAACATTGCAATTTTTCTCCAATGAAACAATACATAGCTGGAGGTTCTACATTTTACTTTACTAGAATCTAAGGTTATCAAATCTATATCTACTCATCTAGTAATACAATATTAAAATCAATTATATAATCACAAGATTTATGACAAGATTCCCTTCCATCTATATAAATCTAATAATAATAAATGAATTCCCAATTAAGAGATTAGCTCCATGGCTTCACTTAGCTTCTTTGTTTTATATCTAAGAATCTTCTATAATTACTTCTCCACAAGTTTCATTATAAGAATGTCTAATGGAAATTGAAGGCTAATAAAATCTAGTTGAAATCAATTATTTAATGATAAAGGTCATTATTGCTTAACCATATATGTTTAATAGTTTGTTTAAGAATTACACTTGCAATAATGGAAATAGACCATATATAAATTTGGACACAAATAATAATAAAATGATAAAATAATTGGCATTCCTTTATCATGTCAAAGGATATAGCTTGCCAACTTGATTGGATTTAACCTAACCAAAAGGTAAGAATATTTAAACTCTATATATGATGTAAAGGTTTGATTCCACAATTGATATTTCGAGAGATAATAAGATATTAAGCACTATCATTGTGGTAATATCAATTTTCTTTGATTGGTCTTAGGTTTTGTAACATTTCCTTAGTTGTGATACCATATCGGAGCTTTAGCACATGCAAGGTATTCTTCGGCTTTTCTTGATAAGTTTTATTTGTTATCTCAACTTATAAGGATATTTTTAAGGCTATGGATTCATTCTTAAAAAATATTTTCATAAAATTATTAACAACATTCCCTAATCATTTTTTACAAGGAGTTCTTATTCTCAACTGTTTAGGGACTATAATTGTATTATGATTTATAATAGAGAAGAATGTTGTTCTACAATATGAGCATATTTTTATTATCAAAAGGGAGTATACATAACACTAAACAAACATTCATTTTTATTGTTTATAGACCATACATAATACATCTATTATAATTCTTTCATATTTCATTTCACCTGTTACAATGGTTTCATAAATTATTCAACTAATAGTATAGTCATTATCATTGCATAAATATATTTGTCTTTACTATGTCACCATTAAGTATTACAATTTAACTATGCCCTTAAAATCATGGTTACATACATTATAAGCCTTACTCAACATAGTAACCTCCTAGTAAGTTCCCAATCTTAAAATACAACCCTAACTTCTTTAGTGCAATTCTAATTATGATACAACATTCATTTTTATCAAATAATAAGATTATATCTATGTATACTAATCTTGACTACTTGCACACCAAGATAATTCCATTATATTCTAATTTAGAAAACATCAATGTAAGGGAAAAATATATATGTTCTAATTTAATCTTATATTAAAAGAAAAACAAGAAGATTAGTTTAGACTTTATAGTAGATTCAAAATTCTAGATTACAACAGTGATAAGAGTATTTTGGGTTTATTACACTTTTTTTTTGATGAAAATGTAAGTTATCTATTAAAATAAAATAACACTTCACAAAAAATAATGGGTGGTTAAAAGGCACACCCTGATAGTCACATGGGATAAGCCCAGAAAGATCTAGAACAAAGTATCAAAGGGAACAGAACCCATATAAAAACATACTAAAAAATAGAATTAAGCTACCAATGCCATCCCTGCAGATGGCGGATCCCTGTTATCCAGTTTCCCCCAAATATTGGCGGGGTCTGGGTTGACATTAGGCATAGCCCAGCCATCTTCATTTTCATGTTCTTCATTCTGAACATTTGGCCCCTCGTGCTGAGGTGAGATACCCAAATTCAATCGGGGGAAGACTTTAGTATTATCCCACCCTATATTTGGTGGATGTGAAGGACCAGAAACATTCCATCCTGCATTATCCATTACAGGACAACTCGCATTATCCCCTGCTACACTTGCAGCATGGCTAGACATCCACCCACACTGACATGGAGAGGCCGAGCATCTGCGATGGTGAGCACCGCGACTTGAAGTAGGCTAGGAGCGAGGCCTAGAATCTCTGGCCGAACCACTTCTTCGTCTGTTTGGTGAGCGGGCTCTGATAGAGGAAGGTGAGGGAGGAACACGAGCCACAATACAAGAAGCATTCCCCCAATGATCCAATAACTCTTGTAAGTGTGCTACTTGCAAGGCAACTTTGTTAGCTTGCACTTGAATCTGTAGAAGAACATTAAAATAGATAATTGTTTTAATGTAAAAAGAAACAAAAGTTCCAATTTTACTTTCTAAAAATATACAAGAATTATGATCTTTCCATAAAGTAAATAAAATCTCCACCATGAAAATATGCCAAATCTGAGTAAATGTTTTAGGAAACCTAGGAGAATTGCCCAGAAGGATGATTTACCAGTTAATGGCTCTGGTCTGAAAGGGTGGAAGAAATCATGAATCCATAGCCAGAATTACTGAGCTTTAGTGCAATACTAGAAGAGATGTTGAATCATCTTAGACTATTCACAAAAGGATAATGGGGATCCCGGACCCCAAGATGAAATAACCTAGTACCAACAGGCAGGGCTTGAAAGAGAATGCACAAGGCAAAATGAGCAAGTTTTGGCTCAAGAATGGCAAACCAAACAATTTTGAATCTGGAATGCCAAAGACTCAAAGAGCTATGAATAAGCCAACGCTTATTAAGAGTGTCAGCCATGGGAAAATGTCCTGATAGCCACGTGTAAGCCATCCGTGGCTTAAAATGATGCATTGGTGTTTCAGGATACCACTTCCAGTCCTTCCACCATGGCTTGGTGGACTAAATTTCAACCTTGTGAAGCATTTCAGGTGGAATAGCCATGATGACTCTGTAATAAGTAGGCTTATCAACCTTTGAAAGACCAAATTTTACGTGGAATGCTTCCCAAGCCAAAAGGCTCATAGTGGGACAATGGAACATATCCTATAAGGTCTGAACACCATTTTTATGAAATTTTAGAGCCTTCAAACTAGGCAATTTAGCCAAAAGTTGGGCTGTAGAAGCTAGGAGAGGTGACTACCAAATATTAAGGTGATTGAAGGAAAGACCAACATGAAATCCATCACCAGACCAGCATAACCATGGTTTAACTTTTTCCCAAGCTTTCCAAATGATTTTCACTACAAATGTGTCTGAGATCTGAATTGGTTCTCTCATGACGAGGAGAGTAGAAAAACCAATTCCTTTCTAAGCCGGTTTGTGCAAAGAACACCCCATTTCAATGTTATGCTAGAGTAGAACCTTACATGCCTCATAGCTAGTGAGAGCACGAATAATCCACTTGACAGCCAAGACAGTTCCTTAGCGTTGGGTTGAAAGAATACCAAGTCCTCCAGAATCTCTGGGAAGATAGCAAAACTCCCATGCAACATGGTGAAAACCATGGTGAGTATCAGAAGAGGTCCATAGAAAATCCCTCAAGAGTTTTTCCAGTTTGGCATAAGAACTATTTGAAGGAGCCCAAAAAAAAGAATAATAAACATGTGTTGTAGCCAAGATCTTAGAAAAAACATGGAATTTACCATCCAGAGAAAGTGGCTTAGTAATCCAGATTGCAAGTTTTTGTTCCACACGGGTAAGGACAACTTGCCATAGAGTAGTAGAAGTGCCCTACAATGCAAAAGAAACTAGAAATCTAAAAATTTCACCATGACCAACCCAACGCCAGCCATATTACTGAAGCCATTGAGGAATTAGAAGAATTGATTGCCTGTAGCATAACATTTTATGCCACTAAATGGAAGAACCTGAGGCTAAACAAAAGGTCTCCAGACAACCAAGTGCACTTTTTATAGAATTCTCTTCTTCTAGTAGGGTTAAAAATGGGTCATTAGCAAAATGACTATTAACCAACTGGCTAGAAGATTTAGGTAAAGAAGTACCATGACCAAGCCGATTGGACACTAAATGAGCAAGAAGATAACCAAAACCTTCTGCCACAAGAACATATAGGCTTGGAGCAAGAGGACATCCTTGCCAGATGGATCTGAAAAGGCCAAAAGTATGGGACTGGTGGCCATTAATAGTGATATAGGCAGAGGCATCTAAAAAGAGAATTTTGACAAACTGAATAAAAGAGGTTCCAAACCCTAATGCTGCAAACATTGCAAGGATAAAGTGTCATTCAATGTGATCATATGCTTTAGCAAAATCAATTTTTTAAAAGATTTCTTTTTTATTACACTTTCGTGTCCATTCCATTCCCTCCCAAACTGTAATGATATTATCTAAAATATATCTAGACTTAATGAAGCTTGTTTGTTCAGGGTGGACAATCAGAGGAAGCAGGTTGCGAAGTTTGAGTGAAAGGGCTTTAGCAATGATTTTGTATGAAACATTGAGGAGCATAATGGGTCTCCAGTTGTAAATATTATCTGGATCACCAGCTTTAGGTATGAACTTAATGTTTCCTTGATTTATAATATTTCCTAAAGAATTTGAATGAAAAGCTTCAAGGTAAACATTGTGTAAATCATTTCCTAAAAAATCCCAAAGGACTTTGTAAAACTCACAAGGAAAGCCATCAATTCTAGGAGCTTTGCCATCATCCATAGAGCAGATAGCTTCTTTAGGTCTTCAATGGTCAATAATTGATCATAGAAGTGTGTCTAGGTTGAGGAGAGCATTTTTGGAATAACAACAAGACAATCCTGCAAAGCAGTCTGTCGCTCAGGAGTATAATCTTGAGTAGTGAAAACATTTTCATAATGTCTTGGGTAAAAGCACAAAGCTATGTCACACTTTCAGCTGACTTATCAGCACAAGTGAATTTAAGTATTTCTAACTAAAAATCAATTTTAGTCAAACATATGATCTTGTAAGATTCATACTAGCGAAGTTAGATATGTCCACAACTTTTTCAACTAAAATTGTTAGTTAAATGCATATGTAGCACTACTATGAGGCTAATTTACCAAAAAAATAAAATTATTTGAAAAACTTGATATTTCAACAACTTCTACTCGTGTAAATAATATTTTTTTAAAAATATAAAAATACCCTTTTGTATATCTATAAGTTTAGTTTTCAAAAATATATATATTTTAATAGTATAATTATTATTTATATTTTCCTTTCTATTTTTACTAAAAGTAGGTTAAAGACATTATATTTCCATAGTCCATAATAGTGAGAATGTGTGCTTCTAGATTCGACTGTGTGTAGCTTTTTTATATCAACGTTTCGGATCACACTCCGTGATCCATCATCAGGATGAAGAGAAGAGAATATTGAAGTTGCCATTGCAGAGATGGTTACTTATAAAGAGAGAGGGGAGTGTGGGCACGAAGTTTAAGATGAGGGGAGAGAGACCAATGCAGGGAGAAGAAACAGAAAGAAGAAAGAAAAAAATTATTTTTTCTTTCTTCTTTCTGTTTCTTCTCCCTGCATTGGTCTCTCTCCCCTCATCTTAAACTTCGTGCCCACACTCCCCTCTCTCTTTATAAGTAACCATCTCTGCAATGGCAACTTCAATATTCTCTTCTCTTCATCCTGATGATGGATCACGGAGTGTGATCCGAAATGTTGATATAAAAAAGCTACACATAGTCGAATCCAGAAGCACACATTCTCACTAAAAGTAGGTTATCAACACAAAACATTAGGTTGATTACCATGTCAAGGAAAAATAGTAAAACATATTAAAAAATTTGAAAAAAATATGATGCACTAGATAAAAGAATCTATATCAAGATGGTATAATTTTTTTTGTATTTTAGATAAATAGTTAATATGAAAGTTGACATCAATTGGAAACAACTACATTTTATACACGCACATTTTATTATTTATTTAAAAATATATGTTTATCAAAATTGGAAAAAAATATTTCCATGCACTAAAGTTTCAAGCTATAAATACACACACAAAAATTGAAAAAAAAAATTTACTATATAAAGATTGACATCTCATGTAACTTCAGTTTTCAGCATTTTATCAGCAACTAAATTGTAGTGTCAATTTATTAAAAATTGTATTCAAATAATTTTTTAATTTTTTAAAAAATACAAACATAAAATATACTAAAAAATAAATATTTTATTAGTTTACATCATTTCAAAATTCAAACATATATGTCACTTTTTAGTAATTCAAGTTTAAAAGTTGGATCAGCGTTGGTCATTTCCTTTATAAAAGTGTGACACAGCTTTGTGCTTTTACCCTCTTACAAAAGCCTGGAGAATGTCAGGCAGATCTATATGAACAATATTGTCCTCTTTGAGTTGCTTAATACCATGTGAGGAATTTCTATCTTGAAGAGCAAGAAAGAATTCCTTAGAAACACGATCCCCAATTTTTAGCTAGTGCATCCTGGCTTTAAGTTGTGCTCCTCTGGCAACATGACAATCAACCATCTATTTATGATGCCGTAAATTGGCAACAAGGATTTTCTTAGAAGGAGAAAAAGGCTCAGCAGCCAAGGCCTTAGAAGCAAATTTCAAAGCAGTGACAGTAGCTTCATAAGCCCTTCTCCTGAAATTGGCCAGCTAATGGCCATAGATGTTAAGAAACCTTGCTGTGTGGGTAACAGCATCATTCCACCACTTAATCTAGCCAGTATAATGCAACGGACGATATTCTAAATTCCATACAGCTGAAATGTGTGCCAAGGTGGGTTGATGAGTAAGCAAGGAAGTGTTCAGAAAAAATTAAGATTTCATGGCGCGTGGCTGACTGAGTTGCCACTCAATGACAAACTAAATTGGAAAGTGGTTTGACTATGTTAGAACCACTAATGGCTACACAGGAAGGATGGATGACGTGGAAAAATTAAAAAAAGATTGTGCAAAAATCATAGTACGATCAAGGTGTTTAAAGACCTGGTTAGTTTTAGTTTAAAAATTGTACCAAGTATGTAATAAAGGATTGGAGTGATGGCGACCAACATTGGTATCAAAAAATCCCAATTTACTGCGCATATGGAACCACGCCTCTCTTTCACCAACTGGCCACCGAAAAGGCCCTAAATGTCATCTTTGTCAGTAGCCATTTCAACCATATTAAAATCTCCACAAATAAGCCACATGGCCACTGGAAATGATTCCATGATCCACTGCCACAAAGCAGATCTTTCTAACACATCATTTGAAGCATAGATATTAATAATCCCAAAGGAGTGATTATTAATATTAAGAAGCGTCCAAACTAACTAGTTGGTGGGATCCACCCCATGATCCACCACTGAATCATGCCACCGAGGGGACAAAAGAGTAGCAACACCACCTTTGCCAGCTTCATGGGTGGTGGAAAATAGTTTACTAGCTGGCCAAATACAACGGCAAGCCGAAGACAAAAGAAAGCCTATAACTTTACCTTCTTGAAGGCACAAAATACCAAGAGAAGCATAATGATGGAGAGCATCATGAACAGAGTACTTCCTAGTGAGGTCAGTGAGACCTAAAACATTCCAAGAGAGAAAATTCATTTAAAATCCTCCACCATCTCCCCAGAATCTAGGCTTTCAAAGGAAGCAAAACTATTCTGAAGAAGTCAGTGGGATTTGACCCAAATTAGAGAGAAGGGATTTGCTTTTTTTTAATCTCCTGAACAATTTCTCCCTCCTCAAGAAGCTTTTGGCTACAAGAGCACCTTCGAGGTGACAAGGAAGGATTGACACAAGCTCTTTCCCTTGGCGGTGATGTTTGTTGCGAACGAAACACAAGAGGACTCTTATTTGTGTCCTTCCTGCCATTCACAGAAAGCTTTGAAACATCTTTAACTGCTTCAGTAGTTTTGAGAGCATCCGCAAAGGGTTTCACTCCATGTTTGTGATTGGTAACAATAGCCCAAGTGTACTTTGGATTAGAAACCACTGCCTTGGGCACAGTTTCTACTGGGCGTGCCTATATAGTCTCCCTGGGTGGAACCCAGGTTCTAGGCACAGCAAGAGGACATTCCCTAATTTAATGCTCTGCTTCCTGGCAGTGATAGAAAGTATTGGGAAAATTAAAGTATGTGACTTTCTAAGTGTGCTGAAGGGGGCCAATTTGAATGTCCATAAATTTCTTGAGGTCTTTCGAAAGATCCACCTCAACACAGACACGCTTTTGAGGGTGTGCTTGAAAGAACCTATCAAGTTCAATACAAATAACTCTTCCTAAGGAAGAGGCAATGTCAGGTAGGAAATGCAAATAGGGCAAAGGTAAACCAGGGAATTCAATCCACACAGGAACCTTGTGTTTGGTATCATAAGAGGCCACAAAATCTTGGGACCATTGTTGGAAAACCAACAGGGAAGACTAAACATACCAAGGGCCATGGTTCAAAATAGCTTGAACATGGCTAACTTCCGCAAAACAAAAAAGGAAAAAGCCTTTGGTCAGATTCTGGACCATATCAAGGCAGACCCCATGAGGACCAAGGCCTTCTGGACCCATTCTTTGAGCATAGATTCAGGGGGAGTTCTCCCTACAAAGTAACCAATGAGAGTATGCTTCTCTAACCATAAACAAATAGTATCAAATTCCTGTGATGGTAAGATAACATCAGCAGGAGAGTCAGAGGGCTTACCTCATGGAACACCTTCGAAACAAATTTCTGGGGACGCTTGGTCAGTGGAGGAGCCATTGCTCAAAGTCGAGAAACCGCCAACACTAGCAACAAATGCTGGGTTAGAAGCGGTAGGAGGCATTTAAGTGGCCAAAATGCCACAATAAATGTGGGTGTACAGAAAAAAGAAGGCTATAGTTCCTGCGCCTAGAGCGCGGTATGGTATCGAGAGAGACAATGGTGTCCAGCTTCAAAAAAAGAAAGCGAGTGTACCCTACACATATTTTCATCTCATACAATCTTAGTTGTAAAAATACTAGTCATGTCACTAGAAGTTTTATCATTTAGTATTTAATAACATAAATGCAACACTAAATGAATAAGATGCAAGATCACAACAAGTTATAAAATACAGTTATGTTAGCGACCATTATCTACATTGGAATGGGAGTTTTGAACAACCTAATCACAAGGGGAATATTGTTAGACATTATAGTCAGAATGTTCATGCAAGATGTGAAAATTATAGAAAAATTAGATGAACTATTTGATAGAATGTCTCAAAGAGATGAAATCGCATGGAATGTAATGATTGTAGGATCGAAATTAAACAACTTATTAATATGATATATTCAAACATCATTCATTACATATTTCAAGAAGATAATATTTATCTAAGCTACATTTGATATACATTAATGAATACACTAGATAATAAGTGTATGAAGGGGTAAAGCTAATCTTAATTTCTGTAATATTAAAGAGGGGACAAGATGTCAATAGTAGATGTAACGCTAGATTCCAAAAATGTTTACCAACATTATATGCTAAAATGGAAGTTTAGGAACCAGTGATGATGATCTATTAGATATTATCAAATAGAAGAATACCATCAGATGTTGTAATTGCAATTTCCTTGGTAGATAAATATGCAGAAGGTAGAGTGCATGGACTTTTGACAGATTTGTTAATAAATTGAAGCAAATTTAACTACCAAAAACAATGATAAAAATAGAGATAACAAGAAACACACAATTGTACATAGACAAATAGATTTACGTGGTTCACCAATGTTGGTTACATCCATGGGAAAAGTAGGGTATATCTCTTATTATTTACAATAGAAATTACAATGTTTCATCAATCAATACAGGTAATTAAATCCCAATTTTATATTACACTCTTAAGGGCAAATGAAGAGTCTGAAGAACATGGAAGTTGGAAAGTCAATGATGGTTGGACTTCACAACCAAACAATCTCCCACTTGAAGTCCAATCCATGGTGCCATGTACAGAGATGTCACCCACTTTTCTAATCTCATTGTCACTTGATTACAAGACCAAGAGAAGCTCTGCAAAACTCTATCTTATATTTTGGAATAGTCTTCATAAATGCATCTATAGGATTCACACTAGTATGAATATTCTCCAACTTTAGCTTGCCCTGTTCAAGAATACTTTGGATAAAATGATATAGAATCTCAATGTGCTTTGTTTGTTTATGAAAGGAGTCATTTTTTGCCAAATGTATTGCATTGTTGTTGTCACTATACAACATAAAATCATGTTGTCTGCTGCCCAAATTTGATAATAATCATTGCAACCACAATATCTCCTTACCTCCTTTAGTGATGGCAATGTATTAAGCTTTCATAGTGGAGAGAGCTACCACTTTTTAAAATTTAGAGACCCAACTGATTTCTACCCCTACAAATATGTTACACATATCCAATGGTAGATCACCTTCAATCCATGTCATCAGCCATGTTGGAGTCAACATATTCTTTTAGTTGTGCATCTTGTCCTCTAGAGCTCAAAACATAATGTGATGTGCCCTTAAGGTATCTTAGAATCCACTTTACAGGCTTCCAACGAGTCTTTCTTGGATTAACTCATATATCTGCTAACTACTCCCACCACATGAGCAATGTTGGGCCTTGTGTAGATCATCATGTACATAAGGCTCTCAACAGTAGAGGAGTAAGGCACTCCTTCCATGTACTCTTTTTCTTCTTTTGTCTTAGGACACATCTCAGAGGATAAATAAAAATGAGGTGTGCTTACTGCTTTAGCACTCCTCATGCTAAATCTACCCAAAACCTTCTCAATGTACTTTTCTTGTGACAATTTCTATTCTCTTTTCTACCTATCTATGATAATAGTCATTCCAAGGATTTTCTTGGAAGCCCCCAATTCCTTCATAGAAAATTTGTTAGCCAGTTGTTGTTTCAACTTCCTAACAACAACCATGCTAGTTGTTATATTAGAAAGGCAGATACATCTTTCGGCTAAGTAGAAGATGCTACTAGGATCTTCAATAAGGGTTCCTAGAGCATGCCATGGTATACTGGTGAAGTCTAAATGAGCTCCCAAAGAGAAATATTAGCAGGAGTAGCATGAAGTTACTCTACAAATGGGCATTGTAGGTAGAATAGGTGAAGAAGTTGAAAGGGAATACAAAGGTAGTCTATTCATAGAAAATATTCATGATAGAAGAAGAAGATAATGGGGAGGCCCTGACATGTTTAATCTGATGGATTTCACAATATTTGTTAAGTAATCCAAAGATCAAGTTGTGTTTGAAGCACCTTGAATAGTAATCACCGGTTTAAAAGATTATTGCATATCAGAATGAAGATGTTCCATAATTTTTAGTTTTGTAGGTTCTTATGTAGAACCAGAAATATAAATTGTGTTAATCATTTATTGAGAAGGAATTTGTTTTGGTTTAGAAGAAGAAGAAGTGGCATGGATGAAGTCATCAAGGGCTTCATCAAGCATATCAAAGTCTTCACTACTAAAAGGATTAGTTGTTTGCACGCTACTAATGACATAATTTGTGACCATTCTGCATTTATTCCACTTTTATGAGTAGATCTCCCATTTCGTTTATGTTTTTATTCTCTGCTACCTTCTCCCCTTTTAGCTCACTAAGGCATGTCCTTGTTGGTGACCTTTAATGTGTGGATTAATTCTCCATCACTTCTATTTATTCGGTGGCCTTATGTTCTCAACCTCATCTTGCGTTCTATATCCTCTCGATTCTGTCATCTGCACTCCCCACTTCTGCCCTTCTTTGACCATTAAATCTATTATCAAGAATCACTAGGTTCACCTCCAATCCCGGATATGGGAACCACTAGAGGTTGGAACATATGATTCATCAAAGTTATCTCATGCATTTGATATCAACTGCCCCATGTCAAATTTTCCATCAGATATGGTTTTGGTGACTCTCTACTACTTGAATGTCCTTGGATTCTACTCTTCTTGGAGGTGGCGTCTATATTTTTTACCAACATCATGGATCTGGTCTAAGACACAGATTTCATTGAGATGTTGGCTTTCAGATATATTCATGAATATTTAGTCACTGCAAACAAGTTGAAGTCTGCACTAGAGAACTACGACATGTATGCAGATGAGGCTCTCCTTGGTGGTCTATTCACACCAAATCTACTCCACAACTATCCTATGACTTCTTGCATTTACCATGCTCTTCAGAAGGGCATGAGAAGTGGGTGCATAAATACCCTCAACACAATGCTAGGCATGCACAGATTTCAATTACCTGACATTGGATATCAAAAGGAAAGAGGTCTTCAGTGCCATCGACTTCCTGCGTCTTCACACACTAGATCAGGCACCACGCCCCCACCCGTAGGCAAATCAACTCTACCTATTGCCTTGCCTCCACCGATCGACGACAACTCATCCATCTCCCACGACCTAGGTTAATGCAAAAAGTTTATACATTTTTAAGCCTATGGCCATAGCATTAATATTTAATACTTTGTCATTTTGCGGTAGTCGTTCATTGAATAGTTTGTATATTTTGTCATTTTGGGGCCACTAGCCATTTAATGGTTTGCACTCCTTTTTGAAATGTATCCACTCCTAGGGGTCCTTGTACCCACTTCGGCCTACCAGGGTCCATAAATTTTGTATCTCAATCGACATATCTCCATCTTAGTTTAATAATATTATGTATAGGTGTTTTATTCCTTTTATTAAAAAAAGACTTCCATTGTAAGTGTATCGTAATCCTCTATTGATTCAATAATACATTGTGCAGGTTTTTGATTGTGGGGTTTTTCTTCGGAAAGAGTTTTCTCCATGTAAATCACTATGTTATGGTTTATTGCTTAATGTTTTTTTATGTGTGTTTTTCCCTTTTTGTAATAAGTTTAGTTCAGTTTTGAAGTTTTCTACATAACACTCCTCTCATAGATTAGCGTAGGAAGCTATTTCCACACACCTTGTTTCCTTACAAAAACTTGCTCTACATCCAAATGGATCATTTGATCTTTTCTAAGAACACATTTATCTACTTTCTATTCCAAACATCCATGATTCTATAGTTTTTGAGATCAACCCAAATGATTCTATCAAGAATTTTATCACATGTCTATATAAATAAAATGTGATGGGTGCACCTGTATTACATGAATCAACATCCAATTAAAATCTAGCAATAAATCAATACATTAATTTGGTTGAGTTTATTAGCACAGTTCTTGAGAAATTGAAACCAAAAGACTTCACTTTTATTGATTTCAATAAATTGAATTTTTTTTTTTTTTACAATTTATATTTTTTCAAATGTCAATTGAAAGGCAGTTAAATGACCAGAGTAAGGGGTGACTGTCAAATTCCAGGCCTGAATATCTAACTTACAAAAAGAACCACAATATATATTTGTCAGGAGTATGATCTTTATTCTCATTGTATATTTATCAGATAATTAAGTACAGATTCCACTTTTGGAGAGCAGACATGATTTTTAAGTCCTGATAAACGAGACAAACACTAGAGCACAACTCCGGGAGCAGACTTTTCTCTAGTTTAGTCCGTCCATATAACACATCGTCCACCCGAAATTATTCTTGTTGTAAATTCCGGTTATTCATTGTTCTTGTTAATTACGTGTTTATGAAGAGTCGTTTTTTATTGGTAATTCCGTCCATATGATAAGCAATACGGTTGAAAGTATATAATAGTTATGATAGATTTCCCCGCAATATTAAATTTGGTATATTCGTTTAAATTGTTTATAAAGCATATGTTTTCGTTGACATTGGTAAGCTAGATTCAGAATAGTATTGTACAGAGGAATACGAAATGGAAGTCCATCCATCGAATTTTAGATCGCTGTGTACGCTTTTGCTAGTGATGGCTTATCTTTTGGAGGGAGGCTGTGCTTTAGGAGTTGGCGGGCACAGTCGAATGCCATCAATTCTGAGGAAGAATCGACTGCGTGGTAGTTTTCTGGAGAAGTTAAAGAGATCTGGAGTATCGAGTCTAAGTGTGGCTTCGTATGAGGCATACAACTATAACCAAGTTATAGACCATTTTGGATACAGGCCAGAGAGCTATCAAACCTTTCCCCAACGATATTTCATAAACAAGTCCAATTGGGGCGGCGCTCAAAACAATTCTCCCATATTTGTATTGTTGGGTGAGGAAATTGACATCACAAACGACTTAGACGTGGGCATCATGATAGATCAGGCTCCGAATTTCAAAGCTCTTGCGGTCTACATAGAGGTAATACTATAGTTTCTCATTAATTCCATATCCTGTGCGTGTTATGTTACAGAATAAGTTCAGTAGGTTTAGTCAATTTTTTTTTGGCTTTTGCTTTGATAACTATGTATGTTATTAGGACTAATTGTTGTAAGATATGTAGCACCGTTATTATGGGACGTCGATGCCATTTGGGGGAGAGGAGTGGGCGTATGCAAATGCGAGCACAATGGGTTATTTCACATCCACGCAGGCCTTGGCCGATTATGCGACCGTCATTGTCCATTTGAAGAAAACATTAAACGCTGAGAATTGTCCGGTCGTAGTATTTGGTGGATCCTATGGTGGAAGTAAGTAGGACTTCTTTTCCATGAACCAATATTCTCTGTTAGAAGTAAGTAGGATTAAATGATATTCTCTGTTGGAAGTGCGTGGGATTCAATCATGTAAATGGTATTGTGCAGTGCTAGCTGCATGGTTTCGGCTCAAGTATCCACACCTAACAATCGGCGCCCTCGCATCATCTGCACCTCTCCTTTACTTCGACGACATCACTCCCACTTATGGTTATGGTAGCGTTGTCACCAACGATTTCAGAGTATGTTCATTTATCTCTTTCAGCTTAATCTCACTCTTATTATCATTAAATTTGACTTCTGAGAATATGGCGCAGAACGCAAGCGACATCTGCTACAGAAGAATTAATGAATCGTGGGATATGATGGACAAAATCGCGTCTACCCCTCAAGGCTTGCTAAACCTAAGCAAATTATTTAACACTTGCGAGTAAGTAATAACAACGCACTCTTCACACCATGAATTAAGCATACCTGTAATCAAAATATCTTGACCGGGTATTCCTGCCGCAGAAATATTACGGATACGGGCGCCCTTTTCGATGTGCTTGAATCAATCTACGAGAGCGCAGCACAGTACGATTTCCAACTAGTTCAAGGAGTAAATACTCTACCCAAACCAATTTTATTGCTTATTAACTTAGTTCTATTATGTAAACTGTGGGCTGTGCTTACTGCAGATCTGCCACGTCATTAATAGCCTACCTGGAGATGCAGACACTGTTAGTAGAATAGCTGCTGCAGCAAATTTCCGAAACGAAGACCAATGCCTGGATTTGAGCCCATTCAATTATCCCGGATGGGACTGGCAGGTCTCTGAGAATTCTTTCTTTTATTAGAACGAAATGAAATTAGGGTGCCCCAGACTTACACCTTTTCTTGATCCGCAGACTTGCACTGAAATGGTGTTTCCAATAAGCAATCCTCCTGGCACGACAATGTTACCCCCCTCCGTCTTTGATATCAAGTCCTATTCCACGGAGTCTTGCCACGCCAACACTGGGCAACAACTGAATTCGGAGGACACGTATGTAAATTTTAATCTGCTATCCAATTTTGTTAAACATACCAAGCTACATCTTATTCAAATTTTAATTACAGTTAAACAGACACGACAATTTGGTTCGGAATTGATTTTTATTAAAATAGCCTTGGTTATAATTAACGTGCAGGACATAAAAAGAGTGTTGAAAGATTTTGGTAGCAATATCATTTTCTCCAATGGGTTAAGAGATCCATGGAGCAGTGGAGGGTATGCGAATCTTCTCCTTAGATTTCATGCCCATTATACTTTGTATTAATTTTTACTTTGTTATTAATTTACTTAATTGGGCATGTTGTGAATGGAATTTCAGTGTGTTGGAGAATATTTCTGAAAGCATTGTAGCTATCCCCACCGAAGAGGGTAAGTTAGATTTTTATTTTTATTTTTCTTTCCCCATCAAATAGAAATACTATTATCTTATAAGAATTGGATGTCTCGCAGGAACGCATTGTGAAGACATTGCACTTCCAAGTGCTACTGACGATCCAGTCTGGCTGAAAGAACAACGACGAAAAGAAACAATGATTATTCAAAAATGGATTAGTGATTATTAAAACTAATTTGAATTGTTTGTCCCATCCAAACTGCGTTCTCCATCGAATTAAATCATTTAAAAGTGGTGACTATTGAAACTCTTTGATGACAATTAAACGTGAACTATAATCATCCATTCTGAATTCGTATCCTTTAGCTGTTTGATATTTTGATATTGTTAGACCCTTTAAAGCTTGTTGGAGCTTTACATTGTAATTCACGTTGCATTTTGTGTATGGTTGACATTCTCATAAAGGGGGCGAACATTTAGACATTAAAAGAGTTCTAAGTAAGAGTATTTAAAGGTGTGAATGGATAATTTTATTAGTCCAGTATTGTATATTTATATTTTTAGTTGAATTTATTGTAGTACAGTGCTGATAAAATTATTTACATATGTGTTTATTAGTTCCTGCCGCTGGCAGGATTACTTATGCATCGGCTCGATGCAATTTTTTCATTTAATTCAACCAATCAGGGGACAGAATTAAAATTTCAAGATAGAAGTTCTATAGTTTAAATTTAATTTTTATTTAAATTAATTAGTTTTCATTTTTTCTATTGGTTTAGATTGCAAACAGTAATGATAAAAATCATTAAAAAAAAAAAAATGCCATAAATATGTAAATATTTAATTCTCATCTGCGATCTCAGACATTCAATAAATCATTTATTACGTTTGGTAAAAGTTAGAATCGATCCATGATTTACAAATTTCCAACCAATCACATTACAAACACACAGATAATAATCAACGGACCTCCTTGATTACAATCAAAATGAACGGTGAGATGACTATCGGAAACAAACACAACTCTTAAACTAGCTATTTAACACAGAGAAATGGAACCTTACTTTTTTGTAATCCCGCCGCCACACTTCCAAGCTCTTGAGCGGCGAGAATACATTGGCTGTCAAAGGAAACCACCACTACACAACGGGGCTGCTGCAGATCCAGCCAGGCCACGCAACCGTCACTAGCCGGTGGCGGAGCTAGATTGGTCATCAGAACTCCCATGGGAAGAATGCGCTGACCGGTGATTGTTTTCAAATAGTTCATAAATTCTCCTTCCAATTCTAGGCATGTATTGAACACTATCACCCAACTACCCTTCAAACACATGCTCCACCACTCTACCATGCTAATTTGCCCTTCCTTCTTTTGGTAGTAATACAGGAATTTGTGCACTTCAGAGGCTGCGCAGTGGATGTGCAACGAGGGAAAACCAGGCAGCGACATTGTCAGATCTGGGACTGTTATGGTGGCTGTATGGCGGAAGTGTGGTGGATAAATATGTGTTTCTTCTGATGTATAAATATCTGTTTATACCCCAGTCTGTGCCCCATGAATTCTTCAGAATCTAGCAGTCCTCTGGATGGCTGGAGCAATCTCCATCTTATATCCCTGTTTCATCTCAAAATGTTTTTATATACACTATATATTTGGGTTTTTTTAGGTTTGTGTATCTACAACTGGTTTCACATACTCAATGTTTATATATTGTGTATTTTTAGGTTTTGCATATATTCATCTTTGGTTTATGGTTAAAAATACAAAAAGTAAGTAAACGGGCATGTATTTTAAACCCTGCAAAGTGTATCGATGTGCACCTGCTTCATGACAGCAATGCCACCTCACATCTTTTAAATATCTCTTACTGCATATGAGATTCATCTCAAAGAACTATATATATATATATATATATATATATATATATATATATATATATATATATATATATATATATATATATATATATATATATATATATATATTCATTTATTTATTTATTTCACTCTTATCATACATGTTGACAAGGTTGGCCCTGTGCCTGCCAAGTGCATTTGCATTTCATTAGCACACTGAGCCTTTTGGATACTTCTTGGCAGTGAACACAATCACATTCATCTTAAAGACCCCTTTTAAGATGAGTGTGAAAGCAATGTGTATTTGCTTGTATTTAGGTTTTAAATTTGACAGTCATTCCAATCAAGCAAATTTTGTGGGGCACCTATTTTTTAAGATTATCCTTCAAACCGCACAAGGCTCTACAACCTTTAATATACTAAGAGAATTGAAGAGGTAGCCATCATTTATTTTAACAGTTTTTGATAAATAATTTTCTATATATCATATATGTATATATCTGACAGTTACGTTTTAATACTGCAAGTTAAGGGAGACAACGCAGACAAAAATTGCAAGTATTTTATAGTTAAAAAACATGAAAAACATGTGAACTGTCATAAATTTTAAAACCTGCATGGATCAATTTTAAACCATGTCCAATGTATTTATGTGGAACCTGTTTCATGGTTGCAATGACGCAAGTCTTTTGAATATCTCTTGGCACAAATGAGATTCATCTTAGAAATCCATATTAAGATAGATATATGTGTGAAAAATGTGAGCATGTATGCATGTGTGTGTAACATACATATACAAAAGCTTTCCACAAGTTATATATGTACATTTGCCCCTGTGCCTGCCAAGTACATTTGCTTAAATATCTTCAATTCCAAAACTTTTTCAAGATGCGCATTTGTAGCTTAAATTTGATGTGTAGCCTTCCAAGTCACGAAAATCTTTAATGATGGCCTAAACAATAATATGGCCTAAAGAATAATATGGCCAAATGGCCCCGGGTCTCTTCTGGGTGTCCCAGTTCCCATCATGTTTCAGGGACATAGAGATACCTCATAAATGTTGCCAAAGCCATCCTCGGCCCATGGCTGGTCTGGAAATGTTCCAGAAATAGCCTAGTGATAACCTGATGTTTATGAATGCTCAAGATTGTCTTTCACATCCCTAAGCAGAATTTTTTTTCTTTTAAAGTCAAAGCTTGCATTTCAGTATGGCATTAGAAAGAAGAAATACATTCAACCTGCCAACTTTAAGGACAGACTGGAGTTTAAGGCTCACATCTTGGATGTGAGCTAGATATTCTGTGACATTCATCTAGTTTTTGCTCTTTTTTTTTTTCCCCTATTGTATTTTTTAAAAAATTGTTCATATCTATATGATTTCATAACACCCTTAACAATTCTAGAGACTCTTATACCATGAGACATTATTTTTCAGTAGAACACCCTTCACAATTCTTAAGAGTATTGGCCATCTATAATATACAGATTTGCAAGAAACAATTAAACTGTATTGATAACAGCTATCCACGCATTTAACAGTCTATAAAAGGCAAGGTAACTTAGTGAAATGTGAGTAGAAATGAAATCGAAAAAATTGTATACCATTGTCAATTTTGTGTGTAGACTTGTGGGTAGTAAATCTGGTTTCTTCCTGTTCCGTGGCCATAATGTCTCGAGTTCATTTAAGTTGGATTCTCCTTGTTCCGTGGCCATAATGTCTGGAGTTGATTTTTTCATTAGATATTTCTGCTCTTTCATTCTCTTCCACAATTTAGAACAGCCTTACTTGACATGTCAATGGATTCTTCTCCACCACTGAATAGCTGTCACTTAAATAGAATCAATGCTCTCTAGTGTTTACACATAGAGAGAGAAATGAATATTTTTTAATGATGTGTCATCATATACAACTGCCATCACCACTAAGATCATGGAGAAATTGTACAAGGTTAAATTTGATGTTAATGTATGCAATTGTTTCCCTAGACTCGCCAAACCTCACAACTATGATTTAGATTTTAGACCCTATATGGTGCATTATATTTTTAGCTGAGTAATGTGAGTGTACTGTTTCCACTTGAATTGTAGTGCTAATGATAGGTGTTTGTGGGAGTTTCATGGCTATAGAACTTATGACAACCCTCAAATGATGTTTATATTAATTACCTTGAGATATTCAAGAAATGTTTTTTTTCTCAGTTGTGCTGAAATGCAACCATATCTTAAAATATGTGTGAAATAATGATCTTTTGGATAACGCAGCTAGCAATGCAAAAGACTTTTTGAAGCTCACAACTCAAAGGCCAGCATACATTTATAATTTAATTTTCTACAGTATTGATTGGAGTTTATAGTAAATTTGATCCTTTAAGAAATGGATTATTTATCAAATTTGGTATTTATAATGGATCCAATATAGCTGGAATAGTAACCCTTAGTGTTTTTATTTTTAAAGAATTCTACAAGAATTGAATTTATGTTGGCCCTTGAAATGGTATAGACTTCGGTTTCTTGGATGTATGCTAAGTGCATTTTTTTGTATTTTTTGATTTTTGGAACACTAGAAAAATTATTAAATACACTTAGTGCTAACAAAATTTTATGAAGAATATCTAGCAAAGCAAAAGTTTTTTTTATTTTGAGTTTTGGAGGTTCAATGCTTGAAGGCTAATGAGAACATTTCAATTTGGTAAACAAGTCCTCTTGCTTGGTCTGAAGAGCTTATACCTGGGTGGCAAATAAGCATGATTGTGTTTGAGCCCTGACCCTCTAAACCCTAAACCCTCCAAGAAAGTTTTCCCTACCCAAATAGGCATCATCAGATGTGTGGCTAATTGTCCTGGTGTAAGCCAACAATTCTAAATATAGCATTTATTATGATTCCCGAGTTCAAAGATGAGACCATGGAGAAGCTCTCTAGAACATGATACCCATTTGACAAGTGAGGCCATGTGATTTGATGACACAAGTCACTCTTAATTGGAAGATGAGGGATCACCCAATCCAAGTGAATAGTAAACCCCAATAGTTCTATCCTAGCAAGAATGTGTATCCTATCAAATTGAGGCTTCTTGGCTAGGGTGTCCTGGAATGAGCCTAAATATGATGCTGCAATGCTATTTCTTTCACAATCTTTAGCCTTTTTGTGTAACAAGACACTTCAACTTCATTTTTAATTTGGAATCATGGTGCACATTTTTGAACAGGAGAATAGGTTCCAATTAGCTTAGCAGTTCTTGAGTTTGGAGAAATCATTCAAATGGTTTGATCTATAAGTGCCAAAATTCTCTAGCAAGGTAGGGCAATCTTGGTTGCCAAGGCTAGACAATCCTAATGACCCATGGATTATGCTAGACTATTAGATGAATTGCTCACTGCCATTGGCAAAAGCCCAATTGTGTAAGGTAAACCCTCTTTGCCTGATCTGTTAATCTTAGACTTTGGAATTTTAACCATTTGCAGATTGGGGGTGTGTCCTGCAATTACGTGCAATATTGAATGTATGTGAACAACTTAATGGTATTTTCTATTACAATACTGTTAATTTGCTAGTAAGTAAATTTTTGTTTTGTTTTGTTATAAATTGTATTCAATCTTGTCACATGGCTGACAGAAAATCAAAACTGTAGAGTTAGATGGGAAGACAATTAAGTTTCAAATTGTATGAATGTTTTTCACTTTTGTTTGCGAGAATGACAATTTCTAGAAGTCATGACATTGGTTGCTAATTTTATTTTTTAAATTTCAGAATGATTATTAAAAAATTAATACAATAAATTTTATACAGAACAACTTTCATTTCAATTAGCTTAAATTTCACAATTATTATTAAAAGAATGAATAAAACCAACTTTAAACATAACAACTTTCATTAAAGTATGTGATTTTTGTTAAAGATAATGGATTAATTATTTAAATACATATAATATAGATTTTATAGTGAAAATTTTAAATTGGGCAATACTTATTACAAATTTGATAAAATGAAATTTAAAAACAAAGATTTCAATTTCAATTTTTAAATTTTATTGGTTATAAAATTTACAAAACAAGTTTTACATTGTCAATGTGGGGTTAACCCAATCTATCTAATTACATATCATGTAGCTATGAAGATGTTAGTAAACATGATTTGAAATTGAAGGTAACATTTAAACTAGCACTTGCACTTGATAGGAAATTAAAGGTAACACTTAAATATATTTTTAAGTGAGTTTACAAATATTATGAATTAATCTTTTAATATTATACAATTAATTATGTAACAGTAAGTCTATACATGTTTTTTTATTGCAAATATGTGCAATATTTCTACTGATCTGATTATATATGCCAACATCATCAGATCCAAGAATGAACTCATACCTAGAGGAAAGATTGTATGTGCCATGTGCGTAAGTACCTTGTGCAATATGTGGAACATCCATCAAGTTGAAAGCATTTGTTAAAATTGATGATCTAAATGGTTTAATTCATTTCCTTATTTATTACTTATTCAAACATTTAAGAATTGACTTATACTTGAGGAAAGACTACATGTGCCATGTGCCTAAGTACCTTGAACAATATGTGGAACATCCATCAAGTTGATAGCATTTGTTAAAATTGACGATCTAAATGGTTTAATTCATTTTCTTATTTATTACTTGTTCAAACATTTAATCTACTATAACAATATCCAGTGTAAGACTATTTTTTTTTTTTAATTCTGCCAATTAATTAAAATTTAAACACCAAAGCAAAGAGTTGGTTTCAAAAAGTTAATGATAATCCTCATGCAAGTTCAAAATAGACGCATACAATAAGACAACAATTATTAATTACAACAAACATTATTGGCAGGAACCTAACGCAATGTGTCTCTTCTTTAATATGTGAAAAAACTTCCATTATTATTTTGTATAAATTTTGTAATACAATAATTTAAGAGATTTTCAATAATAATATACTAATTTTTTTGGACCAAATGTATCATTAGTCAATTTAAACATTAAGAAAATGATGATAAGGGCAAAATATGGTGATCAAGTCACAACGTTGTTTTGGTGGACACCAAGGTTCAAACTCCTATTGGCAAGTGCCTTTGTTGGGCTAATGTGCTCATAAAATTGTGCCTTGGCTAGGCTTGTTCTTCTTGCAAATTATGGGCCTTCTCTAACTATTGAGATTATAGGTTTGAACAAGGTGATAATGCCTTGGGGATTGAGGACCCTAGTAATGGTCTCGGTGATAAAGTCAATTGGGAAGAGATCCCCTTATAAGTTGTCTCTCTAGGCTTAGATTAGGCTAAAAACCTGAGTTATCAAATCTAAACAATTTAAACATTAAGAAAAAATATTTTCTCTCTAGTATAAATATCAATTTTAAAGTTACTCTACTTTCTTAAAATCTTACTAATTAAAATTGTAAGGGTAAAATGTGGATCAATCAAATTGAATTATATTAAACCCAAATATCAACAGAATAAATGAGAGCAAGAAAGATTGAATGAAAAGCAATGAATAACACAAAGCAAACCTTCCTTGAATCGATGCTTCTGTTGTTCGCCTATTACAACCGTCCTTTTGCTGATGAAGTAGGCCCTCAGAGAGTGCACTCCTTTAGCTATGTTCGAGGAAGTCGATGGTAAATGGCTATTGTGATATGCAATGAAGATGAGCTTCAAAGCAAGTATGTGATCTCAGCTAGTGAATGGTAAGAGGGTGCCAAAGGCGCGCTGGTGAATTTCTGCAGAGTAACAATATAGATAGCTTGGATGAATAGAATGGAAGAATGAGGTTTCATTTATAGACTTGGAAGAATGGGAATCAACGGTTGAGAGGAGATATGAAGATCAACGGCTTAGGATAGTTGAGGAATGTGCAACCAGTAGAAATATGACAAGTGTCTCAGCTCCATCATGAAAGAGGGGATTTGACAAAATTGATTAGAGAGTTAACTCTATTGACTGATCAGTTAACAAACTTGATTGGTTAGTTAGAAGAGTGGATTATGGGATTGACTGAATTGATTGACCAGTGAACTGGGTTGATTGAGGAGTCAACAGAATAGATTGACCAGTGAACTCAAATGACTAATTAGTTAACAAATTTGATTGATTAGTTAACTAACTTCTGATTTGAGAAGAAATTAGCCATGTGGGTGAGAGAAAAATAGGTAATTAAATATTAAATATATTTAATTACATGTGCAACCTGATGAGGTGGACAAGGTGAGGTGGAAAAGGTGAGGTGGATTTTTGAATTTAGAACTTAGGATAAAGGAATTTGGATTAATTAAATAATTTATGATTATTTAATTATGTAGGACACTTAGAAGAATTTTAATTAAATAAATAGATTTTATTTAATTATGGAACAGTGAATCGATTAAATAAAGTTAGAATATTTATTTAATTGATAGAAGAATGGAATAAATATTTAGAATATTTATTTAGGATGAATCGTGTCATTTTTAGGCGTATACATTTTGCCCCTCTTTGATGTAATGTCGTTTACAGCGTTGTTTCAAAGAAGTCGATAGTCTGATAGTGATACATGCCCCAGTTTGCCCCTAGTACAAGTTTAACGACAGGATGCCCCCTCAGGAGATTAGATAGGAAAAGGGCGAAAGACATGAGACGGACAATCTCATGAAGAAGAAAGATTAAGAAACAGGTTAGGATGAAGAAAAGAGTTGAATGATACGTGATGCAAGAAGAATGATGACACACATAAGCAAGCAAGCAAGTATGCACAAATGATACAAGAACAAACAAGGTATTGCCCCTGTCAAGCAGTAAACCAACGATATACTGATAACTATATCTGAAAATGTTGTCATGGTGGGGAATGATAGATCCCTAGAGCAACATGAAGGATAGTGTAGTTTCAGGAAATGAAACATGTCATGTAAGACGCATGTATTGGTCTGATTTTGACAATGCAACATCCTGTATAAGACAATGGATTGATTAACCGATCGAGTTGGTTTACGACCAGACAAGGATCAAGACCACTAATTGTGATTGGATCATTTGTGCAAGATTGACTTGACTTGATTGGTATGGATTAAGGATGGACCTTGCATTTGGATCATTGCTCAGACTGACTGATGAAAGATATGATGATAGATAGAAATCTGATTGATAGAAGAAAGACTCGATAGAAGGACTCACAAGCTTTTGTAAACATTGATACTTTGCACTTTGTGGATCTTTTATTGCATGGGATATGGTATGGATGTATGATGGATGCGAATGGTGTTTGCTTTTGGAGTGCTTTATTTCATCATTGGGTGATTTATTTTTGGTACATTTTCTGAAATGTTGTAAGTGAATACAAGCATCTAGGTATAATTGAACTGAGATGCCCTGAGTACTACTTACATGGATTATGATGTGGTAAGGAAATACAAGCATCTAGTCAAAATTGAATCTAGATGACCTGAGTACTTCTTGCATGTCAACAAACAAGGATTGCCCCCGTTCATGTTTATACCTTTGATGTTCTCGATGATCTTTTGCCGATCATGTCCTTAGACAAGGCTTCACATTACTAAAGTTTAATCCACAAACAGCAAACAAAGAAAGTAATCATGCCCCCATCATAACATCTCTAGCTTTTGGCATCCTTTAGTAGGATAGGAAGGTATGATAGCAAAAATCAGGACTCAAACTGTTAACCATGTTTCCGATCTACAAAGCATATTTGCGTTGATATGTGTTTTGTTCTTGCCTTAATTTGCGTAAAATCAGTTAGAAGACCTTGGGTATTTACTTTGCATTAGACAGGTTAAGATGCTCACAGTCAAGATTTTTGCTTGCATTTGCTTTCTTGGTGAGAAGATTGCACAATCCTTATTGGGGAGACGGACCCTAAGGGACTGACCTAGTGCCTCAAGGGCTCATTGCTAAATGGCCTTGCCTATGTGACGACGCAAAGGCAACGTAGTTCAGGGTAAACCCTAATGGACCATGGATGGACTAGAAGAAAGATGACAAGAATGAAGACAAGAAAGGGGATGAATGGGACCATGGGAGAAATGGAAGCCTCAGAGGAGCATTGGAAAAAAGGCCTTGCCTACGTGATGGCGCAGAGGCAACGTAGTTCATGGACATGGACTATGGACCTAAGATATGGATCAGATGAGATGATATGGAATAGATATGGATCAAACAAGACATGAAATAGAACAGACATGGATCAGATATGGAACAGATATGGATCAGATATGGAATAGATATGGATTAGGCAAGACACGATATGGGACAGATGATACCGATGACAAGGAAACACCACAGATAGGTAGATGTACGGGTGATAAAGAATGGAATGGGTAGGTATGAGGATGGGCAATAGTGGATAGAAGGAACAAGGATGTGATCTCTAAGGACTATGTTTCATAAGAATAACATGCCCCATTGTAGGTAGAGTACCTAGGATTTTTCATGACAATGCTAATGACGATAGGAGGATGAGAGGGTAACGAACGATTTGCATGGTTTGGAGGGGTAAGGTATGCCAAGAGACATCTAAAACATTTGTCAACATTGTGCCCCCAATCTTTATCAAGACCAAAGAATAGAGGAAAGGAATATTAGATGGATAGATGGGACAGTATAGTTATGCAATGGATAGAGGATAGGATAGGAAATGGTATAAAAGGAAACTGGTAGGAGAAAAGTGATATGCTGATGAGACAAGGTGCCCCCAAGTGTAGGGGACATAGAAGATCAACTTACACATGATCCCTGTTTGCCAGGTTTTCATCATGGTACTTATCCAAGGCACCTGTTTGCCAAGTTTTCACCATTGGATGAAAGGATTTTTCTTTGCTTTTTTCTTTTTTTCCTTTTTTTTTTGAAACATTTGGGTAGGAAAATGTGGATATGGAAGGGAGAGACTCAAGGATCTAGTTCCGTGAAAGGTGGTAGTCCCACTAGATGGATGTTGTCGCATGGACAATGTCAAGTGTTCTCACAGATGTTGGTAGGGGATCACATGAAAGTGATATGCCGTAGGTAGATAGTGGATTATGATGCAGAATATGGAGGGAAGGTTTATGCAAAAGCATGGACCATAGGAATAGGATGAGGAAGATATGTAGGATAATAGTGGAAGGAAGGGGAGATGGAGGAATATGAAAATGTTGTGGAATGGAAGGGAATCATGACCAATGGTTGCACATACCGTGATAAACATTGAAGCTAGTGATGGGAAGGTAGTGTAGGAAGCAACGGAGACTTTTGCTTGTGGATGAATAATGTAGGCATGTAGGGATCCACATAGACTGAGTAGGTTTCTGATTGTTGCTTGTCATGTGGGATGGAAGAATGTGAGACTTATGGATGGAATGGGAGAAAGTGGATGGTTGAGATTCTTGAGAGGTAGATGCCTCATGTAACTTGAGGGCTTTTTGTTTAGGCACCCAAACCATTTGGCTTTTAGATAGTACCTGTGAAGGTATGGCCTGGGGTGTATGCAGCTTTTGTGTGGCTTTTGGAGTAATCATTTGTTGGATATGGACCCACACCTTTTTCAGCTTGGCATATAGGTGTGTGGGTGTATGCAGCTTTGGAGAAAGATGTTTCTTTGATTCTTGGCTTTTGTATCCTAGGTCATGAGGACTCTTAGGATTTTTGACTTTATAGGTAGAGGTATCTAGATTTTTATTGTTGAATTCCCGTGGGATGGTGGAAGTGGAGTTGGAGGACATTCTTTGTTTAGACAACATGTGCATTTGGTGGCCATGATTGGGATTGTTAGAAGATTCAGAGATGGATGAACAAGGTGTTGGAAGAAGTGGTGGTAAAATGTATGGAGGGATATTAGGAGTTAGAAGTAGCGGAGGTAGATTGGATGGTGGAAGGTGTATGGTCACATGCATTTGACAATTGTAGGATGATGGAGGTGGAATGGCAACATACGTTTTGGGGATATGATAGGGTTTGCGATGGAAAGTGGGAGATTTTGAAGGAATGGATGAAGTACCAACATCTTGAGATTGCTTACCTTGGGGTATGTATCCAAGGCCATAGGAAGGAGGAGGAACATTGACATGGATGGGCTCCAAAATACCTTGTTCATGAAGGCCTAAGCCTTTACCTTGATAGTTCATATGTTAGAGTATGCGGTGGACAGTAGTATTATGGGTAGGTGGAGCATTAGACACAAGTTCCTTATTGGATGAAGGAGATGAGATAGAGGATAATGGTGGTTGGTGTTCTAAGGAGGAACACTCATGAATGAAGGTGGTAAGACCAAGGATATACGGTGAGAGATTTGCAGCATAGTCGATAATGGATGGCGGAGGAGGATTACTAGTTTGATCTTCTACGCTTGCTTGGGAGGCAAGTGTCTCATCAAGGGAAGTGGAAGTTGCCGGATCTTGGATAGGACTAGATGGGGTTATAGGCTGAGGACCATGGAACACATAAAGTGGGCTCAGAGGATCATCATGGTTTGCTTGATCATAGATAGGCTCTTCATCATAGATGGGATCTTGATCATAGATAGGATTTAGCATGATGGGATTAAAGTTCTCTTGTATATGTTCTTCATCAGCGATAATATCTTGATCATAGAAAAGATAAAGGTTATGCATGGGATGGAATTGGATTTCCTTCTCATGTATAGGTGTTGGGAGATGGATAGGATCAAGTGGCTCATGGAGAGGTTCATTATTATGGATATCATCTTGATCATTGAAAAGATACATGTTATGGATAGGTTGCAAGAAAGGGATTTGATCTAGACTTAGACTAGGGATTAATGTTTCCTCATGCTTAGGATTAGACTCTTGACATACCTCTTGGGTTGCTGGAATGGGAGTGGATAGCTCTTGGATAGCTTCTTGGTTGACAACATAGATGTTTGATGGACCATGACTTTGGTTCATGGTAGGAGGTTCTTCGATAAGCTCAAGGGGTTGCGAATGACATGAAGGATTTTTGGTAAGGTCAAGGACTGGAATCTGGGGACATGGTTGACTCTCTGCTAGTAGCCCTTGGATCACATCCTTCGTAGGTGTATGGGTAGATGAATGAGGGGATTTAGCTTTCTCCCAAGCTTTTCTCTGGTTGTATAAATTTGGAAAAACTCTTTCCCACCACTCATCTGATTCTTTTTTGGTCATCCATTTAGAGTTTGAGGAACTAGATGGTGGTGTTGGTGTAGAACTGGTATGTTTTGGAATATGGGTCTTAGAAGATGGTGAAGGAAGACTAGTAGATGGACTGGTATAGGATTTCCAACTTAAGGTGGTTCTTTCCTTGTCATGAGCATCATTAAGACAGGAAACAGATGTATGAGTTCGGGGCGAGGCGTAGCTAGTGCTGACACGTTTGGCTTTCAAGATTGCCATTTCTTGTTGTAAGACTTGGATTTGTTGAGAAATTGCTATACACTCTTGGGGCGAGGGACCTGAGTTTATTTGCAATTGCAGATATTGGACTTTTTGAGCAAATGCATCTAATTGATTTGTCATCTTGACAGAAACTGGCAGAAGGCCGAAAAAGCTTACTATTTTGGATATGCAGCTTCAGAGGTACAATGCACAGCAAGTCGAGGTAAATGCACAATTCTGGTAGAGGATAAATGCGTAACTTTGGTTTCTTCGAATGATTTTGTAAATTTTTTGACATGTTTTTCAGTGCTTTTTGGTTTCTTGGTTGCAAGTCAGTCTTTTGAGCTAATTTTTCTCAATTATGGCAAGAAGACACAGCAAACACAAAGATATTTTTATGGTTTTTTTTTTTTTTGAGATTTTGTTGACTCTATTTGGACTAAGAGAAAAAAAGTAAGTACAAAATCCTAGGCTCGAAATGGATTACAAGGGTTTTTGGCCACTAGAACAAGAGGTGTTTAATGAGGGCAACCATTTGAGTGGTTAGACATGCGGCGGCACTACTCTTCGTTATGGAGTCTCCCAACCTCAAAGGGTTACGCCTTAGAGGGTTTTGGGGGAGGTTGGCCGTCGGTGTAACACAATAGCACTCGTTGCAGGAGGTTTTCACCTCAAGCACATTTATTTTAAGTGGATTGGTAGGGCTTGGCTTTAGCCTGTTTCCACTCAGGGTCGTTCCCACTTGGACAGGCATGCATCCAAGGACAGGCCCCTCTTAAAGGTTAAACAAATAGAATAACAAGTCTGGCACTTTGGTCACCCAGTTAAGGGGAGAGCATAAGCCTATTGTCATTCGCAAGCATAGAATACAGTGGTTAATCCAACTTAGTTAAAATTAGAAAAACTAAATGGGCTACTCTACTTGTGCACTCACACAGTTGTTAACTTTGAAGTGATTAGGAGATAGAAATGATTATTTCCTTTGCAAGATAGCAATATTGTTAACTGAAAGAGATAGCCATATAGCAATGATCAATGAAACTAATATTGCAATAATTCAGTTATCACCCTCCTAATTAGAAACTATGTGAGATTGGCATGCATGTTGTTACTTTTCTAATTAGAATTGGATTAAAATTGTATGCAAGTTGCATGAACAATGGGTTACTCCTTCCTAATTAGAACTAGATGAAAGTTGTATGCAAGTTGCATGAACAATGGGTTACTCCTTCCTAATTAGAACTAGATGAAAGTTGTATGCAAGTTGCATGAACAATGAGTTACTTCTTCCTAATTAGAACTAGATGAGAATTGTATGCAAGTTGCATAAACAATGAGTTACTCCTTCCTAATTAGAACTAGATGAGAATTGTATGCAAGATGCATGAACAATAGGTTACTCCTTCCTAATTAGTACTAAATGAAAATTGTATGCAAGTTGTATAAGAATGCTTAAATTAGTCCTATTCAACACTTAGTGAAAAATGATTGTCTTCAGTGGACATTTTGCACCAAACTGGATTAGTAGTCTCTTGATATCCACCTGTAGTCCACAAAGACAAAAATGAATCAAGAAGTTTGCAAATCAAATGGTTAGATAAAAAAACACATAATCTAGAAAATTTTATGAAAATGTGAGTTTTGACAGAAAAATAAGTATGAAAATCAGAATCTTCACAAAATTCTATGCTGTTTTAAAAAAAATTCATGAAAATTTGATAAAAAATGCTAAAGTTATGGTCGATTGAAGTTTGCAAGGTAAATGAGAGGTTTGACTGATTTTACCTGATGAAGTTGATCAAAGGGGCTAAAAATACCTTCACCACTGTGAAGTTTGTTGAATTCCCTTTCCAACAACTGTAATTTTGCAAAAATTTGATTCTCTTGCAAAAAGTTATGCCAAAAGGAAAAAAATACCCCTATTTTGCCCTCATTATCACTTTAAAAAAATAAAAAAAATAAAAATAAAACTGAAATAAACAAAATAATTTTTTGATTTTTTATTTTGTTTTGAATTTTTTTTTTTTAACCTAACCCTAAAAAATTTTTTTTTTTTTTTTTTGTTGTTTATTGTTTCAATATTAAACACTATTTTTTTTGTTTATTTTATTGTTTTGCTGTTGAGTGCTATGTGCAGGGTTTCGAGACGGGTGGCAGCATGTGGTGGGTGGACAGCGTAGGAGGCCAGAGGGAGATCAGGCAGCGGGTGGGTGGCGGGGTAATTGGTTGTGGTGGTGGGCGCAGGCGGAGCAGAGCGGCGGGAGGGAGTGCAGGCATCGGGAGAAGGGGGCACAGGGGTTTGAGTGCGGGGGGGATCGGGGGTTGGTATGCAGGGGAGAGGGAGGCTAAGGGGCCTGGGGAGGGTAGGCAGGGAAGGGGTGGTGGGAGGTTAGGGGACAGGGAGGTGGCGCGTGGGTGGTGGGGGAAGGAGGCCGCAGGGCCTGGGATCACACAGGGCTTCGACCCTGTGTGAATTTTGTTTTGTGTTTTATTATTTTTATGTTGTTAATTTTCTTTTTTTTTTTTGTTTTTTTGCTGTGTAAATTTTTTTATATTTTTTTTATATTTTTTTGTTTTTTTTTAAACAGAAAAATACAATAAAATTGTAAAATTAAAAATTAAAAAATACTGTAATTTTTTTTTTTTTTTTTGTAAAACAAAACAGAAATTAATTAAATCTAAATGCTACCTGTAGGTTTTTTTGTTTGTTTTTTTTTAAAACTGAATAAAATAAATTCTAAAAACTTTTAAAAAAATGATTTTTTTTGTGCAAATATTGGAAAAATTAAAAAAAATTTCAAAAATTATCTAGTAACCTAAAGTAGGCAAATGATATGTTATTTTTCACCTGTGAAGCCTCTCGAGCTCAATGGTGAGGTCCAATTGAGCGTAAGAGGTCTTGTACGAAAGTTGCTGTCCAAATTTGTAACAAAACTCCCTTGAAGCTGTGACAAAACACACTCAACATAACACTCAGAAACAAAATGGGTTAGATCACGGTGGGCGCCAAAAATGTAAGGGTAAAATATGGATCAATCAAATTGAATTATATTAAACCCAAATATCAATAGAATAAATGAGAGCAAGAAAGATTGAATGAAAAGCAATGAATAACACAAAGCAAACCTTCCCTGAATCGATGCTTCTGTTGTTCACCTATTACAACCGTCCTTTTGCTGATGAAGTAGGCCCTCAGAGAGTGCACTCCTTTAGCTATGTTCGAGGAAGTCGATGGTAAATGGCTATTGTGATATGCAATGAAGATGAGCTTCAAAGCAAGTATGTGATCTCAAGCTAGTGAATGGTAAGAGGGTGCCAAAGGCACGCTGGTGAATTTCTGTAGAGTAACAATATAGATAGCTTGGATGAATAGAATGGAAGAATGAGGTTTCATCTATAGACTTAGAAGAATGGGAATCAACGGAGGAGACATGAAGATCAACGGCTTAGGATGGTTGAGGAATGTGCAACCAGTAGAAATATGACAAGTGTCCCAGCTCCATCATGAAAGAGGGGATTTGACAAAATTGATTAGAGAGTTAACTCCATTGATTGATCAGTTAACAAACTTGATTGGTCAGTTAGAAGAGTGGATTATGAGATTGACTGAATTGATTGACCAGTGAACTGGGTTGATTGAGGAGTCAACATAATAGATTGACCAGTGAACTCAAATGACTAATTAGTTAATAGATTTGATTGATTAGTTAACTAACTTCTAATTTGAGAAGAAATAGGCCATGTGGGTGAGAGAAAAATAGGTAATTAAATATTAAATATATTTAATTACATGTGCAACCTGATGAGGTGGACAAGGTGAGGTGGAAAAGGTGAGGTGTAAAGGTGAGGAGGATTTTTGAATTTAGAACTTAGGATAGAGGAATTTGGATTAATTAAATAATTTATGATTATTTAATTGTGTAGGACATTTAGAAGAATTTTAATTAAATAAATAGATTTTATTTAATTATGGAATAGTGAATCAATTAAATAAATTTAGAATATTTATTTAATTGATAGAAGAATGGAATAAATATTTAGAATATTTATTTAGGATGAATCGTGTCATTTTTAGGCGTATACAAAAATCATATGGTATTTGTACATAGGAGAAATGATCATTACACAACTTCATAGAAGATTGTGTCATTTGTTAATATGTAATTAAATTAAAATGTTCTTTCAAAATAGACACAAAATTAAATAGAAATTAACATAATTTTACATATTTCTACATTACAATTTAATATATTAGATTTTGTGACTAATATGTTATCCCTAAATTAAGGATGTAATAGAGATCAACTTAATATCAATTGATATTAAGTTCATATTATAAATATGATAAGACATGTGATTGTTTATTCACCTTCAATGTCAAATTACATAGCATTCATTCTCACATACTCTTGAGTAATTAGTTAATGATTTTTCCATAATCCAAAGGGAAAGCGTCCAACATGTATTTAAAGTATTTATTAAGAATATTTGAATGTTATCAGGTGAGAGAAATACTAAAATGCTAAAAACATATAGCACCCACAAAACATCAACATTTATGATGGAAAAGTAAAATTTTCATTATAATTAACTAATTAGAACTTTAAATAATTAATTTGAGCCATGAATTTTTTCAAGCCCTTTTTTAGGATGAATTTTTCTTGATTTATTTCTAAGTCTATTTATCCATAACAACTCAAACAAGAACATACAACTATGTTCTCTACATTTTATTTTGCATAAAAATTTAATTCATTAAATCTATTGGATTCCATATTTATGTAACAAACATATCTTTGTCTATTTGCACAATATTTATGAGAATCATTATTTATTGTTGGAACACAAGCATACATTGAGGCACCACATAATAGAGTACTCATACCAAACTAATAAACAAAAAATGACATCCATACTCTTTGAAAAAAGAAATATTGCCATGTTATATGGAATGCCATATTATGAATATTGAACATATGGTGCATGACATTTTACAAGAGAATTTTACATAATCTAGTAATTGAAACATATGCCTCTTATATTAGAGACACATCATGTAAAGATATTTCTTTTCCATCCACACATTTTGATATAGCATGTAATAATATAATTACAAAAGTCAAACAAACCCTACAAAGGAAAAACTAAATCATAAAACTTAGAGGACAATTACATTCTTTGAAATAAATAGTTTCAAAGGAGATTGAAGATTTCACCACAGTACAAAGGTAGAATAAAAATAAGGAAACATTTGAGTTTATAGCTTCTAGAATCACTGTGTATTGCTTTCTTCCATCAACATTTCAGATCACACTCTATGATCCATCATCAGGACAAAAAGAGGAGAATGAAATAGATAAAATTGCAACTCTCTCTCTTTTTATTAAACATTCTCTACAATTTTATCTATTTCATTCTCCTCTTTTTGTCCTAATGATGGATCATAGAGTGTGATCAGAAATGTCGATAGAAAAAAGAAACACATAGTGATTCCAAAATCTATACACTCATATCATGGACTATGGAAATATCATGTCTACAAGGAAACATTTGCTAACTTAACTTTTGTCCATGCATGCTCATTTTTAGTTATCTTTAGACTATCAAACAATACATTTCATTCATTCAAAATAATTTGAAAGAATTCATTGATCTATTTGATGAGAGTATTTCATGCTTGGATAAATAATTCCACACTATGTAGTATATCTTCTCTAGCAATTTTTACCTACTCATAGTTAAATTTCAATCTTTTCCACAAAATGTTTGTAGGTACATTCTCCTTCTCCACTATAGAATACATACTTTTAGTGATTGAATCAAAGATATCCAAATCTCTAAAATTGTAACACCCTCCATGAAAAAATAAGCCTTTTTTGTTGGCATAATAGTCATAGTAACAATGGTATTACATTGTTAAATTTGCATTCATAGGTTAGTTTATGCATATTAAATAAATGTTAGTAAATAAAGCAATAGTTAGTTTGTGTGAGTTACATTCCCGTATGGAGGTTATGTAGATAGTTATCAAATAGTTAAAGGGAAGAGGCTTTTATAAAGCCAATGTAATGCAATGTGAAAATTATCTGAAGACAATAATATATTATTCTATGTTTTATGTTTTTCTCTGTTAAAACGGTTTGATCTGGTTATCTGTGTTTGTGTTCACCATATTTCAATATGGTATCAGAGCAATTTTATTCATGTTCCTGTGTGATCAAATCTAGGGATTGAATGATGAAAAAGTCATCCCATGTTCAAATCTAGGTGAATGAAGATGTTTTTGAAAAGTTTGAAAGACATAGACTAGTTGTTTGAAGGTCCAGTCATAAGAAAGAAGGTGTTTTACATTATTGGGTGTTGAATGTTTGCTAGGCATTGAAATTGATAATTATGTTTTTGTTTCTTGATCAAGCGCTACATCTACTTGTTAAAATCGTCCCAATGTGGATATGAACATATTGTCATGATGAGGTGAGAGTTCTTTCTAGATCTGCAAAGTTTAAGAAGGTGTTTGAGAATTTTTTGACATCTGCAAAGTTTGAGAGAGAAAAAAAATGTGAACCACCCTACACCATTGCTAGAATGGAGGTCGACCTAATAAATTGTGGCATCTGAATTGTACACTGCATTGAAGTCTATATAAAGGTGTTTTGGCCTCTGTGGGTGCCAGATTGCTGAATAAATTTTCAAATTGATTTATTCTAGAGGAGAGCCGTGATCTTGCTACATACAGGAAGAGATTTGTAAGTAAAACCTAAATTTTACTCAAGTCGATGCATATGTAACTATTCAACAAACCTCACATAAAAATGTGTGTAGTGGAGTTGGTATATGATTTTGATTTTATTGTAAGTGGTCACAGGATTAAAACTATATAAGGTGTGAAATGAGAAGTTGTTTGAATTTTCTTTGTTGATTAAACTTATTAAACATTGGAGTTATAGGGATATATTTATGTTTACACTACATTGTAATAGGTGCACTTTTGGTGGAATCTGACACCTTGTTCATTTTATTTTATCATGGCTACATCAAACATTGCTTGTGCTCTTGGGGCCATTTATACTACAACTGATGAGGCCTCCAAAGACTCATCTAAGACATCAATTGGTTAAAGTGTAACAGGTTCATATTGGAGGCAGGTAGCATCGGAGGATGGAGGATTTTCTATCATCTAAAGTTAGCTTCTCTCTTTGAGATGATGCTTTGCATGAGAAGCATTTTTGGTTTTGGTTGTTTTGCTTTTCTTTATTGATGCTGACGGATTTGAAGAATGTATGTTTTGTGAAGATTTTGTTTTGGAGATAGGTTTGGGATTTGGTGTTGAGCTCAATATGGATTATTGTGCAATGAGCTTCAGAGAATATGATCAAGAATTATACCCTTTCATGGTCACTAGACAAATGATAGAGATCTATCATATCTCTTAGGGATTGTTGTCAAATAATTCAAGACTCTGTGATTTGAGAGTTTGGGACTAAAGAGCTCAAGAAAATGGCTCAAAGCTATGCCTTTCCGAGGGTAGATGAGATAGCATGATGGAGCCCCGCTTGGTTCAGGATTTGTTCTTTGGGAGAAGATCTTCTATAAAATATTTATTCATATTATGTAATTAGCTTTGTTGAGTATATTATAATTCAGGGGGGTCCCTTAGTAGTATTGCAGGAACAATGTAATAAGGGGGAGAATATTGACATAATAGTCATAGTAACAATGGTATTACATTGTTAAATATGCATTTATAAGTTAGTTTATGCATATTAAATAAATGTTAGTAAATAAAGCAATAGTTAGTTTGTGGGAGTTACATTCCCGTATGGAGGTTATGTAAGTAGTTATCAAATAATTAAAGGGAAGAGGCTTTTATAAAGCTAATGTAATGCAATGTGAAAATTATCCAAAGACAATAATATATTATTTTGTTTTATGTTTTGTTGTGTTAAAATGGTTTGATTTGGTTATCAATGTTTGTGTTCACCATATTTCAATATTTTTCTCTTTAAAATTTTTAAAAACTCATTAAAATAACTACAAGAATTAATAAAAATATTTCTCTCCAACCATTGAGAGGGAGAGGTAAAGAGATCTAATGCCTTCATGGTTCAATCAATGATAAAGATCCTTTCTCAACAAAATCCTCCGTCAGTTAATACATCAATGAAAATAGCTAACTAGATAAATTTCTCAAAATCTGGCTCTTGAGCTAATTTTTAGAATATAATCCCAACCACTGGTAATAAATATTGTCCCACGCCATCTCTTGTTATAGAAAATAGTGTCATTTCCTCCTAACGTATAAGAATTCTACAAAGGAAAAAATACTACCCTTTCCTATCTCTATTTAAGTCTCTCCATACTTCTTTATACCATCATTAGTATTATTGTTCATTGTACATACATATTCTATAATGCATAAATATTGTTTTTATCTTTATTTGGTAGAAAATAATTACAAATCATCATACATCTAGGAAAAAGGGAGTATGTTAGTTTTAGTTTCTTAGTAGTCACTCTATTTTTGTGTGTAAGAGAAATAACTATGCTTTAAGAACACATATGTTGTTAGGTGTTAAAAAGAGAGAATGATTAGCATGCGCAAACTAGGTCAAACAAATCCTTCCATACACATAATATTCAAAATATGAAACCAAGTTCAATCACTATGAAAGGATTAAGCTACATGTATCCTATTCCTATGTTGTTGTTTATGAAGAGATGTCTCAACTAGGTTTTCACAAGCCCTAATTAGCTTTACTAAATCAAACCCTAGTTATAAGATATGTATGGACAGATATATCCAGGAAGCAGAAACCTACAAAGTGATTACAGAAATGTAGACAGGGGATAATAGTGATTGTGCACCTAGATTTTGAAGACCTGGTGGACCAGCGAACCCTCTAAAATATCCTAAAACTTTGCCTATCACAAAACTATTTGTACCAGGCACTTGAGTCTCTAATGAAGGTTTTGGATCCCGGATCTAAGGGTCTGATAGACTAGGGTGCCTCCTAAATCATCCTTGTAGCTATCTGATGACAAATCTACAACTTCCGTAGCTACGGTGACAGCAATATGCATGTTTCCTTTCCTCTCCTTTCCATCGGATCTTCCCAAATATGACCTACACAACAAAAATAAAGAGAAGGAAGGTTGTGCCTATATAAGAGTTTGCCTCAGTCAAACCCTGTCTTTAGTATTCCTACCTCAACAATAGCCAATGTCAAAAGATGCAGATGTGGGTCCTTAAAAACCCTATGTGAGAGCATAAAAAAATGCAAGATCCTAAATGTTGGTGTAATTAAATATTTAATTATAGTTTATTATGTTGACTTAGGGATAATTTTAGTCTTAGGTTATTCTTAATTCATATTAGGTTTTCTAACTTGCAAATGTAAAAGCAAGTTCTCACATGTAATTCATTGATCCAATTCATTAATTGCATCCATATTTTGCAATTGCTCTCCTCAATACTTTTTTCCTTGTAGAAGGTTAATCCTAGGTTTTACAAGTGATGTTGGTGGATTGAGTCAATTAGTGACTCTCACATGGCATCAGAGTGGGAATGGTAAGGTTTTAAACTTATTCTTCTTGGTATTATTCACTGGTTTTGGTAGAGTTTTACTGCTCTAAAGCTTATCAAAGGCATTTTTCTTTGAAGAAGGCATTTTTTGAACTATCTTGCTATGTAAACTCTATGCAGGGTGTGGAAAGAAGTTGTTTTCCAATCTAAACTACTTTTTACTTCATTTTTGGAACTCTTCCTTATTGTGAGGTGTTACAAACTGCAGCAGGGTCATTTTTCTTACAACAGAGGTTTTGTGTTCCTGTGGGCATGTGTTTTCAGGAAAAGAAGGCATTTTTTGTGTTTGGGGGCATTTTCTTTGGTGCAACGACCTTTTTTAGTAGACCCACCACCATTTGAAAGCCTACGACCTATTGAAAACAAGCACACAAGCCTTTGGAGGTTGCAGCCTACCTTCATAAGCCTGTTGGGCCCTTTTTCATCCTCCACAATAGTGATAACACCCTCTACCACAGCGTATCTACCCTCCACATCAACACAAATTCCACCACGTCAGCCACTTCAACCAGGTTACATGATTTCTCCTAGCAGTCTTCAGCCACAAAGGAGGTTTTTGCTATAGAGGAGTTTTTGTCTACAACTGAAAGCTTTTTTCTTAAAAAGGAGGCATATTTTTCTTGCTCTGAAGGATTTTTGAATCTCCAAGCATTCAAAACAGTAAATAAAAGGTATTTTTTGCTTCAAAACTAACCAATTTTTTTAAGGAATTTGCCTTTTTTTAAATAAAGGGTTCTTTTAGGAAAAAACTATATTTAAACTTGTTTTAAAAAGATTTTTTTTCTAAAAAAATCTGTGTTTTTTAGAAAATCTATATTTAGACCTTTTTTTTTTAAATTAAAAAAAAAAAAAAATTCTCCTCCTTGTAAAGTTTATTTTTGTTCAAATATTCTTTGGCAAAATAAACTCAAAGAGCATTTAAAATTGTGTAATAGGCAATTTTGATCACACACTATTTATAAAGTGCCAAAATTAGGGGGATCACATTATAATAATAGGGATTTGTCTCGGTGTTGAGTGGTTGTCTTTTTTTTTTTGCATTTGTTCAAACTTGAAATATGGATTCTCATCGGGCTATTTTACCATTAACCCCATTTAATTATCATGACTAGAAATCCAAAATCTATCTTACAATGAAAAATAAAGGGTTATACAGGGTTATAATGGACACTAAGATAGAACCATCTGATGATGACACTAAAGTGAAATGGTTTAACAAGTGTGACCAGGCCTTTGGTTGTTTATGTCACACCATCTCTCTAGAATTGCTCTTTCATGTTGAATATTTGTCAACCCCCAATGAGGTATGACTCACTCTTGAGAAGCTCTTTGGGAATGTAGATATATGAGAGCTCATGAGCTAGAGAATCAATTAATCAGTTTGAGTCTGAGCATATTAAACACAGTAGAAGACTTTTCTACCAAGTTTAAATCTATCAGTTTGTAGTTAAAAGAATGTAGAATTGATAAAAAAAAAGATGACCAACTCATTCTTTCATTTCTCTCCAAGTTAGGACCTGATTATTATGTATTTGTATCTTCTTTATACTCCACTAAAAGAGCTCTTGGAGCCACATGGAAAATGTCAACCTTAGATGACTTCATTGCAGACTTAACTAGGGAGCAAGATAAGTTAATATACATGTGTACCCTAAAGGCATCAAAGCCTCATGCTCTCTTTGCTAGGAATAGGGAACATAATGCTTCAAATAACAAAGGGGAGAAGAATAAAGAAGACAAGGAGGCAAAGAAAGAATAGAAGCCCAAGACATCTAAAAGTCACAAAACTTCATCCAAATAAGGGCAACCTAAAAAGGACAAAGTTCAGTGTGCCTACTGTAAGAAGACAGGGCATGATGAGCACAAGTGTATGAAGAAAAAGGTTGATCACCTCACTCATCTCTTAGAGAAGAACAACATAGGTGTACCTAAATCCTTCAAAGTATCCTCATCCACCCTAGAAACTTCTAAGTCAAAAGGTAAAGAGAAGTTCAAGGGCAAGGTTCTTGTTGCAGGTGGTTCTTCAGCATCTTCATAAGCTCCATCTTGGATTAGTGACTCAGGTGCTTTGCACCATATGGCTTCTTCACAGGTTGAGTTTTCTTCCATGGAGCCTTATAACATGTCTAGCATCACTCTAGGTAATAACACACCAGCATCAGTTGCAAGGAGAGGGTCTGTTGATATTAAGGGGGACATTCACTAATATTCTTAGTGTACCTTCACTTTCAACTAATCTCCTATCAGTGTATTGAATTTCTCACATAAGGAAGGGCATGCGAGTTGAGTTTACTCTAGATTTAGTTGAGATTAGAAAGTTGCATAGAAAAAAATAGTACCTTTGGGAAGGGCAGATCACCATGCTAGTTTATACACCTTCTCACACTTTTCCCCTGATATATTTCCTTCCGACCATCCACAACAAATTTGTAAGGCAAAATTTTCTTCTTATTCTAGTTCTGACAGTGAGGATAGTGATGGGGTTCCATCTCCATCCATCTTGAGGCTCATTTTGGAGGATGAGAATTCAACATGATTTGACTCAGCCACATTCAACTCTCTTTAGGATAGACATCCACTTCAAAGAGTAGGTACTAGTGTACAAGATCCAGTTGGTGGATGGCTTCCATTGTCACATTATAGGGCTCACGCTTTCTATGCCTTCACTTATGAGTTCAGTGTTTCTCCTTCGAGAGTTTCCAGTGATTCATTACAACAGGGTCATATTTAGGATTCACTTCTTTTAAACACACTTCTAGTAGACATATCATGGTTGTTTGTAGAGTCTCACATATCAAATCTTGATGAAACCTTTGAGGATCTCATATTTCTATTTGATGATAGTATACATTCACCTGCTTTTACTATACAGTTTAGAGAGGCTTCACATAGGGCTTCTAGTGAATCTTCACATGACATCTCGTGGGATTTTCTTTGTGGACATGCGGCATGCATTGACATTCCACATCCATACATCAATTCTTTGGATCATGTTCTTCATTAGTCTTCACATGATTTTGAGAGGTCACTTGTTCTAGTTAGGCTTGAGCTTCCTGATTTGATTGTGACTCATTTCAACATCAGCATGACGACATTTGAGCAGTATTCTGAGATAGGATACATCATGAGACTTACCACCTCACCTTTCTTCTTTGAGAATTCACCATTGGAGTTGTGTCTTACTAAGGGGAGAAACATCATTTTCCACAAATAGATCATTTTTAGCATTCATACATGTGCATTCTCTTTTGGCATAGAGGCTCCTTAATTGTGGAGGGCTACATAGTCTCTTTTACTCTCCTATGGGGGGTTCATATATGCATCATCACAGTTACAGTGACATCTTTCCAATCTTGGTGCAGAGTTATCATCTTCAAGGAGGCTTCCTAGTCTTCTTCATTTTCTTTTCACTCTTTTGGAGCAATGTTTTTCCCCACATGGTTTTCCTCCTTTCTCTTCTTGATGAGAGATTACATTGTACATGGGTACCTGATCAGGCCTAGAACTTGTTAGGACCCATCTTCTTTTCTCACCTAAGATTTTCTTAAGCTCGCTTAGTTGACTATATTTAGCTATGCAAAAATTTAGGTGTATTTATGTTTTAATTTACACGTCTATGTTTAAAACATGTGTCAAACTCAACTTATCCTAAGTTAAGTAGTTGCATTTTTTCATTTCTCTGTAAGTTACACTTAGCGGGTGTTGGTGTAATTAAATATTTAATTACACTTTATTAAGTTGACTTAGGGATAATTTTACTCTTAGATTATTCTTAAGTCATATTAGGGTTTTCTAACTTGCAAATATAAAAGCAAGTTCTCACATGTAATTCATAATCCAATTCATTAATTGCATCGATATTTTGCAATTGCTCTCCTCTATGCTTTGTTTCCTTGTAGAAGGTTAATCCTAGGTTTTACAAGTGATCTTGGCGGCTTGTCTCAATTAGTGACTCTCACACCAAATGATTCAAGAATAAAGAAAATACATCCACATAATGTTTGACTCGATGAAACAACTTCACCTCAAGGAGATGATATCAATGAAGACTTGTAGAAGAAGAAGGTGAGGTAGCCATATCTATGGAGGACTCCAAAACTCAAGTTGGAGACTTCAACCCTTCTCCAGATCATACAAAAGGCTTCACAAACCCTAGGAAGAGCAAGATAGACTCAAAATCTTGACTCCTAATCTTCACAACATATCTCCAAGATAACAAAGATCCAAATCTTTGATCAGCTTCAACACTTTACAAAGCTTCAATATAAATCATAGGAGAATTTTAGCATAACAAGATTGCACAATAGTTGTGTGTGACAAAATGATTTTGAGTTCTCTTTAAATATCCAACCATAAAAATGAAATAAATTGAAATACAAATAAGACATTGCACGGGAAAGAAATTTTTGAATTTAGAATCCTGAAGCACACAACATAAGATGACACCAAAACAAAAGTTGGGTCCTAAGGAATAAGGAAGGACTAGGATGGTTGGCACTCAAGTCTAGCCCCCAAATTTCACTCTAGATTATGCTCAAGGCTGCCCTAAATGTCTGGAATCCATAGTTTCTTTCTTGGTTTTATCAGAAATTACTCTAAAACATGACATTTTCTCAAAGCAATATACATTAATTAGGTTCTAAATAGGTCCAATGATGAAAGGAGTTGAGGGACACCGAAGGGAAGGAGATAAACTTAGTGAAATTGTGTTAATCCATGCAAGAGTGCAATTTATGGCATAATATTTAGCCCCCACTTTAGTGGCCATATGACACTACGTGCATATGACACTAAAGGAAAATAAATACTATAGAGGAAGTTGAACATTTCCAAGTGAGAGGAAGAAGCCCCCAATCTACAATCCTACAAGATTACAAAGGTTAGGAACTACAACTTGCAAAGAAAGATATGTTAGATCAAATTAACTTGCAAACAAAAAATGAATGTGTCAGTCATAAACACTAAAGGGGTGAGATATGATACATCATTAGGGTGGAAAACATGGGAGATATATGCCCCCTTGCTTGCTTAGTCAGAAAAGGAGAAATAAGGTGGTAATCTTCGACATGCGGATTTCAGAGAAAACTTGATGAAAGATGCTTCGGTAAGGTTACTTTTGCAAATAATATTGAGACATGAAGTATTGAGTTAGATCAAGGGAAGAACTAGGAATCCAATGCATTAGATGTTGTAAAATCTAATTTTGGTACCCCAAGATAAGTGTAGTTTGAATAGTGTTGCACACTTTTGCACCCAGATAGTGAAAGGAAATTCTCATCCATTTACTATAAGTAAAGGGAGTTTCACTCTTCACCATTCAATTGTCACTTTCATTTGTAGACAATAGAAGGAGAAGGAGAGAGAGCTACCATACCAAGCTAACAACGTTATCAGGCCCTGAGGTTGGATGAACTACAACACCGAGTAGTAGGGAGGCGGGACAAGCAGGAGGTAGGTCTCTTGACTTCGCATATTTCATTAGCCCTTTCATTTTTTATGAATTTTCTATTGAAAAGAGACACTACTAGGCATGATAAGTGTTGTCATTGATGGAAACTAAGTCTCTACTACATATCCGCATTGCATAATTTGCCCATACCAGAAATCATATTGAAGATTTGTCTAAGTCTGGGAAGTCAAGAACAGAGTGTGTGACAGGGTCCGATATCTTGGTCTAGATCTCTCCGGTGGTAAATCATAGTTTGCTGCAGATCTGAGGGAGTCATAATCATTGTCAAAATAATCTAAAACTAGAGTTTTGGCCTCCGGTGATGAATGATTCAAAAGTTATAGCATCTGTGTATAAGGTTAACAGTTTGATAGAGCAGATAGAAGAAGAACATGCCGACCTTGTAAATGATCTTGGTTCTAGATGTATGGAAGTTATTGATTGGGAAATTAGTGATGACTAGTGATAGTGGCTGATCTAATTAATTATTTGTGAGTGCAAGTTTTGGTCCACGTCTCAAGTTATGCATGGATCTAGCCGACAAAGCAAAATATTCAGTAAAATTCCAAATGTTCTTGAAGCCGACTGGAAAGTGATTGAAGATCAAGATACAGATATATATAGCTGATGGATTAGATGATTTTTGGTGTGGTGTCATGACTATGGAATAAGTGTGAAAAAGATAGAGATCCAAGGTTTAGATGATAGCAGAGCAGTAAAGAGGGAAGAGTAAGGATGAAGTGTATCAAGTTAGTATTATGTGCTTAACTAGAACTGAATCCTTGTATTGGTAGATGCTAATTATCAGTTTAGACTTATTCTAATTCTCTTTCTGTAGGCAGTGAGCCTCCCTTTGAGTGGTGAGCTCTTGGTAGTGTGCCCGAATGCGTGTACATTCCCCATTGTAATACTATTAACAAAGTATAATCTTTGTGGGTTAATCCCCACCGTGGTTTTTCCCTTAACTAGGTTTCCATGTCAAAAATCTTGGTGTCAAGTGTGTGATTTATGCTTCTGCTCATCTGTTATTGATTCATGCTTTAATATTTATTTGATTGTAAGTTGTAAAAGAAGTTTAAAGGTAGAAAAGTTTAAACTGTGTCACAATTGATTCACCCCCCATCTCAGTTGTCTGGACTAATTGCAACAATTGGTATCAGAGTGAGGTTCCTTTGAGAAGCCTAACAGCTTAAGGAAAGATCTTGGAAGGAGTTTTAATGGGTTCACTCAAAGATCAACTTCAGTTGGCCCTAGAAAATCTTGTTCAGTCTAAAGAAGAAATTAGTAATTTGAGAGGTGAATTTATAGATGCTGATGATACCATTGAAATGTTAAAAGATAAATTAAAGAAATCTATGGAAAGGAAAAAGGAGCTACTTCTATAGTTATCCAGTTTAACTGAAGAAAATGGCATGAATGAAGCTTTGGAAGAAAAGACAAAGGAATGTAAGAAGCTGTCAAAAGAAGTTGTTCTAAAAATTAAGATGGAATCTAGGGTGATGAGGCAAACGAAAGAAATTGAAGATAGGAAGAAAATTGAAGAAGACTTGAATCAAAACCTAAAAGAAAGAACCGACAAATGCTGCAAATTAGATAGAATAGCTGGCCATCTAGAATATGATCTACAAGAAAGCAGAGACAATGAGAGAGAACTTGAAATTCAAATTGTCATTCTCAGACATCACCTAGAAGTTACAAATGAATACAAGGAAAAGTTCAAGATAAGCTTAGCTAAACTTGAAGCACTACTTGAAGGACAAAAAAAGGTTGATGACAAGCATGGTCTTGGATATGAGAAAGGTGAAAGCTTTGGATCCAAACAAAGGAATTTTCAACCAAGGAATGGGAAAAATAGACCTAGAAGACCTCCGGTAAGACAACCTAATGCTCAAAGATATCCATCATTCGATGGAAATTGTTTCAAGTGCAATAAATTTGGTCACAAGGCTAATCATTGGAGAAGAAAAGTAAATCAAAGTGATCCATCCTTTTCCAATCAATGCTTCAAATGCAAGAGGTATGGTCATAAATCTAATGAATGTAGAAGTGTGATAATGATTGACTCAAATGGCAATTCTTTCAATGACTATTGTTTTGCTTGCAATGGATTTGGACACATGGCTAACTAGTGCAGATCAAGAGGAAATCAAGTATGTAAGTGAAGAAATGTTGTGCACTTTAAATGTAATATATCTGGTCATACTGCAAGACTCTACAGAAATAGGTTTAATGAAAGAAGGGGTCTGGTAAACAAAAAATTGAATGAGTAGAGACAAGACAAAGGCAAAGAAATTGATGTGAATGAGATCCAGAATGAAATGAGCAAGACATGAGACAAGAAAACAACTATGAACAATAGCAGTGGGTCCACACCAGAACTCGGTACTAGTAATTCCTTCGAGACTTGAATTGAGAGCTTTGGCTCAGGGGGAGCTGCAATGAAAATCAAATTCCCCTAGCCAGTAAGTGAGTGTCTAAATCTAGCATAGTGAGAAAAGAGATCTTGGATTGTTGCAGATCATTTGGAAGGATTTTCAAAAGAAAAGAGGTGGATATGGCAAATTACGGAGTGATATATGAGAAACTACCCAAAGAAACAGAGTAATCAAATGTGTTAGGGCAGAGCATTTATTACAAAGGCAAATTGGGTGCTACGGAGAATAAAAAGGTAATTCTCTCCTCATTTCAAGCACTTTGCATCAGAAGAAAGCAACTAGTGAAGAAGTGAACAAGCCCAGTGTCGTGAATTGTCAAAAGGTTACAGGTGCAAAAAGGATTTCTGAGCAAAACCCTAATCTGTGAAACAAGGTATTTTTGGTTCTTGTGAATCTACTTGAATTTTCAATATCTAAAAATGGCTACACCTCTAGTTGTTGACATCACGAGAGGCCTCACCCAAAATTTAAGAAACATCCCCACAAATTTGTTGAAATTAAGTCGTTAGGTGCATTTTCTGGTGGTCCGTTTGGAGTTTTACATGTTGAAGACATTAGGGTATACACTCATTGCAACGTAGAAGAATTTGGAAATCTGAAACTGTTGGAATTGTTTGAGAGCCATCTTAAGGATGATAATTACCAACTACCTGAATTTGAAGCCCTAGAAAGGAAACATTTTCTGCAAGTAATTGAATTTTTGTCATTTGATGAGAGTGAATGGGTTCATTATGTGTTGAGCTGAATGCATGATGAATCTATATGGCTGCTGAAACCATTTAAGATCACCAAGGATGTTATTAAGATTATGACTGGACTGAACTCAACTGGTGGATTACCTACATTGAAATATGTGAAAAATGAAACTGTTACAGAAGCAGCTGGTGTAAAGTATGATAAGAGAGCAATGACAATTAATGACATCATAGAACCAAATGTCAAGTTTGCCTTTATGGTCATTAGATACAAGATCTATCACTCTAATAGGGATAATTCAGTCTCTGGAACTACAATACATGTAGCCTATCAAATGTTGAAGGAGAATACTGATTATGATCTTTGTGGGTTGCTTCAAAGCCAGATGATTGAGAAAAGTCAGCTGATTGAGAACCTAAGAAAAATAAAGAAAGATAAGAAGAATACTTTCAAATATGGTTCTCTGGTTATCTGTCTATTTTTCTATTTCATGAATGAAGTGCCTAGAGTTCCAGGTGTGCATTAGACAACTGATAGATCAGTAGCATGGAAAATAAGAGATCACCTACTTAGCCTTGGTGATGCCCAAGCTCAAAAGATAGCTATTTGGGGTTACTTCAAAAACTTACAGAGTTTGATGCATGCAAGAGAGAGAATCCCTAAGTCAGTTGTAGAAAAGTATGAGAATGAGATATGTTTCATGGTTGACACTAATCAATGTCTGATGGAGGCTATAGAACCAAGAACAGTATGGATAATGCCAATGGGTTATGAGGTGGATGAGAGAGTTCTAGACATGTATGCTCAACATCTTTTGAGCAAACCTAAAGACACCTCTGTGGAAAGGTTTGGAACATACAAGGAACTAAGTATAAAGTTGCATGTGGAACTTAGTCAGCCGGAAACAAAAAGAAAAGTGTAGAAGAAACTAGAGAGGTATGCAAAAAGAATTGGGATTACAAAAGAAGTAGTAAGAAAGAATAGAGAAAGGATTGAAAAGATGAAGAAAAGCACTTAGTAGACTCTAGAGGAAAAAGAAGAAAGTGAGCCAGCAGCTACTCCAGAAGTCCCACCAAGCTCCTCAAGGAAGACAAGGAGTTTTGTAACTATTGCTGAGCAACTCAAGTCTACTTCCACTAAGAAACCGAAAGCCACTCCATCCAGTGAAGGAGGAAAGAGAAAGAAAACCAAGGCCACAAGAACCCACAAGAGCACAAAAGATGATGAAGAGACAGAGACTGATGAAGAAGTTAAAGAAATAAGATCCAAGAAAGCTAGGACTTCAAAGGCTTCTGAAGACCAGCCTTCCAAAAGCAATAAAGCTAGTAAAAGGCAAGAAACTGGTAAGGTTGCTATGACTATTAATGAAATTGTAAGAACAATCACTATTCATTGAAATTTAAAGCTTATCAGAGTTTACTATGATAATTTTGATCAAGCAAATAAGAAAATCTTGGAAGATGCCACCATCATGTATTTGAATAAATTCAATAGAGCCCTATTGTAAATTTTACAAGAACTTCTTAAAAGTTTAAGAAAAATATTGGAAATGAGGAAAGAAGCAGCCAAGGCTAAAGATCTAGAACTCAGAGAGTATGTCCTCTCCACTTTGTGTCCTGTAATGACTAGAAAAGAAGTAGATAAAATCCTTAAAGAAGTTAAGGAGAAATTCAGAAGCAAGATCCGGATGAACAAGCTAATGCTTGGTGAAACTGAGGAAATTGCAAAAGAAACAGAGGAAATTTTGAGAAAGGCCCTAGAAAAAGATAAATATTATATTATTTCAGAGAAACAAGTTGAAGAAGACAATCCTCTAGTTTCAGAACAAGATGCTCCAGAAGAAGAGATTAACAAGGGAATTGATTATCAAGGTGTTAATTTAGATCCTCCGGAACAAACCTATAAGGAGACAGATGATGGGATTGATTCATCAATTCTGAAAGTTGAAAAAGTAAGCATCAGTGGGAAACAAACTGAAGTTGATAACTCCTCAACTTTGGAAGAGGAGCAATTAAACAAAGAAGACTCAGAGATGATGCTCAAAACTAATGATGTTGGAGATATTCCTTCTCCACCTGATCAATCTAGAAAAGAAGATGATGTTGCTACTATACAAAGCCCTCCGGATCAGACTGAAAGTGGTGAAGACAAGGAGAAGATTCCTCCTGCAGATAATATGGAAAATGGTGAAGCAGAAAAGGAGAAAGAAAAGGGTATTGAAGACAAAGTAGAAGAAGAAGATTGTGCAAATGTTGATGCATCTACAGATGCCGAGAAATCTCAGGAACAAAAAGGTGGTCTAGAAATTGTTACAAGAGACACTATAGATGCAGTGAAAAGTCTTCTGGATAAAGAGATGCTTGAGTTTGACGAGCCTGAACTACTCCAAGGACCAATTAATGTAGATGCTCTCTCTTTGGTACAAATGATGAAGATTGCATCCTTCACTCAAGCCAAGGCTAGAGAGAAGTTAAAATCTCACACGGAGGAAAGTGAACTATTAGGGCTTGCAACCAGAGTCTTGGAGAAGTTATTGCCAACTTGCCAAAAGAGTCCATTGGATTACTTGTCCAGCCACCAGAATAATCTTGTAAATGTTGTAAGTACACATTTTTAGTCTTGTGAAAAATCTGTGAAGGTGAAAGTCCAGAAGGAATTTTTCCAGATAATAAATTTAGTGAAGTAATGAGTCTAATAGGAAATGATAGGATATACTTGACATTAGCATAAAGAGTATTCAAAATTCTCTAAATGATTGAAGTGATATGTACAAATTCTATCTATCATGGCCCAAAGTTAGTAAGGATATTGAGAAGAAGATAAAGGAGCAAGAACAGAAATTGTCAAATCTTGATCAAAATTTTGACCCTCTAACAGTTTCGCCTATAAGTCAGGAATGTCAAGCAATCAACTTGATAGATGAGATAAAGAGGCTTGTTAAAGAAAAAGGTAACATTATGAAGAGAATGTGTGAGCTCCAGGGATTGATTGCCCCCAAGTTAGAAACCATGTTCAATGCCTTATCAGAAGCTCAGACTGCACTTCAGACAAGTAATCCTCTAGATCTGACAAAGGCAGAAGCATATGCATTTTTGTTGAGTGGACACATTTCAATTTTGTATGGTATGAAGAGAAGTTGGGCCACCAAATTTGTACAGTTAAAGAGTACATTTGCAGATATCCTTAAATATATGTAAATATAACATATGGATTGTTTGTACATATGCGGCACTATATACAATTTTTTTGAGAATTTTGGCTTGTGGACCCCATCCTTTGCCATTGATGTAAAAGGAGGAGTGAAGAGCAGTGAAAAATGAGGAATCCAGCAAAGGGGGGGTACCAGAAAGCAATGTGAACAACAGTATGAAGCACAAGCAAAGGGGGAGTTATTCTAACACTTAGTCATTTTTCACCAAGTGTTGCCATCAATGCCAAAGGGGGAGATTGTTGGCAAGAGACACTGCTAGGTATGATAAGTGTTGTCATTGATGGCAACTAAGTCTCTACTACACATCCACATTACATAATTTGCCCATACCAAAAATTAGATTGAAGATTTGTCTAAGTCCAAGAAGTCAAGAACAGAGTGTGTGACGGGGTTCGGTATCTTGGTCCAGATCTATTTGGTGGTAAATCATAGTTTTTTTTAGATCTGAAGGAGTCATAATCACTGTCAGAATAATCTAAAACCAGAGTTTTGGCCTCCAGTGATGAAGGATTCAAAAGTTATAGCATTTGTGTATCGGGTTAACAGTTTGACAAAGCAGACAAAAGAAGAACAGGCCAACCTTGTAAATGATCTTGGTTCTAGATGTATGGAAGTTGTTGATTGGGAAATTAGTGATGACTAGTGATAGTGGCTGACCTGATTGATGATTTGTGAGTTCATGTTTTGGTCCATGTCTCAAGTTATGCATGGATCTACCCAACAGAGCAAAGTATTCAATAAAGTTCCAAATGTTCTTGAAGCCAACTAGAAAGTGATTGGAGATCAAGATGTGGATATATATAGCCAATGGATTTGGATGATTTTTCGTGTGGTGTTGTATCTATGGAATAACTGCGAAAAAGATAGAGATCCACAATAAGCAGGTTAGAGTAAGGATGAAGTGTATCAAGTCAGTATTATGTGCTTAACCAGAATTGAATCCTTTGATTGGTAGATGCTAATTATTAGTTCAAACTTATTGTAATTCTCTTTCTGTAGGCAGTGAGCCACCCTTTGAGCAATGAGCTCTTGGCAGTGAGCCCGAATGCATGTGTATTCCCCATTGTAATACTTTTAACAGAGTATAATCTTTGTGGGTTAATCGCCACTATGGTTTTTCCCTTAACCAGGTTTCCATGTCAAAAATCTTGGTGTCAAGTGTGTGATTTATCCTTATGCTCATGTGTTATTGATTCATGCTTTAATATTTATTTGATTGTAAGTTGTAAAATAAGTTTAAAGGCAGAAAAGTTTAAACTGTGTGACAACTGATTCACCCCCCCCTCAGTTGTCTGAACTAATTCCAACATTTTCCTCATTTTTAGTGCTTTCTAGGTCATTTCTAGACAAGCATACTAGATGGGGTGCCCAACTCCTTCTGGGGCACCCTAGTCCAAACTCGGTGACCAAGTCCTCCTAGGGTGCCTAGGTCTTCTTGGGGCACCCATGCCCTGAGTAGGTCATGGGTCTAGGGGACTAGGTAGGATTTTATGCTTGTTGTGATGTGATTGATCTTTGATTTGAGATTTCTAATTTAGGTTGTTTTTGTATGATTGATAGGACATCCCTCGCATGCGGGAGCATACTGATGGTCATCTCCTGACATTGTTGTAGAGCCAAGAAGGTACATTATTTGATGCAAATAGGGGTCTCCTACAGGATGTGGGCGTGTGGTGGGTGTTCACTATTCCCACGATGAGATTCCATAGTAGTATTTTAATTGCCGTGATGGAGCGATGGGATGCAGACACATCTACATTCCATCTCCCTATAAGAGAGTTGCCAATTATGCTCGAGGAAGTGTACCATATCCTTCATCTTCTAGTATGAGGCTTGATAGTGTTGGTCGTAGAGCAACACTTTGAGGAGTACACTCGTGGGAGCCACATTAAGTACCTGGATCATGTTGTTATGCCTCTCGTATGGGGACACATCATTCTTTGATGGATGGAGCAAGGTTATGTGGACATACCACTTGTCTATTGCATCTTAATTGGTACCATTGCACTGGCAGTTACACCAGATGGATAGCGCGTTCACCTCCATGGGGGCCTTATCCATGCTATCAGAGCAATGGAGGATGAGAGGATGGTCTATATATAGGGACGTAGCATGCTTGTGCACCTTAATCAGGACTTAGGTCGGTATGTTCATTATGAGATGTAGGGGCTTATGATATGTACCCTATTGTAGGTTTGGTTGTTTGAGTACTGTTGATGCATAAATCTGTGGGTGTAATCCAGCAGCAACATTGGAAGTTCTGAGACATGGGAATGCTTCTCAGAAACAACCTCCAGGTTTTAAGGAAGCTAGCTCTTCCATTCTTCAATGGGGTTTGAGAAAAAGGTTAGAAAGAAAACCAAGATTGTAGAAAACAAAAGCCTAATCTATGGCGATCCGCCGGATTTAAACCTTAGTTTGCATAGTGTCTAACTTTGAATGATTTGACTGGAATTAAAGAGCATCAATCCATAATTAAGACTCAATTTAAGAACATATTAAATAGAGGCAGAGAAATAGAGAAATCAAAAGCAAGAAATAGAGATATCCAAGTATACATAGAACACCATCTCATTATTTGAATGATCTGTTACAGAGGCAAAAGTCGCTGCACAAAATGACTGTTACATTCTCATAAAGAAATAACTACAAAGGCAAAAAGAAAGAAAATCTACTATTGCTCCAAACTCTGATCTGTAGAAATGTAGAACTCACTTTATGTGACCAGGATCTGCCCATTTATAGCCCCAAAAATCCAACAAATTCTCAACTGTCTCTCTGACAACCTATGACTGACTCTCCACAAATTCTGGCATAATATCTGGCACAAATCAATTATTTGAAACTGAACTGTGGCTTTCTATTTTTCCTATGGCTGTATCTGGCACTAAAAAAATGCATCTCTGTGTCATGAAAGAAAACTCCTGCCGCCACTGATTCATATTTCTTGCCTGTAGCTTACTCATGAAAAATGAAAGTGGTTGCTCATCTTTTAGGGTTACATCATTTTAACTCCCATGAGTTAAAAGTTTCTTATTTCATAAAGCATTATTTTACAAGCAGAGGGACCCACCATTTAAAATGAGAGGCTATATAAAATATTCTCTTAAAACTTACATCTCCCGTGAGCTTAGAATATGAGAAACTTATATTTAATAAATTTTACTTATTAAAGGGAGGGCACACATCATTTGTTGTATTAATAAAAGACTCTTCTCTTATAAAATTTTGTAACATTTGCATTTAATGAAGTGAAGCATTTGTATCTCCTGTGCGCAGACTCCACCACATGGCTCCTTCCGCTTCATTCTTGATTTCCTTTCTACAGCTTCAGCCACGTGCTCACCTCCGCATTACTCTAAGTTACTTCTTCATTGCCGCAGGTACTGACATTTGGTGTTCTACGCACCATTCTTGCTAGGACATTTATACCTGCACCAGTTATAAACTGATAGAAACTCCTTGGATGTTGATGATGCTACCATCCATACTATATTGTTGGGACATTTCTTAACTGTGTGCTATGCTACATATGACGTGCCATTATGTATGATTCTACAGCATCTTATATTACTCATACTGGCCTACACCTTATATTTGTTTCAGATGTAAATGGCCAAGCCTTAGCTCTTGAAATGCTTGTGCCACCCTTCAACTGTAGTCCATTCTTAACATGGCTGCGTGAATTTTGATATGCTGAGCTATTTTGGTAACTTGTGGCACCTCTGGTAGTGTCTCCTCCTCAAAATTTGTTGTGAGAATGATGAGGTAGCCTCAATACTGATGTGCCATATTAGGGATGCCGTGATTGTCAATCATTAGATCTTCCATTACTAAGCTTCACTTGATATTGATGATGCTATAGTGGATGGTGCCACCATACGCTAGAAGGGTAGTTTGATACTCTTAGGCCGACCCTTATGGTATCTTACAAAAATACTTTCCATCATTCATGATTCTTCCTTACCCTTGAATTCGTACCTGTGGCTTCTAAATCTATGCCTAATGACTCGGCAGCTTCATTAAAAGACCCTAAGGATCGTGGCTTGAAAAAAGGTTTTACACCACTCACTTGGACCTTGGAGTTGAGAAAAGAATCTAAGGGACTTGATGTGTGGGATACCTAGCTTGCTATTTGATGTGGTAGTCTCCTCAATTGACATCAGCGATTAAGGTTCAAGTATTTGAGCTTGGTGATGTTTTCCTCTGTCTCAGATCCTTAAATGATAAATCAAGATATTCTAGGTTTATGAGGTGCTTAAAAAGATCTGGAAACACCTTTAAACTAGAGCAACTTAAATCTAAATACCAGAGATGTGTTAAATCCCCACAAGCAGCAGGCAGTGCAGATGAGCATAAATACCATAGTAATTCCAATTGTTCTAGCGACTGGGGACTGCAAAAAATTCATCTGAAAGACCCCTAAGCCCATAGCCAGTGCAGGGAATTATCTTCTTCAAATGCATAAGATGCCCTATTAAGTTAGGAAACTTTTGGAAACCACGGTTGTCACTAATTTTCAACTATATTAATATAGAATAGGCCACCTTCCTCTAAACTGCCATGACTTTGACCTCTTTAGCATACTGAACAACCTTTGGATTTATAGGTAATGCCTTTATAACCACATCATATTTGAATGGCCGAGCTCTACTCCAATAACCTAGGCCATTACGGGGGTCAGACTCTTAGTGACATAGAAATTAGATTTTTATCAAAATTACACAAAACCTCTCTGAAACTTATTGACCTATTTTAACCCTAAATCCATCTCTTGAATCCACGTGTTTTGAAACTTGCAATGATATCAAAAATTTTGAAATGATATGCAAAATTGTACAATAGTTCCTGGTGACTTGCAGGGAAAATGGGCCTGCCCATTTTGAATTCCAATATCTCTGGTTCTACAAATTAGTGCCTTATCAATTGGGAAATAGAGTCATTATACTAAAACTTAAACATTCACAAAACTAACCAATATCTGTGGCACTAGGCCAATAGAAGCTGCCCAGAAACATTACTGAGGCTAAGACTAAAGCACTGCTGGCTAAAAACACACTCTGTAACTAATAGACCACTGAAACAAATTAGTGACAACTAGCTATACTGATATTCTACAACTGAGATTAGCTAAAACAAATTGGTGACAATTTACATAGAAGACAGAACTGACTTCCCTCCTTTCTGCTTTGCAGCTGAGACTTATTGAAAACAAAACTAACTGAAGCTGAAACTAAGGCTACTGCTGTAGCTTATTCTAAAATTTGAAGCCAAATTACTAACAATTAAAACATATATGAACATGTCCATTCACTGGAACAACAAAATAGCTTCCATGTCTAATTATGTTGCTCCAATTTATCCACATCAAACTAAAAATGAACTAGATAAACTGTATGAAGAAATACAGTAATATTTTGTACCTTTTTACTTCTCTATACTCAAGAGATTCTTTCTATACTTCAAAACACCAGTTAGGCTGACCTGCATTCTGTTCTTGTTTCAGCAGAGGGCAGGGAGGGAGATTCAGGCATTGGAGTTCATCTTTCTGATTGCATTTGAAAATTTCTGCCCGTAATACTTCTTTAGTGACCACTCTTTCTAACTCTTCAACAGGTTTATAACTCATAATAGTGCCAAAAACTGGTGCACATGTAACAGAGCTGCCCATTAGAACTTTAAACCTGATTGGGGTCCCTTCGTGAAAGAAGAAAGGAAAAGAATGCAACTTAGCTTGTGACATTGTGTGTGACCCTGTACTATGGCAAATGTCTCTCCGAATCTCATCATCTTGTAGAGGTGAAACTTCATCAAGAAGAAGATAATAACCATTTGCTAAAATAGTAAATAAATCAAGTCTTGAATCTTCCTCTGTTTCAATAGTTTCTCCATGATTTGCTACAAAACTTACAAATGAACCTTGTACTTTCTCAATTGCAAGATCTTCCTCATTTATTAGCTGATAGCCTTGCTGCAAAAGTGAGAATAAATCCTCATCATGCCCCAAATGTTGCTCATGTATCTCTGTGTCTTCTTCCTGCAGGTGTGAAACTTCATTGTAGTAATAAAGACACTCATCCTTTGAAGATTCTGGCATCATGTCATTTGTAACCCCCTCAAAATTAGGCACAGACTATTCACAACTGTTTACCCAGTACTTTTAAGCTTCAAAGCCTTTCATAGAGTACTTTTCAGCTTCAAGAAACATCACCTCATACTCAACTTCTAAATCTTTTTCATAACTTGATAGAAACTTTGAATCACATGTTGCCACAGGTGCTTGATGCTCAAGATCAGAAAGACACACTGAATAGATAGGGACCACCTCTATTCTTGTAATCTGATCATTGAAACCCGATGCCTCCTTTATATCAAAATGACAAAGAACCTGGTCTATAGCTTCTATGGGTTGATTTGTAACTTCAGAACCTTGTGATACATGATTTTGAAAATTATTGGGTCTTTTCTGGCTATATCCAGTTTATTGTTCATAAGAATTTTGAGGTATTAAACATAGATCAGCATGGTATAGGTTTTGACCTTTTAACTCATTGATCTCATGGGAGAGGGTTTTAATTAGTTGTTTCACATCACTCATCTCCTCATGATTTGGCAAATCAGCAGGGAGGGTGGGTGGACTAAAATTTGTATGCATCTGGTTACAAGAAAGAACCTGAGATAAGGTATTTGCATGAGGTATCAGTGGTTTTAAGGGTAGAGGAGGCAGTTTACCAGACAATATGAGGCTACTTTTAGCCTTAATGGCAAGATCATATGATTGAGGAAGAGTTTCACCTCCTAGGGATTGTATCATGATAGAGATCTCAGGGTCTAAATCCTTTAAATAATACAAGAAAGCAAAGACTAGAGGGGGCCTCATGTCTATAGAATTTTTTTTCCATACCTTGTCAAATATTGAATTGAAATCATGTATGGGCTCCATGGGATGCCTCTTGATTGTAATCAAGTTATGGGTGAGAGTGTTGACATTTGTCCAATCTTTGAACTGATTGTAGATGAGCCCACCAAGTTGATCCCATCCAGTGATCGAACTAGGCTACAAACTTCTATACCATTCTTTTGCTTTGTCCTTGAGGGAAGATGCAAGCAACAAGAGAGCATGATTCTCAGTCATGACATTATGAACAGAGCATAGATTTGCAACATCTTGAATGTTATCTGCAGGGCAAACAGAGCCATCTCCAAGAAAGTAAGGCAATGCCTTCCAGGCTATGTCAGGAACATGACCCTGCTACTGAAGAACAAGAGGACTTGAATCTCAGGCTATAAAAGGTAGATCTTTGATTATATTCAGATGCACATAGATACTGTAAGGACACAACTCATCCTAAACTGAATAATACTGAACTCTAAATTCAAAAATACTGAGGAATAATTTTTTTTATTTAACAGATGCAGGAAATGAGAAATTTTTCTAAGAAGTGCTAAATGCATGTTACAAAGTTGGGATGACTTGAATTTAGTTTTCTAAAACCATCAAGTCCTAAAGGATCAAAAATTTTAAATCTAGTGAGGAGGGAGTATGGTATGCAAGATAACCTATAAGAACAATGGATCACACATACCTTAAGTTCTTTGTTATGTCCTGCATTCACTTCTGACAACTTGCTTTCTTCCCAGTGACCATATCCTTATCATCTGCACAAAATTAACTAGACAATCTCTTGTTAACGAGAATCAGAAATTACTACACAGAAACTATAAAAGAATACCCTACACCCAGGGGACCTGACTACTGGGGGCATCCTTCGCCGTCCAGACTACCTACATACCCTGTATCCACAGGATCAAGGCCCCCTCCTTCGGATGTGACTAACACGGGGAATGCGAATATGTAGTTCTGTTTTGCACTATGTTTGGTGTAACTGTGAGCGGGTACCCAGCCCTTTCTAGGGTTATTCCCTGCCCCAGACAGTTCTTTGTCGGCTGCCACCCACACGGTGAAATAGGGACAGAAGTTAGTCCACTACCACAAACACCTAAAGGGGTGTTTGTCAGTTAGTCCTAGTGTGGAGGAATCCCTATAAGGTGTCTACCCATGAAATCTAATTTACTCCCCCAAGCTAAATTAGGTAACATTCCTGATCCCCTAGTACTTTCATCATGATCTGTGAGGGCAAGGTGAAAGAACACGATAGAAAGCATTTCTTGATCGGCCTAGTTGCCCTATCTAACATTTCACATGTGCTTCCCAATCTATACTCACATTTTAGTAAGTCTCATTTTCTGTTAGTATGCTTGAATTATTTTCCAAATGAGCATCATGGTAATCATTATTTCAATAGACTCATCCTCTCTTTTTACTTAATCTTCTTAATGTGATATCCGAGGAGATTTTCCCTTCCTGTGGACTTAACTTTGACATGTTCCTTATTACTCCCCGATGATTTAGAGGGATGGTGCCTAGACGTCATTGTTGCAGCTATGTTAGGTGCAAGGTACTTGGTTCAACGTGGCGGCATTACCCGTAAACATGACATAGAGGTACCATAAAAACTAAACACTGTGATTTGGTTGAGTTTGGACGTTGATTTATAAGGCTGACCTAACTAAATTGAAAGAACTTGCATAAGGAAAAGATACTAGTTTATAGGACATTAATGGGAACAATTAGCTTGAGCAAGTATAATATATAGAACAATATCAACATAATAGTACAGATACAAAACTAATAATGTTAAGACCACTCATAAAATTAGGTTTAACTAATAAATTTGTTCTTCAAATACAATTCCAAATACAATATGAACAAATTCTGAATAATCCTTGGGAAGCAATATGACCTTTAATGAACAGATAAACTTAACAAGCTTGCTAATTCATAATTAAGATACTATCTATATAATTTTATATTATGAAAAGAGTGTTATTGACCAAGGCAGCTCAAGCAAATTTTATATTTAATACTTAGAATTCTAATCCACAATAATAATGCTTATCTAATTCTTAGGATTCTTCTAACAATTTATAGAGTAGAAACAAGATTCAACCATGCAGCACAAACCAAATTATTCACTCATACTTTCACATTCCCGATTATTCATGAAAATAATTCAAGTTATTCGTAATCATAAACTGGAAGGATACTTAAGCTTTCAATCTAAGATGATATGATAATTAATTGGTCTATTATTCAATCAAAAAAAAAAATGACATGTTAAAGATGAAATGATTTAAATATGGAACCTGTTTGTGAGAAAGATGCTATTAAGATTTGAATGCATCTTAGGTTCCCCTACTCATGATTATAGAAAAGGAGGTTATCCCAAATTATAGGGATATGATTAAATAGCAACATTGAAACAATAGTTTTCAAGGGTCAAGTCAAAGGGAACTTTTACATGGTATCATACTTTACCGATGCTATTTGTGTGACCATGAGATTTCCTCCTCCCCTTACAAATTAGAGACTCACTCTACAATCTCACTACACATTACTTTTAGAGAGCTCCATGACAATAATTATGATAGTGTAATTGTAGTAGTAAGTGTACCCTATAGCATAATAGAATTCACAAGAAACACATGGTTCATATGCACTTGATGCTAGCAGATAACTCAAAGCTATATTCAAAGAAAACTTTCATACAAGTTGAAAGTACAATAATTGACTCCCACATTATTTCGAAGGATGTGCTTCCATAGGTAGCTACGTATGAAATATATTTTCAATGCTCTGATTCATTACATCAATATTAAGTAAAAGATAGGGAGAATTCTATCTAACCTATTAAAGCTCATAGGTGAAAATTACAATTTCATGTCAATCCCTACAATTGGTAACATGATTAAGTTATTTACTTTTGATCAGACACCTCAAAGATGTTATGATACTAAAGGGAGGACAAAGTAATAATTCCTCATTTAGAAAAAGGTTAAAAATCTCACATCTAGATAATGATGAGAAGCCCCTAGATGATAGGTACAATAGATAAGGTCTATGAGGATGTAAGGATTGCTTGTGATGGAGAAGTAATTTAATTCCACCAATACCATTGACATCGAGAAATTTATTTATGAGCTAGATGGTAAATTATCTCTAAGGGATATTAAGAGATCCACAAAAGAATGGTTGGCTTATAAAGGAACCCTAGCATTGTAGTTTGATGATAGAACATGCTACTTCTTTACTTCCTCAATTATTACTAGAATTCTTACATTATATCCAAATGAGACTACAATTTATTTCACTTTTATTTCCAAATGAGACTACAATTTGGACAGTTTAAGGGTCATTATCTAAGGCATAAAATGGTACATGCTTTTGTGTAGTAGGCATATCACATCTGTAGACAAAGAGATTTATGCAAAGTTGGAGAAATTGGCTTGGAAGATGAAGGTAGCAAGGTATTTTCTAGATTCAGGATATTTATTTAATGCTATGGAAGAATAGGAAAAATAATTAATTTGCTGCCACCATGGTGGCAATTGCATTGGGTTTGTTAAACATGTCCCATGGAACAACTATTAGAGTTGTTAAGGACCTTCGAGTATGTGATAATTGCCCCACTGCAACAAGATTTATATCCAAGATTGTTGCAAGAGATATTGTTGTGAGAGTGAGTTCTGTTTCCATCGTTTTAAACAGGGACAATCTTCTTGGGGAGAATATCGGTGAAGCTAAATGAATCAATCTATAAAATAGGCTTGCACTATAATGATGTGCATCATGCCAGATTTACAGCCATAATGAAGTGATATCCTTCAAAACAGAATGGAAAGGGGGTTTTTGTAAGATATTGTAGTTGTAAGTGCCCTGGTAGACATATACGCCTAATATGGAAGCGTAGAATAGGCACATGAACTGTTTGACAAAATTCTTGAAAGAAGAGTGGTCTCATAGACTGCAATGATCGTAGGATATGCACCCAATGGATCTATTGAAAAGGCTTCAGAAAATTTCAAGCAACTTCCTATTGGCAGGTGTAAAGTCAAATTCCACAACCTTTGCCATCGTCCTATCTGTGCCAAAATGTGAGCTTTGATGTAGGGTATGGACATCCATAGTAGCATAATGGAAGTGGGATTTTTGACAGATCTTATAACCAGAATGCTCTAGCAGACAGAAATGCAAAACGTGGATGATCAGATAGGGTATGTGAACTGTTTAATGAAATCCCTCAGAGAAATTTTACCTCATGGACTGCAATGATTGCAGAACGTGCACAAAATGGAGTTAGGAATAGGGTATGGACATACATCAAAGCTTGAAGACAACAATTTCATCAGATGTTACAGTTGCAATTGCCTTGGTACATATGCATACAAAAAGCAAAGCATGCCCAAGGCACATGAACTGTTTGACAAAATACCTCAAGGAAATATTGTGCAAGAAGAAGATATTTTTATTTCTTATAAATGAACATTTTCAAGTAATCTGGAGTTATTACTAGACCAGATTTGAAAAATCTACATAAAATAAATTTTAAATTAGACTTAGATAGCTGTTATAATCAAACTCTAAAGGAAAAACTAATGGCAACCCACAACTAGCAATTGGGATGACCACGAGAATAATAGAATTCACAACAGATATGTTATCCTCGAGTAATCCAAAGGAGTAGGCTTCCACATCAATAATAAAATTTAATTACAACTACAATCCAAGGCTATAATCACTGCTCTAGTATAGGGAATAGTTAGCTATAAATATTAAACTTCTTTCTCATTATATGGAAGATTATTCTTTCTAATGCACTCACTGATTCAAACTTGCTCCCTTGCATAAAGATGATTTAAATTACACTAACAAACAACAGGCTGTATAGGTTTTTAAAGTGCAGCGATGTTAATATTTGTGAAATCACACTCATCAGAAGACATATAATAAGGCAACTGCGGTACTCTGGTTAGAACACACCTTGAACAGAATGGAATTTTCTCAGCCTTTGCTAGAATTCTATTCAGAAACAGGGTATGAACGTTCATCATGCATAATGGCAAGGGGATTCTTTTGTCAATTATTATGATTGGAACTACTCTCGTAGATAGGTATGCAAAATTGAGGAAGCACAACAATGCATGTGAACTGTTTAAGAATACTCATGATGAGATTCTAGAATAGTATGTTAAATTTCATTGAAACTTTTATAAATATGAATATGTCACAACCTACACATTCTGTATGAATTTCTACATATTTAAAATCTTTACAACCAAATTTCAATGCAAAAATCCAACTGGAAATTCATGAAATCATAAAAACCATGAGCTATTTATCAGAATTATAAAAGGAAAAAGAGAGGACTGATCTTACAAAATACTCCAGCCATCTAGGCCAAAAGCCAAGTGTGTTCTCCCTTTGATATCTCCATCCTATATATAGAAAACTCAACCCTTGCCTAGAACCTTATTTTCCAAATACATGTTGGAAAATCTGAAAGACTTTGGAGTCAAGTCTTCGTAATTAATTTCCCTCGCTTCATTTTCCAAGTTGCCATTCAATTTTGTGGAAAATGACTCATTTATCTCCAATTGTTTTCTTTCAATTTTTCTCCATTGTCATTAATTCATGTAGAAAACTACATTGCCTCAATAAATTCAAGGAGAAATATTCCCATTTATTTATTAAATGTGACCTTTGAATATTGACTTGAGGATGAGGGGGGGTGAACCTCATTTACTCCTGTTTCTAGAAGTGTCCCCTCATTTATTTATTTAGAATTGTTCATTATTTTGTTCTTTTAAATGAGACTATATTTTTTTTATTTATTTGTTTTTATATTAATACAATAGTATTCCAGTTTGAATTCAAAATTCAAATGTGGCTTGCGACATCCTTCTCCCCTAAATTTATGCATCGTCCCGATGCATATTAGAAATAAGGTCAAAACATATACATAAAAGTCCATAGAAATAAGTGTTGTTTACTATCAGTATGCTTGCCTACCTTCATAGTCCATCCCACAACAAAGTAGTCTATCATAGAGTATCATCTGAGTATAATTGTTTGTATCATCTAAACATCATTGAAGTTTTAGTTCATATTTAAAATTCTACTAGGTTCCAAAATGATAAATTATCTGTGTATTATCATGAAATTGTGAGTTTAAGAAACTCCTTTAACTTTTCAAACTTGATTGAGCATATCCTTGTAGCTTGTTCTCGAGTCTGGAATGTTGAATGTTCATTTGAATTTTCCTGTGTCTAGATTAAACACTTACAATTCACTTTAAAATTCCATCGTCAAAATTAAATCAACTTTCTAAGTGCGGTAAATAAAAATTTAGGTTTATAGATTCTCCCTTGGTTATCCATCATTATCAAAATTTTCAATTACATTTGAAGTTTACTCCAACATGTGCTAGAATCCAAGAGTAGTGGTGCACCACTATAGATTAGAAGAATTATATTCTCTTAGTCAATCTGAGTACTCAGGAAATAGCCAATCCAGGCTAAAGTGTCCAAAATGGGACATGCTAAAATAAAGCCAACCGGGCTCTTCTGTCCTTCGGGCAAACTGCTAAATGTAGTTCAGTCACACTATTATCTTCACTCTCATCTTCTAAAGAAACTTCTACAACATCATGAAACATCACAAAGTTCAGGCTTAGATTTCAAGTTTTTTTTTTCATTTTCTTCTTTGCATGCTACAAGTGACTTCTCCAACTGATTAACATGTTCTTTGAATCTTGCTATTTCACCCTTTTGTAAACTGTTCTCCCTTTTTAATTCTTTCAAACCTTCTTCTGTTCCTCTATTCCAACTCTTCAAGTCTTCAATATCTTCAAACAATGTCAACTCTGCTTCCAATTCCTCATCATAATTGTCTTCTCCTAGTTCCTCTATCAAAACTTTGAATTTCACCTTTTTGATTTTGCACAATTCTCTAAAATAATGGCCAAATGGCCTATACTAGTCAAACGGATCAAAACTTTATCCAATAGGTAAACACAATAGCCATACAGGCTCAATAGGATAGGAATCATTATGCTCTGGCCAGAGACTTTTGGATCCTTCGGGATCAATCCGGACCCATGAGTCACTTCCTAGAGACCACAGTCCATGCCCAAGAACTGTGCTAAGGATGTCAACTAGGGATACAAAATATCAACTTGTACACACCTCAGTTTTGGCAAAGCCGTGTAAAAAGTAATCCACCCCGGGGATTCTTCTGAGTACCAGTGACTTCCATTATTCTGATAACATATAAACATTATACACATCAACACTCAAGTGAAAGGTAACAATTCTAGCAATCATGTATGCTGATTTATCAAAAACACTTCCAAACTTTCCATCCATCTGTCTTCGCAACTGTCACATCAATTGGTGCCACCTTAGGGCTTGTTATCTAAAAGTAGTGCTAGCATCCCCAAAATTGATAGTAGCTTACCAAAATAGGAGTCCATGAATGTGATCAGTTTCTCAAAAGTCAATAGCTGTCTCTAGTATTCGTCATATAGTCTCACCTCCAAGGAAAACCAATATCATTGATATCTTAGTGCCAAGTAACTGAGAAATAAAGATGGTTTTCAGGCCCTCTCAAGGACCCCTCTACAAGTTTCCTAATACCTTGCTTACATTTGTTTAAGGTGTTATCCTCCAAGAGGGAGGTATGCAAGAAATAGACACATAGATCTAGGGGGATGGATGGATTATGATTGTCCCATACCAGTCCCATCTACAACCCCATCCTCACAGTAGAATCTCCCCAGGCCACCTACTCCCCCATACAACATGCCAAGGCCCTACCTATATATGACAGTTTTATAGAAGTCACATTACTCCACACATGCCAGCAGTTGTAAAATAAAAATGCCTCAAAACAAGAAGGATTAAGTAAAACAAGTCCATAAGTTAAATCCTCAATCAGAATACATTAAAATAAAATAAGCCAAGAAAAAGTGAAGATTAAAGATAGCAACTATAGCAACATCCCAAGTTCAACAAAGAACAAGTCCTTGAGGTAAAAGGACCATCTCAAAATTTAAATAAAGAAATAAAACACTACAGCTTAACACTTAAGTAAAATCTTTAAAACAATAATAAATAATGCAACAATCTCATAAAATTTGCACATTACAATCACCATGTAGCCTTACAACAAGACCACCTAAGGGGAGTACGGAAACTGGGTGGACTTCTATCACTTAAATAACTAAATCATACAGTGGTCTCAAACCACATAGAGAACAATGATAATCACCATGTCACGTTAAGCATTCCCCACACAACATGAAACAACCTTATCATACTTCTGTATCAAAAAGCCACACGAATAGTCATATGCCCCCATACAACCTAGGGCATGCCATTCTAAAAAGATTACGATATGCCACAAGAGGGATTAGCCATAGAATAAGATATCCACTTCACAAGTCTTACAGCTGTCATGTACCCAACTTCTATTATCTCGTTACACATACCATTACTATCATTAAGCCATCCACTTTGTCCTCTATGGAGGGTTTACTTACGACCTTATCATTTCCTTTTCTTTTCATGTTTCTATCAATGTTTATCATTAACTGGACGATCATTAGATCGCAAGAGGGGGAACACTATTACCCTTATGTCTTAATTCTGACCAAGCTTTAGGTTAGTGGACCTTCAGGCCTAGTGTCTGAACCAAAAGCTCTGATACCACATGTAAGAACCCGACTCATCCTAAACTGAATAATACTAAACTCTAAATTCAGAAATACTGAGGAATAATTTTTTTTGATTTAACAGATGTAGGAAATGAGAAATTTTTCTAAGAAGTGCTAAATGCATGTTACAGAGGTGGGATGACTTGAATTTAGTTTTCTAAAACCATCAAGTCCTAAAGGATCACCAATTTTAAATCTAGTGAGGAGGGAGTACGTTATGCAAGATAACCTATAAGAACAATGGATCACACATACCTTAAGTTCTTTGTTACGTCCTGCATTCACTTCTGACAACTTCCTTTCTTCCCAGTGACCATATCCTTATCATTTGCAAAAAATTAACAAGACAATCTCTTGTTAACATGAATCAGAAATTACTACACATAAACTATAAAAGAATACCCTACATCCAGGGGACCTGAGTACTGGGGGCATCCTTCACTGTCCAGACTGCCTACATACCCTGTATCCATGGGATCAAGGCCCCCTTGTTCGGATGTGACTAACGCGGGGAATGCGAATATGTAGTTCTGTTTTGCACTATGTTTGGTGTATCTATGAGCAGGTACCCAGCCCTTTCTAGGGTTATTCCCTGACCCAGATAGTACTTCGTCGGCTACCACCCACTTGGTGAAACAGGGATGGAAGTTAGTCCACTACCACAAACACGTAAAGGGGTGTTTGTCAGTTAGTCCTAGTGTGGAGGAATCCCTATAAGGTGTCTACTCATGAAATTTAATTTACTCCCCCAAGCCAAATTAGGTAATTTTTGGGACTAAGTCCATTCCCGATCCCCTAGTACTTTCATCACGATCTCCGAGGGCGAGGTGAAAGCACATGTAGAAAGAGTTTCTAGATTAGCCTAGTTGCCCTATCTGACATTTCACATGTCCTCCCCGATCTATACTCACATGTCAGTAAGCCTCATTTTTAGTAAGTATGCTTGAAGTATTTTCTAAATGAGCAACATGGTAATCATTATCTTAATAGACTCATCCTCTCTTTTTAGTTAATCTTCTTAATGAGATATCTGAGGAGATTTTCCCTTCTTGCGGATTTAACTTCAACATGTTCCTTATTACTCCCCGATGATTTAGAGGGATGGCGCCCAGATGTCATTGTTGCAGCTATGTTAGGCGTGAGGTACTTGGTTCAACACAATGGCATTACCCGTAAACGTGACACAGAGGTACCATAAAAATTGAACACTATGATTTGGTTGAGTTTCGACATTGATTTATAAGGTTTACCTAACTAAATTGAAAGAACTTGCATAAAGAAAAGATACTAGTTTATAGGACATCAACGGGAACAACTAGTTTAACCAAGTATCATATATAGAACAATATCAACATAATAGTACAGATACAAAACTAATAGTGTTAAGGCCACTCATAAAATTAGGTTTAACTAATAACTTTGTTCTTCAAATACAATTCCAAATACAATATGAACAAATTCTGAATAATCCTTGGGAAGCAATATGACCTTTAATGAACAGATAAACTTAACAAGCTTGCTAATTCATAATTAAGATACTATCTATATAATTTTATATTATGAAAAGAGTGTTATTGACCAAGGTAGCTCAAGCAAATTTTATATTTAATACTTAGAATTCTAATCTCACATAATAATGTTTATCTAATTCTTAGGATTCTTCTAACAATTTATAGAGTAGAAACAAGATTCAACCATGTAGCACAAACCAAATTATTCACTCATACTTTCACATTCCTGATTATTCATGCAAATAATTCAAGTTATTCGTAATCATAAACTGGAAGGATACTTAAGCTTTCAATCTAAGATGATATGATAATTAATTGGTCTATTATTCAATCAAAAAAAAATTGACATGTTAAAGATGAAATGATTTTAATATGGAACCTGTTTGTGAGAAAGATGCTATTAAGATTTGAATGCATCTTAGGTTCCCCTACTCATGATTATAGAAAAGGAGGTTATCCCAAATTATAGGGATATGATTAAATAGCAACATTGAAACAATAGTTTTCAAGGGTCAAGTCAAAGGGAACTTTTACATGGTATCATACTTCACCGATGCTATTTGTGTGACCATGAGATTTCCTCCTCCCCTTACAAATTAGAGACTCACTCTACAATCTCACTACACATTACTTTTAGAGAGCTCCATGACAGTAATTATGATACTGTAATTGTAGTAGTAAGTGTACCCTATAGCATAATAGAATTCACAAGAAACACATGGTTCATAACCACTTGATGCTAGCAGATAACTCAAAGCTATATTCAAAGAAAACTCTCATACAGGTTTAAATTATAATAATTGACTCCCACATTATATCGAAGGATGTCCTTCCATAGGTAGCTAAGTGTGAAATATATTTTCAATGGTCTAATTCATTACATCAATATTAAGTAGAAGATAGGGAGAATACTATCTAACCTATTAAAGCTCATAGGTGAAAATTACAATTTCATGCCAATCCCTACAATTGGTAACATGTTTAAGTTATTTAGTTTTGATCAAACACCTCATAGATGTTATGATACAAAAGGGAGGATAAGGTAATAATTCCTCATTTAGAAAAAGGTTAAAAATCTCACATCTAGATAATGTTGAGAAGCCCCTAGATGACAAGTACAATAGATAGGGTCTATGAGGATGTAAGGATTGCTTGTGATGTAGAAGTAATTCAATTCCACCAATACCATTGACATCAAGAAATTTATTTATGAGCTAGATGGTACATTATCTCTTAGGGATATTAAGAGATCCACAAAAGAATGGTTGTCTTATAAAGGAACCCTAGCATTGTAGTTTGATGATAGAACATGCTATTTCTTTACTTCCTCAATTATTACCATAATTCTTACATTATATCATAATTGCAAATTTTATAACTCATATTTTATAATACATACATAATATCTTATTAGTTAATCTACCATTTCACTTTTATTTCCAAATGAGACTATAATTTGGACAGTTTAAGGGTCAATATCTAAGGCATAAAGTGGCACATGCTTTTGTGTAGTAGGCAGATCACATCTGTAGACAAAGAGATTTATGCAAAGTTGGAGAAATTGGCTTGGAAGATGAAGGTAGAAAGGTATTTTCTAGATTCAAGATATTTACTTAAGGCTGTGGAAGAATAGGAAAAATAATTAATTCGCTACCACCATGGTGGCAATTGCATTGGGTTTGTTAAACATGTCCCATGGAATAACTATTAGAGTTGCTAAGGACCTTCGAGTATGTGGTAATTGCCCCACTGCAACAAGATTTATATCCAAGATTGTTGCAAGAGATATTGTTGTGAGAGTGAGTTCCATTTCCATCGTTTTAAACAGGGACAATCTTCTTGGGGAGATTATCAATGAAGCTAAATGAATCAATCTGTAAAATAGGCTTGCACTATAATGATGTGCATCATGCCAAATTTCCAGCCATAATGAAGTGATATCCTTCAAAACAGAACGGAAAGGGGGTTTTTGTAAGATATTATAGTTGTAAGTGCCCTGGTAGACATATACGCCTAATGTGGAAGCATAGAATAGGCATGTGAATTGTTTGACAAAATTCTTGAAAGAAGAGTGGTCTCATAGACTGCAATGATCATAGGATATGCACCCAATGGATCTGTTGAAAAGGATTTAGAAAATTTCAAGCAACTTCATATTGGCAGGTGTAAAGTCAAATTCCACAACCTTTGCCATCGTCCTATCTGTGCCAAAATGGGAGCTTCGATGCAGGGTATGGACATCCATAGCAGCAGAACGGAAGGGGGAATTTTGACAGATCTTATAACCAGAATGCTCTGGCAGATGGAAATGCAAAATGTGGATGCTTAGACAGGGTATGTGAACTGTTTAATGAAATCCCTCAAAGAAATGTTACCTCACGGACTGCAACGACTGCAGAACGTGCATAAAATGGAGTTAGGAATAGGTTATGGACATACATTGAAACTTGAAGACAAAAATTTCATCAGATGTTACAGTTGCAGTTGCCCCGGTACATACACATACAGAAAGGAGAGCATGCCCAAAGCACATGAACTGTTTGACAAAATACCTCAAGGAAATATTGTGCAAGAAGAAGATATTTTTATTTTTTATAATTGAACATTTTCAAGTAATTTGGAGTTATTACTAGACTAGATTTGAAAAATTTGTATAAAATAAATTTTAAATTAGACTTAGACAGCTGTTATAATCAAACTCTAAAGGAAAAACTAATGGCAACCCACAACTAGCAATTGGGATGACCACGAGAATAATAGAATTCACAGCGAATATGTTATCCTTGAGTAATCCAAAGGAGTAGGCTTCCACATCAATAATAAAATTTAATTACAACTACAATCCAAGGCTATAATCACTGCTCTAGTATAGGGAATAGTCAGCTATAAATATTAAACTTCCTTCTCATTATATGCAAGATTATTCTTTCTAATGCACTCACTGATTCAAACTTACTCCCTTGCATAAAGATGATTAAAATTAACTGACAAACAACAAGCTGTATAGGTTTTTAAAGTACAACGATGTTAATATTTGTGAAATCACACTCATCACAAGACATATAATAAGGCAACTGCGGTACTCTGGTTAGAACACACCTTGAACAGAATGGAATTTTCTCAGCCTTTCCTAGCATTCTATTCAGAAACAGGGTATGACCGTTCATCATGCATAATGGCAAGGGGATTATTTTGTCAATTATTATGATTGGAACTACTCTCGTAGATAGGTATGCAAAATTGAGGAAGCACAAAAATGCACGTGAACTGTTTAAGAATACTCACGATGAGATTCTAGAATAGTATGTTAAATTTCATTGAAACTTTTATCAATATGAATATGTTGCAACCTACACATTCTATATGAATTTCTACATATTTAAAATCTTTACAACCAAATGTCAATGCAAAAATCCAACTTGAAATTCATGAAATCATAAAAGCCATGAGCTATTTGACAGAATTATAAAAGGAAAAAGAGAGGATTGATCTTACAAAATACTCCAGCCATCCAGGCCAAAAGCCAAGTGTGTCCTCCCTTTGATATCTCCATCCTATATATAGAAAACTCAACCCTTGCCTAGAACCTAGTTCCTCTATCAAAACTTTGAATTTCACCTTTTTGATTTTGTGCAATTCTCTAAAATAATGGCCAAACGACCTATACTGGTCAAACAGATCAAAACTTTATCCAATAGGTAAACACAACAGCCATACAGGCTAAATAGGACAGGAATCATTATGCTCTGGCCAGAGACTTTTGGCTCCTTCGGGATCAATCCGGATCCATGAGTCACTTCCTGGAGACCACAGTCCATGCCCAAGAACTGTGTTGAGGATGTCAACTAGGGATACAAAATATCAACTTGTACACAACTCAGTTTCGGCAAAGCTGGGTACAAGTAATCTACCCCGGGGATTCTTCTGAGTACCAGTGACTTCCATTATTCTGATAACATATAAACATTATACACATCAAGACTCAAGTGAAAGGTAACAATTCTAGCAATCATGTATGCTGATTTATCAAAAACACTTCCAAACTTTCCATCCATCTGTCTTCGCAACTGTCACATCAATTGGTGCCACCTTAGGGCTTGTTATCTAAAAGTAGTGCTAGCATCCCCAAAATTGATAGTAGCTTCCAAAAATAGGAGTCCATGAATGTGATCAATTTCTCAAAAGTCAATAGTTTTCTCTAGTATTTGTCATATAGTCTCACCTCCAAGGAAAACCAATATCATTGATATCTTAGTGCCAAGTAACTAAGAAATAAAGATGGTTTTCAGGGCCCTCTCAAGGACCCCTCCACACGTTTCCTAATACCTTGCTTGCATTTGTTTAAGGTGTTATCCTCCAAGAGGGAGGTATGCAAGAAATAGACACATAGATCTAGGGGGATGGATGGATTATGATTGTCCCATACCAGTCCCATCTACAACCCCATCCTCAAAGTAGAATCTCCCCAGGCCACCTACTCCCCCATAAAACCTGCCAGGGCCCTACCTATATATGGCAGTTTTACAAAAGTCACATTACTCCACACATGCCAGCAGTTGTAAAATAAAAATGCCTCAAAATAAGAAGGATTAAGTAAAACTAGTCCATAAGTTAAATCCTCAATCATACTACATTAAAATAAAATAATCCAAGAAGAAGTGAAGATCAAAGATAGCAACTATACCAACATCCCAAGTTCAACAAAGAACAAGTCCTTGAGGCAAAAGGACCATCTCAAAAATTAAATAAAGAAATAAAACACTGCAGCTTAACACTTAAGTAAAATCTTTAAAACAATAATAACTAATGCAACAATCTCATAAAATTTGCACATTACAATCACCATGTAGCCTTACAACAAGACCACCTAAGGGGAGTATGGAAACTGGGGGGACTTCTATCACTTGAATAACTAAATTGTACAGTGGTCTCAAACCACATAGAGAACAATGATAATCACCATGTCACATTAAGCATTTCCCACACAACCTAAAAGAACCCTATCATACTTCTGTATCAAAAATCCACACGAATAGTCATATGCCCCCATACAAACTAGGGCATGCCATTCAAAAAAGATGATGATGTGCCGTAAGAGGAATTAGCCACAGAATAAGATTTTCACTTCACAAGTCTTATGGCTGTCATGTACCCAACTACTGTTGTCTCGTTACACATACCATTACTGTCATTAAGCCATCCACTTTGTCCTCTACGGAGGGTCTACTTACGACCTTATCATTTCCTTTTCTTTTCATGTTTCTATCAATGTTTATCATTAACTAGATGATCATTAGATCGCAAGAGGGGGAACACTATTAGCCTTATGTCTTAATTCTGACCATGCTTTAGGTTAGCGGACCTTCAGGCCTAGTGTCTAAACCAAAAGCCATGATACCACATGTAAGGACCCAACTCATCCTAAACCGAATAATACTAAACTCTAAATTCAAAAATACTGAGGAATAATTTTTTTTTATTTAACAGATGCAGGAAATGAGAAATTTTTCTAAGAAGTGCTAAATGCATGTTACAGAGGTGGGATGACTTGAATTTAGTTTTCTAAAACCATCAAGTCCTAAAGAATCACCAATTTTAAATCTAGTGAGGAGGGAGTACGTTACGCAAGATAACCTATAAGAACAATGGATCACACATACCTTAAGTTCTTTGTTACATCCTGCATTCACTTCTGACAACTTGCTTTCTTCCTAGTGACCATATCCTTATCATCTGCACAAAATTAACTAGACAATCTCTTGTTAACATGAATAAAAAATTACTACACAGAAACTATAAAAGAATACCCTGCATCCAAGGGACCTGAGTACTGGGGGCTTCCTTTACCATCCAGACTGCCTACATACCCTGTATCCATGGGATCAAGGCCCCCTCCTTCGGATGTGACTAACATGGGGAATGTGAATATGTAGTTCTATTTTGTACTATGTTTGGTGTAACTGTGAGTGGGTACCCAGCCCTTTCTAGGGTTATTCCCTGCCCCAGATAGTTCTTCGTCAGCTACCACCCATTCAGTGAAATAGGGACAGAAGTTAGTCAACTACTACAAACACCTAAAGGGGTGTTTGTCAGTTAGTCCTAGTGTGGAGGAATCCCTCTAAGGTGTCTACCCATGAAATTTAATTTACTCCCCCAAGCCAAATTAGGTAATTTTTTGGACTAAGTCCATTCCCGATCCTTAGTACTTTCATCACGATCTGCGAGGGCGAGGTGAAAGCACATGATAGAAAGCATTTCTAGATTGGCCTAGTTGACCTATCTAACATTTCACATGTCCTCCCCAATCTATACTCACATGTCAGTAAGCCTCATTTTCTATTAGTATGCTTGAAGTAGTTTCCAAATGAGCATCATGGTAATTATTATTTCAATAGACTCATCCTCTCTTTTTTGTTAATCTTCTTAATGAGATATCCAAGGAGATTTTTCCTTCCTGCGGATTTAACTTTGACATGTTCCTTATTACTCCCTGATGATTTAGAGGGACGGTGCCCAGACGTCGTTGTTGCAGCTATGTTAGGTGCGAGGTACTTGGTTCAATGTGATGGCATTACCCGTAAACGTGACACAGATGTACCGTAAAAACCAAACACTATGATTTGGTTGAGTTTGGACATTGATTTATAAGGTTGACCTAACTAAATTGAAAGAACTTGCATAAAGAAAAGATACTAGATAAGATGACATTAACCGGAACAACTAGCTTGAGGAAGTATCATATATAGAACAATATCAACATAATAGTATAGATACAAAACTAATAGTGTTAAGACCACTCATAAAATTAGGTTTAACTGATAACTTTGTTCTTCAAATACAATTCCAAATACAATATGAACAAATTATGAATAATCCTTGGGAAGCAATATGACCTTTAATGAACAGATAAACTTAACAAGCTTGCTAATTCATAATTAAGATACTATCTATATAATTTTATATTATGAAAAGAGTGTTATCAACCAAGGTAGCTCAAGCAAATTTTATATTTAATACTTAGAATGCTAATCCCACATAATAATGTTTATCTAATTCTTAGGATTCTTCTAACAATTTATAGAGTAGAAACAAGATTCAACCATGCAAAACAAACCAAATTATTCACTCATACTTTCACATTCCTGATTATTCATGCAAATAATTCAAGTTATTCGTAATCATAACCTGGAAGGATACTTAATCTTTCAATCTAAGATGATATGATAATTAATTGGTCTATTATTCAGTCCAAAAAAAAAAATTGACATGTTAAAGATGAAATGATTTTAATATGGAACCTGTTTGTGAGAAAGATGCTATTACGATTTGAATACATCTTAGGTTCCCCTACTCATGATAATAGAAAAGGAGGTTATCCCAAATTATAGGGATATGATTAAATAGCAACATTGAAACAATATTTTTCAAGGGTCAAGTCAAAGGGAACTTTTACATGGTATCATACTTCACCGATGCTATTTGTGTGACCATGAGATTTCCTCCTCCCCTTACAAATTAGAGACTCACTCTACAATCTCACTACACACTACTTTTAGAGAGCTCCATGACAATAATTATGATAGTATAATTGTAGTAGTAAGTGTACCCTATAGCATAATAGAATTCACAAGAAACACATGGTTCATATGCACTTGATGCTAGTAGATAACTCAAAGCTATATTCAAAGAAAACTCTCATACAAGTTGAAAGTACAATAATTGACTCCCACATTATTTCGAAGGATGTGCTTCCATAGGTAGCTAAGTATGAAATATATTTTCAATGGTCTAATTCATTACATCAATATTAAGTAAAAGATATGGAGAATTCTATCTAACCTATTAAAGCTCATAGGTGAAAATTACAATTTCATGTCAATCCCTACAATTGGTAACATGATTAAGTTATTTACTTTTGATCAGACACCTCATAGATGTTATGATACTAAAGGGAGGATAAGGTAATAATTCCTCATTTAGAAAAAGGTTAAAAATCTCACATCTAGATAATGATGAGAAGCCCCTAGATGATAGGTACAATAGATAGGGTCTATGAGGATGTAAGGATTGCTTGTGATGGAGAAGTAATTCAATTCCACCAATACCATTGACATCAAGAAATTTATTTATGAGCTAGATGGTAAATTATCTCTTAGGGATATTAAGAGATCCACAAAAGAATGGTTGGCTTATAAAGGAACCCTAGCATTGTAGTTTGATGATAGAACATGCTATTTCTTTACTTCCTCAATTATTACCATAATTCTTACATTGTATCATAACTGAAAATTTTATAACTCATATTTTATAATACATACATAATATCTCATTAGTTAATCTACCATTTCACTTTTATTTCCAAATGAGGCTACAATTTGCACAGTTTAAGGGTCAGTATCTAAAGCATAAAATGGCACATGCTTTTGTGTAGTAGGCAGATCACATATGTAGAGAGAGATTTATGCAAAGTTGGAGAAATTGGCTTGGAAGATGAAGGTAGCAAGGTATTTTCTAGATTCAAGATATTTACTTAATGCTGTGGAAGAATAGGAAAAATAATTAATTCACTACCACCATGGTGGCAATTGCATTGGGTTTGTTAAACATGTCCCATGGAACAACTATTAGAGTTGTTAAGGACCTTAGAGTATGTGGTAATTGCCCCACTGCAACAAGATTTATATCCAAGATTGTTGCAAGAGATATTATTGTGAGAGTGAGTTCCGTTTCCATCATTTTAAATAGGGACAATCTTCTTGGGGAGATTATCAGTGAAGCTAAATGAATCAATCTGTAAAGTAGGCTTGCACTATAATGATGTGCATCATGCCAAATTTCCAGCCATAATGAAGTGATATCCTTCAAAACATAACAGAAAGGGGGTTTTTGTAAGATATTGTAGTTGTAAGTGCCCTGGTAGACATATACGCCTAATGTGGAAGCATAGAATAGGCACGTGAACTGTTTGACAAATTTCTTGAAAGAAGAGTGGTCTCATAGAATGCAACGATCATAGGATATGCACCCAATGGATCTGTTGAAAAGGCTTTGGAAAATTTCAATCAACTTCCTATTGGCAGGTGTAATGTCAAATTCCACAACCTTTGCCATCGTCCTGTCTGTGCCAAAATGGGAGCTTTGATGCAGGGTATGGACATCCATAGCAGCAAAACGGAAGGGGTATTTTTGACAGATCTTATAACTAAAATGCTCTGGCAGATAGAAATGCAAAACGTCGATGTTCAGACAGGGTATGTGAACTGTTTAATGAAATCCTTCAAAGAAATGTTACCTCATGGACTACAACAATTGCAGCACGTGCACAAAATGGAGTTAGGAACAGGGTATGGACATACATCAAAGCTTGAAGACAAAAATTTCATCAGATGTTACAGTAGCAATTGCCCCAGTACATACGCATACAGAAAGCAGAGCATGCCCAAAACACATGAACTGTTTGACAAAATACCTCAAGGAAATATTGTGCAAGAAGAAGATATTTTAATTTTCTATAAATGAATATTTTCAAGTAATCTAGAGTTATTACTAGACCAGATTTGAAAAATCTTCATAAAATAAATTTTAAATCAGACTTAGACAGCTGTTATAATCACACTCTAAACGAAAAACTAATGGCAACCCACAACTAGCAATTGGGATGACCACGAGAATAATAGAATTCACAGCAAATATGTTATCCTTGAGTAATCCAAAGGAGTAGGCTTCCACATCAATAATAAAATTTAATTACAACTACAATCCAAGGCTATAATCACTGCTCTAGTATAGGGAATAGTCAACTATAAATATTAAACTTCCTTCTCATTATATGCAAGATTATTCTTTCTAATAAACTCACTGATTCAAGCTTGCTCCCTTGCATAAAGATGATTAAAATTAAACTGACAAACAACAGGCTGTATAGGTTTTTAAAGTGCAGCGATGTTAATATTTGTGAAATCACACTCATCGAAAGACATATAAGAAGGCAACTATGGTACTCTGGTTAGAACACACCTTGAACAGAATGGAATTTTCTTAGCCTTTGCTAGCATTCTATTCAGAAACAGGGTATGACCATTCATCATGCATAATGGCAAGGGGATTCTTTTGTCAATTATTACGATTGGAACTACTCTCATAGATAGGTATGCAAAATTGAGGAAGCACAACAATGCACGTGAACTGTTTAAGAATACTCACGATGAGATTCTAGAATAGTATGTTAAATTTCATTGAAACTTTTATAAATATGAATATGTTACAACCTACACATTCTATATGAATTTCTGCATATTTAAAATCTTTACAACCAAATTTCAATGCAAAAATCCAACTGAAAATTCATGAAGTCATAAAAACCATGAGCTATTTGACAGAATTATAAAAGGAAAAAGAGAGGACTGATCTTACAAAATACTCCAGCCATCCAGGCAAAAAGCCAAGTGTGTCCTCCCTTTGATATCTCCATCCTATATATAGAAAACTCAACCCTTGCCTAGAACCTTATTTCCCAAACACATGTTGGAAAATCTGAAAGACTTTGGAGTCAAGTCTTGTTAATTAATTTCCCTCTCTTCATTTTCCAAATTGCCATTCAATTTTGTGGAAAATGACTCATTTATCTCCAATTGTTTTCTTTCAATTTTTCTCCATTGTCATTAATTCATGTAGAAAACTACATTGCCTCAATAAATTCAAGGAGAAAAATTCCCATTTATTTATTAAATGTGACCTTTGAATATTGACTTAAGGATGAGGGGGGGTGAACCTCATTTACTCCTGTTTTTAGAAGTGTCCCCTCATTTATTTATTTAGAATTGTTCATTATTTTGTTCTTTTAAATGAGACTATATTTTTTTTTATTTATTGGCTTTTATATTATTACAATAGTATTCTAGTTTGAATTCAAAATTCAAATGTGGGTTGTGACATCCTTCTCTGTTAAATTTATGCATCCTCCCAATGCATATTAGAAATAAGGTCAAAACATATACATAAAAGTCCATAGAAATAAGCATCGTTTACTATCAGTATGCTTGCCTACCTTCATAGTCCATCCCACAACAAAGTAGTCTATCATAGAGTATCATCTAAGTATTATTGTCTGTATCATCTAAACATCATTGAAGTTTTAGTTCGTAATTCAAATTCTACTAGGTTCCAAAATGATAAAGTATCTATGTATTATCATGACATTGTGAGTTTAAGAAACACCTTTAACTTTTCAAACTTGATTGAGCATATCCTTGTAGCTTGTCCTCGAGTCTGGAATGTTGAATGTTCATTTGAATTTTCCTGTGTCTAGAATAAACACTTACAATTCACTTTAAAATTCCATCGTCAAAGATAAATCAACTTTCTAAGTGCGGTAAATAAAAATTTAGGTTCATAGATTCTCCATTGGTAATCCATCATTATCAAAATTTTCAATTACATTTGAAGTTTACTCCAACATGTGCTAGAATCCAAGAGTAGTGATGCACCACTGTAGATTAGAAGAATTATATTCTCTTAGTCAATCTGAGTACTTAGGAAATAGCCAATCTGGGCTAAAGTGTCCAAAATGGGACATGTTGAAATAAAGCCAACCGGGCTCTTCTATCCTTTGGGCAAACTAGTAAATGCAGTTTAGTCACACTGTTATCTTCACTCTCATCTTCTAAAGAAACTTCTACAACATCACGAAATATCACAAAGTTTAGGCTTAGATTTCAGGTTTTTTTTTTCATTTTCTTCTCTAGATGCTACAAGTGACTTCTCCAACTGATTAACATGTTCTTTGAATCCTGCTATTTCACCCTTCTGTAAACTGTTCTCCCTTTTTAATTCTTTCAAACCTTCTTCTGTTCCTCTATTCCAACTCTTCAAGTCTTCAATATCTTCAAACAATGTCAACTCTGCTTCCAGTTCCTCATCATAATTGTCTTCTCCTAGTTCCTCTATCAAAACTTTGAATTTCACCTTTTTGATTTTGCACAATTCTCCAAAATAATGGCCAAATGGCCTATACTTGTCAAATAGATCAAAACTTTATCCAATAGGTAAACACAACAGCCATACAGGCTAAATAGGACAGGAATCATTATGCTCTGGCCAGAGACTTTTAGCTTCTTCGGGATCAATCCGGATCCATTAGTCACTTCCTAGAGACAACAGTCAATGCCCAAGAACTGTGTTGAGGATGTCAACCAGGGATACACAATATCAACTTGTACACACCTCAGTTTTGGTAAAGCTAGGTACAAGTAATCCACCCCGGGGATTCTTCTGAGTACTAGTGACTTCCATTATTCTGATAACATATAAACATTATACACATCAATACTCAAGTGAAAGGTAACAATTCTAGCAATCATGTATGCTGATTTATCAAAAACACTTCCAAACTTTCCATCCATCTGTCTTCGCAACTGTCACGTCAATTGGTACCACCTTAGGGCTTGTTATCTAAAAGTAGTGCTAGCATCCCCAAAACTGATAGTAGCTTCCCAAAATAGGAGTCCATGAATGTGATTAGTTTCTCAAAAGTCAAAACTTATCTCTAGTATTCGTCATATAGTCTCACCTCCAAGGAAAACCAATATCATTTATATCTTAGTGCCAAGTAACTGAGAAATAAAGATGGTTTTCAGGGCCCTCTCAAGGACCCCTCCGCATATTTCCTAATACCTTGCTTGCATTTGTTTAAGGTGTTATCCTCCAAGAGGGAGGTATGCAAGAAATAGACACATAGATCTAGGGGGATGGATGGATTATGACTGTCACATACCAATCCCATCTACAACCCCATCCTCATAGTAGAATCTCCCTAGGCCACATACTCCCCCATACAACCTACCAGGGCCCTACCTATATATGGCAGTTTTATAGAAGTCACATTACTCCACACATGCCAGCAGTTGTAAAATAAAAATGCCTCAAAACAAGAAGGATTAAGTAAAACAAGTCCATAAGTTAAATCCTCAATCAGAATACATTAAAATAAAATAAGCCAAGAAGAAGTGAAGATCAAAGATAGCAACATCCCAAGTTCAACAAAGAACAAGTCCTTGAGGCAAAAGGACCATCTCAAAATTTAAATAAAGAAATAAAACACTGCGGCTTAACACTTAAGTAAAATCTTTAAAACAATAATAAATAATGCAACAATCTCATAAAATTTGCGCATTACAATCACCATGTAGCCTTACAACAAGACCACCTAAGGGGAGTATAGAAACTAGGTGGACTTCTATCACTTAAATAACTAAATCGTACAGTAGTCTCAAACCACATAGAGAACAATGATAATCGCCATGTCAAGTTAAGCATTCCCCACACAACCTGAAAAAACTTTATCATACTTCTATATCAAAAATCCACACGAATACTCATATGCCCCCATACAACCTAGGGCATGCCATTCTAAAAAGATTACGATGTGCCACAAGAGGAATTAGCCACAGAATAAGATATCCACTTCACAAGTCTTACAACTATCATGTACCCAACTACTATTGTCTTGTTACACATACAATTACTGTCATTAAGCCATCCACTTTGTCCTCTACGGAGGGTTTACTTACGACCTTATCATTTCCTTTTCTTTTCATGTTTCTATCAATGTTTATCATTAACTGGACAATCATTAGATCGCAAGAGGGGGAACACTATTAGCCTTATGTCTTAATTCTGACCATGCTTTAGGTTAGCGGACCTTCAGGCCTAGTGTCTGAACCAAAAGTTCTGATACCACATGTAAGGACCCGACTCATCCTAAACTGAATAATACTAAACTCTAAATTCAAAAATACTGAGGAATAATTTTTTTTGATTTAACAGATGTAGGAAATGAGAATTTTTTCTAAGAAGTGCTAAATGCATGTTACAGAGGTGGGATGACTTGAATTTAGTTTTCTAAAACAATCAAGTCCTAAAGGATCACCAATTTTAAATCTAGTGAGGAAGGAGTATGTTACGCAAGATAACCTATAAGAACAATGGATCACACATACCTTAAGTTCTTTGTTACGTTCTGCATTCACTTCTGACAACTTGCTTTCTTCCCAGTGACCATATCCTTATCATCTGCACAAAATTAACTAGACAATCTCTTGTTAACACAAATCAGAAATTCCTACACAGAAACTATAAAAGAATACCCTACATCCAAGGGGCCTGAGTACTGGGGGCATCCTCTGCCGTCCAGACTACCTACATACCATGTATCCACGGGATCAAGGCCCCCTTCTTTGGATGTGACTAACGCGGGGAATGCAAATATGTAGTTCTATTTTGCACTATGTTTGGTGTAACTATGCGCAGGTACCCAGCCCTTTCTATGGTTATTCCCTGCCTGAGACAGTTCTTCGTCGGCTGCCACCCACTCGGTGAAATAGGGATAGAAGTTAGTCCACTACCACAAATACCTAAAGGGGTGTTTGTGAATTAGTCCTAGTGTGGAGGAATCCCTATAAGGTGTCTACCCATGAAATATAATTTACTCCCCCAAGCCAAATTAGGTAATTTTCAGGACTAAGTCTGTTCCCGATCCCCTAGTACTTTCAACATGATCTGTAAGGGCGAGGTGAAAGTAAATTATAGAAAGCATTTCTAGATCGGTCTAGTTGCCCTATCTGACATTTCACATGTCCTCCCTGATCTATACTCACATGTAAGTAAGCCTCATTTACTGTTAGTATGCTTGAAGTATTTTCCAAATGAGCATCATGGTAATCATTATTTCAATAGAATCATCCTCTCGTTTTAGTTAATCTTCTTAATGAGATATCTGAGGAGATTTTCCCTTCCTGCGGATTTAATTTCGACATGTTCCTTATTACTCCCCAATGATTTAGAGGGACAATGCCCAGACATCGTCGTTGTAGCTATGTTAGCCATGAGGTACTTCGTTCAATGCGACAGCATTACCCATAAACATGACACAGAGCTACCATAAAAATTGAACACTGCGATTTGGTCAAGTTTGGACATTGATTTATAAGGTTTACCTAACTAAATTGAAAGAACTTGCATAAAGAAAAGATACTAGTTTATAGGACATTAACGGGAACAACTAGTTTGAGCAAGTATCATATATAGAACAATATCAACATAATAGTACAGATACAAAACTAATAGTGTTAAGACCACTCATAAAATTAGGTTTACCTGATAACTTTGTTCTACAAATACAATTCCAAATACAATATGAACAAATTTCGAATAATCCTTGGGAAGCAATATGACCTTTAATGAACAGATAAAATTAACAAGCTTGCTAATTCATAATTAAGATACTATCTATATAATTTTATATTATGAAAAGAGTGTTATCGACCAAGGCAGCTCATGCAAATTTTATATTTAATGCTTAGAATTCTAAATCCCACATAATAATGCTTATCTAATTCTTAGGATTCTTCTAACAATTTATGGAGTAGAAACAAGATTCAACCATGCAGCACAAACCAAATTATTCACTCATACTTTCACATTCCTGATTATTCATGCAAATAATTCAAGTTATTCGTAATCATAAACTGGAGGGATACTTAAGCTTTCAATCTAAGATGATATGATAATTAATTGGTCTATTATTCAATCAAAAAAAAAATTGACATGTTAAAGATGAAATGATTTTAATATGGAAACTGTTTGTGAGAAAGATGCTATTAAGATTTGAATGCATCTTAGGTTCCCCTACTCATGATTATAGAAAAGGAGGTTATCCCAAATTATAGGGATATGATTAAATAGCAACATTGAAACAATAGTTTTCAAGGGTCAAGTCAAAGGGAACTTTTACATGGTATCATACTTCATCGATGCTATTTGTGTGACCATGAGATTTGCTCCTCCCCTTACAAATTAGAGACTCACTCTACAATCTCACTACACATTACTTTTAGAGAGCTCTATGACAATAATTATGATAGTGTAATTGTAGTAGTAAGTGTACCCTATAGCATAATAGAATTCACAAGAAACACATGGTTGATATGCACTTGATGCTAGAAGATAACTCAAAACAATATTCAAAGAAAACTCTCATACAAGTTGAAAGTACAATAATTGACTCCCACATTATTTCAAAGGATGTGCTTCCATAGGTAGCTAAGTATGAAATATATTTTCAATGGTCTAATTCATTACATCAATATTAAGAAAAAGATAGGGAGAATTCTATCTAACCTATTAAAGCTCATAGGTGAAAATTACAATTTCATGTCAATCCCTACAATTGGTAACATGATTAAGTTATTTAATTTTGATCAGACACCTCATAGATGTTATGATACTAAAGGGAGGATAAGGTAATAATGCCTCATTTAGAAAAAGGTTAAAAATCTCACATCTAGATAATGATGAGAAGCCCCTAGATGACAGGTACAATAGATAGGGTCTATGAGGATGTAAGGATTGCTTGTGATGGAGAAGTAATTCAATTCCACCAATACCATTGACATCGAGAAGTTTATTTATGAGCTAGATGGTAAATTATCTCTTAGGGATATTAATAGATCCACAAAAGAATGCTTGGCTTATAAAGAAACCCTAGTATTGTAGTTTGATGATAGAACATGCTATTTCTTTACTTCCTCAATTATTACCATAATTCTTACATTATATCATAATTGTAAATTTTATAACTCATATTTTATAATACATACATAATATCTTATTAGTTAATCTACCATTTCAATTTTATTTCCAAATGAGACTACAATTTGGATAGTTTAAGGGTCATTATATAAGGCATAAAATGGCACATGCTTTTGTGTAGTAGGTAGATCACATCTGTAGACAAAGAGATTTATGGAAAGTTGGAGAAATTGGCTTGGAAGATGAAGGTAGCAAGGTATTTTCTAGATTCAAGATATTTACTTAATGCTGTGGAAGACTAGGAAAAATAATTAATTCACTGCCACCATGGTGGCAATTGCATTGGGTTTGTTAAACATGTCCCATGGAACAACTATTAGAGTTGTTAAGGACCTTCGAGTATGTGGTAATTGCCCCACTGCAACAAGATTTATATCCAAGATTGTTGCAAGAGATATTGTTGTGAGAGTGAGTTCCATTTCCATCGTTTTAAACATGGATAATCTTCTTGGGGAGATTATCAGTGAAGCTAAATGAATCAGTCTGTAAAATAGGCTTGCACTATAATGATGTGCATCATGCTAGATTTCTAGCCATAATGAAGTGATATCCTTCAAAACAGAACGAAAAGGGGGTTTTTGTAAGATATTGTAGTTGTAAGTGCCCTGGTAGACATATACGCCTAATGTGGAAGCATAGAATAGGCACGTGAACTATTTGAGAAAATTCTTGAAAGAAGAGTGGTCTCATAGACTGCAATGATCGCAAGATATGCACCCAATGGATCTGTTGAAAAGGCTTTAGAAAATTTCAAGCAACTTCCTATTGGCAGGTGTAAAGTCAAATTCCACAACCTTTGCCATCGTCCTGTCTGTGCCAAAATGGGAAGTTCGATGCAGGGTATGGACATCCATAGCAGCAGAATGGAAGGGGAATTTTTGACAGATCTTATAACCAGAATGCTTTGGCAGACAGAAATGCAAAACATGGACGCTCAGACAGGGTATGTGAACTATTTAATGAAATCCCTCAAAGAAATGTTACCTCATGGACTGCAACGATTGCAGAACATGCACAAAATGGAGTTAGGAACAGGGTATGGACATACATCAAAGCTTAAAGACAAAAATTTCATCAGATGTTACAATTCTAGTTGTCCCAGTACATATGCATACAGAAAGCAGAGCATGCCCAAAGCACACGAACTGTTTGAAAAAATACCTCAAGGAAACATTGTGCAAGAAGAAGATATTTTAATATTTTATAAATGAACATTTTCAAGTAATCTAGAGTTATTACTAGACCAGATTTGAAAAATCTGCATAAAATAAACTTTAAATCAGACTTAGACAGCTGTTATAATCAAACTCTAAAGGAAAAACTAATGGCAACCCACAACTAGCAATTGGGATGACCACGAGAATAATAGAATTCACTACAGATATGTTATCCTCGAGTAATCCAAAGGAGTAGGCTTCCACATCAATAATAAAATTTAATTACAACTACAATCCAAGGCTATAATCACTGCTCTAGTATAGGGAATAGTCAGCGATAAATATTAAACTTCCTTGTCATTATATGCAAGATTATTTTGTCTAATACACTCACTGATTCAAACTTGCTCCCTTGGATAAAGATGATTAAAATTACATTGACAAACAACAGGCTTTATAGGTTTTTAAAGTGCAGCGATGTTAATATTTGTGAAATCACACTCATCAGAAGACATATAAGAAGGCAACTGCGGTACTCTGGTTAGAACACACCTTGAACATAATGGAATTTTCTCAGCCTTTGCTAGAATTCTATTTAGAAACAAGGTATGACCGTTCATCATGCATAATGGCAAGGGGATTCTTTTGTCAATTATTACAATTGGAACTACTCTCATAGATAGGTATACAAAATTGAGGAAGCACAACAATGCACGTGAACTGTTTAAGAATACTCATGATGAGATTCTAGAATAGTATGTTAAATTTCATTGAAACTTTTATAAATATGAATATGTTGCAACCTACATATTCTGTATGAATTTCTACATATTTAAAATCTTTACAACCAAATTTCAATACAAAAATCCAATTGGAAATTCATGAAATCATAAAAACCATGAGCTATTTGACAGAATTATAAAAGGAAAAAGAGAGGACTAATCTTAAAAAATACTCCAGCCATCCAGGCCAAAAGCCAAGTGTGTCCTCCCTTTGATATCTCCATCCTATATATAGAAAACTCAACCCTTGCCTAGAACCTTATTTTCCAAACACATGTTAGAAAATCTGAAAGACTTTGGAGTCAAGTCTTCCTAATTAATTTCCCTCTCTTCATTTTGCAAATTGCCATTCAATTTTGTGGAAAATGACTCATTTATCTCCAATTGTTTTCTTTCAATTTTTCTCCATTGTCATTAATTGATGTAGAAAACTACATTGCCTCAATAAATTCAAGGAGAAAAATTCCCATCTATTTATTAAATGTGACCTTTGAATATTGACTTGAGGATGAGGGGGGGTGAACCTCATTTACTCCTCTTTCTAGAAGTGTCCCCTCATTTATTTATTTAGAATCATTCATCATTTTGTTGTTTTAAATGAGACTATATTTTTTTTATTTATTGGCTTTTATATTATTACAATAGTATTCCAGTTTGAATTCAAAATTCAAATGTGGGTTGTGACAGATACCAGGGGCTGCCATGATCTGCAGGAGCAAAGATCTGAGAAAGATTCACTAATAGAGTCACCAGATGGATGATTCATGCTCCTATGAGCAGATATTTCTGTGATTTTCCATCAAAACCATAAAATACAGGGCAAAGATTCACTGAAATTGAAGAACAAAGTCTTAGAATCCAGTCCCACTGAGCGTAGCAAAAACTATTGATGCATAAATCTGTGGGTGTAATCCAGCAGCAACATTGGAAGTTCTGAGACGTGGGAATGCTTCTCAGAAACAACCTCCAGGTTTTAAGGAAGTTGACTCTTCCGTTCTTCAATTGGGTTTGAGAAAAATTTAGAAAGAAAACCAAGATTGCAGAAAACAAAAGCCTAATCTATGGTGATCTGCCTGATTTAAACCTTAGTTTGCACAGTGTCTAACTTTGAATGATTTGACTGGAATTAAAGAGCATCAATGCATGATTAAGACTCAGTTTAAGAACATATTAAACAGAGGCAGAGAAACAAAGAAATCAAAAGAAAGAAACAGAGATATTCAAGTATGCACAGAACACCATCTCATTATTTGAATGATCAATTATAGAAGCAAAAGTCACTGCACAAAATGACTGTTACATTCTCATAAAGAAATAACTACAAAGGCGAAAAGAAAGAAAATCTACTGCTGCTCCAAACTCTGATCTATAAAAATGTAGAACTTTGTATATGTATGAAGAACTCACTTTATGTGACCAGGATCTGCCCATTTACAGCCCCAAAAATCCAACAAATTCTCAACCTTCTCTCTGAAAACCTGCAACTGACTCTCCACAAAATCTGGCATAAAATCTGGCACAAATATGTTATTTGAAACTGAACTGTGGCTTTCTGTTTTACCTATGGCTATATCTGGCACTAAAAAAATGCATCTTTGTGTCATGAAAGAAAACTCCTGCCACCACCGCTTCATATTTCTTGCCTGTAGCTTACTCATGAAAAATGAAAGTGGCTGTTCATCTTTTAGGGTTACATCATTTTAACTCCTGTGAGTTAAAAGTTTCTTATTTTATAAAGCATTATTTTACAAGCAGAGGGACCCACCATTTAAAATGAGAGGCTATATAAAATATTCTCTTAAAACTTACCTCTCCCGTAAGCTTAGAATATGAGAAACTTATATTTAATAAGTTTTACTTATTAAAGGGAGGGCCCACATCATTTGTTTTATTAATAAAAAACTCTTCTCTTATAAAAACTCGTAACATTTGCATTTAATGAAGTGAAGCATTTGTATCTCCTATGTGCGGACTCCACCACGTGGCTCCTTCCACTTCATTCTTGATTTCCTTTCTACCGCTTTAGCCATGTGCTCACCTCCACATTACTCTGAGTTACTTCTTCATTGCTGCAGGTGCCGACATTTGGTGTTCTCCACACCATTCTTGCTAGGACATTTATACCTGCACCAGTTATAAATTGATAGAAACTCCTTGGATGTTGATGATGCTACCATCCATACTATATTGTTGGGACATTTCTTAACTATGCGCTATGCTACATATGGCGTGCCATTATGTATGATTCTGTAGCATCTTATATTACTCATACTGACCTGCACCTTATATTTGTTTCAGATGTAAATGGCCGAGCCTTAGCCCTTGAAACGCTTGTGCCACCCTTCAACTGTAGTCCATTCTTAACATGGTTGTGTGAATTTTGATATGCTGAGCTATTTTGATAACTTGTGGCACCTCTGGTAGCATCTCCTCCTCAAAAATTGATGTGAGAACGATGACATAGCCTCAATACTAATGCGCCATATTGGGGATGCCGCGGTTGTCAATCATTAGATCTTCCATTACTAAGCTTCACTTGATATCGATGATGCTAGAGTGGATGGTGCCACCATACACTGGAAGGGTATTTGATACTCTTAGGCTGACCCTTATGGTATCTTATAGAAATACTTGCCATCATTCATGATTCTGCCTTACCCTTGAATTCGTACCTGTGGCTTCTAAATCTATGCCTAATGACTCAGCAGCTTCATTAAAAGACCCTAAGGATCGTGGCTTGAAAAAAGGTTTTACACCATTCGCTTGGACCTTGGAGTTGAGAAAAGAATCTAAGGGACTTGATGTGCGGGATACCTAACTTACTAATTGATGTGGTAGTCTCCTCAATTGACGTCAGTGATTGAGGTTCAAGCATTTGAGCTTGGTGATGTTTTCCTCTGTCTTAGGTCCTTAAATGATAAATCAAGATATTCTAGGTTTATGAGGTGCTTAAAAAGATTTGGAAACACCTTTAAACTAGAGAAACTTAAATCTAAATGCCGGAGATGTGTTAAATCCCCATAAGCAGCAGGCAGTGCAAATAAGCATAAATACCATGGTAATTCTAATTGTTTTAGGGACTGGAGACCGCAAAAAAATTCATTTGAAAGACCCCTAAGCCCATAGCCAGTATGGGGCATTATCTTCTTCAAATGCATAAGATGCCCAATTAAGTTAGGAAACTTTTGGAAACCACGGTTGTCACTAATTATCAACTGTATTAATGTAGAATAGGCCACCTTCTTCTAAACTTCCATGACTTTGACCTCTTTAGCATACTGAACAACCTTTGGATTTATAGGTAATGCCTTTATAACCACATCATATTTGAATGGCCGAGCTCTACTCCAATAACCCGGGCCATTATAGGGGTCAGACTCTTAGTGACACAGAAATTGGATTTCTATCGAAATTGCACAAAACCTATCTGAAAATTATTGACCTATTTTAACCCTAAATCCATATCTTGAATCCATATGTTTTGAAACTTGCAATGATATCAAAAATTTTGAAATGATGTGCAAAATTGCACAACTAGTACATTAGGTGTACATGGCTAGTGGGTTTCCCATAGAGCCAAAATGGACACATCCATGTGTGCATACCTATCCCCTTATTAGATGCTAGAGAAATAGTAGCCTTTTATATTGGAGAGTAGTGTTTGATAGACTCTAGCCTAATGACATTTGATGGAGACCATATTATGGCTGTAAACCATGGGTGGGACAGAGGAGACAACTGCTGAGGATGGATCAACTTTTATCTAGTCATCGTGACTTGACATTGTCAATTACTTTTATTTTTGATCAAGTGATACGATAGTTTGGATGTGTGCAGGGTGTCCCTCGCATGCATCCAAGCCACATACGCTTAGCACATAGCACAGTTAGGGCTAGTGATGCCCCATGACTAACTATCGTTGAGGTTGTTGAGAGTGATGATGATGGTTTTTCTGATTCAAAACTAGTGTTAGAGGCAAATGACATCGGTGTGACCTAAGCATACATGACCTGGTGGGACATGGTTTGGCTTGTTTCAATCTTCCCTACCAATCATCGTATAGGTGATCCTCGATCGTGGATGAATCGTGGGTATGATTCAGGGGACAAGGATGACTTAAGGCACTTCGGTGGATATCCATTTAAGCATAGAAACTTACAAGCAATAAGTATCTATCATAACTTGTCATATTTGCATAGAATCTTATGACAACTTACAATTGATATAGATTCTCTTACAACCATATGTTTTGAAACTTGCAATGATATCAAAAATTTTGAAATGATGTGCAAAATTGCACAACTAGTACATTAGGTGTACATGGCTAGTGGGTTTCCCATAGAGCCAAAATGGACACATCCATGTGTGCATACCTATCCCCTTATTAGATGCTAGAGAAATAGTGGCCTTTTATATTGGAGAGTAGTGTTTGATAGACTCTAGCCTAATGACATTTGATGGAGACCATATTATGGCTGTAAACCATGGGTGGGACAGAGGAGACAACTGCTGAGGATGCAAATGGATCAACTTTTATCTAGTCATCGTGACTTGACATTGTCAATTACTTTTATTTTTGATCAAGTGATACAATAGTTTGGATGTGTGCAGGGTGTCCCTCGCATGCATCCAAGCCACATACACTTAGCACATAGCACAGTTAGGGCTAGTGATGCCCCATGACTAACTATCCTTGAGGTTGTTGAGAGTGATGATGATGGTGTTTCTGATTCAAAACTAGTGTTAGAGGCAAATGACATCAGTGTGACCTAAGCATACATGACCTGGTGGGACATGGTTTGGCCTGTTTCAATCTTCCCTACCAATCATCGTATAGGTGATCCTCGATCGTGGATGAATCGTGGGTATGATTCAGGGGACAAGGATGACTTAAGGCACTTCGGTGGATATCCATTTAAGCATAGAAACTTACAAGCAATAAGTATCTATCATAACTTGTCATATTTTCATAGAATCTTATGACAACTTACAATTGATATAGATTCTCTTACAACCACTTACTAACTGTATGACATGTGTTATAACTACCAAAATTACTAGATTTTTCCAAGGTGGAGCCTCCCCTCAATAACTCTTGATTTTATAGGTACCATCAGTAAATGTTACTCCATAACTACTGTCAGTAACTCTGAAACTTATCGATGCAGTAACTCTGTAATTACCATCCCCAATAAATATTTTTTATCATTGTTGGTGAAACTTGTACATCCCTTATGGGTGATTTACAAACAATAATATGAATAATAATTACAAGGATTTACAAGGTTAATGGCACCTAAATCCTAACACTAGTCTGCTTCTACGATCACCATCATATAGTGTAATTATTCTCTAGATTTTCTATCAAGGTTTCATACATGGTTGAATGTAAGATTTATCTAACTCCCATTATTTCTACAATCAAAATTAAGACTCAATATTCTTCACCTTTTGTTGATGGCACTTTGTATCGGTAGCATATTTAGAGTCTCATCTATCTAAATCATATAAGACCCAGCATTTAATATGTTATAGGCATGTTCTCTTGGTTCATGTAAGAGCCCCATGAGCTACATTGGAAAGAATCCAAGAAAATTATTTACTACATTCAAGGTACTCATAGTTTTGGGATTCACTAGACAGTGGGGATTGATATTAACTTGGAAGGCTTCATAAATTTAGATTTGGTAGGTGATTCTCAAGATCACAAGTCTACTTTAGGTTGTAGCTTCTCACTTGGCTTAGGTCTTATTTGTTGGTTGAGAAAGAAGTAGTCTAGTATTGCTTTATCTTCTATTGAGGCTGAGTATCTAGTGATTATGAATGTTGCCACTAAGGCTATTTGGCTTCAAAATATTTTCACCTAGTTTGGTATCCAGTTTAGATAGCCATTAGTCATATTTTATGACAACTAAAGTGTTATTCAGATCTCACAAAACCCAGTCCATCATGAATAGACCAAACATATTGAGGTCCATATGCACTACATTTGGGAGCTTATTGATGGACATGTCATCGATCTTTTCTATTGCTTGACATCCTAGTAGGTTGTTGATATCTTCACCAAACCCTTTACAAAAAGCAAGTATCTTAATCTACAACATTTGTTGTGGGTATGAGAGGCTTTATCTTCTAGGGGGCACCCAAGTATTTCTTTACACTTAGATTCCTAAATCTCTCTACTCTTGTGGGGTATTTTCTCTATCTATTTAGAGATGGCTATTCTCTCTTTTGTGGGTGACTTCTTCTCTTTGTGTTTTTTTGTCATGTACATGGCTACCTCATTAGGCTTCATTTGTTGAGACCCATCTTTTTATCCACCTAAGCTACACTTCTGGGGGGTGCTAGTGTAGGTTTTTAATTTCCTAGTGGATTATTTATTTTTCTATTTCCTAGGTTTTTCATACACTTCTAATTAAGCTTTCTTTGGTTAATAATATGATTATCAGTGTGAGTGGGTGTGATATGTTAGCATCTTCCTTGGGAGTTACACTTGCCTATTTTCTTCCCATTGGTTGAATTTTCCACCTCTCCCCTCTCTCATTATCAATAAGTACTCACCTCCTACCTAGTCTTGTATATTGATTCATGTAGCTACTTTCTTTTGCATTCTCCTAATGCTATTTTTCTTTATGAGCATTTGTGTTTCTCTCTTCCTAGCTAAGTCTATTTTTTATTTTGATCTTTGTATCATTTACATATATAGTTTATTATATGTTCATTGCACTATATTTTCTAAGATATTCATCTTTTTAGATTCTAATAAATCTATCCAAAAAGGAGAAGTAAATTTCCCCTACTAAGTTATTGTAAAATTGTCTAATGAATAATAAGGGAAAGTAATCCTTATAAGTTGCTTTATTAAGTTCTCTATAATCTACATAGACTCTCCACTTGCCTCCCTTTTTAGGGACAACAACAAGTGGGCACACCCATTTGCTATTTGAAAATGAGTAGATGAATCCTACTTAAAGAAGTTTTTAAATTTCAACCTTGACTACCTCCCTCATTATATGATTGAGTCTTTATTGTGGTTGTCTTACTGGTTTCAAATCTTTAATATAAATGTGATGAGTGTATATTATTGGATGTATTCCCCTAATATCATTATATTCACAAGTAAAAGCTCTAGTATGGCTAATCAAGACATCAAACAATTTTAGTTCTCAGTTAGTTAACTAGCTCAATGTTTACAGTTTTCCCTAATAACACCATGATCTATTATGTACCATGGTGGCTAGAGGAGATGGTATTTAAGCTTCACTTGTCAATGGATTAAGAGGACACAAGTGAGGTTCTAGTATGTTGAAGGTAGTTCTATCTTGTAAGAATCAATCTCCTTTTTAATTATGTTGGTTGAGGGTCATTAAAAAGCATTTAGGAAGTCGCTATTGTCATGTTGGAAAATCTCCACTATACTTGTCTACAGGGGGAATTGAAGATCATCTTCTCCCTCAAGGTTTATTTCTTTGTTTAATTTGAAAGCGTCATAGAAGGTAGGGTCATCCTCAATTTCTTTGACATGTTTCTTGTTTGTAACCATGGCTAGAGAAGCTAAATTTTCTTGTTTACTAATTAGACTTACTTTTTTTGTCCATACACAAGTGTCCTTTGCTAAGGAAGGTTAGGTAGGTGGGTATAAAGATAAATGTTTGACATTAATGCCATTGGGGATTGTCATTCCACTAGACCTACTATTAATCAAGGATTTTTCTATGGCCAACCATGGCCTGAACCAAACTAAGCGGATAACTCTCTTTGTGTGTTCATAACTGAAGTATTAAGAAGTCAATAGGATATTCCCAAGAATCTATCATCATAGATGTGTTTTCTACAACCCCTGTGGGGATGGAAGTGGATTGATTAGCCATCTGTAAGATGGTCATAGTAACTTAAGTAAGTTCATGCCAAAAAGTTAATGAGTTTATATATAATCTAAAAATAAGGTAGTAATAGAAGTCGTAGGAAATTGAATGTAGTTTATGGGCTACTACTCTTTTTGAAAATTTTAAAATTAGTTTGATGAAAATTAGTTGTTTTAATGAGACATTGCTGAAATTTTTAAAAAGATGTAAAAAATAGGTGTCATTCCAACCAACCTAAGTATGATAAATAGAAAATAATTTCCTCCAAGATTTTAATTTAAATAAAGGGCACACGAGTGGATGTGGTGCATATTTTTTGAGTTTTTTTAATAAACAACTAATTATTTATTAGTTTGTTATTGTGTCATTTTAAAAATATTAAAAAACAATTTTCATCCAACCTAACTTGGTATAAAAAAATATAAAATTCAAACCTTATTTTAACCTATAGCTAATAAAGTTTAGAATGTGACACATCTTTTGTATTTTAAAAAAGGATAAATAGTTTGAATGTTATGAATGTTTTTCAATATTCATATCTATTAGAAAATTAGACATAGCATATTTCAAAAAACTAATTAAATGTAGTTTCAAAAACCTATGTCAAATTCAAGGATGAAGTCATGGAAAAATTTAGGATAACACTAAATGGATGGTTTAGCAAGTTTCTTGGCATGTTTTAAGAACTTGCCTACATCTAAGGTAACCCCAAGGAATTTTTTGAGATAATTCATATTTGAGTTAGATATAGTAAGACTTTTTTCATCAATATCTAAATATAAGTCTAAATGTTAGCACTTTTTTATCCAGCAAGTTTTTCTGTCATTGCCAAGTATTTAGCCTATCATTATCTTGTAGCCACCCATAAACTACATGGATTTATTTTGTTTAGCTATGAAGTCATGGAACATTCTTATTCATGAATGTTTCTAGTTATATATAGGTGAGAAATTATTTTATCATAGAGCCATGCTTATGGTTTTCAACTGCATACCTAACTCTCATGTTTAAACTTCCATGTATGATTATGTTGAGAGCTATGTTTAACTTTATTGCCTATGTAGTCGAGGCACTAGTCAACAATATACTATCCTTACACCACACCATTTAATATCATTCAATAATTTATATTTCATTTCTATTTAGTATTAGTTTTAGTTTCTTACCTTCCTTGTTAGCTTGATTCAACTTTATAAGTTGAATCTTTAGAGAGTTCAAATCAGATGTACAATTAAAGAGTCATATTGGTATGGTATAAAAGTACACATATATGTATTATTGGTTATAGGAATTCAAATCAAGGGCTACAAATTGTTTGTTTTCATTCATTGCATCCATAAACCTATCTTAGTTTTCTTCATATGAGGTCAAATAGGTTTGTTGCACGCTAGTCACTCGAAATGGTTGTATAGGCCTTAGCTATAGTTTTGCATTTCCTTTAATTTTCTTATCTAGAGACCTTAATGAAACACCCTCTCAAGTTCAACATATCCTAAAGAAGAAGACACTACCCACTTTCAATTCTTAGCCTATAACTAGCTAGTCTATAAGGATGAGTCCTACCTCTATATTCATCTCGTTCTCCTTCCTTGATAATGAGTGCCTTCTTTAAGAGAGTGAAGCTACAATTTTGAGAGCTAATAGACACAATTGGTTAAAACTCCCAAGTTTGATTCGTGTCCAATAGGATTCCATTATGGATTAGAAATGGATTTGAGATTAGAATCAAATATGTAAGTACATTGAACTATAGTTGTATACAAAAAAACATAGAGATAAATGATAAGCATAAAATTAGATGCAAACAAGCCTAAATATGTGAACATTACTATACATAAAAATATATCATTTATAACTATAAATATACATTAACCAAAGTAAACATAGAATAATAATCTCAGGAAGTTTTTTTGCTCTGCTAGGGTTTCTATGAAGCTAACCACCATTGTTCTCTCTAGGTGCTGAAAATATAGCCTTCTTTTTGTACGCCTACATTTATTGTGGCTTTTTGGTCATTTAAATGCCTCCTACTGCTTCTAACCTAGCACTTGTTGCTGGTGTTGGTTGTTTCTCAGCTCTACACAATGGCTCCTCCACCAACCAAGAGTCCCCGAAAGTTTGTTCTGAAAGTGTTTCATGAGGTAAGCCCTTAGTCTCTCTTGCTGATGTTATTTTTCCATTGCGGGAATTTGATACTGCTTGTTTATGGTTAGAACAACATACTCTCATTGGTTACATTGTAGGGAGAACTCCCCCTAAATCTATGCTCAAGGAATGGGTCCATAAGGCTTGGGTCCCTCATGGGGTCCACCTAGATATGGTCTAGAATCTGACCAAAGGCTTTTTTCTTTTCCGCTTTGCGGAAGTTAGCCATGTTCAGGTAATTTTGAACCATGGTCCTTGGTATGTTCGATCTTCCCTATTAGTTTTCCAATAGTGGACCCATGATTTTGTGGCTTCAGATGATACCAAACATGGGGTCCCTTTGTGGATTGAATTTCTTGGCTTGCCTTTTCCCTGCTTGCATTTCTTGCATAACATTGCTTCTTCTTTAGGAAGTGTCATTTGTGTTGAACCAGATAGGTTCTTTCAAGCGCGTCCTCAAAAACACGTCTGTGTTGATGTGGATCTTTCGAAATACCTCAAGGAATTTATTGACATTCAAATTGGCCCCCTTCGGCACCCTTAGAAAGTCACATACTTTAATTTGCCCAATACTTGTTATCGCTGTCAGTCAGCCGAGCATAAAATTAGGGACTACACTCTTGTTGTGCCTTGAACCAGGGTTCCACCCAGGGAGACTGTTTAGGCACATCCAGTGGAAGTTGTGTCCAAGGAGGTGGTTTCCAAACCAACAAACACTTGGGCCACTGTTACCAATCGTAAAAACAAAGCAAAATCCCCTGTGGATGCTCTCACTGCTAAGTTAGCTAAGGATGTGTCAAATCTTTCGGTGAATGGTGGGAAGGACAAAATCAAGAGTCCTATTGTGCTGGATTCATAGCAAAGGTCCCCGTCAAGGGCAGAGCACGTGCCAATCTGTCTTTATCACCTCGAAGGTGCTCTCATAGCTGAGAGCTTCCTGAGGAGGGTGAAATTGTTTAGGAGTTTAAAAACCAGCAAGTTCCTCCTCTCCAATTTGGGTCAAACTCCACTGACTTTCTTCAAAATAGGTTTGCTTCCTTTGAAAGCTTGGATTCTAGGGAGATGATGGAGGATTTTAAATGAATTTTCTCTCTTGAAATGTTTGAGGTCTAACTAACCTCACTAGGAAGTATTCTATTTGTGATACTCTTCATCACTATGCTGCTCTTGATGTTATGTGCCTGCAAGAAGTTAAAGTTACAGGATTTCTTTTGTCTTCGACTTGCCATTGTATTTGGCCATTCAGTAAATTGTTCTCCACCACCCATGAAGTTGGGAAAGGTGATATTGCTACCCTTTTGTCCCCTCAGTGGCATGATTTGGTGGTGGCTCATGGGGTGGACCCCACCAACCATCTAGTCTGGACTCTTCTTAACATTAATAATCATTCCTGTGGGATTATTAATATCTGTGCATCGAATGATGCATCAGAAAGATCTGCTATGTGGCGGTGGATTACGGATTCATTGCCCGTGGCCACGTGGCTTATTTGTAGGGATTTTAGTATGGTTGAAATGGCTACTGACAAAGATGGCATTCTGCCTTTTCGCTGACCAGCTGGCGAAAGAGAGGCGTGGTTTCATATGCGCAATAAATTGGGACTTTTTGATCCCAATGTTGGCCACCATCACTCCAGTCCTTTCTGGCATACTTGGTGCAATTTTCAAACTAGATCTGACAAGGTCTTTAAATGCTTTGATTGTGCCATGATCTTGGCTCAATCTTTTTTCAATTTTGCCATGTCATCCACCCTTCTTGTGTAACCGTTAGTGGATGTGATGTTGTCAGACCACTTTCCAATTTAGTTTTCCATTGAGTGGCAACTCACTAAGCCATGTGCCATGAAATCTTAGTTTTTTCTGAACACATCCTTGCTAGCTCATCAACCAACCCTGTCACACATTGCAACTATATGGAATTTAGAATGCCACCCTTTGCATTCTACTTGTTGGATAAAGTGGTGGAATGACGCTATCACCCGTACTGTGAGTTTTCTTCACATCTATGGTCATCAACTGGCCACTTTAAGGAGATGGGCTTATGAGGCTACTATTACTGCTTTGAAAGCTGCCTCAGCGGCTTTGACAGCTGACCCTTTTTCTCCTTCTATGCAAGTCAATGTTGCCAATTTACAGCATCAAAAATAAATGGTTGATTGCCATGCTGCTAGAGGAGCACAACTTAAAGCTAGCATGTACTGGCTAAAGATTGGAGACTGTGTTTCTAAGGAATTCTTTCTCACTCTTCGATCTAGACATTCCTCTCATGGTATTAAGCAAATCAAAGAGGATAATACTGTTCATACATAATTGCCAGACATTCTCTAGGCTTTTGTAAGACATTATGAAAAAGTTTTCATAGCCCAATCTTATACTCCTAAGTGACAGACTGCTCTGCAGGATTGTCTTGCAGTTGTCCCAAAAAAGCTCTCCCCAGCTCAAACGTGCTTCTAAGATCAATTATTGACCATTGAAGACCTTAAGGAAGTAATCTGTTCTATGGCTAATGGCAAAGCTCTTGGAATTGATGGCTTTCCTTGTGAGTTTTACAAAGCCCTTTGGGATTGTTTAGGAAAAGATTTGCATAATGTTTACCTTGAAGCTTTTCATTCAAACTCTTTAGGAAATATTATAAACCAAGGAAATATTAAGTTCATACCTAAAGCTGGCGATCTGGAGGATATTTGTAACTGGTGATCCATTACGCTTCTCAATGTCTCCTACAAAATCATTGCTAAATCCCTTTTGTTCAAACTCCGTAACCTACTTCCTTTGATTGTATGTCCTGAACATACAAGCTTTATTAAATCTAGATATATTTTAGATAATATCATTGCAGTCTGGGAGGGAATGGAATGGGCAAGAAAATCAAGTCAAAAGGCCATTTTTCTCCAAATAGATTTTACAAAGGCCTATGATCGCATTGAATGATGCTTTATTCTTGCAATGCTTATAGCATTAGGGTTTGGACCTTCTTTTATCCAAACCGTCAACATGCTCTTCTCGAATGCCTCTGCATGTATCACTATCAATGGCCACCAGTCTCATACTTTTGGCCTTTTTGATCAATCCGGCAAGGATGTCCTCTTGCTCCAAGCCTGTATGTTCTTGTGGCGGAAGGTTTTAGATACCTTCTTGCTCATTCAGTTTCCAATAGACTTGTTCATGAAATTTCTCTGCCAAATACTTCTAGCCAGCTAGTTAATGGTCATTTTGTTGATGACTCTTTTTTAACTTTACTGGAAGAAGAAAATACTATCAAAAATGTTCTTGGTTGTCTAGAGACCTTTTCCCTAGCCTTAGGTTCTTCCATTCAGTGACATAAAAATTTATGCTATGGGTAGTCAATTCTTCCCATTCCTCACTTGGCTCTAGCAATATGGCTGGCACTGGGTTGGTCATGGTGAAATTTTTAGATTTCTTGGTCTTCCTTTTGTTTTCCAGGGCACTTATGCTACTCTTTGGCAAGCTATTCTTACCCGTGTGGAACAAAAGCTTGCAGTCTGGATTACTAAGCCACTTTCTCTGGTTGGTAAATTCCAAGTTTGTTCTAAGATCTTGGCTGCAACCCATGTTTATTACTCTTCTTGTTGGGCTCCTTCAAAAGTTTCATATGCTAGACTGGAAAAAATTTTGAGGAATTTTCTCTGGACCTCTTCTGAGACTCACCATGGCTTTCACCATATTGCATGGGGGTTTTGCTGCCTTCCCAGAGATTCTAGAGGTCTTGGTATCCTTTCTACTCAATGCCAAGGCACTGCCTTGGCTATCAAGTGGATCATTCGTGCTCTCACTGGCAACGAGGCATGGAAAGTTTTACTCCGGCACAACATTGAAATAGGACATCCTTTGCACAAACCTGCTTGGAAAGGAATTGGCTTTTCTACTATACTTGTCATGAGAAAGCCAATTCAGATCTCAGGCACGTTTGTGGATAAAAGCATTTGGAAAGCCTAGGATAAAGTTAAACCTTGGCTATGCTGGTCTTTCCTTCTATCACCTTAATATCTGGTGGTCACCTCTCTTAGCCACTACAAGCCAACCTTTGGCCAAATTGACTGGCTTAAAGGCTCTTAAATTTCATAAAAAAATGTATTCATACCTTACAAGATATGTTTCATCGGCCCACAATGAGTATCATGGCATGGGAACCATTTCGAGTTAAATTTGGCCTTTCAAGAACTAATTAGATTACTTATGATAGAGTCATCATAGCTATTCCACCAGAAATACTTCACAAAGTTGGAATTCAATCCAACAAGCCATGGTGGAAGGACTGGAAATGGTATCCAGAAACACCAATGCATCATTTCAAGCCAAGGATGGCTTACATGTGGCTTTCACCCTATTTGCCAATGGTTGACACACTTAATAAGCGATGGCTTATTCATAGCTCTATGGCTCTTTGGCATACCAGATTTCAAACTGTTTGGGCTGCCATTCTTGAGCCTAAGTTAGGTCATTTTGCTTGGTGCATTCTTTTTCAAGGGTTGCCTATCGAAGCTAAGTTGTTTCATCTTGGGGTTCAGGATCCCAGATGTCCTTTTTGTGGGCAACCTGAGACAATTCAACATCTCTTCTGGTATTACACTAGAGCCCAGCAATTCTGGCTATGGATTCATGATTTCTTTCGCCCTTTCAGATCAGAGCCTTTATCATCACAAATTATCCTTCTGGGTGATTCTCCCAGGTTTCCTGAAAGATTTATTTAGATTTGGCATATTTTCAGGGTGTAGATTCTTTTTACATTATGGAAAGATCGTAATTCTTGTCTATTTTCAGAAAGCAAAATTGGAACATCTGTTTCTCTTTATATTAAAACAATTATCTGTTCTAATGTTCTTTTGCAGATTCAAGTGCAAGCTAATAAAGTTGTCTTGGAAGTGTCTCACTTACAAGAGTTACTAGATCATTAGGGGAATGCTCCTTGTACTGTGGCATGGGTTCCTCCCTCTCCTTCCTCTGTCAAAGCACGTTCACCTCCGCAGGGTCACAGATGAAGAAGTGGTTTAGCCAGAGAATCTTGGCCTCACTCCCAGCTTGCTCAGTGTCGTGGAACTCACCATCACAGATGCTCGGCCTCTCCACGTCATCGTGGATGGACTTCTGGCCATCCTACCAGTGCTACTAGGGATAATGTGGGTTGGCCTATTGGAGGTAATGCTGGTTGGCCTTCAGGTGATAATGTAGGGTGGAATGCTCCTGGTCCTTCCAATCCAACTAGCCCTGGTTGGGACAATACAAAAGTTTTTCCACAGTTAAATTTGGCTATCTCACCTCAGCATGAGGAACCAACTGCGCAGAATGAAAACCAGGAGAATGATGATGGTTGGGCATCACCAGATGTCACCCCGGACCCTGCAGTAATATGGGGGAACCCAGATGACAGGGATCTGCCATCTCGAGGCGTGGCTATGGCAACTTAATTCTGCTTTTTGTTATGTTTTCGTTTAATTCTTTTATGCTTTTATGTTTTGATACTTTGATACTCTAGAAGTTTCTGGGCTAGGCCCATTTGACATTTAGGGTGTGCTTTTTTACCACCCATCTATTTCTTGTGAAGATATTTTTATTTACCTATAATAGATAGATTGGCATTTTCATCAACAAAAAAAAATAAACACAAAAATAAATTAAAAATATATCAAACATTAATTTTTCACCATAACAAAATTTTTTAAATCTATTTTTCTTTTTTACCAGTAATTTTTGAAGAAAAAAATTACCTATCATATACAATTTTAAAAAAATTATTTGCAACCAATGTTACATAATCAAAAGGCGAGTAAAATAAAAAAAATTATTTTCTGAAAAGTGTGAGTCAAAACGTACAGGTTAATAAAAATAATATTTAGCGGATAGGCTTATAGTGGGAGCTTTTGGCTGCTGGAAATATTCAGACTCCTGAAAGTTGTCAGCCTCCAGTTATTCAGACGCCGGAAAGTAGTCAGCCTCCGGTCGTCAAAAAATTCTTACCTGGAAATTTTCTAAACGGCGGTCCGGATTTGGTCTTGGTCTTCCAATCAAAAAAAATTCACGCCGGAAATTTTCTAAACTCGTCGAGAAATCGTCTCATGTCGTTTAAATGTCCTGGACAATCTGCAAAAACTGTTTAAAGCAAATAACTCAGGCAAGATTTGAGGTGAGCCGAAGGGGAGTGTGAACAGAAAACAAAAGAATCGCTTTCCGAGGAATCGAGCCAAGGCCGTGGAGGAAATCTTCTTTTTAAACGAGAGGTATTTGCATCAGTTTTGTGTTTTTCTAGCACAAAAACTAATATCTACAATTTCATTACGCACATAAAAACTGAAACCCTATTACACTCGCCTGCGTCCCACTCCCACATCACTTCATGAGGGCCGCCTGTGCACAGATTATCTGGGTAGATTTGTATCCACTCAATCTCCAAATTTATGGCCTCTGGCACCTTATATGCTACTTCCTGCTCTATGCTGTCCAACGCTGATTTTGCGTAATCATCTGGTTCTGCAACAAAACAAAGCTCTGCCCAGACCAAGAAAGATATTAATAATTAAGTATTCAAGTTGAAAGACTAAAGAGAGTTCTCTGCTTGGGATGCACACAATATAGAGCATGTTACAATAACATCACACTCAACAAAAGTCAACAAGTTTTGTAAATTTGAATTCATACAAGAGACGGAAATACAGAAACCACAAATTCCACAAAAAAGTTTAGAAAGTTCAGTTCAGAAAATAAAATGTATTATTCCTATTCACATATTATATATAAATATGTTATTCTACTTTAAAATGTGTTAAAATTAACTGTTTGTCTCAACAAAGCAATTTGGTTGTGAAGTGGTTTTGCCAGAAATGAAAATTTTATTTCTTAAATAGAAGTTTATTTTAAATTTCCACAACAAATGAGATTAAATTGGTACATACGAGTTACATGGCAACAACTGGAGCTGGGCCAGATCTCACAAGATTTGGCAACCTATGTCACAGAATTCACCGGTTTTAATTCAAAAAAATTGAAACCCAGAAAACATAAAGAGAAGCCCCAAAAAACTGTTCCAGTTTGCCTACAAATTCTGCCATTTGAAGACATAAGGATTTTTATGGAAAACAATTTAAAATTCATTAGAAAATCACTTTTTAATTTAGGGTTTTTTATTTTTCATTCCTGAACACACAAAATGACTGCAAAACAAACATTGGGGTGTTTGCCGATGAACAAAGCCTTACCGATAGGCGCGAAAAGTATAGTCTCCATCGGGGAGAAAAGTTGAGAGTTCCGTCGACGGGAAGGGTCTCGCCAATAAGGTCACGCTAACCGATGCAGAAAACGTCACGATCGAGGCGTAGGGAATTTAACTGTCGACGCTCTTTTTATCGGTGTGACTTACTTAGTTGGGGCGCTCCAAAAAACTCATTCCGATCGCACATATCCACCCGATACAACTTTTATCGGTGAGAGCACAAGTGACTCCCACCGAAAAGTACCCATCGTTGAGAGGCGTAAGATCGGTATGATCTACGAATTTTGTCCAACAGGGTTACTCATGCCGATGAGTGGTGGAGCCCACATTACCATTCACATGTATCTCCGCGATGTATATAACACTTGTATGTCACCGATGATGGTGGTCTAACCGATAGGAGGTGCATCAGCCGGACGAGTATCCAAGTCTCACCGAAGGCGAAGACATCGGCGTGTCAGCGAGATAAACCCCAACATGGCTGATAAGAATAGTCTTGCCGATAGGCGAGAAACGTAGGTCATACATCGAGGAGAGTTGTGAGATCGGAGAGATAAGTTGCAAGGTGGCCGACGGGGTATGTTTGGCCGATAAGAGTAAATCGCTGAGACATAAGTTGGACTCTCACCGATCATTTTTATTCAGTTGTGTGCTTCCACTGAGTGCTGCCCATCAAAATATCTTCATTATCAAGTAGAAATTTTTCAACTTGATAAGCAATGGTCATTTAGTGAAAACACTAGCAATAATTATAGTTATAAAAATATCCTTTTCCACCCATTATGCTTGCTTCTTATATACTATCGTATAAACTAAGGATAGTGTATAGTGTATATCCTTTAGTGGTTTGAATATTATTACAATTTTGGATTTAATGGTTTACCAAGGATAATGTATTATAAGAAAATTTATAGTGTATATCCTTAGTAGTTTGAATATTATTAACAATTTTGGATTTAATGGTTTACCTAGGATAATGTATAAATAGTTTGTCAAACTAAGTTATCCTATAAACTAAGGATAGTGTATAATGTATATCCTTAGTGGTTTGAATATATATTTTTTAATATTATTACAACCTAGGATAATGTATAAATAGTTTGTCAAACTAAGGATAGTGTAGAGTGTATAAACTAAGGATAGTGTATAGTGTATGCATTAATGTAGAATTTCTTTTCTTCAGGCAATGGTGGTATGTAAATATATCTCTATATATTGAGAAACTATGTAACTGTAACTTGGTGAACTTCCTAGAAGTATAAGGATTAAAAGATTGTGTAGAAGTATTGGTTGTAGGATGCACAATGTCATGATTATCCTTAGAATTATAACCCTTCAAACATGCATTAGAATTTTGAAACTGGGAAGGGTAAGAAGATGTAGAAGAACCATGAGAAGATGAACTATACTTAAACTATTGGATGCAAGCAAATTCAATTCAATATTTTTCACATGATCAAACATATCCACCCATTATGCTTTGCTTCTTTATAGGTAACTCTATAGATTCTCTTTTGCATTTGATTAGCCATAATATTTTTCTTAGGAACATAAACAAGTAGTGCATCTAGAATGAAATCTAGGTTTTCCATCCATTGTGCTCTTATTTGCTATTCCCACTTGAAAATAGTTTGCAAACCACAGAATTATGTGCTGAGGGACTCAGAGATTTACAAACTAAGAAAAGAAATGGGTTTGACAGAGGAATGGTTATACATTTTGTTGAAAGGTGAACAAGAAAAGCTTTTATGGCATACATTGGAACCCTCATTAGGCAAATGGCAGGGCTTGCCTCCAATGCTAGATATTGTGCATGAGGAAGAATCTAATCAAATAGGTTTGGGATGGACTTTGTGGAATGCAATAGGAAATGCAAGTAGCAGACTAAGAGGGCTTGTGAAGAATTGGCTTGGGCGAAAGGATTCTTTGGATATAACACCTTTTTGCGGTTGCACTATAGGATCACTTGATGGATGCCTTTATGCCTTGGAAGGATTCTCTAGACCTTGTGCTTTGAGGTGTGTATGGTGATTTGACCCTCGAATAAATGCATGGACAGAAGTTGCATCAATGACCACTATAAGGGCTTAAACCAGTCTAACCATGCATGGAAGATTTGCCAGTGTAATTCGTACATTGTGGGGAGGGAAAAAACTCCAGATATGCAATTCTTCGTTTCTGAACCACCTCTGTGGGTTGGCAGAGGAAGATGGGGGGATTGTAGGTAATAAATTAGCTAATTCTTTAGGGTTATTGAAGCCAATTTAGGACTGACAAACAACTACTGAGCGATTGCATGGAATAGAATTTTATTTATTTTTTGTTAGGGTTACTATAGACAAGTTTTGGTTGAATTGCAGATGGTCTATTGCATGGAATAGAATTGTCCTTAATTGTCTAATTTTTCTTAATAACAGGCATTTTTTAATAACCTAAAATTGGACATGAATATGTAGTTCAAATTTTTTAAAAGATCTTTTAAAAATCAACTATCTATAGTAATTTGTGCTTAATTGTCTGATTTTTTTATTTTTTAGAAAAAACATGCATTTTAAAATATTTTATTACCTGTTAAAACAGTTAAAATTGAACTATACATGCTTGTGGGGATGCATTAACACCGTTACCGGTGATGTGTGACATTTTGAAGAGGTGTTAACATGCTTTATCTGGGCTGTCTTGACTGAACTACCAGGAATGAAACTCTACACATACTAAAAGGGATTGTTATTGTGTATTTGCTTTATTAAGTACTAACAATGAGCCTAGATCCTACAAGGAAGCTATTATTATAGATGGTAGTGAGTCTTAGTAATTACAGTCTTAGTGTTCTGTTTACTTGATGAAATTTGCTCTATTTTTTGGGCATTTTCAGGTTGGATAAGATTGTTCTGAATTAGGTTAGACAATGTGAAAAATCTATTGCAGCTACTGATTATTAATTACCTATCTTAAGTAGATTATTTGGCTGCCGAAAAATAACTTACAGCAAATATTAATTAATAACACAGCTGCAATTTCACGGAAAAATCATGGAGACAGAAAAATAAAATCAACACAATATTTTGGACAAATTGTCCCTGGAAAAACCCCAAAGGGAAAACCAGTACTGTAGATGAGGAACTTTATTAAATCAAATCAAGAGATACATAGACTGCTTGCCTCTTATTGGCAGAGCTCCGGCAATGATCTCCTCCGAAAATTCTTCTCCCAATTTCTCCTATAGAAATTCCACTACTGTTGTCTTGAATGCTATCGCTGCACCCTTGCTCTCACTGCAAATCAATTTGCTATTGCTGCAAATTTATTTATTTGCTATCGCTGCAAATACTTCTCGGATCTGTCTTCTCCAAATGCCCATTGAACCTCTTTTATAATCCCCTCATTGAAAAACAATGCCCATGATTTAATCTAAATCAATGGCTAGGATTAATTAGACTCTAGCAAACCCTAATATCTAGAAGTCTCTCAAGAAATCAATTTTCTAGGTATAGAGAAAAATATTCTGGCTATGTTTCTAGCCTCGAAATCACCACCCGAGACTAGAACACCTGTCCAAGCTACATTTAAAATTAACACTCCCTCTTAGCGAGGAAGGTGTTCTGCATAACACCCAACTTACCTTTGAAGAAGATGAATTTTGCCTTCTCCAATGCCTTTGTTAAAATGTCTGCTACCTGCTGATCTGTAGGTATATACTGTAGCTGAACAATCCTTTGCTGTACACAATCCCTGATGAAATGATATCTGATGTCTATATGCTTAGACCTATCATGAAACATTGGATTCTCAGATAATCTGATGCAACTCTGATTATCACAGTGTATCACGGTAGTCTCAACCTTCTGACCAAACAAGGCTACCAACAACTTCTGAAGCCATATAGCCTCACACGTTGCCATGCTAGCTGCTATGTATTCTGCTTCTGCAGAACTCAGAGCCACAGACTTTTGCTTCCTGCTGTACCAAGAGACAACTCCTGATCCCAAACTAAAGCATCACCCTGAAGTGCTTTTCCTGTCCACCGCACTACCTGCCCAATCTGCATCAGTATAGCCTATCAACTTGATACCATCACCTCAAGCATATCTGATCCCATATTCGATTGTACCACGCAAATACCACAATACATGCTTTGCCGCTATCCAATGCACTCTCTTCGGATCAACCATGAACTGGCTAAGAGAGTTTACTGCAAAGGATATATCTGGCCTAGTGTTGACCAAATACATGAGAGATCCAATCAACATCCTATATAAGGTGGGGTCTACATCCTTTTCCTTGGATGCGTCTACCTTCTTCCAATTCGTGATCATAGGTGTAGACATGGTTCTGTAATCTTGCATCTCAAACCTCTTCAAGATTTCAATGCAGTATTTCCCTTGTCCAAGGAAAATCTCTCCATCTGTCTGCAACACTTCCATGCCTAGAAAGTAGTGCATAAGCCCCAAATCCTTCATCTCGAACTCTACTACAAGGTCCCTCTTGCACTCCTCTATGAGCCCTAGTGAACCTGTTAAAAACAAGTCGTCCACATATAGAACAAGAATGAGAACTTCACCCCCAACCATCAAGTAGTAAAGGTTAGCATCCGCCTCACTCTTCACAAAGCCTATTCCTTGCAAGTATCTATCAACGCGCTCATACCACGCCCTGGGAGCCTGCTTGAGTCCATACAAAGCTTTCTTCATTCTGCACACATGGGTTTTGCTGCTGTGTGCTACAAAGCCCTCTGGTTGTTCTATGTATACCTCCTCTAACAATTCACCATTAAGAAATGTCGTCTTGACATCCATTTGATGGATCTGCCATCCCATATGCGCTGCAAGTGAGATTACGGCTCGTATAGAAGTATACCTAGCCACTGGAGCGAATGTCTCCTCATAGTCTATTCCCTCCTTTTGAGAGAACCCCTTGGCCATGAACCTTGCCTTGTATTTTTTGATGCTACCATCTGCACCATGCTTAATCTTATAGATCTAGCGTGATCCAACCACTGCCCTATCTGTCGGTCTAGGCACAACCTCCCACACATCGTTCTGCATTATTGAGGTATATTCCTCAACCATCGCATCTTGCCACACCTGTTGTTGTGCAGCCTCCTGATAGCTGGAAGGCTCGCTATCTACCAACTGACTAACCAATGCCACATAGTCATTATACCTAGCTGGTTGTTTCCGCTGTCTATTACTTGTCCTAGGAGCTCCCACAAACTCTTGAGTATCCTTATGTGTCTGTTGAACCTCACGGTTCCTCCTGCCAACTATAGAAGATGAAATATCAAACTCCATATCTTCTTGATGCATCTCTTGGATTTGCTGTATCTGTTGTTCCATACTCTGCGAACTCTCAGCACCTGAACCTATGCTTGTACTAGTAACTGTAGTCGTGCTTCGCTGCCCCTGTTCTGGTTGAACAATCCTTGGAGCTTCTATTGGCTACTCATTCTGATCATCTGCTAGCAAATCTCTGGACCTCCTATATGCCTTGTCCTCCATGAATTTGACATCATGCCTGACAATAATCCTCCTGGTCCTCGGAATAAATATTCGATATGCCTTTGAGGTCTCGCTGTACCCCACAAAGTACCCTCTCTCTGTAGTCTGATCTAACTTGGAACGTGTAGCCCCTGGAATGTGACAAAATGTGAAACTCCCAAATATCCTGAAGTGACTGACATCTGGCTTCTTCCCTGAGAATGCCTCCTCTGGTGTCATCTTGCCCAATACCTTATGTGGAACTCTGTTCTATATGTATACTGTTGTACTGCATGCCTCTACCCATAAGTAACGTGGCATATCTTGGTCATACAACATAGCCCTTGCTGCCTCCGATATAGAACGATTCTTCCTCTCAGCAACCCCATTCTATTGTGGGTTGTAAGGAACGGTCCACTCTCTCTTGATTCCTTCCCTGGTACAGAACTCCTGGAACTCTTTCCCTTTGTACTCGCCTCCATTGTCTGACCGAAGAACCTTTACCTTCCTACCTGTCGAATTCTCCACAAGAGCTTTGAACTCTTGGAAGTAACTGAAGACCTCATCCTTGGTCTTCAAGAAGTATATCCAGGTCTTCCTGGAGAAATCATCAATAAAAGTAACAAAGTACTCATATCCTCTAAGAGACTTCATTGACATTGGTCCACATATATCTGAATGTACTAGATCAAGAACCCCCTTGGATCTGGTGTCACTCCTTGGAAAAGCTGCTTTCACAAACTTCCCCAATACACATCCCTTACATACATCATCATGCTCTGTGCTCACGTCTGGAACACCTGTCACTGTCTCACGAAGCAATTTAAGTGCTCCATGATGTATATGGCCCATCCTCCTATGCCATAGCTCTCCTTGATCTCTAGGATTACTGCTGCTCACTAGTGCCTTAGGAGAATCAAATTGCAACCTATAAGTCGGCCGCTCCTAACTCCAATAGCTATGGGTGATTTCCAATCCTTATGCTTGATTAAAACATGCGCCCCTCTAAAGAGTATATTATAGCCTTTATCTTGAAGGACAGATATGGAAATTAGATTCATGCCCAAGCCTGGCACATACAACACATCATGAATGGAAATAGGCTTGCCATTCTCCCTCTGAAATAGAACAGTCCCTCTCCCAACTGGATCGCACTTGGACTTGTTCCCCATCTGAATCTGGAATCTGATGTCCTCCTCCTTGTAGCTGGAGAAGTACTCCCTAACTCATGTCATATGAAATGACACCCCACTGTCTATATACTAAACACCCTGTGAGGTTGAGCTAGTCAGGCAAGCTATGAGTGCAAACTCATCCTCCATTCTGCTAGAAAGCTCATCTACACTTGCTGAAGCTGCCATCTGCTTTTTGCCTTTCTTTTCATTTTTCTTCCTTTGTGGGCAATCACCGACATAGTAGCCGAACTCGTGATAGCCATAGCATTTGATCTTAGATAAGTCCTTCTTCTTCTCACTTTTTGGATTTGATCCTTTGCCAGACCCCTTCTTCGCTTTCCCTTTTCCTGCTAGGGCAACGTTTTCCTGTTCCACCTCACTTTTCTGAGTATTACTGCTGGTTCCATTGATAAGACTTAGTCTAAGCTCCTCCTGAGTGAAGTCACTCCATAGTCGATCCCAACTCGGTAAGGTGTCTCGTCCATTAATAACTTGAACAAAGACATCCCACTGCTTAGTAAACCCATTCAAGGCTATTCGTACTAGCTCATCATCCTTTGGTTTGTCTCCAACAGCTGCCAATTCATCCTTGACAAGTCTAAGTCTGGTGAGGTAACTTGTGACGTCTTCTCCCTTATTCATCTAGGTATTCCTTAACTTTTCTCTGAGAATCAGCTTCCGGTTAAGGGTAGCATTCTGGTACAGATTCATAATGGCGTCCCACATCGTCTTTGTTGTATCTAACTCTGCAATATGCGGAACAATATGATCCTTAACACTGTCAAGAATCAGCCTCCTTGCCTTGGCATCTTCCTTCTTATATGCTAAGACCTGTGTTGCATCTGTAGGTACAGGTACAACAGTGGTCACATAATCCTTGATACCATTCTCTTCCAGCAATAAAGAAATTCTGGCTTTCCAAACACCAAAATTTGAGGCTCCATCCAATCTGTCCTGATCTCTTAAACCTGCTGAGGCCATCTCAAAAGAAAATAATAATTTGAAGAGGTCAAACTGGGTTTTATAAACCCTAGATTTTATTTATTATTTCTCCTTTCTCCCTGTGCCTATTTTGCCCTCAGATCCACTCTAATACCATGTGAAAAATCTATTGCAGCTACTGATTATTAATTACCTATCTTAAGTAGATTATTTAGCTGCTGAAAAATAACTTACAGCAAATATTAATTAATAACACAGCTGCAATTTCATGGAAAAATCACAGAGACAGAAAAATAAAATCAACACAATATTTTGGACAAATTGTCCCTGGAAAAACCCCGAAGGGAAAACCAGTACTACAGATGATGAACTTTATTAAATCAAATCAAGAGATACATAGACTGCTTGCCTCTTACTGGCAGAGCTCTGGCAATGATCTCCTCCAGAAATTCTTCTCCCAATTTCTCCTATAGAAATTCCACTACTGCTGTCTCGAACGCTATCGTTGTGCCCTTGCTCTCACTGCAAATCAATTTGCTATTGCTGTAAATTTATTTATTTGCTATCGCTGCAAATACTTCTCGGATCTGTCTTCTCCAAATGCCCATTGAACCTCTTTTATAATCCCCTCATTGAAAACCAATGGCCATGATTTAATCTAAATCAATGGCTAGGATTAATTAGACTCTAGCAAACCCTAATATCTAGAAGTCTCTCAAGAAATCAATTTTCTAGGTATAGAGAAAAATATTTCGGCTGTGTTTCCAGCCTCGAAATCACCACCCGAGACTAGAACACCTGTCCAAGCTACATTTAAAATTAACAAACAAGGTTGAAACATTGTAACTAATCTGTTTTGATTTTTTATTTAAATTGGATTTGCAAGTGGATTATATAGTTAACCAAGGCAAAGATCTGACCAAATACTTACATGAGTGTGAGTATTTAGCACTCTCAGACTTTGTGTCTGCACACTCTGATGGGTTGAGGGAGGATGAGGATGGTTTGATGACACCCAATATGACTTTCGATAATACTTTTCTTCACACATCATCTAAATCCAGTGAGAGTGAGGAAATGGAATACATAACATTTGGTTGCACTGCTACAACTGAATTTGTGAAGAAGAGGAGTGCCATTGGAGGTTGTGAGGCAGCAGCAAATACAGAGTTCTTTAATAGAAGGAAAAGCACCCCTAATAGATCTCCTTTCTATTGATTCATTCTCTCTTCTTTTCATGTATTTTTTAAATTTCTTTTTACTCATACAATGAGGCTCTTTAGATGTAGATGTGAATTCCTTGGTTCTTATAACTATAAAATGTGTAGAGGATGCCAAAGGGGTAGGTCAAATTCCTTTAGGGATATAGGATAGATTTATTAATGATGCTGAATATGGTAACCTTGGTGTATGGAATGGAAAAAGACTATTTGTTAAGTCTATTCTTTCTTTTCAAAGATGCACCAATTTTGACTTGGGTAGATTTGAAGGTATCTGTTGAAGCATAAAATGACATTGATGTTGGTTCATGCATGAACTCAGCAAGGTGCAATTCAGTATAAGGTTTACACAATTTTGATATATATTGATTATGATTTTATATTTATCTATCTTTGATATTTATGAAATAATGGAATCAAACTTTATTTATTTTTTGCTAGGGTTACTGAAGACAATTTTTGGTAATGGTTAGGGTTACTGAAGGGTTATTTATTTGTGGAATGGGCAGTACCCCTGATTAGCAAGGGAAAGTCAGTGGTCATTCTAGACTGTATTGTGGATTTGCCAAAAAACATAGAGCCTTTGTTAAGAATGGCTGATATTGCAGAACTTTCTGTTAGGAATGAGCCAAACGATAGACCAATCATGTCAGATGTGGCTGCGTGGTTAGAACAGCTGTCCAGAATTTCTTATGCCTCTCATACTACATGTTGTTTCAGCAATTTACTATTGTTGGATTCTTAATGGTTTATAATGTTGTAGTTGTCTTATATCATCGTCATTGATAGCTAAATCTACATTCAGGGGAGGGTGAAGGTGATCAGTTGACCATGAATGTACATAGAGACATTGTTGATGTGTTTTCCTTGCACATACAACGTAGAATAAAATACTAGTGTACTCGATCCTCTCTTGAACAAAATCCCTCAAATGCTAAGCTAAGTGATCATATGAGTAGACTCCAAGGTTCTTGATTAGTTACTTTTTGTGTTGCGACTTGGGATAACTTAGCAGTAGGATGCGAATTACTATTTGACACAAGGGGACTTACGTAAATGCTCAACAATAGGAAACTTGTTTCTCTTGGATAACATGTAACACAGCCTCTTAGAAGGTCTACCAATTCGATAATGACAATGGAAGCTCTTGAATCTAAATCTAACAAGATTTTAAAGAAAATGCAAAAGGAAATAAGTTTAGAAGGCTCTAATCTAAATGCAAGCAATCACCACTGATTCACCGGAATCTCAACCACACTTTGCTTCGCCATAAGGAAACAACTACACAAAAGTGATGCTATCTTCTAAGGGTAAAGTAAGATTTTCAGATTAAGCTCAGATGATGTTCAGACTAACCATGCACTACAACCTGCCATCGACAAATTATAAATGGTATGAACTATGGAGACACCAAACATGAATTAGCAACAACAACTTCCATAAAACATAAAACTAAATTGCTGAAAACAAACTAAATAGATCTTATTCTATGAGTGAACACTTAGAAACCATGCATTCATTTGAAACAACACAAATCACCATGAAAATTTTAGCAATGAATTTGTATTTATTTTAGTAGAGTCTTGAGCAACAATTTCTCAGAGCATCCCCCCCCTTACAAATGAGAGCAAAATGGGTTTATATAGGCCCCCAAAACTCACTGGATGGCCAAGATTAAAACTTTAAATCGAAGGCCCATATTATGCCACACAGGCAAGTGGTTACAAATTTTACTAAAATTGGACCTTGCATTAATGATGCACTAACTAAGTTGAACACCCTCATTTATGACCTTTCCTTTTTGTGGTAAACTCCACAAATCTAGCGACGACATGTGTAATCTCCTCCATAGGGACACTTGGCAGAGTCTGAATGGTGCCCTCTACGATTTGCAGCTCCTCTGTAGATTTGACAACTGTCATTTCCCAACTAGCCATGGATGTCTAAAACGTGCCCATGAAAGTGGAAAGCGTGCAAATTTCATCCAACAACTCCCTCGAAATAGCCTGTGTATGCCGAAAATACTTTGCATGCATCTTGTCTTTCAGCAAGTATTCATCAATCTCTCCATTGGAATCAACTACCCTGTTTACGAAAACAAGTATTTTGTTTTGCATTTCCCGAAGTACCTCTTTTGTTTGAGTGCAGTCACTCTCAACCTTTCCCAGAACCTGCTCCTTTATGCTGAGTGCACAATACCAAGAATGGAAATTATATGTTGGACCCCGCTCAATCACCCCTTCATCCAACAATGTGGCACTTGGAGTATAAATCAGCCTTTTCAACTGAGGCATAACTTCTTCCCTTACATTTCTGAATTGTGCACAAGTAATTAGAATACTCAGAACTTTGTCAAATGTTGAAGTAGCCTCCTTATACAACTTCACAATCTCATCCACGAACCTATCAGCCTTGATCTTGAAATTTGCTGCCCATTCCTGCAATATTCGAGAAGAGGACCTCATTTCTTCCAAATGAACCACAGACTCCTGCGAGAGCAATGCCGGTGGTGCAACCATCACTTCAGCTTGGCTTAGTGGCCTCATTAATTGCTAAATATAATGCTGAAATGCCAAGTTATCCTTCTCTAACTGAATCCTCTGTTCTTGTTCCTTCCGTAGCCTTTCTTTGATGACAGCAACTGAATCTTCCAACTCTTCTATCTCCTGCTCTACTGTGGCTGGTCCCAAATCAAAAGTATTGATGTCATATGCACTCGGAACGCCACCATCTGCCTCCTTGCTGATTCTTGGGACAGCAATATGCACTTGCCTTGACCCTGAGCTGCCTCTTGTGATCTTCGAGAATTTAGTAATTTTCTGCTTTCCATTGTCAGTTTTGGCCCTGTTTAGCAAGTCTTCCAGACTTAATATGGGTTCCCTTTCAATAATAGACTTTTCCTTGACTCGATCTCTCAACCACTCAGGCATATTGGACAGGTCCTCCTGACTTTCTTCTTGAACTCCCTTATGCTGAACAGTGGGAAGAGCCTCCTCATCAAACTCATACAACTCTTTGTCATCCTGATTTTCAGCTTCTGTTTCTATCACGACCACTTCTTGTTCCTTAGCTGATTTTGACACCACTTCACCAATTTGATTACCTTGTTTGTTTCCCTGATCATCTTGGATTTTCAAGGCTGTCTGCTCATTAGGTCTCACTTCATCTTCATCAATATTTATTATATTGTTACCCTTCTGTCTTGAAAATGCACTAGCTGCCTCCTGATCGTTAGTCTTTGCTTTCTTACTTGGCTGAATATCCTCATGCGGATCATCATCTTCACCCTCCGAACCATTGGAATTATTGGATGACCCACCACTTGAAGCATCCTTGGACTGATGTACACTAACCCCTCCCATCAGGTTGTAAGTCAATTGGACATTCTTCTCCTGGAGCCTACGAATCTGGAAGTCTACATACTTTCTTGTATGCGATACGATTGGCATCATCAAATCATCATTGCATGTGGCCTCCTGCTCAGACCAATTGATGGTGAAGGGCCTATCTCTCTTCTCTTCATATGAACTTTGTGAAAGTCTTTTGTGATTCTCCTCAAGCTGATCCGGAATGTTGATCACTCTTGTTGATCTGACCAAATCCAAAGACAATCGGTAGCAGCTTTTCTTTCTTATTTCTATATCATCATATGTATCTATCCAATGATCCTCGAGCTGTGGTTTGTGCTCATATCTACTGCTAAATTTCTGCCTGACCGTGCCAAATGGATCGAAGTTACTACGTGCATCATTGTGGCATACCAAGTTGTAAGCCTGCAACTCTATCTCTGAATTTTCAGCGGCTTGTAAGGACATGCAAGTCTTGAGCCTCCCGATGCTGATTGGAAACTTTGTTGTAGTCTTTTTCCTCTTTCTCTGGACCTTGTCAAATGCAACCAGCTATCGTGTTACTTCCAACAACACCATTCTGTCAGTGGGGTACCTAGGCAATCTGTATGGCAGTGATGAGAAGCCCTCTACACGGATGTATGTGAACCTTGGAAACTGAATAAACCATTTTCTGTATTTTACGATGAAGCTCATGGCCTCCTTCGACAATCTCCTGCATGTGCTACCTTGTAACAATCTAACAATATGCATGGGAAAGGCATCATTAAACCTTCTGTAATGGGATATAGCCTGTAAGTGCACCTGAGGATAGCAATCATAAACCTTGAACTGTCCTTCTCCGTTTCCAACTCTCCCTTTGCAGTTCAATCCTGGATATCTCTCGTTTCTGGCAAGCATATATATAATATACGAGCTCATGTAAAACACTTTCGTTTCCTGTAAACCCTTCAATTGATCATCGATGTTACTGCTGATCATTTCAGCCCAATCTATCATTCTTTTTCCACTTATAATTTCTTCAATGAAGAAGAACATCCAGGGCTCAAAATTTGCCGATTGTGGGCAGCCCATGATGCGGTTCAAAAACACAACCATATAGTTAATTTCTTGATGAAAGTCAGACTTGTGAAGCTTTTTAGGTACCTTACTCACATGTGGCCTTGGCTGCACCAACCAACTATTGTTTATTACCTCCATACATTTCTCAGGTCCCGCCAAATAAAGTTGCAAAGCAGACTCCTTGTCGCAGAATGTAGTAGTTTTGTATGAGGGGATGTCGAAAGCTTCCGCGATCGCCTCCTTTCTCAGATAAGCAAGTACTTTGCCCTCTCTAGTCATAATACATCTCTTTTCATGATTATAATGCTTGGCATATTCTAACATCAGTTCTGGACATAGCATTGTTGGCGGGAAACAAGCAGCTTGCACAATCCCGTTCTTCAACATTCGTCTGACCAGATCCGATGGATTGGGTTTGTGCAAATTTTGCCGAATCTCTTGTATATTGGTCTTCCCCAGATTGGTGTCACAGAGGTTTCGCCACTTCGAAGTGATCTTTGTCTCTGGCCACGTTCCCTTCATGTCACTCCTCATCAATGCTTGTCTATCCTTCACACTCATCCTTCACCTGCACAACTGCCTTATGTCAAAATCCTGAAAATGATATTTAGTAACAACATAATAGTAACAAAACCTACATTTAATACATGCGGGATTATTTGAATGCAAGATTTCAATTTATCTCACCCCTCTGCTAAAGCAAAGAAAACAAAAATGTGATTCCCGTGAGAACAGAATGTCCAAATGTTTCACCAACACACTTAGTTCTTATTTGCCCCTGTCAAATCTGATCTCCTAATGGACCTGCAATAATCATGTGTTGCAATCCCCTATGCGCTTTAATGGAGGGGAGGTCGATTTCCAAGCAATATAAGGTGATCTTTCTTAAACTTTCGAAAACTTCAACCAAGGAAGACACTCTTAAACCTGCACTCAAGAAGCGTCAAGAACACCGTGCAGATTATGTGATATTAACCAGTTCAACATCCAAGCACCCACTCAGACAACCTCATAAGGATCCCCTCCTGCAGACAAAACTCATGAACACAGTCAGGTTTCCAAATACTCAACTTAGCTACTGATGCAGGAGGCGAAGCTCACTGTTAGAACAAATGACAAAACACCTTCGAATCCCCTCTCGTCCCACATAGTGCAATCACCTTTTCTGGAGGACAGCGCATACCATGAATGCTTAGAACGTTGGCACTTTTACTCACAATAATGCTCAAAAGATTTTGCTAGCATAAATAGTGCGCTCCACCTCCTCTACCGCATACATGTCATTATTTGAATTAAAACGTGGGGCTAAAAATAGGAGGAGCCAAATTTTGAAAGATACGTGCCTCCAACTCCTGCCAGGAATCTTAATTTATTCCCTATCCATGCGTTTTTCAAAGTGCAGTGCCCATTTAATGGCATGCTAAGAATAGATTTGATTCGTTCTGCAAAAAAAAAACATTCAATGCTTCCAAATTTCGGGTCATCATGATTGCCAAAGAGGTGGCAGGAAACAAGCGGGTCAGCGCAAATGTTAGAGATCTTGGCAAAAAAGAAAAAATTGCAAACCACAGATCCAGCTCCGCCCTGGCGGTCCTTTTGCTTCAACGTGCACAATGCAGGAGTGCAATGGACTCTCAAAAGTCCGTCCCTCCATGAATGACCAACGTGGAGTGAAATGCTATATTTCACATCTGATGCGATGCTGAGAATAGAATTTTACGTGAGGTTTAGAAAATCCGCCAAAGGGGCATTAATAACCATGCCAGGCAACAGACATCCTGGGCAAACGGTCACCCAAGCCTGCTGAAGATTAAGCTAATCATGGAGAGTTCCTGACGAGTCAAGAAGATCCGCTCAAGCGGTCATCTAGCCTGTTGAGAGAATAGGAAATGGAAAGCCATGCCAGAAGGTAACTAAAGTCCGCTTAGGCGGAGATCCAGGGGGAGCGGGCATGCTGTTGAAAGAAGATCTCAATGCAGAAAAGAAACCCTGACGCAGACCACAGACCAAAACACCAAAACAAGGGGGGTCCCCACGGCTGATGGGGTGATGTTGGACCACGTCACAACAGACACCTTAACAATTGAGCAAATAAAAATGAGAAACCAAAATGAGAAACCAAAATGGAAGATGGGTGAGGTTATAACCATGGGAGAAAAAGATGGTGGAACTTCCAACTTTTGGCAAAAATTGTCAGATGTTCTATTATAAAGTGTTTGAAATGATAAATACTATGTTTCCTGACTGCTGTAAGACGTTCCATGTAAGTAAAGCAATAAAATTGGGTGCCCAGTAGAAGTTACATTTGCAATTTGACCACATTATTCCTGATGAATCTGGTAGTTAAAGTTGGCAGTTTTGTCAAAAGATTTTGGTTCAAAGAGGATTTAGTGAGAGATGGTTTATCTTTGTGTTTGGTTGATGAAGAACAACTGTCAATTTGGATTTTTTGCAATTCCTAGTCATCGTACCTCCTTTTGCTGGTTGCATTAGCAATGGATTTAAGTAATGCTTTCAAGGTCCATTTTAGCTTATAAAAATCCAGATTAAAACTGGATCACTGTGAAAGATTAAAGGTCCTTGCTTTGAGATCCTTTTGCTCCAAACTTCAAAGACAATGGCAAATGGAGTGTTTACATTTAAAATTCAGTTTCCATAACCTGGTATTGTCATTCACTGGCTTTCTCCTTTTCCAGACTTTGTACCAAAGAATGCACTGAGCTTTTCACCAGTCTTATTGTGTAGAGTTTGATTTTTCTGGATTCTTTCTTCTTCACAAACTAAATGGACTGCATTGTTCTTGAAGCAGTTTTTCAGACCAAGAGCAGTAAGCTGTTTATTGTAACTTTTGAGTTTGAGTGAGGAACTGACATATTATGTCATTTGTACTAAAATGGTACACCTTGTATGAATTCTGTGCATCTGTTGTCCATTTAAATTTATATAACATGCCGATCTTTTGTAACAGATAACTAGAGTCTCTGTTCATGTGATTTGTAGATCAATAAATTTGAGGCACACCAGAAACAGCTCTCTGATTATTTGTAAACTCTCTTTTATGACACATACAGCACACTCACATTCATCTTCTGCAAGTTATCTCCCAAATGAATACATTTAGACTCCCTTGCATATAATTTCATCTAGCCAAAAAACAGTACAAGCTATCTACCTAATTCCATTCCCAATGAAGGCTATTGGCCTAATTCCATGCCCTGGCAGATGCTTGTTACTTTGATATTTATACCTTTAAAAACAGACACTGCATATTTTATTTAATGTTTTTCTCTCCACATTGTATGTTTGTTTCTTATCACACTCTTTCACAGTTTAATTCCAACCCTTCATCATTTCATCTGACAGGGGCCCCATTTTAAACCTTGATGCTCTTATTCATTTTCTCCAGTTTTTCGTTTTATATACCACTATTAATATTGTTCCTTCATTTATTTCTCATTTCATATACTGGAATATATAAATTGTTGTCACCATTATTGCATTTTGGTATTGATGCTTAGTGCTTTGAATGGGTTGAATAATTTCAACACCGTTTTAATCTCTAACAGACCCCAAGCTTTGTATGTCAGAAATGAGAAATTACTTGGAATGTATTAAACCAAAAAACTGAGACATAAAATGAGCATAGAATAGAATGAAATAATTTCTATTTTTTCCATTAATACAAGGCCACTGATGGTCTGGATGCAGCACTACCTATATGAACTGGATCCAGATATGGCATGAATTTTTTTGGTATATTGAATACACTTCCATGAAGTTTCCTATGCAAATCCACAATCAAATGCACACAAATAGGCGGAGCTGGCTATGCAGCCATCAGGATACCCTATCGGCTATTCCGTTGCGCATAACTTTTGTGCAACTGCTAGTCTTAAAAGAACGTGAATACCATTTTAACGTCAACCGGCGAGGAAATTCTTTTGAGCGGGGGAACGGGACAACCACTTAGCACAACGTCAGGATTGCCCGTCCAGATAATGTGTTACATATTCATTTTGGTTTCTCCGCATCGTTCTTGTCGATTCCGTGTTTACGAGGAGTCGTTTAGCTTATTAAGGATACGGCTGAAACCAAACAACCATTATTTGGGGCTTCAAACGGGCTATTTTAGCCGGTCCTGTCACCATAAACATTCAGCTCGTTAGGAATTAAATTTCGTATATATTCGTTTAAATTGCTTACAAGTAAAAGTAGGTTTGCCTTGAAATTTGGGAAGCTACGCTCAGAATAGTGTTGTACAGAGTAAATACGAAATGGAATTCCATCCATCGAATTTTGGATTGCTGTGTACAATTCTTCTAGCGGTGGGTTGCTTTTGGAAGGAAGCTATGGTTTGGGACTTGGTGGGCATAGTAGGATGCCAGCAATTCTCAGGAAGAACCGATTGCGTGGTAGTTTACTCGAGAAGTTCAAGAGATCTCGAATCACTGATTCTCATGTTCCAAGAATAAGTTTGGCCTCGTATGAGACATTCAATTATACCCAAGTTGTAGACCATTTTGCATACACGCCAGAGAGCTATCAAACCTTTCCCCAGCGATATTTCATAGACAAGTCCCACTAGGGAGGCGCTCAAAACAATTCTCCCATATTTATATGGTTGGGTGAGGAATCTAACGTCACAAACGACTTATACATGGGCTTCATGAAAGATCAGGCTCCTAACTTCAAAGCTCTTGTGGTCTTCATAGAGGTAGTATTACAGTTTCTCATTAACTCCGTACTCTGTGCGTGTTATATCACAGAACAGGTTGAATAGGTTCAGTCATATTTTGGGGGGCTTGTGCTTTGATAAGTATGCTATTAGGGCTAATTGTGGTAAAGTATGCAGCACCGTTATTATGGGACGTCAATGCCATTCGGGGGAGAGGAGGCGGCGTATGCAAATGCGAGCACAATGGGTTATTTCACATCCGCGCAGGCCTTGGCCGATTATGCGACCGTCATTGTCGATTTGAAGAAAACATTAAACGCTGAGAATTGTCCGGTCGTCGTGTTTGGTTGTTCCTACGGTGGAAGTAAGTACAGTTTCTTTCACATGAACAAATATTCTCTGTTGGAAGTAAGTAAGATTCAATCATTGAAATGGTATTGTACAGTGCTAGCTGTATGGTTTCGCCTCAAGTATCCGCACATAACAATAGGCGCCTTCGCATCATCTGCGCCTATCCTTTACCTCGACGACATCGCTGCCAGTTATCGTCCTTACAGCGTTGTCACCAACGTTTTCAGAGTATGTTCATTCATCTCTTTCAGCTTAATCTCACCCTTATTATCATTAAATTTGACTTTCGAGAATATGGCGCAGAATACAAGCGAAATCTGCTACAGACGAATTAATGAATCGTGGGATATGATGGACAAAATTGCGTCTAGCCCTCAGGGCTTGCTAAACCTAAGCAAACTATTTAACACTTGCGAGTAAGTAATAACAACAACGCAATCTTCATACCTTACATTCAGCATACCTGTAATCAAAATCTCTTTACCGGGCATTACTGCCGCAGAAATATTACGGATAAGGATGCCCTGTACGATGTGCTTGAATCAATGTACGTGACAACAGCACAGTTCAATTCCAAACAACTGCAAGGAGTAAATAAGGTGCCCAAGCCATGTCGCCATACAAATTTTATTGCTTATTAACTTAATTCTATTATGTAACCTGGGGTTACTGCAGATCTGCGACGCCATCAATAGCCTACCTGGAGATGCAGACACTGTTAGTAGAATAGCTGCTGCAGCAAAATTGTCAAAGCGAGTCCAATGCTTGAATTTGAGTCAATTGGATTTTCCCGGATGGGACTGGCAGGTCTCTAAGAATTCTTTCTCTTATTAGAATGAAATGAAATTAGGCTGCCCGTCTAAGAGCTTATTCTTAATCCGCAGACTTGCACTGAACTGGTGTTTCTAATAAGCAATCCTCCTGGCACGTCAATGTTTCCACCCTACCACTTTGATATCAAGTCGTATTCCAGGGAATGCTACCTTAAATACGGAGTCCTGCCACGCCAACACTGGGCAAGAACTGAATTCGGAGGAAACGTATGTAAATTTTAATCTGCTATCGAATTTAGTCGGAAAATGTTACGGTCAAGTTATATCTTAGTCAAATTTTCATGGCAGTTAAACAGACAGGACAATTTGGTTAAGGATTGATTTTTATTAAGATGGCCTTGGTTATAATTATCGTGCAGGACGTAAAAAGAGTGTTGAAAGATTTTGGAAGCAATATCATTTTCTCCAATGGGTTAAGAGATCCATGGAGCACTGGAGGGTAAGTGAATCTTCTTCTGAGATTTCATGCCCATTAATATTTGTGTTTATTTAAATCTTTCTGCTAATTCAGTTAATTGGGCATGTTGCAAATGGAATTTCAGTGTGCTGGCTAATATTTCTGAAAGCATTGTAGCTATCACCACCGAGGAGGGTAAGTTGGTTTTAAATGTTTATTTTGCAATGAAATAGAAACAGTATTATCTTATAAGATATTTGAATTGAATGTCTCGCAGGTACACATTGTGAAGATATTGCATATCCAAGTGCTAGTGATGATCAGGTCTGGCTGAAAGAACAACGACGAAAAGAGATAACGATTATCCAAAAATGGATAAATGATTATAAAAACTAATTTGAATTGTTTGTTTCATCCAACAATGACTTCTCCATTCAATAAAATCATTTAAAAGTGGTGATTATTAATGCTCTTTGATGTCAATGAAACATCAGCTATAATCATCCATGCTGAATTCGTATCCTTTGGCTGTTTGATATTTTGATATTGTTAGACCCTTGAAAGGGCATTAGAGCTTTACACTGTAATTGACGTTGCATTTTGTGTATTGTTGACATTCTCATAAAGGGGGCGAACATTGAGAATTTTAGAAATTAAAAAGTCTACAGCAAGAGTATTTAAAGGTGTTATTGGATAATTTCATCAATTAAGTATTGTATTATTATATTTTTTGTCAAAGTTATTGTAGTACTTTGCTGACATAATTATTTATATATGTGTTTATCAACCATCTTAAAAAAATTTAACCCTTAGTTTGTATAATTTTCAAATATAATAATTTAATAATTATATTAACACCCCCAAAAAAATAAGTTTGATTAAATGTAACATTAATAAATTTAAACAATAACAAAATTTATTGTCTTTATAGTATAAATATCAATTAAAAGTTGCTTTACTTTCTCAAAGTTTTATCAAATTAAAATTATATGATATTTGTACATAAGAGAAATGATCATTCCCCAACTTCATACAAGATTTTGTCATATGTTAATATGTAATTAAATCAAGATGTTCTTTCAAAATAGACATAAAATAAATGGAAATTGATATAATTGTACAAATTTCTACATTATAATTTAATAAATTAAATTTTATAATTAATATATGATCCTAAATGAGAGACATAATTGAGATCAACTTTATCTCAATTGTTCATATTATAAATAACACAAGACATGATTATTTAGTCACCTTCAATTTCAACACTGCATAGGATTCATTCTCATATACTCTTGACTCATTAGTTAATGATCTGTCTGAAATCCAAATGCAAAGCCACCATGTACCGTAAGGTATTTATTAAGAGTATTTGAGTGTTATCAAGTGAGAGAAATACTGAAATGCTAAAAGCATATAGCAGCTGACAAGACAACAACAGTTGTGATAGAACAATAAAATTTTCCTTATAAATAACTAAATAGAACTTTAAATAATGAATTTGAGCCATGAAATTTTTCAAGACCCTTTTAGGATGATTTTACTAGCTTAATTTCAAAGCCTATTTACCAAAGAATCTTAAACAAGAACATACAATTCTATTCTCTAGATCTCATTTTGCATAAAAATTTAACTCAATAAATCTATTGTATTTCATATCTATGAAAATGTATATTGAAGATATGTTAATAGATATCTTAAACAAGAGCATACAATTCTGTTCTCTAGATCTCATTTTGCATAAAAATTTAACTCAATAAATCTATTGTATTTCATATCTATGAAAATTTATATTGAAGATATGTTAATATCTATACATATCTATGTATTTTTGCACAATATTCATGAGAACCATCTTGTAATGTGAGAATAAGAGCATACATGGAGGCACCACACAATAGAGTATTCATATCAAACTAGCAAACCAAAAATACCATCCACAGTTTCTAAAAAAGGATATATTGCTATATTATGTGGAATGACATATTATGAATATTGAACATATGGTCGATGGAATTTTACAGCAGAGCTTTTATATAATATACTAAACAGAGCATATGTCCCATTAATTTGTTTTCATGCACATTTTAATGAAAACCATAAATCACAAATATGTTAGCACACAATAATATAATTACAAAAGTCAAATAAACTCTACTACAAGGCTATAAATAAACCCTAAAACTTACATGACAATTACTTTATTTGAAATAAACACTCTCAGATGAGATCTCATCAGAATGCCAAGATACAATAAGGACAAGGAAACATTTGCTAACTTAAGTTTTGTCCATGCATGCTCATTTCTAGTTATCTTGAGAATATAAAAAAATTCATTTATTTCATTCAAAATAATTTGACTTTGTTTTAGTAAAAATAATGAAAGAAGTCATGACCTATTTGATGAGAATATTGTTAGTATATATTATTTTGCCTCATGCATATTCCTTGCACATGGGTAAAATACATGTGGCATTAAGCCTAGTTAGGTGTCCTTAATAGGTGTCCTAGGTTGATTGAGTCAACCTACCACAACTCCTTTTGTATTGGGATCGACTTCCGATTCGACCCAATTACTCCACCTATATGTACACGCTTTATCTATAATCTAACTCACTTGATTTTGATGCGAGCATTCTATTAGTAGATTTTTGTTTCTTAGATGGTGTCAGAGATAAACTAAATTAGTTTATTGATTCAATTTTGGTTAAACATGTTGGGATTCCTATTTTCAAGCCAAGTAGTTGCAAAATCTTACCAAATCCATAAAAAATTCCCACTTTGTGCATTTGTTGTTGAACCCATTATTTATACCGGATCTGAGACTATTTTGAAATAGGTTCCCTCTAGAAAAGGTTTCTAAGTGTTTTCCTTTTTGAAGTGCAAGGAAGAAGCCCACAAAATGGCGAAGTCAAAAGTTTCTTGGTTTTTTCTTTGTATTCTCTGTCTCTTTCAAAGTTGCGGAGTTTCAGGGTTCTCTCTTTAGTCGTACCATTCTTATTGGCTCCGAAAACTCTGCCTTAATAATTCATAAAAATTGCCTAAGTGTTGCGGATCTCAGAGGTCAAAGTGGTGGTATTGTATCTTCTTCTAAGGAGGTAGTAGGCAGAAGGCCCAATCGTTAATGTTCGACAAGGCTCCCAAAAGTTTCTAAATGTTTCAGGCATCGGCAAATGGGAGGTTTATCTTCCTCTTTCCTTTTTGAAGATAAAGCGTGAAGGCCTGATTGCCAAAGTCTGCCAAGGCTTCAAAAAGTTTCTAAGTGTTGTAGATCTCAAAGGTTTGGGTGGTAGTCTTCTGTCTTCTTCCGGGTAGATGGAAGCATGAAGGTTCAAGGGCCGAAGTCTGACATAGCTTCAAATTTTTCAAAGTGTTTCAGGATTAGGAATTAGGTAGTTCCTTTTCTTCTCTTCAAAATGCACAATGTATGGTGAAGGCCCGATCTCTGAAACCCAATTGTTTCCGCTTGTTCCTTTCAGACTTTAGAGATTGGGGTTTCCTTCTTCACCCTTTCATAGGCTAATTGCCTAGTGGAAACTTGATTGGTCAGGGCTCAACTGTTTTGCCTTCCCTACTCCTTCCATTATTCAGAAACATAGGGAAACATGCCAACAACTTCTAAGCCATTAATGTGAAATGGGTAGTTGAAATTTATATTTTTATTGCATTTGGTGGGGTTCTTGGGGGTTTTCCTACCCATTTAATCCTTAGATCCGAGTTGTGGAGACTATAAAGGCAAGATTGAAAATTTCTCAAGGGGTGGTTTTCTGGTGGTGGCTGGAGGTTGTGTAGGTTTAGAGATACTTCCAGGGCTCCAAATTATGCCATGTCCAGTTGCAAAGAAGTAATGTGGTGGTGAAACAGATGAAAGATAGTGTGCAGTAGGGGTTGGGCAGAGAATGTCTCTATGATTGTTTGTATGTATTTAAGGTTTTCCTCTTATCACATTTGTTGATAAGTTTGTATTGTGCATTTGAAAATGTGACATCATTTTAAATATATTACAAGATTTGTACTTGTCATCTGTTCTTTACATTTGAATAAATGAAGTTGGTTCTAGATTACTAAGTATGTTTGAAGCAAAAAACTTGGACCCTGATATAGCATATGCTTAGATCAATTTTTCTTTATTTCTTCTCCATTGTTTTCTTTTATGCACATGTGACTCTATATCTCCAATTGGATTGGCATTGGTCTTTGCTCCATTAGACCAATCTCATATCATTTAAAACAAATAAACATTTACCAATGGTTTAGGGGAAGAAACATCATTCCTATGCATACATACTTGCACAATTTGTATCAGCTATATAGGGCTTTTTGTGACAACCAGTTGTTCTTGGTTCAATGACAATTTTGGGATTAAGATAACAAGTTGGGTTTGGTTGTTCATTGGTTTTTAGTTGTTCATCTAGTTTGAACTCAATACCTATTAAGGTGTACCCCTTGGAATATCCCTCCAGAGCTGAGCTGAAGTCAAAGTACAAGGGATGAAACCCACTCCCATAAAGTTAACCTTCAACCCTCCACATTTTGTTGATGGACCGATTATGCTTGTATGACAACACCCCTAGCCTTGTGAGTGTGATTTCATCCTAGGAAGTGGAGTTGTGTTTTGGGACCCAACGGAATAGATGGTACTATTGTTAATTTCATTATTGCATAGAAATTATATTATTTTCTCATTGTTCTCTCTTACTATGTTCTCTATGTTTTTAAATCTACAAGGTTTGAATGTATTGGATGCAAGAGTAGAGGTTTTAAGCCCGTGATCAAAGTGCCTATAGAAAAGGGTGAACACCTTAATTTGATGGTTGGCGGCCTGTTCGAAAGGTTGAACACCTTGTTTTTGAAGGCTAACAACCTATTTGGAACACCAAGCGACATGTTTTGAAGGTTGAGCTGTTACATCCCCTTTTTGGATTTAGTATTACTATTAACTTTTTCCTAAATAGTACAGTCAAGTGAATATATTTAACATCATAGAAAATGTTGATATGATTAGAAAAGGTTAATTTTATGAAATTATGGATTTTCTTACTTGGTTATGATCAATATGATGTTATGAATTAAAAATGTCTTTTAAATATGAAAATGAAATGATTTGATGTAAATGTGTCTTGATCAGAATATTGGTACTCTGACCACAAATTGTATATGAGTTTGTTAATGACAGGATAGATGGAACATGTTCACCAGGAAGCAAGAAGAAGAGAAAGTATCTTCAAGAAAGAGAGAATAGACTCTGGAATAACCAATGGGTGTTGGCCACTAAAAATGAACATCTAGTAGATAAACCTAGTTGCTTTGAGATAAGTATTGATTTTGGGTTAAGTCAATTTTAGATGAGAATGTCAAGGATTTTAAGTAAGTCCCTCTTCCTTTCGTAGTTGTCATGATGAGTATGGGTAATTCACATTTGTGTCGTACTACTCTATTTCATGTTGCCAAATATGGACGACCGATATATATATATATATATATATATATATATATATATATATATATATATATATATATATATATATATATATATATATATATATATATATATATATACACACACACACACACATTTGAGAATGAGTTATATGTTGTGTCTTGTTTAATGATTTGGCATAAAGTTGAAAGTTGAAAGTTGTATGTAAAAGTCGACCCCAAACTTTGTATTGTGTTTCTAATCATCGTCAACATCATAAAGCTTTATGAGCGTATGATGTAAATGTTTAATTACAAAATTTGACGGATGTAGAATTATTTCTATTATGGGTTATCGTCGTATATAAAAGGTTTAAATAATGTTTTAAACCTACGAGGCCGTTGAGTGTAATATCATTAGTCATATTGTAATGGTAATATCCAAAATCATATATAGCTATATTTATATAGTCATTTAGGACCATTCTTATATTCTTTAATAGTGTTAGTAATCAGGCAGTAGCTCAAAGGATTCTCTCAAGTCGCAAATGATGATGTCTTTTATTTTAAAACATTTTATTCAATTCTCAAGCTTAAAAACCTTAATGTTTGGTCATCAGCTCAACCATTTTCCAAGACATGTTTTTGAACCAAACTCAATAATCTGTTAGAAATTAGTGTGGCTTCATGACCAACATAGGAAAACCACCACCTTGCAACTGACAAGCTCCACCTTGCGAATATGCTGCAAAGATAGTGGAAGAGTAAACAATTTCTATGTTAGTGGTCATGGTAGGAGGACAGATGTTGATAGTTGAGTTTGGTAGTTACTAAGTAGAGGGCTATGCGAATTAGTTAGGAGAGTTAGTTTTAGTTTTGGGACAGTAGGAATAAGAACTGGTTGTTTTTGGTTATAGAGAGTGAGTAGGGAGAGGTGCGGGTAACACAGAAAACTGTAAGCTCCAGAGTAGTAAGAAGATTCTAGCTTGAAGGTCGAGAAGAGTGAAATGAGGCATTTGAGCTGAGAAGCCAACTATCAAGTTTCAATTCTTCCTGCATAAACTATGACTCTTTATGTGGACGATGCATTGTTTTCTTGTGCCAAAAAGGCCAATTATAACCTGTTAATCATTATGTAAAATGATAATCATTTGTAAGTGACATCGAATGTTTGATCATGCTTAAATCTTTAGATTCTCAATAATATCTTAGCTTACTGAATTGCATGCTACTGTAATGATATCCGACGGCTTATCAGAAGGGAAAACATCTCTTTTTGCCAGGTTAAACGTCAACAAAGTAGGGGCTTAGAAGGCTGCAATTCTGTCATTAAAAGATCATTGATAGTATTTCAGTTTTATTCAAGCTCTACTATGTCTCAACAATGAACAGTTATTTTAAACCAGAAGTAAGTCTTAGTCTATCAAATTACTATTAGGCTATTAGCATTATGGTGTGAGGGTCACTCCATTAGAAAGACACTATGTCATGTATCTTGTAATAGTAAACGACTGAGGTTTTACTCTTCGTTCAGTAGTGTGGAACTTGTCTCTTATGTAAATAGGCTCCATTGAGAGAACAACTTGGGTCTTTAAGCTCTTTATTGTTTTTCTTCTTTTAGTAGGGAGTCAAAAAGAATTCTCATCTAGTCTCAACTTTTGTAACTGTAGAATGCTTCCTATGTTACTTCACCAACTGCAGAGATTAGAATGTATATGGTAGATAGTGAAATACTCAGTAAGTATAAAGCCTATGTCAGAAAGATTTTAGATATCAAACCAATGTAGGAGTTGAATAAAAGGGCATTCTTGAAGATTGAACATATTAAATTGTAGTATTTGTTTATACAAATGATCGTAATCTATTTATATAATACAAAACAACTCTTTTGAATAAAGAAGAAATTATTATTGTATTTAAGCATGGAGGTTGGTTAAAGACTCTAGTATGAAGGATAAAGCCTTGGTGAAACTGCCATCATGCTAGCATGAAAATTTGACTCAATAACAAGTTAAAAGATATCCCTCTTTGGGCTATGTCGACAATGTAAAGTTCTATCTTTGAGAAGATAGTTTTAGACAAGCATCAAACTCAATAGTCCACCCAAAAGACTAGTATCAATAACTGAGGAATCACTAAGCTTGAAATTATACCTAATCACAAAAGTGGTTATGACTTTGAGAGCCTTAAAGTTTTACAACATACCCTACTGATGTGCATAGAAGCATGTTGAGCTGGAGAGGCTTAGAAATTTAACAAGATCAAATGTAACTATAGGATTGTGATTAAATCAAGTCAAGTTGGGGTGGGTGAACTTTCTATTTGCGTTGATATTACACTAAACATATTAAAATCCTTTGGCCAAGGTAGTGCACTTGCCTCTATTGTATTTTTTTTGTTCACCGTGACTGGGCAACGTAGCTTATGGAGTGGTCATGCTTGTCTAGAGGGTATCTAGGGGAATTGCATGATAACAAATTACGTAGGTCACAACACCAGTACTCAGAAGGCTAACACCATTGGTTACCCTAAGTGTATCCTCTTTGAGTAGGGTAGGGCCACTTCCAGGTAGGAAGGAGTGTGGGAGACTGACGGTCTATGGTTGGAGGTTAAGCTCCTTGAAGATACTTTCTCTTCTATATTCCAGAGGCTTGCCGAGACTTGAATTTGGATGGTCAACAATCAAGATATAGCAACTTTGGTAAGTTTCTATTTTGAAAATGCTCTTAATAACTTTAATCATCACATGGTATAATGTTGTAGGTAGATAGACCCTTTGTGCAACTTATAATTTCATGATTTTTAATTAGTCGACGAATGAACACCTTTGTTTAGAAATAAAAAATAATTTACCATTTTCTGTTTTTGAACTATAAAAAAAATTACCTTGGGTTGAACATAGTTTGTAAGGTGAAAATTATTTTGGGTGTTACATATGGTATCAGAGCCAACCAGGTTCAGTACTAGGGCTGATGAGTCCACTAAGCTGACTAAGAATCAACATTATGCGGGTAGCTAATGATTTGATTTACTGTGCTAGGATGGTACATCTCAAGAAAACTGCAAGGAAGTCCTTCGCTAGTAAGGAACGTTACCTGCAAGCTAAGCAAAGACATCTTGCGATGATTAAGACTATTGAGAAAACAAATACTAAAAATGACATTTGGCTAGATGATATGGAAACTTTTTCCAATGCCCTGACACGACTCAAGCGAGTGAAAAGAGAACTCCTAGAGACATCTAGGATGGCAGCTTGAATCATGGTCAATTCCTGCCTTATTAGTGTACCAATGATCACTAGGGATTCCCGTATACCACCTAGAGCTGAAATCATTGTACTATCTTCCAATAGCAAATTTGAGGGTTATACTCCTCGTGAATATGTGTCAGATAATGAATCTGAAGGTTACACCCCTCTTGTAAATATTGAGTGAAACATGAAATGTATCTATCCTCAAAAAATGTACATACTATTGTGCAAAATATAATAAAGACAATTTTGTTTGAGAATAACTATGGTTATGAGCAATTGATATGTATTGATAATATTTTAAATGATAAATCTTAGAACTAATTAATACTTGCTAAAACAGGTGAGAAAACAAATAAACATGGACCAATCAGAGTTTAATGAGAGAGAAGATCGGGAAGGTCACAACTCTCAGGCTAACTCCACTGATAAATTGGACAGAATTCTTAATATGCTTGACAAAACTAAGGAAAGGTTGGGCAAATTGGAAAAGAAAGTGAATGAAACTGGGAGTACTAAGGGTGAAAATGAGTATTCTAATAATGCGAGTAAAAGTAGGCAACGAGAGCATGGCACATCAAGTGAGAATCAAGAGAATAGTGAATCTCAAAGGGACACAAAAGATAAACTTGCACTAGAATTATCTAAGGATATGAAAAAGATTATTTCTCCTAAATTTGATGGAACGAAAACCAGAGATGCAACAGAAGCTTGTCTAACTGAAATGGAGAAGTATTTTGAAATTAGAAATTACTCTGAGATTACCAAAGTAGTTTGGGGAGCATATTAGTTATCTGGAGAAGCATCCACCTGGTGGATGAACACAAAGATGGAATTGGATTTAGGCCCCTTGAAGGTGACATGGAATGAATTTGTGGAAATTTTTTGAAAATGGTGGTTACCACAACTTTGATCAAAAGCTAACAGATTTCCAAAATCTCCGGCAAGGTGATTTGTCCGTGGTTGAATATGCGAAAAAATTCACTAGATTGTTGAAGTATGTTCCTCAGTATCAAAAGGATGAAAGATTTCGGATAAGAAAATTCATTATGGGACTCAATCCTCAGATTGGCGGAGAGGTGGAGGTGCATGGTCCAAACACAATGGACCAGGTGTATGAGAAAGCAATTAAGCAGGAACAGAACATCAAATCCATTTCTACTTATCGTGAAAAGAAGCGTAAGAGATTTGATAAGAATATCAATGTGTAGATGTATAAAAGGAAGAATGATAAAGGATATGGAAATAGGAGGTACGATAAAGGAAATCTAAAAAATAAAGGGGGATTTGGTAATGATAGAAGAAATGAAGACTTCAAGAAGAATGACAATTTTAAGAGGAACGATGATGCTTTGAGTAGACCATCCGAGAAGAGACGACCAATTGGAGGTTATTTTTCATGTGGGGGAGATCATTATGCCAACCGTTGTCCTAATAAAAAGAAGAATGGGTAGCATAGGAACATGGTACTTCCTTCACAGCAGGAAGCGTTTCAGCAAAGGATTCACACCGCCCTTGACAATCGACAAGCTAAACATTAGATTACTCCCATTGAAATGATAGGTACTTTATGTGGAGTCCCTGTTTCTATTCTAATTGATACTGGTGTAACAAAATTTTTTGTGTCAACTAGAGTCTTAAGTAAATTTCCTAGAAGATTTGGTTATATGTCAAAACCATGGACAATAGAATATGCAAATCACTCAAAGGCTCATGTAGAGCAATGTTTGTTCGAAGCTACTATTGATATTTCAAACTTTTCCACCGAGGTAAACTTGTATGTGGCACCTTTAGGGTCCTACGACATCATTTTAGGAATGAATTGGTTGTGGAGACATAGGGCCAAGGTGGATTGTTTTAATAAAACAATTGAATGTTTGGATGATGAAGGAAACAATGTTAATTTTCAAGGTTTCTAAAGGGAAATAAAGATCAGGTCTATTTCTTCAAAATAATTAAAATGGGCTAGGCGTAAGGGATGTCAACTTTTTGTAGTCAAAATGGACCTAGTAGAGGAAACAGTAGAGAAGAAAACTTTTGAGGAAAAATACCCTTATCTTAGTAATTTCAGAGATGTATTTTTTGAGGAATTGCAAGGCTTGCCTCCAAAAAGAACCTTTGACTTTGTCATAGATATTAAACTAAGATTTGAGCCAGTATCTAAAGCTCCGTACAGAATGACTACTACTAAACTTATGGAATTGAAGGCCCAACTGTAGGAGCTGTTGTCCAAGGGTCTAATTAGGCCAAGTGTATCACCATGGGGAGCTCCAGTTATTTTCGTCAAGAAGAAAGATAGAACCCTTAGACTGTGTATAGATTATCGGATGCTTAATAAGGTAGCGATAAAGAATAAGTATCCACTGCCATGTATTGATGATTTATTTAACCAAATGCGTGGTGCAACAGTATTTTCTAAGATAGATTTGAGATTTGGATACCATCAGTTGAGGTTAAAAGATGATGATATTCACAAGACTACATTTAGAAAAAGATATGGTCATTGTGAGTTTACTGTGTTACCATTTGGGTTAACTAATGCACCAGCCGCTTTCATGAATCTCATGAATAGTGTTTTTTGAGACTGCCTTGATAAATTTGTCCTAGTTTTCATAGATGGTATTCTGATATATTCCAAAAATGAGGAGCATAGACAACATCTTCAAATTGTTTTGCAATGTTTAAGAAAACACAAATTGTATGAGAAACTCTCAAAATGTACCTTCTTTCAAAAAGAAGTGCAGTAGTGTGGACACACTATATCAGTAGAAGGGATATCAGTTGACCCAACTAAAATAAAGGCTATTATGGAATTGCCTATACCTTCCAATGTTTTAGAAGTATGAAGTTTTATGGGATTGGCCGGGTATTATAGAAAATTTGTTCTGAATTTTTCAAGCATTGCTAGTGCAATCACTTCTTTGCAGAGGAACGGAAAGCGATTTGTATGGACAGGTGAATGTCAAAAGGCATTCTATTTATTAAAAGAAAAGTTAACAATAGCACCAATTCTAAAAGTTCCTGATCCTGAAGGGCAGTTTGAGGTTATTACCGATGCCTCTGGAGAAGGTTTAGGAGGCGTGCTTATGCAAAATGAGCATGTAATAGCCTATGAATCAAGAAAGTTGAAAAACTATGAGCAGAATTATGCTCCTCATGATTTAGAACTAGCAGTAGTGATTCACGTCCTTCAGATGTGGCGACACTATTTGTTGGGAAATACTTTTTATACTAAAATCTGATCATCAAAGTCTTCGTTACATATTTACGCAACCTCATCTTAATGCAAGACAAAGGAGGTGGTTAAAACTTATATCAGATTATGGCTTTGAGATTGCTTACATAAAAGGTAAAGAAAACCAAGTAGCTGATGCTTTAAGCAAAAGGAGACACATAGCTTCTATAATCTCTATTCATGCTAATTTTAAAGATCTTGTATTGCAAAGTTTACCGAGAGATGAATACTATGAGCAGGTAAAGCAAGCTCTGCAAATAAACCCCAAAGATCCAAGATATGATGGATTCCATTTTGAGTCAGATGGATTAATGAGATTTAAGGGAAGAATCTATGTTCCTAATTCTATGGAACTAAGAAATCTTGTATGGAAGGAAGTTCATTGTGCACCTTATTCTGGACACCCAGGAGTAACAAAACTTTTAGCTAATGTCAAACCGCTATACTTCTGGAAAGGAATGAAAAGATATGTTGCAAGGTTTATGGCAAGTTGCTTGGAATGTCAAAGAGTGAAGGATGAACACCAACATCCTGCCAGATTGTTATACCTGCATGATATTCCAGAATGGAAATTGCAAGTTGTTAGTATGGACTTTGTTCAAGGGTTACCAATGTCCAAAAATAGACATGATGCAATTTTGGTTGTAGTAGATAAACTAACCAAAGTAGCACATTTCATTCCTAGAAATTTAATAGATGGAGCTCATATTTTGGCTGGTAAGTTTGTTCAAGAAATATTTAGATTGCATGGGGTACCTGAAAAGATTATACCCGATAGAGATGCTCGAATAACTTCCCAGTTTTGGCAAACTTTATTTTCAGCACTAGGGACTAAACTCAATGTGAGTGTAAGGACCCAACTCATCCTAAATCAAATAACATTAAACTCTAATTTCAAAGATACCAATGAATAAAAATTTTGATCTGACAGATGTAGGAAATGTGAAATTCTTCCAGAAGTGCTTAATGTATGCTATAGCAATGCGATGAAACTTGAAATTTAGTTTCCTAGAATCATCAGGTTCTTAAAAGATCACCAATTTTAAATCTAGTGAAGGGAGAGTACATTATGAGAGAAGGTACATTATAGAAGATAACCTAGAAGAACAATGGATCAGTTCATATCTTAAGTCATGCATTACATCCTGCATTCATTTTCGATAGCTTGCTTCTCCTCTAGTAACTGTATCCTTATCATCTGCACAAAATTAACTTAACAATCTCATGTTAACACAACTCAGTAATCACTACTCAGAGAATTAAGATCACGATGCTAATTGTAGAACACCCTACATCCAGGGGACCTGAGTACTGGGGGCATCCTTCGCCGTCCAGACTACCTACATACCCTGTATCCACAGGATCAAGGCCCCCTCCTTCAGATGTGACTAATGTAGGGAATGCGAACATGTAGTTCTATTTTGCACTATGTTTGATGTAACTGTGAGTGGGTACCCATCCCTTTCTAGGGTTATTCCCTGCCCCAGACAGTTCTTCGTCGGCTGCCACCCACTCGGTGAAACAGGGACGACAGTTAGTCTACGACCACAAACACCTAAAGGGGTGTTTGTCAGTTAGTCATAGTGTGGAGGAATCCTTATAAGGTGTCTACCCATGAAATCTAATTTACTCCCCCAAGCCAACTTAGGTAATTTTTGTGACTAAGTACGTTCCTGATCCCTGAGTACTTTCGCCACGATCTGCGAGGGCAAGGTGAGAGCATATGATAGATAGCATTTCTAGATCAGCCTAGTTGCCCTATCTGACATTTCACATGTCCTCCCTGATCTATACTCACATGTCAGTAAGCCTCATTTTCTATTAGTATGCTTGAAGTATGAGCATCATGGTAATCATTATTTAAATCATCATCTATATTTACCAACTTAATACACTAAAAGATGTATAATCTTAATTCTACTTATAACATGCATTATTACCTGATAAGTAACCCAATTCCAACAAGCCCTCATAGTGATCAAAGAAGCATACTTCATTCACCTAATTAGCTACTCACATATACAAGGTAGTTTCCACTATTTCCTTAAGATGACACTAAGCTCACATAGGTTATTCATAAAACTATTTAGTTAGTGCATATAAAGTTATTCACTTAATGAGTTACTAGCATGGTACTGTTACCGTAGTTGAGTATGTAGTTGTTTCTGTCTAGGTCTCTAATGCTCCACAACTGACACTCATTGGATTAGTCATATGCATTTATGTAAATAACTAGAACTATCATAATGTACAAGAAATCACATCGAGTTCTACAATACACTATCTTAAGAGCATAACCCATAGCTGATATTATCTAAGATACTATGGAGGACACAAATAGATTCCATGGTCGTAAGTATGATTTACAACTTAATTAAAGGGGTTGTTGAAGTAGCACACTAACTGAAATATTTATGCAAAATGGACTAATTAGAGAAGATCATTTGGATTTATCTATATTAAATAGACATAGAGATCAATAAATTTCTCCCTACCAAACAATTCGCTAATCTTTTAAAGAAAATGACAATCCTTAATATGCCAAGTTTAATACGATAAAATTGGTCAGTGTTGAACCCTTTGGAAAGGAAATCATAAGGTATGTCTATCACTATAATGAATAATTATTTTCTCAATGCTTCCAACATTGATCAAAAGTCAAGGGAATAAAACAAGTCAACGCTTAATGGCTTTAAACACTGCATTTTTCTCTCTCAAAAAGGCAAGAAAAAGTATAATTTGTAAATACACCATTCAATAACTCAGAGTTTAAAATTTTCACAAAGAATAATCCTTAATTAAGAATTAGAGCCTGTAGATTGAATAATAGTCTAAAAGGGGATACCCACAATTTTTATAGCTATATTTAACTAGTATATTTAAAGAGGTTGAACTATTAAACTCTGCTCATTAGACTAAACCGGATGAGCAACTTTGAATCTTACTCCAAATAAAAGGTTATTGATTATGATCATATACTTCTTTAAAATCAATTTTTTTAATGAAAGAAGCTTTTCTTAAGCAAAATTTCATGACTGCTACATCTCATAACTGCTTTTGGACTTACGGTTTAGGGAAATTTGTAGCATCAAATTTTCTTTAAAAAGAGTTCAGAAAAAGTGTTTCCTATTCCAGTTAAAAGATTATTATAATTCCAGTTAAAGTTGCCATTTATTTAAAAGAATTAAGCCAAATGCAGAGTTAAGTTCTAACCAATTCAAAAAGCATGAGGCTTTGAAGGATACATAACGATCTATTCTAATACCATTGAAGGATTTCCTCATTTACATATTTTCCAAATCATCCTATCCACTTGTTCTTTTGCATATATATCCATATTTTTAACAATTCTCTTTATTCAATTTTACTTATCTTTCATCTTCTTATTCCTTCCTATCCTATAATCCCCTTATGTTTACTATTATATTACTTTCATTGGAGAATCATTTATTTACTTCACTTATTCTAAATTTATTTCCACTTTAGAATTTACTTCTTCTAATACCTCATTTTCACCTACTTTTACATCCATTACTTTCATTTGACTAATCCCTTAAATTATTACTTTATATTCATTCACCCCCCTACCATCCTCTTTTCTTTTACAATTCTTATTTCCTTATTCATCAATTCACTCTACATCATATACATATATTATATCAACATTACTACTCAACATCATCTTTCTTATTATCTTTTTATTTCTTATTTTCTTAAACTTTATTTTTTTCTTTTACTTCACTTACTTTATTCATCATATACATTTCACTTATTACTTTTACTTTTAAAAAAATAACTTTTAATTCATTTTTTTTATCATTCTTTATTTTCCCCTCCATCTTAAATTAATGACATCCCTTCAACAACCAGCTTTTCGAATAAATATGTGCATTAAGTAACAAACTCCAACTTCACAATGCAACCATATCACCATAGCTTTGATTGGATTTATTGTTATTAAATAGTTAAATTTATTAATTTTATCATTATCAATATGTGAATCTTATACTTATTATTTATAATTTTAAATTGTAAAATTTATGGGTAATAATTAGCCGATAGGCTTTTATATGAGAGTATTATAGTTCCGGATAAATGTTCAGGCATACATGTAAATACACTTATTCTAAAAAGTTGTGTGTGCAGCAAATACAAATCGCCCATGAGAAATGAAGGAGGGGAATTTATTCCTCTGTAAAAGTGCATAAAGTGAAGCACTTTACTGAACACAATAAACAAGTCTCCCACCTCTTCAGTCCACATTTGTCAGCTCATTCTCAACTAGTGATGAAATGGGAGCTTTGAAACAGGGCATGGACATACATCAAAGCATGATGGAAGGACGAATTTCATTAGATGTGGTTGCAAATCCCCCGGTACATATGTATAGTGCAGAAAGCACATAAACTATTTGACAAAATGCCTCAAAGAAATGAGGTATCATGAAATGTAATGATTGCAGGATACACATAAAATCACATGTTGAAAAGAACCTTCAAGCAAATGTAATTTGGCAGAAATAAACCTAGATTCCACAATCTATGCCAGCGTTCTTCCTGCTTGTGCTAAATTCATGCTTGGAAACAGGGTATGGACATCCATAACAGCAGAATGGAAGGGAAATTTTTTGATAGATCTAATAGTTGGAAATATTCTGGTAGACATATACGCAAAAATGAGGAATCATAGACAAATCACATGAACTGTTTGACAGAATGCCACAAATAGATGTCATTTTATGAAATATAATATAGGCATGAAATGGGAATGCTCTAAAAATGAAACTTTCCAGAACACATCCTAACATTGCAAGATTTGCTTGTGCAGCGTGTAGGTTTAGTAGATGAGAGCTGTACATACTTCAATCATATGAGTAGCCCTTATTGCATTACAACTACAGTTGATGGTTATGTGTGGTGTGCTTGACCTTCTTCACAATGCTGGTGATCTTAAGGATGCCCTAAAATTTATCATTAAGATGCCAATTAAACCTGTGGTGGTTGAGTGGGTGTGGTTTCTGGATGCTCGTAGATCACACATGAATATAGGCTTAGGAGTATTTGCAGTGATGCTGCATGCTGTAGCGACCAGCATCTATGCAGAAGTGGGTGGGTGTACTGAGGTTCAAATGGTAAGGAGATTGGTGAATGATAGAGGAATTAAAAGGATCCCTAGATGTGATTGGATTTAAGGCCATACAATAACACATTGTTCATGTAGGAGACTGACGACATCCATAGACAATGGAGATGCAAGCAAAGTTGGAGAAATTGGTTTGGAAGGTGAAGACAGTAGGGTATTTTCTAGATTCGAGACATTTACTTAATGAAAATGCTCTAGCAGCTATATACGCAAATTGTTTGGCAAACCCCCTCAAAGAAATGTCATCTCATGGACTACAGTGTCTACAGGATGTGCGCAAAAGGATTTGTTGAAAAGGAGTTAAAGACTTTCAAGTAAATGAAATTGTCAAATGTAAAATCAAATTTCTCAACCTATGCTAATGTCTTCCCTACCTATGCCTGTGTGGCTCAGGAACAGGGTATGGATAGCCGTCTAAGCATAAAGCAAGGAGGTATTTTTTTGTCAGATTTTATATCCAAAATGTTCTGGCAGACAAAAATGCAAAACGTGGATGCTCAGACAGGGCATGTTAACTATTCAAATGCCTCAAAATATTAATTACAGGGTTGCACAATTCAAGATAGAGTATGGACATTCATCAAAACATAACTGAACGTGGATTTTTTTATTGAATGCTACGTACAGATTTTACTATTAAACAAATCTTATGCACAAATGAATTCAAATTCCTAAGATAATTCATCCCACAAAATTGAATAAATTTATTAGCAAAATTCAAGAACTAGGCTTTCAAGAGAAACAAAGCAAAATGATGAAGAGAACACTTATAGATTTCTCCAGTTCTCCCAAACTAGAGATTAGTCCCCTTCTTCCTTACAATTCTAGGCATTTTATAGAAAGGTCCATTCTCCATCTCTTTTTTTTTAATGATCCTCCACTCTCTTTGTTTAATGGTAATGCATCCTCCACTCTCTTTGTTTAATGATAATGCATTGTCCACTTTCTTTGTTTAATGATAATGCATCCTCCACTCTCTTTGTTTAATGATAATGCATCCTCCACTTTCTTTGTTTAAGTGTAATCCATTGTTAATTGTTTATTATTTGTATTTTTCAATGAATATACATTTTATGTTTAGTTTTCAAATTTAGAATTCAAAAATTGAGTTGTGACAGTGAGCACCGCTTATCATCCTGAAACTGATGGGCAAACAGAAAGGGTTAATCAGGTGCTAGAGGATCTACTAAGAATGTATTGCATGGACCAACAATACATATGGGAGGAATATTTACCCTCTTGTTGAATTTTCCTATAATAATTCCTATCATTCTGCCATTAAGATGGCACTATTTGAAGCATTATATGGAAGGAAATGTAAAACTCCTATAAGATGGGACAAGCTGGAAGATAGGATAAACATCGGACTAGAAATGCTAGCAGATATGGAAGAAAAAGTGAAAATGATTAGGAAAAGGTTGGCAGAAGCCAACAATAGGCAAAAAGTTATGCAGATCGTAAGCGGGTGCGTAGACAATTTTTGATTGGAGAGAAAGTTCTTTTGCGAGTGAAACCCCATAAAAGCTCAATCAAGTTTGGTAAATCTTCAAAGTTGGTTCCTTGATATGTCAAACCTTTTGAAGTCCTTAAGATTATCAATCCAGTGGCCTACAAAATTGCTCTACCTCCAGTCTTGTCTAAAATGCATAATGTTTTTCATGTTTCTTACCTAAAGAAATATTTTGTAGGTAATGATCACATTCTTAAATGGAATTCTTTACAGATGCAAGAGCTAGGACTGGTTGTGATCGAGCTACTCAAGGTACTTGAAATGCGTAAACTCTGGTTGCATAATCGAGAAGTCTTACAATGTAAAATTCAGTGGGACCAATATGGCGAGGATAGTGCCACATGGGAAGACTATAATGACATTCACCAAAGATTTCCCTATCTTTTCAAAAACATTAATGTTAAACTATAAAAGCTTGTTTTTATGTTAAAATTTTTCTTGATAAACTCAATCATCGGGGACGATGATTCTATAGAGGAAAGATATGTTACATCCCCTTTTTGGATTCAGTATTACTATTAACTTTTTCCTAAATAGTACAGTCATATGAATATGTTTAACATCATAGAAAATGTTGATATGATTAGAAAAGGTTAATTTTATGAAATTATGGATTTTCTTACTTGGTTATGATCAATATGATGTTATGAATTAAAAATGTCTTTTAAATATGAAAATGAAATGATTTGATGTAAATGTGTCTTGATCAGAATATTGGTACTCTGACCACAAATTGTATATGAGTTTGTTAATGACAGGATAGATGGATAATGTTCACCAGGAAGCAAGAAGAAGAGAAAGTATCTTCAAGAAAGAGAGAATAGAGTCTAGAATAACCAATGGGTGTTGGCCACTGAAAATGAACATCTGGTAGATAAACCTAGTTCCTTTGAGATAAGTATTGATTTTGGGTTAAGTCAATTTTAGATGAGAATGTCCAGCATTTTAAGTAAGTCCCTCTTCCTTTCGTAGTTGTTGTGATGAGTATGGGTAATCGACATTTGTGTCATAATACTCTGTTTCATGTCGCCAAATATGGATGACCGATATATATATATATATATATATATATATATATATATATATATATATATATATATATATATATATATATATATATAAATGTATACACTTGAGAATGAGTTGTATGTTGTGTCTTGTTTAATGATTCGGTGTAAAGTCAAAAGTTGTATGTAAAAGTCGACCCCAAACTTTGTATTGCGTTTGTACTTTAATCGTCATCAACATCATAAAACTTTATGAGTGTATGATGTAAATGTTTAATTACGGAATTTGACGGATGTAGAATTATTTCTGTTATGGGTTATCGTTGTATATAAAAGGTTTAAATAATGTTTTAAACCTATGAGGCCATCGAGTGTAATACCATTAGTCATATTGTAATGGTAATATCTAAAATCATATATAGCTATATTTATATAGTCGTTAAGGACCATTCTTATATTCTTTAATAGTGTTAGTGATCAGGCAGTGGCTCAAAGGATTCTCTCAAGTCGCAAATGATGATGTCTTTTATTTCAAAACATTTTTTTCAATTCTCGAGCTTAAAAACCTTAATGTTTGGTTGTCAGCTCAGCCATTTTCCAAGACATGTTTTCAAACCAAACTCAATAATCTGTTAGAAATTAGTGTGGCTTCATGACCAACATAGGAAAACTGCCACCTTGCAATTGACAAGCTCCACCTTGCAAATAAGTTGCTAAGATAGTGGAAGAGTAAACGATTTCTGTGTTAGTGGTCGTGGTAGGAGGACAGATGTTGATAGTCGAGTTTGGTAGTTACCGATTAGAGGGCTATGCGAATTAGTTAGGGGAGTTAGTTTTAGTTTTGGGATGGAGGGAATAAGAACTGGTTGTTTTTGGTTATAGAAAGTGAGTAGGGAGAGGTGCGGGTAACACAGAAAATTGTAAGCTCCAGAGTAGTAAGAAGATTCTAGCTCGAAGGTAGAGAGGAGTGAAGCGAGGCATCTGAGCCGAGAAGCCAACTATCAGGTTTCAATTCTTCCTGCATAAACTACGACTCTTTATGTCAATGATACATTGTTTTCTTGTGCCAAAAAGGCCGATTATAACCTGCTAATCATTATGTAAAATGATAATCATTTCTAAGTGACATCGACTATTTGATCATGCTTAAATCTTTAGATTCTCGGTAATAGTTTAGCTTACTGAATTGCATGCTAGTGTAATGATATCTGACGGCTTATCAGAAGGGAAAACATCTCTTTTTGCTAGGTTAAATGTCGACAACGTAGGGGCTTAGAAGGCCGCAATTCTATCATTAAAAGATCATTGATAGTATTTTAGTTTTATTATAGCTCTACTGTGTCTCAACAGTGAACACTTATTTTAAACCAGAGGTAAGTCTTAGTCTATCAAATTACTATCAGGCTGGTAGCATTATGGTGTGAGTGACGCTCCATCAGAAAGACACTGTGTCATGTATCTTGTAATAGTAAATGACTAAGGTTTTACCCTTCGTTTAGTAGTGTGGAACTTGTCTCTTGAAATAGGCTCCGTTGAGAGAACAACTTGGGTCTTTAAGCTCTTTATTGTTTTTCTTCTTTTAGTAGGGAGTTGAAAAGACTTCTCTTCTAGTCTCAACTTCTGTAACTATAGAATGCTACCTATGTTACTTCACCAACTGCAAAGATTAGAACGTATATGGTAGATAGGAAAATACTCAGTAAGTATAAAGCCTATGTCAGAAAGATTTTAGATATCAAACCAATGTAGGAGTTGAATAAAAGGGCATTCTTGAAGATTAAACATATTGAATTATAGTATTTGTTTATACAAATGATAGTAATCTATTTATATAATACAAAACAACTCTTTTGAATAAAGAAGAAATTATTATTGTATTTAAGCTTGGAGGTTGGTTAAAGACTCTAGTTCGAAGGCTAAAGCCTTGGTGAAATTGCCATCATGCTAGCATGAAACTTTGACTCGATAACAAGTTAAAAGATGTCCCTCTTTGGGCTATGTCGACAATGTAATGTTCTATCTTTGAGAAGATAGTTTTAGACAAGCATCAAACTCAATAGTCCACCTGAAAAACTAGTATCAATAGCTGAGGAATTAGTAAGCTTGAAATTATACCTAATCACAAAAGTGGTAATGACTTTGAGAGCCTTAAAGTTTTACAACATACCCTACTGATGTGCATAGAAGCATGTTGAGCTGGAGAGGCTAAGAAATTTAACAAGATCAAATGTAATTGTAGGATTGCGATTAAATCAAGTCGAGTTGGGGTGGGTGAACTTTCTATTTGCATTGATATTACACTAAACATATTAAAATCCTCTGGCCAAGGTAGTGCACTTGCCTCTAGTGAATTTTTTTTTGTTCACCATGACTGGACGGCATAGCTTGTGGAGTGGTCATGCTTGTCTAGAGGGTATCTAGGGGAATTGCATGATAACAAGTTACATAGGTCACAACACCAGTACTCAGATGGCTAACACCATTGGTTACCCTAAGTGTATCCTCTTTGAGTAGGGTAGGGCCACTTCTGGGTAGGAAGGAGTGCGGGAGACCTACGGTCTGTGGTTGGAGGTTAAGTTCCTTGAAGATACTTTCTCTTCTATATTCCAAAGGCTTGTTGAGACTTGAATTTGGATGATCGACAATCGAGATGCAGTGACTTTGGTAAGTTTCTATTTTGAAAATGCTCTTAATAACTTTAATCATCACATGGTATAATGTTGTAGGCAGATAGACCCTTTGTGCAACTTATAATTTCATGATTTTCAATTAGTCGATGAATGAACACCTTTGTTTAGAAATGAAAAATAATTTACCATTTTCTATTTTTAAAGTTTTAAAAAAAATTACCTTGAGTTGAACGTAGTTTGTAAGGTGAAAATTATTTTGGGTGTTACATGAGAAACCTTTTAATGCAAGCCCTATTTGTTTAGCAGTGGCCTCCATCAAAAATCCCCCACCCAGTTCCTCGTAGCACCCTATGCTCAACTCCTCATAGGCATCGACAACATCACAACCATTGCACAGAGACACCTCAAAATTCACCTCAGAAAAGGTGTGTGAAGGGAAATAGAGGTCAAATGTATCAAACTAGAAGGGCAATTCCATGGAAAAGAGGTGTAAACCCCCTCAGAAGGAGGCATCACTAAACAAAGACTGCAAGGCTCTACTGTGCAAGGTGTCATTTTGGTCACCATAACATTATTTTCGATGCCCCTGCACCTCATTGGGCCACAACATGATGCATTTTGAACTACCATACTTGCATTTTAGGGAGGACATACTTGCCAAAATCGTAGGACAACCAAGTGATGCCATAGTAGCTAGAGGGTGGAGTGTATGTAGGCCAGAGAGTCTTTGCTCTACATTTCAGCACTGCCATTTACCCTATCATGGATGACCCTCATATTTGTGCCCTAAATTGGGCTTTGCAAATCATTTAGGTTAAAATATTTTTCCTTAAAAGCTTTTTTTGTAAATGCATATATAAATTCTAGTGTAAGAATAGGCATTTTTTGTCTCAAAAAAACTATGCAATATAAAGTGTGACATTTGAGGGGGGTCATTTAAATTTGGGGAATTCACTTTGAGAGGATTTGTGGTTTTAAAAGTCCTTCTATTTTCACTTGATCAAGATGAAGGGTGAGGCCTAGGTTGGCAAGAGGGCAATTTCCCCTCACATATAAAACCATTGTAACTCTTCTCTCCTTATTGACTCTAATGAGTGGTTGGATGACTAGGCTCATCCTGCCAAAAAGTTTTTTTTTTTAAATTTTTTGTGCGAATCTATTAAATTAGGCTATTTACAAGAAAATTATTTCTATCATAACTTTTAATCGGTAGCTTAAAATTGAGTATCTTTTTTCACAAAAGTTAATGTTTTCACATTTCCCATCTATTGGACCCATTTGCATTGTAAAACACACTAAGTTATAAAGTACCACAAAACTAGGGGGTCTAAATATTGAATCAAGGGGGTTGCTTAAATGTGTTGATTTTCTTTGTCTAAAGAAATTGTCTTTATAAAGAAAGGTGGTGACAGACCTATATAATAATATAAAAGAGTTTAAATAAAAAAATAGACTTAGAGTCTGAGCTATTCAACCAAAAAATACAGTGGGAAATGCCATTGAAAGATAGGTAAATACACAAAAAGACCACAAAACATACATTACATCATAGACCTTAGTTTGAATTAGATCCATGAGGATCTTCTAGAGGGGGAATAGCAGATGGGAAGGTGAATTATGGTGTTCCTGAAGCTCATGGAAAGCTTGGTGCAAGATCCGAGGCATGATGTCAAAGGAACCTAATTGCTGTGAACACCTCCTTAACTATCTCTGCCAATACCACCAGAATTTGGAATAAATGTGCATTTAAAGCTCTATTTAATACATTATAGAAATCCACTCCAAGTCCTCTTTGCATCACGTTGTAGACACACACTACGTGGTGTGAGGACTGTAGGAGAAATCTGTCAAACATATCACCAATTGGAGTAGGCTCTTCCTAGAAATCATATTCTGCTAGGGCTTTCCTTGACCTTTCCGAGTTGAAGAAGGAAGGATGCACAAGCCTAAACCCAATGTCTTGAACATATTCATAGTCCTATAAAATATCAAAGAGGTTAGAAATGAGGGTAGCGGCAATCTCTGATCCCTTGATCTTTTTGTCTACAAGTTGGAATAGGTAGTAGTCTAGCATACAATGAACGGTGAACTCAACATTATCACATTCGATCTCAAAAACTTCCCTCATGTAAATTGTGTTGATTTCTCCTGTATATGTTGGCAATGTCCTAAGTGATTTGGCCTCTTTTAGAATTGAAGTTACATGGACCTGAGTGGTAAGCATGGATGTTTGCATCAGGTGCTGGCATCTCGATAATATTTTCCAATTCGTCAACCATTTTTAGATGGTGTGTTTTTTCTTCTGTGGCACTCAAGGATTTTCCTAATGCTTATCCGCATTCAAACAACTCCTTTGCTAGCTTTTTTATCCCTCTCATCTTCTATAAAACCTTGACACTATGATATTCAAAGCATCTAAATCTTTTCATAGTGAAGCTCTGCTGAATTTTCCATCAAAATGTTTCTGTACTGAAGCTCTATCGAAATAACTATCAAGCTATCATATTGTTTGCATCCTTGTTATTGCGTGTTGCCCTTCTATTGCAAGTTACTGAGAATCATCCATTGATGTGATTCATCTACATACTTTGTGTTGTTCAAGCAGTTCTCATTCAAGATTACTATCCTCTAGTAAAAAATAAGTCATCTTTTTCCCTTATGTGGTAGTCTTCTAGTGAGACTCTAGTAATCATTTCTCAACCCTTTATCTATTTCATTTAGATTAACATTCATATTGTTATTAAATCTAGTTTCTTTATTGAATCTTGTTATTGCATGTTATCCTTCTATTGCAGGTTACTAAGAATCATCCATTGATGTGATTCATTCACGTACTTTGTGTTGTTCATGAAGTTCTCATTTGAGATTACTATCCTCTAGAAAAAAAAACCCATCTTTTTCCCTTGTGTGGTAGTCTTCTAGTGAGACTCTTATAGTCCTTTCTCAACCCTTTATCTATTTCAATTAGATTAACATTCATATTGTTATTGAATCTACTTTTTTTTATTGTAATCATATTTGTCACTACTCACCACAATCTTAGCTACACTTAAGATTCAGAGAACACATGCATTATTTTATCTATATATCAATCTGGTTGTTGTTGAGTTGGAAACACCAAAAATAGGGTTTGATTGAGGCAAACCTCTATACATCCCAACATTTTCCCCCTTTGTTATGATTATAGGTCATGTGAGAAGAGGCACCAAATGCATGAGTGTTTCCACTCTCTCTCTCCCTTTTCTCATCAATTACTCTATTTCATATTTCTCACATCATTCTTATTTGTTTGTCTTGTTTATCAATTTTTGTGGACTAACAATTATATTTTCTATCACAGGGATTTGTTGAAATTCGTACATAGCTATATAGAATGAGATTTTTTGGTTTTTTATATTGTACGGACCATAGTACCCAGCATAGATTTCAATGCCCTGTGTTGTTATCCTAGATAGTGGGCTCCACCTTCTTATGCTAGGTTCCTCAAAATTTATGTTTTTCATTTCTATACTTGTTGCTATGAATTTATGTCATTATCTCTGCATTTCCCATGCTTTTCTCTAGTTTAGTTAGTTTAATCAATATTATTTAATCATTGAATTTTGACTGCAACAAAAGGACATAGCTCAGGTAGTCTTACTCTTCCTGATTGGATAGTAGTAAGGAAAAACACCTTCAGTGGCTAGTGTCCTAATGTTAAATAGAAATCGGTTCTAATTAAGGATAGTTTAGTTAGGACCATGTTTTCTATTAAATATTTTGGTGAACTCGATGTGCTTGAAACACTCAAAACAAATAAACCAAAAAAACCTTCTCTTTTCTTCTAAAACCAAAAACTTCCTTTTTTAAAACATCATATTTTCTTTAAACTTTCAAATTTTAAGAGTACTTGTGTGTTGTGGAGCTCTTAGTAGTTTATGAGCATCATGACCCAATGCTCTAACTAAGAGTTCACTGTTCACATAAGGAAAAGATTATTCATGGCTTCCCATGCTCCTGGTAGTTCTAGCTCCAAATAGTTAGAAATAGACATCTTCAACTTCTCAATGGGACACTCTCGAGTTCATCAACCTTTGTTTTCTCTTTCTAACACTCCTATGATCTTGGGACAACCCTTTAGAGCACCTCTCGATATAAATATCCTCATAGCTTGTGTACCCTAGACTCAAACTTAGACATTGGGCAACCATCTAGCCAACTTTGAAGAATTTTTGAGTATGAAAAACCAAGCTACTAAGGCTATCCCAACTGTAGAAAATCTATGAAGGTTTCTAACTAATGATTCATAGGGTGTGGATCTTATTCACATCATAGTTCACATTATGCATAACAATGTTCCTTCACTAGCTAGCTACACAGAACCAATTAATAAATCACATTCTAACATACCATAAGCTCAATTATCAGTACCAATGCCAACTTCTATCTCAACATTCGCGTCTTCTCATCCCTCTACAATGCTACTCCATCTGTCAATGCTAACACTAGTTCTATTGGAATGGACAAGAATCCTACATATTAATATGAGTTTATTCCCTCCAACTCCTCATTATCATTTACTTTCCCTATAGAGCTTCTCAACCATGAGAGAACACTGACCCACTTGTTACCCAAAACTAGTCCACACATACCACAAATCTTGTTATCGCCCAACTCCTTCAGAATGTAAACTCCATACAACAACATATCACCACCATGTCCATAAATTCATCTCAACCTAACATCCTATCATATTATATAAGGAGTCCACTATCCTTAGCTATTCTCAACTCCCCCTTTCCACAAAACTTTGAAACATTTTAAAAAGTACAATGGTAAAGCATATCCATGAAACCACGTGTTAACATTCACAACATTGTTCAATGACTTTATATTTCAAGATTCTTTGTTAGCAAAACTCTTCCTACAGTCCCTAAAAGATACCGCACTGGACTAGTTTTTCTCACTTCTTGACCATTCAATTACTTCTTTCCAACAATTGCTCAACCAATTTCTCCAACACTTCTAGGTGAATATTGGACTGTAGGTCACATTGATTGATCTTCTCCATTGTCACCAAGGAGAAAAAAAAATTGACTAAGTTCATTGGCCACTATTAAGCCCTATTCTCACAGATACCTTATTATGTTCCAAATTCTGATTTGCAGTGGGTTTTCATATGAAACCTACAAACACAGATAAGAGATAATATTTTGCTAATATGTTATCCCTCATTCACACATCTTTGCATGACACTTCACAATTACCTACAGTCGGTAAGCTAGTATGAGGGTTCCTCATTCTAGACTCCCACTGGGCAATTTGATGCCCACTCTTCATTTCCAAACTACAAGAAAAACAAGAACTTCATCCAAATAAATTCTTCCAACAATATTCAACACATAGTAGCCATGGTACCAACCAAAAGCACCATGGCCCTCTCATCACAAAGTAAGCAAAGGACTCAACAATTTACCCCACTCTCAAAATCCCTTGATGCCATCGTGTAGTAGTTGCTAAACAATAATCTAATCTAGCTTCTACCTATTCACCTTGTTGACACAACTAAACCCTTGGTACCTTCTTTCAAACCGAAGGCCTTTTTCTAATTCCACAGAACACCAAAACATGACACTAAAAGATGTATGCATCTTAAGCATGAAGTGCAAGCCCTCATCGATCAAACTATCATCCAAGTTTCTAGTGTGAATGAAAAAGGGAATATATCTATCACTCCACCCAACTAGAACCTCCAAATCTACACAAATCTATTACTTCACCATGTCACAAACATAATTGAGCTTCCCTTGAATCTCGTGACTATTATCATGCCTGTTGATGACCCTACCACTTCTATAGCCAATATTATTAACATGGTGGACCATCACCCTCACCCTAGTTAAGAGCGACCTGTTCCTGAGCTAATCATCTCCTTCACTTCCATTTATACACCTGTGTACATATATGATGAACCTCTATATATTTATGCACTTGTCAATGAAAAGGCCATCAAGGGTGTACTAATTGAACCCGTGTGTATGATAAATGCACTCACAGAGGAATTTTGTATATCCATGAGTTGTTTTAAGACAAGTACGAAAAATCAAAAGTCTCGATGTGGGTGCATGATGGGGCTTCTTGTTGTACCCTGAGTTCGATAACCCTTTCTATCCAAGTAGGACCGAAATTTCTACATGTCCCTTTTTCCATCATCCCCACTTCTGATCAATTTTGTGTGACGTTGGGCAATCTATGATTTTCTTCCATGAGAGAAATCCCCTCGGTAATCCACAAGTATCTGAAGTTTCATCATGATGGATAGGTACACACTATCTACCATAATGGGTTCAAGCCTATCGCATTTAGAGTAAACTTCTCCTTAGATTACTTTTGGCCAATGCCAATTGAACCATTGCGGCCTTGCAATGATTTCTTATTTTTATCATACCAAAAATTCAAGGCTAACCATATTGCTCAATTGTCTGTCAATGCCTCCTTGTCAACCCAACTGGCTACCATCCTTGAGGTTCCTTGATCTCTTCCATCTATTTTTGTCCCTCCTCTTGTCCCATAGGCAGAGAAGGGAAAGTAACCCAAATCAATCAACTTACCATAACCCCGAGCACCTGGCATTTATGCAAAGGTCCCGCCTTTAGCGTCTTACCAAAGACCTAGAGGAACATGACCCGTGCAACCCAGGACCTCCTGACCTTCAATGGTTTCTTATATTCCTCCTACCTCTTTAGAGTGTAGAGGAAAGCAGCCCATGGTGTGGTGCCCTTCTCCTTTAGTCCCTTAGTCCTTAGTGGTAGACTTTATTCCTCCAGCCCCTTCGGTGTCTTAAAGAAGGCAACCCATATTGAGAGACCCTCCTTTGGTAGTACCCCAACCTTTGGTGGTTCCTTATGTCCCTCTGCTTTCTCCCATGACAATAGAAGAAAAGGAGCCCATGTTGAGAGACTCCCCAGTTCCTCCTTCAGATGCTCTGATCCACTCTAGACGTGATCAACTTGTGAGAGATTGCAAGCATCATCACCATGTTGTAGCTCATTAGTGTGTGTCCAAAGAGGAACCCCTTCCCTCTCTTGTGTAGCCAACCCCTGACTCGGCCCCACTGCCTTAGCATAATTCTCTCCCATCTCCAACTCCTACCTCTCCAATTTTTCCAAACGTCAACATCACACCTAATACCATTGTCTCATAGCCACTCCCACTACAACATACCTAACATTAGGTATTCCTTGATGACTTACATCCCACTACCATAGGCATGGATGTTCCACCATCACTACCTAAATGCAAGTGCGAGTATTATCCCACCTCACCCTTTTGCAAACCCAAGCGCATGCCACCTTTGTTGCCACAGAGTCCTTCTGCTTCATCTATCTAGGTTGTGGAGGCCTCTACTCAACCAGTGGCAACTGATGGTCACAATCATGCTATCAACATTGAGTAACCACCTATTATCATCGATTCTAATGGTGGCCTAGATCCATTTCCCCCATGGAAGATATATTTGAGTCCATGGAAGAAATGCAATCCATGTCCTCGATATTTGCATGATTGATGGACCTCACCTTCAATATGTTATATACCAAGATCTTCCCTTGGATGTTGATCCCTCACATGATGAGCTAATCATTGTGCCTAGCACTACCCTTGATGTGGTCCCTCTAGTGGCATATCCTCAATCCATGTATAATGAGAAAGATTGGGAGGTAGATGACCTGCTAGAGCCCGACTCTTGAGTGTAGTCCCTTTGTTCATTTGTGTTTATTTATGGTTTGCCCATGTGTTTTGTAATCCCTGTATCTAAGTATGGCATGACTTTTTATTTGATATCTCTCCCTAGATGATCCTTGATGCCCTTGTAGCCACATGGATATAGGGGGAATAGAAATGTCATGGCATTCCTCTATATGTTGTGTTTGAAATTTTCTACATTCTGGGGACGATGCAAAGTATTGGATGATTTAGCATCCTTCCATGTTCACCCAAAATTTTTATTTTCTCTTCTTGTGACAATTCTTCTATTGAATTCATTGTTCTATGTGCTTAGGAGGATGATGACAATTACAAAAATCAATTAGAAAAAATATCCCAAATAGATTATGCTATATATTGTACTGAGTCCAAAGCACTAGATCTATTTGAGTTTGATGTCGCTTGTCTTATGTGACACCTTATTACATTGCTCGATATCATACCATGCTTACACAAGCATTTGTGTATCATGCCTACAACATCATGTTGGTTGTCCTACTTGGGGGCAACCCCTTCATGAAGTAGCTCTCTGGAACATATCTTTTAGGCATATGCTTCCTAAAATCTCTCGTGCCTTATTCCCTTTTTTACCTTAAAATCAATTGCTCCTCTAGGATGTAAGCAACTATTTTAAGGTGGGGGCATACATTTTCTATCTCTCACACTTAATCACACACTGCACTAATGGTATGCTCTTTGCAACAATTTTTATAACATTTGTGGTCCTAATCAGACACACTTGTTTAGACTGACCACCTTTATTAGAATTACCTAGCAAACAATGGATCTTGCTAGTCATGTAATCTCTGATTTTGTTTTACATGTAGCTCACCTAGCAAAGCAATGCTAGTTTGTGACACTTCATTTGCTATCAACATTTTCCATAAGCCACCTAGCAGACAATAGACTTGTATAACTCTAGTGACTTATGGAAGCTTTTTGGTATAGTTCCTAGAAAACAATAGAGTTTTCTAGCTCTAGTGACATATGGAAGCTTTTCGATATAGTTCCTAATAAACAATGAACTTTGCTAGTTTTAGAACCATACCCTTTTATTTCTTCCTTCTCTTTGTTTGTATTAGATTAATGTGCATTAAACCATATTATTTGTTAATTGCAAGGGTTTTGACAAATACTATTCGGTCTAATCATCCTTTTATCATCTTTATATATATGTGCATGTGTGTTTGACATCTGTTCCATGTGCAGATTTTTTGACCTAACACTATTGTTTAGTGGAATCCTAAGTTGGGGGTTTCATTTGTCTCACTTAGCAACAATCCACATTTTCTACAGTACTCATAGGTAGTAAAAGTTCACTCTTTTTTTTCATATTTTCTACTTTAGCTTGCATATGCCCATTGAGCCATATGCCCACAAAAGTGGGGGCTAAATGTAGCATCGTAAATTGTTGTCACTCACAATTTCATTCTTTATTTGCTACTCACTTTAGTGCCCACTCCCTTTGTGTGCTTTTCGAATGCTACTTTGACCATCTTTGCTTTCCATACCCCAAAACTGTAAAAGGACCTTAGCCTTGGTAGTGTCTTAAGTGATCCAACATATTTTAGAATTGAAGTTGCATGGACCTAAGTACTAAGTGTGTACATCTATGCTACATGACAATGTCCTGATGACATTTTCCAGTTCATCAACCATTTTTAGAAGGTGCATTTTTTCTTGTGTGTCACTCTGAGATTTTCCTAATGCTTATTTGTACCCAAACAACTCCTTTCCCAACTTTTTGATCCCTTCCCTCTTCTATAAAACCTTTCCACTTTGTCATTCAAAGCATCAAAAACTTTCTATGGCAAAGCTTTGCTGAATTTTCCATCAAAATCTTTCTATAGCGAAGCTTTGTTGAAATAACTATTGAGCTATTATTTTGCTTGCATCCTTTCTATTGCATGTTATCCTTCTATTGTAGGTTGGTGAGAATCATGTATTGATGTGATTCATTTGCATACTTTGTGTTGTTAAAGAAGTTCTCATTCGAGATTACTATCCTCTAGAAAACAAAGCCCATCTTGTTCCCTTATGTGGTAGTCTTCTGGGGAGACTCTTGTAATCCTTTCTCAACCCTTTATCTATTTCATTTAGATTAATATTCATATTGTTATTGAATTTAGTTTCTTTATTGCAATCTTTTTTGTCACTCCTTGCCAAATCTTAGATACACTTAAGATTCAGAGCACACCAAAAATCTGGTTGTTGTTGAGGTGGAAACACCAAAAATAAGGTTTGACTAAGGCAAACCTCTGTACAGACCAACCTTTTTCCCCTTTGTTGTGATTGCATGTCACATGAGAAAAGGCATCGAACACACACGTGTTTGTCCTCTCTCTCCCTTTTCTTGTCAATTACTCTATTTCATATTTCTTACATCATTGTTACCTGTTTGTCTTGTTTAACAATTTTTGGCACCAATAATTCTATTTATTGTCAACAAGGATTTGTTGAAATCCATACAGAGCTGTGCAAATTGAGATTTTTGGTTTTTGATATCATATGAACTACAATGCCCAGTGTAGATGTCTACACCCCATGGTGTCGTCCTGGATAGTAGGCTGCACCTTCTAGTGGCAGGTTCCTTGAGATCTATGTTTTTCATGTCTATACTTGGATCTGTGAATTTTTGTCTTTATCTTTGCATTTCCCCTATTTTTCTCTAGTATAGTTTGTTTAATCATTCAATTTTGATTGCAAGAAAATGACATAGCTTGGGTAGTCTTACTCTTCTTATTGGATATTAGTAAGGCAAAACATTTTTGTTGGCTAGTGTCCTAATGATCAATAGGAATTTGTTCTAATTAAGAATAGTTTAGTTAGAACCACATTTTCTATTAAATACTTTGATAATGAGAGAAACTAGGGTACAAATAAAGCTTAGGGAATTTGAAATTTAAAATAAATTGTGCCAAAAGATCCGTCAAAATTGAATTATATATGAGATCATTAATTAAAAATTGTGAGCCATTAATGTAGCTAATAAAGCGTGTTGTACCTATTCTACCTAAGGTTATCATTGATGTGGTTGTCATTGATGTCAACACTCAGTTTGGAACATTCATCTTGAATGCTTACATTGAGGATATACTATGATGGTGTGCTAATAGTGATGATTGCTAATGTTCATGGCTGGATGGCATGCATTGTTCAATGTCAAATAAGGTTGTGTTAAGTATGCTTGTTGTCAGCAGAGATGATAACATGATGATATATTAAGATGGGAATTAGAATTGGCAGCAAAGATGATATCATGATGATATATTAAGATGGGAATTAAAAGCATTAAGATGGGAATTAGAAGCATTAAGATGATGATTAAAAGTAATACAGAGGTTGAAGAGATGTTGATGATTTGTAGCATGTTGTATGCTCTCTCCTATTGTTCCTAAGAAAGTATGTGCTGCTACAAGAAGACTCTGGTCTCTGGATGTTGGTGAAGGTTTTTTCTACAGGAAGTTACCTGGAAGACTACCTGGTAAAATGCTCTGCATTCCCCCATATTTGAAGATAAGGTCATGCGATTCAGAAGTTGAGTTCAATATATTGTGAAGGCATTATATCCAAGAGTTCAAGCTATTATACCTTCATCAATGAAAGTTACAAGTGACAGAGTTTTGGTCTATTCCTCTAGAAGAGTGAAGTGATGATGAAGGCTTGTTGGAATGCTCTGCATTCCTCAGGATGCAAAGATTTGCTCCTGCAGTTTTGTGACCCTGATCAGAGATGTTCAATGCATCCTAATTTGCAGTATTAGTTGATTTGGAAGTTAGCAAGTTCAATTTTCTAAATGATAGTGAGCTACAGATAGTTCCAGATGCCTAATTGTTCTCAGAATACATATTGAAGGTGTGCACCAAAAAGTTCTTGTTGTGTGGAGTCCAAGGAGTGTTTGGAAATGTTGTGTGGGTCATCCCAATTCATCTAGGAAAAGAACAAGTAATGTTTAGTCATCCATGTGAGTATTGCCAATATTATAATGACTGATGTGCTACAAGCTTCATGTTTTCTTTCTTAAGGGTGATCTAATTCAATTTTGTGAACCATACGGATGTTATTCTATGGAGGATGATGTTGTGAAGGATGTTTAGGACTGGGTTAATCATGTGTTGGAATCTACAAGGCGTGTTTCTCTTGCTAGAGTTGCGTGTAGTTCATGTTAGGGCTTGTCGTCTACATGTTTCAAGTTGTGTGATCTCTGGTTGAATTGTAATTGTAATGTATTCTTGTTGTCTCTAGTTGACTTGTAAAGTAATCAATGTAATATCTTGTATATATTGTAAACCTAGTTGATCTAGGTGAGGTATGATTGTGAATGTGAGTGTGTGAAGTGAATATGGTGTGTAATGCAGTATGATGTGTGACTAAAGGAGAAAGAGCAAAAGCACTAAGGCCTTCCTTGATGCATCTTGAACACACCTTTCAGATAGGAGGGAAGTGAAGAATGTGCCTAACTAATTTCCGGAGGTAGTGAGCCAAAGGCAAAACTTCATCAAGGCTGAAAGCAATGAGTCAGTAAGCTGTCGAGAAGACATTTGAAGAAGCTCACTCCTTTGATGATTCCACTTCTGTAGAAATTGTCAAAGCAGAAGAGTAATCATCAAAAGAGGAGTGTTAAAGCAGAAGTGCAATCATCAAAGGAGTGAGCTTCATTGTCAATTTTAGGCAATAGAAGGTGTCATGTCTGTATATTAATTAAATTGATTATGCATTATTCATTCAAATTAAAGATATGAATGATATTAAAATCTATTACTATAAATCATAAATTAAATACATTTAAATTAAATAATGTAAAATGGAAATATTTACATCAAATAATATTCAATAAAAAATATTAAATAATATTATTATATGAATATGTTTTATATAATTTAAATATAATATATTTATTAGCAAAGGTATATTATTATAACAACTATAAATATAAATATTAATATTAATCATTTAAATATTATTATAATCACTCTAATATATAATATATTTATATATACAATATATATTATATAAATAATATTATAAAACAATATGTATTCATTAGTAGGCAGCAGCTAGTAGAATGCCCAATGATTTAGAACAAGCAAAGCACACATATTAAATTAAGTGATCTAAAGTCAAAGCATATACTATGGAGGGAAAGACTAGTGAGAGGTGATTCATATAAGGTAGTAAATTATTTAAAGGTGCGATCTGATAATAAGGAGGCAATGAATTAACATAAAAAGGCAGCAATTATTAATAAAAACTAATGGATATGAATTAAGGGTATTGCATACTATACAAAGTGTGATCCTTAAAGAAATTGTTAGAGTTGCGATTAGTGAGGCAATCATTATTATGAAGGGGCATCGCCCTTCAAAAGGATTCCTTCCTTCATAAGAAGAATAGGATATAAATTAAGATTAGGAGAGATGTGGAGGAATTGGAATATGGAGGAAGAATAACCCATTTTCTGAATAATATATATTTTTTCTAAGTTTAGTATATATATATATATATTGAAATTAAAGACATTTTTGATTATTTATGATTAAGCAAAAAGGAATAGGATCCAACATCATTCAATCATATCTATTCCTTTAAGAATCAAAGAGCATTTATTCACAACATTTAGAATTCAAATGGTGTATTAGCCATTAAAACATAAAGGCATAATTAATATACATATCAAATTTAATATATATAGGCAAATTGCCATATGAATATCTATCCATAAGTTGTAGAAATACTCTCAATTATAATAGCTCCTATAAGAAACATCCTTGCATAAGGAAATCTGATTTAATAGTAGCCTTGTAAGGAATCAAGGAAATCATCATCTTAGTGATCCACAAGATCACTTGTAAATCCCTAAGGAGAGCACACCTACGAATCAGCATAATATTTTTAACCTATATATCTATGCTTATATAACAATACTTAGTCTTTCCCATGATATATGAGGGATGTTGCCTGTCTTGCCGCATTATTAATCTTATCTATTGCCCTATGAGGATAGTTGAGTAGTTAAGGAAGGGCGAGTTTATTAATAATTAGTCTTACACGGTAGGTGACTCTCAAGTGGTGAAGTATGCCAGGCGAGTATGAAGCCCTTGAGCCAAGTGGTGAAGTATACTGGGTGAGCATGAAACCCTTGGGCCTATGGCAATGGAGAATAGTATCGGTTTATTATTAATTAGTCTTACACGGTAGGTGACTCTCAAATGGTGAAGTGTGCCGACCAAGCATAAAGCCTTTTGAGCCAAATGGTGAGGTATGTCGAGTGAACATGAAAACCTTGGGCCTACGGCCGTGGAGAATAGTACTAGTTTATTATTAATTAGTCTTACATAGTAGGTGACTCTCAAATGGTGAAGTATGCCAAGCGATCATGAAGCCTTTTTTGCCAAGTGGTGTGGTATGTCGGGTGAGCATGAAACCCTTAGGCCTATGGCAGTGGAGCATTGTTATCCAGCGCCTTAACGAGTATATACCTATCCTCTGCTAGTGTTACTGATTAGCTTAGATTAATGACCAGGCATGATGATCACCATTCCCAAAGTATATCATGTGGTAGAAGACGTATCAAGTATAAGTATATTAAATTATGAAGAAATACAATTGAATATATCCTCTCTCCAATAATGTTATATTCTTGTTCATTGTTATTGCTTATGATTATGATGTATTGATTTCATTACTAATTTGATCTTTAATAGTACTATTGTCCCTTTCCAGTAGTTATTCTTGTGTGCAGGTTAAGAAATTGAGAGTATTCTAAAAGGGGACATTACAAGTGGTATTAGAGTAGTCATCCTGCCATCATGTGAATAATAGTTGACTTCCAATTCTAAAATGAAAATCTACACATGATCTATCCCACACTCAGAAAAACAATGACGATACATGGATCAACCTTGTAACTACAAATTTGATTTAGTAAATTTATGAACTGAATTAGATCAATGAAAGAGTAACATAGATAAAATTGACAAATTGCTACATAAGCTTATGCTAACTTATATTAAATCCCAAGATCATTCTCCATGCTATCTTATCATCATTATACACTCTATGATTTGTGAAATAATCAAGTCCTACTTGAAATTACCTTCTCTACAACATCATTAGATTCATCTCTACAAATTCTCAAGATGTCTTCATCATTCAGTAGAATTTTGGAATCTAAATATTCTCAAAATCATCTTTAGCATTGAATTTTTTTTATTTGACTAAAACTACATCCTCACCTATGATACTTGTATTAGCTCAATCACACCATTGTTATTCAAACATCAAACAAATACTTACCTATAGTTTTCAAGTATTCTCTTCTCTTTTCATGGAATCACAATCACTTACTCTTTCATTAAAGCATGATCATAATAACATTCATTCTGAATCAAAACACAATTTCGTCTCAACCCATCATAAGGTAGACATTAAAAATGCAAGTTAATGAAAGAACTCGTGATTGCTTGAGGACAAGCAATCTTGAGTGGGGAGGGTTGTCATGTCCCTATATTAATTAAATCAATTATGCATTATTCATTCAAATTAAAGATATGAATGATACTAAAATCTATTACTATAAATCATAAATTGAATATATTTAAATTAAATCTAATAAATTGGAAATATTTACAGTAAATAATAGTCAATAAATAATATTAAATAATATTATTATATAAATATTTTTTATATAATTTAAATCTAATATATTTATTAGCAAAGGTATATTATTATAACAACTATAAATATAAATATTAATATTAATCATTTAAATATTATTATAATCACTATAATATATAATATATTATATATACAATATAATATATAAATAATATTATAAAATAATATGTATTCATTAGTAGGCAGTGGTTAGTAGAATGCCCAATGATTTAGAACAAGCAAAGCACATATATTAAATTAAGTGATCTAAAGTCAAACCGTAGACTATGGATGGGAAGACTAGTGAGAGGCGATTCATATAAGGCATAAATTATTTAATGGTGCGATATGATAATAAGGAGGCAACAAATTAATATAAAAAGGTAGCAATTATTAATAGAAAGCAACAGATATGAATTAAGGGTATTGCACACTATAGGAGGTGCGATCCTTAAAGAAATTGTTAGAGCTACGATTAGTGAGGCAGCGATTGTTATGAAGGGGCATCACCCTTCAAAGGGATGCCATCCTTCATAAGAAGCATAGGATATAAATTAAGATTAGGAGAGATGTGGAGGAATAGGAGTATGGAGGAAGAATAACACATTTTTTTAATAATATATATATATATATATATTGAGTCTAGAATATATTTATATATTTTGAAATTAAAGACATTTATGATTATATATGATTAAGCATAGACATCATTCAATCATATCCATTCCTTTAAGCATCAAAGAACTTTTATTCACAACATTTAGCATTCAAATGGTATATTAGCCATTACAACAACAACACAAATTTAATATACATATCAGATTTAATATATATAGGCAAGATGCCATATGAATATCTATCCATAAGTGGTAGAAATACTCTCAATTACAATAGTTCCTATAAGGAACATACTTGCATAAGAAAATCTGATTTAATAGTAGCCTTGTAAGGAATCAAGGCAATCATCATCTTAGTGATCCACAAGATCACTTGTGCATCCCTAAGGAGAGCAAATCTATGAATCGGTATGATATTTCTAACTTACATATATCTATGCTTATATAATGATACTTAGTCTTGCCCATGATATACGAGGGACGTTGCATGTCTTGCTGCGTCATTAATCTTATCTATTGCCCTATGAGGATGATTGAGTAGTTAAGGAAGGGCGAGTTTATTATTAATTAGTCTTACATGGTAGGTGACTCTCAAGTGGTGAAGTATGCTGGGTGAGCATGAAGCCCTTGAGCCAACTGGTGAAGTATGTCAGGCGAGCATGAAACCCTTGGGCCTATGATAGTGAAGAATAGTACCGATTTATTATTAATTAGTCTTACATGATGGGTGACTCTCAAATGGTGAAGTATGCCAGGTGGACATGAAGCCTTTTGAACCAAGTGGTGAGGTATGCTGGGCAAGCATGAAACCCTTGGGCTTATGGTAGCAGAGAATAGTACCAATTTATTATTAATTAGTCTTACACGATAGGTGACTCTCACATGGTGAAGTATGTTGGGTGAGCATGAAGCCTTTTGAGGCAAGTGGTGAGCTATGTTGGGCGAGCATGAAACCCTTAGGCCTATGGCAATGGAGCATTGTTATCCAGTGCCTTAACAAGTATATACCTATCCTTGGCTAGGGTTGATGATTAGGTTAGATTAATGACCGAGAACGGCGATCACCATTCCTAAAGTATATCATGTGGCAAAAGACATATCAAGTATAAGTATATTAAAGTATGAAGAAATACAATTGAATATATGTTGTCTCCTATAATGTTATATTCTTGTTCGTTGTTATTGATTATGATTATGATGTATTGATTTTATTACTAAATTGATCTTTAATAGTACTAATGTCCCTTTCTAATAGTTATTCTTGTGTGCAGGTTAAGATATTGAGAATATTCTAAAAGGGGACATTACAGAAGGATTATCATGTTGTAATCATCTCTGAGTTTATTCTCAATTCAGGGAGTAGTTGCTTCCTTGGATTGTAGTCCTAAAACAAAGCCTATAGGGAGTTGTAGCTTCCTTAGGAGTGACCCTAAAAACTTTCTTCAAGGAGTAGTAGATTCCTTCATTGAAGCCCTAAAACAAAGTCAACAAGGAGTAGTAGCTTCCTTGGGTTGTAGCCCTAAAACAAAGTTGTAATTTTTATAGCAGTGAGTTTCATATATTGTGAGTTAGTCCTCACTGTGGTTTTTCCCCTTTTGGGATTTTCCATGTATGTTTGGTGTTATGTGTTGTTGTGCATTGTGTTGATCTTTTATGTCTTTGTTAATGCTGTAAAGTTTACATTTTGATTTGCTTTGAAAGATTTAAGATTTGTTTGGATACTGATTCACCCCTGCTCTTAGTATCTAGTGTGGGCAAAGGGGCAGAGGATTTGATATAAAATAGAGCATCAAATTCAAAGAACAAAGCAAACTAAAATTTGCATATAGCAATAAAAGACAAATGAGAAAACAAATGATTGTTGTTCACAACACACAGAAAATGCATAGCAGAAAATAGACAACAACAAATTTATATTTATATATTAAAACATGAACAATTTCAGCAAAGCTCGCTGCTCTATTTTCTTCTTACTTCTATAGAGCTACATTGCCCTTCTCTATTCTTCTCCCTTACAAAAATGGCAACAAAAGATATTAAAACCCAAAAGCTATGGTGGAGGGAAGAGAAGAATATAAAATTAATATTTTTACTACCCACAAAGTGTGTGAGAGTAAATAGACAGTTAATGCAGCATCATTTCAAAATCTCCCAAAATCTTCTCCAAAAGGCTTTTAATTAAATTGCCTTAAATGCAGTTATGGTGGTGAGCTAGAGAATATCAGGTAGTTGAGATTACATTTTCTAACACTCCCCCTTAATCTCAACTAGCTAACAAACTTCCAGAGAATCCACCTTTATTCCCAGCATACTTCTCAAAATGTTTCGGCGCATCCATCTTCTTCACAAAAGTTCTAGAGCATCTATCTTCATTCAAAAGTTTCTAGAGCATCTGCCTTCAGTGTAGTTCTGAAACTTTCGGAGCATCTGTCTTCAGCATAAACACCTAAACAAATTCTCAAATATTCAAATGTATCTTTTCCCAATGGTTTAATGAAAATATTAGCAAATTGTTCTTCTGATCTACATAACTCTAAACATATTTCTTTGTTATTCACTAGCTCTCTTATAAGGTGGTATCTAGTATCTATGTGTTTGCTTCTTTTATGAAAAATATGATTTTTAGACAATGCAATAGCTGAGTTATTATCACAATAAATCTTTGTTGCTTCATCTTGTTCATGCATCAACTTAGATAGCATTTTTCTCATCTGTACGGCTTAACATGCTGCTCCTGTGGCAGCCACATACTCTGCTTCTGCTAAAGAAAGTGTGACAATTGGCTATTTTTTTGAAGCCCATGATACAACTCCTATTCCAAAATGAAAAACATAACCCGAGGTACTTTTCCTATCATCAATGCTACTAGCACAATCATTGTCTGTGTATCCAATGAGCTTGAAGTCATCTACAGCTAAATATAAAATTCCATAGTTCTTAGTTCCACATACGTACCTCAATATCCTTTTTCCAGCTTGCCAATGAGAGTCTTTTGGAGACTCCATGAACATTGAGGTAAGACTCACACCATACATGATGTCAGGCCTTGTTGCAATCAAGTACATGAGACTACCAACTAGCCTTTTAAACAATCTAGGATCAACTAATGAACCATCATCTTCTTTGCTTAACTTCAATCTTGTAACAATTGGTGTAGGGGTTGGCTTGCAATTCAGTATATTAAATCTTTTCAATACATCACTTGCATACTTTGACTGAGAAATAAAAATATAATCTACTGATTGCTTAACTTCTATTCCCAAAAAATATTTCATAAGACCAAGATCAGTCATCTTGAACTCTTTCATCATAGCTGCCTTAAAGAAGCTTATAGAAAGGTCTTCCATAAAGATCAAATCATCTACATAATGACAAATTATCAACATTTTACCTTTTTCATCAGACTTGATATATAAAGTAGGCTCAACATTGCACCTACCAAAGCCATCCTTAATTAAGTAAGAATCAATTCGACTATACCACGCTCTAGGAGCTTGCTTGAGTCCATAGAGCGCCTTTTTTTAGCTTGTATACCTTGTCTTCATGACCTACAATTTCATATCCTTCTGGCTGCTTGACATAAACTTCTTCTTCAATGAGACCATTTAAAAATGTAGATTTTACATCCATTTGAAAAACATGCCACTTCTTTTGGGCTGCAATGGCTAAAACAGTCCTTACCATATCCAAGTGAGCTATAGGGGCAAATGTTTCATTGTAGTCAATACCAGGCTGCTGAGTGAAACCTCTAGCAACCAACCTTGCCTTATGCTTCTGCACATTTCCATCCATGCCATACTTTGTTTTGTAAACCCATTTTACACTTATGACATCATTTTCTTTTGGGTCCACCAACTCCAAAGTATCATTTCTTTTAATAGCTTCAAACTCTTCATCCATAGCTTCAGCCAATGCTTCATCCTTCATTGCTTCATTAAAAGACATTGGATCATTAACTTTTGAAAATAAAGCAAAAATAGAAAAAGAATTTGATGTTTCAACATTAAAATCAACTTCATAGATATCTCTTAAACTCCTTTTTTTTTGCTGCAATAAGCTTGACAATGTAGGATCCGATGAGCTACTTCTATCAGCTGAGTTTGATGGACTTCTTAATGGCGTTATGACTAGTGTTCCTTGTGTAGTTTTCTATGTGGGTGAAAAATTCTGATTTCTTGAAAGTCTTGCTGTAGAAGGTGTATCTTGTGCTACAACTTGTGTTCCATGTCTGAAAGTGGAAGGAGGTATTGCTTGAGGAATAAGTTGTTGTTCTATCACTTCATTAGTCATATCATCATGTGAATCAACTGCTGCTACACTTATTATTTTTTCTACACTTCCATCCCATGCTTCATTCTCCACAAATTACACATCCATGCTAATTATGGCTTTCCTTGTATTTGGATTAAATAGCTTGTAAGCTTTTATATCTTCTGAATATCCAACAAAAATACATTCCTCACCTTTGTTATCCAATTTTCTTCTCAACTCTTCAGGCACATGAGCATATGCAACGTAGCCAAACATCTTGAAGTGTTCAACACTATGCTTGTTACCACTCCAAGCCTCTTGAGGAATCACATTCCTCACACTTGTAGTTGGACATCTATTTAAAATATAAACAACAGTTGCTACTGCTTCAACCAAGTATTCATTTGGTAAATGCTTTGACTTCAACATACTCCCTCCCATATCCATGATAGTTCTATTTCTTCTTTCAGCCACACCATTTTGTTGAGGTGTGTAGCAGGCTGTAAATTGTTTGTGAATACCATGTTGTCTGCAAAAAATTAGAAAATCATTAGAACTATATTCACCACCTCTATCAGTTCTTAATATTTTAATGTAGTAACCACTTTGCTTCTCTACAAGAGCCTTGAACTACTAAAAGACTCCAAAAGCATCATATTTATGCCTCAAAAAGTAGACCCATGTCTTCCTTGTATAGTCATCAATAAAAGTTAAAAAATATGTGCAACCTCCAATGGAAGGAGTTTGCATTGGTCCACATATATCGGATTGAATAATTTCAAGAGGTTTACATGCTCTTTCTGATTTTCCAATAGGGAAGGTCTCTCTATGTTGTTTACCCAAAATGCAAGCTTCACATACTTTTTCTAGTTTTTTAATCAATGGCAATCCCTTAACCATATTCTTTCTATGCAACAAACTCAAACTTCCAAAGTTCAAATGGCCAAATCTCAAATTCCATAACAAGGATTCATTCTTTACAACTGACTGAAAAGCTATTTGCACAATTACATTATCATTTTGTTCATTTTGTTCATTTTTAGTTTCAGTTTCTACTTTTCCGGAGCAACCTTGAAAGACATTTTTAGCTTTAAATACTACTCCAATTTGTGCTTGAGCTACATTACATTTGATATTAGATTTCAACCTCAATGGGAACATTCTATTTTTTGTCATTTGAACCTCTACTATCAATTGCGTACTTGGAGCTTTATCAAGAATAACACATGCATTATTTTTCATATAAATTCAATATCCTTTTTGCACTAATTGACCAATACTCATTAGATTATGCTTCAGACCAGTAACATATAAAATGTCATGTATGACCTTTTGCTCCCCCTTTTTAGTTAGAATGTCAATAGTCCCTTTTCCCATAACATTCACTTGATTATTGTTCCCAAGAGTGACATTTAAGGTGACTGATTTATCCAAGCTAGAAAATAACTCTATATTCCCAGACATGTGATTGCTATAGCCAGAATCTAAATACCAAATATCATTTGGACTCTCTTGAACCATATTACATTCAACTGGTGATTTTGTAGAAATTGATTCAGCAATCCTTGTGTATGCAATGAACATAGAATTTTTTGTAGAATTTTCTGGGGGATTTTGATTTTGTCTTCCTTGATCATGTTGTTTCTTTCTGCATTAAGAAGCATAATGACCATACTTCTTACAGTAATGACATTGAACTTGTGACTTGTCTTATCTTTGACTAGCTGAATGATTATAAGAGTGATCATTGTTATGTTCTCTTCCACCTTGGTTTGCAGGACTACTACTACGTCCTCTAAATGTGTTTCTTCCTCTACCCCTAGGAGTGAATCTACCTCTACCTCTTCCACGGCTTATTGAAACATAAGATGAGAAAGCATTCTCAATGGAGGTGTGTGATCTGTTCAGTCTATATTCATGATTTATCAAAGAGGCATGCAATTCATCCATTGTCATTTGGGTTAAATCCTTAGTTTCCTCTATAGCAACAACTAAAGGATCAAATTAAGCAGGTAGAACCCTTAACATTTTTTCCACTATTCTTGTCTCTTCTATTGTTTCCCCATGTGATTTTATTTGATTCACAAGCCCAAGAACACATGTAGAAAATGATTCCACGGAATTTGAATCTTTCATATTTATGTTCTCAAAATCTCTTCTAAGTAATTGAAGTTTTGCAACTTTAGCTTTATCCTTACCTTGATAGGCTATTTCCAGTGTATCCCATGCATTCTTTGCTTGTGTTGCTGCTGCAACTCTTGGCAATATGCTTTCATGCATTGCTTGATGAATGTAGAAAAGGGCTTTTCCATCCCTCTTCCTTTGCTGTTTCAAAAGATTTTTTTTTGCCTGAGTGAGTGCATTATATGCTGCTTGGTCTGTTGGTTCTGTATAAGCATTCTCAACTATCTCCCAGACATCTTGAGACCTAAACAGGGCTTTCATGGTCAAAGACCAATACTCATCTAGTTTTTGCCTATCAAAATGGGGGTTTGCAAACTAGACAAAGAAGCACCAGATGTGGAAGCAGATGTGGAAGCCATTGATGGCTGTCAAATAGGAAATGAGTAGACCCAGAAAAGTTGGGAGACAAAGGACTTGAACCAAAGGCTCTGATACTAGATGTGGGCAAAGGAGTAGAGGATTTGATATAAAATAGAGCATCAAATTCAAAGAACAGAGAAAACTAAAATTTACATACAACAATAAAAGGCAAATGAGAAAGCAAATGATTGTTGTTCACAACACATAGAAAATGCACAGTAGAAAATAGACAACAGAAAATTTATATTTATATATTAAAACAGGAACAATTTCAGCAGAGCTTCGCTACTCTGTTTTATTCTTACTTCTGCAGATCTACATTGCCCTTCTCTGTTCTTCTCCCTTACAAAAATGGTAACAAAAGATATTAAAACCCAAAAGCTATGATGGAGGGAAGAGAAGAATATAAAATTAATATTTTTACTACCCACAAAGTGTATGAGAGTAAATAGATAGTTAATGTAGCATCATTTCAAAATCTCTCGAAATCTTCTCCAAAAATCTTTTAATTAAATTGCCTTAAATGTAGTTACGGAGATGAGCTGGAGAATATCAGGCAGTTGACATTACATTTTCTAACATCCAGGTGTGTTCAACAAAGTGTGGGAGGAAATCTATGCAGAACTTAGACTTTAGAACTTGCTTATGGGAATCGAAAGTTCCCCAGCAACCCAAAAGTCCAACACATAACAAAGGAAGAAATGTGGGGTTAGAGATTTAGAAAGAATTGAAACCTTAAAACTAAGTTCGGGAGTTCCAAAGTTCTTTAGAAACTCAAACTTTCGCGATAACACAAAAATAAATGCCAGGTCAAGAACCAACGCTGGACTTGACATCCCGGGAGTTTGAAAAACCCCAAAACCTGGAAAAAAAGGCCTAAAAATCTAAGGAAAAATGCCAAATACAAGACTAAGGAAAAACACAAAGGGCCCCAAAGGGTCCAAAACCCAAAACACTAAAGAAAACCAAGAAAATGAAGAAGAAAATACAACAAATAAAAAGGGGGTCCCCAAATTATTAAAGTAAAAAGATGGGGAAAAATAGATGTTCTATAGTACCACGTCAAATGCATCAAAGCTCCAAATTTGGAAGCTAATCTGCACTGGCTATCGGTGTCTTGGCATAAATTTACCTTCATCCAGGCACCCAAATGGGCTACGAGACCTCCTCTACGCAACAAGAGGAGTGGAATCCCCATGGGTAGTGACAGCTAGCTGCCAAGAAATAGTTGAATTCACTGGTTGAGCTTTAGGCATTGTGACCATGCTTGATGCTCCAGCATGCTCCACCGTATAGAGCCAGTACGTTGTAAATGACCAGCCGTATGGATGGAGTGTTGGTTATGACAGAAAAATTTGTTGGTTTTGAAACCCAGCTTACAATTCATTAAACAAGAAAATCATGACAGCGGAAACAACACTTATAATAAATACTCATTTACAAATTATAACTAATAGCCATGAAGCAAAAACTACTCCATATACAGCAGCATCAACACAAAAACCTCTATATATTAATCTCCACTTGATATTTCTGCTCAACTTGAGCAACCAACACACAGTTTTCTCTCAATTTTTCTTGCTTATTACAAAAGCACAGGGCAGTCCTTTTTAAAGACATTTCAGCCCCGAAAATAGAACAACAAATAATAAATTTCTAGTCTAAAAAAAGCGTGCATATGGAATACATGCAATAACCTATAATTAGATATTGCTTTAAATACTAACATATTAATGCATTATGGTGGGGAGAAATTAATATTTCAACACTCCCCCTTAATTTCGACCACTTCCTTTCACCTTTTTCGTCAACCTGATCTTCAAATCTACAATTCAAAATTTTTGGAAAAAACTCTTCCTTGTCTTCCTCATGCTTCTGCACTATGCTAAAACAATTCAATTTCTTTACTATTCTCTGCACTTGGTTTGTTCACTATATTCGGCTATGTTGTTTTTGTTCAATTCTTTTTCCTTTTTCTCAACATGAGAAGACTTGTCTATAAAATATTCTGAACATACCTGTGACCTTTTGCCAATCAAATACATTTATCCAACCACAATTCATTTTCAAACAACCTGTCATAGATTGATTTTTCACTTCTCTATTCCAGCGTGTCTTTTCACAATGATTTTTCAAACCACAAATTTTACAAGGATGTAAATCCCAACAATTTTATTTTCTATGTCCTTCTCTATCACAATGGGAACAATGTAAAATCTTCTTTTCTTGAAATGACTTCTCAGTACTTGCAAAAACATTTGTCTTTTCTTTTCCTTTACCTTGATACCTGAGACCTTCATGCTTAGTCCTCACAATTGACTCAATAGGCTCTTTGATTCCTTGCTCATGCTTACCCAAACCTTCACCTTTATAACCAATTTTCTTCATAATTTTCAAACCAACATTATCATTAAAACAACTAGCTATGTTAGCAAATTCATCATCATTTTCATCCTTACATTCTTCACCAATTTCATCACAAATAGCAAATTTTGCTGATCCAATCTCTGTACTGTCTTCAACCTTGCATTCTTTATCCAATGAACCTTCAACTCTTTCACACAAATCACATGTATCACATGAAACATCACAAACCAATGGTTTTAACCTTTGATCATTCTCTTCTTTCAATTTTCATATTTCTTCTTTCTGTAAATTATTTTCTTCTTCTAATATCTCTATCTTTTCTTTCATTTCATCAGATAACTTCAATCCTTGTTCTAACTTTTTATTCCTCTTTTTAACCTCATCAAACAGTTTCAAGTTTTCTTCTAACTCTTCATTTTTCCTTTTAACTTTCACCAATTCTTTTTCCAGAATATCATTTTCACATAAATTTTCATACTTTTCCTTTCCTAACTCCTTTATCCTTTCCATATATTCTATATTAATCTTTTTAACATTCATCAATTCTTTAATAACTTTTTCCAATTCTTCTTTCAAACATTCCTTTTCACCCCATAAACCTTCATTTTCTTTCTTAACTCTTTTACCAACCTTTCCCATTGAAAATAAATGATTTACTTATCTCCTGCACTCCTTCTTTTAGTTGTCTTCAAACTTTTCTTTTTGTTTACTGCAATTTATTCAAACTTTGTAAATATTTGTTGGCTATCTTTCTGCTATGAGATCACAACCTGCAATTCCTTCACTGGCCCATGATCTTTCTGCTCTGATACCACTTGTTGGTTTTGAACCCGACTTACAATTCATTAAACAAGAAAATCATGACAGCGGAAACAACACTTACAATAAATACTCATTTACAAATAATAACTTATAGCCATGAAGAAAAAACTACTCCATATATAGCAGCATCAACACAAAAACCTCTATATATTAATCTCCACTTGACATTTCTGCTCAAATTGAGCAACCAACACACAGGTTTCTCTCAATTTTTCTTGCGTATTACAAAAGCACAGGGCAGTCCTTTTTAAAGACATTTCAGCCCCCAAAATAGAACAACAAATAATAAATTTCTAGTCTAAAAAAAGCATGCATATGGAATGCATTTACATCTGCAGAGCTCTTACAAAACCGTTACATGCAATAACCTATAATTAGATCTTGCTTTAAAAACTAACATATTAATGCATTATGGTGGGAAGAATCCCCATGGGTAGTGACAGCTAGCTGCCAAGAAACAGTTGATTTCACTCGCTGAGCTTTAGGCATTGTGACCACGCTTGATGCTCCAGCATGCTCCACCGTATACAGCCGGTACGTTGTAAATGACCGGCTGTATGGATGGAGCATCAGTTTTGACAGAAACATTTGACTATAGATGAAAACCAATCAGAAACTGCCGACGAGTATGACCGTACTGCTGGTCGAAAGGTTTGTCGCTGTTTAATTGGTGCCGTACAGGCTTCACCAGCCAGTCATTTACAATGCACAACGCACCAGCTGGTTAAGCCCTTCCCTCCAGCATCGGCGGACATTGAAACATTCGGAAACCCTCGGGCTCGTGGGCTTAGAGGGGGGCGTAAAGGATCTAGTGTTTTTGGCCTTGCAGCAACTGTAGACCAACCTTATCTTTTTTGGCAGGAGGAGCCAACCCAGAAAAAGTTTGAGCTGAGGGCTTTGGCCGCTGAGAGGCCAAAAAACAATCCCGAAGACTTGCACCGATCTATTGGGAAGATTGATATATTGGACACGCTAAGAGTAACGGGTTGGACCAAGCTGATTGTCCACTGTCTCCTTGAGGAATTGACAAGAACGATGCATATAACACATTACTTACATATTCGTTTTGGTTTCTCTGCATCGTTCTTGTCAATTCCTGTTTACGAGGAGACATTTATCTTATTAACTATACGGCTTGAAGTAAGCGACCACTATAGCCGGCCCTGTCAACATAAACAGTCAGCTCGTTAAGCACAAGGACTATCTCTTCCCTGCAATATTGGATTTCGTACATATTCGTTTAAATTGCTTGCAAACAAAAGGTGGGGTGCGTTGACATTTGGGAAGCTAGGCTGAGAATAGTGTTGTACCGAGTAATACGAAAGGGAATTCCTTCCATCGAATTTCGGATTGCTGTGTACAATTCTTCTAGCGATAGGTTGCTTTTTAGAAGGAAGCTATAGTTTGGGAGTTGGTGGGCACAGTGGGATGCCAGCAATTTCTCAGGAAGAACCAACCGCGTGGTAGTTTTCTGGAGAAGTTAAAGAGATCTGGAATCACTAATTTCATGTTTCAAATTTAAGTATGGCTTAGTGCTGATATGGGATCAGCACTAAAGCACAACCCCGGGAATGGGATTGACAAGATTTTTTATCTAGTTAATTCCGTCCATATAAGACGTCCTCCTCCATAAATTATTGACATATTCGTGAAGTTGTCTGCATTGTTGTTGTAAATTCCGGGTCTTGTTTGTTCTTGTCAATTACTTGTTTATGAGGAGTTATTTTCATTATTAATTCCGTCAATATGATAAATTTCCCTTTAAACAATACGGCTGAAAGTATATAATAGTTATGATAGACTTCCCTGCAATATTAAATTTGGTATATAATTGTTTAAACTGTTTACAAAAGATACGTTTGCGTTGACATTTTTGTTATTACCTTCCATACGGCTAAAAGTATATAAATGACTTTGCTAGATTTCCCTGAGATATAAAATTTGGTATATATTCGTTTAAATTGTTTACAGAAAAAATGTTTGCGTTAAAATTTGGGAAGCCAGGCTCAGAGTAGTGTTGTGCAGAGGAATACGAAATGGAGTTCCATGCAATGAATTTTGGATTGCTGTGTAAAATTCTGCTAGTCATCGTTTGCGTTTTCGAGGGAGGCTGCTTTTTGGGAGTTGGAGGGCATAGTGGGATGCCATCAATTCTGAGGAAGAATCGACTGCGTGGTAGTTTTCTGGAGAAGTTAAAGAGATATGGAATCACTAATTCTCATGTTTCAAGTCTAAGTATGGCGTCGTACGAGGCATACAACTATACCCAAGTTATAGATCATTTTGGATACACGCCAGAGAGCTATCAAACCTTTCCCCAACGATATTTCATAGACAAGTCCAACTGAGGAGGCGCTCAAAAGAATTCTCCCATATTTGTTTGGTTGGGTGCGGAAGATGACATTACACACCACTTACCCGAGGCCATCATGATAGATCAGGCTCCTAACTTCAAAGCTCTTGTGATCTACATAGAGGTAGTATTACAAATTTCTTATCAATTCCGTATTCTGTGCTTCTTATATTACAGAACAAGTTGAATAAGTTCAGTACCTTTTTTTGCGCCTCCTGCTTTGATAAGTAGGTATGTTATTAGGGCTAATTGTGGTAAGGTATGCAGCACCGTTATTATGGGACATCAATGCCATTCGGGGGAGAGGAGGCGGCGTATGCAAATGCTAGCACAATGGGTTATTTCACATCCACGCAGGCCTTGGCCGATTATGCGACCGTCATTGTCGATTTGAAGAAAACATTGAACGCTGAGAATTGTCCTGTCGTCGTCTTTGGTGCATCTTATGGTGGAAGTAAGTAGAATTCCTCCCACGTGAACCAATATTCTCTCTGGTTGAAGTAAATAGGATTAAGTCATTGAAATGGTATCGTGCAGTGCTAGCTGCATGGTTTCGCCTCAAGTATCCGCACCTAACAATCGGCGCCCTCGCGTCATCTGCACCTATCCTTTACTTTGACGACATCACTCCTACTTACGGTTATGGCAGCGTTGTCACCAACGATTTCAGAGTATGTTCATTAATCTCATTCAGCTTAACCTCACCGTTATTATCATTAAATTTGAATTTTGAGAATATGGTGCAGAATTTAAGCGACATCTGCTACAGAAGAATTAATGAATCGTGGGATATGATGGACAAAATCGCGTCTAGCCCTCAAGGCTTGCTAAACCTAAGCAAACTATTCAACACTTGCGAGTAAGTAATAACAACGCACTCTTCATACCTTATTTTAAGCATACGTGCAATCAAAATCTCTTTGACTGTGCATTCCTGCCGCAGAAATATTACGGATAAGGGCGCCCTGTACGATGTGCTTGAATCAATGTACGAGGGCGCGGCACAGTACGATTTTGTAGTCGTTGAAGGAGTAAGTACGCTACCGAAACCTTCTCACCATACCGATTTTATTGCTTATTAACTTAGTTCTTCGATGTAACCTGTTCTTACTGCAGATCTGCGAAGTCATCAATGGCCAACCCGGAGATGTAGACACTGTTAGCAGAATAGCTGCTGCAGCAAAAATCGTAAAGGGAATTGAAATCCTATGCTTGGATTTGAATCCATTCAGTTATCCCGGCTGGGACTGGCAGGTCTCTGAGAATTCTTTCTTTTATTAGAAAGAAATGAAATTGGGCTGCCCATCTAACAGTTTTTCTTAATCCGCAGACTTGCACTGAAATGGTGTTTCCAATAAGCAATCCTCCTGGCAGGACAATGTTACCTCCCTCCGTCTTTGATATCAAGTCGTATTCCAGGGAATGCTACCTTAAATACGGAGTCCTGCCACGCCAACACTGGGCAACAACTGAGTTCGGAGGACACGTATGTAAATTTTAGTTACAGGTAAACAGACGTGACAATTTGGTTTGGGATTGATTTTTATTAAGATAGCGTTGGTTATAATTAATGTGCAGGACATAAAAAGAGTGTTGAAGGATTTTGGAAGCAATATCATTTTCTCTAATGGGTTAAGAGATCCATGGAGCAGTGGAGGGTAAGCGAATCTTCTTCTGAGATTTCATGCCCATTAATCTTTGTATTATTTTTTACCTTATTGCCAATTTAGTTAATCAGCCATGTTGTGAATGGAATTTCACTGTCTTGGCGAATATTTTTGAAAGCATTGTAGCTATCCCCACCGAAGAGGGTAAGTTGGTTCAGAATGTTTTATATTTATTTTTCAATCAAATAGTATTATCTTATGAGAATTGACTGTCACGCAGGAACGCATTGTCAAGACGTTGCTCAAAGTGCTATTGACGATCCAGTCTGGCTGAAAGAACAACGACGGAAAGAGATAATGATCATCCAAAAATGGATTAACGATTATAAAAACTAATTTGAATTGTTTATCCCATCCAACAATGTCTTCTCCATTTAATAATTTTTTTTAAGATAAATTGATTATCGGAGCTCTATTATGGGAATGAAGCGTCCAATATATCACCCATTCTAAATTAATATCCAATCTAAAAAAAATAAAGGAACTTTAAATTGAAATTATTGTTGCATTGTGTGTACGAGAACATTCATTATGCAAGGAAGCACATGTAGACATTAAAAAGAGTGAAATTCAATTTTTTTTTTTTTTGCATTCACCTTAGTTTTGTTAATAAATATTTTGTTTTTGGGTTACTATTAGATACACAATATCATAATATGTGAGTGCATAATGGAATATTTAATATTAGGGGAAATAGTTAAATATATCGTTAGGTTTTAAAGGAAAGGGTAATTATATTAATATTTTTCTTACATATTAGGGGTAAGAGTGTGGAATGCGTTGGGGTTTAGTTTAAGGGATAGGAAGGTTGGAAGAAAGTATTAATTTATATATCTTAACTTTTAGCTTTCATGAGGTCAAGAAGAGGAACTAGTTATGCTATCGATATAAGGATTGCATACAAATTTTGTTAGTCCTACATTGATGAAATGATGAAAGTGTTTGTACACCATACAAGGGATACATGTTTGAATCAAAAACATAGATTTGACATATGTACAAATTCTAGGACAACATATTAGGTAAATAGGAAATGACTCTCTCAATTGGCATCTACCATTTGAGAGTCCCAAACATCAGATTTGTGTTTCACTTGGTAATGATAAGAAAAAAATCTTTACTTTCCTTCAGCATTTTATTTTTTTAGAGCTTAATAGAGGCCTTATTTAAATGATTGAAAGATGATGATGTTAAAGAGAATATTTTTAATTTTGATAGATATGATATGGGAGAGCAATTACATTTCTAGTTTCTTGCGGTTTACCCTATGTACAAGTATTAGTTTATTTTCTCAATGCAAATGTCTAAAGGAAGTCAAACAAGACTATGTATTCACATCATATAGTTAGTTTTTAATTATATATTCCATTGTATGGATCAATGCCAAATAATTATAGTATGAAAATATTTTTAATGTATTTTATCTCCATAATCTCATATGGAAATTCATAGATGGCTTTTCTTTGAAAGTTGGGTTTGACGGTGATGGAAATGAAATATTCAATTACATGTACAAGGATTATAAATAAACAGGAGTATAAAAATGGAATTAAAAAATAGGTATCCAAGATATATGATAGAAGAGGTGATGTTAATAATTACATATTAGGAGGGTTATTAAAAATTTAGGATGTAGGGGTTGAAATGAAAATATCAATTTTATTTTAGCTTCTATGATCAAGAGTGATATAGGACAAGTTTGCTAAGTGAATTTGATGCAGAGCACCCATGCACATGCCTCCCCATCCAATGCCAACTTCAAATTTGAAACTTAAATCCCTCAAAAATGCAAAATACAGTCCTAGTTAGCCCTCTAGGTCTTCAAAATTGAGTTTTTTCTGTAAATATGCACTCACATGTTCAAAAACAAAATAAAACCAATTTGAATAGATGAAATATTTTGGGATAGACCTACAGTAGCAATTTTGGCTCTTGGTGAGGTCTCTAACTTCCAAAATGCAAAATCTCACTTTTTACCCTAGGTAGGATTTTGACAAGCTGAAAAGTAACAATGGTTGTTTTCCATGGTAAATTTCTGTTTTGAAACATCTAACTTAATTTTCATGTCTATATTTATATTCCCCACCTCTAGGAACAAGTTTGAGGTTTGTAGGTCAGCTACAACTTCTGAAAATTGAGATATACCAGTCCAAAAACACAAAAAATGCATTGGTAGAACACTGTCATGAAGAAATGATTGAATATATTGTTTCCAATGAATGATATGGGTCCATTTCACCTAGATAATGATGGATAACTATGGTATTATTCTCTATATACAAAGAATCAACCTAAAACATTGAAAATCTCATTTATTTGCCAATCTTGAGGCATCAAAAATCTTGTTCACACCCTATTGGCATACCTGCAATACACAACCCAAATTTTCCACATGCTCACACCTAGAGATTGATGAAAAACATTATACTAAACTTCATAAATAATAAAATAATCTGAAATGCTTTGAAACTTCCTCCATTAATAAAATTTTGAGGTCTAAACCCCTACTACAAGATTGCCAACACATTACTTTAGTTTTCATTGAATATATCTGCAAACTCCAACCATGTTTACAAAGGAACCTGACAAAACAATTTTTTTTGATATTTTTTATAGCTTTTCTTGAGTGCTTGAGGCTCCCTTACATTCACACACACCTCTCCTTTCCCACACCTTCCTTTTTTTCTCTTACATGCTCCTAGGAGTAGTTATGTGCTCCAAAAACCTAAAATAAGTTGGTAACTCACTTACAACCCCACTTGGGTGGGTGAAGAGGTTCATTATAATATTATTTTCCCTTTCACAATATTTTCAACCTCCTTAAATAACATTACTAACTTTTGATCTCTTAGGACTCCTTAACAAATTCAAATATTTAAACATAGTCTTTTGGAAGGAAACTCCTCTAGACCTTATTACATACTCAAAAGGATCCCATTGAGTGGGCATCCATGCTAAAACACCAAAATGGACCTCTTCATGAGCTTTCATATCAAAATCTAAAACTTACATTTTTAGGTTGCTAGGTGCTCCTGCATCATACTCCCTAGGTGGGAGAAATTTGAGTTCCATCTCAAATGATGGTCTTCCTTTTTTTTCCTCTTCTTCTAATGGTGTTACATTCATAGCTGTTCTCTTTGTCCAACTCTGAATCTTGCTTCCTTATACGTGTCTTCATATTGTCTCTTTTCTTGTGGCTTTCTTCCTTAGCATAGTGTTGCATCTTTCTATCTCTTTCTCTTCTCAACATCTTAGTTTTCTTGTCTTCTTATTCTTCTCACCTGGTCTATTTACACCCCTTTCCAAGTATTTTCACCTTTGAACTTCTTTTTGATACCTCACCTAAGCTTCTTTCCTTTTTGGTCTTGCTTGGTCCTTTAACACCCAAGTCCTTATCTTTGAATTTATCTTACTCTTAAACTTATCTTTTCTCTTTCACCATCTTCTAACTTTCTTCTTCTCAGGAGATAACCTATCAAAACTTCAATACACACATTTGTACCAAAATCTTGTTAGCATGAACAACTTCCACAACTAGATCTTCCTGCTCTGATACCAACTAATGCAGAGCACCCATCCACATACCTCCCCATGGCAACTTCTAATTTGAAACTTAAACCCCTCAAAAATGCAAAATATAGTCCTAGTTAGTCCTCTAGGTCTTCAAAATTGAGTTTTTTTTGCAAATATGCACTCACACATGCCAAAAAAATAAACCACTTTGAATAGATGAAATATGTTGGGACAGACCTGCAACAACAATTTTGGGTTGGTGAGGTCTCTAACTTCCAAAATGCAAAATCTCACTTTTTACCCTAGGTAGGATTTTGACAGGTGAAAAAGGAACAGTAGTTGTTTTCCATTGTAAATTTTTGTGTTGAGACCTCTAACTTAGTTTTTCATGTCTATATTTATATTCCCCACCTCTAGGAACAAGTTTGAGGTTTGTTGGTCATCTACAACTCCTAAAACTAGAGATTTCCCAATCTAAAAACACTAAAAATGTATTGGTACAACACTGTCATGATGAAATGAATGAATATTTTTTTTCCAATGAATGATATAGGTCCATTTCACCTAGATAATGTTGAATAAATATGGTATTATGCTCCATATACAAGGAATCAACCTGAAACATTGAAAATCTCAATTATTTGCCAATCTTGAGGCATCAAAAACCCTATTCACACCTTGCCAACAATATAAAACCAAACTTTCCCACTTGCTCACATGAAGAGATTGATGAAAAAAATTATACTAAACTTCATAAACAATAAAATAATCTAAAATGCTTTGAAACTTCCTCCATTAATAAAATTTTGAGGTATAAACCCCTACTACAAGGTTGCCAACACATACCTTCAGTTTTCATTGCATATACCTACAAATTCCAACCGCGTTTACAAAGGACCCTGAAAAAACAAAGTTATTTGAGATTTTCTATAGGTTTTCTTGAGCCTTTGAGGCTCTCTTACATTCACACACACCTCTCCTTTCCCACACCTTCCTTTTTTTCTCTTACATTCTCTCAGGAGTAGTTATGTGCTCCAAAAATAGAGTTGCATGGACACGGATATGATATCGGATATAGATACGGTATCGGGTACAGATACAACTATTTTTCAAGGCCCCTAATATGGATACGGCTAGATATGCCATTCATAAAAAACACATATACACATATATATAACACAATTTTATAAGCTATTAGAGCTGATTTCCATTACTTTAGAAGCAATCTAGACACATAATGCTACATATTTAGATATACTTTCATCATCAAAGAAAATATAAATATATTGATAGAATCCCATATATTCACTTTCATTTTTAATTTTTAAATAATTAAATATTTACATATATTTTATAATTGAAATAAATTAATAAAAAATACATATTTAAATTAATAAATATTTTTATATATATCTTTAATTAGAATAAATTAATAAAAAAGTTCTATGTTTATATAAACATTTTAAATTTAATAAAATAAAATATAAATTTCAAACTTTTTAAATTTAATAAAATAAAAATATAAAAATTTTATATTGAAATTTATATATGAAATTTATTATATATATATATATATATATATATAATAAGAATTTTAAATTTAACAAAGAAAAATATAAAAATATAAATGTAAATTATAAATTATAAATATAAAGTATAAAGTATAAACTTATTACATAAAGCATGTAAACTATCGTGAATGCCTTTTTATATTATAGTATGTGACTATCGTGAATGCCTTCTTGATAAGAATATAAAATATAAAGTATAAAGTATAAATTTAAAACAATATATATGCGAATGCCTTAATAATATAAAGTATGCAATATAAAGTTTCAAATGACATAAAATATGCCTTAATAATAATAAACCATACCTGTGAAGTATAAAGGCGATCCGGATGTTGCAGGCATGCAAAAAATGTCATTTGAATTTGAGGATGAAATGAAACCAAACACATTTGAATTTGAGGATGAAATGGAGTTATGAATGGTGTTTGAAAATGTAGATGATACTAATTGCAAACAACTCAGAATATTCAGCGAATAGGAATCACAAGATGTAGTGGATGAAGGGAAAGCTCGATGAAGGATGAACTTTTATATCATATAGCATTTTGAAAAATAACTAGCCGACCAGGAAACTCAGTATTTAATGACTTAGCCGATTGAAACCCTACATTTTTAACAAATAAAGATCAAAATACAGCAAAATATTGTTGAAGAGCTGTATCCAGCAGAGTCAGGCATGGCTAGAGCAAGTGAGATTTTAGGGCACAGGAAGGTACGATATCCAAGCCGTACACACCCCATACTGTACCCGGATCCATACCAAATACTTAGGTATGCGTGCCCTATGTAGGGGGTACCTAACCTAAGTTTGTAACTCACTTGCAACCCCACTTGGGTGGGTTAAGAGGTTCATTATAATATTATTTTCCCTTTTACAATATTTGCAACCTCCTTAAATAATATTACTAACTTTTGACCTCCTAGGACTCCTTAACAAAATTCAAATATTTAAACATAGTCTTTTGGAGGGAAACTCCTCTAGACCTTATTACATACACAAAAGGATCCTATTTAGTGGGCATCCATGCTGAAACACAAAAATGGAGCTCTTCATGAAATTTCACATCAAAATCGAAAACATACATTTTTAGGTTGCTAGATGCTCCTACATCAAAAGTTCATCCCATAGTAAACTTCTTCATCGTTTTCTTGATGTCTTTCTTGGACATGCAAGGATATGCCCAACATTGATAAAGAAATCATCATGTATAATATTGTTATTTTATCTAATATGAAACCAGTTAAACAAAATATTCGAAGGATACACCTTAAGGTCACTTTATTAGTTCAAGAAGAAACAGAAAAAATTTTTAGGTGTTTTATTTTCCTTTTTTTTATCACATGTTGAAGATTTATTTCTTCAAGTGTGTTCAATCAATTATACTCTTGTGAAGTTCATTAATTTTCTATGGACCCTTTTTCATTAACTAATTAATTTCTTATCATTAAATTCACATTATATGTTTATATACATAATAAAAAAATATGTATATTAAAGCATCTATCTATATCAAAACATCAAACACACATTCAACATATCCCTACATCAACCTTTAAATCATCCATAATGAACATCCTTGATCAATAAATAAAATCATAACACATAAATTTATGTAGTCAAAAATCAATGTTTATGTATGTATGTATATATGTATGTAAAAAAATCATCAATAAATGCCTATCCACCATTACAACAAAATGTGGCATGTCTTTATATAATATCTAACCATGTGTCTCTAATCCATCTATTAGTATGGGTTGATCATATAGCATCTATGGTGATTCTGATACCTATGCAAGTGATTGTGTCGAAGGGTGGTGCACTAATGTTCTTGACTTAATCTAAGTCATGGAGACCTTATAGATCACCTCTATATCCCTTATCTCAAGCCTTCTAGCAAACCCCACTCTCTCTAAGTTTGCTAATCTTAGCCTTTAGGGCTTGTACTCCTGGGTACTATAGATAGGGGTCTAGAGGCCCTACTAAGGTGGTTACTATCATTAGTTAATCTATTTTTTCTTGTAATACATCTACCCTCACCCATGCCTAGTCTTGATTTTTGGACAAATTGTCCCTAGAAAAACCCCAAAGGGAAAACCAGTACTGCAGATGAGGAATTTTATTAAAATTCAACAAATCAAGAGATACATAAATTGCTTGCCTCTTACTGGTAGAGCTCCGGCAATATTCTCCTCTAAAAATTCTCCTCCCAATTTCCCCAGTAGAAATTCCACTACTACTACCTCCAATGCTATCACTGCGCCTTTGCTCTCACTGCAAATCTATTTGCTATTACTGCAAATTTATTTATTTTGTATCGCTACAAATATTTTTCAGATGTGTCCTCTCCAAATGCCCATTGATCCTCTTTTATAATCTTCTCATTAAAAACCAATGGCCATGATTTAATCTCAATCAATGGCTAAGATTAATTAGACTCTAACAAACCCTAATGTCTAGAAGTCTCTGGAGAAGTCAATTTTCTAGGTATAGAGATGATTATTCTAGTTGTGTTTCTAGCCTCGTAATCACTACCTAAGACTAGAACACCTGTCCAAACTACTTTAAAATTAACTCTCCCTCTTAGCAAGGAAGGTGTTATGCATAACACCCAACTTATCTCTAAAGAAGATGAATTTCACCTTCCCTAATGCCTTTGTCAAAATGTTTTCTACCTGCTGATCTGTAGGTATATACTGTAGTTGAACAATCCTCTACTATACACAATCCCTGATGAAATGATACCTGATGTCTATATGCTTAGACCTATTGTGAAACATTGGATTCTTAGATAATTTGATGCAACTCTGATTGTCACAGTGTATCACCATAGTCTAAACCCTCTAAGAAAACAAGGCTACCATCAACTTCTAAAGCCATATAGCCTCACACATTTCCATGCTAGCTGCTATGTATTATGCTTCTGTAGAACTCAGAGCCACAGACTTTTGCTTCTTGTTGTACTAAGAGACAACTCCTGATCCCAAACTAAAGTAGCACCCTGAAGTGTTTTTCCTGTCCACTGTACTACCTACCCAATCTGCATCAGTATAGCCTATCAACCTGATACCATCGGTTCAAGCATATATGATCCCATACTTGATTATACCACACAAATACCACAACACATGCTTTGCTGCTATCCAATGCACTCTCTTTGGCTCAACCATGAACTGACTAAGAGAGTTTATTACAAAGGATATATCTAGCCCAGTGTTGACCAAATACATGAGAGATCCAATCAACTACCTGTATAAGGTGGGGTCTACATCCTTTTCCTTGGATGAGTCTACCTTTTCCAATTTGTGATCATAGGTGTAGACATGGCTCTATAATCTTGCATCTCAAACCTCTTCAAGATTTCAATGCAATATTTCCCTTGTCCAAGGAAAATCTCTCCATCTGTCTGCCACACTTCCATGCCTAGAAAGTAGTTCATAAGCCCCAAATCCTTCATCTAGAACTCTGCTGCAAGGTACCTCTTGCACTCCTCTATGAGCCTCAATGAACCTGTTGAAAACAAGTCATCCACATATAGAACAAGAATGAGAACTTCACCCCCAACCACCAAGTAGTAGAGGTTTGCATCCACCTCACTCTTCACAAAGCTCATTCCCTGCAAGTATCTATCAATGCACTCATACCATGCCCTAGGAGCCTGCTTGAGTCCATATAAAGCTCTCTTCAATCTGCACACATGGGTTTCACTATTGTGCGCTACAAAGCCCTCTGGTTGTTCTATGTATACCTCTTCTACCAATTCACCATTCAGAAATGCCATCTTGACATGCATTTGATGGATCTGCCATCCCATATGTGTTGCAAGTGAGATTACGGCTCGTATAGAAGTATACCTGGCCACTGGAGTGAATGTCTCCTCATAGTCTATTCCCTCCTTCTCAGAGAACCCCTTGGCCATGAACCTTGCCTTGTATTTCTTGATGCTACCATCTGCACCATGCTTAATCTTATAGATCCAGTGTGATCCAACCACTGCCCTATCTATCAGTCTAGGGACAACCTCCCACACATCATTCTGCACTATTGAGGTATATTCCTCAACCATCACCTCTTGCCACACCTGTTGCTATGTGGCCTCCTAATAGCTGGAAGGCTCACTATCTACCAACTGACTAACCAATGCCACATAGTCATTATACCTAGCTGGTTGTCTCCACTATCTACTACTCATCCTAGGAGCTCCCACAAACTCCTGAGAATCCCTATGTGTTTGTTGAACCTCACTGTTTCTACTGCCAACTGTAGAGGATGAAATATCAACCTCCATATCTTCTTGATGCATCTCTTGGATCTGTTGCATCTGTTGTTCCATATTCTATGAACTATCAGCACTTGAGCTTGTGTTTGTGCTAGTAACTGTACTTGTGCTTCACTGCTCCTGTTCTAGTTGATTAATCCTTGGAGCTTCTATTGGCTACTCATTTTGATCATCTATTGGAAAGTCTCTAGACCTTCTAAATGCCTTGTCCTCCATGAACTTGACATCATACCTAACTATAATTCTCCTGGTCCCTGGAATAAATATTTGATATGCCTTTGAGGTTTCACTGTACCCCACAAAGTAGCCTATCTGTGTAGTCTGATCTAACTTGGAACATGTAGGTCTTGGAATGTGACAAAATGCTAAACTCACAAATATCTTGAAGTGACCGACATCTGGATTCTTCCCTGAGAATGCCTCCTCTAGTGTCATCTTGCCCAATACCTTATGTGGAACCTTGTTCTATATGTATACTACTGTACTGCATGCCCATAAGCAACATGGCATATCTTGGTCATACAACATAGCCCTTACTACCTCTGATATAGAACGATTCTTCCTCTCAGCAACCCCATTCTGCTACGAGTTGTAAGGAATGGTCCACTCTCTCTTGATTCCTACTTTGGTACAGAACTCTTGGAACTCTTTCCCTTTGTACCTGCCTTCATTGTCTGACCGAAGAACCTTTACCTTCTTGCCTGTCAAATTCTCCACAAAAGATTTGAACTCTTGGAAACGACTGAAAACCTCATCCTTGGTCTTCAAGAAGTATATCTAGGTCTTTTTGGAGAAATCATCAATAAAAGTAACAAAGTACTTGTATCCTCTAAGAGACTTCGTCGACATTGGTCCACATATATATGAATGTACGAGATCAAGAACATCCTTGGATCTAGTGTCACTCCTTGGAAAAGCTACTTTCGCAAACTTCTCTAATAAAAATCCCGTAACATAGATCATCATGCTTTGTGCTCACCTTTGCAACACCTGTCACTATCTCACGAAGCAACTTACGTGCTCCATGATGTATATGGCCCATCCTCCTATGCCATAGCTCTCCTTGATCTCTAGGATTAATATTGATCACTAGTGCCTTAAGAGTATCAAACTACAACCTATAAAGTCGACCACTCCTAACTCCAATAGCTATGGGTGATTTCCAATCCTTATGCTTGATTAACACATGTGCCCCTCTAAAGAGTACATTGTAGCCTTTATCCTAAAGGATAGATATAGAAATCAGATTCATACCCAAGTCTAGCACATGCAGCACATCATGAATGGAAATCGGCTTGCCATTCTCCCTTTGAAATAGAATAGTCCCTCTCCCAACTAGATTGCACTTGGACTTATTCCCCATCTGAATCTGCAATCTAATGTCCTCCTCCTCGTAACTAGAGAAGTACTCCCTAACTCCTGTCATATGAAATGACGTGCCACTGTCTATATACCAAACACCCTATGAGGTTGAGGTAGTCAGGAAAGCTATGAGTGCAAACTCATCCTCCATTCTACTAGAAAGCTCATCTACACTTGTTAGAGTTGTCATTTCCTTCTTGCCTTTCTTTTCATTTTTCTTCTTTTGTGGGCAATTGTTGACATCATGGCCAAACTCATGACAGCCATAACATTTGATCTTAAACAAGTCCTTCTTCTCACTTTTTGGATTTGATCCTTTGCTAGACCCCTTCTTTGCTTTCCCTTTTCCTACTAGGGCAACATTTTCTTGTTCCACCTCACTTTTCCAACTCTTATTGTTGGTTCCATTGACAAGACTTAGTCTAAGCTCCTCTTGAGTGAAGTCACTCCATAGTTGATCACAACTTGGAAGGGTGTCTTGCCCATTAATAACCTAAACAAAGACATCCCACTGCTTAGTAAACCTATTTAGGGCTATCCGTACTAGCTCATCATCATCTGGTTTATCTCTAATAGTTGCTAACTCATCCTTAACAAGTCTAAGCCTGGTGAGGTAACTTGTAACGTCTTCTCCCTTGTTTATTTGGGTATTCCTCAACTTTTCTCTGAGAATCAACTTGCAGTTAGTGGTAACATTCTGGTACAGATTCATAATGGCATCCCACATCATCTTCACTATATCTAACTCTGCAATATGCGGAACAATATGATCCTTAACACTATCAAGAATCAGTGTCCTTGCCTTGCCATCTTCCTTCTTATATGCTAAGAGCTATGTTACATCTGTAGGTACAGGTACAACAGTGGTCACATATTCCTTGATACCATTCTCTTCTAGCAATAAAGAAATTCTAGCTTTCCAAACACCAAAATTTGAGGCTCCATCTAATCTGTCCTGATCTCTTAAACCTACTGAGGCCATCTCAAAAGAAAAAATAATAATAATTTTGAAGAGATCAAACTGGGTTTTATAAACCATATATTTATTTATTTATTATTTTTTCTTTCTCCCTGTACCTGTACTGAGCCTTTTCTACCCTCAGATCTGCTCTGCTACCATGTGAAAATTCTATTGCAGCTACTAATTATTATTCTCCTATCTTATATAGATTATTTGACTGCCAAAAATTAATTCACAACCAATATTGAAAATAATACAGGTGCAACTTCACAAATAATCACAGAGATAGAAAAAATAAAATATGCAAAATAATGAACACAATATTTTTGGACAAATTGTCCCTAGAAAAACCCCGAAAGGAAAACCAGTACTTCAGATGAAGAATTTTATTAAACTTCAATAAATCAAGAGATACATAAACTGCTTGCCTCTTACTAGCAGAGCTTTGGCAATAGTCTCCTCCATAAATTCTTCTCCCAATTTCTTTTGCAGAAATTCCACTGCTGCTATCTCCAACGCTATCACTGCGCCCTTTCTCTCACTACAAATCTATTCGTTATTACTGCAAATTTATTTATTTTCTATCGCTGCAAATATTTTTCAAATGTGTCATATCCAAATGCCCATTGATCCTCTTTTATAATCTTCTCATTGAAAACCAATGGCCATGATTTAATCTCAATCAATGGCTAAGATTAATTAGACTCTAACAAACTCTAATGTCTAGAAGTCTTTGGAGAAATTAATTTTCTAGGTATGGAGATAATTATTCTAATTGTGTTTCTAACCTCGTAATCACCACCCGAGACTATAACCCTTGTCCGAGCTACTTTAAAATTAACAGGGATTAGCTCTCAAATAGAAAATGGGCTCAAATATATTAACATGACATCTTCCTATGATCCTTAATAAGTAGTTATCACATAAATCATCATGTAAATTTTAATTACAGGTAAAAAGATGCTACAATTTGGTTTGGGATTGATTTTTATTAAGATAGCCTTGGTTATAATTAACGTGCAGGACATAAAAAGAGGGTTGAAGGATTTTGGAAGCAATATCATTTTCTCTAATGGGTTAAGAGATCCATGGTGCAGTGGAGGGTAAGCGAATGTTCTTCTGAGATTTCATTCCCATTAATCTTTGCATTATTCTTTTACCTTGTTGCCAATTGAGTTAATTAGCCATGTTGCGAATGAAATTTCAGTGTCTCGGAGAATATTTCTGAAACCATTGTAGCTATCCCTACTGAACAGGCTAAGTTGGTTTAGAATGTTTTTTATTTATTTTTCAATCAAATAGAAATAGTATTATCTTATAAGAATTGAATGTCACGCAGGAACACATTGTCAAGACGTTGGTCGAAGTGCTAGTGACGATCCAGTCTGGCTGAAAGAGCAACGACGAAAAGAGATAATGATCATCCAACAGTGGATTAACGATTATAAAAACTAATTTGAATTGTTTATCCCATCCAACAATGTCTTCTCCATTTAATAAATTCGTTTAGAAGTGATTATCGGAGCTCTATTATGAGAATGAAGCATCCAATATAATCACCCAATCTAAACGAATATCCTTTAAAATTAATATCCAATCTAAAAAAATATAAAGGAACTTTAACTTGAAATTGTTGTTGCATTGTGTATATGAGAACATTTATTATGCAAAGGATCATATTTACACATTAGAAAGAATGAAATTCAAATTTATTTTTTAATTTGTATTCACCTTAGTTTTGTTAATAAATATGTTGTTTTTGGGTTATTATTAGATAGACAATATAATGATATTGAGTACATAATGGAATATTTAATATTAGGGAAATAGTTAAATATATCGTTAGGGGAAAGAGGGTAATTATAATAATATTTTTCCCTTACGTATTAGGGGTAAGATTGTGGAATGGGTTGGGGTTCATTTTAAGGGATAGGAAGTTGGGAAGAAAATATAAATTTATAAATCTTAACTTTTAGCTTTCATGAGGCCAAAAGGAGAAATTAGTTATTCTATCTATATAATGATTGCATACATATTTTGCTAGTCCTACATTGATGAAATGATGAAAGTGTTTGTACACCATACAAGGGATACATGTTTGAATCGAAAACATAGATTTGACCTATGTACAAATTCGAGGACAACATAGTAAGTAAATTGAAAATGACTCTCCCAATTGGAATCCACCACTTGAGAGTCCCATAGATCAAATTTGTGTTTCACTTAATAGTGATAAGAAAAAATCTTTACATTTCATCACCATTTTAATTTTTTTAGAGCTTAATAGAGACCTTATTTAAATGATTGAAAGATGATGCTGTTAAAGAGAATATTTTTAATTTTGATGGATAGATATGATATGTGTTAACAATTACATTTCTACTTTGTTGTTGTTTACCCTATGCATATGTATCAGTTTATTTTCTCAATGCAAATGTCTAGAGGAAGTCAAACATGACCATGTATTCACAATATAGTAATTTTTTAATTATATATTCTATTGTAGGGATCAATGTCAAATTATTATAGTATAAAAATATTTTTAATGTATTTTATATCCATAATCTCCTATGTAAATTCATCCATGGCTTTTCTTTTAAAATTGGTTGTGACAGTGGTGGACATGAAATGTTCAATTACATGTACAAGGATTATAAATAAATAGGAGTATAAAAATGGAATTAAAAAATAGGTATCCAAGTATATGATAGAAAGAGGTGATGTTAAGAATTATGTACTAGGAGGGTTGCAAAAAATTTAGGATGTAGGGGTTGAAATGAAATTATATTATTTTAGATTCTATGATCACAAGTGATATATGACAAGTTTGTTAAGTGAACTTAATCTCATACTAAACTTCTTCATCATTTTCTTGATGTCTTTCTTAAACATGCAATGATATGCCAGACATTGATAAAGAAATCATGTATAATATTGCTCTTATCTAATGTGAAATGAGTTAAACAAAATATTCAAAGGGTACACCCTAAGATCAATTTGTTAGTTCAAGTAGAAAGAGAAAAAAATTTAATGTGTTTTATTTTCCTTTTTGTTCTCACATGTTAATATTTATTTCTTCAAGTGTGTTCATTCAATTATACTCTTCTAAAGTTCATTAATTTTCTATGCACCCTTTTCTTTTTCATTAATTAATTAGTTTCTTATCATTCTTTTTAATAAAAAGGGTGGAAAACACCCAGACATATATTAATTTCTTTTCATTATTTACATTATATGTTTGTATGCGTAATATAAAAAATTATGTATATTAAAACACCCATCTATATCAAAAAATCAAACACACATTCAACATATCCCTACATCAACCTTTAAATCATCCATAATGAACATCTTTTATTAAAAAATAAAATCATAACACATTAATCTGTGTAGTCAAAAATCAATGTGTCTATATATGTATGTATGTGTGTGCGTAAAAATCATCAAATACAATATCTATCCACCATTACAACAAAGTGTGGTCTGTCTTTGTATAATATCCAACCAAGGGTATCTAATCCATATATTAGCATGGGTCGATCCTCTAGCATCTATGGTGCTTGTGATCCCTGTGCAAGTGATTGTGTCCATGGGTGTTGCACTAATGTTCCTGACTTAATTTAAGGCATGGAGACCTTATAAATCACCTCTATATCCCTTAGCTCAAAGGAATAAGAAGATAAATGCAAATACACTTGATACCTTCACCTTCCAACCAAGTCCTCCACACTTGATAGAATGGAGTAGATGCACCCTAATCTACTAGCTTTATTCTCCATGATAGACAAGATAGATCTGTTGGTTGCTCATAATTTATGTAGCATGACATTACTATCTTGTGTGATCATAATGGCTTCGGTGAGAATAGGTTTATAAATTTTTGATGAAGGAGAGATAAGGATTTGATTTTTTCTTTATTTGATCAAAAGAGAAAATAAATCAAGAAGATAAGATAAGATTTGAAAAGATAGAAGGGATTTGATTTTAGTTTTTAAAAATGAAATAAATCCAGAAAATGATGAAAGGATAATTGATAAGTTTATCTAATTAATTTGATACACATGAGTTTAATTTAGGAAATAAATTGAGAAGAAGATGTGATTTGGATTAATTAAATAAATATTTGATTTAATTGATTAATATATGATTTATGATTTAGTTAATTATATACTTATAGATTATTTAATTAACATATAAAAAAAGAATAAATTAATTAAATAATCATAAATTATTTAATTAATACTAAGAAGTGGGAAAATTTACTTAATGAACTTAATTAATAACTATTTAATTAATGTGAAAGTATAGAAAATGGATAATTAAGCTAGGAAGTAAGGTGAATTTCAGGTGTCTACACAAGGTACATAGAAACAACTTCCTACATTGATCTAATGAGGAAAGGTTTATGCAAATTTTTATCTCTTATAGTTATAGTTTAAGATGTACATTAACAAAAAGGTAATAATAACATCCAAATTCAAATACAAAGCTCACAACACAAGATATACGTGGGGAAAACCCTTTTGAATGAAAAACCCCACTCCAAAACATGCATAATGTATTATCGAATCAAAGGATAATTACAATACACTTGCAATGCAAGTTCTTCGAGGAGTACACAAATGTCAAATAGTTTAGTAATCTTGACAGTATAAAGGTACCTACATATGAACCATACCACTCCAACTCCAAGCACAAGGAGTTGGAGGTAGCTTCTAGAGAAAGCCACAAACAATTTTTGTCCAAATCCACATGGCCCAAATTCCAAGGCTATAAATCATGCAAATGACACTTGTCTAAGATTCCCTTTCATCTGTTACAACCCTCCATTCTTGGAAACCCCAAAGTTTCCCAAAATAGGTATGGCATATGCTCTTACACACCTTACAATGTCATAGAATCTATAATATATGACAACTCTTATAGCTGTAAGAAAATCTATCATTTAACCAACTAACAATAGCATTTTCCTCTTACAACTCTATCATAGTCAAACTTGATCACCTACTTTAAACTCCATGCAAAGATGCCACATGAAACATGTCACACCTGTCATAGAATCTCTATTTTCAACTCTTACATGTCATAGATTCTGTCATAGAAATCTGTCATAACTTACACATCATAGAGTCTATCATAACTCATGACATATGACCACAAGGTGTTGACACATCACAAAAATCTCTACCACAAAATGGGATGCCTACCTCCTCATATGAGGACAAAAATACATCTAGTGACCTTCCATTTAGGATAGCACATCATCGTGCCAACTCCCACAAAGTGACAAAATAAGATTTACATAAAAAATACAATAGTAGGCAAAAATAAATAAATACAAAATTAAGAACTTCCAAAGGTTGAGACACCTCAATTGCCAATAGATTCCCACCCCAACTATATACTATCCTATGCTCCTTCATCTTTCTAATGCAATGCACTAGCCTAGAGTGCAATGGTGAGCCTAACATGCAAGGGTGACCACACTAGTGTGTCCTAATTTTTGGCCTAAGTGGGACACTAAAATTAGCATTTTTAACCAAATTTTCACTTTTTGTCACTTATAGTAAGGAAATTGTAAATTATTTGAAGATAATATTGATTTTTAAGATTTTGTGTGTAGATTTTAAATATATTTTTTAATTAAAAATAATTTGTCTCATTTTTAAGAATTTCTTAATAACTTGTTTCCTATACTTTATAATATTTTTAATGAGTGATATTTGTTCCATAATGCTTTTTTTTTTTAAATAAGATAAATTCATAATCTCTAAAACATAGACCATTAACACTAATATCTAGTGTAAGCAATATTTCTAACAATTTTTGTTGCATATTTTTTATTGTGAATTTTTTAGTTAAGCTTTAAACTATACTTTAGAGTAATTCTACTCCATAACACATAATTTTTTTGTATATTCAAATTAATTATTATTTTATCTGAAACAAGGACATCAACACATAGTGCATACATATTTTTAGAATTTGTTTCCATGTCCTTTTAATTTTTCCACATGCATCAAATGGAGATCTTTGTTATTTGGTAAAATACATATGTTCACTAGAAAGTAGAAAATATATAGATTTTAATCAAATATATTGGAAATTATACTTTTTGATAAGGCCACTATAAGAGATACTAACCTACAAAATCTCATTTCATGATGACTCTATTTGGTAGTCCAACCCTTTCTATAAAAAATAAATTTCTTCTAAAAACTCTATGAGCACTAGGAGGATGACATCAAAGGGACCATCAAATGATGGACCTATGAATGAAGGTTTTACCTTCATTCGAAGTTCCCTTTATAAAGCATTTAAATTTTTTGTCAATTAGGATTGCACCTTAGCTAAGTTAGACTTAACTCTCTTGTTGAAACATGGAAACATTCTCAAGCTATGGGTAACTTATGATGAGAATGAATCTCTAGAGAGGGTTGGTTCCCTTGGAAGATCACCTAGACTAAAATGATTTATCGGAGCAAAAGGATAGAAAGGTAACATGAAATGGAATCCTAAAACCTAAAGGGTGATGAACTAGAACTTCATGGATCTATTCACTAATTTGACTCACAATCTACTTCACAAAGCCTTCTATTCTCACAATTTCACTAAAGGAATGCAATGCATAAGTGATTTTCATGAAAGTTTTAAAACTAAAGGTTTGTATGAAGGACAAATAGATATCACAACTTCAACCCACTAACCAGATTAAACATAACACACAACCTGTATTACATGAAAGTTTTGCACACAGATTCACATCAATGAAACATAACAAAGGACCTAATTTTATGATCACAATCAAATATCAAACCAATACTGTAAACATGAGACAAAATGTGAAATAGGAATATTCTGCTGCTTTATTGAAGATGAAAGGCGTATGTAAAAATGGAGGATCTGAGTACAAATCAAGGCTTATAGAACTTTTTACAGTCTACAAGAAAGAGAGAAGCAAATTTGAATTGCATAAACTAAGTCTCTTCCCCCTATATATAGCCAAAAGAACTTTCTAAAAACCCAGCCAACTATCTATCCAAGAAAAGGAAACCTAAGTTCCATTTTCGAGCCAAGCGGAATAGCCACAAAAAGAGGTCTAAAAATTGATCCAAACCAAGTAATAAAAGGTGGAAACTTTCCCTCCCAAGTGGGCCCACCTAAAAAGACTTAAAAAATCAAACTCTAACTAGCTGAAACTAAAATAGAAACTTTAGTTTGCCCAGTTTTTTCCTATTTTGCCCAAGGAACTCAACCTTAATGTTATCAATCAGATATGTACCCTATGCTAAGCTATGGACTTAGCTATCTATTGACACATGGGAACACTTCTAGGCCTATGGGTTGCCTAAACTTGGAGTGAACCTCCAGAGTGAGCTAGTTCTCCTGATAATTTTTTCTAATCTAAATAATTTCAGAGGGAAAAGGGAGAGGATGAACTGAAATGAAAACTAACTTAAATAGAAAAACAACTTCTAAATTTTAATCTATCTGAGAGTTCTACCCACAAACAACCACTTAAACACAAAAACTCTCAGAACCTCACTTGGAACACACAATTCAAAAATACTTTGTATGAAAGTTCAATTTGAACACAATCATACAACCTAAATCATATAAACAATTTGCACAACACTTTCACAATAATGAGATATGAAAAAGGATAAATTATTCATTATCACAATGATACATCAAGTCAATATTGTAATTACGAGACAAAAGAAGTGAAATAGAAGGGTTCTGCTGTATTAGACTGGAAGGAGTGCATGAAAATATGACAAAACTGAGTCAAAAATAAATCTACAAACTCACTTCCTGTGCTCAAGAGAGAAGAAACAATAATCTCCAACTTCCTGAGAAAGAGCTAGCTTCTCCAATATATGCCTATCCAAAGATCTCAAAAAAGAAAAGCTAGAAAAGATCCTAATAATAGCCATGCAAATCCATTTTTGAGCTCCTCCAAAAAGCCAAAAAATGAGCCTCCAAAATTCCTCCAAGATGCTTCCAAAACTCTCCAAGAGATCTCCAAGGTGGTCCCACCAAAAAACAAGCTTTGTCTACCTAGAAAAAACTTTAATTTTGTCCATATTTGCCCCAAAAGAAAGCAAACTCAAAAAAGAAGATATTGTTTGCTTTATTTTTCTTTAACTGTACTAATAATGAATATTTAAAAGCAACTTATAGATACATTGCTTTAAATATCATTTTACAATGATTGCAGTTTTAATTCCTGATTTGTCTCCATTCAATTTTTGCAAAAAATTACAAGGCTTCAATTTCTCCAAGTACAAGCATATACATAGTTAAAAAAAAAACTATATTGCCTACCCTCCAAATGATATGCAAAAAATATATCTAAGGGCATATGAGGTTTTAAAAAGGACCTTTAAGGCATGCCTTCCATGTGACTTTGTAAATAATGCTAAGGCATATGATATATGCATTCATCTTCAAAGGGGACGAAAAGAGTTTTTAAGGCATAAAGTCTTAGCATTGAATATGTGAAAGGGGACCCTAAGCATTTGACATCATCTAAGTCTTGAGATAGTCATTCAACATGGTGAATATCACACCTCATGGGTATTAGTAAGGTGTTTTGAATTAATTCAAATGTGATAAAAATATCAGAAAAGAATTAGGGTACTTGGAACCCTAAAGGAAAAGAGACTTTGCCCTAGAATCTTGGGCTCATTTTCACTTTGAACTTTTGAGAGATGGCTCTCTGTGTCGACTCTCTACATCCGTCGACACCATGCTAGGGTTTGTGGCAAAAAACCCTTTGATTCTGTAGTTACATTACGTTCTCTATGAAGATTCATGTAGGAATGTGAAGGTAACCTCCTTTGTGACAAAAATTGACCTATTTGATTGATTTCTTTTTTTATCTCTGAGATAAAATTGGCTTCTCAAGCCACGGCTGTGCATTTTTTGATGCCACCTTTGCTCTCTGCATGATTTTCTTATCACTACACTATGTTTCTATACCATGGGCCACCATGAACGACTAGGGTTTGAAGAAAACCCTCAACTCTCTCTATAGATTTTGATGGATTTCTGAAGATTCTTATTCATATTTTGAAAGGAGATGATGTGGTAAGACCCTTCTACATATTATCAATCCATTTTCCCATTTACGAGATATATCTCTGGTTTTTATGGCCGCAACCTCTATATTTCTCTGATAAATTTGTTATCTCTTTACCCTTCGATCGATACACTTGTGTTTAAGGCTACCATTGTTGACTGGGTCGAGTTCCATTTGAAAGCAAAATGTAAGCAAAAGAAGGAAAAAACCCTCGACTCTGTATATCAGTCAAGGTGAGTTTTGGTTCTTGAACCCTATATCATTTGTATCTCAACATTTTCATATGATACGGCATCTAGAGGCCGCGACTCTCTTTCTGTCTGTAGTTTGTATACTGGGGCTATGGCCATATACATACTCATTTTCACTATATTGAAACACAACTATGTTGCCATTCTGAGTAGTTTCAAAATGAAACACTAAATGAGTTTGAGGAAAAGAATTTTATCTTTTCATTTCTTTCTATATATGCCTCTTACAAAAATTCAAAGTCAGTTTAAGTCGTGAGAACAGAGTTGTTCTTTTCTACAGGCCATGGCTAGGCTTCAATCTGAGAATTTCTTACTTGAATAGATTCAAAATCTTCACATTCTTTTATGTATTTTTCATTCTTTTGTAGAAGCATTTGGCTCTGTAATATACACATACATAAACCCTGACTTCCATTTACAATATGCAAATCTATGTGTATCTTGTCTTCTATGACGAAAAAAATATCTTTGGATGTTACTTTGTTGGCACAAAATTACTTCCTCCATTCATTTTCAATATGAGATCACACTATTCTTTACATCTGTGAAACTTAATCTGGCACTGTATAGGGCTATGGGCTCCATATGCCTTCATTTCTCATTTGTAGTAGCAGTTGTAACATGTTCATTGTTATTGATTGCTTTCATGATAGCTGCACCTCCATGATACTTCATTTGATAGATGTGATGCTTTTACTCCTCTACATTCACTTGAACAATCAAACCTCATCTGAGACATGGCATATTACTTGACATATTGCTGCAACTATATTTGTGATATATTTTTCACTAGCTTTAAACTTGTTATGAGTTTGCATAATATTGTCACTTCATCTTAATGTCAACATGCAAACAACATGAAATCTCTTTGCACCATATAACTGTGACAATATTTAATGACTTCATTTTATTGATAATGCTGTTATGAATTCCTTATGAATGTCACTTGTTGGCTGCAACACTGTATCTATGTGAAAACTAAAGAATAAGTTAAATACACGTTGCTTTGATTGGTATCTCCTATAGATGCATGTTGTACTGAAACTTCATAACAGAACACTTTTTCTTGCTATTCTGGACTGATTTATACATTCTATGCTCAAAAAATGTGTAAGGATTTGATATATGGTTCATTCATATGCCTTCAAGCACACTGTATCCTTACACCTACAGCTATACATGTCATTGAAGTTCCATTATTTGGCTATGATGAAGTATAACAGATGGAATACATGTTATCTTCTTGTATTCTTTCTCCTAGATATTTGGCTTCATTATTAATCTTGCTACCCCATTTGTATTGTATAACGATGACATGTTGTTTCATCATGTATATGACAGTCCATTTCTTACATCTGCCTCAGCTGCATGTAATCATTATGAAAGATGTATAAGCTTGTCAATGTCTTTATTTTGTTTCAGACATTATTGAGCAGTTCTGAATGAGCTCAATGTTCACTTATAACTCTCACTTCAGTGTGTTTGAACTGATAACCATAAATGGATAGTAAGCCTGAAGCTCTCACACTCAGTTAATGCAATAGGACAATATGTCTTGATTTCCATGTGTATACTTGTTTTCCATCCCCTCCAAAGAATAAGGGGTAGCATGCTGGGTTCAACCCTTGTGGGAGTCTACTTTACACCACATGCTAAAATGATCTTCAAAATAGCAACATACTTCTTCTATACCTGCACATGAAACAAACGTGTTAGTTTAAAAAACATTGAAGCTGAATGATTGTCTCATTTTCAGTGTCTCTTGTCCATGAATGATTTGTATGTATCTAATTCAATATATCACATATAGTGTATTATGTTTCTACATAATGAAGCTCATGGGGTATTCCGTATCTTGAGCTCTAACAAAATCTTCTTTATTCCATGCTAAATCATCAAGTGTTGAGAACCAAAGAGCATTTGCAAAAACATCAACTCAACCAGATCCCAAAAGGCAATGATAGATATGCTCTATCCCGTTTACTTCATTTCTTCAATTGATTAGATGCATAGTATACTTTCTATTATCTATTGATTTAGATATTCAATCTATTCCCACAGTTTGTGTGGGACATTTGATCTATCATGTTTTCATTCAATGTAATGTTTATTTGTTTTGTGTATCTCATTTGTAAAATGAATAATCATTGTAGTGAAATGAAACAACTCAGTCGTCATGTAACTTTTTGCAATGCAAATGAATGATCAACTGAATCTTTTCCTTCTATCATAACAATGAATACTGAAGTCTTCATGTACCTTAAACTATGCAAAATAATCATAGCAAAAAAATGTTAAAACTTTCAACCTAAAATGAACTTGTTGTACCATCTCTACCAATTTGAGTTGTAGGCAAAAAATGGTAACATTTCTGGCAACTTCTACTATATGCTTGCTTGTTAAGCATCAGGGTCAGTTGCCTTAAGCTATCCATTGGACATTGAGTCATACTCTGCTCATCTTAAAGGGTAAGTGCAAGAAACTCGGTCCACATGTAGGGGAAGTCGCGCAAAGAAAAAAAATGCCGACAGCAACGGGTACCCGTTTTCAAATAAACGGGTACCCATTTAGGAACGGGCGCCCGAACCTAAAACGGGTACCTGTTTTAAAACGGGTACCCGTTTTGTTTTATAGAACGGGTACCCGTTATAAAACGGGTACCCGTTTTGTTTTATACTATTTTTAGAAACGGGTACCCATTATAGAACGCGTACCCATTTTAAAACGGGTACCCGTTTTGTTTTTTATTGTTTTTTAGAACGGGTACCCGTTTTGTTTTTTAAAACGGGTACCCGTTTTGTTTTATATTGTTTTCTAGAACGGGTACCCGTTTTAAAACGGGTACCCATTTATAAAATTTTGAATTTCACACCCATGCTTTTGGTTTCGTTTTAGGCTCGGGAAAGGCATGGGTAGCTGACCTTGAGCCTTGGACCTGCAAGTATTTCTCTAAGTACAAAACCAGAGGAAAAACTAACTTCACCTATATGGCTGATGGCATTTTTTTCTGAATTTTTTTACGAAATTAAAACCCATTACAGATCATAGTGTCTAGTTTTCAAATATGTAATTTTTTTTTGGATTAGACTTGTTTTTCTATTTATTATTAAATTTATGAACAAACTGGTCCAAAAACTTGAAATGACAGGTGTTTGTATTTTTTTAATAACTTTTAATTTTTAATTTTTTTTTTAAAAAAAATTATATGTCATCAATCTACACGTCATTCTTTACACAATGAAAAAAAAAATTTTAATTTTATGATTTTTTTTGCTCAAATTATGTTGGCCGTACACAAGGGGTTTTCAAAAGTAGCAATTAGGCCTAATAAAAAATTAATAAAAAAAAAATTATTTGGAAAAAAATTATAAAAAAATATCCTCATCAAACTTCACTATACTACACATCTTTTCCCAAAAGGATTTTGAAAAATAATTTTATTTGGATCAAATTATGTTGGCCGTACACGTGCATGGTATGGTTAAAAAAAAGGTGACTTTTAAATAGTGGTTTTTAGAAATGCCTATTAAAAATCAATTTGTATCATTTGGGTATTGAAAAAAATTACATATTTGGAAACTAGACTCCGAGTACTATATTTTATATTTAGTGACTTTTTTAAAGATTCCATCTCTAAGTTCTTCAAATTTTAAGGTCAAATGTGACAAATTCTAAAAATTAGGGAAAACACTTCCACTTTTTGGCCAAAAAGTGGACCCAACTTCTTGCACTGACCCTAAACTCATAATTTAACATTCAAACTTAGCACTTCAACCACTCCAAACAGCAGGAAAAAACAAAACCAAACTAAACTTGAAGGCCCTGGTGGCCAAAAAACATGTGCAGCAGCACTTAGGGAAACAAAACTACTAAAAAGAAACATGCATGAAGCACTTATTAACTAAAAACACTAACTCTACCCTACTCTAACCAGCCAAAGAAGCTGATCAAACAAACTCATTCACTGGCTCAAGAAAATAACTGCCCTTCCTCTACAGTCTGTGATACTCCATAAGCTTGTTAGTCAGCCAAAAAAGTTGGAGAACAATGAAATCTCTAGCAAATTGCTGCAACACCTTTTTGAGAAGGAAAATACAGTCACTACCCACCCAACTTGTTTTATGAACTAACCAAATGAGCAAGTAGACTGAGAATGCTCAACTTGATACCCTCCTTGATGATCTGACTCGATGTCACTATGAGGCTGTTCCTTTTTGTTGACTTCCAACCCAGCCAGATACCTAATAGGACACCCCCTTGATAGCTTTGAACTAGAGAAAAAGCAGTTCGAATGATTAGGAATAACAACATCACCTTTGCTTTGCATGATAGCCTGCCATGTTGCTTCTTCCTTTACAATCAATGGGCCATCTTCCTTTGCCAGGGTTTCCAATAGCTCAGCAAAGCTATTAAGAGTTGAACTAGGCTCAAAATACTAATTTTTCCTCAAGGAGGTACACTCTGAAATAGGAGTCTCTTCTTCCATGAGTGAAGGTAAATGTTCAAATAATGAACTAGCCTCTTTCAACAAGCCATCCATTTGCATATCAACTTCAAGTTGCTCTGTGAAATAGAAGGGTAGCTACTACAACCAGTCAAGATCAGGCTGCTGGTTAGACTGCTCTATAACCAGTGACTTATTCATGAATACAACCATTTCCACTTTTCTCTTTTGCTATTCCAAGTAACCCTCCTCCATAAATGCTAGCATAACCTCTAAATGTGAGCATAAAAGTTCAATTTCAGCTTGAAAAAGGTCCTCCTCAAGCTCTCGATCATTCAAATAAAGACTACTTTCACATAGCTGCTCTTGGATCAACACATTATTTGAATGGTCCTCATTGCTATGGTGGTCAAAACTTGATATAGCCATGCCATTTTCACTTTCACACTCAAAGTTAGGAAGCTCATCAAACAAATTAACTAGAAACTGAGGTTCAACACCAATTTCTTGCACATTATCTAAGTCCGCAACAGAGACCTTAAGAAAATTTTCTTCACAATTTTCCTAATTTTTTAAAGAAAAAGGGCTGTCCTTTACCTCATCATAGCTTCCAGCTAGTTGTGTAAGTTCCATGACAGGCTTACGTGCTCTTCTTCTTGATCCAAGACCTTGTTGTCAGATTGCTTGGCTTCAATCAACAACTCCTTGTATTGTTGAGGATCCTCTTGCTATTCTAAAACTATTGTCTTTGGTATAAGCATGTTTTCTTCATCTGGCTAAACAAAACAATGTAACTAATTTAACAAAGAAACAGATTCCTCCTCCTCATGCAGTGTTTTCTCTAATAAAACTTGGGCATTCTGTCTTTGCAACCGAAGACTTTTGCCCTGTAACCTCTATACCCTGCATTGATTTATCTTATAAAAAAGCATTTGAATTTTTTTTAAATGAATCAAAATGCAAAGGATTCGGTGTTAGGTTTAAACCAACATCCATTGCATATGCATCATGCTCATAATTAGCTAGGGATGCAACACAAACAACTAGAACCTCTCCATGTGAATCAACCTCTTGCACTACATGATTTTCTGAAAAAAAAATTATCATCTTTTACAAAACAAGGAAGCTCTTTAGTGCAAACACTGAAAGATTCATCATGAGAAGTCTTTTTTTGTTTGATCTTCTTCTGCTCTAACCAATATTGCTCCATAGCTATATGCAATAAATTTGCATTTCTAACTTCCTTCATGGTGAATGGGTCTTTTTGCAAGACAATAGGTCCATCCTTATAAAGACAAATAGTGATAGAACAATCAGATTTATCTGGTTGGGAAACTTGGGGAGTTTCTTGAGTTTCTCAGTGGAAAAGAGGCTTTTCAAGTGGTTGGTGTGCAACTACAGTAGGTTGAACATGATTATTTTCCTCAACTTGCAAGGAGTGAGGGCTTCTAAAACTAGGTATTTTAAGCTTAAGAGGTTGGCTTGAGCAATCAAGGACTTTATTTTGCTTAAAACTTAGAATCTCAGCATTAAGAGGCTCATTTTGTCTAAAACTGAGAAATTTATACTTATGCATGATCTCTTCTTGAGTCAGTTGTTTTGGAACGGTAGGAGCTAATTGGGCTCGAGCAAGAAAAAGCTTTGTTTGTGCAACTACCTCCCTCTCAAGATTCTCTTCAAACTGTCTCTTTCGGGCCTCCAACTCCTAGTTAGAATTAAAGGTCTCATAGGGTTGTTGTTCCTATTGTTGGAGATAAGCTTGGTGATCTAACTCTTGCTGCTACAAATTAAACTTTTCATATGTCCTTCCTTGAAATTCCCCTTTTTGTTGGTACTAATAACCCTTTATGCTTGCAATCTCTTGCTCAAACTATGTTCTTTGTGCCTCTAACTCCTGCTCATGAAGATAGGCTTGATAATCCAGCTCCTCTTGGTGCTGATTATACTCATGTTGCCTCTTAATATCCTCTATTTGCTTGTTGAAGTCCATCAAGATGTCTTTAAGATCCTTAATTTTAGAATTCTGAAGTTGATTAGAAGATTGGGCAGGAATGGGTATGCGGTAAGAATCCTAAGTATTTGGACTAAAACAGGCATTATGGTTGCTTGTATATGGCTAGTAAGGAGGCTGAGCAGGGGCAGGTGGGTGGCAATTATATTGTGCATGTTGATTTTAGAAAGCGATGGGATTAGAAACAACAACATAGTTGGTCTGATATGGAAATGGATAAGTGGTATTTTCATAATATGGGGGCAGGTATACATGTTGGCTATGAAAAGTTGACATTTCTACTCATGTAAAAGCTAGAAAATGGAATGAATAAATGATTTTTGTAATATACCAACACTTAATCATACCGAAACGAGTAGATTTGAACTCAGAGTTACCAAATGTGTTTGATTTTCTTCCTCTAAAGGCTGAGATCACTGATACACACACCGAATATCAGCGTATATGAACAGATTATTGGACTGGAATAGCCCAATCTGTCACAATATTGTTTTCGTAAGTTGAATGCACTAGTTTTGCATGTAAGACCAGAAAGAACAGAGTAGCCAGGTATATTATATGAAACCTCTGAAGGTTGGAACACTGCTGCATATACCAGAACAACAGCTTAAAATTTGAAAAACTTTTTCAAAAACAAGTTTTAGAGTCCCACTGGATGTGCCAAAAATTGTTATCAATAAGATATGATCCCTATGCTAAGCTATGGACTTGGCTATCTGTTGACACATGGGAACACTCCTAGACCTGTGGGTTGCCTAAACTCGGAGTGAACCTCCAGAGTGAGCTGGTTGTCCTGATGATTTTTTCTAATCTAAATAATTTCAGAGGGAAAAGGGAGAGGATGAACTAAAATGAAAACTAACTTAAACAAAAAAACAACTACTAAATTTTAATTTATCTGAGAGTTCTACCCACAAATAGCCCCTTAAACACAAAAACTCTCACAACCTCACTTGGAACACACAATTCAAAAATACTTTGTATGAAGGTTCAATTTGAACATGATCATACAACCTGAATCATATGAACAATTGGCACAACACTTTCACAATAATGAGATATGACAAAGGAAACATTATTCATTAACACAATAAGACATCAAGTCAATATTGTAATTACGAGGCAAAAGAAGTGAAATAGAAGGGTTGTGTTGTATTAGACTTGAAGGAGTACATGAAAATCTAACAAATCTGAGTAAAAAATAAGTCTACAAACTCTCTACCTGTGCTCAAGAGAGAAGAAACAATAATCTCCAACTTCTTGAGAAAGAGCTAGCTTTCTCCAATATATGACTGTCCAAAGATCTCAAAAAAGAAAAGCTGGAAAAGCTCCTAATAATAGCCATGCAAATCCATTTTCGAGCTCCTCAGAAAAGCCAAAAATTGAGCCTCCAGAATGCCTCCAAGATGCCTCCAAAACTCCCCAAGAGCTCTCCAAGGTGGTCCCACCAAAAAATAAGCTTTGTTTGCCCAGAAAAAAACTCTAATTTTGTCCATATCTGCCCCAAAAGAAAGCAAACTCAAAAAAGAAGATATTGTTTTCTTTATTTTATTTTAACTACACTAATAATGAATATTTAAAAGAAAATTATAGATACATTGCTTTAAATATCATTTTACAATGATTGCAGTTTTAATTCCTCATTTGTCTCCATTCGATTTTTGCAAAAAATTACAAGGCTTCAATTTAGCCAAGTATAGGCATATACATAGTTCAAAAAAATATTATACTGCCTACCCTCAAAATGATTTGCAAAAATAATATCTAAGGGCATATGTGGTTTCAAAAAGGACCTTTAAGGCATGCCTTCCATGTGATTTTGTAAATAATGCTAAGGCATATGATATATGCATTTATCTTCAATGGGGACTAAAAGTGTTTTTAAGGCATAAAGCCTTAGCATTGAATATGTGAAAGGGGACCCTAAGAATTTGACATCATCTAAGTCTTGAGATAGTCATTCAACATGGTGAATAACACACCTCATGGGTATTAGTAAGGCATTTTGAATTAATTCAAATGTGCTAAAAATATCACAAAAGAATTAGGGCACTTGGAACCTTAAAGAAAAAGAGACTTTGCCCTAGAATATCAGGCTCATTTTCACTTTGAACTTTCAAGAGATGGCTCTCTGCAACCGCCGAGACCATGCTACGGTTTGTGGCAAAAAACCCTTTGATCATGCTATTACAATGCGTTCTTTGTGAAGATTCCTGCAGGAATGTGAAGGTAACCTCCTTTGTGACAAAAATTGAGCTATTTGATTGATTTCTTTTTTTGATCTTTGAGATAAAATTAGCTTCTCAAGCTATGACTGTGCATTTTCTGATGCCACCTTTGTTCTCTGTATGATTTTCTTGTCACCACACTGCGTTTCTATACCATGGGCTACCATGAATGACTGGGGTTTGAAGAAAACCCTCAACTCTCTCTACAGATTTTGATGGATTTCTAAAGATTCTTATTCAAATTTTGAAAGGAGATGATGTGGTAAGACCCTTATACATATTATCAATCCATTTTCCCATTTTTGAGATATATCTCTGGTTTTTATGGCCGTGACCTCTATATTTTCTCTGATACATTTGTTCTCTATTTACCCCTCTGTCGATACATTTGTGTCTGAGGCCACCATTGTTGACTGGGTTTATTAGGAATTAAGGTGTCTCAACCTTGGTAATTCCTTGTATTATTTCATTGTATTTATTTATTTATTTATTACCTATTATTGTAATTAGGATGCAAATCCTCATTGTCATCTTGTGGGAGTTGGCACAGTTATGTGTCATCTTGCGTGGAAGGTGACGACATGTAAATTTGTTCTCACATAAGGAGATAGGAGTCCCACTTAGTGGTAGGAATATCTTGCCATGTGTCGGCATCTTGGATAGTGTGTAAGGGAATATTGACCAAAATGGTTATGACATATTCATATGACAAATTTATGCTACATAAGAGTCGTAAATGGAAGATTCTATGATGGGTGAAGACATGTGTCACAAGACATCTTGGAAGAAGGCATTTTTGGGTACCCCAAGGAGAACTATGACATGTTGTAAGAGAATATGCTATTTTTAGCATGTGTATGATAGATTATCTTACAACTATAAGATATGACAGCTATGACAGATTCTATGATAGTTTTAAGGCTCGTAAGAGTATCTGTCATTGCCCAATTTGGGAATAGGTGACCTCTTTTGGATGGGGTGATATGAAAAGTGTCATGAACATCCTACTGTGTTGAACAAGTGTCCATAGGCATGGATTTTGGGCCATGAGGCCATGTTGGATGCCCATCTCAAGATGGACTCATTTTTGCCTTGTATCTTCTATATAAATAGGTGCTTTTGAAAGGAGATGTAGTATGTGATTGATAGGTATTGTAATGCTACCAGATTGTCTCTAGATACAAGTGTCAAAGACTCCTGAGAACTTGCAATCCAAGTGTATTGTAAACCATTACAGTTTTGATAATACATTGTATAGGTTTTGGAGTGTGGGTTTTTTCACACGATAAGGGTTTTCCCCATGTTATATCTTGTCTCTCTATTCTTCTGTCTTACATTCTTGTATTTTTTATTGCTACAATATCTCCATTGTTGTGTTAAACATTCTAGAATTGTAAAGGTTAAAAAGTATTTGTACTTCTCTCTCCTCATTAGATTAGTGTAGGAAGCAATTTATGCACACCTAGCTTACTTTCATTTGGTATCAGAGCTTGATCACCTTTGGTCCTAGTTGTTAGGTAGGGATTTTTTGAGATAATCTTAAGTTGAGTGGGAGCTTTGTGTAGAGTATTCTATAATCTTGATTGTATTAAGGATATGGCAGGCACATCCAGAAGATTAGAGGTGGAGAAATTCAATGGCACAAATTTTGAGTTATGGAAACTTAAGATGGAAGACATGCTTGTTGATCGAGACCTATGGGAAACTATATCTAGTGTAAAACCAATCGCAATGGCACAAGTTTTGGGATCTTAAATATCAAAAGGCTAAGGGTCTCATAAGACTCGGTCTAGCTGATTCTGTCCTACTGAATGTCCATGTGGAGAAGACCATGAAAGACCTTTACAAGAAGTTGGGTGATGTTTATCAGGCAAAATCCCTAGTGAACAAGCTTTTTCTGAGAAAGAAGTTGTATTCTCTAAGGATGGAGGATGGAGGATCTATTGTAGATCACCTAAATTCTTTCAACATGTTAGTTGCACAATTGACATTTGTTGGTGTGAAGATGGAGGAGGAGGATCACTGTATGACTTTGCTTTGTTCTTTGCTGGACTCATGGGAGCACCACATCCACTTTCAAAATGGATGAAGTGGTATCTTCATTGTTATCTAAAGAAATGTGGAGAAAGTCTTCGAACGTAGCCAAAGAGGCTCTTGCGGTTCATGGAAGACCCAAGGAGAAAGGGAAAAAGAAGGACAAGAAAGCTGAGAAGGGTAGATCCAAATCGCGTAGGAGATCTAAATCTCCTAGAAAGTCTAAGGCTCTCTATTGGGACTGTGGCAACACTAGGCATTTCTGAAAGGAATGCAAAGAGGAAAAGAAAAAGATGAAGAAGAATGCCCTAGATTCAGATTCTAACAAATCACAAGATGATGGTGATGCCATCATCGCAGCCCTGGCCACCCATGCATCTGATGATGTGTGGTTGATAGATTCTGGTGCATCATTCCACATAACCTCACATTGAAGCTAGTTCACAAAGTATGAAGAGTTCAATGGTGGAAGACTATACCTGGGTGATGGTTCTCATCTGAAGATTATTGGTCGTGGAAGAGTCTCAATCCAATTCCCTGATGGACAAGTGAAGGGGATCACTGGGCTTATGCACATCCCAATCTTGGCACGGAACCTGCTTTCTGTAAGTATGTTGAATGATGCAAGTGTACAGGTTGTCTTTTCGAAGGATGGATGCAAGATGACTAGAGGATCTATGGTGCTTGCGAAGGGTACTCAGAGAAGTACTCTATTTCAACTGGAGGCATGCACTTCACAGTGCAATAGTTCTTCTAACTCAAAGAAAAGAGTTGTAGTCACTCCATCCCCACCGTCTGAACAAGCAGTGAAGAAATCTATTGTAATAAATTATGATGGTAGTGCATCTTGTGTACCCAAGGGTGCTCATGCTTTAGAAGTTAAGCTTCCTACTGAAAAGACTATGTTATGGCATATGAGATTTGGCCACATTGGTGAGAAGGGTTTTAGAACCCTAAAAAATAAAAACCTCGTTGAGGGGTTAAATGATTATAATCTTGATTTCAACTTTTACGAACATTGTATATATGGAAAGCAAAATCATGTTCAATTTTACTCTAGTTCTCACAAGTCTTCTGGTGTATTAGACCTTATTCATTTTGATGTGTTTGGTCCTGTTAGTGTTCCTTTGATTTCCAAATCTATATATTTTGTATCTTTCATAGATGATTATAGTATAAGGACATGCATTTATTTTCTCAGAAGCAAGACTGAAGTCTTAAGTCGGTTCAAAGAGTTTAAAGCTTTTTTTGAGAATCAAACTAGTAAAAAGATTAAGTGTTTGAGAATTGATAACGGTGGTGAGTTTTATATGGCAGAGTTTGATAAGTTCTATAAAGAGCAAGGGATTGAAAGACATAAGACAACTCCATACACCTGTTGTGTGGTTACACAACACGCCCCATTTTGTCTTAACAAAACAGGGACCCAACTTTTCTTTCTTCTTTGGCTTGTTTGTTTTCTGCTTTGGGTAGTTTGGTAAAATTAGGTGGTGCATATAACCTTATGAGAAGGTGGATTTGTCACCATGATGAGGTCAGTTGTCAAATTTAGTAGTTCACATTATTAACATCATGGTTGGAAAGTACATAAATTTCTAAAATTGTCTAAGGGAAGAGAGTTATGTTGAGTCAAAGTTTCGTTAAACTTGATATACATGTAGGGGGGTCATATTTCAAACATCAGTCATCTTAGAAAAGATCACCCTGATATAGGATTATCACCTAATAATTACCCGATGCACAATGTGTGGATGTCAACTTTAAGTAAGAGCCGATATCTACCCATCAAATGACTTCAATTATCTTGCAGGGGGTCATATTTTTAACATCAATCATCTTACAAATATCACCCTCTTCCCATATATCACCCTATGTCAATATGACGGTGATGTCATCTAATTCCAATGAATGAAAGAAATCACGATGATGATGACGTCATTGTTCCATCTATCCGCGGGAGGGGTATATATCCGATGTCCATCATATTCTTCAATATGATGGTGACATCATTAAAGCATAATGATTAAATAATGTCGCTAACATAATGATTTCACCCCGATCTTTTCTGGGGGGGTCGTTTTATCATGGGGGGGTCATATTTTGTGTAGCTCCTAATCTTAATTTTGTGACCCGATACACACATGGTCAAACATTGACTATATCACTCGATCCTTTGTATTTAGTTTTGTCGCTCAAAGGCGGGACAGGGTCATTTTGCCCAGAGGGGGTCATATTTTGAATATCCCCTAATCTTTTGAAGATCACCCCCTTATTTCTTGACATTAAATGCAATTAAATGTGGTAGATGAATTCCCGCCCAATTACAAATGCAAATTGAACACTTGGCAGCATCTACAAATTCCTTGCAGATGATCAACATATTTGATCAAGACAATGCATTTTTACCCTAATTTTTCTGATTGAGATGCTTTAAAGGTAAAATTCCAAGGTAATTTTCATTTACCTTGCGATAAATCAAGAAATTATAGAGCTCCAAAGAAGTCAAACCCTCGAACAACTACCTGCTAATGGATTGGATCCTTTAATGTAATGGAATGGGTGATCTTAATCTTCTATTTCCCTTATCCATAATTAGTCATCTAACCCAGGAGGAAAGCATTGTCAGGTAAGTAACTATAAACTTGCCTATTGTTGCTATCTGTGTTTTCAAGTAGAGTATTTGTTCTTGCTGGTGGTTTGGCTTTGTGATAATATGTATCATGATGAAGTGAGGAATAATATATAGAGTGCACATGATATAGGAGTACATGATGTTGTATAAATGTATGTGGACACTGTAGGGTAAAACATATCATGTTTATTATAGAAAGCCATGGCAAATCTTAGGAGGAATAGGTCTGAGGCAGAGTTCCTCAAGCCCATGTTTGTTCAACATGAGGGGGTGCAGTTTAAGTATGGAGTTATTGGTGATACACACCAAGGAGATATGGACCAGATAGTATGGTCGACAAGATTGGATAATGATAAGGATAATCCCATTCTGGATGGGGTATATGTCTCAGGTATGTGGCATGTAGCTAGTTTTTCATATGCTATGGATGCCACAAAGCTGGTGGTAGAATGTGCAAGAAATTATAACCATGAAACCAGACAGGTGGAGAAGCATGGGAGGATATATGAAGACTTCTCAGTCAAGGGCATTACCGCCACTTTCAATTTGCCAATTGGGAAGAAGGTAGTGAGTGTGGACCTGTGTAAGTTGGAAACAAAGTATAATAATAAGAAGAAAAATGCAAGGAAGAGGATATACCAATGGAGGTCAAAGAGCAGCACCTATGCCACCTCAGCCAAATTACCTGTGCATCTATACAAGTTTGATTTTGATGATGACTACCAATATATGATTGCCCTGGTGAACAGGATGACAGGCAGACCTCATGCTAGAAATTTCAAGAACTAGATGTTTGGGATCATCCAGATGGTCTTATATGGAGACAACAGGCCATTATGGGCTAAGATCATTAGTGACACACTGGATGAGGGAAAGAGGGATTCGAAGGACAACCTCTTATGTTGCCAAGATACCCCACTGATGGGGTTGTCTTGATGGAATTTTTTAGGCAAGTATCTACAATAGTTGAAGCCTACAAGGTATACAAGAAGATACCTCTAGTTTTATTTCCAATATCTATGGGTTGGTACATGTGCTCAGATTCAGAGAGCATAAAACATGTCATCGGGGGGCTAAAATTGATGTATTTACAACCATTTCCCCTAGCCAGATCATATGATTGTTATGGCAAGATGCAGAAGATACTAGGAAAACTGATACATCAAAAGCATCTAGAAGATTTCTGGACTGATTGTGATAATGAGGCTAAGGTGAGAAGAAGGAAATACCAAAGACTCACCTTGAGTCAAATAAAAACCTTTGACTACATCCCGATGCCAGTGCAGCTGCATAAGGATGATGGAAAAATCATGTCCAATGAATATGAGGACAAAAAGGTGTATAATGATACCATATCAACTCCAAACCTTACACAACAGGAAGATATATCTTTAGATCAGCTGACAAGTGGGGTGATCCAGCGGACCCAGGCCTGGGTAGATGAGGAGATATCTAGATTGAAGAAAAGGGGTGTTGCCCTTATAGTTGATAACAAGAAGAAGAGGTAGGAAGTATATGATGAGGAATATGATGATTTCCTCAATGAAAAGAGAAAATCCAATGGGGAAAGATTGCCCACAGAAAAATAAAGAAAAGATCCCCGTAAGGGTAAGAAAAGTGAAGATGAACCAAAGGGGGTCATAATAGAAAGGATTGCCGCATCATCTGCAAGTGCATCTACATCATCTCAAGGTGGCCAAGTTGGTTAGAGGCAAGGGCTTATCTAAGCAGCTTACTGAAAGTGAAGAGCTTAATCAAGAACATGAAGAAGACACTAAAACAGTGTTGAATAATAATGAACCAGCCACTGTGCACTAGATTCAATCATTTCAAATTGGTCTATTAAAAATAATATTTTCTTGAATACTTCTTCTAACTATTACCCATAGGGTAATGGGCAGGCCGAATCTACCAATAAAAATCTGACAAGGATCATCAAGAAGACTATTGAAGACAACCAAAGAAAATGGCACAAGAAACTAAAGTTGGCTCTTTGGGCTAACAGAATTACACCTAAGAGAGCTATTGGTTGTTCTCCATATGTACTTACTTATGGTAAAGAGGCTTGGTTACATATTTCAGTTGAATTGCCTACATTGACCTTCATCAAAGAATTTGAGCTGCTAGAGGAACAACCTTTAATAGTCAGGCTAGCTCAGCTCACAGAGCTTGAAGAAACAAGGAAAGAGGCCTTAAAAATGCTTGATATGCATCAAACTCAAATGAAAAATGTATTTGATAAGAGAGAAAGACCAAGGAACTTTAATTTTTGTGATTTGGTTTTCAAATGTCTAATGAACTTAGGAGAAGACCTGGAAAACATTCCAAATTTGATGCAATTTGGGATGGGCCTTATGTTATCACAAAGTGCAAAGAAAATAATGCATTTCAGCTGTCCAAGTTAAGTGGAGAGATGTTGTCTATCCCAGTTAATGGGATCCACCTTAAGCATTGCTTCTGAAGATAAGAACTTCTTTTGTATATAGTAAAGTAGTATTGTAGTTAATAAGTGCTCATGCACATTTGCTTCTAGCATTTCGTTTTGGCCATTAGGGCATATTAGTTTGCTTTCAGTTCAGTTTGTTTTTAATTTTTCTATTGTTGTTTAGATTATTGGAGAGCTGAATTGTAGTGTTTTCTAAGTTGAGAAGGGCAGAGTTTGACTCAATGCCCAATGGATGTTCAAGGCAACTGATGAAATGCTTAGCAGGCAAGCATATAGAAAAAGTTTCTAGAAATGTTACCATTTTTTACCATAGCTCAAAATTGGCTTAGTAGATGTGACAAATTAATTTTTCAAGTAAGGGATAACATTTTTCTATTGTGACTTAGTTGCATAGTTATTATGTTTCAGTGTTAGATGTAGTTCAGTTGTTCAAAAAGGAGAAAAAGATTTTAGATCGCTCATTGCATTAAAAAACATTCAACAAAGATAAGTATTTCAATCACTACAATGATTATTCATTTACAAAGTTGAAATATATAAGAGAGTAAGCATTTCATTGAAAGAAATAATGACATATTAGATGTCCCACACAAGTCGTGGGTTATAGCTGAACATATGTAGATATAAAGAAAATAATATGGATCTAATGATGAGAAATGAGAGACAACCATCATTGCCTTGGGGTTGTCAATCTTCAAAGTTGCCTCACATCTTGCTCCTGATCTCAACATGAACTTGAAAAAAATGTGGAGGGTCCTGTTAGAGCTTCAGTTATGAAAATCCTTTATCCATCAGAAGAGGCATAATACTTTATTTATAGTGCATTGATCAAATGAACATCATCCATGTGTAGAAGAAACTAAGAAAGAATCATTATCCATGTGTAGAAGGAACTAAGAAAGAATCAATCATGGGATTTCATTGTTTCATTCTAATCTACTTGTTTCATGTGTAGGTATATGACAAGTCATGTAGCTAATTGAAGACATTCAACATGTGGTGTCAAGTGGGCTCCCACAAGGGTTGAGCCTAGCATGCTACTTCCCCTTAATCTCAGAAGAGATGAATGGAAAAAGAAAGAATCATTATTCACATTTACATGACAAACTGAAGGAATAATAAAAGTAATTAGATGCATCAGTTTTTGTTCTAGGACATAGTCATGATTACAGTTCAAGTAATGAAATGCAACCATGGAAATAAACTGAACTATAAAGGGGACTACATTTAATGCACATGGCAGTGGTCATCATTACTTTAGTTGACATTAGAAAAATGACATTCACAGGCATTTCATATTGTATCTTTCATAGTGTGTATCAGAGAAGTATGGAACAAAAAGTACATTTCATCATTTGAATGTCAGAGGTTGCGAATAGAGATATCATGTAGTAGTGTCTAATTGTTGGCTCACAAAGAAATATCAAAAATAGTTATCATTTTTATACATGATCGAAGTAATATGAAAGTGCAAGTGGACAACAAAACATGGAACAACATATGCTGTCATTTCCCTTACATGTTGAAGTAAGTCTCAACTAAGTGGACAAAGATGCTAGGAGAGATTTATCCATAGTTGTGAGGAGAGAAAAGAATCATTATATGCTATCAGGAGAGGAACCTCCTGCAACAATATAATGAATAATGGATGAAATAACAGAAATAGCATAAATGCAGAAGGAATTTCACAAGCCACTTTGAGGGGGCAAAGTCCTTTAAGCAAGCTGAATACAATAAATTCATGGATGCCTTCATTGGCCTCAATACGTACTTATATACTAAGTCTAATCTAAACAACTATTACTTCTGATGAATGTGGGATAATATAATATACTTACAAGATGACTTACAAAGCATATGTCTTCAACAACAATATACTAACAAAGTATAGAGAAGGGTTAAACACGGCTTCCTAACATCCCCTCCCTCTTAGAAAAGCTTTGTCCTCAAAGCTTAAAATGTAGAAATTGTTGCAGAATCTGAAGGAGTGGTTCCCATGTAGCATCCTCTGGTTGCATTTTGTGCCACTGAATTAATACCTCTATGATGGATCAAGAGTGAAGTTGACGAGTACGCCTATCAAGGATTGCCTCCATCTCTAAAATGATGGATCCTTTGTTATCCAGTTCTGGTAAAATAGTTTGTGCTTTGATGTTGGTGCCAAGAACTTTATTTAGACAAGAGACATGAAATACTGGATGAATGCGGGAAGAAGGAGGAAGCTCCAATTTATAAGCAACTGACCTAATCTTCTAAAGAACCTTATATGGCCCATAGAACTTTTTAGCCAGCTTATGATGCCCTTTGAGTTTTAGGGATGATTTCTTGTATGGTTGTAGATGAAGAAAAACCAAATCACCTACTTGAAAAGTGTGCTCAGAATGGTGCTGATCAGCTTGTTGTTTCATTCGATTTCTTGCCATGTGAAGATTGTCCTATAAGATGCGAAGAATCTGATCTCAAGTTTGGAGAACCATGTCAACTGCCTAAATTGGTGAACTGTTGGGGGTGTATGGAAGGAGCATTGGTGGTGCCTAACCATAGACTATTTCATATGGAGTCATTTTAGATGCATTGTGGTAGGAGGTATTGTACCACCATTCAGCGAGAGGGGGCCACTTTGCCCACTAATGCTATTGTTCTGAGGTGAAGCAATGAAGATAAGTTTCCAAACATTTGTTGATAATTTTAGTCTGACCATTTGTTTGTGGGTGATACCCCAAACTCATCTTGAGTTTGGTGCTAGTGTGTTGAAATAGTTCTGTCCAAAAATGATTGGTGAAAGTTGCATCATGATCTGAGACAATGGAAGAAGGGATGCCATGAGAATAGAAGATTTGGTCCATTTAAATTTGTGCGACTGAGGTGGCAGTATAGGGATGGCTAAGTGCACAAAAATGACTATATTTGGAGAGGGAATCAACCACAACCGAGATCACTATCTTGCCTCTAGATTTAGGGATCCCCTCAATGAAATCCATAGAAATATCTATCCAAATCCATCTAGGGATGGGTAAGGGTTTGAGAAATCCAAGAAGGAGTGTTATTTCACCCTTGTTGCATTGGTAGGTATCACATTCAACCACCATCTATTGAATTGCCCTTTTCATCCCCTTCCAAAAGAAGTTACGTTGTGCCCGCTCATAAGTTTTGAGGAACCCAGAGTGCCCTACCAATGGAGAAGTATGGAGATCATTGAAGACAACCTGTTGAAGATCCGTGCTCTGGGGAAGCACTAGACGACGCTTGTATCTCAGAGAAGCACCATCCCAAGAGTAATGTAGTATAGGAGAAGGGTTATGGGCCAACTATTGGATGATTTGAGATAATGAAGAGTCATTGACATAGCCCTCCTAGATAGATTCTAACCAATTTAGAACAGGCATAGAAATAGCTAAAAGAGAAGCTTGGTCATTAAATGTGCAAGAAAGGGCATCCACCACAATATTGTCCTTACCTTCTTGTAAGTGATCTCATAGTCATAACCCATGAGTTTGGTAACCCTTTTCTATTGTGCTGGGGATGAGACCCATTGTTCCAGGAAATATTTCAGACTCTGGTGATCAGTCTTGATGCAGAAATGATTCCCTAGTAGGTATGGCTGCCATTTTTGCACTACATGCAAAATAGCCATCATTTCCTTCTCATATGTAGAGAGTACTAAATTCATACCAGAAAGGGCTTTACTGGTGAATACAATCGGATGTTCATCTTGAAGGAGAACAATGCCAAGTCCATTGCCGCAAGCATCACTCATAATAGCGAAGGTCTTGGAAAAATTTGGCATAGCTAGAATAGGTGTAGTACACATATCTTGTTTTAGTTTTTCAAATGCACACTCAGTAGCATGTGTCCATGTAAAAGTATCCTTTTTCAACATAGTTGCTAATGGAGCTGCAATCTTCCTGTAATCATTGACAAACTTGTGATAGTAGCCAGCCAGTCCCAAAAAACCATGGAGGCTCTTGAGTGTCTGAGGATGCGGCTAGTTTTTCATGGCATCTTTTTTTCCAAGATCCACTCAAACCCCTTGGGCTGAAACAATATGCCTGAGATACTCCACTTCTTCCTGGCCAAAAACACATTTAGATTGTTTTGCACAGAGATGATGATTAGAGAGAAGTTGCAGTACAAGATCTAGATGTTGGAGATGCTCAGCTCATGTTTTACTATAGATGAGGATATCATCAAAGAAGACCAGAATGAATTTCTGCAGGTAGGGCTGGAATATTTTATTCATCAATGCCTAGAATGTTGAAGGAGCATTAGTGAGGCCAAAGGGCATGACCAAAAACTCATCGTGGCCATCATCTATGCAAAAATCCATTTTAGGGATATCATTCTCATGAACCCAAATTTTGTGATACTTAGAACGAAGATCCAACTTGGAGAAAAAATGAGTGCCATGAAGCTCATCAACAACAAGAATTAGAAACTTATCCTTGATTGTGATGTGATTAAGTACTCAGAACTCAATGCAGAGGTGCCATGACCCATCTTTCTTCTAGACAAGAAGAACTAGTGAAGAAAAGGAACTAGTACTAGGGTGAATAATACCTTGCTTCAGTAAGTCTTGAACGAGTATCTCAATCTCTGCCTTTCGGTGAAATGGGTAGTGGTAAGGCCTGATGTTGGGAGGAACACTTCCAGGAAGGAGCTAAATACAGTGGTCCTCTAGTCGTGAAGGTGGCAATCCCACTGGTTTGGCAAAGACACATGCATACCTATCCAAAATTCATTGTAGATCCAAAGGAGTAGTGGAGACCGCTGATGGTTGCATCTGAATGGAATGGAGCTAAGTAATGACACCATGTGAATTCTTCTTAAGAAGCTTTTCCATGCAATGTGACCTGATGATACTGAGGGACCCTGGTTGTAAGCCCTTCAATGTGTGTTTTTTCCCATTGTCTAAAAATTGCATCTAAAGTTTAGCAAAATCCCATAGGATGGGTCCAAGTGTGCATAGCCATTGAGCACCCAAACCACATCACATCCACCTAAGGGAAAGGAAAACATGTCAGAGCATAGGTTATAATCTCCAAAGAGATACACACATTGTGAATCTTCCCTTTGCAAGGTAATGTGCCCCCATTAGCAATCATGACTTCCAAGCTGGAGCAAGGATGGACAAAACAATTAGCCTGTTTGGCGATCTGAGGGTCAATGAAGTTATGAATGCTACCGGAATCAATGAGTATTGTAAGAGGGAGCTTCTTGAAGTAACCCTTGACCTGCATGGTTTGTGGGGTGGTGACTCTTGCTAAAGCATGGAGAGGGATCTCTGGGTGGTCTTCCTAAGAAGTATGGTCAATAGGTGGCTGTTGAGTTTTGACTTGATCATCTATTGTATCTTGAGCATCTTCATAAACTTTAGTTGTAGGCGGAGAATTCACATCCAAGAGATAGAGCTTTTTCTCAACACATTTATGTCCCCAAGTGAATTTCTCATCACAATTATAACAAAGCCCTTTTTCTCTACATGTCTGCATCTCTGCTTCAGCCAAATGCTTGATAGGAGTTGTTCTAGGAGCTGGCATGAGTGGAGGTCTTTGGAAAACCATATTTTTGAATGGAATAAAATTGGATTTGGACCATTGTTGAGTTGTGAGCTTGTCCTCTGCCAACTTAGCTAACCCTAGGGCTTCCATCATTGCATAGCAATGGAACATTTTAACCTCAGATCAGATTGCATCCTTCAGACCACTGCCAAAACAACTCTTGAAGAATTCATCAAACAACCCCTCTATGTGATTGGCCAGTTTTTCAAATTCTGTCTGCTATTCTCTCACAGTGCCAGTTTGGCAAAGTTTAATGAGTGCTCATGTAAAGTCATCAAAAGCACTAGGGCCAAATTGTTGCAAAATGAGTTTCTAAAAATCTGTCCATTTTGTCTCTTCATGAGCCTTGATGTACCAATAGAACCATTGAAGGGCTTCATGTTCCAAATGAAAGGATGCAAGTGGGACTTTGTTGACATCAAAAGTATTATGCAGAATGAAATATTGTTCTACCTGGTATATCCATCTAGTCGGATCATCACCATTGAAGTGAGGAAAATCAAGCTTCAACCCACAAAAATTGCTAGAAGAAGAGAACCTAGTGTCTATAGAAGACTCTGGCTACCGTCTATTGTTCATTGTTGAATGCTGAAGATTAAGGCCAAGAATTTTTTCATCCAAATCTTGGAGTTTGGTCTTGAGGGCTGCAAGTTCATCCTCCATGTTTTTTCCTCCTATGCAGGTGACAACCATAGCCAGGAGAATTTTTTTTTGGGAATGGGTAGAAAAATAAAAATGGAAACTTTTTTAGTAAAGGAAAATTTGGATTTGGGGAAAACTCTGATGGGTAATTGGGGTTTGACTAGGTTTTGCACACTTTCTAAGGGACATGGAAGTAGAAAATGGGTATTTCAGAAGCAGGGTGAAAGAATGGGAAATTTTTTCCAAGAGGGACAAAGGATCAAAAATATGAAATGAACATTGTGGCAAAATGTGAAGTCTATTGGATGAGAATTGAAGAAGTTATGGAAAACCCTAAAAGTATAAAAATGTGGGATTTTTGGCTTCAATATGTAGAATTTGGTATAGGGTCCTCAAGGAAGGAAATATGCAGAATGAAATTCCAGGGGTTCTAGTGAATTTTGAGAGGAAACAAAGCTAAAGCAAGGAAGATATGGCAAAAAAATGAAATTTTTTATTTTATTTATTTATTTTCTGGAAATGATTTGCAAATGGCTCTAGATAGATTCAATCTATGATTTGTCAATTGTCAATAGATATGGGCCTCAGGTATGTTCAGCTGCCTAAAGGTTCAGGGGAGTCACTCGACCACCAATGTTGTCTAGCAGCTTGTGTATTGGGGTAATATCCCTCACTCCACAGCTGAGGTAAAACTGATAACTGCTTTGCCACAAATGACAGCTCTTGGTTTACCTCACAGATGGGAACTAGTCAATCAGGTAGGGGTCTTTAACCTTTTCACTGGCAGGTCCTCTCAATGGGCCAACTACTTCGGGGCTCCTATGGTACTCACAATGAGTTTTAGGGCTATGCCTAGGCACTTTCCATAGTTATGAGGATAGGGTTATTCCCTGATACAAACCTGCAATTGAAATGATCAATATAGATGCAAAAAAGGAAGAATGCCTACAATAATCATAGTGCCTAGAGGCCACTGTAGAAAAAAAATTGGTAGAAACCCAGTGAACCCAAGAAAGCACTCTTATACTAGATGAGAGGAACCTCCTGTAACAATATATTGAAAAATGCACAAACTAATAGAAATAACAGAAACATAGATGAAATTTATTGATCGTAGGCCACTTTGAGGGGGGCAACCTCTTTTGAGCAAGATCAATACAATAAATTCATGGATGCCTTCATTGGCCTCAACATGTACTTATATACTAAGTCTAATCTAAACAACTATTACTTCCCATGAATGTGAGATAATACAATATACTCACGGGATGACTTACAAAGCATATGCGTCCAACAGAAATATACTAACAAAGTAAAGAGAAGGGTTAAACATGGGTTCCTAACATATCAACAGTCACTAAGTATACAGGTGTGTGGAATGAAAGGAAAAACTTGCAAATTATCTATTAGAGCATTATACATTTCAACTTGGTTGTTATCTTCATGCCATGATATAGCTACAGGAGGTAGCTCATCATGTACTTACCATGTGTGATTAAGATACAAGTGAATTATAGAGAGATGAACATATTAAAATGATACAATGGAGGAGCAAGATAAGAGGATGTTATAGGTTGTCAAACCTTTTTAGGTAAAGTGACCATGCCAGATATATGCATTACAACTATTGGTTATTTCATATTGAAATATGTAGATGCTTCTTTCCCATCCTGGTAAATTACAGTGACAAGAATATGCAAGAATATTTATAGAATATCATGAGTTTCTATATGGAAAATTGATAAAGAGAAGCCATACTGCATGTTGTGTATAAGAATAAACAATGCATTACATCAACATTAAAGTATACTATATCAAGTATGTGCATATAAAATGGTGACATCCTTAGGAGATAGATGATGAGTGCCAGGTAGCACCCATGAAATACACCTTTTTAACCACTCTTTTTTCCCCTTCTTATTCCATTTTTTTTATGACTGCACTAAAATAGGTTAACAAGATTGTTCTAATGATGATTAATAAGAGATGAATTACTTAGAATCATGATTTATGATTGAAGGACTAATGTGCATTGAATTGATGGAAATAGGTAGAAATCTTCTCTTTTTGAATCAACAGGTGTAGTTGTTCAGGTAGACAATTTTGTGCATCTCTAGAGGTAGTCCTAATGATCTCCAGAGCCAAAATCAGAATGCCACGACTGGTCTCTAGTGTTTCCAATTTGATTGGAGAGATTTTGGGATAAGGAGGTGATTCATCTCTAGATCTAGACAAGAAGGTCTCAATCATATCTCTGGAGCTACAAACTGAAACATACATCTTTGGTGCCTCTTTAGAGAAATGTAGATTTCTAGCACAGCTATCGGTTAGACACTTCCAGTGGTGATCGAGATGCTCCTGATGGTACTCAAATCATCACCTGAGTAATTTAGGGCAGTCTATAGTTAACTACGGGGAGTTTCTATATGTTTATTGTATTTGCATGAGTTATTGATAAATTTATTTAAATACCTATATTTCAGGGCCTCACTACCTAAGTGTATTTAAAACTAAGACTCAGATTCAGTGTGGACTTCTATTTCACTCAATCTATTTTAATTGCATGGATATCTATTCTTTAGTTAGATAGTTAGTATAATAAAGAGATCAATGTTATCTCATAGAAGAACTAGTAGTTAAGATAAGTGATATCTCATCACTGACTTAGATATAAACTTATAGAAGTAGCAGCAGAGGAGACAACAATTATTTTTCCAATTTCTCTAATCTTATTTTGACATAAATATTTTTTGAATACAAAGTTGATGGAATTTAACTGAATTAAGTTGTGATATTATTCTCTTGTGCTGATTCTTTACTTTAGTCTTTAGACCTAAGGGTGTGAAGCAAGGGCCCCCTCTCACCACTAAGGTAGAAGGCTAGTACTATTGTTTTGTTATTTCAGATTCTCTTTAAGAAGATAGTTGTTGTTTGCATAGATAAATGCATATCTCAGTTGAAAAAAATAATATAGATTTACTTTAAGCAATTCATTGTTTAGTTTTGTTTTTAGTATTCTTGGAATTTATTTCATAAGTAGATAGATCAATAATATTAGTTTCTTTAAAGCAGTAAAGGTCATTATAGTTAGTTAGATAAAACTGGCAACTATAGGATTCCCAATTGTGGATAGCCAAGGACATAGCCCTAGATTTGACAAAAGAAATATGATTAAATGATGAGGTACAATGACTCTTGTCATTTTTGGTGCCATTGTTGGGGATTACTGTGTTAATTAGGAAAACTTAGCTAAATAGTTTTATGATAGATTTGTATGGTTAGAGCTAGAGATTCAAAAGGAAGATACATAAAACAGACACCCCATCAACAAACTATTGGAGAAAGCAGTGGGGTGGCACAAGATCTTGTTGAAGAAAGAAACCTATAACCTACCTTTTAAGCTGGACCTCAAATCAATAATCCCTTAAAGCCTCCAAATCTTCCACTCACTGACTATATCTAAGAATTACAACAAAAATTCTAGGTAGATCCTTTGATAGAACCTAGTTCCTCATAAACTTGTCCAGAATCTCAAGGAGAAGAATCAATATCAGACATGGAAGATAATCATGATAACCATGAAGAGGAGGAGAATCAAGCTCCAAGAACCTTCTCATATCCCATTGTTCTAGCTGCTAGAGATAATACACCTATGAAAAATATTTCACCAGCACACTTGCCAAATTTCAGAGAAATTGCTTCTGAGGATCCAAATTAGTTTTTGTTTGAATTCAAAGTGGTATGCCAAACGTATGATCATGGATTAGATAACCAAACACTCAAATTGTTCACTTCAACTCTAAAAGATTCTACAATGAGATGGTTCATGGGTTTACCCTAGAACTCCATCCATTTCTAGGTTCAGATGGAAATAGAGTTTTTAGGAAAATACCAGGATTACTACAGAGTTAGTAATAAAAATGAGGAATTGTTCAAAATAAAACAAGGAGAGGAAGAAACCTTAGAGGACTATGTGGATAGGTTTAACTTCTCTTTTAGAAGGTATGGTAACCTAGTAAATCACTCTTTGGTTAGAACCCTATTTGTAAAAGGATTAGACAAAGAATCAAAATAGGCACTAGATTTGATGGGGAAAGAGAATATCAATAGAATGGATATACCTGCTATAGAAGAACTCCGTAGGAACTATTCTAGAACCCAAGATGGAGTGAGATCATCCAAAACCTTCAAAAGGAAGAATGAAATAGGACAGTTAATGGAAGAGATTGCAAATCTGAAGATAGATATTCTAGTCCAACTGAATACCACATTAAATGGGATTCAGGCAAAAACTAGAACAACTGATCAAGGTAGAACAACTAAACCACTCTCCATCTATTGTCCTAGGTGTAGAAACAAGCATCTATTGAGAGAATGCCCTTTAGACAAATCAGAGATCTATCAGATCTATGATAGGGAACATCCTACCAGTTAATGTAGTCAACTTGTAGCCCTAAAAAGGATGAGTAAGAAGAATGCCATCATAGAAGAGGAGTTGAACTATGTAGGACAAAAGCAAGCTAGAAAATTCCCTTATAATCAATATCAAAACCAACTTTTTTATAGGGGTCCTTCTAATTGGGGAAATAATCAATGGAATCTAACTTAGCATGGGCCTTAGAATAATCCTCCTTGGGGACAACAGGATTGGCCAAATCAACAATGGCAAAACCAACATTGGAAAAATCAATGTTGTCTGAGAATCAATAGTGGCCACCACAGTTCAGATCACAAAACATGCAATCTCAATGGGGACCTCAATAGGGATATAATCAACAATATTAGGGACAACCTAGACATTTCCAACCTCAACAATAAGCATTGCTAACTGGATCCCCCAACACATAAGGTTAGTCACAAAATGAACTAGTTAGCCAACCACCCTTACCAGCTCAACCTATACCAAATCCACAAAATAAATAGGGAGCAATTGTTTACATGACAGAATAAGAAAACATGGCCGGTATTAAAGCTATATACCCTAATAATCTCCAGTTGCATTCTGGGAAAGCATTCCCAAGACCATCTCCTCCAACTATAGTTGAAGTAACCAATGATGAGGAACCTGAAAATCCATCTACTCAGCTTCCAAAGGAGATTACTACCGAAAGAGTTCTAAAAGAATCATCCTTGGATAACTCTAGAGTTCCTCCTAAAATAATGACTCTGGAGAACATTCCTGGAAACATTTCTGAAAAGAGCTTTGGAGACAATCCGGAGATGGAAAAACTAGTACCATGCCTAAAACGGCTCAAACAACATATTCCCTAGAAAAAGATCTTACAAAAACAAGTCAAATCTACCCTGGAATCAAAATTGTTACAAGAAATTAGACAACTGAACATTGAAATTCCAGTCCTCCAAGCAATCAAAGATGTGCCAGAACTAAACCAATTCATTAAACAACATTGTGTCAAAACACAGGGCAGAAAGAAAAACTTTCCTTCTACTATATAGGTGGAAGGAAAAGTAGTAGATCTACTAATGGGAGAAATGCTCCTCCCAAAATATGGAGACACTGGAAATCCTATCATAACTTTTTACATCTCAGGGTTAGAAATTTCAAATGTTTTGGTTGATTTGGGAGTAGCAATTAATGTAATGACAGTTCATAGAATGGACAAGTTAGCCCTAACAGGTATCCAATCCACGTCTACAATCCTTCAATTTGCTGACCAGTCAGTAGCTATTCTGAAAGGGGTGAATACTGGTGTTCTAGTTGTGATAGAATCATGGGAATTCCTAGTAGACTTCTTGATATTAGAACCAAGGAACTAGAAAAATGCTCATCCACTGATATTAAGAAGACCATGGATGGCTACAGTAGCAGCATCTATTAATTATTGAACTGGGGATATGGCCATTTCTAATGGGATAGATTTGAAGAAAATATCTTTGTATCCTCCAACTAAACCATCAATACATTATACAGGAAGAGTATGGGTAGATATGCCAGATAACATGGAAAACAATGCCTCAGTATCTATGGTTACCATCAAGGAACATTTGGGTGAGTTGGAAGGAGAAATCTACTATGATACAATAGAAGATATCACCCACATTCTAATCAACAAGGATATAATGGAGCTAGCCTAAGATTCTAGGAGAGACTTTTCACTTTTGCTCATTGTACCCTAGCAAATATCATTCCTTGTGGAGAGACCTTTTACAGAGACTTAGCTACATTCCACATGTTGCTTCCAAATTCTTGCCCCCTCAATACCATGACTCCAGTATATGGATTAACTACATCCATGGATTAGATCACAAAATAGGTCATGATTTTACCAGTGAAAACACTGAATATCAACATCCAACTAGTAGAAAATTAGGAAGAAAAACTTATCCAACTCCTAATTTCTGATTCAACATCTTTTGCTTGGGAATACCAAGACATGAAGGGCATCCCTCCTATATATACACTAAAGATGTCAAACTTGTCAGGCAACCCCGGAGAAGATTGAATCATTTTTTAAAAGACATTGTTAAGACTGAAATAGAAAAATTGCTTTAAGAAGCATTTATATATCCAATCTCAGATAGTCAATGGGTCTCACTCCTAGTCATAGTGCCTAAAAAGAATGTGAAATGGAGAGTGTGTATTGACTTTAGGGAGCTAAACAAAGATACAAAAAGAACTACTTTCCCTTACCATGCATTGACCAAGTGTTGGACAACTTTGCAGGGAGAAAGTATTTTTCTTTCCTAGATGGGTTCAGTGGGTATAACCAAATCCAAGTAGCACCTAAAGGTTAGGATAAAACAACTTTCACCTATTCTTGGGGAACTTTTGCCTACAAAGTTCTTCCATTTGGACTATGTAATGCTCCAACTACATTTCAGATGCTTGTTTTAGCCATTTTTGTTGAATTAGCTAATGAGTGCATGGAGGTCTATATGGATGACTTTACTATGTATGGGGACAACTTTGGAGAAGCTCTCATAAATTTTGAGGAAGTACTAAAATGTTGTGAAAAGAATCAATTATCCATAAGCCATGAAAAGTGCTTCATGATGGTAGAAGAAGGAATTGTATTGGGACAACACATTTCAGCAAATGGGTTCAAAGTGGACCAAAACAAAATAGAAGTGATCAAACAGTTACCTTCACCCAAAAATTAGATAGATGTTAGAAGTTTTATGGGTCATGTAGGCTACTATAAGAGATTTATAGAAAATTTCAGCAGAATAGTTGCCCCCTTGTTTACCCTGCTTAACAAAGACACATAATTCTTATGGATAGAAGACTATCAATCAGCATTTGAAACCCAAAAGGAGAAGTTTACTACCACACCTGTTTTGAAAGGACCTAATTGGACTTTACCATTTCACATACAAACTGATGCTTCAAATGAGTCCATTCAAGCAGTCTTAGGATAGAAGAAGGAAGGAGAAAGTATGCATGCCATCTATTAGATCAGAAAAAGAATTCTTGGCAATCATCTATACTATAAACAAATTTAGGCATTATATCACTGTGTAAAAAATATTTGTAAATACTAATCATGCAGCCATCAAATACTTAATGAATAAGCTAGTAGTGGGTGCAAGAATAATTAGGTGGTTATTGCTATTGTAGGAATTTGACATTACCATAGTTGATAATCTAGGCAAATTTAATTTGGTTTCTAACTTTCTGTCAAGATTGCATACAGGTGGAGAGAACCATCCAGTAGAGAAAAGGTTTCCAGATGAACATCTTTTTGCTATCTCCTCTACTGTACCTTGGTTTGCTGGCATAGCTAATCTCTTAGCTACAAGCTTGTATCCATCCTACTTTACCTCAAAACAAATGAAACACTTAATTAAGAAAATCTTATCTTACAAATGGTTAAATGATTTGCTATTTAAATGTGGTCCCGATTTCATTTTATGCAGGTGTCTAAACGTTGATGAAATTTTTTATGTCTTGAGAGCATGTCATGATGAACCATCTGGTGGGAATTATTCTTCACACATAACCATCCACAAGATTTTGGGAGATGGTTACTACTGGCCCTCTATTCATAAGGATACCAAGAAATATGTGCAGCAGTGTGACCAATGTCAAAGGATGGGAGAGCCAACCTTCACCCATGAGATGTTACTACATCCTCAGGTGATGACAGAGCCAGTTGAACAGTGGGGTCTAGACTTTGCGGGACCAATTTCTCCACCATCATCAAGCAAAGAATATATTCTAGTATGCATAGACTATGTGACTAAATGGGCTGAGGTTCAAGCATTGCAATTTCTAAGAGAAGAGAAAGTTGTTTATTTCCTTTATAATAAGATTTTCTTGAGGTTTGGAGCCCCACGATCCATACTTTCAGAAAGAGGACCTTAGTTTACTTCACAGGTGATCAAGGCATTCATAGATTTATATCAAGTTAAACACAGGAAATCTTCACTTTATCATCCCCAAGCCAATGGGCAAGTAGAGGTGACTAATAGAGAACTAGAGAATATTCTGACAAGGACAGTGTCCATGAAGAGAAAGGACTGGGCTAAAAGATTACCTAAAGTAGTTTGGGCTTACAACACCACTTGGAAGTCCACAACAAAATTCTCACCATATGAATTAGTTTATGGAAAGAAGCCTATTTTGTTTATAGAATTTAAACTCTAGACACTTAAAACTACATTAGATATTGGTCTACCACTGTCTATAGCCCAACATAACAAAATTCTTTAGCTCAATGAGTTAGATGAAATATAGACATAAGCCATTCAGCAAATAGAACTGGTTCAGTATCAAAGGAAGCAATGGCATGACCAACACATCAAGAGGAGGACATTTCTACAAGGTGATAGGGTTCTTTTTTGTGATTCTAAGTTCAAGGAGTTCAAGGGAAACCTGCAAACTCATTGGATGGCTCCTTATCAGATAAAGGAATTTTTTTAGAATGGGACAATTTTGCTAGAACCCATTGATGGAAGCACAGACACATTCCTAGTAAATGGCCACCGAATTTGACACTATAAAAGGCCATCAACTAAGGAAGAGTTCATCAAAGATTTGACTTTGGTAATAGGAGATATATCCTCTGTCATAGATTTGAACTGAAAAAAAAGGAAGGTTGAAAACCAGTAAATAGTAGCCTTCTTGAAAAAAAAGGAAGGTCGAAAACCAGTAAATGGTGACCTTCTTGAAAAAAAAAAGATGGAAAAATAGTAAATGGTTGTCTTTCTCAACTAATGGGATTGAAAACCAGCAAATGGTGGTTCACTTCTTCTTTCCAAGCAGGAATAATCAAGCTACGAAGGTAATCAGGTGCCAAGAGTAACTAAATCACACCTCCAGTGCTCACAGCTAGGAGTGCCTCTGGTGCTCATAAACTAGAAGCACCTCTAGCGCTCCACTAATGAAGAGCCATTCTTGAATATAATAAATTGGGAGGAGACCCACCTCTTTAGGTAATATAGTATAGATATCATTGATGAGGTCAGCATGACTCATCCTCCACTTTATGGCAAGGACAAAGATGAAGTCAACACATATTTCAGGAGAAGTCATTACTCTCGTATGCATGGGTACTCTCAAAGGACTACATTGATGTACTGGAAACATGGATTCTTGAACCACTTAGTGAGAATGATTGCAGGATATGTGACAATAAGGATGTTGATGCCATTTCAAAGCCATGAAGAAGCTGCTCAGGTGCCACATCACATCAAGTCTCATCAACGCCATAACATTTCAACCAAGTACATCAGACCATCATCAATAAGATTGGTTCAGGTACTTCTCTCTTAATTAAACATTAATTAGCAACTATCTTGTCATTTCTATTTCTGGGTGCCATTATTATGTCATATCCTCCTACCATTATTTCCTTTCTAAATTCATGTATGCCACCATCTTTGTTGCACTGTTGCCATGTCTATGGAGTGTCCCATCACTTTGCGGTAATTATGATTGCATAAGCACGCTAACCAATTTCAAGCTCCTTCCCCATAATTCAAGCAACAAGATAAACTAGCATAACAAGCCTCATTCAAAATTATAAAATTCTCTGGAAATCCAAGTCTGTTAGCACAGTCCTCCAGAGCCTACGGAGTTAAAAGAGGAAAGACAGACCACAGAGTGAAGCACACAAAAATTTAGCTATAGAAGTTGGAATAAGATTCAGAGATGGGGATTAAAAGAAATCAAAGCCAGAAAGTATAGAAAGTCTTTTGCAAGATGATGTTGTGGCATAAATTCTAAAGAATGCAGGGTGGTTGGAATTCCTGGAGAAATATGAAGGTTTTCAAGAGGATATTTTTGATGAATTCCTATGAAACCTAAGAGATAATCAAAGAACTATTAGAGGAGTTCAAGTCAATCTCACTGCTACCACCATCAACCATATCTCTGGATTGCCAAAACAAGGTGATAGGTTTTACCATCTAAAAACTCTATATGTTGATTTAATTAGAAATTTCTCTATAGAAGGTGAACCTGCAATATAGTTGCATTTAAGCAAGAGTGAAGTCAAAGGAATTGTTATGTCTTCACTTCCAAACCCATGGAAATATGTAGCATTATGGTTGATGAAGTACTTTACATGTGATGACCAATTTTCCTTAGTTCTAGGACTAATAATGAAAATGTTGATTTTTCTGAGGCATGGGAATGCACACCCAGAATTCATCATAAACATTCCCAATTTTATGTACTCTGTCATTAGAGCAACTATAGAAAAGTTCTAACAGAACAAAGGTCCTATGAAACACCATGGCCTCATTTTTTTGATAGTAAAATATCACTTTATATCTCAACCTGATGGGGAAACATTATGAAAAACATTTCTAGATAACAAACCCCAAGACAAAGGACTAGAGAGGACACAAGAAGTGAGTGAGGGTTCCTCTACCTAGCAAGAAGAGGAGGCAAAACCTTCAACTTCCTCTCCCACTATTGAGAAAGGTAAAAACTCCTCATTGGAGGCAACTTCATCTGCTACCCCTATTTCTGACAGAAAGAGAAAAGGGAAAGAAGTTAGAGAAACTATTCTTGAACAAACTCCATATATGACTTTCTTAGCTAGGAGAAATATGACATTGGTTGAGGAGTCTATTCCAAATAAACCAATAGGGGAGAGGTCAGGTTAGAAGACAAAGAGACTCAAGCATACACTACTGGGTTGAAGAAGCCTCTCATGACTCAGATGAAATCTCTCTAGTGAGAAAGAAGAAACAGAGAGAAGTTTCCCCTAAACCATCTGTTCATCTAGGCTCTCATAGTCCAACTTCCAAGCATTCCCCTGCTCTAAAGACATAACAAAAATAAACTTTTACTATTGCCTCTGATTCTGAGGATGATATACTTGATCTAGAGGCACCTGCTCCACCTATACTATGGAGAAGCAAAAGGAAAAGGCTGCTTACCTAAGCTAAGAAAGATACTGCTCTCCTCGCTGAAGTCTTTCTGTGTTTTACAGCTTTTGAGGAAAAAGTTGGACCTTCATCAGTGCCAGCAATTACAAAGAAGACTCAAGAAGAAACTTAGGACAGGGGGCCTGCAGGGGAAGTTGAAGTAGAGAAAATGGATGCAGCTGGCAAAGAAGAGCCAATGGCTATGCAAGACCCTAATGTATAACAGACAGAAGAAGAAATGTGAACTTACTCTCACCCCTCTGATCAAGAGGACATTGAAATTTCAAAAGAATAGTAGATGTTTGAAGAGATTGACAATCTAAAAAGATTATTATGGGAGAAGAACCAAATTATTACTGACCTCAAGAGAGTCATGAAAGAAAAATAAATGGAGCAAAAGTAGGTGATTGAAGGGTTGCAAGTAGAGCTCCAAAATAAACAACAAATAATTCAAGAGAAAGATGCAGAATTGAGAGACCAAGAAGCAAAGGTAGCCCAAATCATCAAGGGAAAGGAGGAAGAGGCAGTATAGAACATTTCTAATCTCACCAAAGCTAGAGACAATGGTCTCCCATTAATTGCAACACTAGTTTAGAAAGTACAGAGTCAAGATAAACAACTAACTTGGGCCAACAATAAAATAGATGATCAAGAAGAGTATATTCATGAGTTAATTGGCCCAGGTGCAACCATAGAATAGGGAGTACAAATAAATCCATATGTGGGTCCAATTCCAATAGATATTCCCAAATCCCTATTCAATATGGAAAGGAGATGTAGAGAATATGAGGCTTCTAAGCCCATGCTACAATTATAGAGGGCAGTTACTGCCATGTCAAAAAGAGTAGAAATCCTAGAAGAAAATGTCATTCAGGTGGCTTCCATTTCATTTGAAATCCTGTCTTGCAGGCCCCCAAGTGGAAGCTATGCTCTGTTCTTACAAGAGAGAGTTTTGCAGAGAAAACTTTCTTTGGTCATGTCTAATCTTACTGAGAACACAAAAATATGGGAGGGGTTCATGGAAGCATATATGATAAGTTCTGATGAAGACAAAAATTTTCTGTGTGAGTTATATTTGCATGGTTTCTGTGTAAATGATATGACCTTCATTATCAACTATTTTGTAGGAGAATGCCAACTTAAGGCATTTATGTCACTGATGAGAAATCATCAAATTTGGAATGAGATAATGGAGGCTCATCTCAAGAAGGATGTAGAAACAAGTCTTTTCATCAGAAAAGAATGTCCAAACCCCCATGCTTTTAAAGTCCAATTTAGAGCATATGTCTACCACCCAGAACGTACAACCAAGATTTTGCCATTGTATCTGAAACACCTTCAGGAGTGTTCCATTGATTTTGGTATTTTTATGAATAGTTCAGCTAATCAAGTGCTTGCAATGGCAAAGAAAAGGTGGAACATTTTAACTTCAGAGTAAAAAATGAGAGAAGTGGTGAGTCCTGCTAACTTGAGACTATTTATGAGGAAGGCCAGGTTAGTATCCAAAATGATAGACAAATACGAATAGGAATGGATAGGTGGCCGTTTCAGACCCCCTGTCATCATTGAGCCACTACCTGTCTGGGATGAACAAATAGAAGATGATAAATTGTAGGAGTGGATGAAGCAGATCGATTAGTATAGGGGAAATGGTAATAAAGACCACACCACTTGGACAACTTTTACAAATGACTACAACTTCACCGATAGGATATTCCACCAGAATAAGTCCAGAATGTGAGAAGTAGGAGAACCTGCTAATCGTTAGGTATAGGGAGATGATGAGTGCCAGGTAGCACCCATGAAATACACCTTTTTTAGCTATCTTTTTTCCCTTCTTATTCCATGTTCCTGATTATTGCACCAAAATAGGCTAACAAGATTGTTCTAATGATGATTAATAAGAGATGAATTACTTAGAATTATGATTTCTACTTGAAGGACTAATGCACATTGAATTGATGGAAATATGCAGAAATCTTCTCTTTTTGAATCAATAGGTGTAGGTGTTCAGGTAGACAATTTTTTGCATCTCCAGACATAGTCCTAATGATCTCTAGAGCCGACATTAGAATGCCAAGACTGGTCTCCAATTTGTTTCCAATTTGATTGGAGAGATTTTGGGATAAGGAGGTGAATCATCTCCGAAGCTGGACTAAAGTCTTGACCATCTTCGGAGCTGAACAAGAAGGTCACAATCATATCTCTGAAGCTATAGACTGAAACATACATCTCTGGTACCTCTTTACAGCAATGCAGATTTCTAGCATAGCTATCAGTCAGACACTTCTAGTGGTGATCAGGATGCTCCTGATGTTACTCAAATCATCACCTGAGTAATTTAGGGAAGTCTATAGTTAACTGCTAGAAGTTTTTATCTCTTTATTGATTTTGCATGAGTTATTGATAAACTGATTTAAATACCTATATTTCAGGGCCTCACTGCCCAAGTGTATTTAAAACTAAGACTCAGATTCAATGTGGACTTATGTTCTACTCAATCTCTTTTTATTGCATGGATATTTATTTTGTCGTTAGATAGTTAGTAGAATAAAGAGATCGATGTTATCTCATAGAAGAACTAGTAGTTAGGATAAGTGATATCTCATCACTAACTTAGATATAAACTTATAGAAGTAGCATCAGAGGAGATAGTGATTATTTTTCTAATTTCTTTAATCTTATTTTGACATAAATATTTTCTAAATACAAAGATGATGGAATTGAACTGAATTGAGTTGTGATATTATTCTCTTGTGCTAATTCTTTACTTTAGTCTTCATCCCTAAGGGTGTGGAGCAAGGGCCCACTCTCACCACTAAGGCAGAAGGCTAGTACTATTGTTTTGTTATTTTAGATTATGTTTAAGAAGATAGTTATTGTTTTCGTAGATAAATGCATGTTTCAGTTGAAAGAAATAATATAGATTTACTTTAAGCAATTCATTGTTTAGTTTTATTTTTAGTATTCTTGGAATTTATTTCATAAGTAGATAGATCAGTAATAGTAGTTTCTTTAAAGCAGTAAAGGTCATTAGAGTTAGTTAAATAAAACTGGCAACTATAGGATTCCTAATTCCAGATAGCCAAGGACAACCATGTATTTGACAAAAGAAATATGATTAAATGATGAGGTACAATGACCCTTGTCAACGTAATAACCCAGGAAAATGTAGTTGGCCAAATACCACTATCATAATATCAAATGTATGCTACAAAAGTGAGGTATATATGTCTGAGGTAACATCTTGTGCACATGAAAATAAAATGCATGAAAATAAAATGAAGCTTATTTCATCTAATCCTCTAGGTTTTAGAACCATGAGATGCAGGGATGTATCTTGCCAGTCACAACCTTATGACCACATAAATTATTTCATTTTGTGAAGAAATGCTAAGTTCAGGTTGTAAACTTTTGGGTATCAAATACAGCGAATAATCAATGAAGAATGGATATTTGTTTCTCAAACCTCTTAAGATTCTTTTCAAGGTAAAAGGAGAAATATATAGTAGGTTTGTGCAAATATGGAGCTCCATTATTTTTGAACAAAATGCATATACAGATAACACTTTGAGGTTTTTGAAGAGAAATATCCAAATATAACAGAGCCACGACCTGAAGGAAGATGTAGATTTCAAAACAAATGAAGTTTTTTTATGTGCAAATGGGTAACAATAATCTGGCCGCGACCTCATTTTTTGCGGAATCTTTCTTTTACCCTTAATCCTCTAGGGTTTGGTTATAGGAAATAAAAGCAAAATTGAAACTTCATATCTAGTCGAAGAAGAATGCACAATAAGCATAACCCTTTAGGGTTTTGTAATGATCAAACATAGAATACTTCAAAAAATAGCCGCATCCTATCTCAAGTTGAAGTTTTGATACAGAAATAAGACAAGGAGAGAGCTTTATATATTACATTTTGTGCAGAGAGTGACCCAGAAGAAGGCCAGATAAAGTGATAAAAAAAAAACCCTTATCATTTCTTTTATAGAATGCTCTAAAAGACCAGTCACGGCCTAGAAAAGAAGGAAAATACACATGATAGAATGCAAAACTCACCTTTTAGGAAGAGATTGAAACTCTCTTTGTAAACAAGCTCAAAGTTGGTCCAAAAGTGCCATGGTGGCCTCGGCACAGAAGTGTATTAATAGGGAAATGAAAGAGCATTAGAAACCACACTTCTAGCCACAATTGAAAGCTAAAATCACCTCAAAAATGAAGAAAAAGTAGATCAAAATCATGGCAGCGAGATTACCTTTCATTTTTGCTATCAAAATGGCCTTAGAGAACCAAAAGTTGCAGCAAAATGGAAGAGGATTCAAGCTTCAAACCCTAGGGCTCCATGGCGGCCATAGCAGAGGGTTTTCACAAAACTTCACAAGTCAAAATGACCCAAAAAGATAGGGTGAATTATGTTTTGTTATTAGGGTTTCTTTGAACCCTAATCAAATGTTGACTTTTGTCACATTCTTTTCTCTTTTTAGCTCAGATTAATACCTTCAAGGTATTAAATCATAACTACCATGGTGCCTAGGTCACATGACTTAGGTCACATGTATTTCAACTTGTAAATGAATAATCATTGTGATGAATGAAATACTTATCTCTCTTGAATGTTTTGCAATGCAATGAATGATCTAAAATCTTTTCCTTCTTTTTGAACAACTAAATTGCATTTAACACTAAAACATAATAACTATGCAACTAACTCATAACAGAAGAATGTTAACCCTTACTCAAAAAATGAATTTGTCACATCTGCTTAGCCAATTTTGAGTTGTTGTAAAAAATGATAACATTTCTAGTGACTTCTACTATATGCTTGCCTGGTAAGCATTTGATCGGTTGCCTTGAACATCCATTGGGCATTCAGTCATACTATGTCCTTCTCAACCTTAGAAAACACTGCAATTCAACTCTCCAACAGTCCAAATAGTAACAAAAATTTGAAAACAAATACAACTTCAAGCAAACTAATAGGCCCTGATGGCCAAAACAAAATGTTGAAAATAAATGTGCATGAGTACTTGTTTACTGCAACACTACTCTACTATATACAAAGGAAGTACTTATCCTTAGATGCAATTCTTGAGGTGGATCCCATTAATTGGGATAGACAGCACCTCTCCACTTAACATGTATAGCTGAAATGCATTGTTTTCTTTACACTCTGTGATAACATAAGGCCCATCCCAAATTGCATCAAATTGGGAATGCTTTCCAGGTCTTCTCCTCAATTCATTCCATTTGAACACTAAATCACCAACAATAAAGTTCATTGGTCTTGCCCTCTTATCAAATGCATTCCTCATTTGAGTTTGATGCATATCAAACTTTCTTAAGGCCTCTTTCATTGTCTCTTCTAGCTCCATGAGCTAAGCTAGCCTAACTACTAAAGGTTGTTCCTCTAGCAGCTCAAGTTCTTTGATGAAAGTCAATGTAGGCAATTCAACTGAAATAGGTAACCGAGCCTCTTTACCATAAGTAAGTACATATGGAGAACAACTAGTAGCTCTCTTGGGTGTAATTCTATTAGCCCAAAGAGCCAATTTTAATTTCTCGTGCCATGTTCTTTAGTTGTCTTCAACAGTCTTCTTGATGATCTTTATCAGATTTTTGTTAGTAGATTCAGCCTGCCCATTAGCCTATGGGTAATAGTTACAAGAAGTATTCAAATAAATATTATTTCTAATAGACCAATCTAAAATTTGTAATCCTATGAAACCTAAACCATTATCTCAGATGATTGAATTTGGTGTACTAAATCTTGATACTAGATCCTAATAGTTCAACCTAGGATAGAAGATTCATTTGTCCCCTTTAAGGGAACAACCTTGGTCCACTTGGTTAAATATGGTAGTCAAGATCCACTTGTGGCCTGCACTTGAAGGTGGATTTATTGGTCTTATGAAATTGAGCCCCCATTTTGCAAATGGATGTTCAACTTTAATAGGATGCAGGGGTAAGTCAGCAAGCCTTTGCTTACTTGCAAATAATGAACACTTCTCACATCTTCTCACCCAAGCAAAAGAATCTTTAAACAAGTTAGGCCAGTAATAACTAGCCTGCATAATCTTCAAAGTAGTTTTCCTAGCTACAAAGTGGCCTCTTGAAGGTCCATTGTGAAACTCTTCTAATAGCTTATCAACTTGATCAGGTCCAACACACCTCAAAAATACACCATTAAAGTCTCTCCTATACAAAATACCATCAATAATAGCATAAGGAGTAGCTTGTAACCTAAAATACCTTCTTCCTACCCTATCCAAACCTTCAGGGCATTGACTGGACTGTAAATAATGCATCATCTACTACACCCAGTTGGTTGTAAGAGCTAGTACAATGGCTGGTTCATTATTGTTCAGTATTATTTCAGTGTCCTTTTCATGTTCTTGATTAAGCTCTTCACTTTTAGTAAGCTACTCGCATAAGCCCTTACCTCTAATCAACTTGGTCACTTTGATATCAACATCAAATTCCATAACTCTGGTTATCTAACCAGCCCTCTTATCATTTATATCTTTATTCAATAAGAAACTCTTGACAGTGGGATGAGCAACCATTAAGTGAATTCTGTTATTAGACAACATGTGTCTAAATTTCTTGAGGCTCCTCACAACAACAGAAACATGTTTTTCTATAAAAGAGTACTTTACCTCATAATCATGTAGTACCTAACTGAAAATGCTACTGGATTCTCTAAACCTTCATCATTTTGCTGACATAACATTGTAGAAAAGGTGTTAGCTCCTCCAAAGGCATACAAAATAAAATCCCTCTCATAATTAGGATTAATGAGGGTAGGGACAGTAGTGAGGGCTTCCTTAATCTTCTCAAAGCTTCATTTTCCCTCCTTAGTCTAGCTGAATGGCACATTCTTCTTCAACATGGCAGTGAGAGGTTGTAACAAAGCTACAATGTTTGGAATAAACCTCCTAACAAAGTTAATTCTACCAAGAAAGCTTTACAAGCCTTTGTTATGTGCAGGCAGCACTAAATCTAGAATGGCTAAAACTCTTTCAAGGTTAATAGAAATACCTTGTTTTGAAACAATATGGTCGAGAAGTTTACCTTCATGAACTAAAAATATGCACTTTTTAGGGTTCAATGAAACTCCAAACTCCTTGCACCTCTGAAAAATATGCTTCAAGTGGTCAAAATGACCATTAACATCTTTGGAAAAAATAGTTATGTCATCTAAATATACTAGCACTATTCTATTCATAAGGCCATGGAAGGCCATATCCATTGGCCTTTGAAAGGTTGCCCCTACATTGGACAAACCAAATGGCATTTTTTGATAGGCCATACTACCCCACTTAGTTGTGAATGCAGTTTTATATTGGTCCTCTTCTTTGACTAGAATTTAGTTGTAACTAGAGCAACCATCTAACAAGGAATACCTATCAGAACCTAAAATAGTTTGTAGTGCTTGTTCTATGGAAGGAAGAGGGTAGTGGTCTTTCAATAAGGCCTAATTTAGATCACAGAAATGGACACAAAGTCAGATTTCACCATTCTTTTTTCTAACTGGGACCAAATTAGAAACCTAGGAGGTATGCTTTATTAAGAATATGATATTACTCTCAATCATTTTATTCAATTCAGCCTTCATTATGTGCTCAAGTTTGGGATTAAGGGGTCTCTATTTCTACCTAATAGGCTTGGCATTAGGCTCTAATTCTATAGTATGCTGGGCCAAAATAGGATCAAAACCCCTTAAGTCTTTATACTCCCATGCAAAAGAATCAAAAAAATATTGACATAATTGAACAAAAGACTGTCGTTCTTCTCTAGTACATACCTTTCCAAGTTTCAGCAGTTTGTCCTTAAAAATTTCTATGGTTTCATAGCATTCTTGCTTCACTGTCATGCTGCACTTGTCCTTTCTGAACTAATCATCAGTGTTGAACACTGATTCTAATGTTAGTAGTCCTTTGGGCAACTTATTGGACCTCAACTATACAATCTAATCCTGAAATTGTTGCTGATATTTATGTTGATTATCAGCTGCAAATTCATCTTCTGCACTTAGAAAACTTAAAATCTACTCGTCACTATCAAACACTTTCTAGGAAACACTATTGTTAGGTATAGAAGACGTGACAACCACTTTGACATATAGCTATACTTCAATTTTCTGATTTTGATTAGGAATCTCAAATTGAGATCATAAGGATACAAGCTTATATGCATACTTATTTTGGTTTCTGGGAATCAAAATCAGATTAAAAGCATCAAAAAATTCAATTGAATCCCATACTCTATGATTGTATTCCTTGAGCAAGTGATTTTAGCAACATTCAGATTACTAACCTGATTAACGATCAATTCAGAATCTCCATAAACTTGGACAGATTTGATACCTTTTTTCCAGGCCCACTCTAAACCATGGATTAGGGCCTCGTATTTAGCCACATTATTTGTGCAGCTGAAAGTGAACGTTAAGGCTGCAAATATTTGTCTCCTTTAGGTGAGATCAACACATTATCTACACCAGTACCTATCTTGGTCCTCAATCTATCAAAGTACAGCTTCCAAAGCTGATCTTCTTACTATTCCAACTGATTTTGGTCCTTAATTAGATTAGGAATCACTGCATCAAGTTTCTATGTCATATAGATGCCTAATCCTACCTCATTCGTGTGACAGAAACGGTCACTTTTATGATCTTCAGATGTCCAATAATCTAAGTTTATGTCTTCTATATGTGCATGGGGATCTAGATTCATGGGTTCATCCTGATGCCCACAGGTGATGTATAGATTAGCATTTATTGGGTTGGGAACATAGGGCTCAATATGGTCTTTTGCAAGTGGTTTTGACTATATGGTTACTTTTGTACCATACCTTGTTCTAAAGAACAAGTGGGACCAATCAAAGGATAGAAACCCACCCACTTTGGTTGTGAACTTCTTAGATAGGCACAATGCAAAGCTAGGTGGTAGATCAATGATGTAAATGTCTTGATGTATGGCAAAATTAGGACAAGCATGCAATGTAAGTGGCAGATTTTTTATTATTTTTGCAGTACTAAGTGTAGACCTGTCTAACTAGACTACTCTTTTTGCAAGGGGCTCATAAACCAATCCTAATGAATCAGCTACACTTTTAGGCATGACTAAACTACTTGATCCTAAGTCTACCATACAGTTATGAACCAATTTATCACCAATAATGAGACTTAAATAGAAAGGAGGAGGTTTTACCTCATTTGTTGGATGTGAACTCTTGATTTTTGGGTTGTTTGCAAGTACAACCTTTTCATTTTCTTGATTAGAACATTAAAAAATTGAAAGTTTAGTTAATGCCTCTTGCAACAAATTCTTTTGGCTAGGAATGCGTAAAGCATCCATAACTAACATAATTACTATAGCTTTCTTGAGATTATATACTATGTTGAAAGAAACAAGATTTACCTTTTGTTTTCCTTTTGTAGTAGTAGCAACAATCTACCTTTGTGTAGATTGCTATTGTACTTTGGGCTGATCCTTTATTGGTACAATTTGATCTCTTTGTAGAATTTGTACTTTCTATTGTGGTATAGGGGTAGTTTATGATGGAAAGGCTTGATTTTTATCCCTTATAGTCTATTGTTGAACCACAACAACTTCCTGGTTAATATCTGCAGCTCTCTGTTTTGATCTTGTGTTGGCTAAAACATGTGTACATTGCTAATTTTAACCTTGAAGGTAGTTTATACCATAGAAATCAGACTCTTGCCAATTCATTATGGCCACATCAGCATTATTCTATTGAGCTGAAACTTCACTAGAAACACCTTTTGAACTTGCATAGTTGTTCTGAACCATCAGTGCCTAATTTCTTACTCCATTTGTGCACGCAGCTTGATTATGTGGTTGGTGACATGGATAACACCAGTCACTATCTTGGGCTAAATTATTCTATGTGGGTACTATTGATGTGTTTTCCTTGCACATACAACACAGAATAAAATACTGGTGTACTCTATCCTCTCTTGAATGAAATCCCTCAAATGCTAAGCTAAGTGATCAGATGAGTAAACTCCAAGGTTCTTGATTAGTTACTTTTTGTGTTGCGACTTGGGATAACTTAGCAGTAGGATACGAATTACTATTTGACACAAAGGGACTTACGTAAATGCTCAACAATAGGAAACTTGTTTCTCTTGGATAACATGTAACACAACTTCTTTGAAGGTCTACCAATTCGATAACTTAAGATATGACAATGGAAGCTCTTGAATCTAAATCTAACAAGATTTTAAAGAAAATGCAAAAGGAAATGGGTTTAGAAGACTCTAAACTAAATGCAAGCAATCACCACTAATTCACCAGAATCTCAACCACACTTTGCTTCGCCATAAGGTAACAACTACACAAAAGTGGTGCTATCTTCTAAGGGGAAAGTAAGATTTTTAGATTACTTCCATACACAAAGTAATTGAAGTTAAGCTTAGATGATGTTCAGACTAACCATGCACTACAATCTGCCATCGACAAATTATAAATGATATGAACTATGGAGACATCAAACATGAATCAGCAACAACAACTTCCATAAAACATAAAACTAAATTGCTGAAAACAAACTAAACGGATCTTATTCTATGAGTGAACACTTAGAAAGCATGCATTCATTTGAAACAACACAAATTACCGTGAAAATTTCAGCAATGAATTTGTATTTATTTCAGCAGAGTCTTGAGCAACAATTTCTCAGAGCATTCCCCCTCTTACAAATGAGAGCAAAATGGGTTTATATAGGCCCAAAAATTCAATGGATGGCCAAGATTAAAACTTGAAATTGAGGGCCCTTATTATGCCACACAAGCAAGTGGTTACAAAATTTACTAAAATTGGACCTTGCATTAATGATACACCAACTAAGTGGAATACCCTCATTTATGACCTTTCCTTTTTGCAGTAAACTCCACAAATCTAGCGATGACACACATAACCTCCTCCATAGGGACACTTGGTAGAGTCTAAATGGTTCCCTCTACGATTTGCAGCTCCTTTGTACATTTCACAAATGTCATTTCCCAACCAGCCATGGATGTCTGAAATGTGCCCATGAAAGTGGAAAGTGTGCAAATTTCATCCAACAACTCCCTTGAAATAGCCTGTGTATGCCGAAAATACTTTGCATGCATCTTGTCTTTCAGCAAGTATTCATCAATCTCTCCATTGGAATCAACTACCCTGTTTACGAAAACAAGTATTTTGTTTTGCATTTCTTGAAGTACCTCTCTTGTTCGAGTGCAGTCACTCTCAACCTTTCCTAGAACTTTCTCCTTTATGCTGAGTGCACAATACCAAGAATGGAAATTATATGTTGGACCTTGTTCAATCACTCCCTCATCCAACAATGTGGCACTTGGAGTATAAATCAGCCTTTTCAACTAAGGCATAACTTCTTCCCTTACATTTCTGAATTCTGCACAAGTAATTACAATATTTTGAACTCAGTCAAATGTTGAAGCAGCCTCCTTGTACAACTTCACAATCTTATCCATGAACCCATCAATCTTGATCTTGAAATCTGCTGCCCAATCTTGTAATACTTGAGATGAGAACCTCATTTCTTCCAAATGTGCCACAGACTCCTGTGAAAGCAACGCAGGTGGTGCAACCATGTCTTCAGCTTGGCTTAGTGGCCTCATTAACTGCTGAATATAATACCAAAATGCCAAGTTATCCTTCTCTAACTAAATCCTCTGTTCTTGTTCCTTTCGTAGCCTTTCTTTGATGACTGCAACCGAATCTTCCAACTCTTCTATCTCCTATTCTACTGTGGCTGGTCCCAAATCAAAAGTATTGATGTCATATGCACTTGGAACACCATCATCTGCTTCTTTGCTGATTTTTGGGACAGCAATATGCACTTGCCTTGACCCCGAGCTACCTCTTGTGATCTTCGAGAATTTAGTAATTTTCTGCTTTCCATTGTCAGGTTTGGCCCTGCTCAGCAAGTCTTCCAAACTTAGGATGGGTTTCCTTTCAATAACAAACTTCTCCCTGACCCGATCTCTTAACCACTCAGCTAGATCAAACAAGTCCTCATGACTTTCTTCTTGAACTCCTTTATGTTGAACAGTGGGAAGAGCCTCCTCATCAAACTCATACAACTCTTTGTCATTTTGATTTTCAACTTCTGTTTCTATCATGACCACTTCTTGCTCCTTAGATGATTTTGACACCACTTCACCAATTTGATTACCTTGTTTGTTTCCCTGATCATCTTGGATTCCCAAAGCTATCTGCTCACCATGTCTTACTTCATCTTCATCAATATTTATTATATTATTACCCTCCTGTCTTGAAAATGCACTAACTACCTGCTGATCATTAGTCTTTACCTTCTTACTTGGCTGAATATCCTCATGCAGATCATCATCTTCACTCTCTGAACCATTGGAATTACTAGATGACCCACTACCTGAAGTATCCTTGGACTGATGTACACTAACTCCTCTCATCAAGTTGTAAGTCAATTGGACATTCTTCTCCTAAAGTCTACGAATTTGGAAGTCTACATACTTTCTTGTATGTGATACAATTGGCATCAACAAATCATCATTGCGTGTGGCCTCCTGCTCTGACCAATTGATGGTGAAGGGCATGTCCCTCTTCTCTTCATACGAACTTTGTGAAAGTCTTTTGTGATTCTCCTCAAGCTGATCCAGAATGTTGATCACTCTTGTTGATCTGACCAGATCCAAAGACAATTGGTAGCAACTTTTCTTTCTTATTTCTACGTCATCATATGCATCTATCCAGTGATCCTTGAGCTGTGGTTTGTACTTGTATTTGCTCCCAAATTTTTGTCTGACTGTGCCAAATGGATCAAAGTTACTGCGTGCATCATTGTGGCACACCAAGTTGTAAGCCTGCAACTCTATCTCTAAATTTTCAGCAGCTTGTAATGACATGCAAGCCTCAAGCCTCCCGATGCTGATTGGAAACTTTGTTGTGGTCTTTTTCCTCTTTCTCTAGACTTTGTCGAATGCAACCAGCTGTCATGTTACTTCCAACAACACCATTCTGTCAATGGGGTATCTAGGCAATCTGTAAGGCAATGATGAGAAGCCCTCTACATGGATGTAAGTGAATCTTGGAAACTGAATAAACCACTTTCTGTATTTTGCGACGAAGTTCATGGCCTCCTTTGATAATCTCTTGCATGCGCTGCCTTGTAATAATCTAACAATGTGCATGGAAAAGGCATCATTAAACCTTCTGTAATGGGATATAGCCTGCAAGTGTAGCTAAGGATAGCAATCATAAACCTTGAACTGTCCTTCTCCATTTCTAACTCTCCCCTTGCAGTTCAATCCTGGATATCTCTTGCTTATGGCAAGCATATATATAATATATGAGCTCGTGTAAAATGTTTTCGTTTCCTACAAACCCTTCAATTGATCATCGATGTTGCTGCTGATCATTTCAGCCCAATCTATCATTCTTTTTCCACTTATAATTTCTTCAATGAAGAAGACCATCCAGGGCTCAAAATTTGCCGATTGTGGGCAGCCCATGATGCGGTTCAAAAACACAACCATATAGTTAATTTCTTCATGAAAGTCAGACTTGTGAAGTTTTTTAGGCACCTTACTCACATGTGGCCTTGGCTGCACCAACCAGCTATTGTTTATCACCTCCATACATTTCTCAGGTCCAGCCAAATAAAGTTGCAAAGCAGACTCCTTGTCGTAGAATGTAGTAGTTTTGTATGAGGGAATATCAAAAGCTTCCGCGATCGCCTCCTTTCTCAGATAAGCAAGTACTTTGCCCTCTTTAGTCATAATACATCTCTTTTCATGATTATAATGCTTGGCGCATTCTAACATTAGTTCTGGACACAACATTGTTGGCGGGAAACAAGCAGCTTGCACAATCCCATTCTTCAACATTCGCCTGATCAGATCCGATGGATTGGGTTTGTGCAAATTTTGTCGAATCTCTTCCATATTGGTCTTCCCTAGATTAGTGTCACAAAGGTTTTGCCACTTCGAAGTGATCTTCGTTTCTAGCCACATTCCCTTCATGTCACTCCTCATCAGTGCTTGTCTATCCTTCGCACTCATCCTTCACCTGCACAACTGCTTTATGTCAAAATCTTGAAAATGACATTTAGTAACAACATAATAGTAACAAAACCTACATTTAATACATGTAGGATTATTTGAATGCAAGATTTCAATTTATCTCACCCCTCTGCTAAAAAGAAAAAACAATAATGCGATTCCCGTGAGAATAAAATGTCCAAATGTCTCACTAACACACTTAGTTCCTATTTTCCCTTGTTAGATCTGATCTCCTAATGGACTTGCAATGATCTTATGTTGTAATCCCATATGTGTTTTATGGGAGGGGAGGTCAATTTCCAAGTAATAGAAGGTGATCTTTCTTAAACTTTCGAAGACTCCAGCCAAGGAAGACACTCTTAAACCTGCACTCAGGAAGCTTTGAGAACACCGGGTAGATTATGCAATATTAACTAGTTTAACATCCAAGCACCTATTCAGATAGACCTCATAAGGATCCCCTCCTACAGACAAAACTCATGAAAGTAGTCAGGTTTCTAAATGCTGATGCAGAAGGCGAAGCTGACTGTTAGAACAAATGATAAAACACCGTCCAATCCATATCGTCTCACATAGTGAAATCACCTTTTCTGGAGGACAGTGCATACCATGCATGCTCAGAAAGTTGGCACTGTCATTCAATAATGTTCAAAAGATTTTGCCAGCATAAACAGTGCGCTCCACCTCTTCTACCTCATAAATGACATTACTTGAACTAAATCATGGGGCTAAAAATAAGACAAGCCAATACTCAAAAGATACGCATTTCAAAACTCCTGCCAGGAATCCCAATTAATTTGCTATCCATGTGTTATTAAGAGCACAATACCTATTTAATTGTATGCTAAGAATAGAACAGAGTCATTCTACACAAAATCGTTCAATGATTCCTTCAATTAGTATCTTCATGATTGCCAAAGAGGTGACGGTATTACAGCGGGTCTGAGCGAATGTTTGAGATCCCACCACATTTGGCCAAAAAGTATATTTTGCAAACCTAAGACTTATATCCGTCCTGGTGGTCTTTTCATTTCAACATGCATAATGCAAGAATTGCAGTGGACTCTCAAAAGTCTGTCCCTCCATGAATTTACACAGATGCGCAATAAGTTTCAAGAAAACCTCACCATGCACTTAACCTTCACCAAGACTCAAGTGATCAACATGGAGTGAATGCTATACTTCACAAACGACGTGATACTGAGAATAGAGTTTATGTGATGTTCTGCATAACCACAAAAGGCCCATTAATAATCACACCATGCAAAGATACCCCACTCAAATGGTCATTCAAGCCCACAGAAGACTAACCCAAACATGAAGAGTTCTCGATGAGTCATGAAGATCCACTCAAGCAGTCATTTAGATTGTTGAGAGAATAGGAACTCAAAAGCAATGCCACCAAGTAAATAAAGTCTGCTTAGGCAGAGATCTATGGGGAAGCGGGCATGCTTTGCAATAAAAGAACATCTCAATGTGGTACAGGGTGATTGAAAACGTCCACCAGCATGAGAATTTGAAATGAGTGCGCTTTATGTAAAGTTAGGGTATTCTATGCGTTGCAAATCTTCTACCAACCAATAAATGGATTACAATATACCCCAATGACACCTGCAAACTGTCTTGCCTAGACAAGAATCTCCGGACAAGACCACAGTTAGAAACATAAAATTCAGGTGTCCCCACGCTTGATGGGGCGATGTTGGACCACGTCACAACATCTGGCGACTCCACAAGAGAAATGTTCTTGAACATTTGAGGAATAAAGACTCATTCAAAACCCTAAATCATCAAATAACCTCATCAAATCCATCCAATAGTTAAGGGATGCACTCAAAAGGAGAAAAGAGTCAAAAATTGTATCACGACATTTCATCTCTGCTATTTCTTAGTGTAAAAATTTCATTTAAAACTTCTTCAAGTGTTCTAGAGATAAGCAAGAATCAAAACTTCAAAATCCCTGCGTGCACCCTTTCTCTCTTTAGCTTTGGTCTTCCCTAGATTAGTGTCACAGAGGTTTCACCACTTCGAAGTGATCTTCGTTTCTGGCCACGTTCCCTTCATGTCACTCCTCATTAGTGCTTGTCTATCCTTCACACTCATCCTTCACATGCACAACCGCTTTATGTCAAAATCTTGAAAATGACATTTAGTAACAACATAATAGTAACAAAACCTACATTTAATACATGCGAGATTATTTGAATGCAAGATTTCAATTTATCTCACCCCTCTGCTAAAAAGAAAAAACAATAATGCGATTCCCGTGAGAATAAAATGTCCAAATGTCTCACTAACACACTTAGTTCCTATTTGCCCTTGTCGGATCTGATCTCCTGATGGACCTGCAATGATCTTATGTTGTAATCCCGTATGTGTTTTAATGGAGGGGAGGTCAATTTCCAAGTAATAGAAGGTGATCTTTCTTAAACTTTCTAAGACTCCAACCAAGGAAGACACTCTTAAACTTGCACTCAGGAAGCTTTGAGAACACTAGGTAGATTATGCAATATTAACTAGTTTAACGTCCAAGAACCTATTCAGAAAGACCTCGTAAGGATCCCCTCCTGTAGACAAAACTCATGAACATAGTCAGGTTTCTAAATGCTGATGCAGAAGGCAAAGCTGACTGTTAGAACAAATGATAAAACACCCTCCAATCCCTATCGTCTCACATAGTGAAATCACCTTTTTTGGAGGACAGTGCATACCATGCATGCTCAGAAAGTTGGCACTGTCATTCAATAATGTTCAAAAGATTTTGCTAGTATAAACAGTGCACTTCACCTCTTCTACCTCAAAAATGACATTACATGAACTAAATCGTGGGGCTAAAAATAAGACAAGCCAATACTCAAAAGATACGTGTTTCAAAACTCCTACCAGGAATCCCAATTAATTCGCTATCCATGCGTTATTAAGAGTGCAGTGCCTATTTAATTGTATGCTAAGAATAGAACAGAGTCGTTCTGCACAAAATCATTCAATGATTCCTTCAATTAGTATCTTCATGATTACCAAAGAGGTGACAGTATTATAGCAAGTCTGAGCAAATGTTTGAGATCCCACCACATTTGGCCAAAAAGTATATTTTACGAACCTAAGACTTATCTCCATCCAGACTGTCTTTTCATTTCAACGTGCATAATGCAAGAATTGCAGTGGACTCTCAAAAGTCAGTCCCTCCATGAATTTATGCAGATGCGCCATCAGTTTCAAGAAAACCTCACCACGCACTTAACCTTCACCAAGACTCGAGTGATCAACGTGGAGTGAATGCTATACTTCACACATGATGTGATGCTGAGAATAGAGTTTATGTGATGTTCTACATAACCGCCAAAGGCCCATTAATAATCACGCCATCCAAAGATACCCTGCTCAAACGGTCATTCAAGCCCACCGAAGACTAACCCAAACATGAAGAGTTCTCGACGAGTCATGAAGATCCGCTCAAGCGGTCATTTAGATTGTTGAGAGAATAGGAAATCAAAAGCAATGCCACCAAGTAAATAAAGTCCGCTTAGGCAAAGATCTAGGGGGGAGCAGGCATGCTTTGCAATAAAAGAACATCTCAATGTGGTGCAGGGTGATTGAAAATGTCTGCCAGCATGAGCATTTGAAATGAGTGCTCTTCATGTAAAGTTAGGGTATTCTATGCATTGCAAGTCTTCTACTAACCAATAAATGGATTACAATATACCCCAATGACACCTGCAAACTGCCTTGCCCAGACAAGAATCTCTGAATAAGACCATAGTCAGAAACACAAAATTCAGGGGTCCCCATGCTTGATGGGGCGATGTTGGACCACGTCATAATAGGTACAAACTCCCTCAAGGTGCTAGCAGTATTTGGGTTGTAAGATTGGAAGGGTCAAGTGTTGTAGTTTCTTCTCTGCCCCTAAGGATCAACCTAGAAGGGTTTCCTATATTGTTGATTGGTCTGATATTGATTTTGGTAAGGCAAGTATTTCTCCATACTTACCATCTTATTTACAATGGTCTTCAGTGTATTTTCAAGCACTGGGGAATTTTGGGTTTGACCTAAAATAGCAGTCCCTTGGGCTTCTTAGTATCTTATTGCTAGAATAGGTGGGACAACAACTAGAGGAGGTACTACCATTAGCATAGATGGATGGATTTTAGGGAAAATGGGTAAGGGAGGCCTTGGGGCTATCTTCCTTACTTGAATAAGGCAGTTTTCTACTCTAGCAGCAAACTCAAATAATCTGGAAGGGTGGTTCCTCCAATAGACTAGATCAATACAAAAATTTTCCTGTTCAAAGCTTTAAGATAAAACAAAAATGCATGCCTTGGTAGGGATTTTACTATTGCAGGAATTCTATCCCAGGTTCTCTGAAATCAGTAATTAAAATAAGCCATGTGTTCGTGGGTTGCCCTTTTGATGGTGCTCAGTTGCTCCAGCAATGAGAGATGATCAGATTTGTCTTTGAAGTACTTTTGCAATCTGTCTCCCAGTAGATCCCATGATGTTATTGAATTTTTAGCAAGTCCTCTAAACCACTGTAAGACTTTCCCTTTTAATGAAGCAGCTAAAAGTCTAATTGCCACATTTTCTTGGGTGACATTGTGTACAAAAAAAAGGGTTGCCACATTCTGAATGTGCTAAGAAGCTATAGTTTGGTCTTCTCCGATGAAATATGGCATTCCTTTAAGGGCTACAACTAGAATATCATCACATTGAGCAAGTTGCAGTGGGTTGCCTCTGTTAAAGGTGACAAATGCGTACTGCCTAGCGATTATGGGTATTTGAACTATCAACACTAGACTTCTACTTCTTTGTGTTGAAGTTGGAGGTGTGGATTTTGATCTCCCTGTTGAATTTGTTGCTCTACTTACTGATCTCCCTCTCCTTCTTGGCGGGGATAGCTATAAATATTCAAAAGGATTAGAATTGGATCTGGTTTTCATAAGCTGATAAAACTAATCTTGATGCAAGACTAGAGAAAATGAGTCACCAGGTATACTATAAAAGCCTCCAAAGGCTAGAATACTACTGTATATACCAAACCAATAGCTATGAGGGTACAAAACTTCTTTGAAATCACTTTTAGACTCCCATCGGGCGTGCCAAAAACTCTTGTCAATCAACTAGGCACCCTGCTAAGCTCACAAAAAAATTTAGCTACCTATTGAAACATGGAAACCCTCTTAGATTGTGGGTGATTTATTTCAAGAGGGAATCTTTAGAGTGAGCTGGTTCTCCTTCTAATTTTCCTAATCTAATTGATTTGTAAGGGAAAAAGGATAGGAAGATATGCTGAAATAAATAACTGAAATATAATCTAAGTGATACATAATCATATCTTACTCACAATTAGACCACTAAGCTTTGATCTTCACAACATTTCTTATTTTACCCAATTCAAAAATATTTTGCATGAGGGTTTGATTAAACACAGCATGCAACCTGAATTAAGCAAAAAACTGCATATCTTATTACAAAACCAAGACAAAAATAGAGGATAAATGCTTATCACAGTGTTATATCAAATCAGTTCTACAAAAGAGAGGCAAAATAAAGGAAAATTGTTTCTCTATGGGTAAAAGTGCAAAGTTGTGTCACACTTTTATAAAGGAAATAGCCAACACTAATCCAACTTTTAAATTTGAATCACTAAAAAGTGACATATATGTTTTGAATTTTGAAATGATGTAAACTAATAATAAATTTATTTTTTAGTATATTTTATGTTTGTATTTTTTTAAAACATTAAAAAATTATTTGAATATAGTTTTTAATAAATTGACACTATAATGTTGAAAAATGAAGTTACATGAGACATCAATCTTTATATAGTAAATTTTATATTTTTCTTCATTTTTTTTGTGTGTATTTATAACTTGAAAGTTTAGTGCCTGGATATTTTTTCCAATTTTGATAAATACATATTTTAAATAAATATTAAAATGTGCATGTATTAAAACGTAGTTGTTTCCATTCGACGTCAACTTTCATATTAACTATTTATCTAAAACAAAAAATTATACCATCTTGATATAGATTCTTTTCTCTAGTGTATCATATTTTTTTTAATTTTTTAAAAAAAGTTTTACTATTTTTTCTTGACATGGTAATCAACCTAATGTTTTGTGCTGATAAACCACTTTAAGTAAAAATAAAAAGGAAAATATAAATAATAGGCAAACTATATATATATATAGATATAGATATAGATATATATATATATATATCTATATATATATATATATATTTGAAAACTAAACTTACAGATCTACAAAAGGGTATTTTTACACGAGTAGAAGTTGTTGAAATATCAAATTTTTCAAATAATTTTATTTTTTTGGTAGATTGACATCATTGTGGCACTACATATGAATTTAGCTAACAATTTTAGTTGGAAAAGTTGTGGACATATCTAACTTAGCTAGAATGAATCTTACAAGATCATATGTTTGACCAAAATTAATTTTTAGTTAGAAATACTTAAATTCACTTGTGCTAATAAGTTGGTTGAAAGTGTGACACAACTTTGTGCTTTTACCCCTATATCTAAAGGAATAGTGAATACAATGAAATGAGTATAACACTCTCGATGTGAGAGGAAGACTCTGGTATCTCTACACATTGATCTCTACTCTTTGCTATAAAAACTCTAACTGGAACTGGGACTACTGAAAAGAAAGGGATATCTGAGATCTGTGCTTGAAATCTATCTTCCCTTGAAAGATGGAAAAAAGCTCCTAAAAATAGACTCCCAGTCCATTTTCGAGCTACTCAGAAACCGCAAATAAAATCCCTCCAAAAGAGTACAAACTCTCAAATCATGATGCCAAAAGACTCACTGATGTGTCCCCACCACAAATATACTTTCTTTTGCCCATGAGATCTCAAATTTTATCCCTATCTACCTCTAAATAAAATAAATTGAAAAGAATATCTGATTTGTCTTATTAAGCTATTAACCGCCTAAAAATAGTTAAGTTTTAAAAGCAATTTATAATTGATTGCTTTAAAACTAACTTGACAAGACTTCGCAGATTTAATCTATATCATGATCGATTTATTTTTTGCAAAAAATAAAACCATATGGCTTATAATTTCACCATTTTGTTATTACAACACTTGATTTTCTTCATAAAAATCATAAAAATAGTATCAAGGGATCATATGATATCTACAAAAAATAAAATGCCCTATTGGCTTGTCTTAACATGAGTTGGCGATCTATGTGGCACAAATGGCATGTGAACTTGTCTCTCATGAAAGGTTGGCATATATCCTATGGTATGAACTCCTTATCTCCACATGGCATATTGCAATGTGATTTAGTATGTCTAGAATCATTAAAATCAAGAGGGAGCCATGCTCGATCTCACTAAGTCACAAGACTTAGGCACCATGGTGAACACATAATATCACAAGGTATTAATTTGGGTCACAAAAGGAAAGAAATGAATGTGACAAAATGTCAACATTTGATTAGAGAAAAAAGAGACCCGAAGATCAAAACATGTTCACCCTATCTTGTCGGGCTCATTTTCCAATCTCATTTTTGACAACAAGGGCTCTGGCTAACAATGAAGCCCTAGGGTTTCATGCTTGAAAATCTGCTTCATCCTATCATTTTGGTGCTTGACCCTATGAATCTCCTAGAGATTTTAAAGGTAATAAGCTATCTAATGCATATACACTCTTTTTTCTTTGTTTCCTTTCATTTTTCTCTAAATCTCTAAGGTGAAAAGGCTCATGGAGCCACGGTCTGTGTGCACTTTCTAATGAGCTTGTTTACTTTTGTTTCTTTGTTACTCTTCCTCTATATATGGCCGTCATTATTGCATTTCTGAGAGAGAAATGAAACAAAAGGAAAGACATTTCAAACTTGCACTATCATACCTTATCTCCATACACAGGTAACATTTTTTTCTCTATCTCTATATGTTTCATTTCTACAACATTCTGTGTATTTGGTGTTCTAAAACCGCGGCTACATTTTGATTCTATTGTAGCTATGTTTAGGTTGATGAGAATGAAATAGGTTTTCTAGAGCATTTTCAGTCTTGGCTGTAGCTCTAAATCTCATCTCTGAACATTTCATCTCATATCTTCATATTTTTTTTAGAGCCCCAAATGGGTATTGTCTTTCTATGGTTTGAAACCCTAGTATGGTCGTGGTAGCATATACATTCTATCCTATTCATTTTGTGTTGGCTTAGAAACCCTAAATGAATTTGAACAAAAAACATTTCTATTCCTTTTGTAGATCTAGTCTTGACTATAGCTGAGCATTTTGTGTACTCTCTTCTTTCAACAACTCAAAACCCTTATTGTGACTTTGTATTTGTGTGTTCATGGCTATGGTTGTAGCAATACATTCTTGTGAACATCTGGTGGTCGAAGTGGTCAATTTGTAAACTATCACTCCTTTTCTTTTGTATCTTGTGGGTATACTTTATGGGCTATGATATTTTGCACAATATCCATCATTCTTTGTATTACAAGGGCCCTTTGCTGTCACGACCTAATGGAATTGATCTATATGATATGTTTTGTGCATTCTCCATTTGATTCATTCACTATATTTGTTGTCTGGCAGATGATACTCGATATTTGGATATGACAATCCATTTTATCATAGTTTTGTAATCTCTTTGCATTATTGATATATTCCTTCAAAACAATCTCATATTTGTTCACTACTCCTGTAGATGCTCTTTATTCTGATGCATTTGAGGTCCCTCATTTGCATTGCAGTTACTTCACCCTATAGCATATACATATCTCATTTCTATATTATTATTGGATGTCCATGAACTTTGCATTTGTATGGTTCTGCAGTCGTGGCAAATACACTTGGTATTTATTTCACTGGTCATTATGAATGACAATGGTTTCTTCCTTCTGTATAATGACAGATGAGATATTAAAATAGTTTGACCATTATTTAACTTTGTGACAAGATGTTTTCTTGATAACACATGATATCATGTTAATGTTATCAACTATATACAATTTAAATCTTACTCAATGGAAATAATATTTTCTCCCCTTTGTAGATGGCAGCTTTGAATGTTTTGAATCATAGAAAATGAACACTTGAGTTAATCATCGGGCCACGGCCTGCACAGTTACATCATTAATAAATAAAAAAAACATTGAGACATAGGTATACCACATGATATATACATGTTCTCTTTCTCCTGTAGAACCTATATGGGATGAAGATAACAACCAAGTTGAAATGTATGATGTTCTAATAGATAATTTGCAATCTTTTCCTCTCATTCCACACACCTGTATACTCATGAACTTATGATGGCATATAATGATTCCTTTCTCTTCTCATAACTATGGATAAATCTTTTCATGGCATCTTTGTCTACTCAGTTCAGACTGTAACACAGTTTGGCTTACATGTTGCAAACATTTTATTGCTATAACAACATATCACCAACAGTTATTGAAGGACTTTGGTAATGACAACTTATGTATGGTTACTCCTTATGATGAATGTACCTTACTTCAACATGAAAGGGAAATGATAGCATATGATGTTCCATGTTTTTCTGTCCACTTGCACTTTCAATTCATTTAAATAATGCATAAAAATGATACCTATTTTTGATATTTCTTTGTGAGAAAACAATTAGGCATTGTTACATGATATGTCCATTGGCAACCTCTGACATTCAAATGATGAAATGTACTTGTTGTTCCATACTTCTCTAAAGCACACTATGAAAGATATAAAATGAAATAACTGTGAATGTCATTTTTCCTATGTCAGCTAAAGTAATGATGACAACTGCCATGTGCATTAAATGCAGTCCCCTTTAAAGTTTAGTTCATATCCATTGTTGCATTTCTCTACTTGAACTATAACCATGACTATGTCTTAGAACAGAAACTGATGCCTATTATTTCTTTTATTATTCCTTTAGTTTGCCATGTAAATGTGAATAATGATTCTTTCTTTTTCCATTCATCCCTTTTGAGATTAAGGGGAAGCAGCATGTTGGGCTCAACCCTTGTGGGAGCCCACTTGACACCACATGTTGAATGTTTTCAATCAGCTACATGACTTATCCTATACCTGCACATGAAACAAATAGAATAGAATAAAATAATGATGTTCCATGATTGTTTCTTTCTTGATTCCTTCTACATATGGATAATGTTCATTTGATCAATGCATTATAATCAAAGTATTATGTCTCTTCTAATAGGATATAGGATTTTCATAACTGGAGCTTCTAACGAGACCCTTCCCACATTTTTACAGGTTCATGTCGACATCAAGAGCAGGACAAGAGACAACTTTGAAGATCGACAACCCTTAAGGCAAGGATGGCTATGAATTTCCTTTTCTATTCATTAGATGCATAGTATTTTCTTTATATCTACATATGTCTAGCTGTAACCCACAGTTTGTGTGGGACATCTGATATGTCATTATTTCTTTCAATGTAATGCTTATTCTTTTATGTATTTCAACTTGTAAATGAATAATCATTGTGATGAATGAAATACTTATTTCTCTTGAATGTTCTGCAATGCAATGAATGATCTGAAATCTTTTCCTCCTTTTTGAACAACTGAACTGCATTTAACACTGAAACATAATAACTATGCAACTAACTCATAATAGAAGAATGTTAACCCTTACTCAAAAAATAAATTTGTCACATCTGCTCAGCCAATTTTGAGCTATGGTAAAAAATGGTAACAATGGTTAGTTATTATGTATAATTTGACATTTAATGCTTTCATCATAGCATTATACATGCATAGTGAAAGCTATTCACTAACGAGATATCTTGGATTATTTAATTTTCTATTTTATTATATTCTGGAAAAGAATAACATGCTTAATGTTTGTGATGATGATAATTCACTTTTGTTTAACTTTGATTTGGATAATAATGATGTATTCTAATTATCAGTTAAGATGAATACTTATGTTAAATTATGAGCTTTATGGAATGTGATATTACAAAAAAAATTGAATGGTATGGAGATTTTCCATATTCACTACACCAACCTTTCTCTAGTCGGCCCTCCCTTCACAAAGAGTGTACATTTTCTTGTATATGGTATTGGAGCCACTCCATAGTGATTTGGAATATATGGCTAGAATGCTTTCATATTTCAACCTTCCTCTATCAAGATATTTCCTCGTCTTCTTGACATTATTCAAAACAAAAAACTATATCCTACTAATGTTTAATGCTAGCACAACTATCTTCATCCCTAACTGATTGTGATTTCATTGAGATCCTTGCTGGCATGTTTCCTCTTCAATGATTTGTCTAAGCATAGCCTAGCTATCATAATCTCGATGAGTAGGTGGTCCTAAATCACTTACACTCCTCATTCATGCACTCAATTATTTGTACATCACTAATGACATAATCTATAATCATTCTACATTTATTCCACTTTTATGAGTCTATCTCCCATCTAATTTGAATTTTATTCTTTGTTTCCTAATCCTCTTTCACATAACTAAAGCCTATCCTTGCTAGAAACCTTTAATTCATGCATTAATTTTCCCTTGCTTCTATTCATTTGGTAGCCTCTCCATCTCAACCTCATCCCACTTTCTATTTCCTCTCAGTTCTATCATCTGAACTCCCCACTTCCTCCCATCTTTGACCATGAAATATGTCCTCAAGAAATCAATAGGTTCACCTCCAATCCTAGAAATAGGAACAACTAGGGGTTGGACCTTATGATTCATCAAAGTTATCTCATGTGTTTGATATCGATTGTCCACATGTCAAATTTTCCATTATGTGTTGTTTCCAATGCTCTGCTAGTTGAATGTTCCTAAATTCTACTCTTCTCAAAGGTGGTGTATCTATATTATTATTGAACATCATGGATCTGGTCCAAGACATAGATTTCATCGAGATGATTGATTTCATATATATTCATGACTATTTAGTCACCACAAATAAGTTGAAGTTTGCGCTAGATAACTATGACATGTATGTGGATAAGGCTCTACTTTAGATTCTATTCATGCGATATTTACTCCACAACTCTCCTGTGATCACTTGCATTTACCACACCCTAAAGTGAGTGTGAAAATGCTCTCAACACAACACTAGGCATGCACATGTTACAATCGGTGTTGACATTGGACATCAAAATGAAGGAGGTCTTTAGTGCCATCCATGTCCTATGTCTTCATCCATTGGACTAGGTGGCATGTCCCTTGTTTGTGGCCCTTCCAATTCTACTTCTTGTCTTTGTTGGAAAAGGATCCAACTATAGTGGGCAAAGAAGAAAATGCAGACCAAGAAAGCAAGGAGATAGAATAATTTATTTTTACATTTACATTTTAAAATGTTTTCATACAAAAAATTAGAGCTATAGTTCTATATTTACTCCATACAACAATTTTAGAACTCCCAGAGATAATTGGGTTGATTCTATGCAAGTTCAAGAGTTCCTGTCTATGATAATTTCTAGAGCTCTATCCACTATTTAGATTCTAGAGTTTCAAAGCTTTCTACTTCTTATGAAATGCTTAGTGTTGCCTCTACAAACTTTCAAAGATCTATTCTCTATCCAATATCCTCTGCTGCTGCATGTTCTTCTTCATGTAACTATGTACCTTATGAACTAAACATTCTTTTGTTCATTTTGTGTTTTCTCTTTCTTGCCTTTCCAAAAATTACTGCCCAATTCAAAATGACCTAGCAAAATTAATTTGTTGCCAAAATTCATTAACTGCAAATGTGGTAGATGGCTGCACAAGATTAATATTTCTAACACTCCCCCTTAATCTTGAGAATTTGTGCTCTTTCATTACTATTTTGCATTTCTGGCTCTTTCATGTTTGGAGTTGTTTTGTCATTCTAAAATGGTGATTTTGGAGCTCTTTTGTCTTCTTGGAATTAAATTTCCAAAGCTCTGCCTTTCCTGATTTGAAGTTCTAAAACCATCCTATCTACACCTATTCTATGTTTTGAAGTTGCCCTACCTAAACCTGTTCAAAGTTTTGGAATGTCTAAGATTGTCCTTCTAGAACTAAATGTTCTGAAGTTCTCTTGAGACTGTCTTTTTGGAGATGCACTTCCAAAGTTGTTTCCTTTCTGAATCTGGGTCTTTCTAGAGATGTCTTTCTGAAGTTCATTTCCAAAGTTGTCCATGATGCAAGACCTATCTCTTAGGCATTCAAAAGAATCTTTTGACAATGCCTTAGTGAAAATATCAGTGAGCTATTACTCTGATCCACAGAACTGAAGTTGAATGTCTCCATGCTCTACCAACTCCCTTATGAAATGGTAGTAGATGTCAATGTGCTTCCTTCATCCATGGAAGACATAATTCTTTGTCAAGGCTATAGAAGACACCTTGTCACAAAATATAGTTGTACCATCTTCTTTTTGCTCATTCAAGTTTGCAAGGATTCTTCTAAGCCAAATAGCCTAACATGTTATTGTGTTTGTTGCTATGTACTAGCCTTCTGCTATGGAGAGAGAAACTATGAGCTTCTTATTTGATGCCCATGAAATTGCTCTTGAACCCATGTGGATCACATATCCTAATGTGCTCTTCCTTTCATCTACACTTCCTTCCCAATCATTGTCCATGTACCCAACCATCTCAAACTCATTGGAGGTGGTATACATAATACTATAGCATTTCGTGTCATTAACATACCTCAAGATTCTTTTCCCTGCTTTTCAGTGTATGTCTTTAGGTTTCTCCATGAACCTAAAAGTCAGACTTATTGCGTACATTATATTAGGTCTAGTAGATATCAAATACATGAGGCTTCCAACCATCCTCTTGTAGAGGGTTGTGTTAACACTAGTGTTTTTGTCCTCTTTGCTTAATTTTAAACCTATTGTTGTCCGTGTCGTGGCAGGTTTGTTGTCCAACATTCTAAATCTTTTTGAGATTTATTTGGCATAATTAGTTTGTGAAATGAAGATGTCATGCTCTGTTTCTTGGACCTCTATGCCTAGGAAATATTTAATCTAAACTAAGTCTGTCATTTCAAACTCATTTTTCAATGCCTCTTTGAAATCAACAATGAAGAGGTAACTATTCCCTATGAAAATCAAATCATCTACATACAAAATAGTAGTAAGAATTTCACCATTGGTTGCTTTGATGTAGATCATGGGCTCAATACCACTTTTTTTAAAGCCATTGCTTAGTATGTGCAAATCAATTTTGTTGCACCGTGCTCATGGTGCTTGTTTAATCCCCTAGAGAGATTTTTAGAGCCTATACACTTTGTCTTCATGTCTTAGGACTTCATAGTCAAGTGGCTGCTCCACCTACATCACTTCATTCAACACTCCATTCAAGAAGGTTTACTTCACATCCATTTGAAATACTTTCCATTTGTGCTAGGCTACAATTGCTAGGACTACCCACACACTTTCTAGCTTTGCAACTGGTGCATACGTCTCGTCATAGTCTCTTCCAAGTTGTTGTTTGTAACCCTTGACAACTAGCCTTGCTTTATGGCTCTCAACCTTACCTTCAGTAGTGCATTTGGTCTTATAGACCCAATTAACTCCAATGATATGTTTACCCTTGGGTAAAATAGTTAGCTTCCATGTCTGATTTCTTTCTATAGCATCCAACTCTTCATCCATGGCCTTACATCATTTTTCCTCTTTCATGGCTTTCTAAAAATACATTGGATCACTATAGGAAAACAAAGCAAAATATAAATTTTCATCAAAAATAGCACACCTTGTGATGTCATAAATTTCCCTCATGCTTCTTATTCTTCATGGCATTAATGATGGAAGTGTAGGGTCTTAATTTCTAGAGCTACTTGACTGCTGGATTGATTAAGAAGACTAAGTGTCAGAATGTTCACCTTGTTGTAAATTTCTAGAGGTTTTTCTTTGCTGAACAGTTTGTTGGAAAGAGACACATTAGAGCTTCAAGATTTTTGTCATTGATGGCAACAAAGTTCATCCCACACATCCGCAGGACATAGTGTGCCTATACCGAAAGTTAGATTGAAGAGTGTTGTGGTCTGGTAAGCAAGAACAAAGTGTTGTGGCAAGGTCTGACAGTCAAGTCCAGATCTCTTAGAGGAAGTATCTTTAGAAAGTACAGACTTGGGAAAGTCAATAGGAGTACCTTGACAGATAGAATCCATGAATTGAGCCTTCAGTGATGAAAGAGTGAAGAGATATGAGGATTCAAGTATTGGAGTCCTATTTGGCAGTGTAGACAGAGGAAGAACTGACCCGCAGAGAATCAGACATTATTCTGGATGAGATGTTGATGGTGATCAAGATTCTTAAGGTATTATTCATGATTGACCGACATGATTGATGACTTCTATAATCATCTCTTTGATCCACATTACTTGATAAGTAAGGATTCAGCCGACAGATCAGAGCTTGGATAAATATTGACTATCCCAGATGCTAACTAGAAAGTGGATGAAATCCTTGGTGCAAATATATATATACTAGATTGATTTCGGTATGAAGATATATGTTGTGTGTTGTGGTGTGCAAAGAAAAGCAGAAAAATAGTGTGAAAGCAAAAAGACAGGGCCGGTATGTGACAGGTCAACAGCACCAAAGAGAGGAAGGATGAAGTGCAGTAGATCGGTGTATTGAGCCTAACCGGAACTGAACCTCAGCATATGTGGATGCTTCTTATTAGTTCAAGGATCTTATTATTCTTCTTACAACTTATAGACAGTGAGTCTCTTGTAGGTAGTGAGCCTCTTGTGAGCAGTGTGTTCAGGCAGTGAGCCCTAATTGGCAAGTGTCGTTTTGTATTTCTATTCTTCTAATAGAGAATACAATCTTGGGTTAATCACCTTGTGGTTTTCTCCCTTAACAAGGTTTCCACGTCAAAAATATTGTGTCATGTGTATTTCCATTTCCTGGTTATGTTTACTTATTTGAATTGATGCTACATTAATTGTTAAGAAAGTTTAGAAAGTAGAAATAATTAAGATAACCGATTCACCCCCCCCCCCTCTCTGTTATCAACACAGTTCTAGAGCTGCTGCTATGCTCAAAATTTCTGGAGCTCCTTCTTTGTGAATTGTTACCTTGCTAAAAAGTTTTGGAGCTCCTGACTTCCATAATTTTGTCATCCTGTATTGTTGTCTACCATTCCATCCCATGATTCATTTTCAATGAATTCAACATCCCTGTTGATCACCACTTTCTTCATGTGTGGATTGTACAATTTGTAGGCTTTGGATTCTTCACTATAGCCTATGAAAATGCATTTTCACCTTTATCATCAAATATTTTCCTCTTCTTTTCTAGCACAAATGCATATGCCACACACCAAAATATTCTCAAGTGATGTACACTCCATTTGCATTTTGTCCATGCTTCTTGTGGAATCTTGTCATGAACAACTTTTGTGGGGCACCTATTCAATAGGTAGAATGTTGTTGCTATAGCTTCACCCTAATAGTTATTAGACAAACATTTTACCTTCAACATGCTTGCTACCATCTCTATGATGGTTCTATTTTTCCGTTCAACCACTCCATTTTGTTGTGGAGTATACCTGGCTGTGAATTGTTTCTCAATACCTTCATACTTACAAAAAATCAATAAACTCTTTGGAGATATACTCTCCCCCTTTGTCTTTTCTAAGGACTTTGATATAGTGGTTGATTTGCTTCTTAGCCAAGGCCTTAAACACCCTAAACTTTTCATATGCGTATGATTTGTTCTTCAAAAAATACACCCAGGTTTTTCTACTATAGTCATCTATGAATGTCATGAAGTAAATATTTCCACCTAGGGTTGGGGTCTTCATGGGATCACACAAATCTAAATGCACTAGCTCTAATGATGCTCTTTCTCTCCTAGAATACCCTGATTGGAAGTGTTGCCTATGTTGTTTACCTAGGATGCATGCTTCACACTTTCCATCGAGCTTTACAATTGTTGGTAAGACCATAACCATGTCTTTTCTAGCTAAAATACTTAAACTGGAATAACTTAAATGCCCATACCTCAAATGCCGAAGCTTGGATGGTTCTTTGATTACTGTTTTGAAGGCTGATTGTTGCAAGCCTATTGACTATGCTAGGATTTGTATTTTGAGGGGAAACATTTGATTCTTTGTCATTTGAACCACTGTAATAACTTTCCTGCTTCCATCCTTGTCATAGATGATGCATTCTCCTTTCTCCATCAAGACTCTATAATCATTTTGGACCATTTTTCCAATGCTCAAAAGGTTATGTTTTATGCCTCGGGCATAACACATGTTATGGATCAGTCTTCTTTCACCATGATTGGTTTGAATACACACTATGCCTCTGCCCATGATTGGAAACTTCTCATTATTCCCCATTTTAATTTCAGACTTGATGCTATTGTCTATGGAGGCAAATAAATTTTTATTACCACTCATGTGGTTGCTACAAGCACTATCCAAATACCAAATCTCAGTGCTGCCATGTTCTACAAGGTTGCATACAATAAAAACTTGTGACTATTTTTCATTTTCATCCTTCTTCTCATTTGCTACATTGCAATTTTGACTCCCCTTGATCACGTTGTTTCTTTCAGAATTCACTTGCATAGTGACCATACTTGTGACAGTAGTAACATTGCACATTGCTCTTATCATAACTCTGATTTGAGCTTCTATTCTTTTTATTGTTTTGGAAGTCTGATTGGGAGGTACTAGCCTCCTTTTGACTATTTGAGTCTCCTCTTCTGGAGTTACATCTACATCTATCCCTTTGACCTCTTCCTTTGTCATTTGTTCCTCTTCCCCTGCCTCTAACATTTCATTGGGCTTTGAAGGCTTGCTCTAGGGAAGGAGCTGATCTATTTAGCCATTGCTCATGGGTTTGAAGAGAACCCATCAACTCATCAACTGTCATTTTTGAGGGGTCTTTTTCATCTTCAAAGACAATAACCATTGGGTCAAATCTAGAGGGTAAGCATCTAAGGATTTTTTCAATAATCCTCTGTTCTTCCATGGTTTCTCCATTTACCCTCAACCGGTTAATCAAGATGGAAACCCTTGTGTGAAAATCTCTAACAGACCCACTTTCCTACATCTGTAGGGTCTCAAAATCTCTTCTTATCAACTGGAGTTTCACTAGTCTCACCTTGTCAGTCCCCTTGTAATTGTTTTGAAGTATCTCCCGTGCTTCTATCAAACCAAATGATTCTATCAAGGATGTTACTACATGCTTATATAAATAAAATATGATGGTGATATTACAATATTAGATGAGTCAACATCCAATTAAAATCTAGCAATAGATCAATACATTAGTTTGGTTATGTTTATTGGCATGGTTCTTTGACAAATTCAAACTAAAAGACTTCAATTTTATTAATTTTGATAAATTGAACAATATTTTTTTGACAATTTATATATTTTTACAAAATGTCAATTGAAAGGTACTTAAATGATCAGTCACAGTCAAATTCTAGGCCTTTTGTTGACCTTACTAAAAAAAACCACAATATATATTTGTCACGATTTATGAGATAATTAAGTATAGGTTCCACTTTTGGAGAACAGACAAGATATTTAAGCCCTGATAATCGGGACAACCACTGAGCGGGACTTCCTAGACTTTTTTCTAGTTTATTCCGTCCATATAACACATCGTCCAGCCGAAACTAGTCTTCTTGTAAATTCCGGTTATTCATTGGTATTGTCAATTACGTGTTTATGAAGAGTCATTTCTTATTGGCAATTCCGTCCATATGATAAGCAATACGGTTGAAAGTAATAATAGTTATGATAGATTTCCCCGTAATATTAAATTTGGTATATTAGTTTAAATTGTTTATAAAAGATACGTTTGCGTCGACATTTGGTAAGCTAGATTCAGAATAGTATTGTACAGAGGAATACGAAATGGAAGTCCATCCATCGAATTTTAGATTGCTGTGTACGGTTTTGCTAGTGATGGCTTATCTTTTGGAGGGAGACTGTGCTTTAGGAGTTGGGGGGCATAGTCAGAAGCCATCGATTCTGAGGAAGAATCGACTGCATGGTAGTTTTCTGAAAAACTTAAAGAGATCTCGAATCAATAATTCTGATATTTCAAGTATAAGTTCGTACGAGACACACAGCTATACCCAGGTTATAGACCATTTTGGATACACGCCAGAAAGCTATCAAACTTTTCCCCAATGATATTTCATAGACAATTCTAATTGGGGAGGCGCTCAAAACAATTCTCCGATATTTGTATGGTTGGGTGAGGAAGCTGAAATCACTAACGCCTTAGACATAGGCATCATGGTAGATCAGGCTCCAAACTTCAAAGCTCTTGTGGTCTACATAGAGGTAGTATATTAGTTTCTCATTATTTCCGTATTCTGTGCGTGTTATATTACAGAACAAGTTGAATAGGCTGAGTCATATTTTTGGGCTTGCACTTTCATAACTATGTATGTTATTAGGGCTAATTGTTGTAAGGTATGTAGCACCGATATTATGGAACATCAATGCCATTCGGGGGAAAGGAGGCGGCGTACGCAAATGCGAGCACAATGGGTTATTTCACATCCACGCAGGCCTTGGCCGATTATGCGACAGTCATTGTCGAATTGAAGAAAACATTAAACGCTGAGAATTGTCCGGTCGTAGTGTATGGTGGATCCTATGGTGGAAGTAAGTAGGGTTTCTTTCACATGAACAAAGATTCTCTGTTGGAAGTCAGTGGGATTGAGTCATCCCCACATAATCATCTGCACCTATCCTTTTCCTCGACGGCATCGCTCCCGCTGATGGTGCTTACAGGGTTGCCACAAACGTTTTCAGAGTATGTTCATTAATCTCATTGAGCTTAATCTCACCATTATTTTCATTAAATTTGACTTTCAAGAATATGGTGCAGAATGTAAGCGACATCTGCTACAGAAGAATTAATGAATCGTGGGATATGATGGACAAAATGGACTGGGTAAAACTGCGAAATCTATTTAACGTTAGCCGGTAAGTAGCAATAACGCCATATGAACCTTTCATTCAGCATACTTGTAATCAAAATCTGTTGACCGGGTATGACTTGTTGGATATTGGATGTTGTTCGCATGGAAGGATTTGGAGCTATATTCAGGATTACCTTTTCTTTTTATCGTATCTTTTATATGCATTGGAACGAGTTTAGTTTTTGGTGTTTTATTTATTATTTTAAAATGGCATTAACTGCTCATTAAATCTGAATGGGAAATGCATGTAAAAAGCAGTGTAGTTCAAGTTTTATTTAGTTGTTTATTTGGGGGCTGTAAACTGTATAAAAGGATTGCCCTGTGTTGTTTGTAGGACATCACAGACAACACAGAATTATTTCCGGCAGTTATAATGTAAGCCAAAAGAACATTCATTGTCTGCAATTTTCAGATGATAATACACAGAGATCTTCTGCATATGCTGATCACTATGAATTGTGTTTTTAATTTGGCTGTAAGTAGTTTATTTTATTGAACGAGTATATGCTGCATGTAAAACTTTCTTTTCTGCTTTTGCAATTATTTTTCTGTTGGTTTAAGTAAAGGCTTGGTTTGAAAATCTTCATTACTGCAGGAGGGAGGACCTGTACACATGTCTTGAAAAGATGTACTTTATAGCACCACAGTGCGATCTTGAACAAGTTATAGTAAAAGAAGTAAATACGCTACCCTAACCTTCTCGCCATACCAATTTTACTGCTTATTAACTTTCTTATATTATGCAACATGGGGTTAATGCAGATCTGTAACGCCATCAATAGCCTACCGGAAGGTACAGACACTGTTAACAGGATACTTGCTGGAGCACATGCTGCAGCACATAACTTATTCGGAGTCCTATGCTTTTATCCGGGTCCATTCATTCCTATCAGATCAGGATGGGACTGGCAGGTTTCTGAGAATTCTTTCTTTTATTAGAACGAAATGAAATCAGGTTGCCCATTTAACAGCTTTTCTTAATCCGCAGACGTGCACTGAAATGGTGTTTCTATGGAGCAATCTCCCTGGCAAGACAATGTTCCCGTATATCCCTTTTAATATCGATGTATATTCCAACCAATGCTACCTTCAATACGGAGTCCTGCCACGCCAACACTGGGCAACAACTGAATTCGGAGGACACGTATGTATATTTTAATCTACTATCGAATTTTGCCTAAAAATGTTGTAGTGAAGTTATATCTCAGTCATATTTTAGTTACAGTTAAACAGACACGACAATTTGGTTTGAGATTGATTTTTATTAAGATAGCCTTGGTTGTAACTAACTTGCAGGACATAAAAAGAGTGTTGAAAGATTTTGGAAGCAATATCATTTTCTCCAATGGGTTAAGAGATCCATGGAGCAGTGGAGGGTAAGCGAATCTTCTTTTCAGATTTCATCCCCATTAATCTTTGTATTACTTTTTACCTTGTTGCTGATTTAGTTAATTGGGCATGTTGTCAATGTAATTTCAGTGTGTTGAAAAATATTTCTGAAAGCATTGTAGCTATCGTCTCTGAAGAGGGTAAGTCGGTCCAGAATGTTTATTTATTTATTTTTCAATCAAATAGAAGCAGTATAAATCTTATAAGAATTGAATGTCACGCAGGAACGCATTGTCAAGACATTTACAAAGCAAGTGCTAGTGACGATCCAGTCTGGCTGAAAGAACAACGACAAAAAGAGATAATGGTCATCCAAAAATGGATTGATGATCATAAAAACTAAATAAAATTGTTTATTCATGGGACACTGTCTTTTCAAATAGAATGATGCAGTCCAGAACCAAGACCCCAGTTAAGGGTTGTTGGTTCAGGCAGCTCACCCAAAGAGGATACGAAAATTTCAAGAACAAAAGAACAGAGCTCAAGAAAAATAATATTCAGATTATAAGGAGTTTACATTTTACTAGTAAAATGCTAATGCACACATTTAATCAGTTGTTAACTTTCGTCACTTACAATCATACTGTTCAAAACCTCTACCACAGCAAGATTCACTTACTGGACCATATCTATTAGAAAAACTTTGACCTGGATATCAGAACCACACACAAACAGACGGCTCTACCAAAAATCACACTTACTTTCAATTAGACATTACAAACATATTAGAACAAAGGATCGACTAAAAGAATGTTGGCATTAAATCTGAGTGATTTGATCATGAACAAGCCTGTACATATAGGTGTATAGTTTGAGTCACTTCAGGAGTCGACTCATGCACTCAAGTAGTGGTGGCAAGAAGGTTTCCACCAAGTGGCAAAGGAGTGTTGACATGTATTTTGGATGAGTTTGATGGACTTTTCAAGTCGACACATAACCACCTAAGGTGACGTAAAGCCATGTGCAAATATATTATTTAGGCTAAGTAACTAATATCAATGTTTTTCACTAACAGCCCCCCTTAAGCCTAGCTTAGGTGGGTACAAGAAGAGATGGGTCCCAGCTACTAGACCTGGTGAGGTACTAATGTACAAAGTAATCTCTCATGAAGTGGAGATTAGATAGAAAATCCTATGGGAAAAAAACTATCCTCCAAAAGAGAGAAAAGATGCATGAAAATAAATTATACAAGTGAAGAAGTACTACTTCTTTCACTGGGTACAATATATGTTCACCACATAGGAGAGAAAATGGTGGGTTTATGAGAGCCCCCATAATACATGTCCTGGTATAGTGAGGTTGGATGCTCGACAATGGATGTAATGTAGGTCCATGAACGTTGAACAATGTTCCTCCCCTTAAGAAGAAATTAAACTAATTGAAGATGCATGATATCTCCCCATTCCGAATAGGAATGTGCAGGAGGATGTATGTATGTTCCTAAATCATGTTCACACTGATCCAAGGATGATGATGCCCATTTTTTATGTCTTCGAAGATTGCTCAGGTGTTCCCATGTTGATGTTGAAGGATGCCATAATCATATCAAGTGCATGCCTAATAGATGAAAATGATGACAATCCAGAACCATGTGTAGATAGATGTAGAGCATGAATATCTGAAGAGAATAGTGGTGGTGCAGCTTCATCAAAACTGTCATCAAAGAGAAGACTGATATCTTCAATGTGTGCTTCTAAATTAGAAATGTGGGACTCTACAAATAAACAAGCAATGTTAGGTAGAAGTCTTTCCCAATTAGTAATGCTAGGAAGACTGATATATTTATCCTACTACAAGGAAGTATTGGAAGCTCTTGAAGAAGCGACTCTAAAATCTAATGAAGCAATAGTAAATGGTGTGATGATTTCCTCTATGTCAACTGAACATTCTGTATCTGTATCATGATGTGGGATGTTATTTGTGATCATAGCAGGATCATACAAAAATGGACAAATATTTGAGTCTCCATATATCTCCCAAAGTTTGATCCATAATACATGTGGACATTCAATATCCATAGTGGTATACAAAGTGGCATCTAGTATATGTAAACTGATTAATCTAACAAAATAATCATAAGTGTCACTTACCTTCTGAGATTGTTTACCTAGTTTAGGGATAATTCCATATGAATATGGCATGAGATTATGGTACCTGAGATGTTTCAGGATGCAAACACACCAGGACTTATAATTACCCTTGTTTAGGTTGATTACATAAGAGTGAGTATCATATCACATGATTAAGAACAAGTTAACTCCTTTAGACAATAAAATTAACACATTATGCAACCCCCTATGGTTCATTATTAGGTGACCCCCTAGTTTTGGTACTTTACAACTTAGTGTGTATTACAGAGAAAATAGGTCCAATGCATTGGAAATTAGAAAACATTAACATTTGAAAAAATGGTTCTCAATTTTGAGCTACCAATCAAAAGTTATTACACAATTAAGTTCTCGTAAATGGCCTATTTTAATACATTTGCACAAAACATTTGAAAAATGCACTCTGGCAAGATGAGCCTAGCCATCCAACCACTTGTTAGATGTCACGTCCCCATATTAAGACATTGTTTCAATTAAAGATTTAAACATCATGATAAGATGGAGAAGTCACCTTGCATGGTAATCACATATATAATAATATTATTGAAAAAAATATTATTTCATAAAATTAAAATATAATACTATTTATTGTATTTATGAATAATAAATATAAATACAATTATGATATTATCAATATATATATATATATATATATATATATATATATATATACAATTATGATATATATATATATATATATATATATATATATATATATATATATATATATATATATATATATATAGCAGTTGTAGCAAACAATGTTGTTCAGTTGCCAACAGAGGTAAAGAAAACTAATTTTGGTTGTGAGGTTATAGTAATGTCCTTCACAAGATGAGTCTATACCCATAATGATATTTATGCAAGAAATTCTAATCCGGAAGATTAACTTAGTGAAAATTGACTAATTGTCAAATTGTCTCAAGTAGTGTAGTGTACCTATTTATTTTGGTCCGCATTTCACCATTGTATCATATTTCCTCTTGTAGTTCTAAGGGGTTGATGTATATATATATAAATTAATATTATAAAATAATATATAGCAGTTGTAGCAAACTATATATATATAACCAAGTGATAAAAGAAAAGATATTAATCATTACAAAGGGTCGATTCCACATGCATGTCAAGGTGAGCATAAATAATTGAATTATTACATACCCCTTAGAGAGAAATCGTATACATAAGCAAAGCAATGGTAAATGATAGTTAATTACAATTGCCAAGTGAATCAGTTAAAGATATCAAGGGTAGTGGTCGCAAGGAAGAACACAAAATAGCTAACATATGCATAAGGAACAAACAATGATTATAATAAACAAAGGCAAGTAAATAAGACAAATTGCAATAAGGACAAAGTGATTAAAAAAAGAATATAATATACTAGGGAGCATCGATTCTAGAGAGGCGATGGTATATGAAAATGCATAACTTTCCCAAGGATCGGGAGTATAAAAGGAAAATCCCCAAGCGATCCAAAGAGATGGCAAAAAAGCAGCATTCGATCACCATCAATCAACACTAATAAATATATAGGCATTGAATTGGTCAACATCTTGGCATCATCGAAGGAGATAAAACATCATCTGGACATCATCACCCAATCAAAAAAACAATCATTCATCTCTCAATATTAAACCAAGAAGGCAAAACCAAGAAATTGGTAATTGATCCACTCTTATATATTAAATTTGAGTATACCAAAATCGCAGGCCAGCATTTAAGGCATATCTCTTTATCATTATAGCATCTTACAATCTTTAGTCTACCACCAATCCATTATTATATTTGAAGTAAGTGCAGCAAGCTACATAAAGGTATGTGAACTCTATCTTGTAAGTTATTTTCCAAACTAAGCAATTGAATTGTTTGAATATAATATAGGAATGTTATTAAAATGAGGAAATCGTCATGTAAGATATGATAATATATAGAACAATTAATAGTGAGAAATAATCATATATCTTAGAGTGAAACCAGGCTACATGATTATCATAACTACTAATGCGTGAATGAATATAGAAATTTGACCATAAATTAGAAGCTAAAACATGTTAAGAAGTTATCATAGAAAAATGAGCAAATGATATAGTAAGTAGATAGAATAGGATGAATTCACATATGAATAACTGCTATGTTATCTTAATCAAGTAGAATGATCATAGAAATTTTTATCATATAAATAGATGGAAATATAATATTATGATCATAATTATGATTAAGGCATGTGAGTGCCTATATGATGAATGTCATTCCTATAAGGGAGTAAGTTAGATATTACCAAATAATATAATCAATGAAATAGTAAAGATAAGTCTAAGTATAATAAGGGAATACCTAGGATGAGAATAGAAGCCTCATCATTAATCCACCTACACACTCTATAAGTATGAGATTGGTGGTTAGGAAAGTGGCTAGAGTCTAGCACTCGAGCTAGCAAAGTATTGCCCCTCCGAGCTAAGGGTGAAGTATTTCTAGTAGTAGCATGAAGCCCTTAGACCTAGAGAAAGGGTGAAGTATTACTAGAAATAGCATGAAGCCCTCAAACATATGGTTGTGTAAGACCTAGATATTAGAAATGGCTTAACACTAGGTGACCCTCGAGCTAGCAATAAGCCCCTCCGAGCCAAGCGTGAAGTATCGCAAGGAGTAGCGTGAAGCCCTTGGGCCTATGATCGTGAGTCTTGTGATATCCCAACGCACCCTCTCATATTGGGTGAGTGGTTTGATTAACGTTTGGGCTCCGAAATGTCTCTCCCGAGGTAAACCATGGAATATACATGAAGGATATGAGAAAATGTGAAATGCATATTGGTTATGATTATAAGCTTACTAACCATAAAAGGAAATATGGAAAGTATATGAATTTGATCTTTACATGTGGATATTGTGATATGTTGGTATTATAAGAAGAATTAAATACTAATGTTCTCTTTTTACAAGTTGAAATTGTGTGCAAGGTTGTGAAAATTTTGACTTTCTAGAAAGGGACATTAAAAGTGGTATCAGAGCCATCATCCTACCATCCTATGTATACTATGTGTGACATACATGTATTCAAGTGTATACCTTGTGATTTATGTGTATTCAATGGTTTACTTTGTGACTTATGTGTATGCATTGTAACTTTGTGTATTATGCGTATTCGCATACTCAAGTGTATACTTGATGACCTTGGGATGGTGGACGGGTCCACAGTGTAGTATGGGATGCACCGAATCCCCTTCCCAATTGTTCGACAATATACTTCATTCAAGGGTACTTGTATTCAAGTGTATGCTCTATGACTTTGGAATTGTATTCAAATATATGATCTATGACTTTTCAATTGTATTCAAGTGTGTACTTTGACTTTGCAATTTTATTCAAGTGTATGCTCTATGACTTTGCAATTGTATTCAAGTGTATGCTCTATAACTTTGCAATTGTAAGTGTATGCTCTATGACTTTGCAATTGTATCCGAGTGTATACTCTATGACTTTGTACTTGTATTTGAGTGGATACTTTATGATTGTATTTGTATTTTGAGTGTATACTCTATGATTGTATTTATATTTGAGTGTATACTCTATGCCTTGTAATTTAATTTGAATGTATACTCTATGATTATATTTGTATTTGAGTGTATACTCTATGCCTTGTATTTGTATACTTTGTGCCTTGTATTCAAGTGTATACTCTATGACTTTGTATTTATATTTGAGTGTATACTCTATGACTCATGATTGTATTTGTATTTGAATGTATGCTCTATGACTTATGTATGCACACTTCATGACTTACTTGTATTCATGTGTATACTTCATATTCATGTGTATACTTACATGTTACATGTATGTTTCATGCCTTATGTATTGTTTGTGTATACTTTGTATGCTTTGTGTATCAAGTGTACACTATGTGTTCATGTATTGTGTGTGTGTGTTTTATGTATTCCAATAAATACTTGGCGACTTACAGTGTATTTATATGTATATTTGTAATTTGTATTTATGTGTATACCTTGCATGCATTCATACTTGCATATGCCATGACTTATGTATGTTTCATGACTTGCATGCACACTTCATGTATTTACATGTGTGCTTCACACTTCATGACTTATGTATATTGCATTAAAAGTATTTATGCGTGAATTTATGTGTTTCACAAGTACTTATACTTCATGCTTTGTGTCTTATGCGTATACTTCATGTCTCACATACACTCTCAACATGAATCTTCCCTCTTGTAACAAGCTTATCCATCTTTGAGTGTCTCTACACTATCATATCTATAGTTTGTGAAATAATCAAAGTCTTGCTTGAATTTATATTTTCTACAAATTCATCTCTCCCATTTTTTTCATGTCTTTCACCAATATTACTTCATCTTGAAACAACATATTCATCTATAACACTTCTATTACCTCAATCACATCGGTATTCAAAATCAAATAAAAGATTACCAAATCTTCTTTGATCATAAATTTTCTCTCAATGATATCATATAATCAATTACTCCTCAAGAATATGGCTCTCCTCAGTTTCAAGGTCAAGATACAAGATGATGAGCATAAGACTGAACCTCATAATTAAGGATCAAGATGTCTTCATCATTCATTGGAATATTCAAATCTTCTTTAGCATTGCAAATATTTTCATTTCTCAAAACCACATCTTCATCTATGATAATTACATCACATTATTATTCAAAACATTAAAGAAATGCTTAGCTATGCATTTGTGTTTCTTAGACCTTTCAAGTATTCTTTGGTTACAAATTCTCTTTCATGGAATCACAATTGTTTTCTCTAAAGTATGTTCATCCAGAATAAAAAAACCATGACTTTGTCTCAACACATTGAAGGAAAACGTTAAAGTGCAAGGTAATGAAAGAACTCATTGTGATTGCTTGAGGACAAGCAATTTTGAGTGGGGAGGGCTGTCATGTCCCCATATTAAGACATTGTTTAAATTAAAGATTTAAAAATCATAATAAGATGGAGAAGTCACCTTGGATGGTAATCACATATATAATAATATTATTGATAATAATATTAAATAATATTATTTCATATAATTAAAATATAAATTATTTATTGTATTTATGAATAATAAATATAAATACAATTATGATATTATCAATTTTTATATTATTATAATTATAATAATATATTATTAAAATATGATATATAAATATAAATATTGATATGAACATAAATATTGTTGATATGAAATTAAAGTATGATCGTGTGTATATATATATATAACCAAGTGATAAAAGAAAAGACATTAATCGTTGCAAAGAGCCGATTCCACATGCATGTCAAGGTGAGCATAAATAATCGAATTACTACATACCACTTAGAAAGAAATCATCTACATAAGCAAAGAAAAGGTAAATGATAGTTAATTACAATTGCCAAGTGAATTGGTTACAGATATCAAGGGCAGTGGTTGCAAGGAAGAAGACAAAATAGCTAACATGTGCATAAGGAACAAACAACGATTATAATAAACAAAGACAAGTAAATAAGACAAATTGTCACTAAGGACAAAGTGATTAAACAAATAATATAATATACTATGGAGCGCCGATCCTAGAGAGGCGATGGTCTATGAAAAGATAACTCTCCCAAGGATCAGGAGTATAAAAGGAAAATCCCCAAGTGATCCAAAGAGATGGAAAAAGAATATCATTCGATCACCATCGATCATCACTCATAAATATATAGGCATCGAATTGGTTAGCATCTTGGCATCATCAAAGGAGATAAAACATCATCTGGACATCATCACCCAATCAGAAAAACAATCATTCATCTCTCAATATTAAACCAAGAAGGCAGAACCAAAAAATTGGTAATTGATCCACTCTTATATATTAAGTCTAAGTATACCAAAATCGCAGGCCAGCATATAAGGCATATCTCATTATCATTATAGCATCTTACAGTCTTCAATCTATCACTAATCCATTATTATATCTAGAGTAAGCATAGCAAGCTACATAAAGGTATGTGAACTCCATCTTGTAAGTTATTTTCCAAACTAAGCAATTGAACTATTTGAATATAATATAGGAATGTTAGTAAAATGAGGAAATCTTCATGTAAGATATGATAATACATATAATGATTAATAGCGAGAAATAATCATATATCTTACAGTGAAATCAGACTATATGATTATCATAGTTGTTAATGTGTGAATGAATATAGAAATCTGATCATAAATTCGAAGCTAAAACATGCTAAGAAGTTATCATAGAAAAATGAGCAAATGATATAGTAAGTAGATAGAATAGGATGAATGCACATATGAATAACTAATATGTTATCTTAATCAAGTAGGATGATCATAGAAATTGTTATCATATAAATGAATACATGGAATAAATGGAAATATAATATTATGATCATAATTATGATTAAGGTATGGGAGTGCCTATATGATGAATGTTATTCCTATAAGGGAGTAAGTTAGATATTACCAAATAATATAATCAATGAAATAGTAAAGATAAGTCTCATAAGTATAATCAAGGAATACCAAGGATGAGAATAGAAGCCTCATCATTAATCCACCTACACACTCTATAAGTATGAGACTGGTGGTTAGGGAAGTGGATAGAGTCTAGCACTCGAGCTGGTGAAGTACCACCCCTCCGAGCTAAGGGTGAAGTATTTTCGGGAGTAGCGTGAATCCCTTAGACCTAGGGAAAGGGTGAAGTATTTCTGGAAGTAGCAATAAGCCCTTGAACCTATGGTTGCGTATGACCTAGATATTAGAAATGGCTTAAGGGTAGGTGACCCTTGAGCTAGCAATAAGCCCCTTTGAGCCAAGGGTGAAGTATCATTGGGAGTAGCGTGAAGACCTTGGGCCTATGGCCATGAGTCTTGTGATGTCCCAACGTGCCCTCTCATATTGGGTGAGTGCTCTGATTAATGTTTGGGCTCGCAAATGTCTCTCCCGAGGTAAACTATGGAATATACATGAAGGATATGATAAAATGTGAAATGCATATTGGTTATGATTATAAGGTCACTAACCATAAAAGGAAATGTGGAAAGTATATGAATTTGATCTTTACATGTGAATATTGTGATATGTTGGTATTATAAGAAGAATTGAATACTAATGTTCTCTTTTTACAAGTTGAAATTGCATGCAAGGTTGTGAAAATTTTGACTTGCTAGAAAGGGACATTACATTAGAATTAGCATGAAGTTAAGATTACAAAGGTTTTGATTGTGAGGGGGAATTGGCCTCCTACAAACTTGGGCCTCACCCTTCATCTTCGACCGACAAAGATACAAGGGTTTATTAAAACCAATAATCCTTCAATTCAATTTCTCCTAATTTTTAAACTTGCCCCCGCCCCCAAAAAAATGCATTTTATATCATAGTTCTTTTTGGACAATTAAAATGCCTATTTTAATATAAAAAACATAATTCTAAATGATTTTTTACAAAATAACAAAATTTAGAAGCCCATGAATTAGGGAAAATGGGGGAAAAACAAGTAGGGGTGGCCAAATAGCAGGGAGATGGTGGTACTTGGATGAAGAATGGTATCTAGCTGCTTGTTATTGTAGCATGGTCTCCTTACACACTGAGCATGGAGTTCAAACTTTGATTTCCCCTTCACTATGGGTATTTGGGTAGAAATCCCAAACAAAATGCAGGGCCATTCAAGTTGGGGTTTCTCCACTCGATAGCACATAGAGGAGTCTCCTTGTAGGTAGCATAGGTGAATTTCTACAAACAAGGGCATTCTGCCACACAAGTGTCTAATTTCGATGCCACATAGTGTTGGAGTTGACTCCTAATCTAACCTAACCTCCTCACCTATACATTTTTCATGTTGTATTTGCAATATTTGATTTCCTATTTAATTGTGTGTAGAGTTGATTTTGGTTTGAACAGGGTATCAGAGCAGTTCTAAGCTCATTTTCTAGTTTGGTTCAAAGGCATGAAGAGTGTTGAAATTTGCTAGTTGAGATTTGAGTTGAGGGTTTCAATTGTTGCTCTGATACCATATTAGAATGAAGGATCTACTAAGAGAATGTTGGCATCAAATGAGAGTCAATTGATAATGATCAAGCATGTACATATAGGTGTAGAGTTTGAGTCATTTCAGGATTCGACTCATGTACTCAAGTAGTGGTGGCAAGGTTTTCACAAAGTGGCAAAGGAGTGGCAACATGTATCTTAGATGAGTTTGATGTACTCTCCAAGTCGACACATAACCAACTAAGGTGGCTTAAAGCCATGTGCAAATATATTACTTAGGCTAAGTAAGTAATATCAATGTTTTGCACTAACAAAACATACTTGAATCTTCAGAGCTTTGTATTCAAACTCAACCAAAATGATAGTAACCTACATATTTACAAAAGTTATGAGTTAGATGATGATTGGTATCCTACAGACATTGTTTTACCATAATTCATACCAAAATTATTTAGAAATCTCCCTACAAAAATAGACGGGCCTCTATCCAATAGATCTCTTTTCACAATAATCTTGAATCCTTCTTTTCATATACCTTCTCTCTCGTATTTCAACTAAGGCTCTATTTCTCCTTCGATTTTCCTCCTCCTCTCCAAAATCACCATTCACTATTTGATAAAGATTGATTGTTGCCTCCCCATTGATTCTCCACTAGCCACCCCATGATAAATAAAGAAACTACCAACTTAAGACATTCCACTATCCACCATGAATTTTAAAATGCCGAATGTGTAGCCTCCTTCCTTAATATCCACTAGCTTAAATTAAATAAAAGCTAATATCTCTAGCATGGACACTATTCCATGTAACTTCAACCTATTTTGGAAGTCGTGAAGAAATAAACTTTGATTCACTCCATATTTGTTGCCTCACCTTCATGCTAAATTTGGATACTTAGGAAGGGGTCCCATAGAACTACTAGAGGACTTTTTTGTGGAGCAAGGGGCCTCATGAAGCCAAACAAAATGCTACTTCATAAATTATAATATTTTCCTCTAAACTAGGAGCCCCCATTTTTTATTTTGTTGATTTTGAGCAAGTGCATTGAAGGTGGAGCTAAAACTTTCATCCACCAGCTTAGGGATTTTTCTACCAATTTTTAGATTCCTTCCATTTAATTTAGGAAATATTTTGGGGAGAAGTTTTTTTATTTGATTGTTTTTAATCTATTTCTTTGTAGGTCATAAAAAATCTCTACTAAATCATTTAGGATTAAACTAAAAACCTCATAAGACCATCTTTCATAAATTTTGGAGCTTAAAGTTTTAAGCCTACCTGCAACAACAAAATTCATGGGACCACTTGTTTTAAAATGCTCCTAAAAAATTTCAGCAACACTACTGAGATAATTTAGGAAACCCCCCTCTATGGGACCGCAGTCTTAGTCCAAAAATGTCATAAAGAGAATAATTTTACTCAAAAATACCAAAACAAAATCAAACAAAAGATCATAACAACAAAAATTAGACATGGGTGACTAGCACCATGTTATGCTCTTGCATCTAACTCACCAAGTAAGAAAAATGTTCCATAAGTTTAAAACTTTAAACATTTGGAGAATCTTAGGACTGAAATCTCATCTTTGCATTTTATCTAAAGAATCTCTTCATCCTTCTTTCATCATTTATTGTACATCTAAACACTCATTTACTTCTACACTTGTCTCTCCTTCATAACAAGGATACAAATAACAAGGATACAAATCTTTCATTTTAAAAATTGGTGAAATATTTAGTCCTTCTGGAAGCTCTATCTCATAAACACCTACAAATTCCTTCAAGACCTAACATGGTCCTAGTACCTTCCATTTTAACTCAACATGAATCCCTTCTATAAATCTCTCCTCCTGTACATGAGCAAATATCAAATCCCCAACTTGAAATTTATGTACTTTACTCTTGTAATCAACATGTTTAGTGTCCTCTTGAGTGATCTTTCACCTCCTTAATTTTTTTTGCTTACCTTCAATACCATTTCTTTCCTTACCATTTGGAATTTTCAATCGACTTGACCCATGTGGATCACTCCTACCTTCCCTTATTACCTTTCAACAACAATTGTTTCTCTATGCTCAAACATACTATATGATTGCTTTTTATTTCGAATTTTTCCTTCAATGAGCTTTAAGTAAATTTGTTTCCATCCTTCACAATGCTATACATACTTTTTCTTCCATCATAGATATCCTCTCTATCAAAGTGCAAGGGTCTACCCAAGAGAATGTGATGAGCATCCATGGGTATTAAATCACACATAATATCATCTTTTTAGTTACCAATCTGAAAATTAACTAAGCACTGCTCACCTACAATTAATTGATGTCCTTTTTGTGCCATGATACTTTGTATGGGTTAGGGTGCTTAATCTTCTTCAAATTGAGTTTCTCCACCATTTCTTGAGACACTAAATTATTTGTATTTCCACTATCCACAACTACTTTGCACCATTTTCTACCTGATTTGGACAAAGTCCTAAATAAATTTCTTTGTTGTTAAGGTTTTTGTTTCTCCTTCTTCAATTTTAGTAACGCTCTCTTGAACTTCAACGATTCTCCATGTTTTGGTTATTCTATATGTTAAGGAAATGCAACACTTTATGCATCTTCTTGTGCAACATTATTTGTAGCCAAACTCTTTTTACTATTGTCTTTTTGTATTTGAGATCATTCAAATGTCCTATGCCCATCTTCTTCACATTGGTAGCATGAGCCTGTAAAACCTCTTCCTCTACCTCTTCCATATTTAACCCTTCTTCTAGAGAAATCTCCTCTTCCTCTTGTAAGTTGATTGAAATTATTATTTTGTGAAGTACCAATTTCTTATTCACATGCTTGTGCTTCTCTACTACTATTTGCTTATTCTTTTCCAATAGATGACCTTCCTCCTCCTATTGAATTATTTTGTTATCTTTTAGATAACTACTCTTCTACCTATAAAGCACATTGATAAACTTCCTCTATACTTCTAAAGTTTAACAAACTAATTCATCTTGGATGTTAAAATGTAGTCGATTTACATACCTTGCTATCTTTTTTGGATCATCTTCTATGTGCCCAACCCTTATACTGAGCTTCTACATCTCCTCAATATATTCATTTACATCTTCTTCCCTTTATCTCAAGTTTTGTACTTTTGAATAAACTTAACTGATAATCTAAAGGTAAGAATCTTTCCTTCAGTTTTGAGATCATTTTACTCTAAATTTTAATTTTCTCTTTCCATTTTCTTTGACTTTTAGTTTGTATAAAGTCCCACCATAAAGTTGCATGGCCTTTTAACCTTGTGCAAGAAATTTTTTCCAGGATTCTTCTATAGTTTCATAGTCAAAATATCTCTAAGTCTTGTTGTGATGTTCACAACACACCCCATTATGCCCCTTAGCAAAATGGGGACCCCTGCTGATGTTTTGCTTTTTGCTTCTGCTTGTGTTTTTCTGCCTTCTGGCGGTTTGGTAAAAATGAAGGTCAGGTGCATCATCATCATGATATTGGATAAGGTTGGTCATCATCATGAGGTCAATTTTTCAAAGTTCATATTTTGTTTCTGTGACCTCATATTTAGAAAGAGCTTGAAATTCCATGCAGGTTTGCCTTTTACTTCACTTGAAAATTCGTCCATATGTGGAAGTTATGCACAGTCAAAGTTTTGGTCAAACCTGATAATCGCAAGTCATCATCATATTTTTTCATGTTGACAAGGTCATCATGATCTTGGTTTATCACCCGATAAAAATCATGCAGTCGCAATATCTGGACGTCAATCTTAGGTGGTAGTGCCCTTTACCCGTCAAATGGCCTTAGGCGCATCGTCAGCATCATGATTTCTTTTAGGAGGGTCATATTTTATAAACTTGGTTTTGCTGTATGAAGAGCATCGTCATCATCATATTTGAAACGCCCCCCCGATAATATCCTGAGGTTCAAATATCATGATGACGTCAACTTTAAGTCACGATAAGTTTCCCCCGTCGAGCGGTCTTTGTATCACGAGCATCATAATATTTTTGCATCGCCTAATCTTATAATATCATGCTGATAATATAAGATCACCCTGACTTAGAAAATCCACCTTCGGCATATTTGCATGCGCATGTTTAAAATCCTATCGGAGGGTCATCATCATGATATTTGCTGAACCTCGCTAAGATGATGATGACGACTTCATATCCTCCTGATCTCCTTTTGCATGATCATCATCATCATCCTGATCTTTCACAAGAGGGTCATATTCGCTGAAATTCGCTAAGTGATGGAGACATCATCATCATAATTCGATAAAGAGGATCATCATGTTCATATCCTCCTGATTGCCTTTTTAGCAATATCATGATGATCACCCTATCTATTCAAAAGAGGGCGATATTTCATTCCTCAAACAGCATGATCATATTTTACAATATCACCCTAGCGCAAATATCATGATGACCTCAACTCATCCTTGTGCTCCGAAAACAAAATATGATGATTACGTCATCATGATAAATCGATGAGGATCATCATCATCATATTTTTATCCTGTCCTGTTGTCAAGATCATCATGATCTTGTTTGTCCACCTGATATTTCGTAAAGTCCTCCTGCCGATGAAGTAAGACCTTGTGTAAATATCCTGATGATCCTCATCAGCATCACATTTTTTCTTCAACAGGATATTTTCCAAGACATGATCCAGTTAGCGAAATATCATGATGACGTCATCCCGATCTGATAAACGAAGAAGCTAATATCCTGATGATCATCATCATCACATTTTCCCTTCGGCAGGATATTTTCCAAAGCACGATCCGGTTCACAAATATGATGATGACGTCTTATTCTAAGTTTGACAAAAGCTGCAAATATCCTGATGCTCATCATCATCCTGATCTTTCGAGAGGGTTGCCTTGGCCGCAAAAGGGTCATATTACATTCATCATCCTGATCATGCTCCTTAGGTGACCCGATATTGCATTTATCCCCTGATCTTAACGAATATGACGATGACGTCATCCTTAGCATTTCAATGAAGCCCGAATATCATGATGACGTCACCATCATTTTCCTTTCCTCGGCAACATGATCATATTCCATATCCTCCTTTTCTTCTTCAACATGATGATGATGATGATGTTGTTCTTTTCCCCGATATGCAGGAGCGAAACATCCTGATGACGTCATCTGGACCTTCAGGAGGGAGAGCATCATATTTCCAGAATATCATGATGATGAAGTGAATATCGACCAACATGTTTTTTTTGATGCACCGATAGCGATAGTCATGCCGATGGGCGGGAAATGAAGCGGTGGAATTTTAAAGTGTTTTTTTTTTGGCGCCTGTGGCATTTTCCCGGTCAGCGATAGTTGACCCGATGAATTTTGAGCAGTCTGAGCGCATTTTGGACGCGTTTTGAGAGTATTCCAGATCCAATTTCCACAATCTTGCGCAGTCACCTGGATTTAAACGGTTATTTCAATTTCCTGCTGTTTATGTGATAAATGAAATACTTATTGCTTGTCTTGTCTTGCAGGCTTGCAGTTGAGGAAGCAGCTGGAAAGTCAACACAGTGACCTCATGGAGGAAGGAAATCTGATCTCAGGAGCAAGAAGATAAGGATGAAGTGCGAAAAAGTCAAGGCCATTCAAGTAAAGGACATAGTTGTAGCTGGAGGTATTACTACAACAGACAAACAGAAGTTATTACCCAGCTGCCGGAACTTCTCAGAAGGGGCAATATTTTGCCCAGATTTGACACTGCTCAGAGATATTTTTGAGAACTGGTTCACCTGTACTTATTGCTGTAACCAGGGGTTCAGTTAGGTTTCTGCTGTAGTGAGGACAATCAGAATGTCTTTATATTGTGCCTCTTTACACTGTAATACTTTACAACAGGGATTTTAGGAAAGCAACAAGGGTTACAATAGATATTTTCTTCTAGAAGCATACAGCAAGTTAGCATAGTTTAGAAGTAGAAGAAGGGAGTCGCCTGTTTGTCTGCAGTAAGGTGCGCGTGGAATGTCCAGCTGCCTTACTGTATCTGTAAAGCTTGTAAGTTCTCTGTAGTATGATCAATGAAACTAAGAGTCATTCCTACATTGTAAATCATGTATGACTATTCGTTTCTAATACAATAGAATCTGGAGTTTTGCATCTATCTTCTGAGTGTTCTCCTGCTCTTCTTTGTGTTTTGAAATATTTCCTTTGAGAGCTTGCAATTTTAAATGTATGTTTGTGAAAATGCTCAGAACTTGCATTTAAGGTTTTTTCTGTGGATTTGATCAAATTACTGTAGTATTTACATAGTGCATAACAGAAACAATTAGATCCTTTGGTAGATTAAATGAGGTATAGAGTAGATCTTTCTAACTTTTCCCAACCCATCTAAAATATTTAGCTGAAAACGTAGAAATCTAAAGGAAATTGTCTCAAATTTGAAGAAGCATGCATAACAGAGCCATAAGCAGACAGTTTTCATAAATAGATAAAGAAGAAAACTACAAAAAAATTCAAGAAAACCCTCTGAAAACTTGCAGCACAATATCACTTTTATGCAAATGAATAGAATACTTGTTGAAATCTATGACCTTTTTGCATATTCTTAGTCTAGTAAGCCACCAAACAAACCTAAACTACGTAAGGCCCCTTGAACATTACAGCTTCACATTGACCAACTGAACTTGACCAACCGAACCATTGTAGACTTGGGATTAGTTGAATCTCAAATGATTCCTTCTTATCTTTCAAGTATAGTTTCAGTTCATTATATGTGAATTTTAACTTATTGTTATGATTGCATCAAAACAGTCATCAACAGTTTTCTGGCGCTAGAAGGAGGGCCTTCCTGAGTTAGGTTTCATTTCAAACTGGCTAACGACAGTAATAGAGTGACTAGGTCTAGGTCCAGTTCAGGAGATATATTTGTGCAACTACTTGATACAAGGTGAAGTAAAAGCCCTTTAATTTGGAATCCAAAAATATCGCAAGCAGGAAGTTCATTTGGAACGCCTCCTGGGTCACCTTTTAACATCCGTAGTATTGTAAGTCCTGACAGATCACTGTTCAGATCTTTAAATCTTGGTTCAGGCACTCTTGGAGGTCTCAATCCTCCTCTAAATCCTAATCCACCAATCAATCCAGGTATTTCTGCAAGTTCAAGTCAAGCTCAAACACCTGCAATGGCTTATTTCGATGTCAATTCTCCCATATTCTTCAATGATTATCATGACATGCCAAAAAATATGGAAAAGATATGTCCCAAATACTAGTTGCATCAGGACCCAGAAGATCATATTAGAATATTTAAGGAAGCATGTTTTAGGGCTATGTTAGAGCACGAGGATGTTGTGTGTAGATTGTTTCCTTACACCTTTAATGAGCAGGCCTCTAGCTGGTACGTAAACTTACCCAATGGTTACATTTCTTCCTGGGCACTTCTGGAAGAAGCATTTCTGTCAAGATTTAGAGGACCCATTGACCCTTGTGCTTTGTATCATAAACTGGCTGCTATAAAACGAGGTGAGGGAGAGCTAATTGATAATTTCAATGATAGATTTCAAAAGGCCTATTCTAGGCTAGTAGCCCCTTATACCATAGATGATGCTCCCTTGTTGGCTATGTACTATGCTGCCTTAGATCCTTTAACTGCCATGTTTGTCAAAAGAAAACCTGACATAGATTCAATATCCAAAGCCTATAAAGAGGCAGCCTCAGTGAACCAAGAAATGAGACATACAACTTATAGTCCATTTGGAGGAAATTTTGGGGTGCAGAATCAGGCACACCCATGGAATGGAGTCCCTGTGCAGCATGCTCCACTAGTAAATCCGGTTCCTTCTTACACACCTGTGTATAATCCTACTCCAATCCAAGCTATAACTCCTTACACGGCTAGTACTTCCAATAACAGTCAAAATAATGGTCAACCTTTCTTCCAACTTCCTAGGGATGTAACTGTGGCAAAAGCACAAGAGGATAGGGAAGAAATCAAAGAGATTACTGCACATTTGAAAAGATTAACAACCGAAGTGACACAGCTAAGAAATGAGAACCTCTATGGAAGAAGCAACCAGAACTACAATCCACATCAAAATCACAACCAAGGCCAAAATCAGAACTATAGTCTCAACCAAAATCAGCAGTACAATCAGAACCAAAACTTCAATCAACATCAAGGCCCCAGTCAGGGGCAACCAATGCAAAATAGGGGGCCAGTGATAGATAATAGGACCTGGGGCAATAATAACAAAAATCAGAATCAACCTAGGCCACCCAAGACATGGAACACTGGGCCCAACAACGGTACTCTGGCTTCTCCTTTTGAGAATACAGATAATCATGGTGCAAAACAAACAACTAGCATACAAATGGCCAGTACAGCACCCAAAAATTGGTGCAGATTTCACAATACCAATGCCCATGCTGAGCACGACTGTCCACAGTTCCACTTGGCAGCTAGTATTTTCAACGTAGATGTACAGCCTCCTACCTCTGAATTTCTCATTCCTAAGGGTAATGAAGTAGTACCCTCAGAATATGACACAGCATTAGTCTTAGAAACGTTTACCTTTGCAACTGCAGAAGAGAAAGAGGATGAATTGCTAGAGGATGAACCATACTGTTGTGAATGTCTTTATCCTGAATCAGCCTTTGTGTTAAATGCTTTTCAGTTTCCTTTTGAATCTGAAAATGAGATATTAAATGAAACAGAAGAGGTACAGGCCTTTCAACAAACAAATAAAAGCCACACCTACAATTTGAGGAACAACCCTAAGCCGGGAGGACCTTTCACCACTTCCACTCCTCCGAATAACATCAATACACCCCCAGATCAGAATGCTAGCAACAATCCTGCCATACTTAAAGCTAGTCAGCACACAAATAATGGAACAACAGTGCAAAAGGATCAAACAGGTAAGACAGAAGCAATAGAGACAACAAGATTAATGAATTACTTATCAGAGGAAATAAAGAAAATTAAGGTCAGCATACCTCTAAATGAATTATTGAAGACCCCAGGGATTAGAAATGCTTTTTTAAAATCCCTGGATACATCCATAACGAACAAGGTGTCTGCTGATATAACTGTTCCTAATAGTGATTCACCACCTAAGGAGAAGGGTAAGAAAGTTGAGCAGCCTTCCAATACAAATGTGGTAATACATGCGGATAAGAGGGATACTCAACCTTTCTTGTTAACTATTAGGTTGTGTGGGAAGAATATACACAATTGCATGGTAGATTCTGGTGCTTCAGCCAACGTAATGCCCTTAGGAATATGTAAAACTCTCGGGCTGACTCCCACTAAATCTACCAAGGTTGTCACGCAATTAGATAAGACCGAGGTTAGCGTGATAGGAGAACTCATGAACATACAAGTGCAATTAGCTTCAGACCCTAGGGTAAGCCAAATCATTGACATTCAAGTAGTGGATATACCCGTAAATTATGGAATGTTGCTAAGTAGGGATTGGTCCAAGACATTAAACGGATATATGGCTACTGACTTTTCACACATGTGGTTACCATGGAGAGGCATCCCAAACCAGATCAGAATAGGGGCAGAACCCAGAATGAAACATATGATAACAGAGTATAATCGAACTAATGAAATATTATATGCTGCTGTTGAACTAGGTGTCTATAGAATTACCAACAATGGAATGCAGATTGAAGAGATTATGATGTTAAACATTAGAAAGAAGTGTGTCAGCAATAGAACAGCACTATTCATTGAGTCTGACGGAAATTCTTCAGATGAAGAAAACAATGCAATAGACAAATTTGGTCGTGCCATTAGACGAGAGGTGGAAGAGTGCGTTACACACAATCTCCCAGTCCAATGTAAGTTATATGAAAATAGGTGTAGAGTCCATGATAGGCAACATTCTGAGGAGAATTGTGAAATATGCAAAGACATCATTGAATATGAATACAAAAAGTGCATAGGGAGGGTAGAGTCACAAGAGAAAAATGAGAATCTTGATCCGACACAGAGATATGTTCAGGATAATATAGATGCCTTGATTCCAGATTTAGGAAAAGAAATAGAGGACGAGGGTAGTTATCTTTCTGAGTTGCAAACTAAAAACACACATATGCAAGATAACCAAACGGAAAAACCCATGAATAAACAAGACAACACCCCACAGGCAATAAAAGGGACAAAGTATGCCAAGGTAAAAGATCAGAAAAGTAAAGATGGCATGTGGACGTTAAAATGTGATGGGTCCAAATCAAAACAGGGCGCAGGTGCAGGTATTGAACTCATAAATCCTCAAGGTAAATCACTTTTGGCAGCATATAGATTACAATTTTCCTGCACTAACAATATTGCTGAATATGAGGCCCTAATTTTAGGACTTGTCATGGCCATCAAGAAAGGGGTAAAAACCATTAGAGTATTTTCAGACTCTGAATTAGTAGTCAGACAAGTGAGGAAACTATATGCCTGCAATTATAAGAAGATGATTAGTTACAGACATAGAGTTTGGAGTTTAATGGATTCATTTGATGCTTTTAACATAGAGCATATTCCTAGAGAGCTGAACCACATGCCAGATGCGTTAGCAGTTGCTGCTAGTACATTAGAACCATTGACACTGTCAGGATTAAGACGATTTGCTGTTGAGCTAATTAACGTGCCCAGTATACCAGACAACGTTACACACTTTCAGGTATTTGGAGAGGATCAGCAAATTATTAATTTTCTGACTTGTAATGAGGCATTTGAGGCCCAAATCATTGATGAACAAGAAAGACCTGAAGTAACATGGGACGAAGAAGATATGATCAACTTAAAGAGCAACTTCTTACCAAAAGGAGTAATCGAATTAGAACATATCTTTGACTTCGACAGAATAATAAGACAGAAAGACTTACCCAAAACAGAAGGGGGTAAGTATGATTTACATAACTTAGGGACTGAGCTAAATCCGCAAAATGTACTAATTGGGAAAGCTTGCTCTGAGAAAATCAGAGAAGAGGTTCTGGATGTTCTGAAAGAATATAAACATGTCATAGCATGGACTTATGAAGACTTGAAAACATTTGATGAGTCCATCATAACTCACGTAATACCTTTAAGAAAAGAAGTCAAACCATTTAGGCAGAAACAAAGGCCTGTAAATGCCATTCTAGAGCCTTTAATCTTTGAGGAAGTTAAAAAACTACTGTCCGCTGGAATAATTTTCCCAGTCAGACATTCTGTCTGGGTAGCTAACTTGGTACCAGTGAGGAAGAAAAACGGAGACATCAGGTTGTGCGTAGACTTTAGAAATTTGAACAAGGCTTCTGAAAAGGATAATTATCCTTTGCCCCCAATAGACGAAGTACTGCAAGCAGTAAATGGCGCAAAGATGATGTCTTTTTTAGATGGTTTTTCAGGTTATAACCAGGTTTTAATTGACAGAGAAGATAGACTAAAAACCACCTTCACTTGCAAATGGGGAAATTATGTGTATAGAAGAATGCCTTTTGGTTTAATTAATGCAGGTGCCACTTTTCAGAGGGCCATGGATGTTGCTTTTCGTGGATTATCAGGTAAATGCATTGTTGTGTATATGGATGATTTAACTGTGTATTCCAAGGATGCATCCACCCACGCTGAGGACCTCAGAAAAGTACTCCAGCGATGTGAAAGGTATGGGATTTCCCTTAATCCTAAGAAATGTATATTTGGCGTAACTGAAGGAAAATTATTAGGCCATGTCATTTCTGAAAATGGAATTTCAATTGATCCGGATAGAATAGAATCCATAAAAAAATTGCAAATACCAAATAGTAGGAAAGAATTGAAATCATTTTTTGGTAAAATTAATTTTGTTCAGAAGTTTATAACAGGTTTTGCAGAGATTGTGCAGCCGTTGAATGCCATGTTAAAGAAAGATGCACAGATGGAATGGACACCAGTGGCCAAAGCCGCATTTGAAGATATCAAGGAGGCAATTTCTAATGCCCCTGTATTGGCAAGTCCAGACTACACAAGCCCGTTTTACATCTACTCCTTTGCATCTTCTCATTTTGTCGCTGCTGCCTTGACACAGAAAGGTGAAAATAATGAAGAGAAGCCCATAGCATTTATGAGTGCGCCTCTGAAGGATGTACAGCTGAGATATCTAGATATCGAAAGACAGGCATTCGCATTAGTGAAGGCTGTGAAAAAATTTAGACACTATATTCTGCGCAGCCAGATTAAAGCCATAGTACCAGACGCAGCAGTAAAAATGTTGCTGATGCAAAACGAGCCTGGAGAAAAAAGAGCCAAATGGATCACCACACTGCAAGAATTCAACATGGAGATCATTCCCGCAAAGCTGGTCAGAGGGCAGGCGTTGGTGCAGAGAATAGCAAACATGGATCCAAATCTGATAAAACAACAATATGTATTGAATTCCCAAGACGCATCAGGCTGGTACGATGATTTAAGCACCTTCCTGATAGCTGGAAAGTACCCAAGCAAGATGAAGGCTTCTCAGAGGAGAGCTTTGAAGATTAAGGCACAAAATTATATGGTGCAAGGAGGTCTTCTATTCAGGAAGAACCATGATGGAATTTATTTGAGATGCATAAACAGAACTGAAGCTGATAAAGTGTTGACAGAACTACATGACAAGTATGGAACCGGCCATGGTTCCCATTTAGCTACAACACACAAAATACTGAGAGCGGGCTATTACTGGCCCACTATATTCAAAGATACTAAGAGTCACATAAGAGGTTGCCACACCTGTCAGACTGCAGCAGACAAAGGAAGAAATCTGGCCAATCCACTGCAGCCTGTGATCGAGTCCAGACCGTTTGCACAGTGGGGCTTGGATTTTATTGGAGTTATCAATCCCCCATCTTCTGCAGGACACAAATTTATATTGACGGTAACAGACTATTGTACAAGGTGGACTGAGGCCACCTACTACAAGTTTTCCACAACTGAGGTAGTTATCAAGTTCCTTGAAGAAAACATTATCACCAGGTTTGGAACACCCTATTCATTGGTATGTGATAACGACCCTGCTTTCTCTTCTTTAAAATTTTCTAAATGGGTATTTGAATATGGGATTATTCTAAGGTTTTCTTCGAATTATTACCCTCAAGGTAATGGACTGGCTGAATCAACAAACAAAATTTTATTAGACATCATCAAGAGGTTAATTGCCAAAAGTCCTAGAGAGTGGAATACCCTATTAAGATATGCATTATGGATAGACAGGACCAAGTTCAAAACAGCTTTAGGTAGCACACCTTATCACTTAGTTTATGGGACTGATCCCATACTTCCGGTTAATCTAAGAATACCAACCTGGAAGTTTGCCAATGAATATCTAGGCTTTGATAACCATAAGGAAGCCAGAATAGTGCAAATGTTACAACTAGAGGAGAAAAGAGGTCAAGCCCTCGAGAAGTTTGCCAAACACCAAGCGGTTGTTAAGAGGTGGTTTGACAAAAGAGCAAGAGTCAAGACATTTAGGATATCAGACTTAGTGTTGTGCTGGGACAAAGCACATGAAAAGAAAGGAGGCCATGGAAAATTCGATAAATTATGGCTGGGTCCATTACAAGTCTCAGAAATAATAGGAGATAACACCTTTAGACTTAAGACCTTGACTGGAGAAGATATGCCATTACCAGTTAATGGCCAACATTTGAAACACTACTTCCAGGCTTGAAGGTTAGGATGAGGCAGTCCTTTCTCTCTTAATGTAAAATGCTGTAGATAATGTACAGTTCTTCTTTTGCTGTTTTCTTTTGGGTTGGCTGTTTGTATAGCTTGTCTTCTGTTAGTTTTTGCTTTTTGTTTCTTTCTGTTTGTACAGTTTTTTCTTTTGCTGTGTTGTTTGTATAGCCTGTTTGTTTGGTTTGTTTGTTGTCTCCTCAGCAGGGATCTTTATTTTACTGTAGAGTATTAAGGAGCAAAACTAGCAACCATTCAAAACAGTATAAAATTTAGGATATTCAGGTTAACCATTTGCAATTTACACATAATTTGTCACTGTCATGAATGTAGAGAGTTGTTCATCTTCTGAAGTTTTGTATTCAATAAATGTGATTGAGAATTCGAAGCAGGTTTCTCACGATGACACACCTAAAATCCTTGGGTTTGTTGAACCTACCAGTGTAGATATTAGGTGAAAAATCAGAGGTCACCCTTGCTACCATTACAATTCTCAGCTTAATTTCAGCAAGTGCCCACTCCTTGCATCATGAAGTTACAAATTGCTATATCTTATGAAATCTTTCAAAATTAGAAAACAAATAAATAAATAAATAAATAAAGCGGATTATACTGAAAATCTAGATTAAGCCATCTAAGTAACTCTACCGGGGCTATGGACGCTCGCTGGCAGTGGGGCTCTACTTAGGAGAATTGTAACGATAACCTTACCGAGGCTATAGACGCTCGCTGGCAGCAAGGCTCTATCCGGTTGGCTATGAGGGAATATCCTCACCTACGTAGGCTAATGTCAGTCACTGGTTTGTTCAACCGATCTTCAAGATGAGGATAATTAATCACATGCACACAACTAAACTGAAAATGGAAATTCATGCATCTTTATTGAATACTTTGAGTCTCAAGCTGAATAGTAATTTGCAAGAAAGATAGTTGGAAGTTATGAGTTCATTTCATCTAGTTTCCTTGAGCACTCTGAATTTAATTGTTTTGTTTTGGTTGCTAGTTGTTGTGATGTTCACAACACACCCCATTATGCCCCTTAGCAAAATGGGGACCCCTGCTGATGTTTTGCTTTTTGCTTTTGCTTGTGTTTTTCTGCCTTCTGGCGGTTTGGTAAAAATGAAGTTCAGGTGCATCATCATCATGATATTGGATAAGGTTGGTCATCATCATGAGGTCAGTTTGTCAAAGTTCATATTTTATTTCTGTGACCTCATATTTGGAAAGAGCTTGAAATTCCATGCAGGTTTGCCTTTTACTTCACTTGAAAATTCGTCCATATGTGGAAGTTATGCACAGTCAAAGTTTTGGTCAAACCTGATAATCGCAAGTCATCATCATATTTTTTCATGTTGACAAGGTCATCATGATCTTGGTTTATCACCCGATAAAAATCATGCAGTCGCAATATCCGGACGTCAATCTTAGGTGGTAGTGCCCTTTACCCGTCAAATGGCCTTAGGCGCATCGTCAGCATCATGATTTCTTTTAGGAGGGTCATATTTTATAAACTTGGTTTTGCTGTATGAAGAGCATCGTCATCATCATATTTGAAACGCCCCCCCGATAATATCCTGAGGTTCAAATATCATGATGACGTCAACTTTAAGTCACGATAAGTTTCCCCCGTCGAGCGGTCTTTGTATCACGAGCATCATAATATTTTTGCATCGCCTAATCTTATAATATCATGCTGATAATATAAGATCACCCTGACTTAGAAAATCCACCTTCGGCATATTTGCATGCGCATGTTTAAAATCCTATCGGAGGGTCATCATCATGATATTTGCTGAACCTCGCTAAGATGATGATGACGACTTCATATCCTCCTGATCTCCTTTTGCATGATCATCATCATCATCCTGATCTTTCACAAGAGGGTCATATTCGCTGAAATTCGCTAAGTGATGGAGACATCATCATCATAATTCGATAAAGAGGATCATCATGTTCATATCCTCCTGATCGCCTTTTTAGCAATATCATGATGATCACCCTATCTATTCAGAAGAGGGCGATATTTCATTCCTCAAACAGCATGATCATATTTTACAATATCACCCTAGCGCAAATATCATGATGACCTCAACTCATCCTTGTGCTCCGAAAACAAAATATGATGATTACGTCATCATGATAAATCGATGAGGATCATCATCATCATATTTTTATCCTGTCCTGTTGTCAAGATCATCATGATCTTGTTTGTCCACCTGATATTTCGTAAAGTCCTCCTGCCGATGAAGTAAGACCTTGTGTAAATATCCTGATGATCCTCATCAGCATCACATTTTTTCTTCAACATGATATTTTCCAAGACATGATCCGGTTAGCGAAATATCATGATGACGTCATCCCGATCTGATAAACGAAGAAGCTAATATCCTGATGATCATCATCATCACATTTTCCCTTCGGCAGGATATTTTCCAAAGCACGATCCGGTTCACAAATATGATGATGACGTCTTATTCTAAGTTCAACAAAAGCTGCAAATATCCTGATGCTTATCATCATCCTGATCTTTCGAGAGGGTTGCCTTGGCCGCAAAAGGGTCATATTACATTCATCATCCTGATCATGCTCCTTAGGTGACCCGATATTGCATTTATGCCCTGATCTTAACGAATATGACGATGACGTCATCCTTAGCATTTCAATGAAGCCCGAATATCATGATGACGTCACCATCATTTTCCTTTCCTCGGCAACATGATCATATTCCATATCCTCCTTTTCTTCTTCAACATGATGATGATGATGATGTTGTTCTTTTCCCCGATATGCAGGAGCGAAACATCCTGATGACGTCATCTGGACCTTCAGGAGGGAGAGCATCATATTTCCAGAATATCATGATGATGAAGTGAATATCGACCAACATGTTTTTTTTGACGCACCGATAGCGATAGTCATGCCGATGGGCGGGAAATGAAGCGGTGGAATTTTAAAGTGTTTTTTTTTTGGCGCCTGTGGCATTTTCCCGGTCAGCGATAGTTGACCCGATGAATTTTGAGCAGTCTGAGCGCATTTTGGACGCGTTTTGAGAGTATTCCGGATCCGATTTCTACAATCTTGCGCAGTCACCTGGATTTAAACGGTTATTTCAATTTCCTGCTGTTTATGTGATAAATGAAATACTTATTGCTTGTCTTGTCTTGCAGGCTTGCAGTTGAGGAAGCAGCTAGAAAGTCAACACAGTGACCTCATGGAGGAAGGAAATCTGATCTCAGGAGCAAGAAGATAAGGATGAAGTGCGAAAAACTCAAGGCCATTCAAGTAAAGGATAGAGTTGCAGCTGGAGGTATTACTACAACAGACAAACAGAAGTTATTACCCAGCTGCCGGAACTTCTCAGAAGGGGCAATATTTCGCCCAGATTTGACACTGCTCAGAGATATTTTTGAGAACTGGTTCACCTGTATTTATTGCTGTAACCAGGGGTTTGAACCAGGGGTTCAGTTAGGTTTTTGCTGTAGTGAGGACAATCAGAATGTCTTTATATTGTGCCTCTCTACACTGTAATACTTTACAACAGGGATTTTAGGAAAGCAACAAGGGTTACAACAGATATTTTCTTTTAGAAGCATACAGCAAGTTAGCATAGTTTAGAAGTAGAAGAAGGGAGTTGCCTGTTTGTCTGCAGTAAGGTGCGCGTGGAATGTCCAGCTGCCTTACTGTATCTGTAAAGCTTGTAAGTTCTCTGTAGTATGATCAATGAAACTAAGAGTCATTCCTACATTGTAAATCATGTATGACTATTCGTTTCTAATACAATAGAATCTGGAGTTCTGCATCTATCTTCTGAGTGTTCTCCTGCTCTTCTTTGTGTTTTGAAATATTTCCTTTGAGAGCTTGCAATTTTAAATGTATGTTTGTGAAAATTCTCAAAACTTGCATTTAAGGTTTTTTCTGTGGATTTGATCAAATTACTGTAGTATTTACATAGTGCATAACAGAAACAATTAGATCCTTCGGTAGATTAAATGAGGTATAGAGTAGATCTTTCTAACTTTTCCCAACCCATCTGAAATATTTAGCTGAAAACGTAGAAATCTAAAGGAAATTGTCTCAAATTTGAAGAAGCATGCATAACAGAGCCATAAGTAGACAGTTTTCATAAATAGATAAAGAAGAAAGCTGCAAAAAAATTCAAGAAAACCCTCTGAAAACTTGCAGCACAATATCACTTTTATGCAAATGAACAGAATACTTGTTGAAATCTATGACCTTTTTGCATATTCTTAGTCCAGTAAGCCACCAAACAAACCTAAACTACGTAAGGCCCCTTGAACATTACAGCTTCACATTGACCAACTGAACTTGACCAACCGAACCATTGTAGACTTGGGATTAGTTGAATCTCAAATGATTCCTTCTTATCTTTCAAGTATAGTTTCAGTTCATTATATGTGGATTTTAACTTATTGTTATGATTGCATCAAAACAGTCATCAACAAGTCTTAGCTATCTAATCTATGAGTTCTTCACTATTCAAGCTTCCATTGTAATAAGGCATAGCTAACTTAGAAGTACTCACAACCTTCATGATGGATCTGATAAATATGGTCTCGGCAACATCCTCCACTTCTTCTTCATATCATTGAGCTTTCTGAGTCACCTCTCCCATTTCATCACTCACATCTTATAGATGAACTCCCCTCCTTTGGGCTATCTCTATTGCAACCAATCTTGCTTGGATCTCCCTCATTCCTTGAGCTAAATCTATAGTTCTGGGTGCTCCTACTCTACCATGCTATCTACCAACACCCCACCTAAAGTCCATTTGTATCTAACATCTTTCCCAACACTAGCAGAGCTCTTTTCACACTCAACCCAAGGAAGGATGTCGCTTTGATACCAATAGATGTAGTCTAAAAACAAGAACCCAGTTAATGGTTGTAGGTTCAGGAAGCTCGCCCAAGGAGGATAAGGAAATTTCAAGAACAAAATAATAGAGCTTAAGAAAAATAATATTCAAACTATAAAGAGTTTACATTTTACTATTAAAATATTGATGTGTACAATTAATCAGTTGTTAACTTTCATCAAATACACTCTTTCAAAACCTCTCCCACAACAAGATTCACTTACTGGACCATATCTATTAGAAAAACATTGACCTAGATATCAGAACCACAGACAAATAGATGACTTTATAAAAACTCATGCTTTCTTTCTAGTCTTTCTAGACCATCTTCTATGTGTGTAACCCTTATACTAAGCTTGTAGAACTCCTCAGTATATTCCTTTACATTTGCTTCCCTTTATCTCAAGTTTTATACTTTTGAATAAACTGAACTGATAATCGAAAGGTAAGAATTTAGCCTTCAGTTTTGAGATCATTTTACTCTAAGTTTTAATTTTCTCTTTTCTTTTTCTTTTCCTTTTAGTTTATATAAAGTCCCACCATAAATTTGCATGGCTTTTTAACCTTGTGCAAGCAAATTTAACCTTCTAAGATTCTTCTGTAGTTTCATAGTCAAAATATCTCTCTGTCATAGCTATCTAATCTATGAGTTCTTCACTATTCAAGCTTCCATTGTAATAAGGTGTAGGTAACTTAGGAGTACTCCCATTGTAATATGGTCTTAGCAACATCCTCCACTTCTTCTTCATATCCTTGAGCTTCCTAAGTCACCTCTCCCACTTCATCACTCACATCTTCTAGATGAACTCCCCTCCTTTGGGTTGTCTTTATTGTAGCCAATCTTACTTTGATCTCCCTCATTCCTTGAGCTAAATCTATAGTTGTGGGTGCTGCTACACTCCCATGCTATCTACCAGGACCCCACCTAAAGTCCATTTGTATCTAACATCTTTCCCAACATTAGCAAAGCTCTTTTCACACTCAACCCAAGGAAGGACCTTGCTCTGATACCAATTGATGTAGTGCAAAACCAAGACCCCAGTTAAGGGTTGTTGGTTAAGGTAGCTCACCCAAAGAGGATAAGGAAATTTCAAGAACAAAAGAATAGAGCTTAAGAAAGATAATATTCAAATTATAGAGTCTACATTTTACTATTAAAATACTGATGTGTACAATTAATTAGTTGTTAACTTTCATCACATTCACTCTTTCAAAACCTCTCCCACAACAAGATTCACTTACTGGACCATATCTGTTAGAAAAATGTTGACCTAGATATCAGAATAGACAAATAGACAATTTTACCAAAACTCATGCTTCCTTTCAACTAGACATTACAAACATACTTGAATCTTCATATCTTTACATTCAAACACAATCAAAGCTACAACAACCTATAGATTGATGCTAGCTATGACTCAGATGACGATTTAGTATCATCTAAACATTGCTTTACCATAGTTCCTACCAAAATCATTCAGAAATCTCCCTTCAAAAATAGACAAAAAAATCTATCCAATAAATCTCTTTTCACAAAAATCCTTAAACATTCTTTTCTTATGCCTTCTCTCCTATTCCAAGTAAGGTCATCAAAAGGCTCGGTGCAAGGGACAATCATAGAAGAAGAAAAGAAGGTTAATCCAGGTATTTTACAGTATGTTTTTGTCTTTTTTGTTTTTTTGGCTGGGAGCCTTAGCTCACTGCTATGATGGTTGATTTCATTTATCTTTTATTTTTACTTTTGTAAACTTTTCTTTCAGATGTAGTGAACTTGTTTCATTAATACAGTATAGGTGTATGCTTACACTTTTTTATTAAAGAGAAGACTCCATTTCTCCTTCAATTTTCCCCCTGCTCTCCAAAATCACCATTCCCTATTTGATAAGGACTGATTGTCACCTGCCCATTGATTCTCTACTAGCCACCCTATGATAATTAAAGAAATGGCCAGCTTAAGATATTCCACTATCCACCAAGAATTTTGAAATGGTGAATGTGTATGCTCCTTCCTTAATAGCCACGAACTTAAATTAGATAAAAGCTAATATCTGCAGCATGGCCACTATTCTAAGTAACCGCCACCTAATTTGGAAGTCGTGAGGAAATAAAATTTGATTCACTCCATATTTGGTTGCCTCCCCTTCATGCTAAAGTTGGATACTTAGTCAAAAAGTGTCGTAAGGAGAATAGTTTTACTCAAACATGCTAGAATAAAATTTGAACAAAAGATCATAACAAAGAAAATTAGGCTAGAGTCACTAGCACCCTGTTATGTTCCTTCATCATAGAACTTTTTGATATTTTGGTAGTGTTAGGCCATAAAAGCATAATGGAATTTTAGTGTTAGGCCATAAAAACATAATGGAATTTTAGATTGTAATTGATGTTGGTTGTGTACGAGAAAATTTTAGATTGTAATTGATGTTGCATTGTATATGATGTTAAAATAAGAAAAATCAGATTTGTCTTTGTCTGTTGCGAATGTTTCCCAACATTTTCTGCATTGTTTTTTTTCTGTTTGGGGAAGTTTCCCATCTTAGCTTTTAGTTTACTTTTCAATATGTTTTATGTATATATTTCATTTTTCTTTCAATAAAGTTGGATGAAGACATTTTTGCATCAAGCATATCAAATTTCTTCTCTGTCTCTCTTGTTTTAAGTTATATATTTTTTTTCTGGTTTATTTTTTGTGTACTGGTATTTGTTTTTAGTTTAATCTTTTCTAACATATGGTATCAGAGCCAAGTTCAAAATGACAACAAATGTTAACAGTACACAGCTACAAATTCCTAAATTTAATACGAAAAGTTATGATTTTTGGAGTTTTTAGATAAAAATTTTGTTTAGGTCACAGGAGCTATGGGATCTTGTTTAGAATGGGTATTCAGAACTAGTAGATGTAGCAACATTAGTAGCCCTCACACAAAATGAAAGGGATTTACTGCATGATAATCAGAAAAAAGATCAGAAAGCATTATTCTTCATAGTGCAGGGTCTTGATGAAACTCTCCTTCCAAGAGTTACAGCCACTTCGAAGGCCAAAGAAGCATGGGATCTCCTTGCACAATCATTTCAAGATACAGAAAAAGTAAGAACAATTCGCCTTCAAATGCTTAGAAAAGATTTTGAAATTTTACAAATGTCAGATTCAAAAAGTTTAGGAGATTTCTTTACTCATACAATGGGTATAGTTAATCAGATGAAATCAAATGGTGAGGTTGTGACTAATCAAAAAATTGTCAAATTTTTTTTAAGATGTTTGCCTGAAAAATATGATCCTGCAGTTATAGCTATTGAAGAATCAAAAGATCTAACACCTTTATCTGTAGATGAGCTTATGGGTTCATTGTACACACATGAGCATAGAATAAATAAATCAACAAAGGAGCCACTTGAGAAAGATTTAAAGAGCAAGGTATCCTTGAAAGAAAAAGAAATAGCACTAGAATCATCTTCAGCACAAAGAGGAAGAGGTAGAAATTCAAGAGGAAGAGGAGGATGTTTTCAAGAAAGAGGTAGAGGTCAAAGAGGCAATAGAAGTGATGAAGAAAATTGCGGTTACACTCAAGCAAGAGGTAGAGGCAGAGCAAATTTTCATCAAAGAGGTAGAGGTTTTCAGAGGTATGATAAATCATCTATTCAATGTTATTACTATCAAAAGTATGGATATTTTGCAGCTGAATGTAAGAAAAAGATTGCAGATGAAAGTAAACAAGAATCCCAATATGCAAATGAAGGTGAAGGGCAGGAAGGATATGTCTTGCTAACATGCAGCACAAAGGAGGAAGTAAATGACGACAAATGATATGTTGACAGTGGGTGCAGTAATCATATGACAGGGCACAAAGAAATATTTCAGAATTTGGATGAGTCCATCAAATTTGAAGTCAAGATGGGAAATAATACAATTGCACTGGTCATGGGGAAAGGGAGGATATTAATCACAACAAGACAAGGTGAGAAAAAATATATTGGTGATGTATTTTATGTACCAGGCTTAAAGCACAACTTGTTAACTGTAGGTCAACTTGTGCAAAAAGGCCACACTGTCAAATTCAAAAATGGTTCATGCATTATTGTTGATGGTAAAAACAAGCTGATAACCAGAATACCCATGACTACTAATAAGATGTTTTCCCTTAGTATCGGAAACAATATGCATTTAAGTTTCAGTGTTCTTGTAAAAGACACACAGTGGTTATGGCATCTTAGGTTTGGTCATTTGAATTTTGTTGGACTAAATCTTTTGCATAAAAAGAACATGGTAATAGGTTTACCATTTATCCAAAGACCAGATGAAGAATGTGAAGGTTGTATTGTTGGAAAGCACCATAGAGAACCCTTTCCAGTAAGGAATTCTTGGAGAGCTTTAGAGCCATTAGAGCTAGTTCACTCAGATCTATGTGGACCAATTGAGGTTGCTTCATTATCTGGTATGAGATATTTTTTCACATTTATTGATGACTATAGTAGGAAACTCTGGGTGTACCCTTTGAAAAATAAATCTGATACTTTCAAGAAATTTAGAGAATTTAAAGAATTAGTTGAGAAGCAAAGTGGTTATTTTCTCAAAATTTTAGGGACTGATAGGGGTGGAGAGTATATTTCACATGATTTTCATAATTATTGTATTGAAAAGGGCATAAAAAGGTAGCTAACAAGGTATACACCTTAGAAAAATGGTGTAGCTGAGAGAAAAAATAGAACAATTTTAGATATGGTAAGGAGTATGCTTAATGTTAAGAATTTACCTAAAGTTTTTTGGGCAAAAACAGTTTGTTTTGCAAGTTATATTTTGAATAGATGTCCTACAAACTCAATTTGGGGCATGACACTAGAAGAAGCATGGGGAGGATACAAACCCCGGGTAGATCATTTAAGAATTTTTGGTTGTATTGCTTATTCTCATGTTCCAGATGCACTTACAAAGAAATTGGATGATAAGGCAAAAAAAGTATCTTTGTTGGATATAGTGAAGAATCCAAGGCATACAGGTTGTACAATCCAAAGATAAAAATTGGTGATAAGTAGAGAAGCAAATTTTCTTGAAGATCAGGAATGGCATTGGAAATTGGAAGAGAAATATCAACAAGTTAACATTGAAGATGAAGCTACAAATCAACAACAAAATTTAGTTGTTAACACAGGAGCCAGAGCCAGTAGTTGTAGCATTCAACAATCTGCATTAAGAAGAAGCTCTTCTTCATCAGAAGGCAGTCTTTTTCCACCAATTCATAGACATGTTTCATCAAGTAGTTCTTCATCATCCACCTTAGACTCTCCAAAAAGGTGGCAGAAATCAAGGAGTTTGTCTGACATATATCAAGAGACAACAAAGGTAAATGAAGATATTTGTCATTTTGCATATTTTGCTGATAGTGATCCCATTACATTTGAAGAAGTTATAACTGATGATAAATGGATTAAAGCTATGAATGAAGAAATTGTAGCCATAGAAAAGAATCAAACTTGAGAAATTGTAGATCTCCCTAAGCATAAGAAGCCAATTGGAGTAAAGTGGGTGTATAAAACGAAGTACAATGAGCAAGGTAAAGTGAATAAATACAAGGCCAGGTTGGTAGTGAAGGGCTACAAAAAAAAATTAGGTATTGATTATAATGAAGTTTTTGCACCTATTGCTAGAATGGATACTATTCGCATGATTTTAGCTCTTTTAGCACAAAAGGGTTGGAAAGTCTTTCATATGGATGTAAAATCAGCATTCTTGAATGGTGTATTGGAGGAAGAAATTACATTGAGCAACCACCTGGTTTTGAGATTAAAGGTCAAAGAGGTAAGTGCTCAAACTAAAGAAAGCTTTGTATGGTTTAAAGCAAGCACCTAGAGTTTGGTATGAAAGGATTGAATCATATTTTTTTTAAAATGGTTTCAAAAAATGCCCTTATGAGCCCACCTTATTCATAAAACAAAATCAGCAAGGAGATGTTATGATAGTTTGTATTTATATTGATGATTTACTTTATACTGGAAATAATGAAAACATGCTTAGAGAATTTTTAGTGGAAATGAAGAGTGAATTCGAGATGACTGATCTGGGTTTGTTGCACTATTATGTTGGTCTTGAAGTAACACAAAATAGTGATAGAATTTTCATTCCACAAGAAAAATATGCAAATGATATTTTGAAAAGGTTCAAGATGGTAAATAGCAAACCAACAATTACACCTATTGCCATGGGTGTGAAGTTGAGCAAAAATGATGAAAGCAAAAAGGTAGATTCTACTTTGTATAAAAGTTTGGTTGATAGTTTAATGTACTTAACTACAACAAGACCAGATATCATGTATGCAGTAGGCTTGATAAGCAGGTTCATGGGGGATCCACATGATACTCATCTGCAAGCAGGTAAAAGAATACTAAGGTATGTGAAAGGGACTACAAATCATGGAATTTTTTATGAAAAGAAGGGTGTTCTAAGGTTAACTGGTTATACAGATAGTGATTGGGCTGGAAATCAAGATGATAGGAAAAGTACTTCTAGGTATGCTTCTAATCTTGGGTCAGGTGTAATTTCATGGTCTTCAAAGAAACAACTCATTGTTGCATTGTCCTCAGCAGAAGCAGAATATGTGGCAGCCACTTCAGTAGGTTGTCAAGCAGTTCGGTTACGAAGGATGCTTGAAGCATTGATGCAGCCCCAAATGCAAGAAACAATTATATTTTGTGATAATCAATCAGCCATTGCACTTTCTAAAAATTTAGTCTTTCATGGACGAAGCAAGCACATAGACATCAAATTTCATTTCATCAGAGAGTTGGTTAAAAATAATGAAATCAAACTTTTTTATTGTAGGTTCAAAGATTAGGTTGCTGACATTTTGACAAAACCTTTGAAAGAAGAAGATTTCAATGGACTGAAGAATCTTTTAGGGATGAGAAGCTGTCCCACAAATCAAATTTTTGGGAGGATGTTAAAATAAGAAAAATCAGATTTGTCTTTGTCTGTTGGGAATGTTTCCCAACATTTTCTAGATTATTTCTTTTCTGTTTGGGAAAGTTTCCCATCTTAGCTTTTAGTTTACTTTTCAGTATGTTTTATGTATATATTTCAGTTTTCTTTCAATAAAGTTGGATGAAGACATTTTTGCAGCAAGCATATCAAATTTCTTCTCTGTCTCTCTTGTTTTAAGTTATATATTTTTTTTCTGGTTTATTTTATGTGTACTGGTATTTGTTGTTAGTTTAATCTTTTCTAACATATGAGAATATTCATTATACAAAAGCAATACATGTAGATATTTAAAGAGTCGAATTCAATTATAATATTGGTAAGAGTTGTGTAGAATGAACATTTTTTTGTTTTGATTTTTCTATTCATTTATTTTTTAGATATTTTATCCTTGGGATTATAATGGAGTATTTAATAATATGAAAAGTAAAATATATCTTTAGTATGAAGGTTAGAGAATAATTATATTAATATTTTTTTCATAGGTATTGGGGATAAAGTGTGAAATGGATCAGCGTTATTATTAAGGGATGGAAAATTGGGTAAAAAATATTAAATTTATAATCCTTCATATTTTAATGGAGTATTTAATAATGGAAAAAATAAAATATATCTCTAGGTATGAAGGGTTTAGAAAGTAATTATATTAATATTTTTTTGTAGGTATTGGGGATAAAGTGTAAAATGGATCAGGGGTTATTTTAAAGGGATGGAAAGTTGGGGAAAAAATAATAAATTTAGCATTCATGATTCCAAGAAGAGGGATTGGTAATGTTATTTATATAGGGATTATATACATATTTATTTATTCTTATGTGGATGAAATGATGAAAAGTGTTTGTACACCACACAAGAGATACATGCTTGATTAAAAAATACATAGATTTGATCTATATGTACACATTGTAGGATAATTTTATAAGGTAAATGTGAAATGACAACTATGTATTTGATCTATGTACACTTATAAAAGTGTTTTTATACCACCTAAGGGGGTGCCGTACAACATATTTAGAAAAACAACCTTTACTTTTTTTCACCATTTTATTATTTTTGGAAATTAATAGACATTCTTTAAATGATTGCAACATAATAGAACTAAAGAGAATTTTTTACTTTTTGAGTAGATAATTTCTAGTTTCTTGATCTCCACATGTAAATGAAGTCAAACATGACCACATGTTCACATCAAATAGTTGCTTTTTAAGTTATATATTTTACTTTAGGGATCAATGTCAAATTATTATAATATAAAAATACTTTTAATATATTTTATTTTATTTATCTCATATGGAAATTTATTTAAGACTTTTCATTTCGATATGGTGTGATAGTGGTGGTAATGAAATGTTTCAGTTGCATATGTCATAATTTAACTAGAAATAGTTATACAAAAATGTCATTAAAGAATAGGCACCCAAGATCTATATATATATAAGAATTGTGTGTTAGAAGGGATAATAAAAAATAAGATGTGGTGGTAGAAATGAAATTAGGAGTATTATTTAAGACACTATAATCATAAGTTATATAGAATAAGTTTAATAAGAAAATGGTCCACGATATTGTCTTAATGTCTAATTGGAAAGATTATAGTATAAACTAAACCTTGTCCTAACCATTTAACCAAGTTAGTCAATATGGATAGAATCCAACTTGGATCATGCCATTTTCCACTATATGTCTTAATATCTAATTTCAAAGATTATAGTACACAAGTTAAGTGAACTAAACCTTGACCTAACCATTTAACTAATTTATTCCATATGGTTATAACCTAACTTGGATCATGTCATTTTCCATGATAATGCCTTATGTCTAATTTGAAAGATTATAGTATAAAAGTTAAATGAACTAAACCTTGTCCTAATCATTTAACCAATTCCATATGATCAGAACCCAACTTGGATCATACCATTTTCCCTACTAAGACATAATTTTGTTTGTGTGATCTTGTTTCTCCCTACATAAAAAATTATAATCATGCCTAATAGCCTATGCATAAACTTTTAATTTCTGACCTAGGATTACATACTTGTAGACAAATCTTAGGATGTTCTAATACTATCAAGAAGAATCTTTCAAGAAATTATCTAAGCAGTATCACAAGAGAAATTCAATAGCATTTCAAATTAAAATTATAGACATAAAAAGGATATTTGAACTACTTGTGAAAATTTCTCAAAATAAAACTCGCAAAATGTGGAGGCATGTGGAGGCATGGCCAACGCACATGAACTATTTCTCAAAGTGTTATAAAGAAATGTGATCTAATAAAATGATGTGATTGTAGGATATGCACAAAATAGTTTATTATTTTTTTAATTAAAAATATATTTACTCATTCGTGCAGACTTAATTCCAATGGTCTTGTCCATGCCAAGAAATAGATTGGCCATCTTTCAGTCCTTATAGCTCCTTCAATGAGGCGGATGTCATCGTCGCCACGTTGCATAAAGAAATGTACACAATATCACACCTCATCCCACACATCAAGAAGCGGTGACGCCATCCATGCCCCCAAGAATCCAGCCTATTTAACCACTTCTCAATAACTTTACCTTTCATTCTTCACAAGCTTCTGGCCTCCCTTTCATCAGCTCCCTTAGTAGCTTAATAATGGTGACATGGGAGACAAACCCACGCGTCCTCCTCCTATCTATGGTAGGGGAACCCACTTCTCTAGGTGTGGTAAATACACTATATATGAAGGAAATCTTTGAAATCGACTGGAACAATGTGGAGTTTACAGTTCGATGTGTACTGGGTTACTACCTCTTTCAGTCTGTAGATAAGCAAGTGAGGGGGTCAGAGATTGCTTCGACGTTTATCTCGAATCTATTTGATAGCTTGTAGGATTATGAATATGTCCAGGCCATAGGCTTTAGTTTAGTTCACTCTTCCTTTCTTAGTTCAGAACAGTGGAGAATAGAGATGGAGGATTATGATTTCCAAGAGGGATCAACTCCTATTAGAGAAATCTTCGATAGATACCTTCTATAGACTTCTCAGCATGCAGCCTATGTCTATAACGCCATGCAGAGGGAACTCTGGGTTGACTACTATAACGTGCTCAACAGAGCTCTCAATACGTATCACTTCTAATTTTTGGAGGGGATGACTGACAGGGTTAAGGAAGTTTTCATAGTGGTGAGATTCCTCTGCTACCATGCTCTAGACCTAGCCCCCAATCCCCCATGTGCTCCAAGAATGCAAGCGTTTTCTCTTCCCTTTGCCATGCCACCTCTAGAACATCAGCATGGCTCTAATTTAGACTAGGTCATCTGGTGTGCCATTGTAATTGGTTTTTTTGTTTTCGTTGTTTTGCTACTTCTCCTCATAGGCAGTTCCCGCCTTTACGTTTGTAAGGTCCAGGCCCTAAAAACCTAGTTTTTGTAATTATGTTCTTTTTAATTTAGTATATGTGTTCCGCCACCTTTCTTTAAAAACATTTACTCTTCAAAAAATTTGTCTTTGTAAGAACAGGCCTAAAAACACTAAAAAGATAGGGCAAAACACAACAGTAATAAACAGAAAAGAGGCAAGGCAAAACAGAGTTGAATAAGCCGGCAAATTATATTCATCTAACATTCATTACATCACATCCAAAACACTGTATATCTAGCAGCAATCCAGATGTTGTATCTAATAGCAATCTGAATACTGTGTCCAATAGCTCTCTACAATCACATATATATAGCTACAAAGTCCTTGAAGACTGGAAGCTTCTAGTTTTCTAGATAATTCTAAAACAACTCTTAGAATGTTCTTTTCTAGAACAGCTCCAGGAATGTTCTAGCTTATAAAAAACTCTAGAAACATTCTATCATTTTCTAGACAATCTTAATCTTTAACATCCCCCCTTAAGATTGGCTAGAATAATATAAAGAGAATACAAATAAGAGGGGAAATACAAATGAGAGGGGAACATTATACTACTATCCCCCCTTAATGTTCACCTCTAGCATACCAAGCATTCTTCTATCATATTCCTCTTTCATGGTTTGATCCCATTCTTTCTTCCCTCTAGCTTGCTTATATGAGATTGAATCTTTGAGCCTTGCCTATATATTTCTTCAACACTCATTATCTTTTGTCTAGTTGAAAATTCATCTTCATCATCACTACCAATAATACCTCTAGCTTGTTCCAACTTGCATTTCCAACAATATAATAGCCCTGCAAACAAAAGTCACTCTACCAATATACTAGCCATGAAAATAAATCACTCCAACAATATATCTACCTTGCAAACAAATCACTCCAACAATATATTTGCCCTGCAAATAAATCATTCCAACAATATTTCTTGCTAAACCTCTAGCTGAATCTACTTGAACCTGGAAAACATTCCAGAACCTCAAGCTGAACATGGATGAATCTCTAGCTGAACCTCTAGTTGAACCTCTTGTTGAACCTCTTAATGGTCCTCTAGTTGAACCCTCAGCATTACCTGAGGGGATTTGAACCCATGACCCGATTCTAATACCATGTAAGAATAGGCCCAAAAACACTAAAAAGATAGGGCAAAACATAACAACAATAAACAAAAAAAAGGCAAGACAAAACAGAGTTGAATAACCCAGCAAATTATATTCATCTAACATTCATTACATCACATCCAAAACACTGTATATCTAGCACTAATCTAGATGTTGTATCTAATAGCAATCTGAATGCTGTGTCCAATAGCTCTCTACAATCACATTTATATAGCTACAAAGTCCTTGAAGCCTGGAAGCTTCTAGTTTTCTAGATAATTCTAAAACAACTCATAGAATGTTCTTTTTCTAGAACAGCTCCAGGAATGTTCTATCTTATAGAAAACTCTAGAAACATTCTATCATTTTCTAGAGAATCTTAATCTTTAACAATCTTTTATTATTAATAAACTCACAAATTATAATGGAAGTTGCCATTATTATTGAGTTTTAAAAAAATAGAATGAAAAACATGAATGCATAGACTTGTAGATTCACACTTGGGAAATATATTTTGAATTTGAGAGATTTAATTTACATGAACCTTTGGGAGCCAATAAGCCCTTTAATGTATTAAAAAAACCTATAAATATGATTAGCATAGCTTCTATTTGGTTTTGATACAATATTAGAAACCAAAGAAATGTATCATAGTCTATCCTATTAAGTTTCCATTTTGTTAATGTAAAGAAACTATGATGCATATTTTTTGGAATGCCTGTTTGTCAAAAAATAATGGTTTGTTGTGTTTAAAAATCTGCTTGCTATCTTTGAACATCAATCAAATTTGAAAGATGCTTTATTAAGATTTGGTTTACATAATAACATGATAGTCAATAGTCGATTATGTGAGACAAAGCATTTTATTTCATTTATAGAAGACTAGATGTATAGTAGTATTTTCTAAGATCAAAAGTTTCATTTTTGTAGTTACAAGGATTATCCAAAAATATGTGAAGATTGTCTACCAATGTAATCAAATCAAATCGCAAATTTAACAACTCCTAAACAAGAGTGCCTTGAACATAGATCAAATAGGAAGAATTTTGAGATGGATGGAGTGATTGGAAGTGTGGATAGGATTTGTTTTGATAGATAAGGAGTTTAGGATTGCTTTTTAATGACCAGTTTTGATTAGTCCCTTTCAACAAATTGTGGAAAAAGGATACTTGTAAAGTGTAATTTATTGATGTGCCTAGGGGATCTATTGTGTTGCAAGGTGTATTTAAGGTAATATGGAGATTAAATTATATTTCTTTGAGCTGCTAAAGGATAATTTTTTGTACTCAAGGAAAATACAAATATTTTTCAATCCAAGAGATAACTTGTTTTCAGTTGGTTTCTTTAGTCTTTTTGGTGTTTTTACACTTGTGATGGTTTTTGGATGAACTTATTTGCATTCAGAGTGTTCATTCAACCTCAATGGTTGAGAGGTGGGATTTTTGGTTGTAAAGACCTTACTTGATCATTAACTAAATTATCTCAAAACTTTACCACTATTTTTTTGTTTAATTTGGTGATAATTTATATGAATTCTCAAGCAAGATATTAAATGGATTTGTTCATATAGAATAGACAACTTATCTATTTAAATGGGATAGGCAATACTAACATGAAACATTAAATCATTTTTCTTCTCCTTATGAGATAATAAAAAAACACATATATGTTCACAAGATAATTGTTCGTACTCATTGCTAATCAATTGGAATTCAAAAACCTCAAACATCTCTATGCAATAATTAATTATGCAACTAATTAAATTCAAATAGGCAATAACTTTCTAAACAATCACTGTATGATCAACTTAATCACTTATTCCCACACTACCCTTGATGTTGTAAACTATACCTCATAAAGAGTCTATCCATTAAAGTTGATCTTATTGTAGTTAACATTGCAATTTTTCTCCAATGAAACAATACACAGATGGAGGTTCTACATTTTACTTTACTAGAATCTAAGGTTATCAAATCTATATCTACTCATCTAGTAATACAATATTAAAATCAATTATGTAATCACAAGATTTATGACAAGATTCCCTTCCATCTATATAAATTCAATAAGAATGAATGAATTCCCAATTAAGAGATTAGCTCCATGGCTTCACTTAGTTTCTTTGTTTTATATCTAAGAATCTTCTATAATTACTTCTCAACAAGTTTCATTCTAAAAATGTCTAATGAAAATTAAAGGCTAATAAAATCTAGTTGAAACCAATTATTTAATGATAAAGGTCATTATTGCCTAACCATATATGTTTAATCGTTTGTTTAAGCATTACACTTGCAACAATGGAAATAGACCATATATAAATTTGGACACAAATAATAATAAAACGATAAAATAATAGGCATTTCTTTATCATGTCAAAGGATATAGCTTGCCAACTTGATTGGATTTAACCTAACAAAATGATAAGAATATTTAAACTCTATATATGATGTAAAGGTTTGATTCCACAATTGATATTTCAAGAGATAATAAGATATTAAGCACTATAATTGTGGTAACATCAATTTTATTTGATTGGTCTTAGGTTTTGTAACATTTCCTTAGTCGCGATACCATATCGGAGCTTTAGCATATTCAAAGTATTCTTCCACTTTTCTTGATAAGTTTTATTTGTTATGTCATCTTATAAGGATATTTTCAAGGCTATAGAATCATTCTTAAAAATTATTTTCATAAAATTATTAATGACATTCCCTAATCATTTTTGACAAGGAGTTCTTATTCTCAACCCTTTAGGGACTATAATTGTATTATGCTTTATAATAGAGAAGAATGTTATTCTAAAATATGAGAATATTATTATTAGCAAAAGGAAGTATACATAACACAAACCAAACATTCATTTTTATTGTTTATAGACCATACATAATACATCTATTATAATTCTTTCATATTTCATTTCACCGTTTACAATGGTTTAATAATTTATTCAACTAATAGTATAGTCATTATCATTGCACAAATACATTTATGTCTTTACAATGTCACCATCAAGTATTACAATCTAACTATGCCCTTAAAATTACAGTCACATACATTATAAGCCTTAATCAACATAGTAACCTCCTAGTAAGTTCCCAATCTTAAAATACAACCCTAATTTCTTTAGTGCAATTCTAATTATGATACAACATTCATTTTTCTCAAATAATAAGATTCTTATCTGCGTATACTAATCTTGACTACTTGCACACCAAGATAATTCCATTATATTCTAATCTAGAAAACATCAATGTAAGGGAAAAATATATATGTTCTAATTTAATCTTATATGCAAAGAAAAACAAGGAGATTAGTTCAGACTTTTCAGTAGATTCAAAATTCTAGTTTACAACAGTGATAAGAGTATTTTGGGTTTTTACACTTATTTTCATCTCATACAATCTTAGCTGTAAAAATACAAGTCGTGTCACCAGAAGTTTTATCATTTAGTATTTAATAACATAAATGCAACACTAAATGAATAAGATGCAAGATCACGATAAGTTATAAAATACAGTTATGTTAGTGACCATTATCTACATTGGAATGGGAGTTTTGAAGAACCTAATGGCAAGGGGAATTTTGTTAGATATTATAGTCAGAATGCTCATGCAAGATGTGAAAGTTATAGAAAAATCAGATGAACTGTTTGACAGAATGTCTCAAAGAGATGAAATCCCATGGAATGTTATGATTTCAGGATAGAAATTAAACAACTTATTAATATGATATATTTAAACATCATTCATTACATATTTCAGGAAGACAATATTTATCTAAGCTACATTTGATATACATTAATGAATACATTAGATAATAAGTGTATGAAGGGGTAAAGCTAATCTTAATTTCTGTAGTATAAAGAGGGGACAAAATGTCAATGGCAGATGTAACGCTATATTCCACAAACTTTTACCAACATTATATGCTGAAATGGAAGTTTAGGAACCAGTGATGATGATCTATTAGATATTATCAAATAAGAGAATATCATCAGATGTTGTAATTGCAATTTCCTTGGTAGACAAATATGCAGAAGGTAGAGTGCATGGACTTTTGACAGATTTGTTAATAAATTGAAGCAGATTTAACTACCAAAAACAATGATAAAAATAGAGATAACAAGAAACACACAATTGTACATAGGCAAATAGATTTATATGGTTCACCAATATTGGTTACATCCATGGGAAGAGTAGGGTATATCTCTTATTATTTACAACAGAAATTACAATGTTTCATCAATCAATACAAGTAATTAAATCCCAATTTTATATTGCACTTTTAAGGGCAAATGAAGAGTCTGAAGAACATGGAAGTAGGAAAGTCAATGATGGTTGGACTTCAGAACCAAACAATCTCCCACTTGAAGTACAATCCATGGTGCCATGTACAGAGATGTCACCCGCTTTTCTAATCTCATTGTCACTTGATTACGAGACCAAGAGAAGCTCTGCAGAACTCTAGCTTATATTTTGGAATAGCCTTCATAAACGCATCTATAGGATTCATGTTGGTATGAATATTCTCCAAATTCAGCTTGCCTTGTTCAATAATACTTCGGATAAAATGATATAGAATCTCAATGTTCTTTGTTTGTTTATGAAAAGTGTCATTTTATGCCAAATGTATTGCATTGTTGTTGTCACTATACAACATAAAATTGTGTTGTCTGCTGCCCAAATCTGATAATAATTGCTGCAACCACAATATCTCCTTAGCTCCTTTAGTGATGGCAATCTATTAAGCTTTCATAGTGGAGAGAGCTACCACTTTTTACAATTTAGAGACCCAACTGATTTCTGCCCCTACAAATATGTTACACATATCCAATGGTAGATCACTTTTTGTCCATGTCATCGGCCATGTTGGAGTGAACATGTTCTTTTAGTTATGGATCTTGTCCTCTATACCTCAAAACATAATGTGATGTGCCCTTAAGGTATCTTAGAATCCACTTTACAAGCTTCCAGTGAGTCTTACTTGGATTAACTCATATATCTGCTAACTACTCCCACTATATGAGCAGTGTTGGGTCTTGTGTAGATCATCACGTACATAAGGCTCCCAATAGTAGAGGAGTAAGGCACTCCTTCCATGTACTCTTTTTCTTCTTTTGTCTTAGGACACATCCTAGAGGATAACTAAAAATGAGGTGTGCTTACTGCTTTAGCACTCCTCATGCTAAATTTACCCAAAACCTTCTCAATGCACTTTTCTTGTGACAATTTCAATTCTCTTTTCTACCTATTTGTGATGATAGTCATTCCAAGGATTTTCTTGGCAGCCCCCAAATCCTTCATAGAAAATTTGTTAGTCAATTGTTGTTTCAACTTCCTAACAACAACCATGCTAGTTGTTATACTAGAAAGGAAGATACATCATTCGGCCAAGTAGAAGATGCTGCTAGGATCTTCAATAAGGGTTCCTAGAGCATGCCATGGTATACTGGTGAAGTCTGAATGAGCTCCCAAAGAGAAATATTAGTAGGAGTAGCATGAAGTTACTCTACAAATGGGCATTGTAGATAGAATATGTAAAGAAGTTGGGAGGGAATACAAAGGTAGTCTATTCATAGAAAATATTCATGAAATAAGAAGAAGATAATGGGGAGGCCCTGACACATTTAATCTGATGGATTTCACAATATTTGTTAAGTTCCATAATTTTTAGTTTCGTAGGTTCTTGTGTAGAGCCAGAAATAGAATTTTGTTAATCATTTATTGAGAAGGAATTTGTTTTGGTTTAGAAGAGGAAGAAGTGACATAGATGAAGTCATCAAGGGCTTCATCAGGCATATCAAAGTCTTCACTACTAAAAGGATTAGTTGCTTGCATGCTACTAATGACATATTTTGTGACCATTCTGCATTTATTCCACTTTTATGAGTAGATCTCCCATTTCATTTATGTTTTTATTCTCTGGTACCTTCTCCCCTTTTAGCTCACTAAGGCATGTCCTTGTTGGTGACCTTTAATGTGTGGATTAATTCTCCATCACTTCTATTAATTCGGTGGCCTTTTGTTCTCAACCTCATCTTGCCTTCTCTATCCTCTCGATTCTGTCATCTGTACTCCCCACTTCTGCCCTTCTTTGACCATTAAATCTATTATCAAGAATCACTAGGTTCACCTCCAATCCCAGGTATGGAAACCACTAGAGGTTGGAACATATGATTCATCAAAGTTATCTCATGCGTTTGATATCAACTGCCCCATGTCAAATTTTCCATCAGATGTGTTTTTGGTGACTCTCTATTACTTGAATGTCCCTAGATTCTACTCTTCTTGGAGGTGGCGTCTATATTTTTTCCCAACATCATGGATCTGGTCCAAGACACAGATTTCATTGAGATGTTGGCTTTCAGATATATTCATGAATATTTAGTCACTGCAAACAAGTTGAAGTCTACACTAGAGAACTAAGACATGTATGCAGATGAGGCTCTGCTTGGTGGTCTATTCAAACCGAATCTACTCCACAACTCTCCTATGACTTCTTGCATTTACCACGCCCTTCAGAAGGGCATGAGAAGTAGGTGCATAAATACCCTCAACACAATGCTAGGCATGCACAGGTTTCAATTACCTCTGACATTGGATATCAAAAGGAAAGAGGTCTTCCGTGCCATCCACGTCCTGCATCTTCACACACTAGATCAGGCACCACGCCCCCATCCGTAGCCAAATCAACTCTACCTATTGCCTTGCCTCCACCGATCGACGATAACTCCTCCATCTCCCACCACCTAGGTTAATGCAAAACGTTTATACATTTTTAAGCCTATGGCCATAGCATTAATATTTGATACTTTGTCATTTTGCGGTAGTCGTTCATTGAATAGTTTGTATATTTTATCATTTTGGGGCCACTAGCCATTTAATGGTTAGCAGTCCTTTTTGAAATGTATGCACTCCTAGGGGTCGTTGTACCCACTTCGGCCTACTAGGGTCCATAAATTTTGTATCTCAATCTACATATCTCCATCTTAGTTTAATAATATTATGTATAGGTGTTCTATTCATTTTATTAAAAAAAGACTTCCATTGTAAGTGTATCATAATCTTCTATTGATTCAATAATACATTGTGCAGTTTTTTGATTGTGGGGTTTTTCTCCCAAAAGAGTTTTTTCCATGTAAATCACTATGTTATGGTTTATTGCTTAATGTTGATTTATGTGTGTTTCTCTCTTTTTGTAATAAGTTTAGTTCAGTTTTTAAGTTTTCTACATAACACTCCTCTCATAAACTAGCGTAGGAAGCTATTTCCTCATACCTTGTTTCCTTACAAAAACTTGCTCTACATCCAAATGGATCATTTGAGCTTTTCAAAGATCACATTTATCTCCTTTCCATTCCAAACATCCATGATTCTACAGTTTTTGAGATCAGACCAAATGATTTTATCAAGAACTTTATTACATGTCTATATAAATAAAATGTGATGAGTGCACCTGTATTACATAAATCAACATCAATTAAAATCTAACAATAAATCAATACATTAATTTGATTGAGTTTAATGACACAGTTCTTCAGAAATTGAAACCAAAAGTTCAATTTTATTGATTTCAATAAATTGATTTTTTTTTTTTTTTACAATTTATATTATGTCAAATGTCAATTGAAAGGCAGTTAAATGACCAGAGTCAGGGGTGACTGTCAAATTCCAGGCCTGAATGTCTAACTTACTAAAAAAACCACAATATATATTTGTCACGAGTATAATCTTTATTCTCATTGTATATTTATCAGATAATCAAGTACAGATTCCACTTTTGGAGAGCAGGCATGATTTTTAAGTCCTGATAAACGGGACAAACACTAGAGCACAACTCCGGGAGCAGACTTTTCTCTAGTTTAGTCCGTCCATATAACACATCGTCCACCCGAAATTATTCTTCTTGTAAATTCCGGTTATTCATTGTTCTTGTTAATTACTTGTTTATGAACAGTCGTTTTTTATTGGTAATTCCGTCCATATGATAAGCAATACGGTTGAAAGTATATAATAGTTATGATAGATTTCCCCACAGTATTAAATTTGGTATATTCGTTTAAATTTTTTATAAAGCATATGTTTTCGTTGACACTGGTAAGCTAGATTCGGAATAGTATTGTATAGAGGAATACGAAATGGAAGTCCATCCATCGAATTTTAGATTGCTGTGTACGCTTTTGCTAGTGATGGCTTATCTTTTGGAGGGAGGCTGTGCTTTAGGAATTGGCGGGCACAGTCGGATGCCATCAATTCTGAGGAAGAATCGACTGCGTGGTAGTTTTCTGGAGAAGTTATAGAGATCTGGAGTATCAAGTCTAAGTATGGCTTCGTATGAGGCATACAACTATACCCAAGTTATAGACCATTTTGGATACAGGCCAGAGAGCTATCAAACCTTTCCCCAACGATATTTCATAAACAAGTCCAATTGGGGCGGCGCTCAAAACAATTCTCCCATATTTGTATTGTTGGGTGAGGAAGTTGACATCACAAACGACTTAGACGTGGGCATCATGATAGATCAGGCTCCGAACTTCAAAGCTCTCGCTGTCTACATAGAGGTAATACTATAGTTTCTCATTAATTCCGTATCCTATGCGTGTTATGTTACAGAATAAGTTGAGTAGGTTTAGTCATTTTTTTTTTTGCTTTTGCTTTGATAACTATGTATGTTATTAGGACTAATTGTTTTAAGGTATGTAGCACCGTTATTATGGGACGTCAATGCCATTTGGGGGAGAGGAGTGGGCGTATGCAAATGCGAGCACAATGGGTTATTTCACATCCACGCAGGCCTTAGCCGATTATGCGACCGTCATTGTCCATTTGAAGAAAACATTAAACGCCGAAAATTGTCCGGTCGTAGTGTTTGGTGGATCCTATGGTGGAAGTAAGTAGGATTTCTTTCACATGAACCAATATTCTCTGTTGGAAGTATGTAGGATTAAATGATATTCTCTGTTGGAAGTGGGTGGGATTCAATCATTGAAATGGTATTGTGCAGTGCTAGCTGCATGGTTTCGGCTCAAGTATCCGCACCTAACAATCGGCGCCCTCGCATCATCTGCACCTCTCCTTTACTTCGACGACATCACTCCCACTTATGGTTATGGTAGCGTTGTCACCAACGATTTCAGAGTATGTTCTGTTAAAATAGGAAAATCAGATTTGGTTTTGTTTGTTGGGAATGTTTCCCAAACACTTTTCTACATTCTTTTTTTCTGTTTGGGAAAGTTTCCCATCTTTGCTTTTAGTTTATATTTTAGTATGTTTTATGTATATATTTCAATTTCTTTTTAATAAAGAATGTTGAAGACATTTTGTAGCAAGTATATCAAACTTTCTCCTCTTCTCTCTCTATTTTAAATTATATTTATTTTTTTCTATTTTTTTTGCTGTGTACTGGCATTTGTTTTTAGTTTAATTTTTTCTAACATATGGTATCAGAGCCAAGTTCGAAATCACAATGAATGCTAACAATACACAGCTGCAAATTCCTAAATTTAATAGCAAAAATTATAATTTTTGGAGTTTTCAAATGAAGATTTTGTTCAGGTCACAGGAGTTATGGGATCTCCTTGCACAATCATTTCAAGGTACAGAAAAAGTAAGAACAGTTCGCCTTCAAATGCTTAGAAGAGATTTTAAAATCTTACAAATGTCAGATTCATAAAGTTTAGGAGATTTCTTTACTCGTACAATGGGTATAGTTAATCAGATGAAATCAAATGGTGAGATTGTGACTAGTCAGAAAATTGTTGAAAAAATTCTAAGAAGTTTGCCTGAAAAATATGATCCTGCAGTTATAGCTATTGAAGAATCAAAAGATCTAACATCTTTATCTGTAGATGAGCTTATGGGTTCATTGTACACACATGAGCATAGAATAAATAAATCAACAAAGGAGCCACTTGAGAAAGCTTTAAAGAGCAAGGTATCTTTGAAAGAAAAAGAAACAACACCAGAATCATCTTCAGCACAAAGAGGAAGAGGTAGAAATTCAAGAGGAAGAGGAGGACGTTTTCAATAAAGAGGCAGAGGTCAAAGAGGCAATAGAAGTGATGAAGAACATTGTGGTTACATTCAAGCAAGAGGTAGAGGCAGAGCAAATTTTCAGCACAAAGGTAGAGGTTTTCAGAGGTATGATAAATCATCTATTCAATGTTATTACTATCAAAAGTATGGACATTTTGCATCTGAATGTAGGAAAAAGATTGCAGATGAAAATAAACAAGAAGCCCAATATGCAAATGAAGGTGAAGGGCAGGAAGGATATGTCTTGCTAACATGTAGCACAAAGGAGGAAGTAAATGATGACAAATGGTATGTTGACAGTGGGTGCAATAATCATATGACAGGACACAAAGAGATATTTCAGAATTTGGATGAGTCCATCAAATCTGAAGTCAAGATGGGAAATAATACAATTGCACCAGTCATGGGGAAAAAGAGGATATTAATCACAACAAGACAAGGTGAGAAAAAATATATTGGTGATGTGTTTTATGTACCAGGCTTAAAGCATAACTTGTTAAGTGTAGGTCAACTTGTGCAAAAAGGCCACACTATCAAATTTGAAAATGGTTCATGCATTATTGTTGATGGTAAAAACAAGCTGATAACCAAAATACCCATGATTGCTAATAAGATGTTTTCCCTTAGTATCAGAAACAATATGCATTTAAGTTTCAGTGCTGTTGTAAAAGACACACAGTGGTTATGGCATTTCAGGTTTAGTTATTTGAATTTTGGTGGACTAAATCTTTTGCATAAAAAGAACATGGTAACAGGTTTACCATTTATCCAAAGACCAGATGAAGAATGTGAAGGTTGTATTGTTGGAAAGCACCATAGAGAACCCTTTCCAGTAAGGGATTCTTGGAGAGCTTCAGAGCCATTAGAGCTAGTTCACTCAGATCTATGTGGACCAATTGAGGTTGCTTCATTATCTGGTATGAGATATTTTTTGACATTTATTGATGACTATAGTAGGAAACTCTGGGTGTACCCTTTGAAAAATAAATCTGATACTTTCAAGAAATTCAGAGAATTTAAAGAATTAGTTGAGAAGCAATGTGGTTATTTTTTCAAAATTTTAAGGATTGATAGGGGTGGAGAGTATATTTCACATGATTTTCAGAATTATTGTATTGAAAAGGGCATAAAAAGGCAGCTAACAACAAGGTATACACCTCAGCAAAATGGTGTAGTTGAGAGAAAAAATAGAACAATTTTAAATATGGTAAAGAGTATGCTTAATGCTAAGAATTTACCTAAAGTTTTTTGGGCAGAAGCAGTTTGTTGTGCAAGTTATATTTTGAATAGATGTCCTACAAACTTAGTTTGGGGCATGACACCAGAAGAAGCATGGGGAGGATACAAACCCCGGGTAGATCATTTAAGAATTTTTGGTTGTATTGCTTATTCTCATGTTCTAGATGCACTTAGAAAGAAATTGGATGATAAGGCAGAAAAATGTATCTTTGTTGGATACAGTGAAAAATTCAAAGCATACAGGTTGTACAATCCAGAGACAAATAAATTGGTGATAAGTAGAGATGCAAAGTTTATTGAAGATCAGGAGTGGTGTTGGAAATTGGAAGAGAAAAATCAACAAGTTAACATTGAAGATGAAGTTGCAAATCAAAAACAAAATTCAGTTGTTAACACAAAAGCCAGTAGTTGTAGCATTCAACAATCTGCATTAAGAAGAAGCTCTTCTTCATCAGAAGGCAGTCTTTCTCCACCAAGTCATAGACATGTTTCATCAAGTAGTTCTTCATCATCCACCTCAGAATCTCCAAAAAGGTGGCAGAAATCAAGGAGTTTGTCTGACATATATCAAGACACAACAAAGGTAAATGAAAATATTTGTCATTTTGCATTTTTTGCTGATAGTGATCCTGTTACATTTGAAGAAGCTATAAATGATGATAAATGGATTAAAACTATGAATGAAGAAATTGCAGCTATAGAAAAGAATCAAACTTGGGAAATTGCAGATCTCCCTGAGCATAAGAAGCCAATTGAAGTAAAGTGGGTGTATAAAACAAAGTACAATGAGAAAGGTAAAGTGAATAAATACAAGGCCAGGTTGGTAGTGAAGGGCTACAAACAAAAATCAGGTATTGATTATAATGAAGTTTTCGCACCTGTTGCTAGAATAGATACTATTCGCATGATTTTAGCTCTTTCAGTACAAAAGGGTTGGAAAGTTTTTCATATGGATGTAAAATCAGCATTCTTGAATGGTGTATTGGAGGAAGAAATTTACATTGAGCAACCACCTGGTTTTGAGATTAAAAGTCAGAAAGGTAAAGTACTCAAACTAAAGAAAGCTTTGTATGGTTTAAAGCAAGCACCTAGAGTTTGGTATGAAAGGATTGAATCATATTTTTTTTAAAATGGTTTTGAAAAATGCCCTTATGAGCCCACCTTATGCATAAAACAAAATCAGCAAGAAGATGTTATGATAGTTTGTATTTATGTTGATGATTTACTTTATACTGGGAATAATGAAAACATGCTTAAAAAATTTTCAGTGGCAATGAAGAGTGAATTTGAGATGACTAATCTTGGTTTGTTGCACTATTATCTTGGTCTTGAAGTAACACAAAATAGTGATGGGATTTTCATTTCACAAGAAAAATATGCAAATGATATTTTGAAAAGGTTCAAGATGGAAAATAGCAAACCAGTAATTACACCTATTGCCATGGGTGTGAAGTTGAGCAAAAATGATGAAAGCAAAAAGGTAGATTCTACTTTGTATAAAAGTTTGGTTGGAAGTTTAATGTACTTAACTGCAACAAGACTAGATATCATGTATACAGTAAGTTTGATAAACAGGTTCATGGAGGATCCACATGATACTCATCTACAAGTAGGTAAAAGAATACTAAGGTATGTGAAAGAGACTGCAAATCATGGAATTTTTTATGAAAAGAAGGGTGTTTTGAGGTTAACTGGTTATACAGATAGTGATTGGGCTGGAAATCAAGATGATAGGAAAAGTACTTCTGGGTATGCTTTTAATCTTGGGTCAGGTCTAATTTCATGGTCTTCAAAGAAACAACCCATTGTTGCATTGTCCTCAGCAGAAGCAGAATATGTCGCAGCCACTTCAGCAGGTTGTCAAACAATTTGGTTACGAAGGATGCTTGAAGCATTGATGCAGCCCCAAATGGAAGAAACAATTATATTTTGTAATAATCAATCAGCTATTGCACTTTCTAAAAATCCAGTCTTTCATGGAAGAAGCAAGCACATAGACATCAAATTTCATTTCATCAGAGAGCTGGTTAAAAATAATGAAATCAAACTTTATTATTGCAGGTCCAAAGATCAGGTTGCTGACATTTTCACAAAACCTCTAAAGGAAGAAGATTTCAATAGATTGAAGAATCTTTTAGGGATGAGAAGCTATCCCACAAATCAGAGTTTAGGGAGGATGTTAAAATAGGAAAATCAAATTTGGTTTTGTTTGTTGGGAATGTTTCCCAAACACTTTTCTACATTCCTTTTTTCTGTTTGGGAAAGTTTCCCATCTTTGCTTTTAGTTTACATTTTAGTATGTTTTATGTATATATCTCAATTTCTTTTCAATAAAAAATGTTGAAGACATTTTGCAGCAAGTATATCAAATTTTCTCCTCTTCTCTCTCTATTTTAAATTATATTTATTTTTTTCTAGTTTTTTTGCTGTGTACTGGTATTTATTTTTAGTCTAATTTTTTCTAACATGTTCATTCATCTCTTTCAACTTAATCTCACTCTTATTATCATTAAATTTGACTTCTGAGTATATGGCGTAGAACGCAAGCGACATCTGCTACAGAAGAATTAATGAATCGTGGGATATGATGGACAAAATCGCGTCTAGCCCTCAAGGCTTGCTAAACCTAAGCAAACTATTCAACACTTGCGAGTAAGTAATAACAACGCACTCTTCACACCATGAATTAAGCATACCGGTAATCAAAATATCCTGACCGGGTATTCCTGCCGCAGAAATATTACGGATACGGGCGCCCTTTTCGATGTGCTTGAATCAATGTACAAGAGCACAGCACAGTATAATTTCAAACGAGTTGAAGGAGTAAATACGCTACCCAAACCTTCGCGCCATACCAATTTTATTGCTTATTAACTTAGTTCTATTACGTAACCTGTGAGCTGTGCTTACTGCAGATCTGCCACGTCATCAATAGCCTACCTGGAGATGCAGACACTGTTAGCAGAATAGCTGCTGCAGCAAATTTCCGATACGAAGACCAATGCTTGGATTTGAGTCCATTCAATTATCCCGGATGGGACTGGCAGGTCTCTGAGAATTCTTTCTTTTATTAGAACGAAATGAAATTAGGCTGCCCGTCTAACAGCTTTTCTTAATCCGCAGACTTGCACTGAAATGGTGTTTCCAATAAGCAATCCTCCTGGCACGACAATGTTACCGCCCTCGGTCTTTGATATCAAGTCGTATTCCAGGGAATGCTACCTTAAATACGGAGTCCTGCCACGCCAACACTGGGCTACAACTGAATTCGGAGGACACGTATGTAAATTTTAATCCGCTATCCAATTTTGTTGGAAAATGTTACAGTCAAGCTACATCTTATTCAAATTTTAATTACAGTTAAACAGACAGGACAATTTCGTTCAGGATTGATTTTTATTAAGATAGCCTTGGTTATAATTAACGTGCAGGACATAAAAAGAGTGTTGAAAGATTTTGGTAGCAATATCATTTTCTCCAATGGGTTAAGAGATCCATGGAGCAGTGGAGGGTATGCGAATCTTCTCTTTAGATTTCATGCCCATTAATCTTTGTATTAATTTTTACTTCGTTGGTAATCTACTTAATTGGGCATGTTGTGAATGGAATTTTCAGTGTGTTGGAGAATATTTCTGAAAGCATTGTAGCTATCCACACCGAAGAGGGTAAATTTAGATTTTTTATTTTTATATTTCTTTCCCCATTAAATAGAAATACTATTATCTTATAAGAATTGGATGTCTCGCAGGAACGCATTGTGAAGACATTGCATTACCAAGTGCTACTGACGATCCAGTCTGGCTGAAAGAACAACGACGAAAAGAAATAATGATTATTCAAAAATGGATTAACGATTATAAAAACTAATTTGAATTGTTTGTCCCATCCAAACTGCGTTCTCCATCGAATTAAATCATTTAAAAGTGGTGACTATTGAAGCTCTTTGATGACAATTAAACGTCAACTATAATCATCCATTCTGAATTCGTATCCTTTAGCTGTTTGATATTTTGATATTGTTAGACCCTTGAAAGCTTGTTGGAGCTTTACATTGTAATTGACGTTGCATTTTGTGTATGGTTGACATTCTCATAAAGGCGGCGAACATTTAGACATTAAAAGAGTTCTAAGTATGAGTATTTAAAGGTGTGAATGGATAATTTTATTAGTCGAGTATTGTATATTTATATTTTTAGTTGAAGTTATTGTAGTACTGTGCTGATAAAATTATTCTGCCCAACATATGTGTTTATTCATCATTTGAAAAAACTTCCATTATTATTTTGTATAAAGTTTGTAATACAATAATTTAAAAGATTTTTCGATGATAATATATCAAAAAAAATATTTTTGATGAAATGTATCATTAGTCTATTTAAACATTAAGAAAATGATGATAAGAGCATAATATAGTGATCAATTCACAACGTTGTTGTGGTGGACACCAAGGTTGAAACTCATATTGGGTCACTGAGCTCGTAGGTCATGTGCCTTTGTTGAGATTATAGATTTGAACAAGGTGATAATGCCTTGGGGATTGAGGCCCCTAGTAATGGTCTCGGTGATAAGGTCAATTGGGAAGAGATCCCCTTATAAGTTGTCTCTCTAGTCTAAGATTAGGCTAAAAACCTAAGTTATCAAATCTAAACAATTTAAACATTAAGAAAAAATATTTTCTCTCTAGTATAAATATCAATTTTAAAGTTACTCTACTTTCTTAAAATCCTACTAATTAAAATCATATGGTATTTGTACATAGGAGAAACGATCCTTACACAACTTCATAGAAGATTGTGTCATTTGTTAATATGTAATTAAATTAAATTGTTCTTTCAAAATAGACACAAAATTAAATAGAAATTAACATAATTGTACATATTTCTACATTACAATTTAATAGATTAGATTTTGTGACTAATATGTTATCCCTAAATTAAGGATGTAATAGAGATCAACTTAATATCAATCGATATTAAGTTCATATTATAAATGCGATAAGACACGTGATTGTTTATTCACCTTCAATGTCAAATTACATAGCATTCATTCTCATATACTCTTGAGTAATTAGTTAATGATTTTTCCATAATCCAAAGGGAAAGCATCCAACATGTATTTAAAGTATTTATTAAGAATATTTGAGTGTTATCAGGTGAGAGAAATATTAAAATGCTAACAACATATAGCACCCACAAAACATCATCATTTATGATGGAAAACTAAAATTTTCATTATAATTAACTAATTAGAACTTTAAATAATCAATTTGAGCCATGAATTTTTTAAAGCCCTTTTTTAGGATGAATTTTTCTTGATTTATTTCTAAGTCTACTTATCCATAAGAACTCAAACAAGAACATACAACTCTGTTCTCTAGATCTTATTTTGCATAAAAATTTAATTCATTAAATCTATTGGAATCCATATTTATGTAACAAACATATATTTGTGTATTTGCACAATATTTATGAGAATCATCTTTTATTGTGGGAACAAAAGCATACATCGAGGTACCACATAATAGAGTACTCATACCAAACTAGTAAATGAAAAATGACATCCATACTCTTTGAAAAAAGAAATATTGCCATGTTATATGGAACGCCATATTAGGAATATTGAACATATGGTGGATGACATTTTACAAGAGAATTTTACATAATCTAGTAATTGAAACATATGCCTCTTATATTAGAGACACATCATGTAAAGATATTTCTTTTCCACGCACATTTTGATATAGCATGTAATAATATAATTACAAAAGTCAAACAAACCCTACAAAGAAAAAACTAAATTATAAAACTTAGAGGACAATTACATTCTTTGAAACAAATAGTTTCAAAGGAGATTGAAGATTTCACCACAGTGCAAAGGTACAATAAAAATAAGGAAACATTTGAGTGTATAGCTTCTGGAATCATTGTGTATTGCTTTTTTCCATTGACATTTCAGATCACACTCTATGATCCATCATCAGGACAAAAAGAGGAGAATGAAATAGATAAAATTGCAACTCTCTCTCTTTTTATTAAACATTCTCTGCAATTTTATCTATTTCAATATCCTCTTTTTGTCCTAATGATGGATCATAGAGTGTGACCTGAAATGTCGATAGAAAAAAGTAATACACAGTAATTCCAAAATCTATACACTCATATCATGGACTATGGAAATATCATGTCTACAAGGAAGCATTGGCTAACTTAACTTTTGTCCATGCATGCTCATTTTTAGTTATCTTTAGGCTATCAAACAATACATTTCATTCATTCAAAATAATTTGAATTATTTATATTCAAAATAATTTGAAAGAATTCATTGATCTATTTGATGAGAGTATTTCATGCTTGGATAAATAATTCCACACTATGTAGTATTTCTTATCTAGCAATTTTTACCTACTCATAGTTAAATTTCAATCTTTTCTACAAAATGTTTGTAGGTACATTCTCCTTCTCCACTATAGAATACAAAATTTTAGTGGTTGAATCAAAGATATCCAAATCTCTAAAATTGTAACACCCTTCATGAAAAAAAAAGCCTTTTTTGTTGGCACAATAGTCATAGTAACAATGGTATTACATTATTAAATTTGCATTTATAGGTTAGTTTATGCATATTAAATAAATGTTAGTAAATAAAGCAATAGTTAGTTTGTGGAAGTTACATTCCCATATGGAGGTTATGTAGGTAGTTATCAAATAGTTAAAGGGAAGAGGCTTTTATAAATCCAATGTAATGCAATGTGAAAATTATCCAAAGACAATAATATATTATTCTATGTTTTATGTTTTGCTGTGTTAAAATGGTTTGATCTAGGTATCTATGTTTGTGTTCACCATATTTCAATATGGTATCAAAGCAATTTTATTCATGTGCCTATGTGATCAAATCTGGGGATTGAATGATGAAAAAGTCATCCCATGTTCAAATCCAGGTGAATGAAGATGTTTTTGAAAAGTTTGAAAAACATAGACTGGCTGTTTGAAGGTGCAGTCATAAGAAAGAAGGTGTTTTACATTACTGGGCATTAAATGTTTGTTGGACATTGAAATTGATAATTGTGTGTTTGTTTCTTGATCAAGCGCTACATCTATTTGTTAAAATCAGCCCAATGTGGATATGAACAGATTGTCGTGATGAGGTGAGAATTCTTTCCAGATCTGCAAAGTTTAAGAAGGCGTTTGAGAATTTTTTATGACATCTGCAAAGTTTGAGAGAGAGAGAAAAATGTGAACCACCCTACACCGTTGCTAGAATGGAGGTCAACCTAATAAACTGTCGCATCTGAATTGTACGCTGCGTTGAAGTCTATATAAAGGTGTTTTGGCCTCTGTGGGTGCTAGATTGCTGAATAAATTTTCAAATTAATTTATTCTAGAGGAGAGCCATGATCTTTCTGCATATAGGAACAGATTTGCAAGTAAAACCTAAATTTCACTCAAGTCGATGCATATGTAACTATTCAACAAACCTCACATATAAATGTGTGTAGTGGAGTTGGTATATGATTTTGATTTTATTGTGAGTGGTCATAGGATCAAAACTATATAAGGTGTGAAATGAGAAGTTGTTTGAATTTTCTTTGTTGATTAAACTTATTAAACATTGGAGTTATATGGATATATTTGTGTTTACACTACATTGTAAAAGGTGCACTTTTGGTGGAATCCGACACCTTGTTCATTTTATTTTATCATGGCTACATCAAACATTGCTTGTGCTCTCGGGGCCATTTATACTACACCTGATGAGGCCTCCAAAGACTCATCTAAGACATCAGTTGGTTAAAGTTTAATAGGGTCATTTTTGTTAGCATGCATTGTTTAGGTTAACTATGCATATTACATTGTTTAGTAACTATTTTATAGTTAAGTCAGTTATGCAACTATTTCAGTTTCATCTGTTTCAGTTTCATCACAAGTATTTAATTGTGGTGTGTATCTACAATTATCATCAAATGAATAAAGCATTTCTCTTTCTTCATATGGTATCAGAGCAATATGTGATCATGTGCTGTGAGAGAGCAATATGAGTTTGCCAGTATGAAATGTGTGTTTTTTGTTGTTTATAGAAGTGCTGGTGTGCATTGCTATGTGTGGGGAGTCACAACATTTCTAGTAATCTTTCCTTGAATCATTGCAGAATTTAGATGAAAACTAACATGAGGAGGCATGAAATATGACAAAGAAATAGAACCTACAATGGCGCAACCTGTAATGGTGTGTTAGAATAAAGGGAGGCATGAGTAGTGTAGCCTCTGGCAAAGATCCCTATGCAGGCCGTGGGTTGAATGCATTAATAGAAGATTTACTGGTTCGTTTCATGTTCCTTTTTCATGATTTATGTTGTGATTTGATGATGAGAGTTGAGGAGAATATAAGAGATCATTGAAAAAAAAATCCATGAGGAACTTCTTGAAGTTGAGATTCTCCCGCTGATTTTGTTATTCTTCATATCACATTTTGTTGAAGACTAGAATATCTAACTTTTATGCATCAAGCAATTTCCAACCTCATAAGTGGACACATAGTTACTCTTATCCATTAGATTTTCATGGAAATCATGTGGGAAGTTCATCTATGATTCATAACAAAGGCACTGTGTAAGTTTGAAGGCTACCAATTTGTGCCTCTTCATTAGTGGTTTGATCTGTCTCTGTTAATTCTGAGGAATTATTCTTTATTGTTTCTGATTTGCTGTGGATGAATTGATGGAAGTTTGTAACTATTTTATCTCCATCAAAAATAAAAAGGGATATTTAAGTGAGGAAGATGCCAATCATTGAATGCAAATCAAAGAAAATTGTTTGAAAAGAAGATTTGAGTCATTTCTTTTGGAAGGAAATCAAAGTGTGGTCAAGGAGAAGGAAGGCATAGAAAGCCAAACTGCAGATGATAGAAGTTGTTGAAGGAAATAAATGATAGTAGAAAAATTATAGCTCAGAGGATCATGATAGTGTGAAATTCTAGAGTTTTTATATTTTTATTTGGAGTAATAAGTGAAAAATTATTGAAGGCTTAATTTGATGAATATTTAATAATATCTTGGAGATATAAGATTGATTAGTGTATGGGTCTGTCATTGGATCAATTTGACATTATCATCATGAATGCACATATGTCAAAGATAGCTTATGCTTTCAGGGCCATCTTTTCTATTCCTGATGAGGCCTCCAAAGACTCATCCGAGACATCAGTTGGTTAAAGTGTAACAGGGTCAAATTGGAGGCTGGCGGCATCAGAGGATGGAGGATTTACCATCATCTCAAGTTAGCTTCTCGCTTTGAGATGATGCTTTGGATGAGAAGCATTTTTGGTTTTGGTTGTTTTGCTTTTCTTTGTTGATGCTGATGGAGCTGATAGATTTGAAGAATGTATGTTTTGTGAAGATTTTGTTTTGGAGACAGGTTTGGGGTTTGGTGTTGAGCTCAATATGGATTGTTGTCTAGTAAGCTTCAAAGAGTATATGATCTTGAATTATACCCTTTCACGGTCACTAGACAACATGGCAGAGATCTATCGTATCTCTTAGGGTCCATTGTTGAATAATTCAAGACTCTGTGATTTGAGAGCTTGGGACTAAAGAGCTCAAGAACACAGCTCGAAGCTATGCCTTTCTGAGGGTAGACGAGATAGCATGATGGAGCCTCGCTTGGTTCAGGATTTGTCTTTGGGGGAAGATCTTCTACAAAATATGTATTCATATTATGTAATCAGCTTTGTTGAGTTTTTTAGCATTCAGGGGGGCTCCATTAGTACTATTGCAAGAACAATGTAATAAGGGGGGGAATGTTAGCATGCATTGTTTAGGTTAACTATGCGTATTACATTATTTAGTAACTATTTAATAGTTACGTCAGTTATGCAACTATTTCAGTTTCATCACAAGTATTTAACTGTGGTGTGTATCTGCAATTATCATCGAATGAATAAAGCATTTCTCTTTCTTCAATTTTGGAGGCAAGTGGCATTGGAGGATGGAGGATTTTCCATCATCTCAAGTTAGCTTCTCACTTTAAGATGATGCTTTGCATGAGAAGCATTTTTGGTTTTGGTTGTTTTGCTTTTCTTTGTTGATGCTAACGGATTTGAAGAATGTATGTTTTGTGAAGATTTTGTTTTGGAGATAGGTTTAGGATTTGGTGTTGAGCTCAATATGGATTGTTGTCCAGTGAGCTTCAGAGTATATGATTGAGAATTATACCCCTTCACGATCACTAGACAAATGATAGAGATCTGTCATATCTCTCAGGGATTGTTGTCGAATAATTCAAGACTTTGTGATTTGAGATATCAGGACTAAAGAGCTTAAGAATACAGCTCAAATCTATGCCTTTCCAAGGGTAGACGAGACGGCTTGATGGAGCCCCGCTTGGTTCAAGATTTGTTCTTTGGGAGAAGATCTTCTATAAAATATGTATTCATATTATGTAATCAGCTTTGTTGAGTATATTAGCATTCAGAGGGGGTCCCTTATTACTATTGCAGGAACAATGTAATAAGGGGGGAATATTGGCATAATAGTCATAGTAACAATGGTATTACATTGTTAAATTTGCTTTTATAGGTTAGTTTATGAATACTAAATAAATGTTAGTAAATAAAGCAATAGTTAGTTTGTGGGATTTACATTCCCATATGGAGGTTATGTAAGTAGTTATCAAATAGTTAAAGGGAAGAGGCTTTTATAAAGCTAATGTAATGCAATGTGAAAATTATCTAAAGACAATAATATATTATTTTGCTTTATCTTTTGTTGTGTTAAAATGGTTTGATCTAGTTATCTATGTTTGTGTTCACCATATTTCAATATTTTTTTCTTAAAAACATTTAAAAACTCATTAAAATAACTACAAGAATTAATAAAATATTTCTCTCCAACCATTGAGAGGGAGAGGTAAAGAGATCTAATGCCTTCATGGTTCAATCAATGATAATGAACCTTTCTCAACAAAATCCTCCATTACTTATTACATCACTGAAAATAGCTAACTAGATAAATTTCTCAAAATCTGGCTCTCGAGCTAATTTTTAGAATATAATCCCAACCACTGGTAATAAATATTGTCCCATGCCATCTCTTGTTATAGAAAATAGTGTTATTTCCTCCTAATGCATAATAATTCTAGAAAGGAGAAAATACTACCCTCTCCTATCTCTATTTAAGTCTCTCCATACTTCTTTATACCATCATTAGTATTATTGTTCATTGTACATACATATTCTCTAATGCATAGATATTGTTTTTATCTTTATTTGGTAGAAAATAATTACAAAGCATCATACCTCTAGGAAAAAGGGAGTATGTTAGTTTTAGTTTCTTAGTAGTCACTCTATTTTTGTGTGTAAGAGAAACAACTATGCTTTAAGAAGAACATATATATGTTGTTAGGTGTTAAAAAGAGAGAATGATTACCATGTGCAAACTAGGTCAAACAAATCCTTCCATACACATAACATTCAAAATATGAAACAAGTTCAATCACTATGAAAGGATTAAGCTCCATGTATCCTATTCCTATGTTGTTGTATATGAAGAGATGTCTCAACTAGGTTTTCACAAGCCCTAATTAGCTTTACCAAATCAAACCCTAGTTATAAGATATGTATGGAAAAATTGATTTGGGAAGCAGAAACCTATAGAGTGATTACAGAAATGTAGACAGGGGCAATAGTGATTGTGCACCTAGATTTTGAAGGCCTGCTAGACTAGGGAACCCTCTAAAATGTCCTAAAACTTTGCCTATCACAAAACTATTTGTACCAGGCACCTGAGTCTCTGATGAAGGTTTTGGATCCCGGATCTGAGGGTCTGATAGACTAGGGTGCCTCCTAAATCATCCTTGTACCTATCTGATGACAAATCTACAACTTTTGTAGCTATGGTGACAACAATATGCATGTTTCCTTTCCTCTCCTTTCCATCGGATCTTCCCAAATATGACCTACACAACAAATATAAGGAGAAGGAAGGTTGTGCCTATATAAGAGTTTGCCTCAGTCAAACCCCATCTTCAGTATTCCTACCTCAACAATAGCCAATGTCAAAAGATGCAGATGTGTGTCCTCAAAAACCCTATGTGAGAGCATAAACAAATGCAAGATCCTAAATGTTGGTGTAATTAAATATTTAATTATAGTTTATTACGTTGACTTAGAGATAATTTTAGTCTTAGGTTATTCTTAATTCATATTAGGGTTTTCTAACTTGCAAATATAAAAGAAAGTTCTCACATGTAATTCATTGATCCAATTCATTAATTGCATCCATATTTTGTAATTGCTCTCCTTAATACTTTTTTCCTTATAGAAGGTTAATCCTAGGTTTTGCAGGTGATGTTGGTGGATTGAGTCAATTAGTGACTCTCACATGGCATCAGAGTGGGAATGGTAAGGTTTTAAACTTATTCTTCTTTCAATTTCATTGAACATAGCTTTCATTGTGCGTAACCAGTTCAACAAAGTGGCATTATTCATTGGTTTTGGTAGAGTTTTACTGCTCTAAAGCTTATCAAAGGCATTTATCTTTGAAGAAGACATTTTTTTAACTATCTTGCTGTGTGAACTCTATGCAGGGTGTGGAAAGAAGTTTTTTTCCAATCTAAGGTGCTTTTTATTTCATTTTTGGAAGTCTTCCTTGTTGTGAGTTGTTACAAACTATAGCAGGGTCATTTTTCTTACAACAGAGGTTTTGTGTTCCTGTGGGCATGTGTTTTCAAGAAAAGAAGGCATTTTTTGTGTTTGGGGGCATTTTCTTTGGTACAATGACCTTCTTTAGCAGACCCACCACCATTTGAAATCCTATGACCTGTTGAAAACAAGCACACAAGCCTTTGGAGGTTGCAGCCTACCTTCACAGGCCCGTTGGGCCCTTTTTCATCCTCCACAGTAGTGATAACACCCTCTACCACAACGTATCTGCCCTCCACATGAACACAAATTCCACCACGTCAGCCACTTCAACTAGGTTACATGACTTTACCTAGTAGTCTTCAGCCACAGAGGAGTTTTTTGCTACAGAGGAGTTTTTGTATACAACTGAAAGCTTTTTTCTTAAAAAGGACGCATATTTTTCTTGCTTTAAAGGATTTTTGCATCTCCAAGCATTCAAAACAACAAAACAAAGGTATTTTTTGCTTCAAAACTAACCAATTTTTTTTAGGAATTTGCCTTTTTTAAAATAAAGGGTTCTTTAGGAAAAAAACTATATTTAAACTTGTTTTAAAAAGATTTTTTTTCAAAAAAAAATTGTGCTTTTTAGAAAATCTATATTTAGACCTATTTTTAAAAAAAAATTAAAAAAAAAATAAATTTCTCCTCCTTGTAAAGTTTATTTTTGTTCAAATATTCTTTGGCAAAATAAACTCAAAGAGCATTTAAAGTTATGTAATAGGCAACTTGATCACACACTATTTATAAAGTGCCTAAATTAGGGGAATCACATTATAATAATAGGGATTTGTCTCAGTGTTGAGTGGTTGTCTTTTATTTCTGCATTTGTTCAAACTTGAAATATGGATTCTCATCAGGCTATTTTACCGTTAACCCTATTTAATTATCATGACTAGAAATCCAAAATCTATCTTACAATGAAAAATAAAGGGTTATACAGGGTTATAATGGGCACTAAGACAAAACCATCTGATGATGACACTAAAGTGAAATTGTTTAACAAGTGTGACCAAGCATTTGGTTGTTTATGTCACACCATCTCTCTAGAATTACTCTTTCATGTTGAATATTTGTCAACCCCCAACGAGGTATGACTCACTCTTGAAAAGATCTTTGGGAATGTAGATGATATGAGACCTCATGAGCTAGAGAATCAGTTGATCAGTTTGAGTCTGAGCATATTAAACATAGTAGAAGACTTTTTTACCAAGTTTAAATCTATTAGTTTGTAGTTAAAAGAATGTGGAATTGATAAAAAAAGATGACCAACTTGTTCTTTCAATTCTCTCCAAGTTAGGACCTGATTATTATGTATTTGTATCTTCTTTATACTCCACTAAAAGAGCTCTTGGAGCCACATGGAGAATGTCATCCTTAGATGACTTCATTTTAGACTTAACTAGGGAACAAGATAAGTTAATATACATGTGTACCCTTAAGGCATCAAAGTCTCATGCTCTCTTTGCTAGGAATAGGGAACATAATGCTTCAAATAACAAAGGGGAGAAGAATAAAGAAGACAAGGAGACAAAGAAAGAATAGAAACCTGAGACATCTAAAAGTCACAAAACTTCATCCAAATAAGGGCAACCTAAAAAGGACAAAGTTCAGTGTGCCTACTGTAAGAAGACAGGGCATGATGAGCAAAAGTGTATGAAGAAAAAGGTTGATCACCTCACTCATCTCTTAGAGAAGAACAAGATAGGTGTACCTAAATCCTTCAAAGTATCCTCATCCACCCCAGAAACTTCTAAGTCAAAAGGTAAAGAGAAATTCAAGGGCAAGGCTCTTGTTGCAGGTGGTTCTTCAGCATATTCATCAGCTCCATCTTGGATTAGTGACTCAGGTGCTTTGCACCATATGGATTCTTCACAAGTTGAGTTTTCTTCCATGTAGCCTTATAACATGTCTAGCATCACTCTAGGTAATAACACACCAGCATCATTTGCAAGGAGAGGGTCTGTTGATATTGAGGGGGACATTCACTAATATTCTTAGTGTATCTTCACTTTCAACTAATCTCCTATCAGTGTATCAGATTGTTCACATAAGGAAGGGCATGCGAGTTGAGTTTACTCCAGATTTAGTTGAGATCAGAGTGTTACATAGAAAAAAATAGTCCCTTTGGGAAGGGCAGATCACCACACTAGTTTATACACCTTCTCACACTTTTCTCCTGATATATTTCCTTCTGACCATCCACAACAAATTCCTAAGGCAAAGTTTTGTTCTTATTCTAGTTTTGACAGTGAGGATAGTGATGGGGGTTCCATCTCCATCCATCTTGAGGCTCATTTTGGAGGATGAGAATTCAACATGATCTGACTCAGCCACATTCAACTCTCTTTAGGATAGACATCCACTTCAAAGAATAGGTCCTAAGGTACAAGATCCAGTTGGTGGACGACTTCCATTGTCACATTATAGGGCTCATGCTTTCTATTCCTTCTCTTATGAGTTTAGTGTTTCTCCTTCGATAGTTTCTAGTGATTCATTACAACAGGGTCATATTTAGGATTCACTTCGTTTAAACACACTTCTAGTAGACATATCTTGGTTGCTTGTAAAGTCTCATATATCGAATCTTGATGAAACCTTTGAGGATCTCATATTTCTATTTGATGATAGTATACATTCACCTACTTTTACTATATAGTTTAGAGAGGCTTCACCAAGGGCTTCTAGTGAATCTTCGCATGACATCTCGTGGGATTTTCTTTGTGGACATGTGGCATGCATTGACATTCCATATCCATACATCAATTCTTTGGATCCTGTTCTTCATTAGTCTTCACATGATTTTGAGAGGTCACTTGTTCTAGTTAGGCATGAACTTCCTGATTTGATTGTGACTCATTTCAACATCAGCATGATGACATTTGAGCAGTACTCTGAGATAGGATACATCATGAGACTTACCACCTCACCTTTCTTATTTGAGAATTCACCATTGGAGTTGTGTCTTCCTAAGGGGAGAAACGTCATTTGCCACAAATAGATCATTTTTGACATTCATACATGTGCATTCTCTTTTGGCATAGAGGCTCCTTCATTGTGGGGGGCTACATAGTCTCTTTTACTCTCCTATGGGGGGTTCATATATGCATCATCACAGTTAGAGTGACATATTTCCAGTCTTGGTGCAGAGTTATCATCTTCAAGGAGACTTCCTAGTCTTCTTCATTTTCTTTTCACTCTTTTGGAGCAAAGTTTTTTCCCACATGGTTTTCCTCCTTTCTCTGCTTGATGAAAGATTGCATTGTACATGGGTACCTGATCAGGCCTAGAACTTGTTAGGACCCATCTTCTTTTCTCACCTAAGATTTGCTTAAGCTGGTTGTTAGTGTTAATAAGCTCACTTCGTTGACTATATTTAGCTATGCAAAAATTTAGGTGTATTTGTGCTTTAATTAGCACATCTATGTTTAGAACATGTGTCAAATTCAACTTATCCTAAGTTAAGTAGTTGCATTTTTTCATTTATCTATAAGTTGCACTTAGCGGGTGTTGGTGTAATTAAATATTTAATTACACTTTATTAAGTTGACTTAGGGATAATTTCAGTCTTAGATTATTCTTAAGTCATATTAGGGTTTTCTAACTTGCAAATATAAAAGCAAGATCTCACATGTAATTCATTAATTGCATCCATATTTTGCAATTGATCTCCTCTATGCTTTTTTTCCTTGTAGAAGGTTAATCCCAGGTTTTACAAGTGATCTTGGTGGCTTGTCTCAATTAGTGACTCTCACACTAAATGACTCAAGCATAAAAAAATACATCCGCACAATGTTTCACTCAAGGAAACAACTTCACCTCAAGGAGATGATATCAATGAAGACTTGTAAAAGAAGAAGGTGAGGTAGCCATATTTGTGGAGGACTCCAAAACTCAAGTTGGAGGCTTCAACCCTTCTCCAGATCATACAAAAGGCTTCACAAACCCTAGGAAGAGCAAGATAGACTCAAGATCTTGATTCCTAATCTTAACAACATATCTCCAAGATAGCAAAGATCCAAATCTTTGATGAGCTTCAACACTTTACAAACCTTCAATAGAAATCATAGGAGAATTTTAGCATAACAAGATTGAACAATAGTTGTGTGTGAGAAAATGATTTTGAGTTCTCTTTAAATATCCAACCTTAGAAATGAAATAAATTAAAATAAAAGGAAGACATCGCGCGAGAAAGAAATTTTTGAATTCAGAATCCTGAAGCACACAACATAAGCTGACACCAAAACAAAATTTAGGTCCTAAGGATTAAGGAAGGACTAGGATGGTTGGCACTCAAGTCGAGCCCCCAAATTTCACTCTAGATTATGCTTAAGGGTGCCCTAAATGTTTGGAATCCATATTTTCTTTCTTGGTTTTGTCAGAAATTACTCTAAAACATGACATTTTCTCGAAGCGATATGCGTTAATTAGGTTCTCAATAGGTCCAATGATGAAAGGAGTTGAGGGACACTAAAAGGGAGGAGATAAAGTTAGTGAAATTGTGCTAATCCATGGAAGAGTACAATTTATGGCATAATATTTAGCCCCCACTTTAGTGGCCATATGACACTATGTGCATATGACACTAAAGGAAAGTAAATACTATAATTACAAAAAGGATACCCAAACTGATATTGTAGAGGAAGTTGAACATTTCCAAGTGAGAGGAAGAAGCCCCCAATCTACAATCCTACAAGATTACAAAGGTTAGGAACTACAACCTACAAAGAAAAATACGTTAGATCAAATTAACTTGCAAACAAAAAATGAATGTGTCAGTCATAAATGCTAAAGGGTTGAGATATGATACATCATTAGGGTGGAAAACATGGGAGATATATGCCCCCTTGTTTCTGCTTGCTTAGTCAGAAAAGGAGAAATAAGGTGGTAATCTTCGACGCACAGATTTCAGAGAAAATTTGATGAAAGATTCTTCGGTAAGGTTACTTTTGCAAATAATACTGAGACATGAAGTATTGGGTTAGATCAAGGAAAGAACCAGGAATCCAACACATTAGACAATGTAAAATCTGAGTTTGGCAACCCAAGATAAGTGTAGTTTGAATAGTGTTGCACACTTTTGCACCTAGATAGTGAAAGGAAATTCTCATCCATTTACTATAAGTAAAGGGAGTTTCACTCTTCACCATTCAATTGTCACTTTAATTTGTAGAGGAGAGAAGGAGAAGGAGAGAGAGCTACCATGCCAAGCTAACAATGTTATCAGGCCTTGAGGTTGGATGCACTACAACACCGAGTAGCAGAGAGGTAGGACGAGCAGGAGGTAGATCTCTTGACTCCACATATTTCATTAGCCCTTTCATTTTTTATGAATTTTCTATTGGAAAGAGACATTGCTAGGCATGATAAGTGTTGTCATTGATGGAAACTAAGTCTCTACTACACATCTGCATTGCATAATTTGCCCATACCAAAAATCAGATTGAAGATTTGTCTAACTCTGGGAAGTCAAGAATAGCGTGTGTGACAAGGTTCGATATCTTGGTTCGGATCTCTCTAGTGGTAAATCATAGTTTGTTGTGGATCTAAGGGAGTCATAATCATTGTCAGAATAATCTAAAACTAGAGTTTTGGCCTTCGGTGATGAAGGATTCAAAAGTTATAGCATCTGTGTATCAGGGTAATAGTTTGATAGAGTAGACAAAAGAAGAACAGGCTGACCTTGTAAATGATCTTGGTTCCAGATGTATGGAAGTTGTTGATTGGGAAATTAGTGATGGCCAATGATAGTGGGTGACCTGATTGATGATTTGTGAGTGCAAGTTTTGGTCCGTGTCTCAAGTTATGCATGGATCTAGCCAACAGAGCAAAGTATTCAGTAAAGTTCCAAATGTTCTTGAAGCCGATTGGAAAGTGATTGAAGATCAAGATGAAGATATATATAGCCGATGTATTTAGATGATTTTTGGTGTGGTGTTGCGACTATGGAATAAGTGTGAAAAAGGTAGAGATCCAAGGTTCAGATGATAGCAGAGTAGTAAACAGGGCAGAGTTAGGATGAAGTGTATCAAGTCAGTATTCTATGCTTAACCAGAATTTAATCCTTGTATTGGTAGATGCTAATTATCAGTTCAAACTTATTGTAATTATCTTTCTATAGGCAGTGAGCCTCCCTTTGAGCAGTGAGCTCTAGACAGTGAACTCAAATGCATGTTTATTCCCCATTGTAATACTTTTAACAAAGTATAATCTTTGTGGGTTAATCCCCACCATGGTTTTTCCATTAACTGGGTTTCCATGTCAAAAATATTGGTGTCAAGTGTGTGATTTATACTTCTGCTCATGTGTTATTGATTCATGCTTTAATATTTATTTGATTGTAAGTTGTAAAAGAAGTTTAAAGGTAGAAAAGTTTAAACTGTGTGACAACTGATTCACCCCCCCTCTAGTTGTCTAGACTAATTGCAACAATTGGTATCAGAGTGAGGTTCCTTTGAGAAGCCTAATAGCTTAAGGAAAGATCTTGGAAGGAGTTTTAATGGGTTCACTCATAGATCAACTTCAGTTGGCCCTAGAAGATCTTGTTTAGTCTAAAGAAGAAATTAGTAATCTGAGAGGTGGACTTAAAGATGTTGATGACACCATTGAAATGTTAAAAGATAAATTAAAGAAATCTATGGAAACAAAAAAGGAGCTACTTCTACAGTTATCCAGTTTAACTGAAGAAAATGACATGAATGAAGCTTTCAAAGAAAAGACAAAAGAATGTAAGAAGCTGTCAAAAGAAGTTGCTGTTCTAAAAATTGAGATGGAATCTGGGGTAATGAGGCAAACCAAAGAAATTGAAGATAGGAAGAAAATTGAAGAAGACTTGACTAAAAAACTAAAAGAAAGAACTAAAGAATGCTGCAAATTAGATAGAATAGCTGGCCATCTAGAATCTGATCTACAAGAAAGCAGAGACAATGAGAGAGAACTTGAAAGGTAAATTGTCATTCTCGGACATCACCTAGAAGTTGCAAATGAATACAAGGAAAAGTTCAAGATAAGCTTAGCTAAACTTGAAGCACTACTTGAAGGACAAAAAAGGGTTGCTGACAAGCATGGTCTTGGATATGAGAAAGGTGAAAGCTCTAGATCCAAACAAAGAAATTTTCAACCGAGGAATGAGAAAAACAGACCTAGAAGACCTCTGGTAAGACAACCTAATGCTCAAAGATACCCATAATTCAATGAAAATTGTTTCAAGTGCAATAAATTTGGTCACAAGGCTAATTAGTACAGAAGTAGAGTAAATTGAAGTGATCCATCCTTCTCTGGTCAATGCTTCAAATGCAAGAGGTATGGTCATAAATCTAATGAATGTAGAAGTGTGATAATGAATAACTCTAATGGTAATTATTTCAATGGCTACTATTTTTCTTGCAATAGATTTGGACACATGGCAAACTAGTGAAGAAATGTTGTGTGCTACTATTGCTGATGGATTTAGATGATTTTTGGTGTGGTGTTGCAACTATGGAATAAGTGTGAAAAAGGTAGAGATCCAAGATTCAAATGATAGCAGAGTAGTAAACAGGGCAGAGAAAGGATGAAGTGTATCAAGTCAGTATTCATGCTTAACCGAAACTAAATCCTTGTATTTGTAGATGCTAATTATCAGTTCAAACTTATTGTAATTCTCTTTCACTAGGCAGTGAGCCTCCCTTTGAGCGGTGAGCTCTGGACAGTGAGCCCGAATGCATGTGCATTCCCCATTGTAATACTTTTAACAAAGTATAATCTTTGTGGGCTAATCCCCATCGTGGTTTTTCCCTTAACTGGATTTCCATGTCAAAAATCTTGGTGTCAAGTGTGTGATTTATGCTTCTGGTCATGTGTTATTGATTCATGCTTTAATATTTATTTGATTGTAAGTTGTAAAAGAAGTTTAAAGGTAGAAAAGTTTAAATTGTGTGACAACTAATTCACCCCCCCTCTCAGTTGTCTAGACTAATTGCAACAATTGGTATCAGAGTGAGGTTCCTTTGAGAAGCCTAATAGCTTAAGGAAAGATCTTGGAAGGAGTTTTAATGGGTTCACTCATAGATCAACTTCAGTTGGCCCTAGAAGATCTTGTTTAGTCTAAAGTAGAAATTAGTAATCTAAGAGGTGGACTTAAAGATGTTGATGATACCATTGAAATGTTAAAGGATAATTAAAGAAATCTATGGAAACGAAAAAGGAGCTACTTCTACAGTTATCCAGTTTAACTAAAGAAAATGACATGAATGAAGCTTTGGAAGAAAAGACAAAGGAATGTAAGAAGTTGTCAAAAGAAGTTGCTATTCTAAAAATTGAGATGGAGTTTGGGGTGATGAGGCAAACCAAAGAAATTGAAGATAGGAAGAAAATTGAAGAAGACTTGAATAAAAAACTAAAAGAAAGAACTAAAGAATGCTGCAAATTAGATAAAATAGCTAGCCATCTAGAATCTGATCTACAAGAAAGAAGAGACAATGAGAGAGAACTTGAAAGGTAAATTGTCATTATCGGACATCACCTAGAAGTTGCAAATGAATACAAGGAAAAGTTCAAGATAAGCTTAGCTAAACTTGAAGCACTACTTGAAGGACAAAAAAAGGTTGCTGACAAGCATGGTCTTGGATATGAGAAAGGTGAAAGCTCTGGATCCAAACAAAGAAATTTTTAACCAAGGAATGGGAAAAACAGACCTAGAAGACCTCCGGTAAGACAACCTAATGCTTAAAGATACCCATAATTCAATGGAAATTGTTTCAAGTGCAATAAATTTGGTCACAAGGCTAATCAATGCAAAAGTAGAGTAAATCGAAGTGATCCATCCTTCTCTAGTCAATGCTTCAAATGCAAGAGGTATGGTCATAAATCCAATGAATGTAGAAGTGTGATAATGAATAACTCTAATGGTAATTCTTTCAATGGCTATTATTTTTCTTGCAACAGATTTGGACACATGGCAAACTAGTGTAGATCAAGAGGAAATCAAGTATATAAGTGAAGAAATGTTGTGTGCTTTAATTGCAATAAATCTGGTCATATTGCAAGACTCTGCATAAATAGGTTTAATGAAAGAAGGGGTTTGGTAAACAGAAAACCGAATGAGCAGAGACAAGATAAAGGAAAAGAAATTGATGTGAATGAGATCCAGAATGAAATGATCAAGACATGGGATAGGAAAACAACTATGAACAATAGCAGTGGGTCCATACCGGAATTCGGTGTTGGTAATTCCTCTAAGAATTGAATTAAGAGCTCTGGCTCAGGGGGAGCTACAATGAAAATCAGATTCCCCCAGCCAGTAAGTGAGAGCCTGAATCTGGCACAGTGAGAAAAGAGATCTTGGATTGTTTCAGATCATTTGGAAGGATTTTCAAAAGAAAAGAGGTGGATATGGCAAATTGTGGAGTGATTTATGAGAAACTACCCAAAGAAACAAAGTAACCGGATGTGTTACAACAGAGCATTTATTACAAAGGAAAATTGGGTACTGCGGAGATGAAAAATAGTAATTCTCTCCTCATTTGAAGCACTTTGCATCAAAAGAAAGCAACTAGTGAAGAAGTGAACAAGGCCAATGCTGTGAATTCTCAAAAGGTTAAAGGCGCAAAAAGGATTTCTGAGCAAAACCCTAATCTACGAAACAAGGTATTTTTTGTTCTCACAAATCTACTTGAATTTTCAATCTCTAAAAATGGCTACACCTCTAGTTGTTGACATCACTAAGAGGCCTCACCTAAAATTTAAGAAACGTCCCCACAAATCTGTTGAAATCAAGTCGTTAGGTGCATTTTCTGGTGTTTCATTTGGTTTTTTACATGTTGAAGACATTAGGGTATACATTCATTGCAATGTAGATGAATTTGGAAATCTGAAACTGCTGGAATTATTTGAGAGCCATCTAAAGGATGACAATTACCAACTAAAACCTAAATTTGAAGCCCTAGAAAGCAAACATTTTTTGCAAGTAATTGAATTTTTGTCATTTGATGAGAGTGAATGGGTTCATTATGTGTTGAGCTGAATGCATGATGAATTTATATGGCTGCTGAAACCATTTAAGATTACCAAGGATGTTATTAAGATTATGACTAGACTAAACTCAACCGATGGATTACCTGCATTGAATTTTGTGAAAAATCAAACTGTTATAGAAGAAACCAGTGTAAAGTATGATAAGAGAGCAATGACAATTAATGAAATCATAGAACTAAATGTCAAGTTTCCCTCTATGGTCATTAGATACAAGATCTATCACTCCAACAAGGATAATTCAGTCTCCGGAACTGCAATATATGTAGCCTATCAAATGTTGAAGGAGAACGTTGATTATGATCTGTGTCAGTTGCTTCAAAGTCAGTTGAATGAGAACCTAAGAAAAATAAAGAAAGATAAGAAGAATGCTTTCAAATATGGTTCTCTGGTTATCTATTTATTCTTCTATTTCATGAATGAAGTACCTAGAGTTCTAGGTGTGCATTGGACAACTAACAGACCAGTAGCATGGAAAATAAGAGATCACCTACTTAGCCTTGGTGATGCCCAAGCTCAAAAGACAACTTGGGGTTACTTCAAAAACTTGCAGAGTTTGATGCATGCAAGAGAGAGAATCCCTAAGTCAGTTGTAGAAAAGTATGAGAACGAGATATGTTTCATGGTTGACACTAATCAATGTCTGATGGAGCTTGTAGAACCAAGAACAGTATGGATAATGCCAATGGGTTATGAGGTGGATGAGAGAGTTATGGACATGTATGCTCAACATATTTTGAACAAACCTAAAGACACCTCTATGGAAAGGTTTGGAACATACAAGGAACTAAGTATAAAGTTGCATGTGGAACTTAGTTAGCTAGAAACAAAAAGAAAAGTGTAGAAGCAAGTTGAGAGGTATGCAAAAAGCATTGGGATTACAAATGAAGTAGTAAGAAAGAATAGAGAAAGGATTGAAAAGATGAAGAAAAGCACTGAGTAGACTCCAGAGGAAAAAGTAGAAAGTAAGCCAGCAGCCGCTTCGAAAGTCCCACCAAGCTCCTCAAGGAAGACAAGGAGTTATGTAACTATTGCTGAGCAACCCAAGTCTACTTCCACTAAGAAACTGGAAGCCACTCCATCCAGTGAAGGAGGAAAGAGAAAGAAAACCAAGGCCACAAGAACCCACAAGAGCACAAAAGATGATGAAGAGACAGAGACAGATGAAGAAGTTAAAGAAATAAAATCCAAGAAAGCTAGGACTTCAAAGGCTTCTAAAGACCAGCCTTTCGAAAGCAATAAGGCTAGTAAAAGGTAGGAAACTGGTAAGGTTGCTATGACTATTAATGAAATTGTAAAAACAATCATTGTTCATGTAAATTTAAAGCCTATCAGAGTTTACTATGATAATTTTGATCAAGCAAATAATAAAATCTTGGAAGATGCCACCATCATGTATTTGAATAAATTCAATAGAGCCCTATTGGAAATTTTACAAGAACTTCCTAAAAGTTTAAGAAAAATACTGGAAATAAGGAAAGAAGCAGCCAAGGCTAAAGATCTAGAACTCAGAGAGTATGTCCTCTCCACTTTGTGTCCTGTAATGACTAGAAAAGAAGCAGATAAAATCCTCAAAGAAGTTAATGAGAAATTCAGAAGAAAGATCCACATGAACAAGCTAATGCTTGGTGAAACTGAGGAAATTGCAAATGAAACAGAGGAAATTTTGAGAAAGGCCCTAGAAAAAGATAAATATTATATTATTTTAGAGAAACAAGTTGAAGAAGACAATCCTCTAGTTTCAAAACAAGATGCTCCAGAAGAAGAGATTAACAAGGGAATTAATGACCAAGGTGTTAATTTAGATCCTCCAGAACAAATCTATAAGGAGACAGATGATGGGATTGATTCATCAATTCTGAATGTTGAAAAATTAAACATCAGTGGGAAACAAACCGAAGTTGATAACTCCTCAGCTCTGGAAGAGGGGAAATTAAACAAAGAAGACTCAGAGATGATGGTCACAACTAATGATGTTGATGATATTCCTTCTCCACCTGATCAATCCGAAAAAGAAGATGATGTTGCTACTATACAAAGCCCTCCGGATCAGACTGCAAGTAGTGAAGAGAAGGAGAAGATTCCTCCTACGGATAATATGGAAAAAGGTGAAGCAGAAAAGGAGAAAGAAAAGGGTATTGAAGACAAAGCAGAAGAAGATGGTGAAAATGTTGATGCATCTACAAATGCTGAGAAATCTCAGGAACAAAAAGGTGGTCTAGAAATTGTTGCAAGAGACACTGTAGATGTAGTGAAAAGTCTTTTGGATAAAGAGATGCTTGAGTTTGATGAGCCTAAACTACTCCAAGGACCAATTAATCTAGATTCTCTCTCTCTAGTACAAATGATGAAGATTGAATCCTTCACTCAAGCCAAGGCCAGAGAGAAGTTGTTAAAATCTCACATGGAGGACAATGAACTATTAGGGCTTGCAACCGAAGTCTTGGAGAATCTATTGCCAACCTGCCAAAATAGTCCATTGGATTCCCCGTCCAGTCACCTGAAGAATCTTGTAAATGTTGTAAGTACACATTTTGAGTCTTGTGAAAAATCTACGGAGGTGAAAGTCCAGAAGGAATTTTTCCAGATAAGAAATTTAGTGAAGTAATGAGTCTAATAGAAAATGATAGTATGATACTCGGCATTAGCATAAGGAGTATTTAGAATTCTCTAAATGATGGAAGTGATATGTACAAATTCTGTCTATCATGGCCCAAAGTTAGTAAGGATATTGAGAAGAAGATAAAGGAGGAAGAACATAAATTGTCAAATCTTTCTCAAAATTTTGACCCTTTAATAGTTTCGCCTATAAGTCTGGAATGACAAGTAATCAACTTGACAGATGAGATAAAGAGGCTTGTTAAAGAAAAAGGTAACATTATGAAGAGACTATGTGAGCTCCGGGGATTGATTGCCCCCAAGTTACAAACCATGTTCAATGCCTTATCAGAAGCTCAAATTGCACTTCAGATAAATAATCCTCCAAATTTGACAAAGGCAGAAGCATATGCATTTTTGCTAAGTGGATACATTTCAATTTTGTATGGTATGAAGAGAAGCTAGGCCACCAAATTTGTATAGTTAAAGAGTACATTTGCAGATATCCTTAAATATATGTAAATATAACATATGGACTATTTGTATATATGTGGCACTATATACAATTTTTTTGAGAATTTTGGCTTGTGGACTACATCCTTTGCCATTGATGTCAAAGGGGAAGTGAAGTGCAGTGAAAAATGAGGAATCCAGCAAAGGGGGAGCACCGGAAAGTAGTGTGAACAACAATATTAAGCACAAGCAAAGGGGGAGTTATTCCAACACTTAGTCATTTTTCACCAAGTGTTGCCATCAATGCCAAAGGGGGAGATTGTTGGCAAGAGACACTGCTAGGCATGATAAGTGTTGTCATTGATGGCATCTAAGTCTCTACTACACATCCGCATTGCATAATTTGCCCATATCAGAAATCAGATTGAAGATTTGTCTAAGTCCAGGAAGTCAAGAATAGAGTGTGTGACAGGGTCCGGTATCTTGGTCCGGATCTCTCCAGTGGTAAATCATAGTTTGCTGCAGATTTGAGGGAGTCATAATCATTGTCAGAATAATCTAAAACCAGAGTTTTGGCCTCTGGTGATGAAGGATTCAAAAGTTATAGCATCTGTGTATCTAGTTAACAGTTTGATAGAGTAGACAGAAGAACATGCCGACCTTGTAAATGATCTTGGTTTCGGATGTATTGAAGTTGTTGATTGGGAAATTAGTGATGACTAGTGATAGTGGCTGACCTGATTGATGATTTGTGAGTTCAAGTTTTGGTCCACGTCTCAAGTTATTCATGGATCTAGTATAACTTGAAGCCGACTGGAAAGTGATTGAAGATCAAGATGTGGATATATATAGCAAATGGATTTGAATAATTTTTAGTGTGGTGTTGTGACTATGGAATAAGTGCAAAAAAGACAGAGATCCACAGTAAACAGTTCAGAGTAAGGATGAAGTGTATCAAGTTAGTATTTTGTGCTTAACCAGAATTGAATCCTTGCATTGGTAGATGCTAATTATCAGCTCAAGCTTATTGTAATTCTCTTTTTGTAGGCAGTGAGCCTCCCTTTGAGCAGTGAGCTCTAGGTAGTGAACCTGAATGCATGTGCATTCCCCATTGTAATACTTTTAACAGAGTATAGTCTTTGTGGGTTATTCCCCATCATGGTTTTTCCCATAACCGAGTTTCCACGTCAAAAATCTTGGTGTCAAGTGTGTTATTTATGCTTCTGCTCATGTGTTATTGATTCATGCTTTAATATTTATTTGATTGTAAGTTGTAAAACAAGTTTAAAGGAAGAAAAGTTTAAACTGTGTGACAACTAATTCACCCCCACCTCTCAGTTGTCCAGACTAATTCCAACATTTTCCTCATTTTTAGTGCTTTCTAGGTCATTTCTAGACAAGGGTACCAGATGGGGTACCCAACTCCTTCTGGGGCACCCTAGTACAAACTTGGCGACCAAGTCCTCCTAGGGTGCCTAGGTCTTCCTGGGGCACCCATGTCATGAGTAGGTCATGGGTCTAGGGGACTAGGTAGGATTTTATGCTTGTTGTGATGTGATTGATCTTTGATTTGAGATTTCTGATTTAGGTTGTTTTTGTATGATTGATAGGACATCCCTCGCATGTGGGAGCATACCGATGGTCATCTCCTGACATTGTTGTAGAGCCATGTAGGTACATTGTTTGATGCAAATAGGGGTTTCCTATAGGATATGGGCATGTGGTGGGTGTTCACTATTCTTACGATGAGATTTCATAGTAGTATGTTAATGTTTATGATGGAGCGATGGGATGCAGATGCATCTACATTCCATCTCCCTATAGGAGAGATGACAATTATGCTCGAGGAAGTGTACCATATCCTTCATCTTCTAGTACGAGGCTTGATAGTGTGGGTCGTAGAACTACGCTTTGAGGAGTACACTCATGGGAGCCACATTAAGTACCTGGGTCATGTTGTTATGCCTCTCGTATGGGGACACATCATTCTTCAATGGCTGGAGCAAGGTTATGTGGACATACCACTTGTCTATGGCATCTTAATTGCTACCATCATGCTGGCAGTTACACCAGATGGATAGGGCATTCACCTCCATGGGGACCTTATCCATTCTATCAGAGCAATGGAGGATGAGAGGATAGTCTATGCATAGGGATGTAGCATGCTTGTGTACCTTAATCGGGACTTAGGTCGGTATGTTCATTATGAGATGTAGGGGCTGATGATATGCACCCTATTATAGGTTTGGTTGTTTGAGTACATCAGGTGTACATGGCTAGTGGGTTTCCGATAGAGCCAAACTAGATGCACCCACGTGTGCATACCTATCCCCTTTTTAGATGCTAGAGAAATAGTGACCTTTTAAATTAGAGAGTAGTGTTTGATAGACTCCAGCCTAATGACATTTGATGGAGACCATATTACGGTTGTAAACCATGGGTGGGATAGAGGAGACAACTGCTGAGGATGCAAAGGGATCAACTTTTAGCTGGTCATTGTGACTTGACATTGTCGATTACTTTTATTTTTTATCAAGTGATGTGATAGTTTGGATGTGTGCAGGGTGTCCCTCTCACACATCCAAGCCACATATGCTTAGCACATAGCACAATTAGGGCTAGCGATGCCCCATGATTAACTATCGTTGAGGTTGTCGAGAGTGATGATGATAGTGTTGCTAATTCAGAACTATTGTCAGAGGCAAATGACATTGGCATGACCTGGTGGGACATGGTTTGGCCTGTTTCAGTCTTCCATACCAATCATTGCACAGGTGATCCTCGATTGGGGATGGATCATGGGGATGATTCAGGGGACAAGGATGACTTTAGGCACTTCGGTGGATATCCATTTAAGCATAGAAACTTACAAGAAATAAGTATCTATCATAACTTGTCATATTTTCATAGAATCTTATGACAACTTACAATTGTTATAGATTCTCTTACAACCACTTACTAACTGTATGACGTGTGTTATAACTACCAAAATTAGTAGATTGTTCCAAGGTGGAGCCTCCCCTCAATAACCCTTGATTTTACAGTTACCATCAGTAAATGTTACTCCATAACTAATGTCAGTAACTCTGAAAATTATCGATGCAGTAACTCCGTAATTACCATCCCCAATAAATATTTTTTATCACTGTCGGTGAAACTTGTAAATCCCTTATGGGTGATTTACAAACAATAATATGAATAGTAATTACAAGGATTTACAAGGTTAATTGCACCTAAATCCTAACACTAGTATGCTTCTACGATCACCATCATATAGTGTAATTATGCTCTAGATTTTCTATCAAGGTTTCATACATGGTTGAATGTAAGATTTCTTTGACTCCCATTATTTCTACAGTCAAAATTGAGACTCAATATTCTTCACCTTTCGTTGATGGCACTTTGTATTGATAGCATATTTGGAGTCTCATCTATCTAAATCATATAAGACCCAACATTTCATATGTTATAGGCATGGTCTCTTGATTCATGTAGGAACCCCATGAGCTACATTGGAAAGAATCTAAGAAAATTATTTATTGCATTCAAGGTGCTTATAGTTTTGGGATTCACTAGACAGTGGGGATTGATATTAACTTGGCAGGCTTCATAGATTTAGATTTGGTAGGTGATTCTCAAGATCACAAGTCTACTTTAGGTTGTAGCTTCTCACTTGGCTTAGGTCTTATTTGTTGGTTGAGCAAGAAATAGTCTAGTATTGCTTTATCTTCTATTGAGGCTGAGTATCTAGTGGTTGTGAATGTTGCCACTAAGGCTATTTGGCTTCAAAATATTTTCACGTAGTTTGGTATCCAGTTGAGATAGCCATTAGTCATATTTTATGACAACTAAAGTGTTATTCAGATCTCACAAAACCTAGTCCATAATGAATAGACCAAACATATTGAGGTCCATATGCTCTAGATTTGGGAACTTATTGATGGACATGTCATCGATCTTTTCTATTGCTTGACATCCTAGTAGGTTGTCGACATCTTCACCAAACCCTTTACAAAAAAAAAGTATCTTAATCTACAACATTTGTTGTGGGTATGAGAGGCTTTATCTTCTAGGGGGCTACCAAGTATTTCCTTACACTTAGATTCCTAAATCTCTCTACTCTTGTGGGGTCTTTTCTCTATCTATTTAGAGAGGGCTATTCTCTCTTTTGTGGGTGACTTCTTCTCTTCGGGTTTTTTTGTCATGTACATGGCTACCTCATTAGGCTTTGTTTGTTGAGACCCATCTTTTTATCCACCTAAGCTACACTTTTGGGGGGTGCTAGTGTATGTTTTTAATTTCCTAATGGATTATTTATTTTTCTATTTCCTAGTTTTTTCGTACACTTCTAATTAAGCTTTCTTTGGTTAATAATATGATTATTAGTGTGAGTGGGTGTGATATGTTGGCATCTTCCTTGGGAGTTACACTTGCCTATTTTAGGCTATTATGGTGGACTCTTCCCATTGGTTGAATTTTCCACCTCTCCCCTCTCTCATTATCACTAAGTACTCACCTCCTACCTAGTCTTGTGTATTGATTCATGTAGCTACTTTCTTTTGTATTCTCTTAATGCTATTTTTCTTTATGAGCATTTGTGTTTCTCTCTTCTAGGCTAAGTCTATTTTTTATTTTGATCTCTGTATCATTTACATATATAGTTTATTATATGTTCATTACACTATATTTTCTAAGATATTCATCTTTTTAGATTCTAATAAATCTATCCAAAAAGGAGAAGTAAATTTCCCCTACTAAGTTATTGTAAAATTGTCCAATGAATAATAAGGGAAAGTAATCCTTATAAGTTGCTTATTAAGTTCTCTATAATCTACATAGACTCTCCACTTCCCTCCCTTTTTAGGGACAACAAAAAGTGGGCACACCCATTTGCTATTTGAAATTGAGTAGATGAATCCTACTTAAAGAAGTTTTTAAATTTCAACCTTGACTACCTCCCTCATTATATGATTGAGTCTTTATTGTGGTTGTCTTACTGGTTTCAAATCTTCAATATAAATGTGATGAGTGTATATTATTGGATGTATTCCCCTCATATCATTATATTCACAAGTAAAAGCTCTAGTATGGCTAACCAAGACATCAAACAATTTAGTTCTCAGTTAGTTAACTAGCTCAATGTTTAAAGTTTTCCTTAATAACACCATGATCTATTATGTACCATGGTGGCTAGAGGAGATGGTATTTAAGCTTCACTTGTCAATGGATTAAGAGGACACGAGTGAGGTTGTAGTATGTTGAAGGTAGTTATATCTTGTAAGAATCAATCTCCTTTTTAATTATGTTGGTTGAGGGTCATTAAAAAGCATTTAGGAAGTCGCTATTATCATGTTGGACAATCTCCACTATACTTATCTAAAGGGGGAATTGAAGATCATCTTCTCCCTCAAGGTTTATTTCTTTATTTAATTTGAAAGCGTCATAGAAGGTAGGGTCATCCTCAATTTCTTTGACATGTTTCTTGTTTGTAACCATGGCCAGAGAAGCTAAATTTTCTTGTTTACTAATTAGACCTACTTTTTTTTGTCCATACACAAGTGTCCTTTGCTAAGGAAGGTTAGGCAGGTGGGTATAAAGATAAATGTTTGACATTAATGCCATTGGATATTGTCATTCCACTAGACCTACTATTAATCAAGGATTTTTCTATGGCCAAACATGGCCTGAACCAAAATAAGTGGATGACTCTCTTTGGGTGTTCATAACTAAAGTATCAAGAAGTCAATAGGGTATTCCGAAGAATCTATCATCATAGGAATGTTTTCTACAACCCCTCTGGGGATCGCAGTGGATTGATTAGGCATCTGTAAGATGATCCTAGTAACTTAAGTAAGTTCATGCCAAAAAGTTAATGAGTTTATATATAATCTAAAAATAAGGTAGTAATAAAAGTCGTAGGAAATTGAATGTAGTTTATGGGCTACTACTCTTTTTGAAAATTTTAAAATTAGTTTGATGAAAATTAGATGTTTTAATGAGACATTGCTGAAAGTTTTAAAAAGATGTAAAAAATAGGTGTCATTCCAACCAACCTAAGTATGAGAAATAGAAAATAATTTTCCACCAAGCTTTTAATTTAAATAAAGGGCACACGATTGGATGTGGTGCATATTTTTTGAGTTTTTTTAATAAACAACTAATTATTTATTAGTTTTTTATTTAGTCATTTTAAAAATATTAAAAAACAATTTTCATCCAACCTAACTTGGTATAAAAAAATATAAAGTTCAAACCTTATTTTAACCTATAGCTAATAAAGTTTAGAATGTGACACATCTTTTGTATTTTAAAAAAGGATAAATAGTTTGAATGTTTCTCAATATTCATATCTATTAGAAAATTAGACATGGCATATTTAAAAAAACTAATTAAATGTAGTTACAAAAACCTATGTCAAATTCAAGGATGAAGTCATGGAAAATTTTAGGATAACACTAAATGGATGGTTTAGCAAGTTTCTTGGCAAGTTTTAAGAACTTGCCTACATCTAAGGTAACCCCAAGGAATTTTTGGAGATAATTCATATTTGAGTTAGAAATAGTAAGACTTTTTTCATCCATATCTAAATATAAGTCTAAATGTTAGCACTTTTTTATCCAGCAAGTTTTTCTATCATTACCAAGTATTTAGCCTATCATTATCTCGCAATCACCCATAAACTACATGGATTTATTTTGTTTAGATATGAATTCATGGAACATTCTTATTCATGAATGTTTCTAGTTTATATATAGGTGAGAAATTATTTTATCATAGAGCCACGCTTATGGTTTTAAACTGCATACCTAACTCTCATGTTTAAACTTCCATGTATGGAGAGCTATGTTTGACTTTATTGCCTATGTGGTTGAGGCACTAATCTACAATATACTATCCTTCCACCACACCATTTAATATCATTCAATAATTTATATTTCATTTCTATTTACTATTAGTTTTAATTGCTTACCTTCCCTGTTAGCTTGATTCAACTTTATAAGTTGAATCTTTAGAGAGTTCAAATCAGATGTACAATTAAAGAGTCATATTGGTATGGTATAAAAGTACACATATATGTGTTATTGGTTATAGGAATTCAACTCAAGGGCTACAAATTGTTTGTTTTCATTCATCGCATCCATAAACCTATCTTAGTTTTCTTAATATGAGGTCAACTAGGTTTGTTGCACGCTAGTCACTCGAAATGGTTGTATAGGCCTTAGCTATAGTTCTACATTTCCTTTAATTTTCTTATATAGAGACCTTAATGAAACACCCTCTCAAGTTCAACATATCCTAAAGAAGAAGACACTACCCACTTTCAATTCATAGCCTATAACTAGCTAGTCTATAAGGATGAGTCCTACCAATAAATTCATCTCGTTCTCCTTCCTTGATAATGAGTGCCTTCTTTAAGAAAGTGAAGCTACAATTTTGAGAGTTAATAGACACAATTGGTTAAAACTCCCAAGTTAGATTCGTGTCCAATAGGATTCCATTATGGATTAGAAATGGATTTGAGATTAGAATCAAATATGTAAGTACATTGAACTATAGTTCTCTACACAAAAACATAGAGATAAATGATAAGCATAAAATTAGATGCAAACAAGCCTAAATATGTGAACATTACTATACATAAAAATATATCATTTATAACTATAAATATACATTAACCAAATAAACACAGAATAATAATCACAGGAAGCTTTTTTGCTCTACTAGGGTTTCTATGAAGCTAACCACCATTGTTCTCTCTAGGTGCCATACCGCGCTCTAGGTGCATGAAATATAGCCTTCTTTCTGTAAGCCTACATTTATTGTAGCTTTTTGGCCATTTAAATGCCTCCTACTACTTCTAACCTAGCACTTGTTGCTAGTGTTGGTTGTTTCTCAGCTCTACACAATGGCTCCTCCACCAACCAAGAGTCCCTGGAATTTTGTTCCAAAAGTGTTTCATGAGGTAAGCCCTCAGTCTCTCTTGCTGATGTTATTTTGCCATTGTGGGAATTTGATAATGCTTGTTTATGGTTAGAACAACATACTCTCATTGGTTACTTTGTAGGCAGAACTCCCCCTGAATCTATGCTCAAGGAATGGGTCCATAAGGCTTGGGTCCTTCATGGGGTCTGCCTAGATATGGTCTAGAATCTGACCAAAGGGTTTTTCCTTTTCCACTTTTTCAGAAGTTAGCCATGTTTAGGCAATTTTGAACCATGGTCCTTGGTATGTTCAATATTCCCTATTAGTTTTCTAATAGTGGACCCATGATTTTGTGGCTTCAGATGATACCAAACACCGGGTCCCTATGTGGATTGAATTTCATTGCTTGCCTTTGCCCTACTTGCATTTCTTGCATGACATTGCTTCTTCTTTAGGAAGTGTCATTTGTGTTGAACCAAATAGGTTCTTTCAAGCACGCCCTAAAAAACACGTCTGTGTTGACATGGATCTTTCGAAAGACCTCAAGGAATTTATTGACATTCAAATTGGCCCCCTTCAGCACACTCAGAAAGTCACATACTTTAATTTTCCCAGTACTTGTTATCGCTGTCAGTCAGCTGAGCATAAAATTAGGGACTACCCTCTTGTTGTGCCTTGAACTAGGGTTCCACCCAGGGAGATTGTTTAGGCACGTCCAGTGGAAGCTGTGTCCAAGGAGGTGGTTTCCAAACCAATAGACACGTGGGCCACTGTTACCAATCGCAAATACAAAGGAAAATCCCCTGTGGATGCTCTCACTCCTGAGTCAGCTAAGGATGTGTCAAAGCTTTCTGTGAATGGTAGGAAGGACAAAATTAAGAGTCCTATTGTGCTGCTTTCACAGCAAAGGTCTCCGTCCAGGGTACGAGTACGTGCCAATCCATCTTTATCACCTCGAAGGTGCTCTCATAGCCGGGAGCTTCCTGAGGAGGGTGAAATTGTTCAGGAGTTTAAAAACTAGCAAGTTCCTCCTCTCCAATTTGGGTCAAACTCCACTGACTTTCTTCAGAATAGGTTTGCTTCCTTTGAAAGCTTGGATTCAGGGGAGATGGTCAAGGATTTTAAATGAATTTTATCTCTTGAAATGTTTGAGGTCTAATTGACCTCACTAGGAAGTATTCTATTTATGATACTCTTCATCACTATGCTACTCTTGATGTTATGTGCCTGCAAGAAGTTAAAGTTACATGCTTTCTTTTGTCTTCGACTTGCCGTTGTATTTGGCCATTCAGTAAATTGTTCTTCCCCACCCATGAAGTTGGCAAAGGTGGTGTTTCTACCCTTTTGTCCCCTTGGTGGTATGATTTGGTGGTGGCTCATGGGGTGGACCCCACCAACCATCTAGTCTGGACTCTTCTTAACATTAATAATCATTCCTTTGGGATTGTTAATATCTATGCATCGAATGATGCATCAAAAAGATCTGCTATGTGGCAGTGGATTGCAGATTCATTACTCGTGGCTATGTGGCTTATTTGTAGGGATTTTAATATGGCTAAAATGACTACTGACAAAGATGGCATTTTGCCTTTTCGCTGGCCAACTAGTGAAAGAGAGGCGTGGTTTCACATGCACAAGAAATTGGGACTTTTTGATCCCAATGTTGGCCACCGTCACTCTAGTCCTTTCTAGCATACTTGGTGCAATTTTTGAACTAGATCTGATAGGGTCCTTAAACGCCTTGATTTTGCCATAATCTTGGCTCAATCATTTTTCAATTTTACCACGTCATCCACCCTTCTTGTGCAGCCATTAGTGGATGTGATGTTGTCAAACCACTTTACAATTCAGTTTTCCATTGAGTGGCAACTCACTTAGCCACGTGCCATGAAATCTCAATTTTTTCTGACCACATCCTTGCTAGCTCATCAACCAACCCTAGCACACATTGCAACTATATGGAATTTAGAATGCCACCCTTTGCATTCTACTAGATGGATAAAATGGTGGAATGATGCTATCACCCGTACTGCGAGGTTTCTTCACATCTATGGCCGTCAACTAGCCACTTTCAGGAGGCGAGTTTATGAGGCTACTGTTATTGCTTTGAAATCTGCCTCAGCGGCTTTGACAACTGACCCTTTTTCTCCTTCTATGCAAGTCAATGTTGCCAATTTACAGCATCAAAAACAAATGGATGATTGTCATGCTTCCAGAGGAGCACAACTTAAAGCCAGGATGCACTGGCTAAAGATTGGAGACCGTGTTTCTAAGGAATTCTTTCTTGCTCTTTGATCTAGACATTCCTCTCACGGTATTAAGAAAATCAAAGAGGATAATATTGTTCATACAGAATTTCCAGACATTCTCCAAGCTTTTCTAAGACATTATGAAAACATTTTCACAACCCAAGATTATACTCCTGAGTGATAGACTGCTCTATATGATAGTCTTGCAGTTGTCCCAAAAAAGCTCTCCCCATCTCAAACGTGCTTCTATGATCAATTATTGACCATTGAAGACCTTAAGGAAGTGGTCTGTTCTATGGCTAATGGAAAAGCTCTTGGAATTGATGGCTTTCCTTGTGAGTTTTACAAAGCCCTTTGGGATTGTTTAGGAAAAGATTTGCATAATGCTTACCTTGAAGCTTTTCATTCAAACTCTTTAGGAAATATTATGAACTAAGGAAACATTAAGTTCATACCTAAAGCTGGCAATCCATTACGCTCCTCAATGTCTACTACAAAATCATTGCTAAATCTATTTCGCTCAAACTCTGCAACCTACTTCCTCTGATTGTCTGTCTCGAACATACTGGCTTTATTAAATCTAGATATATTTTAGATAATATCATTGCAGTTTGGGAGGTAATGGAATGGGCAAGAAAATCAAATCAAAAGGCCATTTTTCTTAAAATAGATTTTGCAAAGGCCTATGATCGCATTGAATGACGCTTTAATCTTGCAATGCTTGTAGCATTATGGTTTGGACCTTCGTTTATCCAAACCATCAATATGCTCTTTTCGAATGCCTCTGCATGTATCACTATCAATGGCCACCAGTCTCATACTTTTGGCCTTTTTTGATCAATCTAGCAAGGATGTCCTCTTGCTCCAAGCTTGTATGTTCTTGTGGTAGAAACTTTTAGATACCTTCTTGCTCATTCAGTTTCCAATAGACTTGTTCATGGAATTTCTCTACCAAATACTTCCAGCCAGTTAGTTAATGGTCATTTTGCTGATGACTCTTTTTTAACTTTACTGGAAGAAGAAAATACTGTCAAAAATGCTCTTGGTTGTCTGGAGACCTTTTGCCTAGCCTTAGGTTCTTCCATTCAGTGGCATAAAAATTTATGCTACAGGTAGTCAATTCTTCCCATTCCTCATTGGCTCTAGCAATATGGCTGGCGCTGGGTTGGCCATGGTAAAATTTTTAGATTTCTTGGTCTTCCTTTTGTTTTCCAGGGCACTTCTGCTACTCTTTGGCAAGCTATTCTTACCCGTGTGGAACAAAAGCTTGCAGTCTGGATTACTAAGCCACTTTCTCTAGCTAGTAAATTCTAGGTTTGTTCTAAGATCTTGCCTACAACCCATATTTATTACTCTTCTTGTTGGGCTGCTTCAAAAGCTTCATATGCCAAACTAGAAAAACTTTTGAGGGATTTTCTTTGGACCTCTTCTGAGACTCACCATGGCTTTCACCATATTGCATGGGGGTTTTGCTGCCTTCCCAAAGATTCTGGAGGTCTTGGTATCCTTTCTACTCAACACCAAGGCACTGCTTTGGCTGTCAAGTGGATCATTCATGCTCTCACTGGCAACGAGGCATGGAAAGTTTTACTCCGGTACAACATTGAAATGGGACATCCTTTGCACAAACCTGCTTGGAAAGGAATTGGCTTTTCTACTCTCCTTGTCATGAGAGAGCCAATTCATATCTCAAGCACGTTTGTGGATAAAAGCATTTGGAAAGCCTGGGAGAAAGTTAAACCTTGGCTATGCTAGTCTTTCCTTCAATCACCTTAATATCTGGTGGTCACCTCTCTTAGCCACTACAAGCCAACCTTTGGCCAAATTGCCTGACTTAGAGGCTCTTAAATTTCATAAAAAATGTATTCATAGCTTATAGGATATGTTTCATCGGCCCACAATGAGCATCATGGCATGAGAGACATTTTGAGTTAAATTTGGCCTTTCAAGAACTGATCAGATTACTTATGATAGAGTCATCATAGCTATTCCACCAGAAATGCTTCACAAAATTGAAATTCAATCCAACAAGCCATGGTGGAATGACTGGAAATGGTATCCAGAAACACCAATGCATCATTTCAAGCCAAGGATGGCTTACAGGTGGCTTTCACCCCATTTGCCAATGGTTGACACACTTAATAAGCAATGGCTTATTCATAGCTCTATGGCTCTTTGGCATACTGGATTTCAAACTATTTGGACTGCCATTCTTGAGCCTACATTAGCTCATTTTGCCTGGTGCATTCTTTTTCAAGGCCTGCCTATTGGAGCTAGGTTGTTTCATCTTGGGGTTCAGGATCCCAGATGTCCTTTTGTGGGCAACCTGAGACGATTCAACATCTCTTCTGGTATTACACCAGAGCCCAACAATTCTGGCTATGGATTCATGATTTCTTTCGCCCTTTCAGATTAGAGCCTTTATCATGGTAAATTATCCTTCTAGGTGATTCTCCTAGGTTTCCTGAAAGATTTTCAGATTTGGCATATTTTTAGGGTGGAGGTTCTTTTTACATTATGGAAAGATCATAATTCTTGTCTATCTTTAGAAAGCAAAATTGGAACATTTGTTTCTCTTTACATTAAAACAATTATTTGTTCTAATGTTCTTCTGTAGATTCAAGTGCAAGCTAAAAAATTTGCCTTGGAAGTGGCTCACTTACAAGAGTTACTGGATCATTAGGGGAATGTTCCTTGTACTGTGGCACGGCTTCTTCTTCTTCTCTATCAGAGCCCGTTCACCTCCGCAGGGTCATAGACGAAGAAGTGGTTTGGCCAGAGACTCTCGGCCCTACTCCCAGCCTGCTCAGAATCGTGGAGCTCATCGTCACAGACGCTCGACCTCTCCACGTCATCATGGATGGACTTCTGGCCGTCTTGCTAGTGCTATTGGGGATAATGTGGGTTGGCCTACTGGAGGTAATACTGGTTGGCCTTGAGGGGATAATGTAGGGTGGAATGCTCCTGGTCCTTCCAATCCAACCAGCCCTAGTTGGGACAATACAAAAGTTTTTCCACGGTTAAATTTGGCTATCTCACCTCAGCATGAGGAGCCAACTGCGCAGAATGAAAACCAGAAGAATGATGGTGGTTGGGCACCACCAGATGTCACCCCGAACCCCACAGTAATATGGGGGAACTCGGATGACAGGGATTTGCCATCTGCAGGCGTGGCTATGGCAGCTTAATTCTACTTTCTGTTATGTTTTTGTTTAATTCTGTTATGCTTTTATGCTTTGATACTTTGATACTCTAAAAGTTTCTAGGCTAGGCCCATTTGACATTCAGGGTGTGCCTTTTTAACACCCATTCATTTTTTGTGAAGATGTTTTTATTTGCCTATAATAGATAGATTGGCATTTTCATTAAAAAAAAAAAAAGTAAACACAAAAATAAATAAAAAATACATCAAACATTAATTTTTCACCCTAACAAATTTTTTTAAATCTATTTTTCTTTTTTACCATTAATTTTTGAAGAAAAAAAATTACTTATCGTATATAATTTAAAAAAAAATTATGTGCAACCAATGTTACATAATAAAAAAGGCGAGCAAAATTAAAAAAAAAAAATTTCTGAAAAGTGTGAGAAACTGAAACAATCAAAACGTACGGGTTAATAAAAACAATATTCTTAAAAGAACGTGAATACCATTTTAACGTCAATCGGCGAGGAAATTCTTTTGAGCGGTGGAACGGGACAACCACTTAGCACAACGTCGGGATTGCCCGTCCATATAATGTGTTACATATCCATTTTGGTTTCTTCGCATCGTTCTTGTCGATTCCGTGTTTACGAGGAGTCCTTTATCTTATTAAGGATACGTCTGAAACCAAACAACCAGTATTTGGGGCTTCAAACGGGCTATTTTAGCCGGTCCTGTCACCATAAACACTCAGCTCGTTAGGAATTAAATTTCGTATATATTCGTTTAAATTGCTTACAAGTAAAAGTAGGGTTGCCTTGAAATTTGGGAAGCTAGGCTCAGAATAGTGTTGTACAGAGTAAATACGAAATGGAATTCCATCCATCGAATTTTGGATTGCTGTGTACAATTCTTTTAGCGGTGGGTTGCTTTTTGGAAGGAAGCTATGGTTTGGGACTTGGTGGGCATAGTAGGATGCCAGCAATTCTCAGGAAGAACCAATTGCGTGGTAGTTTACTGGAGAAGTTCAAGAGATCTCGAATCACTGATTCTCATGTTCCAAGAATAAGTTTGGCCTCGTATGAGACATTCAACTATACCCAAGTTGTAGACCATTTTGCATACACGCCAGAGAGTTATCAAACCTTTCCCCAGCGATATTTCATAGACAAGTCCCATTGGGGAGGCGCTCAAAACAATTCTCCCACATTTATATGGTTGGGTGAGGAATCTAACGTCACAAACGACTTATACATGGGCTTCATGAAAGATCAGGCTCCTAACTTCAAAGCTCTTGTGGTCTTCATAGAGGTAGTATTACAGTTTCTCATTAATTCCGTACTCTGTGCGTGTTATATCACAGAACAGGTTGAATAGGTTCAGTCATATTTTTGGGGGCTTGTGCTTTGATAAGTATCCTATTAGGGCTAATTGTGGTAAAGTATGCAGCACCGTTATTATGGGACGTCAATGCCATTCGGGGGAGAGGAGGCGGCGTATGCAAATGCGAGCACAATGGGTTATTTCACATCCGCGCAGGCCTTGGCCGATTATGCGACCGTCATTGTCGATTTGAAGAAAACATTAAACGCTGAGAATTGTCCGGTCGTCGTGTTTGGTTGTTCCTACGGTGGAAGTAAGTACAGTTTCTTTCACATGAACAAATATTCTCTGTTGGAAGTAAGTAAGATTCAATCATTGAAATGGTATTGTACAGTGCTAGCTGTATGGTTTCGCCTCAAGTATCCGCACATAACAATAGGCGCCTTCGCATCATCTGCGCCTATCCTTTACCTCGACGACATCGCTGCCAGTTATCGTCCTTACAGCGTTGTCACCAACGTTTTCAGAGTATGTTCATTCATCTCTTTCAGCTTAATCTCACCCTTATTATCATTAAATTTGACTTTCGAGAATATGGCGCAGAATACAAGCGAAATCTGCTACAGACGAATTAATGAATCGTGGGATATGATGGACAAAATTGCGTCTAGCCCTCAGGGCTTGCTAAACCTAAGCAAACTATTTAACACTTGCGAGTAAGTAATAACAACAACGCAATCTTCATACCTTACATTCAGCATACCTGTAATCAAAATCTCTTTACCGGGCATTACTGCCGCAGAAATATTACGGATAAGGATGCCCTGTACGATGTGCTTGAATCAATGTACATGACAACAGCACAGTTCAATTCCAAACAACTGCAAGGAGTAAATAAGGTGCCCAAGCCATGTCGCCATACAAATTTTATTGCTTATTAACTTAATTCTATTATGTAACCTGGGGTTACTGCAGATCTGCGACGCCATCAATAGCCTACCTGGAGATGCAGACACTGTTAGTAGAATAGCTGCTGCAGCAAAATTGTCAAAGCGAGTCCAATGCTTGAATTTGAGTCAATTGGATTTTCCCGGATGGGACTTGCACTGAACTGGTGTTTCCAATAAGCAATCCTCCTGGCACGTCAATGTTTCCGCCCTACCACTTTGATATCAAGTCGTATTCCAGGGAATGCTACCTTAAATACGGAGTCCTGCCACGCCAACACTGGGCAAGAACTGAATTCGGAGGAAACGTATGTAAATTTTAATCTGCTATCGAATTTAGTCGGAAAATGTTACGGTCAAGTTATATCTTAGTCAAATTTTCATGGCAGTTAAACAGACAGGACAATTTGGTTAAGGATTGATTTTTATTAAGATGGCCTTGGTTATAATTATCGTGCAGGACGTAAAAAGAGTGTTGAAAGATTTTGGAAGCAATATCATTTTCTCCAATGGGTTAGGAGATCCATGGAGCACTGGAGGGTAAGTGAATCTTCTTCTGAGATTTCATGCCCATTAATATTTGTGTTTTTTTAAATCTTTCTGCTAATTCAGTTAATTGGGCATGTTGCCAATGGAATTTCAGTGTGCTGGCTAATATTTCTGAAAGCATTGTAGCTATCACCACCGAAGAGGGTAAGTTGGTTTTAAATGTTTATTTTGCAATGAAATAGAAACAGTATTATCTTATAAGATATTTGAATTGAATGTCTCGCAGGTACACATTGTGAAGATATTGCATATCCAAGTGCTAGTGATGATCAGGTCTGGCTGAAAGAACAACGACGAAAAGAGATAACGATTATCCAAAAATGGATAAATGATTATAAAAACTAATTTGAATTGTTTGTTTCATCCAACAATGACTTCTTCATTCAATAAAATCATTTAAAAGTGGTGATTATTAATGCTCCTTGATGTCAATGAAACCTCAGCTATAATCATCCATGCTGAATTCGTATCCTTTGGCTGTTTGATATTTTGATATTGTTAGACCCTTGAAAGGGCATTAGAGCTTTACATTGTAATTGACGTTGCATTTTGTGTATTGTTGACATTCTCATAAAGGGGGCGAACATTGAGAATTTTAGAAATTAAAAAGTCTACAGCAAGAGTATTTAAAGGTGTTATTGGATAATTTCATCAATCAAGTATTGTATTGTTATATTTTTTTGTCAAAGTTATTGTAGTACTTTGCTGACATAATTATTTATATGTGTTTATCAACCATCCTAAAAAAATTTAACCCTTAGTTTGTATAATTTTCAAATATAATAATTTAATAATTATATTAACACCCCCAAAAAAATAAGTTTGATTAAATGTAACATTAATAAATTTAAACAATAACAAAATTTATTTTCTTTATAGTATAAATATCAATTAAAAGTTACTTTACTTTCTCAAAGTTTTATCAAATTAAAATTATATGATATTTGTACATAAGAGAAATGATCATTCCCCAACTTCATACAAGATTTTGTCATATGTTAATATGTAATTAAATTAAGATGTTCTCTCAAAATAGACATAAAATAAATGGAAATTGATATAATTGTACAAATTTTTACATTATAATTTAATAAATTAAAATTTATAACTAATATATGATCCTAAATCAGAGACATAATTGAGATCAACTTTATCTCAATTGTTCATATTATAAATAACACAAGACATGATTATTTAGTCACCTTCAATTTCAACACTGCATAGGATTCATTCTCATATACTCTTGACTGATTAGTTAATGATCTATTTGAAATCCAAATGCAAAGCCACCATGTACCGTAAGGTATTTATTAAAAGTATTTGAGTGTTATCAAGTGAGAGAAATACTGAAATGCTAAAAGCATATAGCAGCCGACAAGACAACAACAGTTGTGATGGAACAATAAAATTTCCCTTATAAATAACTAAATAGAACTTTAAATAATGAATTTGAGCCATGAAATTTTTCAAGACCCTTTTAGGATGATTTTACTAGATTAATTTCAAATCCTATTTACCAAAGAATCTTAAACAAGAACATGCAATTCTATTGTTGCATAAAAATTTAACTCAATAAATCTATTGTATTTCATATCTATGAAAATTTATATTGAAGAAATGTTCTTAAACAAGAACATACAATTATGTTCTCTAGATCTCATTTTGCATAAAAAAATTAACTCAATAAATCTATTGTATTCCATATCTATGAAAATTTATATTGAAGATATGCTAATATCTATACATATCTATGCATTTTTGCACAATATTCACGAGAACCATCTTGTAATGTGAGAATAAGAGCATACATGGAGGCACCACACAATAGAGTATTCATATCAAACTAGCAAACCAAAAATACCATCCACTGTTTCTGAAAAAGGATATATTGCTATATTATGTGGAATGACATATTATGAATATTGAACATATGGTGGATGGAATTTTACAGCAGAGCTTTTATATAATATAAAAAATAGAGCATATGTCCCATTAATTTGTTTTCATGCACATTTTAGTAAAAACCATAAATCACAAATATGTTAGCACGCAATAATATAATTACAAAAGTCAAATAAACTCTATTACAAGGCTATAAATAAACCCTAAAACTTACATGACAATTACTTTATTTGAAATAAACACTCTCAGATGAGATCTCATCAGAATGCCAAGATACAATAAGGACAAGGAAACATTTGCTAACTTAAGTTTTGTCCATGCATGCTCATTTCTAGTTATCTTGAGAATATCAAAAAATTCATTTATTTCATTCAAAATAATTTGGTGGGGTTCTTGGGGGTTTTCCTACCCATTTAATCCTTAGATCCGAGTTGTGGAGGCTATAAAGGCAAGATTGAAAATTTTTCAAGGGTTGGTTTTCTGGTGGTGGCTAGAGGTTGTGCAGGTTTAGAGATACTTCCAGGGCTCCAAATTATGCCATGTCTAGTTGTAAAGAAGTAATGTGGTGGTGAAATAGATGAAAGATAGTGTACAGTAGGGGTTGTGTAGAGAATGTCTCTATGATTGTTTGTATGTATTTAAGGTTTTTCTCTTATCACATTTGTTGATAAGTTTGTATTGTGCATTTGAAAATGCGACATCATTTTAAATATATTACAAGATTTGTACTTGTCGTCTGTTCTTTACATTTGAATAAATGAAGTTGGTTCTAGATTACTAAGTATGTTTGAAGCAAAAAACTTGGAACCTGATATAGCATATGCTTAGATCAATTTTTCTTTATTTCTTCTCCATTGTTTTCTTTTATGCACATGTGACTCTATATCTCCAATTCAATTGGCATTGGTCTTTGCTCCATCAGACCAATCTCATGTCATTTAAAACAAATAAACATTTACTAGTGGTTTAGGGGAAGAACCATCATTCCTATGCATACATACTTGCACAATTTGTATCAGATATATAGGCCTTTTGTGACAACTAGTTGTTCTTGGTTCAGTGACAATTTTGGGATCAAGATAACAAGTTGGATTTGGTTGTTCATTGGTTTTTAGTTGTTCATCTAGTTTGAACTCAATACCTATTAAGGTGTACCCCTTGGAATATCCCTCCAGAGCCTAGTTGAGCTCAAAGTACAAGGGATGAAACCCACTCCCATAAAGTTGACCTTCAACCCTCCACATTTTGTTGATGGACCGATTATGCTTATATGATGACGCCCCTAGCCTTGTGAGTGTGATTTCATCCTAGGAAGTGGAGTTGTGGTTTTGGGACCCAACAAAATAGATGGTACTATTGTTAATTTCATTATTGCATAGAAATTATATTATTTTCTCATTGTTCTCTCTTACTATGTTCTCTATGTTTTTAAATCTACAAGGTTTGAATGTATTGGATGCAAGAGTAGAGGTTTAAATCTCATGACCAAAGTGCCTATAGAAAAGGGTGAACACCTTTCTTTGAGGGCTGGCGGCCTATTCGGAAGGTCAAACACCTTGTTTTTGAAGGCTAACAACCTATTTGGAATGCCGAGTGACATGTTTTGAAGGTTGAACAACCTTTTAATGCAAGCCCTATTTGTTTAGCAGTGGCCTCTATCAAAAATCCCCCACCCAGTTCCTCGTAGCACCCTATGCTCAACTCCTCATAGGCATTGACAACATCACAACCATTGCACAGAGACACCTCAAAATTTACCTCAAAAAAGGTGTGTGAAGGGAAATAGAGGTCAGATCTGTCACACTAGAAGGGCAATTCCATAGAAAAGAGGTGCAAAACCCCTCAGAAGGAGGCGTCACTAAACAAAGACTACAAGGCTCTAGTGTGCAAGGTGTCATTTTGGTCACCATAGCATTATTTTTGATGCCCCTACACTTCATTGGGCCATAACATGATGCATTTTGAACTACCATACTTGCATTTTAGGGAGAACATACCTACCAAAATCGTAGGACAACCAAGTGATGTCATAGTAGCTAGAGGGTGGAGTGTATGTAGGCCAGAGAGTCTTTGCTCTACATTTCAGCACCACCATTTACCCTATCATGGATGACCCTCATATTTGTTCCCTAAATTGGGCTTTGCAAATCATTAAGGTTAAAATATTTTTCCTTCAAAGATTTTTTTGCAAATGCATATATAAATTCTAGTGTAAGAATAGGCATTTTTTGTCTAAAAAGAACTATGCAATGTAAAGTGTGACATTTGAGGGGGGTCATTTAAATTTGGGGAATTCACTTTGAGAGGATTTGTGGTTTTAAAAGTCCTTCTATTTTCGCTTGATCAAGATGAAGGGTGAGGCCTAGGTTGGCAAGAGGCCAATTTCCCCTCACATATAAAACCATTGTAACTCTTCTCTCCTTATTGACTCCAATGAGTGGTTGGATGACTAGGCTCATCCCACCAAATAGATTTTTTTTTGTTTTTTATGCAAATCTATTAAATTAGGTTATTTACAGGAAAATTATTTCTATCATAACTTTTAATCAGTAGCTTGAAATTGAGCATATTTTTTCACAAAGGTTAATGTTTTCACATTTCCCATCTATTGGACCCATTTGCATTATAAAACACACTAAGTTATAAAGTATCACAAAACTAGGGGGTCTAAATATTGAATCAAGGGGTTACTTAAATGTGTTGATTTTCTTTGTCTAAAGCAATTGTCTTTATAAAGAAAGGTGGTGACGCACCTATATAATAATATAAAAGAGTTTAAATAAAAAAGTAGACTTAGAGTCTGAGCTATTCAACCAAAAAATAGGGCGGGAAATGCCATTGAAAGATAGGTAAATACACAAAAAGACCACAAAACATACATTACATCATAGACCTTAGTTTGAATTAGATCCATGAGGATCTTCTAGAGGGGGAATAGCAGATGGGAAGGTGAACTGTAGTGTTCCTGAAGCTCATGGCAAGCTTGGTACAAGATCTGAGGCGTGATGTCGAAGGAACCTAATCGCTGTGAACACCTCCTTAACTTTCTCTGCCAATACCACTAGAAGTTGGAAGAAATGTGCATTTAAAGCTCTATTTAATACATTATAGAAATCCACTCTAAGTCCTCTTTGCATCATGTTGTAGACACATACTGCATGGTGTGAGAACTGTAAGAGAAATCTGTCGAACATACCACCAATTGGAGTAGGCCCTTCCTAGAAATCATATTCCACTAGGGCTTCCCTTGACCTTTTCGAGTTGAAGAAGGAAGGATGCACAAGCTTAAACCCAATGTCTTGAACATATTCATAGTCCTATAAAATATCAAAGAGGTTAGAAATGAAGGTAATGGCAATCTCTGAGCCCTTGATCTTTTTGTCTACAAGTTAGAATAGGTAGTAGCCCAACATATAACAGACGGTGAACTCAACATTATCACATTCGATCTCAAAAATTTCCCTCATGTAAATTGTGTTGATTTCTCCTGTATATGTTGGCAATGTCCTAAGTGCTCTAGCCTCTTTTAGAATTAAAGTTACATGGACCTGAGTGGTAAGCATGGATGTTTGCATCACATGTTGGCATCTCAATAATATTTTCCAATTGTCAACCATTTTTAGAAGGTGTATTTTTTCTTTTGTGGCACTCTAGGATTTTCCTAATGCTTATCCGCATTCAAAAAACTCTTTTGCTAGCTTTTTTATCCTCTCATCTTCTATAAAACCTTGACAGTATGACATTCAAAGTATCTAAATCTTTTCATAGTGAAGCTTTGCTAAATTTTCCATCAAAATGTTTCTGTAGTGAAGCTCTATCGAAATAACTATCAAGCTATCATATTGCTTGCATCCTTGTTATTGTGTGTTGCCTTTCTATTGCAAGTTACTGAGAATCATCCATTGATGTGATTCATCTACATACTTTGTGTTGTTGAAGAAGTTCTCATTCAAGATTACTATCGTCTAGTAAAAAATAAGTCATCTTTTTCCCTTATGTGGTAGTCTTCCAGTGAGACTCTTGTAATCATTTCTCAACCCTTTATCTATTTCATTTAGATTAACATTCATATTGTTATTAAATCTAGTTTCTTTATTGAATCTTTTTATTGCATGTTATCCTTCCATTGCAGGTTACTGAGAATCATCCATTGATGTGATTCATTCACATACTTTGTGTTGTTCATGAAGTTCTCATTTGAGATTACTATTCTCTAGAAAAAAAAACCCATCTTTTTCCCTTGTGTGGTAGTCTTGTAGTGAGACTCTTGTAATCCTTTCTCAACCCTTTATCTATTTCAATTAGATTAACATTCATATTGTTATTGAATCTACTTTCTTTATTGTAGTCATATTTGTCACTACTCACCACAATCTTAGCTACACTTAAGATTCAGAGAACACATGTATTATTTTATCTATATATCAATCTGGTTGTTGTTGAGTTGGAAACACCAAAAATAGGGTTTGACTGAGGCAAACCTCTATACATCCCAACCTTTTTCCCCTTCGTTGTGATTATAGGTCATGTGAGAAGAGGTGCCAAATGCACGAGTATTTCCACTCTCTCTCCCTTTTCTCATCAATTACTCTATTTCATATTTCTCACATCATTCTTATTTGTTTGTCTTGTTTATCAATTTTTGTGCACTAACAATTATATTTGCTATCACAGGGATTTGTTGAAATTCGTACATAGCTGTATAGAATGAGATTTTTTGGTTTTTTATATTGTATAGACCATAGCACCCAGCATAGGTGTCAATTCCCTATGTTGTCATCCTAGATAGTGGGCTCCACCTTCTTGTGCTAGGTTCCTCAAAATTTATGTTTTTCATTTCTATACTTGTTGCTATGAATTTATGTCATTATCTCTACATTTCCCCTGCATTTCTCTAGTTTAGTTAGTTTAATCAATATTATTTAATCATTGAATTTTGACTATACAAAAGGACATAGCTTAGGTAGTCTTACTCTTCCTGATTGGATAGTAGTAAGGAAAAACACCTTCAGTGGCTAGTGTCCTAATGTTAAATAAGAATTGGTTCTAATTAAGGATAGTTTAGTTAGAACCATGTTTTCTATTAAATATTTTGGTGAACTTGATGTGCTTGAAACACTCAAAACAACTAAACCAATAAAACCTTCTCTTTTTATCTAAAACCAAAAAACTTCCTTTTTTAAAACATCATCTTTTCTTTAAACTTTCAAGTTTTAAGAGTACTTGTGTGTTGTGGAGCTCTTAGTAGTTTATGAGTGTCATGACCCAATACTCTGACTAAGAGTTCACTGTTCACATAAGGAAAAGATTATTCATGGCTTCCCATATTCCTGGTAGCTCTAGCTCCAAACAGTAAGAAATAGACATCTTCAACTTCTCAATGGGACACTCCGAGTTCATCAACCTCTGTTTTCTCTTTCTAACACTCCTATGATCTTGGGACAACACCCCTTTAGAGCACCTCTTGATATAGATATCCTCATAGCTAGTGTACCCTAGACTCAAACTTAGACGTTGGGCAACCATCTAGCCAACTTTGAATAATTTTTTAGTATGAAAAACCAAGATACTAAGGCTATCCCAATTGTAGAAAATCTATGAAGGTTTCTAACTAATGATTCACAGGGTGTGGATCTTATTCACATCATAGTTCACATTATGCATAACAATGTTCCTTCACTAGCTAGCTACATAGAACCAATTAATAAATCACATTCTAACATAGTGCAAGCTCAATTATTGGTACCAATGCCAACTTCTTCTATCTCAACATTCGCTTCTTCTCATCTCTCTACAATGCTACTCCATCTGTCAATGCTAACACTAGTTCTATTGGAATGGACAAGAATCCCACATATTAATATGAGTTTATTCCCTCCAACTCCTCATTATCATTTACTTTCCCTAGAGCTTCTCAACCATGAGAGAACACTGACCCACTTGTTACCCAAAACTAGTCCACACATACCACAAATCCTGTTATCACCCAACTCCTTCAGAATGTGAACTCCATACAACAACATATCACCACCATGTCCATAAATTCATCTCAACCTAACATCATATCATATTATATAAGGAGTCCACTATCCTTAGCTATTCTCACCTCCCCCTGTCCATAGAACTTTAAAACATTTTAAAAAGTACAATGGTAAAGGAGATCCATGAAACCATGTGTCAACATTCATAGCATTGTTCAATGACTTTATATTTCAAGATTCTTTGTTAGCAAAACTCTTCTTGCAGTCCCTAAAAGATACCGCACTGGATTGGTTTTTCTCACTTCTTGACCATTCAATTACTTCTTGCCAACAATTGCTCAACCAATTTCTCCAACACTTCCAAGTGAATATTGGACTACAGGTCACATTGATTGATCTTGTCCATTGTCACCAAGGAGAAAAAAATTGACTGACTTCATTGGCCACTATTAAGCCCTATTCTCACAGATACCTTATTCTATTCCAAATTCTGATCTGTAGTGGGTTTTCATACAAAACCTACAAACACAGATAAGAGATAATATATTTCTAATGTGTTATCCCTCATTCACACATCTTTACTTGACTATTCACAATTACCTATAGTTGGTAAGTTAGTATGAGGGTTCCTCATTCTAGACTCCCACTGGGCAATCTGATGCCCACTCTTCATTTCCAAACTACAAGAAAAACAAGAACTTCATCCAAATAAATTCTTCCAACAATATTCAACACATAGTAGCCATGGTACCAACCTAAAGCACCATGGCCCTCTCATCACAAAGTGAGTAAAGGACTCAACAATTTACCCCACTCTCAAAATCCCTTGATGCCATCATGCAGTAGTTGCTAAACAATAATCTAATCCAGCTTCTACCTATTCACCCTGTTGACACAACTAAACCCTTGGCACCTTCTTTCAAACTGAAGGCCTTTTGCCAATTCCACAGAACACCAATACATGACACTGAAAGATGTATGCATCTTAAGCATGAAGTGCAAGACCTCATCGATGAAACTGTCATCCAAGTTTTTGGTGTGAATGAAAAAGGGAATAAATCTATCACTCCACCCAACTAGAACCTCCAAATCTACACAAATCTATTACCTCACCATGTCACAAACATAATTGAGCTTCCTTCTAATCTCGTGACTATTATCATGCATGTTGATGACCCTACCTCTTCTATAGCCAATATTATTAACATGGTGGACCATCACCCTCACCCTAGTTAAGAGTGACCTGTTCCCAAGCTAATCATCTCCTTCACTCCCATTTATACACCTGTGTACATATATGATGAAACGCTATATATTTATGCACTTGTCAATGAAAAGGCCATCAAGGGTGTACTAATTGACCCCGTGTGTATGATAAATGCACTCATAGAGGAATTTTGTAAATCCATGAGTTGTTCTAAGACAAGTACGAAAAATCAAAAGTCTCAATGTGGGTGCATGATGGGGCTTCTTGTTGTACCCTGAGTTCGATAACCCTTGCTATCCAAGTAGGACCGAAACTTCTACATGTCCATTTTTCCATCATCCGCACTTCTAATCAATTTTGTGTGAAGTTGGGCAATCTGTGATTTTCTTCCATGAGAGCGATCCCCTTAGTAATCCACAAGTATCTAAAGTTTCCTCATGATGGATAGGTACACACTATCTACCATAATGGGTTCAAGCCTATCACATTTAGAGTAAACTTCTCCTTAGATTACTTTTGGCCAATGCCAATTGAACCATTGCAGCCTCACAATGATTTCTTATTTTTATCATACAAAAAATTCAAGGCTAACCATATTGCTTAGTTGTCTATCAATGCCTCCTTGTCAACCCAACTGGCTACCATCCCTAAGGTTTATTGATCTCTTCCAGCTATTTTTGTCTCTCCTCTTGTCCCACAGGCAGAGAAGGGCAAGTAACCCAAATCAATCAACTTACCCTGACCCTGAGCACTTGGGATATATGCAAAGGTCCCACCTTTAGCATCTTACCAAAGACCTAGAGGCACATGACCCATGCAACCCAAGACCTCCCAACCTTCAATGGTTTCTTATATTCCTCCTACCTCTTTAGAGTCTAGAGGAAAGCAACCGATGGTGTGGGGCCCTTCTCCTTCAATCCCTTAGTCCTCAGTGGTAGCCTTTGTTCCTCTAGCCCCTTCATTTTCTTGAAGAAGGCAACCCATATTGAGAGACCCTCCTTTGGTAATACCCCAACCTTTGGTGGTTCCTTGTGTTCCTCTGCTTTCTCCCATGACAATAGAAGAAAAGGAGCCCATGCTGAGAGACTCCCCAGTTCCTCCTTCAGATGCTCTGAGCCACTCTAGATGTGATCAACTTGTGAGAGACTGCAAGCATCATCATCATGTTGCATCCCATGAGAGTGTGTCCAAAGAGGAACCCCTTCCCTCTCTTGTATAGAAGACCCCTGACTCAGCCCCACTGCCTTAGCATAATTCTCTCCCATCTCCCACTCCTACCTCTCCAATTTTTCCAAATGTCAACATCACACCTAATACCATTGTCTCAGAGCCACTCCCACTACAACATACACAACACTAGGCATTCCTTGATGACTTACATCCCTCTACCATAGGCATGGACTTTACACCATCACTACCTAAATGCAATTGCGAGCATTATCCCACCTCACCCTTTCGTAAACCCAAGCACATGCCACCTTTGTTGCCACAGAGTCCTTCTGCTTCATCTATCTAGGTTGTGGAGGCCTCTACTCGACTAGTGGCAACTGATGCTCACAATCATGCTATCAACATTGAGTAACCACCTATTATCATCGATTCTGATGGCGACCTAGATCCATTTCCCCCAAGGAAGATATATTTGAGTCCATGGAATAAATGCAATCCATGTCCTTGATATTTGCATGCTCGATGGACCTCACCTTCAATATGTTATATACCAAGATCTTCCCTTGGATGTTGATCCCTCACATGATGAGCTAAGCATTGTGCCCAGCACTACCCTTGATGTGGTCCGTCTAGTGGCATATCCTCCATCCATGTATAATGAGAAAGATTGGGAGGTAGATGACCTGCTAGAGCCTGACTCTTAAGTGCAATCCCTTTGTTCATCTGTGTTTATTTATGGTCTGCCCATGTGTTTTATAATCCCTTTATCTAAGTATGGCATGAATTTTTATTTACTAGCTCTCCCTAGATGATCCTTGATGCCCTTGTAGGCACATGGATATAGGGGGAATGGAAATGTCATGGCATTCCTCTATATGTTGTGTTTGAAATTTTCTACATTCTGGGGACGATGCAAAGTATTGAATGATTTAGCATCCTTCCATGTTAACGCAAAATTTTTATTTTTTCTTCTTGTGACAATTCTTGTATTGAATCCATTGTTCTATGTGCTTAGGAGGATGATGACAATTACAAAAATCAATTACAAAAATTATCCCAAATAGATCATGCTATATATTATACTGAGTCCAAAGCACTAGATCTCTTTGAGTTTGATGTCGCTTGTCTTATGTGACACCTTATTACATTGCTCGATGTCATACCATGCTTACACAAGCATTTGTGTATCATGCCTACAACATCACCTTGGTTGTCCTACTTGGGGGCAACTCCTTCATGAAGTAGCTCCCTAGAACATATCTTTTAGGCATATGCTTCCTAAAATCTCTCGTGCCTTATTCCCTTTTTTACTTTAAAATCAATTGCTCCTCCAAGATGTAAGCAACTATTTTAAGGTGGGGGCATACATTTGCTATCTCTCACACTTAATCACACACTGCACTAATGGTATGCTCTTTGCAACAATTTTTATAACATTTGTGGTCCTAATCAGACACACTTGTTTAGATTGACCACCTTTATCAGAATTACTTAGCAAATAATGGATCTTGCTAGTCATGTAATCTCTGATTTTGTTTTACATGTAGCTCACCTAGCAAAGCAATGCTAGTTTGTGACACTTCATTTTCTATCAACATTTTCCATAAGCCACCTAGTAGATAATAGACTTTGATAACTCTAGTGACCTATGGAAGCTTTTCGGTATAGTTCCTAGAAAACAATAGACGTTTCTAGCTCTGGTGACATATGGAAGCTTTTCAGTATAGTTCCTAATAAACAATGAACTTTGCTAGTTTTAGAACCATACCCTTTTATTTCTTCCTTCTCTTTGTTTGTATTAGATTAATGTGCACTAAACCATATTATTTGTTAATCGCAAGGGTTTTGACAAATACTATTCGGTCTAATCATCCTTTTATCATCTTTATATATATATGCATGTGTGTTTGACATTTGTTCCATGTGCAGATTTTTTGACCTAACACTATTGTTTAGTGGAATCCTAAGTTGGGGGTTTCATTTGTGTCACTTAGCAACAATCCACATTTTCTACAGTACTCATAGGTAGAAAAGGTTCACTCTTTTTTTTTCATATTATCTACTTTAGCTTGCATATGCCCATAGAGCCATATGCCCACAAAAGTGGGGGCTAAATGTAGCATCGTAAATTGTGGTCACTCACAATTTCATTCTTTATTTGCTACTCACTTTAGTGCCCACTCCCTTTGTGTGCTTTTTGAATGCTACTTTGACCATCTCTGCTTTCCATACCCAAAACTGTAAAAGTACCTTAGCCTTGGCAGTGTCTTAAGTGATCCAGCATATTTTAGAATTGAAGTTGCATGGACCTGAGTGCTAAGTGTGGACATCTATGCTACATGATAGTGTCCTGATGACATTTTCCAGTTCATCAACCATTTTTAGAAGGTGCATTTTTTCTTGTGTGTCACTCTGAGATTTTCCTAATGCTTATTCGTGCCCAAACGACTCCTTTCTGAACTTTTTGATACCTTCCCTCTTCTATAAAACCTTTCCACTTTGCCATTCAAAGCATCGAAAACTTTCTATAGAAAAGCTTTGCTGAATTTTCCATCAAAATCTTTCTGTAGCGTAGCTTTGTTGAAATAACTATTGACCTATTATTTTTCTTGCATCCTTTCTATTGCATGTTATCCTTCTATTTTAGGTTGCTGAGAATCATCTATTAACGTGATTCATTTGCATAATTTGTGTTGTTAAAGAAGTTCTCATTTGCGATTACTATCCTCTAGAAAACAAAGCCCATCTTGTTCCCTTATGTGGTAGTCTTCTAGGGAGACTCTTGTAATCCTTTCTCAACCCTTTATCTATTTCATTTAGATTAATATTCATATTGTTATTGAATCTAGTTTCTTTATTGCAATCTTTTTTGTCACTTCTCACCAAATCTTAGATACACTTAAGATTCAGAGCACATGCACATTATTTTATCTCTCTCTCTCTCTCTCTTTATATATATATATATATATATATATATATATATATATATATATATATATATATCAATCTGGTTGTTGTTGAGGTGGAAACACCAAAAACAAGGTTTGACTAAGGCAAACCTCTATACAGACCAACCTTTTTCCCCTTTGTTGTGATTGCATGTCACATGAGAAAAGGCATCGAACGCACGCATGTTTGTCCTCTCTCTCCCTTTTCTTGTCAATTACTCTATTTCATATTTTTTACATCATTCTTACCTGTTTGTCTTGTTTAACACTTTTTTGCACCAATAATTCTATTTTTTGTCAACAAGGATTTGTTGAAATCCATATAGAGCCGTATAAATCAAGATTTTTGGTTTTTGATATCATACGAACTACAATGCCCAGTGTAGATGTCTACACCCCGCGGTGTCATCCTAGATAGTAGGCTCCACCTTCTAGTGGCAGGTTCCTTGAGATCTATGTTTTTCATGTCTATACTTGAATCTGTGAATTTTTTTCTTTATCTTTGTATTTCCCCTATTTTTCTCTAGTATAGTTAGTTTAATCAATATCGTTTAATCATTCAATTTCAATTGCAACAAAATGACATAGCTTGGGTAGTCTTACTTTTATTATTGGATAGTAGTAAGGCAAAACATTTTTGTTGGCTAGTATCCTAATGATCAATAGGAATTTGTTCTAATTAAGAATAGTTTAGTTAGAACCACATTTTCTATTAAATACTTTGTTAATGAGAGCAACTAGGGTACAAATAAATCTTAGGGAATTTGAAATTTGAAAGAAATTGTGCCAAACGATCCGTCAAAATTGAATTATATATGCGATCATTAATTGACATTTGTGAGCCATTAATGTAGCTAATAAAGCGTGTTGTACATATGCTACCTAAGGTTATCATTGATGTGGTTGTCATTGATGTCGACACTTAGTTTGGAACACTCAGCTTGAATGCTTACGTTGATGATATACTATGATGGTGTGCTAATAGTGATGATTGCTAATGTTCATGGCTGGATGTCATGCCTTGTTCAATGTTAAATAAGGTTGTGTTAAGTATGCTTGTTGTCAGCAAAGATGATAACATGATGATATATTAAGATGGGAATTAAAATCATTAAGATGGGAATTAGAATTGGCAGCAGAGATGATATCATGATGATATATTAAGATGGGAATTAAAAGCATTAAGATGGGAATTAGAAGCATTAAGATGATGACTAAAAGTAATGTTGAGGTTGAAGAGATGTTGATGATTTGTAGCATGTTGTATCCTCTCTCCTATTGTTCCTAATAAAGTATGTGCTACTACAAGAAGACTCTGGTCTCCGGATGTTGGTGAAGTTTTTTTCTACAGGAAGTTGCCTGGAAGACTACCTAGTAAAATGCTCTGCATTCCTCCATATTTGAAGATAAGATCATGTGATTTAGAAGTTGAGTTCAATATGTTGTGAAAGCATTATATCCAAGAGTTCAAGCTATTATACCTTCATCAATGAAAGTTACAAGTGACAGAGTTTCGATCTGTTCCTCTAGAAGAGTGAAGTGATGATGAAGGCTTGTTGGAATGCTCCGCATTCCTCAAGATGCAAAGATTTGCTTATGCAGTTTTGTGAACCTGATCAGAGATGTTCAATGCATCCTAATTTGTAGTATCAGGTGATTTGGTAGTTAGCAAGTTCAATTTTCTAAATGATAGTGAGCTACAGATAGTTCCAAATGCCTAATTGTTCTTAGAATACATGTTGAAGGTGTGCACCAAAAAGTTCTTGTTGTGCGGAGTCCAAGGAGTGTTTGGAGATGTTGTGTGGGTCATCCTGATTCATTTGGGAAAAGAACAAGTAATGTTTAGTCATCCATGTGAGTATCGCCAATATTATAATGACTGATGTACTATAAGCTTCATGTTTTCTTTCTTAAGGGTGATCTGATTCAATTTTGTGAAGCATGTGAATGTTATTCTATGGAGGATGATGTTGTGAAGGATGTTTAGGACTGGGTTAAGCATGTGTTGGAATCCGTAAGGCATGTTTCTCTTCCTGGAGTTGCGTGTAGTTCATGTTAAGGCTTACCCTCTACATGTTTCAAGTTGTGTGATCTCTGGTTGACTTGCAATTGTAATATATTCTTGTTGTCTCTAGTCGACTTGTAAAGTAATCAATGTAATATCTTGTATATATTGTAAACCTAGTTGACCTAGGTGTGGTATGATTGTGAATGTGAGTGTGTGAAGTGAATATGGTGTCTAATGTATTATGATGTGTGACTAAAGGAGAAAGAGCAGAAGCACTAAGGCCTTCCCTGATTCATCTTGAACACACCTTTTAGATAGGAGGGAAGTGAAGAATGTGCCTAACTAATTTCTAGAGGTAGTGAGCCAAAGGCAAAACTTCTTCAAGGCTAAAAGCAATTAGTCAGTAAGCTGTAGAGAAGACATTTGAAGAAGCTCACTCCTTCGATGATTTTACTTCTGCAGAAATTGTCAAAGCAGAAGAGTAATCATCAAAAGAGGAGTGTCAAAGTAGAAGTGCAATCATCAAAGGAGTGAGCTTCATTGTCAATTTTAGGCAATAGAAGGTGTCATGTCCCTATATTAATTAAATTGATTATGCATTATTCATTCAAATTAAAGATATGAATGATATTAAAATCTATTACTATAAATCATAAATTAAATACATTTAAATTAAATAATATAAAATGGAAACATTTACATCAAATAATATTCAATAAAAAATATTAAATAATAATATTATATGAATATGTTTTATATAATTTAAATATAATATATTTATTAGCAAAGGTATATTATTATAACAACTATAAATATAAATATTAATATTAATCATTTAAATATTATTATAATCACTCTAATATATAATATATTTATATATACAATATATATTATATAAATAATATTATAAAACAATATGTATTCATTAGTAGGCAGTGGCTAGTAGAATGCCCAATGATTTAGAACAAGCAAAGCACACATATTAAATTAAGTGATCTAAAGTCAAACCGTAGACTATGGAGGGAAAGACTAGTGAGAGGTGATTCATATAAGGTAGCAAATTATTTAAAGGTGCGATCTAATAATAAGGAGGCAATGAATTAACATAAAAAGGAAGCAATTATTAATAGAAAGTAACGGATATGAATCAAGGGTATTGCATACTATAGGAGGTGTGATCCTTAAAGAAATTGTTAGAGTTACGATTAGTGAGACAGTCATTATTATGAAGGGGCATCGCCCTTCAAAGGGATGCCTTCCTTCATAAGAAGAATAGGATATAAATTAAGATTAGGAGAGATGTGGAGGAATTGGAATATGGAGGAAGAATAACCCATTTTATGAATAATATATATTTTCTGAGTTTAGAATATATTTATATATTTTGAAATTAAAGACATTTCTGATTATTTATGATTAAGCAAAAAGGAATAGGATCCAACATCATTCAATCATATCTATTCCTTTAAGAATCAAAGAACATTTATTCACAACATTTAGCATTCAAATGGGATATTAGCCATTAAAACATCAAGGCATAATTAATATACATATCAGATTTAATATATATAGGCAAACTGCCATATGAATATCTATCCATAAGTTGTAGAAATACTCTCAATTACAATAGCTCCTATAAGAAACATCCTTGCATAAGGAAATCTGATTTAATAGCAGCCTTGTAAGGAATCAAAGAAATCATCATCTTATTGATCCACAAGATCACTTGTACATCCCTAAGGAGAGCACATCTATGAATTGGTATGATATTTTAAACCTATCTATCTATGCTTATATAACAATACTTAGTCTTTCCCATGATATATGAGGGACATTGCCTGTCTTACTGCATTATTAATCTTATCTATTGCCTTATGAGGATGGTTGAGTAGTTAAGGAAGGGCAAGTTTATTATTAATTAGTCTTACACGGTAGGTGACTCTGAATTGGTGAAGTATGCCAGGTGAGTATGAAGCCCTTAAGCTAAGTGGTGAAGTATGCTGGGCGAGCATGAAACCCTTGGGCCTATGGCAGTCGAGAATAGTATTGGTTTATTATTAATTAGTCTTACACGGTAGGTGACTCTCAAATGGTGAAGTGTGCCAGCCGAGCATCAAGCCTTTTGAGCCAAATGGTGAGGTATGTCGAGCGAGCATGAAAACCTTGGGCCTATGGCAGTGGAGAATAGTACCGATTTATTATTAATTAGTCTTACATAGTAGGTGACTCTCAAATGGTGAAGTATGCCAAGCGATCATGAAGCCTTTTTTTCCAAGTGGTGTGGTATGTTGGGTGAGCATGAAACCCTTGGGCCTATGGTAGTGGAGCATTGTTATCCAACGCCTTAATGAGTATATACCTATCCTCCACTAGTGTTAATGATTAGCTTAGATTAATGAACAGGCATGATGATCACCATTCCCAAAGTATATCATGTGGCAGAAGATGTATCAAGGTAAAAGTACAATGCTATGTCACACTTTTATAAAGGAAACGGCCAACGCTGATCCAACTTTTAAATTTGAATCACTAAAAAGTGACATATATGTTTTAAATTTTGAAATGATGTAAATTAATAAAATATTTATTTTTTAGTATATTTTATTTTTCTATTTTTTTGAAAAAATTAAAAAAATATTTGAATATAGTTTTTAATAAATTGACACTATAATTTAGTTGCTGATAAAATGCTGAAAAATGAAGTTACATGAGACATCAATCTTTATATAGTAAATTTTATTTGTTTTTCTTCAATTTTTTTGTCTATATTTATAACTTGAAACTTTAGGGCATGGATATATTTTTTTTCAATTTTGATAAACATATATTTTTAAACAAATATTAAAATGTGTGTGTATTAAAACATAATTGTTTCTAGTCGACATCAACTTTCATATTAACTATTTATCTAAAATAGAAAAAAAAGTTATACCATCTTGATATAGATTCTTTTATCTAGGGCATCATATTTTTTTCAATTTTTTTAAATAAGTTTTACTATTTTTCCTTGACATGGTAATTGACTTAATGTTTTGTGCTGATAACCTACTTTTAGTAAAAATAAAAAGTAAAATATAAATAATAATTAAACTATTAAAATATATATTTTTTTGAAAACTAAACTTATAGATCGACAAAAGGGAATTTTTATATTTTAAAAAAAATGTTATTTACATGAGTAGAAGTTGTTGAAATATCAAGTTTTTCAAATAATTTGATTTTTTTGGTAAATTGGCCTCATCATGGTGCTACATATGCATTTAGCCAACAATTTTAGTTGGAAAAGTTGTGCACATAGCTAACTTAGCTAGAATGAATCTTACAAGATCATATGTTTGACCAAAATTAATTTTTAGTTAGAAATACTTAAATTCACTTGTGCTGATAAGTCGGCTGAAAGTGTGATAGATTTGTGCTTTTACCCATCAAGTATAAGTATATTAAAGTATGAAGAAATACAATTGAATATATGCTCTCTCCAATAATGTTATATTCTTGTTCATTGTTATTGCTTATGATTATGATGTATTGATTTCATTACTAATTTGATCTTTAATAGTACTAATGTCCCTTTCTAGTAGTTATTCTTGTGTGCAGGTTAAGAAATTGAGAGTATTCTAAAAGGGGACATTACAAGTGGTATTAGAGTAGTCATCCTGCCATCATGTGAATAATAGTTGACTTCCAATTCTGAAATGAAAATCTACACATATGATATATCCCACATTCACAAAAACAATGACGATACATGGATGAACCTTGTAACTACAAATTTGATTTAGTAAATTTATGAACCAAATTAGATCAATGAAAGAGTAACATAGATAAAATCAAAAAATTGCTACATAATCTTATGCTAAGTTATATTAAATTACAGGATCATGCTCCACGCTATCTTATCATCATTATACACTCTATGATTCATATAAGGTAGACTATGGAGGGAAAGACTAGTGAGAGGTGATTCATATAAGGTAGTAAATTATTTAAAGGTGTGATCTGATAATAAGGAGGCAATTAATTAACATAAAAAGGCAGCAATTATTAATAGAAAGTAACGAATATGAATTAAGGGTATTGCATACTATAGGAGGTGTGATCCTTAAATAAATTGTTAGAGTTGCAATTAGTGAGATAGTCATTATTATGAAGGGGCATCACCCTTCAAAGGGATGCCTTCCTTCATAAGAAGAATAGGATATAAATTAAGATTAGGAGAGATGTGGAGGAATTGGAATATGGAGGAAGAATAACCAATTTTATGAATAATATATATTTTCTGAGTTTAGAATATATTTATATATTTTGAAATTAAAGACATTTCTGATTATTTATGATTAAGCGAAAAGGAATAGGATCCAACATCATTCAATCATATCTATTCCTTTAAGAATCGAAGAACATTTATTCACAACATTTAGCATTCAAATGGTATATTAGCCATTAAAACATCAAGGCATAATTAATATACATATCAGATTTAATATATATAGGCAAACTGTCATATGAATATCTATCCATAAGTTGTAGAAATACTCTCAATTACAATAGCTCCTATAAGAAACATCCTTGCATAAGGAAATCTGATTTAATAGCAGCCTTGTAAGGAATCAAGGAAATCATCATCTTATTGATCCACAAGATCACTTGTACATCCCTAAGGAGAGCACATCTATGAATTGGTATGATATTTTTAACCTATATATCTATGCTTATATAACAATACTTAGTCTTTCCCATGATATATGAGGGACGCTGCCTGTCTTACCACATTATTAATCTTATCTATTGCCCTATGAGGATGGTTGAGTAGTTAAGGAAGGGCAAGTTTATTATTAATTAGTCTTACACAGTAGGTGACTCTGAAGTCGTGAAGTATGCCAGGTGAGTATGAAGCCCTTGAGCCAAGTGGTGAAATATGCTGGGCAAGCATGAAACTCTTGGGCCTATGGCAGTGGAGAATAGTATTAGTTTATTATTAATTAGTCTTACATGGTAGGTGACTCTCAAATGGTGAAGTGTACCGGTCGAGCATGAATCCTTTTGAGCCAAATGGTGAGGTATGTCGAGTGAGCATGAAAACCTTGGGCCTATGGCAGTGGAGAATAGTACCAATTTATTATTAATTAGTCTTACATAGTAGGTGACTCTCAAATGGTGAAGTATGCCAAGTGATCATGAAGCCTTTTTTACCAAGTGGTGTGGTATGTCGGGTGAACATGAAACCCTTGGGCCTATGGTAGTGGAGCATTGTTATCCAGTGCCTTAACGAGTATATACCTATCCTCCGCTAGTGTTAATGGTTAGCTTAGATTAACAACCAGGCATGATGATCACCATTCCCAAAGTATATCATGTGGCAGAAGATGTATCAAGTATAAGTATATTAAAGTATGAAGAAATACAATTGAATATATGCTCTCTCCAATAATGTTATATTCTTGTTCATTGTTATTGCTTATGATTATGATGTATTGATTTCATTACTAATTTGGTCTTTAATAGTACTAATGTCCCTTTCTAGTAGTTATTCTTGTGTGTAGGTTAAAAAATTGAGAGTATGCTAAAAGGGGACATTACAAGTGGTATTAGAGTAGTCATCCTTCCATCATGTGAATAATAGTTGACTTCCAATTCTGAAATGAAAATCTACACATATGATCTATCCCACATTCACAAAAACAATGACGATACACAGATGAACCTTGTAACTACAAATTTGATTTAGTAAATTTATGAACCAAATTAGATCAATGAAAGAGTAACAGATAAAATTGACAAATTGCTACATAAGATTATGCTAAGTTATATTAAATCCCAGGATCATTCTCCACGCTATCTTATCATCATTATACACTCTATGATTCATGAAATAATCAAGTCCTACTTGAAATTACCTTCTCTACAACATCATTAGATTCATCTCTACAAATTCTCAAGATGTCTTCATCATTCAGTAGAATTTGGGAATCTCAATATTCTCAAAATCATCTTTAGCATTGAAAAAATTTTATTTGACTAAAACTACATCCTGACCTATGATACTTGTATTAGCTCAATCACACCATTGTTATTCAAACATCAAACAAATACTTACCTATACTTTTCAAGTATTCTCTTCTCTTTTCATGGAATCACAAAGCATGATCCTAATAGCTTTCATTCTGAATCAAAACACAATTTCGTCTCAACCCATCAGAAGGTAGACGTTAAAAATGCAAGTTAATGAAAGAACTCGTGATTGCTTGAGGACAAGCAATCTTAAGTGGGGAGGGCTGTCATGTCCCTCTATTAATTAAATCAATTATGCATTATTCATTCAAATTGAAGATATGAATGATATTAAAATCTATTACTATAAATCATAAATTGAATATATTTAAATTAAGTATAATAAATTGGAAATATTTACAGTAAATAATATTCAATAAATAATATTAAATAATATTATTATATAAATATTTTTTATATAATTTAAATATAATATATTTATTAGCGAAGGTATATTATTATAACAACTATAAATATAAATATTAATATTAATCATTTAAATATTATTATAATCACTATAATATATAATATATTTATATATACAATATAATATATAAATAATATTATAAAATAATATGTATTCATTAGTAGGCAGTGGTTAGTAGAATACCCAGTGATTTAGAACAAGCAAAGCACATATATTAAATTAAGTGATCTAAAGTCAAACTGTAGACTATGGAGGGAAAGACTAGTGAGAGGCGATTCATATAAGGTAGTAAATTATTTAATGGTGCGATATGATAATAAGGAGGCAACAAGTTAACATAAAAAGGTAGCAATTATTAATAGAAAGCAATGGATATGAATTAAGGGTATTGCACACTATAGGAGGTGCGATCCTTAAAGAAATTGTTAGAGCTATGATTAGCGAGGCAACAATTGTTATGAAGGGGCATCACCCTTCAAAGGGATGTCATCCTTCATAAGAAGCATAGGATATAAATTAAGATGAGGAGAGCTGTGGAGGAATAGGAGTATGGAGGAAGAATAACACATTTTTTTAATGATATATATATATTTTCTGAGTCTAGAATATATTTATATATTCTAAAATTAAAGACATTTATGATTATATATGATTAAGCATAAAGGAATAGGATCCAACATCATTCAATCATATCTATTCCTTTAAGCATCAAAGAAATTTTATTCACAACATTCAGCATTCAAATGGTATATTAGCCATTACAACAACAACACAGAATTAATATACATATCAGATTTAATATATATAGGCAAGATGCCATATGAATATCTATCCATAAGTGGTAGAAATACTCTCAATTATAATAGTTCCTATAAGGAACATACTTGCATAAGAAAATCTTATTTAATAGTAGCCTTGTAAGGAATCAAGGCAATCATCATCTTACTGATCCACAAGATCACTTGTGCATCCCTAATCAGAGCAAATCTACGAATCGGTATGATATTTCTAACTTACATATATCTATCCTTATATAATGATATTTAGTCTTGCCCATGATATACGAGGGACATTGCATATCTTGCTGCGTCATTAATCTTATCTATTGCCCTATGAGGATGATTGAATAGTTAAGGGCGAGTTTATTATTAATTAGTCTTACATGGTAGGTGACTCTCAAGTGGTGAAGTATGTTGCGCAAGCATTAAGCCCTTGAGCCAAGTGGTGAAGTATGTCAGGCGAGCATGAAACCCTTGGGCCTATGGCAGTGATGAATAGTATTGGTTTATTATTAATTAGTCTTACACGATGGGTGACTCTCAAATGGTGAAGTATGTCGAGTGAACATGAAGCCATTTGAACCAAGTGGTGAGGTATGCTAAGTGAGCATGAAACCCTTGGGCATATGGTAGCAGAGAATAGTACCAATTTATTATTAATTAGTCTTACACGGTAGGTGACTCTCAAATGGTGAAGTATGTTGGGTGAGCATGAAGCCTTTTGAGGCAAGTGGTGAGGTATGTTGGGCAAGCATGAAACCCTTAGGCCTATGGAAATGGAGCATTGTTAGCCAGTGCCTTAAAGAGTATATACCTATCCTTGGCTAGGGTTGATGATTAGGTTAGATTAATGAATGGGAATGGTGATCACCATTCCTAAAGTATATCATGTGGCAAAAGACATATCAAGTATAAGTATATTAAAGTATGAAGAAATACAATTGAATATATGCTCTCTCCTATAATGTTATATTCTTGTTCGTTGTTATTGATTATGATTATGATGTATTGATTTCATTACTAAATTGATCTTTAATAGTACTAATGTCCCTTTCTAGTAGTTATTCTTGTGTGCAGGTTAAGATATCAAGAATATTTTAAAAGGGGACATTATAGAAGGATTATCATGTTGTAATCATCTCTGAGTTTATTCTCAGTTCAAGGAGTAGTTTCTTCCTTGGGTTGTAGTCCTAAAACAAAGCCTACAGGGAGTTGTAGCTTCCTTAGGAGTGACCCTAAAAACTTTCTTCAGGGAGTAGTAGATTCCTTGGGTTGAAGCCCTAAAACAAAGTCAATAGGGAGTAGTAGCTTCCTTGGGTTGTAGCCCTAAAACAAAGTTGTAATTTTTATAGCAGTGAGTTTCATATATTGTGAGTTACTCCTCACTGTGGTTTTTCCCCTTTTGGGATTTTCCATGTATGTTTGGTGTTATGTGTTGTTGTGCATTGTGTTGATCTTTTATGTCTTTATTAATGCTGTAAAGTTTACATTTTGATTTGCTCTGAAAGATTTAAGATTTGTTTGGATACTGATTCACCCCTGCTCTTAGTATCTAGTGTGGGCAAAGGGGTAGAGGATTTGATATAAAACAGAGCATCAAATTCAAAGAACAAAGTAAACTAAAATTTGCATACAGCAATATAAGACAAATGAGAAAGCCAATGATTGTTGTTCACAACACACAAAAAATGCACAACAGAAAATAGACAACAACAAATTTATATTTATATATTAAAACATGAACAATTTTAGTAGAGCTTCGCTGCTCTATTTTCTTCTTACTTCTATAGAGCTACATTGCCCTTCTCTATTCTTCTTCCTTACAAAAATGGCAACAAAAGGTATTAAAACCCAAAAGCTATGGTGGAGGGAAGAGAAGAATATAAAATTAATATTTTTACTACCCACAAAGTGTGTGAGAGTAAATAGATAGTTAATGCAGTGTCATTTCAAAATCTCCTAAAATCTTCTACAAAAAGATTTTAATTAAATTGCCTTAAATGCAGTTATGGAGGTGAGCTAGAGAATATCAGGCAGTTGAGATTACATTTTCTAACACTCCCCCTTAATCTCAACTAGCTAACAAACTTCCGGAGCATCCACCTTTATTCCCAGCATACTTCTCAAAAAGTTTCGGCGCATCCATCTTCTTCACAAAAGTTCCAAAGCATCTACCTTCATTCAAAAGTTTCTAGAGCATCTGCGTTCAGTGTAGTTCTGAAACTTCCTAAAACTTTTAGAGCATCTGTCTTGAAACTTCCAAAGCATCTGTCTTCAGTATAAACACCCAAACAACTTCTCAAATATTTAAATGTATCTTTTCCCAATGGTTTAGTGAAAATATTAGCAAATTGTTCTTCTGATCTACAGAACTCTAAACATATTTCTTTGGTATTCACTAGCTCTCTTATAAGGTGGTATCTCGTATCTATGTGTTTGCTTCTTTTATGAAAAATATGATTTTTAGACAATGTAATAGTTGAGTTATTATCACAATAAATCTTTGTTGCTTCATCTTGTTCATGCATCAACTCAGCTAGCATTTTTCTCATCCATACGGCTTGACATGCTGCTCCTGTGGCAGTGACATACTCTGCTTTTGCTGAAGAAAGTGTGACAATTAGCTATTTTTTTAAGCCCATGATACAACTCATGTTCCAAAATGAAAAACATAACCTGAGGTACTTTTCCTATCATCAATACTACTAGCACAATCATTGTCTGTGTATCCAATGAGTTTGAAGTCATCTACAGCTAAATATAAAATTCCATAGTTCTTAGTTCCACATATGTACCTCAATATCCTTTTTCTGGCTTGCCAATGAGAGTCTTTTGGAGACTCCATGAACCTTGAGATAAGACTCACACCATACATGATGTCAGGCCTTGTTTCAGTCAAATACATGAGACTACCAACTAGCCTTTTAAACAATCTAAGATCAACTAATGAACCATCATCTTCTTTGCTTAACTTCAATCTTGTAACAACTGGTGTAGGGGCTGGCTTGCAATTCAGCATATTAAATCTTTTCAATACATCACTTGCATACTTTGACTAAGAAATAAAAATACAATCTGCTGATTGCTTAACTTCTATTCCCAAAAAATATTTCACTAGACCAAGATTAGTCATCTCAAACTCTTTCATCATAGCTGCCTTAAAGAAGCTTATAGAAAGGTCTTCCATAAAGATTAAATCATCTACATAATGACAAATTATCAACAATTTACCTTTTTCATCAGACTTGATATATAAAGTAGGCTCACTATTGCACCTACTAAAGCCATCCTTAATTAAGTAAGAATCAATTCGACTGTACCATGCTCTAGGAGCTTGCTTGAGTCCATAGAGCGCCTTTTTTAGCTTGTATAACTTGTCTTCATGACCTACAATTTCATATACTTCTAGTTGCTCGACATAAACTTCTCCTTCAATGAGACCATTTAAAAATGTAGATTTTTCATCCATTCAAAAAACATGCCACTTCTTTTGGGCTACAATGGCTAAAACAATCCTTACCGTATCCAAGCGACCTACAAGGGCAAATGTTTCATTGTAGTCAATACCAGGCTGCTGAGTGAAACCTCTAGTAACCAACCTTGCCTTAGGCTTTAGCACATTTCTATCCATGCCATACTTTGTTTTGTAAACCCATTTTACACTTATGACATCATTTTCTTTCGGGTGATCCACCAACTCTAAAGTATCATTCCTTTCATTAGCTTCAAACTCTTCATCCATAGCTTCAACCCATGCTTCATCCTTCATTGCTTCATTAAAAGACAGTGGATCAGTAACTTCTGAAAATAAAGCAAAAACAGAAAAAGAATTTGATGTTTCAACATTAAAATCAGCTTCATAGATATCTCTTAAACTCCTTGTTTTTTGCTGCAATAAGCTTGCCAATGTAGGATCTGATGAGCTGCTTCTATCAGCTGAGTTTGATGGACTTCTTAATGGTGTTATGACTAGTGTTCCTTGTGGAGTTTTCTATGTGGGTGAAAAATTCTGATTTCTTGAAAGTCTTGCTATAGAAGAAGGTGTAACTTGTGCTACAACTTATGTTCCATGTCTGGGAGTGGAAGGAGGTATTGCTTGAGAAATACCTTGTTGTTCTATCACTTCATCAGTCATATCATCATGTGAATCAGTTGCTACTACACTTATTATTTTTTCTTCACTTCCATCCCATGCTTCATTTTCCACAAATTGCACATCCCTGCTAATTATGACTTTTCTTGTATTTGGATTAAATAGCTTGTAAGCTTTTGTATCTTCTAAATATCCAACAAAAATACATTTCTCACCTTTGTTATCCAATTTTCTTCTCAGCTCTTCAGGCACATGAGCATATGCAACGTAGCCAAACACCTTGAAGTGTTCAACACTATGCTTTTTGCCACTCCAAGCCTCTTGAGGAGTCACATTCCTCACACTTGTAGTTGGACATCTATTTAAAATATAAACAACAGTTGCTACTGCTTCAACCCAGTATTCATTTGGTAAATGCTTTGACTTCAACATACTCCTTGCCATATCCATGATAGTTCTATTTCTTCTTTCAGCCACACCATTTTGTTGAGGTGTGTAATGGGCTGTAAATTGTTTGTGAATACCATGTTGTCTACAAAAATTTAGAAAATCATTAGAACTATATTCACCACCTCTATTAGTTCTTAATATTTTAATGTAGTAACCACTTTGCTTCTCTACAAGAGACTTGAACTACTGAAAGACTCCAAAAGCATCAGATTTATGCCTAAAAAAGTAGACCCATGTCTTCCTTGTATAGTCATCAATAAAAGTTAAAAAATATGTGCAACCTCTAATGGAAGGAGTTTGCATTGGTCTACATATATCAGATTTTATAATTTCAAGAGGTTTACATGCTCTTTCTGATTTTCCAACAGGGAAGGTCTCTCTATGTTGTTTACCCAAAATGCAAGCTTCACATACTCTTTCTAGTTTTTTAATCAATGGCAATCACTTAACCATATTCTTTCTATGCAACAAATTCAAACTTTCAAAGTTCAAATGGCCAAATCTCAAATGCCATAACAAGAATTCATTCTTTACAACTGACTGAAAAGCTGTTTGCACAATTACATTATCATTTTGTTCATTTTGTTCATTTTTAATTTCAGTTTCTACTTTTCTGGAGCAACCTTGAGAGACATTTTCAGCTTTAAATACTGCTCCAATTTGTGCTTGAGCTGCATTACATTTGATATCAGGTTTCAACCTCAATGGGAACATTCTATTTTTTGTCATTTGAACCTCTGCTATCAATTGAGTACTTGGAGCTTTATCAAGAATAACACATGCATTATTTTTCATATAAATTCTATATCCTTTTTGCACTAATTGACCAATACTCATCAGATTATGCTTCAAACCAGTAACATAGAAAATGTCATGTATGACCTTTTTCTCCCCCTTTTTAGTTAGAATGTCAATAGTCCCTTTTCCCATAACATTCACTTGATTATTGTTCCCAAGAGTGACATTTAAGGTGATTGATTTATCCAAGCTAGAAAATAACTCTAAATTCCCAGACATGTGATTGCTACAGCCAAAATCTAAATACCAAATATCATTTGGACTCTCTTGAACCATATTGCATTCAACTGGTGATTTTGTAGAAATTGATTCAGCAATCCTTGTGTATGTAATGAACATAGAATTTTTTGTAGAATTTTCTGGGGGATTTTGATTTTGTCTTCCTTGATCATGTTGTTTCTTTTTGCATTTAGAAGCATAATGACCATACTTCTTATAGTAATGACATTGAACTTGTGACTTGTCTTATCTTTGACCAGCTGAATGATTATAAGAGTGATCATTGTTATGTCCTCTTCCACCTTGGTTTGCAGGACTACTACTACGTCCTCTAAATGTGTTTCTTCCTCTACCCCTAGGAGTCAATCTACCTCTACCTCTTCCATGGCTTATTGAAACCTAAGATGAGAAATCATTCTCAATGGAGGTGTGTGATCTATTCAGCCTATATTCATGATTTATCAAAGAGGCATGCAATTCATCCATTATCATTTGGGTTAAATCCTTCGTTTCCTCTATAGCAACAACTAAAGGATCAAATTAAGTAGGTAGAACCCTTAACATTTTTTCAACTATTCTTGTCTCTTCTATTGTTTCCCCATGTGATTTTATTTGATTCACAAGCCCAAGAACACGTGTAAAAAATGATTCCACAAAATCTGAATCTTTCATACTTATGTTCTCAAAATCTCTTCTAAGTAATTGAAGTTTTGTAGCTTTAGCTTTGTCCTTACCTTGATAGATTGTTTCCAATGTATCCCATGCATTCTTTGCTTGTGTTGCTGTTGCAACTCTTGGCAATATGCTTTCATGCATTACTTGATGAATGTAGAAAAGGGCTTTTCCATCCTTCTTCCTTTGCTCTTTCAAAAGATCTTTTTCTGCTTGAGTGAGTGCATTATATGCTGCTTGGTCTGCTGGTTCTGTATAACCAATCTCAACTATCTCCCAGACATCTTGAGACCTAAACAGGGCTTTCATGGTCAAAGACCAATACTCATAGTTTTTGCCTATAAAAGTGGGGGTTTGCAAACTAGACAAAGAAGCACCAGATGTGGAAGCAAATGTGGAAGCCATTGATGGCTGTCAAATAGGAAATGAGCAGACCCAGAAAAGTTGGGAGACAAAGGACTTGAACTAAAGGCTCTGATACCAGATGTGGGCAAAGGGGTAGAGGATTTGATATAAAACAGAGCATCAAATTCAAAGAACAGAGCAAACTAAAATTTACATAGAGTAATAAAAGACAAATGAGAAAGCAAATGATTGCTGTTCACAACACATAGAAAATGCACAGCAGAAAATAGACAATATAAAATTTATATTTATATATTAAAACAAGGACAATTTCAGCAGAGCTTCGCTGCTCTGTTTTCTTCTTACTTCTGCAGAGCTACATTGCCCTTCTCTGTTCTTCTCCCTTACAAAAATGGCAACAAAAGATATTAAAAACCAAAAGTTATGGTGGAGGGAAGAGAAGAATATAAAATTAATATTTTTACTACCCACAAAGTGTGTGAGAGTAAATAGACAGTTAATGCAGCATCATTTCAAAATCTCCCGAAATCTTCTCCAAAAAGCTTTTAATTAAATTGCCTTAAATGCAGTTATGGAGGTGAGCTGGAGAATATCGAGCAGTTGACATTACATTTTCTAACATCCGGGTGTACTCAACAAAGCGTGGGAGGAAATCTATGCGGAACTTAGACTTCGGAACTTGCTTATGGGAATCCAAAGTTCCCCAGCAACCCAAATGTCCGACACATAACAAAGGAAGAAATGTGGGGTTAGAGATTCAGAAAGAATGGAAACCTTAAAACTAAGTTCGAGAGTTCCAAAGTTCTTTGGAAACTCAAACTTTCGCGATAACATAAAAATAAATGTCAGGTCGAGAACCAACGCCATTCTTAACATCCCGGGAGTTTGAAAAACCCCAAAAGCTAGAAGAAAAAGGCCTAAAAATCTAAGGAAAAATGCCAAAAACAAGACTAAGGAAAAACACGGGGCCAAAACCCAAAACACTAAAGAAAACCAAGAAAATGAAGAAGAAAATACAACAAATAAAAAGGGCGTCACCAAATTATTGAAGTAAAAAGATGGGGGAAAAATAGATGTTCTGTAGTACCACGTCAGATGCATCAAAGCTCCAAATTTGGAAGCTAATCTGCACTGGCTATCGGTGTCTTGGCATAAATTTACCTTCATCCAGTCGCCCAAATGGGCTACGAGACCTCCTCTACGCAACAAGAGAAGCGGAATCCCCATGGGTAGTGACAGCTAGTTGCCAAGAAACAGTTGAATTCACTGGCTGAGCTTTAGGCATTGTGACCACGCTTGATGCTCCAGAATGCTCCACCGTATACAGCCGGTACATTGTAAACGACCGGCTGTATGGATGAAGCATCGGTTCTGACAGAAACATTCAACTATAGATGAAAACCGATCAGAAACTGCCGACGAGTATGACTGTACTGCTGGTCGAAAGGTTTGTCGCTGTTTAAGTGGTGCCGTACAGGCTTCACCAGCAGGTCATTTACAAGGCACAACGCACCAACTGGTTAAGCCCTTCCCTCCAGCATCGGCGGACATTGAAACATTCGGAAACCCTCGGGCTCATGGGCTTAGAGGGGAGCATAAAGGAGCTAGTGTTTTTGGCCTGGCAGCAACTGTAGACCAACCTTATCTTTTTTGGCAGGAGGAGCCAACCCAGAAAAAGGTTGAGCTGAGGGCTTTGGCCGCTGAGAGGCCAACAAACAATCACGAAGACTTGCACCGATATATTGGGAAGATTGATATATTGGACACGCTGAGAAATTCCTCAAGGAGAAGCTGAATGTCCACTGTCTCCTTGAGGAATTGACAAGAACGATGCATATAACACATTACTTACATATTCGTTTTGGTTTCTCTGCATCGTTCTTGTCAATTCCCTGTTTAGGAGGAGACATTTATCTTATTAACTATAAGGCTTGAAGTAAGCGACCACTATAGCCGGCCCTGTCAACATAAACAGTCAGCTCGTTAAGCACAAGGACGGGTCATTTTATCTCTTCCCTGCAATATTGGATTTCGTATATAGTCGTTTAAATTGCTTGCAAACAAAAAGTGGGGTGCGTTGACATTTGGGAAGCTAGGCTGAGAATAGTGTTGTACCGAGTAATACGAAAGGGAATTCCTTCCATCGAATTTCGGATTGCTGTGTACAATTCTTCTAGCGATAGGTTGCTTTTTAGAAAGAAGCTATGGTTTGGGAGTTGGTGGGCACAGTGGGATGCCAGCAATTTCTCAGGAAGAACCAACCGCGTGGTAGTTTTCTAGAGAAGTTAAAGAGATCTGGAATCACTAATTTCATGTTTCAAATTTAAGTATGGCTTAGTGCTGATATGGGATCAGCACTAAAGCACAACCCCGGGAATGGGATTGACAAGATTTTTTATCTAGTTAATTCCGTCCATATAAGACGTCGTCCTCCATAAATTATTGACATATTCGTGAAGTTGTCTGCATTGTTGTTGTAAATTCCGGGTCTTGTTTGTTCTTGTCAATTACGTGTTTATGAGGAGTTATTTTCATTATTAATTCCGTCAATATGATAAATTTCCCTTTAAACAATACGGCTGAAAGTATATAATAGTTATGATAGACTTCCCTGCAATATTAAATTTGGTATATAATTGTTTAAACTGTTTACAAAAGATATGTTTGCGTTGACATTTTTGTTATTACCTTCCATACGGCTAAAAGTATATAAATGACTTTGATAGATTTCCCTGAGATATAAAATTTGGTATATATTCGTTTAAATTGTTTACAGAAGATATGTTTGCGTTAAAATTTGGGAAGCCAGGCTCAGAGTAGTGTTGTGCAGAGGAATACGAAATGGAGTTCCATGCAATGAATTTTGGATTGCTGTGTAAAATTCTGCTAGTCATCGTTTGCGTTTTCGAGGGAGGCTGCTTTTTAGGAGTTGGAGGGCATACTGGGATGCCATCAATTCTGGGGAAGAATCGACTGCGTGGTAGTTTTCTGGAGAAGTTAAAGAGATATGGAATCACTAATTCTCATGCTTCAAGTCTAAGTATGGCGTCGTACGAGGCATACAACTATACCCAAGTTATAGATCATTTTGGATACACGCCAGAGAGCTATCAAACCTTTCCCCAACGATATTTTATAGACAAGTCCAACTGGGGAGGCGCTCAAAACAATTCTCCCATATTTGTATGGTTCGGTGCGGAAGATGACATTACATACCACTTACCCGAGGCCATCATGATAGATCAGGCTCCTAACTTCAAAGCTCTTGTGATCTACATAGAGGTAGTATTACAAATTTCTTATCAATTCCGTATTCTGTGCTTCTTATATTACAGAACAAGTTGAATAAGTTCAGTACCTTTTTTTGCGCCTCCTGCTTTGATAAGTAGGTATGTTAATAGGGCTAATTGTGGTAAGGTATGCAGCACCGTTATTATGGGACATCAATGCCATTCGGGGGAGAGGAGGTGGCGTATGCAAATGCGAGCACAATGGGTTATTTCACATCCACGCAGGCCTTGGCCGATTATGCGACCGTCATTGTCGATTTGAAGAAAACATTGAACGCTGAGAATTGTCCTGTCGTTGTGTTTGGTGCATCTTATGGTGGAAGTAAGTAGAATTCCTCCCACGTGAACCAATATTCTCTCTGGTTGAAGTAAATAGGATTAAGTCATTGAAATGGTATCGTGCAGTGCTAGCTGCATGGTTTTGCCTCAAGTATTCGCACCTAACAATCGGCGCCCTCGCATCATCTGCACCTATCCTTTACTTTGACGACATCACTCCTACTTATGGTTATGGCAGCGTTGTCACCAACGATTTCAGAGTATGTTCATTAATCTCATTCAGCTTAACCTCACCGTTATTATCATTAAATTTGAATTTTGAGAATATGGTGCAGAATGTAAGCGACATCTGCTACAGAAGAATTAATGAATCGTGGGATATGATGGACAAAATCGCGTCTAGCCCTCAAGGCTTGCTAAACCTAAGCAAACTGTTCAACACTTGCGAGTAAGTAATAACAACGCACTCTTCGTAATTTATTTTAAGCATACGTGCAACAAAATCTCTTTGACTGTGATTTCCTGCCGCAGAAATATTACGGATAAGGGCGCCCTGTACGATGTGCTTGAATCAATGTACGAGGGCGCGGCACAGTACGATTTTGTAGTCGTTGCAGGAGTAAGTACGCTACCGAAACCTTCTCACCAAACCGATTTTATTGCTTATTAACTTAGTTCTTCGATGTAACCTGTTCTTACTGCAGATCTGCGAAGTCATCAATGGCCAACCCGGAGATGTAGACACTGTTAGCAGAATAGCTGCTGCGGCAAAATTCGTAAAGGGAATTGAAATCCTATGCTTGGATTTGAGTCCATTCAGTTATCCCGGCTGGGACTGGCAGGTCTCTGATAATTCTTTCTTTTATTAGAACGAAATGAAATTGGGCTGCCCATCTAACAGTTTTTCTTAATCCGCAGACTTGCACTGAAATGGTGTTTCCAATAAGCAATCCTCCTGGCACGACAATGTTACCTCCCTCCGTCTTTGATATCAAGTCGTATTCCAGGGAATGCTACCTTAAATACGGAGTCCTGCCACGCCAACTCTGGGCAACAACTGAATTCGGAGGACACGTATGTAAATTTTAGTTACAGGTAAACAGACGTGACAATTTGGTTTGGGATTGATTTTTATTAAGATAGCCTTGGTTATAATTAACGTGCAGGACATAAAAAGGGTGTTGAAGGATTTTGGAAGCAATATCATTTTCTCCAATGGGTTAAGAGATCCATGGAGCAGTGGAGGGTAAGCGAATCTTCTTCTGAGATTTCATGCCCATTAATCTTTGTATTATTTTTTACCTTGTTGCCAATTTAGTTAATCAGCCATGTTGTGAATGGAATTTCAGTGTCTTGGCGAATATTTCTGAAAGCATTGTAGCTATCCCCACCGAAGAGGGTAAGTTGGTTCTTAATGTTTTTTATTTATTTTTCAATCAAATAGAAATAGTATTATCTTATAAGAATTGACTGTCACGCAGGAACGCATTGTCAAGACGTTGCTCAAAGTGCTAGTGACGATCCAGTCTGGCTGAAAGAGCAACGACGGAAAGAGATCATGATCATCCAAAAATGGATTAACGATTATAAAAACTAATTTGAATTGTTTATCCCATCCAACAATGTCTTCTCCATTTAATAATTATCGGAGCTCTACTATGGGAATGAAGCGTCTAATATGTCACCCATTCTAAATTAATATCCAATCTAAAAAAAATAAAGGAACTTTAAATTGAAATTGTTGTTGCATTGTGTGTACGAGAACATTCATTATGCAAAGAAGCACATGTAGACATTAAAAAGAGTGAAATTCAAATTTATTTATTTTATTTGCATTCACCTTAGTTTTGTTAATAAATATTTTGTTTTTGGGTTACTATTAGATACAAAATATCATAATATGTGAGTGCATAATGGGATATTTAATATTATGGGAAATAGTTAAATATATCGTTAGGTTTTAAAGCAAAGGGTAATTATATTAATATTTTTTCTTACATATTAGGGGTAAGAGTGTGGAATGCGCTGGGGTTCAGTTTAAGGGATAGGAAGGTTGGAAGAAAGTATTAATTTATATATCTTAACTTTTAGCTTTCATGAGGTCAAGAAGAGGAACTAGTTATGCTATCGATATAAGGATTGCATACAGATTTTGTTAGTCCTACATTGATGAAATGATGAAAGTGTTTGTACACCATACAAGGGATACGTGTTTGAATCAAAAACATAGATTTGACCTATGTACAAATTCTAGGAAAACATATTAGGTAAATTGGAAATGACTCTCCCAATTGGCATCTACCATTTGAGAGTCCCAAACATCATATTTGTGTTTCACTTGGTAATGATAAGAAAAAAATCTTTACTTTCCTTCACCATTTTATTTTTTAGAGCTTAATGGAGGCCTTATTTAAATGATTGAAAGATGATGATGTTAAAGAGAATATTTTTAATTTTGATGGATAGATATGATATGGGAGAGCAATTACATTTCTAGTTTCTTGCGGTTTACCCTATGTACAAGTATTGGTTTATTTTCTCAATGCAAATGTCTAAAGGAAGTCAAACAAGACTATGTATTCACATCATATAGTTATTTTTTAATTATATATTCCATTGTAGGGATCAATGCCAAATAATTATAGTATGAAAATATTTTTAATGTATTTTATCTCCATAATCTCCTATGGAAATTCATCCATGGCTTTTCTTTGAAAGTTGGGTTTGACGGTGATGGAAATGAAATATTCAATTACATGTACAAGGATTATAAATAAATAGGACTATAAAAATGGAATTAAAAAATAGGTATCCAAGATATATGATAGAAAGAGGTGATGTTAATAATTACATACTAGGAAGGTTATTAAAAATTTAGGATGTAGGGGTTGAAATGAAAATATCAATTTTATTTTAGCTTCTATGATTAAGAGTGATATAGGACAAGTTTTCTAAGTGAATTTGATACAGAGCACCCATGCACATGCCTCCCCATGCAATGGTAACTTCCAATTTGAAACTTAAATCCCTCAAAAATGCAAAATACAGTCCTAGTTAGCCCTCTAGGTCTTCAAAATTGAGTTTTTTTGCAAATATGCACTCACATGTGCCAAAACAAAATAAAACCACTTTGAATAGATGAAATATTTTGGGACAGACCTATAGTAGCAATTTTGGCTCTTGGTGAGATCTCTAATTTCCAAAATGCAAAATCTCACTTTTTACCCTAGGTAGGATTTTGACAGGGTGAAAAGTAACAATGTTTGTTTTCCATGGTAAATTTTTGTTTTGAAACCTATAACTTAATTTTTCATGTCTATATTTTTATTCCCCACCTCTAGGAACAAGTTTGAGGTTTGTAGGTTAGCTACAACTTCTGAAAATTGAGATTTACCAGTCCAAAAACACAAAAAATGCATTGGTAGAACACTGTCATGAAGAAATGAATGAATATATTTTTTCCCAATGAATGATATGGGTCTATTTCACCTAGATAATGATGAATAACTATGGTATTATTCTCCATATACAAGGAATCAACCTGAAACATTGAAAATCTCATTTATTTGCCAATCTTGAGGCATAAAAAATCTTGTTCACACCCTACTAGCATACCTGCAATACACAACCCAAATTTTCCACATGCTCACACCTAGAGATTGATGAAAAACATTATACTAAACTTTATAAACAATAAAATAATCTAAAATGCTTTGAAACTTCCTCCATTAATAAAATTTTAAGGTCTAAACCCTTACTACAAGACTGCCAACACATAACTTCAGTTTTCATTGAATATATCTGCAAATTCCAATCATGTTTACAAAGGAACCTGAAAAAATGAATTTCTTTGAGATTTTCTATAGGTTTTCTTGAGCCCTTGAGGCTCTCTTACGTTCACACACACCTCTCCTTTCCCACACCTTCCTTTTTTTCTCTTACATGCTCCTAGGAGTAGTTATGTGCTCCAAAAACCTAACCTAAGTCAGTAACTCACTTACAACCCCACTTGAGTGGGTTAAGAGGTTCATTATAATATTATTTTCCATTTTACAATATTTTCAACCTCCTTAAATAACATTACTAACTTTTGATCTCCTAAGACTCCTTAACAAATTCAAATATTTAAACATAGTCTTTTGGAAGGAAACTCCTCTAGACCTTATTTCATACTAAAAAGGATCCCATTGAGTAGGCATCCATGCTAAAACACCAAAATGGACCTCTTAATGAGCTTTCATATCAAAATCTAAAACTTACATTTTTAGGTTGCTAGATGCTCTTGCATCATACTCCCTGTTGGCATAATAGTATATAGTATTACATTGTTAGTTTATGCATATTAAATAAATGTTAGTTTATAAGTTAGGTTTTGGGAAGTTACGAGAAGTTACTTTCCCATAGGAAGTTATATACGGGAATAACTAAGGCTTTAAAAAGCCAATGTATTGCATTGTAAAATCAATTTGGAAGACAATACTATATTATTCTATAATGGTTTAATTTTGTGTATGTTTGCTCACCATTTCTTAATATGGTATCAGAGCATTGATTATATCTCTGTGCCTATGATTGAAAAATGGTATTGAAGAAGACAGTTATGTCAACGTAGAGAGATGTTTGCTGCGGATGATGTGTCTACTAGGAGAACTATTGAAGTGAAGGCTGCTTATGGGGAGAGTATTATCCTCTTTGTTTGCTATTTTATTTTGGTGTTGAACTTCTAAGTGCTGCACACTATTAAAGTATTGGAATTTTTGAAAGGATGTCCAATGTTTGGAAGAGTAAATTTGACTGAGTTGTGCCATTAATTTTAAATTATGGAGTATTGAATTTTGATGCTGGCCGCTACAATTTTCAGATTTAAGTATTTTTTTTTAATTGCTGCATTAACTATTGCCAAGCATTGAACATTCCTCTAAAGCCTTGAAGATTTGATGAGGTATTTGTCAAAGGCATCTAGCATTCATTATGAGGCATTTTGAAAGACTACGCAGGGAGTTAAAACAAGTTTATTTACATGAATGCCAAGCACAACAGTTAAAGTGTTTGCCCATATGAAAGAAAGAAACATCTTGTGAATATATTATTGCAGCATATAGAAGACATTCCTCGGGTGAGTTTAAAAAAATTGACTGAAATTTATTAATGTTATGCTTTATGAAATGTGAGCCAATGTGAAAAGAAAAAAAGATGTGTTGATGGGTAAAAGACATACGTGAGAAGTAAAATAAGTTTATGTTTCATGAAGGTTAAAACAAATATTGAAAAGTTTTTACCTTACGTGAGAATTAAAATAAGTTTATGTTTCATGAAGTTTAAAACAAACATTGAAAAGTTTTTACCTTTCTTGGGAGAAAGTTAAAAAGAAAACTTTTTAAAAAGGGAGAGATTTTTCATCTTTTAAAGAGTATTATTTTAAAAAAAAGAAAGAAAAGTGGGGAGACATAAGTAGTAGAATTTTTATGAAGATATTTAATTTTATGAAAGGGAGACATAAGTAGTTTCCTTTTTTTTAAGGGCATTTAAAATATTTAAAGAATTTTTTTTTGCCTTTGGAGTAATACGGTGGAAAACATTGGAGTTATTTTATCATGGCTACATCAAACATTGGTTGTGCTCTTGGGGCCATTTATACTACACCTGATAGAGTTTTCAAAGGCTCATATGTAACATCAGTTGGATAAAGTGTAACCACATCAAATTGGAGGTAGGCGGCATCAGAGAATGGAGGATTTTCCATCATCTCAAGTTAGCTTCTCGCTTTGAGATGATGCTTTGCATAAGAAGCATTTTTGGTTTTGGTTGTTTTGTTTTTCTTTATTGATGCTGATGGAGCTGACAGATTTGAAGAATGTATGTTTTGTGAAGATTTTGTTTTGGAGACAGGTTTGGGGTTTGGTGTTGAGCTCAATATGGATTGTTGTCCAGCGAGCTTCAAAGAGTATATGATCTTGAATTATGCCCTTTCGCAGTCACTAGACAACATGGCAGAGATCTGTCGTATCTCTTAGGGGCCATTGTCGAATAATTCAAGACTCTGTGATTTGAGAGCTTGGGACTAAAGAGCTCAAGAACACAGCTCAAAGCGACGCCTTTCCGAGGGTAGACGAGACAGCATGATGGAGCCTCGCTTGGTTTAGGATTTGTTCTTTGGGGGAAGATCTTCTATAAAATATGTATTCATATTATGTAATCAGCTTTGTTGAGTATTTTAGCATTAAGGGGGGGTACCTAGTACTTTTGCAAGAACAATGTAATAAGGGGGGGAATGTTGGCATAATAGTATATAGTATTACATTGTTAGTTTATGAATATTAAATAAATGTTAGTTTATAAGTTAGGTTTTGGGAAGTTACGAGAAGTTACTTTCCCATAAGAAGTTATATACGGGAATAACTAAGGCTTTAAAAAGCCAATGTATTGCATTGTAAAATCAATCTGAAGACAATACTATATTATTCTATAATGGTTTAATTTTGTGTATGTTTGCTCACCATTTCTTAATACTCCCTAGGTGGGAGAAATTTGAGTTCCACCTCAAATGATGGTCTTCCTTTTTTTTCCTCTTCTTCTAATGGTGTTGCATTCTTAGCTATTATCTAACCTCCTCTTGATCCTCTCTATGCTTGTCTTTATCAGTTCTATGTTTCTTGGTCTTGATCACTCTTTTGTTTCTCTCTTTCTTCTGGTATCTTCTCCTTCTTATCTCCTTCTCTATTGCAAGACTCCAAAATTCTATTTCTATTTCATATGCCTCATTACTATTGTCCATTTCTTCATCCTCTTCATTCTCTCCTTGGTTTGCACTTATACAATAATTATCATCAACATACATTAGATAAAAACCATGAGGCCAATTTGCCTCTTCACTAGCTCCTTGTGCTTGCTTTCTTTTTTCTTCCTTTATCTCAGCTATACCTATCTTCTTATCAAATTTCTTATAATCACCAACTTACTAGTTCCTTGAATGTGTCTCTTGTCAATGGACCTTTATATATGTGTCTTCTTGAGAACATTGTTATCTCATTACTTCTACACTTTCTCTTACTTTTCACTTAGCTTGAAGACACTCTTGATCTTCCTTCATGCCAATGAAAATTAATTTCTCTTCTTTATTTGCTTCATCTTCTAGCTTTTGATATGAATACTCATGCTCTATGGAGTCGTCCATTTGTTCATCTTGGATCTCTCTCTCTCTGCTAGACTTATACAAACATCAAACGTATTAGACAAAACCACTTCTTAATTCTTCTTACTCCACTTCCATACATAGCTTCTTTCTTGGGTGCATTCACATCTTTCTTATTTATTTTTAGCCTTCCTTGATCTCAACACATCATAGTATTCTAAAGAATCCACCCTTGGCTTCTTGCCATCTTCAACTATTTGCTTTTCCACTATATCCTCAAACAATGTCTCATTCAAATCTTCCTTCACCAACTTACTTTATCCTTGCTTTGATCTTGGATGCCTCGATCCTTCCATGAGCTCATCAATTAGCCTTTGATGTTGATTTGAACCTGTAAATAATTCTTTTGGAGGACTAAATACCTCTTCTAACCTCCTCAATTCTTCTTTCAATGAAAGATCATCGATCTCCCCACTTTCTTCCTCAAATCTAGGGGCAATTTGTCCTATTTCTTTTCCATTTTATTCTTTGGAGATGGGTTGCACTTCCTCAAGTATGAAAACTGATTTTATACCTTTGAGATTAGCAAGATCTTCTTCTAAGCTCTGTCCTTCTTTCTCACCTAGCATGCTTCTTACTTGAGCTTCTCTATCATTTTGTTCACTAGTCATCGTCATAGGTTTGAAATCAACCTTCATTCTCCCTTCATTAGGTGCTAAGGTCTCTTGAAGATCCCCTTCTTTATATGTCAACATAAACCCCTCTCTTTTCTGATTATTAGTTACCACTGACATTTTCTTCCATGCCTTATCTGCTCTTTGAAAGATTTCATGCAATGACTCAAAAGCATCATTATTTAAAACATTCAAATCAACGTACTTACTTTTAATCTTTATTGTGTTCTCCTCAAGCTTCTTCCAATTTTCTCTTGGACATATTTCAATCTTCTTGGGCACTTCTTCATAATTTTCAGTTTGTTGTCTTGGACTATCATGCTGCAATATCATCTTTTCATCCTTGGATGGTTCACTCATGATCTCTTGTTAATTGGACTTGACCTTTCCTTCATATCTTATCCTCTCTTGAAGTGTTTCCTCATCACTATGCCTTGTAACACCATTTTCCTCTACCTCTTTCATGCTCTTGACCAACCACAGTTTGCTCTTCATAGCTTTGCGCTGATATTTGTTCATTGTTGCACTTGTTGTGTTTGATTCATAGGTTGATTTCTACTCTAGAACACCTCCTTCATGCTTCATTTCTTGACAACTTGCCCAGTGGTCTTGGTTCCCCTTGAACTCTACCATTTCCTTCATTCATTGCACCTATTTTCTACTTGAATTTCCATCATAATTAGCTTCTTGTTTGGACTTCAAATTTCTTACATCAGCAACTAGTCTCTAAAGCCAACTTGGCACCTTGTATCCATGATTTATTGCAAGATTTGAGAGCTCAAATTTCCTCTTCTCCCTATCAGTTCATGTATATCTATATTCTCAATCTCATATACATGATCAAAACCAAGATTTGTACTTCCATTTACGTATTCAATGTCCTACTTCATGGATTTTCTTTCTTCCCTAACTTCATTGCTTGTGAACTCCTTTTTGTATGCTTCATTTCCTTCTTCTGTAGCATTCTCCAAGGCATCATGAAACTCTAGTTCATTTTCAATTTCTTTATTGTCATGCTTAAAGACTTCAACACCATCATCATCTTCATCTTTAGGCACTTTGCAATGTATCTCTTCATGGTGGACTGTTGTAAATTGTTTTTATATCTCTTCTTGGTAGATTGCTAGAAATTGTTTTCTTCTTCTTGCACATTAGTCTTTCTCCATGGGTTCTCTACTTTCCCCATCTCTTACCAATTTCAAATTCTTATTATTGACCTCCCTTATAAGGTTTCTCATACATGCATACACACACTTAAAAATAGCATAAGATAATAAAACAAGAGACAAAAATGTCTCTATAAGTACCTCCTTCATGGACACTCTCCTCTCTTCTTTATTCTCTTCTACAAGTGCTTCTTTTTGTACTTCTTCCTCTCTCCATTATTTCTTATCTTTCCTCATGTTCTCCACAATGAGAAATGCCTTCACCACTTCCTTTTTATGTTGTTCACTTGGCAACTCCACTTCCTTTTCATGTTGCTCATTTGGCAACTCTCTACTCTTCAAGCCTCCATGGGATTTTCTCATGTCCTTCTCTTCTCTTCTCAAGGAAGCCATCCTTTTCCTTCTTCTCTTGACAAGTAGCTCTATGGGCCACATCAGTCTCTTTTTCAATTTCCAACCACATTCTTGGTTGCTTTCCTCTAGCCATAGCTTCACTAAGATCTCAAACCTCTCTAGATCACTTCTCAACTCAACATTCTCTTTGTCAAACTCTGAATCTTGCTTCCTTATATGTGTCTTCATATTGTCTCTTTTCTTGTGGCTTTCGTCCTTAGCATAGTGTTGCATCTTTCTATCTCTTTCTCTTCTCAACATCTTAGTTTTCTTGTCTTCTTATTCTTCTCACTTGGTCTATTTACACCCCTTTCCAAGTGTTTTCACCTTTGAACTTCTTTTTGATACCTCACCTAGGCTTCTTTCCTTTTTGGTCTTGCCTGGTGCTTTAGCAACCAAGTCCTTATCTTTGTATTTATCTTATTCTTAAACTTATCTTTTCTCTTTCACCATCTTCTAACTTTCTTCTTCTCAAGAGATAACCTATCAAAACTTCAACACACACATTTGTACCAAAATCTTGTTAGCATGAACAACCTCCACAACTAGATCTTCCTGCTCTGATACCAACTAATGCAGAGCACCCATGCACATACCTCCCCATGCAATGGTAACTTCCAATTTGAAACTTAAACCCCTCAAAAATGCAAAATATAGTCCTAGTTAGCCCTTTAGGTCTTCAAAATTGAGTTTTTTTTTGCAAATATGCACTCACACGTGCCAAAAAAAAAACCACTTTGAATAGATGAAATATGTTGGGACAGACCTAAAACAACAATTTTGGGTCTTGGTGAGGTCTCTAACTTCCAAAATGCAAAATCTCACTTTTTACCCTAGGTAGGATTTTGACAGGCTAAAAAGGAACAGTAGTTGTTTTCCATTGTAAATTTTTGTTTTGAGACCTCTAACTTCATTTTTCATGTCTGTATTTATATTCCCCATCTTTAGGAACAAGTTTGAGGTTTGTAGGTCACCTACAACTCCTAAAACTAGAGATTTACCAATCTAAAAACACTAAAAATGCATTGGTACAACACTTCCATGAAGAAATGAATGAATATATTTTTTCCAATGAATGATATGGGTCCATTTCACCTAGATAATGTTGAATAACTATGGTATTATGCTCCATATACATGGAATCAACATAAAACATTGAAAATCTCATTTATTTGCAATTTTTGAGGCATCAAAAACCTTGTTCACACCTTGCCAACAATATAAAACCAAACTTTTCCACATGTTCACATCTAGATATTGATGAAAAACATTATACTAAACTTCATAAACAATAAAATAATTTGAAATTCTTTGAAACTTCCTCCATTAATAAAATTTTGAGGTCTAAACCCCTACTACAAGGCTGCCAACACATACCTTTGGTTTTCATTGCATATACCTACAAATTCCAACCGTGTTTACAAAGGAACCTGAAAAACCAAAGTTGTTTGAGATTTTATATAGGTTTTATTGAGCCTTTGAGGCTCTCTTACATTCACACACACCTCTCCTTTCCCACACCTTCATTTGTTTTCTCTTACATTCTCTTAGGAGTAGTTATGTGCTCCAAAAATAGAGTTGCATGGACATGGATACGGTATTGGATATGGATACAGTATTAGGTATGGATACGACTATTTTTCAAGGCCCCTAATATGGATACGTCTGGATACTCCATTCATAAAAAAAACATATACACATATATATAACACAATTTTATAAGCTATTAGAGGTGATTTCCATTACTTTAGAAGTAATATAGACACATAATGCTACATATTTAGATATAGTTTGATCATCAAATAAAATATAAATATATTTATAGAATCCCATATATTCACTTTCACTTTTAATTTTTAAATAATTAAATATTTACATATATTTTATAATTGAAATAAATTAATAAAAAATACATATTTAAATTATTAAATATTTTTATATATATCTTTAATTAGAATAAATTAATAAAAAAGTTCTATGTTTATATAAACATTTTAAATTTTATAAAATAAAATATAAATTTCAAACTTTTTAAATTTAATAAAATAAAAATATAAACATTTTATATTGAAATTTATATATGAAATTTATTAAATATTATATATATGATAATAATTTTAAATTTAACAAAGAAAAATATAAAAATATAAATATAAAGTATAAAGTATAAACTTATTACATAAAGTATGTAAACTATCACGAATGCCTTCTTATATTATTATAATATATAGTATAAAGTATGTGAACTATCGCGAATGCCTTCTTGATAATAATATAAACTATAAAGTATAAATTTAAAACAATATATATGTGAATGCCTTAATAATATAAAGTATACAATATAAAGTTTCAAACGACATAAAATATGCCTTAAAAATAATAAACCATACCTGCAAAGTGTGAAGGCGATCTAGATGCTGCAGGGATGCAAAAAATGTCATTTGAATTTGAGGATGAAACAAAAGCAAATGTGTTTGAATTTGAGGATGAAACGAAGTTATGAATGGTGTTTTAAAATGCAGATGATACTAACTATAGACAACTTAGAATATTCAGTGAATAGGAATCACAAGATGCAGTGGATGAAGGAAAAGCTCAATGAAGGATAAACTTTTATATCATATAGCATTTTGAAAATTAACTAGCCGACCAGGAAACTCGGGATTTAATGACTTAGCCAATTGAAACACTACATTTTTAACAAATGAAGATCAAAATACGCAAAATATTTTTGAAGAGCCATATCCAGCAGAGTCAGGCACGGCTAGGACAAGTGAGATTTTAGGGCACGAGTGGGTATGGTATCCAAGCCGTACCCACCTCGTACTATACCCGAATGCGTACCGGATACTCAGGTACACATGCCCTGTGCAGGGGGTAGCCGTATCCTACAACTCTATCCAAAAACCTAACCTAAGGTTGTAACTCACTTACAACCCCACTTGGGTGGGTTACGAGGTTCATTATAATATTATTTTCCCTTTTACAATATTTGCAACCTCCTTAAATAATATTACTAACTTTTGACCTCCTAGGACTCCTTAACAAAATTCAAATATTTAAACATAGTCTTTTGGAGGGAAACTCCTCTAGACCTTATTACATACTGAAAAGGATCCTATTGAGTGGGCATCGATGCTGAAACACCAAAATGGACCTCTTCATGAAATTTCACATCAAAATCCAAAACATACATTTTTAGGTTGCTAGATGCTCCTACATCAAAAGTTCATCCCATAGTAAACTTCTTCATCATTTTCTTGACATCTTTCCTGGACATGCAAGGATATGCCCAACATTGATAAAGAAATCATCATGTATAATATTTCTATTTTATCTAATGTGAAACTAGTTAAACAAAATATTCGAAGGATACACCCTAAGGTCACTTTATTAGTTCAAGAAGAAAGAGAAAAACTTTTTAGGTGTTTTATTTTCCTTTTTTTTAATCACATGTTGAATATTTATTTCTTCAAGTGTGTTCATTCAATTATACTCTTGTGAAGTTCATTAATTTTCTATAGACCCTTTTCTTGTTCATTAACTAATTAATTTCTTATCATTATATTCGCATTATATGTTTGTATGCATAATAAAAAAATATGTATATTAAAGTATCTATCTATATCAAAACATCAAACACACATTCAACATATCCCCACATCAACCTTTAAATCATCCATAATGAACATCCTTGATCAATAAATAAAATCATAAAACATAAATTTAAGTAGTAAAAAATCAATGTTTATGTATGTATGTATATATGTATGTAAAAAAACCATCAAATGAATGTCTATCCACCATTACAACAAAATGTGGCTTGTATTTATGTAATATCTAACCATGGGTCTCTAATCCACTATTGGCATGGGTCGATCCTATAGCATGTATGGTGATTCTGATAGCTATGCAAGTGATTGTATTGATGGGTGGTGCACTGATGTTCCTGAATTAATCTAAGTCATGGAGACCTTATAGATCACCTCTATATCCCTTATCTCAAGCCTTCTACCAAACCCCACTCTCTCTAAGTTTGCTAATCTTAGCCTTTAGGGCTTGTACTCCTAGGTACTCTAGATAGGGATCTAGGGGCCCTACTATGGTGGTTACTATCATTAGTTAATTTATCTTTTCTTGTAATACATCTACCCTCACCCATGCCTAGTCTTGATCTACCATAGTACTCTCTAAAATAGTCTTGTGTGATCTAACTTTAGTAGTGACACTATCTACTCTCTCTAGATTCTATTCGTATGTAGCTCTCAAATAGAAAATGGGCTCAAATATATTGATTTGGCATCTTCCTATGAGCCTCAATTAGTAGTTATCACACAGATCATGTAAAGTTTAACTACAGGTAAACGGACGTGACAATTTGGTTTGGGATTGTGAAAATTCTATTGCAGCTACTAATAATTAATCTCCTATATTATATAGATTATTTGACTACCAAAAATTAATTCACAACAAATATTGAAAAATAATATAGTTGCAACTTCACAAATAATCACAAAGATAGAAAAACAAAATATGCAAAATAATGAACACAATATTTTTTGACAAATTGTCCCTGGAAAAACCCCGAAGGAAAAACTAGTACTGTAGATGAGGAATTTTATTAAACTTCAACAAATCAAGAGATACATATACTGCTTGCCTCTTACTGGCAGAGCTCTAGCAATATTCTCCTCTGAAAATTCTTCTCCCAATTTCTCTTATAGAAATTCCACTGTTGTCTCCAACGCTATCACTGCGCCCTTTCTCTCACTGCAAATCTATTTACTATTACTACAAATTTATTTATTTGCTATCACTGTAAATGTTTTTCAGATGTGTCCTCTCTAAATGCCCATTGATCCTCTTTTATAATCTTCTCATTGAAAACTAATGGCCATGATTTAATCTCAATCAATGGCTAAGATTAATTAGACTCTAACAAACCCTAATGTCTCAAAGTCTCTGGAGAAATCAATTTTGTAGGTATGGAGATAATTATTCCATTTGTGTTTCTAGCCTCGTAATCACCACCCGAGACTAGAACACCTGTCCAAGCTCCTTTAAAATTAACACTCCCTCTTAGCGAGGAAGGTATTCTGCATAACACCCAACTTATCTCTGAAGAAGATGAATTTCACCTTCCCCAATGCCTTTGTCAAAATGTCTACTACCTGTTGATCTGTAGGCATATACTATAGTTGAACAATCCTCTATTGTACACAATCTCTGATGAAATGATACCTGATGTCTATATGCTTAGACCTATTGTGAAACACTGAATTCTCAGATAATCTGATGCAACTCTGATTGTCATAGTGTATCACCATAGTCTCAACCCTCTGACCAAACAAGTCTACCAGCAACTTCTGAAGCCATTTAACCTCACACATTGCCATCCTAGCTGCTATGTATTTTGCTTTTGTAAAACTCAGAGCCACGAACTTGTGCTTCCTTCTATACCAAGAGACAACTCCTGATCCCAAACTAAAGTAGCACCCTGAAGTGCTTTTCCTGTCCAATGTACTACCTGCCCAATCTGCATCAGTATAGCCTATCAACCTAATACCATCACCTCGAGCATATCTGATCCCATACTTAATTGTACCACAGAAATACCGTAACACATGCTTTGCTGCTGTCCATTGTACTCTCTTGAACTCAACCATGAACTGACTAAGAGAGTTTATTGCAAAGGATATATCTGGCCTAGTGTTGACCAAATACATGAGAGATCCAATCAACTACCTATATAAGGTGGGGTCTACATCCTTTTCCTTGGATGAGTCTACCTTCTTCCAATTCATGATCATAGGTGTAGACATGGCTCTACAATCTTGCATCTCAAACCTCTTCAAGATTTCAATGCAATATTTCCCTTGTCCAAGGAAAATATCTCCATCTGTTTACCACACTTCCATGCCTAGAAAGTAGTGTATAAGCCCCAAATCCTTCATCTCGAACTCTGCTGCAAGGTCCCTCTTACACTTCTCTATGAGCCCTAGTGAACCTGTTATAAACAAGTCATCCACATATAGAACAAGAATGAGAACTTCACCCCCAACCACCAAGTAGTAGAGGTTAGCAACCGCCTCACTCTTCACAAAGCCCATTCCCTGCAAGTATCTATCAATGCACTCATACCATGCCCTGGGAGCCTGCTTGAGTCTGTATAAAGCTCTCTTCAATCTGCACATGTGGGTTTCTCTACTGTGTGCTACAAAGCCCTCTGGTTGTTCTATGTATACCTCTTCCACCAATTCACCATTCAGAAATGTCATCTTGACATCCAATTGATGGATCTGCCATTCCATATGTGTTGCAAGTGAGATTACAGCTTGTATAGAAGTATACCTGGCCACTGGAGCGAATGTCTCCTCATAGTCTATTCCCTCCTTCTGAGAGAACCCTTTGCCACGAACCTTGCCTTGTATTTCTCGATGCTACCATCTACACCATGCTTAATCTTATAGATCCAGCGTGATCCAACCACTGCCCTATCTGACGATCTAGGCACTACCTCCCACACATCATTCTGCACTATTAAGGTATATTCCTCAACCATCGCATCTTGCCACACCTGTTGCTGTGCGGCCTCCTGATAGCTGGAAGGATCGCTATCTACCAACTGACTAACCAATTCCACATAGTCATTATACCTGGTTGGTTGTCTCCGATGTCTACTACTCATCCTAGGAGCTCCCATAAACTCCTAAGAATCCCTATGTGTCTGTTGAACCTCACGGTTTCTACTGCCAACTATAGAGGATGAAATATCAACCTCCATATCTTCCTGATGCATCTCTTGGATCTGTTGCATCTGTTGTTCCATATTTTGTGAACTCTCAACACCTAAGCTTGTGCTTGTACTAGTAACTGTACTCGTGCTTCATTACCCCTATTCTAGTTGATCAATCCTTGGAGCTTTTGTTGGCTACTCATTTTGATCATCTACTGGCAAGTCTCTAGACATTCTAAATGTCTTGTCCTCCATGAACTTGACATCACGCCTAACTATAATTCTCCTCATCCCCGGAATAAATATTCGATATGCCTTTGAGGTTTCACTGTACCCCACAAAGTAGCCTCTCTCTGCAGTCTGATCTAACCTGGAACATGTAGGCCCTGGAATGTGACAAAATGCCAAACTCCCAAATATCCTAAAGTGACTGACATCTGGCTTCTTCCCTGAGAATGCCTCCTCTGGTGTTATCTTGCCCAATACCTTATGTGGAACCTTGTTCTGTATGTATACTACTATATTGCATGCCTCTAGCCATAAGTAACATGGCATATCCTAGTCATACAACATAGCCCTTACTGCCTCTGATATAGAATGATTCTTCCTCTCAGTAACCCCATTCTGCTACAGGCTGTAAGGAACGGTCCACTCTCTCTTGATTCCTACCTTGGTACAGAACTCCTGGAACTCTTTCCCTTTGTACTCGCCTCCATTGTCTAACCGAAGAACCTTTACCTTCCTGCCTATCGAATTCTCCACAAGAGCTTTGAACTCTTGGAAATGACTGAAAACCTTATCCTTGGTCTTCAAGAAGTATATCCAGGTCTTCTTGGAGAAATCATCAATAAAAGTAACAAAGTACTCGTATCCTCTGAGAGACTTCGTCGACACTGGTCCACATATATATCTAAATGTACTAGATCAAAAACACCCTTCGATCTGGTGTCACTCCTTGGAAAAGCCACTTTCGCAAACTTCCCCAATACACATCCCTTACATACATCATCATGCTCTGTTCTCACCTCTGTAACACCTGTCACTATCTCACGAAGGAACTTAAATGCTCCATGATGTATATGGCCCATCCTCCTATGCCATAGCTCTCCTTGATCTCTAAGATTACTGTTGATCACTAGTGCCTTAGGAGTATCAAACTGCAACCTATAAAGTCAGCCGCTCCTAACTCCAATAGCTATGGGTGATTTCTAATCGTTATGCTTGATTAACACATGCACCCCTCTAAAGATTACATTGTAGCCTTTATCCTGAAGGATAGATACATAAATCAGATTCATACCCAACCCTAGCACATGCTGCACATCATGAATGGAAATCGTCTTGCGTTTCTCCCTTTGAAATAGAACAGTCCCTCTCTCAATTGGATTGCACTTGGACTTATTCCCCATCTAAATCTGGAATCTGATGTCCTCCTTGTAACTGGAGAAGTACTCCCTACTTCCTGTCATATGAAATGATGCCCCACTATCTATATACCAAACACCCTGTGAGGTTGAGCTAGTCAGGCAAGCTATGAGTGCAAACTCATCCTCTATTCTACTAGAAAGCTCATCTACACTTGCTGAAGTTGTCGTCTTCTTCTTGCCTTTCTTTTTGTTTTTCTTCCTTTGTGGGCAATCGCTGACATAGTGGCCAAACTCATGACAGCCATAGCATTTGATCTTAGACAAGTCCTTCTTCTCACTTTTTGGATTTGATCATTTGCTAGACCCCTTCTTTGCTTTCCCTTTTCCTGCTAGGGCAACATTTTTATGTTCCACCTCACTTTTCTGACTCTTATTGTTGGTTCCACTGACAAGACTTAGTCTAAGCTCCTATTGAGTTAAGTCACTCCATAGTCGATCCCAACTCGGTAAGGTGTCTTGTCCATTAATAACATGAACAAAGACATCCCACTGCTTAGTAAACCCATTTAGGGTTATCTGTACTAGCTCATCATCATCTGGTTTATCTCCAACAACTACCAACTCATTCTTAACAAGTCTAAGCCTGGTGAGGTAACTTGTAATGTCTTCTCCTTGTTCATCTGGGTATTCCTCAACTTTTCTCTTAGAATCAGCTTCCACTAGTGGTAGCATTCTGGTACAAATTTAGAATGGCATCCCACATCGTCTTCGCTGTAACTAACTCTGCAATATGTGGAACAATATGATCCTTAACACCATCAAGAATCAACCTCCTCGCCTTGGCATCTTCCTTCTTATATGCTAAGAGTTGTGTTGCATCTATAGGTATAGGTAAAACAGTGGTCACATATTCCTTGATACCATTCTCTTCCAGCAATAAAGAAATTCTGGCTTTCCAGACACCAAAATTTGAGGCTCCATCCAATTTGTCCTGATATCTTAAACTTGATGAGGCCATCTCAAAAGAAAAAATAATAATAATTTTTAAGAGGTCAAACTGGGTTTTATAAACCCTAGATTTTTTATTTTTTATTTTTTCCTTTCTCCCTGTGCCTGTACTGAGCCTTTTCTACCCTAAGATCTACTCTGATACCATGTGAAAATTCTATTGTAGCTATTGATTATTAATCTCCTATTTTATATAGATTATTAAACTGCCGAAAATAGATTCACAACAAATATTGAAAAATAATATAGTTGCAACTTCACAAATAATTACGGAGATAGAAGCAGAAAATATGCAAAATAATGAACACAATATTTTTGGACAAATTGTCCCTGGAAAAACCCCGAAGGGAAAACCAGTACTGCAGATGAGGAATTTTATTAAACTTCAACAAATCAAGAGATACATTTGCTTGCCTCTTACTGGAAGAGCTCTGACAATATTCTCCTCCAGAAATTCTTCTCCCAATTTCTCCTGTAGAAATTCCACTACTGCTGTCTCCAACACTATCACTGCGCCCTTGTTCTCACTACAAATCTATTTTCTATTACTGCAAATTTATTTATTTGCTATCACTGCAAATGTTTTTCAGATGTGTCCTCTCCAAATGCCCATTCATCTTCTTTTATAATCTTCTCATTGAAAACCAATGGCCATAATTTAATCTCAATCAATGGCTAAGATTAATTAGACTCTAACAAACCCTAATGTCTAGAAGTCTATGGAGAAATCAATTTTCTAGGTATGGAGATAATTATTCCAATTGTATTTCCAACCTCATAATCACCACCTGAGACTAGAACAACTGTCCAAGCTACTTTAAAATTAATAGGGATTAGCTCTCAAATATATTGACATGGCATCTTTCTATGAGCCTCAATAAGTAGTTATCACATAGATCATCATGTAAATTTTAATTACAGGTAAACAGACGCGACAATTTGGTTTGGGATTGATTTTTATTAAGATAGCCTTAGCTATAATTAACGTGCAGGCCATAAAAAGAGTGTTGAAGGATTTTGATAGCAATAGCATTTTCTCTAATGGGTTAAGAGATCCATGGTGCAGTGGAGGGTAAGCGAATGTTCTTCTGAGATTTCATGCCCATTAATCTTTGCATTATTCTTTTACCTTGTTGCCAATTTAGTTAATTAGCCATGTTGCGAATGGAATTTCAGTGTCTTGGCGAATATTTCTGAAACCATTGTAGCTATCCCTACCGAACAGGGTAAGTTGGTTCATTATGTTTTTTATTTATTTTTCAATCAAATAGAAATAGTATTATCTTATAAGAATTGAATGTCACGCAAGAGCACATTATCAAGACATTGCTCGAAGTGCTAGTGACGATCCAGTCTGGCTGAAAGAGCAACGACGAAAAGAGATAATGGACATCCAAAAGTGGGTAAATGATTATAAAAACTAATTTGAATTGTTTATCCCATCCAACAATGTCTTCTCCATTTAATAAATTCATTTAGAAGTGATTATCGGAGCTCTATTATGAGAATGAAGCGTCCAATATAATCACCCAATCTAAATGAATATCCTTTAAAACTAATATCCAATCTAAAAAAACATAAAGGAACTTTAACTTGAAATTGTTGTTGCATTGTGTATATGAGAACATTCATTATGCAAAGGATCATATGTACCCATTAGAAATAGTGAAATTCAAATTTATTTTTTAATTTGCATTCACCTTAGTTTTGTTAATAAATATGTTGTTTTTCGGTTATTATTAGATAGACAATATAATGATATTGAGTACATAATGGAATATTTAATATTAGGGAAATAGTTAAATATATTGTTAGGGGAAAGAGGGTAATTATAATAATATTTTTTCCTTACGTATTAGGGGTAAGAGTGTGGAATGGGTTGGGGTTCGTTTTAAGGGATAGGAAGTTGGGAAGAAAATATAAATTTATAAATCTTAACTTTTAGCTTTCATGAGGCCAAAAGGAGAAATTAGTTATTCTATCTATATAATGATTGCATACATATTTTGCTAGTCCTACGTTGATGAAATGATGAAAGTGTTTGTACACCATACAAGGGATACATGTTTGAATCAAAAAACATAGATTTGACCTATGTACAAATTCGAGGACAACATAGTAGGTAAATTGGAAATGACTCTCCCAATTGGAATCCACCACTTGAGAGTCCCATAGATCAAATTTGTGTTTCACTTAACAGTAATAAGAAAAAAATCTTTACATTTCATCACCAATTTAATTTTTTTAGAGCTTAATAGAGACCTTATTTAAATGATTGAAAGATGATGATGTTAAAGAGAATATTTTTAATTTTGATGGATAGATATGATATGCATGAACAATTACATTTCTATTTTCTTGTTGTTTACCCTATGCATATGTATTAGTTTATTTTCTCAATGCAAATGTCTAGAGGAAGTCAAACATGACCATGTATTCACATCATATAGTAATTTTTTAATTATATATTCCATTGTAGGGATCAATGTCAAATTATTATAGTATAAAATATTTTTAATGTATTTTATATCCATAATCTCCTATGTAAATTCATCCATGGCTTTTCTTTTAAAATTGGTTGTGACAGTGGTGGACATGAAATGTTCAATTACATGTACAAGGATTATAAATAAATAGGAGTATAAAAATAGAATTAAAAAATAGGTATCCAAGTATATGATAGAAAGAGGTGATGTTAAGAATTATGTACTAGGAGTGTTACAAAAAATTTAGGATGTAGAGGTTGAAATGAAATTATATTATTTTAGATTCTATGATCACTAGTGATATATGACAAGTTTGCTAAGTGAAGTTAATCCCATACTAAACTTCTTCATCATTTTCTTGATGTCTTTCTTGGACATGCAATCATATGCCAGACATTGATAAAGAAATCATGTATAATATTGCTCTTATCTAATGTGAAATGAGTTAAACAAAATATTCAAAGGGTACACCCTAAGATCACTTTGTTAGTTCAAGAAGAAAGAGAAAAACTTTTAATGTGTTTTATTTTCCTTTTTGTTCTCACATGCTAATATTTATTTCTTCAAGTGTGTTCATTCAATTATACTCTTCTAAAGTTCATTAATTTTGTATGCACCCTTTTCTTTTTCACTAATTAATTAGTTTCTTATCATTCGTTTTAATAAAAAGGGTGGAAAATACCCAAACATATATTAATTTCTTATCATTATTTACATTATATGTTTGTATGCGTAATAGAAAAAATTATGTATATTAAAACATCCATCTATATCAAAAAATCAAACACACATTCAGCATATCCCTACATCAACCTTTAAATCATCCATAATGAACATCCTTTATTAATAAATAAAATCATAACACATTAATCTGTGTAGTCAAAAATCAATGTGTCTATATATGTAAGTATGTGTGTGCATAAAAATCATCAAATACAATATCTATCGACCATTACAATAAAATGTGGTGTGTCTTTATATAATATCCAACCATGGGTCTCTAATCCATATATTGGCATGCGTCAATCCTCTAGCATCTATGGTGCTTGTGATGCATGTGCAAGTGATTGTGTCCATGGGTGTTGTACTAATGTTCCTGACTTAATTTAAGGCATGGAGACCTAATAGATCACCTCTATATCCATTAGCTCAAAGGAATAAGAAGATAAATGCAAATACACTTGATACCTTCACCTTCAAACCAAATCCTCCACACTTGATAGAGTGGAGTAGATGCACCCTAATATACTAGCTTTGTTCTCCTTGATAGACAAGATAGATGTGTTGGTTGCTCATAATTTATGTAGCATGACATTACTATCTTGTGTGATCATAATTGCTTCAGTGAGAATAGGTTTATAGATTTTTTATGATGGAGAGATAAGGATTTGATTTTTGCTTTATTTGATCAAAAGAGGAAATAAATCCAGAAAAAGATGAAAGGATAATTGATAAGTTTATCTAATTAATTTGATACACATGAGTTTAATTTAGGAAAGAAATTGAGAAGAAGATGTGATTTGGATTAATTAAATAAATATTTGATTTAATTGATTAATATATGATTTAGTTAATTATATACTTATAGATTATTTAATTAACATATAGAAAAAAGAATGAATTAATTAAATAATCATAAATTATTTAATTAATGCTAAGAAGTGGAAAAATTTACTTAATGAACTTAATTAATAACTATTTAATTAATGTGGAAGAATAATGAAGACGGATGAATTTAATTAAATAATTAAAATTATTTAATTAATGTGAAAGTATAGAAAATGGATAATTAAGCTAGGAAGTAAGGTGAATTTTAGGTGTCTACACAAGGTACACAGAAACAACTTCCTCCATTGATCTAATGAGGAAAGGTTTATACAAATTTTTATCTCTCATAGTTATAGTTTAAGATGCACATTAACAGAAAGGTAATAATAACATCCAAATTCAAATACAAATCTCACAACACAAGATATATGTGGGGAAAACCCTTTTGAGTGAAAAACCCCACTCCAAAACCTGCATAATGTATTATCGAATCAAAGGATGATTACAACACACTTGCAATGCAAGTTCTTCTAGGAGTAACAAATGTCGAATACTTTACTAATCTTCACAGCACAAAGGTACCTGCATATGAACCGTACCACTCCAACTCCAAGCACCTATATATATAAAAAAATATCAAGGATGGATAACTTCTAGAGAAAGCCACAAATAATTTTTGTCCAAATCAACATGGCCCAAATTCCAATGCTATAAAGCATGCCAATGACACATGTCTAAGATTCCCTTTCATCCATTACAACCCTCCATACTTGGAAACCCCAAATTTTCCCAAAATAGGTATGGCATATGCTCTTACACACCTTACAATGTCATAGAATCTATAATATATGACAACTCTTATAGCTGTAAGAGAATCTATCATTTAACTGACTAACAATAGCATTTTCCTCTTATAACTCTATCATAGTCAAACTTAGTCACCTACACGAAACTCCATGCAAAGATGCCACATGATACATGTCACACCTGTCATAGAATCTTTATTTTCAACTCTTACATGTCATAGATTCTGTCATAGAATCTATCATAACTTACGCATCATAGAGTCGATCATAACTCATGATACATGACCACAAGGTGTTAACACATTATAAAAATCTCTACCACAAAATGGGATGCCTACCTCCTGATATGAGGACAAAAATACATCTAGTCACCTTCCATTTAGGCTAACACATCACCGTGCCAACTCCCACAAAGTGGCAAAATAGGATTTACATAAAAATACAATAGTAGGAAAAAAAAAATACAAATTAAGAACTTCCAAAGGTTGAGACACCTCAATTGCCAATAGATTCCCACCCCAACTATATACTATCCTATACTCCATCTTTCTAATGCAATGCACTAGCCTAGAATGCAATGGTGAGCCTAACATGGAAGGGTGACCCACACTAGTGTGTCCTAAGTTTTTGCCTAAGTGGGACACTAAATTAGCATTTTTAACCAAATTTTCACTTTTTGTCACTTATAGTAAGGAAATTGTAAACTATTTGAAGATAATATTGATTTTTGAGATTTTGTGTGTAGATTTTATATATATTTTTTAATTAAAAATAATTTGTCTCATTTTTCAGAATTTCTTAATAACTCGTTTCCTATACTTTATAATATTTTTAATGAGTGATATTTGTTCCATAATGCTTTTTTTTTGAAATAAGATAAATTCATAATCTCTAAAACATAGACCATTAACACTAATATCTAGTGTATGCAATATTTCTAATAATTTTTGTTGCATATTTTTTATTGTGAATTTTTTAGTTAAGCTTTAAACTATACTTTAAAGTAATTCTACTCCATAACACAATTTTTTTATATATTCAAATTAATTATTTTTTTATCTGAAACAAGGACATCAACACATAGTGCACACATATTTTTTGAATTTATTTCCATGTCCTTTTAATTTTTCCACATGCATCAAATAGAGATATTTGTTATTTGGTAAAATACATATATTCACTAGAAAGTAGAAAAAATATATATTTTAATCAAATATATTAGAAATTATACTTTTTGATAAGGCCACTATAAGAGATACTAGCCTACAAAATCTCATTTCATGATGACTCTATTTGATAGTCCAACCCTTTCTCTAAAAAATAAATTTATTCTAAAAACTCTATGAGCAGTAGGAGGATGGCATCAAAGGGACCTTCAAATGATGGACCTATGAATGAAGGTACCTTCTAATGAAGGTTTTATGGTCATTCAAAGTTCCCTTTATAAATCATTTAGAACTGTTGTCCATCAGGATTACACCCTAGCTAAGTTAGACTTAACTCTCTTGTTGAAACATAGAAATGTTCTCAAGCTGTGGGTAACTTATGATGAGAATGAATCTCCAGAGAGGGTTGGTTCCCTTGGTAGATCACTTAGACTAAAATGATTTATCTGAGCAAAAGGATAGAAAGGTAACATGAAATGGAATCCTAAAACCTAAAGGGTGATGCACTAGAACTTCATGGATCTATTCACTAATTTGACTCACAATCTACTTCACAAAGCCTTTTATCTTCACAATTTCACTGAAGCAATGCAATACATAAGTGATTTTCATGAAAGTTTTAAAACTAGAGGTTTGCATGAAGGACAAATAGAGGTTTTATCACAACTTCAACCCACTAACTAGATTAAACATAACACACAACCTGTATTACATGAAACTTTTGCACACATATTCACAACAATGAAACATAACAGAGGACCTAATTTTATGATCACAATGAAATATCAAACCAATACTATAAACATGAGACAAAATGTGAAATAGGAATATTCTGCTGCTTTATTGAAGATGAAAGGCGTATGTAAGAATGAAGGATCTGAGTACAAATCAACGCTTACAAAACTTTTTGCAGTCTACAAGAAAGAGAGAAACAAACTTGAATTGCATAAACTAAGTCTCTTCCCCCTATATATAGCCAAAAGGACTTTCTAAAAACCCAGCCAACTATCTATCCAAGAAAAGGAAACCTAAGTTCCATTTTTGAGCCAAGGGGAAAACCCACAAAAAGAGGGCTAAAAACTTATCCAAACTGAGTAATAATAGGTGGAAACTTTACCTCCCAATTGGGCCCACCTAAAAAGACTCAAAAAATCAAACTCTAACTGGCTGAAACTAAAATAGAAACTTTAGTTTGCCCAGTTTTTTCCTATTTCACCCAAGGAACTCAACCTCAATGTTATCAATTAGATATGCACCCTATGCTAAGCTATGGACTTAGCTATCTATTGACACATGGGAACACTCCTAGGCCTGTGGGTTGCCTAAACTTGGAGTGAACCTCCAGAGTGAGCTGGTTCTCCTGATGATTTTTTCTAATCTAAATAATTTCAGAGGGAAAAGTGAGAGGATGAACTGAAATGAAAACTAACTTAAATAGAAAAACAACTTCTAAATTTTAATCTATCTGAGAGTTCTATCCACAAACAACCCCTTCAACACAAAAACTCTCACAACCACACTTGGAACACATAATTCAAAAATACTTTGTATGAAGGTTCAATTTGAACACAATCATACAACCTAAATCATATGAACAATTTGCACAATGCTTTCACAATAATGAGATATGACAAAGGATAAATTATTCATTATCACAATGAGACATCAAGTCGATATTATAATTATGAGGCAAAAGAAGTGAAATAGAAGGGTTCTGCTATATTAGACTAGAAGGAGTACATGAAAATGTGACAAAACTAAGTCAAAAATAAGTCTACAAAATCTCTTCCTGTGTTCAAGAGAGAAGAAACAATAATCCCCAACTTCTTGAGAAAGAGCTAGCTTTCTCCAATATATGCTCATCCAAAGATCTCAAAAAAGAAAAGCTAGAAAAGCTCCTAATAATAGCCATACAAATCCATTTTCGAGCTCCTTAGAAAAGCCAAAAAATGAGCCTCCAAAATGCCTCCAAGATGCCTCCAAAGCTCTCCAAGAGCTCTCCAAGGTGGTCCCACCAAAAAACAAGCTTTGTCTGCCCAGAAAAAACTCTAATTTTGTCTATATCTGCCCCAAAAGAAAGCAAACTCAAGAAAGAAGATATTGTTTGCTTTATTTTGTTTTAACTGCACTAATAATGAATATTTAAAATCAACTTATAGATACATTGCTTTAAATATCATTTTACAATGATTGCAGTTTTAATTCCTGATTTGTCTCCATTCGATTTTTGCAAAAAAAATACAAGGATTCAATTTCTCCAATTACAGGCATATACATAGTTAAAAAAAAAACTCTATTGCCTACCCTCCAAATGATCTGCAAAAAATATATCTAAGGGCATATGAGGTTTCAAAAAGGACCTTTAAGGCATGCCTTCCATGTGATTTTGTAAATAATGCTAAGGCATATGATATATGCATTCATCTTCAAAGGGGACTAAAAGAGTTTTTAAGGCATAAAGCCTTAGCATTGAATATGTGAAAGGGTACCCTAAGCATTTGACATCATCTAAGTCTTGAGATAGTCATTCAACATGCTGAATAACACACCTCATGGGTATTAGTAAGGCATTTTGAATTAATTCAAATGTGATAAAAATATCACAGAAGAATTAGGGTACTTGGAACCCTAAAGAAAAAGAGACTTTGCCCTAGAATCTCGGGCTCATTTTTACTTTGAACTTTTGAGAGATGGCTCTCTGCATCCACCGACACCATGCTAGGCTTTGTGGCAAAAAATCCTTCGATTCTGCTGTTACAATGCGTTCTCTATGAAGATTCCTGTAGGAATGTGAAGGTAACCTCCTCTGTGACACAAATCAAGTTATTTGATTGATTTCTTTTTTGATCTCTGAGATAAAATTGGCTTCTCAAGCCACGACTGTGCATTTTCTGATGCCACCTTTTCTCTCTGTATGATTTTCTTGTCACTACACTATGTTTCTATACCATGGGCCACCATGAATGACTAGGGTTTGAAGAAAACCCTCAACTCTCTCTACAGATTTTGATGGATTTCTGAAGATTATTATTCAGATTTTGAAAGGAGATGATGTGGTAAGACCCTTCTGCATATTATCAATCCATTTTCCCATTTCTAAGATATATCTCTAGTTTTTATGGTCGCGACCTCTATATTTTCTCTGATACATTTGTTCTCTATTTACCCTTCTATCAATACACTTGTGTTTTAGGCCACCATTGTTGACTGGGTCGAGTTCCATTTGAGAGGAAAATGAAAGCAAAAGAAGGAAAAAACCCTCGACTTTGTATATCAGTCAAGGTGAGTTTTGGTTCTTGAACCCTATATCATTTGTATCTCAACATTTTCATATGATATGGCATCTGGAAGCCGCAACTCTCTTTCTGTCTATAGTTTGCATACTGGGGCTATAGCCATATACATACTCACTTTCACTATACTAAACCACAACTATGTTGCCATTCTGAGTGGTTTCAAAATGAAAACCTAAATGGGTTTGAGCAAAAGAGTTTTATCTTTTCATTTCTTTCTATATATGCCTCTTACAAAAATTCAAAGTGGATTTAAGTCGTTGTGAGAACAAAGTTCTTCTTTTCTACAGGCTGTAGCTAGGCTTCAATCTGAGCATTTCTTGCTTGAATAGATTCAAAATATTCACTTTCTTTTTTTATCTATCATTCTTTTGTAGAAGCATTTGGCTCTATAATATACACATACATAAACCTTGACTTCCATTTACAATATGCAAATCTATGTGTATCTTGTCTTCTGTGACAAAAGAAAAATCTTTGGATGTTACTTTGTTGGCACAAAATGACTTCCTTCATTCATTTTTAGTATGAGATCACACTATTCTTTACATATGTGAAACTTAATCTGGCACTGTATAGGGTTGTGGGCTCTATATGCCTTCATTTCTCATTTGTAGTACCATTTGTAACATGTTCATTGTTATTGATTGCTTTCATGATAGCTGCACCTCCATGATACTTCATATGATAGATGTGATACTTTTACTCCTCTGCATTCACTTGAACAATCAAACCTGATCTGAGACATGGCATATTACTTGACATATTTCTGCAACTATAACTTGTGATATACTTTTCACTGGCTTTAAACTTGTTATGAGTTTGCATAATACTGTCACTTCATCTTAATGTCAACATGCAAACAACATGAAATCTCTTTGCACCGTATAACTGTGACAATATTTAATGACTTAATTTTATTGATAATGCTGTTATGAATTCCCTATGAATGTCACTTGTTGACTACAACACAGTATCTATGTGAAAGATGAAGAATAATTTAAATACATGTTGCTTTGATTAGTATCTCTTGTAGATGCATGTGGTACTAAAACTTCATAACAAAACACTTTTTCTTGCTATACTGAACTGATGTATACATTCTATGCTCAAAAAATGTGTAAGCATTTGATATATGGTTCATTCATATTCCTTCAAGCACATTGTATCCTTACACTTACAGATGTATATGTCATTGAAGTTCCATTATTTGGCTATGATGAAATATAATAGATGGAATACATGTTGTCTTCTTGTATTCTTTCTCCTAGATATTTGGCTTCATTATTAATCTTGCTACCCCATTTGCATTGTATAATGATGATATGTTGTTTCATCATGTATATGACAGTCCCTTTCTTACATCTGCCTCAATTGCATGCAATCATTATGAAAGATGTATAATCCTGTCAATGTCTTTATTTTGTTTCAGACATTATTGAGCAGTTCTGAATGACCTCAATGTTCACTTATAACTCTCACTTCAATGTGTTTGAACTGATAGCCATAAATGGATAGTGAGCCTGGAGCTCTCACACTCAGTTAATGGAATAGCACAATATGTCTTGATTTCCATGTGTATACTCATATTCCATCCCCTCCTAAGAATAAGGGGCAGCATGCTGGGCTCAACCCTTGTGAGAGCTCACTTTACACCACATGTTGAAATGATCTTCAAAACAACAACATACTTCTTCTATACATGCACATGAACAAACATGTTAGTTTAAAAAACATTGAAGATGAGTGATTGTCTCATTTTCAGTCTCTCTTGTCCATGAATGATTTGTATGTATCTAATTCAGTATATCACAAATAATATATTATGTTTCTGCATAATGAAGCTCATGGGGTATTCCATATCTTAAGCTCTAACAAAATCTTCTTTATCCCCTGCAGGTTCATCAAGTGTCAAGAACCAAAGAGTGTTTGCAACAAACATCAACTCAACCAGATCCCAAAAGGCAATGACAGATATGCTCTATCCCGTTTACTTCATTTCTTCAATTGATTAGATACATAGTATACTTTTTGTTATCTATTAATTTAGATATTCAATCTATTCCCACAGCTTGTGTGGGACATTTGATCTATCATGTTTTCATTCAATGCAATGTTTATTTCTTTTGTGTATCTCATTTGTAAAATGAATAATCACTGTAGTTAAATGAAACAACTCATCTATCATGTAACTTTCTGCAATGCAAATGACTGATCAACTAAATCGTTTCCTTCTGTCATAACAATGAAAACTAAAGTCTTCATGTACCTTAAACTATGCAAAATAATTATAGCAAAAAAATGTTAAAACTTTCAACCTAAAATGAACTTGTTGTACCATCTCTGCCAATTTGAGCTGTAGGCAAAAAATGGTAACATTTCTAGCAACTTCTGCTATATGCTTGCATGTTAAGCATCAGGACCAGTTGCCTTAAGCTGTCGATTAGACATGGAGTCATACTCTGCTCATCTCAAACTCAAAATTTAACATTGAAACTTAGCACTTCAACCACTACAAATAGCAACAAAAAACAAAACCAAACCAAACTGAAAGCAAACTTGAAGGCCCTAGTGGCCAAAAAACATGTGTACCAGCACTCAGGGAAACAAAACTACTAAAAAGAAATGTGCATGAAGCAATTATTAACTGAAAACACTAACTCTACCCTACTCTAACTAGCCAAAGAAGCTGATCAAACAAACTCATTCACTAACTCAAGAAAATAATTGCCCTTCCTCTGCAATCTGCGATACTCCATAAGATTGTTAGTAAGCCAAAAAAGGTGGAGAACAATCAAATCTCTAGCAAATTTCTGCAACACCTTTTTGAGAAGGAAAATGCAGTCACTTACCCACCCAACTTATTTTATGAACTAACCAAATGAGCAAGTAGACTGAGAGTGCTCGACTTGATACCCTCCTTGATGATCTGACTTGGTGTCACTATGAGGCTGCTCCTTTTTGTTGACTTCCAACCCAGCCAAATACCTAATAGGACACTCCCTCAATAGCTTTGAACTAGAGAAAAAGTAGTTCAAATGATTGGAAATAACAACATCACCTTCACTTTGCATGATAGCCTACCATGTTGCTTCTTCTTTTATAGTCAATGGGCCATCTTCCTCTGTCAGGGTTTCCAATAGCTCATCAAAGTTATCAAGAGTTGAACTAGGCTCAAAATACTCATTTTTCCTCAAGGATGTACACTCTAAAACAAGAATCTCTTCTTCCACGACCAAAGGTAAATGTTCAAATAATGAACTAGCCTCTTTCAACAAGCCATCCATTTGCACATCAACTTCAAGTTGCTCTGTGAAATAGAAGGGCAACTACTACAACCAGTCAAGATTAGGCTGTTGGTTAGACTGCTCTATAACTAGTGACTTATTCATGAATACAACCACTTCCACTTCTTGATTTTGCTATTCCAAATAACCCTCCTCCATAAATGCTAGCATAACCTCTAGATGTGAGGAAAAAAAGTTCAATTTTAGCTTGAAAAAGGTCCTCCTTAAGCTCTCGATCATTCAAATAAGGACTGCTTTCACATATCTGCTCTTGGATCAGCACATTACTTGAATGGTCCTCATTGCTGTGGTGGTCAAAACTTGATATAGCCATGCCATTTACACTTTCACACTCAAAGTTAGGAAGCTCATCAAATAGATTAACTAGAAACTGAGGTTCAACACCAATTTCTTGCACATTATCTAAGTCTGCAATAGAGACCTTAAGCAAATTTTCTTCACAATTTTCTTGATTTTTTAAAGAAAATGGGATGTCCTTTACCTCATCATAGATTCTAGCCAGTTCTTTAAGTTCCATGATAGGCTTATGTGCTCTTCTTCTTGATCCAAGACCCCGTTGTCAGATTACTTGGCTTCAATCAACAACTCCTTGTATTGTTGAGGATCCTCTTGTTGTTCTAAAATTGTTGTCTTTGGTATAAGCATGTTTTCTTCATCTAGCTGAACAAAATAAGGTAACTGATTGAACAAAGAAACAGATTCCTCCTCCTCATGCAGTGTTTTCTCTGATAAAACTTGGGCATTCTGTCTTTGCAACCGAAGACTTTCACCCTGTGACCTTTGTACCCTACATTGATTCATCTTATAAAAAGAATTTGAATTTTTTTCAAATGAATCAAAATGCAAAGGGTTTGGTGTCAGGTTTGAACCAACATTCTTTGCATATGCATCATGCTCATAATCAACTGGGGATGCAACACAAACAACAACCTCTCCATGTGAATCAGCCTCCTACATTATTTTCTTAAAAAAAATTATCTTTTACAAAACAAGGAAGCTCTTTAGTGCAAACACTAAAAGATTCATCATGAGAAGTCTTTTCTTGTTCGATCTTCTTTTGCTCTAACCAATATTGCTCCATAGCTATATGTAATAAATTTACATTTCTAGCTTCCTTCATGGTGAATGAGTCTTTTTGTAAGACAATAGGTCCATCCTTATAAAGGCAAATAGTGACAGAACAATCAGATTTATCTGGTTGGGAAACTTGGGGCATTTCTTGAGTTTCTTAGAGGAAAAGAGGCTTTTCAAGTGGCTAGTGTGCAACTACATTAGGCTGAACATGATTATTTTCCTCAGCTTGCAAGGGGTGAGGGCTTCTGAAATTGGGTATTTTAAGCTTAAGAGGCTGGCTTGAGCAATCAAGAACTTTATTCTACTTAAAACTCAAAATCTCAGCATTAAGAGGCTCATTTTGTCTAAAACTTGGAAATTTATACTTACGCATCTCTTCTTGAGTTGGCTGTTCTGGAACAGTAGGAGCTTCTTGGGCTCAAGCAAGCAAAATCTTTGTTTGTGCAGCTACCTCCCTCTCTAGATTCTCTTCAAACTATCTCTTTCATGCCTCCAACTCCTGGTCAGAATTAAAGGTCTCACAAGGTTGCTACTCCTATTATTGGAGATAAGCTTGGAGATCTAACTCTTGCTGCTACAAATTAAACTCTTCATATGTCCTTCCTTGAAATTCCCCTTCTTGTTGGTATTGATAACCTTTTATGCTTGCAATCTCTTGCTCAAACTATGTTCTTTGTCCCTCCAACTCCTACTCATGAAGATACGCTTGATAAGCCAGCTTCTCCTGGTGCTAATTATACTCACGTTGCCTCTTAATCTCCTCTAACTACTTGTTGAAGTCCATCAGAATATCTTTAAGCTCATTAATTTTAGAATTTTGAAGTTGATTGGAAGATTGGGCAAGAATGGGTATGTGGTAAGCATCTTGAGTATTTGAACTAAAACTAGCATTATGGTTGCTTGTGTATGGTTGGTAAGGAGGCTGAGAAGGGGCTGGTGGGTGGCAATTATATTGTGCATGCTGATTTTGGAAAGCTATGGGATTAGAAACAACAACAGAGTTGGTCTGATATGGAAATGGATAAGTGGCATTTTCATAATATGGGGGCAGGTATACATGTTGGCTATGAAAAGTTGACATTTCTACTCATATAAAAGCTAGAAAATGGAATGAATAAATGATTTTTGGAACATACCAACACTTAATCATACCAAAACCAGTAGACTTGAACTCAAAGTTGCTAGATGTGTTCAATTTTCTACCTCCAAAGGCTGAGATCACTGATACACACACTGAATATCAGGATATATGTACGTATTATTAGACTGAAATAATCCAATCTGTCCCAATCTTGTTTTCATAAGATGAATGCACTAGTTCTACATATAAGACCAGAAAGAATAGAGTATCCAGGTATATTATACAAAACCTCCAAAGGCTGGAACACTGCTGCATATACCAGAACAATAGCTTAAAATTTGAAAAACTTTTCTAAAAATAAATTTTAGAGTCCCACCGGGCATGCCAAAAATTGTTATCACTAAGATATGCACCCTATGCTAAGATATGGACTTAGCTATTTGTTGACACATGGGAACACTCCTAGGCCTGTGGGTTGCCTAAACTCAGAGTGAACCCCCAGAGTGAGCTGGTTCTCCTAATGATCTTTTTCTAATCTAAATAATTTCAGAGGGAAAAGGGAGAGGATGAACTGAAATGAAAACTAACTTACATAGAAAAACAACTTCTAAATTTTAATATATCTGAGATTTCTACCTAGAAACAAACCCTTAAATGCAAAAACTCTCACAACCTCACTTGGAACACACAATTCAAAAATACTTTGTATGAAGGTTCAATTTGAACACAATCATACAACTTGAATCATATGAACAATTGGCACAACACTTTCACAATAATGAGATATGACAAAGGATAAATTATTCATTATCACAATGAGACATCAAGTCAATATTGTAATTATGAGGCAAAAGAAGTGAAATAGAAGGGTTGTGTTGTATTAGACTGGAAGGAGTACATGAAAACCTGATAAAACTGAGTCAAAAATAAGTCTACAAACTCTTTTCCTATTCTCAAGAGAGAAGAAACAATAATCTCCAACTTCTTGAGAAAGAGCTAGCTTTCTCCAATATATGTCTATCCAAAGATCTCAAAAAAGAAAAGCTAGAAAAGCTCCTAATAATAGCCATGCAAATCCATTTTTGAGCTCCTCAGAAAAGCCGAAAAATGAGCCTCCAGAATGCCTCCAAGATGCCTCCAAAACTCTCCAAGAGCTCTCTAAGGTGATCCCACCAAAAAACAAGCTTTGTCTTCCAAGAAAAAAAAAACTCTAATTTTGACCATATCTGCCCCAAAAGAAACCAAACTCAAAAAATAAGATATTGTTTGCTTTATGTTGTTTTAACTGCACTAATAATGAATATTTAAAAGCAACTTATAGATACATTGCTTTAAATATCATTTTACAATGATTGCAGTTTTAATTCTTGATTTGTCTCCATTCAAATTTTACAAAAAATTACAAGGCTTCAATTTCACCATGTACAGGCATATACATAGTTCAAAAAAAAGCTATACTGCCTACCCTCCAAATGATCTGCAAACAATATATCTAAGGGCATATGAGGTTTCAAAAAGGACCTTTAAGGCATGCCTTCCATGTGATTTTGTAAATAATGCTAAGGCATATGATATATGCGTTCATCTTCAATGGGGACTAAAAGAGTTTTTAAGGCATAAAGCCTTAGCATTGTATATGTGAAAGGGGACCCTAAGCATTTGACATCATCTAAGTCTTGAGATAGTCATTCGACATGCTGAATAACACACGTCATGGGTATTAGTAAGGTATTTTGAATTAATTCAAATGTGATAAAAATATCACAAAAGAATTAGGGCACTTGGAACCTTAAAGAAAAAGAGACTTTGGACTATAATCTCGGGCTCATTTTCACTTTGAACTTTCGAGAGATGGCTCTCTACATCCGCTGACACCATGCTAGGGTTTGTGGCAAAAAACCCTTCGATTCTGCTATTACAATGCGTTCTCTATGAACATTCCTACAGGAATGTGAAGGTAACCTCCTTTGTGACAAAAATCGAGGTATTTGATTGATTTCTTTTTTTGATCTCTAAGATAAAATTGGCTTCTCAAGCCACTACTGTGCATTTTTTGATGCCACCTTTTCTCTCTATATGATTTTCTTGTCACTACACTGTGTTTCTATACTATGGGCCACCATGAATGACTATGGTTTGAAGAAAACCCTCAACTCTCTCTACAGATTTTGATGGATTTCTAAAGATTCTTATTTAGATTTTGAAAGGAGATGATGTGGTAAGACCCTTCTACATATTATCAATCCATTTTCCCATTTTTGAGATATATCTCTAGTTTTTATGGCTGCGACCTCTATATTTTCTTTGATACATTTGTTCTTTGTTTACCCTTCTGTCGATACACTTGTGTTTGAGGCCGCCATTGTTGACTGGGTTTGTTGGGAATTAGGGTGTCTCAACCTTGGTAATTCCTTGTATTATTTCATTGTATTTATTTATTTATTGCCTATTATTGTAATTAGGATGCAAATCCTTATTGTCATCTTGTGGGAGTTGGCACGGTTATGTGTCATTCTGCGTGGAAGGTGACCACATATAAATTTGTCCTCACATAAGGAGATAGGCGTCCCACCTAGTGGTAGGAATATTTTGCCATGTGCCAGCATCTTGGATAGTGTGTAAGGGAATATTGACCAAAATAGTTATGACATATTCATATGACAAATCTATGCTATGTTAAGAGTCGTAAATGGAAGATTCTATGATAGGTGAAGACATGTGTCACAAGGCATCTTGGAAAATAGCATTTTTGGGCACCCTAAGGAGGTTTTTCACATGTTGTAAGAGAATACGCTATTTTTAGCTTGTGTATGACAAATTCTCTTACATCTGTAAGATATGACAGCTATGACGGATTATATGACAGTTGTAAAGATCGTAAGAGTATCTGTCATTGCCCAACTTGGGAATAGGCGACCTCTTTGGGATAGATTGATATGAAAAGTGTCATGAACATCCTACAGTGTTGAACAAGTGTCCCTAGGCATGGATTTTGGGCCATGAGGCCATGTTGGACGCCCATCTCAAGATGGACTCATTTTTGCCTTGTATCTTCTATATAAATAGGTGCTTTTGAAAGGAGATGTAGTATGTGATTGATAGGTACTGTAATGCTGCCGGATTGTCTCCAGATACGAGTATCGAAGACTCTTGAGAGATTGCATTACAAGTGTATCGTAAACCATTACAGTTTTGATAATACATTGTACAGGTTTTGGAGTGTGGGGTTTTTCACACGATAAGGGTTTTCCCCATATTATATCTTGTCTCTCTCTTCTTCTATCTTACATTCTTGTGTTGTGTATTGCTGCAATATCTCCATTGTTGTGTTAAACATTCTGTAATTGTAAAGGTTAAAAATAATTTGCACTCATCTCTCCTAATTAGATTAGTGTAGGAAGTGATTTCCACACACCTAGCTTACTTTCATTTGGTTTCAGAGCTTGATCACCTTTGGCCCTAGTTGTTGGGTAGGGGTTTTTTGAGCTAATCTTAGGTTGAGTGGGAGCTTTGTGTAGAGTATTCTGTAATCTTGATTGTATTAAGGAGATGGCAGGCACATCCAGAAGATTAGAGGTGGAGAAATTCAATGGCACAAATTTTGAGTTATGGAAACTTAACATGGAAGACATGCTTGTTGAACGAGACCTATGGGAAACCATATCTAGTGTAAAACCAATCACAATGGCACAAGTTGATTGGGATCTCAAAGATTGGAAGGCTAAGGGTCTCATAAGACTCAGTCTAGCTAATTCTGTCCTATTGAATGTCCACGAGGAGAAGACTACGAAAGACCTTTGCAAGAAGTTGGGTAATGTTTATCAGGCGAAAACCCTAGTGAACAAACTTTTTTTGAGAAAGAAGTTATGTTCTCTGAGGAAGGAGGATGGAGGATCTGTTGCAGATCACCTGAATTCTTTCAACATGTTAGCTGCACAATTGACATTCGTTGGTGTGAAGATGGAGGAGGAGGATCACTATATGACCTTGCTTTGTTCTTTGCCAGACTCGTGGGATCATCTTGTTATGGCTATTGGGAGCACCACATCCACTTTCAAAATGGATGAAGTAGTATCTTTGTTTTTATCTGAAGAAATGTGGAGAAAGTCTTCTGAAGTAGCCAAAGAGGCTCTTGCGGTTCATGGAAGACCCAAGGAGAAAGGGAAAAAGAAGGATAAGAAATCTGAGAAGGGTAGGTCCAAATCTCATAGGAGATCTAAATCTCCTAGAAAGTCCAAGGCTCTCTATTGGAACTATGTTAAAACTGAGCATTTCTGAAAGGAATGCAAAGAGGAAAAGAAAAAGAAGAATAAGAATGCCCCAGATTCAGATTCTGACAAGTCACAAGATGATGGTGATGCCTTCATCGCAGCCTTGGCCACCCATGCATCTGATGATGTGTGGTTGATAGATTTTGGTGCATCATTCCACATGACCTCACATCGAAGCTGGTTCATGAAGTATGAAGAGTTAGATGGTGGAAGAGTGTACCTGGGTGACGATTCTCATATGAAGATTATTGGTCGTGGAAGAGTCTCAATCTGATTCCTGGATGGATGAGTGAAGGGGATCACTAGAGTTATGCACATCCCAAGCTTTGCACGAAACCTACTTTCTGTAAGTATGTTGAATGATGTAGGTGTGTAGGTTGTCTTTTTGAAGGATAGATGCAAGATGACTAGAGGATCTATGGTGCTTGCGAAGGGTACTCAGAGAGGTACTCTATTTCAGCTGGAGGCATGCACTTCATGGTGCAATAGTTCTAACTCAAAGAAAAGAGATGCAGTGACTTCATCCCCACCATCTAAACAAGCAGTGAAGAAATCTATTGTAATAAATTCTGATCGTAGTGCATCTTGTGTACCCAAGGGTGCTCATGCTTTAGAAGTTAAGCTTCCTGCTAAAAAGACTATGTTATGGCATATGAGATTTGGCCACATTGGTGAGAAGGGTCTTAGAACCTTGAAAAATACAAACCTTGTTGAGGGGTTAAATGATTATAATCTCAATTTCAACTTTTGTGAACATTGTATATATGGAAAGCAAAATTGTGTTTAGTTTTACTCTAGTTCTCACAAGTCTTCTGGTGTATTGGACCTTATTCTTTCTGATGTGTTTGGTCCTGTTAGTGTTCCTTTGATTTCCAAATCTATATATTTTGTATCTTTCATAGATGATTACAATAGAAGGACATGGATTTATTTTGTCAAAAGAAAGATTGAAGTCTTTAGTCGGTTCAAAGAGTTTAAAGATTTTTTTGAGAATGAGACTAGTAAAAAGATTAAGTATTTGAGAACTGACAACGGTGGTGAGTTTTATTCGGTAGAGTTTGATAAGTTCTGTAAAGAGTGAGGGATTGAAAGACATAAGACAACTCCATACACCCTACAGCAAAATGGAGTTGCAGAGAGGATGAACAAGACACTGATGGAGAAGGCTAGGAGTATGCTTAGAGGAGCAAGTCTCGAACAAAAGTTTTGGGCTGAAGCTATAGCTAATGCTTTCTACCTAGTAAATAGGTCTCCTACATTAGCTCTTGTTGGTAAGACACCTATGGAGGTGTGGTATGGTAAGAAGCCTTCAGTTAGACATCTTTGTGTTTTTGGTTGTGAGGCATATGCACATGTGCCTAGGGAGAAACGGTCTAAATTGGAGAACAAGGTTGTTAAGTATATTTTCATTGGCTATGGTGTTAGTGTGAAAGGATACAAGCTTGGGGATCATGTGAATGAAAAAGTGTTGTATAGCATAAGTGTTATCTTCAAAGAGCTAACACCTTCTCTCATTGTTCTACAGCCAGAAGAAACAAAAAAGAAAGAGGATGTGGTTTAGTTTCCTTCTACCCCTGAGAAGATTGAACCAATACACCATGTGCAACATGATGATGAGGAGAGCTCTAGTAGCTCTAAAAGCTCAAAAGAAGAAGTAGAACCTCAACATCAGCCATTAAGGAGGTCTACATGAACAAGGAAGCGACTTGATAGGTTTGGGTATTCATTGCTTGATTCTAGTTGTGCTTTTGCCTTGCTTACTAACACTGTTGAGCCTAGAACTATGATAGAGGCTATTGGCATGAAATATGTAGGTTCCTAGAAGGAGGCCATGGAAGATGAGATGGCTTATTTGGAGAATAATAAAACATGGGACTTGGTGCCTTTACCTGAAGGATGGAAACTTGTTGGATGCAAATGGGTGTTCAAGAAAAAATTTAGTGCAGATGGCAGTGTTGAAAAGTACAATGCTAGACTGGTTGCGAAGGGGTACTCACAAGTGGAGGGAATTGATTATGGTGAAATTCTCTCTCCTGTTACAAAGTTGACATCTATTCGGTTCCTATTATCTCTTGTAGCAACTTATGACTTAGAGGTGGAGCAGATGGATGTGAAAACAACATTCCTTCATGTGATTTGGAGGAAGAGATTTACATGTCACAACTAGAGCATTACATAGAGAAAGGTAAAGAAATTTTGGTTTGCAAGTTGAAAAAGTCTTTGTATGGTTTGAAGTAATCTCCTAGGATTTGGTAATTGAAGTTTGATGCCTTTGTGTTGTCGGTTGGATTTCTGAGATCAAAATTAGATCATTGTGTGTATTATAAATTTGACAATGATTGCATTCTCATTATTGCATTATATGTTGATGATATGTTGTTAATTGGGAATGGTAAGAATGTTATTTCTGATTTGAAGTCTCAATTGTCAGCACAGTTTGAGATGAAAAATCTAGGGGCAGCTAGGTACATTCTGGGAATGGAAATTAGAAGAGACAAAGCTAATAGAAAATTTCAGTTAAGCCAGAGTAAGTATGTGAAGACTGTACTGGATAGGTTCAGCATGGAAGATTGTAGACCATTGTGTGTTCCCATTTCTGTGGGGACAAAGTTGTCTGTTAATGATTGTCCAAAATCTTCTAGTGAGGTGGAGGACATGAGCAAAGTACCTTATCCTAGTGTTGTTGGCAGTTTGATGTATGCTATGGTCTACACAAGACTAGACATTGTCCAAGCAGTGGGAGTCCTTAGTTGAATTATGGCTAATCTTGGACAGGTACATTGGGATGCAGTTAAGAGAGTGTTCAGATATTTGAGGGGTGCTTCCAAGTATTCCATATGCTATCATGGTAATCCTAAAGGACCTCTGCATTTAGTTTGTATTCGTTGATTCATGGATTCTGATTAGGCAGGTGACATTGACAGTAGGAGATCCACTAGTGCGTATACATTCACTATGTTCGGTGGTGCAATTAGTTGGATGAGTAAGAGACAACCTATGGTTGCTTTGACCATGATAGAACCTGAGTATATGGAAGAAACTCGTGCTTGTAAGGAAGCCATTTGGCTTAAGAGATTGTGTTCAGATATTGGTGTTGATGCAGGACTGATTATGATTTGTTGTGACAGTCAGAGTATGATTTGCCTAGCAAAGAATCCAACTTTCCATGCCAGAACAAAGCATATTGATGTACAGTTTCACTTCATGTGAGCTATGGTAGAGGATGGGAAGGTGAATTTGGAGAAGGTAGACACTTTGTAGAATGTTACAGATGCATTGAAAAAACTAGTGGGCATAAAGAAGTTAAGATGGTGTTCGGAGTCTATCGGCCTCTTGTCCTATAGCAGTTAAATCCTATTATTTCCATTGGCTCTTACAAGGTGTTCGACAAGTGGGAGAATGTTGGGAATTAAGGTGTCTCAACCTTGGTAATTCCTTGTATTATTTCATTGTATTTATTTATTTATTGCCTATTATTGTAATTAGGATGCAAATCCTTATTGTCATCTTTTGGGAGTTGACACGGTTATGTGTCATCCTACGTGGAAGGTGACCACATGTAAATTTGTCCTCACATAAGGAGATAGGTGTCCCACTTATTGGTAGGAATATTTTTCCATGTGTCGGTATCTTGGATAGTGTGTAAGTGAATTTTAACCAAAATGGTTATGACATATTCCTATGACAAATCTATGACGTGTAAGAGTCGTAAATGGAAGATTCTATGATAGGTGAAGACATGTGTCACAAGGCATCTTGGAAGAAGGCATCTTTGGGTACCCCAAGGAGGGTTATGACATGTTGTAAGAGAATATGCTATTTTTAGCCTGTGTATGATAGATTCTCTTACAACTATAAGATATGACAGCTATGACAGATTCTATGACAGTCGTAAGAGTATCTGTCATTGCCCAACTTGGGAATAGCCAACCTCTTTGGGATGGAGTGATACGAGAAGTGTCATGAACATCCTACAGTGTTGAACAAGTGTCCCCAGGCATGGATTTTGGGCCATGAGGCCATGTTGGACGCCTATCTCAAGATGGACTCATTTTTGCCTTGTATCTTCTATATAAATAGGTGCTTTTGAAAGGAGATGTAGTATGTGATTGACAGGTACTATTATGCTACCAGATTGTCTCTAGATACAAGTGTCGAGGACTCTTGAGAGCTTGCATTGCAAGTGTATTGTAAACCATTATAGTTTTGATAATACATTTTGCAAGTTTTGGAGTGGGGCTTTTCACCCAATAAGGGTTTTCCCTACGTTATATCTTGTCTCTCTCTTCTATCTTACATTATTGTGTTGTGTATTACTGCAATATCTCTATTGTTGTGTTAAACATTATGTAATTGTAAAGGTTAAAAAGAATTTGCACTCATCTCTCCTCATTAGATTAGTGTAGGAAGCAATTTCTACACACGTAGCTTACTTTCAGGGTCGAGTTCCATTTGAGAGCAAAATGAAAGAAAAAGAAGGATAAAACCCTCGGCTCTATATATCAGTCAACGTGAGTTATAGTTCTCAAACCCTATATAATTTGTATCTCAACATTTTCATATGGTATGACATCTGGAGGCCATGACTCTCTTTCTGTCTGTAGTTTACATACTGGAGCTACGGAGATATACATACTCATTTTCACTATACTGAACCATGGCTATGTTGTTGTTCTGAGCAATTTCAAAATCAAACCCTAAATGGGTTTGAGCAAAAGAGTTTTATCTTTTCATTTCTTTCTGTATATGCCTTTTTACAAAAACTCAAAGTGGGTTTAAGTCATTGTGAGAACAGAGTTCTTCTTTTCTACAGGCCATGGCTAGGCTTCAATCTGAGCATTTCTTGCTTGAATAGACTCAAAATATTTACTTTCTTTTCTGTATCTATCATTCTTTTGTAGAAGCATTCATCTCTGTAATATACACATACATAAACCCTGACTTCCATTTACAATATACAAATCTATGTGTCTTGTATTCTATGATGGAAAAAATATCTTTGGCTATTACTTTGTTGGCACAAAATGACTTCCTCCATTCATTTTAAGTATGAGATCACACTATTCTTTACATCTATGAAACTTAATCTGGCACTGTATAGGGCTATGGGATCCATATGCCTTAATTTCTCCTTTGTAGCAGCATTTGTAAGCTATTCATTGTTATTGATTGTTTTCATGACAGCTGCACCTCCATGATACTTCATTTGACGATGTGATACTTTTACTCCTTTGCATTCACTTGAACAATCAAACCTGATCTAAGACATGGCATATTACTCGACATATTGCTGCAACTGTAACTTGTGATATACTTTTCACAGGCTTTAAGCTTGTTATGAGTTTGCATAATACTCACTTCAGCTTAATGTCAACATGCAAACATCATGAAATCTCTTTGCACCGTATAACTATGACAATCTTTAATGACTTCATTTTATTGATAATGTTGTTATGACTTCCTTATGAATTCGCTTGTTGACTGCAACATTGTATCTATGTGAAAGCTAAAGAATAAGTTAAATACCTATTGCTTTGATTGGTATCTCTTGTAGGTGCATGTGGTACTGAAACTTCATAACAAAACACTTTTTATTTCTATTCTGGACTGATGTATACAATCTATGCTCAAAAAATGTGTAAGCATTTGATATATGGTTCATTCATATGCCTTCAAGCACACTGTATCCTTACACCTGCAGCTGTATATGCCATTGAAGTTCCATCATTTTGCTATGATGAAGTATAATAGATGGAATAAATGTTGTCTTCTTGTATTCTTTCTCCTAGAGATATTTGGCTTCATTATTAATCTTGCTGCCCCATTTGCATTGTATAATGATGACATGCTATTTCATCATGTATATGACAGTCCCTTTCTTGCATCTATCTCAGCTGCATGTAATCATTATGAAAGATGTATAATCCTGTCAATGTCTTTATTTTGTTTTAGACATTATTGAGTGGTTCTAAATGAGATCAATGTTCACTTATGACTCTCACTTCAGTGTGTTTGAACTAATAGCCATAAATGGATAGTGAGCATGAGGCTCTCACACTCAGTTAATAGAGTAGCACAATATGTCTTGATTTCCATGTGTATACTCATATTCCATCCCCTCCTAAGAATCAAGAGCAGCATGCTGGGCTCAACCCTTGTGGGAGCCCACTTTACACCACATGCTGAAATGATCTTCAAAACAACAACATGCTTCTTCTATACCTACACATGAAACAAACATGTTAGTTTAAAAAACATTGAAGCTTAATGATTGTCCCATTTTTAGTCTCTCTTGTCCATGGATGATTTGTATGTATCTGATTCAGTATATCACAAACAATGTATTATGTTTTTGCCTAATGAAGCTCATGGGGTATTCAATATCTTGAGCTCTAACAAAATCTCCTTTATCCCCTGTAGGTTCATCAAGTGTCAAGAACCAAAGAGCATTTACAACAAACATCAACTCAACTAGATCCCAAAAGTCAATGATAGATATGTTCTATCTTGTTTACTTCATTTCTTCAATTGATTAGATGCATAGTATACTTTCTGTTATCTATTGATTTAGATATTCAAGCTATTCCCACGGCTTGTGTGGGACATTTGATCTATCATATTTTCATTCAATCCAATGTTTATTTCTTTTGTGTATCTCATTTGTAAAATGAATAATCATTGTAGTGAAATGAAACAACTCATCTATTATGTAACTTTTTGCAATGCAAATGAATGATCAACTGAATCTTTTCCTTTTTTCATAAAAATGAAAACTGAAGTCTTCATGTACCTTAAACTATGCAAAATAATCATAGCAGAAAAATGTTAAAACTTTCAACCTAAAATGAACTTGTTGTACCAGCTCTGTCAATTTGAGCTATAGGTGAAAAATGGTAACACTTAAATAAGGAAGGATTTTATCAACATTGCTTTATTTAACTGCATTTTAACAATAACAAATATTAAGGCAATTTATAGAATATTGCCTTAATATTGTTTTACAATATCTGCAGTTTAAATTTTAGAAAATAGAAAGACTCGAAAAGGCCTGAGTCATGACCCCACCTTACTTTGCTTTAATTTCTAATTTTTGTAATAAAACCTATGTTTTTTATTTAAAATCTTGCCAAATAATGAATATGTTTCCACTTAGGCTTTTTGATTTTCTACAAAAATAAAAAGATATTCTAAGGCACATAGCTATTTTGATTTTCCCTCCAAAGGTTATGAAATAAACCTAAGGCATAAAGCCTAGGTATAACTCTTGTACAAGACAAGATAACACCTTGAAGGTATTAGCGAAGGCATGTAAAAATTTAAAATCAATGTGATAAAAAATCAAGGCAACATAGAGTGCCCTAAAACAAAACCATTTGAGCCCTAATCTTTTCACATTATTTGCACTTTAACTTTTTTGGAGAAGCTTGTTCTACACACAGCCGTCACTATTAGGGTTTGAGTTCAAAACCTCCACCATTTTTGTTGTTTCTGGGAGCCTTCTTGTTGATCTTCATAAGGAGAGGCAGGGTAAGTTAATTTTTTTGTCACAAATCAAACATAGACCTCCATTTTCTTTCACATTTTCTGGCTTCTTAACTGCGACCATGAACATGTTTCTGATATATTTCCATTTTTGTTTATCTTCTATGGATCTCTCCTCTGTATTTGAGGTTGCCATTGACTCATTTTTGCAGGTATTTGAATGCATTCTTCTTCAGCAAATGATGGTAAGCTCTAAACCCTTCGAGCTCTGTATTCTCCTTCATTTCCTATTGATATAGTGCCTGATTCGAGCTTGACTGAAGCAAAAAAAAATAATGAAACTTTGTAAAATAAATGAGCCTTATGTTTTTTAGTTCATTATTTCTTCTATTTTAAGGGGGCCTCTGAACCTTTATGGCTGCTGCTTTATAACATTTTGGGTCTTGTATTTCGGAGCACATTCTCTTTTGCATATTGTGGCAAACTCATAATGTTTGCAACTTTCACTTTTACTATAGACTAGTCTTTCTACCTTATGACTACCTCCAGGCCCATGGCATTATAATCCTCTCATTTATAAATGTCCTTTGCAAATCCACATTATGACCATGCTTTCCATCCACTAGGAAAACATGATGAGAAAACAGATAAATGATATAAAAATCATGATGCAAAAATAGTGATAGCATAAAGACATGTATGCAAACATGATTTCCTTAGTAAAAAATGATGCACTTTTGCTCTCAAATGATCATCACCAGCCCTTGTTCTGGAATGCTTGTTTATCCTTGTAACACTATTTTGACTAGTTTGGAAGACTCATTACATGCCCCTATCACATTTAAGACTACACCTTTCTCAACATGCTTGATATGATGAATGTTATACAGTGTCCACAGATCACTTTGATAGTAGATTGTCATGCTTTCATGAATGACTATCACTGATATGTTTCTCACCTTTGACGACTGCCATGAAAACCTACCGACTGCCCCCAAAGAAGCTGCTTGATTGTCTTCAACCTGGGTAGAGGACTATCCTATTCATTGAGGTTGATGTAGTGTGATCTCCATAGTGTTAATTATGGACTGCTCCATGGTGAAAGGGAAACTTGCCCTCACATTATGACTATTGGTGATTGTTCTTCATGCTATTTATCACTGTCATTACTTACAATCACATGGAAATTGTATTGAGGCATTGTATAACTATCTTTTTGTGCATTTATGTTGGGAATTAAGCTGTCTCAACCTTGGTAATTCCTTACATTTTTAATGTTTGCATTTATTATTTAATTGCCTAGTTTGTAAATATTTGTAAATTCCATATTGTCATATTGTGGGATGTGGCACGGTGATGTGTCAATCCTACAATGAATATGACAACTTTTAATTTTGTCCTCACATGAGGAGATAGGCATCCCACTTTGTGGAAGAAGCATTTTTCCATGTGTCAGCATCTTCCATGTTGTGTAAGGGAATATTGATTGAAATGGTTATGATGGATTCCTATGGCAAAATCTATGACATGTAAGAGTTGAAAATAGAAGTTTGTAAGATAGGTGATGACATGTGTCATGAAACATCTTTGAATAAGGCATATTTAGGTGTCCCAAGGTTAAATATGACATGTTGTAAGAGAATATGCTATTTATAGCATGTGTATGACAGATTCTCTTACAGCTGTGAGTTATAACTGCTATGACAGATTCTATGATAGTCATAAGTGTCGTAAGAGCATCTGTCATAGCCCATTTTGGAAATAGGCAATCTCTTTGGGATGGGAGCTATGGAAAAGTGTCAAGCACATTCTACAATGTTGACCAAGTGTCCTTAGGTGTGGGTTTTGGTCCATGAAGCCATGTTGGATGCCCATTCCAAGATAGGTCCAATATTGCCTTGTATTTCCTATATAAATAGGTGCTTGGAGATGGAGTTTGTATCACAGGTTTACAGGTACTGTTATGCTACCAGATTGACTCCAAAAATGAGTGTCGAAGACCATTGAATCTTACATTGTAATTGTATTTTAAACAACTTTCAAATCTATTAATACATTGTGCAGGTTTCTGAGTGTGGGTTTTTTCACCCAATAAGGGTTTTCCCCACCGTAAATCTTTGTCTCTCTTCTTCTGTCTTCTTTCCGGTTCTTGTGTATTGCTGTAATAACTCTATTAGATGTTGTATTTTTCTATAGTGATAAGGAATAACTTTAATTTGTATAGCTCTCCCCTCATTAGATTAGTGTAGGAAGCGATTTCCACACACCTAGCTTCCTTTCAATTGGTATCAGAGCCTGGCTAGTTTTGGTCTTAGCTGTTGGGTACGGGTTTTTCGAGATGATCTTAAGTTGAGTGGGAGTCTATGCAGAGTATTCTAATTTCTATTGCAGCAAGGAGATGGCAAGCACATCAGGAAGGTTTGAAGTGGAGAAGTTCAATGGTAGTAATTTCGAGCTATAGAAGCTCAAGATGGAAGACATGCTTGTTGACCGAGACCTTTGGGAAAGTGTTAATGGAACTAAACTAGCTGCAATGTCACAAGATGAGTGGGATCTCAAGGCCCAGAAGGCTAAGGGTCTCATAAGACTTAGTCTTGCTGATTCTATGTTGTTAAATGTCCATGAGAAGACTACTGCAAAACTACTTTGGAAGAAGTTGGAAGATGTGTATCAAGCAAAATCCCTAGTGAATAAACTTTTTCTAAGAAAAAAGTTGTATTCTCTTTGAATGGAGGATGGAGGATCTATTACTGAACATATGAATGCTTTTAACATGTTGGTTGCACAATTGAAATCTATTGGTGTAAAGATGGAGGAGGAGGATCGATGTATGACCTTGCTTTGTTCTTTGCTAAACTCATGGGATCATCTTGTCATGGCTATTAGAAGCACCACATCCACATTCAAAATGGAAGAAGTTGTTTCTTTGCTATTGTCTGAAGATATGTGGAGAAAGTCTTTTGAGGTAGCCAAAGAGGCCCTTGCAGTTCATGGAAGACCCAAGGAGAAAGGGAAGAAGAAGGAAAAGAAAGATGAGAAGGGTAGATCCAAATCCCATGGGAGATCCAAATCTCCTAGAAAGTCCAAGGCTCTTTGTTGGAACTGTGGCAAAACTAGGCATTTTTGAAAGGAATGCAAAGAGGAGAAGAAGAAGAAGAAGAAAGCTCCTGATTCAGATTCTGATAAGTCACAAGATGACGGTGATGCTTTCATTGCAGCCATGGAAACCCATTAATCTGATGTTGTGTGGCTAATCAACTCTGGTGCATCATTCCACATGGCCTTGCATTGAGACTGGTTCACTAATTATGAGGACTTTGATGGTGGAAAGGTGTATCTAGGTGACGACTCTCATCTGAAGATTGTTGGTCGTGGAAGAGTCTCTATCTAATTCCCTAATGGTCGAGTGAAGGGGATCTCTGGGGTTATGCACATCCCAAGATTAGCATAGAACCTGCTTTCTATAAGTAGTTTGAATGATGTAGGTGTGCAGGTCGTCTTTTTGAAAGAAGGATGTAAGATGACTAGAGGAGCTATGGTGCTTGCTAAGGGTACTAGGAGAGGTACTTTGTTTCAGCTAGAAGCATGTATTTCAAAATGCAATAGTTCTTCTAACTCAAGGAAGAGGGCAACAGTTACTTCATCCCCACCATCTGAATGAGCAGTGAAGAAATCTGTTGTTTCTAGTCTTGATGGTTGTAATCATGCATTGGAAGTTAAACTTTCTACTGAAAAGACAATGTTATGGCATAAGAGATTTGGCCACATTGGTGAGAAGGGTCTGGATACCCTAAAAAATAAGAACCTCATTGAGGGGTTAGATGATTGTAATCTTGAGTTTGACTTTTGTGAACATTGCATTTATGGAAAATAAAACCATGTTCAGTTTTACTCGAGTTCTCATAAATATTCTGGTGTGTTGGACCTTATCCATTCTAATGTGTTTGGTCCTGTTAATGTTCCTTCATTATCAAAATCTGTATACTTTGTATCTTTTATAGATGATTACAGTAGAAGGACATGGATTTATTTTCTCAAAAGCAAATATGAAGTCTATAGCAAGTTTAAGGAGTTTAAGGCCTTTGCTGAAAATTAGACTGGTAAAAAGATTAAATGTTTGAGAATTGACAATGGTGGTGATTTGTTTTCTACAAAATTTGATAAGTATTGCAAGGAACTTGGGATTGAAAGACATAAGACAAGTCCATACACCTCGCAACAAAATGGAGTTACAGAGAGGATGAACAGGACACTGATGGAGAAGGCTAGGAGTATGCTTAGTGGAGCTGGCCTAGAACAAAAGTTTTGGTCTGAAGCTATTGCCACTGCTTTCTATCTAGTAAACAGATCTCCTACATCAGCTCTTGTTGGAAAGACACCCATGGAGGTGTGGTTTGGTAGAAAGCCTTCAATAAGGCATCTTTGTGTGTTTGGTTGTGAGGCATATGCACATGTGCCTAGGGAGAAGCGGTCAAAGTTGGAGAACAAGGCTATTAAGTGTATCTTCATTAGCTATGGTGTCGGTGTGAAAGGATACAAGCTTTGGGACCCCGTGGCTGAAAAAGTGTTGTATAGCAGAAGTGTCATCTTCAGAGAGCTTAGACCTTCTTCCACTGTTTTACAGCTAGAAGAAATAGTAAAGAAAGAGGATGTTGTTCAGTTTCCTGCTACTCCTAAGAAGACTAAACAGAAAGACAATGTTGGACCTAATGATGAGGAGAGCTCTGGCAGCTCTGAAAGCTCAGATGAAGAAGCTGAACCTCAACCTCATCTCTTGAGGAGGTCTACACAGATAAGAAAGTGACTTGAAAGGTTTGGTTTTACATTGCTTGATTCTAGTTGTGCTTATGCTTTGGTTACTAATAGTGATGAACCTAGAACTATATCAGAGGCTATGGACATGAAAGATGTAAGTTCCTAGAAGGAGGCCATGGAGGATGAAATGGCTTCTTTGGAAAAGAATCAAACTTGGGACTTGGTGCCTTTGCCTCCTGGATGGAAACCCATTGGATGTAAATGGGTGTTCAAGAAGAAATTTGATGCAGATGGCAGTGTTGAGAAGTATAAGGCTAGATTGGTTGTGAAGGGGTATTCACAAGTGGAGGGTATAGATTATGGTGAGATCTTTTCTCCCGTTGCAAAGATGACATCCATTCGATTCCTGTTGTCTCTCGCAACAACTTATGAATTGGAGGTAGAATAGATGGATGTGAAGACAACTTTCCTTCATGGTGACTTGGAGGAAGAAATCTACATGTCACAGCCAGAGCATTACATGGTGAAAGGTAAATAAAATTTGGTTTACAAACTTAAAAAGTCTTTGTATGGTTTGAAGCAATCCCTTAGGAGATGGTACTTGAAGTTTGATGCCTTTGTGTTGTCAATTGAATTTGTGAAGTCGAAATCAGATTACTGTGTGTATTATAAGTTTGATGGTGATCGTATTCTCATTATTGCACTGTATGTTGATGATATGTTGCTCATTAGGAAGGGTAAGAATATGATTTCTAATTTTAAATCTCAGTTGTCAACACAGTTTGAAATGAAAGATTTAGGGGCAGCCAGGTACATTCTAGGAATGGAAATCAGAAGAGACAGAACCAACAGAAAACTTTGGTTAAGACAGAGTAAGTATGTGAATCTGACTGTGTTGGACAGGTTCAGCATGGCAGATTGTAGACCATTGTGTGTTCCTACTTCTTTGGGGACAAAGTTGTCTGTTGGGGATTGTCCAAAATCTCCTAGTGAGGTGGAGGACATGAGAAGAGTACCTTATGCTAGTGTTGTTGGCAGTTTGATGTATGCTATGGTCTGCACAAGACCAGACATTGCCCAAGTAGTGGGATTCCTTAGTTGATTTATGGCTAATCTTGGACGGGTTCATTGGGATCCAGTTAAATGAGTGTTCAGATATTTGAGGGGTACTTCTGAGTATTCCATTTGCTATCATGGTAATGTTTTAGGGTCTCCACATTCTATTGATATTCATGGATTTGTGGATTCAGATTGGGCTGGTGACATTGATAGCAGGAGATCCACCAATGCTTATGTGTTTACACTGTTTGGTCGTGCTATTAGTTGGATGAGTAAGTGACAACCTATTGTTTCTTTGTCCACGACAGAAGCTGAGTATATGGTAGAAACTCATGCTTGTAAGGAAGCCATTTAGCTTAAGAGATTGTGTTTAGTTATTGGTCTTGAGGCAAGTCAGATCACGATTAGTTGTGACAGTTAGAGTGCAATTTGCCTTGCAAAGAATCTAACTTTCCATTGTAGAACAAAGCACATTGATGTTTAGTTTCACTTTGTGCGAGACATGGTTGAGGATGGAAAGGTAAATTTGGAGAAGGTAGATACTTTGAAGAATGTTGCAGATGCATTGACGAAACTAGTGGGCACATAGAAGTTCAGATGGTGTTCGGAGTCTATGGGCCTCTTAGCCTATAGTAATTAAATCTTGTTTTTCTATCAGCTCTTAAAAGGTGTTCGACAAGTGAGAGAATTTTGGAAATTAAGGTGTCTCAACCTCGATAATTCCTTGCATTTTTAATGTTTGTATTTATTATTTAATTGCCTATGTTGTAAATATTTGTAAATTCCATATTGTCATATTGTGGGATGTGGCATGGTGATGTGTCGATCCTACATGGAATATGACAACTTGTAATTTTGTCCTCACACGAGGAGATAGGCGTCCCACTTTGTGGTAGGAGCATTTTGCCATGTGTCAGTATCTTCCATGTTGTGTAAGAGAATATTGACCGAAACGGTTATAATGGATTCCTATGACAGAATCTATGACATGTAAGAGTTAGAAATAGAAGTTTGTAAGATATGTGATGACATGTGTCATGAAGCATCTTTGAATAAGGCATATTTGGGTGCCCCAAGGTGGAATATGACATGTTGTAAGAGAATATGCTATTTATAGCATGTGTATGATAGATTCTCTTATAGCTTTAAGTTGTAACCACTGTGACAGATTCTATGATGGTCGTAAGTGTCGTAAGATCATCTGTCATAGCCCATTTTGGAAATAGGTGACCTCTTTGGGATGGGAGCTATGGACAAGTGTCAGGCACATTCTACAATGTTGACCAACTATCCTTAGGTGTGGATTTTGGTCCATGAAGCCATGTTGGACGCCCATTCCAAGATAGGTCCAATATTGCCTTGTATTTCCTATATAAACAGGTGCTTGAAGATGGAGTTTGTATCACAGGTTTACAGGTACTATTATGCTACCAGATTGACTCTAGACACAAGTGTCGAAGACCATTGAAGCTTGCATTGCAAGTGTATTATAAATAATTTTCAGATTTGTTAATGCATTGTGCAGGTTTCTGAGTGTGGGGTTTTTCACCCGATAAGGGTTTTCCCCACTGTAAATCTTTGTCTCTCTTCTTTTGTCTTCTTTCTAGTTCTTGTGTATTGTTGTAATAACTCTATTAGATGTTGTATGTTGCTATAGTGATAAGGAATACATTAGATTTGTATAGCTCTCCACTCATTAGATTAGTGTAGGAAGTGATTTTTGTACACCTAGCTTCCTTTCAATTTATGCCCGTGTCTTCATTGGTATTGGCAAGATCAAACAATTGAAACTTTGCATTAGGTTATAATTTGAAAGTCTTATATCTCACAATGAAACTTCACTGTGTTTCTACAGGTAAGGGCCTTCTAAAAAGTTTTCACCTTACTCAGTAACTTCATATGCTTGGGCATTGCATTTCACAATGAAATGACACTATATTTGTTATGCATCACTGTCCTCTTGAATACCATATATGACTGCCAAGCATCTTTGTTACCTACTGTCCTCACATTACATATCTCAGATTGGGGAATTTTTCTATCAAACCACAAAATGGGTTTTCATAAAATTTAATGGGTTTTTCATCTAACTATTTCCTAACCTTTGTCAAAAAATCACGAAGACCCAATGCATAATTTGCAAGATATGATGAAATCACGTGACTGCTATCCTGTTGTTCTGTATTTGTTAATGTGACTATCCTGCCTCCATGTGACTTTCCTTTACTTGTCTTTCATTTAAGGCTACTTTTCCTTGTGTTTTAGAATGTCTCTTAGGCTGATATAGCTGATTCCTAGGCTGATACGGCTCCTTTCTTGGTACAATTCTGCCCTCCTTCTACATTTAGGACTATGTTTTGTCAAATGCAAGCATAACTTTATGATTGTTTGTTGCTCCTCTGTATTGTTGTGGCTGCACCATGATGCTGTACTTTTCCATGTTTATGGCCTTTATAATGGATGTACCCTCTCTTTAATAGCATTATGATTTCTCCTCATATCTTATTATTCTTCTGTAATGCACTTCACTTTATGAGGAGACTCTATGGTTGCAACTATCTTTGTCATTTTGTCCTTTCTTCATTATTGCTACAAAATGTTCACCATACCTATAGTATAGTGCCATGGTAGTGTTGATGCTCAGAATTGCGCTGTTTCCAACACCAACATGGGAAACTCTGAAATGTGGGAAGCTTTTCAGAGTGACCTCCAGATTTTAAAGAAGCTGGCTCTTCTTTATCTCAAGAGTGTTTGGGAAAAAGGGAAGAATGAAACAAAATCACAAATGTAACTAAAAGGAAACTAAAACTATGGCGATGTGCCTGAATGTGATTTTGTATCTCAACACTTAAGTACAGTGAAACTATTTTAAGATTCAGTCACATTAAAGAGCAAAAATGCATGATCAATGTAACAGATTAAAGACAAATAGAATCAAAGGCTCACAAACCAGAATGCTTTGTAATAACACAGAAAATATCAGCAAAGGCACAGAACTCTGTCTTTATTAATGTTCAAGTTACATAAAAGGCACAGAATCATGCACAGTTATACAAACTTTCTGAATCAAGAAACAGAATAAAGGCAAATGATATTACTGGCCACTACAAAAGATCCTCAAACTTCTCTAACAATCTGTGATGCAGAAAAAATCTCTATCACTCCAATCTTGTGTCTATCTATCTTTTGGCATGGCAATCTGAACCCGTACTTATAGCATGCAACTGGCCCAAAGATTGCTCGCATGATCAAATCTCAACGGCCTAACCGAACTGGCGGTTAACTGAAAGTGTCTGATGGAGGATCTACTTCGAACTAGAAATGGTTAGCCATTCTGCAAATTCATTGGCTGCAAAAGATACATGTAACCCCACATACTTGAATCAGGGAGAGACGCGTGGTAGCTTTCTGATAGTCTTTGCGACTATAAACCCTTGAAACAGCTGGTACTCATATGTGCCTCCTTCTTGAAACTCCTTCATCTTTCCAGATCAATAAGAAACAAACACCTGGCATCTTCCGCATGACTTACTTAAAAAACTGCTTCTTCCTCAGGAAATACCAGAATCTGACACTTGGCAGCGTCTGCGGCCCTTCCAAAAACACATGGCATCTTCCACTTTATTCTAAGTCTTTACTGTGGCTTATACTAAGAGTTCTCAGGCTTCGCCACTTGTCACAGTCCGCTGAACTTTGAAACTCAAGAAATATTAAAAATGGGACCCACCATACAGTCTGTGCCTGAGCAGCCTCAAAAAGAAAAAGGGACAGATGGCGCATTCCGCTTATATGAGAGACTGTGGACGTGGCAGCTTTCGCCACTCTTTAAGAAACTTTAGAAACTCCACAGGGTCTTGCAGAAGATGACACTTGGTGGCTTCCGCTGCAGTCTAAGAAACTTTAGATACTTTAACAAAACCTTCGCGGACGTTGCCACTTGGCGCCCTCTGCGCAACTAGAAGAAACTTTATAGAAACATTACAGATTTATAAGGATCACGCAGATGGTGACAGATGGCACGCTTCGCTGAAGTTACAGGAATATTAGCAGGGTCCACCATACTTCTTTTACTTAGCGCTGAAAACAAAAGGGACCTGCGGAAGACGATACTTGGAGCTTTCCGCAGAAACCTTATGGGACACGCAACACCTTCCATGTTACTTGAAGAAACTTTAGAAGGTATCATGGCTACTGACACGTGGTGATTTCCGCTGCACTGGGAGAAACTTAAAAGGGGGCCCGCCATACCTCTTTTGTAAAAAAAAAACTTTGAAACTTATAAAAATGGATCCTCGGATGCCGACACTTGGCGACTTCTACTGAGACTTAAAAGGGACAGGTGGCTCCATCCGAGGCACCCTCAGCAACTGTATAATATATCCTGGGTACTGACACTTGCCGACTTCCACTGAACTCTAGGACTTTAGCAAAATTTTCAAAAATGGAAAACCCTCGCGCCCGTGCTTTGTGCCCGCACTGTGTGTCGAAAACCCTTCGTGCAAAACTGAAGTACTCAGAAACAAAACTAGACCCGCATAGCTGAAACTCAAAATTCAAAATGTAGAGTATTTTACTTTACAGTTCATGGTGACCCTGAGGACTTTTGAGCCTGCTCAAAAAGAATCCCAAAAATGTATCTATGCAGCCAAAACTTACAAATTCTGCAAAGCCGTTTGATATACAGACCACTCAACATTAGATAAACCTTGTTTATTCTGCAAGTCTTGGAAGGCCAAATCCAGGTTGATCATATCCTTATGCGAGAAACTTTGCAAAACGTGGACTGTTGCCTTCAACTGGAAATCAAGCTGGGCCATAGGAATCAAAACAGCTTCCACTTGTGATACGGATGAGGCATCTGTTAAGCCCTGGAAAACTGATTGATCATTTTGTCTGGCTAGCAACAGAGGCTTGATTTCATCAACCATTAGTACTGTGTTTCTATCAGGAAAAGAAGAAGGAAGTCCCAGTTGCACCAAGTCTTCAATGTGTTTCTTCATATCCTTTACTCCTTCCTTTACCACATCTAGGAGCTCCTGGCAGGTAATTGCAGTAGAATTACAACTCAGAACCTCGTTCACCCTTTTGGCAGCAATCATCGTGTCATTGATCCCTGCTGCCAACAATGTTTCATCAGATGTGTCATAAAGTTTCCCCAGTAGCAATTGAGAATCAGAAACTCTCATGGACACAATAGACAGAGTGGCCTGAACCGAGGTCTCCACCTTTTCACATAGTTGCTGAGCATGTAGCAGGAGGTTAAAGAGGGTCTGAGCTGGATAATCTCCTCAGAGATTCTTGCCCATACTGATGCGTATAACTCCTTGACCAAATTTAACACTCCTGCATTTTGTGGCCTATTCGCCAACTCAAGGGTCAATTGCTTGGCTGTTTGTTGCTCAACTTGTAGTTGAGCCTGAATAGCAGCAACATTATTTTGTTCCTTCAATAGTTGCTGTTGCAACTATGTGGCCTGTTGAGAGGAATCCTGATGCCTCTTTTGCAATGTGGCCTTTTCCTGCTTCAAGGTAGACAGAATAGACTTCACCTGGGTCAGCTCTTCCTTTAATGAAGCATTTTGGCTTTGTGTAGCCTAATGGATCTGACATGAAACAGTATTTTGCAACTGTTTATTAAGATCCTCAATCTCATCATTCTTTGACTTGAGCTCAGCAGCCAGAGCCTCACTATGTGTCTTTTCCTAAGTCAGATTAGCCTCCACCTTCTACAACTTCTTGGATAACTTCAGATAATCAGTGGCTACAGCAGAAGTGGTTTCATTTAGCAGCTCTACCCTGTCTTGTGGCCTGAAGAGTGACATATCCATTGCCACTGCACTCATTGTAAAATCTTGGGGCTGCATCTACTCATTTGGTTTTGCTACATTTGGTGACAAATGGGTCACCGTTAGCTGCTGCTGAATTGAGTCAAATAGTGACCTCATATATGGGACAGCCTGAGCTTTATTGTCCTTCTTTCTTTTCTTGTCCATCCGGGCCTCCCTAGCCTTCTTGGCAGTGTCTGCTTGAGCTTGGAAGGTAGGGGGAGAGGCAATGTACCCGCCTGCAAAAGGATGACCTTGCGGCAGGCCATAAGGAATAGCCAAATGTTGGCTAGGAGGAATCTTAGGAGGTACCCTCCTGGGAAAAGTGGGAGAAAAGGGAGGTAATGAAGTGGCCTGCAAAGACATGGCCTGTGCAGTAACAGGTGGGGAAAACTGAGAAATTGGCACAGCAGAGGTGGTAGGGAATAATACTTGGCCAACTGGGATTGCCACCCCTATTGAAGAAGAAACAGATGGAGAAGAAGAGGGAGAAGAAGCACATACCTGAGGGGCAACTGAGACACTTGGTGGTGACTGCAACAAAAGTTCTACCTCCTCATCTGAATCAGGCTGAAGTTTCAGCCTCTTATGTTTCCTTGGCCTCTCCTCTGCTTGCTCTATTTCTTTCTCCTCAACATTTACCACCGTTACCAGTGGTGCTTGTATAAAACCAGAAGCCCCACTTACTGAGACTGATGGGGTCCCTCTAGGTGGTGATGCCACCACACTCTTTTGCTTCTCCATAGTGCTGAGGGATTAGGGCCAGGTGGTACTGCAGTTGCAGATGATGTTTGTCTTGGGGCCTGCATTGTGTGGGCAGATTCAGGTTCCTCTTCAGATTCTTCACCCTTTTTTCTGATTTTTCTTGTATCAGGGCTCGAGACAAGGGAAGGATGCCATTCATCCCAAATAGACTCCCACTTCTCATCTGTATCTACTTTGCCAAAAGAATGGGTTATTTCATAAATTTCCTGCCTATATTTCCAATAGGCTTCTATCTTCTCAGCCTTCCATTCCCTATCTCTTAATAGATTTTTCTTTAATCCAGTGCCCATTTTGAGCTTAGGGTCATAGGCCTTCTCGTTTTTGTAAAACACCTCCCATGGCCTAGGTCCCTCAAAAGACAAATCTGTCAGCTCTGCATATAGATCAGGGGTGTTTTCCTTAGGGTTTCTTCTGTCATCCCAGAAAGGACGGCCCTCATGCACAATTTGGGCACCAATCTTATTATTATTGACCCATAAGGTGATGAAACTGACAGGGTCATATCTCCATTTGTCTTCAACTAAAAGAAAACCCAAGACAACTAACTTTCTCAGCAATAAATGCTCTGCATCCCTGACCAATAGGGTCATGTTCTTCTTCACCCAGGGGAGATCATACATCTTTTTCTTCTTCTTCCCAGCCCCATACTCATTATCAACCATAGACACTTGCCGGGTGACCTCTAAAAAGGCTAGTCTAGGAGTCAAAACCTTAGGTAGCAACATTGGTTCCCCATTAAACCCATGGACCTTGATAATAGTGTGGTGAGACCCAAAGAAATAATCGCAGGGAATGGGGGGAATTTTCCATAAGGCCTCTGATACTCAAAGTCAATCTATTCTCAACAGGCTCTAGGCATATGTGAGTAAAAACAGGGGTGACAAAAAGTTCCCAAAACTCATAAGGGTCAGAGGATTTAGACAAAACATGAGTCCATGCAGACATAGGGATGGTTCTGTTTGAATCAAAACTTGGGTCATACATGTCTAAATGCATATACTGGGAAAAGAGGGCATAATTTTGATATAACATAAGGTGGAATAGATAGGAGGAATACTTGAAAACCCCTATTGATTTGAAATTAACGAGTTGTTCGGCCATTGAGTAGGCAATCTGCTCAGAGAAATCTAGCCGAAACTCCTGGGATTTATCAACAGTCTTCATTCTGAAAAGAATGGCCAGCTACCAATCATAAACAGTTATATCTTCCTTCAACCTAAAGATAAATGCTATCATAGATAGCGCTTCCTGGTTGGCTTCTGTAAATTGTGCCCTTCCTGTGGGTAGCGTTGGCATTTGGGTATTGTCGTCTCCCAACTGCATCTCTGCATTAAGAAATCTTAGTTGAAACTTGACGTTTGCCCACATCTTCTACATTTTGGCAACTATGGGAAACGTGGCTGTGCTGTCATAGTGTAGGGACAACATGTCCCTGATGGCCTTTGGTGTAATTTGCACCATGAAGGGTCCCTTTTGGATGGTGCTCGATGGTGCATGAAACAATTCGGCGCATACCTCAATCAGGTCCGGGCATAAATGCACACTCAGGACAATGAATTTTGCCAATTGGGAGGTCCAAATTTGCATGCCGAATGTTTCAAACTGTTTAGCTTTGGCCTTCAAGAGGCATCTTTGGTGTGCTCCTTCTCGCAGAGCTTTGCAAGACTTTTGTAGGGTCGGTTCCGCAATACCATCTGCAAAATCTAGAACCTTTACTGGGTCAACTGCATAGCCAACTTTTGGAACCCTAGTCCTTGGATAGGTCCTCAATGGTTGCGAAGGGGCCGAAGCGTATGATTTACTGGCAAGGAGCCTGTCAACAGACTCGTAAATCCCAAGCCCCTATTGAGAAGACTGTGCTTCTGCCATTTCTGTGCTCGCTGGAAACTGTATAACTTTCAAAAGCTGTTGGACTTACTATGAATGAGTATGAAAGCTTGTAACAAGGATGAAACTTTTCAACAGGGAAGACACACTTAGGAAGCAGTTTTACAATGAGAAGCAGTAACAGGGAAGACACTTAGGAGAAGTAGCAGCAAATGAAACTTGGTTTAAGCCTTAACTCGTGTTGTTGGGATATTTTAATGATGCATCAAGTGTCATAAATGGCATTGAAAATGCAAACCGTTATAAAATCTCAAGCGATCTGAGTGGGACAGAGTGTCAGACACGTCATAAAAAGTGGCTGCGCTAGGTACCTTTTAGGAATATTGGGGATCTGGGAGTTTCAATGAATGCGAAAGTTTTGAGACTTTTAAGAGTCTTAAGCCGTGGCCACGTGTTTATAAAACACTTATTCAAACAAAAAGCGGGAAAAACAAAGCGGGAAAACAAAGCAACAACAAAAGAAACTATCTAACTATAATACAAAGGAAAGGCAGTGTCTAATTGAAATGCTTTAAGTAGATCCCATTGACAGGAATCTCCTCAGGCTCACCCTCCATTGTTTCAAGCTCGAAAGAATTCTGCTATTTACAGGAATGAATCTTATAGGGGCCAGTCCATAATGATTCAAACTTACTGTGTTAACCCGGCTTGGCAGCTCTCTCATTCTATTTCAGAACAAATGATCCAACTTCAAAATGAGGGTTTGAAGTTTTCTTATCAAAACAGTCTTTTATTATTTTCTGATGTTTCAACAATGATTCATGTGTTGAATCCCTTTTCTCTTGAACCTCCAGGAGCTCAGCAACTCTGACCTGCATGGGGCCATTCTCCTCAATCTCAATTTGTTTCAATAATTGGAGAGCAGGAATCTCCAAGCTCAGGGGCATCACAACAGGTTTACCATAGACTAATTCATAGGGGGACATTTTTGTCACTTGCTTTGGTGTAATTCTATCTGCCCACTGTGCTATATTAAGCACTTTATGCCATTCTTTGTGATGGTCAACCCTAATTCTTTTAATAAGTCTGATCAGATTCTTATTAGTTGATTCTACTAAACCATTACCCTGAGGATAATAATTGGAAGAGGTCTTCAAGTAGATTCCATACTTTAGTGCAAAATCAAATAATTTTGCCCCCAAAAATGCCTTAGCATTATCTAAAATTACAGTACGAGGAGGCCCAAAGCGAGTAGTGATACCTTCCAGAAAATCTAGAATCACTTTCTCTATTGCTTCTTTCAGTGGGACTGCCTCACTCCATCTGGTAAAATAATCTGTGGCAGTTAGGATCCATTTGTTCCCCTTACTTGACACTGGATTGATCATTCCAATGAAGTCTAGACCCTATTGGGCAAATGGTTCATCAACAATTATAGGACTAAGGGGCATTGTTGCATTCCTTCTCTTCCCTACATAGTACTGGCAAGATTGGCATTCTTTAACCAATTGATAACAGTCTGCAAATAAAGTGGGCCAGAAGTAACCTGCCTGACTTATCTTTATAGCTATGGTTCTTGCAGAAAAATGTCCACCTGACACTCCATGGTGCATCTCATGTAGTATTCTCTTGGCTTCATCTTTTTCTATGCATCTTAAAAGTATGCCATCAGTGTTTCTTCTGAAAAGAACTTGGTCAATCAAAACAAAATGAATTCCCTGTTGCCTATAGTACCTCTTCTTATCCTGAGAGAGCTCCTTTGGGAATATTCCATGTTTCATAAATTGGATCCTATTTGTGACCCAAGAATTCTGATCAACTTCTTGTATCCTCAATACATTTTCTTCCTCTGTTTCTTCAGTTATCATTTTTTTCATATCTTGAACCATATACTGGCACAAACCCTTGCCTCTAACAAGTTTAGTTGGTCTGACCTCCACATCATATTCAAGAATCTTTGTAATCCAATTTGCTCTTTTCTCAGTGATTTCTCCTTCCATGATATATTCTCTGACACTTGGATGAGCCACTAGTATCAGAATCTTATTACCTGTGACCATGTGTCTGAATTTCTTGAGGGCTTTTACCATAGCATATGCCTATTTCTCTACAAAGTTATACCTGGCTTCATACTCCCTAAGAGTCCTTGAGAAAAAGGCTATTGGATGCTCTCCCTCTTGTTGATCATCTTTCTGTGTTAGGACAGCAGCAACACTGAATTCTCCTCCATAAACATACATTATAAAAGACTTAGAGAAGTCAGGGTTCCTCAATACTGGGGCTGTTGAAATTGCTTTCTTGACATCTTCAAAAGCTTGTCTCCCCTCTGCAGTCCATTTGAAAACTAGGTCTTTCTTCAGTAGCAGTGTAATTGGTCTTATTAAGCCTGCAAAGTCTGATATGAATCTACTAACGAAGTTAATCTTTCCCAAGAAGGACTGAACTACTTTCTTATTGATAGGTAGAGACAGGTTCATTATAGCAGTGACTCTTTCTAGATCTATAGAGACTCCTTTAGAAACTATATGACCTAATAATTTACCTTGAGGTACTGCGAAAATGCATTTCTTAGGATTTAGAGATATTCCAAATTCTTGGCATTTCTTAAAAACTGCTTCTAAATGGTCAAAATGATCTGCAGCATTCTTAGAGAAAACAGTGAGGTCATCTAGGTAGATTAGAATGATTTTATTGATAATCTCTCCAAATGCTAAATCCATTGCTCTCTGAAATGTGGCTTCAGCATTTGAAAGACCAAAAGGCATCTTTGCATAGGCGAATGTTCCCCATTTTGTGGTGAAAGCAGTCTTATGCTGATCTTCATCAGCCAACCAAATCTGGTTGTACCTAGAGAAACCATCTAGCAGAGAAAATCTCTCTGATCTAGCCACGATCTATAGAATTTGTTCCATAGAGGGCAAGGGGTAATGATCCTTCAAGGAAGCCCTATTTAGGTCCCTGAAATCCACACAAAGCCTTATGTCTCCATTCTTTTTCCTGACTGGTACTAGATTGGACACCCAAGTTGAGTGTTTGATTGGGAAAATGATCTTTGATTCTAATAGTTTCTGTAACTCATCCACCATCAGAGGTTCAATCCTAGGGTTTACTGGCCTCTGCTTCTGTCTAACTTGTTTAGATCCTTCAGTCAGCTCTATAGTGTGTTGAATGATGCTTCTATCATAACCATGGAGATCTTCATAGGTCCAGGCTATGACCCTATCATATTTCTCACATAAATCAATTAATCTCTTTCTTTCTTGTTGAGTGGCAGAATTCCAACTTTCAGTCTTCTTCCCTCACTAACCTGAATCTCAGAGTAGTCCTCTTTGTTTGCTTGGAATCTCTTCTTTTCTAGGCTAGCATCTTCAGGATCAAACAAGTTTTCCAGTGTAATCAGTCCCTTAGGGAGCTTGTTTGATTTCAGTTGAATGATCTGATCACCATATGCTTCTTCAGTTTTTAGTTGTAACTGATCAGCAAATTCTCCTGACTATTGCAAAAATGAGAGTACTTGAAAATCATTCTCAAAAACCTGCCAATTTTCATCATTGTCTGGGATGGTTGGTCTCACAATAACTTTGACTGACTCATTATTGACCATTAGATCAGTTATTGGATCAAACTGTGAACCAATCTGTGCCATCCTGTCTGCCTCAGAATTTTGGGCTTTAGGGACTACCTCTATATTGAAGGCTTCAAAATTTTCTATCAAATCCCAAATTCTGTGCCTATAAGATCTCATCCTTACATTTTTGGCTATTGCCTTCTCTCTTATTTGTTTCACCACTAGTTTTGAATCCCCTTTGACTATCAATTTCTTTACTCCTTTCTTTTTTGCCAATATAAGTCCATGCACTAAAGATTCATACTCAGTATCATTATTGGTATAGGCAAAATGAAAGCGAATGGCTCTTAAAATCTTTTCACCATTAGGGGCAGTAAGACAAATCCCTACTCCAGCTCCATTTTTGCTTCTAGCCCCATCAAAATTTAAGGTCCAGATTCCTGAGTCATTTATAGATTCTTGGGTCTGAGAGGGCTCTTTCCTTAAGACATTAGGAATCTCTTGGTCTTCCTCAAATATAACATAAGTGCCCAAACCCGTTGAGTCATAGTTCCCAAAAGGATCACTCTGCATCATGGTTAACAATTGATTATCCTCCACTTGCTGATCATATTCAGTCCAATCCCCTATTTCTTCAACAAAGACCCTTTCCTCCTTATTTAACATGGCATGGGCTGCTTCTAATTTTGGGGTTGGTTCATTGGTGATATGGTCTTTTGATAATGGTTTTGACAGTACCTTCATCTTAGTCCCATATTTGGTCCTTATGATGAGATGAGACCAATCAAGTGACATATAACCTCCTATCTTAGCTGTGAAATCTCTGGATAGGCATAAGCTGAAAACAGGAGGAATATCTATGACTACAACATCTTGGTTAACAATTATATTGGGACAAGTATACAACTGTAGTGGAAGTTGTTTAATTTTCTCTATTGTTTGTACAGACTTCCCATCTAACTGCATAACTCCTTTTGCAAGTGGTTCATATTTTATCTTCAAAGCATCTGCTATTTGCTTTGGCATCATTGTGGTACTAGCCCTAGAGTCTATCATTGCATTGTGTAATAGCTTCTTCCCAACTATCAAAGTCAAATAAAAGGGATCTGGCTTGGATTTACTTACCTCTGGTGCATTGTTCAGAAGTGCTGTTGTCTGCAAAGAAACAGTGTCCTTGAGCTTTTCTTTATCAGTAGGTCCTCCTTTGGCAACAGTCTATTTAGGCACAGCTTGGCCCTGTAAAGCTTCTTGCAACAGTGTTTTTTGCTCAGGGATAGCTAACATGTCCCATATTGACACATGTGCTGGAGTCCTCTTCAGCTGATCCACCACATTCACAGGTCCTATTGCTTGTGCTTTGGGATAATAAGGGTATCTTGCTTTTTCTTGAACTTGTCCAGAAACTACTTGATTCTGCACTGGATGAGGTATTTCTTGCCTAGTAACTGTATTTTGATGATCTTGAAATGGTGGAACTCCCATAATTTCATTATTTGTGACTCCAGGCTGTTCCATCATCCTCCTCTTGGCTCTAGTATAGTAGTCTGATTATACCACTGGCTTCTTAGAAGTTGAAGCTTCATTCAAGAACACTGACTCTTCATCTTCAATCCATGAGAAAAGAGCATGCTCAGGGGCTATTTCTTCTTCTTGTTGTAAGGACATTCCTTGCATCTGAGCCACTAGAACTAAATTTTGCATGCCAGGGGATTGATAGGGCTGAGTGTCAGAAGTATTTGCAAATTGTCCATCCACTCTCCTTTGCTCTGCTATCTTTTGCTGTAGATTACCCCTAGGACAATCTTTGGGCATATGTGCATTATTACAGGGAAAACACCAGGCATTGGTGCCATCTGCATAATTATTCTGCCCTGGGACAATCTCTCTATTTGGATTGGGAGGAACAATCTGCAAGGGTGTGGGAACTGCAACCAGTTGGTTTGATGGCTGTGGGTTATTTTGTCTTTGGGGGCCCTGATATTGGTTTGGCTGTGGAGGAGGTCTATTTCCCTGATAGCCTTGATATTGGGGTCTGGGATAAGGATTCTGCTGTCTCTTTAAGTTAATTATTTCATTTGAAAATGTTCTCAGGATATTCTTGACATCATCCATCTCTGAAGACTGGGTAGGGGCAGCAGCTTTAGTAGGTTGTTGGAGAAACGTATACATGGACACAGGTGGGGTTATGGGATTAGGAGCTTCTTGAGGCAAGGGTAGAGTAATCTCTGAAAACATAGGCATAGGAGGCCTTGGGGGCAATTTTCTAGCATCTATCAAATTATTTTCGGCTCTGACTGCATAGTCATAGGCTTCTGGCAGGGTCTGGCCTCCAAGTGATTGAATCATTACTGCTATATCTGAATTTAGGGCTTTAAGATAAAACACTATGGCCATACCTGGTAATGGTCTTGCTGTAGCAGGAATCCTTTCCCAAGTCTTCTAAAATCTGGAATTGAAATCAGTCATTGCCTCTTGTGGTGCCCTCTTGACGGTGATCAGTTGTTGTAACAAGGAAGATTTATCACCCTTTTCTTTGAATCTCGCAAAGAAAGCGTCTCCAAGTTGATCCCATGTAGAAATTGAATTTGGGGTCAAAGATCTATACCAGTCTAGAGCCTTTCCCTTAAAAGAAGCTGCTAAGAGTCTTATAGCCACATTTTGCTATGTGATCACATGTATTGCACAGACATCAGACACATCTTGTAGATGCTCTTTAGGTGTTTTGAAATCCTCCCCACTGAATTTGGGCAGAGCTTTCAGGGCATTTTCTAGAATAGGATCCCAAGTGGCTGGAGGTACCGGGAGAATTAGGGCACTGCCAGTATTCCAATTTGCATAATTCCTTGGGGCTACAGGTGCTCCCATGTTTGCGCTTGAGGCTGCTATAAACTGATTGACCCTTCTTCTTGAATTATTTATCAATGGTGCTAAAAGAATACCTAGGTTCACAGTTGATTGAGCTCTTGTCACAAGTCCACAACTCTGACTCCTCGTGACTCTCCGGCTCATTCAGTCTTGAAAGAAACTTCAAGAAATGGTCCCACCGGGCGTGCCAAAAATTGTTGATGCTCATAATTGCGCTGTTTCCAACACCAACATGGGAAACTCTGAAATGTGGGAAGCTTTTCAGAGTGACCTCTAGATTTTAAAGACGCTGGCTCTTCTTTATCTCAAGAGTGTTTGGGAAAAAGGGGAGAATGAAATAGAATCACAAATGTAACTAAAAGGAAACTAAAACTATGGCGATGCGCCTAAATGTGATTTTGTATCTCAACACTTAAGTACAGTGAAACTATTTTAAGATTCAGTCACATTAAAGAGCAAAAATGCATGATCAATGTAATAGATTAAAGACAAATAGAATCAAAGGCTCACAAACTAGAATGCTTTGTAATAACACAGAAAATATCAGTGAAGGCACAGAACTTTGTCTTTATTAATGTTCAAGTTACATAAAAGGCACAGAATCATGCACAGTTATACAAACTTTCTGAATCAAGAAACAGAATAAAGGCAAATGATATTACTAGCCACTACAAAAGATCCTCAAACTTCTCTAACAATCTGTGATGCAGAAAAAATCTCTATCACTCCAATCTTGTGTCTATCTATCTTTTGGCACGGCAATCTGAACCCGTACTTATAGCATGCAACTGGCCCAAAGATTGCCCGCATGATCAAATCTCAACGGCCTAACTGAACTGGCGGTTACCTGAAAGTGTCTGACAGAGGATCTACTTCGCATCAGAAACGGTTAGCCACTCTGCAAATTGATTAGCTGCAACAGATACATGTAACCCCACATACTTGAATCAGAGAGAGACGCGTGGTAGCTTTCTGATAGTCTTTGCGACTATAAACCCTTGAAACAATTGGTACTCATACGCGCCTCCTTCTTCAAACTCCTTCATCTTTCCAGATCAATAAGAAACAAACTCCTGGCATCTTCCACATGACTTACTTAAAAAACTGCTTCTTCCTCAGGAAATACCAGAATCTGACACTTGGCAGCGTCCATGGCCCTTCCAAAAACACATGGCGTCTTCCGCTTTATTCTAAGTCTTTACTGTGGCTTATACTAAGACTGCTCAGGCTCCGCCACCTGTCACGGTCCACCGAACTTTGAAACTCAAGAAATATTAAAAATGGGACCCACCATACAGTCTACGCCTGAGCAGCCTCAAAAAGAAAAAGGGACAGATGGCACCTTCCGCTTATATGAGAGACTGTGGACGTGGCGGCTTCCGCCGCTCTTTGAGAAACTTTAGAAACTCCACAAGGTCTTGCAGAAGATGACACTTGGCAACTTCCACTACAGTCTAAGAAACTTTAGATACTTTAACAAAACCTCCGCGGATGTTGCCACTTGGCACCCTCCGCGCAACTCGAAGAAACTTTATAGAAACATTACGGATTTATAAGGATCACACGGATGGTGATAGATGGCACGCTCCGCTGAAGTTAGAGGAATATTAGCGGGGTCCACCATACTTCTTTTACTTAGCGCTGAAAACAAAAGGGACCTGCGGAAGACGATACTTGGAGCTTTCCGCAAAAACCTTATGGGACACGTGGCACCTTCCGTGTTATTTGAAGAAACTTTAGAAGGTATCACGGCTGCTGACACGTGGTGATTTCTGCTGCACCGGGAGAAACTTAAAAGGGGGCCCGCCATACCTCTTTTGTAAAAAAAAACTTTGAAACTTATAAAAACAGATCCTCGGATGCCGACACTTGGCGACTTCTGCTGAGACTTAAAAGGGATGTGTGGCTCCATCCGAGGCACCCTCAACAACTGTATAATATATCCCAGGTACTGACACTTGCCGACTTCCGCTGAACTCTAGGACTTTAGCAAAATTTTCAAAAATGGAAAACCCTCGCACCCACGCTTTGTGCCTGCGCTATGTGTCGAAAACCCTTGCTGCAAAACTGAAGTACTCAGAAACAAAACTGGACCCACATAGCTGAAACTCAAAATTCAAAATGTAGAGTATTTTACTCTACAGGTAGTATGGCTACTATGTAGTAGGTCTACATCTTGATCATTCTAGCCCTAAATCATTGATTTGTACCCTGTCGTTGCCTTGCATACTAGATAGCTGACATGGCACTATACTACTGTATCATTCATGGCACAGATACAGGACTGTTTACCTATGCATGGCTGTCTTGTAGTTGATAATATGTTTTTATTTGCTAGGACAGTCATGAACATGACTAACTTTTGTCCTTTATGGCTATTTAATGTATTCAATAGCAATCTTACACCTCATTCACAATAAGAAGTAATAAATAGATGTTCTATTGCTGTCCTACTCTATACAAACATTGTTTGCCATTATTTCTTGCTTCTTGATGGTTGTACCTCCACTGTATATCCTTCAAACAAAAAGGCCAGTAGAATACATGACATATAGCAGCAATAAAACATAAAATACGATGACTACCATCATTCAATGAGGCAAAATCATGACAACATAAGAACTTTGTATGCAAATAGAACTCCTTCAATGAAGAAATGATGTATTTTTATTCATCTCTGCATATGTACTCAGGTAAGCCTTTGTTCATTTGTGATTTTGACTTCATTGCACTTTCGAGTTGACTTCAAGAATTATCAATGCCTTTGACTCCTGAAGTCACTTTATGAATCTTTCCTTTAGCTGAAAATATTTCTATTTGAGCATTATGAATATGAATTCCTATCCCATTCCCTCTTGAGATTTAAGGGAAGCATGCTGGGCTCAACCCTTGTGGGAGCCCATTTTTGCACCACATGCTATGATGTCTTCATAAATGTATCAACATGATTTCTCCTATACCTACATAGTGAACAAACATGTTAGATAAAAATAGTGAAGCTCAATGCTCCTGTGATATTTGATTTTTTAGGCTCTCTTTTATCTGATGTTTGTTGATCTAAAGCATCGTAAACATGTACTACATTTCTATTGATGATGCATGTGATAAAACTCATATTTGGGGCTCTAATCAATCTTTCTCAAACACTGCAGGTTCACATGAAGACTAAGAGAAAGGAAGGGAAAGCAACAATGAAGAACAACACGCAACCACCACAGGTAATGATGGTTATGTTTCTTTTCATATGTCTTTCTATTATTTAATCTTTAGATGTATAACACATGTTTTATGTTGTGTTGGTTCAACTATTCCCACCGCTTGTGTGGGAAAATTGGTTACTCCTCTCTTTCTAATGAATGCAATACTTGTACAATTCTGTGTACTTCTTTTTGCAAAAGGAATTGTAAAATGAATGAAGCAACTTCTTATGATTCATGTATTATCCTTTATGCTACAAAGTATTGAATGACAAATTGAATAATTTCCTTTCTATTATAACTCATTGCACCAGAAAACTGAACTCTTTCTCCTTTAAGCACTTTAAAATATGCAATAGCTAAACATAGCAGAAATATATTAGGAACTTTTCACCTCAAAATAGAAACAAACCTTTTCATCTCTACCAATTTGAGCTATAGGTGAAAAATTAGTAACATTTCTGGCCTATTAAGCATATAGACTAGTTGCCTTAAACAATCCATTGGGTGCAGAGTCAAATCTACCCCTTCTCAAACTTAGAAAACTATGAAACTAAACTACAAACTACTCCAAATAGTAGCAGGAAACCAAACAGAACCAAACTGAAAGCAAACTAAAAGGCCCTGTTGGCTAGAAAACATGTGCAACATGACTTAGGGAAAGAAAACAACTGAAAGAAATGTGCAAATAACACTTATTAACTATAAACACTAACTCTAACCTACTCTAACTAGCCAAAGAAGCTGGTCAAACAAATCCATTAACTGGTTTTGTAAAATAACTCCCCCTTCTAACCAACATTGGATATTTGTAAGGTTATGAACTACTGATAAGAAGTGGGAAACAAGAAGATATCCCACAAACTGTTGCGATGTTTGATGAGGAAAATAACGTAACTCACTTACCTCTTGATCTTGATCAAACATATGGCTAATTTGGAATGAATAGGTGAGTTGGGTCTGTTGTTTTAAGGCTGCAATCTCCTCTTTGGGTACAATAGTAACATGTGTCTCCTTATTTAGATCTCTACCAACTAAATCCTTGATTGGACACCCTCTTGCAAGCATGAATCTTTGGATAATACTCGTGGTTTCCTAATTAAGATCTATTGTTACATCCTTTTTCACAATTTCAACCTAATCTGAAGGATATGTTGATCTATCATCGAATAATGAAGAAATGACTATTTCTTTCACTGGAATAGGCTGATCACATACTGTTGGTTCACATTGCATCAAATCATTATCAATGTTAGAGCAAAAATATTCTATAATGTCTAAAAACACGTTCTCATCAAACTCACAATCTTGTACTGAATCCAAACGAGTTTTATCATTATGTTGTTCAAAACTAGACATTGATGTTAGAATGCATGTGTTATCTTTGTTCTTGTCAACAAATTAAGGAAATTCATCAAACAAATCAGTTAAATTTTGAGACTCAACCTCTACTTGGAAAGAAGTACCATGCTTTTGGTGTTTCTATACAAAATTTGCATTTATCTTGACATCTTGATTACTCAAATCAAGGTTGTTGTCTATGATCTTCTCATTAATTAGTATTTTGTCTAGATGATTTACATCATTTTCACAACCATTCTCATCCACAAAACCAGGGAGTGCATCAAATATATTAACTGAAACCTCCTTGACATTATCTAAGATTGCAATAAAATCATCAAGGTCATCCCAAAATGAAAGTTCACCACATTCCTCTTGAATTTCTGATAAAGGAGGACTATTTTTTACCTCATAATAGTTCCCAGCTAGCTGTGTAAGTTCCATGATAGGCTTAACTTCACACTCTTCTACTTGATCCAAGACCCCATTGTTAGATTGCTTAGCTTCAATCAGCAACTCCTCATATTGTTGAGGATCTTCTTTCTATTCTGAAACTGTTGTCTTTGGTATGAGCATGCTTTCCTCATCTAGCTCAACAAAACTAGGTAACTGATCAAATGAATAAATTGATTCTTCCTCCTCATGTGGTGCTTTCTCCAATGAAACTTGGGCATTCTATCTTTGCAACTGAATACTTTCACATTGTGACCTTTGTACTCTGCTTTCATTCATCTTATAAACATCATTAGAAAATTTTTCAAATGAATCAAAATGCAAAGGATTCTATGTCAAGTTTGAACCAACACCCTCTTCATATGCACCATGCTCATATTTAGCTGGGAATGCAGCACAAATAGTAGTAACCTCTTGCTCCACACCTGATTTTTCTGATTTGGTGGCACAAAAAGGACTGCAAGAACCTTCAGCTACTAGATTGAAAATTGAAATTTTGATTGGCTTGGGCTCTAAAAGATTTTTCTCCTATTCACCACACCAACTTGGATTCTTGATTGGTTTAGACTTTACTACCTTTTCCTCTTCTTGATTTTGGATTGGTATGGGAGGGGTAGACTTAACAAGATTTGGCATTTTATAACTATGATACTTAGTCTAAGAAGGCTACCATGGTTGTTCAAAAGTTTGAAGACTTGGTTTAGGTTCTTGATATGACTAAAACTAAGGATTAAAAGATTGGTTTTGAATGCAAATAGGCCCTTGAGCAAAATCAAAACTTCTAAAACTTGGAATTTGGAGACTTTGGAAAGTTTCTTGAGTTTCTTGGAGGAAAAATGGCTCTTCAAGTGGCTAGTTTTGAAGTATAACATATTTATATTGTACCAACCTAGGCTCCTGCAATGGTAAAGGATCTCTAAAACTAGGAATCTTGACTTTAGAAGGGTTAGGAGACTCACTTTTCTTGAAACTTGGAAAATTATGTTGGAACTAGATAACTGAGAGGGGTGGTGAATAATTTTTCCCACAATAAAATTTTTATTCTTTTAACCTTCTTTATTATCTTACTATCAGATTAGTGATGTAAACATTAAAGCATAGATCAACAACATAAGAGCAGAAAAATAATTAACACATTTGACACCAAGATTTTGATGTGGAAACTTGGTTAAGGGAAAAACCCCAGTGGGGGTTAACCTAGAAAATGTGTACCTTCTTAAAAGTACTTAGTGAAATAAAAGGCACATGCCTTCGAGCACACTACCCAGAGCTCACTACTCAAAAGAGAGGCTCACTACCTACTAAATTTATTTAGAAATAATTAACTATGAAATAACATCTACTTCATGTCTGATTCAGTTTCAGTGAATGCTCAAAAACTTTTTCTCTATCCCAAATTCTTCTTTCACACTCTAAACTCCTCTCACTTCTTTTCTTCTCTACTCTAGTCTTGATCCTTTCTTCAGATTGATCTATTTTTCCCAAGGACAATTTCAATACCTCTTCAACAAGTATTTATATACTTTATCAACCTTGGAATGATCAACAAGGTCGGCTAACCTTGATGCGGATCATCACACTGTCAGCCAAACACAATTGAGACTTGAATCTTCTTCTACAATCACTCCATGCTTCATAAAAATACTCTAAGGCATCCGCAACAGGCTAGGAACATCCGGTCGGCCAAGACTAGGAAGAATATCTACCTCAAAGAGAAAATCTTCAATCAACAAGCTCAAACTTCAATGCAGACCTCTAACATAGTAGCCATACAATCCAGAGACCTCCACAAGCACATTGAATTCACCAATTACATCCATTCTAAACCAAATTATCAGAAGCATTTGAATCTTCCTCTGGAACTTCAAGAATGCTCTCTTCCATGACTGTCAAACTAGAGGGATAGGTTGCAGACCTCCAAACCATGAACCACTTGTGTTGATGATACACATTGACTTCCTAAACATGCCTTCAGATCCACAAGTCACAATTTTATATTACCAGAGCAATTCGGACCTCTTTCCTGTCACTCCATCTTCCCTGAGTATTGCAGGAACCAGTTCTACTCAGATGGCCATAACTCCTTCAAATCTTCATGCGAATTTCTTAAATCTTAATTGGAGCAATCTCAGACAATCCTCTACACATTCACATGATCCACATGCATTGATTGTCATTAATTTTCTCAATATCCTCAATAGTCTGGTCTTCTATGAAGACAACAAAATAGGATACAGTTGACACCAATGGCAACAAGGATATGTTGACATCAATGACAACCCACTTAGGCACATATTTGCAACAATCTCCCCCTTTGTCATCGATAAAAACATATGATGTGAAAAATTGAATCTAATAATCAAGACAAGAAATTCTCCCCCTTTCTCTTCTCACTTATGCAACTACTTTCTTTACTTCTCCCCCTTACATCAGTAACTAGTTTTTCACATGACTTCTCTCCCCCTTTGACATGAATGGCAAAGGACACATATTTTCTATCTTTTCTCCCTTTTTGATTCAGACTGATCCCAAAATTTACATATTGACTACCCCCCTTTGAGTAGTACCTTCTTAACATCAATCTGGATCACAAGATATGAATGTGAATTCCACCAGACTGATGCACCTTACTACATCTTAGTTCTGCTCAGGAGGGGTAATAACCCCTGACTTCTCTCTGAGATACTCAAAAGTATCCTTGGGAAGAGGTTTAGTGAAGATGTCTACAATCTGATCTTTGGAAGACACAAACTCCAAATTGACTTCATTCTCATTTACTTTCTCTCTCAAGAAATGAAACTTGATAGATATATGCTTTGTCTTTGAATGCAATACCAGATTTTTTTAAATGCTTATTGCACTAGAATTATCACATAAAATTGTGACTGGCTCCTCAAACACAATTTTGATGTCCTTCAACATTTGCTTCATCCACAAAACCTGAGTGCAATTATTTACTGCTGCTATGTACTATGCTTCTGCAGTAGACAAAGATATTGCCTCTTGATTTTTGCTTATCCAAGAGACCAATCTTCTCTCCAAGAAGAATGCACCACCACTTGTACTTTTTTTTTCATCCACATATCCTACCCAATCAACCAATCTTCTCTCCGAGAAGAATGCACCACCACTTGTACTTTTTTTCATCCACATCTCCTACCCAATCAACATCTATATATGCGTGAAGAGTGAAGTTATTGTCCTTGGGATACCACAGTCCATAATCAATTGTCCCCTTGAGAAATCTAAAAATTCTTTTGACTGACATAACATGGGATTCTTTTGGATTAGCTTGAAATCTGGCAACAAGTCCAACTACATTCATGATGTTAGGTCTGGTTTGAGTTAGATAAAACAGTCCTCTAATCATTGATCTATATCTTTTCTGATTTGTCTTGGGAGAATCATCATCTTTGCTTAGCTTGCATCTGGTTACCATAGGTGTAACATCTGGCTTTGAGTCTTCCATTCCAAATTTCTTTAGCAATTCTTTTACATACTTGGACTGAGATATAAAGATACCTTTATCTGATTGAATAATTTGCAGACCTAGGAAGAAATTCATCTCACCAAACATTGACATCTCAAACTCACTTTTCATTTGATCAGTAAATACTTTACACATGCATTCATTTCCACCAAAAATGATATCATCAACAAAAGTTTCAACAATTAGAATGTCCTCATGATCAATTTTGAAGTAGAGATTACTATTAGTAGTACCTTTGCTAAATCCTAGCTTAAGCAAATGCTTATCTAATCTGGTATACCAAGCTCTTGGAGCTTGCTTGAGTCCATATAAGGCTTTTCTCAATCTACAAACCATATCTCCCTGATCAAATAACTAAAATCCTTATGGTTTCTCAATGTAGACTTCTTCCTCCAAATCTCCATTCAGAAATGCTAATTTCACATCCATTTCATATACTTTAAAATCTTTGAAGGCAACAAATGCAAGAAATAATCTAACTACCTCTATCCTTGCCACTAGAGAAAAAGTTTCTTCAAAATCAATTCCTTCCACTTGAGAGTAGCCTTTACATACCAACCTTGCCTTATTCCTTACTACCTCACCTTTTTCATTTAGTTTATTCTAGAAGATCCATTTGGTTCCAATCACATTTTTGTCCTCAGGTCTAGGAACTAGATCCCATGTGTGATTCTTTTCAATTTGCATCAATTCCTCTTACATTGCTTTGACCTAGTTTTCATCATTACAAGCTTCACTTACTGATTTAGGTTTAATCCTTGAAATCAGAAAAATCTCTTCTTGATCTTCAGACATTTTTCTCCTAGTTTGAACACATTTACTCTCATCTCCTATGATCTAATCTTCAGGATGATTTAACCTTACATACCTGGGAGTTTTGGAGATTGTTTGAGCTTCTGTTTCTTGAACTTGTTCCTCATCATCTGTGTTAACTTCTGGAGTTACTAGTTCAAACTAAATCTAAGTCTAAACTTGAACTTGCCTTCCTTGATTTTTACTTTCATCTTGATCATCTGAATCATATCCAAAGTACCTGGAATGTCCTTCTTTGCTTTCATCAACTTTAACATTCGCACTTTCAACAATCTTCTTCAATCTTTTATTGAAGCACCAGTAGGCCTCACTTTGAGTTGAGTATCCCAAAAATATTCCTTCATCACTTCTTGCCTCAAACTTACCTAAATCTTCATCTCTTTTGATATAAATTTACTACCAAAGACTCTAAAGTATCTCACAGTAGGAGGGTGACCAAACCAAAGCTCATAAGGAGTCTTACCATAATTTCCTTTGATCTGTACCCAATTAAGAGTGTAGACAACATTACTCATGGATTCTCTCCAATAAACTTGAGGAACATTTATTTCCATCATCATGGTTCTAGTAGCTTCTTGAATGGTTTGGTTCTTTCTTTCCACAACTCCATTTTGCGAGGAGTCTTACGAGCAGATAACTGTCTTTTTATTCCATGTTTTTCACAGAAAGCATCAAACTCACCGGAAGTAAATTCTCCACCTCTGTCATATCTCAGACGTTTTAATTTCTTGCCAATCTCATTTTCAACCATCATCTTGAACACCTTAAAGTTGTTAAGGGTGTCTGATTTTTCTTTTAGAAAAGTTACCCACATCATCCGGGAGTAATCATCAATTAACAACATAAAATATATGTCTCCTTGCACACTCCTAATTCTAGCAGGACCATAAAGATCAATATGTACCAGTTCCAATCTCTCACTTGAACCTTATTCCTTACTCTTGAATGAAATTTTATTCTATTTGCCCAATTGACAGTCTCTACATATGTTATTAGGTTTCACAAGTCTTGGAAGATCTCTTACATCTTGAGTGGAACTTATTTTGACAATGTTGTCAAAATTCACATGACACATCCTCCTATGCCATAGCCAACTTTTATCCATCTGAGTAATTAAACAACTTTTCCTATAACTACTTAAGTGAAAGATGTTACCTCTGGTTTGAGTACCGAATGCAATTTCAATTCCAGAGCTTTCCAAGATTTTGCATTTACCATCCTTGAACCAAAGATCATAACTCTTGTCAACTAGCTGTCCAACACTAAGAAGATTATGTTTCAGTCCTTCCACATACAGAACATCGTTGGTGTTGTTCTTGCCATCAAAAGAGATGGATCCTCTACCATGGATTCTACCACCTGAGTTGTCTCAAAATTTCACAAGTCCTCCTTCATAGTTTTCAAAATTCACAAACTTACTCTTGTCACCAGTCATATGATGAGAACATCCACTATCAATCACCCATTCATCCTTTTCAATAACTTGAGTAGCCAAGGAACTTTCCACATTTTCACAGCTAGCAGATTCAGTAGACACCGGATCTTCTTCTTTGATAGCAACAAACACCCAATCATTTTCAGAGGAGCCTCCATGATCAGATTCATCATCTCTTACCCCTTCTTCTCCATTTTCTTGGACATACTAACATTTCTTCTAACCTTTATACCTATTAGGTTTTGGTTTTGAAAACCTTTCTAGACATCTTGAGGCAAAATGACCAATCTTATTACAAGCAAAACATTTGAGTGGTAATTTTCCTTCATACTTACCAGATCCTCTTGGTATTCGTCTGGCAATAAGAGCTTCAAGATCTGTTGTTTCTATTTCAGCATCTTCAAGATCCTTTCTTGTCTTCATAAATCTATTTGATCTTGCAAAGGAACTTTCACCTGGATCATATCTTTGTTTTCCATACACACTGGCCTTAAATGTAGATTCAGACTTGGGAAGAGAATCACCAAACTCACTTAATTTGAAAGCTAAAATCTTGCCAACTAGATGATCTCTTGTAACTTATGAGACTATCTTGATCTCTTCTATAATTGCAACCTTATGTTTGTATGAATCCGGTAAAGATCTGAGTACTTTTGATACAATTTCTAATTCTTCCAAAGTTCCACCAGCACACTTGATGCCACACACAAGTTCATTTATCTTTTGCATGTAGATTGTGATGTTTTCATCTTTGCTCATCCTCACATTTTCAAATTTTCCTCTCAGACTTTGCAGCTTTGCACATTTGACATATTTATCACCTTCATATAGATACTCACCCTTTTTCCAGATTTCATAAGCAGTTTTTAGACCAAAGGCATTTGTCATCTTCGAATCTGTCATGCCCACATTTTCCATGCGGTCACAACACTCATCACACATGTCATAGCCACATCTGTCATGTGGTTATGACACGAAACATCAAAAATTTTCTCACGCTTCCCTAGAAACCCCCTCGCATGCGTAAGCATGCTCAGCGGTGTACACTCAAGGCGAAAACTCTACAGTTGTCGGCAGGGTACAAAGTACATCTACGTTCATCCAAACGCACACAGTCCTACAAGGGGGTCTCCATGACGCAGTTAGCATTGCTACAAGGTTTGTAATTTCAAGGTTCCCAACCCTAAAACTCGGCAGATTTCGGCAGCATATCGCTTCATGGCGTAAGTGGGAATTATACAACACTATACTTCTGACGGGGTTCTCTGAGAGTTTAACAACTTCCCACGATGCCTTGTTCATAATGACCTTACACTTGATCTCCCTATTGGGACATTTTTCAACAAAGCACGATTGTCTGCCTCTTTTCTCGTTTCCTGAAATATACTCCTCCTTCGAACTTAGCATTCTCAATGAGACAATTCATTTTCCCTCTCTTCCTTTTCTCTGGATCTTAATTTTGATTGTATTTCTATCACGCTCACCTTAACTATTTCTCTAAAATTTAGTTTGTTTATATTTCGGTCTCTCTCTTTTGGTTTCTACGTTTTCTTTATGTTTATCCTGTCCTTTCTTCATATTCTACGTCAATCAGAGTTATCACTGTATCTACTTTTAACATTATTCCTAACTTCCGGATTGTCCAGATCACATAGGCTGGTTTACTACTTCGCTAGACTCAGTCTCCTAGTTTTCTCTGATCTAGGATTCACCTTTACGTTTGTATTAATTAAACTTGTTCCTAAGCAAAATTAGTGGAAGGGTACATCTACTTAGTTCTCTTATCCCAGGTGGGAAATGCCACGCATTTTCTCCTCTATGTTTTCCAATGTTAGTTTTTCTTCTTCTTTCTCTCTTTCATGTTTCCTCCATTGGACGTTTACTAACTACAGTTGAGATTAAAAAGGCCACACGTGGAATGTCTGTGATGGCTTCTTTAAGTTTATTTCCAGTGTTCTTTTTAAGTATTACGAACATAATTTCCTCTTCATTTTCCTACTTATTAATTTGTGTTGATTATTGAAACTTCCAAGAAACTCTTCCAGGAATATTAAAGTTTATTTCGTTATGCTCTCTTTAAGTTATAATTTTATTTTCTCTTGTTGTTGTAAAGAGAAAATGGCCTTTCTGATAACTTATATCACCTAATTAATATATGTATGTATCTATATACAGATATATATGGATTAAATATATACATATATAAATATATATACAAATATATTTATCTTGTTGTTATTAATACTATTATTATTATTACTATTTTATTACTCTTACTATTATTACTATTGTTAGTTTATTTTATTAATTTATTTAAATATTATTACTATTGTTATTATTTCAATTGTTATTCTTTTATTTTTATATTTATATAAACAATATTATGTCTTCCTTTTATAAAACCCATACAATTATAATGTCATTGAAGGGCTGAAGCCCTAATTTTCCTTATGGTGCCCTAACCCCTATTTTTTTTGTGTTGCAAGCTAATCTCATGGCGGCGGCCATGGAGGAGGGTTGGCCAGAGATCAATGTAGAGGGAAGAGGAGCGCATGGAGTGGCGGTTCGCAGAGGTGGAAGCGCGGGAGAGAGGCAGGCGATGGTGTGAAGTGTGGGGGGCGGTGTTTGGGTTGCGGCGGAGGTGGTGAGGGCCGCGCAAAGGACTGTGGTAGGAGGTTCGATGGCGGGAAGGGCATGGTGCGTGGAGCGCGCAGAGGTAATATCGCGGCGGAGGTGGTGCGGTTTGTAGTTTGGCGGGGGTGTGGGGAGGGGCAGAGCCCCCACCCACATCCCACTACTTGGGGTGTGGGTGGGGGCTCTGCCCCTCCCCACACCCATAAGGATCGACGGTGGTGGTGGGAAGGTTCAAACCCTTCCCAGCACCACTCTACCCTCTTGTTACTGCGTTGTGTACATAGTGAACATCGATTAGTGTATATTTTTTTTTTAATGCAATTTTCTTTAATGTAAACTACCATTATAATAACATTTCTATTTATAATTATATATATATATATATATCACGATTACTCTCAGACATTATTCTTTTACAGTTCATTGATTTAGGTAGAAATTTTATAATTACAGAGAAATACAAAAAAAAATGAAGCTATTTTATCTGGTAACACAGCTCCATATAATGGTTGAAATTTGCAAATACAGAGAACAACTAAAATTCTATCCAACTGACATTTATAATCACCGTTTATTTAAGACTTGAAAATTTGTTTTAAATGCAGAGAATGAAAGATATCTATATTCTACTACGATCCACATTTTTAGTAATGTATTTCTTTCATAGAATACTTTATTAATACAGGGAAATGAAAACAAATAAAGCTACTTTATCTTGCAATCTCATTTCCATATAAGATTTGAACGTTTCAAAACAAAGGACAAACTTTAATTCTATCTAAATGCCATTTGCAATCACCGTTCGATTAGAAGTTGGAATTTTTTTTTTAATGTAGAAAATGAAATATAATTCTATTTTTTTTGCCATCCTCAATTTCCTTAATATGCAATCTTCTGAATTTTGACTTGATACAGATAGTGTTAAACCAGAGATTTAGTAAAATTCAATTTTCCCTTATAACTTTGTTAAATCCAATTTAATATAAAATCATTTACAGATCCAATTCCATTGGCTCACATCTGGAAAGTTTATGACTAAACCACACCACATTTTTATACAATTATATTTACTTCTTTATATATATTTATTTCCAATAATAAAATCAATTTACAATATTTAGCAAGGCTAACTAACTAAAATTCACTCTTTCCTTCCGGACAAGTCTAAAAATAAAATTTATCATTTTTGATCTAAATCAATAACAAACTTCAATACTAGAGATAAATTCATTCGTTGTTTCTAATCAATACAAGTTTCATTTCTTAACACTAGCTTCACTAGGTGTAATATAATTGAAAAATTATACACAACAACAATAGTGAAGGGAAGAATTTCTCTCCTTTCCCATACAATAATTCTTACAACTACAGAGGGAGAAAATCCCTCCACAATGGACTGAAACAGGATGAAGCTCAAAGAACCAAACTCTCCTTATAGCAAGGATGAAATACATTCTCCCTAAATACAGCACTCTTCCAATTCCAACCATAAGCTTCAAGAGGAAACCTGCGTATCAAAAACAAACAAAGAAGAAAACATCACTCATCTAGCTCTCCTCCCTACCGTAGACCCACAAGAGGGTCACCCATGAGCTAGGGAGATCATACTCACACCTGGGTAACTCAAGCAATCCACTTCACAACAGGGAACAACAACAAACCCAAAACACACAAACACCCGTAGGTAATTTACACAACACGAAAACTCAACTACAGTGAGCTTCACAAGGGGTAGGAGAGTGGACACACTCGACTCTAGAGTGTCACCCTTACAGATAATATAACCAACACAATTTATCTTGGCCTCAAGCCTAATTTGATATCAACTTCTCCATAGAGTTCGTATTTGGACTCTCAAGCCAAATGACACAATTCTTTTCAAGTCATCCACCCATACCCTCAAGGCTTTCAACATCCCAAAAGAAGAAACTAGGTATGCACCCGAGGAGTATCACTCCTCCCCTACCCCAAACTTGATGAGCATTTCTCCCAAGTGGGTGAAGCTTTGTCAACAACCTGACAACAGTTCCCACAAAAACAATTCAAAAACACAAGCAAATAAACAACTTTCACACACTTTTCATACAACAATCAGATATACAAAAGAAAGGTAATAGCAAACCAACCTTACAAAGCCCTTCAAGGATGAAGCTGATGCAGAGCTCCACTGAGATCTTCTCCAACCTAAGCCACCAAACTGCCTCTCCCTTTTTCCTCTCTGAAGTAAATTTTTTTGGTAAAGAAAATAATAATAAAATAAAACTCTCCAAAATTCAACTAACTCCCTCCCCATCCCAAAATGGGATTCAAATAACCCAAATCCTCTCAGTTTTGAGGAATGGGGAGGTGACACTTGTCACCTCCTCACTCTTCCCCAAAACACTATTATGTCCCAAGGGATGAGTGATGGCTTATGTCACTCACCCATCCCTAAAGTCCTCCTTATCCCTCTCCTCATGTCATTTCTCTTACACATGAGAGAAATAAAAGGAAGTAAAGGAGGAAAAGATAGGTGACCCATGCCTCTTCTTCCTTCCTTCATTATGGATGACCACACAACTCATGGGGAATCTCACTAATGGTGAGGGTGACTTGAAGTCAATTCCTCTATAATGGACAGGTTTGTAGTCATCTCTTACCTTGGGGATTGAAGAGGGATGGGTTGGGTGTTGGTACAACCCATCCTATCCCCCCCATACCTCCAATTTTCGCCACTTAACTTTAGGGTGAAGTTAAGATGACCTTATGGAGGTTACTCAAGGGTTACCCATGCCAAATGGGGCCCTGGACCAATGGGGTATAACCCAGGGTCAACTTTAACCTACTCAGGACACCCAGGGTCAAGGTAAAGCACAAGAAAAGGCCTCAAAGATTTAAATAAAAGAAAAGAAATTCAAATTCAATCTTTTTACAACACAAATCATAAGTCAGTGTTACAAGAGGGTAGACCTACCCATTCAACCTTATGAAAGACCATATTACAACACCACATCAAACACAAAGTGATCTTGGTTCCTCGTGGAACCAAATCGGCTTAACAAGGAATAACAATAACAAGGTGTGGAATGATCTCCAGAATCTATGGTTTGATTAGTAATTCCTACACACTAAATTACAAGATCAGTTTCACATATAATCATCATAGCCAAAGCAACTTCAAAACACGCATTACCATGACATAGTTCTAAATAGCATAAATGAAATCATATTACAATTTTTCATCATCACCTAATTAACTTTTCTGAAATGTAAACTTATCCAAACATCACCCAATTAGTTTTTTCGTTATCATAATAAAGTTTAATAGTTTGACAAATCTAGGAACTACTATCCCATAAATATAAAAAGTATCAATAATAGTAATGTAAATAGTCACAAGAATAGAAGTAAAAAGGGTGGTCCTCACATCCTCTCCCCCTAAAACTGCACTTCCTCCTGGAAGTCGTAAAAAAGGTGAGGATAAAGGGTCTTCAGTCTCTCTGCATCTTCCCATGTCACTGTGACTTCGTCATATAGGTCCCACTAGACTCTAACCTGGTCCAGCTATCGACCTCGAAGGGCCAGCATCCGACGAGCCAATATGCGAATTGGCTCCAATGCCAGCTGTCTGTCTACCTCTACCTGAAGAGCACTCCAATCCAACACGTGAGATAAGTCAGAGATATATTGATGTAAAACTGAGACATGAAATACATCGTGGATACGTGACAAGCTAGGTGGCAAGGCTAGACAATAGGCTACAGGCCCTATCCGCTCCAAGATCTCAAAAGGTCCTACAAATCGAGGTGCGAGCTTAGAGCCCTTCCCGTAACGGATTGGACTCTTGTGCGGTCGCACTCTCAAAAATACTCTCACCCACAGAGAAGCTTCAGTCTATCCTCTTAGCATCGACATACTTCTTCTGCCTGTCTTGTGCTTCTTGAAGTCTCTATCTAATCTGTTTGACCTACTGTTCCATATTCTAAACTATCTCTGGACCGATGACCATTTTGTCCTCTATCCAATCCTAACTCAATGGTGTTCTGCATGGTCTGCCGTATAAAGCCTGGAAAGGAGGCATACCCAACGAGCTGTGATGCCCATTATTGTAGGTGAACTCAACTAGATACAGGTACTCCTCCCATCTAGACTGATGATCCATTACGTACATGCGGAACATGTCCTCTAATACCTGATTAACTCTCTCTGTTTGTCCATCAGTCTCCGGATGGTAAGCTGAGCTGAAGTTGAGCTGCGTGCCCAACGCCTGATGTAAGGCTCTCCAGAATGATGAAGTAAATACAGAGTCTCTATCAGATATAATGCGGTGAGATACCCCATGAAGTCTAACAATCTGATCAAGAAACATCTTCACCACTGATGGTGCATTGTACGTTGTGCATATCGGTGAAAAATGTGCCACTTTGGTCAGCTTGTCAACTGTCACCATAATAGCATCATGGCGACGTGATGACATAGGTAGACCAATGATAAAATCCATAAAAATGGTGTCCCATTTCCATTCAGGTATCTCGTGAGGGTACAACAGTCCCGCTGGATGTTGATGTTCGGCCTTGACCCTCTGACATTCTAGGCAACGAGCAACATATTCTGCAATGTCACGCCTCATCCCAGCCCAATGATAAAGCTGTCGTAAGTCAGCATGCATCTTCTTCACTCCTAGGTGTACTGCATAGGGTGCTCTATGAGCCTCTGATAGAATCACAGTACGAAGATTACCCACAAGGGGTACATAGATGCGCTGCCGATGTCGAAGCAAACCATCAGACTCAAGGGTATATCCTGCGAATTTGCCCTCAAGGGCCCTCTAATTTAGAATTTCTTGCTGCACCTCAAGAAACCACTCATCCTCTGGCAGATGCTGTAAGATGCGATCTCTCAAGTCCACCCTCAAAGTCAGGGTCAGGATCTCGTGGCACCTTCGACTCAAAGCATCAGCGACCACGTTCTCCTTCCCTTTGATGTAGTGGACATCAAAGTCGTACTCGCATAAGAATTCCATCCAACGCCATTGGCGGGCGTTCAAGTTTGGCTGTGTAAAAATATACTACAAGCTATGATGATCCGAATGGAGTTCAAAGCATCGACCTAAGAGGAAATGTCTCCAGCAGACAAGAGCATGAATAACTGCTGCGAGCTCTAAGTCGTGAGTAGGGTAGTTTAACTCATGTGTCTTAAGCTTTCACAATTCGTATGCAATTGCTCTACTACCCTACATAAGCACGGCTCCCAAACCCTCTAATGATGCATCTATGCAAACAACAAACTCCTTTGCAGGATCTAGAATCGCTAAAATAGGAGCACTGGTAAGATGCTCCTTGAGGACTCCAAAGGCCTTTTCACACTGCTCGGTCCATATGAAACCCTTCCCTTTTCGCTGAAGGGAAGTGATGGGATGTGCTATCCTGGAAAAGCCCTCGACAAACTGACGATAATACCCGGCTAACCCCATAAAGCTTCTGACCTCTGTCACATTGGTGGGTGCCGGCCACTCCTGAATTGCTCTGATTTTAGATGGATCTACGGAGATGCCATCGCCTGATAAAATGTGTCCCAAATACTGCACCTCTGTCCTAAAGAAGGCACACTTCGCCAAGTTGTCATAAAGCTATTGTTCTCGTAATCACTGCAAAACATGACGCAAGTGCTCCACATGCTCCTCCTCGGTCTGTGAATAAATCAAAATATCATCTACAAATATGATCACGAACCAATCTAGGTAAGTACGGAACACCCCGTTCATGAGACTCATGAACACTGCAGGGGCGTTCGTCAACCTAAAGGGTACCATTGTGAATTCATAATGGCCATATCTGGTTCGAAAAGTAGTCTTATGAATATCTGCCTCTGTGATGCGCAGTTGGTGATACCCAGATTTTAGATCAATTTTCGACAACACTTTGGCTCCCTGCATCTGATCAAAAAGGTCGTCAATCCTAGGCAGAGGATAACGGTTCTTCACCGTCACCTTGTTCAACTGCCTGTAGTCCATGCATAATCGAAGGGACCCATCCTTCTTCTTCACGAAGATAACCGGTACGCCCCATGATGAAACGCTAGGTCGGATGTGCCCCTTCTCAAGTAATTCCTCTAACTGCAGCTTAAGTTTGGTGAGTTCATGTGTAGTCATCCTATAGGGTGCACGGGATATCAGTTCTGCACCCGGCACTAAGTCGATGTGGAAGTCCACTTCTCTGCGTGGAGGCATACCTGGTAATTCTGGCAGAAATACATTGGCAAACTCTCTAAGGACAGGGTGATCATCTAAAGTAGCCTCAGGTTCATCCTCTGCCCTATCACTGACCGTAATAGCAAACATCTGGCATCTTTTCCGCATACAGTGCTTAAGCTGCTGAGCTGATATCATACGAACAGTCATGGGCTTTTGAATGCTCACTATCTCAACCGGTGAACCATTATCATCTAAACAGCTAATCATCCTTTGGCGACAATCTAGCTTAGCTCTATGTGCCGCAAGCCAATCCATTCCCAGAACTACACCGTAGGATCCTAATGGCATAACCCTAAGGTCACATGATGTAGTGAAGGAACCTAAGGTGATATTGCAGTCTTTAACCAAGGTATCAACTGACATCCTAGCCCTTGAGGCCAATTCAACCTCCCACCTAATGTCTTGCCTAGAAGCCACCAGCCTGCAACGCTCCACTAACGAAGTAGACAAAAAGGAGTCAGTAGCTCTTGAGTCAAAAAGGATAGAGATGGGGAAGTTCCCAATCGTACCTGCTACCTTGATGACTGAGGCCTAGAAATTGGCCTGGCGGTTATCAACTGCTGTAAACATGTGGTGGGATCTGCCCACATCACCTACAGTCTGCTCAGATCCTCCTGATCGGGGCTGTCCCCCTACTGTAAATCACTGCGGGCACTCTCTAGCCAAATGCCCTGCCCCACCACACACATAACACAGTCCTCTAGCCTGTAACTGCCCTGACTGTGTCCTACCTGACTGTTGCTACCCAGTTCATCTAGTGGACCCCTGTGAGCCTCTGTAAGACTGCTGAGACCTCGCTGGTCCTGCCGATGAACCCTGCTGTCTCTGATCTCTGCGTGAACCCTGCTGCTACCAACCACGGTTCTGTCCTCCCTGACCCCTCTGTTGGAATTTAGATTTTTGTTGATGTTGCTGCTGCTGTGGAGACCTAGGAGGTAATGATGAAGAGTTATATCCTCCTCTCTGTGTCATGTTTTGAGGCCTTCAAAAGTTCTGTTGTTGTTGAGGATTACGATCCTGATACTACGGGCGTGAATTCTACCCTCGCCCCTGAATTTCCTCTGCTATAAGGGCTTTTTCAACAGCCTCGCTCATGGTCTAGGGATCCACCATATGAACTGGTCCTGCTATCCCGTGCTTCAGCCCTCTGATGACTTTGTGTATCGAGAGTCTCTCATCATGGAGGTACTTCGCGTAACGAGAAAGCTCAATGAATCAGCTCTCATACTGAGTAACAGTGAGTCTCCTCTGCTGTAAATCATGGAACTCATCAATCCTGCGCTATCTGTAATGTTCTGACAAATATTGTGCATTAAAGCGCTCTTTAAAGATATCCCAAGTGAGTGTATCCACGGAAAGTCGGTGCTTGCACTCCTCAGTGCGCCACCAGGTAGTTGCTGCATCCCTCAGAAGATGGACTGCCACTCGTGCTTTCGTGTTGCTTCCATATGGTCGCAATGCAAAACACCTGTCTAAACTAATCAGCCAAACCTCAGCCACAGCTCCCTCTGTAGCACCTGCAAAAGTGGGTGGGTTGAGCCTAAGTAGATCTCTGATGGGGTCCCCTCTGTCTCTAAGTCCCACAATTGGCTTTTCCACACCATCCTCATACAATCCATGATGTACCTGTTCTGCCCTCTAGGTCTCATCTCGTCGCAAAGGTCTCGGAGGACTCCTACTCCGTGCACGGTAGGCTGACCCTACCTCCTCTACTGTAGTGTCGGGGATCTCAACGATAGGCTCCACACGTGGCACCTCTCGCGGATCAACGCGGGGCTCCTCAAGTGGCTCAACACGTGACTCGACACGTGGTTCCCTACGTCGCTCCTCTCGCGGATCAACACGAGGCTCATCACGTGGCTCAGGAATCACTGGCGGTAACCTCTCTAACATAGCCTGCAGTGCCTTTAAGATCTATGGACCTATGTCCAATACTGGTGCTGCCTGTGGTACTAGTGGTGCTTGTGGTACAGGTTGTGCAGGTGGTGCTGCTGTAACTGCGGGTGCCCGTCCCTCAGCTGAGGAATCGCTGTGCACCTCAACAGACGCTGTGTGGTATGATCGCACTCGTTGAACACGTTGGGGAGGCATCCTACAAAATAAGGTAGAGACAAATTAATCAAAGTTGCGGAATAATAACGTGCCCAAATATGCCCAGTGTTTAAACCAGTGCTCTGATACAAAATGTCATGCCCACATTTTCCATGCAGTCACAACACTCATCACATGTGTCATAGCCACATCTGTCATGTGGTTATGACATGAAACATCAAAAATTTTCTCATGCTTCCCTAGAAACCCCCTCGCATGCGTAAGCATGCTCAGTGGTGTACGCTCAAGGCGAAAACTCTACAGTTGTCGGCGGGGTACAAAGTACATCTGCTTTCATCCAGACGCACGCAGTCCTACAAGGGGGTCTCCATGACGTAGTTAGCGTCGCTACAAGGTTTGTAATTTCAAGGTTCCCAACCCTAAAACTCAGCAGATTTCGGCAGCATATCACTTCATGGCGTAAGTGGGAATTATACAACACTATACTTCTTATGGGGTTCTCTGAGAGTTTAACAACTTCCCACAATGCCTTGTTCATAATAACCTTACACTTGATCTCCCTATTGGGACATTTTTCAACAAAGCATGATTGTCTGCCTCTTTTCTCGTTTCCTAAAATATACTCGTCCTTCGAACTTAGCATTCTCAACGATATAGTTTGTTTTCCCTCTCTTCCTTTCCTCTGGATCTTAATTTTGATTGTATTTCTATCGCGCTCACCTTAACTATTTCTTTGAAATTTAGTTTGTTTATATTTCGGTCTCTCTCTTTTGGTTTCTACGTTTTCTTTATGTTTATCATGTCCTTTCTTCATATTCTATGTCAATCAGAGTTATCATTGTATCTACTTTTAACATTATTCCTAACTTCTGGATAGTCCAGATCACATAGGCTAGTTTACTACTTCGCTAGACTCAGTCTCCTAGTTTTCTCTGATCTAGGATTCACCTCTACGTTTGTATTAATTAAACTTGTTCCTAAGCAAAATTAGCAGAAGGGTACATCTACTTAGTTCTCTTATCCCAGGTGGGAAATGCCGCGCATTTTCTCCTCTGTGTTTTCCAATGTTAGTTTTTCTTCTTCTTTCTCTCTTTCATGTTTCCTCCATTGGACGTTTACTAACTACGGTTGAGATTAAAATGGCCACACATGGAATGTCTGTGATGGCTTCTTTAAGTTTATTTCCAGTGTTCTTTTTAAGTATTAGGAACATAATTCCCTCTTCATTTTCCTGCTTATTAATTTGTGTTGATTATTGAAACTTCCGAGAAACTCTTCCAGGAATATTAAAGTATATTTCGTTATGCTCTCTTTAAGTTATAATTTTATTTTCTCTTGTTGTTGTAAAGAGAAAACGGCCTTTCTGATAACTTATATCACCTAATTAATATATGTATGTATCTATATATAGATATATATGGATTAAATATATACATATATAAATATATATACAAATATATTTATCTTGTTGTTATTAATTCTATTATTATTATTACTATTTTATTACTCTTACTATTATTACTATTGTTATTACTTCAATTGTTATTCTTTTATTTTTATATTTATATAAACAATATTATGTCTTCCTTTCATAAAACCCATACAATTATAATGTCATTGAAGGGCTAGAGCCCTAATTTTCCTTATGCTGCCCTAACCCCTCTTTTTTTTTTATGTTGCAAGCTGATCTCATGGCGGCGGCCATGGAGGAGGGTCGGCCAGAGATCAACGCAGAGGGAAGAGGAGCGCATGGAGTGGCGGGTCACAGAGGTGGAAGCGTGGGAGAGAGGCAGGCGGTGGTGTGAAGTGTGGAGGGTGGTGTTTGGGTTGCGGCGGAGGTGGTGCGGGCCGTGCAAAGGACTGTGGTAGGAGGTTCGATGGCGGGAAGGGCATGGCGCGTGGAGCACGCAGAGGTAATGTCGCGGCGGAGGTGGTGCGGTTTGTAGTTTGGCGGGGGTGTGGGGAGGGGCGGAGCCCCCACCCACATTCCACTACGTGTGGTGTGGGTGGGGGCTCTGCCCCTCCCCACACCCATAAGGATCGACAGTGGTGGTAGGAAGGTTCAAACCCTTCCCACCACCACTCTACCCTCTTGCTACTGCGTTGTGTACATAGCGAACAGTGATTAGTGAATATTTTTTTTTAATGCAATTTTCTTTAATGTAAACCGCCATTATAATAACATTTCTATTTATAATTATATATATATATATATATCACGATTACTCTCAGACATTATTCTTTTACAGTTCACTGATTTAGGTAGAAATTTTATAATTACAGAGAAATACAAAAAAAAATGAAGCTATTTTATCTGGTAACAGCTCCATATAATGGTTGAAATTTGCAAATACAGAGAACAACTAAAATTCTATCCAACTGACATTTATAATCACCATTTATTTAAGACTTGAAAATTTGTTTTAAATGCAGAGAATGAAAGATATCTATATTTTACTGCCACCCACATTTTTAGTAATGTATTTCTTTCACAGAATACTTTATTAATACAGGGAAATGAAAACAAATAAAGCTACTTTATCTTGCAATCTCATTTCCATATAAGATTTGAACATTTCAAAACAAAAGACAAAGTTTAATTCTATCTAAATGCCATTTGCAATCACCGTTTGATTAGAAGTTGGAATTTTTTTTTTTAATGTAGAAAATGAAATATAATTCTTTTTTTTTTGCCATCCTCAATTTCCTTAATATGCAATCTTCTGAATTTTGACTTGATACAGATAGTGTTAAACCAGAGATTTAGTAAAATTCAATTTTCCCTTATAACTTTGTTAAATCCAATTTAATATAAAATCATATACAGATCCAATTCCATTGGCTCACATCTGGAAAGTTTATGACTAAACCACACCACATTTTTATACTATTATATTTACTTCTTTATATATATTTATTTCCAATAATAAAATCAATTTACAATATTTAGCAAGGCTAACTAACTAAAATTCACTCTTTCCTTCCGGACAAGTCTAAAAATAAAATTTATCATTTTTTATCTAAATCAATAACAAACTTCAATACTAGAGATAAATTCATTCGTTGTTTCTAATCAATACAAGTTTCATTTCTTAACACTAGCTTCACCAGGTGTAATATAATTGAAAAATTATACACAACAACAATATTGAAAGGAAGAATTTCTCTCCTTCCCCATACAATAATTCTTACAACTACAGAGGGAGAAAATCCCTCCACAATGGACTGAAACAGGATGAAGCTCAAAGAACCAAACTCTCCTTATAGCAATGATGAAATACATTCTCCCTACATACAGCACTCCTCCAATTCCAACCATAAGCTTCAAGAGGAAACTTGCGTATCAAAAATGAACAAAGAAGAAAACACCACTCATCTAGCTCTCCTCCCTACCGCAGACCCGCAAGAGGGTCACCCCCGAGCTAGGGAGATCATACTCACACCTGGGTAACTCAAGCAATCTACTTCACAACAGGGAACAACAACAAACCCAAAACACACAAACACCCATAGGTAATTTACACAACATGAAAACTCAACTACAGTGAGCTTCAGAAGGGGCAGGAGAGTAGACACACTCGACTCCAGAGTGTCACCCTTACAGATAATATAACCAACACAATTTATCTTGGCCTCAAGCCTAATTTGATATCAACTTCTCCATAGAGTTCGTATTTGGACTCTCAAGCCAAATGACACAATTCTTTTCAAGTCATCCACCCATACCCTCAAGGCTTTCAACATCCCAAAAGAAGAAACCAGGTATGCACCCAAGGAGGATCACTCCTCCCCTACCCCAAACTTGATGAGCATTTCTCCCAAGTGGGAGAAGCTCTGTCAACAACCCGACAACAATTCCCACAAAAACAATTCAAAAACACAAGCAAATAAACAACTTTCACACACTTTTCATACAACAATCAGATATATGAAAGAAAGGTAATAACAAACCAACCTTACAAAGCCCTTCAAGGATGAAGCTGATGCAGAGCTCCACTGAGATCTTCTCCAATCTAAGCCACCAAACTCCCTCTCCCTTTTTCCTCTCTAAAGCAAATTTTTTTGGTAAAGAAAATAATAATGAAATAAAACTCTCCAAAATTCAACTAACTCCCTCCCCATCCCAAAATGGGATTCAAATAACCAAAATCCTCTCAGTTTTGAGGAATGGGGAGGTGACACTTGTCACCTCCTCACTCTTCCCCAAAACACTATTATGTCCCAAGGGATGAGTGATGGCTTATGTCACTCACCCATCCCTAAAGTCCTCCTTATCCCTCTCCTCATGTCATTTCTCTTACGCATGGGAGAAATAAAAGGAAGTAAAGGAGGAAAAGACAGGTGACCCATGCCTCTTCTTCCTTCCTTCATTATGGATGACCACACAACTCATGGGGAATCTCACTAATGGTGAGGGTGACTTCAAGTCAATTCCTCTATAATGGATGGGTTTGTAGTCATCTCTTACCTTGGGGATTGAAGAGGGATGGGTTGGGTGTTGGTACAACCCATCCTATCCCCCCCATACCTCCAATTTTCGCCACTTAACTTCAGGGTGAAGTTAAGATGACCTTATGGAGGTTACTCAAGGGTTACCCATGCCAAATGGGGCCCTGAACCCATGGGGTATAACCCAGGGTCAACTTTAACCTACTCAAGACACCTAGGGTCAAGGTAAAGCACAAGAAAAGGCCTCAAGGATTTAAATAAAAGAAAAGAAATTCAAATTCAATCTTTTTACAACACAAATCATAAGTCAGTGTTACAAGAGGGTAGACCTACCCATTCGACCTTATGAAAGACCACATTACAACACCACATCAAACACAAAGTGATCTTGGTTCCTCGTGGAACCAGATCGGCTTAACAAGGAATAACAATAACAAGGTGCGGAATGATCTCCGAAATCTATGGTTTGATTAGTAATTCCTGCACACTAAATTACAAGATCAGTTTCACATATAATCATCATAGCTGAAGCAACTTCAAAACACGCATTACCATGACATAGTTCTAAATAGCATAAATGAAATCATATTACAATTTCACATCATCACCTAATTAACTTTTCTGAAATGTAAACTTATCCAAACATCACCCAATTAGTTTTTCCATTATCATAATAAAGTTTAATAGTTTGACAAATCTAGGAACTACTATCCCACAAATAAAAAAAGTATCAATAACAGTAATGTAAATAGTCACAAGAACAGAAGTAAAAAGGGTGGTCCTCATAGAATCAGTCAGGGCACTCAACAAGGCTTCTTTAGCTCGAAGATCATTTTTAGCATCTTTGATTTGATCAGGAGTTGAAGGACCTTTCTCTAGAGGTTTATACTCAACATTGGTTATTGCCCAATAAGCATTGCCCATGCATTCCAAATGACACTCCATGCAATTTTTCCAAATAGAATAATTTGTTCCATCAAATCTTGGACTATCCTTCTTGTAGGTTGACATCCTAGATCTCCTCAAGTGGTTAGGCTTTTATGAGAGGATTTGGCTCTGATACCAATTGTTGGAACTAGACAACTGAGAGGGGGGGTGAATCAGTTGACCCACAATAAAGCTTTTCTGATTTTAACCTTCTTTATTAGCTTACCATCAGATTAGTGATGTAAACATTAAAGCATAGATCAACAACATAAGAGAAAAAACAAAATTAACACATTTGACACCAAGATTTTGACATGGAAACCTGGTTAAGGGAAAAACCATGGTGGGGAGTTAACCCACAAAATGCATACCCTGTTAAAAGTACTTAGTAAAATAGAAGGCACATGCCTTTGGGCGTACTGCCCAGAGCTCACTACTCAAAAGAGAGGCTCACTGCCTACTAAATTTATTTAGAAAGAATTAACTGAGAAATAGCATCTACTTGATACCTGATTTAGTTTCAGTGAATGCTCAAAAAATTTCACTCTGCCCCAAATTCTTCTTTCACACTCTAAACTGCTCTCACTCCTTTTCTTCTCTACTCTGCTCCTGATCCTTTCTTCGGATTGATCTATTTTTTCCAAGGATGATTTCAATACCTCTTCAACAAGTATTTATATACTTTATCAACTTTGGAATGATCAACATGGTCGGCTAACATTGATGCGGATCATCACACTATCAACCAAACATAATTGAGACTTGAATCTTCTACAATCACTCCACGCTTCATAAAAATACTCAAATGCATCTGCAACAGGCTAGGAACATCCGGTCAGCCAAGACTGGGAGGAATATCAACCTCAAAGAGAAAATCTTCAATCAACAAGATTAAACTTCAATGTGGACCTCTAACATAGTAGCCATATGATCGAGAGACCTCCATAAGCACATTGAATTCACCAATAACATCCATTCTAAACCAAATTATCAGAAGCATTTGAATCTTCCTCTAGAACCTCAAGAAACACTCTCTTCCATGACTGTCAAACTAGAAGGATAGCTTGTGGGCCTCCAAACCATAAACCACTAGTGTTGATGATACACATTGACTTCCCAAACATGCCTTTAGATTTGCAGGTCACAATTTTATATTACCGAAGCAATCCAGACCTCTTTCCTATCACTCTATCTTTCCTAAGTATTGTAGGAACCGGTTCTACTCAGATGGCCATAACTCCTTCAAATCTTGATGTAGATTTTTCAAATCTTAACTGGAGTAATCTCTGACAATTCTCTACACAGACACATGATCCACATGCATTGATTGTCATTAATTTTCTCAATATACTCAACAGTTCAGTCTTCTATGCAAACAACAAAATAGGATACAATTGACACCAATGGCAACAATGATATGTTGACATCAATGGCAACAATGATATGTTCACATAAATGGCAACCCACTTAGGCACATATTTGCAACAAATTATGCTTACGAACCTCCTCTTGAACATGTTGATCTAGAACTATAGGAGTTACTTGGACCTCATGCCTTTGCGATTGAGAAACCAAAAGCTTGATCTACTCTTCTTTTGCAAGCATTTCCCTCTCAAACTACGTCCTTTGTGCCTCCAACTCCTACTCATGAAGTTGGGCTTGATGAGTCAGCTCTTCTTGTTCATGGAGATAAGCTTGATAAGAACATTCTTCTAGCTAAAAATTGATCTCTTGCTCCCTCTTAATGTCATCCATCTGCTTGTTGAAGTCTAACAAAATGTCTCTAAGCTCCATAATTTTAGAATTTTGAGGTTGATTGGAAGATTGGGCAAGGGTGGATGGGTGGTAAGCATCTTGAGTAAGATGGTAGCTTGTTGTAATAGGGTTATTTAGACTAAAACCAACATTGTGGCTACTTGGGTATGGTTGATAAGAAGGTTCATTGACAGTATTTTCATAGTATGGGGGTGTTTATACATATTCACTATGAAAATTTGACATTTCTACTCATATGAAGAGCTAGAAATAAGAATAAAAGCTTAATTTTTTGAAACATACTAGCACTTGATCTATTAAAACCTTTAGATCTTAATTTGGAGTCGCTAGATGTGTTTGAAGAACTTGTCTCCAAAGGCTAAGATTGCTGGAAAACACACCAAGAACAAACAATGAAATGATAAGCTTTGAACTATGAGAGTTCAAACTATCCCATCGGGCGTGCCAAAAATTGTTGTTTATCAGGATTGCACCCTAGCTATGTTAGAATTAACTCTCCTATTGAAACATGGAAACGTTCTCAAGCTGTGGGTAACTTATGATGAGAACGAATCTCTAGAGAGGGTTGGTTCCCTTGGTAGGTCACCTAGACTAAAATGATTTATCTCAGCAAAAGGATAGAAAGGTAACATGAAATGGAATCCTAAAACCTAAAGGCTGATGCACCAGAACTTCATGGATCTATTCACTAATTTGACTTGCAATCTGCTTCACAAAGCCTTTTATCCTCACAATTTCACTAAAACAATGCAATACATAAGTGATTTGCATGAAGGATAAACATAGGTTTTATCGCAACTTCAACCCACTAACCAGATTAAACATAACACACAAATTGTATTACATGAAACTTTTGCACACAGATTCACAGCAATGAAACAGAACAAAGGACCTAATTTTATGATCACAATGAAATATGAAACCAATACTGTAAACATGAGACAAAATGTGAAATAGGAAAATTCTTCTTCTTTATTGAACCTAAAAGGCATATGTAGAAATGAAGGATCTGAGTACAAATCAAGGCTTATAAAACTTTCTGTAGTGTGCAAGAAAGAGAGAAGCAAATCTGAACTGCATAAACTAAGTCTCTTCCCCCTATATATAGCAAAAAGGACTTTCTAAAAACCTAGCCAGCTGTCTATCCAAGAAAAGGAAACCTAAGTTCCATTTTCAAGCCAAGGGGAAAAGCCACAAAAAGAGGGCTAAAAACTGATCCAAACTAAGTAATAATAGGCAGAAACTTTCCCTCCCAAGTGGGCCCACCTAAAAAGACTCAAAAAATCAAGCTCTAACTAGCTGAAACTAAAATAGAAACTTTAGTTTGCCTAGTTTTTTCCTATTTCACCCAAGGAACTCAACCTTAAATGATGAAGAATTTTATCAACATTGCTTTATTTAACTGCATTTTAAAAATAACAAATATTAAGGCAATTTATAGAATATTGCCTTAATATTGTTTTACAATATCTATAGTTTAAATTTTACAAAATAGAAAGACTCAAAAAGGCCCGAGTCATGAGCCCACCTCACTTTGCTTTAATTTCTAATTTTTGTAATAAAACCTATTTTTTTATTTAAAATCTTGCCAAATAATGAATATGTTTCCACTTAGGCTTTTTGATTTTCTACAAAAATCACAAAATATTCTAAGGCACATGTCTATTTTGATTTTCCCTCCAATGGTTATGAAATAAACCTAAGCCATAAAGCCTAGGTATAACTCTTGTGCAAGACATGATAACACCTCGAAGGTTTTAGTGAAGGCCTGGAAAAAATTAAAATCAATGTGATAAAAAATCAAGGCAACATAGAGAGCCCTAAAACAAAACCATTCGAGCCCTAATCTTTTCACATTATTTGCACCTTGACTTTTATGGAGAAGCTTGCTCTGCACACAACTGTCACTATTAGGGTTTGAGCTTGAAACCTCCACCTTTTTTGTTGTTTCTCGGAGCCTTCTTGTTGATATTCATAAGGAGAGGCAAGGTAAGTTGATTTTTTTTTGTCACAAATCAAACATATACCTCCATTTTCTTTTGCATTTTTTGGCTTCTCAATCGCGACCATGAACATGTTTCTGATGTATTTTCATTTTTGTCTATCTTCTGTGGATCTCTCCTCTGTATTCGAGGCCACCATTAAAGCATTTCTGTAGGTATTCGAATGCATTCTTCTTTAGTAAATGATGGTAAGCTCTTCACCCTTTGAGCTCTATATTCTCCTTCATTTCCTATTGACATAGTGCTTGATTCGAGCTCAACTGAAGCAAAAAAAATAATAATGAAACTTTGTAAAATAAATGAGTCTTATGTGTTTTAGTTTATTATTTATTCTATTTTAAGGGTGGCTCTGAACCTTCGTGGTTGCTGTTTCATAACATTCTGGGTCTTGTATTTTGGAGCACATTCTCTTTTGCATATTCTGGCAAACTCATAATGTTTGCAACTTTCACTTTGACTATAGACTGATCTTTCTACCTTATGACTACCTCTCGGCCCATGGCATTATAATCCTCTCATTTATAAATGTCCTTTGCAAATCCACATTATGACTGTGCTTTCTATCCACTAGGAAAACATGATGAGATACCAGATAAATGATATAAAAATCATGATGCCAAAACAGTGACAACATAAAGACATGTATGCAAACATGATTTCCTCGGTAAAAAATGATGCACTTTTGCTCTCAAATGATCATCACCAGCCCTTTCGCTACAATTCTCTTTTATCCTTGTAACACTATTTTGACTGGTTCGAAAGACTCATTGCCCCTATAACATTTAAGATTGCACCTTTCTCAACATGCTTGATATGATGAATGTTATACAGTGTCCACAGATCACTTCGATAGTAGATTGTCATGCTTTCATGAATGACTGTCATCGATATGTTTCTCACCTTTGATGACTGCCATGAAAACATACCAACTGTCCCCAAAGAAGTTGCTTGATTGTCTTCAACTTGGGCAGAGGACTGTCCTATTCATTGAGGCTAATGTAGTGTAATCTCCATAGTGTTAATTGTGGACTACTCCTTGGTGAAAGGAAACTTGCCCTCACATTATGACTATTAGTGATTGCTCCTCATGTTATTTATCGCTGTCATTACTTACAATCACATGGAAATTGTATTGATGCATTGTATAGATGGGTGTGTGCAAGAAGTTGTGTCCACTTATTGGCCAAAAAGTGGAAGTGTTTTCCCTGATTTTTAGAATTTGTCACATTTGACCTAAAAATTTGAAGCACTTAAAGGTGGAATCTTGTAAAAAGTCACTAAATATGAAATGTAGTACTCAGAGTCTAGTTTCTAAATATGTAATTTTTTTCAATACCCAGATGATAGAAATTAATTTTGAATAGGCGTTTCTAAAAACCACTGTTTAAAAGTCATTTTTTTATTATACCATGTACGTGTACGTCATCCATATTTTGACCTAAATAATCATATTTTTGAAAATTCTTTTGGGAAAAGATTTGTAACTCACTGAAGCACGTTTTCCATATTTTTTTGTAATTTTTTATTGAATATTTTTTTTATTAATTTTTTATTGGCCATTTTTTGTCTTTTAAAAAATCATCGTGTACGTCACACATAAGATGACCTAAACTTAACATTTTTTAAGATGACCTAAACTTAACATTTTTTGAATTTTTTTTAAATTGAAAAGAATTGTCTAAAGTATGTTTTCCTACAATTTTTTTACAAAAAAATATTTTATTAAAAAGTTATTAAAATACTAAAAAACTCTAATAATTAAAGTTTATGGACCTATTTCATAAAAAATTGATTAAAAAATAGAAAAATTAATCCAATTGTAAAAAAAATTACATATTTGGAATCTACACTATCTGATCTATAATGGGTTTTAATTTCATTAAAATATTATGCAAAATAGACCTTCAGATATATGCCCAAAGTCAATATTTTGTTGTGACATTGAGAGGGCCTTCAAGAACCTTCAAGTTGCAGGTCAAACCAGGTTCAGAGGTCAGGTTCGGGTCCCCAAAGCATTTCCCAAACCAGGTTACAAAGAAAAACCCGAGCTTCAAATTCAAATTTTAAATAACGGGATCCCATTTCTTACTCCACCGGTGCAAAACAAAACGGGATCCCGTATTAAATGGGATCCCATTTATTATTTGTCCATTTTTTTAAATAAGACTATACTATGACTGTCAACCCTGCAACTTGCTCTACAGTACGGCCGACAACAACATTTGCAGCAATCTCTACCATCTTTTTTTCTTTTACAGATTCATCAACTTGGAATATTGTTTGAATTTTGATAGAAGCCATCATTGAGACACTATTTGAGTGAAATTTTGTTGAATTGGTACTTGTTTGAAGAACTTGAACAAAGAAGAAAGGCTTTCAAGTTTTTTACATTCATTTGTACATGTTTCATAAATTTTTTAATCATGGGATCACAGAGTCGTAATAAGAGGAAAGATAGGAAGGTATTAACCCCTGAAGAAATTGAAGCAAAGAGAAAGAAGGAGGCAAAAAGACAAAGAGATAGAAGAATAAGGATTCAATCAATGAATAATGCTGAAGCATCCAATTGCACAACTATTGAAGATAAAAAATATTAAGGAGAGCATAGATGTAGATGATGCAAATTTGCAAGAGGTGAATGTGGAAACTAATACGATTATACAAACTACTCCTAGTATGTCTTCAAATCCCTCTATCAATGCTATGGAGAATATTTCAATAGGCACAAATCCAGGTACTTCGTCAAATCCACCTTTGAATGAAATGGAAATAGTGTTGATAGGAGATTTAAAACAAGCTAGATATAACAATGTTGAGATTGATAATATTCATAGAGATAAAAATTTGAAACAAATTGTTGTTGAAAATGAAAATGAAAATCTTTTTGTTGAAAATGAAGATGAAAACTAAAACTGTTTTGTTGTTGAAAATGAAAATGAAAACCGTTTTGTTGTTGAAAATGAAAATGAAAAACCTTTTGTTGAAAATAAAAATGAAAACCATTTTGTTGTTGAAAATAAAAATGAAAATCCTTTTGTTGAAAATGAAAATAAAAACCATTTTGTTGTTGAAAATGAAAATCGTTTTGAAGTTGAAAATGACAATTTTTTTTAAAAAATTGAAAGAGATGTTTTGGATAATCTTTCTGGTAAAATTTCTTGGAGACAAATAAGAACACATGCCAATAGATTATACAAGGAATTTTTTATCGTAAAAAACTATCGTTTCAATGTCAACTAATGATGCAATTAATGAGAATGTGGAAAATGAGAAAAGTAATGAAAATGTTTGGCATTTTTGTTAAACCAAGAAGAAAAGATCAATCACTAAAACATGCTATGTCTACTGTTGCTAGTGCCATTGAGTCTATTGGAAGTAATAGTCGATCCAAAGATAAGAATGTAGCAAAACGAGCTATAACAACTGCTATAGTGAATAAAACAACTTTGAATAGAAGAATGGTAAGCAATATTAGTGGAATTCTAAAAATACATCCTAAAACGTTGGTAAGAGCGGCAAAAAGAAGATAAAGTATAGAAAATGATCCAATTAACCAATGTTAGAGTTTTAGTGGTTGACTCCCGAGATCTGACATGAAACTAAATGTTGAAATCAGATCTTTGATCAAAAAATATTGGCATGATATTACGAGGGTATCATCTAATGCTAGAAATGTTTTAAAATTAAGAGTGGGGTCCAAAGTTCGCGATCCTCATTCAAAACACCTATTAGATACAACGCAAACTGAATTTTATAGAAAATTTTGTGATTAATTAGTGTTACCTAGTAATATTAAAATAAGTCAAAGATCTTTTAAAAAATGTAAACCATGGTATGTAAAGATTAATAAGCAACGAATATCTTGTTGTTGTAAAACGCATGTTCAGTTTCGTTATTATTATGATGTGTTTCAATATATACGTTGTACTTTACATAGTAACGTGATTATACAAGAATGTAATATTAATATGCCAACTAAAGAAATAAAAGAGTTTATATCAAGTTTGTTCTGTGAAAGATCTAATGAAAAATCATTTTATTTAAGTTCATGTATTTCTGGACAATGCAATAGTTGTGGCAATCTTTCTTTGTTAAGAGTTTGTATGCATGAAAGTGTTGAAAATGATTTTAGACAACAATTAGTAGATGTTAAAAGAGTTAAGAATGTTGAATATTCTTTAAAAGATGGAAAATTTGGAAAGCGTTGTGATTTAATTACAGAAAAGGTTAGTGTGCATGCATTCATATCAGAATTTAAGAGTAAAATTGTACCAAAATATTTCAAGCACTCTCAACAAGCTCAATGGCTTGATGGACAATTTCATGAATGTAGAAACATATTTCCAGTTGGTACTATATTATCATTGGTTGATTTTGCAGAAAACTATACTTTAGCTCCGCAAGACGAAATTTAATCACAATATTACAATTCAGTGCAGGTTGCTATGTTTGTTCATATTGTTTATAGACATGTAGATGATAGTACAGAGAATGATAGAAAAATTTTGAGGGAGTATCATTTCTATTTGAGTGACAACCGGTTACACTCATCAGAGTTTGTTCAATTTTGTTTCAATATATTTTATACAAATTTAAGAGAAAAAGGAATCCAGATGACTGAACATCTTATATGGTCAGATAATTGTACGGGGTAGTTCAAGAATGCTCGAATGTTTTGTTGGTTAAGCAGGGTTCACAAGGAGAATAATGTCCAACATATGTGGAATTTTTTTGAAGCTGGACATGGTAAAGGAGAACATGATGGAGCTGGTGCGTGTGTTAAAAGAATTCTTGCTAGACAACAATTGAAATTTGAGGATGCAATAAAATTTAAAGATGCACGTGGGATTGTAGATTGGTGCAATACAAGATTATGTACACCTGGATCAAGCGAGTACTCTACAGTTCGTTGATTCTTTTGGTTGGTTGAAGAAGAAAAAATTCTACCTAGACTTGATTGTCAGACAATCAATGGATCTACTAAATGGCATTCATTTAGGAGTTCGAATGCAAGTACATGGACTATCTGGACAAGGGAGCTTGCATGTTTTTGTTAGTTTTGTATTTCAAGAGATTGGGAAGCATGTGAGAATACATAATGGGTTGAAGATGGAGATGGTACAATGGAATAAGTAAATACAGGTAAATATAGTTAAATAGATTTATATTATTCTTTTAAATACATTAAATACATGTTTTGATATTTCTTGTGTGTTATTAGTTGAAATTGATTTAAATTATCCTTTTATATCCTTAGGTCATCATCACAAATTCATCACATACTTTGAAACAAAAACTTGAGAGACACTTGTAAATACAGGTACAAATTGTGTATATCTAGATAGTTTTATATAAATTATTAAAATATATGTTTTGATGATATATTGATAAATTACTTGTATTATTTTTATATCAGGTGGCGTGAAGACCTGCTACATTCCCCACAAGTTTTGTAAACATTATTTTGAGTTGGCATGAAGACCTGCTACATTCCCCTACAAGTTTTGTAAAAATTATTATTCTATATATTTTATTTGTTAAATTATGCGCATGTTTTTCTACTTTGAATTTACTTTAAATTTGATTTTATTATATTGTTAAATTGGGTTGCTTTGGGCAACTTCACCAAATTTTGAGAACTTAAGACGTCCCCTTAAGACATCGTAAATTAGGACCCCTTAAGACATCCAAAAAGTTAGCATCTTCGTAGGTTAATTAACATGGCCAATTTGAAGTTGTTAATGGACCACAGTACATCCTACGTGCAGTTATGTTACTTCTATGTTTCAATAACCATATATCTCTCAATCCAACTAGATTACACTAGATCATCTTTATTCTATCCTTAAAATTTCTTCTTTATATTTGACATGCTCAATAATGAAGATGAACTATTATATGTCCATGATGTGAATCATGCATGTATATGTCCTCTCTATGTTAGCAATGATATGAAATTAACATATGTCACTAAATGTATATGTCCTCTTCCCAATGTAAACAAAAAGTAATGAGAAAATCCATGATTGTCAAATAAATTCTAATCCAATAGCATAATCTAGATCTTGATTATCAAGCAAATTTTAGAAGAAATAATCTCTAGCATCAACCATATAAAATCTCCAAAGAGAGATAAGCTATTCTAAGCCTCTTGTTTATATTTGCATTTATGAGTCTCAACTCATTTATTTTATTTTAACTAATTAATAAAATTTAAAAAGCATGCTATTAGACCTAAATAACTATAGCCTATGTTTATTTTCCTACACAATCCTAGACTAAAAAACATATAATTTTTTTAAATTAAACAAATATAACTTATAGATCACTATGACTAAAGTTATGAGCAAGTTCTATTTTGTGTATCAAATTCTTAAATGAGCCATGACCTTTTACTATCTAGATGATGTGATATATTAGTGTGGGCTTAGGTCAATACTATTTAGTTAGTTCCATAAAATAGTAAGATATTGTTAGGTCGATGCTATTTATTTTTTGTATTGGAAATTTTTGAAATATTGATGTGTTAATTTGTTGATATTTTCTAGAGTGAAGAAAAGACCTGACAAATCTTAGAAGCCCTAGTGAAGGATATCAAGAAATGGGGCACAAGGGTAGCCAAAGCTCCACTAATAAATCTTACCAAGACAAAGCAATTGAAGAGTGTAGCTTCTCCTTCTCACCTTTATTTTGCAATTTTATTATAAAATCTATTAGATTGGGATTAAAAACTTAAAGTATTGTAGATTAGTATCTAGTCTAAGATGTTAAATTTTTACCATGTTTGAAATTGTTAAAATTCCTTGGGGGAAGAAGTTCCCTTTCAAAATATGCATCAACAAGTGTTGAATCAATTTTGCACATCATCAACATTATTCTTCTAATTATTTTATCATGTTTGGATATCTTGTTAGGGTTTATATGTTTGGATAATTTGTATAGATAGAGAAGTTCATACCATTAAATTGTGGCATGTATAACACTATACAATTCTTCTTTCATCGAATACAATTATATTACAAAAGTCTTATATGGTCATCTTGAATGTGTATTTGCATACTAATCTAGAGTTTTTTATGGATATGAACTACAAATTCTATAACATAACACACTAAATTACAAGTTTGGACATCCTTTAATCCTCCTAGGATTCAAATCAAATAAGACAGGATCAAAACATGTTTTTTCAAGAGGTTTTTTTTGCATATACAAGTTTTGGAAAGAACTACTCATAAATTTGTTAAAATGAAATACTTTTCAACCAAACAAAAGAGTACAAATATATATTTAGTCATTTATAACTTCCTTTATATAAAGTCATAAGGGGAAGATTAAACAAATATATAACCTTAAAAAAGATTTCCATAATTATAAACTATTTAAATAAAACAACAATATCCACATGAAGAAAACATTGCCTGCTTATTGTCTATCCAAATAACCCACACAAGAACAAATAGAGGAAGGTCAGGTTGTATAAACTCCAAGTCCATGAACTCAAAAAATATACAAAGTCCCATACATTCAAAATATAAAGTCTATGTTCAACAATATATATAAAGTCTGGATGAAAAATAGTATATAACATAGTCCATGAAATAGTCCATGAAATAGTCAAATTATGTAGCCCATGTTCAATAACCTATCACATACTATCTCTATAATCAAGAGTCCTCTTCACACCATGCGAACTACTCAGATGACCTGAATCACTCTGTAGAAGAGAAAGATTTAGATGAAATCAGATGTAAGATGATTAAAAATGATTTAATGACAATTTTTAAATTTATAATTTTTATCATATTATAATTAAATTACCGTGTGAGGCTGAAAGGCATGCTCTGGTGCACCTGGACCTATCTCTACATGCTCTGAATCAATCTATTTAATACAAGAGAAAGTTCAAGTTGAAATTACATGTACAAGATGATTTTAAAAATGATTTAATTCAATTTCATTTATAATTTATATATCATATTTAAATTATTATACCGTAAGAGGAACTTGTTGTGCATCCTCTATTCCAGGACCTATCTCTACAGGCTTAGTTACATGACATGTCTCAAGCTATAAAAGAAAAAGAACTTTGAACACATGTCAACATATATATCTATCAAGAAATTTAATTTAAATATAATGTAAATTTTAAATTATACCGTATCAGGCTGCCCATCTCCTTTGTCCTCCTGCTCTGCATGTGTTGTGTGTTGATGAAACGTGTCACTAACAAGCTCCTGTACAAGGTCATTTCTAAGTTAGCACATGTGTGTACAAATTAGGTTTTAAAACATATATATAATTGAATTGTGTACATGTTATATGTTTTTGAACAACCTAAAGTGCAGTCGACTCCTGATATAAACTTGGATTATCCAAGTGTGCTGCAATGCCCATCCTCATTGTTGTGTCAACCTGCATAGACATATTTTTAATATATATTAAATAGTACATGCATGTTTTTAGATATAGTGATATATCAAAATAAAAAAATCTAAGTATATATAGTTTTTTAAAATAATATACATACTATAAAAGTGTCCTGTGAGATGCCCAATGATGGAGGAGCGCTCGAGACACCCTGAGATGGAGGATTCAATGTGGAAGAAGCCTGAACCAGTTCATAAATATTTAATGTACACACATTCAAGACTGAATTACAAATTAATATCAAGACAAATAAAATTAATATTTAAAATATAAATCATTCAAAATGTACCCCAAATGGGTGCCCGAGATGAACAGGTGTCGATGAAAAATTAATTCGATCAATGGTCCTTGTTGCCATCATCTACACCAAACAATTTGATTGCTAAAATATTAAACAATTTAATTGATCTATATGTTGAGTAAAAACACGTGCTTAAAAAATTGTTATAAATTCAACATGTGTACATAACCTATATATACCTGTGTCGAATGATCAGTGGGATGATCCTCAGCAAATAGATAATCAACAAATGATTCACCCACATTATCAGATGATGCATGTGTAGCTGAAGTGGGTGTAGCTGGCTGATAAGGTCCATATCACAAATGATTGCAACTCGTGCATGTATGACGCATCGACACATGTGGAGTGGTACTAGGACCACTTCCATCATCAAATCCTCCATGTTCTCTAACCCGAGCTACCATCATAGAAGTCTGCTCATGTAGGCTACCTGAGAGTGCACTCAATGTGCCTAGTGTGGATACCACTGCACAATGCTGGAAGGGTGAAGGAATGACAACAACAGGAGGGTCAATAAGAGGTTGAACGGGCATGGGTCATTGGGGATCAACACGTGCCCCCAACCTCTATTGTGGCATGCCACCACCAATACCCTGGAATGATCTAAAATCAAAGTAGTTGGGTTTTTTATTCAGAACAAACTCTGCATATAATTTTCTCAAAAAATATAAAGGAACCTCACAATTAGCATGAGGTGGATAATCAAAAACCATCCACCATCTGTCCCAAAAATTGGTAGACATTCCTTCATGCCTATACCACCTGATTGATATTCTTTTCTTATTTGCAGGAATAGGTTCATTTGTACTGGGATGTCTAAAATATTGCGCTAATTGAGCTTTTGTGATTTTAAGATCCAAAATAGTCTTATAGGAGAGGCCATCAGCATAAAATTGGCACATCTCCTCTCTCCATTTTCGGAATCCATCAAAGTCTGAGTCAATAGACCTCACAAAATCTACAATGTTTTACATCAAAGATGCAAAACGTACCACGTGAGGAGGCATGAATTGTTCATTGCGAATGGAATTTAATTTTTCTTGTATGGAATCCACATTTTCATTAATTATGGCTCGCAAGCGAGCCTGGTCATTTCCAAGTGGGGGTGGAGGTGGGGTTGGAGCTGGGGCATCTGGAGCTGGGGCATCTTGCACTAGGGCATCTGGCACTGGGGGTGGGGGTGGGGCTGGATCATCTTGTGCATTGAGGAAGTCATCAACATCAAAGTGAATATCATCCAGATTCATGATATATATAAAAACAGATACGAACCTGCATATATACATATAAACATACAAATTTAAAATTAAATCAAGAATATATATATATATATTATAAATAAACATATAATGTACATGTTCAAAAATTATAAATTATATACATATGTTTCAAGAAATTACACTTTCAGAAATAAATTTAAATTAAACATACAGATACATGCAATTTTCAAATTTAAATCAAGGGATTTTCATTTTAGAGCTAGATTTTGATTCTTATAGTGAGAGAGACAAGAAATATCAATTTAATAGTATATATAGATCAATTTAATAGTCTAGGGCTATTAGGACTACCATAATTCAAATTTGTTCTCAAGGTTTGTTATCATATGTTAGGTCCAAGGTTTCAATTTTGTTAATTTTTCTATGGAGTTAGGTCCAATTTTCCAATTTTGTTAAATTTTCTATAGGAAAGAGGAAATCATTGAATGTGAACTTTAGTATCTTGTATAATGTTGTCATGACCATTAAGGACTAAACATTAATTGTTATTAAATTCCTCTAGATTGTTATATGGACCTTTAAGATAGCCTTAAACCAGTAACAGACTTGTCATGAGGGACAATGAACTACAAAGGGACAATGAAATTGTTGTTAAGATGTAAGACTCCTCTAGAGATTCAATTGCATTATCTAGATAATCAAAGAGACATATATATCAATGAAGGGTGAATGTCTAGGATTAGGTGGTGGTGAGGGTAATGAAGGGATTGATGGATTAGAAGGTGGATGGACCAATGAATTAGGATTGGGATTACATGGTGGTGTTGGGATAGGACTAGTAGGCTCTTCGATAGGCATTCGATTGGATGATGATGAGGATACTCATATAAGATGCATAATCTAGAGTGGTGTTCCCCTTGTCAAAGGTAACATAAGGATTTAAGGACACTTTCAATCTTGGTGAAAAAGGTAACTTGGACTTGCATGTTCTTGTTGTGAAGGAACTTGATAGTCTTGTTCAAAATATATGCATCATGATCTACAAGGTTCTCATGATCATTGGGAGGAAATTAGGAACCTCTTAGGATTGTGACTTTGGGTTTGGCATGGTCAACTTGGAGAGGTTGTGTGGCCCATATCCCTATAAGAGGATGAAGGGTGATAAGAGGTTGTAGGATGGCTAAAATCATTCACATGATGATAATGTTCAAGTTTAAATCAAGATATGCATCATTGTCTACAAGGTTCTCTTGTTCAAAAGGTTCATCATATTCTACAAGGAACTCACAATCATTGGTACCAAATTCAAGACCTATTATGACCGGGGGTTTCCTATTGATTATGAGTTCAATACTTGCTTCTTTTTTCTTGTCACAACCATTTCGGACAAAAGAAATGAATTAGAACAGATGCATCTATGCTATTGAATGATGTCGTAGAAACCAATGGACTATCATACCACCTAGGTAGAATCATAATGAACATCTGCAAGACTATTACTAGACTTAGAGTCTAACTACCTTGAGGTGGATATCTTGTGCATGCCACATGATCTGAAAACCTAAATTTGGTGAAGTTGCCTATGGCAACCAAATTTGATAATGGAGATAGGATTGAAGTTACTAGTTGCCTACCTGACTAATCTGAGTATGAAGATGAATATATTTTGATGATTTGTGATTTAAATTTAATGAAGAATTTGATGCTTTGTTTTTAACTTGTGATTGTAGGGATTCAATCTAGCTAGAAAAAGATAAATTAGTCAAGATGATTCTAGCTCGATTTTGTTTCCTATTTCCTATTTGCAAAATTATTATTTTCTATTTAGTTGTTAGTCCCAACTCTTTCCTTTTAAGAAGTATATCAAATCTAATGTAGTAGTAGATACTTCTACATATACAAGTTTCTGTTAGGAGAAAATATCTTTTGCCAAATTTGTATAGAGTTGTCTATAGTGTGTTCCAGGGTAATCAAATGATGTTTAATTCACAATTTAGAGGGTTGAGGGATAAGTTTGTGTTGAGTCTACAGGAGGTGTTTTCTTACATAGACCTCTCCATAATCTAGGTGTCTCCATGTCTAACTCAAATGTTTCAAGGGATATTATATCCAAATTAATGATACCATTTTATATATATGGCTATGAGATCCACGATCATATCAATGTTTGGTAGAGAAAAGTTATCTTTAGGGTATCCTTTTTTGATGCCTCAAAAGTTAGTGCAAACATGAATTCCCTTAGTTTTCTTGCTAACTAAGACCACATTAGAGACCCATTTAGGATAAGTAATAGTTTGAATGAACCCCACATCCAAGAGTTTATACAATTCTTCTTTGACCAAGAGGGCTACTTGGGGGTACATTTTGCATAGCTTTAGGTTTGGCATTGAGGTGAACCACAAGATGATGCATGACTTTAAAGATGGAGTCTCAAGGCATATCACCATAAGACCACATGAAGAAATCACCACAATCTTTAAGGGTGATGGTTATTCCTTCTTTGATGTCAAGGTCCAGTGGAGCTACTATCTTAGAGAGTTTAAGGTACTCTTCTATTCACAGGTTGATGTCTATAGCATCCTCAACAAGGAGAGGGGAGTCATCTTGTATATGAGTGGTATCTAATGCAAGGTGAAGTTTGTCATTGAGAAGCTCTTGGGAAGTGTCCATTTTTATTGTATCATTTTAATCGATCACAAGTTTCTTCTTATATCTTGTTGCTATTCTACCTACTAGGGTGCCTTAGGACTAAAGGGTTCTTCTTTCTCTCCAAAATAAGCATAGGTGTTAAGTATAGTGGAAAAGTCTTTCTTATGATTACAATGGGGATGTGGTCTTGACACTTCATGAGTTTCATGATGGCTTCGTCATTTTGGAAAACATCAAATCATAAAGGGTCGTGTTGGTCCCAATCGATAAGCTCAAGGTATTATAGGTCTAAGGAGATGGTGAGGATAGTGACCTATCATGAAAGAGGTTAGTGGTGGCAAGATCTTCGTAAGGATCATGAGTGGGGCCTACATCAATGTCATTAAGATTAGGGGAAGCATTACCAATGAGGTTAGGCTCGTATCACAATTAACATCACGATGTTCATCCCAAGGGCATAACCTAGCTAGTGAGGACAGCTACAAGTGTCTCTAAAGTTACATTTGTTGGCTTGATTTCATTCTTGATTAGTTGGCTATCACAAAAACTGTAAAATCTTCTCAATTCTTGATTAGTTGGTTGTCTATAAACGTTTGATTATGAAGGACGTGATAAAGGTTTTATTATGGTTTGTTGTAATTGTTTTACATGACAGTTACCTATTCAATAATGCCTTTAAAATACAATGATGTATACATTGATATAAGTAAATTTTATAAAAACCAAATATATATATCATCCCAATGCTATATAATTTTTGACAGTTTGTTCAAAATCTCTCCTTTCATATGATACATTCGTTTCAAAATTTCAATTGTATTTTACAGCTAAAATGTCTAAATACAACTATTCAACACTCAAATTGAAATCAAATTTTGATAGTTTGTTCAAAATCTCTCCTTTCATATGATATAGAATTTTCAAAATTTCTATTGTATTTTACAGCTAAAATGTCTAAATACAGCTATTCAATTCTTAAATTTAAACAAAATTTTGACAATTTGTTCAAATTCTATCCTTTTATATGATATAGTCTTTCAAAATTTCAATTGTATTTTACAACTAAAATGTCAAAAAACATCTATTCATTTCATAAATAGAAACCCTAAATAAAAGTTTACAATTTACATTTTGATTGTATTTTACACCAAAAAAAATAAGGGAAACTTCAAAAGATTGATTGCTAAATTGTAGAATTGGAAAAATCCACTTACCTGCTATTTTGATGGTGACTCAACTCAGGATCCCGTTCTCAGCTGTCACCTCTCACCTGTCGCCTGTCGCTGGGAAAAATGGGGTCTCTGCCCTTTTTAAAAAAAATTAGTACTTTTTCAAAATGGGATCCTGTTTTGTGGTTCTAGGTTTGGGATCCCGCTAAGGAACGGGATCTCATTTTGGATTTTAGGCTCAGGATCGTGACCCAAAATGGGATCCTGTTTTATAGAAACAGGATCCCATTTTTAGTTACCCGATTTCAGTTTTTTTTCTAACTCTGAAACTTCCACCTTAAGTGGACACAACTTCTTGCATTTACCTAGATATCCTTTTGTGCTTTTATACATGTGTCTTCATTGGTATTGGCAAGATCAAATAGTCGAAACTTTGCATTTGGTTATAATTTGAAAGTCTTATACCTCACAATGAAACTTCACTGTGTTTGCTATAAGTAATGGCCTTCTAAAACATTTTCACCTTACTCAGTAACTTCATATGCTTGGGCATTGCATTTCACAATGAAATGACACTGTATTTGTTATGCATGACTGTCCTCTTGAATACCACATATGACTGCCAGGCATCTTTGTCACCTGTTGTCCTCACATTACATAGCTCAGACTGGTGAAGTTTTATCTCAAACCACAAACTGGGTTTTCATAACATTTAATGGGTTTTTTCTACTAACAATTTTCTAATTTCTATCAAAAAATTACAAAAACTTAGTTCGTAATTTTCAAGATATGATGAAATCATGTGACTATTGTCTTGTTGTTCTATATTTGGCAATGTGATTGTCCTACCTCCATGTGACTGTCCTTTACTTGTCTTTCATTTAAGGCTACCCTTCCTTGTGTTTTAGAATGTCTCTTAGGCTGATATGGCTGATTCCTAGGCTGATACAGCTCCTTTCTTGGTACAATTCTACCGTTCTTCTACATTTAGGACTTTGTTCTGTCAAACACAAGCATACCTTTATGATTGTTTGTTACTCCTCTTTATTCTTGTGTCTGCACCATGATGTTGTACTTTTCCATGTTTATGGCCTTTGTAATGGCTATACCTTATCTTTAATAGCATTATGAGTTCTCCTCATATCTTATTGTTCTTCTGTAATGCACTTCACTTTGTGAGGAGACTCTGTGGTTGCAACTATCTTTGTCATTGTGTCCTTTCTTCATTATTGCTACAAAATGTTCACCATACTTATAGTATAGTGCCATGGCAGTATGGCTACTATGTAGTAGGTCTACATCTTGATCATTCTAGACATGAATCATGGATTTGTACCATGATGTTCCCTTGCATACTAGATAGCTGACATGGCACTATACTACTGTATCATTCGTGGTAGAGATACAGGACTATTTACCTATGCATGGCTATCTTGTAGCTGATAATATGCTTTTATTTGCTAGGACAATCATGAACATGACTAACTTTTGTCCTTTATGTCTATTTAAAGTATTCAATAGGAATCATACACCTCATTCACAATAAGAAGTAATAAATATATGTTCTATTTCTGTCCTACTCTATGCAAACATTGTTTTCTATTATTTTTTGCTTCTTGATGGATGTACCTCCACTGTATATGCTGCAAACAACAAGGACAACAGAAAACATGATATATAGCAGCAATAAAACACACAATATGATGACTACCGTCATCCAATGAGGCAAAATCATGACATCATAAGAACTTTGTATGCAAATAGAACTCCTTCAATGAAAAAAAGATGTATTTTTATTCAGCTCTGCATATGTACTCAGGTAAGCCATTGTTCATTTGTGATTTTCACTTCATTGTACTTTCGAGTTGACTTCATGAATGATCAATGCCTTTGACTCCTGAAGTCACTTTATGAATCACTCCTTTAGCTAAAATTTTTTCTATTTGAGCATTATGAATACGAATTCCTATCCCATCCCCTCTTGAGATTTAGGGGCAGCATGCTGGGCTCAACCCTTATGGGAGCCCATTTTTGCACCACATGCTTTGATGTCTTCACAAATATATTAGCAACATGATTTCTCCTATACCTGCACAGTGAACAAACATGTTAGATAAAAATAGTGAAGCTTAATGCTCTTATGATATTTTATTTTTCAGGCTCTCTTGTATCTGATGTTTGCTGATCTAAAACATCGTAAACATTTACTATATTTCTGTTGATGGTGCATGTGATAAGACTCATATCTAGAGCTCTAACCAATCTTTCTCAAACACTGCAAGTTCACATGAAGACCAAGAGCAAGGAGGGGAAAGCAACAATAAAGACCAACACGCAACCACCATATGCAATGATGGCTATGTTTTTTTTCATATGTCTTTCTATTATGTAATCTTCAGATGTATAGCACATGTTTTATGTTGTGTTGGTTCAGCTATTCCCACTACTTGTGTGGGACAATTGATTACTCCTCTCTTTCCAATTAATGCAATACTTGTACAATTCTGTGTGTACTTCTTTTTGCAAAAGGAATTGTAAAATGAATGAATCAACTTCTTATGATTCATTTATTATCATTTATGCTACAAAGTATTGAATGACAAACTGAATACTTTCCTTTCTATTATAACTCATTGCACCAGAAAAATAAACTCTTTCTTTTTTAAACACTTTAAAATATGCAATAGCTAAACATAGCAGAAATATATTAGGAACTTTTCACCTCAAAACGGAAACAAACCTTTTCAGCTCTGTCAATTTGAGCTGTAGGTGAAAAATTGGTAACAAGAACATTAAAATTTTAAAAAATATTAAAAATCCTTAATCCAAATGTCATGATGACATCACCTTGAAATGAAGGTCCTTGATTTGAACATATATGTTCATTTAAAGTTTTTTTATAATTTTTGGTGCCCTGGGCTCATTTTTTTCCCATCCCATAATTGGGACACACTATTGTAGGATCACCTACAAGTGTATCCCTTGGTCACACATTTCTAGGAGCATGGTCATCATCATGATCAAATCCCTTTGTAGAGTAAATCTCTACTCTCCTTTATGCTAGGGCATCCTTAGTGTTATATGCCTTGAGGAGTCTCCTTGTATCACCTTGCCTAGTGCATACTAGTATCCCCACTAGATATAATGTGTAGGCCTATTATCTGAAATTTCTACTTGTGTCCCTTGAATTGGTAGATGTAAAATTATATATCCTCAAGGGTAACTATCAACTCTCTTGTGGGGAGGAAAACTATTAAGGCATCTATATTTTGTCACTCCATCAACATCATAAGAATCCTCTCTCCATAATTCATATGAATGTCAAGCATGGTTTATTGCCACCCAACCATGTGGTACACTCAGGCCCACCCCATTGTCCTAGGATATGGTTGAATTGGGTACAAGAATAATCACATAAAATAAGGATTGCATGGCAACACTCATGCCAATTAAATGCATACAAAAAATGTAGCAAATCATGCTAATCCATACAACAAACATCATATACCAAATCTAATGGTAAGATAGGATGAGGTCCTAGAGGTAAACCAAGGAGTGTCATTATAATATCATGATAGATATATAGATTGTTGAGTAGAGAAAACCTTAATATACTCAATAACATTCACCAATCTCCAAGAGTTGTGAAATGCACTTTCTAATCCATGTCACAAATCCTCTTAAGGAATTTGGCCCTTGGCAAAGATTTATCTTATTTAATCACATGTTTAATTATCCCAATGTGTATTATATTATCACTTGATTTAAACTCATGACTCACTATTTTAAATGGATCACTTTGTATTATAGTGAGTGGTGAGAGCCACTTAGGTTCTCTACTATATACCTCAATCCTATGTTCCCAATAGCAAAAAATTGCAATTTTGGCTTGGCATATAAATCTATGCAAAAGGCCATGGCACATTGCCCAAATGACATAACATCACACTTACATAAGGAGTCAACTCGAACCACAAATAATTCATTCAAACATGGTTTTAATATTCAATTTTCAATTTTCAGCAAAATGAAAAAAACAAAAAATATTCCAAACTCACCATTGAAGAAATTAGGTTGAAACCTTGAATTTTAATTGTCTAAATTACAAAAAATTTCAAGAATTCAAGAGTGCCCTTTTTCTTCTAAAATACAAAACATACTTTTCAATTCACTTTTTCCAAATTTATTAAAACATAGTTTTTGAAAAAGATTCCATAAACATGGCTATAAATTGCATAATTTTAAAATTTAAACTACAAAAGGAAGCTAGAACATTACTATAATGTGAATTCCATATGCCTCCACCTAATGTGGGCATGGAAAGAGGAATAAATTATATTCCAAATGCAAGAAAAAAATTTACCTCTTCTCAAACTTGTAACAATGAAGGAAATCTCCCTTCAGAGCATGTGTACATACACACGCATGCAATTATTTATTCACTTGAAAGAATTCCAAATCTAGACTCAAACACTTCAACTCTAACCTCCAATAATTCAAATCCATTCTTTTTCCAAAATTTAAAAGGAGAGAGGGTTCTCAAATGAAAAAAATGACAAGTAGTGAAAATAAGCCTCTTATTTTCCCCTTATGCCTTTTCCTTTAGTTTTTCTCTCCATTTTATATTTTCTCTATTTTCTTATTTCAATTTTTTTTTTCATTTTGTAAAATAATTTTTTAAAGAAAGTCAATAAATAAAATTAATTTAATAAAACTATACAACTAATTTAATTCCAATTGATATTTTCCAATAGCCAAAAGATGTCAAATTAGATTAATTAAATTACATTTTTAAACTAGCAATTTATTTCACTTAAGATAAATATTTTTGTTTCAAAAAATAATTAAATCCACTTAATTTTCTTATACCCAAAATAAAATAATGCAATAGACCTTTTTCCACTAAGGTACAATTAATATCATTTTATACTCAAGCATTAAACATTTCACAAACATGATACATATGTATTTTTAAATGAGTCAAGTGCAATGAAACAAGATAAAATAACCATATGCAAAGGATTCACACACACTTTATGGGTTTGCGCAATATATGGATTTTAGAATCACCAATGATTTAGATCTAGGTTTACATGGAGATTTGCAAGACTCGTATCACACTCAAACTAAGTGAGATAGAGGTTGAAACACATTTTTACCCAAATATAACCACCATCGGGAAATAACCCTATACCTACACACTCATCTCAAACATCAAGTGTACCTACTCCACATATAATAGTTGAAGGAACATAGATCACCCAGCATGATATAAATCATAACATGATATTAAATCATCACATCTAACTACAAATCTTCTATGACTCGCATGATCCTAGAAACAAGATACATAACCAACAATACTTCATAATGCTAAAATAGATATAGTATTCACAACTATACCAATTATGGTGAAAATAGTGAAGCTAAAACACTGTAATAATCCAATTATATAAAGGTACACCATATGCATCCAATAATACATAGTTAAAAATCCAATGCCAATACAAAACCTTATTGAGAGTACATCTATAGTCATACAAAACATCTCCATAAAAGCATCTAGAGTGCATTGTCAAAACACCTTGATGGTACAATAGGTCTCATTAGAAAGATTGGTGCAATTGATTAAAACACATGAATCTCATAATACACTGATAAAACACTTGATATATCATATAACATATAAATTAAAAGCACACAAGGCATAGACACTAGTGGGCATTGGAAAATACATCTAAGGAGACAATTAAACACTAAATGTAGGAGCATGACTTTATTTTACACCACTTCAATGTTCAACTCTCCTAGACTAAGGATTGCGCAACAAATCAAGATCACCAAATTGACCAGAAAAGGTGACATGATACTTTCTCATGGTACAAATGCTAAATAATAAAAAAATACAATATACAGGATAGTAATTTATACACACAATAATTGTATCACATCTAGCATCACACTAGAAAACCTCATCACTACCAAGGAGAGGCTCCTAGAACAACCATATTCACAAAAAGAGCAACATAACAAGAATATGCAAATAGTTGATTATAACATAATAAATACAAATAATATGTGCCTATGCACTTACTAATGCATTATCATAACCTATGATATGTTAGAACACCATTGTGGAATTCATATCTAAACTACATGACATGCACCTTCATGTTACTTAATAACAAGGTCTTGTTTCTACAACATAAAATCATACACTCTACTAATGTCAAAATATTAGGAGACATGGTAACATACAAGAATAAGACAAGCAAGAATAATCATAGTGGGTGGACTAATTCAACACACAACTAATTACTATCTACTAAAAGAAATATGTAATCCATTGAAGCATTTCAACATATCTCATCCTCATGGTCAAATAGATAGATGATAACAATTAAGCTTATATATGAATTCAAATAATCATTCACTACCATAAATGCAGAACATCCACACTAACAAGAAATATTACTCAAAACAAGTGATCCATATGAATACAAACATAATTCATAGTTTTTTAAACACTTTATAGAATATTCACTCATATTTTAGTAGAGTAGAAGAATTCACACTACCATAATTCTAACACAAACATCAAGAACTAGTATATTCTCCACAATCTACTCTTATACTTTTTTTAATGTCAAAAATTGCATATCCTTGCAAGTTCATGCTATATTTTGGCCTTTCTTTAGTGTCTGAATTGGGTGTGTGCAAGAAGTTGAGTCCACTTTTTGGCCAAAAAGTGGAAGTGGTTTCCCTGATTTTCAGAATTTTTCACATTTGACCTAAACATTTGAAGCACTTAAAGGTGGAATCTCGAAAAAAGTCAATAAATATGAAATGTAGTACTCAGAGTCTAGTTTCCAAATATATAATTTTTTTTAATAGCTAGATGATATAAATTGATTTTCAAAAAGCATTTCTAAAAACCACTATTTAAAAGTCACTTTTTTTACTATACCATGCACGTGTACATCGTCCATATTTTGACCTAAATAATCATATTTTTCTAAATCCTTTTGGGAAAAGATTTGTAGCTCACTGAAGCATGTTTTCCATTTTTTTGTATTTTTTTATTGAATATTTCTTTTTTGTTAATTTTTTATTGGCCAAATTTGGTGTTTTAAACAATTGTTATGTATGTCATGCATAAGATGACCTAAACTTATCATTTTTTGAATTTTTTTTAAATTGAAAAGAATTGTCTAAAGTATGTTTTCATACATTTTTTTAATAAAAAATATTTTAATAAAAAGTTACTAAAATACTAAAAAACCCTGATAATTCAAGTTTATGGACTTGTTTCATCAGAAATTAATTGAAAAATAGAAAAATAATCTAGTTGTAAAAAAATTTACATATTTGGAATCTACATTGTCTTGTCTATAATGGGTTTTAATTTTGTCAAACAATTCTACAAAAAAGGCCCTCAGACATATGCCCAAAGTCACTATTTTGTTGTGATATTGACAAGACATCCAACTTGCAGGTCAAACCAGGTCTAGAGGCTAGGTTTGGGTCCCCAACCCTTTTTCCAAACTGGGTAACAAAGCAAAATCTAAGCCTAAAATTCAAATTTTAAAAAATGGGATCCCATTTAGTAAATGGGATCCTATTTCTTATTCTATCACCACAGAACGAAATGGGATCCCGTTTAGTAAACGAGATCCTGTTTCTTACAGGATCATGTTTATTAAACAAGATCTTGTTTTATAGAATGGGATCCCATTCAATAAATGGGATCCTATTTAATATTTGACCATTTTTTTAATAGTACTATCACTATCAGACCTGCAACTTGTTCTGTATGGCTAACAACGATGTATGCAACATTCTCTACCAACTTTTGTCTTCTATACATTCATCAACTTGAGATTTTTTTGAACTGGGACACTATTTGAGTGAAATTTTGTTGAATTGCTACTTGTTTGGAGGACCTGAACAAAGAAGGAAGGCTTTCAAGTTTTTGACATTCATTTGTACATAGAATTTTGTAATCATGGGATCACAAGCTCATAATAAGAGGAAAGATAGGAAGCTATTGACCCCTGAAGAAATTGAAGCAAAGAGAGAGGAGGCGAAAGGACAAAGAGATAGAAGAATAAATATTCGATCAATGAATAATGCTGAAGCATCCAATTCCACAACTATTAAAGATAAAAACATTGAAGAGACCATGGATGTAGACGATGCAAATTTGCAAGAGGTTAATGTGGAAACTAATACGATTATACAAACTACTCCTGGTATGTCTTCAAATCCCCCTTTCAATGCTATGGAGAATATTTTAGTAGGCACAAATCTAGGTACATCTTCAAATCCACCTTTGAATGAAATGGAAACGGTGTTGATAGGAGATTTAAAAGAAGCTATATATAACAATGTTGAGATTAATAATATTTGTAGAGATTAAGATTTGAGACAAAATGTTATTGAAAAAGAAAAAGAAAATCTTTTTGTTGAAAATGAATACGAAAACCATTTTGTTGTTGAAAATGAAAATGAAATCCTTTTGTTGAAAATGAAAATGAAAATCATTTTGTTGTTGAAATTGAAAATCATTTTGAAGTTGAAAATGAAAATGAAAATCTAGGATATGATGTTGAAAATGAGAATTTTTTTAAAATTGAAAGAGATTTTTTGGATAATCTTCCTAGTAAGATTTTTTGGAGACAAATAAGAAGACATGCCAATATATTATACAAAAAAAAAATTATTGTAAAAAATTATCATTTCAATGTCAACTAATGATGCAATTAATGAGAATGTGAAAAATGAGAAAAGTAATTAAAATGTTAGGCATTTTTGTTAAACCAAGAAGAAAAGATCAATCACTAAAACATGCAATGTGTACTATTGCTAGTGCCATTGAGTCTATTGGAAAGAATAGTCGATCTAAAGATAAGAATGCAGCAAGAGAACTATAACAACTACTATAGTTAATAAAGCAACTTTGAATAGAAGAATGGTAAGCAATATTAGTGGAATTCTAAAAATACATCCTAAAACATTGGTAAGAGTGGAAAAAATAAGAGAAAGTATAGAAAATGATCCAATCAACCAATGTTGAAGTTTTAGTGGTCGACTCCCAAGATCTGTCATGAAACTAAATGTTGAAATTAAATCTTTGATCGAAAACTATTGGCATGATAATACTAGGGTATCATCTAATGCTAGAGATGTTTTAAAATTAAGAATGGGGTCCAAAGTTCACGATCCTCATCCAAAACACCTATTAGATACAATGAAAACTGAATTTTATAAAAAAATTTGTGGTGATATAGTGTTACCTAGTAATATTAGAATAAGTGAAAGATCTTTTGAAAAATGCAAACCATGGTATGTAAAGATTAATAAGCAATGAATATCTTGTTGTTGTAAAATGCATGTTCAATTTCATTATTATTATGATGTGTTTCGATATATATGTTGTACTTTACATAATAGCATGATTATACAGGAATGTCGTATTAATATGCCACCTAAAACAATAAAGGAGTTTATATCAAGTTTGTTTTGTGGAAGATCTAATGGGAAATTATTTTATTTATGTATTTTTGGACAATGCACTAGTTGTGGCAATCTTTCTTTCTTAAGAGTTTGTATGCATGAAAGTGTTGAAACTGATTTTGGACAACAATTAGTGGATGTTAAATGATTTAAGAATGTGGATTAGTCTTTAAATGATGGAAAAATTGAAAAGCATTGTGATTTAATTACAAAAAAAGTTAGTGTACATGCATTCATATCAGAATTTAAGGGTAAGATTGTACCAAAATATGTCACACTCTCAACAAGCTCGATGGATTGATGGACAATTTCATGCATGTAGAAACAAATTTCCAATTAGTACTATACTATCAGTGGTTGATTTTGTAGAAAACTATACTCTAGCTTTGCAAGAGGAAATCCAATCACAATATTACAATTCAGTGCAGGTGGCTATGTTTGTTCATATTGTTTATAGACATGTAGATGATAGCATAGAGGATGATAGAAAATTTTGAGGGAGTATCATTTCTATTTGAGTGACAACCGGTTACACTCGTCAGAGTTTGTTCAATATTGTTTAAATATATTTTATAAAAATTTAAGAGAAAGTGGAATCCAAATGACAAAACATCTCATATGGTCAAATAATTGTATGGGGTAGTTCAAGAACACTCAAATGTTCTATTGGTTAATTAGGGTTCACAAGGAACATAATGTCCAACATATTTAGAATTTTTTTAAAGATGGACATGGCAAAGGAGAACATCTGGAGCTGGTGCATGTGTTAAAAGAATTCTTGCTAAACAACAATTGAAATTTGAGCATGCAATAAAATTTAAAAATGAATGTGGGATTGTGGATTGGTGCAATACAAGATTATCTACACCTAGATCAAGCGAGTACTCTACAGTTCGTCGGTTCTTTTGGTTGGTTGAAGAAGATAACATTCTACCTAGACTTGATTGCAAGACAATCAGTGGATCTACTAAATGGAATTCATTTAGGAGTTCAAATGCAAGCACATGGACTATCTGGACAAAGGGAGCTTGCATGTTTTTGTCAATTTTGTATTTCAGGAGATTGGGAATCATGTGAGAATACAGAATGGGTTGAAGAGTGGAAGAAAAGATCATTGATACCTGCACAAGCACACAATCAATATGAAACAACAACTGAAGACAATGATCAACTGTTTGCATCAAATGATTATGACCGTGCTTCAGACCTTGTACAAGAAGGTAATTTAATTCAAATTATTTCATTTTATTTCACTTCATTAGTATTTTGCAGTGCTTTTATTTATTTATATGTGTACATATGAATGCATGTATGTAGATTGGTCAAACTATATGGACATGTGCAAGTTATTGAATCAAAATTTGTTTGGAGGACATGTGTATGCTTTCGTTGCACCTACGGAGAATGGAGAGGAAACATAATATTGTTTGGCTCATTGTGTGGAGACTAAATATAAGTTAACAACACCTCGAGAAGATGATGATGGCTTTCCTTATCCAATAGGTTTTGTGATCCGCTTAAGACATCCCCTTAAGCAAATTTTGCCAACAAGTCTTTGATCCCCTTAAGCAAGTTTTGAGAACTTCTTTGATCCCCTTAAGCAAATTTTGAGAACTTCTTTGATGATGGCTATCATTATCCAATAGGTTCGGTGGTTGTTGTTGGCACTTGACTATGAAAATACTTAATAAGGAAGGATGGTTTGCCTACATTCGAAGATTATGAACACATAAGAAGATTATACACTACTCACATTTGGTGTTGGCAATAAATATAAAACTAGAGAGGTATCGTGGAAAACCTACAAATAAAGAGTTATGGACAATTTTTATGGAAGAGCATGAGACAATCATTGATGCATTGCAAAAAAGAGACGATGTAGATGGTACAATAGAATAAGTAAATACAACTAAATATAGTTTTAAAATATTTTTATATTGTTCTTTTAAATACCTTAAATACATGTTTTGATATTTCTTGTGCATTATTAGTTGAAATTGATTTAAATTGTCCTTTTATATCCTTAGGCCATCATCACAAATTCATCACATAATTTGAAACAAAAAGGAGAGGATGTAGATTAAACCTATATGTACATGTGTGAGGCACTTGTAAATACATGTACAAGTTGTGTATATAGATAGTTTTATATAAATTGAAATACATGTTTTGATGATATATTGATATTGCTTATATCATTTTGATATTAGGTGGCATGAAGCCCTACTACATTCCCCACAAGTTTCAGATTTTCTTGAGATGGCATAGCCATATTTTGTAAACACTATTTTGAGTTGTCATATATGTACATACACAATTACATAATTACACATTTTGTACAAAAATTTCTTTACATGTATGTACACAATTATACTTTACACTTTTATATATCAAAATTATTATTCTATATATTTTGTTTGTTAAATGTGCATGTTTTTCTACTTTGAATTTACTTTAAATTTGATTGTATTATTGTTAAATTTTGTTGCCTTGGGCAACTTCACCAAATTTTGAGAACTTTAGACATCCCCTTAAGACACTGTATTAGGACCCCTTAAGACATCGTATTGTTATGATGAGTCATCCTAAATTACATCAATTGTGATTAAATATGAGACATGTAGTTTTAATTCCCTAATCCCCTTAAGACATCCTATTATGACATAAATTATATTAACATTAATTTCTACTTTTGTGATTGTTAAATGATGAGTCATCCTAATTTCTACTACTTAATTATATCATTTGTTATGATGTCAAGTTAGCCTAACTTGTCTAGAATACTTAATTATATCAATTGTGATCCAACATGAGACATGTAGTTTGAATTCTTTGATCCCCTTAAGAAGTCCTATTAGGACCCCTTAAGACATCATATTATGACATAAAGTAACATAAACAAGATTTGGATGAACATTTTTTGACTTTTTTATACAATGGGAGAGGGGTCCCCTTTCCCCTCACATACCTATCAAAAATAAAAAATGCTACAACTTCTATTATTATATTTCGAAGCCCTAAATGCCTTAGGGTATCCTTTTGTGGTTTTCTTGTACTCTGAAATCCTTGGTTTTGCCTACTTTGATGAAACTTTCGTGGCAATTTTCATCATTACTATGATCATTTTAGATATGTCACCATGGTCTTATGATCACCATAGTGGTTGCAAGACCATTCATTTGCTAAAACCAAGTATTGCTCTCGACTATATTTAAGAAAAAAACATATAGACCATTTAACCTTCCCAATTCAGAGTGCATATCGTCTACCACACTTGCCTTCTTGTAACTAACAATTTCTCAAGTCCTCTTCCCTCTTAAGCCTCATTTATGTTCATTTTTGTGTCCTACAATCTTGAGTTAAGTTTTGAGTTTTTAGGCAACCTTTCTTCAAATGTTTCACTAGTCATCACCATTGAATCTCTACCATTCTATATATCTAGTCCTTGCAAGCTCCAACAATAATCATTTAGCCCATTTTTTCCCATTTATACAATTTTCCCATATTCAAATTAGAGAGGCAATCTATTGCAAGTCAGTTGTGAGACTTTGGAATGTTTCCTACGGACCATTCTTTGTAGATTTTCATCATTTCTTTGATCAATCAACTTTGACTATATGCACACATGGTACATAGGTTGGATTTATTATTTTCTTAGTTTTGTAGTTAGTCTTTTAGATTTTTTGTGTTTGTTTGCTGAGAGAATTGTTAGTTTTAGAGATAGTTTAAGTGTTTAAATTATAGTCTATTATCTTTTTTGTTTTTGTGTGCTCTATTGTTTTTGTATTTTGTCTTTTATTTATTTCAACTAAATATTAGAGAGCCTCTAGGATCCAATTGTACATTACATTAGAGACTATGTTCTTCCCTTGATTGGCTAGAATCTCTAATTTCCAAGATCTTTCTTGCTAATTAGACATTTTATGGTCTCAAAATAATTTCCTTTTCATTGTCCTTCTAGTATTGGTGGTCTCCAAACCATTGTTGATGAATGTGCCACCTTTCTTACAAACTTCTAATGCTCTGACACCAATCTCGTTTCAATTGGACAGCCCTAAGCAAGCTTGAAAACCATTGAAGCACAATGCTACAACCACATAGATGATTGACATTCACTATGCATGTAATTGTCAACTTACTAAGGTCCATAAACCATTATTTCACCATATTTTCAATATTTTAGAGGTTTATGAACTACTATCCTTATGTTTGAAAATATTCAAATAGACTTGTAACTTTTTATAAGCTCAAAATTGAGCATTTAGTCACTATTTTTTTTCTCTTACTTCACAATACATCCTTATTATTTATCAACATCCTTTGCCTTAATTACACATTTGGATAGTTTCTTTATATTGTTATATATTACACACACATACACATGCTATAATATTGATCTTAAATTCTTTTGTGTGCTTAATACATTGTCAAACATTGTTAGATCATTGGAGAATATTTTTTTTCACACACTAGCATTCTAAAATTACATTCCAAGACTAGCTTGTATTCTAGTAAAATGTTTGTGAATCTATTAAAAAAGTTCTCCTTTCAATTTTTTTAATATCTCCTCCAAATATGGCACCATAACTAGCTATTCAAGAAGAATCTCAAGAATGCAACTCCATTATGGAGTTCTACTTCCAAGGGAATAATGAAATTAATGGTGTAAGAGTGAAATATATGTGTAGAACTCCTTCAAACATGTGGTATCATCCTGCAAGAAATATATGGAAAGAATCAAGGAGGTGAAGTAACTCCTTTCATTAGTTCATATGATACATAGTACCATTGTTATTATATTGAATGATTCAATCAAAAAAAACATATCCTCTTGGAGGAACTTGCTATTGGAGTACACAAGACACTGAGAGGGGGGGGCGGTGAATCAATGTCTTATAAAACAGACTTGTTTTTGGCAACACCTAATTAACTTTTACCAAATGTGAACTTCAACCTTGAATGGTGAAAGTAAGACATTCATTTAAGAACCAAGATGAACTATCAAACCAACTTGTGAGCATGAAAAGATAGAACATCTATTTGTGAACTATGAAGAATCATTAGAACAATTTATCAAGACAAACAATAGAGGCAGATTATTACTTCATTGGACTGAGATAAATATCAAAGTACTATGCATTTGTACTGATTTACTATGAGCATCATATAATAGTTAAATTATTAAATAATGAACAAAAACTCATGAGAAAAACAAGTAACCATAACACAGAGATTGTCTTGAGTGAAAAATCCTCCATGGCATAAAAACCACTAAAAAAATGACTCACTAGCTTATTTAATGAATCTCACTAATTACAGGCCTCACTGGCTACGAAACACCTCACTGGCTTACAACATTGCCTCACTGGCATATAACATTGCCTCACTAGCATAGGTCATTTCTTGTCTCACTGATTTGACCTTTCAATACATGTTTCAATCATGAAGAAAAACAAATATAGAGGGACACTCTGTTTCACTGATCCTCAATCTCTTATCTAATATCAATGACAATGCATTCAGTCATCTATCCTCAATATTACATCAGGTGTATACACAACCACACACAATTTCTGTTCAAAGCTCTTTTTATGCATTTCACAATGTCTTCCTCTTCTCATGAAATAGTTTGAAGAGATAACCGTTTCCATAAAACTGTTTCAGGTAATAACTAAATATTAAACCATAGTTTAGGGTCGAACTATCCCAAGCAAAAACCAATGTCATCACTGTCAAGAAATCTAAAAGAATAAACAATGTGTCACTTCTACCTCAAAGTGTCATTATCATTTGTGCGCCACATAACCATGATTAACAATAAATATTCAAACTGTCCTTATCAGTGAATGATCAAATTGTTCATGCTTACCAAACCTTAACCCATATTGTCAATGTTCGAACAGGGGCCACATAAGCACTAGGGTTACTCAAACAAAGTTTAAAATAATACTAATCATTTCACTAGTGACTGTCAAACAAATGTAACAATAGTAAATCTTAACAGAAACACTATTAACCCATTTACAAACTGCACCCATAACCTGAAATAGAAACCCTCAACCGAAAACATAACTTCATTATTAACTTTCAAAATCAAAACCCTTAAGATCTTGCTTAAGAAAATGAAATAAATCACAACGAAGAATACTATTAAGGAGAGATAACACCTGAAACTCATGAAAGAATCACCAAACCGTGTTGTGCCCTCAAACTGTGACAACCACCATAACTACCTGAGTTCAAAGATTGACTTTTCTATCAACAGCCACACTCCTCAAGTTCACTTATAGCTTTGTCACCTCAGCAAGTCAACCATCAAACCTTCGAAAGATATACCTCAAAATTCCATGATAACATAATCAAACCCTAACATGCGAAGTTGAGCAACCGAATGATGAAAATAAGTGCTCAAATGAAAAATTCTAAATTCTTTTTGATCCACATAACCAGTGCTACCAGTTAACCCTAAAGTGGTTGACCATATCATTCCACCTTAAAACCTTTTTGACCTTCCAAAGAAAAATTGAAATTTGGTCAACAAGTTATATACTTAAAAGTGCCCAATGATAATATTAAAAACAACTTTGCATAAGGACCTTTATCCTTTAGCAAAATGAAACAAATGTTTCCCTTAAAAATGTTAACTATGTGCAGACAAGTAACCATGGTCCTTGTAAAGAGTAATGCTAGGAAATTATGTGCTCAAACTGCAAGAACAACCTTGAAGATAACTTATCAAATTATGCAATTTTTGCCTTAGGTATCTTTTGCAAAATAACATGCTAACTGAACCAACCAAGCACCAAACTGAATCATGCTAAACATGATCATCAAAGATGTCAAATTGAACATGATATGCCATAACACCATAGTATAATACCAACGATATCAATTGAGCAAAGCATGATGAACAAAGCATGAAGCATATCAACTGAACCAAACACTGATCAAGATCAAAGGTTCCAAGTTTGACATCACTGCCAACAAATCATGTGTTATCCAAAAGGAACCATATGCATTTGTCACCATAACTGAAACAAGGTGATGCCATAGAATTGAAACAAGATGCCAATTGTATGCTCATGTATGTCAACCCATCATATGAATATGAACAATCTAGGAAATCAAAGTCACCATGAATAGCAACTATACATATACCAAAGTCACCATCAAATACCACACTGTCAAGGTAGCATATCCAACCATATCCAATCAAGAGGGATTATGTCTTTGACATCAAGGACAACTGAGGACAACAATCTCCCCCTTTGTCCATGATGACAAAACACAAATCTCTCTCCCCCTTTTTGACATCAAAGGCAAAGGGAGGAAGGAAAGTGTGCTAATTGCCTCTGGGTGATAACATAAATCCAAGGTCAACTAATGCTTGAAAAAATGAAATCAAAATATAAAGTATACAAAATATATCATGATTGTCCCATGAAGAAGAAGCATCCAGACCATCTGCAATAGAAACTGAAATGTCAGCACCATGATGAGCATATCAAAGAAGGATAACAACTAAATATGCTGGTGGAATATCACTGTCACTGTTATTCAATCACCATTCAAAACACCACTGAGGAAACACCAAACAACATAATATAATCATGCTATAGATAATATGAGAAAATAATACAAGAAAACAAGAATACTGGTAACCATTTATCATACTACTATACCAAATGACACAACATGGATAGAGAATATACAGTGAAGCTCCCCCTGAGTGATAACCAACTATGCTAGAAGCATAGTCTAGCTCATAAGACATGATCTGTCATCTACAATTGTGACTGATGTTGGGTTTGCACAAGATCACTTGATGATAAAGAGCTTGTCATTGACTACCTTAATTCTATTGATCACTGTCATAAATGAAATCCTTGTTTCACTTTCATGTCTTCCTGTCAAACACCCTGTCACTATAGCATGAGAAGTATTCTTCATATTCCATAGTGCAGACCTATGATTAATCACCACTTTGATAGAATCCATTATTGTCACTCTGTCTTCATGAAACAAGGAGGGTGTATAGATATAGACACTTCATTCTTTTATGTTGTTCCAACTATAAAACCATTATGTGCATTTTGCAGCTTCAAACATAGTTAGTACAAACATCATAGTGCAATACTGGCATTTCATTATCTGCATGCATCCTGTCAAGACAGAGGTAACAGTGCAATTGAAGCATGAGCATGTCAAGAAATGAGCATGAGTACCATCTTGTTGTATTGACCTATCATCAATGTTTTCAAAACCAAATGTCAATAACAAACAAAGCCACTATCATGAATACCAATCACCATTGTCAAAGATATGATCATTCAAATGCAAAAAAAATTTGTAAAATGCAAAGAATATATGAACTGAAATATACCTAGCCATGTATTTACCAATGCTAACCAAATTATTGTCAAAACGAAAGTAGTATGAAGAACTACTCACCAAAACAACTTTGAAGTGACTATTTTCTCAAGTGAATGAAAACCAACAAAGAATCATTAGCGTGAATTGACTGCAATTCAAGTTCATTTCATAAACCATTTTAAAATCTCTATCCTCTCATGCCATGTGCAACTACTATCTGAGATCAAATCAACAATTGTAGTTCTTACTTCAAAGATTGTTCTTCTCAAATGACACATAAAAGAGTAATGCATATTCATCAACATGTTGGATGGTACTTTTGGCATCAATCCTTACAGATTGTCAAAAACATAAACTGATAAGACTATGCATGGATCATCTTTGCTTTTGATGATGTATTACTGTTTTGTCACTAGACTTATCCAATGTCCTGATCTATATCTAAATGACCAAAACACTGCTTAGATTGATACCAATATAATGATAAATATCATTGTGCCAATCATTCTATGTCAAGAGCAAACATTAAGAAACATTGTATCAAGAAACACAGTTACCATACCCCTGCAAGCACCATATATCTGCAACAAGAGTCTTCTGTCTAAGCTTCATTTATTGCAAGTTTGTTTTCATAGATTCATTTTGATAAATGCTAACAAGCCATTAGCCATATCAAAGGAAGCACTGAACTATCATAAAATAATAATATTACCATATTCCTTAAATCTAAGCATGAGTCATAACACACTGTCAACTCCATCAAAGACATCAAGGTGAGCTTATGAGCAGACTCAAGCATGCATCTTTTAAGAAAGAAGTTCTGAATTATAACTCTTGATGTAAACTATGATATCCTGTTAATGAACACAAATCATGATAAACACATGAACATCCTGAATTAAGATGATAAGAACTTTGATTTTTCTCTTCTCCTGATCTCAACACAACCCTTAGTTAACTCATCAAATATAACATGTATGAATCCAATGAATAACCAATGGAAATCTTCACATCTATCATCATAATGAACATCAAAACAATCCATACAACATGATAAGAGCACACCTTTGACTTTATCAAACTTTGTAGCTTATGGAGATACCAATACTGCAGACCATAATCAGAAGTAACAATATCTCATGTAAATCAAATATGAAGATCCAATCACAAAACCAGACATGAACCACCCATATTTAGTTAACTTTGATATTTATGTAACAACAACAATCCTTTACTATGAATAAGCATCATAGGTAGCACATCATGGAATCAATAAATCACTTCTTGATCTTCTCTAGGGGATGTAGGGTAAAACACTAATATGCTCCCCCTATCTCCAAGCTCCTACTTTTTTAGCATTTTGTGAGCTATGCACTGGTTCAGGACTTGCATTTCTTACATTTTGTTTTCTCCTCCAAACTAGTATGGGTTCTTTCTTTTGCTTGTCCAGAGTGCTTACCTTTTTGTTATATCTAACTGATCTTACAGGATTACTCCAGCAATATTATGATGTATGTCCAACTCTGTTGCACCTATAACATAGGATATAATGATGTATGTTTCTTGAATTTCTATAATCATACCTTCCATACATTAAACAGTCTCTTTTCAAGTACCCAACCTTATTGCAGTTATAGAAAACAATACTGTAGTTTTGATTTGACAAACCATAATAACTACAATCTCTAGCTTTATGACCATACTTATGACAGACATAACAAGAACCATGAAATTGAAAATAGTTATACCTGACAGAATGATATTGTCTGGTTGATGAAGATCTTGAAAAACTATTAGTTCTTCTTCTCCCAACATCAGCAATTTTATCCTTTGCTTTCTTCTTATCTTCACCAGAAATAGTAGAATGATAATTAAGATCTATCTTCTATCTAGGAGTCTATCTAACCTTGAAACTCTTCCCATCTACTGTTGCAAACACTATTTCATCTTTAACACTAGAGCTTTCCCCTTTTTCATATTCTAAGCCAAAATGATCCTTGTAGTTTTTCTGACTACTTAATATGCCATCTAAAACATTTTTGCCTTTCACAAACTTCTGTATTTTGACAACATCTAGACTTTTCTTTAGATTGACAACTTCACTTTCAAGTTTCAGACATTCAATTCTACTCACCTCAAGATCAGAATTTGTTACATCCATTATTCTTTTTGCTTCCTCAATTTTAGTCTTTAGATTGATAATCAATTTATTAGACTCATCAACTTGTTTCTTTAAGTTAACAACTTGATTTCTTCCTTCTTCAAACTCTAAGGAAACTTTTGCCAAATCTGAACATACCTTGTCATTTGTATCTTTTTCTTGTTGAAGCTGAAACTTTAATGTCTGGTTCTCTTTTTGGAGATGCTTGTTCATTTCTAGAGCGCATAAAAGTTCTCCTTCAATATCCACTTGATATTCATTTTCATCAAACTCCTATACATCTTCTTCTACAAAGAAATCTCTTTCAGCATCATCAATCTCAACAAAATCATTTTCTTTATCACATTTTGTACCAACATTTAGGGGTGACACATTGCTAAACTTGACCAAGGTAGCTTTTTGCTTGACAACTTTCTTTTCCTTATTTCTTCTACCTTTTCCCACGATACTCCACTATCAGGACCTACCCAAGCTAGTTAGACTTTAAATAGGGAACCTAGCTCTGATACCACTTGTTGGAGTACTCAAGACACTGATAGGGTGGGGTGAATCAATGTCTTATAAAATATACTTGTTTTTTGCAACACCTAATTAACTTTTATCAACTATAAACTTCAATCTTGAATGGTGAAAGCGAGACATTCATTTAAGAATCAAGATGAACTATCAAACCAACTTGTGAGCATGAAAATAGAGAACAACTTTTTGTGAACTATGAAGAATCATTAGAACAATTCATCAAGACAAATAATAGAGGTAGATTGTTACTTCATTGGACAGAGATAAGTATCAAAGTATTACGCTTTAGTACTAATTTACTATGAGCATCATATAACAGTTAAATTATGAAATAATGAACAAAAACTCATAAGCAGAACAAGTAACCATAACACAAAGATTTTCCTAAGCGGAAAACCCTCTGGGGCATTAAAACCACTCAAAAAATGCCTCATTGGCTTATTTAATGAATCTCACTTATTACAGGCCTCATTGGCTACAAAATGCCTCACTAGCAAAGCATCGCTGGCTTACAACATTGCCTCACTGGCATATGACATTGCCTCATTGGCATAAGTCATTTCTTGTCTCACTGACTTGACCGTTCAATACATGTTTCAATCATGAAGAAAAACAAATGTAAAGAGGGAGACTCTGTTTCACTAATCCTTAATCTCTGATCTAATATCAATGATAATGCATTCAGTCATCTATCCTCAACATTACATCAGGTGTAAACACAACCGCACACAATTTCTATTCAAAGCCCTTTTTATACATTTCACAATGTCTTCCTCTTCTCATGAAATAGTTTGAAGAGATAATTGTTTCCATAAAACTGTTTCAGGTAATAACTGAATATTAAACCATAGTTTAGGGTTGAACTATCCCAAGCATAAACCAATGTCATCACTGTTAAGAAATCTGAAAGAATAAACAATGTGTCACTTCTGCCTCAAAGTGTCATTATCATTTGTGTGCCACATAACCATGATTAACAATAAATATTCAAATTGTCCTTATTAGTGAATGATCAAATTGTTCATGCCTACCAAACCTTAACCCATATTGTCAATGTTCAAATAGGTGCCACATAAGCACTGGGTTACTCAAACAAAGTTTAAAACAATACTAATCATTTCACCAATGACTATCAAACAAATGTAACAGTAGTAAATCTTAACAGAAACACTATTAACCCATTTGCAAACTGTACCCATAACCTAAAACAGAAACCCTCGATCAGAAACTCAACTTCATTATTAACTTTCATAATGAAAACCCTTAGGATCTTTCTTAAGCAAATGAAATAAATCATAACCAAGAATACTATTAAGGAGAGATAACACATGAAACTCATGAATGAATCACCAAACCGTGTTGAGCCCTCAAACTATGAGAACAACCATAACTGCCTGAATTCAAAGATTGACTTTGCTATCAATGGCCAGTTCACTTCTAGCTTTGTCACCTTAGTAGGTCAACCATCAAACCTTTGAAAGATACACCTCAAAATGTCATGATAATAGAATCAAACCCTAACATGCGAAGTTGAGGAACCGAATGATGAAAAGAAGTGCTCAAATGAAAAATTCTGAATGCTTTTTGATCCACATAACTAGTGGTGCTAGTCAACCCTAAGGTGGTCAACCATATCATTCCACCTTAAAACCTTTTTGACCTTCCAAAGAAAAAGTGAAACTTGCTCAACAGGTTATACACTTAAAAGTGCCCAATGATAATATTAAAAATAACTTTACATAATAACCTTTATCCTTTAGCAAAATGAAACAAATGTTTCCCTTAAAAATGTTAACTATGTACGGACAAGTAACCATGGTCCTTGTAAAGAGTAATGCTAGGAAATTATGTGCTCAACTTGCAAGAACAACCTTGAAGATAACTTATCAAATTATGCAATTTTTGCCTTAGGTATCTTTTGCAAAATAACATGCTAGCCTTTGAAAACAATATTACACCATGCTAACTGAACCAACCAAGCACCAAACTGAATCATTCTAAACATGATCTTCAAAGATGTCAAACTAAACATGATATGCCATAACACCATAGTATAATACCAATGATATCAACTGAGCAAATCATGCAAATCATGATGATCAAAGCATGAAGCATATCAACTGAACCAAACCAACTGAACCAAACACTGATCAAGATCAAAGGATCCAAGTTTGACATCACTGCCAACAAATCATGTGTCATCCAAAAGGAACCATATGAGTTTGTCACCATAACTGAAACAAGGTGATGCCATAGAACTAAAACAAGATGCCAACTATATGCTCATGTATGTCAAACCATCATATGAATATGAACAAGCTAGGAAATCAAAGTCACCATGTATAGCAACTATACATATACCAAAGTCACCGTCAAATGCCACACTCTCAAGGTACCATAGCCAACCATATCCAATCACCATATCTAATCAAGAGAGATTTTGTCTTTGACATCAAGGACAACAACTGAGGACAACACTTACTTTATCTCTAACTTTTTTCTTTATAAAGAACTTTTACAAGTAAAACACATTACTAGTTAAAATAGTGGAAGTCTTTCATATTGACCATTACTTATTTAATATAAAAAATGTGCTACATTTCCATAACCAAAACAACATGATATTAAGATAAAAGCTGGAACTTCTCTTTTTATCTATACATTAGTTAGGGTTCTATTAATACAAAATTTTGATAATGTTCATTATTTAATTTCTGAAGGCATGCTATCTAAGAATTTCTAACAATAATAAATGAAGTAAAAAATTTCCCATAACCTTGATGAGACATATTACTATAGAATACTTGAAACCACTTTCTGAAAATCTTACTATCTAAAATTCCATTTATAAAGGGCATTGGAAGCTAAGTAGATATAGATAATAAGAAGATGTTAAATTGTTTTCTCACTATAAAAACCAATTATTTTTTTGTTATTTTTTATTAGAACCCCAATTTCTATATATATTTAAATATAAAAATGATATTGAATAAGATATCTAGTGTCATTTCTATTTCACTTGAATGTTTATGGATAGAAACTTTCTTGTCTCTTTCTATTTTATAGGGCTCTTAACAATCAATGCATTCAAAGCCATGGAAATAATGGGAGAAACATAACTATTACAATTAGAGGATGTCAAGCTCATGGATGGAACTTCATAAATAGATACTCTTGATGAGCTAGATGACATGGGAAATTTAGTTGAGAAAAGTCTTGTATTGGCAAAAACATTTATCATTGTGTAGACAATACTATCTAGAAAAAAATTATATATAAAATAATGAAATGAAATAAAATACTGAAATGAAATAAAGTCCATGAAACAATATATAAAGTCCATGACAATACAACCCATGTTCAAAATATAAAGTCCACGAAACAATATATAAAGTCCACAGGAAACAATATATGTATTCCATGAAATAGTTAAATATAGCCCATGAAATAATATAACTCATATCATCTATGTAATCAAGAGACCTCTTGACACCACATGAACTACCCAAATGACCTGAATCACTCTGTAGAAGAGAAAGATTTAGATGAAATAAGATATAGGATGATTAAAAATGATTTAATGACAATTTAATTTATAATTTATCATAAAATTAAATTACCGTGTGAGGCTGGTCTGCATGTTCTGGTGCACCTGGACTTGTCTCTACATGCTTTGAATCAATCTACATGTACAAGAGAAAGAAATTTGAAATTAGTTATAAGAGAATTTTAAAAATGATTTAATTTAATTTAATTTATAATTTATCATACTTCAATTATTATACTATAAGAGGTTGTTGTGCATCCTCTGTTCTAGGACATGTCTCTACATGCTTAGCTACATGACATGTCTCAAGCTATAAAAGAAAAAGAATTTTTAACACATGTCAACATATATATTCTATTGAAATTTACTTTAAGTTCACAATGTATATTTTAATTGACTTTAAATATAATCTAAATTTTAAATTATAACGTATCAGGCTGTCCATCTCCTCTGTCCTCCCGCTCTACATGTGTTGTAGGTGGAATGGCATGAACAAGATAAAATGTGTCACTGACAAGCTCCTACAAGGTCATTTATAACTTAGCACATGTGTACAAATTAGGTTAAAACATATATATTCACTTGTGTAGGTACACAATTTTTGTTTTAATCTATTTAAAAGACCTACATATTACACGTAGACATAGATACTTTTTTCAACAACCTAAAATGCAGTCAACTCCTGATATAAACTTGGATCATCCAAGTGTGCTACAATGCCCATCCTCATTGTTGTGTCAACCTACATAGACATATATTTTTAATATATATTAAATAGTACATGCACATTTTCAAATATAGTGAATTCAAAATAGAAAAATCTAAGTATATATATATAGTTTTTAAAATAATATACATAGAAAAGGGTCATGTGAGATACCCAATGATGGAGGAGAGCTTGAGACACCCTCAGATGGAGGGTTCAACGTGGAAGAACCCTGAACTAGCATAAATATTTAATGTACATGTATAAGACTACAAATTAAAATCAAGTAAATAAAATTATTTAAAATATATTTAAAAAGTCAGTCAAAATACCCCAAATGGGTGCCTGAGATGAACAGATGTCGATGAAAAATTAAATCGATCAATGGTCCCTGTTGCCATCATCTACACCAAACAATTCAATTGTTAAAATATTACAATTTAATTGATCTATATGTTCATTAAAAACACGTGCTTAAAATTGTTATAAATTCAACATATGTGTAACCTATATATATACCTGTGTCGAATGATTAGTGGGATGATCCTCAGTGAATAGATAATCAACAAATGATTCACCCATATCATCATATGTTGCATGTGTAGTTGAAGTTGGTGCAGCTACCTGATAAGGTCCATAACACAAATAATTGCAACTCATACATGTATGTGGCATCAACACATGTGGAGTGCTACTAGGACCACTTCCACCATCAGCTCCTCCATGGTCTCTAACCTGAGCTACCATGTCATAGAAGTCTTCTCATCTAAGCTACCTGAGAGTGCAGTAAATGTGCCTAGTGCAGATACCACCACACGATGCTGGAAGGGCACAGGAATTGCTGTAATAGGAGGGTCAATAAGAGGTTGAGCAAGCATGGGTCATTAGGGATCAACCCATGCCCCCAACCCCAAACTCTATTGTGGCATGCTGCCACCAATACCCTGGAATGATCTAATTTAATCAAAATAGTTGGGTTTTTGATTCATAATAAACTCTACATATAATTTTCTCAAAAAATATAAAGCAACCTCACAATTAGCATGAGGTGGATAATCAAACACCATCTACCACCTGTCCCAAAAATTGGTAGACATTCCTTCATGTCTACACCACCTAATTGATATTCTTTTCTTATTTGCAAGAATAGGTTCATTTGTGATGGGGTGTCTAAAAAATTGCGCTAAATGACCTTTTGTGATTTTAAGATCCAAAATCTCCTTACAGGAGAGGCCATCACCATAAAATTGGCACCTCTCCTCTCTCCATTTCTGGAAGCTATCGAAGTTTGAGTCAATAGACCTCATAGAATCTACAATGTTTTGCATCAAAGTTGCAAAACATACCATGTAAGGTGGCATGAATTGTTCACTATGAATGGAATTCAATTTTTCTTGTATGGAATCCACATTTTCATTAATTATGGCTCGCAAGAGAGCCTGGTCAGTTCCAGGTGGGGGTCCAGGTGGGGGTGGTGGTGGAGATGGTGCCTGTTCAGGTGGTGCATTGAGTATGTCCTCAGCATCAAAGTGAATATCATCCATGATGATATATATAAAAACTATGAACCTGCATATATACATATAAACATACAAACTTGAGTACAAAATTAATTTTCAAGAATCTATATATATAAATTATAAATAAACATATACATGTTGAAAAATTATTAATTATAAATAAACTAGATAAATTATACATATTTAAAGAAATTACAAGAAATATTTAAATTAAACGTACAGATACATGTGCATACAAATTTCAAAATGTAAGATTTATTATAGTGAACTATGTAATTTTAATATATGTATGTATGTACTAAAAATAAACTAAAAACATACATACATAAAATCTAACTAGATGGCCTAAATCTAAGCAATTGAGGAGAGCATTCTTATGAGTAGGAAAACTTTTGAGGATATTTAACATCTAAGATATTTTTGAATCACTAGGAGAGGGGTCTAGTTGTTCCAATCCTTGTGTAGTACAAACTTTTTGGTCTCTAACTAATTCTACAAGACAACACATTTTGATCTTGAAAGTGTGTTGATGATTTTTCTAATATTTAATAGGCGTATGTTCTTCATCATTTGTGCTTATAAGAGTGTTTGTTTATGAAATTCTCTCTATATTTTTTCATGTGGTCCAAAAGTTAGGACTATTTGTTGTACAACTTGGAAGTCCTAGTAGCAATGTTGAGGTATTATTGTAATTTTGATTCTGGATAAATATTGCTATGATCTAATGTTGTATGTGAAAATGGGTATTGTTCCCAATCTAGGCATGAAATTGAGAGAATTGGAAAGACTAAGTTCTAATAAAAAATTGGTGCCTGAGTTAAGTGAAACTAGAGTCTCCTAAAATAGTTTGGTCCCATCTTGGATAATCTAGAGTCTCAAATTGAAGTTGGGATTTTCATTCGAAGCCTAAATTTTGATTCTTGGTGGAAAACTATTTAGATGAGGATCTAGATGAAGTTGTAGGCATGTGTCATAGCTTGTGAGATGTACAATGCAAATACAAAGAAAGATATAGAACTAAATAGTAAATGTAATTTTTTTTAGTTGTTTGTTTTACATACAAGGCATGCACCCTTGAGAAACGTGCATCACTAAGTTATCTACCTATATGTTGCCTATCTGAATTCAATTTTAATTAATTGACAAGCTATGTTATAGATATGTGTATATATAGATTATATAGATTCATGATGTGGATAGGAAGAGCCTCTAGGAAGTTGAACTATTTCCTATGAATGTGGAACCATTTAGTTGTATGACTCCTCATCTCCTAGGTTAGTAGAAGTGTGTAATTGTTTAGTGGTAGTTTATTGATGTTCTAGTGGATGAATTAGCATAACATGAGCCTCAAGGGTGCCACCTAGACCATTGCATCAATTACACTATCTAAAGTTTGAAGAGTGATACTCAAAATGATGCAATAAGAATCCATGTGAATTGGACCTTGCAGTTTGGCTTGGAAGTGTATTGGACAATGTGGAAACCATAGTAGAAGCTACATATTGTTTGGATGAGGTATGGTTATTGCAAGAGTGTTTGATATTATATAGAGTGCCCTATGCCACTGTTGGAGCATGTGTAACACTTGTTGGAGATGGTTGTTTGGTCTTTGTGTTATCACAAGATCATATAAGAGTGCTTTGGTGTACTATATTTACCACTAGAGTGTTTCCACATGTACCACTTTCCACTATAATGGTCTTGGAATTACCATGTCTACCACTATTGGTGAATCATTGTAGATTAGTTTCCTATCCTTATGAAGCAATAGTCATGATTGTATTCAGTCTAAGAAATAGGTGTGGAGCCTTGTCTTCTAGTTGCAACTCAATAAATCATTTGGCTTATTATGGGAGCTCTTACCCTTTCTAACAACTCTATATTAAAGCTTATAACAATTCTATATAAACACGCTTTTTAGTTTCTGACATGTATTTGTTGCAACAAGTTGGTCTTTAGTTGGAGGTGAAGTGAAAAGTTCTAAGATATGCATAGTTGTATCCCATAATCTTGTTTGGACATAATGTGGCATGTATTGAGCATGAATCCACTTCAAGTATTTAGTATCTTTTACTACATATTGATACATCTATGCTATGAGGCTTGGTGTACACACACTAATGACTTTACACATAAGGATGTCTAAGGAGAACATTTTAGACCTCCATTGGCACCACATCATAGACTATCTCCTCTTGAAAAAGACAAATAGCATATATGATAAGTAGCACTAGTGAGTATGACACATATATATACCTTGGGTTTTGCATGTGCTAAACCATCCTAGTTTAGTAGTGATGCAGATGAACCATAGTTGGTAGCTTGAATCTCTCAATAGTATTTGAAGAGATTATATTCTTTATACTTCTATCATTAATTACGAAGTCTATTTGTTCCACTTTCACCCACATTTGTGAATGGAATAGTCACTCTACTTAAACTTCTTTAGGTATGAAGGTTATTACTGCTACAATGTTGACCAGGATGTTGGGATATGTATCAATCATTTCATCTAAGGGTTTGATGTATCATCATATATACTAGATATTTAAATCTTTGAATGAGTGGACTTTTTTTAGCATGAAACTTAGTGTTGGGATCATTGCAACTCTTATGTAGGTATCACACCACTTAGTTATCTTGGATGGTTTGTAACTCTTATTTGAAGGCAGCGTCTTTGTGTTGGTCGATTCCTGTTTGAACTTCTACTTGAACTACTTCCCAATGGTTGTTGCATAGAAATAAGATTCTCCTATCACCTTAACCTTGATCATCAAGTTAGTCTGGATTGTATGGCTAGTCCCAGGCTACTACAATACTTGAGAACTTGATGTTTGTCTGACACAAATGAGCCCAACCTTGCATAGAGCTCATGGAAGGTATCAGGATATGCTTGGATTGAATTGTCATGTCCCTATCATAATTACATGACCATTTCATGTACCAGTCAACATTAACATCCTTAGGCTAATATTTATCCTTGAAGGATTCTAAGAAATGATGCTATGTTCTCTTACATTTCCCTCCATTTTTTATAGTCTTCCTCCCAAAGTGCATGGGCTTGTCAACAGTTCTTAATTGGCAAGGAAAGTTTTAGAAGATAAATATCAACCTTCTCTTTATCTAAGAAGTCATTTATGGAAAAATAAGAATCTAGCAGAATCAATCTAGTTATTTACAACATTAAAATTAATCTTACCCTCAAACAAAGGAACATCAGGGGTTACTTGAAACCTAGGGAGGACTTGATTTCCAAAATATCTCCTATGGAAGGGGAATCATTTCCACATATGAATCCTCATCTCTCAATGGTTGTGGAGTGCAATTATTTATTTGAAGGTGCATAATGAGCTAGTGGGTGACTTGGTATAACATTTTTCTTAGGGACACCACTTCAAAGTTACCACATTAACTCAACTATCTTAAGTTTGTAAAATGATTCTTAGAGTAATGTGGTAATAATTTATGGATTAGACCTGATGGCTTGGTCCAGAGGTATATTAGAGCCTAACAAAATTATGGTAGAAACCATAGAGCATTTGGATTCAAGGTATGTTTATTATAAAAGTGCTTGATCTTATGCAAAGTGTTTTTTCTACTGCTAGAGCATGTGTCACACTTGGTAGATATGGTTTGTTGGTCTCTATGTTACCATGAGCATATAGGGGTGCTTTGGTGTATTGTATCCTATTAAAGTGTTATTACATGTATGGAAAGCAATGAGAATGATATTGGCATTACTGCATGTACAATGTTAGTGAATCCTCCTTGATCAACTTCTTATCCAAAGTGTGGAATTTGGATTTGGGGCTCCTCATGAAACTTGTATGGTGCTTAGATTTAGGTATTCTCATGTAAAATATGGCTTTTGGATTTGGGTAAAAATTTGAATGCTTGTAAAAAGACTTGCTTGTAAATTTGAATGCTTATAAAAATACTTGCTTGTAGTTTTGAGATGATTTGTTGTAATTTTTTATGATAGTTATCTATTCAATAGTGCCTTTAAAATACAATGACATACATTAATATAAGTAAATTTTATAAAAACCAAATATATATATCATCCCAATGGTATATAAATTTTGACAATTTGTTCAAAATCTTTGCTTTCATATGATACAATCTTTTCAAAATTTCAATTGTATTTTACAGCTAAAATGTCTAAATACAGCTATGGCAGCAATTTTTTTATGATATTTATCTATTCAATAGTGCCTTTAAAATACTATGACATACATTAGTATAAGTAAATTTTATAAAAATGAAATATATATATCATCGCAATGCTATATAAATTTTGACAATTTGTTCAAAATGTCTCCTTTCATATGATATGGTATTTTTAAAATTTCAATTGTATTTTATAGCTAAAATGTCTAAAAATAGGTCTGACGAGACAGGTGGAATCTCCTAAGAATGGATAGACAATGGTTTGCCAGCATAAATAGATGGCTGAAGGGTCTTCCCTTGTGGTTCCTGACAATCTGGTGGATACGATTGTTGCTTCTATGGATCTTGCCCTGGTTGGCAAATTTTTCTCTCTTCATCCCAGCATTGAGATGGTCTACAAATGGGTCTCTAATCATTGGTATGTTAAAGGCAGTGTGATTGTCATGGGTGTGGCATGAGGGGTATTCCTTTTTTTCTTTACCAGCAAAGAAGACATGATGGCTATCTTGTCTAGAGGACCATGGCTTTATGGTACACATTCGCTTTCTTTGGGTTTTTCGAAACCAGGGTTTGACCCTAGTACGGATCTTAATAAAACTACCCTGGTTTGGGTACGTCTACCTAGCTTTCCCTTAGAATACTGGGATGAATCTATTTTTAGTTCTATTGCTAATACCTTTGGTAATTTTGTTACCCTAGATAACTCCACACACACCAAATTTTGCTTTGTTTATACAAGATTCTGTGTTAATGTGGAAATCAACAAGACTCTGCCCATGTTCATTGACATTAACTCAAAATTTGGCATCTGGAGGCAGCCCATTTCATATGAGAATTCCACAACTTATTGTTAGAATTGTAAGAGGAAGGGGCATCTCATCTCGCATTGTAAGTTCAAGAAAGATGAGGAAAATATTAATAAGGAAATCAGTATGGAGAATAAGGAGGTGACCTTAGTTAATGTTGAGCACTCAAAAGAAGATTTTGCTCTTAATACCAATTAGGAGAAGGATCGGAACCTTTAATCTCAAGATGTTCCACAACCAACCCTGGAAGAAGGTGAGATTTTGAATCAAGTTAAGAATATTTAGTTAGAGGTTGGTAACCTTGAAAAGCCCTAGATTGAAACTGATAAAGTTAAGGAAACCCATATGGGTTTTGATGGGGTTGAGAATGCACATGTTCAAGTTGAGGAGACCCAGTTAGGGAATGATAGAGTTAAGGGGACCTAGATGGGATTTGACAAAGTTGAGGAGACCCAAATGGGTTTTGACAATTCTGAGGAGACCCAAATAAGAATTGACAAAGTTAAGGAAAGCCATATGAGATTTGAAAAAGAGGTAGAGTCATGGATGGGTTTTGACAAAATTAAGGAGACCCAGTTGGGGTTTGATAGAGTGGTGGAGACTCAGGATGATGAGGTAAAGTTTGTGACCTTACAGTCTTTAGTCCAAATAAAGTCTCACCCTTCTCCAGGGAAACTCAATTTGGGTTTTCTCAAAGGAGGGTTATTTCCTCCTTCTCCAAAGAAGCATTCTAATCATTCTATAGCTTCTCTGGGTGTAGCTACTACTTCATTGAGTGACCATGAAGAGTGGACATCTCAAAAGAAAAAGAGCCGCAAACCAAAAAGACTGTTGATGTTGGTTTAGATTTTTTGAAGGGTAGACCTTCATTGAGAGAAACTAGGCAAAGAGAAGTAGCTAGGGAGATTGCTAGTGGAAAGCAGAAGACACTGGAGAATCACCCTAGAAAATTATTTAAATGAAAGTCCTTTCATGGAATATGAGGGGACTTAATAACCCCTCAAAACAATTTGAGGTCAAAAACTACATTTTTTATCACAAAGTGGATATCCTTTTACTTCAGGAAGTTAAAATGTTTGAAGAAGGTTTCAATCTGATTGCTGATAGAATTTGGCCTAATGCTTCCTTCTGCATAAGCCCTGTTGTTGGTGCATCTGGGGGAATTGTGACTATGTGGAATGCTTCAAAATTTCAAGGTAAACTTTCTTTCTTCAACAAAAATTGCTTGGTGCTTGAATTCTCTTTGCCTTCCTTTAGATGGAGTCTGGTTAATGTTTATGCCCCTAACACTAGGGTCTTAAGGAAAAATCTTTGGGAGGATTTGGCTAATCAACTCTCTTCTTATCCTAATTCGTATTGGATGCTGGCAGGTGAATTTAATACCACTCTTTATCCTTTTGAAAAGACTGGGTGAATTTTGGACTACTCTGCTAGTATGTTGGACTTTGCTGATTTGATAAATACTTTTGGGCTTATTGATATTGATTTGATGAACCAAAATTTCACTTGGACAAATAGGAGGAAAGGGGACCAAATGATTCAAGTGAAGCTTGACTGATTTCTTATTTCCAATAATTGGCCAAACATTGCCTCAAATTGGATGCTCTGCCTAGGACTGTTTCTGATCACAATCCTCTCATTCTGGAATGGGCTAATCAGAAGAGAAGAGGTCCTTTTCCTTTTAGATTTGAGGCTATGTGGATTAAACATCATGATTTTAGGAATCTTCTTTCTAGATGGTGGCAACTTCAGGTTGTGGGCACTCCTATGTTCAGACTTTTTAAAAAGTTGATGCATGTCAAGAAAGAAGTTTATGGTTGGAACAAATATAGTTTTGGAAACATTTTTCTCAGAAAAAGATTTTATCCAATAAGCTAGCAGATATTCAATATAATATTGCTCAAGGAGATACTTCTTATATTTCTTTCCAATTTGAAAAAGACTTAATTAGAGATTGGAAGAATTTAATGGATAGAGAAGAGCTATTCTGGAAGCAAAAATCTAGAGTTCAATGGCTTAAAGAAGGTGACCGCAATACTGCTTTCTTTCATGTTTCTACTTTAAAGCATAGAAAATCTAACTCTATTTCTAGAATAATATTGGAGGATGGTAGTATGATTACTGATGATGAGGAGATTGGAGATCATGATGTCAACTTCTTTCATAATTTGATGTCTGAATAGGGATTGAGTGCTGATAACTCACAGGTTGTGAATAAGCTTTTGAATAATATCCCTTCTCTAATTTCTGAGGAAGATAATGCTAATATTTTAAATCCTATTTCTGAGGAAGAGGTTTGTACAGTGGTCTTTTCTATGGGCCCTTTCAAAGCTTCAGGGCCGTATGGTTTTCCCCCCATTTTCTTCCAAGAATTTTGGGACATTATAAGATATGATGTCAGTGCTACTGTCAAAGATTTTTTTAGAACTGGTAAACTTCTACAACAACTCAATAATACCTTTATTTCCCTTGTTCCTAATAAGCCCAACTCAGAGATGCTAGCTGACTTCAGGCTTATTAGCCTTTGCAATACCATTTACAAAATTTGTACCAAGCTTCTGGTGGTCAGAATCCAACCTCTTCTTGATAAAATCATATCTCCCTCACAAAAGGGTTTTGTTCCAGGGAGACAGATCTTAGATGCTGGGATTACTACTCATGAAACTATTCACTCAATGGATAAGAGTCATATCCCAGGTATGGTTTTCAAACTTGATATCTCTAAAGCTTATGATAGGGTGTCATGGCAATTTTTATTTAAAATCATTCAGAAGCTTGGGTTCAATGATAAGGTTTCTCTTCTCATTAAGGAAGTTGTTACTACTGCTAAATACTTAGTCCTTGTTAATGGAGTTCCAAGGGGTTTATTTTCTCCTTCTAGGGGAATAAGACAGGGAGATTCTTTGTCCCCCTATCTTTTTATTATGATAGTTGAATCTCTTGGTAAATCTATTTACAACAAGATCAACTCTAAAGATTTAACTGGGATTAAACCTACCTCTTCTCTGTCTCCTATGCCTATCCAGCATTTTGTTGATGATACCATTCTTTTTAGCATCTCCTCTATTTTAGAAGCCTCTAGATGGAAATCTTTATTGAATGATTATGCTATGGCTTCTGGTCAGCATATTAATTTTCAAAAAAGCAATGTGTTCTTTTTCAATACTCCAAGGGATCTCCAAAGAAAAATTATCAATATCCTTGGTTGTGTGGCTACTGACCTTCCTTCAGTCTATCTTGGTCTCCCTTTGACTACTAAGGAAGTTTCTCTAGGTTTTTGGCATAATACTCTTGAAAGAACTCAAAAGAAATTGTTGGGATGGAAAGGAAAACTTTTAAGTAGTGCGGGAAAATTACAGCTTCTGAGGGTCTCTCTTTAGGGTATACCTACCTACTTTTTATCCTTATTTAAAATACCCAGATATTTGGTTGATAAACTAGAGCAAATTCAGAGAACTTTCTTGTGGATTGGAACTGAAGAAAAAAATGTAATTTCTTTGGTCAAATGGAATAAAGTCTGCCTTCCTAAGTCTCATGGTGGGCTTAACATTAGAACCATTCAAAATATGAATAAGGCTTTGTTGTCCAAGATTATTTGGAATTTCTTAAATAGGGATACTAACTGGGGTCTTATTATAAAGGCTAAATACTTAAGGGACATTGACATACATTCTTTCCTTAATCAAGAAGGCCTTCCTCAAGGATCTGTTATTTGGAATAAAATTATTAAATCCAGAAGTCTTATCAACAAGGGTATCAAATGGAAACTTGGTGATGGATCTCTTATAAATTTTTGGGAAGATCCTTGGTTAGGTGATGGTCCTCTTTCTAAATAGATGGGCAATGAAGTTATTAGTGTTCTTGCCAAATAATTTTTTGGCAACAAAGTTAGTCATTATATTCATCAAGATCAAGGGGTTAAAAGTTGAAAAAATCTGTTAGAGTATTGTACCAATAATCTAAATCTCCTTCACAGGGCTAATAAAATACAACAAATTCTTCTTAATACCAGGATTCCTTTTTTCTCTAGAAATGATCAACTTTTTTGGTCTACTGACAAAAAGGGGTTTTTTTTAGTCAAATTAGCTTACCATTTGCTGATCGAGGAGGAATTTAAGGATGATGTCTGGAGGAAGGTCTGGAATTGTAAACTCCTTCCAAAGGTAAACTTTTTCTGGTGGACTATTGTTCATAATAAGATTTTGACTCAGGACAGTCTTCAACAAAGGGGTATGCCACTGGTTAATAGATGTGTTATGTGCTTGAAAGAAGAAGAATCAATTTCTCATCTTATATTGCATTGTGAATTTGCACCTGAGATATGGAGTAAAGTCTTTTTGAATTTTGGTTTAGAATGGGTCTGTAATAAGGAAATAAAAGATCTCATTCTTAATTGGATCCCTCCTCTACCCCATCCATGGCTAGTAGAATTATGAACTCAAGATCTTCCTTTTGCTACTTGGTTCCTTTGGAAAGAAAGAAATAATAGAATTTTTAGAGAAACTGTTCAAAATTCTTCACAGGTTTTCTACTCTTTTTCTAAAGCTCTCCTGGAGAATGTTTCTAATTCTATCATCAAAATTGCTGACAAACCTCTTACTCAACATGAAGTCCTTGTGGCTTCCGACTGGGGGATTGTGAATCAAATTCCATCTTTTGATGATTCTAAATGCATTAAAAGATTAAACACTATTTGGACTCCCCCTGACCCAGGTTGGTTCAAATTGAATTTTGCTGGAGCTACTAAGTCAAATGGAAAGGCTAGTGGTGGAGGAATTATAAGGAATGACGTGGGAGCTTTAATTGCTTCTTATGCTGGAGGAATTGGTAACCAGAATAATAACTTTACTGAAGCCTCTTCTCTTTTATGGGGTCTCAAGTTGGCTATATCACTTGGTATCCGCCAGCTTCATGTTCAAGGTGATTCCAAAATTATTATTGAGGTTGTGTCTAAAGCCTCGGAGTGTGGTTGGCAACTTAAGGATATAGTGTTTGATATTCAAACTCTTCCACAAGCTATTCCTGTCATTTCCTTCTCTCATTTTTTTAGAGAGGGCAACACTGTTGCTAACGTCCTAGTAAATTTTGGTTAGCAATTTCAAAACTGGCATTGTTGGTGCCAAGTCCATAATATCCCACGTCAGAATAGGGATATCATTGAAAAAGAACAAGTTACTATATGATGATTACTCATCATTTCACTTGGCTTATCTAAATGGCTAGTTCTTTAATTCAGGGCATGCTGATTAGACACTCTATAATGATGAGAGTGAGATTAGATAGATTTGCATGCATGTGAAGGATAGTTGATTAATAAGGAAAGATTATGTAAGGACCTCAGGGTATTGTCATAATGATTTCCCTAATTCTGATCGTATCCTCTTTACCTTTCATACTCATTGCACTGTGATCAAAGTTTCTCAATTTTCCCATAGCATTGATAGAAGTTTTATGGATAATAACTCTGCCTATCCCTTCTCCATGCTCATTCAGTTTCACTGGTTTTTCATCATGGGTTGCGACAGAATTATAAATGAACCTAACAACTATGGAGAATTTAAAGAGAATGCCTTGGTATGGCATTACTGTAAAGAAGGAGGAGTCACCCCATTCCTTGAATGTTTGAATGGACATGATGAAAACCTATCTATTCAATTTGCTCAGTTGTGGGATAATCACAAGGTGCAAATTGGGAATGTCAGTTTTGGTTTTAGAGAATGAAATTTCTATGGCTACAGGTATTTCTCCAAAAGGTACAAAGATACAGAAAAAGTCTAGGGTTTCAGATGCTCAGAATCAGAAATTGTTTCTTGGTGAAGGTGAGGAGTTGGCGCCTTACCAGGGTGGTTTTGAGAGAGCCCATCTTCCTGAACTGTGGGCTGACATGTGCTATATGGTGATGAAGTATTTTACCCTTGAGGGTTGTTTTACTAGATTTTATCACTATCATCTCCCCTTGTTGAATCATTTTAGAAGGAATGCCACTATTAGTTTTCCTTTTTACTTGCTTTCTTCTCTTGAGCACTCTGTTCAACATGTTAAGAAGACTCTACTAAAGAAGCCTGGTGAAATGCATATTCCCTTACATCAAGGGCTCATTCATAGATTATACCAGTTTCACTTAGCTCTATCTCATCCTTCTTCTCTTTAGGCCTCTGGTTAGGATACCCCTACTGACTTGGTGAAAACTAGTCTTGCTACTCCTAAATGGCTTATTGAAGGTGATCCTTGTTCTGGGACTTCTAAGTCTATTACCAAAAATGTTCAAAACCCTCCCTCTAGATTCAAATTGAGATCTAAGAGATGTCTTTCAGATGTTGATAGAGAGTCTAACCTTTTGAAAGAACATATTGGGGTTTCTGGGACCTAGAGTGAGCAGAATCAGGGTAGGGAGGGACCCTCACAAAATTTCAAAAAAGTTAAACTGGAAGGTAAATTTGTTGTTAGGCGGTCTAGTCACATTGCTGGCAAACAGACTCCCAAGCTGAAGCTGATTGACTATTCTGAATACAATTCTGAAACATCTACCCATGAGGAAGAAGATCTTAAAGATTTCAGCGATGTTTAGAAGATTGCTATTGAAGATTCTGGTGGTGAGGAAGAAATTGATGGGCAGGACATTCCTATGGAAACCTTTGATACTGAAGATAATATAGGGGTTCATAATTATGTCCCCATTGGTGACTATGTGGATGTGGGAGATATTTCTACTTAGGTGGAGGTGGCTGATACTATTGATAACACTGGGAAGGATGGCCACTCTATTCCCTTTGTTGTTTATGTTGATCCTGATCTATTTTAAGAGGAAGGTAATAATGCTCAAGATGGTAGGGAGGAAGACAATATTGAGGAATTAAATGGTGCTGATGATTTGTCTCAGCTAAAGGAGTGGGTGGAGTTCCTAGAAAAAAGAGTCTTTTCTCTTGGTAATTTCATTACTAGCATGTTATGCAGGACTGCTATGGCTAATATCTCTCTACTGAGGGAAGATGAAGTTCTTATTCATGGTACTGATAATGACAGGGTTAAAGAATTTGACAAAATACTGGAGTTTCTTTCTAAGGGAGAGGAGGACATCCCTTCCTAGTCTTTCTATGCTTTCTATTAGTTGGCTTTTTGTTGTTAGTATATTTTTGTTGTAATTCAGCTGTATGTAGGCTAACAGTGGTGGTTCCAGCTCATTTTGTTTTCTGAGCCTTTTTTGCCCTTGTTGGGTTATGTTTTGTAAGGGATCAGCCCCTAGTTTTCTACTTTATAATATTAAAAAAAATAGAAAAAAATTGAAAAGCAAACTATAGAGGAGGAAAAACAAAAAAAGGTGGAAAAATCTACTCACCTGAGCTTTCGACGGCTGGAAATGTAGGGGTTACACTCAGGATCTCATTCTAGATTTTGCACTATTGTTGGAGAAAATGAGGTTTAAAGCAATTTTTTAAAAAATTGATACTTTTCATAAACATGATCTCATTTCTTGGTGCTAGGTTCAGGATCCTATTGCAAAATGGGATCCCATCCTAGATTTTAGGCTTGGGATCCTGATCCATAACAGGATCCCATTTTGAAGAAATAGGATCCCATTTTTGTTTACCTGATTTCAAATTTTTTTCTAACTCTAAAACTTCCACCTTTAGTGGACTCATCTTTGTGCATTTACCTTGCCTAGTTTCTTTTGTAGGATCATTTTAGCACTTGCACTAGCCTTTTTTATTCCCATGGTTCTTAGGCCTTGTTCCCTATGTTGTCCTTTTGTCATATTTTGTTGCCACTTTTGTGTTATCCCTATGATGTTCTAGTGTCTCATTATTTTGATCCCAAACTATCCAAACCCTAGCACTTCATGTGGACATCTGCATGACATGCTAGTGTCCCATGATAGTTTCTTGTTTAGTGGTTGTTTTATAGAATTTCACCACTTGTCACTTTCCAATCTAGTGGTAATGGCTCAGGACAAATCCAAACAGCTCTTCAACCCCTTCCTCTCTCTCCTCTCTTTTTGAACCTATCTTTTCACTCTTAGATCTCTCTTGGAACTTTCTTGTACTCTCAAGCTCTACGAATTTCTACAACATTCTCCTTTAGCTCTCCTATTCTCTTGGCTTCCTCAAGCCTCTACAAGTGATATTGTTCTTGTTTCATTACAAGCATTTATTTTTTTGTGCCCCTAAGCACCTTGGGATATTCACATGCTTCAATCATCCATTTTAGTCACTGTTCTTATTTCTAGATGCACTTAGATTAAGAACACACACTATTTTCTATTTGTCAATCTTGAATGTTATGGAGGTACAAATACCAAAGTAAGGTTTGAACTAAAGGCAAATCCCCAAATAGCCCCAATATTTTTTCATGTTCTTTCTAGCTACAAGGTTCTTTGTGAGAAGATATCTAGCTTCACGGGGTTTGGTGATCTCATCCTTCTCTCTTTCTTTGTCGTTTCTTTATTCTTTTTAAATAACTTAGTTAAATATTTATGATTTTTTATTTTTGTTATTATTTGGTATCTTGATAGTGTGTTTTCTTATTCTGGTTTTGTAGATTTTGGTGAACTACTAGACTTTTACATTTCTGGGCTATATGGATGATAACACTTAGTGTGGGTGTCCATGTGACATGCTGACATCCTAGATAGTGAGCTTGATTTTTTGGTTCCAAGTCCTTTTATTTTGACAATTGACAATTCAAAATTTAATTTTTCAATATGTAATTCACTTTTCTATAAATTGGCACATTTCTATCCCAGCTCATATGAATGTAATGTAAAAGTTAGCAGTATCTTAATTTTTATATTACACTATCTAGTAGAGGTCTACATTAGAGATGATAGAGAAAAACATTACATGATACATGACTAGCAATTAAAACATTTTAGCTTATCTGCCACAATAATAAGAAAAAAATAACACCAAAATGGAAGAAATATTAATTCCAACAATAAGGCATAAAATGAGCTCAATTTTAGTAATAAATCAAGTGTGACCATCATAGTCACAAGATACCATATATAAAAATTTGGTTACTAGACTACTCATAAGATTATAAATCAATTTTAATCATTCTAGATAATTAGAGAATTCATTAACAACCTAAAGAAAGTATCAAATTTTAGAATGTACACTTTACATACACTATGTGACTAATTCTAGTCACAAGCAAGGGAGTAAAATGCTGCACTAAACCTAGATTTCCAAAATGCATGATGAGTAAAAGAACATGCTTAAACAACACTAAGAAAGTGAGTCTTCTAAGACTCCAATCATGTCATAAAGCATGAGATAATAATTTTAACTTATCCATACTAAGCATAATTCAATTTGTCAAGCAATGAAAGCTTCATCACACCACAACCACATCATAATGTAGTAGGATTATTACAAGGTTTTCTATGACCTCTATCCAAGGCATCCACTAGAATTTACCTTTCTGCACATGTGGCATTTCATTAAAATATCTTATTAAAGGGAATTACAATGTAGTTACGCAAAATGTCATATTATGGAAATCATTTTACAATCCAAGATTAAGGTAGGACAAAATTTGACTCACAACCCAAGGAAACTCAACACATCCACACACATCATGGAGGAATGAACATTCAACATCATGCTAGAATTCAACAATCATATGGGTAATGCATCAATGCAACATTTAGATTTAGTATGAAATAGTGGAACATGAGGAAAAGAATCTTGTTGGGACTTAAGCTCTTTACCTAACATTCTATTTTATCAAGGCCAAAACATATCTATCACATGGTGATAAGTTCATCTATAATTAAATGCACACATAACAAGAATCATAAAATCTAACATACTTTATAGGGAATGAAAATGTAATTTTGGACTATAATCCAAAACAACCCTTGAATACGTCTTTCAATGCATAGTTCCCTTTTACAATATAATATTTACACTATGAAATAGGAAAAAACACAACTTAGAGTCACAAAATGCAAGATTCACTAATTCTTTCATTATCTCTACATAATATTCTTCACAATTTCCATGCATATAACCCAATTTGTTTAGTTTTTTAAATTGTCACAAAATAATAATACATGTAGGTTCTCACATAAACCCTAAGGAAGAATGTAATTTAGGGACCTAAGTCATTACCCAAATGATCTATTCAAAAAATTCAACATCTTCTTTCATGCACAAGCATAACCAATTTACAAATAATGATATACAATAATAGTAGATGGAAATAATGATTCCAAAATATGAAAAAGATCACCCACGTTGACATGTGGAAAAAATGAAGGTAGATACCTCACCACTTATGTGGGTGGATCACAAATCTATAACATAGTATACATGAACATAATTACAATGTTTCATAAGATGAAGAAACCATGATAATATATCATGATTTCAACATAACAAGCCATGCCATTACCCTCACAAGATGAAGTGTGAAAACTTCCTAAATGATACCATAAGATTATTACAATTAAAGGTTCTCATCCTAGACATGGTGAGAAGGTGTTGTTGTACCTCATCATTTAATCTATTTTCAGATGTCAATAATCCAGGGGCTGTGTCCTCAGCTATCTGCAACTAGGGATTCTATAGTTACCAGTTTTCCTAACTAATCTTAATAGCTTCTACTCATTTTAAATGATTGATCTGTCTACTTACTAAATGAATTTAAGGAATGCTGAAAATAGGACTAAATAGGAGTTTTACTCAAAGCAATCTTAAAAACAGTAACATGCATCTATCTATCAAAATCAGTAAATACTTTTCATAACAAAAAGCTGAAGTAATAAAATAGTGGTACTAGCCACCTGCCTTGGTGGTGAGAGTGGGCCCTTGCTCCACACCCTTAGGGCTGAAGGCTACAGTAGAAAATTAGCACAAGAGAAGATCACAACTAGATCCAATCCAATTCATTCACTTTGCATTCATGAAAAATATTGCTATCACAGAACTAAGATTACCGAGAATCAGAATAATTCAATCATTGTATACTTTTTTCTGCTATTTCTACAAGTATATATCAAAAAGAGTGATGACCTATCACTTATCTTCTCTAATAGTTCCTCTATGAGATAACATCCATCTCTTTATTGCACTAGCTGTCTAATTATGAAAAATAATCATGCAAATAAAAGAAGACTGAGTGGAATAGAAGTCCACTCCGAATTCTAAGTTTGAGTCTTAATACATTTGGGCAGTGAGGCCCTGAAAATGTGGATATTGAATCAGTTCCATCCGTAACTCATGCAAAAACTTTATAAAGATAAAAACTCAAGTAGTTTAACTAAAGATGACCCTTCACCACTCATGTGATGATTTGAGTGAAATGAGGGGTATTAAGATCACTGCTAAGAGTGCCTGATTGGTAGCTTATACTAGAAATATGCCCTACTCTCAGGAGGTGCTGGAGATATATGTTCCTGTCTGCAGCTCTGGAGATATATTTGTAGCTCCGAAGATATATGTAGCTCTAGAGATAGCTGTAGCTTTCTTTGTTCAGCTCCAGAGATATGTTTGTAGCTCTAGAGATATCTGTAGCTTTCTTTGTTCAGCTCCAGAGATGTTCCAGACTCCCACAGAGCTCTGGAGAGGCTTTCCTCATTTCTTCAAAACTTCAGGTGTCATGGTACTTTGGTATTGTCTCCGGAGATCATTGAAGACTATCTTTGGAGATGCACAAAATTGATGTTCTTGGTATCTACACCTATTGATTCAACAAGAGAGAAGTTTCTATATTTTTCCATCAATTCCATGCACATTAGTCACTCAATCAGAAATTATAATCTTAAGTAATCTATCTCAATTAATCATTAAATAGAATGATCTTGCTAGCTTATTTGGGTGCAGTCATTAGGAAAGATGGAATTAGGAAGGAGAAAAAGAGAGGTAAAAAGATGTATTTCATGGGTGCAACTTGGCACTCATGACATGGATGGATCATAACCTACATTAGAGGCTACAATAGTATATAACTATACTCTTATTATAATGGTCTCAAGGACCTAATTTACAATGATTACATAATTACAAAAAAAAGAGATACAAGAAGCATAATACCATGAGAGTCCAACACTCTCTCCAATGATCATCCTTGAAGTCCATCTCATCCCAATAGTGGTTTAACATAACCCAACCATGTGCAATCGTTAGATCCACCCCAACATATTAGGAGATAGTCAAATTGGTACCAATCAAACTCATAAAAATAAGGAGATATGGGAACATGCATGCCAATCTAATTATATAATCAGCATATGTAGTAACACATGCCAATCAATACATATGAGAGTATATGTAGTACACACACATACACAAGAATAAGTGTCCCTCAAACCATCAATGCACATAGATCAATATATTTAAAGGAAATCCAACATGCATTCACAAAGTTTAGCACACCATCAATGCATGTAATTTAACATTAATTAATAAATTCCAACAACATACATGTATGATGGTACCAAAATCCCCCATCATGCATGTAGAGGTCTCAACATATGTTCAATACAAAATCCAATGATATAATAGGATGAGGATCTTATAAGTAAGCCAAGGAGTGTCAATACAATAGACTAATGGCCATGTAGAAGATTCAGTAGAAATACTACCTTACATGAGGTATTAAATTACAATCACCAACATCCATGAGTTGTGACCTGTCCTATACATCCAAGTCTACTTCCTTACTAGGCATTTGAAACATGGTGTTGATATCTTATTTAAGCATGTGGTTTTATTATCCCCAACTTAATTTAATGTATCACATAGTTAAACTATAAAAAAGCTATATTTCATGAATCCCTTTTGAATCTATGCAATCTAAGAGCCACACCATAGACTTAGGATTGTCTAGGATCACCTACAATCAAAACAACCTTCCACAACAATAGAGAAGTAACACAAATGTTATATTTCTAGAGAATGATAATGATGCATACAAGATATACTATACACAATATTCACAAGATCTACAATGTATCAACCATAATGTATAATGAGAGCCCTTGCTTATATAAGCAATGTTGAGACATAGGACAACATGTGATCATGAAAAGTGTTTTAATCCTATAACATGAGACACAAATATTAAATTCCCTAATTAAAATTAACTAGACAAGTTTGAATAGGACCTAATGTGGAACTAGTTAGGTAAAACACCCCATTCACACCAACACCGTCCCTTAAGTACAACTTAGGGAGAAGTAAATAAATGTAAAAATACAAATATGGGTCCTATCTACAAGGTCATGTTAGGTACCTATGAACAAAATATATCTTACAAACAAAGTAAAGGAGAAAAAATCGTAGGAAAAAAGCCCCTTTCTTAAATAGAGAAAACATGCAAACAAACATGTACAAGTGATGGAGTGATGGAAGAAGGACTCAACAACAAGACTCCCCAGTGAATAAATCCATCAAGAATATACAATGAATAGTCCCCTCATAAGAGGGAAATAATGAGACTATGAATGCCCCCATAAAGAAGTATCTCCTATGCTAATGATGAATGCTCGAAGATAGAAAACTATCCACTTCTTGCAAACATAATTTCTCCCTTTGGGAAGAAACAAATCCACTAGTGTATGTAGAAGAAACTCCAACTCTAATACAAGATGTGAGGGAAGATGTCCCATGAAAACTGGTGTCTCTAAAAGCTACTCAAATTTCCCTTTGTCATAATCAATACATGCCACAAAATTAGGAGCACAAATCATAACCAAAGAGTGTGACAATCCAAAAAAATATGAAAATTCATGATCAACAATCTCCAAAGACAAATATGGTGTGATAACAACCATACCATAACTATCATCAAAGAGGAATGGCTATCCTCAAGTGTGTCCTCCAAATTTGCAAGACAAGAATCACAAAATAAATCTGCAATACCTATCAAAAGATCATCCAACAAAGCTAAATATTAACTTGACAAGATGAGTATTGCCAAATCAAATCACTAAACTGTAAAGAAGCAGGAACAAGGAAACTCTCAAGTAATGAATCCTTCCTAACAATCAATGAAGGTGAAGGATCAACAATTGTCTCTATAGTAGGAGAAGGAGAAGATGACTCGTCATCCTTATTGTCTAATTGTGCAAGGTCTTTCGAAGAAGCAAACTCCTTATTTATATCATAGACATATGGTATAGTGTCTAATTCATCAAGAGGTACAAGACAATCTAAAACAAGATCATGTGGTAATGGCTAAATATTAGGACCACAATATATCTCCCAAATTTTGGTCTATATAGCATGAGGACACTCAATGCACGAAAGGGAACATAAAGTGTAAAAATCAATATGGAACCCAATCACTCCTAAATTATGATCATTCTTGGAATTCCACACAAACTTCTTCCAAAATGTACCTAGTCAATGAACAAGACCTTTAAGATGTGGAAAAAGATGAAACCAATGCAAGTGTTTGAAAATACCATCTCTCCATTGCTTATAGTTCCCCCTTTACAAGATGATTATAGAATGATGAAATGAAAAATCCATAATGAAATAAGATAGATCTCTAAATTACATAGACATTAAACCTTCAACTCAAACTGTGAACTCCCCAATAATTTATCAATACTATAATTAAATACCCCCTAAGCAAAAAAAACTAGTAGTTTTAACAAATTTTCCAAGAAATGAGCGTAAGTATGCAAAATATGATCATTCTTGGGATTCCACACAAACTTCTTCCAAAATGTACCTATTCAAGGAACAAGAGCTTTTAGATGTGGAAAAAGATGAAGCCAATGCAAGTGTTTGAAAATACCATCTCTCCATTGCTTATAGTTCCCCCTTTACAAGATGATTATAGAAGGATGAAATGAAAAACCCATAATGAACGAAGATATATCTCTAAATTACATAGACATTAAACCTTCAACTAAAACTATGAGCTCCCCAATAATTTATCAATACTAAAACTAAAGCCCCCCTAAGCAAAAACAACTATCAGTTTCAACAAATTTTCTTAGAAATGAGCGTATGTATGCAAAATGACCTCAAACTAAAATTTTGAAATATTACAAAGAATCTAGAAAAATAACATGAGTGTATCTATATTGCTCATAAATACCTTTCCAATTCCTATAAGGAATCTAAAATTGGATAACATGGGTGCAAGATATGGCTTGTAGAAGAAAATATGCAAAAATGGGCTTCAAACAAAAAAATTGAGCACCTATAGAAAAATCAAGAAAAGAGAACTATACCACTATGAAGTGCTTCAAACTAGCCTTTTGACACCTATTCATTTTCAAAATTTTGATATCGTAGAAAACAGTTATGGCTCTTTGAAAAAAATATCCCTATTAGGGCATGAAAATGGGCCTAGAGGCCATTTTGGGTGGCCAGCAAGTAGTTTAGTGGTGGCGCTTTGGTAGTGCCACTCGCTAAGTAGGGTTGAGATCAAAAAATTGGTCATTGAGGGTGGTGAAGTGGTGACAATTAGGCTATATACAATGGCAGAGTAGTCTCATGTGGAAATTCCCGTACAACATGCTAGGACAAGCCCCTTTGGGCTGGGTGGAATTGAGGGCTCTAAGCCCCCAACAAGCTCTAGCCCTTGTTTAGTACCCTCAAGTTGGTTTCCTTAACTGCTAGGCAAAATATTTGTTTTGGTTTAGAAGAGGAAGAGGTGACATGGATGAAGTCATCAAGGGCTTCCTGAAGCATATCAAAGTCTTCACTACTAAAAGAATTAGTTTCTTGCATGCTACTAATGACAAAGTTTGTGACCATTTTGTATTTATTCCACTTTTATGAGCAGATCTCCCATTTCATTTAAATTTTTATTCTCTGCTACCTTCTCCCCTTTTAGCTCGCTCAGGCTTGTCCTTTGTTGGTGACTTGTATTAATTACCCTTCTCTTTCCTCTCAATTCTGTCATCTGCACTCCCCACTTCCACCCTTCATTGACCATGAAATCCATCATCAAGAATCATTAGGTTCACCTCCAATCCCAGATATGGGAACCACTGGAGGTTGTTGGCATATGTAATTTCTCCCGACAATTGTAATTAATTAATTAAATGAGAAAATGACAAAAGACAAAAAGATAAAAGAGGGAAAAGTCTAGAAAGAAATAATGTTCTAGGATGGAATCTTCTAAAGGAAGTTTCCAGAAATAGGTTGTTTCTAGATGGGGAATGGAAGAGCCTAGATAGGCAATGTCATGAGTAGCCCTTTATAAAGAGGCACGATGTAATAGTGTTCAAGCAAGCAAGTCAAGTGTAATGATTAAATGATCATGTCAATGTAGTAGCATTTAGAGTATGTAATGTAATCATGTGTTGAGTTAATGGATTAAGGTGCAGCAGCACACATTTGAGCAATATTGTGTTTATGTCTATGTTTATGTGTTTGATATTTGTTTTTTTATGTGTCTTGTGGATTTGTTATCCACCACCATCATAGTGGTATCAGAGCCAGGTTGATCAAAGGATTCATAGGTGTGTCATTATTTATAGATTGATCATGGGAGAACTGTGCAAGGTTATCAGAGATATGTTAGTTTGTGTTCTGTGTTGTTTCAGGTTGACCCTGTGAAGAGAGCTAGCGTTTACAAAAGTTGTGTGAAAAGAGAGGAGACAAAAGTCAGATTGTGTTTATAGATTGATTTGTGAAGATTGAGATTGTGAGATCAAGAGGTAGCTGTAAAAATCATTGAGGGAACAGAAAGAAGGTGATCTTGTAGATGAAAGTTTTAAAGGAAGTGAAGATTTTTTAAAAGCCACAGCTTTGAGAGAAATCACTGTGCCACCATAGAAGTCGGATCGCTACTGGAGGTCAAATAAAGAATCGCAAAAAAATATAAGTTGTAAGTATCTTGATGAACCATCCAAATCAATTTCTAAGATGCCAAATGCAAATTCATTTTGTCTGCAAGGGTTTAGCCGTGAATTTTTAGAGAAATAAATTGCCTCTGTTTGGATTTGTGAGTTTGTAAGATGCTGATAGGAAGGAAAACGTGATATCCAGCAATGAGACAAAAGTGAGAGATCACTTAATATTTATTTCTCTGTTTAGACACAGACACGCCTAAAAGTAGCCACTCAGCTTTGATGCCAAAATGGAAGTGTAGCTGCCAAAGTGAATTCTTAATGAATGCTTAAATCACCGATTTTGTTGAAGTTAAATTGCTGATTTGAAGAACAGAACAGATCGCTGGTCGTGTCAGGCATAAGAGAATAAGAGGTGTAGCAAAGAATATTGAAGCTTTGGTGGAATACTGGAATATCATATGCAAAATCATAAAGGCCACGATGTTTTATTGAGACACCAAACAAAAAGGAGATCTCAAGAGATTAATCGTTGTATTGCTGAAAATGAGCCGCCACCAACAGTGAAGGAACCGGAAATAAAAATCCACATCAAACTCTGCTGCCATAAAAAAGTAATCCACAAATTGTTAGGGTTTGTGTATGGCAGGAAAAGTAGTTGTAGGATGTGAAAAAGAGAAGTCACCAGATGTCGATTAGAAAATAGCCTAGCCAAGAGGAAGCTGCGAAGATCACAAGATGGAGATCACACAAACCAAAGTCAAAAGGATCATCTAGTCTAGCACCGAAAAGAAAGGACATTAGGGTTTGTCAGTCAAATTTGTTGTCAAAAGAAAATGTTGGCCACCAGAAGGTAATTGCTCGTCCAAATTGCATTAAAACACAATTTCTGTTGGAATATAATCCCAACTACCAGCTTTAATTTCCTCTGTATGATTTCCAGGTGTGATATTTGCTCTCTATCTCTCACGCGTGTGAAAATTCTCTCATCCAACTCCGTCCATTTGATTTGGAATTCCTTACAAATCCTTTTTTATTTAGTTTTAATTGAAAAATCCTCCTCTACAGATTTCATGTGCTAGCTGTTAAATCAGTAGTTAAATGTAATTAATATTTGTATGTTTTCCCTCCTGCTCGGCACATTCATTAAACAGAAAAAAAGACTTTGCATTTTATATGGTATGTAAAAAAGTGAACAACAAATTATTTAGCTTTTGAAGGCTACAAACAACAAGCTCTAAACGGCATATACATGGGTCTGCATTTTATTTCTTGTAAGCATATGAAAGAGCTGAAGCTCTGTTTTATCTGCATGGTTTTTGTATGAATGAAAGAGTTGTAGCTCTCTGACTATAACAAATAACAATCTATGAACTTCAAATATTAATAGAGATAGCATTTCATTTTCCCTTGTTTTATCTCTATTTTTATCTTTGTTATGTTCCTGCTCTATTTTTTTATATTCCTCTGCCTCTATCCATCACGTGGTATCAGAGCTGAAGGTTATTAGAGCTGAAGGGTATTTCAAGCAAGGATTTTCGAGTAGGTTATCACATACAACAATGGCATCTACATCTGAAACAAGTCTCAAAAATCCACAAATTCCTCAATTTAATGGTAAGAATTATGACTACTGGGCAATGACAATGAAAGCATTGTTTTATTCTCAAGACATTTAGGATCTTGTTGAGAATGGTTACCTAGAGCCAGCAGATGGAGCAGCATATAATGCCCTAACTCAAGTAGAGAAAGATTTATTGAAGGATAATAGGAAAAAGGATTCAAAATCTCTATTCTACATCTTTCAAGCAGCGCATGAGAGCATTTTTCCAAGGATTGCAGCTACAACAAAGTCCAAACAAGCATGGGAAATCCTCCAAATAGCATACCAAGGAATGACAAAGGTGAAAACAACAAAGCTACAAATGTTAAGAAGCGATTTTGAAACAATTTTCATGAAGGATTCAGATTCAATACTCTTTCTTCACACAAGTGATGGGTTTAGTTAATCAAATAAGATCTCATGGTGAGACACTTGAAGATAGAAGAATTGTTGAAAAGATTTTAAGGAGTTTACCCACAAGGTTTGAATCCATAGTTGTGACTATAGAGGAGACAAAGAATCTCTCACAATTTTTAGTTGATGAGCTCCATGCATCTCTCATTTCTCATGAGCATAGGCTTAGCAGGTCAACAAACTCATCATTGGAGCATGCATTCAAATCACAAGCTTCAATCAGCAATGGTAGAGGCAGAGGTAGATCAAATTTTAGAGGTAGAGGAAGAAATTCTTATAGAGGTGGAAGAAGCAACCCATCAAACTAAAGTCGAAGAGGTAGCAGCCAATACACAAGTCACAATGTTGTTGGAATAAACAGACAATCTCTAATCCAATTATTAATCATCAAATTACCAAGATATGATACCAATTGGTGAGATACAAGGCTTTGACTACTACAATATAGAAATCTAAAAAATTGTATGCAAATCTGAAAATAAGTTTGCTTAATCCTTGAAATACCATGAAATAATTCAACTTCTTTATGATGCTAAAATCAGCCACTCTAACATGCTTGATAAAACCACCTTAGATGAACTTGTAACAAAAATAACATCACCATAAGATAGTACCAACAAAGAGGCGCAAATCAGTAACATAAGAATGCAAGATCTCACAACACAAGGTAGCAATGGAACAAAAGAATAAACACATAACACAGTGTTTACATGGAGAAACCCTTGCAGGAAAAAACTCCACCAAGAAGAGAGGCCCAAGTTGTATTATCTTCAAAACAAGATTATAATACACCCACTTCCAATCTCCTCTACATTCTTCAATCCAGTAACACCTGTGTATAAAAAATCTCTCACTCAACCTGTTACTTGCAAGCAAGTTTTCCTCTCACTGTTACTCTCTCAAACTTCACTCTCAAGTCTCATATTTATCCAAAATGAGAACCCACCAAAGAAATTCATGGGCGATGGACAAAATCCAATTTTTCTATCTTGGGATACACCAAAATCATCTTCTTACAGATTCCCTTACACCTTTCATAGGCATCCTCCCAATATAGGTGCCTAGAACCAAGAATAGGAACATACAAGACAATAATTGCTGCCATATGTTGTCATATAATCTCTTACACCTTATGACAATTGTAAGTTGTCATAGATTCTCTTACAAACTTATGACATGCATCATAACAGCACAAAAATACATTTCCCTAAAATAGGCACCAAGATTCTCCACCTCACCTCATTTACTATTTACCGAGATTCCTTGAGTAGTAAAAGTAACTCTGTAACAACTTGCAGATGAAGCTTGTACATCCCTTATGGGTAATTACAAATTACAAATAATAAATGGAATAAATATAATAGTGGGATTTACAATGTTAATGGCATCTTATCCCAACATTCTCCTACTTGACATTATACATTGTAAATCAACCCATAAGAAAATTCAACAAGGGAAAAACATCCCTTAACTAACCGTGTACCATTGATTCTTCAACATGCTTTTGTGCTCCAAAAAGATACCTGAAAAATCAACCATGATAACCACCATCTCAAGCAAGAAAACCTCACATCATATTACCCATGATGGGACACGGAACATGCTAAGATGAAACATATCAACTGTCACTGAAACCTGCACCAATCTATACATGAACACAAGCATCAAATCCAAATGATAACAAATGACTCTGAGTGACTGCCACACTCATACCAAATTGGAATAGAAACCACAGCAAGTTGCTAGCTCATCCAAACTATCCATACCTCAAACTAGGGTAAACAAACTATCATAGGTAGAACTTCATGCTATCAACATAACAACCCAAATCTACAAACAAGTCCCTGTATATCCACCATCCTACAAAAGAAGACTCCAAGGTAACAACACACATAGACATGCAATAAAAAACCTTTGAAGTAACTCACTATAGTAAAGTTTAACTAGTCCAAGAGAGGTGCCCCTCCATGCAGAACACATATACCTTCTATAACTCCCACTGCATAGGTAATGTCAAATCTGAAAACAAGATCATAGCATTAACAAGTCCTCTTATAGCACTTCACATAGAGGATGTGGCTAATTCCTCTATCATAGTGTCAAACAAGCATACAATGATATGAAAAATACATCTCTCATTATGAATCCAAACAACTCTCCCAAGTCCTCCAAACCTATGAAGAAAGAGATCAAAGAGCTACCAAACTGTTGCTCAAAAACAATGAAGTAAAAAACAACAACACATGACTCCATTCATAACCTCAACTCCATAAACATAAGAACCTTCAGGAAGAAGACAATATACCAGGAAAGAGAGAACTTGCAAATCAAACTGTGTCCTTATACCACACTAACATGTGCCAAACTGTGTAAAGTAAGATCTCTTTCAACACTCCCAAAATGAAAGGATATCAACATCTAACCATTGAACTTATAATGAAACATGGCAGAAATAGATGTAAAACCTCTCACATAAAGTAGATCAAACTAGCCAAACATTCCCACAACATAAGGGAATATACCCAAAGCCACTAACCATCTTGTGTACCTCTCCTACTAAATCCTCAGAACTAACCCAAGTTCAAGATTACAAGGAGAACAATGGAAATACATAAAATCATGCATCTACTTCTCAACAAGCCCTCAAAACTCAACTTTCAAGACTAATACACAAGAGAAGACAAGATACATATAAAGAATGCATCTAATAATCAGGCGGGCAATACCTCTTAAATCATTCACCTGCCGAGTAGACCAAGAGTGGGATACAAGATTGTCCTGTGCATACAACACCAAGCAATATAAGCTTTCAATAAAGATAACCTTCTCACCAAGTCTATGATGGACTCACATCCATTTCCAGGTGTAGGCTCCTTGGTCTTTACTATTGAAAAACTTTCATAACAAGTAACCATTCCAATACATATCTCTTAAGTACAAGAGATTTCCAACACAACCCAAGTCTCTCTAGTATCCATGCACACTTACGAATCAATCCATGCCAGCTTTAAATACAACCTGCAAAATCATGAAGCTCCAAGAAAATGATTAATACTCAAAACCAAAGAGAACTACATCCTCTCCAAAGGAAGAACAATAACACCTTTACCAAAGACTCTAAGGGTCCTCCATGAAACAAGATGTTAAAACCTCTTCAAATCACATGAAGATAACCATATCTTGCCAAAGCTCCCACTGAGCTATGATACCAAGCTATACATGGCAACAAGATGTCAAACCATCACTATCAAAAGCTCCCATTGAAACATGTAACAAAGCTATCCATGACATCATGATTTAACCATCTCCTATATGAAGATCATCCATGGCCTCAACATAATCAAAGAAAACCACTATAATGACAACAACTCCCAAAAGGTCAAGTAAACCATAATCTCCAAACTAAGAAGATAGAACACACTATGTAACTACACAAAACTCCCACTAAAAGTGATACAGAGATTTTCATACACCATAACTTACTACTATAGATTCTAATGAACAACTATATCAAGTACTCTAAACCATCCTTTTGTCTTACTGCAATAAGCATACCAATGTAATCAATGTGACCAAGAAGAGGCCAACCAAATAGAATCCTCATCAGACAATTTACAAGATCTATACTCATGCAACACATCAAATGAGAAAAACATGGTCAATTCTCCAATCTCAAATAACTGAAAAATAGATTCAACCCCACATGAGTAAAATACAGAACAAAGATAACCAGGAATAACATGTAGATTTCCAAGACTCAAACACCAAGATCAATGCTAGACTTGATTTGCGAAAAAAATCCACATCAGAGTAACCATAGATCATAAGAACCCATCAAGCAGCCCTCCAAATCTGTAAATTGTTTCCATCCAGAATGCTCTAAGAGTTTGAACATAATATTTCCACAGATCTACAAACCATAGATTTTTGTTAACATGTAAAACCTACAAAACCATCTCTCTGTAAATCTGAAATCACTTAAACATCGAGATATTCACACCATACATGCCATCTGAAATAATGAAATATCACAGATCTACTATTCCACAGCTTTTTGAAACAGGAAAATTGTAAAACCTACATATCCAAAATAACATGAATATGAAAGAGGAGGAACTAGGTTGTTCAAGAGTTTTCATATCACACTAACATGTGCCAAACTGTGTAAAGTAAGATCTCTTTCAACACTCCCAAAATGAAAGGATATCAACATCTAACCATTGAACTTATAATGAAACATGGCAGAAATAGATGTAAAACCTCGCACATAAAGTAGATCAAACTAGCGAAACATTCCCACAACATAAGGGAATATACCCAAAGCCACTAACCATCTTGTGTACCTCTCCTACTAAATCCTCAAAACTAACCCAAGTTGAAGATTACAAGGAGAACAATGGAAATACATAAAATCATGCATCTACTTCTCAACAAGCCCTCAAAACTCAACTTTTAAGACTAATGCACAAGAGAAGACAAGATACATATAAAGAATGCATCTAATAATCAGGCGGGCAATACCTCTTAAATCATTCACCTGCCGAGTAGACCAAGAGTGGGATACAAGATTGTCCTGTGCATACAACACCAAGCAATATAAGCTTTCAATAAAGATAACCTTCTCATCAGGTCTATGATGGACTCACATCCATTTCCAGGTGTAGGCTCCTTGGTCTTTACTATTGAAAAACTTTCATAACAAGTAACCATTCCAACACATATCTCTTAAGTACAAGAGATTTCCAACACAACCCAAGTCTCTCTAGTATCCATGCACACTTACGAATCAATCCATGCCAGCTTCAAATACAACCTGCAAAATCATGAAGCTCCAAGAAAATGATTAATACTCAAAACCAAAGAGAACTACATCCTCTCCAAAGGAAGAACAATAACACCTTTACCAAAGACTCTAAGGGTCCTCCATGAAACAAGATGTTAAAACCTCTTCAAATCACATGAAGATAACCATATCTTGCCAAAGCTCCCACTGAACTATGATACCAAGCTATACATGGCAACAAGATGTCAAACCATCACTATCAAAATCTCCCATTGAAACATGTAACAAAGCTATCCATGACATCATGATTTAACCATCTCCTATATGAAGATCATCCATGGCCTCAACATAATCAAAGAAAACCACTATAATGACAACAACTCCCAAAAGGTCAAGTAAACCATAATCTCCAAACTAAGAAGATAGAACACACTATGTAACTACACAAAACTCCCACTAAAAGTGATACAGAGATTTTCATACACCATAACTTACTACTATAGATTCTAATGAACAACTATATCAAGTACTCTAAACCATCCTTTTGTCTTACTGCAATAAGCATACCAATGTAATCAATGTGACCAAGAAGAGGCCAACCAAATAGAATCCTCATCAGACAATTTACAAGATCTATACTCATGCAACACATCAAATGAGAAAAACATGGTCAATTCTCCAATCTCAAATAACTGAAAAATAGATTCAACCCCACATGAGTAAAATACAGAACAAAGATAACCAGGAATAACATGTAGATTTCCAAGACTCAAACACCAAGATCAATGCTAGACTTGATTTGCCAAATAAATCCACATCAGAGTAACCATAGATCATAAGAACCCATCAAGCAGCCCTACAAATCTATAAATTATTTCCATCTAGAATGCTCTAACAGTTTGAACACAATATTTCCACAGATCTACAAACCACAGATTTTTGTTAACATGTAAAACCTACAAAACCATCTCTCTGTAAATCTAAAATCACTTAAACATCGAGATATTCACACCATACATGCCATCTGAAATAATGAAATATCACAGATCTACTATTCCACAGCTTTTTGAAACAGGAAAACTGTAAAACCTACATATCCAAAATAACATGAATATGAAAGAGGAGGAACTAGGTTGTTCAAGAGTTTTCATATCACAAAAAAATTACCAACTCCACAACCCACATGCAATAGGTGGAAAATCATCGAATGCTTTTATGTAACCAAGGGCTAAACCCATGAATCCAACATAAGCACACCATACCATAGTCCAAAAAATAAATGTTATTCCATGCGACCAAGGCACCAAAATCAACCACCCAACATGAAAACCCATTCACTTCACATGACCACAAGGTAAAGGAACACAACCACCATGCAAGAGGATACTCACATATTGCCAAATCAGAGCTCCAAATCACTACCACAAGATCAACTCCATGAAGATCCATAACCATGAGCCTCAAGAGCCCACCGTAGATTCCATTGACAATATCCATCCAAAAGTTAGCTACCATGGCTTCCAATCTCACAGATCTACAAAACAATGCCAACATATAGAACATCCACTGTAGCCCAAAAAACCTCCAACTCTACAATTCCTTCCAACAAATTCACAAGCTTTACAAGCTAAAATTCAAAAATTGGAGGAATACCCAAAACCAAATTACCATGAATCCATCACATGCAAGCAACATGCAATCCCATGCAAGTACATGCAACTCACATGCAAGCACATGCAAGCAACATGCAAGTACATGCAAGCACATACGAGCACATGCAAGCCATGGAACAACCTTAAGCTCTAATACCAAATGTTGGAATAAATGAACAATCTCTAATCCAATTATTAATCATCAAATCACTAAGATATGATACCAATTGTTGAGATACAAGGCTTTGACTACTACAATATAGAAATCTGAAAATTTGTATACAAATCTGAAAATAAGTTTGCTTAATCCTTGAAATATCATGAAACAATTCAACTTCTTTATGATGCTAAAATCAGCCACTCTAACATGCTTGATAAAACCACCTTAGATGAACTTATAACAGCAATAACATCACCATAAGATAGCAGCAACAAAGAGGCACAAATCAGCAACATAAGAATGCAAGATCTCACAAGACAAGGTAGCATTGGAACAAAAGAATAAACACATAACACAGTGGAGAAACCCTTGCGGGAAAAAACTCCACCAAAAAGAGAGGCCCAAGTTGTATTATCTTCAAAACAAGATTATAATACACCCACTTTCAATCTCCTCTACATTCTTCAATCCAGCAGTACCTGTGTAAAGAAAATCTCTCACTCAACCTGTTACCTGCAAGCAAGTTTTCCTCTCACTGTTACTCTCTCAAACTTCACTCTCAAGTCTCATATTTATCCAAAATGAGTACCCACAAAATAAATTCATGGGAGATGGACAAAATCCAACTTTTCTATCTTGGGATACGCCAAAATCATCTTCTTACAAATTCCCTTACACCTGTCATAGGCATCTTCCAAATATAGGTGCCTAGAACCAAGAATAGGAACTTACAAGACAATAATTACTGCCATATGTTGTCATAGAATCTCTTACATCTTATGAGAATTGTAAGTTGTCATAGACGCTCTTACAAACTTATGACACGTGTCATAACAGCCCAAAAATACATTTCCCTAAAATAGGCACCAAGATTCTCCACCTCACCTCATTTACTACTTACCAAGATTCCTTGAGCAGTAAAAGTAACTCTATAAGAACATGCCAATGAAACTTGTACATCCCTTATGGGTAATTACAAATTACAAATAATAAATGGAATAACTACTATATTGGGATTTACAAGGTTAATGGCATCTTATCCCAACAAATGCAACTCAAAATCAGCCTCAAGGCCAAAGGCATGATAAATCTCAAGTCCAATGTCACTATTGCAAAAAGTATGGGCATTATTCAAATGAATGTAGGAAGAAGAAATATGATTTTAGCAAACAAAATGCAAATTTCACAAAAGAAAATCAAAACCAAAAATTAGATCAAAGCACTATGTTTTTGGCATGCAATGTGGCACAAGCACATGAAAAAGATGTATGGTTTCTAGATTTAGGTTCTAGCAACCACATGACAGTGAATTTAGAAATGTTTTCAAGCTTGGATGAAAATATAAAATTAGATGTCACTTTAGGAAATGACAATAAGGTAGTAGTCAAAGGAAAAGGGAACATCAACATTCTAACCAAGAAGGGGGAGAAGAAGTATATCTCTAATGTTTATTTTGTTCTGAGTTTAAAACATAATTTGATGAGCATTGGGCAGCTTGTTCAAAATGGGTATAGAGTATCTTTCAAAAATGGAGAGTGCACAATTTTAGATGAATTTCGAAGCAATCAACTCATTGCCAAGGTTCAAATGACAAACAATAGAATGTTGCCCCTAAAGATTAAGCCGAATTTGAATGTGGAATATGCTCAAGCACACCCCACAATGAACCCACAAAAGGATAAAGAAGAACTTGCAGTAGTCACACACATAATATTTGAAGCAGAAATAAAAGATGAAAATTGGCTTTGGCATCTAAGATTTGGGCATTTAAACTTTGGAGGTCTAAATTTTCTTCATAGGAAAAGCATGGTGAAGGGATTACCTCTAATAGAGAAACTAGAAAGAGTATGTGAAGGATGCATCTTGGGAAAGCAACATAGAGAATCATTTCCAGAAGGCAAGTCAATGAGAGCTAAGCCACCTTTGGAGATCATCCATTCAGATTTGTGTGGGCCAATGCAAACACCTTCAATTGATGGTAGATTCTAGTTTTTGACATTCATTGATGACTACTCAAGGAAAATTTGGGTTTACCTTTTAAAGCACAAGAGCACAAAGTGTTTGAATATTTTTGTCAATTCAAGGCTCTTGTTGAGAAGCAAAGTGGTCATTATATCAAAACATTGAGAACATATAGAGGTGGTGGATACATCTCCAATTACTTTTTAAATTTTTGTAAAGACCATGGGATTCACAAGCAATTCACAACTAGATACACACCTCAACAAAATGGGGTAGCTGAAAGGAAAAATAGAACAATCACGGAAATGGCAAGAAGTATGTTGAAAGCAAAGCATTTGAGAAATGAATATTGGGCTGAAGCTTTTTAATGTGCAACTTATATAATGAATATATGTCCAACCACAAGTGTGAAGAATATGATTCTCAAAGAAGCATGGACCAGAAGAAAACAAAGTGTTGCTCATATGAGAGTTTTTGGATGTGTGGCATATGCACATGTGCTGGATGAATTAAGAAGAAAATTAGACAACAAAGGAGAGAAATGCATATTTGTTGGATATAGTGATGAATCAAAGGCCTACAAGTTGTATAATCCAATAACAAAAAAGTGATAATCAGTAGATATGTGCAGTTCATAGAAGAGGAAGCATGGGATGGAAGTGTAGAAAAAATAGTCAACATATCATCAAGCATACCATAAGAGGAAAATGATGTTTTTATACCAGCAAATACTCCTTCAAATGTGACTCCTTCCACACCCATTCAAGGTCAACAAATTGGTCAACAAATTACACCATCATCAAGTGTAAGGGCAACCTAATGCATTCAAGCATCCACTCCTTCAAATTTACAACAAACACCATCTACAAGTGGAAATCAAGGTGTAGGACCATCAAGTCCACATTCCACAAGTTTAAATTCAAGTGATATGTCAAATCCTACATTGGCAAGTTTGAGGAAAAAAAAAATAGAAGTTTGAGAGACATTTATGATCAAAATGAAGGTGAGAACAATGCTGGTTTGATTTCTCTTTTTTTATTTTATTCACAAGTAGAAGATTCAATTCATTATGAACATGTTATTAAGGATGGAAAATGGGTAAATGCAATGGATGAAGAAATTGATGCAATTGAAAAGAATTAAACATGGGAGTTAGTGAGTCTTCCAAAAGACAAAGATATCATAGGAGTGAAATAGGTTTACAAAACAACCTAGATGCAAATGGTGATGTGCAAAAATATAAAGCAAGACTAGTGGAAAAAGGATACTCACAACAGCCTGGGGTTGATTACAATGAGAGGGTAAGTGCAAAAAGATGGGGGGCCAAAAAGTGGCCAAATTGTTTTCAAAAAAAATAATGCAAAATGCGAGCGTGTTATGACTTATTATAAATTAAAAAAAAAGCTTATCATCTCATTTCATTTCTTTTTTCTCCTATATACCCGTGGCCTGCAAACCCTAGGAAGCATGCTCACATTTTGGAAAAGTCAATTCAACACAAAAATCTAATCGATTCATCGCCAAAATGCTGCCACGACGTCTAGCATGCCAAAGGAGTGAGTTTTATTTGTTTTTTTGTTTGAATTTGTTTCTAAATAGGTAGGTTTGAGTTGATTTTTGATGTATATTTCATTAATTGTTAGGAAATGTTAATGCACCTCCTCCTCCTCCTCCTCAAAATCTACAAAATCCTAAGGAGGAAATACGTGCGGAACAACAACCTCCTCCATCCATTCCTCGACATGCCCTTGGAACACAAGAAAATATAATGGGGCATATTGAAAATAACAAAAAAGAAATTGAAGATATAATTGCAAGGTTGAAAGATCCTTCCACTTCAACCTTGCATAGGTCCATGCTTGCTAAATCTCTTGAATTTATGTTATCAAATGTAGATTCAATTAGCAACCAAATAACTAGTTGGACGGATAAGAGGAGAGAGTTTAGAGACTATTATGCAGACAAGCTGTCATACCAAGATGTGAAATATTACAAATTACAAAATTAGACTTGTGTTCTATTTTCACAAACCTACAAACAAGTGAACCTCCACCCATTACATGCAAGAGGTTCCCTATCCGTTGGTACAACAACCAAGCAATAAGGGACAATTTTGGGAAGAGGTGGTCGATGGTTTTTGACCATCCTCCATGCAATAATAATGAGGTCCCACAATACTTTTTGAGGAAACTACTATGAGTTTGTCCTCAATAAAGTGCCAAACTATTTTGATATGCGGGACTTCTAGGGTAGAGGTGGGGGCTTAGTACAAGATAGACCAGGGGCACGTGTTGACCCACAGTGGGCAATGAGACGAGTAATCAGCAGATCAGCCCATGAGCATGTTTCTATCCCTTCCATTATGAAGGAGAGTGTTGAGGTTGATACACCTTAGTCCATTAGTGCCTTGACCCAGAGCATCATAGAGCATGCCAGTCCTGCAACCCAGAGTGGGTTGGGAGATAGTGCAAGGAGTAGGGTCCCACCCCATGCTTGTCAGACTTGTGGGTTAGCCTGTGGTTATGACCCCATGGAAAGTCAGGATGCAGGTGCACAGGCTACATCTGCAGCTGAGCAGATGGTGATGACAGATACCCTCCTGAGTGAGACTTTTAGTCTTGATACTCAGGTAAATATTAGCAAGTTTATTGAATTTAATTTATTAAATTTTATTTTTGAAATGCAAGATTAACTAATTTAGTTTGATGATTTTAATGAAATTTCAGGGTCATAGTGTTGATGTAGTTTTCAATGGTTCTCCACCTGCATATTACACTAGATCATCTAGTGTCGAGGTATGTAACTAGTAAACAATTATAAATATTACATGTGAATAACATCATTATATGAATGGTATTCTAATATCTGATTTTGGATGTTGAATAGGTTAATATTAGAGATTTCATGGCAACACTTGCCAGCGGTGGTGGACTTTAAAGCTTCATAGAAGTAATAAAATAAATAGTTTAATGAATGAATTGTACTTACTAGATTTTTGTATGTGACTTGTGTGCTTTATTGTGTGTACTTCCATATTTAGATGAGCGTGTGTGTATGTTAGGAGCCATGATTTGCATCACTATTATAGTTTTCGTAATTGAATAATGTTATTTTATTTCCAGATGATGCAGGCTGCGGAGACACCTCTCGATGTTCAGAGGGAAATGGAGCATGGTGTGACCTCTGCAATTCAATGCTCCATGGCATTGATAGGGGTATGAGGCAGATTAGTAAATTTCAATTTACATTCATTATTATAGTTGTTTATTTTTAAAAAATCAAAAGATTATTGATTTGAAGTTTAATTTCTATCTAGATGGTTTCTATAGGACATGACATCACCATGGCCTATTCCTACTACTAAGGCAAGTGAGGAGATAGATTATATGGTAGCGGTAAGTGATTATTTTGTTAAATGTTTCATTTTTTATAACATGTAATTTCTATATATTAATGTCTATACTTTTTATTGTAACAACTAAAGATGTAGGAAGAACTAAATAGGAGGAGCAGCCCTCAAGTTCATAGTAGACCATCTACATATGCGTCTCCATCCCCTAGAAGATCAAAGGCTGCCCGTGATCTATTCTCTTCACCAGCCAGAGGGGAATGGATTTTTATTATGTTCCTTTGTTGTATGCCTATATGGCATTTGTGGACATATATTTTGTACTGCATATAGTTGACATTGTATGCCTATATGGCATTCTTGTAAGCCTATATGGCTATTTTGTATATATGTTATACTTATATCAACAGATATTGATGTATGCCTATATGGATATTTGGTTAATACAAATCTTTTTTATTGATGGCATCCATACTTGCATTATAAATCCACGTTTGAATGGATATTTGTAGATGGCTACTTCAAATATTTAAAGTCCGATTGTATTACATAGGATGTTTGTTGATCCAATAAGCTAGCTATTGTTATTCAAGTAGCACCTAAACCTCATTTTGGAACTAAAAGATAAAAGTTGTATTTAAAAAAAAAATGAATCATCATGTCGAACAAAAAATATTAATATTCTTTGAGTTGCTCAATTGACAATATTCAAATGAGTATACTGATCCATATTCTTTATCAGTTGGTCAATTGAAAATATTTCTTAATTTCTTGTTATTATACCATATTGGGATGCAAAGAGTATGTTTGTTGTTTTGAATAAGATAGTCAAAATCATATGCTTATGAGCACCTGATGACCATTGTGGTTATTAAATGTAATTCCTCTTGCATATAAGGCAAGGTTATGAGATTACATTGAGTCTTACCTAATTTTAGTATGTGACATAACATTGGGGCTATAGGCTTCCATAAGTCATACCTCAGGGATTTTCAATTTTAGGTGCAAATTTGCTTTAAGACCTTAGGCGCATTTCTCTACTTGCACAACCTCAAAACTCCACTTAGAACTCAAGGTGCCTTTCATTATCCAAACAACCTCAAAATTGTGCCTTGATATTGAAAGGATGTTTCAAAGTATAAAGGAGGGCGCCTTAAGGGAGGCAATTCATCTTGATTATCAAAGTTGATCAAACACATCAAACTGAGCATCATACCTCTAGGCGCATTTTTGCCTCTCTCTAAACTATCCATTTTGGCGCCTTGATGTAAAGTGAAGTCTAAACTTAGTGAAGATTGCGCCTAGAAAGATATCACATTAGATATGTGCCTAGAGTCATCCTAGATCATCCATTTGTGCCTAAGGGTCAATATAACATAATATAACTTAGGAAGACTTTGAAAATCATCAAAAGAAGCCTAGGCACCTTTTCTTGTCTCCACCATCTATTTTGGGTGCCTAGAGGAAAATAAACTTCAAATCACTTTCAACTGTAGCGCCTAGTGTTAGAACCTTCAAAATGACTAGATCTTACCAAAGGAAGTCTAGGCACCTATTGTCACTTGGATCATCAAGAATGAGCACCTAAGTGGAAGGAGAATAAGCATCTTGTATGGAGGAACACTTTTGTGTCTAAATAACCTCATTTTGGTGCCTTGAAGGAAGATGTTTTAAATCCTAAGATCTAGTACCTAAGTGTAAAATGGTCTCCTATAGGTTTAAACAAGTGATTGAAGGCATCAAATTGCCAAGAAATGAGCTAAGTATACTAAGGCACCTTTTCTTATCTAAACTATCCATTTTGGCATCTAGGAGGAAGGAGATTCAACATCATGAATCAAGGCACCCTTTGCCATCAAAACAACCTCACATTGGCACCTTGGAGGAAATCAACTTAAAACTTGCACTGTGGAGTAGGATGAAAGCTACACCCCTTTGCAACTTTACACTGCCTCCTAACAATTTTTGGGGCAGCAGAAAACCTTTCACCACAGGAAAATACCTCAGAGATATAAAAAATGAGAGATTATTGTAGAGGCACTCTATATGATCATGTTTTCTCAGATGGAATGTTTCTAAGTGACATGGTTTTTGAGTAACATCTCGTCAAAGATTGCTGCCTTTTTACACTTTGGACTCTTTAGGGATATCGTCAGTACAATGTAGCTCGGACTGTTTTGACATGTTTGGGTGAAAAAAAGGACCATGCCTAGTGTAAATGTACCCATCCATATGTGTTGGAATAGTCAGTTTGGTCACATCAAGAGCAAGAGGAAAGTTACGCCCCTTTGCAACTTTACACTGCCTCCTTCTGACAATTTTTGGGGCAGTAGAAAACCTTTCACCACGGGAAAATGCCTCAGAGATATAAAAATCTGAGAGAGGTAATTGTAGAGGAACTCTACATGATCATGTTTCCTCAAATGGAATGTTTCTAAGTGACATGGTTTTTGAGTAACATCTCGTCAAATATTGATGCATTTTTGCACTTTGGACTCTTTAGGGATATCATCGGTACAATGTAGCTCGGACTGTTTTGACATGTTTGGGTGAAAAATAAGACTGTGCCTAGCATAAATGTACCCATCTAGATGCATTGGAATAGTTAGTTTGGTCACATCAGGAGCAAGACAAAAGTTACACCCCTTTGCAACTTTACACTGCCTCCTAACAATTTTTGGGGCAGTAGAAAACCTTTCACCACGGGCAAATGCCTCAGAGATATAAAAAACTGAGAGAGGTTATTGTAGAGGCATTCTACATGATCATGTTTCATTAGATGGAATGTTTCTAAGTGACACAGTTTTTGAGTAACATCTCGTCAAAGATTGTTGCCTTTTTGCACTTTGGACTCTTCAGGGATATCATCGGTACAATGTAGCTCGGACTGTTTCAACATGTTTGGGTGAAAAATAGGACCATGCCTAGCGTAAATGTACCCATCCAGATACGTTGGAACTATCAGTTTAGTTGCATCAGGAGCAAGACAAAATTTACACCCCTTTGCAACTTTACACTGCCTCCTAACGATTTTTGGGGCAGTAGAAAACCTTTCACCACAGGCAAATGCCTCAGAAATATAATAAATTGAGAGAGATTATTGTAGAGACACTCTACATGATCATGTTACCGTAGATGGAATGTTTCTAAGTGACACGATTTTTGAGTAACATCTCGTCAAAGATTGCTACCTTTTTGCACTTTGGACTCTTTAGGGATATCGTCGGTACAATGTAGCTTAGACTGTTTCGACATGTTTAAGTGAAAAAAAACCATACCTAGCCTAAACGTACCAATCCAGATGCGTTGGAACTATCAGTTTGGTCGCATTAGGAGCAGGACACCAAAAATACAAAAGTTGCTTTGTGCAACTTGACAACATTGACACTTTTTTGCAACATGACTCAAAGACTCAAACTGACCCCAAATGACTCAAAGTGACTTAAAAAGAAATTAAATGGTCTTAGAAGACCTTATTACATACAATTGGCTCAATCAAAACAAAATTTCATTTTTTGATCCCTCTTGGAGGCATGACAAACTAGGTGCCCCTGCACCATTAGTACAACTGAAGGACTATGGTGGTGGCATGAAACTAGAGTGAGTTGACATTCATTTTCATCTAGTTTGGAATCTTGAAACAATTCTAGAGTAGATTAACACTCATTTTCCTGAAAACAATTTAAGAAACCCTTATCTAGGGTTTTGGTAAGAATCATGCATTTTTTTGTCATTCCACTGATTTTATTCACTTTTGATCAGTGGAATGGGTTGTAGTAGGTCTATTCTAGTATGCAATGATGATTTTTTGGAAGGAAATCTAAGGAGAAGAAGTTTTCTTTGAAGAAACCTAACAAAACCATGTGTTAGGTGATGTTTAGGGACATAGAGAAGGAACCATAGAGGCATTTTTGGGAACAACACATTATAGGAGGACAAAACCCACAAAATTCATAGTTTTGGCATGAATACTAAGTGCTCAAGTCATTGGTTGAGTTCTGTGTGTGAATTTAAGGGGGGTCTCTTTGTATTTTAGGCCTAATTGGGGCTTTAGGTTATTAAGAGGAGTTATAGGTTAGGGTATATCGTCCAAAATAACCTATACATAGTTTTGGATATATGATAGGGAGTCCAAATGAGTATCTACTGATTGTCCAAGTTCTATGTTTTAAGATCTGTATCAAAAGTTATTAGGACTGCTCTCTTTTTTTAGGGCTATAAGCCATTTATTGGGTTTGTGAAGGAAGTGTTAATCCTAAGTTTGGTCTACCTTTGGCAATGATTGGAACGGGTCCCATAGCATCTGAGATCACCTTTTCTATGAAGAATTTAGAGTCTCTAACTTTTATTCCCACTTTTGTATAATGATCATGAAATTTGGGCTTTAGAGCATAAGGAAACCTTGTCCAATTTGTCATCCTCCAACTATCCCATTGCCTCTACATCACAATTAGAGACACCTATTATCTAGTTAGAAACCAAGACACCTAGAGACACCTATATTTTATACATTACCTAGATTTTATACATTATTCTTAGGATCAACTTCATACATCACCTAGGTCTAACCCCATGAAGCATAACATGATGATGTAAAAATGTGTATATGTGTAAAAGTGCAGCAGGAAATAAAAAAAGACAAACCTTACAAATTAATGTGCATACTTACAACTCAATGTAACATGACTTTACAAAATCAATGTGAATACTTACAAATTAATCCAATGAACCATCCGGGTCTTCTCTACTCTTTATTGTGTCAAGTATTGCTTCATGGTTAGACTCACGCACCTTCCAAAAGATTTTGTTCAAAGGTCTACCCTGATACTATATCAAATGAACATTGGATGCCATGACAAGGTTCAAGTAATGAAGAATCTTCCAATGCATGTCAAAGTCCTGAAATAGCCAAACATTAACACTCTTATGTGGGTACCTTCTAAGCCATGTTCCAATAATAACCATTGAGCCTGTAGGGTATTCGATGTTTTCTCCATCTATAATTGGGGCCTCCAATTTTTTTTTGGCCTCAACACAACGGCATAAGTAATAATATGTTCCCTCTTCATTATCTTCATCTGCAATAACTTCATCTATGTGCCCTACATTGATATAGCTAGCAAATTAGATGAAATTAGTCAACATTGCAAAAACACTAAAAAGTAAGATGACATTAGGAATTTTAAAAACTATGCAAATATATATTACTTGGTTGAACTAGATCTGATATGTGGTCAAAGTCAACTGATGATTCCATTTGTGTTAGTTCTAGTGCCATCGTGGGTCGATACGTGTCAAGTGGGCTAAGCTAACATAACTGCCATTCGTCAACCCACTCCTTTGACTCGCACTCATCCCAGGCTTGAATTGTATAGGAAGAACAAAAGCATGACATCTTTCACATATGGATACTCCATGAACCTGCAATTGAGCTTCTAAAAGAGTGCATCTCATTTGATCCTGTCAGTGTACAACATTCCTCATATGGTGCAATGTTATTATCATCTATCTGTTGATAACTGAGAGGGGGGGGGTGAATCAGTTATCCTAATTATTTCCCTTATTGAACTTTCCTTTTAATTGATGCAACATAAAAACATTAACCATGAAATAAGAAACACATGACACAGTATTTTTGACGTGGAAACCCTGTTAAGGGAGAAAACCACGGGGTGATTAACCCAAGAATTATTCTCTGTTAGAAGAATAGGAAATTACAAAAATGGCACTTGCCAATTAGGGCTCACTGCCCGAGCACACTGCTCACAAGAGGCCCACTGCCTACAAGAAGACACACTGTCTACAAAGTGATGAGAATCACAGTCTTGAACTGATTGGAAGCATCTGCATATGCTGGAGTTCAGTTCCGGTTAGGCTCAGTACACTGATCTGCTGCACTTCATCTTTCCTCTGTTCTTTATTCTGCTATCTTTCACATACCGGATCCTTTTTGCTACCTCTGCTCTTATCTGGACTTATTCGCATATATCTTCACTCCATCACTCCCTTGACAACTAAATCCATCCTCTATATATATCCGCACAAGTAATTTCATCACCTTTCTAGTCGGCATCCGGAACAGTCTAGTTTCTTACAAGCTCTCATTCTGTCGGCTGAATCCTTCCTCACCAAGCAATGCGGATCAAGCATATACTTGTAGATATCATTAATCATGTCAGCCAAACATGATTCATGCCTTCACAACCTCTGTCATCAACAGTAACACATCCGGAAAGCAGTCTGATACTCTGCCAGTCAGTTCTTCCTCTGTTTTCACTGTCTCTCAGGAATCCGGTACTCAACCATTCATATCTTTTTCCTTGTCCATCACCGGAGGCTAAATCCTTGGAATATACCACTCAAGGTAGTCCTCTTGACTTCCCCAAATCCGCACTGCACCAAGACACTTCCTCTGAGAGATCCGGACCAATCTGTCGGACCTTGCCACATGCTCTGTTCTTCTTCACCGGACCACAACATTCTTTATTCTGACTTCCGGTAGAGACACATTATGACTTGCGGATATGTGGGATGACCTTTGTTTCCATCAATGACAACAACCATGATTCCATATAGTGTCTCTTGCCAACAATCTCCCCCTTTGGCATTGATGGCAACACTTAGTGAAAAATGACTAAGTGTTTTCACTATGCTCCCCCTTTGCTGATGCTCTATCTTTATATACAATTTCCGGAACTCCCCCTTAGTTAGATTCCTCATTTTTCACTGCTCCTCACTCCCCCTTTGACATCAATGGCAAAGGGTGGGGTCCGCACACCAAAATTTTCAAAAATTTTCTATACATAGCCGCATATTTACATACTCACATATACTGAAGAATGTCTGCAAAGGATGTCTGCAATTGAATCATTTCTGTAGCCCAACTTTGCTTCATTCTGTCCAAAATTGAAATGTGACCACTTAACAAAAATGCAAACGCTTCTGTCCGCTTGAGATCTGTCGGATCTTTTGTTTGGGCGGTGGTCTGAGCATCACTGATGGCCTCATGCATAGTTTCCAACTTAGGGATTATAATCCTTCTAAGTTCTCCCATCCGGTTAGTGATGTTCTTTCTTTCCTTCTCAAGATTCTTTATTTCATTCAAGACTGCAATAGTCTGACATTCTTGATTTATTATAGAGGAAGAGAGAGGATCAAAACTTTGAGATAAGCTTTGTAGCTTATCCTGTTCCTCTTTTATTTTCTTGTCAAATGCTGCTGTTGCCTTTGACCAGGATATACAAAATTTATAGATGTCACCGCCATCCTTAAGAGCATTCTCTAAGCTCTTTATTCCAATGCTTACAATCTTCCTATCTTTAGAGATTAATTCTAATATTTCTGAAAATCTCTTATCCAAAAATTCCTTCCGGACCTTTTCTTCAGCTGATTTTTCTAGAGAATCAAAATGTGTATCAATACTGCTAACTAAGGTTTTTAGATTACCGGAAGAGGAGGCTGTCGGATCTATCTAGATTGATGGCATGATTTTTACAAGTACTCCGGAAGCAGCTTCTATCAACTCGCAGTCTTCCATATGAGACTTCAGGAGCTTTTCATTTGCCTTGGCATTTGCAAATGAAGCTATCTTCATTGTTTGTACCAGAGAGAGAGAGTCAAAATCAAATGGGCCTTTTAGAAGCTCCGGTTCATCAATCTCTAGAGTTTCTTTGCTCAAAAATTGTTGAACAGTTTTTACAGTGTCTCTTGCCGGAGACAGATGTTTCTTTTCTTCTGCAGTCTTAGAACTGTCAACCTCTTTGTCTTTCACCACTGCTTCCTTCTCCTGTAATTGCTCTTCTTCTTTGGATCCGGAGACTGTAGGGGAAACCGGAGGAGAGATGCTAGCTTGTTCATGGGCCACTTCTTCTGGAGCAGAGGGTCCCAAGTCCTCAGTTGTTTCTGTACCTAAATCCTCTACAACAGGAAGATTGAACCTTTTGAAGGCCTTCCGGAGGATCTCTTCTGTTTCTTGGGCCACTTTGTCAGTCTCACCAAGCATGAGTTGATTCATCCTGGCTTTGCTTCTGAACTCATCTTTGCAGTCCTTGAAGATAATGTTCATTGTCTTGGGATCAATTTGAGGATATAGCTGAATAGCTATCTGCTCCCGGATCTCAAGATCTTTAGCATGAGCATTATTTTTTCTTACTTCCATTTCCTTCTCTAGGCTTTTAGGAATGAGAGATATGATCTCAATGAAAGCCTTATTGTATATGTTCAGATATTTAACTGTGGCTTCCTGCAGAGTCTTTTGGTCAGCCTCACTGAAGTCATCATAGGATTCAGTCATTGGTTGAAGGTTTCCATCCACCGTGACCGACTTGATTATGCTCTCTAGAGACAGAGTGGGCTTCTCAACAGATACCTCTGCCATTTCATCCTTGTCTTGGCCTGTGGAGGGCTTACCGGATCCTTTCTTCTTTTGTTTCTTTACTTCTCTTACTCCCTCATCTGATTCTGTTTCCTCTTCATCCTTTTGGCTTCCATAAGCCCTTGTGGCTTTTGTCTTGGATCTCTTACCGGATGCCTGAACTTCCGGTTTTGAACTTTTGGTTGTGGGAGGTGCAGGTCTCTTTGATGATCTGGTCCGGGTGGGAGCTTCAACCGGAGCACTTTCTTTGCTTTTCTCTTCTTCCTCGGCCTTCCTCCTCTTTTCTCGGCTGGCATCAAGTGCCTCCTTTGAGATACCTAGGCCTTGAGCAATGTGCTCTACTTCTTTTCTTACCTTTCTTTTAATCTCAGGTTCCCTGAGTTCTACATGTATTTTTACACTCAGCTCCTCAAAGGTTCCAAACCTTTCTGCCTTAGGATCTTTGGGCTGACTTAGCATGTGTTGAACATGCAGCTCCACTATCTGTTCATCCACTTCATACCCCATGGGCATGATCCAGACAGTCCTTGGCTCTACTGCCTCCATTAGGCACTGATCAGTGTCAACCATAAAGCACACTGAGTCTTTGTATTTTTCAACAAGAGACTGGGGAATTCTCTCTCTTGCTTGCATCATGCTCTGAAAGTTTTTGAAGTATCCCCATAGAGCTGTATTTCTCGCTTTTGCATCCCCAAGTCCATGCAAATAGTCTCTTATCTAGACTACAACAGGTTTGTCATTCTGCCATACCCATCCACTTGTTCCGGGTAGCTCATTCATGAAGTAGAAGAATAGACATACAATAAGAGTACCATACTTAAAGGAATTCTTCTTATCCTTCTTGATTTTCTGTATATTTTCCATTAATTGGCTTAGCAGTAGTTCGCAGAGATCATATTCTGCATTCTTTCTTAGCATTTCATAGGCAGTGTATACTGCAGTTCCGGATACAGAATTCTCCCTGCTGGAGTGATAGATCTTGTATCCTATTATCATTGATGCATATTTGATATCCGGATCCGAAATATCTTCAATGGTCATTGCCCTCTTATCAAATTTTGATCCGGTGGCCTCAGTTACAATGTTGTTCTTGACAGATTTGAGGATAGGTACCCCTCCGGAAGAGTATAGACCAGTTACTGCTCTAATTGCCTCTTTTGTGATCTTGCAGGGTCTATCTAGCCATAGAAAGTTGTCATGCATCCTGCTCAGTACATACCGGACCCATTCATCTTCTTCAAAGCAGGGGAAATGAATAAATTGCTCAAATTGTTTCTTCTGGATATCCTTATACTCTGATTTAAGCTCAAAAGCATTGTCTATCAGTTGCTTGTGATAGAGGTCTCTTAATTTGAATTCCCCAAATTCCTCAATGCTTGCATGTATGTAAACCCTAATGTCTTCGGTATGTAAAACTCCGTGAGGAACACTAGAGAAGGCTCCTAGTGGATCTACCTCCAATGATTTGTAGGGATGTTTCTTGAATGAGGGGCGAGGTCTATCAGAGATCTTAACTATGTTTGGAGTAGCCATTCTTCAAAGATTTGCAGTGAGGTAATGAAAAACGGAGAATACCTTATGCGCCTTCGGTTTGCCCGGAGTGGTTGGATTGATTTCTTTATGCAATAACTTCGGCAGGAGATCCTTGGTGTGCTTGATGAACCTTGTTGCAGAGCTCCACTTTTCGCTTCTTCTCGAGTGCAGAATGAGCAAATGACCTTTGAGAAATCCCTTAAATTGCTCCGCGAACCCTAATATCTGTCTGCAATAAATGCTTCACCTACATCATTCCGATTTGCCTTGTCTGGATAGTTTGGAGTATCCCGGATTAGTCCTGATCTGTGGATATCATCCAGATCTTTCAATCATGAATGAATCAAGGTAACATATTGCAAGAACATCCCAAACACTCTGTCCAATCCGCAGAACAAGATAGTGCATTTCCGGATCTTTCCGGACCTTTTTGTAATCTTTTATCATACCGGAGCATCTCCCTGAACAGGTCTTATTTGATCGATCACAGCTTCTTCATAACTCTATGCGGACCTCTGAAAACTTGACTGAAGTATCTCAAGACTCATATCTACAAACCCTTTGATCCGCATCTTGTGCCACATCCGGCACCACTTGTTTGGCTGGGGGAACAAGATTTTCTTTGAGTCTCCCCCTGAGCCTGAGCTCACTTTTTAATTTCCGGAAGAAATATCAGCACCAGAGTCTGGTGCGGATCCAACCTTTACATTCTCTGAACTTTTCTTCACCCAAATCTTGCTCATCTGATTCCTAACCTCATCCGCATTCATCTTTTGTTTACCCTTGTCTTGATTCTGATTATACACCGGACCTCTTTTGTCCTGATTCTTGTTTTTGCAGACTTTAGCATTATGACCGGACCTATTGCAGATTTGGCAAATAACATTTCTTTGCATATTTGACTGATATCCTCTTGATCTGCATTGATTAGCCCTATGACCTATTCTATTGCATGTGAAGCATCTACCTTTGAAAGATTTGTTTACTTGCATAATTCTGCATTCATGGGATTTGTGTCCATACCTTTTGCAGTTGAAGCACTGTCCGGAGAAGGATGAATTAATCTGATTCATTCTCATTCTGCACTGATCAGCTTTGTGACCAAAGTGGTTGTAGCTGTGGCAGTATCCATTGAAGGATGGATATCTTTGAGCATTTGGCTGTCTTACCGGAGGTCTTCTAGGCCTGTTCCTTGGATTTTCTGATCCAAGATTCTTCTGACCGGATCCGGAGCTTTCTCCTTTCTCATATCCCAAACCATACTTGTCATCTGTCCTCTTTTGACTTCCAAGAAGAACTTCAAGTTGAGCAGAACTTATCTTGAATTTTTCTTTATATTCATTTGCTGTTTGAAGGTCTCTTTTGAGAGAGGCAATTTGATCCTCAAGTTTTCCTTCATTATCTTTGGCATCTTCAAGATCAGATTCAAGATGTCTGATAATCCTGTCCATCTGGTGGCATTCTTCTGATTTTTCTTTAAGAGATTGTCTTAGATTGTCTTCAGCCTTTCTTTTTTCTTCAATCTCTTGAGTAAACTTTATAGTTCCTGATTCCATTTCATGTCTTAACATAATGACTTCTTTTGATAACTTTTCACATAACTTGGTTTGCTCAGTCAATTCTTCATTTGTATTGCTTTCTTCACTTTGTCTTGCCAACTGTTGAAGCAGCTCCTTTCTCTTTTTCATAGAGAGACTTAATTTGTCTTTTAATTCTCTCATGAATTCATCAGCCTGTTTGAGTCTTTCCTTTAATTCACTGACTTCAGAATTTGACTGTTCAAGATCCTCAAGAGCAGTCTTGAGTTGCTCCCTTAAACCATATGCATCCATTTGAAATCCCAGATCTTCCTCAAGCTGTTAGGCTCTATTAGGAGGAACTTGGCTCTGATACCAATTGTTGATAACTGAGAGGGGGGGGGTGAATCAGTTATCCTAATTATTTCCCTTATTGAACTTTCCTTTTAATTGATGCAACATAAAAATATTAACCATGAAATAAGAAACACATGACACAGTATTTTTGACGTGGAAACCCTGTTAAGGGAGAAAACCACGGGGTGATTAACCCAAGAATTATTCTCTGTTAGAAGAATAGGAAATTACAAAAATGGCACTTGCCAATTAGGGCTCACTGCCCGAGCACACTGCTCACAAGAGGCCCACTGCCTACAAGAAGACACATTGTCTACAAAGTGATGAGAATCATAGTCTTGAACTGATTGGAAGCATCTGCATATGCTGGAGTTCAGTTCTGGTTAGGCTCAGTACACTGATCTACTGCACTTCATCTTTCCTCTGTTCTTTATTCTGCTATCTTTCACATACCGGATCCTTTTTGCTACCTCTGCTCTTATCTGGACTTATTCGCATATATCTTCACTCCATCACTCCCTTGACAACTAAATCCATCCTCTATATATATCCGCACAAGTAATTTCATCACCTTTCTAGTCAGCATCCGGAACAGTCTAGTTTCTTACAAGCTCTCATTCTGTCGGCTGAATCCTTCCTCACCAAGTAATGCGGATCAAGCATATACTTGTAGATATCATTAATCATGTCGGCCAAACATGATTCATGCCTTCACAACCTCTGTCATCAACAGTAACACATCCGGAAAGCAGTCTGATACTCTGCCAGTCAGTTCTTCCTCTGTTTTCACTGTCTCTCAGGAATCCGGTACTCAACCATTCATATCTTTTTCCTTGTCCATCACCGGAGGCTAAATCCTTGGAATATACCACTCAAGGTAGTCCTCTTGACTTCCCCAAATCCGTACTGCACCAAGACACTTCCTCTGAGAGATCCGGACCAATCTGTCGGACCTTGCCACATGCTCTGTTCTTCTTCACCGGACCACAACATTCTTTATTCTGACTTCCGGTAGAGACACATTATGACTTGCGGATATGTGGGATGACCTTTGTTGCCATCAATGACAACAACCATGAATCCATATAGTGTCTCTTGCCAACACTATCAACCAAAAAAATCTACGAACTAAAGACTTACCTTCATTACCTGGACCCAAGCATTACACCACTCGACAATTGATTTTGTATCTGTCAACTTTTCGTTGTCTTTATACTTTAACTCTTCTTGTGCTATGGCTCTTTTGATACATGCTCCTGCACCATCATGCTCCCCCTTTCCATGCCCAACCTCACAAAAGTTCCACATATGCTGAATACCTATAAAATTATGCCTCCTACTCAACCAATAGAAATTCTACGAGTTCTTGAATTGTGACGCATAGTTACCATATGATACGCTCACTGAACAATATGCCCCTTCTAGCCAAATCATTGTAGAACACCTGAAAGAAACCTTGCACGAACTCTATAGAATGCATACGATCATCACTAATATAGAAATTATACTCCCTTATGATCTTTCTGTCATCCTCTGTACTATCATTCGCATGGATGAATGCGATGTGCACAAATATAGAAACCTGTGTGGAGTTGTAATATTGTGATTGCACCTCATGCTGTGGCTGTAGACTGTAGTTCTCTGCAAAGTCAATGAATGAAACATTGCTACCAACCAGAAATGTGTCCTTGCATAACTTGAATTGCAAGTCCAACCATCGAGCTCTATGGGCATGTCTTGCATACTCATACACTATGCTATCACGAAATATAGGCATAAACTGATACACTGGAATCTTTTCAATAACCAATTCACACCTCTTTGCTTCTTTACCATCTTTTGTATTGTATGGCATTGTTTTATACTTGCCAAACTCTACTAGTTTGTTTCCAACTGCATGTGTTCTTTCCATATGTTCACATATTGGCAAATGTTGCAAGCCACCACAATGATGACATGTGCCATCCAAGCATAATTTCTCATAGAATATTTGACCTTCCTCTCTTTCACATAAAATTCTTGATATGAAGTCTCTTGAAGATGTTGGTGGGGTACATATGGCACAACCCTACAAAACATTGTTAGTACGCATATCTAAACATATAGACCTATAAACATCAAAATGGTTAGAAAATTCAATATGTAATCTACAACAAGTAGTGCGTGTGTGATTAATCTTGACATAGAAATTTTTTAGCATTTCAAAATATCTTTGACAAATTTTAATTTGAGGATACTTCTCTAGAAATTTACCATAAAACTGTGTTTGAGTCTCATCCAAAAAATACTTTGGATGTGTCTCACGGTTCTAACTACTAATTCTCCTTCTTACCACATCCCTTTGATTCATAGATGCCCTTGTGTTATTCTTCCAAAAGTCTTCAATTAGTGATCTCAATGCTTCAACAATTGGTTTATCTTTTCATGGTAGTCTCCCCGAGAACGCCCATAATTCATTGGCATTAGTGTCCTCAATTCTTTTGCGACCTTCCAACGGCTCTTGATAAAGTTTTCCTATTAATTCTTAATTCTTGACTCATCTTTCTAATGAGACGAGCTTTCCTCATTTGACTACTTACTATAGTCAACGTAATCACACGCCGTGTTGCATTACTATCTTTTGTCCCTGAGGTGTTACCCACACTCTCATACACACTCATTAGATTCTTCACAATAGATTTTTCACTTGAAGCCTCTGATATTCTCAACCCAAGAATCTTCATGATGGACCTATACTTTATACTTCGCATCATTTCAAGGAATAGTTGACATCTTGCAGTCTAATTTAACTTTTCAAAGAACAATCTCCAAATCTTATGAGCATATCTTCTACAAGTGCATTATGGTATCTTACCTTCCATTGGCTGCAAAATATTCTCATCAATATCAATCAAATACTTTGTCTTTCTATGAAAAATTCTAGGTGGTGTTAAGTTAGATAAATTCATCTCAACATTAGAAATTTCATCAATATTTAAATGAGATGGGCTATATGGCATACCTTCGATCGAAGATGGAATAGATGACGTACCTTGAGGTTGAGGTGGTAACGATGGCGTACCTCCTTCATCACATGTGAGTGATGATGTACTCTCAACTTGAGATGTGGTAGATGGTGTCACTACATGTTGACTTGCGGTAGAGGACATGTCTCCAACTATGGTATTCAAATCTCTCGTAGCACAAAGTTTTTGCATTCGTTCTCTTTGTGCCGCCAATACCATATCTCTTTGTGATGATTGTGGTTCCTCTTCAATTGGCATGTCTTCATTTATCGTGTCTAATTTCCTCTTCTCACGAAGTTCCCTCATAGCCACTGCTTTCTTTGCATTCTTAGCTTCTATCTCTTCATGTGTTGGTTTAATTCTTGATCGTTTCCTCGGCATGATGGAGAATTTGTCTGTAGCATGATAAAGAGACCAATATTAGTTCCTAAGAAATGAATCCATACAAATAACTAAAATATATGTCATTCAATCCTTCATAGTAAATATACATACAATCATCATGTAAAAGAGTAAATGTCACTCAACCAAAATAGGTACAAAGAATACAAAGAAAATTATTGTAGCCATGAAAAGAGTACATGGGACTTCATGCTTGAAAAGGTTGAGGCAGACCCAATTTGACATGTTTGTTGTTACTAGGGCTACTAGGATTTGGAATTGAGAAGGTTTTTTGTTGGTACTAGGGATACTAGGATTTGGGTGGCTTGTGAAGGAATAGACAACAATTCTTGTGTCATGTGCATATACAAATCATCATGAATAGGTGCATAAGGAATGTCCTAGCCCAAGATATGTGCATACAAATCATCATGTCATGTGCATACTTGTATGATCTTGGCACCTATTCATTTGTATTTTAACTTGTTAATATAACAAGATAATAGTGGGATTGTATTTTTATTATGTTGTAAGGATTTATTCTTGTATAGTTTGACATCATGGTATGTTAAGGCCTGTTTATTACACATAATTATTAAAGAGCCCAAGTGTAGAAAATATACATGGCATCATGTGAGATTGTAGGCTACTTTCTTGATTGGGAATGTGTCTATTTTAAACATGTATGATAAAGCATGATAAAGTAATTCAAATAGAATTAAGGAAAATGTAAAGAACATGCATGTAAAGACTTGACATACCTAAAAAATGAAGATTCGAATGGAGAGAGTGTTGATAACTGGGGGGGTGAATCAATTATCCTAATTATTTCTACTTTTTGAACTTTCTTAATAATCAATGCAACATTAATTCAATTAAGCAAACATAACCATGAAATAGAAATACACATGACACAATATTTTTTACATGGAAACCCTGTTAAGGGAAAAAACTACGGGGTGATTAACCCAAGATTGTATTCTCTATTAGAAGAATGGAAATACAAAATGGCACTTGCCAATTAGGGCTCACTATCCGAGCACACTGCTCACAAGAGGCACACTGCCTACACGAGACACACTGTCTACAATTTATAAAGAATGTAATACAATACTTAAACTGATAAGGAGCATCAACATATGCTGGAGTTCAGTTTTAGTTAGGCTCTCTACACTGATCTATTGCACTTCATCTTTCCTCTTCTTTTATGCTACTCTCCTTTCACATACCGGACCTTCCTTTCTGCTTTTATTCAGCTCTACTGCTTTTCTTCGCACATCGCCAACAACACCAACACTCCTCACAACTAAATCCATCTTATATATATATATGCGCAAAAGTGATTTCATCACCTTTCTAGTCGACACCCGGAATAGTCAATATTTTCCACAAACTCTGATCTGTCAGCTGAATCCTTGCTTACCAATTTATGTGGATCAAGGATATACTTGTAGAAGTCATCAATCATGTCGGCCAATCATAATTTATGCCTTAATAACCTTTACCATCATCAATAACACATCCGGAATAATGTCTAATGTTCTACTAGTCAGTTCTTCCTCTGTCCATACTACCAATTAGGAACCCGATACTCAAGTATTCATATCTTTTTCCTCATCTATCACCGGAGGCTAAATCCTTGGAATCTATCACTCAAGGTAGTCCTCTTGACTTCCCCAAATCTACACTTCACCAAGATACTTCTTCTGAGAGATTCATGCTTGACTGTCGGACCTCACCACATGCTCTGTTCTTGTTTACCGGACCACAACATTCTTCACTCTGACTTCCGGTATAGACACACCATGTCTTGTGGATGTGTGGGATGAACTTTGTTGCCATCAATGACAATAATCATGATTCCATATAGTGTCTCTTGCCAACAATCTCCCCCTTTGGCATTGATGGCAACACTTAGTGAAAAATGACTAAGTGTTTACACTATGCTCCCCCTTGGTTGATGCTCTATTTTTATATACATTTTCTGGAGCTCCCCTTTTAGCTGGCTACAACATTTTTCACTGCTCATCACTCCCCCTTTGACATCAATGGCAAAGGGTTGGGTCCGCATACCAAAATTTTTCCAAAATTTCAACTATACTTGGCCACATAAGTATATACATATGGCATACTTACATATACTGAAGAATGTCTACAAAAGTTGTCTTCAATTGGACAAATTTTGTTGCCCAGCTTTGCTTCATTCTATCCAAAATTGATATATTACCGCTTAACAAGAATGCAAACACATCTGCCCTTTTTAGATATGTCAGATCACTGGTCTGGGCTGTGATCTGGGCTTCTTTTATGGCCTCATGCATGGCCTCTAACTTGGGGATAATTATCCCCCTGAGTGCACCCAACCGGCTTATTCTATTTTTCTTTTCTTTCTCCAGCTTCTTGATTTCATTCAAGACTACAATAGTCTGACATTCTTGATTTATTAGGGAGGATGAGAGAGGATCAAAATTCTTTGATAGATTTGTCAGTTTGTCCTCCTGTTCTTTTACTTTCTTCTCAATGTCCAATGTTGCTTTGGACCATGATAAACAAAATTTGTATATTTCTCCGCCATCTTTAAGAGCATTTTCTAAGCTCTTTATCCCAATATTCATATTTCTCCTATCATTAATTATCAATCCTTGTACCTCTGATAATCTTTTTGCAAGAAATTCCTTCTGGACCTTATCTTCTGCTGACTTATCTAAGGAATCAAAATGTGTGCTAACACTATTGACTAGAGTTTTGAGATTACTGGATGAGGAGGCTATGGGATCCTTCTGAAACGATGGCATAACCTTTTCTAGCACTCCGGAAGCAGCTTCTATCAACTCACAGTCTTCTATGTGAGACTTCAGGAGTTTTTCTTTAGCCTTTGCATTAGCAAATGAAGCTATCTTCATTGTCTGTACCGGAGAAAGAGAATCAAAATTAAATGGTCCTTGTAGAAGCTCTAGTTTATCAATCTCCATTGTTTCTTTGTTCAAGAATTCTTGGGCAGTTTTTGCAGTGTCTCTTGCCGGAGATAGATTTTTCTTCTCTTCTGCATTCTTAGAGCTGTCTCTTGGAGCTTTCTCTCCTTCTACATTCTTACCACTAGCATTTGTGGTCTTCTCTATTGAAGTCTTCTCTCCTTCTGCAACCTTGGTACTGTCATCTTCTTTTTTTCTTCACCTCTACTTCTTTCTCCTTTATTCTTTCTTCTCCTTTAGATCCAGAGACTATAGGGGAAACCGGAGGAGAGATATTTGTTTGTTCATGAGCCACCTCTTCCAGAGTAGAAGATTCCAAGTCCTTATCTTTTTTTGCACCGGTGTCCATGACTTGCTCAGTGGATTCTTTTTCAACACCTGTGACTGAGGGATCAACACCCAAGTCCTCTATAATAGGAAGATTGAATCTTTTGAAGGCCTTCCTGAGGATCTCTTCTGTTTCCTTGGCTATCTTGTTAGTCTCACCAAGCATGAGCTGATTCATTCTGGCTTTGCTTCAAAATTCATCCTTGCAATCCTTGAAGATCATGTTCATTTGCTTTGAATCGATTGAAGGATATAGCTGAATGGCTATCTGTTCCTGGATCTCAAGATCTTTTGCCATGGTAGTATTGTTTCTTATTTCTAGCTCTTTTTCTAGGCTTTTGGGAATAAAGGATATAATTTCAATAAAAGCCTTATTATATATGTTCAGATACTTAACTGTTGCTTCCTACAAGATCTTTTAATCTGCTTCATTGTAATCATCATAGAATTCAGCCATTGGCGGAAGGTTTCCATCCACAGTGACTGATTTGATGACATTATCTAAGGACAGAGTGGGCTTTTCTACAAATTCCTCTTCCTTCTCTTCTTCTCTTTGACCGGTAGAGGGTTCACCAGATACTTTCTTCTTCTTTTTCACTTTCCTGATTTCTTCATCAGATTCAGTCTCCTCTTCATCCCTTTGACTAGCATAAGCCCTTGTGGCTTTTGTCTTTGTTCTTTTCTCTCCTTTGCCAGATAATTTTGCTTCCAGTTTTGATGGCCTTGAGCTTTTGGTAGTGGTAGGTGCAGATCTCTTTGACGATCTGGTCTGGGTGGAAGATTTTACTGGAACATTTTCCTCACTTTTCTTTTCTGCCTTTTCCTTCTCTTCCTCAGCCCTTTCCATCTTTTCCCTATTGGCATCAAGTGCCTCCTTTGATATGCCAAAGCCTTTTGTAACATCTTCAACTTCTTTTTTTACCTTCCTCTTGATCTTTGGTTGTCTGAGTTCCACATGAATCTTTACAATTAGCTCCTCAAAGGTTCCAAACCTTTCCGCCTTGGGATCTTTTGGCTGACTTAACATGTGTTGAACATGCAGCTCCACAATTTGTTCATCAACTTCATACCCCATAGGCATGATCCATTAGGCACTGATCAGTCTCTACCATAAAGCATACTGTGTCTTTGTATTTCTCAACAAGAGACTAGGGAATTCTCTCTCTTGCTTGCATCATGTTCTAAAAATTCTTGAAATATCCCCACAGGGCTGTATTTCTTTCTTTAGCATCCCCAAGCCCATGCAAATAGTCTTTGATTTGGATGGCAACCAGTCTGTCATTCTGCCATGCCCAGCCATTGGATCCGAGAAGCTCATTCATGTAATAAAAGAATAGGCAGAGTATCAAACCACCATACTTGAAGGAGTTCTTCTTATCCTTCTTAATCTTTTGTAGATTTTCCAAAAGTTGACTTAGAAGAAGTTCACACAGATCATAGTCAGCATTTTCTTTTAGTATTTGATAGGCTATGTAAACTGTAGTTCCCAGTACTAAATTTTCCCTACTGGAGTGATAAATCTTGTAACCAATTATCATGGATGCAAATTTGACATCTAGTTCAGTGATGTCTTCAATTGTCATACCTCTCTTGTCAAATTTTGATCTAGCTGCATCACTTACTGTCTGATTCTTGACAGATTTGAGAACAAGTATTCCACCGGATGAGTGCAGATCGGTTACTACCCTAATTGCATCTTTGGTGATCTTAAATGGTTTATTCAACCATAAGAAATTGTCATTCACTCTACTCAACACATACCAAACCCATTCATCTTCTTAAAACAGGGGAAATGAATGCACTATGCAAAATGCTTATCCCAGATGGCTTTATACTGAGGTTTAATCTCAAAAGAATCATTTATTAACTGTTTGTGATAGATATCCACTAACTTTGATTCCCCAAATTCTTCAATATTCGCGTGTATGTAAACCCTAATGTCTTTTGTATGAAACACACCATGCGGAACATTGGAAAATGCTCCTAGGGGATCTACTTCCAAAGATTTGTATGGATGTTTCTTGAATTTGGGGTGAGGCCTATCAGAGATTTTTACAATATTTGGAGTACCCATCATCCAAGGATTTATAGAGAGATATTTGATAACGAAGAATACCTTTTGCGCATTTCAGTTTCTAGATGAATTGACTTCTATAAATGATCTTTGATGAGCTTGAGGAATTTTGTTGCAGAGCTTCACTTTTCGTTTCTTCTTGAATGCAGAATGAACAAATGCTTAATGAGAAAACCCTTATATTGCTCCACAAACCCTAATGTCAGGTTGCAATAAATGCTCGACCTAAGTTATTCTGGTTTGCCTTATTCAGATGACTTGAAGAACCAGATCAATCCTAATCTTTAAACATCTTGCGGCTCTTCCAAATCTTAACCATAGTTTATTTGGATGTTTCCCTTATGAACCCTTTAATCCGCAACTCTTCTTGTGCCAGTTCTAGCACCAATTGACTAGCTGGGGGAACAAGGTTTTCTTTGTGTCTCCCCCTGAGCCAGAGCTCACTTTTTAGTTTTTGGAAGGAATATCAGCACTAGAGTCTGGTGCGGACCCATCCCCTACATTCTCTGTACTTTTCTTCACCCAAATCTTGTTCATCTCACTTTGAACTTCAGCTGCATTCACATTTCATTTTCCCTTATCCTGATTCTGATTATGATATACCGGATCTCTTTTGTCCTAATTCTTGCTTCTACAGAATTTTGCAATATGACTGGATCTATTGCAAATTTAGCAAACAACATTTCTTTGCATATTTGATTGATATCCTCTTGATCTACATTGATTAGCCATATGACCTATTCTATTGCATGCAAAGCATCTACCATTGAATGATTTGTTCATTTGCACATTTTTGCATTCATGAGACTTGTGACCATACCTTTTACAGTTGAAGCACTGTCTGGAGAAGGATGAATTAGTCTGATTCATTCTCTTCCTGCACTGATTATCTTTATGACCAAAGTTATTGCAGTTGTGGTAGTATCCATTGAAGGATGGATATCTTTGAGCATTAGGCTACCTTACCGGAGCTCTTCTAGGCCTGTTCCTTGGATTTTCTGATCCAAATTTCTTCTGACTGGATCCGGAGCTTTCTCCTTTCTCATATCCCAAACCACACTTGTCATCTATCCTCTTTTGACTTCCAAGAAGAACTTCAAGTTGAGCAGAACTTATCTTGAATTTCTCTCTATATTCATTTGTTGTTTGAAGATCCCTTTTGAGAGAGACAATTTGATCCTCAAGTTTTTCTTCATTATCTTTAGCATCTTCAAGATTAGACTCAAGATGTCTGATAATTCTATCCATCCTGCGGTAATCTTCTGATTTCTCCTTGAGAGATTGTCTTAGATTATCTTCAGTTTTTCTTTTCTCTTCAATCTCTTGGGTAAACTTTATAACTCTTGATTCCATTTCATGTCTTACCATAATGATTTCTTTTGATAACTTTTCACATAACTTAGTTTTCTCCTTTAGATCTTCATTTGTATCATTGGCTTCACTTTGACTTGCTAATTGCTAAAGTAGCTCCTTTCTCTTTTCATAGAGAGACTTAATTTGTCTTTTAGTTCTCTCATGAAATCATTAGCCTGTTTGAGTCTTTCCTTTAACTCATTAACTTTAGAGTTTGACTGCTCAAGATCATCAAGGGCAGTCTTGAGTTGCTCCCTTAAACCATAGGCATCCATTTGAATTCCCAGATCTTCCTCAAGCTGTTAGACTCTGTTAGGAGGAACTTGGCTCTGATACCAATTGTTGATAACTGAGAGGGGGTGAATCAGTTATCCTAATTATTTCTACTTTTTGAACTTTCTTAATAATCAATGCAACATTAATTCAATTAAGAAAACATAACCATGAAATGGAAATACACATGACACAATATTTTTGATGTGGAAACCCTGTTAAGGGAAAAAACCACAGGGTGATTAACCCAAGATTGTATTCTCTGTTAGAAGAATGGAAATACAAAATGGCACTTGCCAATAAGGGCTCACTACCCGAGCACACTGCTCACAAGAGGCACACTGCCTACAAGAGACACACTGTCTACAATTTATAAATAATGTAATACAATACTTGAACTGATAAGGAGCATCAACATATGTTGGAGTTCAGTTCCAGTTAGGCTCTGTACACTGATCTGTTGCACTTCATCTTTCCTTTTCTTTTATGCTGCTCTCCTTTCACATACGGGACCTTCCTTTCTACTTTTATTCAGCTCTACTGCTTGTCTTTGCACATCGCCAACAACACCAACACTCCTCACAACTAAATCCATCTTATATATATATATATATATATATGCGCAAAAGTGATTTCATCACCTTTCTAGTCAGCACTTGAAATAGTCAATATTTTCCACAAACTCTAATCTGTCAGCTGAATCCTTTCTTACCAAGTAATGCGGATCAAGGATATACTTGTAGAAGTCATCAATCATGTCAGCCAATCATAATTTATGCCTTCATAACCTTTACCATCATCAGTAACACATCCGGAATAATGTCTGATGTTCTACCAGTTAGTTCTTCCTCTGTCCATACTGCCAATCAGGAACCTGATACTCAAGTATTCATATCTTTTTCCTCATCTATCACCGGAGCCTAAATCCTTGGAATCTATCACTCAAGGTAGTCCTCTTGACTTCCCCAAATCTGCACTTCACCAAGATACTTCCTCTGAGAGATCTGGACCTAACTGTCGGACCTCACCACATGCTCTGTTCTTGTTTACCGGACCAAAACATTCTTCACTCTGACTTCCGGTATAGACACACCATGTCCTGCAGCTGTGTGGGATGAACTTTGTTGCCATCAATGACAACAATCATGAATCCATATAGTGTCTCTTGCCAATAGAGAGTACCTAATTATGTAGTGTTTTTTCTTCTTGCATCAAACTCCTCAACAATTTGATTTTTTCACCACTTGCTTCCTTTTCAATGTTAAATTGAATAACACTCAAATATAATTACTAACAACAATACTATTAACCAATCTATAATGTTAAATTCCTAAAATTGAATCACAATTAACATTGCAACACTACAAAAATGGAAACTTGAATATATATATATATATATATATATATATATATATATATATATATATATATATATATATATATATCAAACTTGGTGTGAAAACTATGTTATTTCCTCCTTCTCAAGTTGGCAAAGCATAAAAGGTGGTGGAAAGATCATGTAAAGGAGGTAGAATGTGTAAAATGTGCATGTGAACTTCCCAACAGCATGAAAGTACTTTATTTTTGTTGGAGCACATGCATAATCAGCATGAAAATAGAGCATGTGGGCTTAGAACATAGGGGTCAACACTTTTTTACTATTTCTATAGCAGGACAAAACATGAGCGCGTTATAATGCGCTCACATTTTGTCCTACTATAGATTGATCCATAAATATTTGTGCCTATCTCACCTTCGATAGCACCTTTACAATAACTCACCTCTAGTTCCATTAGCTTATGTTCTATATCTCACTTATCTCTCCCCCTCACCTCTCTGCCTCTCCCCTCTCTATGTCTCTTAGTTGCTCCTTGTCTACCTCAACCCTAAACCCTAATCCCTCAACCCTCAACTCTAATCCCTCATCCCTAAACCCTAAACACTATCCCTATTCCTAAACCCTCAATGGGCTCAATACTATACCTTAAACCCTAATCCCTTATCCCTAAACCCTCCAACCCTATCCCAAATCCTTATACCCTTGACGCTCTAATTTAACCCTAATCCCTCAACCCTCAAACCTCAATGTACTCAACCCTCAATGTCAAACCCTAATCCCTCAACCCTTAATTCTGATCCCTCGACCCTCAACCCTATCCCTAAACCCTAAAGCCTAAAGCCTCGACCCTCAACCCTCAACGTCAAATCCTAATCCCTCAACTCTTAACTCTAATCCCTCAACCCTAAACCCTATCCCTAAACCCTAAACACTATCCATATTCCTAAACCCTCAATAGGCTCAATACTATACCTTAAACCCTAATCCCTTATCCCTAAACCCTCCAACCCTATCCCTAATCCTTATACCCTTGACACTCTACTTTAACCCTAATCCCTCAACCCTAATCTGTCATCCCTCAACTCTAGTCTCTTATCCGTAAACCCTAAATGCTATCCCTATTCCTAAACCCTCAACGGGCTCGATACTATACCTTAAACCCTAATCCCTTATCCCTAATCCTTATACCCTCAACGTCAAACGCTAATCCCTCAACCCTTAACTCTGATCCCTCGACCCTTAACCCTTAAAACTTGAACCCTAAAACCTATCCCTACATGCTCGACACTCGACACTATATCTTGAACCCTAATCCCTTAACCGTCATCCCTAAAGCCTCAACCCTAAATCCTTAAACCTTCAACCCTAAACCCTATCCCTAATCCCTCTACCCTCAACACTCTTCTTTAACCCTAATCCCTTGACCATCAACCCTATCCCTAAACCCTCAACCCTCAACTCTCAACATTAAACCCTAATTCATCAACCCTAAACTCTAATCCCTCAAACCTAAACCCTATCCCTAAACCATCAACTCTCAACACTATACCTTAAACCCTAATCCCTATCCCTCAACCCTTAACCCTTAAAACTTAAACCCTATCCCTGCACTCTCAACACTTGACACTATATCTTAAGCCTTAAACCCTCATCCCTAAAGCCTCAACCCTCAATCCTTAAACCTTCAACCCTAAACCCTATCCCTATTCCTAAACCCTCAATGGGCTCAATACTATACCTTAAACCCTAATCCCTTATCACTAAACCTTCCAACCCTATCCCTAGTCCTTATACCCTCGACACTCTACTTTAACCCTAATCCCTCGACCCTCAACCTTATCCCTAAACCCTCAACCCTCGAACCTCAACCCTCAACCCTTAACGTCAAACCCTAATCCCTCAACCCTTAACTCTAATCCCTCAACCCTCAAACCTATCCGTAAACCCTAAACGCTAAAGCCTTAACCCTCAAACCTCAACGTCAAATCCTAATCCCTCAACCCTTAACTCTAATCCCTCAACCCTAAACCCTATCCCTAAACCCTCAACACTATACCTTAAACCCTAATTGCTCAACCCTCAACCCTAAACCTTATCCCTAAACCCTAATCCATTAACCCTCAACCCTCAACCCTAATCCGTCATCCCTCAACTCTAATCTCTTATCCCTAAACCCTAAATTCTATCCCTATTCCTAAACCCTTAATGGGCTTGATACTATACCCTAAACCCTAATCCCTTATCCCTAAACCCTCCAACCCTATCCCTAATCCTTATACCCTCGACGTCAAACCCTAATCCATCAACCCTTGACTCTGATCCCTCGGCCCTTAACCCTTAAAAATTGAACCCTAAAACCTATCCCTACATGCTCGACACTCGACACTATATCTTAAACCCTAATCCCTTAACCCTCATCCATAAAGCCTCAACCCTAAATCCTTAAACCTTCAACCCTAAACCCTATCCCTAATCCCTCTACCCTCAACACTCTTCTTTAACCCTAATCCCTCGACCATCAACCCTATCCCTAAACCCTCAACCCTCAACCCTCAACTCTCAACATTAAACCCTAATTCATCAACCCTAAACTCTAATCCCTCAAACCTAAACCCTATCCCTAAACCATCAATTGCCAACACTATACCTTAAACCCTAATCCCTATCCCTCAACCCTTAACCCTTAAAACTTAAACCCTATCCCTACACCCTCAACACTTGACACTATATTTTAAGCCTTAAACCCTCATCCCTACAGCCTCAACCCTCAATCCTTAAACCTTCAACCCTAAACCCTATCCCTAATCCCTCTACCCTTGACACTCTAACCCTAACCTCGACATTAAACGCTAATCCGTCAACCCTAATCCATCAACCCTAAACCCTCAACCCTCAACACTATACCTTAAACCGTAATCCATCAACCCTAAAACCTAATCCCTCAACCCTCAACCCTAAACACTATCAATAAACCCTCAACCCTCGACACTATACCTTAAACCCTAATCACTCAACCCTCAACCCTCAATCCTAATCCCTCATCCCTAAACCCTAAACACTATCCCTATTCATAAACCCTCAACCCTTGACACTATACCTTAAACCCTAATCCCTTATCCCTTAACCCTAAACCCTATCCCTCAACTCTTAACCCTTAAAAATTAAAACCTAAAACCTATCCATAAACCCTCAACGCTCAACACTATATTTTAAACCCCAATCCCTTAACCCTCAGCCCTAAAGCCTCAACCCTCAATCGTTAAACCTTCAACCCTAAACCATATCCCTAATCTCTCTACCCTCAACACTCTACTTTAACCCTAATCCTATGACCAACAACCCTATCCCTCAACCCTTAACCCTCAACTCTCAACATTAAACCCTATTCCATCAACCCTAAACCCTAATCCCTCAACCCTAAACCCTATCCCTAAACCCTCAACACTATATGTTAAACCATAATCCCTCAACCCTAAACCCTAATCCCTCAACCCTAAACCCTAAACTCTATCCCTAAACCCAACAAAACTGCTTTGCCTTATGTTAGGTTGTTAAACCCATCAATTTTGACACTCTTCTCTTAAAGATATCTAAGTTGCAAGAATATGTCAGAAAAATGACTATGAACTTTTTTTAATGTTAGTAATGTTATATGGCATGTTTTTCTGGCCCATCTAGGGTTCGTTATGCCAATACGTGTACACACTATGAGAAAAGCTTTGCGTATGGTACATCCATAATGAGTAATTAATAGTTGAAATCAGAAGGATGATCATTATGAGAAAAACTTTGCATTGGGGTACATCTATGTTTCTTGCTGTCCAGCCCGCACTTAGGGGGGTATATTGTTATGAAATAGGCAAATAATCTCCCATTGTTTACTGGCTCTATCCATAAGAACTACTAAACTTTTTTCTCTTGGTAATTGTAGAGGACATTCACCTATTTTTGGCAACTATTGCATTCCCAAACCATTACAAAACCTAAGTTATTTTAACACAATAAATAGCTGATTGCATTGATTTAATACTCTACTATATTAAAGCTTAGCATTTAGACAAATGCAGATGTTCATATTATAGAAGACTGCATTATATTAGACTATTAGAGATCCCTCAGAAAAATGTAATAACAAAACTGCTTTGCCTTATGTTAGTTTACAATTAAACCCATTCTTTTTGACACTCTTCTCTTAATAAAGTAAGAGTAATAGGAATAGAAGGTAGAGAATTTGATCTTACTAGTATGCATGGTCGGTTTACATTCCATGACTTCATTTTCATTGAATAAAAAGGTAAATATCTGATTTGAAGGGTGGGGCAGAGTTCACTGTCATGTGCTTTTCTAGATGATAGGGTCCATAATGTCCAGGGTTCTTCAAAGAAAGGCTTGTAACATAATTAAGTTTTTGTTATACCAATCCTCTAGGTAAAGCTACAATTCAAATGCCTACTTTGAAAGTTGAAATAAATTAAATTAGACTTACAATTTTCATTTTTTTCCATTGCTTCAACAAGAACATTATTTTCTTCATCATAAACTAATTCAAGATCAACAACTTGCTGCCCATTGGTTGACTTGAATTGCATCCTCTGTTCGAAGAAGGGCATTTTTCATCTGTATCAATGCTGGTATTCATAAGCTGAAGAGCATTGATATTTTTCACACACCCTGTTCTTTGAAATATCTTAACCTTAAAATATGACTTGGATATGTACTTGAACACAATGAAATCTCCAATCTCCAGCCCATGATGATTCACAAAATTTTCCCAACCCTACCTAAATTCTATTTTATTTATGGTACCCCTTAATTGTACATCCTACTCCTTCCCACCTGGGCCTTGAAGGAGGCATGCCCATTAAACCAACTCATTCGACAACTTGCTGCCCATCGGTTCACTTGAACTGCATACTCTATTAGAAGAAGGGCATGTCTTTTATCTGAATCAATGTTGGTATTCATAAGCCAAAGAGCATTGATGTTTTTCACACACCCTATTCTTTGAAATATCTTAACCTTAAATTATGACTTGGATATGTACTTGAACACAATAAAATCTCTAATCTCTAGCCCATGATGATTCACAAAATTTTCCCAACCCTTCCTAAATTCTAGTTTATTTATGGTACCCCTTAATTGTACATCCCTAAACCCTAAACCCCAATCCCTTAACCCTAAACCATAAACCCTAATCCCTAATTATAATTTATGGTACCCAAATCCCTACACCCTAAACCCTAATCCCTTATCCCTAAGCCATAAACCCTATCCCTAAATCCTCAACCCTCAACACTTAAACCTCAAATCCTAAACCCTATCCCTAAACCCTCAACCCTCAAAACTATACCTTAAACCCTAATCCCTCAACCCTAAACTTTCAACCCTCTACCCTCAACACTCTACCTTAACCCTAAATGCTATCCCTAAAGCCTCAACCCTAAACCCTAATCCCTCAAGGTCCTAAACCCTAATCCCTTAAGGTCCTAAACTCTAATCTCTTATCCCTAAACTCTAAATCCTATCCCTAAACCCTCAACCCTCAACCTTAATCACTCAATCCTTATCCACCCCTCTCCTCCCCTATCTGGCTCACTCCCATTTCTACCCTCCTCTACCCTCGACACTATACATACATACATATAGGCATACATAGATGCATACATACATATAGGCATACATACATACATACATGATTAATACCCTTGAACATAAAAAAATTCAAGGGGAACATAACGCGAGCACGTTATAACGCGCTTGCGTTATTTAAAACATGACAAATAGCACAAACTTTTGTGGAGAAGGGAAAATGCAAAGCAAACAATAACGTGAGCACGTTATAACACGCTCGTGTTATGTTTTGCTTTGGGGATCCCAAGCCTTGGGCTTGGGATTTGCTTTGGATTTCCAACCCAAAGGCTTGGACTACCTTTTCAACATCCACATACGTGTTTTTCCATATTTTTCAAGATTTCACATAATTTCATTTGTGCTAACCATCAGATTTGCACGTGTTTCAAGGTCGAACAAATCGAACACCTGGGTAATGTTAGGCTTTCTCTTAGCTATTTGACAATGTGATTTTTTTCACATTTTAACAATGTTAAGCCTTTCATCTTTAATTTCTTTTGTTTGTGTGTCTGTTTTTGGGCAAAAACCACTATTTGGTCTTTTTTCATTGTAAATTAACTATTCATTGAAATTTCAAAAAAATTACATATTTAGAAACTAGACTCCATTCTACACATATTAAAAAAAAATGATTTTCAATTAGTTTTCAAAATTTATAGGGGTAGCATGGTGAAAATTCTATTTTTTAGGATGTGTCCACTTTGAAAATTAGTAAAAAATCAAATATGCATCAAAAAATTATCAAAAAAATTGGGCATAAATTACATGCTATTAGCTAATTTCTCACCAAAGCGATTTTAAAAATACCAAAAAAAAGTTGACCTTTTGAGGGAGCCACAAAAGATGCTATGTTATGTTTTTTTGACAGAAACAACACCAATTTCTATGGCTCCCTCTTTTGAACCCCTTAATCTATGTCATTTTTTTTTAAAAAAAGTAGTTTAGAAAGTAGACTTGGAGAACTATGAACATTGTTTTGGTTGCATCTCCAAATTTTGAGTGTAACTATGCTCAATTTCTCATCCAAGGCTAGCATTTCCTGATTTCAGAAAAAAATTGGCCACTTAAGACCCCTTTTTGGCCCCCCATCTTCTTGCACTTACCTGAGACATTTGCTCCAGTAGTACAATTAGACACTGTGAGAACAATACTTGTAATAGCAGCTCAAAACAAGTGGGTAGTTTACCAAATTGATGTAAAATTATCTTTTTTGAATGGTTACCTTGAAGAAGAAGTGTATGTGGAGAAGCCACCTGGGTATGAGATTTTGGGTCATGAAGACAAAGTTTACAAATTGAAAAAGGCACTCTATGGACTCAAGAAAGCCCCAAGAGCTTGGTATAGTAGAATTGACTCTTATCTTTTACAAAATGGCTTCAATAGGTGCAGCAGTGAGCCTACATTGTATACCAAGATGAATGAACAAGGTGAGATCTTAATTCTTTGCTTGTATGTTAATGATTTGATATTCACGAGAGATTTGGGAATCGATTTGTTCAAAGGAGCTATGAAAAAGAGTTTGAAATGACTAATTTAGGTCCCATGAAATATTTTCATGGCATTGAGATAAACCAAAATGAAAATGGCGTATTCATCTCTCAAACAAAGTTAGCAAATGATGTTTTAAAAAGGTTTAATATGATGAATTGCAAATCAAAATCAACTCCAATTGTCACAGGTTTGAAGCTAAGCAAGGATGACAAAGGATCCAATGTAGATTCAACTTTGTATAAGAGATTTGTTGGTAGTCTCATGTACCTAATAGCCACAAGGGTGGACATAATGTATGGTGTACAAGTTTAATTTCAAGGTTTATGGAGTCTCCAAAAGTTTCTCATTAGAAACCAGAGAAAAGAATTCTAAGATATGTGAGTGGAACAAAGAATTATGGCATTCAATATTCAACCTCAAATGAGTTCAAGCTGATAGGATACATGGATAGTGATTGTGCTGGAAACATTGACTATAGAAAGAGTACATCTGGCTATGTTTTTCATTTTGGCATAGGTGTAGCATCATGGGCTTCAAAGAAACAACCAATTGTCATACCTTCATCTGCTGAAGCAGAGTATGTAGCAGCAATATACGGGCAGCATGACAAGCAATTTAGATGAGAAGAGTGTTGAAAGAGTTTAAGCATGAACAAGAAGATGCAACAAAGATCTATTGTGACAACAACCTAGCTATAGCATTGTCAAAGAATCCAATTTTTTACTTGAGAAGCAAACATATAGACACAAGATATCACTTTATTAGAGAACTAATCAACAATGGAGAAATCTTTTTCAATTTTTGCAGGTCTCAAGATCAATGTGCAGACATTTTCACCGACATTAGGGAAAGAAAGTTTTGTCTAGCAAAGAGATTGGTTGGGCATCATAGATAGTAGTAGTTGTGATTAAGGGGGAGTTTTGGAATATAATCCCAACTACCAACTTTAATTTCCTCTGTATGATTTCTAGCTATGATATTTGCTCTCTGTCTCTCACGAGTGTGAAACTTCTCTCATCCAGCTCTGTCCATTTGATTTGGACTTCCTTACAAATCCTTTTTAATTTAGTTTTAATTGAAAAATCCTCCTATACAAATTTCCTATGCTGGCTATTAAATCAACAGTTAAATGTAATTAATATTTGTGTGTTTTCCCTCCTAGTGGGCACATTCGTTAAATAGAAAAAAAGACTTTGCATTTTATATGGTATGTAAAAAAAGTGAACAGAAAATTATTTTTATTTTGAAGGCTACGAATAGTAAGCTCTAAATAGCATATACAGGGGTTTGCATTTTATATCTTGTAAGGATATGAAAGAGCTGAAGCTCTGTGTTATCTGCATGGTTTTTGTATGAATGAAAGAACTATAGCTCTCCAACTATAACAAATAACAATCTATGAACTTCAAATATTAATAGAGATAGCATTTCATTTTCCCCTATTCTATCTATGTTTTTATCTCTGTTATGTTCCTACTCTGTGTTTTTATATTCCTCTGCCTCTATCCATCAATTTCTAATTAGCTATGTTGGTGTCTACACATGAAGTCATAGCTACAAGAACAAGAATCCTAAAGGCAACAGAAGAGATCATTTTATAATTAAAAAGAAGTCACCAAGGTCAAATCGTTGTTGTGGAAAGAGATACAAATTTTTGGAGATGCCAGAAGATAGGTTGTTGCGAGAGGAAGAGTTGCAGATCTAGAGATTGAAAGAAGTCGTGATAGGCCTCAATAGTTGAAGAAGATCACTGAGTTTAAAAGTGAAATTGTTGTAGCCACCAAGCTCACAAAAGGTATGTGTTTTTCTTATTTTCAGAAATCTATCTATCAAATTTGCAAAAAAAAAAGGATAAACTTGAGGAAAGGGTCAGTGCAAGAAGTTGGGTCCACTTTTTGGCCAAAAAGTGGAAGTGTTTTCCCTAATTTTTAGAATTTGTCACATTTGACCTAAACATTTGAGGCACTTTAAGATTGAATCTTTAAAAAGTTAGTAATATGAAATGTAGTACTTGGAGTCCAGTTTCTAAATATGTAATTTATCTTAAAACCCAGATGATACAAATTGATTTTCAATAGGCATTTCTAAAAACTACTGTTTAAAAGTCACTTTTTTTTTACCATACCATGCACGTGTACGGCCAACATAATTTGACCTAAATAAAAGTATTTTTCTAAATCCTTTTGGGGAAAGATGTGTAGTACAGTGAAGTTTGATGAGGATATTTTTTTATAATTTTTTTTCCAAATATTTTTTTTTATTAATTGTTGATTTCACAAACCCTCATGTACAAACAACATAATTTGAGCAAAACTAATCATAAAATGAATTGTTTTTTTTCATTGTGTAAAGAATGATGTGTAGATTGATGACATATAATTTTTTTTCGAAAAACTTTAAAAATTAAAAGTTATTAGAAAAATACAAACACCTGTCATTTTAAGTTTTTGGACTAGTTTGCTCATAAATTAAATAATAAATAGAAAAACAAGTCCAAGCAAAAAAAAATTTACATATTTGAAAACTAGACACTGTCATCTGTAATGGGTTTTAATTTCATAAAAAAATTCAGAAAAAAAATGTCGTCGACCATATAGGTGAACTCAGTCTTTTCTCTTGTTCTGTGCTTAGGAAAAAACTTGCAAGTCCAAGGCAAGGGGTTGGCTTACCATGCCCTACCCAAGCCTAAGCTTTTAGGAATGGATACCCATTCTAAATAGGTATGTGTTATGAATGGATACCCATTTTAAAATGGGTACCCATTCCTTCTGTGTGGGAAAAAAAAGTGCGCATGGTTTTTTTTCAAATTTAAATATCTATATAGAAACGGGTACCCATTTAGGATTGGGCACCCGTTCCTAAGCGGGTACCCGTTTAGGCTCAGGCACCCATTTTTGTCAGGATTTTTTTTTTCCCATGACTTCCCCTCTATGTGGACCCAACTTCTTGCACTTACCCAAAATATGAGCCGATCCAGAATTTTTCGCCACTAATAAAGAGAAATAGAGAGAAATATTAAGGGATCGTAGATCTAGGGTTCAGAGGCCATGTTGAAGTAATTAAGAACAAGTAGAAGCATAAGGGTAGCTTTGATAAGAAATCACTGTGATTTATATCTACCATAGAAGAGGATTGCTAGAAAATCAGATGTTGTCCTTTAGAAAGGAGATCATTAACTGCTAATTAAAGGAAGGAGGTCTTATATACCACAGAAAGTTGTAGATCAAAAAAGAAGCAAAAAGATGAAGGTAAATCGCAGAAGTCATTATCTGTCAAATTGAGGTCGCAGAGGATTAAAGCGTAGTCAAGGGTGACGCCACAACCATCAGAGAAGTGTAAAATCACTCAAGGAAGAAAAGACAAGTCGGAAGACATCGAAGGAGGAGTGAGGCACACAAAGTTGCCAAACTAAGGGAAATCGACAACCAAGGAAAGTGTAGTAGTAGATCAAGGTAAGTAAATCATTTATTTTCAAATGGGGAAAGCTAAAAGAGAGAAGAGAGAAAAGATTGGAAAAAAGAGAAAAGTGATTTGGAAAAAGAAAGAAAGAAATTATTAATAGATATACTGGACTATGAAAGTAAAATGTATTATTTTGATAATGAATTGAGTAAAGTTAAAAGAAAGAATGAAGAATTAGAAGAAAACTTGAAACTGTTTGATGGTTTTTAAAAGAGGAATGAAGAGTTAGAAGAAAGATTGTGTGAGGACTACCCTTTTTACTTCTGTTCTTGTGACTACTTGCATTACTGTTTACTAATACTTTTATATTTATGGGACAGTAGTTCTAGGATTTTCAAACTATTAAACTTTATTATGATAACGGAAAAACTAATTGGGTGATGTTTGGATAACGTTTACATTTCAGAAAAGTTAATTAGGTGATGATGGAAAGAAAATTGTAATATGATTTCATTTATGCTATTTAGAACTATTGCATGGTAATGCATGTTTTAAGTTGCTTCGGCTATGATGATTATATGTGAAACTAATCTTGTAATTGAGTGTGCAGGATTTACTAATCAAACCACAGATACTGGAGATCATTTCACACCTTTTTGTTGTTATTCCCTGTTAAGCCGATCTAGTTCCACGAGGAACCAAGATTAACTCTGTGTTTGATGTGGTGTTGTAATGTGGTCTTTCATAAGGTCGAATGGGTTAGGTCTACCCTCTTGTAACACTGAATTATGATTTGTGTTGTAAAAAAATTGAATTTGAATTTCTTTTCTTTTATTTAAATTCTTGAGGCCTTTTCTTGTATTTTACCATGACCCTGGGTGTCCTAAATAGGTTAAAGTTGACTCTGGGTTATACCCCATGGGTCCAGGGTCCCATTTCACATGGGTAACCCTTGGGTAACCTCCATATGGTCATCTTAACTTCACACTAAAGTTAAGTGACGAAAATTGGAGGTATAAGGGGGATAGGATGGGTTGTACCAACACCCAAACCCATCCCTCTTCAATCCACAAGGTAAGAGATGACTACAAACCCATCAATTATAGAAGAATTGACTTGAAGTCACCCTCACCATTGGTGAGATTCCCCATGAGTTGTGTGGTCATCCATAATGAAGGAAGGAAGAAGAGGCATGGGTCACCTGTCTTTTCCTCCTTTAACTCCTTTTATTTCTCCCATGCGTAAGAGAAATGACATGAGGTAAGGGATAAGGAGGACTTTAGGGATGGGTGAGTGACATAAGCAAACACTCATCCCTTGGGACACAATAGTAGTTTGGGGAAGAGTGAGGAGGTGACAAGTGTCACCTCCCCATTCCTCTAAACTGATAGAATTTTGGGTTATTTGAATCCCATTTGGGGATGGAGAGGGAGTTAGTTGAATTTTGGAGAGTTTTATTTTTATTTAAAAAAAAAAAATTGCTTTTGAGAGGGAAAGGGAGAGGGAGTTTGGTGGCTTAGGTTGGAGGAGATCTCAGTGGAGCTCTACATCAATTTCATCCTTGAAGGGCTTTGTAAGGTTGGTTTTATAATCTTTCTTTTGTATTTCTTAGTGTTGCATGAAAAGTATGTGAAAGTTATGTCTTTGCTTGTGATGTAAATGTTATTATTATGGGAAATGTTGTTGGGTTGTTGACAAAGCTTCTCCCACTTGGGAGAAATGCTCATCAAGTGTGGGGTAGGGGAGGAGTGATCCTCCTTGGGTGTATACCGGGTTCTTTTGGGATGCTGAAAGCCTTGAGGGTATGTGTGGGTGACTTGTTCTTTGGCTTGAGAGTCAAAATACGGTCTCCTTGGAAAATTTTTGTGATCAAATCTGGCTTGAGGCCAACAGAAATTGTGTTGGTTATATTATCTGTAAGGGTGACACTCTGGAGTTGAGTGTGTCCACTCTCCTACCCCTTGTGAAGCTCACTGTAGTTGAGTTTTTGTGTTGTGTAATTTTATCCACGGGTGTATGTGAGATTTGGGTTTGTTGTTGTTCCTTGTTGTGAAGTGGTTTGTGGAAATACCTTAGGTGTGTGAATGATCTCCCTAGCTCGGGGGTGAGCCTCTTGCGGGTCTACTGTAGGGAGGAGAGCTAGATGAGTGGTGTTTACTTCTTTGTTTTTGAATATGCAGGTTTCCTCTTGAAGCTTATTGATGGAATTGGAGGAGTTCTGTAATTTAGGGAGAATGTATCTCATCCTTACTATAAGGAGAGTTGGTTCATTAAGTTTCATCTTGTTTAAGTTCTTTATGGAGAGAATTTCCCCTCTGAAGTTGTAAGAATTAATATTTGTGAGAAGAGGGAAATTCCTCCCCTTCAGTGGTTGTTAGTTATGAATTTTTATAGTTTATTTTATACTTGGTGTAACTAATTGTTAAGTAGTGAAATGTATGGTTGATTTAGACAAAGGTGATAAATTTTATTTATAGTATTGTTTGGAGGAAATTATGAATTTTGTTAATTTTTAGATATTGTAATTTTAACTATTCTTTCCATTCTCTATTTTATACTAATATGCATTAAATTGAAATTAGCAAGTTAGAATTAATAGAAGAAAAATAAAAATTGATTTCACTATACTCCTTGTATTTGTATGAAGTCTAATTCCTGAATTTGCATATATATATATATATATAAAATTGTAAATGGCAGTTAAAGAGATTTATATTTAATTCCTTGTATTTATCCTTGCAATTATTAGATGAACTGTGATTGTAAATGGAAGTTAAATAGATTTATAATTAATTCTCTCTAGTTTATAATTTCAACAAATTATTAGCTGAACTGTGAATGGAATATGTTTGAGAGAAGTCGTAAAAATATATATATGTATATATATATATAGTGTTCTGTTTGAGCCATTTTAATTTGACGTATAAATGAAGAAATTGTGATTTACCGTCATAAAGTATATATATATATATATATATATATATATATATATATATATTATCTTAAATAAATAAATTGGAAATCATTTATAAAACCAAATTTGAATGGGAAATGAAAATTGATACTCTCTGTCTTTTTTTTGTGTTCTGTGGTAAACAAAGAGAGGAAAATATTAAAAAAAAACAAATTTTTGAAATGGCGGTGGGGTTTGAACCCCATCGCAGGCCCTTACAAAGTAAAGGGTGTGGGGTGGGGGCTCTGCCCCCTCCCCACACCCCCGCCATCAAACAAACACCCCGTGGGCAGTTGAAACCCCGGACCCCGGGTTCTCCCCTTCGCGGCCACCACTGCGCCGCTCGGACCCCATCCCATCCGCCGCTCCTTGCGTGGACCTCACACCTCTACTTGCAAATACCCCCTGTCCGCCACTCCCTGTGTGGCCTCCACACCTCCGCCACGCCTTGCCTCCCGCGCGGTCTTTAAACCCCACGCTCCACCCTTGCCACCCATGGCGGCCATCTCCACTCCGCCTCTCCGGTCTGCCCTCTCCGCCCCAGCGACCACTGCTGTGGAGTTCGCTCCACCAATACGCCGCCCTCCATTGCCTCTGCTTTCCAAACAAAAAAAAACCAAAAATAATGTTAGGGCACAATTGTATGGCATAAAGATATTAGGGCTTCAGCCCTACAATGAAAATAAAATTGCATGGGATTTATAAAAGGAAATTTTAATATTTTAATATAAATATATATATATATGAATATAAAAATAAAATAGAAATAATAATAGTAATAATAATAATAATAAAATAAATATAATTGTATATATATATTTATATATGTATATATATAATCCTCTATATATATATATATATATATCTAGATACATACATATATTTTTTATTTGATATAAATTTATCAGAGAGGCCATTTTTCTTGACAAAAAAAAAAAACAAAAGATATAATTATAATTTAAAGAGAGCATAATTAAATATATTTTAATATATAAGGAAGAGTTTCTCGGATGTTTCAACAATCAACACAAATTAATAATCAGGAAAATGAAGAGGAAATTATGTTCCTTCCACTTATAAAGGACACTGGAAATAAATGTAAAGAAGCCATCATAGGTATTCCATGTGTGGCCATTTTAAACTCAACTGTAGTTAGTAAACGTCCAATTGAGAAAAAAATGAAAGAGAGAAAGAAGAAGAAAAACTAACATTGGAAAACATAGAGGAGAAAATGCGCGGCATTTCCAAACTGGGCTAAGAGAGCTAAGTGGATTTACCCTTCCAATAATCCTGTTTATGAATAAGATGATTTTACAATTAATACAAACGTAGAAGTGAATCCTAGAGCGGAGAAAACTAAGAGACTGAGTCCAGCGAAGTAGTAAACCAAGTTATGTGATTTGGTCCATCTGAGAATTAGGATTAATGTAAAAACTAAAACACAATGATAACTCTGATTGATGAAGAATATGAAGAAAAGACAGGATAAACATAAAGAAAACTTAGAAACCAAAACAGAGAGAGACCAAAATATAACAAAATAATTTTTAGAGAAACAGTTAAGGTGAACATGATAGAAATACAATCAAAATTAAGATCCAGAGAAATGAAAGAGAGGGCAAATGAATGACCTTGTTGAGAATACTAAGTTCGAAGGAGGAGTATATTTTAGGAAATGAGAAATGATGTAGATAATCGTGCTTTGTTAAAAAAATGACCAAATAGGAAAATAAAGTGAAAATTCATTATGAATAAGGCATCGTGGGAAGTTGTTAACTATCAAGGAACCCAGTAATAAGTGTATTGTTTAATGATTCCCACTCACGCCGTGAGGCGTTATGCTGCCAGAATCTTCCAAGATTTAGGGTTAGGAACCTTGATATTACAAACCTTGTAGCGACGTTAATGGCGTCGTGGAGACCCCCTTGTTGGACCACTTGCGTCTGGGTGAATGCAATTGTACTTAGTACCCCACCAACATCTGTAGTGTTATCGCCTTGAGCGTACACCACCGAGCATGCTTACGCATGCAAGCGGGTTTCTAGGGAAGTGTGGGAAAATTTTTGATATTTCGTGTCATAACCACATGGCAGATGTGGACATGACACGTGTGATGCATGTTGTGACCACATGGAAAATGTGGGCATGACAGATTGAAGTTATTTGATAAAATGAAAGAAAAGATGAAAAGATTAGAAGAGGAAAATAGTTTATAGAAAGAAGAAATATCGAAGTTAAAATAAGAAAATGAATGTTTGAGGACAATGCCATTAGTTTGTGATGTTTCGTGTGATACAAGTGATTTATGTGATGTAGCTAAAGCTAAAGAATGCAAGGTTGAAGAGGTTGGATCAGGAAAATTTGCATGTTGTGATAATATTGATAAAGAATGTAAAGATGAAGATGACAAGTTGTTTGAATCTAAAAATCATGTCAATTGTAATAAAGAGCATGTTGGTTTCAAGATGATGAAGAAGATGGGATATACAAGAAAAGGACTAGGCAAGTATGGACAAGGAATCAAAGAGTTGATTGAGCCAATAGTGAGGCCAAAGTATGAAGGTCTTGGATACACAAGTAAAGGAAATGATACAGGTTCAAGAAAATTTGATCAAGGAATACATTGTTCTCATTATAATAGGAAAGGACATATAAAGGACAAGTGTTGGGATTTACATCCATGTAGCATTTGTGGATTGAGAAATCATAGTGAAAAGATGTACTGGAATAGAGATTCAAAAAATATGACAGGATGCATGAAAATGAATTGTGGATTTGTTTTTGGATCGAATTGGCAAGATATCACAAGTATGTTGAAAAGGTCGTTCAAGTACAAATGTTCACATGTGAAGAAAGATATCAATCAAGAGAAATTTGTTGGTCTTGCAAGACGTCAAGAAAAGTGGAAACCTACATATAGCATGATGACTTCCAGTTTGAAGTTATGAAGATTGAAGAGTTGAAAGTTTGAAGGACTGCCGCAACAGTTGATAAAGAGTTGATGAGAGTTGAAAGAGGAAAGATCAACAAATCGTGAAGATAACTTGAAGGTATAATGCAAAGAAAAGATAGATTGAGTTAGCAAACTTGGAAGACATGATTTGGAAGACAAATTTTGGGAATGAAAAATATGCAGTCCAAATTAAGGGGGAGTGTTGGCATATGTAATTTCTCCAAACAATTGTAATTAATTAATTAAATGAGAAAAAGACAAGATAAAAAGATGAAAGAGGGAAAAGTCTAGAAAGAAAGAATGTTCTAGGATAGAATCTTCTAAAGGAAGTTTCCAAAATAGGTTGTTTCTAGATGGGGAATGGAAGAGCCTAGATAGGCAATGTCATGAGTAAGCCCTCTATAAAGAGGCATGATGTAATAGCGTTCAGGCAAGTAAGTCAAGTGTAATGATTAAATGATCATGTAAATGCAGCAACATTTGGAGTATGTAATGTAATCATGTTTTGAGTTAATGGATTAAGGTGTAGCAACACACATTTGAGCAAGATTGTGTTTATGTCTATGTTTTTGTGTTTGATATTTTTGTTTTTATGTATCTTGTGGATTTGTTATCCACCACCATCAAAGGTTGGAACATATGATTCATCAAAGTTATCTCATGTGTTTGATATCAACTACCCCCATGTTGAATTTGCCATTAGATGTGTTGTTGGTGACTCTCTGCTACTTGAATGTCCCTGGATTCTACTCTTCTCGGAGGTAGCATCTATATTTTTTGAACATCATGGATCTGGTCCAAGACACAGATTTCATTGAGATTTGGATTTCAGATATATTCAAGAATATTTAGTCACTGCAAACAAGTTGAAGTCTGCACTAGAGAATTACAACAATTATGCAGATGAGGCTCTTCTTGGTGGTCTATTCACACCAAATCTACTCCACAACTCTGCTATGACTTCTTGCATTTACCACGCCCTTCACAAGGGCATGAGAAGTGGATGCATAAATGCCCTCAACACAATGTTGAACATGCACAGGTTTCAATTACCACTGAAACTAGATATCAAAATGAAAGAGGTCTTCAATGCGATCCACTTCCTGTGTCTTCACACATTGGACTAGGCACCATGCCCCCCATCCGCAACCATGTTAACTCTACCTATTGCCTTGCCTCCATCGACCGACAACAACAACTCCATCTCTGACAACCTAGGTTAATGTAGAAAGTTTATACATTTTGAAGCCTATGGTCATAGCATTAATATTTAATAGTTTGTCATTTTGGGGTAGTTGTCCATTGAATAGTTTGTATATTTTTTCATTTCAGGGTCACTGGCCATTTAACGGTATGCACTCCTTTTTGAAATGTATGCACTCCTAGGGGTCAGTACCCACTTCAACCTACCAGGGTCTATAAATTTTGTATCTCAATCTACATACCTCCATCTTAGTTTAATAATATTATGTATAGGTGTTCTACTCCTTTTATTAAAAAAAACTTCCATTGTAAGTGTACCGTAATCCTCTATTGATTCAATAATACATTGTGTAGGTTTTTTATTGTGGTGTTTTTTTCTCCTGAAAGGGTTTTCTCCATGTAAATCACTATGTTATGGTTTATTGCTTAATGTTGATTTATGTGTGTTTCTCCCTTTTTTGTAATAAGTTTAGTTCAATTTTGAAGTTATTTCCATAACACTCCTCTCATAGATTAGCGTAGGAAGCTATTTCCACACGCCTTGTTTCCTTAGAAAAACTTGCTCTACATCCAAATGGATCATTTGAGCTTTTCTTACAACACATTTATCTCCTTTCCATTCCAAATATCCATGATTCTATAGTTTTTGAGATCAAACCAAATGATTCTATCAAGAATTTTATTACATGCCTATATAAATAAAGTGTGATGGGTGCATTGATATTAGATGAATCAACATCCAATTAAAGTCTAGCAGTAGATCAATACATTAGTATGGTTGAGTTTATTAGCATGGTTTTGAATTGAGAAATTGAAACCAAAGGACTTCACTCTTATTGATTTCAATAAATTGAACAATAATTTTTTTACAATTTATAAATGTCAATTGAAAGGTAGTTAAGTGACCAGAGTCAAGGTGACTGAAATTCCAGGCCTGAATGTCTACCTTACTTTAAAAAAATCACAATATATATTTGTCACGAGTGTAATCTTTATTCTCATTGTATATATACGAGATAATTAAGTACAGATTCCACTTTTGGAGAGCAGACAAGATTTTAAGCCCTGATAAAAGGGACAACCACTAGAGCACAACTCCAGGATTGACTAGACTTTTCTCTAGTTTATTCCGTCCATATAACACATCGTCCACCTGAAATTATTCTTCTTGTAAATTCTGGTTATTCATTGTTCTTGTCAATTACGTGTTTATGACGAGTCATTTTTTATTGGTAATTCCATCCATATGATAAGTAATACGGCTGGAAGTATATAATAGTTATGATAGATTTCCCCGTAATATTAAATTTGGCATATTCGTTTAAATTGTTTATAAAAGATATGTCTGCGTTGACATTTGGTAACCTAGATTCAGAATAGTATTGTACAGAGGAATACGAAATGGAAGTCCATCCCTTGAATTTTAGATTGCTGTGTACGCTTTTCCTAGTGATGGCTTATCTTTTGGAGGGAGCTTATGCTTTAGGAGTTGGTGGGTACAGTCGAAAGCCATCAATTCTACAGAAGAATTGACTTTATGGTAGTTTTCTAGAGAAGTCGAAGAGATCTTGAATCAATAATTCTCATGTTTCAAGTATAAGTATGGCCTCGTACGAGACATACAACTATACCCAAGTTATAGACCATATTGGATACATGCCAGAGAGCTATCAAACCTTTCCCCAACGATATTTCATAGACAAGTCCAATTGGGGAGGCGCTCAAAACAATTCTCCAATATTTGTATGGTTGGGTGAGGAACAAGACATCACAAACGACTTAGACATGGGCATCATGGTAGATCAGACTCCGAACTTCAAAGCCCTTGTAGTCTACATAGAGGTAGTATATTAGTTTCTCATTCATTCTGTATTCTTTGCGCGTTATGTTACAAAACAAGTTGAGTAGGTTAAGTCATATTTTTTGTGCTTGTGCTTTTTTTTTTTTTTTGAACAGAAAAAGGTGGAGCCACCCATAAATTGAGATAATTATAGAGAAGGTACAACAAAGATAAAGGATCCAAAAACCAGGGATCCAGTGAAAATTACATAACAAGGCACTTAATAGAGCAGAAGATAAAACCAAGTAAAAACAAAACAAACCTTAAGTCCAGAAAATTCAACAGAACCAAAAAGGAGAAGAACACAGCCATCATCGATCCCAGGAAGAAGAACACACGAACCCACCTCCCTAGAGATCGCAGCACAACGTAGGCACTGAGCAGAACCATCACCGCCACCTTACCACCTGCATCACGGCCATAGAGAAAAAAGAAACAACTGTGAAGAGAGCACCAAAACCAGCCGGGCAAAAACTGTGAAGCTGACCAAAAAATAGACGAACATACCACCACCAAGCCAAGAAACCCCCTGCCCCTAACAAACCTGTCGCCAAACCACCAACACATAGACGTAGAAAACGGAGCCAGAACCCACGAAACCACCCTCTCATTGCAAACTGAACATAACACAGTCCAACACCACCCTATACGCATTCACTGAGAGAGACGTTAAGTCGCTGGCGGAGCTGCCCGCAAGGCCCGTTCAGATGATTTTGAAAGGGTAAAATCATTTTTTATGACAGAAGCCAATCTGCACAAGCAAGGAGGAGAGTTGGAACATCAGAGGGTAGAGCTCAACTCAGACTCTATGGCAGAGATGTTGAATGAGGACTCAGGCCAAATTATCAGCAATGTTGCTACGCTTGGTTCGCAGTTTGAAAAAGATAAAGTCTCAGTTCAGATGAGCGAGCCTAACAAAGAAATCCAGGTTGTGTTAGGGAACCCAGTGGGCAAAGATCAGACTGCCTCAGTAGAAGTTCTATATGGGGTTAGCAATGAGGAATGACACTTATTGATAGAGGAACCTGAGGCTATGGAGTTATCTAATCAGGAAGGTTTTTATCTTAAAGAAGCGGCAAAAGAGACATCTAATCAGGGCCCTAGTTGTTCCTCACCCCTTAGGGGTGAGAAGGATTGCCTCAATTGGGAATAGAATTGTTGGATCTAGGGCATACAACTGAGAGGGGGGGTGAATCAGTTGTATAGAACTTGTTCTATTTCAAACACTTTATTCTCTGTTGTTAGTTAGCAGCATATCAAATAATCATTCATGGAAGCATAATATATAAACATAAGAGCAGATAAGCATCAACACATTGAACACCAAGATTTTGACGTGGAAAACCCGGTTAAGGGAAAAACCACGGGGTGATTAACCCAAGAATTATTCTCTGTTAGAAGAATAAAGAAAAATGAATGGCACATGCCAATAAGGGCTCACTGCCCGAGCACACTGCTCACAAAGAGGCCCACTGCCTACAAGGAGACACACTGTCTACAAAGTGATAAAAATCACAGTCTTGAACTGGAGAATGACATCTCTACCATGTCCGGATCAGTTCCAATTAAGCCCAACAATCTCTGCTCTGCCTTTCGCACCTTTCTTCGCTATATCATACTCATCCACATACCACACCTTGAAATGAACTTACAAACCGTTATTTATACAAGACATCAACTTAGGAACAAACATCTAAGTCGGCAAACAACCATAGGAGTATCCGCAAGATGAATAACACATCCGGTCGGCCATCACAAGAACATTCGCAGGATGAACAACTCATCCGGTCGTCTAAACAGAGCAATAACTTCATCCGGAAGAATAACTTTAATTCCGGGCTCTACCATCAATGCGGACCAACAACACAACCTAAACATGATCCAAGAACCTTCACAAGCCTGTCTGAATGTCCGGATACATCCGCACTTCCTCTGCTTACTGGGATCTCTTGTCTTCCTCATCCGGAACTTCAAGAACACAGTCTGTCGCCACTGTCATAATGCAAGAGGTACTTCCGGACCTCCAAATCACACACAAATCAGGATGACACATCAAGAGGACATCTCAAACACTCCTTCCAATCCGCAGATTATGATAATACAATTCCGGACCTCACCGGACCTTTTTGTGATCCTCTGTCACCTCCGGATACTTGCCGGACCCGGTTCTATACCGGCAGCCATAACTCCTTCAGATCTTCATGCGGACCTCTGAAATCTTAACTGTAGCATCTCAAGACTCATATCTACTAAACCTTTAATCCGCATCCTCCGGTTCTCATCCTATACAGTAATTTTACCTTCTTCTCATCACTGTTCTTCACTGTTCCTGACTGAGGCTAATTTTCTCAATATCCTCAGCACAAAGCTCATCAAATCCTTCTTGTCAATGCAGTATGAGTATGTTGACATCAATGACAACACTGGCTCACCTCATACTTGCAACAATCTCCCCCTTTGTCATTGATGGCAACATATGATGTGAAAAACCATCAAGACAAGAACTTCTCTTTTCTATCACAGCTCCCCCTATCAACCACTTGTTTTTCACATGTCTTCTCTCCCCCTTTGACATCAATGGCAAAGGGCTCATACTTGCAACTCTCATGCATCAGAATAATACCAGCTGCTCCCCCTTAGTTGCAGCTCCCCATTAGTCCGGATCACAAGATATGACTGTGATAGCCACCGGACTGATGCACATCAGTGCATCTTAGTTCATCACCGGAGGGGCCATGACCCCTAACTTCTCCCGGAGATATTCAAAAGAGTCCTTGGGAAGAGGTTTTGTAAAGATATCTGCAATCTGATCCTTGGAGGGAACATACTCCAATCTGACTTCTTCCTTGTTTACTTGTTCTCTCAAAAAGTGAAATTTGATAGATATGTGCTTAGTCTTAGAATGCAATACCGGATTCTTGGAAATATTAATTGCACTTGAATTATCACAGAAAATTGTAATAGGCTCCTCATATTCAACTTTGATGTCTCTTAGCATCTGCTTCATCCATAAGATTTGAGTACAACTACCTGCTGCTGCAATGTATTCTGCTTCAGTTGTAGACAGAGATATTGTATCTTGTTTCTTGCTTAGCCAAGAAACCAATCTCTTCCCCAAAAAGAATGCTCCACCACTAGTGCTCTTCCGGTCATCCACATCTCCTGCCCAATCTGCATCTGTGTAAGCATGAAGAGAGAAATCCGGATCTCTAGGATACCATAGACCATACTCAACTGTCCCTTTCAAGTATCTAAAAATTCTTTTGATTGCCATAACATGAGATTCTCTAGGATCAGCCTGGAATCTTGCCACAAGACCAACAGCTTGCATTATATCTGGTCTAGTTTGAGTGAGATACAACAATCCACCAATCATTGATCTATACTTTGTCTGATCTGCCTTTGGAGAATCATCATCTTTGCTTAACTTACATCCGGTTGCCATAGGAGTGTTCATAGGCTTTGAGTCCTCCATACCAAATTTCTTTAACAATTCTTTCACATATTTGGTCTGAGAAATGAAGATCCCTTCTTTTGTTTGAGTAATTTGCAGACCCAAGAAGAAATTCATTTCACCAAGCATAGACATTTCAAACTCACTTTTCATCTGATTTGCAAAAGTTTTACACATACTATCTCTTCCTCCAAAAATGATATCATCCACAAACACTTCAACAATCAGAATGTTTTCATGATCAATTTTGAAATATAAGTTGCTGTCAGCAGTACCTTTGTTGAATCCAATCTGCACAAGATGCTTATCCAACCTTTCATACCATGCTCTTGGGGCTTGCTTCAATCCATACAAAGCTTTCTTCAACTTGCAGACCATATCATTATTATCAGACAATTGAAATCCATCCGGTTGTTCAATGTAAACTTCTTCTTCCAGATCACCATTTAGGAAGGCAGACTTGACATCCATCTGATATACCTTGAAGTCTTTGAAGGCAGCAAATGCAAGAAGTAATCTGACTGCTTCAATTCTTGCCACCGGAGCAAAAGTCTCTTCAAAGTCAATTCCTTCTATTTGAGAGTAGCCTTTGCAGACCAATCTAGCTTTGTTTCTGATTACTTCACCAGCTTCATTTAGTTTGTTCCGGAAGACCCACTTGGTTCCAATTACATTCCTGTCTCTAGGTCTGGGAACAAGATCCCAAGTATGATTTTTCTCAATTTGCATCAGTTCATCTTCCATTGCTTTGGTCCAGTTTTCATCATTGCAGGCTTCATTTATTGTTTTAGGTTCAATCTTTGAAATCAGACAACATTCATTCTGATCTTGAGCAATATTCCTTCTAGTTTGTACACCTTTGCTTCTGTCACCTATGATCTGATCTTCAGAGTGATTCAGTCTTACATACCTTGGAATTTTGGGAGTATCCAGCACTACTGTTTCTTGATCAGGCTCATTCAAACCTATCTCTTCTTCCTGATTTACCGGATCAGGCTGACTCTGTCTCACCGGAGAGGATTGAGGTCCTTGAACACTGTCTTGATCATCTTCATCAAACTCATAAAATCTTGAAGGCTTCTCAATTCCTTCATCAACCTTTACATTGGTGCTTTCTATCATCTTCCTCAATCTCTTATTGTAACACCGGTATGCTTTGCTTTGAGTGGAGTATCCCAAGAAAATTCCTTCATCACTTCTAGCATCAAACTTTCCTAGATCTTCATCTCTTTTAATATAGCACTTGCTACCAAATACTCTGAAATATTTCACAGTAGGAGTGATGCCAAACCAGAGTTCATAGGGGGTCTTACCGGTGTTGTTTCTGATTTGAACTCGATTGAGTGTGTAGACTGCAGTGCTGATAGCTTCTTTCCAAAACATTTGAGGAACATTTGCTTCCAACATCATTGTCCTAGCAGCTTCCTGGATGGTCCGGTTCTTTCTCTCAACTACTCCATTCTGCTGTGGAGTCTTAGGAGCAGACAACTGTCTCCTTATACCCTGTTTCTCACAAAAGTCAATGAATTCACCAGATGTAAATTCACCACCTCTATCAGACCTTAGACACTTTAGTTTCAATCCGGTTTGATTCTCCACCATAGCTTTGAAGATTTTGAACTTCTCAAAGGCTTCTGATTTTTCTTTTAGAAAGGTAACCCACATCATCCGGGAATGATCATCAATTAACAACATGAAATATCTATCACCTTGCAGACTCTTGATTCTTGTCGGACCACATAGATCAGTATGTACTAATTCCAACAATCCGGTAGAAGACTGATCTTTGCTTTTAAAAGAGACTCTGCTTTGTTTGCCTAACTGACATTCTTTACACACACTATTTGTAGGTTTTATCAATTTTGGAAGATCTCTCACAGCCTGAGTATTGCTTATCTTGATGATGTTATCAAAATTTACATGACACATTCTTCTATGCCATAACCAACTCTGATCAATTTGAACAAACAAACAACTTTTATTTGAACCAACCAGATGAAAGATGTTACCTCTTGTCTGAGTGCCGGATGCAATTTCAGTTCCGGAGCTTGTAAAGATTCTGCATTTTCCATTCTTGAACCGGAGATCATAGCCTTTGTCCACTAACTGACCAACACTGAGAAGATTGTGCTTCAATCCTTCAACATACAGTACATTACCTGTTTTGCTCTTACCATCAAAGGAAATAGTTCCCCTACCTCTGATTCTGCCAGCAGAATTGTCACCAAACTTTACCATTCCTCCTTCATATCTTTCCAAGTCTAAGAACTTATTCTTGTCACCAGTCATATGGTGAGAACATCCACTATCAATAACCCAATCATCCTTTTCTTCCACTTGAGCAGCCAAGGCTTTTTCAACAACTTTGTGATTGACAGATTCAGAGAGCAAGGAATCTTCTTCCTTGATGGCTATAAACACCCACTCATTTCCGGATTTGCTTCCTGGATCTGATTCATCATCTGTTACTCCTTCATTGTCATCTTCTTCATGAACATAATAGCAATTCTTTTGAAACCTTTGTCTGTGAGTATTAGATCTTGCAGATCTCTCCGGACATCTTGAGGCAAAATGACCAATCTTATTGCAGTTGAAACACTTAAAAGGTAGTTTTCCTTCATACTTACCGGATCCTCTGGGCAGTCTCTTTGCAATGAGGGCTTCAAGTTGAGCTGTTTCTGCTTCTTCTTCTTCCATGTCTCTTCTTGCTTGATCATACCATGACATTTTCCTTGATGAGTTTTCACCCGGATCAAATCTCTGTTTGCCTTTCACATAGGCACTGGCTTTAAAAGCAGATTCAGTCTTGGGTGGATCATCTCCAAACTCGGTCATTTCAAATGCAGCTAGTTTGCCAGCCAGTTGTTCTCTTGTGACAGTTGTGTGGGCTCTGAATTCATCAATGGCAGCAACTTTGATTTTGTAGGCAGCAGGAAGGGATCTTAGGATTTTGCAGACAATCTCATTTTCATCTAGAGTTCCACCAGCATTTCTGATTCCACATACCAGCTCATTTACTCTTGGCATAAAGGTAGTAATGTTTTCATCATCTCTCATTTTCAATCTTTCAAATTTCCCTTTCAGACTTTGCAACCTTGCACTTTTGACAAACTCATCCCCTTCATACAGAAGTTCCAGTTTAGTTAGGATCTCATATGCAGTTGGTAGGTCAATGACATTCGAGAGATCTGAGTCATTCAATGCGCTTAGAAGAGCTTCCTTGGTCCGCAGATTGTTTTCAGCTTCTGTGGTTTCATCTGGAGTTGTCGGACCACCTTGTGGGGGTATATATGGTTTTGAAATCATAGCCAAGTATGCTTTTCCCATACATTCCAAATGACACTTCATGCGACCTTTCCAGAGAGTGAAGTTGGTTCCATCGAACTTCGGACTATCCTTTTTGTATGACGACATCCTGGATCACCTCAAGCGGTTAAGCTCCTATCAGAGGAACTTAGCTCTGATACCAATTGTTGGATCTAGGGCATACAACTGAGAGGGGGGGGTGAATCAGTTGTATAGAACTTGTTCTATTTCAAACACTTTATTCTCTGTTGTTAGTTAGCAGCATATCAAATAATCATTCATGGAAGCATAATATATAAACATAAGAGCAGATAAGCATCAACACATTGAACACCAAGATTTTGACGTGGAAAACCCGGTTAAGGGAAAAACCACGGGGTGATTAACCCAAGAATTATTCTCTGTTAGAAGAATAAAGAAAAATGAATGGCACATGCCAATAAGGGCTCACTGCCCGAGCACACTGCTCACAAAGAGGCCCACTGCCTACAAGGAGACACACTGTCTACAAAGTGATAAAAATCACAGTCTTGAACTGGAGAATGACATCTCTACCATGTCCGGATCAGTTCCAATTAAGCCCAACAATCTCTGCTCTGCCTTTCGCACCTTTCTTCGCTATATCATACTCATCCACATACCACACCTTGAAATGAACTTACAAACCGTTATTTATACAAGACATCAACTTAGGAACAAACATCTAAGTCGGCAAACAACCATAGGAGTATCCGCAAGATGAATAACACATCCGGTCGGCCATCACAAGAACATTCGCAGGATGAACAACTCATCCGGTCGTCTAAACAGAGCAATAACTTCATCCGGAAGAATAACTTTAATTCCGGGCTCTACCATCAATGCGGACCAACAACACAACCTAAACATGATCCAAGAACCTTCACAAGCCTGTCTGAATGTCCGGATACATCCGCACTTCCTCTGCTTACTGGGATCTCTTGTCTTCCTCATCCGGAACTTCAAGAACACAGTCTGTCGCCACTGTCATAATGCAAGAGGTACTTCCGGACCTCCAAATCACACACAAATCAGGATGACACATCAAGAGGACATCTCAAACACTCCTTCTAATCCGCAGATTATGATAATACAATTCCGGACCTCACCGGACCTTTTTGTGATCCTCTGTCACCTCCGGATACTTGCCGGACCCGGTTCTATACCGGCAGCCATAACTCCTTCAGATCTTCATGCGGACCTCTGAAATCTTAACTGTAGCATCTCAAGACTCATATCTACTAACCCTTTAATCCGCATCCTCCGGTTCTCATCCTATACAGTAATTTTACCTTCTTCTCATCACTGTTCTTCACTGTTCCTGACTGAGGCTAATTTTCTCAATATCCTCAGCACAAAGCTCATCAAATCCTTCTTGTCAATGCAGTATGAGTATGTTGACATCAATGACAACACTGGCTCACCTCATACTTGCAACAAGAATACCCCTCTACGAGATATGATTCAACTTACTTTAAAGGAACAGGCTGTCATTAGGGAGACAAAAGCTGAGCATAATGATTTCTCAAAGGAATTGCTTCAGGATAATGAAACATTGAGAGAGCTTTTAGACCAGGTGGTGACAAAAGTGGCGACTAATGTTATTGAGGAAATTGCTGATGAAGTCCTTCTAGAAGATTCAGACAAAGTTGAAAATAGGCCTCTAGGCCTACACCGCACAAGTCTAAAAAGCCCACTGATTAAAGGCACTCCTACCTCCATTAGGAAAAGTTCTAGACAGAAGCAGCTGAGCAAAAGCAGAGATGTGCTGAGTGCTCTAAATCTTCAGGTCGACCGAAGTCTAAGCAGGAGGAGAGTTAGCTACTCTCCTCAAAAGTTATGAAGATACTCACGTGGAATGTTAGGGGAATCAACGTCCCTAACAAAAGGAATCTCATCAAATTTCAAATTGATGAGGAAAGAGTAGATATAATAATGCTTCAGGAAACAAAACTGTCGGCAGAATCATTTGATCTAAATTTCAAGTGTTGGAAAGAGTGGAATTTTGAGAAGGTGGATGCTCGATGAGCCTCAGGAGGTCTAGTTATAGGCTGGAGGAAGCATATTCAAGCCTTGGAGGTGATGGAGAAGAACGACAGCTTTCTAATAGGTAAGTTTCCTGCGCTTATAAAGGGAGCTGACTTGTGGCTTGTGAATGTCTATGCACCAGTTGATTTATTTCAGAAAAAACTAGTTTGGGACAACCTGTCCACATGGTTAAGAAAGTTAAAATGGAGTCCATTCATACTAGGGGGTGATTTCAACTCCATAATAGATGACGCAGAAAAATCAGGGGGGATCTCACATCCGCCTAGATCTTAGAAGGACTTCAAGGACTTCATCAATAACAATCGTTTGTTAGACTGTATCCCTAATAATGGTACTTTTACTTGGATGAACAGAAGGAAAGGATTCCTACAAATAGCAGAAAGACTGGACATATTCCTCCTGTCTCCAAAATGCTTTAGTTTCCTAGTTAGTTTTGAATCAGAAATTCGGCCTTTGATAGGTTCAGACCACTTTCCAGTCAGGCTAAGAATAGGAGGATACAATCTCCCTAACAAGAAGATGTTCAGATTTCAGACAATGTGGTTCAGAGATGTGACTTTTATGGACAATATTAAAACTTGGTGGAAACACATCTCATTTGTGGAAGGATCTCGTATGTTTCAATTAGTTAACAAATTAAAATTTCTAAGGCACTGGATCATGGAATGGAACAAGAACCATTTTCACAACATTTTTGCTGAGAAAGCTAGACTACAGCAAGAGATGAAAGGACTCGCAGACTTTATAATAAATAACGGCATGGATCTCCCCTCTTTTTAGAAGGAGAAACACTTGAGAGTAGAACTGGAAGAGATTCTGAAAAGGGAAGAAATTTTTTGGAGGCAGCGATCCAAGGAGCTATGGCTGAAAGATGGTGACAAGAACACCTCCTTCTTTCATTTGTCAGCCAAGGTGCGAGCGGGCTCCAATTCCATAAAATCAACAACTGGGAAATGGACAGGTCTGTACTAAACAATCAGAAATTCTTTCTATAGCCCAAATCTTTTATGCAGACCCTGTTCGCAGATGATACAATACTTATTGGTCAAGCCTCAGCTTAGGAAGCCAGATCAATGATGAACACAATTAATTCTTACTGCTGTGCTTCAGGACAAATGGTCAATTTTAATAAATCTATGGTCTTTTTTCAAAATGTGCCACTGCATCTCCAAAAAGAGATCCAAGTCATTCTTAATCTTGAAACCCAGGTTCTTCCAGGAAGCTATCTTGGCCTTCCCTTGTTTATGGGCAGATATAAAAATAATTTATGGGGCAAAGTGTTAAAGAATTTGAATGCAAAACTGGCTAAATGGAAAGGTCATCATCTATCTTTAGCAGGCTGAATAGTTATGATTAAAGTAGTTCTGTCCGCTGTGCCAGTCTACATGATGTAGGCTTGGGCTGAAGAATGTCTCTACTTCTTATTAGAAAGTTCCAGATAGCTGACCCTTTGGGAGGATTGTGCACGGTAAAAATTCTCTCATTATCCAGCGAATCAAGATACTTGGCTTTCATTAATTTCACCCACATGGCATTTGGTTTCGCATACATGCTCCACGCCAATTTGGCCCCAAGTGCTTGATTTTAAATTTGAATGTTCAGTATCCCAGTCCCACCTTCCGCCTTTGGCTTACACACCTTATCCCAGGCCAATAGATGTATCTTCTTTTCTTCTAGAGAGCCTTGCCAAAGAAATTTCCTGCAAACCCCTTCAATTTTGCCAATAATACCTTTTGTGCTTGTGCTTTGATAACTATATATGTTATTAGGGCTAATTGTGGTAAGGTATGTAGCACCATTATTATGGGACAACAATGCCATTTGGGTGAGAGGAGGAGGTGTATGCAAATGCGAGCCTGATGGGTTATTTCACATCCATGCAGGTTTTGGTTGATTATGCTACCGTCATTGTCGATTTGAAGAAAACATTAAATGCTGAGAATTGTTCGGTCATAGTGTTTGGTGGATCCTATGGTGGAAGTAAGTAGAATTTATTTCACATGAACCAATATTCTCTATTGGAAGTAAGTAGGATTCAATCATTTAAACGGTATTGTGCAGTGCTAGCTGCATGGTTTCGCCTCAAATATCAACACCTAACAATCGGCGCCCTTGCATCATCTGCACATCTCCTTTACTTCGACGACATCACTCCCACCTATGGTTATGGTAGCATTATCACCAATGATTTCAGAGTATGTTCATTCATCTCTTTCAGCTTAATCTCACTCTAATTATCATTAAATTCAATTTCTGAGAATATGGCGCAGAACGCAAGTGACATCTGCTACAGAAGAATTAATGAATCATGGGATATGATGGACAAAATTACATCTAGTCCTCAAGGCTTGGTAAATTTGAGAAAACTATTTAACACTTGCGAGTGTAAGAACATGCCCAAAAAACACCAAAAAGACAAGGCAAAACATAACACCAATGAACAGAGAAAACACAGGGGAAAATAGAGTTGAATAACCCAGAAATATATTTATCTATCTTCCATTACATTACATCCAAATGCTATGTCTAGTAGCTATCAAGATGCTGTGTCTAGCAACTATCTAGATACTATATCCAGCAACCATCCAAAGGTTGTGTCTGGCAGCTCTCTATAATCACATATATATGGGTACAAAGTCCTTGAAGCCTGGAAGCTTCTAATTTTCTAGATAATTCTAAAATAGCTCTTAGAATGTTCTTTTTCTAGAATAGCTTCAGGAATGTTCTAGCTTATAGAAAACTCTAGAAACATTCTATCATTTTCTAGACAATTTTAATCCTTAACATCCCCCCTTAAGATTGGCTAGAATAATACAAAGAGAATACAAATAAGAGGGGAAATACAAACAAGAGAGGAACATTATACTACTACCCCCTTAATGTTCACCTTTAGCATACCAAGTATTCTTCAATCATATTCCTCTTTCATGGCTTGCTCTCATTCTTTCTTCCCTCTAGCTTACTTATATGAGATTGGATCATTTATATATAATACTTTGGCCATGAGAGCTCTAGCATTCTTTCCTTTGATCTTTGCACCTTGCCTATATATTTCTTCAACACTCCTTATCTTTTGTCTAGCTGAAAAGTCATCTTCATCATCACAATCAATAATACCTCTAACTTGTTCCAACTTGCATTTTCAGCAATATAACAGCCCTACAAACAAAAGTCACTATAGCAATATACCAGCCATGCAAACAAATCACTCTAGCAATATATCTACCCTCCAAACAAATCACTCTAGCAATATATTTCTAGCTGAATCTCAATTGAACCTCTTGATGGTCCTCTAGCTAAACTTGGAAAACATTCTAGTTGAACCTCTAGATGAACCAGGAAAACATTCTAGCTAAACCTGCCTAAAACTCTAGCTAAACTTGCAAAACATTCTAGCTGGACTTTTTTTTCAACAATCCCCCCTCAACATTACCCAAGGGGATTCGAACTCGTGACCTGGCTCTAATACCATGTAAGAACATGCCCAAAAAACACCAAAAAGATAGGGCAAAACATAACACCAATGAATAGATAAAACATGGGGCAAAACAGAGTTGAATAACCCAAAAATATATTTATCTAGCTTTCAATACATTACATCTAAAACATTGTGTCTAGTAGCTATCCAGATGCTGTGTCTAGCAGCTATCTAGATGCTATATCCAACAACCATCTAGAGGCTGTGTTCCAGAGGTTGTGTCTTGTAGCTCTCTATAATCACATATATATAGGTAAAAAGTCCTTGAAGCCTGGAAGCTTCTAGTTTTCTAGATAATTCTAAAATAGCTCTTAAAATGTTCTTTTCTAGAATAGCTTTAGGAATGTTCTAGCTTATAGAAAACTCTAGAAACATTCTATCATTTTCTAGACAATCTTAATCCTTAACATCCCCTCTTAAGATTGGCTAGAATAATACAACAATGCAATCTTCATACCTTACATACTTGTAATCAAAATATCTTGACCGGGTATTCCTGCCACAGAAATATTACGGATATGGGCGCCCTTTTCGATGTGCTTGAATTAATGTACAAGAACGTAGAATGGTACTATTTCCAACTAGTTGAAGGAGTATATACGCTACCCAAACCTTCATGTCATACCAATTTTATTGCTTATTAACTAGTTCTATTTTGTAACCTATGGTTACTGTAGATCTGCAACGTTATCAATAGCCTACCCGGAGATGCAGACACTATTAGCAAAATAGCTACTACAGCAAATTACATGAACGAAGGCCAATGCCTGTATTTGGTCCATACGATTATACCATATCAGGATGGGACTAGTAGGTCTCTGAGAATTCTTTCTTTTATTAGAATGAAATGAAATTAGGGTGCCTGTCTAATAGCTTTTCTTAATCCATAGACTTGTACTGAAATGGTGTTACCAATAAGCAATCCTCCTGGCACAACAATGTTACCTCCCTCCATCTTTGATATCAAGTCATATTCCAAGGAATACTGTTGGATTTATTATTCTGGAGCCCGCATTAACTCCACCAACCTCGTCAGAGATCTCTATAGATCTCCTTTCCTGCCACCCCTAACCAATTTCTTAAGGCTCCCAGCTAGCCTGTCAGATAATGGTTAATGCTAGTCAGGCTCCATTGAATGCAGTTTGGTGAGTTTGAATTTGAGCGGCAGATTTTTGGAAGACAACATGAAGACAAAAAGAAGGAATGAAGAACATTAAGTTAGTTTTTTTGAGAAGAGAATATGTGTGAGCAGCAGCAGCACAGTAGTGCAGAGCTGAGAAGGAATTTTTTGTTGTAGCAGCAACAAGAAGAATACAGTAGTGAGAGAGTGCAGAGGGTAGAGCTTCAGACAACTCTAGACACGCATAGCAGAAAGTTAGAGGAAAGACCAGAGCAGCTCCAAACAGAATGGGACAGTAGTGATGTCTATCAAGCTCCAAAGAGAGTAGTAGTTGTAGGAATAGAAAGAACAGAGCCGTAGCTTTGAGTTGTATTTGTTTTATGTAAAATAGTTTTGTTGGTTAATAGAAATTTCTGTTTGTGCAAAGTTTTGTTGTGTCTTCTCTCTCTGTGTTTGTTTTATTCTTCTTCCTTTGAGTGGTATCTCTGTCATACCACTTCTAACATGGTATCAAAACTGTAGGTTTAGTAGATCTAGAGTTTTAGCTTTCTGGGTATTGAGGAAAAGCGCTAAGTTTTTCTAGGTATTAACAGTCTCCCCTGATTTACAAGAATGGTTGGAGGAGAAAGTAAGAGTTGGCAGCATCCACCCATATTTGATGGGAAAAACTATGATGTCTGGGAAAATAAGATGAAGACCATCTTGATTGCAAATGATTTGTGGGAACTTGTGGTCAATGGTTTCACAGATGTGACTGACCCAAATGCTTTTGCAACCCTGTCTAATGCCCAGAAGAACCAGCTGAAGGAAACAAGAAGAAATGATGCAAAATCCCTCAGTTTAATTGAGGCAGCCTTAATAGAGGCTTTTTTTCCCTGAATAGTAGCAGCTATTTATGCCAAAGAAGCATGGGAAACATTGCAAAATAGTTACAAGGGAGTTGACAAGGTGAGATTAGTGAGACTCCAGCTACATAGGAGAGATTTTGAGACCCTGCAGATGAAGGACAGTGAGTCTATTTCAGATTTTCACACAAAGGGTTTCCACCTTGGTTAATCAATTAAGAATAAATGGAGAAACCATAGATGAGCAAAGGATTATAGAGAAAATCCTTAGAAGTTTGCCCCATAGATTTGATCCGATAGTTATTACCATAGAAGAGACCAAAGATCCCTTAAAAATGGCACTTGATGAGTTGATGGGTTCCCTTCTTACCCATGAGTAGTGGCTAAATAGATCCACTCCTTCCCTAGAGCAAGCATTCAAAGCACAAGGAAATGTGAGAGGCAAGGGAAGAGGAAGAAATGGTAAATGAAAAGGTCAAAGGGGTAGAGGTAGAAGCAACTTTGGAAAAGGAAGCTCTAATAGTTAAGAGGAGGCTAGCACCTCCCAAACAAATTTCTAAAACAAGAAGAGCAGCAGCTCCAACCAAAGGTATGATAAATTTAATGTGCAGTGTTACTACTGTCATAAGTTTGGTCATTATGCAAATGAGTGCAAGAAGAAACAACATGACTAGGGGAGCCAAAATGCCAATGTGGCAAATGAGAACAAGGCTAAAAATGAAAATCAATCTAAGGTCTTTATTGTGTACAACCTTGCTAAGTAGAGAAGCCCTGAAGTATGGTATTTGGGCAGCAGATGTAGCAACCACATGAGTGGTAATGCAAATTTGTTTGCCTCCATTGACAAGAGTGTCAGGTCTGAGATCATGATAGGGAACAATCAAAAGGTTCTTGTCATAGGAAGAGGCATCATCACAGTCCTATCCAAGCAAGGTGAGAAAATGTAGATCTAGGATGTCTATTATGCCCCAGGCATAAAATATAACCTATTGAGCATTGGACAGATGGTCTAAAATGGTTATAGAGTCCTGATAGAGAAAGGGGAGTGCATCATCTATGATAGGGATGGTAGCATGAAGGTCATTACAGCAGTACATATGATGAAAAATAGAATGTTTACCCTTAGGCTATGGTCTACAGCTCTCTCTAGAGTTGCACCTGTCAAGTTCCAAATGGCTCTAGATGGCTCCCGAGTCAACCAGATGGCATCTATAGTAGTGGCTTAGCAGTCAGCTTTCAAGATAGTCATCCAAGACCCATCTAAGCTTTGGCATTTAAGGTATGGGCACTTAAGTTTTTCTGGTTTAAGTCTTTTATCCAAAAAAAGGCATGGTTAGAGGGCTTCCAAAATTGTTGAGCTTGATAGGAAATGTGAAGCCTACATTTTAGGAAAGCAACATAGGAAGCCCTTTTAGTCAGGGCATTCTAGGAGGGTATGAGCACCATTGGAGTTGGTGCATTTAGATTTATGTGGCCCCATGAAGACTCCCACTTTAGGTGGGAGTGTATATTTCATGACCTTCATTGATGATTACAGCAGAAAGACTTGGGTTTATTTCTTGAAGAATAACTCTGAAGCATTTGAGAAGTTCAAAGAGTTTAAGGCCTTGGCTGAAAAACAAAGTGGCCATTATATCAAGGTCCTTAGAACAGAAAGAGGGGGAGAATATGTCTCCAAGGAATTTATGAATTTTTACAAGTATGAAGGCATTCAAAAATAGTTCACAACCAGGTATACTCCACAATAAAATGAAGTTGCTAAGAGGAAGAACAAAACCATCATAGAGATGGCAGCAAGCATGCTGAAGGTAAAAGGACTGTCTAATGATTATTGGGGTGAGGTAGTCACAACAACAGTATACCTACTAAATAGAAGTCCCACGAAGGCTGTACAGGACAGAATTCCACAAGAAGCATGGACAAATGACAAATGGAGTGTGGAGCACCTACAAATTTTTGAGTGTGTGGCATATGCATTTATGCCTAAGGAGAAAAGACAAATGTTTGATGACAAAGGAGAAAAGTGCATCTTTATTGGGTACAATGAAGAATCCAAAGGCTACAAGTTGTACAACCCTGTCACCAAGAATATCATAATTAGTAGGGATGTTAAATTCATTGAAAATGAATCGTGGGATGGCATGGTTCACACCACCATAGGTATCTCAACAATGATACCCATAGATGATGAAGAAGGTGGCAATGAAGTAGGAACTTCTAGTAGTGAAGCAGATTTAGCACCAGAGCACTCTAGATCCAACTCTACAGCTCTCTAGAGCCATCCCCAAAATAGTTTAGATTTAGCCAATTCAAGACTGCAACAACATAATCAGCTCCGGAGTCAAGTAGCAGTAACTCTAGAAGTAGTTTAGATCCTACGCTCGCTTCTCTAATGCCAAGAAAGATAAGGAGCATGAGGGAGATTTATGAAAATACAAGGTATGATGATTTAGATGAAAGACTAGACTTGGGTTTGTTCTCTCATGGTGATCCAACAGTATTTGAAGAGGCTGCGAAGAAAGAAAAATGGTGTAAGGCCATGGATGAAGAGTTGGATGCAATAGAAAGGAATGAGACATGGGAGTTAACAACTTTACCCAAGGGTAAATAGGTGATTAGACCAAAAGTATTGCTGAGGGAAAGATAGAGAGGAATAAAGCAAGGCTAGTTGTCAAGGGATACAAACAGTAGCCTGGAAGAGACTATAATGAGACCTATATACCAGTTGCAAGGTTAGAAACCGTGCAGGTAGTCATAGCAATTGCAGCCCAGCACAAGTGGAAGGTATATCAAATGGACTCGAAGTCATCCTTCCTAAATGGAGTGTTGAAAGAGGTGTATGTGGAGCAGCCACCTGGCTATGAAGTCCCAAGGCATGAAGACAATGTATATAGGCTCTGGAAAGCTCTCTATGGGCTTAAGCAAGCACCTCAAGCATGGTACAACATGATAGATTCCTATTTACTGGGTAATGGCTTTAGTAAAAGCGATAGTGAGCCCATGCTCTACATCAAAGCAGCCAATGATTATATTTTAATTACTATTTTGTATGTAGATGATTAGATTTTTACTGGCAATAGCGATCTCTTCATTGTTGATTTCAAAGAAGTGATGAAGAAAGAGTTTGAAATGACTAACCTAGGTTTGCTGAGATATTTTCTTGGCATTGAGGTCCAACAAACTAAACTTGGCCTATTTATTTCACAAACTAACTATGCCAAATAGATTTGGAAAAGATTTAAGATGCAGAACAGAAAGCCTACACCAACACCAACAGCTACAGGTCTAAAACTGAATAAGGAGGACAGCAGCAATGAAGTGAACCCAACCCTCTATAAGAGTATGGTTGGAAGTCTAATGTATTTGACTACTACAAGGCCTAATTTAATGTACACGGTAAGCCTGATATCTAGGTTCATGGAGAAAACTAAGGACACACACTGGCAAGCAGGAAAGAGGATCCTGAGGTATGTCAATGGCACACAAGGCTAGGACATATTGTACACAACATCAAGTGAGTTTGAGCTAGTTGGTTACATAGATAGTGATTGGGAAGGAAATATAGATGATAGAAAGAGCACATCTGGATATGTGTTCCACATGGGTTTAGGACCCATTTCATGGGCATCAAAAAAGTAGCCCATTGTCTCTCTCTCCACAGTTGAGGCTGAATACATAGCAGCAAATGCAGTAGCATGTAAGGCTATTTGGTTGAGGAGAATCCTTGCAGATTTGAAAGAAAAACAAGAAGATGGTACAACCATATTTTGTGATAATGTTTCCTCCATAGCCTTGACGAAGAATCCAGTTTTCCATGGATGAAGAAAACATATTAAGATATGCAATCATTTCATAAGGGGGTTAGTGGAGAATGAAGAGAACAAACTACAGTTTTGTATGACCGAGCAGCAGCTCGCTGATATATTCACTAAGGTAATGTCAAAGGAGAGTTTTGAATGCCTGAGAGACAGCTTGGGCATTGTAGACAGTTCCACATTTGAGCTCTAGAAAGAAAGCTCCCGATAGCTTCGGACAGCTACAAATGGCTCTGGCGATAGAATGAAAGTGGTATGTGGCTCTAGATTAAGGGGGAGTGTTGGATTTATTATTCTAGAGCCCACATTAACTCCACCAACCCCGTCAGAGATATCCATAGATCTCCTTTCCTGCCGGCCCTAACCAATTTGTTAATGCTCCTAGCTGGCTCGTCAGATAATGGTTAATGTTGGTCAGTCTCCATTGAATGCAGTTAGGTGAGTTTGAATTTGAGTGGTAGATTTTTTGAAGACAAGGTGAAGAAAAAAAGATGGAATGAAGAACATTAAGTTAGTTTTTTTGAGAAGAGAATATTTGTTAGCAGTAGCAACACAGTAGTACAGTACTGAGAAGGAATTTTTTGTTGTAGCAGCAACAGGAAGAATATAGTAGTGATAGAGTGTAGAGTGTCGAGCTTCAAACAGCTCCAGACACACATAGCAGATAGTTAGAGGAAAGACCAAAGCAACTCCAAATAGAAAGGGACAGCAATGATGTCTAGCAAGCTACAGAGAGAGCAGTAGTTGTAGGAATAGAAAGAATAGAGCCGTAGCTCCAAGTTGTATTTATTTTATGTAAAATAGTTTTGTTGATTAATAGAAATTTCTGTTTGTGCAAAGTTTTGTTGTGTCTCCTCTATCTCTATTTGTTTTATTTTTCCTCCTTTGAATGGTATCTCTGTCATACCACTTCTAACAAATGCTACCTTAAATATGGAGTCATGCCACGTGAACACTAGGCAACAACTGAATTCAGAGGACACATATGTAAATTTTAATCTACTCTCAAATTTTGTCAAAAAATGTTATAGTATATCTTAGTCAAATTTTAATTACAATTAATTAGACATGAAAATTTGGTTTGGGATTGATTTTTATTAAGATAGCCTTGGTTATAATTAATGTGTAGGACATAAAAAGAGTGTTGAAAGATTTTGGAAGCAATATCATTTTCTCCAATGGGTTAAGAGATCCATGGAGCAGTGGAGGGTAAGTGAATCTTTTTCTGAGTTTTCATGCCCACTAATCTTTGTATTATTTTTACCTTTTTGCTAATTCAACTAATTGGGCATGTTGTGAATAGAATTTTAGTGTGTTGGCGAATATTTTTGAAAGCATTGTAGCTATCTCCACCAAAGAGGGTAAGTTGGTTCAGAATGTTTTTTTAAAGTTATTTTTCAGTCACATAGAAATAGTATTATCTTATAAGAATTGAATGTCTCGCAGGAACGCATTGCGAAGACATTGCATATCCAAGTGTTAGTGATGATCCAATCTGGCTGAAAGAGTAGCGACAAAAAGAGATAATGATTATTCAAAAATGGATTAATGATTATTAAAACTAATTTGAATTATTCGCTTCATTGAACAATGTCTTTCCATTCAATAAAGTCATTTTAAAGTGGTGATTATTGAAGCTCTTTCCTAACAAGGAAATTTCAACCATAATCATCCATTCTGAACTCGTATCCTTTAGTTGTTTGACATTTTGATATTGTTAGTCCCTTGAAAGCTTATTGGAGCTTTACATTGTAATTCACGTTGCATTTTGTGTAGGTTGACACTCTCATAAAGGGGGCGAACATTTAGACATTAAAGAGTTCTAAGTAAGAGTATTTAAAGTGTGAATGGATAACTCTATTAGTCCAAGTATTGTATATTTATATTTTTTAGTTGAAGTTATTGTAGTATTTTGCTGATAATATTATTTAAATACCGGTTCAGTTGTAAACCAATTTAGCTCATTTTCAATACATTGCATTTGTGTTTGATTTCTACTCCATGATCTTGGTCTTCCACTCCCACATGGTATCAGAGCAGTTGGAATAGCGTCAAATCATTTACTCATTGATTACATAGCTACATTCACGAATCTCTGCAACTTGTCTTGCATGCTAGGCTCAATCTAGCCTTCTATCACTGCATATCAAGGAGGTAAAATTTTGTTTCAAAGCACATTTGAAAAGGGGTTTTTTTTTTGCAAGTCATAATCGTCATTGGAAGAGCTCATCAACTCTCACCATAGTGAGGTCAAATCATAGCTGAGAAAGCCTCAAAATAGGCATTTTTTCTGTGGTAGTCATGCCTCACATAGAGGCCAATTTTTATTAAGGCATGCCTCACACAAAGGCCGAACCTTGTGCCAATCGTGCCTGATATCACAGGCCGAATTTGCCCCTCCAAACTGCATTCTTTGGCATCTACAAGAGGCCCGGTCCTCTCGTCCTCATCACTACCTCTTATGCTACCTATTATGGTGGCATTGAAGCCATGTCACCGCATTTGTGTGTGGTATTTTTGCCACATATCCTCAGTTGACGGGGTCCACATAGCCACGAAGGCTATAGCTATTTCACCCATGCCAAAAGGTGGAGCCAAGGCCACATTGGTGGGCAGGAAATCAAAGCGACCGTGGGAATTTGAAAGTGCCTTGGGAGGCACGTGAATAGCGACAACCGTCAAATTTAAAGAGGGTATTTGTAGCACTATTCATTGTAACTTATGTCAATTTTGCTGACATAAGAAACTCGGGGGGGGGGAGCGCGTAGGAGACATAAGCAGAGAGGCAAAATAGATAGGACAAAAATTTTATTATTAAGCCCCTAGTCATATGGGCTTTTAAACCCCTAGTCACACCCTACCATAGGGGGCTTAACTTTTTCCCTATCAAGTTTTTTTCCATATATTAGTTTGCACATATTTTATTTTCAAGCACATTGAATTTTTTTTTTGAAGGTGTATTTTTTTTCATATGCAAAAATTGTGAAGGCTATAACGTTTGCATATGATCTTGTAATCGAGTCATTCAAAAGGCAAAAGTGCCTAATTTTTTGACCTCTATCATTCTAGCTACTAATTGTACTATCATTATAAAGTGCCAAATTAAGTTAGGTTTAGGGTTCTTAAAATACTTCATCTCAAAATTGCAAAGCTTGTTGGAGAGGAAAAAAAAAGGGAAAATATTGTTGTATGATGTCAAGTGCACTCAATTATAAAGTGTCACTTTAAGGGGGGAATTAGGCTAGAGTGTTGAAAACCACTCTTACTGCACTAAAGTACCACTTTAAAAAGTCAAACCTAAGTATTAAGAAGTTTAAATTGCGCCATTTCATCACCTAAAAGAAAGTCAAAAGGTAATGGTACCACCTTCATCTTTTCACATTTCACATCTAGTGAAGAAGACAATCATGATGCAACTTCAGAGCCTAGTATCAACTCTCAGCTCTCAGCTCAGTTGGTTCTTCATAGTAGAAAAATTGAACTCTACCTAATTTATTAGTATGTAAAAACACTCATATAGTGTCAGATATTGAAAGTGTAAAAGTGAAATGTAAGCACTGATCTATAAAGTGTAGTGCAGAGATTGCAACATTGCAACATGAATTGTATTGGTTCCTACCTCATTCGAATGTGCACATATGCACATCCTTTCTTTATTCATTTTGTACATTTCTTAGACATTCATCCTGGTCTTTTTCTTTTAAAACACTACTTACTTCAATCAGTTTGCCAAAATCTCTTAACATCAAGGGAAAGGCAAATTTTACAACTTTGACATGCTTCAGGAGTTCTACATATCTACATCAGAATTGACATCAGCATCATCATCATCTGAAGGGGCCATCTAAAGTCCTCTCTTTGTTTTCTCTCTTTAGGAGGAAAGCTTTTCCCATAGGGTTTTCTTTCTTTCTCCATTTTATGAGAGATATTTTGTAAATGAATACCTAAAATGGCGCACAACCGAGACTCATATTTAATAAACCCACCTAAGTTATGCTTAAAGGGGGTTGTTGGTGTATAAACTCATACAAGTTATACCTAACTTAATCATAGTTAGAGGTTTTCCTCACATGTGGAAAGACTAAGTCCTCTTGTTGAGTCATTAGTCGATGTGTCTATCCATCTTTGACACATCACTACTATTTTGGAGGGAGGTTGAACCTTGAGCTATTCTCTTGGTTCCATTTTTGTCACCTTTCCTATTCTCATGGAGACTTGTTCCTCAAGCTTGACGTATTTATACTGTGTTGGTGTATAAACTCATACAAGTTATACCTAACTTAATCATAGTTAGTGGTTTTCCTCACATGTGGAAAGACTAAGTCCTCTTGTTGAGTCATTAGTCAATGTGTCAATCAATCTTCAACACATCACTGCTACTTTGGAAGGAGGTTAAACCTTGAGCTATTCTCTTGGTTCCAATTTTTCCACCTTTCCTATTCTCGTGGAGACTTGTTTCTCAAGCTTCACCTATTTATACCGATGTTCAGTTGTAAACAAATGAGCTTGTTTTCAATACATTGCATTTATGTTTGATTTCTGCTCCATGATCTTGGACTTCCTCTCCCACAATTTACTATCTGAAAAAACTTCAATTATTATTTTGTATAAATCTTGTAATACAATAACTTAAGAGATGTTCAATGATTATGTTGATATCTCAATAATTCTTTTGTATGAAATGCATCATTATTCAATTGAAACATTAAGAAAATGATGATAAGAGCATAATGTACTAATCAATTGAGCTCATAGGCCATGTGCCTTCACTGGGATAATGTGCTCATAAAATGTGTGCCTAGTTTGGGCTTGTTGTTCTTGCAAATTGTGGGCCTTCGCTAGGTTGTTGAGCTTGTTGTTATATGGAGCCTAATCAGACTCAGAAGTTAAACTTTCTCACTTTTATCGGTGCAGTTTCCCACCAAATTATTTAACGGGGGTTTGGGGGCAGCGACCTCAAGATGGGGACAAGGGGCAGCGCCCCTTGTGGGGTCTAGGGGTAGCATGTCGAGAGTTATTTTTCTATTCGCTGACATAAAAAAAATAAAAATAAAAAATAAAACCCTATTTTGTAACTGACATAAGTCTTGATAAAAATGGCTAAGGGTTAGGGTTTCCGTTGAGATTGTATTGTAGCATTTGTAGTGGTATTGAGTTGCAAGGATTGCTAGTTGTAATCGGTTTGATTTGCTGGATAATAATATTGGACTCTCTTTTGGTGGATGTAGCTCGAGTTTGGGTGAACCACGTTAAAATTGTCTCTCGCTATTATTATTTCTATGTATTTTTCATTCCTTTATTTAATCTTTATTTGCATTTAATTGATATCTTCTACATGTGATTCCTAACAAGTGGTATCAGACTGGGTTGTGTTTGATTATCATCTGCAGGAAGGTCTCATGGTTGAGTGAGAGTTCCACGGTTAAGTGGGAGAAATGGCGGACGAGGTTAAATTGAAGGTAGATAAATTTAATGGGCAGAACTATTAGTTATGGAAGATGTAGATGGAAGATTATCTCTATTAGATGGATTTATGGAGGCCATTGGAAGGAATAGGCAAGAAACCAGCAACAATGACTGATGAGGATTGGGAACTTATGGACAAAAAGGAACTAGGAACCATTCGGTTATGCCTGGCACTATCTATGGCATTCAATATAACAAAAGCGAGAAAACAAATGAACTGATGAAAGATTTGGCTAAATTGTATAAAAAAACCTCAACCTCAAATAAGGTATTTCTCATGAAGCATTTGTTTAATCTGAAAATGATTGAAGGTGGATCTATGACAGATCATTTAACTAAGTTTAATATGATTACCAGTGAGTTCACTTCTGTAAAAGTGAAATTTGATTCAAGAGGTGAGGGCTCTCTTGGTTTTATGTTCTTTGCTAGAAAACTGGAATAGCTTGGTAATGGTTGTAAGTAACTGTCTCTGGTTCAAATACTTTGAAATTTGATGATGTTGTTGCTATTATCCTTAGCGAGGAAATGTGATAGAAAAGTTCAGGAAGGTCCACATCAGGTAGTGTTTTGAATGTAGAAAGTAGGGATTTGAGAGATAACAAACCTTGTCAGATTGTTGGAAAGGGAAGAATTAAGATTAAGTTGCAGAATGGGAATTATTAGCTACTACAAGAGGTAAGACATGTTCCAAGGCTAAGTAGAAATTTAATTTTAGCAGGGCAACTAGGTGATGAAGGTTGCACAGTTAATTTTAATGATAAAAATTGGAAGGTTTCAAGAGGTGCCTTAATAATAGAAAAAGGTGTGAAAGTAGGCACCTTATATATTTGTATAGGCATACTATTCTTTCTACTTTAGTTGTTGCAGGTTCAGAGACAATACTATGGCATAACAGACTTGGGCATATGAGTGAAAAAAGTATGAAGGTACTTCATTCTAAGAAAGTTTTACCAAGTCTAAAATCTATTAATATGGATTTCTGTGAAAGTTGTGTGTATGGCAAACAAAAGAGAGTTAGTTTTCTCAAGGATGGGGAGCAAAATAAAGATAAAAAATTGGAGCTTGTGCATATAGATGTATGGGGACTGACTCAGGTATCTTCTCTTGGAGGCTCTTGGTATTATGTTACATTCATAGATAATGCAACTACAAAGGTTTAGATTTATTTCCTTAGGTAGAAATCTGATGTATTTGAAACATTTAAGAAAGGGAGAAGCTTGGTTGAGAATGAGATGGGCAAAAGATTAAAATGTCTCAAATCTGATAATGTTGTTGAGTATTGCAACAAAGAATTTAAGGATTATTGTTCCTTTAATGAAATTTGTAGGTAGAAAACAGTTCCAGGGACTCCACAAAAAAATGGAGTGGCTGAGCACATGAATAGGACAATAATGGAGTGTGCAAGGAGCATGAGATTGCATGTTGGGCTACCTTTAAACATGTGGGTAGAGGCTGTCAATACCACTGTATATTTAATTAATAGAGGTCCTTCAGTTCCTTTGGACTGTGGTATTCTAGAAGAAGCATGGATAGGTAAGAAGGTGAGTTATTCTTTTTTCAAAACCTTTGGATGTGAAGTATTTAAACATGTAGATTCTAAAAATAGAACCAAACTGGATGCAAAATAAAAAAAGTGTATCTTCGTTGGATATGGCATTGATAAATTTGGTTATAGGCTTTGGGATGTTGAAAATCTAAAAATTGTGAGAAGCAGGGATGTATTCAATGAAAAGGTGTTGTAGAAATATCAATTGTAGCAGCATGAGAAGAAAGAAAAAGATTGTGTTGTTAGATGATACTCCAAATAGTGATGTTCTAGTGGTTCCTCATGCTCTACAACAACAAGAAATACCACAAAATTCAGTTAATGTTAGACAGTCAACAAGACTAAGTAGACCTCCTAAAAGGTTTTCTCCCTCTTTGTATTCTATTTTGTTAATAGATTCTAGTGAACTAGAAGGGTCTAATGAAGTATGCAGGTAGATACAAAGGTTCAGTGGGAGCTTGCAATGAAAGAAGAAATGGACTCCTTGCTGAAAAATCAGACTTGGGAATTATATAAGTTGCCTACAAGTAAAAAGGCTTTACCAAACAAATGGGTTTACAGGCTAAAGGAGGAAGATGAAGGTAAGAAAAGATTTAAAGCAAGGTTAGTTGTAAAAGAATTTGCACAGAAAAAGGTATTGATTTTGATGAGCTTTTTTCTCTGGTTGTTAAAATGACTTCTATTCGTATTATTTTAAAAGTATTGTGGCTACTAAAGATTTACATTTGGAACAACTAGATGTGAAAAGTGCCTTTCTCCATGGTGATTTGGAGGACAAGATACAAATGGAACAACCACAGGGATTTGAGGTCAAAGGTAAGGAGAAATTGGTGTGCAGATTGAAGAAGATTTTATAGGGCTTGAAACAAGCACCTCAGCAATGGTATTTAAAATTTGATAGTTTTATGGCTAAGAAAGGCTATAGCCGGTGTAATTCTGACCATTGTGTTTATTTTAAGAGGTTGGATAAGGACACGTACATTATTTTATGTTTATATGTTGATGACGTGCTTGTAGCAGGGTCTAACATGGATCACATAAAATAGTTAAAACAATAGTTAGCACAATCATTTGCTAAACAAGATTTGGGGGCAGCAAAAGAAATCCTCGGTATGAAAATTTGTAGAAATAGGAAGAAAAGAAAATTGACTCTATCTCAAGCTAATTATGCTGAAAAGGTGTTTGGTGCAGGTACACCTAACCCACAGTGGCCTCCATGAGGCATTTAGTTGTTTTATGTTTATTTTTATGTTTTCAATAAGGTCCTAAATGACCATTAAATGTAATAAGGTCTGTTTGACCGATGCTTGCTATTTTTAGGTTGTTAGTTAAGAGTTTGTTAGTTGGTTAGATCTCCCAGCCACTTGGAGTTGTCTCCCAGCCGTCGGGAACCAAGTCAGTACTACTCTTTGTGAGTAGATAAATACTCCCCCAGGGATAGATCGAAGGACAGATAGAGAGTTAGTAGTTAGTTCAGTTTAGTTCAGTTGTGGAATTGTAAACAGAGCATCTATAACACATTTCTAAAGAAGCATAATAAACAAGATTCTGTTGCATTTGAATTCACTGTGTAATTAATTTTCTGTACTGAGGTCGGATGGATTCGTTTATCCATTCCACCGGTTGATTCTCTGAATCGGTGGAATGGCTGTATATATATTAGTTAGGGTTGTGTTTTCTGTTTTGTCTGTGTTAACGCTTGCAGGATTGGGCAAGGAATGCATTAAAGGATTCTAGCATGGCTATGTGCTAGATTGTTGAAGTGCAGAGAGCTGCATGTTTGAGGAGGAGATCTTTCTGAGCAGTCGTTAAGTAAAAAGCAGATCGAAACAGTGAAAATCTGCGTGGGTTGCAAGAGACATACAAAGTGTGTGTATATCACTTTTGTATGCGAGATATACAATCTATGAGTATATCGCTATTGCATATTGTGAGTATATCGCTTTTGGTCAATCATTGTTGTATGTTGAAACATACATCGAAATATACAAGTCACATGTACAAGGGAGAGGGAAAGTTGGAGTTTCAATCGGTATACAAAGAAGTCAAGATTCAGTCAATGCATATTTGAAAATGCATGTCAAAAGTTAAGAGGATTGAATATACAATCCCTGTATATACTGCAGATATATACTGGATGTACTTTGTGTGTATACTGCAATTGCATGAGTGAGGCAGTCTCTGTGTATCTGTCAGTTGTATTTTGCAGTTGTATGTTATGAAGATACAATGAAATTATACATCGCCAAATAATGTAAAGGGTGACTGGCCGAGGTGGTAGCTAGAATGTATGTTGAAAGGGTTTTTGTCTACAGATACAAGAGTTGACCGGTAGTTGTAGTTAAGGGCACCGGAAGAATAGGTTAAGATTTGTATGTATGAGCGAATATACCCATTGATTTTATCGGGGAGAGAACGTAGATCGGCAAAGGAATTTTGAGCTACGCTGATGGTAAGAGTCTCAATGATGGGAGTTTAGTCTACATCTATGTAAGGTGAGCATCGGAGAGACTGTAAGCAAGGCGACTGATAGTAAAAGTGTTGCCAATATGCAACGAGTCAATAGTCATACATCAGTATGAGTTAAGTGATCGGGGTGAAGTGTTAAAGGGGAGCTGATGGTGTTATGTTTTGTTGATAGACAAATAAACATATAAAGAGAAATGTATGTTAAGGCTTTTTAGTGGTGGATGCTCTGCATCAGTGTTGCAGAGATTCCATATGGAGAATGTAAAAGTTGTCAGCACACCTTTGCCTAGTTATTTGAAATTGACTAAGGAGATGTGTCCTCAGACACAAGAAGAGGAAGAAAAAATGTCCAAGGTACCATATGCTTTATCTATAGGATGTTTAATGTACGCCATGGTATGCACGAGACCGGATATTGCACATGTTGTAGGAGTTGTAAGCAGGTATATAAGTAATCCCAAATTGGAGCATTAGAATGTAGTAAAATGGATTCTCAGATATTTGAGAGGTACATCCACTAAACATTTATGTTTTGGGGGCTCTAATACTAATTTAGCAAGCTATTTCAACTTAGATTTGGCAGAGGATATTGATACTAGGCAGACTACTATAGGTTATGTCTTTACTGTATGTGGGACAACGGTGAGTTGGATCTCCAGGTTACAAAAGGTGGTTGCTTTATTGACCATGGAGGTAGAGTATGTAGTTGCAACAGAGGCAAGCAAGGAGATGATCTGGCTACAATCTTTCATGGAAGAATTGAGAAAACAATAGGCTAACAGTTATTTGTTTACAGACAGTCAGAGTACCATACATCTTGCAAAGAATTCTACCTTGCATTAAAGACCAAACGCATACAGCTAAGATATCACTTCATCCAGTTGGTGTTGGATGATGGATAATTATGACTAGACAAGATACATACAGATGAAAATATAGTGGATATGTTTACGAAGGCAATGACAAGGGAGAAGTTGAGCTCCTCTTCAGCTTCAGTTGGTCTTCAAAACTAAAAATAATAAAATTAGAATAGCATGGTCCAGGGTGTTTATTTCCAGTGGGAGCTACAGGCCCAGCGGTGTTATGATCAGTCTCCAAGTGGGAGATGATATGGTGTGGAGTCTTATCATTCTCCAAGTGGGAGATTATTGTTATATGGAGCCTAATCAGACTTGGAGGTTAAAATTTCCCCACTTTTATCGATGTCGTTTCCCCCCAAATTATTTAATGGGGGTTTGGGGGTAGCACCCCCGAAACCTCAAACGACTTTTATTATTTTATAAAGGTGTCAGGAGTTATTTTCTATTGGTTGACATAAAAAAACCCCTATTTTGTAACTGACATAAGTCTTGATAAAAATGGCTAAGGGTTAGGGTTTCCGTTGAGATTGTATTGTAGCATTTGCAGTGGTATTGAGTTGTTAGGATTGCTGGTTGTAATCAGTTTGATTTGCTGGATAATAATATTTGACTCTCTGTTGGTGGATGTAGCATGAGTTTGGGTGAACCAAGTTAAAATTATCTCTCATTGTTATTATTTCTGTGTATTTTTTATTCTTCTATTTAATCTTTATTTGCATTTAATTGATATCTTCTGCATGCAATTCCTAACAAAGCTTATAGGTTTGAACAAGGAGATAATGCCTTACGGATTGAAGTCCCTCAATAGTGGTCTCAATGATTAAGTCAATTGGGAAGAGGTCCCCTTGTAGAAAACAAGATCATGGAATAAACAACAAGAACACTAGTTTGCAATGAATCGACTAGATTGTATTACCAAATGAGGCGAGGATAAATAAGCAAGTGTGGGTACCTGAATCTCCATGAAAAGAGGATAGGACTCCTCTACATGGAGATGTGGTGACTAACCTCTCACAAGCATAGCACAAGGTGTCGATGCAAGTTGACACCTCTCAAAAATGACCAACTACTTTGACATATTCAAAGTAACATGTGCGAAAAATGCCTAAGTATGATTAATACAAATATGTATATACCTAGGATTAAAGGTATACACCAACACCCCACCTTAAGCATAGCTTAGGTGAGTTTTATGAAAAATGGGTCCTAGCTATAAGCCTGGTGAGGTACCCATGAACAATGCAAAAGAAAAATGAGTCCCGACCATGAAGCCTAATAAGGTATGCAATTACAATGTAAACTCTCTAAAACTGGAGAAATATAGAAAACCCAGTGGAAAAAACTATCCTCCAAAAAGAGAGAAAAAGGAAAGGCTTAGAAACCCCCCACCAAAGATGATGTTGATGCTGATGTAGACCACATGCCACGAAGAGCTTGTGGATGAATGAACTTGCTCTCAGTAAATGGTTTGGTGAAAATGTCAGCAACTTGCTCTGAAGACTAGCAAAAGACTAAGTCGATGATTTGACAATGAATAAGCTCTCAAATATAATTTGTATGAATCTCTATGTGTTTGGTTCATTGATGTTGAACCAGATTCCTGCATATCTGTATAGTACTCTAGTTATCACAAAAGATAATTGTAGGCTTCCTAAAAGGAATACCAAACTCAGAAAGAATGCCTTGAAGCCATATCACCTCACTAGCTAAGTTAACAACTCCATTGAACTATGCCTCTATAGAAGATATAGTAATAACATTCTGCTTCTTGCTAGACTAGCTGATAGGACCTAAACCAAGTGAAAAACTATAATCAGAAGTCAATTTGTGATACTTAGTATCACCAACCCAATCTGAATCTATAAAACCAACCACGTCAACTAATGAACCAACTCTCTAGTGAATCCTGAATGCAAGTGTACCATGAAGGTAGTGAAGGATCCTCTTAATTGTTTTCCAATGAAACTCATGAGGTTCCTACATAAATCCGGAAACCATACCAACTGCATATGATATGTCAGGCCTAGTATGTGTCAAGTATATAAGACTCCCTACAAGTTGCAAATACAATGCAGCATCCACTAAAGGTGTAGGGCAAGAAGTCTCAATCTTGACTCCAAATAGGAAGGGATTCAGAGATGGTCTACAAGTAGTCATGTGAAAACATCCAAGTAAATCAAGAGTATACTTAGGCTGAGCAAGAGAAATCCCTAAATCTGACTGTGATATCTCAATACCAAAGAAGAAGTGTAATAAACCCTAGTCTATCATGTCAAATCTTTCCTAAAGTGTTGACTTCACTACTGCAATGACATATGAAGTACTCCTAGTAATAAAAAGATCATCAACATATAGAACTAGTATCAAAAGTGAATCATCCTGCTGCAAAAGATACACATTAGGATCTGAATGGCATCTAGTAAATCCTAAAGATAGAAGGTAAGAATCCACCTTGGCATACCAAGCACTGGGGGCTTGTTTGAGACCATAGATAGATTTCCTTAGTCTACACACTAAGAATGAATCCTAAACAAAACATGGTGGTTGTTCCATGTAGATCTCCTCCTTAAGGTCTCCATGAAGAAATGTAGTCTTCACATCCATCTAATGTACAACACATCCATGTGTTACGGATATAGCTAGTGTGAGTTGAATCGAAGTCATCTTGGAAACTGGTGCAAAAGTTTATGTATAGTCAATGCCTACAACTTGTGAAGAACCTTTGGTGACCAACCATGCTTTGTACTTATCAACTAACCCATCTGTTGCAAATTTAGTTCGATACATCCATCTACATCAAACTGTCTTCCTTCCCTTAGAAAGAGAAGTCAAATCCCAAGTGTGATTTCTAATCATGGAATCATATTCCTCATTCATAGAAATATCCCACTCAGGTATGCTTGATGCTTCTTTAAATGTCTATGGATTAGACACTGAAGGAAAGAAGGTTTTTTATCCCCCCTACAAGTTTGTCTGAATCTGACTATCATCTACTACAATCTATACCAATGAATCTACTTTGTGAAGTGAGCGTAGAGTTCTAGATTGAAAGGAAGCAAGGTATGCAGAACACACTTCCTACACCGATCTAATGAGGGGAATAGTATACAAATTATTTTTAATCCTTACAATTGCAACAATATTAAACATATAAAAGAGATGTTACAACAACAACACAACACATAAAGAGAGATTGACATAAGGTATATCATGGGGAAAACCTTTTCAGGTAAAAAACCCCACACTCTAAAACCTGCACAATGTATTATCAAAACAATGGTGTGTTTAAACTACACTTGCAATCCAAGTTCTTCCAAGAGTCTTCAAATGTCGTTTCTAGAGTGATTATGGAAGCATAATAGTACCTGTACAAACACTATGCAACTACAACTCCAAAATAATGCATTTTATAGAGTTACAAAGCATAAACAGGAAGCTTCTAGAGATGGGCGTCCATCTTGGCCACATGGCCATTTTCTCGCATCAAAGGACACTTGTCTAAGATGCAAATACCTTACATCTGTCATACATGGCAGATTTGACTTCCCAAAGTTGGAGTGCTCCAGGCTAAAAATAGCTATGACAGATGCTCTTATGCATCTTACAATTGTCATAAAATCTGCCAAACATAACAACCTCAAATATTGTAAGAGAATCCGTCATACAAGGATAAATATAGCATATTCCTCTTATAACATGTCATAGCCCAAATCGGGTTCCCAGAGATGCCTTCTCTACATGCAAAGATACTTTATGACACTTGTCTTCACTTATCTCGAGAATCTCTATACTTGGCTCTTACGCATCATAGCTTTTGTCATATGGAATATCCTCTTCTACATACCACAAGATTTTGACACATGGCATATTAGTGCCACCTCAAATGGGAAGCCCAAATCCATGTGTGTTTGACTTGACCATTCAAAGCATATTCCAAGTAGGATGACATGTCACAATGCCACCTCAAACTAAATACCAAAATTGAATGTGCAAGTAAATACAAAATTAAGCAAATAAATAAATAAATAATCAAATAACCAATGCTAGGAATTGCAAGGTTGAGACACCTTAATTCCCAACATTCTCCCACTTGTCAAACACCTTGCAAGAGCCAATAGAAAGGCAAGATTTAATTTCTAGGGGCCAAGAGGCCCATAGACTCTGAACACCATCTGAACTTATCTATGCCCACTGGTTTCATCAATGCATCTACAACATTCTTCAAAGTGTCTAACTTCTCCAATATCACCTTTCCATCTTTTACCATATCTTGAACATAATGAAACTGAACATCAATATGCTTTGTTCTGGCATGGAAAGTAGGATTCTTTGCAAGGAAAATCACACTCTAACTATCACAACATATAGTAATCTGTCCTACATCAACACCAATATCTAAACACAACCTTTTAAGCCAAATGGCTTCCTTACAAGCATGATTTGCTGCCATGTACTCTTCTTCTGTCATGGATAAAGAAACCATAGGTTAACGCTTACTCATCCAACTAATAGCACCACCAAGCATGGTAAACACATAAGCACTGGTGGATCTCCTACTGTCAATGTCACTTGCTCAATTAGAATCCACAAATCCATGAATGCTCACAGAATGCTGAGGTCCTGTAGGATAACCATAATCACACAAGGAATAATCGAAAGTACCCCTCAAATATATGAACATTCTCTTAACTGCATCTCAATTTACCCATCCAAGATTAGCCATAGACCAACTATGGACTCCCATTGCTTTGGCAATGTTTGGTGTTGTACAGACCATAGCATACATCAAGCTACCAATTATACTAGCATAAGGTACTCTGCTCAGATCCTCTATCTCAGAAGGAGACTTTGGACAATCATTCATAGATAACTTTGTCCCTAATGAAACGAGAACACACAATGGTCTACAATCTGCCATGCTAAATCTATCCAACATGGTCTTCACATACTTACTCTGGCTTAACCAAAGTTTTTTGTTAGCTCTATCTCTTCTGATCTCCAGCCCTAGAATGTAATTGGCTACCCCTAAGTTTTTCACCTCAAACTATGCTAACAACTAAGACTTCAAATCTGAAATCATATTCTTACCATTCCCAATCAACAACATATCATCAACATACAATGCAATAATGAGAATATGATCTTTGTCAAACTTGTAATACACACAAAGATATAATTTCAATATCAGAAATCTAATGGACAACCCAAAGGAATCAAACTTCAAGTACCACATCGTAGGAGATTGCTGCAAACCATACAAAGAGTTTTTTAACTTACTAACCAAATTTTCTTTACCTTTCACCATGTAGTGCTCAGGATGTGACATATAGATTTCTTCCTCCAAGTTACCATGAAGGAAAGCTATCTTCACATCCATTTGTTCCACTTCTAAATCATAAGTTGCTACTAAGGATAACAGGAACTGAATAGATGTTAGCTTTAGAACGGGAGAGAAAATTTCACCATAATCAATTCCCTCCACTTGTGAATACCCCTTTGCAACCAATCTAGCCGTATACTTCTCAAAACTGCCATCTGCTCCAAATTTCTCCTTGAACGCCCATTTGCATCCAACGGGATTCCATCCATCAGGCAAAGGCACCAAGTCCCAAGTTTTATTCTTTTCCAAAGAAGCCATCTCATCGTCCATGGATTTCTTCCAAGAACCTGCATCTTTCATCTCCATAGCCTTTGTCACAGTTCTAGGCTCATCAGTGTTAGTAATCAAGGCATAAGCACAACTAGAATCTATCAATGTATAACCAAACTTGTCAAGTTGCTTCTTGTTTCATGTGGACCTCCTCAAAGGCTGAGGAGGACATTCTACCTCTTCTTCTGAACTTTCAGAGCTGCTAGAGCTCTCCTCATCATCAAGTCCAATAGGGTCTTTTGGTTCAGTCTTCTCAGGGGTAGTAGGAAACTGAACCACATCTTCTTTCTTTTCTTTTTCTTCTAGCTATAGAACAATATGAGAAGGTGTTAGCTCTTTGAAGATAACACTTCTACTATACAACACTTTTTCAGCCACAAGATCCCAAAGCTTGTACCCTTTCACACTGACACCATAGCCAATGAAGATACACTTAGTTCCCTTGTTCTTCAATTTTAACCTCTTCTCCTTAGGCACATGTGCATATGCCTCACAACCAAAAACATAAATATGTCTCAACGAGGGCTTCTTACCAGACCACATCTCCATGGGTGTCTTATCAACGAGAGCTAAGGTAGGAGACCTGTTAACTAGGTAGCAAGCGGTGGCTATAGCTTTAGCCCAAAACTTTTGTTCGAGGCTAGCGCCACTAAGCATACTCCTAGCCCTCTCTATCAATGTTCTATTCATCCTTTCGGCAACTCCATTTTGTTGCAAGGTATAAGGAGTTGCCTAATGTCTTTCAATCCCATGTTCTTTACAGAACTTATCGAACTCTGCAGAACAAAACTCTCCACCATTATCAGTTCTCAAACACTTAATCTTTTTACCAGTATGATTCTCTACAAAAGATTTAAACTCTTTGAACTGACTAAACACTTCAGATTTGCTTCTAAGAAAATAAACCCATATCGTTCTACTATAATCATTAATGAATGATACAAAATATAACAATTTGGAAATTGAAGGAACATTCAGAAGACCAAACACATCAAAATGAATGAGATCCAAAACACCAGAAGACTTGTGAGTGTTACCATTTTTCACTTACAGCTTGAATTGGTAGAGCTGGTTCAGCAAGTTCATTTTTAAAGTGAAGGTTTTAATATTTTTTGCTATAAGTTATTTGCATAGTCAGAATGTTTCAGTGATATTACAGTTCAATTGTTCAACAAAAGGAAAAGAATTTCAGATCATCATTTAATTGCAGAAGGTTGCTTAAGAGATAAGTTATTTCATTTCACTACAATGATTATTCATTTTATAAATGAGATACATAAAAGAAATAAACATTGCATTGAATGAAAAGATGATAGATCAAATGTCCCACACAAGCCGTGGGAATAGTTGAACAAGTGCAAAGATAAGAAAGATACTATGCATCTAAAGATAGAAGAGAGAAGGATCATAGCCATCATTGCCTTTTAGTGTCTTCAATTTCTGAGGTTGCTTCCTATCCTAGATCCTAATCTCCAACAAGAACTTGCAAAAAAATTGGAAAAAGACATGTTAGAGCTATGGTTATGAGTTCCCTATGTGCCTATCAGAAGAGGCATAACACATTGCCTATAATGCACTAGATCAAATATACATCATTCGCATACAGAGGAACAAGAAATGAAACAATCATTGAATTTTATTATTTTATCTAATCTATTTCTTTCATGTGCAGGTATAGGATAAGTCATGTAGTTGTTTGAAGACATATCAACATGTGGTGTCAAGTGGGCTCCCACAAGGGTTGAGCCCAACATGCTTCCCCCCTGAATCTTAAAGGTGATGGAATGGAATATAGATCATTATTCATATTGCTTAAATTGAATAACTAAACTGAAGGAGTATCAAATCAATCAGGTGCATCAGTTTCGAGAACAGGACACATTCATGACTGCAATTTAAGAAATGAAGTGAAACCATAAGGATGAATTGAACTCATATAGGTTACCATTCAATGCATAAGAACATCTGTCATTATTGCTTCAATAGTCATTGGAGAAGTAAGGGTTATAAATGAGCATTGAGATAACTCAATAATATCTAAAATTGAGTACAAAACAATAATGATCAAAACAGGATAATCAAGTAGATTATGTGTGCAGATGGAACTCAACTCTCATCAAATTCTTTTTCCATTATAAAGATGAGATTTTTGTTTCTCCTATCTCAAGAGTGACAGGAAGTAGGGTTATGATTATATCTGTTTATCATGAACATCATAGATCCATGTAGGGGACAATCAGAACATCAGGTACAATTTCAACATTTCTATGTTAAATATCTGCCAATAGCTAACATCATTCAGTGATGCATATTTTTTTAGTCACGTGATAGCATGAGAATAAGTATTAGATATATACATGATGGAACAAACTAAAGAGTGTAGATGGACAACCATAATGATATAATTGCAAGATATACATAGTGCATATTGCTTTTGACAGTCAAGATGCAGTTGAAAGTGGTGTCTACATGTAATGCATGCTAGTAAAGTGAAAGAGCTATAATAATTCAATTTGGTATGTGTATACATTTACATTTGATATGATACATTGAATCAAGAGCCAAATGTGTATGTCATGGGACATATTTAATTGGGACATCAAGTATATGCATATCAAAAGTAAATAGAGATACAAATCATCACAAATTTTCTTTCATATAATAGGGATGCTTCAAGAAAATATAGGTATAAAATTGCATATTCAATGCCAATATAACATAACAGATGCAAAAGGTATTATCATATGCATAGTGAGGTAGTCAAGTGTCAGATGAGTGCCATGAAGATACAATGAGCTCAATTGAAAGTAGTCAATGTCATGTCATGCTGCTAATCTGTCATTCAAGGTATATATAGAGTTCAAGATGCATTTCAGGAAAAGTGGTGGTAATAGTAAGGTTGCAACACCCATATTCATCTACAGGGGGTGTATACATTAGCATAACAATTGTAACAATATGTCAAAGTAATATGCATTGTCTTAGATCTGGTTTGACTATTCAAGTGAATGCAGAGGAAGAATGAAACTGGCACATTCATCAAATCAAGCACAATGAAGTTATAACTGAATGAATGTCAAGAATACATATGGAATTTCAATGCTCATACACATCTTTAGAGGAACAATAAACATTTTTATGTTGTCACGAATGAATGCATATGTTGCTACATAACAGGAAAAGAGCACATACAAGTGAATAAAAGAGTATGAATTTGTTTTTTGCATATACAAAAAGAGAGCCAGTTCGTGTGCCAGGGGACGAGCCCATTACAAACCCTTGCCATTGTTTTGCATAAATAGTTTTAGGTACAGTCAAAGAATATATTCAAGAGATAAATGGATTGGAACAACAGATGGCTATAGTACAAAATCAAGGGAAGATAATCATTCATCATGCTACTACAAAAATGGGGGTCTAGATATTAAGGAGCCTGAGTTCATATACCCGAAAAGAGTGCTTAGAAATGTCAAAATAGCAAACACATGAGACAAATATCAAGTTTTGAACTCACAGCCATAAAAAATGCACAGAGATATCATTATGCCAACCGCGGCCTTATAGAAGCAATTGAACAAGAGATACATGTACTTGAATCCACTTTTTGCATACAGACATCATAACCCTTATGGGTTTTATACATAGGTTCCAAGTACAAGCAATGTTTATATAGCCACGACCTTCAAAGTGAGTAGAGGTCCTAAAGAAATATGACAGCTTTCATAGTGTTTCTAACTGGATGTAAAAGAGAAAATGTTTTCATATCAACGAGTACTTTGAAACCCTTATCTAGTTTCATTGAAAAATTACAAAGGCAGAGTAAATGCAAGGGTTCGAGTAGCATGGGTTTATTCAAGCATGTCAAAGTCATAACAATGAATCATAGTTGCAGCTTGGATACAGAGAGAGAACATCTTATTCAATTCATACAAGAAAAATGCATCAAAGAGTTTGCCTTAGCCGTGGCTAGCTAGAGGATACCCACTTTGGGTTTTCAAGATATAGTTGTAGACAAAGACTGAAACATGGAGTTTGGGCCATGAAGACACAACAAAACACTGCAAATACATATGGTCATGGCCTACCAGAATAAATGGGTTATGAATGTGAGATTCAAACAATGTAAGGTTCAAAAAATGAAACTCACCTTGCCAGATACTCAGAGCTGAAGGATTCTTCTTCTTTTGTTTCATTTTTCTCTTGAATGGAGTTCAAACAGTTGTAGTCATGGCACCCCAAATTGCAATGAAAAAATAAACACAAATCTATCAGAAACAATGTGAAGGTTGTGGCTTGAAAGGCCATTTATATCTCAGAAATTGAAAGGAAATCAAGAATATGAGTCACATTTGTATCAGACAGAGTCTTACCTTCATTTTTGTATGAAATCCATGGAGAAATATAGAGACATAGCTAGAAATCAAAGGGTGTTCTCCAAACCCTAGCGACGATGGTGCTAAGGAAGAGCTCCATCATCTCAAAAATGCAAAAGTAAAATGATGCGAGAATGTAGGGTTTTAAATTAGTTTTGTTCTAGGGTTCACTTAGAATCCCTAAAATAAATGGTGATTTTAATCACATTTTATTCATTTTTGAAGGCTTCAACTAATTCCCCTTCATGGTATCATGTTTTTCCTAATGCCTAAGTCCCAAGACTTAGAGTGGTGTTCAAACCTTAGGTTCCCTTGTATATTCTATGCCAAGGTTTGATACCTTAAGCTCATTTTGGTCCCTTTTGGAGAAAGATCTCATGCCCTTAGAGTTTTGCAGACTTGTTTGGAGGGGCAGGCCATAAAGGCCTTCCATTTTTTGTAAAACTCCCATATGCCTTGGAGTATTTTTATGATTTTTTATTGAAAAATCAATTGCTATGTAATGTATATATTTGGAGAAATTATAAGCCTTGTATTTTTATTTTTTGTGAAAATCAAATCGAATCAGGATATAGTTGTAAACTGCAATCTCAATGTAAGGTTTAGTTTTAAAGCAATGGTTTATAAATTGCTTTAAAATTAAAACTATTTTATGTAGTTAAAAAAAATAAAGCAAATCAAATATCGTTTTTTGGATTTGCTTTATTTTGGGGCAGATATGGACAAAAAATTGAGATTTTTGGGGCATACAAAGCAGATTTTGGTGGGGCTGCCTTGGAGAAGATTTTTGGCAAATTTCATGCATAGTTTGGAGGCATTTTGGTGACCCATTTTTTGGCTTTTTTGAGGAGCTCAAAAATGGATTGGCATGTCTATTATTAGGAGCTTTTTACCAATCTTTCAGGGAGATTATTCCACAAGATATATGGCAAATAGTTAGTTCTTTCTAGGAGTCAGAGTTAGAGATTTTAGAGATCAGATTGCATATTTTCATAGTCTTCCTCTCACACTGAGAGAGTTGTACTTTAGTTTCTTTGTACTCTTTATTCCTTCTAGTTTATAGAGCAGCAGTTTTCCTTCTTATCTGTCTACTTATTTGCAAATTGATTTGATACTGCATTGTGATAGTTATTTATCCTGTGTTTTGTCTTAAATTTTGTGATGGGTATGCAAGTTTATTATTTAATTTAGGTTGCCTGTTGTGTTCTGATGAACCTTCATGTGAAATATTAATGAATTAAGTATGATCAAGGGGTTGTGAGAGTGAAGTTCTGTGATCTAATTGTCAGTAATATCTAGTAGGAGATTAAATATCGGTGCATCACCTTAGGAGTTAGTTTCAGCTATTTGTTTTACTTATAGTTATCCTTCTATCTCTTTTCCCTCTGCAAGTCATTTAGATTAGGAGAATCATAAGGAGAACCAACTCACTCTGGAGATTCACTCTCAACATAGATTACCCACAATCTGAGAGTGTTTCCATGTTGCAATAGGATAGCTTAGTTTATCTTTGCTAAGGGTGCAATCCTGATTGCCAACAGTGAGAACTAGAATAAAACTAAAAATGGTTTTGTTTTCCATATATACAATGTTCGCAAAAGTCAAACTCAAGATTACAATCATTTAACCCCTCAATGAGGTTTTTTTTTTAGGGCTCTAAGACCCTTCTCACCAATGCGACCAAGTCTCTCATGCCACAAAATTGTCTTCTCAGTAGGAAGTTTTATTTCCAAAGCATGAGCACCCTTAGGTACCCAAAATGCACTACCATCAGAAGTTGAAGCAACACACTTTTTCGTTGTGGGTTATAATGGTGAGGATGAAGAATCTGAAGCTCTTTTCATAGAAGAACTATTGTACTGAGTAGTGCATGCATCCAACTGAAATAAAGTACCTCTCTGAGTACCCTTAGCAAGCACCATAGCTCCTCTTGTCATCTTGCATCCTCCACCTAAGAAAACAACCTACACACCTGCATCATTCAATTTACCTACAAAGAGTAGGTTTCATGCTGAACTAGGGATGTGCATCACCCCATTGATCCCCTTCACTTGTCCATTAGGGAATTGGATCAAGACTCTTCCACTCCCAACTATATTTAGGTGAGAGTTATCACACAGGTACACCTTCCCACCATCGAACTCTTCATACTTTGTGAACCAACCTCGATGTGAGGTCATGTGGAAAGAAGCACCAGAGTCAATCAGCCACACATCATATGATGCGTGGGTGGCTAGGGAAGAAATGAAAGAATCACCATCATCTTGATATTTGTCAGAATTTGAATCGGAGGTGTTCTTATTTTTCTTCTTCTCTTGCTTGCACTCCTTTCAGAAATGCCCAATTTTACCACAATTCCAACACATTGCCTTAGACTTTCTAGGAGATTTGGATCTCCCACAGGATTTGGATTTGCCCTTTTCATCTTTCTTATCTTTCTTTTTCCCTTTCTCTTTGGGCCTACCACGAACCGCAAGAGCCTCCTTTGCCAATTTAGAAGACTTTCTCTGCATCTCTTTAGAAAATAGTGAAGATACCACTTCATCCATCTTGAAGGTGGTAGTAGTGCTGCCAATGGCCATAACAAGGTGGTCCCATGAGTTTGGTAAAGAACAAAGCAAGGTCATGCAATGATCCTCCTCCTCCATTTTCACACCAATGGATGTTAACTGTGCAACTAGCATATTAAAGGCATTTAGATGGTGTGCAACAGATCCTCCATCCTCCATCATCAGAGAATACGGCTTCTTCCTAAGGAATAACTTGTTCACCAAGGATTTGGCATGATAAACATCTCCCAGTTTCTTCCATAGGTATTTTACGGTCTTCTCCTCATGGACATTTAACAAGATAGAGTCAGCCAAACAGAGTCTCACAAGACCCTTAGCTTTCATATCCTTGAGATCCCAATCATCTTGTTACATTGCCACTAGTTTTACACCAAAAATGGTTTCCCATAGGTCTCTATCAACAAGTATGTCTTCCATTTTAAGCTTCCACAACTTGAAATTGTTGCCATTAAAATTTTCTACCTCTACTCTTCTAGATGTGTCTGCCATCTCCTTCCTACAACAAGATTATAGAATACTCTACACATACTCCCACTCAATCTAAGATCAATACAAAAAATCCCTACCCAACAACTAGGACCAAAGGTGATCAGGCTCTAATACCAACTAAAAGAGAGCAAGGTATGCGGAACACACTTCCTACACCGATCTAATGAGGGAAATAGTATGCAAATTCTTTTTAATCCTTGCAATTATAGTAATATTAAACATATAACAGAGATGTTACAGTAGCAACACAAAACATAAAGAGATATGGACATAAGATATATTGTGGGGAAAACCTTTTCAAGTAAAAAACCCCACACTCTAAAACCTACACAATGTATTATCAAAACAATGGCGTGTTTAAAATACACTTGCAATGCAAGTTCTTCCAAGAGTCTTCAAATGTCATTTTTGGAGTGAATCCGATAGCATAACAGTACTTGTACAAACACTATGCAACTACAACTCCAAAACAATGCATTTTATAGAGTTACAAGGCATAAATAGGAAGCTTCTAGAGATGGGCATCCATCTTGGCCACATGGCCATTTTCCCACATCAAAGGACACTTGTCCAAGCTACAAATACCTCTCTTACATTTCTCATACATGGTAGATTTGACTTCCCAAAGTTGGAGCGCTCCAGGCTAAAGTAGCTATGATAGATGATCTTATGCATCTTACAGTTGTCATAAAATCTGCCCAACATAACAACCTTGAATGTTGTAAGAGAATCTATCATACAAGGCTAAATATAACATATTCCTCTTACAACATGTCATATCCCAACTTGGGTGCCCAAAGATGCCTTCTCTACATGCAAAGATACTTTATGACACTTGTCTTCACTTGTCTCGAGAATCTCTATACTTGGCTCGTATGCATCATAGATTCCATCATATGGAATATCCTCTTCTACATACCACAAGATGCCAACACATGGCATATTAGTGCTACCTCAAATGGGATGCCAAAATCCATGTGTGTTTGACTTGACCATTCAAAGCATATTCCAAGTAGGATGACATGTCACAATGCCACCTCAAACTAAATGTTAAAACTGAATGTGCAAGTAAATACAAATTTGAGTAAATAAATAAATAAATAATCAAATAACCAATGCTAGGAATTGCAAGGTTGAGACACCTTAATTCTCAACATAGATGTGGGTGAGTCGAATGCAGTAATATCAACTTCTAATGAAATCCTTGAACTTGATGAAGATGAATTCTCATTATTATCATCACTTTGTGAATTAGAAGAAGTATTTACTGCACTAAGAATCTGTTGTGAATGATCTAAATCATTAGAGGTATTATCATTATCTAGAGAATCAACAATATGCCAAGGAATGTCAAGTATAGTTTCAAGGGGTGTTTCTTGAAACTTAACACTTCTCTTAATGAACAACTCATGTGTGGTTGGGTGAAGTAGGTGATATCCTTTTACACTGTTTGGATATCTAACAAAAATGTAAGGTTTGGATTGTGGATTCATAGCCTTGCGATGCTATTTAGGAATGTGTGCCATAGCTGGTGAACCAAAGAATCTAAAATGATCAACTGTTGGTTTCCATCCTTTCCAAGCTTCAAAGGGAGTGATTCCCTTCAAGACTTTATGAGGAACTCTATTTTGAATGTAACATGCACAATTGATTGCTTCAGCCTAGCAAGATGGTGTTAAGCCTTTAGAATGAATCATACAATTAGCCATCTCTTTTAAAGATCTATTTTTGCATTCAACAACACCATTTTGTTGAGGAGTATAACGAACTATGCATTGCAAATCTATCCCCTCTGTTGTACAAAATTGCTCAAAATAATTATTGACATACTCTCTACCATTATCAGTTCGAAGAACTTTAATGACTTTTCCTGACTATTTTTCGGCTAGAGCTTTGAAATATTGAAAGGATTCAAACACTTCTGATTTTTGCCTAAGGAAGTATACCCATGTAAAACGATAGTAATCATCAATAAAGGTGAGAACATATCTAGCCTTTGTAAAAGATGGATGGGGAAAATCCCCTAAAATATCACTATGAGCAAGTTCTAAGACTTGTTTTGGCCTCCACATTTTATCCTTGTCAAACTTTGCTTTTGAATGTTTACCAAGTGCACAACCTTCATAAAGTCCTTTAGAAAATTTAACTTTTGGTAATCCATTAACATTTTTTTGTTGACGTAGTTGTTCAAGATAGTGGTAGTTAAGGTGGATAAACTGCTCATGCCATAGTTTAGTAAATTCATCTAAATGAGATAGTAGTCCCTTTGGAGAAATATTAGTAGCAAAATTAGAGAAAGTATATAATTTGGATTGGTGATCTACCTTCCCTATAGCAACCAAATTGTTACTTTGCAATTCTCTCATCTCAACTAAATTTGGAGAGAAATGTACTCTCATGCCATTCCCTAAGTGTGTTATTTGATACAATGAAAGGAGATTAGTTGATAGTGAAGGTACACTTAGAACATTGGAAAAACTTCCTCCTTCAACTTCAACAGACCCTCTCCCTTTCACCAATGCTAGAGTATCATCACCTAAGGTGATTGTAGACATTCTAGATGGCTCTACAGATGAAAAAATAACATGAGAAGAACCCATATGATGGGTTGCACTAGAATCAATAATCCATGATGGAGATGAAGATATATTAGCAACTAAGGCCTTGTCTTTTAATTTCTCTTTGTCTTTAGTATTATCCTGAGTTGATGAAGATGCGTTAACAAAATTAGGTATCCCAATATTATTCTTTTTAAGAATATGAGAGAGATTTTCAATTTGTTTCTTCATGCATTGATGTTCATCATGCCCTGGTTTTTTACAAATGACACAAGTAACTTTCTTAGTAATTAACTTACTTTGTTGAGAAGAGTTATCCTTTTTGGAGTTGTCAATTTTGTTAGATTTCTTACCATCCCTATCCTTTTTAGTGTTCTTTTTATTTCCTTTTCAAGTTTTAGGCTTATCATTCCTTGCAATTAGAGCTTGATCCTTAGTATAGACTTCAAAGAACCCATCTGAATTAATTTTTCTTGTTCCCCTGTGAGATCAAAAATAAAGTTATCTAGAGTGGGCATTTTCCACAATGCTCCAAGAGCACTTTTAGTAGAATACAAAGTTGAGACAAACACAAAAAATTTAGAACCTAGTTTGGAAAGTATAGAAAGGATTAATTGATCCTATTTCTTCTCAATTCCACAATCTTTTAACTGCAACTTTAAAGATTTAAATTTGTGAAGAAATCTTCTAAAGTTGGGAAACTTCTAGGACTAAGACCTAAGAGTTGATTTTCCAATTCATGACTTCTAAGTTCATCAATTTTCCTGAATAATTTGTTTAGAACATCCCAAAATTCATTGGGTGTAGTCAAATTCTCAACATGAAACAACAATTTAGGAGATAGATTTAAATAAAGAAAACCAAATGCTCGGTCACACTTATTGAAAAACTTTTTTTTCTCTTTGGCTGCATTAGGTTCCTTTTCTATTCCCATAGTTATCCTATATAAACCTTTGTTCTTGAGCACAAGAGTTACTTTAATCTTCCAATCATGATAATTGAAAGGAGTTAGGGGTGGTATAGGGACAGTAGACTCCATGATGCTTAGTCTTAGATAGCAGTTGTAGAAATACGTAAAGAAATAGGTAAAGAAATGCAAGTGAAGAAGTGAAAGGAAACACAACCCACACAAAAAGCACTTCTCTAGGAAGTGTGAAAGATGAACACACAAAACTCCCCCTTAATTATGTGTTTTCCTTCCAAATTTGGCACTTTATATAAGGAGTGCATTAGGTCACCAAAAAATAGCATAAACAGACACTTTATAATTTTAGTGTGATTTTAGGCTAGTTAGATTGGCGACAAAAAAACATCCACTTTTGCAAAAAAAGGCACTCAATTTTGAGTTGATTTGCAAAAGTTATAGGACTTGCAATTCTTCTTGCATTTATAAAAAAACCATCTTCAGCAAAAAAAAATCAAATTTTGGAAAATTAAATTTGCATGCAAAATTTTGTGAGAGAAAAAATAAAAAAAGAGGAGAAAAATTAAGACCCCTTGGGCTGTGCACAACTAGGGGCTAAAACCCTATGTGACTAGGAGCTTAAATTTTTGAAATGTTGCCCCCTCCTCCTTGTTGACATCACCCCCTAATTTCTTATGTTAACTGAATAGTGTTGTACTTGGTGAGAAGAAACTAAATGGCCATCGAACTCCCTTGCTATTTCTAAAAGACTAATTTGGGTCATTGGGAAAGGCGAAACATGGGCATTATAGGACACATTGGAGGTCATTGACCAAGGGCGACTGGGGAGGACATGGAGAGCACACTACTTCTGCAGTAAATGGATAGCAAAGAGGTGTCAATTAAACTTCCCTTCGAAGGGTGTTTCAATAGGGATCGTCGTTGGTAGGTGTGTGTGGCGATAAGAGTAGGGTGGAGCAGCCACTATGAGGCGAGGGCAGAGGATGAATACACCACTAACTCACCACTAACTCAGCCCTCTGTGGCCTTTTGAACTAAGCAAGAAATTCCCTCTATGTGAGATTTGAAACCACTATCACCCAAACCCTTGTAAGGGCATTCAAATGCTCCAATGTAACAAACAAACAACAAGGTTAATAACTAGAAAACTAAACAATGAAATCAAAAAATTTAAAAAATGTGTCATAGAATGAAGCACAATTCCTACCGAATGGGGGTGACTTGCACAGCAGAGAAAACATGGCTTGAAGATAATCCACAAGGCTTTGATACCATGTAGAAAACAAGATCATGGAATAAACAATAAGCACATGAGTTTGCAATGAATCGACTAGATTGTATTACCAAATGAGGTCAATATAAATAGGCAAGTGTGGGTACCTGAATCTCCATGAAAAGAGGATAGGACTCCTCTACATGGAGTTGTGGTGAGTAACCTCCCACAAACATAGCACGAGGTGTCGATACAAGTCGAAACCTCTAAAAAATGACCAACTTCTTTGACATATTGAAAGTAACATGTGCCAAAAATGCCTAAGTATGATTAATACAAATGTGTATACACCTAGGATTAAAGGTATATACCAACACCCCTCATAAGTGGTCTCTCTAGGCTTAGATTAGGCTAAAAAGTTGAGTTTACCAAATCTAAAAAATTGAGAACATCAAGAAAAATTATTTTGTCTCTAGTATAAATATAAATTTTAAAGTTAATTTACTTTCTTAAAATCCTATTGTTATCAACAAAGTATGCACCCAAATGCTAAGCTATCAACTTAGCTACCTATTGACACATGGGAACACTCCTAGGCTTGTGGGTTGCCTAAAACATGGAGTGAACCTCCAGAGCAAGCTAGTTCTCTTGGTAACTTCACCTAATCTAAAAAACTTTCTGAGGAAAAAGGATAGAAGTTTGACTGAAAATGAAATTCTAAACTCTAACAGGTGATGCACCAGAACTCTAATCTATTTCAATAATTCCACTCACAAACATCTTCACAAAAGTCTTTTAATCCTCACAATTTCATTAAAATTAATGCAATACATAAGTGATTTGCATGAAAGTTTGAATAGTTAGAAGTTTGTATGAATGACAAATGGATGTTTTATCACAACTTCAACTTAACTAACCAATTTAAACATAACATACAACCTGTATCACATGAGACTTTCACACTCAATCTTGCAACAATGAGACTTATGAAAAGGACTCAAAGGTTGAATCACAATTGAACATCAGATCATTGATTGCAAAATGAATTAGAAAGTATGAAAAGGAGAACTCTGCTGCTCTATTGAAACTAGGAGTAGAAACTGAGTACAAAATGTTTACAAAACTCTCTGCACGTCAACAAGAGAGGAAGAAACAATATTCTGAACTAAAAAAAAATGTCTTTCTCCTATATATGCCTCCAAAAATATCCAAAGGAAAAGTTCAGAAATCTCCCTAAAATAGCCATCCCTTTTTCCCATATCTTGTCAATTTCACCAAGAAGAAAGCAAATCCAACAAAAAAAAGAATCTCCTTATATCTACTTGCTTTAACTGCATTAAAATAGCAATTATTTAAAAACAATTTATAAAACATTGCTTTAAATAAGGCTTTACAATATTTGCAATTTAATTTTACTGATTTGGCTTGATATGATACTTTACAAAGCATTTGATTTTCTATAAAATCATAAAAAATGTGAAGGCACCATTGAATTTTTTGATAGAAAATGTAAGGCGTAGGGCCTATCCTCCAATAGGTTTGTAAAGATCTTCTAAGGCAATGTTGTCATTGTTGTGGACTTACCTTAAAATATGGTAAAAGGGACCTCAAGATCTTAAGGCATAAAGATGAGGCATCAATATGTGCAAAGGGGACATAACACCCTGAGGCTATTAGCCAAGACATTGAAAACTAATTCAATGTGATAAAATATCACCATCAAACTAGGGCATTATGAAACCCTAAGACAAAACACTTGAATGCCCTAACTTTTCGGGCCCATTTTCACTTTGTCTTTTTTGTTGGAATGAGCTTTGCCTGCACCACCATGGAAGGTTAGGGTTTGAAGGGAAAACCTTTGATTATCTGCTATCTTCGAGTAAAATATTCAAGATTTCTTATAGGAAAACAAGGTAAACTCTCTGTAACATCAGTTTGAACCATATTTCATCCTTATCAGAGGTTTTTTTTTACTCTTAATGCCGCGGCCATCACAGTCTTCTAATACATTTGCTTTGTGTTTTTATTGTGGTTTACTCTTTCTTTGTTCGAGGCCACCATGGCTGAGTAATTTGAACTTTTCAAAGGCAAAATAAAGACAAGAATTTGCAGCCTAATATACATGTCTTCACTCAGGAACAAAAAAATAGGTAAGCCTTACCTCTCAGCTCTGTAAGATTTATTGTTTCTCATCACAAGCTTAGGAAGCTCTAAAATGAAAGTATTTGACTTTTTGTATTCTATAAAGACATTATGGGAAACCTCTATAGACCTTCAGGCCATGAACTATATTTTGCATGTTGTTTAATCCTGGGTATCACTTTGGCCGACATAACTCAAAATCTTTTCATTCTCCTTTACATATATGTTATCTCTTCTACACAGTCTTGATATTTATGAAGCACCACATATCTCTGGTCACGGATTAAGGATCACTAATAATTACATTTGTCTTCATTTTGTGAAAAAACCTCAATCTACAATATAACAAGCAAGATTTGGTGAAGTAAAACTGGGTAATTACACCCCAACAATCGCAGCCATATACCATTTTGGGTTTGTTATGCTTCAAGATTTCTCGGTTTCAACAAAAACTCATATCTTGAACCCTCTACCTTCCTCTATATCTTCATTTATCCTTCTTTGTATGAAGAGACTCAACCCACTAGCTCAATTCGAGCATACACTCTGGTTACATTTGATGATGGAAGGATATATGTTATCTTATTCTATTGGTCAATGGCAGCACCTTTGTTCATCTGTCAATTGATATGTTTACACATGACTGTTTTATCCTCATGATGACATAACCTTCTCATTTACATCTGTGGCCGCCTATATATAAACGAAAACTATATATCCTATCGTCCTTTATGTTTATATCCATGTGTCTACATTTGGCATGTCCTTCATTTGCTCACTATGATAGATAAGCTCATTTATACTGTATATACTTGGTATGACTAAATTCAACTTCATATCAGATATTATGTGTATAAGCATGGATATTCTATGTATAACTTGCAACTTCATGTGCTACCTCCTATAGCTGCATCTATAATGTATTACCTTTCTTTACATACCATAAAGTTAACATAGCACCTGATTTCTATTGTAGTTGATGCGAAAGGTGATGACTGTTGTATTACTATTCAATTATTTTCTTTGAAGGGAACCTAAATGAGATATTAAATTACTAGGCATATGGTTGCCACATTCTCAGCATCTTATGGTAACATAGTATCTTTTCTCCAACTCTGAGCATTACCAAATGTTGGAAACAAGGCAAATAACTAAGAGGGGGGGTGAATTAGTTAGCTTAAACTTTTCTTACTTTCACTTTCTTAACATTCAGTGCTATATCAAAACATGAAAGCATAAGCAACTATAAGAACTGAAATGAAATTAACACACATAACACAAGGATTTTTACGTGGAAACCCTGTTAAGGGAAAAACCATGGGGTGACTAACCCAAGATTGTATTCTATGTTAAAAGAATAGAAGAGTAAAAAATGGCACTTGCCAGTTAGGGCTCACTGCCTGAGCACACTGCTCACAAGAGACTCACTACCTACTAGAGACTTACAGATAATACCAATGTGTTTGAAGTGATGAACAGCATCTACATATGCAGAAATTTAGTTCCGATTAGGCTTAGTATACTGATCTAGCACATTTCATTCTTCTTCTGCTTAGTATCACTTTTCTATCACATTCTAAGCTTGGATTACTATCTTCTCACTTTTCTCTACTTTTCTTCGCACTTCTACCAAAAATCCATCACTATTACACCTTCACAAGCTTGAATCCATCGGGTATATATATCCGCATCAAGGATTTCCAACAAATTTCTAGTCAGAAACAAAAACACTTAGGATATTTGTAAGTTACTATTCTGTTAGTTCAATCCATACTTGATTGATGATGCACACCAAAAACTTAGGTATAGAAGTCATTAATCATGTCATCCAACAATGTATAATGCCAAAAATTGCTTGATCAACACCTTTTACACATCTGGATTGAAGTCTGATACTCTATAGGTCAGTTCTTCCTCTATCTGCTCTGCCTGACTGGGACCCAACACTTAGATGCTCATAACTTTTTCATGCTTTATCACCGGAGGCTAAATCTTTGGAATACAATAGTCATGATACCCCTTTTGACTTGTCTGAGTCCACAACTTACTGAGTTACACCATCTAAGAGATCCAAACTTGATTGTCAGACCATGTTACATACTCTGTTCTTGTCCACCGAACCAAAACAATCTTTAATCTGACTTCTGATAAAGGCATATTATGTACTACAGATGTATGGGATAGACTTTATTGCCATCAATGACAACATTTATGAAGCCACACAATGTCTCTTGCCAACAATCTTCCCCTTTGGCATTGATGGCAACACTTAGTGAAAAATGGCTAAGTGTCGCAGTAACTCCCCCTTTGCTTGTGCTCTTACCAGAGCTCCCCCTTTGGTGGATTCTTCATTTTTCACTACTCTTCACTCCCCCTTTGACATCAATGGCAAAGGGTGGAATCTGCATACCAAAATTGTGAAAAAACTATTATATTCATAGCTACATATGTTATACTTACATATACTTAAGTATATCCGTAAAGGTTGTCTTCAACTGTACAATATTTGTGGCCCAACTCCTCTTCATTCTATCCAAAATGGAGATGTATCCACTTAAAAAAAAATGCATATGCTTCTGCCCTCTTCAAATCTGTCGGATTACTAGTCTGGGTTGTACTTTGAGCATCTGTTAAAGCATCATGTAATACCTCTAACTTAGGGAGACTTATTCCCCTAAGTTCACCCATTCTATCCATTAGATACCTCTTCTCCTTAACTAGTTTCTTTACTTCATTTATGATAACAACAGCTTGACATTCTTGGTTTACCAAAGAGATAGTAAGAGGATCAAACTTCTGAGATAGGTTTGTCAATTTTTCTTCTTATTCTTTTATCTTCTTCTCAATGTCCTCTGTAACTCTAGGCCAAGATAAAAAAAATTTATATATATCTCCTCCATCTTTAAGAGTGTTTTCAATGCTCTTTATGCCAAAGTCTAAGGTTCTTCTATCATTGTTAATTAGTCCTTATACTTCACTAAATCTTTTTCCAAAGATCTCTTTTTGGACCTTAGTTTCTATCGATTTTTCTAAAGATTCAAAATTAGAATTGACAGATTTAACCAAGTTTTTCAAATTACTAGATGGAGATGTAGATATATCCTTCTGATATGTGGGCATGATCTTCTCTAGTATTCTAGATGCAATATTGAGCAGTTCACTATCCTTCATATGAGATATTAGAAGTTTTACTTTTTCTTTGGCCTAAGAAAAAGATGCTATCTTCATTATCTGAACCGAAGAGAGAGAGCCCGAATTCAGTGGCCCTTGAATCAACTCAGGTTCATCCAGCTCCATCATTTCTTTGTCCAAGAAATTCTGCACTGTCTCTACAGTGTCTCTTGCTAGGGATTTAGACCTATTCCCTTTAGAGGTGTTTTGACTGGCTAGTTTGGATGTGTACACACCATCCTTTACTGCTTGTTCTTCTTCCTATTTTGCCTTATCTTCTTGATTCTCCTTCTCTTCTTTTCTTCCTTCCTCTACTTCTCTAGTGACTGGAAGATTTGTCTTGGCAACAGTGGGATTCAGAGGAGTGACATCCTTTTCCTTGTGAACTTCTTCCGGAACCAAAGAGTCTAATGCCTCAAATGGCTCTTCATCAATTTTCTTTAATCCTTCGATATCCTTGTCAAAGAATTATTCATTGATTTCTTTTAATCCTTCAACATCCATGGTAGAAGCCTCTTCATCTTGTCATGTCCCCTTTCTAAAATAATTAATTAATGGTCAATATTAACCCATCTTATTCTTCCATGGGTTAATTGGGCAAGCATAGGAAGAATAAATATTTAATATTTAATATTGTCCAACTAATATCTATTTCAAGAGGACAATTAAATATTAAATTAAATATTTTGAGACTCAAAAAGGGGCATTGGGTCTGGTGAGGTGTCCATTTGCATGAAGATTTTGAAAATCTTGGTAAATCACAAGTAGCGGGGGACTTTATGATAATGTATGACAACTTTTGACAACTGTGATACCCCAAAATAGAAAGGAATCAAAGAAAAATGTGGAAATATTGGATTTCCCTCTCTCCCATGAAGTATTGATACAAAATATGTAATTTTGGTGATTTGGGGCTATTGTTGATTTGATATTTTCTCTCAAACTTGCAGATTTGCAGATTGTGGCTTCAATGGATGAAAACCCAATGGAGTAAAGAGGCTTGTGGACAAAAACCCATGAGTTTAAGGTGGCTAGAGGAATCAAAACCTTTGATCACAAGGAGTATCTTCATCCAGAGGTTACATAGAGCTTCAAGGATTAAGTAGTTTCCAGCAGTTTCGGGGCAATTTCCATTGTTTGTGTGTGCAGGTCTTCTTGTGTTGTCGTGGTAGTTCCAGAAGTGATGGGAAGAGTTTCTATTGTTATTTCCTATGGTTTTCTATGTAGTAGCTTTAGATTTTCATTTTCTAATGTCATAGATCAATATTGGAAGTTGTGGGTAGTGTTGTGTTGATTTTGGCTTTGTGGATCAGAATACCCAATGTGTATTTCAGCTTATTGTGAAGATTTGGTTGTGTAGTTTTATGCTGAGTGTTGTAGATGTTTACTGCTATTAATTTAATTGTATCAGTTCATATTTCATGTACTTTCCATCTGAAAATCAAACAATATTAGTTTTGGGTGTTTTTGGTGTATTTTGGTGATTGACGGTGTTGGCAGTTTTTGTGGGTTTTGCCCAAATCTTGTTGTTTGAAGTTGTATTATTTGTTGCTACTACAAATAAGTATTATAGATCTGATAAAATTTTATTTACATTAGAAATCAATCAAAAAACATTTTGGTGAAGTTTCATATTTTGGGTGTTAATCCTGAGTAAGACTAGCTAGCTAGTTTCATTAAATTTGATGCAAAATTGGTGAAGATATTTAAATTCATTTTTAGACCTGATGTGAAATTTTATTTTTAAGTTTGGCTCATTACACATCTACTTCCTCTACAATGGGAAGATTAAACATGTTTAGGGCTTTCTGGAGAATTTCTTTTGTTTCATCATCTATTTGATCAATTTCTCCAAGCATGAGTTTATTCATTCGGGACTTGCTCTGGAAATCATCTTTACAATCCTTGAAAACCATGTCCATTTGTTTTGGAGTGATAGAAGGACATAGATGTATCACTATCTACTCCTGGATCTCTAATTATTTTTCCTTTGCATTCTCTTTTCTTAGCTCCAATACTTCTTCCAGGCTCGTAGGAATTAATGAAATTATTTTAATGAATGCTTTGTTATAGTTATTCAAATACCTAATAGTTGCCTCCCCAAGTATTTTCTTGTCTACATCATTGTATTCATCATAAAATTCTATCACCGGCTGCAGGTTTCCATCCACAGTGATTGCTTTGATGATGTCTTCAATTGAGAGAGTGGGTTTCTCAACAAATTCCTATGTTTTCTCTTCCTCATTTATGCTATCAGAGGACTTCCCGGAAGTTCTTTTCTTCTTCATTTTCCTTATTTCCTCATCTGATTTTGTCTCTTCATCATCCTTTTGGCTCACATATGTTCTTGTGGCCTTGGTCTTCATTCTCTTTCCTCCTTTACCTGATCGCTTGACTTCCGGTTTGGTGGTTCTTGAGTTTTTAGGAGGAACACAAGCAGAACTCCTAGAAGATCTTGTCCGGGAGGGGGCTTCCACCGGAACACTTTTCTTCTTTGCTTCTTGCCTTTCTTTTTTTGTTTTCTCTAATTTTTCTCTATTGGGATATACTGCTTCTTTTGTTATGTCAAACCTTTTGGCAAGTTCTTCAAATTCCTTCCTCACTTTTCTCTTGATCTCAGGCTCCCTTAATTCAACATGTATTTTTATGCTTAGCTCATCAAAGGTGCCAAACCTTTCTGCTTTAGTGTCCTTGAGTTGGCTCAGCAAGTGCTGAACATGAACCTCCAATATGTTTTCATTGACCTCATATCCCATGGGCATTACCCACATAGTTCTTGGCTTAACTGCCTCCATTAGGCATTGATCTATGTCAACCATGAAGCAAACTATGTCTTTATATTTCTCAACTATTGACTTTGGTATTCTTTCTCTGGCATGCATCATGCTTTGGAAACTCTTGAAGTAACCCCAGAGAGCTATGTTTTGGGCTTGAGCATCACCAAGTCCATACACGTAATCTCTGATTTGAATTGCAACAGGTTTATCACTTTGCCAGACCCAACCCTTTGATCCAGGTAGCTCATTCATATAGTAGAAAAACAGACACAATATTAGACTGCCATATTTGAAAGAATTTTTCTTATCTTTGTTGATCTTCTACAAATTTTCCATCAGTTGATTCAATAGAAGCTCATATAGATCATAATCTACATTTTCCTTCAACATCTGATATGCAGCATAGATTGTTGTATCAGACACAAAATTTTCCCTACTTGAGTGGTAGATTTTGTAACCAATTATCATTGATTCAAACTTGACATCCAAACCCATGATGTCATCTATAGTCATTGTTCTCTTGTCATATTTTGATCTGGTGGCTTCAATTACCATTTGGTTCTATACATATTTGAGTACGGGCACCCCACCAGTTGAATGCAATTCGGTCACAGCCTTGATGGCATCTTTGGTTATCTTGAATGGGCTCATTAGCCACATAAAGTTATGATGCATCCTACTCAGAACATACTGGACCCATTTGTCTTCTACAAAGGATGGGAAATGTATGCAATGTTCAAAGTGTTTGTCCTTTAGAGTCTTGAATTCAGGTTTGAGGTCAAAATTCTCATCTATTAACTATTTGTGATAGATATCGATCAATTTCAAGTCTCCAAAATCTTCAATGTTTGCATGAATATAAACCCTAATATCTTCTACATATAGAACACCATGTGGAATACTAGAAATTGCACCCAAGGGATTAACTTCTAGAAACTTGTAAGGGTGTTTCTTGAATTTTGGTCTCAGCCTTTCAAAGATATTGACAACCATTGGAGGAGCTATTCTAATTGACAAAATTTGAAGAGATTTTGTAGAAAGAAATACCTTGTTGCACCTTAGGGTTTGTTGCAACTGTCGGATCAAAATTCTAATTGACTACTTGAATGTTCTACAGGATCTCTTCTCAGAGCTCTTCTCTCTTCTTCGTTTTGAATGAAAAGTGTGATAAATGGTGAATGAAGACCCTTTTATCCTTCCACAAAACCTAATTTGTCATTGTAATAAATGTACAACCTTTTAAGTCATCTAGTTACCATGTTTCTCAAGCAATCTTTTCATGAATCGTCTTGCAGATCTTCAACCTAGTAGCTTAGTGAGTTGATAACACATATCTACCTTATAAACTTGCCTCTGGATCTGCAGATCAGAATATTATATTTTTAGATCATACTGGATCAGTTTGTATTGCTCTGTTAACACTGGATGGTTGCTAGAACCAGATCTACTCAAGTGGTCATAAACCCTTTTGAATCTTCATGCGGACCTCTCACATTCTGACTGAAAGCTCTTTGGAGGATTCTCTATGAACCCTTTAATTTGCAACATCAGATGTTTACTCAATGTGCCGAATTCAGGCACTTACAACCTGGCTAGGGGAATTTTGATCTTCTTTTGTTGCTCCCCTTGAGCCAGAGCTCACCCATTTAATTTATGGAAGGATTATCAGCACCAAATTCAGGTACGGACCCATCACCAATGTTCATCACATTCTTCTTTGTCCAAATCTTGTTCATTTCCTTCTTAACCTCATCTACATTCACTTAACCTTTGCCTTTGTCTTGTTTCTGATCATGTTTCACTAGACCTTTTCCATTTTGATTTCTACTCCTGCAGAATCTGGCTATATGACCAGATCCATTGTAATTGTAACACACAACATTTCTTTGCTTATTTGAATGATATCCTCTTGATCTACACTCATTAGCCATATGTCCAATTCTATTGCATGTAAAGCATCTACCATTGAAAGAGTTGTTCATTTGCATATTTCTACATTCATGAGATTTGTGACCATACCTTTTGCAACTAAAACATTGACTGGAGAAGGATGGATTGTTCTGATTCATTTTGTTCCTACACTGAGTTGCTTTATGACCAAATTTGTTGCAATTGAACTAGTATCCATTGAAAGATGGATATCTTTGAGCATTAGTTTGCCTTATCGGAGGTCTTCTAGGCCTATTTCTTTGACTTTTTGATCCAAAGTTCTTTTGACTGGATCCAGAGCTTTCACCTTTCTCATATCCCAAACCATGCTTATCATCTACCCTCTTTTGACTTTCAAGAAGAACTTCAAGTTAGGATAAACTTATCTTGAATTTTTCTTTGTATTCATTTGCAGATTGAAGATCTTGTTTAAGAGTGTCAACCTGGCTCTCAAGTTGTTCTTCATTGTATCTGGCTTCTTCAAGATTAGATTCAAGATGTCTGATTATTCTATCCATTTTGTGGCAGTCCTCTATTTTATCCTTGAGGAATTATTTTAGGTTATCTTTAGTCTTTCTCTTTTCTTCAATTTCTTGGGTGAATTTCATAACCCCTGATTCCATTTCATGTCTTATCATAATGACTTATTTGGATAGCTTCTCACATAGCTTAGTTTTCTCATTTAGATCTTCATCAGTATTATTGGCTTCATTCTGATTTGCTAATTTTTGAAGTAGTTCCTTTCTCTTTTTCATAGAATTACTGATTTTTTCTTTCATCTCAATGATGAAATCATTAGCTTCCTTGAGTCGCTCTCTCAAGTTATTGACCCAGAGTGCGATTGTTCAAGATCATCTAGGGTAGACTGAAGTTGTTCTTTCATACCATATGCATCCATTGAGATTCCTAGATCCTCCTTAAGCTGTTAGGATTTTTATAAGGAACCTTGCTCTGGTACCAATTGTTGGAAACAAGACAGAAAACTGAGAGGGGGGGTTGAATCAGTTATCTTAAACTTTTCTTACTTTCACTTTCTTAACATTTAGTGCTATATCAAAACATGAAAGCATAAGAAACTATAAGAACTGAAATGAAATTAACACACATAACACAAGGATTTTTATGTGGAAACCCTGTTAAGGGAAAAACCATAAGGTGACTAACCCAAGATTGTATTCTCTGTTAAAAGAATAGAAGAGTACAAAATGGCACTTGCCAGTTAGGGCTCACTGCCTGAGTACACTGCTCATAAGAGGCTCACTGCCTACTAGAGACTTACATATAATACCAATGTGTTTGAACTAATGAACAACATCTACATATGCAGAAATTTAGTTTTGGTTAGGCTCAAGATACTGATCTAGCACATTTCATTCTTCTTCTGCTTAGTATCACTTTTCTGTCACATTCTGAGCTTGGATTACTGTCTTCTCACTTTTATCTTCTTTTCTTTGCACTTCTACCAAAAATCCATCACTATTACACCTTCACAAGCTTGAATCCATCAGGTATATAAATCTGCAACAAGGATATCCAACAACTTTCTAGTCGGCAACAAAAACACTTAGGATATTTGCAAGTTATTATTCTGTCAACTGAATCCATACTTGATTGATGATGTGCACCAAAAACTTAGGTATAGAAGTCATTAATCATGTCGGGAAACAATGCATAATACCACAAATTACTTAATCAACACCTTTTACACATCCAGATAGAAGTCTAATACTCTGTCGGTCAGTTATTCCTATGTCTGCTCTACCTAACTGGGACCCAACACTCAGATGCTCATAATGTTTTCATGCTTTATCACTGGAGGCTAAATCTTTGGAATACAATAGTCATGATACCCCTTTTGACTTGTCCAAGTCCGTAACTTATTGAATTACACCATTTGAGAGATCCGGACCTGATTGTCAGACCATGTTACATAATCTGTTCTTGTCCACCGGACCAAAACAATCTTCAATCTGACTTCCGGTAAAGGCATATTATGTACTACGAATGTATGGGATAGACTTTGTTTCCGTCAATGACAACACTTATGAAGCCACACAGTGTCTCTTGCCAACACCAAAAGCATGATTGAAATAGTGATAGCTAAAATAAAAAGGGGCTTAATGCTCCATAGCACCACAATTGACAATAGTGGTTGCTCTCTTTTATGATGTATTTGCCCTAACATTGCAATGCATAATTGGAGATTACTTCATCTGATTTTCTTGTGAACAACATACCTTTCTCCTATGATTATACTTCATATGATGCATTGATTATTCTCCGATTAGCACAAGAGTGTTGTCCTAAACATGTAAACACTTAATAAGGGCTGCATTATGTCATGGCCTTTAATTGAATTATTTCCTCATCTAAAAGGTTGCATGATGAGACTAGAATATTCTTGAATGTCTTGAATGCATACAAATGATAATGCGATAGACAATGAATGAAATAACACAATAGCATAATGTTGATAATGTCTTGAATGTCTTGAATGCATACAAATGATAATGAGATAGACAATGAATGAAATAACACAATAGCATAATGTTGATAATGCATTTACTCAGTTCCACACACTATTGATCTATCTTGAATGAGTTCACTGCTCATGTATGGTTCTCATTTCATCATTTAAACTGATAATTATGAATGGGCAATGAGTTTGAATCTCATGCACTTATTTGATGTGACACTCCTTCAGCTAAATATGTTCTATTTGAGCACTATGAATATGAATTATTATTTCATCCCCTCTTGAGGTTTAGGGGCAGCATGCTGGGCTCAACCCTTGTGGGAGCCCATTTTTTACCACATACTGAAATTTATTCAAATCAACAACATGATTTCACCTATACTTGCACAGGAAACAAACATGTTAGTTTTACAAAATAGTGAAGGTCAATGATGTTTCATTTTTTTAAGCTCTCTTGCATATGGATGATTTGATTATCTAACTCAATACATCATAAACAATGTATTATATCTCTATTGATAGGTATATAGAGAGACTCATATCCGGAGCTCTAACAAATTTTCTCAATCACTACAGGCTTTCTTGAAGATCGGGAGCAAGGATAGGAAAGCAACAATAGAAACCAACTCAAGACATTAAGCAGGCAATGACGGCTATGTTTCTCCTTATTTGCTTCTTCATACTTCAGATGCATAGTATATTCTTTATGATGTGCCAGTTCGGCTATTCCCATGGCTTGTGTGGGACTTTTGATCTCTCTTGCTTTCATTTAATGCAATGCTTATTCAGTTTGGTATATCTCATTTGTAAAATGAATGAAACACTGTAATATGAAATGAAATTACTCCTTATCACTCATGAAATCTCTACAAAGCATTGAATGATACACTAGTTGTCTCTCTTTTGGCATAACAAAAGCATGATAAAACCGAACCTTTTCTTGTCAAGCACTCCAAACTATGCAAACTATCATAGAAGACAAATGTTAAACTTTTCATCTTAAAATGAACTTAATGAACCAACGCTGCCAATTTGAGGTGTAGGTGAAAAATTAGTAACATTCTTAGCAATTTTTGCTAAATGCTTGCCTACTAAGCATATAGACCAGTTGCCTTAACTATCCATTGGGCATGGAGTCAAACTCTGCTCTTTCTTATGCTTAGAAAACTATGAAACACAACTGCCAACTACTCCAAACAACAGTAGAAAAATAAATAGAACCAAACTAAAAGCAAACTAAAAGGCCCTAGTGGCCAGAAAACATGTGCAGCAACACTTAGGAAAAAAAAATAACTGAAAGGAATGTGCATAAAGCACTTATTAACAGCAACACGACCTCTAACTTACTCTAACCAACCAAAGAAGCTGGTCAAACAAACCCATTCACTAGTTGGGTGAAGTAGCTGCCTTTTCTATAGAATATATGATGTTTTACATGATTTTGGATAGCTACATGAAAAAGCACAATGGACAAAAGGCCATGAAACAGCTGCACCACACCTTGAAGAATGTATACAAGCTTACTAACTTCTTCGCATGGAATATAAACACTACTATCCTGAGGTGGCAAAGTGACTTGAATCTATTCTTCTTCAACTACACTTTCATGCTTGGGCTCAATTAGAATACGAATCTTCTTGTTGGCTTCCATTTTAGCAATATATTTAATTGGACATCCTCTTGACAAGACAAAAATGGAACTGCTCTTGTTGGTTTCACTCTTGTCAACTGCCTCCTCAACCACAACTATTCCTTTCTTTGGCTGAATCATTCCTTCAACCTCGTGATCCTCCACAACCAATCTATCCTTATGTATTTGATCATGGATCAGTATTCTAACAATGTCATTTTCATGCTCTGACTGATCACAACTTGCCAATTTTGTTAGCTCACATATATTTTCTTCATCTTTACTAATAAACAAAGGAAGTTCTTCAAATGAATCAATCAAATCTTGAGTTTGGATACCTCATTTTCCTCTTCAATCTGTTGTTCCACACTTTCTCCTTCAAAAGATGGTGGTTTGACATCCAAGATTGAAACAAAAATCTCAAGGTCATCCCAAAACATGTCTTCTTCATTCTCATTGCCATTTTATTATGAAGAGAGACTGTTTATCACCTTGCTACAACCCTCTTGAGGTACCAAAACATCAAATTTTTTAACCTCTTCTTGCAGTTCTAGAACTAGTATGGGTGTGATATGAGATATACTTTCTTCATCATCAACAAAAAATGGTAATTCATTAAATAGATCAGTCAAAACTTGAGGACTATGAGCCATTCCTTGATCTAGAATTTGTCATTCCTCAACTGCAGCTTCCTCTATCTCTTGCAAAAGTTGCTCTTGATTTTCAAGATCTCCATCACTATGCTAGTTGGATACTTCAAAATAGTCATCGATATTCTATTGTTTCAATGAACCAAACCTCTCCGCACATGCCACATTCTTGTGTTCAGCTAATAAAATGGTACAATCAGAAGCAACCTCTTGCTTTATATCCTATTGCACTGGTTGATCTTCTAAAAAAATTTAATCATCTTCCACAAAACAAAGAATCTCATTAGTGAAAACATTAAAAGATTCATTAGGAAAAGTCTTTTCTTGTTTGATCTTCTGTTGCTACAAACGGTAAACTTCCAAAGCTGAATGCAGTGGATTTACCTTTCTAAGCTCCTCGATGAAGAGTAAGGTATTTTGATCAAAAGGTTCACCCATGGATTCCTCAGGTGGGGAAACTTGGGGAGCTTCTTGGATTTCTTGTGGGGAAAAATGTTACTCAAGGGGCTGATCTACAACTATACTAGGTTGAATATGATTGTTTTCCTCAACTTGCAAGGGATGAAGGCTTCTAAAACTTGGTATTTCAAGATTAAAACGCTGGCTTGAGGATTTAAGTACTTTATTTTTCTTAAAACTCAGAATCTCAACTTTAGGAACACTAAGAGGCTCATTCTGTCTAAAACTTGGAAACTTATACTTACAAACGTCCTCTTGAGTAGGCTATTCTAGAACAACATGAGCTATTTGGGCTTCATGCCTTTAAAACTAAGCAAGCAAAATCTTTGTTTATGCAGCTGCCTTCCTCTCAAGATTCTCTTCAAACTATCTCCTTCGTGTCTCCAACTCCCAGTTAGAACTAAAGGTCTTGCAAGGTTGCTACTCGTGCTATTGGAGATAGGCTTGGTGATCTGACTCCTGTTGTTGCAATTTAAACTCTTCATATTGCCTTCCTTGAAACTCCCTTTCTTGTTGGTACTGATAATCTGAGCAAGCCCACTCTTCCTACTGTAAGTTATATTGTTGTTGCCTCTTGATCTCCTCTACCTTCTTTGTGAAGTCTAACAAAATGTCTCTAAGCTCCATAATTTATGAATTTTGAGGTTGATTATGAGATTGGGCAAGGGTGGATGGGTGGTAAGTATCTTGAGTAAGCTAGTAGCTTGCTGTAATAGGGTTATTTGGACTAAACCAGCATTATGGCTACTTGTGTATGGTTGATAACAAGGTTGGTTGATAGTGTTTTCATAGTATGGGGGTGGGTATATTTTGACAATGAAAATTTGACATCTCTACTCATATGAAAAGCTGGAAATAAGAATTAAAGCTTAGTTTTTTGAAACATACCAACACTTGATCTATTTAAACTAGTAGATCTTGACTCAGAGTCACTAGATGTGTTTGAAGAACTTGCCTCCAAAGGCTGAGATTGTTGGTGCACACACCAAGAACTAGCAATGAAATGATGACCTTTGAACTGTGAAAGTTCAAACTGTCCCACTGGGCATGCCAAAAACTGTTATCAACAAAGTATGCACTCAAATGCTAAGCTATCAACTTAGCTACCTATTGACACATGGGAACACTCCTAGGCTTGTGGGTTGCCTAAAACTTGGAGTGAACCTCCAAAGTGAGCTGGTTCTCTTGGTAACTTCACCTAATCTAAAAGACTATCAGAGGAAAAAGGATAGAAGGTTAACTAAAAATGAAATTCTAAACTCTAACAAGTGATGTACCAGAACTCTAATCTATTTCAATAATTCCACTCACAAATAGCTTCACAAAAGTCTTTTAATCCTCACAATTTCATTGAAATTAATACAATACATAAGTGATTTGCATGTTAGAAGTTTGTATGAAGGACAAACAGATGTTTTATCACAACTTCAACTCAACTAACTAGTTTAAACATAACATACAACTTGCATCACATGAGACTTTCACACTCAATCTTCCAACAATGAGACATATGAAAAGGACTCAAAGGTTGAATCACAATTGAACATCAGATCATTGATTACAAAATGAATTAGAAAGTATCAGTGAAAAGGAGAACTATGTTGCTCTATTGAAACTGAAAGGTGTAGAAACTAAGTATAAAATGTTTACAAAACTATCTGTAGGTGAACAAGAGAGGAAGAAACAATATTCTGGACTAAAAAAAAAACTAAGTCTTTCTCCTATATATGCCTCCAAATATCTCCCAAGGAAAATCTGAGAAATCTTCCTAAAATAGCCATCCCTTTTGCCCATATCTTCTCAATTTCACCCAGAAGAAAGCAAATTCAAAAAAAAGAATCTCCTTATATATACTTGCTTTAACCACATTAAACTAGAAATTATTTAAAAGCAATTTATAAAACATTGCTTTAAATAATGCTTTACAATATTTCTAGTTTAATTTTACTGATTTGGCTTGATATGATACTTTACAAAGCATTTGATTTTCTATAAAAATCATAAAAAATGTGAAGGTACCATTGAATTTTTTGATAAAAAATACAACGCGTAGGGTCTATCCTCTAATAGGTTTGTAAAGATCCTCTAAGGTAATGTTGTCATTGTTGTGGACTTACCTTCAAATATGGTGAAGGGGACCTCAAGATCTTAAGGCATAAATATGTGCAAAGTGAACATAACACCCTGAGGGTATTAGCCAATACTTTAAAAATTAATTCAATGTGATAAAATATCACCATTGAACTAGGGTATTATGAAATCCTAAGATAAAACACTTGAATGCCCTAACTTTTTGGGCCCATTTTCACTTTGTCTTTTTGATGGAATGAGTTTTGCCTACAATGCCATGGAAGGTTAGGGTTTGAAGGGAAAACCTTTGATTCTCTGTTGTATTTGAGAAAAATTTCCAAGATTTCTTACAGGAAAACAAGGTAAAGTCTCTGCAACATTAGTTTGAGCCATATTTCATCCTTATCAGAGGTTTTTTTTTAACTCTCAATGCCGCAGCCATCACAGTCTTCTGATACATTTTCTTTTTGTTTTTACTATGGTTTACTCTTTCTTTGTTTGAGGCCGCCATGGCTGAGTAATTTGAACTTTTCAAAGGCAAAATAAAGACAAGATTTCTCAACCTCATATACATGTCATCACTCAAGAACAAAAAAAATAGGTAAGCCTTACCTCTTAGCTTTGTAAGGTTTATTGCTTCTCATCACAAGCTTAGGAAACTATAAAATGAAAGTATTTGACTTTATGTAGTCTGTAAAGACATTATGGGAAACCTCTACAGGCCTTCAGGCCGTGAACTATATTCTACATGTTTTTCAGTCCTAGGTATTACTTTAGTCGAAATAGCTCAAAATCTTTTCATTCTCCTTTACATCTATGTTATCTCTTTTACACAGTCTTGATATTTATGAAGCACCACATATCTCTGGCCACAACTTAAGGATCACTAATAGTTGTATTTGTCTTCATTTTGTGAAAAAAGCTCGATCTACAATATAACAAGCAAGATTTGGTGAAGCAAAACTGAGTAATTACACCCCAACAATCGTAGCCATATACCATTTTGGGTTTGTTATGCTTCAAGATTTCTCAATTTCAACAAAAACTCATATCTTGAACCCTCTACCTTCCTCTGTACCTACATTTATCCTTCTTTGTATGAAGAGACTCAACCCACTAGCTCAATTCGAGCATACACTCCGGTTACATTTCATAATGGAAGTATATATGTTATCTTATTCTATTGGTCAATGGCGGCACCTTTGTTGATCAGTCAACTGATATGTTTACACATGACTGTTTTATCCTCATGATGACATAACCTTCTCATTTACATCTGTGGCAGCCTATATATAAATGAAAACTATATATGCTATCCTCGTTTATATCCATGTGTCTGCATTTGGTATGTCCTTCATTTTCTCACTATGACATATAAGCTCATTTATCTTGTATATACTTGGTATGACTAAATTCAACTTCATATCAGATATTTTGTGTATATGCATGGATATTCTGTGTATAACTTACAACTTCATGTGCTACCTCCTATAGCTGCATTTGTAATTTATGACCTTTCTTTACATGCTAGAAAGCTAACATAACACCTGATTTGTATTGTAGTTGATGAGAAAGGTGATGACTATTGTATTGTTGTCCAATTATTTTCTTTAAAGAGGACCTAAATGAGATATTTGATTACTAGGCATATGGTAGCCACTTTCTCAACATCTTATGGTAACATAGTATCTTTGCTTCAACTCTAAGCATTACCAAAAGTATGATTGAAATAGTGATAGATAAAATAAAAAGGGGCTTAATGTTCCATAGCTCCACAGTTTACAATAGTGGTTTCTCTCTTTTATGATGTATCTGCCCTAACATTGCAATGCATACTTGGAGATTACTTCATCTAATTTTCTTGTGAACAACATACCTTTCTCCTGTGATTATACTTCATATGATGCATTGATTATTCTCTGATTGGCATAGGAGTGTTGTCCTGAACATGTAAACGCTTAATGAGGGGGTTGATTTATAGGAAAGGCTTGGTTCAAATGGATGGTTGAGATTAAAAAGCTAAATGATTGATGTGGACGGCTAGGATTGATTCAGTTATCCCACTCTTCAAGGGAGTTGTAGTCATTTGACAAGTGTCAAGGAGAATAGGGCTCATGTGTGCTTGTGTACATAGAAAGTACTACATGTGAAAGATATTAAATAAAGTATGTAGTACCACTTATCTTTTTAAATGAAAGAGGCACACATGTCAGCTAAATGATAAGATAAATTAATTAAATAAATAAAATTTATTTAATTAATTGGAAAGTCGGCTTATAATGAAATGTGAGAACTTAATTCAAATAAAATATTTGAATTAGTTGGGATATGAGTTGGATATTAATTAAATAAATAAAATTTATTTAATTAATTGGATAGTGGGATTAGGATATGATGTGAAAATTAATTAAATAAATAAAATTTATTTAATTAATTGGCTAATGGATAAATGGGATTGAGAGCGGGATTTAGGACAAAATGCTACATGATGTCTAAGTGATGTTTTTGACTAGGTGTTGCTAGACATGAACAAAGTTGGGACAAATTTGGGTGTCTACATTTTGCCCCTCTTGGAGATGATGTTCAAGATGATGAGATTTGCGTCGAGTAACATCATTTCAAAGAAGCTAAGGTATGGATAGAGGAAAAGGATAGGGTGATGGAAAGGATAGGATGATGATGGAAAGATGATGGGATGATGATGCCCCTGTTGATAACTGAGAGGGGGGGTGAATCAGTTATCCTAATTATTTCTTCTTTTGAACTTTCTTATTATTCAAAGCAATATTGAATTAAACAAACAAACATTACCATGAAATGAGAAACACATGACACAGTATTTTTGATGTGGAAACCCGGTTAAGGGAGAAAACCACGGGGTGATTAACCCAAAGATAATTCTCTGTTAGAAGAATAAGGAGTTACAAAAATGGCACTTGCCAATTAGGGCTCACTGCCCGAGCACACTGCTCACATGAGGCACACTGCCTACAAAGAGACACACTGTCTACAAAAGAATGTTATATAATACTTGAACTAATTGGAAGCATCTACATATGCTGGAGTTTAGTTCCGGTTAGGCTTAGTACACTGATCTGCTGCACTTCATCTTTTCTCTGTTCTTTATTTTGCTATCCTTTCACATACCGGATCTTTCTCACTACTCCTGCTCTGCTCTGCACTTATTCGCATACTCCATCATACCATTCCACATCTCACAACAAAATCCATCCTCTATATATATCCGCATAAGTAATTTCATTACCTTTCTAGTCGGCATCCGGAACAGTTTAGTTTCTTACAAACTCTGTTCTATCGGCTGAATCCTTGCTCACCAAGCAATGCGGATCAAGTATATACTTGTAGATATCATTAATCATGTCGGCCAAACATGATTCATGCCTTCACAACCTTTACCATCAATAGTAACACATCCGAAAAATAGTCTGATGCTCTATCAGTCAATTCTTCCTCTGCTCTCACTGTCTTTCAGGAATCTGGTACTCAACTGTTCATATCTTTTTCTTTGTCCATCACCGGAGGCTAAATCCTTGGAATATACTACTCAAGGTAGTCCTCTTGGCTTCCCCAAATTTGCACTGCACCAAGACACTTCCTCTGAGAGGTCTGGACCAATCTGTCGGACCTTGCCACATGCTTTGTTCTTGTTCACCGGACCACAACAGTCTTCACTCTGACTTCCGGTAGAGACACACCATGACTTTCGGATATGTGGAATGACTTTTGTTGCCATCAATGACAACAACCATGAATCTATATAGTGTCTCTTGCCAACAGCCCCCTTGAGAGGTTAGGCGGGTTGGACAAACACGGGTAGGCTCTCGAAAGAAATGGATTCGTCAAGAATGATAAGATAGGGAAATGGATAGAAGAAATAAAGATGTGTTATGCTACAATGAATGTGAGCAACCATGATGTTTGATATAGCACTAGACGTTATGCACCAAGGTATAAGGACCAGGGTGACGATGTGTCTCATGCCCCAGTGTAATACAACCTTGTCTGGATACAAGATATGAATATTAGCTGGATTGATACCGATATGATACAAATGCAAGGTAAAATGATAACACACACAAGCAAGCAAGCAAGCATGCACAAATGATTCAAAAACAAACAAGGTATTGCCCCTGTCAAGCTGGAAACCAATGATTAATTGCTGATTGTTGATAGTTGAGAGTGTTGTCATTGCGGGGAAAGCTATATCCCTAGATCAACACAAGGTTGTTTGTTGAGTTTGTTGGTTGATTGGCTGATTGATTTGGCTTACAACAAGGCTAGGATCAAGACCATGGATTGTGGTTGGATAACTTGGCTTGATTGATTAACTTGATTGGTATAGCTTTAAGGATTGACTTGCATTTGGATCATTGTTTTGGAATGATTTGATGATTGAAGGATTGATTAGATGAAATGTTGATGATGGGATGATATGTGGTGGATTGATCTACTTTTGATTTGCTGAAGTGAATGGATTTGTTTCGATTGGAGTTGATGTGATTGAGTTGATTTGCTTTGGTGTTGATGCTGATGATTGATAGGATTTGTTTTGATAGTTAGCGTGATGTGCTTTGGTTATGATGTTTGTTGTTGATGTTTGCTATTGTTGCTGGGTTGATTGTTTTGATGATTGGATTGTTTTGAATGATGATAGTGATGGTGTGATGATTAGAGTGTCGATTCAATCTAAGCATAAGCAAGTGTTCTCAGTGTGCTCAAAGGATACAAAACAAACAAGGTATTGCCCTTGTCAAGTCATAAACCAATAATTAATTGTTTGATTGATGATGATAGATAGTGTTGTCATTACAGGGAAAGCTATATCCCTAGATCAACACAAGGATGTGGGAACGCTATATCCCATTGATGATGATTGATGATTGATTGGGCTCATGACAAGATTAGGATCAAAACCTGTTGATTTGATTGGATAATGTTCCTTGATTGATTAGCTTGCTTGCTATGGATTAGTATGACTTGGATTTAAGATCATTGCTTAGATTGATAGGATTGATATGATTGGAAGAAGTGATTGATTGAAATGAATGAATGAATGTTATGGATAGGAAGAATTGATGATGACAATGATTTGATTTTGATTGAATGTTGATGGAGTGGATTGTTTTGGATGATATGATTAGTTTTATTGCTTGGGTTTTTTGTTGGATATTTAATTTTTTTTGGACTTTTTTGACATATGTTGATTTTTTTAGATTTTTGGGGAATATTTTGATGTTTTTTTTTTTTTGAGTTTTTTAAATGTTTTGAATGTCAATGGATTTACAATTGGGGTAGCCTTTGTGCTAGATACCAATGACAAGGGAAAACCAAGTCTAGGTGCAAGGGATGGATAAAAGGATGGATAATGGTGGATAGGATGGAAGGCTCATGATAAATGGGTGGATAAAGGGATATGTGATATAAGAGATGGATGCATGCCCCATGATAAACGGATAGGTAGGCTATAGTGGAAAGCTCATGATAAACATATGGGGATAAGCTATAAGATGGAAAGCTCGTGATAAGGATATGCCATAGTGGATGGATCATAAGGGAGCTAGGATGTGATCTTTAAAGGCTATGTCACATAGGAAGAACTTGCCCCATTCTAGGTGGTAATGCTTACGATTTTTTACATGATTGGATTTTACATGGCACTTATGACGATAGGATGACATGATAGATTGCTTTAAATGGGATGGATAAATGGTCAATGGATAGGACTTGGTTTGGAAAGAAGGTATGTCAAGAAATATCCAAACATGTTTCAACATTTTGCCCCTATGTCTTCATCAAAGTCAAAAGGCAGGAGGATGGATAAATGGGTTCAATAGGATAGGCATGTTTATGTAATGGCTAAGGATGGTAGGATGACAAGATAGGATGGAAAATGATATAATGGGATAGATAGTTTGGAAATGGATAGGTTGGATGAGACAATGTGCCCCCAAGTGTAAGTGACACAGAAGATCAACCTACACATGACGCCTGTTTGCCAGGTTTTCATCATGGTACTTATCCAAGGCGCCTGTTTACCAAGTTTTCACCATTGGACGAAGGGATTTCTCTTTACTTTTTTGATTTTTTTTTTTCTTTTTTACTTTTTTTTTTTTGCTTTTAGATGGGTTGACAATTACACATGGCACCTGTTTGCCAGGTTTTCACCATGGTAATGGATAGGAGGGACTCAAGTGGCTAGTGCTATGAAAGGTGATATTGTCCCTTTAGATATGAGAGGTGATATTGTCCCTTTAGAGATGGATGATGTCTTCGCATGGACCATGTCATTATGCTCATAGATGTTGATAAGGGATTGCATGGATGGGAGATGGAGTAGGTAGATAGTGGATGATGAAATGGATTATGAAAGGTTCATGCAAGGATAGATGGATGGGGATAGTGGACTATGATGTGGATTATATTGGCTTAAGGAATGAAGATGGATGAAAAGTTTATGCCAAAGCATGGACCATAGGGTTAGCATGGGGGAGATATGTAGGATAATGGATGGAAGATGGAGAGATGTAGTTATGTGAAGGTGCTGCGGAGTGGCAGGGAACCATGACCAATGGTTGCACGCACCATGATAAACATTGAAGTTTTTGATGGGATGGTGGTGTAGAAAGCAATGGAGATGTTTGCTTAGGAGATGGTTGACGAAGTGATTTAGGAACCCACATAGATTTAGTATTTTTAGTGCTTTTGTTTTGCTTGTGGGATTTTTGAAGGGAATGGAAGTTTTGGATGGAAATAGGCTCTTGGATGGAGATAGGTGATTGGGATTCTTGAGAGGTAGAGGAGGATGCTTCATTTGACTTGCTAGCTATTTGCTTAGAAACCCAAACCATTTTGCTTTTGGGATTTTCTTTTGGAGGTAAGGGTTTGGATGGTTGCTTAGATGTGGATGAGGATGCCTCATTCGCTTTGTTAGTTGTTTGCTTAGGAACCCAAACCATTTTGCTTTTGGGCTTTGCATTTGGAGGTAAGGGTTTAGATGGCTTTGTGAATGTACTTTGCTTAGAAGATGGATGATTTAGAGACTTTTCACATTGATACCCTAAGGCATGAGGGTCCTTAGGAGTTTTAGTTGGATCTTTGGCTTTATAGGTAGAAGCATCAAAATTTTTTATTTTGAATCCCATGGGATGGATGGAGTGGATGGAATGATTGGAAGCTTTATGCTTAGATGATGTGTGCTTTTGTTGGCCATGATTAGGGATGTAAGGATATTTATGAATGATAGGTATGTTAGGTGTTGGAAGCAATGGTGGCAAGGTTGATGGAGGGATATTTGGAGTTGGTAAAAGTGGAGGCAAAGTGGATGGCGGAAGGTGTACGGTCACATGCTTTTGACATTTATAGGGTGATGGAGGTGAAATGGCCACATATGTTTTGGGTAGATGGGGGGTGCGATAGAAAGTGATAGGTTTAGAATGCATGAAGGAATTACCAACATCTTTAGATTGTTTACCTTGGGGTGTGTATCCAAGGCCAAATGAGCATGGAGGAATCTTGACATGGTTTGGCTCCAAAATACCTTGTTCATAAAGGCCAAGGCCTTTACCATTGTAGTTCATGTTTTGGAGGATGCGATTGACTATGGGACTAGATGTGTTTTGGGAACTAGACTTGAGTTCTTTATTGGATGGAGAAGGTGAAGTGGAGGACAAAGGTTGTTTGTTGTCCTAAAGAAGAACACTCATGTATAAGGGTGGTAAGACCACTAGGACATGATAGTGGATTTGAAGTGGAATCGATGGTGGATGTGGAAGGAGGATCATTAGGATTTTGATTAGCATTGTGTTTACTAAGATCCAAGTTATTTGTTTGATCTTTTATGCTTACTTGGGGGACAAGTGTCTCATCATGACAAGTGGATGTTTGCTCCTTATGAATAGGGCTAGATGGCGGATGACTAGGAGCAATTTAGATATCTCGCTCATGGATGGATGTAGGATTATGGATAAGATCAAGTGGCTCATGGATAGCTTCTTCATAGGTATCATCTTGATCATAAAGAAGGTAAATGTTATGGATGGGTTGAATGAAAGTGTTTTGATCTTGAGTTGGATTAGGGCTTAATGTTTCCACATTCTTAGGATTAAATGCTTGAAATACCTCTTGGCTTTGGATGAAAGTGGAAGGTTCTTGAGTGGACTTGATAGACCCTTGATAGATGTCGACATGAGGGCATGATGACTCTTGACTTGGATTCATAATAGGAGACTCTTGAATAGGCTTGATGGCTTGTAGGTCACATGATGGGCTTGAAGGGCTAGGTATGTTAATGGAGGGCTCTTGGATAGGCTAAAGGATAGGTGGACCACATGATGGGATTATATGATTGGACATGACCTTTGGAAGTTCTTGGGTAGGCTCATGAATGGGTGTTTTACATGTAGGTAGTTTATTCCTAGCTAGTAGCCAATGGATCACATCCTTCGCAAGGGTATGAGTGGATGGGCAATATAATGGATGGGCAATAATAGAGGATGATGTTGTAAGCGTAGGACTAGGATTTTGATTGGATGGAAGGATAATGGAGTTTGATGGATTAGGATGTGGACTAGATGGGTGTGATACATGGGATTGGGATGATGTGGCATGATTTCTTATTGTATGTTGATACACCTTGTAAACAATTGGGAAAAACATGGGGCATGTATTTGTATCATGGCCTTTGGTCCTATGGTATGCACAATAATCATGTTCATCATATGGACTTTCTTCACATGGGTTGATGGGGGGAAGTTCAATGAGTTTTGCTTTCAAGCATCCTTTGTAAAACTATCTCAGCCGCATCCTTTGGTGAAGGATTAGAATGACATGGTGATGAAGGTAATGGAGGGCTTGGTGGTTTGGAAGATGGAGGGATCAATGGACTAGGAATGGGATCACATGGTGGTGTTGGGATAGGACTTGTTGGTTCATGCGTTGGCATGTGATTGGATGGTGGTGGCCACTCTAGATTGGTATCTCCCTTGTCAAAGGTAATTAAGTCTTGCATAGGATAACTTGGACTCATTTGATTTATGTACAAAGGGGCCACTTGGATTTGGATATGATTCTTGTTGGAAAGGTGGACTTAGGTCTATCAATGGTGCTTGGTGGTCTTGTTGAAAAGGTGTACTTGGACTTGCTTGATTTATGTACAAAGGACCATTGGTACTTGCATGTTGTGTTTGTGAAATCACTTGATTGCCTTGTGAATGGGCTTGGTAGTGCATTAGAATGATGGCATGAGGGATTGGATAAGCTTGAGGTGGATGTTCATAGGTTGATGTGGCATTGACTTGGTGGATAGGTGGATTAAGTTGATAGGAAGTGGATGGATATGACATGTGGCTATAAGGTGGAGTAGGTTGGTATGGAGTGGCTAAGGTTTGTTGTACTTGTCGGGCTTGACTAGTGGCTAAAAGGTGTTGGACTTGGGCTATGGAGTGTTGCAGTTGAGGTGATTGGTTTGCATGGGGTTGAGCTTCTTGGATGAAGAATTGTAATATTTCAATGGCATCTTGGTTGAGGGGTTGTGATCCTTGATAAAGATTTTGGAGGAATCTTTGGAATTTAATTTTTGGGTCTTCTAATGTAAACATGTTGTCACCAAGTGTTTGTCTTAAGTCCTTTTAGCAAGTGCTTGTTTAGGGATTTAGATGATGATGTGGATTGTTTGGATGATGTGGATGAAATTGAATTGGATATGATGTGTGTTGACTAGGATGAATGTTTAGATTGATTTGTTTAGGTGCTTGGTGTTTATAGCTTGATGTGGCAATATTCAAACAAATGATTATGCATATACACACATGAATCACTCACGCAAGACACATAAGCAAGTTTTAGTTTGGAATAATGCGATGATGGTTAAGCAAGCATGTGAAGACACTTCAACAAGTCCTATTCAAGGCAAGGCCACTATCACAAGGAGGTTCTAGTGAAAATCTGGGGGACCGGCACCCCACGAGCATCCAGCAAGCCACTTAAGACTTTAACTAACCCTACTAGGAGTTTTAATATACACAAAGGTACACTTCCTTTTGAGTTAGCACTGTATGGTGAGCGCTAATACCGGTTAGACTTGGCTTTCGCCTTATCCTCTAATTTTTATAGCAGACCGGATGAAAGTACTGCTTGAGGTCATTCCCTTGGGGTGGATACCAAGGCAGGCCTCTCTAAAGTTTAACAAAAGCAACACAAGTAAATATTTTTGATCTCCAAGTTCATGTTAGGATGCAAGGAGAGAGCATACACATTTACTTGGTCACACTCACATGGGGTTCATTAACCTTAGAAATTCAATGTGTGGAAGACAATTCAAGCACTTCTTTGTTTTAAAGCCCAAATCTAAATGTGATGAATGACAATGGTTCATTTTAGCCCAATTTTTTGATGTGAATTTGCAAACAATTGTTCATTTTATGCCCAAAATCCAAATGTGTGATTCAAACAAGATTATAAGATAAGAGATGAAATGATTGCACTTGGTTGATTCGCCATCCAAATTGCTGTAGATGTTGATGTCAATGTTGCTCCATCTCCTTATGATCACCTACAACATAAAAAAAAATATTATAATGCAGGCATAAAAAATAGGCTCATCAGGCAAGGAAAATTGTAATTTTAGATGCATAGCTAAATTAGATTTGATTATTTTGATACATTTTTAGTTTGAAAATTAAAAAATTAAAGAAGAGACCCCTATTAATTTTTAGAGAGCTTTCTGAAAATGTAAAGAAATCAGAAAAATTCCCTGATTTGCACCCAGAAATGCGGATTTATGAAAATAGTACAGTCGGTAAAGATCAGATTTTTTTGCACTATAAATGAGCTCTAAATTAAATCTGTAAAACATAGACCCCTTATAATTTTGAGAGCTTTCTAGAAATATAAAAATTTCTAAAAAATTCACTGATTTGCGCCCAGAATTGTGATTTTATGAAAAAACATAAAAACGTGATAAATCCCGCAAAAATCGTGATAAACCCAACATTTTTCTGTTGTAGCTTCCTTATATCACGGACAAAAATCTGCTAAAATATTGTAGAAAAATTCATAGCCGTTTGGAAGATATGATGAAATCTTTAAAACCTAGGGTTTTATCCAAAAAGTAGCAAATCTGCAACAAAAAGTTAATTAAACCTGTAAAACTCAACAATGGGGGTTATATGAATGCAAATTTTTACTACAAAAACTTGCAAAAAAGATCAAGCGAAGTGAGTCCCACCGGGCATGCTAGATGTAGTTAGAGTAAAATTGCAAATCATGGCAAATGAATAAACAGTAATGATAAAAACCCTAGCAATGCACAATGAAGCACAAGACAACATGAAAATCAAAATAACAAATGTAAATGCAAACCAATCTCCATGCTATGCTTGATTTATCTTCATTGCTCTTCTCCACCTCGCATGAGCATGCAAGATTTTGAAGGATTATTGTTGGAGGAATGTTGGGTGCTCACTTCTGCAGCATAACATTAAGATGAAGATGATAGAATGAATGATAGATAAAGAATGCAAAGGCTCTAATGATATTTCGACAGCATGTGGATACTTGAGGATCAATGCATTTTTAAAAATTTGTCAGAATAAGGGTACTTGAGGCTCAATGCATGCTAATGGCTTATGAGGGGGTTGATTTATAGGAAAGGCTTGGTTCAAATGGATGGTTGAGATTAAAAAGCTAAATGATTGATGTGGACGGCTAGGATTGATTCAGTTATCCCACTCTTCAAGGGAGTTGTAGTCATTTGACAAGTGTCAAGGAGAATAGGGCTCATGTGTGCTTGTGTACATAAAAAGTACTACATGTGAAAGATATTAAATAAAGTATGTAGTACCACTTATCTTTTTAAATGAAAGAGGCACACATGTCGGCTAAATGATAAGATAAATTAATTAAATAAATAAAATTTATTTAATTAATTGGAAAGTCAGCTTATAATGAAATGTGAGAACTTAATTCAAATAAAATATTTGAATTAGTTGGGATATGAGTTGGATATTAATTAAATAAATAAAATTTATTTAATTAATTGGATAGTGGGATTAGGATATGATGTGGAAATTAATTAAATAAATAAAATTTATTTAATTAATTGGCTAATGGATAAATAGGATTGAGAGTGGGATTTAGGACAAAATGCTACATGATGTCTAAGTGATGTTTTTGACTAGGTGTTGCTAGACATGAACAAAGTTGGGACAAATTTGGGTGTCTACAGCCTTTATTTGAATTATTTCCTCATATGAAAGGCTACATGATGAGACTAGAATATTCTTAAATGTCTTGAATGCATACAAATGATAATGAGATAGACAATGAATGAAATAACACAATAACATAATGTTGATAATGCCTTTACTCAATTCCACACACTATTGATTTGTCTTGAATGAGTTCACTACTGATGTATGGTTCTCATTTCATCACTTGAACTAATAATCATGAATAGGCAATGAGCTTGAAGGTCATGCACTCATTGATGTGACACTCCTTCAGCTGAATATGTTCTATTTGAGCACTATGAATATGAATTAGTATTTCATCCCCTCTTGAGATTTAGGGGCAGCATGCTAGGCTCAACCCCTATGGGAGCCCATTTTTTACCACATGTTGAAATGCCTTCAGATCAACAACATGATTTCACCTATACTTGTACAGGAAACAAACATGTTAATTTTAGAAAATAGTGAAGCTCAATGATGTTTCATTTTTTCAAACTCTCTTGCATATGGTGATTTGATTATCTGACTCAATACATCATAAACAATGTATTATGTCTCTATTGATAGGCACATAGAGAGACTCATACCCGGAGCTCTACCAAATTTTCTCAATCACTGTAGGCTTTCTTGAAGATCAGGAGCAAGGATGGGAAAGCAACAATATAAACCAACTCAAGACATTAAATACGCATTCCAACGTCTTGTGTGGGACTTTTGATCTCTCTTGCTTTCATTTAATGCAATGCTTATTTGTTTTGGTATATCTCATTTGTAAAATGAATGAAACACTATAATATGAAATGAAATTACTCCTTATCACTCATGAAATCTCTGCAAAGCATTGAATGATACACTGGTTGTCTCTCTTCTAGCATAACAAAAGCATGATAAAATTGAACCTTTTCTTTTCAACTATTCCAAGCTATGCAAACTATCATAGCAGACAAATGTTAAACTTTTCATCTTAAAATGAACTTAATGAACTAGCTTTGCCAATTTTAGTTGTAGGTGAAAAGTTGGTAACACCTATCAATTAAAATTATATGGTATTTGTACATAGGATAAATGATCATTCTCCAAATTCATAAAAGATTGTGTCATTTGCTAGCATGTAATTGAATTAAAATGTTCTTTCAAAATAGACAAAAATAAATAGAAATTAACATAATTGTACAAATTTCTACATTACAATTAATATTTTAATTTTTTTGACTAATATATTATCCCTAAATTAAGGACGTAATTGAGATCAACTTAATGTAGGGATTATTGATATTATAAATAATAAGACACATGATTGTGTATTCACCTTCAATTTCAACATTTCATAGCATTCATTCTCATATATTCTTAACTAATTATTTAATGATTTGTCTATAATCCAAAGGCAAAGCCTCCAACATGTATTTAAAGTATTTATTGAGAATATTTGAGTGTTATCAAGTTAGAAATACTAAAATGCTAAAAAATAGAGCACCCACAAAAACATCATCATTTATGATGGAACACTAAACTTTTCATTATAATTCACTAATTGGAACTTTAAATTATCAATTTGAGCCATGAATTTTTTCAAGTCATTTTAGAATGAATTTTTCTAGATTAATTTCTAATTCTATTTATCAATAAAAACTCAAACAACATACAACTCTACATAAAACTCTATTCTCTAGATCTCATTTTGCATAAAAATTAACTCATAAAATCTATTGCATTCAATATCTATGTAAACTTTCATTGAAGATATGTTAATATCTAAACATATCTATGTGTATTTGCAAAATATTTATGAGGATCATCTTTTGTTGTGGGAACAAAAGCATACATGGTGGCACCACACAATAGAGTACTCATATCAAACTAGTAAACAAAAGTACCATCCATACTCTTTCAAAAAGGAGACGTTTCTATGTTATATGGAATGAAATACTATGAATATTGAACATATGGTGGATGACATTTTACAAGAGACTTTTACATAATCTAGTAACTAGAGCATATGCCCGTTCTATTACAAACACATCATGTAAATCCATTTATTTTCCATGCGCATTTTGATACAAACCATATATTACAAATATGATAGCATGTAACAATATAATTACGAAAGCCGAAAAAAACCCTACAAATAAAAATAAACACTAAAACTTGCATGACAATTACTTTTTTTTTTGTTAAAAACACTTTTGAAGGAGATTGGCAATTTCACCACAATGCCAAGATACAATAAGAACAAGGAAACATTTTCTAACTTAACTTTTGTCCAAGCATGCTCATTTCTAGTTATCTTTAGACTATAAAACAATTAATTTCTTTCATTCAAAATAATTTATTTTTTTTATATTCAAAATAATTTGAAAGAATTCATTGACCTATTTGATGAGAGTATTTCATGTTTGCATAAATAATCACACACCATGTAGTATTTCTTATCTAGAAATTCTTAGCTACTCATAGTTAGATTTTACTATTGAAGATGATAGAATGTGGAAGATGTTAAAAATATAAACTAAACACAAACAAATGTCTATACCTTCAAAATATTCTCCATTCTAATCTTTTTGATAATGTGGAGGACATGTATGCACTCAGTTACAAATCATAGCTTTACCTAATGCAAATGAATGTGGATTGCTCAAGAAATAACCAACATAAAGGAGGGAAGGAATTTGGATATAATTAGTTGATGGATTAATTAGTGACCCAAATCAATTATATAGAGGTTTATTTAATTAAGTTGAGTGTAGGAATTTGGTAGGATAAGTTAGTTAATTAAATAAATGAGATTTATTTAATTAACCAATGTTTGGCTATAAGAAAATGTAAATTGATTAAATATATGTACTTTATTTAATTAAATTAGGCTGATGGCAAGGATGGAATAATTAATTAAATAAAATATAATTATTTATTTAATTAATTTTGTGTAATAGTAGGTGAGAATAGTTAATTACATAAGATTTATTTAATTAATTACAGGTAGATGAATCAAATAAATTAATTAAATAAAAATAGTTTATTTAATTAATTGTGAGGAAGGGGATTAGTTAGCACGATAGCTGATGTTAGGGAGATGTCAAAAAATGATGGTGTGAGGGCATGTCATTTTTAGGTGTCTACATTTTTCCCCTCTTTGATGTGGTGTTGTGACCAAGTGGGAGTGATGTCATATCAATGAAAATTAAAAATTTGCCCTAGTCAACCGAAGGGAAGGGATGAATAAGTGAGATATGCCCCCTCGAGAGATCAGATTAAAAAAAAAAAAAATCTGTGTGAACTCTTGAAAAGAAGGAAATGGTAGGTAAAATGAGATGTAGGATGGAAAACATGATCAAACAAAGAAAAATAGGGAAAAATAGATAGGATTTGAGGTGAGGGGTGAAAAATTAAGGCTAGGCTAGAAAAATTAGGGTTAGGGCTTAGGTGGAGGCTATAAATAGGCTACGGGGGCCGATATTCCTGATTTTCACACCTATGCTTGAGTGAGTTGGAGAGAGAAGAGCAATAGAACATGGAAGCCATGGCCTAAGTTCCATGTCATAAGAATCAAGCAGAGTGAGTTTGAGAGTTCCAATGACCTTCAAAGGTTGGCGAGATAGTATGTGGTCTATCCATGTTTTATACTTTGGGTTTTTGGTATTTATTACACAATAAATTTAGGGTGGAGTAGGAGTAATGATTGTCTTGAAGCACTAAGTGAGCACTATTGAGTCAATTGTAGCACCTATGATGGAGTGTTTAGTGATTTCATCTTGGTTTAGCACCTCTGTTTCATATTATCGCTTCCATCACGTCAAAAGTGGCTAGTTTTTAGGGTTATGTTAGCGCCTTTGTTAAGCAGTTCAATGCTTTCATGTTGCTTTGATGCTTGCCTAGGAAGAATCAGTGCCTCCATGCCTTTTGACACTTGTGTAAGGTTGATTAGCACTTTTGTACCTTACAGCACCAATGCGGGAGTAATTAGTACTTTCATGGCTTTTAATGCTAGCATGAGATAGTTTAGTGCTTGCATGTGGTTTAGCACTATCATGGTGTTTGTCAGTGCTTGCATGAGAATCAATGCAAGTGTAGGTTCTACGTGCCTTTCATCACTAGCATGACATCAGCAATCACACATATTTTAGCACTTGCATGACTTTTGTTAGCGCTTATGCACCATTCAGTGCCAACATGGGGGAATTTAGCACTTTTGCACAATTTTTAACAAAAGGTTAATTAAGTGGTGTGATGGATGCAAGAGGATTTGTTTTCACCATTGTCAAGAGAGCAGAGGCCACCTCCATTTTTTATAAATGAAGGTACAAATCACACAACAAAAATCTAATTCAAACCTTATTTATGTCCTCTAGACAATGTAGAATCAATGGAGATTGCAACAAAAATAAAACCCACTACACAGAAATAACATGCATTAAGAACTGAACACTTAACATAATATGTAACATGGAGAAAACCCTTTCAGTTAAAAAAATCCACCAAGAAAAGAGGCTCCAATTTGTATTATCTTCAAATATTAGATTACAATACATGCACTTCCTCTCCTTCTTCAATCTTCAATCCAATGTCATCTGTTACCCTCATCTCTAGTAAAAATGTAGTACAAATATCCTTAAAAAATGGGGTTACCTTCAAGGGCATGAAACCTGACATAATATCAACCATCAGATCTGTGACCTAATGACAAATAGTCTAGATTTACAATGATAAAATATAAATAAAATGTGGTTTGCCCCTAGACCCTTCCCCCCTGCGACCCCCCATCATGGACAAAATAGTGTCGAGGACTGGATATAAGCATGTAGTTGAAAAAAGACTATTGCTAGTGAAACCTTTCATCCCTTATGGGTGATTTACAAACAATATTAGGAGTAATTAATTACATATGATTTACAAGGTTGATGGCACCTTAATCCTAACACCGTTGACTTTTAGGGAGAGGTTCGGACTGATAAATGTTTTAGTCTTGGAGTAGATTGGTTTATGACACTTAGCATATATGCCAAAGATTCAGGTCCATAGGGCTATGATGATAGCCCTGGTCAAGTGGTGGTAGAGCGAGTGATGTGCCTTTCTACTACCTACGGGTGAGATGACCATCACCGTTGAGGATGTCTAGAGGATCCAATGGATCCTTATTCGTGGAGAGATCATCATATATGATCAGGTGAGGGGTGTAGTAGCATTGAGGCATGTGTTTACACTTGATGTCCTACCATTAGATAGGAGGAGTAGGGAGATGAGGTGGGTAGATGCTATGGATACCTTGGAGCAGATGGCATTGTACATAGCAATGCTCATTGGCAAGTTATTGATGCTAGAGGAGAGGTCAAGAAACTTCTCCATAGGGTGGGGAGTTGTACTTGAGTAGATGTATGATGAGGGTATTGTATATGCCTGGGGATCGTACATCTTAGTGCACCTATACGATGATAGCATTTTGTGATATATCTACAGGGGGTGAGCTAAGGATGTGGTGTCACACTATTACATGTGTGGGCTTGGGAGAACATTGTCATGACACAACCAATATGTGCATATGATAGGTTAGTGAGGTGACCATTTATTTATGCATTCACAATATTTCTATATCATCGTCGGTTGGGTGCTTTGATATACTAGCAATGTGTGTTTGATGAGCTTGACTCAATGGTTTGGTAGTCATGGCAGGAGTGTGAGTCATGGGATGATGATGTACATCATCTATCGTATGCTCGATAGGGGAGGTACCTAATGGGCAAGATGGAGGATATTATAGATCGATACATGTCAAAACATGTATTGAGGTAGTTCAAGATCCGATAAGGGGATCCATAGGTAGAGGTCATGTTCCCTCGAGTCATGAGGGAGGCACCTAATTAGGGTATTCCTATTGACCCTGGTAGCATTTATTAGAAGTTTAAGGTTTGGTATCAGTCTGTTGGGACTAAAGGTCAGATATTGTAGATGCTGGGACCACCCCTAACGATGATATATGGTGGTGGGAGTAGCAACCGATGAGGTTGACTATTCCATTTGGTTAGTTGGTGTAGGTGGATAGCAGTGATGAGGAGGATAAGGAGGAGGATGATGGGGGAGATGATGGAGGTGGCGGAGGTGGTTTAGATATTAGTGGATGATGAGTATTCTAGAGGGTAGAGGTGGTGGCAAGGGGTCAAGAGGAGGAGGCAAGGAGGAGGTAGACCCTGAGGTGCTTCAAGTGGAGATATGGAGTGTGATGGATGAGCTAGCCAATACACGAGTGGAGTGGGGTATTGTGGAGGCTCAGTTAGTTGTCTTTGAGTTGGAGGTGGATAGGCTGCATGGAGAGTTTATGGTTGCATGAAGGAAGATAGCTAAGCTAACTACATTGTTGTTCTCAAAATCAGCTACGCTCATTTTTGTAGACAACCCCTACGAAACTTATCCGTTTTGTAATCTACACTCTAAGTTCACAAATCAAGACAAGATTCTCTTGGTCCCGTGTGAAGTTGTATGACATCCTAAACTTGTTTGCAACATTCCCTCAAATCGACTCCTCAAATTTTGTGCAAATCGATTAGATTGTAAACTGACCAAAATATCAAATTTGGTCATTTTTTGGGTGTTAGTCAAATTCTGAGTCTTTATATGCAAAGGCGTCCAAAATCGCTACTTTTGCATATCTTTTTGTTTATGTGTATTGTCGACAATTTCCGCCGCTATTACATGTTCTTGTTAAAAGGCTTGTGTAGCGTCAGGGAATTTTACCGTCATTACATGTGACATTAACATGTGTAGCGTTGGTGAATTTTACTGTCATTGCATGTGACATTAACATATGCTGCGTCGGTGGATTCTACTGCTCATACATACTTATCTTTGTATTGGAGCGGTCAGAAACACTGTCGGAACATTCCATTAATGTCACCACAAGTTAACTCGTGTGACATTAATGGCATTTTTCTAGCTTTATATTAAGTTTTTAAGTGTTCTTTTAAATCACTTCCTTCGCATTTTTGTTTTCTTTCATCTGATTTGTGCCCGTTGCAATCTGCGGTTATACCTTTTGAGCCCGTGGTTCTCACGATTTGGAGTTTCCATCAAGAAAAACTTGAGGTGTCCTCATTTTTATCAGGTTGGTTTTCTTTTATTTTATGTTTCTCTGCATTTAGGGTTTTATTCATTGTTTAACAGTAGATTTGTTCTAAATTGCTTAGAATTATTGTTAAACATACTTTTAGTCCTATCTCCTCCTGATTTGTGTCTACGGCGTGATAACCTTAGAGATTTCCGCTCTATACTAGGCTAGACTTTCCAAATTTTTCTCCACGGCTCATGACCTAGATTTTGTTTAATTTTAAGTCATTAGGTTTTTGAATCGACAGTGGTTTGTTTTGATCAAACACCAAACCTATTTTTACATCTCATGCAATGACAATTGTAATCACCGATCAAACCCTTCCATACGCTTGCGAGCACATGCGGTATCGGCAATTTTTGCTGCTTATGTATTTTCTTAAACTTTGAAATGGAAGTGCATGGGTGGCGAAATCTGCCACCCTTACATGAAAGCTTATATCATATGCATTGTCAGGGAATATTGCCACTTATGTATTTTCTTAAACTTTCAAATGGAAGTGTATGGGCAGTGAAATCCACTGCCCTTACACGAAAGCTTATATCATATGCATTGTCGGTGAATATTGCCGCTTGAACATCAAACTTGCAAAATTCCTTATTGCCTGCAATAGCGTCAAATTTAACCACTCCAACATATAACTCATTTCCTGGAACATGCATGAGCGGCGAGTTTTACCATCGGTGCAAGGACACAATATCCCTCATATGCAAGGGCGAAAAATTTTGCCGCCCATACAAACACTCTCTCAAATTTTCCTAACTCTAGGAAATTTTTAGTTTTGTTTTTCTGAGCCCGCTTTCCTCTGATTTTTGGCCTGCTCGCACTCTAGCCCTTTCAAGTGCATCTCCATAGTCATGATCGTCAACATGCAATTTTCCCAGATTACCTGTATTTCCCCTAATTGCATGATCATGACTTTTTGCTGTAGTTTCTTCTGTGGATCTTCATTCTTCATCAACATCCTTCTGGTGATAGCTCATTCACATGACTAAGTTGTCCCTGAAGAAATCAAAAGTGATGAAATACAAATATCAAGGTGTTTTTCCAATCAGTCACTTCTAATGTTGATGACATTAGAGATACAGAGATTGGCCATGTGGACATGGCTGAATTTGTAGAGAGAACCAAGTCAAGCAATCCCAGCTCTGCAATGAAGAAGATAATTGATAGTAACATTCATCTGGTGTCATCCTTTTACCAGTGGCAGCTCACAACACAGAATTTGTCCTTCAGTGTGCTCAGTTTTACAACAAAGATACCAGGGCTGCGGTGGACGCAAGTGGCAATGTAATAATCAGACTCGATCCTGAGTTCATTGATAAGGTGTTTATGTGCCCTCCCACTACAGAAGTGTTAAAGCTTGATTTTGTTGAAGCACAAAAGGAATATGACAAAAATCCTGAGAAGGCAAAGAAAGTAATCAACAATAAATGGCTAAAGACTGCAAGGTCAAATTTGTCAAGGTGGCCACGTAGTTTTCCTCAAAGTGACTTTGTAGAAGAAGTTGGTGATCTGATAACTCTTCTCAGCAGGATAAGAGGTTTGTCCTCTTCCTCACAGTTTCATGAATGGATGTATCCTTTCAATAAGGTAATACTCCAAGGTAAACAAATCATCTTCTGGGGGGAGCAAATTAGCAATGCTTTGCACAAACAATTGATAAAGGTACCCACTACCTTTAAATTCTACATGACCTCTTATCTGGTATATAGCAGCTTCTATGAGGATCTTTCCAGGTCTAACATCAGAAGGAGATAGGAGGGTAATCCCTATGTACCAATACTATTCTCAGTTAACATTGAAGGGTTCTATTCATCATTTCAGGAGAGTAAATGACGCTTTCTTTGTAGTATTCTTATGTCTTTTTGATCCCCAACTAGAACAAAGAAAAGTGTCAGATGAGGCTTGGACAATGGTAAATGATTTTGGATGCATGTTCTTACAGTTTCCTTCTTTTTCATACTTGAGGGTTGGCTTTTTCCAAGGTCATCCCTATATGATTCCAAGATTCCCCTCAGACAAACTGGTCTTAATGGAGTTATGCAGACAAATGATCATCGTGCATAATAAACAAATGGAACTCAAGAAGCCTGGTTTCAGTTTCCCAGTTGAAATTGGTAGGTATTCAGTATTGACTGTTGCAAAGGCTAGGGCCATGGAGACTGAGATGCAGCTTGTTACTATGAAGCAATTCAAGAGAAGACCAAAGTTTTACTACAGGGGCGTGAAGGACAAAATCAAAAGGAAAACCTAATTTCATGAACCTATGGTTGAAGATGTTTAGGTAGATTTGAGAACACAAGAAGATGTCAGGAAGTTGGACTACATTAGGTTATCTCTTGAGCAGATTGAATATTTGGGGCTTGTTAATATTCCTGAGGATCTAGTGGATGATGGAGAATTGGTCGATGACAGATATAACATTGAACAGATTGCTAACACTCCTCTCCCTCCAATCCAATGGTCTCAAAAAGAGTTTACCTCTTTGAGGAAAAGATTTGAGCCTATATTGGCAAACACCAATAATTGGCTGGCAGATAAAGGAATTACTTTGAAAGAATTCCTCACAGGATCACAAACTGAGATCCAAGAGCAAACTGGTAAGAAGGTGGAAAATAGAATGAAGAACAAGAGTGATGTTCCCTCATCCTCTAAAACACATAAGCCTAGAATCAAATTTGTGATGAAGAAATCAAGGACTATGGAGAAAGAGCTTGAAATAGAAGATATGGAAGCTAAGGAGCCAGCTACTGAGGAGCCAGCCACTGAAGAAATGGAGGTTGAAGATAGGCCTATAGATCAACAAGATGAGGAAGTTTTTTCCACGCAAGAGAATGTACAACAAGAAACGGGAGTCTCTTCTCCTTTGCCTGATGCACCTGTTATAGCTCCTGTGTCTGTTTTCCTTATTGATATTCCCTCTTCTGAATCTCCCTCCCCTTCCAAAATAATTTTTGATAATCCTCAAAACACTTTTGAAGATGTTCTCCATTCTTCAGGGTCTATTCCTAGTTTGTCTTCTTCATCTTTTGATATTGGGGATGCCTCTATTTTTGATCATTTTGTAATGAATACTGAGAAAGTCTCTAGTGTAAATGTAACAAGTACAATTTTTACTAACACTCCACCTATTGTTTCCACTTCCAGTGCAAGTATAGTTCCGGCAACACCAACAATGGGAATGGATCCCAATGTGAGTACTTCTCTACTTCCACCTTGGTTATCATCTTATACACCAAAAAGGAAAAAACAAGACATATCCCCAGATGACTTTGATTTCAGTAAGTTGGTGCCTGCAAAAGCCAAGGCCCCAAAGAAACCAAAGATTCTTTCAAGAATTCTTGAGGACAAGGGACATAAATTTCTGGAGATTGCAAAACCTCCACAGGATGCAACCATGGAAAATTTTGATATGAATGATTACTCTATCTCTAGAGTTGAATTGGGCAAGATAACTCATGAAAGTGCCAAGAATGATATGTAGTCAGCCATGGATATCCTGATTTAGAAATTTGACAAGGAGAAAGAAATGAAAGATCACTACAAAGCAATGGTGGAACAGTTGATTGTAGTGGTAAGGAAAATCACTCTGAATTTAGAAGCAGTAACTCCTGAAGTCGTTTCTGTAGAAGACCTTGTTATCCAGAAAGCAAAAAGGACTCATCTCAAAGGAAAAGTGCTTGAAGAGTACCTAGACAGGATGCGCACATAGGGAATATCTCTGCTCACAGAACTATCTGAGAAGACAGATAAAATGGAGAAAATAAGAACAGAACTGGATGATCTCATTGATGTTATTTCTCAAGATATTGAGTGCATAGAAAAGAATCATGATAAATGGGTGGAGATGAGAAAACTAAAAATAAGCACTCTAATATCAATTGGTCCCATTCCTAATAGAGATTCTTATACAAAAACCAAAGAGGCATTGGCATATAGGAGCCGTGTGCTTAAGGATTTGATCAATGACCTTGAGATTGTGAGGAAACTCAGTGAACAAAGTGATGTCAGTCTGTTGCATAAATTGGAGGAGTTACCCTGCAAGCTCGTATCACAGGATAACCAATTTCTCTCTACAGAAGAAATGGTTAAGGAATTTGAAGATATGTTCCAGAAAGAGTTTGAAGATAAAACATTTTCAATGGCCTTTGTGGACAATATTCTGGACAATCAGTTAACTTTGGATAATTTGAAAACCAAATTAACTAGTCATGCAAAATTAGTGACTATAGTTAGAGATGCCATAGTGAGAGCCAAGGTGATTTTCAGGAACATGGTCAGTCCAGACAGTATCGGGATGCAACCAGCTTTCACTATGTATGATGGTCACATGAAGAAAGATGGTGATACGAGGTGAAGTAGCTTTTTCCCTTAGTTTATTTTCCATTTTTTAGATGTACTTTCAAAACAAATTTGGACATTTTTACATGTACTTTTTCCATATGTAATTACATGTAAAAACATAGGAAGTCCCAAGTCAAATAGGACTTCTATTTTTGAATAAGTCAAAGTAGTTAGGTTTTTCCTAAATTTTCTCAAGGCCTCTCCCTATATATAAAGAGGGCCTCTATTGTAATTTTTATCTTTTTTCTATTGCAAGAAAACTCTAGTGAATTGAAAAGCAAATCAAGACTTTGTGCTTCTTTGTGAGAATCAATTATCAAATATTTATCAATACAAGAAAGCAAATTCAATTCCAATCTTTGTCTTGGGATTATTTGTGTTATGATAGCATTGTTCTTACGTCTTACTATCATAATTTTCTTTGGTAATAATTGATGTGTGGAGACTGTTTCAAGTGATTAAAGAGCGTTCTTAATTTGATTATGATAGAATTTGTGTTATCAAATCATTTGTGAGGATTGTGTTTATGTTTGTGAGGATAAAATAGCTTGAAGACTTTGTGCTATAAGTTGTTATATTCAATCTACTTTTATCATCTTGGAGAAGAGTGAAGACTTTGGTCTGCATTCAACTTCAAATAGTTCTATTTGCAATTAGTAAGTGAGGCAACAAAAAACTTTGTGTTTCTGTGGTTTTGTGATAGTTTATAAGTTCTTTAATATTACTTTCATTGAAATCATCATCTTGAAGTATAAACATCTATTCTAAAAAAAGAGAATGAGATGAAATGGAACCACCACAAATATAGTGTTTAGTGTACATAAGTTTCATAAGTTAATTGTTTGTAATAGTTAAGCAACTAAAAGGAACCTCCCCTTGCTGAGAGGAGAGACTTTGTCTCATCATAGCTGTGGCTGATATAACCATTTTGCCGTTAGTGAGTTAACGACAAAATATTCACCCAACATACATCTAGAGGAGGAGAGGTGGATCCTGTAGAGCTGGGCCATGCCATTTAGGAGTGAGACACAACTATTATAGAGAGGGATGCAACCAAAATATTATAGTAGAGGGCCAAGAAACATGAGGCATTGTTGTGTGTGAAGAGGGATACAACACAACAGGTGGTGGCAAGAGCTGGGCTTCCGGACATATGGCGTGACCTAGTATAGATACATGATGAGCTAGCAGAGTCTAGAGAGAGGGCACAACACTATCAGATGTTGTATCATGCAACAGTTCTAGAGGACCCGAGGCAACTTAGCTATAGTTCTCTGAGTCAATCATGGCCTAGCTAGTCAAGGAGGTCCAAGACTCATTCAATCATAGGGTCGGTTATACCCTCACCAAGATCTATGCCTCCACCAGCATAGGTGCTAGTAGTGCCACCATAGGGTATAGGGATATAGACTATAGGGGTATAGACTAAGGGGTACAAGCTACAGGGATGGGTCTCTTATCAGTAGGACTGCAAGCTCCAACAGAGTCTAGGGATAGCACCACATAGTGGGATTTTGTGTATTATGTACCAAATATTTAGATATTGAGCCTTTGGGCACATTTTTTATCATGACCATTATATATATATATGATGAGTATTTTATGGGTGGCTTATATGATGGTTTATGACGTGATTATTTATTATGTGATGGATAGTTTTATTCATGTCATGTATGGATGCTAATGTGATGGAATATATTATGGATGATGTTATAGTTTTATTTATGGATGGATGTTTATGATATGCATTATGTTATGTGATGGACTATGCTATGTTGCATGTGATGGATTCTAGATATGTTTTTGATGATGGATTATGTTATGGATTATGGATATGTTTTTGACGATGGATTACATGATGGATAATGTTACGGTTTATGTTATGGTTTCATGTTTTGGTTTATGTGTTTTGGTATGTGATGGATTATATTATGTTACATGGATTATGATTATGTTATGGATCATGGATTATGATTCTGTTATGGATGATGCATGTATGAATGATGGATTATGATTATGGATTATGATGTGAATTATGTTATGGATGTAGATTATGATGTGAATTATGTATCGGATTATGATGTGGATTACAATGTAGATTATGTTGGAATACTCACTATCACTGAGAGGGGGGGTGAAATAGTGATATACAAAAACTTATTCAATAATATTAAAGATACATCAAATCAAATGAAGAACATGAACAACATCAAGTTAAATAGGTACACATGACACCAGATTTACGTGGAAACCCAATGAGGAAAAAAACAAAGAGAGTTACTTGAGTCTATTGCTTAAATCCAACCTCAAAAAGAAAGAAGATTACAATTGTTTTAGAAGCACCCACTTCCAAGTATAAAGGACACCTAGCACTATTTATAAACCCTCAAACTCCTAGGTATAGTGTACACCAACTCAGTACAATACCAGCTCAAAACATCAATCATAAAGAGGCACCAACCTCAAACACATGAAACCCATACACCACAAACACCTTGGAAGAAAAAAAGAATGTGCAAAAAAATGATTCTTATGCAATCTGATTTGCACCAATGAACAACAACCAATATTCTCTACAAAACAACCTTCAATAAACTAACTTCACTCACACCTTTGATTAGAAAAATATCTCTATCTCTGCATCATGATCTCTGTTCACAACCCCTGTATATGCATTCAAAACTATAAGCAAATTATACAATGTAAAGAACATTATATTCTATGTGTGTTCTCCTAGATGACACAAGAGGTTGACTCTTCAATACAATACCCAACTCTTCTTTCATATACAAACATCAATCATGAACAAGACATAAACTATCAAGAACTTGTGAAGCCTTTATGATACATATTTTGCTACAACCATCAAATTTTGCTTCCATTTCTCAACAAGACATTAGAATCAAACTTCATATGCTTTTGATCTCCTATGCAAAGTACAAAAATACAAATATAGTCTGGAAAAACTATGAAAATGCTTCTTCAAGATACAGTGTTAAAACCATATAAGTATATGAACATATAGTATTTCTTCAAGTCTCAACAGAAAAGTATCCACAATGCACTTACCAACACCTCATATGCAAATGCTGACTCAGAATTATACTTCTTGTTTTGATTCATGACTATGCATCAATGCAGTCCTCTGCCCTGTACCTTCTTGTTCATCATACTATCACTATTTGATCCTTTTTTACACCATCTCATACACTTGATAATACTTCATGTTAAAATCTCAAAATTCACTTTATCAAAAGAATATATGAAAACCCTAACAAACATATTATATGAACTCATTCATACATCCAAAACAATACTAACCTCTTTGTTTTTCATAGATAATCTTCTCAACTCTATATACGCTATTGATTATTAACTTCAACAAAAACCATATATACAGTGTGTAATCCCTCTTCAACTCATCAAATACCCTCTGAGAGAAAAACTCTCGTAAAAAACTAAATAAAATCCATCTCATTTTTTTCTCCAAAATAGTTAGCACAAGCAATTGACAAACTGATTTACAAAGGATATGTTCAAATGAATGTCAAACATTAAGCTCAACAAAAATTTGTTAAAGTTGAAAAATTGTTTAAATTATGACCTTTGATTTCTTTGTTCATGAGATTGAATGATTGCATATTAGCCTTTAATTTTGACTTTGCTGCCCATATCACCAAGCATACCAGTTGCCAAAGAGGATGGAGCTAGTTTACAAATGTTGTTAACCACTCAAACTTGTCACTTAAGTGGCTTATTACCTGATATAACAAGTTAACCTAAAAACATAAGAAAAGCAACTCTTTGTTGATGATGTGTGTAAAAGGTATGACTTGGGTTTTAGGGCAAAGGGAAGACTAGGGTGTTTAGGAGTTAAAGGACAATAGAACCCTAAACATGGTAAAACCTAAATGTTTAAGACCACAAGAAGAACAAAGAAGGTTATCTGAGACAGAGATTAAACAAAGAATGTAACACAAATAAAACTTACCAAACTAGGTCTTCAAAGACAATACACATAGGGTTTAAAACATAACTAATAACTTTAACTTAAAAGACACTAACTAGTTTGGAATGTTTAAACCTCTACATCTGTGATATGAACACTACCACTATGACATCCTTTGATCTTTGTTCCCATGACATGATGATTAATACAAGATGAATGATGAAACGTCCAAAACTTCCAACCCAGATAAAGATGGTGAAACTTCCAACCTAGATAAAGATGCTTAGCATAAACAACAGCCACAGCTCATCAATCAACATCAAGCCAATATAATTGATCTGAATGACCTTGTTATGAACTCTATGAACTCCTCTCATGGAACTCAACTCCACCTCTTCAAGGCAATTCAACTCCTCTTCAAGGCAACTCTACTTCATCAAATCAAGTCACTAAGATCATGATGTGAATCACATAAACATGAAGCCTCTGAATAAAGACATAAACCTTCTTAAACTAGGATGCATAACAAACACCATAACATGAACATCATCACTGTCATCCTGAGATCCTGAAGCATCAACACATGAACAAACCACCAACAATATCTTCTTTTGACATCAATGACAAAACATATCATCAATCTCCCCCTTTGTCATTGATGGCAAAACTGAATCATCTCTCTCTCCCCTTTTGACATCAGATGACAAAGGATGAGCTCCCCCTGGCATGGATGAAAGATACAAACATAGCTCACTACTCATTTACTTCACCTATACTCCAATCAGAAATATTGTCATGGCAACACACACTTAGCATTGAGTTCATATGCCTTGTTTCAAATTCTCCATTGCAAACATGTTAATTAGATCAATTGCAACTACAATAGCACACACTATTCCAAGCATCTAGTACACTATCAAGGCACAATATCATTGTCTTACATTCATGAAGGACATAGAACACTCCCCCTAAATAATATGCATCTACTTTGAGATAAACACCATGGTAACCAATTGTCATGATCCATGAATGACTGTCACCATCCATAAATTACTGTCACCTCAATCTGTCACAATAGATATACTGTCAAAACACTTTGTATCTTCTCTACAACAATTAACATGTCAAAAATATGTATTATGGAGTAAAAAATCTTCATGACTGAGAAAAAGATCTTCAAGATTATCACTGTCACACATAAACACTGTTATTGATCACACCTGATTCAAACTGTGCCTCTATCAATAAAATTACTTGCAAATTGCAACTTGCAACAATACCTTGTAAAATAAACACTGTCTCCTTCTTCTTCATTTGCATACATGCTTACTAGGGCACTTGCAATTACAACATATGACATAAAGGTTTGAACACATGCACTGCTAAGACACCTCTATAGTAGGACTGTCCCACAATCACCATACATATCACTGACAAAATCAATGCATACAAAACACTGTCATGCACACCACATGAAAACATAGGTCAAAGCATTGTCATCATATATCCCTTGACTGAGAAAGTAGACATGGAAAGCACTATTTTATTGTGAACTGTCACTGTCTTGTGAATGAAGCAAGTATAGATAGCACTGACTACTAATGTCACAATATCTACTGCACCGTGAATGTAAAACTCAAAAATTGAGTTTCAAAAGTAAAACTATACCTACAAACCTCCTTTGTCACATAAGAAATATCATTTTCAATCTGAAACCATGCATAATACTATCAAAAAAATGAAAGGCATTGTCACCATGGACTGAGACAAGAAAATTGTCACTGCTATATATACATCATTGTCACCTACTACCTATCAAAGATAAGTATGATAAAAGGAAGAGGTGCTATCATTGCAACATAGAGTTTATAACAAAAAAAATCATTGTCCTCACAACAAAACTATCATGAACACTTGTCTACTTTCCTTATTGACCCACTATACTACTATACTATTCTTTCCACTATTGTCATGATCTCACTCTGCTCCACTCAGCAAAGGCTATCCTAGAACAAGGCTAGTCTTAACACACATTTAACTTTCTCTAGGGGCTATAGGACAAACACTAACCCGCTCCCCCTTACTCCATGCTACCTTTTATGCATTTTGGGATATTCCTTGTGCAATATGCACAAGATTAGGGCTTTCTCCCTTTTGCTCATGTCTTCTTCTCCAAACCTTCTTGAAGATCATTTTTTCTTCTTTGTGCAATATGCACAAGATTAAAGCTTTCTTCCTTTTTCTCATGTCTTCTTCTCCAAACCTTCAAACATCATTGTTTCTTCTTGCTCAAAGTATCTTCTTGCTTAGATGATTTCAATAATTTGCTTCTACAAAACTTGGCTTTATATCCAAAACCATTACATCTATAGCACATGATCAAGGGTCGATAACTTCTCATGAATCTTACATCATCATTTAGAACTTGTCTACCACAATCTCTTGCAATGTGACCAAGATGGTTACATCTAAAATATGTGACATTATTCTTTCTATATGACAACTTATTAGAGCTCTTTTGCCAATCATTTTTTCTTACATACTTCCAACATTCTAATGCTTTATGAGCAAAGTTATGATAGTAATAACAATAACCAGGAAAGTGTGAATAGTAGTACCTTCTAGATTGACATTATTTGGTAGGTGGAGATCTTGAGGACCTATTTGTCCTTCTTCCTTCATCCTTAGGAACAGCAGCATGATAACTTAAATTTATCTTCTTCCTAGTTACATTTCTAACTTTAGAGGTCTATCATTCTTCATATCCTAGGCCTGTAGTATCCCTATGACCCTTTTGTTTACCCAACATGTCATACAATTTGCTAGTGATGTCCTCAAACTTCTATTTTTTCTCAAAATAAACCTTGAGACCTTTAAAATCTTTCCTTAGATTGACTATTTCTACCTCTAATTTTAGACATTCCATTGTTTTCACTTCAAGGTTAGATTTTGTCACATCCACTATTCTTTTGGCCTCTTCCAACTACAATTTTAGATCTACAATAAGTTTATCAAATTCTTCATCTTGTACCCTTAATCTAGAATTTTCCTCTTCAAATTTTTCAATTACATTGTAGGCAAAGAATAGTTCTTTTTCAAGATCCACTCCTTCATGTTCTTCTAGATCAGATTGGACTTCAGTTTCCTCATACACCAAGTTGTCCTCTAATTTTTTTCTTAATTAAAATTAAGAATCATTTCTATCAACTGATTTTACAACTCCATTTGCATTTGGTAAAGATTGTACCTTTTGATCAGTAAGTAGCTTAACATTTATTCTTTCCTTGTTCCTTCTACTTTTTCCCATTGTATTCCACTTCCAGAATCTACCCTGGCCAGTTAGACTCTTACAAGGAACCCTGTTCTGATACCAATTGTTGGAATACTCACTATCACTGTGATGTAGGAGCATCTAGCAGTGTAAGGGCAATCTTGCATCACCCAAAAAGAAGTTAATTCAAAATAATTGTAGTTGTTTTCATTTATTTCCATAATTAGTGTTTCTGGTTCTATAATATCTAGAATAATAATGTAGGACTTTCAGTTTTTCTAAAACTGCTAAAAATAGTGACCTACCTATTTTGGAAAGTGTACCTGCTATTTTTAGAAAGTTTGCATTTGGGCACATAATGAAACAAAAACTTCCAAAAAGTTACATAACAGAAATATAAGACCTTTGGCAAAGGAATCAGGCAAAGATCATTTGTGAGCTAAAAGATATTAAAGTTTTTGTTTTCTGAAAAGCCCCTGAAAATTTCTAGAACGAGATATGAGGCACGAAAACTTCTTATAACATCCTGAAATTTTGACAAAAATCTATTTATGAATTTTCAACATGATAGTTCACATCACAAAATTTTCGGCACTTAAAACGGTTCGTTAATCAGACACCCGGATCAAAAGTTATGCTTCCTGGAAGTTGACCTACTTTTGGAGGGAGTTGCAAATTTCAAAATTTAGCTGGAGGCTGCCAAAAAGTGCTATTTATGACTATTTTGGGAACTCTGGGTGGTAGTACAGTTAAGGGGGCCAGTGTAGAGTCAAGAATAGGTGGAAAATAGAAACCCTAACTGATTTGGGGTTACAGAAGGCTGAAGATTCTAGAGTCTTGAGGTTGGGAAAGTTGTAATGTGTTGCAGCCAGTAGAGGATTCATCCTCTGATTGTAATTGAGCTGTTGTAATGTAATGAGTTGCCCAGTTCAATAAAAGAAAGTTCTATTTGCTATGTTCAATATCTATTATTGTGTGTTTTGTGATTTACCCCCTTCATCAAGTGGTATTAGAGCAAGGGTTCTTGAGTGTGTAGATAGATCACCGACCGTGAGGTAGTTTGCACTATGACCTGAGGTTGTGGGTTTGCTGTGGAGACCAAGATGCCTCCATGAAGAAATTGTATTAGGAGGAATACTTTGATGGAAGAGCATTTTAGAGCCCTATAAAGGCAAATTGATGCATTGCAAGAGGAGCTACGAAGAGGGTTTGAGCCGAGGATGAGAGAAGAAAGTGAAGATGAAGCTAAAGAAGAGCTATTTGAGGAAGAACAAGAAGTTGCCAGAGATCCTGTAGAAGTTAGGTTGTTGAGGGCCATTTCAAAGATCGGAAAGAGGCCTAGGATCAAAGTTTCTACATATTCTGGAGATTTGAATCCAGAACAACTTATTGATTGGATCAATGACATGGAGGAGTATTTTGAGTATGAAGATGTGGAGGACCCAGATCGGGTTAAGTTTGCAAAAATAAAGTTGAAGGGCCACGCCAATATTGGTGGAAGGAGGTCCAATTAGAGAGGAATAGAAGAGGAAAATGAAAGATCACTAGATGGGATTGGATGGTGTAGAAACTAAAGAAGCAGTTCATTCCTATGGACTATGAGATGAAGTTGCTAACGAAGCTGCAAGGACTAAAGCAAGGTAACAAGTCTGTTAAGGAGTATACATAAGAGTTTTATAAAATTACTATTAGGATAGGCCATGCAGAGCCCAATAAGGAGAAGGTAGCCCATTACATTAATGGGTTGAGGCTGAGTATTCAAGAGGAGTTGAGCCTGGTCAGAATGACCACCATAGAAGATGCGTACCAGTTTTCCCTAAAGGTGGAAGAGAAGTTGAACAAAAGATTTGATAGCAAGCAAAGGGGAAGAGGTCAAGGTGGAAGGACTAGTGGAAGACCCTATGGAGGCTGTAATGAAGATCAAAAGAAAAGTGAAGAAGTAGGCACCAGTCAAAATTAAAGAGGGGATAACACCTACCGTCCTCATGACGAGAACAATGGTGAGCAAAGAGGAAGAGGAAGAGGTAGACTTGGGCAAGGACCTAGAAGAGGAGGTTTCAGAGGAACTTGTTTCCAATGTGGAGAAGAAGGGCATCGAGCATATGAGTGTCCGCAACATCAAGGAAGGACAAATAGAAGACCTAAAGGTAATGCATGAGTTGCACATGTAGATGAAGATGCACATTCTAAGCATTCTGAAGATCCTGAAAGGGGAGAAACCCTAGTTGTCAGAAAAACCTTGCTAAATGAGGAGAAAGAACCCAATCAGAGGAAGGGTTTATTCTACACAAGGTGCAAATGTGAAGGTAAGTGTTGTGATTTTATTACTGACAGTGGATGCACTGATAATCTTGTTTCAGAGGAGATGGTTGAAAAGTTGAAGTTGATAAGAAGAAAGCATCCGCATCCATATCGGATTGCATGGTTGCAGAAGGACCATAGAGCTTTGGTCAATGAGTAGTTTTTAGTGAAGTTCAAGATTGGTGACTACCATGATGAGGTGTTATGTGATATCATACCGATGGATGCATGTCATATGCTGTTGGGGAGGCCGTGGTAGTATGATAGGAGCATTGTCCATGATGGCCGTGCAAACACATATTCCCTAACAAAGGATAGAGTTCGTCATAAGTTGAAGCCCTTGAAGGAGGTGGAAGAAAATGTATGTAGTACTGCCAGAATTTGCTTGGTAGATGGTAGAAAATTTTTGGAGGGTATGAAGCATTAGCATTATTGATTTGCATTGATTCCTAAGATTAGTCAGGAGAACTGTGAAGATGTACCAACAGATGTTTTAGATATGTTGGAAGAGTTCCAGGACATTATCTCTGATAATGTACCAGAAGGTTTACCACCAGTAAGGAAGATAAGTTGTTAAATGGATTTGATACTAGGAGCCAGTTTGCCAAACAAGTTCAGGAGTTGTTGAGGAAGGGATTGATAAGGGAGAGCATAAGTCCATGTACAGTACCTGCAGTACTAGCACCAAAAAAGGATGGAGAATGGAGGATGTGTAAAGATTCTCAAGCCATCAATAAGATAATGATCAAGTATAGATTTCCATTGCCAAGAATGGATGACATCATGGATTGTTTGAGTGGAGCCAAGTACTTCACGAAAATTGACCTAAAGAGTGGATATCACCAGATCCGTATCAGAGAAGGAGATGAATGGAAGACAACTTTCAAGACAAAGGAAGGTTTGTATGAATGGTTAGTCATGCCATTTGGGCTAACCAATGCACTAAGCACATTCATGCGGCTCATGAACGAGGTACTGAAAGAATTTTTGGGAAGTTTTATTATTGTTTATTTGGATGATATTTTGATTTTCAATAAGACTTGGGATGAGCATCTGATGCATATCAGAAGAGTTCTAGAGAAGCTGACGGAAGAGAAGTTGCTGATTAATTTGAAGAAATGTAATTTTACAAAGAAGGAGATGGTATACTTGGGATTTGTTGTCTCAGAGGAAGGTCTTAAGATGGAACCAGAAAAAGTAAGGGTTATCATTGAATGGCCTACACCAAGGAGTGCCACGAAGGTAGGATCTTTTCATGGTTTGGCAAGTTTTTATAGAAAGTTTATCAGGAATTTTAGTAGCATTTGTGCACCCCTAACTGAGACAATGAGAGGGGATAGAAAAGAGTTTAGATGGACTAAAAGAGTAGACAAGAGCTTTGATACATTGAAACAGAAAGTCGTAGAACAATCTATTTTAGCACTTCCATATTTTAATAAGGTATTTCAGGTAGATTGTGATGCTAGTGGTAGTGGCATAGGAGTTGTTTTGAGCCAAGAAGGTAAGCCCATTGCCTATTTTAGTGAGAAGCTTAATGATGCCAAGAAAAAGTATTCCATTTATGATTAGGAGTTTTATGCAATAGTTTAGGCTTTGAAGAAATGGAGACATTATTTGTTGCCAAAAGAGTTTGTTTTATATACTGATCATCAGGTTTTGCAGTATCTTAATAGTCAAGGAAAGTTAAATAAAAGGCACTTAAAATGGGTTGATTTTTTGAAGAGCTATAGTTTTGTTTTGAAGCACAGGAGTGGGAAGTCCAACAGAGTTGCAGATGCCTTGAGCATAAGGCAAAATTTGTTGACAAAAATGAAGATAGAGGTTGTTGGGATCGATGAGCTCAAAACTTTGTATCTTGAAGATCCAGATTTTGTAGAGGCTTGGAAAGCTTGTTTGGAACCTATTACTTTGGACAGGACAAAATGGTTGGATTTCATAATCCAAGATGGCATGTTGTTTAGAGGAAGCCAATTGTGCATTCTGAGGAGTTCCATGAGAGAGAACCTAATTAAGGAGAAGCATAGTGGGGGATTAGCTGGACACTTTGGTCAAGATAAGGCCATTGCCATTGTCGGTGAAAATTATTATTGGCCACAGTTGCAACAGGATGTGAAGAAATTTGTGCAGAGTTGCAGAGTGTGTCAGATGACAAAAGGAACAAGTCAAAATATAGGGTTGTATCAACCATTACCTGTACCGGAGAAGCCATGGGATGATATTAGTATGGATTTTGTTCTTGGTTTACCAAGGACACAGAGAGGACATGATTCTTTTTTTGTGGTGGTGGACAGATTCTCAAAAATGGCACATTTTATTCCTTGTAAGAAGATTAATGATGTTGTTCATATTGCAGAGTTATTTTTCAGGGAAGTGGTGAGACTACATGGTCTACCAAAGAGCATAGTTTCAAACTGAGATACTAAGTTTGTTGGTTATTTCTGGAGGACATTGTGGAAGAAGTTGAAGACAGACTTGAAGTTCAATTCTGCACACCATCCACAGACTGATGGACAGACTAAAGTGGTGAATAGGAGTTTGGGTAACCTGCTACGATGCTTAATAGGAGATAAGCCCAAGGGATGGGATTTGATTTTACCACAGGCAAAATTTGCTTATAACAATTCTGTCAATAGAAGTACTCGTAAATCACCATTCCAGATTGTATATGGCAATAGCCCAAGAAATGCTTCTGAGTTAAGGAAGCTGGACAATGGAGAAAAGACAAGTGCTGAAGCTAAAGACTTTGCAGAACATCTGAAGAATTTGTATGAAGAGGTGAGAAAGCACATTAATAAAATGAATATTCAGTACAAGGCTAAGGCAGATTAGAAGAGGAGATATAAGGAATTCCAGGTAGGAGATGAAGTCATGGTTCACTTGAGAAAAGAAAGGTTCCCAATTGGAACATACAATAAGTTGAAAATGAAGAAATTTGGACCATGCAGAATCCCAAAGAAGCATGATTCAGGAAATGCATGAGGTAGAGCTGCCAAGTGGGATCAATATTTCTCCTATTTTCAACATTGCTGATTTATCAGAATATCATGAAGGTGGAACAGAGGATGGACCAACAGAAGTGCAGTGGAGTATTCCAGCATCTACTTCAATGGAGGAGATAGAAGAGATCTTGGATAGCCGTGTGGGAAGAAGTACTCAGAACAAGCAATATGAAGAATATCTGGTAAAATGGAAAGGAAGGCCTATTGAAGATTCTTCTTGGTTGTCTAAGGCAGAGGTTGACCATTTGGGTTTTCCTCACACAAACATCTGAGACGTGACAGGGTCACTTCTCAAATTACCCTAGGTGTCTGATGCAGGAGCATCTAGTGGTGTAAGGGCAATCTTGCATCACCCAAAAAGAAGTTAATTCAAAATCATTGTAGTTGTTTTCATTTATTTCCATAATTAGTGTTTCTAGTTCCATAATATCCAGAATAATAATGTAGGACTTTCAATTTTTCCAAAACTACTAAAAATAGTGACCTGCCTATTTTGGAAAGTGTGCCTGCTATTTTTAGAAAGTTTGGATTTGGGCACATAATGAAGCAAAAACTTCTAGAAAGTTACATAATGGAAATATAAGACCTTTGGCAAAGGAATCAGGCAAAGATCATTTGTGAGCTAAAAGATATTAAAGTTTTTGTTTTTCGAAAAGCCCCTAAAAATTTTTAGAATGAGATATGAGGCACTAAAACTTCCCATAACGTCCCAAAAAGTTGACATAAATCTATTTTTGAATTTCTGGCATGATAGTTCACATCATGAGCTTTCTAGTGCTTAAAATAGTTCGTCAATCGAATACCTGGATCAAAAGTTATGCTTCCCGGAAGTTGACCTACTTTTGGAGGGAGTTGCAAATTTTAAAATGTAGCTGGAGGCTGCCAAAAAGTGTTATTTATGACTATTTTGGGAACCCTGGGTGGTAGTACAGTTAAGGGGGCCAGTGTAGAGTCAAGAATAGGTGGAAAACAGAAACCCTAGCTGATTTGGGGTTACAGAAGGCTGACGATTCTAGAGTCTTGAGGTTGGGAAAGTTGTAATGTGTTGCAGCTAGTAGAGGATTCATCCTCTGATTGTAATTGAGCTTCTATAATGTAATGAGTTGCCCAGTTCAATAAAAGAAAGTTCTATTTATTGTGTTCAATATCTATTATTGTGTGTTTTGTGATTTACCCCCTTCATCACACTGAGAGGGGGGGTGAATTAGTGATATACAGAAACTTATTCAATAATCTTAAAGATACATCAAATCAAATGAAGAACATGAACAACATCAAGTTAAATAGGTAAACATGACACCAGATTTACGTGGAAACCTAATGAGGGTAAAAAACACTAAGATTTGCTTGAGTCTACTACTCAAATCTAACCTCAAAAAGAAAGATGATTACAATTGTTTTAGAAACACCCACTTCTAGGTACAAAGGATACCTAGCACTGTTTATAAACCCTCAAACTTCCAGGTATAGTGCACACCTACTTAGTACAATACCACCTCAAAACATCAATCACAAAGAGGCACCAACCTCAAACCCCTGAAACCCATACACCATAAACACCTTGGAACAAACAAAAGAATGTGCAAAAAAATGATTCTTATGCAATCTGATTTGCACCAATGAACAACAACCAATATTCTCTACAAAACAACCTTCAATAAACTAACTTCACTCACACCTTTGATCAGCAAAATATCTCTATCTCTGCATCATGATCTCTATTCACATCCCATGTATATGCATTTAAAACTATAAGAAAATTATACAATGTAAAGAAAATTATATTCTCTATGTGTTCTCTCCTAGATGACACAAGAGGTTGACTCTTCAATACAATACCCGACTTCTCTTTCATATACAAATATCAATCATGAACAAGACATAAACTATCAAGAACTTGTGAAGCCTTTACATACTTATTCTACTACAACCATCAAATTTTGCTTCCATTTCTCAACAAGACATTAGAATCAAACTTCAAATGCTTTTGATCTCCTATGCAAAGTACAAAAATACAAATACAGTCTAGCAAAAATATGAAAATGCTTCTTCAAGATATAGTGTTAAAACCATTTAAGTAGATGAACATATAGCATTTCTTCAAGTCTCAACACAAAAGTATCCACAATGCACTTACGAACACCTCATATGCAAATGTTGACTCAAAATTATACTTCTTGTTTTGATTCATAACTATGCATAATGCAGTCGTATGCCCTGTACCCTCTTGTTCATCATACTATCATGGTTTGATCATTTTCTTACACCATCTCATACACTTGATAATACTTCATGTTAAAATCTCAAAATTTACTCTGTCAAAATAATATATGAAAACCTTATGAAACATATTATATGCACTCACTCATACATCCAAAATAATACTGACCTCTCTGTTTTTCACAGATAATCTTCTCAACTCTGTATATGCTACCGATTATTAACTTCAACAAAAATCATATATATAATGTGTAATCCCTCAATTCATCATAGTACCCTCTAAGAGAAAAACTCAAGTCTCATAAAAAACTAAAAATAAAATCCATCTCATTTTGTTCTCCAAAATAGTTAGCATAAGCGGTTAACAAACTGATTTACAAAGGATATGTTTAAATGAACATCAAACATTAAGCTTAGCAAAAATCCATTAGGGTTTAAAAACTATTTAAATTATGACCTTTGATTTCTTTGTTCACAAGATTGAATAATTGAATATTAGCCTTTGATTTTGACTTTGCCACCCATATCACATAACATACCAGTTGCCAAAGAGGATGGGGCCAGTTTATAAATATTGTTAACCCCTCAAACTTGTCACTTAGGTGTCTTATTACTTGATATAACAAGTTAACTTAAAAACATAAGAAAAGAAGCTCTTTGATGATGACGGGTGTAAAAGGTATGACTTAGGTTTTAGGGAAAAGGGAAGACTAGGGTGTTTAGGAGTTAAATGACAATAGAACCCTAAACATGATAAAACCTAAATGTTTAGAACCACAAGAAGAAAAAAAAAAGGTTATCTGAGACAAAGATTAAACAGAGAGTGTAACACAAATAAAACTTACCAAACTAGGTCTTTAAAGATAATACACTTAGGGTTTAGAACATAACTAATAACTTTAACTTAAAAACCCTAACTAGTTTGGAATGTTTAAACCTTTGCAGATGTGATATGAACACTACGACTATGACATCCTTTGATCTTAGTTCCCATAACATGATGATCAATACAAGATGAATGATGAAGCTTCAAAAACTTCCAACCCAGATAAAGATGATGAAACTTCCAAAACTTCCAACCCAGATAAAGATGCTTAGCATAAACAACAACCACATCTCTTCAATCAACATCAAGCCATCATAAGTGATCTGAATGACCTTGTTATAAACTCTATGAGCTCCTCTCATGGAACTCAACTCTACCTCTTCAAGGCAACTCAACTTCGTCAAATCAAGTCACCAAGATCCTGATGTGAATCACATAAACATGAAGCCTCTGAATAAATACATAAACCTTCTTGAACCAATAAGTATAACAAACACCATAACATGAACATCATCACTATGGTCCTGAGATCTTGAAGCATTTGAAGCATCAACACATGAACCAACCACCAACAATATCCTCTTTTGACATCAATGACAAAACATATAATTAGATTATGTTATGGATATTTTGTATGCCTTGAAGTGTTAATTGAGGTGATGGACTACTAAATTAAGAACTAATCCATTTAAAGTTCTTTGATTACACATTGATGCCAGTATAATTACCATAAATAACTTTCTTAAGGCATATGTAGCAATTGGTTGGATAGTCATGATAGATGTGTAATGCAATAAATGTCAGCATGGTGTGATTATGACATGGAGTGTTTTGATGTATGGATTATGATGTTATGTTGATGTGATGGTTATGTTGTGATTATATATTATGAGGTGTAACATGCAAAGGTACATAATGAAATAGTTAGCAATCTCACTTGCAACCTTCTAAGGGATTTACTAGGATATCAATTTCACTGCATTTCTTTGACATGTTTAGTGGATGAGGTGGATATTTAGAGGTACACAATGAAATAGTTAGCAAGCTCACTTGAAACCTTCCAAGGGATATACTAGAAAATCAATTCCATTATCTTTCTCTGACATGTACACTTGTGTTGTATGGATGTATTTGATTTATGGATTATGCCAGTGTTATGATTATAAGTTTATGTGGTTAGGCCTTAGATGTAGGCAATGAAATAAATCTCACTTTCTTCTATTGGTTTCCAAAATAGTTACAACCCAAAACTCTAAAACATTCCTAAATCACCTAGGCCAGGGATTGTTGTCAAGGTGATAGGAAGAGGTTTATCAACAAGTTGAGGGGGATTTTGGCTAATTACAAGAGTGGGTATACTCCTCTACACTTCAAGCTTAGCTAGACCTAGGAGGGATATTGCTAGAGGCGTGAAATAAAATCCAAATGAAAAACACAACCATACCCAATGTACACTTGACCCCAAGAGTTATCACTAGGTCAAGACAAACTAGTTGTATAGGCCTTTATATAGATGACTCAACTGTGTAAATGTACATGCATAGGAAAGATGGTCTTTTCCCCTAAACCATAGTTGAAAGATTTGTTTGATTTTCAAAGAGTTTTTGATCCCTCTCCAATATGGACTAGTGCCTATGATGCAGAGTGGCACAAAGGAAGCAACTAGGTTCACTCTTCTATGTCCACTCACCCACTTCACCACTTCATCCAACTAAGGTCACACCCATGGGGCAAATTAAGGATTTGTTATCCAGGCTGTTATCCAATCCTCAAGACTCCTTCCACACCTTAAGATAGGTCTACAAACACCTTCACCATAGTTGGTTTGATCCCCAACTTCTCACAACTCTCCAACCCTTACTTGGCCTAGTGAGGCTACTAGCCCTCCTAATCCGGTTTTCACTACACAACTTGACAAACCCTTAAGGGTCAGGCAAATAAATGGTGGATTCAAATACCCTTTTGGGAACTCCAATAGACCTCCAAGCCTCCAGTTCCAACTCTACTACAGCAACTCAACACACCCACTAGGTCTCTAGGCCTAATTGATCAGGTTAGGTCTAGGTTACAAAGCAAGTGGTCTAAATTGGGATCATAAACTTGGATCACTTCCACAACATCCAAGCATCCCAAAAACCACCATCCATTCATCCACCCTATCAGATTTTGTCACTTACATCACCAAATTGCACAATTCTGGTCAAATACATAGGGATATTTGACCTAGGGCATCACTCCAAAAGTTGAGGACTGTCCTTCCCAACAAAATGCTTTTGGAATCATAAAATATACATCCCTAGCCTGCATCTCACTGAGTGGCATGAAGTTTCATCAGTTAGAATGCATTCTAGGGCTAAATTTGTATGGCAGACCCTAGGAATGAGGGTTTCAGACCAATTTGAATTCAAAATTCAATATCTTCCTACTGAGATCACTTCAAAACTTAAAAATTGATGCATTAAAATCCTAATTCAAACTAGTTTCAGAAAAACCACATCGATCCAATTGGTCAATCCGTACAGCCGTACACCAACAGGAATTCTTGGGGAATATAGTAACTTTTATTGATTTTTGTGCCCAGATCTTCGTACAGAATCTTCTCTTTCTCACTGGAGTAAGAGGACAACAATATAAACTGATCCAAGTCGGTAGGTAACTTCCAAAAATAGTTTCAACTATCAAAAGTAAGTTGCCTTCGACCAAATGTGTCATGACAACATTGACAACATTTGACAACTATGGCATTTTGCATTAACACAAAGATCCCGATTGGTTCAACTTGTCCAATGGAACCCAAACAACCACCATACTCTCTAAAACATGCCAAAACACCAAAACTACCAAATAGACTCAAAAAACCATCATTAGACCTATTAGGCCTAAGTGACACAACTAGGATCCAAATGGACTAAGAATGATTTGAGGTTTATATGGTTACCCCAAACCTCTTGACCATACAAAATGGACCTTACAACCATGGCTAGAAAGCCTTATTACAAAACACACTGAACAAGAACCTCAACTTATCAAAATGCTCTTAGGTGCCTTGCACCATACAGCCCCTGTCAAACAAAACTCAAGTCTCTTGAGTTGGGAATGTTGTCAAATGTAAATCCTGTCTTCTCAATGGCTTCTCTACTCATCCAAGTGGCATCTTCCTAAGGCTTATTGAGCCACTTCACCAAATACTCATAATAGGTGTGCCTCCTAGTCTGTTTAGCAATTCATTGATCCAAAATACATTCAATCTAATCAGGAGATGAAGGAATCAAGTCCTGAAGTGTCTAATCAATTTGTTCCTCTACAACAGCTGTCTGAGGATCAGATCCCTTATAGGGATAGAGGTTTGATACATTGAAGATTGGTGATAAAGCAATACCATTTGGTAGCCTAACTTTGTAGGCATTTTCTCCACATTTCCTTAGCACTTCACAAGGCCCAATCTTCTTCATAATCAATTTAGTGTATTTACCTGCAGGGAGTCTCTCCCTTTTAAGATGTACCATGACCAAATCCCCTTCCTTGAACTGAAGATCCCTTCTCTTTCTGTCAGCAGTTTGTTTGTACTTTTTAGAGGTAGATTGTAATTTCTCCTTTACTTGCTCATGGATATCTCTCATCACTTGGACAAAATCTTTAGCCAATGTGATGTAGAGGTAAACGCAACGGGAGCTTACTAACAGGAAGGAGGAGCCAATAATACAAATAGCATGATAAAAATCCCTATCGGCTCAGCATCATCATCATATTTCCTACAAACACCAACAGCATCATCATATTTCGGATGAGCAGAATTATCCTCCTGCCGACTACTGTTCACCTCCTCCGCCTGTCGCCTATCATCATCATCATGATACTTAACGAGCGCAAACATCCTCCTGTTGCACTGTTCATCGGGCGCCAAACTCTATCGGCATCATCATGATATGCAACACCACCTTCGTCAGCAGGATATCAAATATCCAGTTGCTCCAAATATCCTGATGACGACAACTTCAGCACCTTCCCTTCGATGCCCCGATAGCTGACGATACAAGCAACAGCATCATGATATGATTTACCTGGTTCGATTGAAACATCTTGATGATGTTAACCCAACTTTCTGCCGAGGACCTACGCTGATACCTAAACACTTAGCGACAGCAGGATAAACTTGCATAGGGTGATATCTCAATATCCTGATGACGATGACGTCATATCCTGATGACGATGACGTCACACAATATCCTGATGACCTCTTCAACACTTAGCCAAAAAAAATGGACTTTCACTCCCGCATCCGATAGCGATATGCGGATGATGGGCACACCCGAGAGATGATCCTGACGGTGATATATACACTGAGTATATATCCGACTTATAACATCCTGATGCACTTGCAACATGCAAACTTCATCAGCTTCACGACCCGATCCTGATGGCGGAGTATTCGCAGATGACGATGCAGCTCGTTCCGACTGGAAACGCACATGCAGACTCCTGTATATCCGTCCGCTGCATGCAAACACTCAGAACCGCACAATTTCACAAAGACAATAAGATGATCGGGCCGGATCACCTTCAAACCAAAATTTAACAGCTTATCTTTCTAGACCTAGCACATGAGGATGCTAGGCTGATTCACAGCATGCTACCAATCGATCTCTTGAACAGTGCAATGCATAAACAGAAAACAAAAATGCAAACTAAGCTATAATACAGGACCATTCCACCGATTCGCAGGATCAACCGATGGAAGGGTTGAAAGTATCCATTAACTTGTAAACAGAATGGAAATCAAAACAAATACAGCTGATAAACCAGATAATGCAACTTGATGAGATCTTATTCAAATGAAACTCAAATGTCCTGTTTCTACAATACTGTCAAACAACAGTGCTTCTCAATCTCTGGACTGTTCTCCTGAACCTCAACACAACACCATAACATAACACAACTAACATAACATCTATCAAATATGCTAAACCCTAACAGATCGAAGGTATATATAGCAATATCCTGCGAGTACTACCGACTCACTTCCCAGCGGCTGGGAGCTTCCAAGCGGCTGGGAGAAGGACAGCTCAGACTACCTGATCACGATCTCTAACTACCTACACATACTCCTAGGCTGAACTAATACATAGCATCGGTCCAATGGACCTTATTACATGATGAAGTCAAACATACTAAAAATAGACTAATGTCCTGTCATCATGTGGACAATTAACCTATATCCTGATCATGTACGGGTGCTCCTGCACCACAATGCACTGCTCTTCTCCAATCCTCTAACCTCTCTGAGTTCCAAAATACCCCTTGGGTGAGTGCCATAAACTATTTGAAAAGGTGACATGCTGGTACTCCTGTTCACAGTGTCATTGTAGGAGTATTCTACCTAAGCCAAAACTGAATCCCAACTAGTACCTTGCTCCTTAGTTAGGCATCTTAGAAGGTTACCAAGTGACCTGTTAATCACCTCAGTCTGACCATCAGACTAAGGATGATAGGCTGATGATAATGACAAATTTGCACCTAGTCTTTTCCAAAGTGTCCTATAAACTTGGGGTCTCTATCAGAGATTATTGACAAAGGCAAACCATGTAATCTAACTATTTCTTTGAAGAAAAGACCAGCAATATGTGAGGCATCATGTGTGGTTTTACATGGAATGAAATGAGCCATTTTAGAGAACCTATCAACAACCACAAAGATGCTATCATGTCCATTCTTGGTCCTAGGCAAACCAAGTACAAAATCCATGCTTATGGAATCCCAAGGCTTTGAAGGGATAGGTAGTGGAGTGTATAGACCTGCATTTGATGTATGCCCCTTGGCTCTTTGGCAAATTTGACAAGTTTCTACAAACTTTCTTACATCAGTTGGTAACTTTGGCCAATAGTAGTATCTTCTAACCAAGTCTAGGGTCTTATCAATGCCAAAGTGGCCTGCCATGCTGCCACAATGCTTCTCCTTAATGATGTTCTCTTGAAAAGGAATCCATCTTGTATCAGAAAATCACAAAAATCAGTATTATACCTACCTGTCATGGCTTTGCAAGCTTGGTAAGGTTCCATGAAGTTTTCATCTTCTTCATACTGATCTTTAATGGCATGTATACCTGTACTCTCCAACTGAATGGTTTGAACAACAAGATTCCTCCAGCTTAAGGCATCAGCTACCTTATTGGCCACTCCCTTCTTGTGCTTAATTGAGAAAGTATATGCTTGGAGGTACTCCATCCACTAGATATGCATGTGGTTTAACTTCTCCTGCATGTTCAAGAAGCTCAAAGCATGGTTATTAGTAAAAACAATAAACTCCTTGGGTAACAAATAGTGTCTCCACTTTCTCAATGATTGGACCATTGCATATAATTCTAGATCATAGGTAGAATAGTTTTGTTTTGCTTCATTTAAATTCTCACTAAAGAAGGCTACAGGCCTCCCATCTTGACTTAGGACTCCCCCAACAACCCTCTTACTTGCATCACACTCAACAACAAAGACCTTATCAAAATCAGGCAGTACAAGTACCAGTTGTTCTGATATTTTCTTCTTTAACAGTTCAAAGGATTGATTGGCCTCATTTGTCCACACAAATACACATTTCTTGCCCCCTTTTATAGTGTCAACCAATGGAGCACAAATAGCACTAAACCCTCTAATGAACTTCCTATAAAAACTGCATAAACTATGGAAACTTCTTACCTCAGAGGCTGTAGTAGGTGTGGGCCAATTAAGAATGGCTTCCACCTTGCTTGGATCCATCTTGAGGTTGCCCTTAGAGATGACAAACCCCAAGAATATCAATTCTTCTTGTAGGAAGACACATTTGTCAAGGTTAATTCTCAACTTCTCCTCTTGAAGCCTCCTAAGAACTTGATGGATATGTCTTATGTGATCATCCTTGCTGTCACTAAAAACCAATATATCATCCAAATATACAACAATGAACTTATTAAGGAAAGGTTTTAGCACCTCATTCATCAACCTCATTAAGGTGCTTGGTGCATTTGATAAGCCAAAAGGCATCACAACCCATTCAAATAGCCCTTCATTGGTTTTGAAGGCAGTTTTCCACTCATCCCCCTCCCTTATCCTAATTTGGTGATAACCACTTTTCAGATCCATCTTGGTAAAATATTTAGCCCTACCCAAGCAATCCATTAAATCTTCTATCCTAGGCATTGGAAATCTATACCTGATAGTAATCTTGTTGATGGCCCTGGAATCAGTGCATAGTCTCCATGTGCCTTCCTTCTTTGGTGCAAGTACTGCAGGTACTACACATGGGCTAATACTCCTCCTTATAAGCCCTCTATCCAACAAGTCTTGGATTTGTCTTGCCACTTCTGCATTTTGCTCTGGGATCAGCTTGTAGGCTACTTGATTTGGTAGGGTGGATCCAGGGATAAGATCAATGCAATGGCTAATCTCCCTCTTTGGTGGAAGGGCATCCTTACTTTCATCTGCTATCACATCATGGAACTTCTCAAATAGTTCCTCCACTTCTTTTGGTCCAATCCTCCTAAGAGGCTACTATACTTTGATCTTCTTAGGATTTGCATCCTTGGGCTTCACTGTAAAACATGGCACCTTCTCGTCCTTGAGGTTAGCTAAAAACTCCTTTTCACCTACCAACATAACTGAACTAGGAATGATCTTTTCCTTGCAGTCATCAATCAAAGGGGTCATTGTGAAATTTTCACCATTTTTAGACAAATGAATCAAATTTTGCTTACCATCATGTTGCCAAGGCCTTCCAAGAAGAAGATGGCATGCATCCATATCTACTATCTCACAAAGGATCCTATCACAATATTCACCTATCTTAAATTCAACCCAACATTGTTCTTTCACCACAATTTGTTGGTCCTTGGTTAACTAAAAGACCCTATAGGGGTTAGGATGAGGTATCGTTTGCAATCCTAATTTATTCACCATGTCATTAGAAGCTAAATTCTCAGAAGAACTTGAATCAACAATTACCCTGCAAACTTTCCCTTTCACCTTGCAAGTGGTTCTAAACAGATTGTTCCTTTGGGGTTGCTCCTTGGTGGAAGGCATGATGAGAGACCAGTTGAACATGATGCATTCTCCACTCTCTAGTGCTGCAGGCTTGGAAGAGGCAGTTTGATAGGAGGTGGTGCTTTGATAGTCATCCTCTTGAAGGAGCTACACCCTCCTATCTTTTTGGTTTGCAGAATTATTCCCCATCTTCTCTGGGCATCTAAAGGACTGATGTCCTATTTGATTGCAGGAAAAGCACCTTCCTGTGAACACATTGGAACCCCTGCCTCCACTTCTTCCTCTACCATTACCTCTCCCTCTAAACTGGCCCTTATTAGCACTATCTCTGTTAGCCTCCACTTGACTGCCTTCTTGTGATCTGCCATCTTGGGGTCTAGAAAAGTTGTCCCTGTTCTGAAACCTGTCTCTGCCTCTGAAATTCATATTGCCTCTACCCCTACTATTTGAATTACCTTTCCTTCTTTGTTTGTTCTCAATCCTCAATGCCATTTGAAAACATTTATGCACTGTCTCAGGGTTAAAGAGACTTAGTTCGTCTTGAATGGAGAACTTAAGACCATTTAGATACCTTGCAAGCTTTTGCTTTTCATTCTCAGGCATTTTGGCTTTCAAGGTCATCTTGTGAAACTCCTCAGTGTAGGTGCTCACATCCATGTCCTTCTGTCTCAAGTTTTGCAACTTTTTGTGCAAGTTGACTTTGTAATCTTCAAGAACAAATTATTTCTTTATTTCAAGCACCATCTTCCTCCATGTAGTGATAGGGTTCCTATCATCCTCTACCCTCTCATTTTGAATGAAGTTCCACCAACTCAAGGCTGGCCCTTTCATTCTAGATTTGGCAATCCTCACCTTCTGATTTTCTGCCACTTCCTCACACACAAAATAGTTCTCCATTGCCTCTATCCAATCAAGGCACTCCTCTGGGTTCATCTTGCCAGGAAACATAGGTAAATCCACCTTACTGTCCTTCCTACTCAACTTTCCAAGTGCATCTAGGAATTATTTTTCTGACATGCCTCCTTGTGGCTCTTCCATGGGCACTCCTTTTTCTTCATCTTGATCCTCTTCATCTGAATCTAAGATGACCTCTGGTTTCTTCTTCTTATCCTTATCCTTCTTCAACTTCTCCATATCAGCCTCCATCCTTTTGTTCTTGGCTGCTTGTTCTCTGACTATCTTTGCCAATTTGGCATTAGTCACCCTTTGAGGAACTTCCTCCTCTTCTTCTCTATCTCCCATCTCTTTGATGGCTCTGATACCACCTGATGCAGAGTGGCACAAAGGAAGCAACTAGGTTCACTCTTCTCTGCCCACTCACCCACTTCACCACTTCATCCAACCAAGGTCACACCCATGGGACAAATTAAGGATTTGTTATCCAGGCTATTATCCAATCCTCAAGACTCCTTCCACACCTTAAGACAGGTCTACAAACACCTTCCCCATAGTTGGTTTGATCCCCAACTTCTCACAACTCTCCAACCCTTACTTGGCCTAGTGAGGCTACTAGCCCTCCTAATCCTGTTTTCACTACACAACTTGACAAACCCTTAAGGGTCAGGAAAATAAATGGTGGATTCAAATACCCTTTTGGGAACTCCAACAGACCTCCAAGCCTCTAGTTCCAACTCTACTCCAGCAACTCAACACACCCATTAGGTCTCTAGACCTAATTGATCAGGTTAGGTCTAGGTTACAAAGCAAGTGGTCTAAATTGGGGTCATAAACCTAGGACAGGAACTTGGATCACTTCCACAACATCCAAACATCTCAAAAACCACCATCCATTCATCCACCCTATCATATTTTGTCACTTACATCACCAAATTGCACAATTCTGGTCAAATACATAGGGATATTTGACCTAGGGCATCACTCCAAAAGTCGAGGACTGTCCTTCCCAACAAAATGCTTTTGGAATCATAAAATATACATCCCTAGCCTGCATCTCACTGAGTGGCATGAAGTTTCATCAGTTAGAATGCATTCTAGGGCTAAATTTGTATGGCAGACCCTAGGAATGAGGGTTTCAGACCAGTTTGAATTCAAAATTCAATATCTTCCTACTGAGATCACTTCAAAACTTAAAAATTGATGCATTAGAATCCTGATTCAAACTAGTTTCAAAAAAACCACATCGATCCAATTGGTCAATCCGTATAGCCATACACCAACAGGAATTCTTGGGGAAAATAGTCACTTTTATTGATTTTTGTGCCCATATCTCTGTACAGAATCTTCTCTTTCTCACTGGAGTAAGAGGACAACAATATAAACTGATCCAAGTTGGTAGGCAACTTCCAAAAATAGTTTCAACTATCAAAAGTGAGTTGCAACCGACCAAATGTGTCATGACAACATTGACAACATTTGACAACTATGGCATTTTGCATTAACACAAAGATCCTGATTAGTTCAACTTGTCCAATGGAACCCAAACAACCACCATACTCTCTAAAACATGCCAAAACACCAAAACTACCAAATAGACTCAAAAAACCATCATTAGACCTATTAGGCCTAAGTGACACAACTAGGGTCCAAATGGCCTAAGAATGATTTGAGGTTTATATGGTTACCCCAAACCTCTTGACCATACAAAATGGACCTTACAACCATGGCTAGAAAGCCTTATTACAAAACACACTGAACAAGAACTTCAACTTATCAAAATACTCTTAGGTGCCCTGCACCAGCCTATTCCATTGGGCAACAGAGTAATAGAATGCAAGGAGGAAAGGAAATACACAACAAAGGAGCTACAAAACTAGACATACATTTACATATATGAATTTAGATAGATCTTCATAAAATAGACATACGTAATAATCCAAAAGAGAATTGCAATGATTCATATGCAACAAAAGAATGGCAAACACAAAGCCTTGTATTACTTGGATACTGTCACACATCTCCAAACATCAGTTACAATCATACCAGCAAATGTGGCAAGGGAAAATACATAACTGTGATTATATATTTACCAGAATCATTCCAAACTCTAGTGGAGAAATACCATTATATTCAAATCTACTTTACATAACCTTCCTACTCTATGCTCAACATATCCCTTCACTAATAAACTAGACAAATCGTGTCTTCCTAATTTAATTTTTTTCCGGTAAAGAGCTAAAAGGGCAAAATTCCTAACATCAAACTTTTACTGACCAAAAGGCAAAGTTTAGGATTTTCAAATTTTTCCAATATAAAGGAAAGAGGTAGAGATGGTTGGTTTGGGATTCTTCGAAATCACTGATAAAGAGTGATGGTTCTTGGTGCAATCACAGTTAGGAGGGTCCTCCAAGAGAACTATCCTATCCATGCAACTAGAGTAAACACAACAGAAACAACTCAAAGATATGAAGAAAATGTAGATTCAGTCATTCAGTATATCATAGAATTCAAATAAAAATAAGCTGGCAACATGTGGGCTTACAATTAGGGCTCACAATCCTGATTACAGAATATCAAAATACACAAGATATAAGTTTGGAGCTCTTCACGTAATTTCAAACTATCTATCTTCTAAATCATTAGAACTATGCTAATTACTTTCCTAGGGATCTATTACATTATTATATATCATGTCCAGGACATTAGATTCCTCTGCATCGAGCAAGGAAGGTCACAAAATCCAATGAAGAGATGTAACGTGTGTACACAGATAGGTCAGGCCTAAATGAATAGAACTCCTCCACAAATGAATGGAATGATGTACGGATCTCAGGGAAGGTCGGCCACGAACCCAACAACATTGAATGATGTGTCATTAAGATTCAGAGGTCATGAAATTTCTGGTAGGTCTTCTCCTTTATCTAATTGTTTGAGACTACCAAGATGCTCTGTTCTGAGAAAACAATAACTCTTCTGATAGCGATATCTTTCCGGTAATCAACCCAAATGCTCTAAATTTTAGATATGTTGTAGATGAATGAATCTAGATGTTAAATCCAGCTCTACAAGGTCTAAGATGCAACTGCGGTAGAATATAGACCAAAATACAGAAACTACTTTTGACTGAACTACCTGAACTGAACTAGAAATGAAAGGAAACAAACTGAACTGCAAACAAACTGAAATGCAAATGTTTTTGATTGATGCAAGATTGCTCTTGAACTAGGATGCTCTTGCATTAGTTCTAAAAAAATGGAATTTCCCAATAGATTTAAAAGAGACAAAAGGCAATGGTTCTAAAGGGATAAGATTTTCCAATAAAGAGACATAAAGATGTAGGTTGGAAAAGCATAATTTCCTTGATAAGGGAATTGAAAGGCAAGATTGTGAAAGCATAAAATCCATGATGTTTTACAGACATTTTGAGCTTTGGTTAAAGGGTAAATTTATTTTAGTGTGTTAAATATCAAGATATTTGGAGTAAACTGCAAGAAATTGAAGAAAATTATAGGGAACTGTAAGTGATTCTACAACATGGTAACATGGCATTCACCTTAGTTGTTGGATGACAATTGGTAAGGTCTTGGTGACCTACATGTATGAATAAAATTAAAGCCTTTCTTGTCATTTTCACATGTGCATTACAATTTTATACAGGTGAAGGTTAAATGTCAAAGATTAAGCTAAATTCTTAGTAGCTGTATGATGTTTTAGTTAGCTTGGGGAGGAATCTGAGGTAATGAATATGCTGAAGTAATTGATATATGTTTGTTACAGGATATTAGAACTATGTGGATTAAATAATTAAAGCTTGGAGAAGATGTTTGCACATGTTGCAGGATAAAATATGGATTCTAGAGAGAAGGCTAAACTGGATGAAACTATGCCAAACAAAGGAGGCATAAACAAGAACTACAGGATGGATCATAGGCAGAGAAGTTGATTAACTATTGTTAGGGATGCTGAGTTGAAGATACCAGTGAGTATTCTATTTGCTAGCTGGAATGAGGTTGAGTCTTGAAGATGTTAAGAATATTCCTTTTTCTAATTATATTCCACAGAATGATTGCCAACTAGCAATCATGTGCCACACATCCTGACTGTTGATTATTAATAGAGATTCTTGATTGTTGGATCAAATGTAACTATTTTCTAGACTTTGTTCTATAAACGTACCATGACTATTCTATTGTAAGGGAGATTGAATTGTTGAAACTAAGGGATACTGAATTGTTCCAATTCTAAGCACTAAGTTTGTGATTTTCTGCAACTTTGTGAATTCTTTCTCAAGGTTCCTTCTCAAGACCATTGTAAATGTATATGTTCTATGCATATTGAATTAAAGTGAAGCTATAGATTACTTCCTAATCATAAATCCTTTGTAATCTTCTGGTTAATTTTTGATTATGTGATTGTGAATTGTTGCGCCCTCTTGGAGTGCATTCAAATAATTGTATATTGTTATCAATTATCCTCTAAAGATTTGTGCTAATCATATGTAACTGTGGAACATCTTGGTGATGTATGGTTTAGTTTGCTTCTTTTCATTATAGTACATAAGAGTATATATGTGGATCATTGGCTGAAATTCATTAACTTTTAGGATTTCAATTTTTAAACCTTTCAGTTCTAGTTTCAGTTTCATAAACTATCATAGATAATTGCAAATAATGATGAATCCTAAACACATACTATAATTTCATGCTAACAGTGATTTATCTAGAGCATATACAGTGAGTAAATGCAAATATTGATGCATTTGAGTAATATATAGTAAATAGATGCAAAATATAGATATATCCAAAGCATACAGAGTAACATATTGTAAATCAATGTAAATATTATGCAGATAAGCAATAATATTAGTGTAATTACATCAAATAGGTGCAAATAGGCATAAATATCAATGAATTTCATGTTCTAAAGTACATTCGTTAGACAAACTTGAGGTGCACCAGCAAAGATTAGATCATACAAAGATAATTTCATAGGAATTCATCAAAGTTAGGACAAATTCATATAAATTTGTGCAAATATTGACTGAATATTGTAAGATTTAACATAATTGTTGAAGATGTATGCAGAAATAGGTATTTTAGAAAGGAAACTAGTAAATATTAACTGATATTTATATAAATCATCATTGAAGCATGTAAGGCCCTAGGCATGGAAAACAATATGACATATCAACCTTGAGTAACATTGAGATGATCAAGACCTAACTCACGGAAACTTGGTATCATGAATTTGCCTTGAATTCATTATATCTTTCAAGATAATAAAGGTTTGTTTGTGAACTTTTATTCTTATTTATGTGACTAATAAACACATCAACAAATTTTGTGCTAGAAGGAGGGCCTACGACTAGAAGCTTCATATTTCTACAAAGATTGCATTAATATTTCATCATTTGAGCTAATTGACTAGAAATATCCTTTGCTGGAGAGTTTGACTATATCTTTGCAAAGATCTAGTCTAAAACTTCAAAGTGCAGCCTGGATTTTAGAGCTGGCTCACAAGCTTGCTACTAGATCAAGATCCATTTGACCTTTACAAGAATTTCCTACTATGAGTCTAAGATCACACTCATCTAGTGCACAACTTATACTTTTTAATCTTTTAGTATTGTTACCTATTACTCCTATGCTACCAGCAACTCCTATACAAGCCCCTATGGTGTTCTTTAATGTTGAATCACCTCTACACTTTTCTACATATAATGATCTACCAAAAAATATAGACAAATTATGTCTGAAATATCATCCATACCAAGGTATTGATGATCATCTATAGACATTAAAAGAAGTTTGCTTTCGAGCAAGGATATAGCATGAGGATGTTGTATGCAGGCTTTTTCCATACACATTAGGTGATGAAGCATATAGCTAGTATGTCAGTTTGCCTCAAAACTCCATTACTACCTATTTATTGATGGAAAATAAATTCAAATCTAGGCATAGAATCCCATTTCATGTAGCCACTGTGTATGATCATTTCGCTGAGATCAAGAGAGGTGAAGGTGAGTTCATAGAAAATTTTAATGATTGCTTCTAGAAATTGTATTCTAAATTGATAGCTCCATACATCATTGCTAAAGCCGTTGCTATGCTGGTGTTTTATTCTGCTCTTGATCCTTTGACAACAATGTTGGTGAGAAGGGCCAAGCCTAGCATTACAACCTTATTAGGCACCTATGTAGAAGAAGTTAAAGTAAATACTAAAATGAAGCAAGTAGGACACAATCCTCTTCCTAGCATAGGACCTCTTACTTTGCCTAACCCGATGCAACATATTAATTGAGGTGTAATGAATCACGTTCCAATGGTGAATCCTTTACAAGTATCACCAATTAATGCAATTCCTCCATAGGGAAATGGCCACATGATTTCGTATCCAAGATACATTCCTACTGAAGCTAGACCAAATGATAATGGTAGCTCTTTCTTTCTTCCTAATCAAGATAACACAGTGGCTAAGGTGCGGGAAGAGAAAGAAGATATAAAGGAAGTAATTGCTCAGTTGAAAAGATTAACTACTAAGGTGACACAATTGCGAAATCAGAATTTCTATTCTCAAGATAAAGATTAGATCTAGCAGAATAGAGGATATAATAATGACAAAAGATATCACAATGAAAGAGGGTACAACAATGACAAAAGTTACAATAATAGTTCCTAGAGACCTCCAAGAGTTTGGAACACTAGGCCAAACAATGGAAGTTTACCATCACCTCTAGATAATCAGACACCTCCTGAGCGTAAGTAGATAATTAGAGTCAATCTAGATAAGGCTGCCTTGAAAAATTAGTGCAAGATTCATAATGCAGGTGCACATGTAGAGTTGAATTGTCCACAATTTAAGATTGTTGCTAGTATTTTACAGGAAGAAATTCAAAATATTGAGGGAAGAGTAAATTTTCCTAAAGAGAATGAACTTGTTCCTTTGGGATATGAATCAACAATGGTTTTGGATAACTCCATGAGCTGCAAAGGACAAGTGAATATGGCATATGAGAATTATGCTCTTGGCTATGAAGAAATAACTCTAGTATTGGATGATTATACCTTTCCTTTTGAAAAGGATAACGAACATGAACAAGAGGTAGATAAAGTTCATACATTTTAGCAATTCCACAAAGGGCATAATTACAACCCAAGGAAAAATAGTAGCAGACTACCTGGACCTCTAACAAGTTCCATACCACCAAACAACTTCAACACTCCTCCAAATGTGAATACCAGTAATAATCCAACACTTCCTAGAGTGAAGCAACATCATTTTGCATCATCATACACGCTAGCCAAAGGTATGAGTGAGCTTTTAGATTCTGATAATGTCATGCCCAAATCAAATGGACATGGACACAACACAAAAATAGATAACTTACAACAATGTTGAACCATAAACAACTGCACACAACAATAATAACTAAGTGAAAAGAACATAGCAACAGGATTTCTTTATTATAATACATTATAATTTTGTAAAATGTTTGGTGTATTTTCTTATCTAGAGAGTAAAATTACAATGACAAAGTGAAGAATACAGGTCCTAAGGGCCCAACCTAAGCCTCGGAGGCTCATCCTAAATGGTCTTGCCTACATTAAAGTGCAGAGGCTTCATAGTTCAGAAAATTTGACTTTTTAAATCAACTTGTTTATCCAACAAAAAACAATAATCTCAAACATTTGACATCTTTTCACACATATTCTTAGTTTCACAATTCCCACACTATAATAAATGAAATAAACAATTAAAATATAGGAATCATTTGTTTCATTTTACCAAGTAAAACATTTCATACATTATCCCTTTACTAAGAATTCAGTCATAAATTCAATAAATAGTAGCAAGACATTTTCCATGATATCCTATCTAATCTAGATTATGCTCAGATTCAAGTGGGACAACAAAACATACCATAATCATCAAATGGTTCTATTGAATTCTTTTTTAAGTGAAAATAATGTGAATATATTAATAGAGAACCACATTATTGATCTATTTTATTCATTTTAGATTCGTAATAAAGATATAAAAGTATAGATATCTATAAAATCTATTAAATCTATTTAACAATAAGATCTTTCTAATATCTATAAAAAAGGCCACAATTTTAATTGCCAAATCAAATATGATGAAACTAGGTGGTGTGCATGCACATGATGTCAACTTGACCTCTCTTGGCCTATTCCTTTTATGACCTATCTCTCTTTAAGAAGGATTTACTTAAATGCAACCTTCCTCTTGGCCCCTTCAAGTTAGTTTTACATGAAATGTTACAATATGTAAAACTCACTTATCAAGCCCAACTGAGATAGTGATGCTTGTGGTATATAGTTGGGTTTTGTGCATCTTATATGAGTCTTATGTACCATGAATATGGCGTCCATATGTGTTAACCTACCTTTTACACAATATTCAAATGTTGAGATTAGTGTCATATTGAATTGTACTATCCTTACATGCAGAGGCAATGCCCCTCACCATTTCATCCCTATCTATTTTTATATAATAAAGAAATTTTTTCTCTTTTAGTGGCCATTGAGACATAATGGTGTTTCATTTTCTTTATTTATGGAGTTTACTTTCTATTCAATATGGAAAATGTATCAATAATTGTTCGACTATGGCATTCTTTAGAAGGATGCATGGCTGCCCTAGATCTAGGTTGTGGAACAACAAAAATTAATTATTTTCTAAGGTTCTTGGCCTATGCATTAAAGTCTCTTTTGGTAAGAATTTCTAGATTGTTACCTTAAGGGATATTTCTAAAGAATTGGGGTATTTCTTTCCAATCGGGATTTGGAGCTATAGAATATCAAAACTGCTGCAAGTATGTGCCTAACTGGTGTTGTCATTGATGTCAACATATCTATGTTGTCATTGGTGTCAAATGTGCTCTTGTTTTGATGCTTTCTTGTAATGAGTTAAGTGTTGAAGATAATAAGTATATCTGATACAGCAGAATAGTTCAGTAGATTGCTCCGCATTTCATGTAGAATGAATATTATTGTCTATGGATTGGAAGTTATTTAGATGCATGTCTGAAGATGCTATGCTCCAAGTTTTAGCCTTTGGTATGAATATTTGAGTGATTTATGTTCACCAGAGTGAAAACTACTTTATCTGTATATTTGGTGGTGACAGGGAGAATGTATTATGCTCTGCATTCCTCTGTAGTTAAGTATTTCAGTCTGGGGTTCTAGAATCAAGTTTTTAATGATGATAAGTGTCTTCAACTTCAAGGGTTCATGATTTGGTGGTGCGCAAGTGATCTTTTCCTTATGATAGTAGATGTGCTCCAGTTTGAACAATCTTCTTAACAGAGTGATTAGAGATTATGCGGTTGTCCTAGGTGATTACAATGTTCTTGTGGATGTCTCCTAATCATGTTCCTACCTTTGGATTGGTCTGCAAAGAGAAATTTGGATCATAGAAGAAGACTTTTCTTAGAAGACTTAATGTTAACACCAGTCTTGGTTGACCTGGTTGTTTTCACTACTTGTGGAGATACATTGAAGATTGTGGAAGTGTGTTGTGGCGTGGAAGATTGCTTTTGAGTCCCAACTAAGGTGTAACATGATCCACATAAATCTTTCCCATAGCTAATCTTGTTTAGGTCCAAACCTATTTCAATGTATGTTTGTAATGTCGACCTTGGAGATTGCTCCAATGGTTGATGAATGTAATGATGACCTTGATATGCATTCCAAGGTTGATGAGTTATATAAAAACATGTAATGTAGTTGCGAAAAAGATGTCCTTGAGTGAAAATGCAAAGATAAGTGTGAAGGTGTAGTAAGAGCAGAGCAAAGCTATTATATTGTGCTTCAATGGAACTAAACTCAGGCATGAAGTAGATGCTATCAAATTAGTTCACCACTCCTTGGTAGTGAGCCACCCCTTGGTAGTGATCCATCCCTTGGCAGTGAGCCCTAAGGCAGTGAGCCTCTAATTTTCGGTACTACTATAACTTATTTATTTCTGTGGGCTAACACCCACCATGGTTTTTCCCTTATAGGATTTTCCATGTAAAAATTTTGGTGTCTCATGTGTTATTGTGTTGAGGTTCTTATTTTATGCTTTGATGGTTAATCATAATAATAGTGATTAAGAACTTGATGTGTTGTTATTCATACGTGGTTAAAGTTTTGTGACAATTGATTCACCCCACCTCTTAGTTGTCTTGCGTATTTCAACAATTTGTATCAAAGCCAAGTTCCTCAGAAGAAAGCCTAACCACGTGAGGATGATCTATGATGTCTTATAGGAAGGAAGCTCTGCAATTTGATGGAACGAATTATGCTCTTTGGAAGGTATGAATGAAAAGCTACCTCCTTTGTCTTGGTTATAAAGTATGGAAAGCAATAGAGAGAAAGTATACCTTGCCTTGGAATGGTTTGCAAACTGAAGATGAAATCAAATAATATGAGTTAAACATAAAATCTAGAGATGCTCTATTGAATGCCTTGTCTAACACTGAGTAAATAAAAGTTATGGATCTAGAATCTGCTCATGAAGTCTGGGAAAAGCTGGAAAAATTGTATGAAGGAGATGATTCTGTAAAGAGTGCCAAATTGCAGGGCTTGAAAGCAAAATATGAAGGTTTAAGAATGAATGAAGGTGAAAACATAACTACCTTCATGCAAAAGGTTGATGAAATTGTTTAGGGTAAAATTGGATTTTGTTAATCTTTTGTTATATAGATGTTAAAACCCTCCTTTCCACTAAACATTGAAGAATCTAGGGTCGAGTGGCGAGCACTATCATACCCTAGGTCACTTACAAATGAAGGGAAACTTGGATTAGGGAATTAATTATCAATTTTTCCTTCTCTTATGTTCAATTAACCATTAAAACCCTAATTATGCAAATACGACAACAAATTGACGAATAACAGAAAAAACTCTTGCAGACAGGAGTAAAATGGCAAATCACAGAATACCTATTTTTGGGGTTCTGAGGCAGAACAGTCAAGGACTAAGGTGTAGGCACCCAAGTCCAAGGTACCTACTTTTTCAGGGAATCTGGACCTCCTTCTGACACTAATCAACCTTGTAACTTCTGTTTCCCAAGATCTATCTGTGGAGGACACTGTTGCGGGTGCCCTAGTCCTGGAAGTACTCCTTTGTCCAACTTTTCTTCAGATCTTGAATCCTTGATGCCTGCCAATCCTTCCCGCAACTCCACTTTTCTGAAATGTGACACCTGTAACCTACAATAAAAAGACTTGGTTTGGGGGTTGTGGTGTTTAGAGGCATGCCTTAGTCAAGCCCCAGAGAACACTTAAGTCTCCGCACACCGTTGTCAGATAAAGAGTGCATGCCCTTGTGAGGCAGAGGCAAAAACCAAAGGAATCAATGATAAAAACACAATGATATGTCACCTTGTAGTGAAGCCCTCATGGAGGAAGATGCTCTTCAAGCTATGAGGAAATTGATGCTCAAATCTACAAATATCAACACACAAAACATACAAGTCTACTCTTGCAACACAATAGAAGCCCTGAATCACCTTGAGAACACAATAGCTTGTTAGTAATCATCTAGTTTACAAATGAATGCCTACACATGCTTATATATGCACCTACAAGCATTCCCACCAAGATTTTAAAAATTAAACTTTACCATGTCGGCAAAAGAACCAACTAACGGTCATAAACTGACACCTGGAAACTAGGGCTGCCCCAAAATAGGGTAGGACTAGGGCATGGGCACCCAAGTCCTCCCCCTATTTTGGGTAGGGTAAAGCTCAAGGGGTCCACCTAGGTCCAATTTACCATGGAACCTAGGTCTCATTCCATTGGGATGCCAAAATATGAACTAAAAATGTCCTAAATGCATACTAAAGACCCAGGAGCTAAACCTTATGAGGGAAAAGCACCCAAGGGGACATTTTCTGATGTTACATTTAGCCCCCACTTTAATGTATGTATAAACATGAGGCCAATACATGCATTAAAGTAAGGTCACAAACACAACAAACATGCCAAGCATGGAGAAGACATGCCAATCACATAGAAGGTAGTAACAGGCACATAAAACATAGAGAAGATAGTTACAGTCACACAGAACGTGGAGAAGACAGTCAATGCATAGAAGACACATTAATGCATGGAAGATAGAAATGATATCTTTTCTTTTCTTTTTCTCATATATATGAAATGCAAATGCAAGTAATAGAAAGTAAACAAACCTCCCATAATACAGGATGCACTAGCTAAGGGCGCAGGTCTCTGTATATATGGGGCAACACACATGCAAGACATCTAAAACCTCCCAAAATGCAGGAAGCACTACTTGAGGGTGCTGGTCTCTGCATATAGGGCAGCAAACACACCACACAAAACAAGCACGCCAAAACACACACACTTGAAGACACAGAGAAAACACAATAGACAAGCAATGGAGTGTACCTATTTCTAGGTCCAGAACCATCTCAGGCACATTATAGGCACAACCGATGATTGGGCTTCGCCACAACAATCGCTGAAGTCATAGAATTGCTCCCCACCTCCGCAGAGGACTTTTGAAAATGACAAGATGATGCAATCTTCTTTGAGAAATACACCATCCCTGCCTCTGCAGAGGGCTTAAGAAAAAGTATATGCTTGATATCCCACCTCCGTAGAGGGCTTACATGATTGATTGATTGATTGATTGCAAACAAACTCAAGATGCACGATGCACTACCCTGGGGCACAAGTCTTTGCATCTGAGGTCAAACACATTACTAACATCTATAATAGATAGCTTACCTTATATATGCCCCCACCTTAAGGTGGTGGATATCAATTATCGATATCAAGCACGTTAAGGTAGGAATAAAACACATAAGGGAACACCAACTTTCACAAAGCCCATGCCTCCCAGAGGTGACATGTACTTTACGATCACCAAATGTTCCCACAAACACATCCCTGCAAGAAACATGTTGGTGTCTACAACAACATCAATGCATATGATTAATCACTCAAAGAACCAAGATTATACAATGAATTTGGAGTTCGAGGATAACCGTGAGGATATATCATGCAGCTCTCTGAATCACCCCCAAGGCTAGATTCAAAAGCAAACAAAGGTGCACAGAGAAGTAGTATTGTTAAGGTTTGTAAATGCAATAGAAACATCATCAAATTCACTATGCAAAAAGCACGAGTGCTTCCACTATCCAAGCGTCAAATAAAATATACAACCCCATCATCATATTAGGAACTAAGTCCATTTTTTTATTGCTCTCGAAAGGGACACTAGGTCCACATCAGTATAAATGTTTGTCGTCATCCGCCTGCTAGGTGGAAACACTAGAGGAAGGGAAACAATAAATAAGAGAGGAGAAAACAAGTCTCTTAGGGACAATCACGTAGGAGGGTACCTCCAGGTCACCAACCATGATGCTATGTTCGTAATACACAACACACAACAATGAGATCAGAGAGAGTCAATTTAGAAGAATGATGATACAAATAGAATAAGGTCACAACAGAGGTGGTCTCCTGGTATCCTAAACCTTACGGGAGAATCCAAGGTCATCCCAGGAGGCCTAAAAAACACATAACACATCACAAGGGAAGCACATCATGAGAGAGATAAAGGGTTAGAGATACTTACCTGTAGGGCCCCTGTTGGGCTAGAAGTTGTCTATAAGCAAATCATCGGCATCATCTTCCCACTCCCTAATGTTAGAGGATAGTGGGACATATGGTACCATAGCCAGATTCATATCTTGTTCATCATGCCATTCATCATTATGATCATTATTGTTTGTTTGAATGTTAGGATTGATGTTTTCTTGTTGAGAGGTAAGGTTTATGGCATAAGCTTGTCTTCTTTTTCTTCTTTCTCTAGCTTTTCTATTTTGTTTTGTTTTACCACTTATCTCTTGTAAGATAGGGCTATCCCCTTTCATAGGCTTGTGCAAATTAGAAGATGAAGCACAAGGATCAAACCTCATTTGTCGTGGTGGAACACTTTGTTGTTGACAATGACCTCCCAATCCTTGTAAGGCTTTTGGGGGAGGAACCTCAACATAGGGACCTTGTCCTTTTGGTCTAAAGTTCTCTTCACATGCAGGTTGTTTATCTTTTGTCATTTCTTGTGTAGGAGGACTAGGTACTTCAGTTTTATCCCAAAAGTAATTCAACTTGTAATGTGTTTGCTGAACCAAAGGTTTATACTTGTTGCGAGCGATGGTGATTATACGGCCATCCAGAGGGAATTTTAGACAATGGTGTATTGTTGAAGGGATAGCTTTCATTTCTTTTAGCCACAGATGTCCCAATTTAATGTGATAGAGGTCAGAAATGGGGACAACATCAAACCATTGTTTGACATGTTTTCTAGATAATGTTACTAATAATGATATCTTACCCAAAGGCTTGATAAAAGTTCATTTATGTGTCTTAATCATCATGCTCGAGAGATCATAAGAACCTTGAATTAGTTGATGTGAAAAGAGGAACTCTTCGGTGGAAACATTAGTCATGCAATTAGGGTCAATAAGAGTTCCATTCATGGGGTTTCCCATTATTTTCATAGTGGTGTAAAGAGTTCCTTCTTTATCTCCATTTGTTCTATCATGAGGAGTGAAGACAATTTCAGGTTCAGGAGCCTTTCTTTTCATGTAAGGTCTAGGAGCCTTTCTTTTCATGTAAGGTCTAGGAGGGAACCTATTGTTACTATTATGATTAGAGGCCATCTTTTTATTCTCAAACCAATGCCTAATCAGATTTTGAAAGCTTTTCAAAATTGGTGCAAGATAAGAGCAAAAAATAGCCTAATGTGTGATTTTTTTATACTTTTCAATGTCAGTGAATAACACAAAAGGATGCTATAAGGATTTCAGTCAAGGGAATAAAGTTATATGTTTGATATCAGTCCAAAACAGCAATATAATCACTCTCAACACACTCTTTATGCAAATCCAAGATACTGCCAAGTTAAAATATAGCAAAAATATGTCAAAATAGGCACTTTTTTCACCAAAATTTAATGCAAAAGAGCATAAAAAATGGTGTTGTGAGGAAAATGATGATGGACAGTGAATAATATCAGTAATAACATCCACTTGGTGCCAAAATACCCAGCACAAAATTCTTTTAGTACCACTTAAGGTAAAACCCTAGTGAAAATATAGCAAAAAATAGGCTATTTTTCACAGTTTTTTCAACTCCAAGACCTAGCCAGACGGGTGTTGTAAGAAATTTTAGGAGGTACAAAAAATAATATCAATAATATCAATCACCTCAATCCATAAAATTGATCACAACATGCTTGGAGTGCAAACTAGGTCAAACCCTAGGGCCAAAATAGCCAAAATGTGTAGTTTTTTGCAAAATTTTCACTACAAGAGCCCGATAAAAGGCTGTTGTGAAGATTTTTATGAGGGATAGAAAATGATTACCCTGATAACAGAAAATTAATGCAAAAAAATCCTTCACAACACACCTATAGTGCAAGTTTATAGAGTCGATAAGGCCAAATTTAGCGAAAATCATTATTTTTGAAACCCTAGGTTTGAGATCTTGGGACAAATGCTATGTGAATGTTTTGAAGTATGATTTATGATGAAATTGACTTACTCTCAGATCTAAAAATTATTTTCAATCCTTAATCATCAAAATGCCCATGCAAATTTAATGAAAATGCATCAAAATTGCTAGTTTTTGTTGAAATTTTCTATGCAAAAATGCAAATATTTTAAATCTAAATGCAAATTCACACTAAAATACAAGACTACAGACAAATGCAAATTTGAACGGGCCTCTAAAATTAGTAGAAAAATCTGATAAAAGATTTTGCCTACAAACCCTAGATTTTGGAATTACTAGGTTATATAAAATTGTCAAAATTTCCACAAAACCCTAGCAATTAAATGTTGAAAATGCAATGTAAACTTCTATTTTTTTTGGATTTTTCTATAGTTTGTATCAGATCTTATGTAAAAATTATGAATTAGGAAAATTTAGGAAGAATTGATGTAATTTAGTAAGCCAAACAATGCAATTTTTTTGTATTTTTTGTATTTTTCATTTTTTTTGAATTTTTCTCAATGCAATAAAATGAATGACCAAATGAATTAATGAAATCACACCAAATCTGAAGACAAACACTCAGCAAGTTGCAATTTAAGTCCAAAAACATGGGTTCACCAAAATGTTTAGGGTAAAATTGGATTTTATTAATCTTTTGTTGTTAAATGTTAAAACCATCCTTTCCACTAAACATTAAAGGATCTAGGGTCGAGTGGCGAGCACTATCATACCCTAGGTCACTTACAAATGAAGGGAAACTTGGATTAGGGAATTAATTATCAATTTTTCCTTCTCTTATGTCTAATTAACCATTAAAACCCTAATTATGCAAATACGACAACAAATTGACAAAATAACAGAAAAAGCTCTTGCAGATGGGAGTAAAATGGCAAATCACATAATACCTATTTTTTGGATTCTGAGGCAGAATAGTCAGGGACTAAGGTGCAGGTGCCCGAGTCCAAGGTACCTGCTTTTTCAGGGAATCTGGACCTCCTTCCGACACTAATCAGCCCTATAACTTCTTTTTCCTAAGATCTATGTGTGGAGGACACTGTTGCGGGTGCCCTAGTCCTAGAAGTGTTCCTTTATTTGACTTTTCTTCAGATCCCAAATTCTTGATGCTTGCCAATCCTTCCTGCAACTCCACTTTTCCCAAATACGACACCTATAACCTACAATCACAAGACTTGGTTTGGGGGTTGTGGTGTTTAGAGGCTTGCCTTAGTCAAGCCCCAGAGGACACTTAAGTCTCCAAACACCATTGTCAGATAAAGAGTGCGTGCCCTTGTGAGGCAGAGGCAAAAACCAAAGGAATCAATGATTAAAAACACAATGATATGTTATCTTGTAGTGAAGCTCTCATGGAGGAAGATGCTCTTCATGCTATTAGAAAATCGATGCTCAAATCTACAAATATCAACACACAAAACATACAAGTCTGCTCTTGCAACATAATAGAAGCCTTGAATCACCTTGAGAACACAATAGGTTACTAGTAATCATCTAGTTTACAAATGCATGCCTACACATGCTTATATATACACCTACAAGCATTCCCACCAAGATTTTAAAAATTAAACTTTACCATGTTGGCAAAAGAACCAACTAACGGTCATAAACTGACATCTAAAAATTGCGGCTACCCCAAAATAGGGCAGGACTAGGGTACGAGCGCCCAAGTCCTCCCCCCTATTTTGGGTAGGGTATAGCTCAAGGGGTCCACCTAGGTCCAATTTTCCATGGAACCTAGGTCTCATTCCATCAGGATGCCAAAATATGAATTAAAATGTCCTAAATGCATACTAAAGACCCGGGAGCTAAACCTTATGAGGGAAAAGCCCCCAAGGGGACATTTTCCAACGTTATAGAAATTATCAATGGAATAAAAGGTATGGGAGGAACTATTGATGAGAAGGAAGTTGTGATGAAAATCCTTAGGTCACTACCCAAGTCCTATAGTCACAAGGTAGCTGCAATTGAAGAAGTAATGATAGTGAAAGATGTTAGTAAGGATCAGCTACTTGGAAAGCTTACATCATTTGAGATGAGAGAGTTTGGTGATGCCCTTCCGAAGGTTGAAACTGCTTTCAAAGTCAGTGCTTCAAAGAAGATTTCTAGAGCTGAAAAATATAAGATGAAACTTGATGATGAGTTTGATGAAATTGAAGCTAACTTTGTTGACAAACTGTAGAGAGGTTCTGGTAAGTTCAAAGGAAAATTACCTTTCAAATGTTTTTCATGTGGTAAGGTTGGTCACTATGCCTCTAGATGTCCTAAGAGAATTGAAAGAAGTAGAAAAGGATTTGAGAGTAAACCTAGGGTTCCAAAGAAATGCTACTATGCAAGAGATCTTGATGATGAAGGTGTGACAAATGATGAATCTGATGATGCTAGTACTAGTGCAAATGAGTGCTTGTTTATTGCAATTAAAGAAGAACATGTGTCTACTAATCCTGCTAGTTGTGTGAAGGAAAAAAACCAATGGAAGAAAGTTCTTTGGTTGTTCAAGTTGAGAAAGATAAGGATGAATGGATTATTGATAGTGGATGCTCTCATCACATGACTGGTGACAAAAGTAAGTTTGTAAGTTTGGAAAAGTATGATGGAGGACTAGTTAGGTTTAGAGATAATGCAGTTGGTAAGGTTTGTGGAAAAAGATCTATTTCTTTTGATGGAAAGCACAACACTAATAATGTCCTATATGTGAAGGGTTTAAATCATAATCTTTTGAGTGTTGGTCAGATGTGTGACAAAGGCTATGATCTGAGATTCAAAGTCAATGGATGCAAAATTATGGAAATCTTTGAAACATTGATTTCTACTGGTAAGAAGACCAGAGGTAACATTTACCAATTAAGAGGAACTAATGATTATTGTTTAATGGCTTAGACAGATGAGAGTTGGTTGTGGTACAGAAGGATGTGTCATATCAATTTTGACAATTTAGTGAAGATAAGTTCTGCACAGACTGTAAGAGATCTGCCTAAACTTATGAAGCTAGCTAATACCATTTACAAAGAGTGTCAATTTGGGAAACAAAAAAAACAAGTTTCAAAAGTAAAGAATAACTCTCTACTGGATTGTTGGAGCTAGTACATACAGATTTGTGTGGTCCCACAAGAACAAGGAGTCTACAAGGTGCCATGTACTTTATGCTACTTATTGATGACTATTCTAGAATGACTTGGGTCACTTTTATAAAAGAAAAATCTAAAGCCCTAGACAAGTTCAAAGTTTTCAAGGAAATGGTTGAGAATGAGTTAGAATTGATGATCAAATGCTTGAGGTTTGATAGAGGAGGTGAGTTCACATCAAATGAATTCAATATTTTTTGTGAAGAACAAGGGATAAAGAGATAGTTGTCTTCACCTAGGACTCCTCAGCAGAATGGAGTTGTTGAAAGAAAAAATAGGACAATTCAAGAAGCTCCCAAGACTATGTTAAAGGAAGTTGACCTACCGGAAGTATACTGGATACATACTGTTGTGTACATCCTAAACAGAGTTCATGTCAAAGGTAACAACTCTAAAACTCCTTTTGAATTATAGTATGGAAGAGTTCCTATAGTGAAGTATTTCAAATTTTTTGGAAGTAAATGTTATATTAGAAGAGATGAAGAACTAGGCAAGTTTGATCTACTAGATGTGATGAAGGAATTTTTCTTAGTTACTCCACCAAGAGTAAGGCTTACTGGTGCTACAATAAGAGACAGAATAAGATTGTTGAGAGTGATAATGTGAAGGTAGATGAAGGAAAGGAAAGAATATCAGATCTGAGTTGCTATGAACCAGATGAACTTGTGATTAAATAGCAAATGAAGATAAAGTTGAGCAAGACGACAGTCAGGATGAAGAAGAGGCTCCAAAAAGTATTGTCAAGACTCCAAGGTATGTAAGGATTAATCATTCTGAAGATCATATTATAGGTGACAAAAACAAAGGGGTCTTGACAAGGAAAAGAGCTACAAAAGAACAAGTGAATTACTATTTTCTTTCAAAGGTTGAACCAAAAACTGTGAGTGGAGCCTGCAATGATGATAACTAGGTAAAAGCCTTGGAAGAAGAATTGATGCAGATAGAGAAGAATCAAATGTAGGAATTGGTTCCTAGACTTGCTGCTAAAAATGTCATTGGAACTAAATGGGTTTTTAGGAATAAGCTGAATGAAAATGGAGAAGTTGTAAGAAACAAAGCAAGGCTTGTGTGAAAAGGATATTCTCAAATTGAAGGAATAGATTTTGAAGAAATTTTTGCTCCAATGTCTAGGATTGAATCAATCAGAATATTTTTGGCATTTGCAGCTCACAAACATTTCAATGTGTATCAAATGGATGTGAAGTCGGCATTCTTGAATGGTGAGTTGGAAGAAGAAGTCTACATTGAGCAACCAGAAGGGTTTTAGTTATCAAAACAAGGTGATATGGTGTGCGGACTAAAGAAGGCATTGTATGGACTGAAGCAATTCCCTAGAGCATGGTATGCAATGTTAGACAAATACTTGTTGCAAATAGGGTTCAGCAAAGGCATTGCTAATAGCAATCTCTATTTCAAAATCAATAATAATCAAATCCTAATTGTTGAAGTTTTTGTTGATGACATTATCTTTGGAGGAAATGATGGTATGTGCATGAAGTTTGCAGAAGAAATGCAAGATGAATTTAAGATGTCTATGTTTGGTGAAATGAATTTCTTTCTAGGTCTACAAATCACTCAATTAGATAAAGGAATCTTCATTTCTCAATCTAAGTATGTGAAAGAGTTGTTGAAGATGTTTGGGATGGAGGACTCTAAACTAGTATGCACTCCCATGGTGATTGGCTACAAATTAAGCAAAACTGATGAATCACCTAAGACTGATCAGAAGAGGTACAGATCTAAGATTGAAGGATTACTTTATTTAACTCAAAGTAGACCTGATCTAAGATTGAAGGATGTCATTGGAACAATTAGGGGGAGAAAGTGTGTAGATGTGTAGAAAGAAAGGGGGAGTATCTTGTCTTGATGGTTTCTACAATTTTTCACATCATATGTTGCCATCAATGACAAAGGGGGAGATTATTGCAAGTATGTGCCTAACTGATGTTGTCATTGATGTCAACATATTTGTGTTGTCATTGGTGTCAACCGTGCTCTTGTTTTGATGCTTTCTTGTAATGAGTTAAGTGTTGAAGATAATAAGTATTTTTGATGCAACATAACAGTTTGGTAGATTGCTCTACATTTCCTGTAGAATGAATATTATTGTCTATGGATTGGAAGTTATTTAGATGCATGTCTGAATATGCTATGCTCCAAGTTTTAGCCTATGGTATGAAGATTTGAGTGAGTTATGTTCACCAGAGTGAAAACTACTATTTCTATATATTTGGTGGTGACAGGGAGAATGTATTATGCTCCGCATTCCTCCGTAGTTAAGTATTTCAGTCTGATGTTCTGGAATAAAGTCTATAATGATGATAAGTGTCTTTAACTTCAATGGTTCATTATTTGGTGGTCCGCAAGTGATGTTTTCCTTATGACAGTAGATGCCAATGTTGTTCATGTGCTCCAGTTTTAAGAATCTTCTTAACAAAGTGGTTAGAGATTATGTGGTTGTTCTAAGTGATTACAATGTTCTTATGGATGTCTCCTAATCATGTTCCTACCTTTTGATTGGTCTACAAAGAGAAATTTGGATTGTAGAAAAAGACTGTTCTTAGAAGACTTAATGTTAACACCAGTCTTAGCCAACCTAGATGTTATCACTACTTAAGGAGATGCATTGAATATTGTGGAAGCATGTTGTGGCATGGAAGATTTCTTTTGAGTCCTAGCTAAGGTGTAACATGATCTGCATACATATTCCCCATAGCTAATCTTGTTTAGTTCTAGACCTTTTTCTATGTATGTTTGTAATGTCGACCTTGGAGATTGCTCCAACGGTTGATGAATGTAATGACAACCTTGATGTGCATTCCAAGCTTGATGAGTTATATAAAAACATGTAATGTATTTGTGAAAAATATGTCCTTGAGTGAAAATGTGAAGATAATTGCAAAGGTGTAGTAAGAGCAAAGCAGAGGTGTTATATTGTGCTTCAATGGAACTGAACTCAGGCATGAAGTAGATGCTATCAAATCGATTCACCACTCCTTGGTAGTGAGTCGATCTTGGTAGTGTACCCTAACATTTGCAGTGAGCATTTTGGGTAGTGAGCCCTAAGGCAACGATCCTCTAATTTTTAGTATTGCTATAACTTATTTATTTCTATCGGCTAACACCCATCCTGGTTTTCCCTTATAGGGTTTTCCACATTAAAATTATGGTGTCTCATGTGTTTATTGTGTTGAGCTTCTTATTTTTTTCTTTCATGGTTAATCATAACAATAGTGATTAAGAACTTGATGTGTTGATATTCATAGGTGGTTAAAGTTTTGTGACAATTGATTCACCCCCCCTCTTAGTTGTCCTATGTATTTCAACAAAAAAACCTTTCAAAGCTTGTAGAGTGCACACTGTTTGTTCCCTCATAGTCAAAATAAGATTTGGATTTTCTGAGTGAGGCTATCAATTTTAAAACTGTAGGTCTACTCTCAAATTGAATTGGTCTAGTTTCCTCAAATGTCAATATTTTAAAACTTGAAATTGTTTTCATTTGACCTATTGAAGAGGCTCTTATTTTCTTCTTTATGGAGAAGATTCATGTTTGTACTTTAAAAAGCATGGCAACATCCATGGATCAGGATAATCTCAACAAGATGTTAAAGGGTGAGTTATCTGCGCCTAGAAAGAACAACATGATTGCTAAAACTAAGCTTTGAAAAAAAATCAGGAGGTGGTGAAAGGAGAAACCACAAAGATGTTGCACTTCTAAATGTTGGATGATGGGTATAAACTATAAAATATTTCTAGGTTGTCATTTTACAGTTCTTGATAGATTTAAAGGCATATTTCAATATTAAATCAATTGTACAGTCTATAGTATGCTGCTATACCATTCTGGACTATCATTTAAGATTCAATCTGCATTATTTTGATTGTTGTTCATCATCGTTTTAGGCATGGCAATGTGATTATCAATGCTGGTAGAAAAAAATAAAGTTTGCTACACCATTATTACCACTCTTTTAGCTTGTTTGCATCTTCATATCAAACTTTTCCAGGCTAAAACTAGCAAGTTGTGAGTTCATTTGAGTACTATTATTGTGTGTGTTTTTTTTACATATAGTTTTTCTATTGTGCTCAGTTGTGGACACTAGAATAACAATATGGTAATCATCCTTTAAAAGGCACAAAGGAAGTAATTAACATTGCTGATCAAATGTAAATTAGAGTATCAGTGAACATGTTTAGTCAACGGCTCTTGAAGCAAAAGCACATATGTTAACTATCTTTTTTTATAGGAGCTGAACTATCATGTATCACTAATGTGACTTTTATGCTCCTAGAAATAATATGAGATGATTTTATCCCAGAAAAAGGTAAGGTTCAATTGTTAACTAAAAATGTCTCACTCTCACCCAGTAAGGGGAATGTTTACAAACATGTCAACATTGTTCAGAATTAACCCTCATACAAGCCAAATAAATCCCAATAAAAGAAGACGGTGGCAAAAATCCAAATCTATAAAACTCTTACAGGTCTAATTTACACTATTTACTAGTTGTAAAACCAAGATCACACAAATCTCCACTCAAATGAAAAAAATTAAAAGGAATATATATGAGGAAACTTAACGTTTAAGGATGGCTATAAACTATTGTGGCACATGTTGTGGTTGATGACTATTGAGATTTTGTAGAAATCCATACATAATGAAATGTTTCAGAGAGATGAGCCTCTCCCCACCAAGAAAGGGAGTTAAAAAAATTTGTAAAAGAATTGGTATTGCTTATAAAAAAAATCCAAAAGTATCAATAAAGATGTTAATTCAATAAAAGCACATATGTTAACTATGTTGGAAAGGAAGGGGCCATACTTGTAACCCTGTTGTAAGATTGGAGTAACTTTTTTGTTCCTTTGATGAAATATAAGCTACATTTCTTTAAGAAAACACAACATAATAAAGTTGAAAACCCTAGATATAGTGCTCACAGAAAGAGTCTTACTCTGTGCCAGTGGGAACAAAATACCCAAAATAATGAAAATATAAATAAGTCAAAACCTTGTGAATCAGTCATAGAATACATGAACTCACAGTGGTCAAATTTGGAAGCCCACCAAATCATGTCCCCTAGTTCTGAGTATCCCTGTCTTGTTATTCTTTGTTTTTTTCTTTACAGTGCATGAATTCCATTCCAAAAATGAGGTAGGTCTATATTGTATATGTGGGCACATGTAAAAGGAGGTGATAGAGAGGAGAACTAGGTGGAAACTAAAAGCACAGACACATTGAGAGCATAGAACAAGTGGCAAATAAAAGTGTAGGCATGTTGAGAGCCTCAGGGAGGTATCCATTTTCTCAGGTACCCTAAAGAACATGAAGATCAGTAATTTTATGAGATTAAAAAGAATCATTACCGAGGGTGTCTTCTAGCATAATTAAATGTTAATTGAAAACGAGTCAAATGTGTAAAAAAAACTTTAAAATTTACTTGGTTTAGCATTTTTGGGGCCACTATCACAAATTCTGATATGTACTCTCCTTAAGGGTCCAAACTGGAGTTAAAAACTTTTACTCTCCTTATGCATAAATTGTCAAATCCCTACTGCAATAAAATAATCTATAAAATTTCTCAACGAAGTCTCTTGAATTAATATCTATTTCCTGGGAGAGTAAGTTTGGTTTCATGTGGTATGGGATGACATTGGTTTTAGTTATCCCTTTTTTATCTTCCATTTCTTACACCACTCTTTATTCTTATTTCATCATAAAGAATTATAGAAATATAAAAATAAGATACTTCCAAAGTTAGCTCCAACATATAACTTAGATGAAAATCTATGCATATGTTCATTGAAAAAGAAGGTTGACGACCTAATTTATATAATACAGCCTAAGTCAACACCCCGTGGGCATGCATATCTATGCATATCTAAAGTTAAAATAAGAGGAAAAAGTAACAATATTTCCTTATCCTAAAGAGAACAATATTTTCCAAGAAAGTCTTGGATATCAGCTTTCATAGAGAAACTAATGTAAATTGTTTCCATCATTAAAGAATAGTTTCAACTTCTGATAACAATTCAGCTAGAGGGCATTATGAAAAGTCACGCTGGCTCATTATATAATATAATAAAACATGTCTCATAACATATATAGGTCCAATTTAAAAGAGACACTTCTAAAGTTTATATATCAATGAGAACATGTTAATAAAATGAAACAATTTATGTAGAGGAAAGACTAGGTGTTTAATAGTGAATACCCCAAATTCTATATTGATAACTTGAGACACATAGATAAATCATTTCACCAATTTTATGTTTTGATAATCCATCTTCCATCATAGACTGTGTAAACAATTGTCCAAGCCATCTACAATGTATTTGTACTAAGGTCTTATCATAAAAATATCACTAGGGAATATTCAAGTGGGTCTACACATGGCCTTATAGATAAGTTAGTCACATATTTGGCTGAAGAAATCAAAAATATCAAAATTAGTTTATCACTGTCTTAGTTATTAAAAACCCTAGTGATTAAGAGGGATTTCCTTAAATCCTTATATGAACCTACAATGAAGGAAAATGTCCCTATTAATATCCTACATAGAGACCCAATGCATAAGGACATTCCTGTCAAGCCTAGGGATAAAGGTCAGGTACACACTGCAGATACTACCTAAGTGGCATTATACAAAGAGAAAACTAAGTCTCCTCCTTTTCTTCTTACTTTGAGGATATTTGGAAAGAATTTGCACAATTGCTTAGTGAATTCTAGAGCTTCCAAAAATGTTATGCATTTGTCAATATGTCAAGTTTTAGGTCGTCGCCTGCCAAATCCTTAAAAGATGTCACCCAATTAGATAAGTCAGAAGTCGATGTTGTAGGTGAGTTAACCCATATACACATGTAATTAGCCTTTGAACCTAGGGTCCAACATTTTATTGACATCCAGGTGGTGGATATTCCTAACACCTATGGCATGCTACTAAGCAAACACTGGTCCAAAATTCTTAATGGATAGATGGCTACAGATTTTTCACATATGTGGCTTCCTTGGAGAAGCATTCCTAATGAAATTAGGATTGAAGAAACGCCAAGGATGAAGCATATGATCATTTAGTATCACCAAAATAATGAAGTGTTGTACACAATAGTTGAACATGGCATATACAGAGTTGAACTTCCAGATGTTATTGTGGAAGAAGTTCTAATGAATAACTATACATAGAGGAACAATGGAGTGAGTTCAATCACACCTAAGATAGATTTCCTAGTAGAGTCTAATTAGGAAGTATTGGATGAGGATAGAGGAAGTGATTTGACTAAATTTGAGAAGTATTTATCCAAAGAGATTGAAAGTGGTGCAGTCACGGTAGGAGGGTTCATAGAATGAACTATCCGGACTATGTAACAAGAGTAAACACAATGGAAACAACTCAAGGAAATGGAACAAATGTAGATTCAGTCATTCAGTATATCAAAGAATCCAAAATAGAGATCCGCTAGCAATATGCAGGCTTACAACTAGGGCTCGCAAGCCTAATTACATACATGCACAAGATAAAGCTTTGAAGCTCCTTCGTACAAAATCCAAACTATAAACTATCACTATGATATGAACTAATTTCTTAAGGATCTATTACATCATTATATATCATTTTTGGACCAGTAGATTTCTCTGTGTCAGCCATGGAAGATCACAAACTCCAATGAAGATTTGTAATGTGTTCACAGATAGGTCGGACCTAAATGCGTAGAACACTTCCTCAAATCAATGGAACAATGTGCAGACCTCTAGGTAAGGTTGGCCACGAACCAAATATTATTGAAGGATACGTCATTAGGATTTGCAAGTCATGGAATGATCCACAAACCTTCTCCTTCAGTTGATTGCTCATGACTATTAGAAAGCTCTGCATTGAGAAAATAGAGGATCTTCTGATAGCGATAACTTTTAGATAACTGATCCAAATGCTATGAATTCTTGATATGATGTAGATGAATGAATGTAGATGCTAAGTCTAGATCCACAAGATGTGAAATGCCAATATCGGACCTCAAGTTGAAACTGCTTCTGAATGAACTGCCTAAACTGAGCTAGAAAATGAAAGAACTGAAATGCAAAACAAACTAAAATGCAAATGTTTTTGGTTGATGCAAGATTACTCTTGAACCAGGGATGCTCCTACATCATACATCTAGGGTTATTAAAAAAAAGTGAGTCCTTCACTTTTCTAGGGCTAGGGGAGAACAAAGATGGTCCACCTCAGCCTGAGAAATCCATGATGAATCTTCTTCTAGTCTGCCTTTCCACTTCACCAGATATTCTTTGTATTATCTTCCTCTACTGTTGCATCCAACTCTGCTGTCCAAAATGTCTTCTATCTACTTTGGTGCTTGCTGTGGTAACTGCTTCTTCAAGTCTTCTTCCATGTTGTCACTAAACTTTGCTTCATGATACTGATAAAGGTCTGTAATGTTGAAAATAGGTGAAATACCCAATGTCTCCAATAACTCTAATTCATATGCATTTCCTGAATCAACTTTTTGAGTATCTTACAAGGTCCAAACTTCTTCATCTTCAACTTGTTCATATGTCCCAAATAGAAATCTCTCTTTTCTCAAGTACACCATTACTTCATCTCCAATGTCGAATTCCTTATGTCTTCTCTTCTCATCGACCTTCTCTTTATACTTACTATTCAAATCCTCCAAAAACTGCCTCACCTGATTATGCACAGTCTTCATATGATCTACAAATTCTTCTTCTTCTACACTTCTCTTGTCCACTTCTCTTGTCCTCTGTACTAATATCTCTTAGTTCTGTCACTCCTCTAGGATTCACTTCAGTTACAATCTCAAAAGGTGTTGTTCCGGTACTCCTATTTACTAAATTATTGTATGCAAACTCTACTTGTGAAAGAGTCATGTCCCAACTTCTGGTCTGGTCTCCAACCAAACATCTCAACAAATTCCCCAAACTCCTATTCACTACCTCTATCTATCCATCTGTCTGTGGATGAAAAGTTGAACTAAACTTCAAATCTATCTTCATCTTCTTCTGAAGTGTCTTCCAAAAGTATCCAACAAACTTTGTATCTCTTTCTGAAACTATACTCTTAGGTAATCCATGCAATCTCACAATCTCCTTGAAAAATAGGTCAACTACATACACTGCATGAGTTGTCTTTTTACAAGGTATGAAATGAGCCATCTTTGAAAATCTATCAACCACTACAAATATTGAATCATGTCCTCTTTGTGTTTTAAGTAATCCCATTACAAAATCGATGCTTATGTCTTCCCAAGGTCTCTTCGGTACTGTCAAAGGTTTATACAATCCAGTGTTCTAACTACTCCCTTTTGCAACTTGACAAACTCTACAACTCTGCACAAATTTGTAAACATCCTTATGTATCTAAGGCCAAAAGTAATTTTCACTCACCAAAGTCACTATCTTATCAATGCCAAAATGTCCTGCCAATCCACCACTATGCTTCTCCTTTATCAGATTATCTCTCATTGAACTTCTAGGTATGCACAACTGACTTCCTTTGAACAACATATCTTCTTGAATAAAATAATCTAACCACTTGCTCCTATCTATCACAATAGGTTCCTTACATACTTTCCAAGGTTCTATGAAATCAGTGTCTCCCTCATACTTATTCTTCAATTTATCAAAACCCAACACTTGAACTCTCATCTCTGTCAACAAGTTTCTTCTTCTACTCAAGGCATTAGCAACTTTATTTGATTTATCACTCCTATGCTTCAACACAAAAGTATAACTCTGCATGAACTCTACCCACCTCATATGTCTCTGATTCAACTTACCTTGACTATTCAAATACTGCAAAGATTGATGATCTGTATACAATACAAACTCCTTAGGCAACAAGTAATGTCTCCACTTCTTTAAGGCTTGAATTATGGAATAGAACTCCTGATCATAAACTGAATATCTTCTCCTTGCATCATTCAACTTTTCACTGAAATATGATACAGGTCTACCTTCTTGATTTAACACTACTCTAATCACACTTCCACTTGCATCACAATCAACTTGAAATACTTTATTGAAATCTGGTAATGCCAAAACAGGTTGCTCTGTCACTTTCTGCTTCAACAACTCAAAACTTTTATCTACTCTTGATGTCCATTTGAAATCTTTTCTGTCACCTCTCATTGTCTCTGTCATAGGGTTACAAACTGAACTGAAATTTCTGATGAACTTTTGGTAGAAGCTAGACAATCCATGAAATGATCTAACCTCTCCAATTCTCTCCGGTGTAGGCCACTCAACAATTGCTCTCACTTTCTCAGGGTCCATCTTCAATCCTTCCATAGAAATCACAAATCCCAAATATACCAACTCTTCCTTCATGAAACTACACTTCTTGATGTTTATCAACAATTTCTCCTCTCTCAACCTCTGCAAAACTTGTCTAATATGCCACAAATGTTCTTCTTTTGTCTTACTGAAAATTAGAATATCATCCAAGTATACAATTACAAACTTACCCAAGAATTTCTTTAGAACTTCATTCATCAATCTCATGAAAGCACTCAATGCATTTATCAATCCAAAAGGCATCACTAACCACTCATACAATCCTTCATTTGTCTTAAAAGTAGTCTTCCATTCATCTCCTTCTCTGATTCTGATTTGATGGTATCCACTCTTCAAATCTATCTTTTTGAAATATCTTGCTCCACTCAAACAATCCATGATATCATCCATCCTAGGTAAAGGAAATCTATTCTTAACTGTGATCTTGTTTATAACTCTAGAATCAGTACACATTCTCCATTCTCCATCTTTCTTAGGTTCCAAAACTGTAGGTACTGCACAAGGGCTCAAACTTTCTCTAATCAAACCTTTTCTCAACAACTCTTGTATCTGTCTATTCAGTTCTTCATTCTTTGTCAGTGTCATCCGGTGTGTTGCTTTGTTAGGCAAACTTGCTCCCAGTATAAGACCCATGTGATGACTGATACTCCTTATAGGTGGTAATCCTTCAGACACATTATCTGATATGATGTCTTCATACTCTGTCAGCAATTCTCTTATCTCTTCCGGTTGTGATTCTTTAGTCTCCTTCAATGTTTTAGGCTTCTTAGGAATCAAGGCATAACACATATTCTCATGTCTCAAACCATCCAGAAATTTTCTTCCATCTACTAGACAGATTCTAGCATTCCCACATACTTCACTCTTAGGGTCATCCTCCAAAGGAATCAAAGCAATTCTCTTTCCATTTGTTATTATAGTATATGTATTCTTTCTCCCATCATGCATAACTTTTCTATCATACTGCCAAGGTCTACCCAACAAGATATGACAAACATCCATAGGCATAATATCACACAAGACTTCATCATGAAATTTCACCAAACATTGTTCACTCACCAGTACCTTATGATCATCCTGAATCCATGCTATTTGATAGGGCTTAGGGTGTTTCAATCTTTCCAACTTCAGCTTAGTCACCATTTCCTTTGAAACTAGGTTATCTAAACTACCACTATCAATTACAACTTTACATCACTTACCTCCGGATTTACATCTGGTTCTGAATAGACTTTTCCTCTGTGATGGTTCCTCATTTGTTTCTATTTGAAATAGTGCTCTCCTCATCACCAATGATTCTCCTTTCTTTGGTTTACCAATAGAACTAGGTGATGCAACAGGTTCTTCTTTAATATAGGTTTCTCTTCCATTGTTCTCTATCCTCTTGCTTGTACTACCATGATTACATTCAAATGCTCTATGTCCTTCACCTCCATACTTGAAACAAGTACCTCTGAATATTCTCTTATCCAATCCTCTTCCTTTTCTTCTATATCCTTCATTCCGGTATGAATTATAGTTGCCTTTGGGATGAAAATTTATATCATCCTTCTTCAATGGGCTGTCAAACTTGTTCTGCTCCACAAATGATCTGTCATATCCAGAAATGTTCTTCCTCTCTAAAATTTAACTCCTCTGCCTCTCTACATCTGATCATGTCTCTTATTCAGCTTCTCTTCAACTTTCAAGGCAAATTGATATGCTTCTTCCAAAGATTCCATCCTTACCAAACTTAGCTCTTCTTGAATATTCAACCTCAATCCATTGATGTATCTAGCCACTTTCTCTTTACTTGCTTCACTATGTCCTGGTCTTATGATCATTTTATGAAATTCTTCAATTTACTCCTTCACAGATTTCTCCTTTTGTCTTAGGTTTTACAATCTTTTCAACAACTCCAACTCATAGTTAGTAGGTATGAACTGAGTCTTCAACTTTGTCACCATCCAGTCCCACTTAGTAATCTTTTCCTTTCCTCTTCTGTTTCTTTCCAACTGAATTTCTTTCCACCATATAGCAGCATGTCCTTTCAATTTTGTCTTTGCAAATTTCACCTTCTCCGGATCTTCAATTTCTTCATATTCAAAGTATTCTTCCATGTCATTTATCCAATCAATCAACTCTTCAGGATTCAAATTGCCAGTATAATTCGACACATCGACTCTAGGTCTTTTTCCAATCTTTGAAATAGCTCACATCTTTACTTGATCTGATTCTTCTTCTTCATCGTCTCCTAGGATTTTGCTAGTTTGTTCAATAGATTGAAATTCTTCTTCATCATCACTTTCTATATTAGGTCTAGGTGTCAATCCTCTCCACCTATCCTCTTTAATAGCATCCAAATGAATTCGTATTGTTCTCATCCATTCTATTAGCCATTGTACCCATAGGAGGAACTCTTCACGGTGGCATCTTCCTAGGATCAAGTGCAAACTACCTCAAATTCAATGATTGGGCTACAAACAACAACTACCTCTCAATCAGTGATCGGTTACACACAAGTAACCTACCTCAGATCGACGATCTGCTCACAACAAGATATTACAAAATCCCTTTCACTAATTCTCTCCAAAGAATCAAACTTTCACTTTGATACCACTTGGTGTAGTCACAGTAGGAGGGTTCATAGAATGAACCATCTAGACCATGCAGTAAGAGTAAACACAATAGAAACAACTCAAGGAAATGGAAAAAATGCAGATTCAGTTATTCAGTATATCAAAGAATTCAAAATAGAGATCCACTAGCAATATGTGGGCTTACAACTAGGGTTCACAGGCTTGATTACATACACGTGCAAGATAAAGCTTTGAAGCTTCTACACACAAAATCCAAATTGTAAACTATCATTATGATATGAACTACTTTCCTAGGAATCTATTACATCATTATATATCATTTCTAGACCAATAGATTCTTCTGTGTTGGCCATGGAAGATCACAAACTCCAATGAAGAGTTGTAACGTGTTCATAGATAGGTCAGACCTAAATGCATAGAACACTTCCTCAAATGAATGGAACAACGTGCGGACCTCCAGGAAAGGTCGGCCACAAACCAAAGATCATTGAAGGATATGTCATTAGGATCCACAAGTCAAGGAATGATCCACAAACCTTCTCCTTTAGTTGATTGCTCATGACTGTCAAAAAGCTCTGCACTAAGAAAATAGAGGATCTTCAGATAGCGATAACTTTCTGGTAACTGATCCAAATGTTCTAAATTCTTGATATGATGTAGATGAATGAATGTAGATGCTAAGTCTAGATCTACAAGATGTGAAATTCCAATACCAGACCTCAAGTTGAAACTGCTTCTGACTAAACTGCCTAAACTGAGCTAGAAAATGAAAGAACTAAAATGCAAAACAAACTAAAATGCAAATGTTTTTGGTTGATGCAAGATTGCTATTGAACTAGGGATGCTCCTGCATCAGAAAGGCATATGTTGCATTGGATACCATTTAGGAAAAGTTTGTTAGAAGGATAGTACAGATTGCACAGGGTGCCACATTCAAAAACTACATGTGCACTGTGCTGAGAGTTGGTCGATAGGGAAAAGCATCTATATTTAGATAGCAAATTGAATATGCCCTATAAAATCTTTGAAGAAATAGAGTCTCAAACTAAAGAGACAGGTTGTGTAGTGACAAGTCAAGTTCATAAGACACATGAATCTGAGTTAGAAATGGCAAATTCTATCCCAACAAATGTTGTGATGAATAGAATTAGAATTACAGACAATGGAGCTATTAAAAATACAAGTAACACATGCATTCATGCACCTGGTATTCTAATAGTAGAATGTCTTAGTGTTTTAGTTCTTGACAAGTTACAAAAGATGCCCAATCATAAAGAGTCATCCAAACTGAGATGGATCGTAGAAGGAATTACTTGTAGGGGCAAAAAGAAGAAAGGTCTAGAAAAGAAATCACCTGATGATAGACCCTGGACATTGAAATTTGATGGATCTAAATCCAAGGAGGGCTTTGGAGTTGGGATTGATCTGGTTAATTCCCAAGGGAAATCATATGTTGCTACATACAGATTGCAATTTCATTGCACTAATAAAATTGCTAAGTATGAAGCATTGATACATGGCTTACTTTTTCACTAAAAAAAGGAGTCAAGATATTACATGTGTTTGGGGATTGTGAACTGGTGATTAAACAGGTAACGATGAAATATGCTTGCAATTACAATAGATTGTCTAGTTATAGACATCAAATATGGGATCTCATTGAGGGATTCAATGATTTTAATATCACTCATGTCCCACAAAAACATAACCAGTGAGCAAATGCATTAGCCACAACTACAAGCACATTAGAGCCATTAACTTTGTAAGGACATAAGAAATTTTTAGTTGAGTTAGTGTCATTGCCGTCAATGCCAGATAACGTAATGAATTTCCAAGTTTTTGAAGATAATCAACACATATTAGACTTCATTGCTAATAGAGATGGGTTTGAAGCTCAGGTAGTGGATGGACATACTCTAGAAGACCAAATATGCCAGGATGAGGAAGAAATCATTGACTTACAAAGCAATAAGATCCCTAAAGGGATGATTGAGCTGGAAAGGGTGTTTGATTTAGACAACATGACCAAGCAGAAGGATTTGCCTAAGGTAGATGGAGGTAAATATGAGCCCATAAATATAGGCCAGGGTGCAAAGATAAAGAATATCCTAGTTGGAAAGGTATGTACTCCAACTAAGAGGGAAGGAATAATCTAAGCTCTAAAAAATTACATTCATGTGATAGCTTGGACGCATGATGAGATGAAAACATATGACACTTCTGTCATTACTCATACTATTCCATTGAATCCTGACACCAAGCCTTTTAGATAAAAATAGAGGCCAGAGAATGCCCTATTAGAACTGTTGATATTTGAAGGGGTCAAGAAGATACTAGCCACCAGAATTATATTCCCAATTATACATTCCAAATGGGTAGAAAATTTGGTACCAGTAAGAAAGAAAAATGGAGATATACACTTGTGCATTGATTTCAGGAATATGCACAGTTTTAGAAAAGGATAATTATCTACTTCCATCACTTGATGAGGTGCTCCAAATGGTAAATGGAGCACAAATGATGTCTTTTTTAGATGGGTTTTTAGGATACAACCAAGTTATGGTTGATAAGATTGATAGATTAAAGAGTTCATTCACCACAAAGTGAGGAATAATTGCTTACAAGTGTATGCCATTTGCCTTGATTAATGCTAGAGCCACGTTTCAATGAGCTATGGATATTGCTTTCAGAGGTCTAGTAGGTCACTGTATTGTGATTTATATGGATGATCTAACAATGATTTCAAAACAAAGAGGAGATCATATTAAGGATCTACAAAAAGTACTAAAAAAATGTGAACAATATGGTATATCTTTAAATCCTAAGAATTGCATCTTTAGAGTTGCCATAGGGAAGTTGTTGGGACGCGTTATATCCGAAAATGGAATAACCATAGATCCTAATAAGGTGGACTCCATCATAAATTTACAATTACCAGCAAGCAAGAAAGAGTTAAAATCGTATTTTGGTAAGATAAATTTCGTTAGAAAATTCATAACAGGGTTCGCTGAGATAGTGAGAGCTCTGAATGCCATGTTAAAGAAAGATGCCAAAATCGAATGGACATCAGAAGCCAAGGTAGCTTTCAAGGACATCAAGAAGGAAATAGCTGACACCATTGTGTTAATCAGCCTAACTATACTAAGGATTTTTACATATATTCCTTTGCATCTAATCACACTTGCGCTATTGTTCTGACTCAAAGGAATGAGATTAAGGAAGAAAAGTGTATAGTGTTCATGAGAACCCCATTCAGGGATGCTAAGATGAGATATTTGGATGTAGAAAGACAAGCCATTTCTTTAGTTAGAGCTACCAAGAAACTTAGACATTACATCTTAAGAAGTAAGGTAATTGTTGTAGTACTAGACTCAATAATCAAAATTTTGTTAATGTAGAGTCAACTTGGAGAGAAAGAGCCAAGTGGATCATAGTTTTACCAGATTATGACGTGGAAATTATTCCCATGAGGTTAGTCAAAGGATAAACTCTCAAACAAGTGATTGCTAAAGCAGACCCTATTTTAATCAGTCAGTAATACACAGTGGATTCGAGTCACCAAGATGACTGGTATACACATATCAAGCATGTTCTAATCAGAAAAAATGAAATCATCTCAGAGATGAGATCTAAAGATTAAATATTAGAATTATATGATAAAAGGGGCAATATTGTTCAAGAAGAACCATGAGGAGATATACTTTAGGTGTCTGGATAAGGAAGAAGCTAGTAAAGTTCTCCAATAACTACATGACAATTTTGGGACAACTTGTGGATCCCACTTAGCTATAACACACAAAATGCTTAGTACTGGGTATTATTGGCACATGATTTTTAAAGATACTGCACAACATATTAAGCATTGTCATGCTTGCCAAGTAGTAGCCAGCAGAGAAAGATCTATAGTGCAACCATTACAACTAGTGATGAAGATGCATCCCTTTGCACAATGGGGAATGGACTTCATAGGAGCAATTAATCCACCATCATCAACTCAGCATAGGTATGTGCTAAGTGTTACTAATTATTGCACCAGGTTGACTGAGGCAGTGAGAAACAAAACATGCACCTCTGAAGATGTAATCAAGTTCTTAGAGAACAACATCATCCACTCTAACATTCACACTTTCAACTATCTTCTACAACCTTTTATTGTAGCATTTATAAGCTTTTCTTGTAGTTGTGTAACCAAGAAATATTCCCTCATCATCTCTTGTCTTAAATTTACTCAAGGTATCTTCATCTCTTTTTATAAAACATTTGCTTTCAAATATTTTAAAATACTTCACAGATGGAGGTTTGTGTATCCATAACTCATATGGAGTCTTATCATGATGTACTCTTAGCTGTCATCTATTAATAGTGTAAACAGTAGTATGAACTACTTCTTTCCAGTATCTATTAGGTAATTTGGCTTCGTTCAACATTGTTCTAGCCATATCATGGACAATCTTGTTTTTTATCTCAACAAATCAACTTTGTTGTGGAGTCCTAGCAGTATAAAAGTGTCTTTTAATCCCATGATTTTCATAGTATTGATCAAATTCATTAGAAGTGAATTCTCCACCTCTATCAGATCTTAAGCATTTTATCCTTGACCCAATCTAATTTTCAACCCTAGCCTTAAAGATTTTAAATCTTTCTAAAGCTTAATATTTATCTTGAAGAAAAGTTACCTATGTCATCCTTGAATAATCATCTATCAACAACATGAAATCCCTTTCTCCATTGATGCTTTTAGTTCTGGTTGGTCCACACAAATATGTATGTATCATCTCAAGAGTTTTTGAGGTTGAATAATCCTTTGACTTGAAATTGACCTTGGTTTGCTTCCATTCTTGACATTCTTTATAGAAGGAATTTTCTGGCTTGCTAATACTAGGCATATGTTTGACTGCATTCTTCTTACTGATCTTCACTAGATGATCAAAGTTGATGTGGCCCATCCTTTTGTGCCATAACCAACTCTCATCAGTTTTCCCTAACAAGCATCTTTCACCCTTCACCTCCTTTAGATGGTATAAATTATTGTTTATTCTATTTGCCTCATCAACAAGTCTACCAAAGCTAGCTTTTCTTATCTAACATCCACTAGCATGAAATAACAAATTATATCCCTTATCAGACATCTAGCTAACACTAAGCAAATTATATTGCAATCCCTCTACATATAACACATATTGAGCATTAGTTTTACCATCTATGTATAGTGTGCCTTTACCAGCTATCTTCATAGTGGTGTTATCATCGAACTTGATAGAACCACCATTTCAGTTGTCCAATACAGTGAACTTGCTCTTATCTCCAGTTATATGAATAGAGCGTCCATTTTTTATTACCCAAGGATTGCCTTGTCCTTTGGCATGAAAAGCTATTTAGACTAACATACATTTTTCAACCTTGTTTTCTATCCAATGCCTTTTTGAACTTTTCTCCTTTTCCTCAAAATGCTTTGCTGATTCATTTTCCTAAGTAGGGGGTGCAGACTCTTTCTTGTGATGTGTAGAGGATTGTGCTTTTTGTTATTTTTGCATAGAAGCATGTGTAGGTGTGTCTTACCTTGGAGGAGTAAATCTCCTTTTTTCATGTCTAGAAGGTTGTATAAACACACTTCAACAAAAATTTGCAATATGCCCATAGTTGTTACAATTATAAAAAATATCAGTCATATCAACTAAAGGGGCAAAAGGATTTTTTCTTACAAAATTATGCCTATCCATTCTCCTAGGTCTAATTTTGTAGTCTATTGCTTTATGTCCAAATTGATTGCATGGAAATAATAACCATGAAATGCATAAATGAGCCTGGCTTGTTTTGCAAATTGACCCTTGAATCTCCTCGCATTGTGGACTTTGATGAAACCATCATCTTCCTTTCTGAAATCTTTAGTCCTCTTATCCTTCTTGAATCCATCAGACTTCGTAGAATCAACATGTTTCCTTGACATAGCAGAGCTTGATTTGCCCTGTTCTCCAACTACCTTTTTGAAGGAATCGACTTTCTTAGCAGCTTTATCTTCTGCATTCTTTTTAGTGACGACATATTTGAAACTCTTATTTTCAAGATATCCTAACCCAACCATGTTGGAGAAGGATCTTTGACTACCAGTTATTTGATGAAGAATTTATGAACTCTTCTCATACTTGAGACTTATGTTTAACTATTCATTCACCTTTTCTAACTCCTTCCTCAGTGAAACAACTTCAGCCTCTAATTTTTGACACTCGTCTAGTTTGTTCTTCAAATTCAAACTAGTTACCTCTTTTATCCTTTTTGATTTTTCTAACTACAGTGTCAGATTTACATGTTTATTAGATTCTTCAATCTTTAACTTATATTTTTCATTTTGCTTTCTTTCATACCTTAGATCATCTAGAGCATAAATTAATTCACCTTCCAAATCAACTTCACCCTCTCCTTCCTCATTAGAGTCTTCAAGGCAATCTTTGGTAGGATTATTTTAATTTTTTAAAATTTCAACAGCCATGAAAGCAGTTTCATAATCGTCACTTGCATAAGAATAATCATCTAAAGAACAACTTTCTTTGTTTACAAATAGACTTATTTTCTTCTTATTAAAGTTTGTCCTTTTATATTTTGAGACTTCTTGACTCCTAGAACTATCTCCTTTTTGTTTTTCACCTAAGGGACATTTAAAACCAAAGTGACCAATTTTTCCACAATTAAAGCATTTGAAAGGTAGCTTACCTTTGTATTTACCAAAGCCCTTCTTCAACTTTCTGATAAAATTTGCTTCTTCTTCATTTGAACTGGTACTTTGTTCTAAATCTACTTTAGTCTCCTTAGATTTGGAAGTTTTAAATGTTGCTTCTTTCCTTGTTGAGCCTATACTTTCACTTCTCATCTCATATGCTATGAGTGACCCAAATAATTCATCCATAGAAAACTTATCGAAATCTTTTGCTTCTTCAATTGTAGAGACTTTAGAGTCATACTTCGATGGAAGAGACCTTAGAACTTTCTTTATAACCACCTTATCTTCTATGTCTTCTCTGAGACCTCTGATTGCATTATCTACCTCATCTACCCTGAGCATGTAGGATGCAATATTCTCATCATTGTTCATCTTCAGAGACTCAAATTTACCCCTATGAGTTTGAATTTTTGCTTGCTTGACTTTATCATCACCCTCATAGATTTGTGTAGCTTATCCCATATGTCTTTAGATGTTTTATAAAGCATGACTTTTACAAAATTTATCTTGGTCAGACCACATATTATGGCATTCTTTTCTTTGGCATTATTTTCACAATCTTTCTTCTCAGTAGTAGTGGGAGTAGATGTTGGTGGTGTGTAACCATCTAAAACAGATTACCAAATATCATATCCAAGAGAGGTCAAGTAAGCCTCCATTTTGATGCTCCATAAAGCATAATTAGATCCATCAAATAATGGTGCCTTGTTTGAAGAACCCTCATGTCTTGTCATAGTGCTCTAGAGACTGGGTCTACCTTAAGTGGTTAAGCTTTCTTCAAGGAACCTTGGCTCTAATACCAATTGTTGAAAGAACACTAATACATTGAGAGGGAGAGTGAATCAGTGTATGTTAAAAACTTTAAAATGCAACCAAATAAACAAGAGTGAGAAGCACACATAAAGCACACACACAACAAAACACTATATTTATGTGGAAAACCTAAAATGGGAAAACCCACAGTGAGAATGTTGCTTGAGTCTACTACGCAATTCCAACCTCACAATAAGCACTAGTTACATATGTTTTGTAGGCACCAACCCACAAGTACATCAACACCCAAGATAATGTTTTGAGGCTACCACCTACAGGTACACCACACACCTAAAATGAGCTCCAACTCAACACATTGAGACTTCGACCCCAATCTACAACAAAGAGGCTACAACTGCTAAATTTTTACAGTTTCTTGTATGCATCAATGGCTCTTCTTTAACCTGAAATGCACCTTGTCAACATGCTCTCACCCTGTGTTTTTCATTAACACAGTTGTCTCCTTCCTCAATGCTCTTAGGATTCTCTACTCCCTTACGAAGTCTCCCTCCTTCAACGTTGTCTATCTATGAACATTTGAATGTTCATACAAGATCTACCCTCTATTCCCTATGAACAAAAGATATTTAATTTTATGAGTAACCCATTCACAACAGATTCAATGTGTATAAGAACAAATCCACCTAAACAGTTGAACTACCAGTAACCACTCAAACTAAATATCAATAGATTAAAATCATTTCATAACAAATTGCAACTAGTTTAATTGTCGCACAACCAATTCAAACGTTGGGCTCAGAAATGTCATAGTATTATCTAAAATAAATGTCCACCAGATCAACCTAGAATCCATTATGTTTCTTGACTCAATATGTCATTTGGGCGAAAATGCACTATTACAAACTCAGGCCTATTGTCACTTTCATCGGTAAAAATTGTGTCTTCAAAACTTGGCCTTAATCTCCCTTTGTTGGTGAAATCACACATTTCCAAACTTAACCACCTTCCTTCTCTAGTGGAGAATATATTTTTCAAAACTTTTCAAAAACTAGCCTTTTATTGCCTTTCATCTTTTAATCCTTTATAACTCTTATCGGTAAAAAATTGTTTTTTAGAACTACCTTTTTAACATGTTATCAATGAAAGTTCACTATTTTGAACTTATCTTTATTTCCTTTATTGTCAGTGAAATCTCACATATCAGAACCACAGCCTTTATCTATTGGAATTAGGATAGACAACTGAGAGGGGGGGTGAATCAATTGTCACAAAACTTTAATACTTGCTGTAATTAATTCTTCTCTATCACTTATTAACAGATTATTATTATAACCATGAAAGCATGAATTAATAACACATGAGCAGAAACACAAATAACACACTTAACACCAAGATTTTTAACGTGGAAACCCAGTTAAAGGAAAACCACAGTGAAGGTTAATCCACAAAGATTAATACCCTGTTAAAAGTATTACAAATGGGGAAGGCACATGCCTTCGGGCTCACTGCCCAGAGCTCACTACTCAAAGAGGCTCACTGCCTACATAAATGATTATAAGAAGATTATAGAATGTTTGAACTAATGAATATCATCTGCCAATGTAAAAATTTAGTTCTGGTTAAGCATAGAATACTGATCTTATACACTTCATCCTTACTCTGCCCTATTTACTGTTCTGTCATGATCTGATCCTTAGATCTGTTCTCTTTCTCACTTCTTTATGCATTTTTGCACTTACTCCATCATCATATCACAAATCTCAACCCTTAAATACTTGAATCCATTGGCTATATATATACGCATCAAGAGATTCAATCAACTGTAGTCAGCATCAAGAAAACTTAGAACATTTATTAAGAACTTTGCTCTGTCGGCTGAATCCATACACAACAACAATGCGGACCAAAATCTTGTGTTGTCAAATCATCAATCATGTCAGCCAATATCACTGATTATCACAAATTGCGTAACCAATAGCTTTTCTTCATCCAGACCAAGATCAAATGCTAGGTCGGCCTATTCTTCTTCTGACTGTATTGACTAACAGGAACCTGATAGTTAGATGCTTATATCTTTTGAATCCTTCATCACTGGATGCTAAGATTTTGGATTTAGATAGTCCTAAAAATCCTAATCACTTCCTTAGATCCACAGCATACTATGATTTACCACTGGAGAGATTTAGACCAAGATACCGGACCCTGTCACATGCTTTGTTTCTAACATCCAGACTCAAACAAATCCTCACTCTGGCTTTTGGTATGAACAAAATATGTAATGTAGATGTGTAGGAAGGACTTAGTTGCCATCAATGGCAACACATGTCATGCGTAATAGTGTCTCTTGCTAACAATCTCCCCCTTTGGCATTGATGGTAACACTTAGTGAAAAATGACTAAGTGTCGAAACAACTCCCCCTTACTAGGTACACTTATGCTTTTCACTATTTTCCAATGCTCCCCCTTTGTTGGATTCCTCATTTTTCACTACTCTTCACTCCCCCTTTGACATCAATGGCAAAGGGTGGGGTCCGCAAACCAAAATTTACACAAAAATTTTACATACCAGGCCGCATATGTATAAACAATCCTTAAGTCCTTATTTATATAAACTTAAGTATATCATCAAAAACATTCTTCAATTGTGCTAGCTCACTATCCTAGCTCTTCTTCATATTGTTCAAAATTGAGATGTGGCCACTGAATAGGAATGCTTGTGATTCTGTTGTCCATAGATCAATGGGGTCACTTGACTGAACTACAGCTTGAGCTTCAGTCAGAGCATTGAACATTGCTTCCATTTTGGGGGAAATTAGTCCCCAAAGCTCACTCATCCTTGCCTCTATGTTCTCCTTTTCTTTTGTCAATTTCTTTATGTCTTTAATCAAGATGATCACCTGACCCTCCTTGTTTTCCACTGATGATGTCATAGGATCAAAGGATTTGGATATACTAGATAGTTTTTGCTTAGACACTTTTATTTTATCTTCATTGTCCTCTATAACTTTAGGACAGGATAAGCAAAATTTATATACATTTCCTCCTTCTATAAGAGCATTTTGAATACTCTTTATACTAGCATCTAGCGCCATTCTATCTACTCCAATCAACCCCTTTAGAGCATCAAATATTTTATCATTGAATTCCTTTTGAACCTTGACCTCTGCAGACTTCTCTAGAGATTCAAAATGAGAGCTTATCGAGTTTATTAGACTTTTTAATTGGCCAGATGGAGATGCTGAAGAATCCTTCTAGTATGTTGGCATGATGTTCTCCAAAATCCCTGATGCCAGACCAAGTAGGTCACTGTCCTCTATGTGAGACTTCAAGATATCTTCTCTGGCCTTAGCTTGAGCAATGGAAGCCAATTTTATCTTCTGCACCAGAGATAAGGTATCAAAATTTATTGGACCTTGTATTATGTCCTGATCTTCTTCAATTTGTTTATCTCTTTCCAAAATTTCCTTCACTGCTTCTGCAGTGTCTCTTGCTCAAAATGATGATGTATCTATCTGATCCTTACTGGCATTTTTGAACAAATTGTCCTTCTTGGGCTATTCATCAACCTTTGCAATCTCTATTTCATTTTGATTTTTCTCCTTGGCCTTTTCTACTTCTTGGTCCTCTCCTTCTTCTAATTCAATCTCTTTATTCTTCAATGAATCATCTTCAATTTGATCATCTTCTTCAACATTCATCTCTGTATCTTCTTTGCAAGATTGATCCAGAGGAGTTTGAATACCTCCTATATCATCAGTTTCATCTATCATCTTTACATCTTCCTTGTTTATTGCTTCCTCTTCTGGAACAAAGGAGTCATCTAACTTAGTTTGATGCTCATTGATCTTTAATTCTTCAACATCTGAAATTGAGGAGTCAATCCCATCATCAATCTCTTTTTCAACAATAGGAAGATTATGTCTTTTCAGTACATTCAAAAGAATCTCCTGATTATCTTTGACTATCTCATCTATTTGACCAAGCATGAGTTTATTCATTCTCTTCTTACTCTTGAAGTCATCTTTCACTTCTTTGAATATCATGTTCATCTAATCTAGAGTAATCTGAGGGCACAAATTTATCAACACATGCTCCCTAATCTCCATGTCTTTACCTTTTGCATTATCTTTTCTTAACTCTAGAATATCTGCAAGACTTTTTGGGATTTCAGAAGTTATTTCAATCAAAGCCTTATTGTAGATGTTCAAATATTTGATTGTTACTTCTTCTAGAACCCTCTTATCAGCATCACTATAATGATCAAAGAATTCAGTCATTGGCCTTATGTTACCATCTACAGTGACTGATTTGATAATGTCATCTATAGAGAGAGTAGGCTTTTCAACATATGTTTCAATCTTTTGCCTCTTGCTTGCTCTTTTACTTTCATAGGGCTTCTCCTTAGACACCTTGGCTGCTTTTGTACCTAATGCCTTTAATTCTCTGACTTCAACATCAAAAGTAGTTTCATCTTCATCATTCTTCATGCTTTTGTATGTCTGGGACGCCTTAGTTTTCACCCTTTCCCTTCTTTTCTAGATGATTTGCCTTCCGGTTTCTTAGGTTTGGCAGGTTTTGGGGGAACAAGGGCAGCAACAAAGCTTCTAGTTTTTCTAGGTTGGCTGGAGGAGACTTCCGAAGCACTTCCCTGCTTCTCCTTCTCAGCGTTTTCTATCCTTTCTCTATTCTACTTTACAGCTTCCTTGGTTGTGCCAATACTTTCAGCATAGATCTCTACTTGCTTCTGAACTTTCCTTTTGATTTCTGGTTTTCTAAGCTCAACATGAAGTTTCATACTTAGCTCCTCATATGTTCCAAATCTTTCACTTGTGGTATCCTTTGGCTTGCTTAAAAGGTGTTGAGCATACATGTCTAATACTTGCCCATCAACTTCATAAACCATAGGCATAATCCATACCGTTCTTTGTTCAACAGATTCCATTAAACATTGATTTGTATCTACCATAAAACATATTGTATCCTTGTATTTTTCAACTATAGAGGAAGGAATTCTCTCCCTTGAATGCATCATGATCTGAAAATTCTTGAAAAATCCCCAAAGAGCTGTCCTTTGGGCATTGGCATCTCCAATACTGTTCAAGTGCTCTCTTATCTGAATAGAAATAGGTTTATCACTAGTCAAACACAAGATTTTCTTGCTAGGTAACTCGTTCATGAAATAGAAGAACAAACATAAGACCAATGTACCATATTTGAAGGTGTTCTTCCTATCCTTCTTTACCTTATTAAAATTTTCCATTAGCTGGTTCTGCAACAACTCGCACAAGTCATAGTCAACATTCTCTCTCAATATCTGATAAGAAACATAGATAGCCGTACTGAACACAAAATTTTCCCTGTTGGAATGATAAATCTTGTATCCAATCACCATTGAAGCAAACTTAACATCCGGATCAATAATATCATTGATAGTCATTGCCTTTTTGTCAAATCTTGAACTGGTAGCATCAGTCACAATTTGATTCTTTATAGCCTTCAACATTGGTAGTCCACCAGATGAGTTTAACCCTATCATGGCCTTGATGGCATCCTTAGTGATTTTGAAAGGTTTTATTATCCACAAAAAACTCATCATGCATATGGCTTAAGACATACCAGACCCATTCATCTTCAACGAAGCATGGAAACCCTATAACCTGAATGAAATGTTTATCGTGTAGCACCTTATACTTAGGTTTAAGACTGTGAATTTCATCCCTCAGATGATTCTTAAACAAATCTACAAACTTTGAGTCTCCAAATTCATCTATGTTGGCATGAATGTAGGCCCTAATATCTTCAACATGTAATACACCATACAAAACACTTGAAAATGCACCTAACGAGTCAACTTCTACTGATTTGTGTGGATGGTTCTTAAATTTGGGGTGGGGCCTTTTAGTAATATCAACAACCAACAGTGTAGCCATTGCAAAAGATCACAAGTTCATAGTTTCACAGAAAATACCTTTTTCTTCATGGAGTTAGGGTTAGCAGATGAATTCATCGGTTGTACCTCAAATTCTTGAAATCTTAGCTTAGGTTCTCTTCTGCTTGCTTTCTTCAAATGCATAGTGATCCAAATTCTAGAATGAATGACCTTTTATCCTCCACAAAACCTAATTCTTCATTGTAATAAACGATTTGCCCTAACACATTCGGTTACACTATTTTTGCATACAGTCAATCTTCAATTGCTCCACAATTAGTCACATTAGCTTCTTTTGTTCTAGAATTAGCTTCAATAGATCTACAATAGGTCTCTTTAACTTCATTCACTATGCCAAATTTAGACACCCACTTACTAGCTGGGGGGATTAGATTTTCAAAGCAGCTCCCCCTGAGCCAGAGCACCTAATTCAATTCCTAGAGGAATTATCAGCACCAGATTCTAGTGCGGATCCATTATCAACATTCATTTCACCTTTCTTTACCCATGTTTTGCTCATTTCATTATGGACCTCATTCACACCAACTTTACCCTTGCCTTTGTCTTGTCTCTGCAAGTTTTGGTTTCTATTTACTGGACCTTTTCTATTATTCCTACTTCTGTAGAATCTTGCAATATGACTAGATCTATTGCAATTAAAGCACATAACATTTCTTTGCTTATTTACTTGATTCCCTCTTGATCTACACTGGTTATCCATGTGTCCATATCCATTACATGCAAAATAGTAGCCATTAAAGGAATTTCCATTTCTTCTATTGTTAGAGTTATTCATTATCATACGTCTGCATTCATTAGATCTATGACCATACCTCTTGCAATTGAAGCATTGACTGAAGAATGATGGACTACTTTGATTCACTCTACTTTTGCATTGAGTAGCTCTATGACCAAATTTATTGCACTTGAAATAATTGCCATTGAAAGATGGATACCTTTGAGCATTGGGTTGTCTTACCAGAGGTCTTCTAGGATTCCTTCTTTGATATCTTGCATAAGGATTTATTTAACCGGATCCAGAGCTTTCACCTTTCTCAAATCTTAGACCATGCTTATCATCTACCTTCTTCTGATTGTCAAGTATCACCTCAAGTTTGGTTGAGCTTATCTTGAATTTCTCTTTATATTCATTTGCAACTTCTAGGTCATGTTGGAGAATGACAATTTGCCTTCCAAGTTCTTTTTCGTTGTCTCTGCTTTCATGTAGATTAGACTCTAGATGGCCAACAATTCCATCCAATTTGCAGTATTCTTCTGTTCTTTCTTTCAAAGTTTGTTTCAGGTCTTCTTTAGTCATCTTTCTTTCCTCAATTTCTTTGCTTAACCTCATCACCCTAGATTCTATTTCATGTTTTAGAACAAAAGCTTCTTTTGCTAGCTTCTCACATTCCTTTGTCTTCTTCTTTAGAGCCTCATCCATGTCATTGTCTTCATTTTGATTTTCTAGATTAAGAAGTAGCTCTTTTCTCTTTTCATTAGATTTTCTCAATTTTTCTTTTAAGGTCTCAATGAAGTCTTCAACATCTTTAAGGTTTTCTTGCAGTTCTTTGACATCTGCTCTGGACTAATCAAGATCTTCTAAAGCAAGTTTAAGTTGTTTCTGAAGGTTGTAGGAATCCATTTTAATACCTTCCTAGATCTTCCTTAAGATGTTAAACTTCTTTGAAGGAACCTTGCTCTGATACCAATTGTTGGAATTAGGGCAGACAACTGAGAAGGGGGGTGAATCAGTTGTCACAAAAATTTAACACTTATTGTAATTAATTCTTCTCTTTCACTTATTAACAGATTATTATTATAACCATGAAAGCATGAATCAATAACACATGAGTAGAAACACAAATAACACACTTGACACCAAGATTTTTAATGTGGAAACCTGGTTAAGGGAAAACCACAGTGGAGGTTAATCCAAAATGATTAATACCATGTTAAAAGTATTACAAATGGGGAAGGTACATGCCTTCAGGCTCATTGCCCAGAGCTCACTGCTCAAAGAGGCTCACTACCTACAAAAATGATTATAAGAAGATTACAGAATGTTTGAACTGATGAATAGCATTTGCCAATGCAAAAATTTAGTTCTGGTTAAACATAGAATACTGATCTTACACACTTCATCCTTACTCTGTCATGTTTACTATTCTATCATGATCTAGCCCTTAGATCTCTTCTCTTCTGTACTTCTTTCTACCTTTTCACACTTACTCCATCATCATATCATAAATATCAACCCTTAAAGACTTGAATCCATTGGCTATATATATACGCATCAAGAGATTCAATCAACTGTAGTCGGCATCAAGAAAACTTAGAACATTTATTAAGAACTCTGCTCTGTCAGATGAATCTATACACAACAGCAATGTGGACCAAAATCTTGTGTTCTCAAATCATCAATCATGTCATCCAATATCACTGATTATCACAAATTGTGTAATGAATAGCTTTTCTTCATCCGGACTAAGATCAAATGCTAGGTCAGCCTGTTCTTCTTTTGATTGTACTGACTAACTAGAACCTGATACTCAGATGCTTATATCTTTTGAATCCTTCATCACCGGAGGCTAAGATTCTAGATTTAGATAGTCTTGACAATCCTTATCACTTCCTTAGATCTACAACATACTGTGATTTACCACCGGAGAGATCTGGACCCTGTCACATGCTCTATTTCTGACATCCGAACTTAGACAAATCCTCACTCTGACTTCTGATATGAACAAAATATGTAATGAGGATGTGTACGAAGGACTTAGTTGGCATCAATGACAACACCTATCATGCATAGCAGTGTCTCTTGCCAACATTATCTTTATTTCCTTTGTTGGTAAATATGGCTTTTTCAAAACTTGGGCTTTTTGCACACTTTATGAGTAAAGTAGCCATTTCACATACCAATTCTTTGAACATTTTTGTTTCCTCTATCAATAAAAACTATCTTACCGGACTTTCCTTTTTCATACCTTTTATCAGTGAATTCTTGCTAGCTTGAACTATTGCCTTTATCGGCGAAAGTAGAAACTCCTGAACTTAGCTATTTTATCAAGTCCTCTTTATTGGCAATTTTCTTAAATCTTGAACTACCTTACTTGCTCCACACTATTCATACTTAGCCAAATATTGCATAGTTAGTGAATTGGATAAAATGCTAACTTTCAAACTAGTTAGCCTCTGATGTATTTTCCTGATAATTGCTTAAAAACACATTGCTTCTTCCCAAAGACTTTGTCTTCAAAAGCCATAGTCGGTTAGTCAACAAGTCAGCTAAAAAATGAACCTGCGAAGTAGTTCAAAAAATAAACACTTCAACGATATGATTCACTTGAATTCACTTTTCTTCCAAGTTTCCAATAGGCTTTCAAGTTGCCAATAGGGTAGGTTCTGACTAAGAACTTTTTACCGATAGGAATAGGTTTTGATTGAGAACTTTTTGCCAACAGGAATAGGTTCCAATTTATAACTTTTTGCCAATAGGAATAGGTTCTGATTGAAAACTTTTTTCTGACTGACCTAACTTGGTGTAGGCTTAGAACATTTTGCTAACAAGACTTCAATATAGAACAGGTTTGACACTCTTTGACATCAATGACAACAATTCAACACTTACTACATATTCAAAGGATAGAGACGACCATTGCAAGCATTTGCAATTAATTTTTGAGAGATGTTTAGAGTATGGGATCTCTTTAAATCCCAAGAAATGTCAATTTGGAGTAGAAGAAGGAAAGTTGTTGGGACACATTATGTCTAGGGAAGGGGTTAAAATTTATCCTGAAAGAGTTAAGGCCATTGATCTCATCCCTCAGCCCAAAATAGCCAAAGGTGTTCAGTCGTTCTTTGGGCAGATCAACTTTGTGAGGCGGTTCATCCCCAACCTTATTGAGAAGACTAAAGTGATCTCCAAGATGATCAAGAAGGGATAGTCCATCACATGGGAAAAGGACCAAGATGAAGCTTTTATTGATATAAAGGAAGCTCTCAAGAACCTACCAGTGCTAGTAATCCCAGATTATTCTAAGCCCTTCTAGCTCTTCTCCTTTGCTTCATTTTATATTATTGTTGATGTGTTGTTACAAAAGAATAAAGATGGATTTGAGCAGCCAATAGGATATTTTAGCATGTCTTTACAAGCTATTGAGTTAAATTATTCCATTATGGAAAAGCATGTGTATTCTTTGGTTAAGGCAATAAAAAATTTGAGGCCATACCTTATGGGTGAAAAGATAATTGCTTATGTGCCCCATTCAGTTGTGAAAGATATTTTCACACAGCAAGAGGCCTCTAGAAGAAGATGTAGGTTGATCAATAGGATCCAAGAGTTTGACATTTAGGTGCAAATCACCAAATTGGTTAGAGTGTAGGGTTTAGCTAAGTTGATGGAAAATTCCAACTTAGAGGCCACTGAGGTGAATGAAGTAGATGTTGTTCCATCTACTGATGAATGTGCTTTGACAATTGATCTGTGGTGTAGATATATTATCTTTTATCTTGTTAACATGTATTGTCCCCCAAGCATGAATGTCACTCAACAAAGGACCCTTAAGCATCAATATCAAAAGTATGTTTTGGTTCAAGGAGTATTAATGTGGAGAAATCATGAGGGACTATTGTTGAAGTGTTTGGACCAGCAATAGTATGAGGCAGTTATTGAAGAATATCATCAAGGTATATGTGGCAAGCATTTTCATGCCAAAACCATAGCACATAAGATTATCAGAGCAAGGTTCTAGTGACTGAGTCTCTTCAGAGATGTTTCCAAATAGGCCAGAAAATGTGATGCTTGCTAATGTTTCTCTAGAAAGATGAAATTCCTTGGAGCATTACCCCTTCTACCAGTTGTAGTTGAAGCACCATTTCAGCAATGGGGCATTGATTTTATAGAATAAATTCAAGAGTAATCCAGTAATGGATTTAAATGGATCCTTGTGGCCACTAATTATTTCACCAAGTGGGTTGAGGCTATTCCCACTCACAATGCCACATCCAAAGTGGTGATTGATTTTCTTATGAACAATGTGATAACCAGATTTGGAGTGCCATCCATAATTGTTGCAGACAATGCCATGTACTTCAAATCTTAGGATATAATTGATATGTGTTCTAAGTATGGAATTAATGTGATTCACTCATCACCATATCATCACCAAAGCAATGAACAGGCTGAGTCCAACAATAAGAGTATCATGAAAATTTTGAAGAGAACTCTAGAAATGAACAAGAAGAGATGGGATGACAACTTGAAATATATAGTTTAGGTAGATCAAGTCACATTCAAACATGCTATAGGTAAGAGTACTTTTTAGCTAATGTATGGATTAGAGGCAAAAATGCCAATGTCATTGGAATTGCATGTGTATCAGTTGTTACAACACATAGACAAGGATGACGATGATGCTTTGATACTGAGGATGCATGAATTGTTTGAGTTTGATGAGGCTAGAAGGCCCTGATACAAATTTGTTGCAGTAAAAATAGGCCAAGTATATTTTCAACAAGAGAATAGTCAAAAGGATTTTTTAGATTGGTGATTTGGTTCTCCTATGGAATGCAAAATTAGAGGACAAGGGTAAGCATGGAAAATTTGAGACATTATGGCTGGGCCCTTATCAAATTGATGAAAGAGATGGATAGGATACCTTTTACAATAGAAACATGGAGGTTGAATTACTAGAGCTGCCCATTCATGGAAAACATTTGAAGCTCTACTTATCACGAGTAAATGCTTACCCTAAATTTTGAATATAGTCAAAAGTATTTTGTGCTCTAACATTTATGATTGTATTTTGTTATGTATATAAGCCTTTACCATAAATACGTTTGTGTTTTCCCTTTGTGTGTGTTTTGTGTGTCTTTTTAGTCTACCCAGAGATCTGAGGTCCTCACTATGACATTGCTTGTCACACATCCCCAGCCAAAGCCAGTGTTGGCATCTATAAAATTTTGTTCCCAGTCATGCCCCATTTTGCCCCCAAGTTCCATCTAAATCCCATTTTATGCCTTCAGTGTTGAACCTGTTGGTGATGATTGTTAGTCACAACAACATGCATAAAAATTCACACAACAAACATTTATTATCTTGAAAAGTACAATTAATTTGGAATAAATTGATGACCTTAAGGCTCCGTTGATCAGGTCATGATTGTCTAACATTACTCAGAGATTGATGTGATATGATTTTCTCATTCAAGGGGTCTTACACTTCTATAATCACCGTGGCAGGCTTTGTGATCCTTTTCTTTTTCTTTTATTTCTCTCTCACATGCTGGTTTAGGATTATCACCCTGATCTATATTTTTACCAGGCATCTCTTCATTCTATTGATCACTTTTGTCAAGCACCTCCTGATCACCCTCCCTCTAAACATTAGTTTCTATCTTTTCATGTTCTAGAGGTACATCAATACCTTTATCCTGATTAGGCACATTCTTATTAGCCTCTTCATGCACATTAATTTCTCCTTTCTTAGGCTCTGGAGGTGGATCATTATCTCTGTTTTGATCTCCATCACCTTGGTAAGCTAAGTCTATTACTACCAGACTAGTGACCTGATCAACCAAATTGGTTAATCCTATTTGTTGGGCTACATCCTCAGGGTCATCTTCTTCAATATATTCTATCTTGACCTACTCCTGATGAGTTACCTCTTTAACCATAGGAGTCCCATGAGGAGTCATCTTTGTATTAGCCACTAGTGTCTCCATCCTTTGACTGGCAACATCACTAACTTATACAGTATCATCAAGTGGAAGAGGTGACTCTTTCCTTGCCTCATGTCTCTCTTCTCTCTACTCTTCCGCTTTCTTAGTTTTAAATTGAATAATGTCTGGGATAGGAACCTCATGTTGCAGATTCCTCATAAAACCTGGACTACTTTCACCCCACAATATGATTGGATCAGGATTTACATTTCCTCTCATTGCAGTTTTCTATTTCTTCTGGGGTGGTGTCCACTGTACCTTCTTTCTCTTTTTTGTTATTAGCAGATCATCATCTCAAGGCTCTTCATCCAATGGTTCCTCCTCCAATGTTTCATCCTCCAAGGGTTCTTCCTCCTCTATAATCACTGTGGTAGGCTTTGGATCCTTTTCTTTTACCAGGTAGGGGTATGGGATTATGCAGATGTAGATGTGGATGCCACATCTCCCTTTAGTTGGAGTCTTCTAATTATTACTCCCTGTTGCATTGGAGATGCCTTCTTATTTTTATCCTACCACTTTTCTTCTATAGCTAGCTACCTTTCTCCATTGGATTTTCTTTTCTCAATGAAAAAATCATCACATTCTTCTTTAGATAGTTCTTTTATTTTCTTCTTGTTTTCCACAGTAAGGGCTACACCCTGATGCAGAGGTGTTAGGTCTCCAAAGATAATCTAACAAGATCAAAGGGTTTCAATAGTTTGCGGGCTTCAACCAATAAGACTTCTCTAGCCTTCCACTTGTCCTAAACTCCACCAAAGGGCCCAAGTTTGGATTTCAACTTCTCAGATGAATTCTATCACCTTCTAGGGTCTCAACCTACCCCAACCAATAAGGTTCCAAAGGTTTCACAAACCAATTTGATAGATTCTTGACAATTCCCCTTAAACAGGCCTAATCCTTGTAGTCTTGTTCAGCGACTAAACTGTACTTTTCTCCAAACTTTCCCAAAACACTCTTGAAACAAATGACTGATTTGGATACCCTCTATTGAGTTTTAAAACATATCTCAAACTCACCTACTGTTGTTTTGGACGAAATGTGACTGTCCTAACACCCTGCTGCCTTCCCACAAGGCCTAAATTGACCATTTTACAAAGGAACCCTATGACAAACTTGTCCCACACACTTCAAACCTAAAAACAGTCTTAGGAAAGGGTTCAAAACTAAGGATTTTCCAGGTCTTATCAGGAGGTTTGCACATTTAAGGTTTGCAATACAAAAATCTCATTTCTAGGCCTCAAAACCTAGGGCTTCCTAGATCTCCCACTTCCAATCACTTCCAGACCTCATTCAAAGGTCCAACACCATCTTATTGACCATATTAAACAACAGCAATCATAAAAATATCACCTTGTTAAGACGGATCTCCGGCTACTATAACCATGCCACCATTCTCAATGCTCTTTTCACATGCAAACTTGACTCCAAACGGTGATCACCTCTCCCATTTACACTCCTCCTGCTTTTTCATGGTTAGAAACATATGGTACATGTTAATAAGGACCTACTCCATGAGAATCAGAATCCTACATTCATGGAAAGGTCCAAAAATGCATTGCAAACCCTCAAAATCCCTGTTTTCACAGTCAAACAGGCAGTTCCAGAAAAACAGCGATAATTTCCTCTAGGAATGGAGTTAGGACCTCAAACCAGATGCATTGGAAAGGTTATTCAATCCTCTTTCCAACCATATATGGCTTGCCTCTGTATCTGTCCGTACAGAACCGTACCAACGCTGGAAACAGCAAATTTGCAGTCAAAAAGTACAGAAAAACAAGGAAAAGAGGCAAAAACGTGATTTTTATTCATCCAACCTTTCTCCTCGGGGTATGTGAGGGTATTTGTACATATGCAAGGTGGTTTTCAACTGTCCACAACTATTTTTCAACTGTGGGGTCATTTTCCCCTCTTTACAACACATGTTTACATTGGTTTTACAAAATAACTCTTAGAAAACCTTACACTGCATGACTTCCTTTGACTAGACATACTTCAAGGACCTTAACATGACTTCATTACATATGAGAGTGGTCACTTGGACCTTATTAAAAAACATGAGAAACGGTCTTTCAAGACCTTATTAACAACCATGGTCTCTTAGAACACAAAAACTTCAAAATGTGCCTTATGGGGGTTTGATGACACCTCAAGTGCTCCTGCACCATACTCCCCCTCTACAAAAGAACTCATGTCCCATGAGGAAGGACTGAAATCAACTCCACAACATTGGACAAACTCATGATCACCCTTAGGTCTGCTCCATGGACTCAAATACTGCAACATGGGCTGCCAAATTGGAATCATGACATTGTCATCTTGCAAGTTGGTCTGTACTTTGGGGATCACATCTGAATAGGACTTGTTTGCTGTCCTTGGACCTGGAAATGGCATCCATACTTCCTTCTTGCACTTACAAATACTTTCACCATGATGAGAAGCCCACATACTTGCCTCTCTCTCTGTTGCAACTGCAGACTCTTTGGGTTCGTCCTTGTGTGGCATATCCTGCTCTTGCAAATTGACCACTACATCCACTGTTGTATCAGCACCTTGCACCATTGTGCCTGTACTTTTAACTTGTACAACAACCTTATCCTGCACCAAAGGACACACTACCATTCCAATCAAAATGTTAGCCTTCCAATCAATTACTAATTCATCTTTTACATCAGACTTTGGTTTGAACTCGTTTATGACAGCAGCTTGAACCTTTCTATCAACTAGTATGGGTTCTTTCTTCCCACACATGATCACCGTATTCATTAGACCTGCATCCTCATCATCCTCAAGGAGTGGAAACAAAGTAAATGTCTTTCCTTGACTATGTATGGTATATGTATTATTCTTGCCACTATACCACACATCCCTATCATATTGCCAGGGTCTACCAAGAAGTAAATGACAACAATTCATGGGTACTACATCACAAAGTACCTTATCCCTATATCCTCCAATAGAAAACTCAACAATAGCTTGTTCATTAACCAAGAGAGTTTGATCATCACTCAACCATGACACCCTATATGGCAACTCATGAGGAATCCTTTGTAAATTCAGCTTATTAACCATTTCATTTGAAACCATATTTGTAGTAGATCCTGAATCAACTATAACCTTACATACCTTATCCTTGCACTTACATGTGGTTTTGAAAAGAGCTCTCCTATTCAATGAATTTTTGGATGCTTGCAATGGTGTTCTTCTCATCATCAATGTCTCTCCATCTTGAACCGGGGCTGCACTCCCAATTGGAGAGTTAACACTTGCATCTACCTCCTCTTCTTGCACATATTGAATCCTCTTTTCATTCCTTCTTTCACTACCACTGGATGTAGAACTTTGTTTCATTGGACACTTGTATGCTGTATGACCAATCTCATTACAATGATAACATCTCCCAGTGAAAACATTAGAACCTCTACCTCCACCTCTTGTGCCTCTAAATCCCCCTCTAAAATCAGAAACTTGGTCCTTACCTTTGCTTGTGTCTCCTTGGTCTTCTTGGATTGATCTTGTTCCTCTTCCTCTATTGGTATTTCCTCTACCTCTTCCTTGTCTCTCTTGCCTTCTTTGCAACTTTTCTTCAGCCTTCATAGCCAACTTGTAGCATTCTTCAACTGTCCTTGGTGTTGTGAGACTGAGTTCATCTTGGATATTGTACCTCAAACCATTGAGATACCGTGCTACCTTCTCTTCATCATCTTCCTCATGTGCTGTCCTGATATCCAACTTATGAAACTCTTCTGTATATGCTTGCACATCCTTCTCCTTTTGTCTCAGATTTTGCAGCCTTTTGTACAATTGAACATAGTAGTCATTGGGCAGAAACTTTGCCTTCAACCTCTCCACCATCTTGCTCCAAGAAGTGATCTTTGGCTTGTCTTTCTTCCACCTATCAGCCTGCACACAATCCCACCATAACAAAGCATGTCCTTTCAATCTTGATTTGGCCACCTTAACCTTCTGATTTTCTTCCACTTCTTCACACTCAAAGTAGTTTTCCAAAGCCCCAATCCAATCTATAAGTTCTTCACCATCTAATTTCCCTCCATACATTGGTAAATCTGCCTTGGCTTTGTGGTCACTCACTCTAACTGCCTTAAGAAGTTTTGCCATCCTTGCATCTTCTGGATCCAATTCTTCCTCTTGTGGAACTTCTTCTCCACCATCTTCCTCTGACTCACTCTCACCTTCATCAACTCTCCTCCTCCTATCTCTGGCTTCCAATGCTGCAACTTGCTCTTTAAGGGCCTTCAACTCCCTAGCAATTGCTGATCCACCTTTTGGAGGCATCTTTCTTTCAACTATCCAAACTTTCTTCTCTCAACCTTCAAGAATCTACAACCTTGCTCTGATACCACTATGATGCAGAGGTGTTAGGTCTCCAAAGATAATCTAACAAGATCAAAGGGTTTCAATAGTTTGCGGGCTTCAACCAATAAGACTTCTCTAGCCTTCCACTTGTCCTAAACTCCACCAAAGGGCCCAAGTTTGGATTTCAACTTCTCAGATGAATTCTATCACCTTCTAGGGTCTCAACCTACCCCAACCAATAAGGTTCCAAAGGTTTCACAAACCAATTTGATAGATTCTTGACAATTCCCCTTAAACAGGCCTAATCCTTGTAGTCTTGTTCAGCGACTAAACTGTACTTTTCTCCAAACTTTCCCAAAACACTCTTGAAACAAATGACTGATTTGGATACCCTCTATTGAGTTTTAAAACATATCTCAAACTCACCTACTGTTGTTTTGGACGAAATGTGACTGTCCTAACACCCTGCTGCCTTCCCACAAGGCCTAAATTGACCATTTTACAAAGGAACCCTATGACAAACTTGTCCCACACACTTCAAACCTAAAAACAGTCTTAGGAAAGGGTTCAAAACTAAGGATTTTCCAGGTCTTATCAGGAGGTTTGCACATTTAAGGTTTGCAATACAAAAATCTCATTTCTAGGCCTCAAAACCTAGGGCTTCCTAGATCTCCCACTTCCAATCACTTCCAGACCTCATTCAAAGGTCCAACACCATCTTATTGACCATATTAAACAACAGCAATCATAAAAATATCACCTTGTTAAGACGGATCTCCGGCTACTATAACCATGCCACCATTCTCAATGCTCTTTTCACATGCAAACTTGACTCCAAACGGTGATCACCTCTCCCATTTACACTCCTCCTGCTTTTTCATGGTTAGAAACATATGGTACATGTTAATAAGGACCTACTCCATGAGAATCAGAATCCTACATTCATGGAAAGGTCCAAAAATGCATTGCAAACCCTCAAAATCCCTGTTTTCACAGTCAAACAGGCAGTTCCAGAAAAACAGCGATAATTTCCTCTAGGAATGGAGTTAGGACCTCAAACCAGATGCATTGGAAAGGTTATTCAATCCTCTTTCCAACCATATATGGCTTGCCTCTGTATCTGTCCGTACAGAACCGTACCAACGCTGGAAACAGCAAATTTGCAGTCAAAAAGTACAGAAAAACAAGGAAAAGAGGCAAAAACGTGATTTTTATTCATCCAACCTTTCTCCTCGGGGTATGTGAGGGTATTTGTACATATGCAAGGTGGTTTTCAACTGTCCACAACTATTTTTCAACTGTGGGGTCATTTTCCCCTCTTTACAACACATGTTTACATTGGTTTTACAAAATAACTCTTAGAAAACCTTACACTGCATGACTTCCTTTGACTAGACATACTTCAAGGACCTTAACATGACTTCATTACATATGAGAGTGGTCACTTGGACCTTATTAAAAAACATGAGAAACGGTCTTTCAAGACCTTATTAACAACCATGGTCTCTTAGAACACAAAAACTTCAAAATGTGCCTTATGGGGGTTTGATGACACCTCAAGTGCTCCTGCACCACACCCTTCTTCTTCAACTTAGTGATATTAGCAGTTACCTAGCTCTGGGTCAATTGAATAACCTTCTGCATTATCTGATCAAATGAACTCTCCTCAGGCTGAATTAAATTAGGGGCAGATATAGTTTCATTATATATTTTCTAGTCCTCATATTCATTGGACATAATCTTTCCATCATCTTTGTGCAACTGAACAAGCACTGGTAAGCAATCAAAGGTGCGAATTTGGTTGAGAGTGAGCCTCTGGTAAGTCCTTCAGACCTTTGCTTCATCAACACAATCAGACCAATAATCTTCAAGGTGCCTTTGATGTATATGTTTTCCTAGTAATTTCTGTATCCTACCATATGGGTCATATGACCTAGCTATTGAAAATGGCTATAGGTGCATTAGCTTTAGCCCTCCCATAGCATCCTTGATACTTTGTCTATCAGGGCATAAATACCATCCAATGAAAACTAGAAACAACACAGGTGGAATGTTTACTTTCTCCAAGTGAGCCTCTACTAAGGTAGATATATGTCTAACAAACTCCATTAGAAAGACCCTGTCAGTAGGGTATCTAGGCAGCATGAGAGGTTACCTTTCAAATCCTTCTATTATCATGTATGAAAAGGTAGGGAACTGGATAAACCAAGCCCCATATTTGTAGATAACAGCTTGAGCTTCCTGTTGTCACATGAAATTGCACCCTGCTTGAATGGGACTCCAAGCATTCCAATGACATAATGGGATTGATCCCTAAGTGTGGCACTTTGCTAAATGAGATCAAACCTCCAGAGAAGGCTGGCTTCCTTGTCTAGTTATCACCTAAACTACTGTATTTTGGGGTGAAAAGGGGAAGAAGTGTGCTGAAATGAAAGATAAAGCAACAATACTTAAAAAACATGAAAGGGTGATGTACCAGACAGTTCTAAAGAGCCTTTACAAAACTAAAGCATGCACAACACAACTAGATACAGCAAGCAAATATACACAGAATAGATGATTCTAACAGAGGTAAGAAGCAAGATGATTGAGAGGAACAAGAGATATTCACAGACAACCATATGCAGATTCACACTGAGATAGAGAAATCAGAAAAAGGCATGATAGCTTGCATATATCTAATGAAAGGCAAGGTTACAACATGAAAAGTTCTGTTTGGAAATAGGGAGAATAGAATGTTTCCAAAAAATTTCCAACCCTATTTACATCATAAGCCTCATCTTATATAGTATTTTCATCTAACCTAAGTCAGTTACAAAATCTGCTCAGAGAGCTGCAATCAAAAAATATCTTCCTGAAGAGACATCCACCTGATAGGAGTAATGGCACCAAAGGATCTAGATCAGGGGCAGGTGGAGATATTTTGATATTCAATGCAAATAGCTGCATCATCGATCTGATCCTCAGAAATGGTGGAGGATAACCTAGCATTGAATGTGAACAGCTGCTTCTGACAGTAATGAATGCAAAAAATATCTTCATCAACCCAAAAAGGTCACCGCTGAAAAAGGTCCACCCGACCAACATGCAGATCCAGATCCAAAACTGGAAGTGAGAACCCTCCTAATGAATTCCTGCCAAAATGTCATCATCATGATATTTTCAAATTTCTGCAGGACAAGATTATTCCACATGCACCCGGAGGTGACGTCTTCATCACTTTATAAGCTAAGTCATGAGCATATATAATGTCGGTGGTTTTGCTTCTGACGGCATCATCATGAGCCTCATCATCATCCTCCTCTTCATCATGTCCCATCAGTAAGACTCCTTAATATCAGTGGGCCGATTGCATGTTAGCCTGATAGAGAATGTCACCCCGATATTTGAAATTAGCCCTTATGCAAAATATCCTCCTGCCAGAAGTAACATGATATAAAATATCACCCCGATGTTTGAAAATCAGGATGACGTCAGCAGGATGTCAGGGAGGAAAGATCCTCCTGATCATGTTCATACAACATACCTCTTCATAGCCAGGTGATGTCATCAGCACATTAGAGTAGGGTGATATTCAGAAGCAAGAATGATGTTTGTAAGGTACCTGATATTTGGAAATATCATCCTCATCCGGAAGAAACATGATGATGTTACAACCTCATCGGCATAAACTGGTGCATCGGAGGAAGATCCTCCTGCTTTGCCGACCTCATATGTCTCGTCGATGAACCAGATGATCATGTCCACAAACATCCTGATTACATCACCATCATGTCGAACATCAGGATGATCTTCAAATGCTAACTGGTGTTAAGGAAAATATGACCCCTTTCGGGCCTTGACGGCATCATCATGATATTCGGGGAAGGATGATATTTCGCAAATATCACCCCCCACAAAAATATTAGGTTGCACTGTAGCCTCATCGTAAGATCGGGGTGATCTTTGGAATATGACTGATATTTGGAAATATCACCCCCTTGCAAAAAAGCATGAAACTGTGAAATAAGCAAATATCGCCCTGACATAGGAATGACATCAGTAGCATATGACTCAGTTTATCACTGCAGTTACCATGATGTCATCGTCATGTTATCGGATGGGGGGGCTAGTTGGAAGATAGGGTGATATTTGTAATATTGGGTTATGATGGTGATGTCATCGTCACATTAGGGTGATATTTGAAAGGAAGGACGACATTCAGAATATCACCTGATGTTCAAAATATCACCCGATGTTCAAAATATGACCCGATATTAGAAATATCACTTGATCTTAGAACATCAGATCTTGACCAGATGACGACCCCACATAACTTCCTCCTTTTAGCAAATATCAGGGTGATGTAAAAAGTAAACTTTCCTATTTTTTCAAGCTCTTTCACATGGTAAGCCTCTTTAGGCAAGCTTCAGATTTTAAAATTGGGTTAAGACCTCAGGATCATAAATATGGCCTCATGGGGATATGAATACTGACTGATCCTGCTTGAATTATTTTGACTCCTGCTAGAGGAAAAATAGGTCAACAATTTGGCGACCTCTATGGGATGTTTTCCTGCTAAACATGAGATCAGTGGCCTTAAGCATCGATTGGGCATGGAGTCAAGCTTAAAATATGCTGGGAAACTAGGACCTGCCTCTCAAAACACAAAAAAAGGGGAGAAGGCCTGCTTTCTCCTAATGACAAAGCAGCCTGTGCAGAAGCACTTAGGGAAGCAAAAGGATCTAAACTACTGTGCAACAACACTTATTGAAAACAAAAAGTCTAACCTACTAATTTACAGGGTGCTCATACCTCAAAACATCTTTTCAAGTGTATCCCATTGACTGGGATATGCAGATTTTCTCCATTCATATTTGACAACTGAAATGCATTGTGCTCCTTGCATTCAGTAATGAGAAAGGGGCCACTCCACATGCTGTCAAATTTGGAATGCTTCCCTGGTCTACTCCTCAGTTCATCCCATTTGAGCACCATATCACCCACTCTAAAATGTTTGGGGGTGGCCTTCTGGTCAAAATTTCTTTTTGTTTGCAAGTGATGATGTTCCATGGCTGCCATAGCTTTATCTCTGCTTTCCTCCAGCTCCATAAGCTGAGCATACCTTATAGCCATGGGGCTTTCTACTTCAAGCATTTATAGATGATGCATGATGTCTAGTGCTGGCAGTTCCATAGACATAGGCAACCTTGCCTCCTTTCCATACACTAGCAGATAAGGGGAGTTCCCAATAGACCTCTTAGGAGTTATCCTATCAGCCCGCAGAGCAAACTTCAAATTAGTGTGCCAGGTCCTCTGATTATTCTCCATTGCCCTCTTAATAATCCTGATGAGATTTTTGTTTGTGGATTTAGCCAAACCATTACCCTGGGGATAATAATTTGATGAAGTATTCAAATAAATCCCATTCTTGATAGCCCAGTCAGTTATTCTCAGACCAACAAAAGCTAGAGCATTATTAGAGATGATTGATTCAGCCACTCCAAATCTGGAGACCAAATCACAATAAAAATTCAAAACAACACTCTCATTAGATTCTTTCAGAGCCACTACTTCAGTCCATCTTGTGAAGTAGTCTGTGGCTGTGAGTATCCACCTGTGGCCTGCACTTGATGGTGGGTTGATAGGTCCAACAAAATCAATGCCCCATCTCATAAAGGGCTGCTCTATCTAGATTGGGTGTAGAGGCAAAGCTGGCAGCCTCTCTTTTCCTACAAAAAGGGCACACTTAACACACTTTCTAGCCCATGCATGGGCATCCTTAAATAAGCTAGGCCAATAATAGCTAGCTCTCATTACTTTCCAAGTAGAAGTCCTTGGGGAAAAATGACCCCCTGCTATTCCATCATGGAATTCATATAGCACCCTGTCAGTCTAATCAGTATCAACACATCTAAGCAATACACCATTAAAGTCCTTTGTGAAGAGGAAGCCATCTATTAAAACATATGGAATGGATTGCAGCCTGAACTATTTTCTTTTAGCTTTATCTAAGCCTGCAGGACATCTACCAGTTTGCAAATATTGGGTCATATCATTAGCCCAACTAGTACCTACTACTGCTGTATGATCTTGATGCTCCTCTATGATTAGGAGCACCTCTTCTTCTTGCTCTACCTCATCCTTTGAAGTGGTGACAAGCTGCTCACTGAGTCCTCTGCCTCTGACTAGCTTGGTTATCTTGAACTCCACATCATATTCCATGACCTTGGTGATCCAACTAGCCCTTTTCTCATTAACATCTTTACTTAGCAGGAACTCCTTCACACTAGGATGAGCCACCATCAGGTGTATCTTGTTATTTGAAACAAGATGCCTAAACTTTTTAGGCTCCTGACTACTGCCAGGACATGCTTTTCAATGAAGCTATACTTCTGCTCATACTCCTCCAACCCTTGGCTGAAGAAGGTGATTGGTTGTTCAAAATCCTCACTTTGTCACTGCACCAGAATTGTGGAGATGGTATCCAGGCTGCCATAAGCATACAGGATAAAGTCCTTAGAGAAATTAGGATTGATCAGGGTTGGTGCAGTTGCTAATGCCTCCTTTTATTGACTGGAAGTTAAGTTTGGTCTCTGACGTCAAACTAAAAGTTATGTTCTTTTTCAACATAGATGTCAAGGGTTTTAAGAGATTTGCAATATCAGGTATGAACCTTCTTAGAAAGTTAATTCTGCCAATGAAGCGCTGCAGTCCCTTCTTATGACTGGGTAAGGGCAACTGCAAAATGGCCTTTATTCTCTCCTCATCAATGGTAATACCCTCCTTTGACACAACATGCCCCAACAACTTGCTCTCATGTACAAAAATAATGTATTTCTTTGGATTGAGGGATATCTTAAACTCTCTGCATCTTTCAAAGACTAGCCTTAGGTGGGATAAATGCTCATATGCATTCTTAGAGAAGACTGTTATGTCATCTAGGTAAAACAGCACTAGCTTATACATCAGGTCCCTAAAGGCCATGTCCATGGCTCTTTGAAAAGTAGAGCCAGCATTTGAGAGGCCAAAAAGTATCCTCTTGTAGGCCATAGTACCCCACTTGGTTGTGAAAGCAGTCTTGAATTGGTCTTCTTCCTTGACTAGCACCTAGTTATAACCAGAAAATCCATCAAGCAAAGAAAACCTTTCTGAGCCAGCCACCACCTGCAGAAGTTGCTCCATTGAAGGTAATGGGTAGTGGTCTTTTAGGGAGACTCTGTTGAGGTCTCTAAAGTCAACACATAGCCTAATCTCCCTATTTTTCTTCCTCACAGGCACGAGGTTAGAAACCCAAGAAGTATGCTTGATTGGAAAGATGATCTTCCCCTTAATTAGCTTGGTTAGTTCTTTAACCATCAGGGGTTCTAGCTTTGGATTCAGAGGTCACTGCTTCTACCTCACAGGTTTTATACCTAGCTCTAACTCTATGGTGTGTTGGGCAATATGAGGATCAAATCCCTTTAAGTCTGCATAATCCCAAGCAAACACCTCTTCAAATTCTTTACAAAGAGCAATGAAAGCTCTTCTATCCTCAGCTGAGTAGATTTTACCAATTCTAAGGAGTCTACCCTTGAAAACTTCTAGCTCTTCATAATGCTCCTCCTTTACCTGCATGCTGGTTTTTATCTTCTTCTTTTGGTCATCAGTGCCAAAAATAGATTCCAAGGTGACTAATCCCTTGGGTAGCTTATTTGTTCTCAGCTGAATGATTTGATCATTGTCATACTGTTGTTTGAGTTTATCCTGATTCATCATGGAAAACTCATCTTCCTCTAATAGGAACCTTAGGATCTGTTCATCACTGTCAAAAACTTGCCAATGAATATTATTATCAGGGATAGAAGGCCTAAAAATTATTTTTACATGAGGCTGAACCTTCTCCCTTTGAATATCACGGGGGATGTCAAATTAAGCCCCAATTGAAGCTAATCTATTAGCATGAGGGTTCTGACTCCTTGGAATGGAATTCAGATTGAAAGCATCAAACTCTTCAATCAAATTCCATACCCTGTGTTTGTAGCACTTCAGGGCATCACTTTTTGTAAGGTGCAGTCCCCTCACCTGATTCACAATGAGCTCACTATCTCCAAACACCTGTAGACAGCCAATCTTCCTCCTTCTTGCCCACTGTAGACCTTGGATCAACCCTTCATACTCAGCAGTGTTGTTAGTACAAGAAAAGGCAAAACGAAAAGTAGCATAATAATTTTCACCTTGTGGTGACACAAGCATTGCACCCCCACCAGATCCATTTATGCCCCTAGAGCCATCAAAATACATTTTCCATATCTCATCATGTTGCTCTACCTGATGCTCTGCTTTCTTCAGAAGATTTGGTATTGTTGTTTCATGCTCATACAATATGTACACTCCCATGCCAGTTTCTTGGATATGTCCCTCAGGAACATCTACAACATTTTTTTCAAAAGCCCACTTCCTCAAGAGTACCTCTGGTATGCTCTCAGCTTGTAGTTCCTGAGCAGCAATTAGTTCAGGGTCATCAGAGACAATGCAATTTGCATTAACAATACTGGGTGTGTAAGGCTCTATGTGATAGTCTGAAAGTAACTCATATTTCAAAGTTACTTTGGTGCCATATCTAGTCCTAAAAAATATGTGGGACCAGTCAGAAGACATATATCCTCCTATTTTGGCTATAAATTCCCTTGATAAGCACATGGCAAAATGAGGAGGCAAATCTATTATGAACACCTCCTGTGAAATAGAAACATTGGGGCAGGTGTGTAGGGTGAGACCTAGGTCTCTTATGATACCCACAGTATTAACAGATGTACCATCCAACTGGAGTACACCCTTCTCAAGTGGCTGGTATCTAAGCCCTAACTGATCTACAATCTGCTTAGGCATGATAGAACTGCTTGCTCCACTATCCACCATGCAATTGTGCACTAGTTTGTCCCCAATTATTAGTGATACATAAAAGGGAAGAGGTTTGGCACCTTGGTCAGGCTGCTTGATACCATCTTGGGATGAATTAGCAAGGACAGTCCTACTTGGGTCAACAGTGGTATCATTGGATACCTTCAAATCAGACAGGGCAGACTGCAACATCTTCTTTTGGCCAGGGATTGCTAAGGAATCCCACATAGACATGGTTACATTCATCTTTTTCATGTTTTCAATAATATTGAAAGGTGGAGAGGCACCTACCTTCTGACTTGACTTTGTAGTAGTAGTATCAGCCTACAAATGAGGCATCTCCCTTGTTGTTGCTGGTGTACTTCTTTGCAAGATGTGAGGAATATGGGATGTGGAAGCATCGGCATGTCCTCTACCTTTGCTTGCTACTGGCTCAACCTCATAACCCCTCTTCTTAGCCCTTGTATTGGCAGCAGCTGGATTACTATCACTGTTTACCCCACAGAATTCTCCTTCCTTCCAATTCATGAAAGCAGAGTCATTCTGAGGTTGCTCTTGTTGTTGTGCAGCTCCATCATTTGGTGTGTATGGTTGTGTGGCTGCCACATTTTGTGCCATCAGAGCCTGATTTAGGACTCCACTTGAACAAGCTACCTAATTGTGTGGCATATGGCTTGGGACACACCAATCATAATTAACCGCAATGTTATTTTGAACAGGGACAAGGTCCCTTGCTGCATTAACAGGTGCTAGATTGTAAGGCTGAAAAGGCCTTTGGTTCATATTTTGCCTGACACCTTGGTAGTTGTTCTGATAAGATGGTCTATTGGCCTGGTAAGGTTGACCCTACCCCTGATATGCTTGGTTCTGCCCCTGATATTGTTGTTGATAAGGCTGCCTACCTTGAGACTGTTGCTTCTTAATGTTTACTAGATCATTCCCAAAAGTCTGCAGAAGATTTTCTATTTTTTGTTGGCTACTTTTTATCTCCTTTAGCTCTTGAGATGAACTAGAGGCAGCGGGTTCAGAAGTGGAGGTACTTGGTAATGCTACAACGATAGGTGTAGGGACAAAATATACGGTGGGTAGAGGCATAGAAGTTTGGATCTTAGGAAAGATGGGCATAGGGGGCCTAGGTGTTATTTTTCCAGCCTGAATTAGATTGTTCTCTGCTCTAATGGCTATTTCATAGGCATTAGGTAGGCTTACACCTCCTAGTGATTGTATCATCACTAAAATATCACTATTTAAAGCTTTCAAGAAATATAAGAATGCATACTCAGCTGGAGGTCTTACCGTGGCAGGGATTCTGTCCCATGTCTTCTGAAATCTGAAGTTGAAATCTATCATTGGTTCCTGAGGAGCTCTCTTTATGGTGGTCATCTGTTCCACCAATGACAAATTATCTGATTTATTCTGGAATTGCTTATTCAGCTTGTCTCCTAATTCATCCCAGGTTCCTATAGTCTGTACTGGTAGACTTCTAAACCATTGTAATGCCTTCCCTTTGAATGAGGTAGCTAGTAATCTGATGGCCACATTCTCTTGTGTTACGTGATGTACTCCACATAGAGAAGCCACATCTCTTATGTGTTCAATAGGTGTAGTTTGGGTTTCCCTTGTGAAATAGGGCAAGCTCTTCAAGGCTGCCATAGGTATGGCATCATGTACTACTAAGTTCAAAGGGCTTCCCCCATCAAAAGCCACAAATGGCTAATTTCTTGCCATCTGAGCAGCTGGAGGTGGGTTTGCTTGAGTTGCTACAAGGACTACAGAGGCAACTGGTCTAAAATTTGGTGGGGTTGACAATGTCCTCTTAGAATAGGGAGTTCTTACTACAGTTCTACTCTGCCTCCTAGGTGGAGAAAGCTGTAGATAATCAAATGAGCTTGAACTTGAACTCCTAGTTTGTATCCTTTTCATAAAAGTATATCAGTAAAACTGGTTTGCCTGATCCTCCTTAGTATGAGTTGCCAGATATGTAGTTTTTTACCTCTTATAGGTCAGAAAATCACCGGTTGCACATCAAAACCAGTAATAAGAGTTTGTATAGTCCCACTGGGCGTGCCAGAAACTGTTGTCACATGAAATTGCACCCTACTTGAATGGGACTCCAAGCATTCCAATGACATAATGGGATTGATCCCTAAGTGTGGGACTTTGCTAAATGAGATCAAACCTCCAGAGAAGGCCGGCTTCCTTGTCTAGTTATCACCTAAACTACTGTATTTTGGGGTGAAAAGGGAAAGAAGTGTGCTGAAATGAAAGATAAAACAACAATACTTAAAAAACATGAAAGGGTGATGCAACAGACAGTTCTAAAGAGCCTTTGCAAAACTGAAGCATGCACAACACAACCAAATACAGCAAGCAAATATACATAGAACAAATGATTCTAACAGAGGTAAGAAGCAAGATGATTGAGAGGAACAAGAGATATTCACAGACAACCATATGCAGATTCACACAGAGATAGAGAAATCAGCAAAAGGCATGATAGCTTGCATATATCTAATGAAAGGCAAGGTTATAGCATGAAAAGTTCTGTTTGGAAATAGGGAGAACAGAATGTTTCCAAAAAATTTCCAACCCTATTTACATCATAAGCCTTAGCTTATATAGCATTTTCATCTAACCTAGGTTGGTTATAAAATCCGCTCAGAGAGCTGCAATCAAAAAATATCTTCCTGAAGAGACATCCACCTGACAGGAGTAATGGCGCCAAAGGATCTAGATTAGGGGTAGGTGGAGATATTTTGATATTCAATGTAAACAGCTACGTCATCGATCTGATCCTCAGAAATGGCGGAGGATAACCTAGCATTGAATGCGAGTAGCTGCTTTTGACAGTAATGAATGCAAAAAATATCTTCATCAACCCAAAAAGGTCACTGCTAAAAAAGGTCCACCCGACCGACATGTAGATTCGGATCCAAAACTGGAAGTGAGAACCCTCCTGAAGAATTCCCACCAAAATGTCATCATCATGATATTTTCAAATTTTTGCAGGACAAGATTATCCCACATGCACCCGGAGGTGACGTCTTCATCACTTTATAAGCTAAGTCGTGAGCATATATAATGTTGGTGGTTTTGCTCCCGATGGCATCATCATGAGCCTCATCATCATCCTCCTCTTCATCATGTCCCGTCGGCAAGACTCCTTAATATCAGCGGGCTGATTGCATGTTAGCCTGATAGAGAATGTCACCCCGATATTTGAAATTAGCCTTGATATGAAATATCCTCCTGCCCGAAGTAACATGATATAAAATATCACCCCGATGTTTGAAAATTAGGATGACATCAGCAGGATGTCGGAGAGGAAAGATCCTCCTGATCATGTTCATACAACATACCTCCTCATATCTAGGTGATGTCATCAGCACATTAGAGTAGGGTGATATTCGGAAGCAAGAATGATATTTGTAAGGTACCTGATATTTGGAAATATCATCCTCATCCAGAAGAAACCTAATGATGATACAACCTCATCAGCATAAACTGGTGCATCAGAGGAAGATCCTCTTGCTTTGCCGACCTCATATGTCTCACCGATGAACTAAATGATCATGTCCACAAACATCCTGATGATGTCATCATCATATTGAACATCAGGATGATCTTCAAATGCTAACTGGTGTTAAGGAAAATATGACCCCTTTCGAGCATTGACGACATCATCATGATATTCAGGGAAGGATGATATTTCACAAATATCACCCCCCGCAAAATATCAGGTTGCACTGTAGCCTCATCGTAAGATTGGGGTGATCTTTGGAATATGAATGATATTTGGAAATATCACCCCCTTGCAAAAAAGCATGAAACTGTGAAATAAGCAGATATCGCCCTGACATAGGAATGACGTCAGCAGCATATGACTCAGTTTATCACTGCAGTTACCATGATGTCATCGTCATGTTATCGGATGAGGGGGCTAGTTGGAAGATGGGGTGATATTTGTAATATCAGGTTATGATGGTGACGTCATCGTCACATCAGGGTGATATTTGAAAGGAAGGACGACATTCAGAATATCACCCGATGTTCAAAATATCACCCGATCTTAAAAATATCACCCGATGTTCAAAATATGACCCGATATTAGAAATATCACCCGATCTTAGAACATCAAGGCTTGACCAGATGAGGACCCCACATAACTTCCTCCTTTTAACGAATATCAGGGTGATGTAAAAAGCAAACTTGCCTATTTTTTCAAGCTCTTTCATATGGTAAGCCTCTTCAGGCAAGCTTCAGATTTTGAAATTGGGTTAAGACCTCAGGATCATAAATATGGCCTCATGGGGATATGAATACTGACTGATCCTGCTTGAATTATTTTGACTCCTGCTAGAGGAAAAATAGGTCAACACTTCCATACTTAATCTCTTTGTTCTATCCTCCTCCATGGTTATGACCAGATGAATAGAAAAGGAGTCATTCACCAACTTGTAATTTTTGAGGGATTCCTTCTTGTTCAACTGTGGGTAGTGCTCCCATATGTTCACATCACCAAGATTGTTTCCAACCCTTCCCACTATTTGTAACCCATTAAATGTACTTTTAAAGGCATAGGCATATACGACATAAGAAGTCATATGGAACATGCACATTTTACCGTCCACCCTTCTCATTCCCTCATCTAAACTGTCACTGATGATCTTGGCCTAGAGATGCTTGTCATCTAAATATTCCACCATCCAGATGAACCCATACATCTAGTTTTCAAAGTTACTAGCATGTTGTCTCCCAATCATTTTGCTTAACATGACCATCATGTATTGATATTCTTCAACAAAATCAAATTTAAACAAGTATTTTGGTAGCTTAGTAGAAGGTTTGTAAGTGCTGCTCTTTGATCTCCATTTGTACATGACCCTCTTGGCCTCTTTCTCATTACCACGGTATTGTTTTTCTAGCCTTCTTAGGCTCAATCTGACCACATCAGATCCTATAGGAAAATTAAATGCAGAGGTGATGCCTTTTGTTGAAAAATCTACATACACCCTACCATGCTTCTCTACTCGTCTGGTTTTTGGATTGTAATTTCATGCATATTCAACCACCAACTCAGTAGCTTCCATAGCATATGAAAATCCCACAGCATGCCACATCCCTATGGAGTATATCCTTTGCAGTATAGGGTTTCCAATTCCATTACCTAACCTTCTCGTCTAGGCATCCAAGTCTGTATTCCCCTGATGGGTATCATTTATCATCCCATATCTGAATTCTACCCCTTTGGGATGTACGAACATAGGTTTTAAGAACTCTGAGTCAGACCTATTCCTTCTGATATCCATTGAATCTTGCAATAAAGACATGCATTTCTCACCCTAATTGGTTTGTATGAAGCAGGGTTCAAGGATCACATGCATTCTATAGTATAATTCTATTATTCTAACTCATTTCATGCATCACCATGCTAATTACCTTAGTGAAAACTATTTTACCTTGTAATTTATAGTAAATGACAAAAGAGAGGGTTTCAACATTACTTACTTGATGATCACATTCCTCTTTTACTATATGACTGATAACGGTGTGAATGTGAATATGTTGTATTTGTCATTCCATTCCATTGAGATGCAAGTTCCATTCTGTTTGTTGGTGACTGGGATGTTTGAACCTCGAAGCTCTATAATTTTTTTCTTAAACGTATGGTAAATGTGAATAAACCCCCAAAATTTACCTTTTAACTGATCAATATGACAAATTAGGGCGCGTTTAGTATTTTTGTTCAAGTCCATTGATCAATTGCATGACATTCATGGATGCATGACAAGTGGCGAGTTTATATTTGAAACAAGAGGGCGCGACCTACCATTGGGTTCACATTTAATGTGGAGGGTGATCTCTTAGAAGATCAAGGATATTTGAAAATATGACCCTCCATTGAACATATGAAGATGATATTACCACGAATATGGTCAACCATTTAACTACAAGCAAGATCGGGTCACATTATGCATTTGCTAACAAATTTGGGAGGTACAACGTGGCATCGATGGATTGGTTATTGGTAGATTAGGTATCTCAGGTCATCTAAGTTGATATCAAGGATATTGACAATATCTGGATACTTAACACTAAGGAGTATCACCCCCATTCGAGAATGTAAGGGTGATGTCATCACTTTATAGGGATTTGCAATAACTCAAGGGAAATGATGTCATCGTCATATTTGTTAAGGTCAGGGATATTTCAGAATATGATCTTCTCAGGTTGGAGCATGATGACATCATTAGGCTATCATGTCTTCTTCATTATCAAGTTACAATGATGTCATCATCATATTGAGAAATATGACAGATATTTGGAAATGTGACCCTTTGAGGGTCGAGTATATTGATTACATCATCATCAGGGTGATCTCTTCTATTCATTAGAACTGGATGATGTCAGGGTCATGTTTGTGAAGGGTGATATTTTGTAAGATGATAGATATTTAGAAATATGACCCTTTGAAATATGCATGAAGGTTTTGACGTGTACATACTATATCGCACTTAAGTTTGACATTCACAAATCAGGAATATGAAGACATCGGGTGATCTTCGCGAGTTAGGGTGATCTTAGTGAATATGACTGACATTTAGAAATATGACCCTAAGGGAAATATGCAGGTTGACCAAACTTTGACTTAACATAACTTTGTATCCTTGACAAATATCAAGGTGATGCAAAAGGCAATTCTACATAAAATTTCAAACTCTTCAAGATTGTGGGGTTTATGACATTAAATTCTAACTTTGACAACTGACCCCCTTTTGTGATGCACATGCATGTGCAAGGGTGATGTATTTAACTTGACCTTTTGCGAAATTGCCCAAAGCAAGAAAATAAACATGAACAGGAGCAAAGAAATTGGGTCCCTATTTTGCTAAGGCAAAATGGGGCATGTTGTGTAACAACACAACAACTTTCTACCAAAGAATACAACCAAATTCTAATGATTCAAGTGATGAGGTCACATTAAAACATAACATTCTAACTCTCTCTAAGTATAAGTATCATGACCTTACTGAATGATATCAGGCTCATCAATGCAACAATGTTGATAGGGGATCAAGTGTGTGGATATGATTAATTATCCTCATATTTGAAAGTAAGTTGAAAACATAAGTAGCTAGTGTTAAGCTACATATTTTGGGTTCATCCCTCGTAGCCAACTAGGATAGAGCCTTGTTGCCAGTAGGTGTCCATAGCCCCAACAAGGTTATCTTTACAATCGCCCTAAGTAGAGCCCCACTGCCAGTAGGTGTCTATAGCCCCGATAGAGTTACTTAGATGGCCTAATTTTCCTTATCCTCTTGGATTTTCAATAGTCATCTTTTTTTTAAAAAAAAAATTATATATATGCAAACTTATAAGATATCATCATGTAAGCTCAATATGCAAGGTGTGGTCACTTGCTGTTTTAGGTTGGGGATTGTAATGGTACCAAGGGTGACCCTTTAGATTTTTCACATAACACCTATACTAATGTGTTTAACAAATCCAAGGTTGTTAGGTGAGTCATTGTGAAAATCTCCTTGATCAAGAAAAGGCATCACTAATGAAAAGGATATAACAGACCTAATTAGGGATACTTCTCGAAATGAGTCATAACCTATGTAGGAATTTGTTCTCATCACTTGAATCCTAACAATTTTGTTGGTTTCTTAGGGTGATAAGGTGCATCATATTGACTAGCCAAAACAAAGACTCACCAACAAAAACAAACAAATAGGCACACAAAGAAAAACTATACAAACAACTATACAACATGTACAATATGATACAATGACTTACTTGACCCTATTCAAGCTTGGAAGTAGTGTTTGAGGAATTGTCCATTAACTAGTAATGGGACATCCTTACCGATTAAAGTCTTAAGTCTGTAGGTACTATCTCCTAGGATCTTTGAGATTTTGAAAGGACCTATCCAAAGTTTGTCGAATTTTCCATGGTCACCTTTATTCTCATGTGCTTTATCCCATGCCAAGACTAAATCTAAAATCCTAAAAGCTTTCACTCTGGCTCTTTTATCAAACCAATGTTTCACAACAGCCTGATGTTTGGAAAATTGATCAATTGCCCTATCTCTTTTCTCTTCTAGGTGCATAAGCTTAAGTAATCTGACTTCTTTCTTGTTATCTATCCCTAGATATTCTTGTGCAAATTGTAAAGTAGGGATCTTCAAGTTGACAGGCAGAATAGGATCCACCCCATATACCGATTGGTAAGGTGAGTTTCCTAAGGCAACCTTCATTCTAGTTCTATCTACCCATAGGGCATACTTCAATAGGGTGTTCCATTCTCTAGGGTTCTTCTCTATCAGTTTTTTTATGATACTCAGCAAGTTTTTATTAGTTGACTCTGCTAAGCCATTCCCTTGAGGGTAATAATTAGAAGAAAATTTTAAAATAATCCCATGATCAAAAGCCCAACTTGATAATTTCAATGATGCAAAGAAAGGTCCATTATCACACACCAAATCATAAGGAACTCCATACCTGGTCACTATGTTGCTTTCTAAAAACTTGATTACATCTTCTACATTGCATGTCTTGCTGTTGACTGCTTCAATCCATCTGGTACAATAATTAGTGATGGTTAAGACATACCTATGGACCAAAGATGATGGAGGATTGATGGATCCTATGAAATCCATGCCCCATTGAGCAAATGGGCACATCTCCATCACTGGCTGTAAGGGTTGAGAAGCATATTTCTCTCGGTTAGTAGCAACTTGACAAGTATGGCAATGTTTAATATGTTTTGCAGTGTCTTTAAAAATAGTAGGCCAATAGTATCCTTCTCTCAGGATGGCATGTGTCATGGCTAGATGGGATCCATGTGTAGTTCCAAACTTATCATGTACCTTAGCCAGAACCTTGTCACCCTCTTGTCTATCCAAACATCTAAGATATATTCCTTCATAGTTTCTTTTGATAAGGACTCCTTTTATCATATACTTTTGTGATCTTATTTTCAAGGCTCTCCTCTGTGAAGCCTACAATTTTGATGGGAATTTTCTAGTAATCAAGACATGCTTGATGTTTGAATACCATTCTTTATCTTCTTTGGAATTAACTACGTATTGTTGACTCGTGATATTAGGATCAGTTTCTGATATCATCTAGCTTAGAGCTTGTCCCCTTACTAACTTCATGGGTGTTATATCCATATCATATTCTTGGAGCATTGTTATCCATTTGGCTCTCTTTTCTCCTGGCTCACTTTGCATCAGGAGCATCTTTACTGCTACATCTGGTACTACAACAATGATCTTACTTCTCAAAATGTAATTTCTAAATTTCTTAACTGCTCAGACTAGGGCAAGTGCTTGTCTCTCAACATCCATGTATCTAAGGTCTACATCCTTGAATGGGTAGCTCATGAAGGCTATAGGTTTTTCTTCTTTGGCTTCATTTCTTTATGTCAATACTCTGCACTTGTGTGCTCTGAAGCAAATGAATAGATGTAGAAATCTTTTGTATAATCTAGACTGATTAGAATAGGGGCATCAGATATGGCTTTCTTGATGTCCTCAAATGATGCTCTTGCTTCAAGAGTCCATTCAATTTTAGCATCTTTCTTGAGCATTGCATTAAGTAGTCTAACGATCTCTGCAAACCTAGAAATGAACTTTCTAACAAAATTTATCTTACCAAAGTACGATTTAAGTTCCTTCTTACTTCCAGGAAGTTGCAGCTTCATGATAGATTCTACTCTAGCAGGGTCAATGATGATTCCATTTTTTGTTATCAGATGACCTAGCAATTTGCCTGTGGTCATTCCAAAGATGCACTTCTTAGGATTCAGTGAGATACCATACTATTCACACTTCTTGAGCACCCTCCTGAGGTCTTCTATATGATTCCCTCTTTCTTTGGAAAAGATGGTCAAGTCATCCATTTAAATGACAATACATTTACCAATTAAGCCTTTGAAAGCTATATCCATTGCATGTTGAAGGTTAGCTCCAACATTTATCAATCCAAAAGGCATGTACCTATAGGAAAATATTCCCCACTTGGTGGTGAATGCAGTTTTCAATCTGTCTATTTTATCTACCATCACCTAGTTATACCCTGAGAAACCATCCATGAATAACATCATCTGAGCACCATTTACTATCTGTAAGACTTCATCTAGTGAAGGTAAAGGATAGTTGTCTTTTTCAGAAGCTCTATTCAAATTTTTTAAGTCTACATATAGGCAGATATCACCATTTTTCTTTCTTACTAGGACCAAATTTGCTACCCAAGTTGAATGCCTCACAGGAAATATGATTTTGGCATTGAACAACTTCTTCACTTCTTCAAAGATAATGGGCTCTAACAAAGCATTAATAGGTCTCTATTTTTGTCTAAAAGGTTTAGCATCTGGCTTCAATGGTATAGTGTGGGTGATGATTGAGGTATCGTAAGTCTTCAACTCATCATAAGTCCAGGCGATAACATGGATGTAATCCTTTAGTGCTTGAGTTATCCATGCCATCTCTTCTTCTATACAAACTTTGCCAATCAGGACATTTCTTACTTCTTCATTTTGTCCTATATTGATTGGTGAGTATTCTCCTCAGTCAGTCTTTGGGAGATCTTTCTATTTCAGCATATTATGCAAATCAAATACTCTTTCTAACTCTATCATACCTTTGGGAATCTTCTTACTAGGTAGATCCATGATCTCCTCTTCTTCCCAAATATGATCTTCAACATTCCTTTCATCTATAATCTGAGCATCAAATATATCTCTATTTGATATGAAGTCTACAATGTGCTGATCATCATCAAATACTGAGAGATTGATGACATTGTCCAGTATGGAAGGCACTGATAAATATTCCACTGAGAACCTCTTCAAACTAGAGATGGACAATGGCTCCAAAGTGCTTGCACCCTGAGCTAAGGCATCTGCCCTATGATTCTTCTCTCTAGGTACATGGGTGATGTTGAATGCATCAAAGTCTTCTATCAAATCCCACACCCTATGTCTATAATTTATCAATTTCTTGTAATTGCAAGAGTATATATTCCTTACTTGTCTTACCACTAATTCTGAGTCTCCATAGACATGCAGAATTCTTACTTTTTTCTTCAAAGCAAACAACAACCCATGAATCAAAGCCTCATACTTTGTCACATTATTGGTACACGGGAATTGTAATCTATATGCTGCTAGGTAGGACTTTCCTGGTGGATCAATAAGATCTATCCCTACTCCAGCTCCTTGCTTTGATTTTGATCCATCAAACTTGAGGATCCATGGTTTATCTTGAGTTAAAGGCTTATCAGGGCCTTCTCTTTTCTTTTTGGCTCTGGCAGCTGCACTGCCTAATATCCACTTTAACTTTTGTGACTCATTATTTTTCTCTTTTATTTTCTCTAACTGATGTGAAGTTGATACTCCCTTACTTTCTTTATTTGTAATACCATGAATATTAGCATCTACTTGTACTTTGACATCTTTCTTTTCATCATTAAGCATGCTTTTGCTATTAGGTAACTGATCCTTTGAATAAAGCATCTTCTGATTCTTCAATATATGTAAGCATAACAAACAAGTAGTCTCTGAATGTGGTGCTTCATGCAACCTGTACCAACCTTCAATTAGAGCATTATGTGGAGGAGTATCCTATAGCATCCTCTTCTGAATCTAGTTTGATAAAAATTCCTCAAACTTGGTTAAGTTGCTTCCTTTATCCTCATCAAACACTTCATAATCAGACTCAACCAAACAATCACTCCCTGGGGTGCTATTACTTTCAAATCTAGCAATATCTTCAATGTTCATTAGGATCTCTTCTAAATTATGGGTGTAACTTTCATCCTGATATGTATCTTTTTTTGTTCCTGTAGACGACAAGCAAGACTCAATATCATTATAACTATTGATATGACATACCTCATGTGATAACAATCCTTCTTCACTACATGCTTGTTCCATTTCCATCATATCTAGGAAAGCATCAAAGGTTTTTTCAAAATGTACCTCATCATGAAATCTACACCATCCCTCAATTAGGATGTTTTCATTAGATATGTTCAGCATTTGACAACGTTGCATTTCTCTTGCTAAGTGCAATTCAAAGTTCTTGAAATGATCAACTTCATCACTGCCACTAGAACTATGATCAGACTCTATAATCACCTTGTCATCCTGATGATCATCATTATGTACATGAATATCATACATAAGAATTTCTTCTATCTTAACTATTTGAGCTTTGATGGTGTAAACTCCTAGTTCAACATCCACATACATTATCTTGTTTGTGTTATTATACTCAGTAATCATGTGCTTCATCCGAGGTTCAACATCTATCCTAATTTGATTGGGGATCCCTTTCCAAGGTAGCCACATGTGGCTGAAATCTGCGGACATATATCCACTAAGCATTTTGGACCAATCCCTGCTAAGTAACATTCCATATGTATCAGGAATACCTACCACCTAGATATCAATGTAATATTGGATCTTGGGATCTGATGCTAGTTGCATATGAATGTGAGTTAACTCTCTCACAACACTCACCTTGGTCTTGTCTAATTGTGTCACCTTCTTGAGTGACTTAGCAGGATGTAACCCTAGGGCATTACATATGGACAATGGCATAACATTAGTAGATACACCTGAATCCACTAAACAATTATGTAGGTTCTTACCAAACATCCTTAAGGAAAGGAGAAATGGGGGTGATTCAGTCTTATCCCTATAAAGGGTCATATGAGAAGTTTCAGTAGCTTGAACAATAGCTGGGACTTTGTGTTTGACATTATTATCTTTAGCTGCATAATCCTTATTCAAAATTTGACTTGGATTTGGGGGATGACTATTTTCTTTTGGTGTAGGGTAATCTAAGGATCTCATAAAATCTTTCTTAATAGATGGGGTTTTGAGTAGTTTTGACAATGACAAGCTAATTTTGACTCTTCTCATCTCCTCTGCTAAATAATTGACTAAGTTATCAAATTCAGGAGGCTGATTACTTATTTTTGACCCTGCATTTTGTGGTGCAAAGTACTAGGCATTAACCTTAGGAAGACTAGGGTTATTACTTGCCTTTGGATCAAGAGGAGTGTTGAAATTGTTAGGATGCAAAGATGTGGTCAAAGGACTAGAAGGTTTGTTTGAATTATTTATGAGGTTGTAATTGTGTCTACCCTGATATTGCTGCTAGTAAGCATGAACTTCTTTAGGTTCCATTACTGGTTCATTTTCATCGTCAAAAGGAAAGACATAATTTGTTTCAAATGCCAAAGCTAACTCCTCACATGCTAATGTAAAGTTCTCATGAGCTGAGGGTACATGATAAGGGTGATTGACAAAACTTTCTAATACAAGGGCTGAGTCATATCCACAAGGGACAATTTCATTTCCTTCTATGATGGGAGGATTTCCAGTGGTGTTAGACACTTCATCCTAAAAAATATTAGCTACTATCCTAAACTAAGGACAATCTAATTCAGCATGTGTGTTAGAGTTATGTATCCTACACCAATTTGTAAGAGCTACTTCTGCTATGTTCACCCTAATGGTCTGCTTAGGTTCACTAGGAGGCTGGTTATCTAAGGATGACAGCAATGATCCATTATTTGGCCTAGTATTCCACACTCTAGGCTGTCTAGGTGCATTATTGTTGTTGCCATTGTTATTGTTATAATTCCTCTCATTATTGTATCCTCTATCAGGATATCCAGATATGTCATTATTATATCCCCTGTTTTGATTTGACTGGGAGTAGAAATTTTGACCCCTCAGGTGAGTGATTTCAGTTGTTAACTTTCTCAACTATGCTGATATCTCTTTGATTTCTTCTTTCTCTTCTCAAGCTTTAGCTACTATGTTCTCTTGTTGAGGCTTAAAGAAAGAAGAACCATTATTATTATTTTGCTCTACATCCTGAGATGTTTGTACATGTCCTGGATATTGCACTATCTAACCATTTCCATTTGGAGGTGGCATGATGCTAAGGGGAGGTACCTGTAGTGGACTTGGCATTGTAGCTAGATGCATCATGGCTCCATTGGTTTGTAGCTAAGCAAGATATGTAGGATATGTTGGATGTGTGGAATAAGTAGGAAAAGCAATGTTAGGAGTTGGAGCAGGAACAAGTTGTTGATTAACTTTTATTGCTTCCTCAAAGTCTCCTGTCAAAGTTGTGACACCAAGATGTGTCCTCCTTATAAACATTGAAGTCAGGGAATCTAAGGCTAAGTAATATATATTTCTAGCTGCCTCATCTGCTATGGTATATGGAGCTACCAGTTCTGAAAGCATCTTTTGGAATTTGGCATTAAAGTTTGAAATAGGTTCCCCTTCAAATCTCTTAATGGTGGCAAAGAGATGATAATTCATTGAAGGATCTATAGGTATTTTGAATCTGTCCTTAAAGGCTTTCTCTAAGGCATCCCATGAGCCAACAAAAGATTGAGCCAGAATGATACACCAGTTATATGCTTCCTCTCCCAAGGAATATGGAAATAAATGGAATACAACATCTTGATTCTCAATCCTTGCTCTGCAGCTAGCTTCTTTGAACGTCCAGATATGATCATCCACATCCTGATATGGATGATGTTTAGGGCAAATCTTGTTAGGATTCTTAGGTAAAGGATGGTAGGTAGTGAAAGTCAAAGGTGACTCTGCAGCAAAGAACAACATTGTTACTGGTGCTTGATGTACTAGAGGTGTAACAACTGATCTTGTAGATGTCTAAACTATAGCAAGAGATATTGGAGGTGTCAAAGTATGTCTTGGTGATGATACTAATGTACTTGACTTAGGAGTGTGCGAATGTCTATGGTTCTAGGTCTAAGTCCACAGATAGGTAGCTCTTCCAAGAGTCCACCAGATCTAGACCTGGTGTTAGGCCTGTGAGCCAGGATTCTAATAGTTTATGACAAACTTATGGAAATTTGACTGGATCTTTACAAAGACCAAAAAGAATAACCTTGCAAGATAGATATTTATAACCAAAACCCTGGAATGACTAGATATTTGCACAATATTTGCATGAAACTTGCAAATATGAGCAAAAACAAAACTTCTAAACTCAGATATCAGGATATTTGACTACACACTCAAGCCAGTGTGAGAAATTTCCATAACACTCAAATGACGACTCAACTTTCAAAGATTTCAACAATATGACTACAGAGTCTACAATATTTATGCTCAATTCTAAGATATCTATGATAAACAAACTCAAAATAGCATAATATAGGTAAATCTTTACACAAATCACTCAAAGCATAGGCAATTCAGGTGAAATTTGTGAAAATTACCTTCTACAAATGCAAGAATTACCAGAGAGAAAGGAATGCCCTCCTTTTAGCACCAATTTATGTTGGTGATGATTGCTAGTCACAACAACATGCATAAAAGTTCACACAACAAACCTTTATTATCTTGAAAAGTATGATTAATTTGGAATAAATTGATGACTCCAAGGCTCTGTTGATTAGGTCATGATTGTCTGACATTACTCAGAGGTTGATGTGATATGTTGTTTCTCATTCAAGGGGTCTTACACTTCTATAATCACTATGGCAGGCTTTGTGATCCTTTTCTTTTTCTTTTATTTCTCTCTCAGGTGTTGGTTTAGGATTATCACTCTAATCTATATTTTTACCAGGCACCTCTTCATTCTGTTGATCACTTTTGTCATGCATCTCCTGATCACCATCCCTTTGAACATTAATTTCTATCTTTTTCTATTCTAGAGGTACATCAATACCTTTATCCTGATCAGGCACATTCTTATCAACCTCTTCATGCACATTAATTTGTCCTTTCTCAGGCTCCAGATGTGGATCATTATCTCTATTTTGATCTCCATCACCATGGTAAGCCAAGTCTATTACTGCTGGACTAGTGACCTGATCAACCAAATTGGTTAATCCTATCTATTGGGCTACATCCTCAGGGTCATCTTCTTCAATTTCTTCTGTCTCGACCTACTCCTGATGAGTTACCTCTTTAACCATACTAGTCTCATGAGGAGTCATCTTTGTATTACCCACTAGGGTCTCCATCCTTTGACTGGCAAGATCACTAACTATTTCATCATCTCATAAATATACAGTATCATCAAGTGGAAGAGGTGGCTCTTTCCTTGCCTCATATCTCTCTTTTCTCTGCTCTTCCGCTTTCTCAATTTTAAATTGAATAATGTTTGGGATAGGAACCTTGTGTTGCAGATTCCTCATAAACCCTGGACCACCTACACCCTTCAATATGATTGGATCAGGATTTACATTTCCTCTTATTGCGGTTTTCTATTTCTTCTACGGTGGTGTCTACTACACCTTCTTTCTCTTCTTTGTTATCAGTAGGTCATCATCTCGAGGCTCTTCATCCAATCGTTCATCCTCCAATGTTTCATCCTCCAAGGGTTCTTCCTCCTCTATAATCACCGTGGTAGGCTTTGTGATCCTTTTCTTTTGCTGGGTAGGGGTATGGGATGATGCAGCTGTAGATGTGGATGCCAAATCTCCCTTTGGTTGGAGTCTTCTAATTATTACTCCCTATTGTACTGGAGTTGCCTTCTTGGTTTTACCCTACTTCTTTTCTTCTACAGCTGGCTGCCTTTCTCCATTGGATTTTCTTTTCTCAATGATAAAATCATCATATTCTTTTTTAGATAGTTCTTGTCTTTTCTTCTTGTTGTCCACAGTAAGGGCTACACCCTTCTTCTTCAACTTAATGATCTTAGCACTTACCTAGCTCTGGGTCCATTGAATAACCTTCTACATTATCTAATCAAATGAAGTCTCCTCAGGCTGAGTTAAATTAGGAGTAGATATAGTTTCATTATATATTTTCTTGTCCTCATATTCATTGGACATAATCTTTCCATCATCTTTGTGCAACTGAACAGGCACTGGTATGCAATCAAAGGTGTGAATTTGGTTGAGAGTGAGCCTCTGATAAGTCCTTCTTTGGACCTCTGCTTCATCATCACAATCAAACCAATAATCTTCAAGGTGCCATTGATGTATATGTTTTCCTTGTAATTTTTGCATCCTGCCATATGGGTCATGTTAGCACTTATTTTGACCTGGGGTTGATTTGTCATGATCAGGAGGTTTCTTCATCTGAAGCCTTCATCTTCTTGCCCAATTTTTCTAAGTGTTGGACCTCCTCAGCATTTTTCAACTGCAGCATCATATTTTCTGAGGAGGAGGTCGTCATCATCATCTTGCCTTCGATGATGATCTTCATCAGCATTTTCTTCGTTGACTTGTTTTTCTCATTGTCATCATCATATTTCAACTGTCGGGTGATGTTGGATATCATCCTGATGATACTGGTGAGTTACAGTGCGCCCTCATCTTCTTGCGAGGGTGATTTTTCAAAGTATCCGGTGATCTTCCGAATATCACCTTGCTCAAACATGATGATGAAGTTGCCTCGATGTCCTGAAGGGGTTATTCTCTAAGTGTTCGACCTAACTTGTTTTTTCTTAAGGGTCGTCATCATCATGATATTTCCAGTTATCATCCTGCTGCTTGCGGAGGTCATCATATTTTCTGCCTTCATGATATTTCGCCAAGGTGATATTTTATCATCGGGTGATCTTGGTTATGATCATCCTGATGATGTTGTTGAAGAGTTCTAAGTGCGACCCGATATTCACTAGGGTCATCATATTTTGAACGTCAGGATGATCTTAGTCAATATCATCCTGATGATGTTGTATCACTTCTTATTCTTTGTTTCTCATCCTGATGATGCTGATGTCATCTGTATATCAGGGTGATATTTTTCTTTCTGCCTATCTGCATCATGATATTCCGAAGGAAGGGGTGATATTTTCATATCACCCGGATATATGTTTGCTCGAGCATCATGATGATGCTGATATCAAGGAGATATCCGCCTGCTGGCTTCGCGCATTATCTCCGGGGGGTGATCTTTTCAAGCATCATCATCATATTCAGTTATCGCCCCGATCTTACAAAGGAGCTACAGTGCAACCTGATGTTTGAACATCAGGAGGATATTTCCAAATATCCGGTTGTCTTCCGAATATCATGATGATGTTAATATGATGATGACGTCATCAAGGTCCGCGGGGGTCATATTTCTAACAACTGATCATCTTGAAGAGACCTCCTGATATTTGCAAACATGATGATGACGTCATCCGGATATGAGGAGATGCGCAGTAGGCGGATATAATGATGACGTCAGCAGTATATGATGATGACGTCATCAGGATGTTCATCGGCCAGACTTTTGTTATAAGCTCAGCAGGAGGATGTTCCTCCGATGGATCAGGTTGTGCCGATTATCATGAAGGTTATGTTTCAAATATCATGATGACGTCAGGGTGATATTTCGAACAACAGGATATCATGCTGCTGGAGGATGATGATGATGAAGTCTATACTAGTGTCGTCAGGAGCAAAAGCACCGACATGATATATGCTCATGACCTAGTATATAAAGTGTTATTGAGGTCATCGCGGGGTGCATGTGGGATAATGTTATCCTGCATTTTCAAACATCATGATGATGAGTCTCGGCGGGAAATGCTTGCGATAGTCTGTATGATGATCTTCCCAAGGCCGCGGGTTGGTGCGCCATTAATGGCGATTGTTGCAGAGGTATGGGCGATGGCGTGGGTCGATCTTGTACCCGACTGAGGGTGTACATCAGCAGACAGGGGCGCAGGGCTCGAGAAATCTTCCTGTCTCCTCCCCTACCTGCTGCATTCAAGTTTGGGCGCTAATCCGGTTGTGTTTGAGCGCCATTTCCATGATACTGTGTATCTGGCGAAATTCTGGTCAACCATGTAATTAATTGCTGAGCACCTACCTGGCTGTTATAAGCAGGTGGTCTTGCTCATTTGAAAGGTTGTTGAAAGTTGATGATTTTGGCTCTGTAATGCATAACAAGCTGATCTGGTTGCTCTGTACAGCTTACCTGTGAGTTTATGTATCTCTTGTTGTTTGTTTTTTTGGCATGAACCCACTGATTTCATGATTAAACTTCTATGAGAAATGCTGTTTAGCATGTGTTGTGTTAATTCTGTCTCCAGTATTGCATGTACTCTTCTTCTGAATCTGGATGTTTGGTAATGTTTAGATTCTAGAGCATAGAATTCCTATGTTGACTGTCTGATCTTCTAACTTCTACTCAAGGGGTAGATTAAACTGTTTTCAGGTTGAACATTGGGAGGGATATACTGCAGTAGGGATACCATAAGTAGAGATAACCTAACACTTTGTATTGGGAGATGCCTGTAAGGCAGGTATCACACATATCCCCTTGAAATCCAGTTTTAGTTGTTCATGTTGATCAATCACAGGTGTATGTCTACTGACTCCAGGCCCTGGATAGGCACCAATCATGCTTTGTTTTGTGTTATAACCATATCCAGCTTTGCATCCACACTTAAACTCCAAAGCAAAATCTAAAACCAACATTAGGACATTAGAGTTAGTTTTAGGAACCTCAGTCCTCTGTCTACAACTGCAAATAGGCCCAAAGCTAGCCCCTTTGCTCTTATCTTTCAGTTTTGGTCTACTTACAGGAGGACTCATCTGCTTTCTGTCAACATCCCAGCCTTGCATGCATATCCTCATGGATGTTGAGTAGGGAATACCCCCCTAGGTCTTGCAGAGCCTGAAGAAGAAGAGGAGATAAAATATAGAGTCTATCTCCTATACTGTTGACCCCCTGGCCCAGAGATCCTGTTGATCACTGATGGCTACCTTGTAGGGAAATCTGGGAACAAGCATCCAGTCTGGGAAAAAGTCAACAGGTCATATGACCTGGCTATTGAAAATGGCTGTAGGTGCATTAGCTTTAACCCTCCCATAGCATCCTTGATACTTTGTCTATCAAGGCATAAATACCATCCAAGGAAAACTGGAAACAACGCAGATGGAATCTTTCCTTTCTCCAAGTGATCCTCTACTGAGGTAGATATCTGTCTAACAAACTCCATTAGAATGACCCTGTCAATAGGGTATCTGGGTAGCAGGAGAGGTTGCCCTTGAAATCCTTCTATTCTCATGTATGGAAAGGTAGGGAACTGGATAAACCAAGCCCCATATTTGTAGATAACAGCTTGAGTTTCCATACTTAATCCCTTTGTTCTATCCTCCTCCATGGTTCTAACTAGATGCATAGAAAAGGAGTCATTCACCAACTTGTAAATTTCAAGGGATTCCTTCTTGTTCAGTTGTGGGTAGTGTTCCCATATGTTCACATCACCAGTATTGCTTCCAACCCTTCCCACTATTTGTAACCCATTAAATGTACCTCTAAAGGCACATGCATATACAACATAAGAAGTCATATGGAACATGCACATTTGGTCACCCAGCCTTTTCATTCCCTCATCTAAACTGTCACTAATGATCTTGGCCCAGAGAGGCTTGTTATCAAAATATTGCACCATATGGATGATCCCATACATCTAGTTTTCAAAGTTACCAGCATGTTGTCTCCTGGTCATTCTACTTAATATGACCATCATGTCTTGATATTCTTCAGCAAAATCAAATTTAAACAAGTATTTTGGCAGCTTAGCAGAAGCTTTGTAAGTGTTTCTCTTTGATCTCCATCGGTACATGACCCTCCTGGCCTCTTTCTCATTACCACGGTATTCTTTTTCCAGCCTTCTTAGGTTCAATCTGAGCACATTAGATCTTATAGGCAAATTAAATGTAGAGGTGATGCCTTTTGTTGAAAAATCTGCATACACCCTGCCATGCTTCTCCACTCTTCTGGTTTTTGGATTGTAATTCTGTGCACATTCAATCACTAACTCAGTAGCTTCCATAGCATATGGAAATCCCATGGTGTGCCACATCCCTGTGGAGTATATCCTTTGTAGTATAGGGTTTCCACTTCCATTATCTAACCTTCTTGTCGAGGCATCCAAGTCTGTATTCCCCTTATGGGTATCATTTATCATCCCGTACCTGAATTCTACCCCTTCGAGATGTAAGAACATAGGTTTTAAGAACTCTGAGTCATACCTATTCCTTTTGATATCCATTGAATCCTGCGATAAAGACATGCATTTCGCACTGTAACTGGTTTGTATGAAGTAGGGTTCAAGGATTACATGCATTCTATAGTATTATTCTATTATTCTAGCTCATTCCATGCATCACCATGCTAATTACCTTAGCAAAAACCATTTAACCTTGTAATTTATAGTAAATGACAAAAGAGAGGGTTTTAATGTTACTTACCTGATGATCGCTTTACTCTTTTACTATATGACTGATAATAGTGTGAATGTGAATACGCTATATTTGCCATTCCATTCTGTCAAGATGCAGGTTCTGTTCCATTTGCTGGTGACTGTGATGTTTGAACCTCAGAGCTCTATAATTTTCTACTTAAATGTATGGTAAATGTGAATAAACCCCCAAAATTTACCTGCTAACTGATCAATATGACAAATTAAGTCACATTTAGTACTTTTTTTTACGTCCATTGATCAATTGCATGACATTCATGGATGTGTGACAAGTGGCGAGTTTATATTTGAAACGGGAGTGCACGACCTACCATTGGGTTCACATTTAATGTGGAGGGAGATCTCTTAGAAGATCAGGGATATTTGAAAATAGGACCCTCCATTGAACATATGAGGATGATATTACCATGAATATGGTCAACCCTTTAACTACAAGCAAGATCGGCTCGCATTATGCATTCGCTAACAAATTTGGGAGGTGCCATGTGGCATCGTTGGATTGGCTATTGGTAGATTAGGTATCTCGGGTCATCTGAGTTGATATTAGGGATATTGATGATATCTAGATACTTAACACTAAGGAGTATCACCCCCATTCAAGAATGTAAGGGTGATGTCATCACTTTATAGGCATTTGCAATTACTCGAGGGAAATGATGTCATCATCATATTTGTTAAGGTCGGGGATATTTTAGAATATGACCTTCTTGGGTTGGAGCATGATGATATCATCAAGCTATCATGTCTTCTTCATTATTAGGTTATGGTGATGTCATCGTCATATTGAGAAATATGATGGATATTTGGAAATGTGACCCTTTGAGGGTCAAGTATATTGATTACATCATCATCAAGGTGGTCTCTTCTATTCATTAGAACTGGATGATGTCAGGGTCATGTTTGTGAATGGTGATATTCGTAAAGGGTGATATTTTGTAAGATGACAGATATTTAGAAATATGACGCTTTGAAATATGCATGAAGGTTTTGATGGGTACATACTATATCGCCCTTAAGTTTGATGTTCGTGAATTAGGAATATGAAGACATTAGGAGATCTTCGCAGGTTAGGGTGATCTTAGTGAATATGACTGACATTTAGAAATATGACCCTAAGGGAAATATGTGGGTTGACCAAACTTTAACTTAGCATAACTTTCTATCCTTGGCGAATATCAGGGTGATGCAAAAGGTAATTCTACATAGAATTTTGACTTCTTCAAAACTGTGGGGTTTATGATATTAAATTCTAACTTTAACAACTGACCCCCTTTTGTGATGCACATGCATGTGCAAGGGTGATGTATTTAACTTGACCTTTTGCCAAATTGCCCAAAGCAAGAAAACAAACATGAACAAGAGCAAAGTAGGGTCCCTATTTTGCTAAGGCAAAATGGGGTGTGTTGTGCAACTACACGACAGAACCTATTGATGATAACCAATTAGAGATATCTTTCATAGATTTTCATTTGTTTGCCTTTTAAAATGTAAGGTAAAAAGCCCCAAAAAGTTGACTAAGTCCCATTTTCTAAGTGTTTCCTTGTGTTTTATCCTTGGTCAGAGTTTCAAAGTTTTGGGCTCCTTCCTTCCATCATTTTATCCCTGTCAGCTCAGAGGTCTAAGGCTAAAATTTTCTTAAGTGTTGAAATTAGCACTAAGTGTTTTGGATTTCAAAGTTCATGCCTTTTGCCTTGTAGTATCTATCGGCTATGAAATCAGACTCTAAATTTTCTCTAAGTGTTATTCATTGAAAAATTATCCTAAGTGTTTTAGAGGCTAGACTTCGGGCCTTTGGCTTTCGGTCTTCTTCATGGCAAGTTTTAGGAAGAAACCCTAGGGTCCGAAGTCTGACGGGTCTCCACATTTAGATCCCTCTAAGTATGAAGGGTGCAACAGAATTCAACAATTGGCTCTTCTTCCTTCCTTCAAGGAAGGTGAAATAGGGAAGGCTCAACAACTGATCCCTGATAGATGTTCTCTTCTTTATGTTGAGGGTGGATGGTAGGGTTTCTCTCTTTCCTCTTCTAGTGAATGGATAAGGTGGAAAGCCTGAGGGCCGACCCTCAGCATTTTCATAATTTTTCCTAAGTGTGTCAGATGTTAAAGTTTGGGCTTCCATTCTTTTATCTTCGTCATGGAAGGCAGAAGGCCTAACGACTGACCCCCGATGGGTGTTAATTATTTCTAAGGCATTCCACCATTCCACTAATCCTTTTGGGTGGACCCAGAGCATGCTTTTAGAACCATCAGAAGAGGACATGTGGCAAGGTTTGACAACTAATCATCCAAGTGACTTGATGGGTCCCATGTGGTATACTTTGTGACTCTTCCACCATTTGGCAAAGCATTTTAGTAAAGTTTTATCCATAGCCATGGAACAACAGGAAGTTACCAAGTGGTTGTGACATCATCCTAATTAAGTCTTACCAAGGAAGGTGTAAGGAAAATTGGTGAAGGCTTGAGGCTCAACCCCCGACTCCTTCATATAGATACATAGGTAGTAGTTAAGGAAAAATAACTCAAAAATGATGAAGGACACAGTTCCCTAACTAAGGGGTTCACTAATCAATGTGATTTTTGACTGAAGAAAAAAAACGAGATGCTAAAAATTTCTAAGTAAAAGAGAGAAATTCGCTGAGGCAAACAAAAAGCTAAGGAAAGGCTATTGTTGGAGAATTGGTGAAAACACGAACTTTCTAAAATGTTTGATTTGTCTAAAAGTTGCCGATAGTGAAGATTTGCCAATAGAATGATGAAAGAGGATGACAAGGGCCCAATTTGTAAAATGGGAGATTCACCAATAAGGTAGATAAAAAAGAAGACTAAGTAGCACCAAAGAGAAAGTTCTAGAAAAAATAAAAGTTGTCGATAAAGAAGAAGAGAAGAATAAAGGACCAAGTTAGAAAAAATGCAGATTTTCCGATAAGGAAAATATGACAAAGATAAAGCTAGAATGTGACTAAGGAAAAAATGAAAACGTGTGCTTTATTGGAAAATCAACAAAAGTCCTAACTTTCCAAAAGTTTGATATTTTCTAAGTTCACCAAAAAGGCGATAGGCCAATAAAGCAATGAAGAGCTTCTTCCATGGTTTGAAAAAAAGAAGAATTCACTAATAAGGTGAATAGAAGCAAAAAGAAAAAGTTTGGGAAAAGTATAATTTTTCAACTAAAGGAGAAAATCAAATGACAGGCCAAGTTCGATAAAAATGAAGATTTGTCAACAAGGAAAATAGAGAAGATGAAGATAGCCCAAAGTTCATAAAAATAGTAGTTTGTCGAGAAGGAGGGAAAATGCATACTATACAATCAGTAATTAGGTGTCTCAAAATAGAAAAATAGGATAACACATTGGATGTGTTGTAAATGCTTTAAAAGGGTAATTCCCTGAAAGTATGTTGTGATTGTAGGAATATACAAGTTAATTTGTACCCAAAATTTAATGAGTCTACATAATAGTGCCAGGCATACTAAAATTATTCAATGCATAGAGGACAAATCAAATAAGTCAAATGTTGTAGATTGTAGATAAAGGATTAGAACCTTCCATCTTTATTGCTCAGAGTACAAGAAGAGTGCAAGCAATCTTCTTCTATCATTTTTAGAATTAACTAAGCATGGGTTTTCTCTTCCAGTGTGCAAATCTTTTGACAAACTGGGAACTAAATTTATATAGTGTGGGTGCAGTCCTTGACAGGGTGTAGCGCCTGGGAGAATGCAATGATTTGAAATACTATATATGCATGTGTTTCAAATGTAGAAGGGTTTCATTGGTCAGTTGGGAAATTTCTCAGCATGGTTGTGAAAGGATATTTTGCATTCTTTGTTTAACATGAAATATTCATGAATTATATGTATTATAATTCGCAAATATTTGTATTAGATCACTATTTTTCAATGTTTTTCTTAGCAAACCATAATCATAGTTACAGTTTGTTCTTTCCACATTTAGTGGTATGAATGTAAGCTCTAATTTGAATGAATGTGATAGTTCTTAATCCATGTTTAAGCTTTGTAAATGGCCATTTAGTATTGCATAGTGAAGAACATGGTATGGTGTTGGATTATTAAGTATTCTAAGTGATCTGGTATTAATTTTCATTGCATTTGATTTATCAAATAGGCACTTCTACTTTTCTGTGTGGTTGTTTTTCCTCTATTGAATATTAAACTCGACAGCCCAATGGATAGGCACCAGTCTGAGTAGCCTTAGATCACCCAATCTTCAAAATGAAACAATATATGTTCATCTTTAGAAGAACTAGTAGTTTTTATGGATCCTCAAGATTATGTAGGATTGCCTTTATCAGCTATATAGGGGTCTTGTAACAACTAATTGTTCTCAATTTAGTGACAAATTTGGGGCTGAGAAAGTGATTTGTGTTTGGTTGTTCAAATATTTTTAGTTGTTCATCTAGTTTGATATTAATACCTTCTTAGTTATACCCCTTGGAATATCCCTCTAGAGCTTAAGTTGTGCTCAAAGAGCAGAGGAGTTTACCCACTCCTGTAGTTGGCCAAACTCACCCATAACTTGTTGATAAACCTCTTTCTATGACCCTGATGACAATCCCTAGCCTACATGATTTAGGAATGCTTTAGAGTTTTGTGCTACAGTGATTTTGGGAACCAACGCCTCACACTTGGGAAAGTTATCTCACCTAACTCATCCTATTATTTCCATCCTATTCTACTAGCCCTATCCATTATATCCACATACATATCCCATTGCATCACCCCATCCTCCCTTCCTCCTTTGATCTTGATAAGGATAGGGGTAGAATATCAAAAACTTGTTATGGACACCTCTTGACATACTCCAAAGTCTATAGATCCATTCCAAGCATTCTTCCTATCATGGATCCTAATAAGCATCACCTCACCTTCTCATGAGTAACACCTATCTAGAGTGGGTGCATGTTATTCCTATGTTACATGATCCTTAGAAATCCATCCTAAACCCCTCCATCCATTCACCATGTATATTCCATCCATTCTATCCTTTCATCCTTGCCCTTAGACCTTGTTTTCCCTTGTCATCGATATCCAACAATAAGGCTATCCAAATGTAATCCAATGCCACCATCCTATAAATCCAAAAATAAAAAAAATTATAAAACAAAAAAAGCCAAGCAATAAATCCAAGTACAAGCTATCCATAATCCATGCCAATCTATCCAAGCAATCTTACCAATTGTTGTGCCTTGCACACATGCCCCATTTTGCCAAATGGAGACCCCCTCTTTTGGTTTGGCTTGGAGTCTCGACCTTTGTTACTTATGATGATGAGAAAGTGAATTTGTGCTTAGAGTGCATGGTTTGTTCTAGATTTGAGTACTTTGCATGATTAGAGTCATTTGATGTTTTTCATGATTGATTTGGAAGTGTCTTGAGTGGTCTTGTGCTTAAAAGATAGCCATTTGTTGCCTTTTGCTCTAAAATTGGGTGCTACAACATTTTGCTCCAAAATCTCATGTCACTGGATATTGCCTTTGAAATTGCTTTTGTAAGATGTGTCAAGATGAAATTCCTAGTTTCCAGGTCTTAGAGTAGTAAAATTGTGTTAAATTCCACAAGATTTCATTAAGGAGTTCACATACTTTCATCCTGACACATGGTCCTAAAGCCCTAATTTGGCTAAGTCTGAAACCTTAAAAATCTTGAAAAATGGCTAAGTCTTAAATCTGATGGAACCACAAAATTCTAGAATCTGCATATGAAATCCTATGGATCTGGAACCCATCTCAAACATCCTAAAAGTATATTTAAAAATTAAATATCTAAACTTATACTTAAATATATTTTTAAATATACTTTTTCCCTGGCCTTTTCAAAATCTAGCACTAAAAATGACCCCAACTGTACTTTGTGCCAAAAATAGCCTCTACCAACCTTAGTGCTAAAAATAGCCTCTACTGACCTTTGCGCTAAAAACCCACTTCGCAAACTTGGACTAAAACAATCTCCTACTGACTTACGCTAGAACTCACTTCTACTGCCTTTGGTCGATCGGTCATAAAAATCCTGCTAGGTCAGTCACTTTGAAAACCCCTGCCAACAAACTTTGCGCTAAAAACATACCCAATAGACTTGCGCTAAAAATGGAACCAACTGACCTCATGAAGCATCATTTTAGTCTGTCGGACCCAAAATTTGCGCTAAGGTCAGATGAACCCAAAATCCATGCTAAGGTCGGATGAACCTAAAATCTACACTAAGGTTGGATGAACTCAAAATCCCCGCTAGGTCAATTGGAAGCAAAATCAACGCTAAGTCAGTGACCCCCAAAATTAGCCCTTTTTGGTATTTTGGGCCAAAAATTGAGTTTTTCAAGGGGCAACTTGGATTTTCTTGATGGATTTGAATTGCATATCTATTTGTCACATCATGATGAACATTTTACCAAGTTTTTGTGGATTTTTGATACGTTTTACGATAATTAATGCTACTACACATAAAGGTCGGTGACCCCCAAAAATCTCACTTTTGCAGAAAAGGCTAGAAAAACATGAAATAAAAGTTCCCAAATGGGTTCTAATGACCTCAAAAACTTCCTAGATCAATATATTTGCCAAATGGGTACTTGAAAAGGGTAAAAAATGCAGAAAATGATACAAAAATCACTAGATTTGTGAAGAGGACTATAGGGAAGTAACATTAAGTTTGGGCTATTTTTTAACTGATCCATGACTACAAATGGACATGTTTTCATCCAAATTGATGAAAAATGACTTGTTTATGATGAAATTGATGCCTGGTCTTGTTGATTGTAGGTCTAAGAGTACAAAGGAGCTTGTCGGAGCTAATTGGAGCCATCTTGGAAGGTGAACACACAAGAGGTGTAGTGCTGACCTAGAACTGCAGAATCAACATTCTATTAACCAAATTGCTGCTGCACATGCAAAAGGAAGTCAATATGGTGTCCAAGATGATGGAGGAAGGCCTTAGGAGCTGGAAGACATTGAAGATCATGCTTCTTTCACGATAGTTCCTGCATATCCAACCTAATGTCCAAGACATACATAAAGTTGTCCCAGCAGTCTAGTCATGCAATAATGATCCAACAAGCATCCAATTGGATATGTCTTCATCCAAGAATGTACCACATACTCCCCTTGGTCCACTCAGCACTTGGAATCTCATGAATTCACATCAGCTCAAGTTTTCAAGTGTCATGTGACTTTATTTTGGCTTTATTAGGCCTTGAAAATTGACTTTTCATCATGTACAACCAAATAGGTATCCATTTTGTCTAGATTCAATGTATTTGCAAGTTGTATTTTGTCTTTTTCCTATAGGACAAATGCAAATCCAAAAATGTAACTAACTGATGTATCCCATTAAATGTCATGTAATCTGGACCATTTGTGTTGAGTTAATCTCCACCGTCCATTCAAAACTCAGTATGGTGCCTTGTCTATAAAAGGACCATCCTTTTCTCTCATTTAAAAGTAAGATTTGATAGTGAATTGTTGAGACTCTACCAAAATTCAGTCAATACAAAGCAAGTTTTGCAGGTTGCTTGGAATTTGTGTTTATATGTTGTCTCATTTTAGTTTTCATGGTTTATATCAATCTAAATTTAATTAGTTGTGCTTTTACAATGATGGGTAAATGTTAAGATATCTGATGAATGCTTTGGTCCATACTATTAGTGCTTGTCGATGGTAAGTTGTTGTGAATAGTTAGCACAGGCCCTATAATTAAATATAGTTTAGTTGCATTCCACTAGTTAAGCTATGCCATTGTCCAGGGTTTTAATGAGTGAATGCAATTTGAAAATCATATGGATCCTTTGAAGATTACATCATTTCTTGCAACATTGTGGGTTTCGTATCCTGGTGAAATAGGGAATGGTTTATTGAAAGTATTTGTCTATTTGCAGCATTTTACCTAGTTGTGACTGTCGCTTAGGATCTCTTATCCCTTCTCTCTCTCCTTTTCTTTTTGCATTATATTTATATCAAGTTTGTTATGTTAGGTTATAAGTAGCATCTATATTACAAATCTACTGAAAGTATCATAGGGTTTCTGCATACACTGCTATCATATTCTATAAACCCTGCATTTTGTGTAAGACCCCTTGTTGGCACAACTAGACATTCCACTAAAGTTATTCCAAGCAAGCTAAGACCTAGCTTTATTATCCTTGGGGTAGTCCTATCTTGGGTAGGATACCTTTTCCAAGAGAGGTGTGATACCAGCAATCATACCTGTGTTGTTGAGTGCTAAAACACCCATCAACACCAATCATCCAGAAGTATCCAAAAGTTTTGTTCCCAACCTTTCTACAAACTTGATCATCATCATCATTATCATCATCAATCCAATCCAATCAACTCTTGCTTAAGGACTATCTAACTTAAGTATAGAAATCTATCCTTATCAATCAATCCTAGTGTTGATTCACATGGGCAACAATACTAGTCAATCTAATCAATCCATCAGTCATCAGTTTTCATCTTGACAGGACAATAACCTTGTTTATCTTTTTGTATCTTCTGTGCATGCTTTCTTGCTTGTGTGTGTCATCATTTTTATCTTGCATTTTTATCCATCCTAGTAGCATATTGTCACCATGACATCATGGTCTTCAATATCATGGTGCCCACTGGTATATGTTTTCCTTTGACCTTTTATCTTTTATGCACAATACACATCATCTCCCTAGTCTTTATACCTTGGTGCATAACGTCTAGCACTATACCAAACTATATGATTGCTCACTCAATGCAGCATAACATATGGTTCATGCATTTCATCCATCTCTTATCTTTCCTCCATTTCATCCATTTTAAGAGCATACCCATGCTATTCTAACCCACCTATCCTCTCAAGGAGCATACCATCCCTATATCATACTTCCTTGTCACTCTAGCTTCGAGTGGCTAGGACATCATCTTCCCTAATCCTACCATGTTCTTCTACCTAAGCAAGCACTATATTTTATCTTTCACTAAAATGATGTTACTTCACAACACCATCTCAATGAGGGGCAAAATGTAGACAACTAAAATTCACCTCATTTCCCGACTTAATTATTCATTTTCCATACTTTCACATTAATTAAATTATTTACAGTTATTTAATTAATTAATTCTTTTTTTTTTCTAATATTATTATTTAATTAATTAAAGCATATTCCAACATTAATTAAATAAATCAAATACATATTTAATTAATAAATCCAAATCACATCTTCTTCTTGATTTCTTTCTATTTTTAACTCACATGCATCTAATTAATTAAATTAATTAGATAATCTTATAAATTATCCTCTCATATCTAAATCATATCTTCCTCTTAAATTCTTTTCATTTCTAACTCATATGTACCTAATTAATTAAATTAATTATATAATCTTATCAATTATGCTCTCATATATCATCTTATCTTCTTCTTGATTTATTTCCTTTTAAATCAAAAATCAAATCCTTATCTCTCCATCATAAGAAATCTATAAATCTAGCATCAACCAAGCCATTATCAACACATAAGAAAGTAATGTTATAATGTAGGTTTCTAGAGCAATCAAAATATCTCTATCTATCAAAATCATTGAGCATAGCCATTAAGGTAGTGAGTGCAACTTCAATCTACTCTATCAAAGGAGAAAGGAAATTCTAAGTTGAAGGTATCACATGTTTATTGTTTATCTTCTTGTTATTTACCTTTCATTTTGCTTGTCTTCATTTTGGCATTGCCTAGTGGGACGCCCATCCCTTCATCTATCTTTCTTTTTATAGGCTTTGCTAGTTTTTTGTTGCAGGTTTATCCTCATTTTGGGGAAAATTTAAGAGTACATTTTCACATAGAGCCTCATAGCATAAAACATACCTCACGATTGATCCAAAAGGTCCAAGAGGTGAAGAACAACATATAATTTGACCCTTCATGGTGTAGATGAAATTTGAGAAAATGTTTGTAGTGCGATGAACAATGTTTCTGGTGATGAATAGTGGTGAATAGTGGTGAATAGTGCTTTCCAATAGTGAACAGTGCTTCCAACAATGAACAGTGTTTCCAATTGTGAACAATCTTTTCGGTAGTGAATAGTATTTCTGATGGTGAATAGTGTTGTCAAGTAGTGAACAATGTTCTCAAGCTATGAACATTGTTTTCATACTATGAATAGTGTTTTTAAGACTTAAAATAGTTTTCTTTCTAAAAATGCTATAACGTTTGCATATAATGTTAGATTTTTAATTTTTTACAGGCATCAAAAACCTAATTCATCCAACTTCATAGTGGTATAGACCTCATCAAAAGATTCAACCTAGAATATTAGCTATAATTAGGTAAAGTCAACCTTTCTTTTCAAACTTTTGATCTTGGGGATCAAAAGTGAATAGTGTTCCTTCCCTTTAAGAGGCTTGCTAAGGGATTTCATCACCCCTAGGGATGACTTCAACCACACGTTCAAGTGGGGCATATCAAAGGGGGGAGAGCAAAATATGTACCTCAATCTAGTCACGTAGTTAATTGGCATAGCCTTGGGGCCCCAGGTGATTCCATACATAAGGTCAAGTGACATTCTATTAATTGCTTATGTTGCATGCCTTCAGTAGACTAGTGTTCATAGAATTGTGCTCCCCATACCTTGTGTATATTGGGGACACCCTTAGCAAACTTATACATCCTAGCTTAAGACATTTCTTCCATCTTCTAGTGCAGTGCAGGGTTCAGCTAATCAAGCCCAAAGTTATTCACCATGTTCCTCATAGAGGGGATATAGAATTCTTCCTTGGGTAAGGTGTTAAAACCTCTAAGGGAAAGGGATACTTCATGCAACACCTTTATCTATAGCCATTCCCCCTAAAAGGTGTTCTTACCTAGGTAGGAACATTGAGAGGAATAGAGAGTGGGCCTAAACTATGAAGACAATCCCACCTTCAATAATGTATGGTGTTGTTGTGTATTGTGTGTGATCATTTGCATATTTCCAATCCCAAATTCATATCTTTTTCAAAAACTATGCATGTGTGTGTGAACCTTATTATTTACAGATTTGCCTAAGTCAAGATTTAAACCATTCCCAATCACCTTCTTTTTCATCCTTCTAATCTAATCCACTTCATCCCTTTCATCCTAATCAATCATCCAAATCATCCAAATCATCCTATCACCTTATTCCAATCCTCCTCCTCATCCTAATCGCATCATCCCAATGTATCCCTAATCCATCATCTAGGATAGTAATCCTAATCAAGTTATCCAAATCTAACCAAGGTCCTAATCCTAATCCATTATATCCACCTAATCTTATTCCAATCCACTTATCCCCCATTCACAACCAATCACCCATCATCAATCTATCCATCTCAATCAAGCATCCAATCCCCATCCTTAATAAAAAATAATCCTTTGAAAATTAAAATTTGGTTAAGGACTTAGCCTCCTCCAAACTTATCCACTATCATCTAAATCCTAATCACTATCCATCCAAATCAATCATCAAAATCCTTCATCTAAAGGATCCTATCCCTAATCCACAATCATCCATTTCAAAAATCTACATCCAATCCAAGACATCACCTAGTCCTAATCAAACATATACAAACATCATGAGTTGGTTTTACAAAATAGTAATGGAAGTTAAAACATCTATGTCAAACCCCATTCCTCAAACATGTGATATTACCCATCTTTATGGATAAATTCAAAAACTTAAATGTAAGTATGGATCTCAAACCATATCTCCAATCCATACAACTTCACTATCATATCAACGTTCATCCTCCCATGTGACCATGCCATCATACCAATCTAATTTATCCACACCTAATATTTATCCAGCCTTCACCTACCATATATCTCACCCCAACCCACTTACCAAGTCAATCCCATAACTTTACCCATGTCACCTCAACATACTATATCCAATCCCAACCTATCAATCTCTTCAATCCTTCCATCACAATCTTCCTTAATTCTTCCTAATCATCATCCATTAGCCCACATACCTTTTAAATCATCAACCCCTTCAATCCCTTTGTCACCACATTAATCCAACCCTCCATCAAAGTATCCCATTGAGGTAGCCTCACAAAAATTGTTCCAAGAAAACTTTATTGAGATACCAATGACAACACCATATGACAAAAACCAAGTCAAGCCTTTCTAGTTTAATAATCATGAATATTGTCAATACCATAGAGAAAAAGGCCATAAAACATTCAAATGTGTGACTTAAGAATTTTATCCAAGAGCTCATCAATTGTGGTAAGATTGCGATTGATAATCCACCCAACAACTTATCCTTTTGAGATGTTATCCAAGGACTTTAGCATGGAATCTAGAATCATATTGATATCCAATGCCTATCCTTGAGAATATCAAAGAGCCTCCTAGTCCTATGCAAACATATCCATCCAATGCTATGCCTATCCATCCCATTGAAGAATCTCTTACCATAAGTTCAAGCCAAGATCCATCTTGCACTCATGTTGTCAACCATCTAGAGCCTATCAATCATATCCAAGAAGCTTCCACTCCTATCTATACCCAAGAGCTATATGAAGAGTCAAATCCAAAGCATGATCAATCTCACTACTCACCAAGTCAAGATAAAACTATGCAAAATATTCAAGATCCTACTATCCAAGTTCCTCAAGATCATATTACCCAAGATACCCAAGATCTAACTACTCAATCCACCACCATCCATGATCAAGAGCTTCAAACTCCTCCTATCCATGATCCCACAATCACTCATGATCAAGAAACCCAAACTAGCCCTATCCATCATCACACTAGTCCTATTCATTATCCATAAACATCCCATGATGAGACACTTGCTCCCCAAGAAGACATAGATAATCAGACAAATAACTTGGATCCTATTACACCACATCCTAATGAGCATAATTATAATCAAGATTCAAGCATCCTAGGTCATCCCTTTTCTGATCCCATACCATCATTGCCTATTGATCCCCTATTGTCCCTTATTGATCTTTTGCCATCTCCTATCAACCCTATCCCAAATCCATCATCCTATCCTCTTAGTCCCACTACCTTCATATGTGGTAGTTCTCTCATAGGAGAGGAACAAACTCTATCCACCACCCATCCTTCCCATCTAATAATGGACCTTTGTCTTGTTTCCATAATAACAAACATCCCATCACTAATCGCATGATCCAAAACATGAATTATCACGACAAAGGTTTAGGCCTTTTTTGAACAAGGTATCTTGGAGTCCATCCATGTCAAACTCCATCCACACATGCATGACCTTGGCTATACATCTCAAGGAAAATAATCCACACATATTGGTACCACCTTCACCCCTCCTAAATCCACTTCTTTTAATCACAAACCCCATGCATGCCATCATACCTTCAAATCATATGTCGCTATCCTTCCTCCATTGTCATAGCATTCTTGAAATCATGTGACCATACATCGCCCTCCATCCACTTTACCTCCACTTCTCACAACTCCTAATATCCCTATCCTCACATCCCCTTATCCATTTATCAACAAATTCCCTAATCCATCTATCCACACATCCCATTCCCTTAAATCCCCCAAAATTCCTAAACAAGATCAACAAATGGACACATCAAACAAACATGAATCTACCACCACACCCATGAGATTCTAAAATAATCATTTGGATGCTTCCCCACATAATGTAAAAATCCTCCAAAAGCCTCAAAATTATCATGCTAAAGGGCATCAATACACAAAGCAAAATCAAAAATCTAAAAGGCTACAAACACCCACACCCCCAAAAGAAAAAACAAAAATAGTGTTGGTCACTAAACAAAAAGAAGTAAATCCAAATGGAACATCCACCTCTCTAAAATCCCAACAATCCCGCTCCCCATATTAAACTTCTAAAACTCCTAAGTCCATTTGGGTCCCTAAGTACTCAAATTGGAGAAACAAAAAATCCCCATTATTGCCCACACCCCTCCACATCAAAAGATTCAAAATCCATTATGATGTGTGCAACCATTGGTCTTGGTTCCCCTCCACCCCATGAAATTTTCACATAACTCTATTCCCCCATTTTATCTCCTCTATCCCACATATCTCAACCATCACATCCCTATGGTCCATGATTTCACATAATCCTTTCATCCATCATCCATTTATCTATCCATCTACATCTATAAACCATATCATTATCCACTATCCTCTGTTCATCCATAATCCACTATTATCCATCTATCCATAATCCACATCATAATCCAATCCATTTCAGTCTCATCCAATCACCTACCAACATCCATGCACATAATGACACTTGACATGGTCCATTTATGACATAGATCCAAAATGGACATTATCACCTCCTCTTGGAAATAGGTGTTTGAGTCCTCATCATCCATCTAAAACTCTCTTTTCCCCCATCCACCCATCCCATCCAAATAGCGAAAAATAAAAATAAATCAAAAAGAAAAATCTAAAAAATCAAAATAGTAAAGAGAAATCATTTGTCTAATGGTGGAAACCACTCCCTGTGGTGCCTTGGATAAGTACCATAATAGAAATCTTGCAAATAGGCATCATGTATAGATTGATTATCTATGTAACTCACACTTGGGGGCAAGTTGTCTCACCTAACCCATAAAGTATCATTTCCATCTTATTCTACCATCCCTAACCATTATATCCACATACCTATCCTTTCATCCTAATCCATTATATCCACATAACTATCTCATTGCATCACTCCATCCTCCCTTCCTCCTTTGATCTTGATAAGGATAGGGGTAGAATATCAAAAACTTACATTGGACACCTCTTAACATACTTTGAAGTCTACCCATCCATTTCAAGCATTCTCCCTATCATGGATCCTAATAAGTATCACTGTACATTCTCATATGTATCACCTATCTATAGTGGGGCATGTTATTCCTATGTGATGTAGTCCTTGGAAATCCATGCTAAACCCCTCCATCCATACACCATGTATCTTCCATCCATTCTATCCACTATCGCCAATCATTTTATCCATCCATTCATCTATCCTTTCATCCTTGCCCTTCAACCTGGTTTTCCCTTGTCATTGGTATCCAACAATAAGGTTATCCAAATGTAATCCAATGCCACCATCCTTCAAATCCAAAAATAAAAAAAAAATTCATAAAACAAAAAAAGCCAAGCAATAAATCCAAGTGCAAGCCAACCTTAATCCATGCCTATCTATCCATGAAATATTGTTGATCATCCAAAAGTATCCAAAGGTTTTGTTCCTAGCCTTGCTACAAACTTGATCATCATCATCATCATCGATCCTATCCAATCAACTCTTTCTTAAGGACTATCTAACTTAAGTATAGAGATCCATCCTTATGAATCAATCCTAGTGTTGATTCATATGGCCAATAACACTAGTCAATCCAATCAATCAATCAATCATCAGTTTTCATCATGACAAGGGCAACAACCTTGTTTATCTTTTTATATCTTTTATGCATGCTTGCTTTCTTACTTGTCTGTTTCATAATTTTACCTTGCATTCATATCCATCCTGGTAGCATATTGTCACCACAACATCATGGTCTTCCATATCATGGTGGCCAATGGCATATGTTTTCTTGTGACCTTTTATCTTTTATGTACAAGACATAGCGTCACCCTAGTCTTTATACCTTGGTGCATAATTTCTAGTGCTTTATCAAACTATATGATTTCTAACTCAATGCATCATAATGTATGATTCATCCATTTCATCCATCTCCATAGCCAATCTGTTTCATCCATTTCGAGAGTATACCCATGTTCTTCTAAGCCACCTATCCTCTTGAGGGGGCATACCATCCCTACATCATCCTTACTTGTCACTTTATCTTTGAGTGGCTGGGACATCATCATCCCTAATCCTACCATCTTCTATCCAACCAAGAACTATATTTTATCTTTCTTTGAAACATGATGTTGCTTCAAAACACCATCTCAAGGAGGGGTAAAATGTAGACACTTAAAATTCACCTCTCTCTGACTTAATTATTCATTTTCCATTCTTTCACATTAATTAAATAATTATGAATAATTATTTAATTAAGTTAATGTTGTCACGGAATTGCACTCGAATGCTAAGATTGAAGGCTCAGCAATCATGTGAAACATGGAAACATCTTCAAGCCTGTGGGTATGCTCATAGTGAAGATGAGTCTCTAGATTATGGGATGGTTCCCCTTTAGATCTCCTAGAAACTAATGGATTAATTGGAAAAGGGAAGAAAGACTGCTCTGAAAATGTAAATTTAACTCTAGGAGGCGATTCACAAAAATAAGACTGAAGGGTAGCTTGATTCATAATTATTTCTTAAAGGATTTCTTTACATAGCTCAATAAATGGCAATCTGATCACATAAATAATTCAAAAGAAGGCTAAAAGATCTATCTTTTGGGAGGAAAACTATGTTTCACAACCTGAGAGTCAAGATAAATAGTAGCACAACCTGAGACCTGTGATAATCAATTATTTTTTGTGTACTTGCAGTGATGGATGAGACAAACTAAAGGTTTTGATGTTTAAAACACATTAAATTCATCAAAATCATTCATGAAGGCATATACACAAATCTGAGAAGGTAAAATATTGATCTTTGAAGTAATAAAAGGAAAATGCTGCAAAAATTGACAAAAATATAACTTGTAAACATGTTGTATATAAATCTGTCAAAAATGAGTTACAAAAGTCTCTACTTCTTTGCAATGTGCAAGAGAAAGCCAAAAATCAAGAACTGAGGAAAAAACTAAGTCTTTTTCCCTCTAATACATCAAAAGGGACTCCAAAGAGTCAAGAGCAGTCAACTGTAGTTAATTGCACTCAAAAATATCTCCTGCAAAGTGATCCACGACAAAAATAGAAAATCCCTAAAAAGAAGGGTCTCAACTACTCCAAAACAAGCTAAAATAGCTCCAAACTATCCCTCTCAATCTTTTTGACCAAGAAGAACTTCAAAATCATCTCAATTTGACCATAAGTCAAAGAAATCCCCTCTATAGTTAATTGAATGCTAACTCAACACAATTTTTTTTTTACTTCCTTGCATGGATTTGGGGCAATTATTAGCTTATTTTAACAAATATTAAGGTAAGTAAAAGATTAATTAACCTTCATATGTGCTATAATAACTAATGACTTATACATTTATTGTAACAAATATTAAGGTAAAATCATTTCTTATTTACCTTAATATATGTTAACATACACTCCTAATTTTCATGAAGTCATGCAAGGAATAAAAAGAATATGTTACATGCTTAAAACTACATGTTGATATGTTCATCACAAAATCACATGTTTGTCCTCCACTATCTCCTGTAGCATCATCACTGTGTTTGACTTCAAAACTATTTTATACTTCCTAAGAAATGAAATTTGCAAACACAAAGCAAAAATATACCCTTATGGCTCCCATGGCAAATCACATGCCTTTGTCATCATGCATCTTCATATCCATCCTCTTTTTTGACTTCCAAGTCAAACTTGTACTTCTAAAAATAAAAGATATTGAAGTCATTATATAAAGATTCCCTTATGACTCCCATTTGCCATCCTGCCCTTCTTCACCACTTTCGACCCTTGCAATGATTTTAAGTTTTGACTTAAGTCTTATAAAAAACCTTAACTTTTGGGAAACACATCATGATTTACCTTATTCTTCAAGGGTTTCTTGGGAATCATTGCTAGGTTTGATGACATATAATGTTGTGACCTTGTGGCATTTTGTTTTTGTAATGGTTTTCAATAAAAACAAAAGTCAAATCCCACAAATCAGGCTAGGGCAACTCAGGAAAATGGAAAAATGAACCCTAAATATATTATTCATTTGTCTTCTGTGTTCCTTGAGCTCCGCTCTGCCACGCTGACATTTTTAGGGTTTGAAGCTTTCCTGTGTTGTTTTGATGGGTTTTGAAGCTTATCTGATCGTGGATCTTAGCCATTTAGTCATTTTGTGACTCTTGTAAGTGATTCTCAAACTGTAACATGAAATCATTTCTCTTTGAGGTATTGGTATGCTTATTCATTGGGTGAAAATACAGAGATTTTTCGTCATTTCTGTAGAAGAAATGCTTGAAACTACTCGTATTTGTGCTTCTTTGCGATTCGTCTTCCCTATCTATGACTTGAACTAGGAAATGCTTCTTTATTTACCTTGAAAGATTTGTTAGTGGAAGAAATGATGAAGCAAAGCTCTGGTTTTTTTGTTTTTGCTAGGTTTTAAAAAGGATTAAACCCTCTCTTCGTGGCTTTCTTTACCCTTTTGTTCGAAAGAAAAATAATGCCCTTGTATCTACTTGCGTGGGCACCCTGTTGCTCTTTGTTTTTCTTTACACAAAATATTTTGTGTCATACAAAGAGCCATAGCAATCCATGAGACCACATTTCTTTGAGGCATTTTAACAAGCAATTAACGTGCCTTGCATATGCTTCAACATTGTATATATATCTCCTCCAACGAACTCAAAAATAATATATGACAAAAATCCCATTTCATTATGCTTTGTGGATGGCTGTATCTTGTTGCAAATTGCCCATTTAGGCACGAGCTGAGAGGAAGCTGGCAAAGGTTAAAGGATCTAGTTTTACATTTGCCAGAATGTGTTTGCTTGAATACTAGATTTGATTGATTTTAGAAGAAATCCTAAATTTCTTCTCTCCAATTCCTGCATCCAACCTATTTCAGCTGGAAGCAAGACTTCTGATAATGACTGAAAATCTTCAAAACTATTTGTAACAGTTTCCCACTGATATGTTACAACTGGCTCTGCTGAACGCCCCTTTTTGGCTTGATTTTTAACCTTAATTTACTATGTCTCCCTATATAGCTGACGTCCAATAATGGCATCTCCATCATACTAGTATGACATTCCTTGTGAATCTCCACCCATAAGAAATTTACTAAAAGTGGAATGTGGGATGCTTATGTTTTAGAGAATCATCAAAACACTTTTAGACATTACCTTGATCTAGGTGAATTTCATAGAGTGCCTTCTCAATCAACCAGGCAGGTTCCAGGATCTATCTATTTCTATGCTTCAATATCTTACTCATGGCATGCAACATTTTCAAACTGCCATTTCAATGATGTATTAACTGTTATCCTCCACTTTACTCTGACTGTCTCACTACCTTGTGACAACATTGTTACTGCTTGTACTGGCTCATGCATTTGGGTATGTTAGTTTGATTTCATAACAACATAATGACTGTATCCTTGTACAAGCTTGCACTGCTTAGGAATAACAACATTTTCCTTCTATCAAAGGAAACAACTTTGTCTTCAAACTCTGCATGATTCATACACTTTCATAATGTTGTTGACTATTTCGTTTTCTTTCAATGTCTAAAACTTTCTCTTTTTCTTGTGGTTGCCTCATACTTTGTTGTTTGATAGGCTTTCATCTTCTCTATTGGAATCCACTACTCAAATCTTCTTATAGATTGTGACTATCCCTCTACTTTTTGATATCCTTTATGAATGACCCTTCTCACTGACAGTCCCACTTTGATATGTTGACTACCTTGAGGATTTTGTTTCTCCCTCATGTACTTTTATGCACCATTTAGCATTGTCACTACATTCTATTTTATGGCAAAGATTGTCATCTTTACTTACAAGGACTATCCATTCAAGGCACAAACTGTCACCCTATGAATGGATTGTACTTTATAAATGGACTGTACTTTTTAATGTATGCACTACATTCAATTATCAATGTCATGCTATCCCTCCAATATGACTGTGACTAGATGCATGATATGACCTGAGACTTTATGGCAGTAACAACATTTATGATGTACAACATTAGAATGAACTATGCATGACTGGGACATCATTGATTATGGTGACAGTACCTCATATTAATGCTTTATATGATATGACAACAGTGAACCATGATGTGATAGTAATAAATGCTATATGACAACAATGTACAATGATGTGACAACGACAAATGCTATATGATAGTGATGTTAAATAGTGACAATATGAAAACTTGTATATGAACAGTACTCCCTACTAAGAAATGAATGCACCTTTACTTTGTTCTATATACTGTCATGCTTCTGAATGAACTCATTGCTCATTATTGTACCTTATTATTCTGCTTCCTTTGACATTAGATACCTTTTTCCTGTGGATGTATCTCTGTGAAGATCATAAGGTCAGCAAAAAAATTGATATTCTCACAGGAAAAGGCAGCCAATGTCAAAGGAAAGTGCCAATGGGGTTCCTCACAAGGGCTAATATGACAATGTTTAATTATGACACATCTCTGTTTAATGGGACAGCATGCTGGGATCAACCCTAGTGGGAGCCACATTTTCTCCACATGCTGTAATTTTCATATATGTTATCAAATCGACCTATTCCTACACATTCAACAAACATGTTAGATATAAAAAATAAGGCTGCAACCTCTCTTTGATTTGTGTTACATGATGTTTCTCTTTTTTGATTTATCCTTTGATTTGATATCTGCATCTCTTGCTTAGTTATTCATTCTGGGTTTGCTGATCAATTATAGAATAGAAAGTGTTTTATTGATTAGATATGAATGGAATTAAGGATAGAACCCCAAGCTTTAACACTAGTTTTTCTTCACCCCTTGTAGGTTCTTCTCCTAGAGCTGCATCTGGACAACTTGAGATGCTGATGCGACCTCCAACAACAAGATTCGTCATTCACCAGGCAATGATGGGTCCCATTCTTAATTTCATGCATTTCCTTTTCTTGTATTCTACTTGCTACTTTATATGTTATCAGATACAATTACTTCCACAACTTTTGTTGGAATAAATAAACATCTCTTTTTTGAATACGTCAACTATTTCATATCATTTAATGATATATGTGCAATTTTTTTATGAATCACTTACATAACATGAAATAACTCAAAACCATTTGAAACATATGTTTATAATCACAAAGAATTGACAAGTTTATAAGTACCTCTTTTCTGAACTGCATTGATTTGCACTGAATGAAATGTAATAACATATTTGAAACATAATCTATAAAGATTAGTTTAACTTTATTCACCTGTGATCTCTTGAATGTCTGCTAACTTGCTGCTTCATCTTCACTTACCTGGATGGTGTAACAATACAATTTGAGCTGTTACATGATCATGATAAGTGATCATGTAATACTTTTTCACCAAGATAGTAGACATTGACTAGATCACCTTATGCATGAAAGTTTTTTTCCCTACCCCCTTTTAACAACTACTGTTAAAGCCTCACTAAATTGAGCTAAAAGCATAATTTAGTAGCTTTTTTGGTGACCTCTTAGGGGTGTTTACTTGCTAAACAAATAGGATCAGTAGCCTTTTATACCCATTAGGCATATGAGTCCCTTTCTGGCCTGGAACACTTAGAACACACATCTGTAACTCAGCTGCCAGAAATCAAACAGAAGCAAAACAAAACTGGAAGCAAACTACCATGGCTCTGAATAGGGCTAGCTAACTGTGCAACAACACTTCTTGGAAAAAACAAAATAAAACTAAAAAATATGTGTCGTGAGCACTTATTAAACTGAAAAGACTTGTACTCTACTACGATACATCTGTAAACTTTTGATCTTTAGAAACATTGCTTTAGGTGAATCCCATTTACAGGAATAGGTAACACCTCTCCATTCATCTTTGAAAGCTGAAAAACATTATTCTGCTTGCATTCAGTAATCACATAAGGGTCATCCCACATGGCATCAAACTTGGTATGCTTACTAGGTTTACTTTTAAGTTCATCCCACTTGAAAACAAGATCACCCTCCTAGAATATTCTCGGAACTGCTTTCCTATCAAAAGTCCTCTTCATTTAGGTCTAATGAATCTCCAAATCTCTAAATGCCTCTTTCCTTGTCTCCTCTAGTTCCATTAGCTGCGCAAGTCTAATTTCCATAGGCTCTTCATCTAACATCTCTAGCACTTTATTCAGTCTTAGTGTAGGCAACTTGACTAAAATAGGAACCCTAGCCTCTTTACCATAAGGAAGAACAAAAGGAGAGTTACATGTATCTCTCTTAGGAGTAATCCTATTAGCCCATAGGGCTAGCATCAACTTGTCATGCCAAGTCCTTTGATTATCCTCGATTGTCTTTGTAATAATTCTGATCAAATTCTTATTAGTTGATTTAGCATATCCATTACCCTGAGGGTAATAATTGGATGAAGTATTCAAATAGCTATTATTTTTAATAGACCAATTAGATATTTTCAATCCAACAAATGCCAATGTATTATCAGAAATAATAGAATCGAGAGTACCAAACCTTGCAACTAGGTCCTAATAGAAGTTTCATTAGCCTCCTTCAATGCTACAGCTTCAGACCACTTAGTAAAATAAACAGTTGCAGTCAAAATCCACTTGTGACATGCACTAGAAGGTGGATTAATAGGCCCAATAAAATCAAAGCCCCACTTGTTAAAAGGTTGTTCTACCTGAATTGGATGTAAAGGCAAAGTTGGAAGCCTTTGTTTTCCTACAAATAAAGAACATTTGCTGCATTTTCTGACCCAAGCATGTGCATCTTTAAATAAATTAGGCCAAAAATATCCATCTCTCATAATCTTAAGAGATATTGTTCTAGCTACAAAATGACCTCCAGAAGGTCCATCATGAAATTATTCTAGAATTCTATCAATCTAATTTGGCTCAATACATCTTAGCAAAACTCTTTTAAAATCCCTTCTATATAAAACTCCATCTATGACAGTGTAAGGAATGGCCTGAAGTCTAAAATACCCTCTTTTTGATTTGTCCAAGCCTTTAGGATAGTCACCAATGTTAAGATAATGTACCATTTACTAAATCTAGTTTGAAGAAGAAGCTAGAGCAATAGTTTGTGTTGGTGATTGTTTTGATGCAATCATAACAATAAGTTAAAATTCACATATAATGAACTAAAACTATACTTGAAAGATAAGAAGGAATCATTTAAGATTCACTTAATCCCAAGTCTACAATGGTCAGGTCTTGACCTGTTGGTCAAATTCAGTTGGTCAAATTCAGTTGGTCAATGTGAAGCTGTAATGTTCAAGGGGTCTTACGTAGTTTAGGGTTTCTTTTTGGTTTACTGGACTCAAACTATGCAAAAAGATCATGAGATATGTCAATACTTTTTTATTCCTTTGCATAAAAGTGTTACTGTGCTGCAAAGCTTTAGATGGTTGTCTTGAATTATTGCAGCCTTCCTCTTTATATATTTATGAAAACTTGTCTACTTTTAACTCATTGTTCATGCTTCTTCAAATATGAGACAAATTTCCTTCAAATTTCTACATTTTCAGCTAAATATTTTAGATGGGTTGGGAAAAGTTAGAAAGATCTAATCTAAACCTCATTTACTCTACCGAAGGATCTAATTGTTCTATTATGCACTATGTAAATCATACAACAATTTGATCAAATCCACAGTAAAAACCTTAAATGTAAGTTCTGAGCATTTTCACAAACATACATTTAAAATTGCAAGCTCTCAAAGAAAATATTTCAAAACACAAAGAAGAGTAGGAGAACACTCAGAAGATAGATGCAAAACTCTAGATTCTATTGTATTAGAAACAAGCAGTAATACATGATTTACAATGTTGGAATGACTCTTAGTTTCATTAATCAAACTATAGAGAAACTACAAGCTTTACAGATACAATAAGGAAGCTAGATGTTCCACGCACTCCTTACTGCAGACAACAGGTGACCTCCTTCTTCTACTTCTAATCTAAACTAAGCTAACTTGTTGTGTGTTCCTAAAATCCCTGTGTAAAGTATTACAATGTATTAAGGCACAATATATAGACTTTCTGATTGTCCTCAATACAGCCCAAAACCCTAATGGTTAAGCAATGGTTCAAACCCTAGGTTACAACATTAAATGCAGGTGAACCAATTTCCCAAAAAAATCTCCAAATATGTGTCAAATCTATGTGAAAATATGCCCCTTTCTGAAACCCTAGCAGTTCAGAAGTAAATTCTGTAACCTACCGTCATTATGTTTTATCTACATTTTGGGTCTTCTCATTGATGTCCCTTGACTTTCTGCACTTCATCCTCATCTTCTCTTTGCTTCTAAAATCAAATTCTCCTTCTAGGATGTCAGTGCCATTAAGTTTCAGCTTCTTCTTCCAGCTGCTAACCTGCAAAAATAGACCAGCAATAAGTACCATTGATTATTAAACAACCACTTTCGAAACACCTGTTAGATCCAAGTGGGTCTGAGCAAAATTGCGGCTATCGGGTCAAAATCTGCAAAAAATGCGTTTATACTGCACATACTGTGTTAAAAAACTTACCGGGTCAACCATCGCAGACCAGAAATGATGCATACGCAGGGTCAAAGTGTGTCAAAAACCCTAAAAAAAACTATCGCTCAACGCCCATCACCTATCGGTGCCAAAAAACCACATCGACGGGCCCTAAAGATTGCCCACTGACCTCCTGTGTCTGGCCAAAAAATGGCCCCTTTATCTGCCTTTAATTAGAAACAGTGCTCGCAGAGAGAGACACGTGGTGCGTTCTGTGCGAGGTGCTTAAGAAACTATTGCTCTATGCGGAAGGCGACACCTGGCGCACTCCGCAGGTGTTTGAAACTATCTCAAAACTTATTGAAACTCTTTAGACTCATGCAAAAAAAGACACTTGTCGTCCTCCGCGCAGTTGCTAGGGGCTACTGAGAAACATGTAGAAGCTCTCCCGAAACCATTTGAAACTATCACGGAAAGTGACACTTGTCACTCTCCGCGCGACTGTTGCGACCCTTAGACACTTTTTGAAACTTTTGAAACTGTTGGCGGAAGGCACCACGTGGCATCTTCCATGTAGCCGCTTGAAACTTTAAGGGGCCCGGCGGGTCATACATCGGAGGGTGACACTTGTCACACTCCGCAGGGCCTTGGAAACCTTTTTGAAACTCTACGTTGGGTCTTGTGGAGAGTGACACTTGTCACACTCCACGGGGCTCTAGAAACTCTTTCGAAACTGCAGAAACTACTACAGAAGGCACCACATGGTGTCTTCCATGCGGTTGTTGAAACTTTTGGAAACAATTACGGGACCCGCGGAGAGTGACACTTGTCGCTCTCTGCACTGCTTTGGAAACTTTTTTGAAACTATCAGAAGGACCTGCGGAGAGTGACACATGTCACGCTCCGCGCTGCTCGTTGAAACTTTAAGGGGCTACTGCGGAAGGCACCACATGGTGTCTTCCGCACAACCATTGAAGCTGTTAAGAAACTTTTAAGGGGGCTCTGCGAAGAGTGACAAGTGGCACGCTCCACGCTACTCTTGCAACTGTTAGAAACTTTATGGAAACTTTTGAAGCCCATGGATGGTTTTAAATTTTTAAAGGGGCTATTGCGGAAGGTGACAAGTGGCACCTTCCACGCAACACTGGAAACTCTTTGAAACCGCTGCGAAACTCATGAAACCATCACGGAAGGTGCCACGTGGCATCTTCTGCTCAACTTTTGAAACACTTTAGAAACTTTTAAGAAACTTTGAACTATTTAAACCCCTGTAATGCATTTTACCAAAATGGGCATAACTTGAAAAATATGGCAAATTTTCAGATGATTCAAAAAGCAACCCTAGCTCATTTTTGACAAGGAATCCAACCATACCATGCACTAGCACTCAAAATGCATTTTCTCACTAATTTTATCAAAGTTTGCAAATTTCACTCTCTTTTCCCTTACCACCAAGGACAGACCCACAAAACAGAAGCAAAAAGCAAAGCCACAGCAGGGGTCCCTATTTTGCTAAGGAGTAAAATGGGGCGTGTTGTGAACATCACAACAACTAGCAACCAAACAAAACAACTAAATTCAAGGCCTCCAAGAAAACTAAGTGAAATAAATGCATAACTTATGACTATCCATCTTGTAAATTATTATTCAATCTTGAGACCTAAGGCATTCAATAAGGGTGCATGAATTTTCATTTTCAGTTTAATTGTGTGCATGTGATTAATAAGCCTCATCTTGAAGATCGGTTGAACAAACCAGTAACTAATATTAGCCTACGTAGGTGAGGATATTCCCTCATAGCCAACTAGATAGAGCCTTGCTGCCAACGAGCATCCATAGCCCCGGTAAGGTTATCGTTACAATTCTCCTAAGTAGAGCCCCACTGCTAGCGAGCGTCTATAGCCCTGGTAGAGTTACTTAGATGGCTTAATCTAGATTTTCAGTATAATCCGCTTTATTTATTTTTATTATTTTTTTTATTTTCTGATTTTGAACGAGATTTCACAAGATATAGCAATTTGTAGCTTTATGATGCAAGGAGTGGACACTTGCTGAAATTAGGCTGAGAATTGTAATGGTAGCAAGGGTGACCTCTGATTTTTCACCTAATAGCTACACTGGTAGGTTCAACAAACCCAAGGATTTTAGGTGTGTCATCATGAGAAACTTGCCTTGAATTCTCAATCACATTTATTGCATACAAAATTTTAGAAGATAAATAACTCTCTACATTCATGACAGTCACAACAAGTTATGTGTAAATTGTAAATGATTAACTTGAATATCCTAAATTTATACTATTTTGGATGGTTGCTAGTTTGCTCCTTAACACTCTAAAGTAAAACAAAGATCCCTGTTGAGGAGACAACAAACAAACCAACCAAACAGACTGTACAAAAAGCAAAAAGCAAAAAAAACTGTACAAACAGAAACAAAACAACAAACAGAAAACAAAACTATACAAACAGCCAACCCCCAAAAAAGAAAACAGCAAAAGAAGAACCGGACATTACTTACACTATATTACACTAAAATGGACTGCCCTTTACCTCAGGCCTGGAAGTAGTGTTTCAGATGTTGGCCATTAATTGGCAATGGCACGTCTTCTCCAGTCAAGGTCTTAAGTCTAAATGTATTGTCTCCTATTATCTCTAAGACTTGTAATAGACCTAGCCATAGTTTATCGAATTTTCCATGGCTTCCTTTCTTTTCATGTGCTTTGTCCCAACACTTGACACTAAGTCTGATATCCTAAATGTTTTGACTCTTGCCCTTTTATCAAACCACGTCTTAACAACCGCTTGGTGTTTGGCAAACTTCTCAATGGCTTGACCTCTTTTCTCATCTAATTGTAGCATTTGTACTATTCTGGCTTCCCTATGGTCATCAAAGCCTAGATACTCATTGGCAAACTTCCAGGTTGGTATTCTCAAATTTACTGGAAGTATGGGATCAGTCCCATAAACTAAATGATAAGGTGTGCTACCTAAAGCTATCTTAAACTTGGTCTTATGTACCCATAATGCATATCTTAACAGGGTATTCCACTCTCTAGGACTCTTTGCAATCAACCTTTTGATTATGTCTAATAAGATTTTGTTTGTTGATTCAACCAATCCATTACCTTGAGGGTAATAATTTGAAGAAAACCTTAAAATGATCCCATATTCAAATGCCCATTTAGAAAAATTTAAAGAAGAGAAAGCAAGGCCATTATCACATACCAATGAATAGGGAGTTCCGAACCTGGTGATGATGTTTTCTTCAAGAAACTTGATAACTACCTCAGTTGTGGAGAATTTGCAGCAGGTAGCCTCAGTCCACCTTGTACAATAGTCTATTACCATCAGTATAAATTTGTGTCCTGCAGAAGATGGGGGATTGATGACTCCAATAAAATCCAAGCCCCATTGTGCAAACGGTTTTGATTCAATCACAGGTTGTAGTGGATTGGCCTGATTTCTCCCTTTATCTACTGTAGTCTGATAGGTGTGGCAACTTCTGATGTGACTCTCAGTATCTTTGAACATTGTGGGCCAGTAATAGCCCGCCCTCAGTATTTTGTGTGTTGTAGCTAGATGGGAACCATGGCCGGTTCCGTACTTGTCATGTAGTTCTGTCAACACTTTATCTGCTTCAGCTCTGTTTAGGCATCTCAGATAAATTCCATCATGGTTCTTCCTGAATAGAAGACCACCTTACACCATATTTTTTTTCTTTAACCTTCAAAGCTCTCCTCTGAGAAGCTTTCATTTGATTTGGGTACTTTCCAACTATCAAAAAGGTGTTTAAATCATCATACCAGTCTGATGCGTTCTGGGAATTCAATACGTACTACTGTTTTATCAAATCTAGATCCGTATTTGCTATTGTTTGCACCAATGCCTACCCTCTGACCAGCTTCATGGGAATGATTTCCATGTCAAACTCTTGCAGCATCATGATCCATTTGGCTCTCTTTTCTCCAGGTTCGTTCTGCATTAGCAACATCTTTACTGTTGCGTCTGGCACTATGGCTTTGATCTGGCTGCGCAGAATGTAGTGTCTGAATTTTTAAACAACCCTCATTAATGCAAATGCTTGTCTCTCAGTGTCTAGATACCTCAGCTATGCATCCTTCAAAGGCATGCTCATAAATGCGATGGGCCTTTCTTCATTGTTTTCACCTTTCTGTGTCAAGGCAGCTACGACTGAATGAGAAGATGCAAAGGAGTAGATGTAAAACAGGCTTGTGTAGTCTGGACTTGCCAATACAGGAGCATTAGAAATTGCCTCCTTGATATCTTCAAATGTAGCCCTAGCCATAGGCGTCCATTCCATCTGCACATCCTTCTTTAACATGGCATTTAACGGCTGCACGATCTCTGCAAAACTTGTTATAAACTTTCGAACAAAGTTAATTTTACAAAAAAATGATTTCAACTCTTTCCTACTGTTTGGCATTTGCAAATTTTTTATGGATTCTATTCTATCTGGATCAATTGAAATTCCATCTTCAGAAATGACATGGCCTAATAATTTACATTCAGTTACGCCAAATATACATTTCTTCAGATTAAGGGAAATTCCATACCTTTCACATTGCTTGAGTATTTTCCTAAGATCTTCAGCGTGAGTGGATGCATCCTTGGAATACACAGTCAAATCATCCATATACACAACAATGCACTTACTTGATAATCCATGGAATGCAATGTCCATGGCTCTCTGAAAAGTGGCACTTGCATTGATCAGACCAAAAGGCATTCTTCTATATGCATAATTTCCCCATTTACAAGTGAAGGTGGTTTTTAGTCTATCTTCTCTATCAATTAAGACCTGGTTATAACCTGAAAACCATCTAAAAAAGACATCATCTTTGCCCCGTTTACTGCTTGCAGCACTTCGTCTATTGGAGGTAGAGGATAATTATCCTTTTCAGATGCTTTGTTTAGATTTCTAAAGTCTATGCATAACCTGATGTCTCTGTTTTTCTTCCTCATTGGTACTAAGTTAGCTACCCAGACTGAATGTCTGACTGGGAAAATGATTCCAGCAGACAACAATTTTTTAACTTCCTCAAAGATTAAAGGCTCTAGAATGGCGTTCACAGGCCTTTGTTTCTGCCTAAATGGTTTAACCTCTGGTCTTAAAGGTATTACGTGAGTTATGATGGACTCATCAAATGTTTTCAAGTCTTCATACGTCCATGCTATTACGTGTTTATAATCCTTCAAAACATCTAAAACCTCTTTTCTAATTTTCTCAGAGCAAACCTTTCTGATTAGTACATTTTGTGGATTTTGCTCTGTCCCTAAGTTATGTAAATTGCACTTACCCCCTTCTGTTTTGGGCAAGTCCTTCTGTCTCATTACTCCATCGAAGTCAAAGATATGTTCTAATTCAATTACTCCTTTGGGTAAGAAGTTGCTCTTCAAGTTGATTATATCCTCTTCGTCCCATGTTATTTCAGGCCTTTCTTGCTCATCAATGATTTGAGCCTCAAATACCTCATTACAAGTCAGAAAATCAATAATTTGCTGATCCCCCCCAAATACCTGAAAGCGTGTAACGTTGTCTGGGATACTAGGAACATTAACTAACTCAATAGTGAATCGTCTCAATCTTGACAGTGCCAATGGTTCTAATGTGCTAGCAGCAAGTGCTAGTGCATCTGGCCTATGATTTAACTCTCTGGGATATGCTCTATGTTGAAAGCATCAAACACATCTATTAAACCCCATACCCTATGTCTGTAACTAATCATTTTCTTGTAATTGTAGGCATATAGCTTCCTTACTTGTCTGACTACTAATTCAGAGTCTGAAAATACTCTGATCATTTTCACCCTTTTCTTGATGGCCATGACAAGTCCTAAAATTAGGGCCTCATATTCAGCAATATTGTTAGTACATGAAAATTGTAATCTATATGCTACCAGATGTGATTTACCCTGAGGATCTATGAGTTCAACACATGCACCCGCGCCCTGTTTTGATTTGGACCCATCACATTTTAACGTCCACATGCTATCTTTACTTTTCTAACCTTTTATCTTGGCATGCTTTGTCTCTTTTATCGCCTATGGGGTGTTGTCCTGTTTATTCATGGGTTTTTCTACTTGGTCAACTTGTATATGAGTGTTTTTAGTTTGTGACTTAGAAAGACAACTACCCTTGTCCCTTACTTCTTCTCATAAATCTGGAATCGAGGCATCTACATCATCCTGAACATATTTCTGTGTTTGATCAGGATTCTCATTTTCCTCTTGTAACTTTACCCTCCCCATGCATTTTTTGTATTCATATTCAATGATGTCTTTGCATATTTCACAACTCTCCTCAGAATGTTTCCTATCATGGACTCTACACCTATTTTTATACAATTTACATTGGACTAGGAGATTGTGTTTAACGCACTCTTCCACCTCTTGTCTAATGGCATGACCAAATTTTTCTATTGCATTGTTTTCTTCATCTGAAGAATTTCCATCAGACTCAATGAATAATGCTGTCCTATTGCTAACACATTTTTTTCTAATGTTTAACATCATGATCTCTTCAATCTGCACCCCATTGTTGGTAATTCTATAGACACCAAGTTCAACATCAGCATATAATATTTCATTAGTTCGATTATACTTTGTTATCATGTGTTTCATCCTGGGCTCTGCCTCTATTCTAATTTGGTTTGGGACACCTCTCCAAGGTAGCCACATATGTGAAAAGTCAGTGGCCATATATCCGTTTAATGTCTTGGACCAATCCCTACTCAGCAACATTCCATAATTTATGGGTATATCCACTACTTGAATATTAATGATTTGGCTTACCCTAGGGTCTAAAGCTAATTGCATTTGAATGTTCATGATTTCTCCTATCACGCTAACCTCAGTCTTATCTAATTGTGTGACAACCTTGGCAGATTTGGTGGTAGTCAGCCCGAGAGTTTTACATATTCCTAAGGGCGTTACGTTGGCTGAGGCACTAGAGTCTACCATGAAGTTGTGTATATTCTTCCCACACAATCTAATAGTTAACAAGAAAGGGGGAGTATCCCTCTTATCCGCATGTATTACTACATTTGTGTTGGAAGGGTGCTCAACTTTCTTATTTTTCTCTTTAGGTAGTGAATCTCTATTAGGAACAGTTAGATCAACAGAAACCTCGTCTGTCATGGATGTATCTAGAGATTTTATAAAAGCATTTCTGATCCCTGGGGTCTTCAATAATTCATTTAGAGGTATACTGACCTTAATTTTCTTTATTTCCTCTGACAAGTAACTCATTAATCTTGTTGTCTCTATTGTTTTAGTTTTACTTGTTTGATCCTTTTGTACTGTTGTTCCATTATTTGTGTGCTGATTAGCTTTAAGTATGGCAGGATTGTTGCTGGCATTCTGATCTGGGGGTGTATTGAAGTTATTCAGAGGAATGGAAGTGGTGAAAGGTCCTCCTGGCCTAGGGTTGTTCCTCAAATTGTAGGTGTGGTTTTTATTTGTTTGTTGAAAGGCCTGCACTTCTTCTGTTTCAGTTAATACCTCATTTTCATATTCAAAGGGAAACTAAAAAGCATTTAACACAAAGGCTGATTCAGGATAAAGATTTTCACAACAATATGGTCCATCTTCCAGCAATTCATCCTTTTTCTCTTCTGCAGTTGCAAAAGGTAAATGTTTCTAAGACTAATGTTGTGTCATATCCTGAGGGTACTACCTCATTACCCTTGGGAATGAGAAATTCAGAGGTAGAAGGCTAGACATCTATATTAAAAATGCTGGCTGCTAAGTGAAATTGTGGGCAGTCGTGCTCAGCATGGGCATTGGTATTGTGAAATCTGCACCAATTTTTGGGTGTTGTACTGGCCATTTGGATGCCATTCGTTTGTTTTGCATCATGATTATCTATGTTCTCAAAAGGAGAAGCTAGAGTACCGTTGTTGGGCCCAGTGTTCCATGTCTTGGGTGGCCTAGGTTGATTCTGATTTCTGTTATTATTGCCCCAGGTCCTATTATCTATCACTAGCCCTCTATTTTGCATTGGTTGCCCCTGGTTGAGGCCTCGATGCTGATTGTAGTTTTGGTTCTAATTGTACTGCTGATTTTGATTGAAACTATAGTTCTAATTTTGGCCTTGGTTGTGATTCTGATGTTGATTGTAGTTTTGGTTGCCTCTTCCATAGAGGTTCTCGTTTCTTAGTTGTGTCACTTTAGTGGTTAACCTTTTCAAATGTGTGGTGATCTCTTTGATTTCTTCCCTTTCCTCCTATGCTTTTGCCACAGTTGTATCCCTAGGAGGTTGGAAGAAAGGCTGACCATTATTTTGACTATTATTGGAAGTGCTACCCGTGTAAGGAGTTATGGATTGGATTGGGGTAGGACTATACACAGGTGTGTAAGAAGGAACCAAATTTAATAGTGGAGTGTGCTGCATAGGGGCTCCATTCCATGGTTGTGCCTGATTCTGCACCCCAAAATTCCCTCCATTAACAAATGGGCTATAAGTTGTATGCCTCATCTCTTGGTTCACTGAGGCTGCCTCTTTGTAGGCTTTGGATATTGAATCTATGTCAGGTTTTCTTTTGACAAACATGGCAGTTAGAGGATCCAAGGCTGCATAGTACATAGCCAACAAGGGATCATCATCCACGGTATAAGGGGCAACTAGCGTAGAGTAGGCCTTTTGAAATCTGTCATTGAAATTATCAATCAGCTCTCCCTCACCTCGTTTTATAGCAGCCAATTTATGATACAAAGCACAAGGGTCAATGGGTCCTCTAAATCTTGATAGAAATGCTTCTTCCATAAGTGACCAGGAAGAAATGTAACCGTTGGTTAAGTTTACATACCAGTTAGAGGCTTGTTCATTAAAGGTGTAGGGAAACAATCTACACACAACATCCTCGTGCTCTAACATAGCCCTAAAACATGCTTCCTTAAATATTCTAATATGATCCTCTGGATCCTGATGCAACTGGTACTTGGGACATATCTTTTCTAGATTTTTGGGCATCTCATGATAATCATTGAAGAATATGGGAGAATGAACATTGAAATAAGCCATTGCAAGTGTTTGAGCTTGACCTGAACTTGTAGAAATACCTGGATTGATTGGTGGGATAGGATTTCTAGGAGGATTAGGACCTCCAGGAGTGCCTGAATCAAGATTTAAAGATCTGAATAGGGATTTGTCAGGACTCACAATACTACGGATGTTAAAAGGTGATCCAGGAGGTGTTCCAGATGAATTTCCTGCTTGTGATATTTTAGGATTCCAAATCAAAGGGCTCTTACTTCACCTTATATCAGGTAGTTGCACAAATATATCTCCTGAACTGGATCTAGACCTGGTCACTCTATCACTGTTATTAGCCAGTTTGAAACAAACCCTAACTCAAGTCAGGCCCTCCTTCTAGCACCAGAAAACTGTTGGTGATTGTTTTGATGCAATCATAACAATAAGTTAAAATTCACATATAATGAACTAAAACTATACTTGAAAGATAAGAAGGAATCGTTTAAGATTCACTTAATCCCAAGTCTACAATAGTCAGGTCTTGACTTGTTGGTCAAATTTAGTTGGTCAATGTGAAGCTGTAATGTTCAAGAGGTCTTACGTAGTTTAGGGTTTCTTTTTGGTTTACTGGACTCAAACTATACAAAAAGATCATGAGATATGTCAATACTTTTTTATTCCTTTGCATAAAAGTGTTACTGTGCTGCAAAGCTTTAGATGGTTGTCTTGAATTATTGCAGCCTTCCTATTTATATATTTATGAAAACTTGTCTACTTTTAACTTTGTTGTTCATGCTTCTTCAAATATGAGACAAATTTCCTTCAAATTTCTACATTTTCAGCTAAATATTTTAGATGGGTTGGGAAAAGTTAGAAAGATCTAATCTAAACCTCATTTACTCTACCGAAGGATCTAATTGTTCTATTATGCACTATGTAAATCATACAACAATTTGATCAAATCCATAGTAAAAACCTTAAATGTAAGTTCTGAGCATTTTCACAAACATACATTTAAAATTGCAAGCTCTCAAAGAAAATATTTCAAAACACAAAGAAGAGCAGGAGAACACTCAGAAGATAGATGTAGAACTCTAGATTCTATTGTATTAGAAACAAACAGTTATACATGATTTACAATGTTGGAATGACTCTTAGTTTCATTGATCAAACTACAGAGAACTTACAAGCTTTACAGATACAATAAGGAAGCCAGATGTTCCATGCACTCCTTACTGTAGACAAGAGGCGACCTCCTTCTTCTACTTCTAATCTAAACTAAGCTAACTTGCTGTGTGTTCCTAAAATCCATGTGTAAAGTATTACAATGTATTAAGGCACAATATATAGACTTTCTGATTGTCCTCAATACAACCCAAAACCCTAATGGTTAAGCAATGGTTCAAACCCTAGGTTACAACATTAAATGCAGGTGAACCAATTTCCCAAAAAATCTCCAAATATGTGTCAAATCTGGGTGAAAATATGCCCCTTTCTGAAAACCTAGCAGTTCAGAAGTAAATTCTGCAACCTACCATCATTATGTTTTATCTGCATTTTGGGTCTTCTCATTGATGTCCCTTGACTTTCTGCACTTCATCCTCATCTTCTCTTTGCTTCTGAAATTGGATTCTCCTTCCAGGACATCACTGCCATTAAGTTTTAGCTTCTTCTTCCAGCTGCTGACATACAAAAATAGACCAGCAATAAGTACCATTGATTATTAAACAACCACTTTCGAAACACCTATTAGATCCAAGTGGGGCTGAGCAAAATCATGGCTATCGGGTCAAAATCTGCAAAAAATGCGTTCATACTGCGCATATTGTGTTAAAAACCTTACCGGGTCAACCATCACAGACCATAAATGATGCATACGCAGGGTCAAAGTGTGTCAAAAACCTTAAAAAAACTATCGCTAAATGCTCATCGCCTATCGGCACCAAAAAACCACATCGGCGGGCCCTAAAGATTGCCCACCAACCTCTTGTGTCTGGCCGAAAAAAGGCCCCTTTATCTGCCTTTAATTAGAAACGGTGCTTGCAGAGAGAGACACGTGGTGCGTTCTGTGTGAGGGGCTTATGAAACTGTTGCTCTATGCGGAAGGCGACACCTGGCGCACTCCGCAGGCATTTGAAACTATCTCGAAACTTATTGAAACTCTTTAGACTCATGCGGAAAAAGACACTTGTCATCCTCTGCACAGTTGCTAGGGCTACTGAGAAACATGCAGAAGTCTCCTGAAACCATTTGAAACTATCACGGAAAGTGACACTTGTCACTCTCATCGCGACTATTGCGACCCTTAGACACTTTTTGAAACTGTTGGCGGAAGGCGCCACGTGGCGTCTTCCATGCAGCCACTTGAAACTTTAAGGGGCCTAGCGGGTCATACATAGGAGGGTGACACTTGTCACACTCCACGGGGCCTTGGAAACCTTTTTGAAACTCTACGTTGGGTCTTGCGGAGAGTGATACTTGTCACACTCCGCGGGGCTCTAGAAACTCTTTCGAAACTGCAGAAACTACTGCAGAGGGCACCACGTGGTGTCTTCCGCGTGGTTGTTGAAACTTTTGGAAACAATTACGGGACCCACAGAGAGTGACACTTGTCACTCTCCGCACTGCTTTGGAAACTTTTTTTAAACTATCGGAAGGACCTGCGGAGAGTGACACGTGTCACGCTCCGCGCTGCTCGTTGAAACTTTAAGGGGCTACTGCAGAAGGCACCACGTGGTGTCTTCCGCACAACCATTGAAGCTGTTAAGAAACTTTTAAGGGGGCTCTGCAGAGAGTGACAAGTGGCATGCCTTGCGCTGCTCTTGCAACTGTTAGAAACTTTATGGAAACTTTCGAAGCCCGTGGAGGGTTTTAAATTTTTAAAGGGGCTATTGCGGAAGGTGACAAGTGGCACCTTCCGCGCAACACTGGAAACTCTTTGAAACCACTGCAAAACTCATGAAACCGTCGTGGAAGGCACCATGTGGCATCTTCTGCTCAACTTTTGAAACACTTTAGAAACTTTTAAGAAACATTTGAAACTTTGAACTATTTAAACCCCTGTAATGCATTTTACCAAAATGGGCATAACTTGAAAAATATGGCAAATTTTCAGATGATTCAAAAAGCAACCCTAGCTCATTTTTGACAAGGAATCCAACCATACCATGCACTAGCACTCAAAATGCATTTTCTCACTGATTTTATCAAATTTTGCAAATTTCACTCTCTTTTCCCTTACCACCAAGGACAGACCCACAAAACAGAAGCAAAAAGCAAAGCCACAGCAGGGGTCCCTATTTTGCTAAGGAGTAAAATGGGGCGTGTTGTGAACATCACAATAGTTTTTTCTTCATTGCTAAGCACTAGGACAGCCTGCTCCTCAGTTTATTCACTATCTTCTACATTTCCAACTAGTTGTTCACATAGGCCTTTGTCTCTAACCAACTTAGTCACCTTGATATTAACATTATGTTCCATTACTTTAGTTATCTAACCTTCCCTCTTGTCATTGATATCCTTAGCAAGAAATCTTTGACTACAGGGTGCACAACTAGCAATTGGATCCTGTTGTGGTGCAGTCACGGTAGGAGGGTTCACAGAATGAACTGTCAACTGTCCAGACTGTGCAGCTAGAGTAAACACAATGGAAACAACTCCAAGATATGAAGCAAATGTAGATTCGGTCTTTCATTTTATCATAGAATTTGAATACGGATTTTTCAGCAACATGTGGGCTTACAAGTTAGGGCTCATAGGCTTGATTATAGAATAGCAGAATATACACAAGATATAGCTTTGAGGCTCCTTCACACAAAATCTAAACTATAAACTTATCCTAATGATCATCACTATTGAATGCTACTTTCATAAGGATCTATTACATATATATATCATACCTAGAACATGAGATTCCTCCGTGTCAGCCAATGAAGATCACAAACTCCAAGGAAGAGCTGTAACATGTGTACACAGATAGGTCAGCCCTAAATGAATAGAACTCCTCTGCAAATGAATGGAATGAAGTGTGGATCTCAAGGAAGGTTGGCCACAAACCAAAGAACATTAAATGATGTGTCATTAGGCTTCTAAGGTCATGAAATGCTCCGCAGGTCTTCTCCTTTAGCTAATTGTCTGAGACTAATAGGATGCTTTGTTCTAAGAAAACATTCAATCTTCTGATAGCGATATCTTTCTAGTAATTGATCCAAATGCTCTGAATATTGGATGTGTTGTAGATGAATCTAGATGTTAAATCTAGGTCTGCAAGGTTTGAGATACAAGTGTGGTAGAATACAAACCAAAATATAGAAACTGGAAATGAAAGGAAACAAGTTGAATGACAAACAAACCGAAATGCAAATTTTTTTGGTTGATGCACAATTGCTCTTGAACCATGGATTCTCCTGCATCAGACATCTGGGGTTATTGAAAAAGTGAGTTCCTCACTTTGATGGGGCTAGAGGAAAACAAAGATGGTCCACCTCAGCTAGGGAGAAATCCATGATGAATCCTCTTCTGGTTTGCCTTTCCACTTCACAAGGTATTCTTTTACTGTCTTCCTCTAGTGTTGTGTCCAACTCTACTATCCAAAATGTTTTCAATCTGCTTCGGTGCTTTTTGTGGTAACTATTTCTTCAAGTCTTCTTTAATGTTGTCACTAAACTCTACTTCATGATACTGGTATAGGTTTGTAATGTTGAAAATAGGTGATATACCCAATGTCTCCAGTAATTCCACTTCATATGCATTTCCTGAATCAAACTTTCTGAGTATCCTACAAGGTCCAAACTTCTTCATCTGCAACTTGTTATATGTCCCAACTAGAAATCTTTCTTTTCTCAAGTACACCATCACTTCATCTCTAATTGCAAATTCTTTATGTCTTCTTTTGCCATCTACCTATTCCTTATACTTGTTGTTCATCTCCTCCAAATGCTTCTTCACCTGATTATGTATTGTCTCCATATGTCTTACAAATTCTTCTTCTTCTACACTTCTCTTATCTCCCAAACTGATATCTTGCAATTCTGCTACTCCTCTAGGGTTTTCTCCAGTAAGAATCTCAAAAGGTGTTCTTCTTGTACTCCTATTCACTGAATTATTATATGAAAACTCTTCTTGTGAAAGAATCAAATACCAACTGCCAGTATTCTCTCCAACCAAACATCTCAACAAGTTTCCCAAACTCCTATTCACTACCTCTATCTATCCATCGGTCTGTGGATGAAATGCTGAACTGAACTTCAAGTCTGTCTTCATCTTCTTCCAAAGAGTCTTCCAAAAGTATCCCATAAATCTTGTATCTTTGTCTGAAATTATGGTCTTAGGTAATCCATGCAATCTCACAATCTCCTTGAAAAATAGGTTAGCTACATGCACTGCATCAGTTGTCTTCTTACAAGGTATGAAATGTGTCATCTTTGAAAATTTGTCCACCACTACAAATATTGAATCATGTCCTCTTTGTGTCTTAGGAAATCCCATTACAAAATCCATACTTATGTCTTCCCAAGGTCTTTCCAGTACTATCAAAGGTTTATACAATCCAGTATTCTGACTACTCCCTTTTGCAACTTGACAAACTCTACAATTCTGCACAAACTTCCTAACATCCTTGTGTATCTGAGGCCAAAAGTAGTTTTCACTTACCAAAGCCACTATTTTATCAATGCCAAAATGTCCTGCCAATCCACCACTATGTTTCACTTTGATCAAATTATCTCTCATTGAACTCCTAGGTATGCATAATTGACTTCCTTTGAACAACATATCTTCCTAAATGAAATAATCCAACAACTTACTCCTATCTATCACAACAAGTTCCTTACATGCTTTCCAAGGTTCTGCAAAATCAAGATTTCCCTCATACATATTTTTCAATTCATCAAATCCCAACACTTCAACTATCATCTCTATCAACAAGTTCCTTCTTCTACTTAATGCATCTGGAACTCTGCATGAATTCTACCCATCTCATATGTATCTAATTCAACTTACCTTGACTATTCAAATATTGCCAAGCTTGATGATCTATATACAACAAAACCTCTTTAGGCAACAAGTAATGTCTTCACTTCTTCAAGGCTTGAATTATTGCATAGAATTCTTAATCATAAACTGAATATCTTCTCCTTGAATCATTCAACTTCTCACTTAAATATGCTATAGGTCTACCTTCTTGACTTAATACTACTCCAATCACATTCCCACTTGCATCACAATCTACTTGAAATACCTTATTGAAATCTAGTAATGCCAAAACAGGTTGTTCTATCACTTTTTGCTTTAATAGCTCAAAACTTTTATCTGCTCGTGATGTCCACTTGAAATTTTTTCTATTGCCTCTCATTGTCTCGGTCATAGGGTTACAAACTGAACTGAAATTTCTTATGAACTTCCAATAGAAACTAACCAATCCATGAAATGATGTGACTTCTCCAATGCTTTCTGGTGTAGGCCATTCAAAAATTGCTCTTACTTTCTCAGGGTCCATCTTCAATCCTTCCACAAAAATCACAAATCCCAAGTGTTAGTATTTAAATATGTATATACTGGCCCCTTCCCAAAAATCCAAAAAAGGTCTAAGTCTTTGGGCCTCCTCATCATATTTCAAATACAGCCTAATATTCCGGAGGAGGGGGTCATCATCATATTTCCATGTATCAGCCCAACATTCTTGCGGGGGGTCATCATGTTTCAAATGTTGGGTGATCTTAGTTAAGATCACCCTGACATTCTTTTATCACCCGATGCTACTGACGTCATGTTTCTGTGGGGGGTGATATCTGCTTGTCTAGGTTCATCATATTCCGAAGGAGGGGGCGATATTTCTAATATCAATCATATTCTAAATATCACCCTGATGTAACAACGAAGCTACCATGCACCCTGATATTTCTGCGGGGGGGTGATATTCTGAATATCAAGTCATCTTACAAATATCACCCATGCCCCAATATGACAGTGACGTCATTAGGAGTTGACTGGATATCATGCGGGAGGACTTTTTTATGACGTCATTAGGATCAGTGGGGTAATATTGGTTATCAGGTGATGCGGTCAGGATGATACTTTCCTGCGGGGTGATATTTCACATCAGGGTGATGTGAAATATCAGGGTGATATTTCATATCGGGCGAACATGCAGGTGGCTCACCGATATCGAGGGTCTGGCCAATGGGATATTGAACATTAGGATCATCAAGGTGGCAAGTAATATCAGGGTGATGTTCAATATCAGGTAAGGAGTGTTGGCTCACCATTGGCGTGGGTCATGATGATGAGGTTTAGGGTTGGTGTCATCAGGAGCAAAATTGCCGACATCATATATGTTCACAGCCTACTTTATAAAGTGTTGAGGAGGTCGCCGCGGGGTGCATGTGGGATAATTAGTTCCCACATGATTTGAAAAATTAGGGTCATATTTCTTGGCAGGAAAAGTTACAAAATGCATAGTTCACTACATTCCCAAGGCCGCGGGTTGGTATGCCATTAATGACAGATGTTACAGGGTATGGGCGAAGGCGTGCACAGATCAACCACCAGATTGAAGGTGTGAATCCCCAGGTGGCGGTATAGGGCTCGAGATCTCCCCTGTCTCCTCCTCTGCCTGTTGCATTTAATGTTGAGTGCCATTCTCTCATGGAACTGTATCTGGTGAATTTTGAATCGCCCAGTAATTAATGCTGAGTACCTCTCTGCTGTATATAGAAAACTCTGTGACTCATTTGTTGTGGTTGAAGACTTGGGTATTTTTGTGTGAATAACGAAATACAGAGCATTTCATGTCTATTTGATCTCTGTGGAGTTTATGTGTTGCATCTGAGTTGTATCTTGCACATATGTTTAGTTTCAGTGTTAATGTTATATGAAAAATGCATTATTGCATGTGTTTATCTATCTGTCTCCATTTGTTGTATGCATTTTCTTCTTTTGAATCTGGTTGCTAAGGGTTTCTCAGATTCTAGGGTATAGTCTTGCTGTACCACATGCCTAATCTGTAACTTCCATTCAAGGAGTGGATTAAATTGTTTTAGGTTAAAGTGTGGAGAAGATTGTATGTCAGCTGGGATATTCATAAGTAGAGATAGTTAAAATACCCATTCTTGGGTGATGTTTGTAAGGCAAGCATCAATCTAACCCCTTGAAACTTGAATGACAGTTGCAAGCCATTCTCATGTATACATCTATGTGACTCCTTGCCCTGAGATAGGCACCAGTCTGCCCTTGTGAAGTAGTTATGATCCAAAACCCCTGTCTTGCATCCAAACCATCAATTTCAAACCATTTCATATTTCCAACCCATTAGTTGTAGGAGTAGGACTAGGAACCCCTGCATACTCTCATACCTGACCAGACAAATATGTCCAAGAACGTTGCCAACCTTATGATTTATCACACAAATCTTGGTCCACACATGAGAGTATTTTGCCTGTTATTACAAAGTTAAATCTTTCTGTCATTTGGAGAGTAAATGTTACATCTTTAGCTATAGGGATCCCCCCTTGGTGCGGCAGAACCAGAAGTGAAGGGGAGGTTGCTAGCTGAATCTTCCTGTGCATTGGAACTAGTAAACCCTCTGCCGATTCGGGAGGTAACAGAAAGGGTGACTCTGCTGGGGAAGTGATTTGAAAGTGTTATCCTGCAATCTCTGGTGAAGTTTTGCCCTGCTGAGTCGCAACAGAATTGGTGACTCTACAGGGGAGAGAAAGAGTCAAATTATTTGAAAAGTGAATTCGTTGCAGCAAGATCCAAAAATGACCATGTGGTGCTCTACTAGTGTGGTGAATATAGAAAACAAAATGGCCTTGTTGATATATTGTCCTCTCTGTGAGAGGTGGCGACTCTATTGATCAAACCTATCAATACTGCAACATATATCCAGGTATTCATCTTTGATTCAAAATGTTAAGTTTAAAACAACAGGCCTGGGTATGCTCTCAAAGGAGACCATTTTTTATTGAAAGGTATAAATCCCTAAATTTCACAGGAATAGGTGGTTACCCAAATGCTAATCCCAATAAAATTAGAAAATGTTTGCTGAAATATAGTGGATCAGATTTTGAATTGGCAAACAAACATCTGCAAAAATTTTGTAATCTAATAGAAGATTATGAGGTAGAGGATGAAGATGTAGTAATGAGACTCTTTGTTTAGTCATTGGAAGATGATGCTAGGGTTTGGTTTTTAGACCTGCCTGTATGTTCAGTTTCTTCATGGATAGATTTAGAAATTGCATTCCTAGAGCAGTTTGGTGAAAGATTTGATGTGGCCTCATTGATCATACATTTTATGAATATCCAAAACGAAGATGAGGAACTGGTTCCAGCTTTTAACCTTAGATTTATTAAGTTGCTCAAGAAGATCCCAGAATATATGAGACCCAATAATGCATTATGCTTAGCAATTTATTTGGCTGCATTTGATGAAGAAATGAGTTATTCATTGAGAGATAAAGAACCAGTCACACTTCACCAGGCCTACCAATTTGCTATGGATATTGAAAACAATGAGAAATATGGAATGCCAGTAGGTTTCATGGCTGCAAGTAGTAAAAATAGTTATCAAACTGAATATATTTCTGTTATTCTAGTGTGTTCATTGATAAATGATTGTGTAGAGGGAAATATATTTCAGAATAGTATGTGCAGCCATGATATGATGATACATGAAGAAAATATTATAGAAAATGTAGGCACATCTTGTAATGGTGAAGACAAAGACTGTTATCAGCCTCTAGATGAGGAGCCTGCAGACACAAAATGTCCTTCAAATAATGAAATGAAAGACATACATGAGGTTGTGTCCTGCAGCAGTATGCATATCCCAGCTATTCCTAATTATTTGTATAAGGTGGATATGCAAAGCTTCACTCTAAATATAGAAGATGTTGCTTTAAGGGATAGTGAATATGTTAGTGATTGTCAGCATTTAGATGCATAAATGAGCCTTTCAGATGATGAAATATACATGGATGCTAAATATGAGTGTTTCCTTGAAGATTTGGACTACCTTCACAATGTAGAGTTTGAGACTTTTGCTGTTGATTATCGGCGCATTGATGAGGAGAAGAAATAGGGTCACTATTTAGAGGTCGATGGATGAGTTGCAGATGTATGTGCTTGTACAATTGGGGATAGTGCTAGTTGTAGGGGTAACTATGAAGCTTTCAATAGAGGGTTGCATTCTGAGTTATTTCTGCCTTCTTTTGAGACATTCCAGGTGGACATAAATGATAAAATTGCTTAACACAATGATGATGAATATCTGTATACTTATAAAGATAAATTTGATTATGAGATGTTGCTTGTGCCTGAATATTGCATGTTTGATACAGAGGAGCTTTTATTTTTTTGAAGAAAGGCAAAGTTCTGATGTGGATTCATTTGTTTCATGTGAGTTTGTCATTCTTCCAAGCAACATCAGTGACTCATATGGTGATGACAGTCTACTACTGAGAATGGTAGATGCTTATGAATTTTGTTGTAGACTTGTTCAAGAAGAAAGAAGCAGCAACACAAACAATTACAATGTTGGGTGCTGCAAGTGGTTAAATGCTTTCAGGCTTCATTCGAAGAAATCAAAAGAAAATCAAGTGTTTAATAAAGGAAAATTCTGGTTGTTCCTTTTTGGTGGCCCTGGGCCACCAAGTAAATTTTAATAAATATGTTTTGTGATGCAGGTTGGTGCAGTTTTGACTCTGTTGCCCAATAGATAAGGATTGGTCTGCATCTGAGAGATTTTGAGGTTCTCGCCATGCCTGCAAGCCCCAGACAGAGCCTATGTTAGTATTTAAATATGTATATACTAGCCCCTTCCCAAAAATCCAAAAAAGTTCTAAGTCTTTGGGCCTCCTCATCATATTTCAAATACAACCTGATATTCTGGAGGAGGGGGTCATCATCATATTTCCATGTATCAGCCCAACATTCTTGCAGGGGGTCATCATGTTTCAAATGTCAAGTGATCTTAGTTAAGATCACCCTGATGTTCTTTTATCACCCGATGCTGCTAACGTCATGTTTCTATGGGGGGTGATATCTGCTTGTCCAGCTTCATCATATTCTGAAGGAGGGGGTGATATTTCTAATATCAATCATATTCTAAATATTACCCTAATGTAACAGTGAAGCTACAGTGCACCCTGATATTTCTGCGGGGGGTGATATTCTAAATATCAGGTCATCTTACGAATATCACCCATGCCCCAATATGATGGTGACGTCATTAGGAGCTGACTGGATATCATGCAGGAGGACTTTTTTATGATGTCATCAGGATCAGTGGGGTGATATTAGTTATTAGGTGATGTGGTCAGGATGATACTTTCCTGCGGGGTGATATTTCACATCAGGGTGATATTTCATATCGGGTGAACATGCAGGTGGATTGCTGATATCAAGGGTCTGGCCGACGGGATATTGAACATGAGGATCATCAAGGTGGAAAGTAATATTAGGGTGATGTTCAATATCATGTAAGGAGTGTTGACTCCATTGGCGTGGGTCATGATGATGAGGTTCAGGGTTGGTGTCATCGGGAGCAAAATCGCCGACATCATATATGTTCGCGGCCCAGTTTATAAAGTGTTGAGGAGGTCGTCGCAGGGTGCATGTGGGATAATTAGTTCCCACATGATTTGAAAAATTAGGGTCATATTTCTTGGTAGGAAAAGTTGCAAAATGCACAGTTCACTGCATTCCCAAGGCCACAGGTTGGTATGCCATTAATGGAGGATGTTACAGGGTTTGGGCGAAGGCATGCATGGATCAACCACTCGATTGAAGGTGTGAATCCCCAGGTGGCGGTGCAGGGCTTGAGATCTTCCCTATCTCTGCCTATTGCATTTAATGTTGAGCACCATTCTCTCATGGAACTGTATCTGGCAAATTTTGAATCTCCCAGTAATTAATGCTGAGTACCTCTCTGCTGTATATAGCAAACTGTGACTCATTTGTTGTGGTTGAAGACTTGGGCATTTTTGTGTGAATAATGAAATACAGAGCATTTCATGTATGTTTTATCTCTGTGGAGTTTATGTGTTGCATCTGAGTTGAATCTTGCACATATGTTTAGTTTCAGTGTTAATGTTATATGAAAAATGCATTATTGCATGTGTTTATCTGTCTGTCTCCATTTGTTGTATGCATTTTCTTCTTTTGAATCTGGTTGCTAAGGGTTTCTCAGATTCTAGGGTATAGTCTTGCTATACCACATGCTTAATCTGTAACTTCCATTCAAGGAGTGGATTAAATTGTTTTAGGTTAAAGTGTGGAGAAGATTGTATGTCAGCTGGGATATTCATAACTAGAGACAGTTAAAATACCCATTCTTGGGTGATGTTTGTAAGGCAAGCATCAATCTAACCCCTTGAAACTCAAATGACAGTTGCAAGCCATTCTCATGTATACGTCTATGTGACTCCTTGCCCTGAGATAGGCACCGGTCTGCCCTTGTGAAGTAGTTATGATCCAAAACCCCTGTCTTGCATCCAAACCATCAATTTCAAACCATTTCATATTTCCAACCCGTTAGTTGTAGAAGTAGGACTAGGAACCCCTGCATACTCTCATACTTGACCAGACAAATATGTCCAAGAATGTTGCCAACCTTGTGATTTATCACACAAATCTTGGTCCACACATGAGAGTATTCTGCCTGTTATTACAAAGTTAAATCTTTCTATCATTTGGAGAGTAAATGTTACATCTTTAGCTATAGGGATCCCCCCTTGGTGCGGTAGAACCAGAAGTGAAGGGGAGGCAGCTCACACAACCTCTCGTATTCATTGGCCGAATTTGCCTGTGCATTAGAACACTGATTTGGAAAAAATTACCTATACCAAGTATACCAATTCTTCCTTCATGAAACTACACTTATTGATGTTTATCATCAATTTCTCTTCTCTCAGTCTCTACAATACTTGTCTAAGGTGCTGCAAATGTTCTTCTTTTCTCTTACTGAAAATCAAAATGTCATCCAAGTATACAATAAAAAACTTACCCAAGAATTTCTTTGATACTTCATTCATCAACCTCATGAAAGTAATCAGTGCATTTGTCAATCCAAAAGGTATCACTAACCACTCATACAATCTTTCATTTGTCTTAAAAGCAGTCTTCAATTCATCTCCTTCTCTGATTCTGATCTGATGGTATCCACTCTTCAAATTATCTTTGTGAAATATTTTTCTCCACTTAAACAATCCATGATATCATGCATCCTAGGTAAGAGAAATCTATACTTAATTGTGATCTTGTTTATTTCTCTTAAGTCTGTACACATTCTCCATTCTCCATCTTTCTTAGGTGCTAACACTACAGGTACTGCACAAGAACTCAAACTTTCTTTGATCAAGCCTTTCCTCAACAACTCCTATATTTGTCTATTCAATTCTTCATTCTCTACCGGTGTCATTCTATGTGCTGCTTTGTTAGGCAAACTAGCTCCTGGTATAAGATCCATGTGGTGACTGATACTCCTGATTGGTGGAAATCCTTCAGGTACATTGAGATGTAAAGAAAGGGTGTAAAACCACTAAACTAACTCAATTAATCTACCTCTAGAGTATTGGACTTTCAAACAATGTGCATCCCTTCACAAACTACCCCTATACCTAATAGCCCTTCAAAATTGGTTTTCCTAACATATCTTTTAGAGAAGGCCTCAAACCCAACAAACAAATACCATTCAGGATACCCTTTATGCCACTTGACAACATATCAAGATTTCAAATGGGGTTACTTTGTAACACCAAGGTTTGTTTTTGACTATCCTAATTTGTACTAGGCCTAATTAAGCTTGTTTTACAAAGCAACTATATGATTTTCAAACACCATGTTAGTGTCCAAATTGGTAGAGGGTTTGCCAGTTCCAATGCATAGGTAGATTCAGACAACTAATATAGGAGGTTGTGTGAGCTACCTCCCCTCCACTTCTGGTTCTGCCACACCAAAGGGGGTATCCCTATAGCTAAAGATTCAACCTTGACTCGCCCAATGATAAAAAGATTTAGCTTTACAATAACAGGCAGAATACTCTCATGTTTGGACCAATATTTACATGATAGATCACAAGGTTGACAATGTTCTTGGACATATCTAACTAGTTGAGGTATGAGAGTATGCAGGGGTCCTAATCCTACTCCTACAACTAACAGGTGGGAATTATGAAAGGATTTGAATTGATGTTTTAGATACAAGACAAGGGGTTTTGAATCATAACTACTACATAAGAAGTAGACCGATGCCTACCTCTGGGCAAGGAGTCAACTAGACATATACAAGGGAATGGCCTATAACTAGCATTCAAGTTTCAAGGGGTTAGGACTAGTATTTGCCTTACAAACTAGTGCAAAGACCACCATAGTTAATTTTGGTTTGTATGCTCACTAGGAGCCTTAAATTTTGGATTTTATACTCATTCTGAGCCTAGGTGGAGTCTTGTATTAATTTATTATTGTAATAACGTCTGAGTCAAACCACTCTCTCTATTTTAGAAACCACTCCCTCTATTCTAGAAGTCAACTAGCAGTGGAACTCCAAATAGCATGTGCTATGTTTGGAAAAAAACAGTCTTAAGGCTAAAATTAGTGAAATTAGTGAGTTTTTATTGCCTTTTTAGATAGGAAAAGAATCTTGCATGAAATGGTGATGATTTGGATTGTATTTATCCCTTGGGGGTCATGGAAAACATTTTCATTGAAGTTGGAAAAGAAGAAATACAAAAAAGAAGACTGTTTGCTATGTTTTTCTGTGTAATTTGCTGCTCTTTGCCATAGTACTCACACGTATAGCCATTTCAAGGGATCTTACATTTTGGATGTTGTAAATGAATGTTTTACCTTTCATTTAAATCATATTTGGTGTCTTGAAATTGCAGGAGAAAGAGGAACAAAACGTTGTCCCAAAATTGCTATTTCTAGGAATGTTTGGTAGGGATTTAAGAGTTTTATGGGGTTTTGACCCAAATCTTTGAGTTAGAGCACCAAAATGAATTTTTTGGGTCTGTATAGGTCTATTCTACAATGGGTTTTGTGTGTAGGTGTAGGGGAGCAGTCCAAGACAAGATTTGAGGAAGATTTGGCTTGATATCTCTATGTATTAAGCCATTGGTGATAGCTAGAGGAAGATTTAGTTGGAAAACTTGTTTCTAATGCCCATGGAGGTACAAAACCTATTGAATCCATCCATTTGAAATCCATACCAACTTTTGGAATTGGTTAGAAAGTTCTGGGTCACTTTGGTAGGGTACTTCCTTTGTAAACCTAGGGCTAATTGCCCCTTGGAACAACAAGAACAGTCATTTTTAGAGGCTTGTGTTCCAAAACAATGTACCCTGCATGTCAAGTATGTTATAGAGGGCCATAATAGGTATCTAAAAAGATAAAGAGTTCTGGGAGTTGTTTGGAAATTTTTGGAGTTAAGCCCTCTAAACCGCATTTCTAGGGCTACAAGGAAAATAGGCCATTTGTGAAGGAACCTTGGGTAGGACAACTGGCTGGGCTAATTTATGAGTTTGATAAGCCTCCATTGGTCAAATTAATATGTCTCACACCCTCCTCAAATGTTGGTAGTCATCACATTTGTCCAAACCAAGTTGGGTCCAAAAATAGAGTTTGTAGGTGTCTTGATAAGCAAGTTTGCTGTCCTTCTTCCCTCCAAGATCAGTCACTCATTTTTGTGAGACTTGATAAGTGTTCCCCTACTCTACATCAAGTGGTATTAGAGCACAAGTTCTGATTTGGGAAAGTGTGAAGAAGAAGGAGTACAAAATGCCTCCTAAAAATAGTTCAGTCCTCACTAAGGAAGTGAGATTGATGAAGGAATCTCAAGAAGGAGTCGTAACCAGACTTGCAGCCATTGAAGCAAACCTGAGAAAAGGTGGGCTCATTGAGGAAGATAGTGACCAAGAGTGTGAGGGTGAGAATGTAGACCATCAAGAGGGATCTAGTGAGATAGAGATGGATCCAGATGCAAGAAGGTTTATGAAGATGCTGCAGACTCTGAAAGGAGAAAGCACTGATGTCAAGATGGAGTTGCCCATGTATGAAGGTAAGATGAACAGTGAGGAGGTACTAGACTAGATTGATTCTTTAGATAACTACTTTGAGTACAAAGAGATGCCTGAAGAGAATAAAGTCAAGTTGGCAAAGACTAAGCTGAAGGGAGCATCATTGACATGGTGGAACTATGTTTAGTCAGAGAGAATAAGACAAGGAAAAACCAAAATCAGTTCATGGGACCGGATGGTGTCCAAGGTGAAGGGTCAATTCCTTCCAAAAGATTATGCCATTCAAACCTATAGAAGGCTACAAAACTTGAAACAGAAAGAGATGGATGTAATGGCCTACACAGAGGAGTTTCATAAGCTCAGTATGAGAACTAGCCATAATGAGGATGAAGTTGAGAAGATTGCTAGATGCATGAATGGGCTTAGGTTCAATATCCAAGATGAACTAAGTCTCACTACACCTAGGAATGTAGAAGAATGCTTCCAATTGGCAGTGAGAGCTGAGGAGAAGATCAAAAGGAAACAAGAACAAAATGGAAGGGGTAGAGGAAAGAACTTTAGAGGAAGAGGAAACTTTGGTGGAAGAGGACAGAAGCAGCAAGGAGAAACAAATGATAGCAACAAGGAGAACCATGAACCAAGAGGAGAGTCAAGTGAAAGAGGCAGCTTTAGAGGAAGGAGATCAAATAGTAGAGGTAGGTTTGGAGGCCATGGTAGAGGGTCAAGCACCTTCACAGGCAAGTGCTATAACTGTAATCAAGTTGGACATCTTGCATTCAAATGTCCAGACAAACAAGCATCAAGTTCATATGGAGGTGATAGAAGAGTCCACATAGTGCAAGAGGAGGACCAAGAGAGTGTAAACTCACATTCTGTGCATGCAGGCCCAGAGGTAGGAGAATCCTTAATGATAAGAAGGACATTGTTGAAGGTACCATCAGCCAAAGAGCCTCCACAGAGAAAGGCTTTGTTTAGAACACTCTGCAAAGCACAAGGAAAAGTATGTAAGGTGATTGTTGATTCTGGTTCTACTAACAATCTTGTGTCTCTAGAAATGGTAGAAAAGTTGAAGATAAAGAAGATTCCTCACTCTACACCCTACAAGGTATCATGGCTCAACAAGGGTTAGCAAGTACTTGTAAATGAACAAGCTTGGGTGGAGTTCAACATTGGTGGCTACAAGGACAAGATATTGTGTGATATCATCCCTATGGATGTATGCCATCTGCTCTTAGGCAGACCATGGCAATTTGACCAAAAGGCCAAGCATGATGGAGAAGAGAATACATACATGATTGTGAAGGATGGGGTGACCTACAATCTTACACCCATTAAAGAAGATGGTGCAGCAATCCATGAAGGACCAAGTGTGATGATGGTGAAAGAGAAAGAGTTTTTGAAGACATTAAAAGAAGAAGAGGTAGGATATGCCATCATTGGCAAGCCTATATTAGCCAAGGCATAAATAGAGGTAGAAAAGATACCAGAGGAGGTGCAGGTCCTATTGGACAAGTATGAAGACATAGTGGTGAAAGACCTACCAAGTTCACTACCTCCTGTCAAGGATATAAGCCATCATATTGATCTCATACCTGGTGCAAGTTTGCCAAATAAGGCAGCATACAAGATGACACCACAACAAAATGAAGAGGTCAAAAATCAGATCCAAGAGCTATTGGACAAGGGGCTAATCAAGGAGAGTTTGAGTCCATGTGCTGTTCCAACTGTCCTAGCACCTAAGAAGGGTGGAGAATGGAGACTTTGCACTGATTCCAGAGCCATCAACAAGATAACCATTAGGTATAGATTTCCAATACCTCAGATAGAAGATCTAATGGATAGTTTGGGTGATGCATGTTACTTTTCTAAGATAGATTTAAAGAGTGGTTATCATCAGATAAGGAAAGAGAGGGTGATGAATGGAAGACATCATTCAAGACAAATGAAGGTCTTTATGAGTGGCTAGTTATGCCTTTTGGGTTATCAAATGCCCCCAGTACATTTATGAGACTCATGAATGAAGTCTTGAAGCATTTCATAGGCAAATTTGTGGTGGTCTATCTAGATGACATTCTTGTATACAACAAAACCAAAGAAGAACACTTGCAACACTTGGACATGGTGTTGAAGAGATTGAATGAGGAGAAGCTAATGATCAACCTCAAGAAATGTGAATTCATGAAAGAGGAGCTTGTCTATCTTGGATTTGTGATCTCCAAGGGCACACTCAAGATGGATCCATCCAAGGTAGAAGCCATAATCAGCTGGCCAACTCCTAAAACAGCAGCAGAGGTAAGAAGTTTCCATGGTTTGGCTACATTTTATAGAAAGTTTATAAAAAATTTTAGTCATATTTGTTCTCCTATTCTTGATACTATCAAAGGAGACAAGAAGAAGAAGTTCCAATGAACTGAGGAAGCTGAGAAAAGCTTTAAGTATTTGAAGACAAGGGTGGCTCAACAACCCATTCTTGCACTTCCTGATTTCAGCAAGGTGTTCACAATTGAATGTGATGCAAGTGGATATGACATAGGTGCAGTCCTGAGTCAAGATGGGAGACCGGTTGCATTCTTCAGTGAAAAACTCAATGAAGCCAAGAGGAAGTACTCTTCCTATGACCTTGAACTCTATGCTATGGTACAGTCACTCAAGAAGTGGAGGCACTATTTATTGCCTAAGGAGTTTATTGTCTTCATAGAAAATCATGCTTTGAGTTTCTTGAACAACCAAGATAAGCTAAGTCACAGACACGTGAAGTGGATGGAGTATATGTAGCCCTACACATTCACCATCAAACACAAGAAAGGACAAGCAAACAAAGTTGCTGATGCTCTAAGTAGAAGGTCCATGATGGTGCAGGAGATCAAGTTGCAGAGTGTAGGTATTGATGCACTCAAAGGTATGTATGAGAATGATGAAGATTTCAGTTCTATTTTTGCTGTTTGCAATCAGTCCCAAGATGTTTTTCATAATGAATTTTCTGAGTTTATAGTACAAGATGGTCTACTGTTCAAGGGAGCTCAGTTGTGTGTACCAAGATGCTCCATGAGAGCAAATTTGATCAAGGAAAAACACTGTGGCAGCCTGAGTGGTCATTTTGGTTATGACAAAACTTTGGAGCAGGTCAAGAGGTTTTATCATTGGCCTAGGTTGCATAATGATGTGAAGAAGTTTGTGGAGAGTTGTGTGATATGCTAGAGGGATAAAGAATCAAGTTCTAATGTAGGTTTATATCAGCCTTTACCAATACCCAATCAGCCATGGGAGTCTATCAGCATGGACTTTGTTCTAGGTCTGCCCAAGACACAAAGAGGTTATGACAACATTTTTGTTGTTGTAAATAGATTTAGTAAGATGGCACATTTCATTGCTTGTAAGTCCACTAATGATGCCTCTCATATTTCTGGTCTATTCTTCAAGGAAATTGTAAGAATCCATGGATTGCCTTTGACAATAGTGTCTGACAGAGATTCCAAGTTCATTGGTCACTTTTGGAGAACTTTGTGGAAGAAGCTGGGAACAAATCTAACTTTTAGTTCTGCCTACCATCCCCAAACAGATGAGCAAACTGAAGTTGTAAATAGGTCTTTGGGAAAGCTATTAAGGTGCTTAACAAAGGAGTATAATCAGTCATGGGATCTACTGCTGCCCCAAGCTGAATATGCCTACAATGACTCTGTTAACAGGAGCATTAGAAGAACACCCTTTGAAGTAGTATATGGCATGAAGCCAAGAGGCATTTATGAGCTAAGAGACTTAAGGGGAGTAGACAATAGGAGTGCACAAGGAGAAGACTTTGCCACATCCATGAAGGAGATACATCACCAAGTAAGAGAAACTCTTGAAAAGAGTGTTGCCAAGTACAAGGAGAAGGCTAATCTAAAAAGAAGAGATGTTCAATACAAAGTAGGTGACATGGTGCTGGCTCATTTGAGGAAGGAGAGACTACCGAAGGGCAGATATACAAAGATGATGATGAAGAAGATAGGACCTTGCAAGGTGGTCCATAAATTTGGTCAGAATGCTTATGAGATAGAACTCCCTCCTGGAGTAGCTATCTCCCCCATTTTCAATGTTGCAGACCTGTATCCTTTCAAAGGATCTAATGTTGTAGATGAAGAAGCTAAAGATGTTGCTGATGAGGATTGGATAAGGGATCTTCCACCTAGTCAGCCAGTGAAACTTGAAACTATCTTGGACACAAGAGAGGTTAAGAGGACAAGAAATAAAGTCTACAATGAACATTTGGTGAAGTGGCATGGTTTGCCAATTGAAGATGCTACATGGATGACAGAAGAAGATATCAAATAGCATGGAGCCTCTATCCAAGAGCTCATTTCATCAGGAGATTAAAATCTTTTCACCCCAGTTGTATGGTGCAGAGACCACCATAGTTAATTTTGGTTTGTATGCTCACTAAGAGCCTTAAAATTTGGATTTTATGCTCATTATGAGCCTAGGTGGAGTCTTGTATTAATTTATTATTGTAATAAGGTCTGAGTTAGACCACTCTCTCTATTTTAGAAACCACTCCCTCTATTCTAGAAGTCAACTAGTAGTGGAACTCCAAATAGCATGTGCTACGTTTGGAAAAAAAAGTCTTAAGGCTAAAATTAGTGAAATTAGTGCGTTTTTATTGCCTTTTTAGATAGGAAAAGAATCTTGCATGAAATGGTGATGATTTGGATTCTATTTATCCCTTGGGGGTTATGGAAAACATTTTCATTGAAGTTGGAAAAGAAGAAATACAAAAAAGAAGACTGTTTGCTATTTTTTTTCTGTGTAATTTGCTGCTCTTTGCCATAGTACTCACACGTACAGCCATTTCAAGGGATCTTACATTTTGGATGTTGTAAATGAATACCTTTCATTTAAATCATATTTGGTGTCTTAAAATTGTAGGAGAAAGAGGAACAAAACGCTGTCCCAAAATTGCTGTTTCTAGGAAAGCTTGGTAGGGATTTAAGAGTTTTATGGGGTTCTGACCCAAATCTTTGAGTTAGAGCCCCAAAATAGATTTTTTGGGTCTGTATAGGTATATTCTACAATGGGTTTTGTGTGCAGGTGCAGGGGAGCAGTCCAAGACAAGATTTGAGGAAGATTTGGCTTGATATCTCTATGTATTAAGCCATTGGTGGTAGCTAGAGGAAGATTTAGTTGGAAAACTTGTTTCTAATGCCCATGGAGGTACAAAACCTATTGAATCCATCCATTTGAAATCCATACCAACTTCTGGAATTGGTTAGAAAGTTCTGGGTCACTTTGGTAGGGTACTTCCTTTGTAAACCTAGGGCTAATTGCCCCTTGGAACAACAAGAACAGTCATTTTGAGAGGCTTGTGTTCCAAAACAATGTACCCTGCATGTCAAGTATGTTATAGAGGGCTGTAATGGGTATCTAAAAAGATAAATATTTCAGAGAGTTGTTTGGAAATTTTTGGAGTTAAGCCCTCTAAACCGCATTTCTAGGGCTACAAGGAAAATAGGCCATTTGTGAAGGAACCTTGGGTAGGACAATTGGCTGGGCTAATTTATGAGTTTGATAAGCCTCCATTGGTCAAATTAATATGTCTCACACCCTCCTCAAATGTTGGTAGTCATCACATTTGTCCAAACCAAGTTGGGTCCAAAAATGGAGTTTGTAGGTGTCTTGATAAGCAAGTTTGCTATCCTTCTTCCCTCCAAGATCAGTCACTCATTTTTGTGAGACTTAATAAGTGTTCCCCTACTCTGCATCACAAACACCACCCAAGGATAAGTATTTAACTATCTCTACTTACATACATCCCAACTGACATACAATCTTCTCCACACTCAACCTAAAACAATTTAATCCACTCCTTGAATGTAAGTTAAAGATTAAGCATGTGATACATAAATCCATACCCTAGAATCTGAGAAACCCTTAGCAACCAGATTCAAAAGAAGAGAATGCATACAACACATGGAGATAGACAGATAAACACATGCAATAATGCATTTTTCATATAAAATGACAAGAAACTAAACATATATGCAAGGTGTACTCAAATACAACTCATAAACTCCAACAGAGATAAAACAGCCAGGAAAATGCTCTGTCTTTCGTTATTTTTCCCCCAAAAATGCCTAAGTCTTCAACAACCTTGAAAATGAGTAACACAGTCCTTCATATACAACAGGAATGTGTACTCAACATTAATTACATGGCATTTCAAAATTCCTGCCAAATACAGTGCACCACAGAATGGCGCTCAAATCATTGAATGTTCCAGGTAGAAAAAAGGAAGGGAACAGGTGAGATCAGGATCTGCACTGCCACCTAAAGATTTTCCTCATCGATTGGGTAGTTGACCTGTCAATCATCGACCCATGCCTCTGCATTTCAGCATTAATGGCCCAGCTACTCGCAACTCCCTTTGAAATGCAGCAGCAAATGCATAAGAAGTTTTCCCACCTAAAATGCGGCCACAGATACAAAGAAATCCTTCACTTCTTGAAAGTTTAAAACTGGCCGCCGATCTTCCTCCTATCGTCAAAATCAATGGCACCAAAACACACTAAAAAGTCACCAACCAATCAGAACGTGCCACGTGGGCACCATGTGCTTCTATCACTGACTTTTCCACCATCACTTTTGCCTCTTTTGCCTTGTATATGCATATTCAAATGCATATACAACTGCTCACTTTCCTGCCTTTCAAATCCTTTGTATATGCCAATGTATATACATACAACTGTTTAACATACAAGGTGGACCCCAAATCTGTATAGAACAAATCAAAATTCTAGTCGGGTCTAGCTTGTATCAACTTTTGCATCTGTCCATTTTGTATATTGGGTACATACAATGCAATATACATGCTGTAGATTTCAAATTTTATGAAACAGATTGGGACAGTTTTCAAATCTAGGCCTTGTATCTCATCCATTTGTATATCGGCATATAAAAATGCCATATACATACAAGCCGCGGACCCCAAATGCTTATGAAGCAGCTTGAAATCTCCATCGGGTCTGGATTGTATCTAACTCATTGCACTTCAAATTGTCTATCGGCATATACAATGCACAATACACATGCAAGCCGTAGATGCCAAACACTTATAGAACAAATTGCAAACATATTCGGGTCCGGCTTGCATCTTAACCTTTGTATCTTCGCATGTATATCGGCGTATACAAGCACCCAATATACATGCTGCAGACCCCAAACCTTTATCCGCCACAGTACATTTTCCTTTTCGCGTCTGGGTTGCATGTTCTTCCTTTGTATATGACCAATGTATGTCGCATATACAACGTGAACATACAAGCAGGTTATACATACAAATAGCAAACTTCAACCTTATCAACTGGAATGCATGCTCATTTCATATCCAGCTTGTATATTAGAAAAGTATATTTGATTGTATGTGCAAACATACAATCGCAAATATACAAGCGGTGGGCCCCAGCTTTGAATTACTTTCCTTTGCATGTTAACTTTGCACATTTCTCCTTGTATATAATGAATGTATATTGCATATACATTCTGCTTTGTATGTGAGGCAAACCCCACCAAATGTATCTCCTGCTACTTTGTATGTTTCTGAATATACAAGACCCCTTGTACCTTTGCAATGTACATGTTTCTCCTTGCATATGCATCGACCAATGCATCTTTTCGTTGTATGTGGCGAGTGTATATTGCACTTGCATCTCACACATACAAACCCCTTCCACTATAGTAAATGCATGCTGGTTACGTACATTTCCTCTTGTATGTTGGCTTGCATCATCGCAATGTATATTTCCCTTGCACATTTCCAATGTATCTTTCCATTGTATGTCTAAACATACAACACAAAAAATAAATGCAACCCGATAAACAAGCACAGAATATTCTTAGAATCTGTGACATACAAGCAACCATTTTACACCATTTTTTTAGGCTGATTGAACATACAAACCGCCTTGTATGCCCGAATACACATTTGAACCTGCACGTATATACCAATGGCCTTGTATATACAAAGACACATGCATACAACAATTTTTTGCACTTTTCAACTACAAAGGCCAAAAGACTTAGAACTTTTTGGATTTTTTGGGAAGGTGCCTACATATTTAAATGCTTGAAACCTAAATGTTTATGCAGGGACCAACATTAGCTCTGTCTGGGGATGCATGCCTCTTGCAGGCATGGCGAGAACCATAGAACTCTGGGATGCAGACCAGTCCCTTATCCATTGGGCACAGAGTCAAACACTGCACCGACCTGCATCAAAAAATACATTATTAAAATTTTACTTGTTGGCCCAGGGCCACCAAAAGAGAAAAACTAGAATTTCCCTTTGTCAAATATCTGATTTTCTTTTGATTTCTTCAAATGAAGCCTAAAAGCATTTAACTGCCTGCAACAACCCTCTTTGTAATTATTTGTACTACTACCCATTTCTTTTTCTTTAACAAATCTACAACTAGCTTCATCAGCATACGTTATCATCAGTTGTAGAATGTCATCATCATATGAATCACTAATGTTACTTGGGAAAATATCAGACTCACATGAAACAAATGAATCCACATCAGAATTTTTCCCTTCATAGAACAAGAGCTCCTCTGTATCAAACATGCAATATTCAGGCACAAGCAACATCTCATAATCAGATTTATCTTTATAAACACTCAGGTATTCATCGTCATTGTTCTCAACAATTTTATCATTAACGTGCACCTGGAATGTCTCAAAAGAAGGCATAAAAAACTTAGAGTATAGCCCTTCACTAAAAGCTTTGTAATCATTGCTGCAACCAACATTATTACCGACTGTAGGAGCGAACACCTCTGCAACTTGTCGATTCACATCTAAACAGTGACCCTATTTTTCCTCTTCACCAATGCATCGATAATCAACAGTAATTTTTTCAACCTCTGCATTGTCGAGGTGGTCATAATCTTCAAGGAAGCACTCATACTCAGCATCCATATATATTTCATCATCTGAAAGGCTCACATACGCATCTGAATGCTGACAATCACTAATATATTCACTGCCATTCCTTGAACCTACATTTCCTATATTTAGAGTGAAACTCTGCATATCCACCTTGTACAAATAATCATGAATATCTGGGATATGCCTATTGCTGCAAGACACAACCTCATGTATATCTTTCATTTCATCATTTGAAGGGCATCTTGCATCTGCAGGCTTCTCTTCTAGAGGCTGATAACAATCTTTGTCTTCATCATTATAGGATGTGCCCACATTTTCTACAACATCTTCTTCATGTTTATGCACCACATCATGACTACACATACTATTCTGAAATATATTTCCCTCTACAAAATCATCTTTCAATGAACACACTGGGAGAGCTAAAATATATTCACTTTGATAACTGTTTTGACAACTTGCAGCCATGAAACCTACTGGCATTCCATATTTTTGATTATTTTCAATATCCATAGCAAATCTGAAAGTCTGGTGAAGTGTAGATGGTTCTTTATCTCTCAATCTATAACTCATTTTCTTATCAAATGCAGCCAAATAAATTGTCAAGCACAATGCATTATTAGGTCTCATATATTCAAGAATCTGCTTGAGCAACTTAATAAATCTAAGATTAAAGGTTGGAACCAGTTCCTCATCTTCCTTTTGAATATTCATGAAGTGTATGATCAATGAGGCTAAATCAAATCTTTCACCAAACTGCTCTAGGAATGCAATTTCTAAATCTACCCATTAAGAAACTAAACACACAGGCAAGCCTGAAAATTAGACCCTAGCATCATCCTCTAATGACTGAACAAAGAGTCTCATTACTACATCTTCAACCTCTACCTCATAATCTTCCATCAAATTACAAATTTTTTGCAGATGTTTGTTTGCAGACTCAGAATTTAATCCATTATATTTCGGCAAACAATTTCTAATTTTATTTGGAATAACATTTGGGTAACCACAAATTCCTTTGAAATTTAGGGCTTTATATCTTTCAATAAAAAATGGTCTTCTTTGAGAGCATAACTAGGACTGCTGCTCTGTTTGAATCATTATTCTTGAATCAAAAGATGAATACCTAGAAATATGTTGCAGCATTGGATAGGTTCAATCAACAGAGTCACCACCTCTCATAGAGAGGACAGAACATCAATATGGCACTTTTGTTTTCTGGATTCATCACCCCAGCAGAGCACCACATGGTTCTTTGGTATTGTTGCAACAACCTTTCTGGAAACTAGATTTTCCAGCCTTGACTTACTTGACTTTTTCACTGCAACTTCCCCAGTGGAGTTGCCATTTCTGTTAGTATCCAAATCAGTAGAGGGTTTGCTAGTTCCAATCCACAGGCAGATTCAGCCAACTAATACAGGAGGTTGTGTGAGTTGCCTCCCCTTCACTTCTAGTTCTACCGCACCAAGGGGGGTATCCCTATAGCTAAAGATTCGACCTTGACTCGCCCAATGATAAAAAGATTTAGCTTTACAATAACAGGCAGAATACTCTCATGGTTGGACCAAGATTTGCATGATAGATCACAAGGCTGGCAATGTTCTTGGACATGTCTAACTAGTTGAGGTATGAGAGTATGCAGGGGTCCTACAACTAACAGGTGGGAATTATGAAAGGATTTGAATTGATGTTTTGGATGCAAGACAAGGGGTTTTGGATCATAATTACTACACAAGAAGCAGATCATTACCTACCTCTGGGCAAGGAGTCAACTAGACATATACAAGAGAATGGCTTGCAACTGGCATTCAAGTTTTAAGGGGTTAGGACTGGTATTTGCCTTACAAACACCACCTAAGGATAAGTATTTAACTGTCTCTACTTACATACATCTCAACTGACATACAATCTTCTCCATACTCAACCTAAAACAATTTAATCCATTCCTTGAATGGAAGTTAAAGATTAAGCATGTGATACATAAATCCATACCCTAGAATCTGAGAAACCCTTAGCAACCAGATTCAAAAGAAGAGAATACATACAACACATGGAGACAGATAGATAAACACATGCAATAATGCATTTTTCATATAAAATGACAAGAAATTGAACATATGTGCAAGGTGCACTCAAATGCAACTCATAAACTCCAACAAAGATAAAACAGCCAGGAAAATGCTCTGTCTTTCATTATTTTTCCCCCAAAAATGCCTAAGTCTTCAACAACCTTGAAAATGAGTAACACAGTCCTTCATATAAGCAGGAATGTGTACTCAGCATTAATTACATGGCATTTCAAAATTTCTACCAAATACAGCACACCACAGAATGGCGCTCAAATCATTAAATATTCCAGGTAGAAAAACGAAGGGAGCAGGTGAGATCGAGATCTGCAACGCCATCTAAATTTTCCTCATCGATTGGGTAGTTGACCTGTCAATCATCGACCCATGCCTTTGCATTTCTCCATTAATGGCCTAGCTACCCGCATCTCCCTTTGAAATGCAATAACGAATGCATAAGAAGTTTTCCCGCCTAAAATGCAGCCACAGATACAAAGAAATCCTTCACTGCTTGAAAGTTTAAAACTGGCCCCCGATCTTCCTCCTATTGCCAAAATTAATGGCACCAAAACATGCTAAAAAGTCACCAACCAATCAGAATGTGCCACGTAGGCACCCTGTGCTTCTATCACTAACTTTTTTGCCATCGCTTTTGCCTCTTTCACCTTGTATATGCATATTCAAATGCATATACAACTGCCTACTTTCCTGCCTTTCAAATCCTTTGTATATGCCAATAAATATACATACAATTGTTTAACATATAAGGCGGACCCCAAATCTGTATAGAACAAATCAAAATTCTACTCGGGTCCAAATTGTATCACCTTTTGCATCTTTCCATTTTGTATATTACCTACATACAATGCAATATACATGCTGCGGATTTCAAATTTTATGAAATAGATTGGGACAATTTTTAAATCCGGGCCTTGTATCTCATCCCTTTGTATATTGGCATTTACAAACACCATATACATACAAGCTGCGGACCCCAAATGCTTATGAAGTAGCTTGAAATCTCCATCGGGTCCGGATTGTATCTAACTCATTGCACTTCAAATTGTATATCGGCATACACAATGCACAATACACATGCAAGCTGCAGATGCCAAACACTTATAGGACAAATTGCAAACATATCCAGGTCCGGCTTGCATCTTAACCTTTGTATCTTTGCAATGTATATCGGTGTATACAAGCACCCAATATACATGCTGCAAACCCCAAACCTTTATCCGCCACAGTACATGTTCCTTTTTACGTCTGAGTTGTATGTTCTTCCTTTGTATATGACCAATGTATGTCACATATACAACGCGAACATACAAGCAGATTATACATACAAACAGTGGACTTCAACCTTATCAACTGGAATGCATGCTCATTTCAAATCCAGCTAGGAAAGTATATTTGATTGTATGTGCAAACATACAATTGCAAATATACAAGCGGTGGGCCCCAGCTTTGAATCACTTTCCTTTGCATGTTAACTTTGCACATTTCTCCTTGTATATAATGAATGTATATTGCATATACATTCCTCTTTGTAGGTGAGGCGGACCCCACCAAATGTATCTCCTACTACTTTGTATGTTGCCAAATATACAAGACCCCTTGTACCTTTGTAATGTACATGTTTCTCCTTGCATATGCATCAACCAATGCATCTTTCCGTTGTATGTGGTGAATGTATATTGCACTTGCATCTCGCACATACAAACCCCTTCCACTATAGCGAATGCATGCTGGCTACGTACATTTCCTCTTGTATGTTGGCTTGCATCATTGCAATGTATATTTCCCTTGCACATTTCCAATGTAGCTTTCCATTGTATGTCTGAACATACAACACAAAAAATAAATGCAACCTGATATACAAGCACAGAATATTCTCAGAATCTGCAACATACAAGCAACCATTTTTTACCATTTTTGAAGGCTGATTGAACATACAAACCGCCTTGTATGCCCGAATATACATTTGAACCTGCATGTATATACCAATGACCTTGTATATAAAAGACACATGCATACAACAATTTTTTGCACTTTTCAACTGTAAAGGCAAAAAGACTTAGAACTTTTTGGATTTTTTGGGAAGGTGCCTGCATATTTAAATGCTTGAAACCTGAATGTTTATGCAGGCACCAACACACCAAACTACAAAACTCCCCTCCAAGGCTCTCCTCACATCCCATGGGGTCTGAATCTACCAACTTTGTCAACTAAAACAATTCCCAAGTCACCTTTTTTACAAAATCCTACCTCTATCTACTCAACTAAGCCTAAAACATTGAAATATTAGGCTAGGACTACCTCAAACTCTGCCCTATCTCCATCCCCTGCCTCTACCAAAACCAAAAACATTTAAAGTACGCTATCTACCACCATTCCGCCCATTCTCAGACTTTTCCACCAGTGAAATGGGTCAAAAAACTCATTTTTCAATCAAACCAACCCTAAACTAGGGTTTTTGACTGTTTTCAGAAAAAATGCTCTAAAATACTCAAAACATGATGAAAATGAATGAAACCAATTGCCAATGTTAGAGGATTTGACACTCCATCCATTCCAATTAAAATCAAATCATTTGTAGGCCGTACTAGGCCGTACAATTCACTGCAGCAGTAGAAAACACTGGAAAAACATAAAAAATAGAGTATATTTGATTGTTTGATCTTCAAAAACATCTCCAGCCATCACCCACAAGTTGCTTCCAACAAAACAAGGTATATACAAACATTGCCAACTATGTCCCATTGTTTCCAACTATCTTTTGAACTACTTGACTGTTCAACTTCCTCTAAAAACACAAGAATGTCACTTTTTGTAATCTAAACAACACCTTATGTCCTAAGATTCAATCTAGACTCTTACAAGCATAAAATTATCCATGAGGACCATATTACATGAGAAAGACCTTATTACATGAGAAAATCCAAAACAAAATGACACTTTTGCCTATTGGAGGCATGAAATGTGAGGGTGCCTTACACCATACTCCCGAGAAGAACAAAATTCAAGTTCCACTTGAATTCAGGTCTACAACAATGTATCTCTGCATGATGACATGGTCCTCAACCATCCAAGTGGTCTCTTCATATGGCAGACCCTTCCATTTAGTCAAATACTAAAAATAGGCTTTATTTGGTGTTTTGAGGGCCTTAGTGTCTAAGATGCATTCAAACCTTGGTGGGAAGTCTTGGACCCCTTCATCATCTGCAAATACTTGAGAAACTGCATCATGACCTACAACAACAATCACTGGAAAAGACTACAAAGCAAAAACTAAATCTGTCATCTTGAAATCAAGTACTCCTTTGTTCACATCTGCCCCTTGGTTGCATCTGTCATCTCCTACCTATATCTGCTTCCTTTCTTCTTGATAGATAGAATATAGTGCCATATCATTTTGCTCTCCATCCACAACTTGCTTCATTTTGACCTTAGGCTGCTTACCCATCAAGTTTGCAATCTCAACAAAAGCATTGTGTCTTCTTTCTTTATCTCTAACCAGTAGGACACCAAACATGGTTCCTTGATCAGTTTCCCTACCCTTCAGTAACCCCAAGTGTGAAATGCTTGCAATGAAAGTGTATAGCCTTCACCTTCATTGGGAAGGAGAAGAGATTGAGTTTTATTTACCTTTTTAATGCTATCAATGCTTAGGTGTGGAAGGGGCTTGGATTGACAATCAACCATACATCTCTTATCACTCAAACCTATAATATCCAATGCTGCTCTCTCCTCGTGGTTTGCACAATCAATAGACATTTCCCTTTCTTTGTTCATTTTAGTTTGCAAAATAGAAAATGGATCCTCTTGCTTGAAACTAAACCTCTCAATTTCATAATGTATAGGATTACCTTTCCCAAACTACCTAAGCAATACAAATATACATTGGGCTGTATCCTCATATCTCATCTGCCCATGTTGAATGTCTTCCATCACCTTGAAGGGTTTGTCTTCCCATCCTAGAAACCTTGCATGAGGACTAGTACCTTTTCTGGGAGAGTCATCCATTATCAAATTAACATGTTCTTGTAACAAGTCTTGAACCTCTAGTGGCAATTGATTAATCCTAGTTGTTGTCATAATAGTCCTAGATTTGTTCACCATTGTATCACCTACTTCTTCCTCTTTCATTAGCTTCAAAAAATCTTTTGTACCCATTGACATCACTCTAGACTCCACTTGTTTGTCTAGGCCTTCATCTTGCAATGGTGTGAGCGTAAATGAAATCCCATCCTTTTCTATCACATAACTATTTTTTTGCCCATCATGTTTAGCCTTTTTGTCATGCTGCCAGGGTCTTCCTAAGAGCAGATGACAAACATCCATTGGGATGATGTTAAACAAGATTTTATCTTTGTATCCTCCTATGTTAAATTCCACCCATGTTTGCTCATTAACTAGGACCTGTTGTCCCTTGTTCAGCTAAGAGACCTTGTAGGGAGTGAGATGTGGGAGTCTTTTCATTTTTAATTTTTCAACCATCTCTAAAGAAACCAAATTATCTGTGGAGCCAGAATCAACAACTTTACACACCTTACCTTGAGATTTACAAGTGGTTCTAAATAAGGATTTTCTTTGTGTAGGTTCCTTCATCACAAGAACTTTGAGTAATGTTCTTCTCAGCATCAGAGATTCACCTATTTCTGGAGTAGCATGCAGGGATGGAGAGTTAACACTCTCATTATCTTCCTCTTGCACCAACTGAGTTCTCCTTTCTCCACCATGTGAAGTTGAAGGTTGTTTATCCAGACACTTCCATACTTGATGGCAAAACTGATTGCATTGATAGAATTTGCCTGAGAATGTATTTTATCCTCTTCCCTAACCACCAAATCTACCCCTATTATTGGGTCTCCTTCCTCTAAAGCCACCTCTTGAATCGGCAACTTGTTCTTGGGTATTACTTGCCTCTCCTTGTTTCTCATATCACTGTCCTGAATTAACAAATGTACCTCTTCCTCTAGAACTCCTTCCTCTACCCATGCTTTTCTTCTCTTACCTTCTTTTCAATTTGTCTTCAGCTTTGATGGCCAATTGGTAACATTCTTCCACCGTTCTTGGAGTGGTGAGGCTCAATTCATCTTGAAGGTTGTACCTTAGACCATTAAGATATCTTGCCACTGTTTCACCATCATCTTCTACATGGCCTGCCCTTATGCTCAATTTGTAAAACTACTGAGTATAGGCACTTACATCCATCTCTTTTTGCTTGAGATTTTGAATCCTCTTAAACAATTGAATATTGTAATCAATAGGTAGGAACTTACCTTTGAGTTTAGCCACCATCCTATCCCAAGAAGTGATTCTGGACTTTCCCTTCTTCCTCCTTTCACTTTGTACATAATCCCACTAAAAGCAAAGCATGACCCTTCAATTTTATCTTGGCTAACTTCACTTTTTTATCATCTAGCACATCTTCATAGTCAAAATAGTTATCTAATGCTCATATCTAATCTAGGAGCTCTTCACTATCCATATTTCCTCCATACATGGGTAATTCCATCTTGATCTTATGCTCATCTCCCTTGACTATTTTCAAGAGCTTTCCCATGCTTAAGTCATCGGGATCCATCTCTTCCTTGGACCCTTGGGAACTTTCCTCTTCCCCTTCTTGATCACTCACATCTCCAGTGACCATACCTCTTTTCTAACTTGTTTCCAGGGCAGCAAGCCTCTCCCTCAACTCTCTCATCTCTTTCTCATCTCTAGCTTGTTTCTCCTTCAACTCAATCAATTCTCCAGCAATGGCATTCCCTTTTGGAGGCATCTTGTTCTTTCTTCAACAAAACCTCAGATCAGACCTATGCTCTAATACCAATTTGATGCATAGAAGGGGTGTTAAAAAACCACTAAACTAACTCAATAAATCCACCTCTAGAGTCTTGGACCTTCAAACAATGGGCATCCCTTCACAAACTGCCCCTATACCTAGTAACCCTTCAAAATTGGTTTTCCAAACATATCTTTTGGAAAAGGCCTCAAACCCAAAAACCAAATACCATTTAGGATACCCTTTATTCCACTTGACAACATATCAACATTTTAGGTGGGGTTACTTTGTAATACCAAGGTCTGTTTCTGACTGTCCCGCTTTGTACTAGGCCTAATTAGGCTTGTTTTACAAAGCAACTATATGATTTTCAAACACCAAACTACAAAACTCCCCTCTAAATCTCTCCTTAAATACCATGGGGTCTGAATCTACCAACTTTGTCAACTGGAACAATTCCCAAGTCACCCTTTTTACAAAATCCTACCTCTATCTACTCAACTAAGCCTAAAACATTGAAATATTAGGCTAGGGCTGCCTCAAACTCTACCCTATCTCCATCCCCTGCCTCTGCAAACACCAAAAACATAGAAATCACCCTATCTACCTCCATTCCACCCATTCTCAGACTTTTCCACCGGTGGAATGGGTAAAAAAACTCATTTTTCAATCAAACCAACCCTAAACTAGGGTTTCTGACTTTTTCAGAAAAATTGCTCTAAAGTACTCAAAACATGATGAAAATGAGTGAAACCAATTTCAAATGTTAGAGGATTTGACACTCCATCCATTCCAATGAAAATCAAATCATTTGCAGGAAGTATTGGGCCGTACAATTCACTATAGCAACAGAAAACACTAGAAAAACACAGAAAACAAAGTAGATTTGATTGTTTGATCTTCAAAAACATCTCCAGCCATCACCCATGAGTTGCTTCCAACAAAAAAAGGTATATACAATCACTCCCAACCATTTCTCATCATTTCCAACTATCTTTTGAACTACTTGACCGTTCAACTTCCTCTAAAAACACAAGAATGTCACTTTTTTGCAATCTAAACAACACCTTATGTCCTAAGATTCAATCTAGACTCTTACAAGCATAAAATGATCCATGAGGACCTTATTACATGAGAAAATCCAAAACAAAATGCCACTTTTACCTATTGGAGGCATGAAACTTGAGGGTGCCCTGCACCACATTGTCTGATATGATGTCTTCATACTCTGTTAGGAATTTAGTTATCTCCTCCAGTTGTGATTCTCCAGTTTTCTTCTTCAATGTTTCAGGCTTCTTAGGAATCAAAACATAACACATATTCTCATGTCTCAAACCATCCAAAAATTTTCTTCCATCTATCAAACAGATTCTAGCATTTCCACATACTTCACTCTTAGGATCATCTTCCAAAGGAATCAAAGTAATTATCTTTCCATTTGATGTTATAGTGTATGTATTCCTTCTCCCATCATGTATAGCTTTTCTATCATACTGCCAAGGTCTACCCAACAAAATATGACAAACATTTATAGGCATAATATCACACAAGACTTCATCATGATAAGATCCAATATGAAATTTCACCAAACATTGCTCAGTCACCAGTACCTTATGATCATTCTGAATCCATGCTATCTGATAAGGCCTAGGGTATTTCAATCTTTCCAACTTTAGCTTAGTCACCATCTCCTCTAAAACTAGGTTATCAGAACTACCATCATCAATTACAACTTTACAACATTTACGTCCTAATTTGTATCTGGTTTTGAACAAACTCTTCCTCTGCGGTGGTTCCTCATTATCTCTACTTGAAATAGTGATCTCCTCATCACAAGTGATTCTCCTTTCTCAAGTTTTCTAACTGAACTCGGTGAGCCAATAGGTTCTTCTTCCACATATGCATTTCTTTCACTGTTCTTTGTTCTGTTGCTTGTACTCCCTTGATTACACTCAAATGCTCTATGTCCTTCACTTCCACACTTGAAACATGTTCCTCTGAATGTTCTCCTATTAGGTCCTCTTCCTTCTCTTCTATATCCTTCACTCTGGTACAAATTAGGGTTTCCTCTATGGTAAAAATTTCTCTCATCTCTTTGGTGTACATTATTATCTTTGTCATCCTTCTTGAATGTGTTCTCTAGTCTATTCTGCTCTGCAAATGATCTTTCTCCTCTAAAAAATATTCTCCCTCTTTGAAATTTACCTCCTTTGACTCTCTATCTCTGATCGTGTCTCTTATTCAGCTTCTCTTCAACTTTCAGGGAAAATTGATATGCTTCTTCCAGTGTTGTCATCCTTACCAAACTCAGTTCTTCTTGAATGTTCAATCTTAGTCCTTTGATGTATCTAGCCACTTTATCCTTGATTGCTTCACTATGTCCTATCCTTATGATCATCTTATGAAATTCCTTAGTATACTCCTTCACAGATTTCTCCTTTTGTCTTAGGTTTTGCAATCTCTTCAACAGCTCCAACTCATGGTCAGTAGGTACAAACTGATTCTTCAATTTTTTCACCATCCTATCCCACTTTGTAATCTTTTCTTTTCCTCTTCTATTTCTATCCAATTGACCTTCCTTCCACCATATAGCAGCATGCCCTTTCAACTTTGTTTTTTCAAATTTCACCTTCTTCAGATCTTCAACTTCTTCATACTCAAAATAATCCTCCATGTTGTTTATCTAGTAAATCAACTCTTTAGGGTTCAAATTGCCAGTGTAATTTGGTACATCAACTCTAGGTCTTTTCTCAATCTTTGAAATAGCTTGCAACATCTTAACTTGTTATGATTCTTCTTCTTCATCACCTCCTAGGGTTTCGCCAATTTGATCAACAGATTGAAATTCCTCTTCATCATCACTTTCAACGTTAGGTCTCAATGTCAATCCTCTTCACCTATCTTCCTCGACAACATCTAATTGAATTTTCATTATTTTCATCATTTCCATCATCTCATCCATTCTTCCAACCATTATTCCAACAGAAGGGATTCTCCTCGATGACATCTTCCTAGGATCAAGTGTAAACTGCCTCAAGTTCAGAAAGTAACCTGCCTCAAATTCACCACAACAAGATCTTATGGAGTTCCTTCACCAACTTCTCTCAATTTGCTCCCAATGATTCAAACTCTTGCTCTGATACCACTTGGTGCAATCATGGTAGGAGGGTTCACAGAATGAATTATCTAGACCATGCAGCTAGAGTAAACATAATGGAAACAACTCTAAGATATGAAGCAAATGCATATTCAGTCATTCAGTATATCATAGAATTTGAATATAGATTGGCCGGCAACATGTGAGCTTACAAATTAGGGCTCATAGGCTTGATTACATAATAGCAGAATATACACAAGATATAGCTTTGAGGCTCCTTTGCACAAAATCTAAACTATAAACTTATCCTAATGATCATCACTATTGAATGCTACTTTCCTAAGGATATATATATATATATATATATAAACAACTCTAAGATATGAAGCAAATGCATATTCAGTCATTCAATATAACATAGAATTTGAATATAGATTGGTCGGCAACATGCGGGCTTACAAATTAGGGCTCATAGGCTTGATTACATATTAGAAGAATATACACAAGATATAGCTTTGAGGCTCCTTCACACAAAATCTAAACTATAAACTTATCCCAATGATCATCACTATCAAATGCTGCTTTCCTAAGGATATATATATATATATATATATATATATATATATATATATATATATATATATATATATATATATATATATATATATATATATATATGAGATTCCTCCGCGTCGGCCAAGGAAGATCACAAACTCCAAGGAAGAGCTGTAACATGTGTACACAGATAGGTCAGTCCTAAATGAATAAAACTCCTCCGCAGATGAATGGAATGATGTACAGATCTCAGGGATGGTCAGCCAAGAACCAAACAACATTGAATGATGTGTCATTAGGCTTCAAAGGTTTTGAAATGCTCCGCAGATCTTCTCCTTTAGCTAATTGTTTGAGATTGCTAGGATGCTCTGTTATGAGAAAACATTCGATCTTCTAATAGAGATATCTTTCCGGTAATCGATCCAAATGCTCTGAATTTTGGGTATGTTGTAGATGAATGAATCTAGATGTTAAATCTAGCTCCGCAAGGTCTGAGATGCAACTGCAGTAGAATGCAAACCAAAATATAGAAACTGCTACTAAATGAACTACCTAAACTAACCTGAAAATGAAAGGAAACAAGCTAAACTGCAAACAAACTGAAATGCAAATGTTTTTGGTTGATCCAAGATTGCTCTTGAACCAGGGATGCTCTTGCATCATGTTGTTAGAAATCATATGCCTGAATTTTTTCAAACTTCTGACCACTACTACAAAATGTTTCTCAACAAATGAATATCTTACTTCATAGTCTTGAAGAACTTAGCTAAAAAATGCAATGGGCTGCTCTAGTCCTTCTTCATTTTGCTGACACAAGATGGCTGAAATAGTATCAACACTCGAATGCATAAAGGATAAAATCCTTATCAAAATTTGGGTTTATGAGCGTTGGAGTTGCTGCAATGGCCTCCTTTATCTCCTCAAAACTCCTCTTTCCTTCTTTAGTCTAGCTGAAATTGATATTCTTCCTGAGCATAGAAGTTAATGGCTTCAAAAGAGCTACAATATTAGGAATAAATCTCCTTACAAAATTTATTCTACCTAGAAATCTTTGCAAGCCTTTCCTGTGAGCTCATAAAGGTAATGCCAAAATAGCAGAAATCCTTTTAGGATCTATTGAAATACAATGCTTAGAAATGATGTGCCCAAGTAGCTTGCCTTCATGGATAAAAAAAAAGCACTTTTTTGGATTAAGTGAAACCCCATATTCTCTACATCTCTCAAATATCTGTCTCAAATGAGCAATATAATCATCAACATTCTTGGAAAAATAAGTAATGTCATCTAGATAAACCATTACAAACTTATTCATCAAACCATGGAAAGCCATGTCCATAGCTCTTTGAAAAGTAGCTCCTGTGTTTGATAGTCCAAAAGGCATTTTCCTATAGGCCATGGTTCCCCACTTTGTAGTAAAGGTAGTTTTGAATTGATCCTCTTCTTTGATCAAGACTTGGTTATAACCTGAAAAACTATCTAACAAAGAGAATCTATCAGATCTGGATACCGCCTACAAAATTAGCTCCGTAGAGGGCAACGGGTAGTGATCTTTAAGAGAAGCTCTATTAAGGTGCTTGAAATCAACACAATGTCTGATTTCTCCATTTTGCTTTCTCACATGGACAAGATTAGACACCCATGAAGTATGCTTGATTGGAAAAATGATATTACTTTCAATGAGCTTGCCTAATTCAGCTTTCATAAGATGCCCCGGCTTTGGATTGAAAGGTCTTTGTTTCTATCTTATAGGTTTTGCCTTGGGTTCCATCTCTATAGTATGCTGAGCTAATTTAGGATCAAAACCCCTCAAATCATGGTACTCCCAAGCAAACCCATTAGCAAACTCTTGACAAAGTAAAACAAATGCATGTTTTTCCTCTAAAGTACATACCTTGCCAACCTTCAACAAATACCTTTGAAAATCTCAATTTATTCAGAATGCTCCTATTTGATGGATAAACCAGCTTTCTCTTTTCTGACTTGATCATCTAAACTAAAGATTGACTCAAGAGTTACCAAACATTTTGGCAACTTGTTGGTCTTAAGTTGAAGGATCTAATCTTCATACTGCTGAGACAACGTTTGCTAATTAGAAGCTGGAAATTTAGCTTCTTCAATCATGAAATTGATAATATGTTCATCACTATCAAATACCTACCAATAAATATTATTATTTGGCACAACAGACCTAACAACAACTTTCACATAATGATGAACAACAACATTTTTTTTTATCTCAGCTAGAATATCAAACTCGACTCCCATAGAAGCGAGTTTATCAGCTTGTTTATTATGAGCTCTTAGTATGGACAGCAAATTAAATGCATCAAATTCTTCAATCATCCCCCATACTCTATGTTTATATAGTTTTAATAAGTCATTTTTAGTTCCAAACACTTGAAGACACTTAACCTTTCGCTTTCTAGCCCATTCTAAGCCATGAACAAGGGCCTCATACTCAACAATGTTATTAGAATAGCTGAAAGCAAAACAAAAAGTTGAATATTACCTTTCACCACTTGGAGAAACTAGCATAGCACCTCCTCCAACACTACCTTTACTCTGTGAACCATCAAAATACAGCTTCCACAGTTCATTTTCTGGCTGCTCTTTTTGTTTTTACTGCTGATTTTCACCTTTTACAAGGTTAGGAATAGGCTGATTCTACTCGTGGATCATATAGATACCTAAACCAGCTTCTTCCATTTGCTTGTAAGGGTCATCTTCATGATTTTATGATGCCCATTCATCCAGAAATAGGTCTGTTATGCTCTCAATTGTGGTGTTTCTCTCATGAATAGCAGGTTGTTCCTCCTCACGATAGGTCAAATTAGCATTAGCAGCACTAGGGGTATAAGGCACAATGTGATATTTTTCCAGCAACTTGGATTTTATTGTGACCTTTGTACCATATCTGGTTCTAAAGAATAAATGTGACCAATCAGAGGATAAATATCCTCCTAACTTGGCTGTAAAATCTCTAGAAAGACACAATGCAAAATAAGTGGGAAGATCTATTATATACACTTCTTGTGGAATTGCAAAATTTGGACAAGCATGTAATGTAAGATTCAAATTTCTGATGACTCCCACTATATTGATGGCCATTCCATCTAATTGAACAACTCCTTTTGAGAGTGGTTAATATTTTAAACCGGTCTGGTCAACAATCTTCTTTGGCATCACTAAACTACTAGCCCCTGAAGCAATCATATAGTTGTGAATAAGATGATTTCCTATAATCAAAGTGACATAAAAGGGAGGTGGCTTGACCTCATGCTTTGGTTGTTCACTCCTTGGCTATAACTTATCCACTAGTTTCTCTTTTGGCTGATCAATTACAATATTCACCTTTGCTTGATCCTTACTTGGATCATGTGACAAAGTGAGATTTGATAATGCATTCTATAATAAATCTCTTTGGTCAGGAAGTGCTAAAGAATCCCACATCAAAAAATGGATATTAGATTTCCTCATGCGATCTAAAATATTGAAAGAAGGTGGATTTACCTTTTGCTATATTTTTGGAAGAATAGCCTCTCCTTGAACTTGTGGTTGTGTTTGAATTCTCTGTTGATCCTTGCTTGGAACAACTTGCTGCCTTGACAGAATATGGACTTGATCTAAAGGAATATGTCCAATACCTGGCTGCTGACTTAAAGAGGCTTGATTTCACATTAGGTTAGGCTGTAGTCCAATATCTACAACCCGTTTTATGGACCTTGTATTTGCTGCTATAGAATTATAAGACTGATTATGTCCTTGTCTTTAAGGCTGATTGACACTACAAAACTCTTCTCCCTACCATTTCATCAAAGCCACCTTATTTGACCATCCTCATTATTCATTTGTCTAAGACCTTGCTGATCAACAACATGATTCTACACCATAAGTGCCTGATTTAACACTTTGTTTGGACAAGATGATTGACTATGAGGCTAATTATAGGGGAAACACCACTTGTGGTCTTGAACCAAATTATTTAGCATGGGAACCATCTCTCTTGATGAACTTACAATATTGGGGTTATATGGCTGAAAAGGCCTTGGATTGTAATTCCTCCTTTGAGGATGAGGGTCAGATTGGTGTGAAGGCCTGTTTACTTGATATGGTGGTTGGTAGGTCTAGAATTTTGGCCTTGCTACTTCTTTATATTCACCAACTTATTGCTAAAATTCTATAATAGCCCTTTTATCTCCTGATGTTCCTGGGATGGAGTTGAAATATTATTCTTTTGAACTATAGATGGATAACTCAAGGTTGGTACAGAAGGTATAGTAGCTAAAGGTGGGATCAATAATAGAATTGATGGCTATATTTCAGGAAAGATAGGCATTGACAGCTTGAAGCTATTTTGCCAGCCTGAATCAGGCTATTTTTAGCTCTAATTGCAACTTCATAAGCAAGTGGTAGTGAAGTTCCATTCATTGATTGGATCATAATAGTAATGTCACTATTTAATTCTCTAAGAAAATATAGAAAATCATGTTCAGTTGTAGGCCTTACCGATGTAGGGATTCTATCCCATGTCCTTTGAAATCTGAAATTAAAATAAGCCATATGCTCTTGGGGAGCTCTCTTTATTGTGCTTAGCTGCTCCATTAGAGACAAGTTATCTGACTTATGTTTAAATTGTTTGTTCAAAGCATCTCCCAACAAGTCCCATGATGTAATAGAACCCATAGTTAAACCTGTAAACCATTGAAGAGCCCTTCCTTTCAGAGATGTACCCAGCAATCTCACCATGGCATTTTCTTATGTTATGTGATGTACTGCACACAACATGGCCACATCTTTTATATGCTCAATTGGAGTGGTCTGATCCTCACTTGTAAACAAAGGCAAGCCTCTCAAGGCAACTACAGGAATGTCACCATGTATTGCAAACAGCAGTGGGCTGCCAGTATTAAATGTAACAAAAAAGATATCTTCTTACCATTGGTGGAGCTTGAGCTATCTGTGGAGTCTGAATCTGAAGATCTATCACCAAGTTTCATTGATCAAATTGTGTAGTCCTTGGAGGAGCAGATCTGGTCCTTAGTGTTGGACTGGGTGCCCTTGTTGTTGTTCTACCCCTTCTCCTTGGAGGTGAAAGCTATAAATAATCAAAAGAAGAACAACTTGCTCTTGTCTGCACTCTTCTCATGTGCTAAATTCACTAGATCTACTTAAATTATTAGAGATTAGAGTCGCCAAGTATAATTTCTCACCTCAAAAGGTTAAAAATATTGCTGCATATACCAGGACAATAGTGAAAATCTTTGAATTCTTGACTGAAATGAATTTCAGTGTCCCATCGGGTGTGCCAAAAACTGTTGTCAAAGAGATTTCATTCGAATGCTAAGCTTGAAGACTCAATCTCGTGAAACATGGAAACATCTTCGAGCCTGTGGGTATGCTCATAGTGAAGATGAGTCTCCAAATTATGGGCTGGTTACCCTTCAGATCTCCTAAAAACTAATGGATTAATGGGAAAAGGGAAGAAAGACTGCTCTAAAAATGTAAATTTAACTCTAGGAGGTGATTCACCAAAATGATACTAAAGGGTAGCTTGATTCACAATTATTTCTTTAAGGATTTCTTTACACAGCTCAATGAATGGCAATCTGATCACATAAATAATTCAAAAGAAGGTGAAAAGATTTGTCTTTTGGGAGGAAAACTATGTTTCACAACCTAAAAGTTAAGATAAATACTAGCACAACCTGAGACCTATGATAATCAATTGTTTTTTGTGTACTTGCAGTGATGGATGAGACAAATTAAAGGTTTTGATGTTTAAAACACATTAATTTAATCAAAATCATTCATGATGGTGTATACAAAAATCTGAGAAGGTAAAATATTGATCTTTCAAGTAATAAAAAGAAAATACTACAAAAATTAACAAAAATATAACTTGTAAACCTATTGTTGTATATAAATCTGTCAAAAATGAGTTACAAAACTCTCTGCTTCTTTGCTATGTGCAAGAGAAAGCCAAAAATCAAGAACCGATGAAAAAACTGTTGGCAAGAGACACTATATGGATTCATGATTATTGTCATTGATGGAAACAAAGTTCATCCCACACATCCGCAGGACATGGTGTGTCTCTACCGGAAGTCAGAGTGAAGAATGTTGTGGTCCGGTAAACAAGAATAGAACATATGGCAAGGTCCGACAGACAGGTCCGGATCACTCAGAGGAAGTATCTTGGTAAAGTGCAGATTTGGGGAAGTAAAGAGTACTACCTTGAGTGATAGATTCCAAGGTTTTAGCCTCCAGTGATAGAAGAGGCAAAAGATATGAATACTTGAGTACCGAGTTCCTGAGTGACAGTGTGAACAGAGGAAGAACTGACTGACAGAACATCAGACTACTTTCCAGATGTGTTACTGATGGTGTTAAAGGTTATGAAGGCATGAATCATGTTTGGCCGACATGATTAATGATTTCTACAAGTATATGCTTGATCTGCATTACTTGATGTGTAAGGATTCAGCTGACAGAACAGAGTTTGTGAGAAGATTGACTATTCCGGGTGCCGACTAGAAAGATAATGAAATCACTTGTGCGGATATATATAGGAAGGGTTTAGTTGTGAGAAGTGTTGTGGTGACATGTGATATGCGAATAAAAGAAGAGCAGAGCAGAAGTAGTAAGGATGGTCCGGTATGTGAAAGGAAAGAAACATAAGAGAAGAGGAAAGATGAAGTGCAGCAGATCAGTGTACTGAGCCTAACCAGAACTGAACTCTAGCATATGTGGATGCTTCCAATCAGTTCAAGTATTGTATAACATTCTTTTGTAGACAGTGTGTCTCCTTGGAGGCAGTGTGCCTCCTTTGTGAGCAGTGTGCTCGGGCAGTGAGCCCTAATTGGCAAGTGCCATTTTGTAATTCCTTATTCTTCTAACAGAGAATAATCTTTGGGTTAATCACCCTGTGGTTTTCTCCCTTAACAGGGTTTCCATGTCAAAAATATTATGTCATGTGTATCTCCATCTCATGGTTATGTTTGCTTGTTTGAATTAATGCTACATTGATTAATAAGAAAGTTTAGAAAGAAGAAATAATTTGGATAACTAATTCACCCCCCCTCTCAGTTATCAACAATTGGTATCAGAGCTAAGTTCCTCCCAACAGAGCCTAACAGCTTGAGGAAGATTTGGGAGTCCAAATGGATGCATATGGTTTAAGGGAGCAACTCAAGACTACCCTTGAGGATCTTGACTAGTCAAACTCTGAAGTCAATGAATTAAAGGAAAGACTCAAACAGGCTGATGATTTCATGAGAGAACTAAAAGACAAATTAAGTCTCTCTATGAAAAAGAGAAAGGAGCTACTTCAGTAATTGGCAAGACAAGGTGAAGAAAGTAATGTAAATGAAGAGCTGACTAAGAAAACCAAGTTATGTGAAAAGTTATCAAAAGAAATCATTATGGTAAGACATGAAATGGAATCAGGAGTTATAAAGTTTACCCAAGAAGTTGAAGAGAAAAGAAAAACTAAAGATAATCTAAGACAATCCCTCAAGGAGAAATCAGAAGATTGCCACCAGATGGATAGAATTATCAGACATCTTGAATCTGATCTTGAAGATGCTAAAGATAATGAAGAAAAACATGAGGATCAAATTGTCTCTCTCAAAAGGGATCTTCAAATAGCAAATGAATATAAAGAGAAATTCAAGATAAGTTCTGCTCAACTTGAAGTTCTTCTTGAAAGTCAAAAGAAGGTAGATGACAAGTGTGGTTTGGGATATGAGAAAGGAGAAAGCTCCGGATCCGGTCAGAAGCATTTTGGATCAGAAAATCCAAGGAACAGGCCTAGAAGACCTCCAGTAAGACAGCCCAATGCTCAAATATATCCATCCTTCAATGGATACTGCCACAGCTGCAAACACTTTGGTCACAAAGCTAATCAGTGTAGAAAGAGAATGAATCAAACAAATTCATTCTTCTCCAGACAATGTTTTAACTGCAAAAGGTATGGTCACAAATATCATGAATGCAGAAATATGCAAATGAACAAATCATTCAATGGTAGATGCTTAACATGCAATAGAATAGGTCATATGGCTAATCAATGCAGATCAAGAGGATGTCAATCAAATATACAAGGAAATGTTGTTTTCCAAATCTGCAATAGATCCGGTCATATTGAAAAATTCTGTAGAAGCAAGAATCAGGAGAAAAGAGGTCTGGTATATCATAATCAGAATCAAGATAAGGGTAAACAAAGGCGAATGTGGATGAAGTTAGGAATGAGATGAACAAGATTTGGGTGAAGAAAAGTTTAGAGAATGTAGAGGTTGGATCCGCACCAGACTCTGGTGCTGATATTCCTTCCGGAAACTAAAAGGTGAGCTCTGGCTCAGGGGGAGACACAAAGAAAACCTTGTTCCCCCAGCTAGTTAAGTGATGCCTGAAATTGGCACATGAGAAGCTGCGGATCAAAGGGTTTCTAGAGAAACATGTAAAGAAGGTTAGGTAAAGATCTAAGAGATCCACAAGAAAATTTAAAAAGTTTAATTCCTTCAGAATTGGTCTGGTTAAGCAAGTCTTCCAGTAAAACAGGTTTCTCACAAGATTGGCCTGGTATGAATCCAAATTGATACAGCTTGATCTACGGATACATAAGATGATCATAATGACAAGTGGATATGATGATTCATCACTAACATCGATCACAAGGGAATCATAATGATCCGGATGAGTTTCTTCCTCCTTGAACAAGGAAAACCAGGCAAACCGGAATGAATTAGGTTGCGCATTTATTGCAGGGTGAAAATTAGGGCTTCTTGGAATAAAAGAGTTCATTTGTCTGTCATTTACACACTTGTACACTCACATGTGAAGAAGAAAGAAAAGGAGCTCTACAAACAACTTCTCCCAAAATATCAAGGCAACTCTTCATACAGCTCTATTCAGATTTCTTTGTGTGCCCTAACCTGCGTAAAAGGTATTTATCGTTCTTGATATCCTTCAGTAAGATTGTTTTATGATGGCTACTTTGAATATAGTAAAGATCTCTGATAGACCTCAGCCCTCATTTAAGAAACATCCATATAAATCCTTGGAGGTAGATCCCCTAGGTGCATTTTCCAGTGTTCTGCATGGTGTGTTGCACACCGAAGATATTAGGGTTTATATACATGCAAATGTTGAAGAGTTTGGGGAATTCAAACTAAGAGATATCTATCACAAACAATTGTTAGATGATTCATTTGAGCTCAAACCCCAATACATAGGCCTCTGGAACAAGCACTTTGCACAATACATACATTTCCCCTGTTTTACGGAGGATGAATGGGTTAGGTACATTCTAAGCAGAATACATGACAACTTCATGTGGTTGAATGGACCATTCAAGATCACTAAGGATGCCATCAGGGCAGTTACTAGATTACACTCATCTGGTGGGATTCCTGTTCTAAAATTTGTAAAGAACCAAACTGTGAGTGAGGCTACCGGTTCTAAGTTTGACAAAAGAGCAATGATAGTAGATGACATCACTGATCTGGATGTCAAGTTTGCTTCTATGATCATTGGATATAAGATATATCATTCTAGCAGAGAAAATTCTGTACCTGGAACTGCCATCTATATTGCTTATGAAATGTTAAGAAAGGATGCAGACTATGATCTTTGTCAGCTTCTCTTGAACCAACTCTTGGAGAATCTGTAGAAAATTAAGAAAGACAAAAAGAATTCATTCAAGTATGGTTGATTAATATTGGGCTTATTCTTTTACTTTATGAATGAGCTTCCCAGATCTAATGGCTGGGTATGGGAGAATGATAGACTGGAAGCTATCCAAATCAGAGATCATCTACATGGACTTGGTGACAACAAAGCACAAAATACAGCTCTGTGGGGATACTTCAAGAACTTTCATAGCATGATGCAAGCAAGAGAAAGGATTCCTCAGTCTCTTGTTGAAAAATACAAAGACACAGTTTGCTTTATGGTAGAGACTGATCAGTGCCTAATGGAGGTAGTAGAACCAAGAACTATATGGATCATGCCCATGGGGTATGAAGTCGATGAACAGATTGTGGAGCTGCATGTTCAACACATGTTGAGTCAGCCTAAAGATCCAAAGGCAGAAAGGTTTGGAACCTTTGAGGAGCTGAGTGTAAAGATCCATGTGGAACTCAGAGAACCAGAGATGAAAAGAAAGGTGAGAAAAGAAGTAGAACATATTGCACAAGGCCTTGGGATCTCGAAGGAGGCACTTGATGCCAACCAGGAAAAGAGACAAAAAGCTGATGAAGAGAAGAAAGAGGTAGAAAAAGGAAGCAAGAAAAGTGATCTGGTAGAAACCTCAACCTAGACCAGATCATCAAAAAGATCTGCACCTGTCACAGCCAAAAGCTCAAAACCAGAAGTCTAGGCATCCGTTAAAAGAGAGAAAAGATCAAAGACAAAAGCCACAAGGGCTTATGCAAGTCAAAAGGATGAAGAGGAAACCGAATCAGATGAGGAGATCAGGAAACTAAAGAAGAAGAAGAAATCATCCGATCAAGGAGAAGAAGAGAAGGAAGAGGAATTTTTTGAAAAACCTACTCTCTCCTTAGATGATGTAGTAAAAGCAGTCACTGTGGATGGCAACCTACAACCCTTAACAGAATTCTATGATTATTTTAATGAAGCCAAAAAAAAGATTCTGGAAGCCATAGTTAAGTTTTTGAACATTTACAATAAAGCTTTTATTGAAATTATCTCTCTAATTCCTAAGAGTCTAGAGAAGGAGTTGGAAATGAGAAAGACCAATGCCATGGCAAAAGACCTTGAGATCCGGGAATAGATAGTTATCCAGTTATATCCTTCAATTGATCCCAAGACAATGAACATGGTATTCAAAGACTGCAAGGATGAATTCAGGAGCAAAGCAAGGATGAATTAGCTTATGCTTGGTGAGACCGACAAGGTAGACAAGGACACTGAAGAGATTCTCCAGAAAACCTTCAAAAGATTTAATCTTCCTATCATAGAGGACTTGGGTATTGATCCCTTCACTACAAATGTTGCAGAAGAAACTCTTGAGAAAATGTCAGAAGAGGTGGGCCCCGAATAGACTAACATTTCCCCTCCGGTTTCCCCTGCAGTCTCCAGATCTAAAGGAGAAGAAAAATCATAGGAGAAAGAAGCAGAGGTGAAGGAAAAAGAAGATGACAGTGCTAAGGTTGTAGAAGGAGAGAAGACTTCAGCAGAGAAAACCACAACTGCTAGTAGTGAAGGAGAGAAAACTTCTAAGGACAGCTCCAAGGTTGCAGAAGAGAAGAAACATCTATCTCTAGCAAGAGACACTGCACAAACTGTTCAAGAATTCTTGACAAAAGCCACTATAGAAATTGATGAACCGGACCTACTAAAAGGACCATTAGATTTTGACTCTTTGTCACCGGTGCAAACAATGAAAATAGCCTCATTTGCAAATGAGAAAGTCAAAGAGAAACTACTAAAATCTCACATGGAAGACTGTGAGCTTATGGAGGTAGCATCCGGAGTGCTATAAAAGATCATGCCATCTTTTCAGAAGGATCCCACAGCCTCCTCTTCCGGTAATCTCAAAACCTTAGTCAACAGTGTTAGTACACATTTTGATTCTCTAGAAAAATCAGCTAAAGAAAAGGTCCGGAAGGAGTTTTTGGATAAAACGTTCTCCGAGGTACAGGGTTTGATCATTAATGATAGAAGAAACATGAACATTGGGTTAAAGAGCTTAGAAAATGCTCTTAAGGATGGCGGTGAAATATACAAATTTTGTATCTCCTGGTCCAAGGTAACAGTGGAAATTGAGAAGAAAATAAAAGAGCAAGAGGACAAACTACTAAGCTTGTCTCAAAGTTTTGATCCTCTTTCATCCTCCATAATAAATCAAGAATGTCAGATTATTGCAATCACAAATGCAATAAAGAATTTTGAGAAGGAAAGAAAGAACATAATTAACCGGATGAGTGAACTTAGAAGGATTATTATCCCTAAGTTAGAGGCCATGCATGAGGCCATAAGTGAAGCTCAAATCATAGCCCAGACAAATGATCCGACAGATCTAAAAAGGGCAGATGCATTTGCATTCCTGTTGAGTGGGCATATCTCAATTTTGGACAGGATGAAGCAGAGTTGGGCGATAGAAGTTGTATAGTTGAAGAACACTTTTGCAGACATACTTAAGTATATGTAAGTACAACTTGTATATATATACTTATGCGGCTAAGTATAGTAATTTTTTTTAAAATTTTGGTGTGCGGACCCTACCCTTTGCCATTGATGTCAAAGGGGGAGTGAAGAGTAGTGAAAAATGAGGAATCCAACTAAGGGGGAGCTCCAGAAAATATATATAAAGACAGAGTATCAGCTAAGGGGGAGCCTAGTGTAAACACTTAGTCATTTTTCACTAAGGGTTGCCATTAATGCCAAAGGGGGAGATTGTTGGCAAGAGACACTATATGGATTCGTGATTGTTGTCATTGATGGCAACAAAGTTCATCCCACACATCCGCAGGACATGGTGTGTCTCTACCGGAAGTCAGAGTGAAGAATGTTGTGGTCCGGTAAACAAGAACAGAGCATATGGCAAGGTCTGACAGATAGGTCTGGATCTCTTAGAGGAAGTATCTTGGTAAAGTGCAGATTTGGGGAAGTAAAGAGTACTACCTTGAGTGATAGATTCCAAGGTTTTAGCCTCCGGTGATAGATGAGGTAAAAGATATGAATACTTGAGTACCGGGTTCCTGAGTGACAGTGTGAATAGAGGAAGAACTAACTGACAGAACATCAGACTACTTTCCGGATGTGTTACTGATGGTGTTAAATGTTATGAAGGCATGAATCATGTTTGGTCGACATGATTAATGATTTCTACAAGTATATGCTTGATCTGCATTACTTGATGTGTAAGGATTCAGCCAACAGAACAAAGTTTGTGAGAAGATTGACTGTTCCGGGTGCCGACTAGAAAGATAATGAAATCACTTGTGCGGATATATATATATATATATATAGGATGGATTTAGTTGTGAGAAGTGTTGTGGTGACATGTGATATGCGAATAAAAGTAGAGTAGAGTAGAAGCAGTAAGGAAGGTCCGGTATGTGAAAGGAAAGAAGCATAAGAGAAGAGGAAAGATGAAGTGCAGCAGATCAGTGTACTGAGCCTAACCGAAATTGAACTCCAGCATATGTGGATGCTTCCAATCAGTTCAAGTATTGTATAACATTCTTTTGTAGACAGTGTATCTCCTTGTAGGCAGTGTGCCTCCTTTGTGAGCAGTGTGCTTGGGCAGTGAGCCCTAATTGGCAAGTGCCATTTTGTAATTCCTTATTCTTCTAACAGAGAATAATCTTTGGGTTAATCACCCCGTGGTTTTCTCCCTTAACAGGGTTTCCACGTCAAAAATATTGTGTCATGTGTATCTCCATCTCATGGTTATGTTTGCTTGTTTGAATTTTTGCTACATTGATTAATAAGAAAGTTTAGAAAGAAGAAATAATTTGGATAACTGATTCACCCCCCTCTCAGTTATCAACAAAAACTAAGTCTTTTTCCCTCTCATACATCAAAAGGGACTCCAAACAATCAAGAGCAGTCAATTGTAGTTAACTGCACTCAAAAAATATCTCTTCCAAAGTGATCCATGAGCAAAATAGAAAATACCTAAAAACAAGGGTCTCAACTGCTCCAAAACAAGCTAAAATAGCTCCAAACTGTCCCTCTCAATCTGTTTGACCAAGAAGAACTTCAAAATCATCTCAATTTGACCATAAGTCAAGGAAATCCCCTCCATAGTTAAATGATTGCTAACTCAACTCATAAATTTCTTTTACTTCCTTGCATGGATTTGGGGTAATTATTAGCTTATTTTAACAAATATTAAGGTAAATAAAAGATTATTTAACCTTCATATGTGCTATAATAACTAATGACTTATACATTTATTGTAACAAATATTAAGGTAAAATCATTTCTTATTTACCTTGATAAATGTTAACACACACTCCTAATTTTCATGAAGTCATGCAAGGAATAAAAGGAATATGTTACACACTTAAAGCTACATGTTGATATGTTCATCACAAAATCACATGTTTGTCCTCCACTATCTCCTGTAGCATCATCACTATGTTTGACATCAAAACTATTTTGTCCTTCATCATAAATGAAATTTTCAAACACAAAGCAAAAATATACCCTTATGGCTCCCATGGCAAATCACATGCCTTTGTCATCATGCATCTTCATATCCATCCTCTTTTTTGACTTCCAAGTCAAACATGTACTTCTGAAAATAAAATATATTGAACTCATTATATAAAGATTCTCTTATGTCTCCCATTTGCCATCCTTCCCTTCTTCACCACCTTCGACCCTTGCAATGATTTTAAGTTTTGACGTAAGGCTTATAAAAAGCCTTCACTTTTGGGAAACACATCAAGATTTACCTTATTCTTCATGGGCTCCTTGGGAATCATTGCTAGGTTTGATGACATATAATGTTGTGACCCCATGGAATTTGTTTTTGTAATGGTTTTCAATAAAACAAAAGTCAAAGCCCATGACTCGGGCTAGGGAAACTCAGCAAAATGGAAAAATCAACCCTAAAAATCTTATTCATTTGTCTTTTGTCTTCCTTGAGCTTCACTCTACCACACCAACATGTTTAGGGTTTGAAGCTTTCTTGTGCTGTTTTGATGGGTTCTAAAGCTTATCTGATCATGGATCTCACCCATTCTATCATTTTGTGACTCCTGTAAGTGATTCTAGAATTGTAACATGAAATCATTTCTATTTGAGGTATTGGTATGCTTCTTCATTGGGTGAAAATATACATATTTTCCTTCATTTTCTATGGAAGAAATGCTTGAAACTGCTGGAATTTGTGCTTCTTTGTGATTCATCTTCTCTGTCTGTGACTTGAACTAGGAAATGCTTCTTTATTTACCTTGAAAGCTTTGTCAGTGGAAGAAATGATGAAGCAAAGCTCTGGTTTTTCTTTGTTTTTGCTAGGGTTTGAAAAGGAATAAACCCTCTCTTCCTGGCTTTCTTTACCATTTTGATCTCAAGAAAAACAATGCCCTTATATCTACCTGCGTGGGCACCCTGCTGCTCTTTATTTTTCTTCAGACAAAATATTTTGTGTCATACAAGGTGCCATAGCAGTCCATGAGACCACATTTCTTTGAGGCATTTTAACAAGTAGTTCACGTGCCTTGCATATGCTTCAACATTTTATATATATGTCCTCCAACGTACCCAAAAATAATATATGACAAAAATCCCATTTAATTATTCTTTGAGAATGTTTGTATCTTGCTACAAATCACCCATTTAGGCATGAGCTGAGAGGAACCTGGCAAAGGTTAAAGGATCTGGTTTTACATCTACCAGAATGCATTTTCTTGAATACTATATTTGATTGATTTTAGAAGAAATATTAAATTTCTTCTCTCCAATTCCTGCCTCCAAGCTATTTTATCTGGAAGCAAGACTTCTGATAATGACTGAAAATCTTAAAAACTGTTTGTAACAGTTTCCCACTTATATGTTACAACTGGCTCTAGTGAATGACCCTTTTTGGCTTGGTTTTTAACCTCAATTTATCGAGTCTCCCTATATAGCTGACATCCAATAATGCAATCTCCATCATACTAGTATGACATTCCATGTGAATCTCCACCCGTAAGCAACTTACTGAATGCAGAATGTGGGATGCTTATGTTTTAGAGAATCATCAAAACACTTTCAGACATTACCTTGATCTAGGCAAATTTCACATAGTGCCTTCTCAATCAACCAGGTAGGTCCCAGAATCTATCTATTTACATGCTTCAATCTCTTACTCATGGCATGCAACAATTTCATACTACCATTTCAATGGTGTATTGATTGATGTCCTCCACTTTGCTTTGACTATCTCACTACCTCGTGACAACATTGTCACTGCTTGTACTCACTCATGCATTTGGAGTATGTGAGTTTTATTTCATAACAACATAATGACTGCATCCTTGTACAAGCCTACACTACTCATGCATAACAACATTCTCCTTGTATCACTCTTTGTCTTCAAACTCTGCATGATTCATACACTATCATAATGTTGTTGAGTGTTTTATTTTCTTTCAATGTCTAAAACTTTCTCTTTTTCTAGTGGCTTCCTCATACTTTGTTGTTTGATAGGCTTTCATCTGCTCTAGGGTCATCCCACAATAATGGGTTACACTTTTTGGCTAAACTTGACATTGAAATCAACATTTTGAACAAAATCTTCACTTTCTGACACCTATAGCTGCTAGACCATTAGGAATTTGAAGATGATGTGAACTAGTGATTTGTGATATTTTGTCTATGGATCCTAAATATATATTTAAAAAAAAAATTGGAGTTAAATTGTAAAATTTTTTGTGTCTCCTTCAATAACTAGTTTTTAAATGTAAACAATAATTTTTTTAAGTGATGTGTATTATGTAGCACATAACATTTTTTCTACAAAGGATAAAATTCTGATTCTTTTGAATTTAGACTGGTAACACAGATATATAGGGCATGCATTTGGTTTCATAATGTTTTGTTGAATATATTTTTTTAAATTAAGTTTTAAAGTCAAACTAATTATAATTTAGACATAGGTATATTCCGTAAAACATAACGTTTTCTGTATGTATCGAAATTCAATTTTACTTTTTTTGTTGAAACAAGGACATCAATACCTAGGGCATAGATATTTTTCAGAATTTTTTTTCACTAATTTGCTAATTTTCCATGTGTGTAGAATAGAGAACTTGATGTTCGGTGAAAAACCTACATTCATAAGAAATAAAAAATAGATATAATAATCAAATTAAATATGTTTAAAATTATACTTTTTGGGAAGATTATAATAAGGACTACATATTTACAAAACATAAATTTTAAATGAATTCATTTGATCCCCCAAAAGGTATATCAAAAGTGGTTTTTTATCAGCATTTTGATAGGTGTAGAGGAGACTCCATTATAAGTATGATTTAAAACTAGCGGGGTTCTATCCAAGGGGGTTTGAATCTAAGGGGTTTGATCAAACCCTCTTCAGTTAAAATCCTTTAAATGGAACCTTTCAAGGCTTATATCATTATATTTTCTAAAAATATGTGATTTCAACAAAAAATAGGATGTCCCAAAAAGTGTAACCCATTATTGTGGCAGCACCCTCTATTGGCATCCACTGTTCAAATCTTCTTGTAGACTGTGACTGTCCCTCTGCCTTTTGATACCCTTTATGAATGACCCTTCTCATTGACAGTCCCTTCTAGATGACAGTCCCACTTTGATATGTTGACTACCTTGAGGATTTGGTTTCTCCCTCATGTATTTTTATGCACCATTTAGCATTGTCACTACATTCTATTTCATGGAAAAGATTGTCATCTTTACTTACAAGGATTGTCCATTCAAGGCACAAACTGTCACCTTATGAATGGATTGTACTTTATAAATGGACTATACTTTTCAATGTATGTACTACATTCAATTATCAATGTTATGTTGTCTCTCCAATATGATTGTGACTAGATGCATGATATGACCTGAGACATTATGGCAGTAACAACATTTATGATATGCAATCTTAGAATGAACTATGCATGGCTAGGACAACATTGATTATGGTGACAATACCTCATATTAATGCTTTAAATGATATGACAACATTGAACCATGATGTGACACTAATAAATGCTATATGACAACACTATACAATGATGTGATCAATAAATGCTATATGATAGTGATGTTAAATAGTGACAGTATGAAAACTTGTATATGAATAGTACTCCCTAGTGAGAAATGAATGCACCATTACTTTGTTTTGTAGCTTCTCATGCTTCTGAATGAACTCATTGCTCATTATTGTACCTTATTGTACTGCTTCCTTTAACATTGGCTACCTTTTTCCTATGGATGTATCTCTGTGAAGAGAATAAGGTCAGCAAAAAATGATATTCTCATAGGAAAAGGCAGCCAATGTCAAAGGAAAGTGCCAATGGGGTTCCTCACAAGGGCTAATATGACATTGTTTAATTATGACATATCTCTGTTTAATGGGACAGCATGTTGGCCTCAACCCTTGTTGGAGCCACATTTTCTCCATATACTGTAATTTTCATATGTTATCAAATCGACCTGTTCCTGCACATTCAACAAACATGTTAGATATAAAACATAAGGATGCAACCTCTCTTTGATTTGTACTACATGATGCTTCTCTTTTTTTGATTTATTCTTCGATTTGATATTTGCATCTCTTGTTCAGTTATTCATTCTGCTTTTGCTGATCAATTATCGAATAGCAAGTGTTTTCTTGATTAGATATGAATGGAATTAAGGATAGAACCCCAAGCTCTAACACTAGTTTTTCTTCACCCCTTGCAGGTTCTTCTCTTGGAGTTGCATTTGGACAACTTGAGATGCTGATGTGACCTCCAACAATGGGATTCGTCATTCACCAGGCAATGACGGGTCCCATTCTTAATTTCATGCATTTCCTTTTCTTGTATTCTACTTGCTACTTTATATCTTATTAGATACAGTTACTCCCACCGCTTGTGTGGGACTATATAAACATCTCTTTTTTTAATACATCAACTATTTCATATCATGTAATGATTTATGTGCAATTTCTTTTATGAATCACTTACATAACATGAAATAACTAAAAACCATTTGAAACATATGTTTATAATTAGGAAGAATTGACAAGTTTATCAGTACCTCTTTTCTGAACTGCATTGATTTGCATTGAATGAAATGCAATAACATATTTGAAACATAATATGTAAAGATTAGTTTAACTTTAACCACCTATTATCCCTTGAATGTATGTTGCCTTGCTGCTTCATCTTCACTTACCCAGATGGTGTAATAGCCCAATTTGAGTTGTTACATGATCCTGATAAGTGATCATGTAATATTTTTTTACCAAGATAGTAGATATTGACTGGATGACCTTATGCATGAAAGTTTTTTCCCCTACCCCCTTTTAACAATTGTTGTTAAAGCCTCACTAAATTGAACTGCAAGAAAAATTTAGTAACAGTTAATTTTCCCTCTTCCTAGCACAATTATTTAATTAATCCATTCTTTTTTCTAGAAATATTAATTATATAATTCATAATTATTTAATTAATTAAAGCATATTCCAACATTAAATAAATAAATCAAATACTTATTTAATAAATAAATCTAAATCACATCTTCTTGATTTCTTTCCATTTCTAACTCATGTGTATCTAATTAATTAAATTAATTAGATAATCTTATCAATTATTTTCTCATATCTAAATCATATCTTCTTCTTGATTTCTTTCCATTTATAACTCATGTGTATCTAATTAATTAAATTAATTAGATAATCTTATCAATTATCCTCTCATATATCATCTTATTTTCTTCTTGTTTTATTTCCTTTTAAATCAAAAATCAAATCCTTATCTCTTCATCATAAAAAATCTATAAATCTAGCCTCAACCAAGCCATTATCAACACACAAGAAAATAATGTAATGCTGCATGTTTCTAGAGAAATCAACATATCTCTATCTATCAAAATCATTGAGCATAGCCATTAAGGTAGTGGGGGCAACTTCAATCCACTCTATCAGAGGATAAAGGAAAGTGTAAGGCGAAGGTATAGCATGTTTATTATTTGTCTTCTTTCTATTTACGTTTCATTTTTCTTGTCTTCATTTTGGCATGCCCGGTGAGACCCCATCCCTTGATCTATCTTGATTTTTACATGCTTTGTTAGTTTTTTCATTGTAGGTTTATGTTCTTTTTGTGGAAAATTTGAGAGTACATTTTCACAGAGAGCCTTCCAACACAAAACAAACCTCATGGTTGCATCCAGAAGGGCCAAGAGATGAAGAAAAACATATAATTTGACCCTTTTTGGTGTAGGTCAAATTTGAGCAAATGTTTGTAGGGTGATGAACAATGTTTCTGGTGGTGAACAGTGCTTTTCGACAGTGAGCAGTGCTTTTCAGTGGTGAATAGTGCATCCAACAATGAACATTGTTTCTAGTGGTGAACAGTCTTTCTGGCAATGTATAGAGTTTCCAATGGTGAATAGTGTTCTCAGGGTGTGAACAGTGTTTCCAGGCTATGAATAGTGTTTTTAAGGCTTAAAATAGTTTTCTTTTTAAAAATGCGATAAATTTTGCATGTATCATGTCAAATTTTTTAGTTTTTATAGGCATCAAAAATCTAATTCATCCAACTCCATAGTGGTACAGACCTCATCAGAAGATTCAACACAGAATATCAAGTATAATTAGTCAAAGTCAACCTTTATTTTCAAACTTCATTTGCTCATAACTTTTGCAAAATTTAACAAAATTACATGGATTAATTTTTAAAGTTCTTAGAATTTTGTGTAGAATCTTTTCATCTAATCTATTCTACTATATCAGTCCATTATTTTCCAATTTTGCAAAATTTAACAATTTTTCAAAATTTAACAATTTTTCAAAATTTAACAATTTTTCAAAATTTAACAATTTTTTTTTGAAAGTTCTTAGAATTTTATATAGAATCTTTTCACCTAATCCATTCAACTATATCAGTCCATTATTTTCTAATTTTTCTAGAATTTCATTAGTTTGGTCTAACTCTTGTTTTGTAGCTTTTTCACTTGTGTAAGATCAAATCATAGAAGTTGCTAATAAGTTGCTACAGATTCACATGTCCAAGACATATTTTTATCACTAATCTAAGCACTTAGTCTAATCTAGGGGGATATTAATTGAATAATTTATTTGTTTTTCCTTGGATTTTGAAAAGGGTGTATGTTGTCTCCTCACACCATTTTGTGATCTTGGAGATCAAAAACCCCTTCATTATCCTTGTGTTCATTTGTTCAATCTTAGGAACATTATCTCACATATGCTCTCTCCTTATGCTTCATGCGATCTTTAGGATCAAAAGTGAATAATGTTCCTTCCCTTTAGGAGGCCTACTAGGGGATTTCATCACCCATAGGGATTACCTCAACCACACATTTTGGTGGGGTATTTCAAAGAGGGGAGAGCAAAAGTTGTACGTCAATCTACTCACGTAGTTAATTGGCACAGTCTTGGGGCCTTGGGTGATTTCAGATACAAGGTGAAGTGCCATTCTCTTAATCCCTTATATTGCATGCCTTCAACATACTAGTGTTCATAGACTTGTGCCCCTCATACCTGTTGTGATGTTCACAACACGCCCCATTTTACTCCTTAGCAAAATGGGGACCCCTGCTGTGGCTTTGCTTTTTGCTTCTGTTTTATGGGTCTATCCTTGGTGGTAAAGGAAAAGAGAGTGAAATTTGCAAACTTTGATAAAATTAGTGAGAAAATGCATTTAGAGTGCCAGTGCATGTTATGGTTGGATTCCTTGTCAAAAATGAGCTAGGGTTGTTTTTTGAACCGTCTTAAAATTTGCCATATTTTGCAAGTTATGCCCATTTTGGTAAAAATGCACTGCAGGGGTTTAAATAGTTCAAAGTTTCAAATGTTTCATCAAAATGTTCCTAAGTGTTTCAGACTCGCTGCAGTTTCAAAGAGTTTCAGAGTCACGTGGAAGGAGACAAGTGTCACCTTCCACAATAGCCCCTTTAAAATTTAAAAATCCGCGGGTCCCCTTAAAGTTTCTTAACAGTTTCCAGATTGTGCGGAAGACGCCACGTGGCGCCTTTCACCATAGTCTCCAAAGGTTTTTGAAAGTTTCTAAATAGTTTCAAGTGTTGCACAGAAGACACCACGTGGTGCCTTCCGCGATACTTTCTAAAAGTTTCAACAGCCGCGGGAAGTCCCATATGTTTCAAGCAAACAACGCAGAGCATGCCATGTGTCACTCTTCGTCGGGCCCCTTAAAGTTTCTAAAGTGTTGCGAAGCTTGCACGGAAGACGCCATGTGGCGCCTTCTGCGAAAGTTTCTAAAAGGTTTCAACAGTTTCATTGCCCCTTGCAAGCTTTGTGGAGTGTGACAAGTGTCACTCTCTGCAAGACCCTCAATAGTTTCAAACATGTTTCAAGAGCCCCGCGGAGTGTGACAAGTGTCACTCTCCGCAGACTCAGCATAGTTTTAAAAAAGTTTCCAAGGCCCCGTGAAGTGTCACACTCCGAAGTATGACCCACCCTGCCCCTTAAAGTCTCAGCGGCGATGCGGAAGATACCACGTGGCACCTTCCGCCAACAATTTCAAAAAAGTGCTCTGATAGTTTCTAAGAGTTGCAACGGATGCGCGGAAAGTGACAAGTGTCACTTTCCACAAGAGTTTCAAATGGTTTCGGGAGAGCTTCTGCTTGCTCTCGGTGGCCCCTAACAGACACGCAGAAGGCGACACGTGTCTTCTTCCGCGTGTATCTAAAGTTTTTGTAGGTTTTAGGGTAGTTTCTAGGAAGCACGGGTGGCAACAAGTGTCGCCTTCCGCACCAAGCAACAGTTTCATAAGCCCCTCGCGCGAAACGCGCCGCGTGTCACTCTTTGAGGGCACCATTTCTTTAAAAGGAAAATAAAGGGCCATTTTTTGGCCAGACACAGGAGGTCGGTAGGAAATCTTCAAGGCCTGCCGATGAGGTTTTTTGGCACCGATAGGCGGGAAACATTTTGCGATAGGATTTTTAGGGTTTTTCGACACACTTTGACCCTGCGTTTGCATCGTTTCTGGTCTGCAATGGTTGACCCGGTAAGTTTTTTGACACAGTATGCACGGTATGTTTTTTGCAGATTTTGACCTGATAGTCGCGATTTTTGCTCAGCCCCACTTGGATCTAACAAGTGTTTCGAAGGTAGTTATTTAGTAATCAATGGTACTTATTGCTGGTCTATTTTTGCAGGTTTGCCGCTAAGGAGAAGCTGAAACTTAATGGCGATGACGTCCTAGGAGGAGAATAAGATTTCAGAAGCAAATAGAAGATAAGGATGAAGTGCAGAAAGTCAAGGGACATCAATGAGAAGACCCAAGTGCAGATAAAACGTAATGACAAGTAGGTTGCAGAATTTACTTCTGAGCTACTAGGGTTTCAGAAAGAGGCATATTTTCGCCCAGATTTGACACATATTTAGAGATATTTTTGGGAAATGGTTATGCACCATTTAATGCTGTAACCTAGGGTTTGAACCATTGCTTAACCATTAGGGTTTTGGGCTGTATTGAGGACAATCAAAAAGTCTATATATTGTGCCTTAATACATTGTAATACTTACACAGGGATTTTTAGGAACACACAGCAAGTTAGCTTAGTTTAGATTAGAAGTAGACGAAGGAGGTCGCCTGTTGTCTATAGTAAGGAGTGCGTGGAACATCTGGCTTCCTTATTGTATCTGTAAAGCTTGTAAGTTCTCTGTACTTTGATCAATGAAACTAAGAGTCATTCCAACATTGTAAATCATGTATGACTGTTTGTTTCTAATACAATAGAATCTGGAGTTCTGCATCTATCTTCTGAGTGTTCTCCTGCTCTTCTTTGTGTTTTGAAATATTTTCTGTGAGAGCTTGCAATTTTAAATGTATGTTTGTGAAAATGCTCAGAACTTACATTTAAGGTTTTTACTGTGGATTTGATCAAATTGCTATATGATTTATATAGTGCATAATAGAACAATTAGATCCTTTAGTAGAGTAAACAAGGTTTAGATTAGATCTTTCTAACTTTTCCCAACCCATTTGAAATATTTAGCTTAAAACGTAGAGATTTGACAGAAATTTATCTCATATTTGAAGAAGCATGAACAACAGAGTTAAAAGTAGACAAGTTTTCATAAATATATAAAGAGGAAGGCTGCAATAATTCAAGACAACCATCTAAAGCTTTTGCAGCACAGTAACACTTTTATGCAAAGGAATAAAAAAGTATTGACATATCTCATGATCTTTTTGCATAGTTTGAGTCCAGTAAACCACAAAGAAACCCTAAACTACGTAAGGCCCCTTGAACATTACAGCTTCACATTGACCAACTGAATTTGACCAATAGGACCATTGTAGACTTGGGATTAGGTGAATCTTAAATGATTCCTTCTTATCTTTCAAGTATAGTTTTAGTTCATTATATGTGAATTTTAACTTATTGTTATGATTGCATCAAAACAATCACCAACAATACCTTGTGTATATTGGGGACTCCCTTAGAAAACTTGTACATCCAAGCTTAAGACCTTTCCGCCAACTTCTAGTATGGTGTAAGGTTCATCTAATCAAGCCCAAAGTTACTCACCATGTTCCTAATAGATGGGATATAGAATTCTTCTCTAGGTAAGGTGGAAAATCCTCCAAGGGAAAGGGATACTTACTACAATGCCTTTATCCCTAGCTATTCCCCTAAAAGGTGTTCCTAGTCAGGTAGGAACATTGAGAGGAATTAAGCGTGGACCTACACTACAAAGACAATCCCACTTGAATAATCTAGGGTGTTGTTGTGTATTGTGTGTGATCATTTGTATAATCCCAATCCCAAATTCAAATCTTTTGCAAAAACTATGTATATGTGTGTGAACCTTATTGTTTACAAATTTGCCAAAGTCAAGCTTTAAACCATTCCCAATCACCTTTTTTTTTCATCCTTCTAATCCAGTCCACTTCATCCCTTGTTATTTACCTTTCATTTTTCTTGTTTTAAACAAGTACAGGAAAAAGGAAACTATAGAAAGAAAAGATTGAAGTTGTAGATAATTAGAGAGAGATCACAAATAGTCAAGATTTTTGAAGATCAAATAAAACACTATAGTAAAAGAAATATAACCACCAAAGACAAAACATGTTTGCAAAACAAATAGGCAAGGAGGAAGTCCTGAAGAAAAGCACAACCAATTAGGAAGGTTTGATCCCTATGGAATAAGGAAGATCACATCCAAAAGGTGAAATTGCAAATTTAAAGATTCTACGTCCTAGGATGATAATCATTGTCCAAAAAAAATTGAAGGAGATTAATTGTTGAGTTACATTAATAAGAAGTCATTAGAAGGTAGTTAGCTGGGATTTCTGAAGCTCGTTAGACAAAGCGATCATAGAAAAGAGGAGTGGAGACATACAAAGCCACTAAAATCAACCACATAATATTCACAGTATTTTGAAGGATATACATAGATCTAAATCACTGTAGTAGAATGTCCATCTCAAACAAGTGTAGTAGAACTAGGTAAATTTAATTATTTATTCTAATAAGAAAGATTGGTAAAAGATTGCAAAAAAATTAATGCGTGAAAAGAATATTTTAGAAGAAGAATTGATAAAAGTTGAAAAGAGAAATGAAGGATTGGAGGAAAAGTTGCAGTGGTTTGGCAAAGTTAAAATGAAAAATAAAGAATTGGGAAAAAAGTTGAAATGGTTTGAAAAGGAAAATAGTTTTTAACAGGATGAAATATTAAAATTGAAAGAACAAAATAATCAATTAGATCAATTACTTGTAGCATACCTAAAGGAAAATGAGTGTTTAAAGTTTAAGATTTCACTATGTGATATTTCATGTGATACAAATGATTTGGTTGATATAATTTATTTAGAAAATGAGTGTAAAGTTAGAAATAACAATGTTCTTGAATCTATAAATCTTGCTAGTTGTGATGATAATAACAAATGATGTTTGCAAAGAATGTCGGTTTTAATATTATGAAAAGAATGGGTCATGATGGAAAAGGTTTGGAAAAGTATGGGCAAGTAATTATATCTAGCCTATCAAACCAAAAGTGAGGCTAAAGAGTGAAGCCCTTGGATATGTTAAAGGTAAAGAAAATACAAATGATGTTACAAGTAACAAATTAGTTCAAGAATTATAGTCTTTATAGTTTTCTCATTATAAGAGACAAGGACATAAAACTAAGATATGTTGGGATCTTCATCCTTGTATTTGTGGATTGAAAAATTATTCAAAAAAAATGTATTGGGATAGAGAGTGGAAGAAGCAATCTATCAAACACTGTATATAGATGAATTATGTATGGATTGCTATATCAAATTGGAAAAAGGTTGCAAATGTGTTCAAAACATTGTATAAGCATAAATATTTGCATGTCAAACAAAAAAGGAATTAATCAAGGTTTGAATGTTTGAGTTGTGTAATTGATGATCATTTGTTATGACTCAAGGAAGCCATTGCCTAGTTATGTGTGAAGGATATAATTTTACAGATGATTGGAAGAGTACTTCTAGATATGTTTTTCACAAGAGGAGCACTACCTAGAATTTTTTAGATTGAAAGATCAGCTGGAGATATATTGGAAAAGGCATTAACAAAAGAGAATTTGGGAATTGTAGATGTTGAAGTAGTTGGTGGTAGAAATTAAGGGGGAGTATTGGAATAATGTGTAATTTCTATCACAATCATTTTTTTATCATAAACAAGTAATTAAAATAATGGCAAAAGTGTGAAACTTTTACTAGATTCTAAATGATGCCAAACTAATAAGTTGTATAGAATGTTTCTAGAAGAAACTCGTTAGTTTCTAGAAAGAGGGAGTCCTGTTTAGAAAGTCTCTAGAAGATTCAAGACAAGGATTGGAAGTTTCTAGAAGACAAAAGTATTAAATGCCATGTGTTAGTAAGCTCTTGTTAATTCCTCTATATATTGAGGAAAGATGTAATGATTTTTATCAAGTGATCAAACTGTTGGAGTACAGGACCACTGAGAGGGGGGTGAATCAGTGGTCTATAAAGTTTAAAATATTTTGCACCTTTTAATCTACTGGATAGACAATGAGAGAGACTTTAATAAAGATTTATCAAACACATATGCATAAGTATGATAATAATCAATATGATCAAGACCTTAAAGACAAAACATTAGGGCACACACATAAAGATAAACAACATGAACCATAACACATGTTTTTGATGAATGGTAAACCCTCATAGGGATAAAAAAACCACTTGGAAAAATTACCTTACTGGCTTAATAAAATCCCACTGATTAGAAAGCCTCATTGGCAAAATACAACCTCACTGGCTTTTTCATGTTACTACAACCTCACTCGCATTCATGGTAGTAATAGCCTCACTGGAAAAAACAACATTTCTCATCAAATAATATTGTAAACAACAATACAAAGTATCACCTCTATTTCACTGAATATCACTTCTTGTGTGTCTCATTTATACTGGAGACACAAGAATCTGAATGTATAAACAATTACAATCTGCACTTAAAGTGCTCACTCATTGCTCATTAAAAATTTTCTCATTGCTTACATCATGATAATAACAGTAAATGCAATTCATATACTTTGGCTATGTGATTTCAGCATTATAATCAACCAACCAACCAAAGCTGCCTAAGAATAGTGTATATATTGTAAATCTGCTCATAACTGAAAGTATCACCAACTAGTTGTAACCACCATAAAGATACCTGTCACCAAGATCAAGTCCTTTGCAAGACACACTTTCATCTTTGCTAGGTCAAGATACAAAACATAACAATGGCCCACCAAACCTTTGAAATGTAGTTTGCAAAACCCTTCATAACTTTTGGATTAGTATAGACAACAATATAAGAAAGACAGGGCAAGATACACACAACCATAGTCGACTATAACAAAGCATAAAATTGTGACAGCTGTGAATGACAAGTTTTAACAATACATTTCTGTAAACCCTAAACTTTTTAAACAAAATAATAATGTATACTTTTCAGGTCAAGAAAAAACCTGAGCTAGGGTAACAACGATGCACAATACCCCACATCAATGTATGCAATAAACCTAAGTTCACACTATACAAACAACAGTATATTTGTAACCAAAAACCTGACTTCCCATTAACCATATGTTGTCACAAGGCCACAACACAATGGTGTATAAGCTATGCAAACCCTCATGAAACAATATATGAAGGTAAACCAAGGTCAAAATAGAAAATATCAACATTGAAACTACCTTGACAACCATTGTCAACGTTACCACTTCGGAAGCATTTCAATGAAGTCGACATCACCTTGTATGCACTGAAAAAAATGACTGTCTGGAAGTTCCTGAAACTATTTTCTGGATTTACCAGTTGCCAAACCACCATTCACCATATCTCCTTTGAGCCCTAACTTGACCTTCCAACATTCCCTTGTGTTTTACAAAATGTCTAACTTTTAGGGCAAAGACATTATTATGTCGGTGTTTCCATTCAATGTCAATTTTGTATGTGTCACCAAAACCCTCATTATACCTAATAATTTGTGTTAGCCTTCTTTCTTTATTGGCATGAATTTAATCAATCATCATAATGACCAAAGCTAATAGCCAATGATGTTAAGACAAGTCCATGTCAACATGTGTTAGTGCTGCCTCAAAGTCCATGTATTAATGCTACCTCAATCAAAATAATTCACCAAAGAAAACAACTAAACCAATGAAGTTCATGCCCTTCACCAATATATAGCAATATGTCTTGACATCAACGCCAAATCTGCAATGTCAAAGTGGTCAACAAACTCCCCCTTTGGCATTGATGTCAAACCTGCCAAATACTTGAATATAGATAGCATGAGATACCAAAAACATCACAGCAATGAATCTGAAATAGCAAACTGTCTGCAAGTTATCCATGTGTCAAAATGATCTACATAGTACACCAAATGCTGAATGTAACATCTCCCCCTTTTGACAATAATGCCAAATGTCAAAGGGGTATAAAATCAATAAATAAGGATAGTAGAAGATTGAGAAACTATGAAAGTAAAAGTTACAGCAATTGAACCTATATGAAAAAACCAAGCACCAAGAAATTTGCTATCACAGTAAACACTAAACCACTGGTAGATCAGAATATAAAAGTCATAAACAAAGCACTGTCAAAATGAGTCATGATAACAGCTATAGTATAGTAAACTGTCGAATCATATATGCCAACCATTAATATCAACTAGATGAACTAAGCACAACCAAATTGTTATGAGCATCATACCAGACTGTCTGAACAAATGAGTAATATCAACCTGCATTATCAAACTATATATATGATTAAACCGTGAAACTGTTATCTCCCCCTGAGTCAACTGGAATAGCTTAAAATAGAAGAATGATCAACTAATGATGCCAAAAACCACTTTTCAATAAAATTCTCTCCTTGATAAAGGAATGATAAAATTCCCCTGGAAATGAGCTCATGAGAGAAGCAACAACAACCAAATACACTTGTACTGTATTTGTTAGATCAATAAAGTGTACAGTGTTTAGTGACATTGTAGTGGAAGCACATCAAAGGAGATGCCAAGAATGGAGGCCATAATAACACTAGCGAAATCCATAACACCAGAACACTATCATTGTCATCACTGATACTAAGCATGTATTGTGCATTGTAAAACTTATCCATACATTAGTCACCTATAAGTATATGGAAAGTCAAGGAACCACCAATGACTAAGATTGAGGTAAGCTCTACATGAAGTACTAACCATTAGCAAAGGTATAAATAGCATTGTCCAAAAGTCATGAATAGCACTGTTGAAATCACATCTCTTTGATCAGCATGGCAGAGACTAAATACTAGCTATACTGCACTTATGTCATAGTGAGAGAGCAAAGGCAATGTCAAATTCTACCTAGCTTGTATTGAAGCTCTTCATTGAAGTTTGAACTTAACACTTGACCAAGGTCACTCTAACAAACAACTGTTCCAACATTGAATGAGCTATATCATAAAAGTAACAGAGTCTGTGAAAGGTATTTGAAACTTAGGCATTAGACAATACCACAGTCCAAACAATGACAAGTAACTAGGCAATTGTCAATGCACAGGACAAGATTGATGTACCCAAGAATGACACCATCTAGACTGTCCACACACCTCAAAACAAGATAACCACTGTTAAGAATAGTCCAAGGACTGTACATTATATGGTAACTGTCACACAAACTGATCAGTCACAAAGGTATCCACAAGCAGTGGTTACTGGGGCTTCAAGAACACTAGTCTTAAGAACATAGTCATTGTTCCAACAACTATTAACTAGCAAGAATACCATGCAAGACACAAAGGTAAAAACTTGAAAAGTAGATCATACATATCACTGAAATCACTTCATGATCAGATCCTTGCAAGCAACATAATTTTCATGAAGCTATTCACCTTTATTGTTCAAAATCAGTCAACACTATCTTCATCTCGGATGGAAAACGATCATTTAAAGCAAGTGAAGATGTTATAAAAGCAACATAGAAACCATTTAAGGTATGACTTTCATAGTAAATTCATGAACCAATGCATCCATACTCCTTGAAGCAGTAACAAGTACTGGTACCTCATACCTTTGCCCATGAAAATAAGTCATTGTCCAAAAAATCTCTAAAGATCCACTGTTCAAAGTAAGCACCGGCATTGCCAATATTGCCATCACTATCATGCAAAAATCACATCATCGATAATTGTCAATATGATTCAACTAGAGCAAGTTTCAAAATGTTCTTCAAACTATCCCTTTCTAGAATATACACGAAGAGTACCAAGTGACTAGCAAAGATAATGTTGCATCCACTGTCAACAAGAATAAAATCATGTACTATTCTATCATCAATATTTAAAGCACTATTAACAAGAGTCATCAACAACAAGTCCACTCTAGCAAACACCAATACCAGGTCTTCAAAAACCATAATGAGCACTATTTCTATAAACATGAATTGAGATGAACTAACCAAGAAGCAAAGAAGCATCACTACATTTAGCAAATCAAAGTCAATGTCTCAAGTTAAGTTATCAAGGTACTATCCTCTTCCATTAGTAGAGATCAAACCTCAATATGTATACCAATACCACATAGTCTACTGTCATAGTGTTGATTTTCAAGATAGATTAACAGTGAATGATTTAACTAAACTGCAAACAGGTCTCGAAGTCACTTACACTCACCAGCGTTTAGTCAACTATCATTAAATACTTTCAAGAAACTATCATCAAAGATCAAGAACTCTTTGCAACAACATTTCCCATCAAGACTTCAAGAGAACCAAATCACAAATGTGGTTGCCACTGTGAATACCAACATTGTCCAAGAAAAGTGAAGGAACTCAGATCCAATATGTGCTAATCCTGATATCCTTCAATGACCTGAGATCTCTCAAAATCATATCATGGACAAACATCAAACAATAGTCAACAAACACCATTAACTCCTGAGGCACAAACAACTTGATCAACTCCTCAACAACATCATAACATGAAGAATGAAGATCTGAAAAGCATGATCCAAGGACACATAATAACCTCTGTCATCATGAAGCAATTCTCCTATCCTGATCTCCTAATTATGAGGCATAATGAAGATGATGAAAGATATATAACAAACTCATCAACTCATGAAGCATGACTCACAAATTTAATCGCCGTCTGAAACAGGAACTCATTTGAAGCATGGGTAATCCTGATTGAAGCATAATTAACATGAACATCTTGATCTTGATGTGAACTCTAAGAACAAATGTGATACCACAACGACAAACCTCCTAAAACTCCTTGGGGATGAGAGATAAAAACATTTAACAACTCCCCCTAACTTAATGCACTTTTTATGCTCTTGGAGATGCCTTTTGTGCATAAAGCATAGGCATAGGTTCTTTCCCTTATGTTTCATGTTTCATCCTCCAAACTTTCTCAGGCCCTTTCTTTTTCTTATTTGACATATTTACCTTCTTAATATGACTAGGTGGCTTCACAAGGTTTCTTCTGTAGTAATATGTTGTACGCCCAAGACTTTTACACCTATAGCATATGATATTACTATCTAGACCAAAGAGATAATTTCTTGATATTCTAAGAGTACTTCCATGCACCCAACAATTTCTTTCTATATGACCAACTTTATTACAGATATAACAACATTGTTATAGTCCTGATTTGGAAAACTATAAGAACTCTTATCCTTATACCATCCAACCATTTCTTGAATGAGTTCTACAGTCTCTAGTTCTATGACCATAAACATGACATAAATAGCAATAACCATGAAACTAAGAATAATTGTACCTTACTGAATGGTATTGCCTGACAGGTGGAGGTTTTGAGGACCTATTTGTTCTTCTTCTTCCAACATCAACAACTTTGTCTTTTGCTTTCTTCTTGTCTTCATTAGGAGCAGCAAAGTGATAACTCAAGTCTATCTTCTTCCTTGGAGTATTTCTAACTTTGGAGCACTGTCCTTCTTCATAACCTAGACCAGTAGTGTCCTTATGATGCTTTTGCTTCCTCAACATGTCATTTAAGCATTCAGTACTCTTTTCAAACTATAGATTCTTGTACAACTTAGAAGATGCCTTTTTCCAATTCCTTTCTCAAAAAGACTATTTCTAACTCTAGTTTTAGGCATTCACTAGTTTTAACTTCAAGGTCAGATTTTTTAAAATCAACTACCCTTTTTGCTTCTTATATCTCTGTCTGTGGATAGATAATAAGTTCATTAGACTCTTCAAGATCTAAAGAAACTTTTGCAAGATCTAAAAGTACCTTGTCCTTGGAGTCCTTTTCTTGTTGAAGTTGGTCTTCTAGTCTCTGATTCTCTTTTCTGAGTCGCTTGATCATATCTAGAGCACACAAGAGTTCACCTTCTATATCAACCTCGCACTCATGTTCATCATAGTCCTATTCATAATCATCTTCATCCACAAGGAGGTCTTCTTCTTCATCATCAATCTCAACAACAAAATCATATTCTCTTTTATCAAAACTCTCAACTGCAAGACCATTCTTTTTATCATACTTTGTATCAACATTCAAGGGTGACTCATGTAACAACTCATTACTTGACTTAACTGGGGTTTGTTTTACAACCTTTTGCTTAGCATCTTTTCTTCCTCTATTTCTCCTACACTTTCCCATAGTACACCACTATCAGGACCTAACTAAGCCTGTTAGACTTCTATAGGGAACTTGGCTCTGATGCCACTTGTAGGAGTATAGGACCACTAAGAGGGGGTAAATTAGTGGTCTATAAGCTTTACTACTTTTTGCACCTTTTAATCTACTGGATAGACAATGAGAGAGACTTTAAAGATTTATCAAACACTTATGCATAAGTATGATATTAATCAATATGATCAAGACCTCAAAGACAAAACATTATGGCACACATAAAGATAAACAACATGAACCATAACACATGTTTTTGATGAGTGGAAAACCCTAATAGGGATAAGAAAACCACTCGAGAAAATTGCCTCACTAGCTTAATAAAATCCCACTGATTACAGAGCCTCTTGGCTTTACAAAATGCCTCATTAGAAAAATACAACCTCACTGGCTTTTTTATGTTACTACAGCCTCACTAGCATTCATGGTAGTAATTGCCTCACTGGCAAAAACAACATTTCTCATCAAATAATATTGTAAACAACAATACAGAGTATCACCTCTATTTCACTAAATAGCACTTCTTGTTTGTCTCATTTATAACTGGAGACACAAGAATCTGAATGTATAAATAATTACAATCTGCACTTAAAGTGCTCACTCATTGCTCATTACAAATTTGCTCATTACTTACAGCATGATAATAACAGTAAATGCAATTCATATACTCTGGGTATGTGATTTTAGCATTATAATCAACCAACCAACCAACGCTGCCTGAGAACAATGTATATATTATAAATCTGGTCATAACTTAAAGTATCACCAAATAGTTGTAACCAGCATAAAGATACTTGCCACCAAAGATCAAGTGCTTTGCAAGACACACTTTCATCTTTGCTAGGTCAAGATACAAAACATAACAATGACCCACCAAACCTTTGAAATGCAGTTTAGAAAACCCTTCGAAACTTTTGGATTATTATAGACAACAATATAAGAAAGACAGGTCGAGATACACACAACCATAGTCGACTATCACAAAGCATAAAACCCCAACAACTGTGAATCACAAGTTTTAACAATACATTTGTGTAAACCCTAAACTTTTTAAACACAATAATAATGTATAGTTTTCAAGTCAAGAAAAAACCGGAACTAGGGTAAACAACAATGCACAATACCCCACATCAATGTATGCAATAAACCTAAGTTCACACTTTACAAACAGCAAAATATTTCTAACCAAAAACCTGACTTCCCATTAACCATATGTTGTCACAAGGCCACGACACAATGGTATATAAACTATGCAAACCCTTATGAAACAATATATGAAGGTACACCAAGGTCGAAACAAAAAATATCAACATTGAGACTACCTTGACAACCATTGTCAACGTTACCACTTAGGAAGCATTTCAATGAAGTCGACATCACCTTGTATGCACTGAAAAAAATGACTGCCTGGAAGTTCCTGAAACCGTTTTCTGGATTTACAAGCTGCCAAACCGCCATTCACCATATCTCCTTCAAGCCCGAACTTGACCTTCCAACATTCCCTTGTGTTTTACAAAATGTCTAACTTTTAGGGCAAAGACATTATTATGTCGGTGTTTCAATTCAATGTTGATTTTGTATGTGTCACCAAAAACCTCATTATACCCAATAATTTGTGTCGGCCTTCGTTGTTTATTGGCAGGAATTTAATCAAACATCATAAGGACCAAAGCTAATAGCCAATGATGTTAAGACAAGTCCATGTCAACATGTGTTAGTGCTGCCTCAAAGTCCGTGTATTAATGCTGCCTCAACATCAAAACAATTCACCAAAGAAAACAACTAAACCAATGAAGTTCATGCCCTTCACCAATATATAACAATCTGTCTTGACATCAATGTCAAAACTGCAATGTCAAAGGGGTCAACACAAACAATACAAGTTGTGTTGAATGTCATAGCATTCCATGTTGAACAATTCATTTATCGTGTATTGTGTGTTTGCCTCTATCTACCATAAAAATAAGTTTTTCACCATTACAAATCTTTTTAAATCTATTTTCTATACATTCTATGAATTTACCTTTCTAAAAATTATTTGCACCTACAGTTACATGGCCAAAAGATAATTATTTTCTTCAAAAATTTAACAAACAACCAAAATGTAAGGTTAAACTAAAAAATATATTCTTAAAAGAATGTGCATAACATTTGAAAATTAAAATTGTTAATATTTAGTGGTACCTACCTGTGACGTTAATATTACTTACCACTAATGCAGTCAACTCTCACATTTGTGGCACCTACCTATCACGTGGATATTACTTACTACTAAAGCGGAGTCAATTCTCACATTTGTGGTGCCTACTTCTGACGTTAATATTACCTACCCCTGAAGCATTGTTAACTCTCACATATTTGTTTTGGTTTGTCTGCACCGTTCTTGTCAATTTTTTTATTAACGATACGGGTCAGCTAGTTAAGCACATGGGCAGGCTGTTTAATCTCTTCCCATAAACAGTCAGCTCATTAAGCACATGGCCAGGCTGTTTATTCTCTTCCCCTCAATATTAAATTTCGTGAATATTCGTTCAAATTGCTTACAAGTAAAAATATGTTTGCGTTGAAATTTGGTATATATGTGCTTAGAATAGTGTTGTACAGAGTAATACAGAATAGTGTTGTACAGAGTAATACGAAATGGAATTCCATCCATTGAAATTTGGATTGCTGTATACAATTCTTCTAGCGATGTGTTGCTTTTTGGAGGAAGGCTGCGCTTTGGGAGTTGGTGAGCACAGTGAGATGCCAGCAATTCTCAGGAAGAATCGACTGCGTGGTAGTTTTCTGGGGAAGTTAAAAGGATCTGGAATCACTAATTCTCATGTTTCAAGTTCGTGCAAGGCATACAACTTTACCCAAGTTATAGACCATTTCGCATACACGCCAGAGAGCTATCAAACCTTTCCCCAACGATATTTCATAGACAAGTCCAACTGGGGCGGCTCTCAAAGTAATTCTCCCATATTTGTATGGTTGGGTGCGGAACAAGACATTACAAAGGACGTCGGGGGTTTCCTGGTAGATCAGGCTCCTAACTTCAAGGCTCTTCTGGTCTACATAGAGGTAGTATTACAATTTCTCATTAATTCCTTATTCTGTGTTTGTTATATCACATAACAAGTTAAGTTCAGTACCTTTTTTCTTTGGGACTCCTGCTTTGATAAGTATGTTATTAGGGTTAATTGTGGTAAGGTACGCAGCACCGTTATTATGGGACGTCAATACCATTCGGGAGAGAGGATTATGCAAATGCGAGCAGAATGGGTTATTTGACATCCACGCAGGCCTTGGCCGATTTTGCGACCATCATTGTCTATTTGAAGAAAAAATTTAACCCTGAGAATTCTCCAGTCGTCGTGTTTGGTGGATCCTATGGTGGAAGTAAGTAGGATTTCTTTCACATGAACCCATATTCTCTGTTGGATTATATCATTGAAATAGTATTGTGCAGTGCTAGCTGCATGGTTTCGCCTCAAGTATCCGCACCTAACAATCTGCGCCCTCGCATCATCTGCACCTATCCTTTACCTCGACGGTATCGCTCCCACTGTTGGTTTACACAGCGTTATCACCAAAGATTTCAGAGTATGTTCATTCATCTCTTTCAGCTTAATCTCACCATTATTATCATTAAATTTGACTTTTGAGAATATGGCGCAGAATGTAAGCGACATCTGCTACAGAAGAATTAATGAATCGTGGGATATGGTGGACAAAATGGCGTCTAGCCCTCAAGGCTTGCTAGACCTAAGCAAACTATTTAATACTTGCGAGTAAGTAACAACAACGCAATGTTCATACCTTACATTTAGCATACTTGTAATCAAAATCTCTTGACCGGGTATTACTGCCGCAGAAATATTACGGATATATATGCCCTGTACGATTTGCTTGAATCAATGTACAAGCACGCAGCAATATACGATTTCGAACAAGTTAAGGGAGTAAATACTCTACCAAACCTTCTCGCCATAGCAATTTTTATTGCTTACTAACTTACTTCTTTATGTACCTAACCTGAGCTTACTGCAGATCTGCAACGCCATCAATAGCCTACCCGGAGATGCAGACACTGTTAGCAGAATTGCTGCTGCAGCACGTGCTGCAGCAAATAACACATGCTGGGATTTGGGTTATATCAGATCAGGATGGGACTGGCAGGTCTCTGAGAATTCTTTCATTGATTAGAACGAAATGAAATTAGGCTGCCCATCTAACAGCTTTTCTTAATCCGCAGACTTGCACTGAAATGGTGTTTCCATGGAGCAATCCACCTGGCACAACAATGTTTCCGACCAACCACTTTGATATCGATGCATATTCCAACGAATGCTACAATATATACGGAGTCCGGCCACGCCAACACTGGGCAACAACTGAATTCGGAGGACACGTATGTAAAACTTAATCTACTGTCGATTTTTGTCGAAAAATGTTACAGTCAAGTTATATCTTAGTCAAATTTCAGTTACAGTTAAACAGACACGACAATCTGGTTTGGGATTGATTTTTATTAAGATAGCCTTGGTTATAATAAACGTGCAGGACATAAAAAGAGTGTTAAAAGATTTTGGAAGCAATATCATTTTCTCCAATGGGTTGAGAGATCCATGGAGCAGTGGAGGGTAAGTACATCTTCTTTTGAAATTTCATCCCCATTAATCTTTGTATTACTTTTGACCTTGTTGCTAATTTAGTTAAATGTAAATGTTGTCGATGTAATTTCAGTGTGTTGGCGAATATTTCTGAAAGCATTGTAGCTATCACCACTGAAGAGGGTAAGTTGGTTCAGAATGTTTTGTATTTATTTTTCAATCAAATAGACATAGTATTATCTTATAGGAATTGAATGTCACGCAGGAATGCATTGTGAAGACGTTGCTCCACCCAGTGCTAGTGATGATCCAGTCTGGCTGAAAGAGCAACGACGAAAAGAGATAATGATCATCCAAAAATGGATTAATGATTATAAAAACTAATTTGAATTGTTTATCCCATCCAACAATGTCTTCTCCATTTAATAAAACCATTTGGAAAGTGATTATCTGAGCTCTATTATGAGAATGAACCATCCAATATAATCATCCATTCTAAATTAATAATATCGTTTTAACTATTTGATATTTCAGTAGCGTTGGACCCTAAAAAGACATAACGGAACATTCATTATGCAAAGTAGCACCTGTAGATGTTAAAATAGTCAAATTCAATTACAATATTGTTAAAAATTGTGTGGAGTGAGAAAGCGCATTTTTCATATTTTTTCCTGTTTTATTCACTTTACTTTTAGTTTCATTGATAGATATGCTGTCGTCCTTGGTTTGTTACTCGATGGATAATATTATAGTACGTGAGTGCATAATAGACTTTTGTTACTCGATGGATAATATTATAATAACTGAGTGCATAATAGACTATTGAATATTAGGGAAAAATAGTTAAATATATCACTAGTTATTATAGGTAGAGAGGGAAACTATATTAACAAGAGACGCAATGCGTCATGTTCCTACCTTTATGCATTTAATGTTGGTGTAGTATATTGTGAGAAACGAAAACTTGATGGGATGAGAGTAGGTCATGTGAGTAATGATTTTATATGTCAAATTTAGTCTTGAGACCATCAAATAGAAGATTGAGAACAGAGGAAAAAGCATTAGATGGAAAATGTGCAATGAAATCTTGGATACAAGATAGTCTGAACAGATTATTTCATTATGTATTATGGACCATAGTTCTTTTTTCTAAATACTTTGTGTGTACAGACTGTCTTGATAATTAAAGCAATGGAAATTGTTTAGGATTGCTATAGCAGTACTAATGATTATTGTAAAATAAATGTATATATTGTGCCTTTAATTCCAATTTTTTAAAATCAATTTTTGCTAAAAGTACACATATATTGGTCAAGTATATGTTAAGAAGCTGTTGTGATGTTCACAAGACGCCCCGTTATGCTCCTTAGCAAAATGGGGACCCCTGCTGGTGTTTGGTTTTTGCTTTTGCTTGTGTTTTTTTGTTTTCTGGCGGTTTGGTAAAAATGAAGGCTAGGTGCATCATCATCATGATATTGGATAAGGTAGGTCATTATCATGAGGTCAGTTTGTCAAAGTTCATATTTTGTTTCTATGACGTCATATTTAGAAAGAGCTTGAAATTCCATGTAGGTTTGCCTTTTACTTTACTTGAAAATTCTTCCATATGTGAAAGTTATGCATGGTCAAAGTTTTTGTCAAACCTGATATTCGTAGGAGTATCATCATGTTTTTATATCCTAAGTCATGTTGTCAAGATCATTATGATCTTGGTCTATCACTCGATAAAAATCATGCAGTCGCAATATTTGGACGTCAATCTTAGGTGGTAGTGCGCTTTACCCGTTAAATGGCCTTAGGTGCATTGTCAACATTATGATTTCTTCTAGGAGGGTCATATGTTATACACTTGGTTTTGGTTAGATGAAGATGATCATCATCATCATATTTGAACCCCCCCCGATAATATCCTGAGGTTCAAATATCATGATGATATCAACTTTAGGTCAGGGTAAGTTTCCCTGTCGAGTGGTCTTTGTATAGGGAGCATCATCATGATATTTCAACATCACCTAATCTTATCATATCATGCTGATTGCCCTTAGAAAGTCCACCGTCGGCATATTTGTATGCGCATGTTATAATCCTATCGCAAGGTCATCATCATGATATTTGCTGAAGTTTGAAATATGATGATGACAACTTCATATCCTCCTGATCTCCTTTTGCATAATTATGATCATCATCCTGATCTTTCACGAGGGTCATTCGCTGAAATTCGCTAAGTGATGGAGACATCATCATTATAAATTGATAAAGGGGATCATCATCTTCATATCCTCCTGATCGCCTTTTTTGCAATATCATGATGATAGGTCATCATCATGATATTTGCTGAAGTTCGAAATATGATGATGACAACTTCATATCCTCGTGATCTCCTTTTGCATAATTATGATCATCATCCTGATCTTTCACGAGGGTCATTGGCTGAAATTCGCTAAGTGATGGAGACATCATCATTATAAATTGATAAAGGGGATCATCATCTTCATATCCTCCTGATCGCCTTTTTTGCAATATCATGATGATAGGTCATCATCATGATATTTGCTGAAGTTCGAAATATGATGATGACAAGTTCATATCCTCCTGATCTCCTTTTGCATAATTATTATCATCATCCTGATCTTTCACGATGGTCATTTGCTGAAATTCGGTAAGTGATGGAGACATTATCATCATAAATCGATAAAGGGGTTTATCATCTTCATATCCTGCTGATCGCCTTTTTTGCAATATCATGATGATCAGCCTATCTATTCAGAAGAAGGCGATATTTGATTCCTTAAACAGCATGATCATTTTTTTACAATATCACCCTAGCGCAATATCATGATGACCTCAACTCATCGTTGTGCTTCGAAGACAAAATATCATGATGACGCCATCATGATAATTCGATGAGGAGGGTCATCATCATATTGTTTTATCCTGTCATGTTGTCAAGATCATCATGATCTTGTTTGTTCACCCGATATTTCGTAAAGTCCTCCTGCCGATGAAATACAACCTTTTGAAAATATCCTGATGGTCATCATCGTCACATTTTCCCTTCAGAAGGATATTTGTCAAACATGATCCGGCTGGCGAAATATCATGATGACGTCATGTTCTAAGTTTAACAAAGGCTGCGAATATCATGATGACGTCATTGCGATCTAGTAAACGAAGAAGCAAATATCCTGATCATCATCATCATCACATTTTTGCTTCAACAGGATATTTTTCAAGCATGATCTGGTTCGCGAAATATGATGATGACGTTTTATTCTAAGTTCGACGAAGAAGCAAATATCCCGATGGTCATCATCATTGTGATCTTTCGAGAGCGTTGCCTTGGCTGTAGAGGGGTCATATTACATTCACCATCCTGATCATGTTCCTTAGGTGACCCGATATTACATTTATCCCCTGATCTTAACGAAGATGATGATGATGTCATCCTTAGCATTTCAATGAAGCCCGAATATCATGATGACGTTACCATCATTTTCCTTTCCTCGGTAACATGATCATATTGCATATCCTCATTTTCTTGTTCAACAATATGGTGATGATGATGTTGTTCTTTTGTGCAATATGCAGAAGCGAAATATCATGATGATGAAGTAAATATTGACGAACACATTTTTTTTTTATAATATCCTGAGGTTAAAATATCATGATGATATCAACTTTAGGTCAGGGTAAGTTTCCCCGTGGAGCGGTCTTTGTATAGCGAGCATCATCATGATATTTCAACATCACCTAATCTTATTATATCATGCGGATCACCCTTAGAAAATCCACCTTTGGCATATTTGCATGCGCATGTTATAATCTTATCGCAAGGTCATCATCATGATATTTGCTGAAGTTCGAAATATGATGATGACAACTTCATATCCTCCTGATCTCCTTTTGCATAATCATGATCATCATCCTGATCTTTCACGAGGGTCATTCGCTGAAATTCGCTGAGTGATGGAGACATCATTATCATAAATCGATAAAGGGGATCATCATCTGCATATCGTCGTGATCACCTTTTTTGCAATGTCATGATGATCACCGTTTGTATTCAGAAGAAGGCGATATTTCATTCCTTAAACAGCATGATCATTTTTTTACAGTATCACCCTAGCACAATATCATGATGACCTCAACTCATCGCTGTGCTTCGAAGATAAAATATCATGATGACGCCATCATGATAATTCGATGAGGAGGGTCATCATCATATTGTTTTATCTTGTTATGTTGTCAAGATCATCATGATCTTGTTTGTTCACTTGATATTTCGTAAAGTCCTCCTGCGGATGAGATACAACCTTTTGAAAATATCCTGATGATCATTATCGTCACATTTTCGCTTCAGCAGGATATTTGCCAAACATGATCCGGTTGGCGAAATATCATGATGACGTCATGTTCTAAGTTTAACAAAGGCTCGGAATATCATGATGATGTCATCCCGATCTAATAAACGAAGAAGCAAATATCCTGATCATCATCATCATCACATTTTTTGTTCAACAGGATATTTTTCAAGCACGATCTGGTTCGCGTAATATGATGATGACGTCTTATTCTAAGTTCGATGAAGAAGCAAATATGCCGATGTTCATCATCATCCTGATCTTTCGAGAGGGTTGCCTTGGCCGCAAAGGGGTCATGTTACATTCATCATCCTGATCATGCTCCTTAGGTGACCCGATATTACATTTATCCGCTTATCTTAACGAAAATGACGATGACGCCATCCTTAGCATTTCAATGAAGCCCGAATATCATGGTGACGTCACCATCATTTTCCTTTCCCTGGCAACATGATCATATTCCATATCCTGCTTTTCTTCTTCAACAATATGATGATGATGATGTTGTTCTTTTCGCCAATATGTAGAAGCGAGATATCATGATGATGAAGTAAATATTTACCAACAGGTTTTTTTTGACACGCCGATGGTGATGATCATGCCGATGGGCGGGAAATGAAGCGGTGGAATTTTAAAGTGTTTTTTTTTTGGGCGCCTGTGGCATTTTCGTGGTCAGCGATGGTCGGCCCAGTGAATTTTGAGCGGTTTGAACGCATTTTGGGCGCGTTTGAGAGTATTTTGGATCCGATTTCCACGATTTTGCATAGTCACCTGGATTCAAACGATTATTTTAATTTCCTGCTATTTATGTGATAAATGAAATACTTATTGCTTGTCTTGTCTTGCAGGCTTGTAGTTGAGGAAGCAGCTGGAAAGTCAATACAGCGACCTCATGGAGGAAGGAAATTCAATTTCAGGAGCAAGAAGATAAGGGTAAAGTGCGAAAAGTCAAGGCCATTCAAGTGAAAGACAGAGTTGCAGCTGGAGGTATTAGTACAACAGACAAACAGAAGTTATTGCTGAGCTGCCGGAACTTCTTAGAAGGGGCAATATTTCGCCGAGATTTGACACTGCTCAGAGATATTTTGAAGAGCTAGTTCAGCTGTATTTATTGCTGTAACTAGGGGTTTGAACCAGGGGTTCAGTTAGGTTTTTGCTGTAGTGAGGACAATCAGAATGTCTTTATATTGTGCCTCTCTACACTGTAATACTTGACAACAGGGATTTTTAGGGCCTAGACACAGGGATTCTAGGAAAAGACAGTGAGTTAGCTTAGCATAGTTTAGAAGTAGAAGGAGGTCGCTTGTTTGTCTGCAGTAAGGTGCGTGTGGAATTGTTGTGATGTTCACAACACGCCCCATTATGCTCCTTAGCAAAATGGGGACCCCTGCTGATGTCTTGCTTTTTGCTTCTGCTTGTGTTTTTTCTGCTTTCTGGCGGTCTGGTAAAAATGAAGGTCAGGTGCATCATCATCATGATATTGCATAAGGTAGGTCATCATCATGAGGTCAGTTTGTCAAGGTTCATATTTTGTTGCTGTGACTTCATACTTAGAAAAAGCTTGAAATTTCATGCAGGTTGGCCTTTTACTTCACTTGAAAATTCGTCCATATGTGAAAGTTATGCACGGTCAAAGTCTTGGTCAAACCTGATATTCGCAGGAGGATCATCATTTTTTATCCTAAGTCATGTTGACAGGGTCATCATGATCTTGGTCTATCACCCGCTAAAAATCATGCAGTCGCAACATCCGGACGTCAATCTTAGGTGGTAGTGCTTTTTACCCGTCAAAAGGCCTTGTGCACATCATCAGCATCATGATTTCCTTAGGAGCGTCATATTTTACAAACTTGGTTTTGCTGTATAAACATCATCATCATCATATTTGAACCCCCCCCGATAATATCCTGAGGTTCAAATATCATGATGACATCGGCTTTAAGTCAAGGTAAGTTCCCCCGTCGAGCGGTCTTTGTATCGCGAGTATCATCATGATATCCTTGCATCGCCTGATCTTAAAATATCATGCTGATGGTATAACATCACCCTGACTTAACAAAATCCACCTTCGGCATATTTGCATGCGCACGTTCAAAACCTATCGCAAGGTCATCATCATGATATTTGCTAAACATTCGAAAGATGATGACGACGACTTCATATCCTCTTGGTCTCCTTTCGCAACATCATGATCATCATCCTGATCTTTCACATGAAGGTCATATTTGCTGAAATTCGCTAAGTGTTGGAGACATCATCATCATAATTCGAGAAAGAAGATCATCACCTTCATATCCTCCTGATCTCCAGTTGGCGAAGTATCATGACGATCACCTTATCTATTCAGAGGTGGTCGATATTACATTTATCAACAGCATCATCATATTTTGTAATATCACCCTAGCGCAAATATCATGATGACCAGCTCATCCTTGTGCTCCGAAAACGAAATATGATGATGACGTCATCATCATTCTTTATCCTGTCCTGATTGTCAAGATCATCATGATCTTGTTTGTTCGCCTGATATTTCGCAAAAGTCCTCCTGCCGAAAATGCAACCTTTTGAGAACATCCTGATGATCATCATCATCATATTTTTATCCTGATCATGATCATGATCATAACATTTTCCCTTCGGCAGGATTTTTTCTCAAACATGATCCGGTTGGCGAAATATCATGATGACGTCATGTTTCAAGTTTAACGAAGGCTCCAAATATCATGATGACGTCATCCCGATCTGAATAACGAAAAAACAAATATCCTCCTGATGATCATCATCACATTTTTCCTTCAACAGGATATTTTCAAGCACGATCCGTTAACCAAGCATGATGATGATGTCTTATTCTATGTTCGACAGAAGTAAATATCCTGATGATTATCCTTCATCATCATCATTTTTTCCTTCAAGCGGGATATTTTTTTTCAAACACGATCCGGTTCCCGATTATCATGATGACGTCCTATTCCAAGTTCGACACAAGCCGCAAATATGATGATGATCTTCATCATGCTGATTTTTCTCGAGAGGGTTACCTTGGCCGCGAAAGGGTCATATTCACTTCATCATCCTGATCATGCTCCTCAGGTAACCCGATATTGCAATTATCCCCCTGATCTTAACCGAACATGATGATGACGTCATCCTTAGCATTTCAATGAAGCCTGAATATCATGATGACGTCACCATCATCTTCCTTTCCTTGGCAGCATGATTATATTCATATCCTCCTATTCTTCTCCTTCATGATGATGATGATGTTGTTGTTCTTTTCTCCAATATGCAGAAGCGAAACATCATGATGACATTCATCTGGACCTTCAGGAGGGAATGCTATTTCCAGAATATCATGATGATGAGGTATATCGACTAACCTATTTTTTGACGCACCGACAGGGATGATCATGCCGATGGGCGGGAAATGAAGCGGTGGAGTTTTAAAGTGTTTTTTTTGGCGCCTCTGGCATTTTCCCGGTCAGCGATAGTTGACCCATCAATTTTGAGCAGCTTGGGCGCATTTTTGACGTGTTTTGAGCGGATTTTGGATCTGATTTCCGCGATCTTGCGCAGTCACCTGGATTTAAACGCTTATTTTAATTTTCATGCTGCTTTGTGATAAATGGAATACTTATTACTTGTCTTGTCTTGCAGGCTTGCAGTTGAGGAAGCAGCTGGAAAGTCAATACAGTGACCTCATGGAGGCAGAAGATCTGATCTCAGGAGCAAGAAGATGGAGATGAAATGCAAAAAGTCAAAGCCATTCAAGTGAAGAGGAAGGTCGCAGCTGGAGGTATTTCTGCAAAAGACAAACAGAAGTTATTGCCCAGCTGCTGGAACTTCTCAGAAGGGGCAATATTTCCCCCAGATTTGACCACAGCTCAGAGATATTTTTGAGAACTGGTTCACCTGCATTTATTGCTGTAACTAGAGGTTTGAACCAGGGGTTTAGTTAGGTTTTTTGCTGTAGTGAGGACAATTAGAATGTTATATATTGTGCCTCTCTGCACTGTAATACTTTACAACAGGGATTTTTTAGGAACAACAGGGGCTACACAACAGGGATTTTTAGGGCCTACAACAGAGATTCTAGGAAAACACAGCATGATAGCTTAGCATAGTTTAGAGTAGAAGAAAGAGGTCGCCTGTTTGTCTGCAGTAAGGTGCGCCTGGAATGTCTGGCCGCCTTACTGTATCTGTAAAGCTTGTAAGTTCTCTGTAGTATGATCAATGAAACTAAGAGTCATTCTTACATTGTAAATCATGTATGGCTATTCGTTTCTAATACAATAGAATCTGGAGTTCTGCATCTATCTTCTGAGTGTTCTCCTGCTCTTCTTTGTGTTTTGAAATATCTTCTTTGAGAGCTTGCAATTTTAAATGTATGTTTGTGAAAATGCTCAGGACTTACATTTAGGGTTTTTACTGTGGATTTGATCAAATTACTGTGGTATTTACATAGTGGATAACAGAAACAATTAGATCCTTCTGTAGATTAGATGAAGTGTAGATTAGATCTCTCTAACTTTTCCCAACCCATCTGAAATATTTAGCTGAAAACGCAGAAATCTAAAGGAAATTGTCTCAAATCTGAAGAAGCATGCATAACAGAGTCTAAGTAGACAGTTTTCATAAGTACATGAAGAAGGAAGCTGCATAAATAAAAAAAAAACCCTCTGAAACTTGCAGCCCAGTATCACTCTTATGCAAAGGAATGAAAAACATTGACATATCTCATGACCTTTTTGCATATTCTTAGGCCAGTAAACCACAAAACAAACCTAAACTACGTAAGGCCCCTTGAACATTACAGCTTCACATTGACCAACTGAACTTGACCAACCGAACCATTGTAGACTTGGGATTAGTTGAATCACCAAATGATTCCTTCTTGTCTTTCAAGTATAGTTTCAGTTCATGTCATGTGAATTTTAACTTATTGTTATGATTGCATCAAAACAGTCATCAACAGGAATGTCTGGCTGCCTTACTGTATCTGTAAAGCTTGTAAGTTCTCTGTAGTATGATCAGTGAAACTAAGAGTCATTCCTACATTGTAAATTATGTATGACTATTCGTTTCTAATACAGTAGAATCTGGAGTTCTGCATCTATCTTCTGAGTGTTCTCTTGCCCTTCTTTGTATTTTGAAATATCTTCTCTGAGAGCTTGCAATTTTAAATGTATGTTTGTGAAAATGCTTAGAACTTACATTCAGGGTTTTTACTGTGGTTTTGATCAAATTACTGTGGTATTTACATAGTGCATGACAGAAACAATTAGATCCTTCGGTAGATTAAATTAGATCCTTGTCTGAAATAGCCATGACATAAATTTCTGTATTACAAAATTCTGTAAGATAATATTTATAGTTTTTTGAATCATGGACTGTGAATAAGAGATTGTACAAACGTTTTGTTGCAAATTACATATACGTTATATTTGAAATAGGTCTTGACCTATTTGTAAATTCAAGATAGATAGAATGTTGTGTTCACTGAATTGGGGCTTGGTGTATGTCATATAGCACAACTGAGATGCTCAAAATGCTAAGGCTGATAGGCGATTCAACATTTTGTGACTAGGTCAGTCTCTAGAAGGGATCTGACCTAGCTATGAAAATCAATAAGATGCATACACATATATATGATGCTTTGATGTTTGGTGTGCTGGTGGAATTGTTGAACGTGTTGAACTGTGGAACCTGTCGGACCCTTGTACCTGTTGAACCGTGGAACCTGTTGGCCTGTTGAACCTGCTGAACGATTGAACGATTGAACGGTTAATGATTTGAACCTATTGAATTGTCGAAACGTTTAGACACTAAAGATAGATAATTCGCATAATACTCAAGTGCATTGGAACCATAAATTTACCAAGGACCATTAGCCCTAGCCTAAACAAATGATTTGCAAATAATTTTGGTAAGCATTAGAATAATTAAAATATCTTTGCATCTGAAAAAGCATTGGCCATCTATAATATACAGATGTAATAGAGTGAATTATGTGCACATACAGGAAGAGAAGCTTCCAAATTAAAAGTTGGAAATATATTTTATATTACAGAATAGCTGATTGGAATTTGTTCAATTGGCAACTTGACCCATAATGATCGTTGCCTCTTCAAATTAGAACAGAATTGCATGATAGTATCTAAGCAGATAGTATTGCTTGGCTGCAAAGGTTTAATCTTATCAACACTTTTTGACAGTAAACTTTTGTATCTTTCAAGCAATCCATAAAAAGGACAGTAGTCAGTTTTCATTACATAATTAGACTAATCCATAATTGAGGGTTGTGTTCATTGCTTTACATACATGTGATTTAAGCTTTTTTATATACATATTGGATCAAAGCTACAGGTTACATATTCACAGTCAAAATGTGCATGCACAGTCATAGTGCTTTTCTATATACATATTGGATCAAAGCTACAGGTTACATATTCACAGCCAAAATGTGCATGGACAGTCACAGTCTATCAAATTACTTAAAAAATAGTTAATTTGATAGACTGCGGCTATGACTTAAAAAATAGTTAATAACATAGTGTGACTACTAAACAGTATTGGTAGTAGAGTATTTACTAAATCAAGGTATAATAAAGTGCATAACTAAAAGATGCTGATTGTTTAACAATTTTGACAACTGGGAGAAAAATATGGCTTTTAACACTCCAGCAACCGAAACAGATTGGACTTATGACTATTTTTCAGTTCTTAATATGTCTAAGAGACTTTTTACAACACTATGAAGTGTTTGACTGGCCCTCAGTTGCACTTAATTAGTTTTCTATTGAATTTACTCTAGTGCACTTCTTCAGACCCAAAATTATACCGCATGATGGCCATTTTGTCATAAACAGTTCAATTGGGATTTTTGTGAAGCTACGGCCCATTGGAGGTCTGAGAAGAACTCTTTTATTTTGAGAAGAAAATGAAAGATACACTGGCTGTAATCATGTCTAGCATTGTGTCATGTATAGGTCCAGTCAGTGAAAGGTATAGAGAATATGATACATCAAAATGCTAAGGTCCTGAAAGAGGTAAGGTAAGGAAAAGACTTCAGTTAGGTAGGGTAAAATTCTATGTGCAACATTTACATTCATGTGCAAGATATCTTGACTGGATGTGTTGATTTGTTCATTAGGTTTGCAACATTAATACCTAGTCAATTGACAACAATGCTATGTTGCAAGAAATGCAATGAACTCCCTACTTTTTGAAGTTAATTTGATAGAGTGTGACTGTGACTTAAAAAACAGTTAATAACATAGCGTGACTACTAAACAGTATTGGTAGTAGAGTATTTACTAAATCAAGGTATAATAAAGTCCATAACTAAAAGATGCTCATTGTTTAACAATTTTGACAATTGGGAGAAAAATATGGCTTTTAACAGTGCAGGAACCGAAACAGATTGGACTTATGACCATTTTTCAGATCTTAATAAAGCTAAGAGACTTTTTACAACACTATGAAGTGTTTGACTGGCCCTCAGTTGCACTTAATTAGTTTTCTATTGAATTTACTGTAGTGCACTTCTTCAGACCCAAAATCATACCGTACGATGGCCATTTTGTCATAAACAGTTGCAACCAACTCCCTACTTTTTGCCTTTTATTAGACAACCGATCTGCAATGCTGAACAACTGCTGTAGATGGAAAATATGTTTTTTCATTTTGAATGGTAATGCAGTGGCCATGGAACAGCAACGGTTCCATTTATGGAGTGTTGTGTTCCATTTAATGGTGTCCTGTTCCAGATGCAAATGCCTAAACTTGTAAAAAAATAAAAAACACTTAAAAATCCTAAAACCATTGTTAAACTTTTATAAAATTTGTACCATGTCTATGTTAATATGTATCAATTTTAGAAGTCAGGTGCACCATGAATCTTAAAACCATCACAACAAAAAAAAATTGAAAATTTATGTCTAGAAAACAGACAACATAAACCATATGTATGATAACAGCTATTCACACTTTAGAAGTGTATAAAAGTTGAGACAACTTGGTGAAATGTGAGTAGTCGTTCTCTTTGACAGTTTAGTACACGGTTGGTTGACACGTGAATGGATTCTTCTCCACGACTAAATAGCTGTTGCTTAAATAGAATGAATGCTTTATAGTGTTTAGACACTTGCATATATAGAATTAGATTTCATAGATACCGGAGAGAGAAATGAATATTTGTTAACAATGTGTCATCATATATATACAAGTGCCACTACCAGTAAGATCATGCAAAACCAGACACAAAAGTTGACGCCTTCGTGAGGTAAATCAATGAAGCAAGAAAGTTGAAGACGATTTTAGTGCAGATTATCATAGTATGCATAATGAGAGAGAGGTTTACAGCATTCTTATTTTGGTTGAGAGAATTTAAGAAGCTTTCCAATATTTGCTTATAACGAAAAGAAAATTTAAGACATATTTGATTAAGGGATTTGATTTTGTACTCAAAAATACCAATTACATATAAAATTAGGTAAAATGATAAAGTAATGTGTAGTTCAGAGAGTAAAGAGAGTATTAAAGAGGTATCGTGTATAAGATATATGTAACAAAAATGTAGTTTCGTATGCTTTGTGTTCATTCTTCAGGACAACATGCATCAATGATGACATTGGACTTATTCAATGTAAATTGTCCTTTTCTGCTGAAGTCTCGTAACATAAAGATGACTGCTGATTTATCCTTGAGGTATTCGTCATAGCTGATTTGTTGCAGGTCTGGCAGTAGCATTTGGATGATATTGTTGGCGCATGAGCAATGTATTGTCTGTTTGTTGTCTGTTGTCAAAATAGTCTTGAGATAGTGCGAGTAGATATAGGCGACCTGTTCCTTGCATCTATCACACTGGGCAGTTTCATTGTCAAGTGCTCCATAGGTATCAAATTTATAATCGCATTTTGAGCAAAATGCGTGGAAAGGACTGGAAAATGCATTAGCTATTTTCAATGTTCCTTGTACCTGCAATACATATGAAAGTATTGTTTGGTTAGGAAGATTTTTTTTTTGTTAATTTTGTTTTAGATTTGCCAGGGAGAAGATTGGAGATTTCAAGAGTTGTTACTTCAAATGTTGAGTGCAGCAAACTGTTTAAGTGATCCAAGGTCCTTTTGTCATTTAATACATCGATATATGTTGACTGGCAAGTGTGAAGCATGTTGTCTTTTGCATTGATCTGTTTGACAATATTTTTGAAAAGGATAAGTGGAAATTCATTGCTTCGGAGCTGTTGTTTGATTTTTACAAAATGGTCCTCAAAATTCCGGTGCATCTGCAGCTGTAGGTGTAAATAGTGTAAGTAAGAAATGAAACTGCAAAAGAGTAATGTATGTTAATTGAAAAGTAGGTTCAAGAACTAGAAACAATTTAAACAAGAAAGGAGACAGTCGAAGCATAAACAAGTACATGTACCTCTTGCATTTGGAACATGTTGTCCACTTTAAATTCCTAATTTTTGCTTTATTTTGAAGCTTTACCGAGACAAAGAGCTTTTATTTTTGCATTTGTATTTGATGAAAAAATCGATTTGAAGTAGTCGCCTATTTATGAAGAGATACATTAGTCTATGTTCTAAAAAGTATGGAACTGAGTGAATTGTTGACTTATGTGCAATTAATCGGTGTTATCAAATGTTTAGAATTTTACTTAGAGACGTGACATCAGACCGTTGTTCATTCCTGCAGATACCAGCTCTGTGTTGACGCTTGAATGCATTTCTGTGAATTTAGTTGCTGTTTTTTGTGGCTTATATGCATTTTTTTTTGGCCTTTGAGATATAGCTAGATTAGTGATTGTCAATGCTAGGGTTTGTATCTGATGAAGGATGAGCATTTGTAGTGTCAGTTCTTATTGTCAATATTGTTTTATTGTTGTGTATGTGATTGGTTTTACATTTCCTTTCTGTACTGTCATTGCTGTCAGTAGATTCATACTTGTTTATAACACTTTAGATCAAGTGATTTAGTGTTTACTTTTTTTCCCTGGATTGCTCCTGAAATCTGAATCACTGCAGAGTCCAGACCAAGTATCTAAGCAAAAGAGGGGCAAACTGTATTCCACATGGAAAGCAGATCAAAATAATACTTACTTGAGTCTTTAATCAATAATGATCAAACAGTAATCTAATAGCAATGGGACTGAATCTGGATGCTTAATTTTGAACTGGCGAGGCTTAAGGTTGAAAGACAAGTGTTCGCTTATTAGCAGTCTGAGTTCGAAACTTGGATGTTCTAGATGAGCTGCCACAGGGTTTTTCTCCAACTCGTAACTAGTTGGAGTTTTCATGTCAAAACCTCTATTTAGTTGGTGGAATCTTCATAGAAGACGTTAGGAATTGTTATTGATAAGATAGATGAAGGAATAGGATTAGTTATGGAGGATAATTACATGTGTTTGCGTGAGCCTGTGTGTAAATTCCATTATTGTAGTCTGAAACATATTTTTAATGATAAAAAAACTGTACCTGTCTCTGTAGTGAAGTAGTTCTAGATGCTCTAATAATTTAGGGATCTATCTATTTTCAAGCTAAGAAAATGCGACAGCGATTCGCCGAACATCAATTAGAATGGGCTGCATATCATAGTTGGCCGCAATCTTTATTAACCATTGTTTTATGTCATCTCGTTAACTAAAAGATGATGTTAATTAGGCAAAAGGCTTTTATAAGTGAACTTGAAACAAGAAATCGTTGTCAGGAAACAAGCTTTATTAGTGTGTAAACATTTTTAATTAGCCGATAGGCTTTAGTGTGAGCATTGGTGCCAAAATGGCTGGAAATGTCATCTCAGCATGAAATCACTGCAGAAGTCATTACAATTTCTTTTGTACTAGAGAGGTCTGGACTCCACAAGATGGGTGCACCAAAATAACTTAGTGCAGGCAATTGTTTTCCCAAGAATGTAGCAATATACTCGGCCACTCCAAAATGGGGTAGTTGACCTGCAAATGAGGGCTCTATTTCTCTATTTTTTAATAATCAAAGTCTCATGCTCAGACTTGGAGAGTCTTTACAATTTGATCCATTTTGCACATTAGGGTTGCTTGCTTCTCAGACTCATGTATTTTGTGACTCAGTTGGCGAGTTACACAACTATGATCCCTTCTACTGGGGAAATCAATACTTTATTATGATTGGATGATGCAGGTTTGATTGATTGAATGGCAACAAAAAGCGAAAAGGACACTGATTGCAATTATAAAAATAACCATGTATACAGATATGTCAACAGTCACATAACCTTTGAAAATCAAATTCTATAACAATGCAAATCCCAAGCAAGAAATTACAACAACCTAAAAGGGCTTAAAGTTTAACTTTAGATAACCATTGTTTGCAAATAATGAGAGGAGAAAAATGAATATTATTACAGTGTAGCATGCAGGCAGACTTTTGAGAGAACTTATACAGTGGATCATGAGGGGTTGTGGTCTCAAGTTAACTGAAACATTGTTTTGTTCAAGCTGGGAAGATATGATAAAGAGTTGGAAGAGATAAGCATGTTAAAATATAGTGCAGTTACCATATAAAATAAAATTTTCAAAATGATTTAAAGTTAAAACTAGTATGTGGAACCTTGAAAAGTGTACCTGGGCTTTGTCGAACTCTGAATCTCCATCTTGCACATCAACAATATATTGGAGACCTATTTTTTTTGCTCTTGTGACCAATACACCTATGGTGCCTGTAGCATATTGTTCGGTACTTGCCAACAATTGTTTTATGGCTGTGCTGGGGATGAATTTATAGTCAATACAAACTCATGGAATGATTTCCACTATTGAGGACTTTGTTAGAACCAGTATGCAGTCGCAATCTCCACGATCATAATCTGTTCTAGGTGCAATCTGGAAGTTGGATATGGATAGTCCCGAACCTGGAATTATTTTGTCTTCATAGTGAGCAACGAGATCAGCAGTTGCATTTAGCGTAATAGTCATTTCACCTTTTGTGTCTGTGAGGTCTGCGCGTAGTACTTCACGTGTCTTGTTTGTCTTATCCAATATAGCTTTATACTTCACAATGACATCACCTTGGAAAATGTTGCCTGCTTTACGTGCATTCAAGTCTTCAATTGAAACTTGATTTTGACTCTTTACTTTTGATCTAGAAAAAACAAAACAAAATTAGTTGAAATCTAGAATCTTGACAAGGTACAGTGTACATGTAACCAAAGAATATTGTTTACCTTTTCAATTGTTGTTGGTTAATAGTGTCCATTTGTTCTTCTGTTCTTTTGGCATTGTCCATTGTAACCTGTATTTGTTTATCAATTTGTCATTTGCATAAATTTCTGCAGGCAAAATGAAAATATGTTGTTGTTCTAATGTTATATCAGAATACGTAGAATTGGTACTATGGAATAAAAGAATAAGACAATTTGTAGATAGAAGAAAATGAAATTGTATTGAAATGATGAAGCTATGTAATACATATGTCTTTTCTTCGTGGACATTAGGGATTGTTTTATTTATTAATTTGATTGACAAGATTTTGATGGTGTTGGTTTAGATGCTTTTGAACTAAAACAAATGGCATATTTAAGAATATTTAGTTTTTTGAAAGGATTAAAATTAGGGAAAATCAGTGAGGTTGTTGCTGTAATACGCTTTTTATTTGTAAATTTGGATTTTTTGTATTAGTAAATTGGATGATACATAATTGAACAGTAGTTTGTACATAGATTGGATTTGTCAAAATATGTTTTTTGTTGATTTGGATGTTATTGAACAAAAATAGTTGAGATATTTAAGAACATTGAGTGTTCTGAGAGGGTTGAAATCTTAAAAAAGTAGCAAGATGGTCACTCCAATATGCTTCCGATTTGTAAACTTCAATTTTTTTTGTTAGTGCATTGGTCCATAGATGATCGATCAATGGTCTAGATAGAGCATGACACCTACTTAATAAGAAATGCATATTGTGGTTTTGCATATGATTCAGGAGCTGTTTTTTTTTGTAGTTTTCTGTACACATGTCAATGTTGAAATCTCCGACTAGGTACAAGGTTTTATTTCCATCAATACATGAGAATACTTGCTTGGTGATTGCTATAATATCTGCAAATGGAGCATTGGGTTTGGCATATAAGTTACATATGCTAATTTGATTGTTCATAGAGCTTATTGTTAATGTTATTGCTTCTGTATATGATGTTGAATGTTGCATTGTTTTAGAGACTAATATGTTTTTCTTGGTTATAGACATTAGTCCGTGTATATGGTATGTTGAGTAACAATTGAAATCTTTGAAAAGATTATTTGTATGGTAGTCTTGGATATATGTTTCTTGAAGGCATAAGATATCAGATGCCATGATATCAGTGTCATTAATCATGTCTTCAATATGTAGGTGTAGATTGCGAGTGTTTAATGTGCACAATAGTAGTTCTGAATTAGTCTTTTGTTTGATATCTCCATTTTCAAATTGCCAGTGTGCTGTTGATTTTAGACGAGACATTTCAAGGACTATTTTTTCTTTTATTTTGAAATTTTGCTTGGTAAGAGGCTTTAACAAGAATAATGTCTGGATTGTTTTTGTCCGCGAAAGTGCTGTATATGTTAATCCATGTTGCCTTATGGCTGTAGGATCAAATGCCAAGCCTTGCATTGTGAGTCCTTGAGATCTATGTATTGTTCTAGCACAAGCAAGTTGAATTGGAAATTGTTTTCTAATAGTTATTTTCTTGTTGTTTGAGATTTTTTGGGTTGGCCTTGTGGTGTGAAGTATAGGTGTCCATTGTTTATGAATGTCATTGTTATAACATTGTGTTAATTTAACACGTTGATGGTGGCCAATGTTTGGGTCATTGAATTCTATCCAAACAATGTCAAAAGCATTGGATATGGTATATGCTTTAAATGTTCCATCTGACCCATTGACTAGACCGTCTTGCATATCATAATTACCAGCATAAATTTCTACAAGCATGTCTGGTTTCAAAAGTATTTGAGATGGTAAAGACATTGTGTGATTATACAGATGTATTTCATTGTAGTTTTCGTCATTTTCATCAATTGCACTCACTACAATTAGCTCTCCTGGAACTATTGACAACATATTTTGATTATGTGCATTAACATCTTTCCTTCTGTAAAATAGATAGGGGAATGTTGGGTCAATGGGTGGTGAGCGTAAACAAGTCTGATTCAAGTACTGTATATCATTATCTGTTTGTGAACCTACACGTATTCTATTGAGTATTGCAATAAACTTCTCATCTGTTTGCCGCATTGTTGATTGTAGCTCATAGGATTTTATGTTGTGTTTCCAAAAGTTGTATGGCATTAATTCAGTCAATGTTGGTGTATTATCAAATACAACTGAATCTAGTACAGGTTGTGCTTGATATAAATCACCACAAAAAATTGTATCAAGATTTCCAAAGTATGTGGTTGGCATTTGCATTATATCTCTTAATCGCTTATCGATGCAACGTAAAAATGTTGCACCTACCAATGAAATCTCATCTACTAATAGCACACGCAGCTACTGATAATGCTTTGACATTGTATCTAAGATTTCAGTATTCAATGGAACAAATTCTGATTTGTTGAAAGGTATTCGAAATGCTGAGTGTAATGTTACTCCACCTATATTGTAAGCTGCTTTTCCTGTATAAGCAACTACTAGGCCTTTTGGTTTGTCCGGATCACTATCAATGGAGTTATTATATATGCGAAGGAGAGATTGAAATATTGCTTTTGCAGTAAAGGTTTTGCCAGTGCCTGCTCCACCTGTTAGAAACAAGTGTAGTGGAGTTTTAATATTTTTTAATTTCTTCAACACAATGTCCTTTACAATTGCTTGTTGTTCACTGTTTAACATTCGTCTCAAATTGAAGTATTCAACATTGTCCATAATATGTGGATGTTTTCCAATTTCAAATGCATTAGAGAATTGAGTTTTTGATTTGTTATGCTTTAGTGTTTGAATATCGTCTTCTATGTTGTATGTTTCTTTCTGTGGATTTTGATTTGAAATGATCAATTCATTTGGTATGTGATTATTTTCAGAATAGATTTCATCTATAGCTTTGTCAATATCGCCCCATTTAGAGTTTATGTGGTAATTGTATTTGATACGATTAGTATTAATTGTGTTTTCATGATATGAATAAGCATGATGCCATGAATGGAAACCATGGTTCAATATTTTTTCATTTATTGTGAAGGGTACATAAAGCAATAAATTCTCTCTGCAATAATTTTCCAAGTCAACATGTTTGTTAAAATTGGTAAAACGTATAATATTTGGTTTAGCTTTGCGGTGCATTGGTTTCCCATCTTTTCTATATTCTGATACGAATTGTGCAAGGCAAATATGTGTGAGTGTTTCAGGTCGTGCTGAATAGTAATCTATTAAAGATCTACAGGCCACATTTTCTGATTCATCTGGTTCACTGTTCAATTGTTTTGCTGACTTTAGAACAAAAGTTCGATCACTATCAGCTCTTGTATCAATGAATATACACTTTCTTGAACTATAGTTTAGTGGAAGTGATAGTACGATGTGAACAGCCTGTTGTGTAGACATTTGTTGCAGATTTAGCAATGCATTTCCAAGTCTACTTATCATTTTTATAGCATCGATATTATTTTGTTGATGGTCCCTACGAATTCTTTTAAATGCATTTGTCATTGTTTTATCCACTTTTGTCATGTATGAGCTGCAATACATTGCTGCAGCATATGCATTAAGCACAAATTGTGCATCTGTATTTGCTTTCCATAGCTCTGGTATTTTTTTTGAAAAGCTGTTATTCCATATCTGCGAAGGGTTTCGTTTTAAGAAAATTGTAGGCCTATGGATTGTTGATTTTATAGCTGTGATGTAATCATGCTCATTCAAGTTGATGTCTTGTAGAAACATTTGAAAGGAGAATAATTGGTCATAATTAGATTGTTGTAATACGGAAAAGATTTTTGTTGCCATTGAAAAAATAATTTCATTATTGTCTTTCAGCGGTTCGAGAATCATAGTTTTTTTCATTGGTGGAAATGGGAAATTGTATTTACAACAGTGCTGTTTTGATTTTCTGCATCGTTTTGTATGATGGTGCCTATGCAGGATAGCTATTTGAGGAGTCAAATCATCAGTGTTACAAGTGATGTATTTGTCAATAAATTGTTCAATATTTGCAAGTTCATCTTTTCCATAAATTGGAGCATCTTTAATCCATAAAAGAAAGTGGTCATGTTCATTGCCACGATTTTGGAATTCAGTTATAGAGAAATAATCCAAGAGCTCTCCGAAGAAAGAGCTATCTGTAAATATCAATTGTTTTAGTGCATTGATTCTATGTTTATAATAGCGTACACATGTTACAGGATCTTTTTTTATGAGATAGAAAATATTTTTCTCATTTTGTATGTCGTATTTTTGTTGTGAAGATGCACAATATGTATTATGCAAGGCTTCAAGTGCTTTTGAAAGGTGTTCCCAATTTTGTTCAGCACTAGTAAATGTAAGGAAAAATGTAGGCGGTCCAAGTTGCCGAATCATTGCAAAGACATTTTTTTTTAATTGATGTAAATAATCCGGAGATATTCTTATTCTTTTAAAGTCAACATATCCAATGTCTGATTTGAGAATCTTCTCTAGGTTAGGTTTGCATTTGACATCTTTTGCTATTAGTTTTCTTCCTTTTAACTGACCTTTTCGTACTCTTATCCACATTGTAGATAAAACTTGATGTATCAATATCTTGACTGTTTTGAAAAATAGATTAGTTGTATGATATGCAAATTGTCTATTGGAATGAAGTAGTTCCCATTGTGCAATTTTTTGATAGGAAAAATTCTTGACAATGTCGTCATTACGTGGGTTTCCAAAGAATAGTGTGGGAAAGTTTATTTCTTCTGCATATTTGTCTTTAAAGATTCCAATAGGATAATGGTTTTCTGCTGGTGCAACTTCTATGATTTTGTCTTGCATTTCATGTATACATTTAGATTCTGTGTATCCATGGACCAAGGTCTCACAAGGATTTTGCTCATCTGTATCAGACTCTGAACCTGTTTCATTTGTGCAAGGGTCGTCTACTATGCCACTTTCATCATCTATTTCAAGAGATTGTCTCCAGTGCTTATTTAATTGGAATTTCTCATTTTTGTATAGAGTTGTTTCGCTCAATTGGTTCAAAGCTTTCATTATAATAGTCGATCGCACCATCCCCTTCTGATATGCATTTTTATATTGTAGCCATCTTTTTAGCGCAACTGCAATAGTGTTTGTTTCATCGGCAGAGCGTGGCAATGCATTTTGTACAATGTTCATGTTGACTGGGACATTAATTATAGACCCAGTCAATCCAATTTGGGGTCTTTTGTAACCTAATTCCCATATTTGTGCGAATACAATTCTTAGTGAAACAAGGCGCTCTTCTAGTTGCATAAGCATTTTTACATATTGTAAAGCTATATTCATTTGAATACGGTGTGGTGTTGCATTTTTTGGAAGCTTGCATTGTTTCAATGTTTCATGGCATATGCAACAAATACAATTCATCAATACATTGTTATTTTGATTTGTCAGTTTATAATATGTTTGCTTTTCTTTCTCTCTAAAAGCCATAATGTTTTTCTTAAAATGCAATGTCTGACAAATTGCACAAGTATGTATCGGTGTATCTTGAATTTTTTTTGAAATAATTCTATTGGTGATGCTGAGTGTCTAGTTTTCTTGGTTGTATTTTCCATTTGATTATTAGCACGTATTTGTTGTTTGATCTTGCGAAGTGATGTAGTGTTGCTATTTGCAATTTTTTGTTTTCTAATAAAATCACCATCATGATGTTGTTGATTACTGCTTTGAAATTGTTTTAGTTGTCTAGATGTGATACATGGGCTAGCATTGTTTGCTTGTACTAGATAAGGCACAAGCGGCTCAAAATGTCCTTGGATGGGATTTGCATCATGAAATAAGATAGAATACGATTGTCCTTGGGATGACGGATTGAAGTGCAAGTATTTTTTTCCTGAAGTAGTTGACCAAAGGCATATTTGTATGTCTAGCCACTTTGACAACCAACGGATGCAAAACAAGTCACCCCATAGGCCAACTTCATTATTATTTGTAGAATGCATTGCATAAATACGCATTCTACGCAAGTACTCTTCAACATTTTGTACACCGTGCAATTCATGCAATGTACGACTATCCAGTTCATAATTATATGAGGTGATTGCTTCTGGATCACCTTGTGTGAGGCAACTCAAGAAATGGTCTATAGCTCCATTCCGTAATTGACTTGATGTGTATTGAGAATGAAGAAGTAACTCCAATGAGTCAAATAAGCAATCCCCTACATTGTATTTAAATACTTGAATTCTACACAATCCTTCATTTCTCAATGCATAGTCAATGTTTAGAATTTCAGTCTGAATTGCTAATTTGTATTTCTCTACATCTATGATCTATTTTTGTTTATCAACTATTGGCACTCTTGTTCTCTTCATTTTTTTTGCAAACAAGGACAATTTCGTTGATCCCAGAATATCAAAAAAATGGTGCACCTGTAATATATTCATAACCATTGGTTAGATAGTTTTGATGATTGATAATTACAAAAGGCATATTACAAATGGAAATTAGAAGCAGGCTGTTTCCTAAAAGCAATGTTGATATGCAATTTTGAAATGCATTTAGTATTTGGTTTCCTTATTTCAAATCACAAATAAATTCAATGCTAAAATTCTAAGTAGTCAAGACATTGTTTAAATGCAATGAAAATAATCGTTATTTTTGGATTGTACAAGAAAATAAGGCATTGTAATGAAGAAGAGAATTTTGAAGGATTTAAAACTAGTGGCAATGGCAATGTCAGATTCATTCACTTGCATTATTTTCTTCAGAAAATAAAGAAATAGAAATCACCATTTGGTAGATAGTTCTGATCATTGATAGCCACAAAAGGTTTATTAAAATTCAAAATAAGAACCAAGTTTTGATTTGAAAACAGTGTAGACCTGTGACTTTGAAATTCATTTTGTACTTGGTTTTGATATTTGAAATCAGAGGTTTACATTTAAAAATAAATAAATACAGTGTTTAAATACTAAATAGCCAAGCCATTGTTTAAATATTGCAAAAATAATTGTTATGTAGTTGTGTAAATAGTGTAGGAACAATCCTTGGACAACTCTAATGACATCACATATTCTCTGAGCCATAGGCTTCAAATAATTAGCAATTTGCATATATGAACAATATATTGAACATATAAATTAAACAATGGAAGAAACAAACAAACAAGAGATATGAAGGAGCAAATGAACTTGAATAGATGACAATAACATTTTGATAAGCTTGTGCTTGGATTGTAGATGCAGGTGAAGGATTAGATTGATCTGCAAAAGTCTAAAGGATTGTAAACTAGTTGCAATTGCAATATTATATTGATGGGATTGTGTTAATTTCTTTACAAAGTGAAAAGGTATTGTGCATTATTAAACAGTATATGCCTTCAAGTGGTTTTGTCACTTATATAATCATTAATAGAATTTTGCTACTTACAACTTGCAAACTGCGTTATCTATTTATATTTTGATATTGAATTTAACTATAACACGTAAAAATAACAAATACAGTAGACATGGATAGACTGTAACAAGATCCAAAGCTAGGACACCAAACATGTAACATCAAGATTTCTTCAATGCTGGCCTATACACAAAAAAGGATATTATAACTAGTTGTTGAATCTTGCAAATCATATAACTATCACGGGAATATAATTCCAATATTAGTTTTCTTGTTATCAAGTCTTATAGAAATCTAGACAAAAAAATATTGAAAACTATTAGAAGCAATTTTTACAATTTACTATTGTTATATGTCTTTGCATTCATACTCAATAATAGCTAACTAGCACCAAAGAAGTACAGTAAGACCAATGCATAAAATATAAGTGACATGCAAAAGTGTACAGTGTTTTTCACAAATTGCAAATAACTGCCCACATCACTGTTATTACAATTTACATAGTTTTCTAGAACATCGAAGAGATGGCTGCATCTATTTATGATGATTTCATGTTGGAATCATTTGTTATTCTAAAAAAAAAAACACTTTAAAATTCCACCGCTTCATTTCTCGCCCATCGGCATGATCATCGCCATCGGCGTGTCAAAAAAAAACGTGTTGGTCAATATTTACTTCATCATCATGATATTTCGCTTCTGCATATTGGGGAAAAGAACAACATCATCATCATCATATTGTTGAAGAAGAAAAGGAGGATATGGAATATGATCATGTTGCCGAGGAAAGGAAAATGATGGTAACGTCATCATGACATTCGGGCTTCATTGAAATGCTAAGGATGACGTCATCGTCATTTTCGTTAAGATCAGGGGATAAATGTAATATCGGGTCACCTAAGGAGCATGATCAGGATGATGAATGTAATATGACCCCTTTGCGGCCAAGGCAACCCTCTCGAAAGATCAGGATGATGATGAGCATCGGGATATTTGCTTCTTCGTCGAACTTAGAACAAGACGTCATCATCATATTTCGTGAACCAGATCGTGCTTGAAAAATATCCTGTTGAAGGAAAAATGTGATGATGATGATGATCAGGATATTTGCTTCTTCGTTTATTAGATCGGGATGACGTCATCATGATATTCGGAGCCTTTGTTAAACTTAGAACATGACGACATCATGATATTTCGCCAACGGGATAATGTTTGGGAAATATCCTGCCGAAGGGAAAATGTGACGATGATGACCATCAAGATATTTTCAAAAGGTTGTATTTCATCGGCAGGAGGACTTTATGAAACATCGGGTGAACAAACAAGATCATGATGATCTTGACAACATGACAGGATAAAACAATATGATGATGACCCTCCTCATCGAATTATCATGATGACGCCATCATGATATTTTGTCGTCGAAGCACAAGGATGAGTTGAGGTCATTATGATATTGCGCCAGGGTGATATTGTAAAAAAATGATCATGCTGTTTAAGGAATGAAATATCGCCTTCTTTTGAATAGATAGGGTGATCATCATGATATTGCAAAAAAGGCGATCAGGAGGATATGAAGATGATGATCCGCTTTATCCATTTATGATGATGATGTCTTCATCACTTAGCGAATTTCAGCGAATGACCCTCGTGAAAGATCAGGATGATGATCATAATTATGCAAAAGGAGATAAGGAGGATATGAAGTTGTCATCATCATATTTCGAACTTCAGCAAATATCATGATGATGAGCTTGCGATAGGATTATAACATGCGCATGCAAATATGCCGAAGGTGGATTTTCTAAGGGTAATCAGCATGATATGATAAGATTAGGTAATGTTGAAATATCATGATGATGCTCGCTATACAAAGACCGCTCGACGGGGAAACTTACCCTGACCTAAAGTTGATATCATCATGATATTTGAACCTCAGGATATTATCGGGGGGGGGGGGGTTCAAATATGATGATGATGATCATCTTCATGTAACCAAAACTGAGTTTATAACATATGACCCTCCTAAAAGAAATCATGATGCTGACAATGCGCCTAAGGCCATTTGACGGGTAAAGGGCACTACCACCTAAGATTGACGTCTGGATATTGGGACTGCATGATTTTTATCGGGTGATAGACCAAGATCATGATGATCTTGACAACATGACTTAGGATATAAAAATATGATGATCCTCCTGCGAATGTCAAACCTTAGGATATAAAAATATGATGATCCTCCTGCGAATATCAGGTTTGACCAAAACTTTGACCGTGCATAACTTTCACATATGGAAGAATTTTCGAGTGAAGTAAAAGGCAAACCTGCATGGAATTTCAAGCTCTTTCTAAATATGAGGTCATAGAAACAAAATCGCCCACATAAATTTAAATGTGAATCTCTAAATAATCTTTTGAATTCCCTTTTAGAAAAGGAGTTTATATATCTGAAATTGTCTTTTAAATTTTAAAATAAACTAAAAAGTCAGTGCATAGGAAAACAATAATGCCACGGTTCCTTTACCCTTGAAACTAAAATTAAACTGGCCTAAAATCTAAATCGTGACAAAAGCAAATGGAATCGCCACATGCAAACACAATCGCCACCTGTCTCAGAGGTGGACAGCTGTAGCCCTAACAATTTTATCAACACATGCATCTTTTAAGGTTCTCAAATGTGGAATAGAGGCTAGTAGCTTTCAGATGATCTTCAAATGCAACCACATAGAAACAGGTCCAGAGAGGCGCATCAGTTTTAAAGGCCAAGATTTATTAACTCCTACCCAGGAAATAATTAGTCCCAGAGCTGGTGATCTGGAATTGGCATCGTTGAGATCAAACAGTTCTAAGAAAATGCATTTTTAGACTTCCTCATTGAGATGAGACAGGTTTAAAGAGGAAGCAGCTGTGCTCAAAGTACAGAAAGTTTATAAAAGCTAGCATAGAAGATGGAATCTTGCAGATTGTGCTCGGTACATTCATGTCTACATTGAGGAACTCTGGTTCTATACTGTGCCATGCCCTTTTTTTTTCACTTTTGTAAGTCGAGATCCAACTAATTGGTTGCATGGGCTTGCCGTCTTCACCTCCTTTCTAATGATTTTGCTAATGCCAGTTGTTAAGATTCGTTTTTATTTAATTTGTGTCTTACAAACAAAAATTGGCAATTTTTTGTTCTGATTAGCAGAACTGTCTTTGTTATTAACCTACATTGACCTCTCCCTTCTTTCCCCAATTTTACCTTAGTGTTTTCTTGCTTATAATTTAATTTTGTAGCAACGGCCCTCATTTGGAATATATTTGGGTATTGTTGTTTAGATATTCAGATGAAAACAGTCTATTTTATTTTAACTCTTCATGTCCAGCATTAACCTCTTCTACAGAATTTCACAAAATAGTATTGCAATGTGTGGAGAAGGGTACCAACTAATGTTGTTCTGTCATAAATTCTCTTTCACATATAAATTTGCATTTTCCTTCACAAGATTGGAGCACTTTTTTTGTGGGTATTTTCCTTGTGTGACCATAATCTGTGCCATTAAACATTATAGGGACACAATAACATATCCTTATTCTTTCTTTCAAAACAGAATATTTGGTAGAGGACCAAACAAGAGGGCGAGCCTGTGTTCCAAATTGGGATTACTAGCAAATTACCTAAATTCGTTAATACTCTCTGCTTCAAGGTATGAAATTCACACCCTTGCTATGTATAAGTAAGGTCTATAGCACCGTCGGCATAAAATTCCAGCATATTATATGATGGGTACTGAGCGAACTCCGAGCCTCAATCATTCAAACGTAAATTAAACAGTGAACACATGCAAGAAATCACTTAAAAGGAACTGTAAGTTGTACCAAAGAAATTGCAGAGTAGAAAGTTGCAACAGAATATAAGTAGATGCTTTACAGCTTGAATATATACAATGTATCTGGAAATGAAACAAGCAATACTGCATATAGCATGAGCACTTGTACAGTTAGTTCTTCCTGCAACCTTCTTCAGGATGATGATCATAATTATGCAAAAGGAGATCAGGAGGATATGAAGTTGTCATCATCATATTTCGAACTTCAGCAAATATCATGATGATGACCTTGCGATAGGATTATAACATGCGCATGCAAATATGCCGAAGGTGGATTTTCTAAGGGTGATCAGCATGATATGATAAGATTAGGTAATGTTGAAATATCATGATGATGCTCGTTATACAAAGACCGCTCGACGGGCAAACTTACCCTGACCTAAAGTTGATACCATCATGATATTTGAACCTCAGGATATTATCGGGGGGGGGGGGGGGGGGTTCAAATATGATGATGATGATCATCTTCATGTAACCAAAACCGAGTTTATAACATATGACCCTCCTAAAAGAAATCATGATGCTGACAATGCGCCTAAGGCCATTTGACGGGTAAAGGGCACTACCACCTAAGATTGACGTCCGGATATTGTGACTACATGATTTTTATCGGGTGATAGACCAAGATCATGATGATCTTGACAACATGACTTAGGATATAAAAATATGATGATCCTCCTGCGAATATCAGGTTTGACCAAAACTTTGACCGTGCATAACTTTCACATATGGAAGAATTTTCGAGTGAAGTAAAAGGCAAACCTGCATGCAATTTCAAGCTCTTTCTAAATATGAGGTCATAGAAACAAAATTGCCCACATAAATTTAAATGTGAATCTCTAAATAATCTTTTGAATTCCCTTTTAGAAAAGGAGTTTATGTATCTGAAATTGTCTTTTAAATTTTAAAATAAACTAAAAAGTATAAGTAAGGTCTATAGCACCATCGCCATAAAATTCCAGCATATTATATGATGGGTACTGAGCGAACTCCGAGCCTCAATCATTCAAACGTAAATTAAACAGTGAACACATGCATGAAATCACTTAAAAGCAACTGTAAGTTGTACCATAGAAATTGCAGAGTAGAAAGTTGCAACAGAATATAAGTAGATGCTTTACAGCTTGAATATATACAATGTATCTGGAAATGAAACAAGTAATACTCCATATAGCATGAGCACTTGTATAGTTAGTTCTTCCTGCAACCTTCTTTGTTATTTAGTGACACAGTTGCATAGCTACTTTTATGTTCCCAAATCATGAATTTGTCAATATATTGAAACTTGGCAATTCATACCTGAATGTCTGGGAATTCTATAATTGATATCTGAGTTTCTAAAATAGAAAACTTAAGTTCTAGAAAGAGATATCTGAACTCTAACAGAAATTTGAGAAAACTGTAAAATTTCTATAACTGAGAGTGCTCTACAATCTAAAACTCATATAATATCTGAAATCTTGAAATTTCTGTGAACAGTAGCACTGGTTTTCTACATGGATTACGAAATAGAAGTCCATATAGAGGCTTACCACAGATGCAGCTTCACAGGCCTCCCGATGCCCACCTTCACTACTCTCTGAGTGCAAACAAATTGAGAAACAACAATCCAAAGCGCATACAAATTGAAAACCTCCGATGAAGACATGACCTGTCATCTTGTAAGGATGATTAAAAATCATTATTAACATTGCAAATGAAATAAAAATCATTAATTAACATTGCAAACGAAATAAATTCAACAAGCTCAGCGGCGCCGTCACTTTGCACGACCTGTACTTAACTGTATTTGTTAGTTCCTGCCGTCACTTTGCACGACCTGTACTTAACTGTTTTGTTTATTGGCATCATTCGAAAATTCAATAATTTTTTAAATCATTATTTCATTTTTTACCCTTACTGTTCACACCATAGACCAATCAGACAATAGATAAATGGTATTTTTTAAATGATTAAATTTAAAAAAAAATAATGAACTATAGCATTGTGGTTGCAAATTTTTAGTTCTTTCACATGATTGGACGAATAATTTGAGAAATTGCATCTAGCCGATGCAGTAGTTATACCTGCCGAAGGCAGGAACTAATAATTTTCTTAGGTATTGGGGGTAATAGTGTGAAATGGCTTGTGGGTTTGGTCAAAGAGATAGGAAATTGGAAAAAATAAATAAATAACTTTATCTCATTGACTTTTAGCTTTTATGTGGTAAAAAAGGAAACTAGTTAAGCAAATTTATATAAAGATTGCATATAGATTTGTTTAGTCCTATGTGGATGAAATGGTGAAGGTGTTTGAACAATATACAAGAGATACACATTTGGCTAAAAAACAAAGATTTGCCTATATACACATTGTAGGACAACATATAAGGTAATGGGAAACAACTCTCCAAGTTGGTGTCAACCACTTGAGGGTCTCATACATCAAATTTTTGTTTCATTAGGGATGGTAAGAAAACAAAAATACTTTTCTTCACGAGTTTAATCTTTTTTGTAGAAGTTAATAGAGACCTTATTTAAATCATAGCAACATGATAACACAAAAAAGAACTTTTAAATTTTGATGGGCAGATATGATATGGGTGAACAATTACATCTCTAGTTTCTTGTAGTTTACATTGTGCATAAGCATTGATTTATTTTCTCAATCCCACAAGTAAAAAAAATATTTCATTCTCAGGATTGATGTCAAATTATTATAGTATAAAATTATGATTAATATATTTTGTTTTCAGAATCTCCTATGGAAATTTATTCAAGACTTTTCATTTAAAAATGGGTGTGATAGTGGTGGAAATGAAACATTCAACTACATCTATTAGGATTATAAATAATTAGGTGTATACTGTTAGGAAAGTGTGATATTTAATTGTAATCCTAATGTATAAATATGCAATGTCTCCAAACATCTTTGAAGGGGAACTTGGACACCCTCTTTGGTTGATGAAAGCTAATATAATTTATTATTTTCTAGGTTGACTTTAATATGAGTTGTAATAGCATTATTGAAGGAGATGGAGGATTATGGTGTATACCAATAGCATGAAAACCAACCTGGGATTTCATCTTAAAAACTCGAGACAATCTATTATCCGTTATTTGGCCCAGAAAGCCCATCTAACGCTTTATTGCAATCAATTTCACTCTGCCTTCCATGCTGTGAAATGGAGGAAAAAAGATGGAAGGAAATGCCAAAAACTCTCGACAATGAAAAAAACAAGTCCCATCCAACCTCTCAAAACATGCTCCATAAATGCTACAATATTTTGCATCTTCGCCAAATCCTTCACACGAGCTTCTGTACTAACCATCCACTCTCCAAATAACACCATTCATTACTTCGCAAGGGAGAACTTACCACGTTCTCTCACAAGTGCCAATCCAAGAGCCTCCACATGTTTTTTCATTACCACCTCGAGCAGTCTGACAATGATATCATAGACATCAAAACCAAAGGAGCTATCAATCTATGCTAGTGTACATATGACAACCTTAATGCTACCAAAACCATCCTTACTGTCAATTAAAGAATACCCATAAGATCTAGGAATCTATTGAACCATTGATCAAATTGAGTGACTTATGAAAATTTCCTCCTCATGCTCAAAGGAAGAATTGGCCAACCTGTCTGCAACCCTATTAGCCTTTCAAAACACATGGTTAATTCTAAATTCTCTGAACTTGTCTAACAGATGTAGTCCCCTAGCAAACTGATTGTTTAGGTTCCAATTCGGTGTGGCTTTGTTCTGAAAGGCATTGATGATGATTTGGGAATCCCCTTCAACATGTATCCTCCTCACTCCCATCGAGAGGCCCAACTGCAAACCCATAATAAAAGCCTACATCTCAACCTTGTTATTAGTTTGGGAACCAATTCTCTTCATGGTTGCTCCACAAAACCTACTAGTATTATCTCTAATCGCACAACCAATGGAGGCCAAACCTGGGTTACCCCTGGAGTCCCCATCAAAGTTTATCTTTAACCACCCCTTATCTAGCATCCTCCATCTTTCTTCCTCTCTGCTTTCCTTAGGATGAACCCTAGAAACCCCTTGAACATGGGTAATAATTAGTCCAGGCCATTGATTTCTCATAACACCATCCCAAGTTGTGAAGAATTTGTCTTTAAATCTAGATCACTAAAGTCTATAGAAGTAGGAACAAGGGAAGTCTCAATTGATGTATCCATTAACTAGGCATCAGTGATGGTGAAGGATAAAAATTGTCTCTATAGAAGGAGAAGGAGAAGATACCTCATCATCGTTATCACCCAAATGTGCATGGTCTTCCAATGAAGAAAACTCTTTATTTATATCATAAACATATGGCATATTTTCTAAATCATCAAGAGGTAGAAGACAATAAAAAACATGATCATTTGGGAATGCCTAAATATCAAGAACTCCATATATCTCCCAAATTTTGGTCCACATAGCATGAGGACACTGAAAATACAAAAGGGAACAAAAAGTGTCAAAATCAATATGGTAACCAATCACTCCTCAAATATGATCATTCTTGGAATTGCACACAAAATTCTTCCAAAATGTACTTAGTTGAGGAACAAGACCATATATATGTGGCAAAATATGAAGCTAATGCAAGTGTTTAAAAATACCATCTTTCCATTACTTATAGTTCCCCCTTTGCAAGAGTATTATAGAAGGATGAAATGAAAAACCCATAATGAACTAGGATAGATCTCCAAATTACATAGACATGAAAGCTTCAACTAAAATTATGAGCTCCCCAATATATCAATACTGAAATTGAAGCCCCCTAAGCGAAAGAAACTAGTAGTTTCAAGAAATTTTCTAAGAAATGAGCCTTAAGTATGCAAAATGATGTCAAACTAAAATTTTAAACTTTAAGAATTAATCTAGAAAAATGACATGGATAAATCTATATTTCTCATAAATACCTTTCCAATTCCTATAAGAAATCTAAAATTGGATACTACCATAGAAAATATGCAAAAATAGGCTTTAAATAGAAATATCAAGCACCTATAGAAAAATAAAAAATAAAACTATACTACAACGAATTTCTTGAAACTAGCTTTTTAACACCTATTTGTTTGTAAAATTTTGATATCATAGAAAATAGTTATCACTCTTGGAAAAAGTAGCCCTATTAGGGCATGAAAATGTGCCTAAGGGCCCTATTGGGTGGCTTGAAGGTAGTTTAGTTGTGCCACATTGGTAGTGCCACTCCCTGAATAGGGTTGTGATCGAAATGTTAGTCGCTAAGAGTGGAAAAGTGGTGATAGGTAGGGTATATATAATGATAGAGTAGTCTCATGTGGCAATTCTCGCAACACCCACTAGAAAAAGCCCCTTTAGGCTAGGTGGAATTGAGGGCTCTATGACCATGGGCTCTAGCCCTTGTTTAAAACCCTTACATTGGTTTCTTTAACTGCTAGGTAAAATATTTGAGTCAAAATCAAATTTTGTTGATGAAAAATAAAACCCAATGGACAAAGCTTGTTGGTGTCATCCACCTCCCAAGAGCACCATCTGTAGAAAATAACCTTCACGAGAAATGAGAGAGGCAACACAAGACCATTTCACCAAATAAGGAGTGAATAATAATGAGATGAATAATTTATATATTGTATAGTCTTTTAAAGGCAAGAAAATATATGACGGGTAATCTTTTAACGAATAAAACTACCCTAATGGGAATAACTTCCCAAACTAATTATTTAAGCCTAAGTAAAACTTAAGCAAGATAAAATCTATTTACCTTAACACCCCCCCTTAAGTGCAACTTAGGGAGAATTATTATGCAAAAAAGTAAAATGATGATGCAATATGGGTCCTAGCTACACAACCATGTTAGGTACCCACTTACAATGCAAAAAAGAAATCTCTCACAAATGTAGAGAAGGACAAAAACCCTGTGGGAAAAAACCCCTCCCCAAAAGAGAGAAAAGAAAACAAATTGATGCATGGATGGAGAACTCAATACCACCCCCCAAGGACTACATACATCATGTATATACAATCAATAGCCCCCCATAAGAGGAAAAGAGAGAGACTATATAGCCCCCCTATAATGTGTAATCACCTGGAAAAATGGTAAGTGCCTGAAGACAGAACATGATCCAATGTCGACAAACAAATGTAGGAATGCTTCCCACTCTAGATAGGAATTTAAAGAAAGAAGCATGAAAATGTATGATGATGTCTTTGAAATCTGCTCATGTGTCTCCAAGACCTTGGAAAATGATGCCATGAACTAATCAAGAAAATGCCCAATCACAATAGAAGGTGACAAACAAGGTACCATTGGAAACTGATCTTGAACATTCTCTAAAGACAAAGATGCAGTGACAATAGTTGTACCACAACTATCATCAAATAGGAGGGATATACCCTCAAATGTGTCTTCCAAGTCAGAAGCATGAGATTCTACGAACAAGGAACTAATGTCTGACAAATAAGAATCCCAATCAGGAAGACAATGAGATACTGGTTGTGATGAATCACTGGATGTGCTCAATGAATCATCAACACAAGATGAATGGTCCTACTGAATAGGAATGATAGGAGACTCAATCAATGACTCTACACAATGAATCACTGAAGGTGAAGGTATATCAACTATCCCTGATGGAGAAGGAGTGTCTGAAGAACCCTTTTCATCCTCATCTGAAGATTCAAAGTTTTTCAAAACTTCAAACACCTGCATAGTAGCATGATCATAGGGTATCCTGTTTGAAAAATGAAGAGGCACAAGACAATCTGAAACAGGATCATCTGGGAATAACTGAGTATCAGATCTCCATGTATTTCCCAAATTTTAGTCCAAAGAGTATGAGGACACTCAAAATGATAAATAGCATTCAAAGTGGCATCATCAATATGCATTTCAATAACTCCTAGGACATGATTTGTTTTGCAATTCCATACAAAGTTCTTACTATCAGTACTAGGAAGGGGAACTAGATTATACAAATGTGGCAACAAATGAAGCTTTTTAAGATGTTTTATGATACCGTATCTCCATTGTTTATAATTTTCCCTTTTCAACATAATCACAGTAGGATGAATTGAAAACCACATAATGAACTATGACTAATCTCCAAAATTACAAAGATATTAACCTTCAACAACAAAATTAAAGAAACTCCCAAATACTGCAAATGAAGCCTTCAAATCAGCAAAATTAGGTGGATTTACCTATACCATTGCTATCTTGGCGAAGTCAGCTTTTCGATGATACACAAAATGCTAAAAATGACTCCGAATGCCCAAGATATGCTCCGTGGAAGAAAAGTCACCTACGGGGGCTCAATGAAACAATGAAGGAGCTGGATTAAGCTCTAGGTCATCCATGTGACCACCTTCTGCAAGTGAGCAAAAAATACGCAATTGATGTGTTGTAAAAAATGATGGCAATCGTGCCAATCAATCACTAATCTGGGCCACGATCACACACCAAGTCTGAGAAAGCTTTGCACAAGGCATAAATCCACAAATCTCACAACTATTTCACAAGCACTTCATATGAACAAAGCATGTGTTAACATATAAAAAGTGCAAACAAGCCAAGTGCATGATCAATATGGGATAAACATCCCAGCCATGCCCAAAGAAGGCTTCACGGGCCCACTTCCTCTTCTCCTCAGCGCACAAACTAAAACCCTAGCCAAATATTTGATCAATGGACTTTATGGATAATAAAGTCTGCATACAAAAGTATATTCGGCCAGATGCTTAAAACTTCACGCCTTTGCTAGAATGTGTGGTGAAATATTGTACGGGATTGTGTACATGGACTCCGAGCTCTTTGAAATGAATATGCGCCATTCACATTTTGTAGCTCGTCCAAAGGGAGCCAATTCCTCTAGATTTGAAGCGTAGCATAGGGGAATCTATGGCCTATGAGATCAAAGCTCACGCCACCATTATTGCACCAAACGTTTAGTAAAAGCTCTTCAAACATAGATTTTAGTGCTTCCAAGGTACAAATTGAGCCTCCAAAGGCAATATGCGGCTTGAGTAGGGCACAAATTTTTAGAGAAAAAAAGATGTATCCTCAAGTTCAAATTATCAGATGCCTTCAAAAATTATACCAAGTTTGAAGAAAAAAAAATCCTCTGTGAAAAAAAATGTGGCCTCTAATAGAGAATTTGAAGTGCCTAAAAATCAAATGCTACCTCCAAACTGCAAATCATGGCAAGAAGAAAGAAGGATCGGTAGGAAAATAAAGAAATTGTTGCCTCTTTAAATGCTTGCAGCGCCTCAACCAGAGAATGAATCGGCCTTGATGAAGAAAATGTGGCTTCCACGGCCAATCGGTTCCAATGCCTCTCCAAGGCAAAAGAATCACACAAAATTCACACCTCCAGGATAAATTGGAATTCACTGCCAGCAAGAGGTATTTGAAATAATTAGGAAAAGGTAGAATGAGGAAATTTTGAAATTTAGCAAATTTCAAATGCCGAATAATCTCTAGCAACCAAATGATCTCAACAATCTCTAGTGAAAACTCTCAAGGAAGGAGTTGCAGATTGGGTGGCTCTGATACCATGTTGGTGTCATCCACCTCCTAGGAGCACCATCTACAGAAAATAACCTTCACGAGAAATGAGAGAGGCAACACAAGGCCATTTCACCAAAGAAGGAGTGAATAATAATGAGATGAATAATTTACATATTGTACAGCCTTTTAAAGGCAAGAAAATATATGTCGGGTAATCTTTTAATGAATAAAACTACCCTAACGGGAATACCTTCCCAAACTAATTATTTAAGCCTAAGTAAAACTTAAGCGAGGTAAAATCTATTTACCCTAACAAAGCCAACCACTAATATAAACAAACTCTACCATACCGTACATCACCTCTACCATCTACTAACATAGAAACTGATACCCATGACCTATAGATGATGTCACTAGTGTACCCACAAACAAATGAAATTGTGCCACATAAGAGAATCGAACAGATGCCAAAACAATTTTTTTATAAGTACTGCAACTACTACCAACAAAGCCATACAATAAGGAACTGTATAACTGTATGAAATAGAATTCTTAACAAACAAAATTGCAAACCCCCCAAGATGGAAAAATTCCTTTTGGCTCCATAATATGAAGTATTTTATATCACAATTTGTTTATCAAGTCTTTTGGACTCAATGGCGAGGTCCTTGTACTTAGATGCACTATATAAAACTTCTTGGTAAAATATCTCCAAACAAGGGAACAAAATTGTAGATTTGAATTTTGATACCATGTAAGAGTCATACAATAGAATCAAGGATGCCCAAGTTTACCTACACCTAAAATAATCTTTCACAACAATAGAGGAGAAACACAAATGCTATATTGTCAAAGAATGATAATGATACAAGCAAGATACAAAATACACAAGATTCACAAGATCTATAGTGTATCACCTATAATGTACAATGAGAGCCCTTGCTTATATAGGAAAGTTTGAGACCTAGGACAACATGTGATCATGACAAGTGTCTTAATATAGGTATGACATGAGACATAAATATTAAATGCCCTAAGTAAAATTAACTAAGAAAGTGTGAAGAAGACCTAATGTGAAACTAGTTAGGTAAAACACCTCATTTGCACCAATAGGCAAGTTGTGAGAGGCCACTCCTTTTCTACCCTATACCTAATCCTAAGGGTTTGGGACCCACTAAGTACGAAGTTATGGTTGTGCAACTACATCTGTTTGAGATTGAGATTGTGTGTTTTGTAGAGGACGCAATAAATGTTGTTTTAAATATTGCTTTCATCAAGGTCATTAATAAAATTTATTTTGCATGCATCGAGGTCATTAGATTTTAATACGATACTCCAAGTGGATTCCGATGTAACTATAAATGCAATTGGAGTGGTACTAAGCCAAAAAAGAATATTTGTAGCCTACTTTAGTTAAAAATTGAATGATACCAAAAGGAGTTATTTAGCCTATGACTAGGAATTTATGCCATAGTGCAAGCATTGAATAATTGGAGGCATTACATACTACCCAAGGAGTTTGTGTTGTATATTGATTATCAAGAACAAAAATACTTGAATAAGTAAAGTAAGTTAAAGTAGAGATATACGATGTGGGTAGAATTTATGTTGAGTTACACTATTGTGTTAAAACATAGGAGTGGGAAGTCAAATAAGGTTGCTAATGCATTGAGTAGAAGATAGAATATAGTAATAGAAATGAGGGTAGAAGTAGTTGGATTTAAGGAGCTAAAGTGTTTGCATGAAGCTGATCCAAAATTAGCATAGGCATGGAAAGCATGCAAAGAGCTAGTGAGCATGGATAGGAGTAAGTGGCTAGACTGTTTGATTCAAAATAAGATTATATTTAAGAGAATCCAATTATGTATACCCAGAAGCTCCATAATGTAGAACCTAATCAAAGAGAAGCATTGTGAAGGTTTGGCTAGAAATTTTGGGATAGACAAGACAATTTCCTCGATTAGTGAGAACTATTTTTGGCAACAAAAATATAATGATGTGAGAAATTTTATTCAAGGATATAGAACCTAGCAAGTTGCCAAAGGAAGTAATTGGAATGTTAGATTATATCAGCCACTACTAACACTTGAGAATCCTTGGGAGGATATAAGTACATATTTTATATTGGGACTACCAAGGACAGGAAGGGGGGAATGACTCAATATTAGCAGTGGTGGATAGGTTCTCTAAGATGGTAAATTTGGTTCCCTACAAGAAGAATAGTGATGTGGTACATAGAGCAAACATATGTTTTAAGGAGGTTGTAAGGTTTCACGGTTTAATGAGGAGCATAGTTTTAGATGGGGAAACCAAGTTTGTGGGATATTTTTGGAGAACATTATGGAAAAATATGAAGATACATTTGAAGTTCACTTCATCATACCACCCCCAAACTGGTAAGAAAATTATATTTGTGAACAAGAGCTTATTCAACATACTAAGATGCTTGGTTGGAGAGAAGGAAAGAAATTGGCACATGGTCCTATTCTAAGTAGAGTTTGCATAAAATTACTTAGTAAATAGGAGTACCAAAAAGACACCATTTTAGATTATGAGTGGTAGCAATCCAAGGAGTGTATCAGAACCATAGTTCTGGGACTTGCCCGGACTCGATGAGTCCAGAGTTGAGTCACCCCTGTTGAGTCTAGGGGCCTTGGACTTAGACTCAACTAAATCTAGGGGGCAACATTTTAAAGGGGGAAAAACAATAAAATGTAAGTTAAAACTTGTTTTTTTTACTTATATTTCCTCTACATCCCTAAAAGCAACTTCATTTCATTTTGTTTGAAAAATAGGAGGAGAAAAGAGAGTTGTGAGGAAAAATAAGAGTGCATTATAGGGAAACTAACAAGGAGGTAGACCCAGAATCTGAGTGGATCATTGAGGCTACGGATCCTATCTTTAGTGATGAGGACCTTGATTGGGTTGACCAAGAAGATAGAGAGGCTAAGGCTATAGCCATGGCAGAAGAGGAGGATAGAGCACGAGCAGACATAGGCACAAATGATGTTGGTGAGGGTGGCATGGAGTCACAGGCAGAGATTATGGTTGTTGTATCATCTAGGACCTAACATTTACCCATTTGTAGGAAGCCGAAGAATGCACAGTGCTCTAATCCATAGACTTCTAGTTATTATTTTGATATTTCATATTTTTTTGGAACATTTGATGTCATGGATTTCATATTCCATGAGTTTTGTATACATTTGACAATATTTATATATCTAAGTGTGCTATTTCCTTTAGCAGCTCAGCTACAATTTATGTTTATACTTATGTGATCAATGTATACTTGTGTATGTGATCAAATTAGCTTATGTTTGTTGCTATTAGTGTGTCTTTAAGGTTTATTTAATAATAGGTGCATGAAAAATGTTTTAAATCCTTAAAAATCTCTAAATTTCTTGGGTTTTTCACTTTGTCGAGTCTACGCTGAGTATGGGTGCCGAGTCCTGAGTCCTGAGTCAAGTTACCCTAAGTGAGCCCGTGCTAAGTTCGAGTCTTAGAACTACGATAAAAAAAAAGGGACATTAGTATGGAATACAAGAGGGGTGGAAAAGTAAAGGAGTTCATAGAACACATGAAAAAGGTGCATGTAAAAGTAAGAAATCACCTAGATAAGATGAATGATAAGTACAAGCAAGAAGCTGATCAAACAAGAAGACACACAAATTTTGTGGTGGGAGATGAAATGATGGTGTAGCTTAGAAAGGAAAGATTTCTAGTTAAAATATCTAATAAGCTAAAGATGAAGAAGTTTGGTCCTTGTAGAATTGCAAGAAGATTTGATTCGATAAACATATATGAGGTGGTTCTACTAGAAGAATTAGGTATATATCTAGTGTTTAATATTGCAAACTCATACTAGTATAATGAAGGGGACTCAAAAGGAAGAAGGATAAAGGATAAAGGACAAAACCTCATACCACCATAGCCAAAAGAAGAGATTGAAGAGATATTTGATAGTGTAATTAGAAAGAAGAGCATGAATAGACAATACGAGGAATATGTGGTGAAATGGAGAGGATGGCTAAAAGAAGACTCAAGATAGATTTTAGGGCTAAGGTAGACCATCTCAATTTCTCTCTAGAAACTTGAAAGTGAGAGACTCACTTTTCAATTAAGTCCAAGTGTCTGATGCAAGATCATCCTTGGGGGACAAGAGAAATCTTGCATCACCCAAAAATGTTCTATTTTATTTTGATTATCTATTTGTAGGTTTTCATTTACTAGTCAATTCTAAAAGAAACTGCCACACTTTACCCTAGTTTGCATTTTGGTCTTGTGCTTTTGGGGCAAGTTAATGGAAATGGGAAACAAAAAGGTGATCAAAAGTGACCACTTTTTTTCTAAAAATAACGAAAGATGAACATTGATGAGTAATTAAAGATGTGTAAACTAAAAATATAAAAATATGATAAGAACAAGAATATTAGTACTCTGAATCTAGTTTCTAAACTACTAAATATTTTTAAATGGTGAATATTAAGGGGGTTAGATACTAAGTGCACAAAGAAGTGTTTCTAATTATATCACTAAAATATAACATTGTTTCTAGTGTGTGTGTGCTTATTTTTTCTATGGTACATATTTTTAAAAAGTAGTTGGTGGAAATATAGCCAAGAGTGAGTACTACAATTTGTATATGTATATATATAAAAGGTGGTGAACCACGCAAACCTATATCAATCAAAATATAATGTTTACATGAGGCAAATCACATCCATCCTATAAATAGTCTGTTCTAGATCTAATAGAGCCCATGTAAGGCCCTATAATGGCCTTAGACTATTAATCATCAAAAACCAAAATATCAGAAAGTGTTTTTAAACAACATAAACAACTAGGGAGAAAAACTATGCACCATGCCCTAGGAATTTTAGTCAACTAGGGCAAGGAAAGAAACATCCCTTATTACTGGTCATCAATTTCCCTCTCCTTGGCTGACTAGACTATGCCTTACAACTCCGCTGACTCCAAGAAACTCCTCCCAGTCATGGCTGACACACACGAGCTCTTAGGCTCATTTTCATCATCCAGAGGGATTACTAAATCATTATTTTCTATTTATTTACGAAGGTGGGGTGCCCAGTCTGAAGCATGCATCCTGAGAAATCAAATTGAGATAAACACATCCCTACATCTTATTGTCATTTGCTTAGAGAAATTGTGGCTATGTCCATGGAGGACCTTGTTTAGACCGGCTATGCAACTGCAACTCAATCCCTTCTGCATTTCATTCTACACACACTCATTAACTAATGAAGTTCTATGAGTGATTATTGGGAAGAGGCCTCATACCATGGCTTCTCCCTTGGTTAAGTTGTATCCCTACAATGCTTGTCTCCACCACTCCAAATTATAATGATAGTTGAAAACTAAACTAGTAGCTATTGCATGCACATATTGTCCATCTTGGATAATATCCATAATGTTAGAGAGGAGCCTAGAAACTAGATCCGACCAGTGCAAAATTTAGTCATCTGATCCTTGGAGCCATTTCTGGCCATAAATGTTCCTTATTACATATTGCACCATCATGCAGTCAAAGACCTGATTTAGATCAGTGATCTTGACTCTGCCTCTAATCTACAACTCCTATGGCATGGCTGGAAACATGAGTCATTGATTTATGCTTTCATTCTCCATCGATGAACCTACAAGAAGGAAAAAGGTAAAGAAAACAAGCAGATAAATTTTTTGAGAGTAATGAAGTCAAATGGTTTCTACGTTAATGAGTTATGTAATAATATATGATAGTTTGTACTATTTCCTCCTTCATCCTTGTTGTTATATCAACCCTGGGATGACGTCACTGAATTAATTTTTTGAATATTTCTATAAAGGATGTAGATCCTTTCTAGATTTGGCACATATCACCATTTATAACTCCCTACTGCATTTGTCCCATCCACAAATTATGCCTTGTCCTTCTTTAGGTGACATGACTATTTGGGTTACTTCACATTCAAGCTTACTCATCCATAGTTATGAGGAGTCAGATTTCATCCATGCTAGCTGCACATACAAGATTTGAGGTGTAGGGCTAGCCTAGTGATTAGTGAAAATATTGCCCGTTAGTTTCATATGGACCAAGCTCTTTATAACTGCTCCAAATGTTTGCCATTAATCTTAATGCCCTCATCCATACTTGGGGATTTCATACATTTATAGTGGCCATTCATTAAAAAGGATGTTAGAACATACTTTTTGACATCTAGGACATCCTTTCTAACCCTTCATAGCTTTGTTAATCCTCAATTGGCAGTTGAGATAATAATTCCTTTTGTCATTAATTTGAGATCTAACTCCTATCCACCCTAAACCATGAATCTGATATCCATAGCATCTGCTTCCCACTCTCATTTCTTGAGGAAGGAAAATTGGAAAATTAGAAAATGAATATAATATTTTTTATTGAATTATTTTTTGTGATTTTTTAAAGTGGATACATCTTGAAAATTACATAATTGAGAGTGTGAGTGTGTGTCACATTACTTGTACATGTAAAACATTTTGTTGAATGTGTATAGAATGAAGTGTAGAATAATCCTATTATTTTTAAAATTTGGAAAAGCAAGTCAAAAGTTATAAAAAAATCAATACATCTGTACTGGAGGAATATGAAGACACTCTTCAAAGAAAATAAAAACAAATACCTTAACTTATACAAAATATTAAATAAATTATATGGCTAGAAAGATAAGAAGTAGCGCTTTGTTTTGGTGATGGTTTTGTATAATTTTATTGAAAAACATGTAAACCTAATGAGTTTGAAGTTTGAATTTGAGTTGTTTTATGTTAAAAATATGAATTCAAGAGCCATAAGACATCTGCAACTCTTAGGCTTGTAAATCTAAGTCCAAATGGTGGGATCATAAAAGGATTTAAATTCAAGGCATTAAAAGGTGTGTGTATTAAAACACGTAGATGTTTTGCTAAAAATATTAAGGTTGGCCACTAATTTGTCCCCAATTTCCATGCACTTACCCTTTGAGATAATATTTTATAGAAGTATTTGAATGTCATATCCACATTTGGGAATAATTCTATGCATAGAGTGACATAATTTTATTTGAAGGCTTACACTAAACAAGTAATGTATCACAATTATGAATTTACCCTTGGTACTAAACAATTTGAAGTTTGCTACAATCAAGGAATACATGTGAAGATTCATTAGACCCAAGGGATTTAACAATGAGAAGCATATAGATTTCTTTTTCATTACCATTATTTTGTTCAAGGAACTAGTTTTCACTACTTGACCAGACATTTCATGGAGTATTAAACTTTGCACCACCTTACAACCAACATAGATCATTTTGGAGGTTTGAGATTCTTATATATTTTTTAATCACAATCATGGAGATCATTAGGATGAGTTATAGAGAATTTACCAAGAAGTTGCTTGTCCAACTGTGAAGATAAGGATAAAGGTTCATGAAGGAGTTTGACAAAGGATACAGGTGACACTAAAGGTACTAAATTTCATTTGAATATAGTAATTCTCATATTACTAATAAAACAGTTGTTCCTAGCATGTAGGAAGAACATTTGTGGTAGATTGTAACCACCTATAGTTTAAACCCAAAAAAGGTCATGTTATTTTTTCATTAAGTTTTACTATGACCATTATGTGTTTTGGGTTTTTACTACATGGTTGGACCGCCCTTCATTAGATCCTCTAGCCATGACTGCATAATTATCTCTACAAATAAAGCATTAGGTGCATATGCTTTGTAAGTATTCACTTTCACTAAGCTAGTTTATTCCACATGTATGGTAAATAGTAGTTCTATTATTTATAATTAGCTTAAATAAAGGGTTTTCATAAAAGAATGGACTATCCATGAATTATATTATAAGGGCATTGTTCCAAGAGGCCATCCCTTGAAGATAATAAGAATATACTAACATGAATATATTATTCAATGCAATATTGCTCTTGTGTTTCTATTTGTAGAACTTATTTTCTATATTTTGATTATTCTACTAATATTTTGTAAGGAGACTCATATCATCTAGTATTAGAGCTCTTTCAAGGGTCATGTTCTATTGTAAAAAAAATCATTTAGGGCATTATATGAATATCAACTATATTCTCTCACCTCACCCTCTTGGGGATCTTAGGGATAAAAAAGTATCTATAGAAGTAGTGGAACTATGATTTGACATGACATTTACAATTTCATTGCTAGTGGTATTTTTCTATTTCTAGGGTAGAAACAATATACTAGGGGTTTAATATCATAGAAGAGTTGTCATTTTATGAAAATTTGGATTCCCCATATAGGTCCTAGTGAAGGTCCAAGGGGTTTCATTAGATAGCCCATGTATATAGTCTTGTTATTCCATGTACCCTTGAGTATAACAAAAGATCCTATAGGCTTTTATAAAACTTGGCCCTAGGAATCAATTAGTCATTTATCACATGTGATGCATCAGCAAGTAGTTATCCCTTGGAATTTATTCACATTACACTAGATCCACTCAAATCGATGTATTCATGGACTCATAGAACAACCAATACCTAAAAAAACTTACTTCTTACATATACCCTCTCCCAAGCCTATTTGGAAGAAAAGAATACCACCACCAATGGCTATTTTGTATCCATAGAATACACTTTACAATGACACAAAATTCTAAAGAGTTGTTGTAGCACAACTAGTGAATAGCTAGTAATTGTAAACTGACTACCATATAAAGTTTTTAGTTGAATATTTACCCTAGTAGGATCTAAAATTATGAAAACACCTAGGGAAGGTTAATTTTAAGCCTAGTTGGATTAAATTTACATAGATTATCTTAGTTTTATTCATTCCTAGTACATATGAATAATTTATAGGAGATATAACTAAATTTTGGTCATTTGGTTCTATTTGTGACTGATACTAAATTTGAGAAGCTTGCCAATTAAGCTGAAGGATTAATAGATGAGTTCTTTACTAGTTATTTCATAAATGGCCTAAAGGAGGACATTTAGTTTGAGGTCACAATATTCAAACCTAAGGATATGATGTTATCCACAAATCTATCAAGACCTATAGAAGATAAGCTAATAACATAGCATTAATTATCCAGGTTCACCTCATTTAAGACTACTATGTTGAATCATCACGATGCAGGAGCACTTCGGGCACATCAGCGATCAACATTACACAAAAATATTTTCAGTTTTGTTTGGTTTTTTTTTTTCTTATTAATTCAGTTTTGGTTGATGTTCTTGATAAGGCTGGCTTCTTGAAATGCAGTCTTGTGAGGGCACTGATGTGGTGCAAAGCAATTGAATGCCAGATACTTGTTGCTCCAACATCGCCATTCTATTGAGAGTCATTGGAAGGACCAGAGACATCTTCATTATGTTGACAGCCATGAGAGAAAATATGCATAACAACAATGATTCTGGCGACTAAATTTGGCGTATTTAAACGACGGTCCAGGTGTGGTCCGGGGAACGAGCCGCATTGCGCATCTATTGAACAAAATTCTAGTGAAGTTGAGAATGGTGTTGCATGAAGTAAGGCCAGACAAGTACAGTTCGGACGAGGTGAGCAAGCACAACATGCCGTATGATTGCTGGCTTGTAATTTGGGGGAAGGTTTACGATGTTTCTGCCTGGGTTCCTTACCACCCGGGAGGAAATTTGATTTTCGTGAGAGCCGGGAAGGACACGAGCCAGCTCTTTGAATCCTATCATCCTCTCTATGTAAGGAAATTGCTTGGACGCTATTGCATTGGAGAGGTTGATGAGGTTGCAAATGATAGTTTAAAATGCTCAACAGTTGAGTACTGTGAATCAAGGACTGAACCATTTTATTTAACTGTTAAGGAACGTGTGGAGGCATATTTTGTAAAGCATAAGCTCAAATTAGCTTGTCAATTCAACATGATGCTAACCATGGAGCATATTCAAATGTTAATTGGTTTGGTTACTTGATGAGCACTTCTTTGGATTTTCTGGGTGCAAGTAGTTTCATGTGGAGGCAATTAGCTGATTATTTTAAGTTCCAAGCATATGAGTTAAAACGTTGGATAAGAGCATTTTAAATCGGAATAGAAAAACACCAAATGCAAAATGTCTCAAAGGGACCACGTGCAGCATGGGGACTTAGAACATGGTGAAATTTTGAATTCCCACGCACGGGAAGAAAAGACCCAAAAGCTACTATATCAAATGATGAGAATGCCGTTTGATAGGCACGTCCTGGGACAGGCAAAAGGAAAGAAAGTAAACCATTATTAAAACTATTTAAGCTGCTAGATGAAATAGGAAGAATGCTGAGCGCCGCTTTAGCTAGAGGAGATGGGCAGCCATGCCTTTGGTTTTTTCCTTTCAATAGAGAAGAAAATCTAAAATAGAGTGAGCGGCAGGAAGCAGAAGTGATGGCCTTGGAAAGAAAAAGTCATCCATTAACGAGAGGATCCAACTGAACAGAAAGGGAGGTCGAATTGGTTTTTCAATGGTTAAGAAGAGGGAACACCAAACATCACAGATATGAGAGGTGAATAAAAAGAAATGTTGCTACAGGTTTGTCCAGATTTGTTAGACAAAGTTGAAGAGGTATCTCAGTCCATGTGTGGGGCTTAGGAAGAATAGAATTGCTGAGTGAGTGTGTGAGGAAGAAAAGAAGTTTTCTGTAGTTTGTGAGGTCATTGTGAAACCAATTTGTGATGTAAATATGTTTCAGATTTTTTGAATAAAATATAAAAATTCTTGTTTGCAATCTATATTTGTGTTTGCAAGTTTGTGTGTTCGGTGGACAAGAGGAAGTACCTCTTGCATCAATTGGTATCAGAGCAGGTTGTTCCTAAGCATAGAGAATATCCACGAGGCCCTGTGGAGCATCAGAGAAGTCGGTTGTGAGAATTTGAAAGGATCCTTGCAGGTGTGTGAAGTCCTAATCGGTTGAGAGTTTGAAGCCGCGAAGGAGAGAGTAAAGATGTGTAAATAGTTGCAGCAGTAAAGAATCTAAAAAAAGCTTGAGAGATTGGGTAGGTGTGAAGGAGTCCTACAATGGTGAGAGTAAGAAAGACTCAAAGTCATTGATGGAGAAAATAAAGAAAGGAAGGGAAGGTTTGTGATAGCCTGGGTTTTGACAATCCCAGTGTTGAAGAGATGGAAGGGACGAGTTGCAAAGATGTGTGAAGAGTTATTGGAAGAAGTGAAGAAAGAGTTCTATGAAAACCTAAAGGAGATTCATGGAAAGAAGAAAGTGGGTAGAGAAAAGTCCCATGTTTCTTCTGATAATTGTTTGTTTGCAGGTGATAGCATGTGTGCAGTAGATCAATTTGCAGTTATGGAGTGTGCAGAGGTTGCAGATGTAAAAGAAAAAGAGAGAGATGAAAAGGTGAAGAAAATGGACATTGGGAGTCCTATGTTTGATGGAAAAGTAGGTGAGGATGATTTCTCGTTGAAAGAGGAGATGAGAAGAATCGAAAGATTCTTGGAAGGAGAAGTGACTAGTAAAGAAGAAGATTTTATGTTGCATGATGATCTAGTGTTCGATGAGGAACCTGATGAAGATCAAGGGTTGCTTGGTGAAGAGATACAAAAGATTGAACAATTGTTTAGTGCAATAGTGAAGAATGCTGCATCTAATGATGTTGAAGTAAAGAAGAACGTTACACTCGGTGATAATGGAGTACCGGAGAAGTATGAGGTAAAGTCTATTGTTTATGAGTTTTGTGATATTAAGTTCGAAATGCATGTGCCTGATGAGATGAGTAGTCTAGTAGAGAAAATTGTGGAATGTGCAGAAGTGGTAGAGTGGAGTAGTGATGCCTACCTGCAGGTAGAAACTGTAGAAGATGTGACAGGAGAGATTTGGTGGAGGTGGTCGGTCTGCGGTGGGTTGAAACCCATGAAGGTGAAGGATGAGAAGACATGAGTGAGGAAGTGGAGAGTGAGCCTTTGGTGGAGGAGGATGGTCTACAATGGATGTGAGTCCATGAGAGGAAAGAAGAAGGTGCACACTTGGTGGAGGAGAACGACAAGTGTCCTAGCTAAGTACTGGAAGAGGCAGAGGAAGATTTTTTTTTGTCTATCCCAATGATAAAGTTCACTGCAAATTGGATGCAACCTGGAAGAGTAGTGCAACTACTCATCTATGCATTTGTGGGCTTATGCTCACAAACTTTCTACCAGGCATGTTTGATGTAGGAGCACTCTAGGCAAATTAGTGATCAACATCACACAAAAAAAATTTCAGTTTTGTTTGATTTTTTTATTAATTAAGTTTTGGTTGATATTCTCGATAAGGTTGGCTTCTTGAAATGCAGTCTTGTGAGGGTAGTGATGTGGTGCAAAGCAATTCAAGGTCACATACTTATCTATTGGTTGATGCTCCAACATCACCATTCTATTGAGAGCCATTGGGAGGACCAACGACATCTTCATTATGTTGATAGCCATAAGAGAAAATATGCATAACAACAATGATTCTAGAGACTAAATTTGGCATATTTTAATGATGGGCCAAGTGTGGTCCGGGGAACAAGCCGCATTGCGCATCTGTTGAATAACATTTTGGTGAAGTTGAGAATGGCACTGCATGAAGTGACGTTAGGCAAGTACAATTTGGAGGAGGTGATCAAGCACAACATGCAGCATGATTGTTTGCTTGTAATCTGGGGGAAGCTTTACGATGTTTATGCCTAGGTTCCTTACCACCCAAGAGGAAATCTGATTTTCATAAGAGTTGAGAAGGACATGAGCCAACTCTTTGAATCCTATCATCCTCTCTATGTAAGGAAATTGCTTGGACGCTATTGCATTGGAGAGGTCGATGAGGTTACAAATAATAGTTTAAAATGCTCAACGGTTGAGTACTATGAATCAAGGATTAAACAATTTTATTTAACTCATAAGGAATGTGTGGAGGCATATTTTGAAAAGCATAAGCTCAAATTGGCTTGTCAATTCAACATGATGCTAACCATGGAGCATATTCAAATGTTAATTGGTTTGGTTACTTGATGAGCACTTCTTTGGATTTTCTAGGTGCAAGCAGTTTATTGTGGAGGCAATTAGCTGATTATTTTAAGTTCCAAGAATATGTGTTAAAATGTTGGATAAGAGCATTTTAAATCCATATAGAAAAACACCAAATGCAAAATCTCTCAAAGGGACCGTGAGAAGCATGGGGAATTAGAACATGGTGAAGTTTTGAATTCCCAAGAATGGGAAAAAAAGACCCAAAAGCTACTATATCCAATGATGAGAATGCCTTTTGATAGGGCGGCCTGGGATAGGAAAAAGGAAAGAAAGTAAACCATTATTAAAACTATTTAAGCTATCAGATGAAATCAGAAGAATGTTGACTGTCACTTCAGTTAGAGGAGATGGACAGCCATGCCTTTGGTATTTTCCTTTCAATAGAGAAGAAAATCTAAAATAGAGTGAGTGCCAGGAAGTAGAAGTGATGGCCTTGGAAAAAAATTCATCCATTAATGAGAGGATCCAATTGAACAGAAAGGGAGGTCAAATTTATTTTTCAACAATCAAGAAGAGGGAAGACCAAACATCACAGATATAAGAGGTGAATAAAATGAAATATTGCTACAAGTTTGTGCAGATTTGTCCGGCAGAGTTGAGGAGGGATCTCATCCTGTGTGTGGGGCTTAGGAAGAAGAGAATTGATGAGTGAGTGTTTGAGGAAGGAAAGAAGTTTTCTGTAGATTGTGAGGTTGTTGTGAGATCAATTTGTGATGTAAATATGTTGCAGATTTTTTCAATAAAATATAGAAATTCTTGTTTGCAATTTGTATTTGTGTCTGCAAGTTTGTGTGTTGGGTGGACAGGAGGGAGTACCTCTTGCATCACATCATATTCCTTAACTCCAAAAAATTCTCAACATCTATCAAACATATCACTTAAGTAGAGGTGTGAGATCATGGTGAAGAGGGGTTGTGTTACAACTGTGATAAAAAAAATTACTCCTAGCCATCGTTGTGTAGAATAGAAACTATACTTACTTGATATGGAATCTCCCTTAAATGTAAAGGAATTATAAGATGCCAAAGAGGCCTAGGAAGAAGAGAAACAACCGATTTAGAATTCATATTGTAACCTTACCCATAAAATATTCATTCATGCATTGGCTATGATATCTACTCTTTAAATGGTGAAGGTCAAATGTTTTCTAACAAACATGCTTTCACATTTCTCATTGATTTAGGAAACAATCATAAATTTATTGACCCAAGGTTCATCACACTAGAAAACTATTTTGTCCACCCTTATTTTATCCTTGTGGTAATGATTTCCATTAGAGATACCTTACCATGTAAATGTAAGTGCCAACATGTTTGCATCTCCATGGGTGACTACACTTTCAAATATGACATGTTTGTCCTTCCCCAGGTAGATTGTGACATTATGTTGGGAGCACAATGGCTCCACACTCTAGATCCTATCTTATGGGAACTCTAAGCTTTAGATGAAATTCATAGATAATGTCTAATAGCACACCTTATGATGCCTAACCCCTAGATCTATTAATGTTATTAACTCACATCACATGGAAAACTTACTCACAAAGAGGTCTCATGGGATTATTAAATAACTTTATACTATTTAGGTTTCTCACTCTTTCACCTCAAGCCAACCCTAGGATCTCCAATAGCTTCTACTCCACCATTTAGTGGTACTCCTAGAACTAAAAATGTTACCATCAACCTATGTTGAGGATCATGTCATCAAGTTACTACTTGGGAGTACACCTCCAAATATCTACCTCTATATGTACTCATTTCTACAAAAGATTTAGATTGGACAATTAACCTAGGAACTACCATGCCAAAGGTTTATTAGGATAAGCATTATTCCTTGTTCATTTCTAGTTATATTGGTGTGCAAAAAACATGGATCCTAGCAACTTTGCTTATTTTTTAGAGCTCAAAAAAACACCACCAAGGATAAATTTCCCATTCCAATGGTCAGTGAGCTGTTAGATGAACTCCACGATGCTTTATTCTTCTCCAAGATAGATTTATGATTAGCATATCATTAGATCTACATAAAAGAATAGAAAATTCCAAAATAGTCTTCCACAATTAATATTGTCATTATGTGTTTCTTGTCAAGCCATGTGGCCTTAGCAATGCACCATCTACTTTTTAGATCTTAATGAATAAGATTTTCTACCATTTTCTTCAAAATTTTATCTTATGTTCTTTTATGATATTTTTATTTATACTTAAACATGGGTAGAGGACCTATTATACTTGGATTGGCCCTTCAAATACTTTTTGCTAAACAATTATGTGTGAAATGATTAAAATGCTCTTTTGGCAAAAAACATATTAAATACCTAGGGAACATTGTTTCTAAAGATGGAGTTAAGGTGGACCTAATTAAAATTGACGCCATGCAAAATTGGCCTAAACAAAAAAGATTGAAGAGCCTTTGGGAATTTTTAGGCTTCATAGAATATTTCTACCACTTTATAAAAGACTATGGAGTGATTGCAACTCCCCTCACAACCATGTTGAAAAAGGATTCCATATTTTTGTCCACAACTATGGAAGAAACATTTTCTAGATACTTAAGAAAGTTGTGCACCAAACTTTTTTTTGCTACACATGTTTTCTCCAAAATATTTGTCATTGAAAGTGGCACATTAGGCTCTAGGTTAGGTGTTTCTTCCATAAAAGAAGTATTCCACCTTTCCTTTACAAGTAAGTCTATTAATGGTTAAAATCCCACCTATTCTACCTATGAGAATGAGAGCTATCCATTCTTCACACAAACAACAATTGTCACCCATACCTTGTCAAAAGACACTTCTACATTAAAACTAATCATCATAGTCTCAAGTATTTGTAGACTAGTACAACTCTTCCCTAAACAAATAGAAGTTGATGGGTTATGACTAAGAGATAACCTACAAAAATGGCAATATGATGTTGTGGTAGATGCACACAACTTTTAAAAATCATCCTACTCTAAGTGCATTATCAATACCCACTCCTTGGTTAAATGACATTTACGAAAACTATTAGTGAGATAGTCACATGTAGCAACTCATCTACTAGGAATCCAATCAGCCCTCTTCAAAGCCCAATTATTCATGGGATGGATCCTATTTGTGGTATAAGGGTCATCTATTAATGACCCTACAATCAGCTTTGTGATTAAATTGTTTATTTGAGTTCCATGCCACGCCATGGGTTGGTCAATCTAGGTCTTTCAAAATATAGGAAATACTTCACCATATTTTTATCTAGGAAGGTATCAAAATATACATCAAATAGTTTATGGTGGAATGTGAAACTCATCAATGAAACAAAGGTGAAATGGTTGCCTCCTCAAGTTAGCTTCAATTGTTGTCCCTTATTATTTAAATATGGATGAAAATTTCAACACGCTTCATTCAAGAACTTCCAAAATCTATAGGGAAATCAAATAATTCTAGTGGTGGTAGATCACCTCTTAAAATATGCCCATTTTGTGCCTTATCTAGTCCCTATACTTCATCCACCATTGTCCAAACCTTAATGCACCAAATCTTTCATCTCCATGATATTCCTTATTTCCATGTCAGTGATTATGATCCCACTTTTACTAGTCACTTCCAACAAGAACATTTTAGCACCATGGTACTGTTGGTGGTCATGTTAGTCATACACCAAACATAGAATAAAAGTTACACAACAACCTTTACTCATCTTGAAAGATATGATGAATTCAAAGAATTCATGATCCCAAGTCTCTATGGTTTAGATCTTAATCAACTGACGTTACTCAGTGGTTGATATGTGTTGCTATTTCCATTCAGGGGCCTTACGTATTTTGATTGTTCCTGCAAAGTTCATCAATATTTCTCCAAATATCATGATCTTTATATCTGCCCTGCATAAATTTCCAACAATTCTACCTCTGCACAATAAATTCACTCAAATAATGTGCCTACAGGTTGATATTTGCATGATTTTTACCATTATTTGCAATTCTTTGCATGATATTCTCAACATTACATGCATTTAACTCAGAATATGCTAAGGATATTCAGTTACCTATGGGAAGTTAGCATATTTCTCTATTTCTGCTTATTATTTGTCATAATTTGCAGTTATGGTGATGAATTTATGAAATTAAAATAAAAAAGGTTAAAGAATGAGATTCCCAAAACTACTTGACTGAGATCACTGATCCACATACAAGCTCCCATACATGCAATGAAAAGAAGGAAACTAGAGTCATACTTCACCAGGATATTCCACAAATCAGCATGACCCAGTGCAAATCTTCAAAGGAAAAGTTGACAACAACATGCAATGAAATGAAAGCACTTCTAGTTGAACACATCATTCACCATTACATATCCAGAAATCAACTTGAAGATTACGTAAAGTTTACAATCAGGATGTAATCTAAAACTTCATCTCCATTCAGTATGCTCAAGAACAGGTACATTTACAGTGATCTGAAGAAAGAACCTTGACATTTCAACAATTCAGTCCTCATTAGTCTTAGTAGTCCAATCTCCTATAGATTCTACAAAAATTGGCCTTATTTTGCTAGATATTCTCCCCTTCAGGTATTTTCTATCTCTCTCCTAGAAATGACTAGCCATGACACTTTATAGAACAAAGGTTAGAAAATAGTTACATTGATCTAAGGATCAAGATCCTCTCATAACAATCAATGGTCCAGATGAATAGCACGTGCCCACCAGTTGGCAATTGTATAGCTGGCATAGAATATTCTAGCATCTTTAATTTGATTCGGTCTCTAGCTAGCAAACAACATATTTGACAATATCCTCCTTGTTTCTGGTTCATGTTGCCTCTGCGTGCAACTTTGCAATGTTAAGCTCCAAACAACTTCAACCTCCTGTGATAGAAAGACAAGCAATAAGCATCATCATCATTTTAAAACATAGCAGGAAATTAAACATTTAAACTTGACTCAGAATTTGCAAACACAAATAATTGGGTTCTAAATCTGTGAAAAACAAGCATTAAATGCATATACAGCGTTTAAAATAATCGGGTCAACCATTGTTGACTAAAATCATGCATTCAGGCATCAAAAATCTTCAAAATGCTATCGCTTTATTTTCCTGCCTATTTCTTTGTATATCGGGTGATCAATACCTTGTATATATCAGGTTCTTAATATGATCATGTAGGTGCAGAAAACATACAAGGAATTAGCTGCTTTTAAATTTCCTTTCGAATCTGACCTTGTACATTATCCTATTACATATCGGGTTATTCATCATGATCCTGCAAATGCAACAAAACATACAAGGAATTAACCGTTCCTAACTTTTATTTGGCGTCCAGTTTGTATATCATGTATCACATATCATCCTTGTATATCGGGGTGATACAAGCATTTAACCATTTTCTAGACTTCCTTGAGTTCCGTGGCAATGTACATTTCACAATGCATAAACTACAATGTATGTAAGATACATACAATGACTTAACCATGTTTCATAAACATTTCGGGTCCATGTTGTATGCATAAAATCTTTTGTATGTCCCTGTCATATATACAAGCCCGAACATATACAATGATTTTTCGTCATTTCATAAACTTTTCGATTCCGGTTTGCATAAAGTGCATTGCATATCAGATATACAAACATTTAAACATATAAGTAATTCTTTGTATTTGATTCATTTTCGCATCTGACTTGCACTTTATTAATATGAGGCACTGATTACATCAGATTTAAATCTCCATTGAAGTCCATGATGTACATTTGTAACACATGTATATCCTATTGTACATACAATGTGGAATATATACAATGACTTAACATTGTCTCATAATAATTTCAATTCCAGCATGTACAAAATGTAATGCATATACAAACCACTTAAAGATGCACCTGACGGATTCATTTAAGCATTAATTCTAACTTTTAGCCTCGTCGGGTCTGATATGCATATTAGCTAATATGAGGCATCCTAACTAATATGACCCCCTCCCATATATCCGGTTAGGATGATGTCATCATCATGGACAAATTTCATTAACATGCTACAGGATGACCTCGTGATCATATCAAAAGAAATCAAGAGGATATAGGATGACATCACCATCATTTTTAGTGAATATTAGTCATATTAGTAATATGACCCCTATTGAATATGCGAATGTTTTGACAGGTAGATGACCCTCTGATAGGAATTTGACGTGCGCATACAAATATGCAGATGGTAGATTTTATAAGCAGGGTGATATTATAATATCAGGGTGATATTATAATATTGGGTGATATTATAATATTAGGATGACCATTGTTTGGAATATGACCCTCTCAGAAATCATGTTTGACTAGACCTTTGACCTGTCATAACTTTCTCATTTGGACGAATTTCAAGGTGATGTAAAAGGCAAACCTGCCTAGAATTTCAAGCCCTTTCACATGGTAAGCTTTTTAGGGATAGATTCAAACTTTGAAATTTAGGTTCAGACTTCAAGACACAAATACCCTTGACATTAGGCATATGCATACTGACTGATGCTATTTTTACCATTACCGCCTAGAACACAAAAGCAAAGAAACAAGCTAGCAAAGTTGGGTCCCTGTTTTGCTAATGCAAAATGGGGCGTGTTGTGTAACCACACAACAACTTGCCACCAAAGAAAACAACCAAAATTCAAATAATTCAAGAGGTGATGGTAAGTTAAAACATAATGTTCTAACTCTTATTAAGCATGAGCATCCTAATCCTTTCTAAATGGTATCATGTTCATCAATGTAACAATAAATTGATAAGGGATCAAGTGTGTGCATGTGATTCATATACTCATCTTGAAAGTGAGTTGAATAAATCAGTGACTGGTGTTAGGCTATATAGTTTGGTTCATCCCTCATAGCCAACCGGATAGAGCCTTACTGCCAGCAAGCATCCATAGCCCTGACAAGGTTATCATTACAATTCTCCTAAGTAGAGCCCCACTGCTAGCAGGCGTCCATAGCTCTAGTAGAGTTACTTAGATGACTTAATCTAGATTTCAGTAAATCCATCTTTTATTTTATTTATTTTATATTTTGAACTTGATTTCATAAGATGTAATAGTTATAGCTTCATGATGCAAGGAGTGGTCACTTGCTGAAATTAAGTTGAGAATTGCAATGGTAGCAAGGGCAACCTTTAGATTTTTCACTTAACACCTACACTAATATGTTCAATAGACCCAAGGTTGTTAGGTGTGTCATTGTGAGGATCACCTTGACTCAAGAAAAGTAGTACTGATGAATATGATACCATAGACCTGATCAAGAGTACCTATACTGACATGAGTTACAACCTATATAAAAACTTATACCCAACTTTTGAATTCTAACAATCTCTGTAGTGTTCTTAAGTAACAAGGTGCACTAGCTTTGCCCAACCAAAACAAAAGCTCAACAATGCAAAACACAAAAGCAAACACACAAAATAAACTATACAAATAGCTAACTACCAAAAGGAAACAACGGAAAAAAAAAAAAAAAAAAAACAAGAAAGTAAAACAAGCAGACTGTACAAACAACTAACCTACAAAACTATATACAAACCACTACTAGGCAAACAAAAACCAGAAAATGACCCAAAAACACCTGTATTTACATACTTCTTTTGATTGTGCAGGAGCATCAGGGTATTAATTATGGTTCTCAACCTAGCAAATTTATCTTTATATTCTGAAAAATATCCTTGTATTTTGCATTCACTGTACTTAACAGAATAACTCATGATGATCAGCAACTGAGGAAGCTCATCGTGTTCATGATTAATCCATATGCATGTCTTATCTCTCGAATTTCCATAATCAAAATAATAATCAACATCATTTACTGTGGAAAGGAAAAATACAACCTGATGTATTTCTGGTTCTATTGTTGGACATGCTTGTTTATTGACAGCTGGTCCTCCATCTGACTTTATATTTTCATTGCTTGGCTCAATGTCTGGTCTCTCTTCAAATTGAAGGATGTATGGCTCTTGATGGATTATTTCTTCATCTTTATCCAGCTTTGTTCTTTCATTTTGGATGTTCAGTTTATCCTCTAGTTCAGGAAACTTCTCAATATTTTCTTCAATTCTCTGTACATCATCATCTAAATAAGTATCTTTATAATCATAACCTGATATACAAAAATTTATCTTTTCTAAATCATTTGACTGTAGTGGAGAAATGACATTCAATTGATAAGAATACTCCCCTGTTTCATTTTCAAAATATTTCTGGAGTGACGTTTCATCATGCACAACAACTCCAAAGTCTTCTACATCTTCATCTTTTAGCAATTGTTCATTAAATAATTCACATCTTCTATCTAGTAGAGTGCCTGGTTCCATTAACCTGCAACATTCTTGCATTTTATCATTCAACTCAACCAAGTTAGATAATAAATCAGCATTTATTTTCTTTTCTATGACTCCCTGAGTTACTATCATAGGGACCTCATCATCAGTAGTGCATTAAAATTGTTCTACTATCTGTTTACACTTTTCTTTACCATAGAATGACTCCAGGAAAGATGTTTCATCTTCTTTATCAAAAGTATTAGGATTAGAATAAAAAATATTATCCTAACAAGTGGTTTCTTCTCTAGAATTTTCACAAGATTCATACCTGCATACTGCCTCACCCTTACTTGTATTAGGAAGTAGAGAACTCCTATCAATCTCACCATAAAATGAATCCAGGAAGGATGTTTCCTCTTCTTTATCTTCTGGAACTGATTCAGCGACTATATTTTCTAGAGTCCTCTTCAATATGACCAAGCAATCATAGCAACCTCTTTCTGAATGCTCTTTATCATGTAATCTGCACCAACTTTCAATCAAGACATCATTAATGGATAAACCTAATATTTGACTACATTGTATGTTTCTAGACAAATATAATTCAAAATCTTCAGAGTGGTTCACTTCAGTGTCTAGACTACTAATAACTTTTGGTACTGTCTCTGCTTGTTGTTCCAGAATTTTCTCATTTTGCTGGTCGAGAACTTCTTCATTTTCCTGGCAAATTTTAGCCCTGAACACATCTAAAAAGAATATTAGTCCTTTCAAATATAAATCTAACCTTGTGAGAAAAGTTAGGAAATTTATTTCACTATGTTCCACAGTCCTGTGTATCCTGCAACAGGTGGATAAACCAAAGTTAGGTAAACATTGAGGATAAAGCTACCTATTCAACGTTTCCTGAAATAAAGGAATGTTAATTTGATAATTGCCTTCATATGCATCCATCAAAATGAGACTCTATTTCCAATTTTTTATGATTTTGAAATTTTAAGGAGATCCATCATATCTCAGAATAAAACTTGAAAGTTCAGAAAATCAAAATAATCTTTGAAGCTTTGAGCTAGATCTTTGCAAAGATGCAGTCAAAACCTCTCAGATAAGAGATATTTGCAGACATTCAACTCAAATGATGAAATATTTATGTAATATTTGCAGAAAATCACAAATTCTTTGTTCAGGCCCTCCTTCTAGCGCTAATTTATGTTGGTGGTCATGTTAGTCATACACCAAACATAGAATAAAAGTTACACAACAACCTTTACTCATCTAGAAAGATACGATGAATTCAAAGAATTCATGATCCCAAGTCTCTGTGGTTTAGATCTTAATCAACTGACGTTACTCAATGGTTGATATGTGTTGCTATTTCCATTCAGGGGCCTTACGTATTTTGATTGTTCCTACAAAGTTCATCAATATTTCTCCAAATATCATGTTCTTTATATCTGCCCTGCATAAATTTCCAACAATTCTACCTCTGCACAATAAATTCACTCAAATAATGTGCCTACAGGTTGATATTTGCATGATTTTTACCATTATTTGCAATTCTTTGCATGATATTCTCAACATTACATGCATTTAACTCAGAATATGCTAAGGATTTTCAGTTACCTACGGGAAGTTAGCATATTTCTCTATTTCTGCTTATTATTTGTCATGATTTGCAGTTATGGTGATGAATTTATGAAATTAAAATAAAAAAGGTTAAAGAATGAGATTCCCAAAACTACTTGACTGAGATCACTAATCCACATACAAGCTCCCATACATGCAATGAAAAGAAGGAAACTAGAGTCATACTTCACCAGGACATTCCACAAATCAGCATGACCCAGTGCAAATCTTCAAAGGAAAAGTTGACAACAACATGCAATGAAATGAAAGCGCTTCCAGTTGAACACATCATTCACCATTACATATCCAGAAATCAACTTGAAGATATCGTAAAGTTTACAATCAGGATGTAATCTAAAACTTCACCTCCATTTAGTATGCTCAAGAACAGGTACATTTACAGTGATCTGAAGAAAGAACCTTGACATTTCAACAATTCAGTCCTCATTAGTCTTAGTAGTCTGATCTCCTATAGATTCTACAAAAATTGGCCTTATTTTGCCAGATATTCTCCCCTTCAGGTATTTTCTATCTCTCTCCTAGAAATGACTAGCCATGACACTTTATAGAACGAAGTTCAGAAAATAGTTACATTGATCTAAGGATTAGGATCCTCTCATAACAATCAATGGTCCAGATGAACAGCATGTTCCCACCAGTTGGCAATTGTATAGCTGGCATAGAATATTCCAGCATCTTTAATTTGATTTGGTCTCTAGCAGTCAAACAACATATTTGACAATATCCTCCTTGTTTCTGGTTCATGTTGCCTCTGCGTGCAACTTTGCAATGTTCAGCTCCAAACAGCTTCAACCTCCTGTGATAGAAAGACAAGCAATAAGCATCATCATCATTTTAAAACATAGCAAGAAATTAAACATTTAAACTTGACTCAGAATTTGCAAATGTAAATAACCGGGTTCTAAATCTGTGAAAAACAAGCATTAAATGCATATACAACGTTTAAAATAATCAGGTCAACCATCGTTGACCGAAATCATGCATTCAGGCGTCAAAAATCTTCAAAATGCTATCGCTTTATTTTCCCGCCTATTTCTTTGTATATTGGGTGATCAATTCCTTGTATATATCAGGTTCTTAATATGATCATGCAGGTGCAAAAAACATACAAGGAATTAGCTGCTTTTAAATTTCCTTTCGAATCCGACCTTGTACATTATCCTGTTACATATCGGGTTATTAATCATGATCCTGCAAACACAACAAAACATACAAGGAATTAACTGTTCCTAACTTTTATTTGGTGTCTGGTTTGTATATCGTGTATCACATATCATCCTTGTATATTGGGGTGATACAAGCATTTAACCATTTTCTAGACTTCCTTGAGTTCCGTGGCAATGTACATTTCGCAATGCATAAACTGCAATGTATGTAAGATACATACAATGACTTAACCATGTTTCATAAACATTTCGGGTCCATGTTGTATGCATAAAATCTTTTGTATGTCCCTGTCATATATACAAGCCCAAACATATACAATGATTTTTTGTTATTTCATAAACTTTTCGATTCCGGATTGCATAAAGTGCATTGCATACCGGATATACAAACATTTAAACATACAAGTAATTCTTTGTATTTGATTCATTTTCGCGTCTGACTTGCACTTTATTAATATGAGGCACTGATTACATCGGATTTAAATCTCTGCTGAATTCCACGATGTACATCTGTAACACATGTATATCCTATTGTACATACAATGTGGAATATATACAACTACTTAACATTGTCTCATAATAATTTCAATTCCGGCATGTACAAAATGTAATGCATATACAAACCACTTAAAGATGCACCCGACGGATTCATTTAAGCATTAATTCTAACTTTTAGCCTCATCAGGTCCGATATGCATATTAGCTAATATGAGGCATCCTAACTAATATGACCCCCCTCCCATATATCCGGTTAGGATGATGTCATCATCGTGGACAAATTTCATTAACATGCTACAGGATGACCTCGTGATCATATCAAAATAAATCAGGAGGATATAGGATGACGTCACCATCATTTTTAGCGAATATCAGTCATATTAGTAAATATGACCCCCTATTGAATATGCGAATGTTTTGACAGGTAGATGACCCTCTGATAGGAATTTGACGTGCGCATACAAATATGCAGATGGTAGATTTTCTAAGCAGGGTGATATTATAATATCAGGGTGATATTATAATATCAGGTGATATTATAATATCAGGATGACCATTGTTTGGAATATGACCCTCTCAAAAATCATGTTTGACCAGACCTTTGACCTATCGTAACTTTCTCATTTGGACGAATTTCAGGGTGATGTAAAAGGCAAACCTGCCTAGAATTTCAAGCTCTTTCACATGGTAAGCTTTTTAGGGATAGATTTAGACTTTGAAATTTAGGTTCAGACTTGAAGACACAAATACCCTTGACATTAGGCATATGCATACTGACAGATGTTGTTTTTACCATTACCGCCCAGAACACAAAAGCAAGGAAACAAGCCAGCAAAGTTGGGTCCCTATTTTGCTAATGCAAAATGGGGCATGTTGTGTAACCACACAACAGGTACCCAACATAAAATGAGCTCTACATATCATCCACAAATAAATGGCCAAACAAATTTTTTTAATAAGTTCTTAGATATCTATTTACACTACTTTTCCCTAGATCACTAACACCATTGGTAGAATGGTGGTATAATACCAGTTATGACACAACAACCAACATGCCACCATATGAACAAGTGTAAGGTTAATCTCTCCCATCTCACTAGACATATACCTATCAATTCAAAGGTACGTGTAGTGGATTCCATCCTTCACACACATGATACCATTCTTAACACCTTTAAAAACAACTTACACATAGCATAGAAGTACATGAAGCAATATGTTGATAGACACTACCCAAAATACACTTCCACCATCAATGACATAGTCTTTCTCCTCCAATGATACAAATGTTTATCCTTGAAGTTGAAGGCTTGTCAAAAACTAGCAACCCAATTTTATGGGCTCTATAAAATTTTACAATAGATTGTTCTAGTTTCCTATGAGTTGGATCCTCCTTCCTCAAAGCTTCACCTAGTTTTCCATGTTTCTTGTTTGGAAAAGGCTCTTAAACAACACATTCGTGCCTAGTCTACATTACTTAAATTAGATATAGAAGGATCTCTCTTATTGAAACTACAGTCTCTCTTGTACTGATCATCATGCCAAATCCATAGCTACACCATCACCAAGGTCCTCATCCAATGGCATGATATGTAACCCAAAGATGCAATGTGGGAATCCTCTTCCAATTATAACAATAATTCCCTCATCTAAGCTTCTAAGAAAAAGATTTTTAAGTGGGAGGGCATGTTAGGACATATAGTTCTAACTATTTCCTTAAAAAATTTAATTACCTTTTTATTAAGCTCTATCAATAAAATCATTCGATACATATTGTTTTTAAGTCATCCATATTCTTATTGATAGTAAGGAATACTGAGGGGGGGTGAATCGGTATTCCACAAAACCACTTCTTAACAAGTTTATTAATCCAGTTTCTAAAATTAATAATATGAAAGCATAATAAGAATAGGAACATCAACCACAAAGACATAAGACATGAACACCAAGATTTTTACGTGGAAATTCCAAAAAGGAAAAAAACACGATGAGTGTTAGCTCACAATATATTAATATAGAACAATACCAAATTACAAGAAGGCTCACTGCCTTACGGCTCACTTCCCTAAGAAATGCTCATTGCAAGAAAGGCTAACTGCCAAAACAGGCTCATTGCCTAGAGAAAGAAAGAAGGAAGAATGGCTTACTTCCAAGTTGAACTGCTTAGATTGCATCTACACATGCATGGTTGCAGCTCCGATGAAGCATAGAGATACTGTCTCAAAACTCTTCATCTCTAATTGCTCTGTTTCACTGCTTTGCTTTTACATGGAATAAGATCTCTCTTCTTCTGCACTTTATTACTTCCATAAAATCACCTTCCTCTATATGTCACACATATATATGTATCACATTCACATCATACACACTTCCAAAATTGAAATCCATAGGATATATAGATCTACAACAAGATTTATCTTTTAATCAGATCGGCAAGCTAAACATGAAATGTGTATACAAAGAGTTGTACTTTGTCATCTTGATATTGTGTACAATCTGTAATGCGGACTCACACAAACATGAACAAGTCATCACATAGTTCAACCCCATTCATATAACCACTTAGATTAATTTTCTAGATGCTATATCTTCTCCGCATAAGGATCTACCATGCCCATCGACTTGTTCCTTAAGAACATACTTGATCAATTCATCTGTCACATCACAGCTCGTACTGTGGACCACATGAGACTTAATAGGTCATATCCAACAATCATTACTGGCCTCTTTACATGCCTTTAGATCCATGGAACCTAATAAACCTGTATGTCAAATTGCAAATCTTGAAATTATTGCACTGTCATAGAGAAATACTATCAAACTGGAAGTCGATATTGGGAAGCTTGTAGAATATGATTTGTTGAACTTCAAAGGCTATAATCCTATATTTAGATATTCATGACAAGTCTCTTAGTTGGCTCAGAACTGTAGAACAAAATATACACTTGTGGACAAATGCGGACCATTTTACTTTGCACTGTACACTGTCCATGTCTTACCTTTGTTCAATCAGACTTAGACATTTTCTCCAAATGACTTCTGGAGGACATCATGACATGAATATTGGAATATATCATCATCAAGTAGTTGTAAGTCATCATACCTAAACTACATTTGCAGGTCTTCATCTGCGGAGGCATATTGATCCACTTTCTATCCCTTACTCTGAATATTGTCCATACTTAGTCATTCTGGCCTTTAGGGCTTGAATACTCTTATGCCTTGTTGCCAAACCAAGTTGGTCTTCTGGAGTGATGTCCTCTTGTCATGTTGATGTATTCTCTTTGCTTTGTGTCTATCAATGACAACATTTAGGTTTTCTTCAAAGCAGTGTCTCTTGCCAACAATCTTCCCCTTTGTCATTGATGGCAACACTTAGTGAAAAATGCTTGGCTGCCTTAACTGCTCCCCCTTTCTATATACACTCTATATTTCTTCTCCCCCTAAGATGTTTTCCTATTTTTCACTTATTTTCTTCTCCACCTTTGACATCAATGTCAAAGGTGTAGGTTTCGGAGTAAAAAATTGTCAAAACTGCAAAATTTGCTATACTCTGCCACATATGTACAAGTACAATTTTCAACTTTACTTTACATGTGCTAGAGGATGTCATTGAAAATGTCCTTTATTTGGGTTGGCTCACCATCCTATCCTTTCTTAGCGCTGGACAAAATTTGAATAGGACCACTAAGTAGGAAAACTAAGGTCTCTGCCTTGTGAAGATCAGAGGGTGTGTCAGTTTGCGAAGCTGTTTGTGCTTCAGCTTCAAGATTAAACATAAAGTCTAACTTGGGACTCATTAGTCCTCTTAGTTGACACATTCTAGTTCTAATTTGATCCCTCTAACTTATTAGATTGCTCAAGTCATTATGAAAGTTGACGACTTGACTTTCCTTGCTACTAACTGATTCTACAACAGGATCAAATGCCTTGAAAGTGTTCATCAATTTTTGCTCCAATTCCTTGATCTTCTCTTTAGTTTTCTTTGTAACTTCCAGCCAGGATAAACAAAATTTTTATATGTCACCAGCTTCTTTAATGGCACTCTGAATGCTTTTTATCCTATTGTCTAACTTGGCTTTGTCATTAGCTAACATTTTCTTCAACTCATTCAATCATTTCTCATTAAACTCTTGCCTAACTTTTTTTTTATAGATTTCTCAAAGGATTCAAAATGTTTACTTACAGAGTTTATAAGTCCTTTGAGATGATTTTCTGATGACAAAGAGGTGTCCTTCTGCTATGTTGGCATCAACTTCTCCAAAATGCTAGATGCCTCACCAATGAGCTCACTATCCTCTATGTGAGACTTCAACATTTCCTCTCTTGCTTTTGCCTATACAATTGAAGCCAATCTAAGTTTTTGTATAGGGGACATTGCATCCAAGTTTATTGGACCATGTAGAAAGTCAAGCTCATTCAAAACTTGTTTTTCTTTCTCTAGAAGTTCCTTAACTGATTCTACAGTGTCTCTTGGTGTAGCAGAGACTTCTTCTTTAAGGCTCTGCTCCGGATCATCTAGATCCATGTCCTTATTGGTGTCTTCCTTTTGTTCCAATGGAGGAATTTCCTTGACCTTTTCTTCCTCTATCTTCTCCTTATTAGTTTTATCCTTAGCTTGATGTTCCAGAGAGGATCTTGTTTCAGTGTCATCAGCAGGTGCTTCTTTTTCCTCAGTCACTTTGTCATCTTCATCTATTTCCTGTTCAAGGTTTACTTCTAGAACAAATGTATCATCTCCAACATCAGTTTCTTTATTGTCATAAATGGTAGGCAGATTAAATTCTCTTAATGTGTTTAGAGTGATTTCTTCATTTTCCTTTACCACCTTTTCAATATCTCCTCCCATGAGAGCATTCATTCTCTTTTTTGACCTGAATTTGTTGTGAATGGCTTTGGAGATATTCACTTTTTCCTTCGGAGTGATTTCCAGACATAGTTTTATTAATGAATGTTCTCTAAGCTCAACATCCTTTGCCATAGCCACTTCCTTTCTTGTAGATATTATACTTGCCAGGCTATGTTGAAGATCATCAATTATCTCAATTAGGGTCCTATTGTAGATGTTTAGATATTCTACAATAGTAGTCTCAATGATGTACTTGTCAGCATCTTCATAATCATCATATAATTGGGCAATAGGTCTCAGATTGCCATCAACTGTTATGGATTTCAATACATCCTCTAAAGAAATAGTAGCTTCTCTAGTTTGAGGCACATCTTACTTTTGCCTTTTCTTAGGTTTACCCTTACCGAATGATTTCTTCTTGCTAGTTCCAGAGGCTTTAATAGATTCAGACTTCATTTTCTTCACTTCTTCATCTGACTCTATTTCTTCTTCATCGACTGCAATACTTACATGCATTCTTTTGGCCTTGGTTTTCTTTCTTTTGTGACTAGTGGTAGGGGTTTCCACACTTACAAATGGTGTGGCATTGGAGGGAATAGATGCAGCTTCTGTAGAGGTAGATCCTCTGGTTCTCCTTCTTGTTACCTCTAGTTTTTCTAGTTCACCCTTGGGTTCTTTTGGAGCTCCAATTGATTCACTTTTTCTCATTTCTTTTGCTTCCTTATCAACTTGTGCTTTTTCTCTTGCCTTTGTTACTTGTTATTTTCTGAACCCATGTTTCAGGGAAATATCTTCTGCCACTTTCTGCATTTTCTTAGAGATCTCATGTTTTCTCACTTCAACATGAATTTTAGCATGCAATTCCTCATAAGTCCCAAATCTTTCTTCATTGGGATCTCTCGGTTTACTTAATACATGTTGAGCATAATTCTCTAATATCCCTCCATCTACCTCATATCCCATAGGCATAACCATACGGTTCTAGGCTTAACAACCTCCATAAAGCACTGATCTTTTGTCACAATAAAGCAGATAGTATCCTTGTATTTTTCAACAACTACTCTAGGGATTCTGTCCCTGGCTTGCATTGACCTTTGGAAGTTTTCCAAATAGCCCCATAGGGTTGTGTTCTAAGCATCAATACTACCTATGCTATTAAGATGATTTCTAATTTGAACTGCAACAGATTTATTATTTGTCCAAAATAGATTCTTCATACCTGGTAACTCTTACATGAAGTAGAAGAATAAATAGATAATCAACGTACAATATTTGAATGGATATTTTTTCTCTTTGGTCTTCCTTAAATTTTTAATCAATTGATGTCGGCGCAGTTCACAAAGATCATACTCTGTATCTTCCCTAACCATCTCAAATGCTGTGTAGATTGTTGTACCAGAGACTAAATTTTCCTGGTTTGGGAAATAAACATTATATCCAATAACCATAGATGCAAATCTTACTACATGGTCTTCAATATCATTGATTGTTAGTGCCCTTTTGTCAAACTTTTCTTCGGTGGCCGACATTACTTTATCATTCTTCACGACCTTCAACATTGGTACTGATCTGGTGGAGCTTAATCTAGTTACTGCCCTTATAGTATCTTTTGTGATCTTAAAAGGTCTCTCGAGCCACATGAATTCATCATGAACCATGCTTAATACATACCGGACCCACTCATCCTCAGTGAATGTCGGGAAACCAATGTACTGAGTGAATTTCTTTTTTCCAATGCCTTGTAATCATTTTTCAAATTGTAATCCTCACCGCCAAATTGATCTAGAAATAAATCCATGAGTTTTCTTTTTTCATGTTCTTCTAGGGCAACATGAATATAAGCCCTAACATCCTCTACATGTAAGACTCCAGGTGGAACTTCTAAAAATGCACCCATTTGATTGACTTCAACTAATTTAAATGGGTGTTTCTTAAATTTTAGTCAGGGTCTCTCAGTAATATCTACTACTTGTGGTGTTGCCATTTCTATGAAAAATTGAGCTAATTTGAGAAAGGGTTTCAAACTATAAATACCTTTTAATGCCGAATTAGGGTTTTCTCTGCTTAGATTGCTGGAAATTGTTGTTATTGCTTAGGATTTCACTTCTACACTCCTTAGACACTTGAAAGCTCAAATACAAAGTGATTAGTCCTTCGAACATAAACCTTTTTAACCTTTGGTTACCAAATCCTAATCATCATAAATGTAGTTTTCAAAAAGCTATCATACACTTCTCTGTTAAGCATAGTCGATTAAGATTGCTGTGCAATGTGTCGCATCAGATCATTTTCTACTGGAATTTCTTTCAGTTGTTTTCTCATAAGATTCTTCACAACATACCTTAGTATCGGATTCCAGTACTAACTTTCTGGTTGGGGGTTTTGTATTTTCAACACAACACCCCCTGAGCTAAAGCTCCCAATTTAATTCCCAGAGGAAGTATCTGCACCAGATACTAGTGTGGATTCATCCTTGACTTTAATCACATCTTTCTTGATCCAGATCTTGCCCATTTCTTTCTTAGTTTCAACCAGATCAACCTTTTCTTTTCCTTTATCATTTCTTTGCTCTATTTTCATGTTTTCAGCATGGTAGTTTCTTTCCACATTATTTCATTTGCAAACTCTTGTAATATGTCCACACTTGTTGCAATTGTAGCACACCACATTCATTTGTCTTTGATTCTTTTTATTGATTGGATTTTATCTGCATTGATTTGCCATATGTCCAAATCTATTTCATGTAAAACACTTTCCATTGAATGATTGACTATTCCTTGCATTATAAGAACCATTCCTTACCAGATTTCTGCATTCGTTTGATTTGTGACCAATTTTCTTGCAATTGAAACATTGACTAGAGAATGATGGAACATTCAGATTTAATCTACTTTTGCATTGAGTAGCCTTATGACCAAACTTATTGCAATTAAAGTACTAGCCATTGAAAGATGGATACCTTTGTGCATTTGGCTATCTGACCGGAGGTCTTCTAGGTCTTCTTCTTTGATTTTTGAATTGGTTCCCTCTGTTTTGCTTTAACTCAGTGTTTGTTTGACCAGATTTTGAACTTTCTCCTTTCTCAAATCCCAAGCCTTGCTTATCATCAGAACTCTTTTGACTATAAATCATCTCATCAAGCTTTGCAAAACTTATCTTGAACTTTTCTTCATAGCTCTTGGATTTTTCCAAGTCTACTTTTAGACTCACAATTTCTTTTTCAAATTTGACACAATCTTTAGACATGCTTTTCACCATTAGATTTAGATCTTCTTCTATTTTTTTTCTTTCTATAACTTCCATTTCTAAATCATCTAGGGTTTCATTTGCTGACATCAATTGATCACTAACTTCTTTGTATTTTTCTTTGAATTTGTTGACTTGTTCTTTTAACTTTCAAATGCATTCATAAGTTTCTTGTATGTTATCCTTTAGATCCCTAACTTTTGCTTTAGACTTTTCAAGATCAATAAGAGCTGCTTCCTGTTCAACATTGTTTGAGAAATTTCCAAATCTTCTAGTTGCCATGAGAGAACTCTCCTAGATCTTCCTCAAGTTGTTAGGATTCTTCCAAGGAACCTTCTTTTGATACCAATTGTTGATAGTAAGGAATACTGAGAGGGGTGGTGAATTAGTATTCCCCAAAACCACTTCTTAACAAGTTTATTAATCTAGTTTCCAAAATTAATAACATGAAAGTAGAATAAGCATAGGAACAGAAACCACAAAGACATAACACATGAACACCATGATTTTTACATGGAAAAACCACGGTGAGTGTTAGCTCACAATATATTAATATAGGACAATGCCAAATTACAAGAAGGCTCACTACCTTAGGGCTCACTACCTTAAGAAATGCTTGCTGCAAGAAAGGCTCACTACCAAAACAGGCTCACTACCTAGAGAAAGAAAGAAGGAAGAATGGCTCATTGCCAAGTTGAACTGCTCAAATTGCATCAACACATGCATGGTTGCAGCTCCAATGAAGCACAAAAATACTATCTCAAAACTCTTCATATCTGACTGCTCTGTTTCACTACTCTACTTCTACATGGGAATAAGATCTCTCTTCTTATGCTCTTTATTAGTTCCACAAAATTGCCTTCCTTTGTATGTCACACATATATATGTATCACATTCACATCACACACACTTCCAAAACTGAAATCCATCAGATATATATATATATATATATATATATATATATATATATATATATATATATATATATCCACAATAGGATTTATCTCTTCATCAGGTCAACAAGCTAAACGTGAAATGTGTATACAAAGAGTTGTACTTTGTCAGCTTGATCTTGTGTACAATCTATAATGTGGACTCACACAAATGTGTACGAGTCTTCACATAGGTCAAATGCAATCATATAACCACTTAGATTAATTATCCAGATGCTATATCTTCTCTAGATAAGGATCTACCATGCCCATCACCTTGTTCCTTAAGAACATACTTGATCAATTCATCTGTCACATCATAGCTCATACTATGGACCACATGAGACTTAATAGATCATATCCAACAATAATTATGGACCTCCTAACATGCCTTTAGATCCACACAACCAGATAAACCTATATGTCAAAATGCGGATCTTGGAACTATTGCACTGCCACAGAGAAATATTGTCAAACTGGAAGCTGATATTGAGAAGCTTGTAGAATATGATATGTTGAACTTAAAAGTCTATAATCCTAGATTTAGATAGTCATGCCATGTCTCTTAGTTGCCTTAGAACTGTAGAATAAAATATTCACTTGCAGAGAAATGCAGACCATTTTACTTTGCACTGTACACTATCCCTATCTTACCTTTGTTCATCTAGACCTAGACATTTTCTCCAAATGACTTCCAGAGGAAGTCATGACCTGAACACTGGAATGTATCATCATCAAGTAGCTATGAGTCATAATACTTGAATTGAATTTGTAGGTCTTCATCTGTAGAGGCATACAGATCCACTTTCTATCCCTTACTTAATCATTCTAGCCTTTCAGACTTGAATACTCTTGTGCCTTGTTGTCAAACCAAGTTGGTCTTTTGGAGTGATGTCTTCTTGTCATGCTAATGTATTCTCCTTGATTTGTTGCCATCAATGACAACATTCAGGTTTTCTTCAAAGCAGTGTCTCTTGCCAACAATTCTAAGTAGGTTTATCCAACATGCATGCAAATTAGTAGTTCTATTTGGTAGAATTATTTTAAATAAAGGGTTTTGGTACAAGAATGGACTATCAATGAATTTTATTTTATTAGACATTTCTCTAGGAGGAGGTCCCTTCAGAGAGGCTAGTGTTATATTAATGTGAATATATTTGAATTTAATATTATTATTATGCTTCCATTTGCAACACTTATATTTTATATTTTAGTTATTCTACTAATCTTTTGTAGGAAGAGTCATATCATCAATGAAGATTACATCATCTAGTCACAACTAAGATGACAATCACTTGGCTACAAACAAGATGATCATCATCTTGTTATAATGAAGATGACTCACTAGTCAATAAATTATTATGTAACTCCATTCTCCAATCAATGATAGTTGCAACTAGTCCCATTCAGTGGTAACTTGATCCAGGAGCATCCGGGTCCATAGGTGATCCTTCATCACCGAAAAATATTTTTGTTTAATTTTAAATTTTGGTGTGTGTTTTGGTTTTCTTTGGTGTTTCCAGGCATCTCTCAACATCGAGAAACTTCAAGTTGGCTTAGATTTGCAAAATTTCAATTTTTACAGAATCATTATTTTAAGGCTCCGCAGGGTAGTTTTACAGAAACAATTGTTTCTGGAAATATATGAAGCCTTGAATAAAATACTTATATAGGGATATTGTTAGATGTATTTTACATAATATGGTGAAATTTTTGTGGGCAAATTCCTCACCATTTGGGAGAATTTAAAATCAGAAAAGTTTTCCTAGGAGGCTAAGGAAACAATTAATTTGTGAGATTTTTAAATGTTGGAATGAAATCCTTTTATGGGAAGATTCAAGAGATTTTAATGCTCAAATTGGTCAGTTTTCATGCAAAGATATGAGGCCAGTCAAAAGTTATACAAAAAATATATTTTTTGTGCTTTTTTGACATCCAAAAGTAAGTAAAGGCTCTAAAAAACGTGATTCTCTTCTTAAAAATGTGGTGTTACTGTTCTAGAGGCACTAAACTATTTTAAGGAATATGAAAATCTAAACATTATAGATGAACTGTTATTTAAAGAAATATTTCTGTAGATCAAAGGCAGATTTCTCAAGGAAGATTTATGGGAGGGAGATCTCAACCCATGAGAGGGGCTTGTGAAGGAAAGTTGTTGTGAGATTGTGAGAGAGTAGATGGGAGTTTCTCTATAGATTAGAGAGGCCATGAGAGGCCAAATATGTAATAAAATTGTCACAGATTTGTAATTTGTTTGTTTGTAATAAAGATTTGTGTTTGCATTTTCTATTGTGAGTTTGTGTGTTGCAGCAGCAGGTGGGAGCACCACTTGCATCAAATGGTAGTAGAGCCAGAGGTCTTGAGTGTGTGGACAGAGCACTAAATGTGAGGTAGTTTGTACCAGGACCTGCAGGTGGTAGTGGAAGTAGTTGTGTTGTCTAAAGAGCTTGAGAGAATTGTTGTAGGTGTGTGAGGAGTCCTGAGCAATTGAGAGATGAGAGAAGACATTGATGCCACAGAGAGAGTTGATTGTGTGTTATAGGTTGCACAATGTGTGTAAAGTGTTTGTGAAAATGTGGAAAAGAAAGAGCATGAGTTTGGCCTTGGGTAAGGCCTTAAGAATTTTATTTATTGAGAAGAGAGAAAGAAGGTTGGAAGAAGCAAGTTAAGCAAGAATTCAAGAACAATGTGTAGAGATTTGTGGGAGGCTGGATGCCTTGGAGAATAATAGAGGGAAGGAAAAGAAGAAGATAGAAAAGAATATGAGTAAGATGAAGTCCCATTATTTTTCTAATTATCATTTTTTTGCAGATAAGTTTGTGTATGTAGAAGAATAAGATGAGGAAGAAGATGAAGAGACAATTCATGAAGAATTGAGAAGAGTGGATGTGAGATTAGAGAGATTGGAGATTACAACAACAATGGAAAAAAAAGTGATAAAAAGGAAAGTGTAGTGGCTAAGAAGAGGAAAGTTGTAGAAAAGGATGAGAAGAAAGAAGATGCAAGTACAATAGTGGTTGGAGATGGAGAAGAAGAAGAAGTGAGCAGCGAAGAGATTGCAGTAGAGGTTGTTGAGGATGGAAAGAAACGGGATGCAATTGTGGAGAATAATGTTGCAGTGATAGAGTGTGAAGATTTTGTAGCAGATGGTAAAGGCCAAGAAGATCTATTGTCACTGATGTTGGCAATAGAAGAGGAATGGTTGGAAAAGATCGGAGGTTAGAAGATGAATGTTACAAGGAGTGGTGATGAAAGAAAAGTTGGAATAGTGAAGGAGGATGAGCTAAATCTAAAAAAATTTGAGTCTAGTTTACCTTTGTTTGCAAGGATGAAAGTAGGAGAGAATGTAGTTGCAAACATCTATGCCGATGTTGCATGTTTCTATGTAGAGGTTGTAAAGGATGGTGCAGGGCAAACTTGGTGGAGGTGGGTGGTTTATGTTGGGCTAGATCCCATGAATGAGAATAAGAGTGGAGAGAGTCTTTGGAGGAGGAGGACAGTTCATTGTGGATACAAGTCCATGAGAGGAGAGAAGAATTGTGAGTAGAATTGCTGGAGGAGGATAGAAAATGTTCCAGCTAGATGTTGCAAGAGGAGGAAAAAGAAATAATCTTTTATGCACTTGTCAAATCGATGGAGTTTTTTGTAGATTGTTCACAATCTAGAAGAATGTTTCTACCATTCCACTCCACCTTTGTGAGCCCATGCTCACAAAATTCTTACTCGGTGTGTCTGATAAAGGAGCATCTAGGTTTATAGGTGATCTTGCACCACCTAAAAATATTTTTGTTTAATTTTCAATTTTGGTGTGTTTTTTGGTTTGCTTCGGTGTTTCCAGGCATCTCTCAACATGAAGAAAATTCAAATTGGCTCAGATTTGCAAAATTTCAATTTTTTTAGAGTCATTGTTTTAAGGCTCCGCAGGGCAATTTTATGGAAACAATTGTTTCCAGAAATCTATGAATACTAGGATAAAATACTTTTATAGGGATATTCTTAGATTTATTTTTCATAATAATGTGAAATGTTTGTAGCCAAATTCTTCACCATTTGGGAGAATTTAAAATTAGAAAATTTTGTCAAACATGTTATGGAAACAATTAATTTGTGAGATTTTTAAAAGCTTGAGTGAAATCCTTTTATGGGAAGCTTCAAGAGGTTTTTACACTCAAATTGGCCAGTTTTCATGCAAAGATATGAGACTAGTCAAAAGTGTTTGTGTCATCCACTCCTAGGAGTACAACCTGCAGAAAAATCCTCCACAATACTAGAGAAGGCAAACCTATTTCACCAGAGTATAAAAAATGTATTGAGATGTAAAAAATATTTACAAATGTACAATATATAGGCGTCTGGGAGTAGGTAGGTAAAAACTACTCAAACATTAAATGCAACTAATCTAATAAATGGATTATTTAATTTTGTGTCAGATGCCTAAGTAAACGTAACCATGCGTAAATGGTATTTACTCTTTACTCCAACACCCCCCTTTAAGTACAACTTACATAAACTATTATGCAATATCAAGATGCAATATGGGTCCTATCTACACAACCATGTTAGGTACCTATTTACAATGCAAATGCAATGCAATCTCTCACTATCGGACAAAAGGAGAAAACCCTGTGGGACAAAACTCCTCTCCAAATGAGAGAAAAGAAAACAAAATGATGCATGGAGGACTCACTAATACCCCCAAGGACTACATACATCATGTATATACAATCAAGAATTCCCCCATAGGAAGGAAAAAGAGAGATATGATATCCCCCACAAGGAAGAAGCTCCAATGTCAATGAAGTATGTCTGGAAACAAAAGATGATCCAATGCCTACAAGCAACACCTCTCCCCTTAGGAAGAAACAAGTCCATCGAATGAAGAAGCCACTCCAACTCTGAAACAAGAAAAGGGAGAAGAAGAATTAGCATGAAAGATGCTTCTGAAAACTATACTGATTCCTCCACATAACCAAATGTCACATCATGATTAGGTGCAACCTCAACTGAAGAAGGTAGATCAATAAGACCATGTGGAAACTCTGAAGCAACAATCTCCAAAGACATAGATGGTGTCATAGCAGTGTTGATACTGTCATCAAAAGAAGGGATATACCCTCAAATACATCATCTAGATCAGTAATGTGAGATTCACAAAACAACTCCAAAAGACTTATCAAGTGACTATCCCACAAAACAAGATCTGAAGGAGCAAGAACATCTTGTTGTGCTAAAGAACCAACCTTTGAAGAAATGGAATATGTAGTAGGAGAAGAATCAACACAAGTCTGACAAACTCCAAAGTTCAAATAACTAATCTCTCTCGAGGAATTGCTACTAGCACTAGTAAGTGGAGTGTGAGGATCATAATCATCATCATCAAAAAAATGAGAAAAAGCATAGAGATGAGAATCATGATCAGCTTCACCAACTGCAATGAATTTTCCAGTATCAGCCTCTCTAATGAAAATAGAATCTGCAGTGAACTCTACAGTCTTAGGTACCTCACCATGAGTAATCTGATAGATAGAAAGAAGATTTGTGTACAAATTAGGAATACAAAGTACATCTCTGAAACAACCATCACAAATCTCAACATTACCTATCCTTGCAACATCCAAAAAATTACTATCCCCCAACAAGATTTAGAAGTATTTGTAGGATGAAGACCCAAAAAATGATAGGGAAAAAACCCATGTGATGTGATGCTCTTGAGTCCAAAAACAATCTATCACAACCAGAGTGAACTATAGAAGTAACCAATGCATATCCTTTGAGCTTGTCTTCTTGACCTTTCATTCCATTTGCAAATCCTACATTCCCTTACTGTGTAGGTTTAGATGAAGATGAAGGTGCTATAAATGGAGAAGTTGTAGAAGAAGAAGTCATAGATGAGGGCAACTAAATGTTGTTCTTTTGAAGAAGGTGTGTAATCTCATCAATATTCTTAGTATATAACAATGGTGTTCACCATGACCTTTCTTCTTGCAATACACACAACTAAACTTCTCCTTTTTAGGTTTATCCTCTTTTGAAGAGGTGGAGGACTCATTAGACTCTGTCTTAGCCTTAGGTTTTTTCTTCCATTTGCTCTGAGATGCTTGTGTAACTAATGCATGACTCTTAGAGACCCCATATAACTGAGAAAGTTTAGCTTTCTCCCTAGTCAAATGATCACAAAAGGTTTCAAAAGAAAGCATTTTGAAAGCATTACCCAAAGCATCCATGGTGGAGTAAAAAGTAGAAGAGAAAATAAAAAATAGACCTCTTAGCTTAGATGGAATCAAGAAAATAGACTCCTTATCAGTTTTATCCTTCCCACATCTTACCAATTGTGACCTCACAAATTTGAACTTTACTATATAATCATCAATGGAAGGAAATGCATCTGGGGAAAGAGAAGACAATTCTGCCTCTAATTGCAAAGCATGAAACTCACTTATCTGACTTAACAAGATATTGTACTTATCCCATACATCATTGGGTGTATTACACTCCTCAATATGGAAAATAAAACTCTCAGAAACATGCAAAGACATTAAACCCATAGCTTTATCACACTTGTTTCTGTGAGCAAATATCTCATAATCCTTAGTAAGAGTGGGATGTTTATCACGCAATGTGGACCACAAACCCTTAGATTGGAGAAACCTACGCATTTTAATCTTCCAGGTATGATAGTTATGAGGAGCTAAAAGGTCAAATGAATCAAGAGTAGCCATGTCAACAAATGCACCACAAGCAAGCAAAATAGACACCAAATTGATGCAATCAGGTCTGAAACCTCCAAGATATCAAATGATGCCTCTCAAAATTGATTTCACCCTTCCAAGATCCAAAAAAATGACTCAAGATGCTAAAAACCATGTACCTAAGGAAAAGTGTAAGGAGGCAAAAATAAACCCCTGAGGGGCAATTGGTGGCAAGTTCTCATGCAACAAGCTACCAAATTACTGCCAAATCACAAAGGAAGCCTAGCATACAAGTCACCAAGTCATCAATTGAGCACCATGCATGCAAGAGAGAGTGAAGACAGCTTCACGTGAGCCTCTACTCACACTTATTGATAGAGTGACCAGCAATATATAGCCAAAAGGTGTCTACACCAACAATATGGGACAAAAGGTCCCTTATGCACTTCAAAATGGTACTCGAAATGGACCCACCTCCTCATGCATAGCAAACCCTAGATAAATATTTTGTATGAAACTTTATACTATATAAAGTTTGATCAAAAACTCCTTCATACCTAGCATTCCTATAGATGCAAAAAGAGGAATTTAGAAGTGAGAATCCCTAGTTGGGCAAGTGCAAAAAGATCGGGGCCCAAAAAGGGGTCTTAAGTGGCGACTTTTTTTTTCTGAAATCAAGAAATGCTGGCCTTGGATGAGAAATTGAGAATAGTTACACTCAAAATTTGGAGATGCAACCAAAACAATGTTCCCAGTACTCCGAGTCTACTTTCTAAACTACTATTTTCTTGTGAAAATGGTATAGATTAAGGGGTTCAAAAGAGGGATCCACATAAATTGGTGTTGTTTCTATCAAAAAAATAACATAGCATGTTTTGTGGCTCCCTCAAAAGGTCAACCATTTTTTGGTATTTTTAAAATCACTTTAGTGAGAAATTAGCTAACAGCATGTAGTTTATGCCTGATTTTTCTGATAATTTTTTGATGAATATTTGATTTTTTACTAATTTTCAAAGTGGACACATCCTAAAAAATAGAATTTTGGCCATGCTACCCCTATGAATTTTGAAAACTAATTGAAAATCATTTTTTTCTTTTTTTAATATGTGTAGAATGGAGTCTAGTTTCTAAATATGTAATTTTTTAAAAAATTTTAATGAAGGGTTAATTTACAATGAAAAAAAGACCAAGCAGTGGTTTTTGCCCAATAACAGACACACAAACAAAAGAAATTAAAGATGAAAGGCTTAACATTGTCAAAATGTGAAAAAAATCACATTGTCAAATAGCTAAGAGAAAGCCTAACATTATCTAGGTGTTTGATTTGTTTGACCTTGAAACACGTACAAATTTGAGGGTTAGCACGAACAAAATTATGTGAAATCCTGTAGAATATCGAAAAACATGTCTCTGGACATTGGGAAGGCACTCCAAGCCTTTAGGTTGGAAATCCAAAGCAAATCCCAAGCCTAAGGCTTGGGATTCCCAAATCAAAACATAACACGAGCGCGTTATAATGCGCTTGTGTTATGGTTTACTTTGCATTTTTTCCCTTTTCGCAAAAGTTTGTGCACTATTTTTCATGTTTGACATAACGCGAGCCCGTTATAACACGCTCACGTTATATCTCCCTTAAATTTTTTTATGTTCAAGGTTATTAATCATGTATGTATGTATGTATGCCTATATGTATGTATGTATGTATCTATGTATGCCTATATGTATGTATGTATAGTGTTGACGGTAGAGATGGGGGTGAGCCAGATAGGGGAGGAGAGGGGTGGATAAGGGTTGAGTGATTAAGGTTTAAGGTTGAGGGTTGAGGGTTTAGGGATAGGATTTAGAGTTTAGGGATAAGGGATTAGAGTTTAGGACCTTGAGGGATTAGGGTTTAGGGTTGAGGCTTTAGGGATAGTGTTTAGGGTTGAGGGTCGAGGGATTAGGGTTAAGGTAGAGTGTTGAGGTTAGAGGGATTAGGGATAGGGTTTAGGGTTGAGGGATTAGGGTTTAAGGTATAGTTTTGAGGGTTGAGGGTTTAGGGATAGGGTTTAGGATTTAAGGTTTAAGTGTTGAGGGTTAAGGATTAGGGATAGGGTTTATGGTTAGGGATAAGGGATTAGGGTACCATAAATTATAATTAGGGATTAGGGTTTATGGTTTAGGGACTAGGGATTATGGTTTAGGGTTAACAGATTAGGGTTTAGGGTTTAGGGATGTACACTTAAGGGGTACCATAAATAAACTAGAATTTAGGAAGGGTTGGAAAAATTTTGTGAATCATCATGGGCTGGAGATTAGAGATTTTGTTGTGTTCAAGTACATATCCAAGTCATAATATAAGGTTAAGATATTTCAAAGAACAGGGTGTCTGAAAAATATCAGTGCTCTTCGGCTTATGAATACCAACATTAATATAGATAAAAGATGCCCTTCTCTTAACAGAGTATGCAGTTCAAGTCAACCGTTGGGCAGCAAGTTGTCGAATGAGTTGGTTTAATGGGCATGCCTCCTTCTTCAACGTTATGCTTGCAGACTTTACACAAAAACTGTTAACTCTATACATTATTTTTCATTCTTTTATTTCCTGTACACTATTAAGAACTTGTAAAATCTAATTGTGTAATGTGTTTATGGCAGCGCATTCCTCCTACATTTGTTTCATAGTTTATAGACAACATAGACAAACATATGGCGTTGCAAGGCCTAGGTGGGCAGGAGTGGGATGTACAATTTGGGGGTACCATAAATAAATTGGAATTTAGGCAGGGTTGGGAAAATTTTGTGAATCATCATGGGCTGGAGATTGGAGATTTCATGGTGTTCAAGTATATATCCAAGTCATATTTTAAGGTTAAGATATTTCAAAGAAAAGGGTGTGTGAAAAATATCAATGCTCTTCAGCTTATGAATACCAACATTGATACAGATAAAAGATGCCCTTCTTCTAACAGAGTATGTAGTTCAAGTCAACCGATGGGTAGCAAGTTGTCGAATGAGTTGGTTTAATGGGCGTGCCTCCTTATTCAAAGTAATGCTTGGAGACTTTACACAAAAACTGGTAACTCTATACATTATTTTTCATTCTTTTATTTCCTGTACACTGTTAAGAACTTGTAAAATCTAATTGTGTAATGTGTTTATGGCAACGCATTCCTCCTGCATTTGTTTCACAGTTTATACACAACATAGATGAACATATGGTGTTGTAAGGCCCAGGTGGGCACGAGTGGGATGCACAATTAGCGGGAACCATAAATAAATTGGAATTTAGGCAGGGTTGGGAAAATTTTGTGAATCATCATGGGCTGGAGATTGGAGATTTCGTTGTGTTCAAGTATATATCCAAGTTATATTTTAAGGTTAAGATATTTCAAAGAACAGGGTGTGTGAAAAATATCAATGCTCTTCATCTTATCAATACCAACATTGATACAGATAAAAGATGCCCTTCTTCTAATGGAGTATGCAGTTCAAGTCAACCAATGGGCATCAAGTTGTCGAATGAGTTGGTTTAATGGGCATGCCTCCTTATTCAAAGTAATGCTTGAAGACTTTACACAAAAAATGGTAACTCTATACATTATTTTTCATTCTTTTATTTCTTGTACACTGTTAAAAACTTGTAAAATCTAATTGTGTAATGTGTTTATGGCAGCACATTCCTCCTACATTTATTTCACAGTTTATAGACAACACAGACAAACATATGGTGTTGTAAGGCCTAGGTGGGCAGGAGTGGGATGCACAATTAGGGGCTAGCATAAATAAATTGGAATTTAGGTAGGGTTGGAAAAATTTTGTGAATCATCATGGTCTAGAGATTGGAGATTTCATGGTGTTCAAGTATATATCCAAGTCATATTTTAAGGTTAAGATATTTCAAAGAAAAGGGTGTGTGAAGAATATCAATGCTCTTCAGCTTATGAATACCAACATTGATACAGATAAAATATTCCCTTCTTCTAATAGAGTATGCAGTTCAAGTCAACCGATAGGTAGCAAGTTGTCAAATGAGTTGGTTTAATGGGCATGCCTCCTTATTCAAAGTAATGCTTGGAGACTTTACACAAAAATTGGTAACTCTATACATTATTTTTCATTCTTTTATTTTCCTGTACACTATTAAAAAACTTGTATAATCTAATTGTGTAATGTGTTTATGGCAATGCATTCCTCCTGCATTTGTTTCATAGTTTATAGACAACATAGACAAACATATGGTATTGTAAGGCCCAGGTGGGCAGGAGTGGGATGCACAATTAGGGGGTACCATAAATAAATTGGAATTTAGGTAGGGTTGGGAAAATTTTGTGAATCATCATGGGTTGGAGATTGGAGATTTCGTTGTGTTCAAGTATATATCCAAGTCATATTTTAAGGTTAAGATATTTCAAAGAATAGGGTGTGTGAAAAATATCAATGCTCTTCATCTTATGAATACCAACATTGATACAGATAAAAGATGTCCTTCTTCTAATGGAGTATGCAGTTCAAGTCAACTGATGGGCAGCAAGTTGTTGATTGAATTGGTTTAATGGGCATGCCTCCTTCTTCAAAGTTATGCTTGGAGACTTTACACAAAAACTGGTAGTTCTCTATACATTATTTTTTATTATTTTATTTCCTTTACACTATTAAGAACTTGTAAAATCTAATTGTGTAATGTGTTTATTGCAGCCCATTCCTCCTGCATTTGTTTCATAGTTTATAGACAACATAGACGAACATATGTTATTGCAAGGCCCAGGTGGGAAGGAGTGGGATATACAATTAGGGGGTACCATAAATAAATTGGAATTTAGGCAGGGTTGGGAAAATTTTGTGAATCATCATGGGCTGGAGATTGGAGATTTTGCTGTGTTCAAGTACATATCCAAGTCATATTTTAAGGTTAAGATATTTCAAAGAATAGGGTGTGCGAAAAATATCAATGCTCTTCAGCTTATGAATACCAACATTGATACAGATAAAAAATGCCCGTCTTCTATTAGAGGATGCAATTCAAGTCAACCAATGGGCAGCAAGTTGCTAATCTTGAATTGGTTTCTGATGAAGAAAATAATGATGTTGAAACAATGGAAGAAAATCAAAATTGTTAAGTCTAATTTAATTTATTTCAACTTTCAAAGCAGGCATTGGAATTGTAGCTTTACCTAGAGGATTGGTATAACAAAAACTTAATTATGTTACAAGCCTTTCTTTGAAGAACCCTAGACATTATGGACCCTATCATCTAGAAAAGCACATGATAGTGAACTCTACCCCACCTTTGAAATCAGATATTTACCTTTTTATTCAATGAAAATGAAGTCACAGAATGTAAACCGACTATGTATACTAGTAAGATCAAATTCTCTACCTTCTATTCTTATTACTCTTACTTTATTAAGAGAAGAGTGTCAAAAAGAATGGGTTTAATTGTAAGCTAACATAAGGCAAAGTAGTTTTGTTATTACATTTTTCTGAGGGATCTCTAATAGTCTAATATAATGCAGTCTTCTATAATATGAACATCTGCATTTGTGTGAATGCTAAGCTTTAATATAGTAGAGTATTAAATCAACGCAATCAACTATTTATTGGGTTAAAATAACTTAGTTTTTGTAATGGTTTGGGAATGCAGGAGTTGCCAAAAATAGGTGAATGTCCTCTACAATTACCAAGAGAAAAAAGTTTAGTAATTCTTGTGGATAGAGCCAGTAAACAATGGGAGATTATTTGCCTATTTCATAACAATATACCTCCCCTAAGTGTGGGGTGGATAGCAAGAAACATAGATCTATGTTTAGAGTTCATATAGATCGAAAGATAAAATAAGGATCCTTCTAAAAGAACTTCTAGGAGGGAAAATACAGGCCAAAGATGAAAGGAGAAAATTATACAAGAAAACATCTTCATGAGGATTGTAATATTTTGTCTAAAACAAATAAAAATTAGTTAATTAAAAATAGAAAATCAAGAAAGAAATGGTACTAAAATGTATAGTTACTAATATCTATTTTTAAAAGACTGATTAATTTTTATGGCCAAAGTTGTTTATTTTATCTAGTTGATGGTTTTAATTACACCCAGGTTATACATTGGGAGCTCAGATGTGTGCACATTTTTATGGCCCCAATTTAAATTCAAGAAAATAGGTGGAGAGTGTATGCTAATCTTTTAAAAAAATATTAATAAAAAAATGTTCACTTAATGTTGATCAGGGGTTCTGATTTCAACCATTCATTACCCATTGTGGATGTACCCCAATTCAAATCTTTTCTCATAATGATCATCCTTCTGAATTCAACTGGTAATTACTCATTGTGGATGTACCATATGCAAATCTTTTCTCATAGTGTGTACACCAATTGGCATAATGAACCCCAGATGGGCCAGGGAAACATGCCATATAACATTACTAACATTAAAAAAGTTCATAGCCATTTTTTTGACATATTCTTGCAACTCATATATCTTTAAGAGAAGAGTGTCAAAAATGATGGGTTTAACAACCTAACATAAGGCAAAGCAGTTTTGTTGGGTTTAGGGATAGGGTGTAGGGTTTAGGGTTTAGGGGTTATGGTTTAAGGTATAGTGTTGAGGGTTGAGGGTTTAGGGTTGAGGGATTAGGGTTTAGGGTTGATGAATTAGGGTTTAATGTTGAGAGTTGAGGGTTTAGGATTAGGGATACCATTTAGGGTTTAGGGATGAGGGATTAGGGTTGAGGATATACAATAAATAAACTAGAATTTAGGCAGGGTTCAGAAAATTTTGTGAATCATCATGGGTTGGAGATTGGAGATTTTACTGTGTTCAAGTACATATCCAAGTCATATTTTAAGGTTAAGATATTTCAAAGAACAGGGTGTGTGAAAAATATCAATGCTTTTCATCTTATGAATACCAACATTGATACAAATAAAAGATGCCTTTTTTCTAACAGAGTATGTAGTTCAAGTTAACCAATGGGCAGCAACTTGCTGAATGAATTGGTTTTTGATGGGGAAAACAACAATGATGTTGAATCAATGGAAGAAAATCAAAATTATGGTTGACGGTTGAGGGATTAGGGTTTATGGTATAGGGTATAGGGTAGAGATTAGAAGGTTGAGGGATAATGTTCAAGGTTGAGTGTCCAAGGTTAAGTGTAAAGGGTATATAGGGTTTAAGGGTTTAAGGTTTGAGTGATTAAGGGTTTAAGAGTTAAGGGATTAGGGTTTAAGGCATAGTGTAGAGTGTTTAGAGACAAGGTTTATGGTTGAAGGTTTAAGGGTTGAGGGTTGAGGCTTTAGGGCTGAGGTTTAAGGGATTAGGGTATAAGGTATAGTGTCAAGGGTAGAGGGTTTAGGGATAGGGTTTAGGATTTAAGGTTTAAGGGTCGAGGGTTGAGGCTTTAGGGATAGGTTTTAGTGTTTAGGTTAAGTGAGACACCTAGATGACTAAGGACAGATGAAGAGGCAGACAAGGAATGACTGAGAGACCTAGAGAGGGGAGAGGTAGAGAGGTGAGTGGGAGATAGAGGTGAGAGATAGAGAGGTGAGGGGAGAGATAGAATAAAATGAGAGAGTGAAGTTGACAACTTGAGGGAAATATGGGTAAGGAGGATGGAGAGAGGTGGAGAGGAAGGGAAATATCTAGAGAGCCCTAAGAGATATATAAGTGAGAGACATACAACTTAGGGAGAGAGGGGTGAGAGAGATAGGGGAGAGATGGGTGTGAGGCAAATAGGGGAGGAGTTGGGTGGATAGGGTTAAGGGTTTAAGGCTTTAGGGTTTAAGGGTCAAGGGTTTAGGGTTTAAGGGTTGAGGGTTTAAGGGTTGAGGGTTTAAGGGTCTAAGGGTTGAGGGATTAGGGTTTAAGGTATAGTGTCGAGGGTTGAACCCTAATCCCTCAACCCTCAACACAATACCTTAAAACCCTAATCCCTCAACCTTGGGGTTTAAGGTATAGTGTTGAGGGTTGAGGGATTAGGATTCAACCCTCGACACTATACCTTAAACCCTAATCCCTCAACTCTAAACCCTAATCCCTCAACCCTTAGACCCTTAATACCTCAACCCTTAAACCCTCAACCCTTAAACCCTAAACCCTTGACCCTTAAACCCTCAACCCTTACCCACCCCTCTCCTCCCCTATCTGCCTCACTCCCATCTCTCCCCTATCTCTCTCACCCCTCTCTCCCTAGGTTGTAGGTCTCTCACTTGTATATCTCTTAGGGCTCTCTAGATATTTCCCTTCCTCTCCACCTCTGTCCCTCCTCCTTACCCATCTTTCCCTCAAGTTGTCAACTTCACTCTCTCATTTTATTCTATCTCTCCCCTCACCTATCTATCTCCCCCTCACGTCTACCTCTCTCCCCTCTAAGTTTCTTAGTCACTCCTTGTCTACCTCTCCATCTGTCCTTAGCCATCTAGGTCTCTCATTTAACCTCAAACCCTAAACCCTATCCCTAAATCCTCAACCCTTAAAACTTAAATCCTAAACCCTATCCCTAAACCCTCAACCCTCGACACTATAACTTAAACCCTAAACCCTATCCCTAAAGCCTCAACCCTCGACCCTTAAACCTTAAACCCTAAACCCTCTACCCTCGACACTATATACCTTAAACCCTAATCCCTTAACCCTCATCCCTAAATCCTCAACCCTCATCCCTAAATCCTCAACCCTCATCCCTTAAACCTTCAACCCTAAACCCTCTACCCTTGATAGTATGCCTTAAACCCTAATCCTTCAACCATTAAACATTGGAAAAAATTTTGCAAAAAAGAAAAAAATGCAAAGAAAACAATAACGCACTCGCGTTATAGCACGAGTGCATTATAGTTTTGTGTTGCTGAGCCAAAGGTTCGGTAACACCAAGCCATAACATGAGCATGCTATAATGTGAGCGCATTATAACACGCTCGCGTTATGGATTTTTAAAAAGTTTTAAGAATTTGGCCACTTTTTGGCCCCCCATCTTTTTGCACACGCCCAATTCCATAAAAAATTTAGCTGGGCTCATACAAGACTGCAGAGTAGGCAACCTATGCTTATGATTTTGCTCTCTATCACTTGAGAGGCCCCAGTGCCTCCTTCAATTTCTCTAGATATCCATTTGATATTTCAAAGGCCTCTTCACTTTCACAGCAAGAGATTCAACCAGCCATAGTGTAAGAAATATTGTACCGAATGATGTACATGCTCTCCAAGCTCGTAGGATTGAATTTGCTCCTTTCACATTTGGAAATGTGAATCCCATGACCTATATCTTATAGGGCATTCAAAAAATAAATTGGCAATACAAGCATACAATAATGCTATGATTCCTTCAATAAAAAAATCTTCACAGCGATTAACTCTGAACTGGTGAATATGCGTCCTCTACAACCACCACTTGAAAATTTGTTCATGCCAAACAACAACACTGATGGTAGTGAAAAATAAATATCGCCAAAAATGCTGACTTTGAATTTTAACAAATGTCAAACACCAACCAAAAACTCCACTAAATAAATGATCTTAGACTCTTATGAAAACTCTTAATAGAAGGAGGCGCAGGTTGAAGGCTCTAATACCATGTTGGTGTCATCCACCTCTCAAGAGCACAACCTACTGAAAAATCCTCCACAATACAAGAGAAGGCAAAGCTATTTCACCAGAGGATGAAAAATGCATTGAGATGCAAAAACTATTTACAAATGTACAATATACTGGTGTTTGAGAGAAGGTAGGTAAAAACTACTCGAACGGTAAATGAAACTAATCTAATAAATGTATTATTTAAATTTGTATGGATGCCTAAGTAAACTTAAGCACGGGTACATGGTATTTGCTCATTTACTCCAATCAAAAGCTATATATAAAAAATATTTTTTGTGCTTTTTTGGCATTTGAAAGTAAGTAAAGGCTCTAAAAAACGTGATGAATTCTCTTCTTAAAAACATGGTATTATTGTTCTAGAGGCACTAAAATATTTTGAGGAACATGAAAATCCAACCATTATAGATGAAGTGTTATTTAAAGAAATATTTCAGTAGATCAAAGGCACATTTCTCAAAGAAGATTTATGGGAGGGAGATCTCAACCCATGAGAGGGGCTTGTAAAGGAAAGTTGTTGTGAGAGTGTGAGAGAGTAGAGGGGAGTTTCTCTATAGATTTGAGAGGCCATGAGAGGCCAAATATGTAATACAATTGTTGCAAATTTGTAATTTGTTTGGGAGTTAAATTTTAATAAAGTAAAACAAAGATTTGTGTTTGCATTTTGAATTGTGAGTTTGTGTGTTACAGCAGTAGGTGGGAGCACCACTTGCATCATAACTACAACTTAACCTACTATGCCCCCAAAACTATACAACATTTTTAATGTTTTCCTCTATGTCATCTATGACTAACATACTTAATTCATGTTGTGCCCCTATAACCAACTTACACATGCATTAACATAAAATAATTTTACACACAAACACAAACCATACTCACATATTCAACATTACATGTCACAACATAGGTATTCTGCATTATTAAGTCCTCCATTAGCTCCCTTTTTTTATAAGCTTTTAACTTCCTCGAAACTCCTCCTCCTCCTTTCTTGCACTTCCTCTACTATCCACCTTGAGTACCATACTATTTTTTTTATAAATTAAGTAACCTTCATCCAATAGTCTCTTCTACTATTTATACTAATTCACTTGACTCTCTTCTAGATGACCTTATTGAATAATTTGAATGACAATAATTCTTTGAATATCTATCTAGAATTTCCCTCTATTGTGTAATTGAAAATATTAATCAAGCTTTTTGAGATATCGAGAAATTTGGCTTCTTTTGATTAGCTTTCTTTTTGGTGATGTTCTCATGTGTTGGCATTTGTAAATCCTTCTCAATGTTTCATTGTTCACCACTTTTGCTTTCCTTTTCCCTCAGTCACTGATAATTTATTTTATTCTTACCTGTGGCAATAGTCCTAAGCATTTACATTTCTAACGAAATCTTTAACAATCCTAGTTCATTTACATTAGGCTCATTCACCTCGAATTTCCACCTACACCAAATATATTGAGTAATCGGGTAACTCATGTTGTCCTAACAATTAACATGTAGTTCATCTCGGTTAGCTCAACATCCTCTACAATTGCATTGCACTTGCATCATCACAAAATACAAATGATTCACCTTGCAAAATGAAATAACTCCCTTCTAGTTTGTTTGGCTTTTTCTTCATCTACATTTTCCTCACACAGTCACACTAATTGATCAAAGCATTGAACATAACAAGAAACATTTGTTAAGATATTAATCATATTAATCATCATTAAAATATCTAGCATTAGAATATGTGAGAGCAGAAGACCAAGATCGTGGAACAAAAATCAAACACGAGATTTGCAATGGATTGAAAACAAACAATTTGGATTACAAATGAATAGGTATAAATAGGTGAAGTTTGGGAAATAATACTCTATGAGAATAGGAAAGATGACAAAAATGGAACTAAGAGAATAGCTCAAGGTTCAACCACCCTCAAATGTAGCGGCGATGTGTCGAATATGGGGCAACACATCTAATAATGACTCATAGAGTGGAATTAGTCTTTCCACATGTGAGGAAAACCACCTAACTATGGTTATGTTAGGAATAACTCATGTGAGTTATACACCAACACCACCCCTTAAGCATAGCTTATGTGGGTTTATGAAATATGAGTCTCGGCTGTGTGCCATTTTAGGTACTCATTTACAAAAATATCTCTCATACAATAGAGAAAGAAAGAAAACCCATTGGGAAAAACATTCCTCCAAAAGAGAGAAAACAAAGAGTGGACTTTAGATGGCCCCTCCTGATGATGATGATGCCGATGTCGATTCTGATGCAAATATGTAGAACACCTGAAGCATGTCGAAGTTGTAAAATTTGCCTTTCCCTTGATGTTAAGAGATTTTGGCAAACTGATTGAAGTAAGTAGTGTTTTAAAAGAAAAAGACCAAGATGACAGTCTAAGAAACGTACAAAATGACTGAAGAAAGGATGTGCATATGCACACATTTGAATGAGGTAAGAGCCAATGGGATTCAAGTTGTAATGTTGTAATCTCCCCACTACACTTTATAGATCAGTGCTTATATTTCACTTTTACACTTTCAATATCTTGACACTATATGAGTGTTTTTACATACTAAGAATTCAGGTAGAGTTTAATTTTTCCACTATATAGAACCAACTGAGCTGAGCCGAGAGTTGACACTAGGCTCTAAAGTTGCATCATGATTATCTTCTTCATCAGATGTGAAATGCAAAAAGATGAAGGCGGTGCCATTACCTTTTGACCTTCTTTTAGGTGATGAGATGGTGCAATTTATACTTCTTGATACTCAATTTTGACTTTTTAAAGTGGTACTTTAGTGTAGTAAGAGTGGTTTTGAACACTCTAGCCTAATTCCCCCCTTAAAGTGACACTTTATAATTGATTGCACTTGACATTTGTTTACATTTTTGAGTGGGTTTTTCCCTTTAGTTTGATTTTCCCCAATTTACACAATTAATGGAATGAGTGCTTATCGTCTCCTTACAAAAGCGTGATCTGACACTTTATAATGATAGTACGATATCAGCTTTGTTGGATAGAGGATGAAAAAAGAACCAACTTTACAAAAGGAACGACTCAATTTTGAGTCAATTTGCAAAAGGTATGGCCTTTCAAAATTTTGCATATACAAAAAATTACTTCTCAAAAATTTTCAATGTGCTTGAAAAAATAAAATTGCATGCAACAATTTTGGAGAAAAAAACTTTGTGAGAAAAAATATTTAAGCCCCCTGTGGTAACATTCGCAGCTCTAAATTTCATGACCGTTGCTTCCTTCTGGCACTTGGCACCCACGTGCCTTCAAAGGCACTTCCACCTCTTTCTACCGTGTGGCTCCTAGAGCTGTTTGAACTCCAATCTTCCCACCTACAAAGGCGTTGACTACAATCACAAATGTGGGCCGATAGGTGTTTGGTGTTGATGCAAGGCAGAAGCTCCTTCAACACTCCAACGTGATGAACATGCCACTGTGTAACCGCCTATGTCGTTGAGAAAATTGGGCCTTCTAAGGTGCCGTTGGATGCAGGTTACAAGGCTTGGCTTTGGCCTTTGATGTAAGCCCAAACAAGATGAAGCTCAGTCTTCCTTGTGAGCCTTCGATGCTAGGATTCAGCCTCATTGTGGTGAGGCTCGATGAGCTATGAACAATGATTAATATGCTTTGCCAAAGGCACAACAAACCAATCGATCACAGTGCCTCCTTTGAGGCGTATTCAACCTACAAATAAATGTTGAAATATGCTTTCAAATAAACGTTACCTACGCCTAATCATTGCCTCTGTTGAGGCATCGAAATTCGATGAGGTTCGTATCGCAGTGATAAAAGACTGGATGGAGCCTTGCGTGCAAATGAGGCTACAAAGATTTGCGATAATGGAGCAATTCGATCAACAAGCAAATGGCGATTTGATGCTATTCCACTTGCTCCAATACCATGTGAGAGCGGAAGACCAAGATCATGGAGCAGAAATCAAACACGAGATTTGCAATGTATTGAAAACGAACAATTTGGATTACAAATGAACCGGTATAAATAGATGAAGTTTGGGAAACAATACTCCACAAGAATAGGAAAGGTGGCGAAAATGGAACCAAGAGAATAGCTCAAGGTTCAACCACCCTCAAATGTAGAGGCGATGTGTCGAATATGGGGTGACACATCTACTAACGACCCATAGAGTGGAATTAGTCTTTCCACATGTGAGGAAAACTGCCTAACTATGGTTATTTTAGGAATAACTCATGTGAGTTATACACCAACAGAAGACATAATATAGTTATGTCTAAACTATCAATTATCTTCTTATATCCAAAGACCAATTAATATAAACTATATTATTAGATTATCAAGGTTCCACAATTAATAATGGGACCTTTAAATGATTTAATTCACAATTTTTGGGGTTTTCATATTTTTTCACTTTTAGAATTTATTTACCTATCAGAATTAAATTAATCTAAATTAATTATGCATTTAATTAATTGCATTATTTAATTATCCTAATTTTTTTTTGTTAACTTAGAGGTGTCCCCGCGACTTTGCCTAGCAACCCCCCTCGCCTTACCTTGGGCTTACAGATTGCCAAGTTGGGTCCAAGAGGGAGCGAGTAGAGACAAGACTAGTCCTCTGGGGATGAGCGCAATAGCCTGCAAGCCACGTTCATTAGGTAAGCCCGGTGGGAATCAAACCTGGGCCTCGAGGGAGCAAACCCCGAGTCCAGGCCAACATGCCACCTTGCGGGCTCAAATTATCCTAAATATTTTATTAATGTGTGATTTTCCCCTTCCATACAGTGATTTAAAAATACACTCGAGTCACACAATTATTTTTCTATCTTACTAAGAAAACACATGTTATATACTAGTAACAGTTATAATCTTTATTATTACTGTTTATTTACTCTTTACTTAAATATCATCAATTTCAATGATGAAACAGTCAATCACAATTTTGCATCTCATTCACAACAAAAAGTGATATATATTTATCCTTAACCAAAATTAACCTTTGAGGGTTGAAGAATAGCAATTTATTTATGAGACAATTAAATAGAGATTCCACTTTCGGAGCACAGAGAAGATTTTTTGTCGAGACAAACGGGACAACCACTAGAGCACAACTCGAGGATTAAGAAGTCTTTTCTCTAGTTAAGTCCGTCCATATAACACATCATCCTCTCCGAATTATTCAAACATTCGTGAAGTTGTCCTCATTGTTCTTGTAAATTTCGGTTCTTCGTTGTTCTTGTTAATTACGTGTTTATGAGGAGTCGTTTTTTGTTATTAATTCCGTCCATTTGACGTTAATTAATAGGGCTGAAAGTATACGATAGTTATGATAGATTTCCCTTCAATATTAAAATTGGTATATATTCGTTTAAATTGTTTACAAAAGATATGTTTGCGTTCGCATTAGGGAAGCGAGGTTCGGAATAGTATTGTACAGAGGAATACGAAATGGAATTCCATCCATCGAATTTTGGATTGCCGTGTACGCTTTTGCTAGTGATGGCTTGTGTTTTGAAGGGAGGCTGTGCTTTGGGAGTTCGAGGGCACAGCGGTAGTTTTCTGGAGAAGTTAAAGAGATCTCGACTTACTAATTGTCTTGTTTCAAACTCATGTATAGCTTCGTACCAAGGATACAACTATACCCAAGTTGTAGACCATTTTGGATACACGCCAGAGAGCTACCAAACCTTTTCCCAACGATATTTCATAGTGAAGTCGAACTGGGGCGGCGCTCAAAACAATTTTCCTATATTTGTACATTTGGGTGCGGAAATTGACATTTCACGCCACTTAGATGTGGGCTTCATGATAGATCAGGCTCCTAACTTCAAAGCTCTTGTGGTCTACATCGAGGTAATATTACAATTTCTCATTAATTCTGTATTCTGTGCTTCTTGTGATACAGAACAACATAAATTCAGTACTTTTCTTTGGGCCTCCTGCTTTGATATGTATGTTATCAGGCCTAATTGCTGTAAGGTACACAGCACCGTTATTATGGGACGTCAGTTCCATTCGGGGGAGAGGATTATGCAAATGCGAGCACAATGGGTTATTTAACATCCGCGCAGGCCTTGGCAGATTATGCGACCGTCATTGTCTATTTGAAGAAAAAATATAAGGCTGAGAATTGTCCAGTTATAGTGTTTGGTGGATCCTATGGCGGAAGTAAGTAGAATTTCTTTCACATGAATCAATATTCTCTGTTGGGGGTAACTAGGATTCAATCTTTGAAATGGTATTGTGCAGTGCTAGCTGCATGGTTTCGCCTTAAGTATCCGCACATAACAATAGGAGCCCTCGCATCATCTGCACCTATCCTTTACCTCGACGATATCGCTCCCACTTATGGTCTTGACAGCGTTGTCACCAATGATTTCAGAGTATGTTCATTCATCTCTTTCAGCTTAATGTCACCCTTATTATCATTAAATTTGACTTTTGATAATATGGCGCAGAATGCAAGCGACATCTGCTACAGAAGAATTAATGAATCGTGGGATATGATGGACAAAATTGCGTCTAGCCCTCAAGGCCTGGTAAAACTAAGCAAACTATTTAACACTTGCGAGTAAGTAACGACAACGCAATCTTCATACTTTACATTCAGCATACTTGTAATCAAAATCTCTTGACCGAGTATTACTGCTGCAGAAATATTACGGATAAGTACGCTCTATACGATTTCCTTGAATCAATCTACAGGCACGCGGCACAGTACGATTTCGAACAAGTTGAAGGAGTAAATAGGCTACCCAAACCTTCTAGCCATACCAATTTTATTGCTTATTAACTTAGATGTATTATGTAACCTGGGCTCACTGCAGATCTGCAACGCCATCAATAGCCTGCCGGGAGATACAGACACCGTTAGCAGAATCGCTGCAGCAGTAAATTACACAATCGAAGTTCAATGCTTGGATTTAAGTCCATTCAATTATCCCCTATCAACATGGGACTGGCAGGTCTCTGAGAATTCTTCCTTTTATTGGAACAAAATGAGATTAGGCTGCTCATCTAACAGCTTTTCTTAATCCGCAGACATGCACTGAAATGGTGTTTCTATGGAGCAATCCTCCTGGCACGACAATGTTTCCGCCCTCCCGCTTTGATATCAAGTCGTATTCCAGGGAATGCTACCTTAAATACGGAGTCCTGCCACGCCAACACTGGGCAACAACTGAATTCGGAGGACACGTATGTAAACTTTAATCTACTATCGAATTTTGTCGAAAAATCTTACAGCCAAGTTATACTTAGTCAAATTTTAATTACAGTTAAACAGAATAGAAAATTTGGTTTGGGATTGATTTTGATTAGGATATAGCCCTGCTTATAATTAATGTGCAGGACATAAAAAGAGTGTTGAAATTTTTTGGAAGCAATATCATTTTTTCCAATGGGTTAAGAGATCCATGGAGCAGCGGAGGGTAAGTGAATCTTCTTCGAAGATTTCACGCCCTTTGATCTTTGTACTATTTTTTATTCTTTAGTTAATTGCGCATGTTGTGAATGGAATTTCAGTGTGTTGGCGAATATTTCTGAAAGCATTGTAGCTATCCACACCGAAGAGGGTAAGTTGGTTCAGAATGTGTTTTTGTTCATCATACATAAATAAGTAGATATAATATCATCTTGTAATGATTTAATGTAATGCAGGAACACATTGTCAAGACATTGCAAAACCAAGTGCTAGTGACGATCCAGTGTGGCTGAAAGAACAAAGACGAAAAGAGATAATGATAATCCAAAAATGGATTAATGATTATAAAAACTAAATCTAATTGTTTATCCATTGGATAATGTCTTCTCAGTTTAATAAAATCATTTAGATGTGATTATCGAAGTTTGATCATAAGAATGAAGCGTCCAAATAAAGTATTTGATATTTCATGTTAGACCCTAAATAACGTAATGGAATTTTAGATTGTAATTGTTATTACACTGTGCATACGAGAACATTCATTATGCAAAGCAGCACATTTAAACATTTAATGATGCAGGAACATCTGGGGTTTGGGCGTCACCCAAAAATAATGGTCACACAAAATTTTGGCTTTTATTCTAACGTCTTCTGTGTTTTCAAGCACTTGAGCTGAGTCATAACCCTCGTGGCATTTCCTTCAATTTCTATTTCTTGATGGGGCCCGCATTCCTCGTCTATTCTAGCCTCTAGGCGCTAGAGAAGCTATTTTCAATGGTCCTGTCCTAGCCGAGGTGGCTCCAAATTTAGACCATTCGGCTGGTCTGCGTTGATTTGTCCAGTGGCTATTTTGTTTCAGTCTCACCTTTATTTATTTCTCCCGCATGCCTATTGTAGTTCATTGGTCAAGCTTTTATTGTGATTGGCGGTATATGCAACAATTCCTCTAGTTGGGCATTATATATTTCCATGGTGGGCCACGTATCATTTTGGTTGACGTTAACAGAGGTCACATGAGCATCTAAATACAATTACATTATCCTTGCTCACTGGCGCTAAAATCTTATTCCTGTGTGATCCAAATTACAGTCAGAGTTGATTTATTGTTGTTAAGAGTTGATTGTTGTGCATGGAGCTATGAGAATAATTGTATCAAGTGGTATCAGATCTAGTAGTTCACTAGGACGTGTGCTGAAAAGATGGTGTTGATATATGAGAGGAGTGTCGTGTAAAAGTGTTTTGGCTTTTGTCCAGTAAGGTGAGTGCTAAGTAGAAGGTGTAGGAACATCTTGCACTATGCAGGAAGTAGGTAGATGGAGTTTTGCAGGAAGTAGGTGTTGACTTCACCCTCAGTTGTTTGCCCCTAATGACAATACAAAACTTTGGCATGTGTTAAGTTTCAGTTTGACACATCATGTTTCAGTTTGATATCCTTGATGAGATACAAATCAGCTGATATTCTTCTTTAACCATGTTCAGTACCTTCATTGGCATTCATTGACATTTGATCACCTTGTTTCAATTATGGTGAAAAACTCATGATGTTTTGGATATAGTGGTTATATTCAATTGATATACATACCTGTCAGTGACATATGTTTTGGTATCATGCTCAGTGGCATTTCCTGTGTTGTGGTATTTTGAGTATAAGATGATAACAGTTGCAATTTGTTACCCCAGTTGACAGTAAGGTAAGTGATGTTTCAGTTGGCATTCATTTTGGCAGTGATGTCAAACTTGGAGACATGTTGGTTTTATCTCTAGTCAGCATTAACTGTTTTGAACTTGCAAGCATATAATGTTGTATAAAGTGCCTAGTTATTTTGTGCCATTTTCATTATGGTAAAAAGACATGTTTTTGTTCTAGCATCAAACATTATGTGCGCGGCATGTGATACTTCTTTACTTGGCAAAAGTGTTCAAATGGCATCTCCTAGTGGATTCTATGCGGACCTTGGTTTAGGGTGAACACATGTTAATGTCTTTTGGTTGAAGACACTGGGATATTCTTTTTACTGCTTTGACCGGTTGAAAGATCCTTGACTATCCTAAGCGGTCATTTCTCCTTTGTACTTCAAAGCCCTCTTTAGGGCAAACTGGAACAGCCAGTTAAAAGTAACAAAAACGTTTGTATCTCCGTTTTCAGACACTTTATTTGATTATTACATTGCACAGCGTAGGGTTTGTAATACAATCATGAAAGAACATGAAAGGAGTCTATCGAATCTACAGTGAAGCTTGGGGGTTGACTTCGTAAAGTGCAGTTTGGCTGTTATCATGAGTGTGCAAGGTAAAAGCTATTTGCTTCTTTTTGGTCTGTCCGAGGTAAATCCAGAAATGATCAAGCAAGATTTCATGATTTGGCATCTCGACTTGTGGTTGTCAATGTATTTGTAAGTATGATCTGAAGGTTTTATCTTTTCTGCATAATTTATTTTAGATCTGGCAAATAAATTTGTCAAGGGTTTTTGAGAAGTACAATTTCTTTATGGTTTGTATTTCTAAACTACACTTTACAGCTCTATTTGTCTTTTATACATTTATCAGTAGGGGTTTGTTCTTCTGAAACGACATTTCACACTTCATTTTGTTGTTTGCATAAAGATGTTTAATTATTCTATCGGCTATATGGGATCTTTTTATAAATGATGTTGGCCGTTATTTTTGAAACCCTAGGGTTTCGCTTGGGTAATCAGAAGTTGAACTTTGTAACCCTATTGAGGGTTAACAATTACATATCACTTCTCCTTCGAACAGTTTCTGCTTTTATGAACAAAAAGAACAATGTTGATTATTTAGTTGAAGGTTGCAGTTGTGAAATTGTCGATTGGTTTTCATTTTAGTTTCCAGGTTTTGGAACTGCCTAAAGTTGAATGTTTTTGGAAGGAATATAATCAGATCTATATAAAAGGATATAGTGTGAATAATAGGTGTGTGCTTTTTGTGTGTATCCTGCACATACATTGTTGATAGTATATGTTCTCAAGTGAAACAGAGTGTCCCTCTATATGAGTTTTACTTGATTCAATGGAGAGGATGTTATATGCCAGTGAGGCAAATGTTATATGCCAATGAGGCAATGTTGTAAGCCAGTGAGACATTTTCGAGTGGTTTTATGCCAGGGGCTTTCCACTCTGGAAAATATTTGTGTTATGATTTGTCATTGATGAGTTTGATTCTCATGTCTATTTGCTGATCATGTGTCATTTGTCTTAAAGTCAGTTAATTTACTATGATCTATTTGAACTCATACTAGACTTCTATCACTATCTGAAACAATAATACTGTGCACAAATGAGTCATTATTTTTCATTCTCAATATTGAGTTGATGCATTCTTGATTTTGATCAATCTGTTTAGTTGTCCAAATCTTTCATGATCTCATCCATAGTCAATGGCAATTGTTTTTTTTTGCATCAAAGTTTTGAAATACAAATTTGAAGGTCACTAAGTCCTGCATACCACTGATTCAACCCCCCTCTTAGTGGTGTTGTGCTCCAATAATTGGTATCAGAGCCAGACCCTTGTAAGAAGTCTAACCAACTTAAGGGTTCCTGGAAGTGGAGTATAATGGGTAAAAAAATAGGAATAAGGCCTTGAGTAGATAAAAGATAAATGCTGATCATAAAATTGAAAAACAAGTCTCAGTTAAGTCCAGCAATGGATTGCTGCATGAGTCGACCATGAATATAGATACAAAGTGTCATAAGGAAATCAGTCCTGCAGTTAAGAATCATGACAATGTGAATGTGAGTAGACATTAATTTGATGATTTTGTAGTTGAATTTCATGATGAAGAAGGAGATCTATTTGTGGATGAATATGATTATGAATAGGATTGTGAGACTAATTTAAAAGAAGAACTCATGTGTGCCTTGGATACAATCAAGGAACTTAGAAAGGAGAATAAGAGATTAGAAGAGCAACTTCAACAAGAGATAGAATTCAAGAACAAGGTATGTTCAGATTTTGAAAAAACTTCTTTAGAGTTTAAAAATGCCAAAAATCAGATTGTAGAATTTAAAAGTCATGTTAATGAATCTGATAAATTGATTTTTAGTCTAAAAACTGAAGTTGATGAAGCAAAAAGAATAAAAGATGTAACAAATTCTAATCTTGAGGTGAGAAGAATTGAATATTTGAGACTTGAAAGTGAAGATGTCAATCTAAAGAATAGTCTGGATGTTAAAATAAAGAAGTTTGTGAAAGGCACAAATGCTTCAGATGAAATATTAAATAGTCAGAAAAACTACAAGGATCATTTTGGCTTAGGATATGAAAAAGGGGAAAGCTCTGGTGTTAAAGATGAAGTTAAACAGGAAATAGTTTTTGCAACAGTAGATAGGAAGAGTTTCAAGGTTAGGTAGACTCCTAGGTAGAAGATGATCTAAATTATCATTCTACTATTTTTGATTATGACAAGAAGAGAGTAAAGGATAAAACTGCTGATATTGGAAGAAGAAGAACTAACAATTTTTCAAGACCTTTATCTATCAGGCGATATCATTCGGTCAGGTATAACTATTCTTAGTTTCATGGTTATTGCTATGTCTATCATAAGTATGGTCATAGAGCTAGGGATTGTAGTTATTATGGTTTGTCAAATCAAAACTACAATGTTGTTTGCTATAACTGCAATAAGGATGGACATATGAGAAGAGACTGCTGGATGCATGCAAGATATGATTATAGAAACTCAAGAAACAGACATTATTATTCTTCTAGCAATATCATATGTTACAGGTGCAACAAGGTTGGACATACATCACAATATTGCTGGAGTAATCCTGTAAGATCAATTAGAGATAACGAAAAGGTAAGCACTTTGGACAAGCAAAAGAAAAAACCTATATTAGTTTGGAGGAGAAAACAAAGTGTAGAAAATGCAAGTGAACCAGTGCATAGCTCACAAAATCCTAAATAAGTAGGAGCTTGGAGATAGGGGGAGCAGATTAGTGTTTTACCCTACATCCCCTAGAGAAGATCAAGAAGTGATTTATTGATTCCATGTTGTGCTATCCATGATGCTTATTCATAGTAAAGGGTGGTTGTTGTTAAATAAATACCAAAGTTAACTACATATGGGTGGTTCATGTCTAATTCTGTGATTGAATCTTCATGAGATATTGTTACTTTTGATTATGGTCTGCAATATTGATATCTCCACGTGCTACAAAGGTTCTTAAAGTCAAAGGAGAAGAGAAAAATCAAAGTTTTTATCATCTTCAGGATGTTCATGTGTTCATCATGATTTGTGTCTGAACATCAGGATATCATAGTTTAAGAACTTCTTGAGTTTTATTCATAGCCTCACCTTGGTATCTTTGATGGAGTTGATAGTGTGTTATGACTCATGCTCAATTTTAAGAAATATGGCAATATTATTGTTTTGTGATAGTCAGTGCTATATATACTTGCCTCAATCATGAGATAGTGACAGTTGATGAGTGTGACAATTGCTGATGACAGATCAGGAGAGTCTTTGACTTGCAATCTGAATAACATTAGGAGAGTAATTTGTAAATGAAAGGTATAGTTAGAGACAATTGTAGTGCAAAGGTATTTCAGGTATAAAGTGATAGTGAGTATGTGTAGTGAACTACACTTTCATGATGGTTCTGATAGTATTTTGTATGACAATGAATTTTGTGGTTGACAGTGACAGTGCTCTTTTTACCAGTACTTTTAAGGTAACTCTTGCTTTCTAAGTATTTATCTTAGATATTTGCCTTTAGTCAACATTTTTCAGCCTCAGGTGTAATCAATGATAACTATTGTGTGACAATGGACTCTTGCATAGTATTCTTGCTTATCTGATGCTTGAAAAATTGTGGTAAAGGCTAATGTGTTTTTGGATTGGTTGCAAATTAGTTGAAACAAGTGATTGGTATATATTGGTGGTATCTTCACTCAGACCTATGATGCTGGTTGTCAATGCTCAATGATCCCTGACAATGTTCAGTGCATTTGGTAAATGGTACAGTTTCAGTTTGATTGATGACAGGATGTTCTTGAGGTTATTGTTCTTGCTTTTGTCAAGTTAATTATAAGTCATATTAGTGATGTTTTTGACTCACAGCCTGATGATGGAAATAGTCCTAGTTTATTTTGATGCTCATAGATATGGGGAGTAATTTAATGTCAAAAACATAGTGCAATTCAGTTTCTGGATCATGATCAGTATAACAATGATGATGTCTGACAGTGAAGGACAGACGAGGCATATGCACTTTATAAGGTATATAGTTAAGTATGGTGTCTTGTTGAGAAAACAGGTGTAAATTCAGGCTTTGCATCATTTGGGACAGGATTAGTCATTGAGAACAGTGATATTTCCTTATTCACAAAAGGGGACATCATTGATGGTTAATGCCCTGGTAATCATGTTTGCAAAATTTGGCAAGTATGTAGGACAGATTGATTGGTCATGCTCTGATCAGTTATCTTTGTTTCATGTTTTGCATGCTCTGATTGTGGCAGTAGTTTGAGCTCTAACAGTGATTTTTGGATATAATAGCGATTGGTCATTATTGATTCAAACTTCATTCTTTTGTTTCATCATGGTCAATATGATTAGTATCTAAAGTTCTTGGAAGTGGTTGATGACAAATAGATTTTTCATTGCCTTGATTTTCTTTCTTCTTCAAGGACATTGGAGGTGGATGAAGTTGTAGAACAGTCTTTTAGACAATATTCTTTGACTGTATCTGAGTGCAGTCTTATGTGTGGTACAAAGTAGAAGCATTTACATTTGCTGTGACTGAGTTTCAATGATGGATGAAGATGGTTTGATAGTACTTATTTGTTGAGATCTAATAAAAGAACATTTCATGTGTCTTATTCTGAAGACAATGTTATGTTGATTGTTTTTAGTATTTCTCTCAAGGGTAAATGGCAGTGCTTATTTATCTTTTGCAATATATCTGAATGACAATGATTTGTATCCTTGTTTAGTTCCTCTATGTTGGGTGACAGTACTATTCTCTCTGGTTAGAGTGTTTCTAAATAAGCATACAGTGACAATGGTTTTGTGCAAATGGTCTTTTTGCTGACAGTGCAGTGAACAACGCAGGTACAGGTTCATTTCATGACGAGATGATGGATAGCTTTAGATGACAAATTTGTCATCTACATACTTAAGGATAGCAAATGTAAAGTCTAGTGGGTGCATTGTGATGGGCCTATGTCAATGTTACAATGATATGTGGTAACAGTGCTAATATCAAGACAAGACATGGTTTGATATGTAAATGACATTTCTTACTTTAAGTATATGATACAGATGCTATTTAATCTCTAGATCATGTTATTTGATGGTGTTTGTTGACCCCCCCATACTTGCTTGCACACAGTGTTTAGTATTACTGAGATCATCTTCAAGGGGAGCTTGGATTTAGTGACAATGTTATTTCTATCAGCATCCTCAGTTGTTGTTTATTTTTGCTACATGCTCTTTATGCTCTTTATGGTGCTGACATTTCGTTCTCTGTTTCAGTTGTTCTGGATGCTCATCTTTCTTGGGGCAGTCTTGGTATTGTTGTCTATATCTGCTCATTGTTTCAGGGTTCTCTTGCTCTTTATATTAGAGGCATGGCACATTTTCCTTTGCCTTGATGTCAAAAAGGGGGAGAGGAAGTTGTGTTTTGCCATCATGGACAAAGGGGGAGTTTGTTGACTTCACCCTCAATTGTTTGCCCCTGATGACAATACACAACTTTGGCATGTGTTAAGTTTTAGTTTGACACATCATGTTTTAGTTTGATATCCTTGATGAGATACAGATCAGTTGATATTATTCTTTAACCATGTTCAGTACCTTCATCGGCATTCATTGACATTTGATCACCTTGTTTCAGTTATGGTGAAAAACTCATGATGTTTTGGATACAGTGGTTAAATTCAATTGATATAAATACCTGTCAGTGACATATGTTTTGGTATCATGCTCAATGGCATTTCCTATGTTGTGGTATGTTGAGTATAAGATGATAACAGTTGCAATTTGTTACCCCAATTGACAGTAAGGTAAGTGATGTCTCAGTTGGCATTCATTTTGGCAGTGATGTCAAACTTGGAGACATGTTGGTTTTATCTCTAGTCAGCATTAACTGTTTTGACCTTGCAAGCATATAATGTCATATAAAGTGCCTAGTTATTTTGTGACATTTTCATTATGGTAAAAAGACATGTTTTTGTTCTAGCATCAAACATTATGTGCGCGGCATGTGATACTTCTTTACTTGGCAAAAGTGTTCAAATGGCATCTCCTAGTGGATTCTATGCGGACCTTGGTTTAGGGTGAACACATGTTAATGTCTTTTGGTTGAAGACACTGGGATATTCTTTTTACTGCTTTGACCGGTTGAAAGATCCTTGACTATCCTAAGTGGTCATTTCTCCTTTGTATTTCAAATCCCTCTTTAGGGCAAACTGGAACAGCCAGTTAAAAGTAACAAAAATGTTTGTATCTCCATTTTCAGGCACTTCATTTGATTATTGCATTACACAACATAGGGTTTGTAATACAATCATGAAAGAACATGAAAGGAGTCTATCGAATCTACAGTGAAGCTTGGGGGTTGACTTTGTAAAGTGCAGTTTTCCTGTTATCATGAGTGTGCAAGGTAAAAGCTGGTTGATTCTTTTTGGTCTGTCCGAGGTATCTCTAGAAATGATCAAGCAAGATTTCATGATTTGGCATCTCGACTTGTGGTTGTCAGTGTATGTGTAAGTATGATCTGAAGGTTTTTATCTTTTCTGCATAATTTATTTTACATCTAGCAAATAAATCTGTCAAGGGTTTTTGAGAAGTACAATTTCTTTATGGTTTGTATTTCTGAATGGCACTTTACAGCTCTATTTGTCTTGTATACATTTATCAGTTGGGATTTATTCTTCTAAAACGACATTTCACACTTCATTTTGTTGTTTGCACAAAGATGTTTAATTATTCTATCGGCTATATGGGATCTTTTTATAAATGATGTTGGCCGTTATTTTTGAAACCCTAGGGTTTCACTTGGGTAATCAACAGTTGAACTTTGTAACCCTATTGAGGGTTAACAGTTACATATACTTCTCCTTCGAATAGTTTCTACTTTTATGAACAAAAAGAACAATGTTGATTATTTAGTTGAAGGTTGCAGTTGTAAAACTATCGATTGGTTTTCATTTCAATTTCCAGGTTTTGGAACTGCTTACAATTGAATGTTTTTGGAAGGAATATAATCAGATGTATATAAAGGATATAGTGTGAATAATGGGTGTGTGCTTTTTTTGTGTATCCCGCACATACATTGTTGACAGTATATGTTCTCAAGTGAAACAGAGTGTCCCTCTATATGAGTTTTACTTGATTCAATGGAATGGATGTTATATGCCAGTGAGGCATGTTATATTGTAGTGAGGCAAATGTTATATGCTAGTGAGGCCTGTGATCAGTGAGATTCTTTTATAAGCCAGTGAGGCATTTTTGAGTGGTTTTATGCCAGGGGCTTTCCACTCAGGAAAATATCTGTGTTATGATTTTTCATTGATGAGTTTGATTCTCATGCCTATTTGTTGATCATGTGTCATTTGTCTTAAAGTTAGTTAATTTACTATGATCTATTTGAACTCATACTAGACTTCTATCACTATCTGAAACAATAATCCTGTGCACAAATGAGTCATTATTTTCAGTCTCAATATTGAGTTGATGCATTCTTGATTTTGATCAATCTGTTTATTTGTCCAAATCTTTCATGATGTCATCTATAGTCAATGGGAAATGTTTTTTTCTGCATCAAAGTTTTGAAATACAAATTTGAAGGTCACTAAGTCCTGCATACCACTGATTCACCCCCCCTTTCAGTGGTGTTGTGCTCCAACAGTAGGTAGATGGAGTTTTGGTGTGCATATTCTGTCATTGTTGGGTAGTGGATAATTATGGGTTGTGAGAGTAAGAGTGTAGAAATGTCTTTTAGAAAGAGTGCAAAGATAGCCTTGAGAAGGGATGTGAAAATTTCTTTTATGGAGAGAAGAGAGAACTTCAAAAGAAAAAGCTAAAAAAGATTAAGAGCATGTATGGAGAAATATCTAAGATGTTAAGGATCCTAAAGGAGAGTAGAGCTAACCCGAGGAGAGAAGAAGAATAAAAGAAGAAGCGAGATGTTGAGTACCTTGATTTGTGTAACATTGTTTTTATTTCTAGATATGGAGGAAGTTAAAGAGAGAAGAGGAGGTCCTCCTGCTAGAGGATAATGCAAAAGAGAAAATTATGGTGGTGACATAAGTCTTAGAAGTACAAGTTGTGGAAGATAAAAGTTGTATTACATAAGTCCTTTTGGAGGTAGTAGCTTATTTGGGAGCTAAAATGGTGGCTTGTGGAGGACTTGTGTTTGATCATGGAGTTGACACAGAGAATCTTTTTCTTAGAGAGGAGATGAATAAGATCAAGGAATTGTTCAATTCAAGTAGGTCTTCCAATGAATATTTTATTGCAATAGAGAATGGTGAAGAAGAGAGGGAAAATGGATTCTTTAAAATCTATCATGTGATTGTGAACTGTGATGTTGAGATCTATCTTTTAGAGAATACACAAGCGCTGGTCAATATAGATATTGCACATAGATTTGTTGAGTCTTATGTGGATGAAATGATGAAGGCATTTATACACCATACAAAAGATACATGTTTGATTAAAAAATAGGGATTTGGTTTATATATGCATTGTAGGACAATATATAAGGTAAATGAGAAATGCCTCTATTAATAGTTATCCACCACTTGAGGGTCTCATACATCAAATTCATGTTTCACTTGGCATTGGTAAGAGAAAAATCTTTACTTTTCTTCACCAATTAATTTTTTTTTTTTTAGAAATTAGTAGAGACCATATTTAAATGATTGCAACATAATAATACTAAGATAATTTTTAAAATTGTGATGGGTAGATATGATATGGATAAATAAATATATTTTTAATTTATTAGGGTTTACCCTATGCACAAGTATTAATTTATTTTCTCGATCCCATCATGTAAAGGAAGTCAAACATGACCATGTTTTCACATCAAATAATTATATTTTAATTATATATTTTATTTTAGGGATCAATGTCAAATTATTATAGTATAAAAATATTTTTGATGTATTTTATTTTTATAATCTCCTATTAAAATTTATTTAAGATTTTTCATTTAAAGCTCAATATGATAGTGGTGGAAATGAAATGTTCAATTGCATATGTGAGAAGTATAAATAAATAGGTGTATAAAATATTATTAAAAATATATGTACCCAAAACATAGGATAAAAAGTGGGGATATTTTAATAAAAAAATTGCATATTAGGAGGGGTATAACAATTTAAGATGTAGGGGTAGAAATGAAATTAAGGGTATTATTTATGATTCTATAATTATATGTGACATAGGATAAGTTTACTAAGTTAATCATATGTGACATAGGATAAGTTTACTATGTTAATTATTGTAATGGTCCATATGAAATTAATATTATGAAAATGATCGTTACAGGAGCAAGGAGAAAAATGGCAGTCATAGGAGAAAGATAAACATAGTAGGAACAAGGAGAGTGGGGACTCTATAGAAAAGTGGCAATAGTAGGAGTAAGAGAAATGGGGCCTATGACTAGTAGGAAATCCCCTGGTTTTGAAATAGAAAGGAAAGAGGGAAATTCAACCTCCAACATAAACTTCCTTCTTTCAACTACCCCAGAAAAGATTTTTCAATACAGTACCTGGGAAAAGGATTTACTCCATAGTTTTACCACATGAAGCGTCTAGAATCATTGAGAAACAAAGAAAAAGAGGGGATTTCTGTACATTTTAGGATGCATTGTAGTAATGGCTCATACACATTTTTTGGAGGCCACTTGAAGGATATAGATAGAATACACCAAAAGAGGGCACTTCCAGATCAGGTTGAAGCATTTTGGAAGAGCTAAGATTCTTGAAAAATGTCCCAAATCACGGTAGATAAGCACGATGTGAAGCAGGATGATTTTGAAAAGACCCAAAAGGGTGGTAGAAACAAAGGAGTCCTAAGGCACGAGACAAGAAGACTAGTTCAAAGAAGTAAAAATCCTCAAAAAAAAGGTGTACAGAAAGGTTTATTTCTCTCTGCAAGAGGAGGAATAGAAAGAAGGGGAGATTCAACACCCATGGTTAAGGGAGGAATGCTACATTCACATTCCAGAACCATTGCTGGTGAATAGGAAAAAGAGCCTCAAGGAAACAACCATTATTAGTAAGTTCTAGAAAATCCCCACCTCTAGGACCATTTTACACAAATGGATGACACAAAATTGGCCCGCTAATGGGGATTTAATTCTATTAGAAGAAGGCTTCTTCATTGTAAAGTTTTCAAAACAAGAAGATAGGGACTTGGTTTTTCAAAAGAATACTTGGTTTCTCAATGGAGCTGGTCTCTATTTCCAACTATGGAGACCAAATTTCAACATGTGCAAAGAAAAAATTTCCTTTGCACCATTTTGGATTAAACTCAAAAACTTGCCAGTAGAATATAGAGACCATAATATCTTGAAGATTTTAGGCTCGACTCCATTGGAAAATTTAAAATGTTGGATGATACTCTGAATACTCCTGAAGGCGGTGTTAGAATGTGTGTTATGATCGAGGCCAATAGTGTAAGGACCAAGCTCTCAAAGGTTCAAATGAAGAAGGGGGAGCTTCCATGTCAGCATTACAAGGTCTAACAGATGATGGTGGTGGACATCAAATCCACGACATTATACACAAACACAGAAACAATTCAAGACATTTAACCATCAACAGTGCTGTTGCACCTCATTCATTGAATTGAAAAACATGATTACAAATTAGTACAACAAATGCTACTGCATTCAACACTTAGACACTTGATGCCTTTTCTTGCTTGAATCAATTACATCATGCCTCTTTTATAGAAATCTTTCATATATACCTTCCCTTTCTAGGCTCTTCTAAACTTCATCTAGAAAGTCTATCTTCTAGATCATTTCTCACTTCGAACCTTCGTTGACCTATCTAGACTCCTTTAGGAACTTGCTAGTTTCCTCTTTTGTCTTTTTGCCTTTTTATCATTTCCTCATTATCATTGGTGGGAGAAATTACTTACTCCAACACCCCCTTTAATTTCGACCACATATTTTTCATTCCCAAATTTTGTCTTCCAAGTCTGTAGACTCACTCAATCCTTTTCAAACCATGTTCAAGCTTTGCGGATCTTACCAACTCTCACCAACTGCTGCGGTAGTCCTTCAACTTTGTTCTTCAAATTTTTAGAACTTCAAATTGGAACTCCTCTCACTATTTGTAGCTTTCCACTTTGCATGATATCTCAAACCTTCAAACCTTGCTTGATTGTTATCATTTTTCACAAATGAACATCTATACTTGAACAACCTTTTTAACGTGCCTATAATATGTTGCCAATTCAATCCAAAACTCATCCACAATTCATTTGCATGTATCTTGTCATATTTTTCCAATCTTTTTGGTAACACATTTTTTCTGAATGATTTCTTATAACACAAATTCTACAAGGATGAATATCCTAACACATTTCCTTGTCATGTCCTTTCCTGGTACAATGAGAACAATTCATTCCTTGAACAAATTTTCTTGAACTTGTAACGTTTGTAACATCATGAATTTTTCCATATCCAACCCTTGTATACTTTGGCCTCACTATTGGATCAATTAGTTTTTTGATTTCTTGTCCAAACTTGCCCATACCTTTTCCTTCATAACCCATCTTCTTCATCATTTTAAGACCAACATTCTTTGTGTCAATATTATCACAACTAGCAAACTTTGTTGATCCAATATCCTTACTATCTTCAACCTTGCATTCTTTGTCCAATGAAACTTCAACTCTTTCATACAAATCACTTGTATCACATGAAACATCACAAACCAATGGCTTTATCTTTAGACTTCCATTCTCTTCTTTTAATTTTGTTATTTCTTCTTTCTATAAACTACTTTCTTCTTTTAATCTCTCTATCTTTTCTTTCATTTCATCAAATAACTTCAATCTTTCTTCTAACTCTTCATTCTTCCTTTTAACTTTACTCAATTCAATATCAAGAGCATACATTTTTATCCGTAGTCCAGTTTTTTCTATTGACATTTGCTTTAAATCCTTTAACAATTCCTTTCCTTCTTCTTCCCAACCATTTTCTTTGTTCTCTATTTTAGTTTTTCACATTCAAAATGATTAAAACTTACCTTGAACTTTTGTACTTATACTCGATTGTCGATTTACTCTTTGTTTGGTAGCTTTGCGTGCCTCACTTCTCCTTCAGACTTCTACTGCGTTCTGTAACCATTAACCTTAACTTTACATATATGCAATTATAGCGACTATGAATCTCCTCAAGTTGGCTTGATCTACTTGTTGTATCAGGCAATGATTACTTTAATTAACTCCTTTTACAACCTAAGCAACCCTTTGATGCTATCTATCTTTTCAAATCCTGTAATGTCAAAAAATTCTTTAAAACATTATAATAACCTAACACTGGCAAGTTACAGCGATCTGTGATTTTGTTTCCCTACAACTTATTTCTTTGATGCTACACTTTGGTCCTTATAATTCTAGCACCCACGATATGATATAACTCTTAAAAACCCTTATTCAATGACTACTTCAATGGTCAAGACACCCTTATTTAATTCAACTTTGACTATATGTTGTAGTCTTTTTAATTCGGTGATAAAGACATACCTTAGCGGATAAAAAGATGACCTCGAATTCCTGACTCCTTTCTTATCCTCCTTTGACTATGGCAACTTTTGATCTCCTACAACTTATGCCATATATCAATCTTCAACAACTTCTAATTTGTTGTGCCTCTATTCTGTAATGGTGATCTCAGACTCCTTTAAACCCAATGATTTCCTTCCTTCGTATTCATCTTGGTGTGCTTTACTTCTGCAGACTTCTTTTTTCTAAGTTTGGAGCTCCTTTGATTTGATAAGGACGTGGTTCTTTCCTCCAGATCTGTTATTTGGGCTTACCCACTAATTTCATTCAACTGCTCTAGTTTCCTTGGTTGTGGCATAAAACTATCTGGCGACCTCCGTAGATGTTTTTGGTGATTTACCTCCTATCTCCTTCAAATCTATGATTTCTACAGAAACTCAAATTTAATTCCTATCTTTTCTTATAACCTTTTAATAGTGGTGGCTTTTCTTGTCTTTCACAACGGCTTTAATTTTTTCTCAAACAGATCTTCTTTGGCAATGATCCCTTTTGACCTCTTAGCAATGGAAAAAGATTTCCTAAATCAAACATCTATTGGAGCCTTCTTAAAAAAACAATCACATTTATAAGATGAAGAAAGAAGCAAGAATGATTTGCTTACCGCTTCTTGTCATTTTCTGGTGATTTTCCAATCTTGGTGTGATTGTTGATGTGATTATTAGTCTTATTAACATGAATAAAAGTTTACACAACAAAACTTTATCATCTTGAAAGATACGATAAATTTAGGATGAATTTATGATCCCAATTCTCCGTTTGTTAGGACTTGACCTTTTGACAGTCACTCAAGGTTGATGTGTATTGCTATTAATCATTTCGGGACCTTACGTGCTTTGATAATTCCTACAAAGTTCTTCAATATTCATTCAAATATCCTGTTATTTATGCATGCTCTAAACAAATCTTGAATAATTTTGTCAAATATTACAATATTAGGTCAGGATTTAAGCAAATAGATGTCAATTTGATCCTAACTTTTAGTAATTCACTAGAATATGTCCCTTATTTGGACTTATTCTAAAGATATTTCCAAATGTGATTAGTTCTTCTAATATTACCTCTGTGTGAATTAATATTTGCTTCTACACTTCAAATTTGCTCAAATATTGTACTTCGCAATAGGTATTTTAGTAATACTTATGACAATTTGCATGAAATGCATTTGTTTTCATGTACTTCACTGTATCTACATCAAATATTTCACTATTTGGCATATATTTACAATATTTGCTTATGGTTCATCATTATTTGCAATTGTTCTATGATTATCTATGAAATTGATACTAAGAAAATAGAGTTTAGAGATTAAGTTCCTAAATATACTTAATTTTGACCAATGATCCACATACATTCTCTGATACTATAATGAAAAGAAGCAAACTAAATCATACTTCACTAGGATGTTCCACAACTACGTATGATCAATGCAAATCTTCAGAGGAAAGTTGACAACAATATGCAATAAAATGAAAGCACTTCTATACAACACAACATTTCACCATTACATATCCAGAAATCAACTATAAGATTACATAGGATTTACAATCAGGAGGTAATCTACAGCTTCATTTCCATTAGGTATACAAAGAGTAGATACATTTACAGAGGTCTTGAGAAAGAACCTTGCAAGAGAATTCACTAAGTTGTAGAAAATCACAAACTTGTGCTCAGAATTGGAACAATTCAGTCTCCCTTAGTTTCAACAATTCAATCTCCTTTTGGAAAGAGAGGTCATAGTCCTTTTATGGAATAAGGTCCAAAAATAGTTACATTTGATCCAATGGTTAGGATCCACTCATAATAATCAATGGTCCAAAGTGGTAGCATGTGATTGCCAGTCAACAATTATTTTGTGGAATACAGTTGATAAAAGAATATTCATAGCATCTTTGACTCAGTATCCTTCTAGCTGGTAGACAACATATTCGCTGGCATCTTCTATTTTTGGTTCACGCCTCCTTTGTTTGGTTGCAATTTTATCTAGTTTAGCCTTGTTATCACATAGAATTGCACCCAACTTGGAGAGAGTCCAAGCTTTCTAATGACACAATGGGAATGATCTCAATGTGTGGGGCCTTGCAAATTGAGATCAGACCTCCAAAGAATGTTGGTTCCTCATTCTAAGCCTAATGCTTAGAGAAAATTATCTAAACCTAGTGTTAATATTGTAGGGGAAAAGGGTTAGGAAGAAACTGAATGGAAAGAAAGGTGATGCACCAGATTTAATGAGTAGTAGTAAGCCTCAAAAAGACACAACAATGATCTCAATCACAAAGAGAGGTTCACATAGACTTATAGGACTGATTGAGGCTTTGGGATGAAAACCTAACCTATAGAGGAGCCATTTTACTCATAGAATAGATCACAACTTCAAGTAAAACACATAAATTAGAGCATAAGAGAGGCAAGATATTGTGCATATATTGATCATGAAGGCTAGAAACTATTACAATGCAAAACAATTCATTGCATAAAAAGACATAGTATAGCCAATTACAATCATGGGTGGATTAACCAGAAGATAACAGAGGCCAAGCTACAGGCATAGTGAGTCAAATTATGATAATTCTGCAATTACACTAAGAGGTTTGACTACAAAGAATTTGGTAGCATAATAGCCCAGAAATTACTAACTCCTCCTTCTACTAAAGATTACAATGCTTATATATCAAACTCTTATGTAGAGAATGTTGAGGTAGGTCCATGGGATCTGAGAACACTAATGCAGACATCAATGTAGAGCTAGGAACAGACAGCGATAAGGATAGGACCCATGACTCTGACAGACCTGAAACTTGGGGAATGGTTGCCTACACACCAGAGAGGATAGAGAATTGAAGGGGAGAGCCAAAGGTCATCGCCAAACTTAGAAAGATATGCCACCTAGCCACCAAAGTCCCTTCATATTGAAGAATCAAACCAGCCCTCTTGAATTTCACTTGCAGAGCTCACCAACTCAAATGAATGCCTTGGTGCCACCAAGACATTTCAAAGATTTGAATTTGAATTGGAGCTATCAAATGAACAAATGGTTATAAGATGGACTGCTCTGATTTGCACTGCATAATACTTTTCTTTTAATTCTACGTTGAGGCTTAAGGCTTGGTATATGTGGCACAATCTGAATGGGAGAGTCATTTTCTTTTAATAGTTGTTGGTAGATAAGGGCCCACCTAGAAGATCCTGAAAAGAAAGCACAAATCTGCCACATGTCAACATCTCACAGCCGCACATAAAATCTTTCCTTTAGACAAGATTCACCTATGACACTGCACTACCATCCTATCTTCAATGCTACAACCACACCCCATTTTGTTCTTCGACACCTAGCGGTATCTCCACCATCTGACGTAGTTAAAGATCCTGCGGCCAAGGGCCATGACAAACTTTACAACTATCTTCATTTCACAGCCCCGTGGAAGGAATGTGGTGTCAACATTAGGTGGTCTACGGGCTCGCAAAATACTGCCATGTGGCATCCTTGAGTCCAGGGGACCTTAAGACTTAAGGAATGAAGTTGACGGGTGATAAAAGGTCAACCTTAGGACTCAGGGCTAGTGACTTCATGACATAAAGGGCTCAAGGTCATAACTTAAGTGACCAGCAACCTGGGCTAGGCAGTCAATGACAGATTATAACATGCAGGAAGACAACCATAAAGCCTAGGGGTTTAAGAGGAAGGAAAACACTTAGGGTTTTAAAGGTTTGGACTATTTGGCTAGTAAGATGAATAGGCCAACATTTCAGTGACTTCTTAGGGAGTGTTTGCTAGCCTAAACACATGAAAACCAGTAGCCTTATCAATTCATTGGGCATGGGGTTAAATGAGACTGCAACAAGAACAAAGGAGATGAAACAACTGGGCAGACTACCAAGGAAAAATAGAACAACAAGAAAGATTGTATCCTCCTAATGAGAATACAATAGAGTGCAGGAGTGCTTATTGAAACTAGACAACTAGCCTATTTAAAAGATCTTGCAACCATGGTAAAAGAAAGGTTTGAGATGAATCCCATTGACTGGGATTGGAAAAACCTCTCCATTCAGCCTAGAAAGTTAAAATGCATTGGCATGTTTGTAACTGGTAATGATATAAGGGCTGCTCAACATGGCATCAAACTTTGAATTTCTTCTAGTTTTGGCCCTATCTGCATCCCATTTCAACACTATATCTCCTTCACTAAATGTTCTATCAGTAGATTTCCTATCAAGGGTTCTCTTGACCTGATCTTGGTGATGCTCAAGGGTCTTCATAGTAACATCTCTCTTTTCCTCAAGTTCCAACAGCTCTACAAGCCTCACTATCATAGCATCATTCTCCATTAGTTCCAGCTGCTGTGCCAACTCAAGAGAAGGCAATTCCAATGATAATGGAACCCTTGCCTCCCTTCCATAAAAAAGCATGAAAGGGGAATTACCTATAGCTCTCTTGGGAGCGATTCTATCATCCCAAAGAGAAGTCTTTAACTTGGAGTGCCAAGTTCTTTGATTATCCTCCACTATTTTCTTGATGATTCTGATTAGATTTTTATTGGTGGACTCAACCAAACCATTTCCTTGTGGGTAATAATTGCATGAAGTTTTCAGGTAAACTCCATAATTCAATGCCCATTCACCGACTTTTGTGCCTACAACGGCCTTGGCATTATCAGAAATGATGGTGGGTGGCACACCAAACCTTGTGGGTATACCCTCAAGGAAGTCCACAATGGATGCTTATGTGGCATCCCTTAGTGTAACTGCCTTTGTCCATCTAGTGAAATAATCAGTGGCTATTATAATACACTTATGGCCTACACTAGAAGGTGGATTTACTCCAATGAAGTATAAACCCCATTGAGCAAAAGGTTGATCTGTTTGGATTGGATGAAGGGGAAGAGCTGCCAGTCTCTCCTTCTCGGCAAATAATGCACATTCTTTACATTTTTGATCCATCTATGTGCATCACTGAATAGACTAGGCCAGTAATAACTAGCCCTCACAATTTTCATTATAGTTATTCTGGGAGAGTAATGGCCACTAGTAGGGCCACTATGGAATTCTTGTAAAACTATAGAAGCCTGATCTTGTGTAATACATCTAAGAAGAACTTCACTTATGTCTTTTCTAAACAAAACACCATCAATAATAATATAAGGGATAGATTGGAGTCTGAAATACCTTCTTTTAGCCTAACTCAATCTATCCAAACATCTACCTAACTGTACGAATGTGACCATGTCATGATACTAGTCAGTTGGAGTGTGAGTTTCAACTAGTTGTGTCTACTCCTAAATACATACAACTTCACTTCTGTCATTGACATCTGCTACCATTTGTTCACATAAACCTTTGCCACAAACTAGTTTGGTAATGCTAATGTTGATGTCATACTCCATCACCTAGGTGATCCATCCAGCCCTTTTCTCATTAATATCCTTTCTCAAGAGGAATTCTTTCACACCGGGGTGGTTCACCATCAACTCAATTTTGCTGCTAGAAAGTATATGTTTGAACTTTTTCAAGGCCATTACTACAATGAATACCTATTTTCTATAAAATCATAATTCATTTCATATTCCTTGAGAGGTTGGCTGAAAAAAGCAATTGGCTATTCCAACTTATATTCATTTTGTTGTGTCAAGAGAGCTGATATACCCTCTTTGGCTCCAAATGCATAAAGGATGAAATCTTTCTCATAATTAGGGTTTATTAGTGTAGAAGCTTGAGTGATGGCTTGCTTGATGGTTTCAAACTTGTCTCTGCCTTCCTTAGACCATGTGAAGGCAGTATTCTTTTTTAGTATAACTGTGAAGAGTTTTGCTATTAAAGAAAAATTAGGTATGAATCTCCTCACAAAGTTGATCTTTCCTAGAAAGCTCTACAAACCTTTCTTATGATAAGGGAGAGGAAGAGTGAGAATGACAGTTGTTCTTTCTGGATCAATAGACAACCCATCCTTAGAAACCACATGTCCTAATAGTTTACCTTCTAGAACAACAAATACACACTTTTTAGGATTCAATGATGTCCCAAATTCTCTACATCTTTCAAAGACCTTTCTTAAATGACCCAAACGGTCAACTGAATGCTTGGAATACACAGTCAAATCATCAAGATACACTAAAATAATATCATTGATTAGGCCTTTGAAGGCCAAATCCATTGCTCTTTGAAATGTTGCTCTAGCATTTGTCAAATCAAAAGGCATCTTTTGATCAGATAAAGTATCCCACTTGGTGGTAAAGGCTATTTTGTACTAATCTATTTCTTTCACAAGAATCTGATTGTAACTTGAGTAGTCATCTAGGAGTGAAAACCATTCACCACCTGTTACTATTTGTAAAATCTGCTCCATGGAAGGGAGTGTATAGTGATGCTTAAGTGAGGCCTTGTTCAAGTCTCTAAAGTCCACACACAATTTGATTTCTCCATTCTTCTTCCTAACTGGAACTAAGTTGGCTACCGAAGATGAATGTTTGACAGGATAAATGATTTTAGCCTCTATAAGCTCAGATAGCTCTTTTCTCATTAATGGTTCAATTTTTGGATTGACAGACCTTTGCTTCTAGTAGATAGGCTTTGCATTAGGGTCTAGGTCAATAGTATGTTGGATTACACTAGGATCAAAGCATTTAAATCCCTATAATCCCAAGATATCAAATCATTAAATTCATTACAATGCTCAATGAAACCTTGTTTCTCAGCTTGGCAATCTCCAGTTCTTCATAGTCCTATTTTTTAACTGTCATATTCATTTTCCCCTTCTTTTGTTGATCAGTAGTGCTAAATATGCTTTTGAAGGTGATCAATCCTCTGGGAAACTTGTCAGTCTTTAGCTCGAATACTTGGTCACTGTTATTTCTCTTGCAATACCGACTAAGTTTTGGCAGTAAACTCTACCTCATCTTGCAAGAAATTCACAATCTGCTGGTCACTTTCAAACACTTGCCATCTTATCACATTGTTAGGCTCAACAAGCCTAACAACAATCCTTACATGCTGATCTAAAACTTGTTTGACATTCTGAGGAATATCAAACTAGGCACCAACTGTAGCCAATATATCAGCATCCTTGTTTCATTGTCTGGGAATTGCCTGAATATTGGATGCATCAATGTCTTCAATCAGGTCTCAAACCTTGTGCTTGTATGACTTTAGCAAGTCATTCTTTAAAGCACTTAATTTTCTGATTTGGCGGACAATCAGTTCAGTATCACCAAATACTTGTAAAATTTGTATTCCTCTTTTTTGAGCTAGATGTATTCCCTAAATCAAAGCTTCATACTCAGCTACATTGTTAGTATAGCTAAATTGCAATCTAAATGAAGAGAAATAACTTTCCTTTTGGGGTGAAATCAGCAACCCTAGCACCTATTCCATTTTTGCTTCTGGAGCCATAAAAGTACATCTACCACATCCCACTTAGGTCTGATTTTTCTTTTTCAATGTTGGGGATGATGGCATCCTCCTCATGGATACATTAAGTACCTAGTCCTATCTCCTCTATGTGATCAGGAGTGTCAAATTGAAAACAATTAGCCTACTCATCTAGCAGTATATCAGGTATCTCATCCACAGGGTGGTAGCTTCATGCCTATTGCTATCATCCTCTTCCATCTCATGTATTGTGTAATTCATGTTGTTTGGGATAGGAGAGTAGGGCTCTATATGGTCATTTACAATAGTCTCATCCCTAATAGTAACTTTGGTACCAATACTAGTTCTAAACAACATGTGGGACTAATCAGAAGATAAATACCCACCTATTTTAGCAATGAAATCCCTAGATAAGCATATACCAAAGTATGCAGGGAGATCTATAACAGAGATATCTTATGAAACAAAGAAGCTAGAACATGCATGTAGAGTGAGATCCAAAGTTTTAATAACTCCTACTATCTTGACAATAGTACCATCTAATTGAACTACACCCTTGTTCACAGGCTCATACTCTATACCCAACCTATCAGCAATATTTTTTGGCATAACAGAGGTACCCGCTTGAGAATCTATCATACAGTTATGCAACAATTTATCACCTATGATTAGGGAAAAATAAAATGGAGGGGACTTTCTAGTTTTGCTTGTACTTACTTCCTCTTTTAGTTGACATAGGTTTTTTGGGGTAGTTGTCTTTTCTTTTGTTGTTTCTATAGCAGACTAAATGAATTATGTTAGGGCCTCTTGAAGAAGATTCCTTTGGGATGGAATTAGCAAAGTATCCCACATAGAGACATTTAGATTTGTCTTCTTTGTCTAGTCCAGAATACTAAACGGTATTTGATTACCCTTTTGAGGTGTTTTAGTGAAAACTAGATCACTCTTTGACTGCTGACTAGATTGGGGCTGTGTTGTTGAAATTGTATCTACCTTTTCAACTATCTGATCTATTTTCTTTGAAGGAACCTTAGGCATTTTCTCTTTAGTTTTGACTATTGGAGACTCTTTAGGTGTGGGGGAATGAACAACTACAGGTACTGATGTGGCCTCAGTAGCTTTCCTCCTTGATCTTGTATTGAATGCAATAGGGTCGGTGCCTTGACTCACACCAAAATAGTCATCAGGGGTCTAATTCATCAAGGTGGCATGGTTCTGCATCTATCCTTGGCTCCCAACCATTCCTTCATTGGTGTTGCCTTGTTGCTCTAAACTTGTTGGTTGTTCTTGTACTATCAAATCATGACAAAACTATCCACCTTGACACAAATTTTGGTCATGTTGTTGATTGCAAGGATAACACCAGTCACTATTCTAGGTTAAGTTATTCTAAATTGGCACAAGGGGCCCTGAGGTGCTTGCTATATTAGGGTTAATAGCATTTAACGGTCTGATATAACTAGGTTGCCCCTGCCTTTGCATATTACTTTGGTACGGTGACATGTCTTGTTGATAACTCTGATTAAAGGGTTGATATGTGTAGTTGGGGGGATGATAAGGCCTATTGGATTGTGTATTCTATCTCTCTAGTGCCACTAACTCATTAGTAACACTTTGTAATAGGCTTTTGACCTCATGTAGTTCATTTGGGGGCATAGATAAAGGAGTTGTGGAGGTGCTTGCTATAGGAATTAGAGCCAAAATACGTTGAATAGCAGGAGCCTCTAGAAATATAAGCATGGGTGGCCTTGGAGAAATCTTTCCTGCCTAAATTAGGTAATTTTCTGCCCTTATGGCTATATCATAGGCATTAGGTAGTACAGTCCCACCCATGGCCTGAATCATAACAACAATATCTGGATTCATAGACCTTAGGTAGTAGATAAATACTGTGTTTGGAGAGGGTTTTGCTAACAAGGGGATTCTGTCCCATGTGTTCTAAAATCTATAGTTGAAATCCACCATATGTTCATGTGGAGCTCTCTTGATCGTAGCTAATTGTTCTATAAGTGATAAGTGGTCATTCCTATCTTCAAAGTTTTGGCACAGTTTAGTGCCCAGATCATCCTAGTTGTGTATAGAGTTGGCTTGAAGACCCCTATACCACTATAAGGCCTTTCCCTTGAATGAAGAAGCTAGCAATCTCATAGCCACATTATCAACAATGGTATTGTGAATTTAGCAAACACTAGCAACATCTTGAAAGTGCTTAGCAAGAGTAGTAGAGTCTTCACCAATAAAGAATCGGATAGCATTTAAGGCTAAATTAGGGATGTCATCATACCGTGCTAGGTCTAGAGGACTACCCTCATTAAAAGCAACAAATGGAAGGTTTCTAGCCATGTTAGGTATATTCAGGTTAATTAATGGTATATGTAGGGTTCTCCCTGAATACTAAAATCTAACTTGAAGATTGATTGGAGGAGGGGTAGACTAAGATCTTGAATGGAATGAATTATTACTTCTACTTACTCTCACTAGGGATCTATACAGTCTACTTCTTCTATACTCAGTAAATCAAAGTTCTCTGAATTGGAAATTACCTCTACAAGAAGACCTTGTCTACACTCTAGGCATGAAATGCTAAATAATTGTGTAGGAACTGGATCAGCAAAGTCGCCAGGTGCCTGTTGAATGCTTTCAAAGCAGTAAATGAAGCAAGAACAACACCAAAATCCTCAGTCCAGCTCTCACTCAGAGTAAAGTGTCCCACCATACGTGCCAAAAACTATTATCACATAGAATTGCATCCAGCTTAGAGAGAGTCCAAGCATTCTAATGACATAATGGGAATGATCTCAAAGTGTGGGACCTTGCAAGTTGAGATCAAACCTCTAGAGAAAGTTGGTTCCTCATTCTAAGCCTAAAGTTTAGATAAAATTATCTAAACCTAGTGCTAATATTTCAGAGGAAAAGGGTTTGGAAGAAACTGAATGGAAATAAAGGTGATGCACTAGATATAATGAGTAGTAGTAAGCTTGGAAAAGACACAATAATTATCTCAATCACAAAGAGAGGTTCACATGAACTTATAGGACTGATTGTGGCTTTGGGATGAAGACCTAACCTATAGAGGAGCCATTTTACTCACATAATAGATCACAACTTCAAGTAAAACATAGAAATTAGAGCATAAGAGAGGCAAGATATTGTGCATATATTGATCATGAAGGCTAGAAACTATTACAATGCAAAACATTTCGTAGAAGACAAAGACACAGTATAGCCAATTACAGTCATGGGTGGATTAACCAGAAGATAGCATAGGCCAAGCTACAGGTACACTAAGTCAAATTCTGATAATCTTGCAATTACACTAAGAGGTCTAACTACAAAGAATTTGGTAGCATAACAACCCAAAATTACTAACTCCTCCTTCTACTAAAGATTACAATGTTTATATATCAAACTCTTGTATAGAAAATGTTGAGGTAGGTCCACAGGATCTGAGAACAGTAATGCAAACATCAATGTAGAGCCAAGAGCAGATGGCGATGACGACATGACCCATGCCTCTAGTAGATGTGCAACCTGAGGAATGGTTTCCCACATGGTAGAGAGGACAAAGAATTTAAGGGGAGAGCCAAAAGGTCATCGTCAACCTCAGAAAGATATACCACCGAGCCACCGAAGTCCCTTCATATTGAAGAATCAAACCATTCCTCTTGAATTTTACCTGTAGAACCAACTCAAATGAATGTCTTGGCACCATCGAGACATTTAAAAGTTATGAATTTGAATTGGAGCCATCGGATGAAAAAATGGTTATAAGATTGACGACTTCGATTCACGTTGCATAATACTTTTTTTAATTCTGCGCTGAGACTTAAGGCTTGGTATATTAGGCAAAATTTTAATGGGCAAATCATTTTCTTTTAATAGTTGTCGGTAGATAAGGGCCCACCTGGAAGGTCTTGAAAAGAAAGCATGAGCCTGTCATGTGTCAACATCTTGTGGCCACGCATAGAATCTTCCCTTTAGACAAGATTCACCTATGACATTGTGCTACCATCTAATCTTCAATATTGTAGCCCCACCCCATTTCGTTCTTCGACACGTGACGCTATCTCTACCATCTGACAGAGTCAAAGATCATGCGGCCATGGGCCACAACAAACTTTACATTTGTCTTCATTTCATAGCCATGTGGCACCCTCAGGCCTAGGGGACCTTTTAAGACTTAAGGAATGAAGTTGATGGGTGATAAAAGGTAAACCTTAGGACTCAAGGCTAGTTACTTCATGACATAAAGGGCTCAAGGTCATAACTTAAGTGACCAGCAACTTGGGCTAGGAAGTCAATGATGGATTATAACGTGCAGGAAGACAACTGTAAAGTCTAGGGGTTTAAGAGTGTTGGTATATAGATTTGTCACCTAACTCCATTTTCTCACACCCATGAAGTGACAAATTTATCAATAGTTGAACCAATTATTATGGTATTTAATAATAGGTTCTCTACTTATTTTATAAGGTGGTAGCTACCTTCATAGATATTCAATGAATTTTAAATCTGTATTGCTTTTAACTAGAAAGCTAAAGGAAATGCTTTTAACCTGAAAGCTTTAAAAGGCAAACCACACTTTTACAATAACTGAAAAATCTAAAGAAGTTCAAAGACTTCGAAATAATTACTATGCTAAACAATGAATCATAAATCCATTACCATGAAATGTCCATTCGAAAATAAACACCTTACAACAATGAAGCAAGATAAAATATAGAGTACCCCAACATAGAAAAAGAAAACCACTGGCCCTATATTCAACTTAAAAAGAATAACATCCAAACACCATAACACAAAGTCTATGCTTGCCTGAACTACACCATATGATCTTTCTATATAGAAGTAATTCAAAAAAAAAAATTATGATACAGTTTCTAACTTTAATGAGAAAAACAAAGATTTCCAAAATAAGAGAGATACATACTATATTTCTCTCTCAATATTTATAGAGTCCATAATAAAACTATCTTGAAAAGAAATGATTTCTTGAGGACAATCATTTTTAAAATAATAAATTTTTAAAATAAGTCTTTGAGCCAAATATCAAGGAATAACATGAAATAAAAACAACTAAGTGGCCACCCCTTCATCTTCTCTTGAGTCTTCTATACTTTCACCATCTCGTTCCTTTGCCATGGCTTCTCATGCTTTCATCTTAATCTTGTACTCTCTGTACTAGGTAATCACAGAAGTAATGTTCTTGCTGCCTAGTGTTGTTATCTACAGCCTGGTTCTTAATTTACTCAACATCTTACTAGCTTAGGCTAAAGTCTCATGGCTGCTGTCACCCTTGGTCTTGAAAGAATTCAGATACACTTGCATTGAACCCAACTTTCCTAAAGACTCACTAGTGATGGTCTCAGGATCTACGATTTCCTTATTGAAAGTATCTTTAAACCTCTGAGTGATTTCAAACATATCAAATAGGTTCTTTCTGAATTCATCAGTGATGTCAATCTCTAATGTGTTACAATCATTTTTAATATCAATCATGGCATCAAGGTACAGGCGCAATGTTTTGTTAATTTCCTCAATAGGATTGTCATTCATGGATAACTTCCATTTGAGAGAGTCATCCCAAGATGGATCTACATCCTGTGAATCATTGATTATTTTCTCCTTGATGAGTGTAAGGGAATCCATAGCCACTAGCTCATAAACTTCTTTGGAAAGAACATAAGTGCTACTTTGCTCTTTCCTTATCTGTTGAAGCTCACTAACCAATTCTTTCCTCTTATTGTACACTTGAGTATAGGATTGTACCACTCTTCTAAGGAAGAATATGGCTTCACAAGATAACTTCTCAATTGATTCAGTCATAGCCTTAGGAAAGTTTAAATTCTTGTTTATTTGCTGCATTGTACTGGCATCAATACCTGTAATGTTTGAGCTGGAAGCATCATGAGATGTAGGTATCACAATTGACTTAATGAAATTGTTCAAAGATAGGACCTGAGACTGCAATTTTACATTTTCTTTTCTCTCTTCTTTTGATCTTTTGATCAAAGCACTTACAGAGAAATTGGCATGATAAGCTTCTCCCTCCAGGGTAGAAGGACCCAAGTCTATGTGACTTATCTTGTAATATACTTAAGTTATCTCATCCTCATTTAGGTCTTTCACCGGGTCAACAATCTCTAACATCTGATGACCAGAGGTAGTGTCATTTACCATTCTAGACATTCTTTTGGCCTTTTTGGGCTTCGAGGTAGTTTACAACAATTTGGCAACCGTGTCCAGCTCATCTACTATTGTAGGCACAGCCTTTCTCTTCTTATCCACAACTTTCTTTAACCATCCTAGTAAAGATGACACCATACCAGTATCTACATTGCTTGAAATAGTTTTAACCTAATTATCAACCGAAACCGAAATGGAAACTTCCTCAGCAGGTGGAGAAGAAGGAATTTCCATGAATGGAGGAAAAGAACCATCATCAACAATTTGTTGGAAAATAGAATTAGAAACCGCAGGCACAGGCTTCACTTGTGCATTTTTATTTTTTAAAGAAGGCAAGGGGAAACCATCCAACTCATAGGCTGATTTCAACTTCAAAATTTTTTCTCATCTTTCTCCATCACCTCCAGATTGTGAATTAGAATTAGATTGCAATGTCTCTTGTCTCCCAGAAGAAATACGTACACTAGAACTTTGTACGGACGTTTGCTCATTGGTCTTGGAATTTCTTGCTCGTGAGGAGAGCCAATACATCCACAGCACTTCACAATTAACCAATTTTTAGTTCTTTTTAATACCATAGTGGAATGAACCGTCAAGTCTACCACCTCCTTCTCTGACCAATTAACACTGGGAGGGGGTTTATAAACTAGGGTTTTATATTCATTATCAATTACTTTAGAATTTTTCTCAATTCGATCTAGAATGTGTAGAGCAAGATTGAATTTGACTTAGAGTGAGTCTCATACATTTCTCTTTTGAACTTCCTAGTCATCCACATAGTCTTCCCAAAAATCTTCTAGATTTGAATGATGTTCATAGGAGCTAGAGCCATGAAAGTTTTTCTTCACATAGTTTTTCCTATCAAAGTTAGGCCTCATTGACAAAGAATGAAAAATAAATTCACCCAAAACATGCCCTGCACTTCTTGCAATCTCATTAGTTTTACGAGTAGGAAGATAGCTTTAGTGGGAGATCATATCCTTTTTTCCTCATGTTTCAATATTTAACATTTACAGTAGACATTTGTTTGCAAATTTCCAGAAAAATAACAAAATCACTAGGGTACCTGGGCAATTTGGTCGGGGCATTTTCATAACCCCCACTCTCATATAGGTGAACTTGTCAAACTAAATGTAGAAACTCCTAAACTCCATGATCAAGGAAGTGGCCTCAGGAGAAATTCTCAACTTAGGGTTACCACCTAATTTTCTCACCACAAACATTAGAAATACATCATTTATATGGTGGTAATCCTTAATTCCAACATTCTTAGTGAGCTAAGGAAAACAAGTGTGCACAGGTGTGCTTGGAGTTAAAGACCCATGTGGCCTCAATCCGAGCCAAACAACCTCTTGGTTGGCTAAAATGTATATCAAATATGAACACATATGAAAAGTGTCAATCTCTTAAAACTTGATCAGTTGCTCATTCAAATGATAGATACCAATTTCAACCCAATTTATGAATTTATCCTCACTGCATATTAGTTGAATGAAATGACACATCTAACCCTCAAAAGAATCTCTATTTTCACTTCCAACTACATGATGCAATAAAGTAATGATATCTAAAATTTCATCTTTAAAATGGGCTCTCCTTAGGTTCAGGGGTAATTCAGACTTACCTATTTTTTTAAGATTTTAACTAGTTCTATGCGATGGGATTCTTGCACCAGTCTTCATTAGTTTAGAAAAATTCCATCGCAATGGCAACAGACATGTCTTCAAATTCTTGCTTCTCTAGAATCCTTAATGCATCAGAAATAGACCTGGAGTCAATCCTTGCTACCACTGACCCGTCTTTCACTCTAATTTCCAAGGCTTCAGGGACATATCTCCTTGCACAAGCCACGACCAAGTCCATGCTCTATACATAGATGGGAAAACCTCCGATATGCGCTAAACCACTCTACAATATCTTTTATGCAAAAGGTGATTTACCCTCCTGTTGCAAACGGGACCAGAATTCTTCTAAATTGATATGGTCGAGTTTAGTATCAGTTACACCAGACTAGCTACTTTCAATACCAAAATTGTGAGGAGTTCCATGGTATTTGAATTTCATCACCGCTACTAGATGCACAAAGAAAAATAGCTAAGTACTGAAAAAGCAATGGCACATAATAGGAGTAATGGTAGCTGCATAACTAAAGAGAAATCTGCCACTAAGAACAAATATCTATGTCGGAGATATGCCATGATGTGTTTTAAATGCTAAGTTGATGTGGCATTAAATTCATGCCTTGAGAAATTAACTTTGAGATTTTCTCGTCCTCCAAAAATCTTGAAAAGACATTCTCCACATGTGTCGTACACATCATTAAATGGTCATTATTTGCCTTGACAACCGGTCCACAACTTCCTTGTCACAGAGTCACTAGATTTTAGAACTTTAGAACCTCAAGTCGGGGGTTTCAATGTTTTGAAAACATCTGACTTGATGACTACAAAGACTAACCAATAGAAGTTGAAAAGACTTAACAAAGTGGCACATAGTCAAGAAGTTGGTGGGTTTGATAACGTCAGAACCACATGATAGGGTTAGGAATTTTATAGAACTAGCGACTAGGTTAGGAAAATTTAAGTGCATGCGACTCTTAAGGATTTTCAAAAGCAATGAAGGAAAAAACAAAACCCTTAGGACTTAGGTAAATAATTGATGGACCATGAGAATGGACAGCAAAATATGCAAGACCCAGAAATGAATTAAAGGGGTAACAATTGGCTCTGAATGGGGACAAGGACCAAGGGGATGTAGAGAACTAAGAACACCATGGCATAAATCCTTATCCATTGGGTAAACAGAGGAGAAAAACAACACAAAACGAATAGAAACATAAAGAAACTATAATACAGGGGAAAGACTTAAGATCATTACCAGTTGAACATTTTCAAATCTTGCCCATTATAGGCAAGAGGAAAAGGAGTACCATCAGGATAAGCCAATAGGAAAGAATTATCACTGATGGTTAGTCTAAACAAAAAAGGTCCCTTCCACAGAGAATCAAACTTTTTGTGTGCACCTTTCAGTTCTCTCCTTCTATCCCAAAGAAGTACAGAGTCTCCAACAATGAAGTTCCTTTCCTTTGCTCTTCTATCAAAGATTTTCTTAACCATCTACTGATGCTTAGCAATCCTGTCCATGACAATTTCCCTTTCTTCTTCCAGTTTGTTTAAGTACATAACTCTCTTTTCCAGTGCAGACTGAAATTCTTCATTTTCTATAGCTTTTTGCAAATTCAATGCTAAGAGCTCTAAAGAAATAGGTATAGTACTATCAACCCCATATACCAGCTAAAAATGTGACATACCTATGGCTCTTTTATAAGTAATTCTATCTACCCATAGAGCATCATACAACTTCTTATGCCATCCTCTTTGGCTTTCGTCCACCAACTTTTTGACAATAAATATTAGATTTTTGTTGTTGGACTCAGCCTGTCCATTGCCCTGAGGGTAATAATTAGATGAATGTCCCAAGATAATACCATACTCATAGAAGAATAGAGTGATTTTAGAGGATGAGAAAGAGCTAGCATTACTAGCAATTATCTTCTTTGGAATACCAAATCTTACTATGATGTTTTCCTTCAAGAGGTTACACACAACCTCCAAGGTAGTCTATTTTACTGAAATAGCTTCTACCCACTTGGTAAAATAATTAGTAGTAGTAAGAATGTGTGTACATCTAGCACTTGAATTGGGATTAATAGGGCCAATGAAATCTAAAGGCCATTGTTGGAATGGTTCATCGATCACCACAAGCTTCAAAGGTAATGCTACGAGGTGAGGTCTACCAACAAATTTTAAACATTTTTCACATTTAGATACCCACTCATGAGCATCCTTAAACATACCAAGCCAATAAAAGCACTGATGTAGGATTTTAAAGGCTATCATAAAAGCTGAGAAATGTCCACCACAAGCTTCATCATGAAAAGATTTTAACAGTATCTTTTGTTGTTCTTCATCAACACACCTAAGAAATGTTCCATCTACACCCTTGTTGTATAGGTTTCCTTCCCAAAGAATGTACTTACTTGCTTTGAGCTTTAAGTCTTGTTGTGATGTTCACAACATGCCCCATTTTACTCCTTAGCAAAATAGGGACCCCTGCTGTGGCTTTGCTTTTTGCTTCTGTTTTTGTGTGTCTGTCCTTGGTGGTAAGGGAAAAGAGAGTGAAATTTGCAAACTTTGATAAAAATTAGTGAGAAAATGCATTTTGAGTGCCAGTGCATGGTATGGTTGGATTCCTTGTCAAAAATGAGCTAGGGTTGCTTTTTGAACTGTCTTAAAATTTGCCATATTTTGCAAGTTATGCCCATTTTGGTAAAATGCATTACAGGGGTTTAAATAATTCAAAGTTTCAAATGTTTCGTTAAAGTGTTCCTAAGTGTTTCAACAGCTATGCAGAGCGTGCCAAATGTCACATTCCACATGAGTTTCGCAGCAGTTTCAAAGTGAGCCCCTTTTAATTTTAAAACATCCGCGGGTCTCGTTAAAGTTTCTAAACAGTTTCAAGTGTATCGCGGAAGACACCACGTGTCACCTTCTACAATTGTTTCCTTAAAAGTTTTGAGCTGCACAGAGAGTCCCATAAGTTTCAACAAGCAACACGGAGTGTGACAAGCGTCACTCTTTGCGGGTCCTTCAACAGTTCCCGCGAAAGTTTCTTAAAGTCTCAACAGTTGTGCGGAAGACGCCACGTGGCGCCTTCTGCCCGAGTTTCAAAAAGGTTTCCAAGGCCCTATGGAGTGTGACAAGTGTCACCCTCTGATGTATTACCCGCCGGGCCCCTTAAAGTTTCAAGCGGTTGCGTGGAAGATGCCACGTGGCGCCTTCTGCCAACAGTTTCAAAAAGTGTGTAAGGGTCGCAACAGTCGCACGGAGAGTGACAAGTGTTACTTTCCGCGATAGTTTCAAATGGTTTCGGGAGAGCTTCCGCTTGCTCTCGGTGGCCCCTAACAGAGACGCGGAAGGCGACACGTGTTTTCTTCCACGTAGATCTAAAGGTTTTTATAGGTTTCGAAATAGTTTCAAACGGAAGCGCGGAGCGTGCCACGTGTCGCCTTCGGCACAAAGCAACAGTTTCATTAGCCCCTCGCACGGAACGTGCCATGTGTCACTCTCTGTGGGCACCGTTTCTAAGAAAAGGGAGAATCTTTAGTGCCATTTTTTGGCCAGACATAGGAAGTCAGTGGGCAATCTTTAGGGCCTGCCGATATGGTTTTTTGGCGCCGATAGACGACAGGCATTTAGCGATTGGTTTTTTAGGGTTTTTGACACACTTTGACCCTGCGTTTGCATCGTTTCTGGTTAGCGGTGGTTGACCCGGTAGTTTTTTTGGACACAGTATGAACGTATGAACACGTTTTTTGTGGATTTTGACCCGATAGCCGCGATTTTTTTGCTCAACCCCACTTGGATCTAATAGGTATTTTGTTTCTCATTGTTTAATAATGATGACACTTATTGCTGATCTATTTTTTTCTAGGCTTACAGCTGGAAGGAATAGCTGAAATTTAATGGCGATGATGTCCTGGGAGGAGAATCAGATTTTAGAAGTAAATAGAAGATGAGGATGAAGTACAGAAGTCAAGGGACATCAATGAGAAGACCCAAAATGTAGATAAAACATAATGACAAGTAGGTTGCAGAATTTACTTCTAAACTGCTAGGGTTTTAGAAAGGGATATATTTTCACCCAGATTTGACACATATTTAGAGATATTTTTGGGAAATTGGTTCACCTGCATTCATTGCTGTAACCTAGGGTTTGAACCATTGCTTAACCATTAGGGTTTTGGGATGTATTGAGGACAATCAAAAAGTCTATATATTGTAGCTTAATACATTGTAATACTTACACAGGGGCTACATAGAGATTTGTAGCAACAGGAATTTGTAGAAGTAACATTTAGAATAGAGGGACCTTTTAGTTTAGAAGTAGAGGAAGGAGGTCACCTATGTTTGTAGTAAGGAGTGCATGGAACATCTGGCTTCCTTATTGTATCTGTAAAGCTTGTAAGTTCTCTGTAGTTTGATCAATGAAACTAAGAGTCATTCCAACATTGTAAATTATGTATGACTATTTATTTCTAATACAATAGAATCTAGAGTTCTGCATCTATCTTCTGAGTGTTCTCATGCTCTTCTTTGTGTTTTGAAATATTTTCTTTGAGAGCTTGCAATTTTAAATGTATGTTTGTGAAAATGCTCAGAACTTACATTTAAGGTTTTTACTGTGGATTTGATCAAATTGCTGTATGATTTACATAGTACATAATAGAACAATTAGATCCTTTGGTAGAGTAAATGAGGTTTAGATTAGATCTTTCTAACTTTTCCCAACCCATCTGAAATATTTATCTTAAAACGTAGAAATTTGAAGGAAATTTGTCTCATATTTGAAGAAGCATGAACAACAGAGTTAAGAGTAGACAAGTTTTCATAAATATTTAAAGAGGAAAGTTGCAATAATTCAAGAATACATTTTCAAGTCTTGCAGCACAGAAACATTTTTATGCAAAAGGAATAGACAACTTACTGTATTCATGATCTTTTTGCATAGTTTGAGTCCAGTAAACCAAAAAGAAACCCTAAACTACGTAAGGCCCCTTGAACATTATAGCTTCACATTGACCAACTGAATTTGACCAATAGGTCAAGACCTGACCACTGTAGACTTGGGATTAAGTGAATCTTAAACGATTCCTTCTTATCTTTCAAGTATAGTTTTAGTTCATTATATGTGAATTTTAACTTATTGTTATGATTGCATCAAAACAATCACCAACAGTTTTATGGCGCTAGAAGGAGGGCCTGATTTGGTTTAGGGTTAATTATTTGAGTTTAAATGTTATACTCTGAGATATGCCAGATCTCATAAAATTCCAAAAAAACGTAAAAAGTTGAAAATAGGTCCCATTTTAATGGACTCATATGGGGACAGTTTTCAAGTTAACAGTCCTTTATTTTAGGGAGCTTTGAATGAACAGCTTTATTCTCAAAGTTTATCTAATTTTGGTTTGTCCAGTTGTTGCAGGATACACCAGACTATTGAACACAGTGAACTTAAATGTTTAACATTCCTCACTAGGATAGAGTCATATTTGAAAGGACTAATTATTTTTTCAGATGTGTTTAGGGCTGAAGACTGGCAGAAAAAAGAAATTTTGGAGCAACAAGTTGATGCAGCACTAGGAACTAATAGGTGGTTAGAAAATACAATAGATAAATCAATTCTAGAAGGGAATGATAACAAAGCATCTTTTCTTAAGTCATTTTATGGTGGGATTGATAGTAAGTCTCTAGTTCCTAATATAGGTAAAGGGGAGTGCAGGTATAAATCTTTTAAGGCTTGTAGAAAGGAAACCATCTGTTAGAGTGAAATCTTTGGTACTGATCCTAATGCTTTAGGGAAGGGTATAAAACATCTTTCCTTGAGTCATTTTATGGTAAAGAGAAATGTGGACAGATGGGAGAAATTAAAAGCACTCCTACTGATGAGGTTCCTATTATAGCAACTGATGAAGTCATAGAAAAGAAAGTAAATCCCAATTTCATAGCTGACTTCTTTGAATTAAATGATCAAATTCAAGATTGTTGCAGGTCAATGGAATTAGACTCCATACTAGATGATGAAAGCGAGTCGTATGATGACCAATTCTTAAGAATTGAAAATACAAAAGATTTTGGAGTTGCTGTGCATAGTCAGACATCACCCCAATGCCATGTTGAAAATGAAACAGGGGAGTATTCCTGTCAATCAAGAGATGTTGTTCCACCTTTACTCTCAAGTGATTTAGAAATGATTAATTTTTGTATATCAGATTACGATGATCAAGATACTCATTTAAGTGCTGATGTGCAGGAAACTAATGAGAACATTGGGAGGTGTGCTGAATTTGAGGATAAACTAAACATTCAGAATGAAGGGACAAAGATGGATAAAGATGAAGAAATGATACATCTTGAGTCATTCATCTTTCAATTTGAAAAAGTAAGACCAGACATGGAGCCAAATAAAGAAAGTGCCAAGTTAAAAGGAGGACCAGCTGTCGATAAACAAACATGTCCAAAAGAGCTAAAAATACATCAGGTTGTCTCTTTCCTTTCCTCAGTGAATAATGTTGAATACTGCTTTGATTATGGAAATTTAAGAGCTAGGACATGCATATGGATTAGTCATGAACACGATGAGCTACCTCAGTTACTAGTTATTGAGAGCTATTCTGATAAACACAATGAATCTAGAATACAAGATTTTCTTTTAGAATTCAAAGATAAATCTGCTAGGATGAGAACCATAACCAGTACCCTGTTACTCCTGCACAATCTAAAGAAATATGCAAGTTGGGGTGTTTTGGGATCTTTTCCTGGGTTCTGTTTTCCTTGTAGAGGCTTGTATATAGTTTAGTGTAAGTAATGTACAGTTTTTCTTTTGCTGTTTTCTTTTTGGGGTTGGCTATTTGTATAGTTTTGTTTTCTGTTTGTTGTTTTGTTTCTATTTGTAAAGTTTTTTCTACTTTTTGCTTTTTGTACAGCCTGTTTGTTGGTTTGTTTGTTGTCTCCTCAGCAGGGATCTTCATTTTAGTTTAGAGTATTAAGGAACAAACTAACAACCATCCAAAATAGTATAAATTCAGGATATTCAAGTTAATCATTTGTAATTTACACATAACTTGTTGTGACTGTCATGAATGTAGAGAGTTATTTATCTTTTGAAATTTTGTATTCAATAAATGTGATTGAGAATTCAAGGCAAGTTTCTCACGATGACACACCTAAAATCCTTGGGTTTATTGAACCTACTAGTGTAGATATTAGGTGAAAAATCAGAGGTCACCCTTGCTATCATTACAATTCTCAACTTAATTTTAGCAAGTGTCCACTCCTTGCATCATGAAGCTACAAATTGCTATATCTTGTGAAATCTCTTTTAAAATCAAAAAATAAAAATAAAAATAAAAATAAAAATAAATAAAGTGGATTATACTAAAAATCTAGATTAAGCCATCTAAGTAACTCTACCGAGGCTATAGACGCTCGCTGGCAGTGGGGCTCTACTTAGGAGAATTGTAACGATAACCTTGCCGAGGCTATAGATGCTCACTGGTAGCAAGGCTCTATCCGGTCAGCTATGAAGGAATATCCTCACCTGCATAGGCTAATATCAGTCACTGGTTTGTTCAACCGATCTTCAAGATGAGGCTTATTAATCACGTGCACACAATTAAACTGAAAATGAAAATTTATGCACCCTTATTGAATGCCTTAGGTCTCAAGATTGAATAATAATTTACAAGATGGATAGTCGGAAGTTATGCATTTATTTCACTTAGTTTTCTTGGAGGCCTTGAATTTAGTTGTTTTGTTTGGTGGCTAGTTGTTGTGATGTTCACAACATGCCCCATTTTACTCCTTAGCAAAATAGGGACCCCTGTTGTGGCTTTGCCTTTTGCTTCTATTTTTGTGTGTCTGTCCTTGGTGGTAAGGGAAAAGAGAGCGAAATTTGCAAACTTTGATAAAATTAGTGAGAAAATGCATTTTGAGTGCCAATGCATGGTATGGTTGGATTCCTTGTCAAAAATGAGCTAGGGTTGCTTTTTGAACCGTCTTAAAATTCGCCATATTTTGCAAGTTATGCCCATTTTGGTAAAATACATTACAAGGGTTTAAATAATTCAAAGTTTCAAATGTTTCATTAAAGTGTTCCTAAGTGTTTTAGCAGCTATGCGGAGCATGCCAAATGTCACATTCCGCATGAGTTTCGCAGTGGTTTCAAAGTGAGCCCCTTTTAATTTTAAAACATCCGCGGGTCCTGTTAAAGTTTCTAAACAGTTTCAAGTGTATCGCAGAAGACACCACGTGTCACTTTCCATGATTGTTTCCTTAAAAGTTTCGAGCTGCGCAGAGAGTCCCATAAGTTTCAACAAGCAACGCGGACTGTGACAACTGTCACTCTCCACAGGTCCTTCAACAATTCCAGTGAAAGTTTCTTAAAGTCTCAACAGTTGTGTTGAAGATGCCACGTGGCGCCTTCCACCCGAGTTTCAAAAAGGTTTCCAAGGCCCTGCGGAGTGTGGCAAGTGTCACCCTCTGATGTATGACTCGTCGGGCCCCTTAAAGTTTCAAGCGGTTGCGTGGAAGATGCCACCTGGCGCCTTCCGCCAACAGTTTCAAAAGTTTCAAAAAGTGTCTAAGGGTCGCAACAGTCACGCGGAGAGTGACAAGTGTCACTTTTCGTGATAGTTTCAAATGGTTTTGGGAGAGCTTCTGCTTGCTCTCGGTGGCCCCTAACAGAGACGCAGAAGGCGACACGTGTTTTCTTCCGCGTATATCTAAAAGTTTTTATAGGTTTCAAAATAGTTTCAAACAGAAGCGCAGAGCGCACCACGTGTCACCTTCCGCACAAAGCAACAGTTTCATTAGCCCCTCGTGCGGAACGTGCCATGTGTCACTCTCTGCGGGCACTGTTTCTAAGAAAAGGGAGAATCTTTAGGGCCGTTTTTTGGCCAGACACAGGAAGTCAGTGGGCAATCTTTAGGGCCCGCCGATTTGGTTTTTTGGCACCAATAGGTGACATGCGTTTAGCGATTGGTTTTTTAGGGTTTTTGACACACTTTGACCTTGCGTTTGCATTGTTTCTGGTCAGCGGTGGTTGACCCAGTAGTTTTTTTGGACACAGTATGAATATATGAAGGCATTTTTTGCAGATTTTGACCTGATAGCCGCAATTTTTTTTGCTCAGCCCCACTTGGATCTAACAGGTATTTTGTTTCTCATTGTTTAATAATGATGACACTTATTGCTGATCTATTTTTTTGCAGGCTTGCAGCTGGAAGGAGTAGCTGAAATTTAATGGCGATGATGTCCTGGGAGGAGAATCAGATTTCAGAAGTAACGAGAAGATGAGGATGAAGTGCAGAATTCAAGGGACATCAATGAGAAGACCCAAAATGTAGATAAAACATAATGACAAGTAGGTTGCAGAATTTACTTCTGAATTGCTAGGGTTTCAGAAAGGGGCATATTTTTGCCCAGATTTGACACATATTTAGTGATATTTTTTGGAAATTGGTTCACCTGCATTCATTGCTATAACCTAGGGTTTGAACCATTACTTAACCATTAGGGTTTTGGGATGTATTGAGGACAATCAGAAAGTCTATATATTGTGCCTTAATACATTATAATACTTACACAGGGGCTACATAGAGATTTGTAGCAACAGGAATTTGTAGAAGTAAAGCCTGTAAGTTCTCTGTAGTTTGATCAATGAAACTAAGAGTCATTCCAACATTGTAAATTATGTATGACTGTTTGTTTCTAATACAATAGAATTTGGAGTTCTACATCTATCCTCTGAGTGTTCTCCTACTCTTCTTTGTGTTTTGAAATATTTTCTTTAAGAGCTTGCAATTTTAAATGTATGTTAGTGAAAATGCTCAGAACTTACATTTAAGGTTTTTACTATGGATTTGATCAAATTGTTGTATGATTTACATAGTACATAACAGAACAATTAGATCCTTCGGTAGAGTAAATGAGGTTTAGATTAGATCTTTCTAACTTTTCCCAACCCATCTGAAATATTTAGCTTAAAACGTAGAAATTTGAAGGAAATTTGTCTCATATTTGAAGAAGCATGAACAACAGAGTTAAGAGTAGACAAGTTTTCATAAATATATAAAGAGGAAAGTTGCAATAATTCAAGAATACATTTTCAAGTCTTGCAGCACAGAAACATTTTTATGCAAAAGGACTAGACAACTTGTTATATTCATGATCTTTTTGCATAGTTTGAGTCCAGTAAACCAAAAAGAAACCCTAAACTACATAAGGCCCCTTGAACATTACAGCTTCACATTGACCAACTGAATTTGACCAACAGGTCAAGACCTAACCACTGTAGACTTGGGATTAAGTGAATCTTAAACGATTCCTTCTTATCTTTCAAGTATAGTTTTAGTTCATTATATGTGAATTTTAACTTATTGTTATGATTGCATCAAAACAATCACCAAGAAGTCTCTCTTCTCTTTGGCTGATAAGTGCGATGGACAATCCCCATAAGTGAAGAAATAAGAGATGTTTGAAAACCATTCATCTGTAGTGCTAGCGAAAAGGACTAAAGAAAAATGTTCAAGTCTTCAGCAATTTTATTTTTGGCAATCATTTTGCACAACCCTTTTCCTCTAACCAAATTGGTAGGTTTAATTTCTACATCATATTCCTGTACCTTTGCTATCCAGGCTCCTTGTTTGTTACATCCAATTTCTTGTTGAGTGAGGATACTCTTGACAACAGTTTCTGGGATGAAAATAATAGTATGGGAGTGCAAAATATAAAATATGGAACTCTTTAAGGCCTTAACAACAAATGCATGCTTTTCCAATGGGGAATACTTTAGTTCATATTTCTTAAGAGGAGTGCTCATGAAAGAAATGGGGGCCTCAATACCTTGTTCATTATTTTGCATTAAAATAGCTAATAAGATATGCTCTAATGCATAGCAATATATGATGAAGCCTTTTTGTGAAATTGGGACGTATCAATGTGGGTGCATTAGCAATAGCAACTTTTATGTCTTCAAAAGCCTGTTTCCCTTCGTTACTCCATTTAAAAATAGGGTAGTTCTTCATCATGTCTGCAATTGGTTTGGTTAATTTAGCAAATTTAGGTACAAACCTTCTCAAAAAGTTCACTTGGCCAAAGAAGGATCTGGTGCCGTCTTTATTTGCAGGTAATCCCAATTGCAATTCACCATTTCTAAATTTATTCAAATCGGCATAGCACCATGCAAACACATCACTATAATGAATCAACAAGGAGATAAACCTTTTCCTCTCTTGAGGAGAACAACATTTTCCTATACAAACAATTTTTAGATCTTCTTTTGTACCAATATTAACACAATAAAAATCAGCAGATGATTCGATGGAAACTTTATTCTTCTTTTTCAGATACTGGTCATGCCTATTAAACAAGTCTTCAAGAGAGGCCAATCCCTTAGGAATCTTGTTACCTTTAAACTGGATAACCTCAGATCCCTTACCATCAGGAACATCAATATCACCTTCCCAAATGTCATTACTTTTATCATCACTACCTTGAAAGAAAATATTTGCAAAGGCTTCATCTTTTTCAAGGAAAGAAATGATTTGTTTATCATCGTTAAAAACTTGCTAGTGGTTTACATTGTCAGGGACATTAGGATGATAGACCACTTCAATTATGTAGGGCTTATCCTTGAAATCTAGATGAGGCAATAACAAAGATGCAGAAACTGCTAATGAATCATCTCTTGTATGAAATTCCCTAGGCTTTGCCTCTATAGAAAAGGCATCAAAGTCTTCAATGCAGTCCCATACCCTGTTTCTGTAATGTCTCAGTCTATTATTCTTGACAGCGTGTATTTTCCTAACTTCTTTCACAATCAGTTATGCATCACCCATGGCTCTTAATTGTTTTATTCCTTTTTCTTTAGAGAGGCCTAGACCAAGCAATAAAGCCTCATATTCTGTAGTATTATTGGTATTTTCAAACTCTAGTTTATAAGAAAAAGGGAATTTGTAACTATCTGGTGAAATTAAAACAACTCCTGCACCAAAACCTACATTAGAACAACTTCCATCAAATTCTAGTGTCCATAGTTCATCAACCAAATCAGGACTAACTAGATTTGAACATTCTTCTTTTGAAGAGGTGCACATGTAGGTACATAATCTAGTTTCCACAAACAAAATGTCTACTCTTGGGTCCCCAGACTTCAACATAGTGAACTTAGCTTTAGGTTCTGGGTTATGGTAGATTTTCTTTCAATCTAAGGGGATCATAGCATGAGACCAATCCATCTATATTTCACCACCTAGGTCTCTACAAAAACTTCTACTCAGAAGCATTCCATAGCTGGCTGGGATATCAGCAACTAGAATGGTCAATTTCAGTCTTTTATGAGGGAAGGCAACTAGGGCAACCTGGGCATCTTTGATTTGTCCTAAAATAGGGACTGGTGAATCATCCATAGAAAAATACCTACCATGGGAAGGAGTATAAGACAATCCTAAAGATTTGGCCACCTGGGCAAGCATTACATTGTCAAAAGCTCCAAAATTGATAACATAGATACTTAGTCTAAAACCAGCTATATATAGAGACACATAGAATGGTTCAAGTTTAGCAAAAGGATTATGTTGATTCAAATCTTTTTCATGGGAATTAGAGAAAACTTGCTCCTCAACATGCATTTCATTTTCACTAGACACCTGAGCATTACTCTCAGACGAGGAAGGTTCTTGTTTGATGTATCTCACTAACCGGTCTAATTCAGACAAATTGAGCCTAAGGTATTCAGGTTGGGAGATCTAAATCTTGGTATTTTTGCATGACTCAATTATATCAAATGAACTATAACAATTGCATCAGAAGAAGGAGCAGATGGTACCTTAGCATATGCATTCTTGCATACAATATTCTCATGCTTTTTGAAACTGGAAGTGGCCTGTCTCAACAGAATGTACTTTGGAGTAACAGATGAACCACTAGCTTGGACTTTAGACTTTGGTCCTTTTTGAGCCTACTGTCCCTTAGTGAAGACTACATAATTGGGATCAATTTTTGTATACAAATCTTCTCCTATCTCAGTATCTTACTCAAATTCAAAGAAATTTACACTAGCATCATGAGATGGACTAGGTTCTTCCACATATGGTGTCTCGATGTGTTCATTGGTAGAAAGCATTTGCATGAATTAGACAATTTTTGGACATGTGGACCCATCGTGGTTTGAAGTCAAATGAAACTTACACATCATGTGGTTACTCTTACTAATGGAGGGTCCGTTCTCAATGGCTAGTCTCTTAGTGGGACCAATCAATGGCAATGCTCTGTTGTAACCACTAGGAGGACCATAATCTCTTCTTGACATGTCTTGGTACTATGGCTAAGAAGGGCCTTTGGGCATTTATCTCTTTAGAGTAATGATATTATTAGCCAATCTCTGTATAACAGGATCAGTAGAATTTAATGTTGAGGATTTACCAGTCTGGAGTTCTTTTTTCCACTTCTTAGCAATAATCAAATCATCTTCTATGGATATAGCCCTTTCTTGAGCTGCATCTAAATCAGCTGCACCTTCTCTTTTGATGGTAAAGCTCACATCTGGTGGAAGAGTATTGATAAAAAAACACTTCAATAAGTCATCTCTAGGCCTCATGTTCTCCTAGAATTCTATTATATAACATATTAAATTTAGAAAGAAAAACTCTCATTGGTTCATGAATCTTTTTCTTCATAGTAGCCAATTGAGTGACAAGGACTTGTTCATTCTCTGTAGACTTGAATCTACTCTCGAACTTGGTCTTTAGGTTAGCCCAGTTATTAATAGAACCATTTGGGAGATGGTAGAACCAGTCGGCAGTGGTGTCAGTCAAGGATTCTAAAATAAATGTCTTCATGTTGCATCGCAAGAATGGAGGAGGTAGCAAAGAAACCTTGCATATGCTCATTTGGAGTAACTTTTCCATCTCCCCTAAACTTAGCTATGATTTTCCCTAAACCTTTGGGTAGGTCATGCAGTTGAGCTCCTAGATTAAGTGGACCTATTGTAGCTCCCCATGGGACGGCTGGAGGTTGGGCCATGATAAGAGGATTATTAACATCAAAGTTTACTTACAAAGGGAGAACAACCCCGTGTAGGAGAAGATCTTGACAAGATGCGGTAGGAGTATTGGTAGTGCTTTGACTAAGAGGGGGGATGGAGGTCTACTAACAGACTTAACCTTTTGGTTAAGTGGGAAAGAAGAGAAATTTATAGCTTCTAATAATTTAAAATCTTCATCCCAAATCCCTTTCTTTCTATCTCCCCTAGTGTATCTTTTAGAAGCCAAATTTGAATAATTAAAGCTTAAATTACAAAGTTGCCAACTTCACTTACTGATTGATTTGTGGAAGATTTTGTTGATTGTTCAACTGGTTTCTTTGATTAGCTACTTGATTTCTACGTCTATTGTTAGGAAGTGCTTGGATAGGAAAGACTTTCTCTTTGTGGCACAGGTACTACAGCCTCAACAAAGATGATTTCTTGGGCATCACCAAAATGCATGGCATTATTTCTTATAATTTCACCAAGTTCTTCTTCTAAAACCTCATTAACTTGGTTATATTGCAAATTCGCTCTTTTGTGTTGCCATGCAAGCAATCTTAAGCCAGTAACAATATCTTCCTGATCACCTACAAGCCAATCTACATTAGGCTAAAGGATTGTAGTGTTACATCTCTGAAGAACCATTAAAGCAACTCATAAAACATATCTGACAGAATCCCTAGTAGAGTCACTAAAAATCTGTTGGTATATAGATTTGTCACCTAACTCTATATTCTCATACCCATGAAGTGACAAATGTATCAATAGTTGAACTAGTTATTATGGCATTTAATAATAGGTTCTCTGCTTATTTTATAAGGTGGCAGCTACGTTCATAGATATTCAATGAATTTTAAATCTGTATTGCTCTTAACCCGAAAGCTTTAAAAGGAAAACCACACTTTTACAATAACTAAAAATCTAAAGAAGATCAAAGACTTCAAAATAATTACTATGCTGAACAATGAATCATAAATCCATTACCATGAAATGTCCTTTCAAAAATAAACACCTTATAGCAATGAAGCAAGATAAAATATAGAGTACCCCAACCTAGAAAAAGAAAACCACTGGCACTATATTCAAATTAAGAAGAATAACATCCAAACACCATAACACAAAGTCCATGCTTGCCTAAACTGCACCATATGATCTTTCTATATTGAAGTAATTCCAAAAAAAAGAAATTATTACAGAGTTTCTAACTTTAATGAGAAAAACAAAGTTTACCCAAAAAAGAGAGATCCATACTATGTTTCTCTATCAATATATATAGAGTCCACAATAAAATTGTGTTGAAAAGAAATTTAAATAATAAAGTTTTAAAATAAGTCTTTGAGCCAAATATCAAGAAATAACATGAAATAAAAAACAACTAAGCGGCCACCCCTTCATCTTCTCTCAAGTCTTCTCTACTTTGACAATCTCGTTCCTTTGCCATGGCTTCTTGTGCTTTAATCTTAATCTTATACTCTCTGTACTTGGTAATCACTTAAGTAATGTTCTTGCTACCTGGTGTTGTTATCTACAGCCTAGTTCTTAATATACTCAACATCTTACTAGCTCCGGCTAAAGTCTCATGGCTACTGTCACCCTTGGTCTTGAAAGAATTTAGATACACCTGCATCAGACCCAACTTTCCTAAAGACTCACCAGTGATGGTCTCAAGATCTGTGATTTCCTTAATGAAAGCATCTTTAAACCTCTGAGTGATTTCAGACATATCCAATAGGTTCTCTCTGAATTCATCAGTGATGTCAATCTCAAATGTGTTACAGTCATTTTTAATATTGATCATGGCATCAAGGTACAGGTGAAGTGTTTTGTTAATTTCCTCAATAAGATTGTCATACATGGATAACTTCCATTCGAGAGAGTCAGCCCAAGAAGGATCTACATCCTATGGATCATTGATTATTTTCTCCTTGATGAGTGTAAGGGAATCCATAGCCACTAGCACAGAAACTTCTTTGGAAAGCACATAAGTGCTACTTTGCTCTTTCCTTATCTGCTGAAGCTCACTAACCAATTCTTTCCTCTTATTGTACACTTGAGTATAGGATTGTACTGCTCTACTAAGGAAGAATATGGCTTCATAGGATAACTTCTGAATCTATTTAGTCACAACCTTAGCAAAGTTTAAATTCTTCTTTATTCGTTGCATTGTACTGGCATCAATACCTATAATGTTTGAGCTGGAAGCATCATGAGATGTAGGTGTCACAATTAACTGAATGAAATTTCTCAATGACAGGACCTGAGACTGCAATTTTACATTTTCTTTTCTCTCTTCTTTTGCTCTTTTGATCAAAGCACTTACAAAGAGATTTGCATGATAAGCTTCTCCCTCCAGGATAGAAGGACCCAAGTCTATGTGACTTATCTTGTAGTTTTCTTTAGTTATCTCATCCTCATTTAGGTCTTTCACTAGGTCAGCAATCTCTAACATCTGATGACTGGAGGTAGTGTCATTTACCATTCTAGACATTCTTTTGGCCTCTTTGGACTTTGAGGTAGTTTGCAGCAATTTGGCAACCATGTCCACCTCAACTGCTATTGTAGGCACAAACTTTCTCTTCTTATCCACAACTTTCTTTAACCATCCTCGTGAAGATGACACCATACTAGTATCTACATTGCTTGGAATAGTTCTAACCTAATTATCAATCGAAATAGAAATAGAAACTTCCTCAGCAGCTAGAGAAGAAGAAATTTCCATGAATGGAGGAAAAGAGCCATCATCAACAATTTGTTGGAAAATAGAATCAGAAACCGCAGGCATAGGCTTCACTTGGGCATTTTTCTTTTTCAAAGCAGGCAAGGGGAAACCATCCAACTCATAGGCTGATTTCAACTTCAAAATTTCTTTTGGTCTTTCTCCATCACCTCCAGATTGGGAATTAGAATTAGATTACAATGTCTCTTGTCTCCCAAAAGAAATATGTACACTAGAACTTTGTACGGACCTTCACTCATTGATCTTCAAATTTCTTGCTCGTGAGGAGAGCCGACACATCCATGCCTCTTCACAATGAACCAATTTTTAGTTCTTTTTAATACCACAGCGGAACAAACCATCAAGTCTACTACCTCCTTCTCTAACCAATTAATACTGAGAAGGGGTTTAGAAACTAGGGTTTGATATTCATCATCAATTACTTCAGAATTTTCCTCAATTCCATCTAGAATGTGTAGAGGGAGACTGAATACTTGAATTTGACTTAGAGTGAGTCTCATACAATTTCTTTGGAACTTCCCGGTCATCCAAACAGTCTTCCCAAAAATCTTCCAGGTTTGAATGATATTCATAGGAGCTAGAGCCATGGAAGTTTTGCTTCACATAGTTTTTATTGTCAAAGTTAGGCCTCATCGACAAAGAATGAAAATTAAATTCACCCAAATCATGCTCCGCACTTCTTGCAATTTCATTAGTTTTACAAGAGTAGGAAGATAGCTTCAGTGGGAAATCATGTCCTTTTTTCCTCATGTTTCAGTATTTAACATTTACAGTAGACATTTGTTTGCAAATTTATATAAAAATAACAAAATCACTGGGGTACCTGAGCAATTTGGTCAGGACATTTTCATAACCCCCCACTCTCAAATAGGTGTGTTAAGGGAAAATTGGATTCAAATGAATAATCAATAATATCAAATATCAAGATACCCAAAACTCAATGGAATGGTGAACAAAAGAGATTAAAATAAATAATGAACAACAACAAAGAAAACCTCCTTAATTTGAAGCTTCGATTGATTGCCTATCACGATCGATCTTGCATGTATGAATAAGGCCCTCAGAGAGTGCACTTCCTTGCTATGCTTCAAGAATTTCAATTGGGAATGGCAATGATAGTTTATTGCAATGAAGAGAAGCTTCACAAAAATGGTAGTGCATAGTAATGAATGTGGTCACAAGCAATGAAGGAATTGGTGCCAAAGGCATGCTGTAATTCCTGCAGAGTAACGATACTTAAAGCTTGGATGATTGAAATGGAAGAAGAAGGTTCAATTTATAGAGTTGGGAAAGAAGAGATCAATGGTATATAAAGAATGAGAAGATCAACGGGTGAGAATAGTTGAGAAACATGCAACGAATAAGAAGAAGACATGTGTCTTGCTCTATTTCACATGAGAGGATTTGCTAAGAATAGAAGAATGAGTTAAAGCAATTAAAAAAATATAATAATCAGTTAAGTGATTTAAAACAAGAAGAAGGGATTTGCATGAGAATAAGAAGATATTTTGCTTTATTAAATATTAGGAATATTTAATTGCATGTACACAAAGATTGAATTATATTTAGAGATAACTCAATTTAGAAGAAAAAGACAACTTAAATAAATATTTGATTTATTTAAATTTAGAGAAGATATTATCGGAAGAAACAATTAAATAACTGGTATTATTTAATTTAGAAGATAAGAAAGTAAATTAAATAAATAAATTTATTTAATTGTTGTGCATGATTTTGGAAGAATAAATAAAATATTTGATTGTATTTAATTTTTGGAGATTGAGAGGATTTAAATAAATTTGATTGATTTATTCAAATTTGGAGGAATGATTTGATTTAATTAAATAATTAAGAATTATTTAATTGTTTGGAAGAATTGAATTAAATAAAGGATTTTATTTAATTGTTGGAAGAATATGAATCAAATAAATAAATTTATTTTTTTATTTATTGATAGAGGAATTAGAAGGGAATAAATATTAAGAATATTTATCTAGACTGAATCGTGTCATTTTTAGATGTATACATTTTGCCCCTCTTTGATGCAATGCAGTTTATGGCATTACTTTAAAGAATAGATAGTCTGACAATGACACATGCCCTAGTTTGCCCTTGGTATAGGTTATGACGATAGGATGCCCCCTCGGGAGATTGGACGGGAAGAAGGCAAAATGCGTGAGACGGACAATCTCATGAAGAAGATGGTGAAGAAAGAGATGAATGATACACTATGCAAGATAGAATGATAACACACACAAGCAAGTAAGCAAGTATGCATAAATGATACAAGAACAAATAAGGTATTGCCCCTTTCGAACAGTAAACCAATGATATACTGATAATGATATAAGATAGTGTTGTCATGGCGGGGAACAATATATCCCCAGAGCAACACAAAGGAAAGTGCCTAGTTTCAAGAAATGAAGCATGTCATGTAGGACGCGTGTATTGGTCTGATTTCGACAATGCTACATCCTGTATAAGACAAATGTTTGATTATAATTGATCGAGTTGGTTTACGACCAGACAACGATCAAGACCACTAATTGTGAATATATCATTTGTGAAAGATTGACTTGAATTGATTGGTATGGATTAAGGATGGACTTGCATTTTGATCACTGCTCAGATTGACTAGACAAGGATGAAAGATATGATGATAGATAGACAAATGACTCGATAGAAGAACTCACAAGCTTTACTTTGTAAATTGTTACTCTGCATTGTTTGGATCTTTTATTGCATGGGATATAGATGTATGGAAGTATAATTGATGTATGATGGATGCTTTGCTTTTGACATCTTGATGGTGCAAGTATTTTGAAGTGCTTTATTTCATCATTGGGCAATTTTTTTTCCAAATGTTGTGAGAAAATACAAGCATCTAGGTATAATTGAACCGAGATGACCTGAGTATCACTTACATGGATTTTGATTTAGCAAGTTAATACAGGTATCTAGGTATAATTGAACTGAGATGACCTAAGTATTTCTTGCGTATCAACAGTCAAGGATTGCCCTCATTCATGTTAGACCTTTGATGTCCTCGATGATGTTTCGCTGATCATGTCGTTAGACAAGGCTTCACATTACTAAAGTTTAATCCACAAACAACAAACAAAGAAAATTATAATGCCCCCATCATAATATCTCTAGCTTCTGGCATCCTTGAGTAGTATAGAAGGACATGATAGCAAAAATTAGGACTCTGTACTTTAACCATGTTTCCAATCCACAAAACATTTTTGCCTTTAGATGTGTTTGTTTATTGCCATAATTTGGGTAAAATCATTTAGAAGGCCTTAGGTGTTTGTTTGCTTTGCTTTAGATAGGTTAATGTCTTGCATCAGGATTTCTGCTTGAAAAGAGTGGGTTTTGTTTATGCTTGCTTGCCTGGTGAGAAGATTCCACAATCTTTAGTGGCGAGACGGACCCTAAGGGACTGACCTAGTGCCTCGGGGGCTCATTGCTAAAGGGCCTTGCCTACGTGACAACGCAGAGGCAACGTAATTCAGGGTAAACCCTAATGGACCTAAGACCTAGGTGGTAGAAAGTGGTGCGGACTTAGATAGATAGAAGGACTAGACATGGGATGGATGGGACTATGGGAGCCTCAGGGGTACATAAAAATATGGCCTTACCTACGTGACGACGCAGAGGCAACGTAGTTCATGGACTTGGACCATGGATACCAACAAGAGACACTATACTAGGCTGACACTATGGATAGGATATGGGATAAAACCTTGGTTGACAAGGCAACAAAGAGATAGAGTATCAAGCCATGATAGGTTATTGTTAGGTTTTTATTATGAAATAGATATGGATTGAATGGGACACGAGGAAAAATGGACACAAGGTGATTGGTTTTCCAAAGATGGAGGAAGCAGTTTATCAGAAGTAATACCTGTTTACAAGGTTTTCACCACTTGCTTTTATTTGCATGAAAGCTAGAAAGTAAACATGATGTCTGTTTGCCAGGTTTTCATCATGATACCTATCCAAGGTGCCTGTTTGCCAGGTTTTCACCAAAGGATGATTTTTTTGTACTTTTTTTGATTTTTTGATTTTTTTGTTTGTTTGTTTTTTTTCTGGATTTTTTGATTTGATTTTTTTGTATTTTTCTTATTTTTTGATTTTTTTGTATTTTTATGCCCCTCATACATTGGGGTTCTCCTAGGTATAGAATTGGCGAAGATGCTTGCTATTGATTGGGTCATCTAACAACTCACCCTTTGATGTTGCTAACTGATATACCCCCGATCCATAAGCAGCTATGATCACATAAGGCCCAAGCTAGTTGAGTTTGAACTTGCCTTTCTTTTCCTGATCCTGTTGATTGCGGGGGTTCTCCTTAAGTACTAGATCTCCAACTTTAAAGACTCTTGGGCGAACTCTGTGGTTATAGCTTCGTGACATCATTTGTTGATATGATTTGAGATGGTCAAAGGCTTTCTATCTCCTTTCCTCTAGCAACTCTAGTTCTTGCAATCTAGAAAATCTGTATTCTTGATTTGATATGAGACCTTTTAACATCACCCTAAGAGATGGTAATTTGACCTTGATGGGGAGGATAGCTTCTGAGCCATAGACAAGGGCATAAGGGGTAGCACCTGTGGGAGTGCATATACTAGTTCTGTAGGCCCACAGAGCGGGATTGAGTTGGATGTGCCAATCATGGCCAGCATCGTTGACTGTCTTCTTGAGGAATTTCAAGATGGTCTTGTTGGATGCTTCAGCTTAACTGTTGCCTTGGGGGTAATAGGGTGTGGAGAAACGGTGTCAGATTTTGAATCAGTCACAGAGTTCTTAGACATCCTGGTTCTTGAAGGGTCTTCCATTATCCGTGATAATAGATGAGGGAATTATGTATCTGCAAATGAGGTAACTCAAGACTAATGAGGAGATTTGTTTACCTATGATGGTGGTGAGGGGAATAGCTTCAATCCACTTAGTAAAGTACTCAGTGGTGGTTATGATGAATTTGTGGCCGTTGGATGAAGGTGGATGGATTTTTCCCACAAGGTCAGGTCCCCATTGGCAAAAGGGCCAAGGTGTCGTTAAAGATCTCAACTCTTGAGCTGGTGCATGTATCAAGTTCCCATGTATTTGGCACTGCTTGCACTTCTTCACAAACTGATATGAATTTGTTTCCATGTTCGGCCAGTAATAACCCAAACACATGAGTTTCTTAGCTAAGGAAGGATCGCTAAAGTGTGTTTCGCAGATCCCTTTGTGTACGTCTCGTAAGGCGGCTGGGGATTCTTCTCATTCTAAGAAACAGAGTAAAGTACCATCTAGACCACGTCAGTATAGGGTGTCAGCAATAATGGCATAGCGAGAGGTTTGGCATATAAAGGCTCATGGTTGGTTTGAAGATAAGTCAGGTGGGAGGGTGTTGTCCTTAAGGTAAGTGTAAACTTTACCATACCAAGATGAATCAGATCCAACTAAAAGGCTTATGGAATGGGTCTTAGGAAGATCATAAGCTGGTTGCTGAACTATTTCTACTAAGAACTCATACCGTGACTCATTCTCTAGTATCTCGAGAAGAGAGGCAATGGTTACCATGGCATCTGTTGCTTTGTTTTCAATCCTAGGTATCTGCTCAAAAGAGATGATCATAAAGGATTCCTTAAAGTCCTTGACCATCTTCTTGTATGGGACAAGCTTCTCATCTTTGGTTTGGTAATCATCATTGACCTGATTTATCACTAGTTGAGAATCACCATAGACATGTAGCTCTTTGATTTTCCACTATGTTGCCATTTTGAGGGCAATGACTAAGTATTCATATTTTGCTATATTGTTGGTGCATGGAAATAATAGACGGTAAGACTTCAGTATGGTGTCACCATGAGGAGTTACAAACAAGATTCCTGCCCCTGATCCATGGTTTGTGTAGGACCCATCAAAGTAAAGTTTTGAGGAATGTGTTGATATATTGAATAAGGATTCATCTAGAAACTCAAATTGCATTGATGTGGTGTCCTATAGTGGTGCATCCACTAACTGATCAGAAATGACTTGCCCTTTGATAGATTTTCTATCTACATACTCAATGTTGTATTCACTTAGGAGCATTACCCATTTGGCTAGGCAATCTGTAAGAGCTGCTTTGCTTAGTAGGTACTTCAGTGGATCTATTTTTGCAATAAGTTTGACTAGATGTGGAAGCATATAATGTTGGAGTTTTTGGGAAGCAAAAACTACCACAAGACATGATATTTCTATCTAAGAATATTGCAACTCATAGCCCACCAATGTGCAACTGATATAGTAGATGACTCTTTCTTTATTTTCATAATCTTGTTGTGCTAGAAGAGCCCTAGGAACTGTAGGTGTAGTAGATATGTATAGTATTAATGGTTTCCCTTGTATAGGAGGCATGAGAATGGGTGGATTCATAAGATACTCTTTCAGTTTGTTGAATGCCTCTTCACATTTCTCATCCCATCTGAATGGAATGTTCTTATGTAGGAGATGATTGAATGGTTGACACTTGTCTTCCAACTGTGATATGAATCTACGGATTGCTTGTAGCTTGCCTTGTAGAGATCTTAGTTGAGTAAGAGTCTTGGGTGGTGGCATATCCATAATAGCTTTGACTTTGGTGGGGTCCGCCTCTATTCCATTTGATGATACAATAAAGCCTAGGTGCTTGCCTGAGGTGACTCTGAACACACATTTCTTTGGGTTCAACCTGACTTTGAATTGCTCAAGTCTCTTAAAGACTTTCTCTAACACATCCAGGTGTGATTCTCTTGGGAGTGATTTTTCTAGGATATCATCTACATAATCTTCCATTGTTACATGCATCATATCATGAAATATAGTGGTCATAGCACGTTGATATGTGGCTCCTGCATTCTTTAGCCCAAATGGCATGAAATTCTAGTAGAAAGTACCCCATGGACAAGTAAAAGCTGTCTTATGCCAGTCTTCTGGTGCTAGCCTGATCTTATTGTATCCTAAGAAGCCATCCATGAGACATAACATAGTATGCCCTGCTATTAAGTCGACTATGATATCTATATTTGGCAATGGAAAATCATCCTTGTGGCAAGCTTTGTTTAGATCTCTAAAGTCATTGCATAGTCTGACTTGGCCATCAGGTTTGGACACTAGTACTATGTTGGAGACCCATTCCAGATAGTCTATAGCTCTGATGAATCCTACATCTAGTAATTTCTTGAGTTCTTTTACAAGCAGTGCTATGTGCGGATGCATCTTTCTAAGCTTCTATTTCATTGGTTTCACTCCTGGATCTAATGGAAGATGATGTAGAATCAAATCTGGATCTAACCCTAGCATATTTGCATATGACCAAGCAAAATTGACTTGTTTTCTCTTTAAGAATGGTACAAACTTAGTCTTATTTGGTGGGGTTAGAGACTTAGCAGTGAATGATCTTAGGCTATTCCTTTGTTCGAATGTTAACACATTCTGTTGGTTCCACAACAATCTGAGACTTCTCCCGGTGCATGTCATTGGGGAGAGTATCAAGCCTTCCATCGTCAAGTACCACAGTTGGGTTTTCACCTTCAGATATGTTCTTTCTTTTTACTGTTTTGGGATTTGACACTGCCGTAGAGCGGTTTTCACCCTCAGATCCAGTTTTTATTTTGATATTTTTGTGACTGGAAGGCTTGGCACCCTCTCTGAAATAAGCAACGCTACTAAGTTCAATAGAGAAACTAGATTTATGACCCCCTTTGGGTAGGTGGTCCCTAAGTTCCATGTAGTCAATATAGGCATCATCGTTTTGGAACATATCTAGTTGCAGGGTTCCTCGTAGATCCCAGTCAATAAGCTCAGGATGCACAAGAGGGAAGGAGTCGAAGGATAGATCTGATTCATTGATAGTTTGAATGGATTTACTAGGAGTATTGGTAGGGGGAGTGTTTGAGATGGTACTTTCCTCCAAGTTGTTTATTGCGATAGAACTCAAACCTTCCTCGAAAGTCATATTCTCAGATATAGGCAAATCAGACTCTAGTGGCCTATGCAGTAGAGTTTGTCCCTCATGATAGGGGCTATAAGTTTGAATGGTATCAACCTCTTTGTCATCGTAGGAATGCTTTGTCAGCTCATCCCACTCATATTCACTGGAATCTATGTCACTGTCCTCTTGAAGTGTATGGATCATTTCCACTAGACAAGTGTTTTCTTTAGCTTTGCCCTTATCCTTATATCCTAGACCTTTTGTATTTTTTGCCGATGAGGATGAAGAAGGTTGAATGGGTTCTATGATTCCTTCTCTTCTTAGGCCAATGGGGCCTTTTCCTTCATAACCCATTCTATGCAGGATAGATTTACCTCACCCATAGATTTTTGTTAGGAGCCTAGGTGGTTCTTGTTGTATGTTCTCTTCTTCTTCGGTATAAAGCCATTGTAGGATATCTCTTTCTTTTGTCTCATCTGATAAGGTCCCCCATTTTACAAAGGGAGCTGTGGGAGGTATAGGAGGAGTAGATGGCTTTGGAAAATGCTTGGGGCAACCAAAGGATCTAGAAGATAAAGGCATCTTGGCTAGATTGAGGCTGTGCTCAATGGAGTATTCCCCAACTCCTTTTTATTTGATGGTAATTTTCTGCTCTTTAGGCCTTGATGAGGAAGCTTTAGAGGTAAAGTCATGCTATGGGGTAGGGGATGTAGATGCTCTATTGTTTGTTATGATGTAATCAAGTTTTGAAAGGATAGAGTTGTAATGCTGAAAGGGGTCAGGGTTGCCTTGGATGGTGATTTGCTTGCCATTATGCAAGAATTTTATGCATTGGTGATAGGTAGAGGGGACAACTTTCATGGCATGAATCCATGGTCTACCTAGGAGAATATTGTAGGTGAGCTCCCTATCTAGGACTTGGCACACAACATCTTTTATTATTGGTCCCACTTGTATGGGTAGGACTACTGTTCCCTTTGTAGTTCTCTCCTCTTCATCGTAGGCTTTGATAGTAATCTTCTTCCTTGGATCAACTGCATTATCAGAGAATCACAATGTAAGGACTAGCTTTAACGTACAAATATTTAAATTGGCTTCCCCATCAATGAGAACCCTCTTGATGCAGTGCTTGTGGATGAAGGCGATGATATGTAGAGGGGTGTTATGAGGTTGTGACACTGAGAGATCATCTTGTTCGATAAATGATATGGTACTTGAGGATGTTAGATTACCTACCATGGCCTGAAACTTCTCTTGGGCCAAGTTAGTGGGGACAGTGGTTTCCACTAAGGCTTTATTGAGAATCTCCTTATGGGAAGGAGATAGATGCAACAATTCTAAGATAGAAATGTGGGCTGGAGTCTTCTGTAGTTGGTCTATGACACAATACTGATGGGGTTGGATTGAGAAGGTGACAACCTCAGAGGGATGGTATTCAACGTGACTTTACCACTGTGGGTAATGATACTGCAACCATTTTGGTTAGGCTCTGATTGTTGATTGGGTGTGACCACATTGATTTGTGGGACATGCTCTGATATGCAATTGATGGTATAGTCAAATGGCACACTTGCGTAGTTGGCATTACTATTCCTACTATTCTAATTTTGCCTATTGTGGTTGTTGTTGTTGTTGCTGTTGTTGTTATTATTGTTGTTGTTATTGTTGTTGTATGGCTTGTCATGATTGAAAAGTGGATCCCTGTAAGCCACATGTGTCTCATTGGAGGTATGCTGTTGGGTTCCTCCTTGATTTTGATCAAGCACATCTTGAATAACATGTTTTAGATGGATAAAATTGTTGGTTGTATGTCCTCTTCCTCTATGATACAATACTCAGTGTCTTTCCAATAGTGAGGTTTAATTTGAGGCTCATAGTCACTTGTTGGTGGTAGAGAGATTTCATTGTTAGCTAGTAGCTTCCTTAATGCAGATTCTTGGGACTCACCCAGCGGTGTAAACTTTCACCTTGGATTTGCGTTGAACCATGCTCTTGGATCTCGAGAGAATGTTTTGTTGGGTGTAACATTTCTTGCCTCTCCTTTGAGAGTAAGTATTGGTTGTTGCTTGGGAGCCGCCACCTTGGTGTCAATTACTCCATTGTTGATGACATTTTTATTCTTAGTCCAAAACCTTGATTTGTCAGTTGTGTAGTTGGAGGTAGGTGTGTCCTTGTATAACTTGATTTTCCCCTTAGCGATCATAGCTTTTTTGATGAACAATCCCATTTCAATGACTTTTGAAAATGGAGTAGGGCATTGTATTTGTATTTGATAGCTAAGATCGGAGTTGAGGTTATGGACAAACATCTCCATTAATTACTTCTCTGGTACATCATACGAGCACTTGCTTGCTAGTTGTCTCCATTTTTGTAAAAACATGGTGAATGATTCACCACTATTTTGTTTGGTATTGTATAAATCTAGCATAGAGACTTTGTGTTCAATATTGTACAAGAAGTGCATGATGAATTTGTTGACTAACTCATCGAAACATTTGATGCCCTATGGAAGTCATGAGAACCACTCCATGGCTTGACTACCTAGTGATATAGGGAATAGTCTCATTAAGTAAGTCTCATTGTGAGCCACTTCCATGCATGCTGCATTGAATTCCCTAATGTGATCTCTAGGGTCCCCTTTCTCTTTGTATTTGTCAAATTTAGGAACTTCGAATCAAAAGGGAAATGGTGTCATGTTCAAACTTTTATCAAAGGAGTATCATGCAATATCTTCCAAGGAGTAGGTTTTAGTGTTTGTACCCATCTTGAGATCTGACATTTGTTGCTTTAGACCCTCGAGTTGTTTCCTCATTTCTTCCATGGGAGCACTTGGGTCTATGGCTTTCTTTCCTTTTTCATTATTATCCTCCATGTTTGGGTCTATGACTTTCTTTCCCCTTTCTTCATGATTATTCTCCACATTTTCTTGGATTGTGCTTATATCAAAATCTGCTGGGAGTTTAATTCCAAGATTTGCAAGATGATAAAAATACTTGTGAGGGTCATCATGGAGCACTTTCTCTAGTAAGTGTTGGAATTTCTGATCTTGGATGCTTCCTTGATACTCTTCGTTAGAGATTTCCTCATCACTATCATGAGGTGTGATGATGTGGTTAGATGATTCAGCCATTTTAAGTTGCTTTTTGTATTGAGATCTAGTAAGAACCATGCAAGGTGACGAGGGATGAGGTGGAATGAAACTAGAGATTTGGGCAAGGTGCTGATGGAGACTACTGAGAATAGGATACTTATGACAAGACCCAGAGAAGGGACTTTCTCGATCAATGATTCCAAGTAAGATAGCTGATACAAGACGGTAGGCACTAGTAAGGGTACTCGATACTTGTCTTACTATGTAGGGACTAGTCATGCATCAAGACCACTAGAAAAGTTCTATGACCTACTAGGGTTACTTGAATCCAAAGTGATACAAAAAAGGGGGCCTATGCTAACCTGATATGGATACTTTGACCTTGGACTAGGAAGACCTGATAGAAGGTAAATGAGATGACCAATGAAAGAGAGACTTTGACGCGAAATGGATGAAAAAATGATTGCAAGGTAAGACCTGATCTCAGACTTTGGAACTAGACTGAAATGGGTACCTAGAACTGGTAAAATTTTTCTCTCAAAAATTGTGTAAGTGCTCACTGTCATGCATGCGCCAAAACAGATGCACTGTAGAAATTGATAAATGCGCTAAGGGTCGAAACAAATGCGCTACACTGGTAAAAAGTATATGTGCTATAACAAATAGTAAAAGTGTTGTAAGTCACAACAAATGTGTCGCAGGTCGGCACAAATGTGCAGCAACAGAGGACGGATGCACTGCTCTGGTTTTCTCAAATTTTTTGCAATTTTTTTTGGAAATTTTCTGATGTTTTTGGTACTTTGGTTGCAAGAAGGTCTTTTTGGTCTGATTTTTTGAAATTATGGCAAGAAGACACAGCAAACACAAAGAATATTTTTATGGTTTTTTATTTTTTTTGTGATTTTTTTTGACACTTTTTGGACTAAAAGGAAAAAAACAAGTACAATCCTAGGCTTCAAATGGATTACAAGGGTTTTTGGCCACTAGAACAAAGGTGTTTAATGAAGGCAAATTTGAGTGGTTATACATGCGGCAGCACTACTCTCTATTATGGAGTCTCCTAGCCTGCAAGGGTTGCACCTTGGAGGGTTTTGGGGGAGGTTGGTTGTCAATATAACACAACTTCACTCATTGTTTGAAGCTTTCACTCCAAACATAATTTATTTACAGTGTCTTGGAAGGGCTTGGCCTCTAGCTTGTTACCACTTAGGGTCATTCCTATTTGGATGAACGGTATCCAAGAGCAGGCCCCTCTAAAGGAAAAACACATGCAAAAATGATATGTCTTGCATTTTGGTCACCTAAGATAGGGGAGAGCATAGGCCTGGTATTATTCCCAAAACATAGAATACAATAGTTCTTTTCCCCTAGTTAAAATGAGAAAGACTAGATGAGCTATCTACTTGGGCAAGCACATAACTTTGAAGTGATAGCAAGATAGAAATGGTCCAATTTTAACCAAGATAGCAATGATGAGTTCAGTTTTATCCATGTAGCATGAATTCTTAACTTTGAAGTGATGGTCAATTGAGATAGCAGTGGTTTAGTTTTACCCATATAGCAATGATGAGTTCAATTTTATCTATAGCATGAGTTGTTAACTTTGAAGTAATGGTCAATCAAGATAGCAATGGTTTAGTTTTACTCAGATAGCAATGATGAGTTCAATTTCATCCAGATAGCAATGAGTTGTTAAATTTGAAAAGATAGCAATAGCAATGATTCAAATACCACTTTCCTAGTTAAAACTATGTGAGATTTGCATGAGCATCCATTTTACTTTCCCATTAGAAATTGAAGTGTGAGCTAACAAATGCAACTATATGAATATAAACCAGTACCTAGCCTGCAAAACAAATCAAAAGAGTTCCTGCAAAAGATGTCAGCATTACCGAAAACATCAAGGAAAACCCTAAAAACCATTGCCTAAAATAGATGCACCGCTTCAGAGTCTGAATGCGCAGAAACATATAATAGAAGCGTCATATTACATATGCGCTAAGACAAAGGTTAAAAGCACTGGACAATAGAGTATATGCGCTGATCTGATGTATGCACTGTCTCATATGGTAAATGTGCTAAAATAGTGTCTATATGCGCTACAAGAATGTATGTGTCGTGACAGGGAACAAATGTGTTAGAACAGAGACTGTATGCGCTGTGACAAGTAACAGATGCACTGTTTCCTCCTGTGTACAGCTTTCTAAAACACAAAAACTTAGTTTTTGGGTTAAATTTGGGGCTAGGCCCCATGGTGGGCACCAAAAATGTTAAGGGAAAATTGGATTCAAATGAATAATCAATAATATCAAATATCAAGATACCCAAAACTCAATGGAATGGTGAACAAAAGAGATTAAAATAAGCAATGAACAACAACAAAGCAAACCTCCTTATTTTGAAGCTTCCATTGATTGCCTATCACAATCAATCTTGCATGTATGAATAAGGCCCTCAGAGAGTGCACTTCCTTGCTATGCTTCAAGAATGTCAATTGGGAATGGTAGTGATAGTTTATTGCAATGAAGAGAAGCTTCACAACAATGGTAGTGCATAGTAATGAATGTGATCACAAGCAATGAATGAATTGGTGCCAAAAACGCGCTGTAATTCCTGCAGAGTAATGATACTTAAAGCTTGGATGATTGAAACGGAAGAAGAAGGTTCAATTTATAGACTTGGGAAAGAAGAGATCAATGGTTGAGAACAGTTGATGAACGTGCAATGAATAAGAAGAAGACATGTGTCTTGCTCTATTTCACATGAGAGGATTTGCTAAGAATAGAAGAATGAGTTAAAGCAATTAAAAGAATATAATAATTAATTAAGTGATTTAAAACAAAAAGAAGGGTTTTGCATGAGAATAAGAAGATATTTTGCTTTATTAAATATTAGGAATATTTAATTGCATGTGCACAAAGATTGAATTATATTTAGAGATAACCCAATTTAGAAGAAAAAGAGAACTTAAATAAATATTTGATTTATTTAAATTTAGAGAAGATATTATCGGAAGAAACAATTAAATAATTGGTATTATTTAATTTAGAAGATAAGAAAGCAAATTAAATAAATAAATTTATTTAATTGTTGTGCATGATTTTGGAAGAATAAATAAAATATTTGATTGTATTTTATTTTTTGAGATTAAGAGGATTTAAATAAATTTGATTGATTTATTCAAATTTGGAAGAATGATTTGATTTAATTAAATAATTAAGAATTATTTAATTGTTTGGAAGAATTGAATTAAATAAAGGATTTTATTTAATTGTTGGAAGAATATGAATCAAATAAATAAATTTATTTATTTATTTATTGATAGAGGATTTAGAAGGGAATAAATACTAAGAATATTTATCTAGACCAAATCGTGTCATTTTTAGGCGTATACAAGGTGAACCTATCAAACTGAATGTAGAAACTCCCAAACTCCATGACCAAGGAAGTGGCCTCAGGAGAAATTCTCAACTTAGGGTTACCACCTAATTTTCTCACCACAAGCATTAGAAATGCATCATTTATATGGCGGTAATCCTTCATTCCAACATTCTTAGTGAGCTGAGGAAAATAAGTGTACACTGGTGTGCTTGGAGTTAAAGATCCATGTGGCCTCAATCCGGGGCAAACAACCTCTTGGCTGGCTAAAATGTATATCAAATATGAACACATATGAAAAGTGACAGTCTCTTGAAACTTGACCAGTTGCTCATTCAAATGATAGCTAATGATTTCAGCCCAATTTATGAATTTATTCTCACTACATATTAATAGAATGAAATGACACATACAACCCTCAAAAGAATCTGTGTTTTCACTTCCAACTACATGATGCAGCAAAGTAATGATATCTAAAATTTCATCTTTAAAATGGGCTCTCCTTAGGTTCGGGGGTAATTGAGACTTACCTCTTTTTTTAGATTTTAACTAGTTCTGTGCTATAGAATTCTTTCACTAATCTTCATTAGTTCAAAAAAATTCCATCCCAATGTCAACAGACATGTCTCAAATTCCTGCTTCTCTGGAATCCTTAATGCACGAGAAATAGACCTGGAGTCAATCCTTGCTACCACTGACCCGTCTTTTGCTCTAATTTCTAGTGCTTCAGGAACGTATCTCCTCGAACAAGCCATGACCAAGTCCATGCTCTATACAGAGATGGGAAAATATTTGGCATGCACTCAACCACTCTGCAATATCTTTTCTGCAAAAGGTGATTTACCCTCCTGCTACAAATGGGACCAAAAATCTTCTAAATTGATATGGCCGAGTTTAGTATCACTTACACCAGACCAACCACTTTCAATACCAGAATTGTGAGGAGCTCCTTGGTATTTTAATTTCATCACTGCTACCGGATGCATAGAGAAAAATGGCTAAGTACTGAAAAAGCAACAACACAGAATAGGAGTATTGGCAACTACATAACTTAGAGAGAAATCTGCCACTGAGAACAAATATGTACACCGGAGATATGCCATGATGTGTTTTAAATGCTGAATTGACATGGCATTAAATTTGTGCCTTGAGAAAATAACTTTGAGATTTCCTTGCCCTCTGAAAATCCTGAAAAGACATTCACTGCATGTGTCGTACACATCATTAAATGATCATTATTTGCCTTGAAAATTGGTCCACAACTTCCTTGTCACAAAGTCACTAGGATTTAGAACCTTAGAACCTCAAGTCAGGGGTTTTGAAGTTTTGAAAACCTCTGACTTGGCGACTACAAAGACTAACAAACGAGAGTTGAAAAGACTTAACAAAGTGGCACATAGTCAAGAAGTCGGTGGGTTCAATAACTTCAGAACCATGCGACAGGGTTAGGAATTTTAGAGAACTAGCGACTAGGTTAGAAAAATTTAAGTGCATGCGACTCTTAAGGATTTTCAAAGGTAACAAAGGCAAAAACAAAACCCTTAGGACTCAGGCAAATAATTGATGGACCATGAGAATGGATAGCAAAATATGCAAGACCTAGAAATGAATAAAGGGGTAACAAAGAGGAAGGAAAACACTTAGGGTTTTAAGGGTTTGGACTATTTGGCTTGGAAGCTAAATAGGCCAACAAGCCTTCATCCCTAGAATCCATCTTTCTTGTACTTTTGCACTTTCTGTATATTTAACCTGCAATTACAAACATACATAATTTAACCATGTGTATTTAATCTTTTAATTTCAACCTTTACCTGTATAGAGAATCATGCTTTTATAATTTGTCTTGTATAGAGTCAAGTTTCTCTAGAATGTTAGCTCAAATATTCTAATATTTAACACTACAAATGCATTTATCCTTTAAAGCGTAAAAATATCCACAGGAATATTTACTCTTTCCTACAAACTTGCCCTTTATAGGTAAAAATATGTTCTTTCGAACTATGGCTATAAGCCTCTTTTATCTCTATCGGCAAAAGTTGAAGATTCTGAACTATTGCCTTTTTATCGATAAAAGTTCAATCTTCTGAACTTCACCTTCTTCTCAGTTATCAACAAATTCTAACTTTTCAAAACAATCACTACTATTGGCAATTTTAAGCTTTTACGAATTTTACCTTTGTTATCGCTATTTGCCCTTGTTGATAATTTGAAACAAACTGATGAATTTTTATCATTATCAGCAAATATGGTGACTGATGTACTTTCTCTACTTATCAGCGATTTTCAATAATCTTAAACTATCACTTTTTCCTTGCTTTTTGTTTTGTCAGTGATTTTCAATAGTCCTGAACTTTACCTTCATCAACAAAAGTTAAGGATTATGAACTTCCTCTTCTTTGTTGACAGAAGCTCAACTTTCTAAACTTTACCCCCTTATTGATCTATCGGCAAAAGTGTAAAAGTATGAACTATTCCATTTTGTTAGCAAAATTATGAATTTCCTAACTTTGTTTTATCGATGATTATTGACAATTACAAATTTTGCTGCTTTGTCGGTAAAAATTCAAAACTTCAAACTTAGCTTTCTTAGCTAGCTATCGGCAAATGTTACGGATAAAGAACTATGACTTGACCTAGGCTTATCGGCAACTCTATCAAACCACAAACTTCAGGTTGTCATAGGTCTATTGTCAAATCGACTCAAATGCTAACTTTACAACCAGTTTGGAAACCCTAAGTTTCCCCAATGGAACTTTTCCTAACATCTCTATACCTTAACCATTTTCTAAAACTTCAATTTCAAAACATGTTATCTACAAAAGTTTACACTTACAAACTTTGTGTTTCCTCTTTTCTTTTACCCAGTCGACAAATATACAAAATCTCGAACCAACCAAACTCTCAAACATTTCTTTTAGCAGCGAAGTTTGACATCTACGAACCAAAAGACTTTGCCTGCAAAAGTATAAAATTCAAAACCTTGCCTTCATTTATTGGCAAATGTTCATTTTTATGAACTTTGTCTTTCCTCTTGGATAAGGCTCAATCCTTTGCCTGTTATCAACAAATCAAAAGATTTCGAAACTAGTGAACTACTTCTAAAATCTTAAGTTTCCCTGATGGGGATTTTCTGAATCAAAAACTTTGCAAATTCTCATTTGACTTTAACGAATTCCTTTAGTCAACAAAAGTTATGAAATCCAAAATTAGCATTTTGACTCTTTTATCACCCTTTTGGCGTCCATCGTAAAATCAAGGAAAAAAATAACATTCTAACTACATTGAAAAACTCAAGTTCTTCTGATGGTAAATTTCCTGATAAGGCTTTTGCCTTAACCATTTTCTAACATTTTGACTTCAAAACACTTAGGTGACAAACGTTTGCAACATGCAAACCAAGACGTTGACCTTTTCCTCCTTTATCGCTCTATCAGGAAATCAAAGAATATCTGAGCCCGCTAACCTCTAAAACACTTAGTCTTTCCTCAATTGGCAATGTTGGGAACATACAAACCAAGAGAACTAGAGTATTTTACTCTCCCTATCGCTTAGTCAGGAAATTGGTGAAATTCCAAACCCGCTAACCAACAAAAATATGTTATGTTCTGTTCTCTAGGATTTTTTTGATAACACTAGATTTATCTTATTTGACCAAGCATAACTTCATCATTTCAAGGAATTTCAACATAGTTCAAAAGGCAAAGTTACTCAGAATTCAATTCTCTATCTAATAGTAACCTTTGTTAGACATTTTACTAAACTTGACCTTTGACTATGGATCAGGACCTGATATTTAACCATACTGCCCAAAGTGAGAAAACACATGAGCAAAGCAAAAAGTTGGGTCCCTATTTTTCTAGGGAAAAATGAGGCATGTTGTGAGACCCCACAAGAGCTTCCCACCAAATAAAACAACCAAATTTCAACACAATTTAGGAAATAAAGGAAAATTTAAACATAAAATTCCCACTTTCAAAATTCATGTATATTTGGATTAGTTCCAAAAGAGATCATGTTCATCAATGAAACTAGACTATGAGGAGGAATGCAAGTGTGTTCTTTGATTCATTTCCTTCCTACTAGATAAGATGAAAAAAATAGTAATTAGAATTAAGCTACATAGTTGGATTTAAACTTTTAAGCCAATCCTAGATAGAGCCTTGCTACCAGTAAGGCATCCATAGCCCCGGTAAGGTTATTACCTATAATTCCCTCAAATAGAGCCCCACTGCCAGTCAGGCATCTATAGCCTTGGTAGGGTTATCTAGATGACCTTAAGAGAATAATTTCTCTTTCTGTTGATTTTCAACAATTTATGTATAAAATATATCATTTCAGCTCATTGTTTGCAATGTAATGGGATCTGTTGCTAGGCTGGGAATTATAGTGGTAGCAAAGGCAAACCTTTAGATTTTCACCTAATGTAGACACTAACATTTTCAAATAGTCCTAGGGATTTTAAGCATATTTGTTTGATGATTCTTTGGATAAAATTTGTTTCGATTGATAAAAACGATTTCATAGAATTATCAATATACCCAGAACCTATAAAAGTCACAACCTATGGAAAGATTTGAAGTTTCATCTTAAATTTCAAAAAATTTGAAGCTTTCTAAAATGAAAGATGTCTAGGATTATGCCTAACCAAAACAGGGACTGAACAAACAAGCAACCAATGCAACCAAGCAAAAACACACAAAGTAGACAAAACACTGTACAAACAACTATACATATATACAAGTTTCTTACTTTACCTAAATCAGGCCTAGAAATAGTGTTGTAGGAATTGTCCATTGACAGGCAATGGAACATCTTCCCCAGTCAAGGTTTTCAGTCTGTATGTACTATCTCTTAATATTTATCCTATCTAAAAGGGACCACTCCATAGTTTATTAAATTTCTCATGGTCTCCTTTCTTCTTATGGACTTTGTCCCAAGATAAAATGAGATCTTATATCCTAAATTCTTTGATTTTGGCTCTCTTGTCAAGCCAACGCTTGACAATAGCTTGATGTTTAAAGAAGTGATCAATTGCTTTATACATCTTCTCTTCTAAATGTAACAACTATAGTAAATGAACTTCCTTTCTATCCGTCAGTCCTAAGTATTCCTGAATGAATTGTAAGGTGGGGATTTTCAAATTAAGTGGAAAATTGGATCTACCCCATAAACTAGCTGGTTTGGAGATTTCCCTATGGCTGACTTGACCTTGTTCTATCTACCTACAAGGCATATTTTAGCAAGGTGTTCCTTTCCCTAGGATTCTTCTCTACTAGTTTCTTAATGATGTTTTAAAAAAAATTATTCATAGACTCTGCTAGACCATTCCCTTGAGGATAATAATTAGATAAAAATTTTAGTGTTATACCATATTCAAAATCCTAATTAAAAAACTTTAATGATGAAAATGTAGGACCATTATCACATACCAGGACATAAGGAACTCTAAACCTAGTGATAATATTGTTTTTAAGGAGCCTGATTACATCATCAGATGTACATGTCTTGCTACTCATGGCTTCTATCCACCTGGTACAATAATTAGTAACAGTCAAAAGAAACCTGTGTCTAGTAGATGATGGAGTATTAATGGCCATGTCATACTATGTGATTGGGTGCATCTCCATTACTGGTTGTAGGGGTTGAGCTGCATATTTCTCTCTATTTCTAGTTGTCTGACAAGCATGGCAATACTTGATATGTTCAGTTGTATCCTTTAAGATTGTTGGCCAATAATACCCAACTCTAAGGATTGTATGAGTTGTAGCTAAATGGGACCCATGAGCAGTGCCAAACTTATCATGTAATTCTTGCAGAACTTTGGTTGCTTCCTACTTATCCAAACACTTAAGATATATCCCCTCATGGTTCCTCTTGAATAAAACTCCCCATTTTATCATATAATTCTAACCTTTAATCCTGAGGGCTCATCTCTGGGATGATTTCATATCTGTTAGGCATCTGCATTTGATTAAAATGTGCCTGATATCTAGGTACCAGTCATCTTGGTGACTCAAATCTACTATATATTGTTGACTGTTTAGATTAGGATTAGTTTCTATAATCATTTACATTAGGGCTTGTCTCTTTACAAGCTTCATGGGAGTAATTTCCATGTTATATTCTTGTAGAACTATGATCCATTTAGCTCTCTTTTCCCAAGGTTCACTCTGCATTAACAACATTTTGACTACTGAGTCTGGGACAACAATTACCCTGCTCTAGATTGGTGGCTCATGATTTCCAGTCAGTAATCATTCTATGGAATAAATTTGGAAAAAGAATATTATTATCATCTTTGACTCAACATCCTTCCAATTGACAGACAACATATTTGTTGGCATCTTCCATTTCTAGTTCACACCTCCTTTGTTTGGCTGTAATTTCATCTAGTTTAGCCTTCCTCCCCAGAATCTATATTTCTTCTTCTTTTGCACTTTTTGCATGTTTAACCTGCAATTACAAACATACATAATTTAATAATGTGTATTTACTATTTTGAATTTCAACCTTTACCTGTGCAGAGAATCATGATTTTACAAATTGTCTTGTACAATGTCGAGTTTCCCTGCAATGTTAGAGCTCAATATTCTAATATTTAACACAACAGATGCATTTATCCTTTAAAGCATAAAAGTGTCAACAGGGATATTTACTCTTTTCCATAGATGTGCCCTTTATCGGTAAAAATATGTTCTTTTGAACTATGGCTATAAGCCTCTTTTATCTCTATCGACAAAAGTTGAAGATTCCAAACTATTACCTTTTTATTGGCAAAAGTTAAATCTTCCAAACTTTGCCTTCTTCTCAGTTATCAATGAATTATAACTTTTCAAAACCATCTCTACTATAGGAAATTTTAAGCTTTTACAAACTTTACCTTTGTTATTGCTATTTGCCCTTGTTGGCAATTTGAAACAATCCCTAACTTTGCCTCTTCTATCATTATCAACAAATGTAGCGAATGACAAACTTTCTCTACTTGTCAGCAATTTTCAATAATCCTAAACTATTGCTTTTTCCTCGCTTTTGGGTTTGTCAATGATTTTCAATAATCTCAAACTTTACCTTTGTCGGCGAAAGTCAAGGATTACAAACTTCCTCTTCTTTGTCAGCAGAAACTCAACTTTCTGAACTCTGCCACCTTATCACTCTATCAACAAAACTGTAAAAATATGAACTATGCCCTTTTGTTGGAAAAGTTATGAAGTTCCTAACTTTGCTTTATCGGTGATTATTGACAATTACAAACTTTTTTGCTTTGTCGGCAAAAGTTCAAAACTTTGAACTTATTGTTCTTAGCTAGTTATTAGTAAATGTTATAGATTAAGAACTATGACTAGACCTAGGCTTATTGGCAACTCTATCAAACCATGAACCTCAGGTTGTCTTATCTCTATCAATGAATTGACTCAAATGCTAACTTTACAACCAGTTCATAAACCCTAAGTTTCCCTGATGGCACTATTCCTGACATCTCTGTACCTTAACCATTTTCTAACACTTCAGTTTCAAACATGTTAACAGCAAAAGTTTACACTTGCAAACTTTGTCTTTCCTCTTTTCTTTTACCCAGTCAGTAAATATGCAAAATCTCAAACCAACCAAACTCTCAAACATTTCTTTTACTGGTGAAGTTTGACATCTACAAACCAAAAGACTTTGTCAGAAAAAGTATAAAATTCAGAACCTTTCCTTCATTTATTGGCAAAAGTTCATTTTTATGAACTTTGCCTTTCCTCTTGGAAAGGGCTTGATCCTTGCCTTGTTATCGGAAAATCAAAAGATTTTGAAACTTGCGAACTACTTCTAAAACCCTATGTTTCCCTAATGGGGATTTTCATGATAAAAACTTAGTGAATTCTCATTTGACTTTAACAAATTCCTTTAGTCGGCAAAAGTTACCAAATCTAAACTTAGCCTTTTTACTCTTTTATCACCCTTTTGCTATCCATCGACAAATTAAGGAAAAAACTAACCTTTGAACTACTTTAGAAAACTCAAGTTCTTTCGATGGGAAATTTCCCAATAAGGATTTTGCCTTATACATTTTCTAACATTTTGAGTTCAAAACACTTAGGCAGCAAACATTTACAACATGCAAACCAAGATGTTGACCTTTCCCTCCTTTATCGCTCTGTCACAAAATCGAAGAATATCTGAACCCGCTAACCTCTAAAACACTTAGTCTTTCCTCTATTGGCAATGTTGGGAACATATGAACCAAGAGACCTAGAGTATTTTACTCTCCCTATTAGTTAGTTAGGAAATCAGCAAAATGCCAAACCTACTAACCATTGAAAATATGTTAAGTTTTGTTCTCTAGGATTTTTCTGATAACACTAGATTTATTCCATTTTGACCAAGGCAAAAACATAAAAACCAAAAACTTTGACCAAGCATAAATTCTTTATTTCAAGGAATTTCAACAAGGTTCAAAAGGTAAAGTTTCTCAGAATTCAATTCTCTATCCAATAGTACCTTTGTTAGGCATTTTACATAAACTAGCCTTTTAGTATGGATTAGGACCCGACAGTTTACCATACCACCCAAAGAGAGAAAATACACGAGCAAAGCAAAAATTTAGATCCCTGTTTTGCTAGGGAAAATGGGGTGTGTTGTGAGACCTCACAACAATGATCTTCTGACAAATTAAGTCCCTTCATGCATTTCCCTTGGATGTAGCCTATGTTTTGCTTATGTCTCTTCTGCAGTTTTAAAACCCTATGAAAATTTAATTTCTATTTGTGATTTGATACACGAACCTTTATGTGCCTAGCTATGACAATAATTTATTCCAAATACTTAAGGAACAACTTCATCCTTACTATATTTAACACCTTTTAATGATTTTTGGCAGTTGACCTCAGTGACTTCCTGACAAACCCTTGGTGGTAGCCATTTTTTTTCTTCTCTCCTGCAACTTAGTCGATATACCAAACTTCAACATCACCAGCACTCCAGATCAGCCTCCCATTTTTTATTTCCATTGATTTTTCCAAGAAATTTCAATGATGATCTTATGTCCCCTAGCACTTCTTGTTCGAACAACATCTTGGATAGGTTGCAAACAACTTAACATTTAGATTTGTGGCTTGAATCTTTCTATAGTTTTTTTTATTGATTCAAATCTCCTTGAAATGTTGTGGTGACTTGATTCATCTCCACAATCTCTATGAACACAAATAGCCTGCTACAAATACACAACTTGATGCTCTTCACACATAGTCAAGCTTGTAAACCCTAACCTGAACCAACAAACACAATAACACATCCTGATAACCCTAGCACAACTCTCTCACGATCATCTTGTTCTGATACCACTATGATGGTGGTGGACATCAAATACACAAGACATTATACACAAACACAGAAACAATACAAGGCATTTAACCATCAACTATGTTGTTGCACCTCATTCACTGAATCAAAACATGATTACAAATCAGTACAGCAAATGTTGTTACATTCAACACTTAGACAATTGATGCCCATGCTTACTTGAATTAATTACATCATGCCTCTTTTGTTGAAATCTATCATATATGCCTTGCCTTTCTAGGCTCTTCTAGACTTCATCTAGAAACTCTATTTTCTAGATTATTTCTCACCTGGAACCTTCTTTGACCTATCTAGAATCCTTTAGGAACTTGCTAGTTTCCTGTTTTGTCTTTTTTCCTTTTTGTCCTTTCATCATTATCATTGGTGGGCTAAGTTACTTACTCCAACAATAGAGACACTCCAACTAGGGAAAAACTTGGAGACCAAAATAATAGCAGTGCAAGAAAATTTTGGGATGGATACCTTGCCGATGGAAAATGAGTCTAGAGAAATGCAAGAAGACATTAAAGAAGATGGTCAATTTCCCAAACAATGAGACTTGGAGAAGTGCATATGATAGGAATGACCTCTAGGCAGAGGAGGCCATGGATAGGGAGGAAATACAGAATTCTTTACTAGAGGAAATCCTTCTGAAGGTTGAGAATGATTTGTGTGATGAAATAGCCAAATAAGTTCTACAGGGAGACATGGAGGATAGGGTGATAGAATATCTTGCCATATCTCAATCCAAACTAGAGGAAAAGGCCAAGATGTACACTCCAATAGAAGGCAAAAAGACACCAAAAAGTTAAAGAAAACTAAAGAAGAAATTGCTGCCACGTGATCCAATCTACCTTAGAGAGATCTCTTAGAAAGAGAAGAGTGGAATGCTCTCCTTGGAAACAATGAAGGTCCTCACTTGGAATGTTACTTGTGCATCAATGCCTCTAACAAAAGACACCTAATTAGGTGTCAGATAGAGGATTCAAAGGTTGATTTGGTTCTAATGCAAGAAACTAAGTTATCTAAGGGTGTAGGAGATCTTTACTTTCAAAGCTAGTCACATTAGGAAAATGCATCCATGGAAGCTTGTGGTGCCTCTGTGGGCCTTGTGATCCTATGGAAGAAAAAATTACCATCCGTGGAGATCATCAGCCAAGGGAAAAACTAGATACTAGGAAAATTCCCCAAATGCTATGATGGCTTGGATGTATGGATTATAATCCATTAATGGTATGATAAGAACAATCAAAAAAATAATTTATGGTAGCTTATCACTTCCATTGTATCATGTCTAAAAGAAGAAAGAATTTTTGTTCGGGGTGATTTCAATGCAATTGTAGATGAAAAATAAAAATTAGGAGGTACACTCACTTCTATTAGAGAGATGGAAGATTTTAAAGACTTCATCCTCTCCAATGACTTTTATGATTACATACCAAATAATGATAAATATACTTGGAGCAATAGAAGAAAAGAAGCCAACTTCATTGCAGAATGCCTTGACAAATTCTTTCTCTCTCACTCATGGCTTGTTTATAGCTCATGTATTAGTAGTAGCATCATCCATTTGACTAGTTCAGACCACCTCCTAGTATGTTTAGAAGTCAAAACTAAATTGGCAATAAGAGGAAATTTCTTCAAATTCGAGGACATGTGGTTCAGCGATGGCATCACATTACCACAATTACAACATTGGTGGGAGAACTCACCATTCACCTTAGGATCAAGAATGTTTCATGTCTGATCAGAAAACTCAAATTTATTAAAGAATAGGTCAAAAAATGGAATCAAAATCACTTAAAAAATATGTTCAAGGAGAATGATAAGATACAAAATCAACTGGCATCTATCTCTACCTTCATCATAAATCATGACATAGATGTTGAGATATATGTCAAGGAGAAAAAGCTCAATGAGGAACTTTAGAAAATACTTCTGAGAGAGGAATTGGTTTGAAGACAAAAGTCGAGAGAGTCATCATTAAAATAAGGGGATCAAAATACAAAATTCTTTCATATCTCCACCAAACTAAGACATACATGCAACATAATTCATAGCATCAAAAAGGCAAATGGATAAATAGTCACTAGTCTGAAAGAAATTCAATTGGAGGGAATTAAACATTTCAAAAAACTTCTACAGGAGGATGGGGATGACGACAATACCCAAGGTTTGGTTTCTGAACTAGAAGTCCCCAACATACATGATGTCAATCCTAAAATGCCTCCAAGCATTCAATTGCAACTTGAAAAACATCTCAAGAGTTTTCTATGGTAGTGGAGTCTAGATAGGAAAAGAATTCAGCTAATTGCTTGGTGGAAATTATGTAGACCAAAAGGATACAATGACGATAGAATTCTCAACATGGAACACCAAATATTGGCAGTAGGAGAAAAATTGGCCTTGAACATGTATAGCAAGCTAGAGGCAAAATGGGTCAGGTTTATATAGGCCAAATATTTAGACAATAGAGATCAAGAGCGCATATTTATAGTAGTTAATCTACCTTATGGGTCTAAAATGTGGAATTTCTTAATCAAAGGTAGAGAGGTATTATTGCCTCATCTCACTTGGCTAGTTCATACAAGAGATAAAGATTTCTTTTTAGAAGACTCATGGAATGGTTCTCCACCCCTCTATTTGAGAATAAATCTGAATGAAGCAAAGGAATACCTAAAATAGAACTGGGGGGACAAGTTCAATACTTATTGGATTGATGAAAGGTTGCAAAGGACTTCAAACATAAGATGGAAAATTTTTGAGAGTTGTCTATTTCCTACAAACCAAAGGGAGATCTTATGCAAAATCTTATCACAAAGAATAATATTTTTTTTAGGCAAGGAGGACGAAGTAAAATGGGGTGCAAATCCATTAGGCCAGTTCTTAGTGAAGCAAGGTTACAAAATCTTATCAAAGGAAGACCAAATTGATAGGCCAACCCCTTTATGTTGGGGAGATGCATGCCTTCCTAAAGCCGACACTTTTTCCTGGTTGTCTCTCCACAACAAGATTTTGACTAGAAAAAGATTGAACAAGATTGGATTATCTCTAGCTTTCAATTGTATTCTATGTGGAGAAGTAGAATATAGGAACCATGGTCTCCTATTTAATTGCAAGTTTAGACAAGTGTACTAGAAATGGATGTACAACAAATGAGATTGGAAAGCCCCACTTCCTAATTCTCTTTTAAAAAATTTTATTCGCTAGCCACTTTTGTATAAGGAGTCAACCTTTGTGTGCATCTGGGAGGTGAGCCCTTCACTAATTATTTGGAATATTTGGAAAGAAAGAAATTTTAGAATTTTTAGAAAGCAATATTTTCCAATTGAATAGGTGCTTTTGAGGATCAAAGGAGCCATTTTCCAAGTTGTGATGACTTATGTGATGAAGAAAACCAATGTAAATAGTTAGTTCATAAGTTGGGTTAATTCAATTCTTAGCATATGGCATCATCTTCAAGCCCCAAGCATGGTTCAATAAATCTCAAGGTAGACAAAATCAACTGTAATCTTGTTAGATGGATATCTCCTAATAAACCTTTTTTTCAAGCTTAATTTCATTGGTACTTCATGGGGGAACCTTGGCCTCTCATGGGTGGGCTACATCATAAGAGACTACTCAAGTAACCTTATTGTTGCCAAAACAATCAAACTTCATAAGCGGACAAACAATGAGGTTGGAGCCTCTACTCTCTTGAAAGGATTAGAAATGGCTATAGATTTGAAAATCAACCACCTATGGATAGAGGGAGATTCCATGATTATCATCAATGCCTTGAAAATAAAAGAGCCATTAATTGGCATCTAAATTATTTAGTGCAAGTAACATGGAAAATAGTAGATCAGCTTAAAGATTTCAAGATTTCACATTGCTATAGGGATCCAAAAGGTGCAGCTAACTAGTTGGAAAACTTGGGGATTGACCAAGATCAAAGTAACAAAGTCTTTCATCTAGGTCCTAATGCATACCCATCAAACTTGTGAAACATCATTGATAGAGAAGAATTTTTTTATCATGTAAAAATAGGACTACCACTGCATAACATTTTATGTTACGATCTCCTATGAAATATTGCACAATCCCCTCTTTCATTATCATGGGATTCAAACCACCATAATCTAGCCTCCTCCACCAATATGCATCTACACCATCCCTTGCAACACCTCCATATAAATCTACACTAACAACTTCATAGAAATAAAAAATTTCCATCTACACTTCCCTTGTATTCACCTATTCAAGTCCACTCTCATCACCTCATTTGCATACAACTCATCATCATCTTCATCATCAATAAAATGAAAAATATTAATCTTTAACTCTGTTTTCACATTTAATTCTACTATTGTAGTATCTTGTCCACTCTCATCCCTTGCTATCGACATAATCATGTCTTTCCCAAGACATGCTGCTACTGTACTTTCATTTCCCAACACCTTCATGTGCTCCGAAAGGACTCACAACTACTGCAACTCCTTCCTCATCATTCTCTTTCTCTTCATCTTTTTTTGGATACATAGATTTACCTACAAAAAATATTTCTATGAAAACTAATGGGACTCAGCCTTACCCATATTCTTCTCTTCCTTTCTCTTTTCCATCTCTACTCTACTCTCCCTTAGAACTTTCAATGTATTCTGCATATTGTTAATCTCAGCTCTTAATCTTCTCTCTCTTCTCAAAAGTAAATAAATTCCTACAGCCTTTCCCTATGCAAACCTCATACTCTTACTCTTTGGCATCTTCACACACATACAACTCCCTCACAATCTGCAACCTATACACACACCTACATACATAAAAAAACATCTCATAACAAATTTTATTTTAGAGCCTATACTCTCTGCAATTACTAGTCTCCTCTCATACCTACAAAAAAACACAACCACAACCACAACTATACTCTACCCAATAGAGATCTTGGAAGATTCACCTCAAAACCCCCTCTACCCACCTTCACATAGTGGAGGATGTATGTACACCTTCTACCCAGCTTTAATCTTTGTTGGAGGATAGCAAACATGATTTTAGACAAGATTCTTCCTCATCTCTTTGTAGTTATAGGACTCTCTCAAACATGCAAAAAAAATTATTAGAGCTCTCCTTAATCTCAACCCAGCAACATACCACCTAAACACATCTCCTAGCAAGCAACCTACTCTGATACTATTTGATGCAAATCGAGGATCGAGGGTTTTATCCAACCATTAATGCAAGTAGCTAAAACTATTTTTCAAATTCAAAACTAAATTCTACAAATAAAATTATCACATGAATAATTAAATATCACAGCAATAACAAAGTAATCTATTTCATTTATTCTTTATTTGATCAAAATCTCAGAGAATATTATAATTTACATCTCATTTCATAATAATCTTAAACTTCCTTTAGTGGCAATTCCATACTACAACTCCTCTTGGGTGGTTGCTATAGGATTGCTCTACCTAATTTCTAAACTGCTGCTCTATTTTCAACACCTCTCTTCCTCTGTTTGTTATATTTCTCTTTGTTATTCTCAAACTCTTACTTGCTGAAAATCTAAAACACCCTCTCTTGGGCGACTAGTTCTACACTTTCAACAGAAAAATTGCCAATCTCTATGCCCTCATCATGGGTAGCTACTCTTGTTGGGCGACTTCCTCTACTATACCCTAGCCTATGGTCTCCTCTTTTTCTCTTTTCCTCGTGACTCTATTCCTATGTGCCTCCTCTTGTTGGGTCCATTCAAACAAGTATCTGGTGCCTTTTCTCTTTGCCAAAATGAAACATTTCACCTCCCCATATTGGTGGTTCCTTATGCTCAGTTATTCCTTTTTATTATTTATTTATACCTTGGAAAATATCTACAATAATTTGTTTTTCTTTACCTTGGGTCAGTATAAAATGCCTTAATGCCTAAGTTTAATTGTGATTGGTGTCTCCTTTCCTTTAGGAGGCATTTTGTCAAACAATTAAGTATGACAGAATCAATAATGTATATATTATAGAAATAAATCATTGTAAAATGTCCTCAATTTAGCACAAGTAAATTTGAAGAAGGAAGTGGAAGGAAATTTCAATTACGTGACTTGTCATATGCTAAAAACTGATTTTTGGTGTAACTTTTAATTGGATGCTCCTTTTTACCTAAAACTAGCCATGATATGTGGAATAACTCCTTAAATCTCCTTGTAAAATCATTTGACTCCAACTTTTATAAATTTCTAGAATTAATTATTTTTGAAAATTGCTTAACAGGAATAGAGAAATTTAATTTCTCCCAATTGGTAAGGAATATAGCCATGAAAACATGCCACATTGGGAAAAATACCATCACAAATTCCCTTATAAAATAGTTTATCTCCAACCTTCATAGATTCTCACAATTAATTGTTTTCATAAAATTGCCTATGGAACATTAAAACTGCATTCACGCGAAATCTTCAATTATGCAAATTTGGTAGTATAGAAGCTTTCTGAAGTAATGAGATGCTAAGAAAAACTAACATAAACCAAAACAATTGAAAATAAGAAACAAATATTTTTGGTTGATGTGGGATAACCTATGGACCCAGATGCTCCTACATCAATTTCCCTATGTCACATCATATTTCAAATCCTCTCTAATGACCAACCTTTTCAATCACATTGATATTTAAGATGCATAGTTGGAGGTTGATTTTACATCATTTTGACTAGGACAAATGTTAGGTCAACAAATTGATATTGTCATCCTCAAAATTTTAGGTACACAATTACATTTATGCACCTTAATTCCCTAGTGCCTTCTCCATTCAATTCATCACCCATGAATCACCCCATATTAGTACGTTGAATGGATGGTCACAAATTAAGCACACTTATCAATTATGGTGGGGGATTCAATGGATGGCATTTGAAAGGTCTAGCATGAAATATAAATGCAGTTTATCTATCTGTTGGCATTGGCTATAAGACTACAAACTCTCCAACATATCATTGCATTTTTTCCTATATTAGAAATCTACATACTTTGTCTTCCAATATGCATTACCTTCCTCTCCTCTAGGTCTTCTGGTGTTGTTCCAATGAACAACGATCACATGAATTTGTACTTGTACCTAAAAATGATGAGCTGGGAACCAACAATTAGGGGCAAGGTTGACGTTGTCCAACTTCAAATGGTCTTTGACATAGATTACCCTCACATCCATTTCTCCATATACATCATTCAAGGGCAGCAAATGTTGGGCACCTGGAATAGGGTGGTCAGATGGTCTAAAATTAAATTTAATTTGTTGCCTAACATCATGGACATCATTTAGGATGTGGAGATCATGCAAGCCATAGTGTTTGCCCTCATATTTGATCAGATATTTAATGCAGACCATTGGAAATATATGCTTCAAGGCTATGATATTATTTTAGGTGAGTCAATGCTGGGAGGTTTTTTTCCAATAGAGTTGTTTTTAACTTAAAATCCATAAAATCTATGTTTGAGAGTTTTCTGGCTTTATCATTAGACTTTATGTCTTTTTTGACATTTCAAAGTTTCAGGGTTACCCATACTAGCATGCCATCATGATTGGCTTCAAACTCTTCCTTGTTTCCTCTTTATTTTATTTAAGTGTTTAAAAATGATCGTGTCAAATGTTCTCATTTCCCTTTGCCTCTGTAGTACACATCCAATGGTGTGCCTGATCATTGATTCCAAATGTTATTCATCTCATCTAAGTGTTTCAAGATTGTAGAGTTGGGATGATGTTGGTTCTCTTATTCGAGTGTAAGGTAGTTTAGTGAAGGCCCAATTTTTAAAGTCTAATAAGTTGGTTTGTGGCACTTCATGTTTATTCAGACTTTAGATTTTGAGAAGTCACTTGTTTTTTCTTCCTTAGGTGACTGGTATCTAGCGAAGACTTGATTGTCGAAGCTCATTAAGATTTTCTTGTCTTTTAGAGTTTGGAGTTCGAAGAGGCACTAGTTCTTTTACTCAAATGGAAGGATGTTCAGTAAGACCCCAACCCTAGATCCATGATGTTTCATAATTGGCTAAGTCTTTTGGGAGAATTCTTATTTTCCATTCAAAATTTAAAACTGCTAAGTATTTATTGTCGTATAGACAATAGCATGACATACTAATGTCTGTGACGTGCTCATGTTCATGGCTAAGGCTCTCCTCTTTTGGTGACATGTTCTTCTTTTCTTCATCTTTATTTCTGTATAATTTTTTTTTTAGAATTTGTACTTTTGTTTTCAGTAAGTTCATGTTTTCAATTGTATCTTATGTAATGTAATGCAAATTGTGGTAATATCACTTTTTCATCATTACATTTTGGTGAACTTGACATATCTTGCACTTAAAGTACCTTCTTTTCTCATTCAATTTTTTCTTCAAAAGGCAAAAAAAATTCTTTCCTCAAATTTTCTTTGTCAATACCTTTCTTAATATTCTCCTTCTATCTTTCTAAATTAGCATGTTCTCTTCTTTTCTTACATCACTTTCCAACTTTACTCAAAGGATTCATGAAAGCGACTTTACATTCCATGTATGTAATGGTGACTTACCTCTTTTTATGTTACTCTATGATTTTCAACCCTCTCCTAAGATTCCTCCTACATACAAGGATATTTTGGTGCAACAGGACAAATAATTGACACTTTTCTTAACATTACACTACCCTCTCTTCATTCCAATGCTCTTCCTTCTAGAGATGAAACATTACTGGATGAAGAGTATCACCTCACATTAGATCCCCATGGATAGATGTTGAGCATCCTTCTTCTATTTCTTCTCCTACATTATGTCTTTTTCAAGAAGATAATAATGTTAATTCAATTATTTTTAATCAACTTATCCCACATGCTAAAGGGATGTTGGATAAGTGCATAAATATTCAAAATATTTATTCTATTCGTAAGATCATTGTACACAAGGTACCCAATCCACCCCCACCTTCTCATCCCATGATCACTATTTGGGGTATTCCTAAAAATCCTCAACCTTCGAATCCCCTTTTATAAATTGCAAAGTATATAAGTCAAAATGTGTTTCTGACTCCTCACTACCATACAATAGCCCACACATATGGCATGTGACAAAATAAAAAGGTTACCCTTGTCCTTGTTTCTCTTCCTCCACCACATCCTATTCTTCCACAACCTCCTCATCTTTCTATGGAGAGTACCAAAGAGTATAATCTTGTTAAGAAGATACAAGCTACACAAACTACGATCTCTCTTTGGGACCTGATATAAGTTTCACCTTCTCATCATAGTGCCCTTCAATAGGCCTTATAGAAGATATCTATACAATCTCTTTCAAAGCACATAGACATGGCCACTATTATTGAAGGTTTTCATTCTAATTCTAATGATATTACTCCTGATTTCTCTAAACTCCCTTATGTTGAAGTTCATAAGAAAAATTATACTCTTATGATTCTTTCACTTATAAACTCAACTGTGATTAAGTGAACCCTTATTGATAGTGGTTCTAGTCTTAACATCAGCAATTTAAACACCCTTAATCATCTTAAAATTGATGCTTCTTCTATTTCTCCTTCAAATATATCCATCAAAGGTTTTGATAATGTGGCTCACTTTTCTTTAGGCACTATCACATTGCCTATTACGTTAGGCCCCATTACATTACCTATTGAGGTTCATGTCATGTAGGAGAATCTAAATCTTATAATGTTTTTTCTTGATAGACCATGGATTCATGTCATGGGTGTAGTTCTATCTACCCTTTATCAATATCTTAAATTTATTTATAATGGTGAAGTACATAATATAAGTGCTAATCTTGACACCTTTCAATACTATCAATAGGCAAAATTGTGCCACAAGAAACTTACTCTTTATTCTCTTCATAATTTTATACCTTCTACAACAAATTCTCAAACACCATCATCATCATCTCTTGATGATGATGTACCTTCCTCAACTAATTCATGTCTTAGTGATGATTGTGAATCATTAGACTTCACCCCTCATGGGCCTAGTGAATATAAGATTGACCCTTCTCACTTGGACATTCCCACATTCACCAAGGATTTGCATTCGGATATTAGAATAGATCCCTCTTCTCATGTGAATTCTGATACTACTTCTTCTCCAACATGTGCATACACCTCTTATTTTGACAAGGCTAGTGATGCCGATTCTCCTCCGCTTTCTAATTTGTAGACACATTAGGGCTCAGATACAAAATTATTTCTAAACATGGGTATAATGGAAATGGTCTAGGGTGCATGGAACAAGAAGTTAAAGTCCTTATGAAACCTACACCACACTTACATTATATAGTAGGTTTAGGTTACTGACCTTCTCCTCTATCTACATCCCCTCATTCATTGTCTAAGGTCTCTATGGCTTCTTCTTGTCAGAAATCAAACCTTCCTCCACAATAGAAAGGGTTTCTTCCTATTCCATCTTCTTCTCTTTTATCTAAACAAGAGTGTGTTTTTCGAGGCTTCTCAAGGACCTCTCGATCACTCTTCCTCCTCTTACACACAAAAATGTTTCAACAACACATCCATTCAACACTTTCTTTTGGTGCATATCATCAATTGCTTGGCCATTCCACTAGTGAACGTCAAGCCTTGAAGGAAAAAATAAAACAACTTCTTGACAAGGGTGCTCTCACTCTTGTTACTAAAACACCTGTCTCTTCTTTACATGACAAGTGATATTGAGCATGGCCTCTATCTAGTTCATTATTCTTCATCTATTTTCTCATTAGACTATTGTATTGCTACCCACTATGTGGCACCTATAGCTTTTTTTTGTTTTCTTGTTGCCATTCATGGTGGTACAATTTCACATGCAACCATACTTTATTTATGGTATCAACACAATATCCTCTTTCATGGTTGTCCTCATGTAAATTTTAGGGGGTAGAGACAATTCATTATATGGGTTTACATTCTTCTTAAGGATCTCCCTTCCTCTACCTTCCCCTTTTCTTTACCTTAAAATATTTGCATATTATACATGATAATATTTAAGGCAAGGCATATATTCTTATCACATGTGCATCTATACATGCACCTTGCTTTATTTACACGACCCGAGGTGTATATTATCAATTCACCCCTTGTGTTGTTTATTTTAATTATCCTTGAAGAGTTCACCCCTTGTAGTGTTGGTGTTTGATATGCTCCCTGAGGTATTGTTTTTTGAAATGCTCCCTGAGGCATTTGTTTTTGATACACTCCCTAATGCATTGGTAGCATGTGAGCCACCTAGAATAATGTTATTTATTGGCCTATGTGCTTCATATGACCTAGTCTTTTATACCTATGGTCACCTAGCATAATGTAACTTGCTAGTCCATGATCCATGAGGGTATTGTGATTTGCATGACCCCTAACGATAGAGCAAGCTAGTGTTAGAATCATGTACTCTTCTTCAATCATATTGATTTCTTCCTTGTCTATCTGTATGTCTTCTCTCCTTGAAGTAATTGATAAACTTATTAAATTTTTCTATCTTCTTAATAATTCCTCTATTTGTTTTCGATAAAAGTGGTAAAACAAGTTTAAAAGGGGCCATGAAACCCTACAATTAAATACTGCCCCAAGGATGAAACATGGTAGGATAGCAGCTAAACAACAAAAAACACTAGAAATAACAAAAAAGTCCTAGATATTAAAGCTATAAAAGATATTGTCAGCAACCATACTGTAGCCCACCATCTTCCCATTACCCCAATACCTGTTAGTAGGGTCACATGCTTTTAAGGGTCTCCACCACAGCTAATTCCTATTTGTGAAATTCTTCATGGAGTTTGGTAAAGCCCAGCAGTTCGTCCTTCTCCTCTTGGAAAGACTTCTTTTTGCAACCTTTAGTCCTAGACCTCGGGGCCCCCTAATCAGTAATTTTACCTTGTTTGCCTTTGTTAACAATTTTCTAAAGCTTGCCCTCAGCATCTATCTCTTCCCCCATCATAGCCATGTGTTCTTCCTTCAGCTCCTTATGTTTCTTAGTGGGGATCCTTATACCTTCCACATTGTTTTGTATGGTGCACTTACTAATTTCCAACATTCTTTCCAAATTGTTCTTTATATCTTTCATTTCATTTTCCACCTTACTCATGTGGGTGTCATGTTCCTGGCTATGAGACACCAAATCCTTCTCCAGTTGGCATTTTCTTTATTTTAGTTTCATTTTAGGGACAATGAATGATATTGATACAACTTTTCACATTGAGGTCTCTTTTACTTTTTTGACTCAAAATATTTCTTATTGTGTTGTGTGTTCTTCTCCTCCATGTATGTGTTATTAATTTTTATTTTTATATATATGTTTGTGATGTTCTGACATAGTGGTTTTGCACGTTTATTTATCTAACACTATTGTCTTGTAGGTTTTTATTATCTAACATATTTGTTTTGTAGGTTCTCATCTTAGGGGCTTCATTTCTCTCCACAAAGAGTCTACTTCCTCTACATTATCCTTTTTATGTTGTGATGTTATTTTCTTTTAGTATTATCTTTAGTATTATCATTTTTACTTTAGCATGCATATTCACGTAGTTTCATATGCCTACTAAAGTGAGGGCTAAATGTAACATCATAATTTGCATACCCTTTCAATTTCATGTTATATTTTGGCCTTCCTTTAGTGTCCATTCCCTTAGTTTTTTTAGGCTCATTTTAGCCCTTGCATTAGCATTTTACCTTCCCATGGTTCTTAGGCTTTATTTTCAGTGTTGTCTTTTCTTCAAATCATTGTCACTTTTGTGTTGGTCATGTTATGTTCTAGTGCCTCATAGTTTTTCAGCCCAAACTATCTGGACACTAGCACTTAGCATAGACATCTGTGTGACACATTAGAGTCCCACCACAGTTTTATGTTTTGTGGCAGTTTTTGTGTGGATTTCACACACTTCAACTCTTAACAAGAGTGTTCATGCTAGTGTTGTCAAGTTTCTATGGAGTTATCAAATCTCACCAAAAATTTGATGCTATAAATAGCTAGGAATGAATAGTTTGTTACCTTAGTTGTCAGAGATTTTTCTGTTTTGTTCTGTGTGTGCATATATAGTTTTTTAGCAGTCTACTAGGATTGCTTTGTAGCATTTTGTTTTGTGTCTTTTATTCTTGTTACATCTGTCCAATTTTTGTAAATAGTACTTCACTTGTAATAGGGGTTGTGGACTATTCTGTTAGGTTTGATTATTGAGTTTTTTTGTAGCCTTTGATGGCTCATTTTTTTCCTATAAATGCATTTTATCAATACAAAAAATAGAGTGTTCATGTTCACAAACTCAAGTAGAATTAAAAATATTCACACAAAATAATTACCACAAACATTCTAAAATTTTCTTTTCAAATTAACTATTTCCTTCATTCTACTTGCTAAAACAATATTTAACAATGGTAGGGATACCTACCTCACACGAAAGTTCACAAAATGTAGAATATACTTATTCTTCCATGAGACTTTCTCCCTTTCCCAAATATTCTTTCTTCCACCCAAGAATATTAAAAACACATGCCAAATCTCCCCAAGCACACAAGTGCCCCACAAGAAAAATCCAAGGAATGAAAAGAAGTCCCTTCTCAAGCAAAAGGAAATAGTTTATATGAGAGGTGCCATGCTGTCCATCCTCAATAATAGAGTGAGGACATATGGCCTACTAGCTTCCATCCCCAACCACTCTTTAAAAAAATTAAAACTAACCCATACCTGCCATATACACCCACATGGGAAACTATGGAGGAGTGGAGTGTACTCCACAGTTGATTTAGGAGCATCCTTGGGGAAGCATAGAAATCCTACATTTCTTGTGTTCACTTATTTATAGTTTTAATTCATTAGTTAGTTGTAGAAGTCACTCATTTTACCACATTTTGAATTTTAGTATTGCATTTTTGGTATATAACATTGTTAAGAAGTATTTGGAGGTCATATCTATGTTTGAGGATAATTAGATTTATCTAATAACTTATTTGGGTTGATGAACTTGTGTCTAAATTGACTGACTGTCACAATTGTAGAATTACTTTATGTGCTAGACAATGTTGGTTTGAATAGGGGTATTACCTATTTGGTTTTCTCTTTGTAGTGTGAACACGACACTTTATCTAGCTAGTCATTAGTGAGAACCTCTTCACACATGTTCAAATTGTTAATTTGACACAGGTCTCTAGGAAACTTTCTAGTAGTTTCTAGTACACATGTGTGATCTTATCCTAATCTTATCCTATAGTTTTCTCATGTCAAAGGATTGAGACACTTGTCATCATCCTAGTTAGTCCTATCTTATCACCTTGCCTTTATAAGCAATGCATATCATGTACATTATATAGTTTGGATTCTTTCATAGAATATAATTATTTTCTCATTTTGGATCTCTCTTGTGCTTTCATTGAAGCTCCTAGTTCTTGGGTGGCTACCTTCATAGCCAACTCTTACATGGTATTAGAGATTATAGGATTGCTTTATGTTAGTTTATTTTTGCGAGATCTACGATGAAAATCATGTTAGATCTTGAAATGTTGAGTATGCTCTTCTCTTGCATCATATGATGATCTGGATAATAAAAAACACTCGGTAGAAATACTAGATTTAGGTAGGTTTCTTCTATGTGGCCTTGTATTTAAGGTTCATTTTTGAGTATGTTGGTGCAAATCTGAGCTCCCCATTGAGTTCAAGGTGTCCAACAAGTCAATTTAGCCTTTTGATTTGTCAAAATTGGATAACGGAGACAAGATCTACAAGGGTTTTAAATTAGGAAGTGGTTGCTAGATCCAAGAGGTAACTATATTTTTAGAGAATTTTGGGTCAAATATTACCCTACCATCACATTCAGAAAGCCCAAAAGCCTAAGAATCGACTATCAATTCATCAAAATTAGACACTTTTCCCCCAGGCCATTAGAGAAAATGTTTGCCCTCTTGGTCATATAGATCATTAAGAATATTCTATAGATATTCTATGAAATTTGCATATATAGCACTTGCAATAGAGAATCTCAGCACAATTCATTATGCATTGGCTAATAATTTTTCTTTTTCCAATTAATAAGAATATTTTCTAGTTTTTAATTATATCTATGATTTTTTCAAGTCTAACAAATATTTTTTTCACCTGCATCAGTAGGGTACAAGCCCTATGTAGAATAGGGAACCTAGTTTGGTAGCCTACATAAGTGTACTAGATTCCAATCTAGGGGCACCATCTGGCATGGGCCCCTTGCTATCTTCTATGATTGGCAGATAGCAACTATGGACCTACAAGCATAACTAAACCCAATGGGTACTAATAAAATCATGGAAGTAAAAAACTATATTTTGGCCTTCCTTTAGTGTCCATTGCCTTAGTTCTTTTGTAGGCTCATTTTATCCCTTGCAAATTAGCCTTTTACCTTCCCATGGTGCTTAGTCTTTGTTATCAGTGTTGTCTTTTCATCAAATAAGTGTCACTTTTTTGTTGTTGATGTGATGTTCTAGTGTCTCATAGTTTTTGAGCCCAAACTATCTGAACACTAGTGCTTAGCACAAATGTTTGTGCATTGTGTTAACATCCTATTATAGTTTTATGTTTTGTGGTCGTTTTTGTGTGCTTTCCCACTTGTTGTGTTTTGTGGTCAGTTGTAATGCCTTGAGAATCTTTCGAATGGCTCATTGGCTCTTCGTCTTCCCTCCTCTCCCTCTTTTTGAATCTCTTTCACTCTTGGCTCTTTCTTGGCCCCTTCTTACAAGTTCTTGCACTCTAAAAATTTCTACATCTTTCTATAATGCTTCTACAATATTTTACTTCATCTTCCTTTGGACTTCATGAGTCCCTTTCTAGGTACGTCATTCATGTTATTTTTTATTGTAAGCATTTCAATTTATTTCTACCCCTGAGCACCTTGGGATTCTCACATCCTACTACTCTTCCATTTGTCATTGTTCTTACTTCTGGATGCACTTAGATTAAGAATGCACACAATATTTATTTTTATCTATCTATTAGATGCTATGGAGGTCAAAAGACCAAAGCAGAGGCTTGACTGAGGCAAACCCCCAAACAACCCCAAATATTTCTCATTATATGTTGTGCAGGTTGAAGAAGAGGATTTGAATGCAGAAGAGTATTTTTGTTTCTCCCCTTTCATCTTCTCATTACATTTCTTAATTATCTTTTAATTAAATGCATTATTTTGTAAACTTCTCAGTGTACTGTGTTTTTGGATGCTTATGCTAGTGTTGTATGTTGGTCAAATGAGGTTATAGACCTAAACTTGGTTGTACAATATAGATTCATGCTATTATGTTGTCATATAGATGACAACATGACAAATAGATATCGTTATAGCACATTGGCATCTATGGACAAGACTCTCCTCTTTTGATGATAGGTTCTTCTTTTCTTCCTCTTTCTTGCTTTGTAATTTGTTATTGGAATTTATACTTTTGAGTTCAATAAGTTCATGTTTTCAACTCTAGCTTATGTAATGTAATGCAAAAAGTGGTAATATCACTTTTTCTTCATTGCAAACAAAGCCGAAAGTCCTCTTGCCATCCAGGCAAGTATTGAAAATTTGGATTAGTTAGTGCAAGATATCTGTTCACCACAAATAGAATAGGGTGAGGGGTCAGAGGACTCCATTGAGATAGTCTTTTTGAGCCCTTCTCTTCATCCATCAACTGAGTCAACTTCAAGCAAAGTTTGGGTGTCTCCTCCTCCTTCTCCTCTAAAAGTAGTTGCTTTAGGATTAGGGTTACCAGTGTGGTTTCTTTGCACCATTGAGAAGACAAAAATGGTCTATATTGAATATAATAACAACTTCTTAACTGTGGTAGAAATTTTCAAGGCCCAACCAAAGAAAAAGAGGGCAAGGACACTCTCCAAAATCACTATTGATGCTCAAGGAGGTAGGATTGCATAAATAACTACTCTAGTAGTAGAAAAATTTGAAAGCTAGATGACATTTGAGATTACTTGGTGTAACATGTGAATATAGGACACCAAAATAGGGATGAAGAAAAAAATTCATTGGAGTCCCATTTGTATCAACTATTTTAGAGTCAATGAAGAAAAATGAAACTACAAAGGAGGAGTTGAAGACTTAGGTGAGTCAGCTAACCTCATACATAAGCCACCTAGTGGGTCTGATTGACTCTAGTGCCTCTGCACCATCCATATTGGTAGCCATAAATAAGGATACACAACACGAAGACTATGAGGGAGCCATCCCTACTACCACTGCATGGAGAGATGCATTGGGAGCCCTTGGTAGCAAAGTGATTAACAAAGCAATGAGATTTTATCACACCATCAGTGATAAGGCAAAAAAACCACAAGAGGTGGAAGACTCAATTAATGAAGGGATGTTGGTGTGGGAGGAATATCTCCCAGTTTTACAACAAATGAAGGTAGTGCCTTCTAGTGAACTATTCTATTTAGGAATTTTTGACAAGGATGACTAGTACTTGGTGATAGAATGGATATAGGTTGGCAAGTTAAGGGTGAAAGTCTGGAAAGGATGCAAAGACAAGAATAATACTAGGAATGGTTAGGTAGACAAAGCAATGGCAAGGATTGAAAAGTTCACTGAAGCCATCCCTTGTGCCTTTTGGGAAAACTCCTCCTTGGTTTGCCCTGTAAGCAAAATTGTTAAAGAATTCACTAACTCCATTCATCAATAGCTACCTGAGAAATCCATTGATAATATGATGAGGATGAAAGCTGCATTCAAGGATTTCCAAGGAGACTTAACAAAGTTTGGGGGGCTACATAGTAAAATTAAACGGACACTGTTCTCCCACAAGATGAAGATTAAGTATCACCAAGGGCCAATCTAAAATGATCTAAATGAGGCCATTCTATCATTCCATAGTAATTTCCCTAGCAGAGGATAACATATTTCATTTTGATTTTTTTAAATTCATTCATTCATTCTTCTTTAAAGGATGTAATAACTCAATTCAAAATTAATTGAAGTTTGATATAGCTCTAAAGGGGTAAATAAGTATGTAACTTGTAAATTTTGTAATTTTGGGCCCATATGTTGGCATAAGGAAATGTCAACCTAAAATGTGTCTTAAGGTTCTGAGCACTTGTGAAGGGTATATAATTACACCCTAGAAGGCAATGTAAAATAGGGGGAATCTATAGAATTTCATTGACTTGGACAATTTTATAATTTTAACAAGGCATATAAGGGAGAACATTCATACACTTGTAGTGTGGGAATCATGCTATCTCATGTAATCTACCAATTTGGGCTGCCAAATAATAGAAAATACTCACCTTTCTTTGTTTTCTTGCCATTTGGTGTTAACATGTTTGCATTTTAATTTGCATTTCATGTATCAAGTGGTAGGAAAGTACTTAATTGTCCATCTTCCATCCAAGATTGATGAATAGGGTTTGATTTTTATGCATGAAATATGGAGATTTCTTACCTTTCATTCTAATTTCTTAATAATTCCTTAGAATTTTGCACCTAAAATGTGGATGGTTTTGTGTAATACTAGTCATTGCATTTATAGGTTATCTATTGAATCTTACCATATTTGTTAAGTGAAGTGAAAATTAGATGCAGAGGCTATCCATCTTTATTTTACTATTTTATTTCTAACACCTACTCTCTTTTTACATTTTATTTACAAATAAATTAGTCTAGGATTAAAATTTATAACTTTTTGAGTGTACTTGTCTTCATAGAGACCTAATTTCATTGGTTAATGATTAACTTACCAACACAAGCCGCTTGGATAAACATTTACATAGACCACTTAGCTACTCTAACATTGTTGTGACCCAACCAACAGGGACCTTGGAGGCAATTAATCTTTCAGATCAGTCACCTTTTTAGGAGATGTAGAGTGATCTTCATTCTACTTGAGGTTGATGTGCTAAAACTACCATCAACACTTTGGAGGTAAAATTTAGAGTAGACATTGAAATAGTAAGTCTAGAGCTCACATTTGGAGTTGAGATACTCTAGAGCTAGTTCTATGTAGGAACTTTAGATATAATCATGTAGAGCTACTCCAATGCTAGTTTTGTAAAGCTACTTGAGAGCTAGAACTCCAAAGCTAATTTGAAGTAGGAACTCTAGATCTTGTCTTGTAGAGCTACTTTGAATTTGAGATACTTCAAAGCCAATTCTATATGGATCATCCTTTATGAAAGTTGCACACCATAATACATGACTTTTCAAGCTGACTGAAAAGCACAAATCCCACATTTTTAAATAAAGGTGAGCATTGGCTTTGGTTGGGGATAAGTGCCCCCTATGGGTGCTACAAGATTACAATTATCTCCAGTAGCAAACCAAAAAACAAAAATCAAGGAATGACCAAAATGACAAAAACAATCAAACATATATGCATACTAGCATGTAGAAGAATATGCAAGACTCAAGTGACAACTATGAAGATCTATAACTTGTAGCTCTTGACAAGTAGGCACAATGATTGAATTTTATAGTTGCATGTGGCACAAGACCATATAGAAATTATAGAATACCTTCTAAGGTTCTATCGAACACAATTCTAATGAATGAGATGATATTCTTCTTTAGGTTGAAAGTGTAATCTCCACTCAGCTGTAGTAAAATATGCCCTTCACATACAAGAATATTTAATTTGTTGATATCTAGAGAATCATGCTGAGGCTGGCAATAATAGCCACCTTGACATGGAAACCACAAGTACAAAAAGTCTGCACCATGCTTACACGTGCCTTAAACTGGTATATTTGATCAACATAAACAAAAAAGCTTTCATGAGGACCAAATTGACTTGCCACAAGCACATGTGCATCCTCAAATTAGGCCACACAATACAAGTCACCAATCCATAAATCCTTGCATCCCATTGTTACGAGAGATGTTGATGTATTATCTCATAATTGAATCATACACTTAATTCAAATCCATTTCTATACCATTAGCATATAAATCAGAAAATTGAGACATTTTTGGTGAAAAACCATAGTCTTCTAACTTCCTCTTTATTTTGTATCCACTTTGGCAGCTTGCTATGTCACATTCACTATTATAATCAAAATTACAAAAAAGCTCTTCTTCTTCTTCTTGCAAGGCTTCATTTCTTGATGTTGAGTGCCTTGTTTAAAAGAGTCGAGCTATAGTTTTGAGAGCCAATAGACATAATTGGATCAAACAAACAAGTTAGATTTATGTCTGGAAGGATATTAGTATGAATTAGGATTGGATTAATGATTAAAATCATATGCATAAGTCAATTAGACTAGAATTGTATGCACATAAATATATAGATAAGTGATACACATAAGACTAAATGTAAGCAAGACTAGATATATGAGCCCTACTATACATAAACATGTGTTATCTATAACTATATACATATATTAACTAAATTAAACTCAAAACTAAATAATAAATATATCAAACTTTCTCACTATTAGAAATATTTTCAAATCTATTTTTCTTATTTAGAAAAAATTACATATTCATATATACAGTTTTTTGAAGTTATTTGCAACCAACCAGTCACATAACCAAAGAAAGGTAAAATAAAATTTTATTTTCTCAACAAAAATGTACGGGTTAATAAAATAATATTCTTAAAAGAAAGTGGATACAATTTTAACATTAAAATTGTTAATATTTAGTCGGACCCACCTCTCACGTCCACCGGCGTAGGAAAGATTTTGCCGCTTATGAACGGCCGAACAAGACAACCACCAAAACATAACCGAACTTCGGGAAAATTGACCCGCAACCCTGCCTGTCAATGTGAAAATATGCTTCATTTTTTTAAAGTATATCATAAATCAAATATATATTTTAATTATATATATTTTTTTTCAATCTGTGTTTGCGAGTTGTCTAACTTTGTTATTAAAGATACGGCTGAAAGTAAACAGCCACCATGTGGGGATCAAAACGCCGGCGATTTATGCCGGCCCTATCACCATCAACACTCAGCTCGTTAAGCACATAGACGGGCTGTTTAATCTCTTGCATACAATGTTAAATTTGGTGTATATTCGTTCAAATTGCTTAATAATAAAAACATGTTTGCGTTGAAATTTGGGAAACTAAGCTCGGAATAGTGCCGTAAGAGTAATACGAAATGGAATTTCATCTATTGAATTTTGGATTGCTGTGTACAATTCTTCTGGCGATGGGTTTCTTACTGGAGGGAGGCTGCGCTTTGGCAGTTGGTGGGCACAGTGGGATGCCATCAATTCTCAGGAAGAATCGGCTGCGTGGTAGTTTTCTGGAGAAGCTAAAGAGATTTCGAATCACTGATTCTCATGTTTCAAGTCTAAGTATGGCTTCGTACGAGGCATACAACTATACCCAAATTATAGACCATTTTGGATACACGCCAGAGAGCTATAAAACCTTTCACCAACGATATTTCATAGACAAGTCCAACTGGGGCGGCGCTCAAAACAATTCTCCCATATTTGTGTGGTTGGGTGAGGAAACTGACATCACAAACGACTTAGACGTGGGCATCATGATAGATCAGGCTTCAAACTTCAAAGCTCTTGTGGTCTACATAGAGGTAGTATTACAATTTCTCATTAATTTCGTTCACAAGTATTAGATAAGTATGTTATTAGATCAGGCTCCTAACTTCAAAGCTCTTGTGGTCTACATAGAGGTAGTATTACAATTTCTCATTAATTCTGTATTCTGTGCTTGTTGTATTACAGAAGAAGTTGAGTAGGTTCAGTCATATTTCTGCTTTGATAAGTATGTTATTAGGGCTAATTGTGTTAAGGTATGTAGCACCGTTATTATGGGACATCAATGCCATTCGGGGGAAAGGAGGCGGCGTATGGGTCATTTGACATCCACGCAGGCCTTGGCCGATTATGCAACCGTCATTGTCGATTTGAAGAAAACATTAAACGCTGAGAATTGTCCTGTTGTCGTGTTTGGTGGAAGTAAGTAGGATTTCTTTCACATGAACCAATATTAATATTCTCTGTTGATTCAATCATTGAAATGGAATTGTGCAGTGCTATCTGCATGGTTTCGGCAATCGGAGCCCTCGCATCATCTGCACCTCTCCTTTACTTCGACGACATCACTCCCACTTATGGTTATGGCAGCGTTATCACCAACGATTTCAGAGTATGTTCATTTATCTCTTTCAGCTTAATCTCATCCTTATTATCATTAAATTTGACTTTGGAGAATATTGTGTAGAATGTAAGCGACATCTGCTACAGAAGAATTAATGAATCGTGGGATATGATGGACAAAATTGCGTCTAGCCCTCAAGGCTTGATAAACCTAAGCAAACTATTTAACACTTGCGAGTAAGTTATAACAACAACGCAATCTTCATACCTTACATTCAGCATACTTGTAATCAAAATCTCTTGACCGGGTATTACTGCCGTAGAAGTATTACAGATAAGGCCGCCCTGTACGGTTGGCTTGAATCAATATACGCAGGAGCAGCACAGTACTATTTCGAAGATGTTGAAGGAGTAAATACGATATACAAACCTTCTCGCCATACCAATTTTATTGCTTATTAACTTATTTCTATTATGTAACCTGGGCTTACTGCAGATCTGCAACGCCATCAATAGCCTACCCGGAGATGCAGACACTATAAGCAGAATAGCTGCTACAGCAAATTACACGAACGAAGGCAAATGCATGTATTTGGGTCCATACAATTATGTTAAGGATTAAGATTGTCTAGAAGATTGTAGAATGATTCTAGAGCCTTCCACAAGTTAGAACATTCCTGGAACTATTCTAGAAAAGAATATTGTAAGATATGTTCTAGAAAAGAACATTCCAGGTTTAAGAGTTATCTAGAAAGCTAGAAGCTTCCAAGCTTCAAAGGTTCTATAACTATATATATATGTGATTGGAGAGAGCTATTGAATACACAACCTTTTGGATGGTTGCTGAATATAGCATCCGGATAGCTGTTAGATATAGCATCTGGATAGCTGCTGTACACGGCAATTCTAATGTAATGAATGTTAGATGAATATATATTTCTGAGTTATCTAACTCTGTTTTGCCCTGCGTTTGCTATGTTCATTGCTGTTATGTTTTGCCTTGTCTTTTGGTGTTTATTGGGCCTGTTCTTACATGTTATCAGAGCGAGGTTATTGCTTAGAATCCCCTTGGGTAACGCTGAGGGGGTTGTTGGCAGAAAAAAAGATTCAGCTAGAGTTTCAACCAGGTTCAGCTAGAGTGTTTTCCTGGTTCAGCTAGAGATTCAGCCATGTTCAGCTAGAGGTTCAGCTGGAATGTTTTCCAGGTTCAACTAGATTCAGCTCGAGGTTCAGCAAGAAATATTGATGGAATGACTTGTTTGCAGGGCAGATGTGTTGCTAGAGTGATTTGTTTGCAGGGCAGATATATTGCTGGAGTGGTTTGTTTACATGGCTGGTATATTGCTAGAGTGACTTTTGTTCGCATGGCTGTTATATTGCTGAAAATACAAGTTGGAACAAGTTAGAGGTATTATTGGTTGTGATGAAAGAGGAATATGATTGAAGAATGCTTGATATGCTAGAGGTGAACATTAAGGGGGGGATAGTAGTATAATGTTCCCCTCTCATTTGTATTTTCTCTGTATTATTCTAGCCAATCTTAAGGGGGGATGTTAAGGATTAAGATTGTCTAGAAGATTGTAGAATGATTCTAGAGCCTTCCACAAGTTAGAACATTCCTGGAACTATTCTAGAAAAGAATATTGTAAGATATGTTCTAGAAAAGAACATTTCAGGGTTAAGAGTTATCTAGAAAGCTAGAAGCTTCCAGGCTTCAAAGGTTCTATAACTATATATATGTGATTGGAGAGAGCTATTGAATACACAACCTTTGGATGGTTGCTGAATATAGCATCCGGATAGCTGTTAGATATAGCATCTGGATTGCTGCTAGACACGGCATTTGGATGTAATGCAAGTTAGATGAATATATATTTTTGAGTTATCTAACTCTGTTTTGCCCTGCGTTTGTTATGTTCATTGCTGTTATGTTTTGCCCTGTCTTTTGGTGTTTATTGGGCCTGTATTTAGGTCCATACAATTATACAAGATCAGGATGGGGGTGGCAGGTCTCTGAGAATTTTTTCTTTGATTAGAACAAAATGAAATCAGGCTGCTCATCTAATAGCTTTTCTTAATCCACAGACTTGCACTGAAATGGTGTTTCCAATAAGCAATCCTCCTGGCACGACAATGTTACCGCCCTCCGTCTTTGATATCAAGTCGTATTCCAGGGAATGCTACCTTGAATACGGAGTCCGGCCACGCCAACACTGGGCAACAACTGAATTCGGAGGACACGTATGTAAAATTTGATCTACTATCGAAATTTCTCGAAAAATGTTACAGTCAAATTATATCTTTGTCAAATTTTAATTCCAGTTAAACAGACACGAAAGTTTCGTTTGGGATCGAGTACTTTTAATATAGCCTTGGTTATAACCAATGTGCAGAACATAAAAAGAGTTTTGAAAGATTTTGGAAGCAATATCATTTTCTCCAATGGGTTAAGAGATCCATGGAGCAGTGGAGGGTAAGTGAATCTTCTTCTCAGATTTCATGCCCATTAATCCTGTATTATTTTTTACCTTGTTGCCAGTTTAGTTAATTGGGCATGTTGTGAATGGAATTTCAGTGTGCTGGGAAATATTTCTGAAAGCATTGTAGCTATCCCCACTGAAGAGGGTAAGTTGGTTCAGAATGTATTTTAGTTCATCATACGTAAATAAGTAGAAATAATATAGTCTTATAATGATTTAATGTTATGCAGGAACGCATTGTCAAGACATTGGAGAACCAAGTGCTAGGGGCGATCCAGCCTGGCTGAAAGACCAACGACGAAAAGAGATAATGATCATCCAAAAATGGATTAATGATTATAAAAGCTAATTTGAATTGTTTATCCATTAGACGATGTCTTCTCAATTTAATAAGATCATTTTGAAGTGATTATGGGAGCTCTATTAGGAGAATGAAGCGCCCAATATAATCATCCATTCTAAATTAATATCCTTTAACTAGATTCTAATTGTTGTTAGACCCTTAAAAAAATAATGGAATTTTAGATTGTAATTGGTGTTGCATTGTGTATGAGTTCATTATGTAAAGCAGCACAATGTAAAAATTTAAATAGCTGAATTTATTTACAATATAGGTAAGATTATGTTGATAGATATTTTGTTCTTGGTATTATGTCCGCGCATAATAAAGTATTAATAATAGAGAGAATGAAGTTTAACCTTGTGAGTTGATTGAATAGGAAACAAAAACTTACAAATCAAACACAAAGTATATAGATTGTATTCAAGTCAATGCCAATAAATTAACTATCAGGTAGAAGTATAAATAACAATGAAGGAGGCAATCACTAGTCACGAGTTGAGGAGAGGACTCTTCCAAACAATGAGTGGTGGTGGTTGTCTTCCATAAAACTAGTGTGAGGTGGCTTGTTTGTTAACTACTTCTTGACACTTAATATGACATGTACCAAGTACGCCTAACTAGGCTTAGCGCCTATGAGGTATGTAAATAAATAAATACATACACTAACACCCCCTTAAGCATAGCTTAGGTGGACATAAAAAATTGGGTCTCAGCAACTACCCAACAATCTCTCATAAAACAAAGAAAGGAAGAATACCCAGTGGGAAAAAACTTCCCTCCAAAATAGAGAAAAGAATGTGAAGAGGACTAGAAATCCCCCAAAGATGATGTCACTGCTGAAGTAGACTGCACCCCAAGAAGAGCTCATAGAGGAATGGACTTGCTCTCAGTAAATGGTTTGGTGAAAATGTCAGCAACCTACTCTGAAGACTGGAAAAAGACTAAGTCAATGATTTGACCATGAATGAGCTCTCGAATGTAATGCATATGAATCTATATGTGTTTACTTTGCTGGTGTTGAACCAAATTCCTACATATATGAATGGTACTTTGGTTGTCACAATAGATGATTGTGGGTTACTTGAATAAAATGCCAAACTCAATGAGATTCCCTTGAAGCCAAATAGCCTTAGTAGTTGTATTAATAGCTCCCCTGTACTCTACCTCTATGGATGATAAAGCAATAACATTCTGCTTCTTGCTAGACCAACTTATCGGACCAGAACCAAGTGAAAAACTGTAACTTGAAGTGGACTTGAGATTCTTAGTATCGCTAGCCCAATTTGCGTCTATATAACCAACCACGTCAACCTCTATATCAACTCTATAATGAATCTCAAGCCTAAGAGTACCCTAAAGGTAGTGAAGGATCCTCTTAGCTACTTTCCAGTGCAACTCATGAGGTTCCTACATGAATCTCAAAACCATTCCAACTGCATATCTAATGTCGGGCCTGGTATGGGTCAAATAGATGAGCCTACCGACAAGTTGGCAATACAAAGTAGCATCGACTAATTATGTAGTACAAGAAGCCTCAAGATTGACTATTGATATGAAGGGATTCGGAGATGGTTTGCAAGTAGTCATGTGAAAACTGTGCAAGTAAATCAAGAGTGTACTTGGGTTATGCAAGAGTGATCCCTGAGTCAGATTGTGAAATCTCAATGCCAAGGAAGCAATGCAATAAACCCAAGTCAGTCATGTTAAATATGTCTTGAAGAGATAACTTCACTTGAATAATAGAAAATGAGGAACTCTTAGTGATCCAAAGATCGTCAACATATAGTACCAGTATCAATAGTGAATCATCCTACCATAATAGATAAACATTAGGATCTAAATGACATCTAGTAAATCCTCAAGCTATACAGTCAGAAACATGACTTGATATCCTGGAGTGGTTGAGTCAGCTTTGGCAAGCACATGGACCCCTCTCCTTGCCATGAGGTGAACCTCCACGCCACTCTCACTGTCATGGAAGTAGCCAGTCAAAAGGAGGCGAGACATGGGAGTAGTCTTGCTTGCTTGAGAGCTAGATTTCATGGAGAGTAGTGGCCAGTCCTGAGGCCTTTCTTGTGTGTTGATTCTAATATGATGTTCTATGATTGTTGTGCTTGAAATAATTATATGACCTGAAGGGTCACTAGTCACAATTCTCCTACTTGGATTTCAAAGATTGCAACGTTGTGTAGGTTGACGGTTATTCTCGTTATCACTTCTATTGAGTTGGAGTTGTTCTTCAAAATGTTAGATAATGACTTATGTTTGGAATAAACTCAACCATTATTGTTATTCTTGAATAGTTAGTTGATTGTGTTGTGGTCTAGGGTGAATTTCCTCAATCTCTTTGAGAATTGCCCTCACCCACTCGCCTCTAAGCCCAGGGTACATTCGTGAGCCCAAACTGTGTGAGAGTTGGTTGGATTTAACCTCGACTTGACTTAGGGTTTGTTGACCTTATGTTGGAATCAAGGGTTTGACTAATGTTGTTTAATGTCGACCTTGTGTTTGAATCAAGGGTTTATAACATTCTTTTGATACAAATGTTTTTGTGTTTTTTTTAGTTTCTGAATGTATGCAAGCCTATATGAGTGCAAAACAATATTTTTTTGCATTTTTAGATCTTTATGAAAATAAAGTTCTTTTTCTAATCTAGGAATTGAAATATGTGTGCAATCTAGTATGTATTTAGCTAATGCAATTTGATCTGTGTTTTTGTTTGATTTTCTAGATTTTTGGATCAATTACTCTAAGAAAAGAAATTGCTTTGAAAACAAACTAATCTAAAGAAATTTGAAAGCAAATTAATCTAACAATGTAAATCCTATTTAGCCTATCAAGGAAATTGCAATATTAAATTACTATTCCCAAGAGCAATTTTAGATTTTTTAGTTATTATATATAAAAATAAAGCACTAAGGAACCTGGAACATGAGACGCGTGAGCCTCCACTACTCTTTGGAATCCTTGTCAGAAATCTCTTTGTCCTCTTGTAGCAGCGAGGATATTCTCTTTGCAACAATAGGAAAGGGAATGCAAAAGAGCTTTTGAAATCTTGAAACATGAGCTCAATGTGATCTAATGAGCACTATGGCTTACATATGGTTAGTATGTCAACCTGATATGAAGCTTTTAGAAAATCCTAAATGAAACACCAATAGAACAAAAGGCTCGAGTGTCATGTATGAGCATATAGATGCTAGTTGAAGAGAAAAAAACTTGTAAAGACTAGATGCACAAATGAAATTACCTCCCAAAAGGGGGAACTTTGAAGCTATACAATAGTGAAAACTAATGAAATCTTTGAAGCTTTGGAGAACTAATGAAAGAAATGAAGAAAGAGGCTCAATGGCTTGTGAAGAAGCTTGAAAAAGCTTGTTAAGAAGGGAAGAGCATTCTCAAAATTTGAAAATAATGAAGAGGGGAGGTCTATTTATAGTTTAGAAGAGGTCATGAAAGGTGGAATTGATTGAGAAGTTAACTCAATTTGATTGAAGAGTTAACAAGGTTGATTGGACAGAGAACTGGATTCATTAGAGAGTGAACAAACTTTGAAAGATTATTACAGAACCAAAAATGGAGTTAGCAAGAGTTCATGAGTTGACAAATAGAGATAAATATGAGCTAATTATGCATGCTTGAAGGCTTGGAATAGTTAACTCTATTTCAGGCCAAAAACTCATACAAACAAGAAGAAAAATAGGTCAAAACAAAGCTTTTCCATATCTCAAACTTGAGTTTTTCTATGACTAGAAAAGATGAAAGGGTCGCCCATGGGTCACCCCTTTTGCCAGTCCAGGTTAGCTGGGGGCGATCCATAGGCGACCCATAGAGGGGAGGTATTGGGTTGGAAATCGGGTTGGAGATTGTTAATTAGGTGAAAAGGTGGTGAATTGCCTCTAGAAACTAGTTGAAAGGTGGTCAAAATTTAAATCTCTACTTGCAAAAGTCAAATCACCTGGGGGAGATCCTGAAATAATAGGGGGACATTTGTACTAGTTGACCAGGACTGAAAACTAAAAGTTGGAGATGGCTTGAGAGGTCCTCCAGAGGGCTCCTAGGGGTGGGATTGGATGAAAAACATTAGGAAAAGGTCAAATCACAACAAAGAGATGAATACAAGGCTTAGGGATGAAGTTGCAAGTAGAAGAAACAAACATTAACAAGTGTTGAAAAGCATCGAAAGTAGAGAAAAGGTTAGTATGACAAAGGAGAAATAAAAATAGAAGTGAAAACCCATATGTTACCAAGAGATTCATTGCTGAGAGGGTGTTATTTCATGCTTACATGTATGCGACAAAGATTATGAGACATCATGGAGTCCTCGTGGAGGTTGTGTGTGAATTTGTTGTTTACATATTTACCCCTCAGGGATGGTAGTCTACATGAAGGATAGGTATCGTTCCCAAAATAGGCTTTACCTATTGTTTATTTCCTGCAGTTGTACCTACAATAACTAGCATTAGTTCAAAATTTTAAATATATCAAGATAAGTAATGAAAACTAAAATGACCGAACATACCATAGATCTGTGAATTCACCTAGTTGTTTGGTTTTCTCGAGGAGACCTATAGGGATGAAAGCATGGAAAAAAAGAGCATGAAAGATACAAAAGTACTATGGAAATAAAAGGCATGCTATGATAGAGAGGAGAAGAATAGGTTCTCCTTTTATTGCAAATTTTGAAGAATATATTCAATTTTTAGGGATATTGGAGGTTTTACAAATTTTTTAGGTTTTTTTTATTTTTCTAATTTTTATGGTTTTTTGGAGACTTTGCAAAGGGCTAATTTGACATTCCTTGAGGTCTTTGGAAGACCTATATTTATTCAATGGATTTATACTCTTGGCCCCTTATATGGGGAGACTTGCACACTTGAGTGTACAGTTTTGTTCATTTGACTTGTTAGAGGAGTGACTTATGTTCGGACATTGTTTGTACTTATTGCAACAAGACCTAACTAGATGAGATCTATACATATCTTTAGTATACATCTTGTACTTCACTTTCCCTCTTGTGCATATGGTTGACTAAATCTTTTATTTGTCTTATGAGAATGCATACCTAGGACGATCACATATGGATGATGCAATTTGTTTTTGTCTTTTTCTGATATCGATGATATGCAATGTGTTTTAGTGTGATTCATATTTATATGAAATGCAAAGTACTATGTTCTAAGTGCTATGAATGCCATGTTTTATTTCTTTTTATTTTCTATGATAGCATGTATACAGCTGGAACAAACAATGTGACTGCTCTTAAGTAGAATTTTTGACCTAGGGGATTGTGAGTTAACTCGGTATAAAGAGACTTATTGATCTTTGGGATGGGATTAGGGACTCAATTGGGAGCAGGGAGGAGATGGAATGCTTCAGAATTTTGGGCTTTGCTAAAGGCTAAACATTGATCCTTATCTAGATGAGATGTTTCTGACAAGCTAAATAGAAAATTGTCCTAAAGACTACTAAACTATTGGCTTTGCTCAGCTAGTGCATGTGTGTGATTTGTACCTTTCTCTTTTATTTCTTCTAGTAGAATGTAACCCTTGAAGCTTTGAGCTTCTAATATTTATCTCCATCCAAGCGTACGAACACTCAAAAATTTTCTCTCTATCAATGCCTCACTTGATTTTCTCATTTTTTTATTTTTTACTTTTATGAAAATGAATGACTTTGAGATTTGGATATACAATAATTTCATCTCTCTATTCTCACTTTTCCCATCACTATTTTTTTTTATTAGTCATTTTTTTATTCACTCGTATTTTAGATTGCTTCCTTCAGAGTTTTGATCCTCATGATGTTTTTCTACCAGGAATGATAAGGGGTTGAGCACCACCAAATATTTTCATAGTCCATTCAGACTTCCTTTTTGCTAGGGAAGAATGGGGAAGGTTTGCATGCAAACTTCCTTTGAATACTGTAGGTTTGAATACTAACTTTGCTTAGACTTATCAATATGAATTTCATTAAGACCAAGATCAATGTAGAGCTAAATGCTAGGCTTTGATTGGAATCATTGGGAAAATATAGTAATGATACATGGTAAATATGATTTATTATGGGATCTCAAAGCATCAAAATGTCAACCTATACCTAAGCAACCTTAATCTCCTTACTAGGATAAAAATTGAACAAGAACATGACACTAACAAAATGCATGATGGAATAGAATGAAGAATGCAAAATTTTGATCTTTTATACTTTTTATGGATTTTTGAATTATTTGATTTTTGGATTTTATAGGATTTTATAATATTTTGAGAAGTTGAAATTTTCTCCTTCTATAATGCACAAGAGGTATTGTCATTTCTGATGACTTCCTTAACTACATATGGACCTATCCAATTTAGTTTGAACTTCCCTTGAAAGTATTTGCAAGAAAACTCGAAGAATTGTTGTAAAAATGTCTTTTCACTCAATGAGGAGTTTTGTGTACTCACATGTTTCATTGTTTGATGATTTGCCACTAGTTTTATCATTTTTTGTTCTTGTTGAGTTGCCATGTTTATCTTGAATGTTTGAGGGAAAAATGATGTTGGTATTAAATCTTCTAGTTTCTGTGTTCATTTTGGTTCTTCCTTTTATTTAGTGGTGCTCTCGACTATATGTATTCTCATATATGGATTGATGGGAAGGGTCACTAAGTTGAATGCAGAATAAGACTTTGTTAAATGGAGATCAAAGGGAATTTTCCTAATTCCCCCTTTCCTATACATTTTGTGGTGTCGGCTACATTTGTAGTTTGTTTTGATGTCTCCATTTTCAAAAGCGTTGATTTTTGGGTCACTAGTGGTTTCCATGGTCATTCCCTTATTTTTGACTTGTTCAAATCTATAAAGGATTAAAGGATCAGGATCTCCTTTGATTACGTGGGTTTGTCCCATGTATGAGAAGTCTATTTCCTCAAATAGTGTGGAGGGAATGGCCGTCATCCTATGGATCCAAGGCCTTCCTAGGATCATGTTGTAAGTAGTTTCTTCATTGACGACATAAAATTTAGTTGGGATGGTTTTGGGACCCAATGTGATTTGAATATTGACCTTACCCATGGTTCAAATGTTTGGGTTATCATGAATTCTAAGGATGAAAGTTTGTTTTGTGATTTGAGTTTCGTCATAACCCATTCTTTGGAGAAGGGAGAAAGAGACTATGTTGATTGCAATCCCATCATCGATCATTACATGTTTAATGAAATAGTCTTGAACATGGACTATTAGATGGAGGGGGAGATCACCTTGTTTAGCTATGTCATTATCTAAGTGTAAATTTTCAAAATCAATTGTTGAAGAGGAACACTTTTCACTTGGAGTGTTTTGAACTAGATGGCCTAGATCTAAGGCTTTGAGGAGAGCATTCTTGTGCATAGGAGAACTTTTGAGAAGTTCTATCATATGAGAAAAGTTTGGATTGTTGGTGGTGTCATCTAGTTCCTCTAGTCCTTGGGTGACACAAATTTAGATCTTTGTCTAATTCCACAAGGCCTAAGGTGTTTTGATCAAAGGTGTTGGGAATAGGTTCTTCATCTTTTGAGGATGTGTCCATGAATGATTTTTGTTGATGTTTTGGGAGATTTGATATGAAGCGATGGTACCGCTGACATGATTTGATCTCATGTCAACTTCTCTTGTGAAATAAGAAATATTTAACAGGATTGTGATCTCAAAGCTCATGATTATTGTTGTATGGATGCTTGTTGATTCTCAAGGGATAGTTGTTTACATTTTGGTTCCCCAATTTTCTATGACTATCATAGTCACAATTATTGTTGTTTCTAGATGTTGAAGTGTCTGTTGACCCATATGTGTCTTGATCATTTATCATGGATTTGTTATTTGTATAATGGTTTATCAACCTTCCATTGGCATCATACTCTCTTCTTCCACTATCAATAGTAGCTTGGTTAACTCTAAGGGCACTTTTGAGTTCTTCATATGATTTGCAAGGGAGTTCTTGAACTCCTTGTATGTCATTGTTGAGAGCATGTAAGAAGAGATCACAAAGTTCATTAAGATCCATGTTTGGTGTGATAATTGAAGAATAAATAACTTTCCTCCATCATGTGATAAAATATGTGACTGACTCATTGTCTTCTTGTTTGATTGTTAAAAAATTTTATATTCCTATCTTGACAAGTTTTTTTATGTCAAAGGTAGCCACAAATTGATCGATGAGTTGCCTAAAAGAGTGGATCAATGCTTCTATAATTCAATAGTATTAGTCTAGAGCAATACCCTCCGAAGTCCTTGGAAAATAATTTTCTACCACTCCATCCCAAGGAATGAGTTCTTGCACTGCCATGATGTAAGCATTGATATGAGAGTTGGGATCACCCTCTCCTTTAAATTTTGGAATCTTAGGGATAGGATGTGGTAGTATGGCTTGAATAATATTATAGTCAAGAGGCTCCTTTTAATAATCAAGGTATGTTCCTAGAAGGGGGCTATGCATATAGGGTCTTATTCCTCCAAACATTAGCCCTTTAGGTGGAGCTTGTTGTGCCTGTTGAAAGGGTATTCTAGATTTTTGATATCCTAAAGAGGTTGGATGACTAGATAGCATCATGCTTATGTTTTGAGGATTGGGTATGATATTTGTGGTTGATTTTGTGTCATAGGAAAACCACCTATTTATTTGAGACTTTTCATGTTAGATGGTGAGGGCAAGGGAGGCTTAAATTTTTCATGGAAGTTTAGATGTTGGAGATTTTGTGATATCCCTTGGTTTAATTCAATCTTGTCAATGAAATTATTTCCCACAGTGCCAAGGTTTTTCTTGAATTTTGCTTTGACAAACTTGTTTGACATTTCTAGCTTCAAGGGCCTTGATTCATTGGACCAAATTTTCTATAAGGTCTATGAGTGAGGATTCCTTCATTCTTTGAGTTTTACAACCTTGAGATGGATTGCTTTATGTTATGGTTTAAGTGACCCCACTTGTTCCTTTTGATGATACTTGAAATGTGATGAGTCTTTTATGTTGATGTGCAATATGGGGGGGTTTTGTGCTTCCCAAGCTTTTGTAAGTTTTTCTTTTGAGGGTTCACCTCATTGTCCATTTGGGTGGCCATTTTCGTATGGCTTCTTATGGGTTGGTCTTGTTGATGGATCTCAGACTGAACACTCACTTTGCATGTTTTTTATTTGGTCAATGTTATGGGGATCTTGTTGGATGCCCTTTTAGTCTTTTGAGTTTGATTGATTCAAGATTGAAGCTGTTGGATCTGAACATGTGCTAGTTTCATTGGAGGGGTAATTCCCTTGAACCTTGTGTAATATTATCCTAGTTAAATGGGCTGTAGGAAACACCATGAAATGAATAAATGAAGATGAACATGAAAGATGAACATGGGTTGAAAGAAGCATATGCAAATGCAAAAGATCCCATCCGAAATCTTTGTTTTCACATCCGGTTCACTAGAATATGTGGTGAATCTGGCATTATATGTGACAATGACAATGGAAATGGGATCCAAGCAATGGGAATGGAAAAAGAATAACCAAGAGGATTTTCTCTTCACATCATGTTCACCAAAATATGTACACTCAAAAATATGACTCGGTAGTTTGGGAAGGTTGATTTAGCTTTGGCGAGCACATGGACCCTTCTCCTTTCCATGGGGCAAAAGTCCACATCACTCTCACTCTTGTGGAAGTAGCCAATCGAGATGAGGTGAGACATAGGGGTGGTACTGCTCACTTGAGAGCTGGACATCATAGAGAGTGGTCGGCTAGTCTTAGGGCCTTTCTTGTGTGTTGATTCTAATCTAATGTTCTATGACTGTTGTGGTTGAAATACCTATATGACCGAAAGTGTCACTAGTCATAGTTCTCCTATTTGGATTTTGAAGATTCCAACATTGCGTAGCTTGATGATTGTTTTCGTTAATGCTTTTGTTGAGTTGGAATTGTTCTTCAAATTGTTGGATGATGACTGATGTTTGGAATAACGTCAACTAGTGTTGTTGTTCCCAAATCATTTGTTGATTGTGTTGTGGTTTAGGGTGAATATCCTCAATCGCTTCGAGGATTTCCCTCACACACTCACCTCTAAGCCTAGGGCACATTCATGAGCCTAAACTGAGACAGAGTTGGCTGGAGTTAACCTCACTTTGACTTAGGGTTTGACTTAGGGTTTGTTGACCTTGTATTGCAATCAAGGTTTTGACTAATGTTGATTAATGTGGACCTTATATTGGAATCAAGGGTTTGCAACCTTCTTGTGATTATAATGTTTTTGTTCCTTTTTAGGTTTTTGAAAGCATGCAAGCCTATATGAGTGCAGAACAATATTTTTGTGCTTTTTTAGATCTTTATGAAAATAAAGTGTTTTTTTTCTAATCTAGGAATCGAAATATGTGTGCAATCTAGTATGTATTTAACTAATACAATTTGATCTATGTTTTTGTTTGATTTTCTAAATTTCTGGATCAATTACTCTAAGAAATGAAATTACTTTGAAAAAAACTAATCTAAAGAACTTTGAAAGAAAACTAATTTAACATTACAAATCCTATTTAGCCTATCAAGGAAATTACAATATTAAATTACTATTCCCAAGAGCAAATTTAGATTTTTTAATTAGTTTATATAAAAAATCATTAAGGAACCTAGAATATGATATGAGTGAGCCTCCACTATCCTAAGGAATCCTTGTGTTGGCAACCAATTTGTCCTCTTACAGCAGCGGGGATATCCTCTTCGTAACAATAGGAAAGGGAATGCAAAAGAGCCTTTGAAAGCTTGAAACATGAGCTCAATGTGAGATAATGAGTACTATGTCTTGTAAATGGGTAAAGTATCGACATGATACAAAGATTATAGAAAATCTTAGATGAAACAACACTAAAGAAAAAGGCTCAAATGTCCTGTATGAGCATATGGATGCTAGTTGGAGAGCAAAAAGCTGCAAAGACTGGCTGAACAAATGAAATTCCCTCCCTAAAGGGGGAGCTTTTAATCTATGCAATAGTGAAAAATAATGAAATCTTTGATTCTTTGTAGAATTAAATAAAGAAATGAAGAAAGAGGGTCAAAGGCTTGTGAAGAAGCTTGAAAAATCTTCTGAAGAAGGGAAGAGCATTCTCCAACTTTTAAATAATGAAGAGTGGAGGGGTATTTATTATTTGGAAGAGGTCATGAAAGGTGGAATTGATTGAGAAGTTAACTCAATTTGATTGAAGCTTGAAAAATCTTGTGATTCTAATGTTTTTGTGCTTTTTTGGTTTTTGAATGCATGCAAGCCTATATGAGTGCAAAACAATATTTTTGTGCTTTTTTAGATCTTTATGAAAATAAAGTGATTTTTATAATCTAGGAATTGAAATATGTGTACAATCTAATATGTATTTAGCTAATGCAATTTGATCTATGTTTTTGTTTGATTTCTTAAATTTTTTGATCAATTACTCTAAGAAATGAAATTACTTTGAAAATAAACTAATCTAAAGAAATTTGAAAGAAAATTGATTTAATAATACAAATCCTATTTATCCTATCAAGGAAATTGTAATATTAAATTATTATTCCCAAGAGAAAAAATATATATTTTAATTAGTTTATATAAAAAGACCATTAATGAGCCTAGAATATGAGATGCATGAGTGTCCACTATCCTCAGGAATCCTTGTGTTGGCAACCTCCTTGTCCTCTTACAGTAGTGGGGATATCCTCTTGGTAACAATAGGAAATGGAATGCAAAAGAGCTTTTGAAAGCTTCAAACATGAGCTCAATGTGAGCTAATGAACACTGTGGCTCACAAATGGGTAAAGTATCGACTGCTGAGAATTAAGGTGTCTCAACCTTGCAATTCCTAGCATTGATTATTTATTTATTTATTTGCCTATGGTGTAATTTATGTTGCACATCTTGTTTTGTCATTTAGTGTCAAGTGGCATGGTGAGTTGTCACTCAACTTGGAAGGTGACTAGGATGGTCAACTCATCCCATGTGGATATAGGCATCCCATTTGAGGTGGCACTAATATGCCATGTGTCAGCATCTTGTGGTATGACAAAGGTGTTACTGTGTATGACAAAATCTATGACGCGTAAGAGCTAAGTATAGAGATTCTCGGGACAAGTGAAGACAAGTGTCGTAAAGTATCTTTGCATGTGGAGAAGGCATCTTTGGGCGCCCAAATTGGGCTATGACATGTTGTAAGAGGAATATGCTATATTTAGCCTTGTATGATGGATTCTCTTACAACATTTAAGGTTGTTATGTTGGGCAGATTTTATGACAACTGTAAGATGCGTAAGAGCATCTGTCATAGCTATTTTTAGCCTAGAGCGCTCCAACCTTGGGAAGTCAAATTTGCCATGTATGACAGATGTAAGAGAGTTATTTGCACCTTGGACAAGTGTCCTTTGATACAGGAAAATGGCCATGTGGCCAAGATGGACACCCATCTCTAGAAGCTTCATGTTTATGCCTTGTAACTCTATATAATACATTGTTTTGGAGTTGTAGTTCCATAGTGTTTGTACAGGTACTATTATGCTACTGGAATCACTCTAGAAACCAAATTTGAAGACTCCTAGAAGAACTTGCATTGCAAGCGTATTGTAAACACACCATTGTTTTGATAATACATTGTGCAGGTTTTGGAGTGTGGGGTGTTTTACCTGAAAAGGTTTTCCCCATGATATATCTTGTGTCACTCTCTTTATGTGTTGTGTTGCTACTATAATATTTATGTTATGTGTTTAGCATTGCTACAATTGTAATAATTAAAAAGAATTTGTATACTATTCCCCTCATTAGGTTGGTGTAGGAAGTGTGTTCCACGTACCTTGCTTCCTTTTAGTTGGTATAAGAGATTGATCACCTTTGATCCTAGTTGTTGTGTACGGGTTTTTTGAGCTAATCTTCGATTGAGTGGGAGTCTGTGCAGAGTATTCTATAATCTTTTTACAGGAAAAAGATGGCAGCCACATCTGGAAGAATAGAATTGGAAAATTTTAACGAAAGCAATTTTGATTTGTGGAAACTAAAAATGGAAGACATGCTTGTTGACAGAGATCTATGGGAAACAATTTCCAGCACAAAACTAATTGCAGTGCCTCAAGATGAATGGGATCTCAAAGATCGTAAACCTAAGGGTCTTGTGAGACTCTGTTTAGTTGATTCCATCCTGTTGAATGTTCATGAAGAGAAGACTGCGAAAGAGCTATGGAAGAAACTTGGTGATGTTTATTAGGCCAAATCCCTAGTAAAAAAGTTATTCCTAAGAAAGAAGCTATATTCTCTAAGGATGGAAGATGGAGGATCAGTTGTAGATGACCTGAATTATTCTGACATGCTACTTGCATAGTTGACATATGTTGGTGTAAAGATAGAGGGGGAGGATCGTTGCATGACCTTGCTTTGTTCTTTGCCAGACTCATGGGACCACCTTGTCATGGCCATTGGGAGTACTACAACCCCCTTTAAGATGGATGAAGCGGTGTCTTCACTTTTATCTAAAGAGATGTGGAGAAAGCCTTCTAAATCGGCAAAGGAGGATCTTGTGGTTCGTGCTAGACCCAAAGAGAAAGTGAAAAAGAAAGACAAGAAAGTTGCAAAAAGGCAAATCTAAATCCCGTGGGAGATCCAAATCTCCTGGAAAGTCCAAGGCAGTATGTTGGAAATGTGGAAAAAATGGGCACTTCCGAAAGGAGTATAAGGAGGAGAAGAAGAAAAACAAAAAAACACCTCCAATTTCGATTCTGACAAATCTCAAGATGATGGTGATGCTTTTATTGCTTCCCTAGCCACCCATGTATTAGAAGATGTGTGCTTGATTGACTCTGGTGCTTCCCTCCAGATGACCTCACATCGAGGATGGTTCACAAAGTATGAAGAGTTCGATGGTGGGAAGGTGTACTTGGGTGATGACTCTCACTTGAAGATAGTTGGGTGTTGAAGAGTCTTGATTTGATTCCCTGATAGACAAGTGAAGGGGATCAATGGGGTGATGCACATCCATGGTTTAGCACAAAACCTGCTTTCTATAAGTAAATTGAATGATGTAGGTGTGCATGTTGTTTTCTTAGGTGGAGGATGTAAGATGACAAGAGGAGCTATGGTGCTTGCTAAGGGTACTCAGAGAGGTACTTTGTTTCAGATAGATGCATACACTACTCAGTGCAATAGTTCTTTTGTTTTGAAGAAAAGAGCTTCAGATTCTTCATCCTCACCATTAGAACCCGCAACAAAAATGTGTGTTACTTCAACTTCCAATGGTAGTGCTTTTTGGGTACCTAAGGGTACTCATGCTTTGGAAATGAAACTACCTACTGAGAAGACAATGTTATGGCATAAGAGACTTGGTCACATTGGTGAAAAGCATCTTCGAGCCCTAAAATATAAAAACCTTGTTGAGGGATTAAATGATTGTAATCTTGAGTTTGACTTTTACAAACATTGTATATATGGAAAGCAAAAATGTGTTTAGTTTTACTCTAGTTCTCATAAGTCTTCTAGTGTTTTGGATCTTATTCATTCTGATGTGTTTGGTCCTATGAATGTTCCTTCGACTTCTAAATCATTATATTTTGTATCATTCATTAATGATTACAATAGAAGGACATGAGTTTATTTTCTCATAAGCAAATATGAAATCTTTAGTCAGTTCAAAAAGTTTAAATCTTTTGTAGAGAATCAGACTGGTAAAAAGATTAAGTATTTGAGAACTGATAACAGTGGTGAGTTTTGTTCTGCAGATTTTGACAAGTTCTGTAAAGAACATGGGATTTAAAGACATAAGACAATTCCTTATACTCCACAGCAAAATGGTGTTGTAGAAAGGATGAACAGAACGTTAATGGAGAGGGCTAGGAGTATGCTTAATGCTGCCAGCCTCGAACAGAAGTTTTTAGCTGAAGTTGTAGCCACTATTTGCTACCTAGTTAATAGGTCTCTTACCTCAGCACTCGTTGATAAGACACCCATGGATTTGTGTTCTAGTAGGAAGCCCTCATTGAGACATCTTTGTGTTTTTAGTTGTGAGGCATATGCACATGTGCCTAAGGAGAAGAGGTCAAAATTAGAGAACAAGGTAGTTAAGTGTATCGTCATTGGCTATGGTCTCAGTGTGAAAGGGTACAAGCTCTAGGATCCTGTGGCTGAAATAGTGTTGTATAGTAGAAGTGTTATTTTTAGAGAGCTAACACCTTCTCATGTTGTTCTACAGAAAGAAGAGAAAGAAAAGAAAGAGGATGTGGTTCAATTTCCTTCTACCCCTGAGAAGACTGAACTGAAAGATTTTGTTGGACCTGATGATGAGGAGAGCTCTAGCAGCTTTGAATGTTCAGAAGAAGAAGTAGAACCTCCACCGTAATGTATGAGGAGGTCCACACAAATCACGAAGCAACCTGAAAGGTTTGGTCTTACATTACTAGACTCTAGTTGTGTGTATTCCTTGATTACTAAAACTGATGATCCTAGAACTGTGATAGAGGCTATGGACATGAAAGATGCAGGTTCTTGGAAGGAGGCCATGGAAGATGAGATGGCTTCTTTGGAAAAGAATAAAACTTGGGACTTGGTGCCTTTGCCTAATGGATGGAAACCTATTGGATGCAAATGGGTGTTCAAGAAGAAATTCAAAGTAGATGGTAGTGTTGAGAAGTATAAGGCAAGATTGGTTGCGAAGGGGTATTCACAAGTGGAGGGAATTGATTATGGTGAAATTTTCTCTCCCGTTGCAAAGCTGACATCTATTTAGTTCCTATTATCTCTTACAATAGCTTATGACTTAGAAGTGGAACAAATGGATGTGAAGACATCTTTCCTTCATTGTGACTTGGAGAAAGAAATTTATATGTCACAGCTTGAGCACTATGTGGTGAAAGGTAAAGAAAATTTGGTTTATAAGTTAAAGATGTCTTTGTATGGTTTGAAGTAATCTCCTAGGATGTGGTACTTGAAGTTTGATGTCTTTGTGTTGTCCATTGGATTTCTAAGATTGAAATCAAATCATTGTGTGTATTATAAGTTTTACAATGATCGTATTCTCATTATTGCAATATATGTCAATGATATGTTGTTGATTGGGAATGGTAAGAATATGATTTCTGATTTGAAGTCTCAGTTGTTAGCATAGGTTGAAATGAAAAACTTATGGGCAGCTAGGTACATTCTAAGGATGGAGATTAGAAGAGATAGAGCAAATAGAAAACTTTGGTTAAGCCAGAGTAAGTATGTGCAGACCATTGTGTATTCTTGTTTCATTGGGGACAATTTTATCTATGAATGATTGTCCAAAGTCTCCTTCTAAGATGGAGGATATGAGAAGAGTACCTTATGCTAGTGTATTTGGTAGCTTGATGTATGCTATGGTCTATACAAGACTAGACATTGCCTAAGCAGTGGGAGTCATTAGTTTATGGCTCATCTTGGATGAGTACATTGGGATGTAGTAAAGAGAGTTTAGATATTTGAGGGGTACTTCCTAGTATTCCTTATGTTATCATGGTTATCCGACAAGACCTTAGCATTATGTGAGTATTCATGGATTTGTGGATTCTGATTGGGTAGGTAACGTTGACAGCAGGAGATCCACCAGTGCTTATCTATTTACTATGGTCGATGGTGTTATTAGTTAGATGAGTAAGAGACAACCTATGGTTGAGCACTTTGTCCATGATAGAAGAAGAGTACATGGAAGCAACTCATGCTTGTAACGAAGCCATTTGGCTTAAGAGGTTGTGTTCAAATATTGGTTTTTATGTAGGACAAATTACTATCTATTGTGATAGTCAGAGTGTGATTTGCTTAGCAAACAATCCTAATTTCCATGCTAGAACAAAGCACATTGATGTTCAGTATCATTTTGTTTGTGATATGGTAGAAGATGGGAAGGTGATATTGGAGAAGGTTGACACTTTGAAGAATGTTGTAGATGCATTGACTAAACCTGTGGGCACAAAAAGGTTCAGATGGTGTTCGGACTCTATGGCCCTCTTAGCCCCTAGTAGATAAATCTTGTCTTTCTATTGGCTCTTGCAAGGTGTTTGACAAGTGGGAGAATGTTGGGAATTAAGGTGTCTCAACCTTGCAATTCCTAGCATTGATTATTTATTTATTTATTTATTTGCCTATGATGTAATTTATGTTGCACATCCTATTTTGTCATTTAGTATGAAGTGGCATGGTGAGTTGTCACTCAACATGGAAGGTGACTTGGATGGTCAACTTATCCCATGTGGATATAGGCATCCCATTTGAGGTGGCACTAATATTCCATGTGTCAGCATCTTGTGGTATGATAGAGGAGTTATTGTGTATGACAGAATCTAAGACGCGTAAGAGCTAAGTATAGAGATTCTCGGGACAAGTGAAGACAAGTGTCATAAAGTATCTTTGCATGTGGAGAAGGCATCTTTGGGTGCCCAAATTGGGCTATGACATGTTGTAAGAGGAACATGCTATATTTAGCCTTATATTATGGATTCTCTTACAACATTTAAGGTTGTTATGTTGGGCAGATTTTATGACAGCTGTAAGATGCGTAAGAGCATCTGTCATAACTATTTTTAGCCTGGAGTGCTCCAACCTTGGGAAGTCAAATCTGCCATGTATAACAGATTTAAGAGAGGTATTTGCAGCTTGGACAAGTGTCCTTTGATGCAATAAAATGGCCATGTGGCCAAGATGGATGCCCATCTCTAGAACCTTCTTGTTTATGTCTTGTAACTCTATATAAGGCATTGTTTTGGAGTTGTAGTTGCATAGTGTTTGTACAGGTACTGTTATGCTGCCAGACTAACTCTAGAAACAACATTTGAAGACTCCTAGAAGAACTTGCATTGCAAGTGTATTGTAAATAAACAATTGTTTTGATAATGTAAATTGTGCAGGTTTTGAAGTGTGGGGTTTTCTACCTGAAAAGGTTTTCCCCGCGATATATCTTGTGTCACTCTCTTTATGTGTTGTGTTACTACTGTAATATTTATCTTTTGTGTTTAACATTGCTACAATTGTAAGAATTAAAAATAATTTTCATACTATTCCCCTCATTAGTTTGGTGTAGGAAGTGTGTTCTGCATAGTTTACTTCCTTTCATCGACATGATACAAATATTTTAGAAAATATTAGATGAAACAACAATAAAGAAAAAGGATTGAATCTCCTATATGAGCATATGGATGGTAGTTGGAGAGAAAAAACCTACAAAGACTGGATGCACAAATAAAATTCCCTCCCAAAAGGGGGAGCTTTGAATCTATGAAATAGTGAAACATAATGAAATCTTTTATTCTTTGGAGAATTAAAGAAAGAAATGAAGAAAGAGCATCAAAGGCTTGTGAAGAAGGGAAGAGCATTCTCCAACTTTTAAAATAATGAAGAAGGGAGGGATATTTATTATTTGGAAGAGGTCATGAAAGGTGGAATTGATTGAGAAGTTAACTCAATTTGATTGAAGCTTGAAAAACCTTGTCATTCTAATGTTTTATGTGTTTTTTTGGTTTTTGAATGCATGCAAGCCTATATGAGTGTAAAACAATAATTTTGTGCTTTTTTAGATCTTTATGAAAATAAAGTGCTTTTTCTAATCTAGGAATTGAAATATGTGTGCAATCTAGTATGTATTTATATAATGCAATTTGATGTATGTTTTTGTTTGATTTTCTAAATTTTTGGATCAATTACTATAAGAAATGAAATTACTTTGAAAACAAACTAATCTAAAGAACTTTGAAAGAAAAGTAATTTAACAATACAAATCCTATTTAGCCTATCAAGGAAACTGTAATATTAAATTACTATTCCCAAGAACAAATTTATATTTTTAATTAGTTTATATAAAAAAACCATTAAGGAACCTAGAATATGAGATGCGTGAGCCTCCACTATCCTTAGGAATCCTTGTGTTGTCAACCTCTTTGTCCTCTTATAGAAGCAAGGATATCCTCTTGGCAACAATAGGAAATGGAATGCAAAACAACTTTTGACAGCTGGAAACATGAGCTCAATGTGAGCTAATGAGCACTATTGCTTGAAAATGGGTAAAGTATTGACATGATACGAAGATTTTAGAAAATCTTAGATGAAACAATAAGACAAAAAAAGGCTCGAATGTCCTGTATGAGCATATGGATGCTAGTTGGAGATCAAAAAGACTAGATGCACAAATGAAATTCCCTCCTAAAAGGTGGAGCTTTGAATCTATGCAATAGTGAAAAATAATGAAATCTTTGATTCTTTGGAGAATTAAAGAAAGAAATGAAGAAAGAGGGTTAAAGGCTTGTGAAAAAGGGAAGAGCATTCTCCAACTTTTAAAATAATGAAGAGGGGAGGGGTATTTATTATTTGGAAGAGATCATGAAAGGTGGAATTGATTGAGAAGTTAACTCAGTTTAATTGAAGAGTTAACAAGGTTATTAGATAGAGAATTGGATTGATTAGAGAGTGAACAAGCTTTGATAGCTTATCACAGAAGAGAAATGGAGTTAGCAAGAGTGCATGAGTTGACAAGTAGAGATAAAAAGGAGCTAATTATACATGCTTGAAGGATTAGAATATTTAAATCTATGTTTAGACCAAAAACTCATGCAAACAAGACAAAAAATGAGTCAAAACATAGCTTTTTCACATCCAAAACTTTATTTTTCCATTGCTAGAAAAGATGATAGGGTCACCCATGGTTTGCCCCTTTTTCCAGTCTAGGCTGCCTAGGGTTGACCCATGCATGACCCACAAAGGGGAGGTCATGGGTTGGAAAGCGAGGTTGGAGATTGTTAGTTACGTGAAAAGGTGGTGAACTGCCTTCAGAAACTAGTTGAAAGGTGGTCAAAATCTAAATCTCCACTTGCAAAATTTGAATCTCTTGTGGGAGATCCTAAAATAATAGGAGATTTAAATACTGGTTGACAATAACTAAAAACTAAAATTTGGAGATGGCTTGGGAGGTCCTCTAGAGGTCTCCTAAGGGTGGGATTGGATAAAAAACACTAAGGAAAGGTCAAATCACAAAAAAATAGATGAATACCACAACAAATAGATGAATACAAGGCTTAGGGATGAAGCTACAAGAATAGGAAACAAAAATTGACAACTATTGAAAAGCATTGAAAATGAGGAAAAGGTTAGTATGACAAAGGGGAAACAAAAAGAGAAGTGAAAAAATATATGTTACCAAGAGAATCACTATTGAGAGGGTGTTATTTCATGCTTACATGTACATGACAAGGATTATGAGTCATCACGGGTCCTCGTGGAGGTTGTACATGATTTTGGTGCTTATAAAAGCTAGGAGGTAGGAATCCATCATGGCATACCAAGCCCGAGGGGTTTGTTTGAGGCCATAGAGAGATTTCCTAAGTTTACAAACTAAAGATATATCCTGAACAAACCTAGGTGGTTGTTCCATGTAGATCTCCTCCTCAAGGTCTTCATACAAAGGTTTCTATATGAAGAAAGACACTCTTCACACCCATCTAATGTACATCCCATCCATGTGCAGCGGTTATAGCAAGAGTGAGTCGAATCAAATTCATTTTTGTGATGGGTGTAAATGTATCTTTGTAGTCAATGCCACCAACTTGTGAAAATCATTTAGTAACTTATCAATTGACCTATCTACTTAAGGAATCATATTCCTCATCCATAACAATATTCCACTCAAGTATGTCTAATATCTCTTGAAATGTATGTGGATCAGAGGCCTAGGAAAAGAAAGCATGTCGCCCACCTTATAATCTAGCTATATATGTCTACCATTTGTTGGATCCTTCGCCCACATATCTACATTGTGAAGAGCCTATCTAGCTTAAGAAGGATGAGATGTGGTTGAGTCAGGTGCTAAATATCAACCTCCAAAGCAATCCTAGAACTGGATGAAGAGGAACCCTCATCACTATCCTCACTATCATAATTGGAAGAAGAAGAAAACATTGCCTCAAGAATCTAATGTGACTGACTTGAATCATCAAAAGAATCATCAAGGTCTAGTGAGTCCACAATATGTAGAGAAATGTCAAGTACAGAGTCAACAAAACTCTCTTGAAACTTAACACTTCTTTAATAAAAAACTCATGTGTGGTTGGTGGACTAGGTGATAACCTTTCACACCATCTAGATAACCTACAAAGATGCAAGGTATTTATTGTGGATCCATTCCCTTTTGATTCTCTTTCGATATGCATGCCATGGCAGGATATTTGAAGACCCCGAAGTGCTCAACTATTGGTTTCCTAACTTTCCAAGACTCAAAGGGAGTTATACCCTTCAAGGCTCTGTGAGGAACTCTATTTTAAATATGGCATGCATAGTTGATTTCTTCTACCCAGTACTATGTTGTAAGTCCTTTGTGGTGAATCATATAGTTAGTCATCTCTTTTAAGATTTATTGTTACATTCTACAACACCATTTTTTTGGTGAGCATAACAAACTATGCACTATAAATCTATCCCCTATGTTGTACAAAACTATTCAAAATGGTTGTTGACATAGTCACCCCCATTATCAGTTCATAGAACCTTGATGATATTTCCTGACTGTTTCTCAACAAGAGCCTTGAAGTCTTGAAAGAAGTCAAAGACTTCAGATTTATATTATAGGAAGTAGACTCATGTGAATCTGGAGAAATCATCTATGAAGGTGAGAACATGCCTACTTTGTAAAAGATGGGTGGGGAAAACCCCTAAAACATCACTGTGAACAAGTTCCAAGACTTGTGTTTCCCTCCATTATTTTCCTTTGTTAAATTTGTCTTCAAGATGCTTCCCAAGGGCACAACTATCATAAAGACCTTTAGAGAGTCTAACTCTTGGAAACCTTGTGATCATATATTGCTGACATAGCTACTCAAGGTAGCATTATTTAAGGTGGTGAAATCACTCATGCCATAATTTTCTAGCTCCATATGAATGAGTAAGAAATGCTATTGGAGAAATATCAAGTGAAAAATGGGAGAAGGTGTATAACCTAAACAAGTGATCTATCCTCCCTATAGCTACCAACTTGTTGCTTTGCAATTCTCTGTTCTAAACTGAATTTGGAGAGAAATGAATGATCATGCCCTTCCCTATATGAGTTATCTGAAGCACTAAAAGGAGATTAGCCGATAGTGAAGGGACACTTAGAACATTTGTGAATATTCATCCTTCAACTTCAACAGGGACTCTCCCTATAATTGAAGTTGGACTATCATCACCCAAGGTGATAGTGGGCATACTTTATGGCTCTAAGGATGAAAAATCAACCTATGAAGAACCCATGTGGAGGAGTTGGATAGTGAGGAGCTAGAGCTATTGGCCCCTAGGTTGTAAGCTTATAGGGAGGATTTTTTCTATTTATTCTTTCACTAATAAGGCAACCTTGAAGTGCATCTTTTGAATCTTTTTCTTAACTACTTTCACATTAAATGAAAGAACAATATTATGCATGATGATTTCTTTATCAATGTTGAGCATATTGTTGTATGTTCAAGCAGAGACATTAGGAAAATAATGAAGTTTAGTCTAGGATGAACTTTTCTTAATAAATGTATCATATATCACATATAATAATTGAATCTTAAATAATAACTATAATTTCATTTCTACCCCTACATCGTAAGGTTTTTATACCCTTCCTAGTACATAATTCTTATTGAAATATCATGTCTTTCTACCATATATCTTGGGTACCTACTTTTTAATGACATTTTGAAAAACAAACTGAACTATTGTAGTAATAACATCAATTAATGTATATATTTTAGTATTCATATATTTAAACCAATAAGTAAATGAAATGGAGAGAACATAAAATCAACAAACCATAATAAATCGACACATGACACCTGATGTATTTGGAGAAACTCTTTTGAGAAAAATATCATCCATTAAAAAAGAGGCTCAAGTATGTGTTAATCCTATGAAACAATATTACATAATCAACACACTTCTCTCTTCAATCTGGTAGCACTTTGATAGCTCCTATGTGCCTATGATAATATGATATAAAACTACTATCTCATGCTTACAATATATGGAACTATGAGAGAGGAAAACCACATATGCTTTCCTAAAATAATGGATTACCAAAACCATGGTATCATGTAAAAAGTACTTCATATTAGCATAATTGATGTATCCATGAATAGAAAATGTATTTCCCAAGAAATCCTTGACCAATAACTTTTTGATAGCTCATATTTCCAAGTATAGCAATTCTTTATGGTGACAACAACTTACGTGGGGATCATTTGTCATAAAAATGATCCTCAACTCCCTTTTCTAGCATCTAGAATTATGAAACTACAATTAATAAGTTCAAATCATTTTTTTGATTGCTACCATAATCCTCCATCTCCTTCAGTAATCTTATTACAACTCATATTAAAGTCAACCTAGAAAATAATTAAATTATATTATCTTTCATCCACTAAAGAGAGTGTCCAAGTTCCCCTTCAAAGATGTTTCGAGACATGACATATGTTATACATTAGGATTGCAATTAAATATCACACTTTCCTAACATTATGTACACCTAATTCTTTATAATACCAATAGATGTAGCTTAATGTTTCATTTCCACCAATATCACACCCTTTTTTAAATCAAAAATCTTGAATGAATTTCCATAGGAGATTATGAAAATAAAATATATTTGCATGCATGTGAAAATGAACACAAGAAATAGATTAAAACAACATTAACCTACTTCATTCACCTTCAAACACAACAAGGATTGAACATAAAGGAATGCATAAAGAAAGGAAACTAAAACAAGCTAGTTACCAAGAAAACCTTTGTTGTGTGGATATGATCCTTGATTATATTTGATGTAGGTGGCTCCCTATTGTGACAACATAACATTAGATTTCATGTAGTCTTGAAAATGCTTGGGAGGAGGCTCAATTTATAGATTTTTATGATTTTGGATGGATTGTAAAGATTGATTTGAAGGATCAAGGGTGGAGAATTGTTGAGATCTCTCAAGAAAGGAGAGATTTCCAAGTGGCAAGATGAGATTGGCTAAGGGGATATATCCTTGGGTGAGGAAAAATTAATGGTGAAAAGGTGATCTTGGAAGTGTTAGATCTAGGGCACACAACTGAGAGGGGGGTGAATTAGTTGTACAGAAACTTGCTTCTACTTCAAACACTTGATTCTTCTTTGTTAGTTAATAGCATATCAATTAACCATCCATGAAAGCATAATGCATAAACATAGGAGCAGATAAACATCAACACATTGGACACCAAGATTTTGACGTGGAAAACCCAGTTAAGGGAAAAACCACTGGGTGATTAACCCAAGGATTATTCTCTGTTAGAAGAATAAAAAAAATGAATGGCACATGCCAATTAGGGCTCACTGACCGAGCACACTGCGCATAAAGAGGCACACTGCCTACAAGAGACACACTATCTACAAAGTGATAAGAATCACAAACTTGAACTGGAGATTGACATCTTTACCTTGTCTGGATCAGTTCCATTTAAGCCTGAGATACTTCTGCTCTACCCTTCACTCTTTCACTATACCACACTCATCCACTGCTCTACCCACTTTGAAATGAACTCACAAACCTTTATTTATACAAGACATTGACTTAGGAACAATCATCTAAGTTGGCAATCAACCATAAGGACATTCGCAAGATGATTAATACATCCGGTCGGCCACCACAAGAACATTCGCAAGATGAACAACTCATCCGGTCAGCTAGTCTGAACAAGAACTTCATCCAGAAGAATATCTTCAATTCCGGGCTCTACCACCAATGCGGACTGACAACATAACCTCAACATGATCCAAGAACCTTCACAATCTTGCCTGATTGACCAGGTACATCCGTACTTCCTCTACTCATTGGAATCTCTTCTCCTCTTCATCCGAAACTTCAAGAACACAGTCTATCGCGACTGTCAAACTGAAAAAGGTTCTTCCGGACCTCCAAACTTTGTACAAACTGAGATGACACATCACAAGGACATCCCAAACACTCCTTCCAATCCGTAGAGTCTGATAATGCACCTCTGGATCTCACCAGACCTTTTTGTGACACTCTATTCCTCCGGAGCATCTCCCGGAACCGGTTCTACTTGACCAATCACAACTTTTTCATATCTTGATGTGGACCTCTAAAATCGTAACTTGATCATCTTAAGACTCATATCTACAAACCCTTTAATCTGCATCCTCTGATTCTCAACCTATTGAGTACTTTTGCCTTCTTCTTATCACTATTCTTCACTGTTCCTGATTGATACTACTTTTCTCAATATCCTCAACACACAGCTCATCCAAACCTTCTTACCAATGCAATATGAGTATGTTGATATCAATGACAACACTGGTTAACCTCATACTTGCAACAATCTCCCCCTTTGTCATTGATGGCAACATATGATGTGAAAAACCATCAAGACAAGAACTTCTCTTTTCTGTCACAGCTCCCCCTATCAGCAACAACTCTTCGCATGTCTTCTCTTCCTTTACTGCTCCCCCTTTGATCATCAACCACTTGTTTTTCACATGTCTTCTCTCCCCCTTTGACATCAATGGCAAAGGGCTCATACTTGCACTTGTAACATATCAGAATCATACCAGCTGCTCCCCTTTAGTAGCAACTCCCCATCATCAATCTAGATCACAAGATATGACTGTGATATCCACCAAACTGATGCACATTAGTGCATCCTAGTTCATCACCAGAGGGACCATGACCCCTAACTTCTCCCGAAGATACTCAAAAGAGTCCTTGGGAAGAGGTTTAGTAAAAATATCTACAATATGATCCTTGGAGGGTACATACTCCAATCTAACTTCATCCTTGTTCACTTGTTCTCTCAGAAAGTGAAACTTGATAGATATGTGCTTGGTCTTAGAATGCAACACTAGTTTCTTAGAAATGTTTATTGCACTTGAATTATCACAGAAAATTGTGATAGGCTCCTCGGATTCTACTTTCATGTCTCTTAACATCTGCTTCATCCATAAAATTTGAGTGCAACTACTTGCTGCTGCAATATATTCTACTTCAGTTGTAGACAAAGATATTGCCTCTTGTTTCTTGCTTAGCTAAGAAACCAATCTCTTTCCCAAAAAGAATGCTCCACCACTGGTGCTCTTCCGGTCATCCACATATCCTGCCTAATCTGCATCTGTATATGAATGAAGAGAGAAATCTAGATCTCTAGGGTACCATAGACCATACTCAACTGTTCCTTTCAAGTACCTAAAAATTCTTTTGATTGCCATAACATGAGATTCTCTAGGATCAGCCTGGAATCTTGCCACAAGACCAACAGCCTGCATTATATCTGGTCTAGTCTGAGTGAGATACAACAATCCACCAATCATTGATCTATACTTTGTCTGGTCTACCTTTGGAGAGTCATCATCTTTGCTCAACTTACATCTAGTTGCCATAGGAGTGTTCATTGGCTTTGAATCTTCCATACCGAATTTCTTCAACAATTCTTTCACATATTTGGTCTGAGAAATGAAGATCCCTTTCTTTGTTTGAGTAATTTGCAGACCCAAGAAGAAGTTCATTTCACCAAGCATAGACATTTCAAACTCACTTTTCATCTGATTTGCAAAATTTTTGCACATACTATCTCTTCCTCCAAAAATGATATCATCCACAAACACTTCAACAATCAAAATGTTTTCATGATCAATTTTGAAATATAAGTTACTATTAGCAGTACCTTTGTTGAATCCAATCTGCACAAGATGCTTATCCAACCTTTCATACCATGCTCTTGGGGCTTGCTTCAATCCATACAATGCTTTCTTCAACTTGCAGACCATATCATCATTATCAGACAAATTGAAATCCATCTGGTTGTTTAATGTATACTTCTTCCAAATCACCATTTGGGAAGGTAGGCTTGACATCCATCTGATATACCTTGAAGTCTTTGAAGGCATCATATGCAAGAAATAATCTGACTGCTTCAATTCTTGCTACCGGAGCAAAGGTTTCTTCAAAATCAATTCCTTCTATTTGAGAGTAGCCTTTGCAGACCAATCTGGCTTTGTTTCTGATAACTTCACCAACCTCATTTAGTTTGTTCCGGAAGACCCATTTGGTTCCAATCACATTCTTATTTCTAGGTCTAGGAACAAGATCCCATGTGTGATTTTTCTCAATTTGCATCAACTCTTCTTCCATTGCTTTTGTCCAATTTTCATCATTGCATGCTTCATTTATTGTCTTAGGTTCAATCTTTGAAATTAAACAACATTCATCTGAATTTTGAGCAATTTTCCTCCTTGTTTGTACCCCTTTGCTTTTGTCACCTATGATCTGATCTTCAGAGTGATTTAAAGTTACATACCTTGGAACTTTGGGAGTCTCTTGCACTGTTGTTTCTTGATCAGGTTCATTCAGACAAACCTCTTCTTCCTGATTTACCGGATCAGTCTGAATCTGACTTTCAGGAAGGGATTGAGTTCCTTGAATTAGAGCACCATCCTAATCATCTTCATCATATTTATAAAACCTTCAGGGCTTCTCAATTCCTTCATCAACCTTCACATTTGTACTTTCTATCATCTTTTGCAGTCTCTTATTGTAACACAGGTATGCTTTGCTTTGAGTGGAGTAACCCAAGAAAATTCCTTCATCACTTCTAGCATCAAACTTTCCTAGATCTTCATCTCTTTTGATGTAACACTTGCTACCAAATACTCTGAAATATCTCATAGTAGGAGTTATACCAAACCAAAGTTCATAAGGAGTCTTACCGGTATTGTTCCTGATTTGAACTCGGTTAAGAGTGTAAACTACAGTGCTGACAGCTTCTCTCCAAAACATTTGAGGAACATTTGCTTCCATCATCATTGTCCTGGAAGCTTCCTGGATGGTCTGGTTCTTTCTCTCAACTACTCCATTCTGCTGTGGAGTCCTAGGAGCAGACAACTATCTCTTTATGCTATGCTTCTCACAAAAGTCTATGAATTCACCGGATGTGAATTCACCACCTCTATCAGACCTTAGACACTTCAGTTTCAATCCAATCTGATTCTCTACCAAAGCCTTGAAGATTTTGAACTTCTCAAAGGCTTTTGATTTCTCTTTTAGACTTTGCAACCTTGCACTCTTGACAAACTCATCTCCTTCATACAGAAGGTCTAGTTTAGTCCAGATCTCATATGCAGTTGGTAGGTCAATAACATTTGAGAGATTTGAGTCATTCAATGCGCTTAGAAGAGCTTCCTTGGTTCGCAGATTGTTTTCAGCATCTGTGATTTCATTCAGAGTTGTCGGACCACCCTGTGGAGGAACATATGGTTTTGAGACCATGGTCAAGTATGCTTTTCCCATACACTCCAAATGACATTTCATGCGACCTTTCTAGAGAGTGAAGTTGGTTCCATCAAACTTCAGACTATCCTTCTTGTATGACGACATCCTGGATCTCCTCAAGCAGTTAAGCTCCTTTCAGAGGAACTTGGCTCTGATACCAATTGTTAGATCTAGGGCACACAACTGAGGGGGGGGTGAATTAGTTGTACAAAAACTTGCTTCTACTTCAAACACTTGATTCTTCTTTGTTAGTTAATAGCATATCAATTAACCATCCATGAAAACATAATACATAAACATAGGAGCAAATAAACATCAACACATTGGACACCAAGATTTTGATGTGGGAAACCCGGTTAAGGGAAAAACCATAGGGTGATTAACACAAGGATTATTCTCTGTTAGACAAATAAAAAAATGAATGGCACATGCCAATTAGGGCTCACTGCCCGAGCACACTACTCACAAAGAGGCACACTGCCTACAAGAGACACACTGTCTACAAAGTGATAAGAATCACAAACTTGAACTAGAGATTGACATCTTTACCATGTCTGGATCAAATCCATTTAAGCCTGAGATACTTTTGCTCTGCCCTTTGCTCTTTTGCTATACCACACTCATCCGCTACTCTACCCACTTTGAAATGAACTCACAAACCTTTATTTATACAAGACATCAACTTAGGAACAATCATCTAAGTCGGCAATCAACCATAAGGACATTCGTAAGATGATTAATACATCTGGTCAGCCACCACAAGAACATTCACAAGATGAACAACTCATCCAGTCAGCTAGTCTGAACAAGAACTTCATCCAGAAGAATATCTTCAATTCTGAGCTCTACCACCAATGCGGACTGACAACATAACCTCAACATGATCCAAGAACCTTCACAAGCTTGCTTGATTGACCAGGTACATCCGCACTTCCTCTACTCACTGGAATCTCTTCTCCTCTTCATCCAGAACTTCAAGAACACAGTCTGTCGCGACTGTCAAACTGAAAAAGGTTCTTCCAGACCTCCAAACTTTGTACAAATCAAGATGACACATCACAAGGACATCCCAAACACTCCTTCCAATCTACAGAGTCTGATAATGCACCTCCGGATCTCACCGGACCTTTTTGTGACACTCTGTTCCTCCGGAGCATCTCCCGGAATCGGTTCTACTTGACCAATCACAACTTTTTCATATCTTCATGCAGACCTCTAAAATCTTAACTGGATCATCTCAAGACTCATATCTACAAACCCTTTAATCCACATCCTCTGATTCTCAACCTATTGAGTACATATGCCTTCTTCTTATCACTGTTCTTCACTATTCCTGATTGAGACTACTTTTCTCAATATCCTCAACACACAGCTCATCCAAACCTTCTTACCAATGCAATATGAGTATGTTGACATCAGTGACAACACTGGTTAACCTCATACTTGCAACAGGAAGATGGGGATGGATAGGATTGAACAACGACAAGAAGGACCAAAAGGACCTTTGTACAAAGGACATTGGCCATACTTTGGTAAGAGGGCCATGTGGGCATCTAAAAGGGCCGTACCATTGTACATTTGAAAGAATGTGAGGGGATTAAGATGAGTTTACCAAGGTTAGGAATGTGCAACCTTGTGATTAGATGAGTAATTAGGTTTAGTCCATTTAAGTAAAAGTGGACAAAATAGGAGCATTAAATAAATATGAAAAATATTTATTTAGTTTAGGGATAGGAAAAGGGGATTAGATAAATAGAAAAAATCTAATGTTTGGACTATATAGGAAGGGGATAAATGATTAATAAATCATTTTGGCTAGGAATAGGTATGGATGTAGGTACTGATGTAGGTATAGATGAATAGTGATTTCAATAATAAAATATTGTAAAATCACAGTTTGAAAGGAATTTGATCAATTAACTCTCTAAGCATGTGTTTATTCAATTAATTATGGAAGAAATGTGATTTAGGGTTATTTAGGGATGGTTACATGTATTGCAGATGAATAGTAACAAGACAATGACTAGACAATTTTAAATGTCTACAATATCAATCATAATTTTATACTATAATAATTTGACATCAATCTCGAGAATGAAATTTATTATTTTACTTGTTTGGTTTGAGCAAATAAATCAATAGTTATGCACAATTTAAACCACAAGAAACTATAGATGTAATTTTTCACCTATAACATATCTACCTGTCAAAATATGTTTTGTGTTATCATGTTGCTGTGATTTAAATAGGGGCTCTATTAACTTCTACAAAAAATAATTAAATTCATGAAGAAAAGTATAGTTTTTTTCTTATATCGCCTAATGAAACACAAATTTGATGTATGAGACCCTCAAGTGGTGGACACCAACTTGGAGAGTTGTTTCCCATTACCTTATATGTTGTCCTACAATGTGTATGTAGGTCAAATCCTCATTTTTAAGTCAAATATGTATCTCTTGTATATTGTACAAACACCTTCACCATTTCATCCACATAGGGATAAAAAAATCTATGTGAAATCTTTATATAAATTTGCTTAACTAGTTTCTCTTTTTTACCACATAAAAGATAAAAGTCAATGAGATAAATTTATTTATTTATTTTTCCCAATTCCTTATCGCTTTGACCAAACCCACAACCCATTTCATACTCTTACCCAAATACCTAAGAAAAATATTAATATAATTTCTTTCTCTACCTATAATAACTAATGATATATTTAACTATTTTTCCCTAATATTAAATACTCTATTATGCACTCATATTATTACACCGAAGGTGTTCCCTCTGTGAGAGGGATTGGCCTGGGAAAGAGGATCGACGGTCGACAATCATCGAGAGTGTGCACGATGATTGAAATAGTGTCAACCATCTGATTTTGCTCTTGCCATTTTTCCTTCTCTATTGCCATTTTTCTTCTCCATTGCCATTCTTCTCCTCTCCATCACTATTTGCATCAAGGAAATATAGGTCGGGCTTCTCAAAATGCATGCTTTGTTTAGAAAAATAAATACGTATGTACCTATTTCCTTGGTGATTTTATTGACCAAACGAGTAAGTTACTCATGAGACCCGAAGACCATCTATCCCCTTGCTTACGCTTGGTATTTGCTAGGTTTTATTGTTCTATTCCCTTCCTTTTAAAAAAAGACCCTCAAGTTGATTCCTTGGTAAGATCATTTAATTGAGTATTATATTATGTATAATATAAATTGTTATATATATTTAATACAATATTTATATATTTATTTGTTTATATATATTTATATATTATTTTAAAATTTTGTTAATGTTATGTACTATAGAGTATATATATATCTAATAATTACATACATTTTAATATAGAGCTTTAGATATTTAATATTATTGTTAATAACAAAATATTTTATATATAATATTTGGATTTAATAACTATATATTTAATATTAATATTTGCATACATTTTAATATCTAATATTAGATATTTAATATTATAGTTAGTAATAAAATATTTTATATATATAATATTTAACTATATTTATTATTTAATTTATTATAGATTTTATATTGTATATTTGTTATGTATCATATATTTTTTTTATATATAAAATCATTATTGTAGTTCATGTAATTATATATATATGTATGTATATAGGTGTATATTTAACACTATATAGAGAGATTTAAAATAGACACATAATTAGATAGAGAGGGGGAGAGATAGAGAAAGATACAGACAGAAGAGACAAAGAGAGTACAAGTATTAAAAATTGTGGACATTATTATTGTTTTGATTTGATGAAAGAGATATAAGGAGGGAGAGATTGATATAGATATAGACATAGAGGTTTAGAAAAAAGAGATAGAGACATAGATAGAGGTAGAGATATAGAGAGATAAAGAGGGAGAGAGAAAGAAAGAGATGGTAAGAGATAGAGATAAAGAAAGATAGAGAGACAGAGAGAGAAGACAAAGAAAAGAAGAGATAAAGATAGAAGGGATATATATATATATATATATATATAAGTAAGTAAGCAGCTACCTGTATGACAGTGAATGTATTATAGATAGTAATAAAATCAAGTACATAGCTCACTAAGTGAATGGTTACAGGTCCTAAGCCCCTCCACCAGCTCCACAACTCTTTTAACCTGGGTAGGAGACAGGATTTCCCCGTACTAATTGATAATGTAAGCAAAGTTCTCCATGTTATTTCTTCGTATGCTTTCCCTATAAACCACCAAAGCCTAACCAACCACACTATCTTCTTTGTTGACAACTATCGCATCAAAGATCCCCACCATTGATCCATACTTTGGCCTTTTATTAAAATTGGTGATTGCCTCTATTGGAGTTGCATTCATGTGGTTCTTGACAAAACTATTTGCCATGATCTTGCCATTATTCTTTCATCCCATGATGACAACCGTGTTCATCAAAAAGTCCTCATATAGAAAGCTATCGTGAATGTGCTCACCAATAAAGACTTTGGAGCTGATCACTTTGAGGATAGAATCCATTATCTCCTCTAAATTTTCCTTGAAGAGCCATTTGATTTGGTCTTTTGGAGCTTCCTCTGCTTCATCTTCTTGCTCATCACTCTCCTCACCATCATCTTCTTCTTCCTCTTCTTCTTCCCTTTCATCTTCCTCCATTTCCTCTTCTTCCTCAGAGTCATCCCCTCTAACCTCTTGCTACCTAGCTTGGAAGATGCACACACAATCAACGACCATTTGATTTGCCATTCTGTCAACATGTTATATGCAAGGTTGGAGGCACCTACACTATAAAGGAATATCTATGGGAATCTTGACATGATACAACCGATCTATGTGAAGGTCTATCACTCAATCTTTTAAGGATTTTAAGTCTTCCCTCAGACTCTAGTTTCCATAAGAAAGTCAATCTACCCACTCATTATTCCTTTGGCAACATTCTGAAAACTAGTGTAGTCTTTTCCTCCCATCCAAAATAACATGTGTCATATCCTCTCTTAGCTTCTTGAGTCTAATCTTGGTGGATTTCTTGATTCATCCCGAACGGTGGAGACTAAGTTGTTTTGGTGTGCTAAGATGCCAAAAAAGGGGCAAACACCCCTTATTAGACTTGTTTTTGAGGTTTCTTTGTGATGCAGGAGCATCCCTAGTTCAAGAGAAATCTTGTATCAACCAAAAACATTTGCATTTCAGTTTGTTTGTAGTTCAGTTTGTTTCTTTTTATTTTCCCAGTTTAGTTCAAGTAGTTCAGTTAGAAGCAATTTCTGCATTTTGGTCTGCATTTTACCATAGTAGTATTTCAGACCTTGTAGAGTTGGACTTAGCATCTAGATTCATTCATCTACAACATATCTAGAATTCAAAGCATTTGGATCAGTTACCAGAAATTTATCGCTATCAAAAGATTGAATGTTTTCTTAGAACAAAGCATCTTGATAATCACAGACAACTAGCTGAAGGAGAGATCTGCGAAAGCATTTCCTAATCTATGAGGCCTAATGACACATCATTGAAGGATATTTGGTTCATGGCTGACCTTACCCAAAGATCTTTACATCATTCCATTCATTTGTGGAGGTGTTCTATGCATTTAGGTCTGACCTATCTGTGTACACATGTTACATCTCTTCCTTGGAGCTTGTGACCTTCCTTAGCTGACGTGGAGGAATCTATTGTTCTAGATATGATATATATTAATGTAATAGATCCTTAGGAAAGTAGTTCTGATGATTTAGAAGATCAATAGCTTTGATTCTTTGCGAAGGAGCTTCAAATCTTTATCTTGTGCATGTATGTAATCAAGCATGTGAGCCCTAATTGTAAGCCTTCATGTTGTTGGCCAATCTCTATTTGAATTCTATGATATACTAAATGACTGAATCTACATTTGATTTACATCTTTGAGTTGTTTCCATTGTGTTTACTCTTGCTGCATAGTTTGGACAGTTCATTCTGTGAACCCTCCTACTATGATTGCACCAAGTGGTATCAAAGCAATAAACAAGATCACAGTTAAGTATAGATTTCCTTTACCTAGGATGGATGATATCATGGATTGTTTGAGTGGAGCAAGATATTTCAAAAAGATAGACTTGAAGAGTGGATACCATCATATCAGAATCAGAGAAGGTGATGAGTGGAAGACTACTTTTAAGACAAATGAAGGATTGTATGAGTGGTTAGTGATGCCCTTTGGATTGACAAATGCACTGAGTACTTTCATGAGGTTGATGAATGAAGTTATGAAGAAATACTTGGGTAAGTTTGTGATTGTATACTTGGATAATATTCTAATTTTTAGTAAGACAAAAGAACATTTGTGGCATATTAGACAAGTTTTACAGAGACTGGGAGAAGAGAAATTGCTGATAAACATCAAGAAGTGTAGTTTCATGAAAGAAGAGTTGGTATATTTGGGATTTGTGATTTCTGTGGAAGGATTGAAGATGGACCCTAAGAAAGTGAAAGCAATTGTTGAATGGCCTACACTGGAGAGCATTGGAGAGGTTAGATCATTTCATGGATTGGCTAGTTTCTACCAGAAGTTCATCAAAAAATTTAGTTTAGTTTGTAACCCCATGACAGAGATAATGAGAGGTAACAGAAAAGATTTTAAGTGGACATCAAGAAAAGATAAAAGGTTTGAGTTGTTGAAGCAGAAAGTGACAGACAAACCTATTTTGACATTACTGGATTTCAATAAGATATTTCAAGTGGATTGTGATGCAAGTGGAAATGCAATTGGAGTAGTGTTAAGTCAAGAAGGTAGACTAGTAGCATGTTTTAGTGAGAAGTTGAATGATGCAAGGAGGAGATATTCAGTTTATGATCAAGAGTTCTATGCCATAATTCAAGCCTTGAAGAAGTGGAGACATTATTTGTTGCCTAAGGAGTTTGTATTGTATATAGATCATCAAGCTTTGCAATATTTGAATAGTCAAGGTAAGTTGAATCAGAGACATATGAGACAGGTAGAGTTCATGCAGAGTTATACTTTTGTGTTGAAGCATAGGAGTGGAAAATCAAAAAAAGTTGTTGATGCATTAAGTAGGAGAAGAAACTTGTTGACAGAGATGAGAGTTGAAGTGTTGGGTTTTGATGAATTAAATAACATGTATGAGGGAGACACTGATTTTCCAGAACCTTGGAAAGCATGTAAGGAATCTATTGTGGTAGATAGGAGAAGTGGATGGACTATTTCATTCAAGAAGATATGTTGTTTAGAGAAAATCACTTGTGCATACCTAGAAGTTCAATGAGAGATAATTTGATCAAGGAGAAGCATAGTGGTGGATTGGAAGGACATTTTAGCATTGATAAGATAGTGGCTTTGGTGAGTGAAAACTACTTTTGGCCTTAGATACATATGGATGTTTAGAGATTTGTACAGAGTTGTAGAGTCTGTCAAGTTTTAAAAGGGAGTAGTCAGAATACTGGATTGTATAAACCTTTGGCAGTACCAGAGAGACATTGGGAAGACATAAGCATGGATTTTGTAATGGGATTGCCTAAGACACAGAGAGGACATGATTCAATATTTGTAGTGGTTGACATATTTTCAAAGATGGCTCATTTCATACCTTGTAAGAAGACAACTAATGTAGTGCATGTAGTTGGCCTATTTTTCAAAGAGATTGTGAGATTGCATGGATTACCTAAGAGTATAGTTTTAGATAGAGACACAAAGTTTGTCGAATACTTTTGGAAGACACTTTGGAAGAAGATGAAGACAAATTTGAAGCTTAGTTCAACTTTTCATGCACAGACTAATGGACAGATAGAGGTAGTGAATAGGAGTTTGGAAAATTTGTTGAGATGCTTGGTTGGAGAGAAAATAGGAAGTTGGGATTTGATTCTTTCACAAGCAGAGTTTGCATACAATAATTTAGTAAATAGGAGTACCAGAAGAACACCACTTGAGATTGTTACTAGAGTGAATCCTAGAGGAGTTACAAAATTGAGAGATATGAGCATGGAAGAAAAGAGAAGTGCAAAAGCAAAAGAATTTGTAAATCACATGAAGGCAGTGCATAATCAGGTGAAGAAGCATTTGGAGAATATGAACAGTAAGTATAAGGAAAACGCAGATGAGAAGAGAAGACATAAGGAATTTAAAGTTCGAGAGGAAGTGATGGTGTGCTTGAGAAAAGAAAGATTTCCAGTTGGGACATATAACAAGTTGAAGATGAAGTAGTTTGGACCTTGTAAAATACTCAGAAAATTTGATTTAGGAAATGCATATGAAGTAGAGTTACCGGAGACATTGGGTATATCACCTATTTTCAACATTGCAGACCTATATCAGTATCATGAAATGGAGTTCAGTGACAGCATGGAAGAAGACATGAAGAAGCAATTACCACCACAAGCACTGGAGCAAATTGAAGACATCTTGGACAACAGAGTTGGATGCAACACTAGAGGAAGATAATACAAATAATATCTTGTGAAGTGGAAAGGCAAACTGGAAGAAGATTCATCATGGATTTCTCAAGCTGAGGTGGATCGTCTTGGTTCTCCCTTAGCCCCAGTAAAGTGAGGGACTCACTTTCCAATAACCCCAGATGTCTAATGCATGAGCATCCCTGGTTCAAGAGCAATCTTGTATCAACCAAAAACATTTGTATTTTAGTTTGTTTGCAGTTTAGTTTGTTTCTTTTTATTTTCCCAGTTTAGTTCAGGGAGTTTAGTCAAAAGTAGTTTCTGCATTTTGGTCCACATTTTACCATAGTAGCATTTTAGACCTTGCAGAGCTGGACTTAGCATCTAGATTCATTCATCTACAATATATCCAGAATTTAGAGCATTTGAATTAGTTACCGAAAAGTTCTCGCTATCAGAAGATCAATTGTTTTCTCATAACAGAGCATCCTGATAATCACAGACAACCAGCTAAAGGAGAGATCTGTGGAAGCATTTCTTGATCTGTCAACCCTAATAACAAATCATTCAAGGATATTTGGTTCATGGATGACCTTCCCTAAAGATCCGCACATCATTCCATTCATTTGAGGAGGTGTTCTATGCATTTAGGTCTGACCTATCTATGTACACACATTACAACTCTTCCTTGGAGTTTGTGACCTTCCTTGATTGACACGGAGGAATCTATTATTCTGGAGATGATATATATTGATGTAATAGATCCTTAGGAAAGTAGTTCAAATGATTTAGAAGATCAATAGTTTTAATTCTTTGTGAAGGAGCTTTAAATCTTTATTTTGTGTATGTATGTAATCGGGCCTGTGAGCCCTAATTGTAAGACCACATGTTACCGACCAATCTCTATTTGAATTCTATGATATACTGAATGACAGAATCTGTATTTGCTTTACATATTTGAGTTGTTTCTGTTATGTTTAATCTTGTTGCACGGTCTGGACAGTTCATTCTGTGAACCCTCCTACCATGACTGCACCACTTTGATGCACCTCCACCGATGCCCCTGTTACCAAATTGTGCTTGGCAGCTCAATTAGGCTGGGCTGTAAGAGTTATTTTCTAATGCTTTTCAAAAGCAAGTGGCTTAAAATGAAACAAGAAGGAAGAGAATATCAGATCAAGACAATCAAGATACAAGCTTCAGCCTCTACATTTTATCTAACATGTTTGCTCATTGTGTAGATACAGGTACTTGAAGTCCATTCATCTATCTTCTTTCTGAAAAGAAAATGACAGAGTCATAACTCCTCGCTACCTTATCAGAATTCAAAGTTTTTGGACTCATTAGAAAGATAAACCAATTATCTACTTCGAGTTCTAGGTTACCAAGGCTAATACCAATGCTACCTTGAGATGGATTGCCCTGATTTTGCTTCGAAGCCCTCCAAAAATGCAATTTACTAAGATGTAGAAAATATCAGAAAAATATATATTTTTTATATTTTCTCAAAAATACCATTCTAGACTTTATCAGAAGTCTTTCAAGGTATAGAAAAATAGGAGAGGAGTCGAACTGAAGTGCAGGGTCATGCAAGGAGAGATATTTGGAGTTCTATTTTTGACATGACTATTTTAGCAGTTTCTTGGTCAAGGACTTTGAGACTTGGAGTTCCAAGCTATTTTTGCTCATCTTGGAGGAGTTTTGGGGCCTAAATTTTAGGCTTTTAACTTGTGCTCTCCCATCAACTTGGAGTTACTTTTTCAAATTCATTCATGCATATTTTCGAGTTCAGTTGAGCTAGAGTTGACTATCCGTTCACTTTTTAGGGATAGTTTTGTATTATATGAAAAAAAGCTTATGCTTTTTTTCCTTAGTTCTTGCTTTTTGGCCTTTGCACAGTAGTAAAGAAAAGATTCTCTTGTAACTCAATTTATTTTTTATAGTTTATTCAGTAGTAGTATTTCATTTTTTTCCAGCAGATTTATTATTGTTATGCAGAGATTCCTTTCAATTTCTAGTACGATCAGGGATTCTTCTTTCTGAATTCATGTGTCTTGTTCATTTTGTGAGTGATTTGATAAGAATTTACTATGTTTTGATTGAAAACCTCTAAATTCTTTGTCTCATTTATTAGATGCAAGTATACAAACTTCAGTTTATTACAGGTCATAGTTTGTGCAAGATTGTTCATGCCTTGCTATGAAATACTTATGTAATCATATTGATCAATTTGGATTATAAGAGTAGGTTTATTGGAAGGTGTTTGTGAGTTATATTGTAGATTTAAGTTCAATTTTTGGTGCATCACCCCCTTTAGGGTAGATTTTGTAGTGTAATTTTTAGTTTATTCAATTTTCTTCTATCTCTTTTCTCCATCGAGTTATAGATCTAAAGGGGCTTTTTAAAGGGAGTTGACTCTTCCAGAGTTTCATTCTTGAAACACATTGATCCACATCTAAGAACATTCCCATGTTGCATGAGATTGCCAATCTTGTAAAGGCTTAACATTCAGAGCACAATCCTTCGTGACAACTATTTTTGGTACACCCGGTGGGACACTAAAACTCATTTCAGTCAAGAACTCAAAGCTTTTTTACTGATGTCCTGGTATATGTAGTACAATTTTTAGCCTTTTAGAGGTAAATATTATACCTGGTGACTCTAATCTCTAATTTTTTAAGCATATTTAGTAAATTCTAGCACATGAGAAGAGTGAAGACAAGAGGAAGTTGTTCTTCTTTTGATCATTTACACCTTTCACCTCTATGGAGAAGAGGTAGAACAACTACAAGGGCATCTAGTCCAACACTAAGGACTAGATCTACTCCTCCAAGGACTATAGAATTTGATCAAAGGAACTTGGTGATAGATCTATAGATTCAGACTCCATAGATACCTCAGCAGATACGTCAAGCTCCACCAATGGCGAGAGCATATCCATTTGTTACATTTAACACTAGTAGCCCACTACTGCTTGTAACACATGATGACATTCTTGTAGCATCCTTGAGAGGTTTGCCATTCTTTACGAGTGAGGACTAAACCACCCCAATTGAGCATATAAAAGATGTAGCAACACTATGTGTAGTACATCACATTACGCAGGAAAATGTCACAGCCAAATTGTTGACTGTATCTCTGAAAGGAATGGCCCTTTAATGGTTCAGAGGTTTAGCTATTGGTTCTATCATATCCTGGGACTTGCTAGGAGATGCTCTGAACAAATAGGTTGAAGACAAATTAGACAACTTGTCTCTGATGGAGCAACTAAGTACAATAAAAAAAGCTTCCCAGGAGCATATGGTTGATTTTTGTTGTACAAATTTTGCACACCATATCAACATTGTCAATATATGACAGAGGCAATCATTGTGCTCAACCTAGAAAGAATGGGTGTCAGATTTAAATACAAGTTTCAGCATGGGCCATATGGTATGACACGTCCCGCCATGAAGAATCACTCAGCCAAACATGAGACACAGACAGAAAGAAAGACATGGCGTAAACATTTAATTGAAATAAAAGTGGCAGCCTCTTGCAATGATAAATGAAGACACAGAGTAAATAAAATGGTGCATCACCAGGATGTAAAGGACACAAGAATAGGGTTTCTATATGCAGCAAAAGAGTTTCTATATGTAGGAATAGGATGTAGATACAAATCAATAGCCCTAGAAGTAGTTAGAAAAGAAGCTCTCAGAGGCACCCACGTCTCAGAGGCACAACAACAAGAGAGCAGCTTAGAAATTAAGCAGAAGCCACCACGTGGGGGTACATTGTACAGAAGCAAAATTAGGCTACGGAGAGAGCCATGTGGCTGAAGTGGAGCTCAGAAAAATAAAATGTTTTATTTCATTTCATAAATGCATCACAAGTCATGGAGTCAAGAAGAAAAAGCTAAAGTCTTATATTAAATAAGAAGTTTCTTATAATCAGATGGTGGGTCCCAAATTAGAAATAAAGCTAAGTGATTTATTATTTTAGTAAGACTCTCATGCCTCATGTGAAGAAAAGTTACAGCAAGAAGAGACCCTCGGAGGCAGCCACATGTCGGGAAGGAAGTGTAAATAGGCATCTCAAGAAGGCAACAGTAGTGGACAAGTGGAGGTTGCGGGTGCAAGATAAAGCATCTATTTTATTTTTTATGAAACTCTCATAAATGTTAATGACTCATGGGAGATAAATCAGTTTCAAATATGCCTAAGTCTTTGATTTAAATGATGTGGTAGACTCTCCTATTCAAATTAACGTGAGAACCTTATTAAAATAAAGAATCTGATTCTCTTACTCACAAGAAATTAAAAGTCATTAAAGAATGGAGTCTTTTATTAAAAGAGATGCATATGGGTCCCTCCAGCTAATGGAAGTTTATAAAGCAATCACTGGAGAAGGCCACATGGAAGCTGCGCTGCAAAGGAACCAAAAACTGAAAGCAGATGGAAGCACGTGGCTGAAGCCAAGCACAGATAAATAAAATATTTTATTTCATTTTAATAAAGTGTATCAAGTGTTTCACGAGAGTTTTAAAAGTTGTTCCTTTTATTAAATAAATGAAGAGTTTCATGTTAAAATGTGGTGGGCCCCTTTCATAAAGTCAAAAACTTTATTTTAATTTCAAGTATAAATGCCTCTCAGAAGCCATGGAAAGAAAATTTAATTTTGAATAAAGATTAAATCTTTATTAAAAATGTGATGTGGGTCCAAGTTAATAAAGAGAAGCTTTATTAAAGAGTATATTATGACTCTCTTTTAATGGGAAAAGATATTAAACCCTAAAACCATGCAGCCACTTTTTTTTTACGAGAAGCTACAGTAGGGCGGCGGGAGAGTTATTTTTTTCATGCCAGCTATGGCATATTTTTCCAGCTAGTTCAGTTAAGATTTTCACTGCAGATACACTCAGTGCCAGATTTCATGGCGATAGTTGCAGATTTTTGAGAGGCAGTTGAGATTTTGTTTGGGTTTTTCAAGCTATAAATATAGATTTGAGACACAGTTCTTGATATATAGATAGTTCCACAGACTGAATAGAGTTTTAGAGTAGCAGGCAGAGTTTCTTCTTGCCTCAATGGTTTCTCTTTCAGGAGGATTGTAATAGTTTATTCTGTGCAGTAACTTTTGCCTCTGTAACCTATTATCATTCAAATAAAGAGTCAGTCTTCTGTGCATATTAGAGTTAATCTTTGTTTATTGCTTCTAATTTCTCTGTTTATTCTACCTTTGTTAAATCTTCTTACAAACTGGTTTTAATCATGCATTTTTCTCTTTGATTCTAGTTATCTCACAAAGTTAACACTATGTAAACCGAGTTTTAAATTCGGTGGATCACCTTAGATTTAGGTATTTATTTCTGCAAATCCCATTTTCTTTCTAACTTTTCCCAAACCCCCATTGTAGAATGGAAGAGCCAGCTTCCCTAAAATCTAGAGGTTGTTTCTAAGAAGCATTCCCACATCTTAGAAACTTCCCATGTTGTTACTAGATTGGTCCCACAGATTTATGCATCAACAATTTTAATTTCAGATTTCAAAGGACATCGGATAGAATCCTGGCAATGGTAAGACCTATAGCTGAACATGCCTTTTTGTATTTTCTTAGAGCATTAAATAGTGACATTACTGTTATGATCCAATCAATGAATGGAACTTCATTACCAGTTACTTATGGAATTGTAATTAGAGCTAAGAACAACTTGATTTAGGCAGGCAAAATAGCTCCAAGGCTGTCAATGCCTATCTTTCCCAAAATTCATCCATCAATTCCATTACCAATCTCACCTTTAGCTGATGTACATGTTGTACCATCTTTGGGTTACACAACTATAGCACAAAATAATCATGTTTTAGCCCCTTCCCAAGAACTTCAGGAGATAAAAGGGTTATTACATAATTTTAGTAATGAGTTGGCTAATATAAAGAAGTAGCAAGGCCAAAATTCTAGACCCTACCAACCTCCATACCAAGCAAATAGGCCTTCAAATCAAGATTACCCTAGCCTCAAAGGAGGAATTACAATCCAAGACCTTTTTAGCCATATAATCCAAATACTATGAGTTCATCAAGGGAGATGGTTCCAATGCAAAATAATCCGGTTTAAGACCATGACTAGTGCTTTCCATTTAACTAGTCTCATAGTCAATCATCTTGTCCAAATGGAGTGTTAAATTAGGCACTTATGGTGAAGAATTTTGTTGTTGATTAGCAAAATAGTGGGCAAGTGACTAATGAAGATGGTCAAAATGAAGTGGTTTTGATGAATTGGTAGGGAGAAGAGTTTTGTGGTGTCAATCAGCCTCAAAGACAGGGGCAGAATCAATCATATAACTTTGTAGCAGCAAATACAAGATCCAAGAAAAGGGTTGTAGATTTGGGATAGTAGCCTAATCCAATGCAAAATTAGGCTTTTTCAAGACAACAGCCAAGTACTTCACGTATTCCCTTTCAGCAAGTTCAAATTTCTCTAAGATAGCAAGATGTACCAAGCAAATATCAGCAGAAAATTCAAACACAATCACAAGTTCAAGGAGAGGCTGCTATTCAAAAAGTATAGCAAAAGGTAAGTCCACCTTCTTTTAACATTTTAGATCACATGAAGAAATCTTATATCAATGAACTTCAATGTGGGACTCTTTGTCTCTTCCTAGCCAAAGAGATTTATTATAAAATGCATTAACAAGTCTCACTGTCTCAAATTAGTCAAGCAAGGATCAGCTAAAGGTGAATATTGTAATTGACCAGCCAAAAGAAAACCATTGAATAAGTTATAGCCAAACTAGGAGGTCAAGCCACCTCCTTTTTATGTCATTTTGATTATTGGGAATCATCTTGTCCACAACTGCATGATAGATTCAGGGGACAGTAGTTCATTAATGGCAAAAAAAATTGTTGACCAACTAGATTTAAAATATAAACCACTCTCAAAAGGAGTTGTTCAATTAGATGGTACAACTGTCAATACAGTAGGAGTGATCAGAAATTTAAATCTTACATTACATGCTTGTCCGAATTTTAAAATTCCACAAGAAGTGTATATTATAGATCTTCCTGCTTATTTTGTATTGTGTCTTGCAAGAGATTTTATAGCCAACTTGGGAGGATACTTATCCTCTGATTGGTCACATTTGTGAAAGGAAGCTAGGTGTGTGGAAATCACTTCCTACACTAATCTAATGAGGAGAGATTTATGCAAATTCAATTTAATTCTTACAACTACAGCAACATAGAACATCTAAATAGAGATATTGCAGCAATACACATACACATAGAAAGTAGACAGAAGAGAGAGAGAAAAGATATACGTGGGGAAAACCCTTACAGGTGAAAAACCCCACACTCCAAAACACAACTCAAATATATTACAGTAAACAATAACAGATTACAATATAGTTTCAGAGCCAATGCTCTTTCAGGAGTCTTCGAATGTTGAATCTAGAGATATTCTGGTAGCATAACAATACTTGTACCAAAGTTATCTATGTCCCATCCAAGCACTTGTTTATATAGAGTTTACAAGGCAAATATGGAACCTTCTAGAGATGGGCATCCATCTTGGACTTATGCCCCAAAACCCACGCCTAAGGACACTTGTCCAACTTCCCATCCCAAAGTGGGCACCTGGTCCCAAGATAGGTTACGACAGATGCTCTTATGCACCTTACAGCTATCAGAGAAGCCATCATACACTGACTAAAAATAACATATTCCTCTTACATGTCATAACCACCCTTGACCGCCCAAAGATGTCTTTCTCTCGTGTAAAGATAGTCACCAACACCTGTCTTGGGGGAGCTGCCCCCAAACCCCTGTTAATTATTCAAGGGGGAAACTGCAGTTGCTAAATTCACCAAAATTTACCCTGCTGCATATACACAAGGTGCTGACTATGCCAACTCAACATGGGATAAATAAATACAACATTAGGAATTTGCAAAGGTTGAGACACCTTAATTCCCAACAATTTGTTCTTTAGAACCAGATACGGTACAAAAGTCACAATAAAATCTAAATTGCTAGCTAAAGATCACATTGAGCCATATGTTCCAAGTCCTATTAAAGTAAATCTCACATTTCATGAGTAGAATCAGCAAAATCAGCTTGTTGTCCAAGATCCTAACACCCTTGTTGAAGGTATTGTAGACCTGTTCTTAGATGAATGGGCAGCCGAGAATCATGAAGTTAATACAGCTGAGCATATAGATCAAGTGGACTTGGGCATTTACATGATTCAAGAACAAGGTATTGTTATTCTAAATCTGATTAAAGATGCAAAAGTGTAGGAAAAATAGCAGTCCAATGAGCTATGGAGTTTGTACTTTGATGGATCAAGGAGAAAAGTTGGTGCTGGAGGAGGCGATGTGCGTGTTTCTCCAAGTGGTGAAAGGTATTTTTTAGCTTTTCATTTTGCTTTCAGCTATTGAAATAATGTTGTTGAGTATGAGGCCCTTGTTCATGGCCTGGAATGGGCTAGAAAGCAAATGTTAAGTGTCTTCAAGTGTTTGGAGATAGTGAATTAGTGGTTAATCAAGTAAGGAATATTCATGCCACTAAAAATGACTTGTTAAAACTATATAAACATAGAGTATTGGGCATGATTGAGGAATTTGATGCATTTAATTTTCTGTCCATACAAGAGCTCAAAATAAACAAGCTCATAAACTCGCTGCCATGGGAGCTGAGTTTGATATTCCAGCTGAAATAAAAAAATATTACTGTTCAGAACTATGTGAAAGTTGTTAAACCTGTTGTGCCAGGTAATAGCATTTACTGGCAGGTATTTGATAGTGATGAATAGATTATTAGTTTTATGATTGAAGAAGCTGAATTTTCAGCTTCTAACCAGCAAAAGCTATCTCAACAGTATGAAGATTAGATTCTTCAACTTAAGACCAATAAGTTGCCAAAAGGTTTGTTAACTCTTGAGTCAATCTTCAATTCAGATGATTAAGTTAGAATAGAGAAAGCTAGTTTATCCATCAAACAAGATCATTATGAGCAGCTTGAGATTTTCAAAGGCATGTTGTTAAAACATGGCAAGGTATGTACCTTAGAAGAAAAACATGCATTTTTTTACTTTGTCAAGAATTTGCTAATGTGCTTGCTTGGGAGTACCATGATTTGAAGGGTTTTGATCCTGAATTAGCTTAGTATACTATAGAGCTAGAGCCCAAGGCAAACTGGTAAGATAGAAGCAAAGACCTCTGAATCCAAAGTTGGAAAATCTTATGAAGGATGAGTTAAATAAGCTTACTAAAAGTAATATCATTTTCCCAATCAAGCATACCTCATCGGTGTCTAATCTTGTCCCTGTGAGGAAGAAGAATGGAGAAATCAGACTTTGTGTCAATTTTAGAGACCTTAACAGAGTCTCTCAAGGATCATTACCTGCTACCATCCATGGAACAAATTTTGTAGATAGTATCTAGATCTAATAGATTCTCTCTTTTAGATAGTTTTTCAGGTTATAACCAAGTTCTGGTGAAGGAAGAGGATCAATTCAAAACTTCATTTACAACAAAGTGGGGAACCATGGCATATAGAAAGATGTCTTTTGGACTATCAAATGCAGGAGCCATTTTTCAAAGAGCTATGGGACATGGCTTTCCGTGGTTTGATGAACAAGTTTGTAATGGTTTACCTAGATGATATTATAGGTTTTTCAAAAAATGTTGATGATCATATTGTTCACTTGAGACAAATTTTCTAGAGATGTAGAGAAAATGGGGTTTCAATTAACAAAAAAAAGTGCATTTTTTCTATCCATCAGGGCAAACTGCTTGGACACATTGTTTCTAAGCATGGTGTTTCAATAGATCCTGAAAGAATTTCTACTATTCTGGCATTACCTTTACCAACCCACAAGAAAGGCTTGCAAAGCTTTCTAGGTCCTAGGATAAATTTTATAAGAAGATTTATTCCTAATATTGCAGCTCTTCTAAAACCACTAATTTCTATGCTAAAAAAAATACAAGTTTCAGCTGGACTAAAGAAGGAAAGAGGAGTTTTGAGGAGATAAAAGATGCAATAGCTTCTGCTCCAACACTTATCAATCCAAGTTTCGATAAAGATTTTATTCTTTAAATGCATTTGAGAGTGTTGATACTATTTCAATCATGTTATGTCAGCAAAATGAAGAAGGACTAGAGCAGCCCATTGCATTTTTCAGCCAAGTTCTGTAAGACTATGAGGTAAAGTACTCTTTTTTTGGGAAGCATGTTCTAGTTGTGGTCAGAAGTTTGAAAAAATTCAGGCATATGCTTTCCAACAACAAGATCCCATTGCTGGTTGCTCACCCCACAGTCAAGGATTTCTTGTTGAGTAAAGATATAAATGATAAATGGGTAGGTTGGATAACCAAGGTAATGGAGTATGATGTTAATATTAAGGTTACAAAGCTGGTTAGAGGCAAAGGCTTATGTGAATAGCTGGCGGGAGATGTAGAAAACAACCAAGAAACTGAGGCGCAGACTATTTTGGTGCTAGAAGATGAAGAACCAACTGTTGTTCTAGTTTCTTCTACAAACTTGATTCAGCAAATGATACATTATCTTAACACTGGTGACTATCCTAAAGTTTTGGACAATGCAAAGAGGAGACATTTTAGATTACAGACCATTCCTTATGTTGTTATAGATGGAGTATTGTATAGGAGGGACTTTCATGGAGTTTTGTTAAGGTGTATTGAGCCAAATCAAATTGATAAAATTTTAGAAGAATTTCATGATGGACCTTCTGGAGGTCATTTTGTAGCTAGAACAATAGCCCTTAAAGTTAAGAGAGATGGATATTTTTGGCCTGATATATTTAAGGATGCTCATGCTTGGGTCAGAAAATGTAGAAAATGTCCTTTATTTGTAGGAAAAAAAAGGCTTGCAGCCTTGCCTTTACATCCAATTCAAGTGGAACAATGCTTTGCCAAGTGGGGACTTGATTTTATTGGGCCTATCAACCCACCCTCAAATGCAGGCCACAAATGGATATTGACAGCAACTAATTATTTTACTAAGTGGTCAGAGGCTGTAGCATTGAGAGAAGCAAATGAGACTACTATTCTAAACTTCTATCAAGACCTTGTATCAAGGTTTGGAACTCCTGGTTCAATTATTTTTGATAATGCATTGGCATTCATTGGCTTGAAAATATCTTATTGGTCTGTGAAAAATAACATTTATCTGAATACTTCATCCAATTATTACCCTCAGGGTAATGGACAGGCTAAATCTACTAATAAAAACTTGATCATAATTATTAGAAAGGCAATCAAGGATAATCAAAGGACTTGGCATGACAAGTTGAAGTTAGCCCCATGTGCTGATAGGATCACTCCTAAAAGAGCTATAGCTAACTCTCATTTTGTTCTTACTTATGGTATAGAGGCTAGAGTTCTTATCAGTTGAGTTGCCTACACTAAGTCTAATTAAAGAGTTAGAGATGTTAGAGGAAGAGCCTATGGAAATCAGGCTTACACAACTGATGGAACTAGAGGAAACAAGGAAAGAGGCATTGAGAAATCTAGAGATTATCAGGCCCAAATGAAAAGAACCTTTGATAGAAAAGTAGTTCTGAGAGTGTTCAAAGAGGGTGATCTGGTTTTCAAGTGGGATGAGCTTAAAAGTAAACCTGGTAATCATACCATTTTTTATGCCATGTGGGATGGCCCTTATGTGATCACTGAATGCAAGAAAAATAATGCATTTCAACTTTCAAAACTAAATGGACAGGTCTTACCGATTCCTGTAAATGGGATTCACCTGAAACAATGTTTCTAAAGATCAAAAGTTGTAGATGTATCATAGTAGAATAGAAGTTTTTTAGTAAATAAGTGTTGTTGGCACATCTTTCTCAGTTCTATTTTGTTCTTTCAATGAAGTGTTATTGCATAGTTATCTAGCCCTGTTCAGAGCCATGGTAGTTTGATTTCGATTTTGTTTCTCCTGCTGTTGTTTTTCTAGAAGCTGACTTTTCAAGGAGTTTTATGAGTTGCAAAGGCTAACAGAAGACTCGATTACCCAATGGACATACAGGCAACTAGCCATGAGAGTTTTAGCAGGCAAAACTGGCGTAGAGGTCACTAAAAATGTTACCGAATTATGCTTGGTAGCCCAATTAGGCTGGGCTATAAGATTTGTTTTCTAATGCTTTCAGGAAGCAAGTGGCTTAAAATGAAATAGGAAGGAAGAGAATATCAGATCAAAATAGTCAAGATAGAGGATTCAACCCCTACATTTTATCTAACATGTTTTCTCACTGTGTAGATATAGGTACTTGAAGACCATTCATCTATCTTCTTTTAAAAAAAAATGGTAGGATCATAACTCCTCACTACCTTATCAGAATTCAAAATTTTTGGACTCATTAGAAAGATAAACCAAATATCTAGTTCGAGTTCCAAGTTACTAAGGCTAACACCAAGGCTACCTCGAGGTGGATTGCCCTGATTTCGCTTCGAAGGCCTCCGAAAATGCAATTTACTAAAATGTAGAAAATATCAAAAGAATTTTTTTTTAATATATTTTCCCAAAAATACCATTCTAGACTTGATTAGAAGTCTTTCAAGGTACAAAAAAATAGGAGAGGAGTCGAACTGAAGTGTAGGGTCATGCAAGGAGAGATATTTGGAGTTCTATTTTTGACATGACTATTTTTGGCAGTTTTTTTGGTCAAGGACTTTGAGACTTGGAGTTTTGAGCTATTTTTGCTCATCTTGGAGAAGTTTTTGGGCCTAAATTTTAGGCTTTTCACTTGTGCTCGCCCATCAACATGGAGTTACTTTTTCAAACTCATTCATGCATATTTTTGAGTTTAGTTCAGCTGGAGTTGACTGCCCATTCACTTTTTGGGGACAGTTTTGTATTATATGAAAAAAAGCTTATGCTTTTTTTTCCTTAGTTCTTGCTTTTTAGCCTTTGCATAACAGCAAAGAAGAGATTGTCTTGTAACTCAGTTTATTTTTTTTACACTTTATTCAGTAGCAGTAATTCATTTTTTCTAGCAGATTCATTATTTTTATGCAGAGATTCCTTTTAATTTCTAATACGATCGGGGATTCTTCTTTTGAATTCAAGTGTCTTGTTCATTTTGTGAGTGATTTGATGAGAACTTACTGTGTTTTTCTCAAAAACCTCTAAATTCTTAGTCTCATTTATTAGATGCAAATATACAAACTTCAGTTTATTACAGGTCATAGTTTGTGCAAGATTGTTCATGCCTTGGTATGAAATACTTATGTAATCAGATTGATTAGTTTGGATTGTAAGAGTAGGTTTATTGGAAGGTGTTTGTGAGTGATAGTAAAGATTTAAGTTCAAATTTTGGTGCATCACCCCCTTTAGAATAGATTTTGTAGTGCAGTTTTCAGTTTATACAATTTACTTCTATCTCTTTTCTCCATCAAGTTACAGATCTAAAAGGACTTTTTAAAGGAAGCCGAATCTTTTAGAGGTTCATTCTCAAAACAGACAGACCCACATCTGAGAACGTTCCCATGTTGCACAGGATTGTCAAGCTTGTAAAGGCTTAGCATTCAGGATGCAATTCTTCGTGACAATAATCCCTTACGGGGTCTGACAATTTTATATTTTTAATGCAAGTTCTAGATTTGGGAATTATCTCCTTTGGAGGTGTAGGACCAGTCCTAAGTGCTCCTACTACTGATTCCTATAGCATCATGTCAATAGGAGGTTCTAACTTCCTCTCATGATGGACTGGAATGTCTTGAGTCTAGGAAGTCATGGATGCAACCAAATTGCCATTCACAACCTTGCCCACTAGGAGGGGATAATCCTTGCTTCTTGTACCTTCTTTACTATTTACAAAATAATTCCTTTCCATTTTTTCTTTTGGAATCAGAAAAGGAGTTGGCTCTTGCAGCTGTGTGGAGGAGATGGAATTTCCCAATTGGGCATAATTGTCCTCTGAAACCCTACCAACCTTCGTTACAACCAGAGGGTCTAAAATGGAAGAATCAATTTTCCTTTTAGGGTAGTTTCTTTTGTGAGTGGTAGTGGCTTCTACAATCGAAGTAGAAGAAATGCCTCTCTTCCACTTCTAGTTTTTGAATCCTTGTATGATTCCTAAATAAAGGGTAATTTCTTCCAAAAATGTTTTCATCGCCACCACTTGAATCCTGGCATAGAGATAATAATAATTGTCTAAGAGAGTGGATTCTAAGTTTGTAACTATTCCTAGAGTTTGGTTGATCTTAAACAAGTATTCCTTCTACCAAAATTTTAGAAGAAGGTTGTAAAGTCTAATCCACTTAGGTTCATATCTGGTCGGATCAAAGTTTCGAGTCCACCTCTGTATAGAGAGTGGCACACAATCCCTGTACCAATTCTTGCCGCAAAGGATCAATTCCTGATCAGATTCTGAGATGATGATCACCACAAAGAAGCCTTTGGGGAGGGATTTTAGAATGCACCTAATCTATCAAATTTTGTCAACCCACTCACTAATTTTCTTTCTGCTAAGTTTAGGCCCTATAAACCATATAATAATTGTTGTATGTTCCAAAATGTCTATGTCATCTATGCATTCTTTCTTGACATTAATAAGAGTGCATAATTTGTTTGTAGATCTAATCTCCTTTGCATGGCTAGTTGAATGCTCTCCATCCATTCTTCCCACATATATATATATATATATATATAGAGAGAGAGAGAGAGACATAATTAGATAGAGAGGGGGAGAGATAGAGAAAGATGTAGAGAGAAGAGACAAAGAGAGTACAAGTATTAAAAATTGTGGACATTATTATTATTTTGATTTGATGAAAGAGATATAAGGAGGGAGAGATTGGTATAGATATAAACATAGAAGTTTAGAAAAAAGAGATAGAGACACAGAGAGAAGTAGAGATATAGAGAGATAAAGAGGGAGAGAGAAAGAAAGAGATGGTAAGAGAGAGAGAGATAGAGTAAGATATAGAGATAGAGAGAGGAGACAAAGAAAAGAAGAGATAAAGATAGAAGGGGATATATATATATATATATACACAGAGAGAGAGAGATGTTAAGATAAATGGATTGATAGAGAGGGAGACAAAGATATAGAGAGAGATAGAGAGGGTGAGAGAAAAAAGAAAATCAAGTTTTAATAAAAGAAAGAACTTAGATTTACAAAAGGATTACCATGAAACCCATCACAAGAAACCATTTCAGAAGATAACTCTCAAAGAAAGTATGTCTTTCAAAGGTTTTTCTATAGAAAATAGAGATAAATTTTCATTTACCGCACCATGTTAACTGATTGGTTGGATTTAGTGACTACTTTTCTTAGGTGCTTTTCAAGAATAGGTACAAGAACCAATGCAAGAATGAGATCAACTATGAAGACTAGTATCTCTCCTATTGGTATTCATGTATCCTCTACATTTAATGAATTATGTCAAGACCTAAAATTCTAACAACTCATTTGTTACGTCAAAAAATGTCCCCTTGGGGGCTTTTCCCTCTTAAGGTTTAGCTCTTGGGTCTTGTTTATGCTTTTAGAGCATCTTGCATGATAATTTGACATCCCAATGAGAAAACCCTTGAAGTTTCATGGCAAATGGGACCTAGGGGGTACACTTGACATAAGCCCTACCTAAAATAAGGGGGGAGGACTTGGGTGCCCGCACCCTAGTCTTGCTCTATTTTAGGTCAGACTTAATTTCAAAGTGTCAGTCTATGACTGTTATTTAGGTCCTATGCCGACATGGTAAGTTTCAATTACTAAATTCTTGGTGGGAATGTTTGTAGTTGCATATATGAGCATGATTAGTGATCCATTTGTAAACTAGATGATCATTAGATGGTAATTGTGAACTTTGTGCATTCTTGTGATTAGAGAATTCAAAATAATCATTGTGTTGCAGAGCAGAGCATTGTTATTGTGTTTGTATTTGTAGATTTGGCATCCATCTCCTCATGGAATGAAGAGCATCTTCCTTCCATAGTATCTTCACTACAAGGTGATATCATTTGTGTTTTCAAGCATTTATCAGTTGGATTTCATCTCTATCCCATAGGGATATGTAATCTTTACTTGACAACGGTGTTCAGAAGACTTAAATGTATCTCTAGGGCTTGACTGAGGAAAGGCTTTAAACACCACAACCCCCAACCCATTTCTCCATGATTGCAGGTTATAGGTTGCCAGAGCAGAAAAAGTGGAGTTACAGGAGAGTAATGCAGACTATTGGAATTGCATATCAGAACAGAAAATAAGGACCTAGACTTGGGCATCCACTCATTAGTCCTCTGGATCCCACAACTAAAGAAACTCCAGAATAGTAGGAACATGTTGCAAATAAGATTCCCAAATCTCGACAATAAAGCATGGTACTAGACTAGGGTACCCACTCATTAGTCCCTAACATTTCTATTTTCCAAAAATTAAAATCTAGTACACATTTGATTGTCATTTTATATCTCTATGTGCGAGCATTTTATGTAATTTGTCTATTTGCTTCTGAATTTGCATAATTAGGGTTTAAAGCATAAGTAGACTTAATCAAACAGCAAAATCATACAATTTCAATTTTCCCTAATGTTCTAAGTGACCAAAGGCTTGATAGTAGATTTCCTACTCAGCTGGAAGTCCTTGAATGTTTAGTGGTGAAAGGAGGATCAACACAGACCATCAAAATCAAACCCTAAACATCTATCTCCTTTTTCATCCTAAACATTTTGGTGAACCTGTGTTTTTAATGAATTTTTCACCTTGCTAAGTGTTTTTCTTCAGACTTGTATTCATTTCATTCATTCATACCATTGTTCATTTTATTACATTTGGAAAAATACAAAAAATTTGAAAAATTTACAAAAAAATAGCATTTTTAGCTTGCATTTTCAAATAATTTAGATTAATTGGTATTTAATTTCAATAATTTTCTACCATTATCATCAGATCTAAATTTAAATATAGAAATTTTTCATTCATCATTCATTTAAATTACATTTTCATGCTTAAATTGTTGAAAAATGCTTGAAATTGTGCATTTTTTTATATAAACTAGTTTTGCATTAGCTAGGGTTTGTAGTCAAAATCTTGTTTCAGATTTTAATACCCTTTTAAAACACTCATTAGGACTGATTTATAACTGTAGTGTTTCATCATAGTGGTTTGATTGTAAAATCTCATTCATACGGTTTGAAAACCTTGATTTTTCACTAGATTTTGCCCTTATCGTCTCTCTAGATTTGCACCATAGGCATGTTGTAAAGGATTTTCCTACACTAATTGGTTTTTAGTAGGATAATTATCTGTTTCCCCTCATAAAATTCTTTACAACACCTTTTTATTGGGCTCTTACAGTGGAAATTTCATGAAAATTTACATATTTTGGCTACATTTTTCCTAGGGTTTGACCTTGAGTGACACTATAAGCATGTTGTGAGAGATTTTTTGGCATTAGGAAGCTGTTATTACTGTTATAATTTTTTTTCCATTATAATTTTCCTTACAACACCCTTTATCATACTCTTTTGCATAGAAATTTGGTGAAAAATTGCATATTTTGAATATATTTGCCCTAGGGTTTGACCTAGATTTGCACTCCAAGCGTGTTGTGACAAATTTTATGGATTCAGGTGACTGATATTAGTGCTATAATCTCCTGTACATCCTGAAAGTCTTTACAACACCCCTTTTATTGGGTCCTTGCATTGAAAATTTGTGAAAAATCGCATATTTTAGTGGATTTTCACTAGGTTTTGACTTGTCATCATCCTAGGTTTGCATCACAAGTGTCGAAGGATTTTATTTCTGTATTGGACTGATATCAGACATATTATTTGCTACCCCTAATCAATTTCCTTACAACACCCTTTCTTTCACTTATTTGCATTGAAAAGAGTTGAAAAAATCAAACATTTTTGGATCTTAAACATATCCTTCTCTTAGGGTTTGTTCTATTAGTTTTTGCATTGAGCATTGCAAACCTCTTTATGAGTATTATAACTTTCTTCCATAATAGAAATATACCTTTAAGAATAAATATAAGACACATGGGATCTAGTGCTCTTGCAGAATATGACATCCCTACCTCTAAAAATCCATTGAATACCTTCTTTACAAAAGGAGACACAAATTTTGCAAGATATTATACCTCCTACAACCACCATGGAGATCAAGTATTTTATGATGTCGATGACACTATTTAGGTAGTCACACATGTACCTGATGAGAAAATAAAAAACTTGATAAAGATTTTGTCAATTTCCAAGCATTTATGGAAACTGAGAGGATAACGGAAGAAGCCATCCCTTTGATCCACCACATAAGAGAATTGATAAAAGAAGCACAATATGGCATTAATGTTGTTCGAGTTTTAACACATATTGTACACAATAATGTCATGACGGTGACTAAATGTGCAAACAATATCAAAACATGTCGTCACCATCTCATATGCAAGTATCGGCACCTATGCCAACCACTGGAGTGTCTACATTTACATCGACAATTTTAACAACTAATGCGAATGCTTGTAGCAATGCTACCACTGGTATTGGAGTATCTAATGGAACTAGTGAACACAAAATTACAAAGTGATGGGATTTAATTATCAGAACTTGGTTTCTAAGGGGATCTCTTCTATGAATACTTACTCTCAACCACCTATCCATCCCACGTATTCTCAACCACCTATTACATATAACTACTCACAACCACCCTCCACCTATCACTATATCCAATCACCATTGAACTATTCATAGCCTCCGCCTATCACAACTCAGGCTCAATCACCTCCTCACTTTGGTGCCTTTCGTGATTATCAACTTTCATCTAGTCAGTATGAAAACCAAAACTCATTGGCTCAAGTTGGTCCATCCATGGGTGGACCATTGCACAACAACTTCAAGAAGAACAATAATAGGAGTTTCATCAAGATTAATGGACCAGATTCGAATAACTTTTCTCACGTGTCTACTATCACTAATCCAAAGAAGGCACCATATCAAGAAAGAAAGTTTACTCCAATATCTGAGTCTTATCATTCTATCATGAATCAAGCTGTGAGTAATAATCATATGAAGCTTCCCCTAATTAAGCCTTTGGATACTAACAAACCTCAAGGACCTTATTTTGATTCTAATGCCTTTTGTCATTATCATCAAACACAAGGACATGATACTGAACTATGTATGTGTCTTAAACATGAAATACAAGACCTCGTCGACTTGAATGTGATACAGGTATCGAGTGTGAACGACAATGGAAATAAGTCAGTTGCTCTACCGAATCAGAATTTACAAATCTTTACTAATCCTTTCCCTAAGCATACTGATAACAATATGATGGAACAAGGTTTAGTGGAAGTAGATGATGATGATTATTTGGAATATGATAACATCATGGGTATAATAGAAGTGGGTAAGGAAAAGTTGGATAACCCACCTCGTCCACGCAGAAACAGAATTTATGTTGAGGTTGCTCCTCCGTTATCTTTACAAGGATTAGGAGATAACCAAAATGCATCAGAAAAACAAATAAAACAACTAAAATATGACTCTAATAAAAGAAAAGAGTGAGATAGTACAAGATTATTCTTATCACTATGTTAGAAGAAATCAATAAAGAAAGTTAGCTAAAAATTAGAAAAGAGCAAGACAATTATCATCAGTTGGAAATAATAGTGGTTCTCCTCACAAGAAACAAAAGGTCCAACTTATACAAGGATTTGACAAACAAGAATTACATGGATTTTCTAACAATAAAGAAAACTCTCACAAGAACCATTTGACCTTCACACAAAACTTGATTGAGTACCTCTCCAAGAGGTTCGCAAGTTCTAAAATTTAGAAAAGTGGTACTATAGGTAAGTATTTCTAACCCTTTATCTCTCATGATGTGTTTCCCTTGTGATGTGTTATGTGTTGTTTAGGTCTCCTAGGATGATGCTTGATTCTCTTGTAAGGTCTAGGAGACCACCTCTATTGTGACCCTTCTTCTATTTGTATCATCATTCTTCTATATTGCTTCTCCTCTGTTTTCATTGTTGTGTGTTGTGTCTTATGGACATAGCGTTGCGGTTGGTGACTTGGGGGCACCCTCCTACATGACTGTCCCTAAGGCACTTGTTTCTCCTCTCTTGATTTATTGTTTCCCTTCCTCTAGTGTTTCTATCTAGTGGGCGGATGATGAAAAACATTTTATACTAATCCAGACCTAGTGTCCTTTAGCAAGAAATCAAAAATTGGACTTAGTTCCCATATGACGATGGGGTTGTTATATATTATCCGATGCTTGGCTAGTAGAAGCACTCCGTGTGATCTTGATGGTGTCTTATCACACTTACAAAACATAACAATATTGTTGCTCTGTGCACTTTGTCTATCTTGAATCTTGCATTCCTCAGTTCTCTATGCATTATTGTTTATCATGATTATATGGACACTAACACTTTTCTTGCAGGGATATGTTTGTGGGAACATTCGGCAAGATCATAAAGTACATGTCACCTCTAGGGGGCATGGGCTTTGTGAGAGCTCGTGTTCCCTTGTGTATTTTCTTCCTACCTTAACGTGCTTGATATCGATACCTGATATCAACCACCTTAAGGTGGGGGCATATATAAGGTAAGATGTCTATTTTAGACGTTAGCAATGTGCTTGTTCTTAGGTGTAGTCTTAAAGACTGGTGGCAATGAGTGCCTCCTATAATCTGAGATTTGTTTGAAATCTTTTGCAATCATTTAAGCCCTCTGGGAGATGGGCTATCACATCCTTTTGTTAAGCCTTCATTGCGAGGCAGGGATGGTGTATTTCTTGTGGAGAGTACACATCTTGTCATTTTCAAAAGTCCTCATCACAAAGCGAGGAGCAGTTCTATGACTAACTCAACCCTTAAGCAAGTCTCTGACGATTGTTGTGGTGAAGCCCAATAGTCAGTGTGTGCCTCTAATGTGCCTGAGATGGTGATGAATATAGAAATGGGAACACTCCATCACTTTTCGATCATGTTTTCTCTATGTCTTCCAAGTGTGTGTGTATTGTGTGTTTGCTCCCAAGAATAGTCTTTAAGACCGGTGGCAATGAGTCCCTCCTATGCTTTGGGATTTGTATGGTGTGTTTTCTTTGTATGACATGTTTGGCCTATGTGTTGCCCCATATGTAGTCTTAAAGACCAGTGGCGATGAGTCCCTCCTGCATTATGGGTGGTATGTTTACTTTCCTTGTACTTGCATCTACCTTTCATATATGAAAAAGAAAAAGAAAATCATCACTATCTTCATTTCATTCACTATATTCATTGTGTTTTGTGTCTTCAATGCTATTTTCTCTATGTTTTGTGTAACTGTAACTGTCTTCTCCAATTTTTGTGTGCCTATTACTGTCTTCTCTATGATTGGCGTGTCTTCTCTGTGCTTGGCATGTTTGTTGTGTTTGTTGGCTATACTTTAATGCATGTATTGGCCTTACATATATACATACATTAAAGTGGGGGCTAAATGTTACATCAGAAAATGTCCCCTTTGGGGCTTTTCCCTCTTAAGGTTTAGCTCTCAAGTCTTGTTTAAGCATTTAGAGTATCTTGCATGATAATTTGACATCCCGATGAGAAAACCCTAAAGTTTCATGGAAAATGGGGCCTAGGGGGTGCACTTGACATAAGCCCTAACTGAAATTGGGGGGAGGATTTGGGCATCCACATCCTAGTCCTACCCTATTTTAGGTCAGGTGTAATTTTAAAGTGTCAGCTTATGACTGTTATTTAGGTCCTATACCGACACGGTAAGTTTCAATTAGCGGGTATGTTTGTAGTTGCATATATAAGTATGACTAGTGATTCATTTGTAAACTAGATGATCATTAGATGGCATTTGTGATGTTTATGCATTCTTGTGATTAGAGAATTCAAAATATTCATTGTGTTGCAAAGCAGAGCATTGTTATTGTGTTTGTATTTGCAGAGTTGGCATCCATCTCCTCATGGCATGAAGAGCATCTTCCTTCCATGAGATCTTCACTACAAGGTGATATCATTTGTGTTTTCAAGCATTTATCATTTGGATATCACCTCTATCCCATAGGGATATGCACTCTTTATCTGACAACGGTGTTCTTAAGACTTGAATGTCTCTCCAGAGCTTGACTAAGGCAAGCCTCTAAACACCACAATTCCCAAACCATTTTTCTGTGATTACAGGTTACACGTTGTGGGAGCAGAAAAAGTGGAGTTGCAGGAGAACAGTGCAAATTGTCGAAATTGCATGTTAGAAGAGAAAATAGGGACCTGGACTCAAGCACCTACTCATTAGTCCTCCAGATCCCACAACTGAAGAATCTCTAGAATAGGAGGAACAGGTTGCAGACAAGATTCCCATATCTCAACAAAAAGCATGGCACTCAACTAGGGCACCCGCTCTTTAGTCCCCAACTTTTCCATTTTTTGAACTTTGAAATTTGGTATGCATTTGATTTTCATTTTATATCTCTATGTGCGAGCATTTTTTGTAATTTGTCTGCTTGCTTCTGAATTTGCATAATTAGGGTTTTGAGCATAAGCAAACTTAATCAAACAACAAAATCATACAATTCCAATTTTCCCTGATTTCATAAGTGACCAAAGCCTGATAGTATATTTTCTACTCAGTTGGAAGTCCTTGAATGTTTAGTAGTGAAAGGAGGATCAACACAAAACATCAAAATGAAACCCTAAACATCTATCTCCTTTTTTATCCTAAACAACACTTAGAAATTATTATGGTAGTTGGCCATGTAGCTCAAGTGGGAGTAAAGTTTGTGCATGTCTTATCAAATAACACATGGAAAATATAAATACATGGGAGAAATATTAGAGTGAAATGAGGTAGGTGGTTGAATGAGAATGTAATCTATAAAATGGTGTTGTTTTTCCATTTTATGGGTGGTGGGTTGAAGGCAACACTAAGAATTATAAAATTCAAGAAAATGGGAGGTTAGTTTGATTATCTAGATAGGAGAATTGAGTATGCAAGGAAAGAGTAGAAGTGGCCTTGGAAGTTATATAGTAAGGAGAGTCACATTATTTAATTATGTTCTCCTATATCTAGTGAAAAGTTTCAATGTGTATATAATTATAATCGTGTGCATTTATTTGAATTTAGAAAAAAAAAAAATTGTCATAAATTAGGGACCCATGTAGGTAAATTATTGATCAATGAAATTAGGTTTTTGTACATTAGTTATTGTTGGAATTAGACCATGACCTCCCACAATATGAGTGTATATGTAAATTGCAATTTTGTGATCTTGAAAGTGAAGAACATTTTGTATCCAAAGGCCCTAACTACTATGATATTTGTGGGAAATTCCACTATCTTTACAAAGAAATTCATGAATTATCAATGACCTCCATCTAGTATGAGGACCAAAGATGTTTAGATTTAAAAAAGAACACTTAGATTAAATTCTTCCCATTCCAATAATTCTAAGACTCAATTTGTACTTCAAGACAATGGACTACCAAAATTGCAAGAGAGTGCATATCCAAACAACACAATTCAAATCTATAAGGAAATACATTTTATCTTTTCTAAGACCTATTGCCTTCAAATTATAGAATACTTGTTCATCATTAAATATGTTTATTTCCATTCTTCCTTTTTTTCTTCTTTATCGGAGATGCTTTGGACACTCCTTTATTAGTAGAATGAATTATAATTCTATTCATGGATGGGTGCATGATGTAATAGTAAGTTGTATTTTGGGAACATATGATGTTGTGTTTGAGTCCCATTAAGAACCAGGACAAAACCCTTAATTTGTAATCTTACTTAGTAAGATTGGTTAACCCTAAGAGCAAACAAATCTCTCAAAAATAAATATTAAAGTTTAATAATATTCTCCTATTTAGTTCCTCTTAATGTGCACTCAATTTTATAGTCAAACACATTGTGGTGAGCCATTTCCCCATCACTTATCACCAATAACCATCAAATTATATGCCATGCATTTTCCATTGTCATCATCTTATATTAAATACATATTAACAAAGAGCCACTTGCTCCATTTTTTATTATCATTCAAACCTCAAACAAAACAATGTACTTTACCTAATTTTTCATATCATTTGTCTTATTTAAATTTAATAAATCCTAATCAAATTGCTTCATACGTAGTTAAACCTAGATTCTACTAATTTAAACAATAATAAAAACCCTTCAATATTGTTTTTTTATGAACTAAATCATTCAATATTCTCATGCATGTTGGCCATGATTAGATTATTTACTAAATAAATGCACTCTCATAATCATATCAAATATATTAGCCTTTAGTTTAGTAATCAACTAAAGATCTCAATATTATCTTTTATGAACTAAATCATTCAATATTCTCATGCATGTTGGGCCTGACTAAATTATTTACTAAATAAATGCTCTCATAATCATATCCAACATATTGGCCTTTAGTTCGGTAACTTTGTTACAATATTCTTCTTTATTAATAACATTTGTGCAAGATAGTAGTTGATCTTGGTAATCAACCTCACCCAAAGGATTTCTAACACACATTAAATAGATAGAGAGAGTGAGGGAGAGGTACAAAGTTAGAGAGAGAGAGATGAATTGAGAAAGAGACATCAAGCAAGTAGACCCAAATTTTGAGGATAAGTTTATTTTATTTATAATTTTTTCGGATATAACATAATTGAGTGGTACACCCAAATGATACAAAGCAAATTCTGCACCCCCAGTTCTATAGAACAAAGAAGGGATATTGATCCCCTTTAGATAAATACACTTCAAAATAAAAAAAACATAGAGTATAGGGTACTGATCTAGATAACAACATTTGTAGTTTAATTTTTTTAATATTGATAAAATTAAATTTGCAGCCATTCAAATTATATAGTAATATCTTCTCTTTCAAATTCTCTCTCTCTCTCTCTCTCTCTCTCTCTCTCTCTCTCTCTCTCTCTCTCTCTCTCTCTCTCTCTCTCTCTCTCTCTCTCTCTCTCTCTCTCTCTCTCTCTCTCTCTCTCTCTCTCTCTCTCTCTCTCTCTCTCTCTCTCTCTCTAATTTTGTAAAAGTACCATTTCATGAGGCTCCAGTGGAGCTAGATAATCTAGACCAACCCATACCAAGCTCCACATTTTACATTGTAAAAGTACCATAACATAATCTTTAATGTAGGGTTTTCCATTATAATGCTTGACCATAGCCCCAAGTCTATCACACAACGAAATAGTTTTTCCCACTATCTTTATGCAATTAGGCTTAGTTCTATAATCCCATAATCACTAATGAATTTGTGTTTTAGGCGATGTATCTTCAATTGTCATGGGTGGTAAATGTAAAATTTGAAAATAATTATTCATAGGAAGGTTATGCATGTAGGCATGTTTTATTCTTGAAAGTGAAAAGTACATTGAATCCACAAATTTTAGTTCAACATCATACATAAATAAGGATATGGTTTTCCTATATGCAAAGAGAGATAGGAAAAATAGAGAATGAGAGAAAGATAGAGATTCTCTCTTCAATCCTAATTACTTCTCTTATAGGACAATTAATAGAGCACTCAATTTTTTTATCCATTAGATGCTTTACTAGAAATATATTCACTACAATGGAAACTTTAACACACATGATTAGATATGCTCACTAACCCCATATCCACCAAGGATTAATATCCATTGCAAATGAAAAATCTTCAAGGAATCCCTGTTGGCTACATTGCACAACATCAAGACAATTGTTTTTGTCATTTTTGTGTTGCATGCAAGGTGCCTCATGTCTATATTGTGAGCATATAGATCCAAATCTTCTTATCTCCTCTTAATTGGACACCCTTTCACTCTACATATTTTCACAATATAGTAGGTGTTAACTTTGTTTTTAATTCCCAACCTAATGTCAAAAAAAGCAATATATAGAATAGCATATTGTAATAATGGAATTATCTTGAGGGATTGGCTGATGAACAAGAAAATTGGACTTGATCCTTTTTCCTCTACACTTTAGGCTCTGCAAGACCTGGACAAGTGTACCCTTTGACAGTATTTTACTTTCAAACCTTTTTCTATTTTCTTCAAACTATTGTTTCCTTAAACAGATATGCTCTTTCAAAATATACCTAAAAGAATTAATGATATGTTGAAGCAAATGGGCTAGATTATGAAGCTTTTAACATAACTCTCTTACAGGAGAACATTGGGAAAAACATTACTAACTTAACTACAGAAATGAAACTATTGTTTGATATTTTGTATGAATGGTCAGTTGAAGTTATATCAAGAAACATTTACAAAGGATCGGTGCCAAATTTATGGGTTACTTAGTCAAAGAGATATAAAATAAGAACCTCTTTTAGTCAGTATTTTTTCAGTTAACAGTGAGCAATACAATAATGCATTAGATTATTATACTTGAATCAATTTCTAGACTAACTCTACTTAGGAATCCTTGTACACATCTACAATATTCAACTTTCCCTTACAACATTGAATTTACTACTTGAGTAAAAGCCATAAGATGAATATACATACACAGGAAAGATTGTAATGATGAATGTAATGATCCTTGATAAATATTATTCATAAATGTAGTAAAAGGGTACATATTTAGGAGATAGTGCAGTCTGAAATTCTAGAAATATATTATGCTATGAATTGATACTGCTTAAACAAAAGATTTTGTAAGTATATCAAAATTTGCACCTAAATAACATCTAAACTAGGAAAACAAATTCTATTGAAATGTACTATGATAACAAAATCTTCTCTTGAACATTTATTTGGTCTCCACACTTCATACTATGTTTGGAAACTATGTGCTAGAACCAACGACTATAACAGGACATGAATTCCCCTTTATAGAAATAAGGGAGAAACAAGCTTTAGGCCTTGATGGTAGATGTCATGTTTTCATTTAACAATTTGTTAAAATAGTGGGATGCAAATAACTACCTAAAAACAAACAGGCATGCCTCATGTAACTACTCATTTTCTTCAAAAGATAGAAACAATTGATTTTGTCATGTATGCTTCTTCACTCTTGGCATGGAGGTAGGCCATGATGTTGGTGGTTGGCACCTTGTCTTCCGCCACCTTTAATTTCCATCTAGTTTTCAAATAAAAAGCATCCTCTACTCTACCTCTCCAACCACACACACTGAAGTCAGAAAACCTGCAAGGAACAAATACATAAGGAACCTTTGAGATCTAGAGTCCCCTTCATTATGCCCAGTCCCAAGCATAGGTATGTGACTTCTCAACTTTCAATGCGAGGTTTCCAACAACCTCATCTAGACAGAAACTAGAGGAAGCCACATATAGCTAAAAATGGTTGTGCCATTATTCCAACTAGGAAGGCAGCAACAGTAGTCAAATTTCCATCTTTATCTCCCATTTGTTTCATCCCAGGGGACAAGACTCCATTAGTTAGAGTTGTTTCTCTATTATGACCATTAAACCTGAGGGAGGGGAAGAGAGAGCAATGATGCCTCTCTATCTGAAATCCTAATCTGGAAAATCATAGAAATAAGGAACTACTGGAGTTTAGAGACTGGGATTCAAATCCCCCATCTAGATGAAAACAAGGAGAAAAAAAGGGTTTACAATGGTTCAATGGATGTTGCTAAGCTTTCTGAATCTTTCCAATTCCCCCCATTCTATGAAAGAAACATCTCTAATCTCCTAATTTTGTAGGGACAAATCATTAACCATCAAAATAGAGGAGAGAATCCCATAGAACAGGGTAATAGAAAGATTATACTAAAAAGGTAAATATCCATTTTGTATGCACAAAAGGAATGGTATATGAAATAACAACAGAGGCACCTATTTATAGCAAATTTGGCAATAATTCCCACTCAAGTACTTCCTAGGTCAACTCATTTCATTCACACTAATGACATATTGGTTATAAATGGAAATCTCTTGATGATTCACTGATTCTGCCAGGAGAGTAAAAATAGATAGCATTTCACCATCACATTGATGTCATGTGACCTAAAATAAATGCAAATATCAAATCCTACATTGACTCCACCTAATTAGTTATCTTGTTTTCAGCATTTAATTCTATTTTAGGCAATTCATCCTATCAAAACATGCCATCAAGTAAGTGAAAAATCCCTTCATACCTTAACACAAATCCCCAAGAGTTGATTCCACCATCCTGTCAATTCTCAAGCATGTTTATCCCCTTGTAGTGGAGGCAATGAAGACTCAATGCATGCTTTAGAAGGTAGTTTAGCATTGGTGTATCATTTATTATGCATCGCCACCTCATCTTCAAGATTTGAAAATGGACCGTTGATTTTCTATGACAGAGGATCTAAATTAACGGTGTATAGTCAGTTAATGAGAAGAGAAACCCTGTGATCAATTTAAAAATACCATGATAAAATGAGAAGATTCCACATGGACCGCCACCCCATCTATACCGCTAAGAAGAAAAAGTCAAATAACAGGCCATCAAGGCAGCTTTCTGCACTTTTGCGGTAGTAAGATTTGGTGGGAGATGGAGATCCGCAGAATAGCATGATCTATCAGATTCTGCCATGTGGCATGGAGCGAACCCTTTGAAATATCCTCTACAAACCATAAGAAACCCGCTAGGTAACACAGGAGTTGACATATACCGTCCACCTCCCATGAAGGAGGACACATGGCACTCTCCTGCAATTCCAAAAGCACCCCGCAGGCCCCTGACTGAAGATCAATGGAATGGAAAAAAGCACTAGAACCTATCACATGTCTGTTAGGGCCCACCCCTTTATTATTCCATAAAAGAGCTCAACGAAAGAGCCCACCATGTGTTACCTTTCCACTATTTCGCAATAGACTTTATCTTCAATATTTTAATCTCTACAAAATAGTGGAATCCAATCAGATAAGGCCACATGTCACTTTTTCATTGAGTGAATAATAAAAGGGACCTGACCTCATGCACTCCTTTTAAAAGCAATATTCATCTACTAGGAAAAATGGGGGCCATGATTTTTCATGAAGGGGTCGTTTTAAAACGTAGGCGCATGGGCAAAAATTGAAACATGTACAATAGGTGGTGGGTAAAAGGAATGGGGCCAGTAAAGAATGTGACTTGAGACATAAGATTATAACTTAAGGGACCTGACATGGGTTACAAGTGGTCAACATAAAAACATAACAAAGGGCCAACTCCACTTGTAAAGAAGACACTAGGGCTTAGGGTTTTAGACCAAGGAAAAATGTAGGAACCTGGAAAATTTTATAGAGTTCTACCAGTGGCTCTAGTTGGGGACATTTGTTCTATCAAAACAAAGTGAGAACATAAGAAATCTCTAGAGAAGAAGACCATTTAACATAACCAAACATAAAACCCTAATAGCATGATGGCCAAAGCCATCTCAAAGGGGAAGATAAGACTGACCTTTGTTAAAGATTTTATTTTCCAATATATGTATTAGGCCAAATTTGGAAGTAACATCATCGTTTCTTTGGTTACTATCATGAATATCCACAAATTTTTTGGACCTATTGTTTCCAACTTGTCTTGTACCTCTCTGATTTTAATAACCAAACACTGATTTGAAAATGTCTTCACAAATTCTTAGAAAAACATATGGATCCATCATATCAAGCCAATTATAATAATTTAAATAGTTATTTTCCTGATCATCGTTAAGCCCCTCAAGCAATATTGGGAAGTGGAAGCATTCATAATCCATTGAATGATTTGTATTGGCATCAACATCTTCACCTGTTTCACTTAAATCAAACTTAAAACATTTATAAGCAATGTCTTCTTAAACTTCCCAATGTGTTGTTTTATTGGCTTGTGGTGATATTCCAACCTTGTGTCTGATGAATCACATTGATCAATGGTGAAAATTTGAACTATACCATCTAAAGAATCATTTGAGTTTTGTTTCATGTAAAAATTGACTACCCATAGGCATCACCTTAGGTTGAAGTGACACCAACTTATGTTTATCTAGTTTTGATAAATCATTGATTCCATCATATGATCTAGTGCCTAATAATAGAAACTCCTCTTTAGACATAGCAAGATGCCTCTTCAAACTGGAACCACTTATTTGAGCAATTTTATTAGTATCTCTACATTTGTCAGACTCTAGGAAATCTTCTTCAAACTCCTCAGATCCTGCATCCTCAGGGCTTTCTACAAAGATTGGATTATCTCTACACCAATAAGAACCACTATTTCTTACCTCTGGGTGATCCAAAGGTTCATCATAAAGCATATTATGTCTTATGTTCATTTTTTATCCAAATACTTCTTCCTCATGATCTTTAAAACCTATGTTCTCAATGAACTCAAAATGATCATAGTATTGAGAAGAAAACATAGATGAATGATTGTCATTATCTATGTCTCCAGTAGATAATCAATCTAATTCACACTCATGTTCATGTCCATGTTCAACTAACTCATCAGGATATGAAATTTGCATGTCTATAATTAGGTCCGATCCCTCAAAATTACTCAAACCCACAGGAGACTCCACCTTTTCTTCAAAGGAACAGTCCTAACCACTAGAGTGAAAACTATTGTCATCACTGATAGGACAAATAGATCTATTCACTGCAGGGACATGATTTATTTCTTCATCAAGTATCATCACATAATCCCCACAATTCTAGACAATATCTATTTCTTTGGTTATCTTATTAGACTGAGAGCTAGGACACCTTCCCACTTCTTGATTATGAGGATAACAATAAGGGGGAAATTCATATAAGCCCTCATTCTCATCATATCCAATAGTCAAAATCTTGCAAGCAAGATTCATAACATCATCACTCACATGCTGAATTATATCCTTGGGTTCATATGTGGTAATCAAATTATTGTTTCTCAAATGATCAACTAAAACCCCTATTGAAGGATCTAGTCTTTTGAAAACCTAGCGAACAGTAGTGTCACTTGATCCATATTTATTATCAAGGGAAGCAAAATTCATAGTTACATATCCATATTTTCTTACTCTCGTATGCTTTAAATTATTCTTAATATCCATAGTGATAGAATATTTTTGCCTAACAGTGGTGGGATTCTTATATCTCAAAAGATAACTGAGCTCTTCATTAAATGCACCTAGATATATAACTAGGCACATAGCATCATTTGGTCTGGTATTTTAAGGGATATCCCTTACTACCCTTATAAATCTTAGATTGAAAGATAGAACCAATTCTTCCTCATCCTTTTCAATATGAATAAGCCTACTAATCAATAGGCCAACATCAACTCGTTCACCAAACTATTCTATAAAAGTTGTTTTGAGATCTTGGCATGAATAAATACAGTGGGTAGGTAGATCTGTAAACCAATCTCTAGTATCTTCTTTTAGGGATTGAACAAACAATTTCATGACCAAATCTTCAAAATCCAACTCGTAGTCTCCCATTAAGTCACAAAAATCTTGTAAATGGCTACTAGCTGATTTAGATTTATCACTATTGAACTAAATGGTATTTTATCTCTAATTTAATGTGCTATATGATTTGGGAAACCAAAGATATTGCTGAAATTTATGGCCTTATATCTTTCCATGATAAAGCCTCCTTGATAACATGAGTGAGGCTGCATATTGTACCTTGATACGTTTGGACTTATACAAAGATGTATAAATTGATGACATAATTTTTTTATGCCTCTACAACATTTCTCATAATAAGTTTGCAGTTACTTATGACAAACTCAACCTTTTACTATAACATGATTTTAAACCTTTACAATGCATATTCCTATCTTGGCTTGATTAAAATCTTCTAAATGAGTTTGTTTTCAAATATTCATACTTCATTTCATAATATAGGCTACAAATCTAGTAAATATAAGTATGCAAACTCATCACCATTGTTCCTTTCTCTTAGTGCTTAATCTTCACTTAATAAGGAACTAGATTTATTCTCAAGGCCTTCTCATAAACAACCTTTAAAATTTATCCTTCATAGGACATGTAAAATACCTAGAAGTTTGATACAACTACTGCAAAAAAATTTTGTAACTAGAAACATATGAGTTTTTGAAGTATCATTCACACTTTTATCAGGTTTTTTCTTCACAAAGTCACTGAACCTCATTTCATAGAGGACTGAACTTTAAACAACACAAAGCTCTTCAACACTTATTTTCATTCTAGGATTTCTCTAACAATAGAGCCATACAAAACTTCTTCAAATATGCTACAACAAAACTCCTTCCAAGTCTAAGAACTTCTTCTTTGATCAATGTCTCCACCCTTTATAGGGAGTAATAATGTTAATGTATTTATGCAAACTCTAAATACCCATGACAAACTACTAAACCAATTTTAGAAATTTATAGACAAAGTTCCCTAGTAGAGTCACAAATTTGTTGGTTGTTTTTAATTCCTAACCTAATCTCAAAAAAACAATCTATAGAATAGCCTATTCTAATAATGGAATTTCCTTGAGGGATTGGCCAACAAACAAAAAAAATGGATTTGATCTTCTTTCCTCTCCAATTTAGGCTCTGTAGGGCCTAGGGAGGTGTACCCTTTGACAGTAATTTACATTCAAATCTTTTGCTATTTTCTTCAAAATACTATTTCCTTAAATAGATATGCTCTCTCAAAATATGCCTAAAAGAATTAATGATATGCTGAAGCAAATGGGCTAGATTCTTAGGCTTTTAATATAACTCTCTTGTAGGAGAACATTGGGAAAAACATTACTAACTTAACTACAGAAATAAGTCGAATGTGGGTATCCAGCTAAAAGACATTATCAGAGATATTCATCTTCTCTTGCAAAGGTTTACTAATGTGCATATCTCTCATATTTAACGTGAGGGTAATGGCATGGCGGACGCTTGTGCTGATCTCGGACAGCGTTTTTCAAATTGGAGGGTTTGGTGCCAATTTGATTACCTTCCTTTGAATATTAAGAATCTTATTCTTAAAGACATGGCTGGGTTTCGATGAGGCTGATGTGTTCGAAAGACAGCTCATACTGTCAGTTCCTTGGGAAGGGGCTGACGTGTCCCTTGAAGTACACATCCTTTTGTACTTTTTATGCTGTCAAATCCGCTCCTCTTTCTCATAAGGTGAGCGGATGGCCGGATCATCATGGCTTGTGCCGCATAATTATGGTTAAGCATGGGATTGATGTCTGTAAGGCCTCCCATTATTATGAGATTGTGTGTGATGTTATTACCCACATTACCTGCCTTGTTAATGATCGTAATTCTCCTATTAAGAATAAGGAGTCTGGGGGTCTCTATGGAATGCACTGTCATACTGCGATGGGGGGCGACAGAATTAGAACTGAACCTGTCTCGAGCTGTGAATTTAGGGACAATTTGGTTACTTGGCATTACTGCAAGGAGGGTGGGATTAGCCCCTATTTGGAGAGGCTTAATGGTTACAATGGAGCTCTTTCTGAGCAGTTTGCGCAGTCTTGGCAGAATAGATGGGTTTCAGTCGGTGGCATTACATTTGAAGTTTCTGAATGCGTAATAGCTATGGCCACCGATATGTCTACCCAGGGTTTGAAGCTGCAACGCAAAACTAAAATTGCAGACCTCTCCAGCCAACAGCTTTTCCTCGGAGATGGTGAAGAATTGGTCCCTTACCAGGGCAGTTTTGACAGAGCCAAGCTGTCGGAGCCATGGGACACCATTTGTTTTATCCTCATGAAATACTTTACCCTCGAGGGGCGTTTTACCAGGTTTTATAACTACCACCTCCCCTTGTTAAATCATTTCCATCGCAATGTTAAAATTAGTTTTCCTTTTTATTTGCTTTCTCCCCTCGAGTGTTCTGTCCTTAGGGTTCGGGCGAAAATGGCTAAAAACCCTGCTCTGAAGCCTATCCCTCTCCACCAGGGCCTTATTCTCTATTTGTATAATCATCATCTTGCCCTCGAGCCTTCTAAGTCCATTCCTGCCACTAGTGGGGACGGCGAGCCCTCCTCTAACCCTAAGGATATTCCTAATGTTGTTGAACCCGGGCCCTCCCCTGTTCCTATCAATACTGCTGAAGTTTGTACTCCTGTGGCTAATCCTGTCGATTCCCCGGGCCCGACTGTTTCTGAGAAGGGTAAAAAGTGAAAGGTTACTGGTGATATGGGTACTGGGAAAACTATGGTTGAGACCCCTAAAACCCTTGGTAGGACCCCGGTGGGATAGCGAAAGGATTCCTCTGTGAAGGCTTGTGGGGAGGGGTTTTCTTCTGCAGTTCGGCGGTCTGGGCGTATTGCTAGCAAGTCAGCTCCCTCTGCCAAATTCATTGACTATTCTGAGAGCGGCTCAGATGAATCCACCCAGGGGGAGGATGACAGGGATGTGGAGATTCAGGATATTTCAGGTGATGAGGAAGACAAACAGGAAACGCATGATTCAGGGGAGGAAACAGCTGACTCTGCTGGACGTGCTGACAAAGCGGGTGATATGTTTGTGGAAGAAGCTGAGGATGCTATGGAGACTGATGATGGTCCGGGGGCTGATCTTGTTGGTCTGCGGGTCCGCATTGCGAAGTTGGAACGGGTTCTCTCCATTGTGCTCAGAACCTCTACTCTCCTTAACCTCTCTGTGATGAAGTATTTGGGAGTTACTGTTAATACTGATAGTGATGATTTGGCTGAACAGGTGGATGCTATTATTACCTCTATGGTCTAGTAAGGAGAGCTGTGGTCTCCTCTGTCTTTGTTATTTTACTGTTTGATACTCTATTACTCTATTTTTTGGCTTTAGTGTTAGTTGCTAGTTTTGCTGGTTCTGCTGGCATTATGTACTAGTGGTATATGTTGTTTCTGATGTAAGGCCCTATTTTGTCTTCGGGCCTCTCTGCTTTTGTTAAGGGTTCGGCCCCTTGTTTAGCTACCTTATATAATCAAAAACTACAGAAATACAACTACTCTTTTATCTTTGGTATGAATGACTAGTTGAAGTTATATCAGGGAACATTTACAAAGGATTAGTGCCTAACTTATGGGTTATAGAGTCAAATAGATATAAAATGAGAACCTCTTTTAGTTAGTATTTTTCAATTCACAGTGAACAATACAATAATGCATTACATTATTATACTTCCAAATCAATTTCTAGACTAAATCTACTTAGGAATCCTTGTACACATCTACAATATTCAATATTCCCTTACAGCATTGAATTTAGTACTTGAGTAAAATCCATAAGATGAATATACTTACACAAGAAAGACTGTGATGGTGAATGTAATGATTCTTGATCAATATTTTCAATAAATGTAGTAAAAAGGTACATATTTAGGAGACAATGTAGTCTAAAATTTTGGAAATATATTATGCTATAAACTGATACTGCTTAAACAAATGATTTTGCAAGTATATCAAACTTTGCACCTAAATAACATCTAAACTAGGAAAACCAATTATATTGAAATGTACTATGATAAAAAAATCTTCACCCAAACATTTGTTTGATCCCCACACTTCAAACTATGTCTAGAAAGAGTGTGCTAGAAGTAATGACTATAATAGGCCTTGAATTCCCTTCTATAGAAATAAGGGAGCAACAAGCTTCAGGCCTTGATGACAGATGGCATATTTTCATTTAACAATTTGTTACAATAGTGGGATGCAAATAACTACTTAAAAATAAACATGCATGCCTCTTGTAACTACTAATGTTATTCAACAGATAAGAACAACTAATTTTGTCATGTATACTTATTCACTCTTGGCGTAGAGGTAGGCCATGATGTTGGTGGTTGGCATGTTGTCTTCTGCCACCTTTAATTTCCATCTATTTGTTCAAATAACAAGCATCCTCTGCTCTTCCTCTCCAAACACACACACAGAAATGAGAAAACTTGCAAGAAAGAAATACATAAGGAACCTCTGAAAACTAGAGTCCCCTTCATTATGCCCAGTCCCAAGCACAAGTATGTGACTCCTCAGCTTTCAATGGGAGGTTTCCAACCACCTCATCTAGACAGAAACTAGAGGAAGCCACATATAGCTGAAAATGGTTGTGCCATTATTCTAGCTAGGAAGGTAGTAGTGGCAGTTGAATTTCCCTCTTTATCTCCCATTTGTTTCATCCTGGAGGACAAAACTCCCTCAGTTAGAGTTGTTTCTCTATTAGGACCATTAAACCTGAGGGAGGGGAAGAAAGAAATGATGCCTCTCTACTTGAAATCTTAATTAGGTAACTCACAGAAATAAGGAACTACTAGAGTTCAGAGACTGGGATTCAAAGCTCTCATCTAGATGAAAGAAAAGAGAAAAAAAGGGTTTACAATGGTTTAATGGATGTTACTAAGATTCCTTAATCTTTCCAATTCCCCCCATTCTATCAAAGAAACATCTCTAATCTCCTAATTTTGTAGGGTCAAATCATTAACCATGAAAATAGAGAAGAGAATACCATAGAACAGGGTAATAGAAAGTGCATACTAAAAAGATAAATATCCATATTATCTACATAGAAGGAATGGTATACAAAATAATAGCAGAGACACCCATTTATAGCAAATTTGGCAATAATTCCCACACTCAAGTACTTCCCAGATAAACTCATTTAAATCACACTCATGGCATACTAGTTATAAATGGAAATCTCTTGGTGATTCATCGATTCTTCTAGGAGAGGAAAAAAAGATAGCATTTTACCATCACATTGATGTCATGTGACCTGAAATGACTACAAATATCAAATCCTGCATTGAGGCCACCTAATTAGTTTTCTTGTTTTCAGCATTTAATTCTATTTTAGGTAATTCATCCTATCAAAATATATCATCAAGCAAGTGCTAAATCTCTTTATGCTTGAACTCAAATCCCCAAGAGTCAATTCCACCATTCTGTCAATTCTTAGGCATGTTTATCCCCTTGTAGTGATAGTGATGAAGACTCAGTTCATGCTTGAGAAGCCAGTTCAGCGCTGGTGTATCTTTTATTACATGCCACCACCTCATCTTCAAGATTTGAAAATAGACCGTTGATTTTGTATGAAAGACGATCCGAATCGACGATGTATAGTCAATCAATGAGAAGAGAAAACCTATCATCAATGCAAAAGGAGCATGATCAAATGAGAAGATGCCACATGGACCGCCACCCCAGCTATACCACTAAGAAGAAAAAGTCAAATAAAGCCATCAAGGCTGCTTTATGTGCTTCCGTAGTAGTAAGATTTGGTGGGAGATGCAGATCCACAAAATAGTGGAATCCATCAGATCGTGCCATGTTGCATGGAGTGAAACCTTTGAAATATCCTCTGCAAACCATAAGAAACCCACCACGTAACACAAGAGCCGATGTATACCATCCACCTCCCATGAAGGAGGACACATGGCAACCTCTCGCAATTTCACAAGCACCTTGCGGGCCCACTACTGAAGATCAACAAAATGGTAGAAAGCACCAAAACCTGTTACATGTCCATTGGGACCCACCCCTTTATTATTCCATGAAAGAGCCCGATGAAAGAGCCCACCATGTGTTACCTTTCTACTATTCTACAATAGACTTTGTCTTCAATATTTTAATCTGTCCAGAATAGTGGAATCCAATCAGAGAAGGCCACATGTCACTTTTTCATTGAGTGAATAATAAAAGGGATCTAGTGTCATGCACTCTTTTTAAAAACAACATTCGTCTACTAGGGGAAAAGGGGGCCATGATTTTTCATTAAGGGGTGGATTAAAAACTTAGGTGCATGGGAAAAAAATGAAACACGGGCAATAGGCGATGGCTAAAAGGCATGGGGCCAGTAAAGAATGTCACTTGAGACATAAGATTATAACTTAAGGGACCTGACATGAGTTACAAGTAGTCAACATAAAAATATAAGAAACTTCCAACTCCGCTTGTAAAGAAGACACTAGGGTTTAGGGTTTTAGAACCTTAGACATATTTTCAATAATCTGAACGTAAAACCCTAGGCAAAAAGACCTCTAAAATGAAGGCACAAGACTGGGGCAAAATCCAGGAACCTAGAAAATTTTACAAATTTCTATCAGTAGGATTTTTACAACAAAACAACACAGAGTTTAGGTTATCAATCTAGATAATAACATTTGTAGTTTAATGTTTAAAATTTTGATAAAATAAAATTTGCAATCATTCTATTTATATAATAAGATCAATAAATTTATTTATATAAATAATTAATAATGAATAGTTGGTACATTTTTACATCAGTAAAAGAATTTGATTTGGCAATTCTTTGTTTTCAATTATAGTCACTTTACCTATTCAACTGTGTATGTGTGTGTAAATATAAATGATTTTTGGTTAATTTTATTTCAATTAACATTGAAATTACCATGTGCTGGCAAATTAAGATTTAACATATTATGAGGGATTAAATGTAAGCTTGTATTTTATAACGTTGTTTTACATTATTTTCAATATATATCATAAATATATAGTCATAATTTTCAATTTGAGTTTGTGTATTAACTTGCTTCTAACCTAAATTTCATCACCCAATCTATGAACTAGGTCACATAACATGACATAGTCCACCTCATCCAAATACCTAATTTCGAGCTCTCAAGTCAATCGATCCTTAATATAGTCATTATCCTATTGATCCACAAACCATAATTTCATTGCTAAAGCATAGGAAAAGAGCATATAGAGATCAAGTGTTGTTAAAATTGTTCTTAAGATATATAGTAAATTTTACACATTTTAAGTTGAAGTCTAAATTTAGGCACAACATCACTACATTCAACTTCTTGCATCTACATTGTTGGTGTGATGTACTTAAGAGGATACACTTGTAAAGAAAACAAGCTTATCCTCAATCACTGACTACAAAAAACACATCAAAAGAGTAAATCAATTAAGGTAAAAGATGTACAGAATTTGTGAAAAGGAAGACTTAATGAAATGATTAATTCAATTAGAGGTTTTGATCTGATAATAGGTAGAAGCCCCTATCATAATCTAATAGGAAACAATAGGAACACAAGGAATCTACAAGATGGGAGGCATTCCTCTATTTTCTATGAATTTCCACATATTGTCAAATATATAAGGCATGCAATGCATTCAACTATAACTTGAAAGTACAATGAAACCTTCATTTTGTACTAAGCATGTTGAGTGTGGCTAATTTGAGTATAACTAGGTCTTGTAGGGGTATTTCTAGTCTTTATTTTCATCTCCACAAAATACTTTTCTCTTTCAATATTAATCACATTGTGTTGCCAACCACTAAAGAAGCAAAGTCTTTCTAGAAAAAGAAATTTGGCTTTGTAAAAATGTCAAAAGAATATGTTTGTGGAATTTTTGTATACTCAAATGCCTCCAAAATGTCTACTTTGTTTTTTTCATCTAATTTTTGATTCTACATAAAATCCTATATACATAGGAAAACTTGTCTAGGAGCAAAGAACATACTATTTTGTAACCTTAATCCCACTAGTTTTATGTGGCTTAATGAAAGCAATAAAAATATACAAATCTTGCCCTTCAAAGGCACTTCTATGTTAGACAAGAAACTTGTACTGTAAACCTCCAAAAAGGGAGGAGAAAACAGATAGAGCTCTTGCACACAATTGTTTTTTGAATTATTTTTATCCTGCAACAACACAAACCATTAGAAACGTATTGTGCGTGTATGTTTTTTACATGACACAAATACACATGGGAGAGCATATTGTGGGTTTACATCTCCTTTTCAAATATTAGATTATGCTTATCAATGGTCTCATATACACATGATATTTTGTTTTGGCAATGAGGTATTACCTTTATATAGCAGAGATCAACTATATTTTTCTTTTTCACAAAAAAATTTAATAGGTGTTAAACCCTTTCAATATTTTGTGTCCGTTATGCAATTTTCATTTAATTTTGTTGCATATTTCTTGTGTTGAACATTTTTTTTGTTTTTCTTTGTAAAATGATTGGTAGACCTTATGAAACTAATTGTAATCCTCATTTTCTAATTAACTCATGAGTCTTGGTGATTTTTTCAACTATGCATTCCACTTTATTTTATACATTTACATGAATACTTTGTGTTTTTTGTTGATTGTTGTTATGTGTAAAACCTGCCTACAACCTATAGGATACTCCAATATTATTGAAAGTCTAGACTTTAGCATGTCTAAAAATAACTTTAACTACAATCTAATTTTTGACCTTCAGCAAAATGGCAGGTTGAGAAAATAGGTTTGGACTGAAGGATTAAAGAAAATGAAGAGAACAAAACGCTGGTTAAGAAGCTTACACAGAAATATCACACTTTTCTTGCATCAAAAGCAATTATTGAGTAGATTCCTTGACTTTTTGGTCTTCGTCTAAACAAGGTAGGTAAATTTCCCACTTTTGTGTCACACCAACAATCATTGTAGGGGAAAGTAGATTAAACCATAGCTCTGGTCAAGTTCCAATCGAAGAAAGTTCTCTATATATGTGTTGTCATGGGTAATTGTGCAATGGAGGAAAAGCCAATATTTTAGAATGTCCAACTGAGTGTCAACTTTATAGTGTCCTTGCTTTAAAAATGGCAAAATGACATTGATTTTAGTTTTCTAGAAACCAATTACAGTAGTTTTATAGTAGTTGAAACATTGATTTCTACAATTTTTGACCTTTCTAGGTAAAAATTAAAGGGCTTAAAGCATGAATACTTGATTTTATAGTACCTTCATTGTGCTATTTTGTAGAATTATTGTTCTAGATCCTCTATTTTTCAAGAGATGACAAGTTTTTGTGCTTACTCTAGAATCATACAACACTCTTGGAGTGAGCTACGTAATGTTCATATAAAAAAAAAACTTAGTTTTCATTTGATAACACATGAACGTGTAGTTTGTGTGTCTTTTTATTCACTTTATATGAAAGTCAGAGCTGGTAGTCTACATATTATGGAGAATTTAGATCTCTAAGCCCATGTAAACAAGCCCTTCACTCTATATTATTCAATTCCCCTATAAATAAATGTAAACATTATATATATATATATATATATTTGATGATTATAAATACATTTTATATGAAAAAAAATGTAAAGAATCATGGACGATTCATAAAATGAAATCAACGGTGGTTGATTGTGGAAAAGAAATCCACCAATACTCTTTCAATTTTGGTATACCCATTACACACTAAAATGCAATTACTAGTATTATTATATATGGAGTAACAAACCAATGACTACAAAATATCTATCAACGAAACTAAACTAAAGTGCGTAAAAAAGAAAAAAAATGTAATTGAATTCGACTAGTTTAATGTCTATAAGTGGTACTTTGCATAATGAATGTTCCGTTACGTGTTTTAGGGTCCAACACTACCGAAATATGAAATAGTTAAAACTCAAATCCTGATCTGATATAACTCAAATCCCACCATGTGTTATTTGCTGCAGCACGTGTTGCCGCAGCAATTCTGCTAACAGTGTTTGTATCTTTGGGTAGGCTATTGATGGCATTGCAGATCTGTAGTAAGCCCAGGTTAGGTACATAAAGAAGTAAGTTAGTAAGCAATAAAAATTGCTATGGCAAGAAGGTTTGGTAGAGTATTTAGTCCTTTAACTTGTTCGAAATAGTATATTGTTGCGTGCTTGTACATTGATTCAAGCAAATAGTACAGGGCATATATTGTTGGAAATGAAGCCCAACTGTCACTGCCCTTTCATCTTCCTCTTCCCATGTCTCTTCACTTACCTGAAGATTTTATATAATTCCCTTCTTATTCTCTTTTTGGTAGAGATGAAGACTGTTGTATTCAGGTTTATTAATGAAATAATGTGTCCTACTTTCCTTGGTGGATGTAGCCATTTTGATGGCGAACCACATTAAATTCGTGTCTCTATTTTTATCTATGTGTGTTTGGTTTTTTATCTGTTTTATCTTTTTGTTTAGTTGCAATTTTATCTTCAACAATTGGTATCAAAGCCATGGTGCTCGATCATTTGGCATGAGAGGTTTGAGTTTGAGTGGGAGCAATGCCGAGTGATAAAGGAAGTCATAGGAAATCACAAGGGAGGCTAAAATCTAGGGAGAGAGATGTCGGTTGCTGGTATTGTGGTAAGCAAGGCCACATCAAGAAGAATTGTTGGTTTTTTAAGAAGGCTAAAAATTAGCCAAAAGAAGATGAAGTGAATCCAGTACGTAAAGATGATGTCAGTGCAACAATTAGTGTTCTTGTTTCAGCCTCATAAGAAACATCACCAAATGTTTGGGTGCTCACTTCAGGAGCATCATTTCATGCCACTTCATGCAAGGAGTACTTCAAAAATTTGCAAAGCGGTGACTTTGGTAAGGTTCTTCTTGGCAATAATGAATCTTGTGATGTTATTAGCAAAGGGGATATTTTGTTAAAATTTAAAAATGGAAATAGTTGGATGTTGCAAGATGTTATATATGTCCCTCAGCTCAAACAAAATCTAATTTCAGCTGGACAGTTGCTTTCACAAGGATGTAAAGTCAATTTTGAATTGAATAGATGGAAAGTCACTAAAGGAGCCTTGGTAATTGTGCAAGGCAGCAAAGTAGGCACCCTATATGGCATAGAAACTCTTGCTTCATGTGAAATGGATAGGTTAGATGATGTAGTTGATTCCATCAGTGATGAATTTCTTAACCTATTGGAATTTAATCAAATATTTGCTCAAGAAAGTGCAAGTGCCTCTGTAGAAAATACATAAATTAAAAATACAGAAGCTATGGAATGGGAGCCTTATGAAAATGTTATATCTTGTGAAAAAAGTTGTGACAGCTTGCGAAAATCTAGAAGGAAGCCCAAGCATAAGAGAGAGAGGGATATTTGTTCCTGGAAGCAACATCACTAGTGCAAGAAGAAGAGTCTTGGAGGTGAATGGTCGCCCATGGGTCCTAGCTGCTTACAGTCGATAATTGGGTTGAAGTTGGGAAACTAAACTTATCTTGAGGCCACATCACCCTTTCCATCGATTAGTCCAACGCCAAAGAAACAATGGATTGGGATGCAGTAGGGCGGTTGGGTTTCCCTATGCCAGGTCATTTGGGACAAACTTTCCTCCCCCGGCTTGTAAGGAACCGCTTGGTCCAAACTTGAATTTTCAAAAATTTTACTTTATTAACAAGTTCTTATGAGATATATCAAGACTTTGATTGAGTACTCAGGAAAAATTCCAGCCAATACAGGCCATATGTCCAAATGAAACATTCTTAAGCCAACCCGGGCTCTTCTATCCTTTGGGCAAATAGGTTCATATGGAACCAGGTCTAACGGACCTTATCGCTAACCGAAACGGGGTAGAACAATTGGTGGTAAAATGGCCTGGTGGACAAACGGACCAAGACTCTATCCAATATGGGATAAGTAAACACAACAACCAACCGGGCTAAATAGGATAGGAATCATTATGCTCTGGCCAGAGACTACTGACTCCCTCGGGACCAAAACGGGTTCATGAATCACTTCCTGGGGACTACAGTCTGCCTAGACACTGTACTGAGGATGTCAACCAAGGAACACATAACATCAACTTGTACTCACCTCAATTTACGGTAAAGCTGGGTATAAGTAATCCACCCCAGGGATTCTTCTAAGTACTAGGAGAGCTCTTAAGTTACCTAGATAACCTTTAAACTAGGGATCGAGATTACGAAGTTGATTATAAAAGAGTACCCTATATCCGAGAGGCACCTGAGTACTAGGGGCATCCTTCACCGTCCAGACTGCCTATATACCATGTATCCACGAGATCAAGGCCCTCTTCAGATGTGATCTACACGACGAATGCGAACATGTAGTTCTGTCTTGCACTATGTTTTATGTAACTATGGGTGGTACACAGTTCTTCATCGACTGCCCACTCACTCAAGTGATACAGTGACGGAATTCCTAGGAAACTAGTTTGCAAACACCTCCTGGGAGTGTTTGGCGTTTAAGTTTTCCTAGAACGTGAGCTTTTCCATTGATAGTAAAAAGGTTTTCATGTCGTGGTAATCATCCTACAACTATTTTTGATAGCCTCGTCCTTTCTTTTTAATTAATCTTTTTAGTGAGATATCTAAGGAGATTTTCCCTTCTTGCGGATTTAACTTAGACATGTTCCTTATTATTCCCCAATGATTTAGAGGGACGGTGCATAGACGTCATTTTTGCATCTATGTTAGGCACGAGGTACTTGGTTCAACGCGATGGCATTACCCGTAAATGTGACATAGAGGTGTTGGCAAGAGGCACTATATGGATTCATGGTTGTTGTCATTGATGGCAACAAAGGTCATCCCACATATCCGCAAGTCATGATATATCTCTACCGGAAGTCAGATTGAAGATTGTTGTGGTCCGGTGAACAAGAACAGAGCATGTGGCAAGGTCCGACAGATTGGTCAGGATCTCTCAGAGGAAGTGTCTTGGTGCAGTGCGGATCTGGGGAAGTCAAGAGGACTATCTTGAGTGGTATATTCCAAGGATTTAGCCTCCGGAGTTGGACAAGGAAAAAGATATGAATAGTTGAGTACCGGATTCCTGAGAGACAGTGAAAACAGAGGAAGAACTGACTGACAGAGTATCAGACTACTTTCCGGATGTGTTACAGATGATGATAAAGGTTGCGGAGGCATGAATAATGTTTGGCCGACATAATTGATGATATCTACAAGTATATGCTTGATCCGCATTGCTTGGTGAGCAAGGATTCAGCCGACAGAACTAAGTTTGTAAGAAACTAGACTGTTCCGGATGCCGACTAGAAAGGTGATGAAATTACTTGTGCGGATATATATAGAGGATGGATTTAGTTGTAAAGTGTGTGAAATGTGTGAAAGGATATGCGAACAAGTCCAGAGTAGAGCAGAAGTAGCAAGAAAGATCCGGTATGTGAAAGGATAGCAGACTAAAGAACAGAGGAAAGATGAAGTGCAGCAGATCAGTATACTGAACCTAACCGGAACTGAACTCCAGCATATGCAGATGCTTCCAATCAGTTCAAGACTGTGATTCTTATCACTTTGTAAGACAGTGTGTCTTCTTGTAGGCAGTGAGCCTCTTGTGAGCAGTGTGCTCGGGCAGTGAGCCCTAATTGGCAAGTGCCATTTTTGTAATTTCCTATTCTTCTAACAGAGAATAATTCTTGGGTTAATCACCCCGTGGTTTTCTCCCTTAACAGGGTTTCCACGTCAAAAATACTGTGTCATGTGTTTCTTATTTCATGGTTAATGTTTTGTGTTTGATTTTATGCTACTTCAATTAAAAGGAAAGTTCAATAAGGGAAATAATTAGGATAACTGATTCACCCCCCCCTCTCAGTTATCAACAATTGGTATCAGAGCAAGGTTCCTCCTAATAGAGCCTAACAGCTTGAGGAAGATCTAGGATTTCAAATGGATGCATATGGTTTAAAGGAGCAACTCAAGACTGCCATTGAGGATCTTGAACAGTCAAATTCTGAAGTTAGTGAATTAAGAGAAAGACTCAAACAGGCTGATGAATTCATGAGGGAATTAAAAGACAAATTAAGTCTCTCTATGAAAAAGAGAAAGGAGCTGCTCCAACAGTTGGCAAGACAAAGTGAAGAAAGCAATACAAATGAAGAATTGACTGAGCAAACCAAGTTATGTGAAAAGTTATCAAAAGAAGTCATTATGTTAAGACATGAAATGGAATCAGGAACTATAAAGTTCACTCAAGAGATTGAAGAAAAAAGAAAGGCTGAAGACAATCTAAGACAATCTCTTAAGGAAAAATCAGAAGAATGCCACCAGATGGACAGGATTATCAGACATCTTGAATCTGATCTTGAAGATGCCAAAGATAATGAAGAAAAACTTGAGGATCAAATTACCTCTCTCAAAAGAGATCTTCAAACAGCAAATGAATATAAAGAGAAATTCAAGATAAGTTCTGCTCAACTTGAAGTTCTTCTTGGAAGTCAAAAGAGGACTGATGACAAGTATGGTTTGGGATATGAGAAAGGAGAAAGCTCCGGATCTAGTCAGAGGAATCTTGGATCAGAAAATCCAAGGAGCAGGCCTAGAAGACCTCCGGTAAGACAGCCAAATGCTCAAAAATATCCATCCTTCAATGGATACTGCCACAACTGCAACCATTTTGGTCACAAAGCTAATCAGTGCAGAATGAGAATGAATCAGATTAATTCATCCTTCTCCGGACAGTGCTTCAACTGCAAAAGGTATGGACACAAATCCCATGAATGCAGAATTATGCAAGTAAACAAATCATTCAAAGGTAGATGCTTTACATGCAATAGAGTAGGTCATATGGCTAATCAATGCAGATCAAGGGGATATCAGTTAAATATGCAAAGAAATGTTATTTGCCAAATCTGCAATAGGTCCGGTCATAATGCTAAAGTCTGCAGAAACAAGAATCAGGACAAAAGAGGTCCGGTGTATAATCAGAATCAAGACAAGGGTAAACAAAAGATGAATGCGGATGAAGTTAGGAATCAGATGAGCAAGATTTGGGTGAAGAAAAGCTCAGAGAATGTAGAGGTTGGATCCGCACCAGATTCTGGTGCTGATATTTCTTCCAGAAATTAAAAGGGTGAGCTCAGGCTCAGGGGGAGACTCAAAGAAGATTCTGTTCCCCCAGCCAAACAAGTTGTGCCGGATGTGGCACAAGATGCGGATTAAAGGGTTTGTAGATATAAGTCCTGAGATGCTTCAGTCAAGTTTTCAGAGGTCCGCATGGAGTTATGAAGAAGTTGTGTTCGATTAAGTTAGACCTGTTCAGGGAGGTGCTCCGGTATGATAAAGGATTACAAAAAGGTCCGGAGAGATCCGGAAGTGCACGATCTTGTCTTGCGGATTGGACAGAGTGTTTGGGATGTTCTTGTAATATGTTACCTAGATTTATTCATGATTTAAAGATCCGGATGATATTCAGTGATCAGGACTAATCCGGGATACTCCAAGCTGTCCAGACATGGTAAACCAGAATAATGCAGGTGAAGCATTTATTGCAGACAGATATTAGGGTTTGCGGAGCAATATAAGGGATTTCTCAAAAGTTATCTGCTCATTCTACACTTGAGAAGAAGCAAATAGTGGAGCTCTGCAACAAGGTTCATCAAGCACACCAAGGATCTCCTGCCGAAGCTATTGCATAAAGAAATCAATCCAACCACTCCGTGCAAACCGAAGGCGCATAAGGTATTCTTCGTTTTTCATTGCCTCACTGCAAATCTTTGAAGAATGGCTACTCCAAACATAGTTAAGATCTCTGATAGACCTCGCCCCTCATTCAAGAAACATCCCTACAAATCATTGGAGGTAGATCCACTAGGAGCCTTCTCTAGTGTTCCCCACGGAGTCTTACATACTGAAGATATTAGGGTTTACATACACGCAAACATTGAAGAATTTGGGGAATTCAAATTAAGAGACCTCTATCACAAGCAACTGATAGACAATGCTTTTGAGCTCAAACCAGAGTATAAGGGTATCCAGAAGAAACAATTTGAGCAATTCATTCATTTCCCTAGCTTTGAAGAAGATGAATGGGTCCGGTATGTACTGAGCAGGATACATGACAACTTCCTTTGGCTAGATAGACCCTGTAAGATCACAAAAGAAGCAATTAGAGCAGTAACTGGTCTATACTCTTCCGGGGGGGTACCTATCCTCAAATCTGTCAAGAACAACGTTGTAACTGAGGCCACCGGATCAAAATATGATAAGAGGGCAATGACCATTGAAGATATTTCGGATCCGGATATCAAATATGCATCAATGATAATAGGATACAAGATCTATCACTCCAGCAGGGAGAATTCTGTATCCGGAACTGCAATATACACAGCATATGAAATGCTAAGAAAGAATGCAGATTATGATCTTTGTGAACTACTACTAAGCCAATTAATGGAAAATGTACAGAAAATCAAGAAAGACAAGAAGAACTCCTTTAAGTATGGTACTCTCATTGTATGTCTATTCTTTTACTTCATGAATGAGCTACCCGGAACAAGTGGATGGGTATGGCAGAATGACAAACCTGTTGCAGTCCAGATAAGAGACTATTTGCATGGACTTGGGGATGCAAAAGCAAGAAATACAGCTCTATGGGGATACTTCAAAAACTTTCAGAGCATGATGCAAGCAAGAGAGAGAATTCCCCAGTCTCTCATTGAGAAATACAAGGACTCAATATGCTTTATGGTTGACACTGATCAGTGCCTAATGGAGGTAGTGGAGCCAAGGACTGTCTGGATCATGCCCATGGGGTATGAAGTTGATGAACAGATAGTAGAGCTGCATGTTCAACACATGCTAAGTCAGCCCAAAGATCCTAAGGCAGAAAGGTTTGGAACCTTTGAGGAGCTGAGTGTGAAATTACATGTAAAACTCAGGGAACCTGAGATTAAGAGAAAAGTAAGAAAAGAAGTAGAGCACATTACTCAAGGCCTAGGCATCTCAAAAGAGGCACTTGATGCCAGCCGGGAAAAGAGGAGAAAGGCTGAGGAAGAAGAGAAAAGCAAAGAAAGTGCTCCGGTTGAAACCCCCACCCGGACCAGATCATCAAAGAGATCTGCACCTTCCACAACCAAAATCTCAAAACCGGAAGTCCAGGCATCCGGTAAAAGATCCAAGACAAAAGCATCAAGGGCTTATGAAAGCCAAAAGGATGAAGAGGAAACAGAATCAGATGAGGAAGTAAGAGAAGTAAAGAAACAGAAGAAGAAAGGATCCGGTAAGCCCTCCACAGGCCAAGACAAGGATGAAATGGCAGAGGTAACTGTTGAAAAGCCCACTCTGTCACTAGAGAGCATAATCAAGTCGGTCACGGTGGATGGAAACCTTCAACCAATGACTGAATCCTATGATGACTTCAGTGAGGCAGACCAAAAGACTCTGCAGGAAGCCACAGTTAAATATCTGAACACATACAATAAGGCTTTCATTGAGATCATATCTCTCATTCCTAAAAGCCTAGAGAAGGAAATGGAAGTAAGAAAGAATAATGCTCATGCTAAAGATCTTGAGATCCGGGAGCAGATAGCTATTCAGCTATATCCTCAAATTGATCCCAAGACAATGAACATGATCTTCAAGGACTGCAGAGATGAGTTCAGAAGTAAAGCCAGGATGAATCAGCTCATGCTTGGTGAGACTGACAAAGTGGCACAAGAGACAGAAGAGATCCTCCGGAAGGCCTTCAAAAGGTTCAATCTTCATGTTGTAGAGGACTTAGGTGCAGAAACAGCTGCTGATTTGGAATCTTCTGTTCCGGAAGAAGTGAGCCCTGAACAGACAAGTGAGGACTTGGGACCCTCTGCTCCAAAAGAAGTGGCCCATGAACAAGCAAGCATCTCTCCTCCGGTTTCCCCTACAGTCTCCGGATCCAAAGAAGAAGAGCAATTGCAGGAGAAGGAAGCAGTGGTGACAGACAAAGAGGTTGACAGTTCTAAGACTGCAGAAGAAAAGAAACATCTGTCTCCGGCAAGAGACACTGCACAAACTGTTCAACAATTTTTGAGCAAAGAAACTCTAGAGATTGATGAACCGGAGCTTCTAAAAGGTCCATTTGATTTTGACTCTCTCTCTCCGGTACAAACAATGAAGATAGCTTCATTTGCAAATGCCAAGGCAAATGAAAAGCTCCTGAAGTCTCATATGGAAGACTGTGAGTTGATAGAGGCTGCTTCCGGAGTACTTGTAAAGATCATGCCATCAATCCAGATAGATCCGACAGCCTCCACTTCCGGTAATCTAAAAACCTTAGTCAGCAGTATTGATACACATTTTAATTCTCTAGAAAAATCAGCTGAAGAAAAGGTCCGGAAGGAATTTTTGGATAAAAGATTTTCTGAAATATTAGAATTAATCTCTAAGGATAGGAAGATTGTAAGCATTGGAATAAAGAGCTTAGAAAATGCTCTTAAGGATGGCGGTGACATCTACAAATTTTGTATATCTTGGTCAAAGGCAACAGCAGCAATTGACAAGAAAATAAAAGAGGAATAGGACAAGCTTCAAAGCTTATCTCAAAGTTTTGATCCTCTCTCTTCCTCTATAATAAATCAAGAATGTCAGACTATTGCAGTCTTGAATGAAATAAAGAATCTTGAGAAGGAGAGGAAGAACATTACCAACCGGATGGGAGAACTTAGAAGGATTATAGTCCCTAAGTTGGAAACTATGCATGAGGCCATCAGTGATGCCCAGACCACCGCCCATACAAAAGATCCGACAGATCTCAGGCGGGCAGAAGCTTTTGCATTTTTGTTGAGTGGTCACATTTCAATCTTGGACAGAATGAAGCTAAGTTGGGCTACTGAAATGGTTCAACTGCAGACATCCTTTGCAGACATTCTGCAGTATATGTGAGTATGTAAATATGCGGCTATATATAGAAAATTTTTGAAAATTTTGGTGTGCGGACCCTACCCTTTGCCATTGATGTCAAAGGGGGAGTGAGGAGCAGTGAAAAATGAGGAATCCAACTCAGGGGGAGTTCCGGAAATTGTATATAAAGACAGAGCATCAGCAAAGGGGGAGCATAGTGTAAACACTTAGTCATTTTTCACTAAGTGTTGCCATCAATGCCAAAGGGGGAGATTGTTGGCAAGAGACACTATATGGATTCATGGTTGTTGTCATTGATGGCAACAAAGGTCATCCCACATATCCGCAAGTCATGATATATCTCTACCGGAAGTCAGATTGAAGATTGTTGTGGTCCGGTGAACAAGAACAGAGCATGTGGCAAGGTCCGACAGATTGGTTCGGATCTCTCAGAGGAAGTGTCTTGGTGCAGTGCGGATCTGGGGAAGTCAAGAGGACTATCTTGAGTGGTATATTCCAAGGATTTAGCCTCCGGAGTTGGACAAGGAAAAAGATATGAATAGTTGAGTACCGGATTCCTGAGAGACAGTGAAAACAGAGGAAGAACTGACTGACAGAGTATCAGACTACTTTTCGGATGTGTTACAGATGATGATAAAGGTTGCGGAGGCATGAATAATGTTTGGCCGACATAATTGATGATATCTACAAGTATATGCTTGATCCGCATTGCTTGGTGAGCAAGGATTCAGCCGACAGAACTAAGTTTGTAAGAAACTAGACTGTTCCGGATGCCGACTAGAAAGGTGATGAAATTACTTGTGCGGATATATATAGAGGATGGATTTAGTTGTAAAGTGTGTGAAATGTGTGAAAGGATATGCGAACAAGTCCAGAGTAGAGCAGAAGTAGCAAGAAAGATCCGGTATGTGAAAGGATAGCAGACTAAAGAACAGAGGAAAGATGAAGTGCAGCAGATCAGTATACTGAACCTAACCGGAACTGAACTCCAGCATATGCAGATGCTTCCAATCAGTTCAAGACTGTGATTCTTATCACTTTGTAAGACAGTGTGTCTTCTTGTAGGCAGTGAGCCTCTTGTGAGCAGTGTGCTCGGGCAGTGAGCCCTAATTGGCAAGTGCCATTTTTGTAATTTCCTATTCTTCTAACAGAGAATAATTCTTGGGTTAATCACCCCGTGGTTTTCTCCCTTAACAGGGTTTCCACGTCAAAAATACTGTGTCATGTGTTTCTTATTTCATGGTTAATGTTTTGTGTTTGATTTTATGCTGCTTCAATTAAAAGGAAAGTTCAATAAGGGAAATAATTAGGATAACTGATTCACCCCCCCTCTCAGTTATCAACAAGAGGTACCGTAAAGACTAAACACTGTGTTTTGTTTTTGAGTTTTTGGACATTTGTTAAAGTTTACCTAACTAATAGAAAAGATTTATCTATATCAAAATAAATAAAATGATAAAGGGAACATGTTTGATAAATTCATTTATGTGAAATCAATAGGCCTAGAAATGATACAATTACTGCCATCAATTCATAATTGTACATGCATAAATTAGAAAAGATATTTATCAATAATGCACATAAGGATGCAGTCTTAAGAGAAACAAGGAAATCTTATTTTATCATGTAAGTAAAGAATTGATATAACTTCTTCAATGATCATTGCTAACTTTCTTTTAAACCAATCAGTCATAAAATAAGGCAAACATCTTCAACAAGAACATTATTTCCATAACTTGAGAAAAATTTAACAAGGTTCTCATTAACCAAAACTAGTCAATAGATATTTTAATTTTCCAATTAACAACCAATTTAAAATCTTTTTTGATTACTTTCATAATTTATGTTCATCCAACTTTAATACACTTGTCCTTGCAATTTATATGCTCAAGAAAACATGATGGTTCATTTACCCCATTATCATTGATTCTCCCCAGCAACTTTAATGTTGGTTTAAGTTGTTTTAGTGTGCTTTTACCTAAGGAAACATAAGTATTAATTTAAGATGACATTTTTAATTGTATTGAATTTCCTAACATTTAGAAACTTAATAACAAGGATACTCAATCATAGATGTTCTCCTTTGTTTAAATAGGACACTCCACTTGTGTGGCCCAAAGGGCTAATCTTCAGATTCATAGATAGTTGTATTTACAAAGTTATCTAGAACTTTATATTATTGCTAGATTAGCGAGTTCTTGTATAGGAATGTTGAGTATCCAATTTGATTGATATTAACATTGTTCACATTATTCTTTATATAAAATGATTCATATAGTATATCCACCAAGAATTTTAATGAAAGTTCAAATGTGATAATGGAAGAACTCAATCATTAGCCCAAGATTTTCGTTCTTGGCCTATTATCAAGATCTTTTCTTAAACTACCCACCTAGGTTCATATATTATTCAGGTCCATTTATAATTAATTAAGGACCAATGTTTTAACATTATCTAGTTAATTATATATTAATAAGTCTATATATGTTTTGACTACAAAATACATTTTGTTAAATAATGGCATCTATTTAGACAACCATCCCAAGACTTTGTGTCCTAGTAAAGTGATCCATAGTTCCAAAATATTTTCACAAGGCATTATTGTGCTCAAGTGATTTGTTGAAGATTTAATTTATAGAAACTTAGAGTTTTAATTATAAATAACAGGGTTAGATTAATAGCTATGGTCTAATATTATAAAAATGGTAACCAAAGAAAACCAAACTTACCACTTTACTTTACTCTCATTTTACACACATGTTATAGAGTACATGTTATACAGATGTTATAGAGTAAATTTTGCATCACTCACAATATTTTATTCTTTAATCTTTATTTATTTATCTATTTATTTTCTTTTCTTTTATTCTTTTAATTATCCACTCTCAAATTAATTTACCTCATAAACCTTATTTCACTATAATTTATCTGAATTCCTTCATTTACTTTTTATAATACTTAATCTTTTATATCCTATATAACTCTATATATCATCATACCATATATTATTTCTCTCTTTATACTAATCTTTACTTTATTTGTTTTATATTCCATTGTATCTTTCTTCAGTATTTTAAAACAAGGTTTAGAACTCTAAGGAAATAATATTGACAGTGTAAAAACTAGATTCCTCAACCTTTCTTAGCATCCTTTATACGCAATCCCAAATTGGGGCTTTCGAACAGAGCATGGACTTCCACCAGGGTAAAACGGTAAGGGGAATTTTTTTCAAACTATATAGTTGGAAAAACTCAAGTAGACCTAAGGCACGCCAATGGTTTGACAGAATGCCTAAATGAGGTGTCATCTCAGTGAATGAATAAAATGGATTTGTTGAGAAGGCATTAGAAACTTTCAAGCAACGCAAATGGGCAGTATAAAACCTAACTCTGCATCCTTTGCCAGCTTCCTCCCAGCCTATGAGAAATTGGGAGCTTTGGAACAGGGTAGGGACATCCAACCGACATAAAGGAAGGGGCTTTTTGTTAGGTATTATAGTTGGGAATACTCAGATAGACACGTATGCAAAAGTGGAAGCATAGACAATGCACGAAATTTGTTTGACGGAATGGTTCAAGAAATCGCTGCCTCATGGGATGTAATGACTGCCAAATCACCCAAAATGGGTTCATTGAAATGGATTTACAAATTTTTAAGCTAATGACATTGGCAGGTGTAAAACAAAATTGCACATCCTTGACTAATGTCCTCCCTTCTTGGGCCTGCGTGGACTTTGGGACAGGGCATGGACTTCAATCATATTTTGTGGGCAAAATTTCATCAGATGTTGCAGATGAAGTTGCCCAGTAGACATGTATGCAAAATGTAGAAGCACAGACAAGATGTGTGAGCTGTTGGACAAAATGACAAAAAAAATGTGATATCATAGAATGCCATGAAAGCAGGGCACGTCAAAAATGGGTTTGTTGAAAAGGCCTTAGAAACTTCTAATCGAATGCAACTAGCGAGTGTAAAGCCTGACTCCTCAACCTTTGCCAGCATCCTCGTACGTAAGGAGCTTTGGAACAGCAAATGGCTTTAGGAATGTTTAAATAAATGTAATTGGCAATGCATAAAGCTGAATTCCACATCTATCACTAACGTCCTCCCTACCTCTACCTGCATGGGCCAGGCATAGGGTATGGAAACAGGGTAAGGAATAGATTATGGATGGTAGAATGCTGAGGGAGTCGTAGAGAGAAAAGGCCAATGGGTTAGGGTGGTCAAAATAAACAAATGCTACTACTATACATCAAATCTTTCATAAAAACTTCCACACAAATATTAAATTGCAACATATCATCAATATGAATTACAAACTAAAATCTATTAACAAAATTTAGGAACTAGACATTCAAAAGAACCAAACAAAATGATAAAGGGGAGAACTCTTACAGATTTCTCCAGCACTCCCAAACTAGAGTTCCCTGTCCTCTTCCTCAGAAATCCAGGCAATTTATAGAAACTTCTAATCCTTATGGGGGTAGACTCAAGTCTTTGAGTCAAGTCTCTCCCATAAACGAGGCTGATCTATTTTCTATTTTGCCATAAATTTTTAGGAGAAAAATGACCTATTGATCTTAAATGATTTCTCCAATTTTATCCTTTGTCATTTATTCATGTGGAAATTTTCTCATGTTATTTATTGGATATGACATTGAGTCTTGACTAGAAAATGAGGGAAGATTGGACCTCATTTATGTCTTTTTCTAGAAGTGTAGTCCATTGTTGAAAATTGTTTATTATTTTGTATTTTTAAATGAGTGTATATTTATGTTTATCTAATTTAGTTTTCAAATTTGTGACATCCTTCTCCCCTAAATTTATGCATCGTCCTGATGCATGTTAGAAATAAGGTCAAACATATACATATAAGTCCATAGAAATAAGCATTGCTTACATCAGTATACTTGTCTACTTTAAATTCCATTCTTCAACAGAGTAGCTTAAGTAGTTTATCATAGATAAAGATAACAAGGAGTATTATCTAAGCATAATTGTATGTATCATTTCAACATCATTGTCTTTAAGAAAAATTTAAAGTTTGTCGAGTTTATAAATAACTAGAGTTTATTCAAAATAAGTGCAGATAGAGCTGTTGCATTGCTATTGTGTCTTCCCATGTAGCGTTCTCAAGTGAGTAATGGTTCCATTGGGCCTTAGATTGGTCCACTGTCCTGTTGCGGAGATGGAACTGGTGCCTCTCGATGATTCTGCATGGCTCTATTGTTATTGTACCGGGTTCTTCCACCTACAGGGCATTCCAATTAAGAATATGCTTAGGGTCAGGTATATACTTTTTTAACAAGGACACATGGAACACATCATGAATTCAGCTCAAGGCTGGAGGTAAGGCCAAGCGGTAAGCTACAGGATTGATTTCCTCAAGTACTTCAAAAGGCCCGACATAATGAGGAACTAGCTTTGGCTTCCTTCCAAAAGAGATGGAACTTTTATAAGGTCAAACTCTTAGGAACACCTTTTCACCAACTTGAAATCTTCTGGGTGTCCTAGTCTTATCTGCATAACTTTTCTCGCGATCCGAGGCTTCCTTCAACCTTTGTTGAATAAGTTGCACTTGGTTATCCATATCTTTCAACATTTCAGGGCCAACTAGGATTCTATCTTCCAGTTTATCCCAACTCAAAGGTGTTTGATAAGGTCTCCCGTAGAGAGTTTCAAAGGGTGCCATACCTATTGCTACTTGGAAGGAACTGTTATAGGAAAACTCAACTAATGGAAAATATTCCTCCCATTTAGTCTGTTGATCCATGCAATACATACGAAGGAGGTCTTCTAGAATTTGATTGGTTCTTTCTGTTTGGCCATCCATCTCAGAATAATAGGCTATGCTAAAGTTCAACTGTGTTCCTAAGGCAGCCTATAATGTGGTCAAAAATCTAGAAGTGAACTTTGCTTCTCGATCAGAGATGATTTTCTCAGGAATTCCATGCAACCTAAAAATTTCCTTTATGAACCTTTTTGCTACTGTAGGTGCATCATCTGTTAGGTTTCCTGGTATGAAATGGGCAACCTTAGTGAGTTTATCTACCACCTCCAAAATGCAATTATGCCTATGAGATGTCACCGGTAACCCTTGGACAAAATCCATACTTATGACTTGCCATTTATAGAAAGGTACATCATGTGGATAAAGAAGTCCTGCTGGGTGCACATGTTTCGCCTTAAGCCTTTGACATTCTAGGCATCTGGCAACTATGTCTACCACATCCTTCTGCATTCCTAGCCAGAAATATAATCTTTTGAGATCTGCATACATCTTATTCACTCTTGGATGTCCTAAATATGGAGCCTTATGTCCCTCTGTTAGGATCATACCCCTTAGTTATATTTTATTAGGAACGTATATTCTTCCCTAGTACCTCATTAGCCCATCAGAATCAAAAGCATAATCCAAATACTTAGGTTCGACAAAAGCATTAGCTAGAGATGCCTTAACCTGAGTGTACCATGGGTCATGTTTATGCTTGGAGAATACTTTTCGCTTTAGGTCTATGTGCAAGTTGGATATGGCCATTATATGCCTCCTCCTGCTGAGAGCATCGGCCACCATATTTTCTTTGAACTTGATATATTCAATCTCAAAATCATAGTCACTTAGGAACTCTAACCACCTTTTCTGTCTTGCATTCAAATGAGGTTGAGTGAAGATATATTATAGTCCTTGATGGTTTGTTTTAAGCTCAAATGGTTTTCCCAACAAGAAATGTCTCCATTTTTGCAAGGTATGAACTATGGCTGCAAGTTCAAGGTCATGGGGGGCGTAATTGACTTCATGGATTTTTAGTTTCCGTGATTCATAAGGCACTACTCTTTCCTCTTGGAAAAGAAATCCTCCTAGTCCTTCTATGGATGCATCTATTACTACTGTGAAGTTACCATTAGGGTCAGGCACTTTTAGAATTGGAGGTGACGTTAGCCTTTCCTTCAGTACTTGAAATGCCTTATCACACTGCTTAGTCCAAATGAACTTTTTGTTCTTCTTTTGCAAGGAAGTGATTGGATTGGCTATCCTTGAAAAGTCTTTCACAAACCTTCTATAGTACCCTGCCAATTCCATAAAACTTCTTACTTCAGTCACATTTGTAGGTATAGGCCATTCAGTGATGGCTTTTACTTTATCAAGATCTACCGCTATACCCTTGGCTGAAATGATATGCCCTAAATAGTGAACCCTCCTTTCAAAGAAGGAACATTTGGATAACTTCCCAAACAACTTATGTTTCCACAACCTTTGTAAGACTACCTGTAGATGGGTTAAGTGTTCCTCTTCATCCTTGGAATATATTAAGATATCATCCAGCAACACAATCACAAACTTATCTAGAAAATCATGGAACACACTATTCACTATATTCATAAAGGCAGCCAGAGCATTTGTTAGCCCGAAAGGAACTACGGTAAATTCATAGTGGCCATACCTAGTCCTAAATGCTGTTTTTGGGATGTCCTCTTCTTTTATCCTTAATTGGTGATAGCCTGAGTCGAGGTCAATTTTGGAGAACACTGAGGCTCCTCTCATTTGGTCAAATAGATCATCAATACGAGGCAAGGGATATTTGTTCTTCACAGTGGCCTTATTCAACATTCTGTAGTCAATGCACAACCTTAGTGTCCCATCCTTCTTCTTTACAAATATGATTGGTGCTCCCCAAGGTGATACACTAGGCCTTATCAACCCTTTCTCTAACAATTCTTGCAACTATATTTTCAACTCTTGGAGTTCTGTGGTGTTCATCCTATATGGGGCTTTGGATATAGGTGCGGTTCCAGGAAGTATATCGATTGAAATATAAAATTCCCTTTTAGGAGGTAATCTAGGTAGCTCTTAAGGAAACACATCCTTGTAGTCCCAAAGGAATGGACTATTTTCAAAGGTGGGGGCTTCTTTCTCTTCTCCCTTCTCATCTAAAGATACTAAGAATATTTGATTTCTTCATTTTCGCCTTGCCTTCTTTAGTTGCATAGCAGAAATGGTCCCCACTGATATAGGTTTGTAAATTCCTTGGATCCTAACTCTACACCCTTTATCATCTACACACTCCACCACTTTGTTATAGCAATCTATGTTAGCCTTATGACTCGTTAGCCACCTTATTCCGATTATGACATCATAGGCTCCCAAGGGTGTGACATATAAGTTAGCTTTGGTTTCTAATTTAGGAAACTTAATGAGGGCTCCTCTTATGTACTTGTTCACCTTCTGTATAGCCTTGTCACCATACTGAACTGTCCATGATGATTTCATATTCTTATTTTGCAAAGACATTTTTCTTACCAATTCTAGGGAAATAAAATTCTCGGAGGAACTAGTATCTATCAAAATAGTTATGGGTTTACCAAAAAGCATACCTCTTGTCTCCATAGGTACATTTTGATGGTGAGTTTGTTGATTTCTGACGGAAGCATGTATTTGATGTTGCCGAGGTGGCTGTGGCTTATTGTACCCATTCCTTTTCGAACAATCCCTTGCATAATGATTGCCTCCACACATAAAGCATCCACCGGGGGGTCCATTACAAATTTGGGGTGGTGCATTCGCATCATTCCTTCTAACATTACTATTGTAATTGTTCCTGTGATCTTGATTACCAGTAGATTCTATTCTATCCCAGTCTCTCCTCTTGTTCTTCGGAGCTCCTCTGTTGCCTTGATTGTCTAGTTTCCTTTTGAAGGAAAATTGCTTGTCCTGAAAGTTTTGCTTCACCACCGATAGTGCCTGTAATTTCTTTTCCTGTTTGAGTGCCTTCTCCAAGACTTGATTCATGTTCTCAGGGGCAAACATATCCACTTCTGCCCCAATATTAGTATTCAACCCCAAAAGAAATTTCCTTTCCTAAGACCTTTCATCCTTTTGATAGATAGGAACATATTTCAGTAGCTTCACAAATCTATCCCAATACTATTGGAATGTGAGATTTCCTTGTCTGAGATTTAGAAACTCAGTCATCTTTTCATCACAAAATAGTTGTGGAAGCCATCTCTCATGTAAGTGGCTAACAAACTACCTCCAAGTTAAGTTTTCTTTTGAATAACAATATTGTTCCTTTATGTTTATCCACCAACTGGCAGCTTCTCCCTCCAATTGATAGGCTCCCCAGGTTGCCTTGATATTCTCTGAGTAGTTTTTTAGTTCAAAATATTTCTCCATTTCTGTGAGCCATCCTTCTACAGTATCCCCCACATGTTTACCATCAAATTTAGGAGGAGTTATCTTCTTAAGGTCTTGGGAGATGTCTAGAATGGTAGTTTCCTACCGAGACCTAGGAACCTCTATCTCATTAGTTGTTTGAGCTATGGGTACTTCCACACCTTGATATTCATCTTCAGGTTCTAGAATGTTTTCTATGGTCCCCTGTCTGGTCTTCAAGTCTTGTATAGATTTCTCAAAGTTTTCCAATTTTTCTCTCTGTTCTGTCAACAAGTGAATAATTGCTTCTATACCGGCATTAGGGTTCTCAGGTGGGTTTTCAACTGGTTCTTGGTTGACCGGTTCCTCTCCATGTAGATCTCACAAATTTTAGGTTCTTGCCATTTACTTTTGAAACAAGGAGAGAGGTGATTTACCACTTGCTACAATTTTTGGTTTACAACATGCAAATTGATTGTAATTAAATCTATTACAATTCTTATTTTAAATACCAATTATTATTGATTTTAAGTTAGTAGGCCTCCAGGCTGAGTGCTCGAACCACACTCTAATACCACATGTAAGGACCCGCTTGGTCCAAACTCGAATTTTTAAAAATTTTGGTTTATTAACAAGTTCTTATGAGATATATCAAGACTTTGATTGAGTACTCAAGAAAAATTTTGGCCAATACGTGCCATATGTTCAAATGGAACATTCTTAAGCCAACCCGGGCTCTTTTGTCCTTTGGGCAAATAGGTTCATACAGAACCAAGTCTAACGGACCTTATTGCTACTCAAAACAGGGTAGAACAATTGGTGGGAAAATGGCCTGGTGGTCAAATGGACCAAGACTCTATCCAATACAAGATAAGTAAACACAACAGACAACCGGGCTAAATAGGACATGAATCATTATGCTCTGGCCAGAGACTTCTGACTCCCTTAGGACCAAACTGGGTTCATGAGTCACTTCCTGGGGACCATAGTCTACCCAGACACTGTACTAAGAATGTCAACCAAGGAACACAGAACATCAACTTGTACTCACCTTAGTTTACGGCAAAGCAAAGTACAAGTAATCCACCCCGAGGATTCTTCTGAGTACTAGGAGAGTTCTTAAGTTACCTCGATAACCTTTAAACTAGGGATCAAGATTATGAAGTTGATTATAAAAGAGTACCCTATATCCGAGGGACCTGAGTACTGGGGGCATCCTTCGCCATCCAGACTGCCTACATACCCTATATACATGAGATCAAGGCCCTTTTCGGATGCGATCTACACAATGAATGTGAACATGTAGTTCTATCTTAAACTATGTTTTATGTAACTGTGGGTGGTACACAGTTCTTCACCGAATGCCCACTCACTCAAGTGATACAGTGACAAAATTCCTAAGAAACTAGTTTGCAAACACCTCCCGGGAGTATTTGGCATTTAAGTTTTCCTAGAATGTGAGGTTTTCCATTGACAGTTAAAAGGTTTTTTTGTCGTGGTAATCATCCTACAACTATTTTTTATAGCCTTGTCCTTTCTTTTTAATTAATCTTTTTAGTGAGGTATCTAAGGAGATTTCCCCTTCTTGCAGATTTAACTTAGACATGTTCCTTATTACTCCCCAACAATTTAGAGGGGCGGTGCCCAGACGTCATTGTTACAGCTATGTTAAGCATGAGGTACTTGGTTCAACGCGATGGCATTACTCGTAAACATGACACAGAGGTACCGTAAAGACTGAACACTACGATTTGTTTTTGAGTTTTTGGACGTTTGTTAAAGTTTACCTAACTAATAGAAAAGCTTTATCTATATCAAAATAAATAAAATGATAAAGGGAACATGTTTGATAAATTCATTTATGCGAAATGACTAGGCCTAGAAATGATACAATTACTGCCATCAATTCCTAATTGTACATGCATAAACTAGAAAAGATATTTATCAATAATACACATAATGATGCAGTCTTAAGAGAAACAAGGAAATCTTATTTTATCATGTAAGTAAAGAATTGATATAACTTCTTGCATGATCATTGCGAACTTTCTTTTAAACCAATAAGTCATAAAATAAGGCAGACATCTTCAACAAGAACATTATTTCCATAACTTGAGTAAAATTTAACAAGGTTCTCATTAACCAAAACTAGTCAATAGATATTCTAATTTCCCAATTAACAATCAATTTAAAATCTTTTTTGATTACATTCATAATTTATGTTCATCCAAATTTAATACACTTGTCCTTGCAATTTATATGCTCAAGAAAACATGATGGTTCATTTACCCCATTATCATTGATTCTCCCCAGCAACTTTAATGTTGGTTTAAGTTGTTTCAGTGTGCTTTTACCTAAGGAAACATAAGTATTAATTTAAGATGACATTTTTAATTGTATTGAATTTCCTGACATTTACAAACTTAATAACAAGGATAGTCAATCATAGAGGTTCTCCTTTGTTTAAATAGGACACTCGACTTGTGTGGCCCAAAGGGCTAATCTTCAAATTCATAGATAGATGTATTTACAAAGTTATCTAGAACTTTATATTATTGCTAGATTAGTGAGTTCTTGTATAGGAATGTTGAGTATCCAATTTGATTGATATTAACATGGTTCACATTATTGTTTATATAAAATGATTCATATAATATATCCACCAAGAAGTTTAATGAAAGTTCAAATGTGATAATGGAAGAACTCAATCATTAGCCCAAGATTTTCGTTCTTGGCCTATTATCAAGCTCTTTTCTTAAACTACCCTCCTAGGTTCATATATTATTCAAGTCCGTTTATAATTAATTAAGAACCAATGTTTTAACATTATCTAGTTAATTATATATTAATAAGTCTATATATGTTTTGACTACAAAATACATTTTGTTAAATAATGGCATCTATTTAGACAACCATCCCGAGACTTTGTGTCCTAGTAAAGTGATCCGTAGTTCCAAAACATTTTCACAGGGCATTATTGTGCTCAAGTGATTTGTTGAAGATTTAATTTATAGAAACTTAGAGTTTTAGTTATAAATAACAAGGTTAGATTAATAGCTATGGTCTAATATTATAGAAATGGTAACCAAAGAAAACCAAACTTACCACTTTACTTTACTCTCATTTTACACACATGTTATAGAGTACATGTTATAAAGATGTTATAGAGTAAATGTTGCATAACTCACAATATTTTATTCTTTATTTTTTGTTTATTTATCTATTTATTTTCTTTTCTTTTATTCTTTTAATTATCCACTCTCAAATTAATTTACCTCATCAACCTTATTTCACTATAATTTATCCGAATTCCTTCATTTACTTTTTATAATACTTAATCTTTTATATCGTATATAACTCTATATATCATCATACCATATATTATTTCTCTCTTTATAGTAATCTTTACTTTATTTGTTTTATATTCCATTTTATCTTTATTTAGTTTTTTAAAACAAGGTTTAGAACTCTAAGGAAATACAATTGATAGTGTAAAAACCAGACTCCTCAACCTTTGTTAGCATCTTTTATATGCAATCCCAAATTGGGGCTTTCGAACAGAGCATGGACTTCCACCAGGGTAAAATGGTAAGGGAAATTTTTGTCAAACTATATAGTTGGAAAAACCCTAGTAGACCTAAGGCACACCAACGGTTTGACAGAATGCCTAAATGAGGTGTCATCTCAGTGAATGCATAAAATGGATTCATTGAGAAGGCATTAGAAACTTTCAAGCAACGCAAATGGGTAGTATAAAACCCAATTCTGCATCCTTTGCCAGCTTCCTCCCAGCCTATGAGAAATTGGGAGCTTTGGAACACGGTAGGGATGTCCAAACAACATAAAGGAAGGGGATTTTTGTTAGGTATTATAGTTGGGAATACTCAGATAGACACGTATGCAAAAATGGAAGCATAAACAATGCACGAAATTTGTTTGACGAAATGGTTCAAGAAATCGCTGCCTCATGGGATGTAATGACTGCTAGATAGCCCAAAATGGGTTCGTTGAAATGGCTTTACAAATTTTTAAGCAAATGACATTGGCAGGTGTAAAACGAAATTGCACATCCTTGACTAATGTCCTCCCTGCTTGGGCCTGCGTGGACTCTGGGACAGGACATGGACTTCAATCAAATTCTAGGGGCAAAATTTCATCAGATGTTGTAGTTGAAGTTGTCTGGTAGACATGTATGCAAAATGTAGAAGCACAGAGAAGATGTGTTAGCTGTTGGACAAAATGACACAAAAAAAAATGTGATATCATAGAATTCCATGAAAGCAAGGCACATCAAAAATGGGTTTGTTGAAAAGGCCTTAGAAACTTCTAAGGAATGCAACTAGCGAGTGTAAAGCCTGACTCCTCAACCTTTGCCAGCATCCTCGTAGGTAGGGAGCTTTGGAACAAGAAATGGCTTTAGGAATGTTTAAATAAATGCAATTGGCAGTGTGTAAAGCTAAATTCCACAACTATCACTAATGTCCTCCCTACCTGTGCCTGCATGGGCTAGGCATAGGGTATGGAAATAGGGTAAGGAATAGAGTATGGACAGCAAAATGCTGAGGGAGTCGCAGAGAGAAGAGGTCAACGGGTTAGGGTGGTCTAAATAAACAAATGCTACTTCTATACATCAAATCTTTCATAAAAACTTCCACACAAATATTAAATTGCAACATATCATCAATATGAATTACAAACTAAAATTTATTAACAAAATTTAGGAACTAGACATTCAAAAGAACCAAACAAAATGATAAAGGGGAGAACTCTTACAGATTTCTCCAGCACTCCCAAACTAGAGTTCCCTGGGCTCTTCCTCACAAATCTAGGCAATTTATAGAAATTTCTAATCCTTATGGGGGTAGACTCAAGTCTTTGAGTCAAGTCTCTCCCATAAATGAGGCTGATCTATTTTCTATTTTGCCATAAATTTTTAGGAGAAAAAGGACCTATTGATCTTAAATGATTTCTCCAATTTTCTGCTTTGTCATTTATTCATGTGGAAATTTTCTCATGTTATTTATTGGATATGACATTGAGTCTTGACTAGAAAATGAGGGAAGATTGGACCTCATTTATGTCTTTTTCTAGAAGTGTAGTCCATTGTTGAAAATTGTTTATTATTTTGTATTTTTAAATGAGTGTATATTTATGTTTATCTAATTTAGTTTTCAAATTCAAAATTCAAAAAAATTGAGTTGTGACACGACCTTGTTCAAATCTGTGTTAGGGTGAATGCCAAGGAAGCCTCCAATGATGAGCTAAGTGTAGTGCACAACCAGAAACACGTTCAGCTCATTAGAAGCATCAACAGCTCTATATATGAGAAGACACAGGATAAATTAGCCAACACTTTCAATTCCATTTACTTCAACAAAGGCTCATCCAACGCCACACTTGTCATTGCAGGATCTATGCTATAGATATCTGAGAAGGTAGCATTAGGAGAACTTGATGCTGGTGTTGTTGTTGTGAGGCCACCAGGGCATCAAGTAGAGGTTGATAAACACATGGGATTCTATTTGTTCAATAATGTAGCCATAGCAGCACAACATTTAGTCCATGAGAGGCCGAAGTTGGGCATACATGAGGTATTGATTGTTGACTGGGATGTTCATCATGGTAATGGAACACAAAATATGTTTTGGATTGATCCACAAGTTTTGTACTTTTTCATTCAAAGGTTTGATTTAGGAACATTCTATCCTGGAGGAGATGATGGCAATTATAAAAGCATTGGAGGAGGACCTGGAACAGGATACAATATTAACATTCCTCAAATCACTATTTTCTTTGACATTGATGCCAATGGTATTCTCAATGTCTCAGCTGAAGATAAGACCACTAGTCAGAAGAACAAGATCACCATCACCAATAATAACGACAGGTTGAGTAAGGAGGAAATTGAGAAGATGGTAGAGGATGTAGAGAAATACAAGTTAGAGGATGAGGAACATAAGAAAAAGGTCGAGTCCAAGAACTCATTAGAAAATTATGCATACAACATGAGAAACACTATCAAGGACAACAAGATTTCAGCCAAGTTGGAAGCATCAAACAAGAAGATGATTGAAGATTCTTACGTATATACCTAGAATTATGATTTTCCAAGTAAACCGACTGCTAAGGATCAAGGGATCTATCGGGCTTATGCATATTTTCTTTCTCGAAAGGTCTCAGCTGCCATGTATGAGACAGACCGTACTGCTATTCATGAAGTTATGGAGCAACAGACTGTGAGTATTACAAAGGCAGGCATAACAACTTCTTTAAATGCAAGAATCGTAGTTCTAGCTACTACAAATCCTGCCTGGGCTCGATACGATCTACGGAGAACTCCTACAGAAAATATCAATCTTCCTCTGGCATTCCTTTCCCATTTTGATTTGATGTGGCTGATACTTGACAAAGCTGACATGGATAGCGAATTGGAAATGGTTAAACATGTGCACAAGTGCGAGCCACCTCCTTTGGGTTTTGCTCCTCTTGATTTGTCTATACTGAGGGCCTATATAGTAGCAGCAAGAAGAATGGTGCCTAATGTGCCTAAAGATTTAACATTGTACATTGCCAGTACTTATGCTTCTATGAGGCAAGAGGAAGCATAGAGTGATCCACCGCATTCTTAGATCACTGTGAGAACACTTATAAGCATTCTTTGAATCTCAATGGCTCAAGCTTTGGTTTTTGGATACTGTGGCCCAAAGTGATCTAGATGAAGCCCTCCGGTTAATGCAAATGTCAAAGTTCTCCCTATATGCTAAAAAGTTTGTTGAACTGGCTGAAGAAGGAGAATACAAAGAAACAAAGCTTCATGACTGGATTGAAGAAGGATTAGTTGTTAGTGATAGATAGAGGATTAAAGGTGAATAGGGTGTCAGTTTGTTGAGCTAGTTGAAATTCTCACCGGGATTAGTCAGCCAAAGGAGTGGTTACTTGGTATTGTAGTTAAGTAACCATGAGTTTCAAGGAAAGTGGGGACAGCAGTGCGGTTTAGACTTCAAGTGGGAGATTGTTGAAAATGAAGCCCAACCGTCACTGCCCTTTCGTCTTCCTCTTCCCATGTCTCTTCACTTGCCTGAAGAGTTTATATAATTCCCTTCTTATTCTCTTTCTGGTAGAGATGAAGACTGTTGTATTTAGGTTAATTAATGAAATAATCTGTCCTGCTTTCCTTGGTGGATGTAGCCATTTTGATGGTGAACCACGTTAAATTCGTGTCTCTATTTTTATCTGTGTGTCTTTGGTTTTTTATCTGTTTTAGCTTTTCGTTTAGCTGCAATTTTATCTTCAACATATATATCCGTAATATTTCTGCGGTAGAAATACCTGATCAAGAGATTTTGATTACAAGTATGCTGAATGTAAGGTATGAACATTGCGTTGTTGTTACTTACTCGCAAGTATTAAATAGTTTGCTTAGTTTAGCAAGCCTTGAGGGCTAGAGGCCATTCTGTCCACCATATCCCACGATTCAGTAATTCTTCTATAGCAGATGTCACTTACATTCTGCGCCATATTCTCAAAAGTCAAATTTAATGATAATAATGGTGAGATTAAGCTGAAAGAGATGAATGAACGTACTCTGAAATCTTTGGTGATAACGCTGTGTAAACCAACAGTGGGAGCGATACCGTCGAGGTAAAGGAGACGTGCAGATGATGCGAGGGCGCCAATTGTTAGGTGCGGATACTTGAGGCGAAACCATGCAGCTAGCACTGCACAATATTATTTCAATGATCTAATCCAACAGAGAATATTGGTTCATGTGAAAGAAATCCTACTTACTTCCACCATAGGATCTACCAAACACGACGACTGTAGAATTCTCAACGTTAAATTTTTTCTTCAAATAGACAATGATGGTCGCATAATCAGCCAAGGCCTGTGTGGATGTCAAATAACCCATTATGGTCGCATTTGCATAATCCTCTCTCCCGAATGGTATTGACGTCGCATAATAACGGTGCTGCATACCTTACCACAATTAACATAATTATCAAAGCAGGAGGCCCAAAAAAAAGGTACTGGACTTAACTTGTTATGTGATATAACAAGCACAGAATAAGGAATTACAATGAGAAATTGTAATACTACTTGTATGTAGACCAGAAGAGCCTTGAAGTTAGGAGCCTGATCTATCAGGAAACCCACGACGTCCTTTGTAATGTCTTATTCCGCACCCAACCATACAAATATGGGACAATTACTTTGAGCGTGATGCAGAGCACATCCACGTCTCATTCCCATGACTGGCACATTGAGTTGTGGTTCAAGAAGCTATTTTTGTTTTTGGTTTTGAGTCTAGTCTCTCTTTAACAGCTGTCTTAGACTCTCTATTTTTAGTCGGTAGTTCTGATTTAGAGGGAACTGTGCTGGCAGAAGATGCGGGGACAGGAGTTTTTGAAGGAAAACTTTTTATTTTTATTTTTCTAGTTAGAGATAGAATAGGGACAACAGAATGGAGGCTGGGAACAGGAAAAGGGAAACGGAGATCAGAGGAGTTATGTGCTGCTGAGCCAGACTGGATTTTGGTCTTGGCTGTATATGATCTTGACTGTATTTTTCCAGCTATTATGTCTAGATATTTATTTTCTGAGTAATCATGAATTTTATGGAACTTAGCTATTGTTTTCATTAGGATATTAATAGAATGTGTTTGTGACCCTGTCACTTATGTTGTTATAAAGGAAAACTACTATTTGTCTTCTTCAAGTTAATTTGCAATGAAGAGAGTATTTATTTGGAAGATTAACTTGCAGGTACAGGGGAGAGTCTGCATCATTTTGGTATCAAAGCAAAACGAAAATGGCCCAGAGGGGAGCTCGTTTAGCCTGGAGTAGGAGAGGCAGGAGAAATGCTAGATTGAGGGGTAATGCAGATGATGACGTGCTTAGAAGGTTGCAGGCCCTTGAGGCACGGTTGACTCATGAGGATTCTAAGGAAAAACCAGAAGTTCAAAGGGATTGAGGGGGAGCCATAGATCCCATGGAAAGACTTATTGAGGCCTTAACCAAGCAAGGAACTAGAGTTAAAGTTGAAGTCCCTGACTTTAAAGCTGAATTGAACCCAGAAATGTTCTCGGATTGGATTCAAGAATTAGAAAAATACTATGATGTGGAAGTGATAGAAGAAATTAACCCACTCAGGGTCAAAATTGCATCATCTAAAATGAAGTCCCATGCTGCTCTATGGCGGGAGAACCTCCAAAATGCTAGGAGAAGGCGGGGGAAAGAGAAAATTAGATTGTGGCCTAAGATGTTAAAACATTTGAAAGCTAAGTTCATGCCCTCAGATTATCAGCAGAGACTCTTTAAAGAATTCCAAAATCTAAAGCAAAAGGAGTAAACCTTATCAACTTATACTGAAGAATTTTTGAGGTTGCAAATCAGGACTAATTTGCAAGAAGATGATGAGAATGCAAAACCCAAATACATCAATGGACTTAGATTCCAACTCCAAAATGAACTAGCCTTGCTCAAAGTGAATATTGTGGATGAGGCATATCAATTAGCCTTGAAAGCAAAGGAACAATTGAATAGATTGGGCAAGGTGACAAGCAAAAGAGGTAGCATCAATTCCAGTAGAGGTAGTTGAACTTCCTCTAAGTCAGCCAATGAAGAAGATCCAGAAGATATTGTGAAGCCAAACTTCCAAGGGAGGGGTGGCTTTAGAGGTAGAGGAAGAGGACAACAATTATCCAGAGGTTGGAAACCTTTGAAGTTCTTTATTTGTAATGATACCCACAGGTCTATAGACTACCCTCAAAACCCCAAGAGAGCGATGATGACTTGGGAAGAAGAAAGGGAAGAACCCTTGGTAGAAGAAGTTGAAGCAGAAATGGGTTTCAGACACAATGTAATTGTAAAGATAAGGTGTGCAAAGTGATTGTTGATGGATGGTCTATGGATAATTTGGTAAGTACAGAAATGATGCAAAAATTACAACTGGTTTGTGTTCTGAAACAAAATCCTTATAAAATTTCTTGGTTGAAGAAGGATCATAATGTGCTTGTGAATCAATCTTGCTTAGTTGACTTCAAAATTAGTCCTTATGAAGATAAGGTGTTTTTTGATGTAGTACCAATGGATGCTTGTCACTTGTTATTAGGTAGACCTTGGCTATATGATAGAGATGTAATTCACCATGGTAAAGAAAATACCTATGAGATACAATATGAGGGTAAACTCCATATTTTGAAACCTTTTAAAGGAGAAGGAAGAACTGAAATAGTAGCTTTGTCTTTATTTACAGTGGGTTGGAAAGAATTTTTTAAAGAATCCAAGGAAAAGATTTGTTACCTACTTTCCCCTTTAGAAAAGAAGAAATCGGATCAGCAAACCATCCCATTGGAGGTGCAAGACTTGTTGCAACAGTATTCTGATTTGATACCATCTGATCTACCAGTGGGTTTGCCTCCTTCTAGAGGCATTACTCACCAAATTGATCTAATTCCGGGTTCCAAACTCCCAAACCAAGCTGCTTATAGATTGCCTCTCTAGAAAATGAGCTAATGAGGAGACAAATTACTGAATTAATTGAAAAGGGTTTTGTAAGAGAAAGCATGAGTCTGTGTACCACACCCACTTTGCTCTCTCCTAAGAAGGGGGAAAATGGAGGTTATGTATGGATTCCAAAGCCATTAACAAAATCACTATGAAGTATCGATACCCGCTACCCAGAATGGATGACTTATTAGATTGCTTGTCAAGTGCCAAAGTCTTCTCCAAGATTGACCTCATAAGTGGATACCATTAGATTCAGATTTGTGAAGGTGATGAGTGAAAGACCACCTTCAAAACCAAGGATGGATTATATGAGTGGGTAGTGATGCCATTTGAATTCTCCAATGCTCTAGCTACCTTCATGCGCACCATGAACTAGGTATTTAGATTACACATTGGTAAATTTATCATAGTCTATTTTGATGATATCTTAGTTTTTAGTAAATCTATGGGTAACCATGAAGAACATTTGAGAGTGGTGCTTGACATACTCAGAGCTGAAAGGTTGTTTATCAACCATGAGAAGAGTGAATTTTGTAAAGATAAATTGGTATTTTTGGGGAGTGTTATTTCAGCAGATAGATTGACCATGGATCCAAAAAAAGTTAAGGCTATTCTTGAGTGGCCTACTCCTCAAAGTATTACCAAGGTGAGAAGCTTTCATGGGTTAGTGAATTTTTATAAGAGATTCATTAGAAATTTTAGTGGCATAAGTGCACCATTAATTGATTGCACGAAAGAGAAGGTCTTTACTTGGACAAAGGCAACTAATGTGAGTTTTAAACATCTCAAAAGAAAGGTTACTGAAGCACCTATATTTTTCTATTCTAGACTTTAAGAAACTTTTTACAATTTAGTGTGATGCTTCAGGGATAGCTATTGGAGGAGTTTTAAGAGAAGAAGGATAACCTGTGGTTTTTTTCAGCGAGAAATTAAATGAAGCTAAAAAGAGGTATACCACTTATGATAAAGAATTCTATGTTGTGGTACAAGCATTAAAATATTGAAGGCATTATCCTCTACATAGGGAATTCATTTTGATGACTGATAATCAAGCCTTGAAGTACATAAATTCATAGAGTAAGTTGTCCCACAAACATGCAAAATGGGCTTCATTCTTGCAGGCCTATACATTTGTTGTGCATCATAGGAGTAGAAAAACCAATGTAGTGGTTGATGCCTTAAGTAGAAGATGCATTTATTGGTTGTAATGAGTCATGGGCTGGTTGGATTTGAAGAAATGAAGGATGAGTATGCAAATTATTCATATTTTGGTGACATTCATGCAAATCTAAGTAGTCAAGACCATACAACTATGCATCCATTTGAAGACTACCCTTTTGCTAGATGGCTTTTTATTTAAGGGGTCTCATCTTTGCAGTCCCCTTGGATCAAGGAGAAAAAATCTTGTGAGGGAGATGCACTCAAATGGTTTGAGTTGACACTTTGGAAGGGATGAGACTTTTGGATTGGTGAGTGAGAAATTCTTTTGGCCTCATATGAAGAGGGATGTGGATAGGTTTGTTACTACTTGTAGAGTGTTCCAAATTGCAAAAGGAGGACAACAAAATACAAACCCATATTTACCTTTGCCAGTGCTAAAGGAACCGTGGACTAATATTTCCATGGATTTTGTCTTGGGGCTGCCACGAACCCAAAGAGGTCAAGATTCAGTGTTCGTAGTAGTGGACTGTTTTTCTAAAATGGTTCATTTCATACCTTGTAGGAAGACAAATGATGCAAGCCAAGTGGCACATTTGTTCTTCAGGGCAGTGGTGAGGTTGCATGGTATTCCAAAGACTATAACCAGTGATAGAGACACCAAATTTTTAAGCCGCATTTGGAGAGTCTTGTGGAGAAAGTTGGATAGTAAGTTGCAATTTAGTTCAGCATAACACCCCCAAATCGATGGTCAAACCAAGTAGTAAATAGAAGCCTAGGCAATCTATTGAGGTGTTTAGTAGGGGACAGCCCTCGTTCTAGTAGAAATAGGTCCACAAGAATGTCTGCATTTCAAATTGTGTATGGCAAAAATCCAAAAGGAATTGTGGACTTAGTTGATTTGTCAACAAACTCACACATCAGCCAAGAAGCTACAGATTTTGTAGAGAATATCCATGAAATACATCAACAAGTTTGACACAAATTGTAGATCATGAATGAACAATATAAGAAGCATGCTGATTTACATCGAAGGAGGAAGGTATTTATGGAAGGAGAGATGGTCATGGTACATCTACGCAAGGTACCCCCAAGGTGCCTACAACAAGTTAAAGCCCAAGATAATTGGGCCATGCAAAATTATGAATAAGATAAATGAGAATGCCTACCTAATTGATTTGCCTCAAGATTTGGAAGTCCTATCTTTAGTGTTGATGACCTGTATTCATATTCAGCTAGGGCAGATGACAGCTAAGTGGAAGAAAAACAAAATGAGGAGGACAACAACCATTGGACCTAGCACTTACCAAAGAAGAAGAGAGAGAAGGTTGAATGAGTGTTGGATACCAAATTGGTGGCTACTCGATCTAAGTCATATAAGTTATATTTTGTCAAGTGGGAAGGCCTATCAGATTCTTACAACTCTTGGATCACTGAAGCTGACTTGCTTAAGTATAGCTGAACAACATCACCCTATGGACCAGAACTAGGAGGTTCAGAATTTCTAAAAGAAGGGGAGGATGATGTGGAGCACCTCCACATCTCATTTCCACAACTAGCACATTGACTTGTGGTTCAGGTTTTTTAGGTTTTTATCTGACTATTTTTAGGAAGTTGTTTTTATTTTTTGTTTTGAGTCTAGTCTTTCGTAAACAACTATCTTAGACTCTTTATTTTTAGTTGGTAGTTCAAGCTTAGAGGGAACTATGATGGCAAAAGATACAGGGACAAGAGTTTTTGAAGGAAAACTTTTATTTTTCTAGTTAGAGATAGAATAGAGAGAACATAATGGAGGCTAGGAACAGGAAAAGGGAAACGGAGATCAGAGGAGTTATGTGTTGCTGAGCCAGACAGGATTTTGGTCTTGGTTGTATGTGATCATGACTATACTTTTCCAGCTATTATGTCTAGATATTTATTTTCTGAGTAATCATGAATTTTATGGAACTTAGCTATTGTTTTCATCAGGATATTAATAGAATGTGATCGTGACCCTGTCACTTATGTTGTTATAAAGGAAAACCATTGTTTGTATTCTTCAAGTTAATTTGCAATGAAGAGAGTATTTTTTGGAAGATTAACTTGCAGGTACAGGGGAGAGTCTGCATCAAAGTGCCACTCCAGTTGGACTTGTCTATGAAATATCATTGGAGAATAGTTTGATACCTCTCTGGCGTGTATGCAAAATGGTCTATAACTTGGGTATAGTTGTATGCCTTGCACAAACTTGAAACATGAGAATTAGTGATTCCAGTGTTAGCAAATAATGTAATAGTTATTACATTGTTTGTTTATTAGTTAATGTGGCAGTTGTGACAGTTTATACACCCGTATTCTATAATAGTTACATCTGCATTCTATGATAGTTTGTAATTCGCCTAATTCTCCTTTATGTATTCCTTCATACATAATTATGAATAAATATAGTTTTTGATGTTTTTCATAACAAATGGTATCAAAGCCTCCGTAATATGCTTGGGCGGTTTTAAACGGAAGTGAAGAACATTCTCTCCCAAGATGCAAAACTAGAGGATTTCCAAGCCCATGATGGAAGATGCGGCGCCCCTATTTAGGCTTGACTACTAAATAGGGAATCTGCCTTGTCTATAAGCACATGTGTAATGTTCGGCTGGAAAGGACGAGCAAAGTGATATAATTTTTGTGTGTCTGTGATGGCATGAGAAGTGAATACTACAAGTGTATGTTGTGTGTTGTAGGGATTTTTTAAGAAGCTACTGCTGGAGATACCCATTTGGTGAATTACTTTTGAGGATATGGTGTTGAGGTCATATGCTGGCTAATGTAAGCAGTTGTCCTTCCATCGTATGTTCATTGTATTTTTTAGATCCTATAATTTGTACTAATTTGTTCCTAGACTTTAGGGGGAAGAGCTTAACCAGCCGGTGTGTTGTAAACGACCGATTGGTCAAAAACTGTATGGCTGGTCGAAAACTGGTGAAATCCCGTAGATGAGTAGTACGATCGGATAGGTCGAAAGGAGCTAGGCATGTTTGGTTGTTAGGTGCAGTTGACTAGAGGACTGGTTGAAAAAGTCGTATGGCCAATTGTTTACAATGCATCAGTTGTTTACGGCTAGGCTTTCAGGGGTAAGTACTGTTTTTGAACATCATCCACTTCAATAGTCAAAAATCAATTTTGGCCAATAAAAATAGGACAAATATTTAGCACTTTTGTTATGGATGAGGTGTAAAATTGCTATTGACTATTTGACCATTGAAGTGAATGATGTTTAAGTAGAACTGGTAATATTAACGTCAGAGGTAGGTTCCACAAATGTGAGAGTTGACTGTGTTATAGTTGTAGGTAATATCAATGTGAGAGGTCGGTACCACAATTGTTAGAGTTGACTATGCTTTAGTGGTTGGTAATATTAACATCAGAAGTAGGTGCCCCTAAATATTAACAATTTTAATGTTTAAATGGTATCTACATTCTTTTAAGAATAGTGTTGTTTTGTTTGTTTTGGATTTTTATTTTTATTTATTTATTTTCCTCTTGTGTGTTTGTGTTTTGTATGTTTGTTTTGTTTTGTTTTGTTTTTGTTTTTGTTATTTATTTATTTATTTTTTCCCTCTTGTGTGTTTGTGTTTAACTTTACATTTTGGTTGTTTTTCGTATTTTTTAGAAAATATATTTTATTTTACGTGCCTTTTGGTTATGTGATTATAGTAAATAATTTTTAGAAAAGTAAATTCATAAAATGTGGTGGGATTAGAACTTGCTTTGTTTTAAACCTTTTTATCATTTCTCTTATTCATTTTTATTCATCGTTTTGCTACCTATTTTTGCCATTACTTACTTATGAGAGATGAAATTATTTAATGTATTTTGAAGGAATGAAAAACCACTGATTCATAAAGGAATTAATCCTAAATCATAAGAATGTTTTCAGGGTAAAGAGGACAATAGGTGAAGGATCATGACACCACGGTATGTCCCACGGGTGAGTTGGATGATCACAATGCCACGGTGTCCCATCGTACTCCATGTGGCATTCATGTTGTCTTTTCATCCATGTTCGTACACCCTTTGTTTGCTGCATTACGAACCATTATCACTTTTCATGTCTGTTGATGTACTTCACAAATGACAATGCTACGATTTTCTTGGTCGTGTCAGCTTTTCCAACATCGCCGATATAGTACACGTGTGTCGACTTTGCCACTTCAGATCATTCCCTTTGAATTGGTAACTGCTTTATCTTTCATTTTTTTAAAATCATTAAATATATTTTGTTTCTTACCAGTAAATGATGGCATGATCCGGGATGGCATCATCCTAAAGCTGGGGTAAGATAGTGTCGTATCTGCATTATGTAGACAACACATGCATTTATTGTTCCTCTTTTAGTTATTATTTTAGGTAATAAAATTTTTAAGTTGTCATGTCCACATCCTGTGCTGTAAAATCTAAAAATCCATTTCCTCTATTCGAACAACTTTCTACTTTTATAACACTCCATAGTAAACGTTAACCTGTAGAGTCCAATACCCTGGTTTTATCGAACTTCCTACCGTAGAGATGGGTGGAACTCATACCCTTCGTGAACCTACCGATATAACAAAGTTAAGAGTTTGCAAGTAGGTATATAAAATCTTCAAACAGTCACATTAGCATGTATACTACAAGAGATTATGCAGGTTTGATGATGACAGTGCCAGAGAATTTGCTGTGGGATTCCACCACAATCAAGTCAACCTGCGAGGAATTTCCTTTCCATTCACTGTTCAAATAATGGCTGAAGTTAGTGGGTTTCCACAAACGGGAGAAGCCTTCTTCCCTATGGCGTCCAGTAGAGTGAAAGACCTACAACCAGTGTGTAAGCAGTTCCTGTAGCACGAAGAGTCTATTGAAATAGTGCAAGGGCAGGGCACAAAATGATCTACCTTACCTACACCATGGGATGTCATCGCCGAATTTGTCATCCAATCCATTACCTGTGAAGTTAGGTATGCCTATGTGTTCACTCACCATTTCCAATTGATGTTGCATTTATGTAATGGGTTGTTGGTAAATGTTCTATATTTTCTCTTTCATTCTCTGCAACGGAATTGTAAAGAAGTGCAGAAGGGGCGAGAGTCTTCTCTTGCTCACCACGGACTGATCAAACTGTTAGTAATAGATGGGTTGAAACTAGCCAATCCTCCCCTAAATTGGGATTCTTTTGTTCAAAATACGGATGAAGAACAACTGAGTGACTCAGCCTCTGGAAACCATGCAACCCTCCCTGAAGCCTCTGAAAATGTAGCAATCAATGAAGAAGTCCCTGTAACCAAAAATTTTGATGTTTCCAAACTTACTGTGATAGTTACTACTCAAACCCCACATGAAAAATACTAGAGGAAATGAAAATGGGGAACTGACTCTGGGTATAATCTACAAAACTTAGCCCAAGTAGCTAGTTCTATGGCTGAGTCAAAATAGAAGGGTGACGACTTTGATATGGAACTCTTGGCCACAACCATTTTGAAAAGAACGGACCACATGAGTAGAGAGCAAAGGAGATAAAACCGACAGAAGAAAAGAGAACAACAGATGAAGGCTGCATTTTCCATTGACTCCCCTGTTTGTGAGGAAGAAAAAACCCCTATACAAGGAAAGGAGTGCCCTTTGTTCGAAACGGGTAGGGATTAGGGAAATCAAATAACAACAGAAGAGATAGTTCGGGAATCACACAATTTACAATAATTTGGGAAATCACCTAAGAGCCCTAATGAGCCAGCTCCTTCTGTTAAATGTGCACAACTATGTAGACATATAGATCATGGAGAATATTTCAGCTAGACAAAATTTTCTCTAAATTTTACAAAATAATAAATGAAATAGAGACTTTAGACTTGATTTACAACACTTTATTCCAAAGATTACACTAATTAGATGGCAGCTATATAGATTTGGCCTAAATATTAAATACTACAAGCAATCTAAAATTTGGTAAAGATATTTTCTCCTAAAAGAAACTTGTATATAACTAGTCAATCATCCCTAGGTAAACTATGCATTTGACACTTGTAATTTGCAGCATTACATAAAGTATGTTAACATGAAGTGTGTTAGATGGTTGAGGTATGAGTATGTTCTAGTTTTCATTCATGTGTGAAGTATGGTTTTTGACTGAACTACATCATTAGGGATAATAGTTGATATATCTTTTGTCACATACATTAGTTTTTTCCTACTTTGAAGAGGTTTTCAATCTTGCATATGGTAAACCAACACATTAAAGCTTAGTAACAATAATTGATGTTCTCTTGTGCATACAATATGGTTTTTTCTTGAGATAAGTTATGTTTATTCATTTCTCTTTAATGGTCCTATATTAAAACCTTAGGAAATATTCCCCTTGGCCTAGTAAATCCAAAAGAAGGAGAAGCTACTCCTTCTCATGAATTGGTCCAAAGTTGTCCTTGCCTAATCATAAGTTGCAAGTATGGTTGCTTAAGCTAAATTTTAGTGGTTAAAGGTATGGCTTATATTTAGGGTTTGAGGAGCCAATAGTTGTGAGAGACAAAAAATGACACTATTGTTGGGGATGCATTGAGGTTGTCATTATCTAAGTGTGCTAGTTTATAGTTTTAAGGTTTAAGGTTCATAGTTTATAGTTATATTTTAGTTTTAGGGTTTATAGTTCATAGTATTAGGGTTTATTATTCATAGTTTTGTGGTTTATAGTTAAGTTTAGCATTTTAGGGTTTATAGTTAAGTTTAATGCTTTAGAGTTTATAGTTAAATTTAACGATTTAGAGTTTATTATATTTTTAAAAATCATAAAGCAAAAATCTGAAATTTGTAAATAGCCAGTCTTACATTTTAAATTTTTGTATACCCCACTTAGTACACAATTCTTATTAAAATTTCCCCTCTTTTTACCACATATGTTGGGTACCTTTTTTTTTTTTTTTTTAAAGAGAAAGGTGGTGGACCACCCATAAATTAATAATGAGAAAGAGTTACAGAGCTTAAAACAAATCCAAAGAAGGCAGCCAAACAGATCAACAGGCCCTAAAAACAGACTGCAATACATCGTATGCGTCACCCAAATCCTGATGCAAAAGAGGGGACAACAAACAATGTAATCCAAGAGGAAGAAAATCAGCCAACTCCGCTGCAATAGAAGTCCCCACCGCTGGTAAGACTCCTTAGATGACATCTTGATCATCAAAAAATGCCTTGGGTCACTGAACTGAACACGAGCTAAAGACTCCTCTTCCATGTATTTGTTAGAGGTTAGAGGCAGAAAGTTAAACCGCATGTAGAAGAAAGGACAACTCTTGATAGCAGAACGATGACGGTCAATGCACAAAACAAAGTCAGCAAAAATGTTACGTCACCCCTCTATCGGAAAGACACACAGCCATCGGCGAACTGTCTCGACCCTGCGCCGATCATATAGGTCTTGTCGACGTCAACCTTCAGCACGTCATTGAAGAGAACAAGGCACTTGGGGAGAGAGCTTAGGGCAAGGCCGATAGTGGAAATCAGGCCGACGAGCAACTCCAACGGTGGGACATAGAGATATGCTCAACTGCCATTATGCTTGTGAACAAAAAGGAGAACATCAACAGCTTCTTCTGCAAAAAGCTCCAACTTTATGCGCAAACGATCAGGGGTACTATCTTGACTGAGGGTACTATCTTGACATAGGCTGATAAAATCCAATCCCACCGACATACTACCTATTGGCGACAAGACAAGCTAATATCTTAAGGAGTCTAGTACATGTTAGGAGCATTTAAGATCTCATAAATAGACTCCATCTGCTCCTCCAAAATAGAGAAGATGTAGAAGCAAAAGGTAAGCTCGGATCCCACAGGCAATCTTCCCGTTGGCAAGAGAATGTGCAAAGACCTTTTGAACGTTTGGACAAGACAGGAGTAGTGAATCCCTCCTAAATGCTTCCAGCCCGTCTTGAATGCCTTGAAACGCACCCATTGCAATAAAGGAGTGAAGGTGACACGCAACTTGACATGAAAGGGAAGTCCAATCAAATATTCTGCCTGGGCAACTCAACCTAAGAGAAGGTCGCAACCTTTAAATCATCTTGAAGAGCTTGCACACGTGGCTATTTTGATAAAGCTGGGCTAGAATAAAAACCTCTGTGGCCAAGATTTGATCTAAAGCCAAGTTGGCAAGTCCGTTGGCAACCTTGTTGCCTTCCCTCAAAGTGTGCGAAATCCTGAAGTCCTCGAAGGTTTTGAGCAAGGGAAAAGCCTGTTGCAATATATAGTTAAGCTTCCAGTTGTCCAAGCCTTTAGCTTTAAGGGCATTGATAATAATCATGGAATCACCTTCTATCCATATATGCTTAACTCGAAACATGACCGCCAATTGCAACCCATGTACCAGAGCCCAAACTTCGGCTTCATTGTTAGTACCTATTGGTATCTTTGTTTCTTTGGCGGCTAACATAGAGCCATCCTCTCTTCTAAGGACACACCCCATGCCTGAGACACCAGGGTTGCCCCTACACGCGCCGTCAAAATTTAATTTAATGAACGGGGCTGTAGGCGGTAACCATTTGACCTTCTCTCTGGAGACTAAAGGAACTCTTGCTATAACTAAGGCACCTATGTTGACTCTATCCCACAACTTCCACTTTCTTAAGACCATGGAGTCCCATTTGGACCAATTCGAGTTTTTGGTTTTTGAGTTTCTTACATTAGATAACACCATCTCTGAGATAGCTGCCTCAATGTTACCACACACTGTCTTCAGCGATGAGGCTTCTTTTTTGAAAATACGTAATTTTCTCTCCCGCCATAAGAGCCACACTACTAGAGAAGGACCCAGCTCCCAAATGCAAGCAAAGAACGAATCAGGGAAAAGAAGAGTCCAGTTTTTAAACATAAGAACTAGAGAACTGGAGAGGGGGGAGGACCAGTTCAGCATATGCATAAGACATAGCCAGCATTCTCTACTGAACTAGTAGTGTTGAAGCAAATGGTCCACCGATTCGTCTTCTTTCCCGCAAAGGGTGTAAAGAAAGTTTGGACCGAAGCCTAACCATTTGATTCTGTCGCCTGTAAGATTTCTATTTTTGATCACCAGCCAAGAGAATGCTCCAGCTTTTGGCAAAACTGTTTTACTCCAGCATAAAATTAATGGCCACCATCAATTTTTCATTAGCTAATCTATACCCGTCTTTCACTATGTAACAGGCCAATTTAGCTCCTGTCCAAGCTAATATGTCTTCCTTATCTGAAAAGATAACCATTCTTTTGGCCATAATCATTTTTAGTTGCACTTTCTAATCATAAGGGAAATCACAGTTCCTTGTGCTTTTCCAATTGATAGAGACATGATCACGCTCACTCTTAACACACCAGTAGTCTTTCATTTTGTTGCCCCAATACGACTGCAAGAAAAGTCTCGCTTCTAGTAGGTCCTCCCTATCTAAAAGCTTAGGTTGCCCACACCAGGAATCAAACCAAAAGTTTGCTTTCTCCCCATTATGAATAATCCATGACGGTTTAGGAATAAGGAAATCTCTACATTTAGAGATGAAATTCCATATTGCCGATCCTCTTGGCAGGTTTTTAACTGTGAAGATTCGTTCCTTCTCATGAGAATCCAGGTACTTTGATTTCATTACCTGTACTCAAGTAGAATTCGGTTTAGAATAGAAGCTCCAGGCCAGCTTAGCTCCGAGTGCTTTGTTATGTAACTCTAGGTCTAGAATGCCTACTCCTCCTTCAGCCTTTGGTTTACAGATTTTATCCCAGGCCAAGAGGTGAACTTTCTTCTCCTGGAACGTACCTTGCCACATGAATTGCTTGCAGATCCTCTCAATCTTAGAAAGAACTCCTTTAGGGATATGATAAATGGGCATCATGTAAGTAGGGACTACAGCTAACACTGAATTAATCAACACAATTCTACCTACTAGAGAAAGCCGCCGACCTTTCCAAGCTGACATTTTTGATTGCATGTGAGTTAGGATGTTATTCCAAAGAGAATTTTTGTGTCTTCCTGTGTACATTGGTAGCCTAAGATATCTACCTGGAAGGGATTCAAGTTTGAAGTTAAAAACTTTGCTGATATCCTCTTGGACGGCCTGAGAAACATTAAAGAGATAAACCACTAACTTAGATCCATTAACAACCTACCCAGAAGCTAAGCAATAATTCTCCACTGTGTTCCTAATAGAAATTGCCTCGGACAAAGAAGCTTTCCCAAATAAGAGGGTGTCATCTACAAAGAGAGCATGTGTAAAGGAGTCTTGCATGCCTTTAATTCTTAAGCCTAGCCATTGCAAATTACTCTTGGCTGCCTTGATGGCCCAAGTAAGGGCTTCTGACATGATGATGAAGAGGTAGGGAGATATTGGGTCCCCTTACCTCAATCCTCTTGTGGGATTGAAGGTCTCTGTGGTACTACCATTAACAAAAACTGACATCTTGTAACCAAAAAAGCATGAGGAAATCCATTTGTAAAACTCTTTAGAAAAGCCCAATTTAACCATCATTGCTAATAGGAACTTCCACTCCACCCTATCATATGCCTTTGACATGTCCAATTTTACCAACATAGCCTCCTGTTTCTCTATGTTGACCGAGTGAAGGATTTCATGAGCTAGAATTGCACCCTCAGGTGTTTCTTTGCCTAGGACAAATCCTCCTTACTCCTCAGAAATTAGACTTGGTAATATTTTAGCTAGTCTCAATGCCACAGCCTTGGAAATAATTTTGTAAATAAAGTTACAGAGGGAGATGGGCCTGAAATCATCAAAACTTTGTGGGGCTTTTGTTTTAGGGATCAACATCAGATTAGTAGTTTTCATCTCTGTAAGCACATTTTTAAACTTCCTGGATTCCTCAACTGCTAAGAAAATGTCTCTGCTGACCGTATCCCAACATTTTTGGAAAAAAATACCTGACCACCCATCTAGCCCAGACGCTTTCTCACCTGGCATGGAGAAGACTGTTATCTTTACCTCTTCCATAGAGAATTCCCTCATTAAATCCACATTGTGGATATCAGATACGAGCTTAGGGACGAAGTCAAGTGGGGGGATTCCATCTCCTTTTGGAGCTGTCTTTTTGGAAAGTAGGTCACTAAAAAAAACTTTGGCTTCCAGTTTGATCTCCTCCAAATCTGTGATGACTCTCCCATCTTTTGAAACTATTGAAATAATGGAATTGGAAACTCTACGAATTTTAGCAGCCATATGAAAGAAAGATGTATTTTTATCCCCCTGATTAAGCCATAATTCCCTGGACCTTTGTCTCCAATATATTTCTTCTCGACTCAGAATCTCCTCTAGCTGAAGCTTTAAACTCTTCTCTAGCTGAAAAGAAGTTTTACCCATACCTTCACTTATAATTTTCTCCTCTAGCTGTCTCAAGTCCTGAAAAATCTTACCTTTTTGAGCAAAAATGTTTTTAAAATGTAAGCTGTTCCAGTGTAGGATTTTTTGCCTTACGAATTTAAGCTTCTGGACTAACTGGAACATGCAAGCTCCCTTAACAAAAGGAGATTGCTTCCACCATTCGGTGACGTTTTGGATGAAGGATGGGTCATTGAACCACATTGACTGGAATCTAAAGTTTTTCCGGCTAGGCCGAGAGTCCATTCCAATTCGCAGTCTGACGGGAAAATGATCCGATCCACCCATGGGTAGAATCTCTGATTCAAAGGTGATATTAAGACATAGGCACTCTGAAGAAAGAAGGAATCTGTCAAGCCTCTCTGCTATCTTACATAAATCTTTGCGCCTGTTTGTCCAAGTAAATTTTCCATTTTTTGGAGCACAATCTAAAAGGCCATTTTCGTTTATGAACTTTCTGAAATCCTGTTGAGATCTTAAGGGGTGAGAGATTCCTCCTTTTTTTTCTGAATCATTGAGGATTGCATTGAAATCTCCTCCTAGGATGAATTTCTCCCTCTTAATGGCATTGAGCCAAAAGGATAGATCCTCCCACATTTGTCTCTTTAGACCTAAGTCGGTAGGAGTGTAGACGTTGATCAGCCATAGATCACACCCTGTCATAACTTGTGGAAATCTGCCAATTAGGAAATTACTATTCCTCTCTAGCACTTCAATAGGGTGGATATGTGATTTCCATCCTATCGCCAATCCACCTGAAGCTCCAACTGCATCTACTATGGAAAACTACCATCCAAACCAGTTACTAAAAACCTGAGCATTCATTTCTGCAGAGAGCTTGGTTTCCTGAAGTAGTATAATGTCGCTTTTATCCTCATCAATCTGGTGTTTGATGAGGCGTCTCTTGTAAGGGGCGTTTAAGCCCCTAACGTTCCAGGTAATGACTCTCATGATTTATGGGGAGAGCCGTGAACTCTCCTCTTAATTGGACTATGAGCGGGCACTACATCGCAAGCTTCCTCCATTCCTTTGGACTTCCTTGATTTTTTCTGCCTTGCACTTTTCCTGATGGGGGATGTGAAAGACTTTTTCAGGGGGCTCATCATTTCTGATTGAGAAATACCCAGCGGAGGCTTATCAAGGATGTAGTCCTCTTCCAACATCACCTCATCGGCTATTTCTTCTATCATGTTATTTGCTACCTTTTGGACTACTTGCTGTAGTAGATCCTTAAGAGTCTCATTGTCTTGGATTAAATCATTTGCAAAACTAGGGGAGCCAGCCTCACTAGTTTGCTTTGCTGGTATTTCTATATCCCTCAGTAATCTAGCCATGGCTGATGTATCCTTTTGGGGCATCTGATGGTCTTCCGACTTGAAGTCGTCTTCTTGTTCCTCTAGAGGTTCATCCTCCTGGGTATGCAAAATCTCACCCGCTTGGTTTAAGAGTTTGTCACAGCCCAACATTTCTGCCATACCTTCATCCGCCCAAACCTGCCAAACACCTTCACCGTCTAGAGCACCAACCTCCTTATCTTTAAAGCTGGCTAATGGAGAGGATAGCAGGACCTGCAGATTGATAGAAGTGTCGTTTATTACCCTAGGGTCCTTTCCTATAGCAACGTCCTCTATTTCCCGCATTGCATCAAAATGCAGTGGAGTGTTTTCAAGGGGAAGATCTTGATACTCTTGAACCTGCTCTTGATTCTCTGATGCTTATAGAGGGGGGTTGTCTTCCACTATGACAGTCTTTGAACTCTTACGCAGGAATTCGAGACATCTTGTTATATCCTCTGGGAGCATGCCGTCCTCTAGCCAAATCTCTTGAAGCCAGAAGCCCTGGCTCGTTATAATTTTAAATCTTTTGGGTAGTAGGGCCTTTGCCTCTGCATAAATCTGAATTCTAACCGTTGACTCCCTATTGCTCAGGTCTGGGATGTCAATCTCATGGCAAACTCCCAAGGAGTTTCCTATACACCTCACAATTTCTGGATCTCTGTATTAAAGCGGTAGCCAGGGCAGTTGTATCCAAAAAGGAACTAGAGAGATTTCTTCTTTTCCTCCATGCCTGACATAAAATCGCTGTTTGACCAAACTTCCACAATTTTACCTTTAGAATATTGTCTCTTTCTTCTTTGGCAGTGAAAAAGAAACAGAAAAAACCGTCACCTAGCTCACAGAACTTCTCGGCCGATGGCCAAGATTTTTTACACCATTACTTTAAGTCATCAGCAGCAAAGTGGGGGGATAAAACCTTACCTATGAGGGCCGTCTCGCGTAACCTGGCAGCTACATCTAGCACCCTTTTTTCTGCCTGATCCAGCTTGACCTCGTTAAACTCTTTTCGCTTGGTTACTTCCTTAACTTTTGGAACCCAAGATAGTTCCTTATCTTTTGGAACCCAACCATCTTTAAACTTTAGATGACGGCCCACGCTTCTGACCTCTTCTGATGAAGATTGTGATAATCTCTTGTCATAGATCTTCGTTTTATTTGGCTTCCTTCTGTAGCGAAATGGAGCCCTCCTTTGAAGGCGTGAGTTAATCCTCTGAACCTTTAACTGAGACCCTTTCTGATAATCATTGAAGGCTTCTTGTTGCGACTTCAGAGGTCTTGGAGAGGTGTTAATAAACTTTTTTGTTGGATCTGTAGAAAGCCCCTGACCATAAGAGCTTAGATGAAAATTTCTATAGCTGCCCTGGCTCTTTTGGGAGACCTTTTCTCTGCGAGTCAGATCATGTTTTTCTTTTTCATGGCTACCTCCCAACAGCCTTAGCTCCTCTCAAAATCTGACCTTTCTCCTAGGATTGTAAGAGATGGTGTTCCTGAAGGCACGACCACCATTTGCACCAAAAGGCTGCCGACCGTAAGGACCAGGAGCTAGAAGTGCTGATCTATATGCCATCGGTCCTATAGATGTTGTGTTTTTGTTGCACCAGAAACCTGTTCATACTTTATACTAAATCTCATTCACGTTGCCATTCAGCAGCCTAGTGATAACTATCTCTTTAACCCATGTTCAGAAAGTCAAATTGTGTGGTAGAAATAGGCTGATAGTCTATGTTTCTTTATTTTTAATCTAAGGGCAACATGCCAAATGGAAGAGAAATAGCAGTGAAGAAGCTGTCCTTACAATCTCCACAAGGGAAGAAAGAATTTGAAAACGAGGTCAAGCTGTTGGCCAAGATTCAGCATCAAAATCTTGTGAATCTTCTTGGCTGTTGCACAGAGGGATCAGAAAGTTTGCTTGTTTACCAGGACGATTATCATTGCACTCCAACATTCCTATATATATCAGTATCAGTCTAGGTCGTAAATGAATTGCATCTACACAAAGTAAAAGAGTTAGCCGGAAACGTAAAAATGGGCGAGAAGCAGCAGGCCAAGAAAAATGAACAATATTTCTGAATTTATCAAGATGGAACTCGGAGACATATAGCACATTTTTGAGTTTTTTTTTTCTCGTTTTTGCTTTGTAATTCAATGGGGATTCGGTGCCCTATCTGGACTCTCAGGTTCTGTATATGTAAAAACCCTAAATCGTTTTAATATGTTGTACAGGTGGTTTTCACCTTTTGTTAATTTCTTCTTTTTTTAAACTTCGTGCATGAGGACAAAAGAGACTCCGTTGGGTACCTATTTTTAAATGGCATTTTGTACACCTATTTATTTATACTTCTCATACACGAAACTAAATATTTCATTTCCACCACTATCACATTGAGCTTTAAATCAAAAGTCTTAAATAAACTTCTATAGGAGATTATACATAAATATATTAAAAATATTTTTTATACTATAATAATTTGACATTGATCCCTAGAATGGAATACATAATTAAAAATAACTGTTTGATGTGAATACATGGTCATGTTTGACTTCCTTTACATGTTCATATTGAGAAAAAAATCAATAGTTGTGCAAAGAGTAAACCACAAGAAACCAGAAATATAATTGTTCATCCATATGATATCTAGCTGTTAAAATTAAAAGAATTATCTTTAGTGTTATTATGTTGCAATAATTTAATTAACATCTCTATTAACTTCTAAAAAATTAAAATACTGAAGAAAAGTAAAGATTATATTTCTTATCAATGTCAAGTGAACTTGAATTTGACGTATTGGACCCTCAAGTGTTGGATGCATACTAGGAGAGTCATTTCCCATTTATCTTATACATTATCCTACAATGTGCATATAGATTAAATCCTTGTTTTTTAATCAAGCATGTATCTTTTGTATGGTGTACAAACACGTCCATCATTTCATGCACATATGACTAAACAAATCTATATGCAATCCCTATATAAATAGCACAGCAATTCCTCTTCTTGACCTTATGAAAGATAAAAGTTAAGAGAGATAACTATTTTTTTGCCTAACTTTCTATCCCTTAGACATAACACCCCAATGCATTCCACACTCTTATGCCCAATACCTAAGAAATAATATTAATATAATTACCCTCACTACTTAACTATGGACTCTATTATCTAATACTTTATACACTCACTAATGATATATTTAACTATTTTCTCTATTATTAATACTTCATTATACACATATATTAGGAAGAACAACATATCTATCAACAAAACTAAAGTGAATAAACCATCAAAAAATTCAATCTACACAATTCTTACCTATATTGTAATTGAATTCAACTCTTTAAATTTCTACATTGTGCTGCTCTACATAATGAACTCATACACAATGCAACGACAATTACAATCTAAAATTTTATTGTTCTAATAGAGCTCCGATAATCACTTTCAAAATGATCTTATTAAATTGAGAAGACATTGTCCAATGGATAAACAATTCAAATTAGCTTTTATAATCATTAACCCATTTTTGGATTATCATTATCTATTTTCGTCGTTGCTCTTTGATCCAGACTGGACCGTCACTAGTACTGTGTTCTCCAATGTCTTGACAATGCGTTCCTGCATAACATTAAATCATTATAAGACTATTATTTCTAGTTATTTACGTATGATGTACTAAATAACATTCTGAACCAACTTACCCTCTTCGGTGTGGATGGCTACAATGCTTTCAGAAATATTTGCCAGCACACTGAAATTCCATTCACAACATCCCTAATTAACTAAATTGGCAACAAAGTAAAAAAAAATAATACAAAGATTAATGGGCATGAAATCCCAAATCTGAGAAGAAGATTCACTTACCCTCCATTGCTCCATGGATTTCTTAACCCATTGGAGAAAATGATATTGCTTCCAAAATCTTTCAACACTCTTTTTATGTCCTGCACGTTGGTTATAACCAAGGCTATATTAACAGAACTCGATCGCAAACCAAACTTTCGTGGAATTAAAATTTGACAAAGATATAACTTGACTGTAACATTTTTGGACAAAATTCGACAGTAGTTTAATTTTTACATACGTGTCCTCCGAATTCAGTTGTTATCCAGTGTTGGCGTGGCCGGACTCCATATTAAAGGTAGCATTCCCTGTAATACGACTTCATATCAAAGACGGAGGGAGGTAACATTGTCGTGCCAGGAGGATTGCTTATTGGAAACACCATTTCAGTGCAAGTCTGTGGATTAAGAAAAGCTATTAGATGAGGAGCCTAATTTCATTTTGTTCTAATAAAAGAAAAAATTATCAGAGACCTGCCACTCCCATCCTGATCTGGTATAATTGTATGGACCCAAATACAGGCATTGCCCTTCGTTGGTGTAATTTGCTGCAGCAGCTATTCTGCTTACAGTGTCTGCATCTCCGGGTAAGCAATTGATGTCATTGCAGATCTGCAGTAAGCCCAGGTTACATATTAGAAATAAGTTAATAAGCAATAAAATTGGTATGGCGAGATGGTTTGGGTATCGTATTTACTCCTTCAACATCGTCGAAATAGTACTGTGCTGCTTCTGAGTACATTAATTCAAGCCAAAAGTACAGGTCGCCCTTATCTGTAATATTTGTAAGGCAGAAATACCCGGTCAAGAGATTTTGATTACCAGTAGGTATGCTGAATGTAAGGTATGAATATTGCGTTGTTGCTACTTACTTGCAAGTGTTGAATAGTTTGCTTAGGTTTAGCAAGCCTTGAGGGCTAGACGCAATTTTGTACATCATATCCCACGATTCATTAATTCTTCTGTAGCAGATGTCGCTTAAATTCTGCACCATATTCTCCAAAGTCAAATTTAATGATAATAAGGATGAGATTAAGCTGAAAGAGATAAATGAACATACTCTGAAATCGTTGGTGATAACGCTGCCATGAGCATAAGTGGGAGTGATGTCGTCGAAGTAAAGGATAGGAGCAGATGCTGCGAGGGCGCCAATTGTTAGGTGCGGATACTTGAGGCGAAACCATGCAGCTAGCACTGCACAATACCATTTCAATGATTGAATCAACAGATCAGAATATTAATATTGGTTCATGTGAAAGAAATCCTACTTACTTCCACCATAGGATCCACCAAACACGACAACAGGACAATTCTCAGCGTTTAATGTTTTCTTCAAATCGACAATGACGGTCGCATAATCGGCCAAGGCCTGCGTGGATGTGAAATAACCCATTGTGCTCGCATTTGCATACGCCGCCTCCTTTCCCCCGAATGGCATTGATGTCCCATAATAACGGTACTACATACCTTAACACAATTAGCCCTAATAACATACTTATCAGGGTACTTGTGAACGGAATTAATGAGAAATTGTAATACTACCTCTATGTAGACCACAAGAGCTTTGAAGTTAGGAGCCTGATCTAATAATATACTTATCTAATACTTATCTAATACTTGTGAACGGAATTAATGAGAAATTGTAATACTACCTCTACGTAGACCACAAGAGCTTTGAAGTTAGGAACCTCATCTAATAACATACTTATCTAACACTTGTGAACGGAATTAATGAGAAATTGTACTACTACCTCTATGTAGACCACAAGAGCTTTGAAGTTAGGAGCCTGATCTAATAACATAATTATCTAATATTTGTGAACGGAATTAATGAGCAATTGTAATACTACCTCTATGTAGACCACAAGAGCTTTGAAGTTAGGAGCCTGATCTATCATGATGTCCATATGTAAGTAGTATGTAATGGGAATTTCATCACCCAACCATATAAATATGGGAGAATTGTTTTGAGCGCCTCCCCAGTTGGACTTGTCCATGAAATATCGTTGGGGAAAGGTTTGATAGCTGTTGGATAACTGAAGATCGGCTTTTTCCAAATCTGATCTGTTTTTTGCCTTTTGCCTCCTCATTGCTATAGGCAGTTTCTATATTTTTAGTCAGTTTTCTTTTGTTAGTTGTTTTAGGATATTTCCTCTATCTTTATGGCATGTAGGAACCTTCTATCATTAGTTTGTTTTTCTGTTTTTTCCATATAAGTTTTTCTTTTCTAAAAACATTGTATAAGAAATGTATAAGAGCTGTAGCTCTCTATTTTTTCAGCAATAAAAAAGTTCTTCTTGTGTGTTGCATATATCTTTTTATGGTTTTTTGTTTGTTCCTCTTAAATCTGTTATTATATTGTTTGTTTAAAAATCTTCATTTGGTATCAGAGCAGGTGAATTTGTTAGAAAATTTATCATGTCAAATTCCAATTCTTTGCCAATCCCAGAATTTAATGGATGTGATTATGATTATTGGTGCATCAAGATGACTTTTTTGATAGGAAAAAAATTATGGGAAATTGTAGAAACATGATATGATGAGCCAGCTGATTGGAATGCTCTTGCAACCAATGATAGAATAGCTAAAAGGAAGCTAAGAAGAAGAATGCATAGGCTTTATTTCACATTCAAATAGCTCTTGATAAGAGCCTATTTCCAAGAATTGCAGGTGCACAGATAGCTAAAGATGCCTAGGAGACTCTAAAAGAAGCTTACCAAGGTAGTGATCAAGTCAAAGTTATGAAGTTGTAGACATTAAAAAGAGAATTTGAGAATTTGAAGATACCAGAAAGTTAAAATGTGAGTGATTATTGTATAAGAGTAAAAGATGTGGTTAATAAGATGGCTACTCTTGGAGAAATTATGGACAATGAACTTGTGATCAAAAAGGTGTTGAGGTCTCTAACACCAAGGTGGAACAATGTTGCCATCGTCATTGAAGAAAGCAAGGATTTGACTACTCTTCAGTTTGATCAACTTGTTGGATCTCTCATGTCTCATGAAGAAAGATTGAGACATTCATCTGGAGAAAGTAATGAGAAGGCTTTTTCTTCCAAAGTACAAATTACAAAGAATGAAAATGCTAGCACAAGCACAAAAAATAATCAAGGCCAAGACAGAGGTCAAAATCAGAATTCTTCAAGAGGAAATAGAGGACGAAGAGGTGATCCAAGAGGAAGATGTAGAGGCAAATTTGATAAGAGAAATATTCAATGTTATCATTGCAATAGGTATGGTTACTTTGAAAGGGAATGCAGATTAAAAGAAGGTAATAACAATAGAAGTGTTAATTATGCTAATGAGAATGAAGAGGCTTCTCCTAGTAATTTATTCTTATCATATGACAAAGCTGAAAATAGTTCTAAAGAAGTCTGGTATTTAGATTCAGGTTGTTCTAATCACATGTCAAGAAATAATGAGATTTTTTCTACAATGGATAAAAGTTTCAAATCTAAAATTAAGCTTGGTGATCACAAGTCATTGGAGGTTGCAGGTCAAGGAGCTATGGAAGTGAATACAAAACAAGGTAAGAAATGTGTGACTGATATTTATTACACTCCACAATTAAAGCATAATTTATTAAGTGTTGGCCAATTGTGTGAGAAGAATTATAAGGTGGTATTTGAAAATCAGCAATGTACAATTTATGATAAAACTCAAGGCAATAGGGTGGTTACAGTAGTGCCTATGTCAAAAAATAAGATGTTCCCATTGAAGTTTGATGAACATAGAAGCCATCTTGCCAATATGGCATATGAGGATAAAAGTTGGCTATGGCATCTCAGATATGGACATCTGAATTTTCATAGTTTGATGTTTCTCACTTCAAAAGCTTTGATTTATGGTTTGCCTAAGGTTCAAGAACACAAGGAAGTTTGTGAAGGCTGTGCTAAAGGAAAACATGCAAGAGAGTCATTTCCAAAAGGCAATGCATGGAGGGCCCATTACCCACTTCAATTAGTTCATTCAGATATTTGTGGTCCTATGTAGAAAAAGAGTTTGGGTAAGTCACCATATTTCATTACTTTTATTGATGATTACTCATGAAAGTGTTGGGTTTATTTTTTGAAGATCAAGGATGAAGCCTTTGATACATTCAAAAGGTTTAAAGCCTTTGTGGAAAATAAAAAAGGTTGTAAGATCAAATGCTTAAGGACAGATCGTGGAGGAGAATTTTTCTCAAGAGATTTTAGGAATTATTGTGATATGAATGGCATCAAAAGGCAACTCACCACTGCTTACACACCTCAACAAAATGGGGTAGCTAAAAGGAATAATCCTACAGTGGTGGAAATGGAAAGGAATATGATACATACCAAAGGATTAGACAATTCTTTTTGGGGTGATGCAGTTGCTACAATAGTGTACATTCTCAATCGGAGTCCTGCTAGAGAACTTGACATGATGACTCCTTATGAAGCCTGGTATGAAAAAAAGCCTAATGTTAATCATTTTAGAGTTTTTGGTTGTTTAGCCTATGTTCATGTGGCTGATCAAAAGAGACAAAAATTAGATCCCAAAAGTTAGTCATGCATTTTTGTTGGATATAGTGAGCAAAGTAAGGCTTACAGGTTGTATAACCCTCATACTAATAGCATTCTTGTTTCAAGAGATGTGATTTTTGATGAAGGGGGAGTTTATGGTCATCAAAAAAACCATGTTGAGAAGTCTAAATCTGTTTTGAATGGTGGTATTATTGCTGATATTGATCATGAGAAGCCAGCTAATACTTCAATTCCAAGTGCTATACATCCACCAAATAGCCCCTCATCTAGTTTTTTAGTTTCAAGTACAAGTTCACATTCAAGTCCAAGTCCTACAAGGAAGGTAAGAAGCTTAAGTGATATCTATCAAAGAAGTACAATCCAAGCACATGAAGAGAATCCTATAGGTGAAAAAATAAATTTTGCTCTATTTTCACAAGCTATTTTTGACCCATCGTGTTATGAAGATGCATGTGTTAATGAAGTTTGGGTGCAAGCAATGCAAGAAGAGATGGATGCTATTCATAGGAATGGTACCTGGGAGCTTACAGAGCTTCCTCATGAAAAGAAAAAGATTGGCACTAAATGGGTCTACAAGACTAAGTACCATAGTGATGGGAGTGTTGAAAGACACAAAGCAAGATTAGTTGCTCAAGGCTTCACACAAAGGTATGGCATTGATTATGAAGAAACATTTGCACCCATAGCCTGACAAGAGACTATTAGAATGTTGATTTCCCTTGCAGCCCAAAAGAAATGGAGCATCCATCACATGGATGTGAAAAGTACCTTCTTGAATGGGTACTTAGATGAAGAAATTTATGTGGAACAACCACAAGGTTTTGAGGTGCAAGGAAAATAACATCATGTCTACAAGTTGAAGAAGGCCTTGTAATGCCTCAAACAAGCACAAGAGCTTGGTATGCTAGGATTGATGGGTATTTTCAGCAAAATGGCTTCAAGAGAAGTAAAAGTGAGCCTACCGTCTACTACAAACAAGAAGGTAATGATATTCTTATTGTGAGTTTGTATGTTGATGATTTGTTGTATATGGGAAGTAGTTTTAAGATGAAGGATGAATTCAAGCATGCTATGATGAATGAGTTTGAAATGAAAGATTTAGGCCTTATACAATATTTTCTAGGCATGGAGGTTTATCAAAGTAAGGATGGAATTTTTCTTTCTCAAATAAAATATACCAAGGATATGTTGAAGAAGTTTCATATGGTTGATTGTAAACCAGCCTCCACTCCAATTTCTCATGGAGTTCTGTTGTGTAGAGATGATGGTGCTAAAAGAGTTGATGGGACAACTGATAGAAGTGTTGTTGGTAGTCTAATGTTTCTAACCCACACAAGGCATGATATTGCTTATGCAATTTCTCTTGTTTCAAGGTATATGACAGAACCTTCTAAATTACATATGAGGGCTACCAAAAGAATTTTGATGTATGTGAAAGGAACTCTTACTTTTGGCATTCATTACTACAGTTCTAAAGGATTTAATCTAGTGTTTCAGTGATTCTAACTGGGGAGGTAGTGTGGATGACTGAAAATCTACTGCTGGTAATTGTTTTACTTTTGGTTCTGGTTTGGTTTCTTGGAGTTCAAAGAAACAAAGTATAGTTTCTCTTTCTTCCACAGAGGCAGAATATGTTGCAGTCACCTCTATAGGTACTCAAGCATTATGGATCAGAAAAGTTCTTGAACAGATTGGAGAAAAACAAGTTCATCCTATAGTGCTCTTTTGTGATAATATGAGCACAATCAAATTGGCAAAAAATCTCGTGCATCATAGTAGAACTAAACACTTTGATCTGAAATATCATTTTATTAGAGATTTGGTGCAAAAGAAAGAAGTAGAACTCAAGTATATCAAGACTACAGAACAACTTGTAGACATTTTCACCAAGGCAGTTGAAAAGTTTTAGTTTTTGATGCTTCAAGATCGTACTGTGACTCCTCTCCGCATCAAGGGGGGGTATGTTGGATAACTGAAGATTGGATTTTTCCAAATCTAATCTATTTTTTGCCTTCTGCCTCCTCATTGCTATAGGCAGTTTCTATATTTTTAGTCGGTTTTTTTTTGTTAGTTGTTTTAGGATATTTCCTTCTATCTTTATGACATGTAGGAACTTTCTATCATTAGTTTGTTTTTCTCTTTTTCCCATATAAGTTTTTATTTTCTAAAAACATTGTATAAGAAATGTATAAGAGTTGTAGCTCTCTATTCTTTTAGCAATAAAAAAGTTCTTCTTGTGTGTTGCATATATCTTTTTGTGGTTATTTGTTTGTTCCTCTTAAATCTGCTGTCATATTATTTGTTTAAAAATCTTCAATAGCTCTCCGGCATGTATCCAAAATGGTCTATAACTTGGGTATAGTTGTATTCCTCGTACGAAGCCATACTTAGACTTGAAACATGAGAATTAGATCTCTTTAACTTCTCCAGAAAACCCCCATGTAGCCGAATTCTTGGCCCACCAACTCCCAAGGCACAACCTCCCTCCAAAAAGCAACCCGTCACTAGAAGAATTGTACCCAGCAATCCAAATTTCAATAGATGAAAGTCCATTTTGTATTACTCTACAAAACTATGCTCCCACATGTTTTTATTATTAAGAAATTTGAACGAATTTATACAGTTGTAGGGAAGAGATTAAATCGCCAGCATTTTGAGCCACGTGGTGGTTGTTTACTTTCACCCATATCGTTAATTAAAAAAAATACTCCTCAGAAACACGGACTTGACAAGAACGATGCAGACAAACTAAAACCAATATGTGAGTACTGTAGGGAGGAAGGTGTGTTCTATGGACGGTATGACTGTATTTAGCCATTTTTGGATGCAAAATATACATCTCATTATGATATACTTTTAAAAATGGAATCTGGTTTAAAATTGACAGGCTGGGTTGATGGTCAATTTTCCCCAAGTTTTGTTTTGGGTGGTTGTCTTGTTCGGCCGTTCATAAGCAGCAAATACTTTCCCACACCGGTTCACGTGAGAGGTGGCTCCCACTAAATATTAACAATTTTAATCATATCCACTTTCTTTTAAGAAGATTATTTTTATTAACCCCTACATTTTAGTTGATTCTCACACTTTTTAGAAAATAAAATTTTATTTTATCGGCCTTTTGATTATGTGACTGGTTATGTTATATAAATATATACTTTTTTTCTTTTAAAAAAGTATGTATCTCAATTTCGAATTAGTTCTACAAGACTAGCTTTAGAGTTCCTACTTCAATTTTAGTTTGAGTAGCTTTACAAAACTAGCTTTGGAGTAGCTCTACATGATTAGTTATGGAGTTCCTACATAGAACTGGCTCTAGAGTATCTCAACTCCAAAGCAGTTCCACTAATGTCAACTCTAGAGTTCTAGCTCTAGAGTTACTATTACAAAGTCTACTCTAAATTTTAGTTCCAAAGTTGCCAGTGTTTTTCATCTCTAGAGTTTCTTTAAAGTTGGCTCCTAAGTATTTCAAGTAGCTCGTGAGTGTTGCTACACAGAATCATCTCGAGTTGTTTTTTCAGCCCAACGCCTGAATGTTCTAAAATTTAGCTACTAAATATGACACTAGAGTATTTGACAATGAAGTTTCTTAATAGGGCAAATTCTAGTAGACTAATAGACCCCACTTCTATAGAAGCATGATCCACATCAAATAAAAAATAGAAATTTTAAAAAATATTACTTAAAAAAAATTAGAAACAAAAATATGTGGAATATAAAGTGGGGGCTGACCCAAAAGAGAAGTTCTAAAAAGGTTTAATTTTCAAAATAATTACTCTATGGGAGGATTTAAATTTGACAAAATACAATAAAAAAAAATATTTGATTGTATTAACATACATGTACTTTATTTTGAAAATTGTAGAAAAACAATGAATATGAAAATCTAACCATATGACCTATGTGTGTGTGTGTGTGTGTGTATATATATATATATTCTTTTTATTTTTAATTATTTAATAGAAACTTCTATTATTTAAAAAAATTCCCAATTTTTTAAGATTTTAAAAAAAAAACTCTATATACTCTTTGAGTTTTTTTATATACAATATTTTATATAAACAATGGTCTTCTTTTCATTCCTCAAAGGAAGTTAGAGTAGCGGAAACAACTTCCTATGCCAATCTTGAGGAGAGATATAATGCAAAACTTTTAAAAAATTGTTCTAATAGTTACAGAAATTCCAAGCACATTCATAACAGAAAATAAACAATGAACACAAAACACCAGATATATGTGGGGAAAACCCTTTTGGGTGAAAACCCCACACTCCAAAAGCCTACTCAATGTATTCCAAATCTAACAATAAGATTACATACACTTGTAGAACAAGTTTATTAAAGGAGTATCACCAGTAAACAATTCTGGTTGAATTCCGGTAGCATTCTGACAGTATAATAGTACCTACAAACTCACACACATAAACTACTCCTCAAGCCTTCAAATTATAGACTTCTGGCTATACAAGAAACCATATGTGGTTTACAAAACCATTTGCTTAACTTCTTAGTGAAGATTCCAGTCTAAAAATAAGCTCTCACGTCCAAATTGATATCCTTTATTTTAGACCCTTACAGTTGTCATAGAATATGTCATAATACCTCTAAAAATAGTCCTTCCATGATATATTATCATGTGGCATCTTTTGACAACTATTAATTCAATTTTTAAGGCACCAACATGTGGCAAAAGTGCCAATTAAGAATTCTCATGCCCCTACATAGTTTTGGAGCTAAATAAAAATAATAACTGATTGTGGGAAATATTAAATACAAAATAAATAACTGCAGGAAATGTGCAAGGTTGAGATGCCTAATTTCCCAACATTCTCCCACTTGTCAAATACCTTGCAAGGGCCAGGGGAATAACACCATCATGGATCAACTGCTAGGGGCCAAGAGGCCCATAGACTTGGAACACCACTTGAATTTTGTTATGCTAATAGGCTTAGTTAATGCATCCGTAATATTTGCCATTGTCTCTACCTTTTCCAGCTTCACCCTATCATCCTCGACCATATCTCTCACAAAGTGATACTTAACATCAATGTGTTTGGTCCTAGCATGAAATGTCAGGTTCCTCATAAGGCAGATTGCACTATGACTGTCGCAATAAATTGTAACTACATCTTGTTTCAATCCATTATCTAAACATAGTCGCTTCAGCCAAATCACTTCTTTACAGGCATGAGTAGATGCCATGTACTCTGCCTCAGTAGTGGACAAAGCAACCATGCTCTATCGCTTGATCATCCAACTGATTGCACCACCATTAAGAGTGAATGTACATATGCACTGGTGGACCTTCTAATATTGACAACACCAACCCAGTCTAAATCTACAAAACCACGAATACTCAAGGAATGATGATCTCCTGTACCATGAAAACATATAGAGTAGTCTATTGTACCCCATAAATATATGAAGACCCCCTTAACTGCATCCCAATGCACTCTTCCAAGATTAGACATAAAACAAGAAAGAACTCCCACTACTTGGGCAATGTCTGGTCTTGTACAAACCATAGCATACATTAAGCTTCCAATTGCACTTTGGTAAGGCACTCTGTTCATGTCTTCCATCTCCAGTGGGGATGTAGGAAATTATGAAATAGAGAGCTTCATTCCCAATGCAACAGGAACACAAAGTAGTTTACAATTCTGGATGTTAAACCTTTGCAAAATTAAACAAACATACTTACTCTATCCAAGCCATAGCTTTCTATTCTCGTGATCTCTTTTGATCTCCATCCCAAGTATGTGTTTTTCTATACCAAGATCTTTCATTTCAAATTTTGCAGAGAGTTGAGATTTCAATTTTGTAATCAAAAGTTTGCCTTTCCCAATAAACATGTCATCAACATATAAAGCAATTACTAGGAAAGAATCAACCATCAAATTTAAAATATACACAGTGATCATATTTGGACTGCACAATCCCATACTCAACACATATGTATAAAAATTCTGGTATCACATCCTAGGACTTTGTTTAAGTCCATAATAAGATTTCTTTATCTTACAAACCAACTTGCTTATACCTTTCACCACGTAGTGCTCCAGCTGTGTCATATAGATTTCTTCCTCCAAATGACCATGAAGGAAATCAATTTTCACATTCATTTGTTTAACCTCTAGCTCATAAGCTACTACAATAGATAATAAAAACCAAATGGATGTCATTTTAACAATAGGAGAAAAAATGTCACCATAATCCATACTCTCAACCTAAGAGTATCCCTTCGCAACATGTTACCATTTTTTACCACAACTCAAAATTGGCTAAGTAGATGTGACCAATTCATTTTTTTTAGTGAGGTTAACATTCTTCTATTATGAGTTATTTGCATAGTTAATGTGTTTCAGTATTAATTGCAGGTCAGTTGTCAAAAGAAGAAAAGATTTCAGATCATTCATTGCATTGCAGAACATTCAAGAGAGATAAGTATTTCATTCACCACAATGGTTATTCATTTACAAAGTTGAAATACATAAAAGAATAAGCATTGCATTGAAAGAAATAATGACATATCAAATATCCCACACAAGCCATGGGTATAGCTAAACATATGTAGATATAAAGAAAATACTACGCATCTAGTGATAAGAAAAGAGAGGTCATAGCCATCATTGCCTTGGATGTTTCTTGATCTTTGAAGTTATTTTTTTGTCCTTGCTCCTAATCTTCGACATGAACTTGCAAAAATCTAGGAGGGTCCCATTAGAGCTCCGGTTATGAAAATCCTATATCCTATCAGAAGAGGCATAATACTTTGATTATAGTGCATTGATCAAAGGAACATCATCCATATGTAGAAGGAACTGAGAAAGAAACAATCATGGAACATCATTGTTTTATTTTGATCTGTTTATTTCATGTGCAGGTATAGGATAAGTCATGAAGCTAATTGAAGACATTCAGCATGTGGTGTCAAGTGGGCTCCCATAAGGGTTAAGCCCAGCATGCCGTTTCACCTTATTTTTAGAAGGGATGAATGGAAAAGGAAAGAATCATTATTCATTTACATGACAAAATGAAGGAGTAACAAGAGCAATCATATGCATCAGTTTCTGTTTCAGGACATAGTTATGATTGTAGTTCAAGGAATGAAATGAAACTAAAAATTGAACTGGACTATAAAAGGGATAGCTTTTAATGCATATAATAGCTAATATCATTACTTCCGTCAACATTGTAAAAATGACATTCATAGGTATTTCATTTTATATCTTTCATAGTGTGCATCAGAGAAGTATGGAACAACAAGTACATTTCATCATTTGAATGTTAGAGGTTGCCAGTGGACATATCATGTAACGATGCATAATTTTTTGTTCACAAAGAAATATCAGAAGTAGATATTAGATATGCATGATTTAAGTCAATTGAAAGTGCAAGTGGACAGCCATCATAAAACAGCATATGCTGTCACTTTTCTTTCATGTTTGAACAAGGAGGTAGCTCATCAAGTACTTACCATGTGTGATTAAGATACAAGTGGATAATGAAAAGGTAAGTATCTACATATCTTGTGTTTATGTGTTATACAATGATCAAAATGTTCATCAAGTCATGTAGGTATGATTCATATTCATAGAAGATTGATCTAAGTTACATCAGATGATGAGATCAAGTGCTGCCATCAAATGGTGTAATACTATAGTTGCATAAGTCTGTATATGCCAATAATATTTGGAATGCATGAGGGATGTTTATGGTAATAGCCATACATGAGTATAATGCACTGAGGAGTAGAGAAAGGTACATCTTCCCACGTCATGGTTTGTTCATACTATCAAATGTTGAGATCTATTTTGGAGCAGCCAAGATGTGTGAAAATAAAAGCATAGTCATTGTGTAAAGCATCTCAGGGCAAAGCCATAACATCTCATAAAGAATGTTTGAAGAGTTCATTGAAGAACTGAAGGTATGCATGGACCTCTCTATGTAGAAAGTAAATGGAATGGTTGTTATCAAATACAAATGACAATGAGCTACAGAGGAAGAACGCATGATAGCTCATAGGATAGCTGATAGAACAACATTTAGAGATAAATGAGAGTGGCCGAGCCCATCAGATATACAGAGGCCATCAAATATACAGAGTATTGATATATGTTTAACAAATGCATACACAATCGTGGCCTTATAAGAGAAATGAACATAGGAAGAGCACATAGTATAATGTATAAAGTTCAAAAGATGAGGGTTTCGAACCAAGAAATGAGGTTTATTGCCCAGCCACCAGTGAAGCGTAACCCTTTTAGGGTTTTAAACCATTGTTCAAGCCTCAGTTGAAATTAAAAGTTTCTCCAAGCTGCTGAAACTCAGAGAGAATGATTCAATGCATTCTCTTCATTATAAAATATCAACCCTTGTCATTATCAACAAAGGCGAGCTTTGGTTTAAAAGAAAGTGAGTTTTTGACTAGCTCAAGATCACATGGAGGAAAATATAAGTGCTAATATGTCTGGCAGAATGCATGTAGATAACCGTAGGTGACACAAGATATAGAGGATAAGAGAAACAAATGTATCAAAAAATATGTATATTACATAATAAAGAGGGATTTCTTCAACTTCCAATTGACAGATGCGAGCTTCGAGATGGAATAATCCCTCATAAAGTGGTTGTGGCCGTAGCCTCCAGGCATTCTAGTCAATGAAACAATGGCCCTATATTACGATAGAGAAGTTTTGTTTCACATAAAAGATCAATATATATTCATTGCTTCCAAACTCATATAACAATTCTACAAAGTGTAGGCAGAGGAGATGAAGATAAATGTATACATTGTTGCAGTTTCGAGTCCATTTGAACCATAAAAATGAAGATAAGTAAGAGAAATGGTATAATTTTCACAGTTGAAATCTTACCTCATAAATAGAAGTGAAGAACAACAAAAGCTAGGCTGCAGATTTTGGGCATTGTGAAAGCTTTGGAAGCTCCAAACTCAGCAATAATGGTGGCGAAGTAAAGAGAAGGGATTACAGTGGAAACAAATGCAAAAAACCATTAGAATATGCACAGGTCACGGCTCTATGATCCTTTTTACCTTAAAGAATTTAGAGAAAAATGGAAGAAAGCAAAGAGCAAAGAGTGTATATGCATTAGTAAACCTTTTACCTTCATTTCTATAGGAGATTCATGGAGTTCGAGCTCAGAAAATGCCATAGATGTAGTGATTTTGTGCATGAAACCCTAGGGTTTTGATGTCGGCCACAACGGAGCAAAATCCTTAAAAAGTGAATTTGCAAATTAGCCCGATAAGATAGGGCATGTGATGTTTTGTTAGTAGGGTTTCATCAAGCCCTAATTGAGTGATGACATTTTTGTCACATTTAATTCTTTTTCATGAAATAAGATTAATCCCTTATGGTGTCATGTGCTCCATGGTGCTTAGGTTTTGTGACTTAATGAGGTCGAGCATGGCTCCAATGAAATATTCAATGTTTTAAACACTTAAGTCACCTTGTAATATATCATATGCCATAGTCTTTGAAGATAGGGTGAACTTCATGCTTTAAGGATAGATGCAAACTTTCCTTTTTGATGTGGGACAAACTACATGCTATGTTTGCCACATAGATTGCCAACTCATCTGAAGACAAACCAACAGGAATTTTATTTTTTACAAATATCATATGATCCCTTGATATTATTTTTATGATTTTTGTTGAAGAATCAAGCATTGTAACTGTGAATGGAAAAATTATAAGCCGTAGAGATTTGTTGTAAATCAAATCGAATAGAAGATAAAATCAAACTACCAAGCATTGTAAAGTTAGTTTTAAAGAAATCAATTATAAATTGCTTTTAAAACTTAACTATTTTTAGGCAGTTGGAGCTAATAAAACAAATTAGATATTCTTTTTTATTTTTTTATTTAGAGGCAGATAAGGACAAAATTTTGAGATCTCATGGGCAGAAGACAAAAGATTTGTGGTGCGCACACATCAGGGAGTCTTTTGGCATCATGATTTGATAGTTTGGACTCTTTTGAGGAGCTTTTATTTGTGCTTTTCTAAGTAGCTCAAAAATGGACTTAGAGTCTATTTTTAGGAGTATTTTTCAGCTTTTAGGGGAAGATAGATTTCACAGCATATATCTCAGATATCCCTTTCTTTTTAGTAGTTCCAATTCGAGTTCCAGTTGTAGTCCTAGTTCTAGTTAGAGTTTTGTAGAGATCAGAGTGTAGAGAGACTAGAGTCTTCCTCTCACATCGAGAGTGTTGTACTCATTTCATTGTACTCATTATTCCTTCAGATATAGAGTAGTAGTTTTCCTTCATTTTTGCCTCTCTTTTGCAGAATTGATTTGATATAACATTGTGATAAGAATTTATCCTCTATTTTTTGTCTTGGTTTTGTGATAAGATATGCAGTTTGCTTAATTTAGGTTGCATGCTGTGTTTAATCAAACCTTCATGCAAAATATTTATGAATTGGGTAAAATAAGAAGTGTTGTGAAGATCAGTGCTTTATGGTCTAACTATAAGTAAGATCTAATTGTGCACCACCTAGATTACATTTTAGTTATTTATTTCAGCATATCCTCCTACCCCTTTTCCCTTGCAAGTCATTAGAATAGGAAAATCATAAGGAGAACTAGCTCACTCTAGAGATTCCCTCTCACCATAGATCACCCACAATCTGGGAGGGTTTCCATATTTCAACAAGATAGTCAATCTTGACTTGGCTAGTGGCGCAATCCTGATTGACAACAGTTTTTGGCATGTCCGGTGCAACAAAGTTTGAAGCTAGGAAGTTTGGTGATGTTCTTAGCCTATTGCACCTTGGTGCCAATAGTTTTTGGCATGCCCAGTGGGACTCTGAAAGCATTTTCAGAGAAGTTTTTCAATCTTCAAGCTGTTGTTTTGGCATACGCAGTAGTGTTCCAGCCTTCAGAGGCTTCTTACAAGTATACCTGGCAACTCTGAGTTTGAATCTACTAGTTTCGGTATGATCAAGTGCTGGTATGTTATAAAAATCACCTTTTCATTCCATTTTCCAGCTTACATTAGAGTATAAATGTCTAATTTTCATAGACAGTATGAATATCCACCACCATACTATGAAAATGTTGTTCATAGGGCCCCTTATCAGCCATACCAGACTAATCAAGCTGATGTTTCTAATTGCATGGCCTTGCAAAGTTAGCATGCACAATATAATTGCCACCCACCCACCTCTGCTCAGCTTCCTTACCAGTCGTATACAAGTAGTCATAACACTGGTTTTAGCCCAAATACGCAGGATGCTTACCACATGCCCATTCCTGCCCAATCTCCTAGTCAACCTTCTTACTAGTCTGAGGGCTTAATGACATGGCGAGAGACATTCTATCATACTTTAATAGGCAAATGGAGGAGATCAAGAGGGAACAAGAGTATAAATAGCACTAGGAGGAAATAGCTTACCAAGCCTATCTACATGAGCAAGAATTGGAAGCACAAAGAGCATAGTATGAGTAGGAGATTGTAAGGATGAAGGGATATCAGTACCAACAAGAATGGGGATTTCAAGCAAGGCCATATGAAGAGTCTGACTTACAGCTGCAAAAGTTGAATCACCACTTGTCTATCTTCAACTGAAAGAGTAGCCACTTTGTGAAAACTTTGTTTCTGATCAGGAGTGGGAGACACAAAAAAGATAGTTTGAAGAGAATCTTGAGAGAGAGGTAGCTGCACAAACCAAGCTTTTGCTTGCTCAAGCCCAAGTAGCTCCTGTTGTTCCAGAACAACCTGCTCAAGAAGAGGTACATAAGTATAAATTTCCAATTTTTAGATAGAATGAACCTTTTAAATCTGCTAAAGTTGAAATCCTGAGTTTTAGGTAGAATGAAGTTCTTGATCCCTCAAGGCAGCCTAATAAATTTAAAGTACCCAGTTTCAGAAACCCTCACCCCTTGCAAGTTGAGGAGAATAATCATGCTCAGCCTAGTACAGTTGTAGATCAGCCACTTGAAGAGTCTCTTTTCCTCCAAGAAATCCAAGAAATCCCCCAAGTTTCCCAACCAGATGAATCTAATTGCCCTATCACTATCTGCCTTTATAAGGATGGATCTATTGTCTTACAAAAGGACTCATTCACCATGAAGGAAGCTAGGTGAGTAAATTTACTGGATATAGCTTTGGAGCAGTATCAGTTAGAGAAACAGAAGATCAAACCAGAAAAGACTCCTCTTGATGAACCTTCCAATGTTTGCATTAATAATCCTCCTTATTTTGTAAAAGACGATAATTTTTTTAAGAGAGTCATGTAGTGCAAGAGGTTGATTTGCATGAAAAGGTTGTTGTTGTTTGTGTAGGGCAAGTAGATTCAAATCTAATATTAAACCCTTTGAATTTTGAGTCGTTGAAAAAAAATTTGATGTTGTTCATAAGATGCATGAAAACAGGGTGTAGAAGTCACAAGGTGATGGCCTTCAATTACAAAGACTGAAAGCCCAAGTCTCATCCGAGAAGGCACTAGATCATGAAGAAGATCTAGTAACCTTGTTCAATTAGTTACGTGGTTTTGTTGAACCAGAAGAAGAGAACATGCCCATACCAGAGGTATCAGTTTCGTAGCAACATGAGGATCCTCAACCATCTAGTGAGCTGCTGATTGAAGCTGAGCAATTTGGTAAGGAGGTTTTGGATCATGTAGAGGAGCTTGAAAGAGAGCCTATCATGCAACTTACATAGCTGACTAAGAGCTGCCATGAGGTAAAAACTAGTCCCCTTTTATCAGAAAATCAAGAGGATTGTGATGAAATCACATTTTGGGATGACCTTTATAATTTTGTTACAAATTTAGATGACGTGACCAAGGTTTTAGTTAGTCTACTTGACGAGCTCCTGAACTTTGATGTTGGAGATGAAAATAGCATGTCTATGTCAAGTTTTGACCAACAAAGTGTTGCAGAATGTTTGGATCATACACTGATTCATGGACGGGTATGTGAAAGCAATCCTATTTTGATTGAACAGGATCTATTTCAATCTAAAATTGAGCTTTTCTACTCATGTTTGGATATTATGCTGATACCTATGGAGGAGAATAGTGTGGCTTAATAGGAGCAGCCAAGATAGTAGGCTGAAGAGAATGGTAAAAGCCATTCAGACAAAGGACTGGTTCACAAGCAATCACATCAGGACAGCTTGGTTGTGAAGGAACACAAGGTTGAAGTCATGTTTCAGCCACAACAAGTTGAAATTGAGAAGGCAACTGACAAGAATGAAATCAGTAATGAGAATTCAAGTTTCATCCTTGCAAGAGGATGCCCCATTCAAGATTTGGCAAATGAAGTGACCAACAAGTTTTAGAGTGTTTTCAATGCTCCTAGGAAAGAGACTGCAGTTGAGGAATAGCAGATAAAATTTGCCCATTCATGGTTGATCAGAGGCATGTCTAAATAGAGTCAAGAAATTTAAACCTTTGGTTATGTTTTTTAGGTTGCAGTACATCATTTTATAAGGCGTGTTCTTGTTTTTCACTCCTTATTGTTAGTTTGTGAGTATGAGAAGCATCCTCAGTTGGTGAGAAGAGGCAACTATTTCACCCAGATAGTGAATGGTTTTGTTTGACCAGCTTCCAGGGCTAGTTAGAGTAGGTTACAGTAGTGTTTGCAGTTAATAAGTGCTCATGCACATTTACTTTCAGTTTTTTGTTTCCCTAAGTGCTATTGCACAAGTTCTTTTGGCCATTAGGGCCTATTAGTTTACTTTCAGTTAAGTTTGTTTTTAGTTTTCTGTTACTATTTGGACTATTGGAAAGCTGAATTGCAGTGTTTTTCTGAGTTTGAGAAGGACAGAGTATGAATCAATGCCTAATGGATATTCAAGGCAATTGATCTAATGCTTAGCAGGAAAGCATATAGTAGAAGTCGCCAGAAATGTTACCATTTTTTACCATAGGTCAAAACTGGCTAAGTAGATGTGACCAATTCATTTTTTTTGAGTGAGGTTAACATTCTTCTGTTATGAGTTATTTGCATAGTTATTGTGTTTTAGTATTTATTGCAGTTTAGTTGTCAAAAGAAGAAAAGATTTCAGATCATTCATTGCATTGCAGAACATTCAAGAGAGGTAAGTATTTCATTCACCACAATGGTTATTCATTTACAAAGTTTAAATACATAAAAGAATGAGCATTGCATTGAAAGAAATAATAACATATCAAATGTCCCACACAAGTCATGGGTATAGCTAAACATATGCAGATATAAAGAAAATGCTATGCATCTAGTGATAAGAAAAGAGAGGTCATACCCATCATTGCCTTGGATGTTTCTTGATCTTTGAAGTTGTCTTCTATCCCTGCTCCTGATCTTCGACATAAACCTGCAAAAATGTGGGAGGGTCCCATTAGAGCTCTGGTTATGAAAATTCTATATCCTATTAGAAAAGGCATAATACTTTGATTATAGTGCATTGATCAAAGGAACATCATCCATATGCAGAAGGAACTGAGAAAGAAACAATCATGGGAAATCATTGTTTTATTCGAATCTATTTGTTTCATGTATAGATATAGGATAAGTCATGTAGCTGATTGAAGACATTCAACATGTGCTGTCAAGTGAGCTCCCCCAAGGGTTGAGCCCAGCATGTTGTTTCCCCTTAATTTCAGAAGGGATGAATGGAAAAGGAAAGAATCATTATTCATTTACATGACAAAATGAAGGAATAACAAGAGCAATCATATGTATCAGTTTCTGTTTCAGGACATAGTTATGATTATAGTTAAAGGAATGAAATGCAACAATAAAAATGAACTAGACTTTAAAAGGGATAGCATTTAATGCATATAACAGTTGATATCAGTACTTCAGCTGACATTGGAAAAATGACATTCACAGGTATTTCATTTTATATCTTTCATAGTGTGCATCAAACAAGTATGGAACAATAAGTACATTTCATCATTTGAATGTCAGAGGTTGCCAGTGGACATATCATGTAACATTGCATAATTGTTTGTTCACAAAGAAATATCAAAAGTAGATATCACATATGCATGATTTAAATGAATTGAAAGTGTAAGTGGACAGCCATCATAGAACAACATATGCTATCACTTTTCTTTTATGTTTGAACAAGGAGGTAGCTCATCAAGTACTTACCATTTCTGATTAAGATACAAGTTGATCATGAAAAGGTAAGTATCTACATATCTTGTGTTTATGTGTTATACAATGATCAAAATGTTCATCAAGTCCTATAGGTATGACTCATATTCATAGAAGATTGATCTAAGTTACATCAGATAATGAGATCAAGTGCTAATATCAAATGGTGTAATACTACAGTTGCATGTCTGTATATGCCAACAATATTTGGAATGCATGAGGGATGTTTATGGTAACAGCCATACATGAGTATAATGCACTGAGGAGTAGAGAAAGGTACATCTTCCCACTTCATGGTTTGTTCATACTATCAAATGTTGAGATCTATTTTGGAGCAGTAGGATGTGTGAAAATAAAAGCATAGTCATTGTGTAAAACATCTCAGGGTAAAGCCATAAAATCTCATAAAGAATGTCTGAAGAGTTCATTGAAGAACTGAAGGTATGCATGGACCTCTCTATGTAGCAAGAAAATGGAATGGTTGTTATCAAATACAAATGACAGTGAGCTACAGAGGAAGAAAGCATGATAGCTGATAAGATAGCTAATAGAACAACATTCAGAGATAAATGAGAGTGGCCGAGACCATCAAATATATAAAGGCCATCAAATATACAGAGGAGTCTTGATATATGTTTAACAAATGCATACACAACTGTGGCCTTATAAGAGAAATGAACACAGGAAGAGCACATAGTATAATGTATAAAGTTCAAAAGATGAGGGTTTTGAACCAAGAAATGAGGTATATTGCCCAGCTGCCAGCGAAGGGTAACCCTTTTAGGGTTTTAAAACATTGTTCAAGCCTCAATTGAAATTAAAAGTTTCTTTGAGCTGCTGAAACTTAGAGAGAATGTTTCAATGCATTCTTTTCATTATAAAATATCAACCCCTGTCGTTATCAACAAAGGTGAGCTTTGGTTTAAAAGAAATTAATTTTTTGACTAGCTCAAGATCACATTGAGGAAAATATAAGTGCTAATATGTTTGGCAGAATGCAAGTAGATAACCGCAGGTGACACAAGATACAGACGATAAGAGAAATGAATGTATCAGAAAATCTGTATATTATAGAATAAAGAGGGATTTCTTCAACTTCCAATTGACAGATGTGAGCTTCAGGATAGAATAAACCCTCATAAAGTGGTTGTGGCCACAGCCTCTAGGCATTCTACTCAATGAAACAATGGCCCTGTATTATGATAGAGAAGTTTTGTTTCACATAAAAGATCAATATAGATTCATTGCTTCTAAACTCATATAACAGTTCTACAAAGTGCAAGTAGAGGAGATGAAGATAAATGTATACATTGTTGCAGTTTCAAGTTGACCCATAAAAATGAAGATAAGTAAGAGAAATGGTATAGTTTTCATAGTTGAGAGCTTACCTCATAAATAGAAGTGAAGAACAACAAAAGCTAGGCCGTGGAGTTTGGGCATTGTGAAAGCTTTGGAAGCTCCAAACTCAGCAATAATGGCGGCCAAGTACAGAGAAGGGATTACAGTGGAAACAAATGCAAAAAACCATCAGAATGTGCACAGGCTGTGGCTCTGTGAGCCTTTTTATCTCAAAGAATTCAGAGCAAAATGGAAGAGATCAAAGTGTAAAGAGTGTATATACATTAGTAAACCTTTTATCTTCATTTGTATAGGAGATTCATGAAGTTCAAGCTCAGAAAATGCTAGAGATGCAGTGATTTTGTGCATGAAACCCTAGGGTTTTGATGTCAGCCACAACAGAGCCGAATCCTCAAAAAAGTGAAGTTGCGAATGAGCCCGATAAGATAGGGAATGTGATGTTTTATTATTAGGGTTTCATCGAGCCCTAATTGAGTGATGACATTTTTGTTACATTTAATTCTTTTTCATGGCATAAGATTAATAGCTTATGGTGTCATGTGCTCCATGGTGCTTAGGTTTCATGACTTAATAAGTATTGAGAAATGGTGAGCACTTATAGATTACATCTTTGAACAAAAATAACAAAAATATATAATAGTATATTGATGATTATCTGATGTCTATTACAATGCAGGGAATTGGCTTTTTAAAGCCTTGCTATTCTCATATATAACTTTTTATGGGAAAGTAACTTCCCAAAACCAACAAACTAATTATTTACTTATATTTATTTAACTAACAATGTAATACTGCTATTATGCCAACATTCCCCCCCTTATTACATTGTTCCTGCAATAGTACTAAGGTACCCCCCTCAATGCTAAAAAACTCAACAAAGCTGATTGCATAATATGAATACATATTTTGTAGAAGATCTTCCCGTAAAGAACAAATCCTTAACCAAGTGAGGCTCCATCATGCTATCTCATCTGCCCTAAGAAAGGCGTATCTTTGAGCTATGTTCTTGTGCTTTTTAATCCCAAGCTCTCAAATCATAGTCTTGAATTATTCAACAATGGACCCTAAGAGATACGATAGATCTCTGCCATGTTGTCTAGTGACTACGAAAGGGTATAATTCAAGATCATATACTCTTTGAAGCTTGCTGGACAACAATCCATATTGAGCTCAACACCAAACCCCAAACCTGTCTCCAAAACAAAATCTTCACAAAACATACATTCTTCAAATCTGTCAGCTCCGTCAGCATCAACAAAGAAAAAACAAAACAACCAAAACCAAAAATGCTTCTCATGCAAAGCATCATCTCAAAACAAGAAGCTAACTTGAGATGATGGAAAATCCTCCATCCTCCGATGCCGCCTACCTCCAATTTGACCTTGTTACACTTTATCTGTTCAATGTCACATTAATCTCTCCAATAACACCAAAAGTCCACGCATAAGTAAATATGATTAAAAAGTCCATTTTGAGGTATTGATAATCAATCAAAGTGAAATAAGATGACAAGAGCCCAGCCATAATCATATTTTGAACTCATAACCTTTTGTAATCACCACTCAAAAACTTTCGCCAATTTCACCAACTCACCTATTTACCATACTTGATTTTCCCAAATGTTGAATGCCTTTATTATTCCCAATCTTGCTTGTAACTCCTTCACTCACAAATTCATAAATTCTTATATCTCTAATGAAGATTCTTATTTAAACTTTGCATCTATAATGCAATACCTTTATTATGTTCCACTTTATAATTCCAATAACACCTTATTTCACAAAATACCTATCCACAACGGATTTAGTTTCCATCCAATCAACAATCAAATTAACAAAATAGCAGCAATGCTGAACAGGGAACTGCACCTTACAGGTTTGCCTTCTATAGTGAAAAAAGGGAGTGGCCCTACTGCTTATAAAACCAACACTGGAACTTACTAATTTCTGCAACAGTGCTAATTTTTACAACAACTTTCATATGCACCATCCACCCAATATGCAGCTACTGTTGGAAGCATTCAATATATGATTGCTATAAATATAACTCACAATGGCTACGCTTGTAATATCTCCTCTTGTCACTAGTAGTGCTCACACTAATGTCTCCTCAGTGCTTTCCTTTATCATTTTCAGTTCAAGTACTAGAATACCAAACAACTGACAAACATGCCGAAAATGCCTTCTAATTGCAAGTGCCTTCAAATTTTAACGTATGCCTGCCATTTTAGATTCTACTAGTTTCTTCTTATGGCAGACTGGCTTTGTAGAAAATCATGGCATTGGCAAATCAAAGAACATCAACACCTATGCGCTTCATGCTTCTCTCCAAAAAAAATGCCTCACAGTGGCAGATTATGGCAACTTACAGGTCGCAGATCAAAGATACGCATGACTTGATTTCTAACTACCTTCAAAACATTACAAGGTTACTTACTTTCCATGATGGCAAACCGATCTTTTCAACAGCCACACAGAAATCATTCTTGCTCTACAAATTTCAACGCTTATACAAATCAACTATACTATTCTCCATGACTAAAAAACTACTCTGATACCATATTGAGAAATGGTGAGCACTTACAGATTACATCCTTGGACAGAAATAACAAAAATATATAATAGTATATTGATGATTTTCTAATGTCTATTACAATGCAGGGAATTGGCTTTTTAAAGCCTTGTTATTCCCATATATAACTTCTTACGAGAAAGTAATTTCCCAGAACTAACCAACTAATTATTTACTTATATTTATTTAACTAACAATGTAATACTACTATTATGCCAACAATGAGGTCGATCATGGCTCCCTTGAAATATTCAATGCTTTTAAACACTTAAGTCACCTTGTAATATATCATATGCCATAGTCTTTGAAGATAGGGTGAACTTCATGCTTTAAGGATAGATGCAAACTTTCCATTTTGATGTGGGACAAACTACATGCTATGTCTGCTACATAGATTGCCAACTCATGTGAAGACAAGCCAACAGGGATTTTTTTTTTACAGATATCATATGATCCCCTGATATTATTTTTATGATTTTTGTTGAAAAATCAATCATTGTAACTGTGAATGGTGAAATTATAAGCCATGGAGATTTGTTTTGTTTTTGTAAATCGAATTGAATAGAAGATAAAATCAAATTGCCAAGCATTGTAAAGTTAGTTTTAAAGCAATCAATTATAAATTGCTTTTAAAACTTAACGATTTCTAGGCAGTTGGAGCTAATAAAACAAAAAAGATACTATTTTTGATTTGTTTTATTTAGAGACAGATAAAGACAAAATTCTGAGATCTCATGGGCAGAAGAAAGCAGATTTGTGGTGGGGACACATTAGAAAGTCTTTTGGCATTATGATTTGACAATTTGGACTCTTTTGAGGAGCTTTTATTTGTGCTTTCCTGAGTAGCTCAAAAATGGACTTAGAGTCTATTTTTAGGAGTTTTTTTTTAGCTTTCAAGGGAAAATAGATTTCACAACATATATCTCAGATATCCCTTTCTTTTCAACAGTTCCAGTTAGAGTTTTGTAGAGATCAGAGTGCAGAGATACCAGAGTCTTCCTCTCACATCGAAAGTGTTGTACTCATTTCATTGTACTCATTATTCCTTCAGATATAGAGTAGCAGTTTTCCTTCATTTTTGGCTCTCTTTTGTAGAACTAATTTGATATAACACTGTGATAAGCATTTATCCTCTGCTTTTTGTCTTAGTTTTGTGACAAGATATGCTATTTTCTTAATTCAAGTTGCATGCTATGTTTAATCAAACCTTCATGCAAAATATTTATGAATTGGGTAAAATAAGAAGTGTTGTGAAGATTAGTGCTTTATGGTCTAACTATGAGTAAGACCTGATTGTGCATGACCTAGATTACATTTTAGTTATTTATTTCAGCATATCCTCCTATCTGTTTTCCCTGGCAAGTCATTAGATTAGGAAAATCATAAGGAGAACCATCTCACTCTGGAGATTCCCTCTCACCATAGATCACCCACAATTTGGGAGGGTTTCCATGTTTCAGCAGGATAGTTAAGATTGACTTGGCTAGTGATGCAATCCTGATTGACAACACAACCAATTGTGCCTTATAATTTTCAACATTTCCTTTTGAACCAATCTTTTTCTTAAACACCCATTCACATCCAACAAGTTTCCAACCTTCAGGCAATGGTTCTAAGTCCCATGTATTATTTCTTTCAAGGGCTGCCATTTCTTCATCCATGGCTATTTTCTAGGACTGCATTATTCATACCCAAAGCCTCTTGCATAGATCTTGGTTCATCAATTTTAGTACTCAAAGCAAATATACATTTCCAATCATTAGGTGAATATCCATACCTTTCTGATGGTTGCCTATGCCTTTTAGACCTTTGAACAAGCCAAGGTGGATGCTCTTCCACTTCTTCCTTCTCTTTTTCCTCTTCTGAATATTTAGAGCTTGATGAGATCTCCTTGACTTCTTATCTATATTGGGGCCTCGATTTAACTTCATCAGGTGTAGAAGGAAGTTGAATCACATTCTTTTTCTGTTTAATTTCTTTATGCTGTTCTGGCTGAAAAGTAATAGGAGAAGATTTAGTCTCTCTAAAAATAACACTTCTTGAATAAATTACCCTATGTGCAACAGGGTCCCAAAGATTGGATCCTTTCACACCATAGCTATAGCTGATGAAGATACCTTTGACAACCTTAGAATATAACTTTGTTATCTTATCCTTAGTCACATGTGCATATGCCTCACAACAATAAACTCTCAAATATCTAAGTGAAGGATTTTTCCTTGATCCCGCCTCCATTGACGATTTATCAGCAAGCACTAATGTAGGAGATCGATTGATCATATAACAAGCAGTGGCAATAGCTTCAGCCCAAAACTTTTGTTCTAGACCAAATCCACTCAACATGCTCCTCACCTTCTCCATCAATGTTCTATTCATTCTCTCTGCAACTCCATTCTATTGAGGAGAATACGAAGTTGTCTTCTATCTTTTAATCTCACAATCTATACAAAACTTGTCAAAATCTACAGAACTGTACTCACTGCCATTGTTAGTCCTCAATTATTTGGTTTTCAATCTAGTTTGAGTTTCTACCATAGCCTTGAACTCCTTAAAATGACTGAAAACTTTAGATTTACTCTTTAAAAATTATGCCCATGTTATCTTACTAAAATCATCAATGAAAGTAACATAATAAACTAATTTACCAATAGAATCAACGTCAATAGAACAAAATACATCTAAATGGATTAGATCCAAGATACATGAAGAATTATGAGAAGACTGAATGTTGTTCAGTTTTCTATTAATACAGTGTTCACAGAATTAAAACTCTAGATTGAAATCATTTAACCCCTCAATAAGGTTTGATTATTTTTTAGGGCTTTTAAACCCTTCTATCCATTGTGGTCATGAAGTGACCGGCTAGAAACTTCCAAAAAAGAAGAGCGACCAGTTCACAGAGATATCAAAACTTCAACCAAAACCCTTGAATGATAGCACCCAAGCAATTTTCCATACACCCCACAATCCAGATTGGACAAACAAACTCAGAGGATGGAGAAAACTAAATACAACAAATTCATTCAACTTAAAGGTCTGAAACTATCTCCTCCTATCCTTTGATACCATATAAGTTCAACAAGAAATTATGGAGATGAGACACAAGCATAATGAACAATCCCCAATATTGTATTTAGACGATCTGAATTACAATGAGTACAAATCCTTCCATATATAGGCAAGAAAGAGGAAATCCACCTATGATGTGGATTGACAAGTGCCCCATGAAGTGGCACAAATGAGAAGATAAGTGTCCTATAGGTGTCAACCTTAGGATTGCTTGGAGTGTGCAAACCAACAACCTATTTGACCAAGTCATCAACCTTGATGCCATGTGTTGAGTGACCTTGAGGTGAGATGGAAAGTCTTCCAACCTCAAAAAAGTAACACATGAGGTTAACCAAATACCCTGGTAACCTCTAGAGGTCTAAAAAATTGCACATTCGGTTAGAAAAGATGTTGTCTATCCTCATCAACCTAAGTACACTTAAGTATAGTGAATAGATAAAGTATTCACTCTAACAGACATCATACAAGATAAAATGATGAAACTTAAGACTTGTAGGCATCTTGAACACTCTTTAATCAATAACGAATATTCCGTTACAATAAATTATAATGATTGAACAAATTGTAGCCATTAGAAACAAGAAGATTTCATCTATTGTTAGTAGATACGGGCACTTGCTGATAAGGAGGTCACAATAACTAATGCTTGCACCCATAAGAAGTTTGAAGAACATGTCGATAGGAGTAATTGACGAGTTTAGTACGGCGTGAGACAAAGACAACATCATTTAAAAAAGCTTCTTGGCATGAATTTCTTCTACAACGGGAGACAAAAGATAGCAACGTTTAAAAAGCTTCTTGGCGTGAATTTCTTCTACGACGTGAGACAAAAGATAGTAGCATTTAGAAGGCTTCCTGGCATGAATTTCTTCTATGGCGTGAGACAAAAGATAGCAATGTTTAAAAGGCTTCATGGCATGAATTTCTTCTACAGCTTGAGACAAAGACAACATGCACAAATTTCTTCCACGGTGTGAGACAAATTTTTTGAACTGAAAACGAATTTATCTTATTGAGTCTAAAAGCAACAGGAATCAGTCCACACTCTGTTATGGCTTTTCTCTTTCTATATTCTCCGTGATATTTGTGCATTCATTTCAATTTAGGGTTTAATAAGATATATATAATTAATATGTATTTCAATGTGCGTCTATAGTTATTCGTGTCTTAATTATTTGTAAAAGTTGACCGCCAATAGCCGTTGATTCTGGTTGTTGCATGTTTTCAATAACGATGTTGCAAGTATTTCAATTAGTTTTACTATCACAGTGTAATGTTGAGATGGATCATTGATACCAACAACTTTGGTGAACTTTGATCGTTACTCGTTCAGGTGCAAACTAACGGTGATAAACAATACCATTAACAATAGGAGGTTGTAGTGATTGAAAGGATCCATTAACCATAAAAGTAAACTTATCCATTGGTCAAAACCATGACATTTGAACAATTTTAGAATAGATTGCCAATAGTAGAGTTTGCAAATCAACAAACTGCCCATTTTTAGCCCTAGGAGGCTGTTTTGTTCAAATAATCATAACTTTCTCATTTTTCATTAGATTTTCATAATTTTGCAGGTATTGAAAAGGTAATTCAGAGAGCTACATAGTAGTGCAATCATTTCTTATAGATTCTAGCTTGATATAATCAATTGAAATTCAGCCTTTTTGCTTTGAAATATCAAACATTTTTCTTTTTTGTTGTGCATTTAACGTTTTGTGTTGATTTTTGCAGGGTTGTAATGTTTTGTGTGGGTTTTTGTAGGATTGTTTATCTTGTACTAACATTTTTATGCCTGTCCAAGAGAAAATTTTGCAAATTATTAATCCAAGCAGGGATCCATTGTGTGTTTGCAATTTTTAATTTAGAAACATTGGATTTGGTGCTCTAAAAAGAACAAGTGTTTGTTGTGTTTGGTGCACTTGCACATATGTGAGTGAGTCCACTGAAAGTGTGCCCATCTATATTTTCCTATTCCCTTGAATATGAGTCTTGGGTAATGGAAATAACACATTGTGTAGTCTTGAGTATCCTCTCCCCGCACTATATGTAGTCTTAGGTGATGAGAAATAACAACACCATGTTGTCTTCAGTACTTCTCTTGTGCTACGACCTTGGGTCCAAGAGAACATAGCATCATAGTATTGTTTTGAGTATGCTCTCTCCTTGCACTACATGTGATCTTGGGTGAAAAGAAAGAACAATACACAAGCTTTCCTTTTTATTTTAGTAGGTGGCTTACCTAGGAGTTCACCCCATGGTTTGACCACAAACACGTATCTCCAGCAGGCTATATAAAAGGGCAAAAATGAAAAGATGAGATCAATCCACTTGTGCCATAGTGGGTGTGCCTTGCAGTCCCCGGTGATTCTAGTTGCCGGTTAGAGATTTCAGTCTCTCATCACTACTATGTCGTGGTGTTCTTAACAGTTCCTCCACTACGAACCATTATTTTTAGAAGCCTAAGATCTATTTGCCATTTATTATGGTGGTGCAAGGAATACGAATAGTACCCTAAAGTTACTTACCATGTATGGTTCTTGGTTGAGGTGATACGGTTCCTTGTTTGTACCCATCCTTTCAAGGTGAGAGATGTGAAGGTGGTCCAGGACCTTGGCATACTCTAGTTACCCACTCCATTTACTCATATCTAAAATCACCAAAAGGTGAGGTAAGCCCACTATAATAGACAACCCTATACTACTAGCTAGGTTGTGCTTATCTAAATTGTTTATGAACCAAGGCAGGACAAGTTTTGTGGAAGAAAACTTGAAAAATACCACATTTCCATAAAATCAAAGAGTCAAATCAGCTAAAAATCTATATGCAAAGTGTTTGTTGTATTTTCTAATCACCTCTACAACTAGGTTGTTCAAACCAGATTAACATTTTTAGCCTAATTAAACTAAAATCTTCAGTCCTAGACACATTTGGTATCAATTGTTGATCACTACAACAAAAATCCTTCATCTTGTCTCCTATATCATTAGCATGGTCTTCAAAATTAGGATCCTATCATCCTTTCATGTTACATCTCAAGTGGGACCTTGTCATTTTGAATCCTACAAAGCTCTTTCAATTGGTCATTCATCCAAATCCATCCACTCCAAAAATCTCTTTCTGCCATTGGACTCCCATTATCCTACATCGACATCCAAATCTTCAAGAGACTGAGACCTTTTTCCAATCAATCCTATATTGATCCATTTTCTTAAGAGTCCCTGACCATTCTTAAGTTAGTGTATCCTTGTCATCTTATCTTCCCTACTCAATAAGCCCTAACTTCCCTTGAGTAGAGGTAGCATCCTTCTCTCTTTTCTGCCTTAGGCATATCATAACCTTGAGTATTTTAAATGAGTCTTTTTATCCATATCCAATCCTAAGGTCCATCTAGTCTCTTTGAGTAATCATTTTGGCTCTATTTTATCCTAAATCAAGCAATCGGTATCCCTATATCAATCTAATCCATATCATTTACCATGCATCTTTTGGAGTCCTTCATATCATCCATATCTATCCATCTTGATCCTCAATCAATCGATCAAATCATAAAATCCAATCCATTTCCCACCTAATTTATTTATTGCTATCTTATTCATATTCTTATCCTTGAACCAAGTCCAATCCTTATTCCTCAAAATGCTTGTGATCATCAACAAATCTATGTTAAATCCAAAATCCAAAATCATAATCTGAGGCGGTCCAAAATTCGCTCCTAATGATCATGAGAACCTTGTAGATCATGACACATATTTTGTACTCATGAACCATATATCTCCCAATATTTTTTTCCACAAACATCACTATCACCCCAAGAATATGATGAAATACAAGATCTTAAACATATCTATGATGGTTTTAATCCTACCACTAAGGGAAAGTTTAGAGATAGTTTTCGTCATATTTTCTTAGCACATCTCATCATTGGAGATTCTTATGATTATGTCACCTAAACATCACCATCTTATATTCCATCCCCATCAACTTCATACAAACTTTCATCCCTCATGACCCTAGAAAATCTAGAATAAAGGGATGTGATTGAAACTTTACATGAGGAACAGCAACAAGCTATCTTCAAACAACGAGAACAATAGGAACATATTAAAAAAATAAAACATGCATATGAGCAATTGAGTCCACTCGATCAAGCTCTACTTTGAGAGGAATATAGATATCACCCTATAGCATTGTTCATCTTTGAAGATTCACAAGATCATTCTTATAATCCTACCACATCAACACCCCAACCCTGTGAGTCATCCCCATCCAGCTCATATAAATCTTCATCACAACCAATCTACCACTCATATCAACCCAACTCATCCATACCCCAATCCTATTCAACAATAAATTTACCTCAAACCTCACAAGTTCAAATTCCTACTCATGCTTCATCTTCACACATACTAAATCCCATCACCTCACATCTTCAACAATGAATCCAACAAAAACAAGCCCTCATTCAACAACAACAAATCTTAGCCCAAAAACTACAACTATAACCTTCATTTAACACATCATCCACCATACCTTTATCCACACAATAGCAACAAATTCCATCTAATCCCAGTCCTAATCCATTGGTCCACCAACCTTCTAGTTCATCAATTCTTTCATTACCTTCACCACCATGTTCCTCCAATCCTCCACCAAGATCCCACTCTCAATGGGATGTAAAAATTCAATAAATAGAACATGAATATGATAAATGGCCTCCTCTTGTCCAAGCATGCATTCAAAAAGAGTATGGTCATCTCCTTGTAGCACGTTTTCCCTCCTATCATCCTACCACATCAACATCCCAATCCCATGAGTCAAGCCCATCATCATGCCAACCTAGTCCCTCCACATCAACTAATCTCATGAATATTCCTCAATATCCATCTCAAAATCCTCCCCAACATGAGCATACTAGTACTAGTCACTCCTTGAACCAAGATCAAGAATCCTTAAGCCATCTTAATGCTACCCTTAACATGGGAGATACCACCTCAAGTTTGGAATCATACACCAATCCATCTACTAATCCTCCTCATTCATCCATCCCTATGGAGCCTCCATCATATAATCCTTCCAACCTTCCAAATCCTAATCCATTGAGCCAATCCCCAACACACTTAAAGTCTAAACCATCAAATCTTCCACCTAAGTCCAACCCTATTATCCATCCACCTAAGACCAATCGAAGTCTTGATCCTATCATATCCAATCCTATCATCCTTGCACCCAATCCAAATTTGAATGCTATGATACCCAATCCTTTTGTCCATCCACTCGATCCTAATCTTACACATTCCACCCTCATTATCCATCCATTATATTGTGCATCCACCCATATACTAATGAAGGATGTAATCCATTGGATACTAGCAAGGAAATCACTATCCTCATGCCATCAAATCCCTATCCTTGAAACTATCCAAGAACCTGCAAATTTCATGCCTATTTCTCCAATCCCATCTTATAGTCCATGAACTATCAAGTCTCTTGGAGATCCACCTACCATAAGCCCAATTCATTCCCCACTATACATTGAACCTATCCAAGAAACCTCCATTCCTATCCAAACTCAAGATTTATGTCAAGAGTAAAATCTAAAGCAAGATCAAACATGTAGTCATCCAAATCAAGATCAAGTTAATCAAGATACTCAAGCTCAAATTATCTCATTTATCCAAGAACAAACTAGCCAAGCCACTCCCATTGATGATCATGATCCTAGCTATTATTTAGAAAACCAAAATGATCCTCTTCTTGAACTTTATGATATCCATGATCCCAAAAGCCAAGTTGACCCTCTCCTTGAACTTTATGATATTTATGATCATCAAAGCCAAACTAATCCTATCACATATCCAACTAGCTTGAATATCCAACTACAACATCCAAATCCTATGATGAGACACTTAGTCCCCAAGACAACATAAACAATCAAACAAATCACTTGGATCATATCATAATGGATCCCAATAAGCATAGTTGTAGCCAAGATCCTATTCATAGCAAGCATGAAGAAACAGTAGTCATAATCAATACCATTGAGCATTTAGATGATCAAGGAATGATAATCATAGACAATGATCATGAAACTACAAGTGTATACAATGAGAAAGATACATCGAGTCTATATGATGAGCCAGTACATGAATATGATCTAATAGGATCTACTATCTTTATCAAGACAAATTTACTCATAGAAGAGACAATAGAAGATTTTGACTACTCTCAGCAAAATACTGAGGAGTTATCATCATGTTTCAAAAATGACATATCCTATTGTGAACAAGATATGTCAAAGCATGGATTATTATGAAAAATGATTGGGCCTTTTTGAACAAGGAATCCTAGAACCTTTCCCAATCTACATCAAACATAGTTGAAGTATTGGTACATAGTTATCTCATAAATCTAATGATGTTAGTGATACTTGCAAGATTGCTAAGGAAACCTTATCCAATGATAGCATCGAGATAAGGACCATTTGTAGCCATTGCACTAAGTTTGCTATCAATAATCTTGACAATCCTTCCACATCCACTTCCACTTCCACCATCACTTGTCTTCCACCTCTTCCACCAATAAATCAAGACCAATACAATCATAGAGCATACAAAGAAAAAGATTCAAATCAAGGAAAGCATATCAAAGCAATATGGGTCCAAAAACAAAATGAACAAATAAAGTAAATTTTCCAAATACCGTGAGCTAAAAGCTATCAAAATCAAATCACACGCCATGAATATAATAGGTGTCCACCTCCTTATGATCTATATAAGAGCATTGGTCTTGATCACCATCCTAGTTCCACATATACACATCATAATGCTAAAAAAAATTTTCACAATCCACCAGGTCATGTTTGGCGAGTCAAAAATATGTCAAACCTATCTACATCACTAATGTGTTCATCCAAGTCAACTATATCTCAATCACCTAATACCACATCTAATATCCCCCACACACATCTGCAATCACATCTAAAACCCAAGAAATCCAATTACCAAATCCATCTTGTTGTGGCAGCAACACTTCATTATAAGGTCTATGATGGTTCCCTATCGAAATGTAATTATTTGGACAAGGCTAACTTACTTATCGACGAAGGTCACACAAACATCAAAAGATTGTACACAAGTGGTTTAATCCTCACAAAGCAGTTACTTCAAGCAAGACCTTATTGGCATGTTATGATAGTTCCATCTACATTGACAATCTCAAGCAAACAGGGGCACATGCAGACCTTTTGAGTATCATTTATTAGTATTATCCAATCAGTATAGCACAAATAAAAAAACCAAAAAAAGTAAAAAAAAACAAAAAATAATTTTTTTTTAAAAAAAAACCAAAAAAAAACAAAAATATTAAAGAGAAATCATTGTCCAATGGTGAAAACCATTTCCATGGTGCCTTGGGTAAGTCCCATTATGAAAACCCATTTGTGGGCATCACGTGCAAGTTAATAATTGATGAAAATTGTACTTGTGGGTAGGTCATCTCATCTATCCCATACCAACATATTCTTTACCCATCAGTATAACCCATCATATCCATGTAACCTGGTTATCATTCCCCTTTCATCCTCCCTCTTGAACTTGGACCTTGATATTAACATTCATCTTGATAAGGATTGAGGCATGATTTTGATACATGCATTGATAAACACTTGACATAACTAATCCTTTTGCAATATGTCTTCCAGTCGCCTTGTTATGTCCTGTGCCATTTACCATATCCTTTTGTCCAATATACTAAATGACATTTGTAGAATAGGGGCATGTTATTCATTGGCAATATAGTCTTTGGAGGTTACATCCTACATTCTTCCTACACATTTCCTATCTATTTCCTATCACTACTCCCTTCATCCATCTATATATCCTTAAACCCCCTTTCATTCATTATTTCTTCGATCATCCATCTAATCCAATTCATTCATTAACCTAAATTGCCCAACTTTCCCATCCTTGTTTCTAGACTTGTTGCTCCCTTGTCACAAATTATCATTTGGTGACCACAATCCAATCCTAATCCACTATTATCCATTGCAATCCCATTAAAAGTAATACAATTCATTATCAATCCAAAGAAATTCAAGCAAAACCTTATCCCAAGCATTCCCATTGAAAGCAATACAATGCATTGTCAATCAAAAGAAATTCATGAAAAGCCTTATCCCTGTAAATCTTGCCAAGCAATTTATCATATTACCCAAAAGCACTCCATCAATCTTGTTCCTAGACTTGCAACAAATCTCAATCATCTTAATCCAATCAATCCAATCATCATCATCGGGATATATCATTCCCAATCCTCATGTTGTTCTTGGGATAAAGCATTCCCACATCAGCAATGCTATCATCATCATCATCATCAATCCAATCATTGATTAGCTTGACTAGGGGCAATATAGTGTTTATCTTTGTATTTTGTATGAATACTAACTTGTCTTGCTTGTGTGTGTTCTATCATTGTTGTCTTGCATCTGTATCAGTCCTTGCAACATACCTGCCACTTTGTCATCATGGTATTTCATATCATGGTGGCTTAGGCATATGTTTTCTAGTGACTTTCAGTCTTTTATGCATTTGACATATCGTCACCCTAGTCTTTATACCTTGGTGTGTAATGTCCAATGCTATATCAAACATTAAGTTGCTCAAAATGAATCAACATAACTTTACCTCCTTCCCTTCATTTCCTCTTTCAAGAGCCTATCCATCTCCTTTGTCCCTACATATCTTCTTGAGGAGGCATCATCTATTAATCCTTCATTGTTATAAGCCCCATCCAATCCAACCATTCTACCCAATCTTTGGTAAATTCCAATAACACCACAAATATCTAGAGTTGTTTTCCAAGGATGGTGGAATTATCCAAAGATATTCGAATCTTTCAAGAATGTTGGAATTAATCATAAAAGGGGATATGACAATAGAAAAAAGATCATATAATAAGTTGACTGAGTGTCTATGAAGAGAGAAATACATTAAGTTAGATTGTATGATATAGTACATGATCTATTCTAATTCATGGGTTATGCATAGAACTTGTAATACAACTCTTAACAAATAAATAAATGTTGTTCTTTTCTCTATGGATTTATTTTTCATATTGCAAGATCGTACCCTACACTAGCAGGGTACCATGTGCAAAGGGTACATCAGCACCTATAGGGCACGACATGTCATAGGCCCCCCACAATATCCACTGGGGTCTAAAAATCACTGGTGGTCTATAAAAAACCACAATATTTAATAAACATTTAATAAGAATTAGTGATAAATAATGAGGGTTACATTATCCATAGTGAATGATTGTTGAAGGCCTAATGGTATCACTAAATTATTTCTCTTTCATTATATTATCAAAGTCCCTTAGGACCATCATCTTAGGTTTAACAAAATCTAAAGTGAAAAAGGGTTTCCCTCTCTTAGCTATTGGATGCCATATTCTAATCATAATTTCTAGTTAATTATGTAAGGTTGATATTCATCAAGTATAGGTTTTGAGTTTTATTTCTAGGATTTGTGGAGCTATATATTTTAGAGAAAAAACTATCATAAAAAAATGATCACTCAATATTAATCTCAGGATTGGTCTTATCACTAAAAGGATGATCTAGATGTAGCCTTTGTTAAAACTATAATAAGATATATTGTGTATTTTATTTTATATGATTAGATCACATATGTTGGAGGGTTAAATCTAACTATTAGATCATAGATATTTAGTGACAACTCAATTCCATGTGGCAGTGTATTAGGACCAAGTTCTTATTTTTGAATGTGTATCTTGGTGACATTGTTAATGGGACCCATTTGTTTAAATATGTAACTACTTAGTCCTTTATGATGGGCTTTACTTCTTCCAACATGGACTTGATGGTGAATAATCTCTTGCAACATGTCACCTTTTGTATGATGTAAAGGGACCTCCATGTTGTTGTAGGGGTGGAGAAGAATTAACATCAAGTAAAGGCATTGATTGATCCAAGGTGGATGTCCTTTTGTGCAATTTTTGTCCTTCCAACATGTGTGTGCCTACCATGCCTAAGACCTCATACTGATGTGATATTTTGAGGGGATATGTCCACACCATTGTGGTTATAGGAAATATATATAGAGAAAGTTTAGATGTCAATGGCTATTGGTGGATTGGATATAGATTAGTGAGCTAAATATTTGGAAGGCAATTTGAGTTAACTATCTTGTAATAGTCTTATGGGATATGTAATGTTCTATGTTGAATCAGATTCCATCTTGTAAATGTATTGTGTACTTATTTTGAAGGAGTATCTATCCATACATATAGTTTTTTAAATCTATGTTCATGTCTCCATGTGTTTTGGATGAGTTTTTGGGAAGCATGCTTGCTCCTCTAATTACATTTTTCAGTGAGTATTTAAACTATGGTAACTTGATAAGGGATTATTTTATGGTAATTTATTTGTATCACGTCATAAGGACTTAAAATTGGCATAGTTTCTTTGATATCATTGAGATCTTCTAGTTATCCTTTTTATTAACAATTGTAGCTCAAACATGATTAACAACCTTCACTATTGATTTACTAGTTTTAAAGGAGAACTTAATAGTTACTCAATTAAAGTTTCCCCTATGTGGTCTATCATGTATCAAGTTGTGTTCAACATAATGATTTCTAAATCTTGTGTCAAGAAAATAAATATAAAACATGATATAAAAATATATGTATTTGTTATCTAGAAAAGTATAGTTTCTTTAAATTTATGAGATGGGACTTTTGGTGTTACAAATTATACCTCATAACTCTAGAGAATGGAAATAAAATCTATACCAAGGAACATCATGGGTAAATTCATATTGAAAGGGAAAGACTCATGATCAAGCGACATGCAGTTGCGAACGAATTGACAAGAGCATGTAACTCTTCTACACTTCTGGCTTTGTAGGGTCAATGAGTGTATCTTCATGAAAATATTTATAAGATAATCAGAGGGAAATGAAAAATAGAATAGTTCACATAGCTTAGCCACACCCTTTGTATAAATATATCCCAAACATTTGTCTCAAAATACCCTTTATACTAGTTTTCTAGTCTTGCAGACCTAAAGATCACTTTATAGTAGGTTGGGTTACACATACAACTAAAGATGAAAAAATGATTCATATCCCCTTATGTTTTCTCTACTTCATTTAAAACATAGAATCCAAACATGAATAATTCTTTGAATTTAGATAACACATGCAAGTTCCCTTATTGGCAAAGGTAAGCATCAATGAGTTATCCAAACTAGTAGAACCTAACCTACCCTAATCCACCAAGGAACAAAATAAGTATACTTTTAATAATCAAATTGATCATTTTAATAAATTATAATCAATTCCTTAGTCCATTCGATCAAGAGTCAAGGTTTAAAGAAATATCTAAACACTCTTACAAATTTAAAACAAAGTACTTGTAGTACACCTAAAATCCCATCATTCTAGGTACAATTTCATTTATATACAATAAAAATACTCAAAAGACATCACACAACTATATCTACTTTAACAATCCATAACTAATAAGTATAATCCCATATGTTATTCTAAAATAATTCTTTGATGAATTTGAAGAAATTTTTGATCTATTATAATAGTCAACTATACAAAAATGGCAATATATTAGGAATTGTAACCCCATAGACATATAGTATTCCCTTAAAATCTTAGACAACTATGTAGACATATAGATCATGAACAATATTTCAGCTAGACAAAATCTTCTCTAAATTTACAAAATAATAAATGAAATAGATACTTTAGACTTGATTTACAACACTTTATTCCAAAGATTACACTAACTAGATGACAACTATATAGATTTGGCCTAAATTCTAAATACTACAAGCAATCTAAAATTTGGAAAATATATTTTCTCCTAAAAGAAATGTTTATATAACTAGTCAATCATCCATAGGTAAACTATGCATTTGACACTTGTAATTTGCAACATTACATAAAGTATGGTAACATGAAGTGTATTAGATAGTTGAGGTATGAGTATTTTCTAGTTTTCATTCATGTGTGAAGTATGGTTTTTGATTGAACTACATCGTTAAGGATAATAGTTGATATATATTTGGTCACATACATTAGTTTTTTCCTACTTTGAAGAGGTTTTTAGTCTTACATATGGTAAACCAACACATTGAAGCTTAGTAACAATAATTGAAGTTCTCTTGTGCATACAATATGGTTTTTTCTTGAGATAAGTTATGTTTATTCATTTGTCTTTAATGATCCTATATTAAAACCTTAGGAAATATTCCCCTTGGCCTAGCAAATCCAAAAGCAGGAGAAGCTACTCTTTCTCATGGATTGGTCCAAAGTTGTCCTTGTCTGATCAATAAGTTCCAAGTATGATTACTTAGGCTAAATTTTATAGTGGCTAAAGGTATGGCTTATATTTAGGGTTTGAGGAGCCAATAGTTGTGAGAGACAAAAAAATGGCACTATTGTTGGGGATGCATTGAGGTTGTCATTATCTAATTGTGCCAATTTATAATTTTAAGGTTTAAGGCTTATAGTTTATAGTTATATTTTAGTTTTAGGGTTTATAGTTCATAGTATTAGGCTTATTGTTCATAGTTTTAGGGTTTATAGTTTATAATTTTAGGGTTTATAGTTAATTTTAGCGCTTTAGGGTTTATAGTTAAATTTAACGATTTAGGGTTCATTATATTTTTAAAAACCATAAACCAAAAATCTTAAATTTGTAAATAGTCAGTCTTACATTTAAATTTTTGTATACCCCACCTAGTACACAATTCTTATTAACATTTCCCCTCTTTTTACCACATATGTTGGATACCTATTTATAAATGACATTTTGTACACCTATTTATATATACTTCTCATACATGAAACTAAACATTTCATTTCTACCAATATCACATCGATCTTTAAATCAAAAGTCTTAAATAAACTTCTATAGGAGATTATACAAAAATATCTAAAAAATATTTTTTATATTATAATAATTTGACATTGATCCCTAGAATGGAATATACATAATTAAAAAAAACTATTTGATGTGAATACATGGTCATGTTTGACTTCCTTTGCATGTTCATATTGAGAAAAAAATCAATAGTTGTGCAAAGAGTAAACCACAAGAAACCGGAAATATAATTGTTCATCCATATTATATCTAGCCATTAAAATTAAAATAATTATCTTTAGTGTTATTATGTTGCAATAATTTAATTAAGGTCTCTATTAACTTCTAAAAAATTAGAATACTGAAGAAAAGTAAAGATTAATTTTCTTATCAATGCCAAGTGAAACTTGAATTTGATGTATTGGGCCCTCAAGTGTTGGATGCCTACTAGGAGAGTCATTTCCCATTTATCTTATACATTATCCTATAATATGCATATAGATTAAATCCTTGTTTTTGAATCAAGCATGTATCTTTTGTATGGTGTACAAACATGTTCATCATTTCATGCACATATGACTAAACAAATCTATATGGAATCACCTATATAAATAGCACAGCAATTCCTCTTCTTGGCCTTATGAAAGATAAAAGTTAAGAGAGATAAGTGTTTTTTTGCCTAACTTTCTATCCCTTAGACATAACACCCCAATGCATTCCACACTCTTTGCCCAATACCTAAAAAAAATTATTAATAGAATTACCCTCTCTACTTAACTGTGAACTCTATTATCTAATACTTTATACACTCACTAATGATATATTTAGCTAATTTCTTTATTATTAATATTTCATTATACACTCACATATTAGGAAGAACAAAATATCTATCAACAAAACTAAAGTGAATAAACCCTCTGCCAAGAAAAAATCATTCCACACAATTCTTACCTAATTCTTACCTATATTGTAATTGAATTCAACTCTTTAAATTTGTACATTGTGCTGCTTTACATACTGAACTTATACACAATGCAACAACAATTACAATCTAAAATTCCATGCTTCTAATAGAGCTCCGATAATCACTTTCAAAATGATCTTATTAAATTGAGAAGACATTGTCCAATGGATAAAGAATTCAATTCAAATTAGTTTTTATAATCATTAACCCATTTTTGGATGATTATTTTTGGATGATCTAAATAAAATTACAAATATCCAAATGTAAGTAAATATCCATGTATTTAAAACTTACAAATGTAAGTAACTATCCATATATACAATTAAATTATATCCATATACTAAAAACTTACAAATGTAAGTAACTATCCATATGTATAATTAAATTATATCCATATATTAAAAATTTAGAAATGTAACTATCCATATGTGCAAGTAAATATCTAAATAAATATTTAATAAACATTTAATAAGAATTAGTGATAAATAATGAGGGTTACATTATCCATAGGGAATGATTGTTGAAGGCCTAATGGTATCACTAAATTATCTCTCTTTCATTATATTATCAAAGTCCCTTAGGACCATCATCTTAGGTTTAACAAAATCTAAAGTGAAAAAGGGTTTCCCTCTCTTAGCTATTGGACTATTATTTGTCATATTCTAATCATAATTTCTAGTTAATCATGCAAGGTTGATATTCATCAAGCATAGGTTTTGATTTTTATTTCTAGGATTTGTGGAGCTATATATTTTAGAGACAAAATTATCATAAAAAAATGATCACTCAATATTAATCTCAAGATTGTTCTTATTACTAAAAGGATGATCTAGATGTAACCTTTGTTAAAACTATAATCAGATATTTTGTGTCTTTTATTTTATATGATTAGATCACATATGTTGGAGGGTTAAATCTAACTATTAGATCATAGATATTTAGTGACAACTCAATTCCATGTGGCAGTGTATTAGGACCAAGTTCTTATTTTTGAATGTGTATCTTGGTGACATTGTTAATGGGACCCATTTGTATAAATATGGAACTACTTAGTCCTTTATGATGGGCTTTACTTCTTCCAACATGGACTTTATGATGAATAATCTTTTGCAACATATCACCTTTTGTATGATGTAAAGGGACCTCCATGTTGTTGTAGGGGTGAAGAAGAATTAACATCAAGTAAAGGCATTGATTGATCCAAGGTGGATGCTCTTTTGTGCAATTTCTGTCCTTCCAACATGTGTGTGCCTACCATGCCTAAGACCTCATACTGATGTGATATTTTGAGGGGATATATCTGCACCATTGTGGTCATAGGAAATATATTAGGTGTTATATATAGAGATAAAGTTTAGATGTAAATGGTTGTTGGTGAATTAGACATAGATTAGTGAGCTAAATATTTGTAAGGTAATTTGAGTTAACTATCTTGTAATATTCTTAAGGGATATGTAATGTTCCGTGTTGAATTGGATTCCATCTTGTAAATGTATTTTGTACTTAGTTTGAAGGAGTATCTATCCATACATATAGTTTTTTAAATCTATGTTCATGTCTCCATGTGTTTTGGATGAGTTTTTGGGAAGGATGCTTGTTCCTCTAATTACATTTTTTATTGAGTATTTAAACTATGGTAACTTGATAAGGGATTATTTTATGGTAATTTATTTGTATCACTTCATAAGGACTTAAAATTGGTACATTTGCTTTGATATCATTGATATCTTCTAGTTATCCTGTTTATTAACAATTGTAGCTCAAACATCATTAACCTTTGCTATTGATTTACTAGTTTTAAAGGAGAACTTAATATTCACTCAATTAAAGTTTCCCCTAGATGTAGTCTATCATGTATCTTGTGTTCAACATAATGATTTCTAAATCATGTGTCAAGAAAATAAATATAAAACATAATATAAAAATATATGTATTTGTTATCTAGAAAAGTATAATACCTCACAACTCTAGAGAATGGAAACAAAATCTATACCAAGGAACATCATGGATAAATTCATACTAAAAGAGAAAGACTCATGATCAAGCTGCATGCAATTGTGAATGAATTGACAAGAGCACGCAACTCTTCTACACTTCTGGCTTTGTAGGGTCAATGATTGTATCTTCATGTAAATATTTATAGGATAATTAGAGGGAAATGAAAAATAGAATAGTTCGCTTACCCACACCCTTTGTATAAATATATCTCAAACATTTGTCTCAAAATACCCTTTATACTAGCTTTCTAGTCTTGCAGACCTAAATATCACTTTATAGTAGGTTGGGTTACACATACAACTAAAGATAAAAAAATGATTCATATCCACATAGATTAATCCCCTTATGTTTTCTCTACTTCATGTAAAACTTGGAATCCAAACATGAATAACTCTTTGAATTTAGATAACACATGCAAGTTCCCTTAAGATTTGGCAAAGGTAAGCATCAATGAGTTATCCAAACTAGTAGAACCTAACCTACCCTAATCTACCAAGGAGCAAAATAAGGATACTTTTAATAATCAAATTGATCATTTTAGTAAATTATAATCAATTCCTTAGTCCATTTGATGAAGAGTCAAGGTTTAAAGAAATATCTAAACACTCTTACAAATTTAAAACAAAGTACTTGTAGTACACCTAAAATCCCATCATTCTAGGTACAATTTCATTTATAAAATAAAAATACTCAAAAAACATCACACAACTATATCTACTTTAACAATCCATAACTAATCAGTATAATCCCATATGTTTTTCTAAAATAATTCTTTGATGACATTGAAGAAATTTTACATCTATTATAATAGTCATCTATACAAAAATGACAATATATTAGCAATTGTAACCCCATAGACATATATTATTCCCTTAAAATCTTAGACAACTATGTAGACATATAGATCGTGAAGAATATTTCAACTAGACAAAATCTTCTCTAAATTTACAAAATAATAAATGAAATAGAGAATTTAGACTTGATTTACAACACTTTATTCCAAAGATTACACTAACTAGATGACAACTATATAGATTTGGCCTAAATTCTAAATACTACAAGCAATCTAAAATTTGGTAAATATATTTTCTCTGAAAAGAAACATTTATATAACTAGTCAATCATCCCTAGGTAAACTATGCATTTGACACTTGTAATTTGTAGCATTACATAAAGCATGGTAACATGAAGTGGGTTAGATGGTTGAGGTATGAGTATTTTCTAGTTTTCATTCATGTGTGAAGTATGGTTTTTGACTGAACTACATCATTAGGGATAATAGCTGATATATATTTGGTCACATACATTAGTATTTTCCTACTTTGAATAGGATATCAGTCTTGCATATGGTAAACCAACACATTGAAGCTTAGTTACAATGATTGAAGTTCTCTTGTGCATATAATATGGTTTTTTCTTGAGATAAGTTATGTTTATTCATTTCTCTATAATGGTCCTATATTAAAACCTTAGGAAATATTCCCCTTGGCCTAGCAAATCCAAAAGAAGGAGAAGCTACTCTTTCTCATGAATTGGTCCAAAGTTGTCCTTGCCTAATCATAAGTTCCAAGTATGATTTCTTAGGCTAAATTTTATAGTGGCTAAAGGTATGGCTTATATTTAGGGTTTAAGGAGCCAATAGTTGTGAGAGACGAAAAATGGCACTATTGTTGGGGATGCATTAAGGGTTTTCATTATCTAAGTGTCCCAGTTTATAGTTTTAAGGTTTAAGGTTCATAGTTTATAGTTATATTTTAGTTTTAGGGTTTATAGTTCATAGTTTTAGGGTTAATAATTCATAATTTTAGGGTTTATAGTTAAGTTTATAACTTTAGGGTTTATAGTTAAATTTAACGATTTAGGGTTCATTGTATTTTTAAAAACCATAAACCCAAAATCTTAAATTTGTAAATATCCAGTCTTACATTTTAAATTTTTGTATACCCCACCTAGTACACAATTCTTAATAACATTTCCCCTCTTTTTACCACATATGTTGGGTACCTATTTTTAAATGACATTTCGTACACCTATTTATTTATACTTCTCATACATTAAACCAAACATTTCATTTCCACCAATATCACATCGAGCTTTAAATCAAAAGTCTTAAATAAACTTCTATAGGAGATTATACAAAAATATATTTAAAATATTATTTATAGTATAATAATTTGACATTGTCGAGTGGGTGTGGTCTAGTGGTTAAGACCACTTGGTCATTATTGTGTAGACCAACGTTCAAATCTCCCCAAAGACATCTTGGCTTCTAAATAGTTGCGACTCTATGTAGGTGACTCTTGGCACTTCATGGTCCTTAAGTGGAGTGTGTTCAAATTTTGATGTACTCTAGTCTCCACAGCTTGACAGGTCATGGTAGCAGTGGTGTACAATGACAAATCCACTGGTGGCGATCCGCGCCACAAGAGACATGATTACAGTGGTGGCAGAATTAGTAGGGCCACACTGTTGGTGATCTGCGCTACGGTGACGGTGGTGGTTCAATAGGGGAGGAGGTCCCCCTTGTGCCCTCCGCTGGGGTGGGCCAGCCTAAAAATCCCTCACTTATCGAACAAAAAAATAATAATTTGACATTAATCCCTAGAATGGAATATATAATTAAAAATAATTGTTTGATGTGAATACATGGTCATGTTTGACTTCCTTTGCATGCTTATATTGAGAAAAAAATCAATAGTTGTGCAAATAGTAAACCACAAGAAACCGGAAATATAATTGTTCATCCATATGATATCTAGCTGTTAAAATTAAAAGAATTATCTTTAGTGTTATTATGTTGCAATAATTTAATTAACGTCTCTATTAACTTCTAAAAAATTAAAATACTTAAGAAAAGTAAAGATTAATTTTCTTATCAATGCCAAGTGAAACTTGAATTTGATGCATTGGACCCTCAAGTTTTGGATGCCTACTAGGAGAGTCATCTCCTATTTATCTTATACATTATCCTACAATGTGCATATAGATTAAATCCTTGTTTTTGAATCAAGCATGTATCTTTTGTATGGTGTACAAACACATTCATCATTTCATGCACATGTGACTAAACAAATCTATATGCAATCCCTATATAAATCGTACAGCAATTCCTCTTCTTGGCCTTATGAAAGATAAAAGTTAAGAGAGATAAGTATTTTTTTTGCCTAACTTTCTATTCCTTAGACATAACACCCCGATGCATTCCACACTCTTATGCTGGATACCTAAGAAATAATATTAATATAATTGCCCTCTCTACTTAACTATGGACTCTATTATCTAATACTTTATACTTTATACACTCACTAATGATATATTTAACTATTTTCTCTATTATTAGTACTTCATTATACACTCACATATTAGGAAGAACAAAATATCTATCAATAAAACTTAAGTGAATAAACCCTAAAAAAATTCATTCTACACAATTCTTACCTATATTGTAATTGAATTCAACTCTTTGAATGTCTACATTATGCTGCTCTACATAATGAACTCATACACAATGCAACGACAATTAAAATCTCAAATTCCATTCTTCTAATAGAGATCCGATAATCACTTTCAAAATGATCTTATTAAATTGAGAAGACAATGTCCAATGGATAAACAATTCAATTCAAATTAGTTTTTATAATCATTAACCCATTTTTGGATGATCATTATCTCTTTTCGTCGTTGCTCTTTGAGCCAGACTGGACCGTCACTAGCACTGTGTTCTCCAACGTCCTGACAATGCGTTCCTGCATAACATTAAATCATTATAAGACTATATTATTTCTACTTATTTACGTATGATGAACTAAAAAACATTCTGAACCAACTTACCATCTTCGGTGGGGATGGCTACAATGCTTTCAGAAATATTTGCCAGCACACTGAAATTCCATTCACAACATCCATAATTAACTAAATCGGCAACAAGGTAAAAATAAAATAAAACAAAGATTAATGGGCATGAAATCCCAAATCTGAGAAGAAGATTCACTTACCCTCCACTGCTCCATGGATCTCTTAACCCATTGGAGAAAATGATATTGCTTCCAAAATCTTTCAACACTCTTTTTATGTCCTGTACCGAAGGCTATATTAACAGAACTCGATCGCAAACCAAACTTTCGTGGAATTAAAATTTGACAAAGACATAACTTTTGGACGAAATTCGACAGTAGATTAATTTTTACATACGTGTCCTCCGAATTCAGTTGTTACCCAATGTTGGCGTGGCCGGACTCCGTATTGAAGGTAGCATTCCCTGGAATACGACTCGATATCAAAGACAGAGGGCGGTAACATTGTCGTGCCAGGAGGATTGCTTATTGGAAACACGATTTCAGTGCAAGTCTGTGGATTAAGAAAAGCTATTAGATGAGCAGCCTAATTTCATTTTGTTGTAATAAAAGAAAAAATTCTCAGAGACCTGCCACTCCCAGCCTGAGTAGGTATAATTGTATGGACCCAAATACATGCATTTGCCTTGGTTCATGTAATTTGCTGCAGCAGCTATTCTGCTTACAGTGTCTGCATCTACGGGTAGTCTATTGATGGCATTGCAGATCTGCAGTAAGCCCAGGTTACATAATAGAAATAAGTTAATAAGCAATAAAATTGGTGTTAATTTTAAATGTAGCTTGGACAGGTGTTCTAGTCTCAGGTGGTGATTACGAGGCTGGAAACACAGCTGAATAATTATCTCCATACCTAGATAATTGATTTCTCGAGAGACTTCTAGATATTAGGGTTTAGAGTCTAATTAATCCTAGCCATTGATTAAGATTAAATCATGGCCATTGATTTTCAATGAGGGGATTATAAAAGAGGATCAATAGGCATTTGGAGAATACAGATCCGAGAAGTATTTGCAGCGATAGCAAATAAATAAATTTGCGGTGATAGCAAATTGATTTGCAGTGAGAGCAAGGGCGCAGCGATAGCGTTCGAGACAGCAGTAGTGGAATTTCTATAGGAGAAATTGGGAGAAGAATTTCCGGAGGAGATCATTGCCGGAGCTCTGCCAGTAAGAGGCAAGCAGTCTATGTATCTCTTGATTTGATTTAATAAAGTTCCTCATCTACAGTACTGGTTTTCCCTTCGGGGTTTTTCCAGGGATAATTTGTCCAAAATGTTGTGTTGATTTTATTTTTCTATCTCCGTGATTTTTCCGTGAAGTTGCAGCTGTGTTATTATTTAATATTTGCTGTAAATTAATTAATTTTTCGGCAGCCAAATAATCTTATAAGATAGGAAATTAATAATCAGTAGCTGCAATAATTTTTTCACATGGTATCAGAGCAGATCTGAGGGCAGAACAGGCACAGGGAGAAAGAAAAAATAATAAATAAAAATCTAGGGTTTATAAAACCCAGTTTGACCTCTTCAAATTATTATTTTCTTTTGAGATGACCTCAGCAAGTTTAAGAGATCAGGACAGATTGGATGGAGCCTCAAATTTTGGTGTCTGGAAAGCTAGAATTTCTTTATTGCTGGAAGAGAATGGTATCAAGGATTATGTGACCACTATTGTACCTGTACCTACAGACGCAACACAGCTTGAAGCATATAAGAAGGAAGATGCCAAGGCAAGGAGGCTGATTCTTGACGGTGTTAAGGATCATATTGTTCCGCATATTGCAGAGTTAGATACAGCAAAGACGATGTGGGACGCCATTATGAATCTGTACCAGAATGCTACCCTTAACCGAAAGCTGATTCTCAGAGAAAAGTTAAGGAATACCCGGATGAATAAGGGAGAAGACATTACAAGTTACCTCACCAGACTTAGACTTGTCAAGGATGAATTGGCAGCTGTTGGAGACAAACCAAAGGATGATGAGCTAGTACGAATAGCCCTGAATGGGTTTACTAAGCAATGGGATGTCTTTGTTCAAGTTATTAATGGACGAGACACCTTACCGAGTTGGGATCGACTATGGAGTGACTTCACTCAGGAGGAGCTTAGACTAAGTCTTGTCAATGGAACCAGCAGTAATAGTTAGAAAAGTGAGGTGGAACAGGAAAATATTGCCCTAGCAGGAAAAGGGAAAGCGAAGAAGGGGTCTGGCAAAGGATCAAATCCAAAAAGTGAGAAGAAGAAGGATTTATCTAAGATCAAATGCTATGGCTGTCAAGAGTTCGGCCACTATGTCAGCGATTGCCTACAAAGGAAGAAAAATGAAAAGAAAGGCAAGAAGCAGACGGCAGCTTCAACAAGTGTAGATGAGCTTTCTAGTAGAATGGAGGATGAGTTTGCACTCATAGCTTGCCTGACTAGCTCAACCTCACAGGGTGTTTGGTATATAGATAGTGGGGCATCATTTCATATGACAGGAGTTAGGGAGTACTTCTCCAAATACAAGGAGGAGGACATCAGATTCCAGATTCAGATGGGGAACAAGTCCAAGTGCAATCCAGTTGGGAGAGGGACTATTCTATTTCAGAGGGAGAATGGCAAGCCTATTTCCATTCATGATGTGTTGTATGTGCCAGGCTTGGGCATGAATCTAATTTCCGTATCTGTCCTTCAGGATAAAGGCTATAATGTACTCTTTAGAGGGGCGCATGTTTTAATCAAGCATAAGGATTGGAAATCACCCATAGCTATTGGAGTTAGGAGCGGCCGACTTTATAGGTTGCAGTTTGATACTCCTAAGGCACTAGTGACCAACAGTAATCCTAGAGATCAAGGAGAGCTATGGCATAGAAGGATGGGCCATATACATCATGGAGCACTTAAATTGCTTCGTGAGACAGTGACAGGTGTTCCAGACGTGAGCACAGAGCATGATGATGTATGTAAGGGATGTGTATTGGGGAAGTTTGTGAAAGCAGCTTTTCCAAGGAGTGACACCAGATCCAAGGGGGTTCTTGATCTAGTACATTCAGATATATGTGGACCAATGTCAACGAAGTCTCTCAGAGGATATGAGTATTTTGTTACTTTTATTGATGATTTCTCCAGGAAGACCTAGATATACTTTTTGAAGACCAAGGATGAGGTCTTCAGTCACTTCCAAGAGTTCAAAGCTCTTGTGGAGAATTCGACAGGGAGGAAGGTAAAGGTTCTTCGGTCAGACAATGGAGGCGAGTACAAAGGGAAAGAGTTCCAGGAGTTCTGTACCAGGGAAGGAATCAAGAGAGAGTGGACCGTTCCTTACAACCCGCAGCAGAATGGGGTTGCTGAGAGGAAGAATTGTTCTATGTCGGAGGCAGCAAGGGCTATGTTGTATGACCAAGATATGCCACGATACTTATGGGTAGAGGCATGTAGTACAGTAGTATACATACAGAACAGGGTTCCACATAAGGTATTGGGCAAGATGACACCAGAGGAGGCATTCTCAGGGAAGAAGCCAGATGTTAGTCACTTCAGGATATTTGGGAGTTTGGCATTTTGTCACATTCCAGGGGCTACACGTTCCAAGTTAGATCAGACTGTAGAGAGAGGGTACTTTGTGGGGTACAGCGAGACCTCAAAGGCATATCGGATATTTATTCCAGGGACCAGGAGGATTATAGTCAGGCGTGATGTCAAATTCATGGAGGACAAGGCATATAGGAGGTCTAGAGATTTGCCAGCAGATGATCAGAATGAGCAGCCAATAGAAGCTCCAAGGATTGTTCACCCAGAACAGGGGCAGTGAAGCACGAGTACAGTTACTAGTACAAGCACAGGCTTAGGTGCTGAGAGTTCGCAGAGTATGGAGCAACAGATACAACAAATCCAAGAGATGCATCAAGAAGATATGGAGTTTGATATTTCATCCTCTATAGTTGACAGGAGGAACCGTGAGGTTCAACAGACACATAAGGATACTCAGGAGTTTGTGGGAGCTCCTAGGACGAGTAATAGATAGCGGAAACAACCAGCTAGGTATAATGACTATGTGGCATTGGTTAGTCAGTTGGTAGATAGTGAGCCTTCTAGCTATCAGGAGGTTGCACAGCAACAGGTGTGGCAAGATGCAATGGTTGAGGAATATACCTCAATAATGCAGAATGATGTGTGGGAGGTTGTGCCTAGACCGACAGATAGGGCAGTGGTTGGATCACGCTGGATCTATAAGATTAAGCATGGTGCAGATGGTAGCATTGAAAAATACAAGGCAAGGTTCGTGGCCAAGGGGTTCTCTCAAAAGGAGGGAATAGACTATGAGGAGACATTCGCTCCAGTGGCCAGGTATACTTCTATACGAGCCGTAATCTCACTTGCAGCGCATATGGGATGGCAGATCCATCAAATGGATGTCAAGATGACATTTCTTAATGGTGAATTGTTAGAAGAGGTATACATAGAACAACCAGAGGGCTTTGTAGCACACAACAGCGAAACCCACGTGTGCAGATTGAAGAAAGCTTTGTATGGACTCAAGCAGGCTCCCAGGGCGTGGTATGAGCACATTGATAGATACTTGCAGGGAATAGGCTTTGTGAAGAGTGAGGCAGATGCTAACCTCTACTACTTGGTGGTTGGGGGTGAAATTCTCATTCTTGTTCTATATGTGGACGACTTGTTTTTAACAGGTTTACTGGGGCTTATGGAGGAGTGCAAGAGGGACCTTGCAGTAGAGTTTGAGATGAAGGATTTGGGGCTTATGCACTACTTTCTAGGCATGGAAGTGTGGCAGACAGATGGAGAGATTTTCCTTGGACAAGGGAAATACTGCATTGAAATCTTGAAGAGGTTTGAGATGCAAGATTGCAGAGCCATGTCTACACCTATGATCACGAATTGGAAGAAGGTAGACGCATCCAAGGAAAAGGATGTAGACCCCACCTTATACAGGATGTTGATTGGATCTCTCATGTATTTGGTCAACACTAGGCCAGATATATCCTTTGCAGTAAACTCTCTTAGTCAGTTCATGGTTGAGCCGAAGAGAGTGCATTGGATAGCGGCAAAGCATGTATTGCGGTATTTGCGTGGTACAATCGAGTATGGGATCAGATATGCTCGAGGTGATGGTATCAAGTTGATAGGCTATACTGATGCAGATTGGGCAGGTAGTGCGGTGGACAGGAAAAGCACTTCAGGGTGCTGCTTTAGTCTGGGATCAGGAGTTGTCTCTTGGTACAGCAGGAAGCAAAAGTCCGTGGCTCTGAGTTCTGCAAAAGCAGAATACATAGCAGCTAGCATGGCAACGTGTGAGGCTATATGGCTTCGGAAGTTGCTGGTAGCCTTGTTTGGTCAGAGAGTTGAGACTACAGTGATACACTGTGATAATCAGAGTTGCATCAGATTATCTGAGAATCCAGTGTTTCATGATAGGTCTAAGCATATAGACATCAGATATCATTTCATCAGGGATTGTGTACAGCGGAGGGTTGTTCAGCTACAGTATATACCTACAGATCAGCAGGTAGTAGACATTTTAACAAAGGCATTGGGGAAGGCGAAATTCATCTTCTTCAGAGGTAAGTTGGGTGTTATGCAGAACACCTTCCTCGCTAAGAGGGAGTGTTAATTTTAAATGTAGCTTGGACAGGTGTTCTAGTCTCAGGTGGTGATTACGAGGCTGGAAACACAGCTGGAATAATTATCTCCATACCTAGATAATTGATTTCTTGAGAGACTTCTAAATATTAGGGTTTAGAGTCTAATTAATCCTAGCCATTGATTAAGATTAAATCATGGCCATTGGTTTTCAATGAGGGGATTATAAAAGAGGATCAATAGGCATTTGGAGAATACAGATCTGAGAAGTATTTGCAGCGATAGCAAATAAATAAATTTGCGGTGATAGCAAATTGATTTGCAGTGAAAGCAAGGGCGCAGCGATAGCGTTCGAGACAGCAGTAGTGGAATTTCTATAGGAGAAATTGGGAGAAGAATTTCTGGAGGAGATCATTGCCGGAGCTCTGCCAGTAAGAGGCAAGCAGTCTATGTATCTCTTAATTTGATTTAATAAAGTTCCTCATCTGCAATACTGGTTTTCCCTTCGGGGTTTTTCCAGGGACAATTTGTCCAAAATGTTGTGTTGATTTTATTTTTCTATCTCCGTGATTTTTCCGTGAAGTTGTAGCTGTGTTATTATTTAATATTTGCTGTAAATTAATTAATTTTTTGGCAGCCAAATAATCTTATAAGATAGGAAATTAATAATCAGTAGCTGCAATAGATTTTTCACAATTGGTAGGGCGAGAAGGTTTGGGTATCATATTTACTCCTTCAACATCGTCGAAATAGTACTGTGTTGCTTCTGCGTACATTAATTCAAGCCAAAAGTACAGGTCGCCCTTATCTGTAATATTTCTGCGGCAGAAATACCCGGTCAAGAGATTTTGATTACCGGTATGCTGAATGTAAGGTATGAATATTGCGTTGTTGCTACTTACTTGCAAGTATTGAATAGTTTGCTTAGGTTTACCAAGCCTTGAGTGCTAGACGCAATTTTGTCCATCATATCCCACGATTCATTAATTCTTCTATAGCAGATTTCGCTTAAATTCTGCACCATATTCTCCAAAGTCAAATTTAATGATAATAAGGATGAGATTAAGCTGAAAGAGATAAATGAACATACTCTGAAATCGTTGGTGATAACGCTGCCATGAGCATAAGTGGGAGTGATGTCGTCGAAGTAAAGGATAGGAGCAGATGATGCGAGGGCGCCGATTGTTAGATGCGGATACTTGAGCCGAAACCATGCAGCTAGCACTGCACAATAGCATTTCAATTATTCAATCCCACTTACGAATATTAATATTAATATTGGTTCATGTGAAAGAAATCCTACTTACTTCCACCATAGGATCCACCAAACACGACAACAGGACAATTCTCAGCGTTTAATGTTTTCTTCAAATCGACAATGACGGTCGCATAATCGGCCAAGGCCTGCGTGGATGTCAAATAACCCATTGTGCTCGCATTTGCATACGCCGCCTCCTCTCCCCCGAATGGCATTGATGTCCCATAGTAACGGTGGTACATACCTTAACACAATTAGCCCTAATAACATACTAATCAAAGCAGAAATATATGAGAAATTGTAATACTACCTCTATGTAGACCACAAGAGCTTTGAAGTTAGAAGCCTGCAGATCTATCATGATGCCCATGTCTAAGTAGTATGTAACGGGAATTTCATCACCCAACCAAACAAATATGGGAGAACTGTTTTGAGTGCCTCCCCAGTTGGACTTGTCTATGAAATATCGTTGGGGAAAGGTTTGATAGCTCTCTGGCCTGTATCCAAAATGGTCTATAACTTGGGTATAGTTGTATGCCTCGTACGAAGCCATACTTAGACTTGAAACATGAGAATCAGATCTCTTTAACTTCTCCAGAAAACTACCACACAGCCGAATTGCTGGCCCACCAACTCCCAAGGCACAACCTCCCTCCAAAAAGCAACCCGTTGCTAGAAGAATTATACACAGCAATCCAAATTTCAATCGATGAAATTCCATTTCGTATTACTCTCTGCAAAACTATGCTGAGCTTAGCTTCCCAAATTTTAACGCAAATATGTTTCTATTATTAAGCAATTTGAACGTGTTAAGGAAAGTAAGATTGTCTAGGAAATAGCAAGTTTTGTCTAGAGTTTTCCACAATAGAAAGTTAGGATTTATCTAGAGTTTTCCATAAAACTAATAGAACATTCCAGCTTTTTTAGAATTAAAATATAGAATAATCTAGAAAGATGGAAGCTTCCAGGCTTCAAGTTTTTTGTAATTATATATGATTGAACAAAGCTATTGTATACGACATGTTGGATGAAATATAATTCAAGTTAGATAAATGTTTTTCTGAGTTTATTAACTCTGTTTTGCCCTGTTTTCATTTGCTGTTATGTTTTGTTGTTTATTGGGCCTGTTCTTTCATGGTATCAGAGCCAGGTTCAGCTAGGTTTTTTTTCCAGATTCAGCTGCAGGGCATATAGATTGTTGGAAGTAATATTTGTTTGCAGGGCTGCATTATTACTGGAGTGATATTTGTTTGAAGATTGATTTTGTTTTGGCTAACATGGGCTCAACAAATGAAGTGTTGCCAATATTTGATGGAAGTGGTTTTGCAGATTGGAAGATTGCAGTCAAGAATGCTCTGAGAGAAAAGGCTCTATGGAGGATAGTGAACAAAGAAATTGGAGAACCTCAAAGTGAAAAAGAAAAGGAGCTATGGAAATGCAAGTTGGAACAAGCTAGAGGTATTATTGGTAAAGCTTTAAGCCCCAATCTCAATAGAAGATTTGTTGATATTGATAATCCAATAGAGTTGTGGGAAAGTTTGGAAAAAGATTATAAAGATGCAGATATTGCTAGCATGTTTAGTATAGAAGAAAAATTGGTGAATTTAGCTCCTGATTTTGAAAAAATGACTGATTATTTCAATGAAGTTACTTTTTTAAATGCCCAGATGAAGAAAATAGGTTCTGAATATGCAAAAAAAGATTTTCAATTGATTGCAATGGTTGAAAGTAAGCTTCCCCAGCCATACAAGGTATTTAAGGAATCAAGGAAAAGGGTTCTTCAACTAAATCCCAATACCCCCCAGCAAACTTTTGATCAATTTTGTAAGTCTGTTTTAGCTGAAGAGGTTCATCTTATCAAAGAAGGACATATTAAGAAGAATCATGCATATGCAGCCAAGAGTAAATTTTCTAGATATGATGGAAAGAAGAATTGGAAAGGAAATTATAAATTTCAAAATAATGATGGTTCTAACCATTTTTCTAGAAATGATGGTACAGAAAAACAAGTTGCAAAAAAATTGATTATTTGCAGGTATTGTGGAGGTGAAAATCACATTGAAAGGTAGCAATACAAGCCCAAGCAAGAAAGGTTCAAGGATGGCAAGAAGGATAGGCATAGCTTCGTAGCCATCTCTTTAAAAAGGCAAGAGAAATCAAATAAGGAGGTAATTGCTAGACCTGAAAGTAGTGTTAAAGGGGGATATTTTGCTTCAGATTCTAATAAAGAATGGATTTTAGATTCAGGGGCATCTTATCACATGACTGGAGATAGATCTTTATTTATTGATTTTAATGAAGGGAAGAATTCAGATCAAGAAATTACCATTGGCAATAAAATGAGACTTCCAGTTTTAGGAACAGGGACTGTTAATGTAACAAATGGGTCTTTGATAAATGTTTTGCTAGTTGAAGGATTAGGGGTGAATCTTATTTCAGTATATAAAATTGCCCAAGCTGGATATGACTTTGTTGTCACTGCTGATCAAGTTATTGTTAGAGATAGAAAAGACCCAAGCAATATAATTGCTATTGGTAGAGTTGATCATAAAGAGAGTCTATTTAAATTTGTGGGGTTTGTTGATAATGAATACACACACTCTCATGCTTTTATTGCTCAGACTGATGATATGTCAAAACTTTGGCATGCTAGACTTGGACATATAAATTATAGAAAATTACAAGACATGGTTAGAATGGATATGGTTAGAGGATTAACAAAAATTTCAGCTTCTGAAGGTGTGTGTGAAGGATGTGTGTTAGGCAAACATCATCGAGATCCTTTTGATTCAGGGAAAGCATGGAGAGCTAATTATCCGTTGTAGCTCATTCATAGTGATCTATGTGAACCAGGGTATCCTTTACTTTCAGGTGCCAGGTATCTTCTCACTTTTATTGATGATTACAGTAGGAGAGTGTGGGTTTATTTTTTAGAAAGGAAAAATGAAGTATTTGAAGTCTTTCAAAAGTTTAAGGCATTAGTTGAAAATCAAAGTGGAAAAAGAATTAAGTGTTTAAGGACAGATAATGGGGGTGAATATTGCAATTATGCATTTGAGTCATTTTGTGAAAATTGTGGTATTAAGGTGCAAAGAACAATTCCTTATACTCCTCAATAAAATGGGGTGGCTGAACGAATGAATAGAACTCTTTTAGAAATGGCTCGTTGTATGTTGCATTTTAAAAGTTTGCATAACAAATTTTGGGGTTTGGCTGTTTCTTGTACTGCATATATTGTGAATAGAATTCCCACTAAAGCTCTCACAAATATCACCCCTGAAGAAGCATGGAGTGGTAGAAAGCCTCACATTAGGTATTTAAAAGTATTTGGGTGTACTGCTTAGGCACACATTCCTGATGAAAAGAGAGAAAAGTTAGAACCAAAGAGTCATAAGTGTTTGTTTGTGGGTTATAGTGAAGAATCAAAGGTTTACAGGTTATATGATTTGACAACAAAAAAGGTCTTTGTTAGTAGAGATGCAAAGTTTGATGAGTATTCACAACTTATAGCTACTTCCTCTCACTCTACAACAACAAATGTTTCTGATTTTTCAGATATTTTAGAAAGAAATGCAGCCAATATTGATGAGGATAGCACTACTGATGATGATAATACTATTGAAAATGAAACTACTAATGCTTGTACTCAACCATTTTCTGCAGGTAGTGATGATGAAGAAGGTGATGTTTCAGCTAGACAAAAGACAAGGAGTGTTGAAGAAATATATAGACAAGGCTCAAAGATCCAAGGAAGGAATGGTAGTGCTCTCATGGCCAAAGTCTTACAAGTAAATGACCCAATCTCATATGAGCAAGCTAGAGGAAAGAAAGAGTGGGAGAAAGCCATGAAAGAGGAATATGATGCATTGATAGAGAATAACACTTGGGAACTTGTACCCCACCCCCAAGGTAAGAATGTTATTGGTTGCAAATGGGTTTATAAAACAAAATTTAAATCAGATGGTGCTGTAGAAAAATTCAAGGCTAGATTGGTTGCTAAGGGGTTCAATCAAAATGAGGGTGTTGATTATGAAGAAACATTTGCTCCTGTCATTAAGATGAATACAGTTAGAATTATTCTTTCTTTGGCTGCAAGTCTTGGGTGGCATATCCATCAAATGGATGTTAAAAATGCTTTCTTAAATGGAGATTTATATGAAGAAATCTATATGGATCAACCACCAGGTTTTGTAGATCAGCAACATCCTGATCTTGTTTGCAGATTAAAGAAGTCACTTTATGGTCTTAAACAAGCACCACGAGCATGGAATGAGAAGATTGATAGGTATTTTCAGCTTCATGGATTTAAGAGATGTAAGTCAGATCCAAATCTTTATGTGAAGAAAGTTCAAGATGAGATTCTTCTTGTTGCGCTTTATGTAGATGATTTACTCATTGCTGGACCAAATATTGGGCTCATCAATGCTTTAAAATCAGATCTTAAGAAGACATTTCATATGAGTGATTTGGGTGATCTAAACTATTTTCTTGGATTACAAGTTTGTATATTACATGATGGATTGTTCATCTCACAATCAAAATATGCTTTGGACCTTTTAGAAAAGTTTAACATGCTTGAATGCAAGCCAGCATCTACCCCATTTCAATCTAGAGTCAAGCTTACTAAAGAATGTACTTCTAAGAGTGTAGATGCCACTTTATTAGACAGCTTGTTGGTAGCTTGGTTTATCTAACTCATACTCGACCAGATATTTGTTTTGCAGTCAATCTTGTATCCAGATTTATGCAGGCACCTAAAGAAAGTCATTGGTTGGCTGCTAAGAGAATTTTACGATATATCCATGGAACCATACACTTTGGCATCTTCTATGACTATAAATCTTCAATTTCTTTGGTTGGATTTACTGATTTAGATTGGGGTGGTGATATAGATGATAGGAAATCTACTGGTGGTTATGTTTTCAATCTTGGATCAGGACCTATTACATGGAGCAGCAAGAAACAAACAACTACATCATTATCTTCATGTGAAGCAGAATATAGAGCAGCAAAAGAAGCAGGCAAGGAAGTAGTTTGGATTCGAAATCTTCTATTTGAGCTTGGTTTTCTACAAAGTTCAGCTAGCACTATGTATTGTGACAATCAAAGTACCATACAGGTTGCCAATAATCTAGTTTTTCATGCTAAAACAAAGCATATTGAAATTGATGTTCACTACATTCGGGATCTTGTTCAAGCATGTATTGTCAATCTTCAATTTTGTCCAAGTGAAGAACAAGTAGCTGATATCTTCACTAAGAGTATGACTGAAGCCAAATTCTTAAAATTACGAGGAATGCTTGGTTTATTAGAGGTGAACATTAAGGGGGGATAGTAATATAATGTTCCCCTCTCTTTTGTATTTTCTTTGTATTATTCTAGCCAATCTTAAGTGGGGGATGTTAAGGAAAGTAAGATTGTCTAGGAAATAGCAAGTTTTGTCTAGAGTTTTCCACAATAGAAAGTTAGGATTTATCTAGAGTTTTCCATAAAACTAATAGAACATTCCAGCTTTTCTAGAATTAAAATATAGAATAATCTAGAAAGATGGAAGCTTCCAGGCTTCAATTTTTTTGTAATTATATATGATTGAACAAAGCTATTGTATATGACATGTTGGATGAAATATAATTCAAGTTAGATAAATATTTTTCTGAGTTTATTAACTCTGTTTTGCCCTGTTTTCATTTGCTGTTATGTTTTGTTGTTTATTGGGCCTGTTCTTTCAGAACGAATATATACGGAATTTAACATTGCAGGGTAGAGATTAAATCACCGGTGTTTAGAGCCACATGGTGGCTGTTTACTTTTGGCTGTATCATTAATTTAAAAAAATACTCCTCATAAACACGGACTTGACAAGAACAATACAGACAAACTAAAATGAATGTAGGGAGGAAAGTGTGTTATATGGACGGTATGGCCATATTTACTTACTTTTGATGCATAATACAACTAAAATAGATATCTGATTATGATATACTTTTAAAAATGGAATGTACTTTAAAACTGACAGGCTGGGTTGACGGTCAATTTTCCCCAAGTTATGCTCTGGGTGGTTGTATTGTTCGGCCATTCATAAACGACAAAAACTTTCCCACGCCACTTGACGTGAGAGGTGGCTCCCACTAAATCTTAACAATTTTAATTGTATCCACTTTCGTTAGAGTTTTGGAGTAGCTCTACATGATTAGTTCTAGTGTTCCTAGATATCTCAACTCCGAAGCAGGTCCACCATGTCAAATCTAGAGTTCTAGCTCTAGAGTTACTATTTCAAAGTCTACTCTAAATTTTAGCTCTAAAGTTATGAATGTTTTTCATCTCTAGAGTTCCTTTAAAGTTGGTTCCTAATTTAGTATTTCAAGTAGCTCGGGAGTCTACTTTGGAGTTGTTTGTGAGTGTGTATTCATATACATGCCAGTATGTATATTTGTTTGATTGTTTTGTCATTTGGTCATTCCTTTATTTTTTTTGTTTTATGGTTTGCTACTGGAGATAATTGTATTCGTGTAGTACCCACATAGGAGAATATAGGAGAAGAAGACATAATGGATGAACGCGCCATAGTGGCTGCCACAAATTTAATACAAAGTGATATAGACAATCCTAAGCCAATAACAATACATATTGACAAGGCTACGAAAGTTCTCAAAAGTATAGGAGGAAGTATTGACGCCTATGACCAATTAAGAAGGATGTTGAAGGAAGAATATAATAAAAACCTAGCCCTATAACAAATAAGTAAAATGCCTAAATTTCAACCTATTTTTGCTAATAATCAAATTAGAGTTGATAAACAATTGGAAATTTTATTAAATCCTATGTGTAACCTCTAGTCCTTGAACTTGAATGTGGACTACCTACACCATCTAGTGAATTAAAGTGTAATGAAGATTAGAGAAAGAGAAGATGTGGTATAGAATGAGATTAGTTTCAGAAGTATAAAACAATTTAGTAAAAAGTCACCTACAATAGACATGATGTCGTTAACAAATGAAAAGGTATCCCCAAAAACAAAAAGAAACTTTGAAGAGACAACCCCTCAACCAAGAGTCACCTCAACTGCCCTATAAGACAAGAAGAATTTTGGAAGAAGACAATAACAAGCAAGTGAATAAGCAGGGAGAAAAAGAGGAAGAAATTAAGAGAGATTTCAAAGAAATATTGCGAAAGCACTATTTTGATATTAGGTTACAAAGAGATAAGGGAAGGGAAGACAAAAAACTAATACAAAAGTGAAAACCTAAGAAGAAAAGTAAGGAAGAAAACCATTGCAAGACACCAGAGGTAATGGAAAGACAAAAGAAAGTACTAATGGATTTACCAATTAAGCTCCTAGGGTTTGAAAAGGACACCACTAAAGTAACAAAGCATATCTTTGTTTTATAATCCATCTAGAATAGAAATGAAATAACAAGGGATGAAACTAAGTTGTTTGACTTTATAGGAACATAGCAGAATGGTGACCTAAAATGGTATAGGAAGGCATGCCCTAAACATGACAAAACATGGGAAGAAGTTAAGAAGGAGTTTTTGGAAAGCTTTGAAACTCTAGAGACCCCTACAAATGGAGTGACAAAAATGAGGGAGTTAGTACAAAAGAATGGAGAAACAATAAAAGAATTTGATAAAAGGTTTAAAGAAACAACTTGCAAGTTGGAGGAGCCTTTAACTAGAAAAAAAGATTGAATGCTTCATATCCTGAATAAGCCCAAATGTCAGAACATATTTGGATGGCAGGGTGTTTGAAACCTATGTAGAAGTAGTTACATGGGCTTGCCACATAGAGTCACAAACATAGTGCAAGTAGGATAAAAACAAATAAAACCTAGAATTAGAGAGAATAAGGATAGAATTGGAACAATTGAAGTTGAAACAAGAAACTCTAGAAAAACAAGAGAAAATTTCATATAAACAAAGGTAGAATATATGGTGCTCCTATTGTATTAAGGAATGACACATAAGAAATGAATGTTTGATGATGAAAGGTGAAAGACAGGCTACCACCATGAAGGTAGACATAAAAGTAGTACCTACAATAAATAATACAGTATATTGTGGATTATGCGATGAGTGGGATGACCATGAGACACCAGATTGCCCTTCACAATTATTTAGAGTAAGGGAAGATGATGATGAACATGAGTCATGGTGTAATGCACACTAGAAAAATAATGCACAAAACAATACTATGGCATATGTAAAATGCTTGGTTGAAAGACCCTTATGGAATCCTGGGATCAAGGATACAAATAACCTAGTTGGAGAAACAAAGGAATATGAACACTGTGCAACATTCAAACCCCAACTGTCTACCATATGGAAACAATTACAACAATGATGAAAGAGAGCAATTTGGAGCATATAGAGGAGGCGGAGGTCACGGTAGAGGTAGAATAATGAGAGATGATGCAACATGCTATATGTGCAGTAAACTAAGGAATTTTGCCAATGAATGCTGAGGAGAGTGGTGAAAACAATGTACATTCTATAATAGTACAAAACATGAACTATTTTCAGGTGACAAAACACAACAATACTTCCACAACGCATTGCAACAATGAAGAAGTGATGAATTAGAACACTTTAATTCCCAAAAAGGTACTCGGATACTCTAGAGAGTCCCCAAAGAACAAGGTCAGGTAGCAAGAACCTACCAGAGAAACAAAGATGGTCAGACGAATACATCTTCAATAGAATCTTCAAAAGAAGAGAACCAGTGTAAGGAAGTCAAGCATGAGCAATCTAAAAAGAAGAAAAATAAAGGGAAATAAAAGGCTTCAGTAGTAACGTGGCAAGGTATAAATACCATAGGACATCATACTAGTAAAACTTAAGATGAAGAAAGTGAAGAGGAAGATACATTCTTCCTTGATAAAAAAATAACATGATGAGGTTGTAAAGAAAATAAAGCAGATTGTAACTCAAGAACAAGATAAACATAAACAATATAATCAATTCTTTACAAAAGGAAAGGTGGTGGTATTAAAAAATCTAAAAGAGCTAATGCAACAACACAATCTTATTGAGAAATTGAAGTAGTTTTCTATATACTGGAATAAGCAACAATTATCTAAAAACCAAATCTAGCAAATGGGTAGAACAAATAGACACTAGCGAAAAAAACACTATTAGTATATGTCCATATATACCATAAAAAGTTTAGACATGTTATGATAAACCTGGGTATGGATGTAAACATGATTACTAAGAGGTTATGGGAACAACAAGGAAAACCTAGGTTGATTGAACCTCCTTATAACATCACTTTTATAGATGGATCTAGTATGGGAACACTTGGAACTTGGAAACAAGTGGAAGTAAACCTAATGGGGGTAAAACAAGTCATAGACTTTGTTGTTGTAGGAATGAAAGAATAAGGTGATTCATTCAATGAATTACTAGGCTTAAGATGGTTTGTTGATGCAAATGGTATTGTTGACTCACACAAAGAGAAATTATCCTTTTCATATAACAATAAAATTGTATACATACCTTTGGGAACAACCATGGAAGAAGCATATGTTGAAGAATCTAACTATGTGGAAGATATTGATGAATACCCTAAGAATATATATTCAATATCAAAGTTAGATATGGATGAGATAGTAGATGAAATAAATCTCATAAATTGAATAATGACCGGATTTAGGAGGATATTTATGCTTCAAACCAATAGGGAAAACCCGCCACAAACCTCTACATTAGATGAGAATCCACCACATAACACATGCATCATCTAATAAGATCAAAATACAAATAATTTTTGGATATCTCGACAAATAAATCATATTATGTGAGGCATTTTACACATCAAGTTGCCTATGTAACTATTAAAATTTTAAAATCCTTTTGTAACTATAATGCACTGTAAGGATTAGAATTCTCTAACCTTTTTAGATTTGGTTTCTCCACCATTTCACTTGTAACTAGATTATCATTACTAGGTACCACTATCAACGATCGCCTTACAACATTTGTGTTCAAATTTACATATAATTTTTAGAAAACTCTTCCTTTATATGAATTTACATGAGATTTTAAAAGGATTAAAAAAAATCTCTTTAATAACAATGACTCACCTTTCTCTAGTATATTTTCTCATTATTAGAAGAAACTTCCTCATATGTATGTGTTTCTCTTGAAATTATTTCAAATCTCCAGTCATACTCTCCTTGTGACTGATTAAACTCCAATACACTGTGTCTTTCACCTCCACACTTGAAATAATTTTTTTTTCTCAATGATCTTCCACCATATCTTCCATATCTACAACTTTCACTGTGATAACTATTAGATCTACCATTGCAACTACTATCTGAGTTATCCTTGGTATTTGCTATCACCCAGATTTGCACCCTTGCTGCTATTGTAAAACGTCAGCAATCTGGAGTAACATGGGAATGATCTCGAAGTGTGGGACCTTGCGAAATGAGATCAGACCTCTGGACAAGGCCGACTTCCTTGACTGGATATCACCTAAAACTACTAAATCTTCAGAGGGAAAGGGAGAAGGAATGCTTTTTGAATGAAAGATGAAAACAGAAAAACTAAAAGTAAGGGTGATGCACCAGAATGATTAAAAGAAACTTTCATAGTACTAAAAAAATTTGCACAACATTGTTGGTAGGTGGCGACTGATCAGGAAAGTACTATACACTAGCCATGTATCCTCACCGGGGTTTGGGGCCGGGCCGGGCCCCGTGAAGTGAGGGTTCGGGGGCGGCAGCCCCCGAGAAGTAGGGGTTCGGGGGTGCAGCCCCCGAGAAATTTATTTTTAGAGCCAACATAAACAATCCTAATTTTTGTGACCGACATAAGAAAACCCTATTTTTTTAACCGACAAAAAGGCTTGATAAAAAGCGGCTAAGGGTTAGGGTTTTTGACATATTGTATTGTAGCATTTGCAACGGTATTGAGTTGCAGGGATTGCTAGTTGTAATCGGTTTGATTTACTGGATAATAATATTGGACTCTCTGTTTAGTGGATGTAGCCTGAGTTTGGGTGAACTACATTAAAACTTGTCTCTCGTTGTTATTAATACTGTGTATTTCTATTTCTTTGTTTAATCTTTATTTGTATTTAATTGATATCTTTTGCCGGCTAACCCTAACAAGTGGTATCAGAGCGGGTTGTGTTCGATTATCATCTGCAGGAAGGTCTCACGGTTCAGTGGGAGCAATGGTAGACGAGGGAAAATTAAAGGTCGATAAATTCAATGGGCAGAACTATCAGTTATGGAAGATGCAGATAGAGGATTGCCTCTATCAAAAGGATTTATGGATGCCATTGGAAGGAGTAGCCAAGAAACTGGTAACAATGTCTAATGAGGATTGGAATCTTCTTGACAAAAAGGCACTGGGAACCATTCAGTTGTGCCTGGCACCATCGGTGGCATTCAATATAATGGAAGCGAAGACAACAGATGGTCTGATGAAAGCTTTGGCTAAATTGTATGAAAAACCCTCAGCCTTAAATAAGGTATTTCTCATGAAGCATTTGTTTAATTTGAAAATGCTTGAAGGTGGATCTGTGATAGGTCATTTAAATGAATTTAATGCGATTGTCAGTCAATTGACTTCTTTAAATGTAAAATTTGATGAAGAAGTTAGAGCTCTCTTGATATTATGTTCATTGCCTGAAAGCTGGGATAGTTTAGTAATGGCAGTCAGTAACTCTGTTTCTGGTTCAAATACCCTAAAATTTGATGATGTTATTGGTGTTATTCTGAGTGAGGAAATTCGTAAGAAAAGCTCAGGTGGATCCACATCAGGCAGTGTTTTGAATGCAGAGAGTAGGGGCAGATCAAAGGAGAGAGGAAAAGGTTCTGGAGGTCATGGGAAGCCACGAGGAAAATCAAAGGACAAAAGATCCCAAACCAGAGGACAAAAAGATTGTTGGTACTGTGGGAAACTAGGTCATCTGAAGAAAGATTGTTGGTCTCAGAAAAATAAAGAAGGAGACAAACAAGAAGGCAATAAGGGGGCAAATGTGGTAAGCAATAAATCTGAAGATGATGCTTTGATTCTTTCCCTAGATAATGCTGATGATTCATGGGTTTTAGATTCAGGGGCCTCATTTCATGCTACACCCCATAGAAGTTATTTTCTTGATTATGTCCAAGGGGATTTTGGGCTAGTTTATTTGAGAGATAACAAACCCTATCAGATTGTTGGAAAGGGAAGAATCAAGCTTAAGTTGCAGAATGGGAATCATTGGCTACTACAAGAGGTAAGGCATGTTCCAAAGCTCGGTAAGAATTTAATTTCATCAGGGCAGCTAACTGAACAAGGTTGCACTGTTACATTTACTGATAAAAATTGGAAGGTTTCAAAAGGTGCCTTAGTAGTAGAAAAAGGTGTGAAAGTAGGCACCCTATATCTTTGTACAGGTCATACTATTCCTTCTATTTTAGCTGTTACAGAGAAAAAATAAATAGGTTCAGGAACAGTTGCTGCAGGTTTGCAAGAAGAGACTAGAAAAGTTGCTGCAGGTTCTGAGACAACACTGTGGCATAACAAACTTGGGCATATGAGTGAAAAAGGTATGAAGGTACTTCATTCTAAGAAAGTTTTACTAGGTCTGAAATGTATTAATATAGATTTCTGTGAAAGTTGTGTATGACAAACAAAAGAGAGTCAGTTTTCTCAAAGATGGGAAGCAAAAGAAAAATGAAAAGTTAGAGCTTGTGCATATAGATGTATGGGGACCAGCTTAGGTATCTTCTCTCGGTGGCTCTTGGTATTATGTTACATTCATAGATGATGCAACTAGGAAGGTCTGGATTTATTTCCTTAGATAGAAATCTAATGTATTTGAAACATTTAAGAAATAGAGAAGCTTGGTTGAAAATGAGACAGGTAAAAGATTAAAATGTCTCAGATCTGATAATGGTAGTGAGTATTGTAGGAAAAAATTTGAAGATTATTGTTCCTTTAATGGAATTTGTAGGCAGAAAATGGTTCCAGGGACTCCATAGGAAAACGGAGTGGTTGAACGCATGAATAGGACAATAATGCAGCATGCAAGGACCATGAGATTGCATGTTGGGCTGCCTTTAAATATGTGGGCAGAGGCTGTCAACACTGATGTATATTTAATTAATAGAGGTCCTTCAGTTCCTTTGGGCTGTGGTATTCTAGAGGAAGCATGGACAGGTAAGAAGGTGAGTTATTCTTTTCTGAAAACTTTTGGCTGTGAAGCATTTGCACATATAGATTCTGAAAATAGAACCAAGATGGATGCAAAATCAAAAAAGTGTACCTTCATTGGATATGGCATTGATGAATTTGGTTATAGGCTTTGGGATTTTGAAAATCAAACAGGGATGTTATATTCAATGAGAAAGTGTTGTACAAAGATAAGTTGCAACAGCATGAGAAGAAAGAAAAGGATTATGTGGTACTGGATGATACTCCAAATAGTGATGTTCCAATGGTTCCTCATGCTCTGCAACAGCAACCAGAAATACCACAAACTCTAGTGAATGTTAGACGGTCAACAAGGATAAGTAGACCTCCTAAAAAGTTTTGACCCTCTTTGTATTCTATTTTGTTAATAGATGCTGGTGAACCAGAAGTGTATGATGAAGCTATGCAGGTGAATACACAGGTTCAGTAGGAGCTTGCCATGAAAGAAGAAATGGACTCCTTGCTGAAAAATCAGACTTGGGAATTATGTAAGTTACCTGCAGGTAAAAAAGCTTTACCAAACAAATGGGTTTACAAGCTGAAAGAGGAAGATGGAGGTAAGAAAAGATTTAAGGCCAGGTTATTTGTAAAAGGATTTGCACAGAAACAAGGCATTGATTTTGATGAGATATTTTCTCCAGTTGTCAAGATGACTTCTATTTGTACTATTTTAAGTATTGTGGCTATTGAAGATTTGCATTTGGAATAGCTAGATGTGAAAACTACCATTCTCCATGGTGATTTGGAGGAGGAGATATACATGGCACAACCACAGGGATTTGAGGTCAAAGGTAAGGAGAAACAAGTGTGCAAATTGAAGAAGAGTTTGTATGGCCTGAAACAAGCACCTCGGCAATAGTATTTGAAATTTGATAGTTTTATGGCTGAGCAAGACTATAGCAGGTGTAATTCTGACCATTGTGTTTATTTTAAGAGGTTGGATAATGATAGCTACATTATTTTATGTTTATATGTTGATGACATGCTTGTAGTTGGGTCTAACATGGATCACATCAGAGAGTTAAAACATCAATTAGCACAGTTATTTGATATGAAGGATTTGGGGGTAGCAAAATAAATCCTTGGTATAAAAATTTGCAGAGATAGGAAGAACAGAAAATTGACTCTATCTCAGGCTACTTATGTTGAAAAGGTGTTGCAGAGATTCCATATGGAGAATGCAAAAGCTATCAGCACACCTTTGCCTAGTCATTTGAAATTGACTAAGGAAATGTGTCCAAAGACACAAGAGGAGGAAGAAAAAATGTCCAAGGTACCATATGCTTCAGCTGTAGGAAGTTTAATGTATGCCATGGTATGCACGAGACCAGATATTGCACATGTTGTCAGAGTTGTTAGCAGGTATATGAGTCATCCTAGATTTGAGCATTGGAATGCAGTAAAATAGATTCTTAGATATTTGAGAGGTACATCTAATAAACATTTATATTTTGGGGGCTCTAATATTAATTTAGCAGGTTATGTAGACTCAGATTTGGCAGGGGATATTGATACCAGGTAGAGTACTACAGGTTATGTCTTTACTGTAGGTGGAACAATGGTGAGTTGGATTTCCAGGTTGCAAAAGGTGGTTGCTTTATCCACCATAGAGGTAGAATATGTAACTGCAACAGAGGCAAGAAAGGAGATGATATGGCTGTAATCTTTCATGGAAGAATTAGGTAAACAACAGGCTAACAGTTCTTTGTATATAGACAGTTAGAGTGCCATACATCTTGCAAAGAATTCTACCTTGCATTCAAAGACCAAACACATACAGTTGAGGTATCACTTTATTCGGTCGGTGTTGGATAATGGACAGTTAAGGCTAGAAAAGATACATACAAATAAAAATCGAACGGATATATTTACAAAGGCTGTGACAAGGGAGAAGCTGAACTCCTCTTCAGCTTTGGTTGGTCTTCTAGATTGGAAATAACAAAAATAGAACAGTAGAGTCCAGGGTGCTTATTTCTAGTAGGAGCTGCACGTGCAGCGGTGTCGTCCAGGATCAGTCTCCAAGTGGGAGATTGTTTGGTGTGGAGCCTGATCAGTCTCCAAGTGGGAGATTGTTGGTAGGTGACGACTGATCAGGAAAGTACTGTAAACAATCCTAATTTTTGTGACCGACATAAGAAAACCCTATTTTTTGTAACTGACAAAAAGGCTTGATAAAAAGCAGCTAAGGGTTAGGGTTTTTGACATATTGTATTGTAGCATTTGCAACAGTATTGAGTTGCAGGGATTGCTGGTTGTAATCAGTTTGATTTACTGGATAATAATATTGGACTCTCTGTTTGGTGGATGTAGCCCGAGTTTGGGTGAACCACGTTAAAACTTGTCTCTCGCTGTTATTAATTCTGTGTATTTCCATTTCTCTGTTTAATCTTTATTTGCATTTAATTGATATCTTCTGCCGGCTAACCCTAACAAACATAACCAAATACAGCAAGTAGACATACACAGATTCAACTGATCCTAGCAGAGGTGAGAAACAAGACGATTGAATGGAACAATACATTCACAGGCAATCATATGTAGATTCACACTAAACTAAAAAAAACTCAGTAAAAGAGGCAAAATAACTTGCATATATTTAATGGGAAGGCATAGTTACAGTAGCAGAAAGCTCTGTTTGGAAACAGAAGGACTGAAAGCCAAAATTTTTCTAACCCTATTTACATCTCATTCCTATACTTATATAGCATTCCAAAAATGCCCTAAGTCAGTTACAAAAATTCGCTCAAGGAGCTCTATCAGAAAATATCTCTTGGGATGTCCACCTGCAGAAGTTATGGTGTGAAAATATCTAGAGCTGGACAGGTGGGAGATATTCTGAGTCTTCAATGCAAGCTATTGCATCATCGATCTGCACCCATTAATTGGTGGAAGATATTTTAGCATTGAATGCAAGCAACTTCAATGGTTATCTTCAACAAGGAATATATGAAATATCTGAAACATGGTGGTTTAAGAGATATTTCCAGTCATCAATGTGAGCTGCTTCATCTTTGTGCAGCAATGAATGCAAGAAATATCTGTATCTGCGCAAAATGGTCAGTGAAACGTCCACTCACCCAAAACATGCAAATCCAGATCCAAAATTGAAAAGTGAGAATATTCCCCTGAAAAGCCCGGTAAATGAAACCGGAGGCAAAAACATGCATTTTTGCCTTTTGAATCATGTGGAAATTCGCCAGGACGTGGAAGATATAGGCAGTCAAAGTTTTGGTTAACTGCCTGTATATATCGCTTTGCATCTATGTAATTAGGTTCACCTTATGCATTCATGCAATCTCCCTCCTTTCACCTTTTTCAAAATATCTTGCATATGTGATTGCATGTACCCTTTGTATGTGTCTTGAATCTTCATTCGCATATGCATTTGCCTGTGTATATGCCCTTTTTGCATCTACCGCCCCCTGCCACATGGCATAGTTTGATTAGTCGCTGAGCTGGTATGAGAAGCATCGCTGAAAAACTACATCTGCTTCCTTCTATCTTTCTTTGCATATTGCATTGTATATACAAACATACAATCGCAAATATACAAACTACGGACTTAATGCTGAATGTGCCAGATTTGATTTCTGGGTTGGGTTCGGCTTACATGTTTCCATTGTATATTTGCCTTGTATATCACAATATACAATGCCCTTATACATACAAGCCGTGGACTCAACGCTTGAATTTTCCAGAAATGACTTCTGGGTTGAGTCCAGCTTGTATGTTTTTCTTTGTACCTTCGCCTTATATATCGTAAATATACAATTGGCGGACCCCACCAATTGCATCTTTTCTTGCGACCTTTCCTTGTATGTGCGCCGATATACATTCTCTTTTGTATGTCGCCGATATGCAAATGCCTTTGTATGTCCCTTTGCATCTCTTTTCCTTGTGACTTTTCCTTGTATGTGCCCGATATACATTCCTCTTTGTATGCTCACATTGTATGTCGAACACATACAATCTCCTTTGTATGTAGGCACTTGCATCTTTTCTTTGCATCTTCGCATTGTATATGTGAACATACAACGCAAAATATACATTCTCTTTTGTACATTGCGCGGAAACAACATTCCTTTGTATATTCGGCCTTGTATGTCAATTTTGCATGTGCACCGATATACATTCTCTTTTGTATGTAGCTCCTTATACATTGGCCTTTGTATATTGCCTTATGTACATTCCACCCTTTGCACATTGACTCTTGCATGTGCTCCGATGTACATTGCAAAAATGTACATTCACCCTTGTATGGATGACTGGCATCTTTTGATTGTATATCGGCGATATACATTTGCCTTATGCATCTTTTGCTTGTATGTGCGATTGTATATACAAAGATACAATCACATATACAAGCCACTATTGCATCCTACCGATATACACTCTCTCTTGTATATTTCCAATGTATCTTCTCCTTTGTATCTTTCCCCTGCATCTTCAGATATACAATCTGCCTTGTATCTTTTCCTTGCATGTGCGAACATACAATGGCGAATGTATGTCGCCGATGTAAATTTCTTTTGCATCTTTTTCTTTGTATGTGTGATTATACATATGAACATACATTAGTGAATGTATGTACAAAAAAACTACAATTGCATATGCATATAAAATGACTAAGCATAAAACTGAGAAATATCTGCGATGGAAAGCATTTGAAGACAAAAGATTTCTGGGTTTTCCTGAGTTTTTTGCAAGGAATCTATAGGCAAGCCTTTAAGAAATTTGGAAAGGCATAGCATGAATAATTTGAAGGATTAAAGCCTTGTATGGTCATTTCCAAAGGATTTTCAAGGAAAATACAAGGTGAACTATTTAACTCTGAATAGAGGAAAATGGGTCAACAATTTGGTGACTTCTATGGGATGTTTGCCTACTAAACATTAGATCAGTGGCCCTATGCATCCATTGGGCATGGAGTCAAGTCTAAAACATGCTGGAAAACTAGAACCTACCTCTAAAACACAAAAAGAGGAAGGGGCCTGCATTCTTCTAATGACAATGCAGCCATGTGTAGAAGCACTTAGGAAAAGGAAAACTAAAGCAAAAATGAAACCTACTCTAACCCTAAACTAATCAGTCAGACATGACCTTAAACAAATCCATTAACTAGTTCTTGAAAGTAACTGCCCTTCTTAACAATTTACAATGTTTCCCATGCATGCGGGCAGCTAAAAAGAGGTAAAGGGGGAATGTACATATGACATATTGATAAAACACCCCCCATAGAATTGAGATGAACTCACCTATCCACCTTGACTAATTGCTGATGTTGCTAACTTGTGGTGAATAAATGGGTTGATCCCACTCATTTTGATGCTCAACTTCATGCTTAGAGGTAAGCATGACAAGTGGTGACTTCTCTTGATGTGTCTCCAGCTGGGCTAGATGCTTGATTGGGCATCCCCTTGAAGTGACATGCAAATCATCATGTTTGATCTCATGTCTTTGCTCTGATTCTTTCTCTTCTTGCTCTTCATTTGGCATGATGGTGTCCTCCCTTTGACTCTCATGTTGTTGTTGTGTGTGAAACAACTGACTTGGGACATCATGGTTTTCTCCTTCCTTCAAAGAACCCAAGAAGGTTGATATAATGTCATCATGGTTGCATTCATCCTCCTCTTGTTGGTCTGAATACTCTAACTCCTGTGATTTTACTACAAATATGGCTGCCTCTGCCTTAAGAACAACATGTTCATGATTTTCTGACTTAGGCTCAGAAAATGAGCCACGCACATGCTCAAAAGAGAAAACTTCCCTAAGTCGGTTACAAAAATTCGCTCAAGGAGCTGCATCAGAAAATATCTCTTCGGACGTCCACCTGCAGAAGTTATGGTGTGAAAATATCTGGAACCGGGCAAGTGGGAGATATTCTGAGTCTTCAATGCAAGCTGTTGCATCATCGATCTACACCCATGAATCGGTGGAAGATATTTTAGCATTGAATGCGAGTAGCTTCAATGGTTACCTCCAAAAAGGAATATATGAAATATCTGAAACATCGCAGTTTAAGAGATATTTTCGGTCATCAATGCAAGCTGCTTCATCTTTGTTTAGCAATGAATGCAAGAAATATCTGTATCTGCCCAAAATGGTCACTAAAACCTCAACTGGCCCGAAACATGAAAATCTAGATCTAAAATTGAAAAGTGAGAATATTCCCCTAAAAAGCTTGCCAAATGAAAGAGGAGGCAAAAACATGCATTTTTGCCTTTTGAATCATGTGGAAATTCACTAGGACGTGGAAGATATAGGTGGTCAACGTTTCGATTAACTGCCTATATATATCACTTTGCATCTGTGTAATTAGGTTCACCTTATTCATTCATGCAATCTCCCTCCTTTCGCCCTTTTCAAAATGTCTTGCATATGCGATTGCATGTACCCTTTGTATGTGTCTTGAATCTTCATTCGCATATGCATTTGCCTGTGTATATGCCCTTTTTGTATCTGCCGTCCCTGCCACGTGGCACCGCCTGATTAGTCATTGAGCTGGTCTAAGAAGCATCACTAAAAACTGCATCTGCTTCCTTGTATCTTTCTTTGCATATCACATTGTATATACAACCATACAATCGCAAATAAACAAACAATAGTCTTAATGCTGAATGTGCCAAATTTGATTTCTAGGTTGGGTCCGGCTTGCATGTTTCCTTTGTATATTTGCCTTGTATATCGCAATATACAATGCCCTTATACATACAAGCCATGGACTCAATGCTTGAATTTGCCAGAAATGACTTCTAGGTCGAGTCCGGCTTGTATGTTTTTCTTTATACCTTCGCCTTGTATATCGCAATATACAATCACAAATATACAATTGGCGAAGCCCACCAATTGCATCTTTTCTTGCGACCTTTCCTTGTATGTGCGCCGATATACATTCTCTTTTGTATGTCACTGATATGCAAATGCCTTTGTATGTCCCTTTGCATCTCTTTTCCTTGTGACTTTTCCTTGTATGTGCCCGATATACATTCCGCTTTGTATGCTCACATTGTATGTCGAACACATACAATCTCCTTTGTATGTAGGCACTTGCATCTTTTCTTTACATCTTCGCATTGTATATGTGAACATACAACGCAAAATATACATTCTCTTTTGTACATTGCGCGGAACCAACATTCCTTTGTATATTCGGCCTTGTATGTCGATTTTGCATGTGCGCCGATATACATTCTCTTTTGTATGTAGCTCCTTATACATTGGCCTTTGTATGTTTCCTTATGTACATTCCACCCTTTGCACATTGACTCTTGCATGTGCTCCGATGTACATTGCAAAAATGTACATTCACCCTTGTATGTATGAGTGGCATCTTTTGATTGTATATTGGCGATATACATTTACCTTATGCATCTTTTGCTTGTATGTTTCCTTTGTATGTGCGATTGTATATACAAAGATACAATTGCATATACAAGCCACTGTTGCTTCCTATCGATATACACTCTCTCTTTTATATTTCCAATGTATCTTTCCCTTGCATCTTCAAATATGCAATCTGCCTTGTGTCTTTTCCTTGCATATGCGAACATACAATAGCGAATGTATGTCACCGATGTACATTTCTTTTACATCTTTTTCTTTGTATGTGCGATTGTACATATGAACATACAATGGTAAATGTATGTACAAAGAAACCTACAATTGCATATGCATATAAAATGACTGAGCATAAAACTGAGAAATATCTGCGATGGAAAGCATTTGAAGACAAAAGATTTATGGGTTTTTCTGGGTTTTTTGCAAGGAATCTATAGACAAGCCTTTAGGAAATTTGGCAAGGCATAGCATGAATAAGTTGAAGGATTAAAGCCTTGTATGGTTACTTCCAAAGGATTTTCAAGGAAAATACAAGGTGAACTATTTAACTCTGAATAGAGGAAAATGGGTCAACAGTATTAGCATCATTATTATGAGTCCCTCTTTTTCTACCTTGAGTTCTACATGTATAAAATATTCCTCCTCTTCCTCTCTTATTCTACTTAGTCTAAAATCCATGTTCAACTTTTCCTCAACTTTTAGAGCAAACTGATATGCTTCATCAATAGACTGATTAGTTAACATACTCAATTATTCCTGGATTGATCTTGGTAAACCATTGATATATCTAGATATCATTTCTTTGTTATCTTCATGATAACCTACTCTAATAGATAACTTATAATGTTTCTTGCTATATTATTTCACACTTAACTCTTATTTTTAGATTTTGTAACATGTTTAATAAATCTTATGGATAAATTGCAAGAATAAACTTAGTTTTTAGTTTCTTTACCATCCTATCCCATTTCTCAATTTTAGTCTTAATCTTGCTTATCCTCTCTAGATGATTCTATTTCCACTAGATTGTGACATGAACTTTCAACTTTGTCTTTGAAAACTTCAATCCGCCAGGTGTAGCAAATTCAAAATATTCTTCAAGATCATTAATCCAATCAATCAATTCTTTAGGATCTAAATTACCAAAATAATTATTCAAATCTTTTCCACTTTTCTTACCAAGTCTAATGAGAGATTTCAACATCTTTGCATCCTTATTTTCTCCTTCAAATAGAAATTATTCAACATATCTTTCCTCTTTTTCTTCATTATCATCACAACAATAATCTAATCAAAGGCTTGTAATACCTCTCCTTATCTCCTCTTCTACCACATCTAATGAGGCTTGGATATTTATCATCATAGTGAATGTTTCCTCCATTCACTCTGTAACAAGGTTTCAACCTTTATCCATCCTTACAGGGAACATTTCGATAATTAATGTGAACTACCTCAAATTTTAGCACTTTGAACATAACCAATTCAAATTTGAAGAATCTTCTGCCCAACACTATTTGTCTTAAATTACCAGCCTCATTTCATGACTCATGAAACCTATTCTAGGTGGACCAACATATAAACTTTGTATGATACTATCTAATGTATTTAAGGTCAGAGGGTCCAATTAAGGATTGTCTAGCCTTGTAGGAATATAATTTATCAACCTAATCATTATTTAATTCTATAGATAAAAATGTACCTTTCAAGAAAATAATAGTTATTTATTTATTAAGAACTATATTACAAGTTGTACAAATCAACCATGAATTACAATAGATCATACTAGAACATATGATCTCACTTAATATATTTATTCCTTCATAGAATCTTAGTCAACTTCTTCTCTAATCTTTATTTTACATTTTTCTGATCTTTATCTAATCTATTCAATTTGTCCTCAAATCATATTGAGCTTTTCTTATATAGGTGATAATGCAGTGGTTGGTACCATGATCCATGCTCCTAGATTTAGGTGATAAGGATAATTTGCCCCAAATTAATTTTTCTCTCAATGGTTTACCTTTGGAATTGGTGCACCACCTTTGCATAGCATGTTGGTTAATTAGTAACATGTATTAATACCTCCAATGTGTAGAAATTGAGAACATTGAGTGAATGCAAGCATTAAATCTAGCCACTCAAGACAAATAGGAGTAAACTCAAGCTGCAAGAAAATAAGTATTGCAATCAATGGACAATTGGAATGGAAAATATGGGATGATGAATCAGGTTCCAAGATGTAGGACATATAGGGCATAATCAACTAAGAATAATCAACCCAATAATAGGAAAAACTCACTAAAAATAGTGGTGCTCCAAGAATAGGAAAAGCAACCACTTAACTTAGGCAAAGCTAATCTAGTCACAAAAAAGTATAGCTCAAGGCTAAACATAGACTGATGTGTGCACCTAAGTAAGATTAATATACACCAACACCCCCCATGAACCATACCTTAGGTGAGCTAAATGAAGATGGGTCCTGGAAACTAGGCCTAATCAGGTACCCAAGTGCAATACAATGAAATGAAATCTCTGATAAAATGAAGAAAGGAAGAAAACCCTATGCAAAAAAACTTCCCTCCAAAAAGAGAGAAAGAAAAAAGAAGAGGTCTAGGAAGCCTCCTCAAAGATGATAACTCTGCACCATGTCTATCTGACCGTGATGATGCAAATATGACCCCCAACAATGAACTAGCCCCTATACCAAAAGAGAATGCTCATTTATGAATGCTGAAAATGATCCATTTGTGGTAAATCACATTTCACCCCTTAGGAAGAAACAACTCCAATGGTTAATGCTCAAAGAAGTGAGGTTAGGTGGTAAGTCTCATGATGTACCCTATCTCAGAATATTACTCAAATGTCATCATGCTGATGTTAAAATGAGTTACAATCAAATTAGGAGAGTCAGGCCTAACAAAAACAAGTGACCTCTCAAAATCATGTGAAGATTGATTAAAAACAGGATCCAAAGAACTGATGTATCGATGTGGAATACCAACGCATTCCATGTGGTTACAAAGTAAATCCCATGTGATGTCTTGCAAAGAATAACCGAAATCCCTTGGTGAAGCCTCTCTGAACTTTATAGTAGTAGCAGGTGCAATATAATTATCATCAAAGAGTAAGATGAGATCCTCCAAGATGTCATCAAGATCCATCATGTGAGACTACAAAAACATGGCTCACTTCCTGATATAGGCACCTACATAGAGTCTTTCTACACCTTCATGGGGTAAGTTTGTTCATGAATTGCAACAGGTCCCCCCAAGTATCTAAAGATGCCTTAGCACAAGTATTTTCCCATGTGCTAGATAGGGAGCATGAATTCCTACACACCCATTAATGCAAAGGAGGTTACAAGAAGGTATTTGTCGCTTCAACGGAGGTCAAAATAGAGGGTTTCAAATGTTGTTTCACAACTTCTACCTTTTGTAGATGAATCAACTTCTTTTAGTTAAATCTCTTCACCCTCAAAATGCCCTGTTTGGGTGCTACTTTGAGAAAAGGGTTTTGGCACAAGGTTTGAAGGAAAAAATCTAGACACCTTCCAAAGGTTATGCCTTGCCAGAGAATTTCATCCTTTTCTCTGCACAAAGACACACAAATCTACCTTCTTTATGTTAATATGCACTAGACAACTGAGAGGGGGGTGAATCAGTTGTCTCAAAAACTTAAACACTTTCTACAATTAAACATTCATCACTTATCCACAATTATTATAATTTAACAATGAGTGCATGAAATCAGAAACTTAACCACAGATACAACATCAAACACAAGAGACACTAGATTTTACATGGAAAACACCACGGTGAGGAAAAACCGCGGAGATGATTAGCTCTTAATAAATATTACAATCTTGAATAATGATGTTCAGGCTTGGTCACTCCATGGGCCTAAACATATTGGCTTACTGCCATGAAGAACAACTAGGTCTAGCAGGCTCACTACCTCAACCCTAAACCTAGAAAGATTACAACAAGGGATTTTAAACCCTGAGGGCTGTTAAACCCTACACGTGGCTCACTACCAGACTAACTATCATGATCAACACCTTTCTATATTTGTAACTGAAGTACAATCATTCCTTTGCTCTGCTCTACCTCTACCTCTTCTCTGCTCTACCTTTTTGGGCCTTTCTTAATATATTTTCATTTCCACTCAAGGACAACTACTCACGACTCAATTACAAGTATTTATATACTACAACAACCTTGTAATGATCATCAAGGTTGTCATCACAATCATCAACCATTGGAACAATCTCCAAGGTCGGCATTACAAATATTTACAAAATAAGTCTTGGCCTATTACAACATTGTGCAAAGGGGATGAGCTAAAGTTGTAGATGGACCATGCCATGACTTATCTAGGACTTAAACACAATCTTCCATGCTTTAACATGCTTCCACAATCTTCAATGGATCTACGCAATCAATGGGATTAACCAGGTCGGCTAAGGCTAGTTACACACAACATTATCTGGGAACAATCTTCAAACATAATCTCAATTTCTTAATGTGGACCAAAGTCTAGATAGGAACATGATCAGGAGACATCTAAAAGCATGTTGTAATCATCAAGAGCAATTGGACAACCTTTAACCACTTTACCCATAAGAATCTTCTCACTGGAACACATGAACTTCACTATCTTCAACTGTTATAAAATAAAGATAGCTTGTGGACCACCAAACCATGAACCATTGAAACTGTAAGAATTTATCATAATCCTAGAATTACTTCTAGAACCGTAGAGAAAAATACTTTGTTACGAAGGAATGCAGAGTAGAATACTTTCTCCTTGTTCCAACTAAACTCACTGAAAAAGCATGTCTCTCTCTGGTGAACACAATTCACTCAGATCTTCATGCAGAGGGATCAAATCTAGAATGTAGCATCCTTAATCATACCTCTAACTTACTTCTAATCAATAGACCACAATCTTCAAGAAGAAATAAATGTGGAGCATTTTTCCAGACTATTCTTCAGCATACAACTCACTATCTCTACTGCACTTCTCCATAACTCACTTGTGTATTCTGGAGAGGCTAACTTTCTCAATATCTTCAACATAAAATTCTTCTAAACAAGTAACAGAATAAGATATAGTTGACACCAATGACAACAATGATATGTTGACATCAATGACAACACCAATTAGGCACATACTTGCAACAATCTCCCCCTTTGTCATTGATGGCAACATATGATGTGAAAAACTGCAACAACCATCAAGGCAAGATTCTCCCCCTTTCTCTTTACACACCTGCACTCTTTCTTTTTACAAGATTCTCCCCCTTTCTCGTTACACATCTGCACTCTTTGTCTATCTATGTTTTTCACATGACTTTTCTCCCCCTTTGACATCAATGGCAAAGGGCACATACTTGCATTCTTCTACTCTGATCCAATCTCTCTTCTGAACTTTCTTCAATTGACTGCTCCCCCTTACTTGATGCTTTCATTAACTGCAACTTTGGTTCTTCATGTGAAGTTCTCTCCTTCTTGGTTTGTCAATTCTCACCTTAGGATCTTGCTACTATTGCACTATTTCCTCTGTCAGCAACACTACAATATTTTACTGCTCTTTATCAAAAATTCATATAAGCATCATCTACCTCCTTCCCCTAAGAGGTAACTTCATAATCCTCTTAACTTCAATAGCTAGCTCTAATTACTACCTACATTACTACGCCTTTTTCCTTTTATTGCTTTGACTACCCCTCCTTAGAAGTAGCCCTAAAAAGCATTAATCCGGACCTCTAAGCACCTCCGGACTAATGCACTATTGTGCATCTTAGTTTAGAGCAGGAGGGGTGATAACCCCTAACTTTTCTTTGAGATACTCAAAAATATCCTTAGGTAGAGGCTTGGTAAAAATGTCTGCAATCTAATCCTTCGTAGAAATATACTCCAACATGACTTCATTCGCTATCACTTTTTCTCTTAGAAAATGATACCTGATAGATGTGTGCTTTGTCCTTGAATGCATCACTGGATTCTTTGATATGTTTATGGCACTTGTGTTGTCACAAAAGATTGCAATGGCATCTTCATACACAAGTCTGATGTCCTTCAAAGTCTTCTTCATCCATAACACTTTAGTGCAACTATATGCTGCTACAATGTATTCTGCTTCTACAATAGACATGGATATTGAATCATGTTTCTTGCTCAACCAAGATACTAATCTTTTTCCCAAGAAGAATGCACCTCCACTTGTACTTTTTCTGTCATCCACATCTCTAGCCCAATCTACATTGATCAATATATGTACTGAGAGTAAAGTCATAGTCCTTAGGGTACCACAAACCATAATCCATTGTACTTTTAAATATCTCAGAATTCTCTTGAGTGCCATCACATGTGATTCCTTTGGTTCTTCCTAAAATCTTACCACAAGACATACTGAATGCATTATGTTAGGTCTAGTTTGAGTCAGATAAAGTAATCCTCCAATCATAGATCTATACCTTTTCTAGTCTGTCAATGGTGAATTATCATCTTTACTCAACTTACAACCAGTTAGCATAGGTGTGCAAACTGGTTTAGCATCTTCCATCCCAAATTTCTTTAACAACTCTTTCACATATTTAGACTAAGAAATGAAGATACCTTTATCTAATTGACTTATTTTCATACCTAAAAAGAAGTTCATCTCTCCAATCATAGACATTTCAAATTCATTTTGCATTTCTCTAGCAAAAGCTGAGAACATACCTTTATTGCCTTAAAAAATAATATCATCGACAAGAACTGCAACAATTAGGGTTTGTTCATCATTGAGCTTGAAGTAGAGATTGCTATCTGTAGAACCTTTACTGAACCCTATCTATATCAAATACCTGTCCAACTATGCATACTATGCACTGGGAGCTTGTTTTAGTCCATACAAAGTTTTCTTCAATCTTCATACCATGTCACCTTGATCTAATGACTGAAATCCCTCCAGTTGTTCAATATAGACTTCCTCTTCTAACTCTCCATTTAAGAAAACAGACTTCACATCTATTTGATAGACCTTGAAGTCTTTATATGCTGCAAAAGCCAAAAACATCCTTATTGCTTCAATCCTTGCCATTGGAGAAAAAGTTTCTTCAAAGTCTATTCCTTCAACTTGAGCGTATCCTTTGCATACCAACCTTGCTTTGTTTCTTACAACTTCACCATTCTCATTCATCTTGTTTCTGAAGACCCATTTGGTACCAATTACATTCTTGTCTCCTACTCTGGGAACAAGATACCAAGTCTAATTCTTCTCTATCTACATCAATTCCTCTTCCATAGCCTTTATCCAATTCTCACCTTTGCAAGCCACATCCATAGTTTTAGGTTCAATCTTGGAAATCAGATAGAAATTTACTTGTTCATCTATAGTTTTTCTTCTGGTTAAGATCCTTTTGCTCTTATCTCCTATGATTTGATCTTCAGAATGACTGATTCTTACATATCTTGGAGTTTTGGTACCACTTACTAGAGCTTGTTCTTCTTTATCTGAGATGTCTTTATGCTGTATCACTTCTAAAACATCTGGATCATTTGACTCATATTCACCTGATTCTAAAGGCCTTTCCTTACATTCATAACTTTAACATTTGTACTTTCAATGATCTTATTCAGCCTCTTATTATAGCATCGGTAGGCCTTGCTCTTGGTGTTGTAACCAAGAAAGATTCCTTCATTGCATCTAGCATCAAACTTGCCTAGATCTTCTTCTCTTTTGATATAACATTTGCTACAAAAAACTTTGAAATATTTCACAGTACGAACTCTACCATGCCACAATTCATAAGGAGTTTTGAACTGTTACCTTTTACTTGAACTCTATTTAAGATATATACAATAGTGTGAATTGCCTCTCTCCAATATGCTTCTGGAAGATGAGCTTCCTTCATCATGGTTCTGGCAGCTTCTTGAACTATTCTATCTTTCCTTTCAACAACTCCATTTTGTTGTAGAGTTCTGGGCGTAGATAGTTGTCTCTTTATTCCATATTCTTCATAAAAGAAATTGAATTCATTTGATGTGAACTCTCATTCTCTATCAGACCTCAAGCATTTGATTTTTAAATCCATCTCATTTTCAACTATTGTCTTAAATGCCTTGAATTTATCTAGAGCTTAAACTTTCTCTTTTAAAAAGGTGACCCAAGTTATTCTAGAATAATCATCAATAAGCAACATGAAATACCTATCTCCTTGCAAAATTATTACTCTGGTAGGTCCACACAAGTCTGTATGCACTAGCTCAAGCAGTCCTCCAACTGATTGGTCCTTGCTTTTGAAACTTGTTCTTATCTATTTCCCAAATTGACACTCCTTGCAAATAGGATTAGCAGGCTTCACAATCTTAGGCAAATCTCTAACAACCTGTGCAGTACTTATCTTCATTATATTGTCAAAATTTATGTGACACAACCTTCTATTACATAACCAACTCTCATCCGTCTGAGTCAACAAGCAATAGTTATTAGTTCCTTTCAAGTGATAGATATTACCTCTAGTCTTCTTCCTAGTTGCAATGACTATATTTGAGCTTTCCCTAATCTTGCATCCATTGTCCTTGAAGCTTAGATCATATCCCTTTTCAGACATCTGACCCACACTCAAAAGATTATTCTTTAATCCTTTCACATAAAAGACATCTTCAGTATTATGCTTGCCATCAAAAGAGATAGATCCTTTCCCATGGATCTTACGAGTTGTATCATCTCAAAACCTAACTAGTCCAGCATCGTATCTTTCTAAACTCACAAAATTACTTTTGTCACCAGTCATGTGGTGAGAGAAACCACTATCAATAACCCATTCATCCTTGTCCTTAATGACCTGAGTAGCTAAAGTACTTTCCCTTAGTTTTTCTTCCTTCACACAACTAGTAGAATTAGTAGACACTGGATCTTCCTTAATAGAAATAAACAAGCATTCATTTCTAGAGGAACTAGAATTATCTGGTTCACCATTATCTAATACTCTTTCATCATCATCAAAGTACTCAACATAATAACACTTCTTTTGGGTCCTAGGCCTGTTCTCATATCTTCTTCTATTTCTTTCAATTCTTTCCGGACATCTAGAAGAAAAATGACCTACTTTACCATAGGAAAAACATTTGAAAGTTAATTTGCTTTTATACTTACTAGATCCTCTTTGCAGTCTGTCCATGAAGTTAGCTTCAACTTCATCAAACTCATCATCAGATGCTATCTTGTATTTTTCAGATTTGGAAGTACTTCCCGGAGTGCTAGCTTTGAAGGTCATCTCATCTTTTGGCAGAGCATCACCAAACTCTGTCATTTCAAAAGCAGTAAGCTTACCAAGCAGCTGATCCCTGTCAACCTTTTTAACTTGAATGAATTCTTCAATTGTGGCTACTTTGTGATAGTAGGACTTGGGCAGGGATCTAAGAATTTTCATAGCAACTTCCTTTTCATCAAGAGTTTCACCCATGGCTTTTATCCCTATAACAAGTTCATCAACTCTTTGCATAAAGGTTAAAATGGTTTCATCACCATTCATCTTCAAACATTCATATTTCACTTTCAAACTTTGTAACTTGGCTTCCTTCATAGAATCATCTCCCTCATACAATTTTTTCAACTTTTCCCATACCTTATTTGCAGTTTCAAGATTCACAAATTTCATCAATATTGAGTCAGATAAAGAACTTAGCAGAGCATCCTTTGCCTTGACATCTATCTCATATTCTTTGATTTCTTCTTCAGTCATCAGACCATTTTGAGGTATGGTGTATTCTATTTCTACAACTTTCCATACTTTGTAACCAAGATTAAGAAGATGGATTTTCATCCAAGCCTTCCAAAGAACATAATTTGTTCCATCAAAATGTGGTGCTTCCTTCTTGCAAGACCTTTTGGATCTTCCACAAGCTATTAAACTTTCTTCAAAGGAACTTGGCTATGATACCAATTGTTGATATGCACCGAACAACTGGGAGGGGGTTGAATCAGTTGTCTCAAAAACTTACACTTTTTACAATAAAACATTCATAACTTATCCAAAATTATTATAATTTAACAATGAGTGCATGAAATCAGAAACTTAACCACAGATACAACATCAAACACAAGAGACACCAAATTTTACGTGGAAAACATCAAGGTGGGGAAAAACCACGAAGAGGATTAGCTCTCAATATATATTGAAATCTTGGAATAATGATGTTCAGGCTTGATCACTCCATGGGCCTAAACATACTGGCTTACTACCATTAAGAACAACTAGGTCTAGTAGGCTCAATGCCTCAACCCTAAACCTAGCAAGATTACAATAAGGGCTTTTAAACCCTGAGGGCTGTTAAACCCTACTAGTGGCTCACTACCAAACTCACTGTCATGATCAACACCTTTCTATATTTGTAACTAAAGTACAATCATTCCTCTACTCTGCTCTACCTCTTCTCTATTCTTCCTCTTCTTTCCTCTGCCTCTTCCTTGTTTTGCCTTTTTGGACCTTTCTTAATATATTTTCATTTTCGCTCAAGGACAACTTCTCATGACTCAACTACAAGTATTTATACACTACAACAACCTTGGAATGATCACAAGGTCGTCATCAGAATTATCAACCATTGGAATAATCTCCAAGTTCAGCATTACAAATATTTATAAAATAGGTCTTGGCCTATTACAACATTGTGCAAAGGGAATGAGGTAAAGTTGTACGTGGACCATGCCATGACTTAGCTAGAACTCAAACACAATCTTCCATGCTTTAACATGCTTCCACAATATTCAAGGGATCTCCACAATCACTGGGATTAACCAGGTCAGCTAAGGCTGGTTAAACACTATATTATCTGGGAACAATCTTCAAACACAATCTCAATTTCTTAATGCAGGCCAAAGTCTAGATAGGAACATGGTTAGGAGACATCGACAAGCACATTGTAATCATCAGGAGCAACTGCACAACCTTTAACTACTTTACCCATAAGAATATTCTCACCAGAACACATGAACTTCACTGTTTTCAACTGTTATAAAAGAAAGATAGCTTGTAGACCACCAAACCATGAACCATTGCAACTATAGGCACTTATCACCATCCTAGACTTCCTTCTAGAACTACAGAGAAAAATACTTTATTATGAAGGAATGCAGAGCATAATACTTTCTCCCTGTCCCAACTAAACTCACTAAAAAATCAGGTTTCTCTCTAGTGAACACAATTCACTCAGATCTTCATGTAGAAGGTTCAAATCTAGAATGTAGTATCCTTAATCATACCTCTAACTTAATTCCAATCCGCAGACCATGATCTTCAAGCATAAATAAATGTGGAGCAGTTTTTTCGACTGTTCTTTAGCATACAACTCACTGTTTGTACTACACTTCTTTGTAACTCACTTGTGTCTTTCAGAGAGGCTAATTTTATCAATATCCTCAATATATAAGTCTTCTAAACAAGTAATAGAATAATATACAATTGACATCAATGACAACACTGATTAGGCACATACTTGTAACACTTTCCTTATCAAATCATGCCCTCATATAGAAAACACAAACATAGAAAATGTATGTTTGAATGCAAATCAACCTTTTTAGGGGAAATGGATAAGCGATCCCACAACTTCCTTGAAAATTTGTCCTTTAGAAAAACTACCAAGATCTCATATAACTTGAACAAAAATCCACACAATCTTACTTTGGTGCCATGTAGAAATCAGGAACATTAAGTGAATGCAAGCATTGAATCTAGCCACTCGAGACAAATAGGAGCACACTCAACCTATAAGAAAATAGGTATTGCCAAAAATCGACAATTGGAATGCATAATATGGGATAATGATTTAGTTTCCAAGATGTAGTACATATAGGACATAATTGATTAAGAATAGTCAAACCAATAATAGGAAAATATCACTAAGAATAGTGGTGCTCAAAAATAGGAAAAAAACCACTTAACTTAGATAAAGATAATCTAGGCATGTCAACTATAACTCAAGGCTAAACATAGGCTAATGTGCACACCTAAGTAAGCTTAATATACACCAACAAAATGAGCTAGGAGTCTCCAAATGTAATGTAGTTCCATATATAACCCCTACTATGACCCATATTGAAGTAGTTAACACTAAAAGTTTGTACAAGTTTCAAATACTTGTTGGACCAATCAAACAAGTTATCATTATATAGTGAATACCTAGTAAAGGTCTCAACTAACTTCCTTAGGTGAACAACATTGTGTAGTGATCATTAGCACATAGAAATAAAATGGAAAGTTCTAGACCCATAATTTACAATACATGATAACAACCAAAACTATTTATAATCATGTATGATGACTTACAATTATTTTGATGACCTCACTATGCCTATAGTTCATAGTTATGAGGTTTTGAATCTTAAAATATGAATTTGGTACCTCAAACTTGAATTGTACAACTATAGTATACCTAAACAATTATTAAAAACCTACAAAATGATCAAACATTAAAGATATCATAAAAAAATAGATGAAACATGACAAATGCTTGTACATAGAGGCACTAAATGTAGATTAGAAACATACTGTAATTCAGATTTTTGGATGCTGAAACTTCAAGGACACTGGGACGGGCACCCAAGAGTAACATGGTAACTTTTCTATAGACTGGAATAGTGATCTAGAATAGACAACAACCTGCTTTAGACTTTTTGGAATGGTGCAGATAGAGGACTTGGGGTGGGTGCCCAAGTCTAAAATAGAATATTTTTCACTCTTTTCTTTAGATCTTGACTCTATATCCTCTACTCAGCTTCATTGCAACTCCTCTTTGTCAAATTCCACACCTGTAACATGCAATCACAAAGAGAGGGGCTTGGGGGTTGTTATGTCTAGGAGTTTACCACGATCAAGCTCTAGAATGGCATTCAAGCCTTCCAACACTGTTCTTAGATAGAGTTTGTGCCCTCACAGGGTAGAGGCAAAAGCAAATGGTGAAATATATTGATTGAAGCACAACAAGATATCACCTTAGTAGGTGTAAACCCTCACGGAGATGAAGAGCCTTCAAATCATAAGGAGATGAATTGATGAAGCCAAATCTACAACAACCACATACAAACACAACACAAGACTACTCTGCAGCACAATGAAAGCCTTGAATATCCTTAGCACAAGATTACAAGTTCACATTACCCATCTCTTAATTATCTAGGTGTAAAATGAAGTCATTAATCTACTTAAATATGCATTCCCACTAAACTTTCGTAATTAAAACTTGAAATTGAAAGGAAGTAAGGTAAGAAAAAACAACTTCTTACACCAATCTAATGAGGGATAGTAGTGCAAATTTTTCTTAGATCTTTACAGCTACAATTATGTTTCACATTAACACAGAGATTAATACACATTCACAAACAAGTATAAATGTAATGACACTACATATACATGGGGAAAACTCTTTTGAGTAAAAAAACCCACACTCTAAAACCCACATAATGTATTATCAAATCTGAAAGAGATTACAACACACTTTCAATGTAAGTTCTTCCAAGAGTTGTCACAATGTCAAATCTAGAGTAATTCCGGTAGCATAACGATACTTGCAAATGAACCATACATCTCTAACTCCAAGCACCTGTATATATAGAGAAGTAGTATGAATGGAGGTAGTTTCTAGAGTAAGTCACACAAGGAACTCATCCAAATCCTTGTGGCCCAATTTACAAGGACATAAGACATGCATACAACACTTTATAAGAGATTCTCTTTCATCCCTTACAACCCCCCAACTTGGGTGCCCCAAATTTTCCCAATCAAGGTATGACAAATTGGTGCAGGAGCACCCAATCCATAGTGGCCTCTATAAGGCATTAACTATTTATAGTTCATTTTGATGTTTCCAATAAGGTCCTAAGCTGACCATTCATGTAATAAGGTTTGTTTGACCAATGCATGTTATTTTAGTTTGTGTTGTAAGTCCCAAGGAGACTTGTCGATCTGTAATCACAAAGCTTGTTAGACAGTTAGAGGTTGTTAGTCGGTTGTGATCTTCTAGCTACTTGGAGGTTGTCTCCTAGCCGCTTGGAGCCAATTCAGTACTACTCAGGGTGAGTAGATAAATAGAGGAGATCATCGAATGTATAGAGTAGTAGTTGAGATTAGTAAGATCTGAGAGAGTGAGATTTCCAATTGTGAAACAAAGCATCTGTGTATGCACATTTTCTGAAAGCATAATAAACAAGTTCTATGTTGTGCATCTTTCTATCATTCGAATTCATTAGTTTTTTCTCTGTGCAATTGATTTGCTGTTTTGTGGCCGACTGGTTAAATTTCTTTAGAATTGGTGGAATGGCTGTACAGTTCTTTCGTTTCTTTGTTTTGTTCGTTTGGGTTTTATGTTTGTAGGATCATGTACATTATGCTCTGAGAGATCCTAGCATCCTCATGTGCCAGGTTGGCAAAGTCAAAGATCTGTGAAGTTACAGGAGTCGCAGAGCTGCAGGGGAGAATCGACAGTTGGGTCGAAGATACATTGTATGACTTGCACGAAAGTCAAGTGAAGATTTCTGTTGTTTCACTAGGTATACACTTTGTGTGTATATCGCTAATGTATGTCGGGTTCATTTCCTATGTATCCTGCAGTTGTATGTTTGTGTGTATCTTGCAAATGGTTATCGCAGTTGTATGTGGCAAATGTACATCAGGTTCAAATACAAGGAGGGTCAACAGTCAAACTCTCAGAATGTATGTTTCGAATGCATCTTCTGAATGTATATCGAACATATACATTATGTTCATACATTGTATTAGGTACAAGTACTGACCAACAGCGATGGTAAGGGAAACCGGCAGTAGCAAGTCAAGCTTTGCATGTATGAGGAAAGTCATCGGTACATCGGTGCGAGGAGATGAATGTTCACCGATGGTGAGTATTACGCTGATGGTTGCAAGGAATAAAGTTTATAAAGTAGCTGATGGAAGTCAGTCATGCCGACAGTGAAGAGTTTGGAGTGAGGAATGCGATCGGAGGAAGGACATTTTGGTCGGTTGATAGTGCATAATCTTGCCGATAGGCAAGTAAAATGTGGATATACAAAGGGGAATGTAGGTTAGGGTGTTTGGCTCTGCATCATAGTGGTATCAGAGCCCAAGAAATATTTGGGCGGAAAATTGAATTAAGGATTTGCAGGAGTGTTGGCGTTTGGGTGTTGTCTGTGAATGTTTATGTCAGACAAAGAAAGTGAGACAGAGGCGGAGAGGATGCCTCCCAAAAGTATGTCGCAGGACGCCATCAAGAAGTTGATCGAGGAGATGCTTGAATCCAAGTTGGGAGAGTTCAAGTAGTCCAAAAGCAAAGAGAGGGACGATGAAAGTGACAATGATGAAGGCGATGCAGAAATTGCCAAAACTAGTAAAAAGACAGAAGAGATACTAGTAGACCAGAGGGCATTTTTAAATGCATTACAGTTAGTCAATAGGGACACCATAGATGGGTTACCTATTTATAGTGGAAGTATGGAAGCTGAAGAGGTGATTGATTGGATTGAGGCATTGAACAATCACTTTGAATATAAAGAAATCGCTGATGATAAGAGGGTTAAATTGGCAAAGGCAAGATTGAAGGGATCTACTCTTGCATGGTGGAATTATGAACAAGGAGAGAGAGTCAAGGAGGGGAAGAATATGATAACCTCTTGGGAAAGGATGAAGACCAAACTCATGGCACAGTTATTACCCTTAGACTATGATGTGCAAATGTATAAGAAATTACAAAACCTTAGACAAAGAGACCTTGATGTGAATGCATACACACAAGAGTTTCATAAACTCAGTCTTGGATCAAAGAGACAAGAGGAAGAGTCAGAGAAAGTGGTCAAGTACTTGAATGGCCTAAGGATGAACATCCAAGATGAGCTCAGCATCTTAGCACCAGAAACAGTGAATAAGTGTTTCCAAATGGCCTTAAGGGTTGAAGAGAAGATAAAAAGGAGACAAGATAAGTCCATGAGAGGAAGAGGCAGCAATACAAGAGGGGGAGGATTAGCTCCTACAACAAGGCAAACCAATGAGAACTAAGAAGAGACTAGTAAAGGACAAGAGCTGTCTGATTTTAGGGGTGGATGGAAAGGAACAAGAGGCAGATTTGGAGGTGGTAGATGTTCTAATGTTTTCACTGGAAGATGTTATCATTGTAATGAAATTGGTCACATAGCATTCAAATGTCTAGAAAGGTAAGGTTCATCATCAGGAAGTGATAGAAAGAATGACAAGAGGGTTCATTTTGTGCAAGAAGAGGAGGTAGATGAAAGTGTTAACCTTCCAATGGGAAGTGCAGCCCCAGTGAAGATGGAGAATCATTGATGCTGAGGAGAACACTCTTGAAGACATCCAAGGAGATGATACAAAGGAGAGCACTTTTTAGGACCAATTGCAAAAGCAAAGGTAAAAAATACAAGGTAGTAATAGATTCTAGTTCAACAGATACTATGGTATCTCAGGAAATGGTGGATAAGTTGAAACTGGAAAGGATTCCTCATCAAAATCCTTACAAAGCATCTTGGGTAAGTGATAGTCAATCACTTTTGGTATATGAACAAGCATATGTTGATTTTCAGATTGGAGAATATTAGGATAGGGTTTTATGTGATATTTTGCCCATGGAATGTTATCACCTACTTTTAGGTAGGCCATGGCAATTTGATAGGAGAGCATTGTATGATGGATATGCTAACACATACACCATCAAGAAGGATGGGAGAACTTTCGTGATGACACCATTACAGGAGGATGTCGAAGCAAAGAAGGTAGCCAAAATCATTTTGGTGGGTAAGAAAGAGTTTGTGAAGATGCATGAAGTAGAGACAAAGAAAGTTGTGGTTACCTCAAGGAGTGGAGATCAAAGTTTGAAGATGATTTTAGTTCTGACCGATGGAGATCAAATGGATCAGCAGAAGGTCAAGGAGCAGGGTTACAAGTAGCCACAAGTTGATTGGAAAGACAAGGATGTTATCATAGTAGGGACAATTATTTGTCCTCTAGAACCAACAAGAGTTGAAAGGCAAACATATTCTGCCATAGCAGCATTACAAGAAGCATTACCCAAGGTTTCCAATGCAGTTGTTCAGACAGAGATGATAGTAAGATAGAATGGCAAGCAAAAGATAGGTTTGATGGCAAGTAGTCACTCATGGCAAGGTGTGAGTAGAGCCTACAAAGCTGGGCATGAGTCTTTGATTCCATGGCAGCAAGTTGTAGTCCAGAGATCATGGGGAAGAGATGAGATAGCCAAGGATCAAGGTAGAGAAAAACAAAGACTTAACTCATGGGGCATGAGTTCTTTTGTCAGTGGGGTGTATGGTGCAGGAGCACCCAATCCACAGTGGCCTCCATAAGGTATTAACTATTTGCAATTCATTTTGATGTTTCCAATAAGGTCCTAAGCTAACTATTCATGTAATAAGGTCTGTTTGACCAATGCATGTTATTTTAGTTTGTGTTGTAAGTCCCAAGGACACTTGTCGATCTGTAATCACAAAGGTTGTTAGACAGTTAGAGGTTGTTAGTCAGTTGTGATCTCCCAGCCGCTTGGAGGTTGTCTCACAGCTACTTGGAGCCAATTTAGTACTACTCAGGGCGAGTAGATAAATAGAGGAGATCATCGAATGTATAGAGTAGTAGTTGAGATTAGTAAGATTTGAGAGAGTGAGATTTCCAATTGTGAAAAAGAGCATCTGTGTATGTACATTTTCTGAAAGCATAATAAACAAGTTCTGTGTTGTGCATCTTTATTTCATTCAAATTCATTCAGTTTTTCTTTGTGCAATCGATTTGCTGTTTTGTGGCTGAGATGGGTTCTTAACCCATTCCACCAGTTAGATTTCTTTGAAATCGGTGGAATGGCTGTACAATTCTTTCATTTCTTTGTTTTGTTTGTTTGGGTTTTATGTTTACAGGATCGCATACATTATGGTCTGAGAGATCCTAGCATCCTCATGTGCTAGGTTGGCGAAGTCAAAGATCTGTGAAGTTACAGGAGTCATGGAGCTGCAGGGGAGAATCGACAGTTGGGCCGAAGATACATTGTATGACTTGCACAGAGGTCAGGTGAAGATTTGTGTTGTTTCATTGGGTATACACTCTGTGTGTATATCACTAATGTATGTCAGGTTCATTTCCTTTGTATCCTGCAGTTGTATGTTCGTGTGTATCTCGCAAATGGTTATCACGGTTATATGTGGTGAATGTACATCGGGTTCAGATATAAAGAGGGTCAATGGTCAAACTCTCTGAATGTATGTTCTGAATGCATATTCTGAATGTATATCAAACATATACATTGTGTTCATACATTGTATTAGGTACAAGTACTGATTGGCAGCGACAGTAAGGGAAATCGGCAGCAACAAGTCAAGCCTTGCATGTATGAGGAAAGTGATCGGTACATCAGTGCGAGGAGATGAATGTTTGCCGATGGTGAGTATTACACCGATGGTCGCAAGGAATAAAGTTTATAAAGCGGCCGATGGAAGTCAGTCATGTCGACAGTGAAGAGTTCGTAGTGAGGAATGCGATCGGAGGAAGGACATTTTGGTCAGCCGATAGTGCATAATCTTGCCGATAGGCAAGTAAAACATGGATATACAAAGGGGAATGTAGGTCAAGGTGTTTGGCTCTGCATCACAAATGCTCTTATAATTTTATAAAATCCATCATATATAACAAATCTTACAGTTGTAACAGAATTTGTCATAACCAACTATTAATAGAAGATTCTCTTACAACCTATCATAGTCAAACTTGGGCACCTACTTCCTCCATACAAGATGCTTTCTAACACTTATCTTCATCTATCATAGGATCTTCAATTTTGGCTCTTACATGTCATAGACTCTGTCATAGGAATATGTCATAACTCTTATGCATCATAAACCTCTTACAACACCTAAAAGATGCCGACACATGGAAAAAGGTCTTCTACCATAAAGTGGGATGCCTATTTCCTCATATGAGTACAAAAATACACTTAGTCACCTTCCATGTAGGATGACACATCACTGTGCCAACTCCCACAAAGTGACAAAATAAGATTTGCATACAAATTACAATAATAGAAAAAAATAAATATACAATTAAATAATAAATGCTAGGAACTTGCAAAGGTTGAGACACCTTAATTCTCAACATTCTCGCACTTGTTGAACACCTTTCAAGAGATAATAGAATGACATGATTTAACTTCTAGGGTCCAAGAGGCCCATAGACTCTGAACACCATCTGAACTTCCCTGTGCTCATAGGCTTCATCAAGGAATCAACAACATTTACCAAAGTATCAATGTTCTCCAAATTCACCTTCCCATCCTCTACCATATCACATATAATGTGGTACTACACATCAATGTGCTTGTTCCTTGCATGGAAAGTAGGATTCTTTGCCAAACATATGGCACTTTGGCTATCACAAGAAGTGGTAATCTTCCCTACATTAAACCCAATGTTAGAACACAATCTCTTAATTGAAATAGATTCCTTACAAGCATGAGTAGCTGCCATGTACTCTGCTTTAGTTTTGGACAAAGTGACCATAGGTTACTGCTTACTCATCCAACTAATAGTACCACTGAATATAGTGAACACATAAGCACTAGTGGATCTCCTACTGTCAATGTCACCTGCCCAATCGAAATCCACAAATCCATGAATACTGACAGAATGTTGAGAACTAGTAGGATAACCATGATAGCACAAGGCATACTCAGAAGTACCCCGTAGATATTTGAAAACTTTCTTTACCACATCCCAATGTATTTGTCTAAGATTAGCCATGAATCGGCTAAGGACTCCCATTGCTTGCACAATGTCTAGTCTTGTACAAACCATCGCATACATCAAACTGCCAACCACTCTAGCATAAGGTACTCTGCTCATATCCTCCATATCAAAAGGAGACTTCAGACAATCTGCAATAGATAACTTTGTGCCCATTATAATAGGAATAGTCAAAGGTCTACAATCTTCCATGTTGAATCTCTCCAACATGGTCTTCACATACTTACTCTGGCTTAACCAATGTTTTCTATTTGATCTCTCTTCTAATCTCCATTCCCAGAATGTACCTGGCTGCCCCTAAATTTTTCATTTCAAATTGTGCTAACAATTGAGACTTCAAATCAAAAATCAAACCTTCACCATTCCCAATTAGCAACATATCATCAACATACAACACTATAATGAGAATACAATCATTATCAACTTTGAATTAAACACAATGATCTGATTTCAATCTTAGAAATCCAATACTTAACACAAAGGCATCAAACTTTTGGTACCGCATTCTAGGAGACTGCTTAAGACCATACAAAGACTTTTTCAACTTGTAAACCAGCTTTCTTTACCTATCACAATGTAGTGCTCTAGCTGTCACATATAAATCTCTTCATCCAAGTCACCATGAAGGAATGATGTCTTCACATCCATCTGGTCCACCTTTAAATCATACGTTACTACAAGAGATAATAGGAACCGAATAGATGTCAACTTTGCAATTGAAGAGAAAATATCACCATAGTCAATTCCCTACACCTTTGAATACCCCTTCACAACCAACCTTGCCTTATATTTCTCAATGCTGCCATTTGAATCAAACTTTTTCTTAAACACCCATTTGCATCCAATAGGATTTCTTCCTTTAGACAAAGGCACAAAGTCCCCAGTATTATTCTTTTCCAAAGAAGTCATTTCTTCTTCCATGGCCTCCTTCTAGGAACCTGCATCTTTCATAATGATAGACTTCCTTACAATCCTAGGATCATCAGCATTAGAAGTCAAAGAAAAAATACAATTGGAATCATGCAATGAATAACCAAACCTTTTAGGTTATCACCTTATTCTCATGGACCTCCTCACAAGTTGAGGTTGAGGTTCTTCATCTTCTTCTTCTAAACTTTCAAAGCTACTAGAGCTCTCTTCATCGTCAAATCCAACTAGTGTCTTCAGTTCAAATTTCTCAGGGGTGGGAGGAAGCTAGAAAACATCATCTTTCTTTTTCTCTTTCTTTGGATGTAAAACAATAGAAGTGTTGGTGCCTGCATAAGCAATCAAGTTTTAAGCATTTAAATATGCAGGCCGCTTCCCAAGAATCCAAAAATTCTGACACTTTCGACCCCTGTAGTTGTAAATAATGCAAAAAATTAGTTAAGGTGCAGGTGTCTTTGTACATACAAGGGTTTTTTGTATATACATACTGGTGAAATATGCATTGGCGGGTGTAAAATCTCCATCGCCCTTTGAAAAAACCAGTTAGATGCATTTCTGAGTGCATATCGAGCTCTAAATGTGCATATACAAAGGGGGAATCTTTCGTAGATTCCTGGGAATATTCCTGCTTTGTATATCGGGTTGTATGTAATGGTGCATTGAAAAATATACAAGGGCGCAGATGCATTTACTACAGTGCTGGAGATAGAAGCGAAAAATATACATTGCAAGCATATTCCAGGGAAGATTTGCTATTTGTATGCAGAGGAAATATACAAAGCAAAATATACAAGGGTGTGCTAATATACAATTGCTATAGTGGCGAGCGGAAGATATATTCCCGAAATATTCTGTTGAAGATACCGCAGTTGTATATTAGAGGTTTGTATATTTGCGGATGCAAGCGAAACATACAAAGGTGCAAGGATACATTTCCTTGCTGTTCTATCTCATTTTGGAGTTTATGTATTGCATCTGTGATGTATCTTGCACATATGTTCAGTTTCAGTGTCAATTTTATATGAAAAATGCTTCTTGTATGTGTTTTGCTGTCTGTCTCCACTTGTTGTATGCATCTCTTCTTCTGAATTTGGTTGCTAAGGGTTTCTCAAATTCTAGAATATAGATTTATGTATTGCATACTTGATCTCTAACTTCCATTCAAGGAGTGGATTAAACTATTTTAGGTTAAGGTATGGAGAAGAATGTATGTCAGCTCAGATATCTGTAAGTATGGACAGTCAAATACTTATCCTTGGGTGATGTTTGTAAGGCAAGCGTCAGTCTTGACCCCTTGAAACTCGAATGCTAGTTGCAAGCCATTCTTATGTATATGTCTATTTGACTCCTTGCCCTGAGATAGGCACCGGTCTACTCCTGGGTTAGTAGTTATGATCCAAAAACCCGTCTTGCATCCAAACCATCAAATTCAAACCATTCCATTATCCCAACCTATTATTTGTAGGAGTAGGATTAGGAACCCCCTACATACTCTCATCCCTAACCAGTCATATATGTCTAGGAAAGTTGCCAACTTGTGATTTATCATTTAGATCTTGGTCCACACATGAGAGTATTCTGCCTATTATTACAAAGTTAAATCTTTCTATCATTTGGAGAGTAACTGTTACATCTTTAGCAAATAGGGATACCCCCTTGGTGCGGCAGAACTAGAAGTGAAGGGGATGCAACTCACGCAACCTCCTGTAATTTGTTGGCCAAATCTGCCCATGCATTGGAACTGGCAAACCCTCTACCGATTTAGGAAAAATAACCAACAGATTTTGGCGACTCTGCTGGGGAAAGAGTCAAATAATGTGAAATCATTGCTGCATATCTAGTTCTTTCATGTGAATGATGGTGCTCTGCTGGTGGAATGAACTCAAAAAATATTTGATGAGCTTTCAGTTATTTGAAAATTGTGTCCTCTTCGGAGAGGTGGCGACTCTGCATAAGATTTTAGTGCACATGAAATGTTGATGTATGTTATTGTGATCTAAGAATGTTCTGTTCAAGATTTCAGTATCTGGATGAAAAAAGGTACCTAGCTCCTTCCCATTTATATTTGTTATTTTATTGCATAAGTTAGATGCTAGGGGAAGCCTTAGGTCTTAGGCAGACAAAGGATGTCTAAGAGTGAAGTTTATATGAATCCAAATATGTATTCACCCATACTCAGTCAAGAGGGGGATGAAATGTTAAATAAAAAAATTGAAGAGATAAAGAATAGGTTGATATCCTTAGAAGCCCGGCAGGCCCAGTTAAATAGTAATAACCCTGTTGTGTCTGCCAGTCAGAAAGCTAACCCTCTTGTCAACTCTTTTCATCCTTTGTATGACCAATTAGATTTGTCATGGGTTGACTATGAAATGGAAAGTATGCCTGCCCAAATTTACAATCAGATGCCCAAATTTAATGGACACAATGTGTGTGATGGGGGTGCACATATCCAAAAATTTTGTAGTTTTACAGAAAGACATTCATTTAGAGATGAGGATATGTGGATGAGGTATTTTGTAAGATCCTTTGATACAAAAGCTAGAGATTGATATTTGAGATTTCCAAAGAGATCCTTTGCCTGTTGGGATGAACTTGCTGACTGTTTCAAAGAGGAATTTGCAAGAGAACCTGCTGATCTTTTGCAAGATTAATGGAAATTAGAAAACAAGATAAAGAGCCCTATATTGATTTCAGTCATAGATTTGTAGTAGCCCTTTCACAAATCCCTGAAGCCTTCAGACCTGATACTTTAGCCTGTGTTGGCATATATTTTGAAGCTTTCGAAGCGGGATCTAGTGCAATATTGAGGGAATTCAAGATAACAAGTATGCAGATGGCATACAAGTTTGTAGAAAATATAGAAAAAATGAGAAATGAGCATGTGCGAAATTCCCTGTCCACAGGCTTTGGTGTGAATAATAGTTGTATGGCTGCAAATGACCAAATGATTAAGGCGTCATGTGAAGATAAAAATGAGAATGGAAATACATCAGTTGAGCATCCCAGTAAAAGGATCATTGATGACTCCCATTGCAAGGTTAAGTTATCTGATTCTGAAAATAATGATGTGGTTATGGACAGCAATGAACATCTGTTTGAATGGGTTTGTGGAGATAATTGTGAATATTGTGCTCAGGATAGAGAAGAAATAAGCAAACAGAGTAGCAGTTCCATGTGCAAATCAATGCCTTCTTTTCAGACACATGGAGATGATGAAGAGCAGTTAGAAATTGAAACAAGTGCTAATGATGAGCATGATTGTTCTTTGTTTGATTATAGTTTTGTCTATGACACACAGGCTGATACTCCTCCACAAACAGAATCGATTGGTAATGAAGATGCATGTTCTGCTGCCCATGAACTAGTGGCATACCACAGTGAAGTTAAAACACCTGGATCACCCATTTTTGACAAATATGATGATGAGGATCTATTTGAGTATGGTGGGAATCTAGGCACTGATGTTGATATGGATTCTAGTTCTCATCCTGATGAAAGAGAAACCAACATATATCATGAAGGTTATTGCAGGGAGGTGCCAAACTTTGAGTTTTTTTTGTTTGGTGCAACTGAAAGTTGTGTGCCTGAAGTGCACAAATATGAATCTAAAAGCTTTTTCTTTGATATGCTAGCTTGTGATAAAATGAACCCTGATGCTCCTAGCTGCATGATGGACTTTGAGTGTTTTCAGTTTTCAGTCCAGCCAGGAGATCATTTTACAATGCATAATACTGATACAGATGATAACATGTGTTATATTTCATTTGAACATGTATTGTTTGATAAATATGACACCCACATGTCACATGATGCTGAAGGTTGTTTGCATAGGAGTGACAGTGACAAGCTAAATCATAGGGTTGAATATGCAGATGACAAGATTTGTTTGTGGGTAGGTCATGAAAGTGTCTCCAGGATTGATCCAGTGAAAGCAGATGAAAACAAGGTGCTTGATAAGGGGAGATATAGGTTTTTCTTTTCTTGGTGGCCTTAGGCCATCAAGTGTGTTTGGTGATGTAGGTTGGTGCAAGTTTGACTCTATTACCCAATGGATAAGGGACTGGTCTGCATCCCAGAGATCTGAGGTTCTCACCATGCCTGCAAGAGGCATGCATCCCTAGACAAAGCCACTGGTGGTCCCTACATAAGCAATCAGGTTTCAAACATTTAAATATGCAGGCCCCTTCCCAAGAATCCAAAAATTTTGACACTTTCAACCCCTGCAGTTGTAAAAAATGCAAAAAATTAGTTAAGGTGTAGGTGTCTTTGTATATACAAGGGTTTTTTGTATATACATACTGGTGAAATATGCATTGGTGGGTGTAAAATCGCCATCGCCCTTTGAAAAAATCAATTAGATGCATTTCTGAGTGCATATCGGGCTCTAAATGTGCATATACAAAGGGGGAATCTTTCACAGATTCTTAGGAATATTCCTGCTTTGTATATCGGGTTGTATGTAATGTGCATTGAAAAATATACAAGGGCACAGATGCATTTGCTAAAGTGCTAGAGATACAAGCGAAAAATATACATTATAGGCATATTCCAGGGAAGATTCGCTGTTTGTATGCAGAGGAAATATACAAAGCAAAATATACAAGGGTGTGCTAATATACAATTGCTACAGTCGTGAGCGGAAGATACATTCCTAGAATATTTTGTTGAAGATACCGCAGTTGTATATTAGAGGTTTGTATATTTGCGGATGCAAGAGAAACATATAAAGGTGCAAGGATGCATTTGCTACAGTGCAGCGGGGAAGATACATGTGGTAGGGCCTACAGATATATACAAATGAGTTTGTATATTCGGCATACAAAGGAGAGACATGCAATCTGGACGCGATGGAGGAATAAGGTGCAGTGAATGAAATTTAGCGTAAATGGGTTGTATAAAGCGCTTGTATATGCTGATATACAAGCCGATGTGCGGTAAAAGGGATACAAGCCAGATTTGAACTGATTCTCAAATTGTTCTAATAAAGTTTGGGGTCCGACTTGTATATAAGGTGCTTGTATATGCTTTTGCATGTACAAGGCGAAAAGGCAAAATGGTGAAGGCAGAAAGTCAGCGATTGAGGATCAAGGTGCCTACGTGGCACGATATTATTGGTTCGTGACTTTTCAAAGGTGTTTTGAGCCGCAGATCTTAGCGATGGGGAGGTGATCGACGGTTGTGTTTTAATTTTACTGGAGCGATGGTTTTCTTTGTCTATGGCCCATTTTTGAGCGGGAAAATCTTCAAATGCATCTGCTGTTGCATCCCGCGGGTAGATGAAGCATTGATGGCAGAAATGCAGCGGCATGGGCCGGTGGTTGAACGGTCAGGTACCTAATTTGTGATGGGGAGTCTTCCAGCAATGGCACAGGGCTCGAGCTCAACCATTCCTCGCCCTTCTCTTGCTTCTTCTCGTTTTGTCCCCGGCTGCATTTATTATTTTGAGTGCCAATCTGATCATGCATTGTATCTAGCAAATTTTTGATTTGCCTTGTAATTAATGTGTTGAGTACACTTCCTTGTTGTATAAGGAGGACTGTGTCACTCATATTTGTTTGTTGAAGACTTGGGCAATTTTGGGGGAAAGATAACAAAATACAAAGCATTTCCTTGCTGTTCTATCTCATTTTGGAGTTTATGTATTGTATTTGTGATGTATCTTGCACATATGTTCAGTTTCAGTGTCAATTTTATATGCAAAATGCTTCTTGCATGTGTTTTGTTGTCTGTCTCCACTTGTTGTATGCATCTCTTCTTCTGAATTTGGTTGCTAAGGGTTTCTCAAATTCTAGAATACAGATTTATGTATTGCATACTTGATCTCTAACTTCCATTCAAGGAGTGGATTAAACTGTTTTAGGTTAAGGTATGGAAAAGAGTGTATGTCAACTGGGATATCTGTAAGTATGGACAGTCAAATACTTATCCTTGGGTGATGTTTGTAAGGCAAGCATCAGTCTTGACCCCTTGAAACTCGAATGCTAGTTGCAAGCCATTCTTATGTATATGTCTATTTGACTCCTTGCCCTAAGATAGGCACCGGTCTGCTCCTGGGTTAGTAATTATGATCCAAAAACCCGTCTTGCATCCAAACCATCAAATTCAAACCATTCCATTATCCGAACCTATTAGTTGTAGGAGTAGGATTAGGAACCCCCTGCATACTCTCATCCCTAACCAGTCATATATGTCTAAGAAAGTTGCCAACTTGTGATTTATCATTTAGATCTTGGTCCACACATGAGAGTATTCTGCCTGTTATTACAAAGTTAAATCTTTCTGTCATTTGGAGAGTAACTGTTACATCTTTAGCAAATAGGGATACCCCCCTTGGTGTGGTAGAACCAAAAGTGAAGGGGAGGCAGCTCACGCAACCTCTCGTAATCTGTTGGCTGAATCTACCTGTGCATTGGAACTGGCAAACCCTCTACCGATTTGGGAAAAATAACCAACAAGAAGAAGGATTGAGCTCTTTAAATATCACACTTCTTCTATACATAACTCTTTCAGTCACTAGATCCCATAGCTTGTACCCTTTCACACTGATACCATAACCGGTGAAGATACATTTAACTACCTTTTTCTCCAACTTGGACCTCTTCTCCTAAGACACATGTGCATATGTCTCACAACCAAATACTTGAATGTGTCTTAATGAAGGATTCTTACCAAACCATGCCTCCATAGGGGTCTTGTCGACAAGTGCCAATGTAGGAGACCGATTAACTAGGTAACAAGTAGTAGCAACAACTTTAGCACAAAACTTTTGTTCTAGGCTAGCTCCACTTAACATGCTCCTACCCCTCTCCATAAATGTTCTATTCATTCTTTTTGCAACTCTAATTTGTTGAGGAGTATACGGAGTTGTCTTATTCCTATCAATACCTAGTTCTTTAAAAAACTTGTCAAAATCTACTTAGCAAAACTCACCACCATTATCAATTCTCAAACATTTAATCTTTCTATCTTTTTTATTCTCTACAAGAGCTTTAAATTCTTTGAACCTTGCAAATAATTCAGATTCACTCTTAAGAAAATACACCCATGTCCTACTATAGTCATCAATAAATGAAACAAAATATATAAATTTTGAAATTGAAGGAACATTAATGGGACCAACAAAATTAGAGTGAACTAGATCCAACACCTTAGAAGATTTATGAGAACTATGGTAAAACTTAACATGATTTGTTTTCCATATATGTAGTGTTCACAGAAATCGAACTCAAGGTTACAATCATTCATACCCTCAATGAGGTTTTTATTTTTTAGGGTCCTCAAACCCTTTTCACCAATATGGTCAAGCCTTTGGTGCCACAACATTGTTTTCTCGGTAGTAAGTTTCATCTCCATAGAATGAGCTCTCTTGGGTACCCAGAAACCATGACGATTGGAAGTAGCTGCAACAGTCTTCTTGGCTTCTATTTCCAATGGTGAGGATGAAGAATCTGAAGCTCTCTTCTTCAAAATAGAGGCACTATTGCACTGAACCACACATGCATCAAGCTAAAACAGAGTGCCAATTCAAACACCTTAGCCAATGCCATAGCTCCTCTCATCATATTACAGCCTCCATTCAAGAAAACAACCTGCACACCCACAACATTCAGTTTGCTTACAGATAACAAGTTTCATGCCAATCTAGAAATATATAGTACACCATTGATCCCCTTCACTTGACCATCAAGGAATCTGATTAGGACTCTTCCATGACCAACTATTTTCAAGTGAGATCCATCACCTAAATACACCTTCCCACCATTGAACTCTTCATATTTTGAAAACCAATTTCTATGGGACGTCATATATGAAACGATACACCAGAATCAATTAACCACACATCCTCAGATGCATGTGTTTCCAAGGCAGTGACAAATGCTTCTCCATCATCTTGAGAGGACTTATGGGAGTTAGAATCATGGTTTTTCTTCTTTTTCTCCTCCTTACAATCCTTGCAAAAATGACCAAGTTTACCGCAGTTCCAACATAAGGCCTTGGACTTTCTAGGAGACTTTGATCTCCTATAGGATTTAGATCTCCTATAGGATTTAGATCTTCCTTTGTCTTCTTTCTTCTTGTCCTTCTTCTTTCCTTTTTCCTTGGACCTACCACAAACTGCAAGAGCCTCCTTAGCCATTTTGGAAGACTTTCTCTACATTTCTTTAGACAACAATGAAGAAACCACTTCATCCATCTTGAAGGCAGTAGTGGTACTCTCAATGGCCATCCCAAGGTGGTCCCATGAATCTGGTAAAGAACATAGCAATTTCATGCAATGATCCTCCTCCTCCATCTTCACATCAATAAAGGTCAACTGAGCAACAAGCATATTAAAAGAATTGAGATGATCTACCACATATCCTACATCTTCCATCCTTAGAGAGTACAACTTCTTTCTTAGGACTAGCTTGTTTACCAAGGACTTAGCCTGATAAACATCACCAACCTTCTTCCATAACTCTTTTTCAATTTTCTCCTAGTGGACGTTCAAGAGCACAAAATCAGCCAAATAGAGCCTTATGAGACCCTTGGCCATCCAATCCATCTAATCCCAATCTTCTTGTTTCATGCTCTGGGGCTTGGTGTTGGATATCACAAGCCATAAATCTCTATCTGCCAACATGTCCTCCATCTTGAGTTTCCACAACTCAAAGTTGCCTCCATTGAATTTTTCAATCTAGAATCTCCCAAATGTGCTTCCCATCTTCTCATTGCAACAAGATCATAAAATTATCTGCAAGACTCCCACCCAATCAAAGATTAATACAAAAAACCCTCTACCTAGTAGCTAGGACCAAAACTAACCAAGCTTTGATACCAACTGAAAGGAAGCAAGGTAAGAGAAAATAGCTTCCTACACCAATCTAATGAGAAATAGTAGTGCAAATTTTTCTTAGATCTTTACAATTATAGTTATGTTTCACATTAACAGAGAGATTAACACACATTCACAAACAAGTATAAATGTAATGACAAAAGATATATGTGGGGAAAACCCTCTTGGGTAAAAAACCCCACACTCCAAAACCTACATAATGTATTATTAAATCTTAAGGAGATTACAACACACTTGCAATGCAAGTTCTTCTAGGAGTTGTCACAATGTCAAATCTAGAGTAATTTCAATAACATAACGATACTTGCAAATGAACAATACATCTCCAACTCCAAGCACCTATGTATATAGAGAAGTAGTACCTACCTCTAGCTTCTAGAGCAAGTCACACAAGGAACTCGTCCAAATCTATCTGGCCTGATTTCTAAGGCCATAAAACATGCATATGACACTTGTAAGAGATTCTCCTTCATCCCCTACAACCCCCCAAATTGGGCACCCCAAATTTGCCCAATTAAGGTATGAAAGATGCTGTTACAATATCAGAATTTGTCATATATGACAACTCTTACAGTTGTAAGAGAATATATCATAACTGACTATTAATAGTAGATTCTCTTACAAACTTGGGCCCCTACTTTCTCCATGCAAGATGCTTTCCAATACTTATCTTCACCTATCATAGGATCTTCTATTTATGGCTCTTACGTGTCATAGATTCTATCATAGGAATCTGTCATAACTCTTACGCATCATAAACCTCCTACAACTCCCAAAAGATGCTAACACATGGCAAAAATCTTCTACCACAAAGTGGGACACCTATTTCCTCATATGAGGACAAAAATATGCTTAGTCACCTTCAATGTAAGATGACACATCACCTTACCAACAATGTGACAGAATAAGATTTGCATACAAATTACAATAATAGGCAAAAAAAAATATACAATCAAATAATAAATGTTAGAAACTTGCCAATGTTGAGACACCTTAATTCCCAACATAAATGTTGATAAGGAAACATTTTTAACCTTTTTAAGGATGGATAAAGGTTGAAACCTTTTTGCAAAGTGAATGGAGGAACCATTCACTGTGATGAGAAATATCCAAGCCTCATTGGATATGGAAGAAGAAGAGATAAGGAGAGGTATTACAATCCTTTGAGTAGATTGTTGTGATAATAATGAAGAACAAGATGAAAGATATGTTGCATAATTTCTATTTGAAGGAGAAAATAAGGATGCCACGATGTTGAAATGTCTCATTAGACTTGGTAAGAAAAGTGGAATAGATTTGAATAATTATTTTGGTAATTTAGATCCTAAAGAATTTGATTGGTTGGATTAATGATCTTGAAGAATAAATTGAATTTGTTAAACTTGACAGATTGAAGTTTTCAAAGACAAAGCTGAAAGTTCATGTTGCGAACTAGTGGAAATAAAATCATCTAGAGAGGATAAGCAAGAGTAAGACTAAAATTGAGAAATGGGATAGGATGGTAAAGAAACTAAAAAATAAGTTTATTCTTACAATTTATCAGTAAGATTTATTAAACAGGTTGCAAAATCTAAAACAAAGAGTTAAGTGTGAAATAATATAGCAAGAAACATTATAAGTTATCTATTAGAGTAGGTCATCATGAAGATAAGAAAGAAATGATATCTAGATATATCAATGGTTTAACAAGATCAATCCAGGAATAATTGAGTATGTTAACTAATCAATCTATTGATGAAGCATATTAGTTTTCTGTAAAAGTTGAGGAAAAGTTGAACATGGATTTTAGACTAAGTAGAATAAGAGAGGAAGAGGAGGTATATTTTATATAGGTAGAACTCAAGGTAGAAAAAGAGGGACTCATAATAATGATGCTAATACCAAGGATAACTCAGATAGTAGTTGCAATGGTAGATCTAATAATTATCACAGTGAAAGTTGTAGATATGGAAGATATGGTGGAAGATCGTTGAGAAAAAAAAATTATTTCAAGTGTGGAGGTGAAAGACATAGTGTATTGGAGTTTAATTAGTCACAAGGAGAGTATGACTAGAGATTTGAAATAATTTCAAGAGAAACACATACATAAGAGGAAGTTTCTTCTAATAATGAGAAAATATACTAGAGAAAGGTGAACCATTGTTATTAAAGAGATTTTTTTTGAATCCGTTTAAAAGCTCATGTGAATTCATATAAAGGAAGAGTTTTCTCAAAATTGTATGTAAATTTGAATGCAAATGTTGTAAGGTGATCATTGATAGTGGTACCTAGTAATGATAATCTAGTTACAAGTGAAATGGTGGAGAAACCAAATCTAAAAAGGTTAGAGAATTCTAATCCTTATAGCGCATTATAGTTACAAAAGGATTTTAAAATTTTAATAGTTACATAGGCAACTTGATGTGTAAAATGCCTCACATAATATGATTTATTTGTCGAGATATCCAAAAATTATTTGTCTTTTGATCTTATTAGATGATGCATGTGTTATGTGGTGGATTCTCATCTAATGTAGAGGTTTGTGGCAGGTTTTCCCTATTGGTTTGAAGCATAAATATCCTCCTAAATCTGGTCATTATTCAAGTTATGAGATTTATTTCATCTACTGTCTCAGCCATATCTAACTTTGATATTGAATATATATTCTTAGGGTAGGACCATCAATACCTTCCACATAGTTAGATTCTTCAACGTATGCTTCTTCCATGGTTGTTCCCAAAGGTATGTATACAATTTTATTATTATCTGAAAAGGATAATTTCTCTTTGTGTGAGTCAACAATACCATTTGTGTCAACAAACCATCTTAACCCCAGTAATTCATTGAATGAATCACCTTATTCTTTCATTCCTACAACAACAAAGTCTATGACTTGTTTTACCCCCATTAGGTTTACTTCCACTTGTTTCCAAGTTTCAAGTGTTCCCATACTAGATCCATATGTAAAAGTGATGTTATAAAGAGTTTCGAACAACCTAGGTTTTCCTAGTTGTTCCCATAACCTCTTAGTAATCATGTTCACATCCACACCCAGGTTTATCATAACATGTCTAAACTTTTTATGGTATATATGGACATATACTAATAGTGTTTTTTTTGCTAGTGTCTATTTGTTCTACCCTAGTATGCATTTAGGACATCTTAGTTCATATTTTGGCATCCCGATGGAATGAGACCTAGGTTCCATGGCAAATTGGACCTAGGAGGACCCCTTGAGTTGTACCCTTCCCAAAATAGGGGGGAAGGACTTGGGTGCCCGCACCCTAGTCCTACCCTATTTTGGGGCAGCCCTAATTTCCAGGTGTCAATTTGTGACCGTTATTAGGTCCCTATGCCAACCCGGTAAGTTTGAATTACGAAAATCTTGGCGAGAGTGTTTGTAGTTGCATATATAAGCATGCTTAGGCATTCATTTGTAAGCTAGATGGAAATTGTTATGTTCATGCACTCTCAAGGTGATTCAAGGCTTTCATTATGTTGCAAGACTTGTATGTTTTGTGTGTTGATATTTGTAGCTTTGAGCATAAATTTCCTCATTGCATGAAGAGCATCTTCCTCCAATGAGAGCTTCACTACAAGGTGACATTATACTGTGTTTTCATCATTGATTCCTTTGGTTTTTGCCTTTACCTCACAATGGCACGCACTCTTTATTTGACAACGGTGTTCAGAGACTTAAGTGTCCTCCGGGGCTTGACTAAGGTAAGCCTCTAAACACCACAACCCCCAAACCAAGTCTTGTGATTGCAAATTATAGGTGTCACATTTGGGAAAAATGGAGTTGCAAGAAGGATTGATAGGCATCAAGGATTCAGGATCTAAAGAAAAGGACACAGGAGCACTTCCAGGACTTGGGCACTCACTCTAGTGTCCTTTGCATCTGAGTTTCAGGAAACAGAAGTTATAGGGCTGATCGGTGTCAGAAGGAGGTCTAGATCCCGTGAAGAAACTGGTACCTTGGACTTGGCCGCTCGCTCCAATGTCCCTGATTATTCCACTTTGGAACCCCAAAAATAGGTACTTTGTGATTTGGTATTTTACTCCTGTCTGTAAGAGCTTTTTCCATCATTCATTAATTTATTTCCGTATTTACATAATTAGGGTTTTAATGGTCAATTGAGCATAGGAGAAAGAAAATTGATAATTAAATTCCCTAATCCAAGTTTCCCTACATTTGTAAGTGACCTAGGGTATGATAGTGCTTGCCACTCGACCCTAGATCCTTGAATGTATAGTGGAGAGGCAGATTGAAATATCTAAACACTAGAACATTAACAAATCCAAATTTCCCCTAAACAATTCTATCATTAATATTGTGCAATAGGGTACAATTGATCAAATATCAAAATCCATGAAGTACCTATACACATATTTTAAGAATCTCTAACATTTATATTACTATTTGTGGCACTACCAAGTATAAATTCACCATTTTGTGTGATTTTTCCTTAGATTGAAATGTATAATCATTTATTTAAAGGGTTTTAAATATTAATACTTTATCTGAGAAAACTATTTACATTATGATCTTGAATTAGTGCATATTTACATTTATATCCAATTCGTAGAATTCTTTCTAAAGAATATATTTGTATTATATTTTAACATTTTATATATTACAATGCCCATTAAATATTTGTATCATCTAACTATTTTCAATAGTAGTAATGATACAATGAAGTCACAAATTCATTTACGAACAATTCTCTCAGCTCTTGGAATGTATATTGAACCCTTACCTTGAAGGAACTTGATCCTACTAGCTATTAGTTTGGCTTGAGGTGGACAATTGAGAAGGCCAAGAATAATGAAGTATAATGATTATCTTAATAGGTTCTTCCTCAAATACTTTCCAAACAAACACATACCAACACTCAGGTTGACAGTAACACATATTAGTTTTAGAAACATTGAATAACTCCTTTTTAATTCAATAAGAATAAAATATAGAGAATTAATGTTTTAGCATTAATGATATGTTAATAAATATATTCATGTTTTTTTACTACAAATTTGTATTTTTGATAGTAATGGCATCTATATATTTAACCCTCCCAAGACTAAGTAAGGTGACCCATTTCCCCACTTCCATGATAATCTCAAAATATTTTCATAAGGCAGTTCCATTGTAGAGGCTATTTATCCATGTGCTCAAGAGATTTATTAAACATTTAATTTGTAGAATTGTAGAGTTCTATCATTAGGTTTGAACAATAGCTATGGTCTTATCCCTCAAAGATAAATCACAATTTATAGTACCAAAATTCTAAGTAAAATATTTAGACATATGAAATCCAAATCCTAGAAAATTCTAAAAATAAATAAAAAATCAAAATATTATCATATCTAAAAATGTTAATTTAAAATTCAAGAGGAAGAATAGATTGTGTAAGATTGATTGGGTTCACAAAAAATGTGAAGGAAAATAAACTTTCCTTAATTGTAGTCTAGACCAATCCAATAAAATGTGTATGCATAAAGACACTTAACAGAGACTAATTTATTTAATTAGGTAGGACTAATAAGTCTCAATAAATCTAGTCAACAAGAAAGTGATATATAATTATGTTTCTATTAAAATCTAAATCCATTCTATGTAATTAGGTAACCATCCCATCTTAGGTAAACATCCCATCTTCTTTATTCTACTTTTCTACTTTATAATGCATGGTTGTTGTTTGATAGGGCCTCTATTGACCCTAAAGTAATGAGAAAAGTATGCAAAACATAACACATGACTCAGGGTTGTTTTGCAAAACACAGCCTTTGTTGACCCCACTCAACACCTCTCATTCATTATAATTTGTTGAAAAGGTGCAAGAAACTATTAAGCAATGCAATTGGTAGGCGTAAAGCCCATTTTCACAACCTTGGCCAATGTCCTGCTTAGGAACAGGGTATGGCCATCCATCAAAGCATAAAGACGAGGGGATTTTTGTCAGATATTATGATTGGAAATGCTCTGGTAGACACATGCAAAAATGAGGAAGCACAAACAAGGCACGTCAACTGTTTGACAAAATCCCTCAAAGAAATGTGGTCTCATGACTACAACGTTTCAGGGTATGCACAAAATGTACTTGTTGATAAGGCATTAAGCAAATGCAATTGCTAGCTTTAAATTCAAATATGTAAAATTTAGAAGTACGCACAAAGCACATGACTATGGAAGCATAGACGGAGCGCATGGGTCATTTTCCAAATGCCCCAAATAAATGCCATGATTGTAGGCATACACACAATATGAATTTGTTGAAAATATTTTATCAACTTTCTGGCATGTAAAGCCAACTTCTACACTATTTTCTAGCCACCCTTCCAATGCTTGCACTAGAATGGGCGCTTAGGAATAGGGTATAGACATCCCTCGTAGTGTAAGGAATAGAGGAACTTTATCAAACATTATTATTGCAAACACCTAAAAGAAAAGAGATCTCATAAGTGCTACGAATGCAGAATATGTTTAAAATGTATTGTTGAAAATACTTTGGAAACTTTCAAGCCAACACAATTGCTAAGGGTAAAGCTAGTCTTACAAAGTAAAACTCTATTAGATGTTATATTTACAATGCCTAGTAGAATTATATGCACAGCGTGGAGCATAGATAGGGCTCAAACTGTTTGACACCATGCCTTAAAGGAATATGGGCACATTATAGGGTAAACATCAAAATGGATATGTTGAAAGGATGTAGAAGCTTTCAAATAATTGAATTTGCAGATTTAACACAAGACTCTACAATTTTTGCGAGCATCCTCTCTGCTTGCACCGAAATGGGGGTTTTTGAAATAGGGTATGGACATATGTCAAGCATAACAGAAAGGAATTTTTGCCAGATGCTGTAATTGCAAGTGACTTAATAGACATGCATGCAAAATGTGGAAGCATAGATAGGGCACGTGAACTATTTGATAGAATGCATCAAAGAGGTGTCATTTCGTGGAATGCAATGATTGCAGGATTTCACAAAATGGATTTGTTGAAAAGTGAAGAGAAACTATCAAGCTGTAGTGGGTAGGTGTAAAGCCAAATTCTACAACCTTTAGTAGCAACCTCCTTATCTAGGTCGCATGGGGGATGTGGAACATGGCATGGACATACTTCAATCACATGAGTAAACCTTATTATAGCTACAGTTTATTGTTATGTGTGTAAGGTTGACCATATTAATAGTGCTAGCTATCTTGACGACACCCTAAACTTTATCATTTCGATGCCAGTTGAACCTATGGTGATTGTGTGGACATAGTTTCTTGGTGCTTGTAGATCACAAGTGAATGTAGGCTAAGGAGTATTATTAGTGAATCTATTTAGATCTAAAAATGATGCACAACTTGTATTCTTTTTTTAAACATCTATACAGAAGTGGGCTCATATGGGGAGACTTAAATGGTAAGAAGATTGATGAAACATGGAGGAATTAAAAAGATCCCAGCTAGCTGATATTAACAGAGAATATTGGCAAAATATTTGATAGGGACAATAAAATGGAATGTCACACACTATTGCAAGTAATAAAAAAAATAGAATTAGACATCTTTCTCTTTTAATTTTTAATTGATCATACTTGTATAACAGCAAACTCCATTCCAAATTTACTAGAACACATTTTAAGTATCCAAGCATCAAGCCTGAATTATTCGTCTCCAAGATTGAATAGAAAATGCTTCAGAAAACCAATTAGAAATAGAATAAGAACTTATAGAATGCTCCAGAAATCCAGACAAGAAAACCAAGTGTCTTCCCTTCATATTTATATGGCTATTTATAGAAAAAAAAATCAATCCTTATCTAGAACAATGTTTTTCCAAGCACATGGTGGAAAATTTGGAAGCCAAGTCTAATAATTTAATGCCTTCACACCCATTTCCAAATTGCAATAAATTTGGGTGGAAAACTTCAATTTATCCATAAATCTTATTTGGAAAATTGACTTGGAAGATGAGGGAAGTTGAATCCCAATTTAATGCCTCATTTCAATTTTCCAAATTGAAATAATCATGGATAAAATCTCATTTTAACATTAAATGTTTTGTTTGAAAATTGACTTGGAAAATGGGGGAGTTGAATTATCATTTATTTCTTTTTCTCTAGAAGTGTACCCTCTTTTGATTTTTTTAGTTTATTTATTTAAAATTATAAATTGTCTAGAAAAAATTATTTATTTATTATTATTAACATTTTTACATTATTTAATTTTTTTCTTCTAATTATTTTGATCAATTAATAAGATAAGTTTTGCTATATTTGAATAATGAAATGCATACAAGTAGATATTAGAGTAAATGGTGATTAGCAAAAGTAATTACTATTTGCATAGTATAACCCGATGACTCTAAAACTAAAAATCTAATCAAACTTGGATAGATCACAAATTATACTAGAGGGATAAAAGTAGGTCATGACAGATCTTTTTTCTTTTGTCATGTCCCCTTTTATGATTACTTCCAACATTCTTGGAAGATTCCAACATTCTTCTAATATTCCAACATCCTTGGAAAGCATCTCTAGATATTTGTGGTGTTATTCGAATTTATCAAGGAAAAGACTAGCCATTTTAATATTTGTTGAGGAAATAAAGCAAATGGTTAGGGAAAATAATCATTTAATAAATGTTTATTTGGGCCAAAATAATTTATATTTCCTATTATCTAGGAATTAATAAATAATAAAATATTCTAGCATCATATGTGGTGCTAGATTCCTTGCCAAAAACATTGTGACTTCCAAGGTGCCAAAAATAGCTAAGAAGGAGGATACAAATAAGATAAGGATAAGGAAGTCAAAAATGGTGCCCAAGGAGGATAAGGATGAATTTGGATTCCCAAGTGTTGATATGGACACCTAGTCAAAGATTGTTACGACATAAATAAGTGGGAGTCTATGTAGGTGTTGATGCATAAATCTGTGGGTGTAATCCAGCAACAACATGGGAAACTCTGAGATGTGGGATTGCTCCTCAGAGTGACCTCCAGATTTTAAGGAAGCTAGCTCTTCCATTCTTTAATGGGGCATTTGGGAAAAAGTTAGAAAGAAAACTAGATTGCAGAAAATAAATGCCTAATCTAAGGCGATCCGCCGGATTTGAAACAATTATTTGCACAGTGTCTAAACTTTGAAAGATTTAACTGGAATTAAAGAGCATCAATATGGATGATTAAAACTCAGTTTTAAAACATATTAAACAGAGGCAGAGAAATAGAGAAATTAGAGACAAGAACCAGAGATATCCCAGTATGCACAGAACACATCTCATTTATTTGAATGACCACAAATTACAAAGGCAAAAGTTGCTGCACAAAAATAACTATTACATTCATCATGAAAAGACACTGCAAAGGCAAGAAGAAACTCTGTTGCTTGCTCTGACTCTCTGATCTATAGAATGTAGAACTCTGAACATATTTGAAGAAGAACCTTCAACCTCCAGAATCTATATCCCCCTCAATGACATTGACGGATCTGTATTTATAGCTTGAAAGACCCAACAAATCCTCAACTGCCTCTCTGAAAATCCACAACTGAATCCATAAAATCCGGCATCAAATCCACAAAATCCGGCACCAAATCCAACTGCAACTGAAGTTTCTGTTTTGCCCATGGCTGGAAAAGTATCTTTGTGTGTGAAAGAAAAATACCGCTGCTTCCTCCTGTAGCTTGCTCATGAAATGAAAAATGGCTACTCACATTTAGGGTTTCACCTTTATGTTTCACGTGAATCATAATTTACATTATAATAAAGTCTCATTTTAATATTTTGCCCCATGTCACATTTTAATAAAGATAAATCTTTATTTAAAAGATGATTCGTGGCTTCATAGACCCTATTATATTTTAAAACTGTTTCTTAAGACTCCCGTGGCTTGCTTTAAATGTGTCTATTAAAATGAAACGATCTTTATTTCCTCTCCTGTGCGCGGATGGCTCCACGTGGTGGCTTCTATTGAATCTTGAGCTAACTCTTCTCTACCTTCCACTGCAGCCATGTGCCTTCTTTCGCATTACTCTGAGTTACTTTTTATTGCCGCATGTTGTGACATTTGGTGAGTTTCGCTTCAAGCTTGAGTTTCTCTCATAAAACAAATAAAGTGGCTTATTTAATTTTTGTGGGTTTAACTTTTATTCCCGTGACTTCATTTCATGAGGGACCCACCATATGATTTAATAAAAGACTCTGTCTTAAAAATCCCGCAACATTGCATTTGATGAAATAAAATGAAACTTTTGCATCTCCTGCACGTGGGCTGCACCACGTGTCTCCTTCTGCATTACTTTTAAGCTGCTTTTAACTGCTATAGGTTGTGACATTTGGTGAGTTCTGCACCATTGGATTGAAAATAATCCTACGGCGTCCAATTTGTTGCATTAAAAAAACCCTAACATATGTTCATTCTGTTATTTCCTTTATCCTTTTAAGAAGGGCCGCCATGATTTTGATGCTTCTGCATACTTAATGACTGATCCTCATTTATCTTTATTGTGTCTTTGATTAATCAAGTGACATACTCGATATCCTCATGTCTGAGTCCATAATGCTGCGGGACTTGTTTGGATCTTCATTGCCGGACTCCAAATTCTCCAATCTACCATCATTTCATATGGGACCATGCCTTTGATATATCACTGCACTGAATTTTCTATGATGCCCTTGTAATAACAGAAACAAGAAAAGAAACAAAGAGCACAAAACTGACACATATTTGAAAGTCTCAAAATGGTGAGAAAATTTGATCACCAGTTCTTGGCGACTGGCTAGGAAAATGGGCCTGCCCATTCAGAATCCACCATCTCTAGTTTCGTAAACAAACTAATTGCCTTAATCATTGGGCATAAAGAGTCACATTCTCTGAAACTGAAACATTTATGAAACTGAAGACACATTTGAATCTAAAAATGTATGAAGTTGAACTGAAACACCACTGACCCAAAATACATCCCACCACTGAAACTGACACTGAGCATGGAAACTGACTTCTGAAACTCCATTCTATTTCGTAGCTGAGACCAACTGACCATAAACTTTCTGAACCTCAAAACTAATACAGAGTTGAACCACACAATTTATGTTTTGCAACTGAGACCAACCATAACTGATGAAACTCAGAGACTAGGAGATGAGACAAGCTGAACCATAGATCTTTTATTCCGGGGCATGATCGAAACATAGAGACTAACCAGATCCCCAATTCCTTGCAGCTGAGACTTATTGAAAACAAAACTAACTGAAAATGAAACTAATGCTACTGTTGTAGCTTATTCTAAACATTGAAACCATATTACTGACAACTGAAATATACAGGAACATATCCATTCACCGGAATAGAAAAATAGCTGCCATGTCTGATTATGTTGCTCCAATTTAGCCACATCAAACTGAAAATGAACCAGATAAACTGTATGAAGAAATATAACAATATTTTGTACCTTTTTACTTCTTTGCACTCAGGAGATTCTCTTTTTTCTCCAAAACACCAGTCATGTTGATCATCATGCTGTTCATGCTTCATTAGTGGAGGGCGGGGAGGGAAAATAAAACATTGAAGCTCTTTCTTCTGCTTGCAGCTGAAAATTTCTACTACCAAAAACTCATTGGTGACCTCTTTTGTTGACTCTTTTATAGGTTCTTCCACAGAGTGATAACCCATGACAGTACCAAAAATAGGCATGCAAGTGACAGAGCTGCCAAGAACAGTCTTGAATCTGATTGGAACTCCCTCTTGTAAGAAGAAAGGTCTAGAATCTAACTCTGTGTGTGACGTCATATGTGGCTCTGCACTATGGCAAATGTTTCTCTGAATCTCATCATCTGGTAGAGGCAAATCTTCATCAAGAAGAAGACAATAACCATTTTAAAAAATAGTAAACAAATCAGCTCTAGAATCTTCCTTTGTTTCATCATTTTCTCCATGATCTGCTACAAGCCTTACAAAAGAACCTTGTACTTTCTCAATTGCAAGATCTTCCTCATTTAGTAGCTGATATCCTTGTTGCAAAAGTGAGAACAAATCCTCATCATGCTCCAAATGTTGCTCATGTATCTCTGTGTCTTCTTCTTGCAGGTGTGAAACTTCATTGCAATAATAAAGACACTCATCTGGCATAATGTCATTTGTAACCTCCTCAAAATGGAATACAGGGGCAGCATCACCATGGACCAAGTACTTTTCAGCTTCAAAGACTTTCTTGCAGTACTTTTCAGCTTCTAGAAATGTCACCTCATAAGCATCTTCTGAATCTAATTCAAGATTTGACAGTAACTCTAGATCTCTCTTTGCCACATATGCTTGATTTTCAATATCAGAAAGACACACAGGAGCCACTTTCTTACTTGTAATTTGAGTCTTGATACTTGATTTTTCTTGAACATCAAAATGACAGAGAACTTGGTCAATGGCTTCTATAGGTTGATTTGTAGCTATGGGGGCTTGTAGAGGATAATTTTCAAGACAATTGGGCATTCTCTTGTTATGAGGAAGGATTTTTTCTGTAATAAGATCACATTGGTATGGCAGTTCATAAAGAGTTGGAGGCATGACATATGGACCAGTAGGGTACATAGCTTGACCTTTTAACTCATTGATCTCATGGGAGAGGGTTTTAATTAGTTCTTTCACAACACTCATCTCCTCATGATTTGTTAAATCAACAGGGAGGGTGGGTGGACTAAAATTTGTATGCATTTGGCCATAAGAAAGGGCATGAGACAGGCTATTTGCATGAGGCATTAGCTGTTTTAAGGGCAGAGGAGGTAGTTTACCAGACAATATGAGGCTACTTTTAGCCTTAATGGCAAGATTATATGATTGTGGCAAAGTTTCACCCCCCAGGGATTGTATCATGACAGAGATCTCAGGGTCTAAAGCCTTTAAATAATACAAGAAAGCAAAGACTGGAGGGGGCCTCATGTCTATAGAAACATTTTTCCATACCTTGTCAAATCTTGAATTGAAATCATGTATGGGCTCCATTTGATGCCTCTTGATTGTAATCAAGTTTTGGGTGAGAGTGCTGACATCTGTCCTATCCTTGAATTGATTGTAGATGAGCCCACCAAGCTGATCCCATCCAGTGATTGAACCAGGCAACAAGCTTCTATACCATTCTTTTGCTTTGCCTTTAAGGGATGATGCAAGCAACAAGAGAGCATGATTCTCAGTTGTGATATTGTGAATAGAGCATAGATTGGCAACATCTTGGATGTGATCCTCAGGGAAAACTGATCCATCTCCTAGAAAATGAGGCAGTGCCTTCCAAACTGTGTCAGGAACCTGACCCTGTTGCTGAAGAACAAGAGGACTTGAATCCCAAGCTACAAAAGGTAAATCCCTTTGAATATTCAGGTGCACATATATACCAGGGGCTGCCATGATCTGCAAGAGCAAAGATTCAAGAAAGATCTGCCAGTAGAGTCACTAATAGAATCGCCAGATGGAAGATTCATGCTCCTATGAGCAAATCTTTTTGTGATTTTCCATCAGAACCACAAAATATAGGACAAAGATTCTTAGAAAACAAAGAGCAAAGCCTTTGAATCTAGTCCCACTGGGCGTGCCAAAAACTGTTGATGCATAAATCTATGGGTGTAATCCAGCAGCAACATGGGAAACTCTGAGATGTGGGATTGCTCCTTAGAGTGACCTCCAGATTTTAAGGAAGCTGGCTCTTCCGTTCTTAAATGGGGCATTTGGGAAAAAGTTAGAAAGAAAACTAGATTGTAGAAAATAAAATGCCTAATCTAAGGCGATCCACTGGATTTGAAACAATTATTTGCACAGTGTCTAAACTTTGAAAGATTTAACTGGAATTAAAGAGCATCAATATGCATGATTAAAACTCAGTTTTAAAATATATTAAACAGAGGCAGAGAAACAGAGAAATTAGAGACAAGAACCAAAGATATCCCAGTATGCACAGAACACATCTCATTTATTTGAATGACCACAAATTACAAAGGCAAAAGTTGCTGCACAAAAATAACTATTACATTCATCATGAAAAGACACTGCAAAGGCAAGAAGAAACTCTGTTGCTTGCTCTAACTCTCTGATCTGTAGAATGTAGAACTCTGAACATATTTGAAGAAGAACCTTCAACCTCCAGAATGTATATCCCCCTCAATGACACTGACAGATCTATATTTATAGCTTGAAAGACCCAACAAATCCTCAACGGCCTCTCTAAAAATCCACAACTAAATCCATAAAATCTGGCATCAAATCCACAAAATTCGGCACCAAATCCAACTGCAACTGAAGTTTCTATTTTGCCCATGGCTGGAAAAGTATCTCTGTGTGTGAAAGAAAAATACCGCCGCTTCCCCCTGTAGCTTGCTCATGAAATGAAAAATGGCTGCTCACATTTAGGGTTTCACCTTTATGTTTCACGTGAATCATAATTTACATTATAATAAAGTCTCATTTTAATATTTTGCCCCATGTCACATTTTAATAAAGATAAATCTTTATTTAAAAGATGATTCGTGGCTTCATAGACCATATTATATTTTAAAACTGTTTCTTAAGACTCCCATGGCTTGCTTTAAATGTGTCTATTAAAATGAAACAATCTTTATTTCCTCTCCTGTGCGTGGATGGCTCCACGTGGTGGCTTCTGTTGAATCTTGAGCTAACTCTTCTCTACCTTCCGCTGCAGCCACGTGCCTTCTTCCGCATTACTCTGAGTTACTTTTCATTGCCGCGGGTTGTGACATTTGGTGAGTTCCGCTTCAAGCTTGAGTTTCTCTCATAAAACAAATAAAGTGGCTTATTTAATTTTTGTGGCTTTAACTTTTATTCCCGTGACTTCATTTCATGAGGGACCCACCATATGATTTAATAAAAGACTCTCTCTTAAAAATCCCGTAACATTGCATTTGATGAAATAAAATGAAACTTTTGCATCTCCTGCATGCGGGCTGCACCACGTGTCTCCTTCTGCATTACTTTTAAGCTGCTTTTAACTGCTGGGGGTTGTGACATTTGGTGAGTTCTGCACCATTGGATTGAAAATAATCCTACGGCGTCCAATTTGCTGCATTCAAAAAACCCTAACATACGTTCATTCTGTTATTTCCTTTATCCTTCTAAGAAGGGCCGCCATGATTTTGATGCTTCTGCATACTTAATGACTGATCCTCATTTATCTTTATTGTGTCTTTGATTGATCAAGTGACATACTCAATATCCTCATGTCTGAGTCCATAATGTTGCGGGACTTGTTTGGATCTTCATTGCCGGACTCCAAATTCTCCAATCTGCCATCATTTCATATGGGACCATGCCTTTGAAATATCACTGCACTGAAGTTTCTATGATGTCCTTGTAATAACATAAACAAGAAAAGAAACAAAGAGCCACAAAACTGACACATATTTGAAAGTCTCAAAATGGTGAGAAAATTTGATCACCAATAGGAATGTGTGTAAAATAAAATGTGAACAAACAATAGATTGAAATATGAAAATTAAACCTTGTTCTACATTCAATGCAAGCTCTAGTTGAACCTAAGGAAAATAAATAAAATGAGAAAACAAAGTAACCTCACCCAAATCCTTGCACCTTCACACTTGAAAGGTAGATTGGTTTGAGATAATGGATATTAGGTACTCATTGCAACAACTTAACATTGCATTCCAAGTTGTGATGATTATAGCTTCCAGGATGTTCAATTTATAGATTTTTTTATTTTGGATGGATAAGGATAAAATTTTAAGGTGGATAAAGATAATCTTGATGTTTTGTTTAAAAGGAGGATAAGGATGAGGATCCTTGATTTATTTCTATTTAACTAGTTGCACATAAGTTAGGAAATAGAAATAAATTGAAAGAGATAAGATGAGGATGTGAGAAGATAATTAGAAGATTTAATTATTTATTATAATAATTAAGATGAACACATGAGTTAGAAATATAAATAAATCAAGATGGATAAGATAGGATAATTTCAAATATAATTGATAGAATTGGATCTAATTAATTTAATTAATTAGATACACATGAGTTAAAATAGTATGAAATCAAAAGGGATATGATTGAGATTAATTAAATAAATAAATACTTGATTTATTTAATTAATGTTGGTCCCAATTGATCATGGCTTAGGTATGTGGAGGATAAATTTTGATGCTATGGATAGTGGAAGTGGAAGGATTGCTAGTAGTAGGCTTGTTGTAGGGGCTATGAATGGTCCCTATCTTGATTCTTTTATTGGATAAAGTTGCATATGTGATTGTTGAACTATCACTAACACCATTAGGGTTATTGTTGAAAGACTTATAGTATATGCCTTGACCTTGATTAATGTAGACTGGGATATTCTCTAGGATGCCTTGATCATGAAGGCCTAATCCTTTTCCTTGATAGTTCATTCTATTACATATCTTGTTTGTGATAGAATACTTATTTTCATATCAGGATGCTAGCCCATTGGTGTTTTACCAATAACCATTAAAACTTGCTACCATCCCATCTATGACAAACCCTGACTACATGAAGGTGGATTTTCCTAGTGTACACTTGTCATGATGTACACTTGTTGTGCCTTGATCATTGTTTGTGCTTGTTGTGTCTTGATCATTTAAATTATGCTCAATGTTATCCATTGTGACTTGCTTGTCCTCATGCTTGATGTGATTAAGATCTTGATTGCCACTATGCTCATGCAAGGTGCAGATGGCATACCTGGTTCAAGGTGATGAGACTGTTGCAAAAGGTGGTGGGGATGCCCTTCGCGCAAAAAACTTTCAAACCCTACCACTGTCGTTGTCAGAAAACGAACGCTGTGAAATGTGGCAATTTCTTTTTTTTTTTTGTTTTTAACTGCATGATTTCAGGTGAAACCATCTCGCCTGATATCGACTCACCCGAAAATATCTTGCCACATATGCGCCACGCAACGACCACATGTTTTCAGGCAAAACTGGGTCAGGTGAGTCAAACTCGCGCGAAAACGACTCGCTCTAAACTGTTTTGTTGGCCGAAAGTGTGACACAACTTTTTGCTTTTACCCTCCCTCATTTTTGACACTCCATCTATAAGGGTCTCTAGAATTTCAAAGTTTTCCAAAAATTCCTTAACTTCTTGCCATATTTTGTCGTGTTTAGGGCATGCCTTCCTCTACCATTTCAGGTCATCATTCTGCAATGTTCCTATAAAGTCAAACAACTTAGTTTCGTCCCTTGTTATTTCATTTCTATTCTAGATGAATTATAAAACAAAGATATGCTTTGCTACCTTAGTGGTGTCCTTTTCAAACCCTAGAAGCTTAATTGGTAAATCCATTAGTAGTTTATTTTGTCTTTCTATTACCTCAGGTGTCTTGCAGTGGTTTTTTTCCTTACTTTTTTGCTTAGGTTTTCACTTTTGTATTAGGGTTTTGTCTTCCCTTCCCTTATCTCGTTGGAACCTAATATCAAAATAGTGCTTTCACAATATTTCTTTGAAATCTCTCTTAATTTCTTCCTCTTTTTCTTCCTGCTTATTCACTTGCTATTGTCTTCTTCCAAAATTCTTCTTGTCTTATAGGGCAGTTGGGGTGACTCTTGGTCGAGGGGTTGTGTCTCTTCAAAGTTTCTTTTTGTTTTCGGGGATACATTTTCATTTGTTAATGACATCATGTTTTTTGCAGGTGACTTTTCACTAAATTGTTTTATACTTTTGAAACTAATCTCATCATATACCACATCTTCTTCTCTTTCTAATCTTCATTACACTTCAATTCAGTAGATGGTGTAGGTAGTCCACATTCAAGTTCAAGGACTAGAGGTTAGGCATAGGATTTAATAAAATTTCCCATTGTTTATCAACTCTAATTTGAATATTAGCAAAAATAGGTTGAAATTTAGGCATTTTACTTATTTGTTATAGGGCTAGGTTTTTATTATATTCTTCCCTCAACATCTTCTTAATTGGTCATAGGTGTCAATACTTCCTCCTGTACTTTTGAGAATTTATGTAGCCCTGTCAATATGTATTGTTATTGGCTCAGGATTGTCTATATCACTTTGTATTAAATTTGCGGCAGCCTCTATGGCATGCTTATCCATTCTATCTTCTTCTCCTATAATCTCCTATGTGGGTGCTACAAGAATAAAATTATCTCCAGTAGCAAACCAAAAAACAAAAAAAATCAAGGAATGACCAAATGACAAAACAATCAAACAAATATACACACTGGCATGTATATGAATACACACTCACGAACAACTCCACAGTGGACTCCCGAGCTACTTGAAATACTAACTTGGGAACCAACTTTAAAGGAACTCTAGAGATGAAAAACATTGATTACTTTGAAGCTAAAATTTAGAGTAGACTTTGAAATAGTAACTCTAGAGCTAGAACTCTAGATTTGACATTGGTCGATCTAGGAACACTAGAACTAATCATGTAGAGCTACTCCAAAACTCTAACGAAAGTGGATACGATTAAAATTGTTAAGATTTAGTGGGAGCCACCTCTCACGTCAAGTGGCGTGGGAAAGTTTTTGCCGCTTATGAACGGCCGAACAAGACAACCACCTAGAGCATAACTTGGGGAAAATTGACCGTCAACCCAGCCTGTCAGATTTAAAGTACATTCCATTTTTAAAAGTATATCATAATCAGATATCTATTTTAGTTGTATTATGCGTCAAAATTAAGTAAATACGGCCATACCGTCCATATAACACACCTTCCTTCCTACATTCATTTTAGTTTGTCTGTATCGTTCTTGTCAAGTCCGTGTTTATGAGGAGTATTTTTTTAAATTAACGATACGGCTGAAAGTAAACAGCCACCATGTGGCTCTAAACGCCGGCGATGTAATCTCTACCCTGCAATGTTAAATTCCGTATATATTCGTTCAAATTGCTTAATAATAGAAACATATTTGCGTTAAAATTTGGGAAGCTAAGCTCAGCATAGTTTTGCAGAGAGTAATACGAAATGGAATTTCATCGATTGAAATTTGGATTGCTGTGTACAATTCTTCTAGCAACGGGTTGCTTTTTGGAGGGAGGTTGTGCCTTGGGAGTTGGTGGGCCAGCAATTCGGCTGCGTGGTAGTTTTCTGGAGAAGTTAAAGAGATCTGATTCTCATGTTTCAAGTCTAAGTATGGCTTCGTACGAGGCATACAACTATACCCAAGTTATAGACCATTTTGGATACAGGCCAGAGAGCTATCAAACCTTTCCCCAACGATATTTCATAGACAAGTCCAACTGGGGAGGCGCTCAAAACGGTTCTCCCATATTTGTTTGGTTGGGTGACGAAATTCCCATTACATACTACTTAGACATGGGCATCATGATAGATCTGCATGCTTCTAACTTCAAAGCTCTTGTGGTCTACATAGAGGTAGTATTACAATTTCTCATATATGATATATTTCTGCTTTGATTAGTATGTTATTAGCGCTAATTGTGTTAAGGGATGTAGCACCGTTATTATGGGACATCAATGCCATTCGGGGGAGAGGAGGCGGCGTATGCAAATGCGAGCACAATGGGTTATTTCACATCCACGCAGGCCTTGGCCGATTATGCGACCGTCATTGTCGATTTGAAGAAAACATTAAACGCTGAGAATTGTCCTGTTGTCTTGTTTGGTGGATCCTATGGTGGAAGTAAGTAGGATTTCTTTCACATGAACCAATATTAATATTAATATTCGTAAGTGGGATTGAATCATTGAAATGCTATTGTGCAGTGCTAGCTGCATGGTTTCGGCTCAAGTATCCGCACCTAACAATCGGCGCCTTCGCATCATCTGCACCTATCCTTTACTTCGACGACATCACTCCCACTTATGCTCATGGCAGCGTTATCACCAACGATTTCAGAGTATGTTCATTTATCTCTTTCAGCTTAATCTCATCCTTATTATCATTAAATTTGACTTTGGAGAATATGGTGCAGAATTTAAGCGAAATCTGCTACAGAAGAATTAATGAATCGTGGGATATGATGGACAAAATTGCGTCTAGCACTCAAGGCTTGCTAAACCTAAGCAAAATATTCAATACTTGCAAGTAAGTAGCAACAACGCAATATTCATACCTTACATTCAGCATACCGGTAATCAAAATCTCTTGACCGGGTATTTCTGCCGCAGAAATATTACAGATAAGGGCGACCTGTACTTTTGGCTTGAATTAATGTACGCAGAAGCAGCACAGTACTATTTCGACGATGTTGAAGGAGTAAATACGATACCCAAACCTTCTCGCCATACCAATTTTATTGCTTATTAACTTATTTCTATTAAGTAACCTGGGCTTACTGCAGATCTGCAACGCCATCAATAGCCTACCCGGAGATGCAGACACTGTAAGCAGAATAGCTGCTGCAGCAAATTACGTGAACCAAGGCAAATGCATGTATTTGGGTCCATACAATTACACCTACTCAGGCTTGGAGTGGCAGGTCTCTGAGAATTTTTTCTTTTATTACAACAAAATGAAATTAGGCTGCTCATCTAATAGCTTTTCTTAATCCACAGACTTGCACTGAAATCGTGTTTCCAATAAGCAATCCTCCTGGCACGACAATGTTACCGCCCTCCGTCTTTGATATCAACTCGTATTCCAGGGAATGCTACCTTCAATACGGAGTCCGGCCACGCCAACATTGGGTAACAACTGAATTCGGAGGACACGTATGTAAAAATTAATCTACTATCGAATTTTGTCCAAAAGTTATATCCTTGTCAAATTTTAATTCCACGAAAGTTTGGTTTGCGATCGAGTTCTGTTAATATAGCCTTCGGTGCAGGACATAAAAAGAGTGTTGAAAGATTTTGGAAGCAATATCATTTTCTCCAATGGGTTAAGAGATCCATGGAGCAGTGGAGGGTAAGTGAATCTTCTTCTCAGATTTGGGATTTCATGCCCATTAATCTTTGTTTTAGTTTATTTTTACCTTGTTGCCGATTTAGTTAATTAGAGATGTTGTGAATGGAATTTCAGTGTGCTGGCAAATATTTCTGAAAGCATTGTAGCCATCCCCACCGAAGAGGGTAAGTTGGTTCCGAATGTTTTTAGTTCATCATACGTAAATAAGTAGAAATAATATAGTCTTATATTGATTTAATGTTATGCAGGAACGCATTGTCAAGACGTTGGAGAACACAGTGCTAGTGACGGTCCAGTCTGGCTCAAAGAGCAACGACGAAAAGAGATAATGATCATCCAAAAATGGGTTAATGATTATAAAAACTAATTTGAATTGAATTGTTTATCCATGGACAATGTCTTCTCAATTTAATAAGATCAATTTGAAAGTGATTATCGGAGCTCTATTAGAAGAATGGAATTTTAGATTGTAATTGTCGTTGCATTGTGTATGAGTTCATTATGTAGAGCAGCACAATGTAGACATTCAAAGAGTTGAATTCAATTACAATATAGGTAAGAATTGTGTGGAATGATTTTTTCTTGGCAGAGGGTTTATTCACTAGATATTTTTCTCTTGGTAATACGTGAGTGTATAATGAAGTATTAATAATAGAGAAAATAGTTAAATATATCATTAGTGAGTGTATAATGTATTAGATAATAGAGTCTGGATAGTTATATATATCTCTAGGTATTAAGGGTAGAGAAGGTAATTATATTAATATTCTTTCTTAGGTATTAGGCATAAGGGTGGCATGGATTGGGGGTTATGTCTAAGGGATACAATGGTAAAAACCCCACAAAAATAGCATCTTTATTATAATAACAGTAAAGATAACTCTTTTAATTTTAATGGTTAGATATGATATGGATGAACAATTATATTTCCAACTTCTTGTGGTTTACTCTATGCACAACTATGGATTTTTTTCTCAATATGAACATGCAAAGGAAGTCAAGCATGACCATGTATTCACATCAAATAGTTATTTTTAATTATATATTCCATTCTAAGGATCAATGTCAAATTATTATAGTATAAAAAATATTTAATGTATTTTTTAATAATCTCCTATAGAAATTTATTTTAAAGTTGAATGTGATAGTGGTGGAAATTAAATGTTTAGTTTCATGTATGAGAAATATAAATAAATAGGTGTACAAAATGTCATTTAAAAATAGGTACCCAACATATGTAGTAAAAAGAGGGGAAATTTTAGTAAGAATTGTGTACAAAGAGGGGTATACAAAAATTTAAAATGTAAGGGTATAAATGAAACTAGGGGTATTATTTAAGATTTCATGATCATAAGTCATATAGGATAAGTTTACTAAGTGAATTTTGTGGGATGCTATTGTAGTCTTTAATTTGAAATATTATAGCACACAAGTTGATAGTACCCAACCTTTTCTAAACCATTAACAAGTTTAGTCCATATGGTCTCAGCCCAACTTTGATTCTACCATTTTCCTTACCTTAGACACAATTTTTTTTGTGATCTTGTTTGCTTTAATAAAAACTTAAATTCAAATTCCCTAAGCTAATCCTCTATTTGAAAGTTTGATCGTTTCCTATTATATTATGCATAAACTTTTAATTTGGACCTAGGATTATATACTTAAAAGAAAAATCCTAGGGAAATCTAATATTATCAAGAAGCACCTTCAAACAATTATTTAAGCAATAGCACAAGAAAAATTCAATAGTATTTCAAATCAAAACATTCTTGCAATTTAGCAATCATCAAGAGATGCAAAAGCATCTAGGGTGTAAGAGCAATCTTCCATCAACCAAACAAATATTTCTTTAATGTTTGATCATTTTGTAGGTTTTTAATAATTTTTAGGTATATTATAGTTGTACAAGTCGATTTTACGGCACCACATTCATGATTTTTAGATTTAAAACCTCATAACTGTTAACTATATGAATAGTGAGGTCATCAAAATAATTGTAAATCATCATATAGATGATTATCGATGGTTTTTCTTGTTATCATGCATTGTATTGTTGAATGGAAGGTGCTTGATAATGCAATCAAGGTAAGAGGATCCAATTAAGAATTGTCTATCCATGAATCAATACCATTTATCAATCTAAACCTTATGATTTAATTAAGTTTATAAAAAACATATCTTTCAAACTTAGAACAACAGTTATGTATTTGTCAAGAGTTGTATTACAAGTTCTATGCATAACCCATAAATTAGAATAGATCACACTATATCATACAATCTCATTTAATGTATTTCTTTCTTCATATACACTTAGTAGTCAGGTTATTATATGATCTTGTAAGGACCCGACTCATCCTTAACAAAATAATACTAAACTCTAAATTAGAAAATACAGAGGTATTAAAAATTTTGATCTAACAGATGCAGGAACTATTAATTCTAGGAATTGCTCAATAATTGTTATTGTGGTTAGACAACTGAGAAACACATACCTTAAGTTCTTCACTGCATTCATTTCCAACAACTTGCATTTTTTCTCCAGTGGCTGGTATCCTTATCATCTGCACAAAACTAATTGGACAATCTCATGTTAACACAACTCAGAAATCACTACAAAGAAAGTTAAGATCACGATGCTAATTATATAAGAACACCCTATATTCAAAGGACCTGAGTACTGGGGGCATCCTTCACTGTCCAGACTGCCTACATACCCTGTATCCATGGGATCAAGGACCCATTTGGATGCAACAGACACTGGGGTATGTGAATATGTAGTTCTATCTTGCATTATGTTTGATGCAACTGCGAGCGGGTATCCAACCCTTTCTAGGGTTATTCCTTACCCCAAACAATTCTTCATTGGCTGCCACCCACTCAGGTGAGACAAGGACAGAAATTAATCCACTACAAAAAACACCTAAAGGGGTGTTTGTCAATTAGTCCTAGTGAGGAGGAATACCTATCAGGTGTCTGTTCATGAAATCTAGTTTACTTCCTCAAGCCCAATTAGGTAATTTCGTGACTAAGTCCATTCCTGATTCCCTAATGTTTTCACCAAGATCCGCGAAGGCAAGGTGAGAGCATACGATAGATGGGGTTTCTGGATCAGACTAGTTTCCCTATCTAACATTTTACAAGTCATCTCCGATTTAGACTCGTGTTGTCCATAAGCCCCATTTTCTTTTGAAAGGTTTTCTTAAATGAGCATTTTAACCTCAATCCTTCAAAATTCCCTGGGTAATCATCATACAACTATTTCAATAGACTCATCCTTTAGTTAATCTTTTCAATGAGATATCCAAGGAGATTTTCCCTTCCTGTGAATTTATCTTCAACATGTCCCTTATTACTCCCTAATGATTTAGAGGAAAGGTGCCCAAATGTCGTTGTTGTAGCTATGTTAGGTGCGAGGTACTTGGTTCAACATGATGGCATTACCCGTAAACGTGACAGAGGTACCGTAAAAATTGAACACTGCAATTTGTTTGAGTTTTTGGACGTTGATTTATAAAGTTTACATGTCTAGATGAAAAGAAAACAAGTATATGATAACTTATAAGGAAATGAGAAGGAAAATAAACTTCTTTTCTTGATCAATCATAATGCATCTAAGGAATAAGACTAGGTATTTGATCCATGCATATATACATAAGGAATAGTCAAGTAAATATACTCAAACAATTTGTAAGCATAATACCAGAAAAGATACTAATTCGCTTCACATTATTCGTAAGAATAAACTAGAAAAGATAATTAATCATTTAGTCTAAGATGAAATAATGAGTTTATGATAATTAAATTGTCGTACATCAAGTAAACTTTGTTCAAAAGTAAGGTACTAAAACAATAATGTATAGTCTGAGACAAATAAAGAATTAATATATAAAATTAATCTTTGTTCCAAAAGTAAGGTACTAGATCCTTTTCTTGCACAATCATTTCAAACTTATATATAACAGGGAACCAGATTAAGGGTTGTAATCTAAACAAAGTTTAACTTAAACTTCATTAATTAAGATTATAAAATCATAACCAAAATGAATAATGTTGACTTCTATTTTATAGGTCACAATGAGGGATTCTTCGATCACAATTTAAGATTAGGAAAGTTGTTTTAAAGCACTAAGTTTTCATTTTGCACTTCCTAAAACATTTAGGATTAACAAGTGTTTAAGGAAATGTTTCAAATCCATCTTTGATTCTCACTATAATATTTTACTAAATATTTTACCAATTAATCAAACCTTTGACGTTGAAACCTATTCCCAAGGAAACAAAAGCTTAAGTATATAATAATCACTTCCCTCATGTTATCATTAGTTCAATATTGTCTATTAAGATATTCTTATTAAACATTATACTTCTACAATTATTATCCAAGGGAAACGTAAATTCATATAAGGTGACTCTATCATTCACGTTGTCAAAATACATGATCAAATTCTAATACCTAATAAATTAATTAGATTTGAAATGTGTAACAATATTATCAATTCTTGTAACATCAGAAAATGCCCCCTTGGGGGCTTTTCCCTCATAGGGTTTAGCTCCTGGGTCTTTAGTATGCATTTAGGACATCTTAGTTCATATTTTGGCATCTCGATGGAATGAGACCTAGGTTCAATGGCAAATTGGACCTAGGAGGACCCCTTGAGCTATACCCTAGCCAAAATAGGGGGGCGGACTTAGGCACTTGTGCTCTAGTCCTTCCCTATTTTGGGGCAGCCCTAATTTCCAGGTGTCAGTTTGTGACTGTTATTAGGTCCCTTTGCCGATACGGTAAGTTTGAATTACGAAAATCTTTGCGACAGTGTTTGTAGTTGCATATATAAGCATGCTTAGGCATTCATTTGTAAACTAGATGGCAATTGTTATGTTCATGCACTCTCAAGGTGATTCAACCCTTTCATTGTGTTGCAAGAGGAGACTTGTATGTTTTGTGTGTTGATATTTGTAGATTTGAGCATAAATTTCCTCATGGCATGAAGAGCATCTTCCTCCAATGAGAGATTCACTACAAGGTGACTTTATACTATGTTTTCATTATTGATTCCTCTGGTTTTTGCCTTTGCCTCACAAGGGCATGCACTCTTTATCTGACAACGGTGTTTAGAGACTTAAGTGTCCTCTGGGGCTTCACTGAGGCAAGCCTTTCAACACCACAACCCCAAAAGCAAGTCTTGCGATTGCAGGTTACAAGTGTCGCATTTGGGAAAAATACAAAAATTCAAAAATTTGCATTGCATTTTCATCATTTAATTGCTAGGGTTTTGTGGAAATTTTGACAATTTTATATAACCTAGTAATTCCAAAATATAGGGTTAGTAGGAAAACTCTTTTCTCATATTTTTATACTAATTTTAGAGGCTCATTCAAATTAACATTTGGCTTTAGTCTTGCATTTTAGTGTAAATTTGCATTTAGATTTACAATATTTGGATTTTTGCATAGAAAATTTCAACAAAAAACTAGCAATTTTGATGCATTTTCATTAAATTTGCATGGCCATTTTGCATGTTCAGGCTTGAAAATCATTTTCAGATCTAATAGTGTTTAATTTCCATCATAAATCAGACTTGAAAACATTTTCTTAGTATTTTGTCCCAAGACCTCAAACCTAGGGCTTTGAAAACAACAATTTTCACTAAATTTGGCCTTATCGACTTTATAAACTTGCACCATAGGTGTGTTGTGAAAGGAATTTTGGCATTATTTTTCTCTTATTAGGGTAATCATTTTATTCCCCTTATAAAAATATTCACAACACCCTTTTATCGAGCTCTTGTAGTGAAAACTTTCCAAAAAACTAAAAATTTTGACTATTTTTGCCCTAGGGTTTGACCTAGTTTGCACTCCAAGCATGTTGTGATCAATTTTATAGATTGAGGTGACTGCTATTATTGATATTATTTTCTGTACCTCCTAAAATTCTTTACAACACCCCTTTTTCTAGGTCTTGGAGTTGAAAAACCGTAAAAAATAGCCTATTTTTACTATATTTTCACTAGGGCTTTACATTAAGTGGCACTAAAAGCATGTTATGTTGGATATTTTAATATCAAGTGGATGTTATTACTCATATTATTTTCTTTCCATCATCATTTTCCTCACAACACCCTTTGTAATGCTCTCTTGCATTGAGTTTTGGTGAAAAAAGTGCATATTTTGACATATTTTCACCATAGTTGACTTGACATTATCTTGGATTTGCATCAAAAGTGTATTGGGAAGAAGCATATTACTGTTTTGGACTGATATCAAACATATAACTTTCTTCCCTTGACTGAAATCCTTACAACACCTTTTGGTTCTTTCATTTGCATTGAAAAAGTACAAAAAATCAAGCGTTTACAACATATCCTAAGCCTAAAACTTGGACACATTGTTGCATGAGTCTAATAACTCACTGACCTAAGTGAAATATCCCTTTAAGAAGAAGCATAAGGCACATGGTATCTAGTTCTCTTGAATAAGTTGATACTTTGAACACTTTCTTTACAAAAGCAGAACCCAAATGTTACAAGGTATTACACCTATTACAAGTACAATGGAAGAACAAACTTTTCATGATGTTGATGATACTATTGAGGTGACAGGATATGTATTAGATGAGCAAATAGAAAAATTGGATAAAGAGTTAGCCCAATTTCAATCATTTATGGAAAATGAGAGAATAGCTGAAGAAGTCGTTCCTACAATTCATAACATAAGAGAATTGATAAAAGAAGGACAAGATGGACTTAATGTCATTCGTGGTTTAACACATATTGTACAAACTAATGTAATGCCAGTGAGTGAATGTGCAAAAGTCATTAACAACATATCATCACCGTTGCATACTCAAGTCTCACCACGTATACTGACTACATGAATATCAACCTTCACATCAATGATCTTAACAACTAATGCAAAAATTTGTAGTAATGCTACCACTGGTATTGGAGTATCTAATGGCACCAATTACAAAGCTGTAGGATTTGACTATCGGAACTTGGTCCATAATATGACCATTCCTATGATAGTTGTTCTCAACCACCCATCACACACAGTTATTCCCAACCATCTTCAACCTACCAATATGTCCAACAACCATTGACCTATTCCCAGCCTCCACCTATCGTATCTCAAGCTCATTCACCTCCTCACTTTGGTTCCAATTCATCTCAACAAACCACATCTCCAAATGATGACATCTTAAATCAACTTTTACAAGGCATGACTTCTTTACAACAAAAGGTAACAAATTTGACAAATTCTTCATAGCCTAGTCTACCAACATATCATGCCCGTAATCCATTATCCTATGCAATCTTGAGAACCCCTATGCCTGAGAGGTTTGAGACTCCTCTCTTTGAAAAATATGGTGGAAAAGGAGATCCCAATATCCATGTGGAAGCATTCACAGCTATGTGTAGTGATTTCTATTTTGAAGAGTATTTGTTAGCAAATCTTTTCCCGCAATCTCTCAAAGATACTACTTTAGAATGGTTATTTTCTTTGCCTCCGAATTCAATACACTCCTTTTCGTAGTTGATTGATCAATTTTTACAACATTTTCAAGCAAATATCGAACCCCAAGTCACTCTTATTGACTTGGTTCAATGCAAACAAGGTCCGAAAGAAAAATTGACTAAATTCATTATTCGATATCAAGGACTTTATGCACAAATTCAATATCAAATGAAAGATGAGGATGTTCAGAAGATATTTATTACAAATTTACAACCTAATATTTGTGACAAAATCCTCTTGATGAAGTATAGCTCCTTCCAACATTTGTGCACCGCCCTTTGTGATTATCAACTTTCATCTAATTAGTATAAAAACCAAAACTCATTGGCTCAAGTTGGTCAATCCATGGGTGGATCGTCACAAAACAACTTTAAGAGGAACAATAATAGGGGTTTCATCAAGATCAATGGACCAAATACGAATGTGTCCTTTATAAATAATCCAAAGAAAGCATCATATCAACTGAGAAAGTTTACTCCTATATGTAAGTCTTATCATTCAATTATGACCAAGCTATGAGTAATAACATTCTGAAGCTTCCCCCAATCAAGCCTGTCGATCCTAGTAAAAAAGGACCTTACTTTGATGTTAATGCCTTTTGTCATTATCATCGAACACAAGGACTTGAGACTAAACGATGTATGCATCTTAAACATGAGATACATTACCTTATTGGTTCAAATGTCATCTAGGTATGGGGTGTGAACGACAATGGAAACAAGTTGGTTGCTCCGCCGAATCAATATTTACAAATCTTCACTAATCCTTTTCCTAAGCATACCGAAAATAATATGGTGGAACAAGGTTTAATGGAAGTAGATGAGGATGATTACTTAGGCTATGATAGCATCATGGGAATGATTGAATTGGATAAGAAAAAAATAAACAATCCACCTTGTCCTCAAAGAAATGGAATTTATGCGGAGGTTCCTCCTCTGTTATCCATATATGGATCGAGAGATAATCTAGATACATCTAAAAAATAAGAACAACAACCAATACGAATGAGTAAGATGGTACAGGATGATTCCCCTCCCCGTGTTAGAAAGATTCAACAATGAAAACTCGATAAAAATTGGAAAAGAGTTAGATGACTATCAAAAATTGGAGAAAATAGTGGTTCTCCTCCTCATAAGAAACAAAAATTTATACTTACACAAGGAGTAACAAACAAAGCATCACACAATAATCAACAAAACTTTCATAAGAAGCACTCAAACTTTGCACTCAACATGATCGAGTACCTCTCTAAGAGGTTTGGAAGTTCCCAAATCTAATACGAAGATCAAACAGGTAAGTATCTCTAACCCTTTATCTCTCTCGTGATGTGCTTCCCACGTGATGTGTTATGTGTTGTTTAGGCCTCCTGGGATGACCTTGGATTCTCCCGTAAGGTTCAGGATACCAGGAGACCACCTCTGTTGTGACCTTCTTCCATTTGTATCACCATTCTTCTATATGACCTCTCTCTCTGATTTCATTGTTGTGTGTTGTGTATTGCGGACATATAGGGTCGCGGTTGGTGACTTGGGGGCACCCTCCTACATGACTATCCCTAAGACACTTGTTTCTCCTCTCTTATTTATTATTTCCCTTCCTCTAGTGTTTCCACCTAGCGGGCAGATGACGACAAACATTTATACTGATGCAAACCTTGTGTCCCTTTCGAGAGCAATCAAAAAATAGACTTAGTTCCTAATATGATGATGGGGTTGTATATCTTATCCGACGCTTGGCTAGTGGAAGCACTCGTGCTTTCCACGTAGTGAATTTCATGATGTTTCTGTCGTATTTACAAACCTTAACTATACTACTGCTCTATGCACCATTGTTCATCTTTGAATCTGGCCTTGGCGGTACTCAGTTCGGAGAGCTTCGTGATATAGCCGTACAGTTATCCTCGAACTCTGAATTTGTTGTATAACCTTGGCTCTTTGTGTGGTTAATCATATGCATTGATGTTGTTTATTATGATGTTGTAGACACTAACATGTTTCTTGCAGGGAAGTGTTTTTGGGAACATTTGGCAATCATAAAGTACATGTCACCTCTGGGGGGCATGGGCTTTGCGAAAGTTGGTGTTACCTTGTGTGTTTTCTTCCTACCTTAACGTGATTGATATCGATAACTGATATCAACCACCTTAAGGTGGGGGCATATATAAGGTAAGTTGTCTATTGTAGATGTTAGCTATGTGCTTGTCCTCATGTGTAGTCTAAAGACTTGATCGATGAGTGCATCCTGCACCCTGAGTCTGTTTGAAATCAATCAATCAATCATGTAATCCCTATATGGATGCGGGATATTGCGTATATCCTTTTTATCTTAAGCCCTCTGCGGAGGCGGGGATGGTGTATTTCTCGGAGAAGATTTCATCATCCTGTCATTTTCAAAAGTCCTCTGTGGAGGTGGGGAGCGGTTCTGTGACTAACTCAACCCTTAATCGTGTTTTCAGTGATTGTTGTAGTGAAGCCCAATCGTTGGTGTGTGCCTGTAATGTCCCTGAGATGGTGATGAGCTTATAAATTGGGAACACACCATCGCTTGTCTGCCATGTTTTCTCCGTGTCTTCAAGTGTGTGTGTTTTGACGTGCTTGTTTCGTGTGGCATGTTTGTTGCCCCATATGCAGTCTAAAGACTTGCTCGATGAGTGCATCCTATGTTTTGGGAGGTTTTGCATGTCTTGCGTGTGTTTTTCCCCATATATAGTCTAAAGACTTGCTCCATGAGTGCATCCTGTATTATGGGAGGTTTGTTTAATTTCTCGTATTTGCATCTACATTTCATATATATGAGAAAAAGAAAAGAAAAGATAGCATTTCTATCTTCCATGCATTAATGTGTCTTCTATGCATTGACTGTATTCTCCATGTTCTGCGTGACTGTAACTGTATTCTTCGTGTTCTGCATGACTGTAACTGTCTTCTATGTGATTGACATGTCTTCTCCATGCTTGATGTGTTTGTTGTGTTTGTGACCTTAGTTTAATGCATGTATTGGCCTTGCATTTATACATACATTAAAGTGGGGGCTAAATGTAACATCAGAAAATGTCCCCTTGGGGGCTTTTCCCTCATAGGGTTTAGCTCCTGGGTCTTTAGTATGCATTTAGGACATCTTAGTTCATATTTTGGGATCCCGATGGAATGAGACCTAGGTTCCATGGCAAATTGGACCTAGGAGGACCCCTTGAGTTGTACCCTTCCCAAAATAGGGGGGAAGGACTTGGGCACCCGCACCCTAGTCCTGCCCTATTTTGGGGCAGCCCTAATTTCCAGGTGTCGGTTTATGACCGTTATTAGGTCCCTTTGCCAACACGGTAAGTTTGAATTACGAAAATCCTGGCGGGAGTGTTTGTAGTTGCATATATAAGCATGCTTAGGCATTCATTTGGAAGCTAGATGGAAATTGTTATGTTCATGCACTCTCAAGGTGATTCAAGGCTTTCATTGTGTTGCAAGAGCAGACTTGTATGTTTTGTGTGTTGATATTTGTAGCTTTGAGCATAAATTTCATCATTGCATGAAGAGCATCTTCCTCCAATGAGAGCTTCACTACAAGGTGACATTATACTGTGTTTTCATCATTGATTCCTTTGGTTTTTGCCTCTACCTCACAATGGCATGGACTCTTTATCTGACAACGGTGTTCGGAGACTTAAGTGTCCTCTGGGGCTTGACTAAGGTAAGCCTCTAAACACCACAACCCCCAAACCAAGTCTTGTGATTGCAAGTTATAGGTGTCGCATTTGGGAAAAATGGAGTTACAGGAAGGATTGCCAGGCATCAAGGATTCAGGATCTGAAGAAAAGGACATAGGAGCACTTCCAGGACTTGGGCACTCGCTCTAGTGTCCTTCGCATCTAAGTTTCAGGAAACAGAAGTTATAGGGCTGATCGGTGTCAGAAGGAGGTCTAGATCCCGTGAAGAAACTGGTACCTTGGACTTGGGCACCCACTCTAGTGTCCCCGACTATTCCACTTTGGAACCCCAAAAATAGGTACTCTGTGATTTGGTATTTTACTCTTGTCTGTAAGAGATTTTTCCATCATTCGTTAATTTGTTTCCGTATTTGCATAATTAGGGTTTTAATGGTCAATTGAGCATAGGAGAAGGAAAATTGATAATTAAATTTCCTAATCCAAGTTTCCCTACATTTGTAAGTGACCTGGGGTATGATAGTGCTCGCCACTCGACCCTAGATCCTTGAATGTATAGTGGAGAGGCAGATTTAAATATCTAAACACTAGAACATTAACAAATCCAAATTTCCCCTAAACAATTCTATCATTAATATTGTGCAATAGGGTACAATTGATCAAATATCAAAATCTATAAAGTACCTATACACATATTTTAAGAATCTCCAACATTTATATTACTATTCGTGGCACTACCAAGTGTAAATTCACCATTTTGTGTGATTTTTCCTTAGATTGAAATGTATAATCATTTATTTAAAGGGTTTTAAATATTAATACTTTATCCGAGAAAAGTATTTACATTATGATCTTGAATTAGTGCATATTTACATTTATATCCAATTCGTAGAATTCTTTCTAAAGAATATATTTGTATTATATTTTAACATTTTATATATTACAATGCCCATTAAATATTTGTATCATCTAACTGTTTTCAACAGTAGTAATGATACAATGAAGTCACAAATTCATTTACAAACAATTCTCTCAGCTCTTGGAACGTATATTGAACACTTACCTTGAAGGAACTTGATCCTACTAGCTATTAGTTTGGCTTGAGGTGGACAATTGAGACGGCCAAGAATAATGAAGTACAATGATTATCTTAATAGGTTCTTCCTCAAATGTTTTCCAAACAAACACATACCAACACTCAAGTTGACAATAATGCATATTAGTTTTAGAAACATTGAATAACTCCTTTTTAATTCAATAAGAATAAAATATAGAGAATTAATGTTTTAGCATTAATGATATGTTAATAAATATATTCATGTTTTTTTACTACAAATTTGTATTTTTGATGGTAATGGCATCTATATATTTAACCCTCCCAAGACTAAGTAAGGTGACCCATTTCCCCACTTCCATGACAATATCAAAATATTTTCATAAGGCAGTTCCATTGTAGAGGCTATTTATCCATGTGCTCAAGAGATTTATTAAAGGTTTAATTTTTAGAATTGTAGAGTTCTGTCATTAGGTTTGAACAATAGCTATGGTCTTATCCCTCAAAGATAAATCACAATTTATAGTACCAAAATTCTAAGTAAAATATTTAGGCATATGAAATCCAAATCCTAGAAAAATCTAAAAATAAATAAAAAATCAAAATATTATCATATCTGAAAATGTTAATTTAAAATTCAAGAGGAAGAATAGATTGTGTAAGATTGGTTGGGTTCATAAAAAATGTAAAGGAAAATAAACTTTCCTTAATTGTAGTCTAGACTAATCCAATAAAATGTGTATGCATAAAGACACTTAATAGAGACTAATTTATTTAATTAGGTAGGACTAATAAGTCTCAATAAATCTAGTCAACAAGAAAGTGATATATAATTATATTTCTATTAAAATCTAAATCCATTCTATGTAATTAGGTAACCATCCCATCTTAGGTAAACATCCCATCTTCTTTATTCTACTTTTCTACTTTATAATGCAAGGTTGTTGTTTCACAGGGCCTCTATTGACCCTAAAGTAATGAGAAAAGTATGCAAAACATAACACATGACTCAGGGTTGTTTTGCAAAACCCAGCCTTTGTTGACCCCACTTAACACCTCTCATTCATTATAATTTGTTGAAAAGGTGCAAGAAACTATTAAGCAATGCAATTGGTAGGTGTAAAGCCCATTTTCACAACCTTGGCCAATGTCCTGCTTAGGAACAGGGTATGGCCATCCATCAAAGCATAAAGGCAAGGAGATTTTTGTCAGATATTATGATTGGAAATGCTCTAGTAGACACATATGCAAAAATGAGGAAGCACAAACAAGGCAAGTCAACTGTTTGACAAAATCCCTCAAAGAAATGTGGCCTCATGACTACAACGTTTCAGGGTATGCACAAAATGTACTTGTTGATAAGGCATTAAGCAAATGCAATTTCTAGTTGTAAATTCAAATATGCAAAATTTACAAGTACGCACAAAGCACATGACTGTGGAAGCGTAGACAGAGCACATGGGTCATTTTCCAAATGCCCCAAATAAATGCCATGATTGTAGGCATACACACAATATGAATTCGTTGAAAATATTTTATCAACTTTCTGGCATGTAAAGCCAACTTCTACACTATTTTCCAACCACCCTTCCAATGCTTGCACTAGAATGGGCGCTTAGGAATAGGGTATAGACATCCCTCGTAGTGTAAGGAATAGAGGAACTTTATCAGACATTATTATTGCAAACACCTAAAAGAAATGAGATCTCATAAGTGCTACGAATGCAGAATATGTTTAAAATGTATTGCTGAAAATACTTTGGAAACTTTCAAGCCAACACAATTGTTGAGGGTAAAGCTAGTCTTACAAAGTAAAACTCTATTAGATGTTATATTTACAATGCCTAGTAGAATTATATGCACAGCGTGGAGCATAGATAGGGCTCAAACTGTTTGACACCATGCCTTAAAGGAATATGGGCACATTGTAGGGTAAACATCAAAATGGATTTGTTGAAAGGATGTAGAAGCTTTCAAATAATTGAATTTGCAGATTTAACACAAGATTCTACAATTTTTGCGAGCATCCTCTTTGCTTGCACCGGAATGGGGGTTTTTGAAATAGGGTATGGACATATGTCAAGCATAACGGAAAGGAATTTTTGTCAAATGATGTAATTGCAAGTGACTTAATAGACATGCATGCAAAATGTGGAAGCATAGACAGGGCATGTGAACTGTTTGATAGAATGCATCAAAGAGGTGTCATTTCGTGGAATGCAATGATTGCAGGATTTCACAAAATGGATTTGTTGAAAAGTCAAGAGAAACTATCAAGCAAATGTAGTGGGTAGGCATAAAGCCAAATTCTACAACCTTTAGTAGCAACCTCCCTATCTAGGTCGCATGGGGGATGTGGAACATGGCATGGACATACTTCAATCACATGAGTAACCCTTATTATAGCTACAGTTTATTGTTATGTGTGTAGGGTTGAACATATAAATAGTGCTATCTATCTTGAGGACACCATAAACTTTAACATTTCGATGCCAATTGAACCTGTGGTGATTGTGTGGACATAGTTTCTTGGTGCTTGTAGATCACAAGTGAATGTAGGCTAAGGAGTATTATTAGTGAATCTATTTAGATCTAAAAATGATGCACAACTTGTATTCTTTTTTTAAACATCTATACAGAAGTGGGCTCATATGGGGAGACTTAAATGGTAAGAAGATTGATGAGACATGGAGGAATTAAAAAGATCCCAGCTAGCTGATATTAACAGAGAATATTGGCAAAATATTTGATAGGGACAATAAAATGGAATGTCACACACTATTGCAAGTAATAAAAAAAATAGAATTAGACATCTTTCTCTTTTAATTTTTAACTGATCATACTTGTATCACAGCAAACTCCGTTCCAAATTTACTAGAACACATTTTAAGTATCCAAGCATCAAGCCTGAATTATTCATCTCCAAGATTGAATAGAAAATGCTTCAGAAAACCAATTAGAAATAGAATAAGAACTTACAGAATGCTCCAGAAATCCAGACAAGAAAACCAAGTGTCTTCCCTTCATATTTATATGGCTATTTATAGAAAAAAAATCAATCCTTATCTAGAACAATCTTTTTCCAAGCACATGGTGGGAAATTTGGAAGCAAAGTCTAATAGTTTAATGCCTTCACACCCATTTCCAAATTGCAATAAATTTGGGTGGAAAACTTCAATTTATCCATAAATCTTATTTGGAAAATTGACTTGGAAGATGAGGGAAGTTGAATCCCAATTTAATGCCTCATTTCAATTTTCCAAATTGAAATAAATTCATGGATAAAATCTCATTTTAACATTAAATGTTTTGTTTGAAAATTGACTTGGAAAATGGGGGAGTTGAATTATCATTCATCTCTTTTTCTCTAGAAGTGTACCCTCTTTTGATTTTTTTAGTTTATTTATTTAAAATTATAAATTGTCAAAAAAAAATTATTTATTTATTATTATTAACATTTTTACATTATTTAATTTTTTTCTTCTAATTATTTTGATCAATTAATAAGATAAGTTTTGCTATATTTGAATAATGAAATGCATACAAGTAGATATTAGAGTAAATGGTGATTAGCAAAAGTAATTACTATTTGCATAGTATAACCTGATGACTCTAAAACTAAAAATCTAATCAAACTCAGATAGATCACAAATTATACTAGAGGGATAAAGTAGGTCATGACAGATCTTTTTTCTTTTGTCATGTCCCCTTTTATGATTACTTCCAACATTCTTGGAAGATTCCAACATTCTTCTAATATTCCAACATCCTTGGAAAGCATCTCTAGATATTTGTGGTGTTATTTGTATTTATCAAGGAAAAGACTAGCCATTTTAATATTTTTTGAGGAAATAAAGCAAATGGTTAGGGAAAATAATCATTTAATAAATGTTTATTTGGGCCAAAATAATTTATATTTCCTATTATCTAGGAATTAATAAATAATAAAATATTCTAGCATCACATGTGGTGCTAGATTCCTTGCCAAAAACATTGTGACTTCCAAGGTGCCAAAAATAGCTAAGAAGGAGGATACAGATAAGATAAGGATAAGGAAGTCAAAAATGGTGCCCAAGGAGGATAAGGATGAATTTGGATTCCCAAGTGTTGATATGGACACCTAGTCAAAGATTGTTATGACATAAATAAGTGGGAGTCTATGTAGGAATGTGTGTAAAATAAAATGTGAACAAACAATAGATTGAAATATGAAAATTAAACCTTGTTCTACATTCAATGCAAGCTCTAGTTGAACCTAAGGAAAATAAATAAAATGAGAAAACAAAGTAACCTCACCCAAATCCTTGCACCTTCACACTTGAAAGGTAGATTGGTTTGAGATAATGGATATTAGGTACTCATTGCAACAACTTAACATTGCATTCCAAGTTGTGATGATTATAGCTTCCAGGATGTTCGATTTATAGATTTTTTTATTTTGGATGGATAAGGATAAAATTTTAAGGTGGATAAAGATAATCTTGATGTTTTGTTTAAAAGGAGGATAAGGATGAGGATCCTTGATTTATTTCTATTTAACTAGTTGCACATAAGTTGGGAAATAGAAATAAATTGAAAGAGATAAGATGAGGATGTGAGTAGATAATTAGAAGATTTAATTATTTATTTTAATAATTAAGATGAACACATGAGTTAGAAATATAAATAAATCAAGATGGATAAGATAGGATAATTTCAAATATAATTGATAGAATTGGATCTAATTAATTTAATTAATTAGATACACGAGTTAAAATAGTATGAAATCAAAAGGGATATGATTGAGATTAATTAAATAAATAAATACTTGATTTATTTAATTAATGTTGGTCCCAATTGATCATGGCTTAGGTATGTGGAGGATAAATTTTGATGCTATGGATAGTGGAAGTGGAAGGATTGCTAGTAGTAGGCTTGTTGTAGGGGCTATGAATGGTCCCTATCTTGATTCTTTTATTGGATAAAGTTGCATATGTGATTGTTGAATTATCACTAACACCATTAGGGTTATTGTTGAAAGACTTATAGTATATGCCTTGACCTTGATTAATGTAGACTGGGATATTCTCTAGGATGCCTTGATCATGAAGGCCTAATCCTTTTCCTTGATAGTTCATTCTATTACATATCTTGTTTGTGATAGAATACTTATTTTCATATCAGGATGCTAGCCCATTGGTGTTTTACCAATAACCATTAAAACTTGCTACCATCCCATCTGTGACAAACCCTGACTACATGAAGGTGGATTTTCCTAGTGTACACTTGTCATGATGTACACTTGTTGTACCTTGATCATTGTTTGTGCTTTTTGTGTCTTGATCATTTAAATTATGCTTAATGTTATCCATTGTGACTTGCTTGTCCTCATGCTTGATGTGATTAAGATCTTGATTGCCACTATGCTCATGCAAGGTGCAGATGGCATACCTGGTTCAAGGTGATGAGACTGTTGCAAACGGTGGTGGGGACGCCCTTCGCGCAAAAAACTTTCAAACCCTACCACTGTCGTTGTCAGAAAACGACCGCCGTGAAATGTGGCAATTTTTTTTTTTTTGTTTTTAACTGCATGATTTCAGGCGAAACCATCTCGCCTGATATCGACTCACCCGAAAATATCTTGCCACATATGCGCCACGCAACGACCACATGTTTTAAAGCAAAACTGGGTCGGGTGAGTCAAACTCGCGCAAAAATGACTCGCTCTAAACTGTTTTGTTGGCCAAAAGTGTGACACAACTTTGTGCTTTTACCCTCCCTCATTTTTGTCACTCCGTCTATAGGGGTCTCTGGAGTTTCAAAGTTTTCCAAGAATTCCTTAACTTCTTGCCATATTTTGTCGTGTTTAGGGCATGCCTTCCTCTACCATTTCAGGTCATCATTCTGCAATGTTCCTATAAAGTCAAACAACTTAGTTTCATCCCTTGTTATTTCATTTCTATTCTAGATGAATTATAAAACAAAGATATGCTTTGCTACCTTAGTGGTGTCCTTTTCAAACCCTAGAAGCTTAATTGGTAAATCCATTAGTAGTTTATTTTGTCTTTCCATTACCTCCGGTGTCTTGCAGTGGTTTTTTTCCTTACTTTTCTGCTTAGGTTTTCACTTTTGTATTAGGGTTTTGTCTTCCCTTCCCTTATCTCGTCGGAACCTAATATCAAAATAGTGCTTTCGCAATATTTCTTTGAAATCTCTTTTAATTTCTTACTCTTTTTCTTCTTGCTTATTCACTTGCTATTGTCTTCTTCCAAAATTCTTCTTGTCTTATAGGGCAGTTGGGGTGACTCTTGGTCGAGGGGTTGTGTCTCTTCAAAGTTTCTTTTTGTTTTCGGGGATACATTTTCATTTGTTAATGACATCATGTTTTTTGCAGGTGACTTTTCACTAAATTGTTTTATACTTCTGAAACTAATCTCATCATATACCACATCTTCTTCTCTTTCTAATCTTCATTACACTTCAATTCACTAGATGGTGTCGGTAGTCCGCATTCAAGTTCAAGGACTAGAGGTTAGGCATAGGATTTAATAAAATTTCCCATTGTTTATCAACTCTAATTTGAATATTAGCAAAAATAGGTTGAAATTTAGGCATTTTACTTATTTGTTATAGGGCTAGGTTTTTATTATATTCTTCCCTCAACATCTTCTTAATTGGTCATAGGTGTCAATACTTCCTCCTGTACTTTTGAGAATTTATGTAGCCCTGTCAATATGTATTGTTATTGGCTCAGGATTGTCTATATCACTTTGTATTAAATTTGCGACTGCCCCTATGGCATGCTCATCCATTCTATCTTCTTCTCCTATATTCTCCTATGTGGGTGCTACAAGAATAAAATTATCTCCAGTAGCAAACCAAAAAACCAATAAAATCAAGGAATGACCAAATGACAAAACAATCAAACAAATATACACACTGGCATGTATATGAATACACACTCACGAACAACTCCACAGTGGACTCCCGCGCTACTTGAAATACTAACTTGGGAACCAACTTTAAAGGAACTCTAGAGATGAAAAACATTGATTACTTTGAAGCTAAAATTTAGAGTAGACTTTGAAATAGTAACTCTAGAACTAGAACTCTAGATTTGACATTGGTCGATCTAGGAACACTAGAACTAATCATGTAGAGCTACTCCAAAACTCTAACGAAAGTGCATACGATTAAAATTGTTAAGATTTAGTGGGAGCCACCTCTCACGTCAAGTGGCGTGGGAAAGTTTTTGCCGCTTATGAACGGCCGAACAAGACAACCACCTAGAGCATAACTTGGGGAAAATTGACCGTCAACCCAGCCTGTCAGATTTAAAGTACATTCCATTTTTAAAAGTATATCATAGTCAGATATCTATTTTAGTTGTATTATGCGTCAAAATTAAGTAAATACGGCCATACCGTCCATATAACACACCTTCCTCCCTACATTCATTTTAGTTTGTCTGTATCGTTCTTGTCAAGTCCGTGTTTATGAGGAGTATTTTTTTAAATTAACGATACGGCTGAAAGTAGACAGCCACCATGTGGCTCTAAACGCCGGCGATGTAATCTCTACCCTGCAATGTTAAATTCCGTATATATTCGTTCAAATTGCTTAATAATAGAAACATATTTGCGTTAAAATTTGTGAAGCTAAGCTCAGCATAGTTTTGCAGAGAGTAATACGAAATGGAATTTCATCGATTGAAATTTGGATTGCTGTGTACAATTCTTCTAGCAACGGGTTGCTTTTTGGAGGGAGGTTGTGCCTTGGGAGTTGGTGGGCCAGCAATTCGGCTGCGTGGTAGTTTTCTGGAGAAGTTAAAGAGATCTGATTCTCATGTTTCAAGTCTAAGTATGGCTTCGTACGAGGCATACAACTATACCCAAGTTATAGACCATTTTGGATACAGGCCAGAGAGCTATCAAACCTTTCCCCAACGATATTTCATAGACAAGTCCAACTGGGGAGGCGCTCAAAACAGTTCTCCCATATTTGTTTGGTTGGGTGACGAAATTCCCATTACATACTACTTAGACATGGGCATCATGATAGATCTGCAGGCTTCTAACTTCAAAGCTCTTGTGGTCTACATAGAGGTAGTATTACAATTTCTCATATATGATATATTTCTGCTTTGATTAGTATGTTATTAGCGCTAATTGTGTTAAGGGATGTAGCACCGTTATTATGGGACATCAATGCCATTCGGGGGAGAGGAGGCGGCGTATGCAAATGCGAGCACAATGGGTTATTTCACATCCACGCAGGCCTTGGCCGATTATGCGACCGTCATTGTCCATTTGAAGAAAACATTAAACGCTGAGAATTGTCCTGTTGTCTTGTTTGGTGGATCCTATGGTGGAAGTAAGTAGGATTTCTTTCACATGAACCAATATTAATATTAATATTCGTAAGTGGGATTGAATCATTCAAATGCTATTGTGCAGTGCTAGCTGCATGGTTTCGGCTCAAGTATCCGTACCTAACAATCGGCGCCCTCGCATCATCTGCACCTATCCTTTACTTCGACGACATCTCCCACTTATGCTCATGGCAGCGTTATCACCAACGATTTCAGAGTATGTTCATTTATCTCTTTCAGCTTAATCTCATCCTTATTATCATTAAATTCGACTTTGGAGAATATGGTGCAGAATTTAAGCGAAATCTGCTACAGAAGAATTAATGAATCGTGGGATATGATGGACAAAATTGCGTCTAGCACTCAAGGCTTGCTAAACCTAAGCAAACTATTCAATACTTGCAAGTAAGTAGCAACAACGCAATATTCATACCTTACATTCAGCATACCGGTAATCAAAATCTCTTGGCCGGGTATTTCTGCCGCAGAAATATTACAGATAAGGGCGACCTGTACTTTTGGCTTGAATTAATGTACGCAGAAGCAGCACAGTACTATTTCGACGATGTTGAAGGAGTAAATACGATACCCAAACCTTCTCGCCATACCAATTTTATTGCTTATTAACTTATTTCTATTATGTAACCTGGGCTTACTGCAGATCTGCAACGCTATCAATAGCCTACCCGGAGATGTGAAAGAACAGGCCCAATAAACAACAAAACATAACAGCAAATGAAAACAGGGCAAAACAGAGTTAATAAATTCAGAAAAAACATTTATCTAACTTGAATTATATTTCATCCAACCGTCGTATACAATAGCTTTGTTCAATCATATATAATTACAAAAAACTTGAAGTCTGGAAGCTTCCATCTTTCTAGATTATTCTATATTTTAATTCTAGAAAAGCTGGAATGTTCTATTAGTTTTATGGAAAACTCTAGATAAATCCTAACTTTCTATTGTGGAAAACTCAAGACAAAACTTGCTATTTCCTAGACAATCTTACTTTCCTTAACATCCCCCCTTAAGATTGGCTAGAATAATACAAAGAAAATACAAAAGAGAGGGGAAATACAAAGAGAGGGGAACATTATATTACTATCCCCCCTTAATGTTCACCTCTAATAGACCAAGCATTCCTCGTAATTTTAAGAATTTGGCTTTAGTCATACTCTTAGTGAAGATATCAGCTACTTGTTCTTCACTTGGACAAAATTGAAGATTGACAATAGATGCTTGAACAAGATCCCGAATGTAGTGAACATCAATTTCAATATGCTTTGTTTTAGCATGAAAAACTGGATTATTGGCAACCTGTATGGTACTTTGATTGTCACAATACATAGTGTTGGCTGAACTTTGTAGAAAACCAAGCTCAAATAGAAGATTTCGAATCCAAACTGTTTCCTTGCTTGCTTCTTTTGCTGCTCTATATTCTGCTTCACATGAAGATAATGATGTAGTTGTTTGTTTCTTGCTGCTCCATGTAATAGGTCCTGATCCAAGATTGAAAACATAACCACCAGTAGATTTCCTATCATCTATATCACCACCCCAATCTGAATCAGTAAATCCAACCAAAGAAATTAAAGATTTATAGTCATAGAAGATGCCAAAGTGTATGGTTCCACGGATATATCGTAAAATTCTCTTAGCAGCCAACCAATGACTTTCTTTAGGTGCCTGCATAAATCTGGATACAAGATTGACTGCAAAACAAATATCTGGTCGAGTATGAGTTAGATAAACCAAGCTACCAACAAGCTATCTATATAAAGTGGCATCTACACTCTTAGAAGTACATTCTTTAGTAAGCTTGAGTCCAGATTTAAATGGGGTAGATGCTGGCTTGCATTCAAGCATGTTAAACTTTTCTAAAAGGTCCAAAACATATTTTGATTGTGAGATGAACAATCCATCATGTAATCTACAAACTTGTAATCCAAGAAAATAGTTTAGTTCACCCAAATCACTCATATGAAATGTCTTCTTAAGATCTGATTTTAAATCATTGATGAGCCCAATATTTGGTCCAGCAATGAGTAAATCATCTACATAAAGTGCAACAAGAAGAATCTCATCTTGAACTTTCTTCACATAAAGATTTGGATCTGACTTACATCTCTTAAATCCATGAAGCTGAAAATACCTATCAATCTTCTCATTCCATACTCGTGGTGCTTATTTAAGACCATAAAGTGACTTCTTTAATCTGCAAACAAGATTAGGATGTTACTGATCTACAAAACCTGGTGGTTGATCCATAAAGATTTCTTCATATAAATCTCCATTTAAGAAAGCATTTTTAACATCCATTTGATGGATATGCCACCCAAGACTTGCAGCCAAAGAAAGAATAATTCTAATTGTATTCATCTTAATGACAAGAACAAATGTTTCTTCATAATCAACACCCTCCTTTTGATTGAACCCCTTAGCAACCAATCTAGCCTTGAATTTTTCTATAGCACCATCTGATTTAAATTTTGTTTTATAAACCCATTTGCAACCAATAACATTCTTACCTTGGGGGTGGGGTACAAGTTCCCAAGTGTTATTCTCTATCAATGCATCATATTCCTCTTTCATGGCTTTCTCCCACTCTTTCTTTCCTCTAGCTTGCTCATATGAGATTGGGTCATTTACTTGTAAGACTTTGGCCATGAAAGCACTACCATTCCTTCTTTGGATCTTTGAACCTTGTCTATATATTTCTTCAACACTCCTTGTCTTTTGTCTAGCTGAAATGTCACCTTCTTCATCATCACTACCTGCAGAAAATGGCTGAGTACAAGCATTAGTAGTTTCATTTTCAATAGTATTATCATCATCAGTAGTGCTATCCTCATCAATATTGGCTTCATTTCTTTCTAAAATATCTAAAAAATTAGAAACATTTGCTGTTGTAGAGTGAGAAGAAGTAGCTGTAAGTTGTGAATACTCATCAAACTTTACATCTCTACTAACAAAGACCTTTTTTGTTGTCAAATCATATAACCTATAAGCCTTTGATTCTTCACTATAACCCACAAACAAACACTTATGACTCTTTGGTTCTAACTTTTCTCTCTTTTCATCAGGAATGTGTGCCCAAGCAGTACACCCAAATACTTTAAAATACCCAATGTGGGGCTTTCTACCACTCCATGCTTCTTCAGGGGTGATATTTGTGAGAGCTGTAGTGGGAATTCTATTCACAATATATGCAGCACAAGAAATAGCCAAACCCCAAAATTTGTTATGCAAACTTTTAAAATGCAACATACAACGAGCCATTTCTAAAAGAGTTCTATTCATTCGTTCAGCCACCCCATTTTGTTGAGGAGTATAAGGAACTGTTCTTTGCACCTTAATACCACAATTTTCACAAAATGACTCAAATGCATAATTGCAATATTCACCCCCATTATCTATCCTTAAACACTTAATTCTTTTTCCACTTTGATTTTCAACTAATGCCTTAAACTTTTGAAAGACTTCAAATACTTCATTTTTCCTTTCCAAAAAATAAACCCATACTCTCCTGCTATAATCATCAATAAAAGTGAGAAGATACCTGGCACCTGAAAGTGAAGGATACCCTGGTTCACATAGATCACTATGAATGAGTTGCAATGGATAATTAGCTCTCCATGCTTTGCCTAAATCAAAAGGATCTCAATGATGTTTGCCTAACACACATCCTTCACACACACCTTCAGAAGCTGAAATTTTTGTTAATCCTCTAACCATATCCATTCTAACCATGTCTTGTAATTTTCTATAATTTATGTCCAAGTCTAGCATGCCAAAGTTTTGACATATCATCAGTCTGAGCAATAAAAGCATGAGAGATTGTGTATTCATTATCAACAAACCCCACAAATTTAAATAGACTCTCTTTATGATCAACTCTACCAATAGCAATTATATTGCTTGGGTCTTTTCTATTTCTAACAATAACTTGATCAGCAGTGACAACAAACTCATGTCCAGCTTGGGCAATTTTATATACTGAAATAAGATTCACCCCTAATCCTTCAACCAGCAAAACATTTTTCAAAGACCCATTTGTTACATTAATAGTCCCTGTTCCTAAAACTGGAAGTCTCATTTTATTGCCAATGGTAATTTCTTGATCTGAATTCTTCCCTTCATTAAAATCAATAAACAAAGATCTATCCCCGGTCAAGTGATAAGATGCCCCTGAATCTAAAATCTATTCTTTATTAGAATCTGAAGCAAAATATCCCCCTTTAACACTACTTTCAGGTCTAGCAATTACCTCCTTATTTGATTTCTCTTGCTTTTTTAGAAAGATGGCTACGAAGCTATGCCTATCCTTCTTGCCATCCTTGAACCTTTCTTGCTTGGGCTTGTATTGCTGCCTTTCATTGTCCCTCTTCTTTAAACAAAATTTTTCCATGTGATTTTCACCTCCACAATACCTGCAAATAATCAAATTTTTTGCAACTTATTTTTCTGTACCATCATTTCTAGAAAAATGGTTAGAACCATCATTATTTTAAAATTTATAATTTCCTTTCCAATTCTTCTTTCCATCATATCTAGAAAATTTACTCTTGGCTGCATATGCATGATTCTTCTTAATATGTCCTTCTTTGATAAGATGAACCTCTTCATCTAAAACAGACTTACAAAATTGATCAAAAGTTTGCTGAGGGGTATTGGGATTTAGTTGAAGAACCCTTTTCCTTGATTCGTTAAATACCTTGTATGGTTGGGGAAGCTTACTTTCAACCATTGCAATCAATTGAAAATCTTTTTTTGCATATTCAGCACCTATTTTCTTCAGCTGGGCATTTAACAAAGTAACTTCATTGAAATAATCAGTCATTTTTTCAAAATCAAAAGGAGCTAAATTCACCAATTTTTCTTCTGTACTAAACATGCTAGCAATATCTGCATCTTTATAATCTTTTTCCAAACTCTCCCACAACTCTATTGGATTATCAATATCAACAAATCTTCTATTGAGATTGGGGCTTAAAGCTTTACCAATAATACCTCTAGCTTGTTCCAACTTGCATTTCCATAGCTCCTTTTCTTTTTCACTTTGAGGTTCTCCAATTTCTTTGTTCACTATCCTCCATAGAGCTTTTTCTCTCAGAGCATTCTTGACTGCAATCTTCTAATCTGCAAAACCACTTCCATCAAATATTGGCAACACTTTATTTGTTGAGCCCATGTTAGCCAAAACAAGATCAGTCTTCAAACAAATATCACTCCAGCAATAATGCAGCCCTGCAAACAAATCACTTCCAATAATCTATATGCCATGTAGCTGAACTTGGCTCTGATACTATGAAAGAACAAGCCCAATAAACAACAAAACATAACAGTAAATGAAAACAGGGCAAAACAGAGTTAATAAATTCAGAAAAAATATTTATCTAACTTGAATTATATTTCATCCAACCGTCGTATACAATAGCTTTGTTCAATCATATATAATTACAAAAAATTTAAAGCCTGGAAGCTTCCATCTTTCTAGATTATTCTATATTTTAATTCTAGAAAAGCTGGAATGTTCTATTAGTTTTATGGAAAACTCTAGATAAATCCTAACTTTCTATTGTGGAAAACTCTAGACAAAACTTGCTATTTCCTAGACAATCTTACTTTCCTTAACAAGATGCAGACACTATAAGCAGAATAGCTGCTGCAGCAAATTACATGAACCAAGGCAAATGCATGCATTTGGGTCCATACAATTATACCTACTCAGGCTTGGAGTGGCAGGTCTCTGAGAATTTTTTCTTTTATTACAACAAAATGAAATTAGGCTACTCATCTAATAGCTTTTCTTACTCCACAGACTTGCACCGAAATCGTGTTTCCAATAAGCAATCCTCCTGGCACGACAATGTTACCGCCCTCCATCTTTGATATCGAGTCGTATTCCAGGGAATGCTACCTTCAATACAGAGTCCGGCCACGCCAACATTGGGTAACAACTGAATTCGGAGGACACGTATGTAAAAATTAATCTACTATCAAATTTTGTCCAAAAGTTATATCTTTGTCAAATTTTAATTCCACGAAAGTTTGGTTTGCAATCGAGTTCTGTTAATATAGCCTTCGGTGAAGGACATAAAAAGAGTGTTGAAAGATTTTGGAAGCAATATCATTTTCTCCAATGGGTTAAGAGATCCATGGAGCAGTGGAGGGTAAGTGAATCTTCTTCTCAGATTTGGGATTTCATGCCCATTAATCTTTGTTTTATTTTTATTTTTTACCTTGTTGCCGATTTAGTTAATTAGGGATGTTGTGAATGCAATTTCAGTGTGTTGGCAAATATTTCTGAAAGCATTGTAGCCATCCCCACCGAAGAGGGTAAGTTGGTTCTGAATGTTTTTAGTTCATCATACATAAATAAGTAGAAATAATATAGTATTATATTGATTTAATGTTATGCAGGAACGCATTGTCAAGACGTTGGAGAACACAGTGCTAGTGACGGTCCAGTCTGGCTCAAAGAGCAATGACGAAAAGAGATAATGAACATCCAAAAATGGGTTAATGATTATAAAAACTAATTTGAATTGAATTGTTTATCCATGGACAATGTCTCCTCAATTTAATAAGATCAATTTGAAAGTGATTATCGGAGCTCTATTAGAAGAATGGAATTTTAGATTGTAATTGTCGTTGCATTGTGTATGAGTCCATTATGTGGAGCAGCACAATGTAGACATTCAAAGAGTTGAATTCAATTACAATATAGGTAAGAATTGTGTGGAATGATTTTTTCTTTGGCAGAGGGTTTATTCACTTTAGTTTTGTTGATAGATATTTTGCTCTTGTTAATATGTGAGTGTTTAATGAAGTATTAATAATAGAGAAAATACTTAAATATATCATTAGTGAGTGTATAAAGTATTAGATAGTAGAGTCTGGATAGTTAAATATATCTCTAGGTATTAAGGGTAGAGAGGGTAATTATATTAATATTCTTTCTTAGGTATTAGGCATAAGAGTGGAATGGATTGGGGGTTATGTATAAGGGATACAATAATTAAATTAATAAGAAACATTAATGAATTTACACAGTGGACATAAATTTACGTGGGCAAAACCATTATTGGTAAAAACCTCACAAAAATAGCATCTTTATTATAATAGCAGTAGAGATAACTCTTTTAATTTTAATGGCTAGATATGATATGGTTGAACAATTATATTTCCATTTTCTTGTGGTTTTCTCTATACACAACTATTGGTTTTTTTTCTCAATATGAACATGCAAAGGAAGTCAAGCATGACCATGTATTTACATCAAATAGTTATTTTTAATTATATATTCCATTCTAGGGATCAATGTCAAATTATTATAGTATAAAAAATATTTAATGTATTTTTTAATAATCTCCTATAGAAATTTATATAAGACTTTTAATTTAAAGCTGAATGTGATAGTGGTGGAAATTAAATGTTTAGTTTCATGTATGAGAAATATAAATAAATAGGTGTACAAAATGTCATTTAAAAATAGGTAACCAAAATATGTGGTAAAAAGAGGGGAAATTTTACTAAGAATTGTGTACTAAGAGGCGTATACAAAAATAAAAATGTAAGGGTACAAATGAAACTAGGGGTATTATTTAAGATTCCATGGTCATAAGTCATATACGATAAGTTTACTAAGTGAATTTTGTGGGATACTATTTTAGTCTTTAATTTGAAATATTATAAAACACAAGTTGAAAATACCAAACCTTGTCTAAATCATTAACAAGTTTAGTCCATATGGTCTCAACTCGGCTTTGATTCAACCATTTTCCCTACCTCAGACACAATTCTTTGTGTGATCTTGTTTACTTTAATAAAAACTTAAATTCAAATTTCCTAAGCTAATACTATTTGAATGCTTGATCGTTTCCTATTATATTATGCATAAACTTTTAATTTTGCACCTAGGATTATATACTTAAAGAAAAATCCTAAAGAAAACTAATATTATCAAGAAGCACCTTCAAGCATTTATTTAAGCAATAGTGCAAGAGCAATTCAATAGTATTTCAAATAAGAACATTCTTGCGATTTAGAAATCATCAAGAGATGCAAAAGCATCCAGGGTGTAAGAGCAATCTTGCATCAACCAAACAAACATTTCTTTAATTTTTGATCGTTTTGTAGGTTTTTCATATTTTTTAGGTATACTCTAGTTGTACAAGTCAAGTTTGAGGTACCACATTCATGTTTTAAGATTCAAAACATCATAACTATGAACTATAGGAATAGTGAGGTCATCGAAATAATTGTAAATAATCATATAGATGATTATAAATGGTTTTGGTTGTTATCATGTATTGTATTCTGTGTCTAGAACTTTTCATTTTATTTTCATACGTTACGGATCACTGCACATATGTCGTTCACCCAAGGAAGTTAGTTGAAACCATTACTAGTGGGTAAAAGGAAGAAATTGGGTTCACATACAGGGAAAGTGTCGAGAAAAATATCTTGACATAAACGAGTTACTGGATCATTGGAGTAATGCTCCTTGTACTATGGAACGAGTTCCTCCCTCTCCTTCCTCTATCAAAGCCTATTCACCTCCACAAAGTCACAGATGAAGAAGTTGCTCAGCCAGAGACTCTCGAGCCTGCTCCCAGCCTACTCAGCATTGTGGAGCTCACCGTCGCAAACGGCCTCTCCATGATAGCATGGATGGACCTTAGGCCATGCTACATGTACTGCAAGGGATAATGTGGGTTGGCCCACTGGAGATAATGTTGGTTGGCCTACACTTGATAATGTAGGTTGGAATGCTCTTAGTACTTCAAACCCACCCACTACTGGTTAGGACAATGCAAAAGTTTTTCCAAGGTTGAATTTGGCTATCTCATCTCAACACGAGGAGCCAAATACACCGAACGAAGAATAGGAGAATGATGATGGATGGACTCTTCTTGATGTCAACCCAGACCCCACAGGAATTTGGGGGAAACCAGATGATAGGGATCCACCATCTGCAGGGGTGGCATTGGCAGCTTGAATTATGTTTTCTTTCTGTTATGTTTTTATATGGGTTGTGTATACCCTTTGATACTTTGGTCTAGAACTTTCTAGGCTTGGCCCATTTGACTCTCAAGGGTGTGCCTTTTAACCATGCGCTTATTTTTTTGTGGAAGTTTTTTTTATTTTAATAGATAGTTGCATTTTCATCAAAAAAAATTCATAAACAACAAACCCTTAGAAAACAACATTTACATTTAATAAATAAATAAAACATACAATATTTATATTTAACTAATAAAGAAAAACATATAATATTTACATTAAATCCACAAAGAAAAATGTATAAAATTCACATTTAATCAATAAAGAAAAATATAGTATTTACATTTAATCAGTAAAGAAAAACAAATACCTCAATCACGATATCCCACTAATGGTAGAATCCTTGAATGAAAATCATAAAAATGAACATCTCACCACCTACTCCATGAAGAGTTTTTAAAGAGAAGAATGGAGTAACTTCCTACCTAAAACTAACTCAACCACCCAACTACCTTCCCATTTTCGTCACTTTTGTAAGTGGGGCTTAAATGAGGGTCTAAAAACCTTTTAAAATATTATAAATGAAAAAAATTAACTTCTAACTTATGTACGTTACACATAAGACAATTTTTCAAACATAAAATTCAACCTAGACCTCTTAAAAACACTTAAAAATTATTTTAAAAATTACAAGGTTAAAACCCACACAAGAATATAATCATTTTATCACATAAAACTAAAGATAACATTTCTTAACATCATGGCCAATAGACCTTAGGCCTCAATGCCTAGGTCCAACATCACATAGAAAGACATAAAGTGGCTAAATAACCCCCATCATCCATTGACATAATAATTCTACATGTACACTCAACAAGAAGTGTTAGTACAATATATAGCAAAAAGATATCAATCATAAATAACATATTATCACAAATCTATTAGTAACCATTAACTAACATATAAAATTCATCATTCACAAATACATAAATCAAATAATCTCATCAAAGGATATTATATGGAATCGAATCATAAAATATAACATCCATAAGTATATCAAATACAATACATAATAAATAAATGTGCCATCCATAAGTATTGAGTATCATAATCATCAAAATGTCTCTAGGAACATCAAGGATCTCAAATAAACAAGAGTACATAGAAAAGGGGTCTCACAGTAAATATGGGTAATCTTATACTACTCCAAACCATTAAGAAGTATCTTAATCTTGCCCATAATATCCTCCAAGTTCCACCTGATCTGGGACAGACCCAAGGTAGCATTAACAATTAACTAAGAATCACCTTCAATATGTAATCTTTTGATATTGATGGAGATCATAAGCTTAATTCCCCAAAGCATAGCCATAGCCTCCGCTTCATTATTGATCTTCATACCAATGCCCCCTGAGAAGGCAGCAACACAAACTCTCGTGTCTGTTCTTATAATGCCTCCACCACTTGCTACACCCAGGTTTCCCTTAGCTGCACCATCAAAGTTGAGCTTAAACCACCCTTGCTATGGTAGCTCCCATTTGGTTCTCGCTCTGGCTAACATTCTAGAGTTATCTACCTAGCAAGAGTTAGGGTCAATGTTCCAATTTTTTAACATACGTTGTTCTTCTCTCCTCAAAGGGCTATCTGCAGCTTTAAACTTGCAAGAGTTAATGCTTTCCATCAGCAATTTGGAGAAACTCTTAAACACTTCTGAAGGAGTTATATTCTTTTCTCTGAAGATTCTAAACTGTTACATTCCTTCTGGCAAACTCTAGACTAAATGGGGGAATTTGAGACCAGAGTTCTTTGGAGATCGGTAAAACTGGGCTACAAGGGGGCTTCCATTCCCAGACCACCATCTCGATGTTGTTGTCCAAGGACCAGTTTAGGTTTAACTTTTGGGGGGTTAAACCCCAAACCTCCCAGGAAAAAATACAATGAAGAAAGAGATGAACCAGTGACTCCTCCTTCAAACCACAAAGGATGGATCTGGTTGGCATTTGAAATCCTTTTTTTTCAGGTTTTCCAGAGTCAGGACCTTATTATGCATCAGAGTCTACCAAAAGAATTTAATCTTAGGTAGAAGTTTGGAGATCCATATTTTTCTCCACACTCTAGTGTCTCCTGGGTCTAATAGCAGTCTATAGGTGCTTCTAATTGTAAACAAGCCCTTTTTACCCTTATCCCAAACCATCTTATCTCTCTTGGGAAAGAGAGAGTCTATAGTCTTCGAGATCTCTTTGGAGTTGAGAAGCCACGTTCTTCTCACAACCATCTTGGACATAAGTGGAAATCAAATTCCAAGTCCAAAGACTGCCACAAATCCGTATGTAGTCAGCAACTTTGGATCCAAGGGCCTCACAGACCTTGCCTACAACCCTACCAGGGCTAGAACTTTCTAGGCTTGGCCCATTTGACTCTCGAGGGTGTGCTTTTTAACCACCCGCTTAGTTTTTTGTGGAAATTTTTTTATAATTTAATAGATAGTTGCATTTTCATCAAAAAAAAATTCATAAGCAACAAACCCTTAGAAAACAACATTTACATTTAATAAATAAATAAAACATACAATATTTAGGACATACAATATTTACATTTAACTAATAAAGAAAAACATATAATATTTACATTAAATCAACAAAGAAAAGTCTATAAAATTCACATTTAATAAATAAAGAAAAATATAGTATTTACATTTAATCAATAAAGAAAAACAGATACCTCAATCACGATATCCCACTAATGGTAGAATCCTCGAATGAAAATCATAAAAATGAGCATCTCACCCCCTACTCCAGTAAGAGTTTTTAAAGAGAAGAATGGAGTAACTTCCTTCCCAAAACTAACTCAACCACCCAACTACCTCAACCACTCAACTACCTTCCCATTTTCGTCACTTTTGTAAATGGGGCTTAAAGGAGGGTCTAAAAACCTTTTAAAATATTATAAATAAAAAAAATAAACTTCTAACCTATGTACGTTAGACATAAGACAATTTTCCAAACATAAAATACAACCTAGACCTCTTAAAAACACTTAAAAATCATTTTTAAAATTACGAGGTTAAAACCCACACAAGAACATAATCATTTTATCACATAAAACTAAAATAACATTTCTTAACATCACGGCCAATAGACCTTAGGCCTCCATGCCTAGGTTCGACATCACATAGAAAGACATAAAGTGGCTAAATAACCCCCATCATCCATTGACATAATAATTCTACATGTACACTCAACAAGAAGTGTTAGTACAATATATAGCCAAAATATATCCATCATCAATAACATATTATCACAAATCTATTAGTAACCATTGACTAACATATAAAATTCATCATTCACAAATACATAAATCAAATAATCTCATCAAAGGATATTATATGGAATTGAATTGTAAAATATAACATCCATAAGTATATCAAATACACTACACAATAAATAAATGTGCCATCCATAAGTATTGAGTATCATAATCATCAAAATGTCTCTAGGAACATCAAGGATCTCAAATAAACAAGAGTACATAGAAAAGGGGTCTCACAGTAAATATGGGTAATCTTATACTACTCCAAACCATTAAGAAGTATCTTAATCTCGCCCATAATATCCTCCAAGTTCCACCCGATCTGGGACAGACCCAAGGCAGCATTAACAATTAACTAAGAATCACCTTCAATATGCAGTCTTTTGATATTGATGGAGATCATAAGCTTAATTCCCCAAAGCATAGCCATAGCCTCCGCTTCATTATTGATCTTCATACCAATGCCCCCTAAGAAGGTAGCAACACAAACTCTCGTGTCTGTTCTTATAATGCCTCCACCACTTGCTACACCCAGGTTTCCCTTAGCTGCACAATCAAAGTTGAGCTTAAACCACCCTTGCTACGGTATCTCCCATTTGGTTCTCACTCTGGCTAACGTTCTAGAGTTATCCACCTAGAAAGAGTTAGGGTCAATGTTCCAATTTTTTAACATATGTTGTTCTTCTCTCCTCAGAGGGCTATCTGCAGCTTTAAACTTGCAAGAGTTAATGCTTTCCGTCAACAATTTGGAGAAACTCTTAAACACTTCTGAAGGAGTTGTATTCTTTTCTCTGAAGATTCTAAACTGTTATGTTCCTTCTGGCAGACTCTAGACTAAATGGGGCGAATTTGAGACCAGAGTTCTTTGGAGATCGGTAAAACCGGGCTACAAGGGGCCTTCCATTCCCAGACCACCATCTCGATGTTGTTGTCCAAGGACCAGTTTAGGTTTACCTTTTGGAAGGTTAAACCCCAAACTTCCTAGGAAAAAATACAATGAAGAAAGAGATGAGCCGATGACTCCTCCTTCAAACCACAAAGGATGGATCTGGTTGGCATTTGAAATCTTTTTTTTTTCAGGTTGTCCAGAGTCAGGACCTTATTATGCATCAAAGTCTACCAAAAGAAGTTAATCTGATGTAGAAGTTTGGAGATCCATATTTTTCTCCACACTCTAGCCTCTCCTCTGTCTAATAGCAGTCTATAGGTGCTTCTAACTGTAAACAAGCCCTTTTTACCCTTATCCCAAACCATCTTATCTCTCTTGGGAAAGAGAGAGTCTATAGTCTTCGAGATCTCTTTGGAGTTGAGAAGCCACGTTCTTCTCACAACCATCTTGGACATAAGTGGAAATCATCTTCCAAGTCCAAAGACCCCCACAAGTCCTTATGTAGTCAGCAACTTTGGATCCAAGGACCTCACAGACCCTGCACGCAACCCTGCCATACTGCATGTCCATTAGAGGTTTATCCTTCAGCCATCTATCCTTCCAAAAATCAACCTCACTACCATCGCCAATCCTCCATCTTAAACCTTATCAAAGAAGGCCCTAGGTTTTAATAGTCCCATTCCATATAACTGAGCCTTTGGGAAGATTTACATCTGAAAGGAGTCTTCTATCATGTCCTCCATTGAGATACTTAGCCATCATGATTTCTCCCCAATTAGAGCCACCTTGAATAAGGTTCCACCCAATCTTAGATAAGAGAGCCCTGTTCATCAAATGAATTCTTCTTAGGCCCAATCCCCCATACCATCTTGAGGTACAGACTTTCTCCCAACCCACCAAAGCAATTATTTTTTTCTCTTCCAACCCCGACCAAAGAAACCTTTTTTCAATCTGTTTAATCTTATTAGCCACATTCTTGGGGATTTTAAAGAGACTTAACACATAATTGGGTATCCCCTGCAGAGAGGCCTTGAGAAGTTGAAATTTCCCTGCCTGACTCAAAAGGGCACCCTTTGAGCAAACTAGCTTTCTCTGAATTCTTTCAACCAACCCTTTCCAGAAATCCATAGTAACTTTAGTGGTGGTGAGGGGAAGGCCCAAATAAGTGGCTAGAAGCCTCTAACTTGAGTAGCCCAAGACTCTAGTTATCTTCTATTGAAGATCTTCTTGTGTGTTTAGGAAATAGATATGACTTTTCTCAAAGTTAATGCTCTGGCATGAAACCCTCTCATAGTTCTTTAGAAGTTCCTTCCACCTTCTGGCCTCAACAACCAAGGCCAATCCAAACAAAATAGTGTCATCTACAAATTGTTGAATAACTACTCTCTGGGCTGTTGAAGCAAGTTTGATCCCACGGAGAGCTCCCTGCATTAACATATTACAAGCATTTCTACCCAAAACCTTAGCAAGGAAAATGAATAGATAGGGGTACAATGGGTCACCTTACCTAATGCCCCTTCCAGAAGAGAAGAAGCCTCTAGGAGAACCATTGACCAACACAAAAAATCTAGCTATAGATATACACTCTTTGATAATGTTGATGATTCTTTCATTGAGATCAAATTTTCTGAGGACTCTTAAGAGAAAGTCCCAGCTAACCCTATCGTAGTCTCTGAATATATACAATCTGAAGATCATACTTGGGGTGTTGCTCTTATGGATAGAGTGAATGACTTCATGGGTTGTGATGGCTGCGTCCAGAATCTATCTGCCCGAGACAAAACCCTTCTAATTCGGGGCAATGTGTTTGTCCAGAAGGGGATGCAACCTGAGAACCAGAATTTTAGTGAAGACTTTGTAAACTGTATTGCAAAGACTAATAGGCCTAAAGTCGGTCATGGTCCTAGCATCAGTCTTCTTTGGAATCAAGGCAATAAAGGTACTGTTCAACTGCCGTAGGAGTCTCCATGTCTTAAAGAAATCCTGAGACACCAAGAAGACATCTTTCCCAACAATCTCCCAAAAGGTTTAGAAGCAGGTTGGAGGAAACCCATCCAGGCCAGGGGCTTTGAAGGCCCCCATGGAGAAAACATTAACTCTAACATCCTCAAGAGTAATAGGTTTGGTCAATAAGAAGTTGTCATCCTCAGAGGAATGGTCAGAATGATATCCAAAATAGAGTCAAGATCCTCATTGGGGACATTGGACTGTTGACCAATTAATAAGGATTGAAAGAATTCAGTTGCCAAGTCTGCGATCTCCCCTTCCTCCTCAACCAACCTCCCTTGGTCATCCTGAAGCAACCTGATGGTGTTTCTCTTCCTTGTGCCTTAGGGTTGACTGATGAAAAAATGAAGTGTTCCTATGAGCCTCCCTGAGCCATTGAACTCTGGACTTCTGTTTCTAGTAAACCTCCTCTTCCTTAATCATCCAGGTCCATTCCCTAGAGAGGTTCTTTTCAAGGGATTGCAGGTCTTCCGATATGTCTCCCTGTTCTATTCTGCTTTGAACTTGTTTTAGTTTCTCCATAATGCTTTTCTTTCTACCCACGACATTTCCAAAAGTGAACTTATTCCATCCTTTTACCTTATATCTCACATTGGCCAGTTTTTTAACTAGCCTAAACATCACCGGCCCTTGGACTGGGATCTTCCACCAATTCGAGAGGTAATCTCTAAATTCTGGATGGAGGGCCTACATCATTTCAAATCTGAATGGGAAGGGGCCTTTTCTACACTTTTCAGACCAGTGTTATGGTTTGCATTTGTTATGTTTTATTTTCAATTGGATCATTAATTTATTGTCTTTATCACATGCTTTATTAGATTAAATCTGTATTGTGGTAATATTTTCATTATGTCATTTACCCTATTAATTAACACCTAAATGATTATTGGTAAGAGACAACAAACAATAAAAACACATTAAGATGCTTAATATAAGAATGGACTATTGAAGATAATGAAAAGGGTTAATTATAATCTATAATTAAATATTTAATAATTAAGCACAAATAATGGAGGGTTTAGAAGGTGACAATCAACTAAGGGTCTAAAAACCAAGTAGGTGACACACTAAAAGCACAAGGAGAAATCAAATTTAATAAACAATAGTAAAAATTTAAGTACTTAGATCTTATGTGAAAACATGCTTGCGCTCCGCTTCTTCAAGTTCAAAGGGCAAAATAAAATTGGTTTATGAAGATTTGAACCCTTAAAATAAACTGCATTATTTTCCAAGACTATTACTATTATCAACTTGTGGTGTAATCAAAGAGTTGAGATGAATCATGATCATACAAGTTATTCTAATGATTTACATCCTATTGTTTAAGATATCCAAGTGATTTAGGTAATTATAATGCTCAACAAGAAAAGGGAAGATACAATATAAATGCTTGAGTTTACTACATCTATACATGATCTAATGGATGGAAGAAGCATGTTATTCTCAAAATTTGGAGGATTAAATATATTCTATTAATCCTAGCAATGCCAATCCCAAATCTTTGGAGGACATTTAGGAATTTATACTTACTTTGATGTAGGATTTTCATAGATTGTCTAGAAAAATTCATGTGAGGTTGTTTCATGATGAACAATGTTCTAGGATCTTCAAACAACCTTCAAAAGTGAAATCAGCTCATGAGTCCAATGAGAATCTATATTACTTCTTTAGCTTGTGTTGTGTTTTATTTTTCTATTTTGTGTATCTTTTTCTATCTTGAAATAATGGTGTAGGAGCATAACTTCCAAAGACCATTTATCTTTTGACTTAGAAAGTCAATGACCCCAATTTTTTTGCATCAAGATCTTGAAGATTTTGAGTTTCCCATAACTTTCTTTCGCTACTTAATAGTCATTTCAAGATTTTTTGAGCCCTAATTTTTCAACTAAGGCTTCAAAAGTGGATTTTAGTGTTTTTTATTTATTTTAGACAATGGATTTGTATTCAAGAGTGAACTTTTGTGACAAGTCACTTTCAAGACTTATTTGGATATGTAGAGGATAAAGGATATTTATTAATAGATAAGTTTTGTTGGATTTACGGTTTTTAAAAATAATTTAAGTTTGTTAAATCTAGCAACTTTAGCTAAATGCTAGGTAGTTTCTAATTTTACTAGGTTTAAATATGTACTGCTTCATTTTCTTAGATATCTTCCTATATTCATTTTCTATTTCTCAACTTAATCTTATTTTAGATTAGGAATATAGCCTAATTAAGACACATTTAGAAATTTAGATAAAAGGAAAAATAACACTAACTTATTGGGTATAGTAGTTACTTATGTTTTCTTGAACTAAATAAAACTATTTTTCTGTTAGACTTATAGTGGAACATTAGGGTAGGTAATTGAAAATAATTTACCACATAAAAATAAGCATTTTACCTTTTCCCATTCACACAAACATTATGCATCATTTATAGATTTATTTTTTCATATGAAATATTGTGAACTTAATCTTCTATTTTAGGGGACAATGTGATTACTTTGATACCTATTCAACCATTGAAAACATTATGTTAAGTAGATTAAACATGGCACTTGGTTATCCTTGGATTGAATAATACCAAGCAATTATATATATATATATTACATCAATGCATTAAATTTATTCATAAAGGGGAAAGTAATTAAATTTCTTCACAAAATAAACAATGGACATCCAAATGTCCAAATAATTAATATGAAGCATGTAACTCATAATATAAATTTCAAAATGTAAATATAAAGCATGTGACTCATAATAAGAACGTCTCTAAGATATAAAACATGTGACTCATAATAACGTCTAGATATAAAAGTTCATGTGACTCATAAAAATGTCTAGATATAATATAATAACATGTAAGTCATAATGTCCACATGTACTGTAAATATAAAACGTCTGAAGCATAATAACAACTCATAAATGTATTTCTCTACGAGTGGATTGAGCCTCGGTCTGTCTCGATCTGTGACATCTGGATCCCTGATTGGAGTCCTCGACTGATCCATGACCCAAGCACTGTACTGAGTTGTGGGTTGGAGTCTGCACATGAAACACCATAAAATTTACAAATTCTATATATATACATATACAAATATAATTTGTTTTGATTTAAATAAATAAATAATACTTAACAAATCTAAATTACCTAACATACACAATCTGCATCATGTAGAGGAGTCTCAATAGAAGCATGACCTAATCCTGCAACCTATATAAGAATGTGTGTATTTAGTCAGAAAACTTATACACTTGATGTCTGTATCTAGAAAGTTAACTTGATATATATATGTGTGTGTGTGTGTGTGTGTGTGTGTGTGTACACTTAAATCAAACTTATATGTACATGTGATATATAGACCGAGGTTTTAAATACCTCATGATGATGACTAGGATCGCTAGCATGATGCAAATCTCCATATCCAGGTTGTAAAACAGTAGCTTGTGTCTAATACACATGTACATTTAAGATTGCAATCAAGAGTCAGAGGTTCAATGTATGTGATTTTATTTAAAATTGAACTTATAATTTTTAAATATATAATTTATGAATTTAGATTATAATTTTTAAATAAACTGTACCTCAACTGCACCAGTAAAGGTGAAGATCTATACATCGTGCCATATAAAATGTCTGGTAGAAAATGCATGCAAGGTGCCGATGGTATACCTGGTTCCAGGTGACGAGACTGTTGCAAAAGGTGGTGGGGACGCCCTTCGTGTGAAAAACTTTCAAACCCTACCACTGTCGTTGTCGAAAAATGGCCACCGTGAAATGTGGCAATTTCTTTTTTTTTTTTGTTTTTAACTGCATGATTTCGGGTGAAACCATCTCACCTGATATCTACTCACCCGAAAATATCTTGCCACATATGCGCCAGGCAACGACCACATGTTTTCGGGTGAAACTGGATCAGGCAAGTCAAACTCACGCGAAAACGACTCGCTCTAAACTATTTTGTTCGCTGAAAGTGTGACACAACTTTGTGCTTTTACCCTCCCTCATTTTTGTCACTCCATCTATAGGGGTCTCTGGAGTTTCAAAGTTTTCCAAAAACTCCTTAACTTCTTGCCATATTTTGTCGTGTTTAGGGCATGCCTTCCTCTACCATTTCAGGTCATCATTCTGCAATGTTCCTATAAAGTCAAACAACTTAGTTTCATCCCTTGTTATTTCATTTCTATTCTAGATGAATTATAAAACAAAGATATGCTTTTCTACCTTAGTGGTGTCCTTTTCAAACCCTAGAAGCTTAATTGGTAAATCCATTAGTAGTTTATTTTGTCTTTCCATTACCTCCGGTGTCTTGCAGTGGCTTTTTTCCTTACTTTTCTGCTTAGGTTTTCACTTTTGTATTATGGTTTTGTCTTCCCTTCCCTTATCTCGTTGTAACCTAATATCAAAATAGTGCTTTCGCAATATTTCTTTGAAATCTCTCTTAATTTCTTCCTCTTTTTCTTCCTGCTTATTCACCTGCTTGTTATTGTCTTCTTCCAAAATTCTTCTTGTCTTATAGGGTAGTTGGGGTGACTCTTGGTCGAGGGGTTGTGTCTCTTCAAAGTTTCTTTTTGGTTTCGAGGATACCTTTTCATTTGTTAATGACATCATGTTTTTTGCAGGTGACTTTTCACTAAATTGTTTTATACCTTTGAAACTAATCTCATCATATACCACATCGTCTTCTCTTTCTCTAATCTTCATTACACTTCAATTCACTAGATGGTCTAGGTAGTCCACATTCAAGTTCAAGGACTAGAGGTTAGGCATAGGATTTAATAAAATTTCCCATTGTTTATCAACTCTAATTTGAATATTAGCAAAAATAGGTTGAAATTTAGGCATTTTATTTATTTGTTATAGGGCTAGGTTTTTATTATATTCTTCCCTCAACATCCTTCTTAATTGGTCATAGGCGTCAATACTTCCTCCTATACTTTTGAGAATTTATGTAGCCCTGTCAATATGTATTGTTATTGGCTCAGGTTTGTCTATATCACTTGGTATTAAATTTGCGGCAGCCCCTATGGCATGCTCATCCATTCTATCTTCTTCTCCTATATTCTCCTATGTGGGTGTACAAGAATACAATTATCTCCAGTAGCAAACCAAAAAACAAAAAAAATCAAGGAATGACCAAATGACAAAACAATCAAACAAATATACATACTGGCATGTATATGAATACACACTCACGAACAACTCCAGAGTAGACTCCCGAGCTACTTGAAATACTAACTTAGGAACCAACTTTCAAGGAACTCTAGAGATGAAAAACATTGATAACTTTGAAGCTAAAATTTAGAGTAGACTTTGAAATAGTAACTCTAGAGGTAGAACTCTAGATTTGACATTGGTGGATCTAGGAAAACTAGAACTAATCATGTAGAGCTACTCCAAAACTCTAACGAAAGTGGATACGATTAAAATTGTTAAGATTTAGTGGGAGCCACCTCTCACGTCAAGTGCCGTGCATAAGTTTTTGCCGCTTATGAACGGCCGAACAAGACAACCACCTAGAGCATAACTTCGGGAAAATTGACCGTCAACCCAGCCTGTCAGATTTAAAGTACATTCCATTTTTAAAAGTATATCATAATCAGATATCTATTTTAGTTGTATTATGCGTCAAAATTAAGTAAATACGGCCATACCGTCCATATAACACACCTTCGTCCCTACATTCATTTTAGTTTGTCTGTATCGTTCTTGTCAAGTCCGTGTTTATGAGGAGTATTTTTTTAAATTAACGATACGGCTGAAAGTAAACAGCCACCATGTGGCTCTAAACGCCGGCGATTTAATCTCTACCCTGCAATGTTAAATTCCGTATATATTCGTTCAAATTGCTTAATAATAGAAACATATTTGCGTTAAAATTTGGGAAGCTAAGCTCAGCATAGTTTTGCAGAGAGTAATACGAAATGGAATTTCATCGATTGAAATTTGGAGTGCTGTGTACAATTCTTCTAGCAACGGGTTGGTTTTTGGAGGGAGGTTGTGCCTTGGGAGTTGGTGGGCCAGCAATTCGGCTACGTGGTAGTTTTCTGGAGAAGTTAAAGAGATCTGATTCTCATGTTTCAAGTCTAAGTATGGCTTCGTACGAGGCATACAACTATACCCAAGTTATAGACCATTTTGGATACAGGCCAGAGAGCTATCAAACCTTTCCCCAACGATATTTCATAGACAAGTCCAACTGGGGAGGCGCTCAAAACAGTTCTCCCATATTTGTTTGGTTGGGTGACGAAATTCCCATTACATACTACTTAGACATGGGCATCATGATAGATCTGCAGGCTTCTAACTTCAAAGCTCTTGTGGTCTACATAGAGGTAGTATTACAATTTCTCATATATGATATATTTCTGCTTTGATTAGTATGTTATTAGCGCTAATTGTGTTAAGGGATGTAGCACCGTTATTATGGGACATCAATGCCATTCGGGGGAGAGGAGGCGGCGTATGCAAATGCGAGCACAATGGGTTATTTCACATCCACGCAGGCCTTGGCCGATTATGCGACCGTCATTGTCGATTTGAAGAAAACATTAAACGCTGAGAATTGTCCTGTTGTCGTGTTTGGTGGATCCTATGGTGGAAGTAAGTAGGATTTCTTTCACATGAACCAATCTTAATATTAATATTCGTAAGTGGGATTGAATCATTGAAATGGTATTGTGCAGTGCTAGCTGCATGGTTTCGCCTCAAGTATCCGCACCTAACAATCGGCGCCCTCGCATCATCTGCACCTATCCTTTACTTCGACGACATCACTCCCACTTATGCTCATGGCAGCGTTATCACCAACGATTTCAGAGTATGTTCATTTATCTCTTTCAGCTTAATCTCATCCTTATTATCATTAAATTTGACTTTGGAGAATATGGTGCAGAATTTAAGCGAAATCTGCTACAGAAGAATTAATGAATCGTGGGATATGATGGACAAAATTGCGTCTAGCACTCAAAGCTTGCTAAACCTAAGCAAACTATTCAATACTTGCAAGTGAGTAGCAACAACGCAATATTCATACCTTACATTCAGCATACCGGTAATCAAAATCTCTTGACCGGGTATTTCTGCCGCAGAAATATTACAGATAAGGGCGACCTGTACTTTTGGCTTGAATTAATGTACGCAGAAGCAGCACAGTACTATTTCGACGATGTTGAAGGAGTAAATACGATACCCAAACCTTCTCGCCATACCAATTTTATTGCTTATTAACTTATTTCTATTATGTAACCTGGGCTTACTGCAGATCTGCAACGCCATCAATAGCCTACCCGGAGATGCAGACACTGTAAGCAGAATAGCTGCTGCAGCAAATTACGTGAACCAAGGCAAATGCATGTATTTGGGTCCATACAATTATACCTACTCAGGCTTGGAGTGGCAGGTCTCTGAGAATTTTTTCTTTTATTACAACAAAATGAAATTAGGCTGCTCATCTAATAGCTTTTCTTAATCCACAGACTTGCACTGAAATCGTGTTTCCAATAAGCAATCCTCCTGGCACGACAATGTTACCGCCCTCCGTCTTTGATATCGAGTCGTATTCCAGGGAATGCTACCTTCAATACGGAGTCCGGCCACGCCAACATTGGGTAACAACTGAATTCGGAGGACACGTATGTAAAAATTAATCTACTATCGAATTTTGTCCAAAAGTTATATCTTTGTCAAATTTTAATTCCACGAAAGTTTGGTTTGCGATCGAGTCCTGTTAATATAGCCTTCGGTGCAGGACATAAAAAGAGTGTCGAAAGATTTTGGAAGCAATATCATTTTCTCCAATGGGTTAAGAGATCCATGGAGCAGTGGAGGGTAAGTGAATCTTCTTCTCAGATTTGGGATTTCATGCCCATTAATCTTTGTTTTATTCTTTTTTTACCTTGTTTGCCGATTTAGTTAATTAGGGATGTTGTGAATGCAATTTCAGTGTGCTGGCAAATATTTCTGAAAGCATTGTAGCCATCCCCACCGAAGAGGGTAAGTTGGTCCCGAATGTTTTTAGTTCATCATACGTAAATAAGTAGAAATAATATAGTCTTATATTGATTTAATGTTATGCAGGAACGCATTGTCAAGACGTTGGAGAACACAGTGCTAGTGACGGTCCAGTCTGGCTCAAAGAGCAACGACGAAAAGAGATAATCATCATCCAAAAATGGGTTAATGATTATAAAAACTAATTTGAATTGAATTGTTTATCCATGGACAATGTCTTCTCAATTTAATAAGATCAATTTGAAAGTGATTATCGGAGCTCTATTAGAAGAATGGAATTTTAGATTGTAATTGTCGTTGCATTGTGTATGAGTTCATTATGTGGAGCAGCACAATGTAGACATTCAAAGAGTTGAATTCAATTACAATATAGGTAAGAATTAGGTAAGAATTGTGTGGAATGATTTTTTCTTGGCAGAGTGTATATTCACTTAAGTTTTGTTGATAGATATTTTGTTCTTCCTAATATGTGAGTGTGTAATGAAGTATTAATAATAGAGAAAATAGTTAAATATATCATTAGTGAGTGTATAAATTATTAGATAATAGAGTCCATAGTTAAGTAGAGAGGGTAATTATATTAATATTATTTCTTAGGTATCCAGCATAAGAGTGTGGAATGCATCCGGGTGTTATGTTTAAGGGATAGAAAGTTAGACAAAAAAACACTTATCTCTCTTAACTTTTATCTTTCATAAGGCCAAGAAGAGGAATTGCTGTACGATTTATATAGGGATTGCATATAGATTTGTTTAGTCATATGTGCATGAAATGATGAATGTGTTTGTACACCATACAAAAGATACATACTTGATTCAAAAACAAGGATTTAATCTATATGCACATTGTAGGATAATGTCTAAGATAAATAGGAAATGACTCTCCTAGTAGGCATCCAAAACTTGAGGGTCCAATGCATCAGATTCAAGTTTCACTTGGCATTGATAAGAAAATTAATCTTTACTTTTCTTCAGTATTTTAATTTTTTAGAAGTTAATAGAGACGTTAATAAAATTATTGCAACATAATAACACTAAAGACAATTCTTTTAATTTTAACAGGTAGATATCATATGGATGAACAATTATATTTCCGGTTTATTGTGGTTTACTATTTGCACAACTATTGATTTTTTTCTCAATATAAACATGCAAAGGAAGTCAAACATGACCATGTATTCACATCAAACAATTATTTTTAATTATATATTCCATTCTAGGGATTAATGTCAAATTATTATTTTTTTGTTCGGTAAGTGAGGGATTTTTAGGCTGGCCCACCCCAGTGGAGGGCACAAGGGAGACCTCCTCCCTTATTGAACTGCCACCGTCACCGTAGCGCAGATCACCAACGATGCGGCCCTACTAATTTTGCCACCACTGTAATCATGTCTCTTGTGGCGCGGATCGCCACCAATGGATTTTTCATTATACACCACTACTGCCATGCCCTGTCGAGCTACGGAGACTAGAGTACATCAGAATTTGAACACACTCCACTTAAGGACCACAGAGCGCCAAGAGTCACCGCAACCATTTAGAAGCCAAGATGTCTTCGGGGAGATTTGAACCTTGGTCTCCACAATAATGATCAAGGGGTATTAACCACTAGACCACACCCACTCGACAATGTCAAATTATTATAGTATAAATAATATTTTAAATATATTTTTGTATAATCTCCTATAGAAGTTTATTTAAGACTTTTGATTTAAAGCTCGATGTGATATTGGTGGAAATGAAATGTTTAGTTTAATGTATGAGAAGTATAAATAAATAGGTGTACAAAATGTCATTGAAAAATAGGTACCCAACATATGTGGTAAAAAGAGGGGAAATGTTAATAAGAATTGTGTACTAGGTGGGGTATACAAAAATTTAAAATGTAAGACTGGATATTTACAAATTTAAGATTTTTGGTTTATGGTTTTTAAAAATATAATGAACCCTAAATCGTTAAATTTAACTATAAACCCTAAAGTTATAAACTTAACTATAAACCCTAAAATTATCAACTATAAACCCTAAAACTATGAACTATAAACCCTAAAACTAAAACATAACTATAAACTATGAAACTTAAACCTTAAAACTATAAACTGGGACACTTAGATAATGAAAACCCTCAATGCATCCCCAACAATAGTGCCATTTCTCGTCTCTCACAACTATTGGCTCCTCAAACCCTAAATATAAGCCATACCTTTAGCCACTATAAAATTTAGCCTAAGCAATCATACTTGGAACTTATGATCAGGCAAGGACAACTTTGGACTAATTCATGAGAAAGAGTAGCTTCTCCTTCTTTTGGATTTGCTAGGCCAAGGGGAATATTTCCTAAGGTTTTAATATAGGACCATTATAGAGAAATGAATAAACATAACTTATCTCAAGAAAAAACCATATTATATGCACAAGAGAACTTTAATTATTGTAACTAAGCTTCAATGTGTTGGTTTACCATATGCAAGACTGAAATCCTATTCAAAGTAGGAAAATACTAATGTATGTGACCAAATATATATCAGCTATTATCCCTAATGATGTAGTTCAGTCAAAAACCATACTTCACACACGAATGAAAACTAGAAAATACTCATACCTCAACCATCTAACACACTTCATGTTACCATGCTTTATGTAATGCTACAAATTACAAGTGTCAAATGCATAGTTTACCTAGGGATCATTGACTAGTTATATAAATGTTTCTTTTCAGAGAAAATATATTTACCAAATTTTAGATTGCTTGTAGTATTTAGAATTTAGGCCAAATCTATATAGTTGCCATCTAGTTAGTGTAATCTTTGGAATAAAGTGTTGTAAATCAAGTCTAAATTCTCTATTTCATCTATTATTTTGTAAATTTAGAGAAGATTTTGTCTAGTTGAAATATTCTTCACGATCTATATGTCTACATAGTTGTCTAAGATTTTAAGGGAATAATATATGTCTATGGGGTTACAATTGCTAATTTATTGTCATTTTTGTATAGTTGACTATTATAATAGATGTAAAATTTCTTCAATGTCATCAAAGAATTATTTTAGAAAAACATATGGGATTATACTCATTAGTTATGGATTGTTAAAGTAGATATAGTTGTGTGATGTTTTTTGAGTATTTTTATTGTATAAATGAAATTGTACCTAGAATGATGGGATTTTAGGTGTACTACAAGTACTTTGTTTTAAATTTGTAAGAGTGTTTAGATATTTCTTTAAACCTTGACTCTTCATCAAATGGACTAAGGAATTGATTATAATTTACTAAAATGATCAATTTGATTATTAAAAGTATCCTTATTCTGCTTCTTGGTAGATTAGGGTAGGTTAGGTTCTACTAGTTTGGATAACTCATTGATGCTTACCTTTGCCAAATCTTAAGGGAACTTGCATGTGTTATCTAAATTCAAAGAGTTATTCATGTTTGGATTCCAAGTTTTACATGAAGTAGAGAAAACATAAGGGGATTAACCTATGGGGATATGAATCATTTTTTCATCTTTAGTTGTATGTGTAACCCAACCTACTATAAAGTGATATTTAGGTCTGCAAGACTAGAAAGCTAGTATAAAGGGTATTTTGAGACAAATGTTTGAGATATATTTATACAAAGGGTGTGGGTAAGTGAACTATTCTATTTTTCATTTCCCTCTAATTATCCTATAAATATTTACATGAAGATACACTCATTGACCCTACAAAGCTAGAAGTGTAGAAGAGTTGCATGCTCTTGTCAATTCGTTCACAATTGCATGCAGCTTGATTATGAGTCTTTCTCTTTTAGTATGAATTTATCCATGATGTCCCTTGGTATAGATTTTGTTTCCATTCTCTAGAGTTGTGAGGTATAATTTGTAACACCAAAAGTCCCATCTCATAAATTTAAAGAAATTATACTTTTCTAGATAACAAATACATATATTTTTATATAATGTTTTATATTTATTTTCTTGACACATGATTTAGAAATCATTATGTTGAACACAAGATACATGATAGACTACATCTAGGGGAAACTTTAATTGAGTGAATATTAAGTTCTCCTTTAAAACTAGTAAATCAATAGCGAAGGTTAATGATGTTTGAGCTACAATTGTTAATAAACAGGATAACTAGAAGATCTCAATGATATCAAAGCAAATGTACCAATTTTAAGTCCTTATGAAGTGATACAAATAAATTACCATAAAATAATCCTTTATCAAGTTACCATAGTTTAAATACTCACTAAAAAATGTAATTAGAGGAACAAGCATCCTTCCCAAAAACTCATCCAAAACACATGGAGACATGAACATAGATTTAAAAAACTATATGTATGGATAGATACTCCTTCAAACTAAGTAAAAAATACATTTACAAGATGGAATCCAATTCAACACGGAACATTACATATCCCTTAAGAATATTACAAGATAGTTAACTCAAATTACCTTACAAATATTTAGATCACTAATCTATGTCTAATTCACCAACAACCATTTACATCTAAACTTTCTCTATATAGATAACACCTAACATATTTCCTATAACCACAATGGTGCGGATATATCCCCTCAAAATATCACATCAGTATGAGGTCTTAGGCATGGTAGGCACACACATGTTGGAAGGACAAAAATTTCACAAAAGAGCATCCACCTTGGATCAATCAATGCCTTTACTTGATGTTAATTCTTCTTCACCCCTACAACAACATGGAGGTCCCTTTACATCATACAAAAGGTGACATGTTGCAAAAGATTATTCATCATAAAGTCCATGTTGGAAGAAGTAAAGCCCATCATAAAGGACTAAGTAGTTCCATATTTAAACAAATGGGTCCCATTAACAATGTCACCAAGATACACATTCAAAAATAAGAACTTGGTCCTAATACACTGCCACATGGAATTGAGTTGTCGCAAAATATCTATGATCTAATAGTTAGATTTAACCCTCCAACATATGTGATCTAATCATATAAAATAAAAGACACAAAATATCTGACTATAGTTTTAACAAAGGTTACATCTAGATCATCCTTTTAGTGATAAGAACAATCTTGACATTAATATTGAGTGATCATTTTTTTATGATAGTTTTGTCTCTAAAATATATAGCTCCACAAATCCTAGAAATAAAACTCAAAACCTATGCTTGATGAATATCAACCTTGCATGATTAACTAGAAATTATGATTAGAATATGACAAATAATAGTCCAATAGCTAAGAGAGGGAAACCCTTTTTCACTTTAGATTTTGTTAAACCTAAGATGACGGTCCTAAGGGACTTTGATAATATAATGAAAGAGAAATAATTTAGTGATACCATTAGGCCTTCAACAATCATTCCCTATGGATAATGTAACCCTCATTATTTATCACTAATTCTTATTAAATGTTTATTAAATATTTATTTAGATATTTACTTGCACATATGGATAGTTACATTTCTAAATTTTTAATATATGGATATAATTTAATTATACATATGGATAGTTACTTACATTTGTAAGTTTTTAATATATGGATATAATTTAATTGTATATATGGATAGTTACTTACATTTGTAAGTTTTAAATACATGGATATTTACTTACATTTGGATATTTGTAATTTTATTTAGATATTTATTTGTAAGTTTTCAATATGGATATATTTACTTACATTTGTAAATTTTTTATATGGATATTTACATATCAATGATTAAATTTTATTTATTTATATTTTGAGATTGTAGTAGAAAGTTGTGATCTTGGAAGTAAAACATGGAGACATGTCTTCAAACTACTGTATCTATCACCTACAGAAAAATATTAGAAAACTATCTACACTACTACGAAGTTCTCTCTGTCATTTTTCCTATGATATCTTGTTTTCGTGATTTTGACTTTGTGGGAAAACGTTATGATAAAAAGAAAAAAAGCCCCCTTTTAGGGATTTGAGGGGCCAAGGGGGAGCCAAAGGCCTGATGAAATTAGTGCCCTAAATGCTAACATTAGATAATATTCTAATAGAATATTCTTGGAATCGCTAGAATATTTGATGCATGTTCTAACATCAGCAGATGGAAAAATGATCCATTCGAATATTTTGAGATGCTGTCAAAAATTTCAATACCACTCGTGATTTGACCTAAAACCACCTATATTCATTGAAACCACTGATTCTCCTATGAAAACCACCTTTGATCCATAGAAAACCACCTATGTGCAGAACACAAAGTGGTTTTGAGGGAGTAGTGGATGGAATACCAATTGGTTCTGGTGTTCGAAGGGTGAATATACATAGGATCTGGTGGTTGGTAGTTTTAGAAATACCAGTGATGGTTTAATGAAATTTGTCGCTAACTGCTTGAAGGATTTCCACCTAGTTTTATAACCCCCACCACTTGAACAATTAATGTCATGCAAATTTTAAGAAAAAAACACTAAAAATTTGAGATATCCCTGCTTGTGTCAAAAATATTAGCCTATGGGAGAATGATCACTAGAAAAATAACCCACATTTTAAAGATTACCAGATCACCACCTACTTAGATAAATTCCACCATTGTTTAGAGGCCATTGATGTTGGTTTGGATCGATGGTTTGGTGTATGCTGCCAGTGGTTGATAGAAAGGTTGGTGGGGGTTTATGGAATGCCAACAGTTGTTTGTTTATAGACCACTAGTGATTGTTAGACCACAGTGGATATTGTGGGGGGCTATGCCATGTGGTGCCCTATAGGTGCCACTGTACCCTGTGTGCATGGTATCTTGCTAGTGTAGGGTATGATCTTGTAATGTGAAAAATAAATTTGTAGAAAAAAATTAAACTAGTAAATTAAAATCTTACTGGTAGATATTGATTTTGCCTGATGGATAAAAACGTGCATCCAAGATCCCACTTGCACAAGCACTGTGGTTATGACCACCTTTTGGTCCCTGATATGTTAGGATTAAATTTTGTCTCTTTCTTGTGACTAAGTCAAACCCCATTTGTTGTTGTTCATGTTATGTCAGAAAATATCCACTTGGGGGCTTTGCCCTCTTAAGGTTTAACTCCTAGCTCCTTTAGAATACATTTAAGTCATCTTGCATGTTAATGGTGACTTCCAATGAGAAAACCCTAAATTTTTATGGTAACTAGGACTTAGGGGGTATGCTTAACATCATTTTAGGTCAGGAACTATTTTTGGGTGTCAGTTTTATCACCATTATTAGGTCCTATGCAGACATCCTACGTTTGAATTATGAAATTCGTAGCAAGAATATTTTTAGTTGCATATATAAGCATGATTATTGATTCATTTGTAAACTAGAAGATGATTGTGAACTTTTGGCATACTTGTGATTTCAAGACATTCATTGTTGCAAGAGCAGAGCTTTGTTATTGTGTTTGTGATTGCAAATTTGGGCTTCATCTTCTCATGTGATTGAAGAGCCTTTATTTATGTGAGGTCTACACTATAAGGTGATATCAATTATGTTTTCTATCATTTATCATTTGGATTTTACCTCTATCATGCAGGGATATGCACTCTTTATCTGACAACAGTATTCAGAAGACTTGAATGTCTCTCCAAGGATTGCCTGAGGCAAGCCTCTAAACATCACAACCCCCAACCAACTTTTTTGTGATTGCAGGTTACAAGTTTCAGAAGTGAAAGAAATGGAGTTGTAGGAGAGTAGTGCAGACTGTCAAAATTGTAGATCTAAGAAGAAAATAGGGACCTAGACTTGGGTACCTACTCATTAGTTCTCTGGATCCCCCAATAGTGAAATGTCTAGAACAACAAAACTGTATTGCAGATAACGTTACCAGATCCTGACAAAAACAGAGGCATTCGACTAGGGCGCCCACTCATTAGTCCTCGACTTTTTTGCACACCAAACTTCAAAATATGGTATGTGTTTGTTTGTCATTTGATATCTCTATGTGCGATCATTTTTCATTATTTATCTATTTGTTTACATTTTCACAAAATTAGGGTTTTGAGCATAATTGGGCTTAATTAAACAACAAATTCACACAATTCCAATCTTCCCCTATGTTCCAAGTGATAGAAGATCTGTAGTAGAGTTTCTACTCAATTGAATTTCCTTGAATGTTTAGTGGTGTAAGGGGGATCAACACAAACCCTTAAAATCAACTTTACCATCCTCTTTCCCCACTTTTTCTATTAAACATTTTGGTGAACCCATTTTTTTAATGAATTTTGCACCTCGATAAGTGTTGTACATTAGATTTACATTCATTTCATTCATTCATTTCATTGTTCATCTTATTGCATTTGAAAAAATATAAAAAAATTGAAAAGTTTGAAAAATTTTGAAAAAATTGGCATTTTTAGCTTCCATTTTCAAATAATTTGAATTAGTTGGTATTTAATTTTATAAATTTGTATCATTATCATTATATATAATTTAAAATACAAAAATTATTTATTCATCATTCATTTACATTGCATATTCATGCTTAAAATGATAAAAATTGCTTGAAACTGTGCATTTTCCCATATAACCTAGTTTTGCATTAGCTAGGGTTTGTAGTCAAAATCTTGTTTCAGATTTTACTACCTTTTCACAATACTCATTAGGAATGATTTCTAATTTTAATGTTGCATCATAGTGGTTTTCTTGCAAAATTTCATGTCTAGGGTTTGAAAACCTTGTTTTTTCACTAGATTTTGGCCTTATCGTCTCTCTAGAATTACATCATGGTCGTGTTGTGAAGAATTTTTCTGCATTAATTGGATTTTATTAGTTATATAATCTTCTCCCCCTCAAATTATTTACAACATCTTTTTTATTGATCCTTTGCATTGAAAAGTAGTGAAAAATTGCATATTTTAGTGTATTTTCACTAGGTTTTGACATATCATCATTATAGGATTGCATAAAAGGTATGTTGTAAAGGATATTATTGCTTTATTGGAATAATATCAAACATATTATTTGTTTCCCCTGATCAATTTCCTTACAACACCTCTTGTTTCACTTATTTGCATTGAAAAAGTTAAAAAATCGAGCATTTTAGGTCATTTTCACACAATTTTGCATTCACAGATCCTTCTCGTCATTCATCTTTGGAAGACTTATTTGAGTACATTATGAATTATGATAATTTTTATAAATTGACTAATAAACATCCTCAAGTCTTGCATCAAATAGCATACATCTATGGTATTGACTTGTCTGTAAGCACTACTTGTGATATCCTTCGATCAATAGCATATTTTGAAAGCTTTCTCACTATTGTGGGTGTGTTCCCTTCAATATTGGAAAATCTCACTACCTTCATTATTAAAAATAACCATGGGGAAATAGTAATGAAAACATTATTCCCTCTCTCCCTTTATTTTAGGATGACATAATGGACATTCTTTTTGAGACCTATGAGAATGATATAGCAATGGGTGATTCATCAAACAAAGAGACTTGTCCCAAAATAACCCCACTTAGTGAGAATTTTTTGCCACAAGAGAAAGACATCATTGATACATTTATTCACACTACTCTTCCATCCCTTCCTGCTCTCCTTGGCTAGGATAAAAAATTGGATGATGCAAATTCCCTTTGTGAACATTTGCTTCAACTTGTTGAAACTAAAAACTTACCACCCAATGTTCAAGAACTTCTCAACTACCTATTAAACAAAGAAACAAATCATGCACATTTACCTAAACTTTCACATACCTTGGAAAATAATGAAATTTCACATGATATTGATGAACAAACTATTCAAACCCAAGGTATTCCAACACCCTATATATGGACTGAAATGGGCACTTGTCCAGTCCCTCAACAACCTTATTCAACCAAAAATAGAATTGTAAGAGCTCCTATATCACCGCATTTCACTGACATAGAAAACCACAATATCCCCTCTCTGCCATCACTAATAGACAACCTTCCTACAAGGATACCTTTACAAACTCATGAAAATGTGGAAGAGAGAAGAAGAGATAAAGCCTTAACCATTAAAGTAAAGATCAAGATCCAAGACAACCACTAGCCCAGTTGTCCTTATAGGTAAGTATTTCTAGCCTTTTACCTCTCATGTTGTGCTTCCCCTATAATGTGTTATGTGTTGTTTAGGCTTACTAGGATAACCCTTGATTCTCTTGTAAGGTCAAGGATACTAGGAGACCGTCTTTGTTGTGACCTTCTATTTGTATCATCATTCTTCTATTTTGCTTCTCCTATATTTCCACTATTGTGTGTTGTGTCTGTTAGAATTAGGTCAGACAACTGAGAGGGGGGACGGTGAATCAGTTGTCCCAAAACTTTATCACTTGCAACAATTGATTCTTCTTTACCACTTAAAACTGATTAATGTTGTAAACATTTAAAGTATGAAACATCAACACATGAGTAGAGACAAATAAACACACATGACACCAGACTTTTAATGTGGAAACCCAGTTAAGGGAAAACCATGGTGGGGGTTAACCCACAAAAATTTGTACCCTGTTAAAAGTACTTTAAAAAAAAGAGAAGGCACGTGCCTTCGGCTGCACTGCCTAGAGCTCACTGCTCAAAAGAGGCTTACTACCTACAATAGGCTCACTGCCTACAAGAATTTAAGTTTAACATAGAGATAATGAACTGAGTAATAGCATCCTCTTCATGCCTGGTTCAGTCCCTTTGAAAGCTCACAATATCTACTATGTTCCTCAACCACTTGTCCACTATATCTTCATCCTTTACTACTCTTGATCCTCTGCACTTCTTCCTCTTTGCTCTACTTCTATACCTTTCTTAGGATTTGATCATTTTTGCACACAGACTACTTTCCACAACTCATCAACAAGTATTTATATACTTCATCAACCTTGGAATGAACATCAAGGTCGGCTTGACTTAACACGGATCACTATACTGTCGGCCAAACATAGCTGAGACTTGAATCTTCTTCCAACAACACACCACGCTCCAAAGAATTGCTCTTAGATCATCCGCAACACACTTGAATCATCCAGTGGGCCAAGACTGGGAAGAACAGCAATATCAAGGAAGAAATCTTCAACAACGAGCTCAATCTTCAATGTGAACCTCCAACATAGCAGTCACTCAATCCAGAGACTTCCACAAGCACATTGAAATCAACAAAGACATCCGCACACCTCCAAATCATTAGAATCACTTGCATCTTCATCCGGAACCTCAAAGAACACTATCTGCCATAACTGTTTCACTAGAAAGATTGCTTGCAGACCTCTAAGCCACAAACCACTTGAGTTAATGATACACACTGACTTCCCAAACATGCCTCTAGATCCGTAGATCATAATATTTCAATGCGGAGCAATCCGGACCAAATTACTGTCACTCTGTCTCTTCTAAACACAACAAAACCCAGTTCTACTTAGATGGCCATACCTGTTGGAAACAAGGTAGATAACTGAGAGGGGGGTGAATCAGTTATCTTAAATTTCTTAACTTTCTTTTCTTCTTTAGAAATAGTGCAGTATCAAAACATATAAGCATAAATGAACATGAGAGCAGAAATGAAATCAACACACATAACACAAGGATTTTTACGTGGAAAACCCTGTTAAGGGAAAAACCACGAGGTGACTAACCCAAGATTGTATTCTCTGTTAAAAGAATAAGAAGTACAAAATGGCACTTGCCAATTAGGGCTCACTGCCTGAGCACGCTGCTCACAAGAGATTGACTGCCTACAATAGTTTAAAGAAACTAACCAAGTATTTCAACTGATGAGAAGCATCCACATATGCTGAGGTTTAGTTCTAGTTAGGCTCAATATACTGATCTACTACACTTCAATCTTCCTTTGTTTTGGTGCTGCTATTCTGTCACATACCGAACCTGTATTGCCACTTCCACACTTATCTCTTCCTTTTCTCGCACATTATTTCTCAATACCCACTCCTTCACATCAAAATCCATCTGGTATATATATCCACATCAGGGATTTCAACATCATTCTAGTCGGCATCCAGAATACTCAAGATTTTATCAAACTCTAGTCTGTCAGCTGAATCCATGCTAAGTGATGTATATCAAAAACATAGATATAGGAGTCATCAATTATGTCAGCCAACCATATATGTGTTGAAAGTATGGGTCTGAATGGTGTTGTCATTGATGTCAACATACTCCTATTACATTAATGAGAAGGATTAGATGAGCAGAGAGGATCAATGGAGATAGTGAAGTAAAGATCCCATCTAAGATAAAAATCAAAGGATACAGTTCAAAGGGTTTGCAGATATGTGTCTTGAGATGATCCAGTAAAGATTTGAAAGGTCCACATGAAGATCTGAAGAAGTTATGGCTACTCAAGTGAAACTAGTTCCGGCAGGTGTTCAGAGGTCACAGAGTGACACAGATAGGTCTGGTGAGATCCAGAAATGCATTATCCTATTCTGCGGATTTGAGGGAGTGTTGAGGAAGTCTTTGTGAAGTATCAACTTGATTGGTTCGTGGTTTGAAGGTCCGCAAGCATCTATTCCTTTGTGACAGTGATGACAGATTGTGTTCTTGAGGTTCTGGATGAGGGAGAGAAGGATTTCAGTAAGCAGATGAAGTGCGGATGTTCTTGGTGATTCAGGAAAGCTTGTGGTGGTCTTTGGATCATGTCCAGTTCATGTTGGTGGTCTGCATTGGAGTTGAATCTAGCAATTAAAGAATAACCTTTGGATGATGGTGTTCTTCTTGAGATTGGCTGACCGGATGTATTACACATCTTACGGATGTTCTTATAGATGTTTGCCGACTTAGATGATTATTCCTAAGTTGATGCCTTGTATAAATAAGGGATTATAAAGTCATTCCAAAGTGTATCTTGTGGAGATGAGAATGTGGTAGTAAGGAAGAGAGCAAAAGGCAGAGCAGAAGTTTTGGGCTTAAATGGAACTGATTCAAGCATAGTGAAGATGCTATTTTCCAGTTCAAGTAGGTGATACTTATTATCTTGTAGACAGTGTGTCTTTTGTAGGCAGTAAGCCTCTTGTGAGCAATGTGCTCGGGCAGTGAGCCCTAATTGGCATGTGCCATCTTGTTCTTTCTATTCTTCTAACAAAGAATACAATCTTGGGTTAATCACCCTGTGGTTTTTCCCTTAACCGGATGTCCACGTCAAAATCTTGGTGTCTTATGTGTTGATGTGTTTCTACTCTTGATTTAAATGCATTATGTTTCATGATTGATTTATTGATATGCTAAGAAGAGTTAAGTGTGTAATTAGAAAGAAAGTTTTGGACAACTGATTCACCCCCCCTCTCAGTTGTCTGCCCTAAGACTAACAATTGGTATCAGAGCCAAGTTCGTCTAAAAGGAGTTTAATCGCTTGAGGAGATCTAGGATGTCCTCCTACAAGAAAGATAGTCTGAAGTTTGAAGGAACAAATTTTAATCTCTAGAAAAGTCACATGAAATGTCACTTGCAATGTATGGGAATGCAGTACTGGAACATGGCTTCAACAAAGTATACTCCTCCACAGGGTGGTCTAAAAGTACAAAATGAAATCACAGATGCTGAAAATAATCTACAGACTATAGAAGCTCTTCTAAGCACATTATCTGATTCAGAGCTTTCAAATGTTGTTGACCTACCAACTGCTTTTGAGATTTGGGAAAAACTAGAACTTCTGCATGAAGGAGACAAGTATGTTAAAAGTGCAAGGTTACAAAGTCTAAAAGGAAAGTTTGAGAATCTGAAGATGAGAGAAGATGAAAATATCACTACCTTTATGCCAAGAGTAAATGAGCTTGTTTGTGGTATTAGAAATGCTGGTGGAGTCTTGGATGAAGATGAGATTGTTGGCAAAATTCTCAGATCCCTTCCTGCTTCTTATAAAATCAAGGCTGCTGCCATTGAAGAATTCAAAGCCCATACAGCTGTCACAAGAGATCAATTGGCTAGTAAATTGGTTGCATTTGAAATGACCGAGTTTGGAGATGACCCCCCCAAGACTGAATCTGCATTTAAAGTCAATGCCTCTGTAAAAGGAAAAAAAAGGTTTGATTTGGGAGAAAACTCTTCAAGGAAACTATCATGGTATGAAAAGGCAAAAAGGGACTTGGAAGAAGAAGAAACTAAAACTGCTCAGCTTGAAGCCCTTATTGCAAAAAGATTGCCAAGAGGATCTGGTAAATATGAAAGAAAATTGCCATTTAAGTGTTTTAACTGCAACAAGATTGGTCATTTTGCCTCAAAGTGTCTGAAAAGATTTTCAAGGCCAAATCCTAACAGATCAAGGTTCCAAAAGAATTGTTACTATGTCCGTGAAGAGGATGATAATGAAGGAGTAACAAATGATGAATCAAAGATAGGAAACAAATCCGGAAGTGATTAGGTGTTTATTGCCATTAAGGAAGAAGATCCAATGTCCTCTGAATCTGTCAATCATAAAGTTGTTGAAAGAGCTCTGGCTGCCCAAGTTGAAGAAAAGGATGATTGGGTCATTAACAATGGATGCTCTCATCATATGACAAGTGACAAAAATAAGTTCTTAGATTTGGAAAGGTATGAAGGAGAAGTGGTAAAGTTTGGTGATAATTCTGCTGGTAGAATCAGAGGCAGAGGAACTATTTCTTTTGATGGAAAGAACAAAACCAGTAATGTTATGTATGTTGAAGGATTGAAGCACAATCTTCTCAGTGTTGGATAATTGGTGGACAAGGGCTATGATCTCCAATTCAAGAATGGAAAGTGCAAAATCTTTGAAAGTTCTAGAATAGAGATCGCATCTGGTAATCAGACAAAAGGTAATATCTTCCATCTAGTTGGTACTGGTAAGAGTTGTCTATTTGTGCAAGTTGATCAGAGTTGGTTATGGCATAGGAGGATGTGTCATGTGAATTTTGATAATATCATCAAGATAAGCAATATTCAGGCTATAAGAGATCTTCCAAAATTGGTGAAACCTACAAATAGTTTGTACAAAGAATGTCAGTTGGGGAAACAAAGTAGGGTCTCATTCAAAAGTAAGGAACAATCTTCTACTGGATTATTGGACTTAGTTCATACTGATCTCTGTGGTCTGGCAAGAATCAGGAGTGTGCAAGGTGATAGATACTTCGTGCTACTAATTGATGACCATTCCTGGATGATGTGGGTTACTTTTCTAAGAGAGAAATCAGAGGCTCTTGAGAAGTTCAAAATATTCAAGGCTATGGTAGAGAATGAAACCAGATTGAAATTAAAGTGTCTGAGGTCTGATAGAGGTGGAGAGTTCACATCTGGTGAGTTCATAGAATTTTGTGAGAAAAATAGAATAAAGAGACAGTTGTCTGCTCCTAGGACTCCACAACAGAATGGAGTAGTGGAGAGAAAGAACCGAACCATCCAGGAAGCTTCCAGGACAATTATGATGGAAGCAAATGTTCCTCAAATCTATTGGAGAGAAGTTGTCAGCACTGCAGTCTATACTCTCAATCAAGTTCAAATCAGAAGCAATACCGATAAGACTCCTTATGAACTTTGGTATGGCATTACTCCTACTGTGAGGTATTTCAGAGTCTTTGGTAGCAAATGTTACATTAAAAGAGATGAAGATCTAGGCAAGTTTGATTCTAGAAGTGATGAAGGAATATTCTTGGGTTACTCTACTCAAAGCAAAGCATACCGGTGTTATAACAAGAACAGAAAGATTATAGAAAGTACAAATGTGAAGGTTGATGAAGGAATTGAAAAACCCTCAAGGTTTTATGTGTTAGGGTTAGCCGACAGAAGATATCAATTAAATGCAAATAAAGATTAAACAGAGGAATGGAAATACACAGAAATAATAACAACGAGAGGCAAGTTTTAACATGGTTCACCCAAACCCGGGCTATATCCACCATATAGAGAGTCCAATATTATTATCCAGTAAATCAAACCGATTACAATCAGCAATCCCTACAACTCAATACCGCTGCAAATGCTACAATACAATATATCAAAACCCTAACCCTTAGCTGCTTTTATCAAGCCCTTTTGTTGGTTACAAAAATTAGGGTTTTCTTATGTCGGTCATAAAAAATAGGATTTTTTATGTCAGCCCCAAAAAAAATTTCTCGAGGGCTGCCACCCCCGAACCCCGGCGAGGATACATGGCTAGTGTATAGTACTTTCCTGATTAGTCGCCACCTACCAACAATCTCCCACTTGGAGACTGATCAGGCTCCACACCAAACAATCTCCCACTTGGAGACTAAGCCTAGACGACACCGTTGCGCATGCAGCTCCCACTGGAAATAAGCACCCTGGACTCTACTGTTCTATTTTTATCATTTTCAGTCTAGAAGACCAATCGAAGCTGAAGAGGAGCTCAGCTTCTCCCTTGTCACTGCCTTTGTAAACATATTTGCTGGATTTTCATCTGTATGTATCTTTTCTAGCCTTGACTGTCCATTATCCAACACCGACCGAATAAAGTGATACCTCAACTGTATGTGTTTGGTCTTTGAATGCAAGGTAGAATTCTTTGCAAGATGTATGGCACTCTGACTATCTGTATACAAAGAACTGTTAGCCTGTTGTTTACCCAATTCTTCCATGAAAGATTGCAGCCATATCATCTCCTTGCTTGCCTCTGTTGTAGCTACATATTCTGCCTCTGTGGTGGATAAAGCAACCACCTTTTGCAGCCTAGAAATCTAACTCACCGATGTTCCACCTACAGTAAAGACATAACCTGTAGTACTCCACCTGGTATCAATATCCCCTGCCAAATCTGAGTCTACATAACCTGCTAAATCAGTATTAGAGCCCCCAAAACATAAGTGTTTATTAGATGTACCTCTCAAATATCTGAGTATCCATTTTACCGCATTCCAATGCTCAAATCTGGGATGACTCATATACCTGCTAACAACTCTGACAGTATGTGCAATATCCGGTCGTGTGCATACCATGGCATACATTAAACTTCCTACAGCTGAAGCATATGGTACCTTGGACATTTTTTCTTCCTCCTCTTGTGTCTTTGGACACATCTCCTTAGTCAATTTCAAATGACTAGGCAAAAGTGTGCTGACAGCTTTTGCATTCTCCATATGGAATCTCTGCAACACCTTTTCAGCATAAGCAGCCTCAGATAGAGTCAATTTTCTATTTTTCCTATCTCTACAAATTTTTATACCAAGGATTTGTTTTGCTACCCCCAAATCCTTCATATCAAATGACTGTGCTAACTAATGTTTTAACTCTCTAATGTGATCCATGTTAGACCCAGCTACAAGCATGCCATCAACATATAAACATAAAATAATGTAGTTGTCATTATCCAACCTCTTAAAATAAACACAATGGTCAGAATTACACCTACTGTAGCCTTGCTCAGCCATAAAACTATCAAATTTCAAATACCATTGCTGAGGTGCTTGTTTCAGGCCATACAAACTCTTCTTCAATCTGCACACTTGTTTCTCCTTATCTTTGACCTCAAATCCCTGTGGTTGTGCCATGTATATCTCCTCCAAATCACCATGGAGAAAGGCAGTTTTCACATCTAGTTGTTCCAAATGCAAATCTTCAGCAGCCACAATATTTAAAACAGTATGAATAGAAGTCATCTTGACAATTGGAGAAAATATCTCATCAAAATCAATGCCCTGTTTCTGTGCAAATCTTTTTACAACTAACCTGGCCTTAAATCTTTTCTTACCTCCATCTTCCTCTTTCAGCCTATAAACCCATTTGTTTGGTAAAGCCTTTTTTCTTGCAGGTAACTTACATAATTCCCAAGTCTGATTTTTCAGCAAGGAGTCCATTTCTTCTTTCATTGCAAGCTCCCACTGAACCTGTGTATCCACCTGCATAGCTTCATCATACCCTTCTGGTTCACCAGCATCTGTTGACAAAATAGAATACAAAGAGGGAGAAAACCTTTCAGGAGGTCTACTTAGCCTTGTGGACCATCTAACATTCACTGGAGTTTATGGTATTTCTAGTTGCTATTGCGGAGCATGAGGAACCACTGGAACATCACTATTTGGAGTATCATCGAGCACCACATAATCTTTTGCTTTCTTCTCATGCTGTTGCAACTGATCTTTGTACAACATCTTCTCATTGAATATGACATCCCTGCTTCTCACAATTTTCTAATTTTCAAAATCCCAAAGCCTATAACCAAATTCATCAATGCCATATCCAACAAAGGTACATTTTTTTGATTTTGCATCCAACTTGGTTCTATTTTTAGAATCTACATGTGCAAATGCTTCACATCTGAAGGTTTTTAGAAAAGAATAACTCACCTTCTTACCTGTCCATGCTTCCTCTGGAATACCACAGCCCAAAGGAACTGAAGGACCTCTATTAATTAAATATATAGCGGTGTTGATAGCTTCTGCCCACATGTTTAAAGGTAACCTAGCATGCAATCTCATGGTCCTTGCACGCTCCATTATTGTCCTATTTATGCGTTCAGCCACTCCATTTTCCTATGGAGTCCCTAGAACCGTTTTCTGCCTACGAATTCTATTAAAGGAACAATAATCCTCAAATTCTTTGCTGCAATACTCACCACCATTATCAGATCTGAGACATTTTAATCTTTTACCTGTCTCATTCTCAACCAAGCTTCTCCATTTCTTAAATGCTTCAAATACATCAGATTTCTATCTAAGGAAATAAATCCAGACCTTCCTAGTTGCATCATCTATGAATGTAACATAATACCGAGAGCCACTGAGAGAAGATACCTAAGCTGGTCCCCATACATCTGTATGCACAAGCTCCAATTTTCTATTTTTCTTTTGCTTCCCATCTCTGAGAAAACTGACTCTCTTTTGTTTTCCATACACAACTTTCACAGAAATCCATATTAATACATTTCAGACCTGGTAAATCTTTCTTAGAATGAAGTACCTTCATACCTTTCTCACTCATATGCCCAAGTCTGTTATGCCACAGTGTTGTCTCAGAACCTGCAGCAACTTTTTCAGTCTCTTCCTGTGAACCTGCAGCAACTGTTCTTGAACCTATTTATTTTTCCTCTGTAACATCTAAAGTAGAAGGAACAGTATGACCTGTACAAAGATATAAGGTGCCTACTTTCACACCTTGTGCTACTACTAAGGTACCTTTTGAAACCTTCCAATTTTTATCAGTAAATGTAACAGTGCAACCTTGTTCAATTAGTTGCCCTGCTGAAATTAAATTCCTACTGAGCCTTAGAACATGCCTTACCTCTTGTAGTAGCCAATGATTCTCATTCTGCAACTTATCTTGATTCTTCTCTTTCCAACAATCTGACAAAGTTTGTTATCTCCCAAATAAACTAGCCCAAAATCCCCTTGGACATAATCAAGAAAATAACTTCTATGGGGCATAGCATGAAATGAGGCCCCTGAATCTAAAACCCATGAATCATCAACATTATCTAGAGAAAGAATCAAGGCATCATCTTCAGATTTATTACTTACCACATTTGCTTCTTTATTGCCTTCTTGTTTGTCTCCTTTATTTTTCTGAGACCAGCAATCTTTCTTCAGATGACCTGGTTTCCCATAGTACCAGCAATCCTTCTGTCCTCTGGATTGGGATCTCTTATCCTTTGATTTTCCTCGTGACTTCCCATGACCTCTAGAACCTTTTCCTCTCTCCTTTGATCTGCCCCTGCTTTCTGCATTCAAAACACTGCCTGATGTGGATCCACCTAAGCTTTTCTTACGAATTTCCTCACTCAGAATAACACCAATAACATCATCAAATTTCAGGGTATTTGAACTAGAAACAGAGTTACTAACTGCCATTACCAAACTATCCCATCTTTCAGGCAATGAACATAATATCAAGAGAGCTCTAACTTCTTCATTAAATTTTACATTTAAAGAAGTCAACTAACTGACAATCATATTAAATTCATTTAAATGACCTGTCACAGATCCACCTTCAACCATTTTCAAATTAAACAAACACTTCATGAGAAATACCTTATTTGAGGCTGAGGGTTTTTCATACAATTTAGCCAAAGCTTTCATCAGACCATCTGTTGTCTTCACTTCTATTATATTAAATGCCATCAATGGTACCAAGCACAACCGAATGGTTCCCAGTGCCTTTTTGTCAAGAAGATTCTAATCCTCATTAGACATTGTTGCCAGTTTCTTGGCTACTCCTTCCAACGGCATCCATAAATCCTTTTGATAGAGGTAATGCTCCATCTGCATCTTCCATAACTGATAGTTCTGCCCATTGAATTTATCAACCTTCAATTTACCCTCATCCGCCATTGCTCCCACTCAACCGTGAGACCTTCCTGCAGACGATAATCGAACACAACCCGCTTTGATACTAGTCGTTAGGGTTAGCCTACAGAAGATATCAATTAAATGCAAATAAAAATTAAATAGAGGAATGGAAATATATAGAAATAATAACAACGAGAGACAAGTTTTAACGTGGTTCACCCAAACTCGGGCTACATCCACCAAACAGAGAGTCCAATATTATTATCCAGTAAATCAAACCGATTACAATCAGCAATCCTTGCAACTCAATACCGCTGCAAATGCTACAATACAATATATCAAAACCCTAACCCTTAGCCACTTTTATCAAGCCCTTTTGTCAGTTACAAAAATTAGGGTTTTCTTATGTCAATCATAAAAAAATAGGATTTTTTATGTCGGCCCCAAAAAAATTTTCCTCGGGGGCTGCCGCCCCCAAACCCCGAAGAGGATACATGGCTAGTGTATAGTACTTTCCTGATTAGTTGCCACCTACCAACATTATGAATATGATGAAGATGATCAGAATGGTGTTCTAATTCAAGGAGCCCAAGCCCCTTCTGCAAGTCAAATTCAAACTGATCTGGTAAATCAGGAAGAAGAAATGAGTTTCAATGAGCCTGATCGAGAATCAGAAGTAGAAGAAACTCCCAAAGTTCCTAGGTATGTAAGACTAAATCACTCTGAAGAACAGATCATAGGTGATAAAAGAAAAGGTGTGCAAACAAGAAGAAGAATTACTCAAGATTCAGATGAGTATTGTCTGATTTCAAATATTGAACCTAAGACAGTAAATGAAGCTTGCAATGATGAAAACTGGACCAAAGCAATGGAAGAAGAGCTGATGCAAATTGAGAAAAATCACACTTGGGATCTTGTTCCCAAACCTAGAAACAAGAATGTGATTGGAACCAAATGGGTCTTATGGAACAAACTGAATGAAGTTGGTGAAGTAATCAGAAATAAAGCCAGATTGGTCTGCAAAGGTTACTCTCAAATAGAAGGAGTTGATTTTGAAGAAACTTTTGCTCCGGTGGAAAGAATTGAAGCAGTCAAATTATTTCTTGCTTTTGCCGCCTTCAAGCACTTCAGAGTGTATCAGATGGATGTCAAGTCTGCCTTCCTGAATGGGGACTTAGAAGAAGAAGTATACATTGAGCAACCGGATGGATTTCAATTGTCTGATCATGGTGATATGGTCTGCAAGTTGAAGAAAGCACTGTATGGACTAAAGCAAGCCCCAAGAGCCTGGTATGAAAGATTGGATAAGCATCTTTTGAAGATTGGTTTCAACAAAGGTACTGCTGACAGTAATCTATATTTCAAAATTGATCATGAAAACATCTTGATTGTGGAAGTGTTTGTTGATGATAACATTTTTGGAAGAAGAGATAGTATGTGTAAAACTTTTGCAAATCAAATGAAAAGTGAATTTGAGATGTCCATGCTTGGGGAAATGAATTTCTTCTTGGGTCTACAAATCACTCAAACAAAGAAAGGAATCTTCATTTCTCAGACCAAATATGTGAAAGAATTGTTGAAGAAATTTGGGATGGAAGATTCAAAACCAATGAATACTCCTATGGCAACCGGATGTAAGTTGGGCAAAGATGATGACCCTCCTAAGACTACTCAGAAAAAGTACAGGTCAATGATTGGAGGATTATTGTATCCCACTCAAACTAGACCTGACATTATGAATACTATGGGTCTTGTTGCTAGATTTCAAGCTGATCCTAGAGAATCTCATGTCATGGAAATCAAGAGGATTTTTAGATATCTAAAAGGGACAGTTGAGTATGGTTTGTGGTATCCTAGAGATCATGATTTCTCTCTTCATGCATACACTGATGCGGATTGGGCAGGAGATGTGGATGACCGGAAGAGTACCAGTGGTGGAGCATTCTTTTTAGGGAAGAGATTGGTTTCTTGGCTAAACAAGAAACAAGAGGCAATATCTTTGTCCACTGCAGAAGCAGAATATATTTAGCAGCAGGTAGTTGCACTCAAGTTTTGTGGATGAAGCAAATGCTAAGAGACATAAGAGTGGAGTATGAGGAACCTATCACAATCTTCTGTGATAATTCAAGTGCAATAAATATATCCAAGAATCCGGTGTTGCATTCTAAGACTAAGCATATATCTATCAAGTTTCACTTTCGAAGAGAACAAGTGAACAAGAATGAAGTTAGATTGGAATTTGTGCCTTCCAAGGATCAGATTGCAGACATCTTTACTAAACCTCTACCTAAGGACTCTTTTGAGTCTCTCAGGGAGAAGTTAGGGGTTATTGCCCCTCCGGTGATGAACTAAGGTGCACTGAAGTGCATCAATCTGGCAGATATCACAGTCATATCTTGTGGTCTGGATTGATGATAGGGAACTGCCACTCAGGGGGAGTAGATGGTATGATTCTAAAGTGTTGGAGTTGCAAGTATGAGCCCTTTTCCATTGATGTCAAAGGGGGAGGGAAGACATGTGAGAAATAAGTGGTTGATGATCAAAGGGGAGCAGTAAAGGAAGAGAAGACATGTGAATGGTTGTTGCTGATAGGGGGACTTGTGACAGTAAGGAGAAGTTCTTGTCTTGATGGTTTTTCACATCATATGTTGCCATCAATGACAAAGGGGGAGATTGTTACAAGTATGGGTCTAACCGATGTTGTCATTGATGTCAACATACTCCTGTTGCATTAATGAGAAGGATTGGATGAGCAGAGAGGATCAATGGAGATAGTGAAGTAAAGATCCCATCTAAGATAAAAATCAAAGGATGCAGTTCAAAGGGTTTGCAAATATGTGTCTTGAGATGATCCAGTAAAGATTTTAGAGGTATGCATGAAGATCTGAAGAAGTTATGGCTACTCGAGTGAAACCGGTTTCGGCAGGTGTTCAGAGGTGACAGAGTGACACAGATAGGTCCAGTGAGATCTGGAAATGCATTATCCTAATCTGTGGATTTGAGGGAGTGTTGAGGAAGTATTTTTGAAGAATCAACTTGATTGGTTTGTGGTTTGAAGGTCCGCAAGCATCTATTCCTTTGTGATAGTGATGATAGACTGTGTTCTTGAGGTTCTGAATGAGGGAGAGAAGGATTTCAGTAAATAGATGAAGTGCAGATGTTCTTGGTGATTCAGGAAAGCTTGTGGTGGTCCTTGGATCGTGTCCAGTTCATGTTGGTGGTCCGCATTGGAGTTGAATCTAGCAATTAAAGAATAACATCTGGATGATGGTGTTCTTCCTGAGATTGGTCAACCGGATGTATTACACATCTTACGGATGTTCTTATATATGTTTTCTGACTTAGATAATTATTCCTAAGTTGATGCCTTGTATAAATAAGGGATTATAAAGTCATTTCAAAGTGTATCTTGTGGAGATGAGAATGTGGTAGTAAGAAAGAGAGCGAAAGGCAGAGCAAAAGTTTTGGGCTTAAATGGAACTGATTCGAGCATAGTGAAGATACTATTTTTCAGTTCAAGTAGGTGATACTTATTATCTTGTAGACAATGAGCCTCTTGTGAGTAGTGTGCTTGGGCAGTGAGCCCTAATTGGCATGTGACATCTTGTTCTTTCTATTCTTCTAACAGAGAATACAATCTTGGGTTAATCACCCCATGGTTTTTCTCTTAACCAAGTTTTCCACGTCAAAATCTTGGTGTCTTATGTGTTGATGTGTTTCTGCTCTTGATTTAAATGCATTATGTTTCATGATTGATTTATTGATATGCTAAGAAGAGTTAAGTGTGTAATTGGAAAGAAAGTTTTGGACAACTGATTCATCCCCCCTCTCAATTGTCTACCCTAGACTAACAGTATGATTCCTCAAATAGCTTGACCATCATCAATTTCTCATCCAGATTATGGTCTAATGTTCTGCCGGTCAGTTCTTCCTCAGTTAACTCTCCCTGTCAAGAACTCAACACTTAGATGCTCATCTCTTTTCACTCTTTCATCACTGGAGGCTCAATCTCTAGAATGTAGCAGTCATGGTACTCCTCTTGACTTCCCCAAGTCTGTACTTTGCTGAGATACATCCTCTGAGAGATCTACTACACTTCATTCTTCCTTTGTTTTGGTGTTGTTGTTCTGTCACATACCGGTCCACACTTATCTCTGCCTTTTCTCACACATTATTTCTCAATACCCACTCCTTCACATCAAAATCCATCTGGTATATATATCCACACCAAGGATTTCAACATCATTCTAGTCGGCATCCGGAATACTCAAGATTTTATCAAATTCTGGTCTGTCAGCTAAATCCATGCTTACTAAGTGATGCATATCAAAAACATAGATATAGGATTCATTAATTATGTCAGCCAACCATGTATGATTCCTCAAATAGCTTGACCGTCATCAATTTCTCATCTGGATTAAGGTCTGATGTTCTGTCGGTCAGTTCTTCCTTAGTTAACTCTGCCTGTAAAGAACTCAACACTTAGATGCTCATCTCTTTTCACTCTTTCATCACCAGAGGCTCAATCTCTGGAATGTAGCAGTCATGGTACTCCTCTTGACTTCCCCAAGTCCACACTTTGCTGAGATACATCATCTGAGAGATCCAGACCTGATTGTCAGACCTTGTTGCATGCTCTATTCTTGTTCACCAGACCAAGATACTCTTCAATGTGACTTTTAGTATAGACATACCATGTGTTGTGGATGTGTGGGATGGACTTTGTTGCCATCAATGACAACAATCATGAAGCCACACAGTGTCTCTTGCCAACAATCTCCCCCTTTGGCATTGATGGCAACACTTAGTGAAAAATGACTAAGTGTCATAGCACACTCCCCCTTGGCTGATGCTCTGTCTTATGTACACTTTTACTAGAGCTCCCCCTTAGCTGGATTCCACATTTTTCACTACTCCTCACTCCCCCTTTCACATAAATGGCAAAGGGTGAGACTCACACACCAAAATTTGCAAAGAAAAACAACCTATACATTGTCGAATAAGTATATATAAATGTTGTACTTACATATACTTAAGGATATCTGCAAAAGTGGTTTTCAACTGGACAAATTCTGTTGCCCAACTCTACTTCATCTTGTCTAAAATTAAGATGTGACCACTTATCAAAAATGCAAAAGCTTCTGCCCTCTTTAGGTCTATCGGATCACTGGTCTGGGCTGTGGTCTGAGCATCAGTTAGGGCCTCATGCATGACCTCTAACTTAGGGATAATTATCCCTCTAAGTTCACCCATCCTACTTATTATATTCTTCCTTTCCTTTTCAAGTTTCTTTAGTTCATTTAGAATGGTAATAGCCTGGCATTCTTGATTTATTATGGATGTGGTGAGAGGATCAAAATTCTGGGATAAACTTGACAGTTTACCTTCTTGTTCTTTCACTTTCTTCTCAATATCCTTTGTCACTTTAGACCAGGATAAATAAAATTTATATATTTCTCCACCATCTTTAAGAGCATTTGCTAGGCTCTTTATCCCAATATCTAGATTTCTTCTATCATTTGCTATGAGTCCTTGTACTTTAGAGAATCTCTTTCCCAAAAACTCTTTCCAAACTTTCTCTTCTACTGATTTCTCCAAAGAATCAAAATTTATGCTAATAGAATTAATAAAAGATTTCAAGTTACAGGGTGAAGAGGCCGAAGGATCCTTTTGGAAGGATGGTATGATCTTCTCCAACACATCAGATGCAATCTCTATTAGCTCACAGTCTTCCATGTGAAACTTCAGAAGCTTTTCTTTTGCTTTGGCTTGAGCAAAAGATGCTACCTTCATTGTCTGGACCGGAGAGAGAGTCAAAATTGAGTGGTCCTTGAAATAGCTCCGGTTCATCTAATTCCATCATTTCTTTGGTTAGGAAGTCTTTAACTGCTTTTGCATTGTCTCTTGCTGGAGATAGAGTCTTCTTTCCTTCTGTAGCCTCAGAACTGTCACCTGGGGTCTCCTCTATTTGATCTTCTTCTCTTCCCTTTACCTCTTCTTCTTGACTAATTTTATCTTCTTTTCTTTCTTTTCCTTCAGTCCTAGAGTCTGTAGGGGGATCCAGAAGAGAGATATTTTCTTCTTCATGGACTTCCTCTTCTGGAACAGAGGAATCCAAGTTCTTAGTCCTCTCCTCACCTATCTCCTTTGACTCTTCTGCAATTTTCTTAGTAGAATCTTCCTTTGATGTATTTAGTCCTTTGATATCCATGGCAGAAGGTTCATCACTTATGTCCTCTATAACAGGAAGATTGAATCTTTTAAATGCATTCCAGAGGATGTCTTCAGTTTCTTTTGCCACCTGATCAATCTCTCCGAGCATAAGTTTGTTCATTCTTGCTTTGCTCTGGAACTCATCCTTGCAGTCTTTGAAGATCATGTTCATTTGTTTTGGAGTAAAAGAAGGATAGAGTTGAATGGCAATCTGTTTCTGGATCTTAAAATCCTTTTCCTTGGCATTGTCTTTTCTCATTTCAAGTACTTGCTCTAGGCTTTTGGGAATTAGTGAGATGATTTCAATGAATGCTTTATTATAGATATTCAAATACTTAACTATGGCTTCTTCCAAAATTCTTTTGTCGGTGTCATTATAGTCATCATAAAATTCTGTCATGGGCTATAGGTTCCCATCTACAGTGACTGCCTTGATGACATCATCAACAGAAAGAGTAGGTCTTTCAACAAATTCTTCTACCTCTTCTTCCTTGTCTTTACCGGTAGAGGATTCCCCGGATGTCTTCTTCTTCTTCCTCATTTTCTTAATTTTCTCATCAGTCTCTATTTCTTCATCATCCTTCTGACTTGTATAGGACCTTTTTATTCTCTTTTCTCCCTTACTGAATGTCTTGGCTTCCGGTTTGGAGGATCTTAAGCTCTTAGAAGTGGCAGGTACAGAGTTCTTTGAGGATCTAGTTCGAGAGGGGGCTTGCACTGGATCACTTTCTTTTTCTGCATCTTGTCTCTCTTTCTCTCCTCTTTCTAGTTTCTCTCTATTTGCATCGACTACCTCTTTTGAAATGCCATATCTTTTGGCAACTTCCTCTGCTTCTCTTCTCACTTTTCTTTTCATCTCCGGTTGTCTTAGCTCAACATGAATTTTCACACTCAATTCTTGAAAGGTGCCAAACCTTTCTACCTTAGGGTCCTTATGTTGACTTAATAGGTGTTGGACATGTAGTTCCAAGATTTTCTCATCCACCTCATAGCCCATTGGCATAATCCAGACTATTCTGGGCTCTACTGCCTCCATTAGGCACTGACCAGTGTCTACCATAAAACATACTGTATCTTTATATTTTTCAACTATTGTCTAAGGAATTCTTTCTCTGGCCTACATCATACCTTGGAAATTCTTGAAGTATCCCCAGAGAGATGTGCTTTGAGCCTTGGCATCACCAAGCCCATACATATAATCTTTGATTTGTATGGCAACCAGTCTGTCATTTTGCCATATCCAGCCACTTGTTCTAGGTAGCTCATTCATATAGTAAAAGAAGAGACATAGTATTAGGCCACCATACTTGAATGAGTTCTTCTTATCCTTCTTAATTTTCTACAAATTTTCTAACAGTTGGCTCAGAAGAAGCTCGCATAGATCATAGTCTACATTTTTCCTTAGCATTTCATATATAGTATATATAGCAGTTCTGGATACTGAATTCTCCCTACTGGAGTGATAGATTTTGTAACTAATTATCATAGAGGCAAATTTGATATCCAGATCTATGATGTCTTCTATTGTCATTGCTCTCTTGTCAAATTTTGATCTGGTAGCCTCATTTACTATTTGGTTCTTGACTTATTTGAGAGCAAGCAACCCATCGGATGAGTGCAAGTCAGTTACTACCCTAATTACATCCTTTGTTATTTTGAAGGGCTTCAACAACCACATGAAGTTATCATGTATTCTACTGAGAACATACCAAACCCATTCATCTTCTACAAAATAGGGGAAGTTGATGCAATGCTCAAAATGCTTAACCCAGATGGCCTTGTATTGAGGCTTAAGTTCAAATGTTTCATCTATTAATTTCTTGTGATAGATATCCATTAGCTTGGATTCCCCAAATTCCTCAATGTTGGCGTGAATGTGTACCCTAACATCTTCTACGTGTAGAACCCCATGTGGAATGCTTGAGAATGCGCCTAGAGGATCGACTTCTAGGGATTTGTATGGATGTTTCTTAAACTTAGGGCGCGGCCTATCAGTGATCTTAACAACATCTAGAGTATCCATCATCCAAAAGATTCAGAGAGAGATGTTCAAGAGAGGAAATACCTTTTTACGCTTCTAGGGTTCACGATATGAGCTGAAAAGATCATCGGTTGAATCAAATTCTATGGTTGATCTTTGATAGGGTTGAAGCAATCTTGTTGCAGAGCTTTTTATTTCTTCTTCTCAAGTGTGAATGTGCAAATGATGAAAAAAAAGAACTCTTATATTTCTGCGTAAACCCTAAATTCATATTGCAATAAATGCACAACTTAAGTCATTCCGGTTGCCTTGTTCTGAGAGAGATTTTTCCGGATCACTGAGATGCACTTAGAACTATTTTTAGTGATGATTTACAATGTCTCTCCTTTCCTTGAATCATCCCATTTATCCGTAGATCAAGATATTTCAATTTAGAATCACACTGGATCAAACTATGAAAATCATGCTTTTGCCGGATAGCTGTCAAACTGGATCAATCTTGGATGATTAAACTCTTCAAATTTTCTTGTGGATCTTTCATATTTTACCGAGGGTTACTTTAGATATATCTCTCAGAACCCTTTAATTCGCAGCATTCCATATGCCAAATTTAGGCACCAATTGACTGGCTGGGTGAATTTATTTTCCTCTGTGACTCCCCCTGAGCCAGAGCTCATCTAATTTAGTTTTTGGAAGGAATATCAGCACCAGATTCTGGTGTAGATCCATTCCCAATATTTTTTGTATTTCTCTTTACCCAAATCTTGTTTATCTCCCTTTAAACTTCATCCACATTCACCTTTTCTTTTCCTTTGTCTTGATTTTGGTTATGATGCACCAGACCCTTTTTACCTTGATTCTTACTTCTGCAGAATTTGGCAATATGATCAGATCTATTGCAATTGTAGCAAATAACATTTCTTTGCATTTTTGACTGATGTGCTCTTGATCTACACTAATTAGCCATATGTCCCATTCTATTGCATGCAACGCATCTACCATTGAATGAATTGTTTATTTGCATATTTCTACATTCATGAGATTTGTGACCATACCTTTTGCAGTTAAAACACTATCCGGAGAAGGATAAATTAGTCTAATTCATTCTCCTTCTGCACTGATTTGCTTTATGACCGAAGTTATTGTAGTTGTGGCAGTATCCATTGAAGGATGGATATCTTTGAGCATTTGGTTGCCTTATTGGAGGTCTTCTAGGCCTATATCTTGGATTTCCTGATCCAGAGTTCTTCTGACCAGATCCAGAGTTTTCACCTTTCTCATATCCCAAGCCATGCTTGTCATCTACTCTCTTTTAGCTTTCAAGAAGAACTTCAAGTTGAGCAGAGCTTATCTTGAATTTTTCTTTGTATTCATTTGTTGTTTGAAGATCCCTTTTAAGAGTGTCTATCTAATTTTCAAGTTGTTCTTCATTATCTCTAGCTTCTTCAAGATCATATTCCAGATGCTTGATTATTCTATCCATTTTGTGGCAGTCTTCTGACTTCTCCTTGAGAGATTGTTTTAGATTGTCTTCCATTTTTCTTTTCTCTTCAATTTCTTGGGTGAATTTCATAACCCCTCATTCCATTTCATGTCTTACCATAATGACCTCTTTTGATAGCTTCTCACATAACTTGTTTTTCTCATTTAGATCTTCATTAGTATCATTGGCTTCACTTTGACTTGCTAATTGTTGAAGAAGTTCATTTTCTCTTTGTCACAGAGATACTTAGTTTTTCTTTTAGTTCATTTATGAAGTCATCAGCTTGTTTGAGTCTTTCCCTCAGGTTATTGACTTCAAAGTGAGATTGCTCAAGATCATCTAGGGTAGACTAAAGTTGTTCCCTCATACCATATATATCCATTGAGATTCTGAGATCTTCCTCAAGCTGTTAGGCTCTGTTTGGAGGAACTTAGCTCTGATACCAATTGTTGGAAACAAGGCAGATAATTGAGAGGGGGGGTGAATCAGTTATCTTAAATTTCTTAACTTTCTTTTCTTCTTTAGCAATAGTGCAGTATTAAAAATATAAGCATAAATGAACATGAGAGCAAAAATGAAATCAACACACATAACACAAGGATTTTTACGTGGAAAACTCTGTTAAGGGAAAAACCACGGGGTGACTAACCCAAGATTGTATTCTCTGTTAAAAGAATAAGAAGTACAAAATGGCACTTGCCAATTAGGGCTCACTACCTGAGCACACTACTCACAAGAGGCTCACTGCCTACAATAGTTTAAAGAAAGTAACCAGGTATTTGAACTAATGAGAAGCATCCACATATGCTGAGGTTCAATTCTGATTAGGCTCAATATACTGATCTACTACACTTCATTCTTCCTTTGTTTTGGTGTTGTTGTTCTGTCACATACCGGACCTGTATTGCCGCTTCCACACTTATCTCTACCTTTTCTTGCACATTATTTCTCAATACCCACTCCTTCACATCAAAATCCATCTGGTATATATGTCCGCTCCAAGGATTTCAACATCATTCTAGTCAGCATCTGGAATACTCAAGATTTTATCAAACTCTGGTCTATCGGCTGAATCCATGCTTACTAAGTGATGCGTATCAAAAACATAGATATAGGAGTCATCAATTATGTCGGCCAACCATGTATGATTCCTCAAATAGCTTGACCATCATCAATTTATCATCCAGATTAAGGTCTGATGTTCTGCTGGTTAGTTCTCCCTCAGTTAACTATGCCTGTCAAGAACTCAACACTTAGATGCTCATCTCTTTTCACTCTTTCATCACCGGAGGCTCAATCTCTGGAATGTAGCAATCATGGTACTCCTCTTGACTTCCCCAAGTCTGCACTTTGCTGAGATACATCCTCTGAGAGATCTAGACCTGATTGTCAGACCTTGCTGCATGCTCTATTCTTGCTCACTGGACCAAGATACTCTTCAATCTAACTTCTGGTATAGACATACCATGTGCTGCGGATGTGTGGGATAAACTTTTTTGCCATCAATGACAACAATCATGAAGCCACACAGTGTCTCTTACCAACAATACCCTCTTCAAAACTTCATGTGAACCTCTCAAATCTTAACTGTAGCTACTTCAGACAATCCTCTACACATCCATATGGTCCGCATACATTAATCTTCATTATTTTCTTAGTATCCTCAACATTCCAATCTTCTAAATAGGCAACAAAATAAGATACAGTTGACATCAATGCAACATGGATATGTTGACATCAATGACAACACCGCATAGGCACATATTTGCAACAATCTCCCCCTTTGTCATTGATGGCAACATATGATATGAAAAATAGATTTAACTATCAAGACAAGAACTTCTCCCCCTTTCTCTTATCACTTATGCAACCACTACTTTCATTGCTCCCCCTTTCATCAGCAACTAGTTTTTCACATGATTTCTCTCTCCCTTTGACATCAATGGCAAAGGGCACATATTTGCAATGTTTTCTTCCCCTTTGTTCTAGACTGATCTCCAATAATTTGCATAATGACTACTCCCCCTGAGTAGTATCTTCTTAACATCAATCTGGATCACAAGATGTGACTATGAATTCCACCAGACTGATGCATCATAGTGCATCTTAGTTTTGATCAGGAGGGGTGATAACCCCTAACTTTTCTTTGAGATACTCAAATGTATCCTTGGGTAGAGGCTTAGTAAATATATCTGCAATCTGATCCTTTGAAGAAACAAACTCTAATCTGACTTCATGCTCATTTACCTTCTCTCTCAAGAAATGAAACTTGATGGAACTGTGATTTGTCTTTGAATGCAACACCAGATTCTTTGAGATGTTTATTGCACTTGAATTATCACAGAAGATTGTAACAGGTTCCTCAAACACAATTCTGATATCCTTCAACATTTGCTTCATCCATAGGACTTGAGTGCAATTACCTACTTCTGCTATGTATTCTACCTCTATAGTAGACAGAGATATTGCCTCTTACTTTTTGCCCATCCAAGAAACCAATCTCTTTCCTAGAAGAATGCACCACCACTTGTACTTTTTCTATCATCCACATCTCCTGCCCAATCGGCATCAGTGTATGCTTAAAGAGTGAAGTCATTATCCTTTGGATACCATAATCCATAATCAAGTGTTCCCTTGAGATATCTAAAAATTCTTTTGACAGCTACAAAATGAGATTCTTTGGGATCAACTTGAAATCTAGCAACAATTCCAACAACATTCATGATATCAGGTCTAGTCTGAGTCAGATAGAGCAGTCCTCCAATCATTGATCTATACCTTTTTTGATTTGCCTTAGGGGAGTCATCATTTTTACTCAACTTGCACCCAGTTACCATAGGTGTACCCACTGGCTTTGAATCTTCCATTCCAAACTTTTTCAACAATTCCCTCACATACTTAGATTGAGATATGAAGATACCTTTATCTGATTGAATGATTTGCAGACCTAAGAAGAAGTTCATTTCACCAAACACTGACATCTCAAATTCACTTTGCATCTGATCAGCAAATGTTTTGCACATGCTCTCATTTCACCAAAAATGATATCATCAACAAATACCTCAACAATTAGGATGTGCTCATGATCAATCTTGAAGTAAAGATTATTGTCAACAATACCTTTGCTAAAACCTAATTTTAGCAAATATTTGTCTAATCTTGCATACCAGGCTCTTGGGGCTTGTTTGAGTCCATACAATTCTTTCCTCAATCTGCAGACCATATCTTTTTTATCAGACAATTGAAATCCTTCTGGTTGCTCAATGTAGACTTCTTCTTCCAATTCTCCATTTAGGAATACTGACTTGACATCCATCTGATAAAGCTTGAAATCTTTATAAGCAACAAATGCAAGAAATAATCTAACTGCTTCTATTCTTGCCACAGAAGAAAAAGTTTCTACAAAATCAATTCCTTCCACTTGAGAATATCCTTTTCATACCAACCTTGCTTTGTTTCTTACAACTTCACCATCTTCATTTAGTTTATTCTGGAAGACCCATTGAGTTCCAATCACATATTTGTCTTCAGGTCTAGGAACAAGATCCCAAGTGTGATTCTTTTCAATTTGCATTAATTTTTCTTCCATTACTTTTACCCAATTTTCATCATTGCAAGCCTCACTTAGTAATTTTGGTTCAATCTTTGAAATCAAACAAATCTCCTCTTAATCTTTATCAATTCTTCTCCTAGTTCGAACACCTTGGTTTCTATCTCCTAAGATCTAATCTTCAGGATGATTCAATCTTACATACCTAGGAGTTTTGGGATTTGCTTGAGCTTTTATTTTTTGAGCTTGTTCCTCAAGATGTGCACTATCCTCCTAAGTTACTAAATTTTCCAGATCAATCTGGATCTGAGTCTGGGTTTGAACTTTCCTTCCTTGAATTTGACTTTCATCTTGATCATCTGAATCATATCCGCAGGACCTGGAAGGTCTCTCCTTGCTTTCATCAACTCTAACATTAGTACTTTCAACAATCTTTTTCAATTTATTGTTAAAGCACTGGTATGCCTTTCTTTGAGTAGAGTACTTGAGAAATATTCCTTCATCACTTCTTGCATCAAACTTGCCAAGATCCTCATCTCTTTTGATATAGCATTTACTACCAAAAACTCTACAATATTTTACAGTAGGAGGATGACCAAACCACAGTTCATAGGGAGTCTTACCAGAATTGCCTTTGATCTGCACCCGGTTAAGAGTATAGACAATAGTACTCATAGCTTCTCTCCAATAGACTTGAGAAAAATTTTCTTCCATCATCATAGTCCTGGCTTCTTCTTGAATGGTCCAGTTTTTTCTTTCCACAACTCTATTCTATTGAGGAGTTCTAGGAGCAGATAACTGTCTTTTTATTCCTTGCTTTTCACAGAATGTATCAAACTCACCAGAGGTAAATTCTCCACCTCTGTCGGATCTTAGACATTTTATCTTCACACCAATCTCATTTTCCACCATGACCTTGAACACTTTGAATTTGACAAGAGCTTTTGATTTTTCTTTCAAGAAGGATACCAACATCATCCGGGAGTAATCATCAATCAACAACATAAAATATATGTCTCCTTACACACTACAAATTCTAGCAGGACCACAAAGATTAGTATGCACAAGTTCCAAAAATCCACTTGATGATTGTTCTTTGTACTCTTGAATAAAGTTCCATTCTTACCCAATTGACATTCTCACCACATGCTATTAGTAGGTTTCACAAGTCTTCAAATATCTCTTACAGCCTAAGTGGAACTTATCTTGACAATGTTATCAAAATTCACATGACACTTTCTCCTATGCTAGAGCCAACTCTGATCAACCTGAGCAATCAAGCAACTTTTACCAAAACTACTTAAGTGAAAGATGTTACCTCTAGTCTGAGTACTGAATGCAATTTCAGTTTCGAAGCTTTCCAAGATTCTACATTTTCCATCCTTGAATCGGAGATCATAACCCTTGTCAACCAATTGTCTAACACTGAGAAGATTATGCTTCAATCCTTCCACATACAAAACATCATTAGTGTTATTCTTACCATCAAAAGAGATGGATCCTCTGCCACAAATTCTACCAGCTGAGTTGTCTCCAAACTTTACAAGTTCGCCTTCATATTTTTCAAAGCTTACAAACTTACTTTTATCACCATTCATATGATGAGAGCATCCACTATCAATCACTCATTCATCCTTTTCTACAACCTGAGTAGCCAAAGCACTTTCTACATTTACACAGCTAGTAGGTTCAGTAGGCATCGAATCTTCTTCTTTGATAGCAATGAACACCCAATCATTATCAGTGGAACCTCCATGATCAGATTCATCATATGTGACTCCTTCTTCACCAGCTTCTTGGACATAGTAGCATTTCTTCTATCCTCTAAATATGTTAGGGTTTGGCTTTGAAACCCTCTCCGGACAGCTTGAGACAAAATGACCAATCTTATTACAAGAAAAATATTTGAATGGTAACTTTCCTTCATACTTACCGAATCCTCTTGGCAATCTCTTGGCAAGAAGGGCTTCAAGATCATCAAGCTCAGTTTCACCATCTTCAAGATCCTTCCTTGTCTTCTCAAATCTGATTGTTCTTCTTGAAGAACTCTCACCCAAATCATATCTTTGCTTCCCATGAATACTAGCTTTGAATGCAGATTTAGACATAAGAAGAGAATCACCAAACTTGCTCAATTCAAAAGCTAAAATTTTGCCAACCAACTGATCTCTTGTAACTTTTGAGATAGTCCTGATCTCCTCTATAGTAGCAACCTTATGTTTTTATGAATCAGGTAAAGATTTGAGCACTTTTGCAACAATCTTTGATTCTTCCAAAGTTCCACCAGCAGACCTGATGCCACACAAAAGTTCATTTATATTTTGCATGTAAGTTGTGATGTTTTCATCTTCACTCATCCTCAGATTTTCAAATCTTCCTCTTAGACTTTGTAGCTTGGTACATTTGACATATTCATCACCTTCATAAAGATTTTCCAACTTTTTCCAAATCTCATGAGTAGTTTTCAGTCCAAAGACATTTGTCATTTCTGTTTTAGTCGGGGAACTCAACAAGGCTTCTTTGGCTCGAATCTTATCTTCAGCATCTTTGAGTTCATCTCGAGTTGAAGGACCTTTTTGTGGAGGTTTATGCTCATCCTTTGTTATCAACCAATAAGCATCACCCATGCATTGCAAATTGCACTCCATGCGACTCTTCCAAAGAGAGTAATTTGTTCCATCAAATCTTGGACTATCCTTCTTGTAAGTCGACATCCTGGATCTCCTTGGTGGTTAAGCTTCTTTTAAAGGAGCTTAGCTCTAACACCAATTGTTAGAATTAGGCTGGACAACTTAGTGGGGCGGTGAATCAGTTGTCCCAAAACTTATCACTTGCAACAATTGATTCTTCTTTACCACTTAAAACTAATTAATGTTGTAAACATTTAAAGCATGAAACATCAACACATGAGCAGAGACAAATAAACAAACATGACACCAGACTTTTAACGTGGAAACCTGATTAAGGGAAAACCATGGTGGGGGTTAACCCAAAAAGATTTGTACCTTGTTAAAAGTACTTTAAAAAAAAAGAGAAAGCACATGCCTTCGGGTGCACTGCCTAGAGCTCACTGCTTTAAAGAGACTCACTACCTACAGGAGGCTCACTGCCTATAAGAATTTAAGTTTAACACAGAGATAATGAATTAAGTAATAGCATCCTCTTCATGCCTGGTTCAATCCCTTTGAAAGCTCACAATATTTGCTATGTTCCTCAACCACTTGTCTGCTATATCTTTATCCTTTACTGCTCTTGATCCTCTGCACTTCTTCCTCTCTACTTTGCTTCTATACCTTTCTTAGGATTTGATCGTTTTCGCACATAGACTACTTTCCACAACTCATCAACAAGTATTTATATACTTCATCAACCTTGGAATGAACATCAAGGTTGGCTTGACTTAACGCGGATCACTATACTATCGATAAAACATAGATGAGACTTGAATCTTCTTCTAACAACATGCCATGCTCCACATAATTGCTTTTAGATCATTTGCAACACACTTGAATCATCCGGTTGGCCAAGACTAGGAAGAACAGCAATATCAAGGAAGAAATCTTCAACAATGAGCTCAATCTTTAATGCGGACCTCCAACATAGCAGTCACATGATCTAGAGACTTCCACAAGCACATTAAAATCAACAAAGACATCCACACACCTCAAAATCATCAGAATCACTTGCATCTTCATCCAGAACCTCAAGAACACTGTCTACCATGACTGTCTCACTAGAAAGATTGCTTGCAGACCTCCAAACCATGAACCACTTGATTTGATGATACACACTGACTTCCCAAGCATGCCTCTAGATCCACAGATCATAATATTTCAATGTGGAGGAATTTGGACCAAATTATGGTTACTCTGTCTCTTCTAAACACAGTAAAACTCAGTTCTACTCAGGTGGCCATACCTTCTTCAAAACTTCATGCGGACCTCTCAAATCTTACTTGTAGCTACTTCAGACAATCCTCTACACATCCATATGATCCGTATACATTAATCTTCATTAATTTTCTTAATATCCTCAACCTTCCAGTCTTCTAAATAGGTAGCAAAATGAGATACAGTTGACATCAATGCAACAAGGATATGTTGACATCAATGATAACACCGCTTAGGCACATATTTGCAACAGTGTCTTATGGACATAGCATTGCGGTTGGTGACTTGGGGGCACCCTCCTATGTGACTATCCCTAAGGCACTTGTTTATCCTCTCTAGATTTATTGTTTACCTTCCTTTAGTGATTCTATCTAGCGGGCAGATGATGAAAAACATATTATACTGATACGGACCTAATGTCCTTCAGTGAGAAATCAAAAAATAGACCAAGTCCATAAATGAACATGGGATTGGAATATATATTATCTGACACTTGGCTAGTAGAGTCACTCTGTGTGATATTTTGATGATGTCTTATTGCACTTACAAACCATAACAATACATCTACTCCCTACACTTTGTTTATCTTTGAATCTTGGCTTGGTTACACTCAGTTTTGTGATTTCTATGGTATAGCCCCACAGTTATACTCGATCTCTGAATCTGTAGTACAACCTCAGCTCTCTATGTGATTGATCATATGCATTGTTGCTTATCATTATTATATGGATGCTAAAACCCTTTTCTTGTAGGAAATTATGTGTTTGTATGAACATTTAGTGATCATAAAGTACATGTCATCTCTGGGGGGCATGGGCTTTGCGAGAGCTTATTCCCTTGTGTGTTTTCTTCCTACCTTAACATACTTGACATCGTGACATGATATCAACCACCTTAAGGTGGGGGCATATATAAGGTAAGTTATCTGATTTAGATGCTAGCAAAGTGTGTTTGTAAAACTTGAAATCTATTGTAGTCACTTAAGCCCTCTACAGAGGCGAGATATCCTACATATCCTTTTTATTTGAATCCCTCTATGTGAGGTGGGGATGGCTTACTTCTCAAGGTGATTGCACAGTCCTGTCATTTTCAAAAAGTCCTCCAAGCAGGTGAGGAGCAGATCTGAGACTATCCTAACCCTTAAGCATGTCTTCAACGATTGTTGTGGTGAAGCTCAATTGTCAGTGTGTGCTTGCAATGTGCTTGAAATGGTGATGAACGTAGAAATAGGTACACTCTATCATTTGTCTACCATGTTTTCTATGTGTCTTCCATATTTGTGTGTATGGCGTGTTTGTTCCGAAGCATAGTTTAAAGACCAGTGGTGATGAATCCCTCCTAGTCTTTGGGATTTGTATGGTGTTTTTGTTCTCAAGTGTAGTCTTAAAGACTGGTGGCGATGAGTCCCTCTTGTAATCTGAGATTTGTTTTACATGTATGTTGCTCCATATGCAGTTTAAAGACCGGTGGCGATGAGTCCCTCCTGCATTTTAGGTTGTGTTTACTTTCCTTGTACTTGCATTTGCATTTCATATATATGAGAAAGAGAAAAAGAAATAATCAATGCATTCACTGTATTTTGCATTTCTTCAATGTTGTATTCTCCATGTTTTGTATGACTATAACTTTTTTCTCCATGCTTTGCATGCCTGTTATTGTCTTCATTGTGATTGGTGTGTCTTCTCTATGCTTGGGGTGTTTACTGTGCTTGTTGACTGTACTTTAATGCATGTATTGGCCTTGCATTTATACATACATTAAACTGGGGGCTAAATGTTATGTTGGAAAATGTCCCCTTGGGGGCTTTTCCCTCTTAAGGTTTAGCTCCTAGGTCCTTTAGAATGCATTTAAGTCATCTTGCATGTTAATGGTGACTCCCGATGAGAAAATCTTGAAGTTTCATGGAAAATGGGACTTAGGGGGTATGCTTAACATAAATCATGCCTGAAATAGGGGGGAGGACTTGGGTGCCTGCACCCTAGTCCTGCCCTATTCAAGACCTATTTTTGGGTGTCAGTTTTATGACTGTTATTAGGTCCTATGCCGACATCCTAAGTTTGAATTATAAAATTCTTAGCGGGAATGTTTGTAGTTGCATATATAAGCATAATTAGTGATTCATTTGTAAACTAGAAGATGACTGTGAACTATTGGCATACTTGTGATTTCAAGACATTCATTATTATAAGAGTAGAGCTTTTTTATTATGTTTGTGATTGAAGAGCCTTCATTTATGTGAGATCTACACTACAAGCTAATATCAATTGTGTTTTCTATCATTTATCATTTAGATTTTTCCTCTATCCCACAGGGATATGCACTCTTTATTTGACAATGGTGTTCGAAAGACTTGAATGTCTCTCAAGGGCTTCACTAAGGCAAGCCTCTTAACACCACAACCCCTAACCCACTTTTCTATGACTATAGGTTACATGTTTCAGAAGCGAAAGAAGTGGAGTTGCAGGAGAGTAGTGTAGACTATCAGAATTGTAGATCTAAGAAGAAAATAGGGACCTGGACTTGTGCACCTACTCATTAGTCCTCCAAATCCCACAATAGTGAAATCTCTAGAATAGTAGAACTGTATTACAGATAACATTCCCAGATCCTGACAAAAACTCAGGCATTGGACTAGGGTGCCCACTCATTAGTCCCTAACTTTTTTGCACATCGAACTTCAAAATATGGTATGTATTTGGTTGTCATTTGATATCTCTGTGCAAACTCATTTTTCGTAATTTATTTGTTTGTTTACAATTTCACGAAATTAGAGTTTGAGCATAATCAGGTTTAATTAAACAATAAATTCACACAATTCCAATCTTCCCCTATGTTCCAAGTGACAAGAGATCTATAGTAGAATTTCTACTTGATTGAATGTCCTTGAATGTTTAGTGGTGAAAGGAGGATCAGCACAAACCCTTAAAATCAACTTTACCATCATCTTTCCCCTCTTTTTCTATTAAACAATTCACAATGTATAATGAAAGAAATTAGAATGTTGAATGGAAGATGCTTGATAATGCAATCAAGGTAAGAGGATCCAATTAAGAATTGTCTGTCCTTGAGAGAATATCATTTATCAATCTAAACCTTATTTAATTATGTACATAAAACACATATCTTTCAAAAGAGAAACATTTATTTATTTGTCAAGATTTGTATTACAAGTTCTATGCATAACCCTGAATTAGAATAGATCATGTACTATATCATATAACCTAACTTAATGTATTTCTATCTTCATAGACACTTAGTCAACTTATTATATGATCTTTTTTCTATTTTCATATCCCCTTTTACGATTAATTCCAACATTCTTGGAAGATTCAAACATCTTTGGATAATTCCACCATCCTTGGAAAATATCTCTAGATATTTGTGGTGTTATTGAAATTTATCAAAGATTGGGTAGAATGGTTGGATTTGATGGGGCTTATAAAAATGAAGGATTAATAGGTGATGCCTCCTCAAGAGGATATGCATGGATGAAGGAGATGGATAGGCTCTTGAAAAAGGAAATGAAGGGAAGGAGGTAAAGTTATGCTAATTCATTTTGAGCAACCTAATGTTTGATATAGCATCAGAAATTATGCACCAAGGTATAAAGACCAGGGTGACGATGTGCCAAATGCATGAAGGACTGAAAGTCACTAGCAAACATATGCCTAAGCCACCATGATATGAAAGACCATGATGAAAAAGTGGTAGGCATGTTACAAGGACTGATACAGATGCAAGACAATAATCATAGAACACACACAAGAAAGACAAGCGAGAATGCATACACAATGCAAAGATAAACACTATATTGCCCCTAGTCAAGCTAATCAATGATTAGATTGATGATGATGATGATGATGATGATAGCATTGTTGATGTGGGAATGATTTATCCCAAGAACAACACGAGGATCAGGAACAACATATCCCAATGATCATGATTGGATTCATTGGATTAAGATGATTGAGATTTGTAGCAAGGCTAGGAACAAGAATGATGGAGTTCTTTTAGGTAAGAGGTAGATTGCTTGGCAACATTTGCATGGATAAGGATTTTCTTGAATATTTTTGGATTCACAATGCATTGTATTGCTTTCAATGGGAATGCTTGGGATAAGGTTTTGCTTGAATTGCTTTGGATTGACAATAAATTATATTGCTTTCAATGGGATTGAAATGGATTGCAATGGATTAGGATTGGATTGCATCTGGATAGGATTATGATCACCAAGTGACAACTTGTGACAAGGAAGCACCAAGTCTAGAAACAAGGATGGGAAAGTTGGGTGATTTAGGTTAATGAACGTATTGGATTGGATGGATGATCAAAGAAATAATGAATGAAAGGGGGTTTAAGGATATATGGATGGATGAGGGAGTAGTGATAGGAATTAGATAGGAAATGTGTAGGAAGGATGTAGGATGTAACATCCAAGGACTATATGACCAATGTATAACATGCCCCTATTCTAAAAATGTCATTTAGTATATTGGATAAAAGGATATACTAAATGGCGTAGGACATAACAAGGCAGTTGGAAAACATATTGCAAAAGGATTAGTTATGTCAAGCATTTATGAATGCATGTATCAAAATCATGCCACAATCCTTATCAAGATGAATTTAATTATCAAGATCCAAGTTTGGGAGGGAGAATGAAAAGGGAATGATAACCAAGTAAGATGGATATGATGGGTTATACTGATGGGTAAAGAATATGGTGGTATGGGATAGATGAGACAACCTACCCCCAAGTACAATTTTCATTGTCAATCAACTTACACATTATGGCCACAAATGAGTTTTCATCATGGGACTTACCCAAGGCACCATGGAAATGGTTTTCACCATTGGATGAATGATTTATCTTTAATATTTTGGTTTTTCTTATTTTTTTCATTTTTTGTTTTTTTTAATTTTTTGTATTTTTTTTTTTTTTTTGTGCTATACTGATTGGATAATAATGATAAATGATACTCAAAATTTCTTCATGTACCCCTATTTTCTTGAGATGGTCAATGTAGATGGAACTATCATAACATACCAATAATGTCTTGCTTGAAGTAACTTTTTTTTAGGATCAAAGCGCTTGTGTACAATCTTTTGATGTTTGTGTGACCTTCGTTGATAAGTAATTTGGCCCTGTCCAAATTATTATATTTTGATAGGGAACAATCAAAGACCTTATAATGAAGTGTTGCTGCCACAACACAATGTATTTGGTAATTGGATTTCTAAGGTTTTAGACATGATTGCCGATGTGTGTGGGCGATATTAGATGTGGTATTAGGTTATTGCAATATAGTCCACTTGGATGAATATGTTGGTGATGTAGATAGGTTTGACATATTTTTGACTCACCAAACTTGACCTGGTGGATTATAAAATTATCATTTAGCATTATGATGTGTATATGTGGAACTAGGATGGTGATCAAGACCAATGCTCTTACATAGATTATAAGCATGTGGACACCTGTTATATTCAAGGCATGTGATTTGATTTTGATAGCTTTGATAGCTCATGGCATTTGCAAAATGTTCTAGGGTTTTAGACATGATTGCCGATGTGTGTGGGTGATATTAGATGTGGTATTAGGTTATTGCAATATAGTCCACTTGGATGAATACGTTGGTGATGTAGATAGGTTTGACATATTTTTGACTCACCAAACTTGACCTGGTGGATTGTGAAATTTTTATTTAGCATTATGATGTGTATATGTGGAACTAGGATGGCGATCAAGACCAATGCTCTTAAATAGATTATAAGCATGTGGACACCTGTTATATTCAAGGCCTGTGATTTGATTTTGATATCTTTGATAGCTCATGGTATTTGCAAATTTTACTTTATTTGACATGCTTAGTCCATTTTGTTTTGGGACCCATATTGCTTTGATATGATTTCCTTGATTTGCGACTTGATATGATTTGAACATTTGATTTGAATTATTTTCTTTGTATGCTCTATGATTGTATTGGTCTTGATTTATGGGTGGAAGAGGTGGATGACAAGTGATGGTGAAAGTGGAAGTGGAAGTGGAAGGATTGTCGAGATTACTGACAACAAGTTTAGTGTAATGGCTACAAATGGTCCCTATCTCGATGCTCTCATTGGATAAGGTTTCCTTAGCAATCTTGCAAGTATCACTAACATCATTAGATTTTTGAGATAATTTTTTTCTAATAGTTCAACTATGTTTGATGTAGATTGGGAAAGGTTCTAGGATTCCTTGTTAAAAAAGTCCCAATCCTTTTCCGTGATAATCCATGCTTTGACATATCTTGTTCCCAACAGAATACTTGTCATTTTTGAAACATGATGATAACTCCTTAATATTTTGTTGAGAGTAGTCAGAATTTTCTATTGTCTCTTCTGTGAGTAAATTTGTCTTGATAAAGATAGTAGATCCTATTAAATTGGATTCATGTACTATCTCATCATATAGACTCGATGTATCTTGCTCATTGTATACACTTGTAGTTTCATGATCATTGTTTGTGATTATCATTCCTTGATCATCTAAATGCTTAATGGTATTGATTATGATTGATGTTTCTTTATGCTTGATATGAATAGGATCTTAACTACAACTATGCTCATTGGGATCCATTATGATATGATCCAAGTGATTTGTTTGATTGTCTATGTTGCCTTGGGGCCTAAGTGTGTCATCATAGGATTTGGATGTTGTAGTTGGATATTCAATAGGGCTAGCTAGATATGTGATTGGATTGCACTGAAATGGTGTTTCCAATAAGCAATCCTCCTGGCACGACAATGTTACCGCCCTCCGTCTTTGATATCAACTCGTATTCCAGGGAATGCTACCTTCAATACGGAGTCCGCCCACGCCAACACTGGGTAACAACTGAATTCGGAGGACACGTATGTAAAAATTAATCTACTATCGAATTTTGTCCAAAAATGTTACACTCAAGTTATATCTTTGTCAAATTTTAATTCCACGAAAGTCTGGTTTGCGATCGAGTTATGTTAATATAGCCTTGGTTATAACCAACGTGCAGGACATAAAAACGAGTGTTGAAAGATTTTGGAAGCAATATCATTTTCTCCAATGGGTTAAGAGATCCATGGAGCAGTGGAGGGTAAGCGAATCTTCTTTTCAGATTTGAGATTTCATGCCCATTAATCTTTGTATTATTTTTTATCTTGTTGCCAATTTAGTTAATTAGGGATGTTGTGTATGGAATTTCAGTGTGCTGGCAAATATTTCTGAAAGCATTGTAGCCATCCCCACCGAAGAAGGTAAGTTGGTTCAGAATGTTTTTTAGTTCATCATACGTATATAAGCAGAAATAATATAGTCTTATAATGATTTAATGTTATCAGCAACGCATTTTCAAGACGTTGGAGAACACAGTGCTAGTGACGGTCCAGTCTGGCTCAAAGCTCAACGACGAAAAGAGATAATGATCATCCAAAAATGGGTTAATGATTATAAAAACTAATTCGAATTGAATTGTTTATCCATTGGACAATGTCTTCTCAATTTAATAAGATCATTTTGAAAGTGATTATCGGAGCTCTATTAGAAGAATGGAATTTTAGATTGTAATTGTTGTTGCATTGTGTATGAGTTCATTATGTAAAGCAACACAATATAGACATTCAAAGAGGGTTTATTCACTTTAGTTTTGTTGATAGATATTTTGTTCTTCCTAATAATATGTGAGTGTATAATGAAGTATTAACAATAGAGAAAATAGTTAAATATATCACTATTGATTGTATAAAGTATTAGATAATAGAGTCTCCATAGTCAAATATATTTCTAGGTATTAAAGGTATAGAGGGTAATTATATTAATATTCTTTTTTAGGTATTGGGCATAACAGTGTGGAATGGATTGGGTGGTTTTGTCTAAGGGATACAATAATTAAATTAATAAGAAAAAATAATGAATTTTGATGGTATGGATAGTGGAAGTGGAAGGATTGTTGGTAGTAGGCTTGTTGTAGGGGCTATGAATGGTCCCTATCTTGATTATTTTATTTGATAAAGTTGCCTATGTGATTGTTGAATTATCACCAACACCATTAGGGTTATTGTTGAAAGACTTATAGTATATGCCTTGACCTTGATTAATGTAGACTGGGATATGCTCTAGGATGCCTTGCTCATGAAGGCCCAATCCTTTTCTTTGATAGTTCATTCTATTACATATCTTGTTTGTGATAGAATACTTATTTTCATATCAGGATGCTAGCCCATTGGTGTTTTACTAAGAACTATTATAACTTGCTACCATCCCATCTGTGACAAACCCTGACTGGATGAAGGTGGATCGTCCTAGTGTACACTTGTCATGATGTACACTTGTCATGCCTTGATCATTGTTTGTGCTTGTTGTGTCTTGATCATTTAAATTATGCTCAATGTTATCCATTGTGAATTGCTTGTCCTCATGCTTGATGTGATTAAGATCTTGATTGTCACTATGCTCATTAATATTAAGTGTAATATGATCATTGTCATTTACTTGATTGTCAATGTGTTCATGGGGACCAACTATCTCATCATGGGAATTGGATATTGTTTGATGATGAATAGGATTAATATGGATTTCCCGATCATAGATAATATCTTGATCATAGAGAGGATTAACATGGATAGTTTGATATTCAATATGGGTAGGATGAGTTGAGATGCTTCTAATCTTGATTTGGGTAAGGACACAGTTGAGCATGCTTTATATTTTATTCTTAACTGACTCTAATAGTTTCGATAATAGTATAGGTGGTTCTTGGATGATCTGAGAAGGGGTCAATCCCAGAACACACAATAACACAAATTGCACACAGAAAATAGGAATGTTCTTTTATTGATTTGGATAATAGATTACATTATAGAAACTAAAGTCAAATAAGAGTCCAATGAATGCTCAACAGGCTGCAACACACTACAACTTCCTTTCTCTAGATTTAGGAACTTTTTGCCTTTTGTAGCTTCAAATCAAATAGGGTTTCTATTTTCCCTCCTTTTCTTGACTCTCCACTTTCCCCATTTTCTCTACTACCCAAAGGATTCCCAAAATTGGTCGTAAATAGCCCTTTTTTGGTGCCTTCCAGCAAAATTTTCAAAATTTGTAGCTCCCTCCAAAAATAGCTCAACTTTCAAGAGCCATAACTTTTGATCTAAGCATCTGATTAATAAATTGTTTGATGTGTTTGAAAGCTCATGAAGTGCTCTATGGGGTCTGTAAGTGCCTCATATTTGTCTTTGAAACTTTTTTAGGGGTTTTTAAAGAAACATAAACTTTAATATCTTTTAGCACACAAGTGATCTTTGGCCAATTCTTTTACCAAAGGTCATAGTTTTCAATTCCAAAGCCTCAAGCAAATTTCTGCTTCCATACGTGCTCAAATACAAATGTTCTAAAAATAGCAGTTGGCTATTTTTAGCAGGTTAGAAAAACTAAATGTTCTACATCATTAATCAAGCAATTAGGTATCCAAAAATATAAAATTTGAAAAGAACATAAAACAAAATCATCATTTCTTGTTGGTTGATGCAAGATTGCCCTTAAACCACTAGATGCTCTTGCATCAGACACCCAAGGTAATGTGAGAAGTGAAATTGTCACATTTCAGGTGTTTGAGGAAAACCCAAATGGTCAACCTCTACCTTAGACAACTAGTAAGAATCTTTGATAGACCTTCCTTTCCACTTCACCATATATTCTTCATATTGCCTATTTTGAGTACTTCTTCTCACATGGCTATCTAAGATCTATTATATCTCCTCCTTTATAGTAGATGCCATGATACTCCACTATTCTTCTATTGGTCCATCCTTTGTGCCACCTCCAAGATATTCTGTTAAATCAGCAATGTTAAACATGGGGGAGATATTGATTCCACTTGGTAGCTCTACCTCATATACATTTCCTGATCATGCTTTTTCAAGATCCTGTATGGTCCAAATTTCTTCATTTTCAACTTATTATATGTCCCCATTGGGAATCTTTCTTTCCTTAGGTGAACCATGACTTCATCCCCAACCTGGAGCTCCTTAACTTTTCTCTTTTGATCTGCCTTAGCCTTGTACTATGAATTCATCTTATTGATATGCTTTCTTACCTCCTCATGCAAGTTCTTTAGGTGCTCTGTAAAGTCTTTAGTCTCAACACTACTTTTCTCTCCTCTATCCATCTTCCTCAACTCATAAGAATTTGTTGGACATCTACCACATACAATCTAGAATGGAGATTTACCAATACTTATGTTGACAGAATTGTTGTATGCAAACTTCATGTGTGGTAACATCAAATCACATCCCTTGGCCTTAACTCCTACCAAGCATCTCACCAAGTTACCTAAACCCCTATTCACCACCTCTATCTATCCATCATTCTACAGATAATATACAAAACTAAGCTTCAAATCATTCTTCAACTTCTTCCATAAAGTCCTCTAGAAATACCCAACAAACTTGGTATCTCAATCTCAAACTATGCTTTTTGGTAGACCATTTAGTCTTATCACCTCTCTAAAAAATATTTCTGAAACATGAACATCATCACTAGTCTTATGAAATGGAATGAAGTGTGGTATCTTTGAAAACCTATCGACCACCACAAATATAGATTCATGCCCTCTTTGCATTCTCAACAAACCAAGAATAAAATCCATGTTGATGTCTAGGGATGCTGTGAATGGAAGTTCAGTGTGCTGGCAAATATTTTTGAAAGCATTGTAGCCATTCCCACTGAAGAGGGTAAGTTGGTTTAGACTGTTTTTTAGTTCAGCATACATAAATAAGTAGAAATAATATAGTCTTATAATGATTTAATGTTTTTTTTTCAAAAGTGGCAAGCCACTATAAAATATATTAATAATAAATAAAAGTTACAAAAACCTAGTTTGAGAGCATACCGATAGGAAAGAATCAGGAAGAAAACTTCCAGTTATAGCTCATAAATATACAAAATTCTTACAAAAACATCGCAAAAAAGGAACCATATCAAGGATATATAGTTATCAAAGTTGAAAGAGACTGCACTATACAAAAAGACTCAAGAGACCACAATCTCCCCACTGATACCCAAATTACTCCCTCCACCTTTGGTTGATAATAACAAAAAAGATTGTAAACCATTCAATACCACTAGCTCAACAAAAACCAGCTCCCACGTATGCAAACTACCAAGCAGATAAACCATCACAACCCAAGGCCAAAAGCCAACTAACGACGTTCTGATCAGAAGACAAAATGCCCTTATATTACCGGCTTACAAGGATAGCTAATAGAGTATAAGCTATATAAAACAACTAGAGAGAAACAAGATTAACCAACCACTGCATCATTCAGATCTTGCACAAGGTAGTTTCCACCATCTGTATCTGGTTCAACAAGAGACCTAGGAGGGGGAGAAATCTGAGGTTGAAATTGTAATAGGAATAGCAAAGCATGATACTTCTCCTCCACCCCATTCACCAATGCTTCCCCCACTTCAGAATTATGGGCATGCACGGAAATGTTTAAAAGATCTTCATTATCATGGTGAATGGCCGAACCAAAGGCATTAAAGATATAGTTATAAGCAGGAGAATGGAGGATTTGACACTTAGTAAACAAGCCACCAATTAATGAAGCAGACTTGAAGAGATCATAATTTTGGAAAGCTTCAACCAACAAATCCTCTGTGAAAAGGAAATGATGCACATATTTGGAAAGCAATTGTCTTATCAAGATGGGGTCCTAAACCAAATCCATCGCATTGGAAGAAAACACTAAAACAATCTGGGATGGGTATAAAGACCTCGCACAACCATCCAAGAATACTTTCCCAGTCACCTCTCAAATAGCTTCCTTAATATCATTATTTTCAATAGCGAAAATAGTAGATAAACCATCTGAATCAACTTTCCCAAAAAAGGTCATCTCCCATTTTTGGATAGGGAAAGATAACCTTCGATTCAACTGGATTACCATCATACACACCTTAATGAAAGAAACGGAGAACTTGCCCAAAATAAATAGACAAGGAAAGTCGAGCAATGATAACTTGCCATCAGATCCATAATGAAATTGTGATGTCATCCCACAGAAAAATAATGTGAACTAAGAGGAAGTACAGAAGGAATGAAATTAGTGCAGATTTTCTTGCCAAAAGGAGATTTTCCAAATGAAAACACCATTAATACTAGCTAGAAACACATGAATAACCTGCAGCCACCACAAAAAGTTAGATAAAAAACCATGGGGCAATTAAGCCACACATGTGAGTGAATCATTCACAAGAATATCTTGGATAGTGGGGAAATCTCCAATTTTTCCACTACTCAAATCTAGTAGTGCCTCCTCCATTTCAAACCCGAAATTAGCCAATGCATCAGCCAACTTGTTCCCTTCTCTATAACAATGAGAAAGGGTAAAATTTTCAAAAGTTTGAATTAAATCCAATGCTTCTTGAAGCAAATATTGAAGACACCAATTTGTAATAGAATTCTTTTTCAAGGCATTCATGATGACCAAGGAGTCCCCTTCAATATGGAGGCAAGCAATATTAAGTTTTCTAGCTAGCTTTAAACCTTCCACTAAAGCCATTATTTCTGCTTGATTATTAGTTGAATCCAGAATTCTGGAAGAGAAAGCCCTAATAAAGTCTCTTTTTACATCTCTTAAAACACCTATCGAAGCAGGTCCTGGGTTACCTCACGAGGCACCATCAAAATTAAGTTTCACAAACCCAAAGGTATGAGATTTCCACTTAATAGAATTTCTGTCAACTTTTAAGATTGAAGAACTCCCAAGGTCTGGCAAAGGTCACAAAGCCCTCAAATCTTTAAGAATCTTTTCATCCCAAGAAGTAAAAGAAAGATTAGATGAACCTTTTCTCTAGAGATTACTCATGACAACTTTAGAAATAGACTTCTCTATGACTGAAATAATACCAACAAAATCTTTAAATTCTCTTTTAAAAATCCTTCTATTCCTTTCAAGCCAAATACTCCACACAAAAATTGAAGGAGAAGCTATCCAAATAGAAGAAAAAGTGGAGTCTTTGTAAAGAATTGGCTAGCTAATAAATAAATCCAAAATAGAATTAGGCAGTGGAGAAGACCAATTGAGTTTTGAGAAAAGCCAATACCAACAATCTGAAGCAAAAGAGCAGAGAACAAAAAGATGAGCAGGATCCTCCTCCACTTTGCCACAAAAAACACACTTAAAAGGCTCTGCCAACCCAAGCTTACATAATCTCTGACTAGTCAAAATTTTCTTCTTAAGAGCTAACCAAGCAAAGGCACCAGCTTTTGGGAAGCAAGCTACATTCCAACAAAGTAAGAAATGCCAATCCAACTTCAAAGGATTTTGTTTGAATAACAAAGATCTGTAACCATCCTGAACAAAATAGGAACCATTATTAGCAAAAGTCCAAACCAAAACATCCTCTTTTTGAGAATAACATATCCTTCTCTTCTGAAGTAGACTAAGAAGTAAGCCTTTCTGAACCTGGGGAAAATCACAGCCAGAAAAATCTCTCCATAAGACTGAAATAAAAGAACCATCCCTTAGAACTATTATGTAGTCTTTTACTTTACTACCCCAATTAATATTAATGTTATGCAAGAATGCATTGTCAAGATGTTGGAGATCCAAGTGCTAGTGGCGATCTAGCCTGGCTCAAAGACCAACGATGAAAAGATATAATGATCTCCAAAAATGGATTAATGATTATAAAAGCTAATTTGAATTGTTTATCCATTGGACAATGTCTTATCAATTTAATAATATCATTTTGAAGTGATTATCAGAGCTCTATTAGAAGAATGAAGTGCCCAATATAATCATCCATTCAAAATTAATATCCTTCAACTAGATTCTAATTCTTGTTAGATCCTAAAAAATATAATGGTATGTTAGATTGTAATTATTGTTGTATCATGTATGAGTTCATATGTAAAGCAGCACAATGTAGAAATTTAAAGAGTTGAATTCATTTACAATATAGGTAAGAATTGTGTAGAATGATTATTTTGGGAGGGTTTATTCACTTTAGTTTTGTTGATAGATATTTTTGTCCTTGGTAATATGTGAGTGTATAATGAATTTGATAATAGAGAAAACAAAGAAATTGAGAATCTATGAGATGACTGAACAAGAAACAAAAGATTGCAAATCAAATACAAAGCATATAGATTGTATACAAGTCAATGCCAATAAATTAGCCATTAGGTAGAAGTATTAATATGGATTTCCTAATCATAGATAATATCTTGATCATAGAGAGGATTAACATGGATAGTTTGATATTCAATATGGGTAGGATGAGTTGAGATGCTTCTAATATTGATTTGGGTAAGGACACAATTAAGCATGCTTTATATTTTATTCTTGACTGACTCTAATAGTTTCGATAATAGTCTAGGTGGTTCTTGGATGATCTGATAAGGGGTCAATCCCAGAACACACAATAACACAAATTGCACACAGAAAATAGGAATGTTCTTTTATTCATTTGGATAACAAATTACATTATAGAAACAAAAGTCAAATAAGAGTCTGATGAATGCTCAATAGACTGCAACACACTACAACTTCCTTTCTCTAGATTTAGGAACCTTTTGCCTTTTGTAGCTTCAAATCAGAAAGGGTTTCTATTTTCCTTTCTTTTCTTGACTCTCCACTTTCACCATTTTCTCTACTACCCAAATTCCCAAAATCGGTCGTAAAGAGCCCTTTTTTGGTGCCTTCCAGCAAAAATTTCAAAATTTGTAACTCCCTCCAAAAATAGCTCAACTTTCAAGAGCCATAACTTTTGATCTAAGCATCTGATTGACAAATTGTTTGATGTGTTCAAAAGCTCATGAAGTGCTATATGGGTCCCTAAGTGCCTCATATTTGACTTTGAAACTTTTTAATGGGTTTTTAAAGAAACATAAACTTTAATATCTTTTAGCACACAAGTGATCTTTGGCCATTTCCTTCACCAAAGGTCATATTTTCAATTCCAAAGCCTCGAGCAAATTTTTGTTTCCATATGTGCTCAAATACAAATGTTCTAAAAATAGCAGTTGGCTATTTTTAGCAGGTTAGAAAAACTAAAGGTTCTACATCATTAATCAAGCAATTGGGTATCCAAAAATATAAAATTTGAAAAGAACATAAAACAAAATCATCATTTCTTGTTGGTTGATGCAAGATTGCCCTTAAACCGCTAGATGCTCTTGCATCAGACACCCAGGGTAATTTGAGAAGTGAAATTATCACATTTCAGGTGTTTAAGGAAAATCCAAATGGTCAACATCTACCTAATGTAGAGGACCTATAACAATTTGAGGATCTCTCAGTTTGACAAGACTTTCCAAACATTCAAGAACCTAACTCATGGATCAACATGAAAAAGTGGGAACAATAGTTAGTTTCTTTAAAACCATCATGTAAAGGCTTGTTTGGCATTCCATAGGACCCATCCAAACTATTGGCCAAGGCTTGACAAGCTTGGGCTTGGTACTTCCTTCATTAAGTCACTAGACTCCTTGTAGCCCTCCAAATGGGAACAGTCAGCAATAACTTCTACTAGTGTCCTGCAAACTTAAATCTTAGATAATCCTAAGATACCCTTTTTGATACCCTATAACATATCACAAACTTGGGGTACTTTGTTTTGGACAATATACCCTAACCTATAACTGTCCTCTAATAGCCCTTGGCCAATTAGGCCTGTTTTGTAAAGAAACTACCCTTTTCTTGCCTCACAGAACTTCCTGCACTAGTTAGACACTTCAAACTCATGCCCAAACCAAGGGTTTTTCAGGTTTTGAGGCCCCATCATCGACTGCAACAGATTTGGTTTATATTGTTCCTTTCTACATACTCCTAGCACATGGTTTTGCTAGGTTTCTCAAACAAACTTTACAAAATCCAATTCACTGCCCAAAATTCTTGCATAACATGAAAGAACAAATAGCATTGAAGCCATTCTACTGATCTAGAAGGTTTAGAATCAGTGGAATGGTGAGGAAACCATAAATTTCTATCAAAAACCCTAGATGAGGGTTTATCAAACCAAATTCAAGAAATTATAGATATCTACCCTCTACAAATGTTTTAAAAGCCCAAATAAATTGCAAAGTATTCTAGACTCACCCTACTTTCAAGCCACCATCATGGTCTTCTATGACTCCTTCGTACAAAAGTAGAGTACGTACAAGAACAGCGAAAAATACATAATACAAAGACAGGAAACTGTTGTTACTTGTTGATTTCTTGACCAATGCACTTCTTCTTCTACAATGGACATCTGCAGGACTTTATGAATCCTGCATCGATGGTTTGGAATAGTTGGAGGGGCAGTTGGAATCGATGGGAGACTGGTAAACTGTCCACAACCACCGAACTGCCCCTATTTTTGTTAATTTCTGCAACTAATTACAATATTTGTCATATGCATCGTGGTCTTACATGACAAACAAGGCTCTTAAACATGCTTATAAGATAAATGGGCCTTTGACAAGGCATGACACTCCTTGAAACATGCCAAAAAGGCTTACAATGTATGATTGCCCCATAACAATGCATGATGCTTATGACTGTCCCATCCACAAACATGACATTATTGGACATGATCCTTATTACAAATCATAGAAATGGTCCTCAAGACCTTATTACAACATGATCAACCATGAAACAAAACAAAACAACCATGGATCTTCATGATCCTCTTGGTGCTCCTGTACCATACTCCCGGGGGTGGAAGAGAACTCAAGTCCCTTGAGGAACTAGATCAGCAACAGTGCTTCCATGGTTCAAAATGTCTTCTTCAGTCATCCAAGTGGCATCCTCAGTAGGTAGGCCACTCCATTTGACAAGGTACTGCTTGTAGATCTTCTTCCTAGTCTTCTTCAAGACTTTGGTGTCTAAGATGCATTCCAATTGCAAGGGTTGATTAGGTGGAAGACCCTTGACCCATTCCTCATCTCCTATTGTTGTCACATCTGCCTCTAAATCTGCAGCATTACCACCTCTGAAAGGGAAAAAATATGAGACATAGGAGATATGGCCAAGCCTTGAGGAAGCTCGATCTCATAGGCATTGGGCCCAAACTTATGTACAATCCGGCAAGGGCCTATCTTCTTCATGAGGAGTTTGGTTGGCTACCCCTTTGGAAGTATTTCCTTCTTCAAATGTGCCATGACCAAATCCCCAACCTTGTATTGTACATCTCTCCTTCTCTCATTGGCTTTCTCCTTGTATTTCTCATTATTCTTTTGAAGAGTTTCTCTTACATTATGGATGTCCTTCATGGCTAATGCAAAGTCTTCACCTTGAGCACTCTTCCTCTCCAATCCATGTGGATCTCTCAATTCAAGAATGCCTCTTGGGTGAATCCCATAGACAACCTCAAATGGACTCCTTCCTGTGCTTCTATTGGTGGAGTCATTGTAAGCAAATTCAGCTTGAGGGATGATCATATCTCATGCCTCTCCATGCTACTTGTAAGACATCTAAGAAGATTTCCCAAGGACCTATTCACTACCTCAGTTTGGCCATTAGTCTGAGGGTGATAGGCTAAAGTGAAGGACAATTGAATGCCCAACTTCTTCCACAAAGTACACCAAAAGTGGCCCACAAACTTTGGATCCCTGTCAATCACAATGTTAAGAGGCAAACCATGGATTCTAACAATTTCTTTGAAGAACAAACCAGCAATGTGTGAAGCATCATTAGTGCATTTATATGGCAAGAAATGAGTCATCTTACTGAATCAATCCACCACAACAAATATGCTATCAAAACCTCTTTGAGTCCTAGGAAGACCCAAGAGAAAATCCATACTAATACTCACCCATGGCCTATGAGGAATAGGAAGTGGCTAATATAGACCAGCATTAGATGATGTTCCCTTTGCTCTTTGACAAATACTACAACCCTCAATAAATTTTCTAATGTCTGATTGCATTTTAGGCCAAAAATAATACCTTTCTACCTGATCCAATGTTTTGTCCAGCCCAAAGTGACCTCCTAGTCCACCACAATGCTTTTCCTTTATGATGTTCTCCCTCAAGGAACACCTAGGAACACATAATTGGCTGCCTTTGAACAAAAACCCTTGCTATAACAAAAACTTAGAAAAATTAGAATGATATGCATCCAAAAATTGAAAGCAAACTTCATATATCTCCTTGAAATCTTCATCATCTTTGTACATATGTTTGAGAGCATCAATCCCCACACTTTGTAACTGAATTTCTTGCACCATACACCTTTCTACTCAATGCATATGCCACTTTATTGGCCTGCCCCTTCTTGTGTTTGACAGAAAAGGTGTATGCTTGGAGTTGTCCAACCCATTTCATATGCCTGTGACTGAGTTTCTCCTATGAATCCAAAAAACTAAGTGCATGGTTTTTAGTATAAACAAAAAAACTCCTTAGGTAACAGATAGTGCCTCCATTTTTTCAAAGCTTGCACCATTGCATACAACTCCAAGTCATAAGTAGAATATTTTTTTTTGGCATCATTCAATTTTTCACTAAAGAAAGCAAATAGCCTACCTTCTTGACTCAAGATAGCCCCTATAGCAAGGTTACTAGCATCACATTCCACCACAAACAACTTATTAAAATTAGGAAAAACAAGAATGTGTTGTTGTGCTACCTTTTGTTTTAGAATTTCAAAAGAATCATTGGATGCCTTTGTCCAAGAAAACTTACATTTCTGCCCCCCTTTAATGGTATCCAAAATAGGTGCACAAATATGACTAATACCCCTTATAAACTTCCTATAGAATGTTGCCAAACCATGAAAACTTTTTACGTCACCTATTGTTTTAGGAGTTGGCCATGACAAAATAGCCTCTACCTTTGTTGGATCCATCTTCAAATTGCTTTGGGAGATGACAAAACCAAGATAGGTGAGTTCTTCCTTCATAAAGACACTCTTCTCCATGTTGATCATCAATTGCTCATCGTGCAACTTCTTCAAAACCTTATCCAAGTGATGCAAATGTTCTTCCTTGGCCCTACTAAAAATAAGAATGTCGTCAAGGTACACCACAACAAATTTGCCAATGAAATCCTTCAACACTTCATTCATAAGGCGCATAAAAGTACTTGGAGCATTGGATAGGCCAAATGGCATCACCAAACACTCATAAAGACCCTCATTTGTTTTGAATGTTGTCTTCCATTCATCCCCTTGCTTTATCCTAATTTGATGATACCCACTCTTAAGATCAATCTTGGAAAAATATCTAGCCCCTCCCAAATAGTCCATTAGGTCCTCAATCCTTGGCATAGGGAACCTATATCTTATGGTGATCTTGTTAATAGCCCTAGAATCTGTACATAGTCTCCATTTACCATCTTTTTTGGGGGCTAGGACTGTTGAGACAACACATGGGCTAAGACTCTTTCTCACCAAACCCTTATCCAATAATTATTGCACTTGCTTGGCAATCTCTTCATTTTGAGAAGGTGTCATCTAGTAGGTTGCTTTGTTTGGCAAAGTAGACCCTGGTATGAAGTCAATTTGATGGCTTATGTCCCTAATAGGTGGCAATTCATTAGGCATATTGTTGATCATGATGTTAGTCATAAACAAACATAGAATAAAAGTACACATTAACCTTTATTCATCTTGAAAGATACGATGAATTCAGAGAATTCATGATTCCAAGTCTCTGGTGATTAGGTCTTAATCTTCTGATGTTACTCAGACGTTGATGTGTGTTGCTGTTTCCATTTTGGGGCCTTACGTAAATCTCATCAGTAAGATAATGTTTCCTGTAATGATGCTGCACATAAAGTTATTCTACACAAGATATGCTTCAAATAATGCATCTATATTTAAATCTTTGCATGATATTTGCCGTTTTGACATGCTTTAACTTCAAATATGCTGAATATGTTCAGTTATCTATGGGATGTCTGCATATTTGTATTATTTGCTTAAGATTGTCAACTATTTGCAATTATGATGATGAAATGCTCTGAAATTGAAAGAAATTGAAAGAAATACTTCAAATTAATGTTGAACCTTCAGTTATTGAACCACATATACATTAGATACAGTCATGAAGAGAAGAAATCAAACCATATGTTCACCAAGTCATTCCACAGCTAGATACAGTCGATGGTAACTTCAAAGGAAAAGCATGGAAACAACACATGCAAACTGATATGCACTCCAAGGGACGCAGCAAATCAAAGCATATATCAAGGATTCATACATTGATTACTCAAGATTTATGATGGATTGTAATTGAAACAGTCTTCTTCTTCATTAGGTATGCAAGAACATATATGTATACAACAACTTTGAAATGAGCCCTAAATATTTTAGCAAATAGATTTCAATTAAGTTTTGAATGTTTTAAAATGAGGCATCCCTACACCTTTTATAGAACAAAGTGAGGGAGCGGTTACAATTGATCTATGATCCAGATTTATCTATTAAGATCTATCGTTCACATTTCCTTGACCAAGTCAACTCTTTTCATGTGGCACAGGTTGCTAGCTGGCAACCATCTAGGTAACTCACATTTTCCTAAGTACCTGATGCATGTGTTCTCTTTTATGGTGCATCTTCATCAGGTTCTTTGTCATCATCCCCATTATCATGATCATCACTTTCATCAGTTTCAATATCCTCCTGATGACTATCTCTTTGTATATGGATCTGCATGGATATCCGGATACTTTCATATGCTTGCACTATCTTCTCTATCTCCCTGCCATCTTGAGTTCTTGCTTTGATGATGGCGTGCCTGTGTATTTGATATTTGCCTCGGAGGTTCTCTAACTTACTTCTCTTGCTGCTAGATGTCTCGTTATAATTCTCCACCTTGACCTTGATCCTCATGATCTCATCCATAGTTTCCTCTGTCAGATGGTTTAGAGGATCATCAGCTGCCTACTGGAAATTGCTATGTAGAGCTTTAATGGCAAACTCCTCATCTTGATTTTCTATCTTGCCTTCTACCTTTCCTTCTAATGCTTCCAAAATTTCAGCCTCAAACAGCATCATATCATGTAGCTTCATGCTGATATCTCTTAGTTTACTGTTGCATCTTTTAAGCACATCACATTCAAACCTGATGTCTTTGTACCATATGTCTATTAATAGTGCATTAGTGCTATTTAATACCTGCTTACTTATGAGAACTTGAGGATTAATCCTCTTTATTTCCTCCAAGGTAGTCAAAGCTTTCTCCAACTGAAAGGACCTTTTCCCAATCTCCATCTATAATTTATCAACTTTTTTCCTAGAGATACCTAAAGAATTCCACCTCTTCAAAGAGGCTTTTACTACTTCCTCTGCTTCATCAAATGTGGATAACATCCACTTTCTCATTATGGATGACTCATGCTTCATGAGATCCAATTTATTTACCTCATCTTGAGAAATAGCAGTCAATGAGACTGCATGATCACTTGATGTATCCTCAGGGTTAATTAACCCCTTTATGTAAGTATGTAACTGAGCAATGTGCTCCTTGTGCTATTTATTTTTCTCCTTTTCTCTTTTTACCCTCTAGGTTAATGAATCAATTATATCTTTTCCTTCCTGACCCTCCTGGTCTTCATTAGCAAACCCTAGATCAACTGTACTAATCTGGAATTCTTCTAGGGTGATCTTACCTTTCTCTTTATCCACGGTAGGGAGCGCTACCTGTGCAGTCCTCCTGCCCGTAACAGGATCTCTTCTTATTGCAGAAGTTATTCTAGCCTTCCTCTTAGGCTTTATTAAGGTTTCTGAAAACAATGTAGATACATCAAATTCTTGTGCCTCCATACCTGATTCTGCACCAATTTCTTTCTCGAGCCACTGAGGAATTTGACCCTTTGACTGTTGGTCTCCATCATCATCATGATGATCACCCTGATCTCCGATGTCCACCATCATGTTCGATGGGGAGGGTGATTTTCTTATCTCTTCCTCATGATGCTTCTCATGAAGGTGATCTTTGGGTATATCCTCCTGTTGAGGAATTTCTTTTTCTGGAGGGTGATCCTGCTGATCATCTACACGTTTATCATGATCCTGATCTTTTACTTCCTCCATGGGTATCTCATCCACTTTAGCATTTTCCTTTTCCTAAGATATGTTAGTATCTGTGGATGTTATTTTATATATCTTAGGCTCGTCCACCTGATCTGCAGCTATAATCATCTCTGAACCTATGTTAATTACCTCTTGAGCCTTGTGGTCATCAGGACCTGATATTTCTTTATCTTCTTTGTCCTTTGGTGGGACTTCTACTGCTTTGGGCTCAGCTGATGCATCCTGCTGTAGCTGACTCACACCTGGAGCTTTGCTCTCCACTTCTTTCTATTTGAGTTCTTCAATATTCTCCGCTTTCTCAGGTGCGCCTGCTGTATCCTTAGGATTTACATCCTCTACATATGTCAAATCTATAACTGCAGGACTTGTCACCTGATCAACTAAGGCATCCAGCCCCATTTGATGTGCAATATTTTTCGAGCTCTTTTCCTTTCTGATTCTATTTGCTTCATCTCCCCTAATACTGCCAGGACTGATGAGGTCCCTTGTGGAGTTACCCAGGTGCCAGCAGCAAGGGTTTCCATTCTTTGTGAAACTACATCCTTCACCACCTCATCATCAGATAGGTCAACTATCTCATCTAATGAGACTAGACCACTTTGAACTGCCTTAGAGGCTTCTTTCATTTGTTCTTCTGCTTGTTCAGTTTTAAACTTTACAATGGTGTGAACTGGAACGTTATGCTGCAATTCCCTATTGAGTACTTCTCCACCTGCCCCTTTTAGCATTATAGGGGTTTATTTTATTTCACCTCTCATTGAAGTTCTTGGTTTCTTAGGTGTAGTTGCTATCACCTGAGGTGCTTTTCTTTTTCTAGTGAGGGGTTCAACATTCTCTTCTTCCTTTTCCAGCTCCTCATCAAGAGGAATGTCCTCTTCTATTTGCTTATGTGAGGCTTGACCCTCCTCATATGTTTCAGTAGGCTGTGTAGGTGGCCTCTGGATCTTTTTAGTTTTTTGCTTATCCATTGGAGGCGGTGCTGATGATACTAATGCCCGTCTTGACGCTAATGCATCTTCAGTTGGCATTATCACTCTTTCAATTATGACCCCTTTTGGTTCAGCATCAATTTTCTTACCTCTTGGAGGTCTCTTGCTTTTCTCAGGAGGTGGTGCTCTCTCTCCTTTAGACTTCCTCTTCTCATTCAAGAAATCATCATATTCATCTTCAGAAATCTCCTGTCTTTTCTTCTTATTGTCCACCATGATGGAAACACCTCTTTTCTTCAATGTATTTATCTGGTCATTGACCCATGCTTGGGTCATCTGGAATGTCCTGCTTGTAAATGGATCTAAGGAAATGTCTTCCTGCATGGTAAGATACGGTGCTGAGATGGTATCATTGTATACCTTTTTCTCCTCATATTCATCAGCCATTATCTTTCCATCATCTTCCTTCAATTGTGCCGGGATGGAAATGCAATCAAAAGTCTTGATCTGGTTGAGTGTAAGCCTTTGATATCTTCTTCTTCTGGCTTCAGCTTCATCTTCACAATCTGCCCAGAAGTCTTCAAGATGTCTTTGATGGATGGGCATCCCCATGATCCTCTACATCCTCCCATATGGATCATATGATCTTGTCAATGGAAATGGCTGGAAATTCATCATAGTTAGACCAGCTATGGCCTTCTTAATATTCTCAGAATCTGGGCACATATACCAGCCCATTGTAATTGGAAACAATACTGGTGGAAGTTTGTTGTTAGCTTTGTAAGCATTCAGTATTGTGAAAATTTGTCTTAAAAATTCCATTAAGACAACTACATCTGTAGGGTATCTTGGGAGCATGAGAGGCTCTTCTTCAAAGCCCTCAATTATGATGTAAGAGAAAGTTGCAAATTGAATAAACCAGGCTCCATGCCTATATATGACCTCCTGAGCTTCCATGCTCAGTCTTTTAGTTCTGTCCTCCTCCATTATTCTTACCAGATGCATAGAGAATGCATCATTCACTAGTTTGTAATCTTGGAGGTAATTTGCTCTTTGCAGTTGGGGATGATGATCCCATATATGTGCATCATTTGTTGTGCCACCAATTCTCCCAACTGTAGTCAATGCATCAAATATACCCTTGTAGGCACATGAATAAACTATGTATGAGGTCATGTAGAAGGAACAATCTGGACCTCCTAGGTTCATCAGCTGCTCATCTAGAGCATCACTTATTATCTTAGCCCACATTGGCTTGTTATCTGTGTAAAGGCACATCAGGATGACTGCATACATCCAATCCTTAAAACTTCCAGCATCAGGCTGGCCTGTCACTCTATTGAGTAGGGCTATCATGTACTGGTATTCATCGTCAAAGTCAAATTTATATAAGTGTACTGGAAGTTTAGCTGCTGTAGGATAAGGACTATTATTCGCCCTCCATTGGTACATTTTCTTCCTAGCAGTCTTCTTGTTATTCTCATATTCTACTTCCGATTTCTTCAAATCTATGTTGGCAACCTTCTTGCCCAATGGCAAACTGAATCTTGCAGCAAGACCTTTGATAGACAGATTGGCATATACTCTACCATTCTTCTCTACCTTCCTTGTTTGTGGGTTATAGTTTCTTACACATTCAATGACCAACTCAGGAGTTTCCATGGAATAAGGAAAACCAACTGCATTCCACATTCCAGATACAAAGACTGCATCCAGCAAGGTGTTGTTACTCTTTTCATTGCTCATTTTAGCTGACCATGCAGCCAGATCTATATTTCCTTGGTGCGTATCAGTGATGGCACCATATTTAAACTGGACACCCTCGGGTTGAGCAAACATGGGCTTTAGAAATTCTACCTCTGACTTAGCCAACCGCTTATCCACCATGGATGCCTGCAATTAACAAAACTAGTCTTACAATTGATATCTTACAAGCATGCCTATACGTCATATCTACATTATTCATCATGCATATTATACTCTTTCAATATCTCGTTTATCCCGATATGCATAATTTAGAACTTCAAACTAGAAAACACCATGATACCTGGATATGCAGAACACGACAACAAGAGGGTTTCAATTACTTACTTGATGTGTTTATCCTCTTAATTATGCTAATAACTGTGTGAAAGGAATTCAAATACCCGCAATGCTCATGTATCTCGTTCTGGTACAAGCTATATGCATCCGCAGGTAATCTTATGAGGGTTCGAAAGCTATGCTCTGTAAAAACTTGTTTTATCGTAAGATAAGTGTAAAAATGACCATGAATTCACCTTTTAATCTTGTTTCTAGAGTAAATTAGGGAAAATTAGGGCAAATTAATTGAAATAGCTAATTTTCTGTATGAAACTTCCGGATCTTGCCAAGTGTATATATCAGGTTCATAATCGGCAGGAACCACCTACCACATCTGCGTGCATTTAATGTTATGGCGGCAAGGCGCGGGGTGATCTTTGTAGGATAGGATGATATTCAAATATCAGGTGATGTTCAAATATGATCCCTTGAACTAAAATGACCTCCTGTCGAAATATCAAGATGACATTATCACGATAATGACTTAGTTCATGTTGTGGCCCTATGATGTCATCATCATGTTATGTAGGAAGGGTCATTTTTGGAAATATACCTCCGTGAGGTAAAAAGGATGGTGATGTCATCATCATGTTTATTTCTTTGTTTACCGGGTTTGGATGACGTCATCAGGATATTAGTTCGGGGTGATCTTTGCAGGATAGGACGATATTCAAATATCGGGGTGATATTCAAATATCGGGTGATATTTAGGAATATGATCCTCGCAAAATATATGATGTTGTTTGTCAGGTAGATATCGCTATCACATAAAGTTGACATCCGGATGTTTGGAGCAAATGATTTTATCAGGTGATAATATTAGATCGGGGTGATCTTTTATAAGATGACTGATATTAAGAAATATGATCCTCCCCTTGGAATATCAGGTTTGACCAGATCTTTGACTCATCATAACTTTTGTTCCCTAAGAAATATCAGGGTGATCCAAAAGGCAAACCTGCATGAAATTCTGTACCTTTTCCAACCATGAGGTTATTGTCATGAAATATTAACTTTGAAAAATTGGCCTCATCATGATGACTTACCCAGTCCCTTTTTATGCAGGATCATCTGTATTGTCTTACTTTTACCAGATTGCCAGAAAGCAAAAAACACAAGCAAAGCCAAACAAAAAGGTTGGGTCCCTATTTTGTCAAGTCAAAATGGGGTGTGTTGTGTAACCACACAACATCTCCTCTACCATGATACCCTTATACTTCTCTAACAATTGTTGCACCTCCTTGGGAATCTCTTCCTCACTAGGACCATGCAAATTAGGACTATTTTTAGGATTCAAAATTAGAGCATACCCTTGGGTTCCTTCCTCCTTAAGGGTGTTAAGAAACTCTTTACCACTCACAATCATGACACTTGACCCAACACTCTTCTCTACATTCTCATCTGGAAAAGGATCCATTCTATACTTCCTACCATTCTTGGTTGGATGGAGTTAGATTTACCATCATGTTGGGATTGAACATCATATTGCCATGGACGTCCTAACAGCAAATGACAAGCATCCATGGGGATTATATCACACAAAATCTTGTCCTTATATTCCCCTATCTCAAACTCTACCCAAGTTTGTTCATCTACCAAAACTTGTTGCCCCTTATTCAACCATGACACTTTATAAGGACTAACATGAGGAAGTCTTTTCAATTTCAACTTGTCTACCATCTCAATTGAAACTAAATTTTCAGTTGAACCTAAATCAACAATTACCTTGCATATCTTACCTTAGGCCTTGCATGTTGTCCTGAATAATGTCTTCCTCTGAGGGGGTTCTTGTGTTTGAGGCACCTTCAACATGGTTCTTCTCATCATCAAGTTTTCTCCATCATGGGCTGGGGCTGCACTTCCAATTGGAGAGTTAACACTGGCAATCTTCCTCTTGAATCAATTGGTTCCTTCTTTCTCCACCATGAGAGATTGAATCTTGTTTCTTAGGGCATTTGAAGGTTGGATGTCCCACTTGGTTGCAATTGTAGTACCTCCCTATGAAGACATTAGGACCTCTCCCTAGTCCACCAAATCTATACCCCTTCCATTGGGTCTCCTTCCTCTAAAGCCTCCTCTAGAACCTAATTATCCACTTTGTTCTTGGGAACTAGATTCCCCTTGACTTCTTTTGGACTGATTTCTGCCTCCAAAATTGCCCCTACCTTTGAAATTTCTACCTCCTCTTCCTCTATTTTGCTGCTCACCTTTCCTCTTCAACTTCTCTTCAGCCCTCAATGCCATTTGAAAGCATTTGTCCACTGTTTTAGGGGTTAGTATACTAATTTCATCTTGTATACTAAATTTCAAACCATTTAGATACCTTGCCACTTTACCTTTTTCATCCTCCACATGTCCACAACGAAGAGATAACTTGTGAAACTCCTCGGTGTAAGTGGTCACATCCAAATCTCTTTGTTTGAGATTTGCATCTTTTTGTAGATCTGCACCTCATAGTCTGATGGAAGGAATTGGGACTTGATCCTCTCCAACATTCTGCTCCATGAAGAGATCATACTCTTCCCACTCTTCACTCTCTCACCTTGGGTGTAATTCCACCATGTACGGGTAGCACCTTTGAGTTTTGTTTTGGCAAACTTCACCCTCTTGTTCTCAAGTACTTCCTTGTATTCAAAGTAGTTATTTAGGGCCTCAATCCACTCCATAACTTCATCAGCATTCATCTTGCCACTAAACATTAGAATCTCCATCTGAGCCTATGAAGAATCTTTGCCAATTGCCTTGATGGCTTCAAGGAAATGTTTCTGATCTGCAGGTATCTCTGCCTCTTCTTGATTTTCTTCTTCTTCCTCCTCTTTCTCTTCCTCTCCATTAGAACCTTCATCTATCCTATTCCCTATCCTCAATGCCTTCAACTCAGCTTGGAGTGCTTCCTTGACTCCACTCTTAATCTTCTCTTCCATCTCTTTGAACTTCTTAACTACCTCAGTGGTCATCCCTTTTGGATGCATGTTGCTAGCCTCTCCTTCATTCTCCTCTGCTGACATATACCAAGTCTTACACACAACTAACTAATAGAACCTTTTATGGCTCTAATACCACTATGATGTAGAGGACCTAGAACAATTTGAGGATCCGTCAGTTTGACAAGACCTTCTTCCAAACATTAAAGAACCTAACTCATGGATCAACATGAAAAAGTGGGAACAGCAATTAGTTTCTTTGAAACCATCATGTAAAGGCTTGTTTGGCATTCCATAGGACACATCCAAACCATTGGCTAAGGCTTGACAAGCTTGGACTTGGTACTTCCTTCATTAAGTCACTAGACTCCTTGTAGCCCTCCAAATGGGAACAGTCAACGATAACTTCTACTAGTGGCTTGCAAACTTAAATCTTAGATGATCCTAAGATACCCTTTTTGATACCCTATAACATATCACAAACTTGGGGTACTTTGTTTTGGACAATATACCCTAACCTATAACTGTCCTCTAACAGCCCTTGGCCAATTAGGCCTGTTTTGTAATGCAACTACCCTTTTCTTACCTCACAAAACTTCCTGCACTAGTTAGACACTTCAAACTCATGCCCAAACCAAGGATTTTTCAAGTTTTGAGGCCCCATCATTGACTGCAACAAATTTGGTTTATACTATTCCTTTCTACATACTCTTAGCACATGATTTTGCTAGGTTTCTCAAACAAACTTCACAAAATCTAGTTCACTACCCAAAATTCTTGCATAACATGAAAGAACAAACAACATTGAATCCATTCCACTAATCTAGAAGGTTTGGAATTAGTGGAATGGTTAGGAAACCATAATTTTCTGTCAGAAACCCTAGATGAGGGTTTATCAAACCAAATTCAGGAAATTGCAGATATCTACCCTCTACAGATGTTTCAAAAGTCCAAATAAACTACAAAGTATTCTAGACTCACCCTACTTTCAAGCCACCATCATAGTCTTATATGACTCCTCCGTACAAAAGCAAAGTACGTACAGGAACAACGAAAAATATAGAATACAAAGGCAGGAAACTGTTGTTACTTGTTGATTTCTTCACCAATGCACTTCTTCTTCTACAATGGACATCTGTAAGACTTTATGAAGCCTGCATTGATGGTTTGGAGTAGTTGGAGGGGCAGTTTGAATTGATGGGAGACTGGTAAACTGTCCACAACCACTGAACTGCCCCTATTTTTGTTAATTTCTGCAACTAATTACAATATTTGTCATATGCATTGTGGTCTTACATGACAAACAAGGCTCTTAAAAATCCTTACAAGATAAATGTGCCTTTGACAAGGCATGACACTTCTTGACACATGCCAAAAAGGCTTACAATGTATGACTGCCCCATAACAATGCATGATGCTTATGACTGTTCCATCCACAAACATGTCATTATTGGACATGATCCTTATTACAAAGCATAGAAATGGTCCTCAAGACCTTATTGCAAGATGATCAACAATGAAACAAAACAAAACAACCATGGATCTTCATGATCCTCTTGGTGCTCCTACACCACTGCCTTAGACAACTAGTAAGAACCTTTGATAGGCCTTCCTTTCCACTTCACCATATATTCTTCATATTGCCTGTTTTGAGTACTTCTTCCCAAATGGCCATCCAAGATCTATTCTATCTCCTCCTTTGTAGTAGATGCCATGATACTCCACTCTTCTTTTGTTGGTCCATCCTTTGTGCCACCTTCAAGATATTCTATTAAATTAGCAATGTTGAACATGGGGGAGATGTTGATTCCACTCGGCAGCTCTACCTCATAGACATTTCCTGGTCATGCTTCTTCACGATCCTGTATGGTCCAAATTTCTTCATTTTCAACTTATTATATGTCCCCATTGCGAATATTTCTTTCCTTAGGTGAACCATGACTTCATCTCCAACCTGGAACTCCTTAACTCTTCTCTTTTGATCTACCTTAGCCTTGTACTATGAATTCATCTTTTTGATATGCTTTCTTACCTCCTCATGCAAGTTCTTTAGGTGCTCTGCAAAGTCTTTGGCTTCGACACTACTTTTCTCTCCTCTATCCATCTTCCTCAACTCATAAGAATTTATTGGACGTCTACCATATACAGTCTAGAATGTAGATTTACCAATACTTATGTTGACAGAATTGTTGTATGTGAAATCTGCCTGTGGTAACATCAAATCCCATCCCTTGGCCTTAACTCCTACCAAGCATCTTAGCAAGTTACCTAAACCCCTATTCACCACCTCTATCTATCCATCATTCTATAGATAATATACAAAACTAAGCTTCAAATCATTCTTCAACTTCTTCCATAAAGTCCTCTAGAAATACCCAACAAACTTGGTATCTCAATCTGAAACTATGCTTTTTGGTAGACCATTTAGTCTTATCATGTCTCTAAAAAATATTTCTCCAACATGAACATCATCACTAGTCTTATGAAATGGAATGATGTGTGGTATCTTTAAAAACAAAATCATTTTTTGCTTGGTTTCTTTTATCAATATGCCACATGGAAATAGAATAATCACTAAGAAACCCTAACAATAAAAAATGAAGTAAAGGTTCAAGAAAGGAAATTCCAATGTACTATTGTGTAATGGTGACGAAGGCACTTATATGAGCATGACCTACATATAAATCCCTGCCATTGAATTGCCATCCATCCAAAGAGAAAATAAGCAATGTAAGGATTTGAGCAATATAAGTCCAAAGGGTTATGTTGTAACAGTAATGGAATCACCATAAGAGCACAACTGAGGAACAAATTCTTGTGATTGTAATTATGTGATCCATAACTCTATTGGTCATGTGGCATAGCTGTTCTATAACAAATACAGGATGCATTCCTATGTGACCCAAGTTTAATGTGGCTATGTTGTGATAGAAATGGAGGCACTCATATGAGCACAATTCATGTACAAATTAATCATTGTCATCACAATTAGGTGTCAATCATCATTAGGTGCATTTAGGTTGACTCAAGTTTAATAGGTTACAATATAATGATAGCATGATCCAAGAGCGATTACCTCTTGCTGCAATAAAGAGCATATAACTCTAGTTGATATGTAGAGTAGTTGTGTTATATCAATTATGTAGTGCATTCAAGCACAACCCATGTTTAATGGGCTATCCTCGAGAGTGATCAAGATTTTCTAAACCTTATGAATGTTACTTAAAAGTGTACAACTTAAACTACACACCAAGATTGTTACATACTTGAATGCAATCTTGGGTTACCACAAACTATAATAATGTGATCTACTAATAACCATTATGGAAAGTATTAAAGCAAGACACATGCTATATAGGATACATTTCCCTGATCAGGTTTAGATACCTTAATGATCAAACACAAGCTTCCCACACACTCTAGGATACAATCCAAGATCATACCACACCCTGTCAAGACAACTAATTTTCTGACCCAAGATTTAAGGTTGTTTTTTAATACCAATAAAAGCATTGGTAAGAGCATGACTAGGGTACAAACCGTAGGCCTTCGTAGAAACATAAACCATAACTCTAGTGGATTAGTGAGGTTATAATACCAGAAAGATTGCGACATTGTAGCCAATAACAAAATCTTGCAATCTAAAGATTGTAGCCAATAATAATCACACTATGTAGCTCAGTGACATTTGTAAATGCAATCTATGGTAAGAAGAATGATAGTCACTTGAGGTGTGACAGTCAAAAAGAGGCTGAGCAATGACAAGATAATAAAGCTCAAACCTTGCATAGTAAAGTGGAGATTTTAATAGTGAGTTTCCTTACCCCCTTACTGACCTTAAGGGTTTTTCAAATGCTATTAACAATATTAGACAAGGAAAATGCAATTAGGGAATGACTGTCCAAATGAAGTAATAGTAATCATAGGTTCGATGTTTCTTCTTAGCCATTGTATAATGGAGTTAGTGGATTGCATATTTGAGAAGTGTTTTGAGACTCACCAAAGATGGGAGAATAGTGAATAAGACCTTGTGGACTGTGAAGTAGTGACGATGTGTAATGAAATAACTTACACAATGGAAGAAGATGGTATGAAATATTCTGCAAATACTTGATAATAATTGAGAATAATAGGCCACTTCAAGGGGGCAACCTCCAAATATCTCTAATGAGAACACCCTTCACAATATGATGATGAAATAAGACTCACATCCTCCTATATATACCTAATTATGCTTAGGATGAATAGGCACACCCCTATAAAAGACCTAGTCTGACCTATCTAACTAAATAATAGGATAATAATGATAATATGACTTAATTAGGAGTTAAGATAGCCACAAGCTGACTATTCATAACCCAATATACACCAATATTAAGGGTGTAGCATGCCCCCCCTCTTTAAAGAAGCATTGTCCTCAATGCTAACCAAGTGTGGATTCTTTTGAATGAACTTCTCATCCTCCCATGTGGCATCTTCAACTGGTAAATTCTTCCATTGGATGAGATACTCAATGAGGGTTCTATTCCTCAACTTCTTCGTGCGTGTTTGAAGAATGTACTCTGGTTCCAAAATGATTCTTCCTTCTTCATCAAGCTCTGGTAGTATTATTTGAGTAGGAATATTATGCCCAATTACCTTCTTCAAACAATAAACATGAAAAATTGGATGTATATTTGTTGTTGGTGACAACTCTAGCTTGCAGGCAACACTACCAATCTTTTGCATGATTTGGTATGGCCCATAATATCTTGGAGACAATTTATTATTCTTTTTTTGTTGCTTCAGTGAGATTTGCTTATAAGGCTGCAATCTCAAGAAGACCCAATCCCCAACTTCAAAATTTCTTTCACTACGATGTTGGTCCCCCTATTGTTTCATTCGGTTTTGTGCCATGGCTAAATTATCCTTAAGTCCTCAAAATACCTATTGTTGATGAAGCAAGTGGTCCTCTACTACCTAAACTCTTGTTGACACCTTTAATGATGATGTGATGGAAGGAGGATGATATCCATAAAGTGCCAAAAATTGAGACATTTTTGATGAGCTATTAAAAGAAGTGTTATACCACCATTCTGCAAGTGGTAGCCAATCTACCCATTGAGACTGTTTCTCTAAAGTGAAACAACGTAGATATCCTTCCAAACACTTATTAACAACCTCAGTTTGCCCATCTGATTGAGGGTGGTATGAAGAACTATGAGCCAATTGAGTACCCAAACATGAGAATAAATCTTTCCAAAAGTGACTAGTAAAGATAGGATCACAATCACTGACAATAACCTTAGGTGTACCATGTAGCTTTCGGATATTCTCCAAAAACAAATTTTCCACTGCACTTGTTGTAAAAGGATGTGATAATGCAATAAAATGTGCATATTTAATGAGGCGATCAACTACTACCATGATGACATTATGACCTTTAGATTTGGGAAGCCCTGTGATGAAGTTCATGGATACCTCTTCCCAATGCTGGATAAGAATAGATAAGGGCTGTAAGAGACCTAGTGTCTTAATTGTCTCCCACTTATTTCTTTGACAAACCAAACATTCAACCACAACTTTTTGAACATCACTTTTTAGCCTTTCCCAAAAAAAATCTTGCTTGACCTGATGATGTCTTCAAAAATCCTAAATGACCACCAACTGGGTGTTGGCAAGAGACAATGCTTCAAGTTGATAGGTGTTGTCATTGATAGCAACTAAGATCATCCCAAACATCCGCATAACACCAGTTGTTCATACCGAAAGTCAGAATCAGAATCTATCTAAGTCCAGGCAGTTAAGAACAGAGCAGTAACAGAGTCTGGTATCTTGATCTAGATCTCTCTGATGGAAAGGCATGGTTTGCTGCGGACCTAAGGTAGTTGACAGCATTGCAAAGACACTCTAAATCCAAAGCTTTGTCCTCCGATGATGAAGGATTCAAAAGATATTAGCATCTGAGTACAAGGTTCCAGTTTGACAGAGCAGATAGAAGAAGAACAGGCAGACCTTTCTGAAGATCTTGATTCCAGATGTATGGAAGTTTCTTGTTAGACAAATGGTGGTGATCAGTGATTGTGGCTGACATGAGTAATGATTTCCAAGAGCAAGTTTTGGTCTGTACCTTAAGTTATGCATAGATCTAGTTGACAGAGCAGAGCATTCATAAAAGTTCTAAGTATTGTTGAAGCTGACTGATAGAATGATTGTAGATCATGTTGCAGATATATATAGTTGATGTAATTGGATAATTTAAAGTGTGTGTTGTGTGTGAATAAAGTGGATGTGAGAAGAGCAGAAATCCTAAGTGTGAATGAAGGAAGAATAGTAAAGAGAGCAAAGCCAAGATGAAATGTGTAAGATCAATTTTTGTACTTAATCAAAACTGAAACTCTTGCATGGGTAGATGCTATTAATCAATTCAAATCTCTATTATTCTCTTGTAATATTTCCATAGGCAATGAGCCTCCATTTGAGTAGTGAGCCTCCATTTGAGCAGTGAGCTCTGGGTAGTGAGCCCGAATGCATTTGCATTCCCATTTGTAAAATACTTTTAATAGGGTATTAATTCTTGTGGGTTAACCCCCACTGTGGTTTTTCCCTTAACTAGATTTCCACATCAAAATATTGGTGTCAATTGTGTCATTTATGTTTCTACTTATGTGATGCTGAAATGTTTATTTCATTAATCTGATTATAAGTTGTAAAGGAAGATTAAAAGTTGAAAAGGTTTTAAATGTGTGACAACTAATTCACCCCCCCTCTTAGTTGTCTAGACCTAATCCAACAATTGGTATCAGAGCAAGGTTCCTTTGAAAATCCTAACAACTTGAGGACAAGATCTTGGAAGAGGTTTCAAATGGGTTCATTCAAAGATCAACTTCAAGTGGCCTTGGAAGAGCTTGTTTAGTCTAAAGCAGAAATTAGTAATCTGAAAGTTGAACTCAAAGATGATGATGACACCATTGAAATGCTAAAAGATAAATTAAAGAAATCTTTGCAAAGAAAAAAGGAGCTACTTCTACAGCTATCCAGTTTACCTGAAGAAAATGGCATGAATGAAGCTTTGGAAGAAAAGACAAAGGAATGTGAGAAGTTGTCAAAAGAAGTTGATGTTTTAAAAATTGAAATGGAATTCAGGGTGATGAGGCAAACCAAAGAAAGTGAAGATAGGAAGAAATTTGAAGAAGAGCTGAATCAAAAACTAAGAGAAAGAACTGAAGAATATTGCAAATTGGATAGAATAGCTAGACATCTAGAGTCTGATCTACAAGAAAGTAGAGACAATGAGAGAGAACTTGAAAGGCAAATTGTCATACTCAAACATGACCTAGAGGTTGCAAATGAATATAAGGAGAAGTTCAAGATAAGCTTAGCAAAACTAGAAGCACTGCTTGAAGGACAGAAAAAGGTTGATGACAAGCATGGTCTTGGATATGAGAAAGGTGAAAGATCTGAATCCAGACAGAGAAATTTTCAACCAAGGAATAGAAGAGACAAAACTAGAAAACCTTTGATAAGATAGCCTAATGCTCAAAGATATTTGTCATTCAATGGAAACTATTTCAATTGCAATAAATTTGGTCATAAATCTACTTAGTGCAGAAGTAGGGCAAATCAAAATGGTCTATCCTTCTCCAGTCAATGCTTCAAATGCAAGAGGTATGGTCATAAATCCAATGAATATAGAAGTATGATAATGAGTAACTCAAATGGCAATTCTTTCAATGGCTACTACTTTGCTTGCAATGGATTTGGACACATGGCTAATCAGTGTAGATCAAGAGGAAATCAAGCTTATAAGAAAGGAAATGGTGTGTGCTTTAATTGCAACAAATCTGGTCATATTGCAAGATTCTGTAGAAATAAGAATAATGAAAGAAGAGGTCTAGTAAATAGAAAACTGGATGAGTAGAGACAAGACAAAGGAAAAGAAAAAATTGATGCAAATGAGACTCAGAATGAAATAAACAAGATATGGGTCAAGAAAACAAATATGAATGATAGTAATGGATCCGTACTAGAATCTGGTGCTAAAAATTCCTTTGGGAATTGATTTGAGAACCTTGGATCAAGGGGAACAGCATTGTAAATCAAATTCCCCCAGCCAGTAAGTGAGTGCCTGGATTTGGCACAATAAGAAAAGGTACCTTGAATTGAATCAAAATAGTTGGAATGATTTCCCAAAGAAAAGAAGTGGATATAGCAAGTTGCAGAGTAATTTATGTGAAATTGTTCAACAAACAGAGTAACCGGATGCATTACGGCAGAGCATTTATTACAAAGACAAATTAGGTGTTGCGGAACATATAAGGATCATTCATTCCTCATTTAGATCACTTTGCATCAAAAGAAAGCAAGAAGAGGAGAAGTGAACGATTTTGAAGTTGAGAGTTCCCAAGAATTGAAGCGCAAAGAGGATCTCCAAGCAAAACCCTAATCTATGGTGATCGGGTACAAGATTTATCACTCTAGCAGGGAAAATTTAGTTTCTGGGACTGCAATATATGCATCTTATAAGATGTTAAAGGAGAATGTAGACTATGATCTGTGTGAATTACTACAAAATCAGCTGGTAGAGAATGTGAGCAAAATCAAAAGAGATAAGAAAAACTCCTTCAAATATGGTTTCTTGATAATATGCCTATTTTTCTATTTTATGAATGAAGTGCCTAGAGTGCAAGGTGTGCACTGGACTAATGATAGACTAGTGGCAATCCAGATAAGAGACTATCTACATAATCTCAGAGATTCAGGTGTACAAAAGACTGCAATATGTGGATATTTCAAAAACTTTCAGAGTCTGATGCATACAAGAGAAAGAATCCCTAGTTCAGTTGTAGAAAAGTATGAAAATGAAATATGGTTTATGGTAGACACAGATCAATGTTTGATGGAAGCTGTAGAACCAAGAATAGTATAGATAATGCCAATGGGTTATGAAGTGAATGAGGAAATTTTGGACATGTATGCTCAACATCTCCTGAGAAAACCTAAAGACACCTTTGTTGAAAGGTTTAAAACATACAAGGAACTAAGCCTAAAGTTGCATGTGGAACTTAGATAGCCAGAAACAAAAAGAAAGGTACACAAGCAAGTGGAGATGTATGCAGAAAGCATTGGGATTACAAAAGAAGTAGTGAGAGAAAATAGAGAAAGGATTGAAAAGATAAAGAAGAGCACTGAGCAGGCAAAAAGTGAGTTTGTAGTTCCCTCGGAATCCCCACCAAGCTCCTCAAGGAAGACAAGGAGTTCTACAACTCCTGCTGAGCCACTCAAGTCCACTTCCACTAAGAAGTCAGAAGCCACTCCATCCAATGAAGGAGGGAAAAGAAAGAAATCCAAGGAAACAATAACCCACAAGAGCACACAAGATGATGAGGAGATAGAGACAGATAAAGAAGTCAAAGAAATAAGATCCAAGAAGGTCAAAACTTCAAAGACTTCTAAAGATCAACCTTTCGAAAGCAATAAGGCCAGTAGAAAGCAAGTAATCGGTAAGGTCGCCATGACTATTGATGAAATTGTGAAAATAATCATTGTTCATGGAAATTTAAATCCTATCAAAGTTTACTATGATAATCTTGATCAAGCAAATAAGAAAACTTTAGAAGATGTCGTTATCATATATCTGAATAAATTCAATAGAGCCCTGTTGGAAATCTTACAAGAACTTCCTAAAAGTTTAAGGAAGGTAATGGAAATGAGGAAAGAAGTAGCCAAGGATAAAGACATAGAACTCAGAGAGTATGTTCTCTCCTCCTTATGCCCTGTAATGACCAAAAAAGAAGCAAATAAAATCCTCAGAGAAGTTAAAGATAAATTTAGAAGCAAAGTCTGGATGAACAAGCTAATGCTTGGTGAGACTGAGGAAATTGCAAAGGAAATAGAGGAAATTCTGAGAAAATCTTTAGATAAAAATAAATACTATATTGTTTCAAAAAAATAAGTGGAAGAAGACAATCCTCCTGCTCTAGAACAAGAAGCTCCTGAAGAAGAAACTAACAAGAGAATTGATGACCAAAGTACTACTCTAGATCCTCTAGAACTAATCCATGAGGAGACCAATGATGGACTTGATTCATCAAATCCAAATATTGGAGAAGTTCAAGAAGAGGAACAAGTCAATCAAGAGGACATATATATGGTAGACAAAATAGTTGATGCAGGGGTTACTCCACCACCTGGTCACTCTAAAAAAGAAGAGGATATTGCTACCACACAGAGCCCTCCAGATTAGGTAGCAAGTGGTGAACAAACAAGAAAGAGTCCCTCTGGTGAGAACACAGAAAAGAGTAAAACAAAGAAAGAGGAAGAAAAAGGAAAGGAAGATAAGGCAGAAGAAGATGGTAAAGCACCTAAAGCAGATGTTGAGAAATTAGACGAACAAAAGGATGGTTCTAAAATGGCTGCAAGAGACACTACAGATGTAGTAAAAGGTCTTCTTGAAAAAGAAATGATTGAACTTGATGAGCCCGAGCTACTTCAAGGTCTAGCCAATCCAAACTCTCTCTCTCCAATTCAATTGATGAGAATAGCATCATTCACCCAAGTAAAGGCTAGAGAAAAAATATTAAAGTCCCACATGGAGGACAATGAACTATTGGGGCTTGCAACCAGAATTCTGGAGAAATTAATGCCAACCTATCAGAAGAATCAAAATGATTCCCTTTCCAGACATCTAAAAAATCTTGTAATTTCAGTGAACTCCCATGTTGAGTCTTTTGAAAAGTCTGCGGAGGCAAAAGTTCAGAAAGAGTTTTTGAATAACAAATTCAATCAAGTTAAGAATCTGATAAAGAGTGATAGGTTGATACTAGGCATTATCATAAAAAGCATTCAGAATGCTCTAAATGATGGAGGAGATATATATAAGTTTTTCCTATCATGGACTAAAGTCAATGAGGATATTGAGAAGAAGATAAAGGAACAAGAACAGAAAATATCAGTTCTATCTCAAAATTTTGATCCTCTAACTGCCTCTCCTATAATCCAAGAATGTCGGGTCACTAGCTTGATAGATGAAATAAAGGGACTTGAAAAAGAGAAAATCAATACTATGAAGAGGATGTGTGAACTCCGGGGATTGATTGCCCCCAAGTTGGAATCTGTGCATAATGCCTTATCTGAAGCCCAGAATGCACTTCAGACAAGTGATCCTCCAGATCTGGCAAAGGCAGAAGCATATGCATTTTTGTTAAGTGGGTACATCTCACTTTTGGATGGAATGAAGAGTACTTGGGCCTCTGAACTTGTGCAATTAAAAACCAGTTTTGTAGACATTCTCAAGTTCATGTAAATAGGATTTGATGATTTGTTGTACATATGTGGCAATATAAACAGAATATTTGGAGAATTTTGGCTTGAAGATCCCACCCTTTGCCATTGATGTCAAAGAGGGAGTGAAGGACAGTGAAAAATGAGGTATTCAGCAAAGGGGGAGAACCCAATTAAGTGAAGGGCACGAATGTATAGACAAAGGGGGAGTCGCTCTAAGACACTTAGTCATTTTTCACTAAGTGTTGCCATCAATGCCAAAGGGGGAGATTGTTGGCAAGAGACACTACTTCGATTTGATAGGTGTTGTCATTGATGGCAACTAAGATCATCCCAAACATTCGCATAACACAAGTTGTTCATACTAGAAGTCAGAATTAGAATCTGTCTAAGTCTGGGTAGTTAAGAATAGAGCAGTAACAGAGTCTGGTATCTTGATCCAGATCTCTCCAGTGGAAAGGCATGGTTTGTTGCGGACCTAAGGTAGTTGACAGCATTACAAAGACACTCTAAATCTAGAGTTTTGTCCTCCAGTGATGAAGGATTCAAAAGATATTAGCATCTGAGTACCAGGTTCCAGTTTGATAGAGCAAACAGAAGAAGAACAGATAGACCTTGCAGAAGATCTTGATTCTGGATGTATGGAAGTTGCTTGTTAGAAAAATGGTGGTGATCAGTGATTGTGGCCAACATGAGTAATGATTTCCAAGAGCAATTTTTGGTCCGCACCTTAAGTTATGCATAGATCTAGCTGACAGAGCAAAGCATTCATAAAATTTCTAAGTATTGTTGAAGCTGACTGATAGAATGATTGTAGATCATGTTGCGACTATATATAGTCGATATAATTGGACAATTTAAAGTGTGTGTTGTGTGCAAATAAAGTGGATGTGAGAAGAATAGAAATCCTAAGTGTGAATGAAGGTAGAATGGTAAAGAGAGCAGAGCCAAGATGAAATGTGTAAGATTAGTTTTTGTACTTAACCGAAACTGAAACTCTTGCATGGGTACATGCTATTAATCAATTCAAAACTCTATTATTCTCTTGTAATATTTCCATAGACAGTGAGCCTCCATTTGAGCAGTGAGCTCTGGGCAGTGAGCCTGAATGCATGTGCATTCCCATTTGTAAAATACTTTTAACAGGGTATTAATTCTTGTGGGTTAACCCCCACCATGGTTTTTCCCTTAACCAGGTTTCCACGTCAAAATATTGGTGTCAAGTGTGTCATTTATGTTTCTGCTTATGTGATGCTAAAATGTTTATTTCATTAATCTGATTATAAGTTGTAAAGGAAGATTAAAAGCTGAAAAGGTTTTAAATGTGTGACAACTGATTCACCCCCCCACCTCTTAGTTGTCTGGACCTAATCCAACACTAGGGACTCATGTAGCTCTATGAGAATCTTATGTTTAAGAGTGGAATTCTTGTAGAGATACAAGCACTCTTTATACCAAAGAGTATCCCACTTCAAACAAAACATGTCTGAACTACTAGGATCATTTTTTAATTGTTGGATGAGATTACTTGTCACAACATCATTTTACCACTCTACTTTGGCTTCTTCCACCCAATTTGCTTGTAATATTGAAAGGGCACACAATAAGGCTTCATCTTTCTCATCCTTCCTAAAAAGTTCATCTGCCACAATATTTTCCTTCCCTTTCTTATATACAATCTCAAAGTCATATCCCAACATCTTAGTGACCCATTTTTGTTGCTCTTTAGAGGATAATCTTTGTTCCAAAAAATATTTTAGGCTATCATGATCTGTCTTAACCTTGAAGTGTCAACCCATTAGATAAGGCCTCCATTGTTTAACTGCACGAAGGATCGCTAGCATTTCCTTCTCATAAATAGGTTTGAGTTGATTCTTACCCTTTAATTGATGACTCTCAAAAGCAATTGGTCAACCTTCTTGGATGAGAACTGTTCCTATCCTATTTCTAGAAGCATCACATTTCACAATGAATTCCTTGGTGAAGTCTAGAGTGGCAAGCACTGGAGTTGTACACATAGCATCCTTCAATTTCTCAAATGCTGCATTAGCAAACTCATTCCAATGAAACGAATCTTTCTTTAATAGAGTGGTGAGGGGTGTTGCTATACGACCATAATTCTTCACAAATTTTCTATAGTACTCTATCAATCCCAAGAAACCCCTTAGTTTTTTAATGGTTTTTGGAATAAGTCATTCCATGATAGCCTTAATTTTGTTAGGCTCCACCTTTACTCCTTCATGTGAAACTATGTGTCCCAAATACTTCACCTCCTTAAAACCAAAAGCACACTTGGATGGCTTAGCATAGAGTTGATGATTTTCAAGTAATTGTAATGCTTGATCTACATGATGCAAATGTTCTTCCCAAGTCTTACTATAAATCAATATATCATCAAAGAACACTAACACAAACTTTCTCAAGAACTTCTTAAAAATGGAATTCATCAAACTTTGGAATGTAGATGGTGCAATAGTAAGACTGAATGGCATCACCAAAAATTCATAATGACCCTCATAAGTTTGAAATGATGTCTTACAAATATCTTCCTCCTTAGTCTGAATTTGGTGATAACCAGATCTAAGATCTAACTTGGTAAAATACATAGCTCCATTCAATTCATCTAGCAAATCATCAATGACTGGAATAGGAAACTTATCTTTAATGGTGTACATGTTGAGCACTCTATAATCCAGACACATGCGTCAAGTTTCATCCTTCTTATGCACCATCACCACAGGTGAGGAGTAAGCACTTTGGCTATGCCTACTAATTCCTGCCTCTAGCATCTCCTCAACAATTTTTTCTCTCACTTTTTTGTATGTGTGGGTATCTATAAGGCCTAATGTTAGGTGGTTGGCTCCCTATAACTAGTTGTATGGCATGATCATGATCCCTCTTAGGAGGAAGTCATTTAGGCATATCTCCAAGAACCACTAAGTGATGATCAATTATTGCTTATAAATCTAGATGAGTAGGAGCATTAGATTGAGAGACTTCTAATAAACATAGCTAGGCCACAAATCCATCTGCTCCTTTCTTAAGCAACTTTTGCATTTGATGCGAGCTTACCATCTGTGGGGATTATGCCTTCAACCCCCTTAGCTCTACTACCTTTCCTTCTGATTGAAATCTCATGAATAGTTCTTGGAAGTTCATCTCAATTGTTCCCAATGTAGTAAGCCATTATACTCCCAAAACAATATCTATTGCACCCATGGATATCACATACACTGGGGTATCAAGTTGATAATCTCCCATGGATGATTTAATGCTATGAAACTTAGCCAAACAACTAACTATACCACCATCTACAATCAAAACCTGAAACTTATGGGCTGGATATATAAAACAATTTAGATGAGTTGCCAACTTTTTGTTGATGAAATTATGAGTACTACCTGAGTCAATCAACACTGTTACTTTCTGCTTCTTTAAGAAACCCACTACCTTGAGAGTTTGTGGTGCACTAAAACCTGAGAATGCATCACAAGAAATGATTGGTTGAGAATCATGTGATTCCTCACTTGACTCCCTATCCTCCTCTAATATGGGTTCCTCCTCTTCTTCCTCACTTGGACCTTCAATATAGAACAATTTCTTTTCACTACATTTATGTCCTCAACTATATTTTCTATCACAGTTGAAACACAACCCTTTTTCTCTTTTCTCCTCAATTCATTGTGGATTCAACCTAGTAGGTTGAGGAAGAGAAGGTGTTGAATATCATTTCTCTCTTTTCACATTAGCACCTTGCTTCTTAGGAATCAAATACTTCTCCTCTACCCTAGGTGCCAAAATAAAAGATTCATTTACTAAGCTAGGACTAAACATGCATACCTCATGTTGAATGTGATCCTTGAGACCACTCAAGAATAAATAATTCAAGTTCTCCTTTGTAATTGTATCCACTCTTAAGGATAGATTTTGAAATTTATGAATATAATCCTTAACTGATCCTGTTTGTTGAAGTTTATCAAGCTAGCTGAAGAAGTTGTCTGTCACACTATTGCTATATTGTGCTTGGAGTTCCTCTGTAAAAATTGACCATGAGATGGTGAGACCTTTTTTTCTCCAATTACTACAAAGCCAACGATACCAAATGAATTGATCTAGTTCTAGATATAGGGAAGCCATTGTGACCTTTTATCCATATGGGATTTGATGTACTTCAAAAAAATTCTCCATTTGGTTTATCCATGTTAGAGGATCCTTGCCATTGAACATGCGCATCTCCACCTTTGGAAACAAATTCCTAGATCCCATAGGAGTATTAAAATTTGTGTTAGTATTAGTTGACTTGGAGGTTTCACCTTGGTTGCTTGAGAATTCCTTTCTTGGTTCATTCATATAGGCGCTTAACATGCTTTGTATATCTAATATATCTCCTCTTAGGTCACACATATCCACCTTAATTGAGGAAATGTCTTCCTTGACCTTAATGATTTCCTCATTAGGATATATTGTTACCCCATCCTTATTAGGAGTCTTCCCCGGTGTGACAACATTCTTTTTGCCCCTTGTTGCAGGCCCCGTCATGATCGGAACCAATAATTTTGAAATAAATCACACAAATGAAACCTAAATTATCTAAAAATTTTACTCTAACTTACTAGGGTCAAAATACCTCTTACCCAAAAAATTCTCCAAGAAATATGCAGATTTGCAGTGTTGAGAGCGAATTTTGTGGAAACACTAATTTTTGCAATAACTCACTTATTTCTACTCCAATTTATCTAACTTTTGGACTATAGTTGGCTCTAGTATGTCTTCAAAAGCCCAATAAAAATCAGGCTCTAATTCATTCGGATATGAGAGATATGTAGATCCCAAATAAATTGTGTAGAAATCATAATTCTACAATAATTTGCTCAATTCTTCTCCAATTCCATTTAAATATGGACTATAGCTTCTCTAATATGGTCTTCAAAAACCCTTAAAATTTTTTTTAAAAAATCGCTAAAATCTGAAAGTTATGCTCTTCCAAAAATCGCCTCCAATATTGACAAAAAACCTTGCCTCTACGGTGCCAAGATCATGCTTTGATAGCACTTGTAATGAAATAACTTGCGCAATGGAAGAAGATGGTATGAAATATTCTACAAATACTTGATAATAACTAAGAATAATAGGCCACTTCAAGGGGGCAACCTCCAAATATCTTCAATGAGAACACCCTTCACAATATGATGATGAAATAAGACTCACATCCTCCTATATATACCTAATTATGCTTAGGATGAATAGACACACCCCTATATAAGACCTAGTCCAACCTATCTAACTAAATAATAATATAATAATGATAATATGACTTAATTAGGAGTTAAGATAGCCACAAGCTGACTATTCATAACCCAATATACACCAATATTAAGGGCGTAGCACAATAAGGTTGAAGGATCTTAAGACCCACAATACCATGAAATAATGAGTCTCCTATAGTAAGTAAGTAGGCAGTCTATAGGGCATGGTTTGATTTTATAGAACGATGCTCATGAAAGGAATGTTCAAGTGACAGTGAGTGAGATGTTTGAGATTGCAGCTAAGGGTGCAATATCCAGTCTTAAAGGGAGTTAGCAAAGTAGTAAATATGCAAGAAAATCAAACCCTATACAACAAACAATTCACAATGTTATCTTGCATAATGCCTTGAGTTTGAAGACAAAAATCTCATTGTATCTTGATGAAAGTAGTGACCTTAATGGTCAATCACTAGCAATCATGATTTTAAAACATGTTATTGTGCTTATGGAGGCAGCATTTTAAGCAAGGCAGTGAGTGGTGGTTTGGAACAATGGTAGGTATGAAGGACTTGCTTTATATGCATACTATGCAGTCTAGCTTAAGACAACATTCTTAGAAGAGATTGAAGGTGGATTATGGAACTCAAGAGTTACCATGATAAAGATTAAAGCAAAGATTGAGATCTATTTAAAAGCCATTGTCGTGAAGATATTAAAGATGTCACATGCAAAACCCTAGCAGCTGGAGTAATGAATACAGTGCCAAAGAGGATAGTGAGCTAGGGTAGATTTAGGAGATCTCTACATTATCTAATCATAGGAAAATACATCATTTATTTATTTTTAAAAATTAAAAGAAATCATTCTAAACCCTATATAGGATACATTCTAAACCATATATAGGATACATTGATACTTCAAAAGCATCTGAATTAGAAATTTGACATTATGCAAATATATGTCAATTAAATACCTAGATTACAAATAGTAGAACGAACAATGTAACCCTTGTTGAGAAGAGCAGGAATGAGATAATAAACAATGAATCCTATGCCTCGTATCACGCACATCTCCTTACCATTCCCTGTCATTCTTTACTAAAACACTTCTCCATTTTGGCAGGCTTCGCCTAAAAATAAGGTTTGGACGAAGGTTTTAGATTGTGTTTATTAAAATGAAAACTCCATTTTGGTGGGCTACACATGAAAATAAGATTTCAATGAAAGTTTTAGAGTATGTTTATTAAAGTTTTAGAGTATTTTGGCGGGCTATTGATTTTTGATTCCTTAAATGATTTATTCAAATGGATTGTGATAAATAAATGACTAACTATTTAGTCATTTTTATTTGTGTGACTAAATAATTTTTTAGTCAATGACCAAATTAGTCATTTATTTACTCATTTATAGTTGAGTTGCAAAAAATTAGTAGAATTTAGTCATTTTTAATTGTTGTGACTAAATGTTTTAGTCACTTAGTCATTTATTTGCCAAAATTCTACTAGTGAATTTGGCTTTGCAATTTTAGACTTAAGCTTATAAGGTCCTTAATCATCTTCATTCCAAAGGATTTGTCATTTGGTACTCGAGAAGGCAAGTTAATGATTAGCAGAGTCCCAAGTGATATTTGTTGTCTTCAAGTGAGATTTGTTGCGGTTGGATTTGTCAGCTCTCAAGTGATTCTATGTTGTTCATAGATGTCTCCAAAATGTGTTGAAGGCATGTGCTTGATCTGCAAGCTACAATGAAGATCTTGCAAGCATGTTTCTAAGTGTTCTTGATATGTGCATAAGTTATGGCCGACCTAGTTTGTCACATTTGTTGCAGAGGTGATTTGTATATTGTGGAAGTGTGTCCAAGTATGTGAGGATGTATTTGGGTCTGAGATAAGTTGTGATGTCTTCATCCTTCATTCATTTACCCTACAAGTTTGTTTAGGTCTAGTCCTAATTTGATTTATGTATGTATGCTGACCTTAGAGATAGTTCCAATGGTTGTAGAATGTAATTATGACCTTGATGTGCATTCCAAGGTTGATGATAGGTATAAATGTATGTAATGAATTCATGATTGAGGTGTGATTGTGTGAAGATGAGAAGATAAGGTGCGAAGTGTAAAAGTAAAGCAGAGCAGAGGAGATATATTGCAATTCAATGGAATTGAACTCATGCATGGTGTAGATGCTACTATATCAATTCACCCTGGCAGTGAGCCAACCCCGATAGTGAGCCACCTTTTGGTAGTGAGCCTTTCATTTGGGTAGTGAGCCCTAGGCAGTGATCCCTTTTTGGTAGTGAGACTCTTTTGATAATCAGTATTGTTACTACATTATATTGTGATCTAACACTCACCATGGTTTTTCCCTTTTAGGGTTTTCCACATAAAAACTTTGGTGTTCATGTGTGTATGGTGTTGATATGTTTATGTTTTGATTCTACTATTCATGTTTAATCTTCATAATAGAATAAGGAGTTAAAGTAAGTGGTTGTGAAAGTGTTTTGGTTTAAAGAAGTTAAGTTTTGAATACAACTGATTTAGCCCCCCTCTTAGTTGTCTTGTGCCTTTCAACAATTAGTATCAGAGCATGTTCCTTGGAAGAAATCCTAATAGCTTAAAATAGATCTAGGATGGTACACAAGAAAGACATTCCTCAGTTTGATGGATCTGACTATGCCTACTAGAAGGTACGAATGCAAAGTTATCTCATTTATATTGGTTATAATGTTTGGGCAATAGTTAAAGATAAATACACAGTACCTAAAGATGGTTTGGAGTTTGAAGAAGAGATTAAAGAGTTTGAGGCTAATCACAAAGCTAAAAATGCTCCATTAAATGCCCTATCTAACATTGAAATGGCAAAAGTTGTGAACCTATAAACTGCTTATGATATTTGGGACAAATTAAATAAAATATATGAAGGTGATGCATCTGTCAAGAAGGCCAAGATGCAAAACTTGAAGACCACATATGAAACCATGTGAATGGTTGAATATGAGAACAAAATAAGTTACTTATAGAAGATTGATGAATTTCTCAGCAACATCAAGGGTCTTGGTAGATAATTAAAGGATGAGGACCATGTTATAGATAAGATACTCAGAATTCTTCCCAAATCTTATAGTCACAAGGTATCTACCATTGAAGAGTTGCTTGATATGGGAAAGTTTTCAAAAGATCAATTGCTTGGTAAACTGACTGCATTTGAGATTAGAGAATTTGGTACTGCTGATGGCCCTATAAAAAATTGAGACTGCTTTCAAGGCCAAGGAAGAAAAGACTACTAGATCAGATAAATATGCTATGGAATCAAATGAAGAAGATTTTGCAGACTAAAGCCAAATTTGCAAGAAGAATAAAAAGGGGTAGCAGAGAAAGTTCAAAGGTAAGTTACCTTTTAAATGCTTCAATTATGGTAAAATTGGTCACTATGCTTCAAGATGTCCTGACAGAGCCTTGAAAATCAATGAAAATAAATGAAAGATGGTAAGAAAGAGTTACTATGTTAGAGATGATGATGATGTAACTGATGATGAATCTAATTCTGATGATGGTAATGTTGCAAGTATGAGGATAACTAGTGTTGTCATTGATGCCAACATACTCATATTGCATTAATGAGAAGGATTGGATGTGTTGTGTGCTGAGGTTATTGAGGAAATCAGTCTCAATCAGGAACAGTGAAGAACAATTATGAGAAGAAGGCAAAAGTCATCAATAGGTTGAGGATCAAAGGATGCGGTTTAAAGGGTTTGTAGATATGAGTCTTGAGATGTTTCAGTCAAGATTTCAGAGGTCCGCATGAATATATGAAGAAGTTATGATCGCTCAAGTAGAACCGGTTCTGGCAGGTGTTCAGTGGTGGCAGAGTGTCACAGATTGGTCCGGTGAGCTCCAGAATTGCATTATCTCATTCTGCAGATTGGAAAGAGTGTTGAAGAAGTTCGTATGAAGTGACAATTAGATTTGTTCATGGTTTGGAGGTCCGGAAGCACCTTTTTCATTATGACAATGATGACAGACTGTGTTCTTGAAGTTTCGGATGAAGAACAAAAGAATTCCAGTAAGCTGATAAAGTGCGGATGTTCTTGATGACTCAGGAAAGGTTTTGGTGATCTTTGGATCGTGTACAATTCTTATTGGCGGTCCGCATTGAAGTTTGAGTTTGCATTTGAAGAATAACCACGGATATTGGTGTTCTTCCTAAGACAGGCCGACCGGATGTATTACACGTCTTGCGAATGATCTTGTAGGTGTTTGTCAACTTAGATTATTGTTCCTAAGTCGATGCCTTGTATAAATAAGGGATTGTGAATTCATTTTGAAGTGTGTCTTGTGGTGATGAGTGTGGTATAGCGAAGAAAAGTGCGAAAGGCAAAGCAGGAATTTTTGGGCTAAAATGGAACTGATCCAGGCATGGTAAAGATGTCAATCTCTAGTTCAAGTTTGTAATACTTGTTACTTTGTAGATAGTGTGTCTCTTGTAGGCAGTGTGCCTCTTGTGAGCAGTGTGCTCGAGCAGTGAGCCCTAATTGGCATGTGCCATCTATTTTTCTTATTCTTCTAACAAAGAATAATCTTTGGGTTAATCACCATGTGGTTTTTCCCTTGACCGAATTTTCCACGTCAAAATCTTGGTGTCTCGTGTGTTGATGTGTATCTACTCTGGTGTTTATGCTTTATGCTTTCATTAATATGCTATTAAATAACAAAGAGGACTTAAGTGTTTGAATTAGAAGCAAGTTTTTGTACAACTGATTCACCCCCCTCTCAGTTGTGTGCCCTAGATCTAACAATTGGTATCAGAGCCAAGTTCCTCTAAAAGGAGCTTAACCGCTTGAGGAGATCCAGGATGTCGTCATACAAGAAGGATAATCCGAAGTTTGATGGAACCAACTTCTCTCTCTGGAAAGGTCGCATGAAATGTCACTTGGAGTGTATGGGAAAGGCATACTTATACATGGTCACAAAAGCATATGTACCTCCACAGGGTGGTCCGACAACTCTAAATGAAATCACAAATGCTAAAAACAATCTGAGGACCAAAGAGGCTCTTCTAAGTGCATTAACTGACTCAGAGCTCTCAAATGTTATTAACCTACCAACTGCCTATGAGATCCGGATTAAACTGGAACTTCTGCATGAAGGAGATGAATATGTTAAGACTGCAAGGTTGCAGAGTCTCAAAGGGAAATTTGAAAGATTGAAAATGAGAGATGATGAAAATATTACTACCTTTATGCCAAGAGTAAATGAGCTGGTGTGTGGAATTAGGAATGCTGGTGGAGTTTTGGATGAAAATGAGATTGTTGGCAAAATTCTCAGATCCCTTCCTGCTGCCTACAAAATTAAGGTTGCTGCTATTGATGAATTCAGAGCCCGTACAATTGTCACAAGAGACCAATTGGCTGGCAAACTGGCTGCATTTGAAATGACTGAGTTTGGAGATGATCCCCCCAAGACTGAATCTGCATTCAAAGCTAGTGCCTCTGTGAAAGGTAAACAAAGATTTGATCTGGGAGATAACTCTTCAAGGAAGCTGTCATGGTATGATCAAGCAAGAAGAGACATGGAAGAGGAAGAAGTAGAAACAGCTCAACTTAAAGCCCTCATTGCAAAATGACTGCCAAGAGGATCCGGTAAGTATGAAGGAAAATTACCCTTTAAGTGCTTCAATTGCAATAAGATTGGTCATTTTGCCTCAAGATGTCTGGAAAGATCTACAAGGCCAAATTCTAACAGACAAAGGTTTCAAAAGAATTGTTATTATGTTCATGAAGAAGATGATAATGAAGGAGTAACCGATGATGAATCAGAGATAGGAAACAAATCCAGAAATGAATGGGTGTTTATTGCCATCAAGGAAGAAGATCCAATATCCTCTGAATCTATCAATCATAAGGTTGTAGAAAGAGCTTTGGCTGCCCAAGTTGAAGAAAAGGATGATTGGGTTATTGACAATGGATGCTCTCACCATATGATAGGTGACAAGAACAAGTTCCTAGATTTGGAAAGGTATGAAGGAGGAGTGGTAAAGTTTGGTGATAATTCTGCTGGTAGAATCAGAGGAAGAGGAACTATTTCTTTTAATGGAAGAAACAAAACTGGTAATGTGCTATATGTTGAAGGTTTGAAGCACAATCTTCTCAGTGTTGGACAGTTGGTGGACAAAGGCTATGATCTCTGATTCAAGGATGGTAAATGCAAAATCTTTGAAAGATCTGGAACAGAGATTGCATCCGGTACTCAAACTAAAGGTAATATCTTCCACTTGGTTGGTGCTGATAAAAGTTGTCTGTTTGTTCAAGTTGATCAAAGCTAGTTATGGCATAGAAGGATGTGTCATGTAAATTTTGATAACATCATCAAGATAAGCAATACTCAGGTTGTAAGAGATCTTCCAAAATTGGTAAAACCTACAAATAGTTTGTGCAAAGAATGTCAGCTGGGTAAACAGAGCAGAGTCTCATTCTAAAGCAAGGATCAGTCCTCTACCAGATTATTGGAATTAGTTCATACTGATCTATGTGGTCCGACAAGAATCAAGAGTATGCAAGGTCATAGATATTTCATGTTACTGATTGATGACCATTCCTGGATGATATGGGTTACCTTCTGAAAGTGAAATCAGAAGCTTTTGAGAAGTTCAAAATCTTCAAGGCTATGGCAGAGAATCAAACCGGATTAAAACTGAAATGTCTGAGGTTTGATAGAGGTGGTGAATTCACATCCATTGAATTCATAGATTTTTGTGAGAAGCATGGTATAAAGAGACAGTTATCTGCTCCTAGGACTCCACAGCAGAATGGAGTAGTAGAAAGAAAGAACCAGACCATCCAGGAAGCTTCCAGGACAATGATGATGGAAGCAAATGTTCCCTAGATGTTTTGGAGAGAAGCTGTCAGCACTGTAGTCTACACTCTCAATCAAGTTCAAATCAGAAGCAATACCGGTAAGACTCTTTATGAACTTTGGTTTGGTATCACTCCTACTGTGAGATATTTTAGAGTATTTAGTAGCAAATGTTACATTAAAAGAGATGAAGACCTAGGAAAGTTTGATGCTAGAAGTGATGAAGGAATTTTCTTGGGTTACTCCACTCAAAGCAAAGCATACTGGTGTTACAATAAGAGACTGAGAAAGATGATAGAAAGTACTAATGTGAAGTTGATGAAGGAATTGAGAAGCCCTCAAGATTTTATGAGTATGATGAAGATGATCAAGATGGTGTTCTAGTTCAAGGAGCTCAATCCTCTCTTGAAAGTCAGATTCAGACTGATCCGATAAATCAGGAAGAAGAGATAGCTCTGAATGAGCCTGATCAAGAAACAGAAGTACAAGAAACTCCCAAAATTCCAAGGTATGTAAGACTGAACCACTCTGAAGATCAGATCATAGGTGACAAAAGAAGAGGTGTGCAAACCAGAAGGAAAATTGCTAAAAATTCAGATGAATGTTGTCTGATTTCAAAGATTGAACCTAAGACAATAAATGAAGCCTGCAATGATGAAAATTGGACCAAAGCAATGGAGGAAGAGTTGATGCAAATTGAGAAAAATAACACTTGGGATCTTGTTTCTAGACCTAGTAACAAGAATGTGATTGGAACCAAATGGGTCTTCCAGAACAAACTAAATGAAGTTGGTGAAGTAATCAGAAACAAAGCCAGATTAGTCTGCAAAGGCTACTCTCAAATAAAAGGGATTGATTTTGAGGAAACCTTTGGTCTGGTGGCAAGAATTGAAGTAGTCAGACTATTTCTTGCATTTCCTGCCTTCAAAGATTTCAAAGTGTATCAGATGGATGTCAAATTTGCTTTCTTGAATGGTGACTTAGAAGAGGAGGTGTACATTGAACAACCGGATGGATTTCAGTTCTTTGAGTATGGTGATATGGTCTGCAAATTAAAGAAGGCACTGTATGGTCTAAAGAAAGCTCTAAGAGCATGGTATGAAAGGCTGGACAAACATCTTTTGAAGATTGGTTTCAACAAAGGTACTACTGATAGTAACCTATATTTCAAAATTGATCATGAAAACATCTTGATTGTTGAAGTATTTGTTGATGATATCATCTTTGGAGGAAGAGACAGTATGTGTAAAATCTTTGCAAACCAAATGAAAAGTGAGTTTGAAATGTCAATGCTCGGTGAAATGAATTTCTTCTTGGGTCTGCAAATTACTCAGACAGAGAAAGGAATCTTTATCTCTCAAACCAAATATGTGAAAGAACTATTGAAGAAATTTAGAATGGAAGATTCAAAGCCTATGAACACTCCCATGGCTACTGGATGTAAGTTGAGAAAAGATGATGACTTTCCTAAGACAGATCAGACAAAGTACAGATCAATGATTGGAGGATTATTGTATCTCACTCAGACTAGACCAGATATAATGCAGGCTGTTGGTCTTGTGGCAAGATTCCAGGCTGATCCTAGAGAATCTCATGTCATGGCAATCAAAAGAATTTTTAGGTACTTAAAAGGAACAATTGAGTATGGTCTATGGTATCCTAGAGATCATAATTTTTCTCTTCATGCATTTACAGATGCAGATTGGGCAGGAGATGTGGATGATAGGAAGAGTACAAGTGGAGGAGCATTCTTTTTGGGAAAAACGTTGGTTTCTTGGCTAATCAAGAAACAAGAGGCAATATCCCTGTCTACAACTGAAGCAGAATACATTGCAGTAGCAGGAAGTTGCACTCAACTTTTGTGGATGAAGCAAATGCTAAGAGATATTCAAGTAGAATATGAGAAGCCTATCACAATTTTCTATGATAATTCAAGTGCAATAAATATTTCTAAGAATCTGGTATTGCATTCTAAGACCAAGCATATATCTATCAAATTTCACTTTCTAAGAGAGCAAGTGAACAAGGGTGAAGTCAAACTAGAGTATGTGCCCTCCAAGGATCAACTTGCAGATATTTTTACTAAACATCTTCCCAAGGACTCTTTTGAGTATCTGAGGGAGAAGTTAGGGGTCATGGCCCCTCCAGTGATGAACTAGGATGCACTGGTGTGCATCAGTCCAGTGGATATCACAGTCATATCTTGAGATCCGGATTGATGATGGGGAGCTGCTACTAAGGGGGAGCAGCTGGTATGATTCTGATGTGTTAGAATTGCATGTATGAGCCCTTTGCCATTGATGTCAAAGGGGGAGAGAAGACATGTGAAAAATAGGTGGTTGATGATCAAAGGGGGAGCAGTAAAGAAAGAGAAGACATATGAAGAGTTGTTGCTAATAGGGGGAGCTGTGACAAAAATGAGAAGTTCTTGTCTTGATGGTTTTTCACATCATATGTTGCCATCAATGACAAGGGGGGAGATTGTTGCAAGTATGAGGATAACCAATGTTGTCATTGATGTCAACATACTCATATTGCATTAATGAGAAGGATTGGATGTGTTGTGTGCTGAGGTTATTGAGGAAATCAGTCTCAATCAGGAACGGTGAAGAACAGTGATGAGAAGAAGGCAAAAGTCCTCAATAGGTTGAGGATCAGAGGATGCGGTTTAAAGGGTTTGTAGATATGAGTCTTGAGATGTTTCGGTCAAGATTTCAGAGGTCCACATGAATATCTGAAGAAGTTATGATCACTCAAGTAGAACCGGTTCTGGCAGGTGTTCAGTGGTGACAGAGTGTCACAGATTGGTCCGGTGAGCTCCGAAATTGTATTATTTCATTCTGCGGATTGGAGAGAGTGTTGAAGAAGTTCATGTGAAGTGACAATTAGATTTGTTCATGGTTTGGAGGTTCGGAAGCACCTTTTTCATTATGACAGTGATGACAGACTGTGTTCTTGAAGTTCCGGATGAAGAACAGAAGAATTCCAGTAAGCTAATAAAGTGCAGATGTTCTTGATGACTCAGGAAAGGTTTTGGTGATCTTTGGATCATGTACAATTCTTATTGGCGGTCCGCATTGAAGTTTGAGTTTGCATTTGAAGAATAACCACGGATATTGGTGTTCTTCCTAAGACAGGCCGACCGGATGTATTACACGTCTTGCGAATGATCTTTTAGGTGTTTGCCGACTTAGATGATTGTTCCTAAGTCAATGCGATGTATAAATAAGGGATTGTGAATTCATTTTGAAGTGTGTCTTGCGGTGATGAGTGTGGTATAGCGAAGAAAAGTGTGAAAGGCAGAGCAGGAGTTTTTGGGCTAAAATGGAACTGATCCAGGCATGGTAAAGATGTCAATCTCCAGTTCAAGTTTGTAATACTTGTTACTTTGTAGATAGTGTGTCTCTTGTAGGCAGTGTGCCTCTTGTGAGCAGTGTGCTCGGGCAGTGAGCCCTAATTGGCATGTGCCATCTATTTTTCTTATTCTTCTAACAGAGAATAATCCTTGGGTTAATCACCCCGTGGTTTTTCCCTTGACCAGGTTTTCCACGTCAAAATCTTGGTGTATCATGTGTTGATGTGTATCTGCTCTGGTGTTTATGCTTTATGCTTTCATTAATATGCTATTAAATAACAAAGAGGACTTAAGTGTTTGAATTAGAAGAAAGTTTTTGTACAACTGATTCACCCCCCCTCTCAGTTGTGTGCCCTAGATCTAACAGGTAATAGTAGTGAATGCCTATTTATTGCACTTAGAGAAGAACCTATTTCTGCTAATCTTGCTAACTGTGTAAAGGAAGGAAGTCTAGGAGAGTTGTCTGCATTTCATGCTAAAAAGGAAGATGAATGGATCATAGACAATAGATGTTCAAATCACATGACATGAGACAAGAGTAAGTTTGTTAAGTTTGAAAAATATGGAGGACTTGTTAGGTTTGGTGATGATGCAACTGGTAAGATTTGTGGAAAGGGATCTATTACTTTTGATGGAAAGCATAATACAGATGATGTTCTTTATGTCAAGGGCCTAAAGCATAATTTTCTAAGTGTTGGACAAATGTGTGACAAAGGGTATAATCTTGTCTTCAAGGACAATGGGTGTAAGATACAAAATAGCTCCGGAACCTTAATTGTTGCTAGTAAGAAGACTCATGGTAATGTTTATCATTTGAAAGGTGCTAAAAATTGTTGTTTGTTGGCTAAGATAGATGAAAGTTGGCTATGGCATAGGAGAATGTGTCACATTAACCTCAATAATCTGCTGAGAATAAGCATTGTTCAAGTTGTAAGAGACCTTCCCAAGATTGTGAAGCCTATCAATGTTATATGTAAAGAATGCCAGTTTGGGAAGATGACAAAGACTACATTCAAAAGCAAAGAACAATCCTCTACCAGTTTGTTGGAGTTGGTGCATATAGACCTATATGGTCCCACAAGAACAAGAAGACTGCAAGGTGAAAGGTATTTCATGCTTCTTATTGATGATTTTCAAGAATGACTTGAGTTACTTTCCTTAGAGAAAAGATAGAAGCTCTAGATAAGTTCAAGGCATTCAAAGCTATGGTTGAAAATGAATTGGAATTGAGAATAAAATGCTTAAGATCTGTCAAAGGTGGTGAGTTTACTTCAAATGAGTTCAATGCCTTTTGTGAAGAACATGGAGTAAAGAGACATTTGTCTGCTCCCTGGACTCCTCAACAAAATGGAGTGGTTGAAAGGAAAAAAAGAACTATTTAAGAAGCTACTAGAGCAATGATCAAGGAAGCAGACCTACTAGAAGTATACTGGAAAGAAGCAATACACAATGTCGTCTACATTCAAAACAGAGTACAAATTAGAACAAAAGAAACAAAGACACCTTATGAGCTATGGTATGGTAGAACTCCTACTGTCAAATACTTCAAAGTTTTTGGAAGCAAATGATACATCAGAAGAGATGAAGAATTAGGAAAGTTTGATGCTAGATGTGATGAAGGCATATTCCTTGGGTACTCTACTAAGAGCAAAGCTTACCGGTGCTATAACAAAAGACTGAGAAAGATCATTGAAAGTGTAAATGTGAAGGTAGATGAAGATATTCAACCAGATGGATATGAGTCAGATGGACCTGCTGATACAAAAAAGGTTGAAAAAGGTAAAGAAAAAGGAAGTTCAAACTGAAGTACAGACTGCTCCGGAAGAAGAAGTTCAAGCTGAAGATCTAGTAAGAATTCCTAAAACTCCAAGGTATGTGCAAAGAGATCATTCTGAAGATTCAATTATTGGTGACAAAAGGAAAGGTGTGATGACAAGAAGTAGGATTGCAGAAGAACGAGTGAATCTATGTCTTCTTTCAAAGGTGGAACCTCAAACAGTAAACGAAGCATGCAATGATGAGCATTGGGTCAAGGCAATGGAAGAAGAATTGTTGTACAGATTGAGAAGAATAAGACTTGGGAACTTGTCCCCAGACCTACAAACAAGAATGTGATTAGAACAAAGTGGGTTTTTTGGAACAAATTGAATGAAGTTGGAGAAGTTGTATGAAACAAGGCAAGACTTGTATGTAAAGGCTACTCTAAAGTTGAAGGAATTGCTTATGAAGAGAACTATGGTCTAGTAGAAAGAGTGGAAGCTATTAGACAATTTTTGGCATTTGCAGCACACAAAAATTTCAAAGTATATCAGATGGATGTGAAATCTACCTTTCTGAATGGTGAGCTAGAAGAAGAAGTCTACATAGAGCAACCAGATGGGTTCTAGTTATTAGACAAACTACACATGGTATGCAAGTTGAAGAAGGCCTTGTATGGATTGAAGCAAGCTCCCAGAACTTGGTATGCAAGACTAGATAAGTATCTATTGTAGTAGGGTTTTAGTAAAGGATTTGTAGATAGTAATTTGTATAACAAGGTAAGCAAAGATCAAATCCTAATTATTGAAGTCAATGTAGATGATATCATATTTGGTAGAAATGAAGAAATGTGCAAGAATTTTGCAAATGAAATGCAAAAAGAATTTGATATGTCTATGTGATGTGAGACGAACTTCTTTCTTGGATTGCAAATCAATCAAACGGACAAAGGCATTTTCATTTCTCAATCAAAGTATGTTAGGGAATTGTTGAAGAAGTTTGGAATGGAGGACTCTAGTTGTAAACTAAGAAAGAATGATGAATCTTCTAAGGGTGATCAAAGCAACTGCATATCAATCATTGGAGGACTACTTTACCTAACTGCTACCAGACCAGATATCATGCATGTGGTCTGTCTTGTGGCTAGATTTTAATTAGATCCTAGAGAACCACATGTGATGGCAGTAAAGAAGATATTCAGGTATTTGAAGGGCACTCCTAATCATGGCTTGTGGTATCCTAAGAACAATGATTTTTTTTTAAGTGCCTATATAGATGCAGATTGGGTTGGATGTGCTAATGACAAGAAAAGTACAAGTGGAGGTGCATTCTTCCTTGGAGATAGAGCAATGTCCTGGCATAGAAAGAAACAAGAATCAGTCTCCTTGTCTACTACAGAAGTAGAATATATTGCGGCAGTATCATGTTGTACTCAGGTGTTATGGATGAAGCAGACCTTGAAGGATATCAAAGTTGAGTATGATGGGCCAGTTCCTATTCTTTGTGATAACACAAGTGCCATAAATCTTTCAAAGAATCTAGTGATGCATTCAAAGACAAAGCATACTTTAATCAAATATCACTTTTTGAGGGAGAAAGTAGTAGAGAATGAGGTGAAGCTTGAGTATGTGCCTACAAAAAATCAAGTTGCTAATATATTCACTAAGTCTCTACCAATAGACACATTTGCGTATCTTTGGGAGAATTTAGGGGTTATTGCCCCTCCTTCCTTTAACTAGATGCATAAGAAGATGCATTAGTCTAGTGTGCTTCAAAGTACATTTCTCCTTTTTGGACTGATGATTGAAGGCTACCTCTTAGGTGGAGCAGGTAGTGGTTGGAGATGATTGTTGCATTCAGACTTATCATAGCAGTAGTGTACAAGTATGTGAAGTAGAAGAGATGAAATTCCCTTTTCCATTGATACGATTGGGGGAGAGAGATCATGTGAAAAACTTAGGGGGAGTAAGAGTTTAGATGTGTAAAAAAAAAGGGGGAGTTCTGATGCAGAATTGTGTCTTGATGGTGGAACATGTTTTTCACATCATATGTTGCCATCAATGACATAGAGGAGATTGTTGAAAGTATGTGCTAATTGGTGTTTTCATTGATGTCAACATGTTTGAGTTGTCATTGGTGCCAACTATATCTTCTGATATTGTTGTTTGATTGATTGATTGATAGAAGAACACTATCAGAGTATTTTGCTCCGCATTTTCTCTGTATTGAAGACCAGAGCATGAGCCTTGGATATGATTTAAATAAATGTTTGAAGATGCTAAATCCATATTTTGGTGGTCTAGATTGCTATGCAAAAAAAGTTCTATTCACTAGTTTGAAGACTGTGTCTGGCAATGTGTGCAGAGTGACAGGGAGAAAGCATTTTGCTCCACATTTCTCTATAGATTGGAATTTGGCTTTGTGGTTTTGGACTTAAGTTTATAAGGTCCTTAGTCATCTTCATTCCAAAGGATTTGTCATTTGGTACTCTGAAAGGTAAGTTAGTGATTAGAAGAGTTTGACAATGTCTGTTAAGAAGCAATTTGTGATGTGTTTGTTGATGACTGTTTTGATGCAATCATAACAATAAGTTAAAATTCACATAAAATGAACTGAAACTATACTTGAAAGACAAGAAGGAATCATTTGGTGATTCAACTAATCCCAAGTCTACAATGGTTCGGTTGGTCAAGTTCAGTTGGTCAATGTGAAGTTGTAATGTTCAAGGGGCCTTACGTAGTTTAGGTTTGTTTTGTGGTTTACTGGCCTAAGAATATGCAAAGAGGTCATGAGATATGTCAATACTCTTCATTCCTTTGCATAAAGGTGCTACTGTGCTGCAAGTTTCAGATGGTTTTTTTTTTTATTTATGCAGCTTCCTTCTTCATGTACTTATGAAAACTGTCTACTTAGACTCTGTTATGCATGCTTCTTCAGATTTGAGACAATTTCCTTTAGATTTCTGCGTTTTCAGCTAAATATTTCAGATGGGTTGGGAAAAGTTAGAGAGATCTAATCTACACTTCATCTAATCTACAGAAGGATCTAATTGTTTATGTTATCCACTATGTAAATACCACAGTAATCTGATCAAATCCACAGTAAAAACCTTAAATGTAAGTCCTGAGCATTTTCACAAACATACATTTAAAATTGCAAGCTCTCAAAGAAGATATTTCAAAACACAAAGAAGAGCAGGAGAACACTCAGAAGATAGATGCAGAACTCCAGATTCTATTGTATTAGAAACGAATAGCCATACATGATTTACAATGTAAGAATGACTCTTAGTTTCATTGATCATACTACAGAGAACTTACAAGCTTTACAGATACAGTAAGGCAGCCAGACATTCCACGCACACCTTACTGCAGACAAACAGGCGACCTCCTTCTTCTACTCTAAACTATGCTAAGCTAACATGCTGTGTTTTCCTAGAATCTCTGTTGTAGGCCCTAAAAATCCCTGTTGTATAGCCCCTGTTGTTCCTAAAAATCCCTGTTGTATAGCCCCTGTTGTAAAGTATTACAGTGTAGAGAGGCACAATATATAACATTCTGATTGTCCTCACTACAGCAAAAAAACCTAACTGAACCCCTGGTTCAAACCTCTAGTTACAGCAATAAATGCAGGTGAACCAGTTCTCAAAAATATCTCTGAGCTGTGGTCAAATCTGGGCGAAATATTGCCCCTTCTGAGAAGTTCCGGCAGCTGGGTAATAACTTCTGCCTGTCTGTTGTGATAATACCTCCAGCTGCGACCTTCTTCTTTACTTGAATGGCCTTGACCTTTTGTATTTCATCTTTATCTTCTTGCTCTTGAGATCAGATCTTCTGCCTCCATGAGGTCACTGTATTGACTTTCTAGCTGCTTCCTCAACTGCAAGCCTGCAAGACAAGACAAGCAATAAGTATTCCATTTATCACATAAAACAGCATGAAAATTAAAATAAGCGTTTAAATCCAGGTGACTGCGCAAGATCGCAGAAATCAGATCCAAAATCCGCTCAAAACGCGTCAAAAATGTGCCCAAGCTGCTCAAAATTGATGGGTCAACCATCGCTGACCGGGAAAATGCCAGAGGCGCCAAAAAAAACACTTTAAAATGTCCACCGCCTCATTTCCCGCCCATCGGCATGATATTCGCTGTCGGTGCGTCAAAAAAAACATGCTGGTCGATATACCTCATCATCATGATATTCTAGAAATATGATGCATTCCCTCCTGAAGGTCCAGATGAATGTCATCATGATGTTTCGCTTTTGCATATTGGAGAAAAGAACAACAACATCATCATCATCATGTTGAAGAAGAATAGGAGGGTATGAATATAATCATGCTGCTGAGGAAAGGAAGATGATGGTGACGTCATCATGATATTCGGGATTCATGAAAATGCTAAGGATGACGTCATCGTCATATCCGGTTAAGATCAGGGGGATAATTGTGATATCGGGTCACCCAAGGAGCATGATCAGGATGATGAGCATAATATGACCCTTTTGCGGCCAAGGCAACCCTCTCGAGAAAAATCAGCATGATGAAGATCATCATCATATTTGCTTTTGTCGAACTTGGAATAAGACGTCATCATGATATTTGGGAACCGGATCGGGTTTTGGAAAATATCCTGTTGAAGGAAAAATGTGATGATGATCATCAGGAGGATATTTGTTTTTTCGCTATTCAGATCGGGATGACGTCATCATGATATTCGGGTCCTTTGTTAAACTTAGAACATGACGTCATCATGATATTTCGCAACCGGATCATGTTTTAGAAAATATCCTGCCGAAGTGAAAAGGTGATGATGATGATCATCAAGATACTTGCAAAAGGTTGTATTTCATCGGCAGGAGGACTTCACGAAATATCAGGCGAACAAACAAGATCATGATGATCTTGACAATCAGGACAGGATAAAAAATGATGATGATGACCCCCCTCATCGATTTATCATGATGACGTCATCATGATATTTTGTTTTCGGAGCACAAGGATAAGTTGAGGTCATCATGATATTTGCGCTAGGGTGATATTGTAAAATATGATGATGCTGTTGAGTAATGTAGTATCGACCCCCTTCTTAATAGATAGGCTGATCATCATGATGTTTCGGCAAACGGATATCAGGAGGATATGAAGATGATGATCCTCTTTCTAGAATTATGATGATGATGTCTCCAACACTTAGCGAATTTCAGCAAATATGACCTTCGTGTGAAAGATCAAGATGATGATCATGATGTTGCGAAAGGAGACCAGGAGGATATGAAGTCATCGTCATCATCTTTCGAATGTTCAGCAAATATCATGATGATGACCTTGCGATAGGTTTTGAACGTGCGCATGCAAATATGCCGAAGGTGGATTTTGTTAAGTCAGGGTGATCTTATACCATCAGCATGATATTTTAAGATCAGGCAATGCAAGGATATCATGATGATGCTCGCGATACAAAGACCGCTCGACGGGGAACTTACCTTGACTTAAAGCCGACGTCATCATGATATTTGAACCTCAGGATATTATCGGGGGGGGTTCAAATATGATGATGATGATGTTTATACAGCAAAACCGAGTTTGTAAAATATGACGCTCCTAAGGAAATCATGATGCTGATGATGCGCACAAGGCCTTTTGACGGGTAAAAAGCACTACCACCTAAGATTGATGTCCGGATGTTACGACTGCATTATTTTTATCGGGTGATAGACCAAGATCATGATGATCCTGTCAACATGACTTAGGATATAAAAATATGATGATCCTCCTGCGAATATCAGGTTTGACCAAGACTTTGACCGTGCATAACTTTCACATATGGACGAATTTTTAAATGAAGTAAAAGGCAAACCTGCATGAAATTTCAAGCTCTTTCAAAATATGAGGTCACAGAAACAAAATATGAACTTTGACAAACTGACCTCATGATGATGACCTGCCTTATGCAATATCATGATGATGATGCACCTGACCATTTTTTACCAGACCGCCAGAAAGTAGAAAAAACACAAGCAGAAGCAAAAAAGCAAGACATCAGCAGGGGTCCTCATTTTGCTAAGGAGCAAAATGGGGCGTGTTGTGAACATCACAACAACTAGCAACCAAAACAAAACAATTAAATTCAGAGTGTTCAAGGAAACTAGGTGAAATGAACTCATAACTTCCAACTATCTTTCCTGCAAATTACTATTCAGCTTGAGACTCAAAGTGTTCAATAAAGATGCATGAATTTTTATTTTCAGTTTAGTTGTGTGCATGTGATTAATTATCCTCATCTTGAAGATCGGTTGAACAAACCAGTGACTGACATTAGCCTACGTAGGTGAGGATATTCCCTCATAGCCGACCGGATAGAGCCTTGCTGCCAGCGAGCGTCCATAGCCCCGACAAGGTTATCGTTACAATTCTCCTAAGTAGAGCCCCACTGCCAGCGAGCGTCCATAGCCCCGGTAGAGTTACTTAGATGGCTCAATCTGGATTTTCAGTATAATCCGCTTTATTCATTTATTTATTTATTTTTTTGTTTTCTAATTTGGAAAGATTTCACAAGATATAGCAATTTGTAACTTCATGATGATGCAAGGAGTGGACACTTGCTGAAATTAAGCTGAGAATTGTAATGGTAGCAAGGGTGACCTCTGATTTTTCACCTAATATCTACACTGGTAGGTTCAACAAACCCAAGGATTTTAGGTGTGTCATCGTGAGAAACCTGCTTCGAATTCTCAATCACATTTATTGAATACGAAACTTCAGAAGGTGAACAACTCTCTACATTCATGACAGTGACAAGTTATGTGTAAATTGCAAATGGTTAACCTGAATATCCTAAATTATATACTGTTTTGAATGGTTGCTAGTTCTGCTCCTTAATACTCTACAGTAAAATAAAGATCCCTGCTGAGGAGACAACAAACAAACCAAACAAACAGGCTGTACAAACAACACAGCAAAAGAAAAAACTGTACAAACAGAAAGAAACAAAAAGAAGACAAGCTATACAAACAACCAACCTAAGAAGAAAACAGCAAAAGAAGACCACAAAAACAACAACAACTATCCCACCAGACTATATACCAGCCTCTCCAAGGCAAATTGAAACCCAGGAAAAAGACCCAAGAACACCCCTACTTGCATATTTCTTTAGGTTGTGCAGGAGTAACAGGGTACTGGTGATGGTTCTCATCCTAGCAGATTTATCTTTGAATTCTGAAAAAAATTCTGATATTCTAGATTTATTGTGTTTATCAGAATAGCTCTTAACTAGTAACTGAGGCTGCTCATCAGGTTTATGATTAATCCATATGCATGTCTTATCTCTTGAATTCCCATAATCAAAATAGCATTTATCATTGTTTACTAAGGAAAGGAAAGAGACAACCTGATGTGCCTTTAGCTCTGTGGAACACACTTGTTTATTAGTAGCTGGCTCTTCATTTAGCTCTGCATTTTCATTGCCCAGCTCTATGTCTAGTCCTTTTTCAAGTTGAAAGATGAATGACTCTAGATGTATCATATCTTCATCTTCATCCAGCTTTATTCCTTCATTCTGGATGTTCAGTTTATCCTCAAATTTAGCAAACTTCTCAATGTTCTCATTAGTTTCCTGCACATCAGCACTTAAGTAAGTATCTTCATCATCATCTGATATACAGAAATTAATCATTTTTAAATCACTTGAGAGTAAAGGTGGGACAACATCTTTTGATTGACAGGAGTACTCCCCTGTTTTATTTTCAACATGGCATGAGGGTGATGTCTGATTGTGTACAGTAGCTACATGATCCTCTGTATCTTCTTTTTTCAAGAATTATTCATCAGATGACTCACAGTTATCATCCAGTGTGGAGTCTGCTTCTATTAACCTGCAACAATCATCACATGATTCCTGGAGAGAGATCTTATTATCCTTTATTCCTAGCATTGGTTCCATCTTTGTATCCTCTTCACATTTAACGACCGTTGCTGCTGCATCCTCCTGTCGCCCAATAATCTCCTCACTTCCTTGCCAACTTTCAGCCTTATACACATATTGGACTGGGAAATTGTATGTAACGCACTCTTCCACCTCTTGTCTAATGTCATGACCAAATTTGTCTATTGCATTGTTTTCCTCATCTGAAGAATTTCCGTCAGACTTAATGAATAGTGCTGTTCTATTGCTGACACACTTCTTTCTAATGTTTAACATCATAACCTCCTCAATCTGCATCCCATTGTTGGTAACTCTATAGACACCTGGCTCAACAGCAGCATATAAGATTTCATTAGTTCGATTATACTCTGTTATCATATGTCTCATTCTGGGCTCTGCCTCTATTCTGATCTGGTTTGGGATGCCTCTCCATGGTAACCACATGTGTGAAAAGTCAGTAGCCATATATCCGTTTAATGTCTTGGACCAATCCCTACTTAGCAACATTCCATAATTTACGGGTATATTCACTACTTGAATGTCAATAATTTGGCTTATCCTAGGGTCTGAAGCTAATTGCACTTGTATGTTCATGAGTTCTCCTATCACACTAACCTCGGTCTTATCTAATTGTGTGACAACCTTGGCAGATTTGGTGGGAGTCAGCCCGAGAGTTTTACATATTCCTAAGGGCATTACGTTGGCTGAAGCACCAGAATCTACCATGCAATTGTGTATATTCTTCCCACACAACCTAACAGTTAACAAGAAAGGTTGAGTATCCCTCTTATCCGCATGTATTACTACATTTGTGTTGGAAGGCTGCTCAACTTTCTTACCTTTCTCTTTAGGTGGTGAATCACTACTAGGAACAGTTATATCAGCAGACACCATGTTTGTCATGGATGTATCCAGGGACTTTAAAAAAGCATTTCTGATCCCTGGGGTCTTCAATAATTCATTTAGAGGTATGCTGACCTTCATTTTCTTTATTTCCTCTGATAAGTAATTCACTAATCTTGTTGTCTCTACTGCTTCTGTCTTACCTGTTTGATCCTTTTGCACTGCTGTTCCGTTATTTGTGTGCTGACTAGCTTTAAGTATGGCAGGATTGTTGCTAGCATTCTGATCTGGGGGTGTATTGATGTTATTCGGGGGAGTGGAAGTGGTGAAAGGTCCTCCCGGCCTAGGGTTGTTCCTCAAATTGTAGGTGTGGCTTTTATTTGCCTGTTGAAAGGCCTGCACCTCCTCTGTTTCATTTAATATCTCGTTTTCAGATTCAAAAGGAAACTGAGAAGCATTTAACACAAAGGCTGATTCAGGATAAAGATTTTCACAACAGTAAGGTTCATCCTCTAGCAATTCATCCTCTTTCTCTTCTGCAGTTGCGAAGGTAATCGTTTCGAAGACTAATGCTGTGTCACATTCTGAGGGTACTACCTCATTACCCTTAGGAATAAGAAATTCAGAGGTAGGAGGCTGTACATCTACGTTTAAAATACTAGCTGCCAAGTGGAGCTGTGGACAGTCGTGCTCAGCATGGGTATTGGTATTGTGAAATCTGCACCAATTTTTGGGTGCTGTATTGGCCATTTGTATGTTAGTTATTTGTTTTGCACCATGATTATCTGTATTCTCAAAAGGAGAAGCCAGAGTACCGTTGTTGGGCCCAGTGTTCCATGTCTTGGGTGGCCTAGGTTGATTCTGGTTCTTGTTATTATTGCCCCAGGTCCTATTATCTATCACTGGCCCCCTATTTTGCATTGGTTGCCCCTGACTGGGGCCTTGATGCTGATTGTAGTTTTGGTTCTGATTGTACTGCTGATTCTGGTTGAGACTATAATTCTGATTTTGGCCTTGGTTGTGACCTTGAGGTGGATTGTAGTTTTGGTTGCTTCTTCCATAGAGATTCTCATTTCTTAGCTGTGTCACTTCGGTTGTTAATCTCTTCAAATGTGCAGTAATCTCTTTGATGTCTTCCCTATCCTCTTGTGCTTTTGCCACAGTTACATCCTTAGGAAGTTGGAAGAAAGGCTGACCATTATTTTGACTGTTATTGGAAGTACTAGCCATGTAAGGAGTTATAGCCTGGATTGGAGTAGGATTATACACAGGTGTGTAAGAAGGAACCGGATTTATTAGTGGAGCATGCTGCACAGGGACTCCATTCCATGGGTGTGCCTGATTCTGCACCCCAAAATTTCTTCCAAATGGACTGTAAGTTGTATGTCTCATTTCTTGGTTCACTGAGGCTGCCTCTTTATAGGCTTTGGATATTGAATCTATGTCAGGTTTCCTTTTGACAAACATGGCAGTTAAAGGATCCAAAGCAGCATAGTACATAGCCAACAAGGGAGCATCATCTATGGTATAAGGGGCTGCTAGCCTAGAATAGGCCTTTTGAAATCTGTCATTGAAATTATCAATTAGCTCTCCCTCACCTCGTTTTATAGCAGCCAACTTATGATACAAAGCACAAGGGTCAATGGGTCCTCTAAATCTTGACAGAAATGCTTCTTCCATAAGTGCCCAGGAAGAAATGTAACCATTGGGTAAGTTTACGTACCAGCTAGAGGCCTGCTCATTAAAGGTGTAAGGAAACAACCTACACACAACATCCTCGTGCTCTAACATAGCCCTAAAACATGCTTCCTTAAATATTCTAATATGATCTTCTGGGTCTTGATGCAACTGGTATTTGGGACATATCTTTTCCGGATTTTTTGGCATGTCATGATAATCATTGAAGAATATGGGAGAATTGACATCGAAATAAGCCATTGCAGGTGTTTGAGCTTGACTTGAACTTGCAGAAATACCTGGATTGATTGGTGGATTAGGATTTAGAGGAGGATTGAGACCTCCAGAAGTGCCTGAACCAAGATTTAAAGATCTGAACAGTGATCTATCAGGACTTACAATACTACTGATGTTAAAAGGTGACCCAGGGGGTGTTCCAGATGAACTTCCTGCTTGCGATATTTTTGGATTCCAAATTAAAGGGCTTTTACTTCGCCTTGTATCAGGTAGTTGCACAAATATATCTCCTGAACTGGACCTAGACCTAGTCACTCTGTTACTGTCGTTAGCCAGTTTGAAATGAAACCTAACTCAGGCAGGCCCTCCTTCTAGCGCCAGAAAACTGTTGATGACTGTTTTGATGCAATCATAACAATAAGTTAAAATTCACATAAAATGAACTGAAACTATACTTGAAAGACAAGAAGGAATCATTTGGTGATTCAACTAATCCCAAGTCTACAATGGTTCGGTTGGTCAAGTTCAGTTGGTCAATGTGAAGCTGTAATGTTCAAGGGGCCTTACGTAGTTTAGGTTTGTTTTGTGGTTTACTGGCCTAAGAATATGCAAAGAGGTCATGAGATATGTCAATACTCTTCATTCCTTTGCATAAAGGTGCTACTGTGCTGCAAGTTTCAGATGGTTTTTTTTTTTATTTATGCAGCTTCCTTCTTCATGTACTTATGAAAACTGTCTACTTAGACTCTGTTATGCATGCTTCTTCAGATTTGAGACAATTTCCTTTAGATTTCTGCATTTTCAGCTAAATATTTCAGATGGGTTGGGAAAAGTTAGAGAGATCTAATCTACACTTCATCTAATCTACAGAAGGATCTAATTGTTTATGTTATCCACTATGTAAATACCACAGTAATCTGATCAAATCCACAGTAAAAACCTTAAATGTAAGTCCTGAGCATTTTCACAAACATACATTTAAAATTGCAAGCTCTCAAAGAAGATATTTCAAAACACAAAGAAGAGCAGGAGAACACTCAGAAGATAGATGCAGAACTCCAGATTCTATTGTATTAGAAACGAATAGCCATACATGATTTACAATGTAAGAATGACTCTTAGTTTCATTGATCATACTACAGAGAACTTACAAGCTTTACAGATATAGTAAGGCAGCCAGACATTCCACGCGCACTTTACTGCAGACAAACAGGCGACCTCCTTCTTCTACTCTAAACTATGCTAAGCTAACATGCTGTGTTTTCCTAGAATCTCTGTTGTAGGCCCTAAAAATCCCTGTTGTATAGCCCCTGTTGTTCCTAAAAATCCCTGTTGTATAGCCCCTGTTGTAAAGTATTACAGTGTAGAGAGGCACAATATATAACATTCTGATTGTCCTCACTACAGCAAAAAAACCTAACTGAACCCTTGGTTCAAACCTCTAGTTACAGCAATAAATGCAGGTGAACCAGTTCTCAAAAATATCTCTGAGCTGTGGTCAAATCTGGGCGAAATATTGCCCCTTCTGAGAAGTTCCGGCAGCTGGGTAATAACTTCTGCCTGTCTGTTGTGATAATACCTCCAGCTGCGACCTTCTTCTTTACTTGAATGGCCTTGACCTTTTGTATTTCATCTTTATCTTCTTGCTCCTGAGATCAGATCTTCTGCCTCCATGAGGTCACTGTATTGACTTTCCAGCTGCTTCCTCAACTGCAAGCCTGCATGACAAGACAAGCAATAAGTATTCCATTTATCACATAAAACAGCATGAAAATTAAAATAAGCGTTTAAATCCAGGTGACTGCGCAAGATCGCGGAAATCAGATCCAAAATCCGCTCAAAACGCGTCAAAAATGCGCCCAAGCTGCTCAAAATTGATGGGTCAACCATCGCTGACCGGGAAAATGCCAGAGGCGCCAAAAAAAACACTTTAAAATGTCCACCGCCTCATTTCCCGCCCATCGGCATGATATTCGCTGTCGGTGCGTCAAAAAAAACATGCTGGTCGATATACCTCATCATCATGATACTCTAGAAATATGATGCATTCCCTCCTGAAGGTCCAGATGAATGTCATCATGATGTTTCGCTTCTGCATATTGGAGAAAAGAACAACAACATCATCATCATCATGTTGAAGAAGAATAGGAGGGTATGAATATAATCATGCTGCTGAGGAAAGGAAGATGATGGTGACGTCATCATGATATTCGGGATTCATGAATATGCTAAGGATGACGTCATCGTCATATCCGGTTAAGATCAGGGGGATAATTGTGATATCGGGTCACCCAAGGAGCATGATCAGGATGATGAGCATAATATGACCCTTTTGCGGCCAAGGCAACCCTCTCGAGAAAAATCAGCATGATGAAGATCATCATCATATTTGCTTTTGTCGAACTTGGAATAAGACGTCATCATGATATTTGGGAACCGGATCGGGTTTTGGAAAATATCCTGTTGAAGGAAAAATGTGATGATGATCATCAGGAGGATATTTGTTTTTTCGCTATTCAGATCGGGATGACGTCATCATGATATTCGGGTCCTTTGTTAAACTTAGAACATGACGTCATCATGATATTTCGCCAACCGGATCATGTTTTAGAAAATATCCTGCCGAAGGGAAAAGGTGATGATGATGATCATCAAGATACTTGCAAAAGGTTGTATTTCATCGGCAGGAGGACTTCACGAAATATCAGGCGAACAAACAAGATCATGATGATCTTGACAATCAGGACAGGATAAAAAATGATGATGATGACCCCCCTCATCGATTTATCATGATGACGTCATCATGATATTTTGTTTTCGGAGCACAAGGATAAGTTGAGGTCATCATGATATTTGCGCTAGGGTGATATTGTAAAATATGATGATGCTGTTGAGTAATGTAGTATCGACCCCCTTCTTAATAGATAGGCTGATCATCATGATGTTTCGGCAAACGGATATCAGGAGGATATGAAGATGATGATCCTCTTTCTCGAATTATGATGATGATGTCTCCAACACTTAGCGAATTTCAGCAAATATGACCTTCGTGTGAAAGATCAGGATGATGATCATGATGTTGCGAAAGGAGACCAGGAGGATATGAAGTCGTCGTCATCATCTTTCGAATGTTCAGCAAATATCATGATGATGACCTTGCGATAGGTTTTGAACGTGCGCATGCAAATATGCCGAAGGTGGATTTTGTTAAGTCAGGGTGATCTTATACCATCAGCATGATATTTTAAGATCAGGCGATGCAAGGATATCATGATGATGCTCGCGATACAAAGACCGCTCGACGGGGAACTTACCTTGACTTAAAGCTGACGTCATCATGATATTTGAACCTCAGGATATTATTGGGGGGGGTTCAAATATGATGATGATGATGTTTATACAGCAAAACCGAGTTTGTAAAATATGACGCTCCTAAGGAAATCATGATGCTGATGATGCGCACAAGGCCTTTTGACGGGTAAAAAGCACTACCACCTAAGATTGACGTCCGGATGTTGCGACTGCATGATTTTTATCGGGTGATAGACCAAGATCATGATGATCCTGTCAACATGACTTAGGATATAAAAATATGATGATCCTCCTGCGAATATCAGGTTTGACCAAGACTTTGACCGTGCATAACTTTCACATATGGACGAATTTTTAAATGAAGTAAAAGGCAAACCTGCATGAAATTTCAAGCTCTTTCAAAATATGAGGTCACAGAAACAAAATATGAACTTTGACAAACTGACCTCATGATGATGACCTGCCTTATGCAATATCATGATGATGATGCACCTGACCATTTTTTACCAGACCGCCAGAAAGCAGAAAAAACACAAGCAGAAGCAAAAAAGCAAGACATCAGCAGGGGTCCTCATTTTTCTAAGGAGCAAAATGGGGCGTGTTGTGAACATCACAACAGTGTTCTCAACTGATATCTGTTATCTTCAAGTGAGATTTGTTGCGGTTGGATTTGTTGGCTCCCAAGTGATTCTATGTTGTTCGTAGATGTCTCCAAAATGTGTTTAAGGCATGTGCTCGATCCACAAACTACAATGAAGATCTCACAAAATAAGTTCTGGCCAAACTAGTTTGTCACATTTGCTGTGGAGATAATTCATGGATTGTGGAAGCATGTCCAAGTGTGTGAGGATGTATTTGGGTCTAAGCTAAGCTGTGATGTGGTCATCCTTCATTCATTTGCCCCACAAGTTTGTTTCAGTCTAGTTCTAATTTGATTTATGTATGTATGCTGACCTTGATGTACATTCCAAGGTTGATGATAGGTATAAATGTATGTAATAAATTCATGATTAAGGTGTAATTGTGTGAAGATACGAAGATAAGGTGTGAAGTGTAAAAGTAGAGAAGAGTAGAGAAGAATATTGCACTTCAATGGAACTAAACTCAGGCATGGTGTAGATGCTACTATATCAGTTCACCCTGGCAGTGAGCCAACCTTGGCAGTGATCCAACCTCGGCAGTGAGCCACCCCTGACAGTGAGCCACTTTTTGGTAGTGAGCCACCCTTGGCAGTGAGCCTTTCATTTGGGCAGTGAGCCTCTTTTAATATTCGGTATTGTTACTATGTTATATTGTGAGCTAACACTCAAAGTGGTTTTTCTCTTTTAGGGTTTTCCACATAAAAAATCTAGTGTTCATATGTGTATGGTGTTGATATGTTTATGTTTTGATTCTGCTATTCATGTTTAATCTTCATAAGAAAATAAGGAGTTAAAGTAAGTGGTTGTGAAAGTGTTTTGGTTTAAAGAAGTTAAAGTTTTGGATACAATTGATTCACCACCCCCCCCCCTCCCCCCACTTAGTTGTCTTGTGCCTTTCAACAACCTCTTGAGTATTTCTTGTAAATACTCATCTCATGCTCACACTTAAGTAATGATCTTGTAGCATTGTAATCTTATATTTGTGGAATATTACATCATATTATTTTACATATTTATGTTTGTGTTTCTTTGTTGGAATAGCTAATAATTTTTTTTCAAAAAATAGCTATAGTAACATGCTTAGTTCACATGGATTGTGGGTCTTATGTGATCTCGCCTTCATGTAAATCTTATATGGTATTAGAGTTGTACAGTGAGGAGTTTATTCAAGTCCAAAGAAGAACAAGTGTTTCAAGAGAGCTAGTGGTGATCAGGTTTATCTTAGTGTTTCTTGACTCAAAAAATTGACATTGTCACTAGGTCTAGTGCACTACGAAACTCTAAGAATTGACTATGTATTTGCTAATTTTCAGTGCCAATGAAAAAAGGAAAAAAAAAGCCCAAATCCATGTGGAGTTCATACCATACTATTTTGGGCTCAATACTATGCAACCTTGGTGTATTCCTTTTTTACAAAGGTATCTAAAATCTCTAATACTTTAAATTTTCTTTCGTCTAAATGTAAAATTAAACGCAGGCCTCCAATGCCTTGCAACTACTCTACATCTAGACTTGACATTTTCTTATATGTGCTAATTTGAAGGCCTTCACTAAGGTTTTGGGTTTGAAAAACAGGTATTACATGAAGCAATTACAATGATAAGAGGATCACTTATCATTGCTATGAATGTGAACATTCAAAAGAAAATTTTTAAGTTCATTTTGAAATGTGGACGTTAATAATAATTTTTTTTATATTTAAAATAGTAAATAATATGCTTTATGCCTCAAATGGTGAGTCTTACATTTTCTTTTTGTCTTACAAGTACTTTAATATTTTGTTGTGGAAGTCTAGAAAATGAGCATGTATTGCACATTACTTGTAAGAGATAGAATGAAAGTTGTGTGTATTTAAATTAGAATTTGTACATTACATCTTCCTTCTATTTGGTTTAGGACGAGAAGTTGTGCACTTTTGTGTATTTTAAATTATCAAGTATGTATTTAATATTACAATCATGTTTTATGTGTTTGGACAAAAGAGTTGTGAGATTGCATAAACTCAAACTATTAAATGTGAGGACAAATACATAATATTCCAATATGCAATCTTTATTTGCAAAAAATTATATGTGAAACTAGACTTGACTACCATTATTTATATTTTGTATGAGATGATGAGTAGTAGTACACATTTATGTATATTAATGACATGTTGTGTGAAACTATGATTGAAACTTTCTTAAATTTTTATTAATATTTTTATATTCAAACAGTAATCAATACGTTCTATTAAAAGATCAAATGACAAATACCCTCACAACTATTGGTACATGATGAGTAATATTAATAACATATGTTACGTGAAACTGATGTGCTGGGAATTGTCTCACACACTGGAAAATTTTCTAAAGTTGTTCCTATCAGTGTATTAGTTGAACCTCCTATAAGTGCAAGTGCTAGTTTTATATTCAAACAATAAATGACTATATGTTCTATTAATAGATCAAATGACAGATACCCTCTCACAACTATTGGTACAAGTTCAACTATTGATCTTCTCCAGAGTTTGGTGAAAGCAAGATTATGAACAATAAAATATCCCATATAGGGTACCCTTAGCTGGCAGTACTGCTTATCTGTAAAAAAGTGCAAGGTGCTTTAATTAGTGCCAAAATCCTATTGTAAAAGCAGGGTTCCATCCCAACCCCCTGTTCTGCTCCATTCAATACTTATGGTCAATAGCTGTTGTCTCTAGCAGTAATCACAAGCATCCACTGGAATCATCAAAACTCTTGTGGAATATTTAATTTCAGCAGTCACCAAGTACTAGAGGCCTGTCTACCCCCCATGTTTGTATGTATAACAGTACAGCTTCATACTAAAGACATGACGACCTCAAATCTGTGGGCGTAGATTCCTCTTCTGTGGAAATTGTAGCTTCATTTGCCAATCAATGGTCATTTCATTTGAGAAAGGCCTTTGTCTAAAGCGACTTCGCTCTACTTTCCTAACATGTACGGTGCAGTGTCTTTTTAATAGCTTGGAATGCATGCACACCATCGAGAACACTAAGTTAAAGGTTGAAATCTTCTTTAAAAGGATTCTTTTTCTATGTGAGGGGGGTGCCACCTAAGCATTACAAATCTTCCATGTTCATTAATTGTGTCTTATATGTAAGGGGGTGATCTATACCTAGAGTAGAGTGAGTTTTCTTTTTAATAATTAAAAAAAAATGTTTAGTATTATATATAAGGTTTGTAATTTAAATGATTGAGTGTAATTGGTAAAGGTGATATTCTGTTATGATTGATTGTGCTATACACCAAGGTTCAAATCTTTTGGAGGTTCAATAAATAAGGGATGGGGTTGAGATTGTGCTCTAGGTGATTTTGGTAGAATAGATACTTTTTAATTTTAGCTCCTAATCAATGAAGAGATATCAACTTAGATTCACTAGAAAAACGATTTGGATTTGACATAAACCCTAAAAAATTAAGGACATTGCATTTTTTACTTTTTGAAAAAAATCAAAAGCTTAATTTTTTTAAGAAAGGGCCCCATCTAAGGTAATTTTTAATTACCTTTCTTCAACGTAGCATGTAAATTTTGAGTTTGTGGAAAGGGAATTATTAAAAATGGGAAGATGAATGTTTTGGGGGGTTAGATATTAGGTATAAAAATAAATATGTTTGTCCTTTATATTTAATTTCTGAATAATTAAACTTTATAGGCCAACACACCACTATTTCAATATTTATTTCAATATAATGTCATCCCTAGAGTACATTTGTTCACTCTTAGATGCAATGGGTGTAACTTTTACTCTAGGTATTAATTCCACAAGGAAGTGGATAGGCAGAATCCAACAAGAAAAGTCTGATGAAGATTATTAAAAGGATGATGGGCAAGAACAAAAAGGCATGGGATTCCAAGTTAAGGTTGGTTGTCTATGCTGATCAAGTCACCCCTAAGAAATCAACAAGAAGATCACCATTTGAGTTGGTATATGGGGTGGATGTAGTATTACCAATCAACAACTTGATGCCTATTTACAAATTTGTGCACGAATCCAATGAGGAACTAGATGATGTTGTGGCCTATAGAGTAATCAATTCAATGAGTTGGATGAGAACAAAAGGAAAGCCAATGCTGCTAATATTAAGAGATAACAATCGGTAAAATACTTGTTTGACAAAAGGACAATCCAAAGAAAATTTGAAGTTGGAAACCAGGTCTTAATGTGGAATGTCAAAGCTTAAGATAAGGAGAAGCATGGAAATTTTGATCCTTTATGGATAGGTCCCTATGTGATTGAGAATTCACATAGAGAGGACTCATATTTCAATGAGGAACTAGATGATGTTGTGGCCTACAAAGTAATCAATTCATTGAGTTGGATGAGAACAAAAGGAAAGCCAATGCTGCTAATATTAAGAGATAACAATTGATAAAATACTTGTTTGACCAAAGGGCAAGCCAAAGAAAATTTGAAGTTGGAAATCGGGTCTTAATGTGGAATGACAAAGCTTAAGCTACGGGGAAGCATGGAAAGTTTGATCCTTTATGGATAGGTCCCTATGTGATTGAGAATTCACATGGAGAGGACTCATATTTCAATGAGGAACCAGATGATGTTGTGGCCTACAAAGTAATCAATTCATTGAGTTGGATGAGAACAAAAGGAAAGCCAATGCTGCTAATATTAAGAGATAACAATTGGTAAAATACTTGTTTGACAAAAGGGCAATCCAAAAAAATTGAAGTTGGAAATCTAGTCTTAATGTGGAATGCCAAAGCTTAGGATAAGGGGAAGCATGGAAAGTTTGATCCTTTATGGATAGGTCCCTATGTGATTAAGAATTCACATGGAAAGGACTCATATTTCATCAGAAATTTAACTGAGAATTTTAGGAGTTGCTAGTGCATGGACAATTCTTGAAACATGTTTCTTTTCTTAGGCTTTGGCCTCTCTTTCAATGCATGTTTATTTTCCCTACGATCATGTCTAGTGCAACCATGTCTATGACCCATGATAAAGTATATGTGTGTGTGTGTGTGTTTTGTTGTTTTGTTGGTCTACGTCCTAGAGTTTCTCTGGATCCTTGTTATGTTCTATTGGAACATATGTCCATGAACATGAGCCACTATTAGAAATGTCTTAGAAAGATTTTTGTATTCATCCTATAAGGTTTTAGGGCTTGCACGATGCTAGGGTTTATCACATATTATGTCTAAAACACTTTGTGTTTCAAGGACTTTTTCCTTTGCTAGGAGTGCTTTTATATTTCTACATTGATTTACTCAATTGGTTAGGTTCACTTAAGTCATTGCACCAAGCCTCGATACTCATCATTTTATCAACCCCAGCTAAAGATAACTTGTTGTTGCCCATTCCCTAGAATACTTCACCCATATTTCAAATATTAAATATCTTCTTTGGCCCAGTCATCCCTCCATATGCCGCTTTATGGTTGCATCACACTAAACTAGTGCATTGTGTTTTCCAGTTCCTAGTCTTTATTAAATTTGTGGGCTTTCACAATTTTAACGCATATGAAGTTGTCCTTGAATGATCCTAATTGTTCATTGCATGAGTAGTCTCTGTCAAGTGGTGATATTTCATTATAGTGTTGAGTTCCATTACATTGTGAATTTGGATGTGGGCTTACTTTCAAGTCTATGATGTGTGATATCTTGTCATAGGGCCTTCACTTTATGATTTGAAATGCATGTGGCTGACTCTTGTCACATCACATTGAACTATACACAACAAAACTCAAAATTCCATTCAATCGTGAGGATGCGATCTATGATTAATATGTACCATCCATGTGGGCTCATGGTTCAGGTCCCTGTTGTCAAAATTTGGTTGGGCCACATAGAAGTTGTTAAGCAAGATGGATCAACATGTCATAACTTAGAGTAGAATTTGATGTCTACCAACATCTTTTTAAATGGATTGAGGATATTACATGTGCCATTACTATGGAATTCTTGACAAGTCACATAGGTGTTGGAAAGCTCTTTTCGAGCTTCGTGTCTTAGTGGGGTTGATTTTATTTAATTGTGATTATATTTGTTCTAAACTACATTTGATCTTCGTTGTTGCTCTTAGTAGAAAATAAACTGTGTAATCGGACTATTTATGCCACACATTGTATATGTCAAGGGGTCTTGTTTAAACAATCTGGTGGGAGGGGGCAAGGAGTAGGAGGTAATTGTTGTAATCACACTATTGATAAAGTGTTATCATCACATTTGGGGGGGGGGGGGGGTACAATATGATTCCTCTTGCATTTGGCTGATATAAGGATTTAACAATTCATCCTTATGGGGTTTGGATGTATGTTCTATACTTCTCTTATTGCTGTAATGTTGAAAAATGTCCCCTTGGGGGTTTTTCCCTCATAAGGTTTAGCTCCCGAGTCTTTAGAGTGCATTTAGGACATTTTAGTTCATATTTTGGCATCCTAATGGAATGAGACCTAGGTTCCATGGCAAATTGGACCTAGGTGGACCCCTTGAGCTATACCCTACCCAAAATAAGGGGGGAGGGACTTGGGCACCCATGCCCTAGTCCTACCCTATTTTGTGGTAGCCCTAATTTCTGGGTGTCAGTTTATGACTGTTATTTGGTTATTTTGCCGACACGGTAAAGTTTGAATTTTAATTTCTTGGTGGGAGTGCTTGTAGTTGCATATATAAGAAAGCTTAGGCATTCATTTGTAAACTAGATTTCAATTAGATAGCAATTGTGATATTCAAGTGTTCTCAAGGTGATTCAAGGCTTCTATTGTGTTGCAAGAGTAGACTTGTATGTTTTGTATGTTGACATTTGCAGATTTGAGCATCAATCTTCTCATGGCATGAAGAACATCTTCCTCCATAAGAGCTTCACTACAAGGTGACGTGTCATTGTGTTTTTATCATTGATTCCTTTGGTTTTTGGCCTTTGCCTCAGAATGCCCTCTTTATCTGACAACAGTGTTTAGAGACTTAAGTGTCCTCTAGGGTTTGACTAAGGCAAACCTCTAAACACCACAACCCCCAAACCAAGTCTTGTGATTGCAAGTTATAGGTGTCGCCTCTGGCAAAAGTGGAGTTGCAGGAAGGCTGGGCAGGCATCAGGGATTCAGGATCTAAAGAAAAGTCAAATAAAGGAACACTTCTAGGACTTGGGCGCTCGCTTCAGTGTCCTCCACAAACGTATCTTAGGAAACAGAAGCTACAGGGATGATCAATGTCGAAAGGAGGTCCAGATTCCCTAAAAAAGTAGGTACCTTGGACTTGGGCACCCGCTCCAGTGTCCCTGACTGTTCCACTTCGGAACCCCGAAAATAGGTACTATGTAATTCAGTATTTTACTCCTATTTGCAAGAGCTTTTTCTGTAAATCATTAAATTATTGTCGTATTTGTATAATTAGGGTTTTAATGGTCAATTAGACATAGGAAAAGGAAAAATTGATAATTAATTCCTTAATCCAAGTTTACCTACATCTGCAAGTGGCCTAGGGTATGATAGTGCTCGTCACTCGACCCTAGATCCTTGAATGTAAGGTGGAAAGGCAGATTTAAGCATCTAAACACTAAAACTTTAACAAATCCAATTTTCACCTAAACATTTTGGTGAACCTGTGTTTTTGGACTTAAATTGTAACTTGTTGAGTGTTTGTCTTCATATTTGTATTGATTTCATTCATTATTTGGTCATTTATTTCATTGTATTGAGAAAATTTCAAAAAAAATAAAAATTTTGAAAAATACAAAAAAATTGCATTGTTTGGCTTACTAAATTGCATCAGTTGTTCCTAAATTTTCCTAATTCGTGATTTTTGAATCGGATCTGATATAAACTACAGAAAAATTCAAAAATTCAAAATTTTACCTTACATTTTCATCATTTAATTGCTAGGGTTTTGTGGAAATTTTGACAATTTTATATAACCTAGTAATTCCAAAATCTAGGGTTAGTAGGCAAAATCTTTTATCAGATTTTTCTACTAATTTTAGAGGCTCATTCAAATTTTTTTTTGGCTGTAGTCTTGCATTTTAGTGTGAATTTTCAAATTTAGATTTAAAATATTTGCATTCTTACATAGAAAATTTTAACAAAAATTAGCAATTTTGATGTATTGTCATTAAATTTGCATGGGTATTTTGCATGTTAAGGCTTGAAAATTATTTTTAGATCTGAGAGTAAGTCAATTTCATCATAAATCCTACTTCAAAGCATTCACACAGAATTTTATGTAAAGATTTCAAACCTAGGGCTTCGAAAACAACGATTTTCACTAAAATTGGCCATATCGACTTTGCAAACTTGCACCGTAGGCGTGTTGTGAAAGGTATTTTTGAATTATTTTTCTATTATCATGGTAATAATTTTCTTCCCCTCATAAAAATATTTACAACACCCTTTTAACGGGCTCTTGTAGTGAAAATTCGGTGAAAAACTACACATTTTAGCTATTTTTGCCCTAGGGTTTGACCTAGTTTGCACTCCAAGCGTGTTGTGATCAATTTTATGGATTGAGGTAACTGATATTATTGATATTCTTTGTTTTACTTCATAAAATTCCTTACAACACCCCTTTTGCTAGGTCTTGGAGTTGAAAAACTGTGAAAAATTGCATATTTTGCTATATTTTCACTAGGGTTTTATCTTAAGTGGCACTACAATCATGTTGTGTTGGGTATTTTTGCATTAAGTGGCTATTATTTCTGATATTATTTATTTTTAATCATCATTTTCCTCACAACACCCTTTATTATGCTCTCTTGCATTGAGTTTTGGTGAAAAAAGTGCCTGTTTTGACATATTTTCACTATATTTTGACTTGGCATTATCTTGGATTTGCATCAAGAGTGTGTTGAGAGTGATTATATTGGTTTTTTGGACTGATATCAGACATATAACTTTCTTCCCTCGATAAAAATCCTTACAACATCATTTGTTTCATTCATTGGCTTTAAAAAAGTATCAAAAAATCAAGCATTTTGCATCAAACTTGAAAAGCTTTCAAAATCTGATTTGGCATTGGTTTGAGCATATAAACATGGCTTCTAATCACAATGGCAACAATAGGTTCCCTCCTAGACCTTACATGAAAAGAAAGGCTCCCAAACCTGAAATTGTCTTTACACCTCATGATAGAACAATCGATGAATCTGAAGGACCTCTTTACATCACCGTGAAAATAATGGGAAAGAATGTGGAGGGAACTCTTATTGATCCTAATTGCATAACTAATGTTGCCTCTAAAAAATTCCTCTTTTCGAATCAATTAATACAGGGTCCCTATAACCTTTCAAACTTGATGATTAAGACACATACGGGAAGCTTAAAGAAACCATTGGGTAAGATATCATTGTTAGTAACTGTCTTTGAGAAACAAGTTGAACAATGCTTTGATATTACCCCCGATTCTGATACCTTTGATAAAAAACTTGGAATCCCTTGGTTAAAGGTTATGAAAGTGGTTCCTTCAACTATTTATAAATGTGTTAAATTTCCTTTGAATGGACAAGTGCATGTCATTCATCGAAATACATACAAACCTTCAACTACACAACAATACTTCACATTGGATGACTTTTGCAACAAAAATACTAGCGACAAATTAGAGCTACGAACAGACTTTACATTTTTGAGCTATATAAATTACATAGCGAAACTATTATATCCAGCACATAGTCCTCCTACGTAAGTGATGTAGGAGCATCTAGTGGTGTAAGGGCAATCTTGCATCACCCAAAAAGAAGTTAATTCAAAATAATTGTAGTTGTTTTCATTTCTTTCCATAATTAGTGTTTCTGGTTCCATAATATCCTGAATAATGATGTAGGACTTTTAGTTTTTCCAAAAATTGCTAAAAATAGCAAACTGCCAATTTTGGAAAGTTTACTACCATTTTAGGAAAGTTTGCATTTGGGCAGTTAGAGAAAGATTCATAACTAAAATATAAGACCTTTGTTGAAGGAATCAGGCAAAGATCATTTGTGAGCTGAAAGATATTAAAGTTTTTATTTTCTGAAAAAGCCCCTAAAAATTTCAGGAATGAGATATGAGGCACTACAACATCCCATAACATCCCAAAAAGTTGACGTAAATCCATTTATGGATTTTTGGTGTGATAGTTCACATTGCGAGCTTTCCAGTGCTTAAAATGGTTTCAATCGGACACCCATATCAAAAATTATGCTTCCCGGAAGTTGACCTACTTTTGGAGGGAGTTGCAAATTTCAAAATTTAGCTAGAGGCCGCCAAAAAGTGCTATTTATGACTATTTTGGGAACCCTGGGCAGTAGTAGAGTTAAGGGGGAAAGTGTAGAGTCAAGAATAGGTGGGAAAACAGAAACCCTAGCTAATTTAGGGTTACAGAAGGCGGAAGATTCTAGAGCCTGGTGATGTGTAGCTGTAGTGTGTTGTAGCCTGTGGAGGATTGATTCCTCTTATTGTAATTGAGCTTTTATAATGTAATAAGTTGTCCAAATCAATAAAGAAACATTCTATTTTTTGTGTGCCATTTCTGTTGTTGTGTGTTTTATGATTTACCCCCTTCATCAAGTGGTATCAGAGAAAGGGTTCCTGAGTGTGTAGACAAATCGTCGACCGTGAGGTAGTTTGCACCAGGACCTGAGGTTGTGGGTTTGCTACAGAGATCAAGATGCCTCCATGAAGAAATTGTATTGGGAGGAATACTTTGATGGAAGAGGCTTTTAGAGCCCTGCAAAGGCAAATCAATGCATTGCAAGAGGAGCTACGAAGAGGGTTTGATCCGAGAACAAGAGAAGAAAGCGAGGATGAAGTTGAAGAACAACTATCCGAGGAAGAACAAGAAGCTACAGGAGATCCTGCAGAAGTTAGGTTGTTGAGGGCCATTTTAAAGATCAGAAAGAGGCCCAAGATTGAAGTTTCTACCTATTCTATAGATTTGAATCTGGAATAGCTTATTGATTGGATCAATGACATGGAGGAGTATTTCAAGTATGAAGACGTGGAGGACCCAGATCAGGTCAAGTTTGCAAAAATAAAGTTGAAGGGCCACGCTAGTATTTGGTGGAAGGAGGTCTAGTTAGAGAGGAATAGGAGAGGAAAAGGAAAGATTACCATATGGAATCAAATGGTAGAGAAACTGAAGAAGCAATTCATTCTTGTGGACTATGAGATGGAGTTGCTGAAGAAGCTGCAAGGACTGAAGCAAGGTAACAAGTCTATTAAGGAGTATACAGAAGAGTTTTATAAGATTACTATTAGGACAGGCCATGCAAAGGCCAACAAGGAGAAGGTATCCCATTACATTAATGGGTTGAGGCCAAGTATTCAAGAGGAGCTGAGCCTGGTCAGAATGACCACCATAAAAGATGCATACCATTTTTCCCTGAAGGTGGAAGAGAAGCTGAATAAGAGATTCGACAATAAGAAAAGGGGAAGAGGTTAAGGTGGAAGGACTGGTGGAAGACCCTATGGAGGCCGAAATGAAGATTCAAAGAAAAGTGAAGAAGCTGGCACTAGTTGAAATCAAAGAGGAGATAATGCCTACCGCCCTCGTGACCAGAACAATGATGAGCAAAGAGGAAGAGGAAGAGGCAGACCTAGGCAAGGACCTAGAAGAGGAGGTTTTAGAGGAACTTGTTTCCAATGTGGAGAAGAAGGACGTCAAGCATACAAGTGTCCACAACATTAAGGAAGGATAAATAGAAGACTTGAAGGTAATGCATGAGTTACACACGTCAATGAAGATGCGCAATTTGAGCGCTCTTAATATGTTGAAAGGGGAGAAACCCTAGTTGTCAGAAGAACTTTGTTGAATGAGGAGAAAGAACCCAATCAAAGGAAGAGTTTATTCCACACAAGGTGCAAATGTGAAGGTAAGTGTTGCGATATTATTATTGACAATGGAAGCACTGATAATATTGTTTCAGAGGAGATGGTTGACAAGTTGAAGTTGACAAGAAGAAAGCATCCGCATCCATATCAGATTGCATGGTTGCAGAAGGACCATAGAGCTTTGGTCAATGAGTAGTGTTTAGTGAAGTTCAAGATTGGGGACTACCATGATGAGGTGTTGTGTGATATCATATCAGTGGATTCATGTCATATGCTATTGGAGAGGCCGTGGTAGTATGATAGGAGTGCTGTCCATGATGGCCATGCAAACACATATTCCCTAACAAAGGATTGAGTTCATCATAAGTTGAAGCCCTTGAAGGAGGTGGAAGAAAAGGTATGTAGTACTACCATAATTTGCTTGGTAGATGGTAGGAAATTTTTGGAGGGTATGAAGCATGAGCGTCATTGCTTTGCATTGATTCCTAAGATTAGTCAAGAGAAATGTGAAGATGTACCAGCAGAAGTTTCAGATATGTTAGAAGAATTTCAGGACATTATCTCTAATAATGTACTAGAAGGTTTACCACCAATGAGGAAGATAAGTCATCAAATGGATTTGATACCAGGAGCCAGTTTGCCAAACAAGGTAGCCCATAGAATGACCCCTACAGAGAATGAAGAGCTGAACAGACAGGTTCACAAGTTGTTGAGGAAGGGACTGATAAGGGAGAGCCTGAGTCCATGTGTGGTACCTGCAGTACTAGCACCAAAGAAAGATGGAGAGTGGAGAATGTGTACAGATTCTTAAACCATAAATAAGATCACGATCAAGTACAGGTTTCCATTGCCAAGAATGGATGACATAATGGATTGTTTGAGTGGAGCCAAGTACTTCACAAAGATTGACCTGAAGAGTGGGTATCACCATTGTAGATTAGATAATGCAAACAAGGTAAAATGCTAACTAAATACAATAAATACAAAGCTATACCTCACATGCACAACCTAATCCCATCAAGGGAAGAAGAAGCTTGCACCCAAGAGCTCCTAAGACATGATATTCCCTATTTGATTGAAATGTGGATTGCTCTTGCTTTCAACACAAATGTAGATGAATGATTAGAGGATAGATAGATTAGAGAAATTTAAGCATGGTTTTGATGCAAGAAGAAGTTGTTATGAATGGCTTGGGTGAGGGTTTCATTTATAGATTTTTGAAAAAGGAATGGAGGGTGAGGATCAAAAGATGAGATCAATGGCTCTCATTTTTTGTGAATCTTTAATTCATAGTGGATGATTTAAAAATTCATTTTTAATGAGAGTGGATTATGACAAATTGAATTTTTTAATTCAATTAGTGGAGGACAATTGAATTAAAAATTGAATTAGTAGAGGACAATTGAATTAAAAATTCAATTAGTGGAAGAGTGGAGGATAATTGAATTAAAAATTCAATTAGTGGATGACCATTGAATTAAAAATTCAATTAGTGGATGACCATTGAATTAAAAATTCAATAGTGGATGATAGTGGGGGACAATTGAATTTTAAATTCATTTTTGGATAATGGAGGATATTAGCTAATTAAATATTAAGAATATTTAATTATATGTGCCACATGGTGAGGTGGAAGAGATGAGGTGGATTGATGAGGTGGATTTTGTGAGGTGGATTTTGGACTTAGGATAGAGGGAAATTGAAATAATAAATATTGCATATTTATTAAATCAATTGGCTAAGGTTTTAGACTATTGAATTAATGAAATTAATTCAATTTTGGGGATAATATGATGGAAAATAGGGTAATGAAATGATAATTAATTAAATAAAAATTTAATTAATTGGTTAGGAGGGAAATTGACATGTTTAAGGATGTCGGGAGTCGGTTCGATGGTAGAAGACATTTTTAGGTGTCTACAACCATATCTGAATCAGAGAAGGAGATGAATGGAAGACAGCCTTCAAGACAAAGGAGGGTTTGTACAAGTGGTTAGTCATTCCATTTGGGCTAACCAACGCACCAAGCACATTCATGCAGCTCATGAATGAGGTACTGAAAGAATTTTTGAGAAGTTTTGTTATTGTTTATTTAGATGACATTTTGATTTTCATTAAGACATGGGATAAACATCTGATGCATATCAGAAGAGTTTTAGAAAAGCTGAGGGAGGAGAAGTTGCTGATTAATCTGAAGAAATGTAGTTTTGCAAAGGAGTTGGTATACCTGGGATTTGTTGTCTCAGAGGAAGGTCTTAAGATGGACCTAGAAAAAGTAAGGGCTATCCTTGAATGGCCTACACCAAGGAGTGCCACCGAGGTATTGTCTTTTCATGGTTTGGCAAGTTTTTACAGAAAGTTTATCAAAAATTTTAGTAGCATTTGTCTACCCCTGACTGAGACAATGAGAGGGGATAGAAAAGAGTTTAGATGGACTAAAGGGGCAGCCAAAAGTTTTGACACATTGAAGAAGAAATTTATAGAGCAACCCATTTTGGCACTTCTAGATTTCAATAAGGTATTTCAGGTAGATTGTGATGCTAGTGGCAGTGCTATAGGAGCTGTTTTGAGTCAAGAAGGTAAGCCCATTGCCTATTTTAGTGAGAAGCTTAATGATGCCAAGAAAAAGTATTATGTTTATGATTAGGAATTTTATGCTATAGTTCAAGCTTTGAAGAAATGGAGACATTATTTGTTGCCAAAAGAGTTTGTTTTATATACTGATCATCAGGCTTTACAGTATCTTAATAGTCAAGGAAAGTTGAAACAAAGGCACTTAAAATGGGTTGAGTTTTTGCACAGTTATACTTTTGTTTTGCAGCACAGGAGTGGGAAGTCTAACAGAGTTGCAAATGCCTTGAGCAGAAGGCAGAATTTATTGACAGAAATGAAGATAAAGGTTGTTGGGTTTGATGAACTCAAACATTTGTATCCTAAAGATCTAGATTTTGCAGAGCCCTGGAAAGCTTGTATGGAACCTGTTACTTTGGACATGACAAAATGGTTGGATTTCATAATCCAAGATGGCATGTTGTTTAAAGGAAGCCAGTTGTGCATTCCAAGGAGTTCCATGAGAGAGAACCTGATTAAGGAGAAGCATAGTGGAGGATTGGCTAGACACTTTGGTCGAGATAAGACCATTGCTATTATTGGTGAAAATTATTATTGGCCACAGTTGCAGCAAGATGTGAGAAAATTTGTGCAAAGTTGTAGAGTGTGTCAGATGGCAAAAGGAACAAGTCAGAATACAGGGCTATATCAGTGATTACCTGTACCGGAGAAGCCATGGGATGATATTAGTACAGATTTTGTTCTTGATTTACCAAGGACATAGAGAGGACATGATTCCATTTTTGTGGTGGTGGACAGATTCTTGAAGATGGCACATTTTATTCCTTGCAAGAAGATTAATGATGCTATTCATATTGCTGAATTATTTTTCAGAGAGGTGGTGAGATTACACAGTCTACCAAAAAGCATAGTTTCAGATCGAGATACCAAGTTTGTTGGTTATTTCTAGAGGACATTGTGAAAGAAGTTGAAGATAGATTTGAAGTTTAGTTCTGCACACCATCCATAGACTGATGGACAGACATAAGTGGTGAATAGGAGTTTGGGTAACCTGCTACGATGCTTAGTAGGAGATAAGCCCAAGGGATGGAATTTGATTTTACCACAGGAAGAATTTGCTTAGAACAATTCTGTCAATAGGAGTACTGGTAAATCACCATTCCAGATTGTATATGGCAATAGCCCAAGAAATGCTTCTGAGTTAAGGAAGCCGGATAAAGGAGAAAAGACAAGTGCTGAAGCGGAAGACTTTGCAGAACATTTAGAGAATTTACATGAAGAGGTGAGAAAGCACATTAATAAGATGAATATTTAGTACAAGGCTAAGGTAGATCAGAAGAGGAGATAGAAGGAGTTCCAGGTAGGAGATGAAGTCATGGTTCAATTGGAACATACAATAAGTTGAAAATGAAGAAGTTTGGACCATGCAGAATCCTGAAGAAGCATGATTCAGGAAATGTATATGAGGTAGAGCTTCCAAGTGGGATCAATATTCCCCCTATTTTCAACATTGTTGATTTATCAGAATATCATGAATTGTGGAATAGAGGATGGACCAACAGAAGCATAGTGGAGTATTCTGACATCTACTTCAACAGAGGAGATAGAAGAGATCTTGGATAGCCGTGTGGGAAGAAGTACTCAGAACAAGCAATATGAAGAATATCTGGTGAAATGGAAAGGAAGGCCTATTGAAGATTCTTTTTGGCTGTCTAAGGTAGAGGTTGACCATTTGGGTGTTCCTCAAACAAACATCGAAGACGTGACAGGGTCACTTCTCAAATTACCCTGGGTGTCTGATGCAGGAGCATCTAGTGGTGTAAGGGCAATCTTGCATCACCCAAAAAGAAGTTAATTCAAAATAATTATAGTTGTTTTAATTTCTTTCCATAATTAGTGTTTATGGTTCCATAATATCCTAAATAATGATGTAGGACTTTTAGTTTTTCCAAAAATTGCTAAAAATAGTAAATTGCCACTTTTGGAAAGTTTACCTTCCATTTTAGGAAAGTTTGCATTTGGGCATGGATTGAGGTGAAAAGTTACAGAAAGCTTCATAACTAAAATATAAGACCTTTGGTGAAGAAATTGGGCAAAGATCATTTGTGAGCTGAAAGATATTAAAGTTTTTGTTTTCTGAAATGCCCCTAAAATTTTCCAGAATGAGATATGAGACACTAAAACATCCCATGACATCCCAAAAAGTTGATGGAAATCCATTTACAAATTTCTTGCGTGATATTTCACATCGTGAGATTTTTGGTGCTTAAAATGGTTCGTCAATCAGACACCCAGATCAAAAGTTATGCTTCCTGGAAGTTGACCTACTTTTGGAGGGAGTTGCAAATTTCAAAATTTAGCTGGAGGCCACCAAAAAGTGCTATTTATGACTATTTTGGGAACCCTGGGCAGTAGTAGAGTTAAGAGGGAAAGTGTAGAGTCAAGAATAGGTGGGAAAATAGAAACCCAAGTTGATTTGGGGTTACAGGAGGCAGAAGATTCCAGAGCCTGGTGATGTGTAGCTATAGTGTGTTGCAGCCTGTGGAGGATTGATTCCTCTGATTGTAATTGAGCTTCTATAATGTAATAAGTTGTCCAAATCAATAAAGAAATATTCTATTTTCTATGTGGCATTTCTGTTTTTGTGTGTTTTATGATTTACCCCCTTCATCAGCAAGAAATGACAAACAATAAACAAACTGCATGTGAAGAGAACTTTAGACCAAAAGGACAAGGTCCCTATGCTGAGGTTCCTCCCCCAAAATCCTTACAAGGATCAGGAGGTCGTTGTCAACAACAAAGTGTTCCATCGCGACAAATGAGATTTGATCCCGGTGCTTCATTTTCTAATTTGCAAAAGCCCATGAAAGAGGATAGCCCTATCTTACAAGAGATAAGTGGTAAAAGAAGATGAAATAGAAAAGCAAGAGAAAGAAGAAAAAGAAGACAAGAATATGCTATAAACCTTGCCTCTCAACAAGAAAACATTAATCCCAACATTCAACCAAACAATAATGATCCTAACGACGAACAACGTGATGAGCAAGATACGATTTTGACTATGGTACCATATGTCCCACTGTCCTCCAACATTAGGGAGTGGGAAGATGACGACGATGATTTGCTTATAGACAATTTCTAGTCTGAAAGGGGCCCTACAAGTAAGTATCTATAAACTTTTATTTCTATCGTAATGTGCCTCCCCCGTGATGTGTTATATGTTTTTTAGGCCTCCTGGGATGACCCTTGATTCTCTTGTAAGGTCTAGGATACCAGGAGACTGCCTCTGTCGTGACCTTCTATTTGTATCATCATTCTTCCAATTTGCTCTCTCTCACTCTGATTTCATTGTTGTGTTGTGTCTTATGGGCATAGCATCATGGTTGGTGACTTGGGGGCACCCTCCTACATGATTCTTCCTAAGACACTTGTTTCTTCTCTCTTATTTATTGTTTCCATTCCTCTAGTGTTTCCACCTAGCTGGCGGATGACAACAAACATTTATACTGATGTGAACCTAGTGTCCCTTTCGAGAGCAATCAAAAAATGGACTTAGTTCCTAATATGACGATGGGGTTGTATATCTTATCTGACACTTGGCTAGTGGAAGCACTCGTGCTTTTCGCGTAGTGAATTTTATGATGTTTCTATCGTATTTACAAACCTTAACAATACTGCTGCTTCATGCACCTTTGTTTGCCTTTGAATCTGTCCTTGGTAGTACTCGATTCGGAGAGCTTCGTGATATAGCCCTTGGTTAAAAACCAATTAGCGACCACTCCTTGGAGTGTTTCTACAAATAACCTCATAGATACATCTTCATGCTACACCCCAAGAACTCCGCATGCAATGTATAATGCAGCAATGTGCTCATCTAGGTTGTTTACCATCACCATAGAACTTTGGAAAGTTCTTTGTTAACAGATGAGGTAGATCATGTGCTGGAGGTGTCAAATTCAAAGGACTAAAAGCATTTCCCCATGGACCTAGGGCAGCCATTCTACCTGGGTTGAATGGAGGAATAGCAAACCTTTGAAGTGGTGTGATAGGGAGGAACTTATGAGCATTGGAAGCTTCATTTGGTATAGGAGACCTTGAATTTGTAGGAGGGAAACTCCTTGTATGCTAAAGAGGTGTCCTTGGACGTGCAAGAAAAAAATCAAAGTTTTGCTTTTGCAACAACTCAAATGTAGGACCTATGAGGCCTTGTGCCCTTCTGCCATGAGAATAACTTTGTTCTACCAGATTGCAAACTTGACAAAAAGATAGATCAACAACAACAAAATAATTACAGACAATAAGGTAGTGGTGTACTTCAACCAAATGCATGAGGCTCTTGGTTGCATGTTCAGATTCCCCAACAGAGTTGCCAAAAGCTGTTGGGTGAATATTTTGTTATCAACTAACTGATGACAAAATGGTTATATCAACCATAGTATGATGAGATAAAATATCTCCTCTCAGAAAGGGGAGGCTCCCTTCTTATTGCTAACTATTATCAACTAGTAAATAACTATGTTTATTTAGACTAAAACTATCCATTGGGTGTTTCCATACCATCTAATTCTCTTATTTCATAATTGATGATTCACTTACAAACTTATAATGACAATCCCGTAATGCTTACAACATGCAATGAACCACAAACTACTAATTGGAGCAATAATAACTGATATCCAAATAAGGTAAATGAAAGAGTAACTGAAATGATACCAAGATGTGTCAACAAAAAGAAACCCACAAAATCCCAAAGTCTTTTGTTGTTTCTTATGCCAATTGGAAAAGGAAAAAGTATGGAATATGATGCAACCCATATGCCAATGTTAGAAATGAAGGTGCAAACCACACAATGGAAATCTGATTCAAACCTTATTTATGTCCTCTAAACAATGTAGAATCAATGGAGATTGCAACAGAAATAAAACCCACTACACAAAAATAACATGCATTAAGAACTGAACACATAACATAGTATGTAATGTGGAGAAAACCCTTTTGGGTAAAAACTCCACCAAGAAAAGAGGCTCCAAGTTGTATTATCTTCAAATATGAGATTACAATACATGCACTTCCTCTCCGTCTTCAATCTTCAATCTAATGGTGTCTGTTACTCTCAACTCTGTTAAAAATGTAGTACAAATATCCTTATAAAAGGGGGTTGACTTCTAAGGCAAGAAATATGACATAACATCAACCATTTGATATGAACAGTCTAGATTTACAATGATAAATTTTGGCTCCGAGGGCACTACCCCCAAGCCCCTATCGGGTCACGTGGCCCCTAGACCTCCTACCAGGGGGGATGATCCCCCCAGACCCCTCGTATGGGGAAACCCCCCCATGACTCCTCATCGTAGATGAATTAGCATCAAGAACCGAATATAAACATGCAGCTAAAACAAGATCACTGTTGGTGAAACCTTTCATCCCTTATGGGTGATTTACAAAGAATATTAGGAGTAATTAATTACATAGGATCTACAAGGTTGATGGCACCTTGATCCTAGTAGCCAAAAGAAGATTCAACAATCTTTCATAATAACTTGCAGCTCAAAGTCTCTCAATTACCTCCAATCATGAACATCGACACAAATCCAAAAGTGATATCATAGCCTCAAGACTCCAAAATCAGATTTAAAACACCTTTCAAATTATTTAATTCCACACCACGATTCAATCAAATACACAAGAAAGTGCAATAGAAAAGACTTAAGAACAATTCCAATGCACCACAAGCTTGATTAAAGACAAAGATTTAACACCAACTTGTTTCACTTATATTGATTGAATAATATTTACACTTTGAACACAAAATTTCAATATGCTCCTCAATGCAGCAATGTTTCACTTCAATACCTAAAAGATAATATTTACAAAAGATCCCCCTCTTATTTATAGAGGGAAGCTACGAGCAAAAGTAGGAAAGTTACAACTACTTTGACTTATTCAAGACAGAGTCCAATTTTGTTTGGGACTCTGTACTTTTCCTACATGTAATTGCATATTACAAAAAGACATATAGGATGTCATTTAATCATAACAAAACTACATAATGAAAACATGAAAAATAATCCAAGTGTCCGAAGACACAGGAATTTCTTCCTCTTTGTCCTTCTTTAGAAAATATTTGTATCTCTTCATGGCGGCATGGACTTCATTATTGTCAGGTCCCAGTGTATATCTAGAGATGGTGAGAACTCTAGTGATGGAGTCTATTATGGTGATAGGCCCACTCTTGTGCTTGTTTTGAATATTTTGCAGTTTGTCCAAATTACTTGAAAATCTACCAACTTATCAATGGAAGCCAATGAGAATGCTTCTGCTTCTACCTCTGTATATATCAGTGTGGTAAATTCTTGGACAACTGTGTCAATAGGGAGGGTTTGTTGACTGTTATCTAACATCTAGAAAGGAAGCTCAACCAGCTTGTCTGAAATGTCTAGACCTTTGTCTATGCCCCTGTCCAAGTCATCCTTTAGGTCTTTGATCAGGCTCTTGATGACATCTTTCTTGCTTATCATTGCCTCCATGTATTCAACATACATTTTCCTGTTGGGGATCACCCCGTGTTCAACCAACACTTCTATTTTGAAATCTCACAGCTTGTTCCATGTTTCAAGATCTTGTTCTATCAGCTACATGTCTTGAGATAGTATCTCAATTGTCTGGTCTACTTCTTTCTTTACTTCACCCAAATTATTGTATATGTCAATGGAAGACTTTATCAACTAAGTACCTTGGGCTAATATCCTCACAATCTAGGCACTGACTGCTTGACCTTGAGCCCCAATCTTTCCAACCTTTTGAATGTCCTCTCCATCAACACATGTCTCAACAGGTTCTACCTTCTCTAAAGATTAGGCTATTTTGAGTAGCATTGATGTCAATTGTTTTACCTGTGCTTTAAGTTGATCCTTGATCAACTTGTCCCTATCATATCACTCAAGAAATGCAGCCAATGTTTCCTGCAAATCCTCCTTGGCAATTTCATGCATTTATTTGCCAAGTTTCATCCTTGAAATAGTATAATCAGAGACTTGAACTTCATTGAGGTTCTTGTCCGGTGGAGGCACAACTACCTTAGCATGTACTTATTTCCTGATTGATCAACAAGCACCCTTGATATAGTTTTGGCCTTTTTTGTTGATTTGGGCTTTATTGGGACTAATTGGCCAAAGTCAAAATCATCTGGGGACACAACTTGTTTCTTCCTATTTGGTTTCTATGATACTACCAAGGAGGGAGAATGGAGGAATCATCTTCTGTTTGTGTTGCCAATGATTCTGGTAATGAGTTGATGGCAACAATGGGTTTTGAAAGGGATAGTATATCAGGTTAAATGAAAGTGGTTGTAACAATTGGTGGGGTTTGTGTCAAAATAGTAGTAGTAATCTCAACACTTGACACTTTGGATGTTGATGCAGATATGAACTTTTCAAAGTCCAATTGAGTAGTAATGAATGTGTCAATCATTAGTGATGATACATCTAATAGACTAGGACAAGAGGAAAGTGATCCAAACACATTCTCTATATTTCCATGAGGGCTTTGAAACAATGACTCACTTGTGGGTGAAGAAGGAGATGAATGAACATAATGAATAGATACAGTAGGGGTAGCTAAAACAGAAGGCAATGGTTGTGCACTTGGATCAACAAGAGGTGGGGTTTGCACTACTGAAATTATAGGAGAGTAAGAGGGAGGTACTACATGTGTTGACTCCAATTGAGAAGTGACATGAGGTTCTTGTGACTCCTCAACTGCAATTTCCTCTTTAACATCTACATGGGCAGATGTTCCTTCTTTTTCTTTTCCTTTTCCCTTCTCTCCCTTGTTCTTAAAGACAAATTTTGGCTTCTTGCTAGTACTAGGAGTATCTTCTTTATTCTTTGTTCTCAATTCTTCCCTTTTCTGAGAGGGCCCTTCAATATGCTCTTCTTCTTATCCTATTTTGAAAAGCTTTATTTTTATCCCTTTTCTCTCCAACCAAACATTGGTGTTTGTAAGAACCAATTGGAATCTCTCCCTTATTGAAGTTATCTCCTTGTGTGACCATTGCATTTGTGGGAGAGAAGTGTCATCAATTTTACCACTTTTTTTTAACTTGCATATCTATTACTAATGAGAAAATATACAGCAGGTGGCTAAGGGAGTCACACTCTCAATCAAAGTTACATCTTTTGGTAGTATCTGTTATGGACAAGCAAGTTAAAAGTAGTTTTTGTAGTTTTACCTATTACATATCATAAAAGACTTTTATATTCACATATTAAAACTTTCATCAATTCTTTCTCTATCCAAAAATCTTCCTTTGATCTTCATTTTTCCACCTCTGCCAACTTGATCTTGTTTTGGTGCACTCTATCCTTTGATTCAGCCTGGACCAGTCTGGTTTCCATATTGCTAGGGCTACCTCCTCCTTTGGGATCATCAGCTCTATGTGTAGGTCTATCCTCAAATGATCCATCCTCAAATTTTGGATTGACAACCTCATTCTCTCTTTCATCTTCTATGATATGCTGCTCTCTGGACCTGTTCTGCTAAGCTATGTTCTCCTCTTGGGCTATTTGGTTGGCTCTTCTGTAGTCGTGAGACCAAAACTTGGCAATAGAGATGTCAAATCTATATACTATAGCATCTCCTTCATCTAGAATCTGCATGAACCTTTATGTTGGCATTTTAAAGGTACATGTAGCCTATTAAGAGATAGAACAAACTGTGAGTCTTACAAGAGACCCAGCAAGCTTTCTGCCCCTTCCTTGATACACACATTCATTCTTATTTTTCCACAAGGACCACAAAAATTCAGTTGAAACCCATAGCCAAAAATCATTAGTTTTGGTGTCAACATTTTTAACAAACCCACACAGGACATTAGCTTTTGTAATAGAAACATTCAGCTTTACACATTTTTAAAACTATAAGAAAAAGACTCCAAACTTTTTTGCAAAGTCATAGTCAAAAAAGATTTGTTCACAACTTTTTGGGACACTATAAAAAGGACACAAAGGACTCTTGAACCCTAATGCCAACCTTTTCAACAAAAACAACCACCTAAAACATTTTTTCTTAGGTTCAAGGATACTGGACCAGATTACAAATAGAGTTTTATGCAGCTCATTAGGATCAAGCAAACCAACCCAGGCAAAGCTTATGTGTGCAGAGATATCCCTATTTCTAGTAACCAAGTTGTAAAGATTCTTCGAAGTCATCTTCTCAAACAATGTGTCATCTTTCCATTTGATGGCATCCCAAGAAAAGCATTCTATAGAAAAGTTTTGCAACCCGAAGCCTTGCAGAGCTTTAGCTAGGACAGTATATGTCCTTTGTGAATCTAGGGTGCAAAACTCATCTTGAAATTAGTTCCAACTTTTTAAGGCATTGCTCTGTATAACATCTCCAAAAGAATTAACACCCATTTTAGACCATTTCTTAGTTGAACAGTCTTGGACCTGGGCTAAAACTTTATTGTTATGCTTCAAATTCCACCAGACAGATCTATTTTTTCAATGCATTTTCTATTACAGTCAATGGCATCTTTATTTTCAATGAATGGTTTGATGCTTTCCCAAGCTTTCCAGATGGAGCCAAACACTACAGAACCCAAGGGTCTAGCTTTAAAGTCACCTAGCACAATGTCTTCCATACTTAGGCCTAACCAATCCTTAGTCTTTAGAGGCAATGCATTCTTAAGGTTATTATAGATTAGGACTTTCTAGGGTTCAGTGCCCACTAAGGATCTCACTATCCATTTTGCCACTAAAGTGACACCTTGGATTTTGAGGTCTTTCAACCCTAGACCCCCAAATTCATTTTGACAACACCAGCTCCAGACAACAAAATGATGCTTTTTATGTCATTTCCCATTTGACCATAAAAAAGTCCTTGACCTTCTTTTGAATAATATTAACCTAATAACTTGCAAACATCCATGTTGAGGCATAGTATATAGGGTAGGTAACTAGGATTTTCTGGTAAACCTGTACTCTTCCCGCCAGTGATAAATACTACCTATCCCACATATCAAGCTTTTTACAAATTTTGTTATACATCCATTCCCACATTCTTTTCAAGGAGGGGTTCACCGAGAAGGGAATACCAAGAAATCTTACTATTTTGTTAGCATCCCCCACTGCTAATGCTCCTCATCTAATCAATCACGAGGATGGTCATTCCAACTAAGCACAACAGATTTAGCATGAGAGATTTTTTCCCCTACCTCTTTGCAAAATATCATCAATCTTTCCTCAAGATTGGCAAGGTTTCTTTTTTCCAGAATGGGGAATAAAGCAGTATCATCCATAAATTGAACATTCAGCAAGGACTCATTATATGGAAGCAGGATCCCTTTAACATCTACTTTTATCAGATTAGCTCTCAAAATGTAGAAAAGAGCTTTAGAATAGATAATAAACAAAGTAGGGGCAAGGGGACATCCCTGCCTTATAGATCTTTCCAGTGTAAATGGGTTAGAAAGTGATACAAACGGTCCAAAATATTACCATCTTCTTGCATATCCTCAGGAACATCGGCAAGCTCAAAATTTGTAATGAAATAACTTGCACAATGGAAGAAGATAATATGAAATATTCTGTAAGTACTTGATAATAACTGAGAATAATAGGCCACTTTGAGGGGGCAACCTCCAAATATCTCCAATGAGAACACACTTCACAATATATGATGAAATAAGACTCATATCCTCCTATATATACCTAATTATGCTTAGGATGAACAAACACACCCCTATATAACACCTAGTCTGACCTATCTAGCTAAATAATAATATAATAATGATAACATGACTTAATTAGGAGTTAAGATAGCCACAAGCTGACTATTCATAACCCTATGTACACCAATATTAAGGGCGTAGCATGCCCTCCCTCTTCAAAGAAGCATTGTCCTTAATGCTAATCAAGTGTGGATTCTTCTGAATGAACTCCTCGTCCTCCCATGTGGCCTCTTCAACTAGTAAATTATTCCACTGGATGAGATACTCAGTGAGGGTTCTATTCCTCAGCTTCTTCATGTGTGTTTGAATAATGTACTCTGGTTCCAATATGATTCTTCCTTCTTCATCAAGCTCTAGGAACATTGTCATGGATGGACTTTTGAGTCTACTAACATTCTCCAAGATAGAGATATTATAGAAAGGTTGTATGATTTTTGATTTAGGTAACCTCAATTTGAAGTCGATGTTGTCAGTCCTTGTTGAACCTTTATGAGGCCCATACAAATCAGGTTCCCTCTTGTGATCTGAAACTGTAACTACTTTCTTGAAAGGTGAAGCAGGAATCTTTGGCTTTTGCACTTCCATTGACAATAATTGAGCCACACGTTTATCCACATCTTTTTTTAGTGACATTTTGTGTGCACTTACTGATTGTGGACTCTTTGTACGTAAACCCCGTAGCTCATATTTTTTATCCCTAGAGTAGAAGCGCATGAATAGTTCCTGGAAATTCATCTCAATTGTGCCCAAGGTAGTAAGCCATTGAACTACCAAAACAATGTCTACTCCAGCCATGGGTATAGCAAACATAGGGCTATCTATCATGTAGTCTCCCATGGTGAGTTTAATACTATGGCATTTCCCTGAACAATTGACTGTACCACCATCTGCAATCATAACCTGGAATTCGAGGGTAGGGTAGACAAAACAATTTGACTTTCCTGCTAGTTGCTTGTTGATGAAGTTATGTGTACTCCTTGAGTCAATCAATACTGTGACTATTTGATTTTTAAGGAAACCCCTTACCTTGAGTGTTTGTGGGTTATTAATACTTGATAGTTCATGACAAGAGATAGTTGGTTGGACATCTTTAGAGTCCTTTACCACCATCACTAGATCTTCTTCATCTTTATCTTCATCATAGGGAGCCTCAATATAGAACAACTTCTCATCACATTTATGTTCTTTATGATATTTTCTATCACAGTTGAAACATAACCCTTTGACCTTTTTCTCTTCCAATTACTAAGGTGTCAACATAATAGGATGAGTAAATGATGATGCAAGAGCCTTGTCAACTTTGTTACTAGGTAATTCCTCCCTTCTATTAGCCAAAAATTTTTCCTCCACTTGTCTCGCCATAATCATTGCTTCAGAGATAGAATTTAGACAAAACATGTGTACCTCATGTTGAATGTGATCCTTGAGACCACCCAAGAATAAATCATTCAAGTTCTCCTCTGTAATTGTATCCACTCTTAAGGATAGATTTTGGAATTCTTGAATATAATCCTTAACTGATCCTGTTTGTTGAAGTTTAGCTAGTTGGCTAAAGAAGTTGTCTGTCACACTGTTGCTATATTGTGCTTGGAGTTCCTCTGTAAAAACTAACCATGAGACAGTGAGACCCTTCTTCTTTCTATGAGTACAAATCCAACGATACCAAATGAATTGATCTGGTTCTAGATATAGGGAAGCCATCGCGACCTTTTGTCCATATGGGATTTGATGTACTTCAAAAAAATTCTCCATTTGGTTTATCCATGTTAGAGGATCCTTGCCATCGAACTTGCACATATCCACCCTTGGAAACAAATTCCTAGATCCCATAGGAGTATTAAAATTTGTGTCAGTATTAGCTGACTTGTAGGTTTCACCTTGGTTGCTTGAGAACTCCTTTCTTGGTTCATTCATATAGGTGCTTAACATGCTTCGTATATCTAATATATCTCCTCTTAGGTCACATATATCCTTCTTAATTGAGGACACCTCTTCCTTGACCTTACTTATTTCCTCATTGGGATTACTATCCTCTATTGTTTCCCCATCCTTATCAGAGGATTTCCCCGGTGTGACAACATTCTTTTTGCCTCTTGTTGCAGGACCCGTCATGATGGAAACCAATATTTTTGAAATAAATCACACAAATTAAATGTAAATTACCTAAAAATTTTACTATAACTTACTAGGGCAAAGATACCACTTACCCAGAAACAAATCCAAAAAATTAGTAGATTTGCAGCCTTGAGAGCGAATTTGTTGGAAACCCTAATTTTGCAATAACTTGCTTATTTTTTCTTCAATTTCTCTAATTTTTGGACTGTAGTCTCCTCTATTATGTATTCAAAAACCTAATAAAAATTATGCTCCAATTCAACAGGATATGAGAGATATGTAGATCTCAAATAAATTGTGTAGAAATTGTAATTCTGCAATAATTCGCTCAAATCTGCTTCAATTCCTCTAAAATATAGACTATAGCTTCTTTAATATGGTCTTCAAAAACCCTTTAAAAATATTTAAAAAATTCACTGAAATATGAAAGTTATGCTCTTCCCAAAATTGCCTTCAATTTTGAGAAAAAACCTTGCCTCTATGGTGCCAAGATCATGCTCCGATACCACTAGTAATGAAATAACTTGCACAATGGAAGAAGATAATATGAAATATTCTGCAAATACTTGATAATAACTAAGAATAATAGGCCACTTCAAGGGGGCAACCTCGAAATATCTCCAATGAGAACACACTTCACAATATATGATGAAATAAGACTCATATCCTCCTATATATACCTAATTATGCTTAGGATGAATAGACACACCCCTATATAACACCTAGTCCGACCTATCTAACTAAATAATAATATAATAATGATAACATGACTTAATTAGGAGTTAAGATAGCCACAAGCCAACTATTCATAACCCTATGTACACCAATATTAAGGGCGTAGCAAAATTTCAAATCTGCTCTAAGGTAAGCATATAGTAGTCTATCTTCCCTACCTCTTTATCATTTCTGCACTCAACCCATATATCTTCAATCTTATGCACATGAGTGTAATTCCCCTTGAGCTTGTCTTGCATGCCTTTAGAATCAAAATAATTTATTTTCTTATACTTGTTCATAATTACCCATTGCATTTTAGTTTCTATTGCATTTGCTTTAGGAGTTGTGGATACTGTGTATCAACCAAAGGTTACTGGGATCTTGAAACCGGGTCTGCAAGACTCTGCTTGTTTGTTGTGCACATTCATTATCTGTCTACATAATTCCATCAAGATAAGCTTGTCTCCTGGATATCTCAAAAACATGTAGGGATGCCCATTGAAACAACCAACTCTTATATATGTAAAAGTAGGGAAATGTAAAATATATAACCAAACCTTTTGACTTTCTCCCAAGATGCATTAGAAACTCTTTTCTTCTCAAGATCTTTCTCAAACATACAAATATATCTATAAAAGAAAGCATCATTGACCCTCCTGAAATGTTTGATACTTTTCTTTAGGATCAGTCGAGGGTAGTACTCATATACTAATATATTTCTTCTATCTCCAACTGAAGTCAAACTAGGGAAAGATCTCATACAAGTAGCAACATATACTGAATATGAAGTCATATAAAATTTTAAAAAAGTTGACACTTCTGAGAGCTAGTGACAAATTTTATCATTGATTTTCCTTCCTCGGAATATCTTTTGATTACCTTTCTTAATGACAACTATGTATTGGTACATCCATTCTTGAAAATTATTGGATGTAGGGAGTCCCTTGACTTTGCTCATAAGAGTAATTAGCTCACCTACCTCTTCGTTGAACTCACTCTGGAAGATGTTCTTTGGCCACCTTGGAATTGTAGGCCTAGGAGTCTTGAACCACCGAGTGTTGATAATTTTCTTACACTTCTCCATGTTTTTGTCATGGTGCTCTTGTATTGACTCCATAGTGATATTTGAAAACTCTTCAAAGTCAGGACAACTAAATATCTTATCAAATAATTCCTCATCCAACTTGATCACCACCTTACCATCTATATCTATTATACTCCTACTCTCTTTGTTGAAATGAGCAGCTACTGCCAACACGGACTCTAGATTCTGAGCTAACACTGGGAAGGTAGAAACCAAGTGGATGTTACTGCCAAGGACAACCTATTGAACACAAGGAATACTGAGAGGGGGGTGAATCAGTTTTCTATAAAACCATTCCTTCACATGTTCTTTAATCCATTTACCATATTCAATAACATGAAAGCAAAATAAACATAGAAGAGCAACCACAAAGTCATAACACATAGATACCAGGATTTTTACGTGGAAAACCCAAAAAGGGAAAAACCACGGTGAGTGTTAGCTCACAATATATTATAACCGATTACAAGATATTACATAGAAATGCTCACTGCATGTGGACTCACTGCCCACTGTGAAAGAAATATAGAAGACAAGAGAGAATGGCTCACTGCTGATAAAGAACTATTACAAATGCATCTATTGAATGCTGGAATACAGTTCCATTGATAGCTCAAAATATAGTTTCAAAGCTCTTCATAATGACTACTTTGTTTCTCTGCTCTGCTCACATATACTTTATTATGCTGTCCTTTACACTCTTACTGCACTTTTTAGATCACAAAAATGGTGTTAGATCACACATATACGAATTCAATAAGTCATCGCATCTCTTAACATCGAAATCCATCAAGTATTTCTATCTGCAACAAGATCTAACTCAAACTAGGTCAGCTTGCCAGAGTGAAATGTGTACACAAAAGTTATACTTTGTCGACTTGAATTCTTTACACAAGAAGTTATGCGGACCAATGCATTCCTTCAATAACCTTCATATAGGTGTGGACCTATTATAGAACCACTTAGAATGATGATCCAAACAATATATCTTTATCGCACATCGATCCAACTTGTATGTCAGTCTCATCCTTAAGTATACACTTAACAAAATCTACTGTCATATCACAACTTCTAATGCAGATTACACGGGACTCTAAAATTCATATCAAACATTCATTACACATCACCCAACATACCTTCATAACTGCGAGTCATAATATTCTTATGGGGAAGAATGCAGATCTCTAAACCACTGACTCTGTCACTGTGAAACATTGTCAATCTGAGTGCCGATACTTAAGAGATTGTAGATGATCATCAAGTAAACCTGAGACTCTACAAATCTAGAATCAGATACTCCTAGCATGTGTTTACAACACCTCCAAATGGCAACTCAAAACAACCAATAGCGGATGAATGCAGACTGAAATACTCAGGCAGTCTGTACTGTTCATGACTAAACTCTGTTAATCTGACTTAAGCAATTCATGGAATAGCTTCTGAGTATTACTTAGGACCTAAAACTTGGAGTATAGAAACATCAAAAAATTATGTACAACATACCAAAACTGCATATCAGTATCTACATCTACGGAGGAGTACCAACCAAATATTTGTCACTAACTTAGTAAGCTACCAACACTTAGTCATTTTAACTAAGTCATTCTTCCTGGGCCAAAAATATTGTCTACAACTTATCTCAAGACTTGTTCCCAATTATATCTAACTGTTGCCATCAATGAAAACATCATATCACCAGTGTATCTTGACCATGTTGCCAACACAGCCTACATGTTTGATGCAACGAGTTGTTTTTCAGTCTCTCCAAGAACTCTGACATAACAACATGACCTATCTACGTATCTCTAATGTTTTCTACATTAGTCTCCATAGAAGTCTGAGGGATCACTCCTTGGTATTTGAACTTAATGTTTTTCTTCTTGGGAGAAGGCTCTGACATTTGCTGAGGAACTGCAAAAATTAGTTTGAAGTCCTCTAAAGTTAGAAAATTTTAATCCATCGAGAACCATGCAAGTGCGGAGAAAAACTGCACTTCTACATCATGAGCAATGTTTTTTGTAGTTTAGAGAAAATTCTCTGAACTATATGAGAAATCTGCTTTTGGTGTAGGATCGGAAAAATTTTCTGACATTACATTGGTATTACAAAAATGTGTGTAGTTCAGAGAAAATTCTCCAAACTACACTAGATAGGTCAAGCAATGATGATGCAAATTAGAGAATTTTCTCTGAACTGCATCATTAAAGGTAGTTCTTTGGATGCAAGTCAGAGAAATTCTTCAACTTGCATGTTTTACTTAGTGCAAAAAAGATATGCACTTCAGAGAAAATTCTCTGAAATGCACGAGGTAAAACATGTGGATGCACTTTGGAGAATTTTCTCTGAAGTGCATGAGGTGAAAAATGCTTGTGACTTTCAGAGAAAATTCTCTAAAAGTTATATGGGGTAAAACTCATATTTATGACTTTCAGAGAATTTTCTTTGAAAGTCACATTTTGTTTTGCCTTAGGCGACTAACTTGTGTTTTGGTTCAAGGTCAGGTGTTGTTCAAAGAATTTTCTCTGAACAACACCTTTTAAACAAGGGTGTTGTTTGGAGAAAATTCTCCTAACAACATCCTTTAGATGTGAAGGTTTCGAAAGGTGCTTAAGGGGGGTATTTTTTAGAGCTTTTTCTCCAAACAACACTGGTCAATATGACTTGTGTTGTTCAGAGAAAACTCTCCGAACAACACCAATTAGTGTTCATCATTTAAAACGCACATTTAACAAAGAAGACACATGAAACAATAGGGGTTTTAAAAGATGCTTTAATGATGTAGCTCAGAGATTTTTCTATTACGATTAGGGTAGATCGAAGCAATAAACACTAACAATTATATGCAGATTAAATAACCCAAATATAACAATGAAGAACAACACAAAAGAGATCAACACAGAAATTTAATGTGGTTCACCCAATATGGGCTACATCCACAGAAACTCAACCATCCAATGATTTTATTATCCAGTGCAAAACATATTACAATCTCATGAATTCCACACCTGCAACATACATCCCAGCCTCTTATATCAAGATTTTTGTGTCATGCCCACATTTCCCATGCAGTCACAACATGCATCACACATGTCATGTCCACATTTGTCATGTGGTCATGACACGAAATATCAAAATTTTTCCCACGCTTCCCTAGAAACCCCCTCACACGCATAAGTGTGCTCAGTGGTGAACGCTTAAGGCGTAAACAATAAAGTTGTCAGCGGAGTAATACGCACACGTGCATATACCCATACGCAAGAGGGCCAACAAGGGGGTCATCACGACGTGGTTAATGTCGCTACAAGGGTTAAACTTACTAAACTCATAAACCCTAAATTTTGAAAAAATTTGGCAGCATAACGCCTCACGGGCGTGAGTGTGATTTATTACACTAACACTAATCTTGATCACATGGTTTCCTGACTTAGGTTAATCTCACTAATTACATTGGTAATACAGTTGATTAAGTTAATGGGACATTTTTCAACAAAGTCTGATCATCTGTTCTCCTTCACGTTTTCTAAAATTTAATACTAATTTATCCTCCTAATTATAGCATTTTCAACAAAGTGTGCACATTTGTTCTCCTTCCCGTTTTCAAGGTTTTTATGGTAAATCTGCTCTTCTTCACGTTCTCTATCAATCAGGGTTATCACTGCATCCTTTACATTATTCTTAATTTCTTGGTAGATCAGTTCTCTATCAATCAAAGTTATCACTGCATCCTTTACATTATTCCTAATTTCTTGGTAACTCAAATCACTTAAACAGGACTTACTATCTTTGCTTGATGAAGTCCCCTAGGATTCCGCTCTAAGTTTAATTCAACGTTTGAATTAATTTTGATAATTAATTTGCCCCTAATCAGGATTAACAGAAAGTTAACTCTTACTTAGTTCTCTTAGCCTATTTCGGAAATGCCACGCATTTTCTCCTCTTTGTTTTCACTTTTATCTTTCTTTCTCTTTTTCTCTCATTTTTCTCAATTGGACGTTTCCTCCATCTACAGGTCGAGTTTACAATGGCCACATATGAAATGCAAATGATGGCTTAATTGCATTTATAAAGATACGCATATCTATATAAATGCAAATAAGCATATATATATGTACATATAGATATATATATATGCTTATTTGCAGTTATTTCTCTAGGTTCTCTTAAATAAAAAAAAATAGGTATATTTTTTCTTTTTGTTTTCTTGGTATTTCATTTATGAAAATTATTAAACCTCAAACACATTTTCCTATATATATATATATATATTTTACATATATATTCTTATTAATTAATTGTTATATATATATAGTTGTCAAAATTTTAACCCTATTATTATATGTTTTTTTTTTAAAAAAAATAGCTTCCCTTTTATTAAATTATTTACAGATAATTAATATATATATAAATATTTTATTATATTATAGTGCATTGGATTTTCTTTATATGAAACCATAAAAAGTGTTATTTTCACATATGTTATTTGTATCCTCTTTAAAAAAATAAAACCCTAACATTCTTTTCTTTGCTTTGTGGTGCAGGGTTTAATGGAGGGCAAGGGTGGTGGCAGCAATGGTGGAGGCCGCAAGTGGAGTGGCGGAAGGAGGTTCAGACAGCAGCAGCGTGTGCAGAGGCCACGTTGGAGGTGGCATTGTGTGATGGGGCCGCAGACTGTGGGAGTAGAGAAGGGGGAAGCGTGGAGGGAGGTGTTGGGTGGTGGCCGTAGGAAGCGGCGGAGGCAGAACGTAGGGGTCACGGGCGGCGGAACAGGGGGGAGAGATCTATGCAAGGGGGTGCCATGGGAGTCAATGGAGAGCGGGGAGTGTGGGGAGGGGGCAGAGCCCCCACCCACATCCCACTTAGTGGGGTGTGGGTGAGGGCTCCGCCCCCTCCCCACACCCTTTGTATAACAACGGTGGGGGTTCGATCCCCCCACCATTCCTTGTAACAATTTTTTTTTACTATGTTTTCAAACATGAAAACTGCAAAAATAAAATTTATTCCCCCATTGTATTTTTATTTATAAAAATATAAAATTATATATATATATATATGAATTATATACACAGAAATTTCACAGTTAACCCAAATCACAGTTTCACATTTATATTTTCGATTTCACCTCAAAATTAAAATTAAAATTTTTCTTTTATATCATTCACATGAATAAATGAACCAATATATTTTTTTGTTTAACTCAAATCTAATTGCAAAACAATAACTTATTTTAAAATAATTTCATTGGAAGGTTATAACTTTTTGTATATTTTTCTTCATAGAAGTAAATTGCAATTTTCTTGTTTGACTAAAATTTACCCCACAACTTCAGTAATTGGCAAATTTAGAATTAACAAACAATAAAATTGGCTTATAACACAAAATTCTTCATTCTTTTTACTTAATGGTAAAATGCAAATCAACAAATTTAACTTTCTTTGTTTACCACAACAACTAAATCACAACTTTGCTACTAGAAGTATGAGGAAATAAACAATTTTAATATCCTTTCAAAAATAAATTTCTTTCCTTGAGCATTTCATAATTGGTAAAACTTAATAAACACTATAATTTAAACTATCAATACATTGAAAGAGGATTTTCTCCCAAGTCAAGAAGACCAATTTTTACAACAAGAGAGAGAGAGAGAGAGGTTCTCCTCTTAAAATCAACAAGGATGTAGACATTAATGAGACCAAGCTCTTCTATAGAGCCTTAAGAGTAAAGGAAAATAAAATATTTTCCCAAGACAAGAAAAATTCTCCAACTTCACCTTTTTACTCCAAGAAACTTGCATATCACACAAGGGAAGAAAACACCACACATCTTGCTCTCCTCCCTACCGTAGACCTGCAAGAGGGTCACCCCCAAGCTAGGGAGATCATCCACACACCTAGGGAATCCTAATCCAATTCACAACAAGGCAAAACAACATTCCCAAAACACAAATACACCCATGGATATTTACAACATTCAACTCAACCTAGGTGAGTTTCAAAAGGGGTAGGAGAGTGGACTCACTCAACTCTAGAGTGCCACTCCTTCCAAATATTTCAACACAATTATCCTCATGGCCTCAATCCAAACATGTTAACAAATATTTCTAAAGGAGATCATATTTTGGCTCTCAAGCCATGTGAGAAATTTACTCAAAATTACACAAATGCCCTCAAGGCTTTCAACATCCCAAAACAAGGCAATGATCTCGAGGAGGATCACTCCTCCCCTACCCCACACTTGATGAGCATTTCTCCCAAGTGGGAGAAGCTCTTTCAACACCCTAATAAAAATTCTCCACAATAACAAAATGTAATACAAGCAAAATGCATCTTACACATTCATCATGCAAGCAAAATTTGAATTACAAGGGAAAGGCCTTAGCCTTTAAAAAAAAAAACCAACCTTTAAAAGCCCTATAATGGAAGAAGTTGATGTAGAGCTCCTCTAAAGTCTCCTCCAACCTAAGCCACCAAACTCCCTCTATCCTTTTTCCCCCAAAACAATTTCCAATAAATCAAAATTCTCAAAAATTTAACAACCCTTCTCCCTATCCCAAGTGGGATTAAAATAAGCCCAATACATGAGCTTAGAGGAATGGGGAGGTGACACTTGTCACCTCCTCACTCTTCCTCCCAACTACTATTGTGTCCCAAGGGATGGGTGTTGACACATGTCACTCACCCATCCCCAAAGTCTTCTTCACCCCTTACCACATGTCCTCTCTCCAACACATGGGAGAGAAAAGGGAAGTTAGAGAGGGAAAGGGTGACACATGTCTCCCCTTCCTTTTCTCTCATGAAGGACCACACAACTCCATGGGGACTCTCACCAATTGTGAGAGAGACTTGAAGTCAAGTCCTCCACAATTGGTGGATCTTGAAGTCATCTCTAGCCCTAGGAATTGAAAAGGGATGGGCTTGAGTGTTGGTACCACTCATCCTATCCCTCTCATGCCTCCAAATTCGTCACTTAACTTCAATGTGAAGTTAAGGTGACCATACGGAGGTTTACCAAGGGTTACCCAAGTCAAAAGGGACCCTAGACCCATGGGGTATAACCCAGGGTCAATTTTAACCTAGTTAGGACACCTAGGGCAAGTTAAAACACAAGAAAAGGGTCTCCAAAATTTAAAATTTTAAAAATAAAATTCAAAGACAATTCTTACAACACATATCATAATTCAAATTTACAAGAGGGTAGAACTAACCCATTCAACCTCATGTAAAACAACATTACAACATTACATCAAACACAGAGTTGATCTTGGTTCCTCATGGAACCAGATCGGCTTCACAAGGATTTACAACATAAGGTGTGGGATAATCTCCAGTATCTATGGTTTGTTAGAAATACTTGCACACTCAATTGCAAATTTAATTTCACATATAAATATCATAGCCAAAGCAATTTAAAACATGTATTCCCATAAAATATCACGGTTCACAATAACATAAGGAATGTTACATGCAATTAGGTTATAATTTTCGCATTTTAAACATCCATTCCCAAGATTGAATTTCAAACAATTTTCTATCCAACATCACCCAATTAGTTTTCCCTTAATAACAAGCATTTATCTAACATCACCCAATTAGTTTTTCCTATAAAATAAACATCTATCTAACATCACCCAATTAGTTTTTCCTATAAAATAAACATCTATCTAACATCACCCAATTAGTTTTCCTTTAACATAATAAAGTCTAAAAGTTTGGAAATCTGGGATCAAGAGTCCCACAAGTATAAAAGTATCAGCAATAGTAAAGTAAATAGCCACATGACAAAAATGAAAAAAATGTAGGCCTCACATCCTCCCCCCCTAAGACTATACTTCCTCCTGGAAGTCCTCAAAGAGGTGAGGATAAAGAGTCCTCAATCTCTCTGCATCCTCCCATGTCGCAATGACCTCGTCATACATGTCCCACTGGACCCTAACCTGGTCCAGCTTTTGACCTCAAAGGCCCAGCGTCCGACGAGCCAATATACGAATTGGCTCCAAAGCCAGCTATCTGTCTGCCTCTACCTGAAGAGCACTCCAATCTAATACGTGAGATAAGTCAGAGATGTAACGACGTAAAACTAAAATATTAAAGACATCGTGGATACGCGATAGGCTAGGTGGCAAGGCTAGACGATAGGCTACAGGTCCGATCTGCTCCAAGATCTCAAAAGGTCCTACGAACTGAGGTACGAGCTTAGAGCCCTTTCTGTAACAGATTGGACTCTTGTGTGGTCGCACTCTCAAAAATACCTTGTCACCCAGTGAGAAGCTCCTATCAGTTCTCATAGCACTGGCATACTTCTTCTGTCTATCTTGTGCCTCTTGAATTCTCTGTCTAATCAGTGTGACCTGCTACTCCATATCCTAAACTATCTCTGGACCAATAGTAACTCTGTCCTCTATCCGATCCCAACTCAAAGGTGTCCTACATGGTCTGTCGTATAAAGCCTGAAAAGGAGGCATACCCAACAAGCTGTGATGCCCATTATTGTAGGCAAACTCAACCAGATACAGATACTCCTCCCATCTAGACTGATGGTCCATAACATACATACGAAGCATGTCTTACAACACCTGATTAACTCTCTCTCTGTCCGTCGGTCTCCGGATGGTAAGCTGAACTGAAGTTGAGCTGTGTGCCCAACACCTGATGTAAGGCTCTCCAAAATGATGAAGTGAATACAAAGTCTCTGTCAGAAATGATGTGGCGAGGTACTCCATGAAGTCTAACAATCTGATCTAAAAACACTCTTGCCACAGATTGTGCTTTGTAAATCATGCATACAGGTGAGAAATGTGCCAGCTTGGTCAACTTGTCAACTGTCACCATGATGGCATCATGGCGACGTGATGACATAGGTAGACCAACAATAAAATCCATGGAAATGGTGTCTCATTTTCACTCAGGTATCTCGTGAGGGTACAACAATCCTGCTGGATGCTGATGCTCAGCCTTGACCCTCTGACATTCAAGGCAATGAGAAACATACTCTGTAATATCACGTCTCATCCTAGCCCAATGATATAACTGTCGCAAATCAGCATGCATCTTCTTCACTCCTGGGTGTGCTGCATAAGGTACCCAATGAGCCTTTGAAAGAATCACTGTACATAGATCACCCACACGGGGTACATAGATGCGCTGCCGATGTCTCAGCAAACCATTAGGCTCAAGGGAATATCTTGTGAATTTGCCCTTAAGGGCCCTATGTTTCTGAATTTCCTGTTGCACCTCAAGAAACCACTCATCCTCAAGTAGATAATGTAAGATACGACCTCTCAAGTCCACCCTCAATGTCAGGGTCAGGATCTCATGGCGCCTTCGACTCAAAGCGTCAATGACCACATTCTCCTTCCCTTTGATGAAGTGGACATCAAAGTCGTACTCGCATAAGAACTCCATCCAACGCCGCTGGCAGGTGTTCAAATTTGGCTGTGTGAAAATGTACTGTAATCTATGGTGATCCAAATGGAGCTCAAAGCGTCGACCTAAGAGGAAGTGTCTCCAACGAACAAGAGCATGAATAACTGCTGCGATCTCTAGATCGTGAGTAGGGTAGTTTAGTTCATTTGTCTTAAGCTTACACTATTCGTATATAATCGCTCTACCACCCTGCATAAGCACGGCTCCCAAACCCTCTAGTGATGCATCTGTGCAAACAACAAAATCCTCTATAGGATATGGAACCGCTAATATGGAAGCACTTGTAAGATGCTCTTTGAGGACCCCAAAGGCCCTCTCACACTGCTCGGTCCAAGTGAAATCTTTCCCTTTCTGTTGAAGGGAAGTGATGGGATGCGCTAATCTGGAAAAACCTTTAACGAATCTACGGTAATAACTGGCTAATCCCATAAAGCTCCTGACCTCAGTCACACTGGTGGGTGCTGGCCAGTCCTAAATCGCTCTAATCTTCAATGGATCTATGGAGATGTCATCACCTGATAAGATGTGCTCCAAATACTGTACCTCTGTCCTGAAGAAGGTACACTTCGCTAGGTTGCCATAAAGTTGATGCTCTCGTAAGCACTATAACACCTGATGCAGATGATCCACATGTTCCTCCTCGGTCTATGAATAGATTAAAATATCATCAAGAAATATGATCACGAACCGATCTAAGTAAGTGCGAAACACCCCATTCATGAGGCTCATAAACACTATAGGGGCATTCGTCAACCCGAAAGGTACCACTATGAACTCGTAATGGCCATATCTGGTTCGAAAAGCAGTCTTATGAATGTCTACCTCTATGATGCACAATTGGTGATACCCAGATTTTAGATTGATTTTTGAGAACACTCTGGGTCCCTGCATCTGATCAGAGAGGTCGTCAATCCTAGGCAAAGGATAACAGTTCTTCACCGTCACCTTGTTCAACTGCCTATAATCCATGCATAATCGAAGAGACCCATCCTTCTTCTTCACGAAGATAACTGGTATGCCCCAAGGTGAAACCGCTAGGTAGGATGTGTCCCTTCTCAAGTAACTCCTCTAACTGGAGTTTGAGATCTGTAAGCTCATGTGTAGTCATCCTGTAGGGTGCACGAGACATTGGCTCTACACCCAGCACCAAGTCGATGTGGAAATCAACCTCTCTGCGTGGAGGCATACCTGGTAATTCTGGTAGAAACACATCGGCAAAATCTCTCAGGATAGGGTGATCATCTAAAGAAGTCTCATGCTCATCCTCTAATCTATCACTGACCGTGATAGCGAACAACTGACAACCTTTCTGCATGCAGTGCTTAAGCTGCTAACCGGATATCATACAAACAGCCATGGGCTTCTGAATGCCCACTATCTCAACCTGTGAGCCATGATCATCTAAGTAGTTAATCATCTTCTGGCGACAATCTAGCTTAGCTCTATGAGCCGCAAGCCAATCCATACCCAGAACTACACCGTAGGATCCTAATGGCATAACCCTAAGGTCACATGATGTAGTGAAGGAACCCAAGGTGATCTCGCAATCTCTAACCAAGGTATCTACTGACATCTTGGCCCCAGAGGCCAACTCAGCCTCCCACCTAATGTCCTGCCTAGAAGCCACTAGCCTGCAACGTTCCACTAACAATGTAGACAGAAAAGAGTTGGTAGCTCCAAAGTCAAAAAGATTAGAGATGGAGAATTCCCCAATCATACCTGCTGTCTCAATGACTGAAGCCTGGAAATCAGCCTGGCGGTTGTCAACCACTTCAAACATGCGGTGGGACCTACCCACATCACCTACAGTCTGCTCAGATCCTCATGAATGATGTTGTCCCCCTGCTGTAAATCCCTGTGGACACTCTCTAGCCATATGCCCTGCCCCACCACATACATAACATAGGCCCCTAGTCTGTAACTGTCCTGACTGAGTCCTACCCGACTACTGATGTCCAATCCATCCAGTGGACCCCTGTGAACCTCTGTAAGACTGCTGAGACCTCACAAGTCCCGCAGATGATCCCTGATGTCTCTGATCTCTACATGGGCCCTGCTGCTACCAACCATGATTCTGTCCTCCCTAAACCCTCTGCTGGGGTCTAGACCTCTGTTGATGCTGATGTGGAGGCGTAGGAGGTAATGATGAGGAATTAAATCCTCCTCTTTCTGGTGTGGATTGTGGCCTACGAAAGTTCTGCTGCTGTTGGTGATTACGGTCCTGATACTGCGGGCGTGAATTATGCCCTCGTCCTAGAATTTCTTCTGCAATAAGAGTCTTTTCGACAGCCTCACTCATAGTCTGGGGGTCTTCCATACGCACTGGTCCTGCTATCCCATGATTCAGTCCCCTGATGAATTTGTGTACTAAGAGTTTCTCGTCATAGAGATAGTCTGCGTAACGAGAAAGTTCAATGAACGAGCTCTCATACTGAGCAACTGTGAGTCCTCTCTACTGTAAATCATGGAAATCATCTATCCGACGCTGTCTATAGTGGTCTGACAAGTACCATGCATTAAAGCGCTCTATGAATATGTCCCATGTGAGTGTATCTAAGGATAAACGGCACTTGCACTGCTCAGTGTGCCACCAGGTAGCTGATGCATCTCTCAGAAGGTGTACTGCCACTCGTGCTTTCGTGTTGCTCCCATAAGGTCACAACACGAAGCACCTATCTAAACTGATAAGCTAAGCCTCGGCCACAGCTCCCTCCGTAGCTCCTACAAAGGTAGGTGGGTTGAGCCTAAGCAGGTCTCTGATGGGATCTCCTCTGTCTCTAAGTCCTACAACTGGCTCATCCAACCCATACTCATATAGTCCATGATGTATCTTCTCTACTCTCATGGTCTCATCTCATCTTGAAAGTCTCAGAGGACTCCTACTCTGTGCGCGGTAGGCTGACCCTACCTCCTCTACTGTAGTATCAGGGATCTCTACAAAAGGCTTCATACATGGCACCTCTTGCGGATCGACGTGGGGCTCCACCTGTGGCTTAGCACATGACTCAGCACATGGCTCCTTATGTGGCTCCTCTCGCGGATCAACACGAGACTCATCACACAGCTCTAGAATGGCTGGCGGTAACCTATCTAACATGGCCTGCAATGTCTGTAGAATCTGTGGACCTATGTCAAATACTGGTGGTGCCTGTGGTACTCGTGGATCTGCAATGTCTGTAGAATCTGTGGACCTATGTCAAATACTGGTGTGCACCTCAACAGACGCTATGTTGCGTGATCGCGCTTGTCGAACACGTCAGGGAGGCATCCTACAAAACAAGGTAGGCACTAATTAATCAAAGTTACGGAATAAATAACGTGCCCAAATATGCCTAGTGTTTAAACTTGGGCTCTGTTACCAAATGTCATGCCCACATTTCCCATGTGGTCACAACACGCATCACACGTGTCATGTCCACATTTGTCATGTGGTCATGACATGAAATATCAAAAAATTTCTCACGCTTCCCTAGAAACCCCCTCGCACGCATAAGCGTGCTCGGTGGCGAATGCTTAAGGCGTAAATAATATAGTTGTTAGTGGAGTAATATGCACACATACGCATACCCATACGCAAGAGGGCCAACAAGGGGGTCATCACGACGCGATTAACGTCACTACAAGGGTTAAACTTACTAAACTCCTAAACCCTAAATTCTGGAAAAATCTGGCAACATAACGCCTCACAGGCGTGAGTGTGATTTATTACACTAACACTAATCTTGATCACATGGTTTCCTGACTTAGGTTAATCTCACTAATTACATTGATAATACAGTTGATTAAGTTAATGGGACATTTTTCAACAAAGTCTGATCATCTGTTTTCCTTCACATTTTCTAAAATTTAATATTAATTTCTCCTCCTAATTTTAGCATTTTCAACAAAGCCTGCACATTTGTTCTCCTTCCCGTTTTCAAGGTTTTTATGGTAAATCTGCTCTTCTTCACATTCTCTATCAATTAGGGTTATCACTACATCCTTTACATTATTCCTAATTTCTTGGTAGATCAGTTCTCTATCAATCAGAGTTATCACTGCATCCTTTACATTATTCTTAATTTCTTGGTAACTTAGATCACTTAAACAGGACTTACTATCTTCGCTTGATGAAGTCCCATAGGATTCCGCTCTAGGTTTAATTCAACATTTGAATTAATTTTGATAATTAATTTGCCCCTAATCAGGATTAACGGAAAGTTAATTCTTACTTAGTTCTCTTAGCCTATTTTGGAAATGCCACACATTTTCTCTTCTTTGTTTTCGCTTTTATCTTTCTTTCTCTTTTTCTCTCATTTTTCTCAATTGGATGTTTCCTCCATCTACAGGTCGAGTTTACAATGGCCACATATGAAATGCAAATGATGGCTTAATTGCATTTATAAAGATACGCATATCTATATAAATGCAAATAAGCATATATATATATATGCTTATTTGCATATATATATATATATATATATATATATATATATATATATATATATATATATATATATATATATATATATAAATGCAAATAAGCATATATATATATATGCTTATTTGCATTTATTTGTCTAGGTTCTCTTATATTAAAAAAATAGGTATATTTTTTCTTTTCGTTTTCTTGGTATTTCACTTATGAAAATTATTAAACCTCAAACACATTTTCCTATATTAGGATATATATATATATATATATATATATATATATATATATATATATATATATATATATATATATATATATATATATATATATATATTTTTACATATATATTCTTATTAATTAATTGTTATATATATATATATATAGTTGTCAAAATTTTAACCCTATTATTATATGTATTTTTTTTTTAAAATAGCTTCCCTTTTATTAAATTATTTACAACTAATTAATATATATATATACATATATATATATATATATATCTATATATATATATATTATATTATAGTGCATTGGATTTTCTTTATATGAAACCATAAAAAGTGTTTTTTTCACATATGTTATTTGTATCCTCTTTAAAAAAATAAAACCCTAACATTCTTTGCTTTGCTTTGTGGTGTAGGGTTTAATGGAGGGCAAGGGCAGCGGCGGCAATGGTGGAGGCTGTAAGTGGAGCGGCGGAAGGAGATTCAGACAGCGGCAGCGTGTGCAGAGGCCATGTTGGAGGTGGTGCTATGTGATGGAGCCGCGGACTGTGGGAGCAGAGAAGGGGGAAGCGTGGAGGGAGGTGTTGGGTGGTGGCCGCAGCAAGCGGTGAAGGAAGAACGCGGGGGTCACAAGCGGGAGAGATCTGTGTAAGGGGGTGCCGCGGGAGTCAATGGAGAGCAAGGAGTGTGGGGAGGGAGCTGAGCCCCCACCCACATCCAACTTAGTGGGGTGTGGGTGGGGGCTCCGACCCCTCCCCACACCCTTTGTATAACAACGGTGGGGGTTCGATCCCCCCACCATTCCTTGTAACAATTTTTTTTACTGTGTTTTCAAACATGAAAACTACAAAAATAAAATTTATTCCCCCATTGTATTTTTATTTATAAAAATATAAAATTATATATATATTTTTTAATTATATACACAGAAATTTCTCAGTTAACCCAAATCACAGTTTCATAAATTAAGCACTTAACTGTAAAAATACATAATATATATCTATATATATATAATTAAATAATCACTGTCAATTAATTCGTAGGGCAGAATATTGAATTAGTATATATTGAATTTACATATACATTTATATTTTCGATTTCACCACAAAATTAAAATTTTAATTTTTCTTTTATACCATTCACATGAATAAATGAACCAATATATTTTTTTGTTTAACTCAAATCTAATTGCAAAACAATAACTTATTTTAAAATAATTTCATTGGAAGGTTATAACTTTTTGTATATTTTTCTTCATAGAAGTAAATTGCAATTTTCTTGTTTGACTAAACTTTAACCCACAACTTTAGTAATTGGCAAATTTAGAATTAACAAACAATAAAATTGGCTTATAACACAAAATTCTTCATTCCTTTTACTTAATGGTAAAATGCAAATCAACAAATTTAACTTTCTTTGTTTACCGCAACAACTAAATCACAACTTTGCTACTAGAAGTATGAGGAAATAAACAATTTTAATATCTTTTTAAAAACAAATTTCTTTCCTTGAGCATTTCATAATTGGTAAAACTTAATAAACACTATAATTTAAACTATCAATACATTGAAAGAGGATTTTCTCCCAAGTCAAGAAGACCAAATTTTACAACAAGAGAGAGAGAGAGAGAGAGAGAGAGAGAGAAGTTCTCCTCTTAAAATCAACAAGGATGTAGATATTAATGAAACCAAGGTCTTCTATAAAGCCTTAAGAGTAAAGGAAAATAAAATATTTTCCCAAGACAAGAAAACTTCTCCAACTTCAACTTTTTGCTCCAAGAAACCTGCATATCACACAAGGGAAGAAAACACCACACATCTTGCTCTCCTCCCTACCGTAGACCTGCAAGAGGGTCACCCCCGAGCTAGGGAGATCATCCACACACCTAGGGAATCCTAATCCACTTCACAACAAGGTAAAACAACATTCCCAAAACACAAATACACCCATGGATATTTACAACATTCAACTCAACCCAGGTGAGTTTCAAAAGGGGTAGGAGAGTGGACTCACTCAACTCTAGAGTGCCACTCCTTCCAAATATTTCAACACAATTATCCTCATGGCCTCAAGCCAAACATGTTAACAAATATTTCTAAAGGAGATCATATTTTGGCTCTCAAGCCATGTGACAAATTTACTCAAAATTACATAAATGCCCTCAAGGCTTTCAACATCCCAAAACAAGGCAATGACCTCGAGGAGGATCACTCCTCCCCTACCTCACACTTGATGAGCATTCCTCCCAAGTGGGAGAAGATCTTTCAACACCCTAATAAAAATTCCCCACAATAACAAAATGTAACACAAGCGCAAAATGCATCTCACACATTCATCATGCAAGCAAAATTTGAATTACAAGGGAAAGGCCTTAGCCTTAAAAAAAAAAAAAAACAACCTTTAAAAGCCCTATAATAGAAGAAGTTGATGTAGAGCTCCTCTAAAGTCTCCTCCAACCTAAGCCACCAAACTCCCTCTATCTTTTTTCCCCCAAAACAATTTTCAATAAATCAAAATTCTCAAAAATTCAACAACCCTTTCCCTATCCCAAGGGGGATTAAAATAAGCCCAATACATGAGCTTAGAGGAATGGGGAGATGACACTTGTCACCTCCTCACTCTTCCTCCCAACTACTATTGTGTCCCAAGGGATGGGTGTTGACACATGTCACTCACCCATCCCTAAAGTCTTCCTCACCCCTTACCATATGTCCTCTCTCCAACACATGGGATAGAAAAGGGGAGTTAGAGAGGGAAAGGGTGACACATGTCTCCCCTTCCTTTGCTCTCATGAAGGACCACACAACTCCATTGGGACTCTCACCAATTGTGAGAGAGACTTGAAGTCAAGTCCTCCACAATTGGTGGATCTTGGAGTCATCTCTAGCCTTGGGAATTGAAAAGGGATGGGCTTGAGTATTGGTACCACTCATCCTATCCCTCCCATGCCTCCAAATTCGTCACTTAACTTCAGTGTGAAGTTAAGGTGACCATACAGAGGTTTACCAAGGGTTACCCAAGTCAAAAGGGACCCTAGACCCATGGGGTATAACCCAGGGTCAATTTTAACCTAGTTAGGACACCTAGGGTCAAGTTAAAACACAAGAAAAGGGTCTCCAAAATTTAAAATTTAAAAAATAAAATTTAAAGACAATTCTTACAACACATCATAATTTAAATTTACAAGAGGGTAGACCTAACCCATTCAACCTCATGTAAAATAACATTACAACATTACATCAAACACAGAGTTGATCTTGGTTCCTCATGGAACCAGATCGGCTTCACAAGGGATTACAACACAAGGTGTGGGATAATCTCTAGTATCTGTGGTTTGTTAGAAATACCTGCACACTCAATTGCAAAGTAAATTCCACATATAAATATCATAGCCGAAGCAATTTAAAACATGTATTCCCATAAAATATCATGGTTCACAATAACATAAGGAAGGTTACATGCAATTAGGTTATAATTTCTACATTTCAAACATCCATTCCCAAGACTGAATTTCAAACAATTTTCTATCCAACATCACCCAATTAGTTTTCCCTTAATAACAAGCATTTATCTAATATCACCCAATTAGTTTTTCCTATAAAATAAACATCTATCTAGCATCACCCAATTAGTTTTTTCCTATAAAATAAACATCTATCTAACATCACCCAATTAGTTTTCCTTTAACATAATAAAGTCTAAAAGTTTGGAAATCTAGGATCAGCAGTCCCACAAGTATAAAAGTATCAGCAATAGTAAAGTAAATAGCCACATGATGGAAATGAAAAAAATGTAGGCCTCACATTTTGGAAGCTTCTGGAATTAGGGTTTTACATTGTCATTTTTCTTTTTTCGATTAACAAAAAATTAACAACCGACTCTAAACGGGCAAAAAAAAAGAAAAAAATTTTGCCAGCAAGGATACATGGCGAGTGTATAGTACTTGCATGATCAGTCACCACATACCAACAATTTCTCACTTGAAGACTAGTCAGGCTCCACACCAAACAATCTCCCACTTGGAGACTGATCCTGGATGACACCGTTGCACTTGCAGCTCCCACTGGATTACAGGCCTAGCTAGTTTCTTATGTGCACCATTTTTAGTCATGGAAGCCAATAGAAACTGATGAGGAAATCAGTTTCTCCCATGTAACTACCTTTGTGAACATATCTACAGGATTCTCACTTGTGTGAATTTTCTCCAGCTTCAACTGTGCATCCTCCAAAACTAACCGGATGAATTGGTATCTGAGCTGTATATGCTTAGTTTTTGAATGCAGAGATGAATTCTTAAAAAGATGAATGGCACTTTGGCTATCAGTGTACAAAGGGCTATCTTCTTGTTGTTGCCCCAATTCCTCCAGAAAATGTTGTAACCAAATCATCTCCTTGCTAGCTTCCATAGCAGCAACATACTCAGCTTCCGTGGTTGAAAGCGCAACAACCTTTTGCAGCCTTGAAATCCAACTGATTGCAGTACCTCCTATAGTAAAAACATACCATGTAGTACTCCTCCTACTATCAATATCACCCGCCAGATCAAAGTCAACATATCCTTTTAGAGCAGAATTTATTCCTCCAAAACATAGTTTTTTTGAAGTAGTACCTCTCAAATATTAGAGAATCCATTTTACCACATTCTAATGTTCTATTCCTGCATTTCTCATATACCTGCTCACAACTCCCACTGCATGTGCAATATCTGGCCTTGTACATACCATTGCATACATCAAGCTCCCAATTGCTGATGCATATGGTATCTTAGACATTTTGTCTTCCTCCTCTTGTGTCTTTGGAAACATCTCCTTAGTCAACTTAAAATGACCAGGCAAAGGTGTACTAACTACTTTTCCATTCTGCATGTTAAACCTTTTCAACACCTTCTCTACATACTCACTTTGGGACAAAAATATTTTTTTGTTTGTCCTGTCTCGTGTGATCCTCATACCAAGGATTTGTTTTGCTGCACCCAAATCCTTCATAGCAAATGAATTTGCTAATTTCTTCTTAAGTTCATTAATATGCTACATGTTAGACCCCGAAACAAGCATGTCATCAACATAAAGCAACATGATAATATAGCTTCCATTACCCAATTTCTTGAAATAAACACAATAATTAGAATGGCATCTTTTGTAACCTTATTTAGCCATAAAACTATCAAATTTCAAATACCATTGTCGAGGTGCTTGCTTCAGGCCATACAAACGCTTCTTTAACCTGCACACAAAATCCTCCTTACCCTTGACCTCATATCCCTGTGATTGCTGCATGTAGATTTCCTCTTCCAAATCCCCATGGAGAAAAGCTATTTTTACATCTAGTTGTTTAAGATGCAAGTCTTCCGCAGCCACAAGACTCAAAATAGTTCTAATAGAAGTCATCTTTATAACCAAAGAAAATATTTCATCAAAATCTATACCTTTTTTCAATGCAAAACCTTTTACCACGAGTCTGGCCTTATATCTTTTCTTGCCTCCATCGTCTTCCTTCAACTTGTAAACCCATTTATTTGGCAATCCTCTTTTTCCTATAGGTAATTTGACTAAGTCCCAAGTCTGATTCTGTAACAAGGAATCTATTTCCTCTTTCATGCCTAGCTCCCCTACTTTTTGGTATCTACCTGCATTGCTTCGTCATAACCTTCAGATTCACTAGAATCAGTTAATAATATAGAATATAATGATGCAGAAAATCTTTCTGGAGATCTAGTTATCCTTGTAGAATGTCTAACACTTGTAGGAGTCTGTGGGATAACTTGTTGTTGCTGAGCATCAAGTACCACTGGCATTTTATTTTCTTGAATCTCATCTAGCACCACTATTCTTTTTTGGCTTGTTCATGCTTCTTTTCCTACAGCTAATCCTTATACATGACCTTCTCATTGAATATAACATCTCTACTCCTAATGATTTTATGATTTTCATAATCCCATAACCGATAACCAAATTCATCTACTCCATATCCAATGAAGGTACATTTTTTAGACTTAGCCTCAAGCTTGGTTCTATTTTCAATATCAACATGGACAAAAGCTTCACAACCAAAGGTTTTTAGAAATGAATAGTTTACCTTTTTTTCCATCTATGCCTCCTCTCGAATGCCACCATCTAAAGGATTTGAAGGTCCCCTGTTTATTAAATAAATAGTGGTATGTATAGCATTTGCCCAAAAGTGTAAGGGTAGTCCAACATGCAATCTCATGCTCCTTGCATGCTCCATAATGGTCCTATTCATTCTCTCAGACACACCATTTCTTGTGGGGTTCTAGGAACCATTTTCTGCCTACGGATTCCATTATATGAACAGTAACTTTCAAATTCTCTACTGCAATACTTACCTCCATTATCAAATCTGAGACACTTCAACTTTTTTCCTACCTCATTCTCAACCAAAGCTTTCCACTTTTTGAAAGTTTCAAATACTTCTAATTTTTGTTTTAGGAAAATACACCCATGTTTTCCTAGTTGCATCATCAATAAAAGTAACATAATAGCAAGAGCCACCAAGAGAAGATACTTGAGTTGGTCCCCATACATCTGAATGCACAAGCTCTAATTTCTCACTCTTCTTCTCTTTCCCAACTTTGAGAAATCAAACTCTTTTCTGTTTTCCATAAACACAATTTTCATAGAACTCCAAGTCAATCTTCTTCAGACCTGGTAGCAACTTTCTGGAGTGAAGGATCTTCATCCCTTTCTCACTCATGTGCCCAAGTCTATGGTGCCACAATTATGTTTTTGTCCCTGTAGCAAGTGTCATAACTGTCTCAGTAGCAACTATTTTTGTAGCAACTAAGGTAGAATAAGTATTACCAATACATAAATACAATGTGCCTACCTTTTCACCTTTAGCTACTACTAATACACCTTTAGTGACCTTCCAGACTTTGTCTGAAAAGGTAACTATGCAACCTTCACTACCCAGTTGTCCTACAGAGATTAAATTCCTTCTCAAATTTGGAACATGCCTTATCTCCTGTAGCAACCATTCACTTCCATTCTGCAACTTGATTTTTATCTTTCCTTTTCCAACAATCTGACAGGGTTCATCATCACCCAAATATACCTGTCCAAAATCACCTTGAACATAATATACAAAATATTTCCTATGGGGTGTGGCATGAAATGAAGCCCCTAAATTTATTACCGAGGAATGATTAGCATTATCTAAATACAAAATTAAAGCATCCTATAATTTATTACTTGCAACATTAGCTTCCTTACTATCATCATGTTGTCCGTCTCCTTGTTTTCCCTTTCAAGACCAGCAATCCTTCTTCAAGTGTCCTAGATTTCTACAGTGCCAGCAATCCATTCTTCCTCTGGATTTAGATCTGCCTTTCTTTGACTTCCCTTGTGACTTCCCACGATTTGTAGGGCTTTTTCCTCTTTCCTTTGTTCTTCCCCTATTCTCTACAGTCAAACCATTACCAGATGTTGAAGTCTCACCTATGTTTTTCCATCGCATTTCCTCGCTAAGGATAACACCAACAACATCATCAAATTTCAAACTATATAAACCAGAGATAGAGTTACTTACAGCCATTACCAAGCTATTCCAAATTTTTGGCAAAGAACATAAAACCAAGAGACCCTCACCTCTTCATCAAATTTCACTTTTACAGAGGTTAACTGACTGGTAATCGTAATAAACTCATTTAAATGATCTGACACAGATCCACCTTCAATCATTTTCAGATTAAACAAACACTTCATGAGAAATACCTTATTTGAGGCTGAGAATTTTTCATACAATTTTTCTAAATCTTTCATCAGTTCATCTGTTGTCTTCGCTTCTGTTATATTGAATGCCACAGATGGTGTCAGGCACAACCGAATTGTTCCCAGTGCCTTTCTGTCCAGAAGATTCTAATCCTCATTAGTCATTGTTGCCAGTTTCTTGGCTATTCCTTCCAACGGCCTCCATAAATACTTTTGATAGATATAATCCTCCATCTGCATCTTCCATAACTAATAGTTCTACTCTTTGAATTTATATACCTTCAATTTACCCTCATCCGCCATTGCTCCTACTCAACCGTGAGACTCCCACTCAACCGTGAGACCTTCCTGCAGATGATAATCAAACACAACCCACTCTGATACCAATTGTTAGGGTTAGGACATATTGAAGCAATAAACACTAACAATTATATGCAGATTAAATAACCCAAATATAACAATGAAGAACAACACAAAAGAGATCAACACAAAAATTTAACGTGGTTCACCCAATATGGCCTACATCCACAGAAACTCAGTCATCCAATGATTTTATCATCCAGTGCAAAAAAATTTCAATCTCATGAATTCCACACTCGCAACATACATCTCAGCCGCTTATATAAATCTTTTTGGAAGCTTCTAGAATTAGGGTTTTACAATGTCATTTTTCTTTTTGGATACATGATGAGCGTATAGTACCTGCATGATCAGTCACCACATACCAACAATCTCCCACTCGGAGATTGATCAAGCTCCACACCAAACATTTTCTCTGAGCTCCATCCATGGTGAAAACTATGATTTAAAATACAACCTCGATTGTGACAAAGACAAAAAAAATTGACTCAAACTTGAAGACCTAGGGTTTTAAAGAAAGAAAAAATACAAACATTTCCACAATAAGGAAACAACACGATAACAATCTAAAATACATAAAATGAAATAAGAATAACTCACCAGTGGTGAAAAATCTAAAAGGAAAAAACTATAGATTGAATCTGGCACATGCAGTTGAGCACGTAGGGAACAGATGCAAGGAGGCTTCAAAACTACGATGCAATAGTAAAAATGAAAGGTAAAAACAAGGATTTAAAAGGTAATGTAAGTGTAAAAACCTTGAATTTATTACCATAAATTCTCAAGCGTGTCAAGGCAAAACATTGTCACGAGGAAATTTTCTGCAACTACAAATGTAGTTGCGGAGAATTTCTCTGCAATAGCATATGTGTGAAACTTAACAAATATGCAATGTCACTAAAAAATAGCGATGCTACATGTGAAGGAAAAAATGATTAAGTCTAGAAACTTGACTTTTGCATTTTTTCAAAAGGTGAAAAGTAAGCCCAACTCGAAATGACTTTTTGAGGGGTTAGACTATGCATGAGGCCATTCAAATTTTGCCTTGATTTGCATGCATAGAGGACGTGGGCTATGGAATAGAAAAAGTTTCATAGGGGTTATCCCACAAATTGAGCTAGCAAAATTCAAGGATAACACTTTGAATAGAAACCTCCAATCTACTCTATCATAAGCCCTCTTGATGTCTAACTTCACCATCATCCCACTTCTTCTAGAAGACACAAGTGAGTGAATGGTCTCTTGGGAAATGATTGTGTCATCAAAGATAGATCTCCCCAAAACAAAACTGCTTTGTTCCTCTGCAATGATCTCTTCTAAGAACAATTTCATTTTGTTTGCTATTGCTTTAGCAAAAATCTTGTAAACCATATTACATAGTGAAATTGGTCTAAAGTCCTCAAAGGATTGGGTTTTCTCTTTCTTTGGCAATAACGTAATTTACATATTATTAAGATCTTTCAGTAGCTTCCTTTTCTTTTGGGATTCCTCTACTGCCTCCAAGACATCCTTCCCTACAATATGCCAACATTTATGAAAAAAACTTGTTGGGAAGCCATCTGGGTCTGGCACCTTATTCGGATGTAATTGCATAGTGGCTGCCTTTATTTCATCTTTTGTGAAAGGTTTATTAAGCAGAAGGTTATGGTCCTCCTTGACCTTTCTAGGAATGCATTCTAGAATTTTATTCTACATGATCAAATTCAAGCCTTCCCAATTATTCAGTAAATTCTCAAAGAATTTGAACCCTTCTAATTTGATAACCTCCTCTTCTTCACACAATTCTCCATCTTCCAACTTAAGTTTAGATATACAATTCTTTTGCCTTCTAATTCTGGTAGAGTTGTGAATTTTTTTTGTATTCCTATCCCCATCTCTCAACCAAAGTTCTCCCAACTTTTGTCTCCAAAAGATTTCTTCTTTAGCCAACACTTCCACATGTCTCTTCATCAATTCCTTTTCTACTAGAAATCTCTCTTGATTTATCCCATTCTTGAATACTTCATCATTGATTGCACCAAGCTGTGCTTCCATGTCTAACTTTTCCTTGAAAATGTCCCTAAAATGGTTTTTATTCCACATCTTCAATTTCTCTTTTATTCTTCTTAATTTGGAGAATAGATCTTCCTTAATATGTAATTGGATGGGATAGTGATCCAATCCAGAGACTGCCATCCTAAAACATTTTCACTCTCTCCCAAAGGCCCCTAAATCCCCATGCCAAAGAAATCTATCCAGTCTTTCAGCGATGTTTCTATATCCCAATCTTCAGTTCATCCAAGTGAATTTTCCATTTTCTAGAGGTATGTCTAAGAGATTTTTCTTCAACACAAATTTGCTAAAATCCACCTGAGATTGACTATATTTCCTCACCCCCTAGCTTGTCATCACTACTTAGAATGTTATTGAAATCTCCTCCTAGGAAATAGAAGGAACCAGAAATATTTGCAAGCACTAACTCCAATTCTTCCCATATTTTTTTTTTAAGAATGTAAGAGTTGGGCCCATATACATTGATCAAAAAAATTGTAACTTAGACATAATGCAAGTAACTTTACACATTATCCAAAATCTTGAACTACTCACCAGTTCTAGGGTTACTGAGCTCATCCTCCATAAAATTATGATACGTCCTAACACTCATTCCACATCCACGAAGAAGCCTCCCCATCCTTTTAGTCTAAGTTTGAAGAAATCAATATCTTTTCCAATAAGCTTTGTATCATGTAATAATGTTGGGTGAATATTTTGTCAAAGATAAAATGGTAACATAATGGTACTTTCAACCATAGTATGATGAGATTAAATCTCTCCTCAAGGAAAGGGGAGGCACCCTTCTTATTGCTAACTAAGAACAACAATTAATTAATCACTTATTTACACTAAACTTATCATGTGGGTGTTTCCATAACATCCAATTCTCTTTCTTTAGAATGGATGCTCACTTACAATTTTATACTTAAAACACTTTTGATGCTTACAATGTATCATAAACCATAAAACTACTTATTGGAGCAATAATAACCAATAGTCAAATTAGTTAGATGTAAGAATAACTAAAATAATACCAGTGTGTGTCAACCACAAGAAACACACGAAAGATCAAAGACTTTTGTTGCTTCTCACGCTAATCAGATAATGAAAATAGATGGAACAAAGTGCAGCCCAAAGTATCCACCTTATTGCCAAAGAAGATTAAATAATCACGGATGATAACTCACAGCCACAAGTCTCCAAAGTCACCTCCAATCACGAACACAAGACACAAATCTAGAAATGATATTGCAGCTCAAAGACTTCAAAATCAGATTTCTAGCACCTTCCAGATTATGTAGATTCACACCACAATTCAATCAAACGCACAAGAAGATGTAATGGAAAAGGCGTAAGAACATTCCCAATACACAACAAGCTTATTCCAACACAAAGATTGAATGCCCACTTGACTTTCTTATATTGATTGAATAAAGATTTACAATTTGAACACAAAGTCTCAAGATGTTTCTTAATGTGCGAGCGTTTCACTTCATTAGCCAAAAGATAATCTTTACGAATGAGCACCCTCTTAATTATAGAGAGGAGCCATGAACAAAAATAGGAAAATTCTAACTACATTGACTTAGTCTAGACAGAGTCTGATTTTGTTTAGGACTCTGTACTTTTCCTACGTGAAAATTACATATTACAAAAAGACATATAAGATGTCAATTACATATAACAAAACTACATATGAAATGTTTTGAAAATAAACTAAGTGTCTGTAGACACATGAACTTCTTCTTCTTTATCTTCTCTAGGAAAGCTTCATATCTTTTTAGGGCCACCTAGACTTCATTATCATTTGGTCCTGGTGTGTATCTAGAGATGATAAAAACTCTTATGATGGAGTCTACAATTTTGATAGGCACACCTTTGTTTCTATCCAAAATCCTTTGAAACTTATCCAAAATCACCTAAAAATACACCAGCTTATCAATTGAGGCTAATGATAAGGCTTTTCAGCTTGAACTAGTGAAGTGAATTCTTGGATAATTATTTCTACAGGGAGGGTCTTCTAATTGTCATCTAACATTTGACAAGGAAGTTTGCCAATTTTACTACATATATCTAGCCCCTTGTTTATGTTCACATCTAGGGCTTCCTTAAGATCATTGATCAAATTTTGGAGGACTTCTTTCTTATTCTTCATGGCCTCCCTATATTCTACATACATATTTCTATTGGGAATCACCCCATGCTCTACTAGAATCTCTAACTTGATTTGCTACAGCTAGATCCAGGTATGAATTTCTTTCTCCGTCAGCTACAAGTCCTGAGACAACATATCAAGTGTCTAATTCAATTTTGCCTTCACTTCCCCCAAGTTGTCGAAAAGTTCAATAGAAGACTGTATAAGTTGAGTACCTTGTGCCAATAGTTTTTCTATCCAAGCACTGACTGCCTACCCTTGTGCTCCAATCTTCTCATCCTTCTGAATGGCTTCTTCATGAACGCAAGTACCAATAGGTTCTACTTGCTCAGAAGATTGGGCTATCTTTAGTAGAACAAAAGTCAATTGTTCTACCTAAATTTTGAGTTGATCCTTGATCAAATTATCTTTGTCATACCTCTCAATCAAAGAGGTCAATGTTGCTTGTAGGTCCTCCTTAGCACCCTCGCATGTTTGTTTTCCAAGCTCTATCTTTGAAATAGAATAGTCAGAAGCTTGGACATCTTCAATATTCTCATCCTTTGAAGGCATAGAAACCTTTGCATACTTGTTACCAGATGAGTCAATGATCACCCTTGATATTGTTTTAGCCTTCTTGGAATATTTAGGCTTTGATGGAACCAATTGACCGAAGTCAAAATCATTATGTGATACCACTTGTTTCTTCTTCTTTGGCTTCTGAGAAATCAATCAAGGGGGAAGAGTGGATAAATCTTCTTCAGTTTGTGTCACCAAAGATTGTGACGATAGGTTAGAACCAATGGTTTGTGAATGGTGCAGGAGCACCTACAAAATCATGTTTTCTTTTGTAATAAGGTCTATTTACCAATGCATTTTCATTTTAGTTTGTATCTAGGTTCATTTTGTAAGTCCCAAGTGACTTAGGGGACATTTGTCAAATTGTAACCGCATAATGCCAAAATAGGGTAGTAGGGTAGTTGGAGGCTGTTTTAGATGGTTGTCTCCCAGCCGCTTGGATTGGTTGCCCAACCGCTTGGAGTTAGTTTGGTACTACTCAGGGTGAGTTGATAAATGCCCAAAGGAATGAACTTGGGATCGAATGTAATCAGATTGAAGAAGGGTGTGAATGTAATTGTGATTGTGCTCAGGAGAAATAAAGCATTTTGTTTTGTCCATTTGATTTTCGTTTCTTATAACTGTAAATCGTGTAACTGTAGATTTCCATTCTTTCTATGTTTTCCATTTTGTTACCGTATGTCATCGTGAAGCAATCCACTGGTGAGATTTCTGTCAAAATCAGTGGAATGGCTTCGATGTACCAGTATTCGTTTTGTTCCTTGTTATGTTTTGTGTCGATAGTGTAGATGTTCTAGACTGAGGAGTGTGTGCAGTAGCATGCCCTAGCATCTCTATGTGCTAGGCATAGAGTATAGGTCAGACTGTGTGAGGGTTGAAAACCCTAACGGTGTATCGTTGTGTTGGTGCATTGGCGCATCAGCCAAAGGCTACAAGTGTTCTCTAACAGAGCAAGTCTCACCGAAGGAAGATGGTTATCGGCATAAGTTGGATGACAGAGAGACTTTAGAGAGTCGTCCTGATGGTGGCTGTTCGGCTGATGGAAATGTTCTAGTGGTTCATTTGTTAGTTTTTGCCAACTGTGACTAAGTTGGAACCCGATCGTTGGTATCCGCTGTGAGCTCCCCATCAGTGAAATAGATGGAATGGAAAGTGGAATGGAAGTATCCAGCAATGTAGTGGATACCAAGGTAGTGGTGATAACAAGTGGTGTTGTTTGAGTCAACACATCAGTAGGGTTCGCATCAGTTGGCACATTGGGTGTAGGAGTAGATATGACCTTATCAAAGTCCAATTGGATTGTGATAAATAGATTAGAAGGTGCTGATGATGAACCTACGGGACTCTGCAAAGAGGAAAGTGAGCCAAACATTTTCTCCATCATGCCATGAGGACTCTAGAAAAATGAATCACTTTTGGGTGACAAAGGAGATGAATAAATAGTTTGTACAGAAATAGTAGGAGTGACAAACACAAAAGGTGGAGATTGCACAGTTGAAACAACAATAGGGGTTGAAGTAGGAGATAATACCTGGATGACTCCAATTGGGAAGTAGTCGGAGGAGCTTGTGCTTTGACAATCGAAGGGTCTTCTTCAGCATCCACTTGAGTAGATGTTCCCTCTTTTTCTTTACCTTTCCCTTTCTCACCTTTGTTTCTGAAAACAAATTTTAGCAAGTATGTCCTGAACTAGAAGCATCTTCTTTATTCTTAGTTCTCATCTCATCTTTCTTGCTAGAAGCTCCTTCAACATGCTCTTCTTCAAACCCTATCTTGAATGGCTTCAACTTTATCTCTTTCCTTTCTAACTAGGCATTGGCGTTAGCAAGGATGATTTGAATCATGTCCCTTATAGAAGTGGACTTCTTCAATGACCATATAATTGGTGGAAGAGTGGTTATATAGAGGATCTAATATATCACCATCATCATGCATATCTTTAGGAATATCTGCAAGTATCATATCTCTGATTTGTTCTAAGCTTAGCTAATTGTAGTCAAGCTTCCTTACATCTTCATATGTCCTACACTCAGCCCATATGTCTTCAATTTTTTGTACATGAGTGTAGTTACCTTTGAGCTTGTCCTTCATCCCTCTATAGTCAAAGTCTTGTCAGCTCTTGAATCTTTTGAGGGTGATCCATTGTAGTTCAATTTCCATTAATGTGGCCTTTGGGGTGGTAGACATTGTGTATTGACCAATAGTAACTGGAAAATTGAACCCAGACCTATGAAACTCTACTTGCTTCTGGTGCACATTCATCATTTATCTGCACAACTCCATCAATATCAATTTGTCACCAGGATACCTTGGCAACATGTAAGGCTGCCTACTGAAACATCCAACCCTGATGTAGGTAAAGGTTGGGAATTGTAGGAATATGCAACCAACCTTTTTTACCTGTTCCCATGTTGTATCTGAAACTCTCTTCTTTACAAGGTCCTTATCAAGCATGAAAATGTATTTATAAAAGAAGGCACCATTGACCCTTCTAAAATGCTTTAGACTCTCTTTCAAAGTCATTTGTGGATAATACTCATACACTGGTACTTTCCTTCTATCACCAACGGAAGACAAGACAAGAAAGGACCTCATGCAAGTTGCAGCATATACCAAATAGGATGTCATATAGAACTTTAGAGAAGTAGATACCTCATAGAGTTGGTGAAAAATTGCTTCACTGATATGTTTATCCTAGTAGATTTTTTTATTACCCTTCTTGATGATAGCAACGTATTGATACATCCAATCCTAAAATGTGTTAGATGTTGGGAGCCCTTTGACCCTACTTAAAAGTGTAATCAAATCTCCTACTTCTTCATGGAACTCACTACGATAGATGTTCTTGGGCTACCTAGATATATAGGTCTGGGAGTCATGAGAAAATGAGAGTTAATATTTTTCTTACTGTTATATGTAAAAGAAGATATGGTTTAAATTTGGTTAAAAGTTAGATTCAATCAAACCCTCCGTTCACATTAGTATTCAAGGACATAAACTAAGCTAAGTCACTACTGATGTAAGAGGAATCAACTATAGGTTTGATGTCACTATGAAATGATAAGGAAAGATAGAATAGATTGATGAATTTGTCAAACCCTAGTTCAATTAAGCCTTAAACTCTAATTATATGAAATTGTATACAAATAAATGAAATACGACAAATGATTGCACAAGAAGGCACTAAATACATATTAGAAACATACCATGATTCAAATTTTAGAGGTGGAAACTTTGGGGACAATGTGGCGGGCGCCCAAGTCTGATAGGGCAACTTTTCTGCAGATCTAGAATAGTGATATGTGTCTGATTGCAACCTGCTTCAAAATTTCTAGAAATGCCAGTTGGGAGGACTACAAGGCGGGTGCCATAGTCTAGTAGGGTTGATTTTCTAAACTTTTTTTCTATATACTGGATCTCTATCCTCTTTTTTGCTCCTCTACAACTCCACTTCGCCAAATCCCACACCTATAACCTATAATCACAAAGAGAGAGGTTTGGGGGTTGTGGTGCTTAGGAGCTTGCCTCGGTCAAGCCCTGGAATGGCATTCAAGCCTCCCAACACCATTGTTAGATAGAGTGTGTGCCCTTGTATGGTAGAGGCCAAATCCAATGATAAGATAAATTGATTGAAGCACAAATAAATGTCACCTCAGAGGTGAAATCATCACGGAGATGAAGAGCCTTCAAATCATGAGCAGATGAGTTGATGAAGCCAAATATGCAACAAACACATACAAACACAACACAATTCTACTCTGCAACATAATCAATGCCTTGAATGCTCTTTTCTTGATAATCATAAGTTTGCCTTAATCAACTAGGAGTAAAATGAACTCATACACCTACTTAAATATGCATTCCTACTAAGCAGTCGTAATTCAAATTGAAAAGGTGGACAAAGGGAAACCTTTCTAAAGGTCCTATGTCGAGATAAAAAATTTATGTCCTGACAATTTAGCTTGGACTTGGGCGCGGGCGTCCAAGTCCCAAGGCACTTTTTGAGTCTTAATTAAGCATTAAAATGGACCCCTAGGCCTCATTTAACATGGTTTTGGGGGAAATTGCTCCGGGATAAGTTTTAAACATGCATAATGAAATTAAGAGGACCTAGGAGCTAAACTAGGAGGTAAAAAGTGATCGGGAAACTTTTTACGAAATAACATTTAGCCCTCACTTTAATGCATGTATGATCTTACTATTTACTATGAAAAGAGGGGATAGATGATTATGATGGTTGTTTTAAGCATTTGTGTTGATCCTCCTTTCACCACTAAACATTCAAGGACATTCAACCAAGTAGAGAACTCTACTACAGATCTCCTGTCCCTTGGAACATAGGGGAAGATAGGAATTGTGTTAATTTGTTGTTCAATTAAGCCTGATTATGCTCAAACCCATAATTTTGTGAAATCATAAACAAACAGACAAATTACAGAAAATGATCGCACACAGAGATATCAAATAACAACCAAATACATACCAAATTTTGATGTTCAATGTGTTGAAAAGTCAAGGACTAATGAGTGGGCGCCCTATTCCAGTGCCTCAGTTTCTATCAGGATCTAGGAATGTTGTCTACAACACAGTTCTGTTGTTTCAGAGATTTTACTACTTCAAAATCCGGAGGACTAATGAGCGGGTGCCCAAGTCCAAGCCCTAGTTGTCTTCTCAAATCTACAATTCTAACAGTGTACACTAATCTTCTACAACTCCACTTCTTTCACTTCTAAAACATGTAACCTACAATCACAGAAAAGTGGGTTGGGGGTTGTGGTGTTTAGAAGCTTGCCTCGCTCAAGCCCCGGAGAGACATTTAAGTCTTATGAATATCGTTGTTAGATAAAGAGTGAGTATGCCTGTGGGATAGAGGCAAAATCCAAATGATAAATGATAGAAAACATAATTGATATCACCTTGTAGTGAAGATCTCATGGGAGGAAGATGCTCTTCATGCCATGAGGAGATGGATGCCAAGTCTGCAAATACAAACACAATAACAACACAAAATACTGCTCTGCAACACAATGAATACCTTGAATCACTTTCACATAAAGCCACAAGTTCACAATGCCCATCTCTAGTTTACAAATGAATCACTAATCATGCTTATATATGCAACTACAAACATTCCAGCTAAGAATTTTGTAATTCAAACTTAGGATGTCAACATAGGACCTAATAACAGTCATAAAACTAACACCCAAAAATAGGTCATGACCTAAAATAGGGCAAGACTAGGGCGCATGCACCCAAGTCCTCCTTGCTATTTTAGGTAGGATTTATGTTAAGCACATCCCCTAGGTCCCATTTGTCATGAAACTTCAGGGTTTTCTCATCGGGAGTCACCATTAACATGCAAGATGACCGAAATGCCTTCTAAAGGACCTGGGAACTAAACCTTAAGAGGGAAAATCCCCCAAGGGGACATTTTCTGACATAACATTTAGCCCCCACTTTAATGTATGTATAAACACAAGGCCAATACATGCATTAAAGTATGGTCAACAAGCACAGTAAACATGCCAAGCACAGAGAAGACACGCCAATCACAATGAAGACAATAACATGCACACAAAACATGGAGAAGACAGTTACAGTCATGTAAAACATGGAGAATACAACATTGAAGACACGCAAAACATGGTGAATATAGTGAATGCAGTGAACGCAGTGATTATTTCTTTTTCTGTTTCTCATATATAAAATGCAAATGCAAGTACAAGGAAAGTAAACACACCACCCAAAATGCAGGAGGGAATCATTGCCACCGATCTTTAAACTGCATATGGGGTAATAGACACGCAAAACAAATCTCAGAGTGTAGGAGGGACTCACCGCCACCAGTCTTTAATACTGCACTTGAAAACAAACACTCCATACAAATCAAGCACACCATACAAATCCCAAAGCATAGGAGGGACTCATTGCCACCGGTCTTTAAACTATGCTTAGGAACAAACATGCATACACACACACATGGGAGACATGGAGAAAACACGGCAGACAAGCGATAAAGTGTACCTATTTCTAGGTTCATCACCATCTTAGGCACATTACAGGCACACATTGATGATTACGCTTCACCACAACAATCACCGAAGACACACTTAAGGGTTAGGATAGTCTCAGATCTGTTCCCCGCCTGCTTAGAGGACTTTTTGAAAATGACAGGATTGTGCTGTTGCAAGTATGAGGTGAGCCATTGTTGTCATTGATGTCAACATACTCATACTGCATTGACAAGAAGGATTTGATGAGCTTTGTGCTGAGGATATTGAGAAAATTAGCCTCAGTCAGGAACAGTGAAGAACAGTGATGAGAAGAAGGTAAATATACTGTATAGGATGAGAACCGGAGGATGCGGATTAAAGGGTTAGTAGATATGAGTCTTGAGATGCTACAGTTAAGATTTCAGAGGTCCGCATGAAGATCTGAAGGAGTTATGGCTGCCGGTATAGAACCGGGTCCGGCAAGTATCCGGAGGTGACAGAGGATCACAAAAAGGTCCGGTGAGGTCCGGAATTGTATTATCATAATCTGCGGATTGGAAGGAGTGTTTTAGATGTCCTTGTGATGTGTCATCCTGATTTGTGTGTGATTTGGAGGTCCGGAAGTACCTCTTGCATTATGACAGTGACGACAGACTGTGTTCTTGAAGTTCCGGATGAGGAAGACAAGAGATCCCAGTAAGCAGAGGAAGTGCGGATGTATCCGGACATTCAGACAGGCTTGTGAAGGCTCCTGGATCATGTTTAGGTTGTGTTGTTGGTCCGCATTGATGGTAGAGCCCGGAATTGAAGTTATTCTTCCGGATGAAGTTATTGCTCTGTTTAGCCGACCGGATGTGTTATTCATCTTGCGGATACTCCTATGGTTGTTTGCCGACTTAGATGCTTGTTCCTAAGTCGATGTCTTGTATAAATAATGATTTGTGAATTCATTTCAGTGTGTAGCATGTGGATGAGCATGGTGTAGCGAAGAAAGGTGCGAAAGGCAGAGCAGAGATTGTTGGGCTTAATTGGAACTGATCCGGACATGGTAGAGATGTCATTCTCCAGTTCAAGACTGTGATTTTTATCACTCTGTAGACAGTGTGTCTCCTTGTAGGCAGTGGGCCTCTTTGTGAGCAGTGTGCTCGGGCAGTGAGCCCTTATTGGCATGTGCCATTCATTTTTCTTATTCTTCTAACAGAGAATAATTCTTGGGTTAATCACCCCGTGGTTTTTCCCTTAACCGGGTTTTCCACGTCAAAATCTTGGTGTTCAATGTGTTGATGCTTATCTACTCTTGTGTTTATGTATTGTGCTTCCATGAATGATTATTTGATATGCTGCTAACTAACAACAGAGAATAAAGTGTTTGAAATAGAACAAGTTCTATACAACTGATTCACCCCCCCCCTCTCAGTTGTATGCCCTAGATCCAACAATTGGTATCAGAGCTGAGTTCCTCTGATAGGAGCTTAACCGCTTGAGGTGATCCAGGATGTCGTCATACAAGAAGGATAGTCCGAAGTTCGATGGAACCAACTTCACTCTCTGGAAAGGTCGCATGAAGTGTCATTTGGAATGTATGGGAAAAGCATACTTGGCTATGATTTCAAAACCATATATACCCCCACAAGGTGGTCCGACAACTCCTGATGAAACCACAGAAGCTGAAAACAATCTGCGGACCAAGGAAGCTCTTCTAAGCGCATTGAATGACTCAGATCTCTCGAATGTCATTGACCTACCAACTGCATATGAGATCCTAACTAAACTGGAACTTCTGTATGAAGGAGATGAGTTTGTCAAAAGTGCAAGGTTGCAAAGTCTGAAAGGGAAATTTGAAAGATTGAAAATGAGAGATGATGAAAACATTACTACCTTTATGCCAAGAGTAAATGAGCTGGTATGTGGAATCAGAAATGCTGGTGGAACTCTAGATGAAAATGAGATTGTCTGCAAAATCCTAAGATCCCTTCCTGCTGCCTACAAAATCAAAGTTGCTGCCATTGATGAATTCAGAGCCCACACAACTGTCACAAGAGAACAATTGGCTGGCAAACTAGCTGCATTTGAAATGACCGAGTTTGGAGATGATCCACCCAAGACTGAGTCTGCTTTTAAAGCCAGTGCCTATGTGAAAGGCAAACAGAGATTTGATCCGGGTGAAAACTCATCAAGGAAAATGTCATGGTATGATCAAGCAAGAAGAGACATGGAAGAAGAAGAAGCAGAAACAGCTCAACTTGAAACCCTCATTGCAAAGAGACTGCCAAGAGGATCCGGTAAGTATGAAGGAAAACTACCCTTTAAGTGTTTTAACTGCAATAAGATTGGTCATTTTGCCTCAAGATGTCCGGAGAGATCTGCAAGATCTAATACTCACAGACAAAGGTTTCAAAAGAATTGCTATTATGTTCATGAAGAAGATGACAATGAAGGAGTAACAGATGATGAATCAGATCCAGGAAGCAAATCCGGAAATGAGTGGGTGTTTATAGCCATCAAGGAAGAAGATTCCTTGCTCTCTGAATCTGTCAATCACAAAGTTGTTGAAAAAGCCTTGGCTGCTCAAGTGGAAGAAAAGGATGATTGGGTTATTGACAGTGGATGCTCTCACCATATGACTGGTGACAAGAATAAGTTCTTAGACTTGGAAAGATATGAAGGAGGAATGGTAAAGTTTGGTGACAATTCTGCTGGCAGAATCAGAGGTAGGGGAACTATTTCCTTTGATGGTAAGAGCAAAACAGGTAATGTACTATATGTTGAAGGATTGAAGCACAATCTTCTCAGTGTTGGTCAGTTAGTGGACAAAGGCTATGATCTCCGGTTCAAGAATGGAAAATGCAGAATCTTTACAAGCTCCGGAACTGAAATTGCATCCGGTACTCAGACAAGAGGTAACATCTTTCATCTGGTTGGTTCAAATAAAAGTTGTTTGTTTGTTCAAATTGATCAGAGTTGGTTATGGCATAGAAGAATGTGTCATGTAAATTTTGATAACATCATCAAAATAAGCAATACTCAGGCTGTGAGAGATCTTCCAAAGTTGATAAAACCTACAAACAGTGTGTGTAAAGAATGTCAGTTAGGCAAACAAAGCAGAGTCTCTTTTAAAAGCAAAGATCAGTCTTCTACCGGATTGCTGGAATTAGTACATACTGATCTATGTGGTCCGACAAGAATCAAGAGTCTGCAAGGTGATAGATATTTCATATTGTTAATTGATGATCATTCCCGGATGATGTGGGTTACCTTTCTAAAAGAAAAATCAGAAGCTTTTGAGAAGTTCAAAATCTTCAAAGCTATGGTGGAGAATCAAACCGGATTGAAACTAAAGTGTCTAAGGTCTGATAGAGGTGGTGAATTTACATCTGGTGAATTCATTGACTTTTGTGAGAAACAGGGTATAAGGAGACAGTTGTCTGCTCCTAAGACTCCACAGCAGAATGGAGTAGTTGAGAGAAAGAACCGGACCATCCAGGAAGCTGCTAGGACAATGATGTTGGAAGCAAATGTTCCTCAAATGTTTTGGAAAGAAGCTATCAGCACTGCAGTCTACACTCTCAATCGAGTTCAAATCAGAAACAACACCGGTAAGACCCCCTATGAACTTTGGTTTGGCATCACTCCTACTGTGAAATATTTCAGGGTATTTGGTAGCAAGTGTTATATTAAAAGAGATGAAGATCTAGGAAAGTTTGATGCTAGAAGTGATGAAGGAATTTTCTTGGGCTACTCCACTCAAAGCAAAGCATATCGGTGTTACAATAAGAGATTGAGGAAGATGATAGAAAGTACCAATGTAAAGGTTGATGAAGGAATTGAGAAGCCTTCAAGATTTTATGAATTTGATGAGGATGACCAAGATAGTGTTCAAGGAACTCAATCCTCTCCGGTGAAACAGAGTCAGCCTGATCCGGTAAATCAGGAAGAAGAGTTAGGTTTAAATGAGCCTGATCAAGAAACAGCAGTACTGGATACTCCCAAAATTCCAAGGTATGTAAAACTGAATCACTCTGAAGATCAGATCATAGGTGATAGAAGCAAAGGTGTACAAACTAGAAGGAATATTGCTCAAGATCAGAATGAATGTTGTCTGATTTCAAGGATTGAACCTAAAACAATAAATGAAGCCTGCAATGATGAAAATTGGACCAAAGCAATGGAAGATGAACTGATGCAAATTGAGAAAAATCATACTTGGGATCTTGTTCCCAGACCTAGAGACAGGAATGTAATTGGAACCAAGTGGGTCTTCCGGAACAAACTAAATGAAGCTGGTGAAGTAATCAGAAACAAAGCTAGATTGGTCTGCAAAGGCTACTCTCAAATAGAAGGAATTGACTTTGAAGAGACTTTTGCTCCGGTAGCAAGAATTGAAGCAGTCAGATTACTTCTTGCATTTGCTGCCTTCAAAGATTTCAAAGTATATCAGATGGATGTCAAGTCTGCCTTCTTAAATGGTGATCTGGAAGAAGAAGTCTACATTGAACAACCGGATGGATTTCAATTGTCTGATAATAATGATATGGTCTGCAAGTTGAAGAAAGCTTTGTATGGATTGAAGCAAGCCCCAAGAGCATGGTATGAAAGGTTGGATAAGCATCTTGTGCAGATTGGATTCAACAAAGGTACTGCTGACAGCAACTTATATTTCAAAATTGATCATGAAAACATTCTGATTGTTGAAGTGTTTGTGGATGATATCATTTTTGGAGGAAGAGATAGTATGTGTAAAACTTTTGCAAATCAGATGAAAAGTGAGTTTGAAATGTCTATGCTTGGTGAAATGAATTTCTTCTTGGGTCTGCAAATTACTCAAACAAAAGAAGGGATCTTCATTTCTCAGACCAAATATGTGAAAGAATTGTTAAAGAAATTTGGTATGGAAGACTCAAAGCCTATGAACACTCCTATGGCAACCGGATGTAAGTTAAGCAAAGATGATGATTCTCCAAAGGCAGATCAGACAAAGTATAGATCAATGATTGGTGGATTGTTGTATCTCACTCAAACTAGACCAGATATAATGCAAGCTGTTGGTCTTGTGGCAAGATTCCAGGCTGATCCTAGAGAATCTCATGTTATGGCAATCAAAAGAATTTTTAGATACTTGAAAGGGACAGTTGAGTATGGTCTATGGTATCCTAGAGATCCGGATTTTTCTCTTCATGCTTACACAGATGCAGATTGGGCAGGAGATGTGGATGACCGGAAGAGCACTAGTGGTGGAGCATTCTTTTTGGGGAAGAGATTGGTTTCTTGGCTAAGCAAGAAACAAGATGCAATATCTCTGTCTACAACAGAAGCAGAATACATTGCAGCAGCAGGTAGTTGTACTCAAATCTTATGGATGAAGCAGATGCTAAGAGACATCAAAGTTGAATATGAGGAGCCTATCACAATTTTCTGTGATAATTCAAGTGCAATTAATATTTCCAAGAATCCGGTATTGCATTCCAAGACTAAGCACATATCTATCAAATTTCACTTTTTAAGAGAACAAGTAAACAAGGAAGAAGTCAGATTGGAGTATGTTCCCTCCAAGGATCAGATTGCAGACATCTTTACAAAACCTCTTCCCAAAGACTCTTTTGAATATCTCCGCGAGAAGTTAGGGGTCATGGCCCCTCCGGTGATGAGCTAAGATGCACTGATGTGCATCAGTCCGGTGGCTATCACAGTCATATCTTGTGATCCGGACTAATGGGGAGCTGCAACTAAGGGGGAGCAGCTGGTATTATTCTGATGCATGAGAGTTGCAAGTATGAGCCCTTTGCCATTGATGTCAAAGGGGGAGAGAAGACATGTGAAAAACAAGTGGTTGATGATCAAAGGGGGAGCAGCAAAGGAAGACATGTGAAGAGTTGTTGTTGATAGGGGGAGCTGTGACAGAAAAGAGAAGTTCTTGTCTTGATGGTTTTTCACATCATATGTTGCCATCAATGACAAAGGGGGAGATTGTTGCAAGTATGAGGTGAGCCATTGTTGTCATTGATGTCAACATACTCATACTGCATTGACAAGAAGGATTTGATGAGCTTTGTGCTGAGGATATTGAGAAAATTAGCCTCAGTCAGGAACAGTGAAGAACAGTGATGAGAAGAAGGTAAATATACTGTATAGGATGAGAACCGGAGGATGCGGATTAAAGGGTTAGTAGATATGAGTCTTGAGATGCTACAGTTAAGATTTCAGAGGTCCGCATGAAGATCTGAAGGAGTTATGGCTGTCGGTATAGAACCGGGTCCGGCAAGTATCCGGAGGTGACAGAGGATCACAAAAAGGTCCGGTGAGGTCCGGAATTGTATTATCATAATCTGCGGATTGGAAGGAGTGTTTTAGATGTCCTTGTGATGTGTCATCCTGATTTGTGTGTGATTTGGAGGTCCGGAAGTACCTCTTGCATTATGACAGTGACGACAGACTGTGTTCTTGAAGTTCCGGATGAGGAAGACAAGAGATCCCAGTAAGCAGAGGAAGTGCGGATGTATCCGGACATTCAGACAGGCTTGTGAAGGCTCCTGGATCATGTTTAGGTTGTGTTGTTGGTCCGCATTGATGGTAGAGCCCGGAATTGAAGTTATTCTTCCGGATGAAGTTATTGCTCTGTTTAGCCGACCGGATGTGTTATTCATCTTGCGGATACTCCTATGGTTGTTTGCCGACTTAGATGCTTGTTCCTAAGTCGATGTCTTGTATAAATAATGATTTGTGAATTCATTTCAGTGTGTAGCATGTGGATGAGCATGGTGTAGCGAAGAAAGGTGCGAAAGGCAGAGCAGAGATTGTTGGGCTTAATTGGAACTGATCCGGACATGGTAGAGATGTCATTCTCCAGTTCAAGACTGTGATTTTTATCACTCTGTAGACAGTGTGTCTCCTTGTAGGCAGTGGGCCTCTTTGTGAGCAGTGTGCTCGGGCAGTGAGCCCTTATTGGCATGTGCCATTCATTTTTCTTATTCTTCTAACAGAGAATAATTCTTGGGTTAATCACCCCGTGGTTTTTCCCTTAACCGGGTTTTCCACGTCAAAATCTTGGTGTTCAATGTGTTGATGCTTATCTACTCTTGTGTTTATGTATTGTGCTTCCATGAATGATTATTTGATATGCTGCTAACTAACAACAGAGAATAAAGTGTTTGAAATAGAACAAGTTCTATACAACTGATTCACCCCCCCCCTCTCAGTTGTATGCCCTAGATCCAACATGTGCAATCTCCTCAAGAAATACACCATCCTTGCCTAACACGGAGGGCTTAAAATAAAAAGGATATGCATGATATCCTGCCTCTAAATCAAACATTATCAAACACACTTTGCTAGCATCTAAATCAGACAGCTTACCTTATATATGCCCCCACCTTAAGGTGGCTGATATCATGTGACAATATCCAACATGTTAAGGTAGGAAGAAAACACACAAGGGAACACAAGCTCTCATAAAGCCCATGCCCCCCAGAGGTGACATGTACTTTACGATCACCAAATGTTCCCACAAACACACAATTTCCTACAAGAAAAGGTGTTATCATCCATATAATCATGATAAACAACAACGCATATGATCATTCACACAAAGAGTCGAGGTTATACTACGGATTTGGAGACTGAGTATAACTGTGGGGATATACTGCAGAAATCTAAAAACTGAGTGTAACCAAGGTGATATTCACAAATAAACAAAGTACACGGAGTAGATGTATTGTTATGGTTTGTAAGTACGAGAAGACAATATCAAGATCACATGGATTGATTCTATTAGCCAAGCATCAAATAATATATATCAACCCCGTCGTCATGTATGGACTTGGTCCATTTTTTGATTTCTCGTTGAAGGGACACTAGGTCCATATCAGTATAATATGTTTTTCATCATTTGCCCACTAGATAGAACCACTAGAGGAAGGTAAACAATAAATCAAGAGAGGAGAAACAAGTGCCTTAGGGACAGTCACATAGGAGGGTGCCCCCAAGTCACCAACCATGATGCTATGTCCATAGGACACAACACACAACAATGAAAATAGAGGAGAGGCAATATAGAAGAATGATGATACAAATAGAAGAAGGTCACAACAGAGGCGGTCTCCCAGTATCCTTGACCTTACAAGAGAATCAAGGGTCATCCTAGGAGGCCTAGACAACACATAACACATTACAGGGGAAACACAACACGGAGGTGAAGGGTTAGAAATATTTACCTGTGGAGATAACCAGGCTAGTGGTCATCATGGATCTTGATCTTTACTTTAATGGTTAAAGCTTTATCTCTTCTTCTCTCTTCCACATTTTCCTAAGTTTGTAAGGGTATCCTTATAGGAAGGTTGTCTATTAATGATGGTAGAGAGGGGATATTGCAATTTTCTGTGTTAGTTAAATGGGGTGATGTAGGAGCTTTTATAATTCCCTTTTCGATTTATTTAGGTTGTTGAGGAATCTGAAAAGTGCCCATTTCAGTCCATTTATAGGGTGTTGGAATACCTTGGGTTTGAGGGATAGTTTGTTCTTCAATGTCATGTGAAATTTCATTATTTTCCAAGGTATGTGAAGGTTCAGGTAAAGGTGAATGATTTGTTTCTTTGTTTAAGATATAGTTGAGAAGTTCTTGAACATCCGATGGTAAATTTTCAGTTTCAGCAGGTTGAAACAAATGTTCACAAAGGGAATCTGCATCATCCAAAGCATCATCCTATCTAGGGAGAGCAGGAAGGGATGACAAAGTAGTATGGATAGATGTATCAATGATGTCTTTTTATTGTGCCAAAATATCCTCACTAATTGGGGTTATGTTGGGACAAGTCTCTTTGTTCAATGAATCACCCATTGTTATATCATTCTTATAGGTCTCAGAAAGAATTTCCATTATGTCATCATGAAACGAAGGGAGAGAGGGAATAATATTTCCACTACTACTTTTCCCATGGTTATTTTCAGAAATGAAATTAGTGAGATTTTCCAAGATTGAAGGGAAAACACCCATGATAGTGAGAAAGCTTTCAAAATAAGCTATTGTTCAAAGGATATCACAGGTAGTGCTTACAGACAAGTCAATACCATGTAGATGTATGCTATTTGATGCAAGACTTGAGGATGTTTATCAGTGAATTTGCAAAAATTATCACAATTCATAATGTACTCAAATAAATCTTCCAAAGATGAATGACGAGGAGAATCCATGAATGCAAAACTATGTGTGAAAATGACCTAAAATGCTTGATTTTTTCAACTTTTTTCAATGTAAACAAGTGAAAGAAGAGTTGTTGTAAGGAAATTGATCAAGGGAAGAAAATAATATGTCTGATATCAGTCCAATAAAGTGATAATATCCTTCACAACACACATTTGATGCAAATCTATAATGATGATAAGCCAAAACCTAGTGAAGATGTGCTAAAATATGCGATTTTTCAACAATTTTCAATACAAATGAGTAAGAGAAAGGGTGTTGTGAGGAAAATTGTGATGGATAGAAGATTATAACAATAATATCAGTCACCTAATGCAATAAAATCTATCACAACACGCCTATAGTGTGAATCTAAGTCAAACCCTAGTGAAAATCTAGCTAAAATATGCAAATTTTCACAAATTTTTAATGCCCTAATAGAAAGGATTTTGTAAAGAATTTTAGGAGGGGAAGCAGATTATAACCCTGATAATAGTAAATTAATGTAGAAAAATTCTTCACAACACTCCTATGTTGCAATTTTAGAGAGATGATAAGGTCAAATCTAGTGAAAATGTAAGGTTTTCAAACCCTAGACATGAAATTTTGCAAGAAAACCACTATGATGAAACACTAAAATAATAAATCAGTCCTAATGAGTGTTTTAAAAGGGTAGTAAAATCTGAAACAATATTTTGACTACAAACCCTAACTAATGCAAAACTAGGTTATATGGAAAAATGCACAATTTCAAGCATTTTTTATCAATTTAAGCATGAAAATGCAATGTAAATGAATGATGAATGAAAAAGTTATGTATTTTAAATCAGACTTGATGATAATGACAGAAATTTATTGAAATTAAATTCCAACTAATTCAAATTATTTGAAAATGCAAGCTAAAAATGCTAATTTTTTTAAAAAATTTTAATTTTTTCAATTTTTTTGTAATTTTTCAAATGCAATAAGATGAACAGGAAAATGAATGAATGAATTGAATGTAAATATGAAGTCCAACACTTAGCAAGGTGCAAAAAATCTAAAAACACGAGTTCACCAAAATGTTTAATATGAAAAGAGGGGATAGATGATTATGATGGTTGTTTTAAGGGTTTGTGTTGATCCTCCTTTCACCACTAAACATTCAAGGACATTCAACCAAGTAGAGAACTCCACTACAGATCTCCTATCCCTTGGAACATAGGGGAAGATTGGAATTGTGTTAATTTGTTGTTCAACTAAGCCCGATCATGCTCAAAACCCTAATTTTGTAAAATCGTAAACAAACAGACAAATTACGGAAAATGATCGCACATAGAGATATCAAATGACAACCAAATACATACCAAATTTTGAAGTTTGGTGTGAGGAAAAGTCAGGGACTAATGAGTGGGCACCCTAGTCTAGTGCCTTAGTTTTTGTTAGGATTTGGGAATGTTGTCTGCAACACAGTTCTATTGTTTCAGAGATTTTACTGCTTCGAAATCTGGAGGACTAATGAGTGGGCGCCCAAGTCCAAGCCCTAGTTTTCTTCTCATATCTGCAATTCTGATAGTCTGCACTACTCTCCTACAACTCCACTTCTTTTGCTTCTAAAAAATGTAACCTGCAATCACATAAAAGTGGGTTGGGGGTTGTGGTGTTTAGAGGCTTACCTCAGTCAAGCCCTGGAGAGACATTCAAGTCTTCCGAACACCATTGTCAGATAAAGAGTGTGTATCCCTACGGGATAGAGGCAAAATCCAAATGATAAATGATAAAAAACACAATTGATATCACCTTGTAGTGAAGATATCATGGGAGGAAGATGCTCTTCACGCCATGAGGAGATGGATGCCAAATCTGCAAATACAAACACAATAACAACACAAAATACTGCTCTGTAACACAATGAATGCCTTGAATCACTTTCACATAAAGCCACAAGTTCACAATGCCCATCTCTAGTTTACAAATGAATCACTAATCATGCTTATATATGCAACTACAAACATTCCTACTAAGAATTTTGTAATTAAAACTTAGGATGTCGGCATAGGACCTAATAACGGTCATAAAACTAACACCCAAAAATAGGTCCTGACCTAAAATAAGGCAGGACTAGGGCACGGGCACCCAAGTCCTCCCCCTATTTTAGGTAGGATTTATGTTAAGCACATCCCCTAGGTCCCATTTGCCATGAAACTTTAGGGTTTTCTCATCGGGAGTCACCATTAACATGCAAGATGACCTAAATGCCTTCTAAAGGACCCGAGAGCTAAACCTTAAAAGGGAAAAGCCCCCAATGGGACATTTTCTATCATAACACTTATGATTCCATACATGCATTAAAGTACAGTTGAAAACACATCAAAAACATCAGGCATATGAAGCTAAGGCATACACAAAGATTGAGGAACTAATTTTAGCCCCCAATCTTAGGTAACCACTAGAAGATGTTCGCAAGAGACACTGTGTGGCTTCATGATTGTTGTCATTGATGGCAACAAAGTTCATCCCACACATCCATAGCACATAGTATGTCTTTACCGGAAGTCAGATTGAAGAGTATTTTGGTCCGGTGAACAAGAACAGAGCATGCAACAAGGTCTGACAATCAGGTCTGGATCTCTCAAAGGATGTATCTCAAAAAAGTGCAGATTTGGGGAAGTCAAGAGGAGTACCATTACTACTACATTCCAGAGATTGAGCCTTTGGTGATGAAAGAGTGAAAAGATATGAGCATCTAAGTGTTGGGTTCCTAACAAGCAGAGCAAATTGAGGAAGAACTGACCGGTAGAGCATCAGACCTTAATCCGGGTGAGAAATTGATGATGGTAAAGCTATTTAAGGAATCATACATAGTTGGCTGACATGATTGATGACTTCTATATCTATGTTTTTGATACACATCACATATTGAGCATGGATCTAGCCGACAGATCAGTGTTTAGTAAATATCTTGAGTATTCCTGTTGCCAACTATAAAGATTTTGAAATCCTTGGTGCAGATATATATACCAGATGGATTTCGGTATGGTGTGTGTGTGTGTGTTGTTATAGTGTGTGAAGAAAGGTAGAGAGTAGAGTAGAAGTAGGAATACAAATCTGGTATGTGACAGAACAGCAACACTAAAGCAGAGGAAGAATGAAGTGTAGTAGATCAATATATTGAGCCTAACCAAAACTGAACCTTAGCATATGCGGATGCCTCTTCTTAGTTCAAACGCTTGGTTACCTTCCATAAACATTGTAGACAGTGAGTCTCTTGTAGACAGTGTGCTCAGGTAGTGAGCCCTAATTGGCAAGTACCATTTTGTAATTCTTATTCTTTTAACAAAGAATACAATCTTGGGTTAGTCACCCCGTGGTTTTGTCCTTAACAGGGTTTTCCATGTAAAATCCTTGTGTTATGTGTGTTGATTCTATTTCTTCTCTCATGATTATGTATGCTCTTATGTTTTGATGCTGCACTAATATTAAAGAAGGAAAGAAAGTTAAGATATTTAAGATAACTGATTCACCTCCCCTCTCAGTTATCTACCTTGTTTCCAACAATTGGTATCAAAGCCAAGTTCCTCCAAACAGAGCCTAACAACTTGAGGAAGATTTGGGAATCTCAATGGATATGTATGGTATGAGGGAACAACTTCAGTCTGCCCTAGATGATCTTGAGCAATCTCACTCTGAAGTCAATAACCTGAGGGAAAGACTCAAACAAGCTAATGACTTCATAAATGAACTCAAAGAAAAACTGAGTATCTCTATGAAAAAGAGAAAGGAACTACTTCAACAATTAGCAAGTCAAAGTGAAGCCAATGACACTAATGAAGATCTGAATGAGAAAAACAAGTTATGTGAGAAGCTATCAAAAGAGGTCATTATGGTAAGACATGAAATGGAATCAGGGGTTATGAAATTCACCCAAGAAATTAAAAATAATCTAAAACAATCTCTTAAGGAGAAGTCAAAAGACTGCCACAAAATGGATAGAATAATCAGGCATTTGGAATCTGATCTTGAAGAAGCTAGAGATAATGAAGAACAACTTGAGAATTAGATAGACACTCTCAAAAGGGATCTTCAAACAACAAATGAATACAAAGAAAAATTCAAAATAAGCTCTGCTTAACTTGAAGTTCTTCTTGAAAGCCAAAAGAGGGTAGATGACAAGCATGGCTTGGGGTATGAAAAAGGTGAAAGCTCCGAATCCGGTCAAAAGAACTCTAGATCAGGAAATCCAAGGAACAGGCCTAGAAGACCTCCGGTAAGGCAACCAAATGCTCAAAGATATGCATCCTTCAATGGATACTGCTACAATTGCAATAACTTCAGTCATAAACCAAATCAGTGCAGAAGAAGAATGAACCAGACTAATTCACCCTTCTCCGGACAATGTTTTAACTACAAAAGGTATGGTCACAAATCTCATTAATGTAGAAATATGCAAATAAACAATTCATTCAATGGTAGATGCTTTGCATGCAATAGAATGGGACATATGGCTAATCAAGGCAGATCAAGAGGATATGAGTCAAATATGCAAATAAATGTTATTTTCTACAATTGCAATAGATCCGGACATATTGCCAAATTCTGCAGAAGTAAGAATCAGCGTAACAAGGGTCTAGTGCATCATAATCAAAATCAAGACAAAGGAAAAGAAAAAGTGAAGGCGGATGAAGTTCAAAGGGAGATGAACAAGATTTGGGTAAAGAGAAATACATAAAATGTTGGGGATGGATTTGCACCAGAATCTAGTGCTGATATTCCTTCCAAAAACTAAATTAGATGAGCTCTGGCTCAGGGGGAGTCACAAAGGAAAATAAATTCCCCCAGATAGTCAATTGGTGCCTAAATTTGGCACATGGAATGCTGCGGATTAAAGGGCTCTAAGAGATATATATAAATAACCCTCAGTAAAAATATGAAAGATCCGCAAGAAGCTTTGAAGAGTTTAATCATCCAAGATTGATCTGGTTTGACAGCCATCCAGCAAAAGCAGAATTTTCACAGTTAGATCCGATGTGATTCTAAATTGAAATATCTTGATCTGCGGATAAATGGGATGATTCAAGGAAAGAAGATACATTGTCAATTATCACCAAAAATAACTCTAAGTGCATCTCAGTGATCCAGAAAGATCTCTCTCGGAACAAGGCAACTGGAATGACTTAAGTTGTGCATTTATTGCAATATGAAATTAGGGTTTGTGTAGAGATAAAAGGGTTCCTTTACTCATCATTTGCACATTTGCATTCGAGGAGAAGAAAGAAAGAGCTCCGCGAACAAGATTGCTTCAACCTTCTCAAAGTTCAACTATAGAATCTGATTCAACCAGTGATCTTTTTTGGCTCATATTATGAACCCTAAAAGCGTAAAAAGGCATTTTTGCTCTTGAATATCCCTCTCTAAATCTTTTGTAAGATGGCTACTCCAAGTTTTGTTAAGATCACTGATAGGCCGCACCCAAAATTCAAGAAACATCCTTACAAATCCCTAGAAGTTGATCCCTTAGGCTCATTCTCTAGTATTCCGCATGGGGTTCTACACGTAGAAGATGTTAGGGTATACATTCATGCAAATATTAAGGAATTTGGGGAATCAAAGCTGGTGGATATCTACCTTAAGCAATTAATAGATGAAACATTTGAACTTAAACCTCAATACAAGGCCATATAGGACAAGCATTTTGGACATTGCATCCACTTTCCCTATTTTGGAGAGGATAAATGGGTCCGGTATGTTCTTAGTAGAAGACATGACAACTTCATGTGGTTGATGAGGCCATTCAAGATTACAAAAGATGCCATTAGGGCAGTAACTGGATTGCACTCATCTGGTGGGTTGCCTGCTCTCAAATCAGTCAAGAACCAAACAGTAAGTGAGGCTACCAGATCAAAATTTGACAAGAGAGCAATGACAATAGAAGATATCATAGATCCAGATATCAAATTTGCCTTTATGATAATTGGCTATAAAATATATCACTCCAGCAGGGAGAATTCTGTATCCGGAACTGCAATATACACTACATATCAGATGCTAAAGGAAAATGCAGACTATGATATATGTGAGCTTCTCCTGATCTAACTGTTAGAAAACTTGCAAAAGATCAAAAAGGACAAGAAAAACTCATTCAAGTATGGTGGGCTAATACTGTGTTTATTCTTTTACTATATGAATGAGCTACCCGAATCAAGTGGTTGGGTATGGCAAAATGACAGACCAGTTGCCATACAAATCAGAGATTATATGTATGGACTTGGTGATGCCAAGGCACAAAGAACAACACTCTGGGGATACTTCAAAAACTTCCAAGGCATGATGTAGGCCAGAGAGAATCCCCCAATCTCTAGTTCAAAAATACAAGGATATAAGGTGCTTCATGGTAGACACCGATCAATGCCTAATGGAGGCAGTCGAACCCAGAATAGTCTAGATTATGCCAATGGGCTATGAGGTAGATGAGAAAATTCTAGAGCTGCATGTCCAACACCTACTAAGTTAGCCTAAGGACCCTGAGGTAGAAAGGTTTGGAACCTTTCAAGAATTGAGTGTGAAAATTTATGTTGAATTAAGGCAACCTAAAATAAAGAGAAAAGTCAGGAAGGAAGTAGAGGAAATTGCCAAGAAATATGGCATATCAAAGGAGGCAGTTGATGCCAACAAAGAGAAAGTAGAAAGAATAGAGAAAGAGAGACAAAAAGTAGAAAAAGAAAGTGTTTCGGTGCAAACCCCCTCCCGGACTAGATCCTCAAAGAGCTCTACACCTGCCACCTCTAAGAACCCAAAAGCCTCAAAACTGGAAGCAAAGACATCTGGAAAAGCAGAGAAGAGAACAAAGATGAAGGCCACAAGGTCATACACAAGCCAGAAGGATGATGAAGAGACAGAGACTGATGAGGAGGTTAAGAAAATGAAGAAGAAAAAGAAAACTTCCGGGGAATCCTCTACTGGTGAAAACAAGGAAGAAGAAGCAGAAGAATTTGTTGAAAGGCCTACTCTCTCCATTGATGATATCATCAAGGCGGTCACTGTGGATGGAAATCTAAAACCAATTACAAAATTTTATGATGAGTATAGTGACACAGACAAAAGGATCTTGAAAGAAGCTACAGTTAAGTAACTGAACATTTATAATAAAGCATTCATTGAAATCATCTCTCTAATTCCCAAAAGTTTAGAGAAGGTACTTGAACTCAGAAAAGACAATGCCAAGGAAAAGGATTTGGAGATCCAGGAATAGATAGCTATTCAACTCTATCCTTCCATTACTCCAAAACAAATGAACATGATCTTCAAGGACTGCAAGGATGAGTTTAGGAGCAAAGCCAGAATGAACAAACTTATGCTTGGAGAGACAGATCAGGTAGCAAAAGAGACAAAAGACACCCTCTGGAATGCCTTTATGAGATTCAATCTCCCGGTTATAGAGTAAATAGATGAAGAACCCTCTACCATGGATGTTGAGGCACTAAGTGCTTCAAAAGAAGAATCTTCTGATAAAAATATAGAAGAGTCCAAAGAGATGGATGAAGAGAAGACTAAGGACTTGGATTCCTCTATTCTAGAAGAGGAAGTCCATGAAGGAGTAAACATCTCTCTTCCGGATCCCCTAGTAGACTCTGGAACTGAAGGAGAAGAAAGAATAGAAGAGAAAATTAGCCAAGAAGAAGAGGTAAAGGGAAGAGAAGAAGTTCAAACAGAGAAAATCCTAGATGAAAGTTCTAAGGTGGGAAAAAAAAGAAGACTTTGTCTCTGGCAAGAGACACTGCTAAGGCAGTAAAGAGCTTCTTGAACAAAGAAATGTTAGAGATAGATGAACCAGAATTATTTCAAGGACCACTCAATTTTGACTCCCTCTCTCTGGTCCAGACAATGAAGGTAGCATCTTTTGCTCAAGCTAAAGCAAAAGAAAAGCTTCTAAAGTCTCACATGGAAGACTGTGAGCTAATAGAGATTACATCCAGTGTACTAGAGAAAATCATTCCATCCTTCTAAAAGGATCTTTTGGCCTCTTCATCCGGTAATATGAAATCTCTTGTTAATTCTGTTAGCACACATTTTGATTCTTTAGAGAAATCAGCAGAAGAGAAATTCTGGAAAGAGTTTTTGGGAAAGAGATTCTCCGAAGTGCAGGGACTCATAGCAAATGATAGGAGAAATCTGGATATTGGGATAAAGAGCCTAGAAAATGCTCTTAAAGATGGTAGAGAATTATACAAATTTTGTTTATCTTGGTCCACAGTGACAGCAGACATTGCAAAGAAGATGGAAGAACAAGAGGGTAAACTATCAAGTTTATCTCAAAATTTTGATCCTCTAACCTCATCCATAATGAATCAAGAGTGCCAGGCTATTGCCACTATAAATGAGATAAAGAGGCTTGAGAACGAGAAGAAGAATAGAATAAGTAGAATGAGTGAACTAAGAGGGATAATTATCCCTAAGTTAGAGGCCATGCATGAGGCCCTAACTGATGCTCAGACCACAGCCTGGACCAGTGATTCGGCAGACTTAAAGAGGGCAGAAGCTTTTGCATTTTTGTTGAGTGGTCACATCTCAATTTTGGATAGGATGAAGCAGAGTTGGGCAATAGAATTTGTCCAGTTGAAAACCACCTTTGCAGATATACTTAAGTATATGTAAGTACATGTATATATACTTATGCGGCAATGTATAGATTGATTTTTGCAAATTTTGGTGTGTGGATTTCACCCTTTGCCATTGATGAAGGGGGAGTAAGGGGTAGTGAAAAATGTGGTATCCAACTAAGGGGAGCTCTAGTAAAAATGTACATAAGACAGAGCATCAGCCAAGGGGAAGTTTGCTACGACACTTCGTCATTTTTCACTAAGTGTTGCCATCAATGCCAAAGGGGGAGATTGTTGGAAAGAGACACTGTGTGGCTTCATGATTTTTGTCATTGATGGCAACAAAGTTCATCCCACACATCCACAGCACATAGTATGTCTTTACCAGAAGTCAGATTGAAGAGTATTTTGATCCGGTGAACAAGAAGAGAGCATGCAGCAAGGTTTGACAATCAGGTCCGGATCTCTCAGAGGATGTATCTCAGCAAAGTGTGGATTCGGGGAAGTCAAGAGGAGTACCATTACTACTACATTCCAGAGATTGAGCCTCTGGTGATGAAAGAGTGAAAAGATATGAGCATCTAAGTGTTGGGTTCCTAACAGGCAGAGCAGACTGAGGAAGAACTGACTGGCAGAGCATTAGACCTTAATCTGGATGAGAAATTGATGATGGTCAAGCTATTTAAGGAATCATACATGGTTGGCCGACATGATTGATGACTTCTATATCTATGTTTTTGATACGCATCACATATTGAGCATGGATCCAACCGACAGATCAGTGTTTAGTAAATATCTTGAGTATTCCAATTGCCAACTAGAAAGATGTTGAAATCCTTGGTGCGGATATATATACCAGATGGATTTATGTATGAAGGTGTGTGTGTGTTGTTATAGTGTGCGAAGAAAGGTAGAGAGTAGAGTAGAAGTAGGAATACAAGTCCAGTATGTGACAGAACAACATCACTAAAGCAAAGGAAGAATGAAGTGTAATAGATCAGTATATTGAGCCTAACCAGAACTAAACCTCAGCATATGTGGATGCCTCTTCTCAGTTCAAATGCTTGGTTACCTTCCATAAACATTGTAGACAGTGAGTCTCTTATAGGCAGTGTGCCTCTTGTGAGCAATGTGCTCGGGCAGTGAGCCCTAATTGGCAAGTGCCATTTTGTAATTCTTATTCTTTTAACAGAGAATACAATCTTAGGTTAGTCACCCCGTGGTTTTTCCCTTAACAAGGTTTTCCACGTAAAATCCTTGTGTTATGTGTGTTGATTCTGATTCTGCTCTCATGATTATGTATGCTCTTATGTTTTGATGCTGCACTAATATTAAAGAAGAAAAGAAAGTTAATATATTTAAGATAACTGATTCACCCCCCCTCTCAGTTATCTGCCTTGTTTCCAACAGAAGACACATTGACTACACACAAGACACAATGAAGACAGTAAGAAGCACACAAAACATGGAGAATATAGTGAAAGTATACAAAACACGATGAAGACATGAGAGCATTCATGTAATACATGATGAATACATTGATATAACATTTTATATATGAATAAAATCCTAACTAAGGGGTGGGGGGAGCTCATCGCTACACCCTTGATACTGCCAAAAATATGCAAGATAAAACCCAAAATGTAGAGGGGGGCTCATCACTACGCACCTTGATACTACACCAGGGGGAAGACACACCAAACAAAACCTGAGTGTGGGGGAGCTCATCACTACATGTCTTGATACCACACAAGGGGAAGACACGACAAACACATAAGGAAGACACACATAATACACAAGCATTGTATAGCATGTCATAGACATACTATATGTCTTATACATGATAAACACAAGCAATGGAAGGAGCTTATTTCTAAGTCCCACCATCTAAAACACACCAAACACACCTGACAGTTGAGTTGCACTACCACAACCACCAAAGACACACTTAAGGGAGGATGACTCAAGATCCAACCCTGCCTCACGATGATGACTTTGTATAAAAGGATGTGCACTAGCTCAAGAGATTCACCATCCTACCTTCCACAGAAGGGCTTTGTATAAAAGGATACGCACTAGATCAAGAGATACATTATCCCACCTCATGGAGAGGGCTTTTTTATTACAATTTAAATAAGGATGTTCACTAGCTCAAGAGATACACCATCCCACCTCATGGAGAGGGCTTATAAGCACACTTTGTTAGTGTCAAGATACCTGTTGGTGTTTATTTCTGAATTGGCAGAGGGTTTGCCAGTTCCAATGCATGGGCAGATTCGGCCAACAGATACGAGAGGTTGCGTGAGCAACCTCCCCTTCACTTCCGGTTCTGCCGCACCAAGGGGGGTGTCCCTATTTGATAAAGATGTAACATTTTCTCTCCAAATGACAAAAAGATTTATCTTTGTAATAATAGGTAGAATACTCTCATGTATGGACCAAGATCTAAATGATAGATCACAAGTTTAGCAACTTTCTTGGACATATATGACTGGTTAGGTATGAGAGTTTGCAGGGGTTCCTAATCCTACTCCTACAACTAACAGGTTAGAAATATGGAATGATTGGTTTGATGGTTTGGATGCAAGACAGGGGTTTTGGATCATAACTACTTCACAAGGGCAGACCGATGCCTATCTTAGGGCAAGGAGTCACATAGACGTATACATGAGAGTGGCTTGCAACTGGCATTTGAGTTTCAAGGGGTTAGATTGATGCTTGCCTTACAAACATCACCCAAGAATGGGTATTTAACTATCTTTGCTTATGGATATCCCAACTGACATACAATCTCCTCCACACTCAACCTAAAACAATTTAATCCATTCCTTGAATGGAAATCTAAAGATCAAGCATACAATACATAAATCTGTATTCTAGAATTTGAGAAACCCTTAGCAACCAAATTCAAAAGAAGAAATGCATACAACAAGTGGAGATAGACAGCAAAACACATGCAAGAAGTATTTTTCATATAACATTAACACTGAAACTGAACATATGTGCAAGATACGACTCAGATGCAACACATAAACTCCACAGAGATAAAACAGACAGGAAAATGCTCTGTATTTCCTTATTTTTCCCCCAAAATTGCCCAAGTCTTCAACAACCTACAATGAGTAACACAGTTTGCATTTATACCAAGACTGTGTACTTAGCAAATTAATTACATGGCAAGTCAAAAATCTGCCAGATACAATGCATAAGAAATGGCGCTCAGAAAAAATAAATGTAGTAGAGAGACAAAGAGGGATGAGCAGGTGAACTCAGGATTTGCACTGCCGCCTAAGGATTTTTTTCATCAATCAGGTGGTTGACCTGTCAACTCCATCGATCATCCTCTGCAAGTCTGCCATTATTGCCTCATCTACCCATAGGCCCCTTTGAAATGTAGCAGCAGATGCATCTATTGTTTTCCCGCTCAAAAATGATTGCAAATACACAGAAAAAACCTTTGCTGTAGGTTGAAAACATGGCCGTCGATCTACTCCCATCGCTGAAACCGACGGCCCCAAAAATGCCCTAAAAATCACCAACCAGTCAGATCGTGCCACATAGGCACCTCATGTTTTTATCGCTGGCCTTCTTCCCTCTCATTTTTGCCTTTGTCGCCCAAAGCACATACATTCGTCTTTGTATATGCAAGAGCATATACAACCGCCCCCTTTAGCCTTTTAAAACCATTGTATATGCATTCAGCATATACATACGACTGTTTCGGGACATGTGGCAGCCATTGGTTGGTCCTCTGTAGCCATTCATTTTCCTCCATCGGCCATCGAAATAACTCTTGAGGCATCCGCTGATGATAACTGTCCCACCGATGACCCAATGCATATGCCCTTGCATATCGGGCCTTGTATATAGCACATACAAGCACCCAATATACATGTTACGGACCCCAAACCTTATTCTCTGCATTTGATTTTCAATCGGGTCTAGATTGTATGTTACTCATGCATATTTCCTTTGTATATCGCATATACATACACGATATACAACCTATGGACTTCAAAATCTATCCATTGCAACATATTATCCCTTCGCGTCCGGGCCATGTACATTTCTTCTTTGTATATTTTGCTTGCACATTCGATTGTATATTTGGAATATACAATCCCAAACATACAAAGGTGGATTTCAAAATATTTCTCAAATACTATTAATTCTTTGGCCGCGTCCACCTTGTACCTGTCCATTTGCATACTTCCTCCGATGCATGTGCAATTCGCAGGCCCCACCAATTGTATATTCTATTGCTTTGTATATTGTTGAATGTACAAGACCCCTTGCATTTTTTCATTATATGTGTTGGCGATGAACCCTTGCACTGTTCACTTTGCATGTCGCAGGCCCCACCAAATGTACATCGGCCCTTGTATCCTTTGCTTGCATGTGACCATTGTATATCCGAAAATACATTCACCCTTGCATACAAACAGTGAATCTTTCCTGGAATATGCCTACAATGTATCTTTTCTCTTGTACATAGCCATTGTATGTCTGAACATACAAACCAAATATACATGCAACCTGATATACAAACAGGGAATATTCCTGAGAATCTATGAAAGATTCCCCCCTTTGTATATGCACTATCCTAAGCCCGATATGCATCCAGAAATGCATCTAACTAATTTTTTCAAAGGGCGATAGAGATTTCTGACCCGCCAATGCATATTTTGACCTGCCTGCATATACAAACAGCCTTGTATATACAAAGATACATGCACCTTAACTGATTTTTGCATTTTTTACTACTGCAGAGGCTGAAAGACACAGAATTTTTGGATTTTTAAATTTTATGAAGGTGCTTGCAGATTTAAGCACTAACAATACCATTATATATACCCGCACATTAAGGTGGTTGATGTCGCTTACCAATATCAAGCACATTAAGGTAGAGAGAAAACATGCAAGGGAACAATAGCTCTCACAAAGCCCATGCCCCCGAGGTGACATGTGCTTACGATCGCTGAATGTTCCCACAAACATATTGATATGATTTGCTAAGATAAACAACAAGAAAGGTTAGAAATCTTATTCTAAGATAACAACCAAATCAAATCATGAAAGTTATGAATGAAAATAGTCACATCAAGGACCAAGGCTATACTCATGGGTTCAGAGTCAAGTATAACCGTTGGGCTATACTGCAGGTACCTCAGAACTGAGTGTAGCAATAAGGTGAGATACTAATCAAAGTGTACAAGAGCAGATTGAGTGGATTATAAAATTTTAGTCACAAGAAATGCCATAATATGATACATCACATGGAGTGATTCTACTAGTCAAGCATTGGATATATGTATAGATCAACCCTATCTTTATATATGGACTAGGTCCATTTTTGCTTTCTCGCTGAAGGGAAGCACGGTCTATATCAATATTTATTTGTTTTCATCATTTGCCAACTAGGTAGAATCACTGAAGAAGGTAAAAAATAAAATGAGAGAGGAGAAACAAGGTTCTTTAGGAACACCACATAAGAGGATGCCCCTAAAACACCCTCCGCAATGCTATGCCCTCAAGGCACAACAAAAATAGAGAAGTGATTTAGAAGAATGATGAAACAAATAGAAGAATGGTCACAACAGAGGTAGTCTCCTAGTATCTTTGACCTTACAAGAGTATCAAGGGTATCCTAGGAGACCTAAACAACACATAACACCTCATGGGGGAACACAACACAACACAATATTATACCATATATATCTAAGAGGAGTTCAAACTTCTAACCATCTTAGAAAGGTGCTCCATCAAGTACAATAAAAAGTGTGAATAGTTCATACCTGATTGATTCTTATTTCTAGAAGGGTCATGTGGTGCTTGTTTCTCAAGTCCTTGTATATTTGAAATCTTTTGTTGCTTCCGAGGAGGGGAATCATTGTTATTTCCCATCGATGACAGTCGCCTTGTTTTTTCTGATTCTTTGCTTTCTTATTTTGATTTACTTGATGAATGCGCCTTTCACAGCAGAATGGGATATTTTCCACCATGACAACCTTTTCTTGTATCATAATATCTTGTCGAGGTTGCTCAATTTGCATATCCAGTGCATCTTGGTTATCTCTCGATCCTTGAAGGGATAACAGTGGAGGTACCTCAGCATAGATACCTTTTCCTCATGGATGAGGTGAGTCTTCAACCTTCTCCTTATCCACTTCTATCATGCCAACTATTTCATCATAGTCAAGATAGTCCTCTTCCTGCTCTATTATATTTTGCTCTACCATATTGTTGTCGCTATGCTTAGTAAATGGATTAGTGAAAATTTGCAAATTCTGATTCGAAGGGGCAACCGACTTATTTCCATTGTCATTCACACCTATTACCTATATTATATTAGAATCGATGAGGTCTTGAATTTCATGTTTTAGATGCATACATTATTCGGTGTCATGTCCTACCGAGTGATGATACTGACAAAAGGCATTAACATCAAATGATGGTCCTTGTATACTATTACTATCAAATAGTTTCATAGGTGGAAGCTTCAAAATATTATTGCTTATTGCTCGATTCATAATTGATTGAAGAGATTTAGATAATGGAGTAAACTATCTTTGTTGTTGTCTAATTTGAAATGGTGCCCATTTAGAATTACTAATAGCGGACACTTGTGATTGAAAATTGTTTGAATGTTGTCCATTTACATTAATAAAGCTCTTGTTGTTCCTCTTAAAGTTGTTTTGAGATGTTCCAACTATGGATTGACCAACTTGAGCCGACGAGTTTTGATTCTCATACTGACTAGACAAAAGCTAGTAATCGTGAAGAGCTGTGCATAGATGTTGAAAAGAACTATACTTCATCAAGAGGATTTTATCACAAAATGTTAGGTTGTAAATTCATAATGAGCACGTTCTGAACATCCTCATCTATAATCATGTATTGAATCTATGCAAAGAGAGCTTGATATCGACTGATGAACTCAGTTAACTTCTCTTTGGACCTTGTTTACAATGAACTAAATCAATCAATGAGATTAGAGGTCCAATATTTGCTTGAAAATATTGTAAAAATTGATCAACAAGCTGTGAGAAAGAATGTATTGAATTCAAAGGTAATGAGTGAAACCATTCGAAAGCAGTATCTTTGAGGGATTGTAGAAAGTGTTTGCTAACAAGTCCTCTTCAAAGAAGAAATCACTACACATAGCCGTGAATGCTGCCACATGAGTATTAGGATCACCTTTACCACTGTATTTTTCAAAGCGGGGAGTCTCAAACTTATTAGGCATTTGATCTCTTAGGATTGGAAATGATAACAGACTATGAGCATGATATGTTGGTATGTTAGGTTGAGAAGAAGCATTGGTCAAATTTGTCACTTACTGTTGTAAAGAGGTCATGCCTTGCAAAAGTTTATTTAAGATGGCATTATTAGGTGATGCGGTTTGTGGGTTAGAGGAATTGGAATTTGTAGTCATGAAATTTAGAGGTGATTGGTTTTGAGTGGTAATGAAAGGTAGTTGAGAATAGGTGGAATGGAGAGGTGGTTGAAAATAGGTGGAATGGAGAGGTGGTTGAGAATGGTTATTCATATAAGAAGACACCATAGGTGCTAGGTTTTGATAATTGAATCCCACAACCTTGTAACTCTGTGAATTAATGCCATTAGATACTCCCATGCTAGTGGTAGCATTACTACAAGCTTGTGCATTAGTAGTGAGAATTGATAATGTGAAAGTAGACATTTTGGTAGTCGGTATAGGTGCCGATACTTGTGTGTGATTCGGTGATGACATATTGTTAATAGTATTCGTGCAGTCAGTCACTAACATAATGTTGTTACCCACTATATGGCCTATCCCATGTAGTGTATTAATACCATATTTTCCTTCTTTTAATAACTCTCTTAGACTATGAACAACAGGTATAGCCTCTTCAACTATCCTTTCTTTTTCCACAAATGCTTGAAAATAAGCTAGTTCTTTATCAAGTTTGTTGATTTGATCATCAGGTACATGTATTATAACATCAATAGGATCTTCAAAATCATGAAATGTTTGTTCTTTAATTGTAGTTGTAGGAGGTATGATATCTTGCAAATTTTGTGTTTCACCCTTTGTAAAGTAAGTGTTCAATAGATTTTCTGATGTTGGCACACCGTTGCTATCGGGAGCACTAGAACCCATTAGTCTAAGACTTCTCCTTAAATGGATGTTTCTATTAGGGTATCTACTTATACAACTCATACAAAAGAATACAACACTCAATGCACAGACTAATAGAACAACCACAAGAAGCAAAGTAGTTATGCTTGTTGAAATAAACAATGTGTAATTAAAAAAAGTGAAAGTTTCACAACTAGGATGCAAAAGTATGCACTATGATCCATCACTACACTTCAAAATCAGTTTTGAATGAATGTTGAAAAGGAGTAGAAAAATCTAAAAATGAAATTTTGTCTACAAACCCTAGTTTTTCCTAAGACTAGCTTATATGAAAAATGTAACTTTTAAGCAAAACCCTAGCAAATTGGTGCAGGGCACCCATGAGACTTCATGCTTTGATTTTGGTTTTTGTATTTCCTTGATGTAATAAGGTCCTTTGGACCATTTTTCATGTTTATAAAGGTGTGAATAGGGTCTTAGAGGTCTAGGTTTGGTCAAGTTGTTGGAATGTTAAAAGTTGCTCTATGTTGCAAAAGTTGCAAAAATTGTCAAGCAACTTTGCATTTTACATTGTAGGGGAAGTTGAATGTTTAGAAGTTGGCTTTTGGTGGGAAACTGATTAGTTATGCTGTGTAATTCTTTAAAAAACATGTGTGAACATTGAGAGAGAGGGGAGATGATGTAAATTTAAAATTTGAATAACAAAGACTCCATTTTCCTGCATTTTTGAAGCATAAATTGCTGCTACAGAGAATAGTACGGCCTTATATGACCAAGGAGTGCTCAAATTTTGATTGGAATTGATGGTGATTTGAGTTCTTGTTCTTTTACACTTAGTTTCATTTGATTTCATCAAGATTTGAGTCTATTAGAGCAATTTTATTGAAAATAGTTTGAAACCCTCATCTAGGTTGCGTGTTTACATATAGAAATGGATTTCTTCCCATTCCATCATTGAATAGGCTCAAAACTTGGTGGAATGGGTGTAGATATGTGGATTTTTGTGTGTTTGGTGTTTGCAGGAGCAGGGGACGAAGTTTGATGTCGATTTGTTGATGCCCTAGTAAGGAAAAACTATGTTTTTGGCATAAAAGTTGCTTATGAGTTAGGGTTTGTAGGAAAGCTCTTGGGTAATGATTTGTAAGGGTTAGAAATGTTTAGACAGGCTCTTTGTGACATGTCTAAGCTATTTTCATGGAGGTTTGAGGTTGGGGTTTTGAAAGCCTAGTTGTGAGCCATTCAAGCAAGCATAATTAGGCCTTTATCAAACGGGACAGTTAATTTTTGGCTTTGTTATTCCAAAACAACCACCCCTGAATTTTGAATATGTTTTAGAACTCCATAATGGGTATCCAAAACAATTTTTGGTTTGTGGGATTGAGTTGTTTTCTACAAATTATGTCAGAAAAGGGGTGTTTGTTGTCCTACAAGACATAGTGACAGTTTGTGAAGAAAATCACTTTGTTTGAGGTGTTAAGACTTTGGAAAAGGATTGATTGAGGGAGTTTGATCTTTTATACCCTACTCTACATCAAATTGGTATCAAAGCATAGGTTAGGTCTGTAAGTGGGAAGGTGTGAAGAAAAGAGAACAAGATGCCTCCAAAAAGTACCCATATGGCTAAGGAAATGAATGAGATGAAGGAAAAGACTACAAAGGAGATTAGGAAGTTGAAAGAATTGCAAGATATGTTGGTAGCAAGGCTTGAGGCTGTTGAAACTAGTCAGAGGAGAGGTGTGGTCATAGATGATGAGAGTGACCAAGAAGAGGAAGGGGAAAAGGAGAATCCCCCAGAAGGAGACCAAGAAGAAGAATTGGATCCTGATGAACAGAAGTTTGCCAAGCTATTGAGAGCAGTCAAGGAAGATAAACACAAGGTAAAGATTGATTTACCTATGTATGGAGGTAATTTGAATGATGAAGAGCTTTTAGATTGGATTGCAGCACTTAACAATTACTTTGAGTGTGAAGATATTCCAGAGGAACAAAGGGTAAAGATAGCAAAAACAAAACTGAAGGGGCATGCACTATTATGGTGGGATTATGAGAAAATTGAAAGGAGGAAGAAAGGTAAGACAAAAATTATTTCTTGGGATAGAATGGTGGCCAAGCTGAAGGGAAAGTTTCTACTGAGTGATTATGCAATTCAAATGTACAAGAAACTTCAAGGTTTGAAACAAAGAGAGATGGATATCAAAGCTTATACTGATGAGTTTTATAACCTGAGTATAAGAGCAGGTCACATGGAGGATGATGTGGAGAAGGTGGCTAGATATCTAAGTGGGTTAAGGTTTAACCTTCAAGATGAGTTGAGTTTGCATAACCCAAGGGCGATAGAGGAATGCTATCAAATGGAAATTAGGGTTGAAGAAAAGCTAAAGAGAAGGCAAGACAAGTCAAACATGGGCAGAGGCAGCAATACCAGAGGAAGAGGTTCATTTTCTAACTCAAGGCAATCATATGAGAACCAAGAAGATGCAACCAAAGGCCAAGACCAAGTTGTTGATCAGAGAGGTGGATTTAGAGGGGGTAGATCAGGCTTTAGAGGCAAATTTGGAGGTCAAGGAAGAGGTTCTAATGCATTCACAGGTAGGTGCTATCAATGCAACAAGTTTGGACATAAAGCATGGCAATGTAATGAAGGTCAGGCTTCTACTTCACATGGAGGAGAAAGAAGAGCTCAATTGGTGCAAGAAGAGGACAATGAGAGTGTAAACTCTCCATCACAGCATGCTACTCTTGAGGTTGGGGAATCACTAATGGTAAGGAGAACTCTCATCAAGGCATCAGAGGAAAAGGAGCCACCACAAAGGACACTCTTCAAGACAACTTGTAAGTTCTTGGGTAAGGTATGTAAAGTTGTAATTAGTTCAGGAAGTATAGATAACATGGTTTCAGTTGAGATGGTTGATAAACTCAAGTTGCCTAGGATACCACATGCTACTCCTTATAAAGTTTCTTGGTTGAATGAGGGTCAATATATTTTGGTAAATGAACAAAGTTGGGTGGAGTTCAATATAGGAGGGTATAAGGACAAAATTCTATGTGATATACTACCTATGGATGTAGGCCATTTGCTCCTAGGGAGGCCTTGGCAATTTGATAGGCATGCTATGTATGATGGAAGGAGAAATACTTATGAGATAGACAAAGATGGAGTCTCCTATACCTTGACACCATTGAAAGAGGAGGACAAAGGACAAACTAAAGGAGCTAATGTGATGATGGTAGGTAGGAAAGAGTTCATAAAGGTAGAAGAAAAGGAGGACATGAACCTTGCAGTCACTTCAAAACCTAGAGACATTATAATAGCAGACTTGAAGAATGATTTGATTTTGGAGGGAAATGATATTGAGTTGGTGTTAAAATCTGTTGCATTGAAGGTCAAGGATGAATTGATTTTGGAGATCCAAGGTTGGTTTAAGGAGTATGTTGATAAGATGGTTGAAGGAGTGTTCTATTCATGGTTTTCAAAAAGGGATATCACCCATTCCATTCCTTTCATGTCAGAGGTTCATATACCTGGTCAAGTAGTAGTCATAGGGACACAACATCAGAAAGAAGAGGTGAGCAGCAAAGGTGAAGAGGTTAAGGGTAAGTTGCAAAGAAATATGGACAAGTCCAAACACACAATGGGAGTGAAGAAGAAGGCAGTGCATTACAAGGCAGAAGGAGATGTGGTTGTAAATGAAGAAGCAGATTTGACAACATTCTCAAATGAGGAAGGAATCAAAGATTGTCCATCAAGTGAAGAACCGGTCAAAGCCAAAAGACAATGCCTATTTTTCAGTATTTGGTCCATTGGAAGGGTTTACCAGATGGGGATTTCACTTGGAGGTCAGAAGATGACATGAACAAACATGAATCCACTGTTGCAACACTGTCCTCAAAGGGACTTGAGTTCATTTTGCCCGGGGAGTATGGTGCAGGGCACCCATGAGACTTCATGCTTTGATTTTGGTTTTTGTGTTTCCTTGATGTAATAAGGTCCTTTGGACCATTTTTCATGTTTATAAAGGTGTGAATAGGGTCTTAGAGGTCTAGATTTGGTCAAGTTGTTGGAATGTTAAAAGTTGCTCTATGTTGCAAAAGTTGCAAAAATTGTCAAGCAACTTTGTATTTTTACATTGTAGGGGAAGTTGAATGGTTAGATGTTGGTTTTTGGTGGGAAACCGATTAGTTATGTTGTGTAATTTTTTAAAAAACATGTGTGAACATTGAGAGAGAGGGGGGATGATGTAAATTTAAAATTTAAATAACAAAGACTCCATTTTCCTACATTTTTGAAGCATAAATTGCTGCTACAAAGAATAGTACAGCCTTGTACGGCCTGGGAGTGCTCAAATTTTGATTGGAATTGATGGTGATTTGAGTTCTTGTTCTTTTGCACTTAGTTTCATTTGATTTCATCAAGATTTGAGTCTATTAGAGCAATTTTATTGAAAACTCTTTGAAACCCTCATCTAGGGTGTGTGTTTACATAAAGAAATGGATTTCTTCCCATTCCACCATTGAATAGGCTCCAAACTCGATGGAATGGGTGTAGACATGTGGAGTTTTGTGTGTTTGGTGTTTGTAGGAGCAGGGGATGAAGTTTGATGTCGATTTGTTGATGCCCTAGTAAGGAAAAACTATGTTTTTGGCATAAAAGTTGCTTATGAGTTAGGGTTTGTAGGAAAGCTCTTGGGTAATGATTTGTAAGGGTTATAAATGTTTAGACAGGCTCTTTGTGACATGTTTGAGCTATTTTCATGGAGGTTTGAGGTTGGGGTTTTGAAAACCTAGTTGTGAGCCATTCAAGCAAGCCTAATTAAGCCTTTATCAAACAAGACAGTCAATTTTTGGCTTTGTTGTTCCAAAACAACCACCCCTAAATTTTGAGTATGTTTTAGAACTCCATAATGGGTATCCAAAACAAAATTTGGATTGTGGGATTAAGTTGTTTTCTGCAAATTATGTCAGAAAAGGGGTGTTTGTTGTCCTAGAAGGCATAGTGACAATTTGTGAAGAAAATCACTTTGTTTGAGGTGTTAAGACTTTGGCAAAGGATTGATTGAGGGAGTTTGATCTTTGATACCCTACTCTACATCACAAATGAAATATGCCAATGCAAGGTAAAAGATCATGAAACGATGAAATGTTGTAATTTATCAAAGATCTGATGTAAATATTAGAAATTTAAATTTTTTCAATGATATGCAAAAAAATAGTGCAAACTATGCCTTAATGCAAGCCTAGAGTGCTTTTTTTTTTTTCAAATGTATGTAATATTTTTGAATATATGATGATGAATATGATATGAATGAATACAAAACTGATTACAACACTCAGCAAGATGCAAGTTCAGTAAAAACACGGGTTCACCAAAATGTTATATGGAAAAGAAGATATGGTTGAAATGTGGTTAAGATAGATTCAATCAAACCCTCCTTTCACATTAACATTCAAGGACATAAACTGAGCTAAGTCACTACTGATGTAAGAGGACTCAGCTATAGGTTTGATGTCACTATGAAATGATAAGGAAAGATAGAATAGATTGATGAATTTGTCAAGCCATAGTTCAATTAAGCCTTAAACCCTAATTATATGAAATCATATATAGACGAATGAAATACGACAAATGATCACACAGGAAGGTACTAAATACATATTAGAAGCATATCAGGATTCAGATTTTTAGAGGTGGAAACTTCGGAGACAACAGGGCGGGTGCCCAAGTCTGATAGGGAAACTTTTCTACGGATCCAGAACAATGATCTGTGTCAGATTGCAACCTGCTTCAAAATTTCTAGAAATGCCAGTCGAAGGACTACGAGGTGGGCGCCCTAGTCCAGTAGGGTTGATTTTCTGCACTTTTTCTCTAGATCCTGAATATCTATCCTCTGCTTTGCTTCTCTGCAAATCCACTTCACCAAATCCCACACCTGTAACCTACAATCACAAAGAGAGGGGTTTAGGGGTTGTGGTGTTTAGGAGCTTGCCTCGGTCAAGCCCTAGAATGGCATTCAAGCCTTTCAACACTGTTGTTAGATAGAGTGTGTGCCCTTGTAGGGCAAAGGCCAAATCCAAAGATAAGATAAATTGATTGAAGCACAAATAGATGCCACCTTAGAGGTGAAACCCTCACGGAGATGAAGAGCCTTCAAATCATGAGGAGATGTGTTGATGAAGGCAAATCTGCAACAAACACAGCACAATTATGCTTTGCAACACAATGAATTCCTTGAATGCTTTTTTCTAGATAATCATAAGTTCTCCTTAATCAACTAGGAGTAAAATTAAGTCATACACCTACTTAAATATGCATTCCCGCTAAACTTTTGTAATTCAAATTGAAAAGGCCGACAAAGGTAAACCTTTCTAAAGGTCTTATGCCGACATCCAAAAGTTAGGTCCCGACAAATCAGCCTGGACTTGGGCACGGGTGCCTAAGACCCAAGGTACTTTTTGAGTCTTGATTAAGCATTAAAATGGACCCTTAGGCCCCATTTAACATGGGTTTCAGGGGAAATTGCTCTGGGATAAGTTTTAAACATGCATAATGAAATTAAGGGGATCTAGGAGCTAAACTAGGAGGTAAAAAGTCATAGGGAGACTTTTTATGACATAACACTTACATCTCTTTGTGTTCTTGTCATAACTCTCCTGAGCTGATTCCATAGTGACATCTAAGTATTCTTCAATATACGAACAAGTGAAGATCTTGTCGAAGTATTCTTCATCAAGCCGAATCACCACTTTACCAAGTTGGCATCTTTTACAGACTTGCTCTCTTGATCAAAGTGGGTATCTACCTCCATGACAAATTTAGGTTTTTGCGCAAAGACTGAGAATGAAGCTTCCAAGTGAATACCACTGTTAAGAATAACCTGCATGTTAGGTGCAACTGGCTACTTGTTCAACCTTTCTAGAAATTCTACCATATCCACATGGCCAATCTTGGTGTCCCTGATCTGATCCACATTGGAGTCCATTGAGGACGTAGGAACCACCCCTTGATATTTGTAATTCATGTATTCTTTTTTGTAGGAGAGGCTTCTGACATTTGCTAAGAAACTGCAAGATGATGCTGAAACTCTCTAGAGTTAGCATATTTTCATGTGGCAAGAAATATGCAAATGTAGAGAAACAATGCACTTCTGCATTTGAAGGACAACACTTGGTGTAAGGTCAGAGAAATTCTCTGCCTTAGCATGGATATGTCATTTCTTGTAGTGTAGGGTTGGAGAATTTCCCTGATCTTACATGAGGTAGTTCAATTTTTATTGTGTAGGTCGGAGAAAATTCTTTATACTACATTGAGTAGAAATCAAACAAAGAGTCCAGGGGCAGAGAAATTCTCCACCCTTGCATAAGGAAAGACTTGACAAAATGCAGGTCGGAGAAAATTCTCCAAACTGCATAAGGGAAAAAACCTTTGGATGCAAGTTGGAGAATTTTCTCCAACCTGCATTTTTCCTTCATTAATAGGTCATGTACTTTGGAGAAAATTCTCTAAAGTACATATCGGGTAGGTATGTGTTATGTACTTCAGAGAATTTTCTCCGAAGTACATATTAAGGTAAGGCTTAGGTTATGAATTTTGGAGAAAATTCTTTGAAAGTCATCTTTTGGATAACATTGTTAGGTCATGACTTTCAAAGAATTTTCTCCAAAAGTCATATCTTTATCACTTGGCTAGTTTAGTGTTCAACTAAAGTTTAGGTTTGGTGTTGTTTAGAGAAAATTCTTCGAACAACACCAGTTTTAATAACCAGTGATGTTGTTTGGAAAATTTTCTCTGAACAACACACTGTTACAAACTGGGATCACAGGAGATTAAAATGTTTTGAAAGCTATGTTGCTTGGAGAATAACCTTCAAGCAACATAATTTGGTGTTTGGGATTTGCAGAGATCGGCTTAGGATCCACGACCACCATCCATTGTTCATTAATGACGATCGAAACACAATTTATTACCTAGGTTTTGGTTCAAACATAAAGTGGAAACAATGCAAAAGCAAGAAATAAACAATGTAAAAACAAAAAAGAAACAACAAAAACCCACCTAAGATAAAAGATGAACGATGAGAACAAAGGAATCCATGAACAGTTGTTTGCAATCATGATGAGAAATGATGAGGAAGAGGTGGCATGGAAGCTCAAAAATGCTAGTAGATAAGAAGTAAAAAAATAATGGTAAAAATAAAAATAAACACAATGATTATATATAATCACCCTGCAATAAATGCCATTAATGTCATGTGTGTTAGCTTAGGATGCAGGTGTAGAGAAATTCTCCACTCTTGCATATGTAGGAGCAAAGTTTTTCTCCACACCTGCATATGACTACAAACTTTCAAAAATTCAATGTCGGAGAATTTCTCCAACTTTGCATATCAGGTAAAAAAACCTAAGTCATGACCAAAAACCTGATTTTGCTTTTTTGAAAGAGGTACTTAATGCAACTCAAGATGACTTTTTGATGCGTTTATCCACGCGTGAGGCCAATTCAATTTTGCCTCATTTTGTGTGCCTAGAGCTCATGGGCTACAAAACAAACAAGTTTAATAGGGGTAATCCCATGAATTGAGTCAGCTAAATTCGAGGATAACAAATAATAAAATACAAGAACCTAAAATTTCCATTTGGCGCTTTGTCAGACATCTATTGTTAGGGATGTTTAAGCCCCTAACATTCCATGAAGAGATCTTCATGACTATCTAGGAAGGGTTATGCCCTTCCCAAATCTCAACATCATTTGAGTGATTTTTAGTTGTCCCTCCGCATCCCCTTCTTCAGCTAATTTCACGCTATTGGGCTTTCTGACTTTCTTTTTTGATTCCCCACACTAGGAGTTAACCAACAAATTTTTTGTCTGAGAGACTCCCATCTTCTCAAGTGAAAGAATTTCTCCTTCTTCCACCTAAAATTATTTGATTCTTTCAAGAGTTTTGAATTATAAAGAAGGCTTGATGACTTCTACCATTTTCTTTAAGTTGTCCTTAATGAGATCTTCATCCAAGACTATAGCGCCACTCCTTTCCTTCTCCTTCTGGAAGGGGTCACAATTTCCCTTTTCCTTGACTTCAACTTCTTTCCTATTCTTATCCGATGATCTGAAGAGTTCCAGGGCCAATTCGAAATTGTTGTATTTGTCCAGATCCGCAACATCCACTCTACCTTGAACAAATTCAAGGTGTTCCTCTTCCTCCATCTAGTCTAGGATCTCCTCCATCTTCCTATCCTTCAAAGGTGACTTCAGCACCTCTTCTTGCCTAACCTCTTCTCTATCAAAAAAGAGGTCGTTTGTTGTTGTTCCATTTGCACATTCAGTGGGAATCTCCTTTTTCTTCTAAGAATCTTTCTCAATCTCTTGATTAGTTTTGATCTCTCCCTGGACTACTCTTTCTTCTCCTCCTTTAGTATCCTCAATTGTTAAAGCCTCCTTAGTTTTTGTTGGACCTTCCATTTCAATTTTGTGTTTCCATACTCCATTTTTTGTTACTGTGTCTACATAATCCGAGAGGTCTTCAGCCAAATTTATACTTACACACATCCTCGTATAAACCCCAGACTCTCCTATTTTTGTTACATCATCTAATTCCAAAAAAATCCTAAATAGTCTCCAATTTCTCTTAGAATCTCCATCGTCCAATACTTAGTGGGTAGATTGTACAACCTAATCCATCTTGGGGTAATTGTTACAATGTGGCTGGTAGGGTTTAAATTCGGCTCCCAATCCTTGATGTACAGACCAACACCATCCATAATCCATGCCTTATTCAGGATTTTTTCTTTGGTTTCTCTATTTTTGCATATAACCAAGAAGAAGCCTTTTGGTAGATTTCTCAACGAAATTGATACTCCCCAAATCTTGGTGCACCAAGATTTGGTTTTATCCCAAGCCAGCCATAGATTCACCCATTTAATGAAGAATACCTTTTCTTTCAAATCCTTCACTGAATCTTTTATGAAATCATTGTTGATATTCAAAATTTTGCTAGAAAACCTAGCATTTATTTGAATTCTATTTGCACCAATTGCACATGATGGGATCGTAGTTTCTTTTTTCCCTACTTTTGACTCTCCTTTATTTTTGCCCTTCTCTTTCCAAACCCAAATCTTTGAGTCCCTTGTATTAGATTCCCCATTCTTTCTCCTTTGCGCTTCCGACCGATTCATATTCTAGACATTAGGTGCAAAATCGCTTTTCTAGTCTAAGACAGTAAATCCTCGTGAAGGTCTCCCATATCTCTGCTCAAAAAGTCACCTATTCGCTAGAACTAGTCATGGAAGCCCTCTCTTCTGCTGAAAGTCACCTCTACACATCTTCGCATTCCAATCCCTTCTCCTTCGTGCCCTATTGACTAATGCAATTTTATTTCAAGTCTTGAACTTAGAAATTCCACTTGGAAAAATTAAGACACATGGGTTTTTTTGGTGTTCACTAAAGGAGCTCAAATAACTAAATGTCATATTATATTAATTAATAATTAAGAGTTGTCATAGAAAATAACCCAAGAAACTATAATGCAATAATGTAAATAGATCCCACATTATTTGTGATTATATGCTTTTGTTAAAAGGTAATGTTGATCCCTACTATGTCTCTTCAATTAAATTCACCTCTACGGCCATATAGAAATTTTTATTTTTGATTTCTAATATTTGATCCACTTTAGGCAATTCTTTGGTTGGTTAAATGAAATGTATATAAAGCATGTTTTTACTTATTTTTATATTTTTCCCTAAAATATTTCAATGTGTTGTAAGATTGTTCACTTAGTGGAAAATTAGTTTTTTGAATAAAATGCACGTTATTGTGATCTAATTAGTCAATAGGCTTTTCTCTAGGGTTTTAAAATCTTAAAAACTTATTTCCAAATTGTTGTCTTGTATAGAAGAAATTCTTCTTCTTAATACAACAAAAAGACTTTAAATTAATACACATCCATATTCACTATCAACAAACCCCCTACACCTCTTAAACTAATTTTTACCATAAACTCTACTATAAAACCCCCTGATTGCAAAAATGTATTTCTTGAGCAATACTAAGGTAACCCCCCATTAGCCTAAATGAGTTTCTTTTTCTTTTAATCTCCCTAATAAACTGCTTTACTATGCCCTTATCGAACCGCATGAAGAAAATGCCTTGTTTGATCCCACCTTTCTAACCATTGCATACTCATAATTTTTAGTTTGCTGCCTTTGTTTCTCTGAAACATTTTCTTTAAATTCAGGCTGCCTCTGTTCTGCATCTTCCCCACATCACCGTTTGCTTTTTGCTTTTTTTCTGAATTGTGAACTACATCTATTCTCAGCAAATTGTCCGCACTCAGACTGTTCAGCAACGCTCAAATTTTATAAAACCAGAAGTACAAATCCACAATCTTCTACTGTAAAATTGATTGGATTTCATGATCTCTTCTTCTGACAACACCGGCGACACGAGAGGCAGCAAAAACACCAGATATCCTTCCTTAGCAAAAATGATCAGATTTGAACATGGAAAACGAAAGAAAGAATTGTTATCCAGCGAAGCAGATGAGCATATTATGAGGAATGGCGATAAAGCAAGAATAGCAAGCAATCTAACCCCAACTAGAAGAAAAAAGACCAAGTTACTCAAGGTACACACCAAATCCCTCTTACTTTCCCCTGCATCTCTATTTTTTTTCCTTGCAAAATGTTAAATTTAGTTTTATGAATACCCAATTCTATTTATATGGTTTTGATCAGACTTGCCCTGCACAATCTCTGCACTCCAAATCAAATGTTAATATTTATAATACAAATACTTGGATTTTGGAAAGTAATGATGGTATTCAGTTGAAGAGCTCTGAAAAGCGTAAGAGTGAGAACACAATTCATGCCGGTGGATCGCTGGACTTGCTGTTCGATGCCATTCAGGTGGTAGAATATCAAAGAATCCAAAAATCTGTGGGCTTACAGGCTCAGGAAAAGGATTTGATGTCTGTTTTATCTGAAAATGTTTTAAGGCAGGGTAAAAGTGCTATGAGTATGCCTAATTTGCAGAGTCATCAATATTGGGCAAATGCTAGTGTGGATGCTGCAAAAGGGTTGGCCAGAGATGGACGATCCAGGGATGGATGGTATAATCCAAAGGGCATTTTGAAAGCTGTTGATATACATGAAATTGGAGGAGCAATGCCCCAGACTTGTTCCAAGGAAAGACGGTTACAAAAACTGCCTGTTAAGTATTCAGACTCAGTATTGCAGCCATGGAAGAAAGTTACAAGAAAACCACCCAAGTATTAAGAGGTATGGTGGCTAACCAAACAGACATCTTTGTGTTTCAGAGTTAGATGATGGTATTTAAATTGAAATAGTTATTACTTGAATTTTGCTCTGCAAATTCATGGCAGGAGTCTTCCTAATTGGGCAACTACCCTGCCAACATACAACAGGCCAAATGTCTCCTTCAACCATCCTTTAACATTTTGTTTTGAATGTTAGGCGTACATGAAGGTGAGTACAAATTTGGATCTTGATTAGGGTAATAAAATCCGAGTTTTGTGCAAACATCTAAAGCCAGGCACCATGTATATACTGTAAAAAAGTTACCATTTCATTTACTGGTCACATGTGAGATCAACAAAAGGAGAGTGACATACTGAGCTCTGTAAATGAATGTAGCTGTTTATATTAGACAAATGGGATTATGATATTATGTCTTGGATCAAGTAATTATTATTGGGCTCAGTCAGTATGGCTTTGTTCAAGGAAATTATTCTTTTCTTTTGATGAAATAAATCTATATATTATTGCACAAATAATTTACAGCCCCAACAAATTTTCTTTGCAGTATATACTGGAGTAACTTTGATTTATCACAACCCATTATTTCAAATCGCTGTGTTACTGATGACTGCAGAACAGATCATAGAACTCTTAATGGTTTACTTTCTTTGGATTTTGTTCTAATTGAAGTTTACTGCATGATAATATCAGCATGAAAGGATTTGTGGATGCATGTATGCTAATGAAGAGTGAGATAATAGATTTTGTTACGTACATTCATAGCATGCTTTTAATGCTATTGATTAGTACAGGTTGAGGTTAGTAATAAATGGATTCATATTTCTACTAGACTAAACTGTAGGCAACAAAAGCAACACAGGATTGCATTTCTAAAAATGTTTCAGATGTTCAGCCTTTTTATAGTACTGAAATTTGATTTGATTCGTTGAATTTTTTTATGTATTTTTTTCTCTCATTTAGAGTGTTTCTAAATCATACTAAAGAAAATTACAAATTGTATTCAACTATCAATATGCCATACAGGATCAAGTGATCTATATATAAGATAGTAATAGATATGGACACAAGATTAGGATGAATATTTCTGTTGCCTTCTATCAAATCATCAATGTGTTTAATCTGAAGTAATAAGATTTTTCACCAAATATAAAGTATCACAGAAACCAGAAGCCAGAAGCCATAGACGAAACAACCCTTTCATGGTTACAGCTTACACATTATCTTTAACTAAAGTTGCAAGGAAGCTCCAAGGGACCATTGCTATACTACCTACACTTAAGCACATTGTAAGCCATCTTGTTTTGAAAATCTCTCAGCTTTCTGGATTTAGTGTTTGAGATCATCTGGAAGGCTTCTGCAATTGGTAGGATTGCAAATTCCCTACATTGTTGTTTTGATGTAGATTGTTTTATAAAAAATAGAATTTGTTTTGATCATTTACCCCAGCTTTAACTGGATGGTTAATATTATAGAATGGCTTCTTATAATAATTAATAGAACTGTAGAAAGAGAATATCTTACAAATAAGAACATACGTTTTCTTTTAAAAGTGCTTGACAACATGATAACTGCCCTGGGATGCTGTGCCATCACAAAAGCCGTCATAAAGTAATAGGAAAACAGTATTAGCCTTTTTCTATTAAGAAGATTGTGGAATACCCCTATAACATGGGTTTAACAAAGATCTCTCTCTTTAATTTATGCAATTTCTTAATTTGATTTGCCTCATTGCTATTTTCTAGTTTTCTCTGTAGTCACGTTAGCTAGAATGTTCATATGATACCACAAATCCTATAGTTCTTTGGCAACCAAGGCTTATTCATTCTATGATAAGAAGAAATTTGTTGTTGAGTGATCAAGTGTAAGTAAAGTTGATTTGACATTCTAGTCAAATTTTAATTTCACAAAAAATACAATTTTTAATACGGTGCATTGTTCTAAGAAGTTGCAAGGTTGTTCCAAATAGCTCTATTGAGTTAATATATTATTTAATTTTTGTAATTGAATAGAGTTGGTAACTAGGTAAAAGCAAGTTAGATGCTATTTTTGGTTGTAGGTACACTCCCTTTGACTAATACTAAGGGGTTTGGTCAACTTTGTTGAATGTACTCTTGATATATGAGTGAGATTTTGGGATATCAAGTTGCTCAAACTTGGATTTTTTAGATCTTTTAGGTAGTTAGCTAGCCTCAAAGACAATTACATTAGATTTTTATTTGTTCTATATATTGGCTTGTTTGTATTTCTAAAAAGATTTTATATTGTTAATCTAAGTACAAATTTACTGGCTAAAAAGTGTTCTTCACTACTAAACACTCTTCAAGCTTTAACCTTTCCCACAATCCTACAAAGTGTTACAGTGAATTATTTATCGATTCACTATAGCTAAAGTGTACTTAGGTTGATGAGGTTAGATAACATCTTGTCTAACTGAATGTGCAACATTTTTAGACCTTTAAAGGTTACCTAGTTGTTTGGTAAACCTCATGTGCATACCTTTTGAGGTTGGAAGACTCTCCATCTCACCTCAAAAGGCACTTTGTAGTCATCCAACACTTGTCACCAAAGTTTGTTGGTTTGCACATTCCAAGTGATCCAAAGGTTGACATCTATAGGACACTTGTCTACGTGCATGTGCCACATCATGGGGCACTTGTCAATTCACATGCAAGGTGGATTGCCTCAAACATGCCTATATAATAAGACATTCTTATGTAAATTATTAAGTGATGTTAATATATGTTTATGCTCCACATTTTGGATGCTTGTTGATAGTTATTTGGCTTTCTTCGTGTAATTCAACTTTGTGGAAGTGTTCTTGATTTGCAAGTGATCATGGCTGCTCCAACATGGTATCAAAGCATCTTAGTTAACCACAATATCTTATGCTACGCCTTAATAGTCGGCAGCATCTTAGTTAATCACTAGGATAAAAGACCAAACTTCTTGTTTATGTTAACAATAGCATTTATTTTTTGTCAACAGTGACATTAAATGTTATTTCCAGCGTCTTTTGTTAATTATTACAATAACTGTTGGCATTTATTGTAATGTTAGCATCTTATGTTAACCTTTACATTCTTTGTAACAGTGACATAAATTGTAACTGCCAGGATATGTTGCTAACCACTAGCGTTTAATGCTTAACTTCTCAGTTTGAGATTTTTTGCCAAACTAAACCCTTGTTTTTTGCATAGTGCTTACAAAAGGGGGCTTTTTTTCTTTTTGCCACAACTTTCACCTATGGAAGCGGTTTTGAAAAAATTATAGTCAATGGAAAGATGGTTCCATCAAATTCTCCATGGTGAAGTTTATTTCCCCAAATTATGTTGTTTTGATGTTTTTTTACCTCTGAAGTTCAATTTTGCTCTATTTTTTTCGACAATTTTTGACTAGGCATAACTTTTGGTCACATTGTCGAAATTGAACACCTCAAAAAAATGCAAGGAATCCATTGGTACATGTAATTTTTTGCTTTATAATGTTTATTTTTCCTGAAAATTTGTAAAATCGCAGTGTGTTATAAACGGTCGATTTAGGCTTCCAGATTGCACAATTGTACTCAATCTTATAATTTTTTCTTGGGGGCATATTTTATAGCATTACTTGTTCTAGGGGGATAAATTTTTATAGTTTTTGTCATTTATTTGAAGTTTGAAGGCATGCTTAGTCAATATCTTCATTGTCCACCTCATGACATTAACTCATTTTGTCCTTCATTTGGACACTTGTAAAAACTCCAATTGCACATTTGTTTGTAAATGCACTAATATAAAGTGCCAAAAACCAATTTTGTGTTCCTTTTTGGGGGGATTTTTTGCATATATCTAGTGCCTCTTTTGTACATGCACTAATTTATAAAGTGCCATGGGGGGTTGTGTTCGTGTCTTATTATTTGCCATCACAATCTTGTCTAGTGAGTGTACCTCCACGATAACATGCTAGTCTCATGTGTGTGCCTTGTTTTGCACACCCTTTTCCAGTTGCTTGTACATCATATTGGACCTGATGTTGCATCTCCATCTACTTACACATTTCAGTTGGTTTTCCAATACCTCTTCCTATCAACATTGTGGGGGGTATCACATGGTTCTGTTAATGCTTCTTTTTCAATGAAGTATTAGACACATCACCTCTCTTTTTTAGTTGATCAGTATTGTGAGACTCTGGTATCTTTGTAGAGCACAATTTGTACATTGAGTAGTGTCATTTGAGGTCACTCATGCAGTGTTATTTGTGCCTCTTTGATCATTGTACCATTTGTACTTTCAACTTCACAGATTGTTCTATCTTTATTGCCATCTATGCTATATAGTTGAGTAGTGTTATTGAGGGCACTCATGTAGAGTTTGTGTGTCTCTCTCATCCTGATCTACATTCTTGGAGGGTTCATTGATTCTAGCAGACACCAGTTCTTCAGCATAGTTTCAACTTTGACATGCTTCAGGAGTTCTTCATGTTCCTATCTTTCAAGGAAATCTTTGAGGAGACTTCTTTTTTATTTTCATTCTTTCTTTTGGAGAGGAGTTTTATTTCCCACTCAGTTTTCTCCTTTTTCTCCATTTGTGAGAGACTTTATTGTATGTACCTTATCAGGCCTAGTTGTCGGGACCCATATTTATGTATCTATTGCACTTTTGTGATCTCTTGAAGTATCACTTAAGGGGGTGTTAGAGTGAATTATTTATCAATTCACTATAGCTTGAGTGTACTTAGGTTGATGAGGTTAGATAACATCTTGTCTAGCTAAATGTGCAATATTTTTAGACATTTAGAGGTTACCTAGTTGTTTGGTAAACCACATTGTTATGGAGTTAAAAGTATCCCTATGCCTTTTTACCTCCTAGATCCTCGTGTTAACACTTTGCAAGCTTAATACTAATCTCAGAGCAATTTCCCCTGAAACCCATGTCAAATGGGACTTAGGGGCATGTCCTAAATCTTAATCAAGACCAAATTAGGGCCTTGGGACTTGGGAACCTGCACCCAAGTCCAACCTAATTTTTTGGGATGAAATTTAAAGTGTGTCATCTTGGGCCCTTTCAAAAGGTTTCCCTCTGTTGGCCTCTTTAATTTAAATTACAAATGTTAGCGGGAAAGCATATATAAGTGAGTTTATGACTTCATTTTACACCTAGACATGGATAATGTGAACTTGCGATATTGAGCAAAGAGATTTTAAGGCCTTTATTGTGTTGCAGATTAGAATTACATGTTGCTATTGCATTTGTTTGTTGCAGATTTGGCTTTATCAATCCATCTCCTTATGATTTGAAGGATCTTAATCTCCGTGAGGGCTTCGCCTCTAAGTGATGGGGAGCGCATAGCGGATACCAGACTAATGCACTAAATTTTTCACAGTCAACGAACTAACAACTGATGAGCCACCAATTCAACTCCATCGGCCAAGTTTCTCACCTTTCCACCAATGCCCCGATGGCATTTACCCTTGGAGAGACGCGTTTCGTCGGTGGTCGCTTGTAACCTTGGCTGATTCGCCAAAAATGGCGTCGCACAGTTTACTTCCTTCCTAACCCTAGCACATGGAGATGCTAGGCTGTCCTTACTGCACGAAACCCTCGATACGAAACATCTACACCGCCGAATAAGAAAAACAAAACAAAGAACAAAACGAATACTAATACATTGAAGCCATTCCACTGATTTCGACAAAAATCTCACCAGTGGAATGCTTCACGGTGACATACGGCAACAATGGAAAATGCAAAATGAATGGAAATCTATAGTTGTGCGATTTACAGTTGTAAAAATAGAAATCAAATGGACAAAATAGAAAAGCTTTATTTCTCCTGAACACAATGCAATCACATTCGATCACTTCTTCAATCTGATTACATTCGATCATTATGCTTGATCTTGTTCATTCCCTTGGGTTTATAAACTCACCCAGAGAAGTACCAAACTGACTCCAAGTGGCTAGGAGAAACACTACTGCCTATTTTTGGCATTATTGTTATTTTTAGCATTATGCAATTACAATTGACAAATGTCCTCTAAGTCACTTGGGACTTGCAACATGAACCTAGATACAAAATGAAAATGCATTGGTAAATAGACCTTATTACAAAAGAAAACACAATTTTGTAGGTGCCCCTGCACGACTAAGGTGACATCAATTTGTGTTTCAATCATTTCATTTCATCATTGGATTCGGCCTCTGCCCTCCTTAGGCATGCACTATATCTAACAACGGTGTTGGAAGATTTGAACGTCCTTCCAAGGCTTGACCGAGGCAAGCTCCTAAACACCACAACCCCAACCCCCTTCTTTGTGATTGCAGGTTACAAGTGTGGGAGTTGGAAAAGTACAAGTGTAGAGAAGCAGTTTGAAGGATAAGGATTCAGGATCTAGAAGAAAGTTGTTGATATTCCTCCCTCCTGGACTAGGGTGCCCGCCACATAGTCCTCCTGACAAGATTAACCCCAAACTCAGGAGCTAGATACAATCTGACATATCACTGCTCTGGATCTACAGAAAAACTACCCTATTTGACTTGGGCACCTGCCCTATAGTCCACGAAATTTCCTTTTCTGAAAACTCAACTTCTGGTATGTTTCTGATCATCCCTGAGTATCTTCCTGTATGGTTTCTTGTAGCATTCTGTCTGTCTATACCTGAGTGCATTATAATTAGGGTTTGAGGCTTATTCAATCTAGGGTTTGACAAATCTCTCAATCTAATCTATCTTTATATATCATTCCTGAGTACACAAACCTATAGTTGAGTCCTCATTCATCTACAGTGATTTGGCTCAGTTTTTGTCCTTGAATGTTATTGTGAAAGGAGGGTTTGATTTGATAGACTTTAACACTATCCACCATCTTCCCACTTTTCATGCATAACATTTTGGTGAACCTGGAACATCGAGCATATTGTATCTTTCTGAGTGTTGTAATCATTCCTTACATTCATTCATATCATATTTACCATCTTGCATTGGAAAACTTTGCATACATTTGAAAAAAAATGAAAAAAAAAACAAGCATTCTAGGCTTGCATTAGGGCATAGTTTTGCATATTTTGTATTGCATATGATAAAAAGATTTAATTTTCTGATATTTGCACCAGATCTAATCCTTGTTACAGTAATTCATCATTAATTCATATCAAATTTTGCATTTACAAGTTTCACTTGATAAGGTTTTGCTTAAAAAGTTGCATTTTTCATATAACCTAGTCTTTGCAAAAACTAGGGTTTGTAGTCAAAATTTCATTTTCTGATTTTGCTACTCCTTTTCAACATTCATTCAAATCTAATTTTGAAGTGTAGTGTTGGATCACATTGCATACTTTTGCATCCTAGCTTTGAAACTTTCACCTTTTGCAATTACACATTGTGTATTTCAATACTAAGAGTCTTATACACTTTTTTTAAGCAAACCTTTCAATCATTCATCTTGCCTTGTTGTATACTACTATTTCCATCTTACTTGGTTTGTTGTGAAATTCATGTGTTTTTCTCTTTCAAAACCTGATTTCCTCAAACAAGTGCTTTGGTGTGAAATAGTCTCACATACATGGCTTCTCATCACAACAACAATGCTATGGTCCCTCCTAGAGTTTATAGGAAGACGAAGACCCCTGAACCTGAATTAATCTCTACACCACATGATAGAACAATTGGAAGCATTGAGGCACCTCTTTACATTATCGTACAGATAATGGGAATCCTACAAGAGGAGCCCTTATTGATCCTAACTGTATAACCAATGTGGCTACTAAAGAGTTTCCCTATGCACATGATTTGATACAAGAATCTTATGAACCCACACACACGATGATTAAAACACATACTGGAGCTTTCCTCCAAGCCTTAGGGAAGATTACCTTATTGATCAAAGTAGCCGATAAAGCCTTGGAACAATCATTTGACATCATTCCTGCATTTGACCTATTTCGTGTGAAATTAGGCCATCCATGGCTCAAGTCCATGAAAGCACACCCCTCTACAATTCATAAATGTCTAAAATTTCCTCACAATGGGAGAATGTATACTATCCACCATAGTAGATGGCAGCCTATGGTTACTCAGAGAAACTTTAATCTTGATTACTTTTGGCCACAACCTACTAAGCCTCCTCAACCATGAGAAGATCAAATCTTCTTGGGATACCAACGATATAAAGCAAAGTTGATAAAAAAATTGGTTGGACCTCCTATAGAACAAATCATAAGTAAAGAGCAACCTAAATTGAAAGAACCCCCTAGAACAAGAGGTAAGGGAGTCTTTGTCAAGGTTCCTCCTTGTCATCCTTACAAGGATCTGTAGATACCCATAAAGAACAAAACATTTCATCACAAAAGGTTAATTTAGCACAAGCTTCCTCCTTTGAGATGTCGAAGACAATGGAAAATCATGACAATACTTTTACAAACATCACCATTCAAACACTAAGGAATAGGCAAGCAAGAGAAAGAAGGAGAAGACAAGCCTTAGCTCGACAAACAACACCTCAACAAGAAAATATTCCACCAACATATATTGAAACAAACAAAGAAGAGCTTAAGGTTGAAGAGATTAAGGACAATGATAAAGGTTGGGCAGTTGTACCTTATGTACCTCTTTCCTCTTGCATTCAATGTTGCGAGGAAGATGATTTGCTCGATGACAAACGCTAGTTCGTTTGTGTACACAGTTAAGTATTTCTAACCATTTAGCCACCTTTGTCATAGCATACATTTGCTCGCTTATGTGGCCTCCTCTATGTGTTGTGTTCCCCCGTGTTGTGTTATATGTTGTTTAGGTCTCCTTGTATGACCTTTGATACTCTTGTAAGGTCAAGGATATCGGGAGACCACCTCTGTTGTGACCATTCTTCTACTTGTTTCTACATTCTTCTACCTCACTTCTCCTCTATTTTATTGTTGTGTGTTGTGCCTTGGGGGCCTAGTGTTGTGGAAGATGTCTTGGGGGCATCCTCCTACGTGGTGTTCCTAAGGCACTTGGTTCTCCTCTCTCATTTTATTGTTTCCAATTCTTTAGTGATTCTACCTAGTCAACGAATGATGAAAACAAACAAATACTGATAAGGACCATGTGTCCCTTTAGCAAAAAAGCAAAAATGGACCTAGTCCATATATGAAGATGGGGTTTATAGATATATCTGATGCTTGACTAGTAGAATCACTCTGTGTGATGTATCATGTTGTCATATCTCTTGTAACAAACTTTTACAATACTCAATCTGCTTCTACGCACTTTGGATGGTTTTGTATCTCACCTTGTTGCTACATTCAATTCCGAGATACCTGCAATGTAGCCCAACGACTATACTCGGTTCCAAACCTACAAGTGTAGCCTTGGTCCTTGATGTGATCTAATATTATTTATGCATAGCTTTCATGATTTGATTTGGTTATGATCTGAGAGTAAGATGTTCTAACCTTATCTCTTATTGATTATCTTAGCAAATAATATTGATGTGTTTGTGGGAACATTCAGTGATTGTGGCACATGTCACCTTTGGGGGCATGGGCTTTGCGAGAGCTCTTTTGCCCTTGCATGTTTTCACTCTACCTTAATGTGTTTGATACTGGTAAGCGGCATCAACCACCTTAAGGTGAGGGCATATATAATGATATCTATCTGATTATCTTTTGACACTAACAAAGCATGTTTGAAATCCCTCATCATGAGGCGGGATGGTGTATCTCTTGACCTAGTGCACATCATTTTTAAGAAAGAAATCCCTCATCACGAGGAAGGATTACATATCTCTTGAGCTAGTGCGTAACCTTTTATACAAAGCCCTTATGTGGAAGGTGGGATGGTGTATCTCTTGAGCTAGTGCACATCCTTTTATACAAAGTCCTCTACAAAGGTAGGGTTGGATCTTGAGTCATTGACCCTTAAGCGTGTCTTTGGCAGTTGTGGTAGCATAGCTCAACCATCAGGTGTGTTTGGTGTGTTTTAGATGGTGGGACTTAGCAATAAGCTCCTTCCCATCGCTCATGTTTGTCGTGTATAAGACGTATAGTATGTCGGTGACATATTATGCAGCACTCATGTATTTTGTGTGTCTTCCTTATGTGTTTGTTGTGTCTTTCCTCGAGTGTGGTCTAAAGGCGCATAGCGATGAGCTCCCTCCACATTTGGGTTTTTGTTTGGCATGTCTTCCCCTTGTTGTGGTCTAAAGGCGTGTAGCGATGAGCTCCCTCCACATTTTTGGGTTTTGTTTTGCTTGTTTTTGGTGGTCTAAAGGCACGTAGCAATGAGATCCCTTTGCCCCCTAGTCTAGGATTTATTTTAGTTGTTAAATCAATGTATACTTTGTGTATTGTGTGACTGCTCTCATGTCTTCTTTGTGTATTGCATGTTTCCACTATATCCTCCATGTTTTGCGTGCTTCTCACTATCTTCCTTGTGTCTTGCATGTCTTTCGTGTGTTTTCTAGTGCTTACCTGAGATTGGGGACTAGAAATAGTCCTCCAACCTTTGGGTATGCCTTAGCTCTATGAGCTTGGCATGTTTGATGTGTTTGATGTGCTTCAACCATACTTTAATGCATGTATGAAAGCGTAAGATCATACATACATTAAAGTGGGGCTAAATTTTATGGAATAAAAAGTATCCCTATCCATTTTTACCTCCTAGTTTATCTCCTAGGTCCCCGTGTTAACACTTTGCAAGCTTAATACTAAGTTAGTGAGAGGTCAGGTATTAGCTAAATTGATGATTGAAGCAAATTTGGAGGCTAATCAAATAAACAGTGTTGAGTTTGAAGAAGTTAATCATGATTGTGACATGAAAGAATCTGATTGGTACAAGGATACATTGTGTGTTACTTACAAAAGATGTCTTGTCTTGAAGGTATGACTAAAAATTAGAAGAGGACACTGAAGCTACAAGCCATAAAGTATGTGATCATTGAAAATGAGTTGTGGTGGAGGAACTTGGAAGGCATCTTGCTTAAATGTGTAAATGAAAAGCAAGCATCAGAGATCCTGAAAGAGATGCATCATGGTGTGTGTGGAGGTCATTACATGGCAAAGACAATAGCCCACAAGGTTTTGAGGGTTGGATATTGGTGGCCCACGGTTTTCAAAGATGCTCACAAATTGGTTAGGAGTTGTGATGCTTGCTAGAGGTTTTCAAGAAAATTGAAGTTTTCTAGAAATCTGCCTCTCAGACCAATGACAGTTGAGGTTCCTTTTAAACAATGGGGAATTGATTTCATAAGAGAGATAAATGAAAAATCAAGTGGAGGACACAATTGGATCTTGGTCACCACTGATTACTTCACTAAATGGATTGAAGTTATTCCCACCAAAAATGCAACTAGCAAAGTTGTGATTGAATTTTAAATAAATAATGTTTTGAGGAGATTTGGAGTACCTATGTGTTTCAGGTCAGAAGAGTTAACAACTTTTTGCAACCAACATGGGATATCAATTTCATACTCTTCCCCATATCATCCTCAGGTAAATGGACAGGCTGAATCAAGCAAGAAGAGCCTAATGAAAATTGTTAAGAGGATGATTGAAAAGAACAAAAGGGCCTGAGACTCTAAACTAAGACTTGTTGTATAGGCTGACAGGGTGACTATAAAAAAGGCTATTGGGCAGTCCCCATTTGATTTGGTATATGGCCTGGAAGCAAGGATTCTTATCAATAACATGTTGCCAATATACAAATTCATCTAGGAGTATGATGATGATATTTTAGATGCAATGCAGAACATAATAACTCAAGTAACACAATTGGATCAAACAAGAAGGTTGGTACAACAGAGAAATATCAAAATGCAGCAACAAGTCAACCATCTACATGACAAGAAGGCCTTTGAAATAAAGTTTTAGGTTGGAGATATGGTGCTATTATGAAATGCAAGGGCTCAAGAGAAAGGAAAGCATGGTATGTTTGATGCCCTTTTGCTTGGACCATATCTAATTAGCAACACAGGTGGAGAAGACTCCTATTTTCTACAAAATCTAACTGGAGAACTTCATGAACTACCAATGCATGGATAGTTCTTGAAGCCATACTTTTCATAAGGTATGGTTTTATTCCATGCATATTGTATTTTTATGTATAGCTAGGTTACTTGCTTTAGTTTTGATTTTGGTTTGGTTTTTGTTGTGTTCTATAGTCTGCTTCTCCAGAGATTCCTGGGATCTCGCCTTGTTCTGACTGAGCAAGCACCCCCAAATAGAGCCATTGTTGGGACTCCTATTTTTTAAGCCATGAATTTGTTGATCCTTGCCAATTTTTACCAATAGGTCATTTCCCCCGAATCCATTTGTGTCCTATTCTATACCTCCATTATTGAACCTGTTGACACTCATTTTGACCAGGGGTTGATTTGTCATGATCAGGAGGTTTCTTCATTTGAAGCCTTTATCTTCTTGCCCATTTTTTCTAAGTGTTGGGCCTCCTCAGCATTTTTCAATTGCAGCATCATGTTTTCCTGAGGGGGAGGTCATCATCATCATCTTGTCTTCGATGGTCTGCATCATCATGTTCTTCGTCGACTGGGTTTTTCATCGTCATCATCATATTCAGTCATCGGGTGATGTTTGGTTTTTATCATGATGATGCTGCCGAGCTACAGTGCGCCCTGATCTGCTTGCGAGGGTGATGTTTCAAAGTCTCCGGTGATCTTCCATTTATCACCTTGCGCGAGCATGATGATGATGTTGCTTATTCTTTGAATTGCTCGACCTAACTTGTTTTTTCCTAAGGGTCGTGTTCATCATCATCATATTTCCAGTTATCATCCTGCTGCTTGTGGAGGCATCATATTTTCTGCCTTCATGATATTTCGCCAGGGTGATATTTTTATCATCGGGTGATCTTGGTTAACATCATCCTGATGATGTTGTTGAAGAGTTGTAATTGCGACCCGATATTCACTAGGGTCATCATATTTTGGAACGTCAGGATGATCTTAGTCAATATCATCCTGATGATGTTGTATCACTTCTTGTTCTTTGTTTCTCATCCTGATGATGCTGACGTCATCCGTATATCAGGGTGATATTTTTCTTTCTGCCTATCTGCATCATGATATTCGCGAAGGAGGGGGTGATATTTTCATATCACCCGGATATATGTTTGTTCGAACATCATGATGATGTTGATATCAGGGAGATATCCGCCTGCTGGTTTCGCGTGTTATTTATTGGGGGTGATCTTTTCAAGCAGCATCATCATATTCAGTTATCGCCCCGATCTTATAGAGGAGCTACAGTGCAACCTGATATTTGAACATCAGGAGGATATTTCCAAATATCCGGTTGTCTTCCGAATATCATGATGATGTGAATATGATGATGACGTCATCAAGGTCCGCGGGGGTCATATTTCTAACAACTGATCATCTTGAAGAGACCTCCTGATATTTGCAAACATGATGATGACGTCATCCGGATGTGAGGAGGTGCGCAGTAGGCAGATATGATGATGACGTCAGCAGGATATGATGATGACGTCATCAGGATGTTCATCGGCCAGACTTTTGTTATAAGCTCAGCAGGAGGATGTTCCTCCGGAGGATCAGGTTGTGCCGATTATCATGAAGGTTATATTTCAAATATCATGATGACGTCAGGGTGATATTTCGAACAACAGGATATCATGCTGCTGGAGGATGATGATGATGAGGTCTATACTAGTGTCGTCAGGAGCAAAAGCACCGACATGATATATGCTCATGACCTAGTATATAAGGTGTTATTGAGGTCATCGCGGGGTGCATGTGGGATATTGTTATCCTGCATTTTCAAATATCATGATGATGAATCTCGGCGGGAAAAGCTTGCGATGGTCTGTATGATGTTCTTCCCGAGGCCGCGGGTTGGTGCGCCATTAATGGCGATTGTTGCAGAGGTGTGGGCGATGGCGTGGGTCGATCTTGTACCCGACTGGAGGTGTCAATCAGCGAGCAGGAGCGCAGGGCTCGAGAAATCTTCCTGTCTCCTCCCCTACCTGCTGCATTCAAGTTTGGGCGCCAATCTGGTTGTGTTTGAGCGCCATTTTCACGATACTGTGTATCTGGCGAAATTTTGGTCAACATTGTAATTAATTGCTGAGCACCTACCTGGCTGTTATAAGCAGGTTGTGTTGTTCATTTGTGGTTGTTGAAAGTTGATGATTTTGGCTCTGTAATGCATAACAAGCTGATCTGGTTGCTCTGTACAGCTTACCTGTGAGTTTATGTATCTCTTGTTGTTTGTTTTTGGCATGAACCCACTGATTTCATGATTAAACTTATATGAGAAATGCTGTTTGGCATGTGTTGTGTTAATTCTGTCTCCAGTATTGCATGTACCCTTCTTCTGAATCTGGATGTTTGGTAATGTTTAGATTCTAGAGCATAGAATTCCTGTGTTGAATGTCTGATCTTTTAACTTCTATTCAAGGGGTAGATTAAATTGTTTTCAGGTTGAACATTGGGAGGGATATACTGCAGTAGGGATACCATAAGTAGAGATAACTTAACACTTTGTATTGGGAGATGCCTGTAAGGCAGGTATCACATAGATCCCCTTGAAATCCAGTTTTAGTTGTTTATGCTGATCATTCACAAGTGTATGTCTATTGACTCCAGGCCCTGGATAGGCACCAATCAGGCTTTGTTTTGTGTTATAACCATATCCAGCTTTGCATCCACACTTAAACTCCAAAGCAAAATCTAAAACCAACCATTAGGACATTAGAGTTAGTTTAGGATCCTCAGTCCTCTGTCTACAACTGCAAATAGGCCCAAAGCTAGCCCCTTTGCCCTTATCTTTCAGTTTTGGTCTACTTACAGGAGGACTATCTGCTTTCTGTCAACATCCCAGCCTTGCATGCATATCCTCATGGATGTTGAGTAGGGAATACCCCCCTAGGTCTTGCAGAGCCTGAAGAAGAAGAGGAGATAAAATATAGAGTCTATCTCCTATACTGTTGACCCCCTGGCCCAGAGCTCCTGTTGATCACTGATGGCTACCTTGTAGGGATATCTGGGAATAAGCATCCAGTCTGGGAAAAAGTCAACAGAAATTGGCGACTCTGCTGGGGAATGAGAAGTAAAAGACTATCTAATCATCTCCAGTGATATATATGTGACCCATCTGAGTCAGCAATAGTAATCTACTCCGCTGGGGAACCTTGTGAAAGAACCCTGGTTTTCAGAAGAAAACAGTTCCTAGCAATAGGTGGCGACTCCGAAGTAATCTCCCAACCGGTCAAAGTAAATTTATATGCAGGGGAGAAGATCCCAACAAACTCCTTTATTTGAAGAGTTACCATTAACAAAAGGAATGATGTATAGAAGAAAGGGAACTGTCTCAGCTAGTCATGAGAGCTCCCCCAGAAAAAGTGATGAGGTACAAGATAACCCTGGGCCATCAGGACAGCATGCTCCTTATTTTTCAAGTGCAGAAGCTGATATCCAAGGTGCATATGAGAGGCAACAGGGTGGTAGTATCAGAATGAGGTCAGAGGTGTTCCAAGAACGCCCTTTTCTAGACCCAAGTGAAAGGTTTGAAGAGGCAGAGTCCCTAAGGGATGATGAAGATGATGACCCAAATGGTATGAGACCATCTACCTCCAGACCTAAGGATGAACAATTGGCAGAAGAAATCAAAAGCCTAAGAGCAGAACTAGAATACTTACAAGCCATGAAAATCAGAGATGATATACAGCAGAAAGTGCAAGCCTTGAGAACTGCCCAAAATAATTCAGTTCCTACCTTAGAGAATGCAAATATGCAAAGACATCAGCAAAGATATGAAGTGCATCATCAGCATCATGATGACAGACAAAATGTGAATGATGCTAGGATACCACTAAACAATGCAGGAAACCAAAATGCAAATAGAAATGTTAATGTTAATCAGCCAAACAGACAGCCCATGCAGTTGGACAGATTCAGGCAGCTGGTGTTTGATGGTATTCCTGGGTATCCTAACCCCATTGACAAGCATCTGAGGCTGCAAGTGCCTAAGTTTTCAGGAAACAACACAGTGTCAGGAGAAGATCATCTAAAGGCCTTCCAAAATGTCATGGATAATTTTGAGGTTGAGCATGAGGATGTTTTCATGAAGTCATTCATGCAATCCTTAAAAGATGAGGCAAGAGAATGGTACAGGAATCTGCCTGACCGGAGTATATCATCATGGGATGATTTTAAGAGGATGTTCAAGGAGCAATATGGTGATAAAACTGACCCTAGCTTCTTTGTAAATGAGTTCACCAGCATCACCAAAGGGTCAAATGAACAGGTTGCAGACTTTAATGCAAGATTTACTAAAGTGTTGAACAAATTGCCACATCATATGAGGCCAAATGAACCTATGTGCATAATTTTGTACATCAATGCCTTTGATGCAAAGACTGCATATGGACTGAGAGATAAAGGTCCTGCCACTCTCAGGGATGCTTTCAGGATTGCAGTAAATATTGAAAACAATAGGAAAGCATCAGGCAAGACAAATAGAAGGGATGATGTAAAAATTCTGCAGAATCCAAATAAGCCTCAGAACACTCAAGGTAGTACATCTGCTCCTGAAGATAAGATAGACAAACTGGCAAATGTTGTTAAGGACCTGAGCTATAGATTAGCTAGAAGTGAAAAAGGGATGGGTCCTGATAGGCAAGTCTATCAAAGACAGGAAAAGAGGCCATCATTACATGATATGCCTTATAACACCAATTGGCATGATGGTAAGCCTGTATTTTCACGTAACAACACAAATCAGAGGGCTCAACATGCCAAGGAAACTCCTGATCCCCTGAAGAAAACTATAAATATTGCTGATGATGCTCCGTGGTGTATAATCTGTCAGATGCCACATTCACAGTCACAGTGCATGATTGCCCAATCTTTGTATGATAATGCTACATCTTGTAATGAGTGCAATGAGCCACATCATGTGCAGGATGATGATGTTAACATGATGTCTATAGGCAATGGATATACTCTATATGGTGCTGATGAGAAGACAGATGACCAGGTTCAGGCCTGCCAACAGTCCCCATATGATGAAGATCATGAGGATAATTATGTGTATGCTCAGAACTCACACAATTTTCTGAGTAGCTTACACCGACCTTCTGATGAGGAAATCAGAGCCTTCACAACTGCAGCAGTTGCTCAGGTCAAGAGCAACTACAATCTCAGAGGTAAAAATCAGGTTGGCAGCCCACATCAGCCAGAAGATATTTCTGCAGGTCAGCAGATGCATGGTCATATAGGAACTGAACCACAAAAAAGGCAGTGGGTAAATAACAAGCAGAACTTTAGATACAGAACAGGTCATGATTTCCAAGGACCAGAAAACAAAACCCCTCAGGCTGAAGATCAAAGTAGAGGTTCCCAAGACAGGAATGATGATCAAGGAACTATGAGAATGAAAGCTAAGTCAGCTCAGGATAAAAGCAAGATTGTGGAGCAAGCTACAACTGCTGTACAAAACTGTGCTCCATTTGATATAGCCCAGATCCTCACTCAGGTAAAGGTCTCTGTTCCACTTATGGAACTCATGAAGGTGGAAGAGATCAAGAATAGAACAATATCCCTAATCTCAGGGGTACCTTTTCAAGTTAAGCAAAATGATCAGACCCAGGGTGAGAAACAGGTCATGTGCAATGAAGAAGATGAGACTCCTGAAGTCTATTTAGGAATGACCATGACAAAGTGTCCTTCACAGGTGGAACCATTTTATGTTTCCCTGGTTATAAATGGTAAAATAATTAGAAATTGTATGCTTGACTCTGGAGCATCTACAAATGTCATGCCTTTGGCTATCATGCAACAAACTGGATTAAAGATTGACAAGGCATGTGGAAAATGCTATGCAATGGATGCCAGAGAGGTACCAGTTATTGGAATCATGAAGGATGTGGATTTCAAACTGGCAGCATTTCCTGAAAAGAAATATAAGATGAATATAACAGTGGTTGACATCAAGCCACAGTATGGTATGCTGCTGTCAAGAAGATGGGCAGCACTAATAGGTGGAAGTATGCAGCTGGACCTGTCATATGCCATGATTCCAATGAATGGTAGGGATGTCAAGTTAATCAGAGAGCAAAGATCATCAGAGACAGTGGAAGACCAAGAAGCAAATGAACAGGTATGCTTTGTGGACACTGACTGTGATAACTTCAGGGTTGTCTCAGATGATACAGAAGATGAAAAGAAAAATGTCTGCACTGAAGAGCTGGATCAGCAAGGGTTATGGACCATGTTTTTTGATGGAGCTTGTGCAAAAGAAGGCTCTGGAGCTGGAGTTGTCTTCCTGTCTCCAACTGGTAAGCTCCTCAAATCCTCTTTCTTGCTGAGGTTTGATTGCACAAATAATATTGCAGAATATGAGGCTTTACTTTTAGGCCTGAATATTGCTCTCAAACATGGAATTAAGATGTTAAGAGTATTTGGAGACTCTGAACTGATTGTATCCCAAATCAGAAATAAGTATGCTGCAAAGAATAAAAGACTGAAACAATACAAGCATGCTGTTTGGGATACTATTGAGTTATTTGATGCATTTTCAATTGGCTGGGTAGAAAGGTCAAAAAATGTTATGGCTGATTTCTTAGCTAATATTGCAATAAGGCCAGATGACATCACTCTGTCAGGTGTCACAGATATAGAAGTTAAAATTAGGCCTGCCATACCAGAAAACATATGCAGTTGGCAAGTTTTTAATGATGATAGGGATTTGCTGAAATTTTTGCACTGCATAGATGAGTATGAGAATCAACAGATTGATTTCCAAGCTTTTGTAGAGACTGTAAATGGAAAAGAGACTCTTGTAGGGAAGGAGATCATCCAGTTGAAGACTAACAAGATCCCTAGAGGGTTAGTGGCTTTGGAAAGAGCCTTTGACAGTAGAGACAAAATGGTCACAAAGACATCCCCCACAAATAAGGAGGATTTAGAAGAAATAAATTTGGGGACATCTCAGGCCCCTCAGAAGGTATATATTGGCAAACAGCTCAAACCACACATAAGAAGTATGCTGATTGCATTGCTAAAAAGGTATAAACATGTTTTTGCTTGGTCATATGAGGACCTAAAAGCTTATAGAGAAGACTTATTCCAGCATGAGATCCCACTGAAGCCTGAAGCTAAGCCATTTAGACAGAGGCAAAGGCCTATAAATCCTACCTTAGCTCCCAAGATGCAGGAAGAACTCAAAAGGCTCAGGGATGCTGGAATAATTGTGCCCATCAGACATTCAACTTGGGTGTCTAACCTTGTCCCAGTCAGGAAAAAGAATGGTGATATTAGGCTTTGTGTGGATTTCAGGAACTTGAATGTATCCTCTTTGAAGGATAACTATCCATTGCCTAATATGGAGGCTATGTTGCAGAAAGTGACTGGTTGTGAACTCCTATCCATGATGGATGGATTTTCAGGATATAACCAGGTGAAGGTAAAAGAATCAGAACAGTATAAGACTGCCTTTACCACTCCATGGGGAACATATGTGTATGTTAGAATGCCATTTGGACTAACAAATGCAGGTGCTACATTTCAAAGAGCAATGGATGTTGCTTTTGCAGGGCTGATTGATTCAATCCTGGCAGTATATCAGGATGACCTGACTGCCTACTCAAAGAAAGAGGAGCAGCATTGTATGCATCTGGAGCAGATCTTCATAAGAGCACTAGAATATGGTATTTCTTTAAACCCAAAGAAGTGTGCCTTTGGAGTAGTTGAAGGAAAACTTCTGGGACACATTGTTTCCAAGGATGGAGTCAGGATAGATCCAGAGAGAGTGGCAGCTATTGACAGGATCCAAATGCCAAAAACTGTGAAAGGAGTTCAGTCCTTCTTTGGACAGGTAAACTTTGTCAGAAGATTTGTTCCCAACTTTGCAGAGATCACAAGGAACATTTCCAAGATGATGAAGAAGGGTGCAACTGTCAACTGGGAAAGGGAAGCAACAGAATCATTTCAGAATATTAAAGAGGCAATAAAGATGGCCCCTGTTCTTAAATCTCCTGATTTTTCTAGGCCATTTCAGGTGTTTTCTTTTGCTTCCTTTCATACTGTAGCTGCATGTTTGTTACAGAAAAATGAAGATGGTTTTGAACAGCCTATTGCCTTCTTCAGTATGTCCCTGCAGGCCTCTGAATTGAAGTATGATATTATGGAAAAGCAGGCATATGCACTTGTTAGAGCCATTAAAAGTTTCAGACCATACTTGGTAGGGTCACATATAATTGCATATGTACCTCATGCTGCAGTCAAAGACATATTCACTCAGCAGGAGGTGACTGGAAGAAGGTGCAGATGGATAAACAAACTGCAGGAATTCAACATAGACATACAAGTTACTAAATTGATAAGGGGACAAGGATTAGCCAAGATGATGGCACAGTCAAACTTGGAAGCATGCCAAGTTAATGCAGTCCAAGATGAGAATGTAAGTGCATCAGGATCTGAATGGTACAAGGATATTATCTATTACTTGCAAAATCTGAATTGTCCTTCCCATTTCAGTGACTGTCAAAAGAGGACTCTAAAGCTACATGCAATCAGGTATGTCATTGTTCAAGGTGAGCTGTACTGGAAAAATCCTGATGGTGTGCTGCTGAGATGTGTGGATAAGAACATGGCTAACAATATTTTGATTGACATGCATAAAGGATTGTGTGGTGGCCATTATACTGCCCAAACAACAGCTCATAAAATTCTCAGGGCAGGATATTGGTGGCCCACTCTCTTTTCAGATGCACAGAGGTTAGTAAGAAAATGTGACCCTTGCCAGAGATTCTCAGGAAAGCTGAAATATCATGGTGCTTTACCCCTCAGAACTGCACCTGTGGATGCTCCATTCCAGCAATGGGGAATTGATTTTATAGGGGAAATTGCAGACAAATCAAGTGGGGGACACAGTTGGATTTTGGTGGCAACTGACTACTTTACCAAATGGATTGAGGCCATTCCAACTAAAAGAGCTACAAGTAAGGTGGTGACAGACTTCATACTAGAGAACATCATCATCAGGTTTGGAGTACCATCTAAAATAATCACTGATAATGCTATGTGCTTCAGATCAGGTGAGTTTGTTGATTTTTGCAACAGGTATGGGATAAGCCTGTCATATACATCACCATATCACCCACAAGGAAATGGTCAAGCAGAATCAAGCAATAGGAGCATCATGAAAATTGTCAAGAGGATACTGGACAAGAACAAGAGAGCTTGGGACTCAAAGTTGAATTTAGCAGTATGGGCTGACAGAGTGACTGTGAAAAGGGCTATTGGGAAGTCACCTTTTGAGCTAGTATATGGTGCATCAGCTAGACTGCCCATAAACAATCTCCTACCAGTTTACAGACTCATTCAAGAGTATGATGATGAGATTGAAGATCCCATGACAGAAAGAGTGAATCAGCTGGTTGCATTGGATGAAGACAGAAGGAGAGCCCACCAGATCAATCTCAAAAGACAACAAGGGGTGAAATATCAGTTTGACAGGAGAGCCACAAAAAGGAAGTTTCAAGTAAATGATCTGGTGCTCATTTGGAATGCTAAAGATCAGGAAAAGGGTAAACATGGTAAGTTTCAACCCTTATGGATGGGCCCATATCAGGTTTGCAATACTCATGGGGAGGATTCTTATTTCCTCCAGGCCCTAGATGGTGAAATTCTGGAATTGCCTGTGCATGGCCAATTCCTTAAGTTCTATTTTGCATAATGACTGGTTGCTGTGCACATTTGTAAAATATGTATGTAGTGTAAATGCCTTGTACAGCTCGCGTTTTTTGGCTTTTTGTCAGGTCTGCCCGGAGATCTGGTTCTCGCTGCAGGTTTTCACCTGCACGTCCCCATTCGGAGCCACTGTTGACACTCATTTTGACCAGGGGTTGATTTGTCATGATCAGGAGGTTTCTTCATTTGAAGCCTTTATCTTCTTGCCCATTTTTTCTAAGTGTTGGGCCTCCTCAGCATTTTTCAATTGCAGCATCATGTTTTCCTGAGGGGGAGGTCATCATCATCATCTTGTCTTCGATGGTCTGCATCATCATGTTCTTCGTCGACTGGGTTTTTCATCGTCATCATCATATTCAGTCATCGGGTGATGTTTGGTTTTTATCATGATGATGCTGCCGAGCTACAGTGCGCCCTGATCTGCTTGCGAGGGTGATGTTTCAAAGTCTCCGGTGATCTTCCATTTATCACCTTGCGCGAGCATGATGATGATGTTGCTTATTCTTTGAATTGCTCGACCTAACTTGTTTTTTCCTAAGGGTCGTGTTCATCATCATCATATTTCCAGTTATCATCCTGCTGCTTGTGGAGGTCATCATATTTTCTGCCTTCATGATATTTCGCCAGGGTGATATTTTTATCATCGGGTGATCTTGGTTAACATCATCCTGATGATGTTGTTGAAGAGTTGTAATTGCGACCCGATATTCACTAGGGTCATCATATTTTGGAACGTCAGGATGATCTTAGTCAATATCATCCTGATGATGTTGTATCACTTCTTGTTCTTTGTTTCTCATCCTGATGATGCTGACGTCATCCGTATATCAGGGTGATATTTTTCTTTCTGCCTATCTGCATCATGATATTCGCGAAGGAGGGGGTGATATTTTCATATCACCCGGATATATGTTTGTTCGAACATCATGATGATGTTGATATCAGGGAGATATCCGCCTGCTGGTTTCGCGTGTTATTTATTGGGGGTGATCTTTTCAAGCAGCATCATCATATTCAGTTATCGCCCCGATCTTATAGAGGAGCTACAGTGCAACCTGATATTTGAACATCAGGAGGATATTTCCAAATATCCGGTTGTCTTCCGAATATCATGATGATGTGAATATGATGATGACGTCATCAAGGTCCGCGGGGGTCATATTTCTAACAACTGATCATCTTGAAGAGACCTCCTGATATTTGCAAACATGATGATGACGTCATCCGGATGTGAGGAGGTGCGCAGTAGGCAGATATGATGATGACGTCAGCAGGATATGATGATGACGTCATCAGGATGTTCATCGGCCAGACTTTTGTTATAAGCTCAGCAGGAGGATGTTCCTCCGGAGGATCAGGTTGTGCCGATTATCATGAAGGTTATATTTCAAATATCATGATGACGTCAGGGTGATATTTCGAACAACAGGATATCATGCTGCTGGAGGATGATGATGATGAGGTCTATACTAGTGTCGTCAGGAGCAAAAGCACCGACATGATATATGCTCATGACCTAGTATATAAGGTGTTATTGAGGTCATCGCGGGGTGCATGTGGGATATTGTTATCCTGCATTTTCAAATATCATGATGATGAATCTCGGCGGGAAAAGCTTGCGATGGTCTGTATGATGTTCTTCCCGAGGCCGCGGGTTGGTGCGCCATTAATGGCGATTGTTGCAGAGGTGTGGGCGATGGCGTGGGTCGATCTTGTACCCGACTGGAGGTGTCAATCAGCGGGCAGGAGCGCAGGGCTCGAGAAATCTTCCTGTCTCCTCCCCTACCTGCTGCATTCAAGTTTGGGCGCCAATCTGGTTGTGTTTGAGCGCCATTTTCACGATACTGTGTATCTGGCGAAATTTTGGTCAACATTGTAATTAATTGCTGAGCACCTACCTGGCTGTTATAAGCAGGTTGTGTTGTTCATTTGTGGTTGTTGAAAGTTGATGATTTTGGCTCTGTAATGCATAACAAGCTGATCTGGTTGCTCTGTACAGCTTACCTGTGAGTTTATGTATCTCTTGTTGTTTGTTTTTGGCATGAACCCACTGATTTCATGATTAAACTTATATGAGAAATGCTGTTTGGCATGTGTTGTGTTAATTCTGTCTCCAGTATTGCATGTACCCTTCTTCTGAATCTGGATGTTTGGTAATGTTTAGATTCTAGAGCATAGAATTCCTGTGTTGAATGTCTGATCTTTTAACTTCTATTCAAGGGGTAGATTAAATTGTTTTCAGGTTGAACATTGGGAGGGATATACTGCAGTAGGGATACCATAAGTAGAGATAACTTAACACTTTGTATTGGGAGATGCCTGTAAGGCAGGTATCACATAGATCCCCTTGAAATCCAGTTTTAGTTGTTTATGCTGATCATTCACAAGTGTATGTCTATTGACTCCAGGCCCTGGATAGGCACCAATCAGGCTTTGTTTTGTGTTATAACCATATCCAGCTTTGCATCCACACTTAAACTCCAAAGCAAAATCTAAAACCAACCATTAGGACATTAGAGTTAGTTTAGGATCCTCAGTCCTCTGTCTACAACTGCAAATAGGCCCAAAGCTAGCCCCTTTGCCCTTATCTTTCAGTTTTGGTCTACTTACAGGAGGACTATCTGCTTTCTGTCAACATCCCAGCCTTGCATGCATATCCTCATGGATGTTGAGTAGGGAATACCCCCCTAGGTCTTGCAGAGCCTGAAGAAGAAGAGGAGATAAAATATAGAGTCTATCTCCTATACTGTTGACCCCCTGGCCCAGAGCTCCTGTTGATCACTGATGGCTACCTTGTAGGGATATCTGGGAATAAGCATCCAGTCTGGGAAAAAGTCAACAGAACCTATAGTTTATAACCAATCAGAGATATCTTCCATAGGTTTTCATGTGTTTTCCTTTTGAAAATGCAAGGTAGGAAACCCAAAAAATGACTAAGTCCAAAAATCTCTAAGTGTTTCCTTGTATTATCACCTCTGTCGAGGTTTTGAAGTTCAAGGTTCATGCCTTTCATCTTGTGTTATCTATCTACTCCAGGGTCCAAGGCTCAGAATTTGCCTAAGTGTTGAAATTTGTCTAAGTAAGACGGAGGTCAAAGGTTGGGCCTTTGGATTTCCATCTTCTTCATGAAGGATGTCGAGGAGAAGGTCTGAGGGCCCAGGTCCACTTGAGGTAATGAAAAATATTCTAAGTCTGATACAATGTTGTGGGGTTTCAGAGTTTGGAGTTTTGGCTATTCGTATTCTTTAGTGTTGCGGTTGGAAGGAGGTAGCCCTAAAGGTCAAAGTCTGATAAGTTCTATTTTCTTCTAAGAGTTTTGGAAGTCAGACTTTGGGCCTTTGGCCTTTTGGTCTTCTTCATAATAGGTGTTAGTGAGAAGCCCTAAAGTCCAGTGGGTCTACATGTTTTCAATAAGTAAAGATGACTTCGAGGGTCAGAGTTATGATGTTCCTTCTTCTTCCAAAAAGGCAAAATGGCAAAGGCATGAAGGTCGAAGTCCGACGGAGCCCATTGGTTGGTCCCACAAAGAGGTATGTGGCAATTTTATAAAGCGTTCTACCATTCCATGGATATTATTTTATTAAGGCAAAAACGCTTGGCGAAAGCATGGAAGGGTGACATGTGGCAAGCATTTGGCCGAGCTATGTAGTGGGGCCCATTGGTGGATCTCGTAAGGTCCACATGGCGAGTTTTTGGGCATTCTACCATTCCACAGAGCCCTTTGAGAGGACCCATAGGTGGACTGCAGAATAGAGGAAAGAAGATATCTAGCAAAGGGGTCCAGTGGGGATCATCTCTATAGTCTATTGGATGCCACATGGCATCGTCCTGTCTATTTTCCACTTTTTTGTGAGGGATTCCAATGTGGCTTTATTTGAGGCTGCAAAATTGTGGGGCCTGCCAACTGTCTGTTTTAGTCTACCACATGGACAAGGCTGAATCAGCCTTTTAGTCGGTGTGCCTTTTTGTTGAGATATGATGGTCATTACAAATGGAATGTTTCCATTGGTTTGACATTTCTTAAAGGGCGCATCAAATATTTTCAAATCTTCTTGGTGAATTGGCATCGTTGGATCAATTCTTTTGCTCCACTATCAACAGCCCATATTCAAAGTTCAGAGAATGGGTAGTTGCATGTTTTGGTTCGTGCGAGCTGAATTAATGGCAGACAAGACAACTTCCAGTCTCAACATTAATGACAGTCTCCATAAAAGGCCCCAATTCAAGCATTCTGAGGACTCACTTAAGCATTTGGAGCATTGAGAGGAAAATTATAGTCGTATGGAGCTTGTCTATGCTATGTCAAGGTTTTCTCAGCATTAAAACCAGTAAGTCTTATGTGGCATTATATATGTTGAATTGGTTGATTATAAGAGCTTGTTATTATCTGTAATTGCATTCTGAAGGTCTATTTCAAGTTTGGGGTACTCTTGTGTGTTTTAATTGCCCTAATCGTTTCCCTAGTTGTTGTCTATGTTGTTTGAAAAGAGAAGCCCTAGAATTGTAGAAGTGACCCTTATTTCTCATATCAAAATTGTATAACACGAGCCCAAATTACTTCCTCTTCTCAGGGTCAAGCCTTGCATGAAGATCTTGTGGCTCAATTCCCTGGTTCCTCAACACAAAAGATTAAGGTTCACGGCCCTAGTTCTGCTGAGGGTCTGGTAGATGAATTCCATGGGTGTAGGGATGCTAAGATCCCAATTGGAGGATGGCCATTGTTTTGTCATTGGCATGGCAAAAGAATTTTTCCTTCACCAGTATCAAATGTGTGGAACTATGACTTGGGCAAACTGATAGTGCCTAATATCTTCATGGACATTAATTTGTTAAGGGTTGTAGCTGCAAATTATGATGAAATTAATAGGCAGTAAGGACTGCTCATGGTATAGTTATGGTATAGATCAACAAGGCATTTATCTCTAAAATCTTTAAGCTAAATTTTGTTGCCTGTAAACCCATTGATTTTGATTATTTTAAATAGAAGTATCAATAGGACATGAGTAGTTATAGAGCAATATGGCTACCTAAGCACAAGGTAAAGGGTGTCAGGGGGAAAGGCATTCAAATTCCCACCAATGAAAAAGAGCCTCTTAAGCTTGATGGTTTTGAGAGTTATTTTTCCAAAACCTATTATGCATTATGCCAGGTTTTGGGGGCAAATAAGTCAGAGAGAGACCCTATCCCTTATTTATATATGATTTGTGATATTCAGCATGTGTTGCTAAATGATGAGTTTGATTATGCAACATACCTTGCTAATGAAATACATACGAGATTAAGTGAAATCAAAAGAGGACTGAAAGATGTGAAATTTTGGTGGTATTCATTGTTATGCCACATGCTCTTATATACAGGCAAGATAGAATGGGGTCCTGCTTTGAAAATTTGTGATGATGATGGAAAAGGAAATTAGCTCCCGGTCCAATATTGGACTCATGTATGGGACGTATATGTTACAAGGATGCCAACTACATCACATTTAGGAATCATTTTGCTTGCACGGTATTGTCATTTTTACATGGACCGGTGGGTAGTATACCCAAGCAAATTTTGGATTTTGTAAGGCCTTTAGAGAGAAGGCCAGACCTAGGTATTCAGTACAATTGGGGAGATTTCTTTCTCCATTGTAACTACACAGTCATAAGAATATATGGAACCTCAATAGGACCCCATGTCCTACCAAGGTTTATACCTTTGAGAATTGGTTTTCTAGAGGTTATATGGTAGCTAGCTGAGTTAGATAGAGCACATTTAGCTAATCAGAGGAAGGGCTCTTTCTTCCCTTATTTGACAGTTTTCTCTGACTTCAGGATGAATAAAGAGGGTTCTAAGAAGTTATATGACAAATTCAAAACTTTCAGAATGAGGCAAGAGAAAGTAAGGAATTGTGACCCTAAAGGTTTTATAGATAATCTTAGAAGAAACATCAGAAAGTCTCCATTCATCTATTTTACTTATTTCTTTGAAGATGTGATAAGGAACCTCTTGAATGAAAATGAGGTAAAGGAGAGAAAGGTGAAATGGATTGCCTTTCTAAAGTTAGAGGGTGATAAGAGAAAGAAGGATGCTTCCTACAAAGGAGCATATGTAGAGGTTAGAGACCCAATTATGAGAATTACAGTTATTTGGGATAACATTGATAGGATAATTGGCAAGGTTCCTCAGATCCATGAGAGAGCAAAGGGTAAGGCTCCAATCATGGAGGAGAGACCCTCACATCAGCCTTCTAATCCCTCTATCTATTCTTTCAAAAGGAAGTCCTAGGGTGTGACAATTGGAAAACACACTCCACTGTCTCCTCTAGTTGTGAAGCAGGAGCCTTCTTCTCCATTGAATGTAATTGATTTGGATTCCCCTCCTAGGGAGCCAGCTCCAAAGAAAGTAAAAAGGGAAGAATTCCCATTGGTTGATTATCCAGATGATGATTATGAAATAAATGGAGATGATGTGGTCAAGACAATGCATTCTCCTCTAAGAGATGAAGATATGCAAACACCCCAGGATAGAGTGACTGAAAGTATTATGAGGGGAAGAGATAGTATAGATGATGTAAGAGTGCTAGCTTGCTCTCAATTCATGGAGGATGACCAATTTGTGAAATCCCAGGAATTATAGATTTCATATGGATACGCAAAATGGATGAGTATAAGAAGAGATTAAAAGATGAGAAGGCTAAATCCCCCCAGGATTCAGAAGAGTATATTTCTAAAAGGATATTGGCACAGATGAAAGCTGAGACAAAGGACACCACTCCTGAGGAAGGAAGGAAAATGGTTAGAGAAAGTGGCATCCTTTTGCTCCCTGATTAGGATATTGCATTTGCAATTGCTCTAGATACTAGAAGGAAACATGATACAGAGGTTTTCTCTTTTGAAGATGAATTTGTTGCAGCATTATATGGTGCAGGGTTTAGCCCAAAGTGGGCAACCCTAGCAATTTGGGCTCTGGCCCCTAACACTAGGAAGCCATCTGTTGTTGAACCAAACTAGGATTTGAGGGGAATTTTAATTATCAAAAGAGTATCTGACACCCTCGCAGTTGAAGCAACAACAATGGCAGTAGAGGTTGCCAAATTTAGCAAGGCTATTACACAAGCACTACAAAAGAAATATGATAAGCTCTTGGAAGAGCATACAATTGTGCTGCAGGAATATAATAGATTGAAGGCCTTGGGAATATAGATGCAACAATAATTACAATAGGCAGAAACCATGCCTCCCCCATCAACTGAAGTTCCTACATCAACTGAATTGGTGGTATGGACAAGTTCAATGATTGCTAGTTCCTCCATAGCTCCACCTCCTAAAATAGATGAGGAGAAGGAAAAGAAAAAAATCTTAGAGCAGCTTGGTGCTTATGAAGAAATCATGATGAATTACCAAGAGGGTTAGCATGAGAATAATTTAGGCCTTGTTTCTAATGTTTTAGGACACCTCATGAGCAAAGTGATTAAGAAGATAGAAGTTGTCCACAAAAATTATTTTTAATTATCAATGGCAACTATCACTATTGCTAGTGACAAGGCAAGGGCTCTGCTCTTAATGAATAAATGGATTCCAAGGCTTAGTTCATTACTTGGAATGTGTAAAGGATCTTCTCATGATCTAGATAGACCAAAGGAAATTCTTACTACCTATAAGATGGTCAAGGCCATTGGGGAGCAGCAGGGATTCTTGGCACTGCTGGAAGGAAGGATTGAAAAGAAGATCAAAAAAATTTATGAGAAAGATATGAGGCTTATGCCCAAGATCAAAAGGGATAATGGAGAAATAAAGCCTTGTGGGATATGGAAGGCTCAATTTTAAAGTATTACTCCTACACTTGCGTTTCTCATATGTGTTAAGAGTAAGGCTAATTGGGATCTTCTAAGGGATAGTTTGGATAAGCTTTGGGATGCCAATCAATTCTTAGGGGAATTTGAAAAGGAGTATGATATTATAGTATCCAAGTATAGTAAGTATAGAGAAAATATGGATCAATTCCTTGCATTCTAATGGCCTACAGAGGAACAATATAATGGAATGACAAGTATAACAATTTGCGTGATTTGTAAGTGTTAAGGGAAAATTGGTGTAAACATGAATAATCAATATATCAATATCAAAATACCCAAAACTCAATGAAATACAAAAATAAAGAGATCAATCAAACAAAAGAACTTCAAAAACCTTTGCAAACCTCAAAGCTTCATAGCTTCCCTTGGTCACCTATCTCAATCGATCTTACATGTATGAATAAGGCCCTCAGAGAGTGCACTTCCTTGCTATGATTCCAAGATGTCAATTGGGAATAGCTATGATAGTTTCGCCATGAAGATGAGCTTCACAACAATGATAGTAGTGTGTAGTAACAAGTTTGATCGCAAGCAATGAAGGAATTGGTGCCAAAGGCACGTTGTAATTCCTGCAGAGTAACAATACTTAAAGCTTGGATGAATGAAATGGAAGAATTGGGTTCAATTTATAGACTTGAGAAAGAGAAGATCAACAGTATAGAAAGAATGGGAAGATTAACAGTATAGAACGATTGAGGAATGTACGCGAATAGGAAGAGGACATGTGTCCTGCTCTATTTTGCATGAGAGGAATTAATAAAATAGAAGAATGAGTTAACTGAAGAGATTAATCAATTAAAAGAATAGATCAATCAGTTAAGAGAATAGAACTACAGGATGGAAATTGCATGAGGATGAGAAGATATTTTAACTCAATTAAATATTTAGAATAGTCAATTACATGTGCACAAGGATTGAATTATATTTAGAGATAACTCAATTTAGAAGAAATAGACAACTTAAATAAATATTTGATTTATTTAAATTTAGAGAAGATATTATTGGAAGAAACAATTAAATAATTGATATTATTTAATTTAGAATGAATTTGGAAGATATTAGAAGATAAGAAAATAAATTAAATAAATAAATTTATTTAATTGTGTTTGCAAGATAGAAAAATAATAAAATATTTGATTGTATTTTATTTTTAGAGATTGGGAGGATTTAAATAAATTTGATTTATTTATTTAAATTTGGAGGAAGAACTGACTTAATTAAATAATTAAGAATTATTTAATTGTAGATAAGAGGATTTGGAAGAATTAAATTATATAAAGGATTTTATTTAATTTTGACTTTAGAAGAGGTAATTAAATACTTGGAATGAAATAAATATTAAGAATATTTATTTAGATTGAATCGTGTCATTTTTAGGTGTATACAATAAGGTTTGATGATATGGCATGCGACAGTTGTTATTGTTCAGTATATTCTTTTTTCAAATGGAGGATATACTCTTTTGATTCCTTATTTCAGAAATCAGCGTGGGATTGTTTTTAAGCTCTAGCAAGATATTTTGTCCTTTAGTGGATTTCTATTTTTTTGCATCACCAATTCTTCCAAACAGTTGAAACTTAGAGGTGGAGAGAGTGGAAGAAGAGGCGACAGGGTTTGCTATGATAGCTTTTTGTGCACATCTTTCGAGGCAAAAAGATTTGTGGCGGCACATGTAACAACTTCTACTCCTATAGAATATTTGCCCCACGATGAGTTATTCTTGTTTCTGATTGGTATAAGTTTGTCAAATGAATATGTGACACTTGTCGTAAGTCCTAAAGCTTGTTTTGCTCCCTTGTTTCTATAAAAGGGAATCCAGGGCCTTAGACAAAGGATCTTGGAGAATTTTTGTATCACAATATGCATAGTTGTAGAGTCAGTTTTTCCTATTTTAGGTGTTATTTGAGAATAGATTTTGATGTACTTGTGAATTTTATATGCCAATACCAATTCATAAGCTTGAATATATTATCAAAGTTCAATACTATATTATCTCCTACAATTGTATTATTCATTACATTTATAAATAGAAACTGATAAATGATCATTTTATTCATCTTCATAGTCTTTCCTGTGTAAGAATGTTCTTCTTATAGCTTTTACTCAAAGAGTGAATTTAATTCTTTAAGAGAATATTGAATGTTATGAATGTCTATAGGGATTCCTAAGTAGAGTTGGTTTTGAACTAATTAAAGTGTGATAGTGCAACACATTGTTGTAATGTTTACACGAGCTAGGAATATACTGTTGTATTTGGTTTTATTTATATTTCTTTTGACTCTGTAGCCTAGGATCTAGGCATCGATCTCTTAGAACTATTGTCTTGATACAACTCCTTGGCCATCTATATTGAAAATCAAAGTAAAATTCCCTTTTTGTCTTAAGTTATGAGTATAATGTTATTCCAATGTTCTCCTGCAAGAGAGTTGTATTGAAGGCTAATAATCTAGCCCATTACTCTAGTATATCAGTAATTCATTAGGCATTTTTAGAGATAATATATCTGTTATGAACAATATTTGAGATAAACAACAAAAGATCTTGAATAAATACTGTAAGGACTACCCTCCTAGGTTTTATAGAGCCTAAAGTGCAGAGGAAAAGTATAACCAAGCTTTTCCTATTCGTTGGCCAATCCGTCAAGGCAAATCAATCATTAGAATGGGTTATTCTTTAGATTGCCCTTTTGAGATCAGGTTGGGAATTAAAAACAACCAACACACTCTTAACACCTTAATGTTATATTCCTTCCTAAACATGGTCTATTGGAACTATGAGTTCACTCAAATTAACTTCATCACAATTGCATGCCTTCTGATTAATGCCAAATTTGGGATTACAATAGTTTATTTACACTTTACAATTTATGAAAACAGATTAAGAGTTAAAGGACGTTGAATAACTAAGGAAATTGGAATGATAAGCTCACTATATCAAAACAAAGGAATATCTAGAACTTAGAAAATAAAATTGAGGAATACCTAGAACTTTGAAATCAAAATGGAGGAATACACAAAACCAAATCACCATGGATATATTACATGCAATGACATGCAAGCACATGCAAGTCCATACAAGTACATGCAAACAACATGCAAGTGCATGCAACTCACATGCAACCACATGAAAGCACATGCAACCATGAAACCACCTTTGTTCTAATACTAAATGTTAGGAAAAGTACCCACAAACTCCTTATCAATTAATCTAGATTAAGCATATAATTATTAAGGATTGCAAGCATTTCCACATTAACTCTTTGAGGAGATTAACATAATAATTAGATCTACTAAAATTCCAACAACACTCCAAAATGCAAACAACACCTTTAAAAAATAAAGGAATGTGAGATAGAATAGAAATAAAATATAAGAGAAGAGACACCAATGTATCCTAGGAAAACCCTTTTGGGAAAAACCTAGCCTCGAAAGCACTAAACCAATGTATTATTCAACAAATAATATTTACAATACAATATCAAGATCTTGCCTCCATAGAGATCAACATCCACTCCCCTTGGTACAAATCTAATAGCATAACCCTACAAAAAGAAAACTCTTTTCCTGTCTAATTAATCTCCATCTCAAGCATCCAATATATAGCTAAGACCAAAATTACAAATAGAAATTGCCTCATCCAACTTGCATGCTCGACTTTGGTCTTATCCACCTTTTTGGTAACATGCTCATGAGAACTAAAGAATCTCCCTTAATTTTTTCCAAGTCCCCACTTAACTCTCTCTCTTTATGCTCTTTCCATTCTAGTAACTCTTACACTGAATTGCCAAAATACAAAGTGCAAGTGACACATCCATGTGGGATGCCCAAATATGTGGGTGCATAATAAATTAAATAAATATAGATTTTCAAATATTAGGACTTGTATGCATGGTGTATGACACACTTGATGCCAACACTAACCTCTCTTTGTTAACGAGCCATGCCTCTATAAGCATGTATTCTTGCTCCCCTTGCATTGGCATCAAGTGTCTATTCTAGGAGAAACGAATCCTAGTTTTGAAAGCCAACAAAAGAGATAGTGACCTTGCAAGCATAGTTAGATAATGTGCCCTTTGGAAGTCTATACCGAGTGGATAAGAATAAAGTAGTAAGAATGCAACAAATGCAATTGTGATTGCTACTTAGTTTGGGCAAATAAAATAGTTTTCCATTTATATCATTCCAACTAATGATAGATTAAGGTACAATGACAAAGTTGGTTGCAACCAAAAGTGTGAATTAGATTATAAATTATATGTGATGGTTTTATCCAGGGCCAAATCCATCGACCTTGGTTAATGTGTGATAAGGAATGATGTAGGGGAATATGATAGTGTGTAAAGGAGGATGGGATATAGAGAGGACCTAAGGTGGACTTAAATTATTATAGAATAAAGCTAGCCCCCATTGACCCATTTCCTACGTTGTCATAATGTGATGCTACCAAAAGGTCAACACATTGAAGGCAATAAGTTAGTAATTGTTCTCTCATTTATATATACACCCATCAAAATTCCATTCTTACAAGATGGAAATGAAATAAACACATACAACCAAATAACCTATTCTTTTCAACTAATTTTAATACTATAATAATCAAAATTCCGTTCATACAAGACGGGAAGGAAAATAAGCACATACAACCAAATAACCTATTCTTTGAACAACTAATTTTAATACTATAATAATGTATCATTCATAAGAATTCCCTAATAAAAAAATCTTAAACAAACATTATAAATAACATAACAAAACAATCAACTTATAATTGTTCAAATTTATTACATGATTTCTCATTAAATTATAGTTTCTTATCCATAATCTATAGCCCAAACATTAAATCAAGATTAAATTATAGTTTCTTATCCATAATCTATAGCCCAAACATTAAATCAAGATTCATCACGGAATAGATATCAATCATGCCTTCTTCCCCAATAAAAATATACATGAATACATGGAATAGATATCAATCATGCCTTCTTCCCCCAATAAAAATATACATGAATACACATATAATTTTGCAGCAAAGTAAAAGTCTAATAGCTTTGGACATAAATAATTTATATACTCATCCAAAATATAAAGCATAAGCCATACATTTAACTCAATTGAACCCCTAAGTGGAAGATGTACCTTATGTAGAACTTCATCATCTTATAAATACTATCTTCTAATGTCTAGAAAACCAAAAGATCGTATTAAAACAAATCTTTGGTTCCTCTCGTAACACGATACCGAATGACACTAATTAAATATAATTATAGTCTTATTATTGTACTAGAATTCATTAAAGTCAAAAGTGTCAAAATACTATGGTACTTAATCAATTTATTTATTTGGGTCAAGTTGACTGCAAACAAAAACTGATACGATGGAAACGGGAATTAAGCAACTGCGTGAATTATAAGTTGTAGTTTGCAAGATTTATTTGCATGTATTGGCCCCAGTGAGGGCTATTTCACATAGCTTGGTTAATTAAGAAGGAGATAATGTCGTTTCCTAGTGCATTGTGAGAATTTAGCTAACAATAACAATCACTCTGTTCTCAACATCTTAGAGGAAGCATTTCCTGTTTTTATTCATGGGGTTTCTTTTTTCTACAGTTAAGAACCATTTGCTTCATAAATTTATGCCCTTAACACACAATTAACTATCCAATTGAGATCTGGATAAATGAAAGAAGCCAATTATATGATTAGTTTTCAGTCTATACCAAAACAAACTGTGCATATAATATCTGTATCTTTATCAATTGCAGAAGCCTTTTCTATGATCTTTTTGGTATAAAGACACCTCAATGTTTTTAAACAATAAGGTGGGAAAGAACCTGAGAAGGTGACTTACTGAGTAGGTAATTGTACTGATGGTTCCTATGAGCTTGGTTTATTTTTTTGTTTGGTCCCTAGGAGCTTGGTTATTCCATTTCCAGCTAGATATACTGTGTTGGCTGTAACTAGGAAATAAGTGAGCAAAGCATACTTGTTTTATCTCATCCTTCAGCTTTATGTGCTGCATGAAACTCTGTATTTCAAGCTTTAAAGCTAGGTGAAAACTCTTACTTCTATCAGAGCATAGCTTGATGATTCATGGCAAGACAATACCAATATTCACCCTAGTTCTGTGTCCTTGTTTTATAGTAACTTTAAATCAAGATTTTGGATGCCATGTTGCTTGTTGAATAAAATTTCTGAAATTATTATTCAATTGCACTGACTTAAGTAACTGCTTTGGTGGCTTTTCTGTCTGTCAACTATTTATATTAGAGAGATAAAATATAACCAAATTGCCAAAGAGCCAAATTGAAGTTCAGTGCTAAAAGTAAGATTGGATCATCTAAATTTGTCTCTCATGAATATTAAGCCTTTGTTACTTTTGTTCCATACTGCATTTCAGTTCAGCAGAAATATGGATCCATTCCTCAGCATCCTTATGCATTGCCCATGTACTAAAAGTAGCACTGTTTTCAGTTCTGGGAACAACATCTACGGTAACCCTCGTCATCCTTACCAAAATATTTCATACAGTAAACTTCAAATAGAGCAAGATCAAAACAGAGTAACCTATTACAGATTCAAGGACTGTTGTGGAGTCATCAACACACATAATCCAAGTTATAATGCATTGCGATTCATGCAAGATGATTTTAATGCAAAGCTTTATTCCAAAGAAAAAACTTACTTTGAATTCATTATGAAACCCAATTGTCATTATTTCATACAACACATGAGATGTTCAAAGAATTAGTATGGTCAAGAAGCATAATCCACACACATAATCCAAGTTATAATGCATTACGATTCATGCAAGATGGTTTTAATGCAAAGCTTTATTCCAAAGAAAAAACTTACTTTGAATTCATTATGAAACCCAATTGTCATTAGTTCATACAACACATGAGATTTTCAAATAATTAGCATGGTCAAGAAGCGGCTAGATGGATTTACAGAGCTCAGATATACACTATCCTTTTCTCGAGCTCTACAAGTAAACCAAATAGTTACATGTTTACAATATATGCAGAACCCAATGCCTGGCTTCAGCTGCTTGCATGAAATTCAGATTCCATTACTCCTAACCAACATCTGAATTTCCATTTAATTTCATAAAGAACTAATATCCAAAAATACAGGAAGCATGGTAATTGCTTAATCAGAATAGACTACCGCCAGGAAATTCCAGGGTTAAATGAAAGTAACAATTGTATTGATTTAGCTACCATGATCTAGCTTGAAAAAATGAAGATGTTTACTTGGTGAGTTACCCTACCTTCTAATATTTGGGTATTTTCTTGTAACTTTACTCCATGGCTGCAAGACAGAGTCTGAATATTTGGAAGGCAATGTTGGTAACCATCCTCCCTTGGACCGAGTACGAAGCATTGCCCTTGAATCTATATCAACAACTTTTGAAATGTCCTTGCAATTATGCCCAGCATCCGATGGTTGTCTGTCTAGGACCACTTTTTTTTAATCCTCGGGACAACCATTTGCCCTTAATTGTTGATTTTCCAAGCTAGGTCTCCCCACATTGTTTATACCCTGTATAATATTTTCAGGTAAAACAGATATCAAATCCTTTCTTTGGGCCAATTGGTCCACAATTCTTTGGAGTTTCTGACCTTCTATCAACTGAATGGCATCTATCAGCATGTCGAGGGATCTACCCCCATCAACTTTCTCCTTACTCATACAATTTTCAGTTCCATAATCTGCATCGGATCTCTTGAAATGAATTCCATCTTTGATACCAAAAATACGAATATTTATATTATAAAATTGAGCACCTGTGTTGGGTTGCAGAGATGCAGGGTTCATCTGCCTAAAATCAAAGAAATTGAAATAGGTATTGAGAAAAAAAAAGAACAAAAAACTTTTTCGAAAGAGGAAAAAATTCAAAATAGTAGGGCAGAGTTAGAGGAATTGGGTTTGTACCTTAAGCAAATTGGTCTTTCTAGTTGGGGTTCCATTGCCTCCAGTTCTTGCTTCATCCGCATTGCAAACAATACATTCATCTCCTTCTCTGGCAAATAATTCTTTCTTTCTTTTCCCTAGTTGAAATCTGATCATATTTGGGAATGAGGGATACCCGTTGTTGACTCTGCTGGTTATACCCGTTGTTGAAGTCATCTAATCCGAGTTAATTTGAACAAAAGAAGACACTGAATTTGGTGTGCATGCTGTGGATTCCTGGCTTTATAAAATTCGAGTCTCTGCTGAATTGTTGAATAGAAAAAAATTGCTGAAGAAGATTAAGCTCAGTGAAAACAAAGGGCAATGTAAAGAAGTTGCAGAGCAAGAGAGCAGAGATACGGGACACCAACATTCATCCAAGCTCCAGTCTAAACGAAGTAAGGAAAGAAACCGAAAATCGAGTGTGCCTTATAAAGAGTCAATTAGAAATTAAGTATTATTGAATGTATGTCTCAAGACTATTAAGGAATGTGGTTGAAATTGATATGGTTCAATATTGTAAGGGATGAGGTCAAGAGGTTTGATTATTCAAGAATGAAGGAGGTTGATTATTTGTGTACCTAATTAGTGTTAAGGTTAGACGGCACAAGATATCAATTAAATACAAATAAATATTAAACAGAGTAATGAAAAATACATAGAAATAATTACAGCGAGAGACAATTTTAATGTGGTTCACCCAAACTCAGGCTACATCCACCAACAGAGAGTCCAATATTATTATCCGGTAAATCAAATCAATTACAACCAGCAATCCCTACAACTCAATACCGTTTTTATCAAGACTTATGTCGGTTACAAAATAAGGTTTTTTAATGTTGGCTAATAGAAACATAACTCTCGATGCCTTTATAAAATAAAAGGCAATTTTTGCTTGGGGGGCGCTGCCCCCGAACCCTCGGCTGGGGGCGCTGCCCCCGAACCCTCGGCTGGGGGCACTGCCCCCAACAGCCCCCATTGGGAGCGTTGCCCCAAACCCCCACCGTGGGCTCCGCCCTCGAGCCCCACAGGAGGGGCTCTGGCCCCCCTACACTCCCCCGTTAAATAATTTGGGGGGAAACCACACTGATAAAGGGGGGAAAATTTAACCTCCAAGTCTGATTAGGCTCCATATAACAACAATTAGCCGTAAAAAAATTTCACATCGGAAAATTTTCTAAACTCTCCGATTGTTCCTATGATGTATTCCTTGAACCTCCTATGGGTGCAAGTGCTAGTACCTATGGGGCTTTCAACCATAAAGGATGATGTTGGGATCCTCTCACAAGCAAATTTAGTAGAATAGATACCCTTAAGCCTTGGCACTTAGTCAAAGGAAATTCATTATTTAAGAGCCAAGGACTATTATTCATGCTCAAGAAATTTAGCAAAAGGATACCCCTTAGGCCTAGGCTCATATTTAAACGAGGTTGATTATTCAAAGGTCAATATTTGTGTACCAAGTACCTATAAGGCCCAACCCCATAAGAGATGAGTTTGAGACTGTGCGCCAACCAAATTTAGCAAAATAAACATCCCTTAGGCATTGGCTCTTAGTTGAAGGAGGTCGATTATTTTAGAGTCAAGGAGGTTGATCTTATTCATATACCTAATACTTATGGGTCCCTAAAATTTTATTAGGATGTCAAAAACCAAGGAGATAAATTATTCATGCACTTGCTACATACAAGTTGCTAAAAGTTTATTGGAATGTTTATCCTCTCAATAAAATAAGTGATCATTATATTTGATCATTTAACACTATTTTGCAATAAATTATCCTCTAGATTTTAATGAATTTAACCCCTTCTTATGCACCATATCTCTTAATTGTTGGAATTATGGAAAATAATTTTATTTATTTAAATTGGAGAGCCATAGTATTATAGAAGAGAAAAGTGCATACTTCACACTTTTCTCCCTTGTTTTGCAATAACTTTGTCCATGTTGATTAATGTGTCATTTTGTTGTTTCTTTTGAGATATTCTAGTATACAAGTTGATTAAACCTAGGGATTTAACCCCTATCGTCTAGACCTAACCCAAATTCTACCATTTTCTTCACTCTAGTCAAAATTGTAATTGTGATTCTATTTCTTACACAAAATTGGTGGCATGACCCTATCTGCCTTTATCAAAGCCCAATTTCACTTTCCCTGAATTCACCTAATTTGAAAATCTGGCCATTGCACATTGGCTTGCACATGAACCCTTTCAAATAGTAAACAGTGGCATGTATACTTCAATGGTTACCTACATAACTTTACAACCTGAATTTATTATGTGGGATAGCCCTAATATTAAATAGTGACATTTATACTTCAATGGCTACCTACGTAGTTTTAAAACCTAAATTTATTATGTGGGATAGCCCTAATATTAAACAATGACATTTATACTTCAATGGCTACCTACAAGCAAACAGAAGATTCCCATTCTAATATTACCCAAAACCAACTTTCTATGTCCATGCCTACTCCAAGTGTGTACATGTCCATTCCTACACATGTTTCCACTTCCACTACATAGTTCAGTCATGCATACCCTTCCTCTTTTGGGATGGTGAGAAACCCCATTCATTCATACGAGCTTGTTCCTCCATCTCAACCCTTGCCATTCACTCTTTTCACTAGACACCTCATGGCTTCCCAGCCTCTATTGTCCCAACATTTGGCATTCCAACTGTTAGCACAGTAAAAATTTGAAATTTTTACTATCTCCTTACCCCATCATATTTGAATAAATCCTGAAGAATATCCCAAAAAGACCATAATAAAAAAAATTTTATCTCACAAGGTGTCTATGGATGAGCAGTGCCAAATTTCATCAAAATCAATCCATCGGCAAGAGGATGTGTTGCTTACACCGATACATAAGGAATCGTTTGAAAACAACCATCGGCGTGAAAATAGAGATCGGAAGAAGAATTATGGAAGTCACCGATGGAGTAAGTAATGCCGATGACATTACATCGGCAAGAAAGGCAAGTGGTCATACCGATCGGTATGACAGATATCTATCGGATGACTTTTTAAAAGTTGCCCCGACGATATATATCATACCGATGAAGCATTTCGGCAAGAGTTTCACCGAACATCCTGTGGGAGTAACGAAGCAAATAGTCATCGGCGAGAAATAAACTATCGGGATAGCAAACAAGTAAGCTTCCAATGATTAGAGTCTTAGCGATAAGAAAGCTTTCGGCGAGACTCACAGCGATACACATCTATCGGGATAACTCAGCATATCGGGATAAGGGAATTAGGTCTCGCCAATTCACAAGTCACGGCGATCAAAAGGCATCGGTAACACTTTAACATACTCTGTCCGATGAAGGATATGAAAAGGGCCATCGGGGAGATAATTTGGATCGGGATATCTTGATTTAGCTATCCCGATAGTGTATGTCATTCCGATAAAGATAAAGTCCATATATGAAGATGACTATCGGCGAGACAATAAAGATCGGAAGAACATAATTTTATTATCCCGATAGTATTAATCATCCCGATAAGCAAATCATATCAGTGGGACTTGCTATATCGCAGAGAGATCTAAAATACTTGGCGATGAGGGAAGTCATGCCGATGGTCGCGCCCACTTAAAATATGACATTACATAGCGTCGGGAATACAATTGAGGGGTCACGCCGATTGACTGTTTGCGCCATAAAAAACGTTGAGGTCGCCCAGACATTTCAAAAATCACGCCGATAAGAAGAGTTATGGCGATGTGACACTTCACAGCGATGAACATTGAATTGATCAGATAATTAATACAAACGGCTACGAAATTCATACGATCATTATAATTGCAAAAAAACTGTCTGAGAGGAGAATACAGAGGAATTCTTAGGGCAAAAGCAGAGGCTTCCAATTCCAGCCGCCGAACGACAGGTACACCTACACAAACCATTATATTGCCTGTATTTGAATTTCCTGCCAAAATTTTAAAATGGAAACTCCGGGAAAGGGAAAAGGAAGAAAGTCACAAGGGGAAACCAGTAAGCCTAAAAAACAAAAAACTGATCAAACCCCTGAAGAGAAAGTGAAAGATAGAAAATTAAATCACGACCTAATTGATCAATTGCCTGGGTCAACTCCCAAGGCCAGGAGATCTGCCCAACTCAGGGCAGAAGTAGAAAAATTGGAAGATAAACATAAACGCCTGGGAGATATCTGGACCCCAATTAGGGGGTATGAGCTCTTCAGATTCCACTACAACAGAAGGTTTAGAAATGCCCCTGTGTCAAACCCATGGCATTTGAATTTGGGAAAACTAGTTGTGCCCAATGTATTCCTAAATGTGGAACTCCTCCAACTACTTGCTAGATATTATAATACAAACCTGAAAGCTATCTGCAACCGTCAAGGAGAACCTATTGTACACCTGTCAAAAAATGCTATTTGTGAGGTGTATGATTTAGATGATTTGTGCACTATCCCTATTGTTTATGAAGATTTGGATAAAGAGTATTGGAGAATGGATACAACTTACAATGGATGGAGGTTACCCATTCATAGGCCCAGGATTGAAGGAGAAGTGATACCCTTGACTGAGAATGATGGCCCTCCCTTTCATGTAGCCATTTTTGAACCATACATACAATATACTTATTTTTCTGTAGGCCAAGTCCTTAGCTCCGAGGTCCCTGAGTTCATGACTATTCCTTTGATGGTCATAGCCTCTGATATTCAATGTCACAATGCCAGACAATTTGATTATGCCTCCTATATTGCTACTAGAATAGACTCTGGTCTATCTGCAATAAAAAACAATGCTCCAGCATGCTCTTTTGAGCATTACTCGATGCTTATGCATATGGTGTTATACTATGGCCAGGAAGTAGGATTGTGGCCAAGTGAGTTTCGAGTTGTTGCTGCGGATAAGAAAGGGGAAAAGATACCTGTACAAATGTGGACCAGAATCTGGGATAGCAGGTATGCCAACTCCAGCTATGCTCAATTTGAAGAGCATTGTGTAAAAGTGCTATATAGGTATTTCAACCACCCATGTGAATATTCAATTTCAAATGAAATAAAAAGATTCCTCAGACCTAAAGATTTTGGTGGTCCCCCTACTGTCACTCATAATTGGGGAGACTGGTACTGCTTTGAGGATGCCACTATGATCAGAGTTTATGGATTTGAGGATACTCCATTCATATTGCCTAAAACTGTCCCTGACAGACTTGCATATTTAGAAATAATTAGGCAAATGCATTGTTCGAATGTGATGCATCTAAGTTCACATGATAAACAATCATTCATGCCCAGCACTTTGTGTTTTGGAGATTTTACTGTAGTTTCAAAAGAAGGATACAATCTCATTTTGGACAAATTAATGCATTATAATATGATGACTGCTGAGGTGAGGAAAGGGTTCGACCCTGAAGGTTTTATTGATTCTGCAAGAAGAAAACAAAATCTCAGTGGATACATGCACATACATTATCCACATGATGATGTCATTAGAAATTTGGAAGAAGTTGAAGTCGAATTGGTGGTAGAGAAATATAACAGGGATTTAAGTGAAAAGAAAAAGCAATTAGCAGAGATTGAAGTGGTATCCTCTGAAGATGAAGAATTGACTGAACAAGAGCAGCCACAAGATAAAACAACAGAAATGTCTAAAAGAAAAATGCAACAATATCAGCCTCCAGTTGTGCTACATGATGAGGAGGGGTCTGCTGATGAAGATCCACGCCAAAAGGCTTATGATTCTTTCATTTCAGATGATACATTCATTCAGTCAAAGGAATTTAAATCATTCCTGTATAAATACAAAGGAAAAGAAATTAGAGAGTCAGTAGATGATGTTTTTGCTGATAATGAAAAACAATTATTAGATATGTTGAAGGAAACAGTAGATAAAGAAATGCAGGACATGACACCTAGCAAGGGTAGACAGTTACTCAAAGATGCAGGGGTTATGATTTTTCCTGGTTTGGATTTAAATTCTGCTCTGGTTTTTGATAGCTTTTTGAATAATGCTAATGACAAGTATAAGCTTACTCCAGAAGGAGTTAATGAAGTATATATGGGGACTAGATACAATAATGATGAAAATTCTTTGATGATATGGGTGTTGTATCCTCCCCATAAGAAGACGACCATCATAGACACTGAAAAAACTTTTGGCCATGTTATGACTTTCAGAGCAGGTGAAACTGACCCTATAATTACTGCAGACATTGGTATCAATGTTGCAAAGTTAAATAAAGCACAAGCTCAGATGCTGATCAAAGAAAGAGATGCTTATAAACTGAATTGTGAGAGGTTAACAAAAGAGAATGATTACTTGAAGGATGCTGTTAAGAGTACCTTTGGCCAATCCACGAAAAGAATAACTCAAGGTGAGAGCTCACAAGGTAGTCAAGTAATATCCCCTGATCAGGCCGCACAAATTCAGATAGACGCATTTGTTACAGTACTGCAGAGCAGGTATGCAAATATGGTACGGTGGTTAAACCAGTTTTGGGATAACTACTCAGAAAATCATAAAGCAGTCAAAGAACATGAAAGGCTTGATAAGAGGATACAAGAAAAGATGATTGAGTTACAAAACAGAAGTACCACTGATGGTACAGATATCTCTGATGCAAGAGCATTGTACAAACAACACCAGAATTATTATGACAAACTTAAAGCTGATGCTAAGGAAGGGACTGATGCTTCAAGTGCAGGAGTGCCTAGGTTATTTAAAGATAACGGAGAGGTGAAGAGCAAAGAAGAATGGATTATTGACTGTCAGATAATATTACACAAAGCCACAGGAGCTCTGAAAGATAAAGCCTCTGCATCCAAAGAAGTCTGCAAACAATTGGAGGAGATGGTTACTCTTGATGTAATTACCAGAAGCGCTATTGAGCTTACTGATTCTCACCGTGATCAAGAGTATCTAGATCATCTGGCTAAAGTTTATTTATGGCTGAATAGAGCCTAATTACGCTTATGTAATTATTGTTAATACTTGTTAAGTTCCCAAGAGACTTATTGAAGAGTTGTATCTTTTCATAGAAATATCTATATAAGTTCAAACAATCGATGCTGAAATGATCATTAGCAGTAGAAGATATTCATATATACATAATATACAATGTCTCAAAGTGACTATGTTGCATATTTTATTTGAAGAAGAAGTTTGAAGTTCTCTGATTCCGTGTTTCTACTTTGGTATCAGTTGTTTGTTGAAAATATTCAATTGTGTGGCTGTCTCCATTTCTGCATTTCCTTGTTATTCAGATTAAGATATCAAGTATATAGTTAATCTGTCATTACACACTTGCTGTATCTGTGTGATTAATTTGGTTGGTGTCCATCTGAGGAATTAAACCCTTCTAATTTAGTCGCAGTAGCCTGGAAGTAGTAAGTTGGGATTACTAAGTAGAGCCATATAATTAGGATTACCATTCTGTCTCCAGAAAATATTATCTGTTAATCTTGCCCATTCACTTCATTTGGTTCCTTCAAGTAAGGATTAAAATACCTTCTGGTGAATTATAAGATAATTGATTATATTGGTTGGATTGCTAAGAAGAGTTTGTCAATCACTTTCTTGCACGTTTATACAAGCTATAAACCAAAACTGTGCCAAGCAATTAGAATTATTACCATTAAGAAACTACTGGTCTAGGTCCTTCAAATTGACTCTGTTACCCAACAAGGCACTAGTCTCATTCAACTCATTATTTAAAACCTTTTACCTTGATATTGCTTATACAATTTCTGCCAATCATTTATTAAACATTATACATAGAATTAATTAGTCAGCTTTTTCATCTATCTTACATCCTATGCCATTGTAGATAGATCTAGTTAGTCCACTCATCCACACTCAGACTGCTTTAATATTTCAAGGTTCACCCACCTAGGTGTAGCAGGACCTAAAGTGTAGGAAATCATCAAACCTTGAAGGTTGATTTCGTCAAGTTAGTTCAAAAACGTTGCAAATCCAAACATAGAGCCTGGCATCCTCTTAGGATTAGCAACTTGCATTTTTGAGACCTAACACCAACTACCATTGCTTCTACTGCACCCTTGCACACTATCAATCCCCTTATAAACCAACTAATGCAAAATATGGGTAACCTACTATCACACCTCATTTTTGGACAAATTTATTTATGTTATTTTTTAAATAATTATAAGTTATATACTTTGCTATGCATTTTAAATTATATTATCAAATTGTGATTTAAGGATAATTATGCTGAGATAATTCTATTTTACTCATGATATGCAGAAAGAGAATATCAGGTTTGATTATGATTAAAATAAATAGATATAATTTCTTATCTTCATGATTATTTTTCATTGAAGTGTTCATATTATGTTATGGATATTATGGTTAATGAACTAACTACCTTATTGGTTAAATGAGGTGGATGCAGGAAACTAGTTCCCCCTCCTGGATGAGGAGGGAGAGCATCACTAGAGAGAGGGAAGAAGATCAGGGAGCATGGGCGAGACATTATGACTCCGAGAACCTGCACATACACAATATTTGTGTCTATTTGCATGGGTGAGACATCATGACATCCACTAGTTAAGCAAGAGAATTCCTACTTACAAGATTTCTTCTATTCATTTCAGACTTGCAATCCTTAGCCTTATGACTGAATCTATTTCAAATAAAACAATAACTAAAGAAAGCATGATTGAACCTGTTTATGGAGAATTGTCTTGCATAAAAAGGTTTTCCTTGAGGCATGATGAGCTTTGTTCCTTAAGTGTCATTCAGACTTCCAAACTTTACTTTTTTCAATTCCCTTTTGAGTGACAGAATTTATTTCTCAAGTCTTGTGCATTCTTTTGTCTTAGCTTCAATCAATGCTCATTGTTCTCGATTCTCTTTCCTTGCACAATCCAAGTCTTCAAGAGCAGAAATAAGTTCACCTTTGAAATCAACTTCATATTCTTCTTCATCTATAGTATTGTTTGAACCATCAAAGATCACCATAACCATGAATAGAGATTCTCCTCTTCCATCATCTGATGAGTAGTGATCCACTTCTTCAGTGAAGTTGTAGTCTTCTTTGGAAAGGAGGTTCCTCTTGAAACCCTTGTTTCTATTTTCATTTTCTCCAAAAGGACATTTAGAAGCATAATGACCAACTCTTCCACATTTAAAACATTTGAAAGGTAACTTACCTTTATACATGCCTGATCCCCTCTTTAGCTTTCTCACAAAGTTTTCTTCTTCTTTCTCACCTTCACTGTATAAATCAGAGGTTCATTCTTCATAGCTTTGAAAGTAGGTTCTCTTTTGTATGGACTTATGACTTCATTTCTCATCTCATAGGTAGTGAGGCACCCAAATAGCTCTTCCATGGTAAGTGTCTTCATATCTTTGGCTTCTTCAATTGCAAAAACTTTTGAATCAAATATGTGAGGGAGAGTTCTTAGGACTTTCTTCACAACCACTAAATCAGCTATATTTTCACCTAGACTTCTGATTCCATTGACTACTTCATCTACTCGGATCAAATAACTAGCAATGTTTTCATCTTTTTTCATCCATAGATTCTCAAACATTATTTTGTAAGATTGTAATTTTGCTTTCTTACAGTGTCGTTTCCTTCATAGAGATTTTTGAGCTTATCCCATATCTCCTTGGCTATCTTGCACTACACTACCTTGACAAGCTCTAAACTGGTCAAACCACTTAAGATGGCATTCTTGGCTTTGACATTGTTTTCATGAGCCTTCTTTGCATCTAAATCTATAATAGATGTTTGGGTTCAGTATAAGCATCCATTTCAGCTCTCCAAACATCATACCCTAGCGAGGTAAGATAGGCTTCCATCCTTACACTCCAGAAGGCATAGTTGCTTCCATCAAATATCGGTGCTTTAGAAGAGGAATCTTTTTGAGTCATGTGTTCTAATCCAAGATCTACCTTCAGCTATTAAACTACACCAAGGAACTTAGCTCTGATATCAATTGTTAGAACACACTGATATATTGAGAGGGGGGGTGAATTAGTATATGTCAAAAAAACATAATCCAAATTAACTTTATCAATCAATTCTTTTTACTACATTAAACAAATGATAAAGCAAAATAAGCAATTCAATGCACAACACATAAGCACACATCCATAACACTAGATTTACATGGAAAGCCCTAGAAGGAAAAAACCATAGTGAGCAAGATGCTTGGATCTACTGTCTAAATCTAGCCTCACAAATAATAAAAATAGGTTTACAACAAGTTTTATGGACTACAACCCAGAGGAAGCTACAACTCCCTGAAATACAGTGCTACAACACTTACAAAAAGAGGTTATAACCTATGTATAGCACACTTGACAAATTCCATGAATCAATCACCTCTGCAGTAACAACACCCTTCACACTTCAACTCCTCTACTCAACAAACTCTACTACCTTCAACACACTTCCACACACACAATCACATCCACATTCACACACAGATCCTCATACATTCTCTCACACTCATCCATTTCATACCAAACAAGATCTTTCATTTATATCCTCAGCAAGATTCAAAATATTTCTCCTTCATCAGCCAAGATGAAATGTGTAGCATGAAATGTGCAATGGCCACAACAAGTCAGCACCCAAAACATGTAGAAATCCAATGCAGTTCAGACCAAGTGATAACCAAGACCTATTATTCCTCATCACATTCTTCCATGTTGGTGCACACTTCCAAACACATGACATAATCACTAGCAAACACCAAGTCGGCCCAGCAAACACTTATCCTTGCATTTAGCTCTAAACCTAAAGCAGTACTGAAGAAACCATATAACACCATGCATATCACTTCACAAGAATTATATGACTTTCAAAAACATTCTCAAACATCCCTTTCTCTAGGAAATGGATCATCTTTCTGGAGAAAGCAAACAAATACTGAGCCTGACATCACTTGCAAACTCTAAATACATAGTCTTGCAATATATCTTTGAGAAACAAACATGCAGTACACTTCAACACCTGAACCTTGGAATGAACAAACATACAAACCATCTAAACTCATCCTCTAAACGTCAAAGTTGAGTAATGTAATGTGATGAAATGTGGTGGCTTTCACTTTCTCCTCCTAACAACTCCGACCAGCAACATAATATTTCTTTGCTCTATTGACTCTAGAGAACCTCTGATGTACAAATTATCATTTGGAAATTGAAATATGCAAACCTTTCACCTGTATCCATCTATCCTTCAAGCTACAAGATCACATCATCAAATGCGGAGAAATGCAGAGCATTTCTTTGACTCATTGTGAGTCCAACAATTCTAAATCATTGTCTTCACTCTGCTAGCTCTAGAATCTTCTACTGTAATGTCTATGCTCTGAAGTTAGGAACATACATGCTTCACACCTATCTCTGTCTAACTTCCAAACCACAAGACCACATCTTCAAATGTGGAGGAATGCGGAGAATTCTCTCGAGCTTCTTCAGTGCAACTTCCTATGCCTTGGACTGTCTGAAACCTTTTACACTTTCTTTCATATCTTATGCAATGCTTTTCATCAAAGATACAATGAATACAACATTTACAACAACAATCACAACTCTTTGCAACACAAACAAGAAGTCACAACTTCTTCATATTAGCATACTCTTCAACCTGTCAACTTTCATCTATCAATAGGCTTTAGTAGATAAGGTACAACTATGTACAGATGATACTAATCCATCTACTTCACTTCACAACTCTTATAATCAACACTTATATGTCTACTCCTCTAACCATAGAAAAAACACATCACTTTGCTTACAACACTTCTGATTACTTACTCTGATGTCATCATTGATCACCACTCTACAACAATCTCCCTTTGGCATCTCTATCGACATCACTGATCAACACTCCATACCACTATTGACATTAATGACAACACATATGCAATAGAGGAGTTATACAAAGAAGTGTGCAATAGAAAAGGATAGAGCAAGAAGTAGCATAGAGGAGTATGCGGCAGTAGAGGATCAATTAAAGATGATGAGTGAGAGATGTAGAAAACAAGTTGTGGAAGGAAGAGGAGCAAAAAGGATTGTGAATGGAGACAAGTTAGAAAATATGGCACAAAAGATGATTGGTGAAATAGAGTACCACAACCACAAAAAATGGAAGCTTGAGGGGATGTCTAGTGGTGAGGAGGAAGGAAGGAAGTAGGATGGATCACTTGAGGAATACCTAAAGAGACGAAAGGAATGTATTGAAGAAAGAGTTTTGAGATGGAATTTAGAGGTAGGTGTTGTCTGGTTACACAACACGCCCCATTTTTCCTTAGCAAAACAAGGACCCAACTTTTCTTTCTTCTTTTGCTTGCTTGTTTCTTGCTTTGGGCGGTTTGGTAAAATTAGTCATGTATGTCACCTTTGCTAAGGTATGGGCATCATAAGAAGAGGTCAGTTACCAAAGTTAGTGTTTTCTATCATAAACCTCATGGGTGGAAAGAGTACAAAATTGCAAGTAGGTTTGCCTTTTGGATCACCCCAATATTGTTTAAGGGTAGAAAGTTATGTGGAGTCAAAGTTTGGTCAACCCTGATATTTACCTTAGGGGGGTCATATTTCTAACATTAGTCATATTTGCTAACATCGCCCGCACTTATAAAATCACCTGGTAACCATTATATATCTGATCTACGAACGTCAAAATTAAATAGGAACAGGTATCTACCCATCGAAGAGCCTCATATATTCACGGGGGGTCATATTTCTTAATATCAGTCATCTTACAAAATATCACCCCTGTGCGAATATCACCCTGCGCTAGTATGACTATGACGTTATTCAGTTCCAATGAATGAATGAAATCACCTTGTTGATGACGTAATTATCTCACCCGACCCACGGAGGGTCACATATCCAAATATCCGTCATATTTCTCAATATGATGATGATGTCACCAAAACCCAACAATTGAAGAACATTGATGGCATGATGATGTCATCATGACCTAGCCCCAAGGGGGTCATATCTTGAAGTATCCATGATCTTAATTTGATGACTCAATCTCGTTTCATGGTCAAAAGTTGACCACGATCACCCTGATCTTTAATAAACAATTATCCTGCGTGAAAGGGGGGTCATATTATCTGTTAGGGGTCATATTTTTGAATATCACTGATCTTCAAAAGACCACCCTCTGGCATTAAATTCACTCAAAATGGTAGATGAAGCCCCACTAATTTCAAATACAAATTCAACACTTGGCGTCAAATGTGAGCTTCATGCAAATAATCAATGGATTCGATCATAACAACGCATATGCCCTAATCTGTCGTATTGACCTATTTAAAAGTAAAATTCAAAGGCTTATTTGCACTTACCTTGCAATTAATCGAGAATTACAGAGCTCCAAAAGTCAAACCCTCTTCGGTCCCCTGCTAGCAGATCGAGATCCTCAACGTCACAGAACGGAACAGTTGACCTCACACATTTGCATCTTTCCTGTTATCAGTCATACAATCCAAAGGAAAGTGATATCATGTAAGTAATTTAAAACCCTCTCTGTTGTTGTTTTTTGCAATTACCAGGTAAAAATAATTCTTTACTAAGGTAAATCCACATGTGATGCATGAGAAGAGTTAAAATGAATGAGTAATAGCTAGGGGATGCATGATATTGTTGAATGCTTGTACAAGTACCATAGGGTAAGATATATACTATGTCCATTGCAGGATCTAATGGCAGATGTCAGAAGGAACAGATCCGAAGCTGAGTTTTTGAAGCCCATGTTCGTACAACCCGAAGGAGTGCAGTTCAGATATGGTGTCATTGGTGATACACATCAAGGGAGCATGGACTTAGATGTATGGTCGAGGAAATTGGACAATGACACTGATAACCCTATACTGGATAGGATATTTACCACAGGTATGTGGCACACAGCAAGATTCTAGTATGGATGCCATTGAGATGGTGGTAGAATGTGCTAGAAATTATAACCCTAGAACTAGAAGAGTAGAGAAACATGGCAGGGTATATGCCGACTTTTCAATCAAGGGCCTCACTGCCACATTCAACTTGCCAGTGGGAAACAAGATAGTCAGTGTAGACCTCAATAAACTAGAAAAGGAATGTAACAACAACAAGAAAGAGGCTAGGAAAAGAATGTATTAGTGGAGGGAAAAGAATAGTACTTACACAGCCTTAGCCAAGTTGCCAGTGTACCTATACAAGTTTGATTTTGATGATGAATATCAGTATATAATTGCCCTGTTGAGCAGGATGACCGGCAGACCTCATGCTGGTAACTTTGAAAACTAGATGTTTGGAATTATCCAGATGGTATTGTACTCAGATAAAAAAACCTCTCTGGGCCAAAATCATCAGTGATTGTCTAGATGAGGGGATGAGGAAGCTAGGTGGTCAAGCATGCATATTCTACATGACCTCCTATGTTGTGTATTCTTGTGCTTTCTGAGGAACTTTTGATGCCCTATAAATAGTAGGCAAGCTTGGGAGTAGCATAGATGATGTGAATATTTGGGATCATTATCCCCAATTGCAGAAAAAGGCTTACCTCTAGGATTACAAGCTGATAAATTATTCATTTTCGATGCATCTAGTCAGAACAATGGAGGAGGATCAAACCAAGAGGTTGAGCATGGAAGATCAGGAGGTTATTTACAAGTATGGAGCTTGGTTCATCCAATTCTCCACCTTTTCATATATAAGGATTAAGGGATTTGAGGGACATCACCTCATGTTGCCCAGATACCCTACTGATAGGGTTATTTTAATGGAGTTTGTTAGACAAATATCTACTTCTGTTGAAGCCCACATGGAGAAGAAGAAGATCCCTCCTGTACTATTCCCAGTTTACATAGGCTGGTATTTATGTCCAAATACACAAAGCATCAAGGATGCTATTGGGGGATTGAATCTCATGTACTTGTAACCATTCCCCATAAATAGGTCATATGACCCTTATGGCAGGATGCAGAAGCTGTTAGGAAAACAGATACATCAAAAGCATCTAGAAGACTTCTGGACAGATTGTGATGATGATGCAGAAGTTAGAAGAAGAAAATATCAAAGGCTCACCCTAAACCAAATTAGGACCTTTGATTGCATCCCAGTGCCAGCACAACTACATCATAATGATGGAAAGATAATGTCTAATGAGTATGCGGACAAGAAGATGTATAATGACACCACTTCAGCCCCTAATCTGACACAATCAGAGGATACTTCCTTGGACCAAATGATGCAAGGCATCATTCAACTGACCCAAAGTTGGGTAAATGCAGAAATTTCCAAATTGAAGAAGAAGGGCATGGCCCTCATAGTTGATAATAAGAAAAAGAGATAGGAATTGTCAAATGAGGAGTATGATGATTTTCTCATTGAGAAGAGAAAATCCAATGGAGAGAGATTACCTGCTGAAGAACAAAAGATGCCATCCAAGGGTAAGAAGGTAGAGCATGAACAAAAAGGGGTGATTATCAAAAGGCTTCCATCAAAAGGCGATGGGGCATCTACATCAGCCCATGCATCCACATCACAGCCACCTCCTGAAAAACAAAAGACTAAAAGGACAATGAGGCATGTTATTGAAGATACATAAAGGTAGAAATATGATGAGCCTCTACAAGAGGAGTTGGAAGAAGGTAATCCCTCAGAGTGAGAGCAATTAAATAAAGAGCTTAGGGATGATGACCTCTTAATAACAAGAAAGAAAAGAAAGAAGGTGTTGTAGACACCACCACCCAAGAAGCAAAAGATAGCCATGAGGGGAGATATTAGCACTAATCCCATCATGTTAATGGGAAGGGGTGATATGGCCTTCAAGAGAGAGCTATAGCATGAAGTCCCCATTCCTGAAATAATTCAGTTTAAAACTGAGAAGGCTAAGGAACAGACAAGAGAAGTACATATGGCTAGTAAGGAGCCCCCTTTCCCTCTGGATGATATTGTGGAGTTATCAGATGATGAGGTAGTTCAAGATGTGGCTGTTTAGAACATGGAAACCTTCGTTGCCAATACCAAGATGACCCCTCACAGGACCCCAATGGCCCAAATGGTAATCAACCAGGCAGGAGATGAAAAGGGTGAAACAAAGCAGGATAGTCCTAAGAGAGTAGCCCAACAAATAGGGTTGGATAATTTGGTTGAATAGGTTACTAGTCATATAGCAGTAGACCTAACCTATAGGGGCGATATTAGCCCAAATAAAGACAATGATCCACCTCTAGAGCTTGAGAAGGCTGGAGATACAAAGCATATAGAGAAGGGTGATATGACACCTGATCAGGCCAAGGATCAAAATAAGACACCCACAGGACAAAAACAATCAGAAGCACAACTTTAGAGTGGGGGTGATCAAGACATGCCAGACAAGGGTACTTAGCAAGACCAAAGTGGTCCATCACCAACTCTTAAAAGGGGTGATCAAGGCAGTATTCCAGCATCAGAGAAGAAATCAGTTGAGAAAGAGGCTAACCTTGAGGAAACTGATGCATCTAAAGATAAGGGCCAAAGTTTGTCACAAGGTATAGGTATAGAGAAAGAGATAGAACGTGTGACAAAGGGTGATCAAGGTGATCCTCAAGGTCACAATACATAGACTGGCCAAGAGAACATAGTGCCACAAGATGAGCAAAAGGAGAAAGCTCAAGGAATTCCAGAGGAGAGCTTACAAAAGGAGGCCCAAGACCAAAATGTAAATACTTCACAAGAGCCTTCTCCACAAAAGGAAATTCCTCAACAGGAGGAACCCTAGCAAGATTCCCCTCATGAAAAGGTGCATGATGAAGAAATTAGGAAAGAGCCATCACCACCAAGGATAGAATCCAACACTGGAGAATAGGACACCCAAAATATAGGGGGTGATCATCAGGAACCTAAGGGTGATGTACCTCATTGGTTGCAATGAGAGATACATCTACAATAGGTTGAGGAGGTACATGATTTTGATGTATCTACATTATTTGTTGGGAGCATGATGAAGCCCGTAAGAAAGGCCAGGTTAACTTTGGCAATAAAAAGGGATCCTACTACAGGTAGGAGAACTGCATAAGTGGCCCTGCCTACAGTAGAAAAGGAGAAAGGTAAAATAGGCCTTGAAAATTTTTAGATCACTGATATTGATCTAGGTTTTGCAAATGAGGACCAAGAAGGTTAGGAAGGAAAGGACATCATTGACTCTCTAACACAAAGGGTGAAGAGAGAGAAGGAGAAGAATAAAAGACATAAAGAGCACATTGCTCAACTACATTCTTTTATTAAAGGGTTGATTAACCTTGATCATGCACCTGCTGATGCTGCTACTCCACTATCCATTATATCACAAGAGGAAGTTACTAGATTGGACCTGATAAGGCATAAAGCCCAAGTAATGGAGAAGCGGATGATGTCATCCATTTTTGAAGCAGATGTAGTGAAAACCTCTTTGGAGAGGTCAAATTCTTTGAGTACCTTGAAGAGAAAGGTAGACAAGTTACAAAATGAAGCAGGCAGGAGGTCATTTAAGCTGGAGAAGCATCTAGATGCTCTAGGTGAGATGAAGAGGATTGATACACAGATATTGATAAGTAATAATATATTAGATAATAACACCTCCCAGCTGCTGAGTATCTGGTATGAAGATACAAGTTTTGAATGTGATGTATTGAAGATATGCAGCGAAAAGCTCAGGGATATAAGTGTCAAACCACATAACCTGATGGCACATGAGGAAGAAACCCTTGAGGCATTGGAAGGGAAGGTAGAAGGGAAGATTGAAAACCAAGATGTTGATTTCACTGTCAAGGCCTTCCATGATAATTTCAAGCAAGTTGCAGAGGACCCCCTGAACCACCTGACAGAAGAAGTGATGGACAAGGTCATGAGAATAAAGGTCAGGGTAGAGACTTATAATGAGACCTTGAATAGTAGGAAAAGTAAAATGGATGCCCTTCAGGCTAAGTTCCATTCCCATAAGCATGTAGTAGTAAAAGCCAAGGTCCAAGATGGAGGTGAGATTGACAGAGTAGTACAAGCATATGAGTCCATCAGGGCAGCAATAAAGATGCATATAGGAGATAATCTACATCAAAGTGATAGTGACAATGAAGATGAAGATGATGTAGAGAGTGAAGAGGAAGAAGACAATGAAGAAGAAGAAGAAGATACAGAGTAAGTATAGATGCGTCATAATGTAAATATATGCATAGATTACTTGTAAGCAGTAAGTTTTGCTAGATAGTTGCCAACTGGCAACTGGTGCCATGGGGAAAATGTTGACTAAGTCAATGAAGAAATGTTGACCATTGATTTGAATAGATGAATCCTGACCATTGGTTATTTGTAACCGCCTCCTCTCTTTATTCTATAAAAGGGGATGGAGTGCACCCTTTTAGATTATTAGAAACTTAATTGAAATTTGACTGCTGAAGAATTCAGGGCTAATTTCAAGGCCGTTGCGAATGTACTTGTTTTTGCATACTTAATGAAAGAGAAGTTGTTTGATTACAAATCATTGTAAATCTTGAGTAATCACTGAGTGAAATCTGGATATATGCATTGATTAGCTGCGTCCCTTGGAGTGTTTATCAGTCTGCATGTATTGTTTTCATTCTTTGTTCCTTTGAAGTTAGCATCAACCATACCTAGCTGTGGAACAACCTGGTGAATTATGGTTTGATTTCTTCTCTTCACGACTGTATCTTGAATGTATGTGACTCAATAGCTAAAGGTTCATTAAAACTAGAAGTATTTCTTTGAATTTCTTTGAATTTCATTACAAATCATCTCCACAATTGCAAATAACATACAATCTTAAGCAAATAAACATGAAATATGCCTATAACCCATAAATAATTGAAAATACAAAGCATATTTTGAGTGAAGGCATGTTAAATTGATAAAAATCATGCAAATACAAATGTATATCTATGATAGACATATGAATATCTACTTGTAGGCACATCATTTGAGTAAATATAAAGTGTAGAAGTATATACAGGTCCAAGAAAGTGGATGCTTAGAAGAATTGATCAAACTTAGAAATATAATCATAATTTGTGAAGTGAACTTACAGTAAGCAGGTACACAACCGATCATTCAAACAAGTGTAAGACCCCTTGAAATAGAAAACAACATTTCACATAAACCTCTAAGTAACGTCAGAAGATCATGACCTGGTCAACTGAGACTTGGAGTCATCAATTTATTCTAAGTTGATCATACTTTACAAGATAATAAAGGTTTGTTGTGCAAATTTTTATGAGTGTTGTTATGACTAACAATCATCATCAACAATACGGGCAAACCATTTTGGAAAATGAGGGTCCTAATTTTTTTAATAACCTCAGGTGTCTGATGTAGGAGCATCCCTAAGTGCAAAGGCAATCTTGCTCCTACATCCCTAGGCACAGAGGCAATCTTACATCAACCAAAAAGGTATTTTCTTTTAGTTTGTTTTTTTTTCTTTCTAGCTTTTAGTTATCAATCAGTCATGGTAAAATTTGTTGCATTTCACTGTAAGTTATTGTTAGAACACACAAATCTACTGAGGGGGGGGTGAATCAGTATATGCCACTTTTTAAAACAATTCTACTACACTGACATTGTCATGCCCGCATTTCCCATGCGGTCACGACACACAACACACATGTCATGTCCACATTTGTCATGTGGTCATGACACGAAATATAAAAAAAAATTCCACGCATCCCTAGAAACCCCCTCGCACACATCAGCGTGCTCGGCGACATACGCACAAAGGTGCACACTAGGTCAATCAATCGGCAGGGTATGTGAACTCCATTCGCAACCCCTACGAGATGTAAGCCTACTAGGGGGTCGCGTCGCCGTTAGGGTTAGAATCAGAATCGATATCAACCCTAAGTTTCCTAGGTGAAGTGGCGAGATTTTGACATGTGTCAAAATCCAAACCTTAACACTAAGCAAAAATAGATTAAAATATGATTGCATTAAAAACGTAATTGCAAGGCAAAAATTAAAGGTTAACTAAAGGCATAAATAAATCAATTAAATTACTCGATCAAATTTTTAGAAAAATTTGGGAGCATAACGCCTTATTAGTGTTTAAAATAATAATTTTTTAAAAAAGGTTTCCCATCAACATTTATGAGGAAAAATTAAATCAAAGGTTAAATTAAAATCAATAAATAAACGTTATAAAATTTACTCGAAAATTAAATAATTCAATAATTAATTAGCCCCACTTTATTAAGGGCCAAACTAAGAAATTTATTAAAGTCCTCAAAATAAAGTAATATTTATCCCACCAAAAACCACAATTTCAAAATGATCTTGTAGTTACTAAAAGAAATAAACTTTACATTATTAAAGTCAATTAACTAAGGTAAGGGATAAAATTAATCCATCCCACTAAACTCAAAACTTATACCAAAATTTAAGCCCATCTACTAATATATCCCATGGCCAAGAGATTAATTACAAGTCAAGTCTAAAAGAAATGAAAGGGGAAGATAAATTCACTTGCAACTATTTTCCCCTAATTTAAAATTTCATTCTCCCTCAACCCTAATAAAAAGAATATTAAATTTCTCAAAAATCCCTAACCCTAAAAGTTTATCTATCCTCTCTTCTCATTTTCAATTTATTTTCTCCTCTTCTCTTCTTCCTCTTCATCATTTTCTCATTTGTTCTCATTTGTTATTTTGTTGCAGGTGCAAGGCTATGGTAGCCATGGAAATGGAGGTATACACGGAGGTATACCTATTATTTATTTTGTTAAGGAGTTCATTTTTATATATAAATATTTTATTGAGTAAAACAAGTAGATCTAGGTTTTTTTTTTGAAAATGAGTATAACTCAAGATCTGGGTATATACATTTTTTTTAAAATACTAAGTATTTACGTGTGTGTATATATATAGATAAACGCATATAACAAATGTTATTCACAGCGATGATAATGGAAAATTGCAGCGTCAATCTGCAGTAAGCGGTAGGCTGCATTCTTCACAAGAAGGAGAGCGTTCCGTTTCAAAAGAAATGGGAGTGTGGGGAGGGGGTCGAACCCCCACCCACACCCCACTATGGTGGAGTGTGGGTGGGGGTTTGACCCCCTCCCCACACTCCAAGCACAAAAGAAACAAGGGGAGGCTGCAGTGGCAGTGGCTTGGCCACCATCCACTGCAGTCTCTCCTCCTTATAACATATGCACAGTCAAAAGAAAAATGCCCTAACTTTATTTCGATGCTTTGTTGAGGTCTTTCAACAGTCTGTTCATTATATATGATATTCGATTATTTTTAATGTTATTTCATTCAGTAATATATATATATATATATATATATATATATATATATATAAGTAAAAAAAATAGAAAGAATAAAACATGCAATAACATAATAAATAATATATATACTCCCATACAAAATTCAACTAATATAAAATATATAGGTTTATGTATATATTTATATATGTATACACCAGTTTGTATATATATATATATATATATATATATATATATATATATATATATATATATATATTTCATACAAAAATACAAGTCTAATAGAATATTAGGAAACTAATTTTGGCAGTAAAAATAAAACAGGGCATATATATATATATATATATAAAACAACAATTAACATGAAAGATATATATTTCTTTTTTTTGAACAACAAGTAATATAAGCACATATCTATTTTATTTTATTTATTTTCCTTAAACTACAACTTTCATTATAACCCATACATCATATTTTTAACAAATAACTAGATGTGCTTTCATTTCCATTTCATAGAAATATTACAACAACAAGTTAAATAACTAACACATTTTTCCTTTTTGAGCAAAATACCAACTAAAACAATAAGCTAACCTTTTGCCATTAACAAGAACACAAAGGGTAGTTATAACATACAACAAAGGTGAGGAGAAAACCACCCTTATAACAAAAAAAGTTACAATACAATGGCCTGCTAGCCTTGGCTCCATGATAGCCAAAAATAACACAAACATAACATGAGAAAACTTTCTTCATTCAAGCTCCACTAACTTCAAATAAACCTGCAAAAATAAGACAACAAGGACGGGAAACAAGCCATGAAGTACCACTCTCCTCCCTACCATAGACTCACTCATGAGTCACCCCCAAGCTTGGAGGTCATCCACACACAATGATCCTTCACTCCACAACACAACAAAACACAAAGACAAACGCACATGAAGAACACCCATAGTTAACACAAAAAAAACTCATAGAGATGAGTTTAAAGGGGTAGGGGAGTGGACATCACTCAACTCAAGAGTGCCACTCCAACTATCTCAAAACTCAACTCTAACGAGGTCTCAAGCCAACACATTTATACCAAATCACATATATTTCACCATGGCTCTCAAGCCTTTCAAAAATGCTCATATTCACAAGTTGCCCTCAAGGCCAAAATACCAAACTAGGAGGTGACCTCGAGGAGGTTCACTCCTCTCCCACCCCACACATGTTGAGTATTTTCTCCAAATGGAGAGGCTCTTACATACACCCATAAAATCCCCATAACAACAAAATGCAAAATACCCACACACAAAACCAACACACAAGAAATGTAAAATACATAAGGAAAGGCATCAGCCTTGAATCCTACCTTAAATAGCCCAACAAGGAAGATAGTTGAAGAAGAGCCTTTCCAACTCCACCTCTAAGTCCTTCCTCCAAAGTACCTCCAAAATTTCCTCTAACTCTCTCCCAAATTTCAAATAAAATAGAAAAAGTAAAAATCAAATCAACAACCCTCTCCCTCTCTTCAAGAGGGATTAAAATAGGCTCTCTTCATGAGCCTTAAGGAATGAGAAGGTGACAGCTTCATGGAATGTGGTGATGACACATGTCACCCTCTCATTCCACCAAGTCTTGCCCCCTCCACTTGTGCTCTCTCACACATGTGGGAGAGAAAGGTGGAGCCAAAGAAGGATGTGGGTACCACAAGTGCCCCAATCCTATCCTCCCATGAAAGCCCACAAAACCCCAAGGTACCCTCACCAATGTGAGAGAGCCTTGGAGTTGAGTCCTCCACAATTAGGGGTCTTGAAGACTTCGCAAGCCTTGGAAAGAGGTGTGGATAAGGTTGAGTGTTTGACCCAACATTCCACTCCTCTCCACACTTCCATTTTCGTCACTTTACTTCAGGGTGAAGTTTAAGTGACCAAATGGGAGTTATCCTAGGGTTAGACAAGCTCAAATGGTTCCTAGACCCTAGGGGTACAACCCAAGGTCATTTTTAACCCATTTTGAGCACCTTAGGGTGAGTAAAATCACATGAAAAGGGGTCACAAAAATAAAAACTCAAAAATGAAATCAATTAAACATTACACCTTTACAACACCAATATACAATCAATTGAAAAAGGGTGGACCTAGCCCAAAAGACACCATACACAACATTATGAAAATTCATCAAGCATAACACAGTTGATCTTGGTTCCTCTTGGAACTAGATCGACTTAACACATAAATTCACAAAATATGTGGGATAATCTCTGATTATCCGTGGCTTGGTTAGAACACCTACACACTTAAACAAATAATTAATCCAATCATGTATATCATAGCCGAAGCAAGGAAAAACATATACTCACACCATCGCATAATCAAATAAAACATCATAAAAATCACATCCTAATTAGATTCATAATTTGCATTTTTATAATCCATTTCAAGATAAAATCGCATGATAAATCCATAGCATAATCTCACAACTAGTATCTCAAATAAAATCATAATGCATATCACATGTCAAATCATCATCAGTGAATAAAAAGCAGGAACTAGTCTCATCAAACATGCTAAACATAATTAACCAAAATAAAAGCATCTAGTCTAATAATTCTACATATCGAGATCAACAGTCCCCAAAGTCTAAAATGTGTCTCCAATAGTACTATGAAACAATCAAAATAAGGGAGTGAAATAGTAGGCCTCACAGACATGAATTCTATTGCATTAAATAGAAATTGAAAGAACTATGCAAGCATAAGCAAATTCACACATCCACACAAAAGTCCATAATGTTCACCAGATTTACATGGAAACCCAAGAAGGGAAAAACCACTATGAGCAAGTTGCTTAGATTTACTATCCAAATCTATCCTCACAAAAATGAAATAGTGAATTACAATATTTTGTAGGCTTCAATCCACAAGACTTTCAACTTGAGAAGGACTACAATCCTTTTACAAATTTGTAGGCTCCAACCTACAAAAGACTTCAATCTCAAAACAAACTAACCAATAACCCAGCACAGGAGCAACAACTCCCTAATGAACAGTTTTATGGACAACAACCCAAAGGAAGCAGTAAATCCCTAAAGTGCTACAACACTTACAAATTGAGGCTTCAACCTCTCTATAGAATGAGCTTCAACCTAGCAAACTGAAACACAATCAATTCTCAATATTAACAAAACTTACCATGCAAACTCCAAACCATATTCAGTTCATGCCCTTCGCACACTTCAACTCCACTTATCTGCTCATGCATGATCACTTGATATTAACTTATACTTCACTTATCTAGTCACTTTGCATATGTTCAAATTTTTCACTTCAGATCTTGCATACACATATTCACACACACGAATACACCAAATGCACAAATTGATCTTTCTTTTATACCAAACTATATATTATCAAATCTCCAAGTTGGCTATATAGAATTAGAACAATCTCCAATGTCAGCCTCTGTTAATTCAAATTCCAACATGTTTTATCCAGAGGATCAGGCCCAAATCACATATACTTAGGTCGACCCAAAAATAGGTCAGGACCCAAAACTAAACAATCCACATGTTATAGCAACAACCCCTTACATATATTTAAACTCTTTGTTCTATGTCACTAAGTCAGCTTCACTCTGCATATTGAATCTTTGAATTCACTAGCCATTAACCATCTTCCTAGTCAACCTTGCTATGGATTAAAAAGTAACCTCATGCATTTTTATCTCCTAGTTTAGCTCCTAGGTCCCCTCATTTACATTATCCAAGTTTAATACTCATCCTAGAACAATTTCCCTCAAAACCCATGACAAATGGGACTTAGGGGCCTATTCTAAATGCTTAAACATGACCTAAATTGGGCTTGGGAGTTGGGTGCCCACGCCCAAGTCTGACATGATTTGTTGGGGTTAAAACAATTGCATGATGGCTTGGGCCTTCTCAAAAGGTTTCCCTCTGTTAGCCTATTCAATTTAAATTATGAAAGTTAGCGGGAAAGTATATATAAGTGAATTTATGACTTCATTTTACACTAGATGGATAATGTGAACTTATGATATTGAGCTAAGAGATTTCAAGGCTTTCATTATGTTGCAGAGCATAATTGTGTTTTTATTGTGTTTGTTTATTGCAGATTTGGCTTCATCAATCCATCTCCTCATGATTTGAAGGATCTTCATCTCTGTGAGGGCTTCACCTCTAAGGTGACATCTATTTGTGTTTCAATCAATCTATTTCATCATTGGATTTGGCCTCTTCCCTCCTTGGTCACGCACTCTATCTAACAATGGTGTTGGAATAATTGAATGTCATTCTGGGGCTTGACTAAGGCAAGATTCTAAACACCACAACCCCCAAACCCCTCTCTTTGTGATTGTAGCCTGTTATAGGTGCAAGATTTAGAAAAGTACAAGTACATAGAAGCAATTCAAAGGATAAAGATTGAGGATCTGGAAGAAAGTTACTGATATTCACACCTACTGGACTAGGACACCCGCCCAATCATCCTCCCAATAGGATTCATCCTAAAATCAGGATCAGGATATCATCCGACACATCTCACTACTCTGGATTTGCATAAATATTGCCCTATTAGACTTGGGTGCCTGCCACATAGTTTGCAAAGTTTTCAATTATAGAAATCCAACTTCTGGTATGTTTCTGATCCTTCCTGAGTGCCTTCCTATCTATTTTTCTATAACATTATTTTTGTTCGTACATGATTTCATTATAATTAGGGTTTGAGGCTTATTCGATCTAGGGTTTGACAAATATCTCCATCTAATCTAACTTTCCCTATCATTCCTAAGTACACAAACCTATAGCTGAGTCCTCATTCATCTATAGTGACTTGGCTCAATTTTTTTCCTCGAATGTTATTGTGAAAGGAGGGTTTGATTTGACAGACTTTGACATTATCCACCATCTTCCCGCTTTTCACATCTAACATTTTGGTGAACCCCTATTTTTACTGAACTTGCATCTTGTTGAGTGTTTTAATCAGTCCTTGCATTCATTCATATCATATTTATCATCTTGAATTGGAAAATTTTGCATAAATTTGAAAAAAAAAATTGAAAAATGAGCATTCTAGGCTTGCATTAAGACATAGTTTGGCATATTTTGAGTTACATATCATAAAAAGATTTAATTTTCTGATATTTGCATCAGATCTGATCCTTATTACAGTAATTCATCATTATTTCATATCAAATCTTGCATTTAAAAGCTTCATTTGCTAGGGTTTTTGCTTAAAAAGTTGCATTTTTCATATAAGCTAGTCTTTGCAAAAACTAGGGTTTGTAGTCAAATTTTCATTTTCAGATTTTGCTACTCCTTTTCAACATTCATTAAAATTTGATTTTGAAGTGTAGTGTTGGATCATATTGCATGATTTTTCATCCTAGCTTTGAAACTTTCACCTTTTGCAATTACACATTGTGTACTTCAACATCAAGAGTTTTATACACTTTCTTCAAACTTGTTTAAACAAACTTTTAAAATCAACCATCTGTCCTTGTTGTGTAGCATTATTTTCATCATACTTGGTTTTTGGTGAAATTATTGTGTTTTTCTCTGTAATAACCCGATTTCCTCAAATAAGTACTTTGGTGTGAAACAATCTCACATACATGGCTTCTCATCACAAAAATAATGCTATGGTCCCTCCTAGAGTATATAAGAAGAGGAAGACTCCTTAACCTGCATTCACTTTTACACCACATGATAGAACAATTAGATGCATTGAAGGACCTCTTTAAATCATTGTACAAATCATAGGAAATCCTACAAGAGGAGCCCTTATTGATCCTAACTGTATAATTAATGTGGCTACTAAAGAGTTCCTCTATTCACATAATTTGATGAAAGAATCTTATGAACTCACAGACATGATGATTAAAACACATACTAGATCTTTCCTCCTAGATATAGGTAAGATTACTTTATTGATCAAAGTATTCAATAAAACAATCATTCGACATCATTCCTACATCTGATCTCTTTTGTATAAAATTAGGCCATCCATTGCTCAACGCCATGAAAGTTGTCCCTTCCATAATACATAAATGCCTAAAATTTCCTTACCGCAGGAGCATGCATACTATCCACAATAGTAGATGGTAACCTATGGTTACTTGGAAAAACTTCAATCTCGATTACTTTTGGCCATGAGCTACTGAACCTCCTAAACCATGACAAGATCAAACATTCTTGGGATACCAATGATATAAAGAAAAGTTGATAACAAAGTTGGATGGATCTCCTATAGAACAAATCATAATTAAAGAGCAACATGAATTGAAAGAAACCCCTAGACCAAGAGGCAAGGGAATTTTTGCCGAGGTGCCTCCTCTGTCATCCTTACAAGGATCGGGAGATACTCGTAAAACATTTCATCACAAATGGTTAATTCATCTCCGGATTCCTCCTTTGAGATGTCAAAGACTATGGAAAATCATGAGAATACTTTTGTAAACATCACCAATAAAACAATAAGGAATAGGCAAGAAAGAGAAAGAAGAAAGAGAAGACAAGCCTTAGCTTAAAAAGTAACACCTCAATAAGAGAACATTCCACCACCTAAAATTGAATCAAACAAGGAAGACCTTAAGGTTGAAGAGATTAAAGACAATGATAAAGGTTGAGCAATTGTACATTATGTGCCTATTTCCTCTTGCATTCGAGATTGAAAGGAAGATGATTTTTTCGACGACAACTACTAGTTTAGTTGTGTAAATAGGTAAGTATTTATAACCCTTTTTAGCCACCCTTGTCATAACATTACTTTGCTCGCTTACATGGCCTCCTCTTATGTGTTGTATTCCCTTGTGTTGTGTTAGGTGTTGTTTAGGTCTCATAGGATGACTCTTGATACTCTTGTAAGGTCAAGGATATTGGAAGACCACCTCTGTTGTGACCATTCTTCTATTTATCTCTACATTCTTATATTCTTCTCTCCTCTATTTTATTATTGTGTGTCGTACCTTGGGGGCATAGCATTGCGGAAGTTATCTTGAGGGCATCCTCCTACGTGGTGTTCCTAAGGCACTTGGTTCTCCTCTCTCATTTTTATTGTTTACATTCTTCAATGATTCTACCTAGTCGGTAGATGACGAAAACAAACAAATACTGATAAGGACCATGTGCCCCTTCAGCAAGCAAGCAAAAATGGACCCATCCTAGATATATGAAGATGGGGTTGATATATATATCTTATGCTTGACTAGTAGAATTACTCCATGTGTTGTATCATTTTATGCTATCTCTTGTAACAAACATTTTGGTGCAGGAGCACCTACCTGACAGCTGGTCTTGATAAGGCAGTTAGTTGTTTTAGGTCTTGTTTATGTTTCCAAGAAGGTCTGTTAGACCAAATGCATGTAATAAGGTCACGCTGATCATTATAAGATCATGCTGACCAGGCTTTTGCTATTTTTAGTTAAGTTTGTTAGCACAGCTGTCATGATGTATGATCGCTTGGATCTCCCAGCCGCCTGGAGAGTTCCCAGCCACTTGGAGTCGGGTCAGTAGTACTCGAAGGCAAATCTATTTAAGCATGAGGATCGGATGGTATTGCATATCATCGACCAGACTTTGCGAGAGTGAGGCAGAGCGAGAGAAACTGATCATTGTATTTACATCTTTTGAAATCGAATAAAGAGATCCTGTTATTGTTCATCCTCTGTTGAATTCCATTTCTTGATCGATTTGCTGGTTTGGTGGCTGTATGGATTTGCTGATCCATTCCACCGGTTGATCCATCTGATCGGTGGAATGGCGATGTACAGTAGGTTAGGTTGTAGTTTGTTTTCTGTTTGCATGCAGGTGTGCAGGATCGCGGTCGAGAGATGTTGAAGACCCTAGCATGGGTATGTGCTAGGTCGAGCTGATAAGATAGAGTGTGGAAGATCACCCTGAGAGTGGATTGGGTCATCCCTGGAGGATCAGCGAAGTGAAATTTTACTAAGGCTGAAAGTTTGTTAAAACGGCATCATCAGGATATTTCTGCAAATATCCTGCTGTCAGTTCGGACATCGTCATCCGGATAAGTGGAGGAGAGCATGATGCTTTCGATTGTATGAAGTGCAAGTGCGTCGGGGTGATCATCATCAGGAGGGCCGAGGAGGAGCGTATCGGCATCAGGTTGAAGATCGGGTTGATCAAGTTGATCGCGGGCCGAAAAAAAACTAAGTTTGGCCAACAGCAGGATATGACGTCATCATCATCATGATATACGTCATCAGGACATTTCGGAGCGGCAGGATATTGAGAAGTTACGGGTGACGTCATCGTCATCAGGATCTACGTCATCAGGATATCGGGTGACGCAAGCATCGAGGAAAGGTGCGAGAAGTTAAGGTTTTGTCATCATCAGGATAAATGGAAGGAACCAGATGTTCTTTATCCTGTTGAATATCATGATGTTGAATATCATGATGCTGAAGGAAGAGAAGACGGAAGTTGTCGCTGAAGTGAACAGTGGACGTCAGGAGGATGTTCGCGCTGGTCGAACATGATGATGCTGCCAAACATGATGATGCTGTCGATAATCGAGTAAGGTGATGCTGCTGACAGGCGAAAGTGCGAAGGCTTGTCTGCAGGAGGATATCGGTCGGCAGGTGAAATATGATGATGATGCTGACAGTGAAGTCAAATATGATGATGATGAGGATGAATATGATGATGATGATGGTCTGCAGACATCCATGCTGTATGCGAAGGTTATAGTGTGGATGCCTCTGCACCATAGTGGTATCAGAGCTCAGCCAAACATCTGGGTTGTTGTGTGTTGATTCTGTCACCGAAAGGGCAGAGGTAGAGTTGAATTGTGTGTTGTGTGTTGATTGAGAGGTTGACAAAATGCCTCCAAAAGGTAGTGGTACTGCAAGGGAATTGCAGGAAATGAAGGAGAAACATGCTAGAGAGATGAGGAAGATGAAGGAGCTTGCTGAAGCACTTCAAGCCAGGCTTACAGCCCTAGAAAAGAACAAAAAGAGGGAAGTGGAAGACAGTGAGTCTGAAGAAGATGAAGATACTGTTGAAGAGTATGAAGAGGTAGCTGAAGATCTGGATGCTGAAGACCAGAAATTTGTAAAACTGTTAAAGGCAGTGCAGAGTGATAAACCTAAGGTAAAGGTTGATGTTTCCAAGTATACTGGAAGCTTGAATGAAGATGAGTTGTTGGATTGGATTGCTGCACTTGATAATCACTTTGAATGTGAAGATGTTGCTGAGGATCAGAAGGTAAAGATTGCAAAGACCAAGTTAGGAGGTCATGCTTTGGTATGGTGGGATTATGTACAATCTGAGAGAAGGAAACAAGGGAAGACAAAGATTACTTCATGGGATAAGATGGTAGCAAGGATAAAAGGTAAATTCTTGCCAAGGGATTATGAAATCTAGATGTTTAAGAAACTGCAATTTTTAAAGTAGAAGGAAAGGGATGTGAAGACATATACTGAGGAGTTTTATAAGTTAAGTATGAGATCTGGTCATCATGAGAATGAGGTAGAAAAGGTGGCTAGGTACTTGGCTGGTTTGAGATTTAACATACAGGATGAGTTAGTTTTAGCTAACCCTAAGAATGTGGAGGATTGTTATCAAATGGCAATCAGGATTGAAGAAAAGATGAATAGAGGACATGATAAGTCCATGAGAGGAAGAGGAAACCATAGGGGAAGAGGAGCAGCCCCTACACAAAAGCAAACCAATGAGGGTCAAGAAGACACTGGTAAAGGACAGGGACAGTCTGATTTCAGGGGTGGATGGAAAGGTAATAGAGGAAGATTTGGAGGTGGTAGAGGTTCTACTACATTTTCAGGAAAATGTTACACCTGTGGAGAGTTTGGTCATCCATCTTTCAAATGTCCAGAAAACAAAGGTTCATCATCCAGAAATGATAGAACTAATGACAAGAGAGTACAACTTGTGCAAGAAGAGAAAGTAGAAGAAAGTGCGCAGAGTTCAAACAGAGATCCTGATAATTATGGATATCCAGAGAGTGGAGAATCATTGATGTTAAGGAGAATTAGTTTGCAGGCATCAAAGGATATGATGCAAAGAAGAGCTCTTTTCAAGACTATATGCAAGAGTAAAGGTAAAGTATGCAAGGTTGTCATTGATACTGGTTCAACAGACAACATGGTATCTCAGGAAATGGTGGATAAACTGCATTTGGAAAGGATTCCACATCCACACCCTTACAAGGCATCTTGGGTGAGTGATAGTCAATCACTTTTTGTCTCTGAACAGGCATATGTGGATTTTCAGATTGGAGCATATCAGGATAGAATTTTGTGTGACATATTGCCCATGGAATGTTGTCACCTATTGTTGGGTAGACCATGGCAATTTGACAGAAGAGTACTGTATGATGGGTATGCTAATACCTACACCATCAAGAAAGATGGGAAGATTATTAAGTTGATGCCATTACAGGCAAATGTTGCAGTACAGAAGGCAGCCCAAATCATATTAATGGGCAAGAAGGAGTTTGTGCAGGTGCCTAGAGGAGCAGGCATAAAGGCAGATAAGGATACTGTAGGGAAAGGAGTTGATAAAGACAACAAGCTGAAGAAAGTTTCAGTTGTGACTGACCGAGGTCAGCAGCAGGTGCAGAAACAGGTTTGCAAACAGCAATCAGTTGAAAGGAATGACAAGGATGTTGTCATAGTTGGGACTATTGCTTGTCCTATAAAGGTTGACAGGAAGACAGGATTGAACATTTCAGAAGTTCAAGAGGCAGTTCAGATAGAGGTTCTGGTCAGACAACCTGGCAAACACAGGGTATGTGAGAGCAAGGCCTACATCAACAGGCATGAGGATTTACTTGCCAGAAAGCAAGTTACAGTTCAGAAGTCTTGGAGCAGCCAAGAGACAGCAGAGGACAAAGCTGGAACAGTTCAGCATATTGCTAAAGCAAAGTGTAAAGGTGGAGGACTTCCACATATTAAACTCATGGGACATGAGTTCTTTTCTGTTGGGGAGTATGGTGCAGGAGCACCTACCTGACAGCTGGTCTTGATAAGGCAGTTAGTTGTTTTAGGTCTTGTTTATGTTTCCAAGAAGGTCTGTTAGACCAAATGCATGTAATAAGGTCACGCTGATCATGATAAGATCATGCTGACCAGGCTTTTGCTATTTTTAGTTAAGTTTGTTAGCACAGCTGTCATGATGTATGATCGCTTGGATCTCCCAGCCGCCTGGAGAGTTCCCAGCCGCTTGGAGTCGGGTCAGTAGTACTCGAAGGCAAATCTATTTAAGCATGAGGATCGGATGGTATTGCATATCATCGACCGGACTTTGTGAGAGTGAGGCAGAGCGAGAGAAACTGATCATTGTATTTACATCTTTTGAAATCGAATAAAGAGATCCTGTTATTGTTCATCCTCTGTTGAATTCCATTTCTTGATCGATTTGCTGGTTTGGTGGCTGTATGGATTTACTGATCCATTCCACCGGTTGATCCGTCTGATCGGTGGAATGGCGATGTACAGTAGGTTAGGTTGTAGTTTGTTTTCTGTTTGCATGCAGGTGTACAGGATCGCGGTCGAGAGATGTTGAAGACCCTAGCATGGGTATGTGCTAGGTCGAGCTGATAAGATAGAGTGTGAAAGATCACCCTGAGAGTGGATCGGGTCGTCCCTGGAGGATCGGCGAAGTGAAATTTCGCTAAGGCTGAAAGTTTGTTAAAACGGCATCATCAGGATATTTCTGCAAATATCCTGCTGTCAGTTCGGACATCGTCATCCGGATAAGTGGAGGAGAGCATGATGCTTTCGATTGTATGAAGTGCAAGTGCGTCGGGGTGATCATCATCAGGAGGGCCAAGGAGGAGCGTATCGGCATCAGGTTGAAGATCGGGTTGATCAAGTTGATCGCGGGCCGAAAAAAAACTAAGTTTGGCCAACAACAGGATATGACGTCATCATCATCATGATATACGTCATCAGGACATTTCGGAGCGGCAGGATATTGAGAAGTTACGGGTGACGTCATCGTCATCAGGATCTACGTCATCAGGATATCGGGTGACGCAAGCATCGAGGAAAGGTGCAAGAAGTTAAGGTTTTGTCATCATCAGGATAAATGGAAGGAACCGGATGTTCTTTATCCTGTTGAATATCATGATGTTGAATATCATGATGCTGAAGGAAGAGAAGACGGAAGTTGTCGCTGAAGTGAACAGTGGACGTCAGGAGGATGTTCGCGCTGGTCGAACATGATGATGCTGCCGAACATGATGATGCTGTCGATAATCGAGTAAGGTGATGCTGCTGACAGGCGAAAGTGCGAAGGCTTGTCTGCAGGAGGATATCGGTCGGCAGGTGAAATATGATGATGATGCTGACAGTGAAGTCAAATATGATGATGATGAGGATGAATATGATGATGATGATGGTCTGCAGACATCCATGCTGTATGCGAAGGTTATAGTGTGGATGCCTTTGCACCACATTTTGCAATACTCTCAATCTACTCTGTGCACTTTGGATGGTTTTGTATCTCACCTTGTTGCTACACTTGATTTTGAGATATCTGCAGTACAACCCAATAGCTATACTCGATTCTAAACCCACGAGTGTAGCCTTGGTCTTTGATGTGATCTAATATATGATTTATGCATAGTTTTCATGATTTGATTTGGTTGTTATCTTAGAGTAAGGTTTTCTAACCAAATATTCTATCTTATTGATTATATCAGCAAATTATATCGATGTGTTTGTGGGAACATTTGACGATCATGGCACATGTCACCTTTGGGGGCATGGGCTTTGTGAAAGCTCTTGTTCCCTTGTGTGTTTTCACTCTACCTTAATGTGCTTGATACTGGTAAGCAGGATCAACCACCTTGGTGCAGGAGCACCTACCTGACAGCTGGCCTTCATAAGGCAGTTAGTAGTTTTAGGTCTTGTTTGTGTTTCCAAGAAGGTCTGTTAGACCAAATGCATGTAATAAGGTCATGCTGATCATGATAAGATCATGCTGACCAGGCTTTTGCTATTTTTAGTTAGTTTGTTAAGACAGTTGTCATGATGCGTATTCGGTGGGATCTCCCAGCCGCCTGGAGAGTTCCCAGCCGCTTGGAGTCGGGTCAGTAGTACTCGTAGGCAAATCTTTATAAGCATGAGATCGGTTGATTGTAGATCATGGATCGGCAGTTTAGTATTGCATTAAGCAGAGGAGGTTGAGTGTTCTATGTGAGGAACATCATATTGTATTGCATCTCTGAATCAATAAAGATCCTGTTTCATTTTCTGTTTGGTCTCCTTGGTGTAATCGATTTGCTGGTTTGAGAGGATTCATGGATGTACTGATCCATTCCACCGGTTGATCCGTCTGATCGGTGGAATGGTAATGTATAGTAGGTTAGGTAGTAGGTTGTTTTCTGTTTGCATGCAGGTGTGCAGGATCGCCGTCAAGAGACGTTGAGAAGCCTAGCATCCTCATGTGCTAGGTCAAACTGATAAGACAGAGTGTCGAAGATCACCCTGAGGTTGGATCGGGTCATCCCTGAAGGATCGGCGAAGTGAAATTTCGCTAAGTGAAGAAACTGGTCAAGACGGCATCATCAGGATATCTAGGTGAATATCCTGCAGTCGGGTTAGGCATCGTCATCCGGATAAGTGAAGATGAACATGATGCAGTTGAGCGCATGAAGTGCAAGTGCATCGGGGTGATCATCATCTGGAGGAGCCGAGGAGGAGTGCATCGGCATCAGGTAGAAGATCGGGTCATGAAACCGTTGGAGTTTTCATGTTGCGAGTGCATCAGGATGTTTTAGGTCGGCATAGACTAAGTGCATGTATCGGCATCAGGATCATCATATCGGAAGTGCCAAACATCCGCATATCGCGAGTAGATGCGGAAGAGAAAGTTCGAGTTTTTTTTGACTAAGTGTTGAAGAGGTCATCAGGATATTGGGTGACGTCATCGTCATCAGGATATGACGTCATCGTCATCAGGATATTGAGATATCCCCCCCTGTGCGAGTTTATCCTGCCGTTGTTAAGTGGTTAAGTATCGGCATCGGCAGAAAGTGTATTAGCGTCATCAGGAGGTTTCGAAGAGAACCGGATGAATTAGATCATGATGCTGTTGTTTGTGTCGTCGGTTAGCGGAGCATCGAAGGGAAGGTGCTAAAGGTGATCGTCATCAGGATATTTGGATCAACCAGATATTTGATATCCTGCTGACAAAGACAGTGTTGAAGGTCATGATGATGACGATAGTGTTTGGAGCCCGATGAACAGTGCAACCGGAGGATGTGTGCGCCCGTTGAACATCATGATGATGATGTTAGGCGGAAGGCGGAGGAGGTGAACAGTAGTCGGCAGGAGGACAATTGCGAGTGTCCGAAATATGATGATGCTGTTGGTTTTAGGAAACATGATGATGATGCTGACAGTATAAAGCGGAATATGATGATGATGGCGAAGATGATGATGATGAGGTTAGTCTGTAGACATTCATGCTATATGCGAAGGTTATAGTGTGGATGCCTCTGCATCATAGTGGTATCAGAGCTCAGCAAAAGGTCTGGGCTGTTGTGTGTTGATTCTGTCACCGAAAGGGCAGAGGTAGAGTTGAGTTGTGTGTTGTGTGTTGATTGAGAGGTTGACAAAATGCCTCCTAAAGGTAGTGGTACTGCAAGGGAACTGCAGGAGATGAAGGAGAAACATGCTAGAGAGATGAGGAAGATGAAGGAGCTTGCTGAAGCACTTCAAGCCAGGCTGACAGCCCTGGAAAAGAACAAAAAGAGGGAAGTGGAAGACAGTGAGTCTGAAGAAGAGGAAAATATTGTTGAAGAGTATGAAGAGGTAGCTGAAGATCTGGATGCTGAAGACCAGAGATTGGCAAAACTGTTAAAGGCAGTGCAGAGTGAAAAACCTAAGGTAAAGGTTGATGTTACCAAGTATACTGGAAGCTTGAATGAAGATGAGTTGTTAGATTGGATTGCTGCACTGGATAATCACTTTGAATGTGAAGATGTTGCTGAGGATCAGAAGGTAAAGATTGCAAAGACCAAGTTAGGAGGTCATGCTTTGGTATGGTGGGATTATGTACAATCCGAGAGAAGGAAACAAGGGAAGTCTAAGATCACTTCATGGGATAAGATGGTAGCAAGGATAAAGGGTAAATTCTTGCCAAGGGATTATGAAATCCAGATGTTTAAGAAGCTGCAATTTTTAAAGCAAAGAGACAGGGATGTGAAAGCATATACTGAGGAATTTTATCTGTTAAGTATGAGATCTGGTCATCATGAGAATGAGGTAGAAAAGGTGGCTAGGTACTTGGCTGGTTTGAGGTTTAACATACAGGATGAGTTAGTGTTAGCTAACCCTAAGAATGTGGAGGATTGTTATCAAATGGCAATCAGGATTGAAGAAAAGATGAATAGAGGACATGAGCAGTCCATGAGAGGAAGGGGATGATGGTGTCAGATTGTCATTGATGTCAAAAAGGTCTTGCAGGAGATGTGGTCTTGCAGGAGATGTGGTGTGCTAATTAGGTGTTGAACAAAGATGCTTGCATTATATATATTGATCTCAATCTCTGGGTGTCTTGGTCTTGATAAGTGATACATACTTATCTCCATGAAAGTTTGAACAAGAACATGAGTAAATCAGAGAATGGTATATACTTCACAGGTTTGATCTTGTATCATCAGGTGTACAAAGTTCAACTTTGAAGGTTCACAGGGCAGAAATGATAACATTTGTTGATAAGGGAATTCATTGATGTTGATATGGATATGCAAAGTTTTCGTATGTTGTTCATCTCTGACTGTTTCAGTTGACAAGACTCTTCTTACAATGGCATATGATAATTACTGGCATGGGACACATTTAGTGACAGTTAGATCTTCATTGTATCACATTTGAAGTATCACATTTGGTTTCCTAGCTGGTTTAAGATCTTAGTGATGGTTTAGCATTCAAGAGCCTTTTTTGATGAACCCTGATACTCTAGTTATCATATATAATGTCCTTGTTAATGAAATGTCTTTGAATCAAAATGTCCTCTTAGAGTTTTTTTTTTATCAAGGTTCATGTGTTTGAATGGTAGGAGAAAACTCAGATCTGTTTTGAGGTACTACAATGGCAAAGTAACAATGACTAAGTGGCAATGGTATTTATGAAGGTCCTATTTGTTGTTTAGGTATCTTTAAAAACACTCACATAATAGTCACTAATCAAATGCACTTTTTGTTTTAACAAGGAAGTGACTTGGAGCTGCAGGTTAATCTCTTAAACCTTACCTGCTAGAGGGTTCCTAACACACGTCAGTGACCGGCCCTTTCCCTTGGAGACCGATAGCTTTGGTAATGTGATGAGCGGGCTTTCAATTTAAATTCAAACTTACTATCACCGCCAAATGTGAAGTGGGCGGCATCAACGTATGTTAAAAGCCTCGGGCGGTTTCAAATGGCTCTCTTCACATGTTTTTGAATGCGAATTTCATTAAGTTTTTTTTGAGTTTAAAAACACTTGAAAATGCTTTGAAGGGCCCGTGATACATTCACAAAGGGAAGGTTTATTTTTTGAAGACTATTGAATAGGTGGAGCCCGATATGTAAGGAGAATTTAATTTTGAAAGTTTCTATTATGGATGCAAAGCCACCTTTTATGGCTTTAGTTTTTTTAGAAACTTTATTATAAGGAATTTTTAAGGAGTTTTCTTAATAAGGAGATTTCTAATTATGAGAAGAGATTTTTAATGATATATATATTTTTTGAAGATATTTTTTTGTGAAGGCAAAGTTTATTATGATGAAATTTTTTTGAAGAAGTTCTTTGCAGTGATAATGTGGATTTGATTCTTGGCAAGGATAGATTGATTTGTTGTGGGAAGAAATTAATTTATTGTTTTTTTGTAGAGGAAAAATATTTCTCAGATTGAAAGAAATTTGATGCAGAGATGGAAGATATAAGTGCTCAGATATTTTATTTACCAAGTGTTTTGAAAAGAGTCAGAGGAATATGAAGAGATTTTGGAACAATTTTTTTTGTGAAGATATAATTTTATTTGCAGGGATAATATTGAATACAGAAATTGTCCAAATTGAAATGTCAAAGAATGTGAAGGATCATGTACAGAGAAGAGGAAGATCAAAAGATTTTTTTAATGCATAGAATTGACGGGAAGATATTTTAGAGAAGAGAATATGAAGGGTTGTGAAAGTATATTCAGATTTTATTTAATGATATTACAGATGCTTTATATAGAGTATTGTGGATTAACAAGGTGGTGTGAGTGATGTTGTGCAGATTGATGATGAACTGACAGGGATCAAATACAGAGATTGACAAGGTGATTAAAAGACAATATGCAATTGAAATGACAATCAGGTGCATGAATTATGAATTCGATTGATCAAGACATTGAGACTTGTAAGACATAAATGAAACAGACAGAGTAAAGTAGTGTTGTTGTGCATATTGGAATACAGGATTGATATTTAGTGTTGTTGAATGGAGGATTAGAATACAAGATTGATATGCAGTATGGATCTGATTAATTTGCAGAGAAAATTGTTTATAGAGATTTGTATATGGAGCTTGTTTTGATTTGAAAATCTAACAAGAGGTATAAGGTTGTATACAATGGTGCAAATCTGATTGAACAGCAATCTTGTCTTGCACACGAAGTTTGATGTTTTGTTTATAGTGATTGTATTAGCCAGTGAGGCTTGTAGGTCAGTGAGACCTATTGGATTACCAGTGAGGTATATCAGTGTTGGAAGTGGGTGCTTCTGTTTGGGATTGGAGTTGGTCCTCCATAAGGAGTTGGTGCTCCTAGATACAATTTGTATTGCCAGTGAGGCATGTTTTTCAGTTAAGCCAGTGAGGCAATTCTGGAGTGGTTTTTCTACCCCTGGAGGGTTTTCCACTCGTGCAATTCTTGTGTCTTAATCATCTCTCTATGATTGTATGTTTTACTCTTGAGTTTTGTTTATGTGTTTGACAAAGTTATGTGCATATATGTTTGACAATTCAATGATAACTTTCTCTTCTTTGTGCTCTGCAAGTTAAATATTGAAAAAGATTTAAAAATTCACACAACACTGATTCACCCCCCCTCTCAGTGTTGTCCTTGACTCCTACAGGGGAAACAGTAGGGGAAGAGGAACAGCCCCTGCACAAAAGCAAACCAATGAGGGTCAAGAAGACACTGGTAAAGGACAGGGACAGTCTGATTTCAGAGGTGGATGGAAAGGTAATAGAGGAAGATTTGGAGGTGGTAGAGGTTCTCCTACATTTTCAGGAAAGTGTTACACCTGTGGAGAGTTTGGTCATCCATCTTTCAAATGTCCAGAAAACAAAGGTTCATCATCCAGAAATGATAGAACTAGTGACAAGAGAGTACAACTGGTACAAGAAGAGAAAGTAGAAGAAAGTGCACAGAGTTCAACCAGAGGTCCTAAGAATTTTGGATATCCAGAGAGTGGAGAATCATTGATGCTAAGGAGAACTAGTTTGCAGGCATCAAAGGATCTGATGCAAAGAAGAGCTCTTTTCAAGACCACATGCAAGAGCAGAGGTAAGGTATGTAAAGTTGTCATTGATACTGGTTCAACAGACAACATGGTATCTCAGGAAATGGTGGATAAACTGAAGTTGGAAAGGATTCCACATCCACACCCTTACAAGGCATCTTGGGTGAGTGATAGGCAATCACTTTTTGTCTCTGAACAGGCATATGTGGATTTCCAGATTGGACCATATCATGATAGGATTTTGTGTGATATATTGCCTATGGAATGTTGTCACCTACTGCTAGGTAGACCATGGCAATTTGACAGAAGAGTACTGTATGATGGGTATGCTAATACCTACACCATCAAGAAGGATGGAAAGATTATTAAGTTGATGCCATTGCAGGCAAAAGCTGCAGTACAGAAGGCAGCTCAAATCATTTTGATGGGAAAGAAGGAGTTTGTGCAGATGCCTAGAGGAGCAGGCATAAAGGCAGTTCAGGACACTGCAGAGAAAGAAGTTGTTACAGACAACAAGCTGAAGACAGTTTCAGTTGTGACTGATAGAGGTCAGCAGCAGGTTCAGAAACAGGTTTGCACACAGCAACCATCCGTTCAGAAGAATGACAAGGATGTTGTCATAGTTGGGACTATTGCTTGTCCTATAACGATTGACAGGAAGATAAAGTTGACCATTTCAGAAGTTCAAGATGCAGTTCAGAAAGAGGTTCTGGTCAGATAATCTGACAAACACAAGGTATGTGAGAGAAAGGCCTATATCAACAGGCATGATGATTTACTTGCCAGCAAGCAAGTCACAGTTCAGAAGGCTTGGAGCAGTCAAGAGGCAGCAGCAGACAAAGTTGGAGCAGGTCAGCAGACTGACCAGGCAAAGTGTAAAGGCGGAAGACTTACCCATGCTAAACTCATGGGACATGAGTTCTTTTCTGTTGGGGAGTATGGTGCAGGAGCACCTACCTGACAGCTGGCCTTCATAAGGCAGTTAGTAGTTTTAGGTCTTGTTTGTGTTTCCAAGAAGGTCTGTTAGACCAAATGCATGTAATAAGGTCATGCTGATCATGATAAGATCATGATGACCAGGCTTTTGCTATTTTTAGTTAGTTTGTTAAGACAGTTGTCATGATGCGTATTCGGTGGGATCTCCCAGCCGCCTGGAGAGTTCCCAGCCTCTTGGAGTTGGGTCAGTAGTACTCGTAGGCAAATCTTTATAAGCATGAGATCGGTTGATTGTAGATCATGGATCGGCAGTTTAGTATTGCATTAAGCAGAGGAGGTTGAGTGTTCTGTGTGAGGAACATCATATTGTATTGCATCTCTGAATCAATAAAGATCCTGTTTCATTTTCTGTTTGGTCTCCTTGGTGTAATCAATTTGCTGGTTTGAGAGGATTCATGGATGTACTGATCCATTCCACCGGTTGATCCGTCTGATCGGTGGAATGGTAATGTATAGTAGGTTAGGTAGTAGGTTGTTTTCTGTTTGCATGCAGGTGTGCAGGATCACCGTCAAGAGACGTTGAGAAGCCTAGCATCCTCATGTGCTAGGTCAAACTAATAAGACAGAGTGTCGAAGATCACCCTGAGGTTGGATCGGGTCATCCCTGAAGGATCGGCGAAGTGAAATTTCGCTAAGTGAAGAAACTGGTCAAGACGGCATCATCAGGATATCTAGGTGAATATCCTGCAGTCGGGTTAGGCATCGTCATCCGGATAAGTGAAGATGAACATGATGCAGTTGAGCGCATGAAGTGCAAGTGCGTCGGGGTGATCATCATCTGGAGGAGCCGAGGAGGAGTGCATCGGCATCAGGTAGAAGATCGGGTCATGAAACCGTTGGAGTTTTCATGTTGCGAGTGCATTAGGATGTTTTAGGTCGGCATAGACTAAGTGCATGTATCGGCATCAGGATCATCATATCGGAAGTGCCAAACATCCGCATATCGCGAGTAGATGCGGAAGAGAAAGTTCGAGTTTTTTTTGACTAAGTGTTGAAGAGGTCATCAGGATATTGGGTGACGTCATCGTCATCAGGATATGATGTCATCGTCATCAGGATATTGAGATATCCCCCCCTGTGCGAGTTTATCCTGCCGTTGTTAAGTGGTTAAGTATCGGCATCGGCAGAAAGTGTATTAGCGTCATCAGGAGGTTTCGAAGAGAACCGGATGAATTAGATCATGATGCTGTTGTTTGTGTCGTCGGTTAGCGGAGCATCGAAGGGAAGGTGCTAAAGGTGATCGTCATCAGGATATTTGGATCAACCAGATATTTGATATCCTGCTGACGAAGACAGTGTTGAAGGTCATGATGATGACGATAGTGTTTGGAGCCCGATGAACAGTGCAACCGGAGGATGTGTGCGCCCGTTGAACATCATGATGATGATGTTAGGCGGAAGGCGGAGGAGGTGAACAGTAGTCGGCAGGAGGACAATTGCGAGTGTCCGAAATATGATGATGCTGTTGGTTTTAGGAAACATGATGATGATGCTGACAGTATAAAGCGGAATATGATGATGATGGCGAAGATGATGATGATGAGGTTAGTCTGCAGACATTCATGCTATATGCGAAGGTTATAGTGTGGATGCCTCTGCATCACACCTTAAGGTGGGGGCATATATAATGGTATCTATCTGATTATCTTTTACATTGACAAAGTGTGTTTGAAAGCCCTCATCGTGAGGCGAGATGGTGTATCTCTTGATCTAGTGCACATACTTTTATATACAAAGCAAGAAATCTCTCATCGTGAGGCAGGATGGCGTATCTCTTGAGCTAGTGTGTATCCTTTTGTACAAAGCCCTTTTGTGGAAGGCAGGATGGTGTATATCTTAAGCTAGTGCACATCCTTTTATACAAATTCCTCATGTCTTCTTTGTGTAGTGTGTGCTTCACTATATTCTCCATGTTTTGCATGCCTCTTACTGTCTTCCTTGTGTCTTGCATGACTTCCATGTGCTTCCTAGTGCTTACCTTAGATTGGGGGCTAGAAATAGTCCTCCAACCTTTTGGTATGCCTTAGCTCTATGTGCCTCGTGTATTTGATTATTTTTTACTATACTTTAATGCATGTATGGAATCGTAAGATCATACATACATTAAAGTGGGGGCTAAATGTTATGGAGTAAAAAGTAACCTCATGCCTTTTTACCTCCTAGTTTAGCTCTTAGGTCCCCTTATTTACATTATGCAAGTTTAATACTCATCCCAGAGCAATTTCCCCTGAAACCCATGACAAATGGGACTTAGGGGCCTATTCTAAATGCTTAAACATGACCTAAATTGGCCTTGGGACTTGGGTGCCCATGCCCAAGTCTGGATTGATTTTCCAAGGTCAAAACAATTGCATGTCGGCTTGGGCCCTCTTGAAAGGTTTCCCTCTATTGGCCTATTCAATTTAAATTACAAAAGTTAGAAAGAAAGCATATATGAGTGAGTTTATGACTTCATTTTACACCTAGATGGATAATGCAAACTTATGATATTGAGATAAGGGATGTCAAGTTTTTCATTGTGTTACAAAGAAGAATTGTGTTGTTATTGTGTTTACTTATTATAGATTTGGCTTTATCAATCCATCTCCTCATGATTTGAGGGATCTTCATCTCTGTGAGGGCTTCACCTCTAAGGTGACATCTATTTATGTTTCAATCAATCTATTTCATCATTAGATTTGGTCTTTTCTGTCCTTGGGCACACACTCTATCTAACAATAGTGTAGGAAGACTTGAATGCCATTCTGGGGCTTGACTGAGGCAAGCTCCTAAACACCATAACCTCTAAATGCCTCTCTTTGTGATTGCAGGTTACAGGTGTAGGATTTGGAAATGTGCAGGTATAGAGAAGCAATTCAAAGGATAAAGATTGAGGATCTGGAAGAAAGTTACTAATATTCACACCTATTGAACTAGGGCACCCACCTCGTAGTCCTCTCGATAGGATTCATCCTGAAATCAGGATTAGGATATCATCTGACACATCTCATTGCTCTGAATCTGCAAAAATATTTCCCTAGATCAGACTTGGGCGCCCACCCCATAATCTGAAAAGTCTTCAATTATGGAAATCTAACTTTTGGTATATTTTTGATCCTTCCTAAGTGCCTTCTTGTCCAGTTTTCTGTAATATTCTATTCATTTGTACCTGATTTTATTATAATTAGGGTTTGAGTCTTATTCAATCTAGGGTTTGACAAATCTCTCCATCTAATCTATCTTTCCATATCATTCCTAAGTACATAAACCTATAGTAGAGTCATCATTCATCTGTAGTGACTTGGCTCAATTTTTTTCCTCAAATGCAATTGTGAAAGGAGGATTTGATATGATAGACTTTGACACTATCCACCATCTTCCCACTTTTCACATCTAACAAGCCTCAAGGCATGTATTCAAATATTTAATTTGAATACATTAAGTTTTTGTATCGATGCCACACTAATTTAGCTTTTTGGCCCAATTATCGACAAAATGTCACTTTCACAGACCGTCACCTTTATCACCTTAATCAACAAATCCTAATTTCCATGAACCATCACCTTTATTGCCTTTATCAGCAAATTTTACTTTTTGCAAACTTGACCTTTGTCACCTTCGTTCTTGGTGAATATTTACTTCTACAAACTTTCACTTCAATGCCCTTTGCCTTTATCAGAAAAGTAGCCTATCGACAAACTTCATTGTCAACAACCAAAGCCCTTCTGAACTAAACCAAAGCCCTTCTTGAACAACGAGCCAACTTCTCTTCTTTATTGGCAAAAGCATGCTTTCACAAACTTAACTTTCCAAGCCTTTGTCTCTATCGGCAAAAAATACTTTTCATGAACCATCGCAAAATCCCTTTATTGGAAAACATTCACTTTCACGAACTTTTAGCTTTGTCTCCTTTATCGGTAAAACTTTGAGTCAGAAAACTCAACTTTCCACAAGCTTTGTCTTCAAGCCTCCTTTGTCACTTAGTCAATGAATTGGCAAAATGAAGAACTCATGAACTAGTTTGCAAAACACAAACTTTGTCAATAGCACAAACCTTACATTTCAAACTTCCAACTTTTCTTCCTCACGCCTCTATCAATAAATCGATGAATCAGTGAACTTACGAACTCATGAACCAACTTCACTTTCAACTTTGTTAGAAAATTGACAAATAAGTGAACTAAGAAACTGATGAACTAGTTCACAAAACAAAAGTTTTTTCTATAAAGATATTTTTGATAACTTAACTTCAAGATTTTTCTTTCAAACTTCCATCCCCATGCCTTTGTCGATGAATCGACAAATCGGCAAACTAAAAAACTAATGAACTAGTTTGTGAACTGAAGACTTTGCCAATCAAAGGTAGAAATCATTCTTTCCTTATATTTTTCTTTATCTAATTTTCATCGGTCAACTTGGAATCGATAAAACTAGATGTCAACGAACCGACAAGTTCGTGAACCAAAATTTTTTCCAACCAAAGGCATAACTCGTGCCTTATAAACTTCTCTTCTCTTCTTCCTTAGACACTTTTTCTCCTTTTCATTTCTTCTCTTTCTTAGACACAAATCTTCCTCTATTTGACATCAATGACAATACTTCAACAATCTTTTTCTTTTGACATCAATGGAAACACTTCAACAAAGATCTAGTCTCATGGTTTTAAGAGTATGTTTTAAAGTTATGGATAGACATCATATCTACATTTCAACAAATTTGGATAATCAAAAGGGTATAAATTGGTTCTTGAACATCTGTTGGGCTAACAGACTTGCATAGTTGCAACTAATTACACTTGAGCCAGAGTATTTGGTGTTTGTGCCAAAAAAATAATACTTATGAGGATTCAGTAGACCTAGGAGAATGTACATTGAGCACTACATGGACTTTCTCCATTCCATTATCATGGCATAAGTTCATAAACTTGTTAACACTAGTTGACTATACATTTCATAGAAATTTTTGCCACCTTGTAGTTGATGTAGATTATCTTTAAGGCTTGGTATTTCTATATATATACATGGATTGTGAACATTTAAAGAGATCATCATCATTAGAGAATGGAGTGTGAGTGAAAATAAACTAAGAAATGAGGTAGGAGAGTGAAATAATGAAGTCTAAGAGAAAGAGTGTGGGCATGAGGATGAGAGTGTGAAATGGAGCCTAATAGTAATGATGAAGATGTTAATAGTATGACATGTAGGAATGTAATGAGATTGTAATTTCATGTTAGCAATCAAATAGTTGTGACCTAGCATGTAAGAAGCTCAATTGTGGCAATTTATAATCTTTCAAATCTATGGAATCAATAAAGTCTATGTTGTTGTTCATTGAGTTGTTGCTATGTATGTTGTTTGTTTAAGTTTGTTGCATGGTTGGAAAATCCTTCATTGGATCCTTTGTCCATGACTCAAAATACATGAGAAGAAAATACAAAGAAAGAATCTATATGAAAATCAAGTGGGAAATACCTATTAGATCATTCACCGCCAAGTGGATCAAGAATGGGGTATGAGATTATTTCACCTCTAAAGAATAATATTCTCAATAGGTCCATGCTAAACTCACATCTAACTCTAGGTGTAGGCTCCTCAGTCTTTCTACTGAAAATACATCAAAAGACTCACCATTCCAATAGATAATCTCCAAAAAACAAGAGATTTAACCCCACCCAAATCTAATATAGGTGTATAACTGATCATCTCATGCTAATTAAACTCTAACTACAACACCACAATAACTAGAAGCTCACAAGAAAAAATGATTACAACACTTATCTAGTAGATTACCACAAACCACTGCCAAAGTTCCCACTACAAAATTAATATATAATCTAGGAACTTACCATAATATCATAATTTATCTCATAACCACAACTCAACCAAAAACTCCAAGGGCTCTGCATGGAAATAGGTTGTCTACATTGTCAAAAAACTATGAAGATAAGCATCCTCTATCAATAGAACAAAAGAGGTCAATGAACTCTCATTGTACACATAAGGTAGGTATCAGGAGCTCCTTATGACACTAACAACCAATGCACAAGATCATCCATCACAAAGTGATATATACACATCATTGCCAAAGCTATCACTGAAGGTGGTCTCAAGCTATACATGGCACCATGATGAACATCTCCTAACTAAAGATCGCCCATGGCCCTCACAAAATCAAAGAACATTATTACAACACTAACTTAGCTCCCAAAGTAGAACCATGATAAGATAGAAACAACTATGTAACTACAAACAACTTCCTCTAATCCGTGATCCAAAGCCTCACATGCCACCATAGTCAATAGCTATAGGTCCCAATATGCAACTTGCCTAGGCACTCTGATGAGTGTCAAATTGCACTCATAAAATACCCCTTTTTGCCTCTCTTTTTCCCTATTCAGTTCATCTTCCTTGTGTCTGCACTCAAATTAGTTAAGCAAGATTGTTCTATTTTGTGATTAATTAAGATAGATTACTTGAGATTAGAATTTCTGATTTGGTGACTAATGTGCGTGGGATTAATGGAAAAAATGCAGAATTTCTCTTCCTTTTTGAATCTGCAGGTGTAAATATCAGAAACAGCAGTTTTGTGCATCTCCGGAGATCGTCTTCAATGATCTCCGGAGACCATGACAAAGAACAGTGACACCTGGAGATTGAAGATTTGGGGAATGACTCTCCGGAGCTCTACGATTGTCTGGAATATCTCCGGAGCTCTACGAATGTCTGGAATATCTTCAGAGCTGCAGATAAGAACAGCGATCTCCGGAGCCTTCCGAGAACAGAGCATGTTCCAGTCAGAGCCACTAATTAGACACTTCAGCAGCAATCCTAATACCCCCGCACTTCACTCAAATCATCACCTGAGTGGTGAAGGGCCGACTATCAGTTAAACTGCTGAAGTTTTATCTTTCCAAAGATTTTGCATGAGTTATGAATTAAACTAATTTTCAGGGCTTTGATGCCCAAGTGTATTAAGATCTAAACTTAGACCTCTTAGTGGACTTCTGTTCCACTCAAGTCTACCTTTCTTGCATGATGATCTTTCATAAGTTTGATAGATAAGTACAAATAAGAGATGGTGTCATCTCCTAGAAAGACTGATAGATAAGTTCAGTGATATATCATCACTCTTTTTATATATACTCTCAGAAATAGTAATATAAAAAAAGAGGAGAATGATAAGATTATTCTGATTTTCAGAGATTTCAGTTTTGTTATAGCCATACATTTCTCATGAAAATAAAAATGAATGAATTGGATTGAATTTGGTTAGATCATCTTCAGTGTTGATTTCCTGCAATAGCCTTCAGCCTCAAAGGTGCGGAGCAAGGGCCCACTCTCACTAATTAGGCAAGAGGCTAGTGTCTCTGTTTTACTGTTTCAAGTTTCTTTTATAAAAGTATTTCCTGTTTTAGTAGATAGATGCATGTTATCATTCTTTGCTTTGAGTACATTTCCTGTTTTATTCTGTTTTACAGCATTCATTATATTTATTCAACAAGCAGGTAGATTAGTCATTCTTTTAAGCTTTAGGATTAGCTATAAACTTGTCACTTAGAATCCCTAGTTGCAGACAGCCATGGACATAGCCCTGGTTCTTTGACATTTGAAAATAGATTAAATGATGAGGTACAGCGACAGCTCGTCATTTTTGGCACCGTTGCCGGGGACTAGTTTGTGTTAATTAGGGACACTGAGTTAAAAACAGTTTTTAGAATAGATCTGTATGGTTCAAGCTAGAGATCTTAAAGGAAGATATATTAAACAGACACCCCAACAACACACCATAGGGGAAAGCAGTGAGGTGGTACAAAATCTTGTTGAAGAAGGAAACCTAGATCCTAATTTGGAACCTACATTTCAAAACAACAATCCCTTAGATCCTACAGATATTCCACTTGCCAATTATATCCAGGAATTGCAACAAAAAGTTGAGGCAGATCCTTTGGTAGAACCTACTTCCTCAAAACCTCAGGAAGAAGAGCTATTATTGAACATGGAAAACGATAATCATGAGGAAGAGGAAAATTAGGCCCCAAGAACCTTCTCTTATCCTATTGTTTTGGCTGCTAGAGATAATGCTCCCATGAAGAATATCTCACCAGCACATCTGTGAAATTTCAGAGGACTTTCCTCTGAGGATCCAGATCAGTTCTTGTTTGAATTCAAAGTAGTTTGCCAAACCTATGATTATGGATCAGATAACCAGAAACTTAAACTGTTCCCTTCAACCCTGAAAGATTCTGCGATGAGATGGTTTATGGGTTTACCCCAGGGTTCTATCCGTTCTTGGGATCAAATGGAAACAGAGTTTTTGAAAAAATACCAAGATTATTGCAGATCCAGTAATAAAAATGAAGAACTGTTTAAAATTAGGCAGGGGGAGGAAGAATCCTTGGAAGACTATGTGGATAGGTTTAATTTTGCCTTGAGAAGGTATGGCAATCTGGTAAACCACTCCTTGGCCAGAACCCTGTTTATAAAAGGATTGGATAAAGAATCAAAACAGGCACTGGACCTAATGGGAAAAGGGAACATTAACAAAATGGAAATACCTGACATAGAGGAACTCTGCAGGAATTATTCCAGAACTCAAGATGGAGTAAGGTCATCCAAAACTTTTAAGGGGAAGAATGAGATAGGACAGTTGATGGAGGAAATTGCAAATCTAGAAACAAATATTCTGGTCCAACTAAATACCACTTTGGATGGGATTCAAGAAAAAACTAGGACAACTGATCAAAGTAGAGCAACTGAACTGCTTTCCATTTATTGTCCTAGGTGTAGAAACAAACACCTGTTGAGAGAATGCCCCTTGGACAAATCAGAGATCTGTCAAATCTGTGACAGGGAACATCCTACCAGTCAGTGTAGTCAACTTCCAGCCTTAAAAAGATTGAGTAAAAAGAATGCTGGGATAGAGGAGGAGTTGAACTATGTGGGACAAAAACAAGGTAGAAATTTTCCCTATAATCAGTACCCAAGCCAGTCTTCTTACAGGGGTCCTACTAATTGGGGAAATAATCAGTGGAATCCAGCTTGGTATGGCCCTCAAAATAATCCTCCTTGGGGATAGCAGGATTGGCAAAACCAAAATTGGCAAAACCAAAACTGGTAAAACCAGCCTTGGGGAAATCAACAATGGCCACCACAGTTTGGGTCACAAGGCATGCAACCTCAATGGGGTCCTCAACAGGGATACCATCAACAATACCAAGGACAACCTAGACGTTTCCAACCTCAACAGCAGGCTTTACTAACTGGACCCTCCAACACACAGGGTCAAACGCAAAATGAACCAGTTAGTCAACCACCTTTACCAGCTCAGCCTATACCAAACCCACGGAATAAACAGCGAGCAGCTGTCTATATGACAGATCAAGAAAATCTGGCTAGAGTTAATGCCATATATTCAAATAATCTCCAGCTGCGTTCTGGGAAAGCATTCCCAAGACCTTCTCCTCCAACTATAGTTGAAATAACCAATGATGAGGAACCTGAAAATCCATCCAATCAACCCCCAGAGGAGATTACCAATGAAAAAGTGCTAGAAAAATCAACCATAGACAACTCCGGAGTTCCTCCTAAAAAGCCAGCTCCGGAGAACAGTCTAGAATGCAATTCTGATAAGAGCTCCGGAGATGCTCCGGAGATGGAAAAACTAGCACCCTACCCAGAACGACTTAAACAAAATGCTCCCCAGAAAAAGGTTTTACAAAAACAAATCCAACCCAATCAGGAATCAGAACTTTTACAAGAACTCAAGCAGCTAAACATTGAAATTCCTCTCCTCCAGGCCATCAGAGATGTACCGGAACTAAATCAATTCATCAAATAGTATTGCATCAAAACTCAGGGCAGAAAGAAAAGTTTTCCCTCCACAATATAGGTGGAAGGAAAAGTGATGGATCTATTGATGGGAGAAATTCTCCTCCCAAAATATGGCAACCCTGGGAACCCTGTCATAACTGTTTTCATCTCAGGGGTAGAAATTTCAAATGTTCTGGTTGACTTAGGAGCAGCAATTAATGTGATGACAGTTCATACAATGGACAAGTTAGCTCTGTCAGGTATCTAATCCATGACTACAATTCTTCAACTTGCTGATCAGTTAGTAGCTATTCCAAAGGGAGTGATCACTGATGTACCTGTTGTGATAGATTCATGGGAATTCCCAGTGGATTTCTTAATACTGGAACCTAGAAACCAGAGAAATGCTTATCCTCTGATCTTAGGAAGGCCATGGCTAGCTACTGCAGCAGCATCTATTGATTGTCGAATTGGAGATATGGTCATTTCTAATGGGATAGATTTAAAGAAAATATCTCTGTATCCTCCAGCTAAACCATCAGTGCATTACATAGGAAGAGTATGGGTGGATGAACCAGATAACATGAACAACAGTGCCTCATTGGCTATGGTAACCATTAAGGAACATTTGGGAGAATTAGAAGAAGAGGTATACTATGATACAATGGAAGACTTCACTCACATCCTAATCAACAAAGATGTGATGGAACTCACCCAAGATCCTCAAAGAGAACTTCTTGTTTCTTCTCATTGTACCCTTGCCAACATTATTCCTTGTGGGGAAACCTTTTACAGGGACTTAACCACCTTCCACATGTTACTCCCACATTCTTGTCCTCTCAATGCCATGACACCAATGTATGGACCCACCACATCTATGGATCAAATTACAAAACAGGTCATGATTCTGCCAGGAAAAACACTTAATATAAATACTCGGTTGACAACAGATCAGGAAGAAAAACTCATTCAGCTTTTGGTTTCCCACTCAGTATCTTTTGCCTAGGAATACCAAGATATGAAAGGCATACCTCCTAAAATCTGTACCCATCACATCTACACTGAGGATACTAAACCTGTCAGACAACCACAAAGAAGATTGAATCCTACCTTAAAGGACATTGTCAAAACTGAAATAGAAAAATTACTCTAGGCAGGGTTCATATATCCAATCTCAGACAGTCAATGGGTCTCACCCCTTGTCATTGTGCCTAAAAAGAATGGGAAATGGAGGGTGTGTATTGATTATAGAGAACTCAATAAGGCCACAAAAAAGGACTACTTTCCCTTACCATTTATTGACCAAGTTCTGGACAACCTTGCTGGGAGAAATTACTTTTCTTTTTTAGATGGATTCAGTGGGTATAATCAAATTCAAGTAGCACCTAAAGACCAAGACAAAACCACCTTCACATGCTCTTGGGGAACCTTCGCTTACAAAGTTCTTCCTTTTGGGCTGTGCAACGCCCCAGCTACATTTCAGAGGCTGGTTCTAGCTATTTTTTCTGAATTGGCTAATGAATGCATGGAAGTCTACATGGATGACTTTACTGTGTATGGGAATAACTTCGAGGAAGCTCTCACAAACCTTGGAAAAGTACTAAAATGTTGTGATAAAAATCGACTGTCCCTTAGCCATGAGAAATGTTTTATGACGGTGGAAGAAGGAATTGTTTTGGGACACCATATTTTAGAAAAAGGGATCAGAGTGGATCAGAACAAGATAGAAGTAATCACACAGTTGCCTTCACCCAAAAATCAGACTGATGTCAGGAGTTTTCTAGGTCATGCAGGCTACTATAGGAGGTTCATAGAAAATTTTAGCAGAATAGCTGCTCCCCTATTTACCCTGCTTAACAAGGAAACAGAATTTCTTTGGACAGCAGACTGTCAATCAGCATTTGAAACTTTGAAGGAGAAACTTACTGTGACACCAGTTTTAAGGGGACCTAATTGGACTTTACCATTCCATATACAAACTAATGCTTCAAATGAATCCATTGGGGCCGTTTTAGGACAAAAAGAGGAAGGAGAGAGTATGCACGCCATTTATTACATCAGCAAAAACCTTACCTCTGTAAAAAGAAACTATACAACAACTGAGAAAGAATTCTTGGCAGTTATCTATGCTATAAACAAATTTAGACATTATATTACCGGATATAAAATATTTGTGCACATTGATCATGCAGCCATCAAGTACCTAATGAATAAACCAGTAGTAGGTGCAAGGATCATCAGGTGGTTATTGCTATTGCAAGAATTTGATATTACCATAGTTGATAATCCAGGAAAGTTTAATTTGGTTGCTGATTTTCTGTCAAGATTACATACAGGAGGAGAAGATCAACCAGTGGAGGACAAATTTCCAGATGAACATCACTACTGCACCTTGGTTTGCTGACATAGCTAATTTGTTAGCTACAGGCTTGTATCCATCCCATTTTACTTCAAAACAGAGAAAACGTTTGCTTAAAGAAAGTTTATCCTACAAATGGTTGAATGGTTTACTATTTAAATGTGGTCCTGATTTCATTCTACGCAGGTGTTTGAAGGCTGAGGAGACTTTTGATGTGTTGAGAGCATGCCATGATGAACCATCTGGTGGCCACTACTCTTTCCACAGGACAGTCCACAATATCCTTGGAGTTGGTTACTACTGGCCTTCTCTTCATAAAGACACAAAGAGGTATGTGCAGCACTGTGACCAGTGCCAAAGGATGGGGCAACCCACCTTTACCCAGGAAATGCTGCTACATCCTCAAGTCATGATGGAACCATTTGAGCAATGGGGTCTAGACTTTGTGGGACCAATTTCACCATCACCATCAAGGAAGGAGTATATCCTAGTATGCACAGACTATGTTACTAAGTGGGCTGAGGTTCAAGCATTGCAGTTTGCAAGAGAAGAAAAAAGTTGCTGATTTCCTTTACAATAGGATTTTCTTGAGATTTGGAGCCCCAAAATCAATAGTTTTAGATAGAGGACCTCAATTTACTTCACAAGTAATCAAGGCATTCATGGATTTGTACCAAGTCAAGCACAGAAAAACTTCACCTTACCATCCTCAAGCAAATGGGCAGGTAGAAGTAACTAACAGAGAACTTGAGAATATCCTAACCAGGACAGTGGCAATGAACAGAAAGGATTGGGCTAATAGACTACCTGAAGCAGTTTGGGCTTACAACACCACTTGGAAGTCCACAACAAAGTTTTCACCATATGAATTGGTTTATGGGAAAAAGCCTGTACTATCTATTGAATTTGAACTCCAAACACTTAAAACTGTATTGGATGTTGGGCTGCCGCTGTCTACAATTCAGCAGAACAGGATTCTTCAGCTCAATGAGTTGGATGAGATTTAGACAGAGGCCATTCAACAAACAGAACTAGTTCAGTACCAAAGGAAACAATGGCATGACCAACATATCAAGAGGAGGACATTTCAACAAGGAGATTGGGTTCTTCTTTATGATTCTAAATTCAAAGAATTCAAAGAGAAATTACAGACTCACTGGCTGAGTCCTTATCAAATAAAGGAAGTGTTTGAAAATGGAACTGTATCATTGCAACCAATTGATGGAAGTACAAACACATTTTTAGTAAATGGTCACCGGATAAAGCTCTACAAAAGACCATCTACTAAAGAAGAGTTTCTTGATGATCTATGTTTTGATACAGGGGATACCTCCTCTATCACGGTGTTGGAATAAAAAATTAAAAAATTAAAAAAAAAAAAAGAGAAGGTTGAAAACCAGCAATGGCGGCCTTCCAACAAAAAAAAAAAAAAAAATTTAGAGAAAGATGGAAAACCAGCAAATGGCTGTCTTCTCGACCAAGGGAGTTGAAAACCAGTAAAATAGCGGTTCCCTTCTCCAGGACAGTTGTAATAATCAAACTCCGGACATGATCGGTTGCCAGAAATTGGCCAATGCATCTCTGGCGCTTTCCAATAAGGAGCATCTCCGACGCTTTCCAATTAGGAGCACCTCTGACGCTTCCCAATTAGGAGCACCTCCGGCACTCTATTAATAACGCCAACAGTTTCCATAATAAGGGCGGGACCTACCTCGCCAGGTGGTAAAGTAGACAACTCCTATGATGAGGTCATCATGACTCATCTTCTACTTGATCGCACAACATAATTACAAATTAGAAAACTAATAATTACAGGAGTGTCCACAAGCCGGTGCTGACATCACCCATGGGCGTGGATTTTAGTGCCACTCAGTGCAATGATTGTAGGTCGCGTGCAAGTAGGAAGCGGATGTCATATCGGCTGCTGCTTAAATGCCACGACGCGTGCAGTTTTCAAGGCGGCGCAGCATTTCTCCTGCGTACGATTGCCTCATCATTAAAACTGATCCAGGTAAATCTGTTTTTAATTAGTCATTAATTAGTAACTGTCATGTCTTTCTAATTTGAGTGCTGTCGTGATGACACGTCCCTCCGCCGTCATTTCCTTTCTCACCTCCACGCATGCCGCCATCTGTGCATTAATGCCACCTTACCTCCAGAGCGCCCTGTCAGTCCGTTACAATTATGGCTGCTTTGGTTCCTTAACCCATCTGCATAAACCCAGCCTGAAAACAATTGCATCCCTCATTCAAACCTCCGGAATAGACTGAAGCATAAGATAAACAACACTCCAGAGCCTACAGAGTAATTTGAACAGCACTCTGGAGCCCATAGAGATCAGAGGGACAGATAGACTACAGATCGCAGAAGAAAAGAATAAAACACAGAAACTGCCATCAATTCAGGTATGGGGGTCAAGAAAAAGTCTGAGCCAGAAAGTACTACGGGTCTTCTAAAGGATGCAGCTGCAGCAAATATTTTAAGGACTGCTGGATGGCTTGATTTCCTAGACAAGTTCGAGGGGTTTCAGGAGGACATTGTGGATGAATTCCTTAGGAATTTGAGAGACGACCAGACCACTGTGAGAGGGAACCAAATCAGTCTCTCCTCCACCATTATCAGCCACATCTCCGGACTCCCTGAACAAGGTGAGAGGTTCCACCACCTGAAAACCTTGTATACAGATTTAATTAGAAATTTTCTGTTCATGGTGAGCCTGCCATCCAATTGCATATGAATAAGAATGAGGTCAAAGGAATTTTGAGGTCCACTCTCCCAAATCCCTGGGCAACTGTTGCTACCTGGCTAATGAAATACTTTACCTGTGATGGCCAATTCTCCATAGTCTTAGGGCCCATAATGAAAATGCTCATCTTTCTTAGACATGGAAATAGGCACCTCGAATATAACATAAATATCCCCAATTTCCTCTATTCTGCCATCAGAGCAACTGTAGAAAAATACCAGCAGGGTAAGGGGCCCATGAAACATCATGGCCTCATCTTCTTGATAGTCAAGCATCATTTCTTATCTCAGGCCAATGGGGATGAACTATTACAGAATTTTCTTGAGCATAACCCTCAGGTCAGAGCACCAGAGATACCACAAACAGAGGATGAGAGTTCTCCCTCTCACCATGATGAAGAAACCGAGCCTACAGCCTCCTCCACAGCTTCTCACAAAAGGATATCACCCTCACAGGAAGCTACATCATCTGCAGTCCCTGTTCCTAACAAGAAAAGAAAAGGCAAACAAATTGTAGAGCCTGCTCCTGCACGGCCTCTATATATGACTCGCTCAGTCAGGTGACAAATGACTTCACCTGAGGGATCTAGGCCTAGGGAATTAACAGAGGAAGAAGCAGGCAGGGAATTGAAGGGAAATGGTGGGTTGATGAGCCATCCCATGACTCCGATGAGGTACCTCTGGTCTGAAAGAGGAAACAAAAGGAACATTCTCCTGCACCATCTGTTCATATGGAGTCAAGTCCAGTCTCAACACCACCATGTGCTCCGGAGACAGGAAGCTTACCAACTGTTACTATCTCAGACTCTGAGGAAGGAAGACCTGCTCCAGAGGCACTAGTTCCACCTGTGCTCAGGAGAAGCAGGAGAAAGAGGCAGCTCTCATAGGCTGAGAAGGATACTGCCCTGCTCGCTGAGGCACTCCTTGAATTGAGCACATATGAGGACAAGGTAGGACCTTTAGTTGTGCCAGCAGTAGCAGAGGACCCTCAGGACAAGGGCATTGCAGAAGGAGAAACAGGGCACGCAGATACATTGGGAGAAGCAGGGTAGGTGGCCATGGATAATCTTGATAATCAGCCACCAGCCACAGAAAAAGAGGTAGAAACTCTATCACATCCCTCTGACCAAGAAGACATAGAGGTCTCAACAGAGCAATAATTAATGGAAGAAATTAAGAATTTGAAAAGACTACTCTGGGGAAAGAATTTCATTATTACTGACCTCAAGAAGGTCAGGGTGGAAATGGAGATGGAACTGAAGCAAACTATTGCAAAAATCCAAACAGACCTCCAAAACAAGGACAGAATCATCTAGGAGAAGGAGGCAGAGTTGGAAACACAGAAAGGTGAGGCAGCAAAAGTGGTGGAAGAAAAAGACAAAGAAGCAGCACAAAAGGTTTCTGAGCTCACCATGGCCAGAGACAATGGCCTCACAGTAATAGCAGCACTAATTGAAAAGGTACAGAGCCAGGACAAACAATTAACTTGGGCCAATAACAGACTAGATGACCAAGAAGAGTATATCCAATAACTATCTGGCCCAAGGGCAACCAGTGAACAGGAAGTGCAAACAGATGCCTATGTGGGTCCAATCCCCATAGACATTCCTAAAGCCCTGTTTCATTGGGAGGAAAGGTGCAGAGAATATGAAGCCTCCAAACCAATGTTGTAATTGCAAAGGGCAGTTACTGCTAGAGCAGAAAGGATAGTAACTTTGGAGAGCAAAATCATTCAAATGGCCTCCCTCTCCTCAGAAATTCTATCTTGCAGACCTCCAAGTGCCAGCTATGCAATGTTCCTACAAGAAAGGATACTGCAAAGGAAACTTTCCTTAGTCTTATCTGACATGAATGAGGATACAGAAACAATAGAAGGTTTCATGACTGCTTACACCAAAAGCAACGATGAAGACAAAAACTTCTTATGTGAGCTGTACTTACATGGGTTCTGCATTAATGATATAGCCTTCATGATCAATCACTTTGTGGGAGAATGCCAGCTTAGGGCATTCATGTCCCTCATGAGGAACCACCAGATTTGGGATGAAAGGATGGAAGCTCATCTTCAAAAGGATTCAAAAACAGAGCTCCTCCTCAGAAAAGAAAGTCCCAATGCTTTTGCTTTCCAGACCCAATTCAGATCCATCATCTATCATCCTGCTAGTGCAACCAGCATATTGCCATTATATTTGAAGAATTTGCAAGAATGCTCCATTGACTTTGGACTTTTTATGATTAACTCAGCAAATCCTGTCCTTGCTGTAGCAAAGAAAAGATGGAGTATTTTAACACCAGAGCAAAAACTTAGAGAGGTGGTCACCCCTGCAAACCTGAGACTATTCATGAGGAAGGCAAAGATGATATCCAAACTGATGGATAAGCATAAACAGGAATGGCTAGGTGGGCAGTTCAGACCTCCTCTGATAATTGAACCACTCCCCATGTGGACAAAACAACTGGAAGATGAAAAACTGCAAGATTGGATGAAGCAAGTTGACAAGTACAGAGGGAATGGTAACACTAATAGAACTACTTGGACAACCTATCTCTAGGAGTATAGTCTGACTGATAGATTGCTTCGTCTAAACAAATCCAGAATGTGAAAGGCAGGAGGACCTGCCAAACCTTAGGTATGGGGGGGATGATGAGTGTCAAATTGCACTCATAAAATACCCCTTTTTGCCTCTCTTTTTCCCTATTCAGTTCATCTTCCTTGTGTCTGCACTCAAATTAGTTAAGCAAGATTGTTCTATTTTGTGATTAATTAAGATAGATTACTTGAGATTAGAATTTCTGATTTGGTGACTAATGTGCGTGGGATTAATGGAAAAAATGTAGAATTTCTCTTCCTTTTTGAATCCGCAGGTGTAAATATCAGAAACAACAGTTTTCTGCATCTCTGGAGATCGTCTTCAATGATCTCCGGAGACCATGACAAAGAACAGTGACACCTGGAGATTGAAGATTTGGGGAATGACTCTCCGAAGATCTGCGAGTGTCTGGAATATCTCCGGAGTTGCAGACAGGAACAGCGATCTCCGGAGCCTTCCGAGAACAGAGCATGTTCCAGTCAGAGCTGCCAATCAGACACTTCAGCAGCAATCCTAATACCCCTGCACTTCACTCAAATCATCACCTAAGTGGTGAAGGGTCGACTATCAGTTAAACTGCTGAAGTTTTATCTTTCCAAAGATTTTGCATGAGTTATGAATTAAACTAATTTTCAGGGCTTTGATGCCCAAGTGTATTAAGATCTAAACTTAGACCTCTGAGTGGACTTCTGTTCCACTCAAGTCTACCTTTCTTGCATGATGATCTTTCATAAGTTTGATAGATAAGTACAAATAAGAGATGGTGTCATCTCCTAGAAAGACTGATAGATAAGTTCAGTGATATATTATCACTCTTTTTATATATACTCTCAGAAACAGTAATAAAAAAAAAGAGGAGAATGATAAGATTATTCTGATTTTTAGAGATTTCAGTTCTGTTATAGCCATACATTTCTCATGAACATAAAAATGAATGAATTGGATTGAATTTGGTTAGATCATCTTCAGTGCTGATTTCCTGCAATAGCCTTCAGCCTCAAAGGTGCGGAGCAAGGGCCCACTCTCACTAATTAGGTAGGAGGCTAGTATCTCTGTTTTACTGTTTCAAGTTTCTTTTATAAAAGTATTTCCTGTTTTAGTAGATAGATGCATGTTATCATTCTTTGCTTTGAGTACATTTCCTGTTTTATTCTGTTTTACAGCATTCATTACATTTATTCAACAAGCAGGTAGATTAGTCATTCTTTTAAGCTTTAGGATTAGCTATAAACTGGTCACTTAGAATCCCTAGTTGCAGACAGCCATGGACACAGCCCTGGTTCTTTGACATCTGAAAACAGATTAAATGATGAGGTACAGCGACAGCTCGTCACACTTCAAACTCCATCTCTATGTCTTACTATAATGAGCATACCAATGCACCAAGGTTACAAAGAAAGGATAACCAAATATAATCTACACCAAGTAAAACACAAGATCTATACACAACACAATATCTCAAAGGTGACAAAAAAGCATTGTCAGTGCTTCAACTAAAGCCAAAGAAATCATAAAACACATAGATCTTGAACAATTCAATAAATAGATTCACCTCCACATTAGTAACATGAAAAATATAGAGAACAAGAGATAATGTGTAGATTCTCCACAACTCAAATACTAGATCAACTCTAGATCCAATTTGTCACAAACCCACAACAAAGTAACCATAGTTTAGGAATCCAATAAGCAACTTCATAGAAATGTTAAGAGACAAAGCACGTACCAACACTTCCACACTTGAGAAACCAACCTCCTCAAACCATGTGTGAAGCATGCATGCAAATCTACAACTATATCCATCAAAACAATCCCTGAACAACACTCTTCATAGATCTACAAAATCACATCTTTTAGTTAACATGCAAAACATGCAAAACCATCCATGCAAATCCAAATCCATTTATACATCCAAAAACTCACAAATCTAAAACACACCAAATCTATAATCTAAAACAAGGGAATATCATAGATATGAAAATCCACATAATTTAGACAAGAAATTTACAAAACCCACAAATCCAAAATAACACAAATCTAATTTAACATGCAAGTACAAATATCCAAAGGATTAGAAGGTTGTTCAATAAATCCAAGCCACCAAAATGTCAATTCCACAAACATTTTCAAGTATGTGCAAATAGAGGAACCAAGTTGTATAGGAGCTTGCAAGTCACAGAAAGACCAACTCCACAACCTGCATGACACCAATGGTTAATCATCTAGTGCTTTCATGAAACCAATGGCTGAGAGCATGAACCCAACATAAGCACTCCATATGGTAGTCAACACAACTAGTGTTTTCCCATGTGACTAGGGGCCAAAAGTAGGCACCCAACATGACCACTCTTCCACTGTACATAACCACACGATAAAGAGACATTGTCATCATGTTAGATGGTATTCACATACTTCCAAATAGAAGCTCTTGGTCATAATCATGTAACATGCATACACATAACCAACTCCATTAAACCTCTCTATATTAGGGTTAGCTGGCAGAGGATATCAATTAAATGCAAATAAAGATTAAATAGAGAAATGAAAATACACAGAAATAATAATAGCAAGAGACAAGTTTTAATGTGGTTCACCCAAACTTGGGCTACATCCACCAATAGAGAGTCCAATATTATTATCTAGTAAATCAAATTGATTACAACCAGCAATCCTTGCAACTCAATACCGCTACAAAATGCTACAATACATCAACGGAAACCCTAACCCTTAGCCACTTTATCAAGTCTTATGTCGGTTACAAAATAGAGTTTTTTTTATGTCAGCCAATAGAAAATAACTCCCGACGCCTTTATAAAATAATAAAAAATTGTGTGAGGTTTCAGGGGCGTTGCCCTTGGACCCCGCAAGGGGCACTGTCCCTTGACCCCGTCTTGGGGGCACTGCCCCAAAATCCCCGCAAGGGGCGCTACCCTTGACCCTGTTAAATAACTTGGGGGGAAACCGCACCGATAAAAGTGGGGAAAATTTAACCTCCGAGTCTAATTAGGCTCCATATAACAACACTCTAGTCATTCCACTAGTGCTCACCAAACTATTTATTGAAAGAACAAACCACATCCATTGCAAAATCCCACTCATACAAGGACTAGTAACTATCCAATTCCTTCTAGTAGATTCCCACATTCTTTTCAAGCTCAATAAATCAAAACAAAGGAATGTCTAGGACTCAAAAAATAAAATCAAGGTATACCTAGAACTATGAAATCAAAATGGAGGAATACCCATAACCAAATCACCATGGTCTATTACATGCAAAGACATGCAAGTCCATACAAGTACATGAAAACAACATGCAAGTACATGCAACTCACATGCAACCACATGAAAGCACATGGAACCACGAAACCACTTTTTCTCTAATACTAAATGGTAGAAAAGTACCCACAAACTCCTTATCAATTAATCTAGATTAAGCATTGCAAGCATTTCCACATTAACCCTTTGAGGAGATTAACATAATAATTCTATATACTAAAATTTCAACAACATTTTGACATGAAAACAACACTTTCAAAAAATAAAGGAATGTGAGAGTGAATAGAAATAAAATATAAGAGAAGAGACACTAATGTATCCTAGGAAAACCCTTTTGGGAAAAACCTAGCCTTGAAAGCACTAAACCTATATATTATTCAGCAAATAATATTTACAATACAATATCAAGATCTTGCCTCAATAGAGATCAACATCCACTTCCTTTGGTACAAATCCAATAGCATAACCCTACAAAAATAAAACTCTTTTCCTATCTAATTAATCTCCATCTCAAGCATCCAATATATAGCTAAGACCAAAACTATAAATATAAATTGCCTCATCCAACATGAGTGCTCGACTTTGGTCTTATCCACCTTTTTGGTAACATGCTCATGAGAACTAAAAATATTCCTTAATTTTCTCCAAATCCCCACTTAACTCCCTCTCTTCATGCTCTTTCCATTCTAGTAACTCTTACACACTTTACAAGTTGTCATGGTTGCATTTAGCAACTTCCATGACACTAAATGATAATTACAAATTGCCAAAATACAAACTACAAGTGACACATCCACATGTGGGATGCCCCAAATATGAGGGTGCATAATAAATTAAATTATACATACAAATAAATAAATATTTCAAATATTATGACTTGTAGGGTGTATGACACGCCTAATTCCAACACTAACCTCTCTTTGTTGACAAGCCTTGCATCCCTACCCATATATTCTTGCTCCCATTGCATTGGCATCAATTGTCTATTCTAGGAGAAACACATCCTAGTTTTGAGAGCCAATAGAAGGGATAGTGACCTTGCAAGCATAGTTAGAAAACTTGTCCTTTGGATGTCTATACCGAGTGGATAAGAGTGATGTAGTAAGAATGCAATAAATGTGATTATGATTGCTACTTAGTTTGGGCAAATAAAATAGTTTTTCATTTATATCATTCCAACTAATGATAAATTAAGGTACAGTGACGAAGTTAGTTGCAACCAAAAGTGTGAATTAGATTATAAATTATATGTGATGGTTTTATCTAGGGCCAAATCCATCGACCTTGGTTAATGTGTGATAAGGAATGATGTAGGGGAATATGATAGTGTGTAAAGGAGGATGGAGTATATAGAGGACCTAAGGTGGACTTAAATTATTATAAAATAAAGCTAGCCCCCATTGACCCCTTTCCTACATTGTCATAGTGTGATGCTACCAAAAGGTCAACATGTTGAAAGCAATAACTTAGTAATTGTTCTCTTCGTTATATATACACCCATCAACATTCTGTTCTTACAAGACATTGAAGGAAAATAAACACATATAACCAAATAACCTATTCTTTTCAACTATTTTTAACAACCAAAGAATGCATTCTTTTCAACTAATTTTAATACTATAATAATGTATCATTCAGAAGAATTCCCTAATAAAACAAATCTTAAACTAACATTATAAATAACATAAATTGTTTTTTAAATTTAATACATAATACAAATATAATTTGGCAGCAAAATAAAAGTCTAATATCTTTGTCAATCTTACAAAAGAATTTGGACACAAATAATTATGCTGATAGGCATTTCAATTGGGAGCAAGTCGAGCTCCTGTACGTTGTCAGATTGTAATTGGTGGTCTCCATTCTATGGTAGGTACATGACAGCCATGGAAACCATCTCAGCCACTCGGGTTAAATTGAGGAATAGTGTCTCATGTCAATATAGAAATAGTTTCGTGGAAGGCTTGTTATGCAAGACTCCTATTTAGTTTTATGCTAGTCTCTGGTAGAGTGAGGACAATGTACCTGGTTGAAAATTAGCAGTTTACAGACTTGTCGTATGCAGTAGAGGACCACTAGGAAGATCTGAGCCAGACACATTAAGGTGGCATGAACAATTAGTGCCTGGAATAGATAGAATCTTGCAATGCAAGCTACCTAGATTACTTGTTTTCCCTGGGAATACTTGGAAATGGTCAATGGGCAATGGACATTGCTACGATTTCCTTGAGAGGTTTGAGGGCCAAAATTAATTTCACTTATTTCTCCTCCTTGTTTGACTAGAAAAACATAGCAGAGTTCCATGCCATTCTACTATCAAGCTCGTTAAGAAGCACAATTCCTCAAATGACAGAAACCAAGGTCACATGCAAAGGAAATTATTCCTCAATGCCCACACTAGGCAAGAATTCAAAATGCGCTCCTTGTTTTTTACCAATGCAAATTCCAAGATGAAGTATCCACAGGCACAAGGCTAGATAATGACTTCACCCTCTTGAAGGGGTCTCCATGTCATGGAAATCCAGTTGTGAAGATCAATCAATTTAGGCCAAATTTTGTAAAACTTGCAGATGAGGGCATGGCCGATTAGAAAGGCTTCTCACTTAGCAATTTCTAAATCTGTAATGATTTTTTGGGGTGGTTTCCATCTTCATCTTGGCAATCATGCACCTTCAAATCAACATGAGAATTCAATTGGATAGGGTTTGTTAGGGAAACTAGATAGGAGCCACATTTGTGCTCTCTAGCACTCAATGTGGAATTTGCAAAAATAGAAGTATCTTTCTCCATTTTTTGTGGGTATTGTTTATTGTATGGTTTCAAGAATAAAAAATGTCCACAGTTTCTTGTTAAAATGCTTATTTTTGTTACTACAGGGTGTGTTACATGTATGTAGCCATTCTTAAAGAAAGATGAGGATGTCGTGTTCTTAAAAGTGGTATATAATTTATTTCTTTGGAGGTTTTCTTTTTTGAAGAGGAGGGATACCTTCTACCATACATCAGAGAACTCTTGCTACATTTTTTCTACTTATGATTTGTAATAGTTGATGTTAATAACTTGATATACTTTGATAGTCTTCATAGGAGGACAAGGAAAAGAAGAATGATCTAGGGGAATGAGATGAAAGAATGAGAAAGGTGAGTCAAAACAATTTTCTCTACACATAATCTCCTATCCACTCATCTCTCAGTGTTTGCTAAACTAGATGTTTTAATTTTGTTCTATTAAAGCCAATGAGCATCAATGACTTTCTGAAACCTATTGAAGGTGAGAGGTATCATTGTGGAGGCTGAGGTAGGGGTTGGGGGTGTGGAAATGGGGGGGGGGGGGTGTTTATAGGTGGATTTGGTGGTAGTGATAATTCTCTTCCACCTAAATCCCCAAGCATTGAAGATCCTCTACATTTTCCTACATTAGGTGGGAAATAATTTTATTCAAGATGAAGCTAGTAAATCTCCTTGTGTTATTGAAATTTGACATGTTATGGTAGGGAAGAAGATTTCATGTATTGAAGAAAGTTTGTAGGAAGAACCAAGTAATTTAGTAAATGCTTTGTAATCTCTGTTATAGCCTATCCAATGGTTTTTTTAAATATGCATTGTGGAGCTTGTAGTTTGGCCAACTTGATATTTATAGAAAATTAATGGCATTTCTTTATTTAAAGGGGTTTCTCTTTATGAATGATGAGCGAGAACAAGATTATTTGAAAATATTAGTTGTTTGTTATGAGAAACTTTTATAAACAAATGCATTTCTAGTTGCTTGTTTCTATTTAAGTAATATTTTGTATTTGGCACATTTAGCAACGTAGCTCAAGTATTCATATAATGGGAAATTTAGTATAGTTGTTATTTCTTACACTATTAATTGCATTTGTAGCTTATATGATCAATATATGTGTTAGCTACAATTTGATTGAACTATTATTACTTTTCTACTCTCAGTTTAGCATCATTGACTACTGAAATGTATATATCTATTGCTAGGATGGCCAGTCTTGTCTTAGTTTTGTGACAGGTACCTACAATGTCATGCTTTCTAATGGTTTTGTATGGTAGGAAGGATGTGTTAATTCCAACAAAGCATGAGTAATTAAATTTTGGTTGTTAATTGCCACTAGGCATTTGTACCTATTTTTTTGAGGTTGATTTTCAGTACTCCCGAGTCTTGACTACCTAAATTTAACTGATAGAATCAACAAGGATAAACTTCTCTTCTTACTGGCAATTATCAACTGCATTGTTGAATTGATATAACTGCCCTATATACCTATCTAGTAATCATTGGGATAATCCATCCAGACTATCTATCAAGTCAATCTCCTCATGTCAATATATGGGGTTGGCACCCTATCTGTATATATACCCCATATCTAGGGGGCCTCCATATAGATATAGGGGCCCAACCTTGTATAGATAGATATGCTAAATTATTGTTTAAAACAAGTGAAAGATGTTTGAAAGACATTTTCATCTATAATTGCTCCTATGTTTTCCCTGGTACACACAATCCTTGATAAATTAATAGATCCCTAAAGTATTAGATCTTGTGGGAAAAAGTAAACCTCCCAAAGGAGGCTTTGCATTATATTCAGCATATGTGCATGAAATGCCTTGCTGGGTTTTATTTTTATTTTTTCATTTCTTAGTAGTACCCATTGCTACTAAATTATTTGAAAACCCACTTGGAATTCAAATATTTATTTTTTCCCAACAAGTTGTTAAAAAAATATTTTCCACTCTGTCTAAAGGAGAATTGTCAAGCTTCAACTTGCATCTTTATTTCATATTTCATAAATGTTATAGAATTAAAGTTAAATTTTAGTTACCTGAGAAAATCAACTAATAAATGTGGGCTAGGCTCACTTTGGAAATATGATGTACTTCACCTTCTAAGTGAAAGAGATGTTATATCTTTTCCTTTTTGTGTTCAATTTTGTTTTGTAACAAGTAATTATTAGTACTCACTTTTAGGCAAATACTATTGTAATCAAAATTGTCTAGTTAGTTATTATTAATTGTACTTGTCAACAAATCAGAAGTTGAAATTCGTCTTAGTTAAAATACATAATAATATTTTGCCAAAGGTTTTTGGCTGGAAAAATTTAAGTAACACTTAATAGTACTGCAATAAATGTGGCTATGCTCATAATTGGGCATTTCATGCTTGGGCTTTGGTGAGGGCTTCACAAATCAAGTAAGTAGGTGTGCTTCTTACTCATTTTTTAACACAATAATTATTTTGTCTGCTAAGCCATTGAAATTGATTTTCAAGCAATTCCCATATATTTGTTGGAAATGGCATTGCTCAAAATTGAGAGGACTCAACATAGGATTCCAGTTATTTTATTAACGTATAGATTAATTATTATCTCTCGCTAAGTAACCTCATGCCACATTTTTGTTTTGCTTCATGATCATTTTACTTGGAATTCCTTCGTTGCCATTAAAAAGAGAGAATTATTTGAATGTTTCTAAAATCCCAATTGGTTTCTTTCTTTATACCTATTTGAAATTGCACTACCTTCCATTATTCTCTATTTTTAGTGTTTCTAGACTTTAGTTACTTTCTAGAACCTCATTATTCTAATTGTTATCTTGAAGGTTTACTATGTGTATGACTTTATGTTGTTGACCTTCATTCTCATTAGTCACCATTTGCGTCACAATTATTGGAACATACTTTTTGCTGAACACAGAAAACTATCATTCGTAATGGACATCCTTCTTCTCAGATGCATCAGCAATTGTCTATGTCTATCTCTGTTTTGTATATTAGTACTATATTAAAACAAAGATATTTGGATTTTCCCAATTAAGATTCTATTTTGGCTATAACACTATTATGTTTTGTTTGCATTTGGGCATGCTCTATGGTAAGCATTTCTCTTTTTTACTTAGTTTTCAAAATTAAAGAAAATTTAATATGCTTTAGTAGACATATTTCTACAAGAAATAATTTATGAGGTTTTCTTTTGAAACTTCCAAGAGTTGTTGGTTACTTGGGCTCATTAATGTTTGTTAGGAGAATTAAAGAAACATCAAATGTGATCGATGATAAGATGAAATGTTTTTGAACTAGAAATGAAACATATCATGTCACATTAGTTATCCAATCCATGGAGTTGTTATGTCATAAAATGTCCCCCTATGACTTTTACCTCCTAAGTTTAGCCCCCAGGTCCTCTAGAGTTAATCATGCATGTTTAAAATGAATCCCGGGACAAAATTCCCTGAAACCCATATCAAATGGGACCTAGGGGTGAGTCCTAAATCTTAATTAGGCCCTAAAATAGGTCCCTAGACAAGGGTGCCCATGTCGTTGTCCTACCCTATTTTGTCGGGGTCCCAATTTTAAATGACCACAAAGTGACCATGAAAAGGTTTCTCTTTATTGGCTTATTCAATTTAAATTATGAATGTTTAGCGGGAACACATATATAAACATGTTTAGGACTTCATTTTACAACTGGATGGATAATGTGAACTTGTGATCTTATGCTAAGGATATTCAAGGCTTTCATGGTGTTACAGAGCAGACTTGTGTTGTTATTGTATTTGTTTGTTGCAAATTTGGCTTCATCAATCCATCTCCTCATGGCATGAAAGAGCTTCATCCTTCTATGAGGGTTTCACCTCTGAGGTGATATCTATTTGTTCTTTCATCCAATCATTTATCATTGTTTTTGCCTCTGTCTTACAAGGATATGCACTCTCTATCTAACAACAGTGTTGGAAGGCTTGAATGCCATTCCAGGGCTTGACCAAGGCAAGCTCCTAAACCCCACAAGCCCCAACCCCTCTCTTGTGATTGCAGGTGACAGGTGTCAGATCTTGAAGATTGGAGTTGCAGAGGACTATTACAGAGCATAAGGAATCAGGATCTAAAGAAAAAGGTGAGAAATAGCTCAGGAAAGGCTTGGGCACCCACTCTTTTGCCCCTTAGTTTCATGTCATGAAGAGTCTCTAAAGTGGTTGCAGTCAATGACAGACAATGTCCCAAAGCCCTTAGAAAAGCAACACCTTGTGCTTGGGCACCCGCTCTTTCACCCCTGACTTTTTCATCTTCTGAAACTTGAAATCTGGTATGTATCTAGTTTGTATTTAGTCTCTTCCTATGCGATCATTTATTAGGTTTCGTTTATTTGTTTACGATTTGGCATAATTAGGGTGTTAAGATTAATCATGATAAAATTAACACATTAATCAATCAATTCCAAATTTCCCTATCATTCCAAGTGACAACCAACCTGATAGTTGATTCCTCTTGCATAAGTTGTGATTCAACTCGGCTAAATTTCCTTGAATGTATTGTGTGAAAGGAGGATCCAGCTAAACTATTGATCAAATCAACATACCCTCTTTTTCTACATTACATTTTTGTGAAACCATGTTTTTTATTACATTTTGCACCTTGATGAGTGTTGTACATTAGATTTTCATTCATACATATCATCTTCATCATTATACATTTGAAAACTTGCATAAAAATTGAAATTTTTTGAAAAAATCAAGCATCCTAGGCTTGCATCGAGGCATAGTTTGCACTATTTTCATTGCATTTCATCTAAATCATTTAAACATCTGATATTTGCATCAGATCTGACATAAATTACAGAAATTCATCATCTCATCATCATTTACCTTGCATTTACATACTTTATTTGCTAGGGTTTGCTTGAAATTTTGTATTTTTCATATAACCTAGTAATTGCAAAAGCTAGGATTTGTAATTAAAATCTTGCTTCAGATTTTATTACTAATTTAAAAACTCATTCAAATCTTATTTTGGACTGTAGTGTTTCATCATTGTGTGTTTTTGCATCTACATTTCAAATTTTGCATTTACACATTGTGTATTTCAACAAAAATTAGCACCCTCATTCATTTTTTTCTTAATTTTCACTTTGCATTGAGCATTGTAGGATTTGGTATCATTTTCAAATCTTATATGAGCTATTTTACACATTAAATCTGATTAGATTCCATTCATTCATCATTTTGCATACTTTCATCCTTTAATTTCAAAAAAAAATCCTTGCTTTTTTACTACATTTTGACTAATTTTTCATCTAGCATTGCAAGATTGGTGTGTTTTGACAAATTTTGCTACATTATTGGACTAATTAAAGCTTTCAATTTTCTGCCTCTCATCATTTTCATAATTTCATTACATATCTCATGCATTTGCATCGGAAAAAGTGAAAAAAATTGAGCATTTTTAGTGCATAAACAAGCATAGATTTGTGTTCTATCATTACATTCATCTTAGATATCTTGCATTGCAGATCTTGCACTCATATTAAAGCATACATCCATTGGTCATTTGAAATTTTTTCTTCATTTCATATCTTTTTGTGAAAATTGGCGCATTTGTTAAAATACACATTGTGTATTTCAACATTGGGTGTTTTACACCTTTTTCACATCTTTTTGATCAAAACCTTTAAAACCATCAACTTTACCTTGTTGTGTAGTATTCTTTCCTCCTATCCACTCTGTTTGTTGTGAAATCTACGAGAGTTTTACTTGATTTCCTCAAACAAGTGCTTGGGTGCGAAATAGTCTCACATCTAGGGTGTGTTAAGTATCATAAAACTTTGCATGTCTTATCTTACTAGATCTTATTGTACATTTATGTTTCAAGAAATTTCATTATGGCATATTCATCTCATTGCTCTTTGGTATCTTTACATGCATATATCAAAAACTTTGAGAATTTTTATAAAGTTCTTAATATGAATCCTCATGTTCTCACTTATATACAAGCTACGTATCATAAGGATATATTTAAATGCTCTTCATTTGAAATCCTTGAATATGTATCTGATTTTGAAAACTTCGTAGCTCTCATAAATACATACCCTTCGGTAGTAGAAGATCTAACAAAATACATTGAGAATTATGAGTGTGAAAGTTCTTCTCTTAATGTTTTGGAGCTAATAGATAAAACATATGAGGACGATGAGGATTCCATCGGTTATCCTACTCCTCCTATAGTTGAATCTCCAAGAACCTTGGATGAGAAGATTATGAATAACTCTACTTTAAGTCCCTTAGACATCACTAAAGATCCAATCATCAAAAATTCTCTCAACAACACCTTACCTTCCTTTCATTCCAATGCTCTCCCTGGCCAAGATGAAGCATTAGAAGATGAAGAAAGGTCCCTCACATTAAATCCTTTAGGGATGGATGTCGAGTTTAATCATAATAAAAACAATTTTAATTCAATCATCACTAATAAACATCTTCAACCTACTAAGGGGATAATGAATAAGTATATACTAATGTTCCTAAGATGATTGGGAATGGGGCACCTTGTGTACCTTCCTTCTTAAAACGTGATTACAGTTCAAGGTGATCAAAAATCACCTCGAAACCTAGATTACATTCTAAATTGTGCAAGACAAATCACTTAAAGAAATTAAGTTGTTCAAAATGTGCCGCAACATCCCATGATTACTCACACATACAACACCCATAATAACAAGCAAAGTAAGCAAGCACCACATGTGCCTGTCTCTCTTTCAGCTTCTCAACCTATGCTCCCTCCACCACCTCGTCTTGCTCATAAAAGTGGTCAAGAATATGATCTAGTCGAACAGCTTCATGATACTTCGGCTAAGATCTCTCTTTGGGATTTAATACAAACATCTCCTAAATACTATGGAATGCTCCAAGAAGCTTTACAAAATGTGATTGTACTACCTACTATTAAGTTGAATGTTGTAACAGCTCTGTTAGATTGTATGCATGCAACAAAAAATGATATTCTCTTTCAACCACATGAAATACCATTGATAAAGGATGAGTATGATCCACTTATATTATTTGTCCTAATAGATAAAAAGTTGATAAAGCGAGTTATGATTGACAATGGATTGACTCTTAATGTTTGTGGCATTGACTTTCTACACAGAAGCAAGATAGACACATCTTTAATCAAACTGGATAGGCTTAGCATTCGTGGCTTTGATAATGCTAGTAGACAATCCGTGGGTACCATAACTTTACCTATAAAGGTTGACCCCGTGACAGTATCTACCCTTTTTCATGTCATGTTTGGTTCGCTTTCATATAATATGATCCTTGGTAGATCGTGGATCCATGCCATGGGGGTAGTTCTGTCTACCCTTCATTGATCAATAAAGTTTATTTATCAAAACAATCTCTATACTATGGAAGGTGATCCTGACTTGAATAACTATTTACATATTGAAATGACAAAACAAGTTAACAATCATAGGAGTCTAAACAACTTACAAGTTGATTTAGCAATATCTCTTGCCACAGATAATGTTGTACAAGACTCTAAACCATCAAATGCACTTTTTGGTGATGATTGGGGTTTGTTAGATTTTACTCCTTCCTAAATGGGGGAATATAAAATTAATATCCCTGACACATCAAAAGTTGCATCGATCTCATCTAAACAATATTTAGAAACACCTGAGAAACCTAAAGTCTCCTTGGTAGAAAATAAAGACAATACTCTTACCTATACTACAATTTATGACACCTACGAGACCTCACTGTTGATCATGATGTTGATCATATACAAACATATCACCGGCCCTCCTTCTAGCGCCAATTTATGTTGATCATGATGTTAGTCATTCACAAACATAGAATAAAAGTTACACAACAACCTTTACTCATCTTGAAAGATACGATGAATTCAGAGAACTCATGATCCCAAGTCTCCGTTGATTAGGTCTTAATCTACTGACGTTACTCAGTGGTTGATGTGTGTTGCTGTTTTCCATTCAGGGGCCTTACGTATTTCTGCAAAGTTCATCATTATTTCTCCAAATATCCTGCTCTGTATGTCTGCTCTGCATAAATCTCCAATAATTCTACCTCTGCACTGTGAATTCACTCAAATAATGTGCCTACAGACTGATATTTGCATGATTTCTACCATTATTTATGATTCTTTGTATGATATTTTCAATACTACATGCATTTAACTCAAATATGCTAATGATTTTCAGTTACCTACGGGATTTCAGCGTATTTCTCTATTCTGCTTGTTATTTATCATGATTTGCAGTTATGGTGATGAATTTATGAAATTAAAAAAAGGAAAAGGGTTAAAGAATGAGATTCCCAAAACTACTTGAGTTAGATCACTGATCCACATACAAGCTCCCATACATGCAATGAAAAGAAGGAAACTAAAATCATACTTCACCAGGACATTCCACAAATCCGCATGATCTAGTGCAAATCATCAAAGGAAAAGTTGACAACAACATGTAATGAAATGAAAGCGCTTCCAGTTGAACACAGCATTCACCAGTACATATCCAGAAATCAACATGAAGATTATGTAAAATTTACAATCAGGATGTAATCTGAAACTTCATATCCATTCAGTATGCTCAAGAACAGGTACATTTACAGTGATCTGAAGAAAGAACCTTGACATTTCAACAATTCTATCCTCATTAGTCTCAGTAATCCGATCTCCTAATTGATTCTACAGTAATCGGCCTTAATGCGCCAGATGTGTCTGTGTATATCCTTTTTTTCTATGTCCAGGATCTGGCTCTTATATAGAACAAATGCCAGAAAACAGTTACAATGATCCAAGGATCATGATCCTCTCATAATAATCAACGGTCCAGATGAAAAGCACATGCTTCGCCAGTTGGCAAATGTACAGCTGGCACAGAATATTCCAGCATCTTTGATTTGATTCGGTCTCCAACTGGCAAACAGCATATTTGACAATATCCTCCTCATTTCTGGTTCATGTTGCCTCCATGTGCAACCATACAATGCTTAGCAACAGCTCTAATAGCATCATGACTTCCTGCAAGTAAACAGACAAACATTAAGTTCATCATCATGTGGATAAACAACAGGAATTTAAACATTTTATTAAACATGCCTCAAAATGTGCAGCTACAGGCAATCGGGCTCCAAATCAGTGGAAAATATGCACTAAATGCATAAACAGCGTTAAAAAACTCAGGTCAACCATCGTTGACTGGAAAATGCAATCGGGTCTTCAAATTTCCATCGCTTCATTTTCCCGCCCATTTTTTTGTATATCGGGCTCCAAATAATGATCATGCATCGCAACATATACAATGATTAAATCGCATTTCATAATATTTCGGGTTTGCCTTTGTATGTGATGCATGTATGTATTTCGACGTGACCACATACTGTCGGAATGACAATTTTTACATTAGGCCGACGGTTAAACTTATACCGACGCCAAAAATCATGATGATGTCCATCCATCGGGAAGACATGTTCTATCGGCATGATAACTCAAGATAAGGCCGATAGCAAAACTTAAAACTTTCGTCTGCATGATATTTTAGAAATATGATGCTCCCCCTTCCGAATGTCCAGATGACGTCACCGTCATGTTTCGCTTCTGTATATTGGGGAAAAGAATGACATCATCATCATCATCATGTCGAAGGAAAATAGGAGGATATGAAATATGATCCTGCTGCTGAGGAAAGGAATATGATGGTGACGTCATCGTCATATCCGGGCTTCATTAAAATGCAAAAGATGACATCACCGTCATGTTTAGTTAAGATCAGGGGATAAATGTAATATCGGGTCACCTAAGGAAGATGATCAGGTGGTGAATGTAATATGACCCCTTTGCGGCCAAGGTAACCCTCTCGAAAGATCAGGATGATGATGATCATCAGGATATCCGGGGCTTTTGATAAACTTAAAACATGACGTCATCATCATATTCGCGAACCGGATCATGTTTTGGAAAATATCCTACCGAAGGGAAATGTGATGATGATGTCATCCTGATATTTGCTTCTTCGTTTATCAGATTGGGATGACGTCATCAGGATATTAGCAAAAGGTCATATTTCTCGGCAGGAGGACATTACGAAATATCGGGTAGACAAACAAGATCATGATGATCTTGACAACATGACAGGATAAAAATATGATGATCCTCCCTCATCGAATATCATGATGACGTAACCATCATATTCCGTCTTCGAAGCATGAGGATGAGTTGAGGTCATCATCAGGTTAGCGCTAGGGTGATATTTAAAATATGATCATGCTAAGGAATGGAATATCACCCCCCCTTAAAAGATAGGGTGATCATCATGATCATACAAAAGGAGATCAGGAGGATATGATGATGTCATCATCATATTAGCGAATATCAGCACATATGACCCTCTCTCGAAAGATCAGGATGATGACCCTCCGATAGGATTTTGACATGCGCATGCAAATTATGCAGATAGTGGATTTTCTAAGCAGGGTGATATTATAATATCAGCATGATATTATAATATCGGGTGATGTTAAAAATATCATGATGCTCGTTGTTATGAAATATCGGGTTACACTCAAAACATTATGCTCACGATGCGCCTAAGGTCATTTGACGGGTAAAGCACACTATCACCTAAGATTGACGTCCGGATATTTCGACTGCATGATTTTTTATCGGGTGATAGATCAAGATCATGATGACCTTGACAACATGACTGAGGATGAAAATATGATGACCCTCTTGCGATTATCAGGTTTGACCAAAACTTTGACTGCTCATAACTCCCTCATATGGATGAATTTTCAGGTGATGTAAAAGGCAAACCTGCATGGAATTTCAAGCTCTTTCTAAATATGAGGTCATAGAAACAAAATATGAACTTTGACAAACTGACCTCATGATGATGACCTACCTCATCGAATATCATGATGATGATGCACCTGACTCATTTTTACCAAACCGCCAGAAAGCAGACAACACAAGCCAAGCCAAAAGTTGGGTCCCTGTTTTGCCAAGTTAAAATGGGGCATGTTGTGTAACCACACAACACTCACCTATTGCAAATATGTGCTTAATCAGTGTTGTCATTGATGTCAACATATCCCTGTTTCCATTAGTGTCAACTATATCCTATTTTTTTGCCTATTTAGAAGACTGGAATGTTGAAGATATTGAGAAAATTAATGAAGAACAATGTATGCGGACCATATGGCTATGTAGAGGATTGTCTGAAGTGGCTCTAGTTAAGTTTTGAGAGGTGCGCATAAAGATTTGAAGAAGTTATGACCTTCTGAGTAGAACTGGGTTTTGTAGTGTTTAGAAGAGATAGAGTGACAGGAAATTGGTCCGAATTGCTCCACATTGAAATATTATGATCTGCGGATCTAGAGGCATGTTTAAGAATTTAGTGTGTATCATCAACTCCAGTGGTTCATGGTTTGGAGGTCCGCAAGCAATCTTTCTAGGTTGATAGTCATAGCAGACAGTGTTCTTAAGGTTTTGGATGAAGATGCAAGTGATTCTGATGATTTGGAGGAGTACAGATGTCTTTGTTGAATTTAATGTGCTTGTGGAGGTCTCTGGATCATGTGATTTCTGTGTTGGAGGTCTGCATTGAAAATTGAGCTCATTGTTGAAGATTTCTTCCTTGATGTTGTTCTTCCCAGTCTTGGCCGATCGGATGATTCAAGCATGTTGTGGATGATCTAAGAGCAATTCTCTAGAGCGTGGCATGTTGTTAGAAGAAGATTCAAGTCTTAGCTATGGTTGGATGACAGTATAGTGATCCGCATTAAAGCAAGCTGACCTTGATGATCATTCCAAGGTTGATGAAGCATATAAATACTTGTTGAGTTGCAGAAAAAGATCTGTGTGCAGAAATGATAAAATCCTAAGAGAGGTACAGAGGTAGAGTAGAGAAGAGGAGAAGCAGAAGAACAAGAGTAGTAAAGGATGAAGTTATAGCAAAGAAGTGTTTGGGGGCAGAGCAGAAGTAAGTGAGCCTTCAATGGGACTAAACCAGGCATGAAGAAGATGCTATTTCTTAGTTCATTATCTGTGTTAAACATAAATTCTTGTAGGCAGTGAGCCTCCTATAGGCAATGAGCCTCTTTTGAGCAGTGAGCTCTGGGCAGTGTGCCCAAAGGCACGTGCCTTCTCTTTTCTTCTAAGTACTTTTAACAGGGTATGAATCTTGTGGGTTAATCCCCACCATGGTTTTCCCTTAACCGGGTTTCCACATTAAAAATTTTGGTGTTATATGTGTTCATTTTGTTTCTGCTCATGTGTTGATGATTCATGCTTTAATGTTTACATCATTAATCTGTTTCAAGTGGTAAAGAAGAAGAATTAATTGCTGCAAGTGTTAAAGTCTTGGGACAACTGATTCACTCCCCCTCTCAGTTGTCCGGTCTAATTCCAACAATTGGTATCAAAGCCAGTTCCTCTAAAAGAAGCTTAACTGCTCAAGGAGATCTAGGATGTCGACTTACAAGAAGAATAGTTTGAGATTTGATGGAACAAGTAACTCTCTCTAGAAGAATCACATGGAGTGCCATTTGCAATGCATGGGTGATGCTTATTGGTTGATAACTAAGGATGAGTATAATCCTCCGGAGAAAGGTCCTTCAACTCTAGATGAAATCAAAGATGTTCAACTCCAGATGAACTCAAAGATGATGAAAATAACATTTGAGCTAAAGAAGCCTTATTGAGTGCCCTGACTGATATAGAAATGACAAATGTCTTTGGACTAAAAACTGCTCATGAAATCTAGAAGAAGTTGGAAAAACTTTATGAAGGTGATGAATATGTCAAATGTCCCAACCTACAAAATCTAAGAGGAAGATATGAAAATTTGAGAATGAGTGAGGATGAAAACATCATGACTTACATGCAAAAGATAAATGAACTTGTGTGTGGTATCAGGTGTGCTAGTGGAACTTTGGAAGAATCAGAGATTGTTGCAAAAGTGCTTAGATCCGTACTTGATTCATACAAACATAAGGTTGTTGCTATAGAGCAGATCGGGACTATCTCTAAAGTTACAAGAGATTAGTTGATTGGCAAAATTTTAGCTTTTGAATTGAGTGAGTTTGGTGATTCTCTTCCTAAGTCTAAATCTGCATTTAAAGCCAGTGTTCATGGGAAGTAAAGATATGATCCGGATGAAAGCTCTTCAAGAACATCAAACAAATTTGTGAATGCAAGGAAGGATCTTGAAGATAATGAAACGGAGCTTGATGATCTTGGAGCCCTTTTTGCCAAAAGATTGCCAAGAGGATCTGGTAAGTATGAAGGAAAATTGCCATTCAAATGTTTTGCTTGTAATAAGATTGGTCATTTTTGCCTCAAGGTGTCCGGAGAGGGTTTCAAGGACAAACCCTAATAGATCTAGAGGTTAGAAGAAATGTTACTATGTCCAAGAAGCTAGTGAAGAAAGAGTCATAGATGATGAATCTGATCATGGAGGTTCCACTGATAATGATTGGGTGTTCATTGCTATCAAAGAAGAAGATTTGGTGCCTATTGAATCTACTAGCTGTGCAAATGTAGAAAGTGCTTTGGTTGCTTAGGTTGTAGAAAAGGATGAATGGGTGATTGACATTGGATGTTCTCATCATATGACTGGTGACAAAATTAAGTTTGTAAGCTTTGAAAAATATGAAGGTGGACTTGTGAAGTTTGGAGACAACTCAGCTGGTAGAATCCATCATAGAGGATCCATATCTTTTGATGGTAAGAATAACACTAATGATGTTCTGTATGTGGAAGGATTAAAGCATAATCTTCTCAGTGTTGGACAGTTGGTTGGCAAGGGTTATGATCTCTGATTCAAGGATGGAAAATGCAGAATCTTGGAAAGCTCAAAATTGAAATTGCATCTAGTACTCAGACTAGAGGTAACATCTTTCATTTAAGTAGTTCTAGTAAAAGTTGCTTAATTGCTCAGGTTGATCAGAGTTGGCTCTGGCATAGGAGAATGTGTCATGTGAATTTTGATAACATTGTCAAGATAAGTTCCACTCAGGCTGTAAGAGATCTTCCAAGACTTGTAAAACCTACTGATAGCATGTGTAGAGAATGTCAATTCGGTAAACAGAACAAAACTTCATTCAAGAGTAAAGAATAGTCATCAAGTGGATTGTTGGAACTTGTGCATACTGATCTTTGTGGTCCTGCTAGAATTAGGAGTGTACAGGGAGACATATATTTTATGTTGTTGATTAATGATTACTCTTGGATGATGTGGGTAACCTTCTTGAAAGAAAAATCAAAAGCTCTTGAAAAATTCAAAGTGTTCAAGGTCATGGTGGAGAATGAGATTGGTGTAAAGATAAAGTGTATGAGATCCAACAGAGGTGGAGTGTTTACCTCCAGTGAGTTTGATACATTATGTAAGAAGCAAGGAATAAAAAGACAGTTATCTACTCCTAGGACTACTCAGCAGAATGGAGTTGTGGAAAGAAAGAACCAAACCATTCAAGAAGCTACCAGGATTATGATGATGGAAGCAAATGTTCCACAAGTCTATTGGAGAGAAGCTATGAGTATTGTTGTTTACACTCTCAACCAAGTGCAAATCAAAGGAAATTCTGGTAAGACCCCTTATGAACTATGGTTTGGTCATCCTCCTACTATAAAGTATTTCATAGTTTTTGGTAGTAAGTGCTATATCAAAAGAGATGAGGATCTAGGCAAGTTTGAAGCAAGAAGTGATGAAGGGATATTTCTGGGTTACTCTACTCAACACAAGGCATATCGGTGCTTTAACAAAAGATTGAAAAAGATTGTTGAAAGTGCAAATGTTAGATTTGATGAGAGAAAAGAAGGACATTCCAGGTCTTGCGGATATGAATCAGATGATCAAGATGAAAGTCAAAGTCAAGGAAGACAAGTTCAAACCTAGAATCAGATTTGGATTGATCTGGAAAATCCAATAACTCAAGAGGATAGTGCAGATGTTGAAGAACAAGTTCAAGAAACAGAGGTTCAAATAAATCCCAAAACTCCTAGGTATGTAAGACTGAATCGTCCTAAAGATCAGATCATAGGAGATAGATATAAAGGTGTTCAAACTAGGAGAAGAATTACTGAAGATCAAGAGGAGATTTGTTTGATTTCAAAGGTTGAACCAAAATCAGTAAGTGAAGCTTGCAATGATGAAAATTGGGTAAAAGCAATGGAAGAAGAATTAATGCAAATTGAAAAGAATCACACTTGAGATCTTGTTCCTAGACCTGAAGACAAAAATGTGATTGGAACCAAGTGGGTCTTCCAGAATAAACTAAATGAAGATGGTGAAGTTGTAAGAAACAAAGCAAGGTTGGTATGCAAAGGATATTCTCAAGTGGAAGGAATTGATTTTGAAGAAACTTTTGCTCTGGTGGCAAGAATAGAAGCAGTCAGATTATTTCTTGCATTCACTGCTTCTAAAGATTTCAAGGTATATTAGATGGATGCCAAGTCAACATTTCTGAATGGAGAGTTGGAAGAAGAAGTCTACATTGAGAAATCAGAAGGATTTCAGTTGTCTAATCAAAAAGATATGGTCTGTAGATTGAGGAAAGCATTGTATGGACTCAAACAAGCTCCAAGAGCCTGGTATGCAATATTAGATAAGTATTTGCTAAAATTATGTTTTAGCAAAGGCACTACTCACAGTAATCTCTACTTCAAGATTGACCATGAGCACATTCTAATTATTGAGGTATTTGTTGATGATATCATTTTTGGTGGAAATGAGAGTATGTGCAAGATATTTGTTGATCAGATGAAAAGTGAATTTGAGATGTCAATGTTTGGTGAAATAAATTTCTTCTTAGGTTTGCAAATCACTTAGTTAGATAAAGGTATCTTCATATCTCAATCTAAGTATGTGAGAGAATTGTTGAAAAAGTTTGGGATGGAGGATTCAAAGCCAGTGGGTACACCCATGGTAACCGGATGTAAGTTGAGTAAAGATGATGATTCTCCTAAGGCAAATCAGAAAAGGTATAGATCAATGATTGGAGGGCTGCTTTATTTAACTCAGACCAGACCTGACATTAAGAATGCAGTTGGACTTGTTGCTAGATTTCAAGCTGGTCCTAGGGAATCCCATGTTGTAGCAGTCAAAAGAATTTTTAGATATCTAAAGGGAACATCTGATTATGGATTATGGCACACAAAGGATAATGATTTCACTCTTCATGCATATACAGATGTTGATTGGGTAGGAGATCTGGATGACATGAAAAGTACTAGTGGTGGTGCATTCTTCTTGGGAAGGAGATTGGTTTCTTGGTTGAGAAAAAAGCAGGAGGCAATATCTCTGTCTACTGCAGAGGCAGAGCATATAGCAGCAGCAAGCAATTGTACTCAAGTCTTATGGATGAAGCAAATGTTGAAGGATATCAGAATTGTGTTTGAAGAACCTATTACAAATTTCTATGATAATTCAAGTGCAATAAACATCTCAAAGAATCCGGTGTTGCATTCAAAGACTAAGCACATATCCATCAAGTTTCATTTCTTGAGAGAGAAAGTAAGTGAGAATGAAGTCAAAATGGAGTTTGTTTCTTCAAAGGATCAGATTACAGATATATTCACCAAGCCTCTGTCTAAGGATACTTTTGAGTATCTCAGAGAGAAGTTAGGGGTTATTGCCCCTCCTATTCAGAACTAAGATGCACTAGGGTGCATCAGTCTAATGGAATTCACAGTCACATCTTGTGATCCAGATTGATGTTAAGGAGATACTACTCAGGGGGAGTAGTCAATATGCAAATTATTGGAGATCAGTCTGGAACAAAGGGGGAGAAAAGATTGCAAATATGTGCCCTTTTCCATTGATGTCAAAGGGGGAGAGAAGTTATGTGAAAAACTAGTTGCTGATGAAAGGGGGAGCAGTGAAGAAAGTAGTTGTAAAAGTGATAAGAAAAAGAGGGAGAAGTTCTTGTCTTGATGGTTGAATCATTTTTTCACATCATATGTTGCCATCAATGACAAAGGGGGAGATTGTTGCAAATATGTGCTTAATCAATGTTTTCATTGATGTCAACATATTCCTATTTCCATTAGTGTCAACTATATCCTATTTTGTTGCCTATTTAGAAGATTGGAATGTTGAGGATATTGAGAAAATTAATGAAGAACAATGTATGCAAACCATATGGCTGTGTAGAGGATTGTCTAAAGTAGCTCCAGTTAAGTTTTGAGAGGTCCGCATAAAGATTTGAAGAAGTTATGGCCTTCTGAGTAGAACCAGGTTTTGCATTATTCAGAAGAGACAAAGTGACATGAAATTGGTCTGGATTGCTCTGCATTGAAATATTATGATCTGTGGATCTAGAGGCATGTTTAGGAAGTTAGTGTGTATCATCAACTCAAGTGGTTCATAGTTTGGAGGTCCGCAAGCAATCTTTCTAGGTTGACAGTCATAGCAGATAGTGTTCTTGAGGTTCCAGATGAAGATGCAAGTGATTCTGATGATTTGGAGGAGTGCGGATGTCTTTCTTGAATTCAATGTACTTGTGGAGGTCTCTAGATTGTGTGATTGTTGTGTTGGAGGTCCACATTGAAGATTGAGCTCATTGTTGAAGATTTCTTCCCTGATGTTGTTGTTCTTCCCAGTCTTGGCCGATCGGATGATTCAAGCGTGTTGCGGATGATCTAAGAGCAATTCTCTGGAGTGTGGCATGTTGTTAGAAGAAGATTCAAGTCTTAGCTATGGTTGGCCGACAGTATAGTGAACTGTGTTAAGTCAAGCTGACATTGATGTTCATTCCAAGGTTGATGAAGCATATAAATACTTGTTGATGAGTTGTGGAAAAAGATTTGTGTGCGAAAATGATAAAATCCTAAGAGAGGTAGAGAGGTAGAGCAGAGAAGAGGAGAAGCAGAAGAACAAGAACAGTAAAGGATGAAGTTATAGTGAAGAAGTATTTTAGGGGCAGAGCAGAAGTAAGTGAGCCTTCAATGGGACTAAACCAGGCATGAAGAAGATGCTATTTCTTAGTTCATTATCTCTGTGTTAAACATAAATTCTTGTAGGCAATGAGCCTCTGTAGGCAGTGAGCCTCTTTTGAGCAGTGAGCTCTGGGCAGTGCGCCCGAAGGTATGTGCCTTCTCTTTTCTTCTAAGTACTTTTAATAGGGGTATGAATCTTGTGGGTTAATCCCCACTGTGGTTTTCCCTTAACTGAATTTCCACATTAAAAATTCTGGTGTTATGTGTGTTCATTTTGTTTCTGCTCATGTGTTGATGATTCATGCTCTAATGTTTACATCATTAATCTGTTTCAAGTGGTAAAGAAGAAAAATTAATTGCTGCAAGTATTAATGTCTTGGGACAATTGATTCACCCCCCTCCCTCTCAGTTGTCCAGCCTAATTCCAACATCACCATCCTCCAAAGAGATGGACTCCCTCTGTGGTCATGGATTTCATATTTTGTACAAAAATTGTGTTGATGTGGTGTAAATCAATAAGGATTCATAGTACCTTTACAAATTGTTGGAATTAATTACATAGTTGGTATTGGATACTGCTCTTTGAAGCCCACCAAAGCCTCTTATCAACCTAAACTTAATGTTAATTCAATATCAACGAGACCAAAATGACATGCGAGATATCCAGTGCTGAGAGACAAGAATTGTCCACTAGGAAATATCCCATTGAATCAGGTAAGTATTTCTCCCCCTTTAGCCACGCTTGTTGTAGCAACTATTCTAATTGCTCTCAAGGGTGGCCTTCTCCTAGATATATAATCATGTTGTGTTCCCCCATGTTGTGCTATATTTGTTGTTTAGGTCTCCTTGGATGACCCTTGATACTCTTGTAAGGTCAAGGATACCGGGAGACTGCCTCTGTTGTGACCATTCATCTATTTGTTTCATCATTCTTCTATCTACCTCTCCTCTATTTTATTGTTGTGTGTTGTGCCTTAGGGCCATAGCGTTGTGGTTGATGACCTGGGGGCATCCTCCTATGTGATTGTTCCTAAAGCACTTGTTCTCCTCTCTCATTTTATTGTTTACCTTCTTCTAGTGATTCTATCTAGTTGGCGGATGATGAAAAATAAACAAATAACTAATACAGATTGTGTGTCCCTTCAGCAAGCAAAGCAAAAATGGACCTAGTCCATATATGAAGATGGGGTTGATTTATATATATCTGATGCTTGGCTAGTAGAATCACTCTGTGTGATATTTGATGTTGTCTTATCTTTGCTAACAAATCATAACAATACATTTGCTCCATGCACTTTGATTATCTTATATATCACCTTGTTACACTCAGTTCTGAGGTACCTGTAGTATAAGCCAACGGCTATACTCGGATTTTGAACCCATTGTGTAGCCTTGGTTTATTGGATGTGATCTCATGTATGATTCATGTATAGCTTTCATGTTTTAATTTGGTTATTATATTAGAGTAATATTTGTAACCTCTCTTGTTATCTTATCTTAGCATATCTTATCAATGTGTTTGTGGGAGCATTCAACGATCGTGAGCACATGTCACCTCGGGGGCATGGGATTTGAAAAAGCTCTTATTTCCTTGTGTGTTTTCTTTCTACCTTAACATGCTTGATATCGGTACACGACATCAACCACCTTAAGGTGGGGGTATATATAAGGTTATATGTCTGATGATTTTGGTACTAATGAAGCATGTTTGTAAGCCCTTTGCGGAGGCAGGATGATGTATCTCTTGAGCTAGTGCACATCCTTTTTTTTTCAAAAGTCCTTTGCGGAGGCAGGGTTGGATATTGAGACTATCTTCCTTTAAGCATGTCTTTGGCGGTTGTTGTGGCATAAGCCCAACCGTCAGGCGTGCTTGTAGCATGTTTGAGATGGTGGGACATAGCAATAAGCTCCTTCTGTCACCTTATTTTTCATGTTTAAGACGTATAGTATGTCTTTGGCATGTTATATGATGCTCATGTATTCCATGTGTCTTCCATGTGTTTTCCCCCTTGTGTGGTTAACCCCCACTTGGGCTTTGTATGGCATGTTTTCTACTCTTGTGTGTGTGTAGCGACGAGCTCCACCTACACTCAAGGTTTGTTTGGCGTGTTTTCCTCCCTTGTGTGGACTCCACCCATACTTTGGGTTTTATGTTGTAATTTTATGCATATGTATATGAAGATGTTTTGAATATGTTATGAAAATGTTATATAAATATATTCATCATGTTTTGTGTGACTACTCTCATGTATTCATCATGTTTTGTGTGTCTTCAATATTGTTTTCTTTGTGTTTTGTGTGTCTACGATGTGTTTTCAAGTGCTTACTTAAGACTGGGGGCTAGAAATAGTTCCTCGATCTTTGGGTATGCCTTAGCTTCAAGTGTCTGGTGTGTCTAATGTCTTTTCAACTGTACTTTAATGCATGTATGGGTTGTAAGATCATACATACATTAAAGTGGGGGCTAAATGGTATGTCATAAAATGTCTCCCTAGGACTTTTACCTCCTAAGTTTAACCCCCGGGTCCTATAGAGTTAATCATACATGTTTAAAATAAATCTCAGAACAAAATCCCCTAAAATCCATGTCCAATGGGACCTAGGGGTGAGTCCTAAATCTTAATTAGGCCTTAAAATAGGTCCCTAGACAAGAGCACCTGCACCCTTGTCCTGCCCTTTTTTGTCGGGGTCCCAATTTTAAATGACCACAAAGTGACCGTTAAAAGGTTTCCCTTTGTCGGTCTATTCAATTTGAATTACGAATGTTTAGTAGGAATGCATATATAAACATGTTTAGGACTTCATTTTACAATTGGATGGATAATGCGAACTTGTGATCTTATGTTAAGGATATTGAAGGCTTTCATGGTGTTGCAGAGTAGACTTGTGTTGTTATTGTGTTTGTTTGTTACAGATTTGGCTTCATCAATCCATCTCCTCATGGCATGAAAGAGATTCATCCTTCTATGGGAGTTTCACCTCTGAGGTGATACCTATTTGTGCTTTCAATCAATCATTTATCATTGTTTTTGCCTCTGTCCTGCAAGAATATGCACTCTTTATCTAACAACAATGTTGGAAGGCCTGAATGCCATTTCAGGGCTTGACTGAGGCAAGCTCCTAAACACCACAACCCCCAACCCCTCTCTTGTGATTGCAGGTGACAAGTGTCAGATCTCAAAGAGTGGAGTTGTAGAGGACTATTGTAGAGCATAAGGAATTAGGATCTAAAGAAAAAGGTGAGAAATAGCTCAGGAAGGGCTTGGGTGCTTGCTCTTTTGCCCCTCAGTTTTGTGTCATGGAGAATCTCTGAAGTGGTTGTAGTTAGTGACAGAAAAGGTATTGAAGCCCCTAGAAAAGAAGAACCTTGGGCTTACACGCCTGCTCTTTCACCCCTGACTTTTCTGTCCTCTGAAACTCAAAATCTAGTATGTATTTAGTCTCTTCCTGTGTGAGCATTTATCAGGTTTCGTTCGTTTGTTTACGATTTTCCATATTTAAGGTTTTAAGCTTAATCGGGCTAAAATTAACACATTAATCAATCAATTCCAAATTTCCTTATCATTCCAAGTGACAACCAACCTGATAGCTGAGTCCTCTTGCATAAGTTATGATTCAACTCAGTTAAATGTCCTTGAATGTATTGTGTGAAAGGAGGATCTAGCTAAACTATCAATCAAATTAGCATACCCTCTTTTTCTACATTACAGGCACAAAAGTAGAAGCTTAGAATTTTGTTAAATTAATTTTTATCTATTATATTTTATTTGCTTTTACAGTGTCTATTAGAAAATTCACATTTACCTTTGAGGTAATTATTCTATTATTATTGTTTGAGTAGTCATTGAGACTATAATGTTTTGTATTATCCATAGAGCTAGCTTTTACAAGGAAGCATTAGATTGAGTTCTAAGCCAATTGGTGTCTAATTCACTTAGATTGATTAGCAAGCTTCAAGCTTTAGAAAAAAATTTACTGACCTTAGTGCCCTAATACATCTTGAAGAGGAGAAATATAAATCTATAAAATATTCTTGTAGGGAGGCATTTTTGACATGAAATCAATGACATTTTCTTGCTCTCATTCTAGTAAACAATAGCACAGGTAGTGTCCTTATGGTTAGTGGAAATATGAGCATCTTTTCTACTATTTTGAATTTTACTGGGAATGCTTTTATGCAACTATTATTATAGAAAACCGGTTTGACATTTTATGGAAGCTTTGGTCTAATATATCTTGAATGTAGATGGTACATCTAATATCTTTGAGACCCATGGTGATTCTCTTGATTAGGCCCTTCTAGGCTCTTTGATCTCTTGATTTGACATGGTCATGGTTGGTTGAAAACTTTCAAATTCTTGTTTTATGGCTCTTCATTTCACACATGTTGTGTATGTTTGAAAGATTATGTTGGGTCTATTTAATGGATTATTTTATTGTTGTGAACTTACACTTGATGCCTTGCCACATTCACCATTGAAAGGTCCTATTGCTTAGGTATTAGTGAACATAGTTAATTTATCTTATTAGGTAGCATTTTTCAAGGTTTGTGCCATTTGCTCGATGAAGCTAGAAAACTATTTAGACTTTAATGTCGAAACATTTTAAACTTGTGGTAATATGGGTTTAGTGCTATATTAAGAATTCACCAATATTAAAAAACATTTGTTCTGTATAACTTCACTTGTTGTATTGTCATTCATGCTAATCACAAGCCTTGCAAGGAAGAAGTAAAAAATGTACCATCTACTTTGAGCATTTATCCTTTCATCTCCAAACAAGCCTCTACTTTTGTAAATAAGATAATAATTTAGAAAATAACAACAAAGTATCAATGATCATAGATTGCAGATTTATTTTTTCCATACTATTGAGTATGTTAGTTTGTTGTCTTGCAATAAGCTATGAGATTTACACGTGTACGTGTTTCTTGTGTATCTTATAATGTTTAGCCTAGTTTTGTTGTTCAAATGGTCATTGTTTCTGGTGTAGGAGCACCTATCCCAAGGTGGCCTCCATGAGGAATTTGAATCATGTTTTGTTTAGAAAATCATGTTTGCACTGTAATAAGGTCTATTTGACCAATGCATGTAATTTCTATTTGTATCTAGGTTCTTCAAGACCTAGAACTAATGTTTGTAAATCCCAAGTAATTAGGTTGCATTTGTCTAGTTGTTAGATGGTTGGTCTCCCAACCGCTTGGAATCATTCTCCCAGTCACTTGGAATCAGGTTTGGTACTACTCTAGGTGAGTTTATAAACCCAGAGGATGGAACCAAATGTGCATATCACTATCATTGTAATCAGATTGAAGCAAGAGAAGGATTAAATGTAATCACGCAGTTTGTTAAGGAGAAATTGAACTGTTCTGTGTTGTCTATTTGTTTCCATTCTCTATAAATACGAAATTGCATAACTGTAGATTTCTTTTCCCTTCTATATTTCCGTTGTTGCAAAATGTCGATGTGAAGCATTCCATTGGTGAGATTTATGTCGAAATCAGTGGAATGGCTTTGTTGTACAATATATATTTTTCATTTCCTGTTATGTTTTATGATTTGGCGATGCAGATGTTCCAGATTGCGGGTTGTGCATAGTAGATCGCCTAGCATCTCCATGTGCTAGGTTTGGATCGGAGGAGTTGGAGGTATCAGGCAGACTGGGTGTTTGGTGAAATAGTTCCAAGGTTTGCCGATAGGGGAGAGTCTCACCGAAGATAACATGTATTGACATTTCAGCGAGAGTGGCGATATCGGGAGACAAGCTCAAGGTTCCATCGATGGAAGTAAGTCACGGCAAAGGGGTGTCATGGTCACATCGGCATAAGGTTGATCGACGGTAAGACTTGAGAAAGTCATACCGACCATTGACGTCTGACCGATCTAGGTGTATCGGTGGTCAATAAGTGGAGACTAGCCGACGGAAGACAAATTTGATTTTTGTACAGTGGTTCTGTTGTGCACTCCCCATCAGTTTCCATGCTTTTAACATCAAAGTGGATGATATAAAGATGAAAGTGTAGATTAATTGAATTGATCATGTTGCAAAGCTCTACCTCTTACCCTTTTCCATTAGAAAGCTTCTTGAAGCAACCCTCCAATGGATTGCAAAAAGTACCATAGATCATAATGTTTTAGATGTGAGGGTCATGTGTAGTCTCCACCAAAAGGTTCCTAACATACATGCAACCTCATCGCTTCTTGCATGTTTTGTGGCATGTGCATGGGTTTAATCCTTAATATAAGCTCTTAAATACCACAAGAAGAGGGTGTTATGGTTCAGACTTAGACTTAAAGTTCTTTTAGAAAGTTCATACATTTTTCTTCAATGGAACTTTATTTTTTTGAAACCAATGAGATTTTCCCTACAACCACTTCGGGCACTACAAATTTGATATGCCTCTCTTCTAATATATTTGGGCTCAATATAATGTGATGGTAAAAATGATGCCCAAAAAAGGAGGTTGAAGATGGTTCATTTATTTTTTGGCACAATAGAGGAGATTGCTCCCAACTCTTATTTATTTTATTTTATTTTTTCAAATTATGAGCTTTTTCTAGGGTTCAAAGACAGTGTTAACATTACTTGAGCATATTGTGTTTTGATTGCCTAGGGACACTTAAAACTTTCTAAAAATGTAAGCCTCTCAATTGTCAAGCCTAATCTATTTTGTTTGTGGTGGATTGTAAGAGATGGGGTTTTGGTTGTTGGAGCATGGAGGTAGTTTAAGTTAGTTGTTTGTGTTTGCTACGCCTTTAATATTGGTGTACATAGGGTTATGAATAGTCGGCTTGTGGCTATCTTAACTCCTAATTAAGTCATATTATCATTATTATATTGTTATTTAGTTGTTTAGGTCAGCCTAAGGCTTCTATAGGTCTATCTAAGTCGGCCTGGGTGATATCCTAGGCATAAATAGGTATATATAGGAGGTAGTGAGTCTCATTTCAGATGATATTCAGTATTGTGTTCTCATTGAAGACTGTTGGAGGTATCCCCCTCGAAGTGGATTGGGAGGTTGCCCCCTCGAAGTGGCATATTATTATCAAGTATTTTCAGCATATTTACTATTATATTCAGATATTGTGCAAGTTGTTTCATTACAATTGGTATCAGAGCATGATCTTGGCACCGTAGAGGCAAGATTTTTTCTCAACATTGGAGGCGATTTTGGGAAGAGCATAACTTTCAGATTTTGGTAAATTTTAAAAATATTTTTAAAGGGTTTTTGAAGACCATATTAAAGAAGATACAGTCTAGATTTCAGAGGAATTGAAGCAAAAATAAGCAAGTTATTGCAAAATTAGGGTTTCCAACAAATTCGCTCTCAAGGAAGCAAATTTGCTAATTTTTTGGATTTTTTTCTGGGTAAGTGGTATCTTGGCCTTAGTAAGTTACAGTAAAAATTTTAGAAAATTTACATTTCATTTGTGTGATTTATTTCAAAAATATTGGTTTCCATCATGACGGGGCCTGCAACAAGAGGCAAAAAGAATGCTGCCACACCGGGGAAATCCTCTGATAAGGATGAGGAAATAATAGAGGATAGTAATCCCAATGAGGAAATGAGTAAGGTCAAAGAAGATGTGTCCTCAATTAAGAGGGATATGTGTGACCTAAGAGGAGATATATCAGATCTACGAAGCATGTTCAGCGCCTATATGAATGAACCAAGAAAGGAGTTCTCAAGCAACCAAGGTGAAACCTTCAAGTCGGCTAATAATGACACAAATTTTAATACTCCTATGGGATCTAGAAATTTCTTTCCTAAGGTGGATATGCGCAAGTTCGATGGTAAGGATCCTCTAACATGGATTAACCAAATGGAGAATTTTTTTGAAGTACATCAAATCCCATATGGACAAAAGGTCACGATGGCTTCCCTATATCTAGAACCAGATCAATTCATTTGGTATCGTTGGCTTTGTACTCATCGGAGAAAAAAGGGTCTCACCGTCTCATGGTCAATTTTTACAGAAGAACTCCAAGCACAATATAGCAATAGTGTGACAGACAACTTCTTCAGCCAGCTTGCTAAACTTCAACAAACAGGATCAGTTAAGGATTATATTCAAAAATTTCAAAATCTATCATTAAGAGTGGATACAATTATAGAGGAGAACTTGAATGATTTATTCTTGGGTGGTCTCAAGGATTACATTCAACATGAGGTATGTATGTTTAGTCCTAGCTCAGTAAATGAGTCTTTTATCTTGGCACGTAGGGTAGAGGAGAAATATTTGATTCCTAGAAAGCAAGGGGCTAATATGACAAGAGATAAAGGATATTCAACACCTTCTCTTCCTCAACCTACTAGGTTGACTCCACAGCAAATTGAGGAGAAAAGAGCAAAAGGGTTGTGTTTCAATTGTGATAGCAAATACAGTCGAGGACATAAATGTAGTGAAAAGAAATTGTTCTATATTGAAGGTCCAAGTGAGGAAGAAGAGGAGGAACCCATATTAGAGGAGGATAGGGAGTCAAGTGAGGAATCATATGATTCTCAGCCAATCATTTCTTGTCATGCACTCTCAGGTTTCAGTGCACCACAAACTCTCAAGGTAGTGGGTTTCTTAAAGAAGCAGAAAGTAACAGTGTTGATCGACTCAGGTAGTACTCATAATTTCATCAACAAAAAGTTGGCAACTCGTCTAAATTGTTTTATATATCCAGCCCCAGAGTTTCAGGTTTTGATTGCAGATGGGGGTACAGTTAGTTGTTCAGGGAAGTGTCATAGCATTAAATTATCCATGGGAGATTATCAACTTGATACCCCAATGTATGCAATATCCATGGGTGCAACAGATATTGTTTTGGGAGTACAATGGCTTACTACATTGGGAACAATTGAGATGAACTTCCAAGAACTATTCATGAGATTTCAATCAGAAGGAAAGGTAGTGGAGCTAAGGGGGTTGAAGGCAAAATCCCCACAGATGGTAAGCTCTCATCAAATGCAAAAGTTGCTTAAGAAAGGAGCAGATGGATTTGTGGCCCAGCTATGTTCATTAGAAGTCTCTCAATCTAATGCTCCTACTCATCTAGATTTACAAGCAATAATTGATCGTCACTCAGTGGTTCTTGGAGATATGCCTAAAGGACTTCCTCCTAAGAGGGATCATGACCATGCCATACAACTAGTTCCAGGGAGCCAACCACCAAACATCAGGCCTTATAGGTACCCACACATACAAAAAAGTGAGATAGAAAAAATTGTTGAGGAGATGCTAGAGGCAGGAATTATCAGGCATAGCCAAAGTGCTTACTCCTCACCTGTGGTGATGGTGCATAAGAAGGATGAAACTTGGCGCATGTGTCCAGATTATAGAGTGCTCAACATGGTATCAGAGCTAGGCCAGGCTAGGAGCCCCAAGCACACGAGAGGTGTGGCTTAAGGGGGGGTGTTGGTGTAAGCCACACCCGGACTGACAATGGACTGGTCCAAGAGGGGCCAGTAGCTCAGTGGTAGAGCACTCCAGCAGCAAATGGAAGGTCCTAGGTTCGAGTCCTAGCTGGTCCATGTCAAAGCATGATCTTGGCACCGTAGAGGCAAGATTTTTTCTCAACATTGGAGGTGATTTTGGAAAGAGCATAACTTTCAGATTTTGGCAAATTTTTTAAAGATTTTTAAAGGGTTTTTGAAGACCATATTAAAGAAGATACAGTCCAGATTTCAGAGGAATTGAAGCAAAAATAAGCAAGTTATTGCAAAATTACGGTTTCCAACAAATTCGCTCTCAAGGCAGCAAATTTGCTAAGTTTTTGGATTTTTTTCTGGGTAAGTGGTATCTTGGCCTTAGTAAGTTACAGTAAAAATTTTAGAAAATTTACATTTCATTTGTGTGATTTATTTCAAAAATATTGGTTTCCATCATGACGGGGCCTGCAACAAGAGGCAAAAAGAATGCTGCCACACCGGGGAAATCCTCTGATAAGGATGAGGAAATAATAGAGGATAGTAATCCCAATGAGGAAATGAGTAAGGTTAAATAAGATGTGTCCTCAATTAAGAGGGATATGTGTGACCTAAGAGGAGATATATCATATCTACGAAGCATGTTCAACGCCTATATGAATGAACCAAGAAAGGAGTTCTCAAGCAACCAAGGTGAAACCTTCAAGTCGACTAATAATGACACAAATTTTAATACTCCTATGGGATCTAGGAATTTCTTTCCTAAGGTGGATATGCGCAAGTTCGATGGTAAGGATCCTCTAACATGGATTAACCAAATGGAGAATTTTTTTGAAGTACATCAAATCCCATATGGACAAAAGGTCACGATGGCTTCCCTATATCTAGAACCAGATCAATTCATTTGGTATCGTTGGCTTTGTACTCATCGGAGAAAAAAGGGTCTCACCGTCTCATGGTCAATTTTTACAGAAGAACTCCAAGCACAATATAGCAGTAGTGTGACAGACAACTTCTTCAGCCAGCTTGCTAAACTTCAACAAACAGGATCAGTTAAGGATTATATTCAAAAAATCCAAAATCTATCATTAAGAGTGGATACAATTACAGAGGAGAACTTGAATGATTTATTCTTGGGTGGTCTCAAGGATTACATTCAACATGAGGTACGTATGTTTAGTCCTAGCTCAGTAAATGAGTCTTTTATCTTGGCACGTAAGGTAGAGGAGAAATATTTGATTCCTAGAAAGCAAGGGGCTAATATGACAAGAGAGAAAGGATATTCAACACCTTCTCTTCCTCAACCTACTAGGTTGACTCCACAGCAAATTGAGGAGAAAAGAGCAAAAGGGTTGTGTTTCAATTGTGATAGCAAATACAGTCGAGGACATAAATGTAGTGAAAAGAAATTGTTCTATATTGAAGGTCCAAGTGAGGAAGAAGAGGAGGAACCCATATTAGAGGAGGATAGGGAGTCAAGTGAGGAATCACATGATTCTCAGCCAATCATTTCTTGTCATGCACTCTTAGGTTTCAGTGCACCACAAACTCTCAAGGTAGTGGGTTTCTTAAAGAAGCAGAAAGTAACAGTGTTGATCAACTCAGGTAGTACTCATAATTTCATCAACAAAAAGTTGGCAACTCGTCTAAATTGTTTTATATATCCAGCCCCAGAGTTTCAAGTTTTGATTGCAGATGGGGGTACAGTTAGTTGTTCAGGGAAGTGTCATAGCATTAAATTATCCATGGGAGATTATCAACTTGATACCCCAATGTATGCAATATCCATGGGTGCAGCAGATATTGTTTTGGGAGTACAATGGCTTACTACATTGGGAACAATTGAGATGAACTTCCAAGAACTATTCATGAGATTTCAATCAGAAGGAAAGGTAGTGGAGCTAAGGGGGTTGAAGGCAAAATCCCCACAGATGGTAAGCTCTCATCAAATGCAAAAGTTGCTTAAGAAAGGAGCAGATGGATTTGTGGCCCAGCTATGTTCATTAGAAGTCTCTCAATCTAATGCTCCTACTCATCCAGATTTACAAGCAATAATTGATCGTCACTCAGTGGTTCTTGGAGATATGCCTAAAGGACTTCCTCCTAAGAGGGATCATGACCATGCCATACAACTAGTTCCAGGGAGCCAACCACCAAACATTAGGCCTTATAGGTACCCACACATACAAAAAAGTGAGATAGAAAAAATTGTTGAGGAGATGCTAGAGGCAGGAATTATCAGGCATAGCCAAAGTGCTTACTCCTCACCTGTGGTGATGGTGCGTAAGAAGGATGAAACTTGGCGCATGTGTCCAGATTATAGAGTGCTCAACATGTACACCATTAAAGATAAGTTTCCTATTCCAATCATTGATGATTTGCTAGATGAATTGAATGGAGCTATGTATTTTACCAAGTTAGATCTTAGATCTGGTTATCACCAAATTCGGATTAAGGAGGAAGATATTTGTAAGACAGCATTCCGAACTCATGAGGGTCATTATGAATTTTTGGTGATGCCATTCGGCCTTACCAATGCACCATCTACATTCCAAAGTTTGATGAATTCCATCTTTAAGAAGTTCTTGAGAAAGTTTGTGTTAGTGTTCTTTGATGATATATTGATTTATAGCAAGACTTGGGAAGAACATTTGCAGCATGTAGATCAAGCATTACAATTACTCAAAGATCATCAACTCTATGCTAAGCCATCCAAGTGTGCTTTTGGTCTTAAGGAGGTGGAGTATTTGGGACACATAGTTTCACATGAAGGAGTAAAGGTGGACCCTAACAAAATTAAGGCTATCATGGAATGGCCTATTCCAAAAACCATTAAGAAACTGAGGGGTTTCTTGGGATTGACAGGGTACTATAGAAGATTTGTGAAGAATTATGGTCGTATAGCAGCACCCCTCACCACTCTCTTAAAGAAGGATTCTTTTCATTGGAATGAGTCTGCTAATGTAGCATTTGAGCAATTGAAGGAGGCTATGTGTACAACTCCAGTGCTTGCCACTCCGGACTTCACCAAGGAATTCATTGTGGAATGTGATGCTTCTGGAAATGGGATAGGAGCAGTTCTCATGCAAGAAGGTCGACCAATTGCTTTTGAGAGTCGTCAATTAAAGGGTAAAAATCAGCTCAAACCTATTTATGAGAAGGAAATGCTAGCAATCCTTCATGCAGTTAAACAATGGAGGCCTTATTTAATGGGTTGACACTTCAAGGTTAAGACAGATCATGATAGCCTAAAATATTTTTTGGAACAAAGACTATCCTCTGAAGAGCAACAAAAATGGGTCACTAAGATGTTGGGATATGACTTTGAGATTGTATATAAGAAATGATGCACTTTCTAGGAAGGATGAGAAAGATGAAGCCTTATTGTGTGCCCTTTCAATATTACAAGCAAATTGGGTGGAAGAAGCCAAAGCAGAATGGCAAAATGATGTTGCAACAAGTAATCTCAGCCAACAATTAAAAAGTGATCCTAGTAGTTCAGATAAGTTTTGTTTGAAGGGAGATATTCTTTGGTATAAAGAGCATTTGTATCTCTGCAAGAATTCCACTCTTAAACACAAGATTCTCACAGAGCTACATGAGTCCCCAGTTGGTGGTCATTCAAGATTTTTGAAGACATATCATCGGGTCAAGCAAGATTTTTTTTGGGAAGGGTTAAAAGGTGATGTTCAAAAATTTGTGGCTGAATGTTTGGTTTGTCAAAGAAATAAGGGGGAGACAATTAAGACACCAGGTCTCTTGCAGCCCTTATCTATTCCTAGCCAGCGTTGGGAAGAGGTATCCATGGACTTCATCACAGGGCTTCCCAAATCTAAAGGTCATAATGTCATCATGGTAGTAGTTGATCACCTCACTAAATATGCACATTTCATTGCATTATCACATCCTTTTACAGCAAGTGCAGTGGCAAAAGTTTTCTTGGAGAATATCCAAAAGCTACATGGTACACCTAAGGTTATTGTCAGTGATCGTGATCCTATCTTTACTAGTCACTTTTGGAAAGATTTATTCTCATGTTTGGGTACTCAATTGGCTCATAGTTCTTCATACCATCCTCAATCAGATGGGCAAATTGAGGTTGTTAATAAATGTTTGGAAGGATATCTACGTTGTTTCACTTCAGAAAAGCAATCTCAATGGGTAGATTGGCTACCACTGGCAGAATGGTGGTATAACACTTCTTTTCATAGCTCATCAAAAATGTCTCCATTTTTGGCACTTTATGGATATCATCCTCCTTCCATCACATCATCATTAAAGGTGTCACCAAGAGTTCAGGCAGTAGAGGACCACTTGCATCATCAACAACAGGTACTTTCAGGACTTAAGGAGAATTTAGCTATGGCACAAAATCGAATGAAACAACAGGCAAACCAACATTGTAGTGAAAGAAATTTTGAAGTTGGGGATTGGGTCTTCTTGAGATTGCAGCCTTATAAACAAATCTCAATGAAGCAACATAAAAAGAATAATAAGTTGTCTCCAAGATATTATGGGCCATACCAAATCATGCAAAAGATTGGTAGTGTTGCCTACAAGCTAGAGTTGCCACCAACAACAAAGATACATCCAGTTTTTCATGTTTCTTGTTTGAAGAAGGTAATTGGGCAGAATATTCCTACTCAAACAGTACTACCAGAACTCGATGAAGAAGGAAGAATAATTTTGGAACCAGAGGGCATTCTTCAAACTTGCACAAAGAAGCTGAGGAATAGAACCCTCACTCAGTATCTCATCCAATGGAAGAATTTACTAGTTGAAGAGGCCACATGGGAGGATGAGGAGTTCATTCAAAAGAATCCACACTTGGTTAGCATTGAGGACAATGCTTCTTTGAAGAGGGGGGGCATGCTACGCCCTTAATATTGGTGTACATAGGGCTATGAATAGTCGGCTTGTGGCTATCTTAACTCCTAATTAAGTCATATTATCATTATTATATTGTTATTTAGTTGTTTAGGTTGGCCTAAGGCTTCTATAGGTCTATCTAAGTCGGCCTGGGTGATATCCTAGGCATAAATAGGTATATATAGGAGGTAGTGAGTCTCATTTCAGATGATATTCAGTACTGTGTTCTCATTGAAGACTGTTGGAGGTATCCCCCTCGAAGTGGATTAGGAGGTTGCCCCCTCGAAGTGGCATATTATTATCAAGTATTTTCAGCATATTTACTATTATATTCAGATATTGTGCAAGTTGTTTCATTACAGTGTTGAGCTTCATTGGATGCCAAAGGTGAGTATTTGTATCTCAATCACAACTATGTGTTTCAAAGGATTTAGGGGAGAGTACCCAATAGTTAAGCACCCTAACTTCACGCCTCTCAAAATCATATGTGGAAATTTTGAATCACTCCAAAAATTTTACAACTTACTTGGCAAGGCCTATGCTTATAACTAAGGTTTTAGGTCCACATCATCAAATATGATGCCACATCAGCATGCTTTTTTTTGAGGTGTCCAAAAAGACCCCAAAAAAGAGTGGTCCAATAGTTGTGCATTAAGTAATGTTTTGTCGGTGCGTTGATGTGGCATCACACGATTGGTTGCTTCTTGGATCTAAAGGGCACATGTCATTCAATTATAAGTACTCATAGTCAACACAAACAACCTTAAAGCCACAACTACTAGCGCTAAACTTCTAAAAATATTGGGCCTTAAATCCATAAATACTAAGTATTGTTCAATGCCTGAACAGTTGAATGTTGGCCTTCAATTTATTGGTACAAAATTTGTGCTTTATACCTTAACATTCTTGCTTACATACAATCTATTGTCTTAATGGAGATGTTTGATTTTTGTGTGTAGAGATGTTGGTTTGAAATATGCAACTGAAGTGAAAAAAGTGGTATGCCTTACATTTTCACAAAAAACAAACTTACATATTTTTTTGAACTTTTTACATTAATTAAGAGTTACAGTCATTACAAATACTACGTTTTAAAATAATGAGTTACATTAATTGCAAATACCTATCGGCGTACCTATTGCACATTAAGTGTGATTGCTAATTTATATACTAATCCAAAATATAAAGCATAAGCCATTCGTTTAACTCAATTGAACCCCCGAGGGGGAAGATGTAACTTACTTGTGTAGTTCACCATCTTATAAATACTCTCTTTTTAATGTCTAGAAAACCAAAAGATCGTATTAAAACAAATCTTTGGTTCCTCTAGTGACACGGTACTGAACAACAGTAATTAAATATAATTATAATCTTATTGCTGTACTAGAATTCATTAAAGTCAAAAGTGTCAAAATACTATGGTACCTAATCAATTTATTTGTTTGGGTCAAGTTGACTGCAAACAAAAAACTGATACGATGGAAACAGAATTAAGCAACTGCATGAATTATAAGTTGTAGTTTGCAATATTTATTTGCATGTATTGGCCCCAGTAAAGGCTATTCCACATAGCTTGGTTAATTAAGAGAGAAATAATGTCGTTTCCTAGTGCATTGTCAGGATTTGGCTAACAATAACAGTTACCTTGTTCTCAACATCTTACAGGAAGCATTTCCTATTTTTATTCGTGGGGTTTCTTTTTTCTACAATTAGGAACCATTTGCTTCATAAATTTATGCCCTTAACACACAATTAACTATCCAATTGAGATCTGGATAAATGAAAGAAGCCAATTATATGATTAGTATTCAGTCTATACCAAAACAAACTGTGCATATAATATCTGTATCTCTATCAATTGCAGAAACCTTTTCTATGATCTCTTTGGTATAAAGACACCTCAATGTTTTTGAACAATAAGGTGGGCAAGAACCTGAGAAGATGACTTACTCAGTAGCTAATTCTACTGATGGATCCTAGGAGCTTGGTTTTTTTTTTTTTGTTTGGTTCCTAGGAGCTTGGTTATTCCATTTCCAGCTAGATATACTGTGTTGGCTGTAACTAGGAAATAGATGAGCAAAGCACACTTGTTTTATCTCATCCTTCAGCTTTATGTGCTGCATGACACTCTGTATTTCAAGCTTTAAAGCTGAGTGAAAACTATTACAACTTCTATCAGAGCATAGGTTGATGATTCATGGCAAGCCAATACCAATATTCACCCTAGTTCTGTGTCCTTGTTTTATAGTAACTTTAAATCAAGATTTTGGATGCCATGTTGCTTGTTGAATAAAATTTCTGAACTTTATTAATTATTATTCAAAAGCACTGACTTAAGTAGCTGCTTTGGTGGCTTTTCTGTCTGTCAACTATTTATATTAGAGAGATAAAATATAACCAAATTGCCAAAGAGCCAAATTAAAGTTCAGTACTAAAAGTAAGGTAGGATCATCTAAATTTGTCTCTCATGAATATTAAGCCTTTGTTACTTTTGTTCCATACTGCATTTCAGTTCAGTAGAAATATGGATCCTTTCCTCAGTATCCTTATGCATTGCCCATGTACTAAAAGTAGCACTGTTTTCAGTTCTGGGAACAAAATCTACGGTAACCCTCTTCATCCTTACCAAAATATTTCATACAGTAAACTTCAAATAGAGCAAGATTAAAACAGAGTAACCTATTACAGATTCAAGGACTGTTATGGAGTCATTAACACACATAATCCAAGTTATAATGCATTGTGATTCATGCAAGATGGTTTTAATGCAAAGCTTTATACCAAACAAAAAACTTACTTTGAATTCATTATGAAACCCAATTGTCATTAGTTCATACAACATATGAGATGTTCAAATAATTAGTATGATCAAGAAGCGGCTAGATGGATTTACAGAGCTCAGATATACACTATCCTTTTCTCGAGCTCTACAAGTAAACCAAATAGTTACATGTTTACAATATATGCAGAACCCAATGTCTGGTTTCAGCTGCTTACATGAAATTCAGATTCCATTACTCCTAACCAACATCTGAATTTCCATTTAATTTCATAAAGAACCAATATCCAAAAATACAGGAAGCATGGTAATTGCTTAATCAGAATAGACTACCGCCAGGAAATTCCAGGGTTAGATGAAAGTAACAATTGTATTGATTTACCTACCATGATCTGGCTTGAAAAAATAAAGATGTTTACTTGGTGAGTTACCCTACCTTCTAATATTTGGGTATTTTCTTGTAACTTTCTTCCATGGCTGCAAGACAGAGTCTGAATATTTGGAAGGCAATGTTGGTAACCATCCTCCCTTGGACCGAGTATGAAGCATTGCCCTTGAATCTATATCAACAACTTCAGAAATGTCCTTGCAATTATACCCAGCATCCGATGGTTGTCTGTCTAAAACCACTTTTTCTGAATCCTCGGGGCAACCATTTGCCCTTAATTGTTGATTTTCCAAGCTAGGTCTCCCCACATTGTTTATATCCTGTATAATATTTTCAGGTAAAACAGATATCAAATCCTTTCTTTGGGCCAATTGGTCCACAATTCTTTGGAGTTTCTGACCTTCTATCAACTGAATGGCATCTATCAGCATGTCGAGGGATCTACCCCCATGAACTTTCTCCTTACTCATACAATTTTCAGTTCCATAATCTGCATCGGATCTCTTCAAATGAATTCCATCTTTGATACCAAAGATACGAGTATTTGTATTATAAAATTGAACACCTGTGTTGGGTTGCAGAGATGCAGGGTTCATCTGCCCGAAATCAAAGAAATTGAAATAGGTATTGAGAAAGAAAAAGAACAAAAAAAAATTTCGAAGGAGGAAAAAAATCAAAATAGTAGGGCAGAGTTAGAGGAATTGGGTTTGTACCTTATGCAACTTGGTCTTTCTAGTTGGGGTTCCATTGCCTCCAGTTTTTGCTTCATTGGCATTGCTAACAATACATTCATCTCCTTCTCTGGCAAACAATTCTTTCTTTCTTTTCCCGAGTTGAAATTTGATCATATTTGGGAATGAGGGATACCCTTTGTTGATTCTGCTGGTTATGGCGCCCGTGCTATCAGAAGAAGTCATCTAATCCGAGTTAATTTGAACAAAAGAAGACACTGAATTTGGTGTGCATGCTGTGGATTCCTGGCTTTATAAAATTCGAGTCTCTGTTGAATTGTTGAAAAGAAAAAAATTGCTGAAGAAGATTAAGCTCAGTGAAAACAAAGGGCAATGTAAAGAAGTTGCAGAGAGAGAGCAGAGACCAACAATCGTCTAAAGCTCTAGTCTTAACAAAGTAGGGAAAGAAACCGAAAATCGAGTGTGCTCTCGTTATAGTAGTATTGTTGAAGGCATTCCCTTGTTTGTGAAGCCATTCTTCTAGTAATACGATTTTTACAAGGTTTCCTAAAATAACGAGGACACCCTACTATTCTATTTTTGGTCTATGATCAAGTTGAATGAGTTATAAAGATTCAATTAGGAATTAAGAATAAATTATTTCTAAAGAGACGATTAGAAATTAAGTATTATTGAATGTATGTCTCAACATTATAAGGAATATGGTTGAAATTGTTTTAAGGCTCAACTTCATAAGGGATGACGTTGAGATCGTACTCGTTAGATTATTCAAGAGTGAAGGAGGTTGATTATTTGTGTACCCAATACTTACAGGGCTTCAAACCATAAAGGATGATGTTGGGATCCTATCACAATCAAATTTGGCAAAACAGATACCCTTAGGCCTTAGCACTAAGCCAAAGGAGAATCATTATTTAAGAGCCAATATGAATGATTATTTATGCTCAACAAATTTAGTAAAATGGATACTCCTTAGGCCTAGGCTCATATCTAAAGGAGGTTGATTATTCTAAGCATTGTGCACCCAATACCTACAAGACCCAACACCATAAGAGATGAGTCTAAGATTGTGCCCCAACCAAATTTAGCAAAATAGAAATCCCTTAGGCCTTTGCTCTTAGTTGAAGGAGGTCAATTATTTTAGAGCTAAGGAGGTTTATCTTATTCATATACCTAATACTTATGGGTCTTTGAAATTTTATTAAGATGTCAAGAACCAAGGGGATCGATTATTCATGCACTTGATACATTCAAGTTGCTAAAAGTTTATTGGAATGTTTATCCTCTTAATAAAATAAGTGATTTTTATATTTGATCATTTAGCACTATTTTGCAATAAATTATAGAAGAGAAAAGTGCATACTTCACACTTCTCCCCCCTTGTTTTGCACTAACATTGGCCATGTGGATTAATGTGTCATTTTGGTGCTTTTTTTGAGAGATTCTAGTGCACAGGCTTATTAAACCTACGGATTTAATGCCTATGATCTAGACCTAACCCAAATTCTACCCTTTTCTTCATGTTATCTCTGAAAGTTACACCCTACCAATTTGCAGAAAATTGGTACTCTAGAGAAACATGGAAACACTCCTATGGTTGTGGGTCACCTGGAAACTAGAGTTAATCTTCGAAGAAGGCCGGCTTCCTAAACTTTGTATCACCTAAGACTGACTACTCTATGGTCTTGACAAGGAAAAGAGTGAGAAGGATATGCACTAAAACTGAAATTAAACTCTAATTGGTGATACACCTAACTTAATGAGGAACATGAAAATACTAGATTCAAACACTTGTTAAAATGACTGAAAGATTTCTTGCACAACCTATCACTTCTACTTCTACATAAATATTTCACAAGCAGGTTTATGTATGAAGAATTCTTAAGAGGAAAAGATGATTTCACACTTAAAGATAAAACATAATTAAAACACAACTTGCAACCTGCATTAGCATATTCTGCATAAAAGGCTCTAAACCTGAGACAAAAGCTAAAAGGAAATAAACTTACTTCACAGATAACTCTATCAAATCAGTTGATAAGCACAAAGATGCATAAGACAAGTAGGCACAATCTCCAATCAATGGCATTCAAGGTCTCCACTGTATTCCATATCAAGTAAACTGAAAATGAGTTACAAAAAATGATAAAATTTGAGCAAGGATGTCAAAATCACAAGTCTCTCCAAATTTGCATAATCAAAACTGAGTACAAATGAGTCAACCAAAATGACTATATCCCTCAACTCCCTCCAAAAACCCACTAAAGAAGGAACTGAAACAGTTGGGTCGGATGCAACAGAAAAGCCCCCAAAATAGCAAGAAGAAACTCTCCAAAAGGAATCTCTCATGTGGAAAAAGTCAATTCATGACTTGATCTATCATAAACACTCCTAAATCTGCTCCAGACTTAGTCAAAACACTCTCCAAAAGGAAAAACAAACCCCTAGATGCTTGGCATGTGTTTGATAACTAAAACTGAAATCCTCCTAAATGGTAGACATGTGTTTGATAACTACATCCACTCTTCTATATACTTGTCATGGCATTAAGATCCATAACTCATAAGGTCGCTAGAAGGCATGGTTTATCTATTTTGCATTAAGAAAAGCAATTTGATTTAATGATTTATAATAATATCATTCAAACCAAATTCTTTACATGTAAAATTAATGCAAAACAAAACAAAAGACAAGCATATATAAGGGTGAAGGTAATTATCTTAAGTCTAAAAAATGGAGGCAATATTCATCATCTTACTTGACTTTGCAAAACACAAAAGAAATCCCTCACGGGCCCCTCTTAGTCAAGCACTAGGAATAATGATCATGTGTCTTGACCCCGAGGCATTAAGAATAACAATGATTTCTATTTAAACAAAGTCAAAAAACACCATCAATCGGATAAGGCTTTCGAATGAAAAGAAAATTGAACCCTAAAAAACCTTATCATTTTGTATTGTTTCTCTTGCTTGCTGTGCCGCCACAAGGGTTTTCTCTATATCTTTTCTTGGAGATTTCTCTGTTGTTATGAAGGCATTTCGACTGCATTTCTTAGTGTTAGGGCTCCAAAAGCCACAGGTAAGTTCAGCAAACTGGTTTTCTTGAAACAAAATCTGAAAATCTCTGTCATTTCTGCTATTAACACTGCCCAGTGTATGCTGAATATTTCATTTTCTTTCATGGTTGTAGCCAAATACTGCATTTCATATAAAAACAAGTTGTTCTTTTCAGTGAAGAATTACCAAAAAAAAAAAAAAATCTTGTCATTTCTATATCTTATATCCTTCTATGTATGACATTTTCCTGTCTCTAGCTTTTGCTATTGAAAATATTGAGAAACAAGGGAATATCTCACTAGGGTTTGGTTTATAAAACCCTACAGTCCTCTTTTTATGAACAACCACGACATATTATAGCTCTCATTGCTCTAAAAAAGATTGAAAACACTCAGCAAGCTTACTCTTTCTCTGGCAGTGAAGAAATAATGTTATTTCTCTGGATCTACCTTAGGGTTTAAATGAAACAAACCCTCATTCTATTTTGTTTCCTTTGTATCATTTCTCCTGTAGCTTCATCCCTGTATATTTGTGATTGTTCTCTCATGTGACAGCAACAAGATCTCAGACAACTCTGTGACTTTGCCATCATCCTCTTTGTTCTTTATAAGTCTTTGATTACTATAGCTCTAAGGCTTGAAAGTTCATTTATTGTTCTCTTGATTGTCTATCCACTCACCTTTGTTATGATTATCTTGTATTGTGGCATTGTCTACCGACATGCTCTCTTGGATGTTGCAGGTCTCCTTTTGTTGTAAAGTTACCATAAGAAACTTGCTCATCCCACTTTCATATTTTTCTTTAAACCTTCTTCATCACTATCTTCTAGGGTCACTGTACTTTGTTCCTCTTCATTGGCATAATTTCAGCTTTCTGTAACTTTAGCATTTCGCATGTAAGTGTTGCACAGTAAGAATGCTTTCTAAAATTTTCCTTTCGACATCATTTGTATTGCAGTTGTCTTACTAAGAATTGATGTTGGTATAGAGATTTCTTGATAAAAGGTCAAGAAAGAACATCAAAAGGCACAATCTTGGCAAACAAAATCCTCATATATGGGTTCCCCTTCACCATCTTTCAGTATCTCCCCTTCTGATTCTAGACCAAGATGATTTTCATGGAACTAGTCCTCACAGGTATTGCATTGAATTATTTCTCCTTGGTCCTCTCCATCAGGATCATTCTCACTATCTTTATCTGCAAGTAACTTACAATGATTATTACCAAACTTTGTGTTTTCACAATCACATCTGAATCTTCTGCAGTCGCATCACCCTTGATAATGTTATTCTAAGAGTGCAGCAATTAAGTACCACCACTTTCATTTGTAGGTCACTAATGTTTGAATTACTGTCATTCATGACTTTCTTTATTATAGTTTCCAATATGATTGTCCTTTTGAAAAAAAATATAGTGACTTGGTTGTTTTAATATCTTGAGTGCGACCATATAGTATTATCCCTTGGACTTGTAGAGGTCTCTGGTATAAAGTAGTAACTTGGCTTTTGACAATACTTAAAGTACTTGACAGTAATATTGTACTTGACAATAGTTTTAGATGTACTTGATAATAAAGGTAATATCAATACTTGTTCCTTCATTCACTGTATCAGTGTACCTAATCCATTATACTTCTAAATAATAATTCATTGTTTCACATAACAATCTTTGTGTTCCTTATAAAAGTATATGAATAGACCTAGCTATATAAGTTGATCCTTGTTTTTGATGAATATACATGAAATCTTCTGTAATGGTTATGAGTTGGGCTCAACCCTTGTGGGAGACACATTTTCTCCACTCATAATGTAATCTGATGAATCAAAATAGAGACATAATTACACCTGTATCTGCACATGAAGCAAACTTGTTAGGAAAATAAATGCATATTTTAGATGTGTTTGATGGCTTAATTGTTCTCTAGGAAATCCAAGGTTTGCATTACTTATTTAATGCATTTGGAGATCAGTTTGTACATGCATAGGTGTTTTTTCATGTAAGGTTTGAGACCTTTCATTGCTTAGAGCATTTCTCTAACATCATTGTTATTGCCAGATGTAGGAACTAGGAGCAACATGGAGCTAGGAAGGACAGAGGCAAGTCGGAGCAGTAGCAGGACAAGATGACACATCCAGAACCAGTCATTCTAAGACAATGACTGGTCTCCCTCCTTATATGCACATTTACTTTTATTTACTTATTCATGTACATATTTTTCTTCGATTCCAATGAATAAGTAAAGTTAGTCTCATAGCTTGTGTGAGACAATGTACATTTTACATTCAATAAAGATTAATTCTTTGTTTAGAAAAGATTTGTGTAAATCCTTCTTATGTTACGTGCACTTGTATGAATGCAGTAATTTGATAAACATAATCCTTTGAATTATTTCATTTATGCACTTGAATGTAATATAGGAAAGATTAGATGAAATGTACCTTTTAAGTTTTGAATCAAAGCTCTACCTGAATGAGCTACAGTGAAATTTAGGTAACACTTCACTCTGGTCAAAATTACAATTGTGATTCTATTTCTTATGCAAAATTGGCGGCATGATCCCATCTACCTTTATCAAAGCCCAATTTCACTTTCCCTAAACTGGCCTAGAAAATCTAACCAGTGCACATTGGCCTCCATATGAACCCTTTCAAATCAACACTAAGGACTATATATTTAAAGGCAAACTCCTATGGTATTTTAGAGATCATTTGAAATGATTCATTAAAAACATCCTAGAGCATTAAGAGCCTTTTAGATCAATCCATCTCCACATTAGCAAAGCATTTACTACATCATGCATCCAACATTTCAACACTTGATTTTTTTTCATACATATTATGAACAACAACAAAAAGGATCTTTACTTAGGATCAAGGAAGTATAACACTTCAATCCTTGCATAACAAGGTGTAATGTAGAAAATTGCATGCCCTTGCAATTTCACATTATGCTTTGCACCTACTTTGATGTCCATGACCCCTAGCATCTTTTTAGACTCATTTAGTCCTTGGCTTAGCCTTTTCTGCCCTGGTGCCAAGGTTGCACTTATATTTTTGCCTTCTTGCATTCCTTTTGTGCAAATCTATGATTTTTTTGCAATGACCTCATTTTTCCCTAGTGACCAAAGCTTTCAAAAGTTGATAATACATAGATGCCAGCACAATGCATGGGCATCCATGCAATGCACTAGCATCCCCTAATATTTTGTCATACAATAGTCATTTTTTAGTATTTTTCCACCTTACTGCATGCCCAAGTTTTTGGTAACATCTCTAAGTCAAATCCGAACAACTATTACAGACTTGGGACCTCCTAAGCCCATTTTTTAAGCTCTCTCTCTCTCTCTCTCCATCTCCAAGCACTATATCTCTATCTTTGGTTCTTTGGCTCTCACAATAGAAATCTATCAATCTTCTTGACTCTTGGCATTAAAAACTCTCATGTGAATATAAACAACAGCATTGACCAACACTCTTCAAAGGTTTGAATACTTTACATCCAACTAGGATTTCCTTGGCGACATCTTTCTCTTAGGTTTTGTAGATCTTTATCTCTCCATCTTGCATGAGATTTAATAATGTTTTAATCTTCTCTTTTATTTTTTTTATCACTTGTAAAATCCATTGTTGTGTTCATGGCACCTATTGGGTTTTCACTTCCTCTTATCCAGTCCCACATGCACTAGTTTATCGATCCTTGTAGACCTATGTTTTGATATTCATAGCTTCTTGTCATTGTTCTTAGTTCCTAGACACACATAGGCTAAGAGAACACACTCTTTAATATATTTTTTAGCTTGGTTGCCCATGGATGTCGGAAGACTAAAATAGGGGTTTGACCATTCATGGCAAGCTCTTAAGCAGCCCCAACCTTTCCTCTTTTTCTCACTACAAGTTTTATTGGATCTTTCAACTGCATGGTGGTTTACGTTCTCTCTCTTCCTCTCTATTGTTATTTCTATTTTCACTTCAAAATACATAGATTAGATTTTTTTTTCATTTCTATATCATCTGGTATTCCCTAGTTTGTTGTTCCTATTGCCCTTTTTTCTTGTTGTGTAGCTGGGTTTGAAATCAAGAGGAAATGGCAAGTTTTATGATATCTATAAACCACAATACACCATATTTGATGATAGCATGTCATACGAACATGTGTGCATTATGCCAACATCCCAAACAAAAGCCTCTAGTTTTTTGTGCCAAGTTCCTTTCTTTTTGTCATTTACAGTTCTGAATCCAATTTATCAACTATGTACTTCAATTTTCTATAAATCAACATTTTCTCATTTAGCTTTATGTTTTAGCTTAGTGAAAAACATTATTTTGCAAGTTTAAAACATATTAGGATATTCTAATTTGCTTTTGTTTTTTCTATTATAGAAAAGTAGTAAAACATACCTTTTTGAAGAGCTAGTTTTATCTTAGTAGTGGCTTGAAAACATTTAACTTAGAAAATAAAAAAAATTCTTAATTAAATAGATTTTCTACACTACATTTTGGTGAATCCAACACTTCAAGCTTAAATTTGTCCGATCCTCTTCATCACTTTGGATTGTGTGTTGTAAAGCCCATTATTTTACTCCTTTATGAACTTTACAACCCAAACTCTCTTTTTTGATAAGATTGTTTGAAGAAGTTATTGATACTTAAAAATGTCTCACTCCTAAACAATTGCTACTCCTATCAAAACATCACTTGATTTCTCTAACTTCTCTTATGATCCAAGCATCACATCTCTCTTGGTGTTACCGAATTCCCCTACTACAACATATCATGATATGGACATGGGCTTCAACCTCAAAGTCACTCTTCATATGGGTTCTAAGTCTAAGGTTCTCTAATTAGATAGGCACCTTACAGACTTTGAAACACAGGTTTAGAGATGATGAGCTAGTATGCAACACCATCAACCCTATTCTTGATTCCACATGCACTATGTTATGCCGCATCTTGAGGGACTCAATTTCTTATATGGGATAACCCTAATAGTAAACTATGACATTTATACTCCAATGGCTACCTACAAGCAAACATAAGATTCCCATTCTAATATTACCCAAAAACAACTTTATATGTCCATGCCTACTTCAAGTGTGAACATGTCCATTCCTACACATGCTTCCACTTCCATCAAGCATAGTTCAGTCATGTATACAGGCTTCCTCTTCTGGGATGGTGAGAAACCCCATTCACTCATATGAGCTTGTTCCTCCATCATAGCTCTTGCTATTCACTTTTTCCACTAGCCACCTTATGGCTTCCCAACCTCTATTGTCCCAACATTTTCCTTCACAACCCTTCATAGGCATTCCTACTACCATTGCTTCTATTGCACCCTTGCACACTACCAATCTCGTTATAAACCAACTAATGTAAAATATGGGTAACCTACAATGATAGATTGCTTCTCTTTCCACTTAAATATATTTGAACGTTCTAACTTTTGATGCATCTCCACCAACTTCTTAAGAACCCCTTCCTCTATAGCATTTAATTCCTCTATATGATTAATATTTGTGCATAGTTCTTGGAGCCTATCAAACTAGCAATATGCTCTAGTTTTAACAATTTATTCTACTAAATAGAGTATTTGAGATAATCTGGTGTAAGTATTTGCAATAATAATTGGTATCCCAGTAGGCATGTAACTAGTCAACTTATTAGAGCAACTGACCACATTAAGAAGCTCTAGATATTTGAGTTCAAACATCCATTCAGATAGTCGTGTTACTCTTTTACACTAAGAAAGGTTAAGAAAACGAAGACTAGAGAGTTCCTCTATTCACATAATTTTATGCAAGAATCTTATGAAGCGACAAACATGATGATTAAAACACATATTGAAGCTTTCCTTTTGGCCATAGGGAAGATTACTTTATTGATCAAAGTATTCAATAAAACAATCATTCGACATCATTCCTACATCTGATCTCTTTCGTATAAAATTAGGCCATCCATGGCTCAAGGCCATGAAAGCAGTCCCTTCCATAATTCATAAATGCCTAAAATTTCCTCACCATGGGAGCATGCATACTATCCACCATAGTAAATGGCAACCTATGGTTACTTGGAAAAACTTCAATCTCAATTACTTTTGGCCATGACCTACTGAACCTCCTGAACAATGACAAGATCAAACATTCTTGGGATACCAATGATATAAAGCAAATTTGATAACAAAGTTGGTTGGACCTCCTATAGAACAAATCATAAGTAAAGAGCAACATGAATTGAAATACCCCCCTAGACCGAGAGGCAAGGGAGTCTTTGTCGAGGTGCCTCCTCCGTCATCTTTACAAGGATTGAGAGATACTCATAAAACATTTCATCATAAAAGGTTGATTCAGCTCCAGCTTCCTCCTCTAAGATGTCGAAGACTATGGAAAATCATGAGAATACTTTTGCAAACATCACCAATAAAACAATAAAGAATAGGTAGGCAAGAGAAAGAAGAAAAATTGGACAAGCCTTAGCTCGACAAGCAACACCTCAACAAGAGAACATTCTACCACCTAATATTGAATCAAACAAGGAAGAGCTTAAGGCTGAAGAGATTAAAGACAATGGTAAAGGTTGGACAATTGTACCTTATGTGCCTATTTCCTCTTGCATTCAAGATTGGGAGGAAGATGATTTGCTCAACGACAACCGCTAGTTCGGTTGTGTAAACAGGTAAGTATTTCTAACCCTTTTTAGCCACCTTTGTCGTAACATTACTTTTCTCACTTACATGGCCTCCTCTTATGTGTTGTGTTCCCCTATGTTGTGTTATGTGTTTTTTAGGTCTACTAGGATGACCCTTGATACTCTTGTAAGGTCAAGGATACCGGGAGACCGGGCCTCTATTGTGACCATTCTTCTATTTGTCTCTATATTCTTTTATTCTTCTCTCCTCTATTTTATTATTGTGTGTCATATCTTAGGGGCATAGCATTGCGAAAGATGTCTTGGGGGCATCCTCCTACACGGTGTTCCTAAGGCACTTAGTTCTCCTCTCATTTTTATTGTTTACATTCTTCAGTGATTCTACCTAGTCAACGGATGACGAAAATAAACAAATACTGATAAGGACCGCGTGTCCCTTCAGCAAGCAAGCAAAATGGACCCAGTCCATATATGAAGATGGCGTTGATATATATATCCGATGCTTGACTAGTAGAATCACTCTGTGTGATGTATCATTTTATGCTATCTTGTAACAAACATTTTGCAATACTCTCAATCTTCTCCATGCACTTTGGATGGTTTTGTATCTCATCTTGTTGCTACACTCGGTTATGAGATCTCTATAGAATAGCCCAATGACTATACTCAGTTTCAAACCCACAAGTGTAGCCTTGGTCTTTGATGTGATCTAATATATGATTTATCCATAGTTTTCATGATTTGATTTGGTTGTTATCTTAGAGTAATATTTTCTAACCAAATATTCTATCTTGTTGATTATCTTAGCAAATTATATTGATGTGTTTGTGGGAACATTCAGTGATCGTGGCACATGTCACTTTTGGGGGCATGGGCTTTGTGAAAGCTCTTATTCCCTTGTGTGTTTTCACTCTACCTTAATGTGCTTGATACCGGTAAGTGGGATCAACGACCTTAAGGTGGGGGCATATATAATGGTATATGTCTGATTATCTTTTACACTAACAAAGTGTGTTTGAAAGCCTTCATCATGAGGTAGGATTGTGTATATCTTGAGCTAGTGCACATCCTTTTATATACAAAGCAAGAAAGCCCTCATCGCAAGGTGGGATGACGTATCTCTTGAGCTAGTGTGTATCCTTTTATACAAAGCCCTTTTGCGGAAGGTGGGATGGTCTATCTTTTGAGCTAATGCATATCCTTTTATACAAAGTCCTCATCGCGAGGCGGGGCTGGATCTTGAGTCATCCACCCTTAAGCATGTCTTTTGCGATTGTGGTAGTGTATCTCAACCATCAGGTGTGTTTGGCATATTTTAGATGGTGGGACTTAGCAATAATCTCCTTTCCATCACTCGTATTTGTCATGTATAAGATGTATAGTGTATCTATGGCATACTATGTGGCACTTGTGTATTTTGTGTGTCTTCCTTGTGTGCTTGTTGTGTCTTCCCCCAAGTGTGGTCCAAAGGCGCGAGGTGATGAGCTCCCTCCACACTTGGGTCTTTGTTTAGCATGTTTTCCTGCTAGCGTGGTCTAAAGGCACATAATGATGAGCTCCCTCTACACTTTGGGTTTTGTTTTGCATGTTTTTGGCGGTCTAAATGCACATAGCGATGAGCTCCCTCCATCCCCCTAGTTTAGGATTTATTTTAGTTGTTAAATCAATTTATACTTTGTATATTGTGTGACTGCTCTCATGTCTTCTTTGTGTATTGCGTCCTTCATTGTATTCTCCATGTTTTGCATGCTTGTTATTGTTTTCCTTGTGTCTTGTGTGACTTCCATGTGCTTTCTAGTGCTTACCTTAGATTGGGGGCTAGAAATACTCCTCCAACCTTTGAGTATGCCTTAGCTCTATGTGCCTGGTGTGTTTGATGTGTTTTCGACCATACTTTAATGCATGTATGGAATCATAAGATCATACATACATTAAAGTGGGGGCTAAATGTTATGGAGTAAAAAATAACCTCATGCCTTTTTACCTCCTAGATTAGCTCTTAGGTCCCCTCATTTACATTATGCAAGTTTAGTACTCATCCTGAAGCAATTTCCCCCGAAACCCATGACAAATGGGACTTAGGGGCCTATTCCAAATGCTTAAACATGACCTAAGTTGGCCTTGGGACTTCAGTGCCCATGCCCAAGTCTAGACTAATTTGTCAGGGTTAAAATAATTGCATGTCGGCTTGGGCCCTCGCAAAAGATTTCCCTCTATTGGCCTATTCAATTTAAATTACGAAAGTTAGTGGGAAAGCATATATAAGTGAGTTTATGACTTCATTTTACACCTAGATGGATAATGCAAACTTATGATATTGAGCTAAGGGATTTCAAGGATTTCATTGTGTTGCAGAGCAGAATTGTGTTGTTATTGTGTTTATTTACTGCATATTTGGCTTGAAAAATCCATCTCCTCATGATTTGAAGGATCTTCATCTCTGTGAGGGCTTCACCTCTAAGGTGACATCTATTTGTGTTTCAATCAATCTATTTCATCATTGGATTTGGCCTATGCCCTCCTTGGGCATGCACTCTATCAAACAACGGTATTGGAAGACTTGGATGTCATTCTGGGGCTTGAATGAGGCAAGCTCCTAAACACCATAACCCCCAAATGCCTCTCTTTGTAATTGCATGTTATAGGTGCAGGATTTGGAAAAGTGTAGGTACAAAAAAACAATTCAAAGGATAAAGATTTAGGATTTGGAAGAAAGTTATTGATATTCACACCTACTGGACTAGGGCACCGGCCCTGTAGTCCTCCCAACAGGATTTATCCTAAAATCAGGATTAGGATATCATCTGACACATCTCACTGCTCTAGATTTGTAAAAATATTGCCCTATCAGACTTGGGCACCCGCCCCATAGTCTGCAAAGTTTTCAATTATGGAAATCCAACTTTTGGTATGTTTCTGATCCTTCCTGAGTGCCTTCTTGTCAAGCTTTCTGTAACATTATGTTTGTTTGTACTTGATTTCATTATAATTAGGGTTTAAGGCTTATTCGATCTAGGGTTTGACAAATATCTTCATCTAATCTATCTTTCCATATCATTCCTGAGTACACAAACTTGTAGCTGAGTCCTCATTCATTTGTAGTGACTTGGCTCAATTTTTGTCCTCGAATGTTATTATGAAAGGAGGGTTTGATTTGATAGACTTTGACACTATCCACCATCTTCCCACTTTTCACATCTAATAGGCCTCTAGGCATGTATTCAAATATTTAATTTGAATACGTTAAGTCTTTGTATCGATGCCACACTGATTTACCTTTCTAGCCCTTTATCAATGAAATGTCACTTTCATAGACCATCACCTTTATCGACTTTATCGGCAAATTCTACTTTCCACGAACCATCACCTTTATCGGCAAATTCTACTTTCCATGAACCATCACCTTTATCAGCAAATTCTACTTTCTGCGAACTTGACCATTGTCACCTTTGTTATCAGTGAATACTTACTTCTACAAACTTTCACTTCAACACCCTTTGCCTTTATTGGCAAAGTCACCTATTGATGAACTTCGTTGTCGGCAACCAAAGCCCTTCGCGAACTAAACCTTTTTCCAACTCCTTGCCCCTCTTTCTTGAACAATGAGCCAACTTCTCTTCTTTATCAACAAAAGCATGCTTTCACAAACTTAACTTTCAAAGCCTTTGTCTCTATTGGCAAAAATTACTTTTCATGAACAATTGCAAAAGCCCTTTATTGGAAAACATTCACTTTCATGAACTTTTATCTTTGTCTCCTTTATCTGTAAAACTTTGAGTTAGCAAACTCAACTTTCCACAAGCTTTGTCTTCAAGCCTCCTGTGTCGCTTGGTTGGTGAATCAACGAAATGATGAACTAGTTCACAAAACACAAACTTTGTCGATAGCACAAACCTTACACTTCAAACTTCAAACTTTTCTTCCTCATTCCAGTGAATCAATGAATCAGTGAACTTACAAACTCATGAACCAACTTCACTTTCTCCTTTGTCAGCAAATCGGCAAATCGGCGAACTAAGAAACTGACGAACTAGTTCGCAAAACAAAAGTTTTTTCAATAAAGATATTTCTGATAACTTAACTTCAAGATTTTTCTTTCAAACTTCCATCACCATGCCTTTGTCAGTGAATTGGCAAATCGGCAAACTGAGAAACCAACAAACTAGTTCGTGAATCGAAGACTTTGCTGACCGAAGGCAGAAATCATTCTTGTCTTAGATTTTTCTTTATCTACTTTTCATCAGTCAACTTGGAATTGATAAAACTGGCAGTCGACGAACTTACAAGTTCGCGAACCAAAATTTTTTCCGACCAAAGGTAGAACTTGTGCCTTAGAAACTTCTCTTCTCTTCTATCTTAGACACTTTTTCTCCTTTTCATTTCTTCTCTTCCTTAGACACAAATCTTCCTCTCTTTGACATCAATGACAATACTTCAACAATCTTTTTCTTTTGACATCAATGGAAACACTTCAATAGAGATCTAGTATCATGGTTTTGAGAGTATGTTTTAAAGTTATGGATAGACATCATATCTACATTTCAAGAGATTTGGATCATCAAAAGGTTATAATTTTGCTCTTGAACATCTATTGGGCTAACAGACTTGCATAGTTGCAACTAATTACACTTTATCCAGAGGATTTGGAGTTTGTACCAACAAAATAATACTTATGAGGATTCATTAGAGCTAGGAGAATGTACATTGAGCACTACATGGACTTTCTTCATTCCGTTATCATGGCATAAGTTCGTAAACCTGTTAACACTGGTTGACTATACATTTCATAAGGCATATAATTTTTTTCCACCTTGTAGTTGATGTGGATTATCTTTGAGGCTTGGGATTGCTATATATATACATGGATTGTGAACATTTAAAGAGATCATCATCATTAGAGAAGGGAGTGTGAGTTCTTGAATAAATCAAGAAATGAGGTAGGAGAGTGAGATAATGAAGTCTAAGAGAAAGAGTGTGAGCATGAGGATGAGAGTCTAAAATGGAGCCTAATAGTAATGATGAAGATGCAGATAGTATGACATGTAGGAATGTAATGAGATTGTTATAAGTAGTGTAGCTTCATCTAAGTAGTTTAATTTTATGTTAGCAATCAAACAGTTGTGACCTAGCATGTAAGAAGCCCAATTGTGGCAAGTTATAATCATTCAAATCTATGAAATCAATAAAGTCTATGTTGTTATTCATTGATTTGTTGCTATGTATGTTATTTGTTTAATTTTGTTGCATGGTTGGACACTCCATTGAATTCTTTGTCCATGACTCAAAATACATGAGAAGAAAAGACAAAGAAAGAATGCATATGAAAATCAAGTGGACAATACCTATTAGATCATTCACTGCCAAGTGGATCAAGAGTGGGGTATGAGATTATTTCACCTCTAAAGAATAATATTCTCAATAGATCCATGCTAAACTCACATCCAACTCAAGGTGTAGGCTCCTTGGTCTTTCTACTAAAAATAAGTCAAAAGACTCATCATTTCAACAAATAATCTCCCAAAAATAAGATATTTAACCTCACCCAAATCTAATATAGGTGTATAACTGATCATCTCATGCTAACCAAACTCTAACTACAACACCACAATAACTAGAAGCTTACAAGAAAAAATGATTACAACACTTATCTAGTAGATTACCACAAACCATTGCCAAAGTTCCCACTGCAAAATCAATATAGAATCTAGGAACTTACCATAATATCATGATTTATCTCATAACCATAACTCAACCAAAAACTCCAAGAGCTCTACATGTCAACAAGTTGTCTACATCTTCAAAAAACCATGAAGATAAGCATCCTCTATCAATAGAACTAAAGATGTCAATGAACTCTCATTACACACATAAGGTATGTATTAGGAGCTCCTTATGACACTAACAACCATTGCACAAGATCATCCATCACAAAGTGATATATACACATCATTGCCAAAGCTATCACTGAAGGTGGTCTCAAGCTATACATGGCACCATGATGATCATCTCCTAACTAAAGATCACCCATGACCCTCACAAAATCAAAGAACATGACTACAACACTAACTTAGCTCCGAAAGTAGAACCATGATCTTTAACCAATAAGATAGAACCAATTATGTAACTACACAAAGCTTCCACTAATCCATGATCCAAAGCCTCGCATGCCACCATAGTCAATAGCTATAGGTCCCAAAATGCAACTATCCTGGGCACTCCAAACTCCATCTCTATGTCTCACTGTAATGAACATACCATTGCACCAAGGTTACCAAGAAAGGCTAACCAAATAGAATCCACACCAAGTAAAACACAAGATCTGCACACAACACAATATCTCAAAGGTGACAAAAAAGCATGGTCAATGCTTCAACTAAAACCAAACAAATCATAAAACACATAGATCTTGAACAACGCAATAAATAGATTCACCACCACATTAGTAACATGAAAATATAAAGAATAAGAGATAATATGTAGATTCTCCACAACTCAAATACTAGATCAACTCTAAATCCAATTTGTCACAAACTCACAACAAAGTAACCATAGTTTAGGAACCAAATAAGCAACTTCATAGAAATATTAAGCGAAAAAGCACATACCAACACTTTGTAAAGTACTAAAAGTTCACATCACATGAAACTGGAGTAAAACATAGACTTACTGAAAGTAAAATCAAATACGGTAAAAAACTTCTACTCATCATTCCGAAGGAAAGAGATTAAGATATTTCCAAAAGTTCAAGAATGTTTTTAGATTCATAAGTTAAAGTACAACCATACTTACAATGCATATATAAATACATCTGAAGTCATTTACAGAGTATGTAGAAATAATATTACAAGTGTTGAATAATGGCATCAAGCTTTACATTCATTTGAATACAAGAAGTACAACTATCATCAATGTCAAATAAATCTATCAAGGAGTCCTCGACCGCCATCAACCAACGGGCCATCTGCTATGTCGAAGGACAAGAACATGGTTCAGGCACTTTTTCCGCCCAACCATGAAGCTTATGCTTCCCCGGTATCCTTCAAACTGAAGGATGCCCGACCCTGCTCGAAGAGCCTAGCAACCTGAAAACATATGCAGGGTGGAATCTGGTATGTGTCTATCAATCTACATGCATCACTAATATGAATGCAGCATCTCATCAATAGGATATGGTAGGGAATCATACAATGAATAGCTAGGCTAATTGTCCATCTATTTCAATGGTGCATGTCTATTTCAACATTCAATTCGCTTTGGCCAAAGCAATTAACTATTGTAACGGCGTGCAAGTTTTGAAAAAGAAAACTCACTTCCCTGATAGCCCATATTCAATACCCGTCCCAGAAGGCAATCTTTCCAAACATAAACATAGAGAAACAAAAATTCACTCAAGCTATGCCTATTTAATCATATTCACGGCAACAAGGTAATGAAACTCAAAGTTTGATAAAATAGTAAAGTTGATTCATTCATGAATTCGTTTTGCATTTTCGTTGACAATAAGGTGAAACAATGTATTATTTACCATAATTAAAAACTGAGGTAGTCTTAACTTGATCTCTAGTCATATGGAGGCATTGAATTTTTACGTGTGTATCAAGTACTATTTTTATATCGTGAAATTTAAAATAAAATTAAAAATAGAATTGATCTACTTGCAAGTATGGATATAAAGAGTAGGATAAAACCATGAATTTAATTAAGAGACCTATATAAGCTAACCATTGAATTGAATTAAGATACCTAAACCAAGATAATCGGCCATTTTATAACCCATCAGACTGAAGAGAATAAAAATTACAACTAACCTTTTTAAATTTATAAGCGGCATGTAATGGTTTTGAACTAGTAAGAAAAGAAGCTCTTTATCAAAAGAATTTGTCTGATGATAGTATGATTTGTATAATGGTCGAGTCTATAAAACAGTGGATCATTTGTATTTAAGAATATCAACAATAACTTATGAGTATTACAATGTGTATTTATCTAAAAGGAACTACTGTTCTAGAAACGTCTCCTCTCTGTACAAGATACAGCGGCCAACTAGGAATAACTTAGGAGTCTTATTTTCTTTGAGATGGAACGTCTGAGAGAGAGAAAATGACGGTTTCCTGCCATCGGTCTCTAGATTACATTAACTGTCATTTCGTTCAAAAAGGGAGAACTGCTAGTCGTTTCAAGTAGAAAGTCTTTGCTTTGGACTCAGGCAGCTTCAACCGTCAGTGCCAAGAGTGGAGGTCTATTTGTATGTATAAATAAAGATCGGTAAACATGCATATGCTGGGTTTTAAACCGAAAATATATAGACGAGGTTGATTTATTTCTAAAAGATAAAGCCACGGAGTGTCTGCTTTCCCTGAGTCCGTGGCACTAACAGGTTAATCTGGGAAAGTCGAAGATTACAACTAAAGGCTGACGGAACTTACAAGAGCTGATCATAAGGAATAAAAGTTTTCTGGCAGATCGATGGGCTAACAAAAATGAATCTTAACAACAACAGAAGGAGTAAGGAAAAGACTAAATAAGATCCACTTCGAACCACGGCTATACTCATGCAGATCGGTTGGAGTTTAGGGATCAACATGCAAGATAGAGATCGTCATTAGGACAATGTAGGTTGACTTACAAGGCAGCGAAAGGCAAAATAAAACAATAACAGCTAGAAGTCGATTCAAAGCAGCAGCACATAGCAAAATAAATAGCTAGTGATCGCTTTGTAGAAACAGCGAATGGATTTTCATTTATTCTTGATATTTGGTTAATAGTGTTCGGTATACATGACAAGGTAGACGTCTTTCTAGAATGAAAGAAGAGTGGCATACGATATTCTGTATAAGGCATAATAACTTAGAAACTAGAGAGTCGGTTACCAAAGACATCAAACAGATTTCACTAAACAGAGTGTGGCATATCATAACCTTGAGATGACATATTCTATGGAATTTACATCTTTCATCTAAGGAGGAGACCTCCCATACTCAAAAATCTGACGTTTGACTCTCTAATGGACACTCAATCTGTGTCAAACATTTTAATTAAGCAAAATTTCATACATGGGGCAGAAACCGTATACAAGATGGACCAAACCAGAAAAATACCTGTATCAAGAAAATTGATCCAAATTAACTTGATTTCTCCCAAGCCTTCGCTGCTCACTCTCCCGTTCTTCCTTTTTGATCCCCTCTGTTTCTTTTCTTTTTTCTTTTCCTTATCTTTCTTTTAACACAACCCTTGATCCTATTTTATTGGGTCGACCATGCCTTTAAACTGTAGTTTTCTCCTCCTTTTTGCATGCCATGCATCCTCCTATTCCGTTTTCTCCAACCTTACTTTTGGCTCTTTTTTATTTATTTAAAATTTCCCCCTCTTTTCTAACTTGCATGCGACTAAAAAAAATAGTTGTCTATTATTAATAAAAAGTAAAACTAAAATAAAACTCCAGACCATATCTTTTTTATTAATTATTTTTAAAAATAATTACTAGCTGCTATTAAAATTAGATATACATCAAATTAAAATAAGCAACACTTAAATTGTTATTTTTCTTTAAAATATCCACCTTATTTCTTCGAATGTATCTATGAAATATATATATATATATATATATATATTATATTTTTATATTTAATAATTTAATTTCAACAAAGTTCACCCTTTTATCTTTATTTTTGATTATTATAATCTAATAAAATCTAACTTGTTTTTCTTTATCATAACAAGAATTAGATTCCGTTTGAGATGAGCAAGAAGAAGACAGCACCAAACAAGGAGTTGCGACATTTGAATTCAAACATTAATTGAATCACGCATGAAATGCAATCTAAGTGAGTGTGTGAGGACACTAGATAAAACCTGTCAAATGTTGCCACGAAGCTAGGACTCCCCTACCTGAACCATGCTCTTGTCGTCGACAAGACTGCAAAATTCAAACTCATAAAACCATCAGTAAGTTAGTTCCAATATAGCCGAAGCAATCAAAATAGTCGAAGCATCAATTAAACCAATCAATATAATTATTGCATTTAACCATTCAATCAAGTGTGAAAAGTATGAGACGTGACACACTTCCACACTTCAGAAACCAACCTCCTCAAACCATGTGTGAAGCATGCATGCAAATCTACAACTATCTCCATCAAAAAAATCTCTAGAAAACATTCTTCATAGATCTACAAAATCACAGATTTTAGTTAAAATGCAAAACATACAAAACCATCCATGTAAATCTAAATCCTATTATATGTCCAAAAACTCACAAATCTAAAACACACCAAATCTATAATTTGAAACAAGGGAATATCATAGATATGAAAATCCATAGATTTTAAACAAGAAATTTACAAAACCCACAAATCCAAAATAACATGAATCTAATTTAACATGCAAGTACAAATATCCAAAGGATTAGAAGGTTGTTCAAGAAATCCAAGCCACCAAAAGGTCAATTCAACAAATATCATCAAGTACATGCAAATGGAGGAAATGAGTTGTATAGGAGCTTGCAAGTCACAAAAAGACCAACTCCACAAACTGCATGCAACCAAGGGTCAATCCTCTAGTGCTTTCATGAAACCAACGGTTGAAACCATGAACCCAACATAAGCACTCCATATGGTAGTCAACACAGTTCTAGTGTTTTCCCATGTGACTAGGGGCCAAAAGTAGGCACCCAACATGACCACTCTTCCAATATTGCACATAACCGCACGATAAAGAAACATTGTCATCATGTCAGAGGGTATCCACACACTGCCAAATAGGAGCTCTAGGTCATAATCATGTAACATGCATACACATAACCAACTCCAATAAACCTCTCTAGTCATTCCACTAGTGCTCACCAAACTATTTCTTGAAAGAAAAAACCAGATCCATTGCAAAATCCCACTCATACAAGGATTAGTAACTATCCAATTCCTTCTAGTAGATTCCCACATTATTTTCAAGCTTAATAAATCAAAACAAAGGAATGTCCAGAACTCATAAAATAAAATCAAGGAATACCTAGAACTATGAAATCAAAATGGAGGAATACCCATAACCAAATCACCATGGATCTATTACACGCAAAGATATGCAAGCGCATGCAAGTCCATACAAGTACATGAAAACAACATGCAAGTACATGCAACTCACATGCAACCACATGAAAGCACATGCAACCACGAAACTACCTTTTCTCTAATACTAAATGTTAGAAAAAGTACCCCCAAACTCTTTATCAATTAATTTAGATTAAGCATTGCAAGCATTTCCACATTAAACCTTTGAGGAGATTAACATAATAATTACATGTACTAGAATTTCAACAACATTTTGACATGAAAACAACACTTTTAAAAAATAAAGGAATGTGAGAGTGAATAGAAATAAAATATAAGAGAAGAGACACTAATGTATCCTAGGAAAACCCTTTTGGGAAAAACCTAGCCTCGAAAGCACTAAACCAATATATTATTCAACAAATAATATTTACAATACAATATCAAGATCTTGCCTCAATAGAAATCAACATCTACTTCCTTTGGTACAAATCCAATAGCATAACCCTACAAAAAGAAAACTATTTTCCTATCTAATTAATCTCCATCTCAAGCATCCAATATATAGCTAAGACCAAAACTACAAATATAAGTTGTCTCATCCAACATGAGTGCTTGACTTTGGTCTTATCCACCTTTTTGGTAACATGCTCATGAAAACTAAAAATCTTCCTCAATTTTCTCCAAGTCCCCACTTAACTCCCTCTCTTCATGCTCTTTCCATTCTAGTAACTCTTACACACTTTACAAGTTGTCATGGTTGCATTTAGCAACTTCCATGACACTAAGTGAAAATTACAAATTGCTAATATACAAACTACAAGTGACATATCCACATGTGGGATGCCCCAAATATGTGGGTGCATAATAAATTAAATTCTAAATACAAATAAATAAATATTTCAAATATTAGGACTTGTAGGGTGTATGACACACCTAATGCCAACACTTAACCTCTCTCTGTTGACGAGCCTTGCCTCCCTACCCATATATTCTTGCTCCCCTTGCATTGGCATCAAGTGTTTATTCTAGGAGAAACATATCGTAGTTTTGAGAGCCAATAGGAGGGATAGTGACCTTACAAGCATAGTTAGATAACTTGTCCTTGGGAAGTCTATACCGAGTGCATAACAATGGAGTAGTAAGAATGTAACAAATATAATTATGATTGCTACTTAGTTTGGGAAAATAAAATAGTTTTTCATTTATATCATTCCAACTAATGATAAATTTAGGTACAATGACAAAGTTAGTTGCAACCAAAAGTGTGAATTAGATTATAAATTATATGTGATGGTTTTATCTAGGGCCAAATCCATCGACCTTGGTTAATGTGTGATAAGGAATGATGTAGGGGAATATGATAGTGTGTAAAGGAGGATGGAGTATATAGATGACCTAAGGTGGACTTAAATTATTATAGAATAAAACTAGCCCCCACTGACCCCTTTCCTACATTGTCATAAAGTGATGCTACCAAAAGGTCAACACATTGAAAGCAATAACTTAGTAATTGTTCTCTCTGTTATATATACACCCATCAAGATTCCATTCTTACAAGACAAGAAGGAAAATAAACACATACAACCAAATAACGTATTCTTTTCAACTAATCTTAATACTATAATAATGTATCATTGAGAAGAATTCCCTAATAAAACAAATCTTAAACTAACATTATAAATAACATTTTTTTTTTTTGAAATTTACTACATGATTTTCTCATCCATAATCTATAACCCAAACATTAAGTCAAGATTCACCATGGAATTGATATCAATCATGCCTTCTACCCCAATAAAAATATACAAAATACAAATATAATTTTGCAGCAAAATAAAAGTCTAATATCTTTGTCAATATTACAAAAGAATTTGGACACAAATAATTACGTCGATAGGTGTTTCACTGGGGAGCGAGTCGAGCTCCCGTACGCTATCAGACTGCAATCAGTGGTCTCTTATAGACACCTAAAATTGACTTGCTCTACAAACCAATTTATCCCTCCTGTTAATTGAATAAATTCAATTAATCCCTAACCATCTGTCTATCCCTTGTGATCAATTAATTCATTTAATTTATCACTAGACCTTACAACACTATCCTTATCTATTAAATAAATATTTCTAATATTTATTTGGCTATTTTGTCCATCTCCCTAATCCCTATTAATTAGATAAATCATTCTTATCTAATTAATCTAGCCTACTAATTGACCTGCCCTACCCTACCCTAGCCTACCTCATCCTAGCCCTCGAATTAATTAAACAAAACCTATGTTAATTAATCCTAACCTCTCATTTGGGTGGTCAAACCTAGTTTAACACCCTTCCCCACATCCTCCAAATAAAAAATTGAAACATATCACACATCACATTTACTTCTCTTACAAACCCCTTACCACCCCCATACCTCATTTATCACCTCTTATCCCCAAATGAATTTTTAATTCATTTGCCATTCCCCATATGAATCTTTAATTCATAAATATTCCTTCACACCTATGCTCATTTAATCACCCCTTTCCCCAAAATGAATAAAAGATTTACTTTTATTCCTAGCCATTGATCTCATCTTTTGATCCTCACCCTCCATCCTCATTTCTAAAACTCTATAAATGAGACCCCTCTCTAAGCCATTAGGAGGGACTTCTTCATGCATCAAACCTCTACCAAAATCACTCCACAATCTCATCATCATACCACCATAATGTCAAAATCTTGCCTCATCTCCATCTAATCTATCAATTCCCATCTCATCTACATTGTGTTGAAAAGCATTGAGCAATCCACATACATTCTAGTCTTGGGTAAAATCTGAGGAGCTATCGGGTGCAACTCCTTCCCTCTCTTGGATTTGTGAGTCATTATGAAGGTTTTTACGTAGAAACAAGGAGAAACTATGGCAAAATTTTCTTAAAATCATCTATTGACCAACTCTGTGCCATATTGGTGCTATCGTCACCCAGTTCAATGCCATCTTTCTCACTGCAGACTGTAAACTAAGGCAAAAACATAGTTTAGCACTATCATGCCTCTGTATTGGCGCTATTTTATAGATTAGAGCTATATTGCATCTGTATTGGCGCTAGCGTCTATATTAGCACTATTTTCTGTATTAGCGCTATTTTTTGTATTAGCGCTATCTTCTGTATTAGCGCTATCTTTCTTCTGTATTAGCGCTATCTTTTGAGACTAGCTTAGGGATCTGTGCAGGGTTGGGTCTCTTTTCTGCAGGTCATCCAAGACCATCATCTTGAAACTACTAACATCTTTTGCAGGGATTTAGTAGATTAGACACATCTTCTTTGGTGCACTAAAAAGAACCTTTATTTTCTTAGCTTAGAAAACACTTGAATTTGGTGCATAAAATCAATCTTACTTAATAAACAAACAACAATCAAACATTTCATTTGGTGCACCTAAAAAGAATCCTTGTGTGCCTTAGTGTAGAAAATATTTGATTTTGGTGCAACTAAAATTAATCATTGCTTGCAACAAACAACTCTAAACATTTCAATTTTGGGCTTTAAAAAGAACCACAAATTGCATCAATGAAATCATTGGATTAAAAAGAACAACAATCTGCATTCTTCACTCATATAATCAAGAAAACCAATCAAATTGGTGTGAAGTGTTTTCATGATTTTGCTTGTAGTTTGAGAGGTGTATGCTCTTCCCTCGCACCATTTGGTGACCTTGGGAATCAAAGGCTTCTCATAACACTTGCATAAATCACCCCCAACATAATCCAAAGAACTAAAATGAACCATGTTTAGTGTGATGCAAGCACAAAATATACGTATGCTCTCCCCTCGCATCTTTTTATGAACTTGGGGATCAAAAGTATTTTTATGGTTGTATTGCTTTTGTTAAATCCTTAGAGGGCTTGCCACCCTGCTTCGAAAGGTGGGAACAACCCAAGCGGCAACAAGCTAAAGCCAAGCTCTTTCAAGCTGCTATATAAATTAATGTATTTGTGATGAAAGTCACAAGCAACAAGTGTTGTGTTATACCGACAGCCAACCTCCCCCAAAACCCTCCAAGGCGTAACCCTTGAAGGCTGGGAGACTCCATAACGGAGAGTAGCGCTGCCACATGTATAACCACCTGAACGAAAGCACTCACTACGAACCTTTGTTTTAGTGGCCCAAATCCCTAAGGTTGTACATGCTTGATTATCACATTTTTCATAAATCAAACCTTTGGCCATTATTTTTTCTTGCGTGATTGTTTACTTGCCAAGAAAAATCAAATTCATCCATCAATCCAACCATTTGCATCCTTTAACGCCATTCATCTCTATTTTAGCGCTATTTTCCATCTATTTTAGTACCTTCTTCATCCATGTCCAAATATCAAATTTTTCCATCAAAAACATCAATTTTATAAGCCCATTTTCAAAAAAAATCCAGTCGGGGGCTACGCCCCCCGCACCCCCCCTCACGTCGAGCTAGGTTTTCCTCCCAACACCACTAAACCATCCCCCCATTTATCAAATCCCATCAATTGAGCTTGTCCAATCCCTTTATTTGAGCTTAATCAAATTCATCGTAATCCACTTCATCCTTAGTCATAATCATCTTCATAATCCTTAATCCAATTCATTATCATCATCTTAATCCCATTCTTCCATCCATTTGATCAACATTATCTAAATCCTCATCCCAAAATCAAGCCCAAGTCAAAATCATAACATCAATCCAAAACCAAAATCAAATCCAACATCAATCATCCCTCATCTATTGTCAACTCTAATCAAACATTCCAATTCCTAATCCTTAATCAAAGATCATCTTTTGCAAATTAAACCTTGGTTAAGGACCTAGTCTCCTTGATCCTCCATCAATCCCCTCATCCAAAAGCCCAACCACAATTATCCACATGATTAACAAAATCCCCCAACATCATTATCAAACTCCAAATCCAAATTAACCCAATCAAAAATCAAGACCTTAATTGATCACCTAATCAAATCAACCCAATCAACCCTCTTGCTTAAGATCATTAGTCTATCTTAAGCATAAAAGAACCATTCATCAAATCAAATCATCCTAAGGTCTTGAAATTTGATCCCCAACATCACAATCATCCATTATCCTCCATTTTATCTCATACCATCTCCAACAACATGGATCCTTATGAAGCAATGCAACAATTACAAAGACTTAGAAAAGTCTATGAGAACATGGATCCTAATGCTAAGGAAAAATGCAAACATGACATTATAGATATACCCTTAGCACACCTCATCATCGGAGAATCCCAAGCCCCTAACCAACCTTCATCATATCAACAAACATCCTACATATCACCCCCATCCACATCACATCAATCTTCATTCTTTCAACCTTCATCATACCTACCTTCATCCTATATACCCACACTATCAACCTCATACCAACCTCCATCATATCAACAAACATCCTACATATCCACACCATCAACCTCCTATCAACCTTCATCATATCAACCTTCACCATCATATCAATCACCATCCCCTTACACATCCATGCCATCATACCTATCCAACCAATCAATGCCTTCACCTTATCCATCCCCCAACCTTTATAATGCTAACTTTGATCAAGGGAACACCAATCTAGCACACCTTATCTTCGAAATCCAAACCTTATATCCACAACCATTTCCCCATACAAATCCCCCATCCTCTAATCCCCATTCTATGAACCTTAATCCATCACCCTACCTACCTTACAATCCATCAATCCCAACCCCCCCATCACAATATCCCTCCAACATTATCAACCTTAATCCATCACCTTATGTATCTCCCAATCCACCAACCCCTATCACACATCCACCATCTAATCCACCATCAAATCTTCCAAATCCTAACACCATGACATCCAACGAATCCTTGAGGGATTTCCTCCAAAGAACATCACCAAGCAAAGCAAAGGAATCCCTCAAATCCTCCACCCATCCAACACCACCATCTAGTCCAACACCTATCCTTGAACCCATCCAAGAACCATCACTACATAATCCCATCACCCCCCTATCCAATCCCAATCCTAATCCCACACCAACCACCATCATTATCCATCCATTATATTGTTCTTCAACCCACACAATCATGAAGGATACCATCCATTGGCTATTAGCAAGGAATCAAACACCCTCATGCAATCCAACATCCACCAAATCTCTTGAACAATCCCTTATCATAAGTCAAGAACCATCATGTAGCCATGTTTAAGAACACATATGTCAAGCACCCACCACATCTATCCAAGTCACTCCCACTTCTATCCAAGCACATGAGCTATGCAAAGAATCAAATCCAAAGCATGTTGAAACATCAACCCCTTCTGCTAATCAAGATCTAACCATCCCATCCAATCTCATCCTCGATCCCCTCCCATCTATTGGTCAACTTATTGATCCCACACCATTTTCTACCACCCCTTTACCATCCCCCATGAATCCTTTACCTCCATCTACCAATCCCATCCCAAATCCATCCTTCTATTCACTTGGACAAAGCACTTTCATCCGTGGTGACTCCCTTGTAGGAGGTGAACAACTTCCATCCACCATCTATCCTCTAACAAATAATGGACTCGCATCTTGTTTTCAAAGCACCAAACATCCCATTGCACGTCGCATGCTCCAACATATGAACTATCAAGGCAAAGGCTTAGGCCTTCACGAACAAGGCATCTTGGAGCCCATCCACACCACATTCCATCCATCCTCACATGGCCTTGGCTATACACCCCAAGAAAAATAATCTCAACATGTTGGTACCACCCACCCACCTTCCAAAATCCATTCATCCAATCCCAAACATAATGCATCTCATCGCACTTCCAAAACATATGTAGGCATCCCTCCTCCATCATCCTATCATTTGCAAAGGCATGTGACCATCCATCTTACTCCATCAAATTTACCTCCACTACTTCCAACTCCAAATATTCCTATTAAATCCAATTTCCCTCCTATCCTACCAACTCCTAATATCCCCATCCTCAAATCTTCTCATCCATTTATCCATAAATCCACTTTTTACTCCACCCATAAATCCCCTAAAATCCCCAATCAAGACCAACAAAAGCACCCATCTTTCAAACATGAAGCTTCCCCCAAATCCATGGGATTCAAAAGTAAAAATTTGAATGCCTCAATGCATAAAGCATAAAATCCTAAAGATGTTATCCCTTCCAAGCAAAATCAAAAATCCAAAAGGCTATCAAAGCCCACACCATCATAAGAAAAAGCAAAAACAAAAATGGTGTGGGTCCCCAAACAAAGATCACTCAAATCTAATGAGGCATCCACCTCCCAATCTACTACAAAATCCCAAACATCCCACTCCCCATCTAAAAATCCATAATTCCTAAGTCTATTTGGGTCCCTAAAACCCCAAATTGACCATCCAAAAATCCCCCATCCCGAACCCCATTACTCCCAACTCCACATCCAAAATACAAGCTTCCAAATACATCACGGTGTGTGCAGCCGTTGGTCTTGGTTCCCCTCCACCACTTAACATTCCCACATACCCCCATCTCTCCATCTTTCATTCACTATCCTACATATCTTCCCCATCACATTCCTATGGTCCATGCTTTTGCATAATCCACATAATCCACATCATAATCTACATAATCCACATCATAATCCACTACCCACCATACATTCCATCTTCTCCTATCTACCAACATCTATGCAATAATCATCCAAAATGCTATCCAACATGGGACCATCTCTTCATGCTATGGAAATAGACGCTAGAATCCCCATTCCATCAAAAAAATAAAAAAATAAAAAAATTAAGAAAATAGTAAAGAGAAAAAATCCATCCAATGGTGAAAACCACCCCTTGTGGCGCCTTGGGCAAGTACCTTGATGAAAACCCCTTGTGGGCGTCATGCGTAATCCCTTCTCCATCCATTTTGTATCCCTACACTTGGGGGCAAAACCATATCCTTCATCCACATCCATACTATCCTTTGCACATCTCATCCACTATCTTATCCTTATCTTATCATATTCCTATCCACTACTCCCTATTTATCCTATCATTGCCCATCCATCATATCCACTATATCTTCCTCCTTAGATCTTGATAAAGACAAGGGGCAAAAATATCAACAACATGCTTTGGAGACCTCTTGGCATAGTCCCTTTATAAGTGTATCCTTCATTCATCTACTGCAAATTTCATCCATTCAAACATGAACCCATCATGCAAAATTCTAAGCATTGGGGCATATGATTCCTTGCAACTTAGCCCTTGGGAAAAAATCCTAAACCCCCCACCCGTATATCATGCATACCTATCATATCCCTCATCCCTATCTTTCATCTATCTAACATGCATCCCTATCGCTTGTCCATTCATCTATCATGAATCAGCTATCCATCATCTTTCATCGCCAATCCCTCTATCCAACTCCATCACTTTCACCTCTAGACTTGGTGTTCCCTTGTCATTGGTATCTAGCATAAAGGTTATCCACACAAAATCCAATGCAACCATCTCATAATAAACCATTCCTTTTCCAAAAAACAATACAAAAATCCAAAAAAATTAGAAAATCTAAAAACACCAAAAACAATACAAAATCTAAAAAACCAAAAAAATCAAAATATCCACAAAATCCCAAAAATAATCATCATCACAATCACACAAATCATCCAACACATTTCATCTTCCAACATCATCACATCTATCACCATCCCACATCATCATCACAAATCAGAACTACATATCATCATCACCTGCATCTTAATGTGCCTTGATCCCGTGGATACAGGGTATGTAGGCAATCTGGAATACGCAGGAAGTTTCCAGTACTTAGGTACCAGAGATGCACCCATCCAACCCGCTGAGCTTACACTAGATCCAAACATCGCATCACCTATCAAAGCATCATCCCTTAACAAAAATCATCAACTATCAAATCAGCATCGACCACAACTTGTAACCATCATATCTTGAGCCAATCTTACGACATCAACTAAACATGATCCAATCATCAATCAATTCCTGCCTTAGGATATCTCTTTCCTACAATAGGCAGAATCTATCAAATCATTATCCATCTTGGCAAGAGATACAATGGCTACTTGTTTGGTTCGTTGATCTTTTTTGATTTTTATCTTTTGTCCTATTTAAAGATCACATCAAAGCTACCTTGATCTCACTATATCATGGTATGTGGCGAAAACATCTAGAATGGGGCATAGTCTTACTTTTGTATGCTGTGCTTGTGGGTTGTTTTCATTACTCTAAGCTAGTATTCATATCTTGTTGATCATAGGGTCAGTTCTAGCATATTGACCTCCTAATGCATCTAAGGTTCATCATACCTTTTGTGTACTAAGGGCTTATGCTATGAGTCCCCTTCCCTCATCTAAGGTTGTACTATCTTGGGCATGGATGAGATCATCCCTTTGTTTGTGTGTCTAGTCCATGCAAATGTTGGATAAACATCATCACCCTGGTCTTCTATACCTTGGTGAAAATATCCACTTTGCTATATCAAACCTAGGATTGCTCTAAATCATTTTCAACACAATGATCATCCACCAATCAATCTCCCAACATTATCACACTTTCATCTCGCCCCTTATCCTCCAACCACTTCTACCAATCTGTTCCATCCATTTCGAGAGCACAACCATGTTCTTACAACCCACCTATCCTCTCGAGGGGGCATCACCCTTACCAATTATCCCCAAACCTTACCCTATTCTTCTAAGCCAAAATCTTTTTTCTATCCAATCCAACTCTATGTTTTAACTTCTTTGAAATGATGTTACTTAGCTGCAACACCATCTCAAAGAGGGGCAAATGTAGACACCTAAAATTGACTTGCTCTGCAAACCAATTTATCCCTCCTATTAATTGAATAAATTCAATTAATCCCTAACCATCTGTCTATCCCTTGTGATCAATTAATTCATTTAATTTATCACTAGACTTTACAACACTATCCTCATCTATTAAATAAATATTTCTAATATTTATTTGGCTATTTTGTCCATCTCCCTAATCCCTATTAATTAGATAAATCATTCTTATCTAATTAATCTAGCCTACTAATTGACCTGCCCTACCCTACCCTAGCCTACCTCATCCTAACCCTAGAATTAATTAAACAAAACCTATGTTAATTAATCCTAACCTCTGATTTGGGTGGTCAAATCTAATTTAACACCCTTCCCCACATCCTCCAAATAAAAAATTGAAACATATCACACATCACATTTACTTCTCTTACAAACCCCTTACCACCCCCATACCTCATTTATCACCTCTTATCCCCAAATGAATTTTTAATTCATTTGCCATTCCCCATATGAATCTTTAATTCATAAATATTCCTTCACACCCATGCTCATTTAATCACCCCTTTCCCCAAAATAAATAAAAGATTTACTTTTATTCCTAGCCCTTGATCTCATCTTTTGATCCTCACCCTCCATCCTCATTTCCAAAACTCTATCAATGAGACCCCTCTCTAAGCCATTAGAAGGGACTTCTTCATGCATCAAACCTCTGCCAAAATCACTCCACAATCTCCTCATCATACCACCATAATGTCAAAATCTTGCCTCATCTCCATCTAATCTATCAATCCCTATCTCATCTACATTGTGTTGAAAAGCATTGAGCAATCCACATACATTCTAGTCTTGGGTAAAATCTGAGGAGCTATCGGGTGCAACTCCTTCCCTCTCTTGTATTTGTGAGTCAAAAGGAAGGTATAATCGTGTGTTTTTGCATTTGATTTGTATTTAAATCTTCATTTTGTTCTCATAGATCACATCTCCATTGTATGGCGGGTACATGACGACCATGAAAACCATCTGAGCTGCTTGGGTTAAATCGAGGAATAGTGTCTCGTGTCAATACATAAATAGTTTCATGGAAGGCTTGTTATGCAAGAATCCTATTTAGTTTTATGCCAGTCTCTGACAGAGTGAGGACAATGCACTTGGCTGAAAATTAGCAGTTTACAGACTTGCCGTATGCGGTAGATGACCACTTGAAAGATCTGAGCTAGACACATTAGTGTGGCATGAAGAATTAGGTCCTAGAACAGATAGAAGCTTGCAATGCAAGCTACCTAGATTACTTGTTTCTTTGGGAATACTTGGAAATGGCCAATTGGCAATGGACGCTGCTATGATTTCCTTGAGAGGTTCGAGGGCCAAAATTAATTTTGCTTATTGCTCCTCATTTTCCAACTAGAACAATGCAACAGAGTTTCACACCATTCTACTATCAAGCCTATTAAGAAGCACAATTCCTCAAGTGACAAAAACCAAGGTTGCATGCAAAGGAAATTATTCCTTAATGCCCACAAGCTAGAATTCAAAATGTGCTCCTTGTCTTTTACCAATGCAAATTCCAAGATGAAGTATCCATAAACATAGGGCTAGATAATTACTTCACCCTCTTGAAGGGGTCTCCATGTCATGGAAATCCAATCGTAAAGATCAATCAATTTAGGCCAAAATTTGTAAAACTTGCAGATGAGGGCGTGGTTGATGAGAAAGGTTTCTCGCTTAAGAATTTCTATATCTATAATGATTTTTTGGGGTGGTTTCCATCTCCATCCTAACAATCATGCACCTTCAAATCAACCTGAGAAGTCAATTGGTTAGGGTTTATTAGGGCAACTAGATAGGAGCCACATCTGTGCTCTCTAGCGCTCAATGTGGAATCTGCAAAAACTGAAGTATCTTCCTCCATTTTTTGTGGGTATTATTTATTGTAGGGTTTTGAGATTAAAAAATGTCCATGGTTTTTTGTTAAAATGCTTATTTTCGTTACTGCAGGGTGTGTTACATATATGTAGTTGTTCCTGAAGAAAGATGAGGATGTCGTGTTCTTAAAAGTGGTATATAATTTATTGCTTTGGAGGTTTTCTTTTTGAAGAAGAGGGATACCTTCTACCATACAATAGAGAGCTCTTGCTACATTTTTCTGCTTATGATCTATAATAGTTGTTGATAACTTGATATAATTTGATAGTCTTTAGAGCAGGACAAGGAAAAGAAGAATGATGTAAGGGAACAAGATGAAAGAATGAGAAAGGTATTCAAAACAATTTTCTCTATACATAATCTCCTATCCACTCATCTCTCAATGTTTGCTAAATTGAATGTTTTAATTTTGTTCTGTTGAAGCCAATGAGCATCAATGAGTTTCTAAAACCTGTTGAAGGTGAGAGGTATCATCGTGGAGGCTGAGGTAGGGATTGTGGGTGTGGTAATGGGGGAGGTTTTACAAGTGGCTTTGGTGGTAGTGATAATTCTCTTCCACCTGAAGCCCTAAGCATTGAGGATCCTCAGCATTCTCCTACATTAGGTGGGAAATAATTTTATTCAAGATGAAGCTCGTACATCTCCTTGTGTTATTGATATTAGAGGTGTGTTATGGTAGGGAAGAAGATTTCATGTATTGAAGAAAGTTTGTAGGAAGAACCAAGTAATTTAGCAAATGCTTTGTAATCTCTGCTATAGCCTATCTAATGTTTTTTTTAAAATACGCATCGTGGAGCTTGTAGTTTGGCCAACTTGATATTTATAGAAAACTCATGGCATTTATTTATTTAAAGGGGTTTCTCTTTATGACTGATGAGCGAGAACAAGATTATTTGAAAATATTAGTTGTTTGTTATGAGAAACTATTATAACCAAATGCATTTCTAGTTGCTTATTTCTATTTAAGTAATATTTTGTATCACATTCAGCAGCATAGCTGAGCTATTCGTATAATAGGAAATTTAGTATAGTTGTTAATTCTTACACTACTAATTGCAGTCGTAGCTTATATGATCAATATATGTGTTAGCTACACTTTGATTGAACTATTATTAATTTTTTGCTCTCAGTGTAGCATCATTGACTACTGAAATGTAAATATCTATTGCTAGGATGGCAAGTCTTGTCTTAGTTTTGTGATAGGTACCTACAATGTCATGCTTTCTACTGGTTGTATATGGTAGGAAGGATGTGTTAATTCAAACCAAGCATGAGTAATCAAATTTTGGTTGTTAATTGCCACTAGGCATATGTACCTATTTTCTTGAGGTTGATTTTTAGTACTCCTAAGTCATGACTGCCTAAATTTAACTGATAGAATCAACAAGGATAAACTTCTCTTCTTATTGATACTTATCAACCGCATTGTTGAATTAAAAATAATAGATACTAAATTATTGTTTAAAACAAGTGAAAGATGTTTGAAAGATACTTTCATCTATATCTGCTCATATGTTTGAACTAGTTCCCTGGTACACACAATCCTTGAGAAATTAATAGATCCCTGAAGTATTGGATCTTGTGGGCAAAAGTAAACCTCTGAAAAGGAGGCTTTGCATTATATTCAGCATATGTGCATGAGATGCCTTGCTAGGTTTTATTTTTATTTTTTTCATTTCTTAGTAGTACCCATTGCTACTAAAGTATTTGAAAACCCACTTGGAATTCAAATATTTATTTTTTCCCAACAAGCTATTAAAAAATTCTTTGCCACTCTGTCTAAAGGAGAACCGTCAAGCTTCAGCTTGCATATTTATTTAATATTTCATAAATGTTACAACATTAAAGTTAAAATTTAGTTACCTAAGAAATTCAACTGACAAATACGGGCTAGGATCACTTGGCAATATGATGTAATTCACCTTCTAAGTGAAAGAGGTGATATATCTTTACCTTTTTTTCTTCAATTTTGTTTTGTAACAAGTAATTATTAGTACTTACTTTTAGGCAAATACTATTATAATCAAAATTGTTTGGTTAGTTATTATTAATTGTACTTGTCAACAAATCAGAAGTTGAAATTCTTCTTAGTTAAAATAAATAATAATCTTTTGCCAAAGGTTTTTGGCTGGAAAATTTGAAGTAACACTTATCGGTACTGCAGTAAATGTGGCTATGCTCATAATTGGGCATTTCATGCTTGGGCTTTGGTGAGGGATTCACAAATCAAGTAAGTAGGTGTGCTTCTTGCTCATTTTTTAACACAATAATTATTTTGTGTGCTAAGCCATTGAAATTGATTTTCAAGCAGTTCCCATATATTTGTTGGAAATGGCATTGCTCAAAATGAGAGGACTCAACATAGGATTCCGGTAATTTATATTAACGTATAGATTAATTATATCTTTCTCGCTAAGTAACCTCATGCCACTTTTTCATTTTGCTTCATGATCATTTTACTTGGAATTCCTTTGTTACCATTAAAAAGAGAGAATTAGTTGAATGTTTCTAAAATCCCAGTTGGTTTCTTTCTTTATACCTATTTGAAATTGCACTACCTTCCATTATTATCTATTTTTAGTGTTTCCAGACTTTAGTTACTTTCTAGAACCTCATTATTCTAATTGTTATCTTGAAGGTTTACTATGTGTATGACTTTATGTTGTTGACCTTCTTCATTCTCATTAGTCACCATTTGCGTCACAATTATTGGAATACACTTTTTTCTAAACACAGAAAACTATCATTTGTAATGGATATCCTTCTTCTCAGATGCATCAGTAGTTGTCTATGTCTATCTCTATTTTTTATATTACTACTATATTAAAACAAAGATATTTGGATTTTCCCAAATAAGATTCTATTTTGGCTATAACACTATTATGTTTTGTCTGCATTTGGGCATGCTCTATGGTAAGTGTTTCTCTTCTTTACTTAGTTTTCAAACTTAAAGAAAATGTAATATGATTTAGTAGACATATTTCTACAAGAAATCATTTATGAGTTTTTCTTTCGAAACTTCCAAGAGTTGTTGGTTACTCGGGCTCATTAATGTTTGTTAGAAGAATTTAAAGAAACATAAAATGTGATCGATGATAAGATGAAATGTTTTTGAATTAGAAATGAAACATATCATGTCACATTAGTTATCCAACCCATGGCACAAAAGTAGAAGCTTAAAATTTTTCTAAATTAAGTTTATCTATTGTATTTTATTTGCTTTTACAGTGTCTATTAGAAAATTCACATTTACCTTTGAGGTAATTATTCTATTATTATTGTTTGAGTAATCATTGAGACTAGAATGTTTTGTATTATCCATAGAGCTAGCTTTTTCAAGGAAGCATTAGATTGAGTTCTAAGCCAATTGGTGTCTAATTAATTAGATTGATTAGCAAGCATCAATCTCTAGAAAAAATTTACTGACCTTAGTGCCCTAGTACATCTTGAAGAGGAGAAATATAACTCTACAAAATATTCTTGTAGTGAGGCATTTTTGACATGAAATCAATGAAATTTTCTTGCTCTCATTATAGTAAACAATAGCACAGGTAGTGTCCTTAAGGTTCTAGTGGAAATATGGGAATCTTTTCTACTATTTTGAATTTTACTAGGAATGCTTTTATGCAACTATTATTATAGAAAACCGATTTGACATTTTATGGAAGCCTTGGTCTAATATGTAACATCCCGCCCCGCAAACCCCGAAGGGTAAGGGCCAAAAGAGGACAAGATAATTTTTTTTTTGACATGAAGTGATAACATACACATAAGATGGTTGTCAATTCGATATGTCGACAACGTTCATGGCCAAGTATGGCCAAATGCACAACCCACAGGAGAGGACTAAATTACTCTCTAGAGAAATATTAATAAACTACATTCCTTTTAAACACCAATTCAAATGTTCCTAATCCCATTTCCAAATATAAACATGAATCCATAAACACCATATTACAAGCGGATCCGATACCCACACCGGAATCTGTAAGTCAGATAAGAGGCAACATCACATATCTTCTCATTACTATAATTTACATTATCTCTCCAAGAGAGTACAAAATTACATAAAGGAATAAAAGGGGACAATGGCATAGCCATGAATGATACAATAACTGAATGGGTACATGACTAATAAAGTAATAGAAAGAAAGAGAACGTCTTCAAGCTGGTGCTCTGATAACCTGTTCGTCGATCCCCAATGGTGGTGGCAACGCCTCCAACCATGTGGACTCATAAGAGACCAACCCACCGTGCTCAGAGGTAGTCACAAGGCCCAAACAGAAGAACAAAGTAAGGGTATACATGATGTCCTACACTCACATCAATCACGGAGAAGACATGGAAAACAATGCATAAAGCCAATGTCATAACATAGAGATGAGCAAACCCAGCAAGGTTTAAACCTGGGATAGGCCACCATAATCATTACAACTGATTTTAGGCTAGAAACACAGATTTGATCTAATTGAGTACTATCAAAATTAACTCGCAATGAAATGTTTCAAGGTGGACAAAACAAGGTCTTAGACTATGGTGCAGCTCACATAGAGAAAAACATACTCATACATACAAGCCACTAACCTTCTAAAGAAAGAACAAAATATTGTCTTCCCTCAAAAGCGTATCAGTCCTCTTCAACAACACCACTGGAATGGAAGAGAAAATAAATTAGCTTTGGTGTACTTAGAGGTATCCAACTGCCTTGTGGGTAGCATGTGGTTTCTATATTGCACATAATTATCTTATATATCCTCTTCCAGCTAGTCCCTTGGAAATATTTTTAAGGTGGCTGAATTTCTTTCTTGATGAGTGAGGGTTTACTAGGTCCTTACACTGAGAATAAAAAGTTAGGAAGATAAATGCTTCAGTACCCAAGATGAAATAAAGACGGAGGTAACATAATCAACATAAAGGCATCAAATGACCATCCACAATCTTAACATCCATACAACTTAACAAAACATAACAACAACCCTACCCACGTCCTCTCTGCTTGTGCCAAAATGGCAGCATAGAGAAGGCACATCAACTGTTTGACATAATAGCTTACAATGATGTCATCTCATGGGGCGCACTGATTTAAGGATTCACACAAAATTGATTTGTTAAAAAGGCCTTAGAAACTTAACAAAACATAACAACAACCCTGCCCACGTCCTCTCTGCCTATGCCAAAATGGCAGCATAGAGAAGGCACATCAACTATTTGACATAATACCTTACAATGATGTCATCTCATGGGGCGCACTGATTTAAGGATTCGCACAAAATGGATTTGTTAAAAAGGCCTTAGAAACTTTTAAGCAAATGCCACTAGCTGATGTAAGGTCAAATACCACCGCCACGGTCAGCATCCTCCTTTCTTGTCCAAAATGGGAGCTTTTGGGAGAGGTTATGGACACCCAACAAAGTATAACAGAAGGGAATTATTTGTCAGATGTTGTAACTGCAAGTACATTGGTATACATGTATGCAAAAAGTGGAAGCATAGACAAGGCACGTAACTGCTGGGCTGAATGCCTCAGACTAATGTCCTCTCAAGGAATGTAATGATTGTAGGATATTAACAAAATGGGTCTTTTGAAAAGGCTTTAGAAACTTTCAATAAAATGTGATTAGCAGGGGTAATGTCAGGCTTCACAGCTGCTGCTGCATCAGTCATACTGACATCTGTGCATGCACTGGAAAACCTAGTTGTTTATTATATCACACAAGATACAACTTAATCCATGAAGTTAATAGTTTAAGTTATTCCCTATCACCTCAAAATTGATTAAAATTTGTATCACAGAAGCCCAATCATCTAGATATTTCACACGAAAGTGGGATTAGAATATAGTTTCCATCAATATTTTAACATCCCAGAGGGATAGGACAAACCCTCTTGCTAAGTAGCAAAGGTAAGACTGGTGGATTAGTTTACGGTGCTGGAATGATTCTCCATACAATTAGGTAGATCGCCTACAACAACCACATTATTAATCCTAAAATTATTTCTCTACAGTTTAAAATTGATATCAGCCCTTTAAAATTTCATATAAGATCTACTGCATATACCGTCAACCACCAATTAAAACTTAAAAGTTTGTTTTCTGAGACAATTTCTACATGTTTGCCATTTTAAAACAGTTTATTCATGAGATATTTTCACTAGCAATAAATCAACCAACTTGAAGGCCCTTGCAGCAGCTGTCCACCCTTGACCAAAAGGGATATCTCTACACAAGGATCCGTTTCTCTCTGCAACAAACTGGGATAAACCAAAATGCGAACTGTTTGGTCTGAGATCTCCTAAAAATGTGTGTTAAAGCCATTCCCCACACTCTACCTTTTTCTTCCTTCCTACCCTCCTCCCATAACCCTCGGTCTCCTTTTTCTTCTTTTTCTTTTCCCCAATTTTAAGAGCAAGTCCGTTCTTGTTTGAATAAATTAAGGACATTTCTAGTTGTCATGACCTCCAGATTGTAATCAAAGTAGTAGACATCACCTCTATCCACTCCAGCTCGCCAGATCGATCCAATCCCCGTGACAAACTTTCCCATCTTTTTACAGGTAATTTTCTATATTGAATTAGAGATTGATTGAAGACAACAAGAGCCATTTGTCCTCATGTAAAATTGAATTGATATGTAGAAGCGATGCAAAAATAGCTAACAAGACCATTTTTTTTCCAATGACCGAGTATATATGAAAAAAAATTTATTAATTGAGGAAACCCTTAAATTCGTGTTCACCCACACAAAAGAAGCAAATGTCCCATCATCCTTAATGGAGTTTGTAAGGTTTAGATGGCCCACAATTTTGCACGTCCTCCCTCTCCTGTCTAGTCATTCGAGCCTCTTAATGAGGAAGGTGAGGGAGCCCCATGCCTCAGTAATGACATGGAAAAATGGGGACTTCTCCTATCCTGTGCCCATACTCTTGCCATTAATTTTGTCTCCTCCTAAACATGCATTAACTCCTCTCTTCCCTTTGCAATCACTCACTCCCCAAAACATAAATTCGCACCTTCTTGCCAGATATTTTCCTTCCCTTATTAGCGAACTCTCCCACCATATTTAAGAGCCATCGTATGTTATAAGGGAGGGTTGTTACATCCTACCCCCCTAGGACTAGGCTTACTCCTGGAAGCCTACAAACGCTAAGATGCAGCCAAAGCACACACTAGTCCATGAAACTCAATACAATTATAAAAATCAAGCTATCACATGCACAATTATATGCAAGCAGACTTAGAACATGGGTAAGGAATGGGCAAGACATTCATTCCTACAAAAATATATATTAGCATAAAACAATTTCCTCCAATCAAACTAAAGAATGATGCCAAGGAAACCACATCAAACAATCAACGAAAACCAAGGAGAAAAGCCTCAACCATCGCACTGGTAAACTACCCACGACCATAAGGTGCAATCCAGACATTACCGTTAGGTAATCAGATCATAAGACAACAACACAGGAACACTGTACTAGCAGGGTACAGTGACTAGGGTAGGGAACAGGGCCTGTGACTATCTCCAGTAACCACCATCGGGGATAATAAGAGTACGCTCAGGCCTGTGAGTCTAGGCGGAGTCGATACCCAATATCTGCATCACTCCAATCACAAGTCAAAGCACATGTGCATATAACATATATCGTATAGCTGAAGCAACATCAATCATCAGGAAGAGGGTCATGATATCGTAAGCCTTTCGGATACGAGTGTTGCGATGTCATCCCTTTCCTGTCCATAATCATAAAAGAGTAATGATATCAGCATATAAACATATAAGCATGTAATCCAACATGATAACCAATCATGTCAACATCATAATAGTATTGGAATCCATCAAGGAAAATCAACAACCATCAATTTGCACATTTATACTAGAATAAATCACATAGTTTTCTCATAATTTACAAAAACTGCACTTTCAAGACATAAATTTTTTCAATTCTCTAACTTTTATATGCATCTATCCATAAAATGGAGTACACAACACACATGTACATAATTTCAACCTTTGATTTCATAGAATGCATGACATCTCTTTACATATAATGCAATAGTTTGTCACTTTTCAAGGCATAATGATGCAAATTTTGTTCTCTTCTATATTTTAATATGCAACTACATGCATGACAATTGTACAACCCACATATACATACATACTCATTCACATCACAAGGCTACATAGAGGTTCACGTGGATGTCATAGTCCCATCCATATCTAAAGTAACCATGAGTCCATAACCAATACCATATCCAAAATCCATATCCATGTGTCTTGATGGCATTGACCCACCTAGTGAGCCATCCATACAAGCCACAATGACATATCTCTTGTTTGTGTAAGGGTTTTAGTCTCCAAGAGATAGTTAAACAATAGGAAGGTAGTGAATTAGAGCTTAGAACAGCTCACACATACCCCCATCCTCAAGGGTTTCCATACATCTACTTCCTCGTATACACTCAAATGGGTGGATCTCACCATACCCAATGAGGAATAACATCACAACAAAAGACCGACATTTGAAAATAGAAAGGTCAATGAGTTTAGCCACTAAATTATAAATAAGATAGAGTAAATCTCAATTTCAACAATAAGGTAAGAAAATGCGCATAGTTCCAACAATAAATCAAATGTAACCAGAGTTACGTGTCAATGAAAATCATCCATGGCTAAACCAATACAAGCAAGATAACCAAGGTGCCAGGCCACACAAGAAAAGTGAAAGTCACCAATAACTGAAAAGAAGATTCACAACCTTTGAAATATACACATCACAACACTACGTGACTATCGCTAGTCACCACACGAGGAAGGAGGAAAACAAACGTGACTGTCTCAACAATCCTTCATGTGGGTGTGGCCTACTGATGCAACCCTCACATGGAAAAGTAATGTGTTGGCCACCTAGGTCACTACCTCATGCGACGCGACTGCGCATGGTATACGCCAAGCAGAGAAAGCACGTAATGGTCGAATACTGCATGGCAATGTCCTACTCATAGGAACATCCCGCATAGTGCATACCCATGGAGAAAGCACGTGAGGTAACACACCAAGCCAGAGGTGCACATGGCTAGATTCTACTCGCATGCTAACTGATCGAAATCAAGGCCTTCTTGAGCGAACCCTCTACTATGTGCGAGCAACCACTCCTCTCGGCACAAGTAGGAACACAACATATATGCTATGCCTTCATGCATCTAGGTACGTGGCATCGTGTCCTCGATCTCAGCTTCCTACCATCAGCGCCACGGCATCCTCACTAGCACTGTGTCGGAACACCAGTGGGGGGTGGCATCATATCTAAAACAATCACATCAGGGTAAGATCATAGCTGTCACAGGTGCTCATACCATAAACTAATATCATCCTCAAGAACTAAGGGGATTAGGCTAACACTGTATGAACCAAGTATCTGGTCCATTAATAAGGGGAAGTAGTGAGTACTTTCCTGGGAGGTTGAAACGATCACTATCGTTTCGCACCGCCATTATATGTACGATGTGCAATTCCCTCCCAAGGAACTTTGTTGCTGCTACTACCCTCCACATATTGACTTATCAACAACCCTTAGGTTGGTAGTCAATAGGGTGACAACAAAAAACACATAGGTGGTATGGTTCTCTCCCATACACATAATCCATACATATCCTCCATGGATGGGTACACAGTATCACCATCCCATGGGCACACATATCAAGCACCAGTAAATCATAATACTCGACAGGAATACATCAATGGATGTTGACAACACGGGGAATGCAATCACAATTTCTCTTACCCAGGCATAATAATAGCCCACACATGACTATGCAACATAATGCAAGATACACAACTTTACCAAAAATAAGTATTCCCAAATATCCATACCAATTTTCTCTTTTCACTAGAGCAACTCATTACCTATAACATCATAAATTCATTGGCAATGTTTTCAACATAACACAAAAGTGCATGAACATGTATAGCCTCATCACTATCACTTTTACACCAATGTATAAACATAAGTAACATTTTTTACAATCATTATTACAGTCACTTCTAAAATCACAGAATGATAAATATCTCATAATGACACATAATGCGACATCATGTCACCAATCATAGGAATACCATTCGTTCACAAGAGAATCTGATGCTAATAACATAATGAAATGAGTTTTGTTTGAGGAACTCTAATCATTTCTCTACATTCGTATCCATACATATTAGCTTAAGTAACCATGGTCATGTCAGGGCATGCAATTGCCCATCAAGAAAGATATGCAACATACTTATTACTCTAACATGCATTATTTTCAGTTTGCATTAAATACAAGAATTCACCTATATGATCTCATTAAAACCACAATGCAATTGAGGAGATCAAATTTCATCAACAAGATATACCCACTAAGCAATTACTGTTCTCATGTAAACTAATTCAGTAAGGAGTTTCTCATAAACATCTAATCACTTTCAATACATAACCATAACAAGCATAAGGTCTTCTTCACTCCTATCTCATTAGGTCTTTTACTTATTGCAATTCTAGCATACTAATTAAATCCATAAGCCATCAATCTAACATCTTGTCAACTATTAACAACCAAGAAGAGTAGAGAAAGATAGATTTCATCTCAAGTCAAGACATTACATGCCATCCAATATTCATTATGCAACCGTGGAAATTCTACTAAGGGAAAGTTTAAGGCACCATTAGTATTCCAATGACTTCAATATGTTATCAAGGATGATAAATGGTAGCAACTCAAGCACATTAAGAGGTTATAAGAAAAATCCGCAATCATCCAACACTTACAAGAGAGCATGGAGCAATCAAACTAATCTGTCCACATCCGCAAACAACTACATCCTACCATCCTTTACATCTATAGCACAAAGCTTACAAGAGTAGTCCAAACAAGGGTATTTAGGCAATCTAAGTTACCTTTTACCGACAAACATATAGGACTCAACACTCTAGTCCCACTGAGTAAGGTAAGGCCAAGGAGGTTATTTCCTCCACGATTTCTAAAAATTGGGTTGTAACTTAACCCACTAGTGCCATGGTAAGGCATGAAAGCCATCAAGACTATAAAAATAATATAACAAGCTCACACCACACACACCAAACACAACGAAACATAGAAGGATCAAGTATGCCAGAGCTCCCATTGTGTGAACATGGGCTCTGATACCAAATGTAACATCCCGCCCTACAAACCCTGAAGGGTAAGTACCAAAAGAGGACAAGATAATTTTTTTTTTGACATGAAGTGATAACATACACATAAGATGGTTGTCAATTTGATATGTTGACAACGTTCATGGCCAAGTATGGCCAAATGCACAACTCACAGGAGAGGACTAAATCACTCTCCAGAGAAATATTAATAAAGTACATTCCTTTTAAACACCAATTCAAATGTTCCTAATCCCATTTCCAAATATAAACATGAATCCATAAACACCATATTACAAGCGGATCTGATACCCACACCGGAATCTGTAAGTCAAATAAGAGGCAACATCACATATCTTCTCATTACTATAATTTACATTATCTCTCTAAGAGAGTACAAAATTACATTAAGGAATAAACAAGGACAATGACATAGCCATGAATGATACAATAACTGAATGGGTACATGACTAATAAGGTAATAGAAAGAAAGAGAACATCTTCAAGCTGGTGCTCTGATAACCTGTTCGTCAATCCCCAATGGTGGTGGCAACGCCTCCCAACCATGTGGACTCATAAGAGACCACCCCACCGTACTCAGAGGTAGTCACAAGGCCCAAACAGAAGAACAAAGTAAGGGTATACATGATGTCCTACACTCACATCAATCACGAAGCAGACATGGAAAACAATGCAGAAAGCCAATGTCATAACATAGAGATGAGCAAACCCTACAAAGTTAAACCTGGGATAGGCCACCATAATCATTACAACTGATTTTAGGCTGGAAACACAGATTTGATCTAATTGAGTACTATCAAAATTAACCCACAATGATATATTTCAAGGTGGACAAAACAAGGTCTTAGACTATGGTACAACTCACATAGAGAAAAACATACTCATAGATACAAGCCACTAACCTTCTAAAGAAAGAACAAAATATTATCTTCCATGAAAAGAGTATCAGTCCTCTTCAACAACACCACCAGAATGGAAGGGAAAATAAATTAGCTTTGGTGTACTTAGAGGTATCTGGTGCAGGAGCACCTAACACAAGGTGGCCTCCGTGAGGCATTTAAGTCATGTTTGGCTTTGAAATCATGTTTTGAGTTGTAATAAGGTCTATTTGACCAATGCATGTAATTTCTGTTAGTATCTAGGTTCAGTTTGTAAGTCCCAAGGGACTTAGGTCACAGTTCTCAAATTTCAAATGATTAAACGGTTGCTCTCCCAGTCGCTTGGAGACAATTAGTTTCTCCCAGCCGCTTGGAATTGGTCTCCCAGTTGCTTGGAGTCAGTTTGGTACTACTCTGGGCGAGTTTATAAACCCAGGGGAATGAACAAGATCATGATTATGATCATTATTGTAATCAGATCGATTGAATGTAATCGCGCATTGAGTTAAGGAGAAACCAACTATTTTGTGTCATCAATTTGTTTCCCGTTCTCTGTAATTACAAATCATTTAGCTGTAGTTTTCCCTTCTATTTTCTGTTGTAGAGAAATGTCGATGTGAAGCATTCCACTGGTGAGATTTTAGTCAAAATCAGTGGAATGGCTTCATTGTACAATATGTGTTTTTTGTTTTCTATTTTGTTTCATCGTTTTGTGGCACAGAGGATCTGGATAGCACGAGATGCACAGTAGATCACCTAGCATCTCCATGTGCTAGGTTTTGGAGAAGGTAGATTATGCGACGACGGATCGGTGTATCGGCGTAGCAAACCTTGAGGTGGCCGATGGTAATTGTCCTGTCGACGAATGAAGATCAAAGGTGATATTAGGATATCGGCAGAAAGACGAAAGACTCAACCGACGAGGAAGGTCTCACCGAAGGTAAATGCCATCAGTAAGAGTTGTGACATCAGGAGCTAAGTCAAAGGTTACACCGATGAGAAGAGTCATACTGATTGGAAAGGTTGTCGTTTGTGGGAAGAGAGGGGCCTGATATGTGGTTTCCACTGTGTGCTCCCCATCATATTGGTATCAGAGCTAGCAAAAGCTCTGGGTGGATGTGTTGTGTATTTGATTTTCTGAAGGCAGATGAATCCTATTCCTATAGTGTGTGGGCAGATGATGATGAGGTTTGTCAAGACCATTCACCAATAGAGATTTGGCTGGAAGAGGATGCAGAGTGAAGCCACTGCGAGAGAGAGTGGTAGTGCATCTCAAGGATCTACTGTTGGACGAGAGGAATGGGTCTGTGAAGCAGCATGTAGGATGGGCATCTGATTGAGCATTGGGTTGTAGTCTAATTGAGGATTCGCAGGAGTATTGGTGTTTGGGTGCTATCTGTGAATGTTTATGTCAGACAGAGAAAACAAAGGAGAGGCTAGCGATATGCCTCCAAAGGGGATGACCACTGAAGTGGTCAAGAAATTTCAAGAGATGGAAGAGATGATCAAAACTGGAGTCAGGGAAGCACTCCAAGTAGAATTGAAGGCAATGAAGATAGGTAAAAGGATAGAGGAAGATTCAAATGAAGAAGAAGAGAAAGAGGAAGAAGTAGAGGAATAAGAAGAGGCAAAGATACCAGCTGAACAAAAGCAATTTCTAGAAGCCATTAAGGCAATTGGCAAGGACTCTTTAGAGGCTCGGATAGATATCCCCATGTTTAGTGGAAAGATGAACGTTGATGCAGTCATGGAGTGGATTGAGGCTCTGAACAACTACTTTGAATACAAGGAAGTTCCTGACAGTAAGAAAGTTAAGTTTGCAAAAACTAAACTCAAAGGTACTGCCCTTACATGGTGGAATTACACCCAAGGAGAGAGGGTAAAGAATGGAAAGAGTATGATATCTTTGTGGAGCAGAATGCTGGAGAAGATCAAGTCCCAGTTCCTTCCATCTGACTACGAGGTGAAGATTTATAGGCAGATGCAGAATCTTAAGCAAAAAGATATGGATGCGGCTACTTACACTGAGGAATTTCACAAATACACTCTTCATTGTGGGTATATGGAGGATGAAAAAGCCAAAGTAGCAAGGTATTTAAATGGTCTGAGGTTCAATATTCAAGATGAGATAAGTTTATTTACCCCTGAAACTGTGGAAAAATGCTTTCAAGTAGCATTAAGAGCTGAAGAGAAGCTAAAGAGGAAAGGTGAGCAGCAGAGTAGAGGAAGAGGTGACAAAAATTTTAGAGGCAGTTTTGGAGGCAGAAGTCCTAACCAAAGGCCTAGTGGTGAGTCTAACCAAGAAGAGCAAGTTGGGGACTTAAGTAGCAAAGGAGGCTACTGAGGAAGAAGGCCAAATGAAAGAGGTGGGACAAATGGATCAGACAGAGGATCCAAGTTCTCCAACATGAGATGCTATAATTGTAATTAGATAGGGCATCTGACCTATAAGTGTCTAGAGAAGGCCTCAACTTCTCATGGTAATGAGAGAAGAACCACATTGACTCAAGAGGATGTAGGAAGTGTGACATCTCCTGAAGTGAATCTAGCATTAGAAACAGGAGAAGCGCTAATGATCAAGAGGACGTTGCTCAAAGCACCAGTGACGACTGAACCATCACAGAGGAGAGCTCTTTTCAAGATCAATTGCAAAAGCAAAGGTAAAATATGCAAGGTAGTCATAGATTCTGGTTCAACAGATAATATGGTGTCTAGGGAAATGGTGGATAAATTAAACATAGAAAGAATTCCTCCTCAAACTCCTTACAGAGCATCTTGGGTAAGTGACAGTCAATCACTTTTGGTAAGTGAACAAGCATATGTTAATTTTCAGATTGGAGAATATAAGGAGATAATTTTATGTGACATTTTGCCCATGGAGTGTTGTCACCTACTTTTAGGTAGGCCATGGCAATTTGATAGGCAAGCATTATATGATAGCTATGCTAACACATACACCATCAAGAAGGATGTAAAGACTTTTGTGATGACACCATTGCAGGAGGATGCTGAAGCAAAGAAGGCAACCAAGATTATTTTGGTGGGTAAGAAAGAGTTTGTGAAGATGCATGAAGAAGAGACAACGACAGTTGAGGATACCTCGAGGAGTGGGGTTACCAAAGATCACAGTTTGAAGGTGATTTTAGTTTTGAATGATGGAAATCAGATGGTAATGTCTGAAATGGATCCGCAGAAGGTCAAAGAGCAGGTCTGCAAGTAGCCACAAGTTGATTGGAGAGAAAGAGATGTTATCATAGTAGGAACTATTGTTTGTCCTCTAGAGCCAACAAGAGTTGCAAGGCAAACATATTCTACCATAGCAACAGTACAAGAAGCATCAGACAAGGTTTTGAATGCAGATGTTCAGGCAGAGATGACAGTAAGGCAGACTGGTGAGCAAAGTATGGGTTTGGTTGCAAGCACTCACTCATGGCAAGGTGTGAGTAGAGCCTACAATGCTAGGCATGAGTTTTTGATTCAATGGAAGCAAGTTGCAGTCCAGAGATCGTGGGAAAGGCATGAAGCAGCAATGGATACAGGTGGTACAAGACAAGGACTCAACTCATGGGACATGAGTTCTTTTCAAGGTGAGGTGTATGGTGTAGGAGCACCTAACACAAGGTGGCCTCCATGAGGCATTTAAGTCATGTTTGGCTTTGAAATCATGTTTTGAGTTGTAATAAGGTCTATTTGACCAATGCATGTAATTTCTGTTAGTATCTAGGTTCATTTTGTAAGTCCCAAGGGACTTAGGTCACGGTTGTCAAATTTTAAATGATTAAACGGTTGCTCTCCCAACCACTTGGAGTCAGTTTGGTACTACTCTGGGCGAGTTTATAAACCCAGGGGAATGAACAAGATCAGGATTATGATCATTATTGTAATCAGATTGATTGAATGTAATCGCGCATTGAGTTAAGGAGAAATCAACTATTCTGTGTCATCAATTTGTTTCCCGTTCTCTGTAATTACAAATCGTTTAGCTATAGTTTTCCCTTCTCTATTTCTATTGTAGAGAAATGTCAATGTGAAGCATTCCACTGGTGAGATTTCTATCGAAATCAGTGGAAAGGCTTCGTTGTACAATATGTGTTTTTTGTTTCTTGTTATGTTTCATCGTTTTGCGGCGCAGAGGATCTGGACAGTGCGAGATGCATAGTAGATCACCTAGCATCTCCATGTGCTAGCGTTTAGAGAAGGTAGACTATGCGACGACGGATCGATGTATCGACGTAGCAAACCCTAAGGTGGCCGATGGTAATTGTCCTACCGACAAACAAAGATCGAAGGTGATATCAGGATATTGGCAGAAAGACGGAAGACTCAGCCAACGAGGAAGGTATCACTGAAGGTAAATGCCATCGGTAAGAGTTGTGACATCGGGTGCCAAGTCAAAGGTTACGCTGACGAGAAGAGTCATACCGATTGGAAAGGTTGCCATTTGTGGGAAGAGAGGGGCCCGATCTGTGGTTTCCGCTGTGCGCTCCCCATCAGTATCCAACTACCTTGTGGGTAGCATGTAGTTTCTATATTGCACATAATTATCCTATATATCTTCTTCCAGCCAGTCCCTTGGAAATATTTTTAAGGTGGCTGAATTTCTTTCTTGATGAGTGAGAGTTTACTAGGTCCTTACACTGAGAATAAAAAGGTAGGAAGATAAATGCTTCAATACCCAAGATGAAACAAAGACGGAGGTAACATAATCAACATAAAGGCCTCAAATGACCATCCACAATCTTAACATCCATACAACTTAACAAAACATAACAACCCTGCCCATGTCCTCTCTGCCTATGCCAAAATGGCAGCATAGAGAAGGCACGTCAATTGTTTGACAGAATGCCTTAGAATGATGTCATCTCATGGGGTGCACTGATTTTAGGATTCACACAAAATAGATTTGTTAAAAAGGCCTTAGAAACTTTTAAGCAAATGCCACTGGTGATGTAAGGTCAAATACCACCGCCACGGTCAGCATCCTCCTTTCTTGTCCAAAATGGGAGCTTTTGGGAGAGGTTATGGACACCCAGCAAAGTATAACAGAAGGGAATTATTTGTCAGATGTTGTAACTGCAAGTACATTGGTATACATGTATGCAAAAAGTGGAAGCATAGACAAGGCACGTAACTACTGGGCTGAATGCCTCAGACTAATGTCCTCTCAAGGAATGTAATGATTGTAGGATATTAACAAAATGGGTCTTTTGAAAAGGCTTTAGAAACTTTCTGGAAAATATGATTAGCAGGGGTAATGTCAGGCTTCACAGCAGCTGCCGTATCAGTCATACTGACATCTGTGCATACACTGGAAAACCTAGCTGTTTATTATATCACACAGGATACAACTTAATCAATGAAGTTAATAGTTTAAGTTATTCCCTGTCACCTCAAACTTGATTACAATTTGTATCACAAAATCCCAATCATCTAGATATTTCACACGAAAGTGGGATTAGAATATAGTTTCCATCAATATTTTAACATCCTAGAGGGATAGGACAAACCCTCTTGCTAAGTAGCAAAGGTAAGACTAGTGGATTAGTTTACAGTGCTGGAATGATTCTCCATACAATTAGGTAGATCGCCTACAACAACCACATTATTACTCCTAAAATTATTTTTCTATAGTCTAAAATTGATATCAACCCTTTAAAATTTCATATAAGATCTACTGCATATGTCGTCGACCACCAATTAAAACTTAAAAGTTTGTTTTCTGAGACAATTTCTACATGTTTGCCATTTTGAAATAGTTTATTCATGAGATATTTTCACTAGCAATAAATCAACCAACCTGAAGGCCCTTGCAGCAACTGTTCACCCTTGACCAAAAGGGATATCTCCGCACAAGGATCTGTTTCTCTCTGCAGCAAACTGGGATAAACCAAAATGTGAATTGTTTGGTCTGAGATCTCCTGAAAATGTGTGTTAATGCCATTCCCCACACTCTGCCTTTTTCTTCCTTCCTGCCCTCCTCCCAAAACCCTCACTCTCCTTTTTCTTCTTTTTCTTTTCCCCAATTTTAAGAGCAGGTCCGTTCTTGTTTGAATAAATTGAGGTCGTTTCTAGTTGGCTTGACCTCTAGATTGTAATCAAAGCAGTAGACATCACCTATATCCACTCCAGCTCACCAGATCAATGCAATCCCCTTGAGAAACTTTCCCATCTTTTTATAGGTAATTTTCTATATTGAATTGAAGATTGATTGAAGACAACAAGAGCCATTTGTCCTCATGTAAAATCAAATTGATTTGTAGAAGCGATGCAAAAATAGCTAACAAGACCATTTTTTTGTCCAATGACCGAGTGTATATGAAAGAAAATTTTATTAATTGAGGAAACCCTTAAATTCGTGTTCACCCATGCAAAGGAAGCAAATGTCCCATCATCCTTAATGGAGTTTGCAAGGTTTAGACGGCCCACGATTTTGCACATCCTCCCTCTCCTATCTAGTCATCTGAGCCTCATAATGAGGAAGGCGGGGGAGCCCCATGCCTCAGTAATGACATGGAAAAATGGGGACTTCTCCTATCTTGTGTCCATACTCTTGCCATTAATTTTGTCTCCTCCTAAATGTGCATTGACTCCTCTCTTCCCTTTGCAATCGCTCACTCCCCAAAACATAAATTTGCACCTTCTTGCCAGATATTTTCCTTCCCTTATTAGCGAACTCTCCCACCATATTTAAGAGCCATCGTATGTTATAAGGGAGGGTTGTTACATCCTACCCCCCTAGGACTAGGCTTACTCCTGGAAGCCTACAAACGCTAAGATGCAGCCAAAGCACACACTAGTCCACGAAACTCAATACAATTATTAAAATCAAGTTATCACATGCACAATTATATGCAACCAGACTTAGAACATGGGTAGGGAATAGGCAAGATATTCATTCCTACAAAAATATACATTAGCATAAAATAGTTACCTCCAATCAAACTAAAGAATGATGCCAAGGAAACCACATTGAACAATCAACAGAAACTAAGGATAAAAACCTCAACCACCGCACTGGCAAACTACCCATGACCATAACGTGCAATTCGGACATTACCATTAGGTAATCGGATCATAAGACAACAACACGGGAACACTGCACTAGTAGGGTATAGTGACTAGGGTAGGGAACAAGGCCTGTGACTATCTCCAGTAACCACCATCGGGGATAATAAGAGTACGCTCAGGCCTGTGAGTCCAGACGAAGTTGATACCCAATACTTGCATCACTCCAATCACACGTCAAAGCACATGTGCATATAACATATATTGTATATCCAAAGCAACATCAATCATCAGGAAGAGGGTCATGATATCGTAAGCCTCTCAGATACAAGTGTTACGATGTCATTCCTTTCCTGTCCATAATCATACAAAAGTAAAAATATCAGTATATAAACATATAAGCATGTAATCCAACATGATAACCAATTGTGTCAACATCATAATAGTAGTGGAATCCATCAAGGAAAATCAACAACCATCAATTTGCACATTTATACTAGAATAAATCACATAGTTTTCTCATAATTTACAAAAACTGCACTTTCAAGACATAAAAGTTTTCAATTCTCTAACTTTTATATGCAGCTATCCATAAAATGGAGTACACAACACACATGTACATAATTTCAACCTTTGATTTCGTAGAATGCATGACATCTCTTTACATATAATACAATAGTTTGTCACTTTTCAAGGCATAATGATGCAAATTTTGTTCTCTTCTATATTTTAATATGCAACTACATACATGACAATTGTACAACCCACATATACATACATACTCATTCACATCACAAGGCTACATAGAGGTTCATGTGGATGTCGTAGTACCATCCGTATCCAAAGTAACCATGAGTCCATAACCAATAACCATATCCAAAATCCATATCAATGTGTCTTGATGGCATTGACCCACCTAGTGAGCCAGCCATACAAGACACAATGACATATCTCTTGTTTGTGTAAGGGTTTAGCCTCCAAGAGATAGTTAAACAATAGGAAGGTAGTGAATTAGAACTTAGAATAGCTCACACATACCACCATCCTCAAGGGTTTCCATGCGTCTACTTCCTCGTATACACTCAAACGGGTGGATCTCACCATACCCAATGAGGAATAACATCACAACAAAAGACCGACATTTGAAAATAGAAAGGTCAATGAGTTTAGCCACCAAAATATAAATAAGATAGAGTAAATCTCAATTTCAACAATAAGGTAAGAAAATGTGCATAGTTTCAACAATAAATCAAATGTAACCACAAGAGTTACGTGTCAATGAAAATCATCCATGGCTAAACCAATACAAGCAAGATAACCAAGGTGTCGGTCCACACAAGCAAAGTGAAAGTCACCAATAACTGAAAAGAACATTCACAACCTTTGAAATATACACATCACAACACTACGTGACTATCGCTAGTCACCACACGAGGAAGGAGGAAGACACACGTGACTGTCTCAACAATCCTTCATGTGGGTGCAGCCTACTCACACAACCCTCACATGGAAAAGTAATGTGCCGGCCACCTAGGTCACATACCTCATGCGGCGCGACCACGCATGGTATACGCCAAGCAGAGAAAGCACGCAATGGTCAAATACCGCATGGCAATGTCCTACTCATAGGAACATCCCACATAGTGCATACCCACGGAGAAAGCACGTGTAGTAACACACTGAGCCAATGGTGCACATGGCTAGATTCCATTGGCATGCCAACCGATCGGAATCGAGGCCTTCTTGAGCGGACCCTCTACTCTGTGCGAGCAACCACTCCTCTCGGCACAAGTAGGAACACAACATATATACTACACCTTCATGCATCTAGGTACGCGGCATCGTGTCCTCGAGCTTGGCTCGCTACCATCAGCGACACGGCATCCTCACCAACACTATGTCGGAACACTAGTGGGGGGTGGCATCATATCTAAAACAATCACATCAGGGTGAGATCATAGCTATCATAGGTGCTCATACCATAAACTAATATCATCCTCAAGAACTAAGGGGATTAGGCTAACACTGTACGAACCAAGTATCTGGTCCATTAATAAGGGGAAGTAATGAGTACTTTCCCAAGAGGTCGAAATGATCACTGTTATTTCGTGCTGCCATTATACGTACGCTGTGCAATTCCTTCAAAAGGAACATTGTTGCTGCTACTACCCTCCACATATTGACTTATCAACAACCCTTAGGTTGGCAGTCAATAGGGTGACAACAAAAAACACATAGGTGGTATGGTTCTCTCCCATTCACATAATCCATACATATCCTCCATGGATGGGTACACAGTATCACCATCCCATGGGCACACATATCAAGCACCGGTAAATCATAATACTCGACAGGAATACATCAATGGATGTTGACAACACGGGGAATGCAATCACAATTTCTCTTACCCAGGCATAACAATAGCCCACACATGACTATGCAACATAATGCAAGATACACAACTTTACCAAAAATAAGTATTCCCAAATATCCATACCAATTTTCTCTTTTCACTAGAGCAACTCATTACCCGTAACATCATAAATTCACTGGCAATGTTTTCAACATAACACAAAAGTGCATGAACATGTATAGCCTCATCACTATCACTTTTACACCAATGCATAAACATAAGTAACATTTTTCACAATCATTATTACAATCACTTCTAAAAACACAGAATGATATATATCTCATAATGACACATAATGCGACATCATGTCACCAATCACAGGAATACCATTCGTTCACAAGAGAATCTGATGCTAATAACATAATGAAATGAGTTTTGTTTGAGGAACTCTAATCATTTCTCTACATTCGTATCCATACATATTAGCTTAAGTAACCATGGTCATGTCAGGGCATGCAATTGCTCATCAAGAAAGATATGCAACATACTTATTACTCTAACATGCATTATTTTCAGTTTGCATTAAATACAAGAATTCACCTATATGATCTCATTAAAACCACAGTGCAATTAAGGAGATCAAATTTCATCAACAAGATATACCCACTAAGCAATTACTGTTCTCATGTAAACTAATTAAGGAATTTCTCATAAATATCTAATCACTTTCAATACATAACCATAACAAGCATAAGGTCTTCTTCACTCCTATCTCATTAGCTTTTTTACTTATTGCAATTCTAACATACTAATTAAATCCATAAGCCATCAATCTAACATCTTGTCAACTATTAACAACCAAGAAGAGGAGAGAAAGATAGATTTCATCTCAAGTCAAGACATTACATGCCATCCAATATTCATTATGCAACCATGCAAATTCTACTAAGGGAAAGTTTAAGGCACCATTAGTATTCCAATGACTTCAATATGTTATCAAGGATGATAAATGGTAGCAACTCAAGCACATTAAGAGGTTATAAGAAAAATCCGCAATCATCCAACACTTACAAGAGAGCATGGAGCAATCAAACTAATATGTCCACATCCGTAAACAGCTACATCCTACCATCCTTTACATCTATAGCACAAAGCTTACAAGAGTAGTCCAAACAAGGGTATTTAGGCAATCTAAGTTACCTTTTACCGACAAACATATAGGACTCAACACTCTAGTCCCACTGAGTAAGGTAAGGCCAAGGAGGTTATTTCCTACACGATTTCTAAAAATCGGGTTGTAACTTAACCCACTAGTGCCATGGTAAGGCATGAAAGCCATCAAGACTATAAAAATAATATAACAAGCTCACGCCACATACACCAAACATAGCGAAACAGAGAAGGCTCAAGTACACCAGAGCGCCCAGTGTGTGAACATGGGCTCTGATACCAGATGTAACATCCCTCTCTGCAAACCCCGAAGGGTAAGGGCCAAAAGAGGACAAGATAATTTTTTTTTTGACATGAAGTGATAACATACACATAAGATGGTTGTCGATTCGATATGTCGACAACGTTCATGGCCAAGTATGGCCAAATGCACAACCCACAGGAGAGAACTAAATCACTCTCTAGAGAAATATTAATAAACTACATTCCTTTTAAACACCAATTAAAATGTTCCTAATCCCATTTCCAAATATAAACATGAATCCATAAACACCATATTACAAGCGGATCCGATACACACACCAGAATCTGTAAGTCAAATAAGAGGCAACATCACATATCTTCTCATTACTATAATTTACATTATCTCTCCAAGAGAGTACAAAATTACATAAAGGAATAAACAAGGACAATGGCATAGCCATGAATGATACAATAGCTAAATGGGTACATGACTAATAAAGTAATAGAAAGAAAGAGAATGTCTTCAGGCTGGTGCTCCGATAACTTGTTCATCGATCCCCAATGGTGGTGGCAACGCCTCCCAACCATGTGGACTCATAAGAGACCACCCCACTATGCTCGGAGGTAGTCGCAAGGCCCAAACAGAAGAACAAAGTAAGGGTATACATGATGTCCTACACTCACATCAATCACGGAGAAGACATGGAAAACAATGCATAAAGCCAATGTCATAACATAGAGATTAGCAAACCCAACAAGGTTTAAACCTAGGATAGGCCACCATAATCATTACAGCTGATTTTAGGCTGGAAACACAGATTTGATCTAATTGAGTACTATCAAAATTAACCCGCAATGATATGTTTCAAGGTGGACAAAACAAGGTCTTAGACTATGGTACAACTCACATAGAGAAAAATATACTCATAGATACAAGCCACTAACCTTCTGAAGAAAGAACAAAATATTGTCTTCCCTCAAAAGAGTATCAGTCCTCTTCAACAACACCACCGGAATGGAAGGGAAAATAAATTAGCTTTGGTGTACTTAGAGGTATCCAACTGCCTTGTGGGTAGCATGTGGTTTCTATATTGCACATAATTATCTTATATATCTTCTTCCAGCCAGTCCTTTAAAAATATTTTTAAGGTGGCTGAATTTCTTTCTTGATGAGTGAGGGTTTACTATGTCCTTACACTGAGAATAAAAAGGTAGGAAGATAAATGCTTCAATACCCAAGATGAAACAAAGACAGAGGTAACATAATCAACATAAAGGCCTCAAATGACCATCCATACAACTTAACAAAACATAACAACATCCCTGCCCACGTCCTCTCTGCCTGTGCCAAAATGGCAGCATAGAGAAGGCACGTCAATTGTTTGACAGAATGCCTTAGAATGATGTCATCTCATGGGGCGCACTGATTTCAGGATTCACACAAAATGGATTTGTTAAAAGGCCTTAGAAACTTTTAAGCAAATGCCACTGGCTGATGTAAGGTCAAATACCACCGCCACGGTCAGCATCCTCCTTTCTTGTCCAAAATGGGAGCTTTTGGGAGAGGTTATGGACACCTAGCAAAGTATAACAGAAGGGAATTATTTGTCAGATGTTGTAACTGCAAGTACATTGGTATACATGTATGCAAAAAGTGGAAGCATAGACAAGGCATGTAACTGCTGGGCTGAATGCCTTAGACTGATATCCTCTCAAGGAATGTAATGATTGCAGGATATTAACAAAATGGGTCTTTTGAAAAGGCTTTAGAAACTTTCTGGAAAATGTGATTAGCAGGGGCAATGTCAAGAGCCGCTGTCGCATCAGTCATACTAACATCTGTGCATGCACTGGAAAACCTAGTTGTTTATTATATCACATGGGATACAACTTAATCCATGAAGTTAATAGTTTAAGTTATTCCCTGTTAGCTCAAACTTGATTAAAATCCATATCACAGAAGCCTAATCATCTAGATATTTCACACGAAAGTGGGATTAGAATATAGTTTCCATCAATATTTTAACATCCCAGAGGGATAGGACAAACCCTCTTGCTAAGTAGCAAAGGTAAGACTGGTGGATTAGTTTACAGTGCTGGAATGATTCTCCATACAATTAGGTAGATCACCTACAACAACCACATTATTACTCCTAAAATTATTTCTCTACAGTCTAAAATTGATATCAGCCCTTTAAAATTTCATATAAGATCTACTGCATATGTTGTCGTCCACCAATTAAAACTTAAAAGTTTGTTTTTTGAGGCAATTTCTACATGTTTGCCATTTTAAAACAGTTTATTCATGAGATATTTTCACTAGCAATAAATCAACCAACCTAAAGGCCCTTGCAGCAGCTGTCCACCCTTGACCAAAAGGGATATCTCTGCACAAGGATCCGTTTCTCTCTGCAGCAAACTGGGATAAACCAAAATGCAAACTGTTTGGTCTGAGATCTCCTAAAAATGCGTGTTAATGCCATTCCCCACACTCTACCTTTTTCTTCCTTCCTGCCCTCCCAAAACCCTCGCTCTCCTTTTTCTTCTTTTTCTTTTCCCCAATTTTCAGAGCAGGTCTATTCTTGTTTGAATAAATTGAGGTCGTTTCTAGTTGGCATGACCTCCAGATTGTAATCAAAGCAGTAGACATCACCTCTATCCACTCTAGCTCGCCAGATCGATCTAATCCCCATGAGAAACTTTCGCATCATTTTACAGGTAATTTTCTATATTGAATTGGAGATTGATTGAAGACAACAAGAGCCATTTGTCCTTATGTAAAATCGAATTGATCTATAGAAGCAATGCAAAAATAGCTAACAAGACCATTTTTTTGTCCAATGACCGAGTGTATATGAAAGAAAATTTTATTAATTGAGGAAACCCTTAAATTCGTGTTCACCCATGCAAAGGAAGCAAATGTCCCATCATCCTTAATGGAGTTTGCAAGGTTTAGACGGTCCACGATTTTGCACGTCCTCCCTCTCCTGTCTAGTCATCCGAGCCTCATAATGAGGAAGGCGAGGGAGCCCCATGCCTCAGTGATGACATGGAAAAATGGGGACTTCTCCTATCCTATGCCCATACTCTTGCCATTAATTTTGTCTCCTCCTAATCATGCACTGACTCCTCTCTTCCCTTTGCAATCGCTCACGCCCCAAAACATAAATTTGCACCTTCTTGCCAGATATTTTCCTTCTCGCATTAGCGAACTCTCCCACCATATTTAAGAGCCATCGTATGTTATAAGGGAGGGTTGTTACATAATATATCTTGACTATAGATGGTACATTTAATATCTTTGAGACCCATGGTGATTCTCTCGAGTAGGCCCTTATAGGCTCTTTGAGCTCTTGATTTGACATGGTCATGGTTGGTTGAAAACTTTCAAATTCTTGTTTTATGGCTCTTCATTTCACACATGTTGTGTCTATTTGAAAGATTATGTTGGGCCTATTTTATGGATTATTTTATTGTTGTGAACTTACACTTAATGCCTTGGCCACATTCACCATTGAAGGGTCCTATTGCTCAGGTATTATTGTACATAGTATTTATTCAACATGGGTAAACTCTTTTGACTGGAGCTATGAACCAGGTACAACAACAGAATACAAGGAATTCATAGATAGTGTGTCTTCAGGGAGGTTTGAACCTCAATCTCCATCATGATAACCAAGTGGCCTTAGCCAGTTGACCACACTCCATACATAGGTATTATTGTACATAGTTAATTTATCTTATTAGGTAGCATTTTTCAAGGTTTGTGGCATTTGCTCAATGAAGCTAGAACACTCTTTAGACTTTAATGTCGAAACACGTTAAACTTGTGGTAATATGGATGTAGTGCTATATTATGAATTCACCAATATTAAAAACATTTGTTATGTATAACTTCTCTTGTTGTATTGTCATTCATGCTAATCACAAGTCTTGCAAGGAAGAAGTATAAAATGTACCATCTACTTTGAGCAGTTATCCTTTCATCTCCAAACAAGCCTCTACTTTTGTAAACAAGATAACAATTTAGAAAATAACAACAAAGTATCAATGATCGTAGACTACAAATTTATTTTTCCCATACTATTGAGTATGTTAGTTTGTTGTCTTGCAATAAGCTATGAGATTTACACTTGTACATGTTTCTTGTGTATCTTATGATGTTTAGCCTAGTTTTGTTGTTCAAATGACCATTGTTTCCATGCTTTTAACATCAAAGTGGATGATATAAAGATGAAAGTGTAGATTAATTGATTTGATCGTGTTGCACAGCTCTACCTCCTACCCTTTTCTATTAGAAAGCTTCTTGAAGCAACCCTCCAATGGATTGCAAAAAAGTACCATAGATCATAATGTTTTAGATGCGAGGGTCATGTGTAGTCTCCACCAAAAGGTTCCCAACATACATGCAACCTCGTTGCTTCTTGCATGTTTTGTGGCATGTGCATGGGTTTAATCCTTAATATAAGCTCTTAAATACCACAAGAAGAGGGTGTTACGGTTCAAACTTAGACTTAAAGTTCTTTTAGAAAGTTTTTTTTAACTTATGAGCTTTTTCTAGGGTTCAAAGATGGTGTTAACATTACTTGAGCATATTGTGTTTTGATTGCCTAGGGACACTTAAAACTTTCTAAAAATCCAAGCCTCTCAATTGTCAAACCTAATCTATTTTGTTTGTGGTGGATTGTAAGAGATGGGGTCTTGGTTGTTGGAGCATGGAGGTAGTTTAAGTTAGTTATTTGTGTTGAGCTTCATAGGATGCCAAAGGTGAGTACTTGTATCACAATCACAACTATATGCTTCAAAGGATTTAGGGGAGAGGACCCAATAGTTAAGCATCCTAACTTCACGCCTCTCAAAATCATACATGGAAATTTTGAATCACTCCAAAATTTTTACAACTTACTTGGCAAGGCCCATGCTTATAACTAAGGTTTTAGGTCCACATCATCAAATATGATGCCACATTAGCATGCTATTTGTTGAGGTGTCCAAAAAGACCCCAAAAAAGGTGGACCAATAGTTGTGCATTAAGTAATGTTTTGTTGGCGCGTTGATGTGGCATCACACAATTGGTTGCTTTTAAGATCTAAAGGGCACATGTTGTTCAATTATAAGTACTTATAGTCAACACTAACAACCTTAAAGTCACAACTACTAGTGCTAAACTTCTAAAAATATTGGGCCTTAAATCCATAAATACTATCACAACTATTGGAACATGCTTAGCACTTGGGTCCTCTCCCCTAGGCAATGTTGCAAGATTTGAAGAGTTTATTGTTTTGTAGCCACTATAGGGTTTTGGTTTGTCTAACCTAAATAAAGGTTTTTCATTGTATGTTAGAGGTCCCTTGGGATTTCTTTCCAAACATCTCTTTATAGTAGTCAGTGTGCCCCAATCTTAGTTCAAAAGCTCACCAAAATCATCTTGCAAAAGAAAAAATTCAGAGTTTCCCTTGTTAGTTCTGGCAATGCTTATTTTTATCCTTGCTACAATTTGCATATTCCATAAAGTGTATCATAGTGGTTTTGTCTAAGGATGGAAGTCGTAATGAGGTTTTCAATCACTGGAAAGATGGTATGCTTATAGGGTTTATTTTTTTGGTTGCTCTATGGAGCAAGTTCAATTGTAGATCATATGCATGATTTAGGTGCCAATGTGGTCTGATAGAGTTTTATAGCTCTAGATTAGAGGGATTTATGATGCTTATGCTTGGTGGAATCAATGCCTGAACAGTTGAATGTTGGCCTCCAGTTTATTGGTACAAAATTTGTGCTTTATACATTAACATTCTTGCTTACATACAATCTATTGTCTTAATGGAGATGTTTGATTTTTGTGTGTAGAGATGTTGGTTTGGAATATGCAACTGAAGTGAAAAAGGTGGCATGCCTTACATTTTCACAATAAACAAACTTACATATTTTTTTGAGCTTTTTACATTAATTAAGAGTTACAGTCATTACAAATACTAAGTTTTAAAATAATTAGAAGTTGCATTAATTGCTGATAGGTAAAATAATTAGAAGTTACATTAATTGCAAATACCTATCCGCGTGCCTATTGCACATTAAGTGTGATTGCTAGTTTATATACTCATCCAAAATATAAAGCATAAGCCATACGTTTAACTCAATTGAACCCCCAGGTAGAAAATGTACCTTCCTTGTGTAGTTCACCATCTTATAAATACTATCTTTTTAATGTCTAGAAAACCAAAAGATCGTATTAAATATAATTAAATGACAGTCATTAAATATAATTATAATCTTATTGTTCCTCTAGTGACACGGTACTGAATGACAGTAATTAAATATAATTATAATCTTATTGTTGTACTAGAATTCATTAAAGTCAAAAGTGTCAAAATACTATGGCACTTAAATCAATTTATTTATTTGGGTCAAGTTGACTGCAAACAAAAACTGATACGATGGAAACAGAATTAAGCAAATGCATGAATTAGAAGTTGTAGTTTGCAAGATTTATTTGCATGTATTGGCCCCAGTAAAGGCTATTTCACATAGCTTGGTTAATTAAGGAGGAGATAATGTCATTTCCTAGTGCATTGTGAGGATTTGGCTAACAATAACAGTCACCTTGTTCTCAACATCTTAGAGGAACCATTTCCTGTTTTTATTCCTGGGGTTTCTTTTTCTACAATTAGCAACCATTTGTTTCATAAGTTTATGCCCTTAACACACAATTAACTATCCAGTTGAGGTCTGGATAAATGAAAGAAGCCAATTATATGATTAGTATTCAGTCTATACCAAAACAAACTGTGCATATAAATCTGTATCTCTATCAATTGCAGAAACCTTTTCTATGATCTCTTTAGTATAAAGAGACCTCAAAGTTTTTAAACAATAAGGTGGGCAGGAACCTGAGAAGACGACTTACTGAGTAGCTAATTGTACAGATGGTTCCTAGGAGCTTGGTTATTCCATTTCCAGCTAGATATACTGTGTTGGCTGTAACTGGGAAATAGGTGAGCAAAGCACACTTGTTTTATCTCATCCTTCAGCTTTATGTGCTGCATGACACTCTGTATTTCAAGCTTTAAAGCTGAGTGAAAATTCTTACAACTTCTATCAGAGCATAGCTTGATGATTCATGGCAAGCCAATACCAATATTCACCCTAGTTCTGTGTCCTTGTTTTATAGTAACTTTAAATCAAGATTTTGGATGCCATGTTGCTTGTTAAATAAAATTTCTGAACTTTATTACTTATTATTCAAAAGCACTGACTAAGTAACTGCACATGGCTTTTCTGTCTGTCAATTATTTATAATATTAGAGAGATAAAATATAACCAAATTGCCAAAGAACCAAATTAAAGTTCAGTACTAAAAGTAAGGTTGGATGATCTAAATTTGTCTCTCATGAATATTAAGCCTTTGTTACTCTTGTTCCGTACTGCATTTCAGTTCAGTAGAAATATGGATCCATTCCTAAGCATCCTTATGCATTGCCCATGTACTAAAAGTAGCACTGTTTTCAGTTCTGGGAACAACATCTACGGTAACCCTCTTCATCCTTAACAAAATATTTCATACAGTAAACTTCAAATAGAGCAAGATCAAAACAGAGTAACCTATTACAGATTCAAGGACTGTTGTGGAGTCATCAACACACATAATCCAAGTTATAATGCATTGTGATTCATGCAAGATGGCTTTAATGCAATGCATTATTCCAAAGAAAAAACTTACTTTGAATTCATTATGAAACCCAATTGTCATTAGTTCATACAACACATGAGATGTTCAAATAATTAGTATGGTCAAGAAGCAGCTAGATGGATTTACAGAGCTCAGATATACACTATCCTTTTCTCGAGCTCTCATGTGACAAATAAACCAAATAGTTACATGTTTACAATATATGCAGAACCCAATGCCTGGCTTCAGCTGCTTGCATGAAATTCAGATTTCATTACTCCTAACCAACATCTGAATTTCCATTTACTTTCATAAAGGACCAATTTCAAAAAGTGCAGGGAGCATGGTAATTGCTTAATCAGAATAGACTACCGCCAGGAAATTCCAGGGTTAAATGAAAGTAACAATTGTATTGATTTACCTACCATGATTTAGCTTGAAAAAATAAAGATGTTTACTTGGTGAGTTATCCTACCTTTTAATATTTGGGTATTTTCTTCTAACTTTCTTCCATGGCTGCAAGACAGAGTCTGAATATTTGGAAGGCAATGTTGGTAACCATCCTCCCTTGGACCGAGTACGAAGCATTGCCCTTGAATCTATATCAACAACTTTTGAAATGTCCTTGCAAGTATACCCAGCATCCGATGGTTGTCTGTCTAAAACCACTTTTTCTGAATCCTCGGGGCAACCATTTGCCCTTAATTTCTGATTTTCCAAGCTAGGTCTCCCCACATTGTTTATATCCTGTGTAATATTTTCAGGTAAAACAGATATCAAATCCTTTCTTTGGGCCAATTGGTCCACAATTCTTTGGAGTGTCTGACCTTCTATCAACTGAATGGCATCTATCAGCATGTCGAGGGATCTACTCCCATCAACTTTCTCCTTACTCATACAATTTTCAGTTCCATAATCTGCATCGGATCTCTTGAGATGAATTCCATCTTTGATACCAAAAATACGAGCATTTGTATTATAAAATTGAACACCTGAGTTGGGTTGCAGAGATGCAGGGTTCATCTGCCCGAAATCAAAGAAATTGAAATAGGTATTGAGAAAGAAAAGAACAAAAAACTTTTTCGAAGGAGGAAAAAAATCAAAATTAGGCAGAGTTAGAGGAATTGGGTTTGTACCTTAAGCAACTTGGTCTTTCTAGTTGGGGTTCCATTGCCTCCAGTTCTTGCTTCATCGGTATTGCTAACAATACATTCATCTCCTTCTCTGGCAAGTAATTCTTTCTTTCTTTTCCCGAGTTGAAATCTGATCATATTTGGGAATGAGGGATACCCGTTGTTCATGCTGCTGGTTATGGCGCCCTTGCTATCAGAAGAAGTCATCTAATCCAAGTTAATTTGAACAAAAGAAGACACTGAATTTGGTGTGCATGCTGTGGATTCTTGGCTTTATAAAATTTCGAGTCTCTGTTGAATTGTTGAATAGAAAAAATTTGCTGAAGAAGATTAAGCTCAGTGAAAACAAAGGGCAATGTAAAGAAGTTGCAGAGAGAGAGCAGAGACACGGGACACCAACAATCGTCTAAAGCTCTAGTCTTAACAAAGTAGGGAAAGAAACCGAAAATCGAGCGTGCTCTCGTTGTAGTAGTAATTGTTGAAGGCATTCCCTTGTTTGTCAAGCCATTCTTCTAGTAATACGATTTTTACAAGGTTTCCTAAAATAACGAGGGCACCCTACTTTTCTATTTTTGTCTATGATCAAGTCGAATGAGTTATAAAGATTGAATTAGAAATTAAGATTAAATGATTTATAGAGAGAAAATTAGAAATTAAGTATTATTGAATGTATGTCTCAACATTATAAGGAATGTGGTTGAAATTGTGTAAGGCTCAATACCATAAGGGATGAGGTTGAGATCGTACTCGTTTGGTTAGTCAAGAGTGAAGGAGGTTGATCATTTGTGTACCCAATAGCTACAGGGCTTCAAACCATAAAAGATGAGGTTGGGATCCTATCATAAGCAAATTTGGCAAAACGGATACCCTTAGGCCTTGACACTAAGCCAAAGGAGAATCATTATTTAAGAGCCAATAAGAATGATTATTTATGCTCAACAAATTTAGCAAAATGGATACCCCTTAGGCCTAGGCTCATATCTAAAGGAGGTTGATTATTCTAAGCTTTGTGCACCCAATACCTACAAGACCCAACACCATAAGAGATGAGTCTGAGATTGTGCCCCAATCAAATTTAGCAAATAGAAATCCCTTAGGCCTTGGCTCTTAATTGAAGGAGGTCGATTATTTTGGAGCCAAGGAGGTTTATCTTATTCATATACCTAATACTTATAGGTCTTTAATATGTTATTAGGATGTCAAGAACCAAGGGGATCGATTATTCATGCACTTGATACATACAAATTACTAAAAGTTTATTGGAATGTTTATCCTCTCAATAAAATAAGTGATTTTTATATTTGATCATTTAGCACTATTTTGCAATAAATAATTATCCTCTAGATTTTAATGAATTTAGCCCCTTCTTATGCACCATATCTCTTAATTGTTGGAAAGATGGAAAATAATTTTATTTATTTAAATTGGAAATACATAGTATTATAGAAGAGAAAAGTGCATACTTCACACTTTCTCCCCCTTGTTTTGCACTAACATTGGCCATGTTGATTACTGTGTCATTTTGGTCCTTTTTTTGAAAGATTCTAGTGCACATGTTTATTAAACCCTTGTGATCTAGACCTAACCCAAATCCTACCATTTTCTTCACTATGGTAAAAATTACAGTTGTGATTCTATTTCTTACGTAAAATTGGTGGCATGATCCCATCTACCTTTATCAAAGCCCAATTTCACTTTCCCTAAACTGACCTAATTTGAAAATTTGACCATTGCACATGGGCTTGCATATGAACCCTTTCAAATAAACACTAAGGACTATATATTTAAAGGCAAACTCCTATAGTATTTTAGATATCATTTGAAAACATTCATTAAAAACATCCTAGAGCATTAAGAGTCTTTTAGATCAATCCATCTCCACATTAGCAAAGCATTTACTACATCATGCATCCATCATTTCGACACTTGATTTTTTCATACATATTATGAACAACAACAAAAATGATTTTAACTTAGGATCAAGGAAGTATAACACTTCAATCATTGCATAACAAGGTGTAATGTAGAAAATTGCATACCTTTGCAATTTCACAATATATTTTGGACCTACTTTGGTGTTTGTGGCCCCTAGCATCTTTTTAGGCTCATTTAGTCCTTAGCTTAGCCTTTTCTACCCTAGTACCAAGGTTACACTTATATTTTTTCCTTCTTGCCTTCCTTTTGTGCAAACCTATGAGTTTTTTACAATGACCTCATTTTCCCCTAGTGACCAAAGCTTTCAAAAGTTGTTGATACCTGGATGCCAACACAATTCATGGACATCCGTGCAATGCACTAGCGTCCCCTGACATTTTGTCATACAATAGTCATTTTTTAGTGTTTTTCCACCTTACTGCATGTCCAAGTTTTTGGTAACTTCTCTAAATCAAATCCAAATGGCTATTACAGACTTGGGGCCTCCTTATTTCCCTCCTAAGCCCATTTTTGAAGCTCTCTCTCTCTCCATCTCCAAGCATTCTATCTCTATCTTTGGTATTCTTTGGCTCTCACAATAGCAATAAAAACTTCTTTGGCATTAAAAACTCTCATGTGAATATAAACAATAGCATTGACCAACACTCTTCAAAGTTTTTGAACACTCTACATCCAACTAGGGTTTCCTTGGCATGTCTGCTTTGTTGAGGATATCTTGCTCTTAGGTTTTGGAGATCTTCATCTCTCCATCTCACATGAGGTGATAATGTTTCAACATTCTCTTTTATTTTTGTTATCACTTGTAAAATCCAACTCATTAGAGCAATTGACCACATTGAGATGCTCCAGATATTTGAGTTCAAACATCCATTCAGATAGTTGTGTTACTCTTTCACACTAAGAAAGGTTAAGAAAACAAACATTGACATGATTTCTAACACATTTTGGAACCTAGTCAATATGTGTGCAACACAAATTCAAAACTCTAAGAAGCTTCATGTTTGGAATGCATTCAAGTAATGTAAGATGAGAGTGTTGCTCAAGTCAATCCTTATTACTTTCATACTAGCAAAGAAATTTGTTAGAGTTTGTGTAATTTGATTGTCACATAATGGTAAAGTGCTAATAGATCATGTACTACCCACACTACTCTCCACAATGGTGCAATCATCTATACCTTTATTTGCCAACAAAATTTAATGACAGTCCACCAAGCTCCTCCACTATTGATAGGAATATTTTGGCTCCTATTACTCTAGATCACTGAGGAAATACAAAAATATTTTGCATACGATTTTAAATTTCAAAATTCAAAATGGTGAAATATTTTTAAATCTTAATATCCCACATATTTATTGGAGATATAAAGTTTTTTAATGTACTTTTCCAACATCTTACGAAACAAGTGGAAAAGTAACATAAAAGATGAAAAAAAATTATGATGATAAAATATGGAGAAATTATAATAAAATAATATGAATATTAAAAAATGCATTTTGGATGGAGAATAGCCACTAGAACTTTGGAGTTCCCTCAAATAGGGAAGGTATCATATGGTTGAAACTTTTATGTAATGTGGCTAAATCTAAAAGTTTGCATTCTTATTCTTTTAAATCTATGCAAAATTTGCAATTGTGCTTCAGGGAAAAGCTATTACAGGTTTCCATTTCGTAGAGGTGCTTTGAAGCATGGGGTTTGATACGTGTGTTCTGCTCCTTTGTTGCTTCCAATCCTTTGCTTGCCTGCCAAAAATTCTCTGGTTATTAATTAATCTAATTAGGCATACATAATAATAATATTAGAGAGATCACCTCTGCAAAGAAGGTTTCTTTTGTTGATCTTTTAATTGGGAATGTGTTTCGCGAGCAACACGTAATTCTTTCTTCGATTCTATTTTTCCCCTCATTTTATCCCACGAGAGGCCTCGTAGATTTTCTTCTTCTATCCTGAATCCTTCCAAGCAGTCCATTGCAGGAAGCTAAATTACTACTTCAAGCAACCAATTTGCTGTTACAAATTTTAGAAACCTGGGTCTAATTCTGCAAAATTGAAAACTATGTTATCTTCTCCTTCCTCCAAAGAATTGAAGAGCACCATTATCATCCACAACAATAAACTCAAAGCTAATCTTGTATTTGAGAATGCCAGAGACCATGCGCAATCAATCCTCAACCTCAACAATTGAATGTGAATCTTTTGAGGGTGAGAGCGAATGGATTGTCGGATTTCCATACAGACACTACTCCAATCCAAAGATATCAAAAGACCCTTCTGCTTCTGCAAAAACCCAAAATATGGATTCTGCTAAATTAGGTCCTTTTCAATCTCCAATTTTACTGCATACCCAGTCTTCAGAATTCTTAATTTCTAACAATTCACAGTTTGAAGGAAATTCCCAGCAGCAGCACATGAATTTTTCAGAGACATCATCTTCAGGCTATCAAGTGGTGCATGAAAGTTCAAGCATGCAGAATATCAAGGTTTTCAACATGAAGTCCCTTCAGGTACAAACCAATCTCTCTCATATTAAGTCTTAGTATGAACATGTTATAGAGGTGGGTCAAATTTTCCAATGGGAAGTGGGTCTCAATAGAAGTTTTTCAGAAGTGGGTTAAATTTTCCAGTGGATTATTGAAGTGGGTCTCAGCAGATCAATACCTAACTAGGGCAAAATTTGGGCTGATCAACATTGCCTTTCCCACCTGTTTGGAGTTTATCTACAGGGCTAACTAGGCTTTGGGAAACATTCCTAAAAATATATAAGTAAATATGTGAGCTAGTCCAAGCATTGAGTCATTTTTAATAAACATCAAAATATTTTGATCTCGGACACATCTCAACAGATAATTTTGTTTTCAATCTGATTTTGCTGGCAACAATGATCCTTTTGCCAATGTCATTTTCATTCATTGTGGTTGTATGCAGATTATTTCTAGGAAATCTTTAGAAGCTAACGGAGGTGCTCATAGTTCTGTTGGTGCTAGCAAGAAATTTCAGCTCAAACATGATAAATTAAAATACAACCAGAGCTTTAAGGCCAAGAAGAAGAATCACATGGGTGGGGATCTAAGTTTATTGTTAGATGCCATTCAGTTGCTAGAAGATGAGGATCAACTCAAAGAAGGGAAGGAAAATGCTAAGGGAATTTTGCACACACGTGGCTTGGAGAGTCACCAATGCCAAGAGACAGATTATTCCAACACTGCAAAAAAGATGACCCCATCTCAGGTTAGCCACAGAGGAGACTGTCAAAATAATCCTGTGAATATTACTAAGGGCAATGATAGAGGGCATGGAGCTAAGCCCGATGTTCAAGCAAGATGCAAAAGGCTACAAGCTTTACCTTCCAGATATTCTGACTCTGTGCTGTTGCCATGGAAGTAGAGTGCCAAAAGGTCCCACCTGTGTGCCTTGTTGAATTCCATGGAATAGTGCATTTATTGTCACTAATGCTTAATTTTCCACTCAAGTAGCCTTCATTGTACATAAGTGGGTTATTTGGCCTGTGCATTTGTATATATATTCAACTTCTCTGTAATGCTTGATTAATGAAATCATTGCTATAGATCATAGCTGATGTTTTCTTTTGATTTCAGTGAAAGTCAATTGTTTAAATTTATAATGTCAAAAAATTACAAAATAACAATCCGTAATATTACTGAGGTGCCGACTAAAAGTAATGTACAAAACAGAGCATAAACTATTCCCACTTTGACATCAAGAGCTTCCTGATTTGAGTCATCTTTAAACACATTCTATGGGATGAGAGTTAATTATTTGATTGTTAAACCATCTCATAATTTGATACACTAAGGAAACACCACATACATGAAAATTAATGAGCAGGGGAGTTCTATAATGAATGGTTAATAAGACACAATACTTGCTGAAGTTTTTGCAAATGGCATAGCAAGCTAGGTGCATTTGATTGTGGGGAGGGCATGGTTAAGCTTGCTCAAGCCAGAATAGTACTGGGATGGGTTACCTCCCCAGAAGTTCTGGTGCTTCACCCCTATTAACATCACCTAGATGCAATAAGTGCTAAGTGGATCATTCATGGTAATGAAAGATGAGTTCTTGGGAACTACTGCTCATGAAATATGGATTGATAAAGATTGACTAAAAACTATGCAGTTAAATTACAATAAATCATCACATAATGTTAAAAATACTGTTATTTAGGTGCATTTTACTGTGTGAGAAGTTATCCATAAAGTGCTTTTATCTATACTTGTAATCAGGTGCTTACAGACTATATCAAGCATAATACTGCAACAGATACTGTATTTCCTTTCCCATAGTGGGTTACTCGTTTGGCTAGCATAATGCCTGGCTCTTCACTTATGTTCCTATGAAATTTTGTTTATACCACTTTAAGTGGTCCACTTTGCATGAGAGCAGTGGGACAATAATGAGCTAGCAGTGTTCAAATTTTGGGTTCATCTCCCAATTAGGAGTAAATGACTGCAAATTGCTCTCTACTAATCGGTCATCTTCGGGAGTTAGACTATATGTTAGCAAACAATTGATCCTGACATATATACATAAAAAACAGACCACTAAGAATGTAAATTTTTTTTACAGAATTATAGATGACAATGCCTCCAAAGTTTGTCAAATTTAGCAATCAGCCTTCTTTTTAAAAAACTTAAGAGAATCGGGCTGCTCAAAATAAATTATATGTATGAAATCCAGTCTTTTATGCTGTTTCTCAACTTGTGGAAGCTGTTGACAATTCTGTTAATTGTATCTTTCGAACTGTATATTGGCTACAGATGGCATCTTCGAACCATACGGCATATGTGATGATTCAATTTCTGTGCTTTTGAGCTGCATTCAATTTATTTGGGTTCCACCCTTGGTGTAAGATTGAAAGCTATGTATATTATGACTATATTTTTTACTTCCATATTACCACTTTGACTTTTGGTTGTAATACAGAATTCTATGCTTGGGTATACAACTTATGTAGATCTCAGCATAGCTCATTAAGTTGCATAGAGACTAGATATGGTTGGAAAGCAAACAATGTAAGTATCTTGACAAATGAGTGCCAGAATAATTGAGTGTATTGATCTTATGTCACTTTTGTCCGTTTCTGAAGGAAACCTCCACAGAAATGTACCATTTGGATATATATATATATATTCAACAATAAATTTCCATTGAAGGTTCTTATTTTCAGGAACACAATTTCCCTCTCGATATCATCATCATTTGCATAATAAATGTACAGGGTATCAACAGAAAGAAGATTATCTTATTGTTTACCCAGAGTGGATCCTACTGGATTCACTCCTGCTGTTCTGTTTTTTTACACATCAAGTTCTTACATTGTTTGAAGCAGGCATCGTAATATTGATCACCTAAAACTTCAAATTCTTACAATACCTTGAAGTGGGCCCAACAATTTTTATCATCTAATTTCTCTGAAGGTATTTAACCTCTTCTGATTATTAGTCTACTCGGTTGGAGCAGGGGTCATCAAGTCACTTCAAACTTGGACAATACGCTTAGCAACACACATTTCTAACTACTTGTCCCAATCCGCTCTACTTAGGTTATTGTTTCAGGGAGGAGGCTACCTAAAAATTTTAGTGGGTGCTGCTGAGAATTTTTATGAGCCTTTGACAATTAGTGGTCCCATGAATTTTATAGCAGTATGTAATGTTAAAAATTTAAGTTTGGAATTTTTAGGAAGCTGGTGGTTTCATAGATTTTCTTAGCAACAACTAATGCTAAAAATTTGCGAATGTCTTCTAATGACACTATGTGGCAAAGAACTCCTAAGCTGGTAGTGGAAATTTCTAGCCTCACCCCAAAGGCACCCATTAGAAATTTGAGAACTAAAATGTAGAGGCTCCTATTTTTGAGGATAGTATTCCAATTTATCTTGTAGCAGGTTTTTTTCATCTCATGGGACCTCCCACTCCATAAAAATAGATCCTAAATCTCCCTCTATGGGACTGCTTCCTTAAACATCGAATTGTTCAATGGTCAAATTGTCAATGGCAATTTTACAGCTTATCCACACTCAAAAGTGATAAATAGTTATCCTATTTTTATTAGAAAAAATTTAAACCATTTAAATATAAGAATAGTCATCCCAATCCTCTTCTTAATATTATATGTAGAGAAGGTAGATGCATTATGTTCCATTCCTCATATTTTAGGAGTGATATCTAAAACCTCTTAGAACTTTTGTTGAATAAGAAAACACAAGTTAAAAAATGTGACAACTTTTTTATAAGTGGCCCTTGGTGAGATTTAAAGGAACATGTTGATCACCTCTAGTCTCCATATAATAGGGTGAAATTATATTTAGGCTAAAGATTTGAGTTGTTTCTCTTGAAGAAGTCCTTACACAAGTAATTTTTTTTCCTTAGGGTCCAAAGAACAATGCTTCTCTTCAATCTCAGTCTTCCAAGCCACAAAGAACAATGTTAAAAAATCAAGAACAATGTTAAAAGATCAATATTACAAACATGATAACCACTCTTTATCCAAATCAACAACATTATCTCATGCCAAATTGTTGTTAGAAATTAAGGTGAACAACTACAAAATGGAAATTATAATAATCTAGTGTAGAACCAAATGGAGATTATAGGAAATTAAATTAACAATACAAAGAAATAAAAGAACAAAATAATTGAACACATAACACAATGTTTACATGCAGAAACCCTTTCAAAAAAAACTCCACACAAGAAGAGATGCATCAATATATATTAAGTTCAATAGAGTTTAGAATACATCACTAACAACCTTCTCTTCAGTCTTCAATCCATCATCACCTATTTTTTCAGTCTCAACTCTCTACCACTCCCCAACCGTAATATAATGCCCTCATTAAAAGAGTGTTACCATCTAAGGCAAAGATCCAAAACATATTGTTAGTGTGAATAGGGATATTTCCTATTTAGTTTTCCCTTGTGTGAATAATTTATATTATTTAACTATTTATTAGTTAAATAATATTCACACACATATTCACATGTTAAGTTGACTTAGTGAACCTTCTAGATGTTTCTAGTTGTTGATAGTTGTCTTATAGTTGTTTTATCCTACACATGTGTCTTTATCAACTAGTTGGCATCTTGCCCTCTAGTTGTCACATGTAATAGGAATATGACACTTGTCACATGACTACAACTTCTTATCTCTCAACCTTGCCTTTATAAACAAGGCATGTCTCTTCATTTTGTAAGGTTAGAGCTATAGTTCTCTCTTAATGCTATTATGTCATTTGAGCATTTACATTATTCTCCCATAGCATTGTTATGTTGTTCATTTCCTTTTACATTACAGTTTATTGATTCTAACTCTTTCAATTTGATTCTGGGTTATTATTCTTTTTTAAGATTCTAACATAGTATCAGAGCATGTTTTGGAAGATTAGATTCATTTTTTGAGAGATCTTGAATGCAAATCATGGTGGATCTTAATAGTTGAGTATGCTCTTCTCTTGCATTGAATGATGACCTAGAGAATTAGAAAAACTTGATAGAAAAACCAGATTTGGAGGATTTTTGTCTTTGTGGACTTGTATTGCAAGTTGTAGCGTGTCTTTGCTTGACTTAGGTGGCTGATTCAGTTTCTACATGTCATTTTTTTTGTTGTTAGAGGCATTTTTTTGCATTAGATCCACATCTTATGCATGCCAAAAATAAAAATGTTTTCTTGGTTTTGTTCGCCACATCAAAAATCATCTGGGTATCTGTTAGTTTTTGCATGTAATAAACAGATCGTCCAAAAAATCTAATAAAAAATTGTTAGCAGGCCCCCTTTCTATTGCATTTTGGTTTTGATAGTCCAACTTTGAAGGCGCATATCTTGCTCATTTGTGCTCTTTTTTTCGAGCAATTTTTTTTTTTAAATTGGGCTAGAATTTCACAAGCTTCGCAATGGTGCAATAAGATTTTAATTTTGGTGCCTGGATTTTCTAGAAATTATAGCTTTTCATCATTGTTGCTTAGCAGTTCCCATTTTTAGAATTTCAAAGGCTTCGTTCGAGCTCATACGATGACATTTTTTTGTTATTTTTTTTTAAGTGCATAATTTTTTTAGTACTTTCCAGATCTGCTATCTGTTTGATCCAGTTTTGCTCAAAAATTGTATTTTCAGTTATAGCCCATTTTTGGCTTTTGCATTGTACCAAAATCACAGACCACTTTGTCGTTTTGGCTTGTAGCAATTGTAATTGGACTGAATATAAATTCCCACAATCATTTTTTGTTGGGGGGTACTCTCTTGATTGAGTAAAAAAAAAGGGGGGGTGTCTCTTATGACTCTTATTCACACATTCTTTCTTTGAGTTTTATGGGGTTATTGTAATCATGAACTGAGATAAAGTTTCATTTTGGGAGGGGTGGTGCAGGAGCACCCCTTCGAAATAAAGAATAAGTCTAATTATAGTATGTTTTACATTATGATGTAATAAGGTCCATGTGACCAATTCTTATGTTTAAGTCAAATCTAGGTTTATGTGCAAGTCAGTTAGAAGTTTGTTATGCTAGCTGTCCTCTCCTAGCCACTTGGAAGTCTCCCAGCCGCTGGGAATCGACTCTGTACTACTCATGAGGAGTAGATATATATGACCTAGCTCAGTTTGTTTTAGATATATAGTTGCATAGGAGAAACAAAGACATTATTTTTTTGGAGATCAGACTAAGCATTGTGATACAGTGGGGCTGTGATATTTGTATGCATTTCTGTTATTGAAATAAAGAAGATCCCGTTGTTTCATTTGTCTGATCTTCGATCTATCTGTGTAGTCGATTCTGATTTTGCAGGCGAAATGGATTCATTCATCCATTCCACCGGTTGATTCTCTGAATCGGTGGAATGGACATGTACAGTAGTTTAGTTTGCAGTTTCATTTTTCTGTTTTTGCATTTCATGTTTTTGGTATCGATTTATAGCATGCTATTATCTATCCTAGCATCCTCATGTGCTAGGGTTTGAAGGACAAAATCTAAGTTAAGATTGCCCAGAAAACAGATCGGCTCGATTTCTATGTTTTCCGCGTGAAATTTGTGAAGTTTCGCGGGTTTTGGTTGAAATGTACATTTGACGTATATACAGTGTTTGTATGCGACATACAATCTGTGTGTATATCGCATTTGTATCTATGCGTATATCGCTAACCGGTTTGGGTGTTAGAACTTGTTAAAAATGCATGTTTTGATGATACAAAGATGAAGTAGTTCGGATATACATTTCTTGTGTATATCGCTTTTGTATCCGAGGATCATTTTGTGTGTATCTGTCATTTGCATATCGCTGTTGTATGTTGGAACATACAAGCGGGTCAACGGCTAGTCAAAGATACACTCGCCAAGGATAGATGGGAGATGTATCTTTTGTTTGCATATCGGGGTTGTACATTCTAAATGTACATTGAAAATATACATTCAAGATATACAAAGTTTGTGTATATCACTGAGGGGCATCGGGTCATACAAGTTCTGTGTATACATCTTTTGGTATACATTTTGTGAGTATACTGCAGTTGCATGTCTCTACGTATACATCAAATGCACTTTATGGTTTGCATATGGTGAATGTATATTGCAAATATACATTCGGATGGTACAGGAGAAAGTCAAAGGTCAACGGATCGTGGAAGGGATATTCTAAGGAATATTCGTTGAATGCATATTTTGGCATTGTATATTTGGTTGTATGTCCAAATATACATGTCGGCAGATACAAGAGTTTGATACAGCGGAGTCAGCACTAGTCAACAGAAAGGTTGTATGTTTATTTGTATCTAGCGCTTGTTTATTGGAAATATACATCGCGCTTATACATTGTGAGAGATACACTTGATAACCGGTAGCAAGGGTTAAGGGAACCAGATTAATAGGTTGAACTTTGCATGTATCGAAGTGACCGCAGTCATCGGCGGAAGGATTAAAGGTAAGGCCGATGGTCATGTATCACGCCGATAGGAAAAGGAAATGTATGTGCATTGGTGAATGTATATACAAAGGAGTTTGTATATTTTGATATACAAAGGCAGATGTATATTTTGTCATACATACAAGAATGTATGTTGGAGAGGAAATTTGACGCCCGTTTACACGTTTCTGGCTGTGGCTCTACATCAAGGGGATTCATCATGGATCTTCGTGTTAAATTCCATCCTTCTATTGTCAATCTAACTTCATAGGACTATTTGTCCTGGGAACAAGGGATAAAGAAGCAATGCCTTATGGAGGATCTATTGCTCTATCTCCTTAGACTCGTTCTTGAGCCAAGTGACAATGATCAGAAGACTGCATGGTTCAACAATAATGACATGCTCTATGGACTAATATGTCTTATTGTTTCTGAGGATATTCTACATCACATAGAGCACACAGAACTTGCCCTTTCATTACTTGGACCATCATCTGACAGTTGTATGGAGACTTTGGATCTTCATCTGATAGTGATGTTTCCTTAGATGACTAGGCTCTTGTGGATGATACTGAGACTTTTGTTGCCCCATCTTGTGTGGACACATTCTCATGTGATGATGAGTCTATTTGGTTGACATACATTGATACCCCATCTACGATACTCGTTTCTACTTTTGAGTTCATAGTTGCTTCTTCGAGAGCTTCCAGTGATTCTTTGCAGCATGGTCATTTAAGTCTTCTAGATTCAATTCATTGGGACCAATTTCTACCAGAAATCTCTTGTTTGTTTGTAGAGTCTCATATTTCAGATCTGGATGACACTCTTGAGGACATTCAACTCCTCTTTGATGACAGTCATTTCATCACTGTTATCCCATCTTCCTTGTCCTTGGATCCTATTCTACATCAGTCTCCACATGATTTTGAGAGGTCACTTGTTTCAGTTAGGCCTAGGATTCCTAATTTGATTGTGGCTCATTTTAACATCATCATGGAGACACTTGAGCAATGTCACATCCCAAATCTTGACTATACTTTACTTTTTACTGGCAAGTAATTAGTAGATGATTACACATGAATTAATGATTTGACATTTAGTAAAAATGTCAGGATAAATCAATGATTTCATGAGTTGGGTATGTGTAGGATCATCGCGGGCCAAACAGTGGCAATGGAAAAAAAAATCATGTCTTTACTTAGCCAAATTCGTGAATTTCCCAACTTTGACTTTCACAGGTATGTTAAAAAAATCTATTTTGGCTTGGATACCAAACCAAAATGGGTATCTATTTTGGTTTTCTAGAAATGGATATCTGTTTCTTGGAACTATAAATGTTTTTTTTTTAATTCTTTACATTGTGCATAGATAAACAATGAACTATAAAAAAGGTCATATAGATAAACATGTGCATGTTGTGTAGGCTAAAGAAGCAAGATCATTGAGTGCTAGAGTAGAAGGTGCAAACCTAGAGGCTAGGGAGAAGTTGATGATGAACACTGTTTTGTTGAAACTTGCATGAAAGGATGATGAACCATGGTTTGGAAAGAGTCTCTTCTGACTAAGTGCAAGGTTTGAGGAAAGTGTTGCAATCTAATCATTAATGGATGCACCACAAACACATTAGTATCAATAAAGATTATGCATAAGTTAGGGATGAAGATAGTCATGCAAATCACACAATACAATCTCATGGATACAAAAGGGATAGTAACTCATGATGACATAGTAACATTAAGTTACATTCTACCTTGAAGGATATGCAAATAAGGTATGGTGTGATGTGATTTTGATGTACATGCCTACCATGTGTTACTAGGAAATCCTTGGTAGTATGACCGATGCATTGTGCATAGGGGCACAAGAACACCTTCATCATCAAGAACCTGATGGGAAAATTTTGAGTTACTTCCCATAGAGGATGAGGAAGAGTTCATGTAGAAGGCCAAGGTGTTGCTATTATCAAAATGAAAATTTCTCAAGGAGATAGAAGACTTGAAATACTACTATGCACAAGTAGTCAATCCCACATAGAAGGAGTAGATTGAGCCACAACTTAGAGGAGACAACTTGTGATCCTACATGAGGAGTTCATAGATGTTATTTGTGAAGGAATTGTAGATGGATTTCCACCAATATGTAGCATCTCATACTTCATGGATATGATTCTGAGATCTAGTTTTTTGAACAAGCTTATATATGCCTTAAAAGGAGGTAGGAATTATTGTATGTAATGATGGTTAAACTAGTGGGCATGGAGGTGATGAAGGATATCTACACCAAAAATCTATATTTTACAGATACATTGAATGCATTAGTATAACCCTAGATGTGAGATATAGTCTTATATGAGGAATAATTTGCATGAGGGATACCTATTCAAGAGTTAGTAACTGTCCATATTGTAGAGTTCTAGGAGGGAGAATATCATTAGATAGTTACATTAAGGTGGACTTGGAGGATATTTTGATGTCTAGAAAAGACATGATCCATGTTGGAGTAGAGGTATCACTAGCTAAGTTTGAACAAAGATGTACATATATTCATTGAAAGAGGTACCATCTACCAAAAAAAAAGATAATTACAATAAAACATTGGGTTTTATAAGCCATTGTGCATGCCAAATAGATCGTGGGAGGAACTATCTATATTTTGTCCTTGGATCTATGCACACAGAGGGGCAATGATTCTATCTTCATAGTGGTATTTTTTCCTAGATGTAACATTTCATTCCTTTTGTTTAGTTGAATGAGACATTCTAGATAGTGGATTTATTCTTCAAGGAGAAATTTTGGTTGTATGGCTTGCTATGAAGCATAACATCTGATCATGACATGAAGTTCCATAGCCAGTTTTAGCACAACCTATGGAATAAATTAGGTACAAATCTCAATTATATCTCTATGTATCATCTACAAATGGATAGATAGACATAGGTTGTTAATCAAAGTCTTGGAAATATACTTATATGTGTGCTAGGGGAAATAATTAGGTTGTGGAACTCTATGTTGGTGCAAGTAGAGTTTGTGTACAATAACTTGGTGAATTTATCATCAATGAAGGTTCTATTCCAAGTGGTGTATGGGACATTCACACAAGATGTCATAAATTTGTTGGGAGTAAAAAAAGGCAAGTGCAAAAGTGTAGAAGTTGAGGAATTTATGCAACATGTATGAGAGAGACTCATGCACAAGTCAAGGAGTAGATGGAGGAGAGTAGCACAACGTATATGTATTACACATAGATGATCATTAAAGAGAGAATATTTACTCAAAGTGTGAGTTAGTCATGGAACATTTAAGAAAAATAGTTACCTAGAGGAACCTACAATAAGTTAAATCTAAAGAAATCCAGTCCATGCTACATTATATGTAGATTTTCTGAGAACACATATGAGATATATTAGGACTAGGGATGATATTCACCTTGCAATCGATTTAGACTATTGCAATTTATTTAATAGTCAATTAATTATGTGTACAACTCCAAGGATCATGAAAAGGGGAAAATTGGACTTAAACATGAGTCCATACATTCTCTAGGTGACTTAGAATATGTTTGTAAGGGGTATAATGTGGAGGGAAGCAAATGTGTAAGGCATGATTAGAAACTTAGCACAAAGTGGAGGGTAATCTATGAAAATTTATGACATTGTAAGATGTGTAAGGAACATATATGACATTGTAAGAGGTGTAAGAAACAATATATATGATGACATGTAAGAAGTTGGTTGTCATTTTTGGACTTGGGGAGTTGTTATTTTGTCCTTTAGTGAGTTGTTTTTGTCCTCTACTGAAGTTGCATAAATGAGTTCATGAGAAAGGTCTTGAAGCTTCTAGAAAGATACTTGTAACTTCCACACACATGTCATGAGGTCTCTTTTGCATGTTGACTACTTGGCTCATGATTTGAGTCCATTGTATTGGAAACCATAAATTGGATTACATTTGCCTATATATTAGAGGCATGGGATAGTAGTTTGTATGGTATTATAGGTTATGTTGCTATGCTACTAGAATTTTGTTGTACTAAAGGGGATGTTGTGTTAATGTACTCTATATTTGAGATTAATACAAGATTGTAATCTCTTTGGTTGTGGGGTTTTATACACATTGTATCTCCCTATTGGTCCTCTATCTCTCTCTAAACCCTAAACCCTAAACCTCTAAACTTAACCCCTAACCCCAAAACCATAAACTCTAAACCCTAAACCCTGCCCCTAAACCCAAGTAACCCTAAACCTCTCTCTCCCTATCTCTCCCTATCTCCCTATCTCTATCATCCATCTACCTCTCAATCTCTCTCTGTCTCTGGACATGTCTCTCACTCTCTATCTCCCTATCTCTCCCCTCTATCTCATCTAGATCTCTCCTAATCTCTATCAGTCCCCTCTCTCTAAATCTCTTTAAACCCTAAACCCTAAACCCGAGCAACCCTAAACCCCTAAACCCTAAATAATTCCCCTAAACCCTAAACTTGAGCAATGCTAAACTCATAAGCCCTAAACAATGCCCCTAAACCCTAACCCCTAACCCCAAGCAACCTCTCTCTCTCTCTCTATTTATATGGTTCAACTATTGAACAATGATAAAATGTAATGAGTGCAGGATCATGATGGGCCAAACACTACCCCTAAGTGGCAATGTAAATGTGAAAAACAAACTTAAGTAACTTCATGTCAAAAATTGAATGAGTTATCTACACAATCTAGAAATAAGGTAGTAATAAAAGTTGTAATAAATTGAATGTAGTTTATGGACCACTACTTCTTTTTGAAATATTTAAAAATAGTTTGGTGAAAATTGGATATTTCAATGAAGTGCTACTAAATTTTTTAGAAAAACGTAAAAAGTAAGTGTCATTCCGGCCAACCTAAGTATGAGAAAAAAATAATATTTTTCTTCCATGATTTGGATTTAAGTAAAGGACACATAAGAAGATGTGACGCATATTTTTTTGAATTTTTTAAGCAACAAAATAATTATTTATGATTTTTTTATTGTGACTTTTTTAAAATATTAAAAATTAATTTTTCAGCCAACCTAACTTGGTAAAAAATATATGAAATTCAAAAAATTTAAATTTTAATGTATACTCAATAAATCCTAGAATGTGACGCATCTTTTGGATTTTAAAAAAGATTAATATGTTGAAAGTTATGGATGTTTTTCAATATGTATATCTATCAGCAAATTAGACATAGCATATGTAGAAAATTAATAATAATTACCTATTAAAATTATTATGATGCGTATATTATATTTTTAGAATCTTAATAGCTTCCTCTATAAACCCTTTTCATTTGATTAAATTTAGTTACAAAAATGTTTGTCAACTTCAAGGATGAAATTGTTGAAAATTTCAGGATAACACTAAATGGGTGGTTTTGCAAGTTTCTTTGGCAAGTTTTGGGACTCCCACTTGCCTAAATATGAGGTAATCCTAAGGAATTTTTGGAGGGAATCCATATTTGAGCTAGAAATATAAACATCTTTTCCATCCAAATCTAAATATTATTGTAAATGTTAGCACTTTTTCATCCAACAAGTTTTTTCTCCATTGCCACTATTTGGCCCATCATGATCTTGCACTTTAGATGACATCAACATTGCGATATAGCATGGAGATATGTATACATGTGGTGATTCTATGGAAATTTAACCATGAGTCATTTGAAGAAGTACTCACAACTACATGTTTAATTGTGCTAGTAGAAGCATAAATAATAATGCATGTGGACTTGTAGTAGACTTGAAGTTCATGTGGAACAATCTAGAGGCTTGGTTATGTTAAGAGAGTGTTCTACAATACTCAAGTTGAAAGAATTGGCTAGATGGTTGTATGTGTTACCACAAGCTTATGGGTGGTAGTGGTGGTTATATAAGAAGACATGAATACATTGACTATAGTTAGTAATTTAAACTATTGATATTTAATGTGTAATGTAATGTAATTTAATGTGTAATGTAATTTAAACTATTTATATTTAATGTGTAATTTAAACTATTTATATTTAATAGTTTAATGTGTAATGTAATTTAAACTATTGATATTGATATTGATATTTAATGTGTAATGTAATTTAAACTAGTTATATTTAATGTGTAATGTTAAACTAAAAAATAATGAAAAGAATTGGGTAAAGAAAAATGGATATTTGTTTTGCAAAACAGATATCCATTTCTGAAAACATAAAAAGGGAAAAAAGAGGTCACATTTTGCAAACCCATGGCTTGCAAAACAGAAACCTCTCGCAAAACAGATATCAAAGCTCCAGAACGGATATCTGATCCAAAGAGGTTAGTAAATTTGCATTTTTTTTGTTTGTTTTGTATATTCAAGCAAGTTTTTTTGGTTTTTATGCTAAATAGGTATGTTTTATATTTTAAATAGGTAAAATGGATGAACAAAATGAAAACCCAAACCCTTCACCACCAAACCCTCCCCCTCCAACAATCGAAGAGAAAATTCAAAGAAACATTGATCAAATCAGTAGGATTGTAGAAATGTATCGCTGCCACACTCGATTGTCTACAATGACATTGACTTTAGAGGGAATTATTAGTCATGTTCGAACCCTGTCAAGCCAACATGAATCATTTAGGCAATGGCAAGAAACTAAGAAGGTAGAATATGCTAACGGTTTATCATATGATCAAGTGAAAGAGTTAAACATTACGAAAGCTATATTAGCCCAACATTTTGTCAATTCTAAAACCGGCTTGCATGTTGATGTTTGTAAGCCCAAGTATTCAATTAAATGGTGTACACATGAGGGTATTAGTTAGAATTTTTGGGATCGTTGGTGGATGGTTTTTGATAAACCACCCAACAACAATTTAGATGTACCTTTGTATTTCCTTCGTAAACTCTATGCTGAGTTCATCATGGGCCACTATGTTAATTATTTTGATTTTAGAGATTTCCAGGGAGTAGGTAAGGGAATGCCTCAAGATAGACCTGGGACAATGAGACAAGTACAAGGTCCCTATATTCCCCCTCCTGCTATCCCTTCTCCACCCCTAATTCAGCACCTAGATGTTGTTGCAAATACAACACAATAGGGCCTTATTGCAATACACTCTTTGACTAAGCACTTGATTATACAGACTTCTCAGTTTGCACAACCACATGATGTTGGCAATGATATTGGATCGCCTAATTTTACTAGACACTCCTCGTCCACACATGTTTGTGTGCCCCATCATTGCATTTTTTGCAATCAGCTGTGCTTAGGTCCTATTTTTGAGAGTAGCGAGCCACCTTTGAACACCTCAGAGTACGATCTCCATTCACAAGATGACATAGTGGCCTCCATAACTCAAGCTAAGGGGTCGGGGACAAGAGAAGAAGCACAAGAATTGGTGGAGCATAGAGAAGGAGAAGACCATGGCCAATCTTTTATGCAGCTAAAATTTAAAGTTAAATTTCATGATGTATTCCATATGAATAATATAAACAAATTTATTAGCACTAAAGTATCTAAGGGGGATAACAGTTGATGACAGAGGAGGAGTTGACAGAAGTTCATTATGGAACTTTATCTGCCATCCAATTGGCTTTGACTTGCCGGTATAATTTGTTCTACACATCAATTTTTTTTGTATGCATTTATTTCTTTGTGAGCAATTATATATTAATTTATATCATGATTTTAATTTAATTAATTTAATGTTAATTTAATTTATATCATGATGTCTCTTTAATTTTATATCCAGAATGTGAATGATGTGGCATCTTTGCCAATGGTCTTCACTCAAACTCCTGATCGACCCAAGGGACTATCATTTGCAGAATGACTTTCTGAACACCAACAAAGAGTGGAAACTTAATTCGATTGAATTGTACTTTAATTGATAATTTAGAAAACTTAAATATTTGATTATAGTCATTTAGATAAATAACAATTTTAAAATTATTATGATTATTTGTATACATAGAGTCTTACATTCTTGTCATTTTTCATACAAGAGATATTAGTTGGTTCATCCATGATGAGTCCTTCTCAATCGATGTAGGATGCCTCGATGGTGGTATGTGCTTGTTTTTTAGTAGATAATTTTTTGTGTAGTGCAGTCTAGATTGTTTATGTGTAACACATCTAACCTTTTTTAATGTATGCATTTCCTTTTTGTTTAATAATTATATATTAATTTATTTCAATGTTACTTTACTTTTACAGTCTCTTGAGAATATCAGTGATGTGCCACATTTTCCATCATGCTTCAGTAGGACACCTGATAGTCTTAAGAGAAAATCATTTGCAAAACAATTGTTTGAACGACAAGAAAGAGTCGAGGTAATTGAATTAAATTTTTCTAAATAGTTGATAGTTTATAGCGGTCTTATAGTTGATAAGATTCTATTTACTAGTTCTCTAACTTATTTTTATTTACCATTGAAGAGATTGATCAAATTTGTGGTTTGACTTGTTAATGTAGTCAACTTTGCCTCCATCAACTAATAGACATCATGGTATGAAGAGGACACTTTTTGAGGATCCATCACAGGTTGAGGATCCATCACAAGTTGAGGAATCACCAAAGACATAGGGTCAAGTGGACCTTTAGTATTTGATGTAGCTATTCCGTATGTAGATTGTATATAGATTTTGAGACATGGCATATGCCACATTTTGCAAAAATTGTTTTGAGTTGGCATATTTGCCAAATTTTTGTATATGTCTACCATTATGGACTATATTTTAATATATATACACCTTGATATACAATATAATTTAAATTCCTTATGTGCATGTATTCCTACTTTGAAACTTAAAAGTTTGATGTATAATCAATTTACAATGGTTGAGTTATGATCAATAACATGTTATAGATTGATTTCTTGTTATATATGATTATTTTTCTTGGTAGAAAGATGATATATGTTGTTTCATACCTCAATACATAACTTGATCTTAGTTGCCACGTGATTGTAGTTTTAGTTATATATAAGATTTTCATGAAATGACAAATTTGAATGGTTCACACATATGCAGAGCTATAAAATACTTTTATCTCCTCCATATGTAGCTGCATCTCTTCATTTTTCAAGTACAAACATCAGAAAACAATTTTAGATAACTAATTTCACCATCAAAATTTCATTTCTAGCCTCCTTTCTTCATGTTTTCTCCATTTTTAGTCTTATTCAGGACATCAACAATCTAGAACAACAATTTGGTACCTCATGGAAGGCTACAAAAATCATATTTAAGGCTGTGATTCTTGTACATGATTATAAAGTTTATTTTCATTCAGCTCCAAGACCTCGATTCCTTCATCTTTGACCATTTCTAGATATGATTATGTAGGTACAAATTTATAATAGTGATATAGGTCTGAAAATCAATTTGTTTCATGGTTGGTATAGCAAATTAGGAGTTTGAAATCATTCCTTCCTTCAATTATGCAAATTAGGATAAGACTCTTTATGACTGTCCTATAAGTACACTTGGTTGACTTTGGAGAATATTCTAGAAATTTCTTCATGCATTTGTAATAGTTTGACATATTTTGATGATTTTTGGATATTGGTTGCTTAGCATGGTCTTAGATGCATTTGGATGCTCCTAGAGGTCCTAGTTGACTTGTATGCTTTGGATGCACTTGTTTGTTGCCACATATCACATTTGAGTCAATTTGATGGTTTGCTTGTGTGTCCATTAGTTAAGGTTTGACATGCTTTTGATTGTAGAGTCTTGGTTGGTTCATAATGCATTTGGTTTTTCACAAGGCTCTTGGTTACATGGGTATGATGGGCTTAAGTTATTATTGCTTTAGGAGGTCTTGGTTGAGTATGGTTTATATTCCCATAGTTATGTCTTGAGATTTTGGACTTATGAGTTTGCATGTTACCATTGTGAGATATGCATGTGTGGTTATTACATGATGGGGTATGCTTTTGTAATATTATCCATATACCTTTGTTCTAATCTTATGACAAAATTTTGAGGGTGAATTTGGTTTGATTTGTGATGACATTATAAGCCTCCACTATCAACTTATGATAGTCCTCCTTTGATCTTAGACCTTGAGAGTCTCTTCTCATGCATATACAACTTCTTTATAGAAGCTACATGACTCCAAGGTCTTGGAGACTTGGGGGGTATCCAACATTGGCCACTATCCCTAATGCATATTGTTGTCTTTGTTCTTCCTCATGATATTTTTCCAAGACATATTTATGTTCTCACATGACATCTCTTCTTGACCTAGCGCAATTAAGTTTGACAGTGAGCTTCACTATCCAACTTGGACTGTTAATAGTCCATATGTGCTCACCTTTTAGGGTTTTCTCTTGGTTAACAATGTCATCTGCATTGTATTCAGTCCCTTGCCCCTTTTTCTCAGTCTTAGACTATCCATTACTAATACTGCAAGCTTCACGAAACTGTTTCAATCCATTCTTAGTGCTGACAAGGTCTTGGGACTGAAATCTGACTTTATTTTCCACACTCTTCTATTATAGCTTTTCCCATATAAAAATAGGAACAACATTTACAAATTGATCATAGAAAAAGGTATATATTTTTGCAACCTTGGTATCATGAAATACATATACAAATAGGTTGCAAATGATGAAGAACTAAATCAGATCAGGTTGTTCACACAACAATCTTTACACAACTTTAATTACAACATATGCATGGCTAAAGGACAGCCAAGGCACATAGCTTAGACTGCTGTTACGTAATTTAGAGATGTATGCAATTAAGAATGATGAACTAAATCACTTCTAAATGCTGTGAAAATCATATTTCTATATCACTTCAATCACATCAGAATGGATGGTTTTATGAAAGCCAACACATATACAAATCTATTGCTACAAATCAGAGATATATATGAAATGTTGACATACCAATGGAGGTGACAAATGCAATATGTTTGATTATTGCCGATGTGAGTCTTCAATAGTCTCTGACTTCAAACTAACCAATGTATATATATTATCCTGATATGATTCACTGTCCACAATTAGTTCCCACTATGATGGAGTGTGTCTCCCTTTGTATTACTCACGTAGGCATATAAGACATGTGCTAAGCTATTCAAACTGATTTAAGAACCTCCAAAGACATTGATATAAGACATGTGCTAAGCTATTCAAATTGATTTAAGAATCTCTATTTTGTGGCTTTCTAGGTCATGTGCCTTTACTCATCTTTCATCCTCTTGTCTAGCATGTCGTTCAACAACACTAATCTAACCTCCACTAATAACTAATGTGTTATCTGATATATTTCCTTTGCTAACTTTCACAAAGTCCTAAGACTTCCTTGACAATCTCATGAGCTATGTTTGGTTTGAGATATATATGCATGTCTTGAGACTGTACTGGCAGGGCTTCATAGTGTTGGAAACACATACCAAAGTAGACAGGGGTTTAAGTAGTTTGAAAGCATGTGCAGGTTATAAATGTATACACAGACCTTGTATCTTCTTTTCTGAGTCCCTTCAAGGATATAAAAGCCTTTAATAAGAATGCTAGCCATTACTAGACCTAAAAAACTGTCTAACAAGATTATATCACTATTTTTTCTCCTTCTTAGAAACCTACAACATGTTTAGTACAAACCCTATCACTAATCACACTATTCATCTTCATAAATTTTCATAAGGTTTCAGACTACAAGGTTTTGGGTTTAGTTTATGATTGATCTTCAATCTCTATTTTGTAACCTGTCAACAATGCACAAGATATCCAACACTATAAGTCAAGGTTTAGCAGGATCCATTCCTTCAAACATATTTATCTTTGTTCAACATTATACCATCTATTCTACCATCTTCTTGTCATTTTTAATGCTTTGCCTGTTGAGCCTGCTTTTATTCTCTTTAATACTCAGCATGAAACTAATATGATCTTACTAATCCTTAAACTGAAGACTCCTTAAACAGATAAAGTAGAAAGTTGCTAACACTAAAATTTTACATTCCACAGGTCTTGGGGGTGAAATGACTACGCCAACACGTCTGAGTGGGTGGGTAAATGCTAGGGGAGGTCTCGTTTCGTGCGCCAAGTGTCTCAGTCGTTTCAGGTTGCAAGCTACCAGTAAACTCAAAAGGTGCTAGGAGTGACATTTTGCATTCCATAGCTCGTGGGACTGAATGAACTATGCTAACATGTCAGGATGGGTGGGTAAATGCCATGGGAGGTCTCGTTTCATGTGCCAAGTACCCCAATCATTTGGGGTAGCAGGCTACCGACAAAGTCCCTTAAGATCCCTAAGATGAAAAAACTACCAAACTTTGACAGAGCAGTTCTCAAAATTTGTAGCAGTTGGGAATGTTTTGTTTGGACCTACAGGTGCATGTGGGCTCTGTCTACAATAACCTCTCTTGGTTTCATTCAACTCCTGTCTGTTTGACCATGCCGAAATCAAACGCATTCTTGCAAAATCCTTCATTTTGATGTAGTGGAAAGGTGCTAGGAGTGACATTTTGCATTCCATAGCTCGTGGGGCTGAATGGACTATGCCAACGTGTCAAGGTGGGTGGGTAAATGCCAGGGGAGGTCTCGTTTTGTGCGCCAAGCATCCCATTCATTCCAGACAATAGGCTACCAACAAAGTCCCTTAAGATACCTAAGGCGAAAAAACTGTCAAACTTTGACGGAGCAGTTCTCAGAATTCATGGTAGCTGGGAATGTTTAGTTTGAACCTACAAGTGCATGTGGGGTCTATCTAAAATAACCTCTCTTGGTTTCATTCAACTCTTGTCTGTTGGACCGTGTCCAAATCAAACTCATTCTTGCAAAATGCTTCAGTTTGATGTAGTGGAAAGGTGCTAGGAGTGACATTTTGCATTCCATAGCTCGTGGGGCTGAACAAATTGTGCCAACGTGTCAGGATGGGTGGGTAAATGCCAGGGGAGGTCTTGTTTTATGCGCCAAGCATCTCGTTTATTCTGGGAAATAGGCTACCGACAAAGTCCGTTAAGATCCCTAAGACAAAAAAATGCCAAACTTTGACAGAGTAGTTCTCAGAATTCATGGTAGATGGGAACCTTTCATTTGGACCTACAGGTGCATATGGGGTCCATCTACAATAACCTCTCTCAGTTTCATTCAACTCCTGTCTATTTGACCGTGCCGAAATCAAACACATTCTTCCAAAAAGTTTCAGTTCCATGCAGTGGAAAGGTTGCCAGGTGCCATATTTTTTGTTCTACTCATTGTGGGGCCGAACTGAATGCACCAACATGTCGGGGTGGATGGGTAAATGTCAGGGGAGGTCTCATTTTGTGTGTCAAGTGTCCCAGTCGTTCCAGGCTGTAAGCTACCGATAAAATAGAAAGTTGCTAACATTGAAATTTTACATTCCACAGGTCTTGGGGGTGAAATGACTGTGCCAACATGTCTGGGTGGCTGGGTAAATGCTAGGGGAGGTCTCGTTTCATGCGGCAAGTGTCTCAATCATTTTAGGATGCAAGCTACTGGTAAACTTGAAAGGTGCTAGGAGTGACATTTTGCATTCCATAGCTCATGGGGCTGAACGGATTATGCCAACACGTCAGGGTGGGTGAGTAAATGCAAGTGGATGTCTCATTTCATGTACCAAGCATCCCAGTCCTTCCGGGTGATAGGCTACCGACAAACTCCGTAAGATCCTTAAGATGAAAAAACTACCAAACTTTGAGGGAGCAGTTCTCAGAATTCATGGCAGCTAGGAATGTTTCGTTTGGACCTACAGGTGCATGTGGGATCCATCTACAATAACCTCTCTTGGTTTCATTCAACTCTTGTCCATTTGACCGTGTTGTAATCAAACACATTCTTGCAAAATGCTTCAATTCCATGTAGTGGAAAGGTTGCTAGGTGCCATATTTTTTGTTCTACTTATCATGGGGTTGAACCGATTGCGCCAACACGTCGGGGTGGGCAAGTAAATGGTAGGTGTTGGGATAGGAAAATTTTGAAATTTTCCTATACTCCTACCCACCCCATGTCCAACAAATCAGAAAATCATACGCCCAAAATCATAATAGCAGCTGATGAATTCCATAAAATTTTCACCACAAATAATTGTCTCACCCCTCAAACCATGGTATAATAAGGGGTCTCAGTTCATTAATTTCAGTGAGACCTTGGTGTTTTCTTTATACTGATCCATGCTCTATTTGAGACAAGCTAGATGTGCATCGGAAAGAGGATTATGGTCAGAGAGAAAGCTTCAAAGATCTCTGATGAAAAGAGTAACACCGATGACCCTTCGTTGGAGAGATAATTCCCAGTCACACCGAGTTAATCAGAGGTAAGGACTATAGTCACGAGAAAACAATATCAGAGAATACTCTAAACACTCCCCCGATAATATAGATCACACCGATGAGAGAATTCAGTAAGACTCTTGCCAAACAACCCATGGAACGGGTGGAGCTAATGACTCATTGGGAAGAAATACACATCGTGGCAAGAAATTAAAGTGTCTCCGACCTTATGATGTCTTAGCAACCAAAGGGCATTGTTTCAGCCAAAGTCACACCAATGTATATGGAGGATATAAATCATCAGCAAAAGGGAACAAGTCAGAATAAAGTTTACAAGTCTTGCCGAATCGATAGTCACGACGACGAAGGATTTCAGTGACATATTATGATGATCATTCTGATGAAGGATAGAAAGAAAGGTATCGGGGAAATAACCATGATCAAATTATTTGAATCAAGTCATCTCAATATCATGTGTTGTTCCGATGATGGTAGTGGCCACACTCTTCGATAAGACTCTTTCCGACAGATTATAAAGACAAAAGGTATCGGTATTAATTACCCGGGTCTTATCGATTCCACTAACCTACCCTATAAAGAGAAGCCGATAAGCTTGTCGACAAGACTCATGCCGATATTCATATCAGAGATTTAAGAAAGAGGAGTACGATGATGTTCTCACAATGATAATCAAAGTCAGGCCAACAACAACTATGCTCATCTCTATATCGGGTAGACCTTGAAATGTCTTGCCGGTACAGACATATATGTGTTTTTATAAAGAGTGACATCGAGGAGACGAAATGAAAAGTCACAGTGATTGAGACATCTGCAAATGTTCACGCCATAAGAAGTTATTAGATCACCATAACATTACAAATTTCCCACTGAGGAAGGAGGTTATGACGATGTGACATCTCACAATGATTATGAAATTAATGCACTGGAATTATTAATTGCAGACTGAGAAGAAATCCCCTAAAGAGTTGTTCGAAATCATTGCAATTTGGTTCAGAAGAATTGTCTGAGAGGAGCACACAAGCAGAAACTTGGAGGAGAGAACAAAGGAGTTCAATCATCATCTCAGATAACAGGTACTTATATAAAAAACCTCTATGTGGTAGATTGCAATTTGATTTTGCTATCCAGAATTATAATGGAGACTCCAATAAAAGGCAAGGGTAGAAAACAATAAGGTGAATCTAGCAAAACTAAGAAACAAAAAATTGACAAAAGCCCTGATGAAAAAATGAAAGAAAGGCAACTAAATCATGATTTAATTGACCAATTGCCTAGATCTACTCCTAAAGCCCGAAGGTTTGCACAACTCAGGGTAGATGTAGAGAAATTAGAGGACAAATGCAAATACCTGGGCAATATATGGACACCAATCAGAGGATATGAGTTGTTCAAATTTCATTACAATACAAGATTTAGAAATGTCCCGGTTTCTAATCCTTGACATTTGAATTCAGGCAAATTGGTTGTCCCTGATGTGTTTGTGAATGTCAAACTCCTGAAACTCTTGGCTAAACATTACAATCCCAGCCTCAAAGCCATATGCAATCCACAAGGAGAACCTGTTATCCACTTGTCCAAAAATGCCATTTGTGAAGTGTTTGATTTAGATGATTTGTGTACTCTTCCAATAGTGTATGAAGATTTGGACAAAGAATACTAGAGGATGGATACCACGTACAATGGATGGAGATTGCTTCTCCACAGGCCTAGAGTAGGGGGAAAAATAGTGCCTTTTGATGATAATGATAGACCTCCATTCCATGTGTCTTTTTTTCAACCATATATGCAATACACATATTATTCCATTGGCCAAGTCCTAAGGTCAGAGGTTCCTGATTTTATGTCAATTCCATTAATGGTGATAGCAACAGATATTCAGTGTCATAATGCTAGGCAGTTTGACTATGCTGTTTATGTCTGTAGAAAGATTGATTCCAATTTAATTGCAATTAAGAACAATGCCCCAACAGTCTCTTTTGAGCATTATTCGCTCCTCATGCATATGGTGTTATATTATGGCCAAGAAATTGGAATATGGCCAAGTGAACTTAGAATTGCTCAACTAGATAAAAGGGGACAAAAGTCGCCTGTGCAAATGTGGACAAGGATATGGGACAGTAGGTTTGCCCATTCTAGTTATGTTCATTTTGAAGAATACTATGTAAAGGTGTTGTATAGATATTTCAATCATCCTTGTGAATATTAAATATCAAATGAAATAAAGAGGTTTCTTAGACCAAAGGATTTTGGTGGTCCCCCAACTGTCACCCACAACTGGGGGGATTGGTATTGTTTTGAGGATTCCACCATGGTTAGCATTTATGGTTTTGAAGATACCCCATTCATATTGCCCAAGACAGTTCCTGATAGGATTACCTACTTAGAGATAGTCAGGCAAATGAACTTCTCTAATGTGATGAATTTGAGTTCCTTTGACAAACAATCCTTTATGCCTAGTACTCTGTGCTTCAGGGATTTTACTGTGGTGTCCAAAGAGGTTTATGGTCTCATCAGAGACAAATTAATGCATTACAACATGAGGTGTGTAGAGGCAAGAAAGGGATTTGATCATGAGGGTTTTATTGATTTTGCTAGAAGAAAACAAAACCTCAGCGGATATACACATGTCCCATATCCACATGATGACATCATTAGGAACATGGAAGATGCTGAAGTTGAATTAGTGATTGAGAAGTATAATAGAGAATTAGATGAGAAGAGGAAACAACTTGCAGAGATAGAGTTGTTGTCTTCTGGTGATGAAGAATCTGCAGAAGAAGAAGAGCCACATGAACAGGTGACCAGAATATCCAAATGAAAAATGGAATCTTATCAATCTCCTAATATAGAGCATGATGAAGAGGGGCCTGGTGATGAGGATCCTAGACATTTAGCATATGATTCTTTTATTGCAGATGGTCAATTTATTCATTCTCAAGAATTTAAATCATTTTTATATAAATGCAAGGGAAAAGAACTCAGGGAATCTGTTGAAGATGTCACAGCTAACAATGAAAAACAATTGATTGATATGTTAAAAACAATAGTGGACAATGAATTGAAATCTATGACTCCTAATAGAGGAAGACAATTTCTCAGAGAAGCAAGTGTTATGATATTTCCTGGACTTGATGTAAATTCTGCCTTGGTTTTTGATAGTTTTTTGCACAATATTGATGACAAGTATAAGCTCACTCCTGAGGGTGTCACAGAGGTATACGTGGGTACTAAATATAACAATGATGAGAACTCACTCATGATATGGGCCTTGTACCCTCATAAGAAAACAACCATTATAGATACTGAAAAAACTTTTGGGCATGTTATGACTTTGAAGGTAGAGGAAACTGATGCTTTGATTATTGCAGACATTGGCATAAATGTTGCAAAGTTAAATAAAGCATAGGCTCAGATATTGATCAGGGAGCGGGACGCATATAAACTGAGTTGTGAAAGATTAATTAAGGAAAATGATTTCTTGAAAGATACTGTCAAGAATGCCTTCAAAGGGTCAGTTAAAAGGTTAACCCAAGGAGAGAGTTCACAAAGCACCTAGTCACGATCTATTGATTAGATAGCTCAGGTTCAGATCGACACACTTGCAGTAGTGCTACAAAATAGGCACATTAATATGATGGATTGGATGAGCAAATTTTGGGATGTCTATTCTGAAAACCATAAGGTGATCCATGAGTAGGAAAGGTTAAACAATAGGCTTCAAGAAAAACTCCATGAGATACAAAGTAGGGATGCTCCTGACACTACAAGTACTTCTAGTGCAAAAGACTTGATTGAACAACATCAAAAATATTATGACCAGCTTAAAAATAATGCCAAGGAATGCATTGAGGCTTCAAAATCAGGTGTACCTATGTTGTTTAGGAATGACAAGGAGCTGAAGAGCAAAGATGAATGGAGTAAAGAGTGCCAGGTGATATTACATGAAGCTTTAGAGGCTCTCAATGATAAAGACTCTGCATCTGCGGAAGCTTGCAAGCATCTAGAGAAGATGGTGACAATGGACGTGATCGCAAGGAATGCTATTGAGTTTATTGATACACATTGCAGCCAAGAATCCCTAGATCACATCACTTAGATATACTTGTGGCTCAACAAGGCTTAGGATCATTTCCTTTGTTTATTGTTGTGTTAATCATGTTAATTCCCTAAAGACATTTTGAAGAGTTATGTCTCTTCATAGATATTGCTATATAAGTTAGACATATGGTGATCAATTATCATCAGCAGTAGGAGATAATATGAGAAGTTCATAATATTTTAAAAGACCATGTTGCAAATATTATATTAAAGGAGATAATGGAAGATATTTGATTCTGTGGTTTTATACTGGCATTCAATTGTTTGTTGAAACTATTCAGTTATTTGGTTGTCTCCAGTTCTGCATTTCCTTGTTATTCAAATTGATATATCAAGTATATATTTAATTTGTCAATGCACATTTGTTGTATTTGTGTGATTTGATTAATTGGTTTCCCTAAAAGGAATTAAAATCCTTCTAGTTAGTCACGGTAATCTGGAAGTGTTGATTCAGATCATTAAGAAGAACCATATAATTAGGATTGTCATTCTATCTCCAAGTTAATATTATCTGTTATTCTTGTATATTTCATTCAATTGGTTCCTTCAAGAAAGGGTTAAATTTCCTTCTGGTGAGTAACAAGAAACCTGATTGTGTCAGTTGGATATTAAGAAGAGTTTATCAATTATTTCCCTACACGTTTATACAAGTTGTAAACTAAAGTATTGTGCCAAACAGTTAGAGTTATCACCCAATATAAGCCATTGGTCTCAGATTTTTGTTTGACTCTTTTACCCAACAAGGCACTAGTCTTATCTTGATTCATCATTTAGTTTTATCCAAAAGCCATTCATTAGTTGAGCATAGTTGTAAAATTTAGCTTGATATTGCTTATACAATTTATACCAATCATCTTTCAGATATTAGATATAGAATTAGTTAGCAAGCTTTCATCTATTCCACACCATTTACCACTATGGGTAGATCCATTAACTTAGTCAAAGAACTTACACTCATCTAATATGCTTCAACCTTCAAGGTCCACTCGCCTAGGTATAGTAGTGCCTAAAGTGCAGGGAGTCATCAACCCTATATGTTAAACTCCGTCGCTTTAGTTCAAAAACGTTGCCAATATGATCATAGAGTCTGGCATCCTTTTAGGATTCGCAACCTACATTTTTGAGACTGAACAAATTGGTGACTCTACTGTGGAACCAAATAAAGTACCTTAGTAAGAAACCATTCTTTTATGGAGTTAGAAATTTCAAGAATACAAATTGGTAACTCTGATGGCAAGAAGAATTCGGAAAGATAAATTATAAACTTTTTCCTATTTACAAAAATAGGTGGCGACTCTACAACCTGTTATAACAGAAAGTTAGTACCAAATGGATGGTAGAAGATCCAAGATGGAAGGGAAGAAGTTACAATCATCTCCACCAATTAGAACCATCCCCAAGAAAAATGGAGCATCAAATTATTTTCATCAGAATAATAATTAGGAAACTCAAGAGGATAATACAGAACAAACTATCATAATTCACAATAGTTTTACTCCTCTGCATGAATCAAATGAGAATTTGTCTTAAATCAATGTAGTAACTGATGATATATTAGCAAAATACATACCTAATCCTCAAGAATAGCTTGAGTGTGAAGCACGGGCCATGAAGGAGATTAATCAGAGGCAAGCTAAATATGATTATAAAATGTCATTACAGTAGGAAGAGGGGGTAAAAATGGATTCACGAATCAAGAGGTGAATAAAAGTTCAAAAAGTACAAGAAATATAAATGAAGTACAACAAAATGTGCTTAAACTCCAGGAAGAACTTGAAAGAATCAAGATAGAGGAAACTGAGATGTTGAAACAAGAAATTCAACAGATAAAGAATAGGACTGAAACAACTGCCCCAAAATATATACCTCCACATAGAGGAAATATTTTGAGGAACCCACAACAAAAATTGCACCAAAATACAAGTGGTGTTTCGAATCCACAAACATCCGGAAGTCGTGTTCATCAAAATACCCTCCCAAATAATCGTAGACCAACTCTCATACATAACACCTCTCAACATGTGGCTAATCCATACCCACCCCCTAGACAATAATATTGTAGACCACAAAACCCTCATATGAACCCCCATATAAATTCACAATAGCAATATGCTTATCATCAGCCTCCAGGCAGATATAATTACTACCCTAACCCGCCACCCATGAATCTTCCACCTCAAAACCTCACAAACATATGTGGACAATTTGATCTAACTGGATATCAATTGTATCCATACCCTATTGACAGTAATTGGAGAAATATAGTTCCCAAGTTCACTGGAAACAATGTAGTATCAGCTGAGGATCACATTAGAAGCCTCAATGCCTTCGTACAAGATATTAGTATGGATTATGAAGATGTTAAAATGAGGTTATTCATGATGTCTCTGACTGAAGATGCAAGAGACTGGTTCAACAACTTACCAGATGCTTCAATCAGTTCACTAACAGATTTCCATAGTCAATTTAAGGAGCAGTATGGCAATCAGTATGCCCCTGAGTTTGCATTGCACGAATTGATAAGCATCCAAAAATACCAAAATGAGTCAGTATATGATTTCAATATGAGATTTTCCAAGTTACACAACAAAATACCACATGGATCTAAACTGACTGATCCAGCAGCATTGAGTATTTATCTGAAAGAATTTGATCCCAAGACAGGGTATGAACTTAGAAATCAGTGCCCTATGACCCTAGCTAAAGCACAAAAAGTGGCGTTAACTATTGAGAACAATAGGAAAGCTACATGTATGGTTAGCAAAAGAGATAATCCTAGAACTCCTCAAAGCCCAAATATTCAGCAGAATAAGCAAGAAGGTCAACAGAGACATGACAGACCTAGATTGCATGATATGCCATACAATACAAATTGGAAGGATGGGAGACCTATCAAAAGTAGTAGAAAACAACATTATGGCAAAGGTACTCCTGACCCTCTGAAAAGAAATGGGGCACATATGGTAGAAGATAAACCTTGGTGTTTGGTGTGCAATTTACCACACTCACCTGAATACTATGTGGTGGCTAAAGCAGTACAACAAGAAGAAACATTATACAATTATAACAGAGACAATCACACAATAAACATGATGCAAGATACACCATACTTGCTGAATGAAGACTATTCTTCTACAAAGGAAGAGGGATATGAATATGATGTGGGAAACCAAAAACATCATATCAACATGGGAAAACAAGAAGTATTCTCAGATCAGGAGGACGGCTATGAGGAACCTACCTATTATAACAATTCACCATATGATCAGTGGAGAAAGCCCACTGAAAAGGAAAGAGAAGTTCTTACAATAGCTGCAGTAGGTCAAACTAAAAATGCCTATAATCTAAGGAACAAGATAGTAAATGTAGAACAGGGAACACTTGCGAGTATCTTTATAAAAGATCAAAATTACAAAAAGAATAATGTGAAGTCATCATTCAGAGAACCAGAAAAAAATGATAAAAATAAAATGAAAGATAAATCACAAAATCAAGAAAAAGAACATATAAAGACAGAAAGGAATGATCAGACTATGGCCCATTCATTTGACATTGCTCATGCAATATATCAGGTAAAGATATCAGTACCACTTTTGGAAATGATGAAGATAGATAAATACAGAAATATAGTGGTTAAACTAATTTCAGATATACCAAATCAAAAATATAAAGAATAAGAGAATAGAGCAAACAATGTTCACCAAGAAACATTCCAAATTCCTGAAGTATATCTAGGTGATACCTTGACAAAGATTCCCTCACAAGTGGACCCTTTCTACACTACCTTATTAATCAAAAATAGGCTAGTAAGGAACTGCATGATTGATTCAGGTGCGGCCATGAATATCATGCCAATAGTAGTCATGAAAGAACTGGGAATGTGGGTTGACACTACATTTGGTAAGTGTTATGCGATGGACAATAGATCCATCCCAGTCGTGGGCATTATGAGGGATGTGGAAATAAAACTTGCTTCATACCCTGAAGCAACCTATAATATTGATATCACCGTGGTTGATATTCCACCATATTATGGAATGCTCTTATCAAGACAATGGGCTGCAATGGTAGGAGGGAATGTCCAATTAGATTTATCATATGCCACAATACTAGTGGGAGGCAAAGAGATCAAGTTGTGTAGGGAGCCAAGATATGAGAACATCATAGAATGCTTGGATCAAAATCAAATAAATCTATTTTGTGATACAGATTTGGGAACCTTCAAGGTTGAAACAAGTCAGCCAGAATTGCAGAATACTGATCCAATACATATAGAATCTAATAAAGAGGGGAATGATGTGTGGAAAATGTATTTTGATGGTGCATGTAGCAAAATGGGAAATGGGGCAGGAGTATTATTTATTTCACCAACAGGTAAAACTTTCAAATACTCGTTCTTATTGACATTTGAATGCACAAACAATGTAGCAGAATATGAGGCTTTGCTTATTGGTTTGAATATAGCCACCAAGCATAAGATAAGAAAGTTGGCTGTGTACGGTGATTCAGAATTAGTTACTTCTCAAGTAAGAGGGAAATACTTGTCCAAAAACAAGAGGTTGAAACAATATAGAAATGTTGTCTGGGATGATGTTGAGTTGTTTGATGCCTTCTCAATCAACTGGATTGATAGATCAAAAAATATCATGGCAAATTTTCTAGAAAATATTGCATTAAAAAGAGACGATATCACATTAGGAGGTATTACAGAAATTGAATTCAAAACCAGACCCGCTATTCCAGACAATGTACATAATTAGCAAGTGTTTGATAATGATACTGATATAATCAACTTCTTGCATTGTGTTGATCACTATGAAAACCAAGAGATTGATTTTAATGCGTTTGTGGAAGAACGTGATGGAAAAGAAACTCTCTTTGGTCAAGAGATAGTTCAACTAAAAACAAACAAAATACCTAAGGGACTCATAGTATTGAAAAAAGTGTTTGATGGATGTGATAGATTTAAAATGAAAGACACACCAATAGTACAAAATGACCTTGAAGAGATTAATTTGGGGACACAGACAACCCCAAAGAATGTATACATTGGAAAGAAGCTCAGTCCCAAAATCAGGAGCATGCTCATCAACTTACTCAGGAAGTATAGACATGTATTTGCATGGTCATATGATGACTTGAAAGCATATAGGGAGGATCTTTTTCAGCATGAAATACCATTAAGACCAAATGCCAAACCATTCAGGCAAAAGCAGAGACCTATCAATCCTACAATGGCCCCTAAAATGCTTGAATAACTCACAAAACTAAGAGATGGAGCTATTATCAAACCCATTAGACATTCTTCTTGGGTTTCTAATTTGGTGCTTGTTAGAAAGAAAAATGGTGATATTAGATTATGTGTGGACTTCAGGAATCTAAATAAAGCTTCTCTTAAGGATAACTATCCCCTTCCTAATATGGAAGCAATACTGCAAAAAGTTACAAGGTGTGAACTATTGTCAATGATGGACGGTTTCTCAAGGTATAATCAGGTGAAAGTCAAAGAATCAAAACAACATAAGACTGCATTCACCACACCATGGGGAACGCATGTGTATTTAAGAATGCCATTTGGACTCACAAACGCTGGGGTAACATTCCAAAGGGTGATGGATGCGGCCTTTGCAGAGATGATTAATAAAATTATGGTAGTATATCAGGATGATATGACAACATATTCCAAAAAGGCTGAAGATCATTGTACACATTTACAACATATTTTTATTAAAGCCTTAGAATATGGAATTTCGTTGAATCCTAAGAAATGCCATTTCACAGTAATAGAGGGCAAGTTGCTTGGTCACATAGTCTCAAAAGATGGAGTAAGAATAGATCTTGAAAGAATAAGAGCCATTGACCAAGTTCCTATTCCTAGAGATGTAAAAGCTATACAGTCATTCTTTGGCCAAATCAACTTTGTTAGGAGATTCATATCAAATTTTATAGAAATTGTTAGTCCCATATCAAGAATGTTAAAAAAGAATTCAAAAGTGAATTGGACAGCAGGAGCATTAGAGGCATTTGCCACCATTAAGAAGGCAATCCAAGAAGCCCCAGTTCTGGTATCTCCTAATTTCAGTAAGCCATTCCAGTTGTTCTCATTTGCTTCATATCATACAGTTGCAGTAGTAATGTTGCAGAAAAATGATGAGGGATATGAACAACCCATTTCATTTTTTAGCAAATCTCTTCAAAATGCAGAATTAAAGTATGACATAGTTGAGAAACAAGCGTATGCATTGGTGAAAGTAGTCAAAGCTTTTAGACCATACTTGGTGGGAGCTAAGATAATAGCATACATGCCTAATGTTGGAGTAAAAGATGTATAAGTCCAAACTGAGGTCACGGGAAGAAGATGAAGGTGGATTAATAAAATTTAGGAATTTAATATTGAAATCCAAATCACCAAATTGGTGAGAGGACAGGGTCTTGCTAGGCTAATGGCCGAAAACAATCTTGAGGCTTTATGTTAATAATATGAGTTCTAGCATTGAGCATACTCCATGGTATACTAGCATCATATATTATCTGAAACATATGAAATATCATGAAGGATATGATGATAACAAGAAAAGGACACTTAAATTACTGGCCTCAATGTATGTTTTATCGATGGAGACCTTTATTGGAAGAATAGAGATGGTATTCTACTACTATGCCTAGATGAACATCAGTCAAAACATGTCATGAAAGAATTACATGAAGGAATATGTGGAGGGCACTTCTCAACAAAAAATATAGCCCACAAAATCCTGAGGGCTGGATACTATTGGCCTAGAATTTTAATTGATTCATATTTCTATACGAGAAAATGTGAGGCATGCTAGAAATTTTCAAGAAAATTAAAATATCAGGGAGCACTACCTTTGAAACCTATGTAGGTGGAAGCTCCATTCTATCAATGGGGTATTGACTTCATAGGAGAAATTGCATAGAAGTCAAGTGGAGGACACAAATGGATTTTAGTGGCAACAGATTACTTCACAAAATGGGTGGAAGCAATCCCAACTAAACAAGCAACAAGCAAGGTGGTGATCAAATTTTTTATGGAAAACATTATATTTCGATTTGGCACCCCAGTGAGGTTGATTAAAGACAACAGAATGTGCTTTAGGTCTAATGAGTTCAAAAATTTCTGCAATGTATATGGCATCACTGTGTCTTATGCTGCCCCTTATCACCCACATGCAAATGGGCAGGCAGAGTCCAGTAAGAAAAATCTTCTAAAAATTATAAAAAGAATGTTGGAGGGAAACAAAAAGGTATGGGATTCAAAGTTGAGAATGGCTGTGTCTGCTGATAGAATTACTGTGAAGAGAGCAATTGGAAGATCTCCTTTCAAATTGGTGTATGGAACACAAGCAAGGATGCCATTAGAAAATCTTCTACCAGTTTACAAATTTGTTCTTCAAGAGGATTTAAGCATTCTTGAACCAACGGAGGAAAGATTAGAACATCTTGTAGAACTTGATGAGACAAGGAGACTGGCTAAAAAGCAAAACATCAAATTGCAATCACAAGTAAAATACCTTTTTAACAAAAAGGCCAAGGACAAAAAATTTGAGAAAAATGACTTAGTATTGATGTGGAATGCCAGATGCTAGGAGAAAGGAAAGCATGGAAAGTTTGAAGCCTTGTGGTTAGGCCCTTTTGTTGTCACTGGCAAAGGAGGAGATGATTCTTACTATTTGCAAAATATGTCTGGAGAAGAGCAAGAACTGCTAGTGCACGGACAGTTTCTGAAACCTTTCTTTTCATGAAAATATCAAGATCATGCACAATGAGAAATAAGTGTTTCTAGTGCATGGACAACTCTTAAATAATTCTTGAAGTACTCTTATTCCATGCACAGTAGTTTAGGGTAATCAAGAGGGATTAGGATCTACCAGTACATGGACAATCATATGAATCTCTCATCAATAAACTTTTCCATGTATAGTAGTATAGGATCATCCAATATATATATATGGTCTACTTCCCCAAGAGATCTGAATTCTTATTATACCCTCAAGGGGTATACATCCCAGATAGAGCCACTATTGGGATAGGAAAATTTAAAAATTTTCCTATACTCCTACCCACCCCATGTCCAACCAAATTAGAAAATCATACGCCCAAAATCATAATAGCAACTGATGAATTCCATAAAATTTTCACCACAAATAATTGTCTCACCCCTCAAACCATGGTATAATAAGGGGTCTCAGTTCATTAATTTCTGCGAGACCTCGGTGTTTTCTTTATACTGATCCATGCTCTATTTGATACAAGCTAGATGTGCATTGGCAAGAGGATTATGGTCGGAGAGAAAGCTTCAAAGATCTCCGATGAAAAGAGTAACACCGATGACCCTTCGTCGGAGAGATAATTCCTAGTCACACCGAGTTAATCAGATGTAAGGACTATCGACACGAGAAAACAATATTAGAGAATACTCCAAACACTCCCCCGACAGTATAGATCACACCGATGAGAGAATTTGGTAAGACTCTTTCTGAACAACCCATGGAATGTGGTGCAAGAGCACCTACCTGACAGCTGGTCTTGATAAGGCAGTTAGTTGTTTTAGGTCTTGTTTATGTTTCCAAGAAGGTCTGTTAAGACCAAATGCATGTAATAAGGTCACGCTGATCATGATAAGATCATGCTGACCAGGCTTTTACTATTTTTAGTTAAGTTTGTTAGAACAGCTGTCATGATGTATGATCGGTTGGATCTCCCAGCCGCCTGGAGAGTTCCCAGCCGCTTGGAGTCGGGTCAGTAGTACTCGTAGGGAAATCTATTTAAGCATGAGATCGGTTGATATTGCATAGACAGATAGATATCATCGATCGAGCTAGGTTGAGAGAGTGAGGCAGAGCGAGAGAAACTGATCATTGTATTTGCATCTTTTGAAATCAAATAAAGTGTTCCTGTTTGTGTTCATCCTCTGTTGTATTCCATTGCCTGATCGATTTGCTGGTTTGGTGGCTGTATGGATTTGCTGATCCATTCCACCGGTTGATCCATCTGATCGGTGGAATGGCGATGTACAGTAGGTTAGGTTGTAGTTTGTTTGTTCGCATGCAGGTGTGCAGGTTCGCCGTCAAGAGGTGTTGAAGACCCTAGCATGGGCATGTGCTAGGTCGAGTTGATAAGTTCGAGTTGGAAAATCACCCTGAGAGTGGATCGGGTCGTCCCTGGAGGATCGGCGAAGTGATATTTCGATTAGGTTGAAAAGTTGTTAAAACGGCATCATCAGGATATTTCTGTAAATATCCTGCAGTCAGTTCGGATATCGTCATCCGGATAAGTGGAGGAGAGCATGATGCTTTCGATTGCATGAAGTGCAAGTGCGTCGGGGTGATCATCATCAGGAGGGCCGAGGAGGAGCGTATCGGCATCAGGTTGAAGATCGGGTTGATCAAGTTGATCGCGGGCCGAAAAAAACTAAGTTTGGCCAACAGCAGGATATGACGTCATCATCATCATGATATACGTCATCAGGACATCAGGTGACGCAAGCATCGAGTGAAAGGTGCGAGAAGTTAAGGTTTTGTCATCATCAGGATAAATGGAAGGAACTGGATGTTCTTTATCCTGTTGAATATCATGATGTTGAATATCATGATGCTGAAGGAAGAGAAGACGGAAGTTGTCGCTGAAGTGAACAGTGGACGTCAGGAGGATGTTCGCGCTGGTCGAACATGATGATGCTACCGAACATGATGATGCTGTTGATAATCGAGTAAGGTGATGCTGCTGACAGGCGAAAGTGCGAAGGCTTGTCTGCAGGAGGATATCGGTCGGCAGGTGAAATATGATGATGATGCTGACAGTGAAGTCAAATATGATGATGATGAGGATAAATATGATGATGATGATGGGCTGCAGACGTCCATGCTGTATTGTAAGGTTATAGTGTGGATGCCTCTGCATCAGAATGGGTGGAGCTAATGACTCATCGGGAAGAAATACACATTGGGGCAAGAAATTAAAGTGTCTCCAACCTTATGATGTCTCAATGGCCAAAGGGTATTGTTTCGGCCTAAGTCACACCAATGTATATGGAGGATATAAATCATCGGCAAAAGGGAAGAAGTCGGAATAAAGTTTACAAGTCCTACCGAATCGATAGTCACGACGACAAAGGATTTCGGTGACATATTATGATGATCATTCCGATGAAGGATAGAAAGAAAGGTATCGGGGAAACAACCATGATCGGATAGTTTGAATCAAGTCATCCCGATATCATGTGTTGTTTCGATGATGGTAGTGGCCACACTCATCGATAAGACTCTTTCTGACAGATTATAAAGACAAGAAGTATCAGTATTAATTACCTGGGTCTTGCCAATTCCACTAACTTGCCCTGTAAAGAGAAGCTGACAAGCTTGTCGACAAGACTCATGCTGATATTCATATCAGAGATTTAAGAAAGAGGAGTACGATGATGTTCTCATAATGATAATGAAAGTCAGGTTGACAACAGCTATGCTCATCTCTATATTAGGTAGACCTTGAAATGTCTTGCCGATACAGACATATATGTGTTTTTACAAAGAGTGGCATCGAGGAGAAGAAATGAAAAGTCAATGTGATTGAGACATCTGTAAATATTCGCACCATAAGAAGTTATTAGATCGCCATAACATTACAAATGTCCCACTGAGGAAGGAGGTTATGACGATGTGACATCTCACAATGATTATGAAATTAATGCACTGGAATTATTAATTGCAGACTGAGAAGAAATCCCTTGAAGAGTTATTCGAAATCATTGCAATTTGGTTTAGAAGAATTGTCTGAGAGGAGCACACAAGTGGAAACATGGAGGAGAGAACAAAGGAGTTCAATCATCATCTCAGATAACAGGTACTTATATAAAAAACCTTTGTGTGGTAGAGTGCAATTTTTATTTGCTATCCATAATTATAATGGAGACTCCAGTAAAAGGCAAGGGTAGAAAACAACAAGGTGAAAGTAGCAAAACTAAGAAATAGAAAATTGACAAAAGCCCTGACGAAAAATTGAAAGAAAGGAAACTAAATCATGATTTAATTGACCAATTGCCTGACTCTACCCCTAAAGCCCGAAGGTCTGCACAACTCAGGGTAGATGTAAAGAAATTAGAGGACAAATGCAAATATCTGGGCAATATATGGACACCAATCAGAGGATATAAGTTGTTCAAATTTCATTATGATAGAAGATTTAGGAATGTCCCAATTTCTAATCCCTGGCATTTGAATTTAGGCAAATTGGTCATCCCTGATGTGTTTGTGAATGTGAAACTCCTGAAACTCTTGGCTAAACATTACAATCCCAGCCTCAAAGCCATATGCAATCCACAAGGAGAACCTGTTATCCACTTATCCAAAAATGCCATTTGTGAAGTGTTTGATTTAGATGATTTGTGTACTCTTCCAATAGTGTATGAAGATTTGGACAAAGAATATTGGAGGATGGATACCACGTACAATGGATGGAGATTGCTTCTCCACAGGCCTAGGGCAGAGGGAAAAATAGTGCCTTTTGATGATAATGATGGACCTCCATTCCATGTGTCTTTGTTTGAACCATATATGCAATACACGTATTATTCCATTGGCCAAGTCCTAGGGTCAGAGGTTCCTGATTTTATGTCAATTCCATTAATGGTGATAGCAACAGATATTCAGTGTCATAATGCTAGGCAGTTTGACTATGCTGCTTATGTCTGCAGAATGATTAATTTCAGTTTAATTGCAATTAAGAACAATGCCCCAATAGTCTCTTTTGAGCATTATTTGCTCCTCATGCATATGGTGTTATATTATGGCCAAGAAATTAGAATATGGCCAAGTGAACTTATAATTGCTCAACTAGATAAAAGGGGACAAAAGTCGCCTGTGCAAATGTGGACAAGGATATGGGACAGTAGGTTTGCCCATTCTAGTTATGTTCATTTTGAAGAATACTATGTAAAGGTGTTGTTTAGATATTTCAATCATCCTTGTGAATATTAACTATCAAATGAAATAAAGAGGTTTCTCAGACCAAAGGATTTTGGTGGTCCCCCAACTGTCACCCACAACTGGGGGGATTGGTATTGTTTTGAGGATTCCACCATGGAAAGAATTTATGGTTTTGAAGATACCCCATTCATATTGCCCAAGACAATTCCTGATAGGATTGCCTACTTAGAGATAGTCAGGCAAATGAACTGCTCTAATGTGATGAATTTGAGTGCCTTTGACAAAGAATCCTTTATGCCTAGTACTCTGTGCTTCAGGGATTTTACTGTGGTGTCCAAAGAGGGTTATGGTCTCATCAGAGACAAATTAATGCATTACAACATGAGATGTGCAGAGGCAAGAAAGGGATTTGATCATGAGGGTTTTATTGATTTTGCTAGAAGAAAACAAAACCTCAGCGGATATACACATGTCCCATATCCAAATGATGACATCATTAGGAACATGGAAGAAGTTGAAGTTGAATTAGTGATTGAGAAGTATAATAGAGAATTATATGATAAGAGGAAACAGCTTGTAGAGATAGAGTTGTTGTCTTTTGGTGATGAAAAATCTACAGAAGAAGAAGAGCCACATGAACAGGCGACCAAAATATCCAAATGAAAAATGGAATGTTATCAATCTCCTAATATAGAGCATGATGAAGAGGGGCCTAGTGATGAGGATCCCAGACAGTTAGCATATGATTCTTTTATTGCAGATGGTCAATTTATTCATTCTCAATAATTTAAATCATTTTTATACAAATGCAAGGGAATCTGTTGAAGATGTCATAGCTAACAATGAAAAACAATTGATTGATATGTTAAAAACAATAGTGGACAATGAATTGAAATCTATGACTCCTAACAGAGGAAGACAATTGCTTAGAGAAGCAAGTGTTATGATATTTCCTAGACTTGATATAAATTCTGCCTTGGTGTTTGATAGTTTTTTGCACAATATTGATGACAAGTATAAGCTCACTCCTGACGGTGTCACAGAGGTATACACGGGTACTAAATATAACAATAATGAGAACTCACTCATGATATGGGCCTTGTACCCTCCTCATAGGAAAACAACCATTATAGATACTGAAAAAACTTTTGGGCATGTTATGACTTTGAAGGTAGGGGAAACTAATCCTTTGATTACTGCAAACATTGGCATAAATGTTGCAAAGTTAAATAAAGTAGAGGCTCAGATGTTGATCAAGGAACGGGATGCATATAAACTAAGTTGTGAAAGATTAACTAAGGAAAATGATTTCTTAAAAGATATTGTCAAGAATGCCTTCGAAGGGTCAGTTAAAAGGTTAACCCAAGGAGAGAGTTCACAGAGTGCCCAGTCACCATCTATTAATTAGATAGCTCAGGTTCAGATTGACACACTTGCAATAGTGTTAGAAAACAGGTACATTAATATGATGCATTGGATGAGCAAATTTTGGGATGTCTATTCTAAAAACCATAAGGTGATCCATGAGCATGAAAGGTTAAACAACAGGCTTCGAGAAAAACTCCATGAGATATAGAGTAGGGATGCTCCTGACACTACAAGTACTTCTAGTGCAAATGACTTAATTGAACAACATCAAAAATATTATGACCATCTTAAAAACGATGCCAAGGAGTACATCGAGGCTTCAAAAGTAGGTGTACCCATGTTGTTCAGAAATGACAAGGAGTTGAAGAGAAAAGATGAATGGAGTAAAGAGTGCTAGGTGATATTACATGAAGCTTTAGAGGCTCTCAAAGATAAAGACTCTGCATCTGGGGAAGCCTGCAAGCATCTAGAGAAGATGGTGACAATGGACGTGATCACAAGGAATGCTATTGAGTTTACTGATACACATTGCAACCAAGAATACCTGGATCACATCACTCAGATATACTTGTGGCTCAGTAGGGCTTAGGATCATTTTCTTTGTTTATTGTTGTGTTAATCATGTTAATTCCCTAAAGACATTTTGAAGAGTTATGTCTCTTCATAGATATTGCTATATAAGTTAGACATATGGTGATCAATTATCATTAGCAGTAGGAGATAATATGAGAAGTTCATAATATTTTAAAAGACCATGTTGCAAATATTATATTAAAGAAGCTAATAGAAGATCTCTGATTCTGTGGTTTTATACTGGCATTCAATTGTTTGTTGAAACTATTCAATTATTTGGTTGTCTCCAGTTCTGTATTTCCTTGTTATTCAAATTGATATATCAAGTATATATTTAATTTGTCAATGCACATTTGTTGTATTTGTGTGATTTGATTAATTGGTTTCCCTAAAAGGAATTGAAATCCTTCTGGTCAGTCACAGTAATCTGGAAGTGTTGATTCAGATCATTAAGAACCATATAATTAGGATTGTCATTCTGTCTCCAAGTTGATATTATCGTTATTCTTATATATTTCATTCAATTGGTTCCTTCAAGAAAGGGTTAAATTTCCTTTTGGTGAGTAACAAGAAACCTTATTGTGTCAGTTGGATATTAAGAAGAGTTTGTCAATCATTTCCCTGCACGTTTATACAAGTTGTAAACTAAAGTATTGTGCCAAACAGTTAGATTTATCACCCAATATAAGCCACTGGTCTCATATTTTCATTTGACTCTGTTTACCCAACAAGGCACTGGTCTTATCTTGATTCATCATTTAGTTTTATCCAAAATCCATTCATTAGTTGAGCATAGTTGTAAAATTTACCTTTATATTGCTTATACAATTTATACCAATCATCTTTTAGATATTAGATATAGAATTAGTTAGCAAGCTTTCATTTATTCCACACCATTTGCCACTGTGGGTAGATCCATTAACTTAGTCAAAGTACTTACACTCATCTAATCTGCTTCAACCTTCAAGGTTCACCCGCCTAGGTATAGCAATGCCTACAGTGCAGGGAGTCATCAACCCTATAGGTTAAACTTCGTTGCGTTAGTTCAAAAACGTTGCTAATCTGATCATAGAGTTTGGCATCCTCTTAGGATTTGCAACCTGCATTTTTGAGACCTAACAGTAGGGAAGGTTGTTAGATCTAGGGCACACAACTGAGAGGGGGGGTGAATCAGTTGTGCAAAAATTTGCTTCTATTTTGAACACTTGATTCTTCTTTGTTAGTTAATAGCATATCAGTTAATCATTCATGAAAGCATAATGCATAAACACAAGAGCAGATAATCATCAACACATTGGACACCAAGATTTTGACGTGGAAAACCCGGTTAAGGGAAAAGCCATGGGGTGATTAACCCAAGGATTATTCTCTGTTAGAAGAATAAGAAAAAGGAATGGCACATGCCAATTAGGGCTCACTGCCCGAGCACACTGCTCACAAAGAGGCACATTGCCTACAAGAGACACACTGTCTACAAAGTGATAAGAATCACAAACTTGAACTGGAGATTGACATCTTTACCATGTCTGGATCAGTTCCATTTAAGCCCAAGATGCTTCTGCTCTGCCCTTCGCTCTTTCTCTATACCACTCTCATCCGCTGCTCAACATACTTTGAAATGAACTTACAAACCTTTATTTATACAAGACATCGACTTAGGAACAATCATTCTAAGTCAGAAATCAACCATAAGGACATCTGCAAGATGATTAATACATCCGGTCGGCCACCACAAGAACATTCGCAAGATGAACAACTCATCCAGTCGGCTAGTCTGAGCAAGAACTTCATCCGAAAGAATATCTTCAATTCCGGGCTTTACCACCAATGTGGACTGACAACATAACCTCAACATGATCCAAGAACCTTCACAAGCTTGCCTGATTAACCAAGTACATCCGCAGTTCCTCTACTCACTGGAATCTCTTCTCCTCTTCATCTGAAACTTCAAGAACACAGTCTGTCGCCACTGTCATATTGAAAAAGGTTCTTCCAGACCTCTAAACTTTGTACAAACTGAGATGACACATCACAAGGACATCCCAAACACTCCTTACAATCTGCAGAGTCTGATAATGCACCTCCGGATCTCACCGGACCTTTTTGTGACACTCTGTCACTCCGGAGCATCTCCCGGAACCGGTTCTACTTGATCGATCACAACTTCTTCACATCTTCATGCGGACCTCTGAAATCTTAACTTGATCATCTCAAGACTCATATCTACAAACCCTTTAATCCACATCCTCTAAATCTCAACCTATTGAGTACTTTTGCCTTCTTCTTATCACTGTTCTTCACTGTTCCTGATTGAGACTAACTTTCTCAATATCCTCAGCACACAGCTCATCCAATCCTTCTTGTCAATGCAATATGAGTATGTTGACATCAATGACAACACTGGTTAACCTCATACTTGCAACAAAGGTCTCATTTCGTGTGCCAAGCATCCCAGTCGTTCTGGCCTGTAAGCTACCGACACCTAGCACCTTTTGAGTTTTCCAGTAGCTTGCAGCCCGGAACGATTGAGACACTTGGCGCATTAAACAAGACCTCCCCTAGCATTTAACTACCCACCCGGACATGTTGGCACAGTCAATTTGGCCCCATGATAAGCAGAACAAAAAAATGTGGCACTTGACAACCTTTCCACTGCATGGAACTGAAGCATTTTGCAAGAATGCATTTGATTCTGGTATGGTCAAACGGATAGGAGTTGAATGAAACTGAGAGAGATTATTGTAGACGGACCCCATATGCACCTGTAGGTCCAAACGAAATGTTCCCAACTGCCACAAATTCTGAGAACTGCTCCATCAAAGTTTGGCAATTTTTTTTGTCTTAGGGATCTTAAGGGACTTTGTTGGTAGCCTATTGCCCAGAAGGACTGGGATGCTTGGCGTATGAAATGAGACCTCCCCTAGCATTTACCCACCCACCCCGATGCATTGGCGTAGTCCGTTTGGCACCATGAGCTATGGAATGCAAAATGTCACTCCTAGCACCTTTCAACTGCATCAAATTGAAGCCTTCTTGATTGTGTACGATGGTAGGGTTTGGACAGATGGAAATTTGTTGTTGAAATTCACAACATATTGATGGTATTGTGGCCATGATCTGCTCATATGACATGACAAGATCTATTCCATAACCTTGTTGTCCCATAACCTTTATTATTATGATTAGAATCATGGAAACAAACCCTACAAGAAATAAAGCAATGATTAGATCTCAATATGATCATGAGATACCCAAACATCTTTATTAGTCTAAATCATAAAATCTCTTCAAATAAAGATTGATCTGAGGGTTTGGTGAGTTGCCATTGGCACCCAAACCCTAGGTCTTCATTAGAAATCCTTGAATGCTAATTATTGCCATTATGCTTCTTTCTTATTAATTCTTACTAATTAGGGTAATCATATAGAAATATATAGTATCTCATACATATTCTTACAAAATGCATATGGGAATTTTATCAAATGTTGTAGTTGCATTGAATGATTCCTCAAAAAAATGTGGTCTATTGGAATTTTGAAAAATGTTGTAGTTGCAACTGCCCTAGAAGACATGTATGCAAAATATGGAAGCATAGACATGGTGAGTGAACTATTTGACATGATTTTACCCCCTATCCACCTATGCACAAAAGATGATTGCAAACCCTTGTGTAGTTGGCCCTATAATCCTTGTTGTACGAATGACATAACAAACCTCTACTCCCCCTTTAAAGTTTTTCTTGTCTTTCTCTATGGTATCATAAATTGCAAAAATGGTTCTTGTTGCTCATTGCTCACAACAAACAAACAAAAAGTAGGCTCTAACACATCAAATCTTCCTTGTTTCTATTGTCTACAATCTGATACATCCAAATATCAGACTTCTTTAGTCATTGGGTGATGATATAAATGACATCACCGACCTTTGAAGGTCTTGGTAACCCCTAAATGCATGGGCAGACTTAAAGGTAGCAATATTCAATGGGACAGTCTATGTTTCATGTGCAAACAATGAATCAAACCTCAATCCATGAAAGAAGCATCAGGCCAATGGTTGTTCCAGGGTGTCAACATCAATCTCAGACCTGTCATAACCTTCACCAAACTCTAAGCAATGTTACAATGTCAAACTCTGGCAAGCAACCTCAACACAAGGTCAATCTGCCTACAACCACAACAACAAACAAGGACTGTCATTCAAATTCTCTTCACTCATACATTGTTCAAGACAACCTCCTCCCTATCTGTACACCAAAATAGAATTTTTGGAACAACGTATGGACAACCATCAAAGCATAAAGAATATAGGAAATTTGTCACATGTTGTAATTGCAGTTGCCCTTGTAGACATGTATGCAAAGAGTGGAAGCATAGACACGGCACGTGAATTGTTTGGCATGATGCCCCAAAGAAATGTCACATCATGAAGGTGCATGAACTGTATGGAAAGTGTGGAAGCATAGACAAGGCACATGAACGCTTTGAAATGATGCCTCAAAGAAATGCACAGTCCCATAGAATGCAATGATTGCAAGATATGCACAAAATGGATTATTTGAAAATGATTTATAAACTTTCAAGCAAATGCAATTGGCACGTGTAAAACTAAATTCCTATAACAATAATTGGTTATCATATTAAATATTTAATATAAGCTGTCATATACATAATGTCATGAACATAACATCTAGTTTATATACAAAGCCATATAGGCATATATTCAAAAATATACATTGGTAGTTCATACAAAAGTATGTATACAAAGCCATATAGGCATACAAAAAATGTCCCAAAAACTAGTTTCCAATCAGTGACTCATCCTCTCTCTGTCGTCGAGTAGACCTCTTTGACAGAAGTTCATCCAGCTCCACATGTTACTACAATCAAATAATATATGCACATTAATATAGAAAATGTATGAAATACATAACATCACATATGTAATTGATCACTTACTGCCATCTGATGATGCTTCTCCATCATCTTGTCTCTAGCTTCTTTGTCCGTAGTTGGACGGGTTGGAGTTGTGACCTCCTGTGAGAAGCATCAAGAAGCAAAATTGATTAAACATAAATATCATTGCATGAAGGATATGGGAATCTGTCAGATGTTGTAGTTGTAACTGCCTTAAGAGACATGAATGCAAAGTGAGGAAGCATAGGTAGAAATTAGTATGTAGAAAAAGCTAGAAAGCAAAATATTAAGAAATTCAAATTAACACTAAAAATCATACCTCAGGTATAGTCAAAATAACCTATGATGCCATGCAAAAAAACTACTATGCCATGCAAAATAACCTCATTCACAATCCTGTATAGTCAAAAACATGCATTATAGTTAAAGAAACAAGATTTTTAATTTAAAACATAGAAAAGTTTGGCAATTGGCGGGTGTAAAGAAAATTGTGGAAACATAGAAAAGTGTGCAATTTGATTTCATTTGTCATACCTACTTGCTTGAACATGGTCAAGGTGTCATTGGAACCATTTATCCAAAACACAAGGAAAGTAGAGATTTCCATATACTATATGAAATATACCATATGAGATTGCATGAAGCATACAAGAAATCTGTTAGATGTTGTAGTCAAATTAACACTAAAAATCATACCTGAGGTATAGTCAAAGCAACCTATGATGCCATGCAAAAAAATCTACTATGCCATACAAAATAACCTCATTCGCAATCTTGTATAGTCAAAAACATGCATTATAGTTAAAGAAACAAGATTTTTAATTTAAAACATAGAAAAGTTTAGCAATTGGTGGGTGTAAAGCAAAGTGTGGAAACATAGAAAAGTGTGCAATTTGATTTCATTTGTCATACCTACTTGCTTGAACATGCTCAAGGTGTCATTGGAACCATTTATCGAAAACCCAAGGAAAGTAGAGATTGCCATATACTATATGAAATATACCATATGAGATTGCATGAAGCATATGGGAAATCTATTAGATGTTGTAGTCAACACTAAAAATTGTACCTTGGGTATAGTCAAAATAACCTATGATGCCATGCAAAAAAATCTACAATGCCATGCAAAATAACCTCATTCGCAATCTTGTATAGTCAAAAACATGCATTATAATTAAAGAAACAAGATTTTTAATAAAACAATTCTAAAAATAGATAAAACAAGAACAAGTTAAGATAAAAAAATGTCATACATTTCCATCTTGAAGTTTAAATGCTAGTCAAGTGTACCTGAGGGGTCATCTCTTAGCTTTAGAGTATCCAATATTGCTTCATGTGATCAACATTACTAATTTTCCATAGTTGTTTTGATTTTGGTTTTCCATGTTGCTTTAGTAACTTGACATTTGTTGCTACAGCTAGGTGCGAATACATCAATATGGTTTTATGCTTCTCAAAGTCTTCAAAGGTAGGGATTCCATTCTTTCTAATCATATATGTTCGTAACCAAGTCCCAACAATAACAACTGATCCTATAGGATATGTGAACCCATCATCATCTGTCATAGGTTGTGTTAGCTTTTGTTTTCCCTGTACACATCGTGCCAACCAATAGTCTGACCTCTCTTCATTTCCATGTGGTACAACAACTACATAAACATGACCTGGATATATAAGGTCTGAAAGATGTTCATAGTCAAATGAGATCTCCATCTCATTGAGGAATATGATTGACCTTGAGATAAAGGGGTTAAATATTGTGGAATCCATGCATCTACCCACTCACTTGACTTGCAATTATCCCAATCACATTTAATACAACTCTAACAAAAACAAGCTAATTCTTGTGTCCAAATAGTCCATGCACTTGCATTTGAGCTTTGAAATGAATGCATCTTTGACGATTCACTGATTCTTTGACAATCCCATTTCTCTTTCTCTATCCCGTCATCAACCAACCAAAAGAACCTGCGCACTTCTGAATCAAGAGCCACTCCTTGTGACAATGCATAGTTACGCCACTTAACAATAGAATCTACATCACTAAATGTAGCACCACCTCTAATCTTTAGTTGTTCTTTTAAAAGAGCTCTCTTCATGCATGCACTCACTCCATCATGTTCACCTTTTCCATGCCCAGCTTCAAAAAAATTCCAAATATGAGGTATACATGTCTCTACAAGCTTTCTGTACAACCAATAGAATATACAAGCATTCTTGAATTGACCACTACAATTATTTGACCAAATGAGATGTTGATCCATTCTAATATCTTTTTCTTGCAAGAACCCATAAAATTGTTCAAAACAATATTGCACATACTCTGATGAATGAGGTCAATCATTACTCATGTAAAAATGGTATTATCTGACAATCTTCTTGTTCTCTTCTGTACTATCAGGGCATGTTTGTATGTGATGTGAACAAAAATAGCAATCTAAATAGAATTGTAGTATTGGGATTGAACTTCATTTTGGGGTTGCAATGTGTGGTTTTCTGCAAAATCAACTACAGAGACAATAGTTCCAATCAGAAAAAAGTCTTTACACATCCTGAACTATTGATCTAACCATTGAGACCTATGGCTATGTTTGACATACTTGTAGAAAATATTTTTCTTAAAATTATCAATAAAATCAGCAATACTTACCTCTCTTACAATCAACTCACATCTAGAATCTTCACCTCCACTTTTTAAATTGTATTTCACTATCTCATATCTCTTTTTCTCAACCATTCTCTTTCCAAAATCATGCTCATTGCCCTCATGAAAACATGATACAAACTTTGATAACCCACCACATTGTAAACACTTTTCATTTAAACAATCATTCTTATAGAAAATGCAATCATCATCTCTAATACATAGAAATAAATCCAATAAGTCCCTAGATGATTTTGGTAGTTTAATTACACCATACTCCTGTAACATTTCATTAGTGTGCAAAGTAGAACGAATATTACGTAATAATTCATGGTACATAGAAAACTCTACATGGTATTTGCAATGACATGTATTACGAACTTTAAGAGGAACACAATAAAATGACTTAAGAGATTCAAATGATCTTTGTGAGATTGTCGTACCTAGATGTGTTTCACAATATTGTTTGTACAATGTTGTTTGGCTACATTCCAAGTAATGTTTAGGATTTGGTGTGTGGTCTTTATCACCAATTCTTAACTTTAAAACATCTTTTGCATTCGGTGATACCCTAGAGTTAGTGTGCCAAAATCATTCAATTTCTTCCTTTGTGCTATTTATTAGCTTCTTGTCAACTTGTGGAAGCCTACCACTAAAATCCCAAGTATCATTTCCAAGAGGGATATCTAGCCTTGATCTTAATGCTAGTGCTTTTGACAATGTTTTACAATTCAATCTTAAGTCAACACAAGTTTGCCTCATTAATCAAACATTTCTTAATTGTTTGCTTACTATTGAGGTTGTTATTACTCTATGAGAAGCTCTTTTATCTTTCTCCTTGCTAGTCTTTCCAATAGAATTAAGTGCATTGAAAAGGATTCTAACAATAATTTTATTCCGATCGAACACTTTGTTTAACCGAATCTTTAATTTCTTTAGTAAAGGTCTCATTTTGTACATCTTTAGTAATTTCTCAAAAAGTTGGCATTGTTCGGTTAATGTTTTATTCTCAAAGTATTCATTGAAGAGTTTTGAAGCCCACAACCGAACCGTTCGTGATGGTCTTTTGCCTTCAAGTTTTTCCATTATGTTCTCATCAATTTCAAGTACCCATTTTGGAGTTCTTGGGAGTTTTCCAATTTCATCACACTTATTCTCATCTTGACAAATGTCCTCTCTTCTTATGAAATTTGGCGATACATTGATTTTCATTGTTTCATCCATGTTATCAACCTCATCAATTTTATCAACAAATTGGTTATGGAGTGCAAATTCAATATCATGAGGTTCATATCCACTTTATTCAAGCGCATGTCTTTTTTTTCCTTCTTCTTTGTCCATGGTATTTCTCTTATCAATAGGTGTTTCATAACATTTTGCAACATTTTCATTTGCAATATCATGGTGAATTTCATTCTTATCTAACATTTCATTATAATCAAAATTAACATCTTCAATTTGCATGTCATTGGATGGTAAAGAAGAAGCTTCACCTTGATGAGCATCCACCAAACCCGCTCTTCCAACCCTCTTCCTTGTCCTACCCTTTTCCCTAGGTGCTTCAATTTCCTCCAATATAACTTTCCTCCTCCTTTTTGCTTTATGACAACTGTTGCTCCCCATTAGGGGAACAAAATGATGGTGTTAGGTTGTCATTGATGTCAAAAGTGTTCAGGGGCATGAGACATCATCTTGCAGATATAGAGAATGGTTTTATACTTCACAGGTTTGATCTTGCATCATCAGGAGATGTGTTCTTCACAATGTCATATCAGTGAACATGACATATCAATCAGTTGGAGAGATGTGTTCTTCACAATGTCATATCAGTGAACATGACATATTCTTGGTAGGCATGGTCTTCATTATTCATCAGGTTCTTGACAAGGTTGATGATATCAATTGTTGGTATTCAAAGGTTTGCAATGTGTTGGTTCTTGACAAGGTTGATGATATCAGTTGTTGGTATTCAATTGATCACATGAATACACTTGATGTGTGATGTTGAGATCAGGATATATGCTTTCCATGTGGTAGTTGAAGATTAGGATGTATGCCGTTCATATGGTATCCAAAGGTGTGCATGTGATTTGTCTATTGTCTTCGTATTTGTTGATCATGTATAAGATGCTTTACAGGAGATGGTATATGTTCTCACAAGAGATGTTGTATGAGCTTAGACTGCAGTGAGTTGTGATATCTGATCTTGGTCTGCCAAGAGGATTGGATAGGTTCATACATGTCATATCATTTGTGATGCTTTGGTTAGACCAAATCATTTGCTTTCATATTCTTCAGGGTGTCACAGTTATGGTTCATGAAGATGCTTATCTCAGTGTTGAAGTGTGTTAGTATGATTCAGATGAGATGCTTTAAAATGGAGGTGGAAAGTGTATCTAACAAGTACTTGGTCTCTTCATGTTAAGGCACAAGTGATTGGATTATGAATGTATTCCATTAGTATTTTGAGTTGTTCCTTTCATGTCATAAATCTTCATGTTGTCTGGATCTCAGTGGTATGATATTCTACATCAGAGGAATATCATTTCATAGGTATTATTTTATATGGGTCTTGATGGATCACGTGTATGTGATCAAAGGTATTGAATCAATTTTTATAACACTTAAATCTTATAACATAGGCCCTCTCTGCTCGTCATTCTAATAATGACCTTTTTGTTTTATTTTACTGTTGACCTATTAATACAGGTCAGTCACTTATACATGACCTGCTAGAGGGTTTCTTACCCATGGCGGTGACTGGCCCTTCTACCACGGAGACTTAAAGCTTCGGTCTTCAAATGATACATCGGGTGGCAAAGTTTAAATCTAAGGTTGAATTTAAACATACAAAGGCCGCACAAACTTGATCCAATGGCTATAATTTAAACCTTGGAGCCCGACCCTCACATTGATGTTTGACGTTCCCATGACCGTTTTTCTTTGTCTGCAGTGAATTATGATTTTAGAATGTTTCTTTCAAGATGGAGTTTAAACCCGAATACAAAGGATTTTTGTGGAGATGTTATTAGAGGATTTCCTTTTTGGAGTTTAGTTATTTTTGAAGAGTTTCTTTTCTTCGGGGTTTTTGAAGTTGTAAAAAGATTTTTTTATAAGGAGATTTTTATTATTTTTTTTCTAAATGAGAAAAATCTTTATGAAGAGATTTTTGAGGATATTGGAAGTAAAGAGATAAATATCAAAGTTTCTTGAGGAGATTTTTTTTTAAGAAAAATTGGTGAATTTTTTATTCTTGAAGGGATATGAAAGGTCATTGGTTTTTCAGATTGAAAGAAATTTGATGCAGAGACGGAAGATGAAGTTGCTCAGATACTTTACAGGGCATTGAAAGAGAAGATCAAGAGATTTCTTTTGAGAAGAGGATCTGGAGATATTTTGTGTGAGAAATTTATTAAAGAGAAGGTGAAAAGTTTTATTTCAAGAGATTAATTTTATTTTTACATCTGAAGATGAAATTGTCCTTGCAGATAAAGATAATGTTTGAAAGAGATTTTATTCTCTTTGAATGCAAATTTTTTATTGCAGAGAAGTTTGATTTATTCTTTGTAGATTGACAATTTGGTGATAAGTTAATTTTACAGATTGAATTTGAAGGGGTTATTGAAGAATTGAAAATGCACAGAGAAATATGAAAAGATTTTTTTTCAGAGGAAAGGAATATGAAAAGATATTCAGAATTTGTATATAATGTTTTAACAAGTACATTGACGGTGTGTGTATGAGAGATGTTGTGCAGATCTATGATGAACTGACAGGGATCAAATACAGATACAGAGATTGACAAGGTGATCAGAAAGACAATATGTAATTGCAATGATAATCAGGTGCATTGATTGTGTGACTTGGAGGACAGAGAATGAAATATACAGAGAATGCAGTATTGTTGAGTGTATCTGAATGTAGGATTGGTTTTGAACAGAATGGACATTTGACAGACACATGAGAGAAGCAATGTTTTGTATTGAAACAGAGAAATCCTCTGAATTCTTGTTTTCAGTTTGTTCTGTATTAGGGGTTGGTGCTCCTTGAAGCTGGTGCTTCTAAACAGTAAGCCAGTGAGGCTTTGTAAGATGTTTTCAAAGTTAAGCCAGTGAGGCACTTCATGAGTGGTTTTTCTACCTAGAGAGGGTTTTCCACTCCAGTAATTCTTGTGTTGCTTCTATGTGTGTTCTTGCTTCTATGTTAAGATTTATCTCTATGTGGTACTGCTCATAATTTTCACTATCAAACTTATACAAAGTTTATTGATGACTTTCTCTTTCTGAGTCTTGTAAATCAAAAGTTATAATAAGTTGCAAAAATCTACTCAACACTGATTCACCCCCCCTCTCTCAGTGTTGTCCGAATTCCTACAATTGGTATCAGAGCCAGTTTCCCTTTTGCAGCTTAATCAGCTTGGGTAGGTCCTGTGTGTGGAGTTCAATGGGTAAGTGCAGGAGAAATAAGAACATGAGAAATGCTAAGATTCATTCTGATCAAAAGACATCATCCATATCAAATCCAAAGTCAGTTAATAATGATGTTCTTCATGTTGATCCTGATATTGTATTAGAAGAAAAAATTTCAGGAGTTCCTCAGTTTAATGGTTCAAATTTTTCAGTTTGGTATGTTAGAATGCAAGTGTTTTTATCCTCTTTAGGATATGATGTTTTAATGTCTATTGAGAATGGATATTCTAACTCTGCAAATAACAAAGAAGTCCTTGAATGTAATCGGATTGCAAAGAAGGCCATATTGTCTACTCTACCTAATGATATTACTTGTAAAGTTATGGATTGTGTTACAGCTCAGGACATGTGGAGGAGATTGATAAAAATTTATCAAGGTAGTACACCTGAAGAAGAAAACAACTCATTATCTGAGAAGAGTGACAATGATGAAAATCTTTCACATGAAGGAGATGAGACTCAATCAGATTCTGAAGAAGATCAGATTATTAGTGATGAAGAACAAGAATGTGAAATTGATATGGAAGGAGAGCTTATATATGCTTTGAGTGAGCTCAAGAAGTATAAGAGAGAGAATTAGAAACTAAATTTGTTGCTGCAACAAGAAAGAGAATCTAAAGATAATGTACATTCAAAACTTGAAATTGTATCTACAGATCTTGAAGAGGCCAAATGTCAAATTATAAGTTTAAAAACATACATTGATGACTCAGATAAACTAGTTGCTAGATTAAAGATAGAAATTGAAGAAGCTAAGAGGATAGCTGATGTCTCAATTTCTAACCTTGAAGTTTCAAGGATTGAGAATCTAAAACTGGAAGGTGAAATTATCAATCTAAGAAAAGAGTATGATGGTCTTAAGAAGTATAAGGAATTTGAAGAAAGCACAAGCAAGCTACAAGAGATGCTTGGTAAACAAAAACTATATGGAGACACTACTGGACTTGGTTTTGAAGAAGGAGAATGTTCAAAAGCAAGAGAGACTTCTAGAAGGAAAATTGATTCAAGTCATCATGTTGTTGCCAGAGAAAGTAAAAGGAAGAATGAAACAGAATAGAAAACCAGAGATGAATTTGTGCACAATCAAAGAAGAAATTTCAGAAAACCTACATCTATAAGACAAGCTTACATGTACAGGTATAACTATTCATTTAATGGTTACTGTTATACTTGTAATCATTTTGGGCATAAACCAGTTGATTGCAAAAGGAATACTAACCTTGTATGTTACAAATGCAATAATGTTGGACACATACAAAGAAATTGCAAAGTGCATAGAAGGTATAATCCTGCAGAGAAGCTTAACATCAGTGCTCAAAGGTATTATCGGTCAATTGATTTTGATTACAACATAATTTGTTATAATTGCAACTCTCTTGGTCATAAAGCACACAGTTGCAGGAGAGCATCACCTAATTTGAAAGGTTGGGAAAAGAAAAAGGTTGAAAAAGTTTGGAGAAAGAAAGCACCTGTGAAGATTTGGAAGCAGAAAGAAAGTAAAGAGAAGTCAGAAGCTAAGCTTGTGCATCTTGCACAAGTCATCACATCTATTGCATGACATAGCATGAAGTAAGGGGGAGGTATCAAATGTTCTATCAGTTAACCCCGAGAATTTTTCAGGAAGAAGATCATTTGATATGATGATCTTGTCTGTTTATCATTCTTACCATGCTTTGAAATTATTGATGATGATGTTGCTAACAATGCTGATTTTCAGTGTATAACAGTGATACAGGTGTTCATTGGTTTATTATGCTTTCAAGATATTGAAAAGGTATTTCAGGAGTTCTAATGCACAAATTTGATCCTGACTACAAAGGATGAATTGTCATTGCAATTCAAAGTGTTGTTGCAATAAAATCTTGATTTACTGATAAAATCAAGAAATAGGAGTTCTTGTTGATTGCAGTAGGTTTCAGATATGATCAAATTTGACAAAAGATGTGTAGGAACAGCAAGATTGTCTTCATTCCTTTCATGTCAAGAAGGATGATCTTAATTCTTGGTTGCAAAATGAATGTTCATTGGTATAATAATTAATATAATTTAGAAAGGTATGTGAAAATTGTGTGTCTCCAGTTTTGAGTGGTATCAGGTGTCCATGATCAATGACATGTTTAGTGAATGCAAGGACAAAGAGCTTAAGATGCTCCCAAGAAGCTCTTATCAGAAATTAGCATGTGTTGGCTAAGGTGGCTAAAAATGAAAATTCAATTCATAGCAATTATCTCTGCTTTTGATTTGTGCAAAGTGTTGTTACAAGAAGAATTTGTTGATGCAGTTTGTTTGTTGTTGTTTGATTGACAAAGTCAAGTAGCAGGAATTCTTGCAGGATGTAGTTATGTATATATCAGATTTGACAGTGTGTTGTGAAAAGTGTTTTGTGCAGAACAGGAGGGTAGTTCAGATGGTCTTCATTCTTTGTCATGAAAAGGTGTCACAATATGGTTGCAGGATGATAGTTCATATCAGAAAATCAGGATGATAGTTCATATCAGGAAATCAGTTTGATGATTATATCTATTACTTAGTTGAGTTGAGTTATGTTGGTTAGTCTTGTCAGTGTTTACCAATGGTATTTCTGAGTAGTAATTTGTTTGTGATCTTTTATACATGGAAGATCTTGGAGATTTGTTATTTCAGGTCAAAAAGGTTGTTGATTGAAGAAGAACTGTTTGTTTTGAAAGTTTGTGATGTTATCAGGAAGGAATGTGTCAGTCGTCTTCATCTTCATAGTGGTATTGTCATATGGCTTCAAAGATTTTGGGGGAGATAATAGTCTTTGTCATCCGATGTCAAAAAGGGGGAGAAAGAAAAATATGCATCAGGTGGTTTTGCCATCAATGACAAAGGGGGAGATTGATGGTGTTAGGTTGTCATTGATGTCAAAAGTGTTCAGGAGCATGAGACATCATCTTGCAGATATAGAGAATGGTTTTATACTTCACAGGTTTGATCTTGCATCATCAGGAGATGTGTTCTTCACAATGTCATATCAGTGAACATGACATATCAATCAGTTGGAGAGATGTGTTCTTCACAATGTCATATCAGTGAACATGACATATTCTTGGTAGGCATGGTCTTCATTATTCATCAGGTTCTTGACAAGGTTGATGATATCAATTGTTGGTATTCAAAGGTTTGCAATGTGTTGGTTCTTGACAAGGTTGATGATATCAGTTGTTGGTATTCAATTGATCACATGAATACACTTGATGTGTGATGTTGAGATCAGGATATATGCTTTTCATGTGGTAGTTGAAGATTAGGATGTATGCCGTTCATATGGTATCCAAAGGTGTGCATGTGATTTGTCTATTGTCTTCGTATTTGTTGATCATGTATAAGATGCTTTACAGGAGATGGTATATGTTCTCACAAGAGATGTTGTATGAGCTTAGACTGCAGTGAGTTGTGATATCTGATCTTGGTCTGCCAAGAGGATTGGATAGGTTCATACATGTCATATCATTTGTGATGCTTTGGTTAGACCAAATCATTTGCTTTCATATTCTTCAGGGTGTCACAGTTATGGTTCATGAAGATGCTTATCTCAGTGTTGAAGTGTGTTAGTATGATTCAGATGAGATGCTTTAAAATGGAGGTGGAAAGTGTATCTAACAAGTACTTGGTCTCTTCATGTTAAGGCACAAGTGATTGGATTATGAATGTATTCCATTAGTATTTTGAGTTGTTCCTTTCATGTCATAAATCTTCATGTTGTCTGGATATCAGTGGTATGATATTCTACATCAGAGGAATATCATTTCATAGGTATTATTTTATATGGGTCTTGATGGATCACGTGTATGTGATCAAAGGTATTGAATCAAGTTTTATAACACTTAAATCTTATAACATAGGCCCTCTCTGCCCGTCATTCTAATAATGACCTTTTTGTTTTATTTTACTGTTGACCTATTAATACAGGTCAGTCACTTATACATGACCTGCTAGAGGGTTTCTTACCCATGGCGGTGACCGGCCCTTCTACCACGGAGACTTAAAGCTTCGGTCTTCAAATGATACATCGGGCGGCAAAGTTTAAATCTAAGGTTGAATTTAAACATACAAAGGCCGCGCAAACTTGATCCAATGGCTATAATTTAAACCTTGGAGCCCGACCCTCACATTGATGTTTGACGTTCCCATGACCGTTTTTCTTTGTCTGCAGTGAATTATGATTTTAGAATGTTTCTTTCAAGATGGAGTTTAAACCCGAATACAAAGGATTTTTGTGGAGATGTTATTAGAGGATTTCCTTTTTGGAGTTTAGTTATTTTTGAAGAGTTTCTTTTCTTCGGGGTTTTTGAAGTTGTAAAAAGATTTTTTTATAAGGAGATTTTTATTATTTTTTTTCTAAATGAGAAAAATCTTTATGAAGAGATTTTTGAGGATATTGGAAGTAAAGAGATAAATATCAAAGTTTCTTGAGGAGATTTTTTTTTAAGAAAAATTGGTGAATTTTTTATTCTTGAAGGGATATGAAAGGTCATTGGTTTTTCAGATTGAAAGAAATTTGATGCAGAGATGGAAGATGAAGTTGCTCAGATACTTTACAGGGCATTGAAAGAGAAGATCAAGAGATTTCTTTTGAGAAGAGGATCTGGAGATATTTTGTGTGAGAAATTTATTAAAGAGAAGGTGAAAAGTTTTATTTCAAGAGATTAATTTTATTTTTACATCTGAAGATGAAATTGTCCTTGCAGATAAAGATAATGTTTGAAAGAGATTTTATTCTCTTTGAATGCAAATTTTTTATTGCAGAGAAGTTTGATTTATTCTTTGTAGATTGACAATTTGGTGATAAGTTAATTTTACAGATTGAATTTGAAGGGGTTATTGAAGAATTGAAAATGCACAGAGAAATATGAAAAGATTTTTTTTCAGAGGAAAGGAATATGAAAAGATATTCAGAATTTGTATATAATGTTTTAACAAGTACATTGACGGTGTGTGTATGAGAGATGTTGTACAGATCTATGATGAACTGACAGGGATCAAATACAGATACAGAGATTGACAAGGTGATCAGAAAGACAATATGTAATTGCAATGATAATCAGGTGCATTGATTGTGTGACTTGGAGGACAGAGAATGAAATATACAGAGAATGCAGTATTGTTGAGTGTATCTGAATGTAGGATTGGTTTTGAACAGAATGGACATTTGACAGACACATGAGAGAAGCAATGTTTTGTATTGAAATAGAGAAATCCTCTGAATTCTTATTTTCAGTTTGTTCTGTATTAGGGGTTGGTGCTCCTTGAAGCTGGTGCTTCTAAACAGTAAGCCAGTGAGGCTTTGTAAGATGTTTTCAAAGTTAAGCCAGTGAGGCACTTCATGAGTGGTTTTTCTACCCAGAGAGGGTTTTCCACTCCAGTAATTCTTGTGTTGCTTCTATGTGTGTTCTTGCTTCTATGTTAAGATTTATCTCTATGTGGTACTACTCATAATTTTCACTATCAAACTTATACAAAGTTTATTGATGACTTTCTCTTTCTAAGTCTTGTAAATCAAAAGTTATAATAAGTTGCAAAAATCTACTCAACACTGATTCACCCCCCCTCTCAGTGTTGTCCAAATTCCTACACAAAAAGATCACCCTTATGATTGTACCAAGCAAATTGTGTCTCCAAAAGTGCATTAAAATGTTTTTTTCGCTGTCACAAGTAGCAATCACGAGTTTTTCGACATCAGATGGTCTGTAGGAGCAGATGTCGGGCCCAACAATATTTCTTTTGTCTTTTTTTTGCATTTACATAACGGATATCCATTTTAGAAACGGATATCCATTTCTTAAGCCAATTCTTTGGGCAACGGTCACCCAACAACATCCATATCACTTCTATAAAATGGATATCCATTTTTAAAAAGGCCAAAATGGATATCCGTTTTGTTTTCGTCACTTTAAGCATGAAACTATATACATAATCTACAAAGTATACAACTATATACATAAATGAGAATAGGAGATTCTTAAGAACACATAAGAAGGAAAAATTAAATGTTAAAATACATATATAAATAAGTAAAGAATAAGAATGCTAAATGTGTAAGAACCATAAGTATGCTTAAGTATTAGAAACATCATGATAAGAACAAAATATGGATACATAAGAGATAGAGATCACAAGCATAGATCATAGGAACATAGGGACTGTTGGAAACAAGGCAGATAACTGAGAGGGGAGGGTGAATCAGTTATCTCAAATATCTTAACTTTCTTTTCTCCTTTAATAATTAGTGCAACATCAAACCATATAAGCATATATGATCATAAGAATAGAAATAAAATCATCACACATAACACAAGGATTTTTACGTGAAAAACCCTGTTAAGGGAAAAACCATGGGGTGACTAACCCAAGATTGTATTCTCTGTTAAAAGAATAAGAAGTACAAAATGACACTTGCCAATTAGGGCTCACTGCTCGAGCACACTGCAAACAAGAGGCACACTGCCTACAAGAGACTCACTGTCTAGAAAACTTACAGAACGTAACCAGGTATTTGAACTGATGAGAGGCAACTACAAATGCTAGAGTTTAGTTCTGGTTAGGCACAAAATACTGATCTGATGCACTTCATTCTTCCTCTGCTCTAGTGCTGCTGCTCTGTCACATACCAGACTTGTATTTCTTCTTCCACACTTATCTCTACCTTTCTTCGCACTTTATCTTATCATATCTGTACACACACACTCTTACATACTGGAATTCATCTGGTATATATATCCACATCAAGGATTTCAATAACTTTCTAGTCGGCAACCAGAATACTCAAGATATTTACAAGTTGATGCTATGTCGGCTGAATTCATGCATGATTTGTGATGCGTATCAAAACATAGACATAGAAGTCATCAATCATGTCGGCCAATCATGTATGATCCCTCAAATAGCTTGATCAACATTAATTACTCATCTGGATTGAAGTTTGATACTCTACTGGTCAGTTCTTCCTCAGTCTGCTCTGTCTATCTGGAACCCAACACTCATATGCTCATATCTTTTCCATGTTTTATCATTGAAGGCTCAATCTCTAGAATATAGTAGTCATGATACTCCTCTTGACTTGTCCAAGTTCGCAACTTTCTAAGTTACACCATCTAAGAGATCCAGACCTGATTGTCGGACCTTGCTGCATGCTCTGTTCTTGTTCACCGGACCAAAACAATCTTCAATTTGACTTCTGGTATAGGCATACTATGTGCTGCGGATGTGTGGGATAGACTTTGTTACCATCAATGACAACACTCATAAAGCCACACAATGTCTCTTTCCAACAATCTCCCCCTTTGGCATTGATGGCAACACTTAGTGAAAAATGACTAAGTGTTGTAGCAAACTCCCCCTTGGCTGATGCTCTATCTTATGCACTATTTTACCAGAGCTTCCCCCTTAGCTGGATTCAACATTTTTCACTACTCCTCACTTCCCCTTTGACATCAATGGTAAAGGATGGAATACATACACCAAAATTTGCAAAAATTAACCTATACATAGCTACATAAGTATGTATATACATGTTATACTTACATATACTTGAATATATCCACAAAATTGGCCTTCAACTGTACAAACTCTATGGTCCAGCTCTGCTTCATCCTGTCCAAAATGGAGATGTGACCACTCAACAAAAATGCATATGCTTCTGCCCTTCTTAAGTCTACCAGATCACTGGTCCGGGCCATGGTCTGAGCATCTGTTAAGGCCTCATGCATTGCCTCTAACTTAGGGATAATTATCCCTCTGAGTTCACTCATCCTATTTATTATATTATTCTTTTCTTTGTCCAGCCTCTTTATTTCATTTATAATGACAATAGCCTGGCATTCTTGATTCATTATGGATGTAGTGAGGGGATCAAAATTCTGAGATAAACTTGACAATTTACCTTCTTGTTCTTTCACCTTCTTTTCAATATCCTCTGTCACTTTAGACCAAGATAGACAAAATTTGTACATGTCCCCACCATCTTTAAGAGCATTTTCAAGGATTTTTATCCCAATATCTAAGGTCCTCCTATCATTAGCAATGAGTCCCTATACTTCAGTGAATCTTTTTCCTAAAAACTCTTTCCAGACCTTTTCTTTTGCCAATTTCTCTAAAGAATCAAAATGAGTGCTAACAGAGTTTACTAGAGATTTCAAGTGACCAGATGGAGAGGCTGAAGGTTCCTTTTGAAAGGATGGCATGATCTTCTCCAGCATCCCAGATGTAATCTTTAACAGCTCACAGTCTTCCATGTGAGATTTCAAAAGTTTTTCTTTTGCTTTAGCTTGGGCAAAAGATGCTATTTTCATTGTCTGGACCGGAGAGAGGGAATCAAAATTTAGTGGTCCTTGGAATAGTTCTGGTTCATCTATCTCCATCATTTCTTTGTTCAAGAAGCTCTTTACTGCCTTTGCAGTGTCTCTTTCTAGTGACTAAGACTTCTTTTCTTTTGGGATCGCAGAACTGTCATCAGAGATCTTCTCTGTTTGTTCTTCTTCTCTTCCCTTTACCTCCTCTTCTTGACTCACTTTCTCCTCTTTTCTTCCTTCTCCTTCAGTTCCTGAATCTAGAATGTCTACAGTGGGATCTAGAGGAGAGATGTTAACTACTTCATGAACTTCCTCTTCTGGAACAAAGGAATCCAAGTCCTTAGAATTTTCCTCATCTATCTCTTTTGACCCTTCTACATTTTTGTTAGAAGATTCTTCATTTGATGCATTTAATCCTTCAACATCCATGGTAGAAGATTCTTCATCAATTTCCTCTATAATAGGAAGATTGAATCTTTTGAAGGCATTCCGGAGGATGTCTTCTGTTTCTCTTGCTACTTGATTAGTTTCTCCAAGCATAAGTTTGTTCATTCTTGCTTTGCTCTGGAATTCATCCTTACAATCCTCAAAGATCATGTTCATTTGTTTTGGAGTAATAGAAGGATAGAGATGAATTACAATCTGTTCTTAGATTTCTAAGTCTTTTGCCTTTGCATTCTCTTTTCTAAGTTCAAGTACCTTCTCTAGACTTTTGGGAATTAATGAAATGATTTCAATGAATACTTTATTATAAATATTCAGGTACCTAACTGTAGCTTCTTCAAAGATCCTTTTGTCAGTATCACTATATTCATCATAGAATTCTGTTACTAGTTGCAAATTGCCATCCACAATGACTGCCTTGATGATATCATCAATGGAAAGAGTGGGCTTTTCAACAAATTCTTCTTCCTTTTCTTCTTTGTTTTTATCGACAGAGGATTCCCCAGATGTTTTCTTCTTCTTCTTCATTTTCTTAATTTCATCATCAGACTTTGTTTCTTCATCATCCTTGTGACTTGTGTAAGACCTTGTGGCTTTTGTTTTCATTCTCTTTTCTCCCCTTTCGGATGTCTTGACTTCCGGTTTGGTGGCTCTTGAGCTCTTAGGAGTGGCAGGTGCAAAGTTCTTAGAGGATCTAGTCTAGGAGGAGGCTTGTACCAGAACACTTCCTTTTTCTACTTCTTGTTTCTCTTTCTCAACTCTTTCAATTTTCTCTTTGTTTGCATCTATTGCCTCCTTTGATATGCCATATCTTTTGGCAATTTCTTCAACTTCCCTTCTAACTTTCCTTTTTATCTCTGATTGTCTTAGCTCAACATGTATTTTTACACTTAGTTCTTGAAAGGTTCCAAACCTTTCTGCCTCAGGGTCCTTAGTCTTGTTGACTTTTTCCCAGACTGGATGCTTATTCCCAGATTTCCCTACAAGGTAGCCATCAGTGATCAACAGGATCTCTGGGCCAGGGGCCAACAGTGTAGGAGATAGACTCTATATTTTATCTCCTCTTCTTCTTCAGGCTCTGCAAAACCTAGGGGGGTATTCCCTACTCAACATCCATGAGGATATGCATACAAAGGCTGGGATGCTGACAGAAAGCAGATAAGTCCTCCTGTAAGTAGACCAAAACTGAAAGATAAGAGCAAAGGGGCTAGCTTTGGGCCTATTTGCAGTTGTAGACAGAGGACTGAGGATCCTAAAACTAATTCTAATGTCCTAATGGTTGTTTTAGATTTTGATTTGGATTTTAAGTTTGGATGCAAAGCTAGACATGGTTGTAACACAAATACAAAGCAAGATTGGTGCCTATCCAGGGCCTGGAGTCAGTAGACATACACCTGTGAATGATCAACATGAACAGCTAAAACTGGATTTCAGGGGGATATATGTGATACCTGCCTTACAGATATCTCCCAATACAGAGTGTTAAGTTATCTCTACTTATGGCATCCCTACTGCAGTATACCCTTCCCAATGTTCAACCTGAAAACGGTTTAATCTACCCCTTGAGCAGAAGTTAAAAGATCAGACATTCAACATAGAAATTCTATGCTCTCGAATCTAAACATTACCCAAATATCCAGATTCAGAAGAAGAATACATGCAATACTGGAGACAGAATTAACAAAACACATGCTAAGATAGCATTTCTCATATAAGATTAATCATGAAATCAGTGGGTTCGCGCCAAAACATACAACAAGAGATACATAGACTCACAGGTTTAGCTGTACAGAGCAACCAGATCATCTTGTTTTGAATTACAGAGCCAAAAATCTTCAACTTTCAACAACCAAAAATGAGTAACACTTCCTGCTTATAACAGCCAGGTAGTGTACCACAGCAATTAATTACATGGTTGAGCAAAAATCCCGCCAGATACACAGTATCAGAAAAATGGCGCTCAACGCATTACCAGATTGGCGCCCAAACATGAATGCAGCAGGTAGGGGAGGAGACAGGAAGAAACCTTGAGCCCTGCGCCACTGTCCGTTGATGTACACCTTTAATCGGGTACCAGATCCGTCCATACCTTTGCAACCTTCGCCATTAATGGTGCACCAACCCGCGGCCTGGGGAAAAACATCAACTGTGCATCGCAACCATTTCCCGCCAAGATTCATCGTCATGATATTTGAAAATATGCAGGATATCAATTATCCCACATGCACCCCGCGGTGACCTTTTCAACACTTTATATACTAGGCCACGAGCATATATAATGTCAGTGCTTTTGCTCTTGACGACACTAGTATAAGACTTCATCATCATCCTCCAACAGCATGATATCCTGTCGCTTGAAATATCACCCTGACGTCAGCATCATATCGCAATATAACCTGCATGATAATCGCCTTCATCGGCACAACCTGATCCATCGGAGGAAGATCCTCCTACTTAGCCGATACCAAAAGTCTGGCCGATGAACATCCTGATGACGTCATCGTCATATCCTGCTGATGTCATCAGCATATCTGCCTACTGCGCACCTCCTCATATCCGGATGACGTCATCATCACATCGACATCAGGATGATATTCGGAAGATAACCGGATATTTGGAAATATCATCCTGATGCACAAATATCATGCTGCACTGTAGCTCCACTATAAGATCGGGGTGATAGATGAATATGCCAGATATTTGAAAAGATCACCCCCCACTAGATAATGCACGAAGCCGGCAGGTGGATATCTCCTTGATATTAGCATCATCAGGATGAAAAAACAATGAACATGAAGTGATACAACAACATCAGGATGATATTGACTAAGATCATCCAGATGTCCAAAATATGATGACCACGATGAAAATCGGGTCACACTTAGAACTTTACAGCAACATCATCAGGATGATCTTAACAAAGATCACCCGATGTTAAAATATCACCCCAGCGAAAGATCATGCAGGTAGACAATATGATGACCCTCGCAAGCAACACGGCGATAACTGGAAACATGATCATGATGATGACGACGACCCTTAAGAAAAAATAGGCCGGGTTGAACAACTTAGAAAATGACCCCCTTGGAAGATCGGGGTGACATCATCATCATAAAAGGGCAGGGTGATAATTGGAAGATCACCGGATATTTGAAAAATCACCCTCCGCAAGAAAATTAAGGCACATTGTAGCTCATCAGCAGGATCGGGATGATATCCAAATATCACCCGATATTGAAATATGATGATCCTGATGAAAAACAAGTCGACAGAAAACATGAGATGCTGACCACCATCGAAGCAAACATGATGATGATGACTTCCTCCTCGAAGAAAATATGATGCTGCAGCTGAAAAATGTCGAGGAGGTCCAACACTTAGGAAAATGGGCAAGAAGATATAGGGTTCAAATGAAGAAACCCCCTAAACATGAAAAATCAACCTCCAGGTCAAAATGAGTGCTAACACTGGCTCCAAATGGGGACGTGCAGGTGAAAACCTGCAGCGAGAACCAGATCTCCGGGCAGACCAGGCAAAAAACCAAAAAGCACGAACTGCACAAGACATTTACACTACATACATGTTTTTACAAATGTGCACAGCGACAAGTCATTTATGCAAAATAGAACTTAAGGAATTGGCCATGCACAGGCAATTCCAGAACTTCACCATCTAGGGCCTGGAGGAAATAAGAATCCTCCTCATGAGTACTGCAAATCTGATATGGGCCCATCCATAAGGGTTCAAATTTACCATGTTTACCCTTTTCTTGACCTTTTGCATTCCAAATGAGCACCAGATCATTGACTTGAAACTTCCTTTTTATAGCTCTCCTGTCAAACTGATATTTCACATCTTGTTGTCTTTTGAGATTGATCTGGTGGGCTTTCCTTCTGTTTTCATCCAATGCAACCAGCTGGTTCACTCTTTCTGTCATGGAGTCTTCAATCTCCTCATCATTTTCCTGAATGAATCTGTAAACTGGTAGGAGATTGTTTATGGGCAATCTGGCTGATGCACCATATACTAGCTCAAAGGGTGACATCCCAATAGCCCTTTTTACTGTCACTCTGTCAGCCCATATTGCTAAGTTCAATTTTGAGTCCCAAGCTCTCTTGTTCTTGTCCAATATCCTCTTGATAATTTTCATGATGCTTTTATTGCTTGATTCTGCTTGACCATTCCCTTGTGGGTGATATGGTGATGTATATGATAGATTTATCCCATACCTGTTGCAAAAATCAACAAATTCACCTGATCTGAAGCACATAGCATTATCAGTGACTATCTTGAATGGTACTCCAAACCTGATGATAATATTTTCTAGCATGAAATCTGTCACCACCTTACTTGTAGCTCTCTTAGTTGGAATGGCCTCAATCCATTTGGTAAAGTAATCAGTTGCCACCAAAATCCAACTGTGTCCCCTACTTGATTTGTCTGCAATTTCCCCTATGAAGTCAATTCCCCATTGCTGAAATGGAGCATCCACAGTTACAGTTCCGAGGGGTAAAGCACCATCATATTTCAGCTTTCCTGAAAATCTTTGGCAAGGGTCACACTTCCTCACTAACTTTTGTGCATCTGAAAAGAGAGTGGGCCACCAATATCCTGCTCTGAGAATTTTATGAGCTATTGTTTGGGCAGTATAATGTCCACCACACAATCCTTTATGCATATCAATCAAAACATTGTTAGCCATATCCTCATCCACACATCTCAGCAGCACACCATCAGGGTTTTTCCAGTATAGCTCACCTTGAACAATAACATACCTGATCGCATGTAACTTTAAAGTCCTCTTTTGACTGTCACTGAAATGGGAAGGACAATTCAGATTTTGCAAGTAGTAGATAATATCCTTGTACCATTCAGATCCTGATACATTTACACTCTCATTTTGGACTGCATTAACTTGGCATGCTTCCAAGTTTGACTGTGTCATCATCTTGGCTAATCCTTGTCCTCTTATCAACTTGGTAACTTGTATGTCTATGTTAAACTCTTGCAGTTTGTTTATCCATCTGCACCTTCTTCCAGTCACCTCCTGCTGAGTGAATATGTCTTTGACTGCTGCATGGGGTACATATGCAATTATATATGATCCTACCAAGTATGGTCTGAAACTTTTGATGGCTCTGACTAGTGCATATGCCTGTTTTTCCATAATATCATACTTCAACTCAGAGGCCTGCAAGGACATACTGAAGAAAGCGATGGGCTGTTCAAAACCATCTTCATTTTTCTGTAGCAAACATGCAGCAACAGTATGAAAGGAAGCAAATGAAAATACTTGGAATGGCCTAGAAAAATCAGGAGATTTAAGAACATGGGCCATCTTGATTGCCTCTTTGATACTCTGAAATGATTCTATTGCTTCCCTTTCCCAGTGGACAGTTGCATCCTTCTTCATCATCTTGGAAATGTTCCTTGTGGTTTCTGCAAAGTTGGGAAAAAATCTCCTAACAAAATTTATTTGTCCAAAGAAGGACTGAACTCCTTTTACAGTTTTTGGCATTTGAATTCTGTCAATCGCAGCCACTCTCTCTGGATCTATCCTGACTCCATCCTTGGAAACAATATGTCCCAGGAGCTTTCCTTCAACTACCCCAAAGGCACACTTCTTTGGATTTAAAGAAATACCATACTCTAGTGCTCTTATGAAAATCTGCTCCAGATGCAAACAATGCTGCTCTTCTTTCTTTGAGTAAGCAATCAAGTCATCCTGATATACAGCCAGAATTGAATCAATCAACCCTGCAAAAGCAACATCCATTGCTCTTTGAAATGTAGCACCTGCATTGGTTAGTCCGAAGGGCATTCTAACATACACATAAGTTCCCCATGGAGTGGTAAAGGCGGTCTTATACTGTTCTGATTCCTTTACCTTCACCTGATTATAACCTGAAAATCCATCCATCATGGATAAGAGTTCACAACTAGTCACTCTCTGCAACATAGCTTCCATATTAGGCAGTGGATAGTTATCCTTTAAAGAGGATACATTCAAGTTCCTGAAGTCAACACAAAGCCTAATATCACCATTCTTTTTTCTGACTGGGACAAGGTTAGACACCCAAGTTGAATGCCTGATTGGCACAATTATTCCAGCTTCCCTGAGCCTTTTGAGTTCTTCTTGCATCTTGGGAGCTAAGGTAGGATTAATAGGTCTTTGCTTTTGTCTAAATGGCTTAGCTCCAGGCTTCAATGGGATCTCATGCTGGAATAAATCTTCCCTATAGGCTTTTAGGTCCTCATATGACCAAGAAAAAACATGTTTATACTTTTTCAGTAATGCAATCAGCATACTCCTAATGTGTGGTTTGAGCTGTTTACCAATGTATACCTTCTGAGGGGCCTGAGATGTCCCCAAATTTATCTCTTCTAAATCTTCCTTATTTGTGGGAGATGTCCTTGTGACCAATTTATCTCTGCTGTCAAAAGCTCTTTCCAAAGCTACCAACCCTCTAGGGATTTTATTAGTCTTCAATTGAATTATCTCTTTTCCCACAAGAGTTTCTTTTCCATCTATAGTCTCTACAAAAGCTTGGAAATCAATTTCTTGATTCTCATATTCATCTATGCAGTGCAAAAATTTCAACAAATCCCTATCATCATTAAACACTTGCCAACTGCATATATTTTCTGGTACTGCAGGCCTAATTTTAACTTCTACATTTGTAACATCTGACAGAGTGATGTCATCTGGCCTTATTGCAACATTGGCTAAGAAATCAGCCATAACATTCTTTGACCTCTCTACCCAGCCTATTGAAAATGCATCAAATAGTTCAATGGTATCCCAAACAGCATGCTTGTATTGTTTCAATCTTTTATTTTTTGAAGCATACTTATCTCTAATTTGGGATACAATCAGCTCAAAATCCCCAAATACTCTTAACATTTTAATTCCATGTTTGAGAGCAATATTTAGGCCTAAGAGTAAAGCCTCATATTCTGCAATGTTGTTTGTGCAATCAAACCTCAGCAAGAAAGAGAATTTGAGGAGCTTACCAGTTGGAGACAGGAAAACAACTCCAGCTCCAGAGCCTTCTTTTGCACAAGCTCCATCAAAAAACATGGTCCACAAACCTTGCTGATCCAATTCTTCAATGCAGGCATTTTTCTTTTTATCTTTTGTATCATCTGAGACAACCTTGAAGTTACAGTCAGTGTCTACAAAGCATACCTGTTCCTCTGCTTCTTGGTCTTCCACTGTCTCTGATGATCTTTGTTCTCTGATTAGCTTAACATCCCTGCCATTCATTGGAATCATGGCATATGACAGGTCCAGCTGCATACTTCCACCAATTAGTGCTGCCCATCTTCTTGACAACAACATAACATACTGTGGCTTGATGTCAACCACTGTTATATTCATTTTATATCTCTTTTCAGGAAATGCTGCCAGTTTGAAATCTACATCCTTCATGATTCCAATAACTGGTACCTCTCTGGCATCCATAGCATAACATTTTCCACATGCCTTGTCAATTTTCAATCCAGCTTGTTGCATGATGGCCAAAGGCATGACATTTGTAGATGCTCCAGAGTCAAGCATACAATTTCTAATTATTTTTCCATTTATAACCAGGGAAACATAAAATGGTTCCACTTGTGAAGGACACTTTGTCATAGTCACTCCTAAATAGACTTCAGGAGTCTCATCTTCTTCATTACACATGACATGTTTTTCACCCTGGGTCTGAACATTTTGTTTAGCTTGAAAAGGTACCCCTGAGATTAGGGATATTGTCCTACTCTTGATTTCTTCCACTTTCATCAGTTCCATAAGTGGAACAGAGACTTTTACCTGAGAGAGGACCTGAGCTATATCAAATGGAGCATAATTTTGTATAACAGTTGTAGCTTGCTCCACAATCTTGTTTTTATCCTGAGCTGATTTAGCTTTTACTTTCATAGTTCCCTGATCATCATTCTTGTCTTGGGAACCTTTACTTTGATCTTTAGCCTGAGGGATTTTGTTTTCTGGTCCTTGAGATTCATGACCTGTTCTATGTCTAAAATTCTGTTTATTATTTACCCACTTCCTTTTTTGTGGTTCAATTCCTTTATGACCATGCACTAGCTGACCTGCAGAAATATCTTCTGGCTGATGTGGGCTGCCTACTTGATTTTTACCTCTGAGATTGTAGTTGCTTTTGACTTGAGCAACTGCTGCAGCTGTGAAGGCTCTAATTTCCTCATCAGAAGGTCGTTGTAAGTTACTCAGAAAATTGTGTGAGCTCTGAGCATATACATAGTTATCTTCATTATCTTCATCATATGGGAACTGTTGGCAGGCCTGAATTTGATGATCTGTATTCTCATCAGCATCATAAAGAGTGTATCCATTGCCTATGGACATCATATTAACATCATCATCTTGCACATAATGTGGCTCATTGCATTCATTACAAGATGTAGCATTATCATACAAGGATTGAGCAATCATACACTGTGACTGTGAATGTGGCATCTGACAAATTATACACCATGGAGCATCATCAACAATATTTATAGCTTTCTTTAGAGGATCAGGAGTTTCTTTGACATGTTGAGCTCTCTGATTTGTGTTGTTACGTGGGAATATAGGCTTACCATCATGCCAATTGGTGTTATAAGGCATATCATGCAATGATGGCCTCTTTTCCTGCCTTTGATAGACTTGCCTATCAGGACCCATCCCTTTTTCACTTCTGGCTAATCTATAGCTTAGGTCCTTAACAACATTTGCCAATTTGTCTATCTTATCTTCAGGGGCAGATGTATTACCTTGAGTGTTCTGAGGCTTGTTTGGATTCTGCAGAATTTTTATATCATCCCTTCTATTTGTCTTGCCCGATCCTATTGTTTTCAATATTCACTGCAATTCTGAAAGCATCCCTGAGAGTAGTAGGACCTTTATCTCTTAATCCATATGCAGTTTTTGCATCAAAGGCATTGATATACAATATTATGCACATTGGTTCATTTGGCCTCATGTGATGTGGCAATTTGTTTAACACTTTAGTAAATCTTGCATTAAAATCTGCAACCTGCTCATTTGACCCTTTAGTGATACTGGTGAACTCATTTACAAAAAAGCTAGGGTCAGTTTTGTCACCATATTGCTCCTTGAACATCCTTTTAAAATCATCCCATGATGAAATACTCCGGTCAGGCAGATTCTTGTACCATTCTCTTGCCTCATCTATTAAGGATTGCATGAATGACTTCATGAAAACATCCTCATGTTCAACCTCAAAGTTATCCATGACATTTTGAAAGGCTTTTAGATGATCTTCTCCTGACACTGTGTTGTTTCCTGAAAATTTAGGCACTTGCAGCCTCAGATGCTTGTCAATGGGGTTAGGATACCCAGGAATACCATCAAACACCAGCTGCTTGAATCTATCTAACTGCATGGGCTGTCTGTTTAACTGATTAACATTAACATTTTTGTTTGCATTCTGGTTTCTTACATTGTTCAGTGGTATCCTAGCATCATTCACATTTTGTCTCTCATCATTATGCTGATGTTGCACTTCATTTCTTTGCTGATGTCTTTGCACATTTGCATTCTCTAGGGTAGGAACTGAATCATTTTGGGCAGTTCTTAAAGCTTGCACTTGCTGCTTCATATCATCTCTGATTTTCATGGCTTGTAGATATTCTAGTTCTGCTCTTAGATTTCTGATTTCTTCAGCTAACTGTTCATCCTTAGGCATGGAGGTAGATGGTCTCATACCATTCTGGTCATCATCTTCATCATCCCTCAGAGACTCTACCTCTTCAAACCTTTCACTAGGGTCTAGAAATGGGCGTTCTTGGAACACCTCTGACCTCATTCTCATGCTACCACCCTGTTGCCTCTCATATGCACCTTGAATATCAGCTTCTGCATTTGAAAAGTAAGGCACATGCTGTCCTGATGGCCTAGGGTTATCTTGCATATCATCACCTTTTCTGGGGGAACCCTCATGACTAACTGAGACAGCTCCCTTTCTTCTGTACATCATTCTTCTTGTTACTGGTAACTCTTTAAATAAAGGATTTTTTTGGGATCTTCTCCCCTGCATATAAATTTTACTTTGACCGGTTGGGAGATTACTTCGGAGTCGCCACCTATTACTAGGAACTATTTTCTTTTGAAAACCAGGGGTCTTTCACAAATTCCCCAGCGGAGTCGCCAATTTCTGTTGACTTTTTCCTAGACTGGATGCTTATTCCCAGATTTCCCTACAAGGTAGCCATCAGTGATCAACAGGATCTCTAGGCCAGGGGCCAACAGTGTAGGAGATAGACTCTATATTTTATCTCCTCTTCTTCTTCAGGCTCTGCAAAACCTAGGGGGGTATTCCCTACTCAACATCCATGAGGATATGCATACAAAGGCTGGGATGCTGACAAAAAGCAGATAAGTCCTCCTGTAAGTAGACCAAAACTGAAAGATAAGAGCAAAGGGGCTAGCTTTGGGCCTATTTGCAGTTGTAGACAAAGGACTGAGGATCCTAAAACTAATTCTAATGTCCTAATGGTTGTTTTAGATTTTTATTTGGATTTTAAGTTTGGATGCAAAGCTGGACATGGTTGTAACACAAATACAAAGCAAGATTGGTGCCTATCCAGGGCCTGAAGTCAGTAGACATACACCTGTGAATGATCAACATGAACAGCTAAAACTGGATTTCAGGGGGATATATGTGATACCTGCCTTACAGATATCTCCCAATACAGAGTGTTAAGTTATCTCTACTTATGGCATCCCTACTGCAGTATACCCTTCCCAATGTTCAACCTGAAAACGGTTTAATCTACCCCTTGAGCAGAAGTTAAAAGATCAGACATTCAACATAGGAATTCTATGCTCTGGAATCTAAACATTACCCAAATATCTAGATTCAGAAGAAGAATACATGCAATACTGGAGACAGAATTAACAAAACACATGCTAAGATAGCATTTCTCATATAAGATTAATCATGAAATCAGTGGGTTCACGCCAAAACATACAACAAGAGATACATAGACTCACAGGTTTAGCTGTACAGAGCAACCAGATCAGCTTGTTTTGAATTACAGAGCCAAAAATCTTCAACTTTCAACAACCAAAAATGAGTAACACTTCCTGCTTATAACAGCCAGGTAGTGTACCACAGCAATTAATTACATGGTTGAGCAAAAATCCCGCCAGATACACAGTATCAGAAAAATGGCGCTCAACGCATTACCAGATTGGTGCCCAAACATGAATGCAGCAGGTAGGGGAGGAGACAGGAAGAAACCTCGAGCCCTGCGCCACTGTCCGTTGATGTACACCTTCAATCGGGTACCAGATCCGTCCATACCTCTGCAACCTTCGCTATTAATGGCGCACCAACCCGTGGCCTGGGGAAAAACATCAACTGTGCATCGCAACCATTTCCCGCCAAGATTCATTGTCATGATATTTGAAAATATGTAGGATATCAATTATCCCACATGCACCCCGCGGCGACCTTTTCAACACTTTATATACTAGGCCACGAGCATATATAATGTCGGTGCTTTTGCTCCTGACGACACTAGTATAAGACTTCATCATCATCCTCCAACAGCATGATATCCTGTCGCTTGAAATATCACCCTGACGTCAGCATCATATCGCAATATAACCTGCATGATAATCGCCTTCATCGGCACAACCTGATCCATCGGAGGAAGATCCTCCTGCTTAGCCGATACCAAAAGTCTGGCCGATGAACATCCTGATGACATCATCGTCATGTCCTGCTGATGTCATCAGCATATCTGCCTACTGCGCACCTCCTCATATCCGGATGACGTCATCATCACATCGACATCAGGATGATATTCGGAAGATAACCGGATATTTGGAAATATCATCCTGATGCACAAATATCATGCTGCACTGTAGCTCCACTATAAGATCGGGGTGATAGATGAATATGCCAGATATTTGAAAAGATCACCCCCCACTAGATAATGCACGAAGCCGGCAGGCAGATATCTCCTTGATATCAGCATCATCAGGATGAAAAAACAACGAACATGAAGTGATACAACAACATCAGGATGATATTGACTAAGATCATCCAGACGTCCAAAATATGATGACCACGATGAAAATCGGGTCACACTTAGAACTTTACAGCAACATCATCAGGATGATCTTAACAAAGATCACCCGATGTTAAAATATCACCCCAGCGAAAGATCATGCAGGTAGACAATATGATGACCCTCGCAAGCAACACGGCGATAACTGGAAACATGATCATGATGATGACGACGACCCTTAAGAAAAAATAGGCCGGGTTGAACAACTTAGAAAATGACCCCCTCGGAAGATCGGGGTGACATCATCATCATAAAAGGGTAGGGTGATAATTGGAAGATCACCGGATATTTGAAAAATCACCCTCCGCAAGAAAATTAAGGCACATTGTAGCTCATCAGCAGGATCAGGATGATATCCAAATATCACCTGATATTGAAATATGATGATCCTGATGAAAAACAAGTCGACAGAAAACATGAGATGCTGACCACCATCGAAGCAAACATGATGATGATGACTTCCTCCTCGAAGAAAATATGATGCTGCAGCTGAAAAATGCCGAGGAGGTCCAACACTTAGGAAAATGGGCAAGAAGATATAAGGTTCAAATGAAGAAACCCCCTAAACATGAAAAATCAACCTCCAGGGCAAAATGAGTGCTAACAAGGCTGACTTAATAAGTGTTGAATATGTAGCTCCAAGATTTTCTCATCGACCTCATATCCCATTGGCATTATCCAAACTGTTTTGGGCTCAACTGCCTTCATTAGGCATTGATCAGTATCTACCATAAAATAAATTGTATCCTTGTATTTCTCTAATATGGATTGAGGTATCCTCTCTCTAGCTTGCATCATACTTTGGAAGTTCTTAAAGTATCCCCAGAGTGCTGTGCTTTGAGCCTTAGCATCACCAAGTCCATACATATAGTCTCTAATCTGTATTGCAACCAGTTTGTCATTTTGCCAAACCCAACCACTTGATCCTGGCAGCTCATTCATGTAGTAGAAGAATAGACACAGTATTAAACAACCATACTTGAAGGAGTTCTTCTTATCCTTCTTGATCTTCTGCAAGTTTTCTAACAGTTGGTTTAAAAGAAGATCACATAGGTCATAGTCTACATTTTACCTCAACATCTGATATGCTGTATATATTGTAGTCACAGACACAGAATTTTCCCTACTAGAATGATAGATCTTATGCCCAATTATCATTGAGGCAATTTTGACATCTAGATCTGTGATGTCATCTATGGTCATTGCTCTCTTGTCAAACTTAGATCCGGTAGCTTCAGTAACTGTCTGGTTCTTGACAGATTTGAGTGCAAGTAACCCACCGGATGAGTGCAGTCCTGTTACTGCCCTAATGACATCTTTTGTTATCTTGAAGAGATTCATTAACCACATGAAATTATCATGTATTCTGCTAAGGACATACCAGACCCAATCATCTTCTGCAAAACAGGGAAAGTGGATGTAATGTCCGAAGTGCTTTTCCCGGAGGGCCTTGTATTGAGGTTTGAATTCAAAACTTTCATCTATTAACTATTTATGATAGATGTCCATCAACTTAGATTCACCAAATTCCCCAATGTTGGCGTGGATGTAGACCCTAACATCTTCTACTTGCAATACCCCATGCAAAATGCTAGAAAAAGCACCTAAAGGATCAACTTCTAGGGATTTGTAGGGGTGTTTCTTGAATTTTGGGCACGGCCTATCAGTGATCTTAACAACCATTGGAGTAGCCATTTTTGCAAAAGATTCAGAGAGAGATATTCAGAATGGAAGTACCTTTTTACACTTTAGGGTTTGAAATAAGAGCCGGAACAAATCGCTGGTTGAATTGGATTTTGCAGTTAATCTTTGAGAGAGTTGTAGAAACTTGATGCAGAGCTCTTCTTTTCTTCTTCTCGAATGCAAATGTGCAAATGATGAGTGAAAGAACCCTTTTATTCTTTCACAAACCTTAATTTCCTTTTGCAATAAATGCACAACTTAAGTTATCCGGTTGCCTTGTTCTGAGAGAGATCTTTTTGAATCACTGTGTTGCACTTAGAATCATTTTTAGTGATAATTGACAATGTATCTTCTTTCCTCCAATCATACCATGGATCCACAGATCAAGATATTTCAATTTTGAATCATACCGGATCTATCTATGAAAATCCTGCTTTACCGAATGGCTGTCAAACCATATCAATCTTGGATGATTAAACTCTTACAAAACTCCATATGGATCTTTCATATTTTTACCAAGGGTTATTTGGATATTTTTCTGAGAACCCTTTAGTCCGCAACATTCCATGTGCCAAATTTAGGCACCAATTGACTGGCTGGGAGAATTTATTTTTCTTTGTGACTCCCCCTGAGCCAGAGCTCATCTGTTTAGTTTCTGGAAGGAATATCAGCACTGGATTCCAGTGCGGATCCATCCCCAACATTTTCTATACTCTTCTTTACCTAAATCTTGTTCATCTCCCTTTGAACTTCATCTGCATTTACTTTTCCTTTTCCCTTATCTTGTATTTGATTATGATGCACTGGACCCCTTTTATCCTAATTTTTACTTCTGTAGAATTTGGCAATATGACCGGATCTATTGCAATTGTAACAAATAACATTTATTTGCATATTTGACTGATATCCTCTTGATCTGCATAGATTAGCCATATGTCCCATTCTATTGCATGCAAAGAATCTACCATTGAATGAATTGTTTATTTGCATATTTCTGCATTCATGAGATTTGTGACCATATCTTTTGTAGTTGAAACATTATTCGGAGAAGGATGGATTGGTCTGATTCATTCTCCTTTTGCACTGAGTTGCTTTATGACCGAAGTTGTTGCAATTGTAGCAGTATCCATTAGAGGATGGATATCTTTGAGCATTTGGTTGCCTTACCAGAGGTCTTCTAGGTCTATTTCTTTGATTTTCTAATCCAAAGTTCTTCTGACTGGATCCAGAGCTTTCACCTTTCTCATATCCTAGGCCATGCTTCTCATCTACCCTCTTTTGGCTTTCAAGAAGAACTTCAAGTTGAGATGAGCTTATCTTGAATTTCTCTTTGTATTCATTTGTTGTTTGTAGATCTTGTTTAAGAGTGTCTATCTGATTCTCAAGTTGTTCTTCATTATCTCTAGCTTCTTCAAGATCAGATTCAAGATGCCTGATTATTTTGTCCATTTTGTGGCAGTCCTTTGTCTTCTCCTTGAGGGATTGTTTTAGATTATCTTCAATTTTCCTTTTCTCTTCAATTTCTTGGGTGAATCTCATAACTCCTGATTCCATCTCATGCCTTACCATTATGACCTCTTTTGATAGCTTCTCACATAGCTTGTTTTTCTCATCCAAATCTTCATTAGTATCATTAGCTTCATTCTGACTTGCTAATTTTTGAAGTAGTTCCTTTCTCTTTTTCACAGAGATACTTAGTTCTTCTTTTAGCTCATTTATGAAATCATCAGCTTGTTTGAGTCTTTCTCTCAAGTTATTGACTTTAGAGTTTGACTGTTCAAGATCATCTAGGGCAGACTGAAGTTGTTCCTTCATACCATACATATCCATTGAGATTCCCAGATCTTCCTCAAGCTGTTAGGCTATGTTTAGAGGAACTTAGCTCTGATACCAATTGCTGGAAACAAGGCAAATAACTGAGAGGGGGGTGAATCAATTATCTCAAATATCTTAACTTTCTTTTCTACTTTAATAATTAGTGCAACATCAAAACATATAAGCATATATGATCATAAGAACATAAATAAAATCATCACACATAACACAAGGATTTTTACGTGGAAAACCCTGTTAAGGGAAAAACCACGGAGTGACTAACCCAAGATTGTATTCTCTGTTAAAAGAATAAGAAGTACAAAATGATACTTGCCAATTAGGGCTTACTGCCCGAGCACACTGTGAACAAGAGGCACAGTGCCTACAAGAGACTCACTGTCTACAAAACTTACAGAAGGTAACCAGGTGTTTGAACTGATGAGAGGCATCTACAAATGCTAGAGTTCAGTTCTGGTTAGGCACAAAATACTGATCTGATGCACTTCATTCTTCCTCTACTCTAGTGTTGCTGCTCTATCACATACCGAACTTGTATTGCTGCTTCTAGACTTATCTCTGCCTTTCTTCGCACTTTATCTTATCATATCTATATGCACACACTCCTACATACTAGAATTCATCTGGTATATTTATCCGCATCAAGGATTTCAATAACTTTCTAGTCAACAACCAGAATACTCAAGATATTTACAAGTTATTGCTCTGTCGGCTGAATTCATGCATGATTTGTGATGCATATCAAAATATAGACATAGAAGTCATCAATCATGTCGGCCAATCATGTATGATCCCTCAAATAGCTTGATCAACATCAATTACTCATTTGGATTGAAGTTTGATACTTTGCCGGTTAGTTCTTCCTCAGTCTGCTCTGCCTGTCTGGAACCCAACACTCAGATGCTCATATCTTTTCCATGTTTTATCACCAGAGGCTCAATCTCTAGAACATAGTAGTCATGATACTCCTCTTGACTTGTCCAAGTCCACAACTTGCTAAGTTACACCATCTAAGAGATCCGGACCTAATTCTCGGACCGTGCTGTATGCTTTGTTCTTGTTCACCGGACCAAAACAATCTTCAATCTGACTTCCGGTATAGGCATACTATGTGCTGCGGATGTGTGGGATAGACTTTGTTGCCATCAATGACAACACTCATGAAGCCACACAGTGTCTCTTGCCAATAGGGACATCATGGATATATAACATAGGGATATATAAGTAAAAAAGGAACATGGAAAAATATAGGCTCTAAACATAGAACATAGAGATGTTTAGGTACCAAACAAGGCATAGAGGAAAGCATGGGAGGTAAGGATTGAATATTTGAAAGAATAGGAGCTAAACAAGTAACATAGGATAGCATAAATGGTAATCATGGAAGACAGGAACAACAAGTCATATAGGAAGAGACATGGAAAGAATTGAAAGGAAAAATGTCCCCTCATGGGTCCAAATAAAGATCAACCAATAAAATTAGAGATATAACCATAAAAGAGGTCATCCCCATCCCAACAAGTAATATCAAGTTCTTTATCCTTAAGTACATGTATTTTTTTTATAAGAAGTGGTTCTCTTAGTGAAAAAACTAGCAACATGTGCAACTATTGAATAATTTTTCTATATCCATTGTGCTTTCTTCTTTTGAGGTGGCTCCATAGAGAGATTTTTCATTTGCTTTGCCACAGTTCATTATTAAGTATCTAGGAAGAAGTAGTTCCTTTGGAATGAAATGTGGGTTTATCATACATAATGTCCTTGTTAATCTCTTGATTTCTTGGTATGTGAGGAATGTGTTCTTAATAAGATCATTGGAAGGCATGCATACATCATGACCTTAATGCTTAAACATTGTAGGATGTACAACTTGAGTCTCAGGCATTTTCCATCATAAGTTCTAGAATGAGAAGGTGCATAAGTAGCTTCTTAATTCTTGTTCATATTTTTATTCTACTACTCTTTAATAACTATCAACTTTAACAACAACATGTCTTCATCAACAACTATTTGACTTTGTTAATGACTAATCAACTTCATCAGCAAGGGAAAATTTGGTAGTAAAGAGCCACTTCTAGAGAAACTGTCAACTTCTACAGTAATGAAAAAATTAGGACATGACCCCGTTCGTCTAATTATTTCAAATAGATTCAAATTAACTGCTTAATTTTAGATCAATATGGGTTTTACATCTATCGTCACCTTGTCCACATGATCCATGCACCACACACATGTACATATGTATAAAAGTATAGACAAGGAAGAATAAGCTAAACATTGCACATGTGTACATGCCTTCTCCAATTCAATAAAGTAATTTGTTCAAAGTCTTTAATGCCTTTGAATATATACATTTGGATTCTAGACTAGGGATTCATTTTATTATTTTATAGACTTGTGAATTACCATCTAATTTGAATGTTTACACACTAATCCACTTAGGTATCAACTTAATAAAGCTCCATATAAGCCATTATTTGATTTGAGTAATTTTACTTTGGACACATTTGTGAAGACTCCTAAAGAGCCTACATATAAAATTGTAAAGATGATATAGCCTCCATATCAGCATAAAGATGATATATAATTTTAGTTTGTTGAAGGCCATGTTTCACTCATCGATGAGGACTCTGCTACACCTAAAGTTGAGTCCTTTGTTTGGAACTTTGAAGTATGCAAAGAGGCAATTGAATTGTAATGCTTAAGTAAACATGAGTCTCAACATGATGTAGTTCAACTTGATGACATGTCTATTTATGTGACACATTTTAGTTTGTGTCGCATGAGGACTTCCTTATTCATGCATATCAATATTCTAATTAGGTATATTTTTCTAAAGTGTATGAGTTTGAGGCTTTCAATTTTTGTATTGACTCACTTGAAGATGCTAGTAGTCATGTGAACATGATTAATATGGGATCCAAGAGTTGTCCTTTTCCTATGCATTCGGAGTCGATTGTTGGCCCTTATGATTGTTTACATCATGTTGGCCTAGCATTTGAATAGTTTCTTTGGGACATGGATGGGAATAGATCATGCTCCTACTACCTATGGATAAATTATATTGATGACTCTAACGAGTTTGACTATTATCTTTGAGAAGTAGTGTCATGGTCATGTTTGGATGTGCAAGATACTTCATGTTGTAGTTAAAAGGTGGATACATAATCAAGTCAAGATTGGGAATCTCATTCATGAAGGTTATTTTTTACAACTTGGAAGGAGATGTACTTTAGTTTATCTATTGTAGAATGCAAGCGAATCTCCCCACAAGTCTTGACTTGCAACATGTTCTTGATGTTATTTGCATGACATGCTTAATTTGTCCTCTCGTATGCCTTTAGGTCAATTAGTTGCAAGTTTTCATTTTTATGCTTTGTCCTAAGGGTTCGAAGTTGTGTTCCCTTTATCAGGTTGTCTATAAATATTGGTGTGTGTTTGTGTATCACCCCTATGTTTTTGGACTTCCCCTTTTCCAGTTTGGTCTACACCCTAGAAATTTTTTTGGATTTTCATAGTGTCAACATGTGATACTCATCCTCAACCAAAGCTTATGTTGGCATTATCTTTTGTCTAACATTCTGATATGCATATGTGCTCTTCTAACTTGTATGAACCTTGGTGTATATGTTTTTATGCTTCAATTCTCAGTTTAGATGTTCATTGTTATTCTCCATCATTAAGGTTTCATTTTGAGCATAAGCCTCTTATGGTTAGGGTTTAACTTGTACATTTTCTCATTGCATGCACACCCTTATTCTAAGTGTTCCTTGATGTTTATATATCTCTTTGCATGGCTCTATGTAATATACATGGACCATTTGTATCATGACACGTGTTATACTAGTGATGGCAACATTGGTGGACCTTGATGTTTATTTGTCATGGGTGTATGGTCTCTCATGTGGCTTATGTGGATTCATTATCGACTCTTTGCTTGCCATGTATTTCCTTTGATGGTGATGGACCCAAGCATTTATTATGTTGGATTTACAATATGAGGTTCCATTCCAACTTGGTGGTGACAATTCTCCTACAAGATAGTCAGGTATACTTCATGGTAGAGCCTTCATCTCATAAGAACACATAAAACCCAAACCTTTAAACACTTGGTTTTGGGCAGCCCCTAAATGCCAGAAATCGATATCCATTTTTAGTTGCCAAAATGGATATTTGTTTTGGTTGTTGACTTTTCATGGATTCTAATGTGTTTTCATGTTTCAGTCTCTTCTTCGAACTTCACCCTTCGTGCTGATGACTTTTTTTTTATGCAAAATTGATAAAATGAAAAGGGTTTATTGAAGAAATTGTTAGCTTTCTAAAAATATAACATTTGTTTGGTTATCATTTTATTAAATAATTATTAATAATTTTCTATATAGTGTGTGTCTGAAATCCTGATGGATACACTGATTGAAAAACATCCATAACTTTCAAACCATTACACCTTTTTGAGATTTGAAAGCTGTGTCACACTCTATGCTTTTTTGGCTACAAGTTAAAAAAAATTTTGAATTCTAATTTTTTTGATCGAGTTAGGTTGGCTGGAAAATTACTTTTTAGTTTTTAAAAAAAGTCACAGTAAAAAAATCATAACTAATTATTTTATTGGAAAAAAATTTCAAACAAATATGTGTCACATCCGGGCATGAGTCCTCTACTTATTTTGAAAGATTAAAAATAAATACATTTTTTGTTTATAGTTAGGTTGGCTGGAATGACACCCACTTTTTATTTTTTTCTAAAAAATTTAATAGTTGTTCATTGAAATATTCATTTTTCACTAGGTAAATTTAGTTTTTTTTTTAAAATAGTAGCCCATAAACTAGATTCAATTCTCTACAAATTTCGTTCTTACATCTTTTTCAAATTGTGTAGATAATCCATTCAAATTTTCACATGAACTTGATTAAGTCTGATTTTTTGTATTTTCATTGCCACTTAGAGTTTTAGTTTTGCCCCTCACGATCCTGCACATACCTAGTTTATGTTTATATTATTAGAATTGACATGTGATTATTTGATATCATGATTATTTATTCATAAGGATTATGAAATGACTAATGATACACTAATCCAAGTTTGGTGATTGCAAGTTGTATTTAGGAAACATGTTTCCGCTCTCCGAGAAAGAGAGGGAGAGCATCATCTGAGAGAAGAGAATAGACATATGGATAGAACGGATTTGTTTCCATCTAAGTCTTATGCCTTCACAGTTTAGTGAACTGTTGTCGAGTTTGGTAAGTGGTGTTTGACCATTTAGTCTGAGTTTGGTGTCGACTTGATAGTCATCAATTTGTTAACAAGGTCCGTTAAACCTAGGTTTTGTTGAAAACTAAGTTATGTCAGTATGTGACCATCGACAAGAAATAGTCAATAATAGTTAAACTATTTTATTATTTGATTTCCCTATTGGGATCCTAGCATGTTATTTTTGTCGTTTAAACGAGATAGAGAGGGGAGAGTACCTCGACCCCATTCTTGTATTTTGTTGAGTATATATATATAATATGAAATTATTGGTCTCAACCTCTTGTTGCTATCATTTGAGCTTTTTATGGAGATAGTGATGCAGCCAACAACATACACTCAATAGGATTGTGCCATTAATCATGTGAGAGCCAAAGATTGAAAGCTGGAACATAAAAAACTTCTATTCATCAACTCTGCTACTACAATGAGAGAAAACTCTCTTATATCCAAGAAAATAAAAAAAAAAAAATTACCTTTTTTGGCATATTTCGACAATTGTCAGATTTTGCCATTTTAGGTAATTTTACAATCATATCTTGAGAATCCAGTTTTTTCCCAAAAGATTCCTAAAACTAAGGTAGGACGAAAAGCCAACTAATATTCTAAATTCGAAACATGAGTTTCGATTTATTACAAAAGCAACTTTTTAAAAATCTAGAAAAAAACACTAATTTACCATTTTGAGGGCCAAGATGAAAGTTTCAAGCCCCAAAAAAGTGCCAAGATGAGGTCCAACTGACTAAGGTCGGTTGGGAAACCACTTGCCACCTCATAACACATCCACCTATAAAATATCATAGAAAACCCATATCCGAGTCAAAAGTTATGACCTCTGGAAGTCCCTGCATCATTCTCCTCTGGTTGAAAAGAACGCAGCTCTTGCAAGTGAGTGTCTTCAAACTGCTGCCACTTGACTGGATCCAACAGCTACACTTCTCACTCTATAATCCACTTGCTATCTGTTGGTGGCAATCCTTCCCACTGTACTAAATACTTGTTGTATTGCCCTTGCTGAGTGTAGCTAGTGTTTTTATCAAGAACTTGTGCAATCTTTTCCTTCTTCTTATGGGGAATGTAGTGGTGCCATGCCACTTCTGGTTGACTATCTTCAGCATCATCCTCACCATGGAATGCATATAAATCAGAAACATTAAACACATGATAAATATCAAGATCATCTGGTAAACTAACCTCATATGCATTATCATTGATCTTCTTTGTAATTTTGCAAGGACCAATTTTCTTGTACTTCAACTTGTGGTATGTTCCAGTAGGAAACCGCTATTTTCTCAAATATACCATCATTAAGTCACCTTTATTGAATGTTTGATGTCACCTACTAGCATCCACTGTATTCTTGTACCTCTCATTACTGTTCTACAACTTCTGTCTCACTTCTTTTTGCAACTATTGAAGGTGCCTGCAAATGCTTCCCCATCATCATTGACTCTATCTTTCATTGGTATCTGTACCAAATCTAGAACACCCTGAGGATTCCTACCATACATAATCTAGAAAGGGGACTTTCTCGTTGATCTGTTCACAAAACTATTATAGGCAAATTCGGCTTGGGGTAATGCCAAGTCCCATTGTTTTGTCTTTTCTCCAACAATACACCTCAAGAAATTTCCCAGACTCCGATTGACTACCTCTATTTGCCCATCCGTTTGAGGATGATAGACATACTAAACTATAACTTGATCCCCATCTTCTTCCATAAAATCCTCCAGAATTGACTGAGGAATTTGGTATCCCTATCAGAGGTAATAGTCTTTGGAACACCATGTAGTCAAACAACTTATGAAAAAAATAACTCTGCTACCCTCGTTGAATCATTAGTTTTCTTACATTCAATAAAATGAACCATCTTGGAGAATCTATCAACAACTACAAAAATAGAGTCATTACCTTGTTGATTATGTGGAAGTCCCAACACAAAGTCCATGCTCAAATCTATCCATGGTGCAGTTGGTACTGGTAATGGCATATACAACCCTATATTTTGTGAATGTCCCTTAGCCACTTGGTAGATCCTACACCTTGTTACATACCTAGTTATATCCCTTTTCATCTTTGGCTAGTAATATTTATCTTCTATCAAGGCTATTGTCTTGTTCTTGCCAAAATGTCTAGCCAACCCACTACTATGAAATTCTCTGAGAATGTTTTCCCTCATAGAGCTAGCTGGTATGCATAGTTGTTTTCCTTTAAATAGATACCCATCTTGCAGAAAATATTCACCCCTAAAGTGATCCAAGTTACCAGATACTGGTGCCTTCAATTGTTCCACAATCTCCCAAAAATCATCAGACTCATACAAATTTTTTATGGAATCAAAACCAATCACCTCAGTTTCCATTGTGGTCAAAAGTGCAACACACCTACTTAATGCATCTATAACCTAGTTTTATTTTCCAAACTTATGCTTCAACACAAAATTGTAACCCTGCAAGAAAGAGACCCACTTGGCATGCCTACTATTCAACTTTTTCTATGTGTTCAAGTATCTCAATGCAATATGATCTGTAAACAATACAAACTCCTAGGGAACTAGATAATGTCTCCAATGCTTCAATGTTTGAACAATTGCATAAAATTCCAAATCATAAGTATAATAATTCTTTCTCACTTCATTCATCTTTTCACTAAAGAAAGCTACAGGTTTTCTAGCTTAATAAGCACAACACCTATTCCCACATGGGAGGCATCACATTCTACTTCAAATACCTTATCAAAATTTGGCAATGCAAGTATAGATGCTTCTGTTACCTTTTGCTTCAGGTACTTAAAGCTCTCCTTAGCATCTGTGGTCCATACAAACTCCCTTCCTTTGGTGCAATCTGTTATAGGGGCTACAATACTACTAAAATTTCAAATGAACTTTCAATAGAAAGTGGCCAAGCCATAAAAGCTTTTTATCTCTGTGATGCTGCTTGGACTAGGCCATTCTAGAATTGCCCTGACCTTCTCTGGATCCATTCTGACACCATCTTTAGAAATGACAAAGCCTAAAAAAACCAAACTATCCTGCATGAACCTACAATTCTTCAAATTGGCATAGAGCTTCTCCTTTCTTAACACACCAAGGATGATCCTCAAGTGTTGTAAGTGCTCTTCTTTGCTATTACTAAATACCAAAATATCATCAAAATAAACTACCTCAAACTTACCAATGTAAGGCCGTAGTATAGTGTTCATCAAACTCATAAACGTGCTAGGTGTATTTGATAACCCAAATGGAATAACCATCCACTCATATAATCCATCTCTAGTCTTAAAGAACAATAATCCATATAGGCTGTCTTCCACTCATCCCCTTCTCGGATCCGGATTTGGTGGTAGCCACTTTGTAGGTCGATCTTGCTGAAATTTTGGGCCCCTGCAAGGACATCCATCACGTCCTCCATACGAGGTATAGGAAACCAATACTTGATGGTAATCTTATTAATTGCTCTACTGTCAGTGCACATCCTCCATGTTCCATCTTTTTTGGGGGTCAACAATGCTGGTACAGCACATGGGCTCATGCTCTCTCTCACCACACCTTTACTTATGAGTTATGTTACTTGCTTATTCAACTCTGCATGTTGTGTTGGATTCATCCTATAAGCTGCTTGGTTGGATAGAGTTGCTCCTGGAATCAAATCAATGTGATGCTGAATATCTCTCTTTGGCGGTAGACCATTAGGTAATTCATCAAGCACAACATCAACAAATTATTTCAATAGCTTTGCTACTTCTGGGGGAACTGAAATGTCTTCCTCTTCACCTTTTTTCACTACTAATGCATAACAACACCCTGTCACATTCATTTCTTTAACAAGATCTCTTTCAGACAACATGGTCTCACCTTTTCCTTCATCCTTGAGAGGCAACAAAATCACCTTAGAGCCATCTTTCCAAAAGGTGTATGTGTTTTTCTCTCCATCATGTATGACTTTTCTATCATACTACCATGGCCTTCCCAACAACACATGACAGGCATCCATTGGGACAACATCACACCATATCTCATCCTGGTAGATCTTCCCTATGCTAAACTTAATTAGGCATCTTTTATCAATAGTGACTTCATTTCCCTTTTTAAACCATGCAATGTGGTATGGATGAGGATGTTTTTCACAGTGTAAATTCAATTTGTCTACCATTTCTTTAGAAACCATATTTTCACAACTACCTCCATCAACAATAACTTGACATACCTTGCCACTTGAAGTGCATCTAGTTCTGAAGATATTGGTTCGAAGCCATGAACCATCAGAGATTTTGGCTTGTGTTTTCTCCTTCTTTGGAATCACCATTGCTTTTCTCATCATGAGACTTTCTCCCACATCTGGTGGAACCTCTAGTTCCGTCCCTTCCACTTCATGCTGCGTTTGAATCAGGTTCACCCTAGGTTGTCCTCCTTGATTTCTTTCTTGCATATTATAATTTGAGCATTCAAATGCCCTATGACCTTCTTCTCCACATCTGAAACAATTGAAATTCCTTCTCTGTTTTTCCCATCCTCTACCGCTACCATAACCTCTACCTCTTTGAAATACCCTTCCTCATTCTTGATTTGGAGGATCTTGTTGAGTATCTACTTGTTTTTCCAATCCATGGGATGACTCTCCCCTGCCATAATTCAAACCTCCTCGAAATGGGGTTGATGTACCCCTTCTTCCTCCTCTATTCCTCTGATGGTATTGTCTATTTTATTTTTCTTCAGCCTTTAGAGCCAATTGGTAAGCTTCTTCCATACTGTTAAGTCGATGCATGCTTAATTCATCTTGAATAGAGAACTTCAGGCCATTCACATATCTAACAGCCATCTGTTCATTAGTTTCTTAATACTCTATACGTATAGACATCGTATAAAAGTCATTTGTATAATCTTGCACATAAGAGAGGTTCTACTTTAAATTTTGAAACCTATGAAAGAGAGTTTGCTTATAATCTATGGGCAAAAATTTTTCTCTCAACTTCTTCTCCATTTTATTCCATGTCCCGATCTTATCCTTGCCTTTCCTTGTTTATTCCTTTTGAAGATGATCCCACCAAATCATTGCATGACCCTTTAATTTGGTGCATGCAAATTTCACCTTCTTTTCCTCTATCATGGATTTCTATTCAAAAAAATTTCTCATATCATTCAACCAGTCTATCAACTCCTCTGGTTTAAGACTACCTACATAATCTGAAACATTGGTGCAGGGGCACCATAGTAAAATCAACTATGTTGAAATAAGGCCTATTTGGCCATGTCATCTTGTTCATGTTTTGTTTTCTAAAAACCTAGAAGTCTTTGTATTTCCATTTGGCAAATAATGGACACATTTTTGTATCTAATAGAATCTGAAAAGGTCAACAGGAGTCGGTTGGGATTCAAGGCAGTTGGCCTTCCCTAACTGTTGAGCAACCATTGATCTTCCAACTCTAGATTAATAAAAGCACAGAGGAGTAACTGAGAAGGGGGTTCTATATATTTGAAGATTGTGATTTGGAAATCATCTGAGCAATAATAACTTTTGTCCATCATTTTCTGTGTTTGATCTGTGTCGTAAATATTTCCTATTTGTTCATAATAGTTTTATGTTCTCTGCAATTGAAATAGTTTAGTCTAAATTGTCGAAAATGAGTCGATAACCATTCCACTGGTGGATTTCCAAAGAAATCAGTGGAATGGCATCGGTTTGTACATATTTCTAATTGTTTTTCCTTTCATTTACCTATTTGGCAGGGCAGATGTTCTAGACTGAGGAGTTTACACAGTAGCATGCCCTAGCATCTCTATGTGCTAGGCGTAGAGTGTAGATCAGACTATGTAAGAGTGACAACCCTATCGGCATATCGCTGGGACTCAAAACAAGTCCACCGAAGTCGAGCAGTCTTGCCGAAGATGAGTGTGGGAAGTCTATCGATGTATCGGCAACTCTGGAGTAAGTCCCACCAACAGGTTAAGTCTCACCGAGGGGGTTGGTCTATCGGCGCATCGGCCAGAGGTTATAAGTGCTCGCCGATGAGAAGAGTCTCATCAAAGACAAAAGTCATCGGCGTATCAGCGAAGCAAATTCTAACGTGGCCGATAGTAATTGTCTGGCCGATAGCAAAGAGAGGATGTTATTGGAGCATCAGGTTGATATCATTTGGTTCCACTGATAGGCGTATGTCTTTCCAAAATCATGACGGCAAATGCTAATTTGTCTTAGTCACATTAGGGTGAAAAGAAGTCAAGCCTCGTTGATAGGAGGTATCAGACAGACTTGGTGTTTGGCAAAACAGTTCCAAAGGTCGCCGATAGTCTATTTTGTTGCCAATGGCAATAAGAAGGAAGTTCTAATGACACTATATGAAAGACATAAAATATTTACCCATCCTCTCCTAAGTTGAAAGAGTAAGAATATTTATTCTTTTTGGCTCCTTATCATATTGGTATCAGAGTGAGTTTTGAAGATCATTTGGGTAGTGTGGTCTTGGTGAATGTCAGATAAGGAAAGTGAAGTAGAGGCTGACACGATGCCTCCTAAAAGCATCTCACAAGATGCAGTGAAGAAATTGATTGAAGTGATGTTTGAGTCCAAGCTCGAGGAGTTGAAAAGAACCAAGGGAAGATGAAAGTGACAGTGATGAAGGAGATACAAAAATTGATGAAACCAATAAGAGGACAGAGGAGATACCAGCAGACCAGAGGGCATTTGTAAATGCTTTGAAGTTAGTCAATAAGGACACCATCTAGATGGGTTACCTATGTATAGTAGAAGTATGAAAACTGAAGAGGTGATTGACTGGATTGAGGCATTGAACAATCATTTTGAATACAAAGAAGTCTTGGGTGATAAGAGGGTTAAGTTGGCAAAGGCAAGATTGAAGGGGTCTGCTCTTGCATGGTGGAATTATGAGCAAGGAGAGAGAGTCAAGGAGGGGAAGAATATGATAACTTCCTGGGAAAGGACGAAGACCAAAATCAAGGCACAATTCTTACACCTGGACTATAACGTGCAGATGTATAAGAAATTGTAGAACCTCAGATAGAGAGACCTTGATGTGAATGCATACATGCAAGAGTTTTGTAAACTCAGTCTCAGATCAAAGAGAAAAGAAGAAGATTCAGAGAAGGTGGCAAGGTATTTGAATGGCCTAAGGATGAACATCCAAGATGAGATCAGCATCTTAGCACCAGAAACAGCGAACAAGTGTTTCCAAATGGCCTTAAGGGCTGAAGAGAAGATAAAGAGAAAGAGTGAGCACAATAATAGAGGTAGAGGAGGAAGAAGTTTCAGAGGCAGAGGCAGTTTTGGAGGAAGAAGTCCTAACCAGAGGCCTAGTGGTGAGTCTAGCCAAGAAGAGAAAGTTGGAGACTCAAGTAGTAGAGGAGGCTACTGAGGAAGAAGGCCTAATGGAAGGGGTGGGACAAATGGATCAGGTAGAGGATCCAAGTTCTCCAATATGAGATGTTATAACTACAATCAGATAGGGCACTCGGCATACAAGTGTCCAGAGAAGGCCTCAACTTCTCATGGTGGTGAGAAGAGAACCACTTTGATTCAAGAAGATGCAAAGAGTGTGACATCTCCTGAAGTGAATCTAGCATCAGAAATGAGAGAAAATCTGATGATCAAGAGGATGCTGCTCAAGGAACCAGTGCAGATTGAACCATCTCAAAGAAGGGCTCTATTTAGAATCAACTGCAAAATACAAGGTGAGGTCTGTAAAGTAATCATTGATTCTAGTTCTACTGACAATATCATAGCTCTAGAGGCTGTAAATAAATTGAAATTGGAAAGAATACCCCATAGCTGCCCTTACAAAGTCAGTTGGTTAAACAAGGGTCAGCATATTCTCATAAATGAGCAGACATGGGTAGAGTTTAGCATAGGGGGATATAAGGATAAGATCCTATGTGACATCCTTCCAATGGATGCCTGTCATCTGTTGTTAGGTAGACCATGGCAGTTTGACAGAAAGGCTCATCATGATGGAGAAAAGAATGCTTACTCATTCCAAAAGGATGGTGTGACTTATAGGATACAGTCATTGGTAGAAGAGGATCCACAACATGTAGGGTCTAGTATAATGATGGTAGGAGAGAAGGAATTCCTTGAAACAGTAGAAGAATCAGGTGGAGTAGGTTTTGCTCTAGTTGTGAAACCTAAGGAGAAGAAAAGAGAAAATATGAGAGAGATAGGACCTAGGGAGGTTAGAGAACTACTTGAGAGTTATAAGGAAGTAATTGCAACAGATATACCAGACTCACTACCACCTATTAGAGATATCAGCCATCAGATTGATCTCATACTAGGAGCTGTACTTCCCAATAAGGCAGCCTATAAGATGACCCCTCAGCAGAATGAGGAGATAGCCAGGCAAGTTCAAGAACTTTTAGACAAGGGGTTAATAAGAAAGAGTTTGAGTCCATGTGCAGTCCCCACTATTTTGGCACCAAAGAAAGACGGGAAATGGAGACTATGTATAGATTCCAGGGCAATAAATAGGATAACCATTAGATACAAGTTTCCTATTCCTAGAATTGAAGACCTAATGGACTATTTGGGGGGTGCTACCTATTTCTCTAATAGACTTGAAGAGTGGGTACCATCAGATAAGGATAAGAGAAGGTGATGAAAGGAAAACAACATTCAAAACCAATGAAGGGTTATATGAATGGTTTGTATTGCCTTTTGGTCTGTCTAATGCTTCTAGTACTTTCATGAGGCTAATGAATGAAGTATTGTAGGATTTCATAGGTAAGTTTGTGGTAGTATACCTAGATGACATTTTGATATTCAGTAAAAGTAAAGAAGAGCATTTAAAACACATAGAGATAGTCTTGAAGAGACTGAAAGACCAGAAGCTATTGATAAACTTGGACAAATGTGATTTCATGAAACAAGAGTTGATCTACTTGGGTTTTGTCATTTCCAAAGGTGATATGAAGATGGATCCTTCAAAGGTGGAGGCTATACTGAATTGGTCCACACCTAAGACAGCAGGGGAGGTAAGGAGTTTCCATGGTTTGGCCACATTCTATAGGAAATTCATTAAGAACTACAATGACATCTGTGCACCTATGTTGGAAACCATCAAGGGTGGTTACAAGGTGAAGTTTGTGTGGATGAGAGAAGCAGATAGGAGTTTTGAGAGTTTGAAATAGAAAGTTGCTAAATTCCCTGTCTTAGTGTTACCTGATTTCAATAAGGTTTTCACAATTGAATGTGATGCAAGTGGGCTGGCCATTGGAGCAGTGTTGAGCCAAGAAGGGAGACCAATGGCCTTCTTTAGTGAAAAGTTAAATGAAGCCAAGAGGAAATACTCCTCTTATGACTTAGAGTTGTATGCTATGGTACAAGCTTTGAAAAAGTGGAGACATTATCTGCTTCCCAAGGAATTTATTGTGTATATAGATAACCATGCTCTCAGTTTTCTGAATGGGCAGGACAAACTTAGCCACAGACATATGAAATGGGTTGAAAGTCTGCAAGTATACACTTTCACCATTAAGCATAAGAAAGGAGTCACAAACAAGGTGGCAGATGCTCTCAGCAGGAGGGTGTTGATAGTCCAAGAAGTGCAGTTGCAAAGCATGGGTGTTGAGTCACTCAAGGAATTGTATGAAGAAGATCAGGATTTCAGAGAAATCTACAAGGTATGCAATGAATTTGCTAATACTTTTCATAGTGAGTTTTCAGATTTTACATTGCAGAATGGACTATTGTTCAAAGGATGTCAGTTGTGTATCCCTAAATGCTCAATGAGGGATAATATTATGAAGGAAAAACATAGTGGTGGACTGGGTGAACATTTTGGGTTGAATAAGACTTTAGATCTGGTAAGGAGATTTTATTTCTGGTCAAGAATATAGTCTAACGTCAGAAAATTTGTTGAAAGTTGCATAGTATGCCAAAGAGAAAAAGGAGTCTCGACCAATGCAGGATTGTATCAACCTTTGCCAATACCCAGCAGGCCTTGGGAATGTCTGAGTATGGATTTTGTGATGAGGTTACCCAAAACAAGGGCAGGTTGTGACAGTGTGTTTGTAGTGGTAGACCGATTCAGCAAGATGGCTCATTTCATTCCTTGTAGGACCACTAATGATGCTAGCTACATTGCAGGTTTGTTCTTTAAAGAAATTGTTAGAATTCATGGGCTACCCTTGAGCATTGTGTCTGATAGGGATGGAAAATTTGTAGGACATTTTTGGAGGACTTTGTGGAAAAGATTGGGAACAAATTTGTCTTTCAGTTCAGCCTATCATCCTCAGACTGATAGGCAAACTGAGGTGGTCAATAGATCATTGGGCAATCTCCTTAGATGCTTAACAAAAGAACATGGCAATAGTTGGGATGTGATACTCCCACAACAAGAATATGCTTATAATGACTCGACAAACAGGAACACAGGTCTGAGTCCCTTTGAAATTGTATATGGCAGTCACCCCAGGGGTATTTTTGAATTAAGAGACGTCCAGGAGTTGGACAAAAGGAGTAGTCATGCTGATGCATTTGTAGAAGCCATGAAAGAAATACACCAACAGGTCAGAGATACTTTACACTAGAATAGTCAGAAGACGAAGGCTCGAATGGATCAAAGGAGGAGGGATGTACAGTATCGGGTAGGCGACTTGTTCATTGTTCATCTAAACAAAAATAGGTTGCCAAAAGGAGGCCACAACAAACTGATGATGAGGAAGATTGGACCCTATCAGATTCTAGAGAAGTACGGTCCAAATGCTTACAAGATTGAGCTTCCTGATGATATTGCCATTTCACCCATATTCAACATTATTGATTTGACATTGTACAGAAGTCCTAATACAGGGGAGAATGCAGAAGACCCTGTCCAGGAAAATGAAGACTGGCTGAAGCACTTACCTTCTAGGGAGCCGCCAAAAATGGAGTACATTTTGGAAAGTAGAGAAGCCAGGAAGACAAGGCACAAAATATACTTTAAACATCTGGTTAAGTGGCAAGGGCTTCCAAATTTTGAAGCTACATGAATACTGGAGGAAGACACACTAAAGCAAGGTGAAGATGTACAAGAATTGGTCTCTAAGAGGACTTGAGACATTTTTCTTCTAGGGAGTATGGTGTAGGGGCACCATAGTAAAATCTACTATGTTGAAATAAGGCCTATTTGGCCATGTCATCTTGTTCATGTTTTGTTTTCTAAAAACCTAGAAATCTTTGTATTTCCATTTAGCAAATAATGGACACATTTTTCTATCTAATATAATCTAGAAAGGTCAACAGGAGTCGGTTGGGATTCAGGGCAGTTGGCCTTCCCTAGCTGTTGAGCAACTGTTGATCTTCCAACTCTGGCTTAATAAAAGCACAAAGGGGCAACTAAGAAGGGGGTTTTGTAGATTTGAAGATTGTGATTAGGAAATCATCTGAGCAATAATAACTTATGTCCATCATTTTCTATGTTTGATCTATGTCGTAAATATTTCCTATTTGTTCATAATAGTTTTCTGTTCTCTGCAATTGAAATAGTTTAGTCTAAATTGTCGAAGATGAGTTGATAACCATTGCACTGGTGGATTTCCAAAGAAATCAATTGAATGGCATTGGTCTATACATATTTCTGTTTATTTTTCCTTTTATTTACCTGTTTGGTGGGGCAAATGTTCCAGAGTGAGGAGTGTGCACAGTAGCATGCCCTAGCATCTCTATGTGCTAGGCATAGAGTGTAGATCAGACTGTGTGAGAGTGACAACCCTATCGGCATATCGCTGGGACTCAAAACAAGTCCACTAAAGTCGAGCAGTCTTGCCGAAGACGAGCGCGGGAAGTCTATCAGTGTATCGGCAACTCCGAAGTAAGTCCCACTGACAGGCCAAGTCTCACCGAGGGGGTTGGTCTATTGGCGTATCAGCCAAAGGTTATAAGTGCTCACCGATGAGGAGAGTCTCACCAAAGAAAAAAGTCATTGGCGTATCGGCGAAGCAATTTCTAATGTGGCCGATAGCAAAGAGAGGATGTTATTGGAGCATCGGGTTGATATTATTTGGTTCCACTGATAGGCATATGTCTTGCCGAAACTGTGATGGCAAATGCTAATTTGTCTTAGTCACATCGGGGTGAAAAGAAGTCAAGCCTCACTGATAGGAGGTATCAAACAGACTTGGTGTTCGGCAAAACAGTTCCAAAGGTCGCCGATAGTCTATTCTGTTTCCGATGGCAATAAGAAGGAAATTCTAATAGAACTATATGAAAGACATAAAATATTTACCCATCCTCTCCTGAGTTGAAAGAGTAAGAATATTTATTCTTTTTGGCTCCTCATCAAACATCTAACTTGACCCCTTCATTTTTCCCTTCTAAGGCCTTGAGCATCCTCTCTTCAAAACTCATGCCTTCTAATTCTTCTTCCTCATGTTCTATATCTTGATCTGCACCTCCTCGACCTATCTCTTCATCTGATTTATCTCCTCCTCTACTCAGTCTTTGGTTTTCCATCCGTGTTGTAAGTTCTGCTACTTGCCTTTGTAGATTTTGTATTTCTCTATGCATCTGGGCAAGACCGCCTCTTCCTCTTCCTCTCCCAGCCATCTTCCTGCTCTGATACCAGATGATGCAGCCAACAACATACACTCAATAGGATTTTGCCATTAATCATGTGAGAGCCAAAGATTGAAAGCTGGAACATAAAAAAACTTCTATTCATCAACTCTGCTGCTACAATGAGAGAAAACTCTCTTATATCCAAGAAAACAAAAAATTACCTTTTTTGGTAGATTTCGATAATTGTCAAATTTTGCCATTTTAGGTAATTTTACAATCATATCTTGAGAATCCAGTTTTTTCCCAAAAGCTTCCTAAAACTAAGGTAGGATGAAAAGCCAACTAATATTCTAAATTTGAAACATGAGTTTCAATTTATTACAAAAGCAACTTTTTTAAAATCTAGAAAAAACACCAATTTGCCATTTTGAGGGCGAAGATGAAAGTTTCAAGCCCTGAAAAAGTGCCAATACGAGGTCCAACCGACTAGGGTCGGTTGGGAAACCACTTGTCACCTCATAACGTATCCACCTATAAAATCTTGTAGAAAACCCACATCTGAGTCAAAAGTTATGACCTCCGGAAGTCCCTGCATCGGATAGTTTAGCAATTTAATGCCTTCATTTCTTGTTAATAGTGGAAGCTCGACTCCATTTTCTCCATGATGGCTTTCGAGAATAAGGTGGAGCTCTTTATAGACAACTTTGGAGTGGTCATAATGACCAACTACTCCATTTACACCTTGTCAGCCACTATAGAGAATTTATAGGCTTATTAAAGGAGGAATCTCATGAGTAAGGGAGGAGATAGACATTTAATGACTACTTTGTCAATGTTGAGAGGTGTTATGTCATAAAATGTCCCCCTAGGAATTTTATCTCCTAAGTTTAGCTCTCGAGTCCCTTGTTTTACATCTTGCATGTTCATTTTAACTCCCGAGACAAAATGGCCTAAAACCCATGTCAAATAGGGCTTGAGGGACATTGTGGCATTTGACCCTGCCCTGAAATAGGACCTGAGGACTTGGGCGCTCATGCCCTAGTTCTGCCCTATTTTAGGCAGGTCCCAAATTTGAATGTCAGTTATGTGACCGTTAGAAGGTTCCCTTGCCAACATCTTAAGTTTGAATTACGAAATTTGTAGCAGGAATGCATATATAAGCATGTTTAGGGTTTCATTTGTAAAGTAGAAGATGATTATGAACTTTTGGCGAACTTATGATTTTGGAGAATTCAACATATTTATTGTTGTAGAGTAGAATATTGTTGTTGTGTTTGTGATTCTAGATTTAGCTTCATCTTCTCATGTGTTGAAGGATTTTAATCTACATGCAAGATACACATCCGATGTGATATCTATTTGTGTTTGAATCATTTATCAATTTGTTTTGCCTCTATCCTGCAGGGATACACACTCTTTATCTGACAACAGTGTTTGGAAGACTTGAATGTCCTTCTGGGGCTTGACTAAGGCAAACTCTTAAACACCACAACCCCCAACCACACTCCTTGTGATTGCAGGTTACAGGTATCGAATTTCACGCAGTGGAGTTGTAGAGGAAGATTGTAGAAGATAAGGATTTTGAATCTGACAGAAAGAAGCAGTCAGTGCACTTTCAGGACTAAGGCACTAGGGGCAAAGTCCTCCGAGGTTGCAGAGATAGAAATCTCTATGACAGTGATAATTAGCATCAGAAGAAGTCTCAACATCCTAAGGAATATCCTGCCTTGGACTATGGTGCGAACCCCAGTGTCCTCCGCATCTTCTGTAACAAAAATAGATAGAACAGTGATCATTAGTGATGTAAGGAGTATAAAACCCCCTGAAGAGAACACTGCATTGGACTAGGGCGTGAGCCACGAAGTCCCCAAATATTTTGCATCATGAAATTCAAAAAAGGGTCAGTAGCTATTCTCTATCTATTGTCTTAGTCTGTGAGCATTTGCCGCAATTTATCAGTTTGCTTACAATTTTGCATAATTAGGGTTTTGAGTATATTTGAACATTAAATTAATACATTAATTGATGATTTCTGAATTTCCACATCGTGACAAGTGACCCTCAACCTATAGGTGAATCCTCTTGCAAAAGGTGTGATCAACTCGGTTGAAATATCCTTGAATGTTTGTAGTGAAAGGAGGATCTAGCCAATCAATCCCATCATCCCCCTTTTTTTCCTACAAAACAAGAGGATGGGAGATTAAGCCTAAAAGAGGTTGTATCATCATGCAGGAAGGAGATAGAATCAGAGAGGGATATCCTTGAATTCATAATGAGCTTTTGTGAGATCATGACATATAGCGCATGGTCCATTTGAATAGGACAGATAATTCTGATAACGTAGAGAGCTGGATTTAACAAGAAACCCATGGGAGATTTTCTCTAGACAGTAGGGAGAGACATAAAATAAATTAGCTTGAAGTTCTCTGAGAGGAACGTAAATGGGAAATGGAATTGGGCTTGTCAAATAGAGTTCTGTTACTCCTTCAAACCCACATGTTCCTTCTCTTTTTTAAAATGTTATCATTTAAGTTTATAATCTTGTGTATAGATTCGATCGATAAATCTTATAGTAGCACTAAATTTGAGAAGTTGTTAAGGCTTAGTATACCACTCTGATGAGAATCTGATATGCTTAGTAATCACTGTGTATTTTTAAGACTATTAACTTAGAATGTTTATGTCTAAAGTTGAGGCCAAAAGTTTAGAATATTACAATGAGATTATAGGGTAGAATAACCTTTAAACTCTGTATTTTCGGTTAAAACCAGTTAGAGTTGAACCCTTAGTGATAGGAGTATCATTATTTTCTATCAGTAACTATGTGTCTCTTTAACACCTTTAAGGTCAAGATCTCTGTGGATCTCCTTTAGTAAACTTGTGCCGACCAAATGGTCCTTAGTTGAACTAGGTCGAAAGGCTAAGGAATTCAGTAAGTAAGCTACTAATTTTAAACAGTGAATCCTTAGTTTGAGAAGACATGTAGAACTGAGAATTAGAATGTTTTAAGGAAAGATAACCTTGTTGGGCATCGAATTCATAGAGTGTTTGTATAGAAACTTGATAATAGGAGACTCAGAGATAACTGAGAGTTTTGGTTTGCCTTAGATACCTTTTTCCTTTATTTGCATTCAAGATATCAAAGGATGACATATGTTGTTTCATTACTACCAAAATTTGTAGAATCTATCTTTAGATTTCAAACTGAGCCTCTCGAGATCATTTTTTCAAGACTTAGAAGTCAAGGTTAGGATGTTTTGATAAAGATGTTCCTTTAACTGATTAAGTTTTATTGTTTTTAATCCTAGACTTCATGAAAGGTTTTCACTTATTCTAAAGTGTAAAGAAATGATTTTGAGATGATTAGAAATACACTAAGTTATATATATATGCTTTCTTCAACTAGACCATGTAATTCTATTATGCAAGGTTGATGTGGTTAAGTCCTTAACCTTTCTATATCTAGAGTTGGTATACATAAAGAGACCATTACGTCAAAAATAATACTTTATTATTCTTGACTCAAAACCCATTTAGATTTGAAAGATTGATTTGATCAAGAGTACCTATATTAATGGTAATACCATCATGATTTTATATGAAAGAAGATAAAACCTTGTCTTGTATATATGTAAAATGAGATAATGGTATAAGTTTTATACCTTGAGATCAAAGATTTTGGAATTGATATATATTCATTTATGTTAGAATGATAATCTTATCATTAAGAACATTCAACCACAATGATAAGCGAAATCATGATAAACATTAGTTCTTATCTCTTCTTTAGTGAAAGTCAGTTGACTTGAGAAGACCAAGAAGGTCACTAATTATATTATAGTTTCAAACTAATCAAGGAGTGATTAAGTCTTAAGTCTTAAGTCTATAATCACTAATTTTCTCAATAGACATTTTAGTGAGATAATGTCATTGTGATATTAAAGTGACTATGTTACAACATGGATATAGATTTCCTTATGAGAAATAGAATTCTTCTTGTCATATTTTAATACAAATTCAAGGAATTGGGTGAACCCAGGGAGTGGAAACCGAGATATCCTTTTGATGGAAACTATTACTTAAGTTAAACCATCTCGAGTAAGGGTATATTAGGAGATATAATTGACTTATCCTATGTTTCAAGTTTGAAACTATTAAACCAGCTCAAAGGGTTTATGCATACTAGGAGATGGTAAGTTATAGTTCTCATAACGTATGTTTTATAGAACTTATTATAGTGCTAAGTGCACAGAAGACAAAAATTATCCAAATGGTATGGTAAAAGAGTTAGTATCATGATGCTTGCCAAGGTGTCATCATGCGCATATCCAGACCACAAAAGGAGAGGTTGATTTTCAAAGTCAGATTTTGTCATAACAAACCTCATCAAGTGAAAGAATGCAAAATTCTAAGCAGGTTTGCCTTTTGGATCACCCCAAAATTCCCTAAGGATAAAAAGTTAGGTCGGGTCAAAGTTTGGTCAAAGGTCATAAGAAGGGGGGTCATCACATTACTTAATATACTAGATATTAGTTAATATCCTAATCACTGATTTTAACGAAGTAAAACCCAATGTCCTCATATTCACTAATGTGCAGACGTCAAATTTAAAGTCGAGGCATCATAGACCGTCAACATGCATGCACATTCCGTAAGGGTGCGCATTCATCCTAATATCCCTGATATTCACTAATATACGAACTTACCCAAATATAATGTAAATCCTAAGAACCCATGTATTTCTTAATATCTTGCCTACTAGTTAACATCCTAGTAACGTCATTCAATATCATCGCAAGGAACTAACAGTCTGACAATGACGTCACCCAGGCACCCCGAGATCGAACATAACCATAAATAAGTGAGCACCCACACATTAACTTAATGTGCGGATATTCATTAATGTGATGATGACATCATCTCGAGCTATACAAAAGAAACCCCAATAATATGATGATGTCATTCAGATATTCGACATAGGAGGGTCATCACATTAATTTAGATCCTAGATATTCATTAATATCCCGGTTCTATACAACATAATTATCCCTAGCTTGCCCGTAGGGAATATTCCCCAAGATGACAATTCCGCACGGGGCTGCACACAATTGCCACATGGCCATCCAGATGAAGCGCCTGATTGACTTTTCACTATAGCGATAAATCTCAACATCCTACACATTAACTTAGCGTCTTGATATTCGCTAAGATGATGATGACGTCACATTATAACTAGTCTAGAAGCACTCTTTGACAAAATGACATCACCCTCATCTTTAGAAGAGGGGGGATATTTCACAGAACCAAGTAACTAGATATTTTGTAATATCCACATGTCTACTTTCTGGACCCATAACCCATAGATTTCTAAGAACCAATAAGAAGAAGCCACATGACACGTTGACCAGTCCATATAGACACATCATAATATCTGATATCTGAACAAAAGGAAATACCTTTGGTCAACGTTGACCTACATCATGATGATGCCAGGTGCATATCACGAAAGAACATGCATATTGTTTAAGTACCCAGACATTTTCAAATATGTAAATCCCATAATAAATACCATCTAATGGTGGGTGGATATTCAAAATTTCAAATGACACGGTGCCACCTGTTGCGATCTTAAGAACACTTCATGTATATTCATGGACACAAATACTATAGCATTGATTACACCCTAATTCACTAATGTTAATGATTATAATAGGGTGATTTATGCTCATTTTACATTTACCAAGCATTCAACAAAGAAATTATAGAGCTCCTGTGTGATTAAGACCACCATTACAGTAACATGCAAACTCAATGGAATGAAGTGCACCTTGAACAACGAACGGAGGAGGGTGATTGAAAAGTGAACACCCATATCTTGATCTTGATTAAGTAGAACCCTCATTTTGTCATTTATGAATAGGTTCAAACAGGTAAATGGTTTCTACTATGGTAAATCCATATGAAGACATTTGAATATGCTTTGTGGAAGTAAACACTGTGATATACACAATATGTTTAAACCTGAGACCCTAAAATGCATATTAGGTTAAGACACATACACTTGTCATTGCAAGATGCAATAGATATTCGTAGAAACAGGTCAAATTCTAAGTTTTTGACACAACCCAGAGGGTTAGTGTTCAAATATGGGAAAATAGATGATACACACTTGGGTAACACTGATCTTGATGAATGGACAGCTAAATTAGAAAGAGGCAGTGGAGATCCTTTGCTCATAAGCATATACAACTCTGACATGTGGCATACCGATGGGTTCCCATATGCAATGGAAGATGTGGAGCTAGTGGTAGAGTGTGCCAATAATTATAATGTTCACACCAGAAGGGTTGAGAAACATGGATGCATATATGCAAATTTCTCAGTTGCGGGGATTACCTCCACCTTCAATTTGCCATCATCTAACCTATATAAGATCAATCTAGTGGCCCTAGAGAATAAATATCAGGGCATTTTCAAGGAGTTTAGGAAATTTGTATTCTCTTGGAGAGCTAGTAACAACACATACAAGGCTTCAACAAAATTGCATGTACAATTGTTTAAGTTTGACTTTGCTCGTAAATATCAATACATGATGGTGATGCTCAGTTGGATGAGGGGTAGACTAAATGCAGGTTGGTTTGAAGACTGGATGTATGACCTCATAAGGATGATAGAGTCTACTGATCTAAAACTGCAGTGGGCAAAACTAATCAGTGATAGCATTGATGAAAGCTTTAAGAAGTTAGGAGGGAAAACAAACATGTTCCATATGACCTCCTATGTAGTGTATTCATGTGCAGCCAAAGGCACATTTATGATTTGCAAAGAATTGGCAGGGTTTGCCATAATCCTAGAGATGTAAATATCTGGGATCACTATCCGCAGCTGGGCAGGAGGGCCTCCCTCCAACATCATAAGAGGATTAATGATTGTTTCATCATGCATTTGGTCTGTACAATGGAGGAGGACAAAGCAAAAAGAATGAGCATGAAAAATCAAGCAATAGTAAGCAGAAATGGATCATGGTTTATCTAGTTTCATCCATTCACATACATAAGGATGCAGGGCTTTGATGTGAAACCCATGATGTTGCTAAGATATCCAACAGATAAGGTCATAGTAATGGAGATAGCTAGACAAATATTGCCTTCACATCAGACATTTGTTCAGAAAAATAAAATACCCAAGGTCATGTTTCCACTTATGATTGGCTGGTACATGTGCCCTGATGCAGAAACAACCAAAGAGGCCATAGGGGGACTACAATTGATGTGTTTACAACCTTTCCCTTTGACAAGGCAAGATGATCCCTATAATACATTGGAAGCATTATTGAAGAAGTTAGTACACCAGGTACACGTAGAAGACTATTGGGCTGACTATTTTGATGATGTTGAAGTCAGAAGGATGAGCTATCAAAGGCTCACTCTTAAACAAATCCGCACTTTAGATTGCATTCCAATTCTCCCACAATTACATGAGGATGATGAAGTGATCATGCCTCAAGAGTATGAGGAGAAGAAGATATATAATGAGACAATCTCCCCACTTGACTGGAGCCAGCCAAAAGAAACCTCACTAGAGATAATAACTTAGAGGGTCATGCAACTGAATAAAGATTGGGTAAATAAAGAGGTTGTTGCGCTCAAAGCCAAGGGAGTGGTTGTGACAATTGATAAAAAAAAGGAAGAGACTGCAATTAGCAAAGGAAGAATACGATGACTTCCTTAAAGATAAGAGATAAGCTCTGGAGAAGAGGATGCAGGAAGCATCATCTAAAGCCACTAAGAGGGTAGGAATGAATATCAATGTCAAGCTCACCCCAAAGCCGTCACCATAGAAAGGGACAGCTTGCACCTCTACTACTACAACTACCAAAAAGCATGATAAGCAACCTAAACAAATAGTAGAACAGGGTGTCACTCATGAGGACTTGGAGGAAAGTGATGATGATGGGTAGCCTTTGATAATAAAAAGAAGGAAGAGAACTTAGGAAGAGTCATCTAGGAAAGGCCAAGCTCAAGTGCCAGTAATGAGAGGGGTTGTAGACAAACATCCAAACATTGTGCTTAAAGGTAGAGGAGGTGACGGGATTCAATGAAACTTACAACATGATGTTCCAATCCATAACATTATTGAATTCAAGACTAAATTAGCAGAGGAAATCAGGGAGGAGAAAAGGAGAAGAGAAGATAATCAGCCTCTACCTCTAGACAAAACAATAGACCTTTCTGATGATGAGGTAGTAGATGAGCTGTCTGCTAGCCCCATGGAATCATTGGTCAAAAATACAATGGTAACCCCTCTAAACACTCCCATAGTACAACAAGAAAGGGAGGAGGATATAGAAGAAGATAATCCAGAAGCCTTGGCACAAAAAATAGGCCTAGAAGGATTAATTGGCCAAGTCACTAGCCCACCAGTTATTGATCTAACATATCAGGGTGAAAATGATGCAGGTAAAGATAAAAATGTAGTCCCAGAGCATTATAAGGCAGCTAATAGTGCAACTGGGGATGTGCATATGGAAACACTTGGTCAACAAGAGGCTCAAGACACTAAACAAGAGCATGCTGAAGAAGATAAGAGAATTGATACATCTAGACAGTCAGGTCCTAATGTTACATTTGAAACTCAAGATAATAAAGTTATAAACATGTCAGAATCTGGACAGGAAGGTCCAATGAAAGAAGACCACAATAAGGAACAAGAGAAGATGGATGAAGATAATCAAAAAGGTCATCAGGATACTCAGGATTAGGGTCATCAGGGACTTGATAAGAACCCATCACCACCACAGGATGAACAAATGGTACCTGATCAGAGTGAAAAGATACCAGAAGAGACCCCCACCAATAATGAGCAACAAAAGGTAGATGATGTTAGACTTAGGGCACACAACTGAGAGGGGGGGTGAATCAGTTGTGCAAAACTTTCTCCAATTAAACACTTAAATCTTCTTTAGTGATTAGCATAATATTAATCATGAACCATAATGCATTTAAATCAAACGCAGAAACACATCAACACATAAGACACCAAGATTTTGACGTGGAAAACCTGGTTAAGGGAAAAACCATGGGGTGATTAACCCAAGATTGTATTCTCTGTTAGAAGAATAGAAAGAACAAAATGGCACATGCCAATTAGGGCTCACTACCCGAGCACACTACTCACAAGAGGCTCACTACCTACAAGAGACACACTATCTACAAAGAAATAAGTATCACCTACATGAACTGGAGAATAGCATCTTCACCATGCTTGAATCAATTTCATTTAAGCCCAATACTTCTGCTCTACCTTTCACTCTCCTCCTCACTACCACATACTCATCACCACCAAAAAAGCACTTTGGAAAGACTTCACAATCCCTTATTTATACAAGGCATTGACTTAGGAATAATCATCTAAGTCGGCAAACATCTACAGGAACATCCGTAAGACGTGTAATACATCTGGTCGACCAGTCACAGGAAGAACACCATCATCCAGTGGTTATTCTTCAAATGTGCACTCTAACTTCAATGCGGACCACCAACATGAACTGGACACGATCCAAGGATCACCACAACCTTTCCTGAATCACTTGGGAACATCCACACTTCATTTGCTTGCTGGAATTCTCCTCTCCTTCATCCAGAGCTTTAAGAACACAGTCTGTGATTACTGTCACAAAGGAATAGGTTCTTCTGGACCTTCAAACCATGAACCAATCGAGTTGACACTTCACACGGACGTCCTCAACACTCCCTCAAATCTGCAGAATGGGATAGTGCATTACCGGATCTCACCGGACCTATCTGTGTCACTCGGTCACCTCTGAATACCTGTCAGAGTTGGTTCTACTTGAGCGGCCATAACTTCTTCAGATATTTATGCGGACCTCTGAAAACTTGACTGGATCATCTCAAGACTCATATCTACAAACCCTTTGAACCGTAACCTCTGATCTACATCTTAGCTTGGATCTCCACTTCACTGTCTCCATTGCTACTCTCTGCTCCTCCAATCCTTCTCATTAATGCAGCATGAGTATGTTGACATCAATGACAACACCGGTTAGGCCCATAATTGCAACAGATGAGAGAGTTCACACTGGAGAATATGAACAACCACAGGGAGATGATGAAAATACCCTAGAAGAACAAAACATGGAGTCTCATGATGCTCACATTGAGCATACAAACCAAGAAGGGTTCCAAGATAATGTGCCACATTGGCTACAACATGAGGTGAATCCACCTCCTTTCTTTGATTCTTCAAATTTTGATATATCTTCATTATTTTCAACTGAAACAACCAAGCCAAAGAGGAGACCCAGTGCTACCTCTGCAATAAAAAGAGATCCTACAATTGGCAAGAGGACAACTCAAATAGCTATACCTGTTGTAAATAAAGCTAAAGGGGAGATAAGTGTAGGGCAATTTCAGATAACCACTATAGACCTAGGTTTTTCCACTGAACAACAAGAAGGCCAAGAAGCTAAGGACATCATAGATACCTTATTGGCCAAAATACAAAAAGAAAAGACAAAGAATAAGGAGCATAAGGAGCACATTGCTCAAATGCAGATGTTTATAAAGGGGTTAGTGGCTCCCACTAATATCTCCATCTCCACATCTACTTCATTGGCCATAATATCACAGGATGAAATTACAGGACTAGATGCCATGAAGCATAAATCACAGGTGATGGACAAGTAGTTTATCCGGTTCATAACTGAAGGAGAATAGGTAATAAAGACCTCACTTGCCAATTGGGAGTTTCTCAGCATGTTGAAAAGCAAGGTTGATAAGATGCAGAAGGAGGTTGGACAAAGGTCAATAAAAGTTTATAAACATTTGACTGCTCTTTTTGGGATGAAGCAAATAGATGTGAATGACCTGATATCTAATAATATCCTGACTAGTCAGACCTTGCAGTTATTCGATATATGGTATGAAGACACCAAGTTTGAGGTAGATATCCTAAAGAAATGTAATGCCAAAGTCAGGGATATTAGTGTCAAATTGCATGAACTCTTGTCTGAAGAAGGAAACATCTTAGAGGCCCTTGAGGATAAGGTTGAGTTGAAGGTGGAAAATTAGGATGTGGACTTTGCTACCAAGGCTTTTCAAGATAATTTTAAGCCTGTATCAGATGATCCACTTAGCCATTTCTCTGCAGATATAATTGACAAAGCTATGAGGATGAAGGTTAAGGTAGAAAGGTACAATGAAACATTGAATAGCTAGAAGAACAAGTGGATATCTCTACAAGCCCAATTCCAATCACAAGGGCATGCTGTTAAAAAGGCTAAAGTACAGGATGGAGGGGAGATAGAAAGAATAGTAGAAACATATGAACCCATCAGGGGGATTATTAATGTGCATGTAAAAGATGACTCATCCACCGAGGAAGAGGAATACATGAAGATGCAGGGTGACATGATCCTGGCAGAATATGTTGGAAGGACACCTGTATTACACTAGATGGTTGCCAATTGGCAACCTATGCCACATGTTTTGGTTTGCTGACTTGGTCAATGCAATATGGAATGTTGATTATAATGGATGTATCCTGACCATAGGATCTTTTGTAACCGCATCCCTTCCTTACTCTATAAAAGGAGGTGGATTGCAATTTGTAGGATCATTCAGAAGCTTAATTGAGATTGGATTGTTGAAATGTTAGGACCAATCCTCAAGGTCAATTGTAAATATATACTCTTTTGCATACTTAATGAAGATGAAGTCCCTCTAATTACATACAATTATAAACTTTGAGTAATCTATGAATGAATTCTAGATATGTTACTTTGATTTGCTACATCCCCTAGAGTGTATTTCAGTTTGTACATGTTGTCTTCATTCCTTTCCTTCGAAGTTAGCATCAATCATATCTAGCTTTGGAACATCTTGGTGAACATATGGTTTGATTTCCTTCTCTTCATGATAGTATCAAGAATATATATGGATCAATGGCTAAAGATTCATCAATTTCAGTAAAATTAGTAAAGTTTAGTTCAAATTTGTTTAATTTCATTTAATCACTATCATAATTGCAAATACATAGAAAATACTAAGCAAATACAGGAAAATATGCTAATATCTCGTAGGTAACTGAATATCTTTAGCATATTTGAGAAAATAGCATGTCAATTTGAAAATATCATGCAAATGAACATAAATAATGACAGTAATCATGGAAATACATACTTATACTTACATCCTTTGAATAAATTTATAGTGCAGAAGTGAAATCAACTTAATAAGAGTGATATGCAGAAGAATTGATCAAACTTATATAAATATTTGCATGATCTAGTTAAATATAGTGGAATTTAACCCTGTTTGTTAAGAATTCATAGAAAGCAAGTGTAACAAAGTATATATGGATACAATGAACTTCAAAACAGAAACGTAAGGCCCCTTAAGAAAAAAAACAATACACATCAAACCACTGAGTAACATCAGATGATTATGAACTAATCCATGGAGACTTGGGATTATGAATCCTCCGAATTCATATTATCTTTCAAGATGATAAAGGTTTGATATGCATTTCTTTATCTATGTTTGTTGTGACTAACATCATGATCAACATAAAATGGCACTACAAGGAGGGCGCAAAGAATTCTAGTTTGCAAATTTGTCACCTGCATATTATTCCCCAAGTTTCAACGAGGTGATGTTTTTAGATTTCGTAAGATCATGTCAAGTTTTGTATGTTTGTACAAAGATTCCATTTATCTTTCATAACTTGATAAATTTGTTTGCAAATACCCTGTCCTAGTAGGTAGTTGACCTGATATTTACAGTCAGTTGTTCCAATTTTCATGTAATTCCAATCAATACTTGCACTTCCTGCAAATATCTTGTTATTTTGGACATTTGGTCATAAATATCCACCTTAGAGGAGTAAATATCCTGATCTTTGCAAAGATCTAGTCAAAATATCCATATCTAGTTGCAAGTTGTGAAGCTCTGGCTCACTGACCTAATACTAGGTCTAGATCCATTGAACCTTTTGAAGAATTGCCGATTTGCAGACTCAGACCCTGTACAACAAATATTCACCATAGTCCTGGTCCTAGTTCACCTGCATATCTAGTTATACCTATTGTAATACCTCAGGCACCTCCTACAATGTCATTTTTGCAGTGGACTCACCACTTATCTTTGCAGTATATCACCCCTTACCAAAGAACCCAGACAAGATTTGTCTGAAGTATCATCCTTATTAGGATGTAGAAGATCACATTAGAACTTACAGAGAAGCATGCTTCAGGGCTCGGATAGACCATGAGGATGTGGTGTGTAGGTTATTACCTTATTCTTTAGGATAAGAAGCGTATAGTTGGTACATTAGTCTTACCAGGTCTTCTATAGCTACTTGGGCTACCTTGGAGAAAGCTTTCTTAGGAAGATTCAAAATACTAGTAGATCCAACTATGACATATCCCATGTTTACTACAATCAAAACAGATGAGGGGGAGCCAATCTCCAACTTCAACGCTAGGTTCTAGAAAATGTATTCCAAGCTAGTTGCTCCCTATAATGTAGGTGATAAGGCAACAAGATCCATATATTATTCAGACTTAGATCCCTTGACATCCATGTTCATCAAAAGAACACATCCTGTAATTACTACTCTGGCAGGTGCCTATGAGGAAGCCAATAAGGTCAATCAATAGTTAACACATGGCTTTACTCCTAACTCTAGATATCCTGCATATCTTGTACAACCACAAGTTAATGGAGTTATGATACCTCTAGCCATAATGCCTAATCCCATGCAGGTACCTCCACTTAGTATCATGCCCCCTCCAAATGGAAATAGCCAGATGATATCTCATCCTAGACATGCATCTCAGGATGCAGTGCAAAATAATGGTAATGGCAGCTCTTTCTTTAAACCTCAACAAGATAACATAATAGCCAAAGCTCAAGAAGAGAAAGATGATATCAAATAAATATTTGCGCAATTGAGAAAACTAACCACCGAGATCACGCACATGAGGAGTCAAAACTTTTATTCTCTGTCAAATCAGAATAGCGGATATCCTAATAAGAGATATGGAAACAACAATGATAGGTCCAGATATCTGGACAAGGGGTACAATAATGATAGAAATTTCAATAACAATGCTTCCCCTAGGCCACCTAGAACATGGAATACCCAGCCAAACAATGGCTCGTTGCCTTCACCACTAGATAATTAGCCTCCAGTCAAACCCAAGCAGACCACTAGGGTGAATTTAGTAGAACCTGCACTTGCAAATTGGTGTAGAATGTATAATACCAACACACATGTTGAGCTTGATTGCCCTCAAATTAAAATAGCAGCCAATATTTTCCAGGATGAAGTGTCTAATACTATAGCAGATCCTCCTTTCCTTGAGGGAGATGAAATTGTCCCCCTAGGATATGAATCCTCCCTTGTGCTTGAAAGTACTGGTAGTCATCAACATCATCAAATGACCTCAACTCATGAGAATTACACTCTGGCATGTGAGGAATTTGCCTTGGCATTTGAGTCAAACTATGTGTTCCCTTTTGAGGATGAAAATGAACCTGAGAAGGAAGCTAAAGAGGTTCATGCTTACCAACAACAATATCAGGGTAGACACAATTATAACCTGTGGAACAATCCTAATAGGCTAGCTAGTCCTTTGACCATGTCTATCCCTCCTAATAACTTTAATACCCCTCCTGACCCTAAGGCTAGTAATAATCCTAGTCCTCCCAAGGTAAATACTCTATATTTCACACCCCAAAGTATAGTGTCAAGAGCCATCAACCAATTTCCTGAGTTAGATAAACTTGTTACATATCTAGCAGAAGAGATGAAAAAGATAAAAATCAGCTTGTCACTATCAGAATTGCTAAAGACCCCAGTAATCAAGAAAGCCTTCTTGAAATTCTTAGATGAATCCACACCTAGAGATGATAATCATGGTCACAACCCTAGTCATATCATGACTAGAGATCCTACTGTTAAACATAAAGTGTAGGCTACTATCCAAACTACTGAAACATCACACATGACTTTATACAGAGATAATTCTGATCCACACCATTCTTACTTACATTGAGAATATTTGGTAAGAATTTACACAATTGTCTTGTGCATTCAGGTGCATCAATGAATGTGATGCCCTTGTCCATTTGTAGTTCTTTAGGCCTACATCCAGCCAAATCCCTCAAGAAGGTGACAAAACTTGACAAAACAGAAGTGAGTGTGGTAGGAGAGATAACTCATATCCACATGTAGATTGTTTCAGATCTAAGGGTGAAATATTACATTGACATCTAGGTAGTAGATATCCCTGATACTTATGGAATGCTTCTTAGCAGGGATTGGTCAAAAATGCTTAATGGTTACATGGCCATTGATTTCAGTCATATGTGGTTACCCTGGAAAGGAATGCCTAATCAAATATGAATAGAAACTAAGCCTAGGATGAAACACATGATAACTAAATACAATAATACCAATGAGGTATTATATGTAGATGTTGAACCAAGGGTTTATGCTATAAGACCTCAAACTATTAGAATTGAAGAAGTCCTAATGTATAACATGCATGCACATGAAAATATTGACCAAGAGGGTCTAGGATGATCATTGAGTCTGATTATTGTTCAACTAATGAAAAAGAAATAGATCACTTTAAGGAGTTTGAAAAATACCTATCCAAAGAAATGCAAAAATGCCAGTTACTGAGCACATCCATTGAAAATATCTTGATATTTGGATGGTGCAGGTTACATGATGAAGCACATTCAAAGAAGAGCTATGAAGCATGTTTGGGTATGATTGAATTAGAAAGAATGTGTAATGAGTTCAGATCATCATCAGCTAAGGTAAGTGAAGTATTTGATGATGATGATATTGATTCATGTGTGTTTTCTTCAAATACAAGAGAACATGATCAGACGATACATCGGGATAACATTTGCATACACCATTTAGAAGAGATCTTGGCATGTGAAGGGATGCCCCACTATGAGGAAGAAAATGTTGTCATTTCAGGGACTGACTACCTTATTGATTAAGACTATGAGTTATCAGATGAAGATAAAGATAGTCGTCTGACTCAATATGAGGAGTTCCTATCTAAACAGGTTTAGAGACATATTCTACAAGGAGTTCCTTCACATAATGCATTGATTGAAGGCTAGTGTAGACTTCATGAGGTACCCCATTCAGAAATAACATGTGCTTTATGCCTACATATATTGAAAAAGAAGAGCAGTTCTGCTCTAGAGACAAACTACATGATATCAGGGATATCCCCAAAGATTAAAGAGAAGATGTGGAAACATACCCTAGTAATGAAGATAACAACATCAAAAAGATGAACAAAATAGATGTTCAATATGATGATACCTAAAAAAGATACTTAGATATGACAGAAAGAGAACCACAAAAGTTAAAATGGATATCTTCAGGTCCAGCTGCAAGAGCTAAAAGGAAAAGAGAAGGTCCTGACAAGCCCTTAACAAAAGATAAGCTATGGATTCTAAGGTTTGATGGTTCTAAATCTAAAGAAGGTGTTGGAGTAGGCATTGATCTTATTGACCCATCAGGGAGGTCATTTTTAGTAGCATACCGATTGCAATTCCCTAGCACTAATAATGTGGCTGAGTACAAAGCCTTGATCCATGGCTTGCTATTTGCCCTCAAGAAGAAAGTTAAGATTCAACATGTCTACGAAGACTTAGAATTAGTGGTAAAGAAAGTCAGGGGTATCTATGCATGTAACTATAAAAGGTTGTGAAACTATAGGCATAGAGTTTGGGATTTAATACAAGGATTTGATGCATTCAACATCATGCATGTCCCTAGAGAACAAAATCACAAAGCTGATGCACTAGCACAGGCTTCTAGCACATTGGAACCTCTATCCATCTATGGAATGAAAAGATTTTCAGTAGAATTGGTATCAATGTCCATACTTGATAATGTAACAAATTTTCAAGTGTTTGAAGATGACCAACATATCCTAGATTTCATTACAAGTAGCGATATATTCGAAGCATGGATCCTAGATGAGAAGAATTTAGAAGATCATGTATGGGGAGAAAATGAAATCATGGACTTACCAAGTAATAAAATCCCCAAAGGCATGATTGAGCTTGAAAGAGCTTTTGACATGGACAATATGATAAAACAAAAGGACCTCCCTAAAATAGATGGAGGAGAGTATTCACCTATCAACATAGGACAAAGTGAAGACACAAGGATTGTCCTGATCAGTAATGTTTGTTCTAAAGAAGATAAAGAAGGGATAGCTCATACATTGAAGAATTATATCCATGTTATTGCCTAGACCTATGATGAACTAAAGATGTATGAAACTTCTATTATCACCCATGCAATACCACTGAAGTCGGATGCCAAGCTATTTAGGCAAAAATAGAGGCCAGTCAATGCATTGTTGGAGCCCATTATCTTTGATAAAGTCAAAAAGTTACTAAATGCAAGGATCATATTTCCTGTTAGGCACTCAACATGGGTAGCCAATCTAGTCCTAGTCAGGAAAAAGAATGGAGATATACGTCTGTGTGTAAACTTTAGAAATCTGAATAGAGCATCAGAAAAGGACAATTACCCTTTACCCTCACTAGATGAAGTTTTACAGATAGTGAATGGAGCTCAAATGATGTCCTTCTTGGATGGTTTCTTAGGATACAACCAAGTGATGGTGGACAAGATAGATAGATTAAAGACAACATTCACCACTAAGTGGGGGATATTTGCATATAGACGCATGCCATTTGGCCTAATCAATGTTGAAGCCACATTTCAATGTACAATGGACATAGCATTCAGGGGCTTAGTTGGAAAATGCATAGTCATATACATGGATGACGTGATGGTCTTCTCAAAGAAGAGAGGTGACCATATAGAAGATCTTAGAAAGGTTCTTAAGAAGTGTGAGTAATATGGTATCTCACTAAACCCAAAGAAGTGCATATTTGAGGTGACCACAGGCAAGTTGCTTGGCCATGTAATATCAAAAAATGGGATCACCATTGACCCAGCCAAGGTTGATTCTATAATGAAATTACAACTTCTAGGGAGTAAAAAGGAGCTAAAATCCTACTTTGGTAAGATTAATTTTGTGAGGAAATTCATAAAATGATTTGCAGAAATTGTCAGGCCACTCAATGCAATGCTCGAGAAGGATGCCAAAATTGAATAGACACCTAAGGCAAAAGATGCATTTGAGGATATCAAGAAGGCCATAGCAGATGCACATGTCTTGATAAGCCTAGATTACATAAGAGATTTTTACATTTATTCATTTGCTTCAGAGGATACCTGTGCAGTAGTCCTAACATAGAGGAGTGAAGAAAAGGAAGAGAAACCCATAACTTTCATGAGTTCTCCATTTAGAGATGCAAATCTCAGGCATATGGATGTTGAAAGGTAGCCCTTGCACTGGTTAGAGTAGTGAAGAAATTTAGGCACTACATCTTGAGAAGCAAGTTAATTGTTGTTGTACCTGATGCAGTGGTCAAGATGCTCTTGATGCAAAATGAGCTAGGAGAGAAGAGAGAAAAATGGATAACATTCCTCCAAGTATATGATATGGACATAACTCCTACGAAGGTTGTTAGGGGACAAGCCCTAAGCCAGATGATTGCTGAAATTGATCCTAACTTGATAAGTCAGCAGTATGCTATAGACACAAAAGGAAATGGTGATTGGTATTCAAATATCAGGCACATCCTAATTACCGGGAGATGCCCACCTAAAATACAGGCTTCTCAGAGGAGAGCCCTAAAGATTAAATCACATAAATACATGATAAAAGGGGGGATCCTCTTCAATAAAAATTATGAAGGAATGTATCTTAGGTGTTTAGACAAGCAGAAGGCTGACAAAGTTCTTATAGAGTTACATGATAAATTTGGCACAACCCATGGATCTCACCTAGCCACTACACATGCCATTCTGAGAGCAAGATATTATTGGCCAACCATCTTAAAGATATTGCTAATCACATCAAATACTGTCATACTTGCCAGATTGATTCCAACAAATAAAGATATGCTACTCAACCACTGCAACCTGTCATGGGGATGCACAATGGGGAATGGATTTCATTAGTCCCATCAATCCTCCATCATCATTAGGACATGGGTATGTACTAACAGTTACATATTATTGTACCAGGTGGGCTGAAGCAGTTAGCAGTAAAACGTATACTGCAGAGGATGTGATCAAATTCCTAGAAAGTAACATTATTACCAGGTATGGATTTCCTTATGCCCTTGTGTGTGATAATGGATTGGCTTTCACATATTTAAAATTGTCTAGTTGGGCTTTTGACCATGGGGTGATCTTAAGGTTTTCTTCAAATTATTAGTCCCAAGGCAATGGCTTAGCAAAATCAACCAATAAGAACTTACTGAACATCATAAAGAAATTGATTGAAAAGAATCCTAGGGAATGGAATACCGTACTTAAATATGCCCTGTGGGTAGACCGAACCGGAATGAGAACTGCCTTGGGAAATTCCCCTTACCAGTTAGTTTATGGGGTGGATCCTATCCTCCCTGTCAACCTCAAAATCCCTACCCTACAATTTGCAAAAGAATATCTAGGTATTGATAACAAACAAGAAGTCAAGTTACTTCAACTCATGCACCTAGAAGAGAAGAGAGATAGGGTGATTGACCAATTCGCCAAACATCAGGCTACTGTCAAATGTTGGTTTGATAAGAGAGCTAAAGTAAAAGCCTTTAGAATCTTAGACTTAGTCTTGTCATGGGACAAAGCACATGAAAAGAAAGGTGACCATGGAAAATTCAACAAACTTTGGATAGGTCCCTTCCAGATCTCAAATATCCTAGGTGACAGCACCTATAGACTTAAAAATTTAACAAGTGAGGATGTCCCATTGCCAGTCAATGGGCAATTCCTTAAACATTATTTCTAGGCTTAGGCTAGGTCATGTCAGGATATTGTATCATATGTACATCTTGTATAGTTGTTTGTACAATTGGTTTTGCGTGTGTTTGTTTTGCTCTGCATGTTGTTGAGTCCTTATTTTTGCTCTGGCAAGATGAAGTACCTTTTCACTTTAGAAAACAACTCAAATTGTTAGAATTCAAGAAATAAAAAAAAATCTTATATAGGTTGCAACTCATGTTGGGTAGATGTTCCTGATTAGGTTTGTGATATTTGGTTCATCAGTGATACCTTTTCTTGTTCCAGGAGATCCTCACATGACTCACCTAATAGCCTTGGGTTTGTTGAACATACCAGTGTAGGTGTTAAGTGAAAAATCTAAAGGTTACCCTTGCTACCATTGCAATTCTCAACCTAAATAGCAAGTGACCACACCTTGGAAAATGTGCTTACATGATGACATCTTATGAATACTAATATGAAAGAAAGAAATACGTTGAATATCTAAAAGAGATAATTAGGCCATCTAAGTAACTCTACCAGGGCTATAGATGTCTGCTAGCAGTGGGGCTCTACTTAGGGGAATTGTAATGATAACCTTGTTGGGGCTATGGATGCCTGCTGATAGCAAGACTCTATCTAGGTTGGCTATGAGGGATAAACCAAACTATGTAGCTTAACACCAGTCACTAGTGTTTTCAACTTATCTTCAAGATGAGGGATATGAAACACATGCACAGACCTGATCCCTTTCCAACATTGTTATATTGATGAACATGATACCAATCAAGAAGATCAGGTTGTTTACTTGATAAGAGTTGGAACATTATGTTCTAATTTGTCCTCATCTCATGAATTATTTGATTTTTTGTTGTTTTCTTTGGTGGCAAGTTGTTGTGTGGTTACACAACATGCCCCATTTTGCCCCAACAAAACAGGGACCCAACTTTTCGCTTGCTTGTATGTTCCCTTGTTTTGGGCAGTATGGTAAAAGAGTTAGTATCATGATGCTTGTCAAGGTGTCATCCTGTGCATATCTAGAACCCAAAAGGAGAGGTTCATTTTCAAAGTTAGATTTTATCATAACAAACCTCATCAAGTGAAAGAATGTAAAATTCTAAGCAGGTTTGCCTTTTGGATCACCCCAAAATTCCCTAAGGATAAAATGTTAGGTCAGGTCAAAGTTTGGTCAAAGGTCATAAGAGGGGGGGGGTCATCACCTTACTTAATATCCTTGATATTAGTTAATATCCCAATCGCTGATTTTAACAAAGTAAAACCCAATGTCCTCATATTCGCTAATCTGCAGATGTCAAATTTAAAGTTGAGGTGTCATAGACCGTCAACATGCATGCACATTCCATAAGGGTGCGCATTCATCCTAATATCCCTGATAGTCACTAATATATGAACTTACTTACATATAATGTAAATCCTAAGAACTAGGATATTTCTTACTATCCTGCCTACTAGTTAACATCCTAGTAATGTCATTCAATATCATCACAAGGAAGTAACAGTCTGACGATGACATCACCAAGGCACCCCGAGATCAAACATAACCAGAAACAAGTGAACACCCGCACATTAACTTAATGTGTAGATATTCATTAATGTGATGATGACATCATCCCGAGCTATGCAAAAGAAACCCCAATAATATGATGACATCATTCAGATATTCAACATAGGAGGGTCATCACATTACTTTAGATCTTAGATATTTGTTAATATCCCAGTTCTATAAAACATAACTGTCCCTCGCTTGCCCGTAGGGAATATTCCCCAAGATGCCAATTTCATGTGGGGTTGTGCATGATTGCCACGTGGCCATCCAGATGATGCACTCGATTGACTTTTCAACTATAGCGATAAATCTCAACATCCTACACATTAACTTAGCGTCTTGATATTCACTAAGATGATGATGACATCACATTATAACTAGTCCATAAGCACTCTTTGACAAAATGATGTCACCCTCATCTTCGAAAGAGGGGGGATATTTCACAGAATCAAGTACCTAGATATTTTGTAATATCCACATGTCTACCTTTCGGACCCATAACCTGTAGATTTCTAAGAACCAATAAAAAGCTACCATGTGGCACGTTGACCAATCCATATGGACACATCATAATATCTGATATCTGAACAAAAGGAAATACCTTTGGTTCTTTGCGACCTGCTTCTTACATTTGGTCAACATTGACCTATGTCAATAAGCACCTAGACATTTTGATGCAGGAGCATCCCTGGTTCAAGAGTAATCTTGCATCAATGAAAAACATTTGCATTTTAGTTTGTTTATAGTTTAGTTTGTTTCTTTTCATTTTCCAGTTCAGTTCAGGCAGTTCAGTCAGTAGCAATTTCTGTATTTTGGTCTGCATTCTACCGCAGTTGTATTTTAGATCTTAAAGAGCTGGACTTAGCATCTAGATTCATTCATCTACATCATATCCAGAATTTAGAGCAGTTGGATCAGTTACTAGAAAGTTATCGCTATCAAAAGATTGACTGTTTTCTCAGAACAGAGCATCCTGACAGTCTCAGACAATCAACTAAAGGAGAAGACTTGCAAAGCATTCCTTGACTTATGGAGCTTAATGACACATCATTCAATGATCTATGGTTCATGGCCGATCTTCCCTGAGATCTACACATCAGTCCATTTATTTACGAAGGAATTCTTCATGATTAGGTCAGACCTATTAGTGTACACACGTTACAACTCTTCATTGGAGTTTGTGAGCTTCCTTGGCTGGTGCAGAGGAATCTTTTGTACCAGAGATTATATATAATAATGTAATAGATCCTTGGAAAAATAGTTTAGGATAATAGAGATAGTTGATAGTTTAGTTCTTTCGCTAGGGAACTTCAAAGCTATATCTTGTGCATATTTTGATATTATGTAATCAGGCCTGTGAGCCCTAATTGTAAGACCGCATGTTGCCAGCCAAATTGTATTTGAACTCTATGATATACTGATTGGCTGAATATGTATTTGTTTCATACCTTTGAGTTGTTTCCATTGTGTTTACTCTTGCTGCATGGTCTGGACAGTTCATTCTGTGAACCCTACTACCGTGACTGCACCAAGTGGTATCAGAGTGAAAGTTTGAATCTTTGGGAGCGAATTGAGAAAAGTTAGTGAGGGAAATCCATAAGATCTTGTTGTGGATAGATCACTCAATCAATCACTGATTGTGAGGCAGTTGTCACCTTGTAGCCTGTCGCTGAACCTGAGGTAGTTTGCACTTGATCCTAGGAAAAATGTTACCAAGGAGAATACCTGTTGTTGGAACGATGGCTGGTAGAATGGATGAGATGATGGAAATGATGAAAACAATGAAAATTTGATTGGATGTCATTGAGGAAGATAGGTGAAGAGGATTGACACCTAGACCTAATGTTGAAAGTGATGATGAAGAGGAATTTTAATCTGTTGAACAAATTGGTGAAACCCTAGGAGGTGATGAAGAAGAAGAATTAGATCAAGTAAATATGTTGCGAGCTATTTCAAAGATAGGAAAAAGACCTAGAGTTGATGTATCGAATTAACTTAGCGTCTTGATATTCACTAAGATGATGATGACATCACATTATAACTAGTCCATAAGCACTCTTTGACAAAATGATGTCACCCTCATCTTCGAAAGAGGGGGGATATTTCACAGAATCAAGTACCTAGATATTTTGTAATATCCACATGTCTACCTTTCGGACCCATAACCTGTAGATTTCTAAGAACCAATAAAAAGCTACCATGTGGCACGTTGACCAATCCATATGGACACATCATAATATCTGATATCTGAACAAAAGGAAATACCTTTGGTTCTTTGCGACCTGCTTCTTACATTTGGTCAACATTGACCTATGTCAATAAGCACCTAGACATTTTGATGCAGGAGCATCCCTGGTTCAAGAGTAATCTTGCATCAATGAAAAACATTTGCATTTTAGTTTGTTTATAGTTTAGTTTGTTTCTTTTCATTTTCCAGTTCAGTTCAGGCAGTTCAGTCAGTAGCAATTTCTGTATTTTGGTCTGCATTCTACCGCAGTTGTATTTTAGATCTTAAAGAGCTGGACTTAGCATCTAGATTCATTCATCTACATCATATCCAGAATTTAGAGCAGTTGGATCAGTTACTAGAAAGTTATCGCTATCAAAAGATTGACTGTTTTCTCAGAACAGAGCATCCTGACAGTCTCAGACAATCAACTAAAGGAGAAGACTTGCAAAGCATTCCTTGACTTATGGAGCTTAATGACACATCATTCAATGATCTATGGTTCATGGCCGATCTTCCCTGAGATCTACACATCAGTCCATTTATTTACGAAGGAATTCTTCATGATTAGGTCAGACCTATTAGTGTACACACGTTACAACTCTTCATTGGAGTTTGTGAGCTTCCTTGGCTGGTGCAGAGGAATCTTTTGTACCAGAGATTATATATAATAATGTAATAGATCCTTGGAAAAATAGTTTAGGATAATAGAGATAGTTGATAGTTTAGTTCTTTCGCTAGGGAACTTCAAAGCTATATCTTGTGCATATTTTGATATTATGTAATCAGGCCTGTGAGCCCTAATTGTAAGACCGCATGTTGCCAGCCAAATTGTATTTGAACTCTATGATATACTGATTGGCTGAATATGTATTTGTTTCATACCTTTGAGTTGTTTCCATTGTGTTTACTCTTGCTGCATGGTCTGGACAGTTCATTCTGTGAACCCTACTACCGTGACTGCACCAAGTGGTATCAGAGTGAAAGTTTGAATCTTTGGGAGCGAATTGAGAAAAGTTAGTGAGGGAAATCCATAAGATCTTGTTGTGGATAGATCACTCAATCAATCACTGATTGTGAGGCAGTTGTCACCTTGTAGCCTGTCGCTGAACCTGAGGTAGTTTGCACTTGATCCTAGGAAAAATGTTACCAAGGAGAATACCTGTTGTTGGAACGATGGCTGGTAGAATGGATGAGATGATGGAAATGATGAAAACAATGAAAATTTGATTGGATGTCATTGAGGAAGATAGGTGAAGAGGATTGACACCTAGACCTAATGTTGAAAGTGATGATGAAGAGGAATTTTAATCTGTTGAACAAATTGGTGAAACCCTAGGAGGTGATGAAGAAGAAGAATTAGATCAAGTAAATATGTTGCGAGCTATTTCAAAGATAGGAAAAAGACCTAGAGTTGATGTATCGAATTACACTGGCAATTTGAACCCTGAAGAATTGATTGACTGGATAAATGACATGGAAGAGTACTTTGAATATAAATAAGTTGAAGATCCAGAGAAGGTGAAATTTACAAAGACAAAGTTGAAAGGACATGCTGCTATGTGGTGGAAAGAAGTTCAGTTGGATAGTAATAGAAGAGGAAAAAAAAGATTACAAAATGGGATAGAATGGTGACAAAATTGAAAAATCAATTTATACCTGCTGACCATGAGTTGGAACTGTTGAAAAGATTATTGAACCTGAGACAAAAGGAGAAATATGTGAAGGAGTATACTAAAGAATTTCATAAGATGATCATAAGGACAAGACATAGTGAAGCAAGTAAGGAGAAAGTGGCTAGATACATCAATGGATTGAGATTGAACATTGAAGAGGAACTACGCTTGGTAAGGATGACATCTTTGGAGGAAGCATATCAGTTTGCCTTGAAAGTTGAAGAGAAGCTGAATAAGAGAGATGATTAGAGATAGAGGTAGAGGAGGTAAATTTTATAGAGGTAGAACATTTTCCAGAGGAGACAGATCACATCTGGAGCAGAATAAGCTGGACAACCCATTCAAGAAGGAGGATAGAGCTAGTAATACCTACCAGAGCAATGACATAAATTTTCATCACAGAGGCAATTATAATTCATACCAGAATGAAGGATATAAAAGGGAAGGAAAAGGATTTGAGAAGAGAACATTCAGAGGCACCTGTTTCAAGTGTGGAGGTGAAGGACATACATCATTTGAATGTAATCAGGGTAGTACAAGTAAGAGGACAGAGAACAGTGGAAGAGCAGCTTATGTTGAAGAAGAACTTGTTGGATCACCTAGTTCAGTTGGTAAACTGGAGAAAGGAGAATCATTGGTAATGAGGAGAGCACTATTTCAAGAAGAAACAGATGAAGAACCACCATAGAGGAAAAGTTTGTTCAGAACCAGATGCAAATCAGGAGGTAAATGTTGTAAAGTTGTGATTGATAGTGGTAGTTCTGATAACCTAGTTTCAGAGGAGATGGTGACTAAGCTAAAGCTGGAAAGATTGAAACACCCTAAGCCCTATCAAATAGCATAGATTCAGGATGATCATAAGGTACTGGTGAGCGAACAATGTTTGGTGAAATTTCATATTGGATCTTATCATGATGAAGTCTTTTGTGATATTATGCCTATGGATGTTTGTCATATTTTGTTGGGTAGACCTTGGCAGTATGATAGAAAAGATATACATGATGGGAGGAAGAATACATACACTATAACATCAAATGGAAAGAGAATTACCTTGATTCCTTTGGAAGATGAACCTAAGAGTGAAGTATGTGGGAATGCTAGAATCTCCTTGGTAGATGGAAGAAAATTTATGGATGGTTTGAGACATGAGAAGATGTGTTATGCTTTGATTCCTAAGAAACCTGAAACATTGAAGAAGGAGACTAAAGAACCACAACTGGAGGAAATAAAAGAGTTGCTGACAGAGTATGAAGACATCATATCAGACAATGTACCTGAAGGATTGGCACCCATCAGGAGTATCAGTCATCACATGGATCTTATACCTGGAGCTAGTTTGCCTAATAAAGTAGCACACAGAATGACACCGACAGAGAATGAAGAATTAAATAGGTAGATACAAGAGTTGTTGAGGAAAGGTTTGATCAGAGAAAGTTTGAGTCCTTGTGTAGTACCTAACTCGAGAGCAATACGCAAGACCATAGTTAAGTATAGATTTCCTTTACCTAGGATGGATGATATCATGGATTGTTTGAGTGGAGCAAGATATTTCACAAAGATAGATATGAAGAGTGGATACCATCAGATCATAATCAGAGAAGGAGGTGAATGGAAGACCACTTTTAAGACAAATGAAGGATTATATTAGTGGTTGGTGATGCCTTTTGGACTGACAAATGCACCGAGTAGTTTCATGAGGTTGATGAATGAAGTCTTGAAGAAATTCTTGGGTAAGTTTGTGATTGTATACTTGGATGATATTCTAATTTTGAGTAAGACAAAAGAAGAACATTTGTGGCATATTAGAAAAGTATTGCAGAGACTGAGAGAGGATAAATTGCTAATAAACATCAAGAAGTGTAGTTTCATGAAGGAAGAATTAGTGTACTTGGGATTTGTGATTTTTGCGGAAGGATTGAAGATGGACCCTGAGAAAGTAAGAGCAATTGCTAAATGGCCTACACCAGAGAGCATTGGAGAAGTCAGATCATTTCATGGATTAGCTAGTTTCTACCGGAAGTTCATCAAAAATTTTAGTTCAATTTGTAACCCTATGATAGAGACAATGAGAGGTGATAGAAAATATTTCAAGTGGACATCAGGAGCTAATAAAAGTTTTGAGTTGTTGAAGCAGAAAGTGACAGAGCAACCTATTTTGGTATTACCAGATTTTAATAAGGTATTTCAAGTAGATTGTGATGCAAGTGGGAATGCAATTGGAGCAATGTTGAGTCAAGAAGGTAGACCTATAGCATATTTCAGTGAGAAGTTGAATGATGCAAGGAGAAGATATTCAGTTTATGATCAAGAGTTCTATGCCATAATTCAAGCCTTGAAGAAGTGGAGACATTACTTGTTTCCTAAGGAGTTTGTGTTGTATACAAATTATCAAGCTTTGCAATATTTGAACAGTCAAGGTAAGTTGAATCAGAGACATATGAGATAGGTAGAGTTTATGCAGAGTTATACTTTTATATTGAAGCATAGGAGTGGAAAATCAAACAAAGTTGTTGATGCATTGAGTAGGAGATGAAATTTGTTGACAGAAATGAGAGTTGAAGTGTTAGGTTTTGATGAATTGAAGCATATGTATGAGGGAGACACTAATTTTGCAGAACTTTGGAAAGCATGTAAGGAACCTGTTGTGACAGATAGGAGTAAGTGGTTGGACTATTTCATTCAAGAAGATATGTTGTTCAGAGGAAATCAATAATGCATACCTAGAAGTTCAATGAGAGATAATTTGATCAAGGAGAAACACAGTGGGGGATTGGCAGGACATTTTGGCATTGATAAAACAGTGGCATTGGTAAGTGAAAACTACTATTGGCCTTAGATACATAAGGATGTTAGGAAATTTGTGTAGAGTTGTAGAGTTTGTCAAGTTACAAAAGGGAGTAGTCAGAATACTAGATTGCATAAACCTTTGATAGTACCGGAGAGACCTTGGGAAGACATAAGCATGGATTTTGTGATAGGATTACCTAAGACACAGAGAGGACATGATTCAATATTTGTAGTGGTAGACAGATTTTCAAAGATGGCACATTTCATACCTTGTAAGAAGACAACTGATGCAGTGCATGTAGCTGGCCTATTTTTTAAGGAAATTGTGAGATTGCATGGATTACCTAAGATTATAGTTTCATATAAAGATACTAGATTTCTTGGCTATTTTTGGAAGACACTTTTGAAGAAGATGAAGATAGATTTGAATTTTAGTTTAGCATTTCATCCACAGACTGATGGACAGACAGAGGTAGTAAATAGGATTTTAGGAAACCTGTTGAGATGTTTGGTTGGAGAGAAAGAAGGAAGTTGGGATTTAATTCTTTCACAAGTAGAGTTTGCATACAATAATTCAGTGAATAGGATTACTGAAAGAATGCCTTTTGAGATTGTTATCGGAGTGAATCCTAGAGGAGTTGTAGAATTGAGAGATATCAGTGCAGAAGAAAAGAGAAGTGCAGAAGCAGAAGAATTTGCATATCACATGGAGACAGTGCATAATCAGGTTAAGAATCATTTGGAAGATATGATCAGTGAATATAAGGAGCAAGCAGATGAGAAGAGAAGACACAAATAATTTGAAGATGGAGAGGAAGTGATGGTATACTTGAGAAAAGAAAGATTTCTAGTTGGAACATATAACAAGTTGAAGATGAAGAAGTTTGGACCATGTAAGATACTCAGAAAATTTGATTCAGGAAATGCATATGAAGTGGAGCTACCAGAGACATTGGGCATATCACCTATTTTCAACATTGCAGACCTATATCACTATAATGAAGTAGAGTTCAATGATAGCATGGAAGGAGGCTTGAAGAAGCAGTTACCACAACAAGCACCGGAGCAAATTGAAGACATTTTGGATAGTAGAGTTGGATGCAACACTAGAGGAAGACAATACAAAGAATATCTTGTGAAGTGGAAAGGTAGACCGGAAGAAGATTCATCATGGATTTCACAGGCTGAGGTGGACTGTCTTCGTTTTCCCCTAGCCCCAGCAAAGTGAGAGACTCACTTTTTCAATAACCCCGGATGTCTGATGCAGGAACATCCCTGGTTCAAGAGCAATCTTGCATCAACCAAAAATGTTTGCATTTCAGTTTGTTTGCAATTTAGTTTGTTTCTTTTCATTTTCCAGTTTAGTTCAGGCAGTTCAGTCAGTAGCAGTTTCTATATTTTGGTCCGTATTCTACCGCAGTTACATTTTAGATCTTGTAGAGCTGGACTTAGCATCTAGATTCATTCATCTACATCATATCCAGAATTCAGAGCATTTGGATTAGTTACTAGAAAGTTATCGCTATCAGAAGATTGACTGTTTTCTTAGAACAGAGCATCCTGACAGTCTCAGACAATTAGCTAAAGGAGAAGACTTATGGAGCATTCCTTGACTTATGGAGCCTAATGACACATCATTCAATGATCTATGGTTCATGGTTGATCTTCCCTAAGATCCGTACATCATTCCATTCATTTACAGAGGAATTCTTCATAATTAGGTTAGACCTATTTGTGTACACATGTTACAGCTCTTCATTGGAGTTTGTGATCTTCCTTGGCTGACACGGAGGAATCTTTTGTACTGGAGATGATATATATTGATGTAATAGATCCTTAGGAAAGCAATTCAAGATAATAGAGATAGTTGACAGTTTAGCTCTTTTGCAAGGGAACTTTAAAGCTATATCTTGTGCATATTATGATATTCTGTAATCAGGCCTGTTAGCCCTAATTGTAAGCCCGCATGTTGCTGGCTAGATTGTATTTGAATTCTATGATATATTGATTGACTGAATCTACATTTGTTTCATACCTTTGAGTTGTTTCCATTGTGTTTACTCTTGTTGCATGGTCTGGATAGTTCATTCTGTGAACCCTCCTACTATGATTGCACCACATTTTCAAATATGCAAATCTCATAATAAATACCATCTAATGGTGGGTGGATATTCAAAATTTCAAATCACATGGTGCCACCTGTTGTGATCTTAAGAACACTGCACATATATCCATGGACATGAATATTATAGCATTGATAACACCCTAATTCACCAATGTTAATGATTATAATAGGGTGATTTATGCTTATTTTACATTTACCAAGCATTCAACAAAGAAATTACAGAGCTCCTGTGTGATTAAGACCACCATTACAGTAACCTATGAACTCAACAGAATAGAGTGCACCTTGAACAAAAAACAAAGGAGGGTGATTGAAAAGTGAACGCACATATCCTAATCTTGATTAAGTAGATTAAAAGGCATGAAAATTAGGTATGTAATGATGAAACCCTCATTTTGTTGTTTGTGAATAGGTGAACAGGTAAATGGTTTCTACTATGGTAAATTCATATGAAGACATTTGAATATGCTTTGTGGAAGTAAGCACCGTGATATACACAATATGTTTAAACCTGAGACCCTAAAATGTATATTAGGTTAAGACACGTACACTTGTTAGTGCAGGATACAATAGATATTCGCATAAACAGGTCAGATTCTGAGTTCAAATATGGGAAAATAGACGATACACACCTGGGTAAGATTGATCTTGATGAATGGACAGCTAAATCAGAAAGAGGTAGTGGAGATCCTTTTCTCATGAGCATATATAGCTCTAGAATGTGCCATGCCAGTGGGTTCCCATATGCAATGGAGGTCGTGGAGCGAGTGGCAGAGTGTGCCAATAATTATAATGTTCACACCAGAAGGGTTGAGAAACATGGACTCATATATGCAAATTTCTCAGTTGCGAGGATTACCTCCACCTTCAATTTTCCATCATCTAACCTATATAAGATCAACCTAGTGGCCCTAGAGAAGCAATATCAGGGTAGTTTCAAGGAGTGCAGGAAATTTGTATGTTACAAGTATGTGCTTAATCGGTGTTATCATTGACGTCAACATATCCTTGCCATTAGTGTCAACTGTTGGCAAGAGACATTGTGTGGCTTCATGAATGTTGTCATTGATGGCAACAAAGTCCATCCCACATCCGTAGAATATGGTATGACTATACCGGAAGCCAAATTGAAGAGTATTGTGGTCTGGTAAGTAAGAACAAAGCATGCAGCAAGGTCCAACAATCAGGTCCAGACCTCTCAGAGGAAGTATCTCAAAAAAGTATGGACTTGGGGAAGTCAAGAGGAGTATCATGACTGATACATTTCAGAGATTGAGCCTTTGGTGATGAAAGAGTGAAAAGATGTGAGCACCTAAGTGTTGGGTTCTTGTTTGGCAGAGTAGATTGACGAAGAACTGACCGGCAGAGCATCAGACCTTAATCCGGATGAGATATTGATGATGATCAAGTTTCTTAAGGGATCATTCATGATTGGCCAACATGATTGATGACTTCTATAACTATCTCTTTGATACGCATCACTTAGTAAGCAAGGATTCAGCCGATAGACCAAAGTTTGGGAAAATATTGAGTATTCCGGATGCCGACTAGAAAGATGTTGAAATCCTTGGTGTGGATATATATACCAGATGGATTTTGATGTGAAGGTGTGTGTGGTGTGTTGTGAAGTGCGAAGAAAAGTAGAGAGTAGTGTGGAAGTAAGCAATACAGATCCGGTATGTGACATAACAATAAGACTAAGCAGAGCAAGAATGAAGTGCAGTAGATTAGTATATTGAGCCTAACCAAAATTGAACCTCAGCATATGTGGATGCTTCTTATCAGTTCAAATACCTAGTTACTTTCTATATTCCTTGTAGACAGTGAGTCTCTTGTAGGCAGTGAGCCTCTTGTGAGCAGTGTGCTCGGGCAGTGAGCCCTAATTGGCAAGTGCCATTTTGTACTTCTATTCTTTTAAGAGAGAATACCATCTTGGGTTAGTCACCCCATGGTTTTTCCCTTAACAGGGTTTTCCATGTCAAAATCATTGTGTTATGTGTATTGATTTTATTTATGCTTTCATGGTTATGCATGCTTATATAATTTGATGTTGCACTAGTTGTTAAAGAAGAATAGAAAGTTAAATAATTAAGATAACTGATTCACCCCCCCTCTCAGTTATCAACATCAATTGTATCTAATTCTATTAATTGTTTAGAAGACTTGTATGTTGAGGATATTGACAAAATTAGCCTCTCCAGAAGAAACAAGTGAGTTACAGAGAAGTGCAGTACAGATAGTGAGTTGTATGCTGAAGAATGGTTTGGTAAACTGCTCCGCATTTATTTTTGCTTGAAGATCATGGTATGTGGATTGTAAGTAAGTTTGAGGTATGTCTAAGGATGCTATATTTCAGGTCTGAGCCATCCGCATGAATATCTGAGTGAGTTGTGTTCACCAGAGTGAAACCTGGAAGGAAGCTAGGTGTGCAGAAAATGCTTCCTACACTAATCTATTGAGGAGAGGGCTATGCAAATTCAACTTTATCCTAACTATTAAAGCAATGTTAAACCATTAACATGAGATATTGTAGAAAAACACAACTAGAAAGTATACAGAAGAAGAGAGACAAATATTTACGGTGGGGAAAACCCTTATCGGGTGAAAAACCCCACACTCAGAAACCTGCACAATGTATTAACAAATATGAAAGAATGTTTACAATACACTTGCAATGCAAGCTTCAATGGTCTTCGACACTCATGTTTGGAGTCAATCCAGTAGCATAACAGTACCTGTAAACCTGTGATACAAACTCCATCTCCAAGCACCTATTTAAATAGAACATACAAGGCAATTTTGGACCTTTCTTGGAATGGGCGTCCAATATGGCATCTTGGACCAAAACCCACACCTAGGGACACTTGGTCAACATTGTAGAATGTGTCTAACACTTGTCCATAGCTCCCATCCCAAAGAGGTCACCTATTTCAAAAATGGGCTATGACAGATGCTCTTACGACATGACCGTCATAGAATCTATCATAGCGGTTACAACTTATAGCTGTAAGAGAATCTATCATACACATGCTATAAATAGCATATTCTCTTACAACACATCATATTCCACCTTGGGGTGCCCAAATATGCCTCATTCAAAGATGCTACATGACACATGTCATTACCTATCTTACAACCTTCTATTCTCGACTCTTACATGTCATAGATTCGTCATAGGAATCCGTCATAACCATTTCGGTCAAACATTCCTTACACAACATAGAAGATGCTGACACATGGCAGAATATTCCTACCACTAAGTGGGACGCCTATCTCCTCATGTGAGGACAAAATAACAAGTTGCCATAATCCATCTAGGATTGACACATCACCGTGCCACATCCCACAATATGACAAAGTGGAATTTCCAATTATTTACAACATAGGCAATTGAATAATAAATACAAACATTACAAATGCAGAGAATTACCAAGGTTGAGACACCTTAATTCCCAACATTCTCCCACTTGTCGAACACCTTGTAAGAGCCAATAGAAAAACAAGATTTAACTGCTATAAGCCGAGAGGCCCATAGACTCCGAACACCATCTAAACTTCTCTGTGCCCATTGGTTTCATCAATGCATCTACAACATTCTTCAAACTATCTACCTTCTCCAAATTTACCTTTCCATCCTCAACCATGTCCCTCACGAAGTGAAACTGAACATCAATGTGCTTGGTTCTAGCATGGAAAGTTGGATTCTTTGCAAGGCAAATTGCACTCTGACTATCACAACTGATCGTGATCTGACCTGCATCAACACCAATATTGGAACACAATCTCTTAAGCCAAATGGCTTCCTTACAAGCATGAGTTGCTGCCATATACTCAGCTTCTATCATGGACAAAGAAACAACATGTTGTCGCTTACTCATCCAACTAATAGCACCACCAAATAGTGTAAAAACATAAGCACTGGTGGATCTCCTACTGTCAATGTCACCTGCTCAATCTAAATCCACAAATCCATGAATATCAACAGAATGCAGAGGTCCTAAAATATTACCATGATAGAAAATGGAATACTCAGAAGTACCCCTCAAATATCTAAACACTCGCTTAACTGCATCCCAATGAACCTGTCCAGAATTAGCCATAAATCGACTAAGGACTCCCACTGCTTGGGCAATGTCTAGTCTTGTGCAGACCATAGCATACATTAAACTGCCAACAACACTAGCATAAGGTACTCTGCTCATGTTCTCCACCTCACTAGGAGATTTTGGACAATCCTCAATAGACAACTTTGTCCCCAAAGAAATGGGAACACACAATGATCTACAATCTACCATGTTGAATCTGTCCAACACGGACTTCACATACTTACTCTGGATTAACCAAAGTTTTCTATTGGTTCTGTCTCTTCTGATTTCCATTCCAAGAATGTACCTGGCTGCCCCTAAATCTTTCATTTCAAATTGAGCTGACAACTGAGATTTAAAATTAGAAATCATATTCTTACCCTTCCCAATGAGCAACATATCATCAACATATAGTGCAACAATGAGAATACAATCACCATCAAACTTATAATAAACACAATGATCCAATTTCGATCTCACAAATCCAATTGACAACACAAAGGCATCAAACGTCAAGTACCATCTCCTAGGGGATTACTTCAAACCATACAAAGACTTCTTAAGTTTATAAACCAAATTTTCTTTACCTTTTACCATGTAATGCTCTGGCTATGACATCTAGATCTCTTCCTCCAAGTCACCATGAAGGAAAGTTGTCTTCACATCCATCTATTCTACCTCCAAGTCATAAGCTGCTGCAAGTGACAACAGGAATTGAATGGATGTTAGCTTTGCAACTAGAGAGAACATCTCACCATAATCTATACCCTCCACTTGTGAATACTCCTTTGCAACCAATCTGGCCTTATACTTCTCAATACTGCCATCTGCACCAATCTTCTTCTTGAACACCCATTTGCATCCAACAGGTTTCCATCCAGGAGGCAAAGGCACCAAGTCCCAAGTTTGATTCTTTTCCAAAGAAGCCATTTCTTCCTCCATGGCCTCCTTCCAGGAACCTGCATCCTTCATATCCAAAGCCTTTGATACAGTTCTAGGTTCATCACTGTTAGTGATTAAAGCATAAGCACAACTCAAATCAAGCAATGTAAAACCAAACCTTTCAGGTTGCTTTCTTATCCATGTAGACCTCCTCAAGAGCTGAGGTTGAGGTTCAACTTCTTCCTCTGAGCTTTCAGAGCTGCTAGAGCTCTCCTCATCATCAGGTCCAACATTGTCTTTCTATTCAATCTTCTCAGGGATGAGAGGAAACTAAACAACATCCTCTTTATTTTCTTTTTCTTCTAGCTGCAAAATAGTGGAAGAAGGTGTAAGCTCTCTGAAGATGACACTTCTGCTATACAACACTTTTTCAGCCACGGGGTCCCAAAGCTTGTATCCTTTCACACCAACAGCATAGTTGATGAAGATACACTTAACAGCTTTGTTCTCCAACTTTGACAGCTTCTCCCTAGGCACATGTGCATATTCCTCACAACCAAAAACACAAAGATGCCTTAATGAAGGCTTTCTACTAGACTACACCTCCATGGGTGTCTTTCCAACAAGAGCTGATGTAGGAGATTTGTTTACCAGATAGCAAGCAGTGGCAACAACTTCAGCCCAAAACTTTTGTTCTAGACCATCTCCACTAAGCATACTCCTAGCCTTCTCCATCAGTGTCCTGTTCATCCTCTCTGCAACTCCATTTTGTTGCGGTGTGTATGGAATTGTCTTGTGTCTTTCAATCCCAAGTTCCTTGCAATACTTATCAAATTCTTTAGAACAAAACTCACCACCATTGTCAATTCTCAAACATTTAATCTTTTTACCAGTCTGATTTTCAGCAAAAGCTTTAAACTCATTAAACTTGCTATAGACTTTAGATTTGCTTCTGAGAAAATAAATCCATGTCCTTCTACTGTAATCATCTATAAAAGATACAAAGTATACGGATTTTGATAATGAAGGAACATTAACAGGACCAAACACATCAGAATGAATAAGGTCCAACACACCAGAAGACTTATGAGAACTCGAGTAAAACTGAACAAAGTTTTGTTTTCCATAAATGCAATGTTTGCAAAAGTCAAACTCAAGATTACAATCATCTAACCCCTCAATGAGGTTCTTATTTTTTAGGGTATGCAGACCCTTCTCACCAATGTGGCCAAAACTCTTATGCCATAACATTGTCTTTTCTGCAGGAAGTTTAACTTCCAATGCACGATTACCACCATCAAGACTAGAAACAACATATTTTTTCACTGCTCATTCAGATGATGGGGATGAAGTGACTGCTACCCTCTTCCTTGAGTCAGAAGAACTATTGCATTGTGCAATGCATGCTTCCAGCTGAAACAGAGTACCTCTCCGAGTACCCTTAGCAAGCACCATAGATCCTCTAGTCATCTTACATCCTTCTTTCGAAAAGACAACCTACACACCTGCATCATTCAAACTACTTACAGAAAGAAGGTTCCGTGCTAAGCCTGGGATGTGCATAACCCCAGAGAACCCCTTCACTCAACCATCAGGGAATCAGATAGAGACACTTCCATGACCAATGATCTTCAGATGAAAGTTGTCACCCAGATACACCTTTCCACCATCGAACTCCTCATACTTAGTGAACCAGTCTCGATTCGAGGTCATGTGGAATGATGCACCAGAGTTGATTAGCCACACATCATCAAATACATGGTTTGCTAGGGCTGCGATGAAAGCATAACCGTCATCTTGTGATTTGTCAGAATCTGAATTAGGAGCTTTCTTCTTTTTCTTCTTCTCCTCTTTGCATTCCTTTCAGAAATTCCCGGTCTTGCCACAGTTCCAACAAAGAGCCTTGGACTTTCCAGGAGATTTGGATCTCCCACGGGATTTGGATCTACCCTTTGCAGCTTTCTTGTCCTTCTTCTTCCCTTTCTCCTTAGGTCTTCCACGAACTGCAAGGGCTTCTTTGGCTGTCTCAGAAGACTTTCTCTGCATCTCTTTAGACAACAACGAAGAAACCACTTCTTCCATTTTGAATGTGGATGTGGTGCTTCCAATTGCCATGACAAGATGATCCCATGAGTCCGGTAGAGAAGAAAGCAGGGTCAAACACCAATCCTCCTCCTCCATCTTTACACCAATAGATGTTAATTGTGCAACCAACATATTAAAGGCATTCATATGCCTAGCCATGGATCCTCCGTCCTCCATTCGAAGAGAATACAACTTCTTTCTTAGGAAAAGTTTATTGGCTAGGGATTTGGCTTGATACACATCCCCCAACTTCTTCCAAAGGAGTTTTGCAATAGTCTCCTCATGGACATTTAACAACACAGAATCAGCATGACTAAGTCTTATGAGACCATTAGCCTTCTGATCCTTGTGATCCCACTCATTTTGAGTCATTGTAGCTAGTTTAGTTCCATTCACACTTTCCCAAAGGTCTCGGTCAACTAACATGTCTTCCATTTTGAGCTTCCACAGCTTGAAATTACTGCCACTGAACTTCTCTACTTCAAACCTTCCTGATATGCTTGCCATCTCCTTGTTGCAATAAGATACAAAATGCTCTGCACAGACTCCCACTCAACCTAAGATTAACTCAAAAAACCCCTACCCTACAACTAGGACCAAAGGTAATCAAGCTTTGATACCAACTGAAAGGAAGCTAGGTGTGCGGAAAATGCTTCCTACACTAATCTATTGAGGAGAGGGCTATGCAAATTCAACTTTATCGTAACTATTATAGCAATGTTAAACCATTAACATGAGATATTGCAGCAAAACACAAGAACTAGAAAGTAGATAGAAGAAGAGAGACAAAGATTTACGGTGGGGAAAACCCTTATCGGGTGAAAAACCCCACACTTAGAAACCTGCACAATGTATTAACAAATCTAAAAGAATGTTTACAATACACTTGCAATGCAAGCTTCAAATGTCTTCGACACTTGTGTCTGGAGTCAATCCAGCAGTATAACAGTACCTGTAAACTTGTGATACAAACTCCATCTCCAAGCACCTGTTTAAATAGAACATACAAGGCAATTTTGGACCTTTCTTGGAATGGGCATCCAATATGGCATCTTGGACCAAAACTGACACCTAGGGACACTTGGTCAACATTGTAGAATGTGTCTAACACTTGTCCATAGCTCCCATCCCAAAGAGGTCACCTATTTCCAAAATGGACTATGACAGATGCTCATACGACACTTACGACCGTCATAGAATCTGTCATAGCGGTTACAACTTACAGCTGTAAGAGAATATGTCATACACATGCTATAAATAGCATATTCTCTTACAACATAGTATATTCCACCTTGGGGTGCCCAAATATACCTCATTCAAAGATGCTACATGACACATGTCATTACCTATCTTACAACCTTCTATTCTCAACTCTTACATGTCATAGATTCATCATAGGAATCCATTGTAACCGTTTCAGTCAAACATTCCTTACACAATATAGAAGATGCTGACACATGGCAGAATATTCCTACCATTAAGTGGGATGCCTATCTCCTCATGTGAGGACAAAATAACAAGTTGTCATAATCCATGTGGGATTGACACATCACCATGCCACATCCCACAATATGACAAAGTGGAATTTAGGCAATTGAATAATAAATACAAACATTACAAATGCAAAGAATTACCAAGGTTGAGACACCTTAATTCCCAACAAAACTTACTTTTTCTGTAAGTTCAGTTGAGACAAGAAGATAGTATTTGGCTCCTCATTCCTCCGTAATAAAGTATTTTTCTCTGTGGTTCTAGAGGGAAGTCTGGGATGATGATAAGTGCCTACAGTTGCAATGGTTCATGGTTTGGTGGTCTGCAAGCTATCTTTCTTTTATGACAGTTGAAGACAGTGAAGTTCATGTGTTTTGACGAGAAGATTCCTATGGATAAAGTGGTTAAGGTTCGTGTTGTTTCTCCTAATGATTATAGTGTGCTTGTAGATGTCTCCTAATCATGTTCCTATTTGGACTTTGGTCCGTGTTAAGAAATTGAGATGGTGTGTGAAGATTGTTCCCAGATAATGTAGCATGTAACTAGTCCTAGCTGACCTAGTTGATCCCAGTGATTGCGGAGATCTCTGGAAGATTATGGAAGCATGTTGTGGTGTGGAAGATCATGTTTGAGTCCCATCCAAGGCATGGCATGATCTACATTTCATTCCCTTTGCATGATGTTGCAATAGGTCGGGACCTATTTTGTAAATGTTTGTAATACCAACCTTGGAGATTGTTCCAATGGTTGATGTTGTGATGCCGACCTTGATAATCATTCCAACGTTGATGTAGTGTATAAATACTTGTAGTTGAGTCATGGAAAAGGTGTCCTTGAGTGAAAATGAGAAGATATTAAGAAAAGTCCAAAAGGCAAAGTAAAGAAGAGGCAGAGGAAAGAAGAGGAAGAGCATAGCAAAGGAAGAGCAAAGAAGGGAAATTATTGTACTCCAGTTACAAATATAGAAAGGTGTTGATCCTAGAAGTAAGTCTGGTAGTAAGTCATCAATAGGGTTTAACAACCCTCAGGGTTTAACAACCCTTATTGTAATCTTGCTAGGTTTAGGGTTGAGGTAGTAAGCCTGCTAGACCTAGTTGTTCTTCATGGCAGTAAGCCAGTATGTATATGCCCATGGAGTGACCAATCCTGAACATCATTATTTCAAGATTGCAATATATATTGAGAGTTAATCCTCTCCATGGTTTTTCCCCACCTTAGGATTTTCCATGTAAATCTGGTGTCTCTTGTGTTTGATGTTGTATCTGTGGTTAAGTTTCTAATTTTATGCTCTCATTGTTAAATCATAATAATTGTGGATAAGTGATGAATGTTTAAGTTACAGAAAGTGTTTAAGTTTTTGTGACAATTGATTCACCCCCCCTCTCAGTTGTCTAACACATATCAACAATTTGTATCAGAGCCAATTTCCTCTGAATAAAGTTTAACAGCTTGAGGAAGATCCAAAATGTCTTACAAGAAGGAAACACCATATTTTGATGGAATTAATTATGTTCTCTGGAAGTCTCGGATGAAAAGCCACCTTCTTTCTCCTGGTTAAAAAGTTTGGAAAGCTACAGAAATAGAATACACCATACCTGCAAATGGTCTGATGACTGAAGACGAAATCAAAGAATATGAGATAGATATCAAGGCAAAGGATGCTCTGCTAAGCTCATTAACCGACTCAATATTGACGAAAGTGGTGGATCTTGAAACTGCAAATAAGGTATGGGAAAATTTGAAAAATCTGTATGAAGGAGATGATTATGTGAAGGAAGCCAAGTTACAAAGGCTGAAAGTGAAATATAAAATCTTGAAGATGAATAATGATGAAAACATATCAGCTTTTATGCAAAGAGTTGATAAACTTGTTACAGGGATAAAAGCCATAGGTGGTGTTGGTTTCTGAATTGGCAGAGGGTTTGCCAGCTCCAATGCACAGGCAGATTCGGCCAACAGATACAGGAGGTTGCGTAAGCTGCCTCCGCTTTACTTTTGGTTTTGCCGCACCAAGGGGGGTATCCCTATAGCTAAAGATGTAACATTGACTAGCCCAATGACAGAAGGATTTAGCTTTTCAATAACAGGCAGAATACTCTCATGTGTGGACCAAAATGTGCATGATACACCACAAGTTAGGCAACCTTCTTGGACATATCTGACTGGTTGAGGATGAGAGTATGCAGGGGTCCTAATCCTACTCCTACAAACTAACAGGATGGAGGTTATGAAAAGATGGATTTTATGCTTTGGATGCAAGACAGGGGGTTTTCGGTCATAACTACTAACCCAAGAGCAGACCGGTGCCTATCTCAGGGCAAGGAGTCAACTAGACATATACAAGAGAATGGATTGCAATTTGGATTCAAGTTTCAAGAGGTTAGATTGATGCTTGCCTTACAAACATCACCCAAGAATAGTTATTTAGCTACCTCTACTTACATACATCCCAGCTGACATACAACCTTCTCCATACTTCACCTAAAACAATTTAATCCACTCCTTGAATGGAAGTTAGAGATGAAGCATGTGATACATAAATCCATACCCTAGAACCTGAGAAACCCTTAGCAACCAGATTCAAAAGAAGGAAAAGCATGCAACACATGGAGACAAGCAGCTAAACACATGCACAATGCATTTTTCATATTAAACAACAATGAAACTGAGGATGTCTGTAATATACATTCATGATGCAACTCATAAACTCCAAAATGAGATAGAACAGCAAGGAAATGCCCTATTTTTTGTTATTCACACCAGAATGCCCAGGTCTTCAACAACAACAAATGAGTAACACCATCTGCTATATATAGTAAGAAGGTATACTCAGCATTAATTACACAGCAAAATTCAAAAATCTGCCATATACAATTCATCATGAGAAACGATGCTCAACACATTGAATACAGCAGGTGGGAGAGGAGGCAGGGAGTGGTTGGACTCGAGCCCCGCGCCACTACCTGGGAACTCACATCTTCAATCAGGTGGTAGATCCGTCCATGCCTTCTCCCATACCTTGTAACATCCACCATTAAAAGCCTACCAACACGCAGCCTTGGGAAATGTAGTGGACTGTGCGTTTTAGAAATTTTCCCGCCAAGATGCATGACCTGACTTTTCAAATCATGCGGAAACTAATTATCCCACATTCACCCCGCAGTGACCTCCTCAACACTTTATAAACTAGGTCATGAGCACATATGATGTCGCACAATTTTACCTTGCGTGACCAACAAACCATCCGCTAAGACCCCATCATCATGACCCGCGCCATCGGCGAACCTCCTACATGATATCCTGATATGAAATATCACCCTTATCAGAAATATCACCCTGATAAGAAATATCACCCCGATGACCAACCTCATCGGTGCAGCCTGATGCATCAAAGAAAAAACCTCCTCATCATCTTCATACCAAATGCTTCACCGATGATCCCCCTGTACTTGCTCATGTCCTCATCGGTGATCAGCGGGACCCCCATCATATCTGCTGATAATATCATGCCAAAGACCACATGATGCACCCCACCGAATCCTGATGACGTCATTGTCATATTGCAAAGGGTGATATTCCACGGCAGGGGTGATATTCGTAAGATGACTGATGCTTGAAATATCACCCCCCCCCCCCGCAAAATATCAAGGTGATGTTGAAACTTTGCAGCAGCATTAGGGTGATCGTAACTAAGATGATTGATGTTAGAAACATGATGACCTCGTGGAAATATCAGGCCGATATTTGAAAATATGATGACCCCCCCAACAATATCAGGTTAGGCTAAAACATGTTGAGGGGGCCCAAAGACTTATAATTTTTTGGATTTTTTGGGAGGGTGCCTGCAGATTTAAATGCTTGAAACTTGACTATTCATGCAGGCACCAATAGTGGCTCTGTCTGGGGACACATGCCTCTTGCAGGCATGGCGAGAACCATAGATCTATGGGATGGAGACTGGTCCCCTATCCATTGGGCACAGAGTCAAACCTACACCAACTTGCATCACAAACACATCTTTCAAACATTATTTTGGTGACCCTGGGCAGCCAAAAATGAAAAACCATAACTTTTTCCTGTCAAATGCCTGATTCCAATCTGAATGATCCCAACCATGAATGAAAACACCAAAATAGTCTGCCCATATGCTGATCCTATCAATTGCATGCTTCACCATTTTTGAAAACTTGCCACTGTCATTATTGCCTCTGTCACTCTATGCCTCACAATTAGACACATAACCATACATACCAGAATATCTTTCAGCATTAGGCAACATATGTATGTTATATTCCTTAGATAGCACATCATATTGCTCTTGGCACTCTTCACTATCTATCTGGCTGTTGTATATTGCCAGGCACTCATCCAGCTGATCCAGAAACTAAAAACATTCAGAAAATATGAGACCCCCAATATCATTTATATCACTGATTGACATTGAAAACAAATCTTGATCCACACACCCATAGTTGCACATGTCTAAACCACATGATGATGAACATACATCATCCCCAGTTTGCAAATCCATACTATCTTCACAAGAGCTGAAGATATCCGATTCTGACTCATATGTCGCCTCTTCACAAACAGATGCAACACCTATGCCAGTAGCTTCTTCATATTCATCATCATCCTCAAAAAGAGGATTAATTCTGCACCAATGAAGGTCAAGACTCACAATGTTTAATGCATCTAATGACCCATCATAAAGGGGATTCATACTCACTGTAAAGGTCTTTGCTTCTTCTTCATGACAATCTAATTCTTCTTCAGTATTATCAAATCTAGAGTCATAAGAACAAACCTGATCCATGAACTGATCATGGATATCATTACTATCATCTGATTGCCCCACATACAAGATTTCTGTTGTGTCAATGTACTCTGAAGTTGAACTATCTATATCATTTTCTAGCCCTCTACTGCTTCCTGATGAAACTAATATTGACTGTTGATCCACATGATCACAACTAGGCATTACTGGATCATTTAAACATGAGTGCTCTTTACTCAGAACTGGCATATAAATATTACTTGAAAAATCATTATTGTCAACTTCATTTGTTGGGCAAATCAGGACATCCTCCTTCATGGCAGAGTCATCACTACCTTGGAATGATGCACAAATAGGGATAGCAGGGGTGTGAGTCCCTTGACATTCATCTCCAACACTTAGATTATATCTTTCATCAACATTGGGGGCTGTAGGACAGTGAAATTTTTTAGAGAAATAACCTTTTTGAATTCCATGCCTCCAATTATTTTCAATATCTATTGCAAACTGATGTGCCTGATGCAATGTAGTGGGCTCCTTATCTCTCAATCTATAGCTCATTTTCTTATCAAATGCTCCCAAATAGACAACTAGGCACAATGCATCATTAGGTCTCATACATTTTGGTATTCTATTCAATGCCTTCATAAATCTGAGGTTAAAGGCTGGGATCAACTCATCTTCTTCAATATGGATATACATAAAATCACTAATGACTGCATATTCAGATATTCTTTCACCATATTGTTCTAGAAATGCAGATTTGAAATCTTGCCAAGAAGTGACAGAGTAAGCTGGAAGGTAGGAAAACTAGTCCTTTGCATCTTCATCTAGAGATTGAACAAATAATCTCATAACTACATCTTCATGGTCAATCTCAAAATCATCTATCACATTTATAAACTGTTGCAAGTGTCTCTCAGCTGATTCATCCTTCACACCATTGAATTTGGGAAAATACTTTCTGATTTTAGGTGGAAAAGCATTAGGATGACCACCAATGCCATTAAAGTTTATGGGCTTATATCTGTCAGCGTTGAAACTCCTTTTATTACATGGTTGGGACTGATTACTACACATCATTGCATTTGACACTCTAGAAGGGTGCATGGGCTGATAATACATCTTTTTGTGTTTTTTGCAACCCTCTTCTTAACTCAGATATTCAATCAACAATGACTTTAGGCCCTTAAAAAATACAAACTTCTATTTCAGCTTTCCTAAAGTCCTCTAAATGAGTCTTTTCAACAATATTGCATGCTTCACTTGAAAATATAAACGATATTCTCAGCAAATACAAAAGCATGCAAGTTTCACCAACATTTCCCTCCTAACCAGTGCTATTTCACCAAATAGGGAATCTTTTTCACAATTTATACAAATACCTGGATATGTTGCACTTGTTGATAGGTTCATTCAACAGAGTCGCCACGTCCTTGGCAAAGCAATGAGCTTCATATGGCATGAAGTTGAAAATTCATTTCTTTTCTTTCTGGGTTCTTCAACAGTAGAGCCACATATAAAACTTTAAACTTACTGCAACAAGGCACCTCCAGGCCTAATTCTTTAATCTTTTAGAATCATACTTTATGGATATGACATTAATCTCCCCAGTAGAGTCACCATTTCTGTTGGTTTCTGAATCGGCAAAGGGTTTGCCAGCTCCAATGCACAGGCAGATTCGGCCAACAGATACGGGAGGTTGTGTGAGCTGCCTCCCCTTCACTTCTGGTTCTGTCGTACCAAGGGGGGTATCCCTATAGCTAAAGATGTAACATTGACTAGCCCAATGATAGAAGGATTTAGCTTTTCAATAACAGGTAGAATACTCTCATGTGTGGACCAAGATGTGCATGATACACCACAAGTTAGGCAACCTTCTTGGACATATCTGACTGGTTGAGGATGAGAGTATGCAGGAGTCCTAATCCTACTCCTACAAACTAACATGATGGAGGTTATAAAAAGATGGATTTTATGCTTTGGATGCAAGACAAGGGGTTTTGGGTCATAACTACTAACCCAAGAGCAGACCGGTGCCTATCTCAGGGCAAGGAGTCAACTAGACATATACAAGAGAATGGATTGCAATTTGGATTCAAGTTTCAAGAGGTTAGATTGATGCTTGCCTTGCAAACATCACCCAAGAATAGGTATTTAGTTGCCTCTACTTTCATACATCCCAGCTAACATACAACCTTCTCCATACTTCACCTAAAACAATTTAATCCACTCCTTGAATGGAAGTTAGAGATGAAGCATGTGATACAAAAATCCATACCCTAGAACCTGAGAAACCCTTAGCAGCCAAATTCAAAAGAAGGAAAAGCATGCAACACATGGAGACAAGAAGATAAACACATGCACAATGCATTTTTCATATTAAACAACAATGAAACTGAGGATGTCTGCAATATACATTCATGATGCAACTCTTAAACTCCAAAACGAGATAGAACAACAAGGAAATGCCCTATTTTTCATTATTCACACCAGAATGCCTAGGTCTTCAACAACAACAAATGAGTAACACCATCTTCTATATACAACAAGAAGGTATACTCAGCATTAATTACACAACAAAATTCAAAAATCTGCCAGATACAATTCATCATGAGAAACGACGCTCAGCACATTGAATGCAGCAGGTGGGAGAGGAAGCAGGGAGTGGTTGGACTCAAGCCCCGCACCACAGCCTAGGAACTCACATCTTCAATCAAGTGGTAGATCCTTCCATGCCTTCACCCATACCCTGTAACATCTGCCATTAAAGGCCTACCAACCCGCAGCCTTGGGAAATGCAGTGGACTGTGCGTTTTAGAAGTTTTCCCGCCAAGATGCATGACCTGACTTTTCAAATCATGCAAAAACTAATTATCCCACATTTACCCTGTAGCAACCTCCTCAACACTTTATAAACTAGGTCATGAGCACATATGATGTTGTGCAATTTTATCTTGCGTGACCAACAAACCATCCGCCATGACCCCATCATCATGACCCGCTCCATCGGCGAACCTCCTGCATGATATCCTGATATGAAATATCACCCTTATCAGAAATATCACCCCGATGACCAACCTCATCGGTGCAACTTGATGCATCGGAGAAAAATCCTCCTCATCATATTCATACCAAATGCTTCACCGATGATCCACCTATACTTGCTTATGTCCTCATCGGCGATCGGCGGGACCCCCATCATAGCTGCTGATAATATCATGTCAAAGACCACATGATGCACCCCACCGGATCCTGATGACGTCATTGTCATATTGCAAAGGGTGATATTCCTCGGCAGGGGTGATATTCGTAAGATGACTAATGCTTGAAATATCAGCCCCCTACAAAATATCATGGTGATGTTGAAACTTTGTAGCAGCATCGGGGTGATCATAACTAAGATGACTGATGTTAGAAACATGATGACCCCGCGGAAATATTAGGCCGATATTTAAAAATATGATGACCCCCCCCAAGAATATTAGGTCAGGCTGAAACATGCTGAGGGGGGCCAAAGACTTAGAATTTTTTGGATTTTTTGGGATGGTGCCTACAGATTTAAATGCTTGAAACTTGACTGTTCATGCAGGAACCAATAGGCGGAACCCTTGAAGAAAAGGAAATTGTTATGAAAATTCTTAGATCTCTACCCAAGTCGTACTGTCACAAGGTAGCCACAATTGAAGAATTCATGCAAGTAAAAACTGTTAACAAGGATCAGTTGCTAGGCAAGCTTACAACCTTTGAAATGAGGGAGTTAGATGATGCTCTGTTGAAAGTTGAGACAGCCTTCAAAGCCAGTACTTCTAGAAGTACTTCCAGATCAGAAAATATAAGGTAGAATCTGATGATGAGTTAGATGAAGCTAAAACCAAATTTGTGGACAGACTGCAAAGAGAATCCAGTAAGTATAAAGGCATACTTCCTTTCAAATATTTTTCTTGTGGTAAAGTAGGTCATTTTTCTTCCAGATGTTTTGAAAGAATTGAAAGAAATAGAAGAAGATATGAGAACAGGCCTAGGACCCAAAAGAAGTGTTATTATTTTGATGATGATGGAGTATCAGATAATGGTCAACCAGATAATGCTAGTTCCTTTGTAAACAAATGCTTGTTCATTGCTATTAAGGAAGATCTTGTGTCTACTAATTCTCCTAGCTGTGTGAAGGAAGAAAAACCAGTTGAAAGTGCTTTGGCTACTTAGGTCATTAAGGACAAGGATGAATGGGTTATTGATAGTGGTTGCTCTCACCACATGACTGGTGACAAAAGTAACTTTGTAAGTTTGGAAAGATATGATGGTGGACTGGTTAGGTTTGGAGATGATACAGCTTGTGGGATTTGTGGAAAAGCATCTATTTCTTTTGATGGCAAACATAATACTGAAGATGTCTTGTATGTGAAAGGATTAAAGCATAATCTTCTGAGTGTGGGTTAGATGTGTGACAAGGGCTATGACTTAAGCTTCAAGGACAATGGATGCAAGATCAGGGAAAGCTTCGGAACAGTCATTGCAACTGGTTAGAAGACCAGAGGTAATATCTATCACTTGAAAGGAACCAAGAACTATTGCTTGTTGACTTAGATTGATGAGAGTTGGTTATGGCATAGAAGGTTGTGTCACATAAATTTTGATAATATTATGAAGATAAGTACTACACAGATTGTTAGAGATTTGCCTAAGCTTGTGAAGCCTGCTAATCTGGTTTGCAAGGAGTGTCAATTTGGGAAACATACAAGAACAAGTTTCAAAAGCAAGGACCAATTAGTTGGAGGACTACTTGAGCTAGTGCATACATATTTATGTGGACCTACCAGAGTAAAAAGTTTGCAAGGAGACAAATATTTCATGCTTCTCATTGATGATTATTCTAGAATGACTTGGGTCACCTTTTTGAAAGAGAAAGCTAAAGCTCTAGATAAATTCAAGGCACTTAAGGCAATGGTTGAAAATGAGATGGATTTGAAAATCAAATGCTTGAGGTCTGATAGAGGAGGAGAGTTTACATCAAATGAATTCAATATCTTTTGTGAAGAACATGGAATAAAAAGACAACTATCTGCGCCCAGAACTCCACAACAAAATGGAGTTGTTGAAAGGAAAAAATAGAACAGTTGAAGAAGCTTCTAGAATCATGATGAAGGAAGCACATCTTCCTGAAGCATATTAGAGAGAGGCAATTCACACCATAGTATATATCCTAAATAGAGTTCAAGTAAAAGGTAACAATTCAAAAACTCCCTATGAATTGTGGCATGGTAAAGCTCCTACTATGAAATATTTCAATGTTTTTGGTAGCAGATGTTACATCAAAAGAGAAGAAGATTTAGGTAAGTTTGATGCTAGATGTGATGAAGGTATCTTCCTTGGTTACTCCACCAAGAGTAAGGCCTACCGATGCTATAATAAGAGGCTAAACAAGATCATTGAAAGTGCAAAAGTTAAAATTGATGAAAGTAAGGAAAGGTCTTCAGAATCAAGTGGATATGAGTCAGATGATCCAGATGTTTCAAAAGTGGTGCAGCATGAAGACAGTACAGATGAAGAAGAACAAGCTTAGGTAAGTGCTACCAAAACTCCAAGATATGTAAGAATCAATCATTCTAAAGATCAAATCATAGGAGACAAGAATAAAGGGATCTTAACCAGAAGAAAAGTTGCATAGGAACAAGTAAATTTCTGTCTGATTTCTAAGATAGAACCTAAAACTGTGGATGAGGCTTGCAAAGATGAGAATTGGATAAAGGCTATGGAAGAGGAATTGATGCAGATAGAAAAGAATCAGACTTGGGATCTTGTTCCCAGACCAGCAGACAAGAATGTAATTGGTACAAAGTGGGTCTTCAGAAACAAAATGAATGAGAATGGCGAAGTGGTAAGAAACAAAGCAAGGTTGGTATGCAAAGAATATGCTCAAGTTGAAGGAATAGATTTTGAAGAAACTTTTTCTCTAGTAGTAAGGATTGAAGCAATAAGGATGTTTCTGGCTTTTGTAGCATACAAAGATTACAAGGTTTATCAAATGGATGTGAAGTCTACCTTCTTAAATGGAGAGTTGGAAGAGGAAGTCTATATTGAACAACTGGAAGGATTTTAGTCATCAAAAAAAGGGGACATGGTATGCAAATTGAAGAAAACATTGTATGGATTAAAAAAAGCTCCCAAGGAACTACAGATAGTAATCTCTACTTCAAGATCAACAATGAACAAACCCTGATTGTTGTAGTTTTTGTTGATGATATTATTTTTGGAGGCAATGAAGGTATGTGCTCAGTTTTTGCTGGAGAAATGTAAAGTGAATTTGAAATTTCTATTTTTGAAGAGATGAACTTCTTTTTAGGCCTGCAAATAAGTCAATCAGATAAGGGTATATTCATTTCTCAGTCTAAGTATGTGAAAGAGTCGTTAAAGAAATTTGGGATGGAAGACTCTAAACCAGTATGCATACCTATGATAACTGGTTGTAAGTTGAGAAAAGATGATAACTCACCCATGGTAGACTATAAAAAGTATAGATCTATGATTGGAGGATTACTTTATCTGACTCAGACCAGACCTAACATAATGCATGCAGTGTGTCTTGTGGCAAGATTTCAGACAGAACCCAAGGAATCACATGTTATGGCAGTCAAAAGAATTCTAAGATATTTAAAAGGCATAATAGATTATGGTTTGTGGTACCCTAAGGAATGTGACTTTACTCTCAGTGCATATACTTATGTAGATTGGGCTGGAGATGTGGATGATAGAAAAAGTACAAGTGGAGGTGCATTATTCTTGGGAAAAATATTAGTATCTTAGCTAAGCAAGAAACAAGATTCAATATCCCTGTCTATTGTAGAGGCAGAATACATTGCAGCAGCATGTAGTTGCACTCAAGTGTTATGGATGAAGAAGACTTTGAAGGACATCAAAGTTGTGTATGAAGATCCCATTGCAATCTTTTGTGATAACACAAGTGCCATTAACACATCAAAGAATCTAGTGATACATTCAAGGACAAAGCACATATCAATCAGATATCATTTTCTGAGAGAAAAGGTGACAGAGAATGAAGTCAAGTTGGAGTATTTTTCTACCAAGGATCAGATTGCAGACATTTTTACCAAGCCTTTACCTAAGGATACTTTTGAGTATCTCAGAGAAAAGTTAGGGATCATCACCCCTCCTACTCTAAACTAAGATGCACATAGTGCATCAATCCAGAGCTGTTCAAAGGTTCAGATTGATGTTGTTTAGGACTACTTCTCAAGGGGAGTAGTTGAGAGTTCAGAAGAGAGATCAGATTAGAGCAAATGAGTGCAAGTATGTGCCCTTTGCCATTGATGTCAAAGGGAGAGAGAAGTCATGTGAAAAACTTAGAGTGCAGATGTGTAAAAGAAAGGGGGAGAATTTTGGAGAAAGAAAGAAGTGCAGGTGTGTAAAGAGAAAGGGGGAGAATCTTGTCTTTAAGGTTGTTGTAGTTTTTCACATCATATGTTGCCATCAATGACAAAGGGGGAGATTGTTGCAAGTATGTGCCTAATTGGTGTTGTCATTAGTGTCAATTGTATCTTATTCTGTTACTTGTTTAGAAGATTTGTACGTTGAGGATATTGAGAAAATTAGCCTCTCCGGAAGAAACAAGTGCAGTACAGACAATGAGTTGTATGCTGAAGAACAGTCCGGTAAACTGCTCTGCATTTATTTCTACTTGAAGATCGTGGTCGATGGATTGGAAGTAAGTTAGAGGTATGTCTGAGGATGCTACATTTTGAGTCTGAGCCATCCGCATGAAGATCTGAGTGAGTTGTGTTCACCAGAGTGAAACCTACTTTTTCTGTAAGTTTAGTTGAGACAGGAAGATAGTATTTGGGTCCGCATTCCTTTACAATAAAGTATTTTGCTCTGCAATTCTAGAGGGAAGTCTGGGATAATGATAAGTGCCTACAGTTGCAATGGTTCGTGGTTTGGTGGTCTGCAAGCTATCTTTCTTTTATGACAGTTGAAGACAGTGAAGTTCATGTGTTCTGGTGAGAAGATTCCTACGGATAAAGTGGTTAAGGTTCATGCGGTTGCTCCTGATGATTATAGCGTGCTTGTGGATGTCTCCTAATCATGTTTCTATCTAGACTTTGGTCCACGTTAACAAATTGAGATGGTGTGTGAAGATTGTTCCCAGATAATGTAGCATGTAACCAGTCTTGGCCGACCTGGTTGATCCTAGTGATTGCAGAGATCTCTAGAAGATTGTGGAAGCATGTTGTGGTGTGGAAGATTGTGTTTGAATCCTAGCCAAGGCATGGCGTGATCTGCATTTCATTCCCTTTGCATGATGTTGCAATAGGTCAGGACCTATTTTGTAAATGTTTGTAATACCGACCTTGGAGATTGTTCCAATGGTTGATGATTGTGATGTCAACCTTGATGATCATTCCAAGGTTGATGTAGTGTATAAATACTTGTAGTTGAGTCGTGGAAAAGGTGTCCTTGAGTGAAAATGAGAAGATATTAAGAAAGGTCCAAAAGGTAGAGCAAAGAAGAGGCAAAGGAAAGAAGAGGAAGAGCAAAGTAGAGGAAGAGCAGAGCAGGGGAATTATTGTACTCCAGTTGCAAATATAGAAAGGTGTTGATCATGGCAGTAAGTCACCAATAGGGTTTAATAGCCCTCAGGGTTTAACAGCCCTTATTGTAATCTTGCTAGGTTTAGGGTTGAGGCACTGAGCCTATTAGACCTAGTTGTTCTTCATGGCAGTAAGCCAGTATGTTTAGGGCCATGGAGTGACCAATTGTAAACATCATTATTTCATGATTGCAATATATATTGAGAGTTAATCCTCTCCATGGTTTTTCCTGACCTTGGGGTTTTCCACGTAAATCTGGTGTCTCTTGTGTTTGATGTTATATCTATGGTTAAGTTTCTGATTTCATGCTCTCATTGTTAAATCATAATAATTGTGGATAAGTGATGAATGTTTAAACTGTAGAAAGTGTTTAAGTTTTTGTGACAACTGATTCACCCCCTCTTAGTTGTCTAACGCATATCAACATTGTATTATCTTGGAGAGCTAGTAATAGTACATACAAGGCTTCAACAAAATTGCTTGTACACTTGTTCAAGTTTGACTTCACCCCTAAATATCAATACATGATGGTGATGCTGAGTCAGATGAGGAGAAGATCAAATGCAAGTTGTTTTGAAGACTAGATGTATGGCCTCATAAGGATGATAGAGTCTACTGATTAGAAACTGCAGTGGGAAAAACTAATCAGTGATAGCATTGATGAAAGCTTCAAGAAGTTAGGAGGGAAAACAAACATGTTCCATATGACCTCCTATGTAATGTATTCATGTGCAGCCAAAGGCACATTTAATGATTTGCAAAGAGTTGGTAGGGTTGGCCGTAATCCTAGAGATGTAAATATCTGGGATCACTATTCGCAGCTAGGCGGGAGGGCCTCCCTCCAACATTATAAGAGCGTTAATGATTGTTTCATCATGCATCTGGTCTGTACAATGGAGGAGGATAGAGCAAAAAGAATGAGCATGGAAGCTCAAGCAGTAGTAAGCAGAAATGGATCATGATTTATCTAGTTTCCAGCATTCATATACATAAGGATGGAGGGATTTGATGGGAAACCCATGATGTTGCCGAGATATCCAATAGATAAGGTCATAGTAGTGGAGATGGTCAGACAAATATTACCTTCACATCAGGTATTTATCTAGAAAAATAAAATACCCAAGGTCATGTTTCCACTTATGATTGGCTGGTACATGTGCCCTAATGTAGAAACAACCAAAGAGGCCATAAGGGGACTGCAATTGATGTGTTTACAACCTTTCCCTTTGAAAAGGCAATATGATCCCTATCATACACTAGAAGCATTATTGAAGAAGTCAGTGCACCAGGTGCACATAGAAGACTATTGGGCTGACTGTTCTAATGATGTTGAAGTCAGAAGGAGGAGCTATCAAAGGCTCACTCTTAAACAAATCCACACATTGGATTGCATTCAAGTTCCCCCACAATTATGTCAGGATAATGAAGTGATCATGTCTCAAGAGTATGAGAAGAAGAAGACATATAATGAGACAATCTCCCCACCTGACTAGAGCCAACCAGAAGAAACCTCGCTAGAGATAATAACTTAGAGGGTCATGCAACTAACCAAAGATTGGGTAGATAAAGAGGTTGTTGCACTCAAAGCCAAGGGGGTGGCTGTGATAATTGATAACAAAATGAAGAGACAAGAATTAACAAAGGAAGAATATGATGACTTCCTTGAAGGGGTGTTGCCACAATAATGGGTTACACTTTCTGGGACATCTTAGTTTTTGTTGAAATCACATATTTTTAGAAAAAAATAATGATTTAAGCCTTGAAAGGTTCCATTTAAAGATTTTAATTGAAGAGGGTTTGATCAAACTATTGGGATAAGTTGACATTAACTTGCAATCCTAACCAATTCATGTGTCTCTAAAGTTCTTGGAATGTGTTCCCCAACACATTAAGACTTTGAGAGATTAATTATTTATTAATTACATCACTTTGAGTTTTGCAATTAAGTTCTAAATGGATAATGTCAAACTTGGGAATCCACATTTAGAGGGGAGCCATGAAGACCTTGTTGACTTCTCCCAAGTCTTAAAATAGAGTTTGATAACTCCTAGTGAGTGGGAGTTAGATTTGGGACTTATTTTTAGACTTGGAGTTGTGCTATTTTATGTACATGAGTGGATAATGTTAAGACACCTTGCATGGATATAATGTTGGAGTTAAGTATAGTGTTAGAGATGCTTGAATTGGATATTGCTTGCATGTGGTCAGAATAGCTTGCATGGATTTGCATGTTTTTGCATGTACCTTGCATGTACTTGCATGTTGTTGCATGTTACTTGCATGTACTTTCATGTTGTTGCATATTGCTCATATGGACTTGCATGTTGTTGCATGTCACTCCTATTGACTTGTATGACCTTGCATGTTATTGCATGTCACTTACATGTGCTTTCATGTTGTTGCATGTCATTCCTATGGACTTGTATAACCTTGTATGTTCTTGCATGTCAGTTATATAACCTTGCATGTAGTTGCATGTCAGTTTTGTGAGTTTACTTGCAGAACACTCCAACTCTAGAAACTTGTAAGATGATACATCTCAGTGATTTAGGAAATGGGTATTAGTTGCATGTTGGTGAAAATGCTTGCATGTTAGTTACATGTCAGTTTTAAGATATTACTTGTAGGACACTCCAACTCCCGAAAGTTACAAGATGGTACATCTCAGTATTTCAAGTAATGGGTATCAGTTGCATGTTGGATCCGATGTTTACATGTCACTTGCATGTATAGAACAAGATATTTCAGAATAACATTGGGGACATCAACCTTGCATGTTGCTTGAATAATTTTGATGTGTATTTGATCACTTCGGTTATCAGAAACTCATTGGGCAAGTATGGACGCCCAAATGGAGGAGTTTTTGATGTTGCTTTTATTTGGTGATAAGTTTGATGTTGGGACTATATTTATCCATCTTGGGTGCCCATATCATGAAGGGGTAGTTAACTCAAAGTTTGGACTTTGTTTGAGTTCAATCTTCCCAATTTGAGTGAGCTTGATTTTTGCATGAGCTTTGGAAGCTATGTTATCAATTGTAATTTATTATAATTTGAGTTTCAATCTTTTGAATTAAGAAGCTTTTGAATTAAAAGAGGGTTTTTGATTTAATTATAAACCCCATACATTTTATAGAGAGTTGATTTGAGGAAAAAAGACTTAGAAGAAAAAAACAAAAGTTTTTGTAAAAAGACTTAGAGAAAAAAGAAAGAAGCTTTTTTGTGAAGTGCATCAAGGACTTAGAAAAATTTCAGTATTAAATGTAATCTTTTCCAAAGATATTTAATACAAGTAGGAAACATCTTTGGGTATGGAGTTTTTTCCCGAAAGGGTTTCTCCACGTAAATACTGTGCAAGCTTTTTCTCTTCTCTTCTCTTCTCTTCTCTTCTACATTGGATTGAATATGCAAATCAATTGTTCATTAATTGTTATAGATTAATCTTTATTTCAGCTTTGTATACACAAAATTTTAAAGTTTATAGCAGCAGTTCTACCTTTATTTTCAACATTTGGTATCAGAGCTAACGGATGTGTAGAGTGAGGGATGCCTTTCTCTTAAAGTGTTGAAGGTTTCTTCGCTACAGTGGGAGCTTTGTTTTGATGTTTTTGTAGATTTGTGAAGAAGATTGTATATAATGGGTTATACCTCTCATATGGATGTTGAGAAATTCAATAGATCAGGCTACGAGATGTGGAAATTGAAAATGGAAGATCTCTTGGAAGAAAGAGAACAATGGGTTTTTGTTTTAAATGAAAAGAATCCCTCTACAACTATGAAAGATGAAGATTGGTTGAAACTTGATAAAAAAAACACGAGGAACCATAAGGTTGTGCCTTACAGATGTTGTCCTCTTGAATGTTTCTACTAAAGCTACTGCATACAAGCTATGGAAGAGGATAGGTGATATTTATCAAACCAAAAGTTTAACTAACAAGTTATATCTCAAAAGACAATTGTATTCATTGAAAATGAAGAATGGAGATTCTATTGCAAACCATTTGAATGCATTTAATTTGATTATAAGTCAACTTACATCTATAGATGTTAAGCTTGAAGAAGATGGTAAATGTATCTTCTTATTATGTTCTTTACCAAAATCTTGGGAAAATCTAATTGTTACTATCAGTGGTAGTGGTATAGATCCAAAGATGGATAGCCTCATTGCTACACTTCTTTCAGAAGAAATGAGAAGAAAATCCAAAAATGGTGGATCCCACAATGCTTTACATGTAAGGGGTAGAACTAAGGAAAAGACACCCAAAGGAGATAAGAAGAAGGGTAAGTCTAAAGGTCATTCTAAAACCCCATCTGGTAAGAGCAAGGTAAAATGTCGGAACTGTGGAAAATGGGGACATGTAAAGAAAGATTGTAAGAGCAAGAAAAAGAGGTCGGATTCTTCCACTGAAAAATCCTCGGAGGATGGTGACAATGATGCATTAATTATTTTAGCTAACACAATAAGTAACGATACTTGGCTTATTGATTCAGGTTTCTCCTACCATATGACTCTCAACAAGGAGTGGTTCTCAAAATATTTAGCATATGATGGAGGTGAAGTTTTCCTTGGTGACAATAGTATGAAATAGATAATTGGCAAAGGAAAGGTAAAGTTGTATTTCAGTGATGGAAGGGTTAAAACCCTTCATGATGTTTTGCATATTCTAGGACTAGCAAGAAACTTACTTTCTGTATCAAAGTTAAATGATTCCAGAATGAATGTGACATTTGATAAGTCTAGTTGCAGGTTGGTGAGAGGGAATTGGGTGGTTGCTAAAGGATCTCGGATGGGAAACTTGTTTAGATTAAATGCATCTACTTTGAATAATTCAACCAATGTAACAGACGCTGAAAATACATGTATGTTGTGGCACCATAGATTGGGCCACATCAGTGAAAGAGTTCTTAAGACCATTATTAATAAAAAATTGGTTGATGATATTTCAAATTATTCTGTTGGCAAAAATGATTTCTGTGAGCATTGTGTGTTTGGAAAACAAAGTAGATCTTCATTTTCTAGTGGAACAAATAATGCAAAGAGTTTATTAAAGATTATACATTCATATGTTTTTGGACCTGTGGATGTTGAATCTTTTGCAAAATCTTGATATTATGTCACATTATCAAGATACACTTGGATCTATTTTATGAATTTAAAATCTGAAGTTTTCACTAAGTTTAAAGAATTTAAGGCCTTAGTTGAGAAGAAAACATATTGTAAAATAAAGGCGTTGAGATTAGATAATGGTGGTGAATATTGTTCAAAGGAATTTGATGAATTTTGTAAGCATGCAAGTATTGTGAGACAGAAAACAACACCTTATACTCCCCAACAAAATGGGGTAGAAGAAAGAATGAACTGAACCTTAATGGAAAGAGCTAGAAGCATGTTAAGTAGTGCTAAGCTAGATCAGTGTTTTTGGGCTGAGGCTGTAGGTACTTCTTGATATTTAATTAATAGATCTCTTTGCTCTATTCTTGAAGATAAGACTCCTTATAAAATGTGGTTAAAAAGAAAACCTTTTGTTTCACATTTAAGGATATTTGGTTGTGAGGCTTTTGTTCATGTGCCTAAAGAGAAAAGAACTAAACTGGATCCAAAAGCTCAAAAATGCATCTTTGTAGGTTATGGTGAGAATGTAAAAGGTTACAAACTTTGGAACCCTCTAACCAAGAAAATGATTTTATCAAGAGATGTTATTTTTAGAGAGTTTAATGCTTATGAAGGTGAGGAACAACCAAAGGAACAAGAAAAAGCAAAAACAGTGCATTTTGAAATAATTACAAATAAGCAAGAAGATGCACATGTTGAAGAACAACTAGATGAGTTTGGGAATGGAGAAGAAGAAGAGAGTTCGGGAAGTTTAGATAATGATATTTAGGATGAGCATACAAAAGAACATACATAGCCTCTTACTCCTACTGTAAGAAAATCCACAAGGCAACAGAATCCAATTGACAAGTATAGCCATCCTGATTTTTGTTGTATATTTGCTTTATTGAGTACTAATGATGAACCTAGATCTTTCAGGGAAGTTCTTTCTTCAGAAGAAAGTGACTCTTGGTTGCAAGCTATGCATGAGGAAATGAATTCCTTGGACACTTGTGACACTTGGGATCTTATGCATTTTCCCAAAGGAAGGAAGCCCATTGGTTGTAAGTGGGCTTATAAAAAGAAAATTGGTGTAGATGGTAATCTAGAAAGGTACAAGGCTAGATTGGTAGCCAAGGGCTACTCCTAGAGAGACGGTGTTGATTTTAATGAAATTTTCTCTCCATTTGCTAAATTAACTTCTATTAGATTCCTTTTGTTTATTGCTACAAATTTTGATTTTGAGATAGAGCAAATGGATGTTAAAACTACTTTCTTGCATGTGGATCTTGAAGAGGAGATTTATATGAGGCAACTTGATGGTTTTGTTGTTAAAGGGAAGGAAGACTTGGTTTGTAAATTGAAAAGATCTTTGTATGGTTTGAAACAGTCACCTAGAATGTGGTATCAGAAGTTTCATGCTTTTGCATTAAAAGTTGGTATTGTTAGAAGTGAAGAAGATCATTGTGTTTATCTTAAGATTATTGATGATCAAGTTCTAATCATTGTCTTGTATGTTGATGACATGTTGTTTATTGGGAACAACAAGGAAATGGTTAGAGAGATTAAAACTTGGCTTTGTAAATATTTTGATATGAAGGACTTAGGGGCTGCAAAATACATTCTTGGAATAGAGATCAACATGGATCGTGTTCACAGACAACTATGGTTAAGTCAGATTAAGTATGTTGATACAATTTTGCAAAGATTTAATATGCATGATTGCAAACCAGTTAGCATTCCTTTTCCTATTGGTACTAATCTAAAATTAGACATGTGTCCTACCACTGATGATGCTTTTGAAGAGATGTTTAATGTTCCTTATGCTAGTGTTGTTGGTGGTTTAATGTATGCAATGGTTTGTACTAGACCAGATATTGCACAAGCAGTGGGAGTTTTAAGTAGGTTTATGTCTAACCCTAGTAAAGAACATTGGAATCATGTTAAGAGGGTGTTTAGATATTTGCGAGGAACTTATGATTATTATTTGGTTTATCATGGTATTGATAGTGTTGACAGATCATTGGACATACAGGGTTTTGTTGATTTAGATTGGGCAGGTGACTTGGATAGTTGAAGGTCCACAAGTGGTTATGTGTTTACTTTGTTTGGAGCTGTGATAAGTTGGATGAGTAAGAGGCAACCCATGGTTGCTTTGTCTACTGCAGAAGCAGAGTATATGGCCGCTACACATGCCTCCAAAGAGGTAGTTTGGTTACAGAGACTTGGGAAAGGTATGATTGTAGGATAGTAAGACTTAATTGTGACAGTCAGAGTGCCATTTGTTTAGCCCAAAATCCTATGTATCATACTCGTAATAACCATGTTGATGTTCAGTATCACTTTGTGAGATAAATGGTTGATAATGGTAAGGTTTTGATTGAAAAAGTTGACACTTTGGTTAATGCTGTAGATTATCTTACAAAGCCAGTTACTACATATAAGTTCTCTTGGTGCAGGAAGGCCATTGGCCTTGATCACTCTACTTGATTTAGAGTTTGAATTATTCATTTAGAGTTATTGCAATGTATAATGTCAAGTGGGAGAATGTTGGGATAAGTTGCCATTAACTTGCAATCCTAACCAATTCATGTGTCTCCAAAGTTCTTGGAATGTGTTCCCCAACACATTAAGACTTTGAGGGATTAATTATTTATTAATTAAATCACTGTGACTTTTGCAATTAAGTTCTAAATGGATAATGTCAAACTTGGGCATCCACTTTTAGATGGGAGTCATGAAGACCTTGTTGCTTCTCCTAAGTCTTAAAATAGAGTTTGATAACTCCTAGTGAGTGGGAGTTAGACTTGGGGATTATTTTTAGACTTGGAGTTGTGCTTTTTTATGTACATGAGTGGATAATGTTGAGACACATTGCATGGATATAATGTTAGAGTTAACTACAGTGTTAGAGATGCATGAATTCGATATTGCTTGCATGTGGTAAGAATAGCTTGCATGGACTTGCATGTTTTTGCATGTACTTGCATGTTATTGCATGTTACTTGCATTTACTTGCATGTTGTTGCATGTTGATGCATGTTGATGCATATTGCTCATATGGACTTGCATATTGTTGGATGTCACTTGCATGTGCTTGCATGTTGTTGCATGTCACTTGCATGTGCTTGCATGTTGTTGTATGTCACTCCTATGGACTTGTATAACCTTGCATGTTGTTGCATGTCACTTGCATGTGCTTGTATGTTGTTGCATGTCATTCCTATGGACTTGTATGACCTTGCATGTTCTTACATGTCAGTTATATGACCTTGCATGTAGTTGCATGTCAGTTTTGTGAGTTTACTTGCATAACACTAACTCCAGAAACTTGCAGGATGGTACATCTCAGTGATTCAAGAAATGGGTATCAATTGCATGTTGAAAATGCTTGCATGTCAGTTTTAAGATATTACTTACAGGACACTCCAACTCTCGAAAGTTGTAGGATGGTACATCTCAGTATTTTAGATAATGGGTATCAGTTGCATGTTGGATCCAGTATTTGCATGTCACTTGCATGTACAGAACAAGATATTTTAGAATAACCTTGGGGACATCAATCTTGCATGTTGTTTGCATGATTTTGATGTGTATTTGATCACTTCAGTTATCAGAAACTCATTGGGCAAGTAGGACACCCAAATGGAGGAGTTTTTTATGTTTCTTTTATTTGGTGATAAGTCTGATGTTGGGACGGCTATCTTGGGTGCTCACATCATGAAGGGGTAGTTACCTCAAAATTTGGACTTTGTTTGAATTCAGTCTTCTCAATTTTAGTGAGCTTAATTTTTGCATGAGCTTTGGAAGCTATGTTATCAATTGTAATTTATTATAACTTGAGTTTCAAGCTTTTAAATTAAGAAGCTATTGAATTAAAAGAGGGTTTTTTATTTAATTGTAAACCTCACACATTTTCCAAAGAGTTGATTTGAGGAAAAAAGACTTAGAAGAAAAAAGCAAAAGTTTTTGTAAAAAGACTTAGAGAAAAAAGCAAGAAGCTTTTTTGTGAAGTACATCAAGGACTTAGAGAAATTTCAGTATTGAATGTAATCTTTTCCAAAGAGATTTAATACAAGCAAGAAACATCTTTGGGTGTGGAGTTTTTTCTTTAAAGGGTTTCTCCACATAAATACTGTGCAAGTTTTTTCTCTTCTCTTCTCTTTTCTTCTACATTGGATTGAATGTGCAAATCAATTGTTCATTAATTGTTACAGATTAATCTTTATTTCAGCTTTGCATAAACAAAATTTTAAAGTTTATAGCAGCAGTTCTACCTTTATAATTGAAGAGGGTTTGATCAAACCCCATTAGATTCAAACCCCCTTGGATAGAATGCCACTAGTTTTAAACTAGTTTTAAACCATACCTATAATGGAGTTTCCTCTACACCTATCAAAATGTTGATAAAAATCCACTTTTGATTTACCTTTTGGGGGATTAGGTGAATTCATTTAAACTTTATGTTTTGTAAGTATGTAGTGCTTATTATAAGCTTCCCAAAAAGTATAATTTTAAATATATTTAATTTGATTATTATATTTATTTTTTATTTCTTGTGAGTGTAGGTTTTTCATCGAACATCAAGTTCTCTATTCTACACACATGGAAAATTAGTAAATTAGTGAAACAAAATTTTGAAAAATATCTATGCCCTAGGTAGTGATGTCCTTGTTTCAACAAAAAAAAATGAATTTCGATACATATAGAAAAAGTTATGTTTTACGGAATACGCCTATGTCTAAAGTATAATTGGTTTGACTTCAAAACTTAATTAAAAAAATTATTCAACAAAACATTATAAAACCAAATGCATGCCCTATATATTCGTGTTACCAATCTAAATTCAAAAGAATCATAATTTTATCCTTTGTAGGAAAAACGTTATGTGCTATAGAATACACATCACTTTAAAAAAATGTTGTTTACTATTAAAAACTAGTTATCAAAGGAGATGCAGAAAATTATACAATTTAACTCCAAATTTTTTTAAAATATATATATTTAGAATCTACAAACAAAATCTCACAAATTACTAGTTCACATCATCTTCAAATTCCTAACAGTTTAGCGGCTATAGGTGTCAGAAAGTGAAGATTTAGTTCAAAATGTTGATTTCAATGTCAAGTTTGGCCAAAAAGTGTAACCCATTATTGTGGGATGACCTAAAGATAAGAGACAAGCTCTAGAGAAGAGGGTGCAGGAAGGCTCATCTAAAGCCACTAAGAGGGTAGGAATGAATATCAGTGTCAAGCTCACCCCAAAGCCATCACCATAGAAAGGGCAAGCTTCCACCTCTACTGCTACAACTTCCAAAAAGCATGATAAGCAACCTAAACAAATAGTAGAACAGGGCGTCACTCATGAGGACTTAGAGGAAAGTGATGATGATGGGTAGCCTTTGATCATAAAAAGAAGGAAGAAAACTCAGGAAGAGTCATCCAAGAAAGGCTAAGCTCAAGTGCCAGCAATAAGAGGGGCTGTAGACAAACATCCAAACATTGTGCTTCAAGGCAGAGGAGGTGAGGGGATTCAATGAAACTTACAACATGATGTTCCAATCCCTAACATTATTGAATTCAAGACTAAATTAGCAGAGGAAATCAGGGAGGAGAAAAGGAAAAGAGAAGATAATTAGTCTCTACCTCTAGGCAAAACAATAGACCTTTCTGATGATGAGGTAGTAGATGAGGTGTATGCTAGACCCATGGAATCAGTGGCCAAAAATACAATGGTAACCCCTCTGAACACTCTCATAGTACAACAAGAAAGGGAGGAGGATATAGAAGAAGATAATCCAGAGGTCTTGGCATAGAAAATAGGCCTAGAAGGATTAATTGGCTAAGTCACTAGCCCAACAGTTATTGATCTAACATATTAGGGTGAAAATGATGCACGTAAAGATAAAAATGTAGTCCCAGAGCATGATAAGGCAGTAGACAGTGAAACTGGGGACGTGCATATGGAAACACTTGGTTAGCAAGAGGCTTAAGACACTGAACAAGAGCATGTTGAAGGAGATAAGACAATTGATACATCTGGACAGTCAAATCCTAATGTTACATTTGAAACTCAAGATAATAAAGATATAAACATGTTAGAATTTGGACAAGAAGGTCCAATGAAAGAAGATGACAATAAGGAACAAGAGAAGATGGATGAAGATAATAAGAAAGGTCATCAGGATACTCAGGATCAGGGTCATCAAGGATCTGGAACCCTTTACCACCACAGGATGAACAAATGGTACCTGATCAGAGTGAAAAGATACCAGAAGAGACCCCCACCAATAATGAGCAACAAAAGGTAGATGAGAGAGTTCACACTGGAGAAGATGAACAACCATAGGGAGATGATGAAAATACCCTAAAAGAACAAAACATGGAGTCTCATGCTACTCACATTGAGCATATAGACCAAGAAGGGTCCCAAGATAATGTGCCACATTGGCTACAACATGAGGTGAATCCACCTCCTTTCTTTGATTCTTCAAATTTTGATATATCTTCATTATTTTCAGCTAAAGCAGCCAAGCCAAAGAGGAGAGCCAGGGCTACCTCTATAATAAAAAGAGATCCTACAACTGGCAAGAGGAAAGCACAAGTAGCTATACTTGTTGTAAATAAAGCTAAAGTGGAGATAAGTGCAGTGGAATTTCAGATAACCATTGTAGACCTGGGCTTTGCCACTGAACAACAAGAAGGCCAAGAAGCTAAGGACATCATAGATACCTTATTGTCTAGAATAGTAAAAGAAAAGACAAAGAATAAGGAGCATAAGGAGCACATTGCTCAAATGCAAACATTTATAAAGGGGTTAGTGGCTCCCACTAATATCCCCATCTCCACATCCACTTCATTGGCCATAATATCATAGCATGATATTATAGGACTAGATGCGATGAAGCATAAATCATTGGTGATGGACAAGTGGTTTATCCGGTTCATAACTGAAGGAGAATAGGTAATAAAGACCTTACTTACCAATTGGGACTTGCTCAGCACATTGAAGAGCAAGGTTGATAAGATGCAGAAGGAGGTTGGACAAAGGTCAATAAAAGTTGATAAATATTCGACTGCTCTTTCTGAGATGAAGCAAATAGATGTGAATGTCCTAATATCTAATAATATCCTGACTAGTCAGACCTCACAATTATTAGATATATGGTATGAAGACACCAAGTTTGAGGTAGATATCCTGAAGAAATATAATGCCAAAGACAGGGATATCAATGTCAAATTGCATGAACTCTTGTCTAAAGAAGTAAACATCTTAGAGGCCCTTGAGGATAAGGTTGAGGGGAAGGTGGAAAATTAGGATGTGGACTTCACCACCAAGGCTTTTCAAGATAATTTTAAGCCTACATCAAATGATCCACTTAGCCATTTCTTTGAGGATATAATTGACAAAGCTATGAGGATGAAGGCTAAGGTAGAAAGGTACAATGAAACCTTGAATAGCCGGAAGAACAAGTGGACATCTCTACAAGCCCAATTCCAATCACAAGGGCATGCTGTTAGAAAGGCTAAAGTATAGGATGGAGGGGAGATAGAAAGAATAGTACAAACATATGTATCCATCAGGAGATTATTAATGTGCATGTAGAAGATGACTCATCCATCGAGGAAGAGGAATAAATGAAGATGCAGGGTGACATGATCCTGGTAGAATATGTCGGAAGGACAGTTGTATTACACTATATGGTTGCCAATTGACGACCTGTGCCATGTATTTTGGTTTGTTTACTTGGTCAATGCAATATGGACAGTTGATTATAATGGATGTATCCTGACCACAGTATCTTTTGTAACCACATCCCTTCCTTACTTTATAAAAGGAGGTGGATTGCAATTTGTAAGATCATTCAAAAGCTTAATTGAGATTGGATTGCTGAAATGTTACGACCAATCCTCAAGGTCAATTATAAATATATACTCTTTTGTATACTTAATGAATATGAAGTCCCTCTGATTACATACAATCATAAACTTTGAGTAATCTGTGAATGAATTCTAGATATGTTACTTTTATTTGTTGTGTCGCCTAGAGTGCATTTTAGTTTGTACGTGTTGTCTTCATTCCTTTCCTTTGAAGTTAGCATCAATCATATCTAGCTGTGGAACATCCTAGTGAACATATGGTTTGATTTCCTTCTCTTCATGATAGTATCAAGAATATATATGGATCAATGGCTAATGATTCATCAATTTTAGTAAAATTAGCAAAGTTTAGTTCAAATTTGTTTAATTTCATTTAATCACCATCATAATTGCAAATACACAGAAAATACTAAGCAAATATAGGAAAATATGTTTATATCTTGTAGGTAACTGAATATCTTTAGCATATTTGAGCAAATAGCATGTCAATTTGAAAACATCATGCAAATGAACATAAATAATGAGAGTAATCATGGAAATACATGCTTATAGGCACATCCTTTGAATAAATTTATAGTGCAGAAGTGAAATCAAGTTAATAAGAGTGATATGCAGAAGAATTGATCAAACTTATATAAATATCTGCATGATCTAGTTAAATATAGTGGAATTTAACCCTGTTTGTTAAGAATTCATAGAAAGCAGGTGTAACAGAGCATATCCGAATACAAGGAACTTCAAAACAGAAACATAAGGCCCCTTAAGGAAAACAACAACACACATCAAACTATTGAGTAACATCAGATGATTATGAACTAATCCACGGAGACTTGGGATTATGAATTCTCTGAATTCATCTTATCTTTCAAGATGATAAAGGTTTGATATGTATTTCTTTATCTATGTTTGTTATGACTAACATCATGATCAACAGGTAGGGCCACTTCTAGGAAGGAAGGTGTGTGGGGGACCACCGATCTATGATTGGAGGTAAAGAACTCAGATGATGCTCTCCCTCTATAGCAAACGACTCAATGAGACTAGTGAATACAAATATTCGATTCCAGATGCAATGTACTTAATGTTATGACTTATGATAGTCCAACTTATGATGTGAATTTATTCTTTATGCCAAGTGTAAATTATTTGTAAATGTAAAGTAAAATTATTTTTCTATGATTCTATCTTTGAATATGTTCTAATTTCAAGGTTTTAAATATTCAGAAATGATATATTTTTATTTCTTTGTGATTATGCAAATGATATATATTTTAAAAAAATCACTCATGTTTATCATGTTTCTTTTACCTTCTAGTAAATTGTTTCGAGACAGGGTACATCATGAGACTTCCTTACTCACCTTGTTTCTTCGAATGGGAGTTACTTCAACATTCACCATTGGAGTTGTTTCTTCCTAAGGGGAGAAATGTCATTTTCCAATAATGGATCATCTTCAATATTCATATATGGGCATCTTCTTTTGGAATAGGAGCTACTTCATTGTGGGGGGTTTCATAGTCTCTTTCACTCTCTCTATTCTGGGGGGTGTCTTCTCTCTTTGGGGGGAATTTTTCCTCATAATGGGTTTTGTTCTTCTCATACTATAGAGAGAATTTTATGTTATCTCTCTTTTGGGGAGGAGTTTTGTCCCACTAGGTTTTTTCCTTTTCTCCGGTTGTGAGAGATTTTTTTGTACATGGTTACCTATCATGGCCTTTTTTTCCAGACCCATTCTTGTATTTTGCATCCTTGCATTAGTCAACTTCTCCCTAAGTTACACTTAAGGGGGGTGTTAGTGTGAATGGGGATATTTCCTATTTAGTTTTCCCTTCTTGTGTGAATAATTCATATTATTTAACTATTTATTAGTTAAATAATATTCACACATATTCACATGTTAAGTTGACTTAGTGAGCCTTCTAGATGTTTCTAGTTGTTGATAGTTGTCTTATAGTTATCTATTCTACACGTGTTTTTATCAACTAGTTGGCATCTTGCCCTCTAGTTGTCACGTGTAATAGGAATATGACACTTGTCACATGAATACAACTTTTTATCTCTCAACCTTGCCTTTATAAGCAAGGCATGTCTCTTCATTTTGTAAGGTTAGAGCTATAGTTCTCTCTTAATGCTATTATGTCATTTGAGCATTTACATTATTCTCTCATAGCACTATAATGTTGTTCATTTCCTTTTGCATTATAGTTTATTGATTCTAACTCTATCAATTTGATTATGGGTTATTATTCATTTTCAAGATTCTAACATTCTACCGTCAGATCTACAACCTAATGATGAACAATCTAGATTAACTATGAAATTACAATATTTTACAAAGCAATTTTCTTAAACTAATTCCTTCAGTAGTGTTTCCCCCGAACCCCCACTTGGGAGGACAACATCGCCCCTTGTACCCCCCGTCAGGTACTAGGATCCAAATGTGGTTGAAACAAGACCGCTTCTAGGTGAATACATCTTCCCTTATGGAAATTTACAAACAACATTAAGAGTAATTAATTACATAGGATTTACAAGGTTGATGGCACCTTAATCCTAACAATTGTCCTTTGCCCAAATTCTAGTAAGTCCTTTTTCTTAATAATCATCCCAAGCTAGAACTAACTTGCTCAACAATAACATCATTGTTGTTAGATCAAGTGACAATTATCATTCAAACTTAAAACAAAGCTCAATTGGTTTGATCTTAATAGACATTTCTCAAAGTTATATAATAAGCGTGAATGGTATATTTACAACTTTAATGAAAATCACATATGCTTCTTAATGTTGACTTGTGAGGTTCTTTAGTCTATTCTCTAAAGACATGATCTAAAATATGTTGGTAATTCAAGGGACAAACACTAGTTATGAAAATTAATGTATTATAAGCAACAATTGAACAATATTCAAATAAAACAAGATTGACAATTATTGAATACTTGAACAAAGTATATTCTTATTTCAACTAAGAGCTTACATTAAATGTTATTTCTTTTATTTTGATAACATGCTTCAAATCCAACTATTATATAAATTTACAAAACAAGAATCTGAAAACTTATTAAAATAGTAAATTAGGGTTCTTGGTGAGAATCAAAGACTTGTCACACATGGTAGTCACTCGTGCTCCTTTGAAGTTGAAATGGATAGTCAAATAAGGACAAACTTAATAGAAAATTGAAGTTTGTTGGAGTTATTTAATTTTGGCACCCCTACTTGTTTGGGGTCATAATGTGTAGCATGTTACTTGAAATTTGAAGTATACACACGGGAAAGCTTAGGTTGTGAACTAAACAATCCAATTTGGATCATAGCATAAGCAAGGTCTAATTGTTACATCACTACGTTCTTCTCTAAAGGGCCTCAAAAATACAAAATACAAAAACATAAAAAATACCCAAAAATAGATTTTTAGATATCTTCATAAATCTGCTCAAAACTTCCACTTGGATGACTTGAGATGTTTTCCAAATCATTCATACCTTCCTAAAAAGAAATAAGCCCCATTGCTTCTACTTTTTTACCTAGATAGAGGAACTTTTGATAAATTTGGTCCCTAACAAACCAATTGCTTTGATGTGGAAATTACACTACCTTCACTACTCAATAAAGTGGAATTTGATCATTCCTCATCTGAAATTTGAAGTATACACATGGGAAAGTGGTGCAGGAGCACCTACCTGACAGCTGGCCTCCATGAGGCAGTTAGTTTGTTTTGAGTCTTGTTAATGTTTCCAAGAAGGTCTTGTAAGACCAATGCATGTAATAAGGTCATGTTGACCATGCTTTGCTATTTTTAGCTAGTTTGTTAGATAGTTGTTATGTTGTAGGTCCGGTTGGATCTCCTAGCCGCCTGGAGAGATTTCCCAGCCGCTTGGAGTCGAGTGGTAGTACTCGCAGGAGATCCTATATATGCATGAGGATCGGTTGGTTTTAGATAGAGTATTGCATCGAGTTAGGTCGCACAGAGTGAGACAGAGAGAGAGACTGATCATTGTAATTGCATCTGTTGAAACCAATAAAGATCCTGTTTGTGTTCATTTTCTGTTTGATCTCCACTGTGTGATCGATTTGCTGGTTTGGTGGTTACATGGATTCGCTAATCCATTCCACCGGTTGATTCGTCAAATCGGTGGAATGGCCATGTACAGTAGGGTAGGGTTTAGTCTGCATTTCATGTTTGTTTGCATGCAGGTGTGCAGGATCGTCGTCGAGAGGTGTTGAGGACCCTAGCATGGGTATGTGCTAGGTCGTGTTAGTTGTTAAAGTCTGGAAGATCACCTTGAAAGTGGATCGGGTCATCCCAGGAGGTTCAACGGATTGAAATTCGCTAAGGTTGGAAGTTCGTCAAAATGGCATCATCAGGATATTTCTGCGTATATCCTGCAGTTACTTCGGGCGTCATCCGAGTAAGAGGAGATAAGCATGATGCAGTCAGTTGCATAAAGTGAAAGTGCATTAGGGTGATCATCATCAGGTGTTGCCGAGGAGGAGCGTATCGGCATAAGGTAGAAGATCGGGTTGATGAAACCATCGCGGGCCGATAAAGTTAAGTTTGGCCGACAGCAGGAGGAGCTGCATGTGACATCATCATCATCAGGATATCGGGGTGACGTAAGCATCGGAGGAAAGGTGCGTGAGTTGAGTATCGTCATCAGGATATATGGGAGGAACCGGATGTTCTTTATCCTGCTGATGAACATGATGTTGAACATCATGATGATGAAGAAAGAGGTTGGCGGTAAAGTGAACAGTGAACGTCAGGAGGATGTTCGCGCTTGCCGAATATGATGATGCTGCCGATAGTCGGATATGATGATGCTGCTGGCAGGCGAAGGGTCGAAGGCTTGTCATCAGGAGGATATCGGTCGGCAGAGTAAATATGATGATGCTGACAGTGTAAAGGGAAATATGATGATGATGATGAAGGGTTGCGGACATCCATGCTGTATGTTAGGGTTATAGTGTGGATGCCTCTGCATCATAGTGGTATCAGAGCTCAGAAAAAGGTCTAGGCTGTTGTGTGTTGATTCTGTCACCGAAAGGACAGAGGTAGAGTAGTGAGAGGTTGACAAAATGCCTCCGAAAGGTAGTGGTACTGCAAGGGAATTGCAAGAGATGAAGGAAAAACATGCCAGAGAGATGAGGAAGATGAAGGAGCTTGCTGAAGCACTTCAAGCCAGGCTTGTAGCCCTGGAAAGGAACAAAAAGAGGGAAGTGGAAGACAGTGAGTCTGAAGAAGATGCAGATACTGTTGAAGAGTATGAAGAGGTAGCTGAAGATCTGGATGCTGAAGACCAGAAATTTGCAAAACTATTAAAGGCAGTGCAGAGTGATAAACCTAAGGTAAAGGTTGATGTTTCCAAGTATAATGGAAGTTTGAATGAAGATGAGTTACTGGATTGGATTGCTGCACTTGATAATCACTTTGAATGTGAAGATGTTGCTGAGGATCAGAAGGTAAAGATTGCAAAGACCAAGTTAGGAGGTCATGCTTTGGTATGGTGGGATTATGTACAATCTGAGAGAAGGAAACAAGGGAAGTCAAAGATCACTTCATGGGATAAGATGGTAGCAAGGATCAAAGGTAAATTCTTGCCTAGGGATTATGAAATTCAGATGTTTAAGAAGCTGCAATTTTTAAGGCAGAAGGAGATGGATGTGAAGGCATATACTGAGGAGTTTTATAAGTTGAGTATGAGATCTGGTCATCATGAGAATGAGGTAGAAAAGGTGGCTAGGTACTTGGCTGGTTTGAGATTGAACATACAGGATGAGTTAGTTTTAGCTAACCCTAAGAGTGTGGAGGATTGTTACCAAATGGCAATCAGGATTGAAGAAAAGATGAATAGAGGACAAGATAAGTCCATGAGAGGAAGAGGCAGCAATATGAGGGGAAGAGGAGCAGCCCCTACAACAAGGCAAACCAATGAGGGTCAAGAAGACACTGGTAAAGGACAGGGACAGTCTGATTTCAGAGGTGGATGGAAAGGTAATAGAGGAAGATTTGGAGGTGGTAGAGGTTCTACTACATTTTCAGGAAAGTGTTACACCTGTGGTGAGTTTGGTCATCCATTTTTCAAATGTCCAGAAAGCAAAGGTTCATCATCCAGAAATGATAGAACAAATGACAAGAGAGTACAACTGGTACAAGAAGAGAAAGTAGAGCAAAGTGTGCAAAGTTCAAACACTTATCAAAGAGATAGGGAGCCTGAAAATTATGCATATCCTGAGGAGGGAGAAGCATTGATGCTAAGGAGAATTAGTTTGTAGGCATCAAAGGATCTGATGCAAAGAAGAGCTCTTTTCAAGACCACATGCAAGAGCAAAGGTAAAGTATGTAAGGTTGTCATTGATACTGGTTCAACAGACAACATGGTATCTCAGGAAATGGTGGATAAACTGCATTTGGAAAGGATTCCACACCATCACCCTTACAAGGCATCTTGGGTGAGTGATAGTCAATCACTTTTTGTCTATGAACAGGCATATGTGGATTTTCAGATTGGAGTATATCATGATAGAGTTTTGTGTGATATTTTGCCCATGGAATGTTGTCACCTACTGTTGGGTAGACCATGGCAATTTGATAGGAGGGTACTGTATGATGGGTATGCTAATACCTACACCATCAAGAAAGATGGGAAGACTATTATGTTGATGCCATTACAGGAAGATGCTGCAGCACAGGGGGCAGCCAAAATCATTTTAGTGGGAAAGAAGGAGTTTGTGCAGATGCTTATAGGAGTAGGCAGAAAGGCAGTTGAGGACACTGCAAGGAAAGGAGTTGTTAAGGACAACAGGTTGAAGAAAGTTTTAGTTTTGACTGACAGAGGTCAGCAGCAGGTGCAGAAACAGGTTTGCAAACAGCAACCAGTTGAGGGGAATGACAAGGATGTTGTCATAGTTGGGACTATTGTTTGTCCTATAAAAGTTGAAAGGAAGATAGAGTTGAACATTGCAGAAGTTCAAGAGGTAGTTCAGACAGAGGTTCTGGTCAGACAACCTGACAAACACAAGGTATGTGAGAGAAAGGCCTACATTGCCAGGCATGAGGATTTACTTGCAAGAAAGCAAGTTACAGTTCAGAAGTCTTGGAGCAGCCAAGAGCCAGCAGAGGACAAAGCTGGAACAGGTCAGAACACTGACATGACAAAGTGTAAAGGTGGAGGACTTCCACAACTAAACTCATGGGACATGAGTTCTTTTCTGTTGGGGAGTATGGTGCAGGAGCACCTACCTGACAGCTGGCCTCCATGAGGTAGTTAGTTTGTTTTAAGTCTTGTTAATGTTTCCAAGAAGGTCTTGTAAGACCAATGCATGTAATAAGGTCATGTTGACCATGCTTTGCTATTTTTAGCTAGTTTGTTAGACAGTTGTTATGTTGTAGGTCCGGTTGGATCTCCCAGCCGCCTGGAGAGATTTCCCAGCCGCTTGGAGTCGAGTGGTAGTACTCGCAGGAGATCCTATATATGCATGAGGATCGGTTGGTTTTAGATAGAGTATTGCATCGAGTTAGGTCGCACAGAGTGAGACAGAGAGAGAGACTGATCATTGTAATTGCATCTGTTGAAACCAATAAAGATCCTATTTGTGTTTATTTTCTGTTTGATCTCCACTGTGTGATCGATTTGCTGGTTTGGTGGTTACATGGATTCGCTGATCCATTCCACTGGTTGATTCGTCGAATCGGTGGAATGGCCATGTACAGTAGGGTAGGGTTTAGTCTGCATTTTGTGTTTGTTTGCATGCAGGTGTGCAGGATCGTCATCGAGAGGTGTTGAGGACCCTAGCATGGGTATGTGCTAGGTCGTGTTAGTTGTTAAAGTCTAGAAGATCACCCTGAAAGTGGATCGGGTCATCCCAGGAGGTTCGGTGGATTGAAATTCGCTAAGGTTGGAAGTTCGTCAAAACAGCATCATCAGGATATTTCTGCGTATATCCTGCAGTTACTTCGAGCGTCATCCGAGTAAGAGGAGATAAGCATGATGCAGTCGGTTGCATAAAGTGAAAGTGCATTAGGGTGATCATCATCAGGTGTTGCCGAGGAGGAGCGTATCGGCATAAGGTAGAAGATCGGGTTGATGAAACCATCGCGGGCCGATAAAGTTAAGTTTGGCTGACAGCAGGAGGAGCTGCATGTGACGTCATCGTCATCAGGATATTCGTCATCAGGATATCGGGGTGACGTAAGCATCGGAGGAAAGGTGCGTGAGTTGAGTATCGTCATCAGGATATATGGGAGGAACCGGATGTTCTTTATGCTGCTGATGAACATGATGTTGAACATCATGATGATGAAGAAAGAGGTTGGCGGTAAAGTGAACAGTGAACGTCAGGAGGATGTTCGCGCTTGCCGAATATGATGATGCTGCCGATAGTCGGATATGATGATGCTGCTGCCAGGCGAAGGGTCGAAGGCTTGTCATCAGGAGGATATCGGTCGGCAGAGTAAATATGATGATGCTGACAGTGTAAAGGGAAATATGATGATGATGATGAAGGGTTGCAGATATCCATGCTGTATGTCAGGGTTATAGTGTGGATGCCTCTGCATCAGAAAGCTTAGGTTGTGAACTAAACAATCCAATTTGGATCATAGCATAAGCAAGGTCTAATTGTTACATCACTACATTCTTCTCTGAAGGGCCTCAAAAATACAAAATACAAAAACATAAAAAATACCCAAAAATAGATTTTTAGATATCTTCATAAATCTGCTCAAAACTTCCACTTGGATGACTTGAGATGTTTTCCAAATCATTCATACCTTCCTAAAAAGAAATAAGCCCCATTGCTCCTACTTTTTTGCCTAGATAGAGGAACTTTTGATAAATTTGGTCCCTAACAAACCAATTGCCTTGATGTGGAAATTACACTACCTTCACTACTCAATAAAGTGGAATTTGATCATTCCTCATCTCCTTGACCAATGTATCAATGATATGATCTTTATGAATTAGAGTGGTGGTGTAAGGGTTCAATTTTATGCTCTTTGGTTGTCATCAACATCTAATGTCCAACAGTGACAAAATTATGGTCAAAGTAATTTTGCATTGAACATTGGATGCAATCTAAGATATGAAGGCAAGTGGAGTTCAAATGCATTATCATCCACCTTCTAGGTAATGGTGTATGGACCATACCACAAAGGCTTGAATTTCTTTTTTAGTCCTGAAACCATTATCTCAAAAGGCTCAACCTATTGATAGGTCTTTTGATGCATCAATGAGAGAAGAAATATTTTCTCTTGAAAGGGGAATATTCCCCCAGAGATTGAGATTTCTATTAGGGCTTTGAACTATTTACCCAAAATTTAAAGTTTGTTGCTCCTATGAGGCGGTGTTGGTTGTCAAATCCTAGATGGTTAATATTGGTGTGCTTAACTATGAGATTCCAAAGATATTCAAACACACAAATACATGGGTGAATCCTCTACCATGATGATATCTAAGTAAGTCCTTATATACCCTCAAATATTCTATAAGGCCATGGGCATATGTGCCTCATTATGTTACTTATTTTATTTTTTGATACTATTAGTATACTTGCTGATGATGTTATTTTTGAATTTCCATCGAGTTGTATGGATTATGTATTTTGGATTCATGTATGTGGGTTTATATATGCTTGGACTCATTTTGTATGTGATACTATTATCATACTTGCCAATGATGCTCTTGTGGATTTCTATCTTGAGGTGTATGGATAATGTATTTTGGATTCATGTATGCAGACTTATATAAATGCTTGGACTCATTTTGTATGTGATACTATTATCGTACTTGCCAATGATGTTCTTGTAGATTGCCATTGAGATGTATAGATAATGTATTTTGGATTCATGTGTGTGGATTTATATATGCTTGAACTCATTTTGTATTCAATACTATTATCGTTCTTTTTAATGATTTTCTTGTGGATTACCATCAAGGTGTATGAATAATATATTTTGGATTCATGTATGTGGATTTGTATATGCTTGAACTCATTTTGTGTTTGCTACTATTGTCGTACTTTCTGATGAGATTCTTGTGGATTGCCATTGAGATGTATGGATAATGTATTTTGGATTTGGATATGCTTGGACTCATTTTGTGTTTGATACTATTATCATACTTGCCAATGATGTTCTTGTGGTTTCCATCAAGGTGTATGGATAATGTATTTTGGATTCATGTATATGGATTTGTATATGTTGTACTTTGTAGTTTTTTAGCTTCATTACTTTCACTATGATATGTAATTATACTTGCATTAATTGAGTCCAACATTATGACTATTTTATTATGCATCTATATGTCTAAATCATGCTAGTGTTAGATGATTTTTTAGTTAGAAGTAGATTATGATATCATCTTGTGGGTATTATATCATTGGTTGATATATATTGTGCTTTAGCTATCTTATGTTGTACAAATGCACCTGATGTTTTCATTGAGTGTGCAAGCATAGATTTCCTCAACAGTGATAAATTGGAGAGGATTAGCTTGGGTAGAAGTGTTGTGTTCTTATCCTTGTCTCACTTGATTCTAAGTTATGATATGAGTCTTTTGTGGCCCTATGAGCCTAATCCAAAATGGTTGATTTTGAAATCTCAAGTCATGTAAAAACCCATAAAACATGTTTGTCTGTTTTATGTAAGTTATTTGATATATGTGATCTATTACATTTAATCATTTTTTGTAATTGCTTAATTGCTTATGAAATGACTTTATGTTATTATTGAGAAAAGTATATATTGTTTTGATGCCTCTGTGAATTGCTTGAGTGGAAAATACGCAAGAAAAATTAAAAGGAAATATTACATTAGTGAAAGGAAGGTTGCATGGCATTTAAATTAAGTATTTTCCTTCAAAAAAAGAAATGCAAAAAGTCAATTAAAATGTCTTCTTTCTTTTGTTTGAGTGTGAAATGAAGAGGGGGCCTTTTGTAAAGTGGAAAAGGCCATTATAGAAAATAAAATGGCCCATTTTTAGACAACATTTTATTTCTATTCATATATTGGGCTGCATTTTTCTCTCTCCTTCTCCTCTTGGGTTTTTGGAAAGATTTCTTGGATCTAACCTTATGTGGATGCATATGGAATTTCACTGATTAGGATATGTATGTATGTGGATTATTAAATTGTGTGTGAACAATTTAACAATTCTATGTTTTAAAATATTTGGAATTATCTATTTTGTGTGAGAACTATGGAAATATTTTCTTTAAAAATTGTGATTGGAAAATTGTGCTTTCCATGCCCTTACCTCCAAAATGGTATTCATAGAAATCTAAAATTTGAAACTTTGAATTATGCAAATTTGTGCATGTTGTTAAAAAAATTAAATTCCAAACTTGTTTTTAAATATTATTTTGTCAAAACCATATTCCCTCATGGAAACAAGATAGAGAATCATATGGTCATAGATGCACTATGATTAGACCTCATTTTCTATGCCATGCCCATATTGAATAGTTTAATTATGGTACTCCCTTGCTTGTTTGGGCATCATATTGTGAAATTGATGGCTGCTTGTGAGCCCATTAGTGTAAGCATTGATTAGTGTATTCTTTTCAATATCTAGTGTGGATCCTTGTATGATGTGCTTTGGAGGTTGTTCTTTTGTTTGAGATGGTCATGTGTCATACCCGTGTGTGTGGTGTGGAAGTTGAATGACTACCTAGTCAGTTGTCTACTAATTTAGAGGGGCGGGCCTAATGGTTCCACATGGTTGGGTGGGGTTGAACCACAATTGGGGCCACAAATCATTTGGATCATCTTGGAGAGTATACAAGGATTTCATAACTTTGTAGATGTGGTACATTATCATTTACTCTTGTTGAGAATATATAATCCAAGACATTTGAGTCCTTATATGTAAACTTGAAAATATGATTAATGATAATGGTGAGTTGTATTGTAATCCACCCACATATGTGGTGTAAAATCTATCATTTATTTTATCTTTTATTGACCACGAAGTCGAATGTGTATGACATGTGTAACAAAATTCTTGTATTTAGTTAAATTCAGGAAACATGATTAGAAATCATGAATTATATGTCTTATGGAAATAAACATCTAATTAAAGCATAGTTATAGTTCATTTACTTGCTTATGAATGCATTTTGCAATTGGAGGTTGAAATTACATGTTTTAGTAGTTGTTTCCTTTGCATGTCTTACCATTTCCTTAGCAAGTGTAGACCCATGTAACTATGGAAACTTTGACATTGGTTTTTATAATTTTTGAGTTCTTTGGAGACCTCTTGTTTGGCCAATGAAGAGCCTATATGCACTTGAGTTCTTGGACCAAGCAATTTTGTATAGCATGCAAATTAAGAAAGTTAAACCCTTCAGTTCACTATTCTAGGCTTGCACTTTATAGTTATGCAAAGTTAGAGTTCAAAACTTCACTTGTAGTTTGCATTTTGAAAAATTGCATTGGAACCCCAAAGTTATACAAATAAGTCCATTAAAGTTCAAAACTCCATTTATAGTTTGTAAAACTACATTAGAACCCTAAAGTTCCAAAAGTAAGGGTTGTAGACTTGTGGGGATTGAAGGTAAGCTTGCAGTTTGCATGTTACAAAGCTACTCGTGACCTCTAACATTCCACATGTTGTAGAATTGTAGGAATCAAAGGTAGGCTTGTAGATTACAGTTTGTAGGTTGTAAAGTTGCTTGTGACCTCCAAAGTTTTGCATGTTGTGGACTTACAGGAATTGGAGGTATGCTTGCAATTTGTAGGTTGCAATTTTCTTGCGATCTCTAAAGTTCTACAAGTTGTGAACTTGTGGGGATCAGAGGTAGGCTTGTAGCTTTCAAGATGTGAATCTCTACTCGCAACCTCTAAAATTTTTCAAGTTGCAAACCTATGGGGATTAGAGGCAAGCTTGTAGTTTGTCGGATGTAAAGTTGCTCATGGGCTTTGAAGTTCTACAATTATAGAGTGGAGGTGATTGGAGGTCCACATGCAATTTATAGGAGTTACAAATTTGCATGGGAACCCCAAAGTTCCACAAATGTTGAAAAAATTATTAGAAGCTCTACATTTTTGCTAGGAATTATGTTTTGAGATTGTCGTGCAGTAATTTTGAAATTTGTCTTTATAAGTTTCTTGCTTGTGCCACCATGCTTGGTGTATTGGTGATTATTAGTCTCGTGTGTCATTGTGTGATGTCATGGTTTCTTGTGGACATAGGTGTGTAATGTGGTATGTTGATGTCACATTTGTATCACAAAAAATGTTTGTCTACTTTTTGTTCGTTAATGTCTTGGGTGAAAGCTTGGGGCATTACATATTCAGCTAAAGTTTCATCATTTGTAAAAGTGTCAAAGGGAGGGTATGTATCCATAGAAAAATCAAGGACAAAATTGGGATAGACTTTAAGGGCAAAACAATGTCACTACTAACAATGAATGAATAACCAATTCCCTTAGTATCATTAATTTCAAGGATTTAAATAGGTTTGTGAATTCCTTGTTGATTCAAACTTAACCCATTTCCATTATAACCAAGATTTGTAAGACATTGTATCCTTTGCCATAATGATTAGCCAACTTATATGAGAATGGATGCCCTTTACAGTGGTGGCTAGTTTGTCAAAGGTATCACTTTCACTAGAATGAGTATCTATAGGAGAATCCAAAGGTGATATAACATGTAAATCATGATTAATAGAAAAATAAGAAGCTTGGTCTATGTGTTTGTCTTTTATTTCTAGAAGTTGACGTTTCAAAGTATAATGAGACCCAATCATCCTGAGGATTGCCATGAGAGACAAGGGGATTAGGGATAATTTTTGGAGACATTGTAGGCGTGAGTAGCCATGTTGAAGTTATCAATTTTTTATCCTTTTGAACTACTTGGAAAAATTTATATGGATTGTCATTAATTGTCATCATACATTGCTTATTATGATTCAAATGAACGTAATTTTGTAATGAAGTATAGATGGAACAACATCCATTACATGAATCCGTGGACAACCCCAAACAATGTTATACACTAATGTTTTGAGTATCGCATGAAAAGTATTTTGAAGAGTAATGTACCCTAAAGTGATAGGCAAAGTAACATAACCAATGGATTCTTGCATGACATTGAAAAACCCTTTAATGGTTAGCTTATATTTTGGGAGATTAAAGAACTAAATTAGATCATATCTAGGAAATGCTTACTGCATATATTTAATCTAGATCCATTGTCCACTAATGCACATTTATCTCTAATATCTCCATATTTAACCATAATCTATAATGGTCTATACTCATTAATCACATGTGGAGATGGTAATGAGCATTGAATTGTAAAGGAAATTAAGGCATTACCTTAAACTATTGTTTGCAACATCGAGGCTACTTGATCCAAGGAGTAAAAATAGATGAAACAATTATGTGCTCTAAAATGTTCTTATGGTTTTTAGAGGAACTTAACAAATCCCAAATAATGACTTGGTGAGAGTATTATAAGAATGATCATATGTATCATACCCATGTGTGCATGTCTAGGTGTTGAATGAGTTGGTGGTATAACTAAGGCATCAAAAGTAGGAATAGAACTAGGCTTAGTGTGAGATGTAAAACATGGAGAGGCATAAGCGATATGACATGTGAAAACAATATCATAAGTTGTAACTGTCATGAGATGTACCTTTGTTATAAGATGTATCAATAATATCAATAGAAGGTGCACATGTACATCATGTGTATCATATCTAATGTGTGTATCATGAATATATGTAACTAGTAATAGAGGCAAGATAATCAACATAAGGTTCATCACTAGGATGGTCATCATAAATAAGTAGTTCCAAATTAGTTAGTGCATTGCTAGGCATAAAAGAGGGTGCCTTGGTGATACATGTACCTTCATGATCACTAAGTAGATATTAATTAAGAGAAACACATAGAGGGGGTTCCATAGACGTAAAAGAAAAGTTATCAAATGCATACATGCATGAGGTAACTAGGTCACTATCATAGGTCATGTATCATCATAAAATGTAGTGACACAAGAAGTGAATTTGGTAAGGAACAAAGAAAGTATATCCGTGTAAACCCTAAGGCCAATGTAAGGGTGGGTGATATATAGGAAATATGAATAAACACACACAACTCTAAAATAAGGATGTATTAATGAAGCACAATGATTAAAAATGAGGACCAAATCTGAAAATAAGATGTAGAAATAGAAAAACATAGATCTAAAAAACCTAAAATGTATGAGAAACCTTAGGGGAAAAACTAGGTCATGTAAGATATGCCAAGTTCAACAAAATGTAAGGGAAAAACAATTTTCCTTAAGTGTTAACCTAGGCTAGTTGAATAAATGCATAAATTAAGCACAAAATTTCCTAGATTAAATGATGACATACATGATTGATAATCTAATAATTTGAAACAATTATTTTAGTAAAGTAAATGTGAAGGAGGGTGGTACTTAGCTCTAGGATTGAAGAATGAGTGCTCTTTGGTGAAGATTCTAGAATATTATGTGTGTTTTCCTTAAAATTATGATCTCATTATTAATAAAATGCCTCAAGTCTTACTCTAAATCTTTGCTTTGTCTGGGGTCAAATTTGATATTCGAGGTGAAATCCATGGCCGTGAACTTGTACTCTTCATCCAAATTTGACCCTATGTGATGAATACTTTTGTTCTATGATTCACCTAATTACTCTCCACCTACTTTTCTCCTTTCAAACATCTTAAGACTGGTAGTATTTATAAATACTTTGGTAGGGTTGTCATTGTGTTAATAAGGGACACATGCTCCTAGGTGAACCTACAGAAATGTGTGTAAATGATAAAAAATAATACTCTTTAAACATGTATATGCTTCTTAAGTGTTTGTGTAGATGTAGATTTCTTCTAATGTACATAATTATAATGTTTGGATTCTTGAATGATTAGATGTGTAAATGAATGCATTGAGTGCTTTTAAATACTAGCACATAGTACCAAATTTCACAAAATGTGTACTTAGTCAACTCAAGTGGAGAAAATGTAGGTCCTTGGTCAACTAAAATTTAAATTTGCATTTTGAAAGGGCAAGGGTCAAATATACAACTGTTTAGTAGAAAAGAGAGACTTAGCCCAAGTGATTAAACTTGGTCAAAACCACCTTCTATCTAACATTAGAACACAAACTAAGCTTGGCTTCTACCTAAGAAGGAGAGCCAAACTATAGGGGTTTTGTCCCTTTTTTATAGAGGAGAATCAACCAAATCCAACCAATCAAGCTAGGACAAAATAGAAACCCTAGTTAAGCAAGATCTGTGAAAATACGATTGTCAGAAATAGAGATCAAAAATCTAACACCACAATGGGGATCAAAGGGTAGAGTAGAACCTGGATCTAGATTTAGGAGCCCAAAAGGACTAGGGCACTTGGGTGCCCTCAACCTTGATTAGGTTTTTGCAAAATGTTAAGTTTCCTATGTCTTCGCCCTTCTGTGTTCCTACTTCTTGTAACTTATTTTTTGTAGATTCTTCCAGATGCTACTTGCACACACACAAGAAGTAAAATGGTTGGGTACTATTTAGGAGCTTACTTAAGTCAAGCTCTGTGAATGGTGTTTCCACCTCCACAATAGCAATGATAAGATCTCAAAGAGTGCGTGCCCTAGGAGGGTAGAGGCAAATTTGAAGTAGAATGGAATTCTAGAATAAAGCTCATGAAGAAAAGAAGTCACCATGAGCATGGAAACCCTAGAATGCTTTATGCAACATCACAACTTAACTCAAGAAGTTGGTGTAGCCCAAAGAAGTAGAAAGATCTTCACAAGACCTGCAATAAGTTACTGCAACAACAATAATCCACCATAGAGAGATTTAGAGAAGAATAGAGAGCATGAGAAAGAAGAAGAGAGAGTGCAAGTATGCCTAGATTGCTTAGATTTCTTAGAGATATTCAAATGAATAAACTAACTTTATTTTATATGTATTCCCGCTCACCAATAATGAATAAAACCAAATGGGGCCGACATGCTAAAGATCAGGAGGTGTTCTAAGATGACACCACAAAAATAGGCCCAGGGCTAACTGAGCACCCTGGTCCTTTAGCCCCACAAACTCCAGAGAGTGTCCATTTAAGTGGGTTTAGACCATTCCTAACTAATTTTGTTAGGTTTATTCATCGGGATCAAGATTTAATCATTTAATGTTCAAAAAGGTGTTAAAACAGGTCCTGATTAACAAGGGTAAACATTTTACTCTATAACATTTAGCCCCCACTTTAGTGTGGGTATGAACTTACATTCAAACTCACATTAAAGTAAGGAGAAGACAGATTTCAATCACAACAAACATAGAAACCATAGAATGTCACCCAAAATTGAGGGGTGATCAAGCCCCCAAGTTTAGGATTCTAGGAGTCTATGATTATTGGTGTACACATAAGATATAATTTCCACATACATGAAGAACTTAGAAAACATGAGATAAGACAAGGCATACACTTGATAAATCACAATGTATACATGTCATACACAAATTATACATGTCATACACAAAGTATACATAAAATATGCATAAACACACTTGGAATATACACGAAGCACTCAAGAGACATACATAAGGAACATAGAGAGAATACATGTGAGGCATGCATGAGGTGTGAAGAACATATAAAGAGTAAGAATATATGAGGAGAATACACACATCATACATCAATTACAAAAAACACATAATGGAAGACCTTGAGTCAGCATGACAAAAGAGACCTCAATCTAAAAGGTTGTCTCAATCACCATGCATCATTCCCCAAGATGTAATAAGAAGAATACTAAGGGGTTCATTAGAAATGAGAAGCACAAGAGGATAAAAACACATCATACACATAATCTATCTAGAGATAAGTGTTTCCACTCAAGGGAATACACAATCCACCTCCTACAACAGGAATTACACAAAGCCTTGCAGAATAAGAAGGTGAAGAAACCTTACTACCAAACTCTAGTTGGTGGTGCAACCCTTCTTCCAAACATGCAAGGAGATTCAACAAGATAGACTCAAGATATTATTTCTAAGTTTACCACAATCCTTTCCAAAAAGTAATCAACAAATGTTTTGATAGAATAATGAGAGTAAGGCTCATAGCATGATGTATGCCCCCACCTTAAAGTGATTGCTAACTCCATCAGGGAGAAATTACCTTTACGATAGAGTGAGGAAGAAATATAAAAAAGGAACGAGAGTTTTCTAAAAGCACATGTCCAAATGATATGTGTTTTCAAAAGCTACATCACGACAAGGAGTTTCTCCTGGGATGAGAAAACCAAGGCAATTCTTACAAGCATGCATGGTATGATGTCAAGCATTGCAACAAGGTACCACATACATAAAACATCATAACTTACGAAGATGATGGAGGAAATATCACATGAAAGTAGATTACACATAAATTGAATCATGAAAGGATGCTAGATCATCCAAGAAAAAAAAACACAATTGTATATCATGAAATATAGAAGAATGAAGATACATATAGAGGAATGACAAAATATGTTCTTATTCCTTGTACCTTTGTGCTAACAAGGGTGTCAAGGGAGAACCACAACATCACAATATGGGGAAAGCATAACAAAAAATGATAAGGAGGGACCACACTTGCGAGTCAGTCTATAACAAATCATCCTCCCCCAACTTTCTTATGATAAAATGGATGGAGGACAAACTGCTCTAGGGACTACATCAAGCATGATGAAGAGTGCTAGAGCCATACCTTGTTCAAAGTTGTTGAATTTTGTCACCCAAGACTTGGCATTCCTTAGTGGAATGGCCAAGTGGTCGATGATATGCACAATAATGAGGTGTTGAATGCTTATTTTGTTGAATCTTTTTGTGTATTGGAGGAGGAACAGTGATTAAACAGTTTTTGAGTAGACTCGGCAACATACACTCTTGTTGAGATAGAATAGAATATATAGGTGGAGTAGGAAGTAATCCTCATTGTTGTGAACATGGTGGAGAGAACGTAGGAGAAGGCTGGAAATCTAAGCCTACTTTAGACAAGTGTGGTGTTGGTTCCATAGGTTCCTTAATTCCTTGTTCTTTGCATCCTAACCCATTTCCATTGTGTCCTTGTTTTGAAATAATTTTGAATCCACGTCTGTAATGTATCCCCAAGTCCGCAAGAAGAGCAGAGGTCATATGACTAGCTTTATTGAAATGATAACTATCATCATGTGTTGAAAAAGATGCATTATTTTTATCATGGTGAGGAGGGTCAATCCCTATTTTAGCAATCCCATGGGGGTTGAAATCTAAAGGGACCTCGTCATTATGAAGGCATGCATTAGAAGAAGATGATTCATTAGCTTGGGATGATACTTTATCACAAATGGCCACCATATCTATAGAAGAAGGTGTATCATCATCAATATCAAAAGTTCCATCATCATTACTTTTGAGTTTAAGTTTTTGAGAAGTGGGATCTTGTGTTGAAGAAACTTCATTTACCTTCGAGATTTTAGGGTGTGAGGGTGAGATTTTATACTCACCCACAAAGGTGGGTGTAAAATCTAATGAACCATAATCATCACTAAAAAATGCATTCGAAGGACTGACACTATCCTGACCAACACTGTTGTTAGCAACGGAGGATAGTGGTTTTCTTTTGTTAAAGAAGGGATCAAATTCTTTAGAGGAATTTGATGTCACGCTTCCGTTTGTAAGCAATTTTCTAGAACCAAATCATCTTCGATCGAATAGAGTTTGTTTTCAAAAATGAACTTTATTGAATGATGAAGGGTAGACAAAACTGCCCCCATGGCATGAATTCATGGTCTACCAAGAAGAAGATTGTATGAAAGAGAATTAGGCATGATGTAGATAAGGGTAGGCAATGTCACAATGTAAGGTATTTCTCAAATCTATTTGTTAATTATGGTATTTTATTGCAAAATAATTTATTAGTTATATTTCTTCAAAAAAATTATTTAGATAATTTAATATTCTATATTTACATACTTTATAAAGATTCTTTTATTTTATATCAATTGCGAGAAATGAGATTATTATTTATTTGTAGTTTTAAGTTAGTAGAGCTAATTTTAGTTATGTAAGAGGATGAGAAAAATGGGTGTTGGTATATGAAGATGAAGAGTCATTTTCTTTTGTAACTCTCTTTTGGAAGATAAAAAGTTGTGTTGCTTAGATTTATAAGATCAAGAAAGGAAAAGAGGAAAGGGGGGGAGAAGGAATGACAACAGTGGAGAAGGAAATACTCTGCAACTTGAGAGACAAATTGTTCTCTGTGCATCAGTATGTTAAACATCAGTTTATTATAGTAGTATTTGTAAGTGTGCATTTCTTCCTTCATTCATTCATTCTCTAAAATTTATATTCTCTCAATTTTGGATCCAATACTATAATATGTGAGGAAACTCTCAATAATTCTTTCAATTGTAAGGAGACATCCTGCCAAACGAATTATTGTTTTCTAGTGTTATCATAGTATTGAGTTTAGAAACATGGAGTATAGTTACATCCTTTTACAAAATCTAGTTTTAGACATTTCTCTCTCTTTGACAACTGTGAATTTATGGTGAATATAGGATGCATGCGAATTGTTTGATGTAATGTCTATGCTAGAATGTGTTCTGAGTGTTTGATATATCATTTATGGCTATGATTTATCATTAAGATAGGCATATTATTTCAAAGATAATTGCGGTTTTGTTCAAAACCTAGGTTAACGGTGTAGGCTGAATGTAAATATTCGCAAGGTTGTGGGTTGGTTGGCTTATTTACCGAATATTATTTTATTGGACAATAGTTGTTTTGATTTCATGATAACAATACAATTTAGTATAGACTTTGTAATCACTTGCTGGCAGATTAATCATCAAAATGTTGGAATTAGGGAAGACAACTAAGAGGGGGGGTGAATCAGTTGTCATAAAACTTTAACACTTGCTGCACTTAATTCTTCTCTACTACTTATTAGCATATCATTATAATAACCATGAAAGCATGAATCAATAACATATGAGCAGAAACACAAATTACACACTTGACACCAAGAATTTTTAACATGGAAACCCGGCTAAGGGAAAAACCACGGTGGGGGTTAACCCACAAAGATTATACTATGTTAAAAGTATTACAAAAGGGGAATGCACACGCATTCGGCCTCACTACCTATAGAAGGCTCACTGCCTACAGAAAGAAGATTACAATGAGTTTGAACTAATAATTAGCATCTACCAGTGCAAGGATTTAGTTCTGGTTAAGCACATAATATTGACTTGATACACTTCATCCTCACTCTGCCCTATTTAGTGTTCTGCTAACATCTGAACCTTAGATCTCTGCCCTTTTCACACTTATTCCATAGTCACATCACACACACACAAATCACTTAAATCCATTGGCTATATATATATCCGCATCATGATATTCAATCACTTTTCAGTCGGCTTCAAGAACACTTAGAACTTTGTTGAAGACTCTGCTATGTCAGCTAAATCCATGCATAACTTGTAATGCAGACCAAAACTTGCATTCAAAAATCATCAAACATGTCAGCCACTATCACTGATAATCACAAAACATCCAACTGACAACTTCCATTTATCTGAAACCAAGATCAATTACTAGGTTGGCTTGTTCTTCTATTGTTTGCACTATCAAACTATAACCCCATACTTAGATGCAAATAAATTTTGAATCCTTCATCACCAGAGGTTAAAATTCTGGATTTAGATTGCCCTGACAGTCCTTATGACTCCTTCAGATCTGCAGCATACTCTAATCTACCACCGGAGAGATTCGAGCCAAGATACCAGACCCTGTCACATGCTCTATTTTTGGCTACCCAGACTTAGATAAATTTTGATTCTGACTTCCAGTATGAACTGTTGATGTGTAAAATTGCACAGGTTCCAACACCAACATGGGAAGTTCCAGGAATGTGGGACTTGCTCCCTGAAACAACCTCCAGATTTTAAAGAAGCTGGCTCTTCTCTATCTTGTATGGGTTTTGGGAAAAGGGTAGAAATTAACAGAATTAAAGATAAGATGAAAGCCAATCTATCTATGGCGATGCACCTGAATAATAAGTATCTCCCTAATTAAACACAGTGAAACTATCCTCAAGATTCAGTCACATTAAAGAGCAGATACTGCATGATTAACAGAAATAGATATAATGAATAGAATCAAAGGTCCATGATCAGACAATTTGCAATGACACAGAAAATATCAACCAAGGCACAGAACTCCGTATTTCTCATTAATTTTCAGCAACATAAGAGGCACAGATACATGCACAGTTACATACTTTCTGAATCACAAATAACAAAATAAAGGCAAAATGATATTCACTAGACATAGCAAAAGTCTCAAACTTCTCTCTTGAAACTCTAATAGAAAAACTATCTCTGAATGAATTCTTTTGTCTCCCTTAAATCTATGAATTGTTACATATTTATAGCACAAGAGTGACTCTAGCTTGTCTGCACAATCGAATCCCAATGGCCAAACCAAACTGGAGCTAACTGGAAGTTTCTAACACTTAAGATCTTTTGGATCTGCAAACAGTTACAATAATTGCAAGTCCATTGGCTGTGGAAAAATATATGTGGCTCTCCTCTTCTTATTAGGAAAAGACACTTGGCGGCTTCCGCATATTTGAGACAATAAAACCCTGTAACAGATGGCAGCGTCCGCGTGCATCATTTGAAACTCTTTCATTCTTTAGAAGACACTGAAAACTGACACTTAACGACCTCCATAGCACTTAGAAATTGATATGTGTCTTAATCCGCAACTTTCATACTTTATTGTGTCTTTGTATTCGAGAAGGCTCCGCCTGTGACATCTAGCATGATCCGCAGCACTTAAAACTTTATTACTTATGAGAAATGGGACCCACAACACTTACCGCTCGGTAGCTTTCAAAAAGGAAAATAGGGACAGGTGGCATCTTCCGTTATCACTATGAAATTGTATGTGGCACTTTCCGCACTCTTGAAACTCTTTAAGAAACTTGCACGGAAATTGACACTTGTCGCCATCCGCATCGTTTGAGAAACCTTTATTAACATCGAGGAAAATTTAGAAAGCCTTTCACTTAGGCGCTGCATCCACCATGTGGTACTTTCCGCTGCACTTGAAATTTTAAAACTAGGGCCCACCTCAAACCTTCACTAAATAGCGAAACATAAGAACCAACCTGCAGAAGCTAACACATGGCAGGTTCTGCTGTTACTATAAAGGACACATGACGCCTTTCGCGCTCACAAAGAAACTTTTAAAGAGCCTTTGAAACTCAGGTGGAAACTGACACTTGGTAAGTTCCGCGGTTAGTAACTTAGAATAATGTTGAAATACCTTCCGCCACGTGGCAAGATCTGCGTTAAAGTTATAACACAGAAACAAAAGTACGGCTTGAACTGAGGCTCGACACTTGGCAAGTTCCGCACTACTTTGAGATTTCGGCAAAAAGAAACCCTTGTGGAAACCCAACTTTTACAGGAACACTTGAAGAGGTAAAAACTGAAACCCGCTATAACCCGTTGATGCACTGTAATTGAAACAAAATGTAGAGTATTTAACTCTACAGTTCTTGGCGACCCCGAGGACTTTTGAGCCTGCTCAAAAAGAACCCAAAAAATTGATGTGGTAGAAGAATGTGTATAAAAATACAACAAGGATCACAGATTCTACAAAGCTGTCTGATAAATAGACCAATCAGAGTCAGAAAGTCCCTACTTATTCTGCATATCCTGGAAAGCAAAATCAAGGCTTATAATGTCCTTGTGAGAGAAAGATTGCAAAATTTGAACCACGACCTTTAGTTGAAACTCAAGTTGGGCCATTGGAATCAAAACAGCTTCCACTTCCTGTACTGATGAAGAATCAGTTAAACCTTGAAAAATTGATTGATCATTTTGTCTGGTTAATAGCAGAGTCTTAATCTCATCAATCATTAATAAAATATTATTGATAAGGAATGGGGAGGGGAAACCCAACTACACCAGATCTTCTATATGTCTTTTCATGTCTTTGACTCCCTCTTTAACAATATCCAGTAGTTCCTGGCAATTTGTAGCAGCTGAATTACAACTGAGAACCTCATTTACCCCCTTTGCTACTACCATCCTGTCACTGATCCCTGCTGCTAATAGGATTTCATCAATTGTGTCATATAGCTTCTTTAGAAACAATTGAGAATCAAAGACTCTCAAGGAAACAGTAGATAAAGTGGCCTGAACTGAAGCTTCCACTTTCTCGCACAACTGTTGTGCATTTAACAGGAATGTTAATGAGGGCTTAAGTTGAACAATCTCATCAGAGATCTTATTCCACACTGAAACATATAGCTCCTTGACCAAATTCAGAACTCCAGCATTTTGTGGTCTATTAGCCAACTCAAGTGTCAACTGTTTTGTCATTTGTTGCTCAGCTTGGAGTTGTGCCTGTATTGCAGCGGTAGCATTTTGCTCACTCAGCAGCTTCTACTGAAACTGTGTGGCTTGTTGCATCTTTTCTTGATATCTCTTCTCTAATGTGGCCTTTTCCTGCCTCAAAACATTTACTGTAGCTTTTTTCTGAGCAAGCTCTACCTTTAGAGTAACATTTTGTGCCATTGTCACTTGACGAATTTGACAAGAAACAGTATTTTGCAACTATTTATTTAGATTCTCTATTTCTTCATTCTTGGATTTCAACTTTGTAGCAAGGTTGCTACAATTTGTCTTTGCCTAGGCTAAGTCAGTTTCAATCTTCTGCAACTTCTTTGAAACTTTCAAATAATCAGCTGCTACAGCAGAAGTTGTTTCATTGAGCAGCTCGACCCTGTCTTGTGGTATAAATAGTGACATGTCCATAGCTACTGCATTCATTGCATAGTCTTGAGGTTGCATCTTCTCATTTGGCTTCACCACATTTGGAGACAAATGTGTGACAGTCAGTTGCTGTTGTATAGGGTCAAAGAGAGACCTCATATGTGGAACTGCTAGGCTCTTATTTTCTTTCTTTCTTTTCTTGTCTAGCCTGGCTTCTCTAGCCTTCTTTGCAATGTCTGCTTGAGCTTGGAAAGTGGGGGGAGAAGCAATATACCCTCCAGCAAAGGGGTGACCTGGAGGTAAACCATAGGGAATAGCTAAATGTTGGCTAGGAGATATTTGGGGAGGTGTTCTTCTTGGAACAGAGGGGGAAAAAATGGCAATGAGGTAGCCTATGGAGACATGACCTGAGGATTAATAATTCGGGCAAGAGTAGATATAGGCATAGCAGAGGTGGTAGGGGATACTAATGTTTGGCCAGTTGGGATTGCCATCCCTATGGTAGAAGAAAGAGACTAAGAGGAAAAAGGTGAAGAAACACTTACCTGGGGAGCAACAAATGTAACTGGTATTTGCTGTCATGGTGGCTCTGTCTCTTCATCTGACTCCAGCTGCAGGTTTAGTTTTCTATGCTTCCTTGGCCTTTCTTCTTCTTGCTCCTCTGATTCCTTCTCTACAATATTTACCACTACTGAAGGTGGTAATGATACAAAACTAGAAGCCCCAGTGGCTGAAACTGATGGAGTACCTTTGCGTGGTGATGATACCACACCCTTTTGTTTCTCTAGAGTACTGAGAGATTGGGGCCAAGAAGATACAGGGGCAGTTGATGAGGCTTATCCTATTGCTTGCACTATATGAGTTGACTCAGCCTCCTCTTCAGACTCCTCACCCTTCTTGTGGATTCTACTTGTATCAGGGCTAGAAACTGGAGAGGGATGCCACTCATCCCAGATAGACTCCCATCTTTCATCTGTGTCAACCTTGCCAAAAGAGTGAGTCAACTCAAAAATTTCCTGCCTGTATTTCCAATAGACCTCTATTTTCTCTGGTTTCCATTCCTTTCCTTTCAGCAAATCTTTCTTCAATCTAGTGCCCATTCTGATCTTAGGGTCATAGGCCCTTTGTTTAACATAATAGGTCTCCCATGGCTTGGGACCCTCATAAGGCAAATCTGCCAGTTCCGCATACAAATCAGGGGTATCTTCTTTAGGGTTTCTTCTATCCTCCCAAAAAGGATGACCCTCATGCACTATTTTGGCTCCAACTTTGTTGGTTTTAACCCAGGAGGCTATAAAACTGCTTGGGTCGTACTTCCATTTGTCTTCAATAATGAGGAAACCCAAGGCAGCAAGCTTCCTTAGCAACAGGTGCTCAGCATCCGTGACTTCTAGGGCCATATTCTTTCTGACCCAAGGAATATCATACATTTTCTTCTTCTTCCTCTTGGTGCCATACTCATTGTCGACCACAGACACCTGCTGGGTGACTTCTAGAAATGCTAACCTGGGAGTCAAAATTTTTGGAGTAGCATAGGTTCCTCATTGAAGCCATGGACCCTAATGATGGTATTTCATGCCCCAAAGTAGTAGTCACATGAGATTGGGCAATTGGTCATGAAACGCCTGATGCTAGGTGTCAACCTATTTTCTACAGGTTCAGGGCTCAAATGGCAAAATGTAGGGGCAACAAAAAGTTCCCAGAACTCATAAGGGTCTGACGCCTTAGATAGCACATGTGTCCATGCAGACACAGGAATTGTTCTATTTTGCCCAAAATTTGGGTCATACATGCTCAATTGCATATTTGGTGTAAATATACTGTGGTTCTGGTATAACATCAAATGAAAAAGATAAGCAGAATACCTAAACACACCAGTGGCCTTGAAATCGACGGGTTGATCAACCATGGAATAAGCAATTTGTTCTGAAAAATCTAGTCGGTATTCCTGTGATTTATCCACAGTCTTCAACATGAAAATGATTGCAATTTGCCAATCATAGACGGTAATATCTTCCTTCATTCCAAAGATGAAAGCCATCATAGACAGTGCCTCTTGACTGGCTTGAGTGAATTGTGCCCTTCCTATAGGTAATGTGGGCATCTGTGTGCTCTCCTCTGGCAAATGTAACTCTGAATTGAGAAACCTAAGCTGATTGTTGACATTCGACCACGTCTTTTGCATTTTGGCAATAGTGGGGAATGTGGCCGTTCGATCATGGTATAGGGCCAACATGTCTCTTATAGCTTTGGGTGTAATCTGCACCATAAAGGGGCCCTGTTGAAAGGGGCATGAAGGCGTATGAAACAGTTCTACACACATATCAATTAGGTCGGGACATGGATGCACCCTTGGGACTATAAACTGTGCCAACTGTGAAGTCCAAATCCTCATCCTGAAAGTTTCAGACTCCCCCTTCTTTTGAATGCATCTCTGGTGTGCTCCTTCTCATAGAGTCCTAGTAGATTTTTGAAGGGTTGGGTTGAAGACATTATCTGTAAAATCTTTAACCTTTTTTGGGTCAACAGAAAGACCCACCTCGGGAACCCTCATCCTTGGATAGGTTCTCCTAGGCTGCGTAGGCGCTGAGGCATACGATTTGTTGTTTAGAAGTCTATCAATTGATTCATATATTCTGAGTCCCTCTTGAAAGGACTGTGCTTCAGCCATGTCTGTGTCTGTGGGGAGAATGTGGGTGCTTTGACACAATAACAGATGGAAACTGTGCAACAAGTGAGACACACGGCCAAAAGCGCTTGCGAGGAATGAAAATTTGTAGGGGATTGCCAGGAAATTGAAGCAGAGAGACGAGGCAAAATGAGAGCCATAGTTAAGGTTTAACTCCGATTAATGGGGCTTTAATGACACATTGAGTCTCATAAATGGCATTTATCCTGAGGAAGTGTATCTTTTGAAATCTCCGTAGAAAGGAGCGTCAGAACATTATGAGAGTGGCTGCGAAAGTGTACTTTCAAGAATTTTGGGGACTAGAGACAACCTTAACAAATGCGAGCTTTTCAAAAAGAGATGGGGCTTGTACTGTTGCCATGTGTTCACATAACACTTATTTAAAAGGAAAGCGGGAAAAAGAAGTGGGAAAACAGGAAAATAATAAAAGAAACTAACTATAGTACATAGGAGACACTGCTTAATTAAAATGCTTCAGATAGATCTTGTTCACAGGAATCTCTTCAGGTTCACCTTCCATGGTCTCAAGCTCAAATGAATTTTTCTGTTTACAGGAATGAATCTTGTAAGGACTAGTCCACAGTGATTCAAATTTGCTGTGTCTACCAGGATTGGCAGCTCTCTCATCCCATTTAAGCACTATTGAGCCAACTTCAAAATAGGGATTTGAAGTCTTCTTGTCAAAATAGTCCTTGATTATTTTCTGGTGTTTCATTAGTGACTCATGTGCTTTTTCTCTTTTTTCTTGCACCTCCAGCAATTCAGCAAGTCTGACATGCATTGAGCCATTTTCCTCAATCTCAATTTGTTTCAATAATTGCAAAGCAGGAATCTCTAGGCTTAGTGGCATTACAGTTGGCTTACCATAGACCAACTCATATGGGGACATCTTTGTCACTTTCTTAGGTGTAATTCTATCAACCCACAGTGCAGTATTGAGCAATTTGTGCCACTCTCTTTGATAATTGGTTCCAATCCTCTTAATGAGTCTGATTAGGTTTTTGTTAGTAGACTCTACCAGACCATTCCTGAGGGTAATAATTTGAAGAGGTTTTCAAATAAATTCCATACCTTACTGCAAACTTTGATATCTTCGTTCCCAAAAATGCCTTAGCATTATCTGATATGATGGTACGAGGAGGGCCAAAACGAGCAGTAATGCTTTCCAGAAAGTCCAATATTACCTTTTCTGTTGCTTCCTTGAGTGGTACTGCTTCACTCCATCTGGTAAAGTAATCAGTGGTTGTGAGGATCCATTTGTGTCCCATACTTGACACTGGATTGATCATACCAATGAAATCAAGACCCCATTGGGCAAAGGGCTCATCTATAATTATAGGGCTTAGGGGCATTGTTGCATTTCTTCTTTTTCCTGTATAGAACTAACAAGACTGACACTCTTTAACCAGCTGATAATAGTCTGTGAATAAAGTGGGCTAGAAGTATCCTGCTTGAGTTATTTTTATTACAGTGGTCCTTGTTGAAAAGTGTCCCCCTGAGACTCCATGATGTAGTTCATGTAGTATTCTTTGGGCTTCATCTTTTTCTATGCATCTTAAAAGTATGCCATCAGTATTTATTCTAAAAAGAACATGGTCAATTAATATGAAGTAAGACCCTTGCTATCTATAATACCTTCTCTTATCATGAGAGAGCCCATTTGGGAAAATCCCATGTTTCATAAATTGAATCCTATTTGTGACCCAGGAATTCTGATCAATCTCTTGAATTCTCAACACATTCTCACTTTCTGTTCCTATAGTCACCGTTCTCTCCATGTCTTGGGCCATATATTGGCACAATCCTTTGCCTCTGACTAGCTTAGTGGGTCTGACCTCCACATCATATTCAAGAATCTTTGTTATCCAGTTTTCCCTTTTCTCAGTGATCTCTCCCTCCATAATGTATTCTCTTACACTAGGGTGAGCCACTAATATCAAAATTTTATTTCCTGTTACCATGTGTCTAAATTTCTTAAGGGCTTTGACCATGGCATATGCCTGTTTCTCCACAAAATTATATCTGGCCTCATATTCCCTGAGTGTCCTAGAGAAAAAGGCTATTGGGTGCTCTCCTTCTTGCTGGTCATCTTTCTGAGTCAAAATAGCAGCAACACTGAATTCACCTCCATACACATACATTATAAAAGACTTAGAAAAATCTGGGTTTCTAAGTACTGGGGCTGTTGAAATGGCTTTCTTAATTTCCTCAAAAGCCTGTCTCCCTTCTGTAGTCCACTTGAAAACTAGGTCCTTCTTTAGCAACAGTGTCATGGGTCTAATTAGACCTGCAAAATCAGATATGAACCGACTGACAAAATTGATCTTTCCTAGGAAAGACTGAACTGCTTTCTTATTGATTGGCAGAGACAAGTTCTTTATGGCAGTGACTCTCTCTGGATCAATAGAGACTCCATCCTTTAACACTATATGTCCCAATAGTTTGCCCTGAGGTACTACAAAGATGCACTTCTTGGGGTTGAGGGATATTCTGAACTCTTGACACTTTTTAAAGACAGCCTCTAAATGATCAAAATGATCAACAACATTTTTAGAGAAAATAGTGAGGTCATCAAGATAAATCAGGATGATTTTGTTTATTAATTCTCTAAATGCTACATCCATTGCTCTTTGAAAAGTGGCTCTAGCATTTGAAAGGCCAAAAGGCATCTTAGCATATGCAAATGTTCCCCATTTAGTAGTGAATACAGTCTTATGCTGGTCTTCATCGGCCAACCAAATCTAATTATACCCAGAGAAACCATCCAGCAAGGAAAATCTCTTTGATCCAACCACAATCTGTAAAATTTGTTCCATAGAGGGCAGGGGGTAGTGATCTTTCAAGGATGCTCTATTTAGATCTCTAAAATCTACATAGAGTCTTATATCACCATTCTTTTTCCTGACTAGCACTAGATTGGATACCCAGGTTGAGTGTTTGATTAGAAAAAATATTTTTGATTCTAAGAGCTTCTACAACTCATCCACCATTAGAGGTTCAATCCTTGGATTCACTGGCCTTTGCTTCTGTCTGACTGGTTTAGATCCTTCATCCAGCTCTATGGTGTGCTAAATGATATTTCTGTTATAGCCATGAAGGTCTTCATAGGTCCAGTCAATCACTCTGTCATATCTTTCACACAAGTCAATTAGTCTTTCTTTTTCTTCTGGGGTTGTAGAATTTCCAATTTTCAACTTCCTTCCTTCACTAACTTGGATTTTAGAATAATCTGCTTTATCTACTTGAAACCTCTTTTTCTCTAGGCTTACATCCTCTGGGTCAAATAAGTTTTCTAGGGTAATCAGTCCTTTAGGGAGCTTATTGGACTTCAATTGAATAATTTGGTCACCATATGCTTCTTCAATCCTAGGGTGTAATTGATCAGCAAATTCTCCTGATTGTTACAAAAATGAGAGGACTTGGAAATCACTTTCAAAAACTTGCCAATTTTGGTCATTGTCTGGGATAGTTGGCCTCACTATAACTTTGACTGACTCATTATTTACTAGTAAATCAGTTGCTGGGTCAAACTATGAACCAACCTATGCCATTCTATCTACCTCAGAATTTTGGGCTCTAGGAACTACTTCAATATTGAAAGCTTCAAAATCATCTATTAAATCCCAAATCCTATGTCTATAGGATCTCATCCTTACATTTTTGGCTGCTACCTTTTCTCTAATTTGTTTCACTACTAGTTCTGAATCTCCTTTTACTATCAGATTCTTTACTCCCTTTTTCTTTGCCAATACAAGTCCATGCACCAAAGATTCATACTCAGCATCATTATTGGTACAGGCAAACTGGAAGCGGATGGCTCTTTAAAAAATTTCACCATTTGGGGCAGTGAGGCAAATTCCTGCTCCAGCCCTATTCTTACTTTTAGCTCCATCAAAATTCAAAGTCCAGATTTCTGAGTCCTTTTCAGATTCTTGGATCAGTGATGTTTCTTCCTTTAAAACATTTGGGATTTCATGGTCTTCATCAAATATGACATAAGTGCGTAGACTGGTAGAGTCATAATTTCCATAGGGGTCATTTTGCATCATAGTCAACAACTAATTATTCTCTTCCTCCTGTTGGTCATGTTCAATCCAGTCACCTATCTCTTCAATAAAGATTCTTTCATCTTTATTCAACATAGCATGGGTTGCCTCTAATTTTGGGGTTGGTTCATTTGTGATATGGTCTTTTGACAATGGCTCAGACAGTATCTTCATCTTTGTCCCATACTTGGTTCTTAGAATAAGATGTGACCAATCCAATGACATGTAACCTTCTATCTTGGCTGTAAAATCTTTGGATAGACATAAACCAAATACAGGAGGAATATGTTAGAATCTGAAAAGATTATTAACCCAGAAAACTAGTGCAAAGAATAGATATCTAAACTATGAATGCAACTGATATGAAATCAAAATAGCAACACAGAGTTAGTCTCCAAGAGAGTAATGCAAATACTAGAAGCAAAATAGCATTAAGAGGATGCAAAAGCAAAAGATACCAAATACAAGCCAGGTAGCATGCTTATATAGACTAGGAAGAGAGAGGAGGTGGCAACACCGACCAATGAGGAGCAACCATCTATCGGACTAAAGATAGCAAAGTATCTTCCCAAGATAGCTAATGGATGCTCACATGTAGGAAGGTGACACCTCGCGACCACTCAACTAATAAGACATGCTTTATCAACCTAAGCGAGATTAATAGAAGTGTAGGAAAAACCTAGGAATATAGGAAAAATAAATAACTCATCAAGGAAATAAAAACCTACACTAACACTCCCCCATAAGCGAAGCTTAGGTGGATGTAGAAATGGGTCTCGGCAAATCAAGCCTGATGAGGTACCCATGTACATAAAATTCCCCCCCAAAGAGAGAGAAAAGAGACCCCCCCAAAAGTAGAGAGAGTCAGGACTCTGAGTGAGAGGAAGTAGCCCCCCCAGAAGATGAAGCATCCCGCACCCCAGCAAAGCTCACAAATGAAGGAACTTGCTCTCAGTGAAGGGTTTGGTGAAGATATCAGCAACCTGCTTAGAAGTCGGACAGTAGAGAAGGTCGATGATGTGGCCATGGATGAGCTCCCGGATGTAGTGCATGTGGACCTCTATGTGTTTGGTCCGCTGATGATGGACCGGATTCTGTGAGATCTGAATGGCACTCTGGTTGTCACAAAATATGACGGATGGCCATCTGATTTGGATACCAAACTCAGTGAGAAGATTCTGAAGCCAAATGGCCTCAGTGGCGGCATTCACAACCCCTCGATACTCGGCCTCAGTAGAAGATAGAGCAATACCAGATTGCTTCTTGCTCAACCAACAAACAGGACCTGAACCAAGTGAGAAGCTATAACCTGAAGTAGACTTGTGATCCTGAGAATCGCCCACCCAATCTGAATCTGTGTAGCCCACCAAGTCAAGCTCAATACCTGCTGCGTAGTGAATCCCAAAACTATGAGAACCCTGAATGTAGTGAAGGATCCGCTTGGCTGCTTTCCAGTGCAGCTCATGAGGCTCCTGCATGAATCGTGAAACCATGCCTATAGCATATGAAATGTCGGGTCTCGTATGAGTCAGATAAATGAGACTCCCAACAAGCTGTCAGTACAAAGTGCCATCAACAAGTGGAGAAGAACACTGAGCCTCAAGTTTGACTCCAGAAAGAAAGGGAGTCGGAGCAGGCTTACAGTCAGCCATATGAAACCTTGAGAGCAAATCGAGAGCATACTTGGACTGTGTGATGGTGATCCCAGAAGAAGACTGGTAGATCTCAATCCCGAGAAAGTAATGCAACAAGCCCAAGTCAGTCATCAAAAACCTGTCATGAAGGGTAGTTTTGACAGGCCCAATGGTGGATGAAGAACTCCCTGTGATCAGCAAGTCATCAACATACAGAACCAGAAATAGGAGTGAATTATCCTGCTGCAGAATGTAACCATTGGGATTAGAATGGCACTGAGTGAACCCAACTGATAGAAGGAAGGAGTCCATTTTGGCATACCAAGCCCGAGGAGCCTGTTTGAGGCCATAGAGAGACTTCCGAAGATGGCACACAAGTGAAGAATCCTGAAGGAACCCCTGTGGCTACTCCATGTAGATCTCCTCCTGAAGGTCACCGTGAAGAAAAACACTCTTCACATCCATCTGGTGTACTTCCCAACGATTAGCTATAGCAATGGCAAGAACAAGTCGGATGGAATTCATTCGGGCAACTGGCGCAAAAGTCTCAGAGTAATCAATCCCAAGAACCTAGGAGATTCCTTTGGCGACCAAGCGAGCCTTATGCTTGTCAACCAACCCATCTGCTACAAATTTTGTCCAATACATCCACTTACATCGAACAAGTTTTCTTCCCTTAGGAAGAGGGACAAGATCCCAAGTGTGGTTCCTCATCAAGGAACTATACTCCTCCTGCATAGTTGTATCCCACTCAGGAATACCAGAAGCCTCATGAAAAGACTGTGGATCTGAGGCAGTAGCAATGAAGACATGTGGAGCATCCTGAAACTGTGAATGAGTTCGCCTGGTGTCTGATGGATCCCCAACCCAATCACCTGCAGACTGCAAGGTCTGTCTAGCCCAAAGTGGACCGGAAGATCGAGAATCTAGAGGAGAATCATCAACCTCTAAATGATGACTAGGAGAGGAAGGAGGTGAGTCCTCTGAATTACTCTCTGCATCAGAAGTGGAGGTAGAAGACTGCTCAGGTGAATCTAACTCATCAGAAGATTTGTAATGTATCCCAAGTGACTCCAATGTCAAAGTAGAAGGAGTTGGAGAAGTGATAGAAAGTGAGCTCGAAGAGCCCTCCTCAAACTAAACACTCCTCTCAATGAACAACTCATGTGTAGTAGGGTGGAGCAACCGATAACCCTTCACACCATCAGGATAACCTACAAATATGCAAGGTCTGCTTTGCGGATCCAAGGCCTTGCGTTTCTTTGTAGGAATGTCGGCCCATGCAGGAGAACCAAAAACTTGAAAGTGCTTAACTGATGGTTTCCGACCGCTCCAAGCTTCAAAAGGAGTGACTCCCTTCAAGGCTCGGTGAGGAACACGGTTCTGGATATAACAAGCACAATTAATGGCCTCTGCCCAATACTGTGGTGCAAGAGATCTGGAGTAAATCATGTAGTTTGCCATTTCCTTCAAGGACCTATTCTTTTGTTCTACAACACCGTTCTACTGAGGATTGTATGGAACTGAATGCTGCAAATCAATCTCCTCTGAAGTGCTAAACCTCTCAAACTGATGGTTGACATACTCACCACCATTGTCAGTGCGCAAAACTTTGATAGCTTTCCCAGATTGCTTCTCTACAAAAGTCTTGAAGTCCTGAAAATGATCAAATACCTCTGACTTCTGTTTGAGAAAGTACACCCAAGTATTTCGAGAAAAGTCATCAATGAATGTGAGGACATATCTAGCCCTGCTAAAAGAAGGATGCTGAAATGGACCAGCCAAATCACTGTGAACTAACTCCAGTATCTGTGAATCTCTCCATGCCTTACCTTTGTCAAACTTTTCCTTAGGATGCTTACCGAGAATGCAACCTTGGCAAACACCACCTGAAAACTGAACTGAAGGCAACCCTGTTACCATGCTCTGCTGGTTGAGCTACTGCAAGTAGCGGAAGTTAAGATGGCAAAACCACTCATGCCATAATCTACTCAAATCATTAGAATGAGTGAGCAAAACAGTCGAAGGAGGATCAGGAACAAAGTGAGAAAATAGATAGAGCTATGACTGATGATCTGCTCTCCCAACTGCAACTGTAGAACCACTGTGCCACTCACGAATCTCCACTGAATCAGGAGTGAACTCAACCCGCTTGCTTGAACCTGTGTGAGTGATCTGGTATACCGATAGGAGATTAGTTGATAATGAGGGCACACAAAGAACATCATGGAATGTGCCATCCCCCACATCAACAGACCCTCTCCCACACACCTCAACAGGAGTGTTATCACCCATCAAAATTGAAGGCATAGTACACGGCTCCAAGGATGTAAGTTCTTCCTTAGATGAAGCCATGTGGTGCGAAGCACCCGAATCAAGAACCCAAGTGGATGGTGAAGAAGCAACTGCAACAAGGGCCTTGCCCTTTCCTTTTCCCTTGCTATTTTCTTTTGCCTTATTAGATCCCTCATTAGAACTCTGTTTGACAGAATCAGGAACACTGATATGATTCTTCTCAAGAATGTGTGTCAAGTGATCAATTTGTTTCTTTAGACATTTATGTTCATCATGACCGGGTCTTTTACAATAGGCACATTGGACCCTCTCTTTCTTAGGCTTGTCACCCTTGGAATATTGGGTCTCATTAGTTGCTTTTGAAGCAACCGTTATCTAATCCTTCTTCTTCTTGCTATTCTTTTGTTTCTTATCCTTACTATTGTTGTTACTACTTTGTCCTTTCTGTTCTTTTGTGCCTTGGTTGGCAGCCAAGGCATGTGACTTAGAGGACTTAAGAGTGCCCATCTGGATTAGCTTGTCCTGTTCCTGAGTGAGATTGACAGCAAAATCATCTAAAGATGGCATGGTGAATTGAGTACCAAGTGCACCCTTAGTAGCATAGAAAGTAGAAACAAACACAGAATATTTTGAACTTAGCTTAGAGAGAATACTAAGAATCAGTTGTTCATCTTTCTTTTCAATTCCACATTGTTTTAATTGCAGCCTTAGTGATTTCAATTTAGTGAAGAAATCCTGGATTGTGTTGAAATTGCCTGGACTTAAACTAATTAGTTCATTTTCCAACATATGACCCCTCATTGAATCTTGGTGCCAAATAGTGTTTCTAGCTTTGTCCAGATTTCATTTGGTGTATTCAAAGACTCAATGTGAAAGAGCAAATCAGGAGAAACAGACAAACACAATGTTCCATATGCCTCATCACATTTGTTAAACCACTTAGGCTTATCTTCATCTTTAGCAGGTTCAGTTTCAAGTCCCATAGTTATCCTATTTAATCCAGCTTTCCTTAAGTGAATTGTCATGCGTGATTTCTACTCAAAGTAATTATATGGAGTTAGGATAGGCAAATTTGTTTGATCCATGATGAAGAAATGCAGAGAAGAAGTGTCGAAAAGAAGAGAACCCAACCAAGACAACCCCCCCCTTTTCACTCAATCAAAGAACCCCCCCAATAAAAAATGATTTGGCACTTTATATTAGTGCGTTTACAACTACCACTAGCAATAGATACTAAGTGGTCTTGATTTCAATGCATTACAAAACCCTCATGAAGAGCATATGCTGAAAATACAACTTTGACATAATATCTAGAGAAATAAACAGCACCACTGCGATCTACTTGAAAAATCATGCACTTTCAAAAAAAGAATCACCTCAATATGAGGTCGTATGTGAAAGTTATGATCCTCCGAAGTTCCCAAAATGAGAATTGTGCAATGTCACGACTGAGAATCTGCAATTTCTAAAAAATCTTGGCATCAAAATCAAAAAATGACTGCACTAGTGTATAGAGCACAAAAAAGTAGCCAAAATAAAAAAAAAATTCGTGGGAAAAGAAGTCCATATGAGCAAGAATGGAGCATTTTAAAACTGTCTTCAAAACTGCAGCTGCCAACGGAGAGGGGTCCTGCTGTAGCTTTCTAAGCACGTTTCTGCAAAATATATAGACTGCATGCAAAAACAGAAAGATACCCAGATGGTTTTTCTATGCTGCGAACAAAACCCAAAAGGTGTTTTTCTTGCAAATATACAGACGATGTTGCTCCAGTGTAAATTGAATGCCTTTAGCTACAAAAAATGACCCCAACAACCAAAAAATGACATGCAAAGGCTGAATCAGATGCTAAAACCTGCAATATTGATTCAAAAGACCAAATATGCAAGCTGGTTGTCAGATTTGAGCTCGAAACCCCGGTTCCGCAACTGTGTATGACGATCTCCGATTTCAGTGAAACGAAAGCCAAATCTGACTTTCTCAAGCCTCCTAGATGCATTGGAATAGCTGGAAATGCTGCCAGTATAACCAGAAATGCTGCAATCACCCAAATTTCATAAACACATGTGCAAACCCTAGAGATTAAAAAAGTTTCAGTCAAACTTTTCTGATTCTCAAGATCATCCGAAGATGCAAGAGAAGAGCATACTGGGTTTTTCAAAAACCTACAATAAGATTTATTAGCCCCCCCCTGAATCTCTCAAATATGAAAACTAAAATCTACTCTTGCACATAGAATAGCTCTGATACCATGTTAGAATCTGAAAAGATTATTAACCCAGAAAACTAGTGCAAAGAATAGATATCTAAACTATGAATGCAACTAATACGAAATCAAAATAGCAACACAGAGTTAGTCTCCAAGAAAGTAATGCAAATGCTAGAAGCAAAATAGCATTAAGAGGATGCAAAAGTAAAAGATACCAAATACAAGCCAGGTAGCATGCTTATATAGACTAGGAAGAGAGAGGAGGTGGCAAGACTGACCAATGAGGAGCAACCATCTATCAGACTAAAGATAACAAAGTATCTTCCCAAGATAGCTAATGGATGCTCACATGTAGGAAGGTGACACCTCGCGACCACTCACCTAATAAGACATGCTTTATCAACCTAAGCGAGATTAATAGAAGTATAGGAAAAACCTAGGAGTATAGGAAAAATAAATAACCCATCTAGGAAATAAAAACCTACACTAACAGAATATCTATGACTACCACATCCTGATTCACAATTATATTTGGGCAAGTATATAATTGCAATGGGAGTTGTTTAATTTTTCCTATTGTTTGCACTGATTTCCCATCCAACTGCATAACTCCTCTTGTAAGTGGCTCATATTTTATCTTCAAAGCATCTACTATTTGCTTTGGCATTATTGTAGTACTGGCCCCAAAGTCTATCATTGCATTATGCAACAGTTTCTTCCCAACTATCAGAGTTAAATAAAAAGGATCTGGTTTAGATTGACCTACCTCAGATGCATTATTCAATAGGGCTGCTATTTGCAAAGGTACAATATCTTTAAGCTACAACTTTTCTTTATCAGCAGGTCCTCCTTTAGCACCAATATGTTTAGGCACCTCTTGGCCCTGCAGAGCTTCTTGCAACAGTGTCTTCTGCTCAGGAATAGCTAGCATGTCCCAAATTGATACATGTGCTGGGGTTCTTTTTAGCTGATCCACTATATTGATAGGTCCTAATGCCTGGGCTTTTGAGTAATAAGGGTACCTTGCCTTTTCGGCTACTTGATTCTACATAGGCTGGGGTATTTCTTGTCTAGAAAATGTGTTCTAACAACCTTGAAAAGGGGGAGCTCCCATGATCTCATTATTAGTGATTTTAGGTTGTTCCATCATTCTCCTCTTTGCTCTGGTATAGTAATCTGATTGTACTAATGGATTCTTGGAAGTAGATGTTTCATTCAAGAACACCGACTCTTCATCTTCAATCCATGAAAATAAAGCATGTTCAAGGGCTATTTCCTCTTCTTGTTGTAAGGACATTCCTTGCATCTGGGCCACCAGGACTGCATTTTGTACACCAGGAGACTGATATTGTGGGGTATTAGAAGTTACAAATTGTCCTTCTAACCCTCTCTATTCTGCTATCTTCTGCTGTAAATTTCCTCTGGGGCAGTCTCTAGGCATATGGGCGTTGTTGCAAGGAAAACACCAAGCATTAGTACTATCTACAAAATTATTTTGCCTTGGGACAATTTCCCTGTTGGGATTAGGAGGGACAGTCTGTAGAGGTGTAGGGACTGTGACTAACTAGTTTGATGGCTGAGGGTTAGCTTGCCTTTGAGGGCCTTGATACTGATTTGGCTGAAAGAGAGGTCTATTTCCTTGGTATCCTTGATATTGGGGTTTTGGATAAGGATTTTGTTGTCTCTTCAGATTAATTATCTCATTTGAGAAGGTTCTTAAGATGTTCTTGACATCAACCATTTCATATGATTGAACAGGGGTAGTTACTTTAGTAAGTTGCTGAGGAAAAGAATACATAGACACGGGTGGGGTTCTAGGATTAGGGACTTCTTGAGGTAGTGGTAAGGTAATTTCTAGAAACATGGGCATAGGAGGCCTTGGGGGCAACTTTCCAGCATCTATTAAGTTATTTTCTGCCTTAACTGCAAACTTATAAGCTTCTGGTAGTGTCTGACCTCCAAGGGACTGAATCATTACTGAGATATCTGAGTTTAGAGCCTTAAGATAAAACACAATAGCCATACCTGGTAATGGTCTTGCTGTAGCAGGAATCCTCTCCCAAGTCTTTTGAAACCTTGAATTGAAATTAGTTATAACTTCTTGTGGTGCCCTTTTGATGGTGATCAATTGTTGGAGCAAAGAAGATTTATCACCTTTCTCTTTGAATCTCTCAAAGAAGGCATCACCAAGCTGATCCCATGTAGAGATTGTGTTTGGGGTTAAAGATCTATACCAATCCAGAGCCTTCCCTTTGAACAAAGCTGCCAACAGCCTTATAGCCACATTCTGTTGAGTGATCACATGCACTACACAAACATCAGACACATCCTGCAAATGCTCTTCAGGCATATTGAAATCTTCCCCACTAAACTTAGGCAGAGCCTTCAGAGCATTGGCTGGGATAGGATCCCAAGTGGTTGGTGGTATTGGGAGAATTAGAGGACTGCCAGTATTCCAATTTGCATAATTCCTTTGGGCTATAGGTGCTCCCATGTTTGCTCTTGGTGCTGCTGCAAACTGATTTACTCTTCTCCTTGGATTAGCTACTAGTGGTGGCAAAAGAATGCCTGGATTAACAACAGATCAAGCTCTTGCTACAGGTCCACAACTCTGAGTCCATGTAGCCCTCTGGTTCATACAATCTTGACAGAAACTTTAAGAACTTGTCCCACCGGGCGTGCCAAAAACTGTTGATGTGTAAAATTGCACAGGTTCCAACACCAACATGGGAAGTTTCAGGAATGTGGGACTTGCTCCCTGAAACAACCTCCAGATTTTAAAGAAGCTGGCTCTTCTCTATCTTGTATGGGTTTTGGGAAAAGGGTAGAAATTAACAGAATTAAAGATATGAAAGCCAATCTATCTATGGCGATGCGCTGAATAATAAGTATCTCTCCAACTAAACATAGTGAAACTATCCTCAAGATTCAGTCACATTAAAGAGCAGATACTGCATGATTAACAGAAATAGATATAATGAATAGAATCAAAGGTCCATGATCAGACAATTTGCAATGACAAAAAATATCAACCAAGGAACATAACTCTGTATTTCTCATTAATTTTTAGCACATAAGAGGCATAGATACATGCATAGTTACATTTACTTTCTGAATCACAAATAACAAAATAAAGGCAAAATGATATTCACTGGACACAGCAAAAGTCTCAAACTTCTCTCTTGAAACTCTGACAGAAAAACTATCTTTGAATTAATTCTTCCGTCTCCCTTAAATCTATGAATTGTTACATATTTATAGCATAGGAGTGACTCTAGATTGTTTGCATAATTGAATCCCAATAGCCAAACCGAACTGGAGCTAACTGGAAGTTTCTGACACTTAAGATCTTTCGGATCTGCAAATAGTTACAATAACTGCAAGTCCATTGGCTGTGGTAAAATATATGTGGCGCTCCTCTTCTTATTAGGAAAAGACACTTGGCGGCTTCCACATATTTGAGACAATAAAACCCTGTAATAGATGGCAGCGTCCATGTGCATCATTTGAAACTCTTTCATTCTTCAGAAGACACCAAAAACTGACACTTGGCGACCTCCATAGCACTTAGAAATTGATACATGTCTTAATCTACAGCTTTCATACTTTACTGTGTCTTTGTATTCGGGAGGGCTCCACCTGTGACATCTGGCATGATCCGCAACACTTACAACTTTATTACTTATGAGAAATGGGACCCACAACACTTACCGCTCGATAGCTTTCAAAAAGGAAAATAGGGACAGGTGGCACCTTCCGCTATCACTATGAAATTGTATGTGGCACTTTCCGCGCTCTTGAAACTCTTTAAGAAACTTGCGCAAAAATCGACACTTGTCACCGTCTGCATCATTTGAGAAACCTTTATTAACATCAGGGAAAAGTTAGAAAGCCTTTCACTTAGGCGCTGCATCCACCATGTGGTGCTTTCCACTGCACTTGAAACTTTAAAACTGGGGCCCACCTCCAACCTTCACTAAATAGCGAAACATAAGAACCAACCCGCAGAAGCTGACACATGGCAGGTTCCACTTCTACTATAAAGGACACATGGCACCTTCCGCGCTCACATAGAAACTTTTAAAGAGCCTTTGAAACTCAAGTGGAAACTGACACTTGGCAAGTTCCGCGGCTAGTAACTTAGAATAATGTTGAAATACCTTCCGCCACGTGGCAAGATCCGCATTAAAGTTATAACATAGAAACAAAAGTGTGGCTTGAACTAAGGCTTGACACTTGGCAAGTTCCATGCTACTTTGAGACTTCGGTAAAAAGAAACCCTTGCGGAAACCCAACTTTTACAGGAACACTTGAAGAGGCAAAAACTGAAACCCGCTATAACCCGCTGATGCACTTTAATTGAAACAAAATGTAGAGTATTTAACTCTACATGAACAAATTATGTTATGTGGATGAGTGGAATAGTCTTAGTTTCCATCAATGACAACCCCTGTCATGTGAAGCAGTGTCTCTTGCCAACAATCTCCCCCTTTGGCATTGATGGCAACACTTAGTGAAAAATGACTAAGTGTTACTCCCCCTTACTCTATACTCTTATGCTCTCCACTGATTCTAGAGCTCCCCCTTTGTTGGATTCCTCATTTTTCACTATTCTTCACTCCCCCTTTGACATCAATGGCAAAGGATGGGGTCCGCAAGCCAAAATTCTCACAAATTTTGTATACAGTGTCACATATGTACACCCAATCATTAAGTTATATTTACATGAACTTGAGAATATCTACAAAATTTCTTTTCAATTGCTCAAGTTCAGAGGCCCAACTTCTTTTCATGCCATCCAAAATTGAGATGTGTCCACTCAGTAGAAATGTGTATGCTTCTACCTTTGTCAGATTTGAAGGATCACTTGTCTGAACCGCAGTTTGAGCTTCTGATAATGCATTAAACATTGTTTCTAACTTGGGGGCAATCAATCCCTAGAGCTTACACATTCTCTTCACAATATTTCCTTTTTCTTTAACAAGATTCTTTATTTCATCGGTCAAGCTGATTACTTGACATTCCTGATTATAGGAGAAACTGTTAGAGGATCAAAATTTTGAGATAGATTTGACAATTTTTGTTCTTGCTTCTTTATCTTCTTCTCAATATCGTCACTGACTTTGGGCCAGGATAGACAAAATTTGTATATATCACCTCCATCACTTAGAGCATTTTGAATACTCTTTATACTGATACCAAGTATCATCCTATCATTCCCTATTAGGCTCTATATTTCACTAAATTTCTTATCCAAAAATTTATTCCTAACTTTAGTCTCTGCAGACTTCTCAAAAGACTCAAAATGTGTACTTATAGAATTTACAAGGCTTTTCATATTACTCGATGGAGAATCAAATGGATTCTTCTAGAAGGTTGGCACTATCTTCTCCAATATAACAAATGCAAGACTTAGTAGCTCACTGTCCTCTATGTGAGATTTCAATATCTTTTCACTTGCTTTGGCTTGTGTGAAGGATGCTATCTTCATCATTTGGACTGGAGAGAGAGTATCCAAGTTGATTGGTCCTTGAATCAGTTCTGGTTCATCAAATTCTAGCATCTCTTTATTCAGAAAACTTTTCACTACATCTGCAATGTCTCTTGCCATCATTTCTAGACCACTTTCCTTTTCTTGAGTTTTCACAGTATCAGGACTATCAACATTTGCACCATCTTCTTCTGTTTTATCTTCCTTACCTTTGATTTCTTCTTCTGCTTCACCTTTCTCTGTGTTATATGTAGCTGGATTCTTTCCTTTGACCTGACTATTTGCAATATGTTCCTGAGGATCTTGTGTAGCAGCAGTATTCTCAACATTATCTTCTTCTCTGGATTGATTGGAAGAAGTTAGAGTATCTCCTGCATCATCAGTTTGATCCACCATCTCTGTATCTTCTTTGTTTATTTGTTCCTCTTCTGGAACATAGAGTCATCAACCTTTGTTTGCTGCTCATTAGTTTTCATCTTTTCAATGTCTAGGATTGATGAATCAATCACATCATTAGTCTCCTCTTCAACAAATGGAAGATTGTGTCTCTTCAATGCACTTAGAAGTATTTCTTGTGTTTCTTCAACTATTTTTTCTAATTTTCCAAGCATCAGTTTGTTCATTCTCTTCTTGCTCCTAAATTCATCCTTCACTTCTTTGAATATCATATTCATTTGAACTTGAGTGATTTGAGGGCATAGATTTATCAGTATATGTTCTCTAAGCTCTAAATCCTTGTTTTTTTCATTTTCTTTCCTCAACTCCAAAATATCTGCAAGACTTTGAGGGATCTTAGAAGTTATTTCAATTAGGGCCTTATTATAGATATTTAGATATCTAACAGTTGCTTCCTCTAACACCCTCTTATCTGTATCACTGTATTCATCATAAAATTCAATCATGGGTTTCAAATTTCCATCCACAGTGACTGATTTTATTACATCTTCCATGGAAAGTGTGGGCTTCTTAACATATGTATCAGTCTTTTACCTTTTGTTTGCCCTTTTGCTTTCGGAGGGTTTCTCCTCAGTCACTTTGGCAGCTTTTGTTCCGAAGGCTTTCAACTACTTTATCTCAACATCTGAATCTGTTTCTTCTTCATCAACTTTTTTGCTTTTATAGGTTCTTGCAGCCTTTGTTTTCACTCTTTTTCCTTCTTTTTAGGATGATTTGCCTTCCAATTTCTCAAGATTGGTAGGTTTTGGGGGAACAGAGGCAGTAGTAGAGCTCTGAGTAGTCCTTGATGTGGAAGAGGGTTCTACCAGAGCACTTCCTTATTTCTTATCATCTTTCTCTCTCTCAGCCTTTTCAGTTCTTTCCCTAAATTATTTCACAGCTTCCTTTGTAAGGCCTAGATTCTCAGCCAACTGCTAAACTTCTTTTCTTACTTTCCTTTTAGTTTTAGGTTTGCTAAGCTTATCATGCAGTTTTACACTTAGTTCCTCATATGTCCCAAACCTTTCAACTATTGTGTCTTTTGGCTTCTTCAAAAGGTGTTGAGCATACATATTCAAAATTTTGTCATCCACTTCATACCCCATAGGCATGATCCAAACAGTTCTGGGTTCCACAGCCTCCATTAGGCATTGATCTATGTCTACCATAAAGCAGATTTCATCCTTGTATTTCTCAACTACTGATTTAGGGATTCTTTCCCTTGAATGCATCATACTCTGAAAGTTCTTGAAGTGTCCCCAGATTGCATTTTTATGTGCCTTATAGTCTCTAATGTTGCGTAGGTGATATCTAATCTGAATAGCAACTAGCTCATCATTAGTCTAGTGCACACCCTTTACTCCAGGTACTTCATTCATATAGTAGAAGAACAAACATAGAACCAATGTACCATATTTAAAAGTGTTTTTCTTATCTTTCTTGATTTTGTTCAAGTTCTCAATCAGCTGGTTCTCTAACAGCTCACATAGATCATAATATGCATTCTCCTTCAACATTTTTTATGCTGTGTATATCACAATTCTAGAGACAGAATTCTCCCTTCTGGAGTGATAAATCTTGTAGCCAATAACCATGGAAGAAAATTTAACATCCGGTTCTATAATGTCATTGATGGTCATTGCTCTCTTGTCAAACTTTGCTCCGGTCGCATCGGTAACAATTTGGTTTTTCACATATTTCAACATGGGTAATCCACTGGTTGAATTTAATCTAATCACAATTCTGATAACATCCTTGGTAATCTTGAACGGTTTTAATAGTCATATGAATTCATCATGCATCCAACTCAAAACATACCGGACCCACTCATCTTCATTGAATGTTGGAAACCCCATAATCTCAATAAAGTGTTTATCATGTAGTGCCTTGTACTCGGATTTGAGATCTTGATTTTCATCCATTAGATGACTCTCGACCAAATCTGCAAACCTTGAATTGCCAAATTCATCTATGTTTGCATGAATATAAACCCTAATATCTTCAATATGCAACACACCATACGGAACACTTGAAAATGCACCTAAGGGGTCGACTTCTATTGATTTGTGTGGATGTTTCTTAAATTTGGGTCAAGGCCTTTCAGTAATATCAACAACCAAAGGTGAAGCCATTACAAGAAGATTACAAGTTCAAAGCTTCGCAGATAAATACCTTTTTCATGAAATTTGGGTTGATAGATAAATTTGCAAGTCGCACTACAATTCATTGTTATCTCAGCTTAGACACTATTCTTCTTTCTCTCTTCGAATGCAAAGTGATTCAAATGAAGAGTGAACACCTTTTTATGCTCTTCAAAACCTAATTTTCCTTCGTAATAAATGCTCTGCCCTAACACATCCGGTTGCTATGTTTCTGTACATAGTTGACTTTTAATTGCTCCACAAATCATTAAATATGCTTCTTTTCTTTCAGAGATTCTTTCAAATGATTTGTAGTGACCCAAATTATATTTTCCCTTCATGCCAGATTCAACCATCCACTTACTGGCTGGGGGAATTTGATTTTCAATGCAGCTCCCCCTTAGCTAGAGCTCCTAATTCAATTCCTAGAGGAATTATCAGCACTGGATTCTGGTGTAGACCCATTATTATCATTCATAATTGTTTTCTTGACCCATGTCTTGCTCATTTCATTCTAGATCTCATTCACATCAATTTTTCTTTTGCCTTTGTCTTGTCTTTGTTCATCCAATTTTTTGTTTACCGGACCTCTTCTTTCATTAATCCTACTTCTGTAAAATCTTGCAATATGACCAGATTTATTGCAATTACAACACACAACATTTCTTTGCAAGTTGAGTTGAGCTTATCTTGAACTTCTCCTTGTATTCATTTGCAACTTCTAGGTCATGTCTGAGAATGACAATTTGCCTCTCAAGTTCTCTCTCATTGTTTCTGCTTTCTTGTAAATTAGGCTCTAGAAGGCCAGCTATTTCATCCAACCTGCAACATTCTTCAGTTCTTTCTTTTAGATTTTGATTTAGGTCTTCTTCAGTTTTCTTCCTATCTTTAATTTCCTTGGTTAGCCTCATCACCCCGGATTCCATCTCATGTTTTAATAAAACAACTTCTTTAGTTAACTTCTCACATTCCTTTGTCTTCTCTTTCAGGGCCTTATCCTTGTTGTTGTCTTCATAATGATTTCCCAGTTGAAGAGGTTGCTCCTTCCTCTTTTCATTAGATTTGCTCAATTTTTCCTTTAAAATCTCAATGAAGTCTTCAACATTTTTAAGGTTCTCTTGCAGCTCTCTGACTTCTGCTCAGGACTGCTCAGATCTTCTAAAGTGTCATTAAGTTCTCCTTGAAGGTTGTATTCATCCATTTTACTACCTTCCCAGATCTTCCTCAAGCTGTTAAACTTTTCAAAGGAACCTTGCTCTGATACCAATTGTTGGAATTAGGGTAGACAACTAAGAGTGGGGGGTGAATCAGTTGTCATAAAACTTTAACACTTACTACACTTAATTCTTCTCTACTACTTATTAGCAGATCATTATAATAACCATGAAAGCATGAATCAATAACATATGAGCAGAAACACAAATGACACACTTGACACAAAGAATTTTTAACATGGAAACCCGGTTAAGGGAAAAACCATGGTGGGGGTTAACCCACAAAGATTATACTCTGTTAAAAGTATTACAAAAGGGGAATGCACATGCATTCAGGCTCACTACCCAGAGCTTACTACTCAAAAGAAGGCTCACTGCCTACAGAAGGCTCACTACCTACAGAAAGAAGACTACAATGAGTTTGAACTGATAATTAGCATCTACCAATGCAAGGATTCAGTTCCGGTTAAGCACAGAATACTAACTTGATACACTTCATCCTCACTTTGCCCTATTTACTGTTCTGCTAACATCTAAACTTTAGATCTCTTCCCTTTTTGCACTTATTCCATAGTCGCATCACACACGCACACAAATCACTTAAATCCATCGGCTATATATATATCTGCATCATGATATTCAATCACTTTTCAGTTGGCTTCAAGAACACTTAGAACTTTGTTGAAGACTCTGCTCTATCAGCTAAATCCATGCATAACTTGTAATGTGGACCAAAACTTGCATTCAAAAATCATCAAACATGTCAGCCACTATCACTGATCATCATAAATCATCCAACTGACAACTTCCATTTATCCAGAACCAAGATCAATTACCAGGTCGGCATGTTCTTGTGTTGTCTACACTGTCAAACTATAACCCCATACTCAAATTATGGATTTAGGTTGCCTTGACAATCCTTATGACTCCTTCAGATCCACAGCATACTCTAATTTAGCACTGGAGAGATTCGGACCAAGATACCAAACCCTGTCACATGCTCTGTTTCTAGCTACCCGGACTTAGATAAATTCTAATTCTGACTTCTGGTATGAACAAATTATGTTATATGAATGAGTGGAATAGTCTTAGTTGCCATCAATGACAACACCTGTCATGCGAAGCAGTGTCTCTTGCCAACACAAAATACCCTACCAAAAATAATATAGGCATGTAAGAAAGAGTTCCTTTCTAATGTGCATGCATTTATTAGCTTTCATGGAAGTTTTCTTCCACATTCTGAAAAGACTAACATGGTTGTGTACCTCACTGTTGTTCAGGCATTAGGATTGTAGAGTTCCTTTTTAAAAAAAAGTTGAAGGAGAATCAGTTGTTTGTTGTTCGTTGAGTAGATAGATATGCTACAATAATATTAACTAATGACTTAGATCTTCTTGGTATGTTGGCCATTAAAAACTACAGTTTCCTAATACCATCTCCATCCCCTATTCTTACTATCGATTTTCCTCCAAGAACACATTTTGGTCTTTTATCTTATCTCCAACTGCAGAATCAAAAAAAGAAACAAAAGAGTAAAACATCCTAGCTAGAAAGTGTGAGTTTCCATTTTGACATCTTGCTTGCAATCAAGCTTTGACTATCACAGATGGAGGAGAATCTATACTGACAATAGCATATTTTCCTGATGATTTCTTTTAATCTCATTTGGATTCATCTATTTAGGACCTCTCTAAATGTTTAAATAAATTTATGATTCTATCATTGTTGTGGTGGGTGGTTTATGTTCACTTGTTTATCTGAGTATATGGTTGTGTTCTTATTAGTAGGGTAGTTTGTATACTCTTGGTAATTTTAATGCTAAAGAAGTATGATTGAGTGATATGTTTTCACATTATTTCTAGGACTAGTAATTTCGATTAAAACATACGTAAATTTTTAGTTCATGTGCCTTGTCTATGCCTCCACATTTTGCATGCATGTTTATCCTCTTTTTGTTTTCCTATGTTAGAATACTAGAGCAAGCTTTTCCATATTTGTGGAGTTTTATGATATTAGCTTCTAGATATGTCATTGTTTTTATTATCCTAATTTTTCTATATGAAATCTTAGCATTCATAGTTTCTTGATCGGTTTATAGAATCTTTCTATTTATGTTGGTTGTTGCACTACTCATTCTCTAGTGCTATAATAATTAGCATTCTTTTTGTTAACCATCTATCTCTTCTTCTAACGGCATCGACAAGGATAGCCCTTTTAACTTAAAGGTAACCATGTTTTATCATTATCGAATAGTTTTGTTTTATATCTTATTGTATTAAACTTTAGTGTCAAGAGTTTAGATAATGGCGAAGGTGAATACAGTCAGCATGCAAATATATAATGGAGATTCTATTTTAAATTTAGACAAGTGTCATATTTATTTTCATCTTACTAATGACGGGAGTTGTTTTAAGACGAAATAGAATATCATATTGGTTACATTCTCTTAGATATGATCACATTATGCATTATATGATAGTTATAATGAATCACATTGTTATTAATAACTTTCTTCAATCTTGGTCTGTAGCAGAATTCTGTGAGTTTCTCTATAGTAAAACTCTGTGAAAATGATGTTTCTCTATTAATTTAGATTTAGGAAAAATTTATGTTAGAAATCTATGTGCTGCTAATGAGTACAGTAGTAAATAGAATTTAGTTTTTTTTCTATTAGTTAAACTCAGTAGAAAAAGTTGAAATATATTATCAATCTTTTAGGATTTTCCCTTTGATAGTATAGAAAAAGTTATGACGGTGCAGGTTATAACATTTCAGAGTGATAATTATAACATCTATATCAAATCTGAGATAATTATTTAGACAATTGTAGTAATAAATGTTTAGAAATAAAATTTGAAGTCTAATCTTTCTATTATTTGATCTTAAAGGTATTCTTCTTTCCCTCTGGCGACTTCCGATGAGAATCTATTGGGAGTTATATTTTAAAACTTAACAATTATTTGATTGAATATTGTTTTGGGATAGAAAATAAAGATTAGAGTTGTGGATTAGTTTAGATATTTATAGGTTAAGTTCTAGGTAATTAAGATGGTGGAAAACTAGAAACAAAGATAAGTTTTGAGCATTTTGTTGATGCAAAGTAATGTCAGAGTTAGGAATGTTGTTTAATTTCAGTTCATTTTCTTTTAAGTAAGGGTATTATGTTTGTTTAGTTATAAATGTTAGAGTAAGTTAGATCTCCTCCTAGTTTGTTTCCTGCTTGAGAATACTTGTGAGACTGTCTCAGGTTAAAATAAATTATTATGGTACCTTGTTATGAGTTATGATCCCATCTGACTAATCTAGGAAATTGATTAACATAGTTTGTGTTTTTCGTTAAGAGTTCAAGCATTGATATCTTAAACAAAATATATTATTGGTTAAGGCTAAATATTCACCTATTATGTCTTGTAAATCTCCTGTGAGTTTTTATGTGAATGATATGGGGTAGATTGACCATTATCTTCCTATTTTTACAATCATGGTTAGCTCTATTTCTTCTAATTATAAGCTTGTTATATCTTAGTCTGATATTGTGAAATTGTACAATAGACAAATGTTAATTTAGAGGTTTCCAGTTATGAAATTTGACTAGTTGTGGTTAAGGATGTTTGATGACCCTTCACATTTTGTATGACAAGCATATCTATTTTTTTAGTTGTCTATTGTCAATATTGAATGAAATCATTTGTGGATTGCGAGCTTAAGTATTCTAACTACGAAGTCTCTACGCTACGCATACATAGGTAGGGCTGTCATGAGCCCCCAAAACATTAGGTCGGCCCCTTAGGGCCTTAGTATTGCTATTTTGTGTACTAAATGATTTTCCAGAACTAACGTTTACATTTAGTGTGTAGATTCTAGTCTGATATCCGTATAGGATACTGGAGATATGAAAGTACCTCACATCTTGTGAAGGATTGATTATTTGCATTTACTGTAAATGTGTATAATTATATACGAACTCATTTGTATCTTAAATTTCCTATACATGAATATTATTAATTTTATGTTTAATTTGTATTTTATTAAGTTCAAATTAAGTGAATTTTCTCCTTTAGTCATATTTCTTTACTAAATTAATTTATTATTGCCATTTATGGAGTGTGCATTACATAGGTATCAAAGCACCAGGTTACAACACTTGGGAGCATTGGGGTAAAAGTATTGGTAAGGTAAACCCATTTCTGGGTCTCATCATGGTAAGCAGAGGTAAATTTTGATTGATTAATGATACGGAATGGACATATAGTAAATCAATTTTAACTTATATACAAATATGTTCATAGATGTATTCTTGAAAATTGTAAGTTTCTGTAATGTTAATTAATGATTTCCATCAAGCATGTATATTTATCACCTTGATCTGTGATGATATTGACAAACTTGTGTGTTTGGTGATGGTGTTGTGGCTGGATTGTATGGGAGTTGGATGGATGTTTGATTGGTTGTGATATGGGAGCTATGTTTTGGGATCTACGTGTGTTTTGGGAGATACGTGTGTTCTGGGAGCTATGTGTGTTTTGGGAGATACGTGTGTTCTGGGAGCTACGTGTGTTTTGGGAGCTACGATAAGGGAGTGTTTAGGATGAAAAATGAAGAGGATTTGTTTAGGGTTGGTTTTGATGGTTTGTATTAATCCTCCTTTCACCACTAAACATTCAAGGACATTCAGCTGAGTAGAAAGTCTACTATAGGATTCTTGTCACTTGGAACATAGGGGAAGATTGGAATTGTATGATTTTGTTGTTTAATTTAGCCCAATTACGCTCAAAACCCTAATTATATGAATTTGTGAGAAAATAGACAAATTACAGAAAATGATCACACACAGATATCAAATGACAATCAAATGCGTACAAAATTTTGAAGTTTAGAAAATGGAAAAGTCGGGGACTAATGAGCAGGTGCCCTAGTCCAATGCCACAGTTTTTGTCGAGATCTGGGAATCTTGTCTGCAACCTATTCCTATTGTTCCAAAGATTTTCTTGTTGTGGGATTTAGAGGACTAATGAGCGGGTGCCTGAGTCCAAGTCCCTATTTTCTTCTCTGATATGTAATTCTGACAGTCTACACTACTTTCTTGAAACTCCACTCCTTTTGCTCCCACAACCTGTAACTTGTAATCATAGAAAAATGGGTTGGGGGTTGTGTTTAGAGACTTGCTTCAGTCAAGCCCTAGATAGACATTCAAGTCTGCTGAACACTGTTGTCAGATAAAGAGTGCATATCCTTGCGGGATAGAGGCGAAATCCAAATGATAAATGATAGAAAACACAATTGATATCACCTTGTAGTGAAGATCTCATGGAAGGAAGATGCTCTTCATGCCATGAGGAGATGGATGCCAAACCTGCAAATACAAACATAATAACAACACAAAACTCTACTCTGCAACACAATGAATGCCTTGAATCACTTTCACAAAATCGCTTGAATCAAAATTTCCATCTAGTTTTCAAATAAACCGTAATCATGCTTATATATGCAACTACAAACATTCCCGCTAAGAATTTTGTAATTCAAACTTACCGTGTTGGCATAGGACCTAAATAATGGTCATAAACTAACACTTTGAAATTGGTCCTGACCTAAAATAGGGCAGGACTAGGGCGCGGGCGCCCAAGTCCTACCCCCTATTTCAGGCAGAATTTGTCATAATTGTACCCCCTAGGTCCCATTCACCATGAAACTTCAGGGTTTTCTCATCGGGATGTCAAACTAACATGCAAGATGTCCTAAATGCATCCTAAAGGACCTGGTAGCTAAACCTTAAGAGGAAAAAGCCCCCAAGGTTACTTTTTCTAACATAAAATTTAGCCCCCACTTTAATGTATGTATAAATACAAGGCCAATACATGCATTAAAGTACGGTCAACAAGCACAGCAAACATGCCAAGCACAGAGAAGATAGTAACAGGAACGCAAAACATAAAGAAGATAGTTACAGTCATGTAAAACACAGAGAAGACAACATTGAAGACATGCAAAACACAGAGAATATAGTGAATGTAGTGAACACAGTGATGATTTTCTTTTCTTTTTCTCATATATATGAAATGTAGATGCAAGTACAAGGAAAGTAAATACACCACCCATAATGCAGGAGGGACTCATCGCCACCAGTCTTTAAATTGTATATGGGGCAATAGACACGCAATTCAAATCAAGCACGCCATACATATCCCAAAGCATAGGAGGGACTCATCGTCACCGGTCTTTAAACTATGCTTGGGAACAAACATGTAATACACACACACTTGGAAGGCATGGAGAAAACACAACAGAAAAGCGATGGAGTGTTCCTATTTCTAGGTTCATCACCATCTCAAGCACATTAAAGGTACACACTGATGATTGGGCTTCACCACAAAAATCACTAAAGACATGCTTAAGGGTTGATTTAGTCATAGAACCTCTCCCTAACTCCGCAGAGGACTTTTAGAAACTGACAGGATGTGCACTCTCTGCGTGAAATACACCATCCCTACCTCCACAGAGGGCTTAAGATAAAAAGGATATATGTGATATCCCACCTCCGCAGAGGGCTTAAATGATTGCAATAAATTTCAAACAAATCTCAGAGTGTAGGAGGGACTCATCGCCACCAGTCTTTAAGACTACACCTGAGAACAAACACACTTTGCTAGCATCTAAAATAGACATCTTACCTTATATATGCCCCAACCTTAAGGTGGTTGATATCGTGTACCAATATCAAGCACGTTAAGGTAGGTAGAAAACACACAAGGGAACACGGCTCTCGCAAATCCCATGCCCCTCGGAGGTGACATGTACTTTGCGATCACCAAATGTTCCCACAAACACATCCCTACAAGAAAAGTGTTAGTGTCCATATAATCATGATAAACAACAATGCATAGAGAACTAAGGAAAGCAAGATTCAAGATAGACAAAGTGCACAGAGTAGCAGTATTGTTATGTTTTGTAAGTGTGATAGGACATCATCAAGTTCACATGAAGTGATTCTACTAGCCAAACATCAGATAATATGTATCAACAACATCATCATGTATGGATTAGATCCATTTTTTTATTACTCGCTAAAGGGACACTAGGTTTGCATCAGTATAAAATGTTTTTCGTCATCCACCCACTAGATAGAAACACTAGAGGAAGGGAAACAATAAATCAAGAGAGGAGAAACAAGTTCCTTAGGGACAAACATGTAGGAGGGTGCCTCCAAGTTACCAACTGCAATTCTATGTCCATAAGATACAACACACAATAGTGAAAATAGAGGAGAATCAATATAGAAGAATGATGATACAAATAGAAGGTCACAATAGAGGTGGTCTCCCAATATCCTGGACCTTACAAGAGAATCAAGGGTCATCCTAGGAGGCCTAAACAAGACATAATACATCATGGGGGAAACACATCATGAGAGATAAAGGGTTATAAATACTTACCTGTAGGGACAACCTAACTAAGGGTTGTCATCGAGCAAGTCATCATCATCTTCCCACTCTCGAATGTTAGAGGATAGTGGGACATAAGGTACCATAGCCCAACTCTTATTATTATCTTCAATTTATCCATTCTTAAGATCTTCTTGGTTTGATTCAATGTTAGGTGAGATGTTTTCTTTTTGAGTTACAATTAATTGGCCATAAGCTTTTTGTCTCCTCCTTTCTCTTGCTTGTCTATTTCTTTTCGTCTTACCACTTATCTCTTGTAATATAGTGTTTTGATCTTCCATAGGTTTTTGTGTTTTAGAGGAGGAAGCACAGGATCAAATCTCATTTGTCTAGGTGGAATTTTTTTCTGTCAATGACTACCTCCCGATCCTTGTAAGGATGGCAAGGGAGGAACCTCAACATAGGGTCCTTTTCCTTTAGGTCTAGGATTTTCTTCAAATGTAGGTTGTTCGTCTCTTGTTGTTTCTTGAATAGAAGGACCGACCACTTGATGTAATAGTTTTGTTTTGTAATTTCTATAGCTCAATAAGTTAAAGTCTATCCATGGCTCTGGTTCCACTTTGTATCTTTCCTAAAAGTAATCAAGTGTAAAGTTTTGTCTTGTAACCAAAGGTTTATACCTATTGCGAGGAATAGTAATCACTTGTCCATTCAAAGGAAATTTTACACAGTTATGAATTGTTGAAGGGACAACTTTTATAGCCTTTAACCATGGATGTTCTAGTTTTATGCGAAAGAGGTCAGAAACAGGGACAACATCAAACCATTGTTCTACATATTTCTCAAATACAGTGACCAATAAGGATATCTTCCCAGAAGTGTTTATAAAGGTTCCCTTATGTGTCTTAATCATCATGTCCGAGGGGTATAAAAGTATTGTATCAATCCATGTGAATAGAGGAACTCTTCCATTGTCACATTAGTCATGCAATTAGGATCAATAAGGGTTCCATCCATAGGATTTCTAATTATTTTCATAATGTTATAAAGAGGTCCTTCAGTGTCTTCAATTGTTCTATCATGAGATGTAAACACAATTTCAGGTTCGGGGACCTTTCTTTTCATGTAAGGCCTAGGAGGGAACCTATTGTTATTGTTATGATTAGAAGCCATGTTTATATGCTTTCAAATCAATGTAATATCAGATTTTAAAATCTTTCAAAATTTATGCAAGAGACAAGTACAAAACTATGTATGAAAATGACCTAAAATGCTTTATTTTTTCAACTTTTTCCAATGCAAATAAGTGAAAGAAAGGGTGCTGTAAGGAAAATGATGAAGTTAAGCAAGTAATATGTCTAATACCAGTCCAATAAATTGGTAATATCCTTCACAAAATGATTTTGATGCAAATCTAGAGTGATGACAAGTCAAAACCTAGTGAAAATATGCTAAAATATGCAATTTTTCACAAAAAATTTTCAATGCAAAGACCCAATAGAAAGGGTGTTGTAAATAATTTTAGGAGGTGAAGAAGATTATAATAGTAATATCAGTCACATAAATCCATAAAATCTGTCACAACACACTTGGAGTGCAAATCTAAGTCAAACCCTAGGGAAAATATAGTCAAAATATGCAGTTTTTCACTAAATTTTCAATGTAAGAGCCCAATAAAAAGGTGTTGTAAATAATTTTAGGAGGGGAAGAAGATACTAACCCTGATAATATCCAATTAGTACATAAAAATCCTTTACAATACACCTATGGTGCAAATCTAGAGAGATGATAAGGCCAAAATCTAGTGAAAAAGCAAGGTTTTCAAACCCTAGGTATGAAATTTTGCAAGAAAACCACTATGATGCAACACTATAGTTAGAAATCAGTCCTAATGAGTGTTTTAAAAGGGTAGTAAAATCTAAAACATTATTTTGACTACAAACCCTAGCTAATGCAAAACTAGGTTATATGGAAAAATACACAATTTCAAGCAATTTTTATCAATTTAAGCATGAAAATGTAATGTAAATGAATGGTGGATGATGAATTTTTGTATTTTAAATCATATCTAATGATAATAAAATAAATTTATTGAAATTAAATGCCAATTAATCTAAATTATTTGAAAATGCAAGCTAAAAATGCCAATTTTTTCAAATATTTTCAAAAATTTTAATTTTTTTTGTAATTTTTCAAATGCAATAAGATGAACAATGATATGAATGAATAAAATGAATGTAAATATGAAGCACAACACTCAAAAAGGTGTAAAAAATCTAAAAACATGGGTTCATGAAAATGTTTAGGATGAAAAATGAAGAGGATTTGCATACGGTTGATTTTGATGGTTTGTATTAATCCTCCTTTAACCACTAAACATTAAAGAACATTCATCAAAGTAGAAAGTCTACTACAGGCTTCTTGTCACTTGGAACATAGGGGAAGATTGGAATTGAATGATTTTTTTGTTCAATTTAGCCCAATTACGCTCAAAACCTTAATTATATGAATTCATGAACAAACATACAAATTACAGAAAATGGTCACACACAGAGATATCAAATGACAATCAAATGCATACCAAATTTTGAAGTTCATAAAATAGAAAAGTCAGGGACTAATGAGCAGGTGCCTTAGTCTAGTGCCACAGTTTTTGTCAAGATCTAGGAATCTTATTTGCAACCTTTTCCTGTTGTTCTGGAGATTTTCCTGTTGTGGGATCCAGAGGACTAATGAGTAGGTACCCAAGTCTAGGTCCCTATTTTCTTCTTTGATTTGTAATTCTAACAGTCTACACTACTTTCCTGCAACTCCACTTCTTTTCTCTTGCAGCTTGTAACCTGTAATCACGAAAAAATGGGTTAGGGGTTGTGGTGTTTAGAGGCTTGCCTCAGTCAAGCCCCAGAGAGACATTCAAGTCTTCTGAACACCGTTGTCAAATAAAGATTGTGTATCCATGTGGGATAGAGGCAAAATCCAAATGATAAATGATAGAAAACACAATTGATATCACTAAAAGAAATTTTGGGCAAGATAATAGTAGCATGCAAATATTGTAAACAAATAATACCGTGCTTCACTTATTCTCACACTCAATACATGGCTAATATATAGCGACTTAAATAGCCAAACAACCTCCTATTTAATAGGGAGGTGTTATAACAAATATCCCATTCACGGGTATAACACACTAACCACTAACTATATTGTTATTTAAACAATATATATGACTAACCATCCAAACCTATATTAGTGAGTTGTTTATTAACAACCTCACTATTACAATAGTAAATACCTTTCTACATAATTATCACCTACATGAACACTAATTTCCAACATCCCCCCTTAGTGTGAACATGGGGTGAAAGTACATCACAATATTGAATGACCACACACAGTAGCTCACCACAAAATATAAGATAAGAGTAGGGACATACACATCTACTCATGTCAAGCAATAGTAGAACTAGCCTCACTATGCTTAGTGTACTTTCATCCAAGGATAGGGACAAACACATCAACCCATGGATCCAAGGATAGGGACTAACACATCTATCCAACATCAGTCATGAATGGGGACACACACATTTGTTCACAACAATTATGATTGGGGACAAACACATCTAATCATAATCACCAACTCCTATGACTGGGGACAAACACTTCCAATCACTTACATCATCTTGTGAATGGGGACAAACACATCCATTCACATGCAACCAAGAAATATGATTGGGGACATACACATTCAACCACAACATAAAAGATTGAACATCAAGCCCTCATTGTCACGTATGCAGCCACCACTATAGATCATTGCCACTCTGATCACAAATGATATGAGACGGTTGCTGTTGCCACCTAGAAACCAATCTTGGCTTTAGTTTTTTTGGCACAAATAATTTTGTCGCTAATGCAATTTTGCAGCCTTGTCGCTAGTGACTGAAGAGAGGTTGCTGAGTATCCTCCAGCCTCCTATGCCTCCATCCTCTAGTTGATTTGATTTAGAAAACATATTCCTCCTCACCGTCTTTGTGTGGAGGGTCTTCAGTAGCCACCCCATGAAGGCATTCTTCATCATCATCTGCAGCTAATGCCTTGTCTGTATTTAGCTTTCCATCAAGGAGATCATTGGTTCACTGTATGCAATTCATAACAATGTGGCCCTTCTTTTTGCAATAGTAGCATAAAATTTTGTTTTTGAAGAAACGATTTTCTTTGGATGCAGAAGAACTAGATTTGGAAAAATGATTAGCCTTACTTTTTCCATACATTGCAGTTTCCTCTATAGTTGATTCAATTTTCTTAGTTCCTTCATCAATCAGAGTGGATATTATTTCTTCCAGTGTAGCATCTACTTTGTTTAGTGTGAAAACAATGTTTCCATAACTAGGAGGCATGCTATTTAATAAAATAGCCTTTGAACCATCATCAGCTACTTTAGCATCTATCCTAGTTAATTGATTCTAAAGAGAGTGAAACTTATTGATATGTTGAACAATGTTATCACCCTCCATCATTTTCAGCCCGAACAATTTCTACTTCAAACCCATCTTTGTACTTGATGCTTTTGATCCAAACAAAGGATTCAAATTCTCCCACAGTTCCTTTGAAGTCTTTGATAAATTAATGTGATGGAGGTATGCATCTAAAAGTGCGAGACCAATCAAAGATATTGCTCTTCAATCCTTCATAGTCCACTTTGCGCTTTCATCAGGATCAGTTGGCCTTGTTGTTGCTCCACTTACCACATCCCATAGATCCTTTTCAATAAGGATAAACTTCAACTTGATTTGCCATGTGTGGAACTATGAACCTTCAAATTTTTCAATTAATATACTATTTTTCTCTATTAGAAGAAACACTATTTAACCCCCCTTGATCAAAACAAAGTTAAAGGTGTCAGATTCCATTGATAATGCACCTTCAAATGATCAATATTTTTACAAATCTGACAAATAGACCCTATCCTAAATAAAATAATAATGACTTAATTTTGACATACTTTGATAATAACAAATAGTATTGACCTATTTAGATCATGAGACATTTTGAAAGACTAACAATAACAAAGACATAAAAGCTCAGCTTCAACCTCAAAAATATATAAATTTTACCAGGAACCCAAACACCCAAACCCATTGTGCCTTAGAATTTATGGAAGAATTTGGCCAGGGAAATGTTGAAGCCTCTGAATGGGAATTATGTTGAGGATGGACTAGCTAGAATTATCCTATACTCTGAAACAAATTAATGGTCCTCCTGTGGCTGCATGTCAAGGACACCTCGAATCTAGGATTCCTTGGAATTGTGGATTTCCCTTGAAGTCGTATGGTGGACTTGTTTGGCCCTAGGGGGAGTTGAAGTGTTGACACCCTACAAAGATAGTGTGCTGATAATTGAGGGTGTAGAATTCTTTCAGATTCACTTCAATATGTAGATGCTATTCTTCCAATGATGATGTTGCTATAAACTAGGCAGTCTCAATATGTAGTGTTGGAGACACCTAATTGCCTCTACAGGATATATGCCCAGCTTCTAATGTATGTCACTTTATGTGGAACTTGAATGTATTGAAACTAGTTGGTGTGACTGATGTGTGAAGTGTTCTCTGGACACCGTGTAAGATGATCTAGTTGCCCCTTCCTATGTCAAGATCTAACTGAACTGGATACTCCTTTCCTAGCGCAGTTTCCTAAATAGGCTCGATGGGATATGAAGTTTTCTATAGCCTCCCGTCTATAGCACTGATTCCTCCATGCTTGGTTATCTTTAGGGGCTTGTGTGAATGCTTTCAGTAGGATAGCGTCCTTCAATAATTTCTAAGCTCGGGATCCTTGTGCACACCAGGATTTTACAAGTTCAGCACAATCTATGTCTCTAGATGGGGTAGACACCAAGTTAAATACTTGGGTTTTCGTCCAAATACCTGGATATGCAGGTGCGGGGTTTTTACCCCAGCTCTAATACCATAAAAGAAATTTTGGGTAGGATAATAGAAGCATGCAAATATTTTAAACAAATAATATCATGCTTCACTTATTCTCACACTCAATACATGGCTAATATATAGATACTTACATAGCCAAACAACCTCCTATTTAATAGGGAGGTGTTATAAGAAATATCACATTCACAGGTATAACACACTAACCACTAACTATATTGTTATTTCAACAATATAAATGACTAACCATCCAAACCTATATTAGTGAGTTTTTTATTAACAACCTCACTATTACAATAGTAATTACCTTTCTACATAACTATTAACACCTACGTGAACACTAATTTCCAACAATCACCTTATAGTGAAGATCTCATGGAAGGAAGATGCTCTTCATGCCATGAGGAGATGGATGCCAAATCTACAAATACAAACACAATAACAACACAAAGCTCTGCTCTGCAACACAATGAATGCCTTGAATCACTTTCACAAAAGCTCTTGAATCAAAATTGCCATCTAGTTTACAGATGAACCCTAATCATGCTTGTATTTGCAACTACAAACATTCCCACTAAGAATTTCCTAATTCAAACTTACCGTGTTGGCATAGGACCTAAATAACAGTCATAAACTGACACATTGAAATTGGTTTTAACCTAAAATAGGGCAAGACTAGGGTGTGGGTGCCCAAGTCCTACCCTCTATTTTAGGTAGGATTTGTCATAAATGTAACCCCTAGGTTCCATTTGCCATGAAACTTCAAGGTTTTCTCATCGGGATGTCAAACTAACATGCAAGATGTCCAAAATGCATTCTAAAGGACTCGAGAGCTAAACCTTAAGAGGAAAAAGCCCCCAAGTTTACTTTTTCCAACATAACAGGAAGCTACAAGGACTTATGCCCTTTAGGGTACTCATGGTGGTTGTGTTGGTGTTGTGGATAATGAAGATTGGGAGTTGTGTATTACATGTGCTCTATGGGAGCTATTGTTGTGTTATATCATTTTGGGTACTCATGGTGTTGGTGTTGTGGATAATGATGATTAGGAGTTGTGTATTACATGTGCTCTATGGGAGCTATTGTTGTGTTATGCCCCTTTGGGGATATCCATGGTGTTGGTATTGGTGTTGTGGATAATGATGTTGGGAGTTATTATTTTATGGGAGTTATTGTTATGTTATAGGAGTTAGTATATGTGTGATGGGAGCTACTATTGTATGGGAGCTACTATTGTATGGTATATATTGTTGTGCTAAGGGAGCTGCATTTGTGAAAAAAGGGAGTATTCTAAACTTTGATTATTCATAATTATTGAATGTTCATAATTGCATAAGTTTCATGATCAACTCCTTTTGTGGTATATGTTGGAGCTCCATGTGGTTTGAGACCACCACATTCCCTTCCTCCCCTTAGGTGGCTCATTTGAAGTCACATGGTGATTTTGATGTTAAGTTTTCTGAGAATATTTGAAATTTTAAATTGGTTATTTTCTTTTCTTAATTGAGCCAGCCATTTTAAAATTTCTTGAGATATTTTTTTTGTCCTTTTGCCTCAAGGAATACTTTATTAGGGTTTTTGGTTTTAAATTGGACTCTTGTTTTCCGCTTTCTAATTTGTTTTTATATGAAGTTTTATTTATTAATTGACGAGAAATTTTATCCATTTTGAGGCTTTATCAGTGTTTATTGTTGCTGGCTTGAGTGAAGTAATGTGAATTGTGTAGATTGCCATACCCAAGAGAGGTCCCTGGCAGGTTGTATAGGGGAGTAGATGGCCTGGGGAATGTATATTGTGAAAATTGTGTAAGATCTATTCTATGACATTATGGTTCTATTTGGCACTAATTAACTCAATTCCATTGAAAGTATACATGATGTATAGAATTGATATCCCTAATGATAAAAGAATATTATCATTAAAACATTGATGATATAAATGTGCTTCTAGGATAAGTTATGATGATATATCAAATTTCTAATGGAAAGAATGGGATTTTTTTATTATTGTGAGTTTCTTGGAAACTTTTATGGGCTGAGCCTAACTTGGACAGCCAAGGTAAGAAAAATAAATTATATTTTTGTTTTATGATTTAAGTGAATGTAGCAACTGAATTTTGAAGAAATTTGTTTGTTATTGTTTGCATATTTAATTTGTCAAGAATGATGAATTCTTACATGATCATTGTTATGATGCCTAAAATTGGTGTTATGATGGAAAGAATTGCTAGGAATTGATGATATGTGAAATAATAATGTTTTGGGGAGTTGATTGAGCTCTTGGGAATTTTCAGGGAGAAAATTGTTTTATGGGAGTTAGGAGATTATTGTTTCTTGGAGTTGATGCTAAAGGGAGATTTTAAGAGGGAGTTATTATTTAATGGGAGTTTGATTCTTATGGGAGTTATTGATTTTATTGAGAAAGAAAGTGAGAAGAATTTATAAATTAGATTCTTGAAAATGGAATTGTTTTATGTTTAATTTGATGAACAACATGAAAATATTTCTCTCTAAATGCTCGAGGGAGGATTTGATTGATCGAATCTTGAGGTTGGGTGGTGAGCAAATATGAATTGTTACTAATTTTGTGGTTGTAGATCATGTCAGCTAATATGGTATGATATAATTTTGTGTAAGCAAATTTATAAACTAAATCTATTTCTTGTGATATGAAAATTAGTATTGAAGAGTGAAAGGATTCCTTTAGTAAATGAATCTGTAGAAAAATGGAACAGAGCAATGCTATTGTGCAATAAATATTCATCCCTCATGATGACTTCTAGGAGGAAGTCCATTTTTAGGGGAGAAGAATGTAAGGCATTTCTCAAATCTATTTGTTAATTATGATATTTTATTGGAAAATAATTAATTAGTTATATTTCTTCAAAAAAATTATTTAGATAATTTAATATTCTATATTTACATACTTTATAAAGATTCTTTTATTTTATATCAATTGCAAGAAATGAGATTAATATTTATTTGCAATTTAAATTTAGTAGAGCTAATTTTAGTTATGTAAGAGGATGAGAAAAATGGGTGTTGGTATATGAAGATGAAGAGTCATTTTCTTTTGTAACTCTCTTTTGGAAGATAAAAAGTCATGTTGTTTAGCTTTATAAGATCAAGAAAGGAAAAGAGGAAAAGGGGGGAGAAGGAATGACAACAGTGGAGAAGGAAATACTCTACAACTTGAGAGACAAACTATTCTCTGTGCATCGGTATGTTAAACGTTAGTTTATTATTGCAGTATTTGTAAGTGTGCATTTCTTCCTTCATTCATTCTCTAAAATTTTTATTATCTATCAATTTTGGATCCAATACTATAATATGTGAGGAAACTCTCAATAATTCTTTCAATCATAAGGAGACATCCTTACAAGCAAATTCTTATTTTCCAGTGTTATCATAGCATTGAGTTTAGAAACATGGAGTATAGTTACATTGATGCAGCACACAACATACACTCAATAGAATTGTCCCATTAAACATATGAGAGCCAAAGATTTGGAAGCTGGAACATAAAAAAACTTCTATTCATCAAATTTGCTACTACAATAAGAGAAAACTCTCTTATATCCAAGAAAAAAAAAATTACCTTTTTAGTAGATTTCGACAATTGTCAGATTTTGCCATTTTAGGTAATTTTACAATCATATCTTGAGAATCTAGTTTTTTCCCAAAAGCTTCCTAAAACTAAGGTAGGACGAAAGGCCAACTAATATTCTATATTTGAAACATGAGTTTCGAGTTATTACAAAAGAAACTTTTTAAAAATCTAGAAAAAAACACTAAATTCCCATTTTGAGGGCCAAGATGAAAGTTTCAAGCCCCAAAAAAGTACCAAGACGAAAGTCCTTGCATCATACATCCTTTTATAACAAAATCTAGTTTTAGACATTTCTCTCTCTTTGACAACCATGAATTTTCTGGTGAATATAAGATGCATGCAAATTGTTTGACGTAATGTCTATGCTACAATGTGTTCTAAGTGTTTGATATATCATTTATGGCTATGGTTTATCATTAAGATAGGTGTATTATTTCAAAGATAATTTTGGTTTTGTTCAAAAACCTAGGTTACCAGTGTAGGCTGAATGTAAATATTGGTGAGGTTGTGGAGGATTGGTTGGATTATTTACCGAATATTATTTTATTTGACAATAATTGTTCTACTTTCATGATATCAATACAATTTAGCATAGACTTTGCAATCACTTGCTGGCAGATCGATCATCAAAATACCCTACCAAAAATAATATAGGCATCTAAGAAAGAGTTCCTTTGTAATGTGCATGCATTTATTAGCTTTCATTGAAGTTTTCTTCCATGTTTTAAAACGACTGATAGGGTTGTGCACCCCGTTGTTGTTTAGGCATTGCGATTGTAGAGTTCCTTTTATAAAAAAATTGAAGGAGAATCAATTGTTCATTGTTTGCTAAGTAGATAGATACGCTAAAATAATATTAACTAATAAATTAGATCTTCTTGGTATGTTGGCCATTGAAAACTACAGTTTCCTAATACTATCTCCATCCCCTATTCTTAATATCAATTTTCCTTCAAGAACAGATTTTGATCTTTTATCTTATCTCCAACCGTAGAATCAAAAAAAGAAACAAAAGAGTAAAACATCCTGGCTAGAAAGTGTGAGATTCCATTTTGACATCTTGCTTGCAATCAAATTTGGACTATCACAGATGCAGGAGAATATTGATGCAGGGGCATCTTATCAAAATTCAAAAATTGCCATTGGCAATTGATTTTTGGTTTTTATGTGTGTGAAGTGACAGAAGCTGAGGAAGGAAGCTCCTGTCGCTAAGGCGACAGGAACAATAATAATTGTTTATTATATTCTAGAAGTTGGATAAGTGGTGAAGATGGTGATTATTCAGGAAATAGCTAGCATGAAGGTTCGTTGGCTATTTTGAGAAGGTGACAGCCATATTGATGGTGTCTTAAAAAGGAGATCCTATATTTAACTGGAAGGTGGTGAAAGGTAGAAAGGCAAAAAAATAAACAAAGCAACAGAAAGAAAAATCAATGCAATCCGCATACAAGAGAAGAAGGCTGATACAGATCATGTTGAATAAGTGGTGGCATCTAGAAATAGGTCATGAGCTGTTAAAGGGTAAAAGGGGTCGTAGCATATAGAGAGAGGCTAATATAAATGAAGTAGGCCGATCATAATGTAATAGAGTAATGGACGGTCGGATAGAGAAACTGTCGATGCTAAAATAAGGAAGATAAATGGTGGAGGTTGCACGTAATGGACAGTGGGGGTCGTAGTCACTAATGATAACATGGAGGCTACATAAAGATTCAAGGGGGGCACACAAAGAGATAGAGCAGGCCGTGAGGAAAAGAAAAGTCATTAGGCAATAAGGGGAAGCAGTGGCATAAGAAAAATGGATGCAGGCCGCATATGTATTGGAGATGGTCGATGAACTAGACAGAGAGGAAGCGGTACAAGATGAAGGCCACGCGTAGGAGGGAGAGAGGCCATCATTGAGAAAGAAGGGAAAGGTATTAGAAGATGGAGAGACAATAGATAGATTGAGACTAGACTGCACATATTGGGAGAGGCCGATATAAATAAAGACAGGACGATTATTGTTGAGGAGGAATGAAAGGAAGCAGGCAGGTCGATCCAGAAGAAAAGGATGATGTGGTGTTAGGCTGATGGAAAGAAGAGCCAGAGAGTAGCAAAAGGAGATCAAATGTGGCCAAGGGCCAAATAGTATAGACCTAAGAGGAGGTCAAGGCCAATGAGAGGCCAAAGAGATTAGGTGTAGATGAGATTTGAGTAGTTTGGTAATATTTTGTAATAGAGGCCAAGTTGATAAATGAAATAAAAGATCAATTTCTAATGCATTGAATTCCTATATTATGTGTGTGGACAACTCCTGTAGCTGGTTATAACTTAGTCTGAATTTATGTCATTCATGTCTTTAATGTGTAGCATGTCAGTTCCTGTCACAATTTTCACAGTAAGCTATAACAGTCCATTTGGACAAAGGAAAAAATTTGATGAGAATCATAGATTTGTGGATGACCATGCTATCAGATTGGTATCAGAGCTTAGAATGATCTGAGTATGAATATTGAATGTGTTATTGGTTGTGGTTTTGGGATTGACTGACAGGGTAGATTTGAAAGAGAAGAAAGCCCTAAGGAGGTGTCTGAAAGATGAAAGAAGATAGAAGGATGCAGAAGCAAATGGGTAAAGAGAGTCTCACAAAAAGAGACAAGAGAAAAGAAGGCAAAAGGATGACATATGTAGAGTTCAAGAGAGAATTGGCGGAGTTGAGAAGGGATTTGATGTTGGGAAAACAATGGTATCAAGAATAAGACCAAGGATATTATTGGGTATGGCCAATGAGTAAGAAAGTGAAATGGGCAGTAAAGGAGATTGTTGAGAAGAGAAAAAAAGGTAGAGTATAAAAGCCATAAGAAGAAAAGATAAGAAGATGAGAGGGTTCCCGAAAAGATGGGACAATAGAGAGTTGCCATTGGAGCAACATATATCGGAAGAGGTTAAGAGAGTTCTCATTGAAGAAAACATGAGAAAAGAAAAAGAGGAAAAGGTGCAACAGATGGCATTTGAGAAGAAGAGAAATGGAGAAGGAAGAATGTCCATGAGGAGGGCATTGATAGAGACACTATGGTCTCTCATTTTATTTGCTAATGTTATGTTTACAAATTTGTATGCAGGTACAAAGAAAGTGATGAAGAAGATCAAGGATGAGACTTGGAAGATAATTAAAGATGGGGCAAGAATAGCTCCTAAAGAAAGAATGGAAGATATGAATGAGAAAAGATTGATGGCAACAAAATGCCAAGAAGAGTTTGCAGCAGAGGTGCATTGCAGAGTGCCTAAAAAAGAAGAGGAGATTGATGCTGAAAATGTCCAGTTTGATGAATATGAAGAGGAAACCATAGAGTTTCATGATGCATGTGAAGATATTGTAGGAGTAGCACAAGACTCTTGTGAAGAAGAAAAGTTGAAAAGCCAAGAAGCTGAAGTTGAATGCGATTTGGGACAGCAGATCCTTGCACAAAAGAATGGAGGTAAAATTGTTATTTTCGATAATGTATGTAGAAATGAGAATATGGATAAGCAAGTTGATAATAAAAAGAAATTAGAGAATTTAAATGTGATTGAGGATCATGGACATGTAGTGCCATGTTGGAAAAAGAAAAAGATGGATAAAAGGAAACAATTGGGTTGTAAAGAGGTGAATGCCTTTGATTATGTTTATTCTAACAAGCAAGTGTAGAAGAAGAGAGGTGTGTAGATGTATAATTGGAAATATGATGTAAGGTGGAGTTGGCCAACAAAGAGGCCTAGAGAAAATGATTGGAGGATGAAGATAGAACAAGTGAAGAGAAGCTTGAGAGCAGAATGAAGGCAAAGAAAAGGGAACAGCAATAGAAGATTTATGGAAGCAACTAGCAGCTATTGAACAAGAATGGGATGAGAAGATTAGAGGTTTGAGCACAAGTAGGGCAGCAAAGAAGATTGAAGACCATGATGCAGAAGTGGTTACAGAGATAAAGAATGAAGATGTTGTAGATTTGGAAAGTAAGGTGGTAGAGGATGAAGCTAAGAATGATATGGTGTTGTAACAATTGACCATGAAGGAAGAATGGCTTGAAGACATGACAGATGAACAAATTGTGAATGGTATGGGAATTGTGAGTATTGATAATGGAATAGGTGTTGTTATAATTTTTCTATTTGAGTATGATTTGTTTAATGAAAGAAGAATTGGAGTATGGAGGTGAATTGCAAGTGATGCAAGTAGCCAAGTGATAGAAGCCCACAACATTGCACAAAAATGTTGGAAGATGGAAGCATGTGAGATAGAGAAGTTATGGAAAAGGCGAAAGAAAAGGTTTGATGAATTTTGCAGAGGAACACATGTGCCAGAGCACATGATTTTTGTCCCCTAGGGAATTTGATGCAGGAGCATCTTATCAAAATTCAAAAATTGTCATTGGCAATTGATTTTTGGTTTTTATGTGTGTGAAGTGACAGAAGCTGAGGAAGGAAGCTCTTGTCGCCAAGGTGATAGGAAAAATAATAAATGTTTATTATATTCTAGAAGTTGGATAAGTGGTGAAGATGGTGATTATTCAGGAAATAGGTAGCATGAAGGTTCGTTGGCTATTTTGAGAAGGTGACAACCATATTGATGGTGTCTTAAAAAGGAGATCCTATATTTAACTGGAAGGTGGTGAAAGGTAGAAAGGCAAAAAAATAAACAAAACGACAGAAAGAAAAATCAATGCAGTCTGCATGCAGGAGAAGAAGGCCGATATAGATCAGGCTAAATAAGTGGTGGCAGATAGAAATAGGCCGAGAGACGTTAAAGGGTAAAAGATGCCGTAACATATAGAGAGAGGCCGATATAAATTAAGGAGGCCCATCATGATGTAGTAGAGTAATGGGCGGTCATATAGAGAAACTGTCGATGCTAAAATAAGGAAGATAAATGGTGGAGGCTGCATGTAATGGATAGCGGGGGTCGCAGTCAATATTGATAACATAGAGGCCACATAAAGATTCAGGGTGGCTGCGCAAAGAGATAGAGCGGGCCGTGAGGAAAAGAAAGGTTGTTAGGCAATAAGGGGAGGCAGCGACATAAGAAAGCTGGATGCAGGCCCTATATGTATTGGAGATGGTCAATGAACCAGATGGAGAGGAAGCGGTAGAAGATGAAGGCCGCACGTAGGACGAAGAGAGGCCATCATTGAGAAAGAAGGGATAGGTATTAGAAGATGGAGAGATGGCAAATAGATTGAGACAAGGCCGCACGTATTGGGAGAGGCCGATATAAATAAAGATAGGCTGATTATTGCTGAGGAGGAATGAAAGGAAGCAGGCAGGTCGATCCAGAAGAAAAGGCTGATGTGGTGTTAGGCTGATGGAAAGAATAGCTAAAGAGTAGCAAAAGGAGATTGAATGTGACCAAGGGCCAAATAGTATAGACCTGAGAGGAGGTCAAGGCCGATGAGAGGCCAAAGAGATTAGGTGTAGATGAGATTTGAATAGTTTTGGTAATATTTTGTAATAGAGGCCAAGTTGATAAATGAAATAAAAGATCAATTTCTAATGCATTGAATTCCTATATTATGTGTGTGGACAACTCCTGTAGCTGGTTATAACTTAGTCTGAATTTATGTCATTCATGTCTTTAATGTGTAGCATGTCAGTTCCTGTCACAATTTTCACAGTAAGCTGTAACAGTCCATTTGGACAAAGGAAGAAATTTGATGAGAATCATAGATTTGTGGATGACTGTGCTATCAAATCTACACTGACAATAGCATATTTTCCTGATGATTTCTTTTAATCTTATTTGGATTCATCTATTTAAGACCTTTCTGAATGTTTAAATAAATGTATGATTCTATCATTGTTGTGGTGGGTGGTTTATGTTCACTTGTTTATCTAAGTATATGGTTGACTGTTAGATAAGAAGATTGAAGTAGAATGCAATTGAAGTATCGACTGTAGAAGTCTAGACTAGAGAATATATGGGACATCTTTCTTTAATTTGACTTTTGAAATTATGTATATATGGGACATCTTTCTTTAACATCGAAGCATTAAAATTTAAGTTGTTAAAACAATATTGATGTGCAAGTGGCCTTTTAAAATTCAGTCTATGCGGAATATTGATGACAAGATTCTATTGTATATGATGTTGTTTTGAATAATGTAAACTGTAAAGCATGCAATGCAATAAAGGTTGTGTTCTTATTAGCTGGATAGTTTGAATACTCTTGGTAAGCTCAATGCTAAAGAACTATGATTGACTGATATGTTTTCATAGTATTTCTAGGACTAGTAATTTCGGTTGAAACAGACGTAAATTTTTAGTTCATGTGCCTTGATTATGCTTCCACATTTTGCATGCATGTCTATCCCCTTTTTGTTTTCCTATGTTAGAATACCATAGCAAGATTTTCCATGTTTATGGAGTTTTATGATATTAGCTTCTAGATATGTCATTATTTTTATTATCCTGATTTTTTTATATGAAATCTTGGCATTCACAGTTTCTTGATCGGTTTATAGAATCTTTCTATTTATGCTAGTTGTTGCACTACTCATTCTCTAGTGCTTTAATAATTAGCATTCTTTGTGTTAACCATCTATCTCTTCTTCTGACGTGTCGACAAGGATATCCCTTTTAACTTAGAGATAACCATGTGTTATCATTATCGAATAGTATTGTTTTATAGCTTATTGTAATAAACTTTAGTGTCAAGAGTTTAGATAATGGTAAAGGTTAATATAGTCACCATGCAAATATATAATGAAGATTCTGTTTTTAATTTAGACAAGAAGTGTCGTTATATTTATTTTCATCTTACTTCTAACGGGAGCTATTTTATGACGCAATAGAATATCATATTGGTTACATTCTCTTAGATATGATCACATTATGCATTAAACGATAGTTATAATGAATTGCATTATTATTAATAACTTTATTCAATCTCAGTCTGTAGCAGAATTTTGTGAGTTTCTCTATAGTAAAACTCTGTGAAAATGATGTTTCTCTATTAATTTAGATTTAGGAAAAACTTATGTTAAAAATCTCTGCGCCACTAATGAGTACAGTAGTAAATAGAATTTAGTTTGTTTTATATTAGTTAAACTCAATAGAAAAAGTTGAAATATATTATCTATCTTTTAGGATTTTCCCTTTGATAATATAGAAAAAGCTATGATGGTGCAGGTTATAACATTTCAGAGTGATAATTATAACATCTGTCTCAAATCTAAGATAATTAATTAGACAGTTGTAGTAATTAATGTTTAGAAATGAAATTCAAAGTCTAATCTTTCTATTATTTGATCTTAAAGGTATTCTTCTTTCCCTCTGGTGACTTCTGATGAGAATCTATTAGGAGTTATATTTTACAACTTAATAATTATTTGATTGAATATTGTTTTTGGATAGAAAATAAAGATTAGAGTTGTGGATTAGTTTAGATATTTATAGGTTAAGTTCTAGGTAATTAAGATGGTGGAAAACTAGAAAAAAAGATAAGTTTTGAGCATTTTGTTGATGCAAAATAATGATAGAGTTAGGAATGTTGTTTAACTTTAGTTCATTTTCTTTTAAGTAAGGGTATTATGTTTGTTTAGTTATAAATGTTAGAGTAAGTTAGATCTCCTCCTAGTTTTTTTCTTACTTGAGAATACTTGTGAGATTGTCTCAAGGTAAAATAAATTATTATGATACCTTGTTATGAGTTATGTGTTGAAATACACAGGACAACTGAAAGGGGGGTTAATTAGTTGTCACAAAAACTTAACTTCATATGAACATCAAACCATCAACTACTTAATTATTGATAATCAGATTTAACCATGAAAGTATGAAACCATAGACTTAATCACAATCACACATTCAACACAGTAGACACTAGATTTTTACATGGAAAACCTTAAAAGAGAAAAACCACAGTGAGTGTTAGCCCACAAAAATATATATGTTATATCAATACCAGAAAACAAAGGCTCACTGCCTACGAGGCTCACTGCCCAAACGCTCACTGCAAAGATTGGCTCACTGCCAAGGGGTGGCTCACTACCAAGGGTTTTTGAACTGAGATAATAGTATCTACTCCATGCTAGGATTCAATTCCATTTAAGTGCAATATACTTCCTCTACTTTGCTCTGCCTTTACACTTGACACTTATCTTCGCATTTTTGCCCAAGGATATATTTTTCATGATTTCATTACATGCCTTTACACAATTCATCAACCTTGGAATGTACATCAAGGTTGGCATTACATTCATCAACCGTTGGAACAATCTCCAAGGTCGGCATTACAAACATACATAAAATAGGTCTGGTCCTAATACAAAAATTTGTTGAGGAAATGATGTAAAGATGTATGCGGATCATGTCGTGCATTAGATGGGACTCAAATGCAATCCTTCATGCCATGACAGGCTTTTACAATCTTCAATGCATCTCCGCAATTAGTGAAAATAACCAAGTCGGCCAAGACTGGTGTTCACACTAAGTGTTTTAGGAACAGTCTTCAACCACAATCCAAATTTCTCTCTGCAGACCAATCTGAAGGTAGGAACACGATCAAGAGACATCCACAAGCATGATTTAATCACCAAGAATATCCACACAACACTTAGCCACTTTATCCATGAGATTCTTCAATCTAGAGCACATAAGCTTAACTATCATCAACTGTCATAAAGCAAAAATAGCTTGCGGACCACCAAACCATGAACCATTAGAGTTGAAGGCACTTATCATCATTACAAACTTAATTCCAAAACCATAGATTGTAAAAGATTAATGTGGAGAAATAAGCAGAATACGTTCCCTCTATCACAACTAAATACACAGAAACTTTAGGTTTTACTCTGGTAAACACAACTCACCTAAATCATGATGTGGAGAAATCAAACTCAAAACATAACTGTTACTAAATTTTGTTCACACTAAATTTAGTTAGACCTAAGTGCAGTTGTTCAGAAGATAAAAGAAAATTTTGAAGTTATTGCATTCAATGAACAGTTGATGTCTTGACAAAGTAGAGATGGAATTCAGTTGACAAGATAACCCATTAGCCCAATCAGAACTGATGAATCATCACAACAAGAGAATCAGGTTGTCAACATATCAATCATTCAAGAAATACAGTTGATCTAACATAATGTCATCTTTTAGGAGTTATAAGATAGATTGATTATTCAGATAATCAAATTTGAAAGAAACAAAGAAAGATATTTGTGTCATGTTTTGAACATACATTCAATATCTGTTACTTTATCCTATGCATTGATTAAAAAGAAATATACATAAACCAAGTGCATAAGATAAATCAACTGATTATGTTTTAAAAGAAGTGTTCAAATCTGTCCCACACAAGCCATGGGAGTAACTAAACTAAGCAATGCAGACATTTGCAAGCTATACATTTGATGATAAAAGAAATAATAAGAACATATGATAAAGGTAAACATCCATCATTGCCTGAGCAAGAAGGTTGTTTTGATGATGTTGATCTTCAGTCTTCATCTTCAACTCCTATCATCAGTTGAACCTGCAAAAAATTGGGGAAAGTCCTGTTAGAGCTCTGGGTGTTTAAAGTTATAATATGACTATCAAGCAGACATATCAACTTGTCACATCATGCATTTCATATGAAAGATCAAATCAAATATGTGCTACAAATCAAAATATCATAAAGAAGATCAATCAATATCATCAGGTATATTTTTTTTATGCTAACTTGTTTGTTCACTGTGCAGGTATAGGAAAAATAACATTGCTGATTTGAAGACAAATAAACATGTGGAGAAAATGTGGCTCCCACAAGGGTTGAGCCCAGCATGTTTACTTTTTTATTCATTTGAAATGGAATATAAGAAAAAGATAGGATGCATCATTCAAAGTACATCATGCATCATTTAATCAACTTACAGAGAAAGTATGTCATCATGACATTTATTACAGTTGATTGAAACAAATTAGATAAGTTTAGAATGCCTGAGTCAAGTTGACAAAATGCAGAAAATAGAAATGTAGTCATGAAAGGTATTCCTCTTGTTCATATCATTATCAGAATACTTTATTGCTGTCATATTTCATGTCACATTTCATAAAATCATATTAAGTATCAGTTTGTAAAGACATTATCAAACAAATCCCTATCTATAGATGTTCATAATGGAACATAACTCTCAAATGCATTGTTGATTCAAGAGCCATAAAAGATTGAGAGTTATATATATAATGAAAATGTGCAGATTAGAAAGAATAAATCATGCATTAAATGTTCAGGGATTAAAAAGATAATATTAGATAAACCAAGTATAGATATCAAGTACAGGTATGATCAGTTGATCACATCAAATAAAGACACACATGCCTATCAAGTCTCATATTCATATCAGATAGAAGGAATAGGCTACAGAAGCCATCTCAAAGTACAAACAGGTGTTCATACAGATCAAATACAACTAAAAGAAATGATAAATATCACACCTCTGAAAGTACAGGATCATACAGGTTCATCATGAATAGCATCTAACAGACATAATTGACAGAGGTACATTGAATGCTACAGTCTCATACATGTACAGGTATCATTATCTTTGACAGAATGGTAAGTGTATCTACAGGTATTTGATACACAAGAGAAATCAAAACATACTATTGTAATACCTCTGACTGGTGACAGTCAAGTATTTCATATTCATACTTCATAATTGCTAACTGATAGAATGATGGAAGTAAAATAGTAAAATATCAAATATATGCCATATATATGCTACAGTGATACTATTGACAGAGATACAAGTTATGCCTTTATCATTATACAGTTGATACAATTATGACATGCATATGTCATAATGAAGGACAAAAAGAGATCAAAGACATGATATGCATGCTACAGCAGAAGGATCAAAATGCCAAACTAAATGTGAAAGAGCAGCATAATGAAGAGTATCTGACAGTTGACCAGTCAATACAAAGTGAAGTGTCAAGATAAGAATTCATGTTCAAGAGAAAAGATTCATGCATATAGGACTGTCATTTATCTCTTTACAGAAAAGGAATGCATATTGTTGATTCAGAGTTACAGAAATAGCATTGTCATCAGTCAAGGATGTTCAGAGACAGTCAAAGGAGCTACAAAATTAAAAGATTAAAGTCTCAAAGATGATAGAAAATATTTCTACATTATAAGAGTTAAAACCCTAATTCTAAATACCTGAAAAGGGTCTTGTTTCATGCACATAAATGAAGGAGTGATGCTCAGAAAGAAAGATAAATATCATGCCTGGTATAATAGAGTTTATACAGAATGAAACCTTTGAAGATGGAGCAGATTTTGAAACCCTGACTTATTTTCTTGCATACAGTGAAAGGAATCAACACAATGTATTTATTCTGTCATAGCAATGAAGAAAGGATCAGGGTTTGTGCCTGAATAAAGATACCCAAATGAAAAAATGAAAACCCTCTTTCTCTATCAAAACCCTTGTCTCCATTTTTATGCATACAGTAAAAGGGGGGTTACAGAATTATTTTTATAACATGGTCGTGACAGAGAATTTTATTTTCTAAGATACCCATATGAAATTTTCAAATGAAACCCTAACATATATTTTGATATTACAAGAAAAGAATGGAGATACAGTCATTTCTATCATGGTCATGCCTGAAAATGGCAAGTATTATGCATTTTGAATTAAAAACCCTTGCTACAGGTATGAAACCCTTCATTATCTTTTTACAGAGTAGTCGAAGAAGGAGAAAAACATGTATTTCTAGTATGGCCATCTGCATATAATGCATTTATTTGCATTTCTAAAGAAACCCTCATGACAAAACTGGAAACCCTTCAAAATTTCATGTCAGATAACCAGAAAATGTGCTATAGAGTAATAATGGCCATGGCCATAACAAAAGGAGAAGAAGAGTGAATACCCAGATGAGAAAGGTTCAAAACCCTTATCACTTCTTTGTATTTACAAAAATAGTCGAACATCTACAACAGATGAAGAAGAGTTACCTTCAAAGATGCAGAGAAGAAAGCATGTAATGGCCACGGTCTCCTGAAGGAGTTTTTCTTTTCTTTTACCATTTTTCTCACATTTTGCAGGAGATTTCACACACAGAGAGCAAAAATATGTCAAAGAAATGATATAGAAGGAGAAGGTGCAAGTATGGTCATGGCCATTATCATAAGAAGTCAAAGAAATGAAAGGAGATACCAGTGAAAAGTCAAAATATGATACTCATTGTTTCTTACCATGTCTCATACTCATAAAGTGCAAAAACAAACATGAAGTTTGACATAGAGGCCAAGAGGAAGCCATGGAAATATCAAACCCTAGCTAATTAAAAAGAGTTGCAGAGCGGCCGACAGGGAAGGAGGAACAAAGTGAAATGACAAAATGACTAGGGTTTCTAACCCTTTTTGTCAAAAGTTATTTTCTTCATTGTATATTTTTTACCTTGTAAAAACTTAAATCATTGCCATATCCAAATGTCGATCGGGGTCAAAAACATCGATGATGCATTTCCTAGCAATAATCATAAGGAGTGGCCGACATAGAGGGTATATTTTGCATTTTGTGAGAAGTCGATGGTGGTTGACAGTCAAAGGTAAGTGTTATACTTTGAAAAATTCAAATAATACTTATTACCTTAAGGTCGACTACAATATAGTCGAAGAACACCACATTCCCTCATGATACCTTGCATGGTCAAAGGATCTCTTGTAGTATTTTATGAAGTGACCGAGTATGATCAAATTTGCATTCTTTATTTCTTGCAAAATCATCATTCGAGGTAAAAGTCAAAGATATGCATGAAAATAGTTTGAGTTTACAAGGTGGCAGACAAAGTGGTAAAGATAATATATTTTGTATGAAGGAGATATGAAGAGGATAAAGTATATTTGGCATAATGATGCATATGGTAGAATAACAAGGAGACATAGGGTTTTATCTTGCATGGTAGATATATATATGGTAGTGAGGATTTTTTTTTTACATGTGTAATTAGGAGAGATAAGGACTTTATTCTTTTCATACATGATTTTACAAACAAATAAAATATAAATAAATAGTAAAGTAATATTCTTAAAATTACTTTATTATTTTTCACAAATTGTAAAATCAAATGTAGTACAAGTTGTAACCAATAATAGAGTAATTATTTTAATTACTTTATTATTTACTCACAATCAATTCTGCAAATGCAAAATCATGCAAATTGATGAGTTGAGTTAACTAGGCCATCTAGGGGATTTTGCATGATTTAAGGAGCAATTTTAGGGTTCTTGGTCAACTTTTTGGTCAAGCACATGGAGAGGTCCAAATTGGAGCTATTTTTGCTCGATTTGTGGCAGTTTGAGACCTTATTTTTAGGGACTTTTGATTTTGCTCGTGGATCACCTTGTAGGACTTATTTTTAGAGGCAGGTAGCTACAATTCATTTTTGTATGCCTCTTAGTGAGAGCAAGCTATATATTGTAAAGCAAAACTTGATTTTGCTAGTTCTTGCCTTTTTGCTCTTTTACACTTTGAGAGAGAAGAAGGTTTTGTAACTCAGTTTTGACAGTTTTATAGAGAAATCACAGTAGGTTATAGGTTCAATTTCTTTGTTTTCATGCAAATTTTCCTTTGTTCTTTGGAACCAAGTATTTACCTTCCCATTTAATGCAAATTGTATGAAGTGATTTGATGAAATTTTACTATGTTTAATTATCAAAACCTTTAAAATTATTGTCTCACTATTACTTGAAGCATTAAGCATAGTGCTATTATAGGTCTTAGGTTGTGATAATAAAAATAATCCTTTTTGTGTTGTGAGAAATCCTTTTCCTTCATAAGAAGTCTATTTTCAAGCCTTCCTTAGAAATATTTTTGTGATATTTACACCAAGATTGGATTGTGTGAGTCAAGTTTCTGAGTTCTATTGTGAACTAGATTGCATATTTTCCATCCATATTAGGTGCATCACCAAATTTTATAGTTTTATTTCCTTATAGTTTCCTTCTTCCCCTTTTCCAAAACAAAAAATCATACATTCCAATAGAATATTTTAAGGGAACCAGCCCACAATCTGGAGGTTCAAACTCACTATAGGTCACCCACAGCCTGAGTTTGTCCCCATGTTTCAAAGGATTGCAATAATAACATCTTCAAACATGACTCTAAATAACTTTTAAACCATAGGAAAAGATATTCAATCTTCAAGACATGTGGAGAAAACTTCTAGATTGTTCTTCTGAATACAATACATCGTTTCCACCGGAGGAGCTAATTTTCTCAATATCCTCAACATCAAGATCACTTACATAAGTAAATACAAATCATCTCACTCATTACAAGAAAGCAACGAAATAAGAGCACAGTTGACACCCATAACAACACAGATATGTTGACATCAATGACAACACCGATTAGGCACATACTTGCAACAATCTCCCCCTTTGTCATTGATGGAAACATATGATGTGAAAAATAGTAAAGACTAGACAAGATTCTCACCCTTTCTCTTTACACATCACCCTTTCTTTTCTAAGTTTTTTACATGATTTCTCTCCCCCTTTGACATCAATGGCAAAGGGCACATACTTGCATTCTACTGCTCTAATTCATCTTAACTTTCATTGCTATCAACACTTTCTATATCAGGAACACATACCAGTAACATCTAGCTACTCCCGCTGAGAGGTAGCTCTCAAAACATTAATCCAGATCAAAGAGTGAGACTTTGAGCACCTCTAAATTGATGCATTCTCATGCATCTTAGTTTAGAGAATGAGGGGTAATAACCCCTAACTTTTCCCTGAGATAATCAAAATTATCCTTAGCTAGAGGCTTAGTAAAAATATCTACAATCTGATCCTTGGTGGTCACATATTCCAAATTTACTTCATTTTCTATCACCTTTTCTCTTAGAAAGTGATACCTTATAGATATATGCTTTGTTCTTAGTGCATCACTAGATTTTTTAAAATATTTATATTACTTGTATTGTCACAGAAGATTGCAACTAGATCTTCATACACAACTTTTATGTCCCTCAAAGTCTGCTTCATCCATAACACTTGAGTACAAAAACATGTTGCTGCAATATATTCTACTTCTGCAGTTGACAAAGAGATTGAATCTTGTTTCTTGCTTAGCCATGAAACCAATCTGTTACCCAAAAAGAAAGCATCTCCACTTGTACTTTTTCTATCATCAACATCTCCATCCTAATCAACATCTGTTTAAGCACTAAGAGTGAAATCATTATTCTTTGGATACCATAAGCCATGATCCAGTGTGCCTTTTAAATACCTCAAGATTATCTTTACTTCCATCACATGTGATTCTCTTGGATCTGCTTGAAATCTTACAATAAGAAAAATTGCATGCATAATATCAGGTCTGTTTTGATCTAGATAAAGCAATCCTCCAATCATGGATCTGTACTTTTTCTGATTAGTCTTGGGTGATTCATCAGTTTTTCTCAACTTGCATCTAGTCACCATGGGAGTACATACCAATTTAGAGTCTACTATCCCAAACTTCTTCAACAATTCTTTCACATACTTAGACTGAGATATGAAGATTCCTTTATCTAATTGATTGATTTGCAAACCTAGAAACAAATTCATCTCACCAAACATAGACATCTCAAACTCTTTCTACATTTCACCAGCAAATTTTATACACATACCTTCATTGCCTCCAAAGATGATATCATCAACAAAGACTTCAACAATCAAAATTTGATCACCATTAATCTTGAAATAGAGATTGTTGTCAGTGGTACCTTTGTTGAACCCTAACTTTAGTAAGTTCTTATCCAACCTTGCATACCAGCCTTGCTTTGTTCCTAACTACTTCTCCATTATCATTTAGCTTATTCCTGAAAACCCATTTGATTCCAATCATATTCTTATCAACAGGTTTAGGAACCAAATCCCAATTTGATTCTTTTCAATATGCATTAGTTCTTCTCTCATTGCCTTGATCCAAAACTTCTCTTTACATGTTTCAGCAACTGTCAGCCTTTGGAAACAAAGATGTACGTGTTCATCTGCAATTCTACACCTTTGCTCTTTTTAGTGTGATGCTTCTGCACAAACCCTAGGATCCACAAGAATTATTTCCAGAGCTTCTTCAATCTATACTTTCTTCATCTTTTTCTTGAAGACTCATTTGATTCATGTACATTTGCCTCTTAGTTCACCAAATACCTCCAGTCATCATGAAAACTGCTTTGTACTAAAAACAACTATGTTCTGTGAACCTGAACTTCTGTTACTCATTACTTTCAAGCCAATTATCAAAATTAGACAAATTTCTAGATGTATATGTAGCCAATAGCCATATATCAGAACCACAGAGAAATATCATCAATAGCAGACCAATGCAGATAAAATTACCGAAGCACTGTAACTTGATTTTACCAAATAGAAACTTGGGCAAAAATTCATAACCTGTCTTCTTTTCATGATCAGACTTCTTAAACTGCACAAATCTTCTTTTATCCTTTACAAAAATAGTTTGTTGTCCTAACTTAAACCTTTGTTTCCAATCCTTGACTTTGTTTGTTCATGCTGAGGTATCAACACCAATCCTTTGGCAAGAGAGAAAAGATTTTCATTAAAGCTCCTCCTAAGCCAAAGCACCCAATTCACTTCCCGGAGGAAGTATCAGCACCAGAGTCTAATGTGGACCCATCTTTTACTTCATTTACTTCCTTCTTGACCCAAACCTTGTTCAACTTTTGTTGGATCAACCTTTTCAACTAGTTTCTTCAATTCTTCCTGAGTGTCCTTCTTCATGCTTTTACTTCTACAAAATATTGCAATATGTCCAGCCCTGTTGCAATTGAAACACACAATATTTTTCTGACCATTGTTCCTTCCACTCATCCTTGACTTGCATAGGTTAGCCTTATGCCCAAATTTATTGGATGTATAATAGTAGCCACTAAAGGATTTAACTGTCTTATTCTTGCCATAGCCATTTCTCACTTGACTTCTGCACTCATTAGCCCTATTTCCCATTTATAGCATGCATAACACCTAATAGAATTCTGACTCACTTTACTTCTACATATAGTAGCTCTATGGCCAATCTTATTGTATGTGAAACAGTTACCTTTGAAAGATTGATCATTCCTTCCATAGCCATTTCTTATATGACTCCTGCATTCATTAGCCTTGTGACCTACTTTATTACAAGTGAAACACTGACCAGGGAATGATGGAACATTTTGATTCACTTTTCTCCTACATTGAGTAGCCTTATGACCAAACTTATTGCATGAATTACAATAACCATTGAAAGATGGGTACCTTTGAGCATTTGGTTGTCTGACCGGTGGTCTTCTAGGTCTATTATTTTGATTATGGATCTGCTTGCCTCTATCCTTGTTGATCTCAGCATTCTTTTCTTGTCCTATTTTTGAACTTTCACCTTTCTCAAATCCCAAGCCTTCTTTGTCATCAAGTCTCTTTTGACTAGCGATCATCTCACCAAGTTTTATAAAACTGATCTTAAACGTTTCTTCAAATTTTTTTGCTTTCTCCAAATCTGACTTCAGGATCTAAATTTCCTTTTCAAGCTTTGCACATTCTTCTGATTTGTCTTCCACCAACAGATTTAGGTCTTCTACTTTTTCTCTTTCTACAACTTCTACTTTCAAATCATTCAAGGTTTCATTTGCTGATATCAGTTATTCAATAGCCTCCTTATATTTTTCTTTGAATTTCTTGACTTGCTCTCTTAATTTTCTGATACATTCATCCGCTTCTTTGTCATTCTCCTTTAGATCTCTGATTTCTTCTTCGGTTCTTTCTAGGTCTTCAAAAGCAACCTTCTAGTGTACCATCCCAAATCTACCTCAAGTTGTTAGGCTCTTTGCCAACGAACCTTGCTCCGATACCAATTGTTGAAATACATAGGACAACTGAGAGGGGGGGTGAATCAGTTGTCACAAAAACTTAACTTCATATAAACATCAAACCATCAACTACTTAATTACTAATAATCAAATTTAACCATGAAAGTATGAAACCATAAAATTAATCACAATCACACATTCAACACAGTAGACACCAGATTTTTACATGGAAAACCCTGAAAGGGAAAAACCACGGTGGATGTTAGTCCACAAAAATATATATGTTATATCAATACCAGAAAATAGAGGCTCACTGCCTACGAGGCTCACTGCCCAAATGCTCACTATAAAGATTGGCTCACTGCCAAGGGGTGGCTCACTACCAAGGGTTTTTGAATTGAGACAATAGCATATACTCCATGCTAGGATTCAGTTCCATTTAAGCGCAATATACTTCCTCTACTCTGCTCTGCCTTTAGACTTCATACTTATCTTTGCATTTTTGCCCAAGGATATATTTTTCATGATTTCATTACATGCCTTTATACAATTCATCAACCTTGGAATGTATATCAAGGTTGGCATTACATTCATCAACCGTTGGAACAATCTCCAAGGTCGGCATTACAAACATACATAAAATAGGTCTGGTCCTAATACAAAAATTTTCTAAGGAAACGATGTAAATATGTATGAGGATCACATCGTGCCTTAGCTAAGACTCAAATGCAAGCCTTCACGCCATGACACGCTTCTACAATCTTCAATGCATCTCTGCAATTAGTGAAAACAACCAAGTTGGCCAAGACTGGTGTTCACACTAAGTCTTTTAGGAACAGTCTTCAACCACGATCCAAATTTCTCTCCACGAACTAATCTGAAGGTAGGAAAATGATCAGGAGACATCTACAAGCATACTTTAATCACCAGGAACATCCGCACAACCTCTACCCACTTTATCAATGAGATTCTTCAATTCGGAGCACATATGCTTAACTATCATCAACAGTCATAAAGGAAAAATAGCTTGCGGACCACCAAACCATGAACCATTACAGTTGAAGGCACTTATCATCATTACAAACTTAATTCTAGAACCGCAGATTGTAAAACATCAATGCGGAGAAATGTGGAGTAGAATACTTTCCCTCTGTCACAACTGAATACACAGAAAAAGCAGGTTTCACTCTAGTAAACACAGCTCACCCAAATCGTCATGTAGAGAGCTCAAACCCAAAACATAACATATTCAGACATGACTCTAAATAACTTCCAAACTGCAGGCAAAGATATTCAATCTTCAAGAAATGTGGAGCAAACTTTTGGACTATTCTTCTAAATACAATACATGGTTTCCACTACAACACACTGTTTCCACCGAAGGAGCTAATTTTCTCAATATGTAAATACAAAGCATCTCACTCATTACAAGCAAGAAACAAAATAAAAGCACAGTTGACACCAATGACAACATAGATATGTTGACATCAATGACAACACCGATTAGGCACATACTTGCAACATTATGATCCCATGTGACTAATCTAGGAAATTGATTAACATAGTTTGTGTTTTCGTTAAGAGTTCAAGCATTGATATCTTAAACAAAACATATTACTGGTTAAGGCTAAATATTCACCTAGTATGTCTTGTAAATCTCCTATGAGTTTTTTCTGTGAATGATGTGGGGTAGATTGACCATTATCTTCCTATTTTTACAATCATGGTTAGCTCTATTTCTTATAATTATGCTTGTTAAATAGTAATTATAATCTTGTTATATCTTAACTTATGATATTGTGAAAAATTATACAGTAGATAGATGTTAATTTAGAGGTTTCCAGCTATGAAATTTCACTAGCTGTGGTTAAGGATGTATGATGACCCTTCACAATTTGTATGACAAGGATATCTATTTTTCTAGTTGTCTATTGTCATTATCGAATGAAATCATTTGTGGATTACAAGCTTAAGTCTTTGAACTATGAAGTCTCTGCGCTACGCATATGTAGGCAAGGCCGTCATGAGCCCCCAAGATATTAGGTCAGCCCCTTAGGGCCTTAGTATTGCTATTTTATGTAAATAGATATGTCTTTTGTGTACTAAATGATTTTCCAAAACTAATGTTTACATTTAGTGTGCAGATTCTAGTTTGATATCCATATAGGAAATTGGAGCTATGAAATTACCTCACATCTTGTGAAGGATTGATTATTTGCATTTACTATAAATGTGTATAATTATATACGAACTCATTTGTATCTTAAATTTCCTATACGTGAATATTATTAATTTTAGGTTTAATTTGTATTTTATTAAGTTTGAATTAAGTGAATTTTCTCTTTTAATCATATTTCTTCCATTATTTCTTTACTAAATTAATTTATTATCGTCATTTATGGAGTGGCCATTACATAGGTATCAGAGCACCAGGTTGCAACACTTGGGAGCTTTGGGGTAAAAGTATTGGTGAGGTAAACACATTTTTGGGTCTTATCATGGTAAGTAGAGGTAAATTTTGATTGATTAATGACACAGAATGGACGTCTAGTAAATCAATTTCAACTTATATACAAATATGTTCATAGATGTATTCTTGGAAATTGTAAGTTTCTATAATGTTAATTAATGATTTCCATCAAGAATTTATATTTATCACCTTGATCTGCGATAATATTGACAAACTTTTGTGTTTGGTGGTGGTGTTGTGGTTGGATTGTATGGGAGTTGGATGGATGGTTGATTGGTTGTGATATGGGAGCTACGTTTTGGGAGCTATGTGTGTTTTGGGAGCTACGATAAGGGAGCTATAGGGAATTATTCCCTTTGGGGTACTCATGGTGTTGGTGTTGGTGTTGTGGATAATGATGATTGGGAGTTGTGTATTACATGTGCTCTATGGGAGCTATTGTTGTGTTATACCCTTTGGGGTACTCATGGTGTTGGTGTTGGTGTTGTGGATAATGATGATTGGGAGTTGTGTATTACATGTGCTCTATGGAAGCTATTGTTGTGCTATGCTCCTTTGGGGATATTCATGGTGTTGGTATTGGTGTTGTGGATAATGATGTTGGGAGTTATTATTTTATGGGAGTTATTGTTGCATTATGGGAGTTATTATATGTGTGATGGGAGCTACTGTTGTATGGGAGCTACTATTGTATGGGAGCTACTATTGTGTTAAGGAAGCTACATTTTTGAAAAAAGGGAGCTTTCTAAACTTTGATTATTCATAACTGTTGAATGTACATAATTGCATAAGTTTCATGATCAACTCCTTTTGTGGTATATGTTGGAGCTCCGTGTTGTTTGAGACCACCACATTCCCTTCCTCCCCTTAAGTGGCTCATTTGAAGTCACATGGTGATTGTAATGTTAAGTTTTGTGAGAATATTTAAAACTTTTAATTGGTTATTTTCTTTTCTTAATTGAGCCAGTTGTTTTAAAATTTCTTAAGATATTGTTTGTTTGTCCTTCTGCCTCAAGGACTACTTTATTAGGGCTTTTGGTTTTAAATTGAACTATTATTTTCTGCTTTCTAATTTATTTTTATATGAAGTTAAATATTTACTAATTGATCTAAAATTTTATTCATTCTAAGGCTTTATCAGTGTTTATTATTGCTGGCTTGAGTAAAGTAATGTGAATTGTGTAGATTACCATACCCAAGAGAGGTCCCTAGCAGGTTGTATAGGGGAGTAGATGGTCTGGGGAATGTATATTGTGAAAATTGTGTAAGATCTATTCTATGGCATTATGGTTCTATTTGGCACTAATTAACTCAATTTCATTGAAAGTATACATGATGTGTAGAATTGATATTCGTGATGATAAAAGAACATTATCAGTAACACATTGATGATATAAATGTGCTTCTAGGATAAGTTATGATGATATAACATAATTCTAATGGAAAGAATGGGATTTTTTGATTATTGTGAGTTGCTTGGGAAAGTTTTATGGGCTGAGCCTAACTTGGACAGCCAAGGTAAGAAAAATAAATTATATTTTTGTTTTATGATTTAAATGAATGTAGCAACTAAATTTTTTTTTATGGGAGTTGGGAGATTATTGTTTCTAGGAGTTGATGCTAAAGGGAGATTTTGGGAGTTGGGATTAAAAGAGTTAATGTTTAATGGGAGTTTGATTCTTATGGGAGTTACTGATTTTATTGAGAAAGAAAGTGAGAAAAATTTATGAATTAGATTCTTGAAAATGGAATTGTTTTATGTTTAATTTGATGAACAACAAGAAAATGTTTCTCTCTAAATGCTCAGGGGAGGATTGGATTGATCAAATCTTGAGGTTGGGTGGTGAGAAAATATGAATTGTTATTAATTTTGTGGTTGTAGATCATGTGAGCTAATCTGGGTTGATATAATTTTGTGTAAGTAAATTTATACACTAAATATGTTTCTTGTGATATGAAAATTAGTATTGAAGAGCGAAAGGATTCCTTCAGTAAATTAATCTGTAGAAGAATGGACCAGAGCAATGCTATTGTGCAAGAAATATTCATTCCTCGTGATGACTTCTAGGAGGAAGTCCATTTTTAGGGGAGAAGAATGTAAGGTATTTCTCAAATCTATTTGTTAATTGTGATATTTTATTGGAAAATAATTAATTAGTTATATTTCTTTTAAAAAATTATTTAGATAATTTAATATTCTATATTTACATACTTCATAAACATTCCTTCATTTCATATCAATGGCAAGAAATGAGATTAATGTTTATTTACAGTTTTAAGTTAGTACAGCTAATTTTAGTTATGTAAGAGGATGAGAAAAATGGGTGTTGGTATCTGAAGATGAAGAGTCATTTTCTTTTGTAACTCTCTTTTGGAATACAAAAAGTCATGTTGTTTATCGTTATAAGATCAAGAAAGGAGAAGAGGAAAAGGGGGGAGAAGGAATGACAATAGTGGAGAAGGAAATACTCTGCAACTTGAGAGACAAATTGTTCTTTCTACATCGGTATGTTAAATGTCAGTTTATTATTGTAGTATTTGTAAGTATGCATTTCTTCCTTCATTCATTCATTCTCTAAAATTTATATTATCTCTCAATTTTGGATCCAATACTATAATATGTGAAGAAACTCTCAATAATTCTTTCAATCGTAAGGAGGCATCCTACCAAATGAATTATTGTTTTCCAGTGTTATTAGAGCATTGAGTTTAGAAACATGGAGTATAGTTACATCCTTTTATAACAAAATCTAGTTTTAGACATTTCTCTCTCTTTGACTACTGTGAATTTCTGGTGAATATAGGATACACACAAATTGTTTGACGTAATGTATGTGCTAGAATGTGTTCTGAGTGTTTGATATATCATTCATGGCTGTGGTTTATCATTAAGATAGGTGTATTATTTCAAAGATAATTGTGGTTTTGTTCAAAACCTAGGTTACTGGTGTAGGCTGAATGTAAATATTGGCGAGGTTGTGGAGGGTTGGTTGGCTTATTTACCGAATATTATTTTATTGTACAATAGTTGATCTGCTTGCATGATAACAATACAATTTAGCATAGATTTTGCAATCACTTGCTAGCAGATCAATCATCAAAATACCCTACGAAAAATAATAGAGGCATCTAAGAAAGAGTTCCTTTATAATGTGCATACATTTATTAGCTTTCATGGAAGTTTTCTTCCACGTTCTGAAAAGACTGACAAGGTTGTGCACCCTGCTATTGTTTAGGCATTAGGATTGTAGAGTTCCATTGAAAAAAAGTTGAAGGAGAATCAATTGTTTGATGTTTGTTGAGTAGATAGATAAGCTAAAATAATATTAACTAATGCCTTAGATCTTCTTGGTATGTAGGCCATTGAAAACTACAGTTTCCTAATACCATCTCCATCCCCTACTATTACTATCAATTTTCCTCCAAGAACACATTTTGGTCTTTTATCTTATCTCCAACTGCATAATCAAAAAAAGAAACAAAAGAGTAAAACATCCTGGCTAGAAAGTGTGAGATTCCATTTTAATATTTTGTATGACAAGGATATCTATTTTTTTAGTTGTCTATTGTCATTATTGAATGAAATCGTTTGTGGATTGCAAGCTTAAGTCTTTGAAATACAAAGTCTCTACACTACACATACATAGGCAAGGCCGTCATGAGCCCCCGAGACATTAGGTTGGCCCCTTAGGGCCTTAGCATTGCTATTTTTTGTAATTAGATATCTCTTTTGTGTACTAAATGATTTTCCAAAACTAACGTTTACATTTAGTGTGCAGATTCTAGTCTTATATCCGTACAAGTTACTGGAGCTATGAAAGTACCTCACATCTTGTGAAGGATTGATTATTTGCATTTACTGTAAATGTGTATAATTATATACGAACTCATTTGTATCTTACATTTCCTATATGTGAATATTATTAATTTTATGTTTAATTTGTATTTTATTAAATTTGAATTAAGTGAATTTTCTCCTTTAATCGTATTTCTTCCATTATTTCTTTACTAAATTAATTTATTATTGTCATTTATGGAGTGGCCATTACACACAGGTTCAACCTTAATATTTAAGGTGATTGTACCTAGTGATTGTTTACCAACATTATCAAATCCATGAATATTGAGTTTATCTGGTTTGATGAAAGATGTATCAACATTGAGTTTATGTACCAAGTCTATGCCACAAACATTAAGACCTAATCCACCATCAATCAAAGGGTGTCTTACTGTCAATTTATTAATAATGTCAGATAACATGAGAGGCTCATATTGGTTTTGAGCCTATATGGTAGGTAATTCATGTTGTTGAAATGAGATATTTGATGTTGTTGCATGCATACAACTAAATAGAGATGCTACATCATTCATTCTAATAGAAGGTGGAGCAACTCCATTTTGTAGGGCCTCTTGGAGCATTCTATGGTATGTAGGTGATGTTTGTATTAAATCCCATAGAGAGATCTTAGTCGGAGTAGCACAGAACTGCTCAACAAGATCATATTATTTACCAATATGTTGAGAAAGACGAGGAGGTGGGGGAAGTAAAGGTTGAGAAGGTGGAAGAGAACTGGGCACACTCATTGCTTGCTTGTTTTGCTTGTTATTATGGGTGTTGTATGTATGAGCAATCACATTATAATGTCGTCACACATTTTGAACACCTTGATTTTTTTGAGTAATTTGCTTTGCTATATTGAGAAGGTAACCAGGAGGTCAAGATGGTTTTGGAACACCTTGAACTGTAATAATAGGTTTAGATAAAGGAGGCAGATTAGGTGCCTCATGCACAATGAATTTAGGAACATTAATGCACTTATTCACTATCCCCTTAGTGGGCAGAATAAGCTTGTTAATGATGATAGAATTGATATCTTTTTGTGATGAATACCCAATATCTTCCCATGGAGGATCTATTATAAGAGAAGAATTGTCATCCACTAATGCTTCATCTTTTGAAGGTAGAGCATTGGAATGAAGATAAGGTAGATTTATAATAAGGAACGTATTAATGATCTCATCCTCTTGCGCCAAAATGTCTTCACTTTTGGGAGAGGGATCTAAAGCATAGGGTGATGTAGGCAAGGATAAGTCACCATCATATGCCCTAGAGGTGATTTCAATGATATTATCATGAATTGTAGTAGAAGAAGAACTATTACCATCATCTTTCTCGTGATAATTCATGGATATGAATTTAGTGAGATCTTCTAATATCGAAGGATACACACCCATGAGAGTCATGAAGATATCAAAATCAGATATATAACAAAGGATATCATATATGGAACATGTATAAATATCAATATCATGCATGAATGCTATATGATCTAAAACATAAGGATGCATATTAATGAATTTAGAAAAAATTCAAAATCTATAACGTATGCATACAAAGATTCCAAAGAGGAACAACAAGAAGAGTCCATAATGAAATTTATCATCTACTATATGAGAATATGATATGGAATATAAATTTATAATCATATTTATTCATTAATCAAGTACCATCGATATCAAAATAAGATTGCAATTCAATGACCTACAAGTTCAAGAGAAGCAGGGTCTTCCAAAAATGTGATATTCTTGGTAACCACAACAACTAAGTCTTGCAAATGTAAGATGTGTAGTATGTGAAAAAGAAGTGCCTAAATGATTTATCCACTTAAATTCAACATAGATTTAGATAACTTTGTCTTGAATATGATGCACTAAACATAAGACTAGCTAGGGTTTGCCAACAAAACCCTAGATCTTAAATGCTTATTTCATAAATCAAAATTCTTTGATGCAAGCTTGCTTTTTGAATACAAATGATATTTATGAAATGATACAGAAATGAAAAATCAGATTTGACCATCAATTATCATCATAAAAATATGGAACAAGAGTTTTAATCAACACACCCTAGGTGCAAGACTAGCTAGTTTATCCAAAAATGTAAAATTTTGAAAACCCTAAAAATGAATAAGTGAAAATGCCAAATATATCACTAGGAAAGTGATTAAATGATGTGATACCAATCAGATCTGATGCAAAAAGCATAAATTTATATCATTCGATGATGATATAAACATATGAAATATAGACAATGTGACAAATATGTTTTTTTCTACCTCTTCATCAAATGCTTGATTTATAATTTCAAATGCAAAGATGCAAGAATGTTCTAAACATCATCAATGATAAGGTACAACAAATGAAATTACTTTAACCAACCTAACAATGCAACAATATCTGAAACAACTCACTAATCTACAAACACTAGGTGGAAGATTAGCTAGATTTTCTAGAAATGCAAGGTTTTTGTAAACCCTAACAACGAAATAATGTTAAAATAATCTATGTAACTATGCACAATGATGAATGAATGTAATCTAATCAGCTCTAGAGCAGAAAATATCTCAGATCTAAATCAAGAAGGATGAAAAAGTGCAAGATATGTCGGGTTCACCAAAAATATTTAGTAGAAAAGAGAGACCTAGCCCAAAAAATTAAACTAGGTCAAAACCCTCTTCTATCTAGCAATAGAACACAAAATGATCTTGGATTCTACCTAAGAGGGAGAGCCAAACTACAAGGTTTTTGTCTCTTTGTTGTATAGAGGAGAATCAACCAAATCCAACCAATCAAGCTAGGGCAAAGTAGAAACCCTAGTTAAGTAATATATGTGAAAATACAACCATCGAGAATATATATTAGAAATCTAACACCACAACAGGTATCAGAGGGCAAAGTAGAACATGGATCTGGATTCAAGAGCCTAGAAGGACCAGGGTACTTGGGCACTCTAGACCCTAATTAGGGTTTTGCATAGTGTTAAGTTTCCTGTGTCTTTGCCCTTTTGTGTTCCAGCTTCTTGTAACTTGTTTTCTGCATATTCTTTTGAATGCTACCTACACACACACAAGAAGGAAAATGGATGGGTGCTATTTAGGAGCTTTCCTATGTCAAGCTCCATGAATGATGTTTCCACCTCCACAATAGCAATGATGAGATCTCAAAGAGTGTGTGCCCTAGGAGGGCAGAGGCAAATCTGAAGTAGAATGGAATGCTAGAACAATACATGAAGAAAAGAAGTCACCATGAGCATGAAAACCCTAGCATGCTTGATGTGGCATCACAACTTGACTCAAGAATTTGGTGTAACCCAAAGATGTAGAAATGTCTTCACAAGACCTGCAATAAGTTAGTGCAACAACAATAATCCATCATAAAGAGCTTTAGAGAAGAATAGAGAACATCAAAGAGAAGAAGAGAGCATACAAGTATGTCTAGATTACTTAGATTTCTTAGATATGTTCAAATGAATAAACTAACTTGCTTTTATATGCATTTTGTTGGAGTAGGTGTGTTGTACACCTTGCATAACATTGGTATTATTTTATTATGTAAAATAAATATTTATTTGTGGTGCATCATGTGATGTGTTTATCCACATTAAATATTTATTTGGTGCCACTTGTAATCATTATATTAACATTGGGTTATTAATTATTTATTTGTAATTATTTAATTATTGGGAAAACTTAGTACTCATAATTAAATGTGGGGACAATTGTTTTGTAGACTTGTGATTTTGGGGGAAATGGTTTTACCATACCACATGTATTTGTGTGAGCTTATGTTTATAAAAGCAAACACACAGGTAGTTGTTGTAGAGTGAGGTGAGGGCTTGTTGCCTTTGGCTGGGTTTACCTTGTTTGAGCATCTCTTGCAAGTTGCATTTGTGAGGGTTTGAAGCATGACATTTGATGTATGGTTACATGCTTGTTCACATGGAGTGCATGTAGAGAGCTTGATGTTTCAAAGGTGATCTTTGCATATGTATTGTAATTTTATTGTTGAATAATACATGAGAGATGAATGTTTTTGGAGGCTAGGATTTTCCCTCTATGAGGGTTTTCCCAGGGTATATCTTGTCTCACCATTGATGGTATGCTTGTCTATGTCTTTTGCATGTGGATTTATGGTTATTGTTGCACATTAATCTCTTATTGGGTTATGAGGAATTAGTCTATATGGATGTATATTTCCAACATTTGGTATCAGAGCTTTGTTGCTTAGTTGTGGGAGGAAATCCATGTTTGATAACCCTAGCTATGAGTGGATTTTTTGTGTATAGTAGAATCCATGATTTTATAGGAAGAATAAAGGCATTTTCAGGGTTACAAGGCTATTTGCAGACTTCAGTTGTTACAGATCTAGGTTTTGATGGAGATTTGGCAAATGGGTTTTTGATTTAGGCTCTTTGTATGGAGGGTTATGGAGGTCAGCTTTTGCAGGAAGCCTCCTAGGAAAAAACATACCATGCCATTGGATTCAAGAGGTCCCGCAGGTGAAGAAAAACATATAATTTGACCATATTCAGAGACAAGAAAATTTTTCCCTATTTGGTGCCCTAGGGAATCTTGTAGAGAATCTTCAGAAAAGATTCTATACGGAATCCGTACGATGCAGTCATCACAAGTTGTCAAAAAATTCTATAGGTATAGTGCATGTATCATCCTGGTATAGTCAACTTTTTCATTTAAAAAAAAATATTTTTCCTAAAGTTATGCAGTCTTATTTTATTTTCTAAAAAAATAAAAAATAAAAAATATATATATTTTTTGGGGGGCGTCATACCCCCTGGCTAGCCTGTGCAAGCTGCACGACCTAGTAGGCTAGCGATAGGGCCATGGTAGCTAGCCCCCGGGTGGTGGGCGCCACTGCCAATGGGGCTTAGGCCCCCGACGCAGGCCCCCAGTCCTGTGGGGAGCTGGGGCCGCAGCCCCCCCCCAAAGCAAGGTTTTAAAAACAAAAATTTTAAAACATCAAAAATTTCAAAATTAAATCATTTCAATTTTTTTTTTTCAAGTCTGCCACTATAACACCACCTGTGTGCCACCAGGGTGCCACCTAGGCTCCGCCGGCATGCCACTGCCATTGACGAGCCGCCAACTAGTCACCCACTAGCCACCAGAGGGCCACCAGGGCCAATTTCATAGCCTTATTGAGCATTTTTTTTAGGGGGCATAACTTTTGTCCAGGATGTAGAAATTTCAAATTCTTATAGTTGACGGAAATCTCTTTCTATGTACTACACAGTGGTGATTGGGATTTTTTCAGATTTTTCCATTTTGATAGTGTTCTGTCAGTTGGAAGCCAGATGTTCATTTTGAGGTTTGATGGGGCATAACTTGTGCATATGGAGTCAGATTTCAGACTTCTTATAGGTGTTGGAAAGGTATTTTTTAGCACTATGTAGTGGAGTAGGTTTGGAGATGATATTCTAAGGTTTGTTCATTTTTATCAATTTGAGCTCATTTTGGTTCCTTTGACTTATGGTGCATTTGTGAGTTGATGGCAAATCAAATCTGGGATGATTTAGTGTTTGAGTCATTATAGACTTATAGGTTTATCTCTGATTATCCTTTTTTGACAGCATTATACATGTATTGTTGAGTTTGCATGATGCATTGTGAGATCTACAATTTGTGCAGTGTTGTAGGTTGTTTATGCTTACATGTTGCATATATGACTTGGATGTGGGTTGTCTATGCCCGTAGATGTTTTAGTGTTGATGCAGATTCTAATTTGTGGCTTGGATTAGTCACATGTTGCATCAAGGTTTTATTTTCATTATGAGATATACAGAGAGATGGTATTATGATATAGTCATGATATGGGACCTATATTTGTTGACTATATGGTACAGTTGTGTGAGACTTGATGGGAGTTTGGTGTAGGTATATTGGATGGTGGTCATGGTGTCACGGATGTTCCTTCTTTGGTTAGGACTTTGGCACAACATTATTGTTACACAGGTGTAGTTTTGGTGGTGTTGGATTGATGTTTGGTTTATGGGCTTTGTTCATCTTCTTGGTTTGGAGATTATTGTTTACTCGACCTTTTGGGAGCTGTTGTCATAACAGTGGGTTTCTTTGATTGTGTTGGGGCCATGGATGATCTTCATTTAGGATGTGGTTATCACAATGTCATGGATAGCTTGGTTACATGTTTCAGTGGGAGCTTTTGATAGTGATGGTTTGATTTTTATGTTGTTGTCATGTATATCTCAGTATCACACTTCAGTTGGAGCTTTGGCAGGATATAGTTATCTTCATGTGACTTGGAGATGTTGACATCTTGGTACATGAAGGACTCTCAGAGTCTTTGATTGAGGTGTTAGTTATGGTTAGGTAGTTTTGACAAGTGATCCTTGCTTACAGGATGGTTGGTATTGTGTCTTGGTTTACTCTTGATTACGCATTAGAGTGTTGGCATGATACACGTCTTCTTTAGAGCAGGATGTGTTCATATGAGACATAGATCTTCCTTTGAGGAGATGATTAGATCATGATATCATGATGTGTTCCCAGATTATGCAGACATTTAGTGGGAGCTTTGACTATGATCTCGATGGTTCTCTTGGTATTGGGTACATTGGTCATGTGCTTGGGAGCTTCATGATAGTGCGGTTTAGCATGGATTGATCATGGAGGTACTCATAGATAATTGAAGACTTAGGTGACACTTGAGTTCTCTTGGGATTAGAGACATGTGTTGATATGGTTACTCTTTTATGAGGATTTTAGTAGTAAGATCGAGGATCCTACACCTTGGTTGGACATGATTCCAACATGGACCTATTGAGGAGATTGTTCTTGGAGACAGTCTTTGAGGCTTGGTGCATCCTAGAGGAGCAATCTCATCCCCACTCTTGCTCCACTCAACAGTGAATGATTTGATAAGTATGCCCACCTAATTTTCAAATGCATTTTTTCTTTGTATCTTATCTTCTCATGCTTGAGTCTTGAGCTATGGATTATGGTTGTGAAGACTTGTTTGAGGAGCAAATGCTTGGATATGATTAGTTATCTCCTTGTGTTTGATCCTGAGTTGTTACGAGATCATTGTCTGTAATGGAGATGGTTAGTGGCTTTGGGCTTATTCCTACTTTGGGATGGTTATGAGTTTGATCTACCTTTGGTTTTAGAGGCTTGCATCTTGATTTGTTGGATGTTGTGGAGGCTTCTTGTTTTTTGGGTTGTAAAGGAGATCATACTTTTCACAGCTATAACACATTAGTGTGGATAGAAGGACATGGTGATGATTTGCATGTTCTCTCTTGATTGGTCTTATTCTTCTTCCTGGATATTTATGTTCAGATGACATTGGAGTTGAGATGTGTATGGAGCTTTTGAGTCTCTTTGACTTCTTCTCTTTTGATGTGGAGGATTTGGGAGAGATATAGACTTGAGGAGAGTTATGTTGCAGCTATTTAGTTTGTAGATTTTACATATCTATGTGTGTGTTCTTTGACACTATGTGATAGAGGATACAACGACATCTTCTATGTGTGTGCTATTAGTGGATATTTGGATGCCTTGATCTATTTTAAGATTTGACATTTACTCATGTTGTGGGAGTTCTATCATGATTCCTTTGTTGGATGTTCTCATTATGATTCCTTTGTTAGATGTTCTCATTAAGATGTGGTATGGAGGGTCCTGAGGTTTTTTATCAAATGCTTTGTGTTGTTACCTTGGAGGACTTCTTTATGTAGGATTGAGTATATACAGGGACTTGTTATCATTATGATTTGAGTTGGATATGTTGATGGCATAAGGTCTACTTGTTATGATTTGTATACCTTGGTTTGGAGGTATGGTTAGTTGATGCATTAGCAACTAGTTGTGGTTGCTATTTCAACTATGATGATTGATTCTTTTCAGCTACTTGAGACTATTTGTTACCATTGGATTTGGTGTTTGTGTTTAGATACTAGTTGATGCAAGTTTCTTGCTACTATGTGACAGATTAGTGTGGAATATCTTTAGAGGATCTTATTCTTCACGGTTTGGCTAGATGGAGGATGAGGGGATTCTTGTTTGAGATGGTGGACACCTTGATTATTGTTGCAGGTATCTTGGAGCACATGTATGTTTATATGGTACATTTAGGGAATATGGATGGTTTCCCTTGATGTTTTGAGTTTATATGTTGATCCCTTATGCAATGTATACAACAAGTGGGAGAATATTGGAGTAGGTGTGTTGTACACCTTGCATAACATTGGTATTATTTTATTATGTAAAATAAATATTTATATTTGGTACATCATGTGATGTGTTTATCCACATTAAATATTTATTTGGTGCCACTTGTAATCAATGTATGTAACATTGGGTTAATTAATTATTTATTTGTAATTATTTAATTATTGGGAAAACTTGATACCAATAAATAAATGTGGGGACAATGCTTTTGTAGACTCATGGTTTTGGGGAAAATGGTTTTACCATACCACATGTTGTATTTGTGTGAGCTTATGTTTATAAAAGAAAACACATAGGCAATTGTTGTAGAGTGAGGTGAGGGCTTGTTGCCTTTGGCTAGGTTTAGCTTGTTTGAGCATCTCTTGCAAGTTGCATTTGTGAGGGTTTGAAGCATTGAATTTGATGTATGCTTACATGCTTGTTCACATGGAGTGCATGTAGAGAGCTTGATGTTTCAAAGGTGATCTCTGCATATGTATTGTAATTTTATTAGATAATACATGAGAGATGAATGCTTTTGGAGGCTGGGTTTTTCCCTATATGAGGGTTTTCCCAAGGTATATCTTGTGTCACCATTGATGGTATGATTGTCTATTTCATTTGCATGTGGATTTATGGTTATTGTTACACATTAATCTCTGATTGGGTTATGAGGAATTAGTCTATATGGCTGCATATTTCAAACACATTCTCGCTAACCAATAATGAATAAAACCAAATGGGGCCAACATGCTAAAGTTTAGGAGGTGTTCTAAGATGACACCACAAAAATAGGCCCAGGGCCAATAGATCTGGGGCCAAGGCACTTGGGTGCCCTGGTCCTTTAGCCCCACAAACTTCAGACAGTGTCCATTTAAGTGGTCTTAGACCAGTCCTAACTTTATTTTGTCAGGTTTATTCATTAGGATCGAGATTTAATCATTTAATGTTCAAAAAAGTGTTAAAATAAGTCCTGATTAACAAGGGTAAACATTTTACTCTATAACAGCAACATGCAACTACAGAAATGACCCAAGGTGGGCAAGACAACCAAATAAAAATGGATAAAAACTATTATGTGATAAGTATGCAAATAAGTATGAGAGATAAATAAGGAAAATATATAGAAATATGTGTATAAATATAAGATAAGTATTAAACATTATAGACAAAATTAAACGAATGATTCCAACATCACACAAGATGGTTTCATATATATATACTAGCAATCGCACCTTAGTGTGCAATGGGTACACCGAAATTGAAAGAGTATTGGTGGATTTCATTTTCACAATCAGCCACCATTGATTTCATTTTGTGAATCTTTCATGTTTCTTAATATTTTGTCAACTCTATCTTGTTTTGTCACTAGGGATCATGCAAAGAGAAATAGGGCGAAAAGGGTAAAAATGTTACAAGGAATAAAAAAGGTCAAAACATTGCAAGGAGCGCAAAAAGTAAAAATGTTGCAAGTAGCGCACAAGGCTATAGGGAGAAAAAAGGATGCTTTGAGGACTGTGACAATAATGTGAGAATGGTAAACGACATAGAATGAAGAAAGTTTGTAGGGAGGACACATGTAGGACATCTATTTCTTAGAACAAGTTGTCACTGTCCCATAGAATTGTTACATTGTAAAATGTGTACACTAGCATTTTACACTTAGTTTAGCACCTGGTTGGACCTAACATGTTACCTTTGTTAATCGGGACCTATTTTAACACCTTTTTAGTATAAAATGATAAAATTTTGATCCTAATGAATAAAAATGACAAAATAAACTTAGGACTGGACTAAGCCCATGACATTTGACACTCCTCAGAGTTTATGGGGCTAAAGGTCCAGTGCGCCCGAGTGCCCTGGTCCTAGTTGGGATCTTTAGCCCCTCTCTTTGGTGTTAGCTTAGAACACCTCCCTAGTTTGTACATGCCAACCCCATTTGGTTTTATTTGTCATTTGTGAGTGGGAATGCTTATATAAAGGATTTTTATAATTCATTTTACACCTAGATGTTCACTAGCTTATTGTGAGAAGGAATTATTTTATGATCTATGATAAAGTGTTTTTCATGCTTGGAAGTGTTATCTACTTATGGATGCTATTAAAGTTTGTTTACATGTCTTGAAGGAAGTTTAAAGCCTTCTCCATCACTCTCCTTGTTGGTGCATGATCTTGAGTTATCTTCATCAACTATGGTTTTACCTCTTGTGATAATCATCATCATTTCCATTCATATTTCTATCATATATTACAAATCTAGTCTCTACCCTCCTAGGGCATGCACTCTTGGATCTAATCATCATTGTAGTGGAGGAGGAAACACCAACACAAGGTTTGACTAAGGTAATCTCTTATACACAACACAACCTTTTCCTCTTTCCTTGTGTGCAAGTCAGAAAAAATAGGTTTCTGAAGATAATTTCTAGGAAGAAGACAAAGCTTGTAGGTACAGGTCTGGTGATACCCCAAGATTCTGCTAAACCCTAATTAGGGTCTAGGGTTCCCAAGAACCCTTGTCTTTGGTGTTTCTACTTCCAGATCCAGGTTCTAATCTGCTCCCTGATCTCTACTATGCTTTTGGTTTTCTTATATCTCTTTCTGATAGTTAGTTATTAGTTGATCTTTGTCATTTAGGGTTTGATCATTTGCCCTAGTTTGCTTGGTTAGTTTTGGTTGGATTTCATTTATTATCCTCTATACAACAAAAATGCATACCCCCTTTAGTTTGGCTCTCCTTCATGGGTAGAAGCCAAGCTCAGTTTGTGCCCTAATGTTTATAGAAGAGGGTTTGACCTAGTTTAACTCTTTAGGCTAGATCACTCTTTTCTACTTAACTTTTTGGTGAACCCAACTTGTCTTGCACTTTTGCATCCTTCTTCTTTCAAATCTAAGTTGTTTAATACCCTAGATTTTATTGGGGTTGAGTTTATTAATCCTTTTGCATGTATACATAGTTAATTTTGCATAGTTTCAAAACTAGGGTTTGTAAAAACCTTGTTGTTTTAGAAAATCTATCTAGTTTTGAACCTAGGGCTTATAGATTTTGAGGGTTGTTTCAGATATTGTTGCATTGATAAATTGTTTAAAATAATTTACATTTATTTTACCTTTTCATTCTTGCTAGTTAAAATATTCTTGCATCCTTGCATTAGAAATTTGGAAAAGAAATACTTCATTTTAGATTTGGGAAAAAGCATATTTCTCACTTTGTTTGCATCTCATAAGGATAGATCATCTTAGCATGAATTAAATTTCTTATTTTTGCATTAGATCTGATTGGTATTACAATATTTAATCATTTCATAGTGTTACATTGTGCATTGTAATCTTTTACATTGCTAGAATTTGTTAAAAAAGTTGCATTTTGTGAAAACCTAGTTAATGTTGAAATATAGGGTCTATGATTAATATTTAGTTTTAGATTTTTCTGCTGTCATTTGCATTCCAAATCTGATTTTAAATTGTTCTACAACATTACAAATGTCTTTTGCATTGAAGATTGAAGATAGGAACAATCTTGAATTGTTTCATTTTGGAAGAAGCTTTGAAATTTGAGTTTGATTTAAGCATTGGCATTATTGATATCTAAGTGGATTTGAGTAGAATTGAATTTGATAAAGGATATATGATGCACATTATGTTTGTTTACATTTGAAGAAAAAATTGCTTCACTTAAACAAAAACTCAAATCTTTGTTTTGCTTCATCATTCATTTCATCTATTTGTGCATCTTGTGTGTTACTAAAGCTTGTAGACGCTTTATGAGCTTTGTGATCTAGTGCCCTAATTCTAACATTCTTGTGTGAAGAAGACTTGAAGTTATGGGTTCTAATGCTTTGCATAATGATGATACCAATACATCAGAACCCCAAATCCCTAGTCTTATCACACAAGAAGGTCAAACACTTCTTCTTGATATCCCTAATTTGCATCTTCTTGAAGCATCAAACTTCCATGAATCCATCAACATTGATGACCTCATGTCTCATGTTCCTGAAGCTCAAATTTAAAGATTAGACACAAAGTTGGCTAATTTCTAGCAATTTGTAAGCTCGAAACACATAGCTGAAGAGGTCATCCCTATTATTGTGAGTCTAAGAAGTCTTTTGCTAGAAAGGTCAAGAAGGATTGGAAGTCTTGTGTGGCCTTGCTCATATAGTGCATAACAACATCCTATCTGCATCTAGTTGTGCTAAAATCATCACTAATGTGACTTCTTCTAATCAAATAGGGACTCAAGTGTTGGCACCTATACCAACACTCCCTATTCCTACTTATACTTCTACTATTCTCACCACCACTACACAACTAAGTAATAGTGCTACACATGTGCTGGGTTGTCTACTAGGAATCATGTTTACCATTATAGTACCATTCCATATAGTTACATAAATTCCACACCTAATGTTACCCCACGTACATCTAAACCTCCTATCACTTTCTAAAAGGCTACTTATACACCATCACCTAGTCCTTCCAATTCATTCCAATCTTTACCTAATTCAACTTTTGACCCTATCAAAAACCAATTGTTACAAAATATGACCTCCATCCAACAACAATTGGCCAACATAAGCAATAGTCCACCTAAACCTAGTATGACAACACATTATATCCATAGCCCTTTGTCCTATTCCATCCTAAGAACTTAAATGCTCGAGAAGTTTGAGACCCCTTGCTTTGAGAAATATAATTGGAAGGGAGACTCTAACAACCATGTGGCAGCCTTTATCGCTATGTGTAGTGATTTCCTCATTGAGGATGTGATTTTAGCAAAACTCTTTCTTAGGTCACTCAAAGACACAACCTTGGATTAGTTTTTCTTGCTACCTCCTAATTCTATAACTTCTTTCTCACAATTAGTTAATAAGTTCCTCAAGCATTTTCAAGTGAAGATTGGACCTCAAGTCTCTTTGACGGTTCATTGCAAACAAGGAACGAAAGAAAAAATAACATATTTTATGGGCCTCTATCAAGCCCTCTTTTCACAAGTCCAATATTCTATTTCAGATGTTGATGTACAAAGAATCTTTATTGGAAACTTACAACCTCACATCCATGATAAGATATTGTTGATGTGATATGATTCTTTCACTCATCTTTGCATGGCTCCTCATGATTATCAACTTTCAGTTAGTCAGTATGAGCAAAATCCCTCATCAGCTCCAGTCGGTCAATCTGAAGACTCTCACAATCATTATTTCAAAAGATAAAACAAAAAATTCATCAAGACAAATGAAATTTCAGCTAGTAACATAAGAAAACATGTGGTGTCAATGTCATCTCCTACTCCCACTACATATAAATTGAAACGAAAAATAATAAACTTCACACCATTAGCAGAGTCTCTCTATTCTATCATGACACAACTTTTGCAAAGCAATCTCATCAAGCTTCCACCCATTAGACCTCTCGATCCAAGCAAGATGCAGTCATCTTCCTTTGATTCAAAAGCCTTTTATAAATTTCACTGCTCCATTGGCCATGACACTAAAAGATGCATGTGTCTTAAACATGAAGTTCAAGACCTCATCGATTCCAATGTCATCTAGGTTGCTGGTGTGAATGACAAAGGGAATAAATCAGTGGCTACTCCTAATTAAAATCTTCAAATATATATTGATCCTTTACCTCATCACAAATCTAACATTATTGATATTTGCATGGTGGATGCTCGCCCTCACAAAGAGCAAATCGAATCAGAACTTGCTATATCTTTTACTCCACATGATGCTACTATTCAAGCTCCTAATGGACCTCTTTAAATTACTATTTGAATCAATGATAAACTTATTCGAAGTGCTATGATCGATCCTATATGCATGGTAAATGTAGTAACTAAAGAGTTTCTCTACATGCATGGTTTACATTGAGATGGCAATTAGAGCACATGATGGGTCTATCCTTCCAGCTCTTGGTTCCTTAACTCTTGAAGTTAAGGTTGGGCCAAGAACTTTGGATGTTAATTTTGTCATCATTCCTACATCAAACTTATTTCATGTGAAGTTGGGCCACCCATGGCTCTGCTCCATGAAGATGGCCCGTTCTATGGTTCACAAGTGCTTAAAGTTTCCATTTAAGGGACGTGTCCATGTTGTACATCACAGTGTACCGGCATGTTGCTCGCAATGGACATTTTACACTTGACTACTTCTGGCAACAACCAGTTTGAGTCACTCAAGCTAGAGAGGATTTATTCTTCTTATCATATCAAAATTTTAAAGCAAAGAGAATAGAAGAGTTTTTGCTTAGTAATATTCCTCCTTGTGATGTCCTCAAACCTCCTTAATCTTCTGAGGCTATGGTAGTAGTTCCCTTGTCCCATAGGTGGTGAATGAAGCTAAGCTTGAATCAAAGGTTCTTCCCCGTCCCTGAGCATCTAGTAGTTATGCTGAGGTTTCCCCTCTGCCATCCCTTCAAGGACAAAAAGGCAACCTTCAAGCACAAAACAAACCTCCCCAAAATTGTAATGTTACTTTTGTACCACCTATCTCTATGGAGACTAGTGGAAATCAATCGATTGCACATGTCTTATTTCCTAAGGTTTCTCAACCGCTTGATGATGCTCATGTACTTCCACCTATTTCACAATTTGAGAAGGAAGAGCAGCCTACATTGAGGAACCCTTCCCCTGTAGTCTCCCATCCTTCAATGGTTCCTCATGTTTCTTCTAATGTTCTTGAAGCAAAGGAAGAAAAAGAACCCGTGTTGGAAGATACTATGATTCCCTTAAGGAACATCACAAATAAAGCTAAGTGAAATAAGATTGCAAGAGATATAAAGAAGTGTTGTCATTGTATGGCTCGTCTTTCCATAGGAGAGCAAAATCTCCCTCCTCATAAGCGTTTATCACCGATGGACACGGAAGAGACATCTACTATTGTTTTGTCTTCTATAGAGAAAAATGAAGCTTCACAAGTTGCTATGGAACCTATTGTACTACATTCTGATAGTGAATCTAAAGATAATACAAGTATGGCTCTTGTTCCTCATACCTCACATGCTATAGATCCTCTAGCATCTTGTCCACCTCTCTAAATTGGTGATGAGCAAGATTGGGAGGAGGATGATTTGCTTTAGGTTGACTTGCTAGTGAGGTACCTTTTCTTTTATGTTATGAGTGCATGTGATTGTTTTCCCCCATGACATGTTCCTTGATATTTTATGTTGTTATTGTTGTTGTCGTTAAGCTCTCTTTGGATGACCCTTGACACCCTTGTAGGTGCAAGGATACAAAGAGACCAAAATCTGTTGTGACATTCTCTCTATTTGTATCATCATTCTTCTATATGTCATAATTTGTATTATTGTTGTGTCCTTTGGAGATGGTGCAAGGCGTAGGATGCTTTGGCATTCTCCCTTGTTGACCCAAAGGGTTTTAATTTGATTTCATGTAATACTTCTTCCTTTGTCTCGATAGTTCTACTAGCTAGGAGATGATGACAATTCTAAATATATATAGTCTTGAGAATTCTCCTATTTGTACAACCATGCATATAATGATGCTAGTTGGGAAGATCCCTTTGTATTATTTCTCTTTACTTATATGATTTATGTGGCACCTTGTTGCTATGCTCAGCGTCATACCTTGACTACACAAGCCATTGTGTATCATGCATGTAGCATCACCTCGGTCTGCCTTTTGTCAAGGCAACCCCTTTATGCAATCTAGTTTTTAGGAACACACATCTTATGGGCATGTACTTCTTGAAAGCTTTCATGTTTGTCTTGTGATTTTTTTTACCTTAAAAGAAATTTCTCCTCGATAGGAGTTAGCAATCACTTTAAGGTGGGGGCATACATCACGCTATGCTCTCTATTTGGTTACATACTTGTGGTTGGAATGGAACTCACCTAGTGATTCAACAATCCTCACTAGCCCATGATGTTTCCTTTTGGTCCATGAGCCACCTAGTGCAATGAAGTTGGCTAGCTCGTGTGCTTCATGTGACTTGTAATTCGGTGGTCCTTACTAGTGTGTGATCCACGGAGGCACTTATTTTTTGGTGGTCCTTACTAGTGTGTGATCCACGGAAGCACTTCTTTTCACACATCCCCTAGCGATAGAGAAAGCTAGCATTAGAGTCATGTGCCTTGTGTGTTTGTTTCTATGTGTGTTCTTATGTTTGTTTGTTTGTTTTTTGCAATATTGTTTGATGCATTATGTTTGAACTTGTATCTTGTGTGTCTTCATCATGTTTTACATGTGTTCTCTATGTATTCTTTGTGTATTATGTGTATACTTTATGCTTTATGTGTATGCTTCGTGCCAAGCATGTATGCATTGTGTATGGCATGTATTACCTTTGTGTATTGTGTATCTCTTGTGTGTATTCCTATGTATGTTTGTAGTACTCCACATATGTGTGAATTATGTTATAATGTCTTGCGTGTTTGAAATCTCTTTGCTTATGTGTTTGCAACCTTAGAATCCTAAGCTTGGGGGCTACTATGGTCCACAACTTAGCTGAATTATTTGGCTTCTATGTTTGTGTGTTTGAAATTTGGTTTCTCCATCCTTTAGTGTGAGTTCAAACATAAGTTCATACCCATGCGAAAGTGGGGGCTAAATGTTACATCATAAAATGTGTACACTAGCATTTTACACTTAGTTTAGCACCTGGTTGGACCTAAAATGTTACCTTTGTTAATCAAGACCTATTTTAACACTTTTTTAGCATAAAAATATAAAATATCGATCCTGATGAATAAACCCATCAAGATAAACTTAGGACTGGAATAAGCCCACAACTTTTGACACTCCCCAGAGTTTGTGGGGCTAAAAGCCTAGGGCACCCGAGTGCACTACTCCTAGTTGGGATCTTTAGCCCCTCTCTTGTGGCATTGGCTTAGAGCACGTCCCTAGTTTGTACATGTTGGCCCCATTTGGTTTTATTTGTCGTTTGTGAGTGGGAATGCTTATATAAAGGAGTTTTGTAATTCATTTTACACTTAGATGATCACTAGCTTATTATGAAAAGGAATTATCTTATGCTCTATGATAAAGTGTTCTTCATACTTGGAAGTGTTATCTACTTGTGGATGCTATTGAAGTTTGTTTGCATGTCTTGAAGGAAGTTTCAAGTCTTCTCCATCACTCTCTTTGTTGGTGCATGATCTCAAGAGTTATCTTCATCAACTAGGATTTTACCTCTTGTGGTAATCATCATCATTTCCATTCATATTTCTATCATATATTACAATTACATGCACTCTTGGATCTAATCATTGTTGTAATGGAGGTGGAAACAACAACACGAGGTTTAACTAAAGCAAACCCTTATGCACATCACAACCTTTTCCTCTCTTTGTGTGTGCGAGTCAGAGAAACAAGTTTCTGAAGATAATTTTTAGGAAGAAGACAGAGCTTGCAAGTACAAGTCTGGTCATACCTTGAAATTCTATTAAACCCTAATTAGGGTCTAGGGTGCCCAAGTGCCCTTATATTTGTTGGAATAGGTGTTGTACAACTTGTATAATATTGGATTATTTTATTCATGTAAAATTTATATTTATTTGTGGTGCATCTTAATTGATGTGTTTAGCCACATTAGATATTTATTTGGATGCCACTTGTAAATGTTATATGTAACATTGGGTTAATTATTTTATGTGTGTGGGACACATAGAGTAATTAATCATTTTTTTGCATTATTTAATTGTTGGGAAAAAATGTAGTACTAATAATTAAAAGAGGGGTCAATGGTTTTGTGTTACCCATGGTTTTGGGGCACATGGTTTTCTCATTGTATTTGTGTGAGCTTGGTTTATAAAAGCAAGCACAATGTTATTATTTGAGGCTACCTAATTCATTGTTGGCGGATGGGAGGTTTGTGAGAGGTCGTCATTGTATTGAGCTCTCTCCTGCAAGTGTTGATTGTGAAGCATGGCATGGGATGTGTGGATTCATGTTTGGACATAATGGAGGATGCATTGGAGGTGCTTGATGTTTCAGAGGTATTCATGGAGACTCATGGAATGTATTGTAATATCTTTTGTTGAATAATACATATGAGTGTGGGTGTTTTTGGAGGCTGAGTTTTTCCCTATTGAGGGTTTTCCTAGGGTATATCTTGTGTTCTTTCTTATTTATCATTTGATCTTTGCATTATGGTTATTTGTTGCATCATTTTCTCCTTATGGGTTATGTGGAATTGGTTTTATTGGACCTACAAATTCCTAACATGTGGTATCAGAGTCATATTCATGGTTGAGAGAGGTGTGAGCTCCCTAGTTTGTTATAACACTTGTGTGTGTAGATCTAGTGCAAAGTGGAAGCCATGGCAGTGCATGAAAGGATTTGGGACATTACAAGGTTTTATGCAGGTTGTGTTGCAGATTTGGGGAGAATATTGTAGATTTGGTGTTTTAAAAATCATGGCAAAAGAGGGTTTCTTGGATTGGTGCAATGAGGGTTTTGAGGAGGGAGTTTTCATAGATGACCTCCTAAGATAAAATGAACCTTCTTGTTGTATTCAAGAGGCCAAACAAGTGAAGATTGATATATAATTTGGCCTATTTTGGCCATTGTGACCTAAGGCAAAAAAAATTAGCCCATCCCTGGTTCAGTCGTATGGCTATATGGACTGCATAGATACGCCAGGTTAAAAAAATTTAAAAACTTCCTACACAAATGATTTTTCTATAGTTGTTTGGAAAAATTAAAATTAAAATTTTAAACTATAGAATCGAAATTAAAAATCAAGATTGATTTTTAGAAAAAAAGAGAAAAAAACTTATGCAGGCAGGGGTTCGCAGACCCATACATGCGCTGGAAGAAGGTATCGTAAGGGTACCACTGGCGTCAGAGCCAGTTGGCCCCCACTGGCCTTGGTGCAGGGCACCTAGACTGTTTCCTAGTCAAATTTTTGAATTTTTATTTTTGTGGTCTCATTAATGAGAGATTATGTGGTGTTTGATTTTTAAATAATATAATAAAGCCCACTAGGGACATGACCTTGTAGTGGTGGTTAAGAAAAAGCAAGTAGGTCTGCAGTTTTCCTAGAATTTAGGACAGTCTCTTTGTTTTCTTAGTTAAAGGCTTTAATGCCTTCTTTTTTTGGTTTTTTCCACGATTGGGAAGTCAAGAAATTGTGGAGTTTCATTAGAAATGGATATATTTTACCTCTCACATGTCGAGGAGGTGGTGTTGTGAAAGTTTGGAGAAGAAATAATACAGAAATACACAGTTTTCCTGCATTTTACTATTTTTCTTGTGTTTTCAGCACTAGTACGGAACCGTACAACACTGTCATGGAGGGAATCAACTGAAACTTGAAAGAGGGCTGTGTTAACATTGATTTGCACTTGGTTTGAAGGATTATCATTGTTGTTTAAGAATTTTATTCTCATTTTTCTAATTTTGGTTCAAAAGCCTAGTTTTGAGGGTTTCTTAAGAAATCGATGGCTTTAGAGCCATCTCCATTCATACCCTAACCAAATAATGGATGTGTGATAGGTAAAAAATCAGGTTGATAAGATCAAGCATAGTCATGAAAACCTAACCCTACCATCATCAAAGAATCTAATCTAAATGAAACCAAAAGTAATGCAATTCAAGCACAACATCACCTAGATTGTGTGATTCCTTGTTTATGATGTGAATTGCTTCTTCAACAATGAACAATTATGAAGATAAAAGCTACCATGATGGATGATAATGATAAAAGCTCAATGGATGCTATGGATGCTCAAATGCTCAATATGCTCAGGATGATAATGTAGATGCTATATGAATGCTGGATAGATGTAGTATGGAATGAGAGGGTGTTTATATAGAACTCAACCAAAATCGATCAACGGTGGAGATTCGGAGGCTATGTGAATGGCTAAGATTGAAAGATAGGCATAGGTGAATGTGAAGATGACAAGTGGCGGGAAGATAGGGCTCATGTGTGCTTGTGTACATAAAAAGTACTACATATGAAAGATATTAAATAAAAGGATGTAGTACCACTTATCTTTTTAAATGAAAGAGGCACACGTGTCGACTCATAAGATAAATGATAAGATAAATTAATTAAATAAATACAATCTATTTAATTAATTGGAAAGTCGGCTTGTGAAAGGAATCTTTAATTAAATAAATAAGATTTATTTAATTAAAAATAGATAGAATGAAGATAATTAAATAATTGAAGATTGTTTAATTATAGCTTAGAAGAAATAGCTAATGAATTAATTAAATAAATATAAATTTATTTAAATAATAGAAGAAATATGTGTGTTAGGGATATTGCTCAAGTGTGTTAGACAAATGCAGATGTGTGATAATGCAATGTTTGAATGTTAATGATAATGAGTCAGTTTTGGGTGTCTACATTTTGCCCCTCTTTGATACAATGTTCAATAGAGCGTTGTGTCAAAGAAGATACGATACGCATTTGATAAACAAAGTTATGCCCCAGTGTAATTGGTAGGTGATGCCCCCTCGAGAGGTAAGCTAGGCTAACCAGGAAGGGCTGGATTGGCTCACGATAGAAGAAAATCTAGGATGCAAGGTTGACACGAAGAAAACAGGGGTTGGGTGGGAGAAAATGGGATGAAGCAGCTGAAAATATGATAATGAGATGATATATGATGGACTTATGTATGTCTAACACACTTGTTTTGCAGGATATGAGATGTGGAGAAAGGACAATGGAAATGATTGATCTTGGCTGAGTTCTATATAGGCGAATAATAGGATGAATAGATGATGTGATGGGTAGCTTTTAAGTAATTGCTCAAAAATGAAAAAGAAATGCAATCCTTATGTTTGATATAGCATGTGGATGTTATGCACCAGGGTATATAAGACCAAGGTGTCAAGATATCCAAAGTGCAACTAGCATGCTACAATCTTGTCTAAACACGAGGTCAAGATGTTGAACCAACATGCACAAGATATGAATAACAGCTAGTGTTGTGAGATGGACTTTGATGCTATAAGCAATGGTTTGAGATTATCTCCACTACACATAGTGATAGCTTGTTGGTTATATTTATGGAGCTAGTCTTAACATAGAATCATCTCAAGTGCATAAGAGACTATTTAGCTTCTCAGATGCTAGAGATGTTGATATGTAAGATGCTAATCCCAACACGTATAAGATACCAATACGCATAGGAAGAGAATAAGATCATCCCGCAAACACGGCATATGAAAGCAATATGACCATGCCCCATTCCTCACTTCATCGCAACATACCAAGATATAGATAAATCAAGCCAGTCTTGATTAGGCATAGAGAAGGGACAAAAAGATAAATCAAAAGATAAAACAAAAGATATTGTCATCACGTTGTCTTGCCAAATGTAGGTGCTCTTAGATGGATTTAAGCTAGCGCCTTGTTGAGAGGAAAGTTGCATCCTGTTGAAGGCTAAAGATGTTGATAAACTACTATAGCAAATACTGGCTTAAGGCATGTGGGCGAATAGCTTCTGGCTTATTCTTGATTGGTTAAAGTGCTTGAGCTTTCAATATACACATAATTTGCCTCCTGCTTGAGCTAATCAAAGAGAAGAAGATGGAAGATGAAAGAAGATGAAGAAGATGGGGTGGATCATCTGTGCTTGAGTACTGAAAACTTCCTTTGTATTCCAGACTGCCTACATACACTGTATCCACGGGATCAAAGCACATTTACGATGAAGATGAGACATGATGAATATGTAGTTCTGGGTTTTATTGATGATGTATGTGATGAGAGATAGAAGAATATATGATGAAAGATTGAAGGATGATTAGAAGAAAAATAAAAGATGGATGATGAAAGAAGGGGCTATCGTCTTAGCCTGAATCAAAGTGCTTCCTTTGCATCTCAGATTGCCTACATACCCTATATCCACAAGATTAAGGCTTTAACGATCGAGCTGAGATGTAGTTCTTGCTTATTACACTGGTGAGGTGATGTCTTGTGATTTTCGGATGACAGATGAGCGCGAATTGATTGAAAAGATATGAAGCCTGGTTGCAAAATGTTTGGCCACATTTGTTATTAGATGAACACTTATAGTTGAAGTTGAAAGTTTGCTGTGTTGTGAGCTAAAATATTTGATGTGTTATGAGCTAGAGATAACGATATCCACTTCCAAATAAGATGCAACAAGATGCCCCCAGTGAGGGATGAGGTTTATTATGAAGGAGTGATGATGGAGAAGGCGTGCAGTCAAGATGCTAAGATGCCAAAGATATAGTTATCACAACAATGTCTCCAGTATGATAGCTAGCATTGATAGAGACAAAGGTGGAAAAGGTTATTTATTGTGAGGATATATGGATTATGATATGGACTATGAGTGATGATCAAACGAATCAAGCAGACGATGGAAGCTGGTCACTACAAATAGCGCCTGTTTGCCAGGTTTTCACTATGGTACTCATCTAAGGTGCCTGTTTACCAGGTTTTCACTAGAGGACGGATTATTTATCTTAGACTTTTTTTTTTGCTATCCAAAGCGCCACAAAGTTGTTTTCACTATTGGATGTTTTTTTTTTTTTTTTTTTTGGGGGGGGGGGATGGCTGAGAGTTAAGGATAAAACTTCTTGAGATGAACGCTGTTGACTGGTTCATCCAAGGGAATGCCTTCAAGTGTTGAGAGAGTGTATGCACCTGATCCATAAATTGTTGTGATGATGAAAGGACCAAGCCAATTTGGTTCAAACTTGCCCTGTTTCTCACGGTGTTGCTGATTCTTTTGATTCTCTTTAAGGACAAGATCTCCAACTTGAAATCAGCGTTCTCTAATTTTTTTGTTGCAGCTGCGGCGTAGACAGTTTTGATAGACTTGGAGATGGTTGAGTGCTGTAAGACGTCGTTCATCTAGAAGCTCAAGATCATGGAGTCTGGATACTAGATATTCTTCCTCTGAGATGGTATGTTGTAAGGATACTCGCAGTGAGGGGATCTCAACCTCAATAGGTAAAATAGCTTCAGTGCCATACACAAGCGCATAAGGTGTGGCTCTAGTGGGAGTTCTGATACTTGTTCTATATGCCCATAATGCAGGATGGAGTTGTAGATGCCAATCCCAACCAGCTTCATTGACTATCTTTTTGAGGATTTTGATGATTATTTTATTAGAAGCTTCAGCTTGGCCATTGCTCTGAGGATAGTACGGAGTAGAGAATCGATGTTGGATATGAAACTTGTTGTAAAGATCTCTGACTTCTTGATTCTTAAAGGGACGACCATTATCTATAACAATAGCTTGAGCAACTCCATAATGGCAAATGATATAGTGTAGAATAAACTTAGATATTTGCTTGCCTGTGATATAAGTCATTGGTATGGCTTCCACCCACTTTGTGAAATATTCAGTGGCCCAGTGATAATGAACTTATGACCATTTGATGAAGTAGGATGGATTTTACCTATGAGATCAAGTCCCCACTACGAAAAAGGCCATGGAGCAGTGATAGGCTGAAGCTCATGTGCTGGTGCATGTATTAAATCTCCATGTTTCTGGCATTGTAGACATCTCTTTGCAAATTGTTGTGCATCTTTTTCCATGGTTGCCCAATAGTATCCTGCTCGTAGAAGTTTCTTAAGAAGGCCAAGACCAGTGGAATGCAAGCCACAGACACCTTCATGTACATCACGTAAGGCCACTTTTGCTTCCTCAGAATCAAGACATCTAAGAAGGATACCATCGAGACTCTGGTTTTAGAGGGTGTCTCCTAGGATAGTGTAACAAGAGGCTCGACGGATAAAGGTTTTGCGTTGGTTGTTAAATAGTTGAAGTGGAAAAGTTTGATTATGGAGGAATTTGTAGAAATCCTCGTACCACGGCGAATGGGGACCAACAATGTCACATATAAGCTCAGACTGTGGAACTTCAAATGTTGGAATCAAAAGCTGTTCAACCAAAAACTCACATTTATGTGTATTAGATGGCATGTCTAGAAGAGACCCAATCATAGCCATAGCATCTGCTGCTCTGTTTTGCAGTCTTGGGATTTGTTCAAAAGTGATATTGTCAAAGTACCTTTTAGAATCATCAACCATTAGCTTGTATGGAAGAAGCTTCTCATCTTTTGTTTGATATTCATCTAAGACCTATTTGATAACCAGCTGAGAATCACCAGAGACTTGTAACTGTTTGATAGCCCAATGCACTGCCATGCGCAATCCTGTGATTAAAGCTTCACACTCTGCTATGTTATTGGTACATGGGAATGCAATTCTGTATGACTTGGGTATACAATCTCCTTGAGGGGTAACAAACAAAATGCCTTCTCCTGATCCATGTTGTGTATATGATCCATCAAAATATAGCTGCCATTATGTTGGAGAAGTTAAATTAAACAATCCTTCATCAGGGAATTCTGGATATATTGGATGGATATCTGTGATGGGTGCTGCAGCTAATTGATCAGCAATGACTTGTCCTTTGATGGCTTTTTGATCCACATATTGTATGTCGAATTCACTTAAGATCATGACCCATTTTGCTAATCTTCCCATGAGAATTGCTTTGGAAAGAAGATATTTGAGCGGATCAACATTTGATATGAGCTTGGTTGTTTGGTTCAGCATATAATGTTGCAGATTTTGGGAAGCAAACACTAATGCTAAACATGCTTTTTCCATAGATGAATAATTGAGTTCATATCCCACAAGAGTTTTTCTGATGTAATAGATGGCTTGTTCTTTTCCTGAATCATCATGTTGAGCTAGAAGGGCACCCAATGCTGCTGTTGTTGATGATAGGTAGAGCAATAGTGGGCGGCTGAGCATAGGAGGTACCAACACAGGAGGTATTGCTAGATATTCCTTTATTTTATCAAAATCTTGTTGACACTTTTCATCCCACTTAAAAGGTTCACCCTTACGTAGAAGATGCTGAAAAGGATGACCTTTATCTGCTTGTTGTGAGATAAATCTGCAGATGGACTGTAACCTGCCTTGTAAACTGTGAAGCTGCTTGAGATTTGTTGGTGAAGGCATTTCCATGATAGCTTTTACTTTAGCTAGATCCACTTCTATTCCTCATTGAGATACAGTATATCCCAACAGTTTTCCAGATGTTACACCAAATACACATTTTTTTGGGTTCAGTCTAACTTGATATTTTTCTAATTGATCAAAGATTTGTGCTAATACCTGTAGATGTCCTTCTCTTGTCTTAGATTTTCCCAGGATGTCATCAACATAGTCTTCCATGATAGTATGAAGAAGGTCATGAAAGATAACTGTCATGGCTCATTGATAAGTAGCTCCAGCATTCTTGAGACCAAAAGGCATTACAACCCAGCAATATGTGCCCCATGGACAAATAAAAGATGTTTTATCTTAATCTTCCTTTGCTATTCTAACTTGATTATACCCTAAAAATCCATCCATCAAAGATAGCATTTCATGTCCGGCTGTGAGATCTACAATGTTGTCTATGCTTGGTAGTGGAAAGTCATCCTTAGGACATGCTTTATTAAGATCTTTGAAATATGTGCAATAGCAAACTCGTCCATCAGGTTTTGCTATAGGTACCAAATTTGAAACCCATTCTAGATAATCAATAAGCTTTATAAACTTTGCTTCTAACAGTTTCTGAATTTCTATCTTGACCAATAAAGCTACCTATGGATGCATTTTGTGCAATTTTTTTTGACAAGTTTTGCATTAGGAGATACTGCTAGATGATGTACCACAAGTGATGGATCTAAACCTGGTATGTCAGCATAAGTTCATGCAAAATTTATAGCTCTTCTCAGAAAAAATACTGTGAAGTTTTGTCTCTCTTGCTCTGATAGTGATGCTACCAAAAAAGTGATCTTTGGATTCTGCTCTGTACCCAAGTTCATGTCTTGTGATTGTTCAACTAGCACTGTTGATCTCTCATGATAACCAGTAGCAATAGGAAGATCAAATCCCTCATCCTCAGGTGCCTCAGAGAGGTTTTCACCTTCAGATACGTCCTTTATTTTTATTTTTTCACGGTCAAGAGGTGCCTTTTGGTTTTCACCTAGTGACCTATTTTGTTTGATTTTGTTTATTTCATTTTTGTGACTGAAGGATTTGATACTTCCGCCAAAATATGCTAGTTTAGGTAAATCCATCATGAAACCTGCTTTGTGATCACCCAATGGAATGCCTTGTTGCAAGCCCATGAATTTTGCAATAGCTTCATCATTTTGAAATGTATCTAATATCGGTGCCCCCTGTTGGTCCCAATCGACGAGGTCAGGATATATGAGTGAAAGGTTAATGGAGGAATTGTTATGGCTAGAAGAAGCTACAGAGATCATGAAGATGGAGTGTTCTTGAAAAAAGTTGGTAATATGAAAAGGGGAGTCATCGATAGTATCTGAATGAGAAGTTTCTCCTACCGAGGAAGGTCCAGCGTTAGTATCAGAAATACACATAATGTCCTTGAGTCGTGGTACCTCCGGCTGATAACCAAGGCCTTGCCTATTAAACTTCTTAGACACAATTATAGGTTCAAGAGGTCCTTGTTCTTGTGTTCTTAATCCGCCATGTCCTTTGTAGCCCATGTTCTTTATGATGTAGAATCCATTGTTGTATCTCTCTACTTCCAATTGGACTTGGTCATTTTCATCAAAGAATATCCAAGAGTCTATATCATCAATGTCTTCATCATCCAGGAATCCGCCTTTAAGGAATACAGTAGGTGGAGCTTTGATGACAGTGGGAGCTGAAGTTGGTTTGGATGTGGAAGGTTTACCATAGGATTTAGGAGATAATGGAAGGGTGCCTACACAACAAGAGTCTTGCAGTGTGTATTCACCAGGGCCATGTTCGGTGTACTTGATACAGAGATTGGAAGGGGCTTTACTAGATGATGGATTGAGTAGGTCGGATGGATCTACATAGGATGAAGAGGGATATGCCTCGGTGTTGATAGGAATGCAGTTTGGGCTCTAATATTTAGCTTGAAAAGCACGACAAAATTCAAATGGATTGGGATCATCTTGGATAGTAACTTCAACACCGTTGTGTGGAAATTTAAGGCATTGATGGTATGTGGAAGGAACTTCCTTGAGGGCATGTATCCATGGACAACCAAGGATGATGTTATAAGGAAGGTTGATATCAAGGACCTGACAATAGGTTTCCGTGGTGATCGGCCCAACTTGGATAGGAAAGAAAATAATTCCTTCTGTATCTCTCTCGGCATCATCATATGCTCTGATAGTAATAACCTTGGAGGTGTCAACATCTTTCTCAGAATATCCTAGTTGTTTTATCAATTTTAAAGAACATATATTAAGACCAACTCCACCACTACCAAGGTTCGTTTGATACAGCGTTGTTTGACAAACACTTCAATGTGGAGGGCTTCGTTCTGTAAAGGATGGATAGAGGGTTGAAGATCTTTGTCAGAAAAGGTTAAATGACAAGGGGCTGCAATACTAGTGACCATAGATTGGAATTGTGAGATATCAATATCGTTGGGTACCGAAGATTCTTGTAGAGCTTTGTCAAGGATAGCTTTATGAGCAGGGGATATGCGAAGCAACTCAAGAATGGATATGTGCACGGTGTTCTGCCAAGGTGATCCAAGATATTATAGTTAGGAAATGGTCGAGGAGGATGAATAGGTGCTCCTTGAATAGTGACTTAACCTCTGCGAGTGGTTACAGCGTAATCAGGTGCTTTACCTTGGATAGTAATGGTAGAAATGCGAGCATGGTCAATGTGGCCAATGGTAGACGATTCATAGGTATATTGAATGGCATTTCCAGCATGAGGGTTACTTGTTTTGTCATGAGATGGAAGTGGATTCTTGAAAGTCTCTAGATCATAGTTCGATGTTGGTTGTTGTGCAGGTTGAGTTGTTGAAGGTGTAACTTTGATTAAACCTTGATTGATGCAATCTTGGATGACATGTTTTAAACGCATACAACCATTTGTTTTGTGTCCTTTAACTCTATGGAAATCGCAATACTTATTTTCTTTGTACCAAGGAGCTCTGAAGAGCAGTTCACCATTTGGTGGTGCATCTGGTAAGATAATATCACCCGCTTGGAGAAGCTTTCGAAAGATAACTTCCATAGGTTCCGCTAATGGCATAAATTGTCGACGCGGATTGGAAGTTTGGCGTTGTCGCATTCATTGAAAAGGTTGTGTTTTTGTAGAAGCAGCTTGGATATTGATAGGAACTTTCATATTTTGGATGTGCTTTGCATCGACAACACCATCATTGACAATATTCTTATTTTTGTTCCAAAAGCGAGACTTATCATTGGAGTTTTGAGGATAGTCTTTGTTATCGCAAAAAATCTTGATGGTTCCTTTAGCAATTAAAGCTTGTTCAATGTTGGTTCCTTTGGAAACAAGTTCATCAAAGGTGCTAGCACTTTGCAATTGTAGTTGGAATGATAGCTCGAGATGAAGATTTTGAACAAAGATATCGAGCTGTTGTTTCTCAAGGATTTCCCATGATAGTTTTCTAGCCATATTATGCCATCGTTGAGTAATTGAAGAAAAGGCTTCACCATTGCGTTGTTTGTTGTTGACAAGGTCGTTCATGTTTATCTCATGGTCAATGTTGAAAGCGAAGTGAGATCGAAACTTATTGGCTAACTTCGAAAAAGACTTAATTCTCGGAGGTAAATGAGAGAACCATTCAAGAGCTTGTCCTGCTAAGCTTCGAGGAAATAGTCTCAAAAGATATGTATCGTCATAAGTAACCTCGAGACATGCCACAAAGAATGCTCTAAGATGGTCTTCTGGATTTCCTTTTCCTTTGTATTTGTCAAATTGTGGAATTTCAAAGTGTGGTGGAAAAGGTATCATATGAAGAGACTTGTCAAATGGATAAGTGCATATGTTGTCTAGAGAAAATTTCCTCTTACCTTGTCCTACCACTTGGTTAATCATTTGTTGAACATCTGTTGAAGATAATTGCTGTTGTTGCAAAGGGGGTGAAACATGGTATGATGTATATTAAGGTTGCTATTGTGGGATATATGGAGCCATGACCATTTGTTGGGGTTGCGTATTCACAATATATGTCAAAGGATTGGGATGTGACACATATGTAGTTGAAGATTGCTGTCCTTGAGGCACAAGTGGTGTTTGAGTATATTGAGATGAATGAGCACCAAGATTTTGCATCACATGCGAAGTGGAAGATAGATTGACATTAGTTAATGGTTGGGAAGTTGGAGTTGGATTTGTGACATGGTAAGTGATGGAAGGATTGGTAGATGCGAAAGAAGGATGGATAGTTGGGTTTGTACTTTGGACAACATGGGGATTGGTATGTGTCATGTGTTGAGTGACAATAGGAAAGCCTTGGGTAGCATAAGATGGATTGATGGTGTATGAAGGATTGGAAGAGTGTGATGGAATGGATTTAAGTTGCTCAACATAAGAGACCGTAGAACTAGGATTATCTTGAGAAACAATAGGAGGGTCACTCATATCAATAAGACTAACATTGGGATTATATGGTGTAGTGGAAGGATGTGTAGAGATGGTAGAAAGCGTATTAGCAGTTGGTATATGAGGTATGGTAGATTGGGATGGTCATGAAGTTTGGACTATTGGTGTTGTTGGTATAGTTTGGAAGGCTTACACACTATGAGACATGGGGATAGCTTGTGATGTTTGGAGCGTTTGCGCTTGGGCCACATGGACAGCTTGTGTTACTTGAGGCATGGAAATGGTCATGGTAGGAGGAGGAATATGTTGAGGAACATGGAAAGGTGGAATGTTCAGATTCTGTGACATGAGAGGGAGCACATTGGTTGGTATGATCAAAGGTTCTAAAGTATGCTCCGAGCATGGTAGATCAAATGAAGTAACAATAGGCAATGAAAGAGATGTGGTAGAAAGTGGAGCTTGTGATATAGTGGGGGATGGTGTAACTATAGTGGATGGTCCCTTTGCAACAACAGTGGGAGTGTTTGGATCATGTTCTCTAATAGCGGATATGTCAAAATCTCTTGGTAGTTTAGCGCCCATGCGAGCAAGTTGCAAGAAGTAGTGATTAGTCTCAGATAGAACAAGTTTCTCAACTTGATCCCACACATGGGTGTCCTAAAATTCTGATAAGTCTTCTTGGGATTGTTCTTTGAAAGTTTCCAAAGCTATTGGAGGTTGCACTTGTTGTGAGGATGATTCTCCAAGGGTATACCCATGAGGTGTAAACATATGAGGAGGCATACCAGTCGTGAATTGAGTTGCGTCCTTAAGAGGTGTCGATCTAAGTTGTTGCATCTCAGCTTGTAATTTGGCTTCCATTTTAGCTCTATATTTAGCTTCCATTTCAGCTCTATATTGACTCCTTGTTTGAGGCATGATGTTGATGTTGAAAATTGAAGCTTAGCTTGTCAAAGTTTTGAGACCCAAAAGATGATGGTTTGTTGATTGGTTGGTTGGTTGGTTGGTTGGTTTGCTTGGTTGGATGTGTTGTTTTGTTTGGTTTGTTGATTTTTTGTTGGCTGTTTTCCCTAGAGAATAGCTCACACCTCAAGGGAAAAGTTGGTTGCTAAAGATTACTATGCTGCTGATGTTTGCTGAAGCTAAAGCTGATGTTTTGCTAATGGATCAAAATGATTGATTAGATGTTTTGGTTTGCTGGTTTGGGATCTCAAAAGGATGAAAAGATGATGAAATGTGATTGATTGATAAGCTCAAAGCAAGGAGACAATGTCCAGGTATCTGCTAATGATCAGAGACAAGTCTGAAAGCTAATGCTGAAGCTGAGCGAGTTGGATTTGTGGCTAATTCAGCTGAGTCACTAAGATTTGCTAGTATTAAACCACAGGCGACAAGTGATAGCTCATATGCAACTCAAAGAATGCTAAAGGTGACTGGTAATAGCTCAAATGTGGACTGGTTTATGTTCTGAAGCAGGTTACAATATTAACCAGAGGTGATCCAAATGTTCAGAGGCGATAATTGCTAGCTCAAAAGTGATTGACTGCTATTTGGAAGTGACTCAACTTATGATAAGGGTGAAAGACTGTTGTTTAAAAGTGACCTGGTTCATAACAGAGGTGACTGACTATTGTTTAAATGCGGGTTGATTCAGATAAGAGGTGACTAAGTACTGTTCAAATGTGACTCTGTTTATGCAAAAGGCGGTTAACTGTTGTTCAAAGGCAATTTTGTTCATGCAAAAAGCGAATAACTGCGGCTTAAAAGTGATTCTGTTGTCTGTATGCGAGCAGTTTAGGCTTAAAAATGACTGTGTCTATCAGGAAAGATGTCTGATTTGTGATTTTTGATAAGAAAATAGTAATTTCAGTCACTCACACTCACAACAATCACAAACTTGTACAACCTAGGCTAGAAAGGACTGTATTTGTTCAATCCCCTAGCCATGCTTATTCAAAGCGGATAGCTTCAAGATCTTGGTAGCATCGGCTCCCCTCCACGGCACTCACTTCTCACGCATACCAAGATCCAGGTTTCCTTAAAGGCCTGTCCCTCACCAAACCTTAGGATTGTCCCTGCTATCTCTTCTAAGAACCATGTGAATCAGGGCCGCTTCAAAGGTCCCACCTTTTGCATCAACAAATAGAGGGTTTTTGGCTACTACACAAAGTTGCTAATAAGGGCATTCGTTCGGGTGGCTATACATGCGGTAGCACTACTCTCCATTGTGGAGTCTCCCAGCCTTCAAGGGTTACGCCTTGGAGGGTTTTGGGGGAGGTTGGCTGTCGGTATAATGTAACAACACCCATTGTTTGTGGATTTCGACACAAACACTTTTCTTATATAGCAGTTCAGAAGGACTTGGCTTTAGCTCGTTACCGCTTGGGTCGTATCCCTTCTCACACCGGGAAGGCAGGCCCTCTAAAGATAATAACAAGTTCTCATACACCCAAGATCCATTTGATAGGCAAGGGGAGAGGATACTTTTGTTATTAAATTTGGGTTACAATCAATCACATGCAAGCAATCAAAAAAGATAAATCAAGCGCGGAGCAAGCAATGATTCATTTTAAGCACCAAGCCCAAATGTTCCTAATTTAGTGGAAAAGCACAAGTCTTAGACCGATCGGAGCTACAACAGATATGTTAGTAGTTTGATAACCTCCTTTTCTTGGACAAATCAATAAGATGCTACACAAATACCCAATTAGTAGCCAAGAAAACAAAATGCAAATTATACAGATTGAAAGCACACAGTTTACCAGAGGCGATTCACTGTCTGTCAAAGCGATCTATGTTTTGGTCACAAGCGAATTACTGCAGATTAAAAGCGATCTCAGAAATGGTAGATGTGAATTGTTTAGGCTCAAAAGCAATGCGAAAAAGCATAAAGCAGTTGGTTTTAGCTCATACGCAACCTGGATCTGTAAAAGAGACAATTCGCAACAAAAGCCCTAATTCTGCAGAAAGTGATTCAATTATCTAAAAGCGGCCACTGTAAGATCAAAAGCGATTAGGTTAAATGTAAAGGTGACCACTATTAATCTAAAAATGATGTAGAATAAACAAAAAGTTATCACTGTCCGCTTATAAGCAATCTGGAAATGGCTAAAGGTGACAGATTTCAGTGCAGAAGCGATGCAGGTATGCAGACAGCGATAGTGTTTTGCTCAAAAGTGGCTAGAACTTGTCGTAAGCACTCAAAAAATCTGATCTTCATAAAAACAACTTCAAACAGCAAAGTTAATCAAGGACATGAGTCCCACCAGGCGTGCCAAAATGTGATAGGTAAAAAATCAGGTTGATAAAATCAAGCATAGCCATGAAAACCTAACCCTACCATAATCAAAGAATCTAACATAAATGAAACCAAATTAATGCAATTCAAGCACAACATCACCTAGATTGTGTGATTCCTTGTTTATGATATGGATTGCTTCTTCAATAATGAACAATTATGAAGATAAAAGCTGCCATGATGGATGATAATGATAAAAGCTCAATGGATGCTATGGATGCTCAATATGCTCAGGATGATAATGTAGACGCTATATGATTACTGGATAGATGTAGTATGGAATGAGAGGGTGTTTATAGAGAACTCAACCAAAATTAATCAACGGTGCAGATTCGGAGGCTATGTGAATGGCTAAGATTGAAAGATAGGCATAGGTGAATGTGAAGATGACAAGTGGCGGGAAGATAGGGCTCATGTGTGCTTGTGTACATAAAAAGTACTACATATGAAAGATATTAAATAAAAGGATGTAGTACCACTTATCTTTTTAAATGAAAGAGGCACACATGTCAACTCATAAAATAAATGATAAGATAAATTAATTAAATAAATACAATCTATTTAATTAATTGGAAAGTTGGCTTGTGAAAGGAATCTTTAATTAAATAAATAAGATTTATTTAATTAAAAATAGATAGAATGAAGATAATTAAATAATTGAAGATTGTTTAATTATATCTTAGAAGAAATAGCTAATGAATTAATTAAATAAATATAAATTTATTTAATTAATAGAAGAAATATGTGTGTTAGGGATATTGCTCAAGTGTGTTAGACAAATGCAGATGTGTGATAATGCAATGTTTGAATGTTAATGATAATGAGCCAATTTCAGGTGTCTGCAAGATGGAATGGAGCTATTTTGTTGGTTTTTCTCTATTTTTGGTGTTGCAAATGCAGGGGATTGGTGGAGGAGGTTTGTTAGAGCAGATAGGGCCTAATATCATCATGTATTAGGCATTTTGAACATTGGTAGAGTAGTGGTTTGAAGAGCAATTAATGTGGGTTGACCCAAGAACCCTAAAAGTAGTATATAGCAACCATTTTTAACATGATTGAAGCTCTGGAGTGGGTTTTAGAAGCTTAGAGCAAGTTTTGTAGTCTTTTGCTATGTGGAGGAGGCCTAACTAGGCCTAATTCAGTTAGGACAGTCATTATTTGAAGCCTATGCTCCAAACTAACCCCTATTGCATGTTTGATATGTTATGCAAATCCATAATGGGTATCCAAAAATCTATTTTGTTCATGGGTTTGCCTTGGATTCTTCAAGTTATGCTCCTAAAGCCTCATTTTTAGGGCTAGTAGCAATATAGGGTTGTTACAAAGGAACATCTAAAAGGATATAGGGTCTAAGTTCTTGGGAATCTTTAGGGGTTTCAGTTTGCCAAGATTGAGTGATTCAAGGTGTGATAGGAGTTGAGTAGGCTAATCAATTCTTTTACCTTCATTTATACATATTCCATCTTTTGATAACCATGTTCATTGAAGAGGAAAACTATCATGTTGGGACAGTCGATTAGTGGGACTTAAGAATCCTTATTGTCTACCTTTGAGAGGTGTAATTAGTCACTTTTAAATAGATCTCAATTGCCTTGAAAGGTTTAGTAAGTCTCCCATGCTTGCAAATCAAATTGGTTACCCCTTTCCAAGCCTTGAAACTGAGTATGAGAGTAAGAAAACAGTCTATACTAAGCAAGGTCAGTCAAGACAACAATCATATGAACAGTGAAACCATTCCATGCTCTGCATCAAGTGGTATCAGAGCTAGGTTAGGTTCTATTTGGGAAGAAAGAAGGAAGTGAAGTGTGAAGAAGGAATAGTGTAAGATGCCTCCAAGAGCCAATCCAATCCTCACTAGCGAAGTGAGAATGATGAAGGAATCTCAAGGAGTCCTAGCTAGACTTGTAGCCATTGAAGAAAACCTGAGAAGAGGTGGGGTCATTGAGGAAGAGAGTGACCAAGAGAATGAGGGTGAGAATGCAGGCCCTCAAGAAGGATCCAATGTGGAAGAGATGGATCCAGATGATAGAAGGTTTATGAAGATGCTGCAGACTATGAAAGGAGAAGGCACTGATGTCAAAATGGAGTTGCCCATGTATGAAGGAAAAATGAACAGTGAGGAAGTATTAGATTGGATTGATGCCTTGGATAACTAATTTGAGTACAAGGAGGTGCCAAAAGAGTAGAAGGTCAAATTGGCTAAGGCCAAGTTGAAGGGGCTAGCATTGACATGGTGGAATTAAGTTCAATCAGAGAGGTTAGGGCAAGGAAAAGCAAAAATCAGTTCATGGGACTGGATGGTGTCCAAGCTGAAGAGTCAGTTTCTTCCTAAAGACTATGCAATTTAAACTTTCAGGAGACTACAGAATTTAAAACAAAAGGACATGGATGTTATAGCCTACACTGAAGAATTCCACAAGTTGACCATGAGGACAAGGCACACTGAAGATGAAGTTGAGAAAATTGCTAGGTATATCAATGGGCTTAAGCTCAATATTCAAGATGAAATTAGTCTTTCCACCCCTAGAAATGTGGAAGCTTCCAATTGGTAATGAGGGCAGAAGAAAAGATAAAAAGAAGACAAGAACAACAGACTAGGGGCAAAGGAAGGAATTTTAGAGGTAGAGGGAACTTTGGTGCAAGAGGACAGTCCTATAAACAAGGAGAATCAAGTGGCAACAATAAAGAGAATCAAGAACCAAGAGGTGAGTCAAGTGAAAGAGGCAGCTTTGGAGGAAGAAGATCAAATAGTAGAGGAAGGTTTGGTGGCCAAGGTAGAGGATCAAACACTTTCTCAGGCAAATGTTACAACTGTCATCAGTTTGGACATCATGCATTCAAATGCCTAGAGAAGCAAGCATCAAGTTCTCAACCTACTACTCCTAAGAGAGGTGATGCATTGATGTTAAGGAGGACACTCCTCAAGGTGCCAGCAGCCAAAGAGCCTTCACAAAGGAAGTCATTGTTCCAGACAACCTATAAATCACATGGCAAGGTATGTAAGGTAGTTGTTGATTCAAGATCCACTGATAATCTAGTCTCTTTGGAAATGGTAGAGAAGCTGCATTTGAAGAAGATTCCTCACCCCACACCTTACAAGGTGTCATGGTTGAATAAGGGGCAGCAAGTCTTAGTAAATAAACAGGCATGGGTGGAGTTCAACATTGGTGGTTACAAGGATAAAATCCTTTGTGACATCATCCCTATGGATGTTTGTCACCTATTGCTAGGAAGACCCTGGCAACATGACAGAAAGAGCAAGCATGGTGGTCAAAAGAACATTTATGTGATAGAGAAGGATGGAGTATCATTCTCATTAAGCAGATTGGGTCTAGCATCATGGTGGTAGGAGAAAAGGAGTTTTTACAAACAATGAAAGATGAAGGACAAGGATTTACAGTAGTGATCAGACCTAAAACTAAGTCTGATGCAGTAGCAAATAAGGTGGAAGACATACCTAATTAAGTTTAGTCTTTGTTGAAGTATAAGGACATAGTGGTAGATGAGCTGCCAAGTTCATTACCTCCCATGAGAGATATCAGACATCATATAGACCTGATCCCTGGAGCTAATTTGCCCAATAAGGCTACATACAAGCTAACCCAACAGCAGAATGAAAAGATCAAAGCACAAGTTCAAGAATTGTTAGACAAAGGACTCATCAGAGAGAGCTTAAGTCCATGTGTTGTTCCTACTATCTTAGCACCCAAGAAAGGTGGAGAATGGAGGATGTGTACTAACTCAATGGCCATAAACAAGATCACAATCATATACAGGTTCCCAATCCCAAGAATAGAGGACCTCATGGATTGCTTAAGAGGTGCATGCTACTTCTCGAAGATTGATCTCAAGAGTGGATACCACCAATCAGGATAAGGGAAGGAGATGAATGGAAGACAACCTTCAAAACCAATGAGGGACTCTATGAATGGATGGTAATGCCTTTTGGAATCTCAAATGCTCCTAGTACATTTATGAGGTTAATGAATGAGGTCCTGAAACCTTTCATTGGGAAGTTTGTAGTTATCTATCTAGATGATATTCTTGTGTTCAGCAAAACAAAAGAGGAGCACTTGTAGCACCTTGACATGGTTTTACAGAGGTTGAATGAGGAGAAGTTGATGATAAACCTTAAGAAGTGTGAGTTTATGAAAGAAGAGCTAGTCTACCTTGGTTTTGTCATCTCTAAAGGCACATTGAAGATGGATCCTTCCAAAGTTGAAGCTATTCTTAGCTGGCCAACTCCAAAATTAGTAGGAGAGCTAAGAAGTTTTCATGGTTTGGCTACATTTTATAGGAAGTTTATCAAAAATTTCAGTCATATTTGTTCCCCTATTCTTGACACTATTAAGGGAGATACAAAAAGAAAGTTTCAAGTGACTGAAGAGGCAGCAAAAAGCTTTGAATACCTGAAGAAAAGAGTGGCACAACAGCCCATACTTGCTTTGCCTAACTTTGACAAAGTCTTTACAGTAGAATGTGATGCCAGTGGAGCATCCATAGGTGCAGTCCTAAGCCAAGAAGGTAGGCTAATAGCTTTCTTTAGTGAAAAGCTCAATGAGGTCAAGAGGAGGTACTCTTCATATGATTTGGAACTTTATGCATTAGTGCAGTCCCTGACGAAATGGAGACATTACCTCTTACCCAAAGAATTTGTAGTCTTCACAGACAATCATGCATTAAGTTTCTTGAATAGCCAAGACAAGTTAAGTCATAGGCACATCAAATGGGTGGAGTATTTACAGAGTTATACCTTCACAATCAAACATAAGAAGGGCCAAGCTAACAAGGTAGCTGATGCATTAAGTAGGAGATCAGTCCTAGTGAATGAAATACAACTTCAGAGTGTGGTTTTGGAAGTAATGAATGGCATGTATGCTACTGATCCAGATTTCAAAGATGCATAATCCTTTTGCCACCAATTCCAAGGTACTTTTCATGAAGAATTTTCTGATTTTCTACTGCAAGAAGGACTATTATTCAAGGGAGATCAGTTTTGCATCCCTAGATGCTCTATGAGGACAAATCTCATAAGGGAAAAGCACTATGGAAGACTTGGAGGACACTTTGGCATAGACAAAACACTTGATTAGGGAAGAAGGTTTTACTTTTGGCCTAAGATACATGTTGATATCAGAAAATTTGTTGAGTCTTGTGGAGTTTGCCAGAGAGCCAAGGATTCTAGCTCCAATGCAGGCCTATATCAGCCTCTTCCAATTCCTAGTAGACCTTGGGAGCATCTTAGCATGGATTTTGTGCTAGGCCTACCCAAAACTCAAAGGGGAGTTGATAGTGCTTTTGTAGTTGTGGACAGATTTGGCAAGATGGCACAATTTATTCCTTGCAAGTGCACAAGTGATGCATCTAACATTGCAAGTCTATTCTTTAAAGAGATAGTTAGAATATATGGACTGCCCCTCATCATTGTTTCAGACAAAGACTCAAAGTTTATAGGCCACTTCTAGAGGACATTATAGAGAAAACTTGGAACCAACTTGACTTTCAGCTCTGCTTATCACCCACAAACAGATGGGTAGACTAAAGTAGTGAATAGATCATTGGGGAATCTACTTAGATGTCTTACAAGAGAACATGGACAGTAATGGGATCTTGTCATCCCACAGGCAGAGTATGCTTACAATGACTCCATTAACAGGAGCATAGGTAAGAGCCCTTTTGAGGTAGTGTATGGATTGAATCCAAGAGGTATCTTTGAGTGAAGAGATTTGAGAGGAGTAGAGAATAGAAGTGATGAAGGAGAGGAGTTTGCTATGGCCATGAAAGACATCCATGATCAGGTTAGAGAGCAACTCAAGAAGAGTGTTCAAACTTACAAAAAGCATGCAGATTTGAAAAGGAGGAATGTTCAGTTCAAAGTTGGAGATCTAGTACTTGCACATCTCAGAAAAGAGAGGTTACCTAAGGGCAAATACACTAATTTGTTGATGAAGAAGATTGGGCCATGCAAGGTGGTCCACAAGTTTGGTGAAAATGCATATGAGATAGAACTCCCTCCTAGAGTTGCTATCTCACCTATCTTTAATATTGCTGACTTATATCCTTTCAAGGAATCTTTGGATGCAGGTACAGATGTTCATGAAGGTGTGGATGTTGATTGGATCAAGGATCTTCCTCCTACTGCACCAGTCAAGCTTGAAGCCATTTTAGACACCAAGGAGGTCAAGAGAACAAGACACAAAGTTTACAATGAATACCTTGTGAAGTGGCAGGGTCTCCCTCATGAGGATGCCACTTGGATGATAGCTAAAGACATTGAAAAACATGGCACTATAGTAACTGATCTAATTTTAGGAGGTGCCTGAAATCCATTCTCCTTAGGTGTATGGTGCAAGGCACCTAGACTGTTTCCTAGTCAAATTTTTGAATTTTTGTTTTTGTGGTCTCAATAATGAGAGACTATGTGGTGTTTGATTTTTAAATAATGTAATAAATCCCACTATGGGAATGACCTTGTAGTGGTGGTTAAGAAAAGGCAAGTAGGTCTACAGTTTTCCTAGAATTTAGGATAGTCTCTTTGTTTTCTTAGTAAAAGGCTTTTAATGCCTTCTATTTTTGGTTTTTTCCACAATTGGGAAGTCAAGAAATCATGGAGTTTCATTAGAAACAAATATATTTTACCTCTCACATGTCGAGGAGGTGGTGTTGTGAAAGTGTGGAGAAGAAATAATACAGAAATACACAATTTTCCTGCATTTTACTATTTTTCTTGTGTTTTCAGCACTAGTACGAAACTGTACAACACTGTCATGGAGGGAATCGACTAAAACTTGAAACAAGGTTGTGTTAACATTGATTTGCACTTTGTTTGAAGGATTATCATTGTTGTTTAAGAATTTTATTCTCAGTTTTCTGATTTTTGGTTCAAAAACCTAGTTTTGAGGGTTTCTTAAGAAATCGATGGCTTTAGAGCCATTTCCATTCACACCCTAACCAAATAATGGATGGAATGGAGCTATTTTGTTGGTGTTTCTCTATTTTTGGTGTTGCAAATGTAGGGGATTGGTGGAGGAGGTCTATCAGAGCAAATAAGGCCTAATATCATGTATTAGGCATTTTGAACATTAGTAGAGTAGTGGTTTGAAGAGCAGTTGATGTGGGTTGACCCAAGAACCCTAAAAATAGTATATATAGACCTTTTTTAACATGATTGAAGCTCTAGAGTGGGTTTTAGAAGCTTAGAGCAAGTTTTGTAGTCTTTTGCTATGTGGAGGAGGCCTAACTAGGCCTAATTCAGTTAGGACAGTCATTATTTGAAGCCTATGTTCCAAACTAACCCCTATTGCATGTCTGATATGTTATGCAAATCCATAATGGGTATCCAAAAATCTATTTTGTTCATGGGTTTGCCTTGGATTCTTCGATTTATGCTCCTAAAGCCTCATTTTTAGGGCTAGTAGCAATATAGGGTTGTTACAAAGGAACGTCTAAAAGGATATAGGGTCTAAGTTCTTGCGAGTCTTTAGGGGTTTCAGTCTACCAAGATTGAGTGATTCAAGGTGTGATAGGAGTTGAGTAGGCTGATCAATTATTTTACCTTAATTTATACATATTCCATCCTTTGATAACCATGTTCATTGAAGAGGAAAACTGTCATGTTGGGACAGTCAATTAGTGGGACTTAAGAATCCTTCTTTTCTGCCTTTGAGAGGTGTAATTAGTCACTTTTAAAGAGATCTCAATTGCCTTGAAAGGTTTAGTAAGTCTCCCATGCTTGCAAATCATATTGGTTACCCCTTTCCAAGCCTTGAAACCAGGTATGAGAGTAAGAGGACAGTCTAAACTAAGCAAGGTCAGTCAAGACAACAGTCATATGAATAGTGAAACCATTATTTGCTCTGCATCAAGCCCCCTGTCGGTCTCCAGTCAGTGTTGGCCGAGCCGAAAGGACCTAGGGCCTTTGGTCTTGACAACCCGGTCGGGTCGGCATGGCTAAGATAGACCCCTGGTCAGTCGTTTAGCTCTACCGCTGGTGGCTAGTGGGAAAAACATTATGACAACAGAGTTTTAAATTTTTATTTAACCTCTTATTAAATGTATTTTGGGGTTCGATGAAATTTTTTGAAACAATTAAAATAAATTTGAAACCTTCCTTTAAATCTGTCACATTAGCAATGACACTAGACCAGCCAAATATGCCACGTCAGTACCCAGTCACTCACCCAATCAATGCTAGGTCAGTGATGATGTCAACATTGTATGGACAGGATCCCACTAGGGGTCCCCTTTTAGCCCTCGAAGGGCATTTTTCTTCTAAGAGGCATAACTTTCTCCCACGGTATCGGAGTTTTGACTTCTTATAGGTGTTAGAAAGCTCTCTCCAAGCACTATGTAATGGTATAGGTTTAGTTACCATATTTTTCTAGTTGTGTCTGAATTTGGTGCCTAAAGCCAAGCATCTCTCTGGGATAGTTTTATGCTCATAACTTTTGTATACGGAATCAATTTTTAGATTTTGGATAGGTGTTGGAGAGATATTGAAGTATACTATAGATTGGATAATGTAGATTTTCATATTAGTGTACAAAGAGAGATTGGTACTTGTTTGATCACTTGTAGGAGCCAGATATTTGGGGTGTGATTGTGAGAGCATTCAGATGGATTTTTGGACACAAACTTGTGGGAGTACATGTTATTATGAGACCATCAGCATGGTATAGAAGGTTTTTAGATTTGGTACTTCCAGATATAGGTTTACAAGTATTTTTAGAGTTTGGACTTTGATGGAGACAGGTACACATGTTGTCTTCTGGTTTGAGGACATGGTTGATACACGTGTGAGACTTGGAGTCTCGTTTCAGTGGGAGTTGAGTACAGATACATTGATCACGATGATTATGGTGCCATGGATATACAGGTACACTTTTGCATTGGCACAACATGATCATGTATGTGATTGACAGGTATGGGCTATGATGTTTGATTCATGATTATAGATAGTGGTGTGGTGTAGTTTTAGGAGGTTATTCTTATCTCCTGGATGCTTGATTAGTTCCTCGACTATGGTTACTCGTGGACTTGTTTGGAAAATCAAATCTAGCATTGATTTGGTGTTTTAGTCTTGGAGTCTACAGGTTATCTTCTTTGATATCTCAATTTGCATGTTACTAATGTGATGATGAGTTTACATGTTACATTTGTTTTAGATCTTTGAGTTATGTAGTTTTGTGGATTAATTACCCCTTGACTATAGTGGGATAACTTAGATGTGGATTCTCTTTATCCATGAGATTGATTCAGTGTTTATGCAGACTTTGTTAGTTGGCCTTGTCTGTGGTCATTTGTACATTGGTATGTTGCATTGGGATAAAAGGATGGATGATTAGAGTGCCTGGATAGTCATTTGTTGGGACTTGTAGCATGTTTATCACGATGTCATGGATAGCTTAGTTACATGTTTCAGTGGGAGATTTTGACAGTGATGGTTTCATCTTCTTGGTTTGGAGATCATAGTTTTACTCTACCTTTTGGGAGTTGTTGATGTTATAGCGCGATTCTGTGATTGTGTTGGCACCATGGATAATCTTCATTTAGGAGATGGTTACTTTGTTGCCATGGATAGATTGGTATCACAGTTCAGTGGGAGATTTGACAATGATGTGGATTCATCATTTGTGATAGATGATCTTCTTCAGTGGTTGTGGGTGTCTTGGAGAGGCTCTTGGATTATGATTATTGTTTCAGTGAGAGTACTTTGACATTCTAATTTCTATTGTTAGTAGATGGTTATCTTCATGTTGTTAGAGATTTTGACATTCTTTGTTTACCATGGAGGACTTTTGGAGTCTTTGGTTGAGGTGTCAATTTATGACTTATTTTAGTGAGAGTGCTTTGACATCCTAAGTTCTATTGTTAGGAGATGTTTATATTATGTCTTGATGGACTCTTGATTCTAGATTAGAGTTTTGTCATGATACAGGTTCTCTTGAGATAGGATGTGTGCATTAGTGCATGTGATCTCCTAGGAGGATATGGTTAGATCATGATGTCACGATGGGTTTCTTGATTATGCAGATGTGTAGTAGGAGTGTTGATAGTGATCTTGTTGGTTCTCTTAGTATTGAGTACATTGGTCATTTTCTTGGGAGTCTCATGATAGTACAGTGTTGCATTTGGAGTTTAGCATGGATTGATCATGGAGGTTTGGATACTTGGAGATTTAGGTGAGGCTGGAGTTCTCTTTGGATTAGAGACACTTGTTGAGACAGTTACTCATTGGAGGTTTCAAAAGATAGACCAAGGAGCCTTACACCTGGATATGGATGTGAGTTCATTATGGACCTAGAGGAGATTGTTCTTGGACAGAGTCATTGTGGCTTGGTGTATCCTGGAGGAGCATTCTCATTCCCCACTCTTGGTCTACTCAATGGTTTATCATCTATGAGGTATTTTCCATCCTTTTAGATGCATTTTAATTTATGCTTTATCATCTCATAGTTATGGATCTTCAGTTATGGTTATTAGTTCTGAAGGGTTCATTTGATGGATGTTAGCATGGTTATCTCCTTGTTCATATGGTTTGATTTATGATGTTCATTATGAGTAGTTTAGGAGATGTGATCAGGCTTATTATTGGGTATGGAACGGTTATGAGTTTGATCTACCTTGGTTAGAGAGGCTTATATCCATGTTTGTTACATGTTACATATGATCATTTGATCTATGAGATTGAATGGTTGGGTGTTGTTAAGGATTTTCATTTGGAGTTGTAGAGGAGATCATACTTGACACAACTTAGCACTTTGAGGTATTTGTAGTAGGACATTATGATTTACGGGTTTTCTCTCTTTGTCTTATGGCTACTTCATGGAGGATCATGTTGATATGGTTGGACTTGGGAGAGTTATGGTGACATGTTTTGAGAGAGTATGCAGTGATTTATCATGCATATGTGGATCATTGTGATTGTTCTTTATACTGCATTGGTTTGTTGATTAACCACACCTTGGTTTGAGTGTTGATTGGTAGACTTGGTATGCCTTTGATCTATTTTCGGATTTGACATTACCCATGCAGTGGGAGTTCCTGGATGTATGTGTTCTTCATTGACAGGTTTTATACATGGAGCTTGTGATTGTGGTATATGGGTTGGATATATTGTTGGCATGATTTTATTGATGTTGTTGATACCTATGAGGTATGGATGGTTGGATGTATTAGCATATGTTGTGGGTGCTATCTCCAATCATGTGGGTTTTTACCTTTGAAAACAGCTTGGAGCCTTTTGTTATCACTTAGATTTGATGCTTGTGTTGTTTGGATTGGTGCATATTCACCTTGGCAAGTTTCTTTTCTTCCATAGGTGGCATGTTGGAGGATGAGAGGATTTCTTGCTTGAGATGGTGGTCACTTTAATTTTATTGCAAGTATCTTGATGGAGTACGAGAGCATGTAGGAGATTCATGTGATTTCATGTTTACCTATGATTATGTATTCCATTGATTGACCCTTATGCAATGTATACAACAAGTGGGAGAATGTTGGAATAGGTGTTGTACACCTTGCATAATATTGGATTATTTTATTCATGTAAAATAAATATTTATTTGTGGTGCATCTTAATTGATGTGTTTAGCCACATTAGATATTTATTTGGATTCCACTTGTAAATGTTCTATGTAACATTGGGTTAATTATTTTATGTGTGTGGGACACATAGAGTAATTAATTGTTTATTTGTATTCTTTAATTGTTGGGAAAAAAAAACATAGTACCAATAGTTAAATGAGGGGTCAATGGATTTGTGTTACCCATGGTTTTGGGGCACATGGTTTTCTCATTGTATTTGTGTGAGCTTGGTTTATAAAAGCAAGCACAATGTTATTATTCGAGGATGGCTAATTAATTGTTGGCAGACGGGAGGTTTGTGAGAGGCTGTCATTGTATTGAGCTCTCTCCTAGAAATGCATATTGTGAAGCATGGCATGGGATGTGTGGATTCATGCTTGGACACAATGGAGGATGCATTGGAGGTGCTTGATGTTTAAGAGGTATTCATGGAGACTCATGGAATGTAATGTAATATCTTTTGATGAATAACACATATAAGTGTGGATGCTTTTGGAGGCTAGCTTTTTCCCTCTTGAGTGTTTTCCACAATATATCTTGTGTTCTTTCTTATTTGTCATTTGATCTTTGCATTATGGTTATTTGCTGCATCATTTTCTCCTTATGGGTTATGTGGAATTAGTTTTATTAGACCTGCAAATTCCTAACCGTCTTTGGTGTTTATGCTTCCAAATCCAGGTTTTGATCTACTCCCTGATCTTTGTTGTGCTTTGGGTTCTCTGATATTTGTTCCTGACAGTTAGTTATTAGTTGATCTTTGTCATTTAGGGTTTGGTCATTTGCCCTAGTTTGCTTGGTTAGTTTTGGTTGGATTTGGTTGATTCTCCTCTATACAACAAAAGGGTAGAACCCCTATAGTTTGGCTCTCCTTCATGGGTAGAAGCCAAGCTTAGTTTGTGCCCCAATGTTTATAGAAGAGGGTTTCACCTAGTTTAACTCTTTAGGCTAGATCACTCTTTTACACTTAACAAGAACATGGGTGAGGAAAAAAATGATGAAGAAGGTGGTTCTAATATTAAGATAGAGGTGATCTCAATGCCATAATATAGGTAGTCTCAATGTGATGACATAGGTAAGCTTGATGTCACATCCAAGGATTTTTAGTATTATGATAGAGGTAGGCTCAATGTCATAATAGAGAGGTGGCTTGAATATGACAAGAGAGGTAGACTCGATGTCACCGCTAAGTACTATCAATATTATAACATAGGCAAGCTCAATGTCCTAATGGAGGGGTTCTAAATGTCATGTCAATGTTGAAAGAAGCATGGGAGTTTAGGTGAGCAAGATAGAGGATGTTAGCAAAGTATGCCCAGCCAAGAGGAGAAGAAACAAGATGCTATGGGGATAATAGTGTGCCTACATATAAATGTAAAATATAGAGAAGGAACATGAACCATAGATTGAAACATCAACTCATTGGAAGAGGTATTTTCATTTATTGCATGAAGAGAAGTATGAGAATTTGTACAAATAGACATAGGCTCCACAACTACAGAAGAATGAGTTATGGGAGAAGTACATGTGTCAAAATTAATTCATCATGATTGAGGAGAGTTTCATGAATTTGTGTGGATTCATGTACGAAATCAATGTCATCATTATGTAAAGAAGGAAAAGGTACATCATGAATGAAACCTATATTGATAAGGTCTTGTATTACATCTTTTAGTATTTTACATTGATTGGTAGAATGAACATGCACTCCATGTTACACACAAGAAGGAAGCGTGGAATGATTGTGCTATAACATGCCCAGAATTCTACCAAATAAATTTTACTAAATTTAACCCAAAAGTAAATAGTTCACGATACCAACAATATGAGAAATAAAAATTTTCTTTCTTTTAAAATGATATGATGCACATTTGAAACATATTTCAAACTTTACCATTTGCATAATCAAATTACATTTCAACATTACAAGTATTGAATATTTCTCATTTACAAAATTTCATAAGATGGATACAAAGTTACAAACAAGTTTCAAAGAACTAAACTAAAAGTAGAGATACAAATGGTTCGATGTCCTTCTTCAAATCCTAGCTGCCAATTGCATGAGGAGAAGCATCACTCAAGCACTTTTCTGCCAACCACGAACTAACTGTAGTCCCCCACATATTTACCAAACTGGTAAATGATCCTACTTTTCAATGAAGGGATTGGTATGGCAACCTCAAAGATTAGCCTATTCTGAGCATGATATTGTGTTCTACATAACTAGAACTGCCATACTATGGCTCCAGCCTACAAGTGTGATTATCCCTACCTAGTATATAAACCTGGATCACAATGAATTGACAATGTAAATAGTGGCTACTTACACTACTTTGGCCAAAGTATTCATCACCCCTAATTCGGAATGGACGTCACACATTTACCCATCTTCCTAGCTCGATTTGGTATGACATCATTCTCTATACAAAGGTTACTCCCTTACCCATGGATCAACTAATCCCAAGATTATAACAATTCCAAGTTTATTATGACACTTCTACCATAGTAATACAAGTTGTAATACATAGTTTCCATAACTTAACCTTTCATAATGTAGCAATAACTAATCATACTTAACTTAATATAGTGCATAATTCCAATATATATACTAATCTCTACTATAGAGATTGTTCATGCATTCAATACATAATATTTCCCATATAGATATATACCTCTCATTGAACATATAAGAAAATATCTAATTCAATAAAGAAAAGCAACCCAAACTTATTTCTAAACAAACAATCAATGACATATAATCTTTTCAAACATAACATGCACAACGGAGAAGAAATTAGCATGCCTATTAATGCTATGCTCCAATAGTTCAACTAGATTCCTTGCTCTTAATTCTTCAAGCTAGCTAAATATCTCCTCCAAGAACAACTCAATTCCCCCTATTTACTTCTTACTAATTTCCCTCAAAATCTCAAGACCAAAATAACAATGCACACTCAAAACACTAAACTCAAAAAATTACAGTAGAACAACATAAAGCAACTTAGATGGAAACTTGTGTCCCAAATGAATGGAAGAGCTCCTCTATTTATACAAAAATCTGAGCATGCCAAGGCTGAAAACAAGCTCCTAGATTCACCACAACTCCCACTCAGAAATTTGACTCAGTAAAAAGAATTAAAGGTGGCAGCAGAAATTATTGCATAAAGAACACATAAGTGGACAACTAGAACTAAATTCAGAAATGCAAGGAAATAGATCGACCCATATTGGCCACCTTGTGTTTGACTAATTCCTACAGGAATTCATAATGCAGATTCAAGACTCCAATTTGGTTTGCACAGTTCAAGCATGGCACCACTTAAACACCATGCCTCCTATTCTCATGCTTGCAGTTTGGAAAGAACAGGTCAAAGCATTCTCACATTGGTTATCAATTACCAAGCACCTTATAGAGCGCTACCCATATTTACATAGTATCGTACTTTATGTGCTTTAATCCCCAAACAATATAAAAGCATGCGTTGCCTTTCCAGTGCAATAATCATAGTAAATATGTTGCACCATAGTCTTATAAACTATGCGCTATGTTTAACATTTACATTGGTTACAAAGCTACGCGCTATGCTATCAAATTAGTACTAAAGAAACATTAACATATATAATATATAAATGATTATATATATGTATGTAAATGCAAATATATATATTAATATATATATATATACATACGTTCCCATTAACGTCTATATTTATATATATATATATATTATCGTTACTTGAAAACAACATAAACTCATTAATTCACATTTCCACTGACGGTGTATGAGTATGAAATACACATATACACACATACATATAGATATCCCTCATCCAATCAATACTCTTATGCCTACGAGCAATACGTTCATGAGCATGCGTAGATACGTCTACCTACGTATACTCATGCATGTATTTTCTCATATATATGAGTTTATTATGGACATGTATTTACATATGTGTATATATTCATTTCACATTTATACCTTGTCATTTGCAATTCCAAACTTTATCAAAGAAGACTTCAATCGACACTCAGACTAAATCACATTCCTTATTTAAAACACTCATAGAATCATATCTCAATAAGCATTCAAAATCATTACTACAGATTACTTACCTTTACCCACACAGACTCAACATAATCTAGACCAAGTAGGATAGTGGTGTGTGCTTGCTCAATTTAGGCTTCTCTAAAGATTACCAAACCAAGTCCTTCTCCCGAGTGATACTTCCCCTCATTTCTGGAGGAGCAACCTATTCCTACATTCAGCTTACATCATCACAATAGTAGTTAGCCGATCACAATATAATCATACGCTTCATACATTTCATAACTAGAATCACTTATAATACATCACATTGCATCATTCAATCTTTCAACATATTCCATTCAAGATTCACAATACACATTAATGCAAACATTCATTAACCATTCATTTATTCAAGCAAATTAGCCAGTCAAGGTAAATAGTAAATAGTTAGAAACATACAGGGTGTAACATATTCCCCCCTTGTGAATCATTGTCCTTAATGATTTTTTAAGTATCAAGTATGCCCATAACATAAACAAGACATAAAAACTATCATATCACATAACACATTGTTCTCAAGCATTTTCAAAATTCAGAAAAACTTGTGCAAACTTCTGCTTCATCTCAGCATAATCTTCCCAAGTGGCAGAATCTTTTGCATACTGATCACATTAGACCTTGCATTGCAGAACCTCTCTATTACACAAGTGAAGATTATGCATTTCGAGCACCTTAAGAGACTCAATTGTTACCACTCCTGGGTCTTGTACCTATAAAGAATTCCAATCAGTAACATGGTTATCCCCTGGAACATACTTAAGATACAAGACATGAAAGACATTATGCATCTTGGCAAGAGTTAGTGGTAAAGCAATTCTGTACACAACAGGATTGACTTCCTCAAGGACCTCAAATGGACCTACATAGCGCTGAGCTAGTTTAGATGACTTTCCAAACTTTATAGAACTGTTCTGGGGTTTTACTCTCAACAAGACCTTATCCCCAATAGAGAAATTCCTAAGAACCCATTTGGCATCTGCATAGCTCTTCTACCTATCATTAGCTTCTACTAGTCTTTGCTTGATAATCTTGACTTACTCTTCCATATCTGATAACATTTCTGGCCCAAGACTTATCATATCTTCTAGCTTATCCCAGCTTATAGGATTCTGACATTTTCTGCCATACAATGCTTCAAACGGAGCCATCTTTATTGTAGAGTGATAGGAGTTATTGTATGCAAACTCAACCAAAGGTAGGTAATCCTCCCATTTGTATTGTTGATCCATGCAATACATCCTTAGAAGATCTTATAACACTTGATTTACTCTTTCCATTTGCCCATCTATTTCCGGATGGCAGGCTAAACTTATGTTAGATGAGTTCCAAGTGAAGAAAACAAGGTTTGCCAAAATCTAGAAGTTACACAAGCATCCCTATCAGAAATAATCTTTTCAAGAATTCCATCCAATCTAAAAACCTCTTGAATAAATTTCTGAGCTATTATAGGAGCTCCATCTGTCATATTACTTGGTATGAAATGTGCCACTTTTGTAAGCTTATCCACAACTACTAGAATGGCATTGTGCTTATTCCTTGACATTGGAAGACCTTGCACAAATTCCATGCTAATAACTTGCCACTTACTTCCTGGTACATCATGGAGATATAGTAAACCTATAGGATGATGATGTTCTACCTTTACTCTTTGACATTCTAAACAACTTGCCACAAATCTTGCGGCATCCCCTTTCATTCCTTTCTAGAAATATAATGGCTTCACATCTGCTGACATCTTAGTAACACCAAGATGTCCTGAGTATGGTGCATTACGTACTTCCTTACATACCAAATTCCTTAACTCACCAAAATTAGGTACATAAATTCTTCATTTATACCTCAATAATCCATTGGGTTCAAAGTAAAAACCTTCATACCTTTTATCTTGCAAATTATCGAGAGTGCTTGCTTGACTTGTTCATAGAACTCATCACCCTTGGATCCCTGTAATACTTGACTTTTGAAATCGGTTTGGATAGATACCATTGAAGATATATGCCTTCTTCGACTTAAAGCATCAGTAACTCTATTCTCTTTTCCCTTGATATAGCTAATGTTGAAATCATAGTCTGATGTCAATTCTAACCACCTCCTTTGCCTTGTATTCAGATTGGGTTGAGTAAAGAGATACTTCAAACCATGATGGTCTATTTTTAATTCAAAGGGTTTTCCCAACAAATAGTGTCTCCACATCTGTAATGCATGAACCATTTTTGCTAACTCCAAACCATGTGGAGCATATTTTGTTCATAAGGTTTTAGCTTTCTTGATTCATAGGCTATGACTTGCCTTTCCTGCATTAACACCCCACCCAAACCTTCACCTGATGCATCCATGATAACAATAAAGTTACCATCTAGATCTAGCACTTTCAATATTGGAGTTGTGGTCAACTTCTCTTTCAGGAGATCAAATGCATCTTGACATTTTTTAGACCATTCAAACTTTTTCCCTTCCCTCTGCAAAGAAGTGATAGGAAAAGCTATTATAGAAAAGTTTTCTACAAACTTACGATAGTACCCAGCCAAACCCATAAAACTTCTAACTTTAGGAACATTCTTTGGCACTGGCCACTCAAGCACTAGTTTTATCTTAGCTGGATCAATTGCAATTCCTTCTTCTAAAATCACATGACCTAGGTACTATACTTCCTTCTAAAAGAAGGTACACTTGGAAAGTTTTCCATACAACTTATGCTCTCTTAACTGTTGGAGTACCATTTCTAAGTGTTGAAGATGCTCCTCTTCATTCTTGAAATAATATAGAATATCATCCAAGAAGACCAACACAAATATATCCAAGCAGTCTCTAAACATGCTATTCATAAGGTTTATGAATGTTGCAGGTGCATTCGTTAACCCAAATGGTAAGACTATGAACTCATAATGGTTGTACCTTGTTCTGAAAGTAGTTTTGGAAATGTCTTCATCCTTGATCCTTAACTGGTGATAACTTGACCTTAGATCAATCTTTGAAAACACTGTTGCACCCTGTATCTGATCAAATAGATCATCGATACATGGCAATGGATACTTATTCTTTATCATTGCTTTGTTGAGCAACTGATAGTCTATACACAAATGCAGTGTCCCATCTTTCTTCTTTATGAAGATCACTAGCGCTCCCCAATGTGAAACACAAGGTCTTATTAATCCCTTGGATAACAATTCTTCGAGTTGTGATTTTGACTCCATCAATTTTGTCGTCGTCATCCTATATGGTACTTTGGATATAGGTTTTGACCTTAGAATTATGTCAATGGAGAAGTCAAACACTCTCTTGGGAGGCAATCCAAGCAATTCTTCTAGAAATACATCTGCAACATCTCTTAGGATAAGGTATTTCTCCATATCCATCTTTTTGCATCCTCCATCTCTCCATCCTCAACTTCTTAGAGATCTTGTGATCTATAATATACCACATCATCTTGATTGATAAACTCTTTGTATTCCTCAAGTTTTTCTATTTTAACTACAAAGAGTTGACAACCCTTCTTCTTTGTTTTATGCATTTGCACAGCCATTATTTGTCATAGCCTAACTTCTCTAGGTGTCCCTTGCAAAGATACCCAGTTCCTGAGATCATCTAGGCATTCTACTATTTTAGCATGACAGTCAACCTTGGCTCTATGTCTCCATAACCAATTCATCCCTAAGATGACATCATAAGACCCTAAAGGAGCTACGTACAAATTAATTTTCATAGAGAAACTAGGAAGTTCAACCCTTGCTTCAAATAGACATTGGTCCACCTTTGCTCTTGTCTGGTTTGCATATTCAACAACCCAAGACTTTTCCATATAGCCAGCTTTATTAGACACTTTACTAGATACTCTAGGGGAAATAAAAATTTGCAGTGGCACTAGTATCTATTAAAATAGAAATGGGTATATGCCAGATAAAGTACCTGTGACTTCCACCAGAGTTATCTAATATTCTGCTTGTCGGTTATTAACTGCAACATGTATCCTTTGTTGAAAGACATCCCGTTGCAGTGGAAGAGGATTACCACGAGGTTGTGACCTTGATGGCTTATTGGGGCATTGACTAGAAAAGTGATCTCCCCCACAAATGAAACACCCCTTAACCAGTCCCTTCCTTCCTGAAGTTCTTCCAGAGTTACCATTATTTCTAGCAGCATTGCCAAAGTTATTGCCGTTATTTTCTCTTCGATCTCTCCTAGGCTCATTCCAATTATTCTGAGAATCCTTTTCCCCTTGCTTTGGAAACCCTTGTGCCTCATTTGGCTTCCTCAAAGATTGATTGGTTTGAGACCATTTAAACCTTTTTCTATTCTTCTCATGATAATTGGTGGTAGACTTAAGCTTATGCTCTTGCTTAAGAGCTTTTTCATATACAAGATCCATAGTGGTAGGACCATGCATATCTACCTCCTCACCTATCTAATTATTCAATCCCATGATGAACCTCCTAATACAAAACCACTCATCATCTTGATACATGGGTACATATCTCAGAAGATGTGTAAACTTTTCCCAATATTCATTGACCAAAGAATCTCCTTGCTTGAGATTCTAAAAATCTGAGAGCTTCTGGTCATAGAAATGTTGGGGTAACCAACGTTTTTATAATATTTCAACAAATTCAATCTAGGTGAGCTTAATAGAACTAAGCCCTAGTTCCATCTTCTTACTCATCCACCAATTGGATGCTTCACCTGACAACTGGAAATCTCCCCATATTGCTTTGGTAACTTCAGTGTAGTTACTAATCTCGAAATACTTTTCCATTTTAGTGAGCCAAGCCTCAGCTACGTCCCCACTGGTACTTCCTTCGAACTTAGGAGGTGTAATTTTTCTCATGTCTTGGGATAGCTCTTTATCCATTCTCCTCCTCTTGGTTCATTCGGATCGTGATTGAGATTGTGACCTTTCATTTTTATGCTCGCTAGTTTGTGTGTGGTCACAAGAATTCTCTCCTTCATTCTCACTATTAGGAACTTCATTAATAATAGGAACTTCTTTATTGATAGGTACTTCTTTTTCTGCTCTATCTTTTCCTTTTTCTTTTTGTTCCAAGTTTCCTACTCTTTTTCTTGTTTTGTCCAACATTGCTAAGATTCAGTCCAACTTAGTATCCATGTTTTCTGATCCTTTCCCTACTTCTTCACTTCCTCCTAGATTAGTTCTTGTACGAACCATTCTTTTCAAGAAGGTTTATACCTGAAGGTTTCCAATAAGGTTAGATTCTATGAATGTTTACCTAACATTATTAAAACATTAAACATCTCAAATAGAATCATTTATTCATATTTAAAGCATTTGCCATAAAAGAGTACATATACACAAGTTTTTGATAAAAACACTTTCTTTTATTAATATCAATAAGGATTTAAATATCCTTAGGTTTACATAGAATTAATATTAAGATAGTCTAAAGGAGAGTATCCTTTGGATTCACTCTCAGATACATAACTGAGTGGAGTGTATCCCTCATATTCTGGTTCACGGTTATCATCATATGGATAGCAACCCTTATACTTATCCTTTGATACATAATTTTGGGGAACATACTCCTCCAAATCATTACTTGAGGAAATTACAATCACTTCCACCAAAGGAAAGACATGGGGATCTCTAAACAACATGGTGGGACTCATACTACACTCTAAGGGCATATCCCTAGATAGTGATGAGGATTCTGACCTGGTTGGAGTGACAGAAGGCAGACAGTTGAAGTTGACAACCTCTCTCATCTTTCTTTTATCATGACTAATTGGAGTAAGGGCATGACTCAATGTCTATGTGTCACTTAACCATATGTTGTTATCATCATTTGTTCCCTCAATGGTACAAACAATGGCCTCTCTCTCCTTCTTAGCCTTTAGGTAGCATTCATTCCCAATAACTGACTTCCTTGTAGTCATTTTGAGACGCACCATCCTAGCACAAGAATTCCAAACCTTAGACTCTCATAATGTTGGATGGGAAAGCATAGTGAACACATAGGTTCTAGAGCTAAACTTGGTTGCTCTGATACCACGTGTAACATACCCAAAATTCTGCCAAATAAATTTACTACATTTAACCCAAAAGTAAATAGTTCACAATACCAACAATATGAGAAATGCAATTTTTCTTTCTTTTAAAATGATATGATGTACATTTGAAACATATTTCAAACTTTACCATTTGCATAATCAAATTACATTTCAACATTACAAGTATTGAATATTTCTCATTTAAAAAATTCTATAAGATGGAAACAAAGTTACAAACAAGTTCCAAAGAACTAAACTGAAAGTAGAGATACAAATGGTTCTGATGTCCTTCAAATCTTGGCTGCCAACTACATGAGGAGAAGCATCACTCAAGCACTTTTCTGCCAACCACGAACTAACTATAGTCCCCCACACATTTACCAAACTGGTAAACGGCCCTACCCTTCGACAAAGAGAATAGTATGGTAACCTCAAAGATTAGCCTATTCTGAGCATTATGTTGTGTCCTACATAACTAGAACTATCATACTATGGTTCCAACCTACAAGTATGATTATCCCTGCCTAGTATGTAAACCTAGATCACAGTGAACTGATAGTGTAAACAGTGGCTACTTACACTACTTTGGCCAAAGTATTCATCGCCCCTAATTCGGAATAGACGTCACATGTTCACCCATCTTCCTAGCTTGATTTGGTATGACATCATTCTCTATACAAATGTTACTCCTTTACCCATGGATCAACTAATCCCAGGATTAACCCCACTTAACAATTCTAAGTTTACTATGACACTTCTACCATAGTAATACAAGTTGTAATACATAATTTCCATAACTTAACCTTTCATAATGTAGCAATAACTATTCATACTTAACTTAATATAGTGCATAATTCCAATATAGATACTAATCTCTACTATGGGCATTGTTCATACATTCAATACATAATATTTCCCATACTAGATATATACCTCTCATTGAGCATATAAGAAAATATCCAATTTGATAAAGAAAAGCAACCCAAACTTATTTCCAAACAAACAATCAAGGACATATAATCTTTTCAAACATAACATACACAATGGAGAAGAAATTAGCATGTCTATTAATGTTATGCTCCAATAGTTCAACTGGATTTCTTGCTCTTAATTCCTCAATTTGGTTGAATATCTCCTCCAAGAACAACTCAATTCCCCCTCTTTACTTCTTACTAATTTCCCTCAAAATCTCAAGACCAAAATAACAATGTACACTCAAAACACTGAACTCAGAAAATTACAGTAGAACAGCATAAAGCAACTTAGATGGAAAATTATGTCCCAAATGAATGGAAGAGATCCTCTATTTATATAAAAATCTGAGCATGCCAAGGCTAAAAACAAGCTCCTAGATTCACCACAACTCGCACTCAGAAATTTGACTAAGTAAAAAGAATTCAAGGTGGCAGCAGAAATTATTGCACAAAGAACACATAAGTAGATAGCAAGAACCAAATTCAGAAATGCAAGGAAATAGATCGACCCATATTGGCCACTTTATGTTTGATTAATTCCTATAGGAATTCATAATGCAGATTCAAGACTCCAATTTGGTTTGCACAGTTCAAGCATGGTGCCACTTAAACACCACGTCTCCTATTCTCGTGCTTGTAGTTTGGAAAGAAATGGTCAAAGCATTCTCACATTGGTTATCAGTTACCAAGTGCCTTATGGAGTGTTGCCCATATTTACATAGTACCACACTTTATGTTCTTTAATCCCCAAACAATATAAAAGCATGCACTGCATTTCCAGTGCAATAATCATAGTAAATATGTTGTGCCATAGTCTTATAAACTATGCACTATGTTTAACATTTACATTGGTTACAAAGCTATGCACTACGCTATCAAATTAGCGCTAAAGAAACATTAACATATATAATATATAAATATATATATACATAACATTTTTATGTATATGGTGGAACTTTCCCGCTCATTCGAGTTTTGAACCTACTCTCGTCATGGTAGTCGTCAGCCCTGGGGGGGGCCTCTGCCCCCCCTCTAAGCCCTCTGGTGGAACCCGATGCCTGTACTATCTTAGGCAGTACTACTGAGTGGGTTTCCCCAGCCTCAGGGATGAAGCCCTAGGCTTGGAAAAATGTCCTTCTTGGTGAGGAAGACCTTGCTAAGGGAGACCAGTCCGAACATGTGTTGTCAGAGTCAGAGGCTGGCACTGACCTCCTAATACCTGATCACATGATGGAGAAAATTATTTCTTCCATGGAACTCTCTTTGGTCAGTAAATTCCAGTCCCTCAGACCTAACATTGATATGGTCAGGCGATGGATTGTTGCCATGTGGAAGCTGAAAGGCAGTGTTACTACTAGTGCTATGGTAGGAGGCCTCTTCCTCTTCAAATTCACTGCAAAAGAAGACCTGTTGATGATCTTAGCGAGTGGTCCCTAGCTCTATGGAAAGCATAACCTCTGCCTGAGCCGTTGGAAACCTAGTTTTGACATGACCCTAGAGTTCAACCAAGTGGCACCGATATGGGTCAAGTTGTCTGGCCTCCCTCTTGAATACTGGGATGAGGAGATCATCTCTTGGATCGGGAACTCATTTGGGAAGTTCATTGTGTTGGATGGAACTACCAGACTCAAAACAAGGTTAGTATTCACTCGTCTTTGTATTAGCGTAGACATTAATAAAACTCTCCCCAACAATATTATGTTAAAGTCTAAGTATGGGAGCTAGGAACAACCCTTAGAGTATGAGAATGCTACTACATTCTTCCAGAACTACTCCAGGAAGGGCCATCTGATAAATGAATGTAAATTCCTGAGGAATAATGAATCTAAGAAGACAAGGGTAGAGGAGGAGATTGTTGAGGACTACCAATTTAGAGAGGACTTGCTTAGCATTATCAAGTCCCTAGAGACCTCAAAACACCCAGCTATTACTCAAGAGAAGTGCCCTTCAGGTGATGTTTAGGCGAGTCTAGAACAGGTTCAACCTAAGTTTGCAGACTTGGAGGAGATAGAAGAAGGGGAAATTAGATGCCGGACGCCCAAAGAAAATAAATCCATGGGGGGGTCCCCAAAATCAAGCAGACCAACTCAGAACATCCCAAGGACTCAAAGAAAGCAAAGGTTGTGACTGTCATATCTCCTACCAGAGTGTTATCACCTGGTGCCAGCCCCAGCTCAACATGGACCAACCAAGAAGGTTGGGTTACCCCCAAAAAAAAGGGTAAAGGAAGAAGTCTGCGGATGTGGGAACGGAAGGGAAGGCTAGCAGACCTTCTTAGAGAGAAACAAGAAATAGGGAGGCCAACAAGGATATAGCTATAGGAAGGAAAAGCACCATGGAGGCTCTCTCCAGGCGAGGTAAGAAATGAGAGTTCTCTTCTGGAATGTGAGGGGACTCAATAGCCCCCAGAAGCAATTCATGGTGAAGAACTACATTTATGAAAATAAGGTAGACATTTTACTACTCGAGGAAGTTAAGATAAATGAAGAAAATTTCAAATATTTTGCTAGTAGAGTCTAGCCTTCAGCTGATTACCTCATCAGCCCCTCTGTTGGAGCCTCGGGAGGTCTTGTTACTATGTGGAATAAAAACACCTTCAATGGCATCTACTGCTCTCATAGCAAAAACAATCTTGAAGTGAAGCTCACTATCAATAAGGAAGAATGGAAAATTATAAATATATATGCTCCTAATACTAGAAGTGCTAGGAAGGACCTCTAGGAAAACCTCACTCTCACAATCAATATGGAGAAAAGGACTAAATGGATGCTTGCTAGTGATTTTAACACCCCGTTGTTCCCTTCTGAAAATTTGGGGGGCATCACTAATTACTCTGACAGCATGGCTGATCTTGCTGACTTCCTTACTCAAATAGGATTGATGGATATTGAGGTTAACAACCAACTCTTCTCTTGGACCTATAGAAGGAGGGGAGACCAGTTGATTTAGGTTCTTGGTCTCATCATTCAACACTCTACTCTGACTACCCTTCCCCACACCATCTCCGACCACAATGCACTCCTCTTCTCCTAGAGAGGAGTCCCAAAAGGACAGTTCCCATTTAGGTATGAAATCATGTGGACCTCCCACCCTGACTTCAGGGATTGCATTAGTGACCGGTGGAGCATCCAGGTTCAGGGTTCTCTGATGTTTAGACTCACTCAGAAGATCATTCATATTAAATAGAAAGTCAAAGGGTGGAATAAATTTTTCTTTGGTAACATTATGAATCGCAAAAAATAAATCTCAACCAGTCTCTCAAAAATTTAGGAGAACTTGGCCATGGGAGAAAAAAGTGAGACTTACTACATTAGAGAAGAGGCCCTCCAAAAGGAGCTAAGGGAAATAATGAAAAAGGAAGAGATTTTCTGAAAATAGAAATCTAGAGTTCAGTGGCTGACTAAAGGAGATCATAATACCACGTTCTTCCATCAATCGTCCATGAAACATGGGAAAAGGAACAAAATATCCAAGTTCATTGATGAAGATAATAGGGAAGTCACTTCTGAGGTAGAGCTGGGGCATCTAGCCTCTAACTACTTCAGAAATTTCTTAGCTGACCAAAGGAACACTACTGATCAGTGTGTTGTGGAAGATCTGCTTGACTGCATCCCTTCTCTTCTCTCTACCAAAGATAACAATGCTATGTTGGCCCCCATTACTGAGGAGGAAGTCAAGGCGGTTGTGTTCTCTATGGGTGCTTTCAAAGCCTCGGGCCCAAATGGGTTCCCTCTGGCCTTCTTCCAGGATTTCTAGGAAATTGTTTGCTTTGATGTCACTACTTCTATCAGGGACTTCTTCAGAACAGCTAAAATTCTCAAGCAAATTAATGCCACTTTCATAGCCCTTATTCCTAAGAAGAACTCCCTAGAGAAAATGGTTGATTTCCTTCCTATCAGTCTATGCAACACCATATATGAGATCTTCATGAAAGTGTTGGTTCTTAGGCTTCAACCTTTGCTTGATAGCCTCATCTCCAATTGTCAAAAAGGTTTTGTCCCTGGTAGATAGATTGTTGACACTGCCATTTCAACACACGAAATCATCCATTCGATGGACAGAAGTAACATACCTAGCATGGCCCTCAAGTTAGACATTTTGAAGGCTTATGACAGAGAGTCATGAGACTTTCTCTTTTTGGTACTCGAGAAATTCTATTTTCAGGACAAGTTGATATCCATGTGTAGACACCCAAATTTGTCCCAACTTTGTCCATGTCCTACAACACCTTGTTAAAACATTATCCTAAACATCATAAGCCATTTTTGTCCTAAATCCCACTCTTAATCCCATTTATCCATTAAGCCAATTAATTAAATAAATTTTATTTATTTAATTAAAATCCCCATCTTTATCTTACTTAGCCAATTAATTAAATAAATTTATTTATTTAATTAATTTCACATGCATAATCCCATTTATCTTATCTCCATCCCAATTAATTAAATAAATTTTATTTATTTAATTAATTTCCACATCATATCTTATCCCATTTTATTCATTTATCCTATTAATTAAATAAATTTAATTTATTTAATTAATATCCAACTCATATCCCAACTAATTCAAATATTTTATTTGAATTAAACACTCATCTTTTATCATATTCCAACACTTGTCCAGTCAATCATGTGTTGTAAGACAACTTTCACTCATACCCTTCACATGCACAACTAATGGAACCTAAATTTAGTATCTTTCAATCCTAGCCATTCACATAGCCTCTGAATCTCCACCGTCGATTGATCTTGGCTGAGCCCTATATAAACACCCTCTCATTCCATATGAGAGGGGGGATCCAACAATCAGATAGCACCTACATTAGCATGCATTGAGCTTCAAGTAACATTATTCTGCCAAATTATCATTAGCATGCATGGAGCTTCAAGTACCATTATTCTGTCAAAATATCAGTAGAGCCTTTGCATCCTTCAACTATCATTCATTCTAGCATCTGCATCTTAATGTTATGCTGCAGAATTGAGCAACCAACACAACAAGTTGATCAATCAAGCTCATCTTGCATCTTCGAGGTATTGAATTATTTGGGTTTAGGTTATGCCTTTCAATTGTTTGATCATTTCCATTTATAAATCTAAATTTTTCGATATACACCATGATTCGAGAATGTGTCACTATTGTTAAGTATTCGGTGCTTGTCAATGGCTCTCCCCAAGGCTTCTTTAAAGCTGGCAGAGGAATTAGATAGGGGGATCCCCTCTCACCCTACTTGTTCATAATTACGGATGAGGTCATGGGTAGAAACATCCTCTCCTGCCTAGATAGATAGGATTTGAAGGGGATCAGAGCAGCGTCAATGGCTAGGCCTTCGACTGTCCAACAATTTGTTGATGACACCATGCTTTTTGGCTTGGTGTCATTTGCAAAAGCTAGAAGATGGAAAGACCTGTTGAAATCTTATGTTGATGCTTCAGTTCAGTGTATCAATTATGAAAAGAGCAATGTGTTCTTCTTTAATTCTGACTCGGTTCTCCAAGAGAAGGTCAAGAAGATTCTAAACTATAACTAGGCCAACCTCTTAGTGACCTACCTCGATCTTCCCCTCATTATGAAGGAAGTGACCCCCAACTTCTAGAACTCTGTCCTTGAGAGAATCCAAAGGAAAATGGAAGGTTGGAAAGGTAAACTCTTGAGCCAAGCTGGTAAACACCAACTTCTAAAGGACTCTCTTTAAGGTATTCCCACCTATTATCTCTCAGTCTTCAAAATGCCCAGTTACATAGCAGACACACTAGAAAAAATTCAGAGAACCTTCCTATGGACAGGGGTGGAGGAGAAGAAGAGAATGTCTCTCATCAGATGGGAAAAAAATTGCCTCCCTAAGTTTCAAGGGGGATTGGGGATAAGAAAGACTCAAGTGATGAATAAAGCCTTGCTAGCCAAGATTGGGTGGAAGTTCCTTAAGGATGATAAGGAGTGGATCCAAATAATGAAAGCCAAGTACCTACATAATGAAGGAAAAACTAAGTTGATTGAGAGGGAAAGCCTCCCAAAAGGCTCGGTCATTTGGAACAAAATGATCCAAACTAGAAGAACAATGTCACAAGGCATAAAGTGGAAACTGGGAAAAGGTGAAAAAATTAGGTTCTGGGAAGACAACTAGCTGCATGAGACTCCTCTATCCTATTGAATGTTAGGAACACTGAGAGGGGGGGTGAATCAATGTTCTAAAAGTCTTTTGATATACTTTAACTTTCAACCATTTTCCAAAATTAATTAAACAAAGGCATAACATGCATATGAACAGCACCCATAAGAACTTGACACATAGACACCAAGATTTTTACGTGGAAAACCCAAATCAGGAAAAACCACAAAGAGGATTAGCTCTCAAATATATATTGTAATCTTTACAAAAATAATGTTCAGGCTTGGTCACTCCACGGGCCTAGACCATGTTGGCTCACTGCCATGAAGTACAACTAGATTTAGCAGGCTCACTGCCTCAACCCTAAACCTAGCAAGATTACAATAAGGGTTGTTAAACCCTGGGGGATGTTAAACCCTGTTGAAGGTTCACTACCTTGATGATGAAAGATTGCTTCCAATCATATTGCACATGAAAATTGAATACTGCTTAAGCATTTGCCACTATGCTAGGGTGCAGTCATTTAGCAACTAAATTTTGAATCCCAAGTCTTCATCGTTGTTGATCTTCTAACTCTCTGCTATTTGCATACTTGCATCACACACACACACCACATACACACTCAACTGAAACTCATCGCTCTTATATATCTGCATCAAGATTTGATCCATAGTCAGGTTGGCATCCAAGAAGTAAAACGTGTACATAGAAAGATGTACCTTGTCGACTCAATCCAATTCACTATGTGTCACGCGGACCCAAATCTTTGCCCAAGCGTATTCATATAGGTCAGCTCTAATTACCCAATTACTTGTATAGATCTTTCACACACTATCCTTTCTCTACATCACAATTTATCTCACCAATCGGCCTATTCCTCAAGAGCATGCTTAACAGGTTCATCTGTTGACTTACAACTTCTACTGCAGATCACAAAACACTTCCAAAATTGTATCAAGGACTCTTTACACATTCTGAATCTTACCCTTAGAACCACAAGGCATGATATCATCTTGTGGAGAAATGCAGACCATCAGAACTCAGACTCTGTCTCTGTCAAACTCTGTCAAACATCATGCCAATACTTAGCAGCTTGTAGCTAACCTTCCGATAGACTTCAGATCTCCTAACTCTAGAATAAGACACTTCATATAGGTGTTTACAACACATTAAAACCATATAACAAAATACTTATCTGCGGAGGAATGCAGACCACTGTACTAGACCCTATTCACTATTCCTACTATACCTTTGCTTATCCGAACTTAGAAAATTCTTCAAGGTGACTTTCAGAGAAGATCAGGACTTAAACTTTGAATCATAACACTATCAAACAACAACTGACATCATACCTAAACCGCATTACAAAATCATCAGCTGTGGACACATACTGACCCACTTACTGTGCTCTATTCTGTACATACTCATACTTAGCCATTTCTGCCAACCGGGCCTGAAATCTAACATGATCTTCCAGATTTGTTTCTACCTATTGTACTGATGAGCTCTCTAATCCCTATTGCCATCAATGACAACATGCAAGTTCATACCAGAGCAGTGTCTCTTGCCAACAATCTCCCCCTTTGGCATTGATGGCAACACTTAGTGAAAAATAATTGACTACTCCCCCTTACTATATACACTTTATTTTCCTACTCCCCCTAAGATGATTATCCATTTTTCACTGATCTACTTCTCCCCCTTTGACATCAATGGCAAAGGGTATGATCCAAAATTTTAAAAAAAAGATATTTTCAAAAACTTCAAAATTGTGTGTACCTGCCACATAATTACAAATGCAATCTTCACCTGTATGTTACATGTGCTTGAGAACATCATTGAATATGTTTTTAATCAGTGTCCACTCAACATCCTAACCTTTCTTTGCATTTTCCAAAATCTGAATTTGTCTGCTGAGAAGAAAAACTAAGGCTTCTATCTTTTTAAGATAAGAGGTTGTGTCTATTTGGGTAGCTAACTTGGCCTCTACAATAAGATTTGTCATTGAGTCTAACTTTGGACAGACTATTCTTCTGAGTTGTCCCATTCTACATTTTATTTGGTATTTCTGATTTATTAAGTCAGTCAAGTCATTGTGAATATTAATGACTTCAGTTTCTTTCTTTATTACTAACTCTGCTTCCAGCAAAAAAATCTATCAGTTTTTGTCCCAGATCTTTGATCTTTTCCTCAATCTCTTGAGTAGCTTTGGGCCAAGACAAAGAAAACTTATACAAATCTCTGGCATCTTTCATAGCTTTCTGAATGTTGGCTATTGAATTATTTAAAGAAATTTTGTCCTTTGATATCATTATTTTCAAATGTTCCAATCATTTTTCATCAAATTCTTGTCTCACCTTTGTTTCTATAGATTTCTCAAAGGATTCAAACAATTTACTTATAGAACTAATTAACCCTTTCAGATGACTTGTTGAGGTCATGGATGAATCCCTTTTGTGGGTAGGCAGCAGCTTCTCCAAAATCTCAGATGATTCATCAATCAGTTCACTATCCTCAATATGTGATTTTAATATCTCCTCTTGAGCCTTTGCCTAAACAATTGTAACCAACTTAAACTTTTGTTCCGGTGACATTATGTCCAAGTTTATTGGACCATTTGGAAATTCTGTCTCATCCAAAACATGATTTATTTTCTCCAACAATTCTTTTGCAAGCTCCGCAGTGTCTCTTGATGTGGCAGAGACTTCTTTCTGGATTTTCTCTGGATAATCTAATCCGATATCCTTATTGGTGTCCTCTTCTTTTTTAGGTGGAGGATTTTCCACTACCAACTCTTCCTCAGTCCTTTCCTTGCCAGCAACATTCTCAGATTGTTGTACCGATGAGAGTTTAACTTGAGAATCATCAGTAGGTGCCTCTTTCTCCTCAGACGCTTTGCCATCTGTACCTATCTCTTCACCCAATTTTATTTTTGGAAAAGATGAGTTATTAGTAACATCATTTTCTTCATTGACACTTGCAGTGGGAAGATTGTGTTGCTTCAGAGCTTTCAAGATAATCTCTTCTATTTCTTTCACCACTTTATCAATTTCACCTACCATTAACAAATTCATCCTTGTTATAGTTTTGTACTAATCCTTGGTCTCCTTGGAGATCAGGTCTTCTTCCTCTGGAGTGATTTCAGGAGATAATCTAGTAAGTACATGTTTTCTCAGCTCAATATCCTTAGCTCTAGCAGTCTCCTTTCTGATGCTTAGAATATTTTCTAGGCTTTTTAGAATTTCAGAGATGATCTCAATGAGGGCTCTGTTGAAAATGTTTAGATATTTGACAGTTGCGTCTTCTAAACTTCTTTTGTCAACATCACTATATTCATCATAGTACTCAAACATGGGTTTTAAATTACCATCCATGGTGACAGCTTTTATTACATCTGCAAGTGGTGGAGGCTTTTCCTTTTTCTATCTTTTGCTAGATTTGTCCTTTCCAAAAGACTTTTCTTTACTGCTTCCAGAGGCTTTGATACCCTTAGCTTTCACCTTTGACTCATTCATCTAACTCTGTTTATTCATCATCCCTTTCACTTACATTGGCATGGAGTCTTCTTCCCTTCATCTTCTTTCTCTTCATGTCTTTGATAGAGAATTCTTTTGATGTTTTCTCCAGGTTTATTGAAGTTGTGGAGCTAGAGGAGGTGGCAGAGCTTCTAGTAGTCCTCTGAACTTTCTCAGACTTATCTTGTTTCACCTATGATTTTTCTAGAACCTGCACTGGTTCACTCTTTTTCTTTTCTTCTGCTACTTTCTCTGCTTTTTCCCTTACTTCTTTAAGTTGTTCTTTGGTGATGCCATACCTAGTAGTGACTTCTTCCACTTCTTTTCTAACTTTTCTAGTCGATTCAGGTTTTCTGAATTCAATATGAAGTTTCATGGATAGCTCTTCATAAGTTCCAAACCTTTATTCTCTGTTGTCCTTGGGTTTTCTCAACATGTACTGAGCATAGTTCTCTAATATTTGCCCATCTACTTCATACCCCATTGGCATTACCCAAACAGTCCTAGGCTCAATAGCTTCCATTAGGTATTGGTCTTTTGTAACCATGAAATAGATAGTATCCTTATATTTTTCAACAATTTTCCTAGGAAATCTTTCTCTAGCCTACATTATGCTTTGAAATTTTTTGAAGTACCCCCATAAGGCTGTGTTTTGCTCATTAACACTTCAAATGCTATTTAGATGGTTTCTAATTTGGACAGCTACTGGTTTACTGCTTAACCAGATCAAATTCTTCATGTTTGTTCGCTCATGCATAAAATAAAAGAATAAATAGAGTACCAATGTACCATATTTGAAGGGGTAGTTCTTGCTTTCCTTTATCTTCTTCAACTTCTCCAGTAGTTGGGTTTGCAGAAGCTCACACAAATAATAATCTACATTCTCTTTGGCCATTTGATATGTAGTATAGATTGTTGTTCCTACGACAGAGTTCTCCCGGTTGGAGAAATAGATCTTGTAGCCCAAAACCATTGAGGTGAATCTTACATCATGATCTGTGATATCATTGATAGTCAGTGCCCTCTTGTCAAACTTTGCTCTAGTAGCCTCTGTAACAGTCTGATTCTTCACATCCTTCAACAAGGGCACACTTTCGATGGAACTTAATCCTGTCACTGCCCTAATTGCTTCCTTGGTGATTTTGGAGGGTTGCCCTAACCACATGAATTCATCATGAATTTGGCTCAGAACATACCTTACCCATTCATCCTCTGCAAATGTAAGAAAATCCACATACTGAATAAACTTCTTTTCCTTTAGGGTTTTGTATTCCTTTTTGAGTTCAAACTGGTCATCAGTTAGATGCTTGAGATATGAATCTATCAGACAAATGTTGTTTTGTTCACCTAGGGCAACATGAATATATGCGCTAACGTCCTCAACATACAAGACTCCGTAAGGTATACGCAAAAATGCACCCATTTGATCCACTGCGGTTGCTTTATGAGGGTGTTTCTTGAACTTGGGTCGAGGGTGTTTAGTAATGTCTACAATTTGTGGAGTCGTCATAACAAAGATTCAATAGATTCACAATTAGGGTTTCTACGAAAATACATTAATATGCCAAATTTGGGTTTCCTTCACCTAAATTGATTGAAGCTTTGAATCTTTGTTGCACCTTGAACTCTCTCTCTGACGTCTAAAAAGCTTCGAATGCAAAGTGAATTATAGGAAAAATGACTTGTCTTTTATCCTCTACACTTGACCTAATTATTATTAAATGCTCACTCCCAAAAAGATGTCGAAAACCCCTCACTGTAGAACACAGTCGAATAAGATTGCTCTGCAATATGCCGCATTGACCCTTTTGCTTCTGGTTTTTCTTTTAAGAGCTTTGTCACATCAAATTATACATCTTCGTGCCTGATTCTGGCACACACTTTTTGGCTGGGGGTTTGAATTTTCAACACTGCTCCCCCTGAGCCAGAGCTCTAGATTTACTTCCTGGAGGAAGTAACTGCACCGGATATTGGTACGGATCGATCCCTGACTTCAATTACTTCTTTCTTGATTCATACCTTGTCCATTTCTTTCTTTGTTTCAACCAGATTAACTTCTCTTTTCCCTTATCATTTCTCTACTATGTTTTCCTTTCTTCAGAATAGCGATTTCTCTTCACATTCCTGCTTCTGTAAAACCTTGCAATGTGTCCAGATTTGTTGCAATTGAAGCATACCACATTATTTTGACCTTGATTCCTTCCATTGATTGAATTTGATCAGCATTGATTAGCCATATGTCCAAATCTATTGTATGCAAAACACTTTTCGTTGAATGATTGACTATTCCTTTTATTTTGAAAATTAGTTCTTACCAAATTTCTGCATTCATTTGATCTGTGTCCCATTTTAAAGCATGCATTGCACCTCATAGAATTTTGACTTTCTTTACTTTTGCATACAACAGCTCTATGACCAACTTTATTACAAGTAAATCATTTACCTTTGAAGGATTGTTCATTCCTCTAAATGTTGAAACTTTCCCTGATCTGATTTCTACATTCATTTGCTCTGTGACCAATTTTCTTGCAATTGAAACACTGACTAGAGAATGATGGAATTTTTTTATTTATTCTGCTCCTATACTGAGTAGCCTTATGACCATACTTATTGCATGAATTACAATAACAATTAAAATATGGATACCTTTGAGCATTTGGCTATCTGACCAGAGGTCTTCTGGGTCTTCTTCTTTGATTTGGAAACTGGTATTCTATATTTTGCCTTGACTCATTGTTTATTTCACTAGATTTTAAACTTTCTCCTTTCTCAAACCCTAAACCATGTTTGTCATCAGCATTCTTCTGGCTAGCAATCATTTCATCAAGCTTAGCAATACTTATCTTGAATTTTTCTTCAAAACTTCTGGCCTTCTCCAGGTCTGTTTTTAAACTTATAATTTCTTTTTCAAGTTTTACACAATCTTCTGATCTATTTTTCACAATTAGATTCAGATCATCTTCTGCCCTCGTTCTTTCCATAAATTTTGCTTCCAATTCATTCAGGGTTTCATTTGCTGAGATCAATTGATCATTAACTTCTTTGTATTTGTCTTTGAATTTCTTGACTTGCTCTTTTAACTTAGAGATGCATTCATCAGCTTGTTGTAAATTTTCTTTTAGATCCCTGACTTTTGCTTCAAAATTTTCAAGATCTATAAGATATGCTTCTAGTTACTTGTTGCCTTCATAATTCCCATGTCTTCTTCCTTCAATGGTTGCACTATCCCAGATCTTCCTCAAGTTGTTAAGCTTCTTCCAAGGAACCTTGCTCTGATATCAATTGTTGAATGTCAGGAACACTAAGAGGGGGGTGAATCAGTGTTCTAAAAGTCTTTTGATATACTTTAACTTTCAACCTATTGTCAATGATATTTGCACCATGTTAAACGTAAGGTTTAATAATCTATTGAAACATGGGAAGACCTCTAAAGTTGTGGGTAACATTAAAAGCAGAGGTCAACCTCCGGAGAAGGCCAGCTTCCTATAGTTATCACCTAAACTACTTTATATCCTACTGCTTTGACAAGGAAAAGGGTAAAGAAGAAATTGCATAAAAATGAAATCTATGACTAAGGTGATGCACCAAAACTAACAAGAACTTGCAAACATAGCTTGCATACACAATTTCAACAATGACTGAATTTGGCTTACACAACTCACTTTCATATGTCCTTGCATAAGTACTTCATAAAGAGGTTAAAATGTTTAAACCTTTAGAAGGAAATAAGTTTCACAACTAAAATTATTTACACTCTTAACACAGATTATAACCTGCAAAGAACATACCTTTCTGCAAAAAGGTGCTTGGCTTGAGACAGAATCGCAAGGAAATAAATAATACTTCACAAGTAACTCGATCAATCAATTAGATGCACACAATAAAGCATAAAGTGGGAAGGCAAAATACTCATAATCATTGATGTCCAAGGTAACCACTGGTATACATGTTCAAAACTGAATGAATTACAAACTGGCAAAAATCTAAGTAAGGATATGTACTTTAGACATTAGACAACAACTTATAATGATGAATAGGCCTCATAGTTGCTGGTCACTAGGGTATATCACTGTGAGACAGTGGGGAGCATAGTCATTACTCAAGATGATGTGTTCATGAAGTCTCCACCCTAGTCCACATAAGTGACTGTATCCTCTTCAACTTTTGATGTATGTTGGTATCTTACATGTTTATTGGTGTACTAGTGATGGTATAGAGACCTTGTATGTTCTTCATATCTCATACTGCTCCTTTCAACCTTTGATTCTCATCAATCACTACATGTCACTATATAGTCTGTTGTCTACATTGTCATTTGGTTAATAGTCTTATCACCTTTTGACTGTTCATCAATGTCAAGCTACTATTGAAGACTTATTCTCTGTATAGGACTGCTCTTTCATCAGTCTCTAATGTCTAACAATATCTGTCATACCCTTATGACCTCATAAACCTTCTTGTGTTGCCTCCAATTGATTATTAGCTAACTATCCTACTTGACAGTACCTTCATCATTTACCTGTCTCCTGATAGAACTATTGTTCTATACTCACAATGTCTATTGTTTACTTTCTTTGTACCCTCATTCTATATAGTTTGTCAAGTTGTCTTTATATGACTGTTTCTTTTGACATTACAGTCATACTTTTGTCTATATCTATCATTGCTTTCATTATATAGCAGATCAGGCTTGCTCATATACACTCCAATATGCTGCTAAATTTCCTTATATCACTATGTAATGGTCATAAGAGATGTTCCTTGTCAATTTCTATGGTTGTCCTTTGACCTTGACCACTACCATCCTTGCATGATTGACTGACCCTTAGACATATGACTGTCACTGGCAATAAATCATATTATTCAAGTATACGAATAGACCTAGCTATATAAGTTGATCCTTGTTTCTAATGAACATACATGAATGTTTCTGTAATGGTTATGAGCTGGGCTCAACCCTTGTGGGAGGCACATTTCCTCCACTCATAATTTAATTTGATGAATGAAAATAGAGACATAATTTCACATGTATCTGCACATGAAGCAAACTTGTTAGGAAAATAAAATGTATATTTTGGATGTGTTTGATGGCCTGATTACTCTCAAGGACATCCAAGGTTTGCATTGCTTATTTAATGCATTTTGGAGATCAGTTTGTACATGCATAGGTGTTTGTTCATGTAAGGTTTGGGACCTCTCATTGCTTAGAGTATGCTCTAACATCATTATTATTGCTAGATGCAGGAACTAGGAGTAGCATGGAGTTAGGAAGGACAAGACAGCTAGGGCAGCAGGACAAGATGACACATCAGAACCAGTCATTCTCAGGCAATGACTGGTCTCCAACCTTAAATGCACATTTGCTTTTATTTACTTATTCATATACATATTTTTCTTCAATTTCATTGAATAAGCAAAGTTAATCTCATGGCTTGTGTGAGACAATGTACATTTTACATTCAATAAAGATTAATTCTCTATTCAGAAAAGACTTATGAAAATCTTTCCTATGTTACATGCACTTGTATGAATGCAGTAATTTGATAAGCATAATCCTTTGAGTTATTTCATTTATGCACTTGAATGTAATATAGGAAAGATTAGATGAAATGTATCTTTTAAGTTTTGAATCAAAGCTCTACCTGATTGAGTTGTTAGCTAAAATAGGTAACATTTTTGGCGACATCTGCTATATGTTTGCCTGCTAAATATTAGACCAGTTATCTGAAGCTTATCCATTGGGAATGGGGTCACTGAGAGACTTCTAAAACACTTGGACGACAGATTTCTAACCTCTGCAACTTAGCAGAACAAAGTGAAAGACTCCTACTCACCTAAGCAAAACCAAAAACTGCAGAAAGGAAACTAACTAACTATGTTGGACAGTACTTAGGGAATAAAACCTAATTAGTTACTAACCCTACCCTACATTAACCAAGAAAGACATCACCTCAAACGAAACCATTCACTAGTTGGGTGAAGTAGCTGTCATTTCTACATAGTTTACAATGTTTGTCATGCTTGAGGACAGCTAGAAAGAGAGGAAAAATGAATAGAAATTCAACAAAGAGCTGCAAAACCTCTTGAAGAACATACACAAGTTCACTAACCTTTTCACATAGAATGTAAAAATTCCTGTCCTGAGGTAGAAAAGTGACTTGAATCTTCTCTTTCCTAGTTGTATCTTCATGCTTGGGTGCAAGCAAAATATCAATATTCTTGTTGGCCTCCATTCTAACTAGATGCCTAATTGGGCATCCTCTAGAAAAAATGAATTCAAAACTCTCCATGTTGGTTCCCTATTGTTTCAAATCATGTTGTTATTCCTCTTCTTGTTTTTTATCTTCTACCTCAAATGGTGCTGGCTCAATATCCAAAGCTGGGCAAACAGAGGCTTCCTCCTGAGTCAAAACAAACTTTAGATCATCCCAAAATGAAACTACCTCATGAGCCAAAGCTTCATTCTCATATTGACTTTCACAAACCAGCAACTCATCACACTATTCAACATCTTGTAGCTGTCCCAAGTCTTGTGTTATCACAGTCATATCTTCTTCATTTTGTTCAACAAATGAAAGTAACCCATCATACCAAAACATATCAGCCTCATTTCCACTAAATTCCTCATGTTCATTTATCTCCTCTATAGGTTGTTCCTACACTTGTTCAAACTTGTGAACTTGTCCTAATTTAGCATGATTTTCAACTTCCTCCAGCAGGTTTAATCCTTTGTCATCCAGTTTAGAGATGAAAACTTCAAGGTCATCCCAAAATGAATCTTCCTTACACTCTTCATGAAATTCTGATGGAGGAAGACTGTTTTCTACTTCATAACAACTCTCAGCCAGATGTGTAAGTTCCAAAAAAGGTTTACTTTCACACTCTTTTACTTGATCTAAGACCCTGTTATCAAACTAAATGCTTTCCTCGTCTTGGTCAACAAAAGCAGGTAATTGATCAAATAAAAAGACCAAATCTTCCTCTTCATGTGGTGCCTTCTCCAAAGGAACTTGGGCATCCTGTCTTTGCAACTAAAGACCTTTACCTTGCAACCTCTATACGCTGCTTTCATTCATTTTATAAACAGCATTAGAAAATTCTTCACATGAATGAAAATTTAAGGGATTCAGTGACAAGCCTGATCCTAAATTATCTTCACATGCGTTATGCTCATAATTAGCTGGGGACATGGTACAAATAGCAGCAACTGACTGCTCCTCTTGTTTTTGATCTTCATGTTCATACTTACCTCTTGGTAAGAAATTTGATTTCTCATCTTCCTGATCTTGGACTGGTATGCAAGGAACAACTTTGCTAAGGTTTGGCATTTTATAATCAGGATACCTATTCCAAGAAGGCTGCCATGGCTGTTCAGTAATTTGATGATTTGGTTCAGACTCTTGACATGACTGAAACTGAGGATTAACAGACTGGTTTGATTAATTTTTCTCATTCATGGGCTCTTATTGTAAAGCATATTCTTTTTGCCTCTCTATATCATTCAACTGCTTGGTCCAGTCAAGCAATATGTTCTTGATATTTGCAATCTCTAGTCTCTCATCATTTTGAAGCTGATTGGGAAAGTAGTATTGCTGGTTTGGCAAAAAATGGAATTCCTGAGGCTGGTCATGGGCATACACCAGCTGCCATGGAGTTTGTGCATGGGTGGGAGGGTGGTAAGCATGATAGACTTGTTCGTTTGGACTAAAACTAGCTACTTGACCACTATGATATGGCTCATAAAATGGCGTATGAACAGGATTTTCATGAAATGGTGGAAAGTAGGACATATTTCTTTGAAATGAAGACATATTGCAGCATTTATATGTGCTAAAAACTCATTGAAAATTTCACAATAAAAATCAAGTCTAATTTTTAGTAAAATAAGTACATACCAGCACTTGTCTTCTTGAAACCAGTAGATATTTCTTTCCAGAGTCACCAGGTGTGTGTTTCCTTGCCTCCAAAGGAAGATTTTGCTGACATACACACCAATATCAGCAATGCATGAACTGTTCTACACTGGTTTTCACTAAACCAAAGCTTCGGAGTCACCAGGTATGTATTTCAAACACCTCAAAAGGCAGAAATCAACTATTGTACACACCAAATAGCAGTGAAATGATGTACAAAATGGACTGAGAATCAGTTCATTGTCCCACCGGGAGTGCCAAAAATTGTTGTCAATGAGATTTGCACCCTATTAAACGTAAGGTTTAACAATCTATTGAAACATGGGAAGACCTCTAAAGCTGTGGGTAACTTTAAAAGCAGAGGTCAACCTCCAGAGAAGGCCGACTTCCTATGGTTATCACCTAAAATACTTTATATCCTACTGCTTTGACAAGGAAAAGGGTAAAGAAGAAATTGCATAAAAATGAAATCTATGACTAAGGTGATGCACCAAAACTAACTAGAACCTACAAACACAGCTTGCATGCACAATTTGAAGAATGACTAAATTTGGCTTACACAGCTCACTTTCATATGTCCTTGCTTAAGTACTTCATAAAGAGGTTAAAATGTTTAAACCTTTAGAAGGAAATAAGTTTCACAACTAAAATTATTTACACTATTAACATAGATTATAACCTACAAAGAACATACCTTTATGCAAAAAGGTGCTTGGCTTGAGACAGAATCGCAAGGAAATAAATAATACTTCACAAGTAACTCGATCAATCAATTAGATGCACACAATAAAGCATAAAGTGGGAAGGCAAAATACTCATAATCATTGATGTCCAAGGTCACCACTGGTATACATTTTCAAAACTGAATGAATTACAAACTGGCAAAAATCTAAGCAAGGATAGTAAAAATCACAAGTCTCTAGAATCTGCATGTAAGAACTGAGTACAAAAGAGTCACATAAGTGACTATATCCACCACTATCCAAGTGGTTCCACAATACAAGGAGCTGGAAACTAACTGGGGTTTGATGCCCACAAAAAGACTAAAATCTAGGGCCTATATCTCCTCCACAAGAGCCTATAATGAAGGAAAAAGTCTATCATGACCTAGTCAATCATAATGACTCCTAAAAATAACTCAAAAAGGACTCTAGGAGCAATAAAAACACTCCTAGTTACCCTCTAACAATCAACTCAACTACTAACTGTCACCAAGACTTAGTCAATCCTTCCCTCCTCCAAAGCAAAACAAGAAGCTACACTCTTGGCATGTGTCCGCCAACTCTTCCACAACCCAAGCTATATTCCCTCAAAGTCAATAAAGTCTTCCCTCCCTGTCCTTTACTCTCCTTTGCATTAAAAAGGTAACAATATCCCTCAAATGATTCATAATGTCATCACTTAAGGTTATTATTTTACATTATATTTCTCATGCAAGGAAAAAATAAATACAAAGCAAAAAGGCACCGAAGTGCTCAGCCTAATATAAAGGAAGTAAAGACTTAACAAAGTCTTAACAAGTTTTACGGCCACCTCGTGGCATTTACCTAGGCATTTCATGTCATAAGGTCTTGGAACACGGGTTATTTTAGAGTTTATGCAAAAGAAATAAAGACAATAAAGAAACCCTATTAGGTCTTTAGGGTTTTGAAACCCTAAAACACAAAAAGCAACTTTTGACCTTCATTTGGCGCTTTGCATTTTTGCAATCATTCTGCCATATTAGTGATTGCTCCTTTAGTTCCCATGAAGTTCAGTCCCCTTGTTGGTCCTTTGATGAGTTCTTAACTTCATACATTACACTATTTCTTTGTTCCATTTAGACCTCTCTAAAACTGTTGTGACAGGCTTTCTAGCCCATTGTATTGACAGTTACAGTCAATTGATGACTGAACATATCATAGAAGATTCTCATAAATCTGTAGCTGTCATTTGTACACTCTTTCACACATAAATATGGCAAGGTCATTGTATCCCTTTGTTTCCTTATAGATAAACTTTTGTGAAGATTAGATGGCTTTAGATCACTGGATCTTCTTTGATGTTTTCAAGTTGTTTTAGTTCTCGTGAATTGTCTCATTCTCTGCTTGATGGCCTGTAGCTGACTATCCTATGACACACAATGACCCTATAGGACAGTAAAACACAACATAATACAAGTTGACTATGTTCTGATAGGTCCAACCTTATCTCTGACTTAGGTGTATATGGTACAATCATTTATCATTATTTAAGGCAAAGTTGAAGATTGTTCTAGCATAAGAATTAACTACTCTTATCACTGTTGTAGTCATTTCATGACTATTTTGCATGGTTTAGACTAACTTTCATTACTGCTCTTCATCAATCTCTACATTTGCCTCTTCATGACTGTTCACTATCTACTTTGACATTTGCAAGCTCTGTTTATGATCTTCGTACATGACTGTTGTTAATGGACTGTTTCCTTGAGCTTTTAAGCTTATTTTCATTGTGTATTTTGGTGTCATAACTGATCACCTTACTCTTCTTTCAAATCTATGATAAGTTTCATAATAGTACCAAAGCTTCCTAATACTTTCATATAAATTTGGACAATATACTATTTCCATTTGACAAATCTACAATGAGGATATGTACTTTAGACATTAGACAACAACTTATAATGATGAATGGGCCTCATAGTTGCTGGTCACTAGGGTATATCACTGTGAGACAGTGGGGAGCATAGTCATTACTCAAGATGATGTGTTCATGAAGTCTCCACCCTAGTCCACATAAGTGATTGTATCCTCTTCAACTTTTGATGTATGCTGCTATCTTACCTCTTTATTGGTGTACTAGTGATGGTATAGAGACCTTGTATGTTCCTCATATCTCATACTGCTCCTTTCAATCTTTGATTCTCATCAATCACTACATGTCACTATATACTCTGTTGTCTACATTGTCATTTGTTTAACAGTCTTATCACCTTTTGACTGTTCATCAATCTAAGCTGCTATTGAAGACTTATTCTTTGTATAGGACTGCTCTTTCATTAGTCTCTAATGTCTAACAATATCTATCATACCCTTATGACCTCATAAACCTTATTGTGTTGGCTCCAATTGATTATTAGCTAAATGTCCTACTTGACAGTACCTTCATCATTTACATGTCTCCTAATAGAACTATTGTTCCATAATCACAATGACTGTTGTTTACTTTCTTTGTACCCTCATTCTATACAGTTTGTCAAGTTGTCTTTATATGACTGTTTCTTTTGACATTATAGTCATACTTTTGTCTGTATCTATCATTGCTTTCATTATATAGCAGATCAGGCCTGCTCATATACACTCCAATATGCTGCTAAATTTCCTTATATCACTGTGTAATGGTCATAAGAGTTGTTCCTTGTGAATTGCTATGGCTGTCCTTTGACCTTGACCACTGCCATCCTTGCATGATTGACTGACCCTTAAACATATGACTATCACTGGCAATAAATCATATTATTCAAGTATATGAATAGACCTAGCTGTATAAGTTGATCCTTATTTCTGATGAACATACATGAATTTTTCTGTAATGGTTATGAGCTTGGCTCAACCCTTGTGGGAGCCACATTTCCTCCACTCATAATTTAATCTGATGAATCAAAATAGAGACATAATTTCACCTATATCTACACATGAAGCAAACTTGTTAGGAAAATAAAATGCATATTTTGGATGTGTTTGATGGCCTGATTACTCTCAAGGACATCCAAGGTTTGCATTGCTTATTTAATGCATTTTGGAGATGAGTTTGTACATGCATAGGTGTTTGTTCATGTAAGGTTTGGGACCTCTCATTGTTTAGAGTATGCTCTAACATCATTATTATTGCTAGATGCAGGAACTAGGAGCAGCATGGAGTTAGGAAGGACAGAGACAACTCGGGGCAGCAGGACAAGATGACACATCAGAACCAATCATTCTCAAGCACTGACTGGCCTCCAACCTTGAATGCACATTTACTTTTTATTTACTTATTCATGTACATATTTTTCTTCAATTTCATTGAATAAGAAAAGTTAATCTCACAGCTTGTGTGAGACAATGTACATTTTACATTCAATAAAGATTAATTCTCTGTTCAGAAAAGACTTATGAAAATCTTTCCTATGTTACATGCACTTGTATGAATGCAGTAATTTGATAAGCATAATACTTTGAGTTATTTCATTTATGCACTTGAATGTAATATAGGAAATATTAGATGAAATGTACCTTTTAAGTTTTGAATCGAAGCTCTACCTAATTGAGCTGTTAGCAAAAATAGGTAACACAACCATTTTCCAAAATTAATTAAACAAAGGCATAACATGCATATGAACAACACCCATAAAAACATGACACATAGACACCATGATTTTTACGTGGAAAGCCCAAATCGGGAAAAACCATGGAGAGGATTAGCTCTCAAATATATATTGCAATCTTTACAAAAATAATGTTTGAGCTTGGTCACTCAACGGGCCTAGAACATGTTGGCTCACTGCCATGAAGTACAACTAGATTTAGCAGGCTCACTGCCTCAACCCTAAACCTAGAAAGATTACAATAAGGGTTGTTAAACCCTATTGAAGGCTCACTATTGGCTCACTGCCTTGATGACGAAAGCTTGCTTCCAATCATATTGCACATGAAAACTGAATACTGCTTAAGCATCTACCATTATGCCAACGTGCAGTTATTTAGCAACTAAATTCTGAATCTCAAGTCTTCATCGCTGTTGATCTTCTAACTCTGCTCTGATATTCGCATACTCGCATCACACACACACACACACACACTCAACCAAAATTCATTGTTCTTATATATCCGCATCAAGATTTGATCCATAGTCAGGTCGGCATCTAAGAAGTAAAACATGTACATAGAAAGATGTACCTTGTCGGCTCAATCCAATGAACTATGTGTCATGCGGACCCAAATCTTTGCCCAAGTATATTAATATAGGTCAACTCTAATCACTTAATTACTTGAATAGATCTTTCACACACTATCCTTTCTCTGCATCATGATTTATCTCACTAGTCATCTTGTTCCTCAAGAGCATGCTTAACAGGTTCATCTATTGACTTACAACTTTTACTGCGGATCACAAAACACTTCCAAAATCATATCAAGGACTCTTTACACATTCCCAATTTTACCCTTAGAACCACAAGGCATGATATCATCTTGGGAGAAATACGGACCATCAGAACTCAAACTTTATCTCTGTCAAACACTATGTCGATATTTAGGAGCTTGTAGCTAACCTTCTAGTGGACTTCAAATCTCCTAACTCTGGAATAAGACACTTCATATAAGTGTTTACAACACCTTAAAACCATATAACAAAATACTTATCTGCAGAGGAATGCGGACCACTGCACTAGACCCTGTTCATTGTTCTTGCTATACCTTTACTTATCTGAACTTAGACAATTCTTCAAGGTGACTTTCAGAGGAGAACAGGACTTAACCTTTGAAGCATAACACTATCAAACAACAACTGACATCATACATGAACTGCATTACACAATCATCATCTACGGACACATACTGACCCACTTACTATGCTCTATTCTATACATACTCATACTTAGCCATTTCTGCCAACTGGACCTAAAATCTGACATGATCTTCCGGAGTTGTGTCTGCCTGTCATACTGATGAGCTCTCTTATCCCTGTTGCCATCAATGACAACATGCAAGTTCATACTGGAGTAGTGTCTCTTGCCAAAATATCCAACCAGGAAAACACCAACATCAAAGATAGATCTATCACTCATTTTGGGAGGTTTGTCAGCAACTACATTACGACCCAAAATCAGGGACAGAGGCAATGGAAGAACATAAATGACTGCTGGGAGGATAGCCAGATTGGGAATTAGGGGAGTTTGACTCTGTAAATGGATTTAAAGAATCACATAATTCCTTTATTCCCTAGGGAGGATGAGATGCTTTGGGCGCAGGATCAAAAAGGGACCTTCTCGGTTAAATCAGCTTACAACATGTTGATGGACAGTGGTCAGGATAGTAGCTCATGGAAGAAGGTCTAGAATAAAAATTTGACTCCTAAGATCAACTTCTTCTGGTGGGCTACAACACATCTCAAAATCCTCACCACTGATAACCTCAACAAGAGAGGTTTCCAATTTGTCAATAGATGCATTCTTTGCCAGAAAGAGGAAGAATCTATATAGCACATTTTCATCCACTGTGACTTTACCAAGGAGGTCTGGGGAAGGAACTTGACTACTCTCAATATAGACTAGGTTCATAATGATAACCTAACGGACTTCATACATAGCTGGCTCTCACCCTTCTCCCACCCAAGGATCAGAGAACTATGGAAACAAATCCCCCCACACTTGGCCTGGGGTGTCTAGAAAGAAAGAAACAACATAATTTTCAAGGATAATGTGAAGAGTGCCAACGAGGTTTTTTTCTCCTTCCACCGGATGGTCTTAGAAAACACCTCCATCTGCACTTTGAAAGCAGCTAAGGAACCCCCCATGCAGCTTGAGATATAGATAGCCAAAAATTGGGGTCTGACAGCTGATATAACCAACTTTGACAACTCTAAGTAGTTAACCAGGCAAAGATCCTTTTGGAGTCCTCCCTTGAAGTACTGGGTCAAGCTCAACTTTGACAAGGATGAGAAAAAGACTACTGGTAGGGCTAGTGCAGGTGGTGTCATAAGAGGAGAGCATGGGGTACTCATTGTTGCTTATGCGAGGAACATTGGCTCCTAGTCCAATAATGTGGCTGAAGGTCTGGCTCTCATTTGGGGTTTGAAATTGGCCCTTTCTTTGGGTCTAGATAAACTACAAATTGAGGGAGACTCGAAACTTATTGTTGATGATGCCCTTGGCAGGACTAACAACAGATGGAAACTCAAAGACATCATTGAGGACATCAAGAGCTTACTGACTGGGTTCGCTAGGAAAGAGATAGGACATACCTATCGTGAAGGCAATAAAGTGGCTGACAGTATGGCCAATCTTGGTTAGAACTTGAGCAATTAGAGATGTTGGAGAAATCTTGATAACCTACGCCCTCAAATTCAAAAACTCCTAAGTACGGAGCAGGGTACTATATCTAAAACTCCATGATGTTAATCCCACACTATTCAGTTACTCAACCTAAGGTTTGCTTTAGGTGCCACAGAAGAAATGATTATGATACTAATGACTATAATATTGTTGATGGAACTAAAATATTTAGTGAAGGGATGGATGTCAGGCTCATATCTGTGAAGAGAAATATAAACTGCACTTGGCTAACTTGTTATAAAAGCAACATGATGACATGGACGCCCCTTGAGGTTAATCACATGGCCACTCATGTGCTCAGTGATTGGCTCATTACTCCTAATCTCTGTATCACCAGGCTACGAGAGGGTAGTAATCATAAGTGTAAATGGCATGTTAATTCACATGAGCCGAATTTAATGAAAATTGTCACTTCAAAATGGAGAGGTGTCAAGTTGCCCATTAATTTTTGTGCCTTGAGCTGCTTGAAGATTCATATAGACTATGATAAAAAAATTTGCCTCTTAGAGTTCATATTTCTACTAAGGGCGGTAAAGATACTAGTCTGCAAAGAGCCTCTTTTCTTTTTAATATTATTGCTAAGAGGGGTAGCTATCTACAAATGGGGGGAGACAAGACCTGTACCGAACCTGAATCTTGTGAAGAATTCAGGAAGAATGTGACCCTTTAGCATATCTATCAAGAGGGGGTGTTGCGTCATTTTTAGAATGCCTGCAAGGGCACAATGAGAACTTGTCTTTGCAGTTTGCTAGGTCTTGGACGAATAGACATGTCAAAGTTGGTGGCATTGGCTTTGAAGTGACTGAGGAGGTTATTGGGATGGCTACGGGCATGTCCATAGACAGTGTGAAACACAAGAGGATCAGCAAAGTCTCTGACCCGAAGGGTATGGCTCTATTTCTCAAAAAGGATGAAGTGTTGCACACCCTGCAAGGTGAGTTTGCTAGAGAGAAGCTTCCCAAACCCTAGGACGATGTGTGCTATATGATAATCAAGTATTTCACTCTCAAAGGTAGGTTTAGACGCTTCTTCTACTACCATTTTGTGCTTCTCAATCACTTTAGGCACAGTAAAATCATCAGCTTTCCTTTTTATCTGTTATCTTCTATGGAAGCCTTTGTTGAAGCCACCACTAAAATTCAGAAGAATGACCCTAAGAAACCCCCTATTCTGCTCCACCAAGGGCTTATCTATAGGCTTTATAAGTTTCATTTAGCCCTCTGTCCACCCAAGAATATCACCACCACCCGCGTTGATAGCTCCTCTGCAACACCTAAACCCAAACTGAAAACCACTTGTAGCAACCCTGTGATCATCACCGAAGTAACCCCTGAGAAATTCACCCACTCCCACAAAACTGCCAAGTCCTCTTCGGCCAAGAAGAAAACCCCTGTGTCAGCGTGCCCTAAAACTCTTAAAGTGGAAGAAATTGACCCTAGGAAATCCAACCCTAAACCTACCAAGAGGAAACTCATTGTCAGTGAGGTGAAAGGTGACACCCCCTGCAAGAAGGCTAAGGTGGGTAAAGATAGAGATAACCTCTCTGTGAATTCTAAGAATAACCCCAGCATGGTGATTCATAATGTGGAGGAAGGGGATGAGGACTCTGGGGATGGTGGGGATGGTAGTGAAGACAAGATGGACGAGGAGTATACTGTGCCTCAAAGAAAGGATGGGGTTCCTATGACTCAGAGGTCAACTACATTAGCCGCCAAGCCTACCCTTATGTGCAAGGAGCAGAAGTACTTTGTGGAGTTGGAAGGTGTAGAGGATAACATTGAGGGTGAAAACAAGGTGGAGAACCAGGAGGACATCGTGGTGCTTGAGACTATGGACGAAGGACCGAGCAACTTCCCTGAGTTCAATGCCCAAATCTTGAAGACAGATAGCTCAGAGGAAAAACAAGATACTATCAAAGCAAAAAAGGTAAGAAGACTATCAGCAAAGGTAAAGAGAAGGAGGATATCAGCACCAGAATGACTATGCTGGAGAAGAAAATTATGACGCTGGCAAGGTTCACCTCCAAGGTCATGTATAAGTCTGCAACTACCTTAGCTGTGCTACAGGATATAGAACTTACCAGGCATGGAATGAAGGATAAGGAGCTTAAGGAATACGAAGACATGTACCAATTCCTCACTGAGGATTGGGAGCAACTCTTCAATTAGCCTGCGGGGCTTGTCTATGTCTTGTCTGTTATGTTTACTGTCTTTTGGTTGTTAGTCTGTTGTCTCTGGTTTTTTGGCATTGGTTCCTTTTTGTTGTGCTGGTTCTTTTGTTGACTTTCTAATGCGCCCTTGAGGCTACTCTGTAATGGGTTCGATACCCTGGTTTTGCTGCTTTTCTTATCAAAAACATTCTATATATGTATGTATGTATGTATGTATGTATAAGCTATATTTAAAATATCATTTGATATTAGAATCCACATATTCATATTTGTGTATTCCATCAACTATATATATACGTACCATACACACACACACGCATATATATTATTGTTACTTGAAAACAACATAAAACTCATTAACTCACATTTCCACCGATGACGTATGAGTATGAAATACACATATACACACATACATATAGATATCCCTCATCCAATCGATACTCTTATGCCTACGAGAAATACATTCATGAGCATGCGTAGATACGTATACTCATGCACATATTTTCTCATATATGTGAGTTTATCGTGGACATACATTTACATATGTGTATATATTCATTTCGCATTTATACCTTGTCATTTGCAATTCCAAACTTTATCAAAGAAGACTTAAATCAACACTCAGACTAAATCACATTCCTTATTCAAAACACTCATAGAATCATATCCCAATAAGCATTCAAGATCATATCTATAGATTACTTATCTTTACCCACACAAACTTGACATAATCTAGACCAAGTAGGATAGTGGTGTGTGCTTGCTCAGTTTAGGCTTCTCTAAGGATTACCAGACCAAGTCCTTCTCTCAAGTGATACTTCCCCCCGGAGGAGTAACCTGTTCCTGCATTCAACTTACATCATCACAACAGTATTTAGCCGATCGCAATATAATCATATGCTTCGTACATTTCATAACTAGAATCACTTATAATACATCACATTGCATCATTCAATCTTTCAACATATTCCATTCAAGATTCACAATACACATTAATGCAAAGATTCATAAACCATTAATTTATTCAAGCAAATTAACTAGTCAAGGTAAATAGTAAATAGTTAGAAACATATGGGGTGTAACATGTGCTTAGAAGCATTCTTGAATGTAGGAGGAGTAAGAGTGATCAATTGAGTCTCCAAGAGAGTGGATCGAATGTGCTCAGAGAGTCAAGAAGTTTCATGTAGGATCATGCTTCATCTTTGGGTGAAATGGGAGAAGGTTGAAGATTTGAAATAGGCTCAAAGGAAGTGGAGGGTGATGAATCTATGTTTGTTTGAGATGTTTTAAGGGACTTCTCATCACAAGTAGGTATCATCACATTTAAGGTGAGGGTGCTCTAGAAGGATTTGATCAATTTCAATGGCACAAAGAGCTAATTCAGAAAAAGAACAGAATTGATCAAAAAGCATAGCTTGTTGCATATGTGGCAATAAGTTCTAATGAAAGAGAGGTAGCAAAAGGTTGTTAGGGGGATGGCGACTCCATCGAACAAAAAAGGAAAAGAAATAATAAGTGAATCTTTGGACACTCTCATCAATAGTTTGTTTGTATTGCACCAAGTGTGTAAGATAGACTCTAGGCTCCATATTATATTGAAAGTGATATAAATGCATGAGAAATATTAGAAAATAATTATATGGAACCAATAGCTAAAGTGAAGAACCAGTCTAAGGGAATTTCTCTCAATGTGCTAGGAAATAATTTTGCCAAGACATAGTCATCACATGTATGAGTCAAGCATATGGTGGAGAAGTGTTTTACATGGTGCAATGGGTCGCCATGGCCATTGTATTTGTCAAAAGAAAGAGTTCCTATACCAACTGGAGAGGGGTATGTAAAAATCTCAAAAGATAAATGAGAGTGTATCCTTTTAGATATAGAAAGAGTAATTGAATGTAGCTCAAAAGAGATTGATGGTGATGTCTCTAGAAAAGAAAATGATGTCAGGGTGATAGTAGGCAAGCAAGGTGGAGAAACATAATGGGAGGATTCAAGGTCCAACAAAGATGGGTCTGATGTAGAAGAAGAAATAGTAGATAGGGGGTCATGTGAATGATGTTCGATATCTAATGGAATAGTAGATAAAGGAACATGAAAATGATGCTCAATATCTATTGAAGGAGGACTCTGAGCCAATGTAACGTTAAGAAAGTAATAAATGATACTACCATGCTTAATGTTATCTATGAGAGAGAGTTCATCCTCTAGAGAAAGAGGAGGGGATGAACAAGGAAGGAGTTTATCTCGTTGAGAGAAGGATCAATAGAAACATGAGCCTCATCATCACTCGTAGAAGAGTCAACAAAGGAACTGAAAGAAAGATTATCAATAGAATATTGAGTTCACCATGTTGTGAAGAAGTATCATCAACAATAAGGATATGATTATCACAGTTGATGGATTAAGAGAAAGAGGTCTCCACATCCTTGATGATGTCCAATAAGTTTGAACATGTGGCCAAAGGAGGAAGAGAAGTGGGAAGAGACATAGAATCATCATAGACTATGGGAGGTGTAGTAGAAAAAATATGAACATCAACTATCTCATGATAGGTCATGGAGATGAATGTATTGAAGTCTTCTAATATAGAAGGAAAGACATGCATAATAGCCATGAAGGTAGAAAAATCAGATATAGAAAAAAAGATCTCATGCATGGAGTTCATGTAGAAGTACCCTTGTTGTAGATGTAGGTTATCTCATCCAAGACATATGGATAATAATTTATGAAACAAGAGAATATGTCATAGTCCATTCTATATGCATGTAAAGATTCCCAAGAGAAATAACTAGAGGAATCCATGATTAAGAAAGGTGTTTACAATCCAACCGAAGGCTGCTGTTTTTCTTCTTTAGGACTATGGAACAAGGTTTGAGGCAATGCCCCAAAAAATTTGAGGAAAGAATTTTTTTGTGTTTTGGAAGAAAAAGGAATGAAAAAAGAAGGTGTTTTCACATTGGGTTCACAAAAAATGTAAACATTAGAAAAGAGTTCCTACTCTATTCTTAATTACATTTCAATAGAGTTAGGTTGCATTTGAGCTTATTTGCAGAAAACCAAATTACAAATTCAACAACGAAATCTAGAATTACAAATAACAAATTTTACCATACTTTTTGTTGAAATCTAAAGCTCTCTATCAAGGATTCTAGCACGTAGTGCAGATGTTTGTGTGTCACGTTTTAGTTTGTATGACAATAATATGATGTACATAATCTTTTAGAATACGATACGATTCTCCAAGCAGCTCCATGTCAAGTCAAGACAACCAAAAATAAATACCCAAGCATAATATAATAGATAAATCAAATGAGATATATGTAGCTAAATCTAAGACATCATAAACAAATATTCACAAACCTTTGTGAGATCAATCACATACAATTAATTTGCTTCTGAGTGGGAAGAAAAGAGGGTTGGGGTAGCTTAGGAGTTTGCCAATAGTGGTCAAACCCTTGATTTAGTCTTTCAACCTCCACGAACAACCAAATGATAAAGAGGATAACAAGAGTGTGTGCTCCTATCCTATGTGTGTATATGAATTAGGATGCAGTGACAAAATTCTAGGAGTATCTCCTTGGTCTATGGAGAATAATACTAGGCCTAGTGTATAGATTGGATACTAAAGGTGGTGGTCTACACCAATGGATTGCCAAGAGGGAAATGGGATTGGATTTTACAACAATAGAGATATTGTTGATGCACCACTTGTGCAGTAGGATCACCAGAATGATAAAGAAACAAGACTTGAACTAAGTATAATATTTTAATAGAATTTGATAAAGAAAACACTAAGAGATTCACTATCGTATTTATGGTAATTTGGACTTTGAGGATGAGAAAGATCTTTAGGGAGCAATCTATTGCTTTCTTCCTATTGAAAATACCTTCAATTATTTAGAGAAGAAATATTAGAGGAATCTTAGGAGAAGTATAAGCTTCTATAGGTTAAATTATTCTCTTAATAAACATGTAAACTTGCATGATAACAATGAGAACTTAGGGACATACTAAAATGAAAGTTATAGAGCTAAAGAAGGAATAAAAGAGCTAAAAGAAATATCCTATCATATGTGAAAACAAGCCTTTCTATTATTTTATTTCTGGATTTAATTAAGGTAGGATAAAGATAGCAAACTGCATCCGCAAGGATGTTACATTTATTAGGAGGTGTTACGAGGCAGAAACATGTAATAATAATGGTCATTTCGAGGTGGTGTATGAAATGAGATGCCAATGCATCACGTAGGCATCTACACGTCGTGCTACTGTCTTAGGGAAAATTATTCAAATTTGTCACATGTGTCAAGGAGAGTAATGAGAATAATGCTCTGGCATAGATTCCTTGCAAACTTTGATGCAAGGGAAATAGGCCAAGGTTGAGTCCAACTAGTCCTAGAACATGCTATGGTAATGGACACTAAAGTGAGTTCAAGACATGATCTGAAATTGTAAGGCATGTAATTTTTGACATTACAGTTGGATGATGGGCCAAGCAATGAAAGAGAACTTAGTGTACTATATACAATACATGGTATCCTTAGAAATAGAGAACTTAAGGATGCCACGGATTTGTTCATTATTGTCAAACCATTCCACCTTATGATATATGTCACTTGGTTTAGGAATGAGTCCATGGAGATAGGGTAAGAGATCGTGCATTCAACAATGAGTCTTGAGCCCTTCAGTTAGGATAGATATCTCATATAATCAAAAGTGTTAGCAAAAATATTTGCATAAGGTTTAGAACACATGATGAAAACCCCAGTAGATCAAGTAACAAGGACCAATCAAATGAACCCACCTATATTTGTAACATTATCTCAGTTTGTAGATTACAAAATGCTCTTGTATGATTTGGAAACCCCAGAAGACAAGTAATGAATTGGTACTTTATAAGTGAGTATGTTTACAATAATAACCCCCATAAATTAATTTATCAAGACACCATAAGAAAGTTACAATGTGTGATACTTTATAAATAATGTGATTACAAAGCTTAAAGCTTATTTATCAGAATTTTGCAATGTCCAGTATGGACTAGAACGTTGAAAGTGTTAGGTCTCAGAAATGCAGGTTGCCAATCCTAAGGGGATGCCAAGCTCTATGTTTAGATTGGCAATGTTTCTGAACTAACTTGATGAAATCAACCTTCAAGGTTAGATGATTTCCTTCACTTTAGGTCCTGCTACACCTAGGTGGGTAAACCTTGGAAAATTAAAGCAGATTGAATGTGAATGTGTGGACTAACTAAATCTATCTACAATGGCACAAGATGTAGGATAGATGAAATGCTTGCTGACTGATTTTAGGTTTAATGTATAATGAGTAATTGGTAGAAATTGTATAAGCAATAACAAGGTAAAAGGTTTTAAGTAAAATAAGACTAGTGCCTTGTTGGGTAATAGAGTCAGTTTGAAGGACCAGGACTAATGGTTTCCTAATGGTAATAATTCTAGTTGTTTGGCACAGTTTTAGTTTATAACTTGTATAAACGTGCAAATAGATGACTGACAAACTCTTCTTGATAATCCAACCAAATAAAATCAGATATCTTATAATTCACCAGAAGGTACTTTAATCCTTACTTGAAGGAACCAAATGTAATGAGTAGACAAGATTAATAGATAATATTTTACTGGAGACAGAATGGCAATCTAATTGTATGGCCCTACTTAGTAATCCAAGCTTAATACTTCCAGGCTACTGTAACTAAATCAGAACGGTTTAATTCCTCAAATGGATACCAACCTATTTAATCACACAAATATAGCAAATGTGTATTGACAGATCAAATATATACTTGATATGTTTAATCTGAATATCAAGGAAATGCAGGAATGGAGACAGCCACACAATTGAATAATTTTAACAAACAACTAATACCAAAGCAGAACCACTGAATCAGAGAACTTCAAACTTCTTCTTCAAATAAAATATGCAACATAGTCATTTTGAAACATTGTATATATGATGTATCTGGATATATTCTACTGCTGATGATCTCTCAGCATCGATTGTTTGGACTTATATAGATATTTCTATGAAGAGTCATAACTCTTCAATAAGTTTTTTGGGAACTTAACAAACATTAACAACTATAACATAATTATGATTAGGCTCTATTTAGCCACAAGTAGACTTTAGCCAAGTAATCCAAGTAATCCTGCTCACAATGAGAATCAGTAAGGTCAACAGCACTTCTGGTAATTATATCAAGTGTGATCATGCTCTCCAATTGTTTGCAAACTTCTTTAGACGCAGAGGCTTTGTCTTTCAGAGCTCCTGTGGCTTTGTGTAATATACTTTGACAATCAATAATCCATTCTTCCTTGCTCTTTACCTAGATCTTCATAAATGATAGGGACAGTGCATAAATCATCTAAATCAAAAACCTCACAAATAGCATTTTTTGACAAATGCACGATTGGTTCTCCCTGTGGGTTGCAGATGGCTTTCAGGTTTGAATTATAATGTCTGGCAAGCAATTGAAGGAGTTCCACATTCAGGAATACATTGGATACAACCAGTTTTCCTAAATTCATGTGTCATGGGTTCGACACAGGAGCATTCCTAAACCTTCTATTATAGTGAAATCTGAAAAGTTCATATCCCCGAATTGGGGTCCAGATATCTCCCAGGCGTTTGTGTTTATCTTCTAATTTCTCCACTTCTGCCCTGAGTTGGGCAGACCTTCTGGCCTTGGGAGTTGACCCAGGCAATTGGTCAATTAGGTCCTGATTCAGTTTTCTTTCTTTCACTTTCTCCTCAGGGGTTTGTTCAGTTTTTTATTTCTTGGGCTTACTGGTTTCCCCTTGTAACTTTCTTCCTTTTCCCTTTCCTGGAATTTCCATTTTAAAACTTTGGCAAAGAATTTAAATACAGGCTATACAGTGGTTTGTGTATATGTACCTATCGTTCGGTGGCTGGAATTGGAATCCTCTGCTTTTGCCTTAAGAGTTCTTCTGTATTCTCTTCTCGGAAGGTTTTTTGCAACTATAATGATCGTAGAAATTTCGTAGCCGTTTGTATTTAATTATCTGATCAATCCAATGTTCATCGCTATGAAATGTCACATCGCCATAACTCTTCTTATCGGCGTGAATTTTAAAATGTTTGGGCGACCTTAATGCTTTTATGGCGCGAACAGTCAATTGGCGTGACCCCTCAATTGTATTCCCGACACTATGTAATGTCATATCTTCCAGTGGGCGCGACCATCGGCATGACTTCCTTCATCGCCATGTGATTTAGATTTCGCTCCGAAGTAATGAGTCTTACTGATATAATTTGTTTATCGGGGTGATTAATACTATCGGGATAACATAATTATGTTTCCCCGACTTTTGTTGTCCCACCGATAGTCATGTTACTTTGGATCGGAATGACTGTTTTAATGTCTTGCCGCTAGAGTATACCCATCGGAATGAAACATACTATGGGGATAGCTTTCAAAAGATAACCCGATCCGAATCATCTCACCGATGGTTCTTTCACATTCTTTATCGAACAGAGTATGTTAAAGTATCACCGATACCTTTTGATCGCCGTGACTTGTGAATCGGCGAGACCTAATTCCCTTGTCCCGATATGTTAAGTCATCCCAACAGATAATTGTATCGCTGTGAGTCTTGCCAAAAGCTCTCTTATCGCCAAGACATTGAGTATCGGAAACTTCTTTGTGTCTTATCCCGATAGTTTACTTCTTGCCAATGGCTATTTGCTTCGTTACCCCCACAGGATGTTCGGTGAGACTTGCCGAAATACTTCATCAGTATGATATATACCGTCGGGGCAACTTTCAAAAGGTCATCCGATAGTTGTCTGTCATACCGATCGATATGACCACTCGCTTCTCTTGCCGATGTAAAGTCATCGGTATTACTTATTCCATCGGTGACTTCCATAGATCTCCTTCCGATCTGCCTTCTCACGCCGATGGTTATTTTGAAACTATTCCTTATGTATCGGTGTAGACAAAACAATATCTTGCCGATGGATTGACTTTGAAGAAATTTGGCACTGCTCATCCATAGACACCTTGTGAGATACATTAAATTTTTATTATGGTCTTTTGAGGTGTTTTTTTTTTAGGATTTGTTCAAGTATAATGGAGTGAAAAGATAGTAAAATTTTCAAAATTTTTACTGTCCTAACAGAAAGTACAATCCAATGGTTGAATAAGAATAAATAGTTGACACCAATGCATAGTGCTTAGAAAATCCTCTACTTTCAAAAAATGGGTCTCAAATCCAAATCTATTTGTAAACATTATGTCTAAAAAGTTTTTAAAATGTGGATGAACTTGAAAATTTTTTTAAATAACTTGATTTGTAAAAAAATCATGTGAGATCAACAAAAACCATCTATACCAATGCATATTGAATGAAAAATAGGTAGGGTGGAAAAAATGCACCAAAAACACACTATATGCAAGAGAAAACACCTTTTGAATTTTAGTGTCCTAAAGGAGGATGCACATCCATGAAGCCTTTCTCCCAAGGCAAATATAGCAAGTTTTCCATGTTTAGCAGAATAGATAAATGTAGATTTTTTTTCCAATTTTAGAAAAATCTCCAAATATGTTAGAAAATGTGTCAAATCTAGAAATGCTACCAAATATGTAAACATTGCCAAAAAAGTTCAAAGGCTACCAAATTTGACAAAATTGCTAAATTTAGTTGAGGTCACCAAAATGAAGGGGCCACTAAATTAATTTGGGGCATAGAATTTAATACATAGTACCAAAGGGTATTGAGAAGGGTACCACGTTTTTAAATAATAGGGTGGGCTTAAATTTACAAGGCTTGAGGTGGCTTGGGGGTCTCCCATCACAAGGGAATGGGGCAACCCCCACCCTTTAATGAAGCACTTGTACACTATATAAAATAAAAGTGATAAGAACTAAAGTTTGCATTATAATTTCTTTTTCAATTAAAAAATATCACACAATTAAATTACACAAACATATGCAAGCAAGTTATATGGTCTTAAGCTACATGCTTGGGGCTCACTTTTTATCCTTTTCTTGCAATTGTTATGTTTTAGATGATTTGATACGCATCCCTGGGATTTTGATGCCTTCTATACATAATGAGGTTGTCCATTTTTCTAAAAAACTACCTTGAATAGTATGTTGTTTGCAAAAGACAAGAAAGATGCATGCAACCAAAAACTTAAAATAATTGACTTATGGGTTTCCAAAGGGGAGGAAACAAAAGGTAAACCTTGATTTCTTAACTACTTTAGATATGATGGTTGTCTCTAATTTAACCCAAGAATCACTAAAATGAAGCTTTCAATGTGAAGCCTAGATGAAACCCTTGCTCCTCAATGGATATGAACAAGTTTCAAACACCAACAACACTCTAATACTATGTAAGATTCGATGGGAATCTAATCAATGATCATATATCCAATAATTTAGGTGAGAGAAGAATGCTACAATAAAAAAAATTGAGACAATGAGGGTTACAATATGCAATAAGAAATATTATTTCTAAAATAAAGAGATCAAACTAATCAAAGTCAACCACCAAATGGATGGATGAAGTACAAATAAATAGGTCTATTAGATGCATGAATCAAGGAACTGACATGTATAAGAAGTCGTGAGTTTAGCTCTCAATAACTCCCAATCAAGAGGTGAGTTAATTTATTCTAACTAAAATAAAGGTGACCTTAACTAACATAGGTGGAACCTAACCCTCATCAATAAATGATTGATGATGAAGTGGTGGCACTTCAGTACCTCAAGTCAAGGTGTACACATATCATTATTAGCTACCTAGGTGAAGGAAGTTAAATATTCTTAATATCCTAAACTTAAACTTACTAAATAGGTGTGATATCACACTTAGGATAAAAACATATCCAAGGTGAAGTATGAATACTACACCAACAATTTGGAAACTTAGATCGATGTCGTGTGATCAATTAAATCATACAACTATGTTCAATCATAAAACTCAAAAATTGAAAAGAGAGAAATGTGAAACTCTAACCCTAAATTAAGAAATTGAGAAATAGACTAAGATCAAATAATTACATCAAATTGACAATGGTAAACACATCTAGTTGTTAGTAGGATTTTGTTTCATTTGAATTATAGCTTCTTGTATTTTCAATTTTGTTAGTTTGAATTGGGATTCATGTTTTTCATGTGTAAGTACCTAGTTTCATGCTTTGTGTCAATTAGAACATTGAATTGGGTATCGTGAATCTATTGAATTTTGTACAATTATTCCTAGGGCTATTAGACAACATGAGTAAACTTAGATTTTATAATTATATTGGGATTTGGTTTTTATCATTATGCAACACTAGTAAACTTGAAAAGGTAATTTCTATTAACTGATTTTTTGAAATTGAAATCTAGGTGACTAGATGAGATAAGAGTGTTTAGCATGGGTGTTCTTGTCCTGAAATAGATACCAACACCCATATCAGGCACTCATAACCAGGGCTTAAATTTGACAGTTGACCTTGCTTGTTAAGCAATTTTTTTATGACAGTTATCTATTCAATGGTGCCCTTCAAATACTATGACAAATCTTAATATAAGTAAACCATATAAAAATCAAATATATATCATCATAATCCTATATGAATTTTGACAGTTTGTCCAAAATCTCTCCTTTCATATGATACGGTCTTTTTAAAATTTCGATTGTATTTTACAGTAAAAATGCCTAAATACAACTATACAACTATCAAATTTAAGCCTTGCTCGTAACCTTCTAAACTAGACACCAACATCTAGGTTGGGCAATAGTGTTCTAAAAAAGTAGTTCCTATTTGTACAATTTGGTAGTTTGTAATTTTTCAAGTGTCTAATTTTTGAGATATGGTTTAGGTCTACTATAAAACAATGAATGATTCCACATATGCAATCAATTGGAAAATTATATAAGGTGAAATGGGACATCATGATCTAACTTTGTATTGGAATAGAATTTGAAATTTGTTGACGAATCATGTAGTAATTGACCATTTGTGGATTTAGAGCCTATTTTGAGTAGTTTAGTAGGTTAATTGAAATTATAAACACGATCATTAAATGTCTCTTGAAGTTTAAGTAACACACAATCAAACCTAATAAACATATAACTTAAAAAGGAGAATTGCATGTGATCTTGATTATGTCGAGACAAATATGTAGGTAGACCTATGGAAGAAGGAATTCTAGAGAATCAAGTCAATACACATAGTAAGTTAGGATTCTTAATTTTCACAAATAATTAGGGTTTTGATAACTTTGGGAGAATAATATCATAGATTGTTTACATATCGTATTAGGATTTGCAATACATTGTATTATTGAGTTAGATACTTGTCGAGACATAGAACTAAGAAATAATTACATTAAAAATAATGTCTACCTTACTATCATTATTAGAGAATAACTAGACCAATTAAGTTGAGTGTTTTATATTATGTATTTAAGTTCAATTACTTTATGACATTATATTACTTGTGACACAATAAATAAAGACCTAATAATGCATAAGTTGTGATGCTTGATATGTTGTGTAAATGCACTTATGATGTGTTCTATTGAAATGTTAGATTATTTCATTTGACCTTTTTCTTTTTTAAATCAACATCTTCTTTTGGAATTTGGTGTGGTTTTCGAATGGCCAAGTATAAAGTTCAATATATAGATTAAAATAACATAAACTCAATTCTAACAACTTGTGAAGAAAACATTGAGATGGGTTCATTACAATGACATCTCTTGGAGGCATTATAGAAGAAGAATTATAAGAAACATCAGGGAGGAGACCAAGATTTTTCAACCACCAAAACATGGATGATTTAACTTATTCAAACCTCATAGGATTTGTCTTTTTGTCTTTTCATTAATGGTCTCAATATTTGTCAAAACTATCGCTTACAACTCATCACACAATAACAAATTTAGTAGTTGTCGAATTCATTCGACAATTTTGACTAGGAACAAATTTATTAATTACTCTAATGTTTCATCATGACATCAACATTTTATGTGTTTGACACAATTAAAACACCTTTGCCTCTATACAACTTGTCCTCTACAACTCTATTAAGGCATCTTTTTTTGCAAAATGACTCCTCAAGAGTGTTTAATACATGGGATAGTCAAATGTTCAGCCGCCTCTGGTTCTTCTCGAGGCTTGGCAGGAGATTCAGGGATTTCCAATGCGGCAATCAGATCTTTCAAAGATGTTTTGTGCAAAACATTTTGATCTTATTCCAGAATCCGCTTCCCTACGCTAAAAGGTGCTTTGTCATTTGCTGTGAAACAAAAGATGATAGGAATGCAATTCTGGAATCTGGACCGAGGCTTTGGAAGAAACTTTTTTTGTGTTTAAAACCCTGGTATTCCCCTCCTTCAACCGTAACAGAGACACTTTTACCAGTGTGGGTTCGCCTGCCGTACCTCCGACTGAACTTTTGGCCTGATGCTGGGTTGAGGTGACTTAAAAATAAAAGATGAAATATAGGTACTTCTTTCTAACATGGGGAAAGGATCTAAAGAATAGTAGTTAAAAATAATATACTAGTAAAAACTTATTAACTTAATAAACCAATATATGTGGTCATCAAAAAAACAATCAATCATATAATGACAAATAAGATGATTGGTAATAGATGTCTTGGTACATATGTTTAGATCTAAATTTTTTTTTTGTCTTTTTGGACAACTTGGTGAAAATGTCATTGATTAGGCTACATGGTTGATACCTAGAATCCCACAATAACTTTAAGCTTTTAACTCAAATATAGATATATGCAAAAGTTTTCATGAAAATCCGATATACCATTTAAGATCTTGGCGTGAGCGAAGTTAGGGTGTGCGGATAGGGTTCTCTCCCCTATTTAGAATATTACAATCCTAGATGTAACTAGACATATAAATATATAATAAAATAATTACCTAATGAACTTAAGCATATTAAAAACAAAAACAAAAAACAAAAAAAATTAAACATATAAGTTTTATTAAACGAGTTTGGTTTAACTAAATGTTTATAAAGATTCTTAATATAATTTTATGTATAATTACTTTTTATTTTGTTATTATTTAATAGTTATAGAAAAAGACAATATAATGATCGTAGATGTTATCAACTTTAAGATTTAATTATATAGAGAGTTCCTACATGTTAATACATGGTAATAGGTCTTATAGATCATTGTGGTCTAAATGATGTTAAATTTATCGCCACCATTGTTATCATCAATTTACCTATGCTTAAAACAAAATGATGAATGATTTTAATAATGCCTTCTAGATTGAAGAATTTATAAGATCTCATGTATGTATTTTAAAATTGCTCATTGAAAGTGGTTTCCAAATTTTCAAAAGTGGGGTCTTTGCCAAGTCCCCTTATTTTGGATCTTGGTTAAAGAAACTACTTCACAAGTAGTTGATTCAAGTTTATATTCTTGTAGTGGGATGCCTACCTCATATATGTATTAAAATTGTTGCTTGAATCAAGTCTCTAATTCTTCAAAAAGTGGGGTTCCTTACCAAAACTAATTTAAAATTTAGATTAAAGATTCTACTCCACAAATAATTGATATTCTAAAATACAGTGAACAATATAGCCACCATCTCTACAATAACATAGGGAAAATAAGACACCCTACAAGTAATGATATTAATATAGATCTAATAAATGATAAGCAAATAATGCAATAATTAAACCTAAATAATTATATGAGTTGAGATTGATAAATGTAAATAGAAAGGTAGAAGGTGCATAGCTCTTTGATGATGTCAAATGTTGATTTGGTTGATTTGACTACATGGAAGTGTTTAACAAGCACCTATGAAATATTGGTATTAGATATAGCTTGGAGATTCCATAGATGATCTATCTCCAATGTTTGCCTTATCCTCAAACATGACTGCATGTGGTTCTATCCTACTTTGGTGTAATTATGCCTACCTCAATGTGGTTATATCTCCTACTATTGCACACCTTTGGATGGTGTGCATGTGTGATGATATCTAATTTCATGTCAATGCAATGTTATTAAACACTTTTGGGCATTTTCTAGATGTAAAGACTAAAGTATAAAACTTCCTTAACCTTTTAGTCAAACCCCTTTGTTGCTTTCACAAGAGTTGAAAACACAAAAGACATGCAAATGCAATATGCCTAAAGTGTAGTATATGTTGTTGAAATGTTGATGCAATATAGACTACTCTAATATGATATAATATGCTTTCAAATGTGCTCTTAGGTTGATTAAATGATCTAGATGATAGATGATGTTTTAGTGCCCAATGACTTGTCTTTCAATATGACATTTTACGCACTAAATTCAAATACTCTTGCCTACAAGTTGATGGGTAAAAGGTGAACTTGAATTAAAGGGGGTACAATCAAGGGGCCAATAGCCGCCCACGCCCCAATAACCGCTATGTTTTTGTGCACCCTACCCCCCAATAAATTTTTTAAAAAGAACCATTACATGTAAAAAGAATACCTAGTAAATTACAACATATGCACCAATACATGTTCACAACTCCATGTGTAGTTTACCATTACAAAAAACTAACACACATGCTCTTCCACTTGCATTTACAAGCCAACTTGATGCAAATTGGAGAACTTCCAATTTAAATATACACTTTATTGTTTTTATTACAATAGGTCATGTTTATAAAAAAAACCACCCATTTGGACATTAAATAAAGTCAAACTAGTCACATTCACATACTTTTGTGCACAACTATTGGTACCTAAGCTACCATAAACACACAACACTCCAATCCCAAAGGGTTGTCAATCACACATTCTCCCATACTTGCTATCACATCCCCCCCACTTGTTGTCACATTCTCCCATACTTGCTATCACATCCACTTGCACCTACACAAACACAAAATGGCGTCAGGTTCTCCATCCAGGCATAAATTAGATTAAAAAAAAAAATTAAACCAGTTTAAATAAAAAAACATGAGATTTATAAATCACATCATCAAATACCATAGCTTCTACGCATTTAATCAAATTCAAATCTCAACAACCAAATTCAATTTTGCGTATCATAACATCGAATACAATAGCTTCTACGCATTTTTTCAAATTCAAACTCACCAACCAAATTCAATGCATTCCTTTTTCAAAATCAATCCATTATAAGACAAACATTATGCAGCGTAAAGATTGTTTTAAGCATAAATTTCTTGAAGGAGCGCTGCAAACCCTGTCTGCTGCCAAAAGGAATTTTGCAGACTTCCACATTTAAGTTCAGGTTGGTACATCACCTTCTTATATTCCTTCCTCTTTATGCTATGTTTTCTTTTGTTTTTTTGTCTTTTACTTCCTCTTGATGCTATGTTCCCTTTGTTTTTTGTGTATTTTTACTTCCTCTTTATGCATATGTTAAATCTATATTAATGTGAATACATATGATTTATTTTTTGTGTCTTTTACTTCCTCTTTATGCATATGTTTGTGTTCATGTTAAATCTATATTAATGTTCATGCATATGATTGTGTTCATGTTTATTTTCTATCTTTTACTTCCTCTTTACGCATGTATCATTCATATTAATGGTATATTAATGTTACATTTGTTCATATGAAGCAAATGTAATATTTGTTCATATGCCATCATTAAATATGTTAATATGAAGTAAATGTATCTGTTACTATTAATGTTAAATCTATAACTTGTAACTTTCAATATGAAATAAATGTATATGTTAATATTAATGTTAAATCTATTGAAATGCCATATATATATATATATATATATTCAACCCCTTTATATATTTATAACCCCATAAATGAAATAGGTTTAAACTTTAGTGTAGATGTCTAATTAGGTTCAGTGTACTAAGCATTTGAAAGACCACATTGTCCAAGAGAAGGATTTGCTTTACAAAAAATATATTCTCACAACCTCCAAAATATGGACTTGACATTTCAGTCAGCCTTCAAAATATGGACTTGACATTTCAGTCTTCTTTGATATTGGAGATCTTGAGAAATTGAATTGGAGCCCATAAACCAACTGCCTTTCCATCCTATAAAATCCCTTGGATGGGATGAACTCTCCAAACACACAATGCAATGGAGGTGGCCAGTGGATGTGCTTGCCTGCAAGAACAGCAAAAGACCCAAATCAAGCGGTTGCTTAATGCTGGTTCAGACCAATTGGTCACTACAATCCAGCAAGTTATAGGAATGCAACAGTTCCAGGGAGGGCATATATGCAACTATGTGATCCATGAAAAACTATTCTCCACAGCAATCCAAATTCTAGGCAACAAAAGTCACAAAAACAACCTGGCCAACAATTTCATGAAGGAGGAACACAAAGACACTGTGACCAATGTCATCTCCTATTTCGACAAGTTTCTAGAAGAAGGTATGATTGGAGGTGTGTTTGAAGTTGAGGCTATCAAAAAACAAAATGTGACAACAACAGCTCTGCAACTATTCTGGGAAGGAATACTTAGAAACAATCTGGAAATATTTCAATTTTATCTGAGTAATTATGGTGACTTTCTCTCTCCTGCACACATTGAGAGAGCAAGTGAAGTGGCTCAAGGCCTTCGGGTATTGATCCACTAGAAGCCATAGTAAAAGTCTATGGTGGTAAATCTTCAGCATTGCTTTTTTGTATTATTTGACAAGCAATGCTATAATATGATAAAAAAACTATATAAAGGCTTTTATTTTATGCAAATGTTGCTACATGCAAACATATATCTATTTACAGTATGTATCTCCTACATTAATAGACATGATTTAAAAAAATTCTGTTGGACATAGATATCATTTCTCCTTATGATTTCAGCACTACTTTCATTCCATTCTATTGGTTTCATACGATGTTGTTTATACAATCATTATATAGTCGTTTACCTTCATTTTTGTCTCATACAACCCGTGAGTTGAGTATTAATATGTAATTTTGTTATTCACACCTGAATACATATTCATCTACACACCGATTATATATATATATATGTATATATATATATATATATTTTCAACTACACATCAAAAACCTAATCATTTTACTAACTTGAGTTTACCACTTTAAAAAAACTCATTAAATTTGAACAGCATAATATACAACCCGTTTTGTCTTAGACAACCCTTGTGCTGTGATTATTTCGTTGTACAGAATAATAAACTATAATATAATGAAGGTTTTATTTTACACATATATTTTTAAGGGTATATATTTTGCAGTGGCATTCTTACCTATTATGTCTAAGACAACCATTTCAGGTTGGCACTTAGCATATAATGGGTAGCTTCATTCAATAGATTAAATCATGTCTGTTAATATATATATATATATATAAGGGTATATATTTTTTAAGGTTCATTGTCAACGGTTAAGAGTTTCATCATATCATTGTCAACGGTTAACCTGGTTTCATTATATCAAGGTTTCAAATGCTTTGAATCCTACAGCTTTGTCTCCATAATAATTTTACAGTCAGATTCTTCCTAATTTTGACCGAATATATATTTATTAATTATTGTTACATTAAATATTTACAATTGTTTTCCTATGTTCTAATATAATGTATTGAAGGTTTCATTTTATATAATCTATCTAGGCTTTATATAAAAATCTTCTACATATACCCGGATTAGACTGTTAATAAACTGTATATATATATATATATATATATATATATATATATATATATATACATGTCTATCTATCGACATATATATATCTATTGACATATGTATATCTGTATACATATGTATATATTTTTGTATACATATCTATACATATATGTATACATATCTAGATATCTGTATACATATCTATATATCTATATACATATATGTATTTCTATAGACATATGTATATCTATAGACATATGTATATTAATATACATATGTATATCTATAGACATATGTATATTAATATACATATGTATATCTATAGACATATGCAGCGTAGACAATGGAAACATTTCAAGTTGGTACTTAACATTTCAGCATTTTACAATTCTAAAAATACCTGTTGGGAAGATTGGTCCAATTTGTTTGTTGAACTTTGCTACATCTTTTCCAGTTGTTTACTGCATGGGTAACTTCATTGAATTGATTAAATCGTGTCTGTTACTATATTGATTATATATTGGAAACACATAATGATGAAACCCTTAAACATTGATAATGCACAATCTAAAATGGAAAAACACAATAGAACATTACAAAATGGAACACGTTATGTTTGTCGTCCATGCCACTGCAATAATGATGCCTCAATCTGTTTTCAATCATTGTACTAAGGATGCCATTATTTCTACAAATCACTTCTGGTACTGATTATGTTTGCATTTCTTGCAAGTGTATAGATACTTATGGCTCGAGGTAAAAAGGGGAGGAGAACTTCTGGAAGGAGGACAGTCAGAGTACCTCAGGGGGTCAAGTTTCCCAATGTAGTGTCTAGGGACGGAGATACACATACCACAGAACCAGATCAGGTTGATGTGTAATGTATATTTCCCTCTGCACATACAGAGGATTTGGAAACCAATACAGATTGCCTTCAAACTACTGTTGTGGAAATAGGTTCTTCAAGGTTGAATAGAAGTATATGGACAAACAATGACATCCAGAGTGCTATGGTTGATGTCGAGGATAAACATATGCCAATCAGAGTAGCTGCAAAGAAGTGGAGAGTGTCTCCTAGCAGTTTGAGGTCCTGGTTACTAGGTCTCACGAGCACCAAACGCAGGGGGCCACCGACCATCCTGACTGATGAGGAGGAGACATAAATAGTTCACTGGTGCAAGGACATGACCAACATAGGCCATGGGCTTGAAATTTCACAGCTGAAATCTACTATCACAGAGGTCATTCAATCTAGTTGAAATCCTTTCACAGATGGGATGCTAGGGAGGTCATGGTAGGAGGGATTTAGGAAAAGGCATCCAGATCTAACTATTCGCACTGTATAGGGTGTGGATAGTGATAGAGCCATTATGTTAAGGCCAAGCATAGTAAATTCATTCTATGACAATCTGGAAAATCTTTACAAGACACATCAGTATGGGTCCAGCAGAATATGGAACTGCGACGAAACTGGGGTACAAGCTGGCAGGAACTGTGGAATGTGGGTAATAGAAAAATTGGGATCCCGCTGTGTGCCCCACCTCATCTCGAAAAGCAAGGAGTGCATTACTGTTTTGGCATGTGTTAGTGCATCGGGTTGCAGTATACCTAGTTTTTATCTATTTAAATCCAAAAGGCATATCAAAAACTACATAGCAAACTGTGAGTCAGGTGCATGCATGGCAGCTCAAGAACATGTGTGGATGGCGAAAGAACTGTTTCTGAATTGGCTGCAACATTTTGCTGCATCTATCCTCGAAAGGGGTTTCACCAACCAACCGAGCTCTTCTTATATTTGATGGTCATGGCAGCCATGTTGCCTTCAAGACCATAGAGGAAGCGTGGCATTTAGGGATTGACCTCATCACCCTCCTAGAACATACAAGCCACATATTGTAGCCACTAAATGTGAGTATTTTTTCACCATTCAAAAACTATTTCAAAAAGCAAAGGTCTGCATGGATGGCAAGCCACCCGCAAATAGAAATTGGAAGAGAAGTGTTGGCCACTCTTGCTAGCAAGGCATTCAAGTAGGCCTTGACCTTTGCTAATATAATTAGTGGGTTCAGAAGGACATGCATTTGGCCATTGAATAGGTCTGCGCTTTAAGAAGACATGAGGCCAAGTGATGGCTTCCAAGTATCAAATAAAGACAGTCAAGATTCTATGGCCACTAAACCAAAGAATCAAACCTTCGCAGTGGATGAGGATCCCGAGATAATTGCAGTTGAAACCTTCTTGCAATTCATTGGATACACAGATGCACAAGTTGAGGAATTCATCTGCATATACAATAAAAGTGGAAGTGTACATAATCCAACGGAAGTACAAGAAGAATGCACTGAAATGCCAGGAAGTCAAACAGTTTCTAATGCTGCTGAAATTCTATAGCCACTTCCTAATGTTGCTGAAACTATTTATAATGCTGCTGTTATAGTTCCTAATGCTAGTGATATTGTTTCCAATGTTGCTAATACAGTTTCTAATGCTACTGATAGAGTTCCTAATGCTGCTGATACAATTTGTAATATGGAAGGTCTTAGTTTGCCAACTCAAGTTAGCCAACCAAAATGGATGGTTGAAGCTGCTAGAAACATGGGGATACAAACAAATTTCAATCAGGTGGATGTCAGCCTTTCAATGCCTTCACCACCAGATCATGATCCAGCTACCATTGTACACTACTTCACTACTGTATCAAATTGGGATCCACAAATCGAGGACATTGCAGAAGAAGAAGAATGCATAAGTGATTTGGAAGAAGATTATGTGCCTTGCACCCAAGATAGTGAGTTATAGCCACAACTAGTTAGTTGATTTCTCAAGCTCCCGGTTTGAAGGGTATAGGCAAGGGGTGGTAAAAATAGGACTGGGGTACTACGTTTAAGTAGGCAGTCCCAGACCTTAACATCTGATGCATGCATTGAAATGCTCAATGAATAGGAGAGGGAGAAAGCTCGTTAGGAAGAGTTACAGCTAAGGAAAAAGGAATAGATGTTGGAGAGGAAAGATGAAAAAGAAGTCCAACAACAAGAGAAAGAGATAAAAAAATTGAAAAAACTGTTAAAAAAATAAAGAGCGGTAGAGGAAAAATGGGAGAAGGAAATTCGCTTGAGCAGGTAAAGAGTGCTCAGGGGATGAAGACAACAAAAAAGAAAAGGAACTAATCAGTAAATGAGAGACCATCGAGTACCCCAAATTCTCCTCTACTGAGGCAACATCCCATTCTAATGGACATGTTTGCCATCTTGAGCCCAGCGTTTGCAACTCTAAGCAATCTCCAGGCAGGGTCTAGCTCAGGAAGCTCAAATGAGTTGCTTGTAAATGGAGATTCTAATCAGGCTTTACTTGCTCAGATTGATGCATCACTACAGACTATAACTGAGCCATTCAGTTTAACTCAAACTGCAAATGAATGTGCTGTTGTAGAACCTGAACAGCGTATTCCTTTTCCTGGATTTATGGAGAATTGAAGAAGAAGGTTTTTTTGGATGGAGATACTTGACATTAGTGAAATTTCTACGCATACATCTCATTTAGTCATCTCGTTATGTAATATTTTGTGAAAAAAGGAACAGATTAATGTCATGTTTATATGTTTGTATGTTTGCAACTGTTTTGGAAAAAAAAATAAGAGTTCAATGGTTATTTCTAAAATATCTGTGTGTTGATCTTTTTGTAATATTTTGTGAAAAAAGAACAGATCGATGTCATGTTTATATGTTTCTATGTTTATAACTATTTTGAAAAAAAAGCAAGAGTTCAATGGTTATTTCTGAAATATCTATGTGTTGATCTCATGTTTCTATGTTTGTATGACTATAACTATTTTTGGAAAAAAAAAAAAAGACTTGAATAGTTTCTCAGCATGGTACTACAAGTTGTCTACATAATTTGCTTGTAGTAGCATGTTGTTTTAGCATTCTATTCACATAATTCTACCTTAATTGAAATCATTAAAGCATCCAAGTAAATATAGTTCCATTTAAGCAACAAGGAAATTTAAACTATTGAATGGAACCTAAATTAAAGTATTGTAAATTGATTGATTGATTAAAAGTAAAGCAAAGGAAAATGATTGAAAAGAGCTTAAAATTAAAGTAAAGTAAATTGATTGATTAATTAAAAGTAAAGTAAAGGAAAATGATTGAAAAGAACCTAAAATTAAAGTAAAGTAAACTGATTGATTGATTAAAAGTTTAGTAAAGGAAAATGATTGAAAAGAACATAAAACCACTATGAAGAAAAACCTAAAGCCTAGTGGGTCATTGCCTGAGCAAAGTCTTATAAGACTTTACCTGAATTGATTGCTCCCAATCGAAGGTGTTCTAGAAAGCATTGACCATGGTTGTATGCCTGTAAACATTTATATTATCGTCTTGCATTTAAATCTATTAATAATAAATGTTTAGTAATCTGAGCATAATATTCATTTGTCCATCATTATCCTTTTGTTTTTAAATCAGAATGAACTAAAATGCATAGTTCAATTTATATTAGACATTGAAATACATATACAAATATGTTATGTACATGTATATACATATATATGTATATAGATAGACATATACATATAGATATACATGTATATATATACATATAGATGTATACGTATATATACATATAAATGTATACATATAGATATACACATGTATACATTTAGATATACCTAGTTTTTATCTATTGAAATATAAATTAACATGAATTCATTAAATGATATTGAGGCATTTAAACTTTAGATTGATTGGAAAAAGTAAATTCAATGTGCAATTTATATTACTTGTTCACATATGTATACATTCACTTTCACTTAACCAAGGAGATTAAATAATCACATGCAATAATTGCAAAAGAAGACTATATATAATAAGGCATGAGAGCAAAATATTCTATTAAAGCCATCAGAGCAAAATATTCCATGAGTAGTGGTGTGTTAACAAACACAATTGCATAATACAATTCGCCAACCAATGTTTTAAGTAAAGTCTTATAAGACTTTACCTTCATCGAGTGCTCGCATTGCAAGGTGCTCTACAAACCTCCCACATGTCTACAATCATAGAAATCAAAAGTTGGGAAGTCATCCAGGTAGTAACGAACAAATATCGAATCATCCAAATAATCTCATGCATTTGCAAAAGAAAATATAAACTGCATTCAGGAATTTTAATTTAATAATCACATTCAATTGCAAAAGAAGACTATATAATATTGTAGCAGAGAAAAATATTCCATCAGAGCCATCAGGACAAAATATTCCATGAGTAGTGGTGTGTTAACAAACACAAATGCATAGTACAATTCATCAACTAGTGATGTAAGTAAAGTCTTATAAGACTTTACCTTCATGGAGTGCTCGCAATGCAAGGTGCTCTGCAAACCTCTCACATGCCTACAATCATAGAAATTATATGCCAGGTAGTCATCCGGGTAGTAATGAACAAACATCAAATCATCCAAATAAATTCAAGCAGTGCAATGATACAACTATACATGGCAGACATATATAGTGATACATATACATATATGTATACATAATAAAAATATACATGTATCCATATATATGTATATATCATTTATATCCACTCCTCCACTAAAAAATAACACAGTTGATCCCTTTTGTAGTTAGGATAGGTTTAAAATATGTTTATTAACACCTCACCATAAATCAAGTTGGTGGAGCCTTGGAACTTACCCACCCATTTCTTAAACCTGCTGAGACCCCTTTGATGCGTTTAATAACATATATGCAAATTAAACCAACACCTTTGTTTTTGTTCATCCATGATAAGGTGAATGTGGTGGCATAGACGACAATTATAAATGTTTGAGGGTTTCAACAATTTCTAGCAAACAACTCGAAAAGATGTAGCAAAGTTCAGGAAACGAATTGGACTAAAATTCCCTACAGACTTTGAATTGGAGATGTATTTCTATAATTGTTAAATGCTGAATTGTGAAGTACCAAATTGAAATTTTAACATTTTCTACGCTGCATATGTCTATAGATATACATGTGTAAATATATACATATATATATATATATATATATATATATATATACAGATATGTATAGATAGATATACATATGTACATATGTATGTATATCTATATGTACAGGTATACATTATCTGACATGATTTAATCAATTGAATGAAGGTGTAAAGTTTAGTGCAAACAAATTGGACTAAAATTGAATATAGATGTATGCAATTGTAAAATTCTTAAATGTTAAGTACCAGACAAGTTTTGCAACTATCCTTTAGGAAATTTATGCTAAATACAATGTCTACGCAGCATAATGTTCCTCTTATAATGGATCCAAATTTGAAAAAAGAATGCATTGAAATTGGTTGTTGAGTTTGAATTTGATTAAATGCGTAGAAGCTATTGTATTCGATGATATGATAAGCAGAATTGAATTTGATTGTTGAGTTTGAATGCTGAAATATTAAGTACCAACCTGAAATGTTAACACTATCTAGGCTACATATGTCTATAGATATACGTATGTCTATAGATATACATGTATACACATATAGATGCACACAGACACACACACACATATGTCTATCTATAGATATACAAATGTATATGAATTGTAACATCCATGTTCCAAAAACATAGTTAAAACCAAAAAAAAAATTCACCATAAAGTAAATTTACAAGATAAAAATGAGATAGAGAAAATTTTTCTTTTATTCAACATATAGTCGAGTAACTACAATTGCAAGATATACCATTACAAATACAATCAACCTTATTGTCTTTCTCAAGTACAATCTTTACAATAATAAATCAATTATAAATACCTGAATCAGATAATGTTTTACTTAGTCTCAATAAACACAAGTCTCAAAGATATACTGCATGCGGAAATCTGACATCTTTATTGCAAGCCTCGGCATGTCTTCTGCTAGAGAGAGAGATAGTATCTTTCCAGTGATTTACCTCCAACCACAGACCGTCGATCTCCCGCACTCCTTCCTAACCAGAAGTGGCCCTTCCCTTCACAAGAAGTATACACCACGGTGACCAGTGGTAATTTGCCTTTCCAAGTACATAGTGTTGTATCTTACACAACTCTATCTATCATACAACCCTAGATACCCTCTAGCTAAGTATGATTCCCGATAGGATGTGCAATCTAGATACAGTGAACCGACAATGCATGCAGAGACATATGCATTACTATGGCCATAGTTTTTTAATATAAATTGACGTTCGCAATGAACGTTGTCGTAATGTTCACCCACTCCAACTCGACTTGGATACTATCATATTCCTACAGTTCGACTTGGTCAACTATGTTTAACTTATGAAGTCATGATGATTTCATCAATCTAGTCTTCCCGACCCAAAACATGTTTTCTTTCATTGTCTATAATCCATAGACCTTTCTTTCGTCTTTCTTCCTTTACAAGGACTCTCATTACATCATTACATTATTCGAGGTCCATGACTTATTGTCTCATAATAAATATAGATAGATTAATTACGACTACGATGATAACCTTACCCAGGTTAAGCAATATAGTCTAGGAATCTAATTCCCTTCTTGCAAGTAAGAATGTTTACACAAAGTCAGGGCATTTGACCCTTCAATCACAATCTAAATAATGATCTCAATGTCTTAATATAATAATTACCATATCCAGGTTAGTTAAGGTTTAACCAAAGAGTTTCATTTAACTCAAAACTAGTCTTCTTGACTTAGACAGATTCTCAAGTCACCATCAATGTTCCCAAAGATCTTAAGAAATGACTTTCTATACTTGGGTATCTCCTTGCATCCTTGCATCATCTGAGATCCATAACTTATCGACATTTAAAACTTAAGTCGAATTGTAAACAATCAAATTGGTTTAAGCACCAAAATAAATGAACAAAATTAGGGTTCTTACCCCTTTATCATTGATTCATAAAGTAGTCATAAAGGTATATTATATAATATTACCCTACTGGGTCAACCTAGGGTTTGTCTTTCCTTTTCCATGAAAATGGAATATCAACTATCATTTCTAGAAAGAATAGTTTTTGTTAAATAACAACTTTCCTTCAGTCTTCTTTTGACTTAAAGGTTGTTTCAAACTTCTAAACAATCTACTATAAATTATAAGAGGTATCCTCAATATCAATAACGTCAAACAATTCGACTCCAAGTCTAAGAGTCTTCCAAGTTTAGTTTGATTCTAACTGGTTGATAATCTAACCCCCTTTGTCATCCATTGAAATCATGTTTAAAGTTCTTCTCTTTTTTCATATTGAACTATATAGAGTCAAACGAAAATGAGTGTTTTTATTCTAAATTGATGTAGGGAAAATCCATTCTCTTTGAACATCCCTAGAGCAAAATATTCTCCTAATGGCATTAAACATACAAGAGAATACTATTTTCAAGACTTCTCAAGACTTGCAAGTTCTTCTTTGCCAAGTAAGAATAAAGATCCATATATAGAGTACTAGCCCTTTTTCCTTGTTGATCATTTGGTGATCACAAAAGTTTAGTATACAAAATATCCCTATCAAACCAAATTTTTAGGTTTTATCCTCCCATATCATCATAATGGAATTACATCATATATTCCCATAGAGTAATCATTTGAAATGCCAAATGGATTAACCCCTAGCTCTTATTCTGACTATAAGGACATTTCTAGGTTTCACCACTCTCGACTAGAAAGAAGATTGTTTTCCAATGTTGTTAAATATTAAGGGATCATTCAATTCTTTTCAACAAGGTTATGTCTAGATTAACCTTAAAATCTCCATGTAACAAATCATATGGTTCACAAGAGTCTAGAATGTTGTCCAAGTTTGTTGTGGTATCAAATATCGAACCAAGACGAGTTTATTCTAGTTCATATACAAGTAAAGCTCAGTTATAGATAATCTAAAGGTTCTTGACAAGCTTAATCTTGTCTAAGTTGAATTGATTTGATACAAAAAGGTAAGACGGAAAGACTTTGCTATCCTTTTTGAACTCAAAGATTATAATATAGATTTCACTAGTCGTTTGGCATTACTCATAGTATGATAACATAAATATCCTACCATATAAGGACTATAATAGTCTCGTAGTTATAAAAGAACACAAGATATCTAAGAACCCTTGGATTTGCATACATCCATAATAATTGCTTGTTCTAACTAAGCTATTCTCCAATGTTAATCAAAAACGAGGATACTTCCAGTCAAACACCCGTTATAGTATTATCACGACCTTCTACACTGATTAGAGCATTAAACAGAGGTACATTAACATTCCTTACATAATAGATCCGGTCATTTTATCATCTAATGACATCGGCCTCGTAGAGAGAGCATCGACTCACAAATGATTTAAACACTAGCATATTAACATGCATTTCTCATAGTATTTAAAGGCCTTGTGTATGAAAAGAAACCTGAGGGAGATCTACAGAGGATCCTTTGTTGATGTTCACGAAGGCTCTGGTTTTTAATGAGGACTACCTTACACAGTTTTCAACTATAAAATAACTTTTGCATTCACAAGTCCATCCATTGAACTATCGTGAAACTTGCAAAAGTATAACACATGACAAGGATCTTAGTTTACGTGGGAAAGAGTATGAGAACCTGTTATTAGACTCCATTTTTCGCTGACAGAGAAACAAGCGCTGGCTATTTTCTCAGCCAATTCTCCTCGCTGCTCCCTCCAGATCGCGCACAGCGAAGTAGATGATCTGGTCTTCTTCTCTCCTCAATAATAACAATGCTCTTCTCTGAAAATTATAGAGCTTCTGCCTTTTATGAAAATGATGCTCTTCTCTCCTCGATTCGAGATTTAGTCAAAAAAATGAGACACCAACAATAACTATACCGTTTACATGCGGAGATAGTTACTCTATCCTCTATGTTACATTAAATATCTCCTTCTATAATGTGAATACTCTCTTTCTTCATGCTACGCTCACCCACGATAACAAGTTATATTCTCCCTATCGACTCATGTCCAGTCAAATATCAGACTCATGAACTTCTCTTTTTTTCCCCGTTGCATTAGCTATCTTTTTCTTATATGCTATGATAACCATGTTCTTTTCTCTCTCGAAAACCCCCCCTTTTGAGGGTCATTCCTACCCATGTATCGGGTATAAACTCTCCTCAAAACTTCACTGTCTTCCGTCCCTCTTAACAGCGTCCGTCTCCAACTAAGTATCCTCTCTCTGCGTCGATGGAGAATATGCCACATTTAACTCTTGCTTTCCATTTCTAACTCCCCACCTCTATCCCCCGATCAAGAAGTAAAAAAGACGTTAATCTCCCCGATCCACTCTCTTCTCCACACCGCACAACTCCTCAACAGCGAAGAAAAAACACTCCACTCTATCTGCGGTTTCCTTTTGTTTCTCAACAACCACAGTGCCCACAATGATGGCAGAGCCTCCACCTTCATTTAATGGTTACATCTTATCACAACCGCCTAACCTCCTCTCACACCCACGGAGAAGTGGAATCTATGCATTGAATTCACGGCCGTCACATGCCAAAACACAAGGGTCGACATAACTGCAACCACCTGACTCCACATTTGCAACGGCCACAACAAGATGGAGGTTCTAAAGGACGACATGGCAAAGCAACTTCGTCATTCATCCACATGGAGACTTCTAACCTTCAACGAATGCAACCTAACAATGCTAGCGGAGTGAAACTCACACAAGGTGATATCTAATAAATACAAAAGATGACTCCAAGGTCGACAAGAGGTAAAGAATCAAAATCGACTAAAATAATAGAGTATGGGTTTGATCCAAGACAACTCAAGCCGTAAACTCAAAAAGAAAAAGACGTATTCGCAAGGGATGACGTCTCAACCGACAGAGCTAGGGCGTAAAACAACACAAGTTTTCTAAATCGTTTGACGCACAAAACAACTTCTCGCATCTTTCGACTACGAGACGTGATCCACAAATCCGCCACAAATAGGTTCATCTGTTGACGTTAAACATCGACAATATTAGCGTCATCTAACTTGATGGGAATGTCTTAACGTCTAAGAGGCGACAATAAAACCTCAAGTGACTCAAGAAGAATAACGCAATCGTTTTACGGCTATGACGTTGTTTACATCGCAATGACTATGTCGACTCATCATCGACTTGACTAAATGAAAATTGAGATATCGACTACCTATCGATTAGATTCGAAAGAAAACTGGCAAGATAAGACTTACCTCATACGACTCATTGGTTCACATTATCGTTTAACACTAGACTCGTTTGGCAAATTGACCACTCGTAATCCAAAGTCTATCTCTCTCTTCTCGAAAGATACTCTCTCTCTTCTCTGAGAGTCAATAACTTGTAATCTTGCTTCACTTGTCATCAAACAATAAGAGATCAGTGCATCATTATTCATAATAAATCAAATCTCATCATATAGATATAAAATCGGCAATAACATAATCATTTCCATGATTTCCTAAAAGATATTCAATATAATTCCATGTCATATCTTCTCAAAAATCTATAACATCTCAATAAATTTACTTATGCCCAAGTAAAAGGTAAAAGTATAGCAAGTCAGAAATAGGGATGTAACATGAATATACATATGTCTATAGATCTACATATGTCTAGAGATATACAAATATATAGATATGTATATAGATATGTAGATATGTATAGATATACATATGTGTATACATATATGTAGATTTGTATACAGATATGTATACAGAAATGTATACATATGTATATAGATATACATATGTATATCTATATACATATGTCTATAGATATACATATATTAGATAGACATGTATATATATACAGTACATTAACATTCTAATCTGAATATATGTAGAAGTTTTTTATATAAACCCTGGATAGATTATATAAAATGAAACCCTCAATATATTATATTACAACATAGGAAAACAATTGTAAATATTTAATGTAACAATAATTAATAAATAGTATTCAAACAAAACTAGGAAGAATCTGAGTGTAAAATTATTAAGGAAACAAAGTTGTAGGATTCAAAACATTCGAAACCCTGATATAATGAAACCCTTAACCGTTGTTAATGAACCTTCGAAAGTATATATATATATGATTTAATCTATTGAAGGAAGCTACCCATTATATGCTATGTGCCAACCCAAAATGCTTGTCTTACACAGAATAGGCAAGAATACAACTGTAAAATATATACCTTTAAAAATAAACGAAACCATTCTAAAACAAAAAAGTTTAATTAAGGTATAATTATGTGAACAGAATGCTAAAACATTATTTGGTCAAAACTGGGAAGAATAATGTGAACATAATGCTAAAACATGTTAAATGTTAACCATTATAAGCTTTTTATGTAAACCAAGAATAGACTATATAAAATGAAACCCTCAATATATTATTTGGTCAAAACTGGGAAGAATCTGATTGTAAAATTATTACGAAGACAAAGTCGTAGGATTCAAAACATTCGAAGACTTGATTTAATGAAACCCTTAATCATTGACAATGACATGTTGAATCCCTGTAATGATGAAACACTTAACCGTTATGAATGATATGATGAAACCATGCTATGATGAAACCCTTAACCATTGTCAATGAACCCTAAAAAATAAATACCCTTAAAAATCTAATAACCCATTTGTATGTATATATTTTTTATATAAACCCTGGATAGATTATATAAAATGAAACCCTCATTATATTAAATTAAAACATAGGAAAATAATTGTTAATATTAAATGTAACAATAATTAACAAATAGTATTCGGTAAAAACTGGGAAGAATCCAACTGTAAAATTATTGCAGAGACAAAGCCGTAGGAATCAAAAATTTTGAAACCCTGATATAATGAAACTCTTAACGGTTGATAATAATATGATGAAACCCTTAACCGTTGACAATGAACCCTCAAAAATATATACCCATAAAAATATACGAACCCATTTGTATGTATTAAAAAAAAACCATCATTATATAAAAATATATTCTTTTGTACATTGAAATTATCACAAGACAAGGGTTGCCTCAGACAAAATAATGAAACCCTTAACCGTTGACAATGAACCCTCAAAAATATATACCCATAAAAATATACAAACCCATTTGTATGTATAAAAAAAACCCTCATTATATAACAGTATATTCTTATGTACAGTGAAATTATCACAAGACAAGGGTTGCCTCAGACAAAATAATGAAACCCTTAACCATTGACAATGAACCCTCAAAAATATATACCCATAAAAATATACGAGCCCATTTGTATGTATAACAAAAAACCCTCATTATATAATAGTATATTCTTCTGTACAATGAAATTATCACAAGACAAGGGTTGCCTCAGACAAAATAATAAAAAATCTGAAAGTAAATTACATGTCAATACTCAAATCACGGGTTGTTTGAGACAAAAACGAAGGTAAACGATTGTATAATGATTAAAACCTTCTGTAAAATGATAGGCGTTCAATGTGTAGTTGAAAATGTATTCAGATGTGAAAAACCAAATTACATAGTAGTACCCAAATCACGGGTAGCATGAGAGAAAAATGAAGGTAAACTACTGTATAATGATTGTATAAACACCATTGTATGAAACCAAAACAATGGATTGAAAGCAGTGCTAAAATCACATGGAGAAATGATGTTAAATCATTACCTGCACAGAGAGGGAACTACATGGAGGGTGACAGCTGGCGGAAACGGACAAACCCTCATCTTTTCATCGTATCGTGGAGAGCAGTCGGTAAAATGATTAGGTTTTGGTGCTTCCTTGAATATGTATTCGGACCCGAACGGGCATTAAAATGATTTCATGATGTTTCCTGTCCACACCACCGCAAACACCTTAGCATGGACACGTGGATATATGCTGGCGTATGTGTAAGTTTTAAACATGTAAGGGAACGCATGAAGGGGTGCCGAGTCGTTTAGGAAAGGGGCGGGTTAAGTTAGAAGGCCCCACCAACTTGATTTATGGTGGGGTGTTAATAAACGTATTTTTAACCTACCCTAACTACAAAAGGGATCAAGTGTGTTACCTTTTTAGTGGACAAGTGCATTTTTTTGGGGGCCATGGCGATTAGTTATCGGCATGTCGGTGCGCATGTATGGGGTGACATGTTGAAATGACCATTTTTCGACCCATGTGCACATAACGCGTCCTACAGAGAAATGTATAAGTGCCCAAAAGCTGAAGGAATAGGTTTAAGCTCTTCGGTTGCATACAGAAAAACCAAAAAAAAATCGTCAAAATTTGATATGTCTAGCTATGTGTTTGATGTGCGCGAAGTTAGGGTGTGTGGCTACTAGCCCCTCTCCCTTAGTTAAGGAAAAGAATAGAAGTTAAAAAATAATAATATACTAGTAAAAACTTATTAAGTAAGCTAATATATGTGGTCATCAAAGAAACAATCAATCATATAATGACAAATAAGATGATTGGTAATAGATGTCTTGGTGCATATGTTTCCATCTAATTTTTTTTTGTATTTTTGGATAATTTGTGAAAATGTCATTGATTAGGCTACATGGTTGATTCCTATAATCCCACAATAACTTTAAGCTTTAACTCAAATATAGAGATATGCAAAAATTTTCATGAAAATCCGATATACCATTTAAGATCTTGGCGTGTGCAAAGTTAGGTACTGGGTTCTCTCCCATATTTAGAATATTACAATCCTAGATGTAACTAGACATATAAATATATAATAAAATAATTACCTAATCAACTTAAGAATATTAAAAACAAAAAACAAAAGACAAAAACTTAAAAAAAAAAACTTAAACATATAAGTTTTATTAAACAAGTTTGGTTTAATTAAATGTTTGTAAAGATTCTTAATATAATTTTATGTATAATTATTTTTTATTTTGTTATTATTTAATAGTTATAGAAAAGAGAATATAATGATTGTAGATGTTATCAACTTTAAGGTTTAATTATATAGAGAGTTCCTACATGTTAATAGGTCTTATAGATCAATGTGGTCTAAATGATGTTAAATTTATCACCACCATTGCTATCATCAATTTACCTATGCTTAAAATAAAATTATGAATGATTTTAATAATGCCTTCTAGATGTAGGTGGTAGGGTGGGAGTCCTTCCACATGACTAGCTGTGGAAGGACCAGGGGCCTGGCAGCAGAAAGGAGTTAGGGTGATGATTGTTGACAGCTGGATGCTTGATGACCAGACACGCGGGATTGGATTCATAGACGTGGAATTCCTTCATAATGAGTGGCAAGCTCAGAAGGTAACTAGTTTTAAACACGTTCCTCTAAAAGGACGGCAGGTGCAATCATGACTCTTTAAGAACCAGTTTCTTCTTTAGCAAGATTTCGTTTGAACAATGGGCTCTCACGAGCGGGCAGCGGTAAGAAGGACTTTGACAGGCTGTTTCAGCAACAGATGTGAAAGTTGCCATGATTGGAAGGCATGCATTAATCAAAGGGAGTCCCCTTTAACCTTCTGGTTTTCTTTTCATACAGTGCTAAAAGAAATGTCTGAAAAACCTAAGGTTCTGCGATTCTCAACCGAGTGGATAAGGTGTGGAGGCATGGACACTCCAATTCGTTTGGTGAGTGCCAAAAGGCAAATGGTGTTTCTTGGAGGCATCATTGACTTGCGTATCAAACGAATCTTGAAATGCCAAGACAAGCTGGTTCTGGGGGCCGTTAAGATGATCCTTGGGAAATATTTTGTGGAGGGCAGTGAACGCTGCCGTGTGGATTCAGACATTAGTTCTCAGTTTGTGGCAACGTTGCTAGACCTAAATGTGGCTAAAACTTGGGTTGATTCAGTGATATGCTGTTTATTCCCAGTGTTTTAGGAGGGCTTGAGGATGCTTTGGAGATAGCCACATTTGGAGCTGGCATGCCGCGGCCAAGAGACGTTCATCTCATTCATCAACTAGGTAGCATTGTTAAATACTTCCCCTTCATTCTGCATCTTAGGGGAGAGGATTTGGTTTGGTTTAGACATAATGCCAGGGTGGGGTCGATTTCCTACTAAAACACTTTCAGATTCTGGAATCCCAAGACTTCGAGTGGGTTGAAGAATTTAATATGAAACTCCATAATTACGAGCTAGAGGCGTGAAGCTAGCGGGTTTCAGTGTGTGGGTGTCTTGGTTGCAGGTTTGGGGTCTCTGTTGCTAAGTATGGTCAATATGTGAATATGGGTCTGTTTCTATGTTAGTTTCTTTTGTTCAGAAGTCAATGTAACAAGCTCCTTTTTGCTCGGCCTTGCGTGGCTGCATAGAAACTGTAATAGGTAGGGTTTATGGTGTCAGGGGGCAGCCATTAGGCTAATTTTGGCAACTCTCAAAAATTAAACTGATATTGTTTCTTTTTTTATTTCAATATAAATGAAATATTATTACGTAGCAAAAAAAAATAATGCCTTCTAGATTGAAGAATTTATAAGATCTCATGTACATATTTTAAAATTGATCCTTGAAAGTGGTTTCCAATTTTTCAAAAGTGGGGTCTTTGCCAAGTCCCCTTATTTTGGGTCTTGGTTAAAGAAACTACTTCACAAGTAGTTGATTCAAGTTTATATTCTTATAGTGGGATGCCTACCTCATATATGTATTAAAATTGTTGCTTGAATAAGGTCTCTAATTCTTCAAAAAGTGGGGTTCCTTACCAAAACTAATTTAAAATTTAGATTAAAGATTCTACTCCACAAATAATTGATATTCTAAAATACAATGAACAATATCTCCACCATCTCTACAATAATGTAGGGAAAATAAGATACCCTACAAGTAATGATATTAATATAGATCTAATAAATGATAAGCAAATAATGCAATAATTAGACCTAAATAATTATATGAATTGAGATTGATAAATGTAAATAGAAAGGTAGAAGGTGCATAGCTCTTTGATGATGTCAAATGTTGATTTGGTTGATTTGACTACATAGAAGTGTTTAACAAGCACCTATGAAATATTGGCATTAGATATAGCTTGGAGATTCTACAGATGATCTATCACCGATGTTTGCCTTATCCTCAGACATGACTGCATGTGGTTCTATCCTACTTCGGTGTAATTATGCCTACCTCAATGTGGTTATATCTCCTACTATTGCACACCTTTGGATGGTGTGCATGTGTGATGATATCTAATTTCATGTCAATGCAATGTTATTAAACACCTTTGGGCATTTTCTAGATGTAAAGACTAAAGTATGAAACTTCCTTAACCTTTTAGTCAAACCCCTTTGTTGCTTTCACAAGAGTTGAAAACACAAAAGACATTCAAATGCAATATGCCTAAAGTGTAGTATATGTTATTGAAATGTTGGTGCAATATAGACTACTCTAATATGATATAATATGCTTTCAAATGTGCTCTTAGGTTGATTAAATGATCTAGATGATAGATGATGTTTTAGTGCCCAATGACTTGTCTTTCAATATGACATTTTAGGCACTAAATTCAAATACTCTTGCCTACAAGTTGATGGGTAAAAGGTGAACTTGAATTAAAGGGGGTACAATCAAGGGCATGACTTTGTCTAGATGATAGAATTACACTTGTGATCTAGTCCTAAACAATAAAATTGCTATAGATTAGGTTGGAACCACTAGTACTAAAGTGGTTGAAGGATGAGAAATTTTCTAGGTTTTATCTACTTGTGCATGAAAATAAGTTGAATTGAACACTAAAATAACAAATCTTAAAAAATTGGCAAAAGTGTATAAAAAAGGCAAAACATGAACTTTTATCCTCTACAAATACATAATCAATGTGTTCTATCTCCCTATTGAATGTTGTTCATCTACCCATTTTAGACTTTAATGATGTGAGAAATAAACTTCAAATTCACATGTAGAAATTAAAAATATTTTCCTCTTTGATAACCAAACATTTTAGGTTATAAGAATGAAGAAAGACATTCTAATTGTTCTTTGTGATAGGTGGGGGGCTTCGTTACATTGAAAAGTCAAGAAAATAAAATAAAACAGAATAACATATCTATAATGGTAAAATTTGCATACTTGTGCCATTTCCCATTTAGTTTTGTGCCTATTTTGAGGAAATGACTTGATACATGCATATAGTGGCAAATGCCACAATTTTGTATGAAGTTGGGCTCATTCCCCTAGATTTTATCCATCTACACACACATATCCCTAAACACTTAGCTTTATCCTATCTATTTATACACACACCCATACATTTGACATATTTGACCACTTATTGTGCTTACCTATGCACCTACCTCCATTTAGCCATTTTCCACTTAAAATCAATTATTAACCCATCAGGGGACAATTGTGTAGTTGTGGGGTGACCTTGTCATCACAAACTTGTCCCTATCCATTTTAAAACTCAAAATTCAAAATTTGGTTAGCTAGCCCCATTTACCTTCCCACCTTAAGTTGAATAAATACACATTTGGTGCAATTTGATGCTATGTGCTAGTGTTAGAGACATTCAATGCATTAATTAATCATCTCAAGAATCAAACAATAATTCATTCTATAGAGCAATTAATAATGTCAGATTTTGATTTGTTATTTTTGATAAGGTTTGATATGGGAGAAGTTGCTTCCTATGACTAATTAACAACCCTTTAGGCATTTTTAAATATTACCAAGTCCCTAAATATTCAGAAAGAGTAGAGTAGACATCTTTCCATTAGGGGAAATTGTAGAACATAACTCCATTGATTGTGGGGATGAGTCTAGACTCAATACATATCTGCACCTACAATTTCATCCCAAATTTGCAAATTATTCTTTGATAAGCCACAAATCCAACATAGACACCAAGACACTTCATTGACATAGAAGCATCATTTTCTAAGCATTCACTATTTGATTATAGAATCTTATTCATTTAACACTCATTCTTCAACCATCAAGCTAAGTACAACCCATCTTCTCTTTTACATTTCTAAAATAGCAATTACTTGTATTAATTTACCAAATTTCCAACAAATAATTAATTAACCTAGGCTTATTGTGCTTATTTAATTGTATTTACTTAATTAACCTAGGTTAACCCTAAGGAAACTTTATTTTCTTTTACAATAATTTTAAAATGGCACAAATAGAATTGTAAAGGTGAAATTTTCACACATATGCCATTTTCCATTTAGTTTTGTGCCTATTTTGAGGTAGTGTTTTAATATGCGCACATAATGACAAATGTCATGCTATTGTGTGAAGTTAGGCTCATCCCCTAATCTCTTTATCTATGTACACATACACATATCCCTAGACATTTAACCCTACCTTATCCATTTACACACTCTTATACATTTGTCGTATCCACTTGATTATCACACACACCTACATCCATTTAGTCATTTGCCACTTGGATCTAATCGTTATTCTATTCTAAGGCAAGTCTATCAATGTGGGGGTGACCTCGTAGTCATGAACTTATCCCTTTCCAATTTAAAACTCAAAATTCAAATTTGGATGACTGGCCCCCATTACTCTTCTATCTTGAGTCGACTAAACACAATTTTGGCATGATTTGATGTTATATGCTAGTGTTTAAAGACATTCAATTCATTCATTCTAACGAAGAAGGCAATCCAATATCTTAGAATCCTCATAAAGCATTCAAAAGATCAATCATTCTAGAGAGCAATCAATAGCACCACACATATATTTGGTGCAATAAAAGAGTAAAGAATTTGCATCATAGGTGCTTGCCTATTGTTTAATTTCAAGGGGTTGATCAAGGTTTAATGCTCTCACAACTCAATCATATAATAACCCTACCAAGGTATCTATCAATACCACCAATCCCGAATTTTCAGAAAAGGTAGAGTAGAAGACTACATTTTAAGCAAAGTTGTAAGACAAAACCTTATAGATTGCCAAGACAAATCTAGAGCACAGACACACAACCGCGGTTACGAATCTATCCTAGACCTACGAACTTGTCCTCTAATATGACACAAATCTATCCTAGACCTATGAACTTGTCCTCTAATACGACAAAGATCCAAAACACAATTTCAAGCAATCACATTGATGAAGATACACTATTACCAGGTTTGACAAGAGCTAGATTTTAAATCCTTATCCATCTGGTGTCACTCTTTAGTTATTGAGCTAAATATAACTATTACCCTCCTCGTTCGATTTCCTAGCTTAACATTTAATTATTTCAAATTATAATATTCATTGTCACAATGCACACTACATATTTACTTGAACTATTTTACTCTCATTAGATTAACCTAAATTACCACTTAAAAAATCTTTATTTCCATTTTTACATTATAAAAAAAAATTAAAACATGCATCTTTCTCTTTTACACATACATAGAATGATTTTTTATTGAAGGCTCATCTACTAAAGATGATGAATGTCACTCGGGACCTATTGATGTATGGGAAATCCATATGATCGTGACCCTCCTCTACCTCCGCTCACCGCTTTTTCTTTAATGTTTTTCCAAGCTAGGTCCCTTTGAGACTTTGGGGGTGTGATCTTGTATCCACCCAACTCATTTTTTATGTAGCTGTATACTTTTATTAATTTATTAATAGAAACTGACCCCGTTTTTGTGTAGCTGTATACTTTTATAGAAACTGACGCTTTTACATCAAAAAAATTGACATGTAAAGATCAAGAATAATTTCGTGTTTAACAATCAAATATATTATTTTTTAATAAGTGTCTGTTATATTAGTTTTAGAAAGAACGAAGAAAGACATTCCAATTTGTTGTTCTTTGCGACAGGCGGGCGTTGCTTCGTCGCATTGTAAAGTCAAGTCAAAAAAAAATCAAATTTGATTCCAAGCGAACAAAAGCCGCGTTTTAATTACCTTCTAATTTATTCGTTACGCGATTCGATACCGTGACCTCGCGTGCGGAGAAATTCACGAGTCGTTTCTCAGAAACCTCACGGATGCTCACGGTGGAGGTGTTTTCTTGGAGAATTGGTCCTGTAGGAGGAAGAAGGGGCTCTTTTTAAGCCCACTTCTTTTTCTCCCAAATATATCCGGGCTTCACAGAACTTATTCTCAGCCTGTTTTCTTACATTGTGATTGTGTTTTTTTCCATTCAAAATGAGGGGAGTAGAAGTTTTAATGGCGGCTGTTGCAGCAGTTGCGTCTAGTGCCTTGGAATTTCCGACCCAAAGTCGCGGCATTCAGATCAGCGCTGTCTCCTCTCCAAGGGTGAGTTTGCAGCTCTGAGTAATTTATGGAGGTCTTTTTAACAATCAATTCTATCTGGTTTTGAAATTAGTTTTGTGGGTAGATGAATTTATGCTAGATCTGTGTATTGCAGGGAAAAAGGGGGAATTTGGAGAGACACCCATGTGAGGAATTGCAGTGCAGACCGTGTAATGAAGATAAGTTCGCGCCGAGGTTTGATGGGCTTCGCTTTATTGAAACCCTCGTAACTGCTCACAGATAGGGTTTCTAGGGTTTCAACGGGATCTTGTATTTTTCGAGTTTTGCGGGGACTGTTATTGTGGGATTTGGATTCGGTTTTGGCAGGGTGTCTGGATTAGGAAGTTAGGACTGATTTCTATCTCCGATGTGATAATTGTGGGAGTAATGTTGTCAGCATTCTTAATTCTTTTCTCCGCTGATTTTTTAAAAAGAAAAGCGGATGAAGGGTTTGTATTTGGGGGTCAAAATTTTGAGAAAAATATTTGTACTGCTAACAGAGATTAGGCAAGGCGGCGGTAATTGTTGTAATGGAGTCTTAAAGATTTATGAAAAAGCTTCGCATTGTGTTATGAGACATTTATGTGTTTGGGTGTTAGTTTACTGTATGGTTCTATTACTTTCTGGGTTAGATCTCCATTAATGAACGGATTTCTGTGTTTGATTCTTTTAGATTCACCGTCATTAATGGAGGTAGTGTAAAACTGCAGACCTCGTTCCAGCCGTACAACCAGGCAAGATCTAGGCATCATACCATCATTTTGGCTGAATGTTATTGCATTGTGCGTGGAATTTTGTCAGAAGGGTTATTTTTCTGGATCCTTTTTTCATATTTAACATATGAATTGGTTCAGTTTTTTCCTTGCTTTTTTATTGACACCTATGTATTGTGTAGTTCAGTTTAATTGACTGTAGAATTTCCTTTCCTTTTGATGTTCTTCTTTAAACCTTTTAAAGGTTATTTAGGTTTCAGACATTAATTAGTGTTTGTTAGGATATACTGAATTCAAAGCTGAATCTAGTAGGATACTTGAGTTTAATTCTGTAGTATGTTTGTGCACCTGATGCCAAAGGTCTGGTAGTCTGAATGATTTAGCGTTACATCTATTCTTCCAACTGTAGAACCCAATTTGTTTCACATCCTGCATGCAAACCTGTAAAGAGGGTTAATTCTATACTATGAAGAATTTAAAATAAAATATTTGTGAATTTGAGGCTACACCAAAAATCCCAATCTTCTGCTTTCAGTAAATATATCACTTTCAAAAAAACTATGCAACTTATCATCTGGAATGGAAATGGATCCTTTTATAGCCTACCATGTGGGGCGACCTGATTTTGGGTTTACAGGTGGCTTATAACATATAAGACTACCTCATACTCCCAACATGCAGGAGGCACCTCACTGTGCTTCTAATATGAGACATACATACGCTACCCCCTGCAGGATTTGAATAAGACATGCAACTAACTACAAGATTAGAGGGTTTGCCATCCTATTCAGTGATGGCTATAAGCTTTGTCCTACACTACTGAGCACTAACTGGATTATATGATTATTGGTATTGAGATGTGAAGGTACCAGTGTATGCAGTTGCAGGAGAATATTGATTATGCTTCAATTTTTAGATAAACTGAAATATAAAGATTGGGTTGTGAAGGGCCCAGTGTATGCAGTTGCAGCTGAATATTCATTATGCTTCAATTTTTAGATAAACTGAAATATAAGATTTATCATGTTTATTTTTTTAATTATGAATGCAATCTGCAGTGGATAATGGTCTGGTTCAAGACACAAATAAATTTGTTGAATTTGCTTCAAATCACGTCTCCAGAGAATATCATTTTCCATGAAATCATAATAACATTTCACTTATATGGCATTGACAAGATGACAGAAGTGTAAATAGAATTCAGTTACATTAGGGAAATTAAAATTCAGTTACATTAGGGAATTCAGTTACATTTGGGAAACCGTTTTTCTGGTGGATTCCAATTACTGAGGATTAATTGCAAGCTTTTTGGAGTATGATGTAACTATGCCTGAAATAAAAGAAACAAAGATTACAGTTATCTGAATTCCACTTTTTATTCGTTCCAACCAGCTAATACTTGCCTGATTTTTGCTTGGGTTTTTATTCGTCACAGCCCAGGATTCTGTTGTTTTGTAATTTTGTGGCCTTAGATTTTGTATGGAGCCTTGCATTGGATTGCAATCACGTGCCTATCTGAATTTTACTTTTTATTAGTTCCAGCCTGCTAAAGCTTGCCTGATTTTTGCGTTTGCTTTGTGATTTTGTTGACTTAGATTTTGTTTGGAAATTTCATACTCACTTCAAATATTAGTTTGCAGTACAAAATTACATTATGAAGTATTGTACATATAAGTATAAAATTACTGTTTTGTAAGAAATAAAATACCCCAACATAAAAAATCTAGGGTCAGTCGTAGACTCGTAACAGAAATATTAATTCAATATGTTAATTAATACAACTGGAAATTAACAAAGGGGACAACTTTAGACGCATAATATTTTGTGACAAATGATGTTTTATTGTTTGTCACTATATTCCATTTTTATAACTTTGTGAGAATATTAGATTATGAGTGACATCCTTCAAGAGGATCTTGGTTGTAAACAAAATGCTGAATTTAAGGTAGTCTACAAAAAACTTGTAAACTTTAGGGCAATTTAAAAGGGATTTTATAGATATATCATCAAGATGATGAGGACTATGCAAATTTAGTTAGAGGTTGTATAAGAAGATAGAAGAGTAGGTTATAACCATCATAATGGAAGTGATGGTGATGAAATTGAAAGGAATGTGCTAGAGAATCACTAGCTATCAAACAAGATGTGGAAGACCTAAAAGAAGAGGATACAAATTAGGTAAAGATATTGAAAGTTATTTATAAAATTGGTAAGAGACCTAGAATTGATATTGTTAGTTATTTTGATAGTTTGAATATAGAGGAATTGATTGGTTGGATAAATGATCTTGAGGGATATTTTAGTATGAAGAAATAGTAGAACCTGAGAGGGTTAGATTTGCTAAAAGTAAATTGAAAGGACATGTTGCTATTTGGTGCAAAGAAGTATAATTAGAATAAAATAGGAGAGGTAAGGCAAAGATAAAGAGATAGGATAAGATGGTTGCAAAATTGAAGAACCAATTCTTATGTGTTGATTATCAATTAGAATTGTTGAAAATATTACAAAAATTGGGACAAAAGGAGAATACTGTGAAGAAGTATATTGAAAAATTTCCAACATGATAATTAGAGCTAGTCGCATCAAGTTAATCAAGAAAAGATAGCAAGATACGTCAATGAATTGAGAGGAACTATCTTGGAAGAGTTGAGCATGGTGAGATTGCAAATAGTTGAAGAAGCATACCAATTTGCATCAAAGGCAAAAGAGAAGCTAAACAGTGATGCAAAAGAGAAGTAAACAAAAGATTTGAGATTAGACAAAATAGAGAGAGGAAGATCGATAGAGGTAGACACCAAGGTAGTGGTATAAGACTGTATAATGAAGATGTTGAAGCAAGAAAAAGTAGTATTTCATACCACAATGGAAGAATAGATGGATATTAAAGAGGCAATGGAAGATGAGTTTCTTCCTTGCTTTTTTATTGATCATCCATGTATTGTATAGTTCAATTTAACTAACTCTAGAGTTCATTCCCTTGAGATGTTCTTGAAACCTTTTTTAAGTCATCAAGGTTTCAAACATTAATCTGCATTTATTAGGATAATGAATTCAAAGCTAAGCCTATTAGGATACTTGAGTATAATACCCTAGAATGTTTGTGCACCTACTGCCAAAGCCTTGGTAGTTTGGATGATTTAGCATTACATCTACTCTTTTAACTGTAGAACCCAAGTTATTTCACATTTGCATGCAACCTGTAAAGAGGATTCGTTCTATACTATGAAGAATTTGTGAGAATTTAGAATAAAAGATTTGTGAATTTGAGTCTACATCAAAAGACCAATCCTAGGTGAACTCACTCACTTTCAAAAAACTTAGTATCTTACCATCTGGAATAAGACATGCAAAGTGCATATAGGAAACATACTATGAGATTAGAGGGTTTGTCATACTATTTAATGCTGGCTATAGGATTTGTCCTACACTACTAAGCACTAACTAGAATATATGATTATTGGTATTGAGGTGTGAAGGGCCCGATGTGTGGAGTTGCAGGAGAATATTGGTTATGCTTCAATTTTTAGATACACTAAAATATAAGATTTATCATGTTTATTTTTTTATTTATGAATACAATTTGTAGTGGATAATGGCCCGGTTCAAAATATTAGTGTAGGTTTTTATTTTCCTAGTGGGGTTATTTATTTCGCTATTTCCTAGGTTTTTTCTACACTTTTATTATGTTTTTCCTACACTTTTGTATCTTGTTGCATCTTGTATGGCAATTCTATCACTCTTGTGTAGCTTCTTCTTTGAGCTCTTAATGTAATTTTGTCATCCTGACAAATATGTAGGACCACAGGTGCACATGAGAACTACTGTTATAGAGATTAATTATACAATATACAATAAAAATAAAATGCAAATTGAAAATTATATTTTTGTTACTCACCAAGAATGAAACAATGAAGTCGAGTTGTACCTGTGTCTATTCCCCAACTTTTGAGAATGTACCCTCCCATCTCACAGTTGGCAACTCAGGGGATTGATCAAATGCCACTCTAGAGGACCAAAAATTATAAATTCACAATGTAGGATGAAATGGGTGAATCCAAAATTGATGTTGAAAGAGTGAATGGAGTATTATTTTGCATAAATACCAATCCATACTACATAGTCATAGTATGTTTTGTAACGGGCGATTAAACACATTAACCCTAAAAGGCCTATAATTCTAAGGCGATGGGCCACACTTTATAAGAACTGCCTATAATTCAATGGCTATAATAAATGTTTTCCCAAATATACCTATTATTGCATGGCGACATTGCACATTTTCCATAAACTCACTATAATATCATTGGTGATTGCACCACCATTTGCCCTTAATTGCTTATAATTTTACTAGCGATTGTGCCCCCTTTTCCCTAATTCCTTTTAATTTCATTGGTGATTGCACCACCTTATGCTCATAATTTATTTAAAAAGGTAGGTGATTGAAACCTAATTAAAAGTTGCCTCTATAATATGTCGACGATCAGGACCAAACTATAATAAATAGTATGGAGATCTAATGCTATTCTAGGATTTTAAAAAATAACTCGTGGGTGATTTGAAGCTATAGGCCTAGAAATACAATCAAATTTGGGTAAAATTATATACTACCAAAGCCAATAATATTCGCCATTTTCAACCCCCTAAAAGTTAGAAATCACCAATTCGGGACTAATCACCACTAAAATTTTCCCTAGACGCCCATTTTTCTCTTTTAGCACTAAAAAGTACTACAATATGTAAAATATGAGCTGACATGCACAAGTACTTGGTATCGATAGGTATTATGTATACTAGCATAGGATACTAGTGGGCCATACAAGATATTAGTGTGGGAGTATGTTATAGACACATGTTTAATTCCCTAAGAAATACTTGACAAAATATAGAGTTCCAACTTTAGTTTAACAATGCCTCACCTCGTTTTTTAACCTAATAGACCTCTTTTACAACAAAAAACCCAAACTTAATTTTGCACTAGTTCATCCTCAACTCTTTAGTTTATATGCTTAATATTCTTGTAGATTTAATACACCTATTGAAGCTTATGGCACCCTAAACATATAGTTACTAGCAATCACACCTTAGTGCGCACTGGGTATGCTGAGATAGCATGTAGATAAAGGTAATAAGTAATTTGTTGATAAAAGAGCATACAATTTTGTTGATGGTGAACAATTGTCCATCCATCAATAGAATTGAAAGAATGTAGTGATATATGTTGTTGAGACATTTCTGAAAACACAAAATCATTGGCCATCATGAGATTACAAAAGTAAGCTTAAATATATAAACATAATGGAAAAAAGTGTTATGTTGTGTGATAGACTTTGGCCTATGGTTAAGCATTGTAATGGAAAACCCTACATTAAAGAGAAGGCTATGGTACTTTTACAATGTAAAATGTGGAGCTTGGCATGAAATGACACTTTTACAAAAATAGAGAGATAAAGAAAAGAGAGTGACTTTCCCTTTATATTTGCTCTCTCTCTCTCTCTCTCTCTCTCTCTCTCTCTCTATATATATATATATATATATATATATATATATATATATATATATATTTCTTATCTCTATATCTCTTATGTTCTATCTCTCTTTCTCTATTCTTTGTCTATTAATCTTCCTCCCTCCTATATCTTTCTATCACTCTCCCTCTCTAGATCTTTTTATCTCCCACTCTATCTCTCTATTTCTCTTTATCTCTTTATCTCTCTTTACCTTTGTCTCTCTACCTTTGTCTTTATCCCTCTCTCTCTCTTTCTCCCCCCTATTGGACTCTCTCCTCTATTAGTCTTTCTCTCCACTTCTCTCTCTATCAATCTCACTTTGTCTCCCCTTCTCCCCCTCTTACTCTTCCTCTATATGTCATCAATGGTTATAGATTTTTTCATCATTAGTATCTATCAATGGATCTAAAGATGTATGATGTGAATTCCATAGATGGTAATTGTTTAAAATTCTTTCCCAATGGGCTATAATATATTTCTCTAATGAACTAATATCATTGTGAATGTTTATGAATGGTTGGTATAGCAACAATTCACTCCAAAAGAATGCTTGAAAATATTGATCATCTACTGTTGGGATGGTGGTGAAACGAGGTGAGACTTGGATAGTAGAAGGTGTTAAGTATTCTTTCCATTTGTTGGACTTCCAAGATGCCACAAATGTCCATTTTTGAGACACTTCAATAAGAGGTATTGTTTCCAATTGTATTGGTCATGTCATGTATGAATGAATGAATCTTGGAGACAGGATGTTAAGTTATTGCTAGAGATAGCTACACTTTAGTGTGCAATGGGTATAGTAAAGAGATCTTAAAGGTGAATTGTTAGGTCCTTAAGCAAATGACATGTTTCACTAATATATCAAGGTTTACTTTTGGTGGTGGTTTCTTACTCAAAAGGGTTTTCCCATGTATATATGTCATCTTATATTTTGTATGTCCTTCACTTATTCTTCTATGTTTAAAATTAAGGTTACATGTGTTTTAGGTCAACTACTTCTTATTACTTTCCATTGCTCCTAATTAAGGAATAAGAATTGTAAAACCAACATTTGGTATCAAAGTTTTTTTGTGAGATATTTCGTGTGGATTTAAAATAAAATTTGAAAATAAGAAGTCATGGCCAACACCTTGATAATTGAGATTGGGAAGTTCAATAGGTAAAACTTTGAGTTGTGGAAATTGAAGGTTGATGATGCAGGAGCATCCGGAAGTCATTCAAGTAACTTGAGACAGTTAATATTGAGTTGCAAAGTGCTAGGAAGAGACATTGGAGATTACCGTCTTTCACCGCATTTGCACATTAGAGCTTGCGGAGTTGGATTAAGTTTCTATGATATGACATCTACATCATATCCAAAATTCAGGTCATTTGGATTCGTTTTCTAAGAGATATCGCTATCAGAAGATTACCTGTTTTCACAGAGCAGAGTAGTTAGTGTTCAGTTGAAGCCAAATGGGTTTGTGGAGCAATTTCGTGACTTGTAGAGCCTAATGGAACATCATTCAATATAGTTTGAGACTAGATAGACCTTCGTTGAGAACCGTGCCAAGATTCATCCATTTGCAGAGTAGTGTTGAGTGTTTAGGTCTGACCTATTTTTTTCCTACACGTTTCATGTGGCAGTTAACTTTTGGCCAACAAGGTAATGTTATGAAGGCTTGCGAAGCATATAAATGAAGGATAAAGGTTTGTTTCAAGGCAACAATGAAGGATGAGGAAGTGTGTGAAGCCATGATGTGAAGAAAAGAGTTATTTTGATCCAAGAAGATAGCACAATAGGAGCAGAAGACCGAGTAGAGAATAGAAGATACATAGCAAAGGATAGAGAAGAAGAAAGACTTGGAAGAAAGATGTTGTGTTGTATGAATCTTTTGTAACCCTGGGCTACGACCTAGCACATGAAAAGCCCTAGAGGCATATGTAATGTGATTTGCAATTCTAATATAATGAGAAGTGATCTTTGAAGGTTGGGTGTATACACCTAAAAATGACACGACTTTGTCTAAATAAATATTTTAAATATTTATTTCATCTTAAATTCCTCTATCAATAAATAAATAAATCAATTTATTTATTTGATTCACATTTCTCCCAAAAATTAAATAAAATCATTTAATTAATTAAATCATCCAAATTCTTCCAAAATCATTCTAAATTAAATAATACCAAATTATTTAATTAATTCTTCTCATTCTCTATATTTAAATAAATCCAAATATTTATTTAAATTATCTATTTCCTCCAAAATTGAATTAATACCAAAAATAATTCAATTAACCCATGTGCACATGTAATTAAATATTTTAATATTTAATTAGCTAATATCCCCTCACCCACATGTCCTATTTATCCTCCAGTCAAATTAGTTAACTCATCAATCAATTCTATTAACTAATTAGTCATTTCACTTAACCGATTAGTCCATTCAGTTAACTCCCTAATCTATTCTGTTAAATGGCCAATCATTTCAGTTAACTCCTCAATCTATTCTGTTAACTCCCCTAATGCATGAAGGAGCAAGACACTTGTCATCTCCCTATTCGTGCACATCCTCTCAAATTTCCTCAATCGTTGATCTTCTTATTCATTCTACACCATTGATCTTCTTTCACACAAATCTATAAATACAACCCCTATTCCTCCATTTGAATAATCCAAGCTTTTATAAACTTACTCTGTAGGAATCACAGCGCGCCTTTGGCACAATCACTCCATAGCTTGCGATCAACTATCACCATTATTACCATTTTCATTGTATTAAGGTATATGAAGAAATGTTATCAGAAAAATGTGAATCAATAGCAGTATATCAATATAATCCAATAACTCAATGAAATAAAAATAAATAAGATTAAACAAAAAGAAACAATACCTTGCAAACCTCTTTTATTTCATGACTTCCATTGGTCACCTATCTTAAATTGATCTTGTATGTGAAATAGAGCCCTCAGAAGGTGCACTTCCTTGCTTTTTCCAAGATGACAATGGAGAACGACTTTTGATAGGTTTGAAATGAAGAGGATCTTCAATACAATGATAATGGTGATCTCAAGCTATGAAATGGTTGGTGCCAAAGGCGCGCTGTGATTCCTGCAAAGTAAGTTTACAAAAGTTTGGATGAATGAAATGGAGGAATAGGGGTTGTATTTATAGATTTGTGAGAGAGAAGACCAATGGTGTAGAATGAATAAGAAGATCAACGGTTGAGAAAATTTGAGAGGATGTGTGCGAATAGGGAGAGGACAAGTGTCCTGCTCCTTCATGCATCAGGAGAGTTAACAGAATAGATTGAGGAGTTAACTGAGATGACTGACCAGTTAACAGAATAGATTGGGGAGTTAATTGAATGGACTAATTAGTTAAGTGAAATGACTAACTAGTTAACTGATTTGATTGATGAGTCAACTAATTTGACTCGAGGATAAATAGGACATGTGGGTGAGGGAAATATTAGCTACTTAAATATTAAAATATTTAATTATGTGCACATGGATTAATTGAATTATTTTTGGTATTAATTCAATTTTGGAGGAAATTGATAATTTAAATAAATATTTAGATTTATTTAAATATAGAGAATGAGAAGAATTAATTAAATAATTTGGTATTATTTAATTTAGAATGATTTTAGAAGAATTTGGATGATTTAATTAAATAAATGATTTTATTTAATTTTTTGGAGAGATATGAATCAAATAAATAAATTGATTTATTTATTTATTGATAGAGGAATTTAAAATGAAATAAATATTTAAAATATTTATTTAGCTAGAGTCGCGTCACTTTTAGGTGTATACATTTTGCCCCTCTTTGATGCAATGTGTGTTATCACGTTGCTTCAAAGAAAGTTAAATTTATGATAATGATACATGCCCCAGTTTGCCCCTGGTACAGGTTTAACGATGGTAGGATGCCCCCTTAGGAGATTAGAAGGGAAGAAAATTTGAGGGCGTGAGACGGACAATCTCACGATCAGAGAGGTTGAACAATTAGCTTAGGGTGAAGAAAACAGGTTATGGATTTGAAAAATGGCAGAGAAAGGGTACTGAGAACAGGCTAGGTCGCCACACAGCTAGTTAGGGTTGCAAGTCTATATATAGAAGCTGGGTCCACAATCCTAGTCATTTGCACACTTGTCATTTGTTGAGAGATACTTGGAGCTTTGCAGAGCGCATGAGCTAAAGCAGTCAGCAAAGAGATGGATATTCCACACGAGGAGCATCATTTTGAGCAGGTCTGGCGATTTGGGTGGGTAGCAAAGGTAGGACCCCCGATACGTATGTCAAAATTTTTAGGCTAAGTGCATTTATTAGTGTAATAAATGGGGGTCAAAGTTGCTTGAAGCATATGCACAGCTTCGTGTTTTGGCGTATCTGTGCCCTGAAACCGCACATTTGTAATGGTTCAACACATTTAGGTTTTCTTGCTGCGCATGTGCAATTTATGTGCATTTGTTCTGTGTTTCTACGCATGTGTTATGCTGCTGCGTATTTAAGTCATTTTCTTGCGCATATGCTAGTTATGCACATTTGTTATCTATTGCTGCACATTTGTTGTGGAACTGCGCATTTACTCTTTTTGGCTGCACATGCATTATGATGCTACGTATTTGCTCTGATACTGCACAAATGCCACCTAGAAAGGTGAATTTGCTTAGGATGGTCAGTTACTTAGCGAAATTGACTCGATTGGCATCTTGATCGATGTGACAATGGATAAGCAATCTCTAAGATTGATAGAATCTAGACAAGAGATGATATGCTTGGTTTGGTCAATTTAATATGTTAAGTAAATGATTTTGATAGGTTTGATAGTTGAACAGGTTTGTATTGATACAGTTATGGTTGACGCATTGCTTTGTTGATTACAGGAGGATATTTCAGACACTCTCATGTTGCGGAGCAGTTCCCTGTTACGATGCGGCGACGACATATGCTGACAGAGGTAGATCATTTGGTGCTCGGCACAATCAAATTCTACTATGTTTGCTTCATGCCCAAGGTTCGTGCGAACCTTGGTTTGTTGATTGCTCTAGTGGTAGTGCTTCCATAGTGAGGATGGGACATTCCACCTCCCCACTGGTGAGATCACAGTTACTTTGGAGGATGTCTATAGGATTCTGCACCTACCTATAGTAGGGGAGCAGGTAGAGTATGACCCTCAGCGTGATGCCAGTTTAGCTGAGTGCAGGAGGGTATTTGATGACCCAGACATAGGGAGTTCAGTGATCAACTGGCAGGACATGTATGATTATTACGACTACTTCCTCAGGATTGTGGCTGGCTTGATCAGAGGTGTTGTATGCCTCGATCAGAGATCACATGGTTTTCCAGTTGGCTGGGGTCGGACCTTAGAGAGGATGCTGACTGAGGGCACCCATTTTTCTTGGGGTGTCTGTGTTCTTGCCCATTTATAGAATGATATGCATCAGGTTGTCTACCATGGAGCTTCTAGTCTGTCTACAGGGGTTTCAATGTTACACTTATGGGCTTGGGAGCATATTGCAGTGACACGGCCTACTATTGCATTTCATCGGCAGCCAGATGAGCCATACTCCTATGGATATGCTAATGTGCTTACTCAACACAGGCTGGGCAAGTTGGAGTACTGGCAACATTAGTTGGATAATGTGGATGCAGTTGTGTGGTGACCATACCTGGAGTGCAAGGTATGGGAGGATGAGGACAATGAGTTGCCCTACATGTTTCAGACGCGGTGGTCGATTGGATGGACTCCACACATTTTGGAGAGGCACATAGTTAGCCGTGTCTTCAGGTAGTTTGGCTAAGTTTAGGGTATGCCACAGGGGCAGGCTCTTTGTGCGAGGACATTTGCAGAGCAGCGGCGATGGGGACTGGTGGCGTCATATGAGGAGGCCTGGCCAGATTTTCTTCAAATTCTTTATCAGGCATGACCAATGAGGAGGGAGATAGTGGATGTGGGTATGACATGAGACTACGAGGATTGGTTTGTGACACACTCATTCCCTAAGTATTCAGGATCGAGAGAGCTAGCTCCTCGCCTAGAGGAGGCAAAGTCAAAGGAGGAGGCGGAGGAGGAGGAGAGGAGGAGATGGTGGAGGCCGAGGAGATGGAGGAGACGGTGTAGGTGACGACCGGTCGAGACAGCGGCAAAGAGTGGGGTAGGCCCCACCCTAGCAGGTGGCATAGCAGGTAGCACTAGTAGTTGTTCCACAGGTACCACAGGCACCTGATCAGCCTGACCTGTAGTAGCAGGTGCAGGGGGACGCAGTAGGCCTGTTACGAGGCCAAGTGAGACAGTTGAGGGCACAGTTGAGAGCTGCTGAGGCTCAGAGAGAGGGAGATGCGGGGATCATTATCGACATCACTGCAGAGCGGGATGCCGTACTAGCTAGCATACAGGTTTTGACTGGGGAGAGAGATGCGGCATTGGCTAGGGTACAGGCCCTGACAAGAGAGAGAGAGATGCAGCCATAGCCGCCCTGGGTACTAATGTGGCTACAACATTTCTTGTTACACACGTGATACAGGCCCAAGCCCAGGTTACACAGGCGACGGGAGAGTTGGCTACAGCCCAAGCACAGACATAGTATTACATAGGGCTTTACCACGGGGCAGTGCCAGTAGATCAGAGGGCACCGAGTTACAGGAGCCAGTTAGTGGTTGTGTCCTCACGGAGGATAGGCAGTTCATGATTGGCAGCTTCGGGCATGGGCCCACAATAGTCTGGGATAGGACAAGGTAGAGGAGAGGGAGAGGGTAGTGCCGGGAGCAGCATCCCATGGCAGCAGGGTTATCATATTTTAATAGCTCGTGGATAGCCAGATTATGTATATATCACTCTTATTTTACACAGCTACTGAGACATGTATCATTGTTATTTTGATGTATGTATACACCTTTTGTGACTTGACTTATGGATGATGGACTGATTTTGTACACTTGGACATGTTTATGCGTTATGATTATATATGATGGACTCTATATGTTATGGACACTTTTACATTTTATGTTTATATATGATGATACAATTATGATGGCCTACATGTATGTTTATCTTTATGCAATGATCATGGATGCATCTAACTGACAGCTATGTTTTTGATGGTTTTCTAATGAGACACTATGTATGCATCTATGTTATGCTGTTACAAATGTATATGGATAATTGAATGCACCGATATGTATGCAAAATGATGTAATCAATTTAATGACTATCTCACCTAATATGAAATGCAAAATGATGATATGCTTTTGTTACACCTATATGTATGTGAATGATTCTAAATGTTCACACTCTATGATGATCTAATGCAGACATTATGATGATAGCTATGTTTTTGTGAGTTTTTTGGTTATTGCAATGTTATAGTGACTTATGCATCTAAATGATAACACTATATGCCAACATGATCTAAATGTTTATTATGCATTGTATGTGATGATACTAAATGATGACCGACCTATTCATGATATGCTATGTTTTTGCTATGTCCAAGTGTACTCAATCAATGTAGAAGAGACTTGACAATGATAGAGACAAATTTGATTGATAGAAGAAAATGTGAATGAAGGAATCACAAGCTTTTATTTGTAAACACTCACACTTGGAACAAAATCACTGTTGCATGGATGGTATATGAAATGCAATTGGATACGATATGAATGCGGATTGTCATCTTGATATTGCAAGTATTTTGAAGTGCTTGATTCATCATTGGGTTATTTTTTGTTAGTTTTGTGTTTTTAAAATGTTGTAAGAAAATACAAGCATCGAGGTATAATTAAACCAAGATGACCTGAGTATCTCTTACATGGATTTTGATATAGCAAGCTAATACAAGTTGTTGGTTGTTTTAAATTCGCAACCTAATTCTCGCAGCAAATCTATAAAATAGCCACTTATTAATAATCAATCTGCCTTGAGGGGCTGGCCAACGAACAGGAGATCAAGGAGAGAAGGTTTTCTCAGTCCCCCCTTTCTACCTCTGCACTTTAGGCTTTGTGAAACCAAGGAGGGTGTTCCTATGTAGATGGACTTATTTCTAATTCTTTGGCTACTTCTTTCTAATTGATGCCTTCTTCTCTTGGGGATAACAGTGTTCTACTCAAGTAAATGGGATTTTCCAGAGATATTAGATAGTCAATATCACAGATATGTTCCTTGTAAGCTGCTTGAAAGAATGTGTGATAAAGTAAGGATTGGCTAGATTCTTTAAGCTCCTATCTAATTCTTTGCAGAGGAACATGCAAGATATAACTTAATTAAAATAAATATCCTAAAAGCCTATTGCTGAAAAGGAAAATATTTGGATTGAAAATACTTTGAGGATAACCAAAGGGGCATAAGTTCAGTATAGTATCCATGAAATAGATCAGTGTCTATCCATTGGGCCAAGGAGTCAAAAAGGTTAAAAGGATAAAAACTAAACAAGCAGTAATGTAAGAAACCTCAGTTTATTGTAGAGATACAACAACGCCTTACATTGAAAAAATACTCTACTAGTTTTGAAATCAACCATACTTAGTTATCCCTATATACCTGAATCATACTTAATATTTTCCAATAGCAATTTTTACATTACTCCTTGAGTAAAAGCCATGAGAGAAATATGCCAGCACAGGAAAGACTGTGTTGATGAATAAAGATGATTCTTCAATCAAAAAATTATTCATAATATGAAACTGTATACATGAAGGAGGAGACAATGTATCTCAAAACTCAACAAAAACTGTAAAATAAACTGTTCAATAACTTGCATTATAGCTTTCAATAATCTTATCAAGAAACCAGAAGAGACTCAAATTGGAAACTTGAAAACAGACGACTAATTCTATTGCATAAAATAAACTTATTTACAACTCCTCCCTGACTAGATTGATCCCTATTTCAGACTAAAGCTGGAAATATGACCTCGAACCAATATCTTTTTCTAAGCCTTGAATCCCCTTTTATAGAAATAAGGGGGCAACAAGCTTCAGGACTCAAGACAAAAGAAGTTACAACTGTTTTGTAACCAATAGATGCAGGTAAAGAGGTTGGTGCAACCGCTTCATGACTGTGTGCTCAGCGTCCATGTTGAAATGTTGAAGTACCTGCCTTCCACAAACGTGTCCTCTCAATTTAGGTGGGAAAACAGGCAGTGAGGTTGATGGGGATCCAATTGTTTGATGTTGTGGAAGCCCTTATACCCATCCTATGTTGCTTATCTATTTGATAAGAGCATTCACTATCCAGTTTTCCCTCCATAATTGAGAACAACTGCAAGCGTCAATATCAGAAGAAAACCGCATTAACTGGAGTTCTTCGCTTTATGCCTGTTGTCACTTGCAGGGATGTGATTCCTCTTTCATAATTGAGTGGTTACCAACCAGCTCAATCAGACAGAGACCAGACGAAATCACATCAGACCGGGTATGGATATACCATCCATCCGATGAGGGCAACAACAACAATGACAAAATAGGAGCATTCTATCCTTATATGCTACATCCAGAGAGGAAACACCCCTACATCTATAGATAATGCTTTGTTAGGAGAATTAGACTAGGGATGAAGGTGGAAGGAAAAATGAGTTTCCTCCACACCTGATACTAATCTACCAAATCACAGTCATAAGGAATGGATGGAGTATGGAGATTAAAATCAAGGATCCCATTCTGGATGAAGAACAAGGAAGAAGAAATGCTCGTAGAAGTTTGCACAGTGTTGTTGTCACCCCCTAATCATTCCTGTACCACCAATTCCATAAGAGATAATTCCAAGTCCTTTTAATTCTGTAAGGATAGATCGAGAGCCATGAGAACAAGGAAGAAAATCCTAAAGAACAGGGGAGCAGACAAAACACGCAGGAGCAAGGGAAAGCCATATTGTCAGAATATCTTTAGATAGTGTGAACTATAACAACAACACTTGCCTATTTATAGAAATTCAAGGATGCAAGCATACATCCACCCATCTGTGGTGTATTAATTTCCAGACATTTCAGTATATTTCTGCCATAAATGGAAATCTATCAGAGATTGCCATAATTGAACAGAAAGATGAGGCTTCATAATTCCGCATAACTTGAAAACATCACTTCTTGTATTGAATTTTGCCAGATCAGGTGTCTTGGTTCTCCCAATTGAGCCCTGTCATCACATCAAATTTCATCACACCGTAGATGAAAAGTCATTTCCTGTAAGGGCACAGATTTCCAAAGGTTGAGCTTGCATAAGCCGAATCATTCTGTTACTAAATTCTTTAGAAGTGGCGATGATGAAGACCTTGCACACACCTGAGCAGTTAATGCTTTGATATGCAACTAAGTCAGGTTCAGCGCCAACAAATGCTTCTAACATAACTTTGAATTTAGGCCATTGATTATGATTCTTGCTGGTGTATATTGATGGTGCCAATTCGACCCCTTTTCTAGGTCAGATCATACTGCTTACTTCATTCAATAGTATCATGCCACCTAGGTTTTCTTTTTTCAGCCGCGCTCTCGAGGAGAAGTCCCCTCCGTAATGTAGTTAAGATGGCACCCGCTATTCTGCGTATGAAGGATGTGATCAGAGATATGATCCTGGAAGAATGGTGGATAGCTATCAAATCACTATGCCTCGGGCATAGCATCCTTTGAAATGGTCCCGCTTGATGCCATGTCTGAGATATGTATTTATTAAAAGAGTCCCATCACCATGAGGAACCATGCGTCTCAATTCTGTGATAATGCGGTCGCTTAAAAAACCTCTCGATGAAGTATAGCAGAATGACGGAATTGAGACATAAACTGATATGTGCGCCTAGGACCCACCTTCATGCTAATCAGGATCGTCCTCAACTAGCTGTCACCCTTTCCACTTTTCCATCGAGGCCAGTTTCCTTTGCAATTCATCGTGGGCGGAATGGCAGAAATAAATCCACATGCGCCACCTGCATTAAACTAATTAGTAGGACCAGTCTTAGACATGCCTATAACCTTTTGCCAACTAGATGAAGGATGATCAATTGGACAAATTTTCTTTTAAATATTAAGCTTTTCCTTGGCATGGGCTATAGACGGTATTTGTTTGGCGAGGGGCCACTAAACAATGTTGAGGGACGACATGGAAAGGGCACTTAAAAGGATAGTGACGGGAACATGCAGTCACAGAAGAATTAGACTTGAGTGCAACCATTGACTTGATACTATAGGGGTTTAGGGTTTTTGGCAGAGTTGGGTTACTCAGAACATTTTCAGCAGAAGAACCCTAATCATCGAAATCTTGCAACCAAATTTTTGCAAAGCTGGGGATAAAACCATGGAAAATTTTCATAGTTTCATCACAAGCTTCTAAGTATAATTGAACCAAGATGACCTGAGTATTTCTTGCATATCAACAGACAAGGATTATAGCTGTTTCATGTTTAGACCTATGAAGTCTTCGATGATCATTATGTTGATCATGTCGTTAGACAAGGCTTCTCATTACTAAAGATAAATCCACAAGCAGCAAACAAAGAAAATAATCATGCCCCAATCATAGCATCTCTAGTTTTTGACATCCTTGAGTAGCATAGAAAGGACATAATAACAAAAATCAAGATAATAAGACTTAAAACAACCATTAAACCTTCTTGCCATAGATATATGTTTTCTTGCAATAACTTGATAGAGTCATGTTTGATGTTTTAGGCAGGTTGGTTTTCTCAGGTGTAGTTTGATGCCTCATTGCCAAGATGATGTTTAAAAGTTTGCTTTATTGCACTGCTTGCTATGTAGTGATAGTATCGTGAATGGATTTTGATAAACGAAAGACTAGAAAGATGACATGTTAATGGATTGATATGGGTGAAGAATGGTGAATCGTATGTGCCTGAGTACTGGATACTTCCTTCGTATTCCAGACTGCCTACATACCCTGTATTCACGGGATCAAGGCACATTACGATTAAAAATGAAAGATGATAATATGTAGTTCTGGGTAGAGTGATGAGTGGGGCAAAATGTTTGAGCTTGGATAGGTGAAATGATGACATCTCATGTAACTGAGTACTGGAAACTTCCTTCGTATTCCAGATTGCCTACACACCCATATCCATGGGATCAAGGTACTTTAAGATTTAGAAGATGATATGTAGTTCTAGCTGGTGAGTTTGTTGTAGGATAGTGTTGTCATTGTTGGGAACAATATATCCCTAGATCAACACAAGGATGAAGGTGTCTGGTTTCATAAATGAAACACCTTGTATAAGATGCCTAGTCTGGTTTCGAGCATGTGACAATATGTATAAGACAATTGATATGGTTTATTGGTTTGGTTTGATGTGTTTGTGTTTTTATTTGTGTTGATTGGTTTGAAGTATTTTTGTTTTTCTTTGTGATTGTTGATGGGATGAAGTGTTTCAAGTGTTTGTATTTTTGAAGTGTTGGAAGTGTTTTTGTTTTTGTTGTTTGAAGTGTTTGCGAACCACGAACAAGGATCCATTCCTAGACCTAGGTTAAGGAAAGAGTTGCCCCCATTATGGTAGAGGTGTTTGTATGGATGACTGACATAGGATAGCCGACGATGGAGAACTTGATAACTGACATGTGATGACAATGATGAACATTGACAAATTTCCAAGCTATTTTAGATAGGGAGATGGAAATGCAAACAAGGTCAATGGTTTTATTATGGATGGATGGATGAAGTTTATTATGAAATGGAGTGAACAAGACTCGATAAATGATGGGTGTCGACTCTACACATAGCGCCTGTTTGCCATGTTTTCACTATGGTACTTATCCAAGGCACCTGTTTACCGGGTTTTCACCAAAGGACAGATTATTTGTTTTTTTTTTGATACTCTGAGGATTAGGCATAAACTTCTTGAGATGAACACTGTTGAGTGGCTCATCTAGAGGAATGCCTTTAGGTTTTGCTAAAGTATAATCCCCTGATCCATATAATGTTGTGATAACAAAGGGTCCTAACCAATTAGGCTCGAACTTACCCTTCTTTTCTCAATCTGCTTGATTTCTCTAATTTTCTTTTAAGACAAGATCACCAACTTGAAACCATCTTGCTTTGATCTTCTTGTTATAGTTGTGTCGGAGGTGGTTTTGATAAACATGGAGATGATTAAGCACTGCAAGGTGCTCTCATCTAGTAGTTCTAGCTCAGCTAATCTGGAAGTGCGATAATCCTCTCCATCAATCAGGTGCTGCATGGATACTCTGAGGGATGGGATCTCGACCTCTATAGGTAGAATGGCTTCAAATCCATAGACTAAGGCATAGGGTGTTGCACTAGTTGGTGTTCTGATACTAGTGCAGTAGGCCTATAGGGTGGGATTGAGTTGCAAGTGCCAATCACGACCAGCTTCATTGACCGTTTTCTTAAGGATTTTGAGAATGGTTTTGTTGGAAGCCTTAGCTTGGTCGTTACTCTATGGATAGTAGGGAGTGGAAAAGTGATGTTGGATATTGTATTGGGTGCACAAGGCACGGACATATTGATTCTTGAATGGTCTCCCATTATCAATGACAAAGGCTTGGGGGATACCATACCTCGGCAAATGAGGTAGTTAAGGATAAACTTGGCTATTTGCTTACTGGTGATATAGGTCACGGAAATGGCTTCAACCCACTTCGTGAAGTACTCAGTGGCGGTAATGATGAATTTGTCGCTATTGGATGAGGATGGGTGGATTTGTCCTATGAGGTCAAGATGCCATTGAGAAAAAGGCCATGGAGTTGTCATAGGTTGTAGTTCATGAGTTGGTGCGTGAATCAAATCTCCATGTTGGCATTGTAGACACTTCTTTGCAAACTGTAAAGCATCTTGTTCTATTGTAGGCCAGTAATAACCTATTATGAGTATCTTCTTAGTGAGATTAGGACCAGTAGAATGTGTGCCACAGACACATTCATGTATGTCTTGTAAGGTAGCATCGACTTCTTCCACGTTAAGACATCATAAGAGGATACCATCGAGACTCTGGTGATAAAGTGTATCACCCAAAATAGTGTAACGGGAGGATCGACGGATAAAGGTTTTGTGTTGGGTTGCAAATAGTTCAAAGGGAAAGGTGCCATGTTTAAGGTGTTCATAGATATCTTCAGACCATGGGGAATTGGGACCAACAAGTTTGCAAATAATTTCAGTAGTTGGAACATCAACGGCTGGTATCAAAAATTGCTCAATCAAGAATTCACATTTCTGTGTGTTTGCAGGCATGTCTATAAGTGACCCCATAGAGGCCATTGAGTTTGCATCTTTGTTATGTTCTCTTGGAATTTACTCAAAAGTGATGCTAGAAAAGTGTGGTTTGTAGGCATCCACTAGTTGCTTGTAGGGGACCAGCTTTTCATCTTTTGTTTGATACTCATCAGTTACTTGTGAATGACTAGTTGTGAGTCTCCATATACTTGTAGTTCTGTGATGTCCCATTGAACTGCTGTATTGAGACCTATGAGGAGTGCTTCCTACTCGGCTATGTTGTTGGTGCACGGAAATGCAATAGGATATGACTTGGGGATATAGTCATTTTGTGGTGTGATAAAAAGAATGCAGGCCCCTGATCCATGATGTGTGTAGGAACCATCAAAATATAATTTCCACATTACTAAGGTAGAAAGAGTGAAGAGATTCTCATCTGGAAAGTTAGATACCATAGGATGTACATCTGTCATGGGTGCTTCTACTAGTTGATCTGCTAGGGCTTGTCCCTTGATTTCTTTACTATCCACATACTCAATGTCAAACTCATTAAGGAGCATGACCCATTTAGCTAGTCTGCTTGTGAGAGCTGTTTTTGCTAGTAGATACTTCAATGGATCAATTTTTGCTATGAGATTTGTGTGTTGGTTTAACATGTAATGCCGCAACTTTTGGGAAGCAAACACTAAGGCTAAACAAGCTCTTTCCATAGGTGAATAATTGAGTTCATAACCCACCAAGGTTCGACTGATATAATAGATTGCATGCTCTTTTCCTGACTCATCATGTTGTGCTAGAAGAGCCCCTAGGGCTACAGTTGTAGTTCAAATGTACAAGATCAAAGGTTTATCAGCAACTGGTGGTACCAAGACAGGAGGTGTAGCTAGATATTCTTTGAGCTAATCAAATGCTGCTTGACACTTATTATCCCATCAAAATGAGACATCCTTTTAGAGCAAGTGTTGAAATGGTTGACATTTATCCGCTAGCTGTGAGATAAATTGCCTAATGGATCGTAACCTTCCTTGAAGGCTCCTTAATGCTTTCAGATTCTTTGGTGGGGGCACCTCCACTATAGCCTTGAGTTTTGCTGGATCTACTTCAATGCCTCTGCAAGATACATGTAGCCCAACAGTTTTCCTGAGGTTACCCCGAAGACACACTTCTTTGGATTGAGTCATACTTGATATTGTTCGAGTCTGTCAAAAATTTGTCCTAGAACCTGTATGTGATCTGCCCTAGAAGACTTAGCTAGTATATCATCCACATAGTCCTCCATGATGTGATGAAAGAGATCGTGGAATATCACTGTCATTACTCTTTGATAGGTTACACTTGCATTTTTAAGACCAAATGGCATGACGCACCAACAATAGGTACCCCACGAACAAGTGAAAGCAGTTTTAAGTTGATCTTCTGCTATCATTATCTAATTGTAGCCAGAAAATCCATCCATTAGAGAAAGCATTTCATGACCAACAGTTAAGTCTACTATGAGATCAATGTTTGGCAGTGGGAAGTCATCTTTGAGACATGCTTTGTTGAGATCTCTGAAGTTAGAACACATGCGGATGCCACCATTGGGTTTAGCCATAGGTACAATGTTAGAGACCCATTCTGGATAATCAATAGTCTTGATAAACTTTACATCTAACAGTTTCTGTATTTCAACTTTCACCAAGAGAGCTATCTGTAGATGCATCTTCCTTAGCTTATGTTTGACTGGTTTATCTTTTGGATCAACTGTGAGATAGTGAACTGCTAGCGAAGGGCCTAACCCTGGCATATCGGCATAGGTCCATGCAAAGCTGATGGTACACTACAAGAAGAAGTTGGTCAAATCCTTATGCTCTTGCTCTAATAGTGATGCTGCTAGGAATGTTGTCTTAGGATTTTGCTCTGTGCCAAGATTTATCTCTATAGAATCTTTGACTAGGAGAGCCGATTTCGCTTGATACTTAGATGGTAAGGGAAGGTCAATCCATATCAATCCATTGACATGTCATCTTTCTAGTCTTCCGTTTATCACAATCCATTCACCTTGACTTGACTAATTCAAGCAACAAAACAACAAACACACGCATCCTTTCAAAGCAAACATCCTTAAACAAACCTAAAGCAAAGAAACTTACAGAGTCAATATGTTGTCCCACATATCGATTGCCAACATCTGCTACATCAATCAACTTAAAACAAGCAACAGATCAACAAACTTGTCTTATACAGAATGTTCCATGATCAAAACCAGACCAAGCGTCTTTTACGAGACAGAATGTTCCATGATCAAAACCAGACTAGGCGTCTTTTACGACATGTTTCATTTCCTGAAACCAGACATTATCCTTTCAATCGATAACACCCTTTAACGGACACATCGTTCCTACAATAAGGTTGTTATCTATCCTATCCAATCTATCCTAAGCAACCTCTTTGGCAAAAGAATATGTTGACTATATGTTTACTTTGTAAGTTAGTCAATTTTCTTTTTGGTTTATCTTTTGTTCCTTTTCCATTACCTATTCAAGACTACCTTGATTTATCTATATCTTGGTATCTTGCGATGTAGTACAGATTGGGGGCATAGTCATTGCTTTTGTGTGCCGTGTTTGAGGAATGATCTTTAGCATCTTTCTTAACATATTTCTCTTGTGTGAGTGTTACAACCTAGCATCTTACATATTAATATTCTTCTTACATTCATGTATTGAAGTTTATTTTATGTTCAAGACTATGGCTCATTCACATATCCAACAAGGTTATATTATGTCTAAGTGATCTAAGTTCAAACTGCTTGCTTGCAAAGTCAACGTCCATACTCTCGGATATCACAACACCTTGGTCATTTATACCTTAAATGCTTCACTATGCATGTGCCACAAAACGAAGTATATGTGCAATTCTATAACGCATGCACCGAACCTAGCGTATGTGCCGAAACATGGCACAGATGCGCAGCTTCTTAGTGGATGTGCAGTATCCACACGTATCCGCAGAAACCTATAGCAAAAGCGCAGACCTAAAAAATGCGCAACAACATGACCTAAATGCGCTGAACCACTACAAATGTGCAGTTTCGAGGCATAGATGCGCTGAAACACGAAGCTGCACATATGCTTCAAGTAACTTTGACCCACATTTATTGCACTAATAAATGCACCTATCCTAAATTTTTTGACATATATACTGGGGGTCCTGCATCCGCTGCCCACCCGAATCACCGAACCTGCTCGAAATGATGCTCCTCGATCGAAATATCCATCTCTCCGCTGACTGCTCTGCCCTGCATTCTGCAAAACTCCTAATAGCTCTCCCAAAGTGACAAGTGTGCAAATGACTAGGATTGTGGACCCAGCTTCTATATTTAGACGTGCAACCCTAACTAGCTGTGTGGCGACCTTGCCTGTTCTCCATACCCTTTCTCCTCCACTTTTTCAAGTCGTAACCTACTTTCTTCACCCTAACCTAACCATCAACCAACCTATCTCATCATGAGATTGTTCGTCTCACACACTTAAAATTTTCTTCCCGTCCAATCTCCCGAGGGGGCATCCTACCATCGTTAAACCTATACCAGGGGCAAACTGGGGGGGCATGTATCAAAGTCGCAAATTTAACTTTCTTTGAAACAACATGATAAAAACACATTGCATCAAAGAGGGGCAAAATGTAGACACCCAAAAATGACCATGTCTTCGCATCACTGGCATTTTAATCAAATCTGTTAAATCACCTGCATTTCAACGTTAATTAAATAATCTAATTATTTAATTAATTTCATCGAAATCGTCAAATTCTTCCAAAACTCCAAAATTCAACATTAATTGAATAATTCTATTTATTTAATTAATTTAATCAAAATCAACTTTATTCTTTCATAATTAAATAATTTTGACTATTTAATTAATTTATCTTCAAAATCCTCTTATCTACAATTAAATAATTTTTATTATTTAATTAAATCAAATTCTTCTTCCAAATTTAAATAAATCATGCAAATTTATTTAAATTATCTCAATCTCTAAAAATAAAATATAATCAAATATTTTATTTATTCTTCTATCTTGCACAAACAATTAAATAAATTTATTTATTTAATTTCCTCTATTATCTTCCAATTCCTCTAAAAATAAATCTTGTTCATCATGCACACAAAATTAAATAATTTATTATTTAATTTACCTCAAATCATGAAAAAAGCAAATTATAAGTTGAGTTAATTGACTTAATCAATCTTGTTTTTATCAACAACTCTTAAATTAGAAAAAAATATTCTAATTTATGAAATCAAATCATATCTTCATCAAATCAAGCAATTATCTTAATAAAAATATCTTTTTGTGTAACATAACATAGATGCATAATCATAACATTTGCATAGCATATAAACATAACAAATAGAGTGCATCCATGATCATCGCATAAAGATCAACATGCATGTAGGTCATCATAGCTGCATCATCATATATAATCATAAAAAATAAAAATGTCCAGGTGTACAAAATCAATCTGTCGTTCTGAGTCGAATCACAAAGGGTGTATACATACATCAAAATAATAATGATACATGTCTTAATAGCTGTACAATAAAAGGATGTATACATAATCTGGCTATCCATGAGCCATCAAAATATGTATGTACAAAGAAAAAACCTATGCAAACTCGCCGCTAACCTTGCTACCGTGGGATGCTACTCCCGGCATTGCCCTCTCCCTCTCCTCTACCTCGGCATGTCCTAGACTACTGTGGGCCCATGTCCAAATCCGCCGACTGTGAACCGCCTGCCCTTCGCGAGGACACAGCCATTGACTAGCTCCTATAACTCGATGCCCTCTGATCTACTGGCACCGCCCCGTGGTAAAGCCCTCTGTAATACTGTGTCTATGCCCGAGCTATAGCCAACTCTCTCGTCACCTGTGTAACCTAGGCCTAAGCTTGTGTCACCTGTGTAACAAGAAATGATGTAGTTGCGTCAGTACCCAGGGCATCCAATGTTGCATCTCTTTCCCTAGTCAAAAGCCTGTACCCTAGCTAATGCTACATCTCTCTCCCCAGTCAAAGCCTGTACCCTGGCTAGTGCAGAATCTCACTCTGCAGTGATGCCGGCAATGATCCCCGCATCTCCCTCTCTCTAAGCCTCAACGACTCTCAAATGTTCCCTCAACTGTCTCACCTGGCCTCATAACAGGCCTACTGCATCCCCTTGCACCTGCTGCTACAGGTTGGGTTGATCAGGTGCCTGTGGTACCTGCAGAATCACTACCTGCTATAACACCGGTTATACCACCTGTTGGGGTGGGGCCTGCCCTACTCTCTGCCGCTATCTCGGCAGGCCATCACCTCCACCATCTCCACCATCTCCTCCATCTCCATCACCTCCACTGTCTCCACCATCTCCTCCATATTCTCGGCCTCCACCATCTCCTCCTCTCCTCCTCCTCCGTCTACCTCCATCATCCTCCTCCTCCGACTCAACCTCCTCTAGGCGAGGAGCTAACTCTCCCGGACCTGAGTACCTAGGGAACGGGTGCATTGCAAACCACTCCTCAAAATCCTGTGTCATCCTTACATCCACCACCTCCCGCCTCATCGACCACGCTTGATAAGGAATCTATAGGAAATCTACCTGAGCCTCCTCATAAGAAGCCACGTGATCCCATCGCCACCACTCTGCCCATGCCCTCGCAAACAGTGCCTGCCCTTGTGGCATACCCTGTATCCACCCAAACTGTCGGAAGACACGGATAACTATCTGTCTCTCCAGAATATGATGAGTTTGCCCAATCAGCCACTGCATTTGAAACACATACGGCAGCTCATCCACCTCGTCATCCCATACCTCACACTCCAAGTAAGGTCACCACACAACTGCATCCACATTATCCAACTGATGGCGCCAGTACTCCAACTTACCCAGCCTGTGCTGAGTAAGTACACCAGTGTATCCATAAGAGTATGCCTCATCTAGCTTCCGGTGAAATGCAACAGTAGGTCTTGTAACTGTAATATTCTCCCAAGCCCAGAACTCTAACAATGAAACACCTACAGAAAGACTAGATGCTCCACGATACACAACCTGATGCATGTCATGGTATAGGTGAGCCAATACGCAAACACCCCAAGCAAAATGGGTGCCCTCAGTCAACATCCTCTCTAGAGTCTGGCCCCAACCAACTACGAATCCATGTGATCTCCGATCGGGGCATACAACACCTCCGATCAAGCCAGCCACAATCCTAGGGAAGTAGTCATAGTAGTCATACATGTCCTGCCAGCTGATAACTAACCCCGCTATGTCAGGATCATTGAAAATCCTCCTGCACTCGTCTAGCCCAGCGTCATGCTATGGGTCATACTCTATCTGCTCCCCTACTATAGGTAGGTGAAGAATCCTATAGACATCCTCCAAAGTAACTGTGATCTCACCAGTGGAGAGGTGGAATGTCTCATCCTCACTGTGGAAGCACTCCACCAAAGCAGTCAGAAGACCGAGGTTCGCATGAACCTCGGGCAAGAAGCAAACATAGTATAAACCAATTGTGCCAAGCACCAAAGGATCTACCTCTGTCAGCATGTGTCGTCACCGCATCGTAACAGGGAACTACTCCCATGACATGAGACAGTCCAAAATATCCTCCTACCATCAACAAAGCAAAGTGTCAACCATAACTATATCAATGCAAACCTGCTCAACTATCAAACCTATCCAAATCACTTAACATATCAAATTGATCAAACCAAGCATATCATCTCTTGTCTAGATTCTATCAATCTCAGAGATCGCTTATCAATTATCGCATCGATCAACATGCCAATTGAGTCAATTTTGCTAAGTAACTGACTATCCTAAGCAAATGCGCCATTCTAGGTAGCATTTACGCAGTATCAGGGAAAAAGTGCAGCTTCACTATGCTTGCACCGCAGAATGAATTTTATGCACAATTCTATAACACATGTGCCGAACCTGGTGTATTTGCCAAAACATGGCACAGATGCGCAACTTCCCAGTGGATGCGCAGTATCCACACGTATGCGCAGAAACCTATAGCAAACGCGTAGACATAAAATTGTGCATCAACATGACCTAAATGCATTGAACCACTACAAATGCGCAGTTTCAGGGCACAGATGCGCCGAAACATGAAGATGCGCATATGCTTCAAGTAACTTTGACCCGCATTTATTGCACTAATAAATACACCTATCTTAATTTTTTTGACATACATACCGGGGGTTCTGCGTCCGCTACCGGCTCGAATCGCCGAACCCGCTCGAAATGATGCTCCTCAACTAGAATATCCATCTCTACGTTAACTTCTCTGGCTCCCACACTCTGCAAAACTCCTAATAGCTCTCCCAAAGTGACAAGTGTGCAAATGACTAGGATTGTGGACCCGACTTCTATATATAGATGTGTAACCCTAACTAGCTGTGTGGCGACCTTGCTTGTTCTCCATACCCTTTCTCCTCCGCTTTTTCAAGCCGTAACCTACTTTCTTCACCCTAACCTAACCGTCAACCAGCCTATCTCATCGTGAGATTGTCCATCTCACGCCCTCAAAATTTTCTTCTCGTCCAATCTCCTGAGGGGGCATCCTACCATTGTTAAACCTATACCAGGGGCAAACTGGGGCATATATCAAAGTCACAAATTTAACTTTCTTTCAAACAACGTGATAAAACACATTGCATCAAAGAGGGGAAAAATGTATACACCTAAAAATGACACGACTCTGTCTAAGTAAACATTTTAAATATTTATTTCATCTTAAATTCCTCTATCAATAAATAAATAAATCAATTTATTTATTTGATTCACATTTCTCCAAAAAATTAAATAAAATCATTTATTTAATTAAATCATCGAAATTCTTCTAAAATCATTCTAAATTAAATAATACCAAGTTATTTAATTAATTCTTCTCATTCTCTATATTTAAATAAATCCAAATATTTATTTAAATTATCTATTTCCTCCAAAATTGAACTAATACCAAAAATAATTCAATTAACCCATGTGCACATGTAATTAAATATTTTAATATTTAATTAACTAACATCCCCTCACCCACATGTCCTATTTAGTTAACTCATCAATCAATTCTATTAACTAATTAGTCATTTCACTTAACTGATTAGTCCATTCAGTTTACTCCCTAATCTATTATGTTAACTGGCCAATCATCTCAGTTAACTCCTCAATCTATTCTGTTAACTCCCCTAATGCATGAAGGAGAAGGACACTTGTCCTCTCCCTATTCACGCACATCCTCTCAAATTTCCTCAACTGTTGATCTTCTTATTCATTCTACACCATTGATCTTCTTTCACACAAATCTATAAATACAACCCCTATTTCTCTATTTGAATGATCCAAGCTTTTATAAACTTACTCTGCAGGAATCACAGCATGCCTTTGGAACAAATCACTCCATAGCTTACGATCAACTATCACCATTATCACCATTTTCATTGTATTGAAGATCCTCTTCATTACAAAAAACCCATCAACAACCATTCTCCATTGTCATCTTGGAAAAAAGCAAGGAAGTGCACCTTCTGAGGGCTCTATTCATAAACGAGATCAATTCGAGATAGGCGACCAATGGAAGTCACGAAATTAAAGAGGTTTGCAAGGTATTGTTCTTTGTGTTTAATCTTATTTATTTCAATTTCATTGAGATTATTGGATTATATTGATATACTGATATTGATACCATTTTTTTGATAACACTGGGTTTTTTCCTTTGAGCGTTTTCCCAAGATAAATCTCATGTCATGAGTTTATGAGCATTTCTTATCATTCTTTGGTTATCTGTATGTTGCTATTACATCTTTGTTAAGGTCATGTTGTTAGTTGTTTAAGGTTTCAAGGTTGGATAGTCCTTCATTGGACCCTCCTACCTTGATTGCATCAAGTGGCATCAAAGTTGGTTGCGAATCTATTGCGATGGTTGTGGATTTGTTGGGAATATAGAAAGCGTTGGAAGAAGTGTGAAACCCTAGAGTGCAGTAAGTGCTACCGGAAGTAGAAAAATCACTGCATAAGAAAGATCAAGGCAAGAAAGATCCAAGTAAGCTTTTCACATTAAGTTGTTTGCGTGATTTGTTTCAATGGATAAGATTAGAAAAAGGATGAAGAAAGAAAATGAAAACCTAATATGCAAGAAGGATATTCTAGAAGAAGAATTGTGTGAAATTAGTGTTGGCAAGAGACACTACTAGACATGTTAGGTGTTGTCATTGATGACAACTAAATCTATCTTACACATCCGCATTACATCAATGGATCACACTGGAAGTCAGATTGCAGATTTCTCTAAGTCCAGATAGACAGGAATAGAGCATATGACAGGGTTCAGCATCTTGTTCCGCAATTCTCCATAGGTAATCATATTGAGCTACAAATCTGAGGGAATGTTAAGGGATGTTAGGGCTACCTAATTCCAAGATTTTAGCCTCTGGTGACGAAGGGATTAAAAGTTACAAGCATCTGAGTATCAGGTTCTGGTTAACAATTCAATCTAATGAAGAACAGGCCGACTTGGTGTTTGATCATTGTATGGATTAGGAAAAGTTGTTGCTTGAGTAATTTGTGAGATCTAGTGGTATTGGCCGACATGTAAGGTGACTTGGATACATAGGTTTTAGTCCACATCAGTGTTTGTGCATGGATTCAGCTGACATAATAGTGTTCTTAAAAAGTCTAAGTTTTTCTTAAGGCTGACTGCAATTGATGCAATTTCATGTAGCGGATATATATAATCAATGAGTTCAAGTATTTTGGTGTATGATTGTACAAATATGAAGGAAGGGGTACAAAGGGTGGTAGTATCAAGTGTGAAGCAGAGATTTGATCCTTAGATCATGACAGAATAGTAAAATAGGGCAAAAAAAGATGAAGTGTGTAAAGTCAGTGTATTGATCTTAACCGGAACTGTAATCTTGCATTGTTAGATGCTATTCCTCAGTTCAAAAATTCCAGTGAACTTTTGTAATTGATTTTGTACGCAGTGAGCCTCCTTGAGCAGTGACCTCTGGGTAGTGTGCCCGAAGGCATGTGCCTTCCCCATTTGTAATACTTTTAATAGAGTATAAATTCTTGTGGGTTAACCCCCACCATAGTTTTTCCCTTAACCAGGTTTCCACGTAAAAATCCTAGTGTTCATGTGTTATGATCTTGTTGTTTTTGTTCTTGTATTCATGCTTCTTTCTTTTGGATGTATGTGATAAATTAATAAAGGACCAAAGTAATAAGTTTTGCAGAACACTGATTCACCCCCACTCTCAATGTTCCTTAATCTCAACAATTGGTATCAGAGCCAAGTTCCTTAGAAGAAGTTTAACAGCTTGAGGAAGATCTAGGAAGGTGCTTTCAATGGGTTCATTCAAGCATTCTGATGGTATCAATCAACAACTTCAAGTAGCCTTAGATGATCTTGACCTATCCAGAGTAGAAATCAGAGATCTGCAAGAGAACCTTAACAATGCTAAAGGTTTTATTGAGACCTTAAAAGGACAACTGAGCAAATCTAATGAAAAGAGGAAGGAGCTACTTCTTTAGCTAGCAAATCAGAATGAAGAAAATGACATGGATGAGTCCCTGAAGGAGAAGACAAAGGAATGTGAAAAGCTAGCAAAAGAAGTTGTTGTCCTAAAACATGAGATGAAATCCGGGGTGATGAGGCTAACCAAGGAAATTGAGGAAAGGAAGAAGATTGAAGAAAAACTGAATCAAACTCTAAAAGAAAGAACAAAAGAATGTTGTAGATTGGACAGAATAATTGGCCATCTAGAATCTGATCTTCAAGAAATTAGGGATAATGAGGAACAACTTGAAAGACAAATTGTCATTCTCAAACATGACCTAGATGTTGTAAATGAATATAAAGAGAAATTCAAGATAAGTTTAGCTAAACTTGAGGTGTTGCTTGATAGTCAGAAGAAGGCAGATGATAAGCATGGTCTGGGTTTTGAGAAAGGTGAAAGCTCCGGATCCAGTCAAAGAAATCCTGAAGCAAGAAATCAAAGAAGGAATCCTAGAAGACCTCGGGTAAGACAACCTAATGCTCAAAGGTATCCATCTTTCAATGGAAATTGTTTCAAATGCAATAAGTATGGTCATAGAGATAATCAATGTAGAAGTAAAGAGAATCAAAATGCATCATCTTTCTTTGGTCAATGCTTTAATTGCAAAAAGATAGGTCATAAAGCTAAGGATTGCAAAAGTGGATCAAGGAATCCTCCTAAGAACAAACAAATTTTCAATGGAAGATGTTTTACTTGCAAACAAGTTTGGCCATATTGCAAGGCAATACAGATCTAAACCTGCTCCAAAATGTAATTGTTAGAGGAATAAGATTGTGTGCTTCAACTGCAACAAATCCGAACACATCGCCAAATTTTGCAGAAGTAAAAAGGAGAACTCACAGGCAGGTAAAGGAAGAACAGAGCAGAAGATGGACAAAGGCAAGGGCAAAGTGAATATGAGTGAGCTATAGAATGAAATGAACAAAATATGGGTGAAGAAAGGTGAAATGAATAATGGTGATGTGTCCGCACCAGAATTTGATGCTGATAATTCCTCTGGGAATTGAAATAGGAGCTCTGGCTCAGGGGGAGCTGCATTGAAAATCTATTTCCCCCTCCAGTAAGTGGGTGCCTGAATCTGACACAATGAATGAAGATAAATAAGCCTATTATAGATCTGTTGAAGAAAATTCTGAAAGAAAAGAAGCTAAAGCGATGGATTGCGAAGAAATTGAAGATTAACTGTATGCAGAAATAGTTTAACAGGATGTATTAGGGCAGAGCATTTATTACAATGGCGAATTAGGTTTTGCAGAGCATAAAAGGTTAGTCACTCAACATTTGAATCACTTTGCATCCGAAGAGAAAAATGAGAAGAGCACCTGAGCTGAGATCTCAAAGATTTAAACTGAGAAAAGTGAATTCAATAGCTAATCCTAATCGGTGAAACAAGGTATTCTCTGTGAAACTGTCTGAATTTGCAATCTATGATATAGCTACTCCATTGGTTGTTGACATCACTGAAAGGCCTCAACCTAAATTTAAAAAGCATCCACACAAATCTGTAGAGGTCTATCTGCTAGGTGTGTTAGTTCTCAAAAATGCAGGTCGTTAACCCTAAGAGGGTGCCAGGCTCTCTTGATGTTTTTGGCTAACTGATACGAGGTAGATATGGCTAAACCCCCTTCACTTTAGGCTCTATCAGACCTAGGCGGGTAAACCTCTAATTAATAAAGCAGATAAAGAGATGATCACTACTTTAATCAGAATTAATCTAACTATTGATAATGGCACAAATTATAAAACAGATAAAAAGACAGCAAGTTAATTCTAAATATAATCTAAATTGAAAAGCTAAAACAATAATGCAATCTAACTAAGTAAATCTAAAATGAATTTGTATAAGTGATAATGAAAATACTAGACCAGTGCCTTATTTAATATAGAGTCAGTATGATCATGAAATAAATGACTATTTGTTTGGTAAAAACTCAAACTATCTGGCATGAAAGAATAGGTATGTAACTTGTACAACCCTGCAAGGAAATAGTTAGTATTCCATACTTATATATATCCAATTGACAAAACATTACCTGCATTCATCTAAAAGGATTTAATCCTTGCTTGAAGGAACCTATTATAATAATACTGCAATTGTAACAGATTTATCAAAAAATTGGAGACAGAATACAAACCCCAACTATATGACTCTTCTTACAGATCCATAACAATGCCTTCACAATTACTGTGACAGATTTAAAGGATTTAATTCTAAAAGCATAAACCAATTAATCTTATCACACTATAACAGCAAATGTGTATAGACAACTTGAAGATATACTTGATAACTTAAATTGAATAACAGAGAAAACTTTGAAAGGAGACAGTCATATAATTGAATAAATTAAACAGATAATTGATACTGAAATCTGCAGTTACTGCTTCATGTTCACAGACTTGACTTCATCAGAGAATGCTTTCACATGGTCTACCAGAAATAAAATATATTAAAACTGAACTAGCATTGATGTTCAAATCTAATCTATAGTACCCCTGTTCTACTTTGCAATCTCTCCCTATAATCTAATCTACTATTCTAAATTCCCTTTTCTGGTCTTGGTCATCTCTTATAAAGAGCAGCATACAAGCTTCAAACTAGTTACAATAGTTGTGACGGTTGATAACTGAAATCAGTATTAGTTCTAATAAAACAGATTCAAGAAATTTAATACTGGCCACTAATCATCAAATGGATAACCATTTCAGGGTCAAAAAATCTTTAATTGTAGTTCTGCTCAATATCCTTCGAGGGTTTCTTCATTATTCCTAAAAAGACTAGATAAAACATCAATTAGTCTCAGATCAATTGATCAAAACAAATTTATTAATATATATTTACTCAATTAATTACTTCCCTTATCGACAATTTATCAGTTGCTTAAGATCCTTTCGCGGGTGTTTATACAAGTTGATCGCCGCTATGTATATCCTATAAAAACAAATATTTTAACTATCAGAAAGATATCTTAACCATTTGGATTTTAATGTTATTTAGGGTTTCCTTCGTCGGCGTAACCTCGCAGTCGAGTTGATCCAAAAACTGCCCGCTTTTTCGCTTTCCGTACATCCTTGTATCTTTAACTTGCACCTTTTATGATGCACATCTCGCTTGTATATCGGGTTGTATATTATGAACATACAAACCATTCTGAACATACAACAACTTTGCCATTTTCAACTTTCGCTTCATGTCCGAGAATGCATCTTTACCTTTGTATCTATCGATGGTATGTATTGCTTGTATATCGGCTTGTATCTCTCGCAAAGATACATACAAAGTCCCTTGTATATCCCCTTCGGACTCCAACCATTTTATAGACCGCAACTTACTCTCTTTTGATTTTGACATGTATAACGCGATGTATATCGGATATACATTAAGTAAAGATACATTGCATTAACTGAACTTTAATCTTATTTGAATTTTGGTGCTTGTATGTATCAAGCAATGTATGTTTCGAAACATATATATATACAAGGCGCAGAATATACAAGCATTTAACGTCATTTCATAATATTTGGGTTCCGGCACTTGCATATGGCATAATGTATATCAGCAATGTATGTAAGATACATACAAGCCAGAAACATACAACGATTTTACCATATTTCATAAACATTTCGAGTCTGGCTTGCATAAAATGCAATGTATATTTCTGATATACATTGAGTCTGGATACATTGGTTTAACCAAACTTTAATCCTTTTTGGATTCTGCGTTGTATGTAGCCTTGTATATTTTGCTTTGTATGTCCCGAAACATACATACAAGGCGGAAACATACAACAATTATATTTCATTTCATAACTTTTCAAATCCATGGTATGTATATTAGCCTTGTATATTTACTTTGCATGTTTATCCTTGCATCTCAAACATGCAAACCCCAATATACATCCGGCGGACTTATCGCTTTTATTCATTTCTCCTCTAAATCGGGTCCGCGGTATGCATATATCATTGTATATCTCCTTTGCATGTTTAAACATACAAACATAAAGCGCATTCAACGGATTTAAACAACAATTCACTTAAACTTTGAACTTTTCGGGCCCAATTTGTATGTGCATCTTCCGATATACATAAAGTCTCGATGCATCCCTTTAACCCGATTTAATTATCTCCTGAGTTCCACCTTGCATGTGTGCCGTGATGTATAACCTGAAACATACATACAAGGCATGATACATACAACAATTATTCTTTATTTTATAAACATTTCGGTTCTGCATTTTATGTACACCGCTGTATATTCTGAAGCATACAAACCTCGATAAAACCATATTTCATATTCTCCTCGAGTCCATGATGTGTATATCGCTTTGTATATCTCAAAGGCATATTGAGAATGTATGTTTTAGAAGATGCAAAGGGTGACCGGTAAGTAGAGAGAACCGGTGATAACAAGTCATGTCTTGTACATACAATCATTTAGCATATCGGTGTGTCAAAGGAGGTTCATCGGCATGAGTCACAACATCGGGGTGATCTTTGGAGTATTCTCTGATATACTTTTCTTATGCCGATACCCATTTCCCTTTGCATATCTCTCAGAGCTTCGTTGGTGAGAGATGTAAGATCGGTGTAGTGTAAATAATTTTTGCTGATACAATAATCCCACCGATATGCTATCTTTGACCTTGTCTGAAATGACTTCTATTATCGATGTGAATTCCATAGTCGGGGAGACCTATTCAAGAAAGGTCGATGATATTTTTCTGGCCGATGGGAGTTAACAAGAGAGAATTGGAAGTTGTATGGTAGCATCAGCCTATCGGCCAAGGGACTTTCAGGCTCGCCGATAGTGTGTTATCTTGCCGATGTGCAACAAGTTCAACGGTTCATAATTTGATATGCTCATATATTGAAATCTTTGGATGATTAAAACTCAATACAAGCCAAAGAGTAGCTTGGGAATTTCAGTCCCAATAGTGGCTCTATCTAGGGATGTATGCTCCCTGTGGGCATAGCAAGATCCCTAGATCTCTGGGGTAGCAGACCAATGCCTTCTTCATTGGGTAACAAAGTCTACTTTTGCCCCAAAATTGATATGGTCAAAAGACCATATCAGAAAAGAAGATCCATGTCTTTCCCCTGTCAAAGACCTTATTCTGATCATGTTGTAATGATACCCCATCTGTTTGACTGAATCTATTCATATAGTTCATTAATCCATCATAGCTTATGCTACAAGTGTGTTCTGTATTTTTTGATATCTGGAAGTCAGGCATAGTCTGAACACCTTCATCATTGTATGACACAAGGAAGTCATGATTGTTAGACCTTGTAGGATATCTTAGTTTATCATATCTATTGTTATTCATCAAATGCTGGTCTTTTAACAATATTGAAAAATGGAATAGATAAAGCTGCTTCCGACACATGCTATCATTAATGCTGGCTCCAACATAAAACACCATATCCTCTTCCTTATCACATCCATCTTCCCCACACGTTTGAAAATCAATAATCTGCCAATCATACATACTGGAATCATCAACCTCCTTTGGTTCAAGGGACATCTTTATCTCTGGATCAGTGTCATAAGAGAACTCATGACCACTATCTGTCTCTTCTTTGCAAGAATGTGACTTGGGAAATATGGCCTCATATATTTCATCACCCTTACCATGTTGAATGGATTCACTGTCAAAAGATATATGTGTTGGACACAGTATTTGGGTATCATCTTTATGTACATATCTTTGATATTCTTTGGTGAGCAATTCTGAAATATGCTCACTATCAAGTGAGCATGTTTCTTCATCAACCCTCTCACTAAAATTTTCATCATTCTTTTCATCACTACTATAATGCTCAAAAGTTGATGTACCTATTTCATCAACATGATCATTTATAGACTCTTTATCAGAATATCCACCTCCCTGACTATCTGAATGCCTTTCATCCTCTTCATCTTCTTGTGATGAGTCATCATACAATGGTTTTGAACAGACCTGAAGATTATTTTCTTCTATGTACACTTCCTCTTGATCAAGATTTTGTTCTGCTTGTTGAAAATTTCACCCTAGTTATCTGAAAAGACTTCATCCTCAGGATAACATGGGTTTGGAAACACTTGGACTTCATGTTCTGATAGACTCTCTTTATCAAAAGTTTGTCTTCCTTTTTGTAAACAATGCTCCTCTTCCCCCCAACACTGTTGATTCATATATTGCGGTGGGTGGGCTGGGATAAAACTTGTCTAATATGGAGGTTGATAGTAAACATTTTGTTGTGGCACATATTACTGGTATTGTGGGGCATAGTACTGTCCTGGTGGTGGATAGTATTGAGGAAAGTTACTTGCATTTATAGGTTGGAGCCCTTGTGGGGGCTTATTATGCTAAATAGAATTATGGTATGGATTATAAGGTACTCTTGGAGTATATGGAGCGTATGTGTTCTGAGAGGGCATATGTGAATTGATATTTCCACCTTGTTTATGTGGAGTGACATATTTTGGTGGTCTTGATGCTTGGATGGTTAATTGTGCCAATTGTTTATCTTGGCTTTCTTGTATCCTCTATTGCATCCTCCTGAGATGCTCTTCTTTCCATTCTAAATACACCTCTAATTCCTGATCAGTCATGCTATCAAGATCAACAACAGCTTGATCAGCAAACCTCTCCTATTCTTCATAAGAACTGCGAGAATCACTTAATTGCAAATCCACATGATTGTCATCAAAATCTAAATTTTCAATGGATTCTTCATAACATTTACAGTCACAATATGTTATGCAGGATAGACCCTCTCTATTTTCATCCTCATCATGTGGGCTACTATAGTCATTATTTTCATTTGCATATCCATCCTTTAATGGCTGCATTTTTCTATCATACTGTTGATATTTATTATCATTGGATTTAATATTGATAGCATCCTCATATCTTTTACTTTCTATGATAGGAATCAATTTAGCCACTTGGTCTAGAGTAACTGGCTTTAATGATTCAGGCCACTAAATTGACATAGGGTCATAAGCAAACATGAACATTTTAATGCATAAGGATTCACTAGGTTTGAGATCAAAAGGTATCTGTGTATAGATGTCCACCAACCTATGGAACAAATCACACCCAGATTCTCCTTCATGTCTCCTTAGTTCAAAGAATGCATCTACAGAGGGTATGTTATATTTTTTCATGTTTCATCAATTTTATTTTCAGAGTTGCCACCTCTTGTGAGAAGAGGAAGATTTCATCTTTCTGGGTTCTTGCCAGCAACGTTTACCAATTTGTATTTGAATTTTGTGTAGAGCCACCACCTCTATTTAGAGGACTAATCAATTTTCTGGGTTTTTCCTTCCACAGCAGAGTTATGCCTTTTAATTCTCTGACTCTAATAACATGGTCTAGCACCAGGTTCTTCTATAAGTTGTCCCCAGTAGAGTCGCCAATTCTGTTAGTTCTCAAAAACGCAGGTCGTTAACCCTAAGAGGGTGCCAAGCTCTCTTGATGTTTTTGGCTAATTGACACGAGGTAGATATGGCTAAACCCCCTTCACTTCAGGCTCTTCCAGACCTAGGCGGGTAAACCTCTAATTAATAAAGCAGATAAAGAGATGATCACTACTTTAATCAGAATTAATCTAACTATTGATAGTGGCACAAATTATAAAACAGATAAAAAGACAGCAAGTTAATTCTAAATATAATCTAAATTGAAAAGCTAAAATAATAATGCAATCTAACTAAGTAAATCTAAAATGAATTTGTATAAGTGATAATGAAAATACTAGACCAGTGCCTTATTTAATATAGAGTTAGTATGATCATGAAATAAATGATTGTTTATTTGGTAAAAACTCAAACTATCTGGCATGAAAGAATAGGTATGTAACTTGTACAACCCTGCAAGGAAATAGTTAGTATTCCATACTTACATATATCCAATTGACAAAACATTACCTGCATTCATCTAAAAGGATTTAATCCTTTCTTGAAGGAACCTATTAGAATAATACTGCAATTGTAACAGATTTATCAAAAAACTAGAGACAAAATACAAACCCTAACTATATGACTCTTCTTACAGATCCATAACAATGCCTTCACAGTTACTGTGATAGATTTAAAGGATTTAATTATGAAAGCTGAAACCAATTAATCTTATCACACTATAATAGCAAATATGTATAGACAACTTGAAGATATACTTGATAACTCAAATTGAATAACAGAGAAAACTTTAAAAGGAGACAGTCATATAATTGAATAAATTAAACAGATAATTGATACCAAAATCTGCAGTTACTGCTTCATGTTCACAGACTTGACTTAATCAGAGAATGCTTGCACATGGTCTACCAGAAATAAAATATATTAAAAGTGAACTAGCGTTGTTGTTCAAATCTAATCTATAGTATCCCATGTTCTACTCTGTAATCTCTCCCTACAATCTAATCTACTATTCTAAATTCCCTTTTCTGGTCTTGGTCATCTCTTATAAAGAGCGGCATACAAGCTTTAGACCAGTTACAATAGTTGTGATGGTTGATAACCGAAATCAGTATTAGTTCTAATAAAACAAATTTAGGAAATTTAATACTGGCCACTAATCATCAAATGGATAACCATTTCAGGGTCGAAAAATCTTTAACTGTAGTTCTACTCAATATCCTTCGAGGGTTTCTTCATTATTCCTAAAAAGACTAGATAAAACATCAATTAGTCTCAGATCAATTGATCAAAACAAATTTATTAATATATATTTACTCAATTAATTACTTCCCTTATCGACAATTTATCAGTTGCTTAAGATCCTTTCGCGGGTGTTTATACAAGTTGATCGCCGCTGTGTATATCCTGCAAAAACAAATATTTTAACTATCAAAAAGATATCTTAACCATTCAGATTTTAATGTTGTTTTAGGGTTTCCTTTGTCGGCGTAACCTCGCAGTCGGGTTGATCCAAAAACTTCCCGCCTTTTTGCTTTCCATACATCCTTGTATCTTTAACTTGCACCTTTTGCGATGCACATCTCGCTTGTATATCGGGTTGTATATTACGAACATACAAACCATTCCGAACATACAACAACTTTGCTATTTTCAACTTTCGCTTCGCGTCCGAGAATGCATCTTTACCTTTGTATCTATCGCTGGTATGTATTGCTTGTATATCGGCTTGTATCTCTCGCAAAGATACATACAAAGTCCCTTGTATATCCCCTTCGGACTCCAACCGTTTTATAGACTGCAACTTACTCTCTTTTGATTTCGACATGTATAGCACAATGTATATCGAATATACATTAAGTAAAGATACATTGCATTAACCAAACTTTAATCTTATTTGAATTCCGGCGCTTGTATGTATCAAGCAATGTATGTTTCGAAACATATATATATACAAGGCGCGAAATATACAAGCATTTAACGTCATTTCATAATATTTGGGTTCTGGCACTTGCATATGGCGTAATGTATATCAGCAATGTATGTAAGATACATACAAGCCAGAAACATACAACGATTTTACCGTATTTCATAAACATTTCGAGTCTGGCTTGCATAAAATGTAATGTATATTTTCGATATACATTGAGTCCGGATACATTGGTTTAACCAAACTTTAATCCTTTTTGGATTCCACGTTGTATGTAGCCTTGTATATTTTGCTTTGTATGTCCCAAAACATACATACAAGGCGGAAACATACAACAATTATATTTCATTTCATAACTTTTCAAATCCATGGTATGTATATTAGCCTTGTATGTTTACTTTGAATGTTTATCCTTGCATCTCAAACATGCAAAGCCCAATATACATCCGACAGACTTATCGCTTTTATTCATTTCTCCTCTGAATCGGGTCCGCGGTATGCATATATCATTGTATATCTCCTTTACACGTTTAAACATACAAACATAAAGTGCATTCAACGGATTTAAACAACTATTCACTTAAACTTTGAACTTTTCGGGCCCGATTTGTATGTGCATCTTCCGATATACATAAAGTCTCGATGCATCCCTTTAACCTGATTTAATTCTCTCCTGAGTTCTGCCTTGCATGTGTGCCACGATGTATAACTCGAAATATACATACAAGGCGCAATACATACAACAATTATTCTTTATTTTATAAACATTTCATTTCCGCGTTGTATGTACACCGATGTATATTCTGAAGCATACAAACCTCGATAAAACCATATTTCATATTATCCTCAGGTCTGTGATGTGTATATTGCTTTGCATATCTCAAAGGCATATTGAGAATGTATGTTTTAGAAGATGCAAAGGGTGACCGGTAAAAGCGGTAGAGAGAACCGGTGATAACAAGTCATGTCTTGTACATACAATCATTTAGCATATCGGTGTGTCGAAGGAGGTTCATCGGCATGAGTCACAACATCGGGGTGATATTCAGAGTACTCTCGGATATACTTTTCTTACGCCGATACCCATTTCCCTTTGCATATCTCTCAGAGCTCTATCGGTGAGAGATGTAAGATCAGTGTAGTGTAAATAATTTTTGCCAATATAATAATCCCACCGATATGCTATCTTTGACCTTGTCTGAAATGACTTCTATTATCGGTGTGACGTCCATAGTTAGGGAGACCTGTTCAAGAAAGGCCGATAATATTTTTCTGGCCAATGGGAGTCAACAAGCAAGAATTGGAAGTTGTATGGTAGCATCGGCCTATCAGCCAAGAGACTTTCAGGCTCGCCGATAGTGTGTTGTCTTGCCGATGTGCAACAACTTCAACGGTTCATAATTTGATATGCTCATATATTGAAATCTTTGGATGATTAAAACTCAATACAAGCCAAAGAGTAGCTTGGGAATTTCAATCCCAACAAGGTGCCTTTTCAAACATTCTGCATGGTGTATTGCACGTTGAATATATTAGGGTAGATGAGTTTGGGGATTCGAAGTTAGTAGATTTGTTCAAGAATCATCTGAGGGATGAAATTCATGGTCTTAAATCAGAGTATAAGGCACTGCAAGATAAACATTTCATTCAGATTATAGGGTTTCCATCCTTCAATGAAGAAGAGTGGGTCCGGTATGTGCTGAGTTGAATGCATGATGAGTTTATGTGGTTAATGAAACCCTTCAAGATCACCAAGGATACCATCAAGGCCGTGACAGGGTTGAACTCATCCGGTGGAATGCCAATGTTGAAGTCAGTAAAGAATCAAACTGTAATTGATGCTACCGGTTCAAGGTTTGACAAAAGGACAATGACAATAAATGACTTCACTGATCCGGATGTATAGCTATCTATGCAGCTTATCAGATCTTGAGAGAGAATGTTGACTATGACTTGTGTGAGTTGCTACAGAACCAACTGATGGAAAACTTGAACAAGATCAAAAAGGACAAGAAAAATACATTCAAATATGGTACATTGATATTATGTTTGTTCTTCTATTTCATGAATGAGTTACTTGACAAGAAAAGCATGTGTTGGACCAGTGATAAGACTATTTCCATACAAATAAGAGAGCACTTGAACAATATTGGTGACTCCAATGCCCAAATGACTGCTCTTTGGGGATATTTCAAGAATTTTTAGAACATGATGCAATCAAGGGAAAGAATCTCTACATCTGTGGTTGAAAAATACAAGGATACAATCTATTTTATGGTGGATACAAATCAATGTTTAATGGAAGCAGTTAAACCAAGAACTGTGTGGATCATGCCCATGGGGTATGAAGTTGATGAGCAAGTATTGGATATGTATGCTCAACACCTTCTGAGTAAACCAAAGGACACCACAGTTGAAAGATTTGGTACATGTGCTAAACTTAGTGTGAAACTACATGTTGAGCTCTGGAAACCTAAATCTAAGAGAAAGATTCAAAGACAAGTTGAAATGTATGTAGAAAGCATTGGCATTACAAAAGAAGTTGTGAGACAAAACAGGGGAAGGATAGAGAAAGCTGAGAAGGAGAAGCAGGACAGAGAACAGAGAAGTGTTTCGATGGAATCCACTTCTAAAGCAAGGACTACTAGGAGTTCTGGTACAACCTTTGGTGCATCACCTTCTCCTGTTGCAGAGAAATCCAAAGAAAAACCTACTGGTAAGGAAGGAAAAAGAACAAAAGAAATGACCAAAAGGTCATATGGAAGTGTAGAGAAGGAGGATGAAGAAAAGATTGATTGAGATGATGAGGTTAAAGAGTTGAAGGCCTTAGGCACTAAAGCTGTTAAAGTGTCTAAGGAGAAGCCCTTTGGAAGTAAAAAGCCAAGTAAGAGGCATAAGTCAAAGGCTGATGTTGAGAAGCCAACTCTTTCTATGGAGGACATCATTAAGACAATCACTGTAGATGGAAACCTAAAACCAATGACTAAATTCTATGATCATTACAGTGATGCTGACAAAAGAATTTTGGAGGATGCTACTGTAAAATATTTGAATGTATTCAATAGAGCACTAGTGGAGATTTTGTTAGAAGTTCCTAAGAGTTTAAGAGACATTCTGGAAATAAGAAAAGAAGTTGCCAAAATAAAGGATATGGAACTGAGGGAACATGTAATGTTCAGTCTGTGTTCGGTGATCTCCAGAAAAGAAGCAGATAAGATTCTCAAAGAAGTCAAGAATGAATTCAGAAGCAAGAAAAGGATAAATAAGCTGATAATTGGAGACATTGATGAAGTTGTTAAAGAAATAGAACAAATTCTAAAGAAAGCATTAGACAAGAATAAGTTTTATGTGGTTATAGAAGAACCAGTTGATACTAAGTATGCATTAGTTCCAAATGATGAAGAGCTGCAGAAAAATGAGCAACAAACTAAAGTAGATGATGTCTCCATTCCAGAAGAAGAAACATTGAATAAAGAAGATGAAGAAATGATGAAGGAAGATCAAGAAAAAGAAACTGATGATGGAATTGATTCCTTCACTCCAGATTTTGAGAAATTTGATAATACTGCCACTAAGGATACACCAAATCCTTCGGAAGAGAATGTAGAAGATATTTCTGAGATAGATAAAAGCATGAATGCTTCTTATGATGATGCAGAGAAGGAAAAAGCAGAGAAAAAGAATGAAAATGATGAGCAAGTCAATATGGTTGACTCTAAAAAGGGAGAAGATGGAGGTCCTGAAGATCTTAAATCTGTAACATCATATTGGGCAAGAGACACTGCAGAAGCAGTGAAAGAAATTTTGGAAAGAGATAAACAAATTGAAGAAGATCAGGATATAATACAAGACCAATCAATTTTGATACTTTATCACCGGTGCAGAAGATAATGTTGGCCTCTATTGCACAAGCTAAGGCCAAAGAAGAAATTCTAAAGTCTCATATAGAAGATAGCGAGTTACTTGGCCTTGCATCTAGGATTTTGGAGAAAATCATGCCCACATTTCAGAAGGACTCATCGGCATCTCCCTCTAGCCAGTTGAAAAGTCTAATAAAATTTGTAAGTTCTCATTTTGAAACCTTGGAGAAGTCAGCAGAAGTTAAAGTCAGAAATGAATTTAATGAGAAGAGGTTTGCTGAAATAAAGAAAATAATTAGTTATGATAGATCAAGGCTTGATACTAGTGTAAAGAGTATTCAAAATGCCCTATCTAAAGGAGTAGAGATTTATAAGTTTTGCTTAAACCGATCTAAAGCTATTGAAGATATTGAGAAGAAGATTAAGGACTTAGAGCTCAAATTGTCTAACATTTCTCAATCATATAGTCCTTTAACTAAGTCTGTATCTACCAAAGAATGCCAAGTAGTGAGTTTGCAGAATGAATTGAGTGACCTGGAGAAAAAAAGGTTAAAGTTTTGGGCAGATTGGATGAGCACCAGGGACAAATTTCCTCCAAATTAGAAACTATGTATGATCTATTGGTAGAATCCCAAGCTACTGCTGCTACTAGTGATCCTACTGACCTTCAAAAGGTAGAATCACAAGCATTTTTGTTCAGTGGGCACATATCCATTTTGGGCAGCATAAAGAAGAACTAGGATAGTGAATTGTCATGGTTGAAAAACATTTTTGGGGATATCGTTTTGCTGATAAAAAAGGCTTAAGGATTGTATGTTCATATGCGGAAGTATATACTTAGAGTTTTGACCCATGTACATAAAATTTTTGCATCAATTTTGATATGTGGATTCTCTCCTTTGCCATTGATGTCAAAGGGGGAGAGGAAAAGCAGTGAAAAATGAAGAATTGATCTAAGGGGGAACATTGGAAATCACAAGTGTATATAGTAAGGGGGAGTTGTTCTAACACTTAGTCATTTTTCACTAAGTGTTGCCATCAATGCTAAAGGGGGAGATTGTTGGCAAGAGACACTGCTAGGCATGTCAAGTGTTGTCATTGATGGCAACTAAATCTATCTTACACATCCGCATTACATCAATGGATCACACCGGAAGTCAGATTGCAGATTTGTCTAAGTCCAGATAGACAGGAATAGAGCATATGACAGGGTTCAGCATCTTGGTCCGCAATTCTTCACAGGTAATCATATTGAGCTGCGGATCTGAGGGAATGTTAAGGATGTTAGGGCTACCTAATTCCAATATTTTAGCCTCCGGTGATGAAGGGATTAAAAGTTACAAGCATCTGAGTATCAGGTTTTGCTTAACAGTTCAGTCCAATGAAGAACAGGCTGACTTGGTGTTTGATCATTGTGTGGATTAGGAAAAGTTGTTGGTTGAGTAATTTGTGAGATCTAGTGGTATTGGCCGACATTTAAGGTGACTTGGATACATAGGTTTTGGTCTGCATCAGTGTTTGTGCATGGATTCAGTTGACAGAACAGTGTTCTTAAAAAGTCTCTAAGTTTTTCTTAAGGCCGACTGCAGTTGATGCAATTTCATGTAGCGGATATATATAATCAATGAGTTCAAGCATTTTGGTGTATGATTGTGTGAATATGAAGGAAGGGGTGCAAAGGGTGGTAGTATCAAGTACGAAGCAGAGATCTGATCCTCAAATCATGACAGAATAGTAAAACAGGGCAGAAAAAGATGAAGTGTGTAAAATCAGTGTACTGAGCTTAACCGAAACTATAATCTTGTATTGTTAGATGCTATTCCTCAGTTCAAACATTCCAATGAACTTTTGTAATTGATTTTGTAGGCAGTGAGCCTCCTTGAGTAGTGAGCTCTGGGCAATGTGTCCGAAGGTATGTGCCTTTCCCATTTGTAATACTTTTAACAGAGTATAAATTATTGTGGGTTAACCCCCACCGTGGTTTTTTCCTTAACTGTGTTTCCAGATAAAAATCTTGGTGTTCATGTGTTATGATCTTGTTGTTTCTGTTCTTGTATTCATGCTTCTTTCTTTTGAATGTATGTAATAAATTAATAAAGGAACAAAGTAATAAGTTTTGCAGAACACTGATTCACCCCCCCTCTCAGTGTTCCTTAATCTCAACAATCAGAAGGCATAACTCAGAATTGATAGAGAGGATAAGGGAACTAGGAGAAGATAGATATGATGCTCTTGAAGAAGAATTAGAAAATGTAAATAGAAGGAATGAAGAATCAGAAGAAGAGATGAAGTTGTTTGAGTATATCAAAAGAAGTCTTGAAGAATTGGAAGAAGGATTCAAGTTGTTTGGGAAGGTTGAAAAGAGGAATATAGAGCTTGAGGAAAATTTGGAAGAGTTGAAAAAGGAAAACAATCTGCAAAAGAGTGAAATATCAAGATTGAAAGAATAGGTTAATCAGTTAGAGCAGTCACTTGTAGCATGTAGAGAAGAGAATGAAAGTTTGAGATCTAAGCCTAAACTTTTAGATGTTTCTTGTGATACTAATGATTTGTGTGATGCTACAGAAGCTTCTTTAGAAAGTGAGGTTGAAGATAGCAATGTGATTGAACCTGCAGTTGTTGGTGGTGATGTTGACAATGTTGGTTATGAAATCATGAAAAGAATGGGATATGAAGGAAAAGGATTGGGAAAATATCAGCAAGGAATTACAGAGCCTATTGAGCCGGTAATGATATCAAGAAATGAAGGCCTTGGATATATCAGAGGTAAGGATGTAGTCACAAATTCAAACTATATACACCTAAAATTGGCTCATGTTGAATTAAGTAAATATTTTAATATTTATCTTAATTCTTATTCTTCTATCAATTAAATAAATATTCTAAATTTATTTAATTGGTTCCTTATCCCATAATTGAATAAAAATCAATTTATTTAATTGAGTACCATAATTCTTCTAATGTCTCATATAATTAAATAATTCCACATTATTTAATTAATCATAAATTCCTCTATTCCAAAGTCCTAATTTCATAAATCCACCTCACCTTGTTGCACATGTAATTAAATATTTTAATATTTAATTAGCTAATATTCCCTCACCCACATGTCCTATTTCTCCTCTAGTCTAATTAGTTAACTCATCAATCAAATTTGTTAACTAATTAGTCAATTGAGTTCACTTCTCAATCTATTCTATTGACTCTCCAATCAACCCAGTTAACTAATCAATCATCTCAGTTAACTTTTCAATCTATTATGTTAACTCCCATGACTCATGAAAGGAGCTTGGACACTTGTCCTCTCCTAATTCGCACTCATTCCCTCAAGCTTCCTCAACCGTACACCTCACAAGTAATTCCTCTAGTCATAGATCTGTTGACACTTGGATTTGGTCTTCCCTCAACCTATATAAGCAAGGTCTCCACACCCATTTGTATCCATCTAAGCTTAAGAAATCTTTCTCTGCAGGAATCATTATAGCGTGCCTTTGGCAAAGTTATCATCCACTTGCATTCACACAAGCTCATTATCACAATCCTCATCCAATCATGTCTCCATCAATCCATATCCATTAGTATTGAATTTGTAGTGTCATCTCCATTGCATAACTCACCCATATCCATTCTACTCTTGTCATCTTCAACAGCAAGGAAGTGCACACTTCTAAGAACTCTGTTACTATAAAGATCAAAAAGAGATAGGCGAACAATGGAAGCATAGAGGTAAAATGGTCTTCGAAGGTATATTCTTGGTTTACTTGTGTTTACATCAATTTCCATTGAGTTATTGGATACTTAGTTGCTTTAGACTATTATTCATATTTTCCACTAACATTTATGGCACCCACCATGGGGCCTTGCCCTGTTTTTAACTTCGATTTGAGTGTTTTGTGAAGGTTCTATCACGACAGGTCATTCCTGCGCATACAACTTCCAGTTCTACGCATTCAGCACTTTTTGCACCGCATATACCTTTCTACGCATCCAATCTGTTATGTTGCTCATCTAACGCGTCTTGTTGCGCTTTTGATATTTTTGCACATATAAAGCATAGCCCTACGCATTTGATATCTTTTGTTGCACTTTTGTAAATCTGCGCATATGAATCGCAGTGTTGCACATATGACCTGCAGATTTGTGCATATGATTTGTTAGAGAAATTTGTAATTTTTTTATCAGATCTTTCGTACTAACTCTCATTTGCAAGTGTTAGGAGCTGGACTTAGTCATTTTAGCTGCATTATTAAGCCACTTAGAACTAATTAGGAGAGAGTAACTTAATATGTTCATGAAAATTATCACATAGACATAACTAGGAGGAAACTAAATCATTTTGTTGCATCACAACTTGCATCTAGTCCCAACCTAGGGGTTAAAACTGAACAATTTCTTTATGTTTTTACTATCTTGCACTACAATCCATCACATAGCTTAATAGGGGAAAGTAACACTTGTTTATTTCTTCAATCAAAAATCTACACCTTAGAAGGTTAAAATAAACAATCTTTTCCAAGTTATTGCTATCTTGTTATAAATTTCCATGCTTGGTAGAGTTAACACATTTAGTTATTTTTATTTTAACTAGGAAGATAAAGAACCACTGTTCTCCATGCTTGGAAATGATAATAGGCCTATGCTCTCCCCTTTCTTTGGTGACCAAAATGCCAAACTTATCATTTTACATGTGTAACCTTTAGAGAGGCATGCCCTTAGAATTCCTTCCTTCCAAGTGGGACGACCTTAAGTGATAACGGGCTAAAGCCAAGCCACCTCCAAGTCACTATAAATAAATTGGGTTTGTGATAAAAATTGCAAACCATGGGTGCTGTTGTGTTACACTGACAAATGTTTCCCCCAAAACCCTGTAGAGCGTAACCTCTGCAGGCTAGGAAGCCTCCTTATCGGAGCAAACTGCCGCACGTGTAACCACTTGAACAGATGTCCATACTAAAAATCCATTGTTTTTAGAATGCCAAAAACCCCTATTTGATGACACAGGAGGAGGAACCTCTAGAGTCGTCCAACATCATACACTCATTTAGTGTGGAGACATAAAAGTTCAACTCTTCAGAGGAACTGTAACTTGGTATGCGTGAGAAGTGAGTACAATGGAGGGGAGCTGGTGCTACCAAGTTACTATCTGTCATGCCTTTATATAAGTGACTGGGGTAAAACCCAAGTTAGAACTCATCAAATACTGTCCTTGCCAACCTTAGGATTGTGCTTGCTTTTTGGTCAAAAATTTATAATAACAAACATGGAATCTTCTTGTCTGTTGTGTTTTCTTGCACCAAATTGATACAAATCATCAGCAAAATTCCAGACTTGCTTCAAGAGACATTGTGAAAACAAGCCAAGATCAAAAAAAAATTGAAACAAAAAGACAACACTACCTGTAGTTATGCGCATTTAAACCATTCTTCTCTGCATACGAAAAGTTTTGTTGCACATTTAATCCTGTTGCACAATTGACCCATTCTGTTGTGCATTTAAGACATTTTTCTGCGCATATAATACTTTTGTGCATTTGAGGCACAGAGCGGCGCATATGAACCACAGTATTGCACATTCAAAAATCAAATCACTTTGACCAAATCTGCACATTTGACCTACATAGCTGCGCATTTGACCATTTTTTTTGCGCATGCAAAACAAAGAGCTATTTCGTACACTTTTGAGACAAATCTGAAACTGTTTCTGCGTACCCTTTTTGCTCTAGTTTATACTTGGAAAATAAGTTCAACCTAGTCTAGTCTCCATTCATCAAAATGGTTGTGATCATCAACAAATCTAGACTAACTCCAAAACCATACATACTCCTAGGTGGCCTAAAATTTGGCAATAATGATGATGAGAACTTTGTATATCCTAGTAATGATGAAAACTTTGTAGAATCTTCAGGTCATTTTAATGATACTCTAGACAAGGGAAATCCCACCGCCTTATGTTTGGAATCATATACCATTCCATCTACTAGTCCTCCATCACCGTCCCCTAGAATGCATATCCCAAAGCATACTAGTCCTACACCAACACCGCCATCAAGTTCCCCAAGCTCTAATCCACCAACCAAAGAATCCTTGAATGATCTTCTCCAAAGACTTTTTCCAAAATATAACAGCAAAAGAAAAGCTATGGAGAAATCAAAATCCACACATCCAATGTCACCCCATCCAGCACAAGCAATCCTAACCTTATCATAAGATTATGCCTTCTACCATTATTCTCCATCCATTATATTGCCCATCCACCCATACACTCATGAAGGATGTGATCCAATGGCTATTAGCAAGGAACCAACCATCTCCATGTCATAAAACACATACCAAAGAGCCTTCAAACACGTCCATAGCTTCAACCCCATCATATAGCCCACAACCCCTTAAGCCTATTGAAAATTCTCCACCAATGAATCCAAGTCAAGATTCATCATCCCCTCATGTTGATAACCCTCAAGAGCATGTCAAGCCTATCCAAGATCCTATCACTTCTATTCAAGTAACCCAAGAGGTATGTCAAGAACCTAATCCTAAGCATGTGAAAACATCAAGTCCTAGTCCTAATCAAGATCAAATTACTTTCATTCCACCCATCCATAATGTTTATCTTTTCCATGATCAAGTTAATACCTATGAAGAAGATATCCATGAGCAACTTGATCCCATACCTATACATGAGAAAGAAATCCAAATCCAACCCATCCATAACCTATATCTTTTCTATGATCAAGATATTATCATTGATAAAGAACCTATACACGAGCAAATTGATCCCATCCATATCACACTTGATCCTATCTATGATCAAGATCCCATCTATGGTCAAGACCCAATCTATGATCAAGTGAACCATGATGATCCTCTTAGACAACTTTATGCATTCCATGGTCATGAGCTTATTACCCCATCTATTCATAACCCCATAACCGTCCATGCGCAAGAAACCTCCATTACTCCTATCCATCCTCCACATAGTCCTATCCATGATCCAACAACACACACTTTCCTTGATGAGACACTTGCTTCCCAAGTGCACATAGATGATCAAACTAATAACTTGGATCTTAGTGAGCATAATGGTAATCAAGATCCACATGATCCACCACCATTCATTATTGACCATGTTGCAAATCCATTATCCTATCCCCTTGGTCTCCCTACCTTCATCCATGAATGTTCTTCCTTAGGAGAGAAAAAACCATTATTTACCACTTCACCTTCCCCATCAAATAATGAGCTCGCATCTAGTGTCCAAATCACCCATAATCCCATTGTACACCGCATACTCCAAAATATGAACTATCAAGGTAAAGGCTTAGGCCTTCATGAACAAGGTATTTTGGAGCCTATCCATGTCAAAGTCCCACCACCCTCTTATGGCCTTGGTTATACTCCCCAAGAAAAGCAATCTCATGATGTTGGTACTTCCTCCATGCCTTCAAAATCCACTTATTCCCATCGCACATCCTATCATATCCCCAAAACATATGTTGCCATTCCACCTCCCTTATCATACAAATCCCAAAATCATGTGACCATACGCCTTCCACCGTCCAATCTACCTCCGCTACTTCCAACTCCTAACATCCCTCCATGCATTTTACCCTCACTTCTCCCAACACCAAATCCATCCATATCCACATTCCCTCACATTTCGAATAATGACTGACAAATGCACATATTGTCTAAACATGAAGTTTCCACTCGATCTACCAAACCTATGGGATTCAAAAATAAACATTGGGATGCCTCCTTTCATAAAGTCAAAAATCTTAAGGGTCTTAATACGTTAGGAAATCAATCCGAAGAATCAAAGAAAAACCCATCTCAAAAGCTGCATACACCCACACACCTCAAAGTAAAAATGAAAAAGGTGTGGGTCCCCAAGCAACAAGTAATTACCTTAGAAGATGCACAAAAGCTGCATATACCCAAGCCCATACCTTCACACGTAAAGTCTAAAAGCAAAATGGTTTGGGTACCTAAGCAAAGAGCCATCAAGTTAAATGAAGCATCCACCTATCAAGAATCCCAACCATCCACTTTCTCCTCTTCCATCCAAAAATCCCATTCCATCCAAAAGCTTCCATCCCACATGACAAGCAAAAATCAAAAAAATACTAAGTCTATGTGGGTACCTAAGTTACTACGTCACCCATCCCCTAAGCCAATAGTGTCATTGCTTCCTACACCACCTTCCGATCAAAAGCTTCAATGCTTATCATGGTATTCCATCCCACGACACTTCCACATACCTCCATCTCCCCTTCCTTCCACTATTATCCTACATATCTTCCCCATCCTATTCCTATGGTCCATGCTTTTACATAAGCCTTCCCTCCATCCTTGCATAAGTCTTACATAATCTACATCATAATCCACTATCGCACCTTCCATAATCCGCTATCTACCTTCTCCATCTCACTTTCATGCAATCCCCTACCAGCATCTATGAGAACACTTGGCATAGTCCATGTGACGGAATCCATCTAGCAGGACTATCACCTTTTGTGGAACCAGACAATTGAGTCCCTCTCATCTGTATTCCACCTATCCTATCCAAATGTTCAAAAAAAAAAAATCCTTCATCCAAATGGTGAAAACTTGGCAAACAAGCACCTTGGATAAGTACCATGATGAAAACCTGGCAAACAGGTGTCATGCATAGGTTGATCATCTATATACGTTACACTTAGGGGCATGTTGTCTCATATACCCATCCCATCATTTATTTATACCTACCCTTCCTCTCATATCTTCCTTATCCTTTGTATCTGCATACTTATCCCTTTGATCCACTTCGTCCTCCATTCATTCTGTTGATCTTGATAGAGATAGGGGAAAAATGTTGAAACAAAGCTTTGGACAACTCTTGATGTATCTAATACTTCCAAACATATCCTACCATCATATCATTGCAAGCATTGTCTTGTTGTACCCTGAGTCTAATATCTTGAATACTACATGTTATTCCTATGCGACGTAGTCCTTGGAGATCATATCCCGAATTCTCCCGCCCATCTCCCCTTCCTTCCACTATTATCCTACATATCTTCCCTCAACCTATATAAGCAAGGTCTTCACACCCATTTGGATCCATCTAAGCTTTAGAAATCTTACTCTACAGGAATCATACTAGCGTGCCTTTGACAAAGTTATCTCCATTTGCATTTATACAACCTCATTACCACATTATCATTCATTCAATCATGTCTCCATCAATCCATCTCCATTAGTATTGCATTGTAGTGTGATTTCCATTGCATTGTCCACCTATAGCTGTTCTACTCTTGATATCTTCAACAGCAAGAAAGTACACACTTCTAAGAACTCCATTACCATCAAGATCAAGAGGAGATAGGCGAACAATGGAAGCATAGAGGTAAAATAGTCTTCAAAGGTATAATCTTTGTTTACTTGTATTTACATCAATTTCCATTAAGTTATTGGATACTTAGTTGCTTTAAACTATTATTCATATTTTCCACTAACACAAACAAATCAACTCAGGGAAGGAAAGGTATGCATTGTTCTTATCGTAATAGACATGGACAAGAAAATGAATTATGTTGGGATCTATACCCTTGTAAGTTCTATGGATTAAGGAATCATTCTGAAAAGATGTGTTGGAATAAAATGTGGAGAAGAAAACCTATGACAGGTTGTATAAAGAAGGATTATGGATGGATTGATGGATCAAAATGGAAATATGTTACTTGTATGTTCAAAAGGTTGTATAGACCGAAGTATTCATGTGTTGGAGGAAAAGAAGGATATGGATCAAGATGCAGAGAGAGAAGACCTTATGTAGAGCAAAACAAGGATAGTAACTCATACCACAGAGGGAGAAATGACATGAGTCATAATTCTTATCACAATAAAGGATACCAGAGGGATGAAAGATGATTTGATAGGAGAGGAACCTATTTTCAAGTTTGGAAGTGAAAAGCATCGAGTGTTGAATGTCACCAAGAACCTATTACCCAAGAGACTAATGAAGGAGAAGTAGTAAATAATGCACAGGTCATGTATGCGGAGGAAGAAGAACCTACTGAATCATCAAGTTGAATAGAGAAACTGGAAGAGGGTGAGACATTGATCTTAAGGATAATTTTGTTGTAGACTAATCTTCTGTGGACAAGAGAAATTTTGTGTGAACAAGTGTGAAGCATAACATAAAAGGGAAGTTCATATTGTAGAGAAAGAGGGAATGACAAGAAATTCTACCAGAAGAGAAATCTTGTGTACCGAAGTAAAAGTAAATATGGATGATGGAATAGAGAAAAGTTTAAGGAAAGTGTATGCGGAGAAGAAACTATAAGATTTTGATGTGTGGAGAAGAAATTGTATCTAGAAATAGAGATTAGGAAGTGTTGCAGAGGAAATTCAAGAGTGTATTGATTGTATCAAGGAAGCCAATGATTGTTCTGGAGGATGCATGAGTGAATTGATTGAAGTTGATATCGATCTTGAGGTAGCCTACACGCATTTGACAACAGAGTGCCGAACTGAGAAGAAGTTGTAACATTGTAGCCAGACCACTGACCCTAGATCACTAGAAGAATGAATAATCAGAGGCAACTTGCGGAGAAGACTTGCTTAGATCATCGATCATTGAGGCAGTACAAAGGCTTGCAAGCAGAGCACCTAATTTAGATCACTAGAAGTGAAGAAACTTGAGGTAGTTTGCATGGAGGACCTGTACAGACCACCAACCATGAGGTAGTATAGTGATTTGTGAATAGATTGCCGAACTCGAGGTAGTTTGTAGGGAGGACTTGAACAGAATGCCAACCTTGAGGAAGTTGCAAGTACCTGTGAACCGACTGCTGAATATATCATTGTTTCTGATAGAATACAGACCAAAGCAAAGAGGCTCACTTTCAATTAACCCTAAGAGTCTAATGTAGGAGCATCTGGAAGTCATTCAAGTAACTTGAGACAGTTAATATTGAGTTACAAAGTGCCATGAAGAGACATTGCAGATTACTGCATTTCACCGCATTTGCATATTAGAGCTTGCGGAGCTGGATTTAGTTTCTATGATAGGACATCTACATCGCATCTACATCGTATCCAAAATTAAGGTCATTTGGACTCATTTCCTAAGAGATATCGCTAGTATCAGAAGATTACCTATTTTCACATAGCAAAGCAGTCAGTGTTTAGTTGATGCCAAATGGGTTTGCAGAGAAATTTTGTAACTTGTGGAGCCTAATAGAACATCATTAAATGTAGTTTTGGGACCATTATGGACCTTTGTTGAGAACCACACCGAGATTCATCCATTTACGGAGCAGTGCTGAGTGTTTAGGTCTGACCTATTTGTTTCCTACACATTTCATGTGGCAGTTAACTTTTGGATGACAAGGTAATGTTATGAATGCTTGTGGAGGATATAAATGAATGATAAAGGTTTGTTTCAAGGCAGCAGCGAAGGATGAGGAAGTGTGTGAAGCCATGGTGTGAAGAGAAGAGTTGTTTTGATCCAATAAGATAGCACAACAGAAGAAGAAGACATAGTAGAGGATAGAAGAAGATATAGAGCAAATGATAGAGAAGAAGGAAGACTTGGAAGAAAGATGTTGTGTTGTATAAATCTTTTGTAACCCTGGGTTGTGGCCTAGCACATGAAAAGCCCTAGAGGCATATGTAATGTGATTTGGAATTCTGATATATGAGAAGTGATCTTTGAAGGCTGGGTTTTTCCCTTTAAGGGTTTTCCCAGGATAAATCTTGTGTCATGAGTTTATGAACATTTCTATCATTCTTTGGTTATCTGTATGTTGTTGTTACATCTTTGTTAAGATTATGTTGTTAGTTGTTTAAGGCTGCAAGGTTAAACAATCCGTCATTGGACCCTCCTACCTTGACTGCATCAGTTGAAGATCTTTTATTGGAGATAGATCAGTGGATCATAATAATTGTTGCACTCAATTTTCTACCATTAGAAATGGATCAAGATGAATGAGACAAGTTGGATAGAATAGATAGATTGTCTTTCTAATTCAATCTTGATGAATGTTTTAGTACAAAACATTGCTAAGAGTTTATGACAAAATTATTGTATTATATCAAACTAAGTGTCTCGTAAATAAGTTATTTTTGAAAAGAAATTTGTATTATTTAAAGATGCATGAAGGAGACTTTGTAACCCAACATTGAAATTATTTTCATCTAGTAGTGAGTCAATTGACTTCTGTAGATGTAAAAATAGAAGAAGAGGAAAAATGTATCACTTTGATTTGTTCATTAAAGGATACCATATTTCTATTTTGAAGGCTATCTATCTAAATGGGATAAATATCCTTTATTTGTTCACCAAAATTGGGGGTGTAGAAGTTGCTTTGCATCGTTTGGGTATCCTCAAATTTTGGGTAGAAAAACACATGAAAAGGGTAAATTGATTAAGGTAGAAGATGTACAGAATTTGACAAGAGAAAGACTGACATTATTATTATTATTTTATGTACCAAATTTGTTTGTACAATCATCATGGGATTAATTGCAAGTATGGATGTTGCCAGTTTAGACCCATAAGGTATTCTGGTAACAAATTCTTTATTTTGTACTTGTTTGTACATGAATATATTAGTACTTTCTTGTTTTTCATAGTCATGTTCCCCCAAATTCAAGAGGTTAGCAAAAACAAGTATTGAAAATTATGGACATTATTTTTATTATATGGAGAAAATTTGTTTGCACAATCAACATGAGACTAATTGTAGGCTTGGATGTTGCCAATTACAATCCTAGGGTTATTAATTTTATTAGTCATGCTAACCATGGTTTTTCCTTTGCAAGGATTGAATGAAAGCTTAGAGGATGCATAGAAAATCAAATTTCATAAAAGAAAGTACTTAGATTTAGAAAAGTATTACTATGAAACCCATCACAAAAAACCATTTCAAAGATAAAGCTCAAATAAAGTATGTATTCCAAAGATTTGTCTTAGAAAATAAAGATACAATTTTTTGTTCAACACACCATGTTAAAGGATTGGTTGGAGTTGGAGTTCCATATCACCTTGTGGGTTGGTAGTGGATGCTTAAAGAGTTTGAGAAAGGTCCACCATATTTTACCTCTCTCTCTCTCTCTCTCTCTCTCTCTCTCTCTCTCTCTCTCTCTCTCTCTCTCTCTCTCTCTCTCTCTCTCTCTCCTCTCTCTCTCTCTCTCTCTCTCTCTCTCTCTCTCTCTCTCTCTCTCAAAATATCTATTTATTTCTCTCTCCCTCTTTATCTCTCTATATCTCCATATCTTTTTCTCTCCAACTTTATCTTTCTATCTCTCTCTATCTTTGTCTCCATCTCTATCTATCCATTTCTCTTTATCTCTCATGGAAAAATCTTGAATGGAATATTATTTGATATTTGATCAAATTTAAGTCACTTCAACAAATTTCAACAGTTAACTCCACAAACCACAAATTTCAAAACTAGATATTATTGCTACTCTATAAGAATTATGTGTGCAGAAGTTATGGATATGAGAGCTACTATAATGTATAAAAAATATGCTAGGTCTTAGCCCTACAGGAGCACAATGTATGTTTGAGCTTGATACTAATATGATTTCGCGATGGTATAAATGAGATGTTATGTACTAAGATGAAATGTTCATAGTTTTTAGCATGCTTAATTCTAGTTTATTGTTGTCTCAACAAATTGTATTAGAAGAAGTATTATTTGTTTAGGATATACATGACCTACATAGATTACACATTATTGATATAAAAGTAAATCTTAACCAAGCAGTGGCCATGAAAGTAGATCCAACTAGTTCTTTTGAAGAGAAAGTGCATCTTTATTGCTTATGTCACATTCTATTTTTCTTTGTTTTATTATTTTTAAAATTCATGCATCATATACTACATGTAAAAGAACAAAAGAGTTACATATGGGTGCCACATTTAAGAGGCCCTATCTACAAAATGGAAAGACAAGCCACCACATTTGCTCTTGAAATTCAATATATGCAATAGGTTAACCAAAGAGGTCTTAAAGGTCAATTATCATATCCATGTAGCTCCCCATGAACAACCTCTCTCTCTCTCTCTCTCTCTCCTCTCTCTCTCTCTCTCTCTCTCTCTCTCTCTCTCTCTCTCTCTCTCTCTCTCTCTCTCTCTCTCTCTCTCTCTCTCTCTCTCTCTCTCTCTCTCTCTCTCTCTCTCTCTCTCTCTCTCTCTCTCTCTCTCTCTCTCTCTCTCTCTCTCTCTCTCTCTCTCTCTCCTCTCTCTCTCTCCTCTCTCTCTCTCTCTCTCTCTCTCTCTCTCTCTCTCTCTCTCTCTCTCTCTCTTTCCTTATGCCTTCCCCTCTCTCTATCAATCTTACTCCCTTGTTATGGAGTAAAAAGTGGCCACATGCCTTTTTACCTCCTAGTTTAGCTCCTAGGTCCTATTTGCTTCTTTATAAATTCTAATTGATCATCCCGAAGAAAATTCCCTGACACCCATGACATTTTGGACTCTTGGGACCTCCTTTAGCTTAACCCTGACCTAATTTGGGCCCCTAGACTTGGGAGCCGACCGCCCAAGTCTCTCCTAATTGGTTGGTGCTAACTAATGGCATGTCAACTTGGGCCCTTCCAAAATGTTCCTCCTTGTCAGCTTTTGTGATTTAAATTTGTAAATGTTAGTGGGAAAACATATATAAGTGAGTTTATGACTTCATTTTACACCTAGATGGATAACACGAAACTTATGATGTTGGAGCAAAGAGCATTCAAGGCATTCATTGTGTTATTCTTGCATATTTGTGTTTGTATTTGTGTGATTCATCTCCTTATGAGTTGAAGAGATTTCATCCTCCTAAGGACTTCACCTCCGAGGTGACATCATTGCTATTTGAATCATTTCATCATTTGGATTATCTTTAGCCTCTGTTCTGCAAGGGCACACTCTCTCATTAACAATGGTGTTGGGAAAGCTTGAATACTAACCCAGGATTTGACTGAGCCAAATTCTTAAACACCACAACCCACAAACCCCTCTCTTGTCGTCTTGTGTGCAGGTTATAGGTATAGGTTTCAAGAAAAGTGGAGCTACAGGAAGATAGTGCAAGAATTAGAGTTTCTGGATCTAGAAACAGTTCTAGATTATCTCTCCAAAGAGACTTGGGTGGTTGGCACCCTAGTCCACAGGGCTTCAAGCTTCTGGATTTGGCTTCTAAGCATCGTTTGCAACATCTTCTCAGTTTTGACCTCTGACAGAATCTCACTTCTAGACTTGGGTAGTTACCGAATTTGTCCTCTGATGCCTTTGCTCTCAGGAGACAGGATTTGACATCTTACTGATCATATTTGTACTTTTGGTTTCTAGATTTCTATTGTCGATCTTCTGTTTCAAGATAATTATCTCTTATCTAGGGTTTCATGCATACTTAGCCTAGGGTTGGATAAAAAAATTGGTTGAATCTTATCTTTCCTTGACAAATGAGAGCACAAAATATGTAGCTAAGTCCTCTTCCATCTTGTAGTGACTTAAGCTCGGTTTTGTCCTTGAGTGTTATAGTGAAAGGAGGGTTTGATCTAGTGTACTCACATATCCCATCATCTCTCTTTTAACATATACCATTTTGGCGAACCCATAGAAGTGAACATAGGCATCTTGTTGAGTGTTGAAATCAGTCTCTACATTCATTCATATCATATTTATCATTCTACATTGAAAAATATTGCATACATTTGAAAAAATAAGCATTCTAGGTTTGCATAAAGGCATAGTTTTGCATTATTTCCTTGCATATCATTGGAAAAATTTAATTTTATGATTTTACATCAGATCTAAGATAAAATACACAAATCAACAATTTCATGATCTCATACCTTGCATTTGCATATCTCATTTGTTAGGGTTTTGTCAAAATTTTGCATTTTTTATATAACCTAGTTTTCACAAGAAGCTAGGGTTAGTGGTCAAAATCTTATTTCAGATTTTTCTACTCCTTTAAACAATCATTCAAATCTCATTTTGAGTTTTATTGTTTCTTCATTGTGCATTCTTGCATTCAAATTTCAATTTTTGCAAATACACAGTGTGTATTTCAACATTTAGGGTTTTTACACTCTCTTCACAATTATTTATGCAAACTTTAAAATTATTCATCTTGCCTTGTTGTGTAGCACTATTTCCATCTTACTTACTTTGATTGTTGTGAAACCTATGTGTTTCTCTCTTTAAAAACCCGAATTCCTCAAACTAGTGTACACCGACAAGTTATACTTTCATCATGGATGCTTCTTGTTATTCATCTTTGGAAGCTTTGTTTGCATACATCATAGATGTTGAAAATTTCTATAAATTCACTAATAAGTATCCTCAAGTCCTACAAAAAATAGAATACATCTATGATATTGACATTTCTATGAGTTCCACATATGAAATCATTTGTTACATATCTGATTTTGAAAGCTTCACCACTCTCATGAGTATTTACCCTTCGATCTTGGAAAATCCCACTAATTTCATCTCCATGAATGATCATGAGGAAGATAATGATGAAGACATTCCCCCTTCTATTACTACATTTCATGATGACATGATGGACATCATCTCTAAGATATATGAGGCTGACATAGCCTTGTGTGCCTCATCCAATGATTTGGAGTCTTCTCCTAACATAAACTCACCTTGTGAGGATATTTTGGCGTAATAAGAAGAAATCATTGAGACATTCCTTAGCACCACTTTGTCATCTCTTCATACCAATGCTCTCCCTAGCCAAGATGAAGCATTGGATGATGACGACTCTCTTTGTGAACAACTCCTTCAACCTATGGATAATGGCAGTTCTTCTACTGATCTTAAAGATCTTCTTAATAACATCTTAAATGGACAAATAGATCACTTACCATTGCTAGAACATTTAAATAACTTGGATGCTGCGAAGAACATGATTAGTTCTCCTAATATAAATTCTTTGAGAAAGGATGGTGAACATACTCAAGATGAACATAATGTTCATAAGGTTGAAGGTGATCCAACACCACCTCAACTGGTTGAAATGGGTATTTTTCTAGCTCCTTCATCACCTCGCTTGATTGAAATGTGAATCTATGAGGTCCTTCCCCCCACCATCCTTGCATATAGCAAGAGGCAACTTTAAAGAGAGAATATTTCCATTTCCAACTCTTATGGTTTCCTCTTCACAAATTCAAGAAAATGTGGACAACATGATTCAGAGGGAAGAAAGAACAAAGGATAAAGCCTTAATAATAAATATAAAGATCAGGATCAAGGATAACAGGTAAGTATCTCTAACCCTTTTTAGCCACCTTTGTTGTAGCATCTCTTTGAGTTTCTCCCTTATGTGGACTCCTCTTATGTCATGTTGTGTTCCCCTGTGTTGTGTTATATGTTGTTTAGGCCTCTTTGGATGACCCTTGATACTCTTTTAAGGTCAAGGACACAAGGAGACCACCCCTATTATGACCATTCTTCTATTTGTCTCTACATTCTTCTATTTTCCTCTCCTCTATTTTATTGTTGTGTGTTGTGCCTTGTGAGCATAAAATTGTGGAGGATGTCTTAGGGGCATCTTCCTATGTTGTAAACCCAAGTCACTCTTGTCTCCTCTCTCACTTTTATTGTTTACATTCTTCAATGACTCTACTAGCCGACGGATGATGAAAACAAACAAATACTAATAAGGATCGTGCATCCCTTCAACAAGTAAAGCAAAAATGGACCCAGTCCATTTATGAAGATGGGGTTGATATATATATCTGATGCTTGACTAGTAGAATCACTCTGTGTTGTGATTTGTGTTGTGATATTCATTGTAACAAACTTTTACAATACTCAAAATCTGTTTCTATGCACTTTGGATTGTTTTGTATCTCACCTTGTAGTTACACTCAGTTCTAAGATACCTGCAGTATAGCCCAACGGCTATACTCAGTTCCGAACTTGCCAGTGTAGCCTTGGTCTTTGATCTGATCTAATATATTATTTATGCATAGCTTCTATGAATTGATTTGGTTATTAGCTTAGAGTAAGATTTTCTAACCAAAGTTTATATCTTCTTCATTATCTTATCACCAAATCTTGATGTGTTTGTGGGAACATTCAACGATCGCGACACATGTCACCTTTGGGGGCATGGGCTTTGTAAAAGCTCTTGTTCCCTTGCGTGTTTTCACTCTACCTTAATGTGCTTGATATCGACAAGCGGGATCAACCACCTTAAGGTGGGGGCATATATAATGGTATCTACTTGATTATTTTTTGACACTGACAAAGCATGTTTGAAAGCCCTCATCATGAGGTGAGATGGTGTATCTCTTGAGCTAGTGCACATCCTTTTAAGCAAGAAAGCCACCATCGTGAGGCAGGATGGCATATATCTTGAGCTAGTGTGTATCCTCTTATATAAAGCCTGCATCATGAGGCGGGATGGTGTATCTCTTGAGATAGTGCACATCCTTTTATACAAAGTCCTCATCACAAGGCAGGGTTGGATCTTGAGTCATTCACCCTTAAGCATGTCTTTGGTAGTTGTGGTAGCGCAGCTCAACTGTCAGGTGTGTTTGGCGTGTCATAGATAGTGGATTAGTGATGAACTCCTCCCTATCACTCATGTTTGTCGTGTATAAGACATATAGTATGTCGATGGCATACTATGCAGTGGTCGTGTATTTAGTGTGTCTTCCATGTGTTTTATGCATCTTCTTTGCGTGTCTTGCGTGTTTGTGGTGTGGTCTAAAGTTGTACGGTGATGAGTCCCTCCCCTCGCTATATGTGTTTTGTGTGTCTTCACATGTGTGTTTTGTTTACTTTAGTTAGCATTATATATATGTGGATATGTAATTGCTTCTTCATGTCTTCTTTGTGTATTGCGTGACTGCGCTCATGCCTTCTCTATGTATTGTGGGTTTCACTATCTTCTATGTGTATTGTGTGTTTCATTGTCTTCTCTGTGTATTGCGTGCTTCCTTACTCTATTCATTGTGTCTTATGTGACTATTAAATGTTTTCTTATGTTTTCTTAAGCCTAGGGTCTAGCGATAGTCTTCAAACTTAGGGTGTGTTTAACGTGTCTGATGTGCTTTGACTATACTTTAATGCATGTATGGATCGTAAGATCATACACACATTAAAGTGGGGGCTAAATGTTATGGAGTAAAAAGTGGCCACATGCCTTTTCACCTCCTACTTTACCTCCTAGGTCCTATTTGCTTCTTTATAAATTCTGATTGATCATCCCATAGAAAATTCTCTGACACCCATGACATTTTGGACCCTTGGGACCTCCTTTAGCTTAACCCTAACCTAATTTGGGCCCCTAGACTTGGGCTTCAACTGCCCAAGTCTCCCCTAATTAGTCAAGGCTAACTAATGGCATTTCAGCTTGGCCCTTCCAAAATGTTCCTCCTTGTCGGCTTTTGTGATTTAAATTCGTAAATGTTAGTGGGAAACCATATATAAGTGATTTTATGACTTCATTTTACACCTAGATGGATAACGTGAACTTATCATATTAGATCAAAGAGCATTCAAGGCATTCATTGTGTTATTGTTGCAGGTTTGTGTTTGTATTTGTGTTTGTTGTAGATATCGCTTCATCATCCATCTCTTTATGAGTTGAAGAGATTCATCCTCTTAATGAATTCACTTGTGGGGTGACATCATTGCTATTTGAATCATTTCATCATTTGGATTATCTTTAGCCTCTGTCCTACAAGGGCACGCTCTCTTATTAACAATGGTGTTGGGAAAGCTTGAATGCTAACCCGCGATTTGACTGAGGCAAATCCCTAAATACCACAACCCCTAAACCCCTCTCTTATTTCCTTGTGTGTAGGTTATAGGTACAAGTTTCAGGAAAAGTGGAGCTACAGGAAGACAATGCAGGAATTAGAGTTTTGAAATCTGGAAATAGTTTTGGATTATCTCTCTGAAGAGACTTGGGTGGTTGGTGCCCTAGTCCACAGGGCTCCAAGCTTGTGGGTCTAGTTTCTGAGCATCATTTGCAGCATCTTCTCAGTTTTGACCTCCAACAGAATCTCACTTCTAGACTTGTGCAGTTGCCAAATTTGTCCTCCAAGACCTAGGTGAAAGCAAGAAGTTGAGTATACATTTCATAGAAGTTTTTTGTGGGTGAAAATGCTGCTTAGAATGGGCGCCCGAGCTGAAATGGGTGCCCGTTACGAAATAGGTACCCGTTTATGATTGGGCACCCAAAGCAAAAACGGGCACCCATTATGAAATGGGTACCCAATTTTGAAAAGTATAATTATTTTTTAAAAACAGGCCTGTAGCTTCATTTTAACAGCTATAGGCCGCGAGACACAAGGGACAACGACGCTAGAAAATGGGTACCCACATTTTCTGACCCAATTTTCAACCTCCACAGCATCCCTGCCTCCTCAAATCAATTCACCAGTACCCCAAGTTGGTTGCCAGTCCATTTCTGTCAATTTTCATTATTTTTTGCTTTGTATTTTGTTATTTTTTTTGTTGTTTTTGCAATGTTAAGCTATAAATATTCAACCTAAATCAAAAACAAGTAAACCCTAATGCATAAACTATAAACCTTTAATTCAGAAATGGTAAACCCTATTTCATAAAGACTAAACTATAAAACCCTAATTCATAAACTAGGGTTTCAAAAATAGTAAAACATAAACCCTAATTCATAAACTAGGGTTTCAAAAATAGTAAAACGTAAAACCCTAATTCATATTTACACTAAATTGTAATTCATAAACTAGGATTTCATAAACAGTAAAACGTAAAACTGTAATTCATAAACACTAAACCCTAATTCATAAACTAGGGTTTCATAAACTAAACTGGCCTATTCTTGAAAACCTAAATGACTTATTAAACCTAAACCTAAAACCTAGAAACTTCACTTTATTACGCTTAAATCTTTAATTTAAACATATGGACATATATATTATGTTTAAATCTTTAATTTAAACGTTCAATATTCATATACCTGGTTCGATAGAACTTAGATAGGGTTTTCAATAATGGAAGGTTTCTAAGGAGGTGGCTTGGTTGTCCCTCTCATCTTCTTCCTCCACATCTCCTTATGCTCCTATAGTTTTCCTCTTATATGTTTTCTTGGCCTTTTGATTAGTAATAAATTTCTTCCCTTTAGAGGCCTCCTCAAAATTTATCAAGACTATTCTCCTCAAGTCAATTATCTAGTCTTTAAATATGAAGAATACTTCATGTCTTTTTGATGTTGTGGAATGAAAGGAACTCTAAATTTAATCATCTATTAAGACTTTGTTGGTGGGTTGATACCATGTATGATTGCTTATTTAGTCATTAAATATTTAGTAGTTATATAGTACAGTTCACTAACAAGCTTAAAGTTATAACTACTCTACTAAACTTTTAAAAATATTGGGCATTAAATGCACATATATTATCTCACCTATTAGGTCTTTTCCCCTATATCTAGACCTTGAACTAGTTATACGTTCTTATAGGCTTATTCTTTAGTCTTCATGGCTTTTAATGTTCCTAATGCTCATCTCATAGTCCTAAATTAACCATTTGTAAAACTCTTTTCATGAAGCTAAAAACCTACACATTAGACAGGATAGGACCCTAATACCTTTTTTGTAGACCTAACCTAAATGACTTATTAGACCTTTAAACCTAAAACCTAGAAGTCATTTTATTATGTTTAAATCTTTAATTTAAACATATATCCATATATCTATGAAAACTTGATGCTTAACAAAGGGGTAAAGGAGACAACAACAATCCAGAAAAAAATATATTAAAATAATGTTGAGTGTACATAGAATGGGTTCAAAGATTGAATAGGTCGACATGAACTTAGTGACATGTTTAGGAGTAGTTGTAGCCAATAGGTCGACATGAACTTAGTAACATGTTTAGGAGTAGTTGTATCCAATAGGTCATGAACTTAGTGACATGTTTAGGATTTTGAATGTAATAAATGAGCGTATAAATTTTGACTAGATACTAGGACATAAATTTTTATTCATGTCATGATTCATAAATGTATAAATTTTGATTTTAAACATTTTATAATGTAAGTTTAAATTTTGAATGCATGTATATGTTAAATTAAATGTTTTAATGTATATTGTTTAAACCACACAAATTTTTATATTTCCAAGTTTTCAATTTATATGTATATGTATATATTTAAACATATGTTGTGCATGCAATTTAATCTATATTTTTTGTAATTGCAGCTCAACTTGTAGACCTTATTTCTACACATGGCCGATCTAGCCTATGACCCCCCCACATGACCCCACATGGGACCCCCCACCCCAACACACCTCCCCCACCACCACCACCACATGATGAGGCTCATTTGCGAGCCACAATTGATGAAAACATACATGTTTTGCAAGAAAAAATCAATTTATTGCAAAGCCAAATCCAAACCCCTCCACACATTTCACAGTTTGCATCTATGATGCAAACTATTGTTGATTCAATGAGAGCTATCCACACTGATCTAGACACATTCCGCTCATGGAGGGAAGAGAGGAGGCAGTTTTATTCAGATGGTCTCTCATTTAAAGAGATCAATGATTTACATATTACCAAAACTACAATTTCCCCATTTTTCATTGATCCCTCCACAGGTCAACAAATACCACCAACTAAAAAGAGAATTTCAATCAAATGGTGCACACATTAGCAGATAGCTGATAATTTTTGGGATCGATGGTGGATGATCTTTGACCATCCACCTCATGCTAATTTTGAGGTTCCCTTTTATTTTCTGAAGAAATTATGGGCAGAGTTTGTGATGGGCCAAAAGCCCAATTATTTTGATATGAGATCATTTCAAGGCATGGGTGGTGGAATGCCACAGCATAGACTAGGAGCACGTGTCGATCCAAATCGACATTTGCTTCCTGCACCTATTGTCCCTTCTCCACCCTCTATTCCCATGCCCTTTCACCAGTCGATGGTCGTCTCAGCACTCAGAGTGTTATCATCGCTCTCAGGAAACTTAACTGACCAAGCTACTTGCTTGGCAAATGAAGCCAATCCTGGAGAGCCTACATAGCCTGGAGGAGCATCTGATGCTAGTCCTAGTGTATTACCTAGATTGACACCATTGCGGTCCACACCGCATTTTTGTCAAAATTGTCATCAACCATGTTTTGGTCCTACATCTACTTTGGAGGACTCCTTTTTGGCTACATTATTCGCTCCTATGGACTCGGTATGTATGCCACATTTAATAAAATTAAAATTAATACAAATTAATATAGATTTAGACAATTATTAACTATCAATCTTTTTTAAAACAATTAAATATATATTAATAAATATATATGTTCATGTTGATTGGTACAGATGACGCCATTAGTTCCTGCCACTTCATCACGACTGGACCATTTAGTGTCAATGACAGTAGAGTTGGGTAGACCTTATACGGACGAGGTATAAAATTAGGACCTCTAAAGATTATTTAATTGGATATATCTAATTTAATAATACATAATTTAATGCAGAAATGTGACATTTTAATTTAAAGCAGATGAGAGGTCCTGACACTCTTGTGTCAAACCAACCTAGTCATCCAGGACCAATGGCAACATCATCTATAGAGGAGCCTACTTCATATGCCATGGTTTGTATCTTAAAATTGTACATTTTTAGTTTAAATTTGAATTTCCAGTGTAATTTCATGATTTTAAATTCATGTCTTTAAAGTTGAATTTATATATACATGTACACATATATATGCAGGATGAGATTAGTTTAGGTGCAGGCTCAATTAATCGTATCATTGATGAGCCTGCACAGGTGCACGAGTCATCTCAAATATTTTAGGTCCTATAGTTAAATCCTATGTGATTTCAAGTCTTTTGTATCATTCAACCTTGCATTTTGTATCTATACTCTAGAGCCTAACTAGTTCATTCAAGTGTTTTATTAAAATACAAGAATTGACGACACAGACATTCAATCTGTCATCTGAATCGGCACCATCTGTTGCACAGAAGCATGGCAGGAGAGATGATCAGCTTGTTGTGGAATGCGTAGACATTTTGAAGTTTAGATTTAAAAATTTAATTTGATGGTTTGGTTTTACATATTTGATTTAAATTTAATTAGGATGCAATTTTGACATTAAAATTTATTTGAAGCTTCTTTTTCTTGTACACAGCATGAGTTGCCCTCTCAGCCACATGGACCAAAAGGCGGCTTGAAATAGATGATGATCAAACTTAGTGTGCACACATGTTTTAGATTGATGGATGGATGATGGATGGCGATGATGACATGATGTATTAGATTGTTTATGACTATTTCAGTATTGACTAGACATGTATATGTTTTGTGACTATTTCACTATTTTTACATGGACTATTATTATGTCAGTATTTATATCTCATAGACTATTTCATCTAGACTAGAATTTTCTATTTATTGAATTTCCACTATATACATCTATATTCAAATTAAATCACGTGTTTAATTACATAAAATTGTAAATACTTATTCTAATTAGATAAGAGAAAATTTTCAATTGATTTAATTTATTAAACATTTATTAGATACAGACTCTAGGTTGGATAGTTTATAGACTAAATGTACCTTCCCTAAATAAATTTAAAAAATAAAATGAAAATTAACAAGTTGTTGAACTAGAATGAATATGTTTGGATTTACATGAGTCAAATGTTGGGACACTTGTGTTAAATTTTAATTGAGTTAACTATTTAGGAAAATTTATTGATTAGATTTTTCAATCTACTAACCATGTTTAATCAATTTATTTTTAATTCTAGATTAAGCATTTCATAGATCAATACCTTCCCTATAAATTTATGAAAAGAATTTAAAGAAAATTAGAGAAATCCCTGTATCGTTTAAATTTACAATTTAAGAAATTTTGAAAATTAAAGAAACTAAAGTCTACCCTAAATTATATCAAAAGAAAAATAGAGCAATTTACATGTAACATAATAATAACTTAATCAATTCAAGCACTTAATAAATTAATCAATTTCATCAAGAGCATTAAATAACATCATTCCCGAAGTAGACAAACTACTGGATTAGCTTTCAAATCATGTCTTTGTATGGTTGTAATCATTCCAACTTCATCTCATAGTTCTCAAAAACCTAATTTATCAATAGCTAAGAATCTTCAAAGGCAAATGTTTCAAGTTCTCAATTTCAAAAGCTAGCATGACTTCCAAGGAAAGAGCTTTTTAGTCAACAACATTTATGGAAGTCTAATTAGAAGGGGAATGGGATAACTCTCCCATTTTCTCAAGTTAGAATTACCCCAACTCTAGCTCTTGTCCTACATCTAGCTCCATCAAAGTGGAAATAAAATTCCTAATTTTACCAATGGTGGTTACCTTTAGGTTGTCGGGGCCACATAAGGTCTCTCTACATGCAGTGATATTGGTGTGGCAATATCCCACTCTCTAAGAGGGATAAGGGAATGATGTTGACCATGGCCCTATCATCCATGAGGATCCTCTTAAAGTAATTATCATAGATCCATACTTGTAAATATAGGTTGAGAGGTCTCCTCTTCTAGCTAGCTCAACCTTTGTAGGGATTTTCTTGAGGTTTCAAAAGAAACCTAGATCGTGTAACTCAGTGTTGGGTGGGCTCAAATTAGGTCAACTTGGTTGATAGGATCTTTTGGGGGTGGTGTTATATGGTTTACATATTTCAATTCGATGGCCTCTAGAAGGGATACATGGTGTGATGAGGATTTTCTCTCAATGAACAAGATTTTTGTGAACATCTTTTTGAGATCACCCACCAAGTTGCAAGGACCAATAGAATTAGGAGTGGGGTCAACCATGGAGACTGCATGCATGTGATACTCCACTTTTGGAGATGCCCAAGGTTCTTGGTTTTCATCATTTTAAACTAATTCAACTAATCCCAACATTTTGGTCTCTCCCTTTATCCCCATTTGAGGGGTGTTAGATCCTTCTATGTGAGAGGCGACTATTGATCTAGATGTGGAGGGATTAGGATGATTGGGATGATTCAAAGTGTTCTTGTGCTTACGTGGTGGAAATCAATTTTGGTAGATCCACAAATTGGAGTTTTGAGTGGCGATGGGCTATAGGAAATTATGGTTTGGGGTGTCCTAGAGATGATTATATGTCCATGAATAAGTGTTTTTTTTTTATGATTATACGTCCATCAATTCTCAAAATGCACTCAAAAGATTCCTTGTAGGATTTATATGGGAGATTTTGAACCTCCTCTCGTGTGTCCCTATTTAGGGCATGCAAGAAAAGATCACAAAGATCCATGTGGTCCATGTGTGGCACACTAGTTGAAGAGTAAAGCATCAGTCTCCACCTAGTTATGAAATGGGCCACTAACTCATTTGGGTCCTATTTAACACTAGGGAATTCTCTAATCATACTTTTAACCAGCTTATTCATGTCAAAGAAAGTAACAAACTCAAAAATTAGCATTTTGTATGTAATTTCATCAATCTACACTAAATAATAACTTAATCAATTTGCATTAGTTAGTTTTTCATAACTTCTATGTACAATAAAAAGAGCTCCCCTTAGCTTCAAGAAATATAAATATTCTATACTAACAAGGCCAACCACGTGAAGGTGGAACCTCATGTGGCCTCACCTAAGACCTAAGACACATGTATTCGAATTCTATGTAGGACACCTAAGACACATATTGTATAGACACCTAGATTATAACTTTCTACCTAAGACATGGGCTCTAGACACCTATTACATGGTAGACCTAGTTGACATATCTAGTATCTACCTAATCCACCTAGATTAAATTAAAACCTTATTCTAGTCTCTAGACAAGTAGTTGATATATATAGTATCTACCTAAGACGTGCCTAGATTCCATATTATATCTCTAGACAGGTAGTTGATATATAGTATCTACCTAAGACACCTAGATTAGATTAAATGCCTTTTTTCTAGTCTTTATCTACTTAGTTGACATATAGAATACCTAAGACACAGGTAGAGACATAGGAATTATATAGTTAGAACCCAAGACACCTAGAGACGCCTAGATTTTATACAATGTTATTCTCTAAGTCTAGATCATCTAAGATTTTATACTTGACACCTAGAAGTTGAAGACTCTAGATATGAAACATGTCTAGAGATCATACCTATGCAACAAGAAACAATAGATTTGAATCTTTTCAACACTACATGTGAAAAATTGCAAAAACAAATATAGAGGTCAAGCCACGATGAAACATATATAAAAATTTAGAAGGTCTCTAGAGCTCATTTTATTTAAAGATAGAATTTGTTAAGAAGTTCCATTGAAATTATAATGAAAGGAAAGAACTATTGAAGCATAAATTAAAATAATTAATAGTATAGGTCTAGTGAATACCTGAAATAAAGTGTTATTGAAAATTAACACAGGTTCTATGTTTCCAGCCTCTATTATGACTACAAAAAACATCTCCTGCACCATGTAATGTAATGTAAAAAAGTTAGAATGTGTAATGATCTTTAAGAGAATTAGGAATATTAATATGAAGGCTTAAGAGGAGTTAAGAGGATGGATTAAGGGGAGACGCAATCAATTAGGGAAATAACAATTTACCTAACTTATAGAACATAGCTAGGGGATGACTTAAGGGGAGTTAAGAGGATGGATTAAAATGGGAGTTAAGAGGATGGATTAAGGGGAGATGGAATCAACTGTAGTATTTAAATGGTAAGGGTAAATGCACTAACTTATATCATTTAGCTAGGGGACGGCTTAAGGGGAGTTAAGAGGATGTCTTAAGGGGAAATGGTCCAATCAACTATAGTATTTTTGGTAAGGATACATGCACTAACTTATATCATTTAGCTAGGGGATGGCTTAAGGGGAGTTAAGAGAATGTCTTAAGGGGAGATGGTCCAATCAACTATAGTATTTTTGGTAAGGGTGTCTGCACTAACTTATATCATTTAGCTATGGGATGGCTTAAGGGGACTTAAGAGAATGTCTTAAGGGCAGATGGAATCAACTCTAGTATTTTGGTAAGGGTGTGCTAAGCTATATCAATTAACTATATTGAATTTGTTAAACTAAATCCTAAATTTGCCTAACTAATTGAACATAGCTAAGGGATGGCTTAAGGGGAGATGCAATCAATTAGGGGATATGACTTACCTAACTTATGGAACATAACTAAGGGATGTCTTAAGGGGACTTAAGAGGAAATCAATTAGTTAAGTTATCAATCATATTAAATCCTAAACTCACATCCTAGACAAAGATTAAAGGTTTAAAATTTTCTATATCTTGTTAATCATTTAAAACATTTACTCCATTGTACCATCTGCACCCTCTCTTTTTTGTATTGCATCTATGATTGCCTCATACTCTTCCATAGAAAGTGTCCATAATTCTTTTGTTACAAGTCTCCCTTTATATCTCACTAATTGTATATTTGTTGCCACAATCATATGCGAGTAGTGCAAAATTTTCTTATGTCTTTCATAATCTTCAAATGTAGGTATACCATTCCTCCTTATCAAATATTTACGTAGCCAAGTGCCAGTAACAACCATAAAACCTGTTGGATACTCAAAGTTATCATCATCTACTCTAGGTTGTAACAACTTTTGTTTTGCCTCAACACACCGAGCCAACCAATACTCTGTTTCCTCTTCATTACCCTCAGGTGCAACAACAACATACACATATCCTGCAAAAAAATTTCAAATTCAATAAATCACAAAAATATACATACATACATATGTACAATTAAATATATATTTCCAAAAAATGTATCAAAAAGAAATATTGAATGAATTTGTACCTTCTTGTACGAGGTCTGAAATACGGTCATAATCATCTGATTCTTGCAAATAATTATCCTCCTAAAATGTTATCTCATTTTGATCATGTGTTTGTAGAGGTGTTAAGGATTTTGTTGCCATTCTTCAACCCAATCTGTATTTTCACGTGCTTCCCACTCACCTACAATACAAAACTGACAAAAATATGCGAGCTCCCTAGTCCATAAAGTCCATGTGCTTGCATTTGAACTCTTAAATGAATGACATTTTGTTGATCCACTAATTGTATCACAATCAAATCGGGGAGGAATGTTTTCTTCTTCAACCAATCAAAAAAACTATTGAACTTTAGAGTTGTCACTGATCTTGTAGTTAGTTTTGCATTACACCAATCCACAATTGCACGTGCATCTTGAAACTTTGCTGCATCATGAAATTTTAGATGCTCCCTAGCGCCCTTTTCACACATGCTCCAGCTCTATCATGTTCTCCTTTACCATGTTCAGCTTCAAAGAAACTCCAAATATGTTGGATATTATTTTCTTTATGGACCCTACTTAACCACAAAAACATTCAAGAATTTTTGAATTGTACTGTATAATTGTCTGACCATATGAAATGTTGTGTCATCTGCATTTGTCTTTCTTTTAAGTTGTAAAATACGATGAAACAATATTGCACAAACTCTGATGAATGTAATCGGTTATCACTCACATAGAAATGGTACTCTCTCAAAATTTTCCTATCATCATCTGTACTGTCAACTGCATGTCTGTATACAATATGAACAAATATGGCCACCTGTAATGAGTTATAATATTGTGATTGAATCTCCTCTTGTGGAGCAAGTGTATAGTTTTTTGCAAAGTCAACCACTGAAAGTATAGTTCCAATAGGAAATATGTTCTTACATCTGCAGAATTGTTCATCAAGCCACCGAGCATATTGAGAATGTTTGACATATTTATACACAATCTTATTCTTGAACTCTGTGATGAATGCATGTACACTACTTTGTTCTGTGACTAACTCACAACGCTTTCCAGTTTTTCCATCCTTTAATGGATATTGAACATTGGTAAACCTCTTCACCTCCACTAATCGTTGTCCAAAATCATGTGAACTACTTTCATGCATGCATTCTCCTAACAACAAAAGGTTACCACATCTATTACATTGTCCAGAAACACATGGTTTTGAAAAATAGAATTGCCCGTCAGTTGTTTCAAAAAGTATACTTGTTATAAAATCCTTAACTATTGTAGGTGGCATATTAATACCACATTCCTGCATAATTTGGTTAGTATGCAAAGTACAACATATATATCGAAAAACATCATAAAAATAATGAAATTGCACGAGTTTTACAACAACAAGAGATTCATTGCTTATTAATCTTGACATACCAAGGTTTGCATTTCTCAAATGATCTTTGACTTATACTAAAATTTTCTATAACTGAATCATCTAGAAATTTTCTACATAATTCTATTTGATTCATGTCTAAAAGATGTTTTGGATGAGGATCACAATTTTTTGACCCCACCCTTAATTTCAAAACATCTCTAACATTTGATGAAACCCTTGTATTATCATGCCAATATTTTTCAATCAAAGACCTAATTTCATTGTTTAATTTCATGTCAGACCTTGGGAGTCTACCACTAAAAGTCCAACATTGGTTGATTGGATCCTCTTCAATACTTACTCTTCTCTTTGCTGCTCTTCTTAAAGTTATAGCATGCACATTTAAACATCCACTTGTTTTACGTATCATTCTTTTGCTCACAACTAATTTATTAACTAAAGCAGTTGTTATTGCTCTACGTATTGCATTCTTATCCTTAGATTGACTATTTTTTCCTATAGAACTAATAGCATTAGCAACACTAGACATAACGTATTCCATTGATTCATCCACCTTTTTGGGTTTTACAAAAATGCCTAATTTTTTTATTACTTTTCTCATTTTTGACATTCTCATCAATTGTAATACAAGTTGGCATTGAAATCCAAGAGTTTTTCTATAAAAAAATTGTTTGTACAATCTATTTGCATGTGTTCGAATTTGTCTCCAAGATATCTTACCACGAAGATCCTTCAAAATATTACTTTCAATTTTAAAAAAAAAATATTTTCATTTTCATGCATACAAGGGTTTTCATTTTCATTTTTTGTATTGTTTGTGGTAGAAGCATTTATCTCATCAATATTATATCCAGATTGCTTTAAATCTTTAATCTCATTATCATTCAATGGATTCGAAGACATACCTGGATTCGTTCTTATATTTGTATTTTTCATGTTCTTGACATCTTCCACATTTGCATACTCTTCATTCACTTCATTCAAATTGGTCTCCTCTTCAATGTTCTCCTCCTCAATGTTCTCCTCTTCAATAGTCATCGAACTGGATGCTACATCATTCTTCATTCATTTAATCCTCTCTCTCCTATCTCTTTGTCATTTTGCCTCTTTCTCTCGATATGCTTCAATTTCTTCAACTGTCATAACCTTCCTCTTCTTTTTTTGTTGATGTTTATTTGATCCCATAATTATCAAAATGTGTTGGATCTCTTCTTTAAAAATGTATGAAATACAAGTAGAAATAGATCCTTTGTTCAATATAATAGTTGCTTGATATTTGTTTGATCTCTCCAAGAAATTGAATCCTTCTAAAAAATGGATTTCCTACTTCATCACATCTGAAAATTCTCTTAATGATTGAATCCCTATAAAAATTGCATAAAATATGTCCTCTTAAGAGCTCAAATTAACACTTTGCATATAAAAAAGTCACAGAATTTGTCGTTGTCGGTGTATTGGTAAAAATGAATGTCTCTCCAAGAAGTTAAATGCCTATAAAAAAATAAATTTTCTACTTCATTCCATCTGAAAATTCTCCTTATGATTGAATCCCTGTAAAATTGCATAAGATATGCCCCATTGAGAGCTCGAATTGACACTTTGCACATAAAAAAATTTGCAGAATCTGTTGCTGTCGATCGTCTTGGTAAAAGGAAATGTTGCAGGGTTTCAATCATACTATGAATTTATGAAGAAAAAAAAATGGCTAAAATAGAAACGGATGCCCATTTTAAAATGGGTACCCATTCTAAAAAACAAGAAACGGGTACCCATTTTAAAAAGGGTACCCATTTTTTGAAAAGGAAAATTAAATGGGTACACGTTTGTAACGGGCACCCATTATGAGTGGGTACCCATTTACAAACGAGTACCCGTTTCTTATTTTTCCAAATGTGACACCTACCAATTTGCCTTGGTTTTAGGATTGGTAAAGGCTTGGAAACCCGAGTCTAAGCCTTGGACCTTTAACCAACCTGCAACTAAGAAGCCATGAAAACAATGGGAGAAAAAACCAGTTTCACCACTATGGATGACGACTTTTTTTTCAGAATATTTTAACAAAATTAAAACCCATTATAGATCTGAAAGTCTAATTTTCAAATATGTAATTTTTTTTACTATTGAACATAATTTTCTATTTATTAATTATTTTCTAAACAAACTAACTCATAAAATCGAAATAACATAGCTTACTATTTTTTTAATAACTTTTGATTTTAGAAGTTTCTTGAAAACAAATTATGTCTGACTCAACTAGACATCATTCTCAACATGACGAAATTTTTTTTTATTGAATTGATTAGTTTAGCTCAAATTATGTTGGTCGTACACAAGGGGTTTTAAAAAACACTATTTAGGCTCATTAAAAAATTAATAAAAAATATATATTTATCAAAAAATTACAAAAAAAATATCCTGACCAAAATTCAACATCCTAAGAATCTTTCCACAAAAGGAATTAGAAAAATACATTAATTTAGGTCAAATTATGTTGGTCGTACACATGCATGCTTTTGCAAAAAACATGGGACTTTTAAAAAGCCACTTTTTGTACATCCAATAAAAACCCAACTTGCATCATCTGGGTATTAGAAAAAATTACATATTTGAAAACTAGAAACAAAATCCTATATTTATTATTTTTTCATCATCTTAATATGTTATGTGCAAGTGTTTCAAATTGTCACTCCAAGTACGACAAAACTTGAAAAATAGGGAAAACACTTCCACTTTTTGGCCAAAAAGTGAACTCGTCTTCTTGCACTTACCCACCTCTGCTCTCGAGAGATAGGTTTTGACATCTTACTGATCATCTCTATACTTTTGGTTTCTAGATTTCTGTTGTCGATCTTCTGTTTCAAGCTGATTATCTCTTATCTAGGGTTTCATGCATAGTTAGCTTAGGGTTGGATAAAAAGCTTGATTGAATCTTATCTTTCTTTGACAAACAAGAGCACAAAATCTGTAGTCATGTCCTATTCCATCTTGTAGTGACTTAAGCTCAGTTTTGTCCTTGAGTGTTATAATGAAAGGAGGGTTTGATCTAGTGTACTCACATATCCCATCATCTCTCTTTTTAGATATAACATCTCTACTCTTCTCTCTTCCTCTCATTATCTATTTCCCCCTTTCTCTATCTCTCTTTCTATACTCCTCCCCCCTCTCTCTATGTTCCTCTATCTCTCTTTCTGTCTCTTCCCCACTCTCTTTATCTCCCCCATCTCTCTCACTTTCACTATTTCTCTCTTTATGTTCCTCTATCTCTCTCTCTTCCACTCTCTCTATCTCCCCCTCTTTCTCTCTCCTAGTCTTTCTTAAATGTTTCCTTCAATTTCCTATCAGTGCATAGCAATATGTATAAGTAATAATAAATATAATTAAATTATAAATAAATATTTAAATTAAGTATATGATTTTAAAATATAATATTATTTTTAAAATATATTAATGAATTCATATTATATAAAATATACAACAGTCAATATAATTATATTAGATACTATATATTATATTTATAAATATAATATTGTATATGAAGTTGTTATGATACATGTTACATTTTATCATCTCCATTAACATCTCTCACCTTTTACACATTAAAAAATGACAAGACATCAACCTAGGAAACCAAAATATATTGTAAGAAAAGACCCCTAGTGCCACCAATTATTAAGACTAACATTTGCCATTAAAGCAAAATCTGCCCTTAGCTTTGTTTCTAAAAATCGTGGGTGAGCATATATTTGTTTCTATCAAACTCACAATAATAAAGTATATAGAAACATATACAAGCAAACAAGCAACAACTCTCCATTAAATTAATTAAATTTAAATTATTTTTCATATCAATTAAATTTAATTTTACTTTTAAAAAAATTGAAATTTCTCTATAACCCCAAGTAATTTCACATGGTATATAAAAGCATTACATCAAAGAAAAATTATGTAAAATAAAAAGTAGTAATTTTCATACAAATTTCTTCCCATTTCCCCTTCTATTTAATATTAAAAGAGAATGAAAATTTTTAAAGCTAAAAGGTAATAGATACAATGAATGCAATTTAACACTTATTGTTAAGAAGGCTTAGATACAATGAATACCCATTTGGCTTACATACAATGATTACATATTGTCGGTGGTAACTCATAAAATATCAAAAATAAATAGTAGATAATTAAACAAATCTCAACATTATTTTGAATATATTTTTTTTAAAACCACTGAATTATATAGAAATTATTTATTCTCAATGAATTAGACTATAATAATTAAACATTAATGTAAATTAAAAACATAGCACTATCTTCATTTTAATATAATCATTATTTTGTCTACAACTCTTATGTAAAAGAAGATATTTCAACACATTTATCTAATTGGAAGATGGTGGAATATTGAGGCATAAACACACGTGGGTCATTGAAAAATGCCAAGCCAATTGGTTTTATTTGTAATTTTATATTATATTTTTTATAATTTTTGTGACGGAAGATATGTGGAACTTGCAGGGCCTAAATTTGAGGGTCGACTATTGTGACGGTTATTTATTCAAAAGTGCTCTTAAAATATTATGATATATCTTAGTATAAGTAAAACTACATAAACTAAATATATATCATTATAATCCTATATAAATTTTGACAATCTGTCCAAAATTTCTCCATTCATGTGATTCTGTTTTTTTTTTAATTTTGATTATATTTTAGGACAAAAATGCGGCTATCAAATTTAGGTCTTGAGTGGATTTCTTTACTTAAACATCATTCATTTCAATGGTCAAACAATCAATAACAATTTTACACCTAATCCATACTAAAAAGTGTTAAATATTTGTCCTATTTTTATTGGCCAAAATTGAAGTTTGACTATTGAAATGGATGATGTTTAACAATCGCAGGCTCCATTATTGGATTGGTTGGTGAGACCATGTGCCTTAAGTAATTTCCTCTATACCTATATTAGAGAGATACTATGTGAAGTTGTTGTGCAAAGAGTAAGAATGGAAGTTGTGGGAGAGTTAGAAGGGTTGTTAAAGCTCTATTCAGATGGCTCTGTGCATCGCCTTCCTCATCCCACCCCGCCTGCCTCTTCACACTTTACAGACGGCGTTGCATCCAAGGACGTCGTTATCAATCCAGAAACCGCCGTCTGGGCTCGCATATTCAAGCCGGAAACCGCTTCTGAAAAACCGGCGCTACTGATCTATTTTCACGGCGGAGGATTCGTGGCTTGTTCCACAGCCTTCGTAGAATATCATACCTTTTTCCAGACTCTGTGCAAGACCTCAGGCCTAATAATCCTGTCGGTGGATTACAGGCTGGCGCCGGAGAACCGCCTCCCGGCGGCGTACGATGACTGTACGGAGGCCGTCGAATGGGTCGCAAAGCAGGCCGCCGGGAAGGCAGAGGTGCCGGAAGAGTGGCTGTCGCCGGCCGCCGTTGATTTTTCCCGGTGCTTTCTGGCCGGAGAGAGCGCCGGAGGAAATATCGTTTACCACATCGGATTGCGGATTGCTGACGTGGACTTGAGGCCGTTAATGGTGAAGGGAATTATTGCTATTCACCCCTTCTTTGGGGGTGAGGAAATGGTGGAGTCTGAGAAAGGGGGAGAGGGAGTAAAGTATTTAGAGCACTGTAAATTTATTTGGGGTATGGCTCTCCCTGTGGGCTCCACCAGAGACCATCCGTTCTGTAATCCGGCGGTTTCGCCGCTCAAGCCTGGTTTAAAATTACCGCCGGTTTTGGTCGCCGTTGCAGGAAAAGATGCACTTAAAGAGAGAGGGGTGATGTTTTATGAATATCTCCAGAGTTGTGGTAAGGAGGTGGAATTGATGGTGGAGGAAAGTGGGATCCATGCTTATCACATTCTCGTTCCTCAATTTGAAGGTACTCTGCGTTTGATACACAGGATTTCTGATTTCATTAATGCTTGGTGAATGTTATTATTAGAATGAGGATCTATATCATAAATAAATTGCACCATAGTATAGATGTTACCTCCACAACAATTCCTTAGTTGTGTGGATAGCCGTGATACCCTGTTCTAGCCAAAGACTATTTGGATCTCGTTATCTCATTTCTTGGGCTGTTATTTTGTTTGGCTATTCTTAAATATCAACTATTTAATAGTTAAAGGTCAATTTTAGCCAATAAAAATATGACAAATATTTACTACTTTTTGTTGTGAATGATGTGTAAAATTACTATTGATTGGTTGACCATTGAAGTGGATGATATTTAGCCGATATGCTTTTATATGTGAGCATTATAATGCTCAGTCTCACGTCAAAAAAAATTCTAAACTCGTCGATTGTTCCTATTGGCGTATTCCTTGAACCTCCTATAGGTGCAAGTGCTAGTTAAGTAGATTGTGCTTGTTCTAGCTATTAATTGTTGGATCTCTTTCTTTTGTTTTCTTATAAACTTTTATCTTTATTTAATGAGTCTAGCATGGCAACAATTCAAGAAAGTTTGTTGATACATCTTAGTAGGTAGACTTTTAATTAAAGATTTTGGCTTAAGAAGTTCCGAGAAAGTTCATATGAAAATGGTTTATCAGCGAAATTAATGTGTCACTACTCTTTAATCCCACAAACGAATGACAAAACACATTCGATCTATAACAATGTTTGAAAATTCTTCTTCCACTTCTCACACATTTGAATCGTTAAAGTGTTACTACTCTTTAATCCCACGAACGAATGACAAAACACATTCAATCTATAACAATGTTTGAAGATTCTTCTTCCACTTCTCACACATTTGAATTGTTAAAGTGTTACTACTCTTTAATCCCACAAACGAATGACAAAACACATTCAATCTTTAACAACGTTTGAAAATTCTTCTTCCATTTCTCACATATTTGAATTGTTAAAGTGTTACTACTCTTTAATCCCACGAACGAATGACAAAACACATTTGATCTATAACAACGTTTGGAAATTCTTCTTCCACTTCTCACACATTTGAATTGTTAAAGTGTTACTACTCTTTAATCCCACAAACGAATGACAAAACACATTCGATCTTTAACAACATTTGAAAATTCTTCTTCCACTTCACACATTTGAATTGTTAGAGTGTTACTACTCTTTAATCCCATGATCGAATGACAAAACACATTCGATGTATAACAACGTTTGAAAATTCTTCTTTCACTTCTCACACATTTGAATTGTTATTGAGGATTGGAAAATCTCTTAAGGATTAGGGGAGACCTATTGTTGTTATAGTAGTTGTGGTTATAGATACTCATATTAGAACAAATTAATACTATATCATGTTAATATTCATTTCACACATTTATTAAACTTTTATCCTTATTTAATCAGTCTAGCATGACAACAATTCAAGAAAGTTTTTTGATACGTCTTAGTAAGTAGACTTTTAATTAAAGATTTTGACATGGAAGTTCCGAGAAAGTTCATATGAAAATGGTTTATCAACTAAATTAAAGTGTTACTACTCTTTAATCCCACGAACAAATGACAAAACACATTCAATCTATAACAACGTTTGAAAAAACTTCTTCCACTTCTTACACATTTGAATTGTTATTGAGGATTGGAAATTTTCTTGAGGATTAGGGGAGAGGAGCCAGTAATTGAACGGGGTCCTATTGTTGTTATAGTAGTTGTGGTTATAGATACTAGTATTAGAATAAATTAATATTATATCATGTTAATATTCATTGCACATATTAATTAAAATATTACCAACTATATGACATATGGGACCTTTAAATGAACACTTGAGAACTTGTCATCTTCAAGTAAGGACAGTTTGGATTTTCAGCATCCCATAGAAGGGCTCGTTTGATAGTCTTGGGTCTTTGTTTTGTGGACAAGACTACAGTTCAGGGACTCCTATATCTTATGGCAAAATCTTATGTTTATTCATTTGTTTGTACAATACCTTACTTTGTTGAGTTCTTAGAGTTTAATATTGTTATATTGTATAGCTATCTGATGTATTTGTGTAGTATAGTTTGTATATGTTCTGTATAGTTCTTTCTCTGGTTTGACCTTAGCAGTCTTTCACTACATTTTACTATTGTAATTCACATCTTTTTTCAATATAAAAAAAAATTAAAAAATCATAAATACATATATTGTTAAATATTATGTAATATGTTTTGCTCTATATAATATATTATATCTATCTATCATGTGTGTATTGATTTTAAAATAAAGTTAGTTGATTTAATATTTAAGAGTGTGTGAGAAAAAGATGTATCCATTACATATCACATTTTAAAAATATATATAAGTATTAAATCTCATGTGCACAATTACAAAGTAGTACAAATAAATATTTAGTTTGTACTTGTCAACAAATCACTTTGAACAAGTTAACCAAAAAAAATTTTCCACTACAATCAAGTAGTGTACAACTACTAGAGTGCTTATCCATCCTATATTGATATCAACTATATTTAAAAATCAGCATTTTATTGTAACTTCTAAATCCAATTTACTCACAGCGGGTGCATTTATGTCCTTTCTTTGAACTCTTATCCATTATTGTACTACAAGATTAAAAACATGTAAGGCTCACCATAAATTTAGAAATTTTTAATACAACAAGAAAATAAAATCTTCAAAAATTGAATGATGTACACAAAATCAACCAATCAATATTGAATAAACACAGCTCAATACATGCCAACCAAAAACAACCAATAGGAAGCAAGTCCATGGATAGAGTAAAATTAAAAAGTTTAATATTCAAAATGCTATAAAATCCATTGTAGGAGGAAGTCATATTTTTACCGAATTTGTTCAAAACTTTAAAACTATTTACAATCCTCTATATGTCATTACATTAGTAGTGACTATTCAGAAGTTCCAAGTCTACTAACTGCTCTCATCAACATCTTCAACAACTTAGGCAAGATCACTATATCCAAGTATGTTACCCTTGATTTATTTGTTCAAATAACTTTTAGTTTGTTTGAATCTAAATATTTTTGCATAAGTTATCATTATGTTGACTAACTAGAAAATTTTTATTTGTTTCATTGCATTGATTGATTGCATGCTAATTTTGTTATGATTAGTGCTAAAAAAACACACATCAACTTGAATGTTTGGGTGTGGTGGGAGGTATCTTATGTAATGGGAAGTTTGAGGCCTCAATTTTTTATAGAAATGTTAAATAATAGTAACAATTAAAATTTTTTTGGGAATGCTAGTACATCCAAGCATCAACATTTTTCTATACATTCAAGCCACATCGAAACAAATACATTTTTATAAGTTGTAGCTTCAACAAATAATCAAATAAGTGCCCAAGTTATTTGTCTAAGATAATAGATATTCAAAAATAATCTTAACAAGGTTTCAAATGTATTTAAACATAGTCTACATTCCTAGCCTTGAAGTTATGTTAGCCAAGACAACTATACAATAAGTCCATGTAATCTCTTTTATGTTAGCATTTTCAACACCCATAAAATAGCTTTCAAAACAATATTGTATTAGCTTTCTAAACAACAATATAATAAATTTTACAATACTTATCTAAATCTTTTTAGATAGGTCAAGTCTCTTTGTAAATCATTTCAAACACAGGTAGGATTGCTCTACCATATTCAAAGGTTAGGCCACTTGTATGGTTAACTAGAATACCAACATAAGATTTTGTGAAGTCTTCCATGAGAGGGCATTTATATTTTAATAACACAATCTCAGTGAAAGGCTATTATGGTTGCAACAAGATTCATGAAATGTTACTATTAGTCGTGAACATGGTATGTTCTATTGTTCTGGATGCACTAGAGGGTTTATGCACAGGAAATGTCTGAATTAGTCTCATGAGAGATGCATTTGTAATAGATTGAATTGTCTTCAACCACGATAGTGGAGACTTTTTTATCAATGCACACATCACCTTGATTACCAAGTAATCTTCATTTCCATGAATGATAAGAAATCATGCACATATTCCAAGAGTTTATAAAACTCTAACATACTCATTGTTTTCAGATTAGACTAAACATATGAACCAATCTGCACTGTAACTCGAAGTTTCTACCTATAAATAAATACTAGTACCTATATATTGAGACTTTTATTTTCATATTAGACTAAACATATGAACTGATTTGCAAAGTAACTTAAATTTTCTACCTATATATATTGAGACTTTATGCAATAACTGTAAACGTGGTGTTATAACACAAACAAGCGATTCATACCCTTGTCATAAATTTTAAAGGTTCTTATGTATAATTGGTTTGATGAAATAATGCTTAGTTGGGGAACAAGTGTATAACTGAATTGAAAGTATAAATCAATATACTGGTTCTAGAAATTAAAAATGAGAAAATCTACCTAATTACAATGTGACAAATGTTGAAATTAAGGAACACTGAGAGGGGGGTGAATCAGTGTTCTGCAAAACTTACCACATACATTCAAAAGAAAGAAATAAGAACATAAGAACAACAATAATAAGATCATCACACATGAACACCAGAATTTTTACGTGGAAACCTAGTTAAGGGAAAAACCACGATGGGGGTTAACCCACAATAATTTATACTTTGTTAAAAGTATTACAAATGGGAAGGCACATGCCTTCGGGCGTACTACCCAGAGTTCACTGCTCAAAAGAGGCTCACTGCCTACAAGATCAATTACAAGAGTTCACTGAAATGTTTGCACTGAAGAATAGCATCTAACAATGCAAGATAAATGGTGGAAGGTCCTATTGTTAAATATTATGTAATATGTTTTGCTCTATATAATATTATATCTATCTATCATGTGTGTATCAATTTTAAAATAAACTTACTTGCATTAATATTTAAGAGTGTGAGAAAAAATGCTTCTTTGACATCTCACATGTTAAATATCATATTATTATTATTATCAAGATTTAATAAGTTGTTTGCGAACCAATAAATATAAATAAATTATTGTTAATGTGTAGTGTAATATTATTTTAATAATTATTATTATAAATATAATAATAATATGTTAAATGGGTGATAGTAAATGGGATGGAAGGATCATGATAGATGGGTGGATAAAAGGATAGGCCATGGAACGGAAAGCTCATGATAAATGGATAGATACAAGGATAGGCTATAGTGGATGGATGTATGACTCATAATGGAGCTAGGATGTGATCTCCAAAGATTATGTCGAATAGGAATAACATGCCCCATTCTAGGTAGAATACTTAAGATTTGACAAAGCTCATGACGATAGGATGACATGATAGATTGGATTTGGATGACAAGGCTTATGATAGGTGGATAATGATAGGATTTTTTGGAAAGGACAAAGCTATATCAAGAGACATCCAAAGCATATTTCAACATTTTGCCCCCATATCTTCATCAAGATCAAACGGAGGAAGGGAGGATAAATAGACTCAATATGATAGTTATGTGGGTGTAATGGCTAAAGATGGTAGGATAGGATATGGCAAGATAGGACATGATAAGATGGAAAATGATAGGTTGGAAATGATAAGATGGATGAAATAATATGCCCCCAAGTGTAAGTGACATAGAAGATCAACCTACACATGACACTTGTTTGCCAGTTTTTCATCATGGTACTTATCCAAAGCACCACCAAGGGTGGTTTTCATCATTGGATGAAAGGATTTCTCTTTACTTTTTAAATTTTTTTAATTTTTTTATGGGATAGCATAACAATTACACATGGCGCTTGCAAGCAGGTTTTGACCATGGTAATGGATAGGAGGGACTCAAGTGTCTAGTTCCATGAAAATTGAAAGTGTCCCATTAGAGAAGGATGACATCACATGGACCATGTCAAGTGTGCTCATAGATGTTGGTAGGGGATTGCATGAGAGGGGGATGGATTAGGTGGATAGTGGATTATGAAATGGATTATGAAAGGTTAATGCAAGGATGGGGATAGTGGATTATGTATAGAAGGATAGTGGATTATGATGTGGATTATGTATAGAAGGATAGTGGATTATGATGTGGATTATGTATAGCTTATGGAAAAGGATGGATGAAATACTTATGCAAAAGTATGGACCATAGGAAGGTGATTGGGGAGATATGTAGGATAATGGATGAAGGATGGAGAGATGGAGGTATCTAAGAATGTTGGGGAATGGAAGGGAATCGTGACCAACGGTTGCACACACCATGATAAACATTTAAGTTTTAGATGGGAATGTGGTGTAGGAAGCAATGGTGATGTTTGCTTAGGATATGGGAGGTTGAGTGATTTAGGTACCCACATAGACTTAGGATTTTTATGATCTTTACTTGACTTGTGGGATTTTTGGGATATTTGAAACTTTTGAATGGAAGTGGATTTTTGGATGGAACGGGATGGTTGGGATTTTTGAGATGTGGAAATCAATGCCTCATTTGACTTGACTTATTTTTGCTTAGGGACCCAAACCATTTTAGTTTTGGACTTTTCTTGTGAAGGTTTGGACTTAGGTAGCTTTTTGGATGTATTTTGCTTTGATTTTTTACATTGATTTCCGAAGGCATGAGGATCCTTAAAATTTTTGATAGGATTTTTGGCTTTATAAATAGGGGCATCCAAATGTTTATTTTGGAATCCCATGGGTTTGGTGGAATGAGTGGAAGCTTTATGTTTAGACAATATGTGCATTTGTTGGTTATGATTAGGATTTTTATGGATAAGTGGATAAGGAAGTAGTAGAGGTAAATTGGATGGGGGGAAATTAGGAGTTGGAAGAAGTGGAGGTAAAGTGGATGGAGGGAGGTTAGGAGTTGGAAGTAATGGAGGTAAAGTGGAGGATGGAAGATGTATGGTCACATGCTTTTGACAATTATAGGATGATGGAGGTGGAATGGCAACATATGTTTTGGGTGTATGATAGGATTCACAATGGAAAGTGAACTTAGGATGCATAGAGGAAGTACCAACATCTTTAGAGTGTTTACCTTGGGGTGTATATCCAAGGCCATATGAGCATGGAGGGATTTTGACATGGATAGGCTCCAAAATACCTTGTCCATGGAGGCCTAAGCCTTTACCTTGGTAATTCATGTTTTGGAGCATGTGATGGATAGTGGGACTATGTATATTTTGGGAACTAGACTTGAGTTTGTTATTGGATGGAGAAGGTGAAATGGAGGACAAAAGTTGTTTTTGTCCTAAGGAAGAACATTCATGGATGAAGGTGGTAAGACCATTAGGATATGTTAATGGATTTGAAACATGGTCAATTGTGGATGTGGAAGGATCATTAAGATCTTGATTATGTTCATTATGCTCACTAAGATCTAAGGTTTTTGTTTGATCTTCTATGCTTGCTCGAGAGGCATGTGTCTCATCATGACAAGTGGATGTTGTGGGATCATAGATAGGTGAAGAGGTCTCTTTGCTTTGAAGGAAGGCCATGAAACGAGGTGAATGCTCAAGTAAGTCAACAAGACTTTCATTGGATGGAGCATGTAGGTCTTGGGTGTCTTGCTCATGAATAGTTGTGGGGGTATGACTAGGATCAAGTGACTCATGGATAGGTTCATTATTATGGATATCATCTTGATCATGGAAAAGGTACATGTTATGGATAGGGTGAATGAAAGGGATTTGATCTTGACTTAGACTAGGGGTTAATGTTTCCACATTCTGAGGATTATGCTCTTGACACCTCTTGACTTTGGGTGGAAGTGGAAAGCTCTTGGATGGGCTTGATATGTTCTTGAGGGTTATCGACATGAAGGTACAATAACTCTTGACTTGGGTTCATGATAGGCTTGATTGCTTGTGGGTCACATGATAGTGTGAGGATAGGACTAGGCATGGTGTAGGACTCTTTCATAGGCTCATGAGTGGGTGTTTGACATGAAGATTGCTAATAGCCAATGGATCACATCCTTTACAAGTGTATGGGTGGATGGACAATATAATGGATGGATAATAAGGGTAGATAGTGTTGTAGGCTTAGGATTAGGATTTTGATTAGGTTGAGGGCTTGGATTGGATGGATTGGGACTTGGGCTAGATGGAAGAATAATGGAATTAGATAGATTGGTTTTATCTAACACAATCTTACCACAATCTTCTAAGTTCTTGACCAATCTTTTAAATTGTATACACGTGGATATGGCATGGCCCTTACACCTATGGTAAGTACAATATTCATCATCTTTATACCAAGGGGGTTTAAAATACATTTTTCCAAGGGGTGTTATTGGTGGCAGCTCAATCAAATTTGCTTGGACCAATCTTTCCCAAAGTATCTCCATGGAATCTTTTAATGAAGGGTTAGTGGAATATGGGGATGAAGGTGATGAAGGTTGATGGACCAATAGACTAGGATTGGAATCACATGGTGGTGTTAGGATGGGACTTGTTGGCTCATGTGTTGGCATGTGATTGGATGGTGGAGGCCACTCTAAATTGGTATCTTCCTTGTCAAAGGTAATTAAGTCTTGCATAGGATAACTTGGGCTTGCTTGATTTATGTACAAAGGGCCACTTAGACTTGGATGTACTTCTTGTTGCAAAGGTGGACTTAGATCTATCAATGGTGCTTCTTGTGAGGACACTTGGTTGCCTTGTGGATGGGTTTGGTGATGTGTTGGAATGTTAGAATGAGGAATTGGATAATATTGGGGTGGATGTTGATAAGTTGATGTGGCATAGGTTGATGTGGAATTGATTTGACATGTGGATGGATGAGGTTGGATGGATCACACATAAGATTGATGTGAAATTTGTTGAGGTTGGGATGGTGTTTGGACTTGTTGTTGTGGTATGACTTGTTGATGTTGGTAAATGTGTTGATGTTGTGGTTGGAATTGTTGATGTGATGATGATAGAGGGGTTGCATAGGATAATGGTTGTTGAGATATGGATTGATGTGGATAAGGGTTGACATTGGAAGAGGTGTGATAGGTTGATGAAGGATTGATGTGACATGTGGATGGATTAGGTAGATATAAAGTGGGAGGTGATGATGTGTAAGGTTGAAGTGGCATTGGTTGTTGATAGTGAATGGATAAAGGATGATGTGCTTGTTGGGTTTGTGATTGACAAGTGGCTATGAGGTGTTGGGCTTGGGCTATGAGTTTGTCACATTTGAGGTGATTGACTCGCTTGAGGTTGAAGTTGTTGGATGATGCCTTGGATCCTTTGTATAGTTTGTTGATCTAAGGGTTGTGGTGCTTGATAAAGTGATTGGAGGTCTTGGAAGTTGGGTACTATGTCTTCTAATGTTGGCATGTTGTCACACAAGTGTTTAAGTCTTAAGACCATTTTGGCAAGTGCTTGATTATGATTTAGATGATAATGATGATGTGGAATGACTTGGATATGATAGGATGATGATTGCTTGGATGATTAGGATGAAGGTGATTTGGATGGAATGTGTTGAATGATGTGTAATGATTAGGAATATGTATGAGTGTGACTAGGATATGTTTAGGATAAAAATGATTTGGATATGATTAGGATATGATATGGAATAACAAGATTGGATGATGTGGATGAAATTGAGTTGAATATGATGTGTAGGATGACTTGTTTATGTGTTTGGTGTTTAGAACTTGATTTGGCAATTGGCAAACAAATGATTATACATGTACACACATGAATCACTCACGCAATACACAAACAATTTGACTTTTAAAATAAAATGTGATGATTAAGCAAGCACTTGAAGAAGACACATCAACAAGCCCTATGAGTAGTCAAGTGGGGTATGACCAATTAGGTCTTAGGTTAGATTGCACAAAGTTGACTAAGGATGCAATGAAAGTGAAATCCTGCCACACAGCCGGGAGAAAGGCGTAACCCACCCTTCACCTTCACTTCCCAAAGGTATAAAGTTCTTTGGGGCTTAGCCAAGAGTGACAAGATTTTAACTCTCAAAGGAGGGTGTCTTTCAATTCAGCCTCGGTTGAGGTCGTCCCTTAGAGTGGTGTGTCTCCAAGCAGGCATCCTAGATATGGCAAACAAAAGCGAACCAAGTGAGCTGTCACTTGATTCACACTCGCAGTTGTTAATTGCCCTTTAGAAAATGAGATGTGTGATCAAATAGTTCAAGCACTTGTTCGTTTTAGATCCAAAGCCAAAATGTGTAGGAAGACAATGGTTCATTTTTAAGCCCAATTCCAAATGTGAGAGCAAACAATTGTTTGTTGTAATGAAAAGATGAAAGTTGTGTTGAGTGCACCTCAAAATTGGTCTTCATGTTTGATGACGAGGCACACGCCGCAAGCGTCAATCAGTTCCACCAGATGAAGCAAGCACAAGGTTTCAAATAATATATCTTTGACAAGTGAGATCTACAAGCCTCTTGTCAGTAGTTTGATGAAAATTGTCTTGGACAAACAAGATAGCTGCAAGCAAAAAAGTTAGTGACAAGCAAAAGAAAAAGATGACTACAATGACTATGAAAACGCAAAAAAAAAAACTATGTTAGGGAGAAAAAAAAATAGCCTAACTAAGCTAAAAAAATTAAACTATGTTAAATTTTAACTATAGTAGTATTAGAAAATTAGACTAAACTATTATCATAATTAATGCTAAAATAGCTAGATAAAATTAATATAAAAAATTAAATTAAAATCTAAATTTTATGGAATGTCTAAATTTTATAGTCATTAAAATTAAAATTAAATTCTATATCTAAAGTTAATTTTAATTAAAATTACAATCTAAAATTTTTAAATTACAATTAATATTAAAATCTAATGATTTAAAATTAACATTAAAATTTAAATGAAATCTAAATTAAAATTCATAGTAAAATCTAAATTAATTCTAAACTAAAATTAAAGTCGAAATGAATTCTAAATTAAAATTAGAATTAAAAGTAAATTAGAATCTAAGCTATAATTAAAAAGGATAAATTTAAAACCATTTTAAATTTTTTTTTTTTTTTAAAGAGTTATGTAAAAAAGTTTACGAAAACTACATGTTAAAAGCTAAGTTAAAATTAAATTAAAACTAATTAAAAATTAAAACACTAAAGTAACAAAAATAATAAGAATGAAAAAAGAAACGCAAACCAAAGACTATTACAGATAGGGGAAGACTATTGTGGCAGGGGAACTAATGTCGACCGGTCGACGGTGGCGACAATATGGTCGATAACAGATTGCTGGTTTTCACCCATATGAGATAAATAGCCTAAAAACCTGCAATTAGAGCTTTTACCATTTTGGAGCCCATGCCTACAGACCAAACATGATGGAAACAAAGCCGCTATTCAAAACAAATTAGATTTTTTCTTTGTTTGTTTCGAAACACAATTGATAGAGAATTGTGATTGTGACAGAGGTCGACAGATGATTGTAAAAAATAAACCCTGTCAGCAAAACCAGAAATAGTGCCAACAGAGAGGGCTTTGTGGATTTGTACGGTACGGATCTGTACTGTATGGGTCTGCAACCCTAAAAAAAAATTAAAATTTTTCAAAAAATTGTTTGTGAGAAAAACATACTGTATTTTATGTCGATCTTCATCTGTGAGGGCTCCCGGACGTGATGGTGAGGTCAGATTTGGGCTAAGAGATCACCTGCAAAACTAGACCACCAAAACTAGACAAAAATGATGTTGAAAATGCAAATTTAAACACACAAATCTGCAAAAAATGAGGGTTAGAGCCGCGGGCGTGCCAGAAAATGTATATGAAAAATTGGTACAAAGACAATAGAAAGATAATGCAAACAACCCAATTACCTTTACCTTTGAATCAATTCCTCCACACATGATAGAATGAGATAGATGCACCCAAATCTACCAGATTTGTTCTCTTTGATGGATGTTTAATTGGTTGGAATGTTGATTGATCACTTCTGCAACATAACAATGATAGGAAGATGATGGATAAGAAAACTTAAGAGTGATTTTGACAGAATGAGGATACTTGAAGAACAGATGCATGCAAATGGCTTGGGAGAGGGTTTAATTATAGGCTTGGCTTGGTTTGAATGGATGGTTGATATTAAAAGGCTAATTGAACGATGTGGACGGCTAGGATTGATTCAGTTATTCCCACTCCTTAAGGGAATTGTAGTCATGTGACAAATGTCAAATGGTCTTCCACCTTACATGGAGACAAATGTGGAGATAGAGACAAATATGGAGATTGAGACAAATGGCTTCCACCTTACATGGAGACAAATGTGGAGATAGAGACAAATATGAAATTTTCTATTTTTAGAAAAGAACGATGTGGAATACATTAATTAAATAAATAGTTAATTTATTTAATTAATTTAGATGAGGAAAAAGTGGAAATTAATTAAATAAATATAGTTTATTTAATTAATTGACTATGGAAGGATAAATGGGATTATGATGGGAAATTAATTAAATAAATAAGATTTATTTAATTAATTGGCTAATGGAATAAGTGGGATTAAGAGTGGGATAAGACAAAATGCTACATGATGTCTCTAATAGGGTTTTTGACTAGGTATTGTAGGACATTGATGGGGAGCGCACAGCGGAACCACAGTACAAAAATCAAATTTGTCTTCCGTCAGCCAGTCTCCACTTACTGACCACCGATACACCTTGATCGGTTAGACATCAATGGTCAGTATGACTTTCTCAATTCTTACCGTCGATCAACCTTATGCCAATGTGACCATGACACCCCTTCGCCGTGACTTACTTCCATTGACGAAACCTCGAGCTTGTCTCCCGATATCACCACTCTCGCCGAAATGTCAATACATGTTGTCTTCGGTGAGACTCTCCCCTATCGGCAAACCTTGGAACTGTTTCACCAAACACTCAGTCTGCCCGATACCTCCAAATCCTCCAATCCAAACCCTAACACATGGAGATGCTAGGCGATCTACTATGCACAACCCGCGATCTGAAACATCTGCATCGCCAAATCATGAAACATAACAGGGAACGAAAAACACATATTGTACAACGAAGCCATTCCACTGATTTCGACAGAAATCTCACCAATGGAATGCTTCACATCGACATTTCACAACAATGGAAATACATAAGGGAAAAAAAATCTACAGTTATGCAATTTCGTATTTACAGATAATGAAAACAAATAGACAACACAGAAAATATCGATTTCTCCTTCACAATGCTCGATTACATTCGCACAATTACATTCAATTACAATATCATCTCTATGACTTTGTTCATTTCCCTGGGTTTATAAACTCGCCCAGAGTAGTACCAAACTGACTCCAAGCGGCTGGGAGACCAATCCAAGCGGCTGGGAGACAACCGTTTTAAATATCCTCCAACTGCCCAACTGCCTATTTTTGGCATTATGCGGTTACAATTTGACAAATGTCCCCTAAGTCACTTGGGACTTACAAAATGAACCTAGATACAAATTGAAATGAAAATGCATTGGTCAAATAGACCTTATTACAATGCAAACATGATTTTCTAAACAAACATAAACTTAAATGCCTCACGGAGGCCACCTTGTGTTAGGTGCTTCTACACCAGACATGGACATTTTTGGGACAAATTTAGGTGTCTACAGATACACTCTTGAACAACTAATCCAACAATCTCTACAACCAACTCTTTGACAATCTTGTTGTTAGTCTCGCTCATACTTTTGACAATGTCTTCAACCTTTGAAATCAATGACATCGTTAATAGCTCTATGTCTTACATTCAAACATATTGCTATGTTGACATCAATGACAATATGTCCAATAATCTCCCCCTTTGTCATTGATGGCAACACAAATATAATCTTCTCTTTTTGCATTGCTCCCCCTTACTTTATCTCTCCTCCTTTGACATCGATGGCAAAGGGACACTTAGTGTACCTCTTTTCTTCATGATATGATTTGCTTTTTCTTGTGATGCTACCCTTGTCTATAAGGCTCTGTATTGACATTAATGGCATCATTTTTCTTTTTCTTATACCTCTTTCTTGTTGTAACTCCCTCTTTCTGTAACTTTCCCCATGTTTCATTAATGGTAAAGGGATGTCCATCATCTTTCCATCCATTTTCTTCTATGGCATCATTACATCAATAGAAATTCCTTTAATTTGAAGTCGAACATAAGTACTAACATAACCATCAATGTTTCCACTATCAATATCTTTTGCTTTTTCTATCACATGTTCTAGCAAAATTGTCAAATGCAAATATGGGGTAAGTGCAAAAAGTTGGGGGGCCAAAAAGTGGCCAAATTTTTTTCAACAAAAATTAATACATAACGCGCTCGTGTTATGGTTTGGTAATGATGAGCCTAAGGCTCGGCAAAACCAAACCATAACACGAGCGCGTTATGACTAATTATATATAAAAAAAAGAGCATTTCTGCTCATTTCATTTATTTATTTTCCTCTACACCCACGGCCTGCAAACCCTAAGAAGTGCGCTCGTGTTTTGGAAGACTCGATTCGACACCAAAATCTTACCGATTCGTCGCCAAAATGCCGCCACAATGTCGAACAGGCCAAAGGAGTGAGTTTTATTTGTTTTTTTGTTTGAATTTGTTTCTAAATAGGTAGGTTTGAGTTGATTTTTGATGTAAATTTCGTTAATTGTCAGGAAATATTAATGCACCTCCTCCTCCTCCTCAAAATCCACAAAATCCCGAAGAGGAAATACATGCCGAAGAACAACCCGAACAACAAACTCCTCCATCCACTCCTAGACATGCCCCTGGAATACAAGAAAATCTAATGGGGTAAATTGAAAACAATAAAAAAGAAATTGAAGACATAATTGCAAGTTTGAAAGATCCTTCCATTTCAACCTTGCATAGGTCCACGCTTGTTCAATCTCTTGAATCTATGTTATCAAATGTAGATTCAAGTAGCAAGCAAATATCTAGTTGGTCAGATAAGAGGAGAGAGTTTAGAGACTATTATGCAAACAAGCTATCATATGAAGATATGAAAAAGTTACAAATTACAAAATTAGACTTGTGTTCCATTTTCACAAACCCACAAACAAATCAACCTCCATCCATTACATGCAAGAGGTTCCCTATCCATTGGTGCAATAACCAAGCGATAAGGGACAATTTTGGGCAGAGGTGGTGGATGGTTTTTGACCATCCTCCATGTAATAATAATGAGGCCCCACATACTTTTTAAGGAAACTATACTGTGAATTTGTCCTCAATAAAGTGCCAAACTATTTTGATATGCGGGACTTCCAGGGTAGAGGTGGGGGGTCAGCACAAGATAGACCAAGGGCACGTGTTGACTCACAGCAACCAGTGAGACGAGTAATCAGCAGACCAGCCCATGAGCATGTTTCTATCCCTTCCATTGTGAAGGAGAGTGTTGAGGTCGATACACTTCAGTCCATTAGTGCCTTGACCCAGAGCATCATAGAGCATGCCAGTCCTGCAGCACAACGTGGGTTGGGAGATAGTGCGAGGAGTAGGGTCCCACCCCATGCTTGTCAGACTTGCGGGTCAACCTGTGGTTATGACCCCATGGATAGTCAGGATGCAAGTGCACAGGCTACATCTGCAGATGGTGATGACAGATACCCTCCTGAGTGAGACTTTCGGCCTTGATACTCAAGTAAATATTAGCAAGTTTATTGAATTTAATTTATTAAATTTTATTTTTGAAATGCAAGATTAACTAATTTAGTTTGATATTTTAATGAAATTTCAGGGTCATAGCGTTGATGCAGTTTTTAGTGGTTCTCCACCTGCATATTACACTACATCATCTACTGTCGGGGTATGTAACTAGTAAACAATTTTAAATATTACATGTGAATAGCATCGTTATATAAATGGTATTCTAATATCTTATTTTGGATGTTGAATAGGTTAATATTGGAGATTTCACGGTAACACCTGCCAACGGTGGTGGACTTCAAAGCTTCACGGAGGTAATAAAATAAATAGTTTAATGAATGAATTATACTTACTAGATTTTTGTATGTGACTTGTGTGCTTTATTGTGTGTACTTCCATGTTTAGATGAACGTGTGTGCATGCTAGGAGCCATGATTTGCATCACTATTATAGTTTTTGTAATTGAATAATGTTATTTTATTTCCATATGATGCAGGCTGCTGAGACACCTCCCGATGTTCATAGGGCAATGAAGCATGGTGTGACCTCTGCGATTCATAGCTCCATGCCATTGACAGAGGTATGAGGCAGATTAGTAAATTTAAATTTACATTCATTGTTATAGTTGTTTATTTTTGAAAAATCAAAAGATTATTGATTTGAAGTTTAATTTCTATCTGGATGGTTTCTATAGGACATGACAGATCACCACGGCCTATTCCTGCTACTGAGGCAAGTGAGGAGACAGATTATATGGTAGCGGTAAGTGATTATTTTGTTAAATGTTTCATTTTTTATAACATGTAATTTCTATATATTAATGTCTATACTTTTTATTGTAATAGCTAAAGATGCAGGAAGAACTAAATAGGAGGAGCAGCCCTCGGGTTTGTAGTAGACCACCCACATACGCGTCTCCATCCCCTAGAAGATCAAAGGCTGCTCGTGATCTATTCTCTTCACCAGCTAAAGGGGAATGACTTTTTATTGTGTTCCTTTATTGTATGCCTATATGGCATTTGTGGACATATATTTTGTATTGCATATAGTTGACATTGTATGCCTATATGGTATTTTTGTAAGCCTATATGGCTATTTTGTATATATGTTATACTTATATCGACAGATATTGATGTATGCCTGTATGGATATTTGGTTAATACAAATCTTTTTTATTAATGGCGTCCATACTTGCATTATAAATCCACGTTTGAATGGATATTTGTAGATGGCTACTTCAAATATTTAAAGTCCAATTATATTACGTAGGATGTTTGTTGATTCAATTAGCTAGCTATTGTTATTCAAGTATCACCTAAACCTCATTTTGGAACTAAAAGATAAAAGTTGTATTTAAAATAAAAATGAATCATCATGTTGAACAGAAAATATTCATATTCTTTATGAGTTGCTCAATTGAAAATATTCAAATGAGTATGCTGATCCATATTCTTTATGAGTTGGTCAATTGAAAATATTTCTTAATTTCTTGCTATTATACCATATTGGGATGCAAAGAGTATGTTTGTTGTTTTGAATAAGATAGTCAAAATCATATGCTTATGAGCACCTGATGACCATTGTGGTTATTAAATATAATTCCTCTTGCATATAAGGCGAGGTTATTAGATTACATTGAGTCTTACCTAATTTTAGTATGCAACATAACATTGGGGCTATAGGCTTCCATAAGTCGTCAACAATCAAGGTTCAAGGTTGTCATTGAAGTCAAAGGGTCAAGGTTGTTTGTCATTCATGTCAAGGTTGATGCCATGATGTTGATAAGGTGATACAGTGATTCAAGGTAGGTGATGGTCATGAGGTGCATGATGTTGTGAATATGGTTTTCATGATAAGGTCTCTCAATTAATGTTTGCACAAGACAAACATGGTTCATATGATGCAAGGCTCATGTTCATGGTGGATGTGGTTTTGTTCATGCAAGGTTTTGTTGTGAATATGGTTTTCATGATAAAGTCTATCTTGAAAGGTTGATATGATGTAAGGTTCATATTCATGGTGGATGTGGTTTTGTTCTTGCAATAAGAAGTTAGAGAAGACACAAGCTTTCATAATCATAATCTTATTGATAGTTAGGGTTTGCATATTGGGCATTAAACCCTAAAAAGAATCTACTTTTCTTAAGACTTTAAAACCCTCAATTGCTTGTCGTGTGTAAAGTGCACTTTTGTTTTAATTTAATATTGACTTATAATCAGAAGTTACTATCACTTAAATCAACCTACTAAAGGGTCTTTAAGTCATTAGTTCACCGGCCCTTCAACCTAACTCAACTGGCATCTTTAGTAAACTCTCATAAGATCGAGCGCCATATCATAATTGAAGGTCATATTTAATTGATATGATGGTGGGAAAAAGGATTGGAAGGTCAGTATTTAAAAAGAATTTGGAATAAAAACAATCATCTCTATGCAGTTGAATTTGATGGGCATGCCTTTATAAAAGGCTAAAAGACAACTTTATGTAGGATATCATGGTATTTGTAGTGTTTGAAGATTGAAGACTAGTTAGTGTTTGTAGCTCGGACTGTTTCGGCATGTTTGGGTGTGAAACAGGACCATACCTAGCCTAAACGTACCCATTTAGACGCGTTGGAATTATCGGTTTGGCTGTAGGAGGATAAGAACAAAAGTTACACCCATTTGCAACTTTACACTGCCTCCTTTTGACGATTTTTAAGGCAGCAGAGAAACTTTCACCATGGGCAAATGCCTTAGAGATATAAAAAACTGAGAGAGGTTATTGTAGAGGGACCCTACATGATTGCATTTCCTTAGACAGAATGTATCTAAGTGACGATTTTTGAGTAACAACCCGTCAAAGATTGCTGCCTTTTTGCACTTTGGACTCTTCAGGGATATCGCCGATATAATGTAGCTCAAACTGTTTCGACATGGTTGGGTGCACAACAGGTCCATGCCTAGCCTAAACGTACCTATCTACACGCGTTGGAACTGTCAGTTTGGCCACACAAGGAGAAGAACAAAAGTTACACCCCTTTGTAACTTTACATTGCCTCCTTCTGACGATTTTTGGGGCAACAGAAAACCTTTCACCACGGGCAAACGCCTTAGAGATATAAAAAACTGAGAGAGGTTATTGTAGAGGTACCCTACGTGATCACTTTACCTTAGACAGAATGTATCTAAGTGACACAGTTTCTGAATAATAGCTCGTCAAAGATTGCTGTCTTTTTGCACTTTGGACTCTTCAGGGATATCGCCGGTACAATGTAGCTCAGACTGTTTCGGCATGTTTGGGTGCAAAATAGGACCATGCCTAGCCTAAATGTACCCATCTAGATGCGTTGGAACTGTCAATTTGGCCACACGAAGAGAAGAAAAAAAGTTACACCCCTTTGCAACTTTACACTACCTCCTTCTGACGATTTTTGGGGCAGCAGAAAACCTTTCACCACGGGCAAATACCTCAGAGATATAAAAAACTGAGAGAGGTTATTGTAGAGGCACTCTACATGATCGTGTTGCCTTAGACAGAATATTTCTAAGTGACACAGTTTTTGAGTAACATCTCGTCAAAGATTGTTGCCTTTTTGCACTTTGGACTCTTCAGGGATATCGTCGGTATACTGTAGCTCAGACTGTTTCGACATGTTTGGGTGAAAAATAGGACCATGCCTAGCGTAAATGTACCCATACAGACACGTTGGAACAGTCAATTTGGTCGCATCAGGAGAAGGATGAAAGTTACTCCCCTTTGCAACTTTACACTGCCTCCTTCTGATGATTTTTGGGGCAGCAGAAAACCTTTCACCACGGGTAAATGCCTCAGAGATATAAAAACTAAGAGAAGTTATTGTAGAGACACTCTACGTGATCACGTTGCTTTAGACGGGATGTTTCTAAGTGACACAATTTTTGAGTAAACATCTCATCAAAGATTGTTGCCTTTTTACACTTTGGACTCTTAAGGGATATCATCGGTACAATGTAGCTCAAATTGTTTGGGTGAAAAACAGGACCATGTCTAGCGTAAATGTACCCATTTAGACGCGTTGGAACAGTTAGTTTGATCGCATCAGGAGCAGGATGAAAGTTACACCCCTTTGCAGCTTTACACTGCCTCCTGACTATTTTTGGGGCAACATATACGTGCCCTACATTAATATGTGTAGTAAATTAGATGAAATTAGTCAACATTACAAAAACACTACAAAGTAAGATGACATTAGAAATTTCAAAAACTATGCAAATAGATATATTACCTAGTTGAACTAGATCTGATATGTGGTCAAAGTCAACTGATGATTCCATCTGTGTTAGTTCCAGTGCCGTCGGGGGTCGATACGTGTCAAGTGGGCTAAGATAACTTAACTGTCATTCGTCAACCCACTTCTTTGACTCGCACTCATCCCAGGCTTGAATTGTACAGGAAGAACAAAAGCATGACATCTTTCGCATATGGACACTCCATGAACCTGCAATTGAGCTTCTGAAAGAGTGCATGTCACTTGATCATGTCAGTGTAGAACAGTCCTCATATAGTGCAATGTTAGTATCATCTATCAACCAAAAAAATCTACGAACTGAAGACTTACCTTCATTACTTGGACCCATGGAAGTATTACACCACTCGACAATCAATTTTGCATCTGTCAACTTTGCATTGTCTTTATACTTTAACTCTTCTCGTGCTATAGCTCATTTGATACATGCTCCTGCACCATCATGCTCCCCCTTTCTATGCCCGGCCTCACAAAAGTTCCACATATGTTGAATACGTGTAAAATTATGCCTCCTACTCAGCCAATAGAAATTTCGTGAGTTCTTGAATTGTGAAGCACAGTTATCCGACCATATGATATGCTGACTGAACTATATGCCCCTTCTAGCCAAATCATTGTAGAACACCTGAAAGCAACCTTGCACGAACTCCGTAGAATGTGTATGATCATCACTAATATAGAAATTATATTCCCTTATGATATTTTTGTCATCCTCTGTACTATCATTTGCATGAATGAATGAGATGTGCACAAATATAGAAACCTGTGTGGAGTTGTAATATTGTGATTACACCTCACTCTGTGGCTATAGACTGTAGTTCTCTGCAAAGTCGACGACTGAAACAATGCTACCAACCGGAAATGTGTCCTTGCATAACTTGAATTGCAAGTCCAACCATCGAGCTCTATGGGCATATCTTGCATACTCATACATTATGCTGTCACGAAATATAGGCATAAATTGATACACTGGAATCTTTTCAATAACCAATTCACACCTCTTTGCTTCTTTACCATCTTTTGTATTGTATGCCACTGTTTTATACTTGCCAAACTCTACTAGTTCATTTCCAACCGCATGTGTTCTTTCCATATGTTCACATATTGGCAAATGTTGCAAGTCATCGCAATGATGACATGTGCCATCCAAGCATAATTTCTTGTAGAATATTTGACCTTCCTCTCTTTCACATAAAATTCTTGATATGAAGTCTCTTGAAGATGTTCGTGGGGCACGGATGGCACAACCCTGCAAAACATTGTTAGTATGCATATCTAAACATATAGACCTATAAACATCAAATAGTTAGAAAATTCAATATGTAATCTACAACAACAAGTAGTGCGTGTGTGATTTATCTTGACATAGAAAGGTTTTAGCATTTCAAAATATATTTGACAAATTTTAATTTAAGGATACTTCTCTAGAAATTTACCATAAAACTGTGTTTGAGTCTCATCCAAAAAATGCTTTGGATGTGGCTCACGGTTCTGACTATTGATTCTCCTTCTTACCACATCCCTTTGATTCAGAGATACCCTTGTGTAATTCTTCCAAAAGTATTCAATTAGTGATCTCAATGCTTCAACAATTGGTTTATGGTTTCGTGGTAGTCTCCCCGAGAACGCCCATAATTCATTGGCATTAGTGTCCTCAATTCTTTGGCATCTTCCAACGCTCTTGATAAAGTTTTCCTATTAATTCTCAATTCTTGACTCGTCTTTCTAATGAGATGAGCTTTCCACGTTTGACTACTTACTATAGTCGATGTAATCACACGCCATGTTGCATTACTATCTTTTGTGCGTGAGGTGCTACCCACACTCTCATACGCAATCATTAGATTCTTGACAATAGATTTTTCACTTGAAGCCTCTAATGTTCTCAACCCAAGAATCTTCACGATAGACCTATACTTTATACTTCGCATCATTTCAACGAATAGTTTGTTAGACTTAAGGCACACAACTAAGAGGGGGGTGAATCAGTTGTCCAAAAGTTTCTCTCTATTTCCCACTTAAATTCTCTTAGTGATTTAGCAGTATATCAATCATGAAACATAATACAATTAAGTCAAAAGCAGAAACACATCAACACATAAGACACCAAGATTTTGACGTGGAAAACCCGGTTAAGGGAAAAACCACGGGGTGATTAACCCAAGATTGTATTCTCTGTTAGAAGAATAGAAAGAACAAAATGGCACATGTCAATTAGGGCTCACTGCCTGAGCACACTGCTCACAAGAGGCTCACTGCCTACAAGAGACACACTGTCTACAAAGAAATAAGTATCACCTACTTGAACTAGAAAATAGCATCTTCACCATGCTTGAATCAGTTCCATTTAAGCCCAATACTTATGCTTTGTCTTTCTCTCTCCTCCTTGCTACCACTCTCTCATCAACACAAAGACAACTTTGAAATGACTTTGCAACCCCTTATTTATACAAGACATCAACTTAGGAATAATCATCTAAGTCGGCAAACATCTACAAGAACATCCATAAGATGTGTAATACATTCGGTCGGCCAGTCTCAAGAAGAACATCATCATCCAAAGGTTCTTCTTCAATTGCGAGCTCCAACTTCAATGCGGACCACCAATATGAGTTGGACACGATCCAAAGACCTCCACAAGATTGCTTGACTCACCAAGAACATCCGCACTTCATCTGCTTACTGAAATCCTTCTCTCCTTCATCTAAAACCTCAAGAACACAGTCTGTCACCACTGTCACAAAAGAATAGATGCTTGCGGACCTTTAAACCATGAACCAGTTGAGTTGACACTTCATATAGACTTCCTTAATACTCCCTCAAATCCGCAGAATAGGATAATGCATTTTCGGATCACACCGGACCTATCTGTATCACTCTGTCACCTCTAAACACTTGTCGGAACCAGTTTTACTTGAATGGCCACAACTTCTTTAGATCTTCATGCGGACCTTTGAATTCTTTATTGGATCACCTTAAGACACATATCTACAAACCCATTAAACCACATCCTCTGATTCTCATCTTATCTTGGACTTTTTCCTTACTGTCTTCACTGTTCTTCTCTGTTCCTGATTAGGACTAATTTTATCAATATCCTCAGCACTCAGCTCATCCAATCCTTTTCATCAATGCAACAGGAGTATGTTGACATCAAGGACAACACCGGTTAGTCCCATACTTGCAACAATCTCCTCCTTTGTCATTGATGGCAACATATGATGTGAAAAATTGTTTTGACTATCAAGACAAGAACTTCTCTTTACTATTACAACTCCCCTATCAGCAACATCCATTCGCATGTTTTCTCTTCCTTCACTGCTCCCCCTTTGATCATCAACCACTTGTTTTTCACATGTCTTCTCTCCCCCTTTGACATCAATGGCAAAGGGCTTATACTTGCAACTTTAACTCTTCAAAAACATACCAGTCGCTCCCCCTGAGTGGCAGCTCCCCATCATCAATCCGGATCACAAGATATGATTGTGATATCCACTGGATTAATGCACATCAGTGCACCTTAGTTCATCACCAGAGGGGCAATAACCCCTAACTTTTCCCTAAGATACTCAAAAGAGTCCTTAGATAGAGGTTTACTAAAGATATCTGCAATCTAATCCTTAGAAGGCACAAACTCTAATCTAACTTCATTCTTGTGCACTTGCTCTCTTAGAAAATGAAACTTGATAGATATATGCTTAGTCTTTGAATGCAACACCGGATTCTTAGATATATTTATTGCACTTGAATTATCACAGAAGATTGTGATAGGCTCCTCATACTCCACTCCTATGTCTCTTAGCATTTGCTTCATCCACAATACCTGAGTGCAACTACCTGCTGCTACAATATATTCTGCTTCAGTTGTGGACAGAGATATTGCCTCTTGTTTCTTGCTTAGCCAAGAAACCAATCTCTTTCCCAAAAAGAATGCTCCACCACTGGTACTCTTCCGGTCATCCACATCTCCTGCCCAATCAGCATCTGTATATGCATGAAAAGAGAAATCGTGATCTCTAGGATACCATAGACCATACTCAACTATCCCTTTTAGATATCTAAAAATCCTCTTGATTGCCATGACATGAGATTCTCTAGGATCAGCCTGAAATCTAGCAACAAGACCAACAGCCTGCATAATGTCTGGTCTAGTTTGAGTAAGATATAACAGTCCTCCAATCATTGACCTGTACTTTGTCTAATCAGTCTTAGAAGAGTCATCATCTTTGCTCAATTTACATCTGGTTGCCATGGGAGTATTCATTGGTTTTGAGTCTTCCATACCAAATTTCTTCAACAATTCTCTCACATATTTGGTCTGAGAAATGAAGATTCCTTTCTTTGTTTGAGTGATTTGCAGACCCAAGAAGAAATTCATTTCACCAAGCATGGACATCCCAAATTCACTTTTCATTTGATCTGCAAAAGTTTTACACATACTATCTCTTCCTCCAAAAATGATATCATCAGCAAACACTTCAACAATCAAGATGTTTTCATGATCAATTTTGAAGTACAAATTACTGTCAGCAGTACCTTTGTTGAAACCAATCTTCAAAAGATGTTTATCCAATCTTTCATACTAGGCTCTTGGGGCTTACTTCAGTCCATACAGTGCCTTCTTCAACTTGCAGACCATATTACCATGATCAGACAATTGAAATCCATCTGGTTGCTCAATGTACACTTCTTCTTCCAAGTCATCATTTAGGAAGGCAGACTTGACATCCATCTGATATACTTTGAAATCTTTGAAGGCAGCAAATGCAAGTAATAATCTAACTGCTTCAATTCTTGCCACCAAAGCAAAAGTTTCTTCAAAATCAACTCTTTCTATTTGAGAATAGCCCTTGTAGACCAATCTAGCTTTATTTTTGATTACTTCACCAACTTCATTTAGTTTGTTCTGGAAGACCCATTTGGTTCTAATCACATTCTTGTTTCTAGGTCTGGGAACAAGATCCCAAGTGTGATTTTTCTCAATTTGCATCAACTCTTCCTCCATTGCTTTGGTCTAGTTTTCATCACTGCAGGCTTCATTTATTGTCTTAGGTTCAATCTTTGAAATCAGATAATACCCATCTGAATTTTGAGCAATTCTCCTTCTAGTTTGCACACCTTTGCTTTTGTCACCTATGATTTGATCTTTAGAGTGGTTCAGTCTTACATACCTTAGAATTTTGGGAGTTTCTTGCACTTCTGCTTCTTGATCAGGCTCATTCAGACTTATCTCTTCTTCCTGATTTACCAGATCAGTTTGAATCTGTCTTTCAAAAGAGGTTTGGGCTCCTTGAATTAGAACACCATTCTGATCATCTTCATCATATTCATAAAACCTTGAGGGTTTCTCAATTCCCTCATCAACTTTCACATTTGTACTTTCTATTATCTTTCTCAGTCTCTTGTTATAATACCGGTATGCTTTGCTTTGAGTAGAGTAACCCAAGAATATTCCTTCATCACTTCTAGCATCAAACTTTCCTAGATCTTCATCTCTTTTAATGTAACATTTGCTACCAAAAACTCTGAAATATCTCACAGTAGGAGTGATGCCAAACCAAAGTTCATAAGGAGTCTTACCGGTATTACTTTTGATTTGAACTCAATTGAGAGTATAAACTGTAGTGCTGACAGCTTCTCTCCAATAGATCTGAGGAACATTTGCTTCCATCATCATGGTCCTAGAAGCTTCCTGGATGGTTTGGTTCTTTCTTTCCACTACTCCATTCTGCTGTGGAGTCCTAGGAGCAGATAACTGTCTCTTTATTCCATGTTTCTCATAGAACTCTAAGAACTCACCGGATATGAATTCCCCACCTCTATCAGACCTCAGATATTTCAATTTTAAACCAGTTTCATTCTCTACCATATCCTTGAATATTTTGAATTTCTCAAGAGCCTCTGATTTCTCTTTCAAAAAGGTTACCCACATCATCCGGGAATAGTCATCAATTAGTAACATGAAATAACTATCACCTTGCACACTCCTGGTTCTTGCCGGGCCACAAAGATCAGTATGAACTAAGTCCAATAATCCGGTAGAAGACAGTTCCTTACTCTTGAATGTGACTGCTCAGCTTACCCAACTGACATTCTTTACACAAGCTATTTGTAGGTTTCACCAATTTTGGAAGATCTCTTACAGCTTGAGTATTGCTTATCTTGATGATATTATCAAAATTCACATGACACATTCTCCTATGCCATAACCAACTTTGATCAATTTGAACAAATAAGCAACTTTTACCAGTACCAACCAAGTGGAAGATATTACCTTTAGTCTGGGTACCGGATGCAATCTCTGTTCCAGAACTTTCAAAGATCTTGCATTTTCCATTCTTGAACCGGAGATCATAGCCTTTGTCCACCAACTATCCAACACTGAGAAGATTATGCTTCAAACCTTCAACATATAGTACATTACCGGTTTTGTTCTTTCCATCAAAAGAAATAGTTCCTCTTCCTCTAATTCTACCAGCAGAATTATCACCAAATTTTACCACTCCTCCTTCATACCTTTCCAAATCTATGAACTTATTTTTGTCACCTGTCATATGGTGAGAGCAACCACTGTCAATGACCCAGTCATCCTTTTCTTCAATTTGAGCAGCCAGAGCTCTTTCTACAACTTTATGATTAACAGATTCATAGGATATTGGTTCTTCTTCCTTGATGGCAATAAACACCTAATCACTTCCAGATTTGTTTCCTGTCTCTGATTCATCATTTGTTACTCCTTCATTATCATCTTCTTCATGAACATAGTAGCAATTCTTTTGGAACCTTGATCTATTGGGATTCAGCTTTGAAAATCTTTCCGGACACTTTGAAGCAAAATGACCAATCTTATTGCAGTTAAAACACTTAAAAGCCAATTTTCCTTCATACTTACTGGATCCTCTTGGCAGTCTCTTTGCAATAAAGGCTTCAAGTTGAGAAGTTTCTACTTCTTCTTCTTCTAGGTCTTTTCTTGCTTTTTCATACCATGACAGTTTCCTTGATGAGTTCTCTCCCGGATCAAACCTTTGTTTACCTTTTATAGAGGCACTAGCTTTGAATGCAGATTTAGTCTTGGGGGGGTCATCTCCAAACTCAGTCATTTCAAATGCAGCCAATTTGCCAGCCGATTGATCTCTTGTGACAGTTGTATGGGCTCTGAATTCTTTAATGGCAGCAACCTTGATTTTATAAGAGGCAGGAAGGGATCTGAGAATCTTGCCAACAATCTTATCTTCATCTAAGACTCCACCAACATTTCTAATTCCACAAACAATCTCATTAACCCTTGGCATAAAAGTAGTGATATTTTCATCATCTCTCATCTTCAGATTTTTAAATTTCCCTTTTAGAATCTGTAACCTTGCACATTTAACATACTTGTCTCCTTCATGCAAGAGTTCCAGTTTTTGCCAAATCTCAAAAGCAGTTGGTAGGTCAATGACATTTGAGAGCTCTGAATCAGATAATGCGCTTAGAAGAGCTTCTATAGTCTGCAGATTATTTTCAGCATCTGTAATTTCATTTGCGGCTTTCGGACCACCCTGTGGAGGTGTATACTGTGTTGTAGCCATGGTCCAGTACACCATTCCCATACATTGCAAGTGACATTTCATGTGACCTTTCCAAAGATTAAAATTAGTTCCATCAAACTTCGAACTATCCTTCTTGTAAGACGACATCCTAGATCTCCTCAAGCGGTTAAGCTCCTTTTAGAGGAACTTGGCTCTGATACCAATTGTTAGACTTAGGGCACATAACTGAGAGGGGGGGTGAATCAGTTGTCCAAAAGTTTCTCTCTATTTCATACTTAAATTCTCTTAGTGATTTAGCAGTATATCAATAATGAAACATAATACAATTAAGTCAAAAGCAGAAACACATCAACACATAAGACACCAAGATTTTGATGTGGAAAACCTGGTTAAGGGAAAAACCACGAGGTGATTAACCCAAGATTGTATTCTCTATTAGAAAAATAGAAAGAACAAAATGGCACATGCCAATTAGGGCTCACTTCCCGAGCACACTGCTCACAAGAGGCTCACTGCCTACAAGAGACACACTGTCTACAAAGAAATAAGTATCACCTACTTGAACTAGAAAATAGCATCTTCACCATGCTTGAATTAGTTCCATTTAAGCCCAATACTTCTGCTCTGCCTTTCGCTCTCCTCCTTGCTACCACTCTCTCATCAACACAAAGACAACTTTGAAATGACTTTGCAACCCCTTATTTATACAAGACATCAACTTAGGAATAATCATCTAAGTCGGCAAACATCTACAAGAACATCCATAAGATGTGTAATACATCCGGTTGGCCAGTCTCAAGAAGAACATCATCATCCAAAGGTTCTTCTTCAATTGTGAGCTCCAACTTTAATGCGGACCACCAATACGAGTTGGACATGATCCAAAGACCTCCACAAGATTGCCTGACTAACCAAGAACATCCGCACTTCATCTGCTTACTAAAATCCTTCTCTCCTTCATCTGGAACCTTAAGAACACAGTCTGTCACCACTGTCACAAAAGAATAGATGCTTGTGGACCTTCAAACCATGAACCAGTCAAGTTGACACTTCATATAGACTTCCTTAATACTCCGTCAAATCCACAGAATAGGATAATGCATTTCCGGATCACACCGGACCTATCTATATCACTCTGTCACCTCTGAACACTTGCCGGAACCGGTTTTACTTGAACGGCCACAACTTCTTTACATCTTCATGCGGACCTCTGAATTCTTTACTGAATCACCTTAAGACACATATCTACAAACCCATTAAACCGCATCCTCTAATTCTCATCTTATCTTGGACTTTTTCCTTACTGTCTTCAATGTTCTTCTCTGTTCTTGATTAGGACTAATTTTCTCAATATCCTCAGCACTCAGCTCATCCAATCCTTTTCATCAATGCAACAGGAGTATGTTGACATCAATGACAACATCGGTTAGTCCCATACTTGCAACATAGTTGACATCTTGCAGTCTCATTTAACTTTTCAAAGAACAATCTCCAAATCTTATGAGCATATCTTCTACAAGTGCGTTTTAGAATCTTACCTTCCATTGGCTGCAAAATATTCTCATCAATATCAATCAAATACTTTGGCTTTCTATGCAAAATTCTAGGTGGTGTTAAGTTAGGTAAATTCATCTCAACATTAGGAATTTCATCAATATTTAAATGAGATGGGCTAGATGGCATACCTTCGATCGAAGATGGAATAGATGACATACCTTGAGGTTGAGGTGGGACGATGGCATACCTCCTTCATCACATGTGAGTGATGATGTCCTCTCAACTTGAGATGTGGTAGATGGTGTCCCTACATGTTGACTTGCAGTAGAGGACATGTCTCCAACTATGGTATTCAAATCTCTCGTAGCACGAAGTTTTTGCATTCGTTCTCTTTGTGCCACCAACACCATATCTCTTTGTGATGGTTGTGGTCCCTCTTCAATTGGCATGTCTTCATTTATCGTGTCCAATTTCCTCTTCTCACGAAGTTCCCTCATAGCCACTGCTTTCTTTGCATTCTTAGCTTCTATCTCTTACTGTGTCAGTTTAATTCTTGATCGTTTCCTCGGCATGACAGAGAATTTTTCTGTAGCATGATAAAGAGACCAATATTAGTTCCTAAGAAATGAATCTATACAAATAACTAAAATATATGTCATTCAACCCTTCATAGTAAATGTACATGCAATCATCATGTAAAAGAGTAAATGTCACTCAACCAAAATAGGTACAAAGCATACAAAGCAAATTATTGCAGCCATGAAAAGAGTACATGGGACTTCATGCTTGAAAAGGTTGAGGCAAACCCAATTTGACATGTTTGTTGTTACTAGGGCTCCTAGGATTTGAAATTTGAGAAGGTGTTTTGTTGGTACTAGGGATACTAGGATTTGGGTGGCTTGTGAAAGAATAGACAACAATTGTTGTGTCATGTGCATGTACAAATCATCATGAATAGGTGCATAAGGAATGTCCTAGCCCAAGATATGTGCATACAAATCATCATGTCATGTGCATACTTGTATGATCTTGGTACCTATTCATTTGTATTTTAACTTGTTAATATGACAAGATAATAGTGGGATTGTATTTTTATTATGTTGTAAGGATTTATTCTTGTATAGTTTGACATCATGGTATGTTAAGGTCTGTTTATTACACATAATTATTAAAGAGCCCAAGTGTAGAAAATATACATGGCATCATGTGAGATTGTAGGTTGCTTTCTTGATTGGGAATGTGTCTATTTTAAACATGTATGATAAAGCATGATAAAGTAATTCAAATAGAATTAAGGAAAATGTAAAGAACATGCATGTAAAGACTTGACATGCCTAAAAAATGAAGATTCGAATGGAGAGAGTACCCAATTATGTAGTGTTTTTGTCTTCTTGCATCAAACTCCTCAACAATTTGAGTTTTTCACCACTTGCTTCCTTTTCAATGTTGAATTAAATAACACTCAAATATAATTACTAACAACAATACTATTAACCAATCTATAATGTTAAATTCCTAAAATTGAATCACAATTAACATTGCAACACTACAAAAATTGAAACTTGAATAGATATATATCAAACTTGGTGTGAAAACTATGTTATTTCCTCCTCAAGTTGGCAAAGTAGAAAAGGTGGTGGAGAGATCATGCAAAGGTGGTAGAATGTGTAAAATGTGCATGTGAACTTCCCAACAACATGAAAGCACTTCTTTTTTGTCGAAGCACATGCATAATCAGCATGAAAATAGAGCATGTGGACCTGGATCATGGGGGTCAACACTTTTTTACATTTTCTATAGTAGGATAGAATGTGACCGCATTATAATGCGCTCGCGTTTTGTCCTTCTATAGATTGATCCATAAATATTTGTGCCTATCTCACCTTCGATAGCACCTTTACAATATCTCACCTCTAGTTCCATTAGCTCATGTTCTATATCTCACTTATCTCTCCCCCTCACCTCTCTACCTCTCCCCTCTCTATGTCTCTCAGTCGCTCCTTATCTACCTCAACCCTAAACCTTATCCCTAAACCCTAATCCCTCAACCCTCAACCCTAATCCCTCAACCCTCAACTCTAATCCCTCATCCCTAAACCCTAAACACTATCCCTATTCCTAAACCCTCAACGGGCTCGATACTATACCTTAAACCCTAATCCCTTATCCCTAAACCCTCCAACCCTATCCCTAATCCTTATACCCTTGACACTCTACTTTAACCCTAATCCCTTGGCCCTCAACCCTTGAACCTCAATGTACTCAACCCTCAACGTCAAACCCTAATCCCTCAACCCTTAACTCTAATCCCTCAATCCTCAACCCTATCCCTAAACCCTCAACCCTAAAACCTCAACCCTCAACACTCAACATCAAACCCTAATCCCTCAACCCTTAACTCTAATCCCTCGACCCTCAACCCTATCCCTAAACTCTAAACCCTAAACCCTCAACCCTCAACCCTCAACGTCAAATCCTAATCCCTCAACCCTTAACCCTAATCCCTCAACCCTTAACTCTAATCCCTCAACCCTAAACCCTATCCCTAAACCCTAAACACTATCCCTATTCCTAAACCCTCAACGGGCTCAATACTATACCTTAAACCCTAATCCCTTATCCCTAAACCCTCCAACCCTATCCCTAATTCTTATACCCTCGACACTCTACTTTAACCCTAATCCCTCGACCCTCAACCCTATCCCTAAACCCTCGACCCTCAAACCTCAACCCTCAACCCTCAATGTCAAACCCTAATCCCTCAACCCTTAACTCTAATCCCTCGACCCTCAACCCTATCCCTAAACCCTAAAGCCTAAAGCCTCAACCCTCAACCCTTAATGTCAAATCATAATCCCTCAACCCTTAACTCTAATCCCTCAACCCTAAACCCTAAACACTATCCCTATTCCTAAACCCTCAACGGGCTTGATACTATACCTTAAACCCTAATCCCTTATCCCTAAACCCTCCAACCCTATCCCTATTCCTTATACCCTCGACTCTCTACTTTAACCCTAATCCCTTGACCCTCAACCCTATCCCTAAACTCTCAACCCTCAACGTCAAACCCTAATCCCTCAACCCTTAACTCTAATCCCTCGACCCTCAACCCTATCCCTAAACCCTAAACCCTAGAGACTCAACCCTCAACCCTCAACATCAAATCCTAATCTCTCAACCCTTAACTCTAATCCCTCAACCCTAAACCCTAAACACTATCCCTATTCCTAAACCCTCAACGGGCTTGATACTATACCTTAAACCCTAATCACTTATCCCTAAACCCTCCAACCCTATCCCTAATCCTTATATCCTCAACACTCTACTTTAACCCTAATCCCTCGACCCTCAACCCTATCCCTAAACCCTCGAACCTCAACCCTCAACCCTCAACGTCAAACCCTAATCCCTCAACCCTTAACTCTAATCCCTCGACCCTCAACCCTATCCCTAAACCCTAAACCCTCAACCCTCAACCCTCAACCTCAAATCCTAATCCCTCAACCCTTCATCTAATCCCTCAACCCTAAACCCTATCCCTAAACCCTCAACACTATACCTTAAACCCTAATCCCCCAACCCTCAACCCTAAACCTTATCCCTAACCCCTAATCCCTCAACCCTCAACCCTCAACCCTAATCCCTCATCCCTCAACTCTAATCCCTCATCCCTAAACCCTAAATGCTATCCCTATTCCTAAACCCTCAACGGGCTCGATACCATACCTTAAACCCTAATCCCTTATCCCTAAACCCTCCAACCCTATCCCTAATCCTTATACCCTCGACACTCTACTTTAACCCTAATCCCTCGACCCTTAACCCTATCCCGAAACTCTCAACCCTCGAACCTCAATGTACTCAACCCTTAACTCTGATCCCTCGACCCTCAACCCTATCCATAAACCCTCAACCCTAAAATATCAACCCTCAACACTCAACGTCAAACCTATTAGTTATTTTTCCCGAATCGACAGAGGGTTTGCCAGTTCCTATGCATGAGTAGATCCGACCAACAGAAACGGGAGGTTGCGTGAGCTGCCTCCCCTTCACTTCTGGTTTTGCTGCACCAAGGGGGTATCCCTATTTGCTAAAGATTTGACACTTTGACTCACCCAATGACATTAAGATTTAGCTTTGTGATAACAGGCATAATACTCTCATGTGTGGACCAAGATTTGTGTGACAAATCACAAGGTTGGCAACATTCTTGGACATATGTGTCTGGTTAGGTATGAGAGCATGCAGCGGTCCTAATCCTACTCCTACAACTAATAGGTGGAAGTTATGGAAAGATGGATATGATGGTTTGGATGCAAGATAGGGGTTTTTGGATCATAACTACTTCACAAGAACAGATCGGTGCCTTATCCCAGGGCAAGGAGTCAAATAGACATATACATAAGAATGGCTTGCAACTAGCATTCGAGTTTCAAGGGGTTAGGACCGATGCTTGCCTTAAAAACATCACCCAAGGATAAGTATTTGACTATCCATACAGATATCCCAGCTGACATACAATCTTCTCCATACTTTAACCTAAAATGATTTAATCCACTCCTTGAATGGAAGTTAAAGATCAAGTATGCAATACATAAATCTGTATTCTAGAATTTGAGAAACCCTTAGCAACCAAATTCAGAAGAAGAGATGCATACAACAAGTGGAGACAGACACCAAAACACATGCAAGAAGCATTTTTCATATAAAATTGACACTGAAACTGAACATATGTGCAAGATACATCACAGATGCAATACATAAACTCCAAAATGAGATAGAACAACAAGGAAATGATCTGTATTTCATTATCTTTCCCCCAAAATTGCCCAAGTCTCCAACAACCATGAATGAGTAACACAGTCTGCCTTTATAGCAAAACTGTGTACTCAGCCAAAATTACAACAGTCAACTCAAAAATCACCAAATACAATGCATCGTGAGAAAATGGCACTCAAAAATAGTTAATGCAGCAGAGGGACAAGGAGAAAGGAGCAGATGGAATCAAGATCTGAGCCGCCGCTCAGAGACATTCATCTTCAATTGGGTGGTTGACTCATCCATCATCAACCCATACCGCTACATTTCTGCCATTAATGCTTCAGCTACCCGTAGCCTCTTCTGGAGTGCAGCAGCAGACACATCTGAAGTTTTTCTCGCTCAAAAATGGGCTGCAGACAAAGAAAACCATCGCTCTAGCAAAATTAAAACACAAACGTCGATCACCTCCCCATCACTGAGATCTGCAACTCAAAACACCTTTGAAAAGTTGCAAACCAATGATATCATGCCACGTAGGCACCTTGATCCTTCATCACTGACTCTCCGCCTTCACCTTTTCGCCCTTGTATATGCAAAAAAACATATGCATATACAATCGCCACTGTTCACCTTTCGAAAATCCTTTGTATATGCAAAATGCATATACATGCAACAGTTTAATATACAAGGTGGACCACAAAATATCATGAAGCAGATTGGAAACTTGTTTGGGTTCGGCTTGCATCTTGACCTTTGTATCTTCGCTTGTATATCAGCATATATACAAGCACCCAAACATACAAGCCACGGACGCCAGCCATTGAATTAGCTGAATTTGATCTTCGCATTGGATCCGGCTTGTACATTGCTCCCTTCTATATTTGCTTGTATGTCGTATATACAATGTGAACATATAAGCCAAATATACAAACAACGGACCTCAAATTTTATACACTGGAATTGATTTCTCCGTCAGGCCCGAATTGTATCTCAGGAATGTATATTTGGTTGTATATCGAAATATACAACCGCAAACATACAAGTGGTGGGCCCCTGCCTCGCAACTATAGCAAATGCATCTTTGCACCTTTGTATGTTTCGCTTGCATGCACAAATATACAAACCTCTAATATACAACTGCGGTATCTTCAACAGAATATTCCAGGAATGTATCTTCCGCTCGCCACTGTAGCAATTGTATATTAGCACGCCCTTGTATATTTTTTAATGCACCTCCACATGCAACCCGATATACAAAGCGGGAATATTCCTAGGAATCTACGAAAGATTCCCCCTTTGTATATGCATCATTTCAAGCCCGATATGCATGTAAAATGCATACAACTCACTTTTTCAAAGGCCGATTGAGATTTTTGACCCGCCAATGCATATTTTGACCTGTATGTATATACAAACACCTTTGTATATACAAAGACACATGCATATGACTGATTTTTTGCATTTTTTAGCACTGTAGATGTCAAAAGAGATAGAACTTTTTGGATTTTTGGGAAGGGACCTGCATATTTAAATGCTTAAAACCTGATTGTTTATGCGGGCACCACCAGTGGCTCTGGCCTACAACCCTAAACATAAATGATTACCAACAAAACCCTAATCCCTCAACCCTTAACTCTAATCCCTCAACCCTAAACCCTATCTCTAAACCCTCAACACTATACCTTAAACCCTAATCCCTCAACCCTAAACCCTATCCCTAAGCCCTAATCTGTCAACCCTCAACCCTAATCCATCAACCCTCAACCCTAATCCCTCATCCCTAAACCCTAAACACTATCCCTATTCCTAAACCCTCAACGGGATCGATACTATCCCTCAACCCTTAACCCTTAAAACTTGAACCCTAAAACCTATCCCTACATGCTCGACACTCGACACTATATCTTAAACCCTAATCCCTTAACCCTCATTCCTAAAGCCTCAACCCTAAATCCTTAAACCTTCAACCCTAAACCCTAGCCCTAATCCCTCTACCCTCGACACTCTTCTTTAACCCTAATCCCTTGACCATCAACCCTATCCCTAAACCCTCAACCCTTAACTCTTAACAACGCTAATTCATCAACCCTAAACCCGAATCCCTCAAACCTAAACCCTATCCCTAAACCATCAACCCTCAACACTATACCTTAAACCCTAATCCCTATCCCTCAACCCTTAACCCTTAAAACTTAAACCATATCCCTACACCCTCAACACTCGACACTATATCTTAAGCCTTAAACCCTCAACCCTCAATCCTTAAACCTTCAACCCTAAACCCTATCCGTAATCCCTCTACCCTCGACACTCTAACCCTAACCTCAACATTAAACGCTAATCCGTCAACCCTAAACCCTAATTCGTCAACCCTAAACCCTATCCCTAAACCCTTAACCCTCAACACTATACCTTAAACCCTAATCCATCAACCCTAAAACCTAATCCCTCAACCCTCAACCCTAAACACTATCAATAAACCCTTAACCCTCGACACTATACCTTAAACCCTAATCCCTCAACCCTCAACCCTAATCCCTCAACCCTTGACCCTAATCCCTCATCCCTAAACCCTAAACTCTATCCCTATTCCTAAACCCTCGACACTATACCTTAAACCCTAATCCCTTATCCCTAAACCCTATCTGGTGCAGGAGCACCCCTTCAACGAGATAAAATATGCATAAGAGGGAGAAGAATAAGGTTTAAATATGTTTGATACATTTCATGTTATCATGTAGCATTTTGTGTTAACATTTCATGTTTGTAAGAACTGACCCCACCATCCACCATAGGAATCGAGGTCACAAATTGGGCAATCCAAATAAGCCAATTTGGACATCGTTAGATATTGGGATATGTGGATGATTAAATCAATGTGTCAAACTATTTGGAGTTTTGTTGTCTAAAGTCAAACAGGTGTCGTGAGATTAGTTAGGGTTTTTGTTTATAATCTTGGTTAAGCAAAATCAGAAGAGGGGGGAATAAAAAGAAAAAACAAATGGAGGTGGTGGAAAAAAGAGAGTTCGCCTTCCACCTTCTGAAATTATCAAATGTATGAAGTTGGAATGTAGCAATAGAAATTATGTCGATTGTGTTTTCTAAATCCTGAATTCTGTGTAAATTTCATGTGCATTGAATTGTCCTATGTATATTATCTATATAGACTCATTTTGTGTTTAATTTAGTCTTTCTGTTGTCGAGATGTATGATTAAAGCCATTCCACTGGTGGATTTTTGTGAAATCAATGGAATGGACTTGTAAAGTAGTTTTCTATTTTGTTTTCCTTTTTATTCGTGGTCATGGTAGATTTGAAGTTGCGAGATTTGTTACAGAGGAGGTTAGTGTGATTCAGATACATAGTTATGTATCTATGCCAATTTCATACCGGGAATAGTTTGTGAGTATATCGCATTTGTATGCGAGTACCATCCTGTGTATATTCTGTGAAGAAAGGTATGTATAAAAGTCTTTCTGGGTTAAGTTTGTGTTGTTTGTTGGATATACAACTCCTGTATATATCACAATTGTATGAAGGTCCATTTCCTATGTATCCGTCAATTGTATGTCACAGACAGTGTATGTGTATATCGCTATTGTATGCGAGTGTCAGTTTGCGTGTATACTGCTATTGCATATCGAGATTGTATGTTACAAAAGCATGTCTTGAATGTACATTCGGATGAAGCAAAGGGTTGGGTGCAGGGAGTGACCGGTTGAACCGGGAGAGAGAACCGGCTATAGGAAGTTGTCAGATGTATGTTTCGGTTGTATATTTCAATTGTATGTTGAAACATACATTTCTGTTTGATGCAATTGATGACCGGCTGTAGCGGTCAAAATGGGTGAAGATGCGAACGGATTACCGAAGATAGAAGGTTAGGAAATGTATTATCATGCCGATAGTAGAAAAGAATGTATTTTGGCATCATGTGAACTTTGTGAAGGGGTTTTAAAAGATTTTGAATATTATTTCTATTTGTACTGTTGGTTTTGTGGGTTTAATGGGTTTTTATACCTATTTTAAGTGCTTTCATTGTGTTGCTCTGCATCAAATTGGTTCAGAGCTAGCAAAAGCTCTGGGCAGAGGTGTTTAAGTATTTAATTTTCTGAAGGTAATTGAATCCTATTCCTGAAGTGTGTGGGCAGATGATGTTGAGGTCTATCTTGACTATTCACCAATAGAGATTTGATTGGAAGAGGGTGCAGAGTGAAACCACTGCAAGAAAGAGTGGTAGTGCATCTCCAGGATCTGTTGTTGGACGAGAGGATTTGCAAAAGTGTTGGCACTGTCTGCGAATGTTTGTCAGACAGAGAAAGTGAAGAAGGGGCTAGCGAGATGCCTCCAAAGGGGATGACCACTAAAGTGGCCAAGAAATTCAAGGAGATAGAGGATATGATAAAAAGTGGAGTCAGGGAAGCACTCCAGGCTGAGTTGAAAACCTTAGGAAAATGAAAGAAACCAGATGAGGAGTCTGATGGAGAAGAAGATGGGGAAGATGAAACAACCTCAGGACAGACAGATATATCTATAGATCAGAAACAATTTCTGGAGGCCATAAAATCACTTGGTAAGGAGTCGTCTGAATCAAGAATGGAGATTTCGATGTTCAGCGGAAAGATGGATGTAGAAGAAGTCATCGAATGGATCAAGGCTTTGAACAACTACTTTAAGTACAAGGAGGTGCCAGAGAATAGAAGAGTCAAGTTTGTAAAAACAAAATTGAAAGGCGCTGCACTCACGTGGTGGAACTACACCCAGGGAGAAAGGGTGAAGAGTGGCAAGAGCATGATCTCATCCTGGAGTCGAATGGTAGAGAGGATCAAGGATCAATTCTTACCAGCAGATTATAAAGTGTAGATATACAAAAAAATGCAGAACCTCAGGCAGAAGGATATGGATGTATCCACCTATACAGAGGAATTTCATAAATTGTCTCTAAGGTGTGGGCATGCTGACGATGAGAAGGGAAGAGTTGCCAGGTATATTAATGGCCTGAAGTACAGTATACAAGATGAGATTACCATCTTGACACCAGAAACCGTTGACAAGTGTTTCCAGGTGGCGCTGAGAGTAGAAGAGAAATTGAAAAGAAAAGGAGAACAGCAGAATAGAGGAAGCGAAAGATAGCAAAGAGGGGGAAGAAGTCCTTTCAGAGGCAATCAAAGAGGAGGTAATGGATTTGGACACCAAGGTGAATCCAATCAAGAGAACAGCAAAGGAGACAATAGTCAAACTCAAAGGGGAAGTTACAGTCAAAAAGGAAACTTTAGGGCTAGAGGACCTCTCAGATGTTACAATTGCAATCAAGAAGGCCACATAGCCAGTAGATGTCTAGAAAAAAGCAACAAGTTCAATGGGGGAAAGAAGGACAAATCTGATTCAAGAGTCTGACTGCCAAAGTGTGCAAAGCTCAAACACTTATCAAAGTGTGGATGCTCCTGATAGTTATGGATATCCTGAGAAGGGAGAATCATTTATGCTTAGGAGAATGCTCTTGAGGACATCCAAGGAGATGATACAAAGGGGGGCACTTTTCAGGACCAATTGTAAAAGCAAAGGTAAAATATGCAAGGTAGTAATAGATTCTGGTTCAACAGATAACATGGTATCTCAGGAAATGGTGGATAAGTTGAAACTAGAAAGGATTCCACATCAAAATCCTTACAAGGCATCATGGGTAAGTGACAGTCAATTACTTTTGGTATATGAACATGTATATGTTGATTTTCAGATTGGAGATTATCAGGATAGAGTTTTATGTGACATATTGCCCATGGAATGTTGTCACCTACTTTTGGGTAGGCCATGGCAATTTGATAGGAGAGCATTGTATGATGGATATGCTAACACATACACCATCAAGAAGGATGGGAGAACTCTTGTGTTGATACCACTGCAGGAGGATGCTACAGCACAGAAGGCAGCCAAAATCATTTTAGTGGGAAAGAAAGAGTTTGTGGAGATGCCTACAACAGAGTCAAAGGAAGTTGAGGATATCTCAAGGAGAGGAGATCGCAGTTTGAAGAAAATTTTAGTTCTGACTGACAGGGATCAGGTGGATCAGCAGCAGGTTACGAAGCAGGTTTGTACACAGCCACAGGCTGATTGGAAAGACAAGGATGCCATCATAGTAGGGACTATTGTTTATCCTCTAAGAGTTGAAAGACAAACACATTCTACCATAGCAATACAGGGGGTTTCCAATGCAGATGTTCAGACAGAGATGATAGTGAGAAAGGATGACCAGCAAAGTGTGAGAAGAGCCTACAGTACTAGGCATGAGTATTTGGTTCCATGGCAGCAGGTTGCAGTCCGGAGATCATGGGGCAGAAATGAGACAGCAGGAGATAAAGGTGGATTTAGTCAAAGACTTAACTCATGGGACATGAGTTCTTTTCAAGGTGGGGAGTATGGTGCAGGAGCACCCCTTCAACGAGATAAAATATGCATAAGAGGGAGAAGAATAAGGTTTAAATATGTTTGATACATTTCATGTTATCATGTAGCATTTTGTGTTAACATTTCATGTTTGTAAGAACTGACCCCACCATCCACCATAGGAATCGAGGTCACAAATTGGGCATTCCAAATAAGCCAATTTGGACATCATTAGATATTGGGATATGTGGATGATTAAATCAATGTGTCAAACTATTTGGAGTTTTGTTGTCTAAAGTCAAACAGGTGTTGTGAGATTAGTTAGGGTTTTTGTTTATAATCTTGGTTAAGCAAAATCAGAAGAGGGGGGGAATAAAAAGAAAAAATAGATGGAGGTGGTGGAAAAAAGAGAGTTCGCCTTCCACCTTCTGAAATTATCAAATGTATGAAGTTGGAATGTAGTAATAGAAATTCTGTCGATTGTGTTTTCTAAATCCTGAATTCTGTGTAAATTCCGTGTGCATCGAATTGTCCTGTGTATATTATCTGTATAGACTCATTTTGTGTTTAATTTAGTCTTTCTGTTGTCGAGATGTATGATTAAAGCCATTCCACTGGTGGATTTTTGTGAAATCAGTGGAATGGACTTGTAAAGTAGTTTTCTGTTTTGTTTTCCTTTTTATTCGTGGTCATGGCAGATTTGAAATTGCGAGATTTGTTACAAAGGAGGTTAGTGTGATTCAGATACACAGTTATGTATATATGCCAATTTCATACCGGGAATAGTTTGTGAGTATATCGCATTTGTATGCGAGTACCATCCTGCGTATATTCTGTGAAGAAAGGTATGTATAAAAGTCTTTCTGGGTTAAGTTTGTGTTGTTCGTTGGATATACAACTCCTATATATATCACAATTGTATGAAGGTCCATTTCCTGTGTATCCATCAATTGTATGTCACAGACAATGTATGTGTATATCGCTATTGTATGCGAGTGTCAGTTTGCGTGTATACTGCTATTGCATATCGAGATTGTATGTTACAAAAGCATGTCTTGAATGTACATTCAGATGAAGCAAAGGGTTGGGTGCAAGGAGTGACCGGTTGAACCAAGAGAGAGAACCGGCTATAGGAAGTTGTCAGATGTATGTTCCGGTTGTATATTTCAATTGTATGTTGAAACATACATTTCTATTTGATGCCATTGATGACCGGCTGTAGCGGTCAAAATGGGTGAAGATGCGAACGGATTACCAGAGATAGAAGGTCAGGAAATGTATTATCATGCCGATAGTAGAAAAGAATGTATTTTGGCATCATGTGAACTTTGCGAAGGGGTTTTAAAAGCATTTTGAATATTTTTTCTATTTGTACTGTTGGTTTTGTGGGTTTAATGGGTTTTTATACCTATTTTAAGTGCTTTCACTGTGTTGCTCTGCATCACTATCCCTCAACCCTTAACCCTTAAAACATAAACCCTAAAACCTATCCATAAACCCTTGACGCTCAACACTATATTTTAAACCCCAATCCCTTAACCCTCAGCCCTAAAGCCTCAACCCTCAATCGTTAAACCTTCAACCCTAAACCCTATCCCTAATCCCTCTACCCTCAACACTCTACTTTAACCCTAATCCCTTGACCATCAACCCTATCCCTAAACCCTCAACCCTCAACCCTCAACTCTCAACATTAAACCCTAATCCGTCAACCCTAAACCCTAATCTGTCAACCCTAAACCCTATTCCTAAACCCTCAACCCTCAACAATATTCCTTAAACCCTAATCCATCAACCCTAAACCATAATCCCTCAACCCTAAACCCTATCCCTAAATCCTCAACCCTCAACACTATTCCTTAAACCCTAATCCCTCAACTCTAAACCCTAATCCCTCAACCCTAAACCCTAAACCCTATCCTTAAACACTCAACCCTTAGCAAGTTATACCTTAAACCTTAATCCCTCAACCCTCAACCCTCAACCCTCAACCCTCAACCCTAGCCCCTCATTCCTAAACCCTAAATGCTATCCCTATTCCTAAACCCTCAACCCAAGACACTATACCTTAAACCCTAATCCCTTACCCCTAAACTTTAAACCCTATCCCTCAACCCTTAACCCTTAAACCTTAAACCCTAAAACCTATCCCTATAGCCTCAACAATATACTTAAGCCCTAATGCCTCAATCATCAACCCTATACCTTAAACCTGAAGCCTACACCCTCAAACCCTCATCCCTAGACCATATAACCTCACCCTTATATCCTAATCCTTGAATATTGTGCCTCAACCCTATACTTAAATTAAACCTAAACCATACGTGCTCTCAACCCAAGTCACCCTATGCCTTATATACCCTCAATCCATATCGTAAACCCTAAACCCTAATCCCCGTGCCTTACACACTTAATCTTATACACTCAACAACCTGAATATTAACCCTTTACTGTAACCCTCAACCCTCTACCCTCTACCTATTACTTAAGCCCTAATCCATCAACCCTCAACCCTCAAAACTATACAGGCTCAGGGCCTTATATACACTAAACCCAAAACACTTACATACATACATGCATACATACAAACATACATACATACAAAGATGCATACATACAAGCATGCATACATGTACATGCATACATACCTACAAGAATAGATATAAACATCCATGAAACATACTTATGAAATTTGAACATATCTCATTCAAAGGAAGACATAACGTGAGCGCGTTATAACGCGCTCGTGTTATGTCAAACTGGGAAAACACCGGCAAACATGCAAAAAAGCACAACATAACGCGCTCGCGTTATGTTGTGCTTTGGGAATCCCAAGCCTTGGGCTTGGGATTTGCTTTGGATTTCCAACCCAAAGGCTTGGAGTGCCTTTTCAACATCCACAGATGTGTTTTTGCAGATTCTTCAAGATTTCACATAATTTTGTTCGTGCTAACCCTCAGATTTGCACGTGTTTTAAGGTCAAACAAATTAAACACCTGGGTAATGTTAGGCTTTCTCTTAGCTATTTAACGATGTAATTTTTTTCACATTTTAACAATGTTAAGCCTTTCATCTTTAATTTCTTTTATTTGTGTGTCCGGTTTTGGGCAAAAACCACTATTTGGTCTTTTTTTCATTGTAAATTAATTGAAATTTCAAAAAAATTACATATTTAGAAACTAGACTCCATTCTACACATATTATAAAAAAAATGATTTTCAATTAGTTTTCAAAATTTATAGGGGTAGCACGGCCATAATTTTGTTTTTTAGGATGTGTCCACTTTGAAAATTAGTAAAAAATCAAATATTCATCAAAAAATTATCAAAAAAATCAGGCATAAACTACATGTTGTTAGCTAATTTCTCACCGAAGCGATTTTAAAAATACCAAAAAAAAGTTAACCTTTTGAGGGAGCCACAAAACATGCTATGTTATGTTTTTGTAACAGAAACAACACCAATTTCTATGGCTCCCTCTTTTGAACCCCTTAATCTATACCATTTTCAAAAAAAATTAGTAGTTTATAAAGTAGACTCGGAGCACTACGAACATTGTTTTGGTTGCATCTCCAAATTTTGAGTGTAACTATGCTCAATTTCTCATCCAAGGCCAGCATTTCCTGATTTCAGGAAAAAAAAAAAGGCCACTTAAGACCCCTTTTTGGCCCCCCATCTTCTTGCACTTACCCTATGCGAGTATTCTCTTCAGGAAAGGAATTCTTTGGATTATTCTCGTTTTCCTGTCAGGTTCTTGTAAGTGTCTCTCGTTAAGTTTATTCTTACTAACATCTTTATCATGATTTCTTTCATCTTTCATTGTCTCAAACCTTCTAGGCTTTCTATCATCTTTTTACTATAACCTCTGCCACTATTCACATTGTCATCAAATGCTATGTAATATTATGTCATTCATACATGATCTTTCTTATTTGATTGTCACTCTTGCACATTGAAACATTGTCATGTTGTAACTTTCCTCTTCAATGTTCTATGAGAAGTACATTATCTCACTATCATTGAAGGTTGATATTTCTGACTTGAAGATTATCATCATTCTTAATGTGTCATACTTCTTATACCTTTGATGACTATATTGTCACCATTCCCACTATACTTTGTCCTTCAAAATGTTGTCATTCATCTTTTGTCAACCATCATGTCATACATGTTTTGAACTATACTTTGTTGAAATGTTTAAGGTTTTTACTTCTCATGTTTTTAACCTCCATCATCTCAAGAACATAACTCAATAGTCTTGTTGTATGCCTAGCCATTATTTAGCCTCTCTTCTTTTCTCCAATCATATCTTCTCTTTCTCTAATAATTCTAGACCCTTTGATCAATGACAACAGAATGCTCATATAGAATATGTCTTAGTTGATCTATCTTGAATTGTTTTCTCCATGGAGCTAAACGATAGTGCAATGGTTAGCTCCCCCTGAACTTGTGCTTCTTCTCATGAACTTAGTGATACCTCTTGTGCATGAAGTGTAGTTTGCACAAGCATAGATTCTTCCTTCTTCTTGTTATTTTTCTCTTGTTTCCTTCTCCATACTTTTATAGACTTTCCCTCTTGTTTGGTTATGGTATCCTCCATCTTGTGCTATCTAGATGCTTTCACAAAAGCACTTCTACAAAATCTTGCTTTATGCCCATAGTTGCTGCAATTGTAGCATATGACATTATAATCTACCAAAGGTGCAAAGGAGTTATAGTTCCTTCTTGAGAACCCTTAAGAACTCCTATTCTTGTTCCAACCAACATGTCTCGCTTGAGTTCTACAATCTCTTGCTTTGTGACTAAAATTGTTGCATTTATAACATATGATATTGTTCTTTCTATTTGGCAACCCATAAGAAGCTCTATTCTTGGTCCAATCAAAGTTTCTTGCATGTTCCCAACAATCCATTGCTTTATGTCCAAAGTTATTACAAGAATAACAATAACCATAGAAGGAATGATGAAACCTGTTCATTTGTGCTTGTCTTGGTGGAAGTGGTTTCCTGATTGTCCCATTCTTTATTTTTGGATGCATGCTCTACTTCTGGTTCTCCTTGTTGATTTTAATTTTTATGGGACTTTGAAGAACATTGGCATAACCCTTTGATTTATCTTCATTTAATGATTGTGATGTTTTTGAACTTTGACCCTTTTCATAGCCAAGACTACTTTTATCAAAAACTCACCTTTGAGAGTTGATAATGTCATCCATTATTTTGGTACTCTTCTCATTTTGTAAACTTTGGTTTAATTGGGCATTTGTCTTTGCAAACTCCTTTCTTAAAGAAATGATCTCAGCTTGAAGTTTCTCACAATTTTCTTCTCGTTCCTTTAGTTGCTTTCTTACCTCCTCAATTTTTTTTGTTTCATCTATTTGGAATTTTAGATCTATGATCATTCTCTTTGATTCTTCAAGATCATTTGATAATTTTGCTTTCAATTCACTATCATCTTGAATTTTCTCTTTTTGATTCTGATTCTCTTTCCTAAGTCTCTTGATTTCACTTAGGGTAGAAATCAATTCTGCTTCCATATCAACTACTCCTTCATCATATTCTTCTCTTTTACTCACAAAGTTGTCTCCATCTGACACGACATCATTGCAAGTTTCTATTGCCATGTTTTTTTTCTATTTGTCATCCCATCACTCTTTCTTGCATCTCTATCATCACTTGCATTTGGTGTTGTTGGTGCTTGTTGACCTATGATCTGCTTGGTATTTCCTTTTATTTTTGTCATACGTGTTCTTATTATCTACCTTCAAGTAGTTAAGCTCTCTCTAAAGGAACCCTCTCTGATACTAATTGAAGAACATGCAATTATACTAAGAGGGGGGGGGGGTGAATCAATATAATACCAACTTTTACTTTTCAAATCTTAACAACCATAACAATATCAATCATACAAGATCTATCAATGATGCACCACAAGAAGAACACAAGAGTTACATGGAAACCCTTTCAAGAGAAAACCATGACAAAATATTGCCTATATATAAATCTCTCTTACAATATTTGTAGGCTCCAATCTACATGAGACACCAATCCTTGCTTATATGATTTGTGAGCACCAACCCACTGGAGTCACCAATCCTCGCTTGTAGATTTTGTGAGCACCAATCCACGACTGAACACCAACCTAGTTAGACACACCAATCTCTCGATAAGGCACCAACCTTCTACGGATCTGGATCACTATCTTCTATAAATCAGATCACAACTCACCAATATCTTTTCTTCACAAATCTAATCCAAAGCACACAATGTCCTTCCTTTCAAATCTGATCCAAAATATGCACAAACTCTTTTCTCAAATCTGATCACAATTATGCACAAATACTTTTCATAAAACTGATCCAAAATATGGCTATGTATTCCTTTTATATCTTTCCAAAAACTCTTTCTCAACCTCAACTAGATCTTCTTCTTTTATATCTACATATGTTTCCTCTTTAACTTTGTATTTTACTAATCACTGGTCATTCACTTAACAAGTCATCCCTTTATATATTCTCTACTCCTTAATGAAATGATGATTGTTGTTTTTTCATCTGCTAAATCATTGCTCCTACTCTCTGTTAGGACAGTAAAATTTTGAAACTTTACTGTCTTCTCACTCCATCATATTTTGAACAAATTCTGAAAAAATATCTCAAAAAACCATGATAAAAATTTAATGTATCTCTCTAGGTGTCTATAGATGAGCAGTGCCAAATGTCTTCAAGGTCAATCCATCAGCAAGATGTTGTTTTGCTTACACCAATACATAAGGAATCATTCGAAAATAACCATCGGCGTGAGAATGCAGATCGGAAGGAGATTTATGGAAGTCACCGATGGAATAAGTAATACCGATGACCTTACATCGGCAAGAGAACCAAGTAGTCATTCCGATCGGTATGACTGATAACCATCGGAGGATCCTTCATAAGCTGCCCCGACGGTATATATCATACCGATGAAGTATTTCGGCAAGAAACATCCTGCGGGAGCAACAAAGCAAATAGCCATCGGCAAGAAGTAAACTATCAGGATAAGACACAAAGAAGTTTCTGATACTTAAAGTCTTGGCGATAAGAGAGCTTTCGGCAAGACTCACAGCGATACACATATCTATCGGGATAACTCGACATATCGGGACAAAGGAATTAGGTCTTGCCGATTTTCAATGCTTATGCACATGGTGTTATATTACGGCCAGGAAGTAGGGTTATGGCCAAGTGAGTTTCGAGTTGTTGCTGCAGATAAGAAAGGGGAAAAGATACCCATACAAATGTGGACCAGAATCTGGGATAGTAGATATGCCCACTCCAGCTATGCTCAATTTGAAGAACACTGTGTAAAAGTGCTGTATAGGTATTTTGACCACCCCTGTGAATATTCAATTTCAACTAAAATAAAAAGATTCCTCAGACCAAAAGATTTTGGTGGCCCCCCTACTGTCACTCATAATTGGGGAGACTGGTATTGCTTTGAGGATGCTACTATGATTAGAGTTTATGGATTTGAGGATACTCCATTCATATTGCCCAAAACTGTCCCTGACAGACTTGCATATTTAGAGATAATTAGGCAAATGCATTGTTCAAATGTGATGCATCTAAGTTCACATGATAAACAATCATTTATGCCCAGCACCTTATGTTTTGGAGATTTTACTGTGGTTTCAAAAGAAGGTTACAATCTCATTTTGGATAAATTAATGCATTATAACATGATGACTGCTGAGGCGAGGAAAGGATTTGACCCTGAAGGCTTTATTGACTCTGCAAGAAGAAAACAAAATCTCAGTGGATACATGCACATACATTATCCACATGATGATGTTATTAGAAATCTAGAAGAAGCTGAAGTTGAATTGGTGGTAGAAAAGTATAATAGGGATTTAAGTGAAAAGAAAAAGCAAATAGTAGAGATTGAGGTTGAATCCTCTTAAGATGAAGAGCTGACAGGGCAGAAGCAGCCACAAGACAAAACAGTGGAAATGTCCAAAAGGAAAATGCAACAATATCAGCCTCCAGTTGTGCTACATGATGAGGAGGGGTCTGTTGATGAGGATCCACGCCAAACAGCCTATGATTCTTTCATTTCAGATGATAAATTCATTCAATCAAAAGAACTTAAATCATTCTTGTATAAATACAAAGGGAAAGAGATCAGAGAGTCAGTAGATGATGTTTCTGCTGATAATGAAAGGCAATTATTAGATATGCTAAAGGAAACAGTAGATAAAGAGATGCAAGATATGACACCTAGCAAGGGTAGACAGTTGCTTAAGGATGCAGGGGTTATGATTTTTCCTGGTCTAGATTTAAATTCTGCTTTGGTTTTTGACAGTTTTCTGAATAGTGCTGATGATAAGTATAAGCTTACTCCAGAAGGAGTTAATGAAGTATATATGGGAACAAGATATAATAATGATGAAAATTCCTTGATGATATGGGCGTTATACCCTCCCCATAAGAAGACGGCCATCATAGATACTGAAAAGACTTTTGGCCATGTTATGACTTTGAAAACAGGGGAAACTGACCCTATAATTACTGCAGACATTGGTATCAATGTTGCAAAATTGAATAAAGCACAAGCTCAAATGTTGATCAAAGAGAGAGATGCATACAAATTGAATTGTGAAAGATTGACAAAAGAAAATGATTACTTGAAGGATGTTGTTAAGAGTACTTTTGGCCAATCCACAAAAAGAATAACTCAAGGTGAGAGCTCACAGGGTATTCAAGTATTATCCCCTGACCAAGCAACACAAATTCAGATGGATGCATTTGTTACAATACTGCAGAGCAGGTATGCAAACATGGTGCGGTGGTTAAACCAGTTTTGGGATAATTACTCAGAGAATCATAAAGCAGTTAAAGAACATGAAAGACTTGAAAAGAGAATACAAGAAAAATTGATTGAGCTACAAAACAGAAGTGCTGCTGATAGTAGAGATATCTCTGATGCAAGAGCATTGCTCAAACAGCACCAAAATTACTATGACAAACTTAAAGCTGATGCTAAGGAAGGAAATGATGCCTCAAATGCAGGAGTGCCCAAGATATTTAAAGACAACGGAGAGGTGAAGAGTAAAGAAGAATGGATTATTGATTGTCAAATTATATTACACAAAGCCACAGGAGCTCTGAAAGACAGCCTCTGCATCTAGAGAAGTTTGCAAACAATTGGAAAGCATGATCACACTTGATATAATTACCAGAAGTGCTGTTGACCTTACTGATTCTCATCGTGAGCAGGATTACTTGGATCACTTGGCTAAAGTTTACTTATGGCTGAATAAGGCCTAATCATGATTATGTCATAGTTGTTAATGATTGTTAAGTTCCCAAAAAACTTATTGAAGAGTTATGTCTCTTCATAGAAATATCTATATAAGTTCAAACAATCGATGCTGAGAGATCATGAGCAGTAGAATATATTCATATACATCATATATAAAATGTTCCAAAATGACTATGTTGCATATTTTATTTGAAGAAGTTTGAAGTTCCCTGATTCAGTGGTTCTACTTTGGTATCAGTTGTTTGTTAAAATTATTCAATTGTGTGGCTGTCTCCATTTCTGCATTTCCTTGATATTCAGATTAATGTATCAAGTATATATTTAATCTGTCAATACACATTTGTTGTATCTGTGTGATTAAATAGGTTGGTGTCCATTTGAGGAATTAAACCCTTATGATTTAGTTACAGTAGCTTGGAAGTATTAAGTTTGGATTACTAAGTAGGGCCATATAATTAGATTGCCATTCTGTCTCCAGTAAAATATTATCTGTTAATCTTGGCCATTCATTTCATTTGGTTCCTTCAAGTAAGGATTAAAATACCTCCTGGTGAATTATAAGATATCTGATTCTATTTGGTTGGATTATCAAGAAGAGTTTGTCATTCATTTACTTGCACGTTTATACAAGATATAAACTAAAACTGTGCCAAACAATTAGAATTATTACCATCAGGAAACCACTAGTCTTGGTCCTTCAAATTGACTCTGTTACCCAACAAGGCACTAGTCTTATTTAACTCATTATTTAAAACCTTTTACCTTGATATTGCTTATACAATTTCTACCAATTACTCATTAGACATTAAACATAAAATCAGTTGGCAAGCATTTCATCTATCCTACATCCTATGCCATTGTAGATAGATTTGATTAGTCCATACATTCACATTTAGTCTGCTTTAATTTCCCAACGTTCACCCGCCTAGGTATAGCAGGACCTAAAGTGAAGGAAATCATCAAACCTTAAAGGTTGATTTCATCAAGTTAGTTCAAAAAACGTTGCAAATCCAAACATAGAGCTTGGCATCCTCTTAGGATTGGCAACCTGCATTTTTGAGACCTAACACTCTCCTTATATTATTCTTTGGTCCATTTAATCATTGTATTGGTGTTTTTAGATTAGTCGTTGCCTCCTTTTATCATAGTCGTTGCTTTTAGACTAGCCACTGCCTCTTCTACTGTGATCGTTGCTACATCTTGCACTCTTGTTGATTGCTCCCTTTACACATGATAATCACTCCCTTTACACATTAGATCTACTCAAGATTTTCTTTATTCAATTCTCTTCTTAAATCTGAATGCTATTCATTTCTTTTCTCTCCTTAATTCTAAATGATATTCATTGTACTCCTACAATATCAAACTCCATCTTTTCATATCTTTATATATCATATCACCTACATGGAAGGAGATGTCTCTTACAATATTGGGGTGACTTTACCAAGGGACACGTCCCTATTTATATTGAGGTGCACTAAGTTATACCAATCGCTGCCTTTGTGTAATATATCATTGTCTTTTCTAATGACTAATCATTGTTCTCAACTATGATAATTGTTGTTCTTGCATCTGCTAATCACTATTATCTTCTTCTTGATCGTTCTTTTAAAAGATAATTAATTTTAATTTATTTTCTTGTAGTAGGCTAGGGCCTTTATAGTTTATTAAACTTCCATAGAGGTTAGGGTTGGCCATGTAAGGATTATGACGTGTCCTTTTATAATAAGTCTACACACACACACACCCACACACATATATATACCGTAAGACTTTGTCTTATTATGTAGGCACTTCATACATGGATGATACTTGATCTTTTCTTCAACATAGACTTCCCATATAGTCTTTTAGTTGTCCAATGTTTAAATCTTTAATTTAAACATTATCTTCTCTATCAATCTCTTTGACATCTATGACAACGATCTTCCCAATCATCTCATCGATACACTCTTGAAAAACTAATCCAAAAATATCTACGACCAACTCTTTGACAATCTTGTTGTTAGTCTCATTCATACTTTTGACATCAATAACAATCTTCGATAATGTCTTAAACCTTTAACATCAATGACATTGTTAATAGCTTTGTGTCTTTCATTCAATCATATTGCTATGTTGACATCAATGACAACCATGTCTTATACTCTCGTCTGTTCACTAGGACATGGTCACTATTATCTTCTTCTTGATCATTCTTTTAAAAGATAATTAATTTAAAGTTTTTTTCTTCCAATTGGTTGGGGCCTTTATAGTTTATTAAACTTCCATAGAGGTTAGGATCAGCCATGTAAGGATTATGGTGCTGCCTCTTATAATAAGTCATTGTGTGTATATATATATATATTGTTGTATTATTTTTTATTCTCATTTCTACCATAAGATATGCATGTATTCATTAAACTTCACCATAAGAGTTTGTCTTATTATGTATGCACTTCATACATGGATGATACTTGATCTTTTCTTCAACACAGACTACCCATATAGTCTTTCAGTCCTCCAATGTTTAAATCTTTAATTTAAACATTATATTTTCTATCATTCTCTTTGACATCTACGACAACGATCTTGCTAATTGTCTCGTCGATACACTCTTGAACAATTACTCCAACAATCTCTACAACCAACTCTTTGACAATGTTAATGTTAGTCTCGTTCATACTTTTGACATCAATAACAACCTTCGACAATGTCTTCAACCTTTGACATCAATGACATCGTTAATAACTCTGTGTCTTGCATTCAATAATATTGCTATGTTGACATCAATGACAACCATTTCCTATACTCTCGTCTATTCACTAGGACGTGGTCAATTTCAGGTGTCTACAATTTTAACAATAAAAAAATGTGAAATATTAATTATATTTTTTATTTATTTTTTGAAAAAATAATTTAGCAGAAAAATATATAATGAATATTTGTTTTGAAATTTTTGAAAAATTTCACCTCATACTGCATGCTAGGGAGGTCATATGACCTTCCTAGCAAAAATCATTTTCCATAGATTCTCGTGGCACCGAAAGTGGGCAAATTTTATATCAAAATAGGGGTTTTTGGGCCTTATGGACACAATGGTGAGGTCCCTTTGACTTGAAAATGCCCCAAAAATAGTTGTTTTCCAGATCTTAGTTTTAAACCCCTATTTGCAACTATGTCAAATGATCTCCAAATCAGATGAAATAAAAGCCAATCCTAACTTTCTCAAGCCTCTTGGACACGTTGGAACAACTGAAAACACTACCAATATAACCATAATAGCTACAATCACCTAGATCTCACAAAAGACATATGTAAAATATAGAGGTTATTGGACCTTCATAAATTCTTTCTGATTCTCTAGATCGTTAAAAAATGCAAAAGAAGAGCATATGAAATTTTACAATATCTCACAAAAATAAACTTAATCTCTCAATAAACAATTCTAGAACTCAAAACTCTCAAAACAAAAGATTTGATACCATGTTATAAATATAAAACAAATGTATAACCCAAGAACTTTTTAAGAGGGATTTTAATCTACAAAAGTTGTAAATGCATAAATAAAAATAGACCAATGATTCCAAGAGATATGCAAATGTCAAGATGATAGAATTATATTACGAGCTCACAAATAAGTTATTGAAAAAGATTGCCAAAAGAATTACCAGATATAAGCTAGGTAGTGAGTTTATATAGACCAGGGAGAGGGTGGAGGTGGCAAATCCAATCAATAAGGAGAGACCACCAAATAGTCTAAACATAGTAAATGTAACTCTCTCATAGGATGGAGACACCTCAAACTACCTACTCACCTAAGTAAACTCACTTTATTAACCTAAGCAAGCTTAATAAAAGTGTAGGGAAAAGCTTAGTAAAAAGGAAATAAAAACCTACACTAACAAGAATATTTCCTTCTTCTCATATTCTTCAAATCATCTTAGAGCCTAATTCTTTGATCATCTTCTTACTTTTCCTAAAGCCTAAACCTCCCATTTTCTTAGGCAAACAAACTTCATCCCATTTGACTAAACTATACTTATGGGTATTCTCACAAATAAAATTTTGTTGCATCACCTCTAGTTCCTTCACTACATTGTTTGGTATCTGAAAGATAGACATAACATACACTAAGATAGAAGCTAGGGATGCCTTAATCAACGTGATTCTACGAGTTGATGATAGACATCTCCTTTTTAGGATGGAAATTTGCCTTGAACTCTGTCAATCACATTACTCCATTCAATTTTTTATGTTCTTTTGTCTACTAATGGCATCTCCAAGTATTTACTAGGAAGTTTATCAACAACATAGTCCAAAATCTTTTGAACCTCCAAACTCTCCAAAAAATGATCCATGATAAAAAAGATCCTAGATTTAGTGTAACTAAACTTTTGACCCACAGTCTTCTCATATTGCATCATGACTTTCTTAATTGTATTAGCCTCTCTAGCTGAGGTTTCTCCAAATAAAAGTGTATCATCCACAAATTGGAGATGTATGACATTCCTTATTCCACTAGAAACCTACAACCCTTTCAAATTCCCTCTATTCGCTTCATCTTTTGAAGCCCTACCCAACACCTCTGCAACAATAAAGAACAACAAAGGAGAGAGAGGATCCCCCTGCCATACCATGTTTAGCATGGAAAAACACAGTAGGGGAACCATTAATGAGTAGCACATAGGAAACCAAGGATATACAACTATAAATCCAATTGCACCAATCTTCACTAAAACCAAACTTATGCATCACTTTTATCAAAAATGCCTAGGAATTCCTACCATAAGCTTTGTTCATGTCCAACTTAATGACCATGCCTTCTTTTTTCTTCAGCTTAATGGAATGAATGGTCTCATGCGCTATAACAATACCATCCAAAATCTATCTACCTTTTAGAAATCCACTTTGTTCTTCCAAGATCAACCCCTCTAAGCACTTCTTAAGTCTTGAAGCCATGGCCTTAGTGACAAACTTATATATAGTATTACAAAGTGCAATAGGTCTAAAATCATCAAATAACTTCGGATTCTTATTCTTAGGAACAAAAGCAACAAAGGTGGAGTTCCATACCTTTAGGACATTCTTCCTACATCTACTTTCCTCTACTTCCTTCCAAATGTCCTCTCCAACTACATCCCAATATTTTTGAAAAAAAATGACTTGAAATCCATCCGACCTCGAAGCCTTCCTAGCCCCCAATGAAAAGGTGACTTGTCAAATTTCATCCAGAGAGAATGGTTTCAATAATTATTTAATTTGAGACTCCTTCACCAAGATGGGAATATACCTCAACATCACCTCATATGCAACCTGATCTTCTTGCGAGGAAAAATCCAACAACTCCTTGTAGAAGTTTATACCTTTTTTCTAATAACCTCCATATCTTCAATCGCATTCCCTGAAGGTAACTAAATGTTGACTATATTGTTTCTCTTTCTTCTAATATTAGTGTCTAGATGGAAAAACTTAGTATTACAGTCCCCCTCCTTTATCCATTTCACTCTAGATTTATGTTGCCAGTATATATCCTCCATTCTTAGAATTATATTGTGATCCTCCATTAACACATTTTTAGATACTCTTAAATCAGTTGTAAGCCTAATATTAGAAATATTTGCTTCAACTATCTACAACTCAACCTCCACCTTGTTCTTCTTTTCGAACAAATTTCCCATAATTTCTTTGTTCTTGAAATCATGGAAAATCAATATGAGGTAAATGATAGAAAATGCAAACTAAACAAATGCAAACCTTCACATTGATCCACAATCCATCGATAGGGTGGAGAGTGTCGCACCCGAAGCACTCTAGCTTTACCCAAAGAGATTAATGTTGATTGCTTGATTCTGCAGCATAACGGTAAGATAGATGATTGATAGATGGAAGATTGAATGATGCAAGAGGGATAGATGATAGATAGATGATGGATAATTGAGAGGAAAATTTGACAGCATGAGGCTACTAGAAGAAGATTCGTTACAAACAGCTCAAGAGAGGCTACCTTTATAGAAAAGGCAAATTCGAATGGACGGTTGTGATTGAGAGTTATTTTGAATTATATGGACGGTTGAGATTGATTAGGGTTGATTAGGGTTTCCTTGCACCTCAAGAAATCATAGTCATGTGACAAGTGTGCGAAGGAGAATGAAAGGAATAGGTCTCATGTGTGATTGTGTACACAAATACTAAAAATAGATTCTATTAGTTGTACATGTGAAGGATATTAAATTAAAGTTGTACTACAACACATGAAAGATGTACTACTACACATAAGTGAATGGAGAGATGGACAAGTGTTGATTTGTGGTGAGAGGTGAGAATAATTAGTTGGAAAATTAATTAAACAAATAGATTTTATTTAATTAATTGGAAAGTGGTTAGGATATGATATGGAAATTAATTAAATAATGTAAAATCATTATTTAATTAATGGGAAAGTGGATTAGCATGGGATAAGTGAAATTAATTAAATAAATAAAATTTATTTAATTAATTAGATAATGGATTAGGATAGGATTGTGATGGAATTAGGAATGGGATGACCTAGGACCTAGGGCAAAACATTACAAGGTCGTGTGTTAACAAGACCTGGACGATTTTCAGTGTCTACAGTTCTGTACTTTAACTTGTCTCTTTACTTCTGCCAACTTTTTGAAAAGAATGTATCTTTTTCTTCCTTTTATCTGGGCACTTCCCACCACTTCTTAAGGGAGTCTTTGAAATTAGGATTCTCATACCAAAAATATTCCATCTTAAAGGGACACCCAAGGTTTTTTTTTACTTTTATTCATGGTCAAGTCAATTGGCCAATGATTTGATCCACCAAATTGGATGACTCTAAAGCAGAAAAAATAGGGGAAAGCATCCATTCAAAGTTCACCAAAAATCTATCTAACCTACATAATATATTCTCCTCCCCAAGCTGTATAATATTCTAAGTATACCATCCTGATTTAGATATAACATCCACCTATAGTGCCCCTCCATTCTCACCTTGGATGAGCAGGTGGTCAGGCTAAGGAGCATGAAGATGAAGGTAAGATACTCAAAATACTTAGGGTATGTTAGATATATTGATGGCAGGTTTACTGTCCTGATGTACTTGATGACACTCATTGATGTTTACTATGATGACATTGTTGATACTTTATGATTAGTACAATATGCTTATGTTGTGATTAGTCATGGATTAATTGATTATGTAGATTTGTTTTACTACGTGAATTATGTGACTATCTGACTATGTGTTATCTGGTTGTTTAGTTACTAATAAACTTGTTTAATATGGATATTTGTGATGTGTTTTGCGAAGGGATAGTGTAGTTGTTATCACCCAGATTTGCACCCTTTGCTGTAGTTGTAAAACTATAGCAATCTGGAGAAACATGGGAATGCTCTCGAAGTGTGGGACCTTGCGAATTGAGATCAGACCTCCGGAGAAGGTCAGCTTCCTCTTTCTAAGCCTAATGCTTAGAGAAATGCATCTAAACCTAGTGCTAATGCTTGCTGGGAAAAGGGTTAGAAGGAAACTGAAATGAAATAAGTGATACACCAGATTTAAATGTGTTTGGCTGCAACTGAATCGACACAATAATAATCTCACAGTTGGAAAGACTTACACAGACTCATATCGATCCTAACAGAGGTCAAGATAGAATAATGGAGAGATGAAAGGGACCGTTTTATCCACAATACACATCCTACACTAATCCAAAGAACAGACACAATGCTAAAATAATAAAAGAGAGGCAAAAATACCAGTTTTTATTGATTATAGAGGCCAAGTCGTCATTACAAAATAGCCCAGAAGAACAACCAACAACCATACATCTATTTTATATGTATATATATCATTTCATTTTTGACCTCAGTCAGTTACAATCAATTTTGCCAATGGGCTGTGTCAGGAAATGCCATTGCCAAAAGGGACATCTACCTGCAAAAATTCATGACATAAAATATTTGGAACAGGGGTAGATGGAAGATATTTTGAATCTTCAATGCGAGCTGCTGAATCATCAACCTGCACTCATAAATGCCACAAATATTTGCATCTCTACTTGCTGAAAACAACTACACAATCGGGCCCTTTGCAAAACTTAATTTGGCCGCTGAAACGTCATGTCGCCAAAGCATGCAACTCCAGATCCAAATTTTGAAAGTGAAAATATCCTTCCCAAAAGCTCGCCAAATGAAAGAGGAGACAAAAATACACACTTTTGCCTTTTGAAGTATGTTGAAATTCGCTAAAATGAGGGAGATATTCAAGGTCAAAGCTGCGGTCAAACTACATCTGTATATGCATCCGCTTTGCATATCTGCACTTGTATACTGCTATATCTCACCATTGTATATACAATGGCAACTACACTTTTAGGTTCACTTGATGCAACCACGCTTTCTTTCTCTTTGCATATTCAAATCGCTTTGCATATGCCTTTATACAATCGCGGGTCCTTGCCTTTTGAATCAGCCTTTGAATCAGCCCTAACACGTGGCACCACTGGATTGGTCACTGAGTTGAGCTTTGAGATCCATCCCTGAATAATGCATCCTCCATCGGCCTTCGGAAAGATCTAAAAATGAGCTGCCAATGCACAATGTCTCGCCGAAATCCCTTGCATGTCTTCCTTTGTATATTTGATTGTATATGCAAACATACAATCGCAAATATACATACACTGTGGAACTCAAGAGATTATCGGCCATATTGGAACTTTGCTACAGGTCAGGCCTTTGTACCTTTTCTCATTGTATATCAGCATATGCAAGCACCTCATCATACAAGCTGTGAAACTCAATGCTGAATTTGCCAAATTTGACTCCCTAGTCAGGTCTAGCTTGTATGCTTTTCTTTTGTATATCGGCCTTTGTATATGCATATACAATGAGAACATACAAGCAAAACTACATACAATCGCACTTGCACACTGCAAACATGCGTCTGACCTTTGTATGTTACCTTTGTATATTCCCTTGTATGTGCAAACATACAATGCGAACATACAAACAAAGATTCAAATAAACATCTGCCTTTATAAACCAAACTGTATGTTTCTTTCGGGTCCGGGACTTGTATGTCAGGAATGTATATGTCCCTTGCATCTGCGTATCATACAACTGGTGGGTCGGAGGCTTTGTATCCCTTGCTTGTGTATAGACTTTGCATCTTTCCTTTGTATCATGGTCTTGTATATCGCATATACAATGCGACTTCTATACATTCATCTTTGCATCCGTGACTTGTATGCTTCATTTGTATGTTTTCCTTGCATCTTTTCCTTGCATGTTTGCCGATGTACATTTCCTTATATCTTGCATATACAATGCGACTTGTATATGAGATACAATCGCCTTTGTATGTGCGGACCCCACCTTTTGTATCTTCTCCTTGTACATTGACTTGTATGTCTTCTTTGTATGTTCCCTTTGTATCTCACCAATGTACATTTACCTGTATGTCTTCTTTGTATGTTCCCTTTGTATCTCGCCGATGTACATTTACCTTTGCATATGGCCTTTGCATATTTGCCTTGTATATTACCTTTGTATGTGCAATTGTATATATGAACATACAACGCGAACATACATACGAAGAAACATACAATGGCAAATGTATATGCGAATATGCATTCAAAAATGCATACACAAATATTAAGCATGAAACTGAGAAATCCCTGCGATGGAAAATCTTGAAGCTAAAAGATTTCTGGGTTTTCTGCAAGGATTCTCCAAGTGAGATTTTGGTATTTTTTGGCAAGGCATAGCATAGGAAACTACAGGATTTAAGACTTTCTCTCCTTCTATTTAGGCTTTCTCTGATCAGATATCTTTGATAGAAGGAGGGAAAAAGGAATATTTTGTGGGGGGGCAAAATATGACAACAGTAGTATTACTCATAATGAGCACCCTACTATGTTGTGATTCCCTGTCACAGTGTGTTTTATTATATGTGTGTGTGTGTGTGTGTGTTTGGTTTGTTGCAGGTTACAGGTACTAGGCATCGACTCCACCTAAATTGGTAGGTCTGAGCATGCCTCTATACCAATGGATATTGTGGAAGGGAGATAACATGAGGTTTCCCCTATCAGTCAAAATTCCCTATGTGTTGAGTTTAGTCTCGGGTTTCTTCAGTTGGTCTTTTGGAGTCTGTCTATGAGTCTCTGTCGATTTTTGGTATGTTAATGTTGGTTGTAGTCTTCAAGTTATTTTGTTGGTTTATTGCTTAATCAAGTAGATTATTAATCCATTTTGCAAGTAAATAACATTAGGTTTAAAGTATATTAAATATTTGTCTATAAGTAATGTTAATTTTGAAATTGGGTGAGTAAGTGGAGGTTAGGTTTGATATGAAATAGTTAGCATTTAACTCATATACTTTCTAAAGATTTAAAAGGGATGATCGGTTTTAATCTACTTTATGATCCTTTATGTTTTGCTTATACAATTATTTTGAATAGAAATCACAAAGTTGTCAAGAATTTTAATAAGATCCACATTAGTGTAGAAAGAGGTTTAGTCTAATAACGGCTAGTATCTTGTTTGACTGAATTTTCTATTATAGAATAATTGGTAACCCTTTCAAGTTATTATTGTTCTGCATTGTTGGGATAGAGTTATCTTATGTTGTTAGATGATTTATCATGCTTGGAATAATGTTACATTCTTTAAGACCATTATTAGTGCATCATATCATATGTCACATTTGTGGTTTTGTTATTGAATTATTGATCTTGGTTTAGGATGTGCCTTGGAAATGTATTATTTTGAAGTAGTAGTTAGATAAGAATGTTATAACTTATTTTAAGTTTAGTTAGTTAATTTAGATTTATTACGCAGTAACTAAATATTGATTAAACCTTATTAGCTAAATATTAAGTATTTGTTGTATAATGTTAATTATAAAGTTTAATTATCTTTAAAATTGCCCTCTATATTGCTAGGTTAAACTTAACTCTCTAGGGTTTCATGGCGGGCATTACATCACCAGTGATAGCTCCCCATAAAAGTTTCTAAAATCTAATGAACTTGAAGAGGAAAGATTTCTCCCTTCTTTCTTTTCTTTTAGGCAGAGAGTAGCATTGAAGTCCCCCCCGAGAATCTAGTTATCCATCACATTCATCCTCCTAGATCCCTTTAATTCCTCCCACACCCTGACTCTCTCCCCCTCTAGATTCAAACCATAAACATTTGTGATAAAAAATGAATCATTATCCTGAAGAGCCTTAAATCTAATAGAGAGGAAATGATGAGAATGAGCCACAAGAATACCTAAGAACCTATGCTTATGCAGAAAGACTGGAGTGTAGACATGCAAATGTGTGAGAATATGCAGAGATAGATGTGTATATAAGAGCACTCATAATAGGCTAAAGTGTGATACAAAGACGATGAAGTATGCATGAGAAGAATTCAATGCAGAGAGAGTCTGGGTGAGTAGAGTGAGAGGAGAAGACTATATATGATTTGAATAGATGCATTTGAGGTTTATGAAGAACCAAATGGCTGTATACTTGAATATGTAAAGATCCAATGAGGTTGGTGCCTCATGTGGATTGAGTTGGTGCTTATATCAGGGGATTATAGTCTCCTTAGAGTTGGTGCTCTTAAATCAGGGGTTTGGTGACTTCTTAGAGTTGGTGCTCTTAAACATTGTAATCAATGGTTTCATTTGTGAGGCTAGATTAAGATGGTAGATCCTAGTAGAATTTTCTCACCATGGTTTTTCCCATATTGAGTTTTCCATGTATATCTGGTGTTTATGTGTGCATACTTTCTTGTTGTTGATGTTATTGCACTGAAAGTTAATTTGATATGCATTCTAGAGGCTTGAAGTTTTATGTTTTATTGATCTATTAATTCACCCCCCCTCTCAGTAGATTGCTTGTGTTCTAACAGGTGAATCCCTTGAATCACTCTCAATAGCAAAAGTGGAGGTAGAAGACTCCTCATCGTCAAGAATTTGCTAAGGTGAATCTGACTCATCAAAAGATCTATCATATAGCCCAAGTGACTCCAATGTCAAAGTAGAAGGAGGTGGAGAAGTGATAGGAACTGAGATTGAAGAACCCTCCTCAAACTGAACATTCCTCTCAATAAACAACTCATGTGTTGTAGGGTGGAGTAACTGATAGCCCTTCACACCATTAGGATAGCTTACAAATATACAAGGCCTGCTCTATGGATCCAAGGCCTTATGTTTCTCTACAGGAATGTGGGCCCATGCAGGAGAACAAAAACTTGAAGGTGCTTAACCGATGGTTTCTGATTGCTCCAACCTTCAAAAGGAGTGACTCCCTTCAAGGCTTGGTGAGGAACATGGTTCTCGATATAACAAGCACAGTTAATAGCCTCTGCCCAATATTATGGTGCAAGAGATATGGAATGAATCATACAATTTGCCATTTCCTTTAAGGACCTATTCTTCCATTCTACAACACCATTCTACTAAGGATTGTATGGAACTGAATGCTGCAAATCAATCTCCTCTGACATGCAAAACCACTCAAAATGATGGTTGACATATTCACCACCATTGTCAGTGCACAAAACTTTAATGGCTTTCCCAGATTGCTTCTCTACAATAGTTTTGAAGTCTTAAAAGTGATCAAATACCTCATACTTCTATTGAGAAAGTACACCCAAGTATATCAAGAAACATCATCAATAAAAGTTAGAACAAATATCACCTTGCTAAAGGATGGATGAGGAAATCGTCTTGCCAAATCACTGTGAACTAACTCTAGTATATGTAAAGCTCTCCATGCCTTAGCTTTGTCAAAATTTTCCTTAGGATGCTTACCAAGAATGCAACCTTGGAAAACACCACCTGAAAATTGAACTGAAGGCAACCCTATGACCATGTTCTGATGGTTGAGCTGCTGCAAGTAGTGGAAGTTAAGATGGCCAAACTGCTCATGCCATAATTTACTCACATCATCTGAATGAGTGAACAAAATAGATGGAGGATTAGGAACAAAGTGAGAAAAAAATATAGCTATGACTGATGATCTGATCTCCCAACTACAACTGTAGAACCACTGTGCAACTCATGAATCTCTACTGAATTAGTAGTGAACTCAACCTCGCTTGTCTAAACCTCTATGAGTGATTTGATATACTGATAGGAGATTAGTTGGCAATGAGGGCACATAAAGAACATTATGAAATGTGCCATCCCCCACATCAACATACCATCTCCCACACACCTCAATAGGAGTGTTATCACCCATCAAAATAGAAGGCATATAGTACATGGCTCCAAAGATGCAAGTTCTTCCTTAGATGAAGCCATGTGGCGTGAAGCACCCGAATCAAGAACCCAGGTGGATTGTTGTGAAGTAACTACTACAAGGGCTTTACCTTTCCCTTTCCCCTTGCTGTTATCCTTTGCCTTGTTAGACCCCTTGTTAGAACTCTGTTTTATATAATCAGGATCATTGATACTATTCTTCTCAAGAATGTGTGTCAAGTGATCAATTTGTTTCTTCAAACACTTATGTTTATCATGACTAGGTCTTTTACAATAGGCACATTGGATCTTCTCTTTCTTAGGCTTGTTTCCCTTAGAAGATTAGGTCTCATTAGATGCTTTTGAAGCAACTAGTTTCTGATCCTTCTTCTCATTGCTATTCTTTCATTTCTTATCCTTATTGTTACTACTTTGTCCTTTCTATTCTTTTGTGCCTTGGTTGGAAGCCAAGGAATTTAACTTAGAGGATTTAAGAGTGCCCATCTGGACTAGCTTATCTTGCTCCCGTGTGAGAGAGATAGCGAAATCATCCAAAGATGGCATAGTGAGTTGTGTCCGAAGTGCACCCTTAGTAGCATAAAAGGTAGAAACGAATACATAATATTTTGAACTTAGCTTAGAGGGAATACGAAGAATCGATTATTCATCTTTCTTTTCAATTCCACATTATTTTAACTGTAGCCTTAGTTATTTCAATTTTGTGAAAAATCCTAAATTTTGTTGAAGTTGCTTGGACTTAAACTAATTAGTTCATTTTTCCAACATATGACCCCTCATTGAATCTTGTGTGCCAAATAGTGTTTCTAGCTTTGTCCAGATTTCATTTGGTAAATTCAAAGACTCAATGTGGAAGAGAAAATCAAGAGAAATAGACAAACACAATGTTCCATAGGCCTCATCACATTTGTTAAACCACTTAGGCTTCTCTTCATCTTTAGCAGGTTTAGTTGCAAATCCCATTGTTATCCTATGTAATCCAACTTTCCTTAAGTAGATTGTCATACATAATTTCCACTCAAAATAGTTTTAAGGAGTTAATATGGGTACTGTAGTTTGATCTATGATGAAGAAATGCAGAAAGAAGTGCTGAAAAGAAGAGAAAACACATAGGACAACCCCCCTTTTCACTCAATCAAAGAAACCCCCAATAAAACATGGTCTAACACTTTATAATTTAGTGCATTTACAACTTCCACTAGCAAGAATTACTTAGTGGTCTTGATCTCAATGCTTGCAAAATCCTCAACAATAGGTATATGTTGAAAGTACAATACTGGAATGAAACCAAATGAAACTAACAACACCACTACAAAGTACACAAAAAAACATGCACTTTCAAAAAAATAATCACTTCGATCTGAAGGTCATATGCAAAAGTTATGCTTCTCCGAAGTTCCCAAAATGAGAACTATATAGTGTCATAAGTGAGAATCTATAATTTCTAGAAAATCTTTGCATCAAAATAAAAAATATATTTTTACTAGTGCAAAGAGCACAAAAATAGCCCAAATAAAAAAAATCTTGAGAAACGGAGCCAATATGAGCTAGAATAGAGCCTTTGAAAACTATCTTCAAATCTACAACTGTCGACGAAGAGGGGGTCTACTGAAACTTTCTAATTAAGTTTGCACGTAATCTATTTGTTGAATACAAAAAATAATAGATACCCAGATAGTTTTTCAATGTGGCGAACAAAACCCATAATTTTTTTTTCTTTTTGACATGCCTAAGATATGGATCTAATGAAAAAATGTCTCCAACAACATAAAACAATATGTAATATGTCAAAATTTATCTGTGAGGCCTCTTGGATGCAATGGAAAGGTCATTTTGGCTTGAAAATGCTCTGAATATAAGCTTTCTTCCATATCTGAGCTTAAAACCCCCTATTCTACAACTGTGTCAAACAATCTTTGATTTCGGTGAAATGAAAGCCAGATCTAACTTTCTCGAGCCTCTTGGACGAACAACCAGTAATACTGCCAACATAACCAAAAACACTGCAATCACCCAAATCTCACAAAACACATATGTAAAACCCAGAGGTTAAAATATTTCTTTCAAACTTTTCTGTTTCTCTAGATCATCTGAAGATGCAAGAGAAGAGTGTACTGGGTTTTTTGGAAAACCTGCAACAAAACTTATTAGCCCCCCACCCCCCAAAATCTCTCAAATATGGAAACTAAAATATGTTCTTGCACATAGAAAATCTCTTATACCATGCTAGAATTTGAAAAAGACGACTAACCTAGAAAACTAGTGCAAATGAATAGATATTAAACTATGAATGGAAATGATATGAAATCAAAATAGCAGCATAGAGTTAGTCTCCACAAGAGTAATGCAAATGCTCCAGAAGCAAAATAGCATTAAGAGGATGCAAAAGTAAAAGATGCCTAATACAAGCTAGGTAGCATGTTTATATAGAAAAGGGAGAGGGTGGAGGTGGCAACACTAACCAATAGGAAGCAACCATCTATCAGTTTAAATATAGCAAAGTATTTTCCCAAGATAGCTAATGGGTGCTCCCTTGTAGGATGGTGACACGTCATAACCCACTCACTTAATTAAACATGCTTTATGAACCTAAGCAAGTGTAGACACCTAAAAATGTCTCGACCACCAAACTGATTCCCGACATCCCTAAACTTACCAATTCCCTTTCCAACTAATTAATTAAATTTTTATTTAATTAATCACCCCTTTCATTTTCTAAATCCACACCATTTTATCCCTAAAATTGAATTAATTTTATTAATTCAATAGTCCAAACCTTAGCTAAGTGATTTAATAAATATGCAAAATTTATTAAATCAATTCCCCATTTTCCCTAAATCCAATTAATTAGTTAAAACCATGTTAACTAATTAATCCAACCTACTAATTAGCCTATCCCTACCCTAAACCCTAAACCCTAAACAAGGAATTACAGGGGGAGGTTATGGCGAATTTTTGACAGAATCGGCCAAACAGCATCAGTTCCGCGTTTTGACGCAATCTTTCAGATTAGCGCCATCCGTGCCTTCCCCCAGATTCAGAAACACCGCGCAGTGGCGCCTTCATTACTTTTGATTATCGCTATCCTCTGTTTTAGCGCATAACTTAGGATGTATTAGCGCTATCTTCTGTAACAACGCCTTTTATTTTATTAGCGCTATCTTAGGTTGTAATTAGTGCCTTAAACTCTTTTAGCACCATTTTTACATAAGTCGGGTTGTTCTGCCCGCAGTGGCGCCTGTGTATGTCAGTTTTAGCGCTATTTTGTCTTTCTGTTTGTTGCAGGTACTGCGGATACTAACGAAATCTTTTTGCAGGATGGTTTGTTAACTAGTTAGCAAACATTTCAATTTGGAAACTAAAACGAACCTTTATTTGTTTTGTTAGGTCTTAGACAAACATTTCCATTTGGTGTTCTAAAATCAACCCAAACAACTCCTTGATCGAAGTGTGTGATCATAACATTTGCTTTTGGTGCTCTAAAATATACTTCTTTTTTGTGTGTCAACAAACAAACAATCAAAACACTTCAATTTGGGCTATAAAAAGAACAACAAATTACATACTTCATTGGGTAAAAAGAACAACAAACTTGCATTTCCACGCATCTAATCAAGACAATCTATAAAATTGTGTGAAGTGTCTTTGTGATTGTGTCAAGTAGAGTGAGAAAGTGTATGCTCTTCCCTCGCACCTTTTGGTGATCTTGGGAATCAAAAACTTCTCACAACACTTTGCATTAATCACCCCCCATCTAATCCAAAGATCTAAAATTGAACCATGTTGAGTGTGATATAATCATAGGGAACACGTATGCTCTCCCCTCGCATCTTTGTATGAACTTGGGGATCAAAAGTGTTTTCATGATTGTATTGCTTTTGTAATCCTTAGAGGGCCTGCCACCTCGCTTCGAAAGGTGGGAACGACCCAAGCGGCAACAAGCTAAAGCCAAGCTCTTCCAAGCCGCTATATAAAATAAGGCGTTTGGGACAAAAGTCTCAAGTGACAGGTGTTGTTTTGTTATACCGACAGCCAACCTCCCCATAAACCCTCCAAGGCGCAACCCTTGGAGGCTGGGAGACTCCATAACGGAGAGTAGCGCTGCCGCACGTATAACCACCTGAACGGATGCCCTTACTAAGAGCCATTGTTGTAGTAAGCCAAAATCCTTCTATTTGTTGACGCAGAGGGCAAAACCCTTGAAGCGGCCCCGATTCATGCGGTTCTTAGCCAAGGTAGCAGGGATAATCTAAAGGTTTGGAGAGGATCAAGCCTTATAAAAAACCCAGATCTTGGTATGCGTGAGAAGTGTGTGCAAATGTAAGGAGGAGCCGGTGCTACCAAGATCCTGGAGCTACCCGCTTTGAATAGGCGCAGCTAGGGGATTCAACAAATACTGTCCCATTCTCGCCATAGGTTGTAAAAATGTGCTTGTTCTAAACAAAGTCATATCATTTCACAAACAAAAATCATTGCTTGTTTTGCGTTCAAATGTGTGTTAAAGTGCTTTGAATTTTCACAAATAACTTGCCAAGAGACAGAACACATCAGTTTGTCACAGTCCAAACAATCAGATCCAAAAATTTGCCATCAGAAATATGTCAAACACTGTTTCAGCGCCATATCTCTCTTATTGTAGCACCTTTTCACCCGTGGATTGGCGCTATTTTGAGATTGACGTGCCTATTACAGAACAAATCAGTTGATCACATCCGAAACAGACAAATCCAAAATCTACCTTCAGAAATCCAAAAATTTGCCATCAGAAATCTGTCAAACCCTGTTTTAGCGCCATCTCTGTCTTATTGTAGCACCTTTTCACCCGTGGATTGGTGCTATTTTGAGATTGACTTGCCTGAGATAGAACGAATCAGTTGGTCACATCCTAAACAGACAAATCCAAAAATCCACCTTCAGAAGTCCCAACATTTTGCCATCAGAAATATGTGTAACTTGTTTTAGCGCTATATCTGTCTGATTGTAGCGCCTTTTCACCCGTGGATTGGCGCTATTATTAGATTGACTTGCCTGAAGCAAAGACCCATCTTGTTGTGATCTACACCTTCTGTTCTGCCATAATCCATACCCATCTCATAGAAATCCGCCAACCGTCCAGCCATTTTCTTCCAAAGTTTTCCAAATTACACATTCTTTTTGACCTTAGACGATCACTCACCACCCTTGTTGGACCCCTTTGATACATCATAATCAGCCCAGATACATATCTATCCATCCCCATTCATTCCTTTTGCATATCTCCTTGGACCAATATAAAATCATTTCAAAAATTCACATCCAAATCAAAACCTCATCAAATCACTCATCAAATCTTGTCACCCTTTTGAGCCAAAGATAGATCTAGATCCTATCATTAACATCACGTTTTCCTTGAAAAGTCATTAGTCTACATTTCAAGAAAAACAAATCACCTCTCTTTGTGTAAGGTCATTAGTCTACCCCAAACAAAGAAAATCATCATCCTTTGTGTGCCAAATCAAAATCTAGACCTTATCCAAAAGCTCAATTCGGGAAACATCAACAATATCATCCTCACCATCCTAAATCAATCAAAAAATCAAAAAACATCAAATCCCTTTCTTATCATCCATCTTTGGTCCAAAATTTGTGCAAAAATATCAATATCACCCATTCATATCACCCTTAGGATAAAACCTTTGGAAAACATATCGATCTTCATCATACCCCTCTACTTCATCCACGACCACATCCATCTTTGGGTCCAACACAATCAATTTGATTCTCTAAGGTCTCCACTTCATCCCACATCTAGAAATCAAATCCATACGTGTATGCCCACCACAAGGTCACAACACAAAAGAAATCAAGAAATGGCGGAACGATGGCCCTTTGGCATGCCTAACACCGATAGTAACAACATACCCATTTATCAAACATACAATCCACCTACATATTCCTTCTGTAGATTAGATAATGCAAAATGAGAGAAAACACTAAATCAAATGCAATAACACAAGAGATTATACCTCACATGCACAACCTAATCCCATCAAGGGAAAGAAGGAGCCTTTGCACCCAAAAGAAGCTCCTAAGACTAAGATGATCCCTAGACTATTGATCCAAATGTGAAATACTCTTCAATTGTGCAACTCAATATTAACTCAAAGGTGATTTTGGCATGGTAACTTTGCATGAAAATAGATGATGAAAATGACTTGTGAGAGGTTGTATTTATAGACTTTTGGAGAGGATTTTGATCCAAGGGTGGAGATTGATTGGAGAGATCAATGGTGGAGGATAAAAGTGAGGTGGAGGGCCTAGATTTGATCTTGGAAGGTGGAGGGCTAGGAATAAAAGTAAATCTTTTATTCATTTTTGGGAAAGGGGTGAATAAACGAGGTTGGGTGAGATGGATTATTTGTGAATTAAAAATTCACATGGGGAAGGGTAAAATGAATTAAAAATTCATTTGGGGAAGAGTGGATATGACATGTGTAAGGGATGTGTAAGAGGAGTAAATGTGATGTGTGATTTATTTGAATTTTAAATTTGGGAGGTGTGGAGAGAAGTGCTAATGAGGATTTGACTTTCTTAATTAGGGTGATTAACCTAATTAATGTGGCTGGAATAAATTAGTAGAGGGATTAGAGGGGGGATAAGATTAATTAATTAGTGATTTAATTAATTAATCCTAAGGCTAGGATGGGATAGGCTAGAGTAGGCAATTAAATAATAGCTATTTAATTGTCTAGGGTAGGGATAGGCTAATTAGTAGGCTGGATTAATTAGTTAACATGGTTTTAACTAATTAATTGGATTTAGGGAAAATGGGGAATTGATTTAATAAATTTTGCATATTTATTAAATCACTTGGCTAAGGTTTGGACTATTGAATTAATAAAATTAATTCAATTTTGGGGATAAAATGGTGTGGATTTAGAAAATGAAAGGGGTGATTAATTAAATAAAAATTTAATTAATTAGTTGGAAAGAGAATTGGTAAGTTTAGAGATGTCGGGAATCAGTTTGGTGGTTGAGACATTTTTAAGTGTCTACACCTTCATCCCCCCATTTGGCGCCAACGACCCTTTCCACTTCTTACCACAAGCACCAACACCACCCCCACCACCACCACAAAATGTCCCCACCATACCCCAAGATGACCTAGATGTCTTGACCTTCACGCAAGATGTCGATAATATGGACCTACTTGATAAAGTCCTAAGATCGGATCCAAAGAGATATCTTGACCATCTTCTCAAGCTTGGTGCTCAACTTCCCCCCGTCACAACATCATCACAACCATCCACTTCTATAGTTGTCCCAACCCCATCAAATACCCAAGCATCTACATCACATACCCAACCCACCATCTCTCAAACGTCAACACCTAACGTATCTACCACATCCACAACCTCAACCGCTACCACATCTACTACTTCCACATCCACTGCTAACATCTCCCAACCTGTCATCACCTCCACTACCACGACTACCGTCAACCCTTCCGCTTCAAACACAATGGGCATACAAGGCAACATCACACAAGCAAATACCTCCACAAGTGTGCCCCCACCAAACCCTCACACCCTTGCATACCTACGACAACTATTCTCACAACAAACTCACAACCCATCTAACCCATCCAACGTCCACATACCCAACGTCAATCCCACAGGTCAACACAATCCCAACCCCCAAATACCCCCGCATATTCTCTAACAACTCTACACGCACCAACAAACTCACAACCCATCTAACCCATCCAACGTCCACATACCCAATGTCAATCTCACAGGTCAACACAATCCCAATCCCCAAATACCACCACATGTTCTCCAACAACTATACGCACACCAACAACAACAGACACCAATCAATCCAAACCCCAACCCGCAATACCAACATCTCAACCAAACCAATCCCCAATACCAACATCTCAATCCAAACCCCAACTCACAATACTAACATCTCATCCAAACCAATCCCCAACACCAACTCCCACCCCACCTCCAATATCTCACCAATCAACAACCCTACACATTTCAACCACAACAACCACAGGATTTCAACACCGCGCTGCAAAGCTTAATCCAAAGGGTGGATGACTTGCAAACTGGGGGCAAAAGCAAATACTATTCTTTTGAGGATATTTGTCCCTACCCATTTGATCGCACCTTGTACATGCCCCCTTTCCCTAAAAACTTTGAAACGCCAAAATTTGACAAATACAAGGGAAAGGGAGACCCTAGGGACCACCTAAGGGAATTCTATATTGCTTGCCTCGAAGTCTCTCACAACAACACATATCTTATGAGACTCTTCCCAAGAAGTCTTGGCGGCCAAGCCGCTGAATGGTTTGCCCATCTGCCACTTGGAATTCGAACATTTCCCGAGCTTGCGGAGAAGTTTGTCAACCACTTCTCCTACAACTTTGAACATGAGATGTCTATGACTGACCTTTGTAACACCAAACAAAAGAACGGCGAAGCTTTCGCTTCTTTCCTACAAAGGTGGAGGGGCCTAGCAAGCAAGCTCCCATGGCCTATTCCTGAAAAACAACTTGTCACCATGTTCGTGGCCAATCTCAATCAGGAATTAGGTTTTCACTTACAGATTCTGTGCGCATCTACCTTTGAAGAGGTTATCGACAAAGGCACCACTGAGGAACGAGCCCTCATTGCCAAGGGTTCCATCAAACTTTACGATCCCAAGTCCAACAACAACAACAATAACAACAACCACAAATCTAATCATAACACCCCCAACAACAACAACAATACCAACACACAATCTAATGATAAATCACGTTATTGGGAGAAGAACAAAAATAATCTGAACGACGGCGTCACCGATGTAAAGGCTGTCCAACACATCCAGAATCTCACACCGGCACACACGTATGCAGCAAACACCAATAACCAACGAGGACCAAATAAACCCCACAAACCTCGTCAAAATTTCACGCCGTTAGCAGAACCTATTGAGGACATCCTCGATAGATGCCTCAAGCAAGGAGAAATCACACTCCCGCCTGTCAGACCACGCCAAGACAATGACCTCAAGGCAGCATGGTATAATGAAAATGATTATTGCGAATACCACCGCGTGGCAGGGCATAAAATAGTGGACTGCATGCAATTAAAACATTGTATCCAAGACCTAATAGATCAAAATCTTGTCAACCTTGAGCACAGTACACAGCCATCACCAAATGCCAATCTTGGAGCTTACAAGGATCCCTTACCCAATCATAACAAAGCTTCATCATCCAATCAAGCGTACAATGTCACTCCACCACCCACACACTACGACTCCATTGTCGGCCGCATTGAATCCTCATCCCACTCTGTCAACACAATCACCATTCGGGCACAAGCACCTGATTGCGCCGTCACAACCCGTCGAGGCCGTGTCTCAATCCGCACTGCCCCTCCCACTGAACCAACACCCCCATCCACATCTGATCCCCTCCCCCCTCTTCCAAACGCCCGTCCATCACCCACCACTCGATACAACCTCCTAGACCATCTAGGAAAGACACCCGCGCAAATCTCCATCCTTGAGCTACTTCGCACATCACCCCGCCACAAGGACATTCTCCACAAGGCCCTTTTGGAAACACAAGTCCCTGCAAACTTGGATGTCAATCAATTTCAAGCCATGGTCGGCCATATTGCCACACCACACCATATCACGTTTTCTGAAAAAGACCTTCCTGCTTCCGAGCACCTACATAATGATGCACTACACATCGAGGTCCGCATTCACAAACACACCATTAAAAGGGTCCTAATAGATGGTGGTTCCAGCCTAAATATATGCACTCTAAAATTGCTAAAACACTTGGGGTACTCAGATGTGGTTGTGGATGCTAGCGAGTGCATAACAATCAAAGGATATGATGACACCGACAGGCTATCTGAAGGTATCATAAAGCTTCCTATTCAAGTGGGACAGAAAATCCTTGAAACCAAATGTCAGGTTCTGGATCTTGACCTCCCTTATAACATTCTTCTCGGCCGCCCATGGATCCATGCCATGCAAGCCGTCCCCTCCACTTTCCATCAATGTCTCAAATTCCCCCACAACGGCATTGAAGTCATTATCTATGCCGATCCTCGTCCTTTCCAATACTGTAGTTTTCTGGAAGGACACAACCAAACCTTCTGTCTGTACAATAAAGCCACCAACCAAATCACCCCAACAGCTTCCACTTCATACATCGACCCTGCCAACATCGCCACCACTTCATCCCAAACACCTTCACCACCTGAGGTCAAGATCAAGCTCAGCGACCAAGGCTGTGGGGAATACAACCTTCACGGCACCTTTTGCGTGGGCTTATTACCCACTCCTAAGACATTTGGCACTCCGCACACAGAGGCAACTGACACAGTCATCATCAAATGCAAACCCTCGCCCGTCTTTGAGAAAAAACACCTTCTGGATCAGGACATACTTGAAGATATTTCATCCTAGCCTACTAATTAGCCTATCCCTACCCTAGACAATTAAATAGCTATTATTTAATTGCCTACTCTAGCCTATCCCATCCTAGCCTTAGGATTAATTAATTAAATCACTAATTAATTAATCTTATCCCCCCTCTAATCCCTCTACTAATTTATTCCAGCCACATTAATTAGGTTAATCACCCTAATTAAGAAAGTCAAATCCTCATTAGCACTTCTCTCCACACCTCCCAAATTTAAAATTCAAATAAATCACACATCACATTTACTCCTCTTACACATCCCTTACACATGTCATATCCACTCTTCCCCAAATGAATTTTTAATTCATTTTACCCTTCCCCATGTGAATTTTTAATTCACAAATAATCCATCTCACCCAACCTCATTTATTCACCCCTTTCCCAAAAATGAATAAAAGATTTACTTTTATTCCTAGCCCTCCATCTTCCAAGATCAAATCTAGGCCCTCCACCTCACTTTCATCCTCCACCATTGATCTCTCCAATCAATCTCCACCCTTGGATCAAAATCCTCTCCAAAAGTCTATAAATACAACCTCTCACAAGTCATTTTCATCATCCATTTTCATGCAAAGTTACCATGCCAAAATCACCTTTGAGTTAATATTGAGTTGCACAATTGAAGAGTATTACACATTTGGATCAATAGTCTAGGGATCATCTTAGTCTTAGGAGCTTCTTTTGGGTGCAAAGGCTCCTTCTTTCCCTTGATAGGATTAGGTTGTGCATGTGAGGTATAATCTCTTGTGTTATTGCATTTGATTTAGTGTTTTCTCTCATTTTGCATTATCTAATCTACAGCAAGATTAATAAAAGGTGTAGAAAAAACCTAGGCATATAGGAAAATAAATATCCCAACTAGGAAATAAAAACCTACACTAACACTATGCCTATGCCTAAGTAAGATGCCACTCAAGCATGCCCCTCTCTACATGAATGACATATAGGTCCAAATGCCGCCATCTTTGATCTTGCACCTAATGATCCTGTGACACATCTCTCTTGGTCTCTATAGTGACCCTGTCTTAAGCTAAGGATGTGAACTCCACTAATTCCACTTTGTATGCATAGTGGCCTTGTTGATAGGATTGAAAAATGACATGAACCGTCCAACATGTGTGTAATCTTGTACCATTTGATTTGTTGGGATAGTTGGTACACACTGAGTCAAGTGATCAATGATAATCAATATGAGTGCAATCCACTTGGATACATTTCTTACAAGATTACAACTTTGATTAGTCACATACTAATATCAATAGCAAAACAAGACAATTTCAAATGTAATATCATAAAGTTAGCATACTTGGATCATAAGCCCACTAGTCTATATTGGTGGGTACTTGTTGTAAGGGGGAAATATCTAGAGTTACTCGAGGATCAACTCCTCCTACAACAAGCATGGCCACAAGAACATCAAGAGGATGGAAAGAGGGTGGCCCCTCTCTCAACCACCTACCTCGATAATTTGGAAAGACCCCTACCATCTACATCTACTATCTATATTGAGGGGTCTACCTCATCATCACATGTATCTCCCTAATCTGAGACTACAAAACTCACCATCTCCCCTCATTGAAATGATGATCTCCCTATGTAACATTAGCTTTAGGGGCATGGCCTATCAAAAGCCAAACTGATGCAACACATGCCCATAATAAAACATATCCATCATTGTGTTGCATCTCCCAAACAACCTTCGAGAGTGTCAAATGCATCCCAATTGAAATCTATCATCTACATCCATGGCCAACTATCTATATGGCCTCCATGTCACATCTACAGTCCCTAATCCATAGAACACTTGTCTCGAGGCTCTAAGGGTCCTCCCCTCCTTCCACCTACCTATCTTGATGGTATTTCATTGAGACACCAATGCCACATGTGGTGCTATTGTGGAAAAATGTTTACCTTGGGGCATGAAACCTAAAGATGCTTATACACCCAACATTACAACAAAGAGGCCCCTTGAAGTGTCATGGATTCCTCATCCATAAACGTATATAAGTAATCATATAACTAGGATAAAAGCTAGTGGCCCGAGAAAAAACCATTTGTTGCTCCTCTACCTCTAAATACATAGTTGTATTAGGCCATAAGCAATCACTTTAATCTCCAACCATATAATAAAATAAAGAGGCCAACAATCAATAAACTCCACTTGTAACCTTGAGATGTTGTGCCTATGATCTCTGTGAATGTGATGCCACCTTGATGGTAGCTCATGCGACCTATGCACCATCGGTACAACCAACAATCCTGCTATAGTGTGGTAGATGTTTTAGCTTAAGTACTTTGTAACTATTAAACGATGTCATATTCATTTGTTTTAGATGTAGCTTGAGGCACAATGTTAGAAATGAAGGTGCAAACCACAACAGAAATCTGATTCAAATCTTATTATCCTCTAAACAATGTAGAATCAATGGAGATTGCAAAAGAAATTAAAACCCATTAAACATAAATAACATGAACTAAGATTTGAACACATAACATAGTATGTAACGTGGAGAAAACCATTTCAAGTAAAAAACTCCACCAAGAAAAGAGGCTCCAAGTTGTATTAGCTTCAAATATATGAGATTACAATACATGCACTTCTTCTATTTCTTCAGTCTTCAATCCAACGACGCCTATTACTCTCTAATATGATAAAAATGTAGTACACATATCCTTATAAAATGGGGTTGCCTTCTAGGGCAAGATAACTGACAAAATTTTAACTGTCAAATATGTGACCTAATGACGAACGGTCTAGATTTACAATGATAAAATATAGAACCCCCGTCAGGGCGCACAACCCTCGGACCCCTCGCTGGGGCGCATGACCCTCGGACCCCCCGCCAGGGGGATGATCCCCTCGGATCCCTCGCAGGGGAAAACCCCCCTGTGACCCCCCCTCGCAGATGAATGAGCGTCAAGGACCAGATATAAACATGTAGCTAAAACAAGAACGCTGCTGGTGAAACCTTTCATCCCTTATGGGTGATTTACAAACAATATTAGGAGTAATTAATTACATAGGATTTACAAGGTTGATGGCACCTTAATCCTAACACAAAAGAGGTATATTAAGTGCATTGGTTGGTAGGATAGGTGGTGGCAAATTAATTTCTTATCCTTTTCTCAGCGTTTGATGAGTGTGACCCACAAGATTATAATCATGTGAATATGGGGCAACATGAAAATAAGATGTAGAAGATCCATAAGCCATGTTAATAGATAGATTATGATCAAAATATAGATCATGAGAGGTCATCTATAAGTCTATCTTATCCTCATATGAATTAGGTCTAGAAAAATATGCAATAAAAGCACTAACCAACTTGGGAAAATTTTGGGTAGAGAAAGAAAGATAAATTGAACCATTGTAGTGCTCCACCACTTAGGTACAATCTAAACACAATATTCTATAAAATGCCATCATCTGTGTGTAAAATTAGTAAGAATGACTTCAGATGTAAGGATGCAACTATAGACCCATCATAATCATCATATAAGATTTTTTTAAAGGCATATAATGTTAGATAATGCAATGTAGAACAAGGCAATGAAGCATTAATAAAGTCTAGAAAAAGGCAAGAGGGACCGGTGTGACTGTTGAGCAATCTGGGGGAAGGAAGAAAAAGGCGGGAGGTTGGGATAAAAGACAATTCACAATGTATACCCAACCCTAAACAAAAGATATAAGTATATGAAGATCAAACCATAAAAAAATCTAAAAATAGATACTAAATCAAAGTTATATCAAACTTAAATATGTTTTTGAAATCCTAGAGGAATGACATGTTGCGTAGGATCAATCAAGTTTGCCAAAATGTAAAGGAAAATAAACTTCCCTTAAGGTTATTCTAGGCCAATGCAATGAATTGCATACGAATAAGCATAACTAGCCTAAATCAATAAATATGTTCTAGATCTACGAGCTGATGTATTCTAAACATTTGCAATAAGTAAATGCAAGAGGTAGATAAAATAAATGTACTTAGCCTTGTGATTGAAGAATGAATGATCCAAATGTAGATTCTAGAATTCGTGGTGTTTCATGATTAGAAAGAGGATATGATAGTCTATTATTTGCCTTGGGATGAAAATATCCTTTTTGCTTTGTGTAGGGTTGAGTCTGTGATCTTGGAAATGTCCTCAACCCACAAACTTGATCTGGTAGTTGTAGAACCATACTATTTGCTTCATCAGATTCACCCATGTTTCTTCTACCTTTTTTGATATTTGGGAAGTAGTGGTATTTATGAATACCTTGGGAGGAATGCCATTAGTGTTTGCAAGGGGACATGTTCTCCCAAGTTAGCCCCTATAAAACTTGAGGAAATGATAAAAAACAACAATATCTAATCATGCATATGTTCTTAGAACAATCGTGTAGATATTCCTTTTTAATGTGCCAAATCCAAATGTTCAACTCCTTGGAATGAAAGAGGACTAGTGATTTCCATATTGTGTAAAATGAATGCATTGAATGCTTTTAAACACAGACATAGCAATAAATCGCTCAAATTTATGTCTACTTGACCCTTAATGGTTTGCAACCGCATGGTTAGCCCCACAAATGTAGAAATGACCTAGAACATAGAAGGGATCAAATCGGAGTGGATAATGGGTACACGGTAATATGTGTGTAGGTGTGATAAATGTATGTATAAGACACATATATTGAGATGGGTGAATATATAGATGAGATAAGAGTAAAAATATGTGGAATGAGTAACTAAGTGACATAAGATAAGAGGCCTAACTTCACATAAATTACACCATTTATCAATATATTAATATATCAAGTCACTCTCCTCAAAATAAACACAAAACTAAATGAAAAATGACATGAATATATAAATTTTATAGTTTATGGATTCATTTCCCCTCCACTAAATAAATTTGAAGAAACCCAAAAATTAAGTTAGAAGCCCACCTAGGCTCTCTTCTAGAATTATTTCATCTATATTAAAGAAGAATATCACAAACATTTGGTATGCATGTTTTTACCCCGTCCCTTACAGGGATGACCTAACGGCTGTGGATATTTTCATTCCATCCCAAGCGTATGATAATAGGAGGGCATGGTCCTCAAGCTTTATATGAGCACATAATTATTAGAAAGATTACCTGAAGTGGCATTTTGAGGAGGCGAAACTCAGGTTAGAGTTTTCATTTGTACAGAAACCCACAATTTATCTCATCTCAAGGCAGCCTGCAAGCTGTGGTAAGAACTCTTCTTTATATAAATGTCTGCATATCAATCGAATCTATAGACGTATTCTGTTGGGTATATTCATTTTTGATGCATACATGCACACATGTATATACTATCTACCTTGGTTATATTCATCTCTTTTTACATCCATCAATGGTTCTTCTCATTATTGTCTTTGTACAGTATACCCACATATCCTTCAGGGAGATACTCAGTTGGGTTCAATCCAAATTTCCAGTACAAAGAAAGAGATCCTATCCAATATAACAGAGCAGTATCTTATTAGCAAACTAACAGGCAAGGAAGCATAGAACACCCTTTACTTTACACTTGACATAAATAGAGACCCAGATCATTCTAGTATATGTTAATGCTTCAAGTTTTGATTTTTTGAAATACCATGTATTGAGAAGACACCCTCAGACAGCCTCTTTCTTTTCAAGTGTAGTTTGATCAGCAAGCCTGTCAATACCTGTCTCGGGCTTTTGAATGCTTCTTTATTTGGTTTGGTCGTTTGATAGGGGTTTACAATCACAGACAAAATGACATAAGTTCAGTTCCTTAAGAGATTCCTGTTCAATGCGAATAGAGGTTAAATATTCTATGCCATCTTTCAGAAAGTGTACAGTCGAATATAAGTGGCTCATAGAAGACCTCAGTTTGTGTTTTATTTTGGTGTGGATTTATGATAACTTTTACAAGTTTTTTTAATGATGCGAATAGTCACCAGGGAACTCGGGTTCACATCCGCTGGTCACCATATTTAAATGTAATATACCTCTACCGTTATTTTCACTGGTGACCCTGTCCCTAAATGACGACAGTACCCTAGTCACTGTTTATATGTCTCCTAGCGATTCTAAGCAGCCTTTTTATTGTTCACTAACCTTTAAATATAGTCGCCAGGAGATACACATCAATGACTGGATTGCAGATAATAACTCATTTTAGACATATGTTGTGCTTGGGAAAACCAGTCACTGAACTTTTGATATATTTTTATTATTTTAAACATTCCAGTGCTGTAGATCGGTTGTTCATTGCACTTCTTTATAATGTGAATTAAACTAAATGGATTTGTTTGTTTGAAATGCCCTTTACCCTAATTTGTTTGATTTTTGTGTTTGGCAATGGGTAAAATTTCAATCGTTCCAGGGAGGGGAGGGATTAATCTGCATTTGGTGGTTTGCAGGAAATATAAATTCATAGCAGTGTAAAAATAACCAGTTTTGGATAATTTCTATCCCATTCTCTGCCATTGTTACAGTTGGGTAAGGTTATTAAATTTGGATTCATTTTGTTTGCTGAGAAGTAGTCATGGGGAAGTCTGGAGGAAGGAAGAAAAAGGCAGGAGGGAGTGGTGTGACTGCTGAGCAATCTGGAGGATCTGTGGGAAACAAGGTGGATCTTGATGTATCACTTTTTCTTAAGAAGGCTCATGAACTGAAAGAAGAAGGAAACAAGAAATTTCAAAATAAGGATTATGTTGGAGCTTTGGAGCAATATGAACAGGCTCTCAAGCTTATGCCAAGGAATCACTCAGACCGTGCTATTTTCCACAGTAACCGAGCAGCATGTCTAATGCAGATGAAGCCAGTGCAGTATGATGTTGTTGTTAATGAATGTACGCTGGCTCTTGAAGTGCATCCACGTTTCAGTAGAGCTCTTTCCAGAAGAGCACGGGCATATGAAGGCATGGGCAAGCTAGAATTGGCCATGCAAGATGTGCAAGCCCTTCTGCAGGTTGATGCCAATCACCAGGATGCACTGGAGCTCATGAAAAGGCTCCGAGTTGCACTTGGGAATAAGCAAGATGCTCAGCCAGACCTGCAAAATAGACCTACAATGCCTTCTTTTTCAGGGACTTCTCCGGCTGCTGTTGGGGCATCAGCAGTTCGAGGGACTCCCGTTGGTGGTATGGGACCCTGTTTGCCTGCTAGGCCTGTACCAAAGAAGAAAAACAAACAAGATAGGAACTCTGGTGAGATATTGAGTGCTCAATCAAATGGTCCCTTTTTGCAGGAAATTCCCTTGCCCAAGTCGTCAGCAGGGCCTTCATCACCAGGGAAGGCTTCAGTGACAGAGTTCTCTAAAGTGTCTTTGAAAGTAATTTCAGAGAATGGTTCTCAAGATCACAAGGCCAAAAGTGTCACTCAGCCTGTGAAGAAAGCACAAACAGAAATTAAATGGAGGCCATTGAAGCTTATTTTTGACCATGACATAAGGCTTGCTCAAATGCCAGAGAATTGCAAATTTAAGGAGTTGAGAGAAATAGTAAGGAAACGGTTCTCCTCTTCCAAGGCAGTTTTAATAAAATATAGTGATTTGGATGGTGATAAAGTTACCATTACGAATACAGAAGAGCTTAGATTGGCAGAAAGTGCTGCAGCTCAGCAAGCTGAACAGAAAAACACAGGTCATGTGAATTTGGACTCTGTTCTGAGTGGGGAATCAAATGTCACACAGAACATGCCGACTCAAAATAATGCAACAAATTGTCCTTTGAGGCTGTATGTGGTTGAGGTGAATCCAGAGCAAGAGCCCTTGATTGAGGAAGAGGAGGAACCTGTCTTAGATGGAGTTGAAGACGAGGATGACAAAGTAGAGGAGAACATCTCTGGTTCATTGGGAGAAAGCAATGATGGCGTGCTAAAAGATGTAGGAAAAGAACTTAATGAGCAGGTGAACCAAGGGGCTGAGAAAGACAAAAATGAGGATGACTCTCAGCTTGAAGGAAAAGAAGTTGAAATTGATGACTGGATATTTGAATTTGCCCAATTATTCCGCACACATGTGGGCATTGATCCAGATGCTCATGTGGATCTTCATGAGCTAGGGATGGAGTTATGCTCTGAGGCATTAGAGGAAACTGTGACCAGTGAAGAAGCCCAACACCTTTTTGATATGGCAGCATGCAAGTTCCAGGAGGTGGCAGCTTTGGCTTTCTTCAACTGGGGCAATGTCCATATGTGTGCAGCTAGGAAGCGGATTCCTTTGGATGAGAGCTCCTCAAAGGAGCCGGTCATGGCACAGTTACAGGTGGCATATGATTGGGTACAGGATCAATACTCACAAGCTGGGCAAAAGTATGATGAAGCTTTAAGAATCAAGCCTGACTTCTATGAGGGTTTACTCGCACTGGGTCAGCAGCGTTTTGAAACTGCCAAACTCCGGTGGTCACTTGCCTTAGCTAGCAAGGTTGATCTTGGAACATGGGATTCTTCAGAGACTATCGAGCTTTTCAATAATGCAGAGGAAAAAATGCAGATGGCAACTGAAATGTGGGAGAAGTTGGAAGAACAGCGGCAAAATGAGTTGAAAGATCCATCTGCAAGTAAAAAGGATGAAATCCTGAAAAGAAAAAGGAAACATGCTGGGAATGATAATGGTGATTCTAGTGACGAGATTGCTGCATCTGCTGCTGAAGCTGCAGAGCAAGCTACTTTAATGAGATCTCAGATCCATTTATTCTGGGGAAACATTCTTTTTGAACGATCACAAGTGGAATTCAAATTGGGATCTCAAACATGGAAAGAGCATCTGGATGCTGCTGTCGAGAGATTCAAGCTTGCTGGAGCTTCTTCGACAGATATTGTGGCTGTGCTGAAAAACCATTCATCTAATGCAACTGACCAAGAAAGTAAAGATGCTAAAACAGAAAATGCAATTGCAGATGTTGCCAGTGAGGAGGCAAAAGTCGATGATATGAGTGATGACAAAGACAAAACTGTGAATATAAGTTGACTAGAGTCACAAGACCTTTGGGAACATTCCCATTGATCTAACATTTTGATTGACATAACAGGAATGTGAAAGGAAGCTCTTCGAGGTTGAGTTTTTGGACTTTGTGCAAACGGGCAGCTTGTTCTGCATGAAATTCATTACAGATTAGGCTTTAAGATTGATGCCATGGAACAATATGGAATGTCCAAGGCCAAAGGGAGATGTTATAAGTGTTCATCAACCAGGACTATATTCCCATAGAGGATTCTGAAAGTAGGAAAATGCCTTAACTATGGTATTTAATTTGAGTTTGAGTTCATTCACATTGAGGCAGAAAGCGTGTTGTGATTCTTTGGAGCATGCTCAAGAAACTCCAAAGGCAGTTATGATTTTAGGTCATCAAACATGTTTGTAATCACTGAAATGAACATGGTAAGAAATGAAATTTCTCTGTGTAATCACTGCCCTCTTTTCTTATGATCCTATCATTTGTTTTTCCTAAACTTGAGTTGATTTTGATCTGGTTTTGCATATAGCATCGATTAGCTTGCTTAAGTCATTGCTGGAAGCTCCTCTATTTCCACCTCCCTTGATATTTTCTTTATTGTTGTTTCCAATTTGTCCCACTACTATTGCATATATTTCTGTTTTGAGCATAGCTGATTGGTATAAACTGAATATCTTTTTAATTTTCCTTACATACGTTTCTCTCTCACACATTGGGTGGTATGATGCATCATGATTTGACTCTTGGCAGGTTTTTGTTCCTTTTAGATTTGCTTTTTAAAGTATTTTACTATTACCTGTATCAAACTTGCATTGAGTGTTCACACTTTACCTTTTCTTCCATAAGGTTTCCCTCCCCATTGAGTTTATCATGTTCACGAGTTGAAAATTTGATGCTATAGGTTGAAAATCTGCAGCGGAAATAAAAAAATCCAGAATTTATGAAAAATCTAAAGCTTAAATATTTGAAAGGTGTCATAGATTTTTAGAAAGCAAGAACAACCATCTATTGAAAACCTCAAGAACAAAACTTGCATGGTATGAAATATTAAACTAATATATCAGACTTGGGTTGAGTGCAGTCTCATCAAGGCTAAGAATTGAAATTGACTTAGGCTTGTCCTGGACTCAACACGTAGATACAGAAAAAGACTGGGTCAATGGAAGAATTCATAAATCATTGAAAAGTTTTACAATTTTTTTTTTCATTCAGCAAGAAATTAAATTCAAAGATATACAAATAAAATCAATTTCATGTCAAAATATGTACTGCATAGCAAAATGTATTTCAATTACTCAATTACAATTTGAATTTACACTATGCAGCAAGTTTCTTTTCTGTATTCAAAGTGCCTCACAATGCTTTCCCATTGCAAGCATACGGAAAAGGGCCAGTTTCATCATGGCTCACCGGTGAAAATCTTTCGTAAAAATTGGTGAAAACCAGTTCAACAACTGGAAATCAGAATTTGAACCGTAGTAACCAGGAAAGTCCAGTATAGGGACAGTCTCTGTTGCTGTACACACATCTTCTTGTGACTATATATATTTTATAAACTCTGATACCAGATTCACCTGCCTACAGGGAGCCATAGCAGGTCCTGTTCCCAGTATGCTCTGTACATGGGTACACCCAAAATACACTGCAAAAAACTGATACTTCCCAGATATGACCTGGGTTTGTCTGAGTCAAATCAAGAAAAGACATGGATGCCTTTATATAAACCATAGTTCGAAAACTCACTTGGTAAAATCTCAGCAACCCAAAAGTACTTGAGACTTGGCAAATAAAAAATTACATAAATTCACAAAATAAGCTTAAATAATGCATGAGACACAAAAAATGATTTTAGAGAACACATAGTGACATAGTCTATTTTGATCATAGTAGCATTATTCTGATTCGTAATTGACTTGGCAAACCAAAAGAATAAATGTAATTCAATTATTTGGGATTCAATTGGGAGAGTAAAAACTGCTGAAAATTTCATATTAATAGGGGAGTAATGCTGTTTTTGTTATTTCAATCCAAATAAAGGGAGAAACTCTACTTTTCCTTTTGGCATAGTCCAAAACAATTTTTATGTTTTGCTTTTTAAAACCAAAGTGGGGGTTTGGGGGCCGGGCCCCTAGTGAGGTCAAGGGGCAGTGCCTTCAGTGCATTCTTTGTTGCGATATAGGGTAGGGTCAAGGGGTGGAGTCCCTGTCACCAAGCCCAAATTAAGGTTGTTAAGGCCACAAGGACCTTCATGGTGCATGCCATTCTCATAATTTTATTGCTTTTAACCAACCACCGATAAATCCTTTCAAATTTCAATCACTCAACAATCATTTCATGCTGCTGAGATCCTAATCACTGAAGACAAAAATGACAAAGAAAAAGCAGAAAAAAATCAAGGTTTTATCAAGGGTCTGCAAATTCTTTTTTGTGGCTTAGTCTGTAGAGAAAGCTTGCAAGAAACTTGTGAGTTAGGTGAGAACTTGCCAAGTTTGCAAACTATGATATAAATGACATTAAGCCCACATGAATATAAAATGAATTCAAATCAACAGGGAAAAAGATATTTCTAAAGGGAACTCTACAAAAAAACAGAGTATCTGGCAGGACATAGCTCAAAAAGTCTGAGAAAATTATAAGCAAATTACAGAAGAATAATCTTGCTTCTAGAATCTACAACTATCCACAAGCTCCAGCTAATTTAAATGATATAAACTGGAATCATATCAGGCAACCAACAAATCAGGAAGGACAAAGCCCTAAATATGCACAAAAGGCCTCATGAAGGTTGGAACAGATACAATAACAGGACAGTTTATAATTCAGGGAGTATTTTTAGTTTGGGGGACAGTAGGTTTTTTGTTTCTGTTTTTAAGTTTGAAAAAGAAAACAGACGGGGGATGGCCTGGCGTCCCTGGGATAGTTGAGGGACTGCCAGGACAGCAGGTTGTCCCCAAAACACAGTAAAAAAAGGGACGTCCATGGGAATGTCTCCCAAATTGGGGTTACCTCCCCCAATTTTTTTTTTGTTTTGTTTTGTTTGGGTTGTGGAGGTGGTGGTGGGGCGAATATTTCGTCGCTGCTCTCAAGTTTACAAAACATCTCCGAATTGGAGGACAAGCCAAAACCCCTGGTGACATGTTTCCAGGGAATGTTGGAAAAACAGAAAATAAAAGTTAAAAAAACTCTCCTAACCTTACAAGCAACTATGTGAACTACATAGAACATAAAAGAAAACAACTTTTCTTACCTTTCATTCCTCACTCACCCAAAACTCCATTGTGACTCATTGGTCAGGACTGCAACTTTGATTAGTGTTAAACATCATTATCTTGCCATTCTTATGCCTCTACAAGTGTTAGACCACTGACTATTGCTCGCAGAGAGCAATATGATGATTTATTTTGAGTTTCTATGTGCTCACACCTTGTTAATGTAGTTTGAGTAGTGACTATTGTTCTAATTTGAACATATGCCATTAAATATACAACTTTTTGATTTATCATTTAACTTTTAGCATTGATTTATGAATTATCAGTTATGTTTTGTGGTTAATTTTTTATATTTTGTGCAAATTATGGCTAGTTTTTATTTTTTTATCTTTTAATAATTTTTGTATTGCCATACCCAAGCCATATCAAATCCGGGTTAAAAGAAATTGATGAACCGCTATATTTGAAGCTTGAACCTGTACCCAAACCAAAAACTTAGTTTATAAATAATGTAGCCATACATACCCTTATTCATTTACTCACAGAGCCCGATTTTAATGATATCTGTCCCTAGACCATGTTGGATATGTGTTGTATGCTTTGCATGTTTTATGCCCTTTATAGATTGCACACCTTGAAATAACTGGGGGTTCTAGGGCATCACCCCCTCCAAACCTCCCAAGATATTTTTGGGTCCCTCGTAGGTAGTTTTTTGGCCTAATCTATACCCATTGCATTATAATGCTGCTTAGCAGTTTCCTATATTGATGTGCCTATTGATACTTGTGCATGGATTAGCGTTAAACACAAGTGCAAAATATCTTATTGTATTATCATTTATGAATGGTTGAGAAAATACGGATAGTGAGGGCTGTTTTTGCTAGGGTTTTTCCTGAAAGGGTTTCCAAAGGTAAATTTTTTTGTTATAACGTAAGTTTGCCATTGTATCTTTTTGTTGCATTTAAGATTCTGTTACCATTCCTTCTCCTGCATAGGTTTATTGGTATTCTTCTTTTCACACCAGTAGCTTTACCTCTACATCTCTAGGTGACTGAGAAATTTACATAGGTGAAATTTACATTAGCTATTCTTTTCAGTCAAAACAGACTCCTTGGAAACAATCTCTTGGATCAAGTGAAAGAAAAAGGTACCATTTTGAGTGCTTTCTTTCTTTTTTAGGCCTTTTTTTGGTCATATGAGACATCTGTTAAATTCCATGATTGAACTTGTTGGGCCTTTGCTGAGTTTAGTTCCTTATCTGCCTGGACTTGGCAGACCATGGATTCTGTTCAGTTTCAGGAGGCTAAGGTCCATAAATATTTTTCATATTGTACATGAGATTAAAAAAATTGTCAAACAGTCTCCTTGGAAACAATCTCTTGGATCAAGTGAAAGAAAAAGGTACCATTTTGAGTGTTTTCTTTCTTTTTTAGGCTTTTTTTTTTTTTTTTTTGGTCGTATGAGACACCTGTCAAATTCCATGATCGAACTTGTTGGGCCTCTGCTGAGTCTGCTTAGTTTAGTTCCTCATCTGCCTGGACTTGGCAGACCATGGATTCTGTTCGGTCTCAGGAGGCCGAGCTAAGCTCCATAAATATTTTTCATATTGTACATGAGATAAAAATTTCACATTTAGAAACTAGGCCAAGCCTAAGAGATGTATGAATACTAAACTTAGGGAAGGACATACTTGCACGATCTGCTTATAAACCCCAAATACCAACCTTATCTGACAGGTGCCCAATGTGCACAGACATAGTGCATGCCAACTCATTTAGGTCATTTTCATCCACCCTCTATTTGATGAATACGGATCCAGCAATTGATGAATACGGATCCAGCAAAAGGCATGTTTTTCTGAATCCCACAAAAACACCTTGATAGAACTTGAAAACTACCTAAATTAGGGCTCCAAAAATAGATTTTACTAGTAGCTACTTTCAAAATAACTCCCTAAATACAATAATTTCAATTTTTAACATGACACTTGACAAAAGATAAGCTTCCAAATAAAAGATAAAAGTTTCCCATTAACAGGGTGAACTGATCCAAATCTCCCTGCTTGAAAATGTGGGGAAAAAACAGAACATGCTAAGCTAAGAAAAGCATTAAACAACTAATCGAAATCCACCATTTCAGCAGCCTTAACACACAAGTGAGTTCCTCCACATGTTTTTGGAAGATCTGAGTATCTGATGTGAAATCTTTTCTTGTGAGTGCTGTTTCTTCTTTTTCACCTCAGTCCAGTTTTGCTCAGAGGAAAGCAGAGCTTGCATTCCCAGATCAAAAACTGAATCCTTAGACTATTTTGAACCTTCTCTCTCATCGTCCAAAACTGAAGGTGGTGTTGTTTCCACATCTGAAACAAAAGTAGAGGCCTACTGCAAATTTTGAAAGGAAGCTAGGAAAAATGCTCTTTTACTATCTACACAAAATTCATGTGCTTCTCTTAAGATGCAACCATGCTGTCCAAAGCTCCATTGACCTTATCTGAACAGACAAACAAAACCTCTTGTTAAGCAGGATCAATCTTAGTGCCCTCAGAAGCCTCCTTCTTTCTTGGATAAACTATCAACTTTTGAGGCTCTGCCCCGTTCCACCAAGTTGCCCAAGACTTCTTCTTGCTATTCTCATTGGGGATAGAGTTTCTCTTTGGGAAATGAGAAGCCAAATGACCATAAACAAAACAGAAGTGGCATTGAAAGGGGATATTCACATAATCTTCCTTTTGTACCCAAATCTTCTATCCTTCTTCAATAAGATCTCTTTTGGCAACCCTTTATCTATATTTCCATTTCTACACAGATTTGGGCAAAACTGGTGCGAGTATGCTCCAGAGTTTCATGAGCCACAACCGAGAACTTGCCCAGGGAGTTCCCGATGTTCTGAAAACCAGATTTGCACCAATACTACAGTGGCAAACAAGGAAGGTGCACCCAGGCAGATGCAACAGAGAAGGAGTCTTGAAGGGGATTGAAAGATGGAAACCAGGGTTTAAGACTTAAAATATAATCTCCCCAGACCTAGGGCCCTGAAGTGAGAATGGTCATTCTATCTTTAGATGACTTACAGTCCACAATAAAGAAACCTTGTGCAGAAGGGAAAATCTAAATTTCTTCTTTTAACAAGGGTTTCCAAGCTTTGAAACCCATTCATGCAAGCTGCTCAGATTTGGCTAAAACCAGTTAAATATTCCTGTTAAAGCATACTGCAGCAAGGCTTTCCCCTACTCATCCACTTATTTATTCTTATCAAAGATTACCTCGGGCACCTTATCTGCCTTTTTTGCAATCATACCAACTTTTGAAATTTTAGATTTGCATTCTTTCAAATCTTCACCTCTCGATCCCTGAATTGAAAGATTAGGATTGGGGCACGAGGGAGTTTCTGAAGTATTCGCAGTGCTCCTGTTTTTCCTGGAACCCTTTCCGTTCGTCTCCAGATTGCTATGTTTATTCCTATGGAGCACATCCAAAAAGGTTTTGGAGGAGGTGGGGAACGACTTTTGATTGATGGAGGCCTCTGAACTCTTGACAACCTTAATGGAGTTTCTATTTCCCTCCGTTGCTTCGCTAAAATCACCTCTCAAGCATCCAGGAGCAGGCCTGTTGCCAGAACAGAGTGGAGCATCACCAATTGAAGAACCATAAAAAAGGCACCTAGAAGAAACTGCAGATCGCATAGGAGAAACTTCGAGGGTTCGCAGGGAAGACCAACTCACACAGATGCTGCCAGCATATCGCCCACATGAGATTCCAAAGATGTTGCTATCACCGAAGGCACTTGCAAATTGCTCGGTGTGCAGCCCACAGAGGCTCAAATGCACCCAGAAACAAATGCAGGCATTTGGGAGTTATGATTTGGAATACAACCATTTTCAACTAATAATGTTAGTGTAGTCTTTAGATACAGAATCCTATAAGGATGACTCCCTCCATGGGATGAGATATTGTAATAATGGTTTATTTTATTTTCTTATGTCAAATAGCCAAGCTGTATTTCAGAATCATAATAATATGGCCCTTGCATCTTTGAATGGCAATATTGGAAATATTAATTCTTTGTACCACTACTTCGTTCAAACATGAAATATGAAAGGTATAAAGCACTTGAATTTCTGCTGGTAGCCAAAGGGCATTCTTAAAACAGTTTCATTTTGACCAATATTTTATAAGTTATATGGTATCAAGGCTTATGTTCTGTGCACTTTCCCTTTTAGATGTGTCTATACAAGGATGTAATCTCAAGGAAATGCCATTGACTAGCTCAATTTCCTTAGGTTCTTCTTGAGCTGTATCAGTATACTCTGACAACACTCTCTCTTGTCAAGGAAATTATGAACATTTGGCACTTTAGTGTCTTCAATGTTCCAGTTAATCAACAAATGACAAACATAACGGTAAAGAGCCTTCAATGGTAGCATTCTACAGGATGTCTAATTGGTATAACGTGTGCTAATTTTCATTAGATGCAAATTTGGCCCTGAAGCTTGCTGGTTTGTCATGCAATTTCTCAAATATCCACATTAGATACTTATTAGCAATCTTAACCTGTCCATTTGTTTGAGGATGATGGGTGACACTACAAGGAAAGCGATACTAGCAAGTTCAAGTAGCTACTTCCATAAGTTGCCAATAAGTTTCTGGGTCCTGATCAATTGCAATGTTGCACAAGTGGATTTGGTGTTTTTCTATATACAGCTAATAATTGCTTTCTGTTGTGGGTGGTTCTGCATTACTAGGATGAAGAAATCATAAGAAAAACAAATAAAAATATATAATTCGGGATTGACAAAAATGTTAAAAGAAACTTCTGATCAAGATCTTAAATATATTCTTTTGAATTTAAGTTAGCTTTGTATTCAATAGATGTCATGTTTTGGCTAGTATCTAAGCTCTAAACTTCCTTACTTTTTCCTGTGTAAACTGAGAGCCTCCTCATTCAATGATCTTTAAAAATCTGTGTCAACAAGAATATTAGGAGGAGATGCACCTTCTGTAATAGCTGCCATAGGAGGTTACAAGCACTTACAACTCTCGCTTGGACAAGAGAAGGAAGATCAAGAATATCAAGATGAGGTGGATAATGTAGATGCAGATCCTAATGAATAAGTACAAGAGGAAGGAGATGTAGTTATTGAGTCTGATAAAGAATTGCCGAAGATTGATGAAAATGCAATTTCACCTTTTAACTTGGAAGCATAAGATGGAGCTGTGACAGAGTATAAGGAAAGCCCAGACGCTTCAACCAAAGGCATTCATTCTCCTCCAAGAATAGGCAGACTTTTTTTATACGTAAGAGGGGTTAGGGCCCCTACCCTTTTCATTATATAGAAAAAACCGAATTACAGAGGAAATGAGGAAGCCAGAGGATGTCAATGGCCGGCCAACACTTATGATTCAGAATTTACATAGATTTGGCATTCCGCCAAAGCCAAAATTCTGAAAAGATGATAGATCAGATCCCTAATACAAACTATAGATTGACAATATGATTGTCGCTTAATTGCCATTGTTAGCAGCTTCCCTCACCAGGAGAACTGTTGCAGCCTTTGCTCAGTTGAAACTAATCTGTTTGGCAAAAGGGTGGATGGCCACAATGGGCCTGCTTATTAGTTCAGCCAGAATATCCATATCTCAAACCAGCCACGACCACCAGATCGCTGGTTTCCAATACTTCCCAAATGGATGGAAGGTTTTCCGCCACTTTCAGGAGTTGTCTCTAAAGCTCAGCCACCATTGCCAGTGAGGCTTGCTTTTGAATTCTGCTCCCATGACTAGGATGAAGAAATTCAAACCTAGATGACTATGTCCTAATTTTAAACAATAACATTGCATAAATCACACAATAATTGAAACTCAAAGTGCAGAAATGAGAACAATAGACACAGATAATTTGCACCTTAAAATCAGCTTTGCATTCTTTCGAAAGCTTACAAGGAAACCTCTACAAACTGTTCCTTATAGTTTGCACATAATTATATCACTGTGTTCATTGAGTTATTTTACTTCTATCTTGCACCTATCTTTATACTATTCAGCTAAAAGTCTAAACTTCAAAAAACTTTTTATCTCACGCAGGAGATGACTTAGAAGATAAGTTTAAGTCATTAGTGTATATCTACACTCATTAAAATTTAATTAGCTATATAAAAGAATTTCACTTTATCACTTAAGTGAATTGCAAAATAGAACTAACTCGAACTCCTTGCATGTTCACACTGAACCTGTGTAGAAGTTCCAAATTGAGCTAGAAAACTCAACACTCTCTTAAAAGAAGGAATTCTGCACCAATCCAAGTTTGTCTTTGAATGATTCAAACTTCCCTTTTGCTAAGGGCGTGGACAGAATATCAGCTAATTGCTGATCCATTGCTTCCTAGAGGCTAGAAGGCTCTATGATGTCGCTCATCGATGCTATGAAGTTAGGAAACTTCTTCGAAGGCCTACTCTCCCTAAATGTGTTCTTAGGAGCCTCAACATGCTCCTAAGCATCCCTCGATGTCTATAAGAACTGTCGAGGTCTCCTAACAGAAGAAGAAGGGGATGAAGTTTCTCCCTCCTCACCTGAAGGCTACTGTCATGAATTGAAAACAACTAGAACTATGGAGACTCAACCTTCGAAGCTTCCTCATCCTCTGTTATTGAAGTTCATGAGACTTTTTGTATGCAAAGTCCTCAAACTTTACATCCCTACTGACTATAACTTTCCTAAGCTCTAGAATACATACCATGTAGGCCTTTGAAGTCTCATTGTAATCCACAAATAAACCCTTCCTATTGGAAGGTTCCAATTTGGTTCTCTTCTCTATAGGTATATGGACATAAAATGGACAACTAAAGATGTGGCAATGACTCACCTTTAGCATTCACACCAGTGAATGCCTCCTCTAGTGTCTTGTCCTCCAAGATCCTGTAAGAACATTTGTTCTAGATGTAAACTGCTAGAAGACATGCTTCTGCCCAAAGAAACATTGACAAGTCTTGGTCATGAATCATGACCTTAGCAGCCCCTATGATGGATTGATTCTTCTGTTTTGCAATCCCATTTTGTTGTGGGTTGTTCAGAATTGTTAACTCCCTCTTCATTCCTACCTCCTTGCAGAAAACCTCAAACACCTTGGAGGTATACTCACCCCCATTGTTCGATCTCAAGACCTTGATCTTCTTCCCTATTTGATTTTCAACTAGAGCTTTGAACGCTTGAAACCTACTAAAGACCTCATCCTTGGTCTTTAAGAAGTAGATCCATGTCTTGCGAGAGATATCATCAATGAATGAAACATAGTACATGCTTCCTACAATTGATGCTATTGACCCAGTCCACACACGTCAAAATGCACCAAGTCTAAAATCCCCTTAGACCTATGCTCACCGCTTGGGAATGTAGCCTTGACATGCTTGCCAAATGTGCATCCTCTACAAACTCCCTAGTGTTCAATATTGAACTTTGGACGTCCTATGACAATCTCCCTTAGAATAGGCAACGTTGTGTGATGTAGATGGCACATCCTCTTGTGCCGTAACTCACACGAATTGTCACTGTTATGAACTAGAGCTGAAATTGGTTCACCCTGTAACCTTTAAAGGTTGCCTTCTCTAACCCCTATAACTTGTGTTGTAACTGGGCTAGATTCCTTTGGCTTGATAAGAACTTGTTGATCCTTGAATTCAATTGCAAAGCCCTTGTCCTTAATTACCAAAATTGAAAACAAATTTTTCCTGAGACCAGGAACAAACAAAACATCATCAAACTCCAAAGAGTTACCTGACTATAGTTGAAAGGAAATTGTACCAACTCCTACTACTAGATACTTGGCATTGTTAGGATTAAGGTGCCATCAACCTTGTAAATCCTATGTAATTAATTATTCCTAATATTGTTTGTAAATCATCCATAAAGGATGAAAAGTTTCACTAGTAGTGGTCTTGTTTCAGCTACATGTTTATATTTGGTTCTCGACGCTCATTCGTCCGCGACGGGGGGTCGCAGGGGGTTCCCCCCTACGAGGGGTCCGGGGGGATCATCCCCCTGGCGGGGGTCAGGGGGCCCCGTGCCCCGATGGGGTTTCGGGGGCAGCGCCCCCGAAACCACATTTTATTTGATATTTTATTATTGTGAATCTGGACCGTTCATCATTAGGTCACAGATCTGATGGTCGATATTTTGTCGGTTATCTTGCCCTAGAAGGCAACCCCCTTTTATAAGGATATTCTACTATATTTTTTATCAGAGTTGAGAGTAATAGGTGCCGCTTGATTGAAGACTGAAGGAGAGAGGAAGTGCATGTATTGTAATCTCATATATTTGAAGATAATACAACTTAGAGCCTCTTTTCTTGGTGGAGTTTTTTATCCGAAAGGGTTTTCTCCACGTTACATATTGTGTTATGTGTTCTGTTCTTAATGCTTGTTATTTCTGAGTAGTGGGTTTTAATTTCTGTTGCAATCTCCATTGATTCTACATTGTTTAGAGGATAATAAGGTTTGAATCAGATTTTCGTTGTGTGGTTTTCTCTTTCATTTCTAACAGGTATCGTTACCAAGCATGAAGAAATTCCAACCTAGATGACTATGTCCTAATGTTAAACAATAATATTGCATAAATCAAACAATAATTGAAACTTCAAAGTGTGGAAACAAGAACAACAAACATAGATAATTTACACCCTTAAATCAGCTTTGCATTCCTTCAAAAGCTTACAAGGAAACCTCTACTTGCATGGAATTATATCATTGTGTTCACTGAGTTATTTTACTTCTATCTTGCACCTATCTTCTATCTTGCACCTATCTTTATACTATTGAGCTAAAAATCAAATCTTCAAGAAGCTTCTTATCTCACATAGGAGATGACTTAGAAGATAAGTTTAAGTCATTAGTGTATATCTACACTTTATTAAACTTAATTAATTGAATAAAAGAATTTCACTTTCACTTCAGTGATGCAAAATAGAATTAACTCAAACTACTTGCATGTTCACACTGAACCTGTGTAGAAGTTTCGAATTGAGCTAGAAAACTCAACTTAGGAAGGGCTCTTCTTGAAAATGCTAGTTGATTGTTGCCGTTGTGTGGAGTCCAAGCCTATATTTCTCCCACAAAGCACTCACCAACTTGGACCATTGTTGTCGTGGATTGAGTGAGCCTGAAGATGTTTGACAAGAAATAGGATGCTACTTCCAAGTTCACTCGACTTCTGATACTTGTTTCCAAGTAGTCAATTCCTTTCACCTCCTTGATGGCTTATGAAATCTACAGAGTGTTGGCGTTGAAAATGATGGTTAACTTGTTGCTGTGGATAAGCCGCCTAAAAGGCATTTTTTTGCGCAAGGAGTGTAGGAAGAACAACGGCTCCATTGCAATGCTTAATTTAGAACTAGGGCCAGAATTGAGATGCAGTGGAGCAAAGAGTTGACTCCATGCCAAGATATAAAGGCCATAGAAGTGTGTGACCTTTTGTTGAATTAATTACAATTGCTGCTGCGATCATTACAACAAATGGGGAATCTAAGGTGGTGGGTAGCAATGGTGGTAAGCTACCTCATCAAAGCTTGGCCAATTTGGACCAGACTTAGTGCAATATATTCCCTCATTTCCAGTTCTTGCATTTTCTTTTTGATAATGCATTGGCTATAATGAGGGAGTCCCCTTCGAAGACAATCCTTTGCGCATACCATGTGATTGCCATCTGTACTGCCAGGGTGGCAGCCATTGCTTTGGCTTCATTGTTAGTAGCATATTGTAGTTTTTTGGCTGCAGCAGAGATGGTGTTACCTTTGTGATCACAAATGAAGTAACCGGCAGTGGATTTGCCTGGATTGCCTCGCAAGGCACCATAAAAATTGATTTTCAGAAATCCCTCATAAGGGGGGCTCCAAGTTGCATCCTTCCTCTTGACTTTCGGGAGTTCAACCACAACAAGAGGCCCTTGAATGGGAAAGAATAGGCAGACTTTTGCTGATACTGTTTTTGGGATGTTTTGGCATCACATTTTGGAGAATGGACCTTAACGATGACTGGAATTAGCTTCAGAAATAAAGGAGAGGAATCAGGCCAAGCATAGAAGGGTCATTCTCTTAGTATGTAAACACTCTACATCCAAACTCCGTCACCTGTATAGAGAAGTTATAAAGCTGTCTTTTTAATGCCTTCATTAAGAATCTGATTATAGTATAACATGTGGGGCTCTAGTGAGAGAGAGGATTGGGCTTCAAAACCTGTTCCATGTAGCAATTACATTTTTGTTTCTGAAATAAAAAAATATTTGGTATGCCAATTAACTGTTCTTTAAAAATCTTTGATTGATGGGAATCGGGATGACCTGTAGTTCATAGCCGAACCAACATGCTGACTTGGCATTTAAGACCTCCCTTGAGTTGACAAGTGATCTTTTCTCTTTATATTGCTTTGATTTTGTACCCTTCAGCGTTTCTCATTGTAACAAAGCTCAGGAGCAAATTAGACCTTTTCAATCCACCTGCATCCATAGAGTGTTTGCACAAAAATGTTCCAATAAGGGTCATGATCACCAAATTTAAACAAGCTTCTTCATTGAGGATTTTAGGCACTCATTTCCTTCTTTTTATCACCAATATCAAAACGGGGTCTCAGCCTATGTTTTTTGATTTCAAACAATCATCTGTACCAGTGCTTGTGAGTGAAACCCATTCCTCAACAAGGCCACGAAACCGTCCCAATAATATTGTTATATTCCTGACTTATAGATCTGCTACTATGGTAAAGAAATATTTATAGCCCAGCCCAAAAATATGGAATTTAACATAACGTATGAATATGTGGAAAAGCAAGAACAATATTGGAATATTCTGATAAAACCAAAAAAATATAACTAAAATACAACATTACATGAGACAAAGATAAACAAACCTCTGCGAGAGGCATAAAACCAACTTAGGCCTAAGATACTGCAAGAACAATGTGGATGCTGTATTTTGCCAAGAACTCGTCTTTAACTGAAGTTTATTTCTGAGGCAATTCTAGAATTGTTACATGTGACTATTGATGATTTCACACATTAAGTTCATAGGTTTTCACCAAGGAGAATCATAGCATGCATCCAGTGCATAGCTACAATTGGTGTCGGCTATTATTTTATTTGACAGTAAAACAATTATTTTATTGCAGAAAACCTTCTTGAAATTCTATATTTTACATTTTAGGAATTTTTTCTACTGCAACAGGTTTTCACCACATTTTATATCCCTTTGCTGGAAGTGGAATTGTTACCAACTGAATGTCTTGTGCTTGAATTTTTAACTTTCAGATTGCAGTATCAATCAGATACCAAAGAAAAACACAAAATAACAGTAAAGATCACTGACAACCAACAGATGACATAAGTCAACTTTGAATAATATCTAGTAGAATCTTTTGAAAATAGAGTGAGAACAAGTTTCATGTTCTTTCTGTAGGCCTGTAGGCTGTGCTACTCGTATGTCTCACTCGGCCTCCTAGTTAAGTGAATCCACACATCCAATAATGATGTGGATATTATACTCCTTGGATGCACCCCGCATACGGGCCAATATGTATCTGTATTTAGATATGGTCTGCAAATGATTGGAAACTAATCAGCTCATACAATGTGTACAAAATTAAATAAAATAGAAATGAAAAAGCACTTGTCCATTATAAAGGGAGGGAAATGACCACTTGTTAATTTTCACCGATGTTTTGAGGGGCTTTGGCTTCGAAAGACTAGTGCATGCACCTGGTTCAAAACTAACTGTACTCACAATGCAACTATACTGTGTGCACACGTGTAGGTACAGGTACAGGCCGCATCCAGTGCATCTGGATACACCCCAGGGTGCGGCAATGCACTCTAAATTCTGGGTTCATTCTGGCCCATGTACTTCCTGTATATCAGCAATGCATTGCTCTTAAGAATGATCCCAAATTAAAATTGAAAATATCTGACTTATTATAGCTCACCTTAAATTCATTTACCACAGTATCCTTTTTATGCAGAGCTGCCGTACTCAAGTCTTCTTTACATGATCATTTAGAAGCCATAAATTTTGTATTGCTGATATAGTTGAAGTTCTATTCTGAAAATTTGAAATTTTGATGTCTTTTTGTCATTATGAAAATTAACAATTAATTATAAATGTTGCAGCCTGGAAGTTTGATCGACCGAAGAAAAAGTATTTTTGTCATAAATGTCTGAATGAAATTATGTATTTTAGAAGTCTCTATTCCTTTGATACAGACACACCTAGTGCTCTGCAAGGTTTAAATTTGGTTTTTGGTACTTTTGTACATATACATGTTTTACGTATTTTTATGCACACCATATCCTAGCTGTAATGTATCTAAGGTTTTGTAAAGTTTTGCCATGTTTGTATTTGATACTGTTCCTGTATTGGATTTGTTTCTGTAAAGTTATTTTGTTGCTGGAATGTGGTTGGTCTGGGAATAAACACTCAATACTGATAGTATGCAAATGAATAGAATGCAAGTTGTAAAGGAAGGTGAGAGAAACAAGTTAATGTTAAGTGTCACATTGGCTGTAGTGCACAAATGGCAGATGACAAAGAACATCTTAATAGAAGAAGATGATTTGTCCACCTTTTTTATGTAAGGATAATTTTATATGTAATTGCTATTCCGAATCTTCCAATTGTTGTGGATGCTCTCTTTTCCATTTTTTTGCCATTGGTTAATCCTACCATGCAAAAGCGACTAACCATTAGTTCTGTTATGCTTTGGCTCTCTTATAAAGACAAGCACTGACAAAGCTTGAAGATCATATATGTCTACTGCTAGTGACATGATTAAAATTAAATAACTAACTTGTGAAATCTTCAAATGTTGACAAAATGTACCATTTGGTCCTATATAAATGGTAGGCTGTGCTGCTGCACATTACTCCAAATAAAGAGGATCTTTTTTTGTTTTTGTTTTCTGTTAGCTACTCTGCTGATTTAGAAACTTCTTGCAATTCGGAATTATAGGAGAGGCAGGGCTTGCTCTGAATTTTATCATCTATATTGATGATTCTTTTCTTTTGGGGAATACTTATATAGGAAGGGAAATAGTGTAATGTCTCTGATGCAATTCACCCCCCTGGTTTACTTGAAATTTATCTGTTTTCCTTATGAGTCCATTTTCTTTAACATGAAGTGTGTAGACTTGTTATCTTTGTTCCACCATGTGAATCCAATTTGTTACTTTTTGATGCTTTTGATATGGGGATACGAAGAAAATTAAATATTTCCAAATCTAAATTCTCATCCCTATGGGAATTGAGGAATCTCGAGTTTTAAGGCATCTTTGGATAATTTCTAGTGTTTAATAGGTATGCATTGTATTCTTTGTTTATCAGTGTTGTTACTGTTCAGTGTAGTTTCTCAAATTCTAATTACAAATGGAATGGGTGACAAAAAGCATATGGATTATAGAAACTCCCATATAATACATGCACTCTGTTCCATGCTAAACCCCTCATGTCTTTTTTTGGTTCAGAGGTTTTAGCTTCAGTCCTTGTCACTTTAAAGCTTCATTCATCTCTACCCTAAACCTTGTCTATTGACCTATTTTGGTCATCCATGGACATAACCACAGTTTATCTTTTTCTCTCTGATGCAGTCCATGAATCTGATCCACAGGACATCCTCCTCTGCTCGTGTAAGAAACACAAAGGCCCATAGGATCATTCTTGAGATAGATTACTAGTGAACGGCTTCTGTTCCTTATTGTAAGTATAGTTGCCTCGTATGTATAAGATACAGTATAACTATTTTAACTTTACATACAGTACTTACATGGCAGTCTAGCGGATTACTGTAACATACTTGTAATGGTCATTGAAATAAGAAATAATAGAACAATAAATTATCTGAATGTGGGACATGAACTTTGTCAACTTTCTAGAACTGTTTCTGATAATCACAGTTTGAATACAAGTTTGCTCTTATAAAAAATGGGATCTACAAAGGAACATATTACACTGTTATAGAAAATTTGCAGTACCCTTGCAAAATAAGGTAAAACTGAGCACTAACCATGGCAGAAATAGACAATGCAAGCACAAGAATAAAATCATGAGTTGGAAAGATGCTTTCTTAATTGCAGATAGAAAAGCACGATTCATATAAGAACCCATCTAATAATAGACTCGGAAATGTACCCTTTTTTACCGCCTAGCTTTCGAGAATCTTACGATTAAGAACAATTTTCATACTGGTCCCCGAAAGAAATAGAAATAATCTAGAAGGCAAAGTTGTGCTTTGCAGGTTACAAAATTCAAATTAATTGAACACGATAAATAAAACATATATGTAAGACACACTAAATTTATGTTGGGAAACTTTGCTAGAGCACAACACTAAATTATATTATCAACAAAGGTGGTTAATATAGTGGGAGTTACACTTGTGCCGAAAGGATGTCTGAAGTCTTCATGTTGGAGCAATGTTGATAGCATGTACTTGTAATTAAAAAAAAGTCCTAATACTAACACAAGCACCATAAGCACTTGATTTATAGGCAATAACAATCTTGGAGAAAAAAAGTGATTTCAAAAATTATGGGCCAAAACCATGGACCCAAAATGGAGTGCTCAACTCATGCTCTCAATTCTAATGCCCCCCCCCCCCAATAGAATGTAACCCTTAAGTTAGGAGTGAACTAGTGCTATGATTTGGAGCAATAATTTCTCTTACAAGATGATGTTACACACGACTATATTTAGCCAAAGATATTCTATCAAGTCTCCTTATAGACTCCCAATTCCAATGTTTAGTGTAACTCCTTTTATATATCATGAAAAACACTCCACAAGTGATATTAAGGTTCCATAACGAATTCAAAAGGAAAGCCCTCCTCGAGTTATAGTGGGATGTGTCAGAAGTCCTTATGAGATACTTCATGCTTGAGGTCAAGTACAAAAGAATATACTTTTATCACCTTCCTATGTTGAATCACCTCCATCATAACAAGAAAATGAGTTCCCTTTTTTTCTTGTTTTGTTTGTTGGAAAGTTTTGTTCTGAATGTGCTTATTGGCAAGTTTGAGTTGCCCCTCCAGTAGGGCTTTATATATTGCATATAGGTATGAATAGTCTAAAACGCCTAACCCCTTGTTCTTTCTTAGGATTATTAATCCTGCCTTGGTTTCACTAAAAGTGAAGGACTCTACTCTTAGCCCATTTTCGTCCTCTATGAAGTTTAAGGGTAAGGCTATGGCTTCTCATCCTCCCCTACATCTTAGAGCTATGATCCTAGACAAACCCAATCCTACCCTCGTTAAAATCCTCGTGCCCCCCTACGAAGCCTTAGTTGGAGAATACTTCAACCCTTGTCTCCATACATCCCATGACCCCTAACCACAAGCCTCAACAGTTGATAAGGGGAAGGCAATCATGGAAGAATATTCCCTTGCTAACCCTATTTCCAGTCCTAGCCCCATTGTCAAGCTCTTTGTGGATAAAAATAAGCCCCTAAGATACAAGCCCAAGAAGGAACATCTTAACCCAGCCCATGATATCCACCAATGAAGGGACTATGCTTGAAGACTAGTCTCCCTTGCCATCTTAATGATGATCAAGCCCTAGACTACCCCAATTGCAACGATCCCAAAGGCCTCTTGGACAAATTGCAAGAAAGTCTTAATCACCACAACAATGTCATGAAGTGGTTCCTTGAGCAACATCATAACACTAGGTTGAGAATGCTAGAGATTGAAATGAAGCTTTTCAAATAGGTCAAGAATCAACCCAAAATCCAATTAGATGACATTTGGTAGGAAGTGCAAAAGTTTTCAACTACTTTCCACAGTTGGGAGAATTTGGAGAAGTTTTTCACCCTGTAGAAAATAAGGGAGGAGTTGAATGACAATTTGTCTCAGGTTGTGGATTTCAAGCAAGCAAACCATAAAAAACTTTGCAACTAGCCTCTGTGTTGCAGAATGAGCTTCAAAAGAAACAAAGGGAGACCAAACAAGAGGGTCCGGCTAGAAGAATCCGAGCTAAGACCACTGCTTAGAAAGACACTTTCTATTGAGGAGGACCCACTGGAAGTTTCATTTATTGGTTAGGTTAATTTCTTGACTAAGGAATAATAGGCAACCACTGGGCTATAGAGATTGGTTGATAAGAGATATGTGGTGTTGTGTTTTCCTTTTGCTGTCATTGTTTTGTGTTGTTGGTCCTCTACTTTTTCTCTATTCCTGTTGTTTTGCTTGGGTTTGATAGTTCCATATCTCATGGTATTCGTTACGTTTGCCTGATGGTTGCTATGTAAAAGAGTTCAAACCCTTTCAAAAACCCACTTTTTTATCAATATAAAAAGCAATCCAAGTGATAGGACCAATCTTACAAGGATTATCCTATGATTCTCTCTAATGCGACACTCAAATCTACAAGAACAAAGATAACATTATTATTAAAATAATATTTATGCAAGGTGTACAACAACTTTCATAACAATCTCCCATTTGTTGTATACATTGTATAAGGGGCTAAAATAAACAAACTTAAATCTAAGAGCAAGGGGTATAAATGTGCGTAATAGATTTGCACCAATAGAACTTCCTAGTGATCATTAACTTCATCAAAAAATTTGTACTATTCACTAAAATGTCAACCTTCTCTTTCAACACCTTTCTATCCACTGTCACAAATAGAATGATTCTGAAGATCAATGTATTTTGTGAGTGTGAAAATTAATATTCTTGGCCAAATTGATTGCACTCTATCACAATTTATCTTATAAGAGGCCAACATTGTTAGTAAGAGCAATACTTTTTTAGGAAGTTATTGTATGTAATATTAGAAAATAGGTTTAATGTATGTGGGGGGTTCACATGAAGATGCATCATCTTATGCAAACATGGTCATGTTTCGAGTTTGGATTGGGAGAGCTTTTGGGTTTACATTGGAAGTTGGAAAGGCACTTGGTTGTAGTGACTCTTGGTTTCCCATAGTAAGTTTACTCAATGTTCTCTTGCTTATATATAATAGCGCTTCAAATAGGATGTTGTTTGTAAGACAAGTACATGCTACCAAATTAACTCTAGGAAGAGAGTTGAAGATCTCCTTAATACCATGGGAAGTTTATTTATTGTATTATAATTTTGTTACTATGAATACAAAAAGAGTGGTGCTATTTGATGGTGCATTTTTGCTTGTAAGGGTTTCCCACATTATATTCATGTCATGTATTTTCTCCATTAAAATGTTTGAAACAATTTTTAATGTGCAAAGTATTATTTTTCTTTCATTTGGTAGTTTTGTTAGCTTGGTTAATTTGCAGGAGAAAAGGGAAAATTTGGTCCTATATTAATCTTAGTTTTAGTGGAAGTATTATGTATAGTGTGAATCATTTTTAGGGTTTGGAGATACAAGCACTTCTAGAAAAATGGAGATTGAAAAGTTTGATGGCAAAAATTTGAGCTATTGAAACTCAAAGTTGAAGACTTGTTGGTAAAGCATGGTCAATGGATTGCAATTGAAGTAGTAAAAGGCTTTATTCCTCAAGGTATGGAACAAGATGACTGGGGAAATTAGATAGAAATGTTAGGTCTACAATTTGTTTATGCCTTTTAGATCTAGTGCTTTCAAATATTTTTTTGGAGAGAATAGAACTGAAAAAATGTGGGATAAGATAGGGGCTTTAGTCAAACTAAGCCTACAGTAAATAAACTTTATCTACAAAAAACGTTGTATTTGTGAGCAAGTGGAAAATGAACTACATAGAACAAATTAAACTAGCTTAATTCACTCCATTCATTAACCTATGCCACCTCAAGATTAGATTAAAGAGTAATGCAAGTAAAACTATCCTAATTGCACCCTAATTGATCATGCAAAACTCTTGACATGTCCTAATGATATGTGCTAATTGCTAATGGATGTTAAGTGCTCATAGAGGTAGCATTCTTTTGCATTCAATTGATCTCCCAAAATGAGGGGAGACAACTCCAATTTATAGATTTTTGGAGGTCAAGATGGAGGGCTAGGATTGATTATGGAGATCAAGGGCTCACATTGCTTGAGAGCTCTCAAGCAAGGACATATGGATAAGTGTCAAGAGGAGATTGAATGAGATGGGAGCTCCAAGATTCAAGGGAAATCAAGGGTGGAGAATGAAGGGTTGAATGGATGGATGGCCAAGATTGAGTAGGTGGGTGAGGTGTAAGGACTCATTTATGAAAAGGTAAGGCTTGGATTTTGTGGGGAATTAAATATTAAGATGAGAGGACATTTGAAATATTAATTAGAAGAATAGTTCCACAGAATTTTAAATTTGATGAATAGTGACACATGGAGTAGGTGAGAGGACAAATGGGACAATCGGAAGATTTGCCCATGCTTCCAAAATACCACTTGTCATGTACATGGAACGACAAGTGGACTTTTAGAAACATGAGGAGATGTAATCCTAAATTAGCCTAAATTAACCCATGTACACATGATTAGAGGTGATTAATGATAATTACTAAATAAAAATGGATAAAATAGGAAATTAAATAAATAGACATATTTATTTGATTTTTGGACTATAGTAGAGGAAAATGAGATGATTAATGATTTTTGGTGACAAGATGAGACAGGGGAAATATTAATAAAATAATAAAAATACTTAATTAATATGTGTTGGATGGAATGGATAATTGTTTAATTTTGGATGATCAATTATGTAGATGAAGTTGGGAAGTGGTGTGACCATTTTCAGATGTCTACATTTTGCCCCTCTTTGATGTGGTGTCATGAGCAAGAGGGTTGGTGGCATATAAAAGAAAATTAGATTTTTAAATTTTTGCCCCAGTTGATTAATGAGAAGAGAAAGGATGGATGAGTTGATGCCCTTTCAGAGACTAGCAGAAAAAATAAAAATATTTTTTTTTGGGTGATTTCTCGAAAGAAGGAATGGGGAGTCCAAAATGATAGAGGAATAAATAGGATGGGGGAAGAAAAATAGAAGAAAAAGGGTGAAAAATGGAGGCATGAGAGAAAAAATGGGGTTAGGGGGTGAAAAATTAGGGCATGGAGGGAAATTTAGGGCTAAATAGGCTAATATAGTGCTTAAGGGGCCCCATAAGCATCATTTGTGCATTGCCAAATTCAGAAAGTGGATTAGAGGAGGAGATTATAGGAGATGACTAGTATTCCACAAGATGAGCATCAGGGGGAGCGCATGTGAGAGTTCCCGTGGCCTGTAGACGCTAGCGAGTTAGTAAGTGGTCCTTCCTTGCTTTGTGATTTGGGTTAGGGGGTAGTTTAGGTGCATTAAATGTGGGGTAGGTTAGGTGTAGCGTAGGTGCTAAAGGGTGGGTTTAGTGCCTAGGTTGTTGGGGTTAGGGGTAGTGTTGATGATTGTTTTTCGACAAGTCAACAATTAGAGTGAAATACAAAGTATCTGACTCCCTCTTGAGCAAAGCCTCTCGAATGCTGAACGAAGTGATCAAACAAGATGACTCCAAGGTTCCTTTCTGATGATTATGTAAGAGACAACTTAGTGACTAAGTATGATTTTGCTGTTAAACACAAAGGGACTTACATTAGATATTTCTTCTTTCATTCAGCTTATCTCTCCTTCAGTGTGGATAATATGTATACAAGGTCTCAATAACAAAGAAATAGAAAAGGGTGAGAGTTTAGAAAACTAATCTAAGGTCAATGAGGTAATGATGATGTATTAAACAGACAAACGCCTTGATTAACCTAACTTCACTTCGCCAAGGGTGCCTACAACTACATGAAGTTGGTGCAATCTCCTAAGGTTACGCGAATGGTTTTCAAATCATGAAGACTTATACAAGCACCCATCAAATGGCGCAGCTCAAACAAGCATCCACAATCGAACTTAAGCAAATAAGCTCAGACTAGCTTTACACAACACTTCATCAGCGATGAATGTTAAAAGCATGAGCTAGGAGTTGATCAAATATCCAACACAACATACATTACAACAAAGAACTTCTAATCTATTTCTAATCTACTTTGAAACACTTCTCCATTCCATCAAGATACCAGAAAACCATGTTATTTCACAAGATAACACTTAAACACCAAGTGAACTCCAATGTTTTTGCATTCATCTTGAAAATATTTACAACAATCTCCAAGTTCTCTTAGAGAATTTTGAGAGCCTCTCCTATTCTACTCCTACTTGCCTACAATCTAATTTCTATATATTACAAATGAGGCAACAAGGCCTTTATATAGTGTCCAGTTTTACAATGAATGACTGAGATCAATTTGATAGCCAAGGGTCTAGATCGTGCCACCTCGCAGGTAGTTACAACAATTTGCTATTTTTAGCATAAAAGAGAGGCAATGAAGGCACATTTTCCAATGTGATAAGGTAAGGCGAAATCCTTTAAAATATTCCTCCACATAGGAATCCCTTTGGCTTCTTTCATTAAATGATACATTTAATGCATTTAAAATAATGCGGCTGATATGATTGGATGATGATGTGTCCGCTATGTAGGTGCCACTTCAGCATATTTCAAATTGAGATGTCTGGAAATGTCTCTTGTTGATCTTGCCTTGATCTTGAATTGTAAACTGGATGTATGATATTTATTGCTTCACTTGACTAACTTTGTAATGTTTCTTCTTCTTGTCGGATACTTGCTAATCTTCTTTGATGCATCTTCTTGGGGAGAGTAGAGTAGAGATATGATGATGATGATGCTTCCTTCATGTAAGAGTAGGAGACTCTCTTGGACTTGAAATTGTAAAGCCTTGAAGTTTAGATGGATGAATGCCTTCGCTTGATGTAGAAGTTGATGAAGTGATCTTGCATGATGATCTTCGAAGTGACCCTTCGGAGTGTAGATGACAACACCTTCTTTGGATGTGGAGTAGATGACCTCTCAAGGATACTTGAAGATTGAGAAAACTTTACTTGAAGCTTGGATAAATGAAATGCTTCTAAAATTTGATGATGATACCTTCCTTATGATGGAGCAACTGACTTCCCAAGGAGACTTGAAGCTTAATGACATGAGGTTTCCTTGAAGTAGAGTGGATGCCTTCGGAAAGTCTTGATGAAGATAGAGTATCCTTGAACTTCTTCTTAGAACAACTACTTGACGTCTACTGCAACTTGTTGACTTCACTCCTAGCATGAAGGTGGTTCCAGCTTCTTCTTCTTTGATGACTCCTTAGCATCATTCACATTCCTGCAACATAGAGAAGAAACAACATCAATACTTCAACTTAATAACATAAACACATAAGAAATCATTTGCTCAAGGTCTAAAGAAGATGAAAACAATAAAGAAAATAGAATAAAGTCCTTAAATCCTCCTTTACTCTCTTGAACTCTTGGTGCAGCAGATCATGGTTTTTTGGAATCTCCTTGCAACCTTAATACTTCAATCCTCCTACTTGCTTAGGGCATTAGATAGGTGTTTTGATTTCCTCTAGGGCTGGTGCACTAGATCCGCGTTTCAAAATCTTCTAGATAGACTTTTAAACACCAAGCAAGCTTCCTTTAAATGAGGTGCATTAGATGGCACTTTTGAATTCCTCTACAATTCTGCCTTGAAACTCCTTTCCCTTATCAATCTTGGCGCAGCGGTCAAGCATCTTGAAATCCTCCTCTCATCTCCCCCTTTTGGTGCATTAGATGAAGGATTTGATCTCTTCTTGCTGTCTTAATGCAATAGATCAAGTGTTTGAAGTCTCTAAAGGCTAGCGCATCACTTGGAGATTTTAAGATCCTCTTTGAAAATTCACTTAAAACTTGAATTAGGCCTGTCTTAGTAGTGGTGCATTGGATAAAGTGTTTAGAATCCTCTAGATTTCCTTTCACATGTGGTGGGTTGGATGAGGTATTTACAATATTCTAGGACTAGCACCTTCAAATCTCTCTTCCAATTACCTTAAAATGGTGCGTTAGACTAACAATTTGATTTCCTCTAGAATTTCGCATTAGATAAGGGTTTCAAAATCCCCTTGAAACTTGTTTTGATTCAACTCCTTTTCATCCTCATAGAGCTGGTGCATTAGATCATGTTTTGGAGATCTCCCTTAAGCGCTTTGGTTTAACAATTGAGTTTCCTCCAGCTTTTTCACTTTAAGACTTGATTTTAGTTTCTTCTTGAAGTAGTCGCACTAGTTCACATCTTTCGAATCCTCTTCCTCTAGGCGCTTTGGATGAGAGCTTTGATTTCCTCTAAAATTGACTCTAAGACTTGACCTTGGATTTTGAAGTGATCGCAGTGGTTGGAGGTCTAAGATTTTTGCATTGGTTTACACCTTCGATTTCTTCCTTGTGTTTGGCGCATTAGGTAGGGTATAGAAGATCCTCTGGGAATTCACATTGGATAAAGATTTGAAAATCCTCTTGATTTTGCCTTAAAACTTGAGAAGAATCACCTCCTTCTTTGGCGCATTGGACCAAGGGATTGAGATCCTCTAAAATTTGCATTGTGTAACAATCCCAACCAAAATCCCTCCTTTACCTTTGGTCGCATTGGATGAAGGGTTTGAAATCCTCTAAAATTTGCATTGGATGAAGGTTTTGAAATCCTCTTGATTTTCGCATTAGATAAGGATTTGAAATCCTCTGGAAACATCAAAAACTTACACCTTGACACTTAGAATTTTTTCTTTCCCCTTGGCGCATTAGACAGCTCTTTTGAAATCTTTTAGAACTTGCGGAATGGATCAAGGTTTTAAAATCTCCTAGCATTGGCGCACTTGATCTATTTTTTGGAATCCCCTTACCTTCTCCCTTCACTAGCGCATTGGTTTGAGAGCTGAAAATCTTCTAGACATTGGCGCATTACTTCAAGGGGATGAATTCTTTTGCAATTTGCGCATTAGATAGGCCTTCCAAGATCCTCTAGAGTATGGCGCAATAGATGGAGGTTTTGAAATCCTCTTGTATTGAGCACATTGGTTGGAGGGTTCGGAATCCTCTTCTATCCTCTATCCTTGGGCGCATTTGTTCAAGCGTGAGGGATCATCAACTTGAAATCCTCTTGAAAGCGGCATGATTTATGAAGATTTTGCGCCACTTTGATATCCCGTCGCATTGGATTAGCTTTTTGAATCCTCTGGAAACTTAGGCATTTTTCAGGGTTCGTGAGGTAAAGGTATATTGAAAAATATATTTAAGTATAAGTTGACCTTTCAGGATGTTTGAGATAGGTCTTGAATCCACCGGATTTAACATGCAAAATATAGAATTTGGAGGGTTCACCAGATTTCAGACTTAGTCAATTTTTTAGGATTTCAGGATTTCAGGCTATCAGACTTAGTCTTTTCAGGGTCTCAAACATACTTCAGGATTGATCTCAATGTTCATTATCTAGACGGGGTTTGATCAAGATTCTTCGTTACTACAAGTTTATGTACCAGATGAAACCTCCAGTTATAAAGCAAAACTTCTAGGAGAGGGACTTCTTGTTGGATCGACAGAGGAAACGAATCTAAGGCATCGTCAGAACTTCATGCAAAGCATCGGAACTCAAAAAAAAAAAGGGGGGGGGGTCCCCATTTGCAATGGGGCGATGTGTGATTTGGTCACAACAGGTAGCACCCATGTTGGGGATTAGTGCCCGTGTGGAGGGTTAGCGCCTAGGAGTTGGTTTAGCGCCCAGGGGGGGCTTAGGAAAGATGACAATTAGCGCTTGTGTTAGATGGATTAAAGCCTACACATGTTTTAGTGTGTATACCATAGGAATTAGTGCCTATGCGCCATTGAAATGTCACCAATCTAATTTTTTATTAAAACCACAAAAAATTAAAAATTATTTTTGTATTAACAACACAAAACAGCTTCAAAACACTTAAAACCTAGTGACTAGTTTGCATAATAGATAATTTGAAATGTAACCACACAACTCCAAATCAATTCTATTATAAATTTTAGATGTAAATACATAGATATATGTCCGAAACATAAAATTTGCCTAGCAACAAGCTCCTACAACAATATTGTATTTTCAACCACTACCCACTATGCCAAATGTTGAAATACACACAATACATCAAATTGTAAAGCCTCCAAACCCTTAGAGTTGCACCCAGACTTCATGTAGCTAGAAAATAGTGTTGTATATGATGTGTTACAATAGCTTTCATAGCACACAAAACCCCAAACAACAGAAATTACTAACAACACTACAAATAACACCAAAATCACATTACAAGTGCACTACAAACCCCTAAAAACACACAATAACTCTACTCTACAGAATCCTTTCAGCTCAAATGCAATCTCTGAGATAAGATTGCTGTAGCAACCTAAGAACAACACCCTCAAATTGCTGGGAACTCATGTCCACCGGCCACAAGCTCTGTCTTCAATGGTTTCCCTATTCACTGAAGTTGCACAAAGCACCCGCTCTGCAAAAACATAGAGAAATTGTCATTAGCTCCCCAAAATGCAATGTTACATTATTTTATGATGTGAGAGGCCATCTTGGGCATCCAAGATCTCCCATGCCCAAATCTTGGGAGTTACAACTCACATATGCCACTTGAGTGCTTCAAACAATGCCCTCCGTCCACTTGTCAAAGGTGCAGTCCCTATTTTTGGCAAATCTCTTCACAAATCTACCCAAATCTCCATAAAATATTCCCTCCCAAATCTAAATGCCCAAGGGGAATATTTGATCTCTAAATAGATTTTATTTAATATTTATTTATCCTCAAATATTTGAAAATGCAATGGGACAACATAATTAATTTCCCTCCAAGCTGCCATGTAAACTGACTTACATATTTCGGATCTAAGGGACTTATTAAAAATAGAAAATATTATTTTTGGAAAAGGGACATGAAAAGTCCTCCCTCCTAGAATTTGCTTGTCCTCAAGCAATGGAGAATGGATGCTCAAGTATCTCAGGTCCCTCCCATGATGCATCCTCAATTGGCAAGTTCTTCCATTTGATCAAATATTCTATGATGCACCTGTTTATGAGTTTCTTCTCCCTTGTTTCCAGCACTTTTTCCGAAATCAAAATTAGCTTCCCTTCATCATCCAATGGTGGTAAATCATGTGAAGCAACAACCCGCTGTCCTACCACTTTCTTCAAGTATGAAACATGGAAAATATTATGAATTTTACTACCTGAAGGAAACTCCAATTCGTAGGCCACTTCTCCAATCTTTCAGATGATTTTGTATGGAGCATAGTACTTGGGCTTGAGTTTCTCAGCCCCATTCTTCTTCAATGTACTCTGTTTATATGGTTGCAATCTCACAAAGACCAAATCACCCACCTCAAAAGTTCTTTCTGTCCTCTTCCTATCAGCATACATTTTTTGTTGGTTCTGTGCACGCTACAAGTTATCCTTAAGTGATCTCGGGATCTCTTAACTTTGATTAATTAGATAACTTGCTGCTGGTACATGACTATATGAAAATAATAAATTAGCAAAGGAAAGTGCATCATACCCATAGAGGGCTCAAAAGGGAGTCATACCTATAGACATATGAAAAGAAGTGTTGTAACAATACTCCCCGAGATGCAACCATTTCACCCAAGCATGCTGTTGATCTGAAACATAATTTCTCAAGTACCCCTCTATCCACTTGTTCACTATTTCAGTTTGTCCATTAATTTGTGAATGGTAGCTCGTGTTGGGTGTAAGTTCAATACCTGTTAAGTGAAAGAGATCCTTCCAGAAAGAGCTAAGAAATCTGCTATCTTTATCACTAACTATGTTTCTAGGTAGCCCATGCAATATGAAAACTTCTCTAAAAAACAACTCCGCTACTTGTGGTGCTTTAAATTCAGCTGTAATAGGGAATAAATGAGCATATTTTGTCAATCTATCTACCATCACATAAATACAATCCTTACCTTGCCCCTTGGGTAAACCTGTAATGAAATCTATGGAGATGCTCTCCCATATCTATTCAGGTATGGGTAGTGGTTGTAGAAGCCCTGTAGGATAGAGTTGCTCACTCTTATTCTGTTGGCATACCATACACTCCTTAATATGATTATGGACATCCTCTTTCATCCCTTTCCAAGCAAATCTTTCATGGATTTACCTATAAGTCTTGTAGTACCCCTGGTGACCAGCAAGTGGTGTATCATGAAAGGCTCTTAAGATCTTTTCTTTTATCTTGGATTTAGGTACCAAATAAATTCTATTTTTGTAATAGATTAGCCCATCCATCACCACATACCCATGATCCTCAACCAACTCATCCAAGATGTTAGTAGCGAAGGAGTTTGTGCATACTCAGCAATGATAGACATCTTCCAATTAGTTGAAACAGTTGACAATGAGCATAAAGTAGGCTTCCTAGAAAGTGCATCTGCTACCACATTATTCTTGCCTTTCATATATTCAATCTCAAAATCATATGCTTGCAATTTACTTACCCACTTCTGTTGGTGGTCATTCAAGTTCTTTTGCTCCATGAAGAAATTGAGACTATTGTGATTTATCTTTACTATAAACTTCCCACAGACTAGGTACTGTCTAAACTTTTCGAGTGCATGCATTATTGCCAATATTTCTTTATCATAAATGGAGTACCCTCTTTCCAGCTTTATCAATTTTTTGCTCTCAAAAGATATGGGATGTTTATTCTGAGTGAGGAGAACTCCTACACCCTCCCCTGATGCATCACATTCTACTACGAATGGAAGAGAAAAATCTGGAATTGTAAGCACAGGGCAAGAGCTCATTACCTTTTTGAACTTATCAAAAGTTTGTTGTGCTTCTTCTGTCCACATGAATGCTCCTTTCTTTGTCAAATCAGTTAATGGAACAAGAAGTTGTGAGAAACCTTTCACAAACCTTCTGTAGTAACAACATAGTCTGAAAAACCCCTTCAGTTGTGTGAGATTGGTAGGTAATGGCCAATCTAGGATGGCTTGAATTTTTTGCTGATCCACCTTGACTCCTTTAACACTTATGACATACCCCAAATATAAAATTTTAGTCAACCCAAACTCACATTTGGACATTTTGGCATAGAAAGATTGCTGTTCTTAAATCCCCAAAACTGTATCTAGGTGCTCCAAATGTTCTTTCCATGTTTTGCTATATATCAAAATATCATCAAAGAAGACTAGCACAAATTTTCGGAGTTGCTTGCTGAATACCTGGTTCATGCAAGATTGGAAAGTAGCTGGAGCATTGGTGAGATCAAATGACCTGACTAGGAAATCAAAGTGCCCGTAGTGACACCTGAAAGCTGTCTTTTCTATATCTTTCTCCCTCTTGCAAATCTGATGATATCCTAACCTTAAGTCAATCTTTGAAAAATAAACTACTCCATGTAATTCATCTATCCTTGGAACATCGTGTTGTTATATGGAGCTTAATCAGACTCAGAGGTTAAATTTACCCCACTTTTATTGGCACGATTTCCCCCCAAATTCCTACGGGGTCAAGGGGCAGCGCCCCTTGCGGGGGTTTGGGCGCAACACCCTCAAGACGGGGTCAAGGGGCAGCGCCCCGAAACCTCATACGGTTTTTTATTATTTTATTAAGGCATTGGGAGTTATTTTTCATTGGCCAACATAAAAAAACCCTATTTTGTAACCAACAAAAGTCATGATAAAAATGGCTAAGGGTTAGGGTTTCCGTTGATGTATTGTAACATTTTGCAGTGGTATTGAGTTACAGGGATTGTTGGTTGTAATCAGTTTGATTTATTGGATAATAATATTGGACTCTCTGTTGGTGGATGTAGCCCGAGTTTGGGTGAACCACGTTAAAACTTGTCTCTCGCTGTTATTATTTCTGTGTATTTTCTTTCTTCTGTTTAATCTTTATTTGCATTTAATTGATATCTTCTGTCGGCTAACTCTAACAAGTGGTATCAGAGTGGGTTGTGTTCTATTATCGTCTACAGGAAGGTCTCACGGTTGAGTGGGAGCAATGGCGGATGAGGGTAAATTGAAGGTCGATAAATTTAATGGGCAGAACTATCAGTTATGGAAGATGCAGATGGAGGATTATCTCTATCAGAAGGATTTATGGAGGCCATTGGAAGGAGTATCCAAGAAACTGGCAGGAATGACAGATGAGGATTCGAATCTTTTGGACAGAAAGACACTGGGAACCATTCAGTTGTGCCTGGCACCATCGGTGGCATTCAATATAACGGAAGTGAAGACAACAGAAGGTTTGATGAAAGATTTGGCTAAATTGTATGAAAAACCCTCAGCCTCAAATAAGGTATTTCTCATGAAGCATTTGTTTAATCTGAAAATGATTGAAGGTGGATCTGTGACAAATTATTTAAATGAGTTTAATACGATTATTAGTTAGTTAACTTCTGTAAAAGTAAGTTTTGATGAAGAGGCGAGGGCTCTCTTGATATTATGTTCTTTGCCAGAAAGTTGGAATAGCTTGGTAATGGCTGTAAGTAACTCTGTCTCTGGTTCAAATACTTTAAAATTTGATGATGTTGTTGGTGTTATCCTTAGCGAGGAAATGCGATGAAAAAGCTTAGGAGGGTCCACATCAGGTAGTGTTTTGAATGCAGAAAGTAGGGGCAGATCAAAGGAGAGAGGAAAAGGTTCTGGAGGTCATGGGAAGTCACGAGGAAAATCAAAGGATAAGAAATCCCAATCTAGAGGACAGAAGGATTGTTGGTACTGTGGGAAACCAGTTGGAAGAATAAAGAAGGAGACAAACAAGAAGGCAATAAGGAGACAAATGTGGTAAGTAATAAATCTGAAGACGATGCTTTGATTCTTTCCCTAAATAATGCTGATGATTCATGGGTTTTAGATTCAAGAGCCTCATTTCATGCTACCATAGAAGTTATTTTCTTGATTATGTCCAAGGGGATTTTGGGCTGGTTTATTTGGGAGATAACGAACCCTGTCAGATTGTTGGAAAGGGAAGAATCAAGATTAAGTTGCAAAATAGGAATCATTGGCTACTACAAGAGGTAAGGCACGTTCCAAGGCTCAGTAGGAATTTAATTTTAGCAGGACAGCTAGCTAAAGAAGGTTGCATTGTTACATTTACTGATAAAAATTAGAAGGTTTCAAAAGGTGCCTTAATAGTAGTAAAAGGTGTGAAAGTAGGCACCTTATATCTTTGTACAGGTCATAGATGATGCAACTAGGAAGGTTTGGATTTATTTCCTTAGGCATAAATCTGATGTATTTGAAACATTTAAGAAATGGAGAAGCTTGGTTGATAATGAGACAGGTAAAAAATTAAAATGTCTCAGATCTGATAATGGTGGTTAATATTGCAGCAAATAATTTGAGGATTATTGTTCCTTTAATGGATTTCATAGGCAGAAAATGGTTCCAGGGACTCCACAGGAAAATGGAGTGGCTAAACGCATGAATATGACAATAATGGAGCATGCAAGGACCATGAGATTACATGCTGGGCTGCCTTTAAATATGTGGGCAGAGGTTGTCAACACTGTTGTATATTTAATTAACAGAGGTCCTTCAGTTCCTTTGGGCTATGGTATTCCAGAGGAAGCATGGACAGGTAAGAAGGTGAGTTATTCTTTTCTCAAAACCTTCAGATGTGAAGCATTTGCACATGTAGATTCTGAAAATAGAACCAAGCTGGATGTAAAATCAAAAAAATGTACCTTCATTAGATATGGCATTGATGAATTTGGTTATAGGCTTTGGGATTTTAAAAATCAAAAAATTGTGAGAAGAAGGGATGTATTCAATGAGAAGGTGTTGTACAAAGATCAGTTGCAGCAGCATGAGAAGAAAGAAAAGAATTATGTGGTGCTAGATGATACTCCAAATAGTTATGTTCTAGTGGTTCCTCATGCTCCGCAACAGAAGCAAGAAATACCACAAACTCCAGTGAATGTTAGAAAGTGTTGCAAAGATTCCATATGGAGAATGCAAAAGCTGTCAACACACTTTTGCCTAGTCATTTGAAATTGACTAAGGAGATGTGTCCTAAGACACCAGAGGAGGAAGAAAAAATGTCCAAGGTACCATATGCTTCAACTATAGGAAGTTTAATGTACGCCATGGTATGCATGAGACTGGATATTGCACATGCTGTAGGAGTTGTAAGCAGGTATATGAGTCATCTCGGATTGGAGCATTGGAATGCAGTAAAATGGATTCTCAGATGTTTGAGAGGTACATCCAATAAACACTTATGTTTTGGGGGCTCTAATACTAATTTAGAAGGTTATGTAGACTTAGATTTGGCAGGGGATATTAATACCAAGCGAAGTACTACAGGTTATGTCTTTACTGTAGGTGGAATAATGTTGAGTTGGATCTCACGGTTGCAAAATGTAGTTGCTTTATCCACCACGGAGGTAGAGTATGTAGCTGCAACAGAGGCAAGCAAGGAGATGATATGGCTGCAATCTTTCATGGAAGAATTGGGCAAATAATAGGCTAACAGTTATTTGTTTACTGACAGTCAAAGTGCCATACATCTTGCAAAGAATTCTACCTTGCATTCAAAGACCAAACACATATAGTTGAGGTATCATTTCATTCGGTCGGTGTTGGGTGATGGATAGTTAATGTTGGAAAAGATACATACAGATGAAAATCCAACGGATATGTTTACAAAGGTAGTGACAAGGGAGAAGCTGAGCTCCTCTTTAGCTTCAGTTGGTCTTCAAGATTGAAAACAAAATCAGAACAACAGAGTCCAAGGTGATTATTTCCAGTCAGAGCTACAGGGTTAGCGGTGTTATGATCAGTATCCAAGTGGGAGATGATATGGTGTGGAGTCTGATCAGTATCCAAGTGGGAGATGATATGGTGTGGAGTCTGATCAGTCTCCAAGTGGGAGATTGTTGTTATATGGAGCCTAATCAGACCCAGAGGTTAAATTTACCCCACTTTTATCGGCACGGTTTCCCCCCAAATTCCTACGGGGTCAAGGGGCAGCGCCCTCTAAACCTCACACAGTTTTTTATTATTTTATTAAGGCGTCGGGAGTTATTTTTTATTGGCTGACATAAAAAAACCCTATTTTGTAACCGACAAAAGTCATGATAAAAATGGCTAAGGGTTAGGGTTTCCGTTGATGTATTGTAGCATTTTGCAGCGGTATTGAGTTGCAGGGATTGTTGGTTGTAATCGGTTTGATTTACTGGATAATAATATTGGACTCCCTGTTGGTGGATGTAGCTCGAGTTTGGGTGAACCACATTAAAACTTGTCTCTCGCTGTTATTATTTCTGTGTATTTTCATTCCTCTATTTAATCTTTATTTACATTTAATTGATATCTTCTGTTGGCTAACCCTAACACATGGTATCTAGTCTTGATTGTTTTCTTATTTAATGCTCTGTAATCTATACACATCCTTAGAGTGCCATCTTTGTTCTTCACAAGCACAACTAATGAAGTGAATGGGCTAGAACTAGGCCTGATGAAACCCATATCCAAGAGCTCTCTAATAGTTTTCTCTATCTCCTTATAACCTCGTGGGTGTCTGTAAGGAGTTGTAATAACAGGTTTTGCACCCTGTTCTAGCTCAACCACATACTGAAATCCTCTATCTGGAGGTAAACCTGGAGGTGGGTCATTGAAAACAATACTATGCTTATCCAAAATTTCTTGAATCTCAAAATAAAATTTACCTTTTTCTTTTGGGGAACTTGAAGGATGAATCAAGCATGCCGCAACCGAAGCTCCTTGCCCTGGCTTGAAAGTCCTCTCCATCTTCTTCACAATTACACCTCTTGGTGCTCCACTCGAAAGGCCTCTTAGGACAACTTCTTTCCCATCTGAATGGAATTTGAATTCCATAGTCTGGTAGTTTTGGTAATAACTTACAATGGAATGCAACCATTGTAAACCCAACACCACATCTGTTTCACCAATACCTACCACATAAAAATCATCACTAAGTTTGTAGTCCCCCATGGTAACGTTGAGCTGTCGGATCACTTTCTTGCAAGGCATGGTAAAACCATCAGCAACTATTACATTGAAGCCTTCAAACTCTCCTATTTTCAGTCTCCTCTTCATCAATGAAATTGTGGGTAGCCCCACTATCAATCAACACAGTCATCCTTTGTCCTGCTAGGACTCCTTGAACCCTGAATGATGATATCTAGGAGCTCCAGATAGGACTGTCAAGGAACCCTCTTTGCTGTTCTCCACTTCTCCACCTTCTTCGGAATCAGATTCTACCACATCATGAAATTCTTCATTCCCCTCAGATCCAGGTTCTAAAGATACTTCAATGAAATCTACCTTTCCTTTACCAAGGCATCGATGGCTAGGATCCTATGGTTCTTTACAATGGAAACAAAGATTCTTCCTCCTAAGCTCCTTCCTATCATTAAGATCTACCTTCTTCGGGGCTCGGGGTGGTACTGGAGGTGTACTTTTTTGTACAGGGACCGAAAAAGCTTTCTTTTGGAAACCACTCTTTTGCTTCCATGTAATTAAACTCCTAGTTTGTTGTGCCAAACTCTTCTTGGGGAAAGTGGGTTCAAGCTTCAAACTTCTCCTAATTGCTTCTTGGAGAGTGGAAGGTGCAAAAGATTTGATGAGCCCTTTCATAGGATCTTCAAGCCCCTCCAGGAAGAGGTAAATAATCCTATTTTCTGATATGTCTGTTACCATCACATCAATTTTTTGAAACTCATCTACATACTCACTAATTGTAGTTTTCTGTTTGATTCTGGACAACTCTTTCAAATACTCCTCTTCATCTTTGACCTCGAATCGGTCCAATACTTCTAGCTAAATTCTTCAAATGTGCTCACTTGTTCATGGTCTTGAGTAATGGTCCCATGATACCACCACTCATAAGCATTTCCTTTGAGGTGTAAGATTGTAAACTACATTGCATCCTTCTCTGTCATAGGATTGAGAGTGAGATATGTTTGTAGTTTCTGCAACCATGCTCTAGCTGAAATATTGTCACTACCATCATAGGTAGGTGCTGCAAGCTTACTAAATTTACTTTTGAGTTCTCTACCTCCCCTATCTTGCTCTTTTCTCTTTTGGTCCTTACCATAAATTTCAAGAAACCTCTCAAATGGAATAGTAGTTTTGAAGGCCTCCGATTGCCTAGAATATTCTTCAAACCACTTGGTTGTTATCCCAATGATAGATACCTCTGTGTTTGCAGCAAGTACATTCTCTTCTCCTTCATTCTTAGGTAGGAAAATAGGATTTTTTTGTCTAGGCACAAATATTATCTTTTTTCCTCTGGAAGTGCTTCCTTCAGCTGTAGCCTCTTTCTCATGTGTGTTGAAAGACCCTTGTAATTTTTCCATCAACATCCTTATGACTTCTGTATTTTTCTTTTGGCCTTCTTGGATTTCTAATAATGTTTTTCTAAACATTTCACCCTCATTCTCACCCATCTTTCCTTTATCATCTTGTGTGCTTCTCTCCTCAACTAGGTCTCCTTCCATTGCTTTCCTTTGTTCTCGCAGGTGGTACCTTTTTTCTCTTTCACTGGTAAACATGAAATTTACAAATCCTACAGGATGGAAAGATCAGTGCTCTGATACCACTAAAATGTCTTGAATCTAATTTTTTATTAAAACTCCAAAAATCTAAAAATTATTTTTGTATTAACAACACAAATCAGCTTCACAACACTTAAAACCTAGTGACTAGTTTGCATAATAGATAATCTGAAATGTAACCACACAAATCCAAATCACTTCTATTATAAATTTAAGATGTAAATACATAGATATATGTCTGAAACAAAAAATTTGACCAGCAACAAGCTCCTACAACAATATTGTATTTTTAGCCACTACCCACTATGCCAAATGCTGAAATACACACAATAACTCTACTCTATAGAATCCTTTTAGCTCAAATGTAATCTCTAAGATAATATTGCTGTAGAAACCCAAGAACACCACCCTTATATTTTTGGGAACTCATGTCCACCGGCCACAAGCTCCGTCTTCAATGGTTTCTCTCCACTGAAGCTGCACAAAGCACCCGCTCTGCACAAACATAGAGAAATTGTCATTAGCTCTCCAAAATGCAATGTTACATTATTTTATGATGTGAGAGGCCATCTTGGGCATCCAAGATCTCCCATTCTCAAATATTGGGAGTTACAACTCCCATATGCCACTTGGGTGCTTCAAACAATGCCCTCCGTCCACTTGTCAAAGCTGCAGTCCCTATTTTTGCAAATCTCTTCACAAATCTGCCCAAATCTCCATAACATATTCCCTCCCAAATCCAAACACCCTAGGGGAATATTTGAGCTCTAAATACATTTTATTTAAATTTATTTGTCCTCAAATATTTGAAAATGCAACGGGACAACATAATTAATTTCCCTCCAAGCTACCATGTAAACTGACTTACATATTTAAGATCTAAGGGACTTATTAAAAATGAAAAATATTATTTTTGGAAAGGGGACATGACAACCATGTAGCACTTAGGCCGGGAAGATCAATTATTACACTGGGTTAGCACTTAGGGTAGAGGGATTAGCGCCCATGATGGATTAGCACCTAAGGCAAGGGAATTGGCACCTGTGTTGAATTAACACCCAAGCCAACTGGATTAATGCCTATGCTAAAGAAAAACAAGCGATAAAGGACTTAAAAGAATTCATGAAGCATGTGTGAATGGTTGCAGGAGGATTTGGAGGTCTTGCAGTCGCAGGAGCGGTAACAGCCTACTATGGCATTGCAGATGTGACTAAGGATGACAAATAAGACTTTTTTGAGCATTGGATTGAAAGGAAGTAAGGTATGCAGAAACGCTTCCTACACTGATCTACTGAGGAATGATTTATGCAAATTTTAACTTTTACAGTTACAGATTAAGATGCACATTAATAGAAAGGTAATAACAACATCCAAACGCAAATATAAAACTCACAACACAAGATATACGTGGGGAAAACCCTTTCGGGTAAAAAACCCCACTCCAAAACCTACACAATGAATTATCAAATTAAAAGATGATTACGACACTTGTAATGCAATCCCTTTCAGAAGTACACAATATCAATTCTCATTTGTATCTCACGACCTTTCACATTCTCTAGTTGCTTATTTATCAAGCCTCTTTGGCGGTTATCCAATGTCGGCTAATAACAAACTAATTGCTGACACCTTTATTAAATATAGGGCATTTTTGTTTCGGGGGCGTTGCCCCTAGTAACCCCCACTGGGGGTGTTGTCCCCAAACCTTACCATGGGCTTCGCCCCTGTAGGAGGGGCTCTACCCTTTGCACTCCCTTGTTAATTATTTTGGGGGGAACCACGGCTGACAAAGTCGCCAAAATTTATCTTGTTGCATGTACACAATGTGTCGACACATGGTAAAACTATGCCAAGTAAACATGGGATCCTAAAACATAGTGCTAAATAAATAAATACAACATTAGGAACTTGCAAAGGTTGAGACACCTTAATTCCCAACATTCTTCCACTTGTCGAACACCTTTCAAGAGCCAATAGAATGACAAGACTTAACTACTAGGGGCCAAGAGGCCCATAGACTCTGAACACCATCTGAACATCTTAGTGCTCACAAGTTTTGTCAAGGCATCTACAACATTCATCAAAGTGTCAACTTTCTCTAAATTCACCTTCCCATCCTCTACCATGTCATGAACAAAATGGTACTGGACATCATTATGCTTCATCCTCGTGTGGAAAGTAGGATTCTTCACTAAACATATGGCACTCTGACTATCACAACAAATGATCTTCTCTGCATCAAACCCAACATCAGAACATAATCTTTTAATCCAAATGACTTCTTTACACGCATGAGTTGTTGCCATTTACTCTCCTTTAGTAGTGGACAAAGAGACCACATGTTTTCGCTTACTCATCCAACTAATAGCACCACCGAATATAGTGAATACATAAGCACTGGTGGATCTCCTTCTATCAATATCACCTACCTAATCTGAATCCAAAAATCCTTGAATACAAAGTGAATTCCAATCCTTTGTAGGATAACCATGATAACATCAGGAATACTCATATGTACCCCATAAGTATCTAAACACTCTCTTCAGTGCATCCCAATGTACCTGTCCAAGATTAGCCATAAATTGACTAAGGACTCCCAATGCTTGGGCAATGTCTAGTCTTGTACAAACCATAGCATACATCAAGCTGCCAACTACACTAGCATAAGGAACTCTGCTCACATCCTCCATCTTAGAAAGAGACTGCAGACAATCTGTAACATATAACTTTGTCCCCATCATAAGATGAACAGTCCACGGTCTACAAGCTACCATGCCGAATCTTTCCAACACGGTGTTTACATTCTTACTCTGGCCTAACCATAATTTTCTGTTAGCTCTTTCTCTTTCAATTTGCATTCACAAGATGTATATGGTTGTCCCTAAATCTTTCATCTCAAACTGTGCTGACAACTGAGCCTTCAAATCTAAAATCGAATTCTTACCATTCCCAGTGAACAACATATCATCAACATATAATGCAATAATGATAATACAATCATTATCCATCTTAAAGTAAACACAATGATCTAATTTTTGATTTCAAAAATCCCAAACTCAACACAAAGCCATCAAATTTCTGGTACCACATCCTTAGAGATTGCTTCAAACCATACAAAGACTTCTTCAACTTGTAAACCATATTTTCTTTATCTTTTACCACGTAGTACTCTGGCTGTGACATATAGATTTCTTCGTCCAAGTCACCATGAAGGAAAGTTGCCTTCACATCCATCTATTCAACTTTGAAATCATGTGCCGCAACAAGTGATAACAAGAATCTGATAGATGTTAGCTTTGCAACGGTAGAGAAAATCTCACCATAATCTATTCTCCCAACCTAGGAATAACCCTTCATGACCAACCTTGCCTTAAAATTCTCAACACTACCATCTGAACTAAATTTCTTCTTGAACACCCATTTGCATCCAACAGGTTTACATCCATCAGGAAAGGGCACTAGATCCTGAAAGGAAGAAAAGTATGTGAAAACACTTCCTACATTGATCTATTGAGGAAAGATTTATGCAAATTTTAACTTTTACAGTTACAGGTTATTAGATGCACAAAAATAGAAAGGTAATAACAACATCCAAAATGCAAATATAAAACTCACAACACAAGATATACATGGGGAAAATTGTTTCAGATTAAAAACCCCACACTCCAAAACCTACACAATGTATTATCAAATCAAAAGATGATTACAACAAACTTGCAATGCAAGTACTTTCAAGAGTACACACTGTCGATTCTCATTCGCATCCTGTGTCCTTTCACATTCTCCAACTTCTTGTTTATCAAGCCTCTTTGTCTGTTATCCAATGTCAATTTATCCATGTCGTCCAATAACAAAATAGCTACCGACGTCTTTATTAAATATAGGACATTTTTTTCTTCAGGGGTGCTGTCCCCGAGCCCCCAACCGGTGTCCCCTACACTCCCCCGTTAATTACTTTGGGGGGAAATCGCGACTGACAAAGTCACCAAAATTTTCAAGGTGTCGACTATGGGATCCCAAAATAGTGCCGAATAAATAAATACAACATTAGAAACTTACAAAGGTTGAGACACCTTAATTCCCAACATTCTCCCACTTGTTGAACACCTTTCAAGAGCCAATAGAATGACATGATTTAACTGCTAGGGGGCCGAGAGGCCCATAGACTCTGAACACCATCTGAACGTCTCTATGCTCACAGGTTTTGTGAAGGCATCTACAACATGTTAGATTTAGGGCACACAACTGAGAGGCGGGGGGGTGAATCAGTTGTGCAAAACTTGCATCTAATTCAAAACACTTAACTCCTCTTTGTTATTTAATAGCATATCAATTAATCACTCATGAAAGCATAAAGCATAAACATCAGAGCAGATACACATCAACACATGAGACACCAAGATTTTGACGTGGAAAACCCGGTTAAGGGAAAAACCACGAGGTGATTAACCCAAGGATTATTCTCTGTTAGAAGAATAAGAAAAATAGATGGCACATGCCAATTAGAGCTCATTGCCCGAGCACATTGCTCACAAGAGGCACACTGCCTACAAGAGACACACTGTCTACAAAGTAAAAAGTATCACAAACTTGAACTGGAGATTGACATCTTTACCATGCCTGGATCAGTTCCATTTAAGCCCAAAAACTCCTGCTTTGCTTTTCGCTCTTCTTCTTCGCTATACCACACTCATCCGCACCAAGACACGATTCAAAATGAATTCACAATCCCTTATTTATACAAGGCATTGACTTAGGAACAATCATTTAAGTCAACAAACACTTAGAAGATCATTCGCAAGACGTGTAATACATCCGGTCGGCCAGTCTCAAGAAGAACACCAATATCTGTGGTTATTCTTCAAATGCAAACTCTAACTTTAATGCGGACAGCCAATAAGAATTGTACACGATCCAAAGATCACCAAAACCTTTCCTGAGTCATCAAGAACATCCGCACTTTATCAGCGTACTGGAGTTCTTCTATTCTTCATCTGGAACTTCAAGAACACAGTCTGTCATCACTGTCATAATGAAAAAGGTGCTTCCGGACCTCCAAACCATGAAAAAATCTAATTATCATTTCACACAAACTTCTTCAACACTCCCTCCAATCCGTAGAATGGGATAATGCAATTCCAGAGCTCACCGGACCAATCTGTGACACTCTATCACCACTGAACATCTGTCAGAACCGGTTCTACTAGAGCAGTCATAACTTCTTCAGATCGTTATGCGGACCTCTAAAAATTTTACTGGATCATCTCAAGACTCATATCTGTAAACCCTTTAAACCGCATCTTCTGATCTTCATCTTATCTTGGACTTTTACCTTAATGTCATCACTATTCTTCACTGTTCCTGATTGAGACTAATTTCCTCAATATCCTCAGCACACAACTCATCCAATCCTTCTCATTAATGCAATATGAGTATGTTGACATCAATTAGAACACCAGTTATCCTCATACTTACAACACAACATTCATCAAAGTGTCAAATTTCTCTAAATTCACCTTCCCATCCTCTACCATGTCATGAATAAAATGGTACTGGACATCAATGTGCTTAGTCCTCGCATGGAAAGTAGGATTCTTTGCCAAACATATGGCACTTTGACTGTCAAAACAAATGATAATCTTCCTTGTATCAAACCCAACATCAGAACACAATCTCTTAATCCAAATGACTTCTTTACAAGCATGATTTGGTACCATGTATCTACTTTAGTAGTGGACAAAGAGACCACAGGTTGCTGCTTACTCATCCAACTAATAGCACCACCGAACATAGTGAACACATAAGCACTGGTGGATCTCTTGCTGTCAATATCACTTGCCCAATTTGAATCCACAAATCCTCAAATACAAAGTGAATTCCAATCCCTTGTAGGAAAACCATGATAACATATGGAATACTCAGAAGTACCCCACAAATATCTAAACACTCTCTTCACGGCATCCCAATGTACCTATCTAGGATTAGCCATAAATCGACTAAGGATTCCCACCGCTTGGGTATTGTCTTGTTTTGTATAGACCATAGCATACATCAAGTTTCCAACTGCACTAGCATAAGGAACTCTGCTCATATCTTCCATCTCTAAGGGAGACTTCGGGCAATCTACAATAGATAACTTTGTCCCCATAGTAATAGGAACAGTTAAAGGTCTGCAATCTACCATGTTGAATCTCTCCAACATAGTGTTAACATACTTACTCTGGCCTAACCAAAGTTTTCTGTTTGCTCTATCTCTTCTGATTTCCATCCCCAAAATGTACCAAGCTACCCCTAGATTTTTCATCTCAAACTGTGTTGACAACAAAAACTTCAAATCAGAAATCAAACTTTTACCATTCCCAATGAGTAACATATAATCGACATACAATGCAATAATGAGAATGCGATCATTATCAAACTTGTAATAAACACAATGATCTAATTTTGATCTCAGAAATCTAATGCTCAACACAAAGGCATCAAACTTCTAATACCACATCCTAGGAGACTATTTCAAACCATACAAAGACTTTTTCAACTTGCAAACTAGATTTTCTTTACCTTTCACCATGTAGTTCTTTGATTATGACATATAGATTTCCTCCTCCAAATCACCATGAAGGAATACTGTCTTCATATCCATCTGTTCCACTTCTAGATCATACACTACTGCAAGAGATAACAGGAACCAAATAGATGTTAGCTTTGCAATGGGAGAGAAAATCTCACCAGTCAATTCCCTCCACCTAAGAATACCCTTTCACAACCAATCTAACCTTATATTTCTCAACACTGCTATCTACACCAAATTTTTTTTGAACACCCATTTGCATCCAACAAGTTTTTGTCCTTCAAGCAAAGGCACCAAGTTTGAAGTATTATTCTTTTCCAAAGAAGCCATCTCCTCTTCCATGATCTCCTTCTAGGAACCTGAATCTTCCATACCCATAGCCTCTTTCATAGTTCTAGGCTCATTAGTGTTAGAAATCAAAGCAAAAATACAATTTGAATCATACAATAAATAACCAAACCTATCAGGTTGCTACCTTATCCACATGGACCTCCTCAAAGATTGAGGTTGAGGTTCTTCATCTTCTTCTGAACTTTTAGAGCTACTAGATCTCTCCTCATTATCAAGTCCAATAGATGTTTTTGGTTCAACTTTCTCAAGGATGGAAGGAAGATGAACCACATCCTCTTTATTCTCTTCTTTTTCTAGCTGTAAGACATCAGAAGAAGGATTGATCTCTTTGAAGATCACACTTCTATTATACAAAACTCTCTCAACAGTTGGATCTCAAAGCTTGTACCCTTTCACACTGATGCCATAACTGATGAAGATACACTTTACAATGTTGTTCTCCAACTTAGACCTTTTCTCCTTAGGCACGTGTGCATATGCCTCAAAACCAAATACTCGAATGTGTCTCAATGAAGGCTTTTTACTAGACCACACCTCCATAGGTATCTTATCAACAAGCACTGATGTAGGAGACATGTTAACTAGGTAACAGGCGGTAGAAACAACTTCGGCCCAACACTTTTGTTCAAGGCCAGCTCCACTTAGCATACTCCTTACCCTCTCTATCAATGTTATGTTCATCCTCTCTGCAACTCCATTCTACTGAGGGGTATACAGAGTTGTTTTGTGCCTCTCAATCCCATTTTATAGAACTTGTCAATTTGCTGAACAATACTCACCACCATTATCAGTCCTCAAACACTTAATCTTTCTATCCTTTTGATTCTCTACAAGAGCTTTGAACTCTTTGAATCTATTAAGACTTTAGATTTACTTCTAAGGAAATACACCCATGTCCTTCTACTGTAATTGTCAATGAATGAAACAAAGTAAACAAATTTTGAAATAGAAGGAACATTAATTGGACCAAACACATCAGAATGAATCAAGTCCAACACCTCAGAAGATTTGTGAGAACTAGAATAAAACTGAACACAATTTTGTTTACCATATGCAATGTTCGCAAAAATTAAACTCAAGATTATAATCATTCATACCCTCAATGAGGTTTTTATTTTTTCAGGGTCCTCAAACCCTTTTCACCAATGTGACCAAGCCTTTGGTGCCATAACATTCTTTTCTAAGTTGGAAGTTTCATCTCCATAGAATGAGCACCCTTAGGTACCTAGAAAGCATGACCATCAGAAGTAGACGCAACAATCCTCTTTGCTGCTAGTTCCAATGGTGAGGATGAAGACTCTGAAGTTCTCTTATTTGAAACAGAGGCACTATTGCACTAAACTACGCATGCATCAAGCTAAAATAGAGTGCCAATCCAAACACCCTTAGCTAATTCGATAGATCCTCTAGTCATCTTGCATCCTCCATTTGAGAAAACAACCTGCACACCCACATCATTCAAATTACTTATAGAAAGAAGGTTCCGTGCCAAACCAGGGATATGCAAAACACCTTTGATCCCCTTCACTTGTCCATCAAGAAATCGAATCAAGACTCTTCCATGACCAACAATCTTCAGGTGAGAGTCATCACCCAAGTACACCTTCCCACCATCATATTCTTCATACTTTGAAAACCAATCCCGATGAGAGGTCATGTGAAAAGATGCACTAGAGTCAATAAGCCACATATCTTTAGATGCATGTGTTGCCAAGGCAGTGACAAACGATTTTCCTTCATCCTGAGAGGACTTGTCAGAATTTGAATCATAATTCTTCTTCTTTTTCTTCTTCTCCTCCTTGCACTCCTTATGGAAATGACCAAGTTTGCCGCAATTCCAACACAGGGCCTTGGAATTTCCAGGAGACTTGGATCTCCCAATGGATTTGGATCTTCCTTTTTCTTCTTTCTTCTTGTCCTTTTTCTTTCCCTTCTCTTTAGGTCTACCAAGAACCACAAGAGCCTCCTTAGCGTGTTCACAAGACTTTGTTCGCATCTTTTTAGACAACAACAAAGAAACCACTTCATCTATATTGAAGATGGTAGTGGTACTCCCAATGAACATGACAAGGTGGTCCCACAAATCTGGTAAGGAACATAGTAATGTCATGCAAGGATCCTCCTCCTTCATCTTTACGCAAATAGATGTCAACTAGGCAACAACCATATTGAATGCATTTAGATGATCCGCGACATATCCTCCATCTTCCATCTTCAGAGAATACAGTTTCTTTCATAGGAATAACTTGTTCACCAGGGATTTAGCTTGATAACCATCTCCAAATTTTTTCCAAAGGTCTTTTGCAGTCTTCTCTTCATGGATATTCAGGAGCACTGAATCAGCCAAATAGAGTCTTATCAGACCCTTAGCCTTCTAATCCATTAGATCCCAATATTCTTGTTTCATTCCCAATGGATTGGTGTTGGATACTACAAGCCATAGATCTCTATCCACCAATAAGTCCTCCATCTTGAGTTTCCAGAACTCAAAGTTGCCTCCATTAAACTTCTCTATCTCAAACCTCCCATATGTGCTCGCCATCTCTTTCTTGCAACAAAGATTTCAAAATCCTCTACACAAGATCCCACTCAAACAAAGATCAGCTCAAAAAACCCTCTACCCAACAACTAGAACCAAAGGTGATCAGGCTCTAATACCAACTGAAAGGAAGCAAGGAATGTGGAAACACTTCCTACACTAATCTACTGAGGAAAGATTTATGTAAATTTTAACTTATATAGTTACAAATTATTAGATGCACATTAACAGAAAGGTAATAACAACATCCAAAATGTAAATACAAAACTCACAACACAAGATATAGGTGGGGAAAACCCTTTCAGGTAAAAAAGCCCACTCTCCAAAACTTGCACAGTGTATTATAAAATCAAAAGATGATTACATCACACTTGCAATGCAAATTCTTTCAAGAGTACACATTGTTGATTCTTATTCACATCTTGTGTCCTTTTCACATTCTCCAGTTGCCTATTTATCAAGCCTCTTTGTCGGTTATCCATATCGGCCAATAAAAAAATAACTACCGACACCTTTATTAAATATAGGGCATTTTTTTGTAGCACCCCTGAGCCCCCGACAAGTGCCCCTGCACTCCCCTATTAATTACTTTGGGGCGAAACCATGACTGACAAAGTCACCAAAATTTACAAGGTGTCGACTATGGGATTCTACAACGCAGTACTAAATAAATAAATACAACATTAGAAACTTTCAAAGGTTGAGCCACCTTAATTCCCAACAGATCCCAAGTATTGTTTTTCTCCAAGGAAGCCATCTCTTCTTCCATGGCCTCTTTCTAGGAATTTGCATCACTCATAGCCATAGCCTCACTTATGGTCCTAGGCTCATCAGTGTTAGAAATCAAAGAAAAAATACAACTGGAATCATGTAATGAATAACCAAACCTACCAGGTTGCCATCTTATCCGTATGGACCTCCTCAAAGATTAAGGTTGAGGTTCTTCATCTTCTTCTAAACTTTCAGAGCTACTAGAGCTCTCCAAATTATCAGATCTAATAGATGTCTTTGGTTCAACTTTCTCAGTGGTAGAAGGAAGCTGAACCACATCATCTTTCTCTTCTTCTTTCTCTAGATATAGAACAATAGGAGAAGGATTGAGCTCTCTAAAGATCACACTTTTGCTATACAGAATTATTTCAGCCATTGGATCCCAAAGCTTGTACCCTTTCACACTGATGCCATAACCAATGAAGATACACTTCACAACCTTGTTCTCCAACTTAGACCTCTTCTCCTTAGGCACATGTGCATATACCTCACAACCAAATACTCGAATGTGTCTTAATGAAGGATTTTTACTAGACCACACCTCCATAGGTGTCTTATCAAAAAGTATTGATGTAGGAGACCTATTAACCCAGTAACAAGCGGTAGCAACAACTTGAGCCCATAACTTTTGTTCAAGGACAACTTCACTTAGCATACTCCTTGCCCTTTCCATCAATGTTTTGCATCCTCTCTACAACTCCATTCTATTGAGGGGTATACAGAGTTGTCTTATGCCTCTTAATCCCATGTTCTTTACAGAACTTGTCAAAATTTGTTGAATAAAACTCACCACCATTATCGTTCCTCAAACACTTAATCTTTCTATACTTCTGATTCTCTACAAGAGCTTTGAACTCATTGAATCTACTAAATACTTCAGATTAGCTTCTAAGGAAATACACCCATGTCCTACTTTAATCATCAATGAATGAAACAAAGTAAATATATTTTTAAATCAAAGGAACATTAAATGCACCAAACATATCAGAGTGAATCAAGTCCAACACCTCAGAAGATTTGTGAGAATTGGAATAAAATTAGACACAGTTTTGTTTACCATAGATGCAACATTCATAAAAATTGAACTCAAGATTACAATCATTCATACCCTCAATGAGGTTTTTATTTTTTAGGTTCCTCAAACCCTTTTCACCAATCTGACCTAGCCTTTGGTACCATAACTTTGTCTTCTTGGCTGGAAGTTTTATCTCCATAGAATGAGCACCCTTAGGTACTTAGAAAGCATGACCATTAGAAGTAGATGCAACGGTCTTCTTCGCTGCTAATTCCAATGGTGCGGATGAAAACTTTAAAGTTCTCTTCTTTGAAAAAGAGGCACTATTGCACTATACTACACATGCATCAAGTTGAAACAGAGTGCCAATCTGAACACCCTTAGCTAGCACCATAGCTCCTCTAGTCATCTTGCATCCTCCATTCGAGAAAACAACTTGCATACCTACATCATTAAACTTACTTACAGCTAATAGGTTCCGTGCCAAACCAGGGATATGCAAAACACCATTGATCCCCTTCACTCATCCATCAGGGAATCGAATCAAGACTCTTCCATGACCAACAATATTTAGGTGAGAATCATCACCCAAGTACACCTTTCCACCATCATATTCTTCATACTTTTAAAACCAACCCCGATGAGAGGTCATGTGAAAAGATGCACCAGATTCAATAAGCCACACATCCTCAGATGCATGTGTTTCCAAGGCAACGACAAATGCCTCTCCATCATCCTGAGAGGACTTGTTAGAATCTGAATCATAGTTCTTCTTCTTTTTCTCCTCCTCCTTGCACTCCTTTTAGAAGTGATCAAGTTTGCTGCAACTTCAACACAGAGCCTTGGAATTTCCAAGAGACTTGGATCTCCCAATGGATTTGGATCTTCTCTTTTCTGTTGGGAATTAAGGTGTCTCAACCTTGGTAATTCCTTGTATTTATTATTTGTAATGTATTCATTTTATTAGCCTATGATGTAATTAAGTTGCACATCTTTTTGTTGGCAAGAGACACTGTGTGGCTTCATGGTTGTTGTCATTGATGGCAACAAAGTTTATCCCACACATCCGTAACACATAGTATGTCTCTACCGGAAGTCAGATTGAAGAGTGTTTTGGTCCGGTGATCAAGAACAGAGCATGCAGCAAGGTCCGACAATCAGGTCCGGATCTCTTAGAGGATGTATCTCAGCAAAGTGCAGACTTGGGGAAGTCAAGAGGAGTACCATGAATGCTACATTCTAGAGATTGAGCCTCCGGTGATAAAAGAGTGAAAATATATGAGCATCTAAGTGTTGGGTTCCTAACAGGCAGAGCAGATTGAGGAAGAACTGACCGGCAGAGCATCAGACTTTAATCCAGATGAGAAATTGATGGTGGTTGTTAGTAATCGTTTATGTCTAGGGTTTTAGGCTTGAGCCACTTCCCTGCTGCCTCCCTCGTGAATTCAGTATGGGTCCCTTCCTTCCTTCCAAACAATCTAGTTAGGTCCCTCCCTCCTCAGCTATAACTCCCTCCCTGGGTCAATGGCATCTAACTTCCGGAGCAGCAACTAGAGTTAACTCCAGGCTAGCATTTAGACTCTAAGCATTTAGATATGCTGACCCCTTCCCAAAAATCCAAAATTTCTTTGTCTTTCAGCCTTTGCAGTGCTAAAAATGCAAAAAACCAGTTAAAATGCATGTCGCTTTGTATGTTCAGGGTCAAAATATGTAGTGGCGGGTCAGAAATCTCCATCGGCCCCTAAAAAATGTTAAAAAATGGGTCACATGCATTCCAGATGCTTATCGGGCTACAGTTACTGTGTCTGAATGTTTTCGAGAGTGGCTATGGGGGTTTCATGTTTCAAGTGCCACGGGTCTGCCAAGTGTCAAGCCCCTGTTCATGCCGCACTTTTGTTTCTAACGGGTAACTTCAACGCGGAAGGCGCCACATGGCAGAAGCTGTTTCTAATGTTGCTTTAAGTTACTAGCTACGGAACTCGACATGTGTCAATCTCTGCTTGTGTTTCTGAGACCCTTTAAGTGTTTCCTTTGTGTCTCAAATTGCTCCTTGCGGAAGGTGCCACGTGTCGACGAACGGGGCATTCTCTAAAGGTTTCAATGTGCGCGCAGGAGGCGCCATGTGTCCCTAGTGGTGGCTGCGGGGCACGACAAGTGGCTATTTTTGCGTGATGTTTCATTTCTTTTTTTGGTACTAAGTGAGGAGTGGGGTGGGTCCCAGTGAAGAGCCTTTATTGCTGCGGATCATGCTGCGTGTAGTAAGTGCCTCCGACATAGTTTTTTGTTGAGACCCTGCGGGTAGTGCCACGTGTCACTTGCGGAGGCCTAGTTAAAAAGTTTCAGCATGGATGCGGAGAGTGCCACATGTATCATGTAATGGACGTGGAGCTCGACATGTGTCAGCTTCCGTGTATCTCTTTGTGTCCAGCGATGTAAAGTAGCAGATGGTTGTGGGCCCTAGTTTCAAAGTGCCTCCAGTTTTAGATGCCGCAGGTTGCGACAAGTGTTACAAGCAGAGGCCACTTCAAACTTTTGATATGGTTTTATAAGGCATCACGGAGCCCGATACGTGGCAGCTTCCACTGGAATTTGATGGAAAGGTCTTAGTGTTTCAAGGGAGACTGCAGAAGTTGCCACCTGTCCTGATGGTTGAAACTGCGGAGGCCGCCGTATGTCCTCTTTTTTGAAAGGCAATGAGAAGTGATGGGTCCCAACGATAGAAACTTCAGGTGCCTATGTGGCACGATCTGGTTGGTGGCAACTTTTTGACACTTTTGGGGCTGTTGATTTCAGAGCTGGGTTTTTGATCGACGACTATGTTTTAAACTTTCGGTGATGGGTTTTTCCCGCGTATCTCTAGCCGTTTTTGGGCAGGAAAACTTCTGAGGCTTGCTGCGGCTACATTTCCAGAGGCTACGGGTAGATGAAGCAGTAATGGTGATTGTTACAGAGGTGTGGGTCGATGATGGACAGGTTAACCACCTGATTTAAGATGCAAACCGTTGAGCGGCAGCTCTAATCCCGAGCCCACCTGCTCCTTCCTCTTTGTCCCTCTACTGCATTCATTGTTTGGGCGTCATTCTCATGGTGCAACGCATTTGGCAAAATTTTGATGTGCCATGTAATTAATTCATTGAGTACACAGTTTTGCTATAAAAGGCAGACTGTGTCACTCATTTTGGGTTGTTGAAGACCTGGGCATTTTTGTGTAAATAATGAAAGACAGGGCATGACCCTAGTTGTTCTATCCACTTTTGGAGTTTATGAGTTGCAACATGAATGTATTTTGCACATATGTTCAGTTTCAATGTTGATTTAATATGAGAAATGCTTCATTACATGTGTTTATCTGCTTGTCTCCATTTGCTGCATGTTATTCTCCTTCTTCTGAATCTGGATGCTAAGGGTTTCTCAGGTTCTAGGGTATGGTTTTTTGTATCATATGTTTGATCTCTAACTTCCATTCAAGGAGTGGATTAAATTGTTTTAGGTTGAGTATGGGGAAGGTTGCATGTCAACAGGGATATCTGTAAGTAGAGGCAGTTAGATACCTATTCTTGGGTGATGTTTGTAAGGCAAGCATCAAGTCCAACCCCTTGAAACTTGAGTGAAAGTTGCAAACCATCTGTTGAATATGTCTAGTTAACTCCTTGCCCAATGGATAGGCACCAGTCTGCTCCTGGGTTAGTAGTTATAAGCCAAAACCCCTTGTCTTGCATCCAGGACATTATGTCCATCCATTTCATCACCTCCACCTGTTAGTGTAGGAGTAGGATTAGGGCCCCTGCATACTCTCATCCTCAACCAGACAAATATGTCCAAGAATGTTGCCAACCTTGTGATCTATCATGTAGATCTTGGTCCACACATGAGAGTATTCTGCCTGTTGCTGTCAAGCTAAATCTTTCTGTCATTGAGCTAGTTAATGTTACATCTTTTGTCATAGGGATACCCCCCTTGGTGCGGTAGAACCAGAAGTGAAGGGGAGGCAGCTCACACAACCTCCCGTATTTAAGTTGGCTAAATCTACCTGTGCATTAGAATTGGCAAACCCTAATGTTGATTCGGGAGAAATACCAACAGTGGTCAAGCTAATTGAGAGATCATACATGGTTGGCAGACTTGATTGATGACTTCTAACTCTCTGTCTTGGATACGCATTGCATATTAAGCATGGATTCAATTGACAGATCAGTGCCTTGTAAATATCTTGAATATTCTGGTTACCGACTAGATAGATGTTGAAATCCTTGATGCGGATATATATACCAAATAGATTTCGGTATGAAGATGTGTGTGTAATGAAATAATATGCAGAAAAAGGTAGAGAGAAGTGTGGAAGCAATAATACAAGTCCGGTATGTGATAGAACAGTAGCACTAAAGCAGGGGAAGAATGAAGTGAATTAGATTAGTATATTGAGCCTAACTGGAACTAAACCTCAGCATGTGTGGATGCCTCTCTTTAGTTCAAAACATCTGGTTACCTTCTATAAACATTGTAGACAATGAGTCTCTTGTAGGCAGTATGCCTCTTGTGAGAAGTGTGCTCGGGCAGTGAGCCCTAATTGGCAAGTGCCATTTTGTACTTCTATTCTTTTAACAAAGAATACAATCTTGGGTTAGTCACCCCATGGTTTTTTCCCTTAACAGGGCTTTCCACGTAAAAATCCTTGTGTTATGTGTGTTAATTTCTTTTCTGCTCTCATAATTATGTATGCTTATATGTTTTGATATTGCACCAATTGTCAAAGAAGAAAAGAAAGTTAAATTATTAAGATAACTGATTCACCCCCCCTCTCAGTTATCCACCTTGTTTCCAACAATTGGTATCAGAGCTAAGTTCCTCCAAATAGAGCCTAACAACTTGAGGAAGATCTGGGAGTCTCAATGGATATGTATGGTATGAAGGAACAACTTCAGTCTGCCCTAGATGATCTTGAGCAATCTCACTCTGAAGTCAATAACTTGAGAGAAAGACTCAAACAAGCTAATGATTTCATAAATGAGCTAAAGGAAAAACTAAGTATCTCTATGAAAAAAAGAAAGGAACTACTTCAAAAATTAACAAGTCAGAGTGAAGCCAATGATACTAATGAAGATCTGAATGAGAAAAAATAAGCTATGTGAGAAGCTATCAAAAGAAGTCATCATGGTAAGAAATGAGATGGAATCAGGGGTTATGAGATTCACCAAAGAAATTGAAGAGAAAAGAAAAATTGAAGATAATCTAAAACAATCTCTCAAGGAGAAGTCAGAGGGTTGCCACAAAATGGATAGAATAATCAGACATCTGGAATCTGATCTTGAAGAAGCTGGAGATAATGAAGAACAACTTGAGAATCAGATAGACACTCTCAAACAAGATCTTCAAACAAGATCTTCAAACAACAAATGAGTACAAAGAGAAATTCAAGATAAGCTCTGCTCAACTCGAAGTTCTTCTTGAAAGCCAAAAGAGGGTAGATGACAAGCGTGGATTGGGATGTGAGAAAGGTGAAAGCTCCGGATCCGGTCAGAAGAACTCTGGATCAGGAAATCTAAGGAACAGGGCTAGAAGACCTTCAGTAAGGCAACCAAATGCTCAAAAACATCCATCCTTCAATGGATATTGCTACAATTGCAACAACTTTGGTCATAAAGCAACTTAGTGCAGAAGAAGAATGAATCAGACTAATTCATCCTTCTCTGGATAGTGTTTCAACTGTAAAAGGTATGGTCACAAATCTCATGAATATAGAAATATGCAAATAAATAATTCATTCAATGGTAGATGCTTTGCATGCAATAGAATGGGACATATGGCTAATCAATGGAGATCAAGAGGATATCAGACAAATATGCAAAGGAATGTTGTTTGCTATAATTGCAATAGATCCGGTCATACTACCAAATTCTGTAGAAGTAAGAATCAGGATAAAAGGGGTCCAGTGCATCATAATTAAAATCAAGATAAAGGAAAAGGCAAAGTGAATGCGGATGAAGTTCAAAGGGAGATGAACAAGATTTGGGTGAAGAGGAATACAGAAAATGTTGGGGATGGATCCGCACCAGAATCTGGTGCTGATAATTCTTCTAGAAATTAAAACAGATGAGCTCTGGCTCAGGGGGAGTCACAAAGGAAAGTAAATTCCCCCAGCCAGTCAATTGGTGCCTAAATTTGGCACATGGAATGTTGCAGATTAAAGGGTTCTCAGAGAAATATCTAAATAACCCTCGGTAAAAATATGAAAGATCCTCAAGGAGTTTTGAAGAATTTAATCGTCCAAGATTGATCCGGTTTGACAGACATCCGATAAAAGCAAGATTCTCATAGTTAGATCCGACATGATTCAAAATTGAAATATCTTGACCTACGGATAAATGGCTTGATTAGAGGAGAGGAGATACATTGTAAATTATCACTAAAATTGATTCCAAGTGCATCTCAGTGATTCAGAAAGATCTCTCTTAGTACAAGGAAGAATAAGGGAACCAAAATAACTTGAGTTGTGCATTTATTGCAATAGAAAATTAGGGTTTATGCAGAGATAAAAGGGTTTCTTTATTCATCATTTGCACATTTGCATTCAAGAAAAGGAAAGGAAGAGCTCTGCATCAAGATTGTTTCAACCTTCTCAAAGATCAACCACAGAATTTGATTCAACTAGCGATCTTTTCTAGCTCATATTGTGAACCCTAGAAGCGTAAAAAGGTATTTCTATTTTTGAATATCTCTCTCTGAATCTTTTACAAAGATGGCTACTCCAAATGTTGTTAAGATTATTGATAGTCCGCGCCCAAAGTTCAAGAAACATCCCTACAAATCCCTAGAAGTTGATCCCTTAGGCTCCTTCTCTAGCATTCTACATGGGGTTCTGCATGTAGAAGATGTTAGGGTATACATACATGCCAATATTGAGGAATTTGGGGAATCCAAGCTAATGGATATCTATCACAAATAGTTAATAGATGAAACATTTGAACTTAAACCTCAATACAAGGCCCTCCGGGACAAACATTTTGGACATTGCATCCACTTTCCCTATTTTGTAGAAGATGAATGGGTCCAGTATGTTCTTAGCAGAATACATGACAACTTCATGTGGTTGATGCGGCCATTCAAGATAACAAAAGATGCCATTAGGGCAGTACCCAGATTGCACTCATCCGGTGGGTTGCCTTCTCTCAAATCTGTCAAGAACCAGACAGTAAGTGAGGCTACCGGATCAAAGTTTGACAAGAGAGCAATGACAATAGAAGATATCACAGATCTGAATATCAAATTCAACTCCATGATAATTGGCTACAAAATATATCATTCCAGTAGGGAGAACTCTGTATCTGAAACTACAATTTACACTGCATATCAGATGCTAAGGGAAAATGCAGACTATGATCTATGCGAGCTTCTCGTAAACCAAATGTTAGAAAACTTGCAGAAGATAAAGAAGGATAAGAAGAACTCATTTAAGTATGGTGCCTAATACTATGTCTCTTCTTTTACTATATGAATGAGCTACCCGGATCAAGTAGTTGGGTATGACAAAATGACAGACCGGCTGCCATACAAATTAGAGATTACATGTATGGGCTTGGTGATGCGAAGGCTCAAAGTACAGCACTTTGGGGGTACTTCAAGAACTTCCAAAGTATGATGCAGGGAAGAGAAAGAATTCCTCAATCTATAGTTGAGAAATACAAGGATACAATGTGTTTCATGGTAGACACTAATCAATGCCTATTAGAGGTAGTGGAACCCAGAATAGTCTGGATTATGCCAATGGGCTATGAGGCAGATGAGAAAATCCTGGAGCTACATGTCCAATATTTGCTGAGTCAGCCTAAGGACCCTGAGGCAGAAAAGTTTGGAACCTTTGAAGAATTGAGTGTAAAGATTCATGTTGAACTAAGGCAACCTGAAATAAAAAGAAAAGTCAGAAATGAAGTAGAGGAAATTGCCAAGAGATATGGGATTTCAAAAGAGGCAGTTGATGCAAACAAAGAGAAAGTAGAAAGAGCTGAGAAAGAGAGACAAGAAGCATAAAAGGAAAGGGTTCCAGTGCAAGCCCCCTCCCAGACTAGATCCTCAAAGAGCTCTGCACCTGCCACCTCTAAGACCCCAAAAGCCTCAAAACCGGAAGCCAAGACATCCGGAAAGGGAGAGAAGAGAACAAAGACAAAGGCCACAAGGTCATACACAAGCCAAAAGGATGATGAAGAAACAGAGTCAGATGAAGAAGTTAAGAAAATGAGGAAGAAGAAGAAAACATCTGGGGAATCCTCTATCGGTCAAAACAAGGAAGAAGAGGCTGAAGAATTTGTTGAAAGGCCTATTCTCTCCATTGATGATGTCATCAAATCAGTCAATGTGGATGGGAATTTGCAACCAATGACTGAATTTTGTGATGAATATAGTGAAGCTGACAAGAAGATCTTGGAAGATGCTACAGTTAGGTATCTAAACATTTATAATAAAGCATTCATTGAAATCATCTCTCTAATCCCCAAAAGTCTAGAGAAGGAACTTGAACTGAGAAAGGAAAATGCTAAAGCTAAGGACTTAGAGATCCGAGAGCAGATTGCTATCCAGCTCTATCCTTCTATTACTCCAAAACAAATGTACATGATCTTTAAGGATTGCAAGGATGAGTTCTGGAGCAAAGCTAGAATGAACAAACTAATGCTTGGAGAGACTGATCATGTAGCAAAAGAAACTGAAGACATCCTTCGAAATGCATTTAAAAGATTCAATCTTCCTGTCATAGAGGACATAGATGATGAACCTTCTGCCATGGATGACGAAGGACCAAGTACATTAAAAGAAGAATCTACTGAGAAAAATGCAGAAGAGCCAAAGGAGATAGGTGAGGAGAGGTCTAATGACTTGGATTCCTCTATTTTGAAAGAGGAAGTCCATGAAGAAGTAAACATCTCTCTTTCGGATCCCCCTGCTAACTCTGGAACTAAAGGAGAAGGAAGAAAAGAGGAGAAATTGAGTCAAGTAGAGGAGGAAAAGGGAAGAGAAGAAGAACACACAGAGAAGATCTCTGATGATAGGTCTGATGCTGTAAAAGAAAAGAAGACTCTGTCTCCGGCAAGAGACACTGTAGAAGTAGTGAAAAACTTCCTGACCAAAGAGATGATGGAAATAGATGAACCAGAACTATTTCAAGGACCACTCAATTTTGACTCCCTCTCTCCGGTCCAGACAATGAAGGTAGCATCTTTTGCTCAAGCTAAAGAAAAAGAAAAGCTTCTGAAGTCTCACATGGAAGACTGTGACCTGATAGAGATTGCATCTGGTGTGTTGGAGAAGATCATGCCATCCTTCCAAAAGGATCTTTCGACCTCTTCATCCGGTAACTTGAAATCTCTTGTTAATTCTGCTAGCACACATTTTGATTCTTTGGAGAAATCGGCAGAAGAGAAAGTCTGGAAAGTGTTTTTGGGAAAGAGATTCTCTGAAGTACAGGGACTCATAGCAAATGATAGGAGAAATCTAGATATTGGGATAAAGAGCCTAGAAAATGCTCTTAAAGATGGTAGAGAATTATACAAATTTTGTCTATCTTGGTCCACAGTGACAGATGACATTGCAAAGAAGGTGGAAGAACAAGAGGGTAAACTATCAAGTTTATCTCAGAATTTTGATCCTCTCACCTCATCCATAACGAATCAAGAGTGCCAGACTATTGCCACTATAAGTGAAATAAAGAGGCTTGAAAAGGAGAAGAAGAATAGAATAAGTAGAATGAGTGAACTAAGAGGGATAATTATCCCTAAGTTAGAGGCAATGCATGAGGCCCTAACTGATGCTCAGACTACAGTTCGGACCAGTGATCCGATGACTTAAGAAGGGCAGAAGCTTTTGCATTTTTGTTGAGTGGTCACATCTCGATTTTGGACAGGATGAAGCAGAGTTGGGCAATAGAATTTGTCCAGTTGAAGACCACTTTTGCGGATATACTTAAGTATATGTAAGTACAACATGTATATATACTTATATGACTATGTATAGATTGATTTTTCCAAATTTTGGTGTGCGGATTCCACCCTTTGCCATTGATGTCAAAGGGGGAGTGAGGAGTAGTGAAAAATGTGGAATCTAGCTAAGGGGGAGCTCTGGTAAAAGTGTACATAAGACTGAGCATCAGCCAAGGGGGAGTTTGCTATGACACTTAGTCATTTTTCACTAAGTGTTTCCATCAATGCCAAAGGGGGAGATTGTTGGCAAGAGACACTGTGTGGCTTCATGATTGTTGTCATTGATGGCAACAAAGTTTATCCCACACATCCGCAACACATAGTATGTCTCTACCAGAAGTTAGATTGAAGAGTGTTTTGGTTCGGTGAACAAGAACAGAGCATGCAGCAAGGTCTGACAACCAGGTCCGGATCTCTTAGAGGATGTATCTCAGCAAAGTGCAGACTTGAGGAAGTCAAAAGGAGTACCATGACTGCTACATTCCAGAGATTGAGCCTCTGGTGATAAAAGAGTGAAAAGATATGAGCATCTAAGTGTTGGGTTCCTGATAGGCAGAGCAGACTGAGGAAGAACTGACCAGTAGAGCATCAGACTTTAATCCGGATGAGAAATTGATGGTGGTCAAGCTAATTGAGAGATCATACATGGTTGCCGATGATGGCATGGTTCGGTGGTTAAGTCGCTCAGGATGTAGTGGCGGCCACCAAAGTTCAAACCCCCGCTGGGCCAACAAGCTCGCAAGGCTTTACGCCTTCGCTGGGCCAATGAGCTCGCGTGTTTGAAGTGTTCTTCCTAGGGGATGAGGTCCCCCAGTTGTGGCCTCACTGGTTCATTGCTCCGGGCAAAAGCATTCGCGTGGAGCCGGAGGGCGTGTCGCACCAGCGTCGCCGGTCACGTTAAAAAGTTTACCAGGCGCATTATTAAAAAAAAAAAAAGAGATCATACATGGTTGGCAGACTTGATTGATGACTTCTAACTCTATGTCTTGGATACGCATCACATATTAAGCATGGATTCAGCCGACAGATTAGTGCCTCGTAAATATCTTGAATATTCCAGTTGCCGACTAGATAGATGTTGAAATCCTTGATGCGGATATATATACCAAATAGATTTCAGTATGAAGATGTGTGTGTAATGAAATAGTATGTGGAAAAAGGTAGAGAGAAGTGTGGAAGCAGTAATACAAGTCCGGTATGTGATAGAACAACAACACTAAAGTAGGGGAAGAATGAAGTGCATTAGATCAGTATATTGAGCCTAACCAGAACTGAACCTCAACATGTGTGGATGCCTCTCTTCAGTTCAAAACATCTGGTTACCTTCTATAAACATTGTAGATAGTGAGTCTCTTGTAGGCAGTGTGCCTCTTGTAAGCAGTGTGCTCGGGCAATGAGCCCTAATTGGCAAGTGCCATTTTGTACTTCTATTCTTTTAACAGAGAATACAATCTTGGGTTAGTCACCCCATGGTTTTTTCCCTTAACAGGGTTTTCCACGTAAAAATCCTTGTGTTATGTGTGTTAATTTCTTTGCTACTCTCATAATTATGTATGCTTATATGTTTTGATATTGCACCAATTGTCAAAGAAGAAAAGAAAGTTAAATTATTAAGATAACTGATTCATCCCCCCTCTCAGTTATCCACCTTGTTTCCAACAGTTTTGTCATTTAGTGTGAAGTGGAATGATGAATTATCACTTCACTTGTAAGGTGACTAGGATGGTCAACCCACTCCATGTGGATATAGGCGTCCCATATTGTGGTAGAGGTTTTCTACCATGTGTCAGCATCTTGAGTAGTGTGTAAGGAATTATGATGCATAACGGTCATGATAGATTCCTATGACAAATTCTATGACGTGTAAGAGTCGTAAATAGAAGATCTTATGATAGGTGAGGACTTGTGTCGAAGAGCATCTTTGAGGAAGGCATTTTCGGGTGCCCAAAGGAGGTCATGACATGTTATGCTATTTTTAGTCAGTGTATGATAGATTCTCTTACAACTGTAAGTGAAGTCAGTTATGACAGATTCTATGATAGCTGTAAGGTACGTAAGAGCATCTGTTATAGCCTATCTTGGGAATAGACACCCACTTTGGGATGGGGTGATATGACAAGTGTAAAATCCATGTTGTGATGATGGACAAGTGTCCTTAGGCATGGGTTTTGGGCCATGAGGCCAAGTTGGACGCCCATCTCTAGAAGGTTCCTATTTTTCCTTGTAAACTCTATTTAAACAGGTGCTTGGATGGGAGATGCATATTGTGATTGACAGGTACTATTATGCTGTCAGAATATCTCCAGATACGAGTGTCGAAGAATCCTATAAAGACTTGCATTGCAAGTGTGTTGTAAACCTTTCTAGTTTTGATAATACATTGTGCAGGTTTTAGAGTGTGGGGGTTTTCACCCGAAAGGGTTTTCCCCACCTTATATCTTGTCTCTCTCTCTTCTGTCTACATTCTCTGTGTATGTGTATTGCTACAATATCTCTATTGTTGGGTTAATAACACTGTAATTGTAAAGATTAAAAAGAATTTGCACACATCTCTCCTCATTAGATTAGTGTAGGAAGCATTTTCTGCACACCTAGCTTCCTTTCAGTTGGTATCAGAGCTTGAACACCTTTTGTCCTAGTTGTTGGGTAGGGGTTTTTTGAGCTGATCTTAGATTGAGTGGGAGTCTGTGCAGAGTATTCTAAAATCTTGTTGCAAGAAGGAGATGACAGACACATCTGGAAGAGTAGAGGTGGAGAAGTTTAACGGCATTAATTTTGAGTTATGGAAACTTAAGATGGAAGACATGCTTGTTGACTGAGACATATGGGAAGCAATTTCTAGTGTAAAACCAGTGGCAATGTCACAAGATGATTGGGATCTCAACGATTAGAAAGCTAAGGGTCTTGTGAGACTCTATTTGGCTGACTCTATCTTGTTAAATGTCCATGAGGAGAAGACCGCGAAAGACCTATGGAAGAAACTGGGAGATGTTTATCAAGCCAAATCCTTGGTGAACAAGATATTCCTGAGGAAGAAGTTGTATTCTCTGAGGATGGAAGATGGAGGATTCATTGTAGACCATCTGAATGTTTTTAACATGCTAGTTGCACAATTGACATCCGTTGGTGTGAAAATGGAGGAGGAGGGTCGATGTATGACCTTGCTTTGTTATTTGCCGGATTCGTGGATCATATTGTTATGGCCATTGGGAGTACCACATCCACCTTCAAAATGGATGAAGTGGTGTCTTCGCTATTATCTGAAGAGATGCGAAGAAAGTCATCTGAGTTGGCCAAAGAGGCTCTTGCGGTTCGTGGAAAACCCAAGAAGAAAGGGAAAAAGAAGGACAAGAAAAGTGAAAAGGGTAGATCCAAATCCTGTGGGAGATCCAAATCTCATGGAAAGTCCAAGGCTCTTTGTTGGAACTGTGAAAAAATTGGGCATTTTTGAAAGGAATGCAAATAGGAGAAGAAGAAAATGAAAAAGAATGCCCCAGACTCAGATTCTAACAAGTCACAAGATGATGGTGATGCTTTCATTGAAGCCTTGGCCACCCATGCATCTGATGATGTGTGGCTGATTGATTCTAGTGCATCTTTCCACATGACCTCACATCGAGATTGGTTTACAAAATATGAAGAGTTCGATGGTGGAAGAGTGTACCTAGGTGACAATTCTCATATGAAGATTGTTAGTCATGGAAGAGTCTCAATCCGATTCCATGATGGACAAGTGAAGGGGATCTCTGGGGTCATGCACATCCCAGGCTTGGCATGGAATTGCTTTTTGTAAGTAAATTGATTGTTGCAGGTGTGCAGGTTGTCTTTTCGAAAGAAGGATGCAAGATGACTAGAGGATCTATGGTGCTTGTGAAGGGTACTCGGAGAGGTACTCTGTTTCAGCTGGAGGCATGCACTTCACAGTGCAATAGTTCTTCTGATTCGAAGAAAAGAGCTGCAATCACTTCATTCCCACCATTGGAACCAACAGTGAAAAGATCTATTGTATCAAATTCTGATGGTAGTGCATTTTGGGTACCTAAGAGTGCTCATGATTTGGAAGTCAAGCTTCCTTCTGAAAAGAACATGTTGTGGCATAACAGACTTGGCCACATTGGTGAGGAGGGTTTTAGAACCTTGAAAAATTAAAACCTCGTTGAGGGGTTAGATGATTGTAATCTCAATTTCAACTTTTGTGAGCATTGTATATATGGAAAGCAAAACTGTGTTCAGTTTTACTCGAGTTCTCATGAGTCTTCTGGCATGTTGGATCTTATTCATTCTGATGTGTTTGGTCCAGTTAATGTTCCTTCGATCTCTAAATCTGTATATTTTGTATCATTCATAAATGACTATAGTAGAAGGACATGGGTTTATTTCATCAAGAGCAAATATGAAGTCTTTAGTTAGTTCAAAGAGTTTAAAGCTTTTGTTGAGAATCAGACTAGTAAAAAGATTAAGTGTTTGAGAACTGATAATAGTGGTATGTTTTGTTCTAAGAGTTGGATAAGTTCTGCAAAGAACATGGGATTGAAAGACATAAGACAACTCCATAGACCCCACATCAAAATGGAGTTGTAGAGAGGATGAACAGGACACTACTGGAGAATGCTAGGAGTATGCTTAGTGGAGCAAGCCTTGAACAAAAGTTTTAGGCTGAAGCTGTAGCCACTACTTGCTACTTGGTAAATAGGTCTCCTACATCAGCTCTTGTTCATAAGACACCCATGGAGGTGTGGTCTGGTAAGAAGCCTTCAATAAGACATCTTTGTATTTTTAGTTGTGAGGCATATGCTCATGTGCCTAGAGCTAAGAGGTCAAAATTGGAGAACAAGACTGTTAAGTGTATCTTCATTGGCTATGGTGTCGGTGTGAAAGGATACAAGCTTTGGGATCCTGTGGCCGAAAAAGTTTTGTATAGCAGAAGTGTTCTTTTCAGAGAGCTAACACCTTCTTCCATTGTTCTATAGCCAGAAGAGAAAGAAAAGAAAAAGGATGTGGTTTAGTTTCCTTCTACCCCTAAGAAAACTAAACTGAAAGACCCCGTGAGACCTGAAGATGAGGAGAGCTCTAGATGCTTTGAAAGCTCAGAAGAAGAACCTCAACCTCAGCCTTTGAGGAGGTCTACATGAAGAAGGAAGCAACCTGATAGGTTTGGTTATTCATTGCTTGATTCTAGTTGTGCTTTTGCCTTGCTTACTAACACTGATGAGCCTAGAACTGTGACAGAGGCTATGGACATGAAAGATACAGGTTCCTAGAAGGAGGCCATGGAAGATGAGATGGCTTCTTTGGAGAAGAATAAAACTTGGGACTTGGTGCCTTTTCCTAAAGGATGGAAACTTGTTGGCTGTAAATGGGTGTTCAAGAAGAAATTCAGTGCAGATGGTGGTGTTGAAAAGTACAAGGCCAGATTGGTTGCAAAGGGGTACTCACAAGTGGAGGGGATTGATTATGGTGAAATTTTCTCTCCCGTTGCAAAGTTGACATCTATTCAGTTCCTGTTATCTCTTACAACAGCTTATGACTTAGAGGTGGAGCAGATGGATGTGAAGACAACATTCCTTCATGGTGATTTAGAGGAAGAGATTTACATGTCACAGCTAGAGCATTACATAGAAAAAGGTAAATAAAATTTGGTTTGCAAGCTAAAGAAGTCTTTGTATGGTTTGAAGCAATCTCCTAGGATGTGGTATATGAAATTTGATGCCTTTGTGTTGTCCATTAGATTTTTGAGGTTGAAATCAGATCATTGTGTGTATTATAAATTTGACAATAATCGCATTCTCATTATTGCATTATATGTTGATGATATGTTGTTAATTGGGAATGGTAAGAATATGATTTCTGATTTGAAGTCTCAGTTCTTAGCACAGTTTGAAATGAAAAATTTAGGGGTTGCCAGGTACATTCTAGGAATGGAAATCAGAAGAGACAGAGCTAACATAAAACTTTGGTTAAGCCAGAGTAAGTATGTGAAGACCGTGTTGGATAGGTTCAGCATGACAAATTATAGACCATTGTGTGTTCCTATTTCTTTGGGGACAAAGTTATATGTTAATGATTGTCCAAAATCTCCTTCTGAGGTGGACATGAGTAGAGTACCTTATGCTAGTGCTAGTGGTAGTTTGATGTATGCTATGGTCTGCACAAGACCAGACATTGCCCAAGTAGTGGGAGTCCTTAGTCCATTTATGTCTAATCCTGAACGGGTACATTGGGATGTAGTAAAGTGAGTGTTCAGATATTTGCGGGGTACTTCCAAGTATTCCCTATGTTATCATGGTCATCCTGCAGGACCTCAACATTCTGTATGTATTCGTGGATTCTGATTGGGTAGGTGACATTGATAGCAGGAGATCCACTAGTGCTTACGTGTTTACTATGTTCGATGGTGTAGTTAGTTGGATGAGTAAGCGGCAACTTGTGGTTGCTTTGTCCATGACAGAAGCTGAGTATATAGTAGCTACTCATGCTTGCAAGGAATCCATTTGGCTTAAGAGATTGTGTTCTGATATTGGTGTTGATGCAGGACATATTACTATCTATTGTGACAGTCAGAGTGCGATTTGCCAAGCAAAGAATCCAACTTTCCATGCCAGAACAAAGCATATTGATGTATAGTTTCATTTTGTGCAAGACATGGTAGAGGATGGGAAGGTGACATTGGAGAAGGTAGACATTTTGAAGAATGTTGCAGATGCATTGATGAAACCAGTGGGCACAAAGAAGTTCAGATGGTGTTCGGAGTCTATGGGCCTCTCGGCCTATAGCAGTTAAATCCTGTTATTTGTATTGGCTCTTACAAAGTGTTCGACAAGTGGGAGAATGTTGGGAATTAAGGTGTCTCAACCTTCATAATTTCTTGTATTTATTATTTGCAATGTATTCATTTTATTAGCCTATGATGTAATTATGTTGCACATCTTGTTTTGTCATTTAGTGAGAAGTGGCACGATGATTTGTCACTCCACTTGTAAGGTGACTATGATGGTCAACCCACTCCATGTGGATATAGGCATCCTATATTGTGGTAGAGGTTTTCTGCCATGTGTTGGCATCTTGAGCAGTGTGTAAGGAATTGTGACGCGTAATGATCATGACAGATTCCTATGATAGATTCGATGTCGCGTAAGAGTCGTAAATAGAAGATCCTATGACAGGTGAGAACATGTGTCGAAGAACATCTTTGAGGAAGGCATCTTTGGGTGCCCAAGGGAGGTTATGACATGTTGTAAGAGGAATATGTTATTTTTAGTTAGTGTATGATAGATTCTCTTACAGCTGTAAGTGAAGTCAGTTATGACGGATTCTATGACAGCTGTAAGGTGCGTAAGAGCATCTGTCATAGCCTATCTTGGGAATAGGCGCCCACTTTGGGATGGGGTGATATGACAAATGTAAAATCCATGTTGTGATGATGGACAAGTGTCCTTAGGCGTGGGTTTTGGGACATGAGGCCAAGTTGGAGGCCTATATCTAGAAGATTCCTATTTTGCCTTGGAAACTCTATTTAAACAGGTGCTTGGATGGGAGATGCATAGTGTGATTGACATGTATTGTTATGTTGCCGTAATATCTCCAGATACGGGTGTCGAAGACTCTTGGAAAGACTTGCATTGCAAGTGTGTTGTAAACATTTCTAGTTTTGATACTAAATTGTGCAGGTTTTGGAGTGTGGGCTTTTCTCCCAAAAGGTTTTCCCCACGTTATATCTTGTCTCTCTCTTCTATCTACATTCTGTGTGTATGTGTATTGCTGCAATATCTTTGTTGTTGGGTTAATAACACTGTAATTGTTAAGGTTAAAAAGAATTTGCACACATATCACCTCATTAGATTAGAGTAGGAAGCATTTTCTGTACACCTAGCTTCCTTTCATTTTCTTCTTTATTCTCGTCCTTTTTCTTCCCTTTCTATTTACATCTACCACGAACTGCAAGAGCCTCCTTAGCCAACTTGAATGATTTTCTACACATCTCTGCAGACAACAATGAAGAAACCACTTCATCCATATTGAAGGTGGTAGTGGCACTCCCAATGGTCATAACAAGGTGGTCCCATGAATCTGGTAAGGAACACAGTAATTTCATACATCAATCCTCCTCCTCCATCTTCACACCAACAGAGGTCAACTAGGTAACAAGAATATTGAAAGTATTCAGGTGATCAGCGATAGTTCCTCCATCTTCTTTCCTCAGAGAATACAATTTATTTCACAGGAATAACTTGTTCACCAAGGATTTAGCCTAATAAACATCTCCAAGTTTCTTCCAAAGATCTTTTGCATTCTTCTCTTCATGGATATTTAGGAGCACTGAATCAACCAAACAGAGTCTTATCAAACCCTTAGCCTTCCGATCTATCAGATCCCAATCTTCTTGTTTCATGCTCGATGGCATAGATCCGAATATTGAGAGCCATAGATCTCTATCCACCAATAAGTTCTCCATCTTGAGTTTCCACAACTCAAAGTTGCCTCCATTAAACTTCTCTATCTCAAACCTTCCAGATGTGCTTGCCATCTCTTTCCTGCAACAAAAGGTTTTAGAATCCTCTGCACAAGTTCCCACTCAAATAAAGATCATCTCAAAAAACCCTCTACCCAACAACTAGAACCAAAGGTGATTAGGCTCTGATACCAACTGAAAGGAAGTAAAGTATGTGAAAACACTTCCTACACTAATCTACTGAGGAAAGATTTATGCAAATTTTAACTTTAATAGTTACAGATTAAGATGCACATTAACAAAAAGGTAATAACAACATCCAAACACAAATATACAACTCACAACACAAGATATATGTGGGGAAAGCCCTTTCGGGTAAAAAACCCCACACTCCAAAACCTGCACAATGTATTATCAAATCAAAAGATGATTGCAACACATTTGCAATGCAAGCTTTTTCAGGGGTACACAATGCCAATTCTCATTCACATCTCATGACCTTTCACATTCTCTAACTGCTTATTTATAACGACTCTTTGGTGATTATCCAATGTCAGCTAATAACAAACTAATTGTTGACACCTTTATTAAATATAGGACATTTTATTTCAAGGGCCCTTCCCCCGAGCCCCTGGTCGTCAGCACTGTCCCCACCAACCCCCACTGGGGGTGTTGCCCCTAGACCCCTACCATGGGCTCTACCCTTGCAAGAGGGGCTCTGCCCCCTACACTCTCCTATTAATTATTTGGGGGAAACCACAGCTGACAAAGTCACCAAAATTTATCTTGCTACATGTACACAAGGTGCCGAAATATGACAAAACTATGCCAAGCCAACATGGGATCCTACAACATAGCAGTGAATAAATAAATAAAACATTAGGAACTTGTAAAGGTTGAGACACCTTAATTCCCAACATGGATTGTGGTGGATTTTAGACATGCCCGAGATACAGGCACACTAAGCGATGATGACTACGTTGGTAGAGCGATGATAAAGTGAGAGATGCACATTCTTGTTACCGATAGGTGAGATGACCATAACTCTTGACGATGTGTGGAGGATCCTATGGTTCCCTTTTGATGAAGAGCGGGTCATCTATGATCATGATCTAGGGGAACCATATGTGAGGTTTGTGTTCGCCTTAACAGAGGTTCCATTGGGTGAGCAGGGGATAGATATGATATGGGCGAATGCCGTGGAAAGGTTGTATGTGCTGCTGTTGTTCATGGAAGGTGTTAGTGCCTGAATTGACTGACAGTTTTTGAGCAATTTTCATGCAGGCACCTTCCTTAAAAATGTTCTAAGTGTTGGACCTTAGCATTTTTCAGCTGCAGCATCATATTTTCCTGAGGAGGAGGTCATCATCATCATGTTCTCTGTCAACTGGTTTTTCATCAGGATCATCATGTTTCAATATTGAGTGATGTTTGGATATCATCCCGATCCTGCTGATGAGCTACAGTGTGCCCTGATTTGCTTGTGGGGGTGATTTTTCAAGTATCTGGTGATTTTCCAAATATCACCTTGCCCTTTTATGATGATGATGTCACCCCAATCTTCTGAAGAGGTTATTTTCTGAGTTGTTCGACCTGACTTGTTTTTTCTTAAGGGTCGTCATCATCATCATCATATTTCCAGTTATCGCCGTGTTGCTTGCGAGGGTCATCATATTTTCTGCCTGCATGATATTTCGCCGGGGTGATATTTTTATCATCGGGTGATCTTGGTTATGATCATCCTGATGATGTTGTTGAAGAGTTCTAAGTATGACCCGATATTCACCGGGGTCATCATATTTGAACATCAGGATGATCTTAGTCAATATCATCCTGATGATGTTGTATCATTTCATGTTCGTTGTTTTATCACCCTGATGATGCTGACGTCATTCTTACGTCAGGGTGATATCCAGTTTTCTGCTTGTCTGCATCATGATATTTCCGAAGGGAGATATCCGCCTGTCGGCTTCATGCATTATCCAGTGGGGGGTGATCATTTCAAATATCTATCATATTCATATATCACCCCGATCTTATAGCGGAGCTACAGTGTAGCGTGATATTTGTGCATCAGGATGATATTTCCAAATATCCGGTTATCTTCCGAATATCATCCTGATGCCGACATGTGGTGGTGATGTCATCAAGGTCCGGGGGGTCATATTTCTAACATTACTCATCTTATGAAGATCCCCCAATGTTGCAAATATGACGATGACGTCATCCGGATATGAGGAGGTGCGCAGTAGGCAGATATGCTGATGACGTCAGCAGGATATGACGGTGACGTCATCAGGATGTTCATCGGCCAAACATTTGGTATCAGCTAAGCAGGAGGATCTTCCTCCGATGGATCAGGTTGTGCCAATGAAGGCGATTATCATGCAGGTTATATTGCGATATGATGCTGACGTCAGGGTGATATTTCAAGCAACAGGATATCATGCTGCTGGAGGATGATGATGAAGGTTTATACTAGTGTCGTCGGGAGAAAAAGCACTGACATCATATATGCTCGCGACCTAGTATATAAGGTGATGAGGAGGTTGCTGCGGGGTGCATGTGGGATAATTCGACCCTGCATATTTTCAAATATCATGACGATGAATCTTGGCGGGAAATGGTTGCGATGCACAATTGATGTTTTTCCCAAGGCCGCGGGTTGGTGCGCCATTAATGGCGAAGGTTGCAGAGGTATGGACGGATCTGGTACCCGATTGAAGGTATACATCAACGGACAGTGGCGCAGGGCTCGAGGTTTCTTCCTGTCTCCTCCCCTACCTACTGCATTCATGTTTGGGCGCCAATCTGGTAATGCGTTGAGCGCCATTTTTCTGATACTGTGTATCTGGCGGGATTTTTGGTCAACCATGTAATTAATTGCTGTGGTACACTACCTGGCTGTTATAAGCAAGAAGTGTTACTCATTTTAGGTTGTTGAAAACTGGACATTTTGGCTCTGTAATAAGATACAACTAGTTTTGGTTGCTCTGTGCAGCAAAACTTGTGAGTTTATGTATCTCCTGTTGTACGATTTGGCATGAATCCACTGATTTCATGGTTAATCTTATATGAATAATGCTGTGTTTGCATGTGTTATGCTGATTCTGTCTCCAGTTTTGCATGTATCTTTCTTACTGTAATAGGGATGCCATAAGTATAGACAGCTTAACACTCTTTATTGGGAGATATCTGTAAGGCAGATATCATGTGTATCCCCCTGAAATCTAGTTTTAGCTATTCATGCTGATCATTCACAGGTGTATGTCTACCGACTCCAAGCCCTGGATAGGCACCAATCTAGCTCTGTGTTGAGGTTATACACCAGGTCCAGGTTTGCATCCAAACATCATTTCAAATCACTTCATCCTTCCATCTGTTAGTTGTAGGATTAGGATTAGGAACCTCTGCATGCTCTCATACCCAACCAGACATCATGTCCAAGAATGTTGCCAACCTTGTGATCTATCATACAGATCTTGGTCCATACATGAGAGTATTCTACCTGTTGTTGTCAAGTTAGATCTTTCTATCTTTGAGCTAGTCAGGGTTACATCTTGAGTTATAGGGATACCCCCCTTGGTGCGGCAAAACCAGAAGTGAAGGGGAGGCAGCTCACGCAACCTCCTGTATTTAGTTGGCTGAATCTGCCTGTGCATTAGAAGTGGCAAACCCTAATGCTGATTCAGAAGAAAAGTCAACAAAATGGCGACTCTGCTGGGGAGAAAATTGATGAAAAAGTGTTATATCTTGTGGCCCATCTGAGTCACCAACAAAATGATGCTCTGCTGGTGGAATGAACCTGGAAAAGTAGCTTTCAGCTATTGAAAATTTTGTCCTCTCTGGAGAGGTGGCGACTCTGCAAAAAAGATCTGAATGCACATGAAAGATGGATGTATGTGATGTGACAAAAATGTGTTGTTCATTTTTCTGCATCTGTATGAGAAAAGGTACCTTGTTCCTTCCCCTTTATATTTGCTGTTTTGCTGCATAAGTTAGATGCCAGGGGAAGCCTTAGGTCTTAGACAGACAAAGGATGTCTAAGAGTAGGATTTTTATGAATCCAAGTATGAATTATCCCATACTCAGTGGTGAAATGTCGAATAAAAGAATAGAAGAGATAAGAAATAGGTTGATATTCTTAGAGGCTGAGCAGGCCCAGTTAAAAAGTAGTAACCCTGTTGTGTCTGCCAGTCAGAAGGCTAAACCTCTTCTCAGCCCTTTTGATCCTTTGTATGACCAACTGGATTTGTCATGGGTGGATTATAAAGTAGAAACTATGCCTGCTAGGATATACTATCAGATGCCTAGATTTAGTGGTCACAATGTATGTGATGGGAATGCACATATCCAAAATTTTCACAGTTTTATGGGAAAATATTCATTCAGAGATGAGGATATGTGGATGAGGTTTTTTGTTAGGTCCTTTGATGCAAAAGCAAAAGACTGGTATTTGAGCTTTCCAAAGAAATCCTTTGCCTGTTGGGATGAGCTTGCTAACTGTTTCAAGGAAGAATTTGCAAAAGAACCGGCTGATCTTGTTGCAGAATTGATGAGAATCAGAAAACAAGATGAAGAGCCATGTGTTGATTTCAGTCATAGGTTTGCAATAGCCCTTTCACAGATCCCAGAAGTCTTCAGACCTGATATTTCAGCCTGTGTTGGCATATTCTTTGAAGCTTTTGAGGAGGGCTTTAGTGCAATACTGAGGGATTTCAAGGTGACAAGTATGCAGATGGCATACAGGTTCATAGAAAAGATAGAAAAAATCAGAAATGTGTACCTGCTGAAACCCCTGTCCCCAGGCCTTGGTGTGAAAAATCGTTGTGAAGCTGCAAATGACCAAATAATTAAGGCATCGTGTGAAGATGAAAAGATGAATATTGAACGTGCCAGTGAAAGGACTAGTGAGGATTCCCATTGCAATGATGAGGCATCTGACCATGAAAACAACAATGAGGTTGTGGACAGCAATGAGCAATTTTTGGAATGGACCTGTGGAGATAATTGTGAGTATTGTGCTCAAGATAGAGAAGAAATAAGCATACAGGCTGATACTCCTCCACAGAGGGAATCCATTGGTGATGAAGATGCATGCTCTGCTGCCCATGAACAAATGGCATACTATGATGAAACTGATGCACTTGGGTCACCCATTTATGACACATATGGCGATGAGGATCTGTCTGAGTATGGTGAAGATCTAGACACTATTTTTGGCTTGGATTCTGTTTCTCATCCTGATGAAAGAGGAAACAACATACATCAGGTAAGTGATTGTGAAAATGTGCCTGATTTGAAAGAGATGCCAGAGCCTGATCTTTTCCAGCCTGGTGCTGCTGATTGTTGTGTACATGATGTGCACAATTGTGATTTTGAAAGCTTTTCTTTTGATGTGCCAGCATATAATACAATGAGCCCTGATCTTCCTAGTTGTGTGGTGGACTCTGAGTGTTTCCTATTTGTAGTCCAGCTAGGAGATCATGTTGCAATGCATGATGATGATACAGATGATAACCTGTGTTCTATATCATTTGAGTATGCATTGCCTGATACATTCTGCACGCACATGTCACATGATGTTGAAGGTTATCTGCATAGGGGTGATAATGACAAGCCAAATCAGAGGGTTGAATATGCAGATGACAAGATTTGTTTGTGGGTGGATGTCTGTAGTATCTCCAAGCTTGACCCAGTGTATGCAGATGAAAACAAGATATTTGACAAAGGGAGATACATGTTTTTCTTTTCTTGGTGGCCTTTGGCCATCAAGTGTGTTTGGTGATGCAGGTCAGTGCAGTATTTGACTCTGTGCCCAATGGATAAGGGACTGGTCTGCATCCCAGAGTTCTGGGGTTCTCGCTGCAGTCTTGCACCTGCACGTCCCCAGACAGAGCTAGTGTTAGTGCCTGAATTGACTGACAGTTTTTGAGCAATTTTCATGCAGGCACCTTCCTTAAAAATGTTCTAAGTGTTGGACCTCAGCATTTTTCAGCTGCAGCATCATATTTTCCTGAGGAGGAGGTCATCATCATCATGTTCTCTGTCGACCGGTTTTTCATCAGGATCATCATGTTTCAATATCGGGTGATGTTTGGATATCATCCCGATCCTGCTGATGAGCTACAGTGTGCCCTGATTTGCTTGCGGGGGTGATTTTTCAAGTATCTGGTGATTTTCCAAATATCACCTTGCCCTTTTATGATGATGATGTCACCCCGATCTTCTGAAGGGGTTATTTTCTGAGTTGTTCGACCTGACTTGTTTTTTCTTAAGGGTCGTCATCATCATCATCATATTTCCAGTTATCGCCGTGTTGCTTGCGAGGGTCATCATATTTTCTGCCTGCATGATATTTCGCCGGGGTGATATTTTTATCATCGGGTGATCTTGGTTATGATCATCCTGATGATGTTGTTGAAGAGTTCTAAGTATGACCCGATATTCACCGGGGTCATCATATTTGAACGTCAGGATGATCTTAGTCAATATCATCCTGATGATGTTGTATCATTTCATGTTCGTTGTTTTATCACCCTGATGATGCTGACGTCATTCTTACGTCAGGGTGATATCCGGTTTTCTGCTTGTCTGCATCATGATATTTCCGAAGGGAGATATCCGCCTGTCGGCTTCATGCATTATCCAGTGGGGGGTGATCATTTCAAATATCTGTCATATTCATATATCACCCCGATCTTATAGCGGAGCTACAGTGCAGCATGATATTTGTGCATCAGGATGATATTTCCAAATATCCGGTTATCTTCCGAATATCATCCTGATGCCGACATGTGGTGGTGATGTCATCAAGGTCCGGGGGGTCATATTTCTAACATTACTCATCTTATGAAGATCCCCCAATGTTGCGAATATGACGATGACGTCATCCGGATATGAGGAGGTGCGCAGTAGGCAGATATGCTGATGACATCAGCAGGATATGACGGTGACGTCATCAGGATGTTCATCGGCCAGACATTTGGTATCGGCTAAGCAGGAGGATCTTCCTCCGATGGATCAGGTTGTGTCGATGAAGGCGATTATCATGCAGGTTATATTGTGATATGATGCTGACGTCAGGGTGATATTTCAAGCAACAGGATATCATGCTGCTGGAGGATGATGATGAAGGTTTATACTAGTGTCGTCGGGAGAAAAAGCACTGACATCATATATGCTCGCGACCTAGTATATAAGGTGATGAGGAGGTTGCTGCGGGGTGCATGTGGGATAATTCGACCCTGCATATTTTCAAATATCATGACGATGAATCTTGGCGGGAAATGGTTGCGATGCACAATTGATGTTTTTCCCAAGGCCGCGGGTTGGTGCGCCATTAATGGCGAAGGTTGCAGAGGTATGGACGGATCTGGTACCCGATTGAAGGTATACATCAACGGACAGTGGCGCAGGGCTCGAGGTTTCTTCCTGTCTCCTCCCCTACCTACTGCATTCATGTTTGGGCGCCAATCTGGTAATGCGTTGAGCGTCATTTTTCTGATACTGTGTATCTGGCAGGATTTTTGGTCAACCATGTAATTAATTGCTGTGGTACACTACCTGGCTGTTATAAGCAGGAAGTGTTACTCATTTTAGGTTGTTGAAAACTGGACATTTTGGCTCTGTAATAAGATACAACTAGTTTTGGTTGCTCTGTGCAGCAAAACTTGTGAGTTTATGTATCTCCTGTTGTACGATTTGGCATGAATCCACTGATTTCATGGTTAATCTTATATGAATAATGCTGTGTTTGCATGTGTTATGCTGATTCTGTCTCCAGTTTTGCATGTATCTTTCTTACTGTAATAGGGATGCCATAAGTATAGACAGCTTAACACTCTTTATTGGGAGATATCTGTAAGGCAGATATCATGTGTATCCCCCTGAAATCCAGTTTTAGCTATTCATGCTGATCATTCACAGGTGTATGTCTACCGACTCCAAGCCCTGGATAGGCACCAATCTAGCTCTGTGTTGAGGTTATACACCAGGTCCAGGTTTGCATCCAAACATCATTTCAAATCACTTCATCCTTCCATCTGTTAGTTGTAGGATTAGGATTAGGAACCTCTGCATGCTTTCATACCCAACCAGACATCATGTCCAAGAATGTTGCCAACCTTGTGATCTATCATACAGATCTTGGTCCATACATGAGAGTATTCTGCCTGTTGTTGTCAAGTTAGATCTTTCTATCTTTGAGCTAGTCAGGGTTACATCTTGAGTTATAGGGATACCCCCCTTGGTGCGGCAGAACCAGAAGTGAAGGGGAGGCAGCTCACGCAACCTCCTGTATTTAGTTGGCTGAATCTGCCTGTGCATTAGAAGTGGCAAACCCTAATGCTGATTCAGAAGAAAAGTCAACAGAAGGGGTGATATCAGGCATATTAGTGTTGGATAGGTGGTCTAACATATTTTCCAGTGGGTTGGGGGATCGTGTTACGAAGGATGATGCAACACAAGATGATATACACATAGGGGCCATGCATGATAGAGTAATTATATCATAATATGGATGATGCAATGTACAGATCTAGGGCCAACCTAGGATGTGGAGTGACTTTGCTCCATATATGGGCATGGGAGCACATTGCAGTGACTAGGTTTGTGACAGTCAGGACACAAAGGTATAGGAGGCTATTTTCATATTGTTATGGTGGTGTACTGCAACACAACAGGTTGGGGGACTTTCCATATTAGCAGTGAGTCATGGATGATATTGTGATGATGACATGGAGGCCATGGAAGTGATGTGAGGTGTGGGACAATGATGATGTCCATCTGGGATATGTGCGGTAGCTGCAACATTTGATTGGGCATACAAAGAAAATCATCGACATATACCTGCTTGATCGTGTGTTATGCCAGTTTGGTGTGACACAGATAGTGCCATTGAAGGAGGTCATGTTTCCACGTGTGATCAGGGATGCACCGAGGTGGGGAGTACTGATTGATCCACAGTCGGCGATAACAACATTTGAGGCATTGGTGCTGATGGTATGGGACTTGAGGGAGGATATAATAGAGGCAGGGACCACGGCAACATACGATTCATGGTGGATGCAACAACATTCAATTCAGTTGACTATTCAACTAGGGAAAGGTGGTAGATAGGGCGAGGAGGAGGAGGATGTAGAGGTGGAGGCTATGGATGTGGAGGAGGGTGATGGGGAGGAGGATTTGCGGCCTCAGTTGGAGAGTTCACAGCTAGAGGTGGAAAGAATACAAGGTGAGATGGCGACAACATAGGGACATGTCACACAACTGTAAGCACAACTAGCATAGGTACAGGGGTAGGTGGCACGACTACAGGCATAAGAGACGAGACACTGGTAGGAGAGAGATGAGGTGCACCAAGTGCTGGGATCATGTATGGCAGATGTAATTGGCAAATTTTAGTCATATGGATCGGGCTACCTGGGAGGCACAAAACTATAGGACACTATATGAGAGGGAGGTGCTGACCAAGAGGAGGGAGAGTTTTAGGGGCCAGTTGGGGGCTTCATCTTCATGGAGGACTGGTCAGTCAAAGAGATCGGTATCTGGGCTAACACAACAACCTATGGGTCCACCTCCTCCTCCACCACTAGCAATAGGGGTATTGCCCTCACAACCAACACCATTAGAGGGGGGGAACTTAGCCTAGAGGTTGGTGTAGAAATTGTGATGTATATGATATGTCTTTGGACTCATTTTGTATTTTGATAGCTTTGTGGAGCCCATGTATAGACATTGTATCATGACCAGTTTTGATGTATATATATGAGATGACATGTTTTGGTGGCGATATATGGATGTTGTTATGTTTTATTTGATGTTTATGGATGATGCATGATGATATGATGTTATGGAGGCATGTATGCATAGTTTTTATGATGTGATGTGTTAATCTATGGATGCTTTGTGGATTATGGTTATGCATATGTTTTATGATAGTTTTGATGCGATGGATCCTATTAATTATGATGTTTGTTATTATGAATGGTTATATATGATTATGGACATTTAATGGATTATATGGGTTATGATGCGGATTTGTTATGATGTGCATTATGGATATGTTTTATGGATTATGATGTATGATTATGGTTTTATTTTATTGTTATGGATGAATGTATGATGTGATATGACTATATGGATGTGATTATGTGATGGGCTACTATGTGAGATTATGTGATAGATGGATTTATAGATTTATTTTATTGTTATGGATGTGCTGGTGTTCCAAATTGTACCCCACCAATTCTTAAACTATTTTAGGTTTGGATGAATAAGTGGAGAATAGCCAACAGACATGATGCATTGTTTGATAGACAATTTCCTTTACACTTCAAGCTCTACAAAACCTAGGTGGGTTTCCCTTCTTAAAATTGATTATAGGATTACAACCTAATTGATAATCACAGTAATGGATAACCAATTTATTTCACAGGGCATATGAAGAGATTAAGATATCTATACGTATTAATAAAACTCTCTTCTAACCTTTAAAAAATATTGTGAAAGCAATAAATAATTAGAAATAAATTACACAACTAGAATTATTTATAACATTGTATATGTATGGGTGGTTGGGACGTTGACATAGCCTCAAGACTATTGCCTATTCTGGGAGAATAGAGTCAAATGTAATTTGTAAAAATTAACAAATGAGACTGTCATAAATTGAAAATCAACTTGTCTTATAAAAGATACCAATGCCTCAACGATGATATTGATTGTTTAGTGATGGAAAACACTACACAGATAGTTCTTGAGTATTCACTTGGACTATTAATGATAATATTACTCATCATGAAATATTTATTCTATCTACTTGAAATATAAACTAACACACACAATAATTTATAATAGCAAATGTACTATGAGAGAAATAACAAATCCTTGATTCAATTAATTCCTCAATCATCACTTAAAGTACACAAATGGAGATAAAATACATAACAGTTTGCATTCTTTCACTTAAATCAACAAATGAAAGTACACTACAGAGACACTTACTAACTAGAATCCTTTGTTTCCTAAACACAAACTACATAATATAGAAGTTACATCCCCTGTGTTTTCCCACCACCCTTTGCAATAATGAGTGCATCCCTTTTATAAGATAAGGGAGCCTCTTAGAATACTTTAGATGAATGACACATGCACTAAAACATAATTAGTTAGCAAGGGGTAGAGCATGCGATATGTTATATTTGTTTCTCTAAGCGGTTTAACAAACTATATCTTGTTAAAGCAACATGATGATCGGGCGTGGGCAGTTAGGCGATTGTGGAGAAAGCTCATGAATTAATCTTCTCCTGCTAAAGATGAGCTGGAAGCACCTGTTCGTTGTGAAGATGGGGATGAAGAAGAGGCTAGGTGCCGGTCACCCATTCCCTTGACCTTACGAATAGAGCCCTAAATAGTCATCTACTTCTCGACCACCCAAATGTGATATCCTCCCTCTGTGATGCATCAATTTGGAGGGGAGGAAGAGCTAGAATGGAGTGGCCTTGCCCATACATCTGATTTTGCCAATCAAGACTGGCTATTGAAAATTAAGACTCCTCTGTACCATCTAATGAGTAGCTGCATGCAGTTGGATTGATTAAGTAGCAATGTCCATTCCCCATCAAGTTCTAGCCATTGAAAGGTGAAATTGATGAAGTAGATCGACCGACACAGAGACAATCTTCTCATTTTCCTTGAACCCTCCATTCCAAAAGGAGGCATTCTATTTTCTTATTCTTGAAGGTGCATAATTGAAGCCAAGAGTATCTAGACATCATATTTCTAAACATAAATAACACCTTAGGAATGCAGGAGACACCCATAGCCAACATACTAAAATGATAACTAGTTTGATAAAAGATACTTTGTTTCCTTTATAACCAAATTGCATAACCCATTACCAAATGCATGAAAACCAATTTGCCTGTATTTCCATAAATAATCCTTATCTTGAGAAATGTGCCATCCAAAATGCTGACACTTAGACCACCTAATCAGCTTATCAATTCTAAACTGGATAGAGAAATCTCATTATATTTCAGATACATTGTCTAATCACATGTTTCTGCACCCACTTGCTAAAACCTTCCTTTAAAGGCCAACTGTGGCTTAAAGTCTTTCAACTTTTTCGATGTGTGAAACATGTCAAGCGTTTGACCGTACTTTTATTTTCCATTAATATAGTTGCATAGGCCAAAATTCAAATTTAGTAACTTATCCATTTTCAACATAACACCTAACCTACTCAATCATGTTATCAAACATGATTGATTCGACAACCTTTCGGGGAAACATTTCAAACTTCCCTTTTCCATTATGACAATGTTCTTTTTAGTCCCATCATGGCCACAAAATGGCAATGAGAAGTACACTGCAAGTCCTACCTCCTTGAAATTCCTTCAGTAGTGTTGTGATGCTCACAACATGCCCCGTTTTACTCCCTAGCAAAATGAGGACCCCTGCTGTAGCTGGATTTTGGTTTCTTCTGTGTGTGGGTCTATTTGGTGGTAATGGGAAAAAGGTAACTAAAAGTACAAACCTTGGTGAAAATAGAGAAAAAATAGCATTGAGTACTAGTGCATAGTATGGGTGAATTCCTTGTGAAAAATGAACAGGGGTTGCTTTTTGAATCATCTCAAAATTCTCTGTATTTTGCAAGTTATAAGTGTTTTTGGTAAATGTACAATCAGAGGGTTTGTGTTTTGTATATACAAAGTCCTTTCATATACAAATACGTTTGTATATCGTGTATGTGTGTTAGTCGCAAAAAGGTAAGTCATCAAGTTTATGAAATGTATGTTGTTATACTTGTATACATATCTTGCTAACGCTTTATCTTAATATACAAGTCGGGCCCGAAAATAGTCAAAGTTGGAACGAATAAACATTGAAATCCGCTATGTATATTTTGGTTTGTATATTTGGCAGATGGCAGACATACAAAGTAAATATACAACGAGCTATACATAGCGCGGAACTGAAAAGATATTAAAGTTGACATAGTCAATGTATATTTTGCACTTTGTATATGTTCGGTTATATACATTGTGGTTTATATACAAATCGAAATCGAAAGGATTGTGAAATAAGGAATAATGGTTGTATATTTCGTGTTTGTATGTAGGGTATCGGGAGGTATGCATTGCGTTACATACAACGCGGAATTGAGAGAGAATTAAAATACGATATAAGTGATGCACTAAGACTTAATGTATATTGTGATATACATTTCACTTTATACAATTGTCAGAACTGAAATCATTATGAAATGAGATTAAACTTTTGTATGTTTTCATCTTTGTATGTTTTAGAATGTACAAGGCGAAATATACAAAGTTTTATATACATTGCAGAACCGAGGGTAAATACAATGCGGTTTATAGAGAGTTTGGAGTCCGAAGGTTTAATATAAAGGTTATGTGCATAGCGGAGATGCAAAGGTAAAAAGAGGTAAGGTGGACCCCACTATTTGTACATTTTTCACTTGTATAATGACAATGTATATTTAGCGATATACAAGCGCATGTACATTCGAAGGATGCAAAGCGGAATACAAGCCGGATGTCAAAAATAGTAAATAATAGAAAAGTCTTTGTATATTTGGGTGTTTGTATATTTATAATATACAACCCCAATATACAAAGAATCAAATGCATCGCGGGAGAGAAAAGGTAAGGAAATGTTTGTATAAGGTGTTTGTATGTGCGCTTATACAACAAAATATACAAGCGAGATATACAAAACAAAAGATACGAAGGTGTATGGAAAAGCAGAAAGGTAAAAGGAACATTAGTTAGTTCTTTGCATATAAGGGTTTGTATGTTTAAACTTACAAAGAAAACATACAATGAAATATACAAAGAAAAGTGTATGCATGTTGAATTAAGCTAACGGTAAAAAGTTCAAAAACTTAAACACTGAAGGAGAAAGCCAAAGGTTGTAGTGCATTAATTGCTGTAATTAATGCGAATTTAACACTCAAACAAAGGGAAATTTAATGAGGGTTAGGGCAATTTTAATGTTATTTCACTTTCAAGATATACTGTTAAGAGTGAAAATTTGCAAAGAAGAGAATTGTGGCAGTGATTAAACAAAATTTACCAGAGCGACAAAGCTACAGTAGCTGGACAAAGGTGAAAATGGTAAAAAGTAAGTCAACGGGTAAAAAATCACGGAAAAAAGGTATTTACCCCAAAACGCCATTTATTTTCAGTTGTTAAAGTACTGTTAATTTTAGTAATTTCGTTGAAACGTATGCATTTGGCAAATTACTGTTTTAATTGTTAATTAGCTGAGTAGAGCTTAATGAGTTTAAAGGGTAAAAGATAGAAAAAGACAAACAAGTTAGGGTAAATGGTAAAAGTAGGTATTCACAGTAAAAACCCTAAGCATGAAGTAAAACGAAAGTTAAAAGATGCATGCTTCTACAGGAGGCATCGAAACACACGAAGGATATAGGGGACAAAGTAAAAAAAGAAAGAAATCCATGAAAAGAAGTAGAGAAAGAAGAGTTGCCATTGTACAGAGGTTGTCCGTCCCTGATCAGTACAAGTGGGGTAGGCACAGATACAAACATAAGAAACTATGATCCAGAGGATGTGTTGAAGAAAATTACTACTGCAGATGCCTCACAAGATATGAAATGTATTTGGGAAAGTGGATTATATAGAGCTGCAGGTTTCCCACTAGCAATGGAGGCTAAGGATTTATGTTTGGACTATGTGATTTTATATGATCCATCCACCAGGAAGATCATGCTACATGACAAATTGATTGCTGATTTAACCACAGAGGGTATTGCCAAAACTTTTGGATTAGAGATTAATGAAAAAATGAGGGATATTGACATTGACCAATATAATGAGAATTTTTACACAAATGAAGGAGAATGTAAAGGTAAAATATTTCGCAACTGGTATAGCCCAGAAAATAAGCCCAAGGCTGCGGCCAGAGTACCTAAGAATCTGATGAGGGTATATTTCAGAGAGGAAATTTATTTGATGATAACTATGCTAAGAAGGTTAGTTGGATTAAGAGATGGCACTAAGTGTGAACCATGGATGTTCACTGTCATTGAATTCATAAGAATAGGAGAAAAGGAGCAAGGGCAAATCCATTGGGCCAAGGCAATTAGCACAGCTATTTGGAGGTAGGCCATGATGAGACAACAAAAGAGCTTGCCCTTTTATTTGTCTTCTTATGTGTGATACTCATATGCTTCAAAAGTCAGACCCTACATTCATGGAATAGAAAGGGTAGGTACCCTAGGAAATGGTCCAGACCAGAAATTAGTATATGAACATTACCCTATTTTACAAGAGGAAAATGCCTTAAAGAATTTTGCTTTGGTTAATGATGTTTTCTATACTTACATGGTAAGGGTGTTGAGAGAAGAGAAGGCTCAGAGAATAAGGAAAAGAGGTTGAAGGAGGGAGTTGTGATGCAAGAATATATTTTGGCAAAGAGTCCAGGAGGGGACCGCACCTTTGTAGAAGGTGTAATTGGCAATTTCAGGAAATATTTGAAAAAGTAAGAAGTCAAATAAGGAACCTTGGCGGGAAAAAGTCAATAAAGAAAATGGGGAATCTTATTTTGTAAAGATTCCAATAGCATCCTTTGAGCAGGGAAAAGATGCCAAATAGATATTTTGGGTAGACGGTTATGAGACAAAGATGCACCATTGATCAAAAGTGGAGAAGTCTCAGCCGTAGATGGAAGTTGTAGCCGTAGCAATTTGAAAGTTCAAAATCTATATAAGGAACTTTGCTACTGTTGATAACTGAGAGGGGGGGGGGGTGAATCAGTTATCCTAATTGTTTCCTTTATTGAACTTTCCTTTTAATTGATGCAGCATAAAATCAAACATAAAACATTAACCATAAAACAAGAAACACATGACACAGTATTTTTGACGTGGAAACCCTGTTAAGGGAGAAAACCACGGGGTGATTAACCCAAAATTATTCTCTGTTAGAAGAATAGGAAATTACAAAGATGGCACTTGCCAATTAGGGCTCACTGCCCGAGCACACTGCTCACAAGAGGCCCACTGCCTACAAGAAGACACACTGTCTACAAAGTGATGAGAATCACAGTCTTGAACTGATTGGAAGCATCTGCATATGCTGGAGTTCAGTTCCGGTTAGGCTCAGTACACTGATCTGCTGCACTTCATCTTTCCTCTGTTCTTTATTCTGCTATCTTTCACATACCGGATCCTTTTTGCTACCTCTGCTCTTTATCTGGACTTATTCGCATATCTCTCCACAACAACTACTCCTTCACAACTAAATCCATCCTCTATATATATCCGCACAAGTAATTTCATCACCTTTCTAGTCGGCATCCGGAACAGTCTAGTTTCTTATAAACTTTCATTCTGTCGGCTGAATCCTTCCTCACCAAGCAATGCGGATCAAGCATATACTTGTAGATATCATTAATCATGTCGGCCAAACATGATTCATGCCTTCACAACCTCTGTCATCAATAGTAACCCATCCGGAAAGCAGTCTGATACTCTGCCAGTCAGTTCTTCCTCTGTTTTCACTGTCTCTCAGGAATCCGGTACTCAACCATTCATATCTTTTTCCTTGTCCATCACCGGAGGCTAAATCCTTGGAATATACCACTCAAGGTAGTCCTCTTGACTTCCCCAAATCCGCACTGCACCAAGACACTTCCTCTGAGAGGTCCGGACCAATCTGTCGGACCTTGCCACATGCTCTGTTCTTCTTCACCGGACCACAACATTCTTTATTCTGACTTCCGGTAGAGACATATCATGTCTTGCGGATATGTGGGATGACCTTTGTTGCCATCAATGACAACAACCATGAATCCATATAGTGTCTCTTGCCAACAATCTCCCCCTTTGGCATTGATGGCAACACTTAGTGAAAAATGACTAAGTGTTTTCACTATGCTCCCCCTTTGCTGATGCTCTGTCTTTATATACAATTTCCGGAACTCCCCCTTAGTTGGATTCCTCATTTTTCACTGCTCCTCACTCCCCCTTTGACATCAATGGCAAAGGGTAGGGTCCGCACACCAAAATTTTCAAAAAATTTCTCTATATAGCCGCATATTTACATACTCACATGTATTGAAGAATGTCTGCAAAGGATGTCTGCAATTGGATCATTTCTGTAGCCCAACTTTGCTTCATTCTATCCAAAATTGAAATGTGACCACTTAGCAAAAATGCAAACGCTTCTGCCCGCTTGAGATCTGTCGGATCTTTTGTTTGGGCAGTGGTCTGAGCATCACTGATGGCCTCATGCATGGTTTCCAACTTAGGGATTATAATCCTTCTAAGTTCTCCCATCCGGTTAGTGATGTTCTTCCTTTCCTTCTCAAGATTTTTTATTTCATTCAAGACTGCAATGGTCTGACATTCTTGATTTATTATAGAGGAAGAGAGAGGATCAAAACTTTGAGATAAGCTTTGTAGCTTATCCTGTTCCTCTTTTATTTTCTTGTCAAATGCTGCTGTTGCCTTTGACCAGGATATACAAAATTTATAGATGTCACCGCCATCCTTAAGAGCATTCTCTAAGCTCTTTATTCCAATGCTTACAATCTTCCTATCTTTAGAGATTAATTCTAATATCTCTGAAAATCTTTTATCCAAAAATTCCTTCCGGACCTTTTCTTCAGCTGATTTTTCTAAAGAATCAAAATGTGTATCAACACTGCTGACTAAGGTTTTTAGATTACTGGAAGTGGAGGCTGTCGGATCTATCTGGATTGATGGCATGATCTTTACAAGTATTCCGGAAGTAGCCTCTATCAACTCACAGTCTTCCATATGAGACTTCAGGAGCTTTTCATTTGCCTTGGCATTTGCAAATGAAGCTATCTTCATTGTTTGTACCGGAGAGAGAGAGTCAAAATCAAATGGACCTTTTAGAAGCTCCGGTTCATCAATCTCTAGAGTTTCTTTACTCAAAAATTGTTGAACAGTTTGTGCAGTGTCTCTTGCCGGAGACAGATGTTTCTTTTCTTCTGCAGTCTTAGAACTGTCAACCTCTTTGTCTTTCACCACTGCTTCCTTCTCCTGTAGTTGCTCTTCTTCTTTGGATCCGGAGACTGTAGGGGAAACCGGAGGAGAGATGCTAGTTTGTTCATGAGCCACTTCTTCTGGAGCAGAGGGTCCCAAGTCCTCAGCTGTTTCTGTACCTAAATCCTCTACAACCGGAAGATTGAACCTTTTGAAGGCCTTCCGGAGGATCTCTTCTGTTTCTTGGGCCACTTTGTCAGTCTCGCCAAGCATGAGTTGATTCATCCTGGCTTTGCTTCTGAACTCATCTTTGCAGTCTTTGAAGATAATGTTCATGGTCTTGGGATCAATTTGAGGATATAGCTGAATAGCTATCTGCTCCCGGATCTCAAGATCTTTAGCATGAGTATTATTCTTTCTCACTTCCATTTCCTTTTCTAGGCTTTTAGGAATAAGAGATATTATTTCAATGAAAGCCTTATTATATATGTTAAGATATTTTACTGTGGCCTCCTGCAGAGTCTTTTGGTCGGCCTCACTGAAGTCATCATATGATTCAGTCATTGGTTGAAGGTTTCCATCCACCGTGACCGACTTGATTATGCTCTCTAGTGACAGAGTGGGCTTTTCAACAGTTACCTCTGCCATTTCCTCCTTGTCTTGGCCTGTGGAGGGCTTACCGGATCCTTTCTTTTTCTGTTTCTTTACTTCTCTTACTCCCTCATCTGATTCTGTTTCCTCTTCATCCTTTTGGCTTCCATAAGCCCTTGTGGCTTTTGCCTTTGATCTCTTACCGGATGCCTGAACTTCCGGTTTTGAACTTTTGGTTGTGGAAGGTGCAGGTCTCTTTGATGATCTGGTCCGGGTGGGAGTTTCAACCGGAGCACTTTCTTTGCTTTTCTCTTCTTCCTCGGCCTTCCTCCTCTTTTCCCGGCTGGCATCAAGTGCCTCCTTTGAGATACCTAGGCCTTGAGCAATGTGCTCTACTTCTTTTCTTACCTTTCTTTTAATCTCAGGTTCCCTGAGTTCTACATGTATTTTTACACTCAGCTCCTCAAAGGTTCCAAACCTTTCTGCCTTAGGATCTTTGGGCTGACTTAGCATGTGTTGAACATGCAGCTCCACTATCTGTTCATCAACTTCATACCCCATGGGCATGATCCAGACAGTCCTTGGCTCCACTGCCTCCATTAGGCACTGATCAGTGTCAACCATAAAGCACACTGAGTCCTTGTATTTCTCAATGAGAGACTGGGGAATTCTCTCTCTTGCTTGCATCATGCTCTGAAAGTTTTTGAAGTATCCCCATAGAGCTGTATTTCTCGCTTTTGCATCCCCAAGTCCATGCAAATAGTCTCTTATCTGGACTGCAACAGGTTTGTCATTTTGCCATACCCATCCACTTGTTCCGGGTAGCTCATTCATGAAGTAGAAGAATAGACATACAATCAGAGTACCATACTTAAAGGAATTCTTCTTATCCTTCTTGATTTTCTGTATATTTTCCATTAATTGGCTTAGCAGTAGTTCGCAGAGATCATACTCTGCATTCTTTCTTAGCATCTCATAGGCAGTGTATACTGCAGTTCCGGATACAGAATTCTCCCTGCTGGAGTGGTAGATCTTGTATCCTATTATCATTGATGCATATTTGATATCCGGATCGGAGATGTCTTCAATGGTCATTGCCCTTTTGTCAAATTTTGATCCGGTGGCCTCAGTTACAATGTTGTTCTTGACAGATTTGAGGATAGGTACTCCTCCGGAAGAGTATAGGCCAGTTACTGCTCTAATTGCCTCTTTTGTGATCTTGCAGGGTCTATCTAGCCATAGAAAGTTGTCATGCATCCTGCTCAGTACATACCGGACCCATTCATCCTCTTCAAAACAGGGGAAATGAATAAATTGCTCAAATTGTTTCTTCTGAATATCCTTATACTCTGGTTTAAGCTCAAAAGCATTGTCAATCAGCTGCTTGTGATAGAGGTCTCTTAATTTGAATTCCCCAAATTCCTCAATGTTTGCATGTATGTAAACCCTAATGTCTTCGGTGTGTAAAACTCCGTGGGGAACACTAGAGAAGGCTCCTAGTGGGTCTACCTCCAATGATTTGTAGGGATGTTTCTTGAATGAGGGGCGAGGTCTATCAGAGATCTTAACTATGTTTGGAGTAGCCATTCTTCAAAGATTTGCAGTGAGGTAATGAAAAACGGAGAATACCTTATGCGCCTTCGGTTTGCACGGAGTGGTTGGATTGATTTCTTTATGCAATAGCTTCGGCAGGAGATCCTTGGTGCTTGATGAACCTTGTTGCAGAGCTCCACTTTTCGCTTCTTCTCGAGTGCAGAATGAGCAAATGACCTTTGAGAAATCCCTTAAATTGCTCCGCGAACCCTAATATCTGTCTGCAATAAATGCTTCACCTACATCATTCCGGTTTGCCTTGTCTGGATAGTTTGGAGTATCCCGGATTGGTTCTGATCTGAGGATATCATCCGGATCTTTCAATCATGAATAAATCAAGGTAACATATTACAAGAGCATCCCAAACACTCTGTCCAATCCGCAGAACAAGATAGTGCATTTCCGGATCTTTCCGGACCTTTTTGTAATCCTCTATCATACCGGAGCATCTCCCTGAACAGGTCTTATTTGATCGATCACAGCTTCTTCATAACTTCATGCGGACCTCTGAAAACTTGACTGAAGTATCTCAAGACTCATATCTACAAACCCTTTGGTCCGCATCTTGTGCCACATCCGGTACCACTTGTTTGGCTAGGGGAACAAGATTTTCTTTGAGTCTCCCCCTGAGCCTGAGCTCACTTTTTAATTTCTGGAAGAAATATCAGCACCAGAGTCTGGTGCGGATCCAACCTCTACATTCTCTGAACTTTTCTTCACCCAGATCTTGCTCATCTGATTCCTAACCTCATCCGCATTCATCTTTTGTTTACCCTTGTCTTGATTCTGATTATACACCGGACCTCTTTTGTCCTGATTCTTGTTTCTGCAAACTTTAGCATTATGACCGGACCTATTGCAGATTTGGCAAATAACATTTCTTCGCATATTTGACTGATATCCTCTTGATCTGCATTGATTAGCCATATGACCTACTCTATTGCATGTGAAGCATCTACCTTTGAATGATTTGTTTACTTGTATACTTCTGCATTCATGGGATTTGTGTCCATACCTTTTGCAGTTGAAGCACTGTCTGGAGAAGGATGAATTAATCTGATTCATTCTCATTCTGCACTGATTAACTTTGTGACCAAAGTGGTTGCAGCTGTGGTAGTATCCATTGAAGGATGGATATCTTTGAGCATTTGGCTGTCTTACCGGAGGTCTTTTAGGCCTGCTTCTTGGATTTTCTGATCCAAGATTCTTCTGACCGGATCCGGAGCTTTCTCCTTTCTCATATCCCAAACCATACTTGTCATCTGTCCTCTTTTGACTTCCAAGAAGAACTTCAAGTTGAGCAGAACTTATCTTGAATTTTTCTTTATATTCATTTGCTGTTTGAAGGTCTCTTTTGAGAGAGGCAATTTGATCCTCAAGTTTTCCTTCATTATCTTTGGCATCTTCAAGATCAGATTCAAGATGTCTGATAATCCTGTCCATCTGGTGGCATTCTTCTGATTTTTCTTTAAGAGATTGTCTTAGATTGTCTTCAGCCTTTCTTTTTTCTTCAATCTCTTGAGTAAACTTTATAGTTCCTGATTCCATTTCATGTCTTAACATAATGACTTCTTTTGATAACTTTTCACATAACTTGGTTTGCTCAGTCAATTCTTCATTTGTATTGCTTTCTTCACTTTGTCTTGCCAACTGTTGAAGCAGCTCCTTTCTCTTTTTCATAGAGAGACTTAATTTGTCTTTTAATTCTCTCATGAATTCATCAGCCTGTTTGAGTCTTTCCTTTAATTCACTGACTTCAGAATTCGACTGTTCAAGATCCTCAAGAGCAGTCTTGAGTTGCTCCCTTAAACCATATGCATCCATTTGAAATCCCAGATCTTCCTCAAGCTGTTAGGCTCTATTAGGAGGAACTTGGCTCTGATACCAATTGTTGATAACTGAGAGGGGGGGGGGTGAATCAGTTATCCTAATTGTTTCCTTTATTGAACTTTCCTTTTAATTGATGCAGCATAAAATCAAACATAAAACATTAACCATAAAACAAGAAACACATGACACAGTATTTTTGACGTGGAAACCCTGTTAAGGGAGAAAACCACGGGGTGATTAACCCAAAATTATTCTCTGTTAGAAGAATAGGAAATTACAAAGATGGCACTTGCCAATTAGGGCTCACTGCCCGAGCACACTGCTCACAAGAGGCCCACTGCCTACAAGAAGACACACTGTCTACAAAGTGATGAGAATCACAGTCTTGAACTGATTGGAAGCATCTGCATATGCTGGAGTTCAGTTCCGGTTAGGCTCAGTACACTGATCTGCTGCACTTCATCTTTCCTCTGTTCTTTATTCTGCTATCTTTCACATACCGGATCCTTTTTGCTACCTCTGCTCTTTATCTGGACTTATTCGCATATCTCTCCACAACAACTACTCCTTCACAACTAAATCCATCCTCTATATATATCCGCACAAGTAATTTCATCACCTTTCTAGTCGGCATCCGGAACAGTCTAGTTTCTTATAAACTTTCATTCTGTCGGCTGAATCCTTCCTCACCAAGCAATGCGGATCAAGCATATACTTGTAGATATCATTAATCATGTCGGCCAAACATGATTCATGCCTTCACAACCTCTGTCATCAATAGTAACCCATCCGGAAAGCAGTCTGATACTCTGCCAGTCAGTTCTTCCTCTGTTTTCACTGTCTCTCAGGAATCCGGTACTCAACCATTCATATCTTTTTCCTTGTCCATCACCGGAGGCTAAATCCTTGGAATATACCACTCAAGGTAGTCCTCTTGACTTCCCCAAATCCGCACTGCACCAAGACACTTCCTCTGAGAGGTCCGGACCAATCTGTCGGACCTTGCCACATGCTCTGTTCTTCTTCACCGGACCACAACATTCTTTATTCTGACTTCCGGTAGAGACATATCATGTCTTGCAGATATGTGGGATGACCTTTGTTGCCATCAATGACAACAACCATGAATCCATATAGTGTCTCTTGCCAACAGCTACATGTATATTATTTACACAGGGATTTGTAGAAACTAGCTAGCAATTGTAATTTGTTCTGAAACTTTGAGTAGGAGTATTTTAATTTAGAGGAGGTCGCCTGTGTCTACACTAAGGAATGCGTGGAATGTCTAGTTTTCTTATTGTATCTGTAAAGCATTGTAAGTTTTTTTGTGAATTTGATTAATGAAGCTAAGAGTCATTCCCACATTGTAAATCATATATGGCTGTGTGTTTTGAATATAAGTGAATTTGGAAGTCTACATCTATTTTCTGAGTGTCTTTTGGCTCTTCTTTATATTTGAAACAGTTTCTCTTAAAGCTCTCAATCTTGAATGCATGTTTGTGAAAATACTCAGAACATTTGCATTTAACGATTTAGTCTACTGATTTAATTGAATTCACTAAAATTCTTACTCTGTGCATAACAAAGCATTTAGATCCTGTAGCAAGTGATGTTGATTTTTGAATTCTCTCTAACTTTTCCCAAACTTTGAAATACTTAGCTTAAACGCAGAAATCTTTAGGAGATTGTCTAACATTTGAAGGAATTAAAAACAATTGAGTTGATATTTGGCAATCTTTATACATATTTGAAATGAAAAGCATGTTTTAACATAAATCATTCAAAGCTTTGATATGCAGTAACAGATTTATGCAAAGGAATGAATAAATTGTGGATATTTGCAACAATTTGCATAATTAGAGTCCAGTAAGCAATCAATCACCTTAAATCACGTAAGGCCCCTTACATATTAACAGCTTCACATTTACCTACTGAATTGTCCAACAGGTCAAGACCTGACCATACAGGAAACTTGGGATTAAGTAATCTTTATTGATTTCTTCATATCTTTCAAGATAGTTAGGTTCATTTTGTGAATTTTAACTTTTGTTATGAATGTGTAAAAACAATCATCAACAAGTAGCTCTGATTATTTCCTTCTTCTTGATACATCTTCATGCAAATGAGAAGTTCAATTGATACTGATTATGTGCCCTGCTCAACTGGTAAAGAAACATCATGTTTGCACCAAAAGCTCAGACAAGCAAAGCTATCATGGCCTCTTCTAACCTTTCATTATTCTTGAAATTACCAAGAGTAGCATTTTTGTGCCTCAAAGGTTCAAAATGAAGGAATAATCATAAAGAGCATCAAATTTGAGCCAACTTCACCTTTGGAAACATCCAAAAATTCATCGAAATGAGCAAGTTATTCCAACCAGATGTCCTAACCAGACATCCAACTAGACATGACATCAATGAACTTAATAATCCACATCTGGATGAAGATACCACAACACAACACGTTAAAAAGGTTCTAGTTGGAAGTGGTCCTTTAAGCACTTGAAATAACTTAGAAAAGGCCCCGGACCTGACCCAAGTCTAAATTATGGTTCAATTCTGTGAATAAAGAAACACTCAACCTGATATTCCAACCGGACATGACATCTATAAATACTTAATAACCAGTTCACTTGGAAGATCCACATCCAGTTAGCACATAAAGCAACTTGCATCTAGAAACTTTCTCAATGGAATTATATACTAACTTGAACCCAATCTTCATCTAAACATTTAGCAATTGATTCGCATTAAAGATCCACATCCGGTACCACATCCAATTGGATTTTTCAAACTCGATAGCTAGTAGAAGAATCATCATGACGTCACATTCCAACCTGGTATATCCTACCCAATACATCTATCCTAGTCAAACCTGACTTGGTCAAATTAGACATATTGGTGCAATTGGAACTGGATATTGAAACACAACCCAATATATAGTTAGAAAGATAAAGTAACACAACTGGATCTATATATGAAAGCAACCCGATAAGCATATAAAGAGGCGTAACTAGACATCGAGACATCCAGATGGAGCGATGACCATAACATGACAAAAAATTATCAGATTTTTGTCAAGTTTGAACTATAGGTAACCATTTGGCTCCTTAACACAATATATATCTTACTTTGGCATAATTTCAACTGGACCTACCAAATTCTTCATATCCTTCCCTTAGGCAAATTTTGAGGGTATTTGACAAGACTTAACAATTTTTAGGCATGAAAGATATGAGTCTCAAGAGGATGTATGATTATGGATTTATGGATGTTTGATGTAGATGTTTATGAGGGGGATTATGTAGAGATAAGCAATGAAATAGTTAGCAAGCTCACTTGCTACCTTGAGAGGACCTTACTAGAAGGAAATCAATTCCATTGCATTTGTGGGTCATGAAGGCATGGGTTGGTGATATATGGATGTATTTTTATGGATACGATGTTTGTATGTTATGATTGATGTTATGATGGATGTATTAGGTATTGATGGGTTTTGTGGCATATATGTGATTGTGGATATATGGATTTATGTATTATGTATGAAAAGATGCTTAGATTAATAAATATATATTATGGATAAAATATGCAATCATGCTAACGTGTGTATGAAAAGATGATTAGATAAATAAATACATATTATGGATGGAATATGCAATGATGTTGTGACAGTGTGATGAGGATGGTTTCATGGCATAGATATGCTGACATAGATTATGATGCAGATTATGTGATTATGTAAGTCGATGGATGCATGTGTTTTAATTAATGATGGGATGTGTGTATGATGTAATGGACAATGCTAATATTTTGGTTGGTCATTGTATGATGTAATGGACAATGTCCCATTGGGCGTGCCAAAATGAAACCCTGAAAATGATGTGAGGCAAATAACATAAAGACAAACAATAAAGCATTACCTTCAAACCTTGCATGATTTCAGACTTTGGATAGGACAAAATGAAGTGCACCCAAGCTCCATTGATTTGTCCTTTGGATGTTTTGTGGGATGCTCACACAACCAACATAACCTTGAAAGAAAATGATAGAAAATGATATGAGATAAATGAAAATTGATAGATAGGCTTGTGTATGGAAATTTGATGAGTAAGTGTGAGAATGAAAATTTGATGAGGAAGTGTGAGTATGAAAATTAATAAGGAAGTGTGAGTATGAAAATTTGATGAGGAAGTGTGAGGCTTTGAAATTGAAATAAGAGTTTCAATTTATAGATAGAGAGGGAATCAAATGGATGACCAATATTAGAAGGGTGAGCGATGAGGTGGATGGCTAGGTTTGAAAGTCAATTTTAGTGCTTAGGACGCACCATAAATGAGGATGACAGGTGACCAACATAAGGATGGGAGTGGGATCAAGTGGTATTTTTAATTGATTTTCTAAGAGGAACTACGTATGACGCACAATGAATGAGGTTAAAAATAGAGATTTGAGTGGGATAAATAATTTAAATAATTTAAATAATAAAATTATTTAAATTATGAGAGACAAGTGGCATTTAAATTTATTTATTTAAATTGGATGATGGAGGAAAATGGGATTAAATAAATAAGATTTATTTAATTTGATGTAAGAGGAGGATAAATGGATGAGAGGAATTAGTTAAATAAATGGATGAGAGGAATTAGTTAAATAAATGGATGAGAGGAATTAGTTAAACTAATGGGAGTGATGGAAGGGGTCATGAAAGTTACTTAGAAGAAAATATGGACCACAAGGTAATGTCATAAGATATAGTCAAATTTAGGTGTCTATAGTCGTGATACATGGTTACTGAAAATGGTCACGGGGAAAGGTTTGGATTAGGTGAGATGAATGAGTATGCTTGGATGAAGAAACCTATATTATGGGTGGATATGGAAAAGACTAATGTGTAGGAATGATAGAGATGGGATGAAGATAGAATGGAACAATAGAGAATGTGTACACGAGGTAATTTAGATAGGGAAGGGGGGTGTAAATGGAGGATCTTTTTAGGACAATGGTGATAGGGGTGTGGGTTTTCAATCCAAGCCCTTATGATGGAATGACAAGGAGGGTATGAATTATGATGTAGAAGAGATGGTGAGAGGACCACTTCTTGAATCATGGAGCCTAAAGGGGATGAACATGATGATGGATAGGAATATGGGGTGTAGCCTGAAACAAGGGATGTGGGTTGTCAATCCAAGCCATGTGGGAGATACCAAACACTAAGATTCCTGGGAAGAGAGATAACTTTTGAATGCTTTTAAAATATTGCATATGTGATGAGCACTTGTTTTGATATAGCATGAGATGTTATGCACCAGGGTATAAGGAACCTGTTGATGGTGATTTTAGCACACAATAATGTAGGTGAAATACATGTATATCACCTCTCTTGAAAAAGGTATCTTATCCAAGATAGGACTGCCCCAAGGATAATACAACTAGGTCTTAACTTGCATGGAATATCTTAGTGGGATGTATTAGATGTGCCAACAAGGGGTCTTACATAAAATGATAGGGTTTGCAAAAGACAACAGCAGTATGAGTGCAGAAACACTATGATTCTTTCATCTGATTTAGAAATATAGATGTTGCTTAAACCCTAATCTAACAAAGCTTGACTAAATAAAATGCAAAAGGTAAAAGGGGGAGAGAAAAGTGATAAGAGAAATCCTATAGACAATTGCAGAAATGATCAACACACAGATAAATAGATTTCCAACAATAAACGAATCTCTGCTTAACCAGGTAGCCCACAATGCCACAGAGATTGTGCAATCTTCTAAGGAAATGTAATGATTTTCAAATTGTAGAGGGTTCATCAAACACCCGATTCCTGGTGTAGCTCGATGAAATCACACAATCGAACTTATCTCATAAAATATGTCTAGAATAACCTTGCACAATGACATATAATCAACAAGCCATTAATGGTATGGACAAAAAATCCATCAAATATCTGAATTATTAATCACAAATGCAACTGAATATCAACTAATTTCAGATTGGCATGAACCATGAAATCCAAAATGAGACAATACAAAAACACAAATTCCCAAAAACCTACAAAACTTGCTTTCTATTGACTAAATTTTGGTAGAGTCTCAACAATTCATTGTCAAATCTTACTTGTTACAATGATAGAATGATGGCCCTTTTATAGACAAGGCACCATACCAAGTTTTTGAATGGACGATGGAGATTAACTCAACACCAATGGTGTAGATTACATGGCATTTAATGAGATACATCAGTTTGTTGCATTTTTAGATTTGCATTTGTCCTTTAGGAAAAAGACAAAAAACAACTTGCAAATACATTGAATCTAGACAAAATGGGTACCCATTTGGTTGTACATGACAAAGGGTCGCTTTCCAAGGTGGAAAGAAGTCAAAATGAAGTCACATGGCATGTGAAAACCTGACTTGATGTGGCTTGACAAGATTCCAAGTGCTAACTGGATCAGGAGGAGTATGTGGCAAATTTTTGGTGAAGGTATATCCAACTGGGTGCTTGTTGGATCATTATTGCATGACTGGACTACTGGGATAGCTATGAACAAGTGTGAATATGTCTTGGACATTGGACTGGATCTGTAGGGACTGCCATGAAATAGGCATAATCTTCAATGTCTTCAAGCACCTGAGACTGGTCTTCATCATCTTGGATGTTATATTGAATTCCTCTTGCATGTGCAGTACCAATTTGGTTGATAGAATGTCGATTCTACATTTCTAGGTCAGCAGGGTACCTCTGTATGTTCATCCTTCCAAGATGGCTCCAGTTGGCTCATTTGTCCTCTTAGACCTGCAATCAACAAGGCCAAGCATCAATTTCATCTTAATAAGTCATTTTCCATAATTTTAAATCAAGATATGTCCACTTGCAGCCATAGATCAGTCAAGAACAACTCAAACTCAATGTTGCTTCCTTATAGACCTCTTCATAAATCCAGTGATTTTCACATGATTTTCTACATTTTTTACCATTTTCAAGTACCCATTTGGCCAATATGATCTGGGAGGTAATTACCCATTTGGCCAATATGATGATCTGGGAGGTAAGTACCCATTTGTCCAATATGATGATCTGGGAGGTTTTTGCATCCATTAGGATCCATTGGGATACTTTTATTTCATGTTTTTATAGCCTTTTTTACAAAAAATAGGATTTTTGGGGGGTACTAACTTTTCAGGTGCAGTAGCATTAATTGTCATAAAACATGCCCAAAATCTACACAAACTTGGTAAAAATATTAGTCATGATGTGATAAGTAGATATGCAATTCAAATCCACCAAGAAAATCCAATTTCTGCCTTGAAAAAAATGAGTTTTGGGCCCAGACTGGCAAAAAACACTAATTTTGGGGTGTACTGACTTAAGGCAGTGGAGGTCAAATTTAGTGCTAAGTTCACTTCATACCTTTGGCAGGAATTTAGGCTCAGACTAACTTAGTGCAAATCTGGAGGGGCAGTGCACAAAGTCGCTTGGACTACTTTTTGGCGCAGGTTGGTAGGGTCCATTTTTAGCGCTAACTTTATTGGCGGGGATACTGGCTAGCGCGACTTTCACCTTCCACTGACTTAGCGTGATTTTCAAGTTCCTCCGACAAAAGGCAGTGTGATGCAATTTCAGCGCAAGTTGGTAGCGTTCATTTTTAGTGCTTTTCTTCCAAATTGCCTCAGCGGGGTTTTTGATGCCTGCCGACTTAGTGGTAGTTTGGAGGGAAGTCGGTCGGGGATGGTTTTAGCACAAGTTAGTAAAGTGGGCTTTTAGTACTTTTGGCAGTAGGAGCATTTTAGCACCAATTTTTTGAAGTGTCCTAGGTGACAGTATATTTCAAAATATATTCAAGTATAGGAATTTCCTATACTTTAAATATTTTGAAATATACTGTCAGGATGTTTGAGATAGGTTCCAGATCCATAGGACTTGATATGCAGATTCTAGATTTTTGAGGTTCCACCAGATTTCAGACTTAGCCAAATCAGGGTGCTAAGATTATGCATCAGGGTGAAAGTATATGGACCCCTTAGTGAAACCTTGTGGAATTTGACGCGATTTTGCTATTCTAAGGTCTGGAAACTAGGAATTTCAACATGACACATCCTTTAGAAGTAGTTTCAAGGACAATATCTAGTGACATAGGATTTTTGAGCAAAATGTAGTAACACCCAACTTCAATGCAAAAGGTGACAAATGGTTACTTCCTAAGCACAAACCGAATCAAGATTCTTCCAAATCAATTATGAAAGACATCAAATGACTCCAAACATGCTAAATACTCAAATTTGAAGCAAATCCTTCGATCTAAGCACAATTTCACTCTCATCATCATAAGGAAGAAAGGATGAGACTCCAAGCCAAAGCAAAAAAGGGGGTCTCCATTTGACAAAATGGAGCATGTGTGCAAGGCACAACAAAACCAAGGTGACAATGTATCCCATGCATAGGACTTGATTCTACAAACAAAAGGATGACCTTATACATGCCTATCATAATACAACATTATCTAGACGTGTGAGGAAGAAAACTTAGATCATAAGTCCTTAGTGCACATAAGGTATTGAATGGCCTTGGATGTGTTGGTGTTCCTAACTAATTATTTGATTATCCCTATAGGGTAGCTATTCCTAATGCTCAGGACTCTCAGGTCAATGGCCAATGAACATGAGACAATTGCTTGATCTCGTCTGCTCTTCAGGCTCTGCTAAACCTAGGGAGTATTTTGTTATAACAATACCTGAAAGGTGTTCTCAAGTATACTGAGATGTTGACTAAGCATAAATGTTCTCACCAATGAATTGATGTCTAAATGATCCTGCTTTAGATTAGCTAAATCCTCAATATATATCAATTCAGAACTCTGAGAACATGAAACTACTACTACATACTACAACCAAAACAAAAGAAAGCTTTGTCCTTATGATTTGTATGATATGATGTGCTTGGACTTGAAAATTTTCCTCATATTGGTGCCTTTTCAGGATAATAGAGTCAAAACTCAACATGCAAGTGTTTTCCTCATAACAATTAAACTTCTCATTCAGAGGGTGATAACATCACTACTGCATCACAGCAGTGAACTGAAGAAAAAGTATTATTTATGGTTCTACTTCAATAATCCTTGACACAATACACTTCCCCCTATATCTGATTCAAATGTATTTAATCTATTCCTTGAACAAATACAACAAATTAGACATACAATATAACAAATGTATATTGATGAATTTAGAAACCCTTTGCACCCTCATTCAAAAGAAAAGCATCCATATCAAAGGAGACAACCACAAACAACACACACATTTAGTGTTTCTCATTTAACTCAATTTTGAATAGAATATAGCTATGAAAACAATAAGTAATCTCACACATAGAATATTTAACCTACAACCCAGAAGTACTCCATTCTTATTGGAAAATCCTCAAAGTCTCAAAGCTTGCACAATATATTCTGAGAATCTTCCTCAGTCTTCCTTTGTCTATCTTCTATTATCTACCTCTAGATAATACAAAAATTTCTCCTTATATTGGAGAGTACAAAGATTATCGGCTAAGCTCCTAAGACTTAACTATTTTTAGAAAAAAATGAATATTACAATACAAAATAGTTTTGGAGCTCATGCTCATTATAACAAATGATTAAAATTTAGTTACAATTCACACGTGAGCTGACAAAACTCTCCAATGTAAATATTTGATTCACTTATGAAAGTGAAAAACGTAGTATCACCTAGAAGCTACCAGAATGAGTCATCCTTGGGAAACTAATGACCATTTCAAAACTCATTCAACTTCATACTTCTCTACCCATGCTCTAAATTCTTTATCTTCTCGCCATTGGAATTTCAACACCTTAGCCACTTTATCATTATGAGCTATATATTGAGCATCCATGATAACTTTTGACTCCCTACTAATATGATCACACAACTTCTCCAATGACAAAAATTCATCCAACACTGAATTTAGAACATCTATCCTTATCTCACCATCAATTCAAACTTGAGAAACAACCCTAGACCCCATAGTATTGAACTCATCCTTCCATTGGTCCAATGCTTTGGGTTGATCCTGACTGTCCTTGAAATGAGGTAGTATTTTCATTTTCACTAGATCAATAAATGCCACCTTTTCTTTCAACTGATTATCAACTTTTATCATATAGGAGGCCACATCATGCAAGATAGTCATGATTTCTAATGTGCCTTGCAACCCAATAGGCTTGTCTAGATCAAATCTTGATGTCTTGATCATTTGTTTGATGGTAACATTTCTTGGTAACCATTTATTCATAATTTCCTGTAGAATGAAAGAATTTTTCTCATGCTTTACCAAGGCTTGATTCAAATCCACAATTCCCTTGTAAGCATCATCCACCTTTCCACTAATCTCATTTAACAGATGATTAACTATTTTAGAAACAATTTCATTACATACTTGTAGCCTGTATCCTTTCAATAAGTCAATAGTACTTTTCAACTTCGCAATCTCTGCAAGTAAAGTATACTTATTTGATGAAAAAGAATCCCCTGATGAGATTGAAATGATAGGGAATGGAGCACTAGAAGATGCCAATTTCTTATCTTCCAAAACTCTCAACCTGACCAAATTATTTGCATACCTTTGCTAAAGTTCATTATAATCTTTCTACAATTTCATCACTGTAGCTTGGCTAAACATTGTTGTGTCCACTGCCAAAGCTGCTGCATCAGGTTCTGGGGTATCAACCACTCTATTTACAATCAAATTTCCTATCAATTGTTCAAGGATCTACACCACATCTGGTTTGTTCATTCCTGGTGCCAGAGTACATATGGCCAATTTCTCATGAGATAAGCTGAAACTAGAACCAAAATCCTTTCCTACTTCTTCAGTGGACAAAACAACCTCCTCTTTCCTTTTGATGGTTTTGAATGCCAAAGCATCTTCCATACTATAATTAGGTAGCAATAAGATACCACTTTCCATAGCTATCTGTCTTTCCATTTCAGGGGTAATGTCATCAAACCTAAAATCAAACTTAGACGAGATTTTCTTAGCCAAGTCATTATCATCCAAAGGATTCATTTTGTTCCTTTCTTCCTCAAGCCTTTGGTGGTATGCAACTTGTTTTCTTCTCAAGACTAAATCCTTGAACTCTTGTGTTTTGATAAATTTATCATCATACAAAAACTGTTTATAAGCTAGTGCTCTTACATCTCTTGTTTCATCATTGGCAAATTTTAAATAATCAAGACTCCTATTGCAAGGCATAGGAGGAACAAACATTCTTGCCAATGTTTCAACAGCTCCCATATCATCTGAAGTCTCTTCAATATCTACAATCTTCATTGGAGCTTTCCCTTTATGCTGAGGAGCTACCCTATCCTCAACAATCTTTTGCCTTTTGGCTTGTTGACTGTCTACCTCCTAAGTGTCTAGTAGATCTTATTCTTGTACATCCTCACTTCTTGAGTCACTTCTTGGCCTGGTATAAGGCTGTATTCTTACATCATAATGCCTTTCCACATTGGGAGGTCTTTCTTCAATAGGGACTATAAACTTCTCTTCATTCTGCATGACTTTAGCAATTCTTACAATCAGATTCTTTTATTCAAAATAAAAACCAAGAAATTTAGGGTCCTTCTTCTTCTCATTTTCTGTAGAGATAATTCTGCTTCATTTCTCTCTTTTCTCTTCAACTTCTACAAACGTTGTAGAATTCCTTATAACATCATAAACAAAATCTAGCTTATGTGGAAAAGCTAAATTTTTTACACTCAATATTAATGAACTGTGGATCAAATTGCTCTCTAATAGTAGCATACTTCAACCTGTAACTATTGATCATTGGATATATCTGATCCATACCTTCTTTATTCATCACGTGAAAATTTGACCATTTTAGGGCAGTAGGGAAAAGGGAACCCTTCTTCTGAACCATAAGATGCATTTTGTCCAACTCATTTAATTGCCAAACAATTTCCAAATAAGCTATTCTTCTGGGTGCATAAACATGCAATAAGTGCAGCCTCATTGTGAAACCATACACTCTGATGTATGTTGAATATTTGTTCAGGAACCAGTCCTCCCAATCATGTTTTATTCCAACTACAGGAGTTGCTTCTTTAGGTATGAGGAAATCCCTTATTTACGAGGGTATTCTGTTTACATGTTCACCCATGCATGTCATTAGTTTTCTTACGAAGAATTTCTTAAAAATTATGAAGTTTGAATTTGGACAATCTCTATCCCACAAGTCCAACATTGTACTGGAAAGGGCTATCCCTTTTCATCAAACTATTGCACATTTAGTGTCTGACTCCATTGATTCCTTATATCAAAATACAAGAGCATGTGACATAAATGAGAATACCACTTGAATTCAAGCTTCTGACCACTCTTGAAAGCCACCATCTATTTATGCATTTCATCTGGCATGTAGGAAGCAAAATCAAATTCCATGTTCACAACGTTGTCTTGGACATCTATGGACATATACATCAAGTGCATAGGAATGCTTTCACTCACATACTCTCCCAAAACTTGACACATTGAATAGTAAGTCTTCTTGAAATAATCTTCAAAAGTCTTTATACCAAGAGGCTCCTTTTCAAAAACTTCCAACCCTCTGCCACCAGGTCTCTTGAGTATGTGTCTGTGGTTCTTGACAGACTGATACAAGGCTCTATGTATCTCATATGATCTCTTAAATTTATCAATGTCAATGGTTTTGTTTGTAGATGGATTGAAACCAAAGACTTCAACAATGTAGGGCTTAGTGAAAGAGACCATAGTTCTGCCATTAATTGCCAATACCCTTCTTGTGCCAACATCATATCTAATTGCAATAAGCTAGACCAATTCTACATCAACAAACCACAACCGTGCCCAAATCAAAATTCCATGCATTACACAATGAGGACCTGAAACTCCTCTTTCTATACCAATGTAGAAACAAAGACCACTCCAGCACATGGACACGTGCATCTCTAACTTCTCCAAAATTATCCATAAATTTTTCATCTTTATTCATTCCTGAAAGGGCTCATTTTGAGGAACCCAACACTGAGTGGATAAATCTTACTCAAAACCCTTTTTCTTTGAAGTGCCCACCATTCTTTTCACATGGATTTACTACAAGCTAGGGCTTACTTAAAACAGAGCCAATTGAACAATTCATCCTACTACTTTTATAGATGCAACCTCTACAACCAACTTTAGAATGGAATTGACAAAATTTGCAAGAAAATGGATCAATAAGCTAGTAGATTCACACTTACTTGTTGGTCATAAGAGAAAACCCTAGTTCTTCGATTGTTGCCTCAAGCTACTTAATTTCTGCAAGAATTGTTGTTACCAATAACTCAATTGACCGCAAACAATTGATTTTGTGCATTTACTTCATGAATTGGGCACAATCTGGCTAGTTTTCTATCAAATCATCATAAATGTGATCGTGCACTAACATGCAAGCTAAGACTAGTCATTCTCCATGTTTGAATGTGCATTGTTGATCTCAATCATCTTGCGGGAGAATCAACGATCATGATTTTAAATTTCTATCATTGAATGTCACTTCACACGCTCCAAATGGCGTAGAATGAGAATTAGCTAGCTCAGTAAAAGTCCTTCCACTGTGGATCCATATGGTAGCTCAAGATTACAATCATTCATACCCTCAATGAGGTTTTTATTTTTTAGGGCCCTCAAACCCTTTTCACCAATGTGACCAAGCCTTTGGTGCCATAACATTATCTTCTTAGCTGGAAGTTTCATCTCCATAGAATTAGCACCCTTAGGTACCTAGAAAACACAATCATTAGAAGTAGATGTAATAGTCATCTTTGCTATTGGTTCCAATGGTGAGGATGAAGACTCTGAAGTTTTATTCTTTGAAACAAGGGCACTATTGCACTGAACTATGCATGCATCAAGCTAAAATGGAGTGCCAATCCGAACACCCTTAGCTAATAGCATAGATCCTCTAGTCATCTTGCATCCTCCATTCGAGAAAACAACCTGCACACCCACATCATTCAACTTACTTACAAAAAGAAGGTTCCGTGTAAAACCAAGGATATGCAGAATACCATTGATCCCCTTCACTCATCCATCAAGGAATCAAATCAAGACTCTTCCATGGCCAACAATCTTCAAGTGAGAGTCATCACACAAGTACACCTTCCCACCATCATATTCTTCATACTTTGAAAACCAACCCCGATGAGAGGTCATGTGAAAAGATGTACCAAAGTCAATAAGCCATACATCTTCATATGCATGTGTTGCCAAGGCAGAAATAAACGCTTCTCATTCATCCTGAGAGGACTTGTTAGAATTTGAATCATAGTTATTCTTCTTTTTCTTCTTCTCCTCCTTGCACTCTTTGTGGAAGTGACCAGGTTTGTCGCAGTTCCAACATAGAGCCTTGGACTTTCCAAGAGACTTGGATCTCCCAATTATTTGGATCTTTCTTTTTCTTCTTTCTTCTTATCATTTTTCTTTCCATTCTCTTTAGATCTACCATGAACCGCAAGAGCCTCCTTAGCCAATTTAGAAGACTTTCTCCACATCTCTTCAGACAACAATGAAGAAACCACTTCATCCATCTTAAAGGTGGTAGTGGTATTTCCAATGGCCACAACAAGGTGATCCCATGAATCTGGTAAGGAACGTAGTAATGTCATGCATCAATCCTCCTCCTCCATCTTCACACCAATAGAGGTCAACTGGGCAACAAGCATATTGAATGTATTCAGGTGATTAACGATAGATCATCCATCTTCCATTCTTAGAGAATACAATTTATTTTGCAGGAATAGCTTGTTCACCAGGAATTTAGCATAATAAACATCTCCAAGCTTCTTCCAAAGATCCTTTGCAGTCTTCTCTTCATGGATATTCAGGAGCACTGAATTAGCCAAATAGAGTCTTATCAAACCCTTAGCTTTTCAATCTTTGAGATCCTAGTCTGCTTGAGACGTTGTTGTTGGTTTTGTACTAGATATGGAATCCCATAAATCCCAATCTACAAGCATCTCCTCCATTTTGAGTTTCTACAACTCAAAATTACTGCCATTAAACTTCTCTATCTCAAACCTCCTAGATGTGCTCGCCATCTCTTTCCTACAACAAAGATTTCAAAATCCTCTACACAAGATCCCACTCAAACAAAGATCATCTCAAAAAACCCTCTACCCAACAACTAGAACCAAAGGTGATCAGGCTCTGATACCAACTGAAAGGAAGCAAGGTATGCGAAAATGCTTCCTACACTGATCTATCGAGGAAAGATTTATGCAAATTTTAACTTTTACAGTTACAGGTTATTAGATGCACATTAACATAAAGGTAATAACAACATAAAATGCAAATACAAAACTCACAACACAAGATATACATGGGGAAAAACCTTTCAGGTAAAAAACCCCATTCCAAAACCTATACAATGTATTATCAAATCAAAAGACGATTACAACACACTTGCAATGCAAGTTCTTTCAGGAGTACACATTGTTGATTCTCATTCGCATCTCATGACCATTCACATTCTCTAGACACTTATTTATCAAGTCTCTTTTTCAGTTATCCAATGTTAGTTTATCCATGTCGGCCAATGAAAAAATAATTGCCGACGCCTTTTTTAAATATTTTACACATATGGTTCCTATGGTTGTATTGTTTGTCATTCATGTCAACACTGTCACAAGGTTGTCATTGATGTCAAAACTGTTATGAATGTGTAATAGTGTTCATAGTTGGATGTCATGCTCTTGAAGAAGATATATTGAGATGGGAATTAGAATTTCATATCATGCCTTGTTCATTGCAGAATTGAGTATGAAGTTATATTCAGATGGGAATTAGAAGCATCAAGAAGGCACATTAATATGTGACTTAGAAGCACTAAGATATGGTAATTAGAAGCATCAAGAAGACACATTAATATGGGACTTAGAAGCACTAAGATATGGTACTGATGGACTAAGATATGTTGTATGCCTTCTTCTACTGTCCCTAAGAATGCATGTGTTAAGGCAAAGAAGATTTAGCCTCCGAAAGTTGGTGATAGTCTTTGTTTCAGAATGACCATCTTTGAAGACTGTCTGGGAAATTTCTCAACATTTCCATCAGTTTGGTTTTGGGCCTTTGTATATTGGAATATAGTTTAATATAATGAAAAATCTTGCATATTCCAAGTTTTATGATGTTTGGACTACCACAAGTATGTTTTGCAAAAGATAGAGTGAAGGCAGTGTTGATTCTGTGAAGACAATCACTACATGGAAGCAGGATGCTCCGCACTCCACATTTGTAGATTTGGATATGCAGTTATGAAGGTATGTTAATATTGTAGTGAAGATGATAATTCTAGAGATTTAGATCATTTACCGTTATGCTGTGAAAGTTGTGCATGACAGAATACCGACATGTGTTCTAGCAGAGTAAGCCAGTATTGAAGGTTTGATGGAATGCTCCACATTCTTCCGCAAATGAATGATTGACCTTGTAGTTTTGAGGACATGTTTTTAGATGTGTATTATATGCTTCTTTTCAATTTCAAAGTTCTTGGCAGTCCGTATCTTAGTTTTTCAAATGACAGCATGTTATAGTATGTTCTGGATGACAGAGTGTTCTCAAAGTTAATGATTAAAGCTATGCAACACAACTCTTTGATGTGCAATGGCAAAGGGGTGTTTGGGGGATGTTTTATGAGTCATGTGGACTTATCTAGAAAATTTTCATGAAGATCTTTCTTGTTTCTAGTACCACACAAGATTTTTCAAGTTGATGTGTTCGTTATACTTCAAGTCTTCATATGTTTTCCTTAAAGTTGTCCTATTTCCAAATGAGTGGAGTGTGCGGATGTAATTCATTGGTGTTTGAAGCTATGAAGGATGTTTTGGACATGGTTAAGCAAGTGTTGGGGTCTGCAAGGCTTGGATCTTCTGTTGGTGTAACGTGTGGTTTCTCCTAGGACCTATCTTCTACACGTTTCATACTGTGTGTTGTCTGGCCGACTTGTAAATGCATTTTTCATATTGTATATGGTCGACAAGCTATGTAATCAATGTAATATCATGTATAAGTAGTGAATCAAATTGAGTGAGGAGAGCATGGTTGCAAGTTGACTGAAAAGGTTCACAAGCAGATAAAAGCAAAATAAATGCATTATTGATGTGAGACTGAAGGAGAAAGAGTAGATGTTGTTGATGCTATTTGGATTCATCTTGAAAACATATTTGTGATAGTGATCAAGTATAGAGTGTGTCTAATTGATCATATCTTTAGAAGAAAGTGTGAAGAGGCAGAAGTGCAATCATAAAAAATGTGAGCTTCAATGTCAGTTTTCAGATAGTAGAAAGGCTGTTATACTGTAATCTCTTGTAAGTGTATTCTCATTTTAGGGAGTAGATGCTTCCTTGGGAGTGACCCTAAAACAAAGTCATCATGGAGTAGAAGCTTCCTTGGGAGTGACCCTAAATCAAAATTACTTAGGGAGTAGCAGCTTCCTTGGGTTATAGCCCCTAAAACAAAGTTATTATTTGAGCTTCATATATTGCGAGTTAATCCTCACTGTGGTTTTTCCCTTCTAGGGGTTTCCATGTATATCTAGTGTTATGTGTTGATGTGCATTATATTATTCTTTCATGTTGATATTTTGATGCTTAAGGTTTAATCTGGTCCAGATAAGTTGAAGTTGTTGAAATTGAAAATTATTTAAATACTGATTCAGCCCCCTCTCAATATTCTTGTGTGTCTAACAAAATATAGGGTATTTTTTTCTTCGAGGGCCCGCAAGAGGGGCTCTGCCCCCTGCACTCCCCCACTAATTACTTTGGGGGGAAACTGTGGTTGATAAAGTCACCAAAATTTACAAGGTGCTGACTATGGGATCATACAACATATTACTGAATAAATAACTACAATATTAGGAACTTGCAAAGGTTGAGACACCTTAATTCCCAACAGCTACATGTTATTATCTTCATTGTAAAAATAAGGTTATTATTTTTTGACACATTATGATAATATTTACTTTCTTTTCACGTCTTTTTATTAGAATATATTGTAATCTTTTAATCTAATAAGAATAATTATATTTGAACATTATCTTTTTGGTGGTGAATAATTAACCCTAAATATTGAAATTATACTTCTTTGTCTACTCATAAATAAAGGTTTTTGAAAAAAGACTATAGCTACATGTTGTTTATCCTCTAAGTATTATGAATAAGTGTAAGATACAAAATAAATTATAAAACTATCATATTTAAAATATACTTTTTAAGTATAGAAGTTTAAGTTGATAGGTTGAATACCCATCTCCCTAACCAATCCATTTCTTTTTTTTCAAGTAAATTGATTTGTATTTTAGCCAATTCAACTAAATTGCTTTATTTATTAAAATTAAAGCTAACATCTTCTTTGTAGTATGTTAAAACACACATTTTGCTTTACCATATAGTTGAGAGGTGGAGTATTATATTTAAGATATTTTATTATGTCATTTCGAGTAAGTTTTTATCTTTTAATAACAAATCAAAGAGTGTGAAATCAAAGCAATTTGTCGAGATCTTAATCTTTTTCCGTGATGCTTACAAAAATAGTATATTTTACTAAAAGTTTGAAATTGTTGCCATCTCCTTGCAGAATTTTCACAAACAGTTCAAACCCTATATGTTTTAGATTGTACATGGATAAACTTACACAAGTTCTAAAACTTACACAAGTTTTTTATCTTTTATCTTTTAATAACAAATCAAAGAGTGAAATCAAAACAATTTGTGGAGATCTTAATCTTTATCCTTGTTGCTATCCCCATGAGATTAAGATCCAAAAATAAATGAGATCTGTGCATCCCACTCCATGCTCCTTAATATCTCCATAACAAGAAACTCAAGATTCCAAGTGCTTACACAAAGATTCATTCAAAATGAACATGTACAAGTGATAAAAAGCATAGATTGTATGGTTTCTGCCATATGATTTCATTTTAAATGGAATATGCCCTTGTGATTTAATACATACTTCCATGTCTCGCAGACAACCACATAATCTTCATATGGGAAAAGAGCTACTCCATTTGCAAAGCCAAGGCCATCAAGCAACACAATTGTCTTTTTAGTTTTTGGATCATATTTGAGAAGGCGAAGGAGGAAGCCCACCGGGTACATGGAAACTTGGTGTTGGCGTTTGATAAATATAAATTTCCATCTCTACCTTCTACAACTGCATCAACAAATCTAAAAAAACCAAATCATCAAACTTAGCACTTATTGTGTCATATTCATATTTAACCATTGACCTTGCTCAGTTTAAATGAAAAACAATAACATACCTGATTTTAATATGTTGTACAGGCTTTGGTGGATTTATTTTCTTCAGACTATGGGTTCCATGTTCTTGGAGATTCTTAATGTTTATAGTTCAGATGATCTTTTCTAGGTGTTGTGTATGATCTCAGTTAAACAATGTTTTTAGTGCTTGTATGATGTATTACAATTTGTATTTATTTTTTCTCTGTTGGCTTAGGTATAGAACTATTTTATTTCCATCATTCACAACTCTGCTACTTTTATTTTGTATATATCTACATTGATTCAATACCAAAAAAACTTTTTATTTCAACAGTGACATATTCATATTTAACCATTGAACTTGATCATTTTAAATGAAAAATAATAACACACCTGATTTTAATATGTTCTACAGGTTTCGGTGGATTTATTTTCTTCAAAATCAGGGTTCCAAGGTTATATACTCTTGGTGACTCTTTTGTTTCACAGTCTTAATGTTTATGGCTTGGATGTTCTTTTCCAGGCTGTTGTGTATGATCTCAATTAGACAACATTTGTAGTGCTTATGTAATGTATTACAATTTGTATTTATTTTTGTTCTGTTGGCTCAGGTATAAAGCTATTTTGTTTCCATCATTAGCAGCTCTCTTTTTCTTTTATTTTGTATATATCTTCATTGATTCAAAAAGAAACTTTTTATTTCAACGGCATATTCATATTTAACCATTGAACTTGATGAGTTTAAATGAAAAACCATAACAAACCTGATTTTAAATCCTATCTCAGAAGTTATAATAGAGACTTCCTCATCACTAACCTTGATTAGATTCCTTTAATTTTGCAAGGTGTGCCTCTATATCCTTCTTTGCTATTTCCCACTCCTTAGTGAAGGAAAGTACTCCGCATTGATTCTCGAGCTTCAAATAGAATTCTTCACCTTCATCCGGAGAACTGGGTACCGGATTCTGTTGTAGCATTTTCTCCGCATCAGCTAAAATTCTAGTCAAAGAGGTAAGCCTTGCACTTACTATGTCTCAAAGATGACAGTACTGCATTATTATCTTCTCTTTTTGCTCCTATAGCTAAAAGAACTGTCCATGTAGATTCTTAATTACTAGTCTTGTTATTCCATCTACATCTCCCATCAGATCATAAACACTAGAGGTATGAGCAATCTAAGACTCTTTTGAGTCTATGTGGTCCTTTATGCTCTTAGTGGAAACATGCCATGTCAAACAAAATTAAAACAAGGATTTTGCTTCTCCAACATAATCCTGAATATCTTTTAAGTTTCTCTGCAACTTACCATGTGAAATAGTGCATTTGTTGGAAACATCTGCCAACCTTTTGTTATTTATCTTCTCATTTATTTCTTTTTCTAAATTCTCCTCTAATCCAGTAGAATGTTCCTTAAAGGAATCAATCAGTATTCTCAGCTGCTCCACACTAGATAAAGAGTTGTCAACATTTACATCGGGAAGACTATCTTGCAGTACTTTTACTGCTTCATCAATCATTTCAACACTCTTTTGGTGAGTTTGTATAATCTCCTTTCTTGCGGAGGCATGAAATGCATCACCAAGTTGTAGTTTATGCAAGGGAGATATTTTGTCCATGTCAACATGTCCTTGCTATATAGGGACTTGTAGCAACTGTGCTGACACCACTAGTTGAAACTGAAACTGCATATCCAATAGATTTTTCAAGGAATCTCCAAATGCACTAGATAATTCATCAACCATTTGAGAGCTTCCTTCTTCCTTTTTCTTTTTTCTTTCTCCCAACAATCTTGAACAACTTTCTCTTTCTCTACATCCCTTTTATCTTCCAGAGGAGGCAAGATTTCATTCTTCTGCTCCTCAGATTTCTTTGGGTTCTCTTGCTTTTCTATTTCCTTCTACTTTGCAGTCTTTTGCACATCCAAAAGAGGCAATTCTTGTTCTGCTTGACTATTTTCCTTCTCTGGAGTAGTCTTAACGTTATCATTTTTATCTCCTTCAACAATATTTTCCTTTACTAGAGGAGGGTTATTTGTAATAGCATTTCCTTGAACATTATCTTTAATAGCAGGCTCATTGACTTCTAGAGCTGATACATCATGCTGCATTTCATTTTCTTTAATCAAATCCAAAGCAAGATATGTAACTTTTGCATTGTTTCATTCTTTAATTTCTCTGTCTTCCTTGTCCCTGCTCATTAGAGTGCTAACTCTCTATTTTTTTCTGAATTCCCTTTTATAAATTTGAGCTAATTTGGATCTATCTTTATCAGTGAGAGAAGATCCAATTTTCTCCAAGGCAAAAGTCTTAATCTTTGCATCTTCCTCAATTGATTTTTGTCTTCTTGCACTTAGGACTTCTTTCAAGTCACCCGGAAGCTGACTCTTAATGTCATTTAGACCAACATTAAATATGACCATATACTTCACAATAGCTTCCTCTATGGTAGCTTTATCCTCATTATTTGACTTAGGATACATTTCTACAGTTTCTTTGAGGCTACCAAATTTTGAAATACTAATAAATAATGCATCTAATTTTAGAGTGTTGTGTTCCCTTACTGGAGGAGTTTTGTCCTTCTTCTTCTCCTTGCCTTTACCCTTAGGAGACTTTTCTTCTTTACTAGATTGCATTTCTCTCTTCTTGAGAATAAATCATTCCTTTTCAACCTCTTCTTCATTGCCAATTTTTTATTTCTTTGTACTTGTCTCTTCTTTGGAGGCTTGAGATGTTCTCTTCTTCTTCCAGACCAACTTAGGTCCTTCCTCTTCCTCTTCTTCTTCATCATCACGACTGACCTACTTTTCTCTTGTGACCTTTTCTTTTACTCTTCTCCTCTTAGGAGGCTATTGATGTACATAGGCATTAGATACTGCTTTCTTCTCTAAACTTGCTGAAGGTATGGCTCTAGAGGCTTTTGGAACAGTAGGAGAGGAGGTAGAGGTCCTAGCTAACCTTATTGTGTAGGAGACCCTTCCGGTGGGGCAGATATGCCTTTGGATTTCTCCACATGGCTCTTTAGTGAAACCATCTCCTCTATCTTAGTCCTCATCTTCTCAACATTTTCCTTTATTTCCTTTTCCTTGTGCTTCAAGTTCACTTCTCTGGATTTCTCTTCATAAGTTCCAAATCTATCTACAGAAGGATCTCTTGGTTTTCTCAGCATTAAGTTTGCAAGTCTAGTGATTATGTCTTCTGTTACTTCATATCCCATTTCTAGAATCCAAACTGTTATGGGTTCCACTGCTTCCATAAAGCACTCATCTTTGCTAACCATGAAGATAATGTTATTCTTGTACTTCTCAACAACACCTTTTGGAACTCTTTCCCTTGCTTGCATGTTCTCTTGAAACATTTTGAAGAGACCCCATAATGCAGTTTTCTGAGTTTCTAAGTTACCCAATATTCTTAAATGGTCTCTAATTTGCACTGAAACTGGAATATTTCCCAACCACACAATATTCTTTGTACTGGGAATCTCTCTATGAAAGTAAAACAATAAGCATATGATTAGGGAACCGTATCGAAAGGGGTACCAATATTCTTTGGTCTTCTAAAAATTCTCCATCAACTATTGTCTCAAGAGCTCACACAAATCTATGTCTTTGTTTTCTTTAACCATCTGATAGGTTATGTGTATTGCGGTGGCTGATACAGAGTCCTCTTTGTTCGTGAAGAAGATCTTATATCCAATCATCATGGAAGCATACTTTACTACAGGATCTTCAAAATCATTCACTGTTAGGGCACGCTTGTCAAATTTTGCACTAGTGAGCTTCATTACCACATCATTCTTTAGTGATTTCAGTGTCAGAACTGGTCTGGTGGAGCATAACCCTATCACAACCCTAATAGCTTGCTTGTTATTCATGTATGGCATATCCTAACACATAAACTTGTCATGAATGTGGCTCAATACATACTTAATCCAAGCATCCTCATAACAAAAAATAGGGAAATCATTCCACACATCCAACTTCTTCTCTGTCAAACCCTTAAATTTGAATTTCAGCTCAAAATCATCACTGGTTAACTCATTTACCCACACTTCTAATTTTGCATGATTATACTCTTCTATTTTTATGTGGATATAGATCCTCACATCCTTTATATGCATCACACCATATGGAATACTCAAAAAAGCACCTTTCAGATCTATCTCCATGGATTTAAAAGGATGTCATTTGAACTTTGGACGGGCTCGATCAACAACCTCTACAACTTGTGGGGTATATATTTTCAAAATACTTATAAAAACTTACGGCAAGATAGAAATCTGTAAATACCTTTCAATCGCTTATGGTTAGGGTTTAGTGCTCAAGAATTCTGAAAAGCTTCGCCTCTCTCTTTTACTGCTCTTCTTTCTTCGAATGCTCATTTACAAATGATATTTTGTTAAGTGGAATTACTTATAAACCTTTTCACATAACCTAAGTCCCATTCTATGCTCAAATTGATAAAGTTGTCAAACCCTAACTGTAATGCACAATCACCTTCAACTGCTCTGCAAACTTCTGCAACATGACATTTTCCATCGGTGTCTTCTCCAATAGGTCAAGCATATCAACCTACACATAATATCCATGTGATGAAGGCATCAACACCATATCTTTGGTAGGGGCTTAAATATTGTTTGTTAAAACTCCCCCTAAGCCAAAGCATTCTACTCAGTTTCCAGAGGAAACATCTGCACCAGGAGCTAGCACAGACTCACTCTTCACCTCATCCTCATCTTTCTTCTTCCAGATCTTGTTCATTTTCTTCTTCATTTCAACCGGATCAAATTTTTTCTCCACCAGATCATTCTTCTTGTGTGAAACAGAGGGTTTCACATTCATAGATCTGCAAAACTTGGCTGTGTCCAAGTTTGTTGCATTTGTAACAAGTGACACCTTTTTGAGCAAACTTACTTCTAACCATTTTAGATCTGCATTCAAAAGCCTTATGCCCAAATCCATTGCATGTACAATAGTGGCCATTGAAAGACTGAACCATCTTCTGACTTCTGCATTCACTAGCCTTATGACCATCTTTATTGCATGTAAAGCACTGACTGGGAAAATATTGAATATTCTAATTTATTCTGCTTCTACATTCTATAGCTCTATGTCCAAATTTATTGCAAGAGTAACCATCTATATTACCTTAGTGCAATAGGTTGTCTGATAGGTGGCCTCTTGAAGTCATTATTTTGGTTCTAGACCCGTCTGTTATTACTCTTCTTATCTTCAATCTTCCTTTGGTTATTGTTCTTCTTTTCAGCATTGTTTGAAGTCTAATTTGCCTTTGAACTTTCACCTTTTTCAAATCCTAATCCTTCTTTATCCTTAGGAGATTTTTGACTTGCAATCATTTCATCAAGTAGGATGGAGCTCTTTTTGAATTTGTCTTCTTGATTCTTTGCTTTCTCCAACTCTATCTTTAAGACCACAATGTCTTGTTCAAGCCTTGAACATTTTTCAATTTTGCCTTTTAGTTTTGCATTTAGGCATTATTCAATCCTTTTTCCTTCCTCAATTTGCATTCTTAGATTGGTGATTGTCTCATTTGATTGTTTAAGCTATTCATTTACTTCCTTGTATCTTTCTTTCAGTTCTTATTTTTCTCTCTCAACTTCTTGATGCATTCATCTGCTTCTTTAATATTTTCTTCCAGATCTCTGTTCTAACATTGAGTTCTTCCTAGATATTCAAGGGTTGATTTGAGCTCTCCATTCATGTCAACCATACAGTCTTTAGTAAATCCTTCCATAGGAATTTCTTCTGGAGGAATAGGAAACTTTCTCACTGCCATGTGTTCAACCTCCAAGATTTACCTCAGTGGTTAAGCCAATTAAAGGAACCTTGCTCTGATACCAATTGTTGAACACCCAGAATACTAAGAGGGGGGTGAATCAGTATTCCAGGTGTTCAACAATTGGTATCATAGCAAGGTTCCTTCAATTGGCTTAACCGTTGAGGTAAATCTTGGAGGTTGAACACATGGCAATGAGAAAGTATTCCCTAAAAATTCATTAACCTTAACAATTTAAATATCCATCTAATGTAATATAACAAATTTGCAGTAATGAAAAGGAAAATAGAAAGAATGCATCAAAAGAGCACAAGAACACCATATTTACATGGAAAACCCAAAAAGGGAAAAACCACGGTGAGGATTAGCTCACTTTATATAAATGTATTACAACCAGTTACAAAATTTGATATAGAATGGTGGAATCACTGTCCAAAAGAGAAATGCTCACTGCTGGTGACTCATTTCCAAAGGACTCACTATCCTGAATAGAAAGAGATAGAAGAAGGGGTGGCTCACTACCAAGTAAGAATTGTTAACAATGCATTTGACCTATGTTGAGGATACAGTTCCATTGAAGCTCAGAATACTGACTTAACACACTTCATTTCACTATAATCTTATATTGCCATTCTCTGCATCAAATTTTGTACATACACTTAGTTGTCTCACATCACCACACCCACCATACAAGAAATCAATCTTGTATATATACTGCAATCAAGTAAAACACCAAACAGGTTGGCATAAAAGATGTATCGTGTGACCTCTTGACTCGTTGGCTCAAAACTCAACCCTATACGCTTTGAAGAGAGAATCAAAGCATGTAACACATTAAGATAGGTTGACATAACCTATAATTACTCCCATAATTCTGCTCCATACATAACTCAGCTCCGCACAACCTCAAAACCTTTGGGTCAACAACATTGGTGAAGTAACAATAGAATGAACCAAGTGTTTACTCACAACTCAACACGCGGACCACCAAAATGTTTTCCACTTGGAGACATATATTTCTAACATCTGTGAACTTGTCCTCAAGACCGCATAGCAAAATATTCATCTGCGGTGGAATGCAAAGCATTCCAACATACCACTAATACTACCATTATAGAGTCTGATACTCTGTTAGTTGTATCTTCAACTACGGAGGACCTCAAGCCTTGAAACTTTGGATTTAGACTCCAATATGTACCAAAATTACCTTAGAACCACATGACAAAATTCTTCATAGCGGAGCAATAAAAACTAGTTCATTGAACACTGAAAACTGTACTCTGGGACTTAGATAAATTTGAAAAACAATTGGTACTTTGGTCTTCTCCAGACCAACACTACCACATCTCTATAATGGGTTGCCATCAATGAAAACACCATACACAATCATGCTTTTCAATATCCATCAATCTCTTCATTCAGTTCATGTTGCCAACACACAAACTTCAATGACAAACTTCCAACAAAAAGGAATAAAATTTGTTGATTTAAAACACATGTAACCTTAATTAAACATAGAAGAGGAGATAGAGAAGATAAGATGACACATATACTTGGGAAAGTCCTTTTGAGTAAGAAACCCACCACCAAAAGTAAATCTTATTATGTAACTGTTGGATCTAGGGCATACAACTGAGAGGGGGGGGTGAATCAGTTGTATAAAACTTGCTCTTACTTTAAACACTTGATTGTTCTTTGTTAGTTAACAGCATATCAATTAACCATCTATGAAAGCATAATGCATAAACTCAGAGCAGATGAACATCAACACATTGAACACCAAGATTTTGACGTGGAAAACCCGGTTAAGGGAAAAACCACGGGGTGATTAACCCAAGAATTATTCTCTGTTAGAAGAATAAAGAAGAATGAATGGCACATGCCAATTAGGGCTCACTGCCCGAGCACACTGCTCACAAAGAGGCCCATTGCCTACAAGGAGACACACTGTCTACAAAGTGATAAGAATCACAATCTTGAACTGGAGAATGACATCTCTACCATGTTCGGATCAGTTCCATTTAAGCCCAAAAACCTCTGCTCTACCTTTCGCACTTATCTTCACTATGCCACACTCATCCACACAATCCACACTACGAAATGAACTCACAAACTGTTATTTATACAAGACATCGACTTAGGAACAAATATCTAAGTCGGCAAACAACCATAAGAGTATCCGCAAGATGAATAACACATCCGGTCGGCCACCACAAGAACATTCGCAGGATGAACAACTCATCCGGTCGGCTAAACAGAGCAAGAACTTCATCCAGAAGAATAACTTCAATTCCGGGCTCTACTATCAATGCGGACCAACAACACAACCTCAACATGATCCAAGAACCTTCACAAGCCTGCCTGAATGACCAGGTACATCCGCACTTTCTTTACTTACTAGATTCTCTTCTCTTCCTTATCCGAAACTTCAAGAACACTGTCTGTCGCCACTGTCATAGTGCAGGAGGTACTTCCGGACCTCCAAATCATACACAACTTGAGATGGCACATCACAAGGACATCCCAAAGACTCCTTCCAATCCGCAGATTAGGATTATACAGTTCCGGACCTCACCAGACCTTTTTGTGATCCTCTGTCATCTCTGAATACTTGCCGGAACCGGTTCTACACTGATAGCCACAACTCCTTCAGATCTTCATGCGGACCTCTGAAATCTTAACTGAAGCATCTCAAGACTCATATCTACAAACCCTTTAATCCGCATCCTCCGGTTCTCAACCTATACAATACATTTGCCTTCTTCTCATCACTGTTCTTCACTGTTCCTGACTGAGGCTAATTTTCTCAATATCCTCAGCACACAACTCATCCAATCCTTCTTGTCAATGCAATATGAGTATGTTGACATCAATGACAACACTGGCTCACCTCATACTTGCAACAATCTCCCCCTTTGTCATTGATGGCAACATATGATGTGAAAAACCATCAAGACAAGAACTTCTCCTTTCTGTCACAGCTCCCCCTATCAACAACAACTTTTCACATGTCTTCTCTTCCTTTACTGCTCCCCCTTTGATCATCAACCACTTGTTTTTCACATGTCTTCTCTCCCCCTTTGACATCAATGGCAAAGGGCTCATACTTGCAATTCTAATACATCAGAATCATACCAGCTGCTCCCCCTTAGTAGCAGCTCCCCATCATCAATCTGGATCACAAGATATGACTGTGATATCCACCGGACTGATGCACATCAGTGCGTCCTAGTTCATCACCGGAGGGGCCATGACCCCTAACTTCTCCCGGAGCTATTCAAAAGAGTCCTTGGGAAGAGGTTTAGTAAAGATATCTGCAATCTGATCCTTGGAGGGAACATACTCCAATTTGACTTCTTCCTTGTTTACTTGTTCTCTCAAAAAGTGAAACTTGATAGATATGTGCTTAGTCTTAGAATGCAATACCGGATTCTTAGAAATATTAATTGCACTTGAATTATCACAGAAAATTGTGATAGGCTCCTCATATTCAACTTTAATGTCTCTTAGCATCTGCTTCATCCATAAGATTTGAGTGCAACTACCTGCTGCTGCAATGTATTCTGCTTCAGTTGTAGACAGAGATATTGCATCTTGTTTCTTGCTTAGCCAAGAAACCAATCTCTTCCCCAAAAAGAATGCTCCACCACTAGTGCTCTTCCGGTCATCCACATCTCCTGCCCAATCTGCATCTGTGTAAGCATGAAGAGAGAAATCCGGATCTCTAGGGTACCATAGACCATACTCAACTGTTCCTTTCAGGTACCTAAAAATTCTTTTGATTGCCATAACATGAGATTCTCTAGGATCAGCCTGGAATCTTGCCACAAGACCAACAGCCTGCATTATATCTGGTCTAGTCTGAGTGAGATACAACAATCCACCAATCATTGATCTATACTTTGTCTGATCTGCCTTTGGGGAGTCATCATCTTTGCTCAACTTACATCCGGTTGCCATGGGAGTGTTCATTGGCTTTGCATCTTCCATACCAAATTTCCTCAACAATTCTTTCACATATTTGGTCTGAGAAATGAAGATTCCTTTCTTTGTTTGAGTAATTTGCAGACCCAAGAAGAAATTCATTTCACCAAGCATAGACATTTCAAACTCACTTTTCATCTGATTTGCAAAAGTTTTGCACATACTATCTCTTCCTCCAAAAATGATATCATCCACAAACACTTCAACAATCAAAATGTTTTCATGATCAATTTTGAAATATAAGTTACTGTCAGCAGTACCTTTGTTGAATCCAATCTGCACAAGATGCTTATCCAACCTTTCATACCATGCTCTTGGGGCTTGCTTCAATCCATACAAAGATTTCTTCAACTTGCAGACCATATCATCATTATCAGACAATTGAAATCCATCCGGTTGTTCAATGTAGACTTCTTCTTCCAGATCACCATTTAGGAAGGCAGACTTGACATCCATCTGATATACCTTGAAGTCTTTGAAGGCAGCAAATGCAAGAAGTAATCTGACTGCTTCAATTCTTGCCACCGGAGCAAAAGTCTCTTCAAAGTCAATTCCTTCTATTTGAGAGTACCCTTTGCAGACCAATCTAGCTTTGTTTCTGATTACTTCACCAGCTTCATTTAGTTTGTTCCGGAAGACCCACTTGGTTCCAATTACATTCCTGTCTCTAGGTCTGGGAACAAGATCCCAAGTATGATTTTTTTCAATTTGCATCAATTCATCTTCCATTGCTTTGGTCCAGTTTTCATCATTGCAGGCTTCATTTATTGTTTTAGGTTCAATCTTTGAAATCAGACAACATTCATCCTGATTTTGAGCAACATTCCTTCTAGTTTGTACACCTTTGCTTCTATCACCTATGATCTGATCTTCAGAGTGGTTCAGTCTTACATACCTTGGAATTTTGGGAGTATCCTGCACTGCTGCTTCTTGATTAGGCTCATTCAAACCTATCTCTTCTTCCTGATTTACCAGATCAGGCTGACTCTGTCTCACCGGAGAGGATTGAGTTCCTTGAACACTGTCTTGGTCATCTTCATCAAACTCATAAAATCTTGAAGGCTTCTCAATTCCTTCATCAACTTTCACATTGGTGCTTTCTATCATCTTCCTCAATCTCTTATTGTAACACCGGTATGCTTTGCTTTGAGTGGAGTAACCCAAGAAAATTCCTTCATCACTTCTAGCATCAAACTTTCCTAGATCTTCATCTCTTTTAATATAACACTTGCTACCAAATACTCTGAAATATTTCACAGTAGGAGTGATGCCAAACTAGAGTTCATAGGGGGTCTTACCGGTGTTGTTTCTGATTTGAACTCGATTGAGAGTGTAGACTGCAGTGCTGATAGCTTCTTTCCAAAACATGAGGAACATTTGCTTCCAACATCATTGTCCTGGCAGCTTCCTGGATGGTCCGGTTCTTTCTCTCAACTACTCCATTCTGCTGTGGAGTCCTAGGAGCAGACAACTGTCTCCTTATACCCTGCTTCTCACAAAAGTCAATGAACTCACCAGATGTAAATTCACCACCTCTATCAGACCTTAGACACTTTAGTTTCAATCCGGTTTGATTCTCTACCATAGCTTTGAAGATTTTGAACTTCTCAAAAGCTTCTGATTTTTCTTTTAGAAAGGTAACCCACATCATCCGGGAATGATCATCAATTAACAACATGAAATATCTATCACCTTGCAGACTCTTGATTCTTGTCAGACCACAGAGATCAGTATGTACTAATTCCAACAATCCGGTAGAAGACTGATCTTGGCTTTTGAAAGAGACTCTACTTTGTTTACCTAGCTGACATTCTTTGCACAAACTATTTGTAGGTTTCATCAATTTTGGAAGATCTCTTACAGCCTGAGTATTGCTTATCTTGATGATGTTATCAAAATTTACATGACACATTCTTCTATGCCATAACCAACTCTGATCAATTTGAACAAACAAACAACTTTTATTTGAACCAACCAGATGAAAGATATTACCTTTTGTCTGAGTACCGGATGCAATTTCAGTTCCGGAGCTTGTAAAGATTCTGCATTTTCCATTCTTGAACTAGAGATCATAGCCTTTGTCCACTAACTGACCAACACTGAGAAGATTGTGCTTCAATCCTTCAACATATAGTACGTTACCTGTTTTGCTCTTTCCATCAAAGGAAATAGTTCCCCTGCCTCTGATTCTACCAGCAGAATTGTCACCAAACTTTACCATTCCTCCTTCATACCTTTCCAAATTCAAGAACTTATTCTTGTCACCAGTCATATGGTGAGAACATCCACTGTCAATAACCCAATCATTCCTTTCTTCCACTTGAGCAGCCAAAGCTTTTTCAACAACTTTGTGATTGACAGATTCAGAGAGTATTGAATCTTCTTCCTTGATGGCAATAAACACCCACTCATTTCTGGATTTGCTTCCTAGTTCTGATTCATCATCTGTTACTCCTTCATTGTCATCTTCTTCATGAACATAATAGCAATTCTTTTGAAACCTTTGTCTGTTAATATTAGACCTTGCAGATCTTTCCGGACATCTTGAAGCAAAATGACCAATGTTATTGCAGTTGAAACACTTAAATGGTAGTTTTCCTTCATACTTACCGGATCCTCTTGGCAGTCTCTTTGCAATGAGGGCTTCAAGTTGAGCTGTTTCTACTTCTTCTTCTTCCATGTCTCTTCTTGCTTGATCATACCATGACATTTTCCTTGATAAGTTTTCTCCCGGATCAAGTCTCTGTTTTCCTTTCACATAGGCACTGGCTTTGAAAGCAGATTCAGTCTTGGGAGGATCATCTCCAAACTTGATCATTTCAAATGCAGCTAGTTTGCCAGCCAGTTGTTCTCTTGTGACAGTTGTGTGGGCTCTGAATTCATCAATGGCAGCAACCTTGATTTTGTAGGCAGCAGGAAGGGATCTTAGGATTTTGCAGACAATCTCATTTTCATCTAGAGTTCCACCAGCATTTCTAATTCCACATACCAGCTCATTCACTCTTGGCATAAAGGTAGTGATGTTTTCATCATCTCTCATCTTCAATCTTTCAAATTTCCCTTTCAGACTTTGCAACCTCGCACTTTTGACAAACTCATCTCCTTCATACAGAAGTTCTAGTTTAGTCAGGATCTCATATGCAGTTGGTAGGTCAATAACATTTGAGAGATCTGAATCATTCAATGCGCTTAGTAGGGCTTCCTTGGTCCGCAGATTATTTTCAGCATCTGTAATCTCATTCAGAGTTGTCGTACCACCTTGTGGAGGTACATATGGTTTTGAGACCATAGCCAAGTATGCTTTTCCCATACATTCCAAGTGACACTTCATGCGACCTTTCCAGAGAGTGAAGTTGGTTCCATCGAACTTCAGACTATCCTTCTTGTATGACGACATCCTGGATCTCCTCAAGCGGTTAAGCTCCTTTCAGAGGAATGTGGCTCTGATACCAATTGTTGGATCTAGGGCATACAACTGAGAGGGGGGGGTGAATCAGTTGTATAAAACTTGCTCTTACTTTAAACACTTGATTGTTCTTTGTTAGTTAACAGCATATCAATTAACCATCTATGAAAGCATAATGCATAAACTCAGAGCAGATGAACATCAACACATTGAACACCAAGATTTTGACGTGGAAAACTCGGTTAAGGGAAAAACCACGGGGTGATTAACCCAAGAATTATTCTCTGTTAGAAGAATAAAGAAGAATGAATGGCACATGTCAATTAGGGCTCACTGCCCGAGCACACTGCTCACAAAGAGGCCCACTGCCTACAAGGAGACACACTGTCTACAAAGTGATAAGAATCACAATCTTGAACTAGAGAATGACATCTCTACCATGTCCGGATCAGTTCCATTTAAGCCCAAAAACCTCTGCTCTGCCTTTCGCACTTCTCTTCACTATGCCACACTCATCCACACCATCCACACTACGAAATGAACTCACAAACTGTTATTTATACAAGACATCGACTTAGGAACAAACATCTAAGTCAGCAAACAACCATAAGAGTATCCGCAAGATGAATAACACATCCGGTCGGCCACCACAAGAACATTCGCAGGATGAACAACTCATCCAGTCGGCTAAACAGAGCAAGAACTTCATCCGGAAGAATAACTTCAATTTCAGGCTCTACTATCAATGCAGACCAACAACACAACCTCAACATGATCCAAGAACCTTCACAAGCCTGCCTGAATGACCAGGTACATCCGCACTTTCTTTACTTACTGGAATCTCTTCTCTTCCTTATCCAAAACTTCAAGAACACTGTCTGTCGCCACTGTCATAGTGCAGGAGGTACTTCCAGACCTCCAAATCATACACAACTTGAGATGGCACATCACAAGGACATCCCAAAGACTCCTTCCAATCCGCAGATTAGGATTATACAGTTCCGGACCTCACCGGACCTTTTTGTGATCCTCTGTCATCTCTGAATACTTGCCGGAACCGGTTCTACACCGACAGCCACAACTCCTTCAGATCTTCATGCAGACCTCTGAAATCTTAACTGAAGCATCTCAAGACTCATATCTACAAACCCTTTAATCCGCATCCTCCGGTTCTCAACCTATACAATACATTTGCCTTCTTCTCATCACTGTTCTTCACTGTTCCTGACTGAGGCTAATTTTCTCAATATCCTCAGCACACAGCTCATCCAATCCTTCTTGTCAATGCAATATGAGTATGTTGACATCAATGACAACACTGGCTCACCTCATACTTGCAACAGTAACCTAACCCTAAACACAATTCTATCCCTAACCCTAACCCTAATTCTATATGTAACCTAACACTAACACTAATTCTATATGTAACCTATAACCCTAATTCTAACTATAACCCTAATTGTAACCCTAATTTTCCCTAATTCTAGCTATAACCCTATGTTTTCCCTAATTGTAATCCTAATTTTAATTGTAACCCTAATCATGATTCTATCCCTAACCCTAATTTTGAACCTAATCATGATTCTATCCCTAACCCTAATTATATCCATGATTGTAACCCTAATTATAATCCTAAACCTAACCCTATTTCTAATCTCAACCCTAATTATAACCATAATTATAATCATAATTCTAATCCTAGTTCTAATGCTAACCCTAATTCTAAGGCTAACCCTAATTGTAACCCTAATTGTGACCCTAACCTTAACATAAATTCTATTTGTAACACCAATTGTAATCATAACCCTAAACTAACCTTAATTCTAATTATGAGCCTAATTTTAATTGTAACCCTAACCCTACTTCTAATAGTAATTCTAAATTTATTCCTAACCCTATTTCTAACCTTAATTATAACCTTAATAGTAACCCTAATTCTAACCCTAACTATGAATATATCCCTAATTATAGGTAATTCAAACTCTGACCCTAATTATAACCCAAATTCTAATTCTAAACCTAATCCTATTTCTAACCCTAACCCTAATCCTAACCCTAATTATAACCAAACTCATAACCCTAATTCTAACACTAACACTAACCCTAATTCTAACATTAAACCTACTCGTAGCCCTAATTCTTACCCTAATTATATCCCTAACTCAAATTCTATCTGTAACCTTAATTGTAATCATAACCCTAACTCTAACCATAATTCTTATTGTAAGTAATTCTAATTGTAACCCTAACCTACTACTAATACTAATACTAATACTAATTATAATTCTAACCCTAACCCTAATTCTAACTCAAATTCTAATCCTAAACCTAACCCTATTTCTAACCCTAAACCTAATCATAATCACAATTCTAACCCTAGTTCTAATGATAATCCTAATCGTAACTCTAGTTCATACCCTATTTATAACCCTAACCTTAATACAAATTCTATTTGTAACCCCAATTGTAATTGTTGATGTATAAAATTGCGCGGATTCCAGCACCAACATGGGAAGTTTCAAGAATGTGGGACTTGACACTTGAAACAACCTCCAGATTTTACAGAAGATGGCTCTTCCTATTTCAATGGGGTTTTAGGTAAAGGGAAGAAAAACAAGATTACATATACAATAAACATAACTTCTAATTCTATGGTGATGCACCTAATTTAAATGTGTTTCAGTAACTCACACAGTGATCAAATTCTCAGGATTCAACTATATTAAAGAGCAAATGCTGCATGATTAACATAGACATATTTTAAATGAATTTAGAATCAAAGGCCAAACTCAGAAGATTGATACAAAGACACATAAAATATCACCAATGGCACAGAACAGAGCTTCTTTCATTAACAATTTGACAAATACATAAGGCATAGAAACATGCACAAATATATCAGCTTCCTTCTTAGAAATAGCTAAACTAAAGCAAAATGATATAATCTGATCACAATCAAACTCTGAATTCTTAATCAATAATATATTCTGTGTTACAAAATCTTCCCCTATTTATAGCCACAAAATTTGACTCAAGATCGCCTCCAACCGCCTAGAATCTTAACAGCCTAAACAGAACTGGCACTGAAAATCTCCCTGAATCTACAACTATGTCTTCCCTGTATTCTGATTGGTTGAACGATAAATATGTGGCACTGCTAACTGTTGTTCTATTGCGACACCCGACATCACCCGCAAGCTTCAATCGGCTTCAAAAACTATTACGCGGCATCCTCCTCGCATCCTTAGCCTCCTATTAACACAAAAGAGCCACAAAGAATACTGCCACATGTTGCCATCCACCACACTTATTGCTCGATACGTGGCAGTACCCGAGAATCAAAACTGGGACACTTGGCGCTCTCCGCTCATCCTAAAAGCTTCTTTACCTTATGCCTTGAGCACCCACAGTAATGACACTTGTCACTTCCCGTATCACTTTAAAACTGTAGTTTTTACTTCACGAGACCCACCATATGTTTCTTCAACTCTCAAAACTTAAGATAATATAGTGACACACGACACCATTCGCATAAAGTAACAAAAGAATGTGGCGCCCTCCGCTTGTTTCCAAAGCTTATTAAAAGAGTCCCTCAAAGCCCCGCGAAGATGACACTTGTCATCCTCCACATGCAACTGAAACTTATAAAAGAAACATACATGGCAACCTCCGCATCATCAATAGCTTTTTTAGTTCAACCTTCCGCTCGCAGCACGTGGCACCCTTCGCTGACTCCAAAAAACTATGCCATAACATCTCGGGCCCACCACATGTCTCTCGGTGCCTAGAAGCTTATCAAAAGGGATACACGCGGTGACTCCTGCTATTGCAATAAAAGGACACTTAGCATCTTTCACTTGCAAGCTGTATCAAAAGAAACTCTTTCCCAAGGCCTGCGGTAGCAACATGTGGCACCTTCCGCTCTCGGGAAACAACTTAATAGAGAGGAAATACGCCAAGGATACGTGGCGCATTCTGATAGCGTCTAAGAGCTGGGAAACATACAGAAGGCTACAGAAAGCATACCAATACTAACCGCGATACGTAGAAACTGTAGAAACTGGGGCAACAAACTGAAGATGAAATAATGAGCGGCGACCAAGCAAAAATCAAAATGTAGAGTTTAACTCTACAGTTCTTGGCGACTACATGGACCTCTGTGTCTGCTCAGAGAGGACTCTAGAAACATCAAAAAAGCTTAAAAAAAACAAAATTGCCTTGCCACTATCAAAGAATCTCAATTATAATTTCTGCAACGCGGCCTGATACCCAAACCACTTTGAATCTGACAAACCTTGTCTACTCTGCAAATCTTGAAAGACAAAATCTAAATTGATAATGTCCTTGTGAGAAAAGGATTGTAAAATATGTACTACATCATGTAGCTAAAATTCAAGACGAGCCATTGGAAAAAGGACTGCTTCCACTTCCTTAACATTAGAAGAATCACTCAGACCTTGAAAAACGGTCTGATCATTTTGTTTGGTCAGCAGCAAAGCCTTTATTGCATCAATCATTAGAACTATACTATCATCAGGAAAAGGGGATGGCCCCCAACTGCCCTAACTCTTTAATGTGTCTTTTCATATTTTTGAGACCCTCTTTTACTACATCAAGCAGTGCCTTACAACTCATAGTAGCTGAATTGCAACTCAAAACTTCATTTACCTTCTTTGCAGCAATCATTCTGTCACTTACACCAAGAGCTAATAAAGTCTCATCAGTTGTATCATAAAGCTTCTGTAACAAAAGTTGAGAGTTTGAAACTCTCAAAGAAACAATAGACAAAGTTGCTTCAACTGAGGACTCTACTTTTTCACATAATTGTTGGGCATTTAATAGGAAAGTGAGAGAAGGCTTGAGCTATGAAATCTCTTCAGAGATTCTTCTCCATGCAGACACATAAAGCTCCTTTACCATCACCAAAACCCCTGCATTTTGTGGCCTCTGTGCCAGCTCAATAGTTAATTGCTTGGTCTTTTCTTGTTCAACCATAAATTGGGCTTGAGCGGCACTATTCAGATTTTGTTCTTTTAAAAGGGTCTGTTGTAACTGAGACACCTCTTGGACTTTGTCTTGATACTTCTTCTCCACAATGGCTTACTCTTGTCTCAATGCAGCAACAACAACTTTCTCTTGTGCTATCTCATTTTTCAAAGCTGTGACATGAGCATGTGATGCTTGATGTATCTGTAAAGAGACAGTAGACTGCAAATCCTTATTTAAAGTATTAATCTCTTTATCCTTAGCTTGTATCTTTGACGTCAAGCTACTATTGGTAGATTTTTCTTTTTCTAGGTTAGCTTCTACTTTCTGCAACCTTTTTGACACCTTCAAATAATCAGTGGTAATAGCTGAAGCAGTTTCATTCATTAATTCTACTCTATCTTGTGGTCTGAAATGAGTTAGATCCATGACCACTGCATTCATTGTATAATCTTGTGGCTGCATTTATTCTATAGGTTTGATCACATTAGGGGCTAAACGGGTAACAATCAAAGACTGTTGAATAGGATCAAACAATGATTTCATGTGAGAAATAGCAGGGCTCTTGTTTTCTTTCTCTTATTTTCCATTCTAGCCTCTCTTGCTTTCCTTGCTGTATCAACTTGTGCTTGAAAAGTAGGAGGTGAGGCAATGCGTCCCCTAGCAAATGGATAACCTTGGGGTAAACCATAAGGAATGGTAGTTATTTGTTGATTTGGGTCAAACTGAGGTAAAGCCCGCTTGGGCATTGATGGGGAAAACAGGGGTAGTGATATGGCCTGTGATGACATGGCTGGTGAATTGGCAATTTGGGCAAAAGACTATAGTGGCGCAGTAGAGGTGGTAGGTGTCATGAAAGAATGGGTTCCTTGGGTAGCCACCCCTATATGAGAAGAAATATAAGAAGGGGAAAAAGGAGAAGGAACACTAACTTGGGTCGCTGATGAGATCATAGGAACTTGTTGTTGCTGGGGTGCCAATACATCTTCTTCAGTGTCCTCCGCTAGCAATACTAACTTATGCCTTCTTTTCAAAGTCCTATCCTCCGTGCTTTCAGGATCTTCTTCTTCTGAATAAATAAATATTTGATGAAAAGGTACCACTCTGAGACCCCCCGACGCCAAAGCTATTTGGGTCTCACGAGATGGCAATACTGTTGCCTTTTGTTTCTGTAAAGCACTGAGAGATTGAGGCCATGGGGAACTAGGAACTTCTGATGCTGCATGCTTTGTTTCTTTTAACTCCCGAGCTTCCTCTGATACTTCTTCCCTTTGAATCCTTTATGGCTCCTCTGTCTCTTCTTCATGTTGTGAGCTACCCAGAATGTTGCTTGTGTCTGGGCTTGATACTGGGGTCATATGATACTCATCCCAGACCATTTCCCATTGTTCATCAGTCTCAACATCTCCAAAAGTATGGGTAAGCTCAGACATCTCCTTCTTGTATTTCCAGTAAGCAGCTATTTTCTTTGCATTCCAATCTTTCTTCTTTAAAGTAGCTTTGAGGCCAGGAGTCATCAGCTTCTTAGGGTCAAATTCTTGTACCTTCTTGTAAAATGTCTCCCATGGCTTGACTTTACTAGGTAGATCTTTCAACTCTACATAAACCGCATGATCATCTCGCTTAGGTGATCTCCTCTTTTCCCAAAAGGGGCGCTTTTCATGTATGAAAGTGGCAGAAACTTTGTTATTCACAATCCAAGAAGCTAAGAAGTTGTCCGGATCATATTTCCATCTATCTTCTACTATTAAAAAGCCATAATTTGCCAATTTCCTTAATAGGAGATTCTTAGTTTCTCTTCTCTCAATTGTAATCTTTCCTCTGCTCCATGGAACATCATACATCTTCTTCTTCTTCTTATTTCCAAAATTATTATCAATAATAGATATTTGCCGAGCCACTTCTAAAAATGTGACCCTAGGGGTCAAAACCTTTGGGAGCAGAACATGCTCTCTAGCAAAGCCATGAAGTCTGATAATGGTTGTATGAGCACCAAAGAAGTAATCACAAGGAATTTTCAAATTGGTTAAGAAACCCCTCAGACTCTCTATCATTCTATTCTCCATAGACTCAGACCCTAACTGCTCAAAGGCTGGGGTTACAAAGCATTCTGCAAACTCATAAGGAACTAAAATGTCTGAGAGAACATGGGTCCATGCGGACACTGGAATTGTTCTCTTACTTCTTGACTCCGGGTCATACATGTTCAAGGGCATATATTGCTGAAAGAGGCTATGATTTTGATAGAGAATCAGATGAAACAGATAGGCAGAGTACTTGAAAACATGGTCTTGAGAGAAATTTGTCAGCTGGTCCACCATAGCCTGAGAGATTTGTTCTGAAAAGTTGAAACGGTACTGCTGAGACTTGTATACGGTTTTAAGTCTAAAAATTGCCACTAAGTGCAAATCATATACTGTTGCATCATCGTACTGGCCAAAGATAAAATATAGCATGGCAAGGGCGTCTTGAACATCAGGATTAAACTGAGCTCGGCCAATGGGTAGATGAGGCATCATAGTATTCTCTTCATCTAAATGCAACTCAATATTTAAGAACCGTACCTTACTGTGAATGCCACCCCATGTATGTTGTAGCTTGGGGATTGTAGGAAATGTAGCTGTTTAGTCATGATGCAAACCCAACATATCTTGAATTGCTTTTGGGGATATCTAGACCATGAATACACCAGTTTGAATTGAGGCAGTTGGAGGGTGGAAAAGCTCTACACACATATCAATTAACTCCGGATAAGGGTGAACAAAGGGAACCAAAAATTGTGCCAACTGAGACGTCCAAATTCTCATCCCAAAAGTTTCTGACTCTCCCTTATCAGCACGCTTGAGACATCTCTGGTGAGCCCCTTCCCTTAAATTCTTTGGGTTTTTTTGCATACGTGTGTCAAAAATACCATCAGCAAAATCTTTCACCTATGAAGAATCTGTGCTTACTCCTGTATCCAAGACCCTTGTCCTTGGATAGCTTATTCTAGGTGCTGTTGTTGCGGATGCATAAGATTTGCTACCTTTCAATTTATTAGGTAGCTCAAAAATCCCTAGCCCTTCTTGAGGTGACTGTGGCTCTGACATCTCTGTATCTCTTTTAGAAGCCTTAGAAACTCTTGACGTAGAAAGCAGGCAAGAAACTGTAAATGAACTTGAACTTCACTAGAATTGCAAGCAAGGAACAAAAATTTTAACACAGACAACAAGAACTCAAACAATGTAGAATGAGAAATAGCAAATGCAACAATCTGAGGGGCTTAATACTTAGCTCAGCAAGGCATAATGAAGCATTAATGACCCATCACATCTTATTAATGGCATTAATGCCAAAAAGACGGTTAGTGTATCTTTGAAAATCCGTATGAGACAGTGTGTCAGATCAGTATTAAGAGTGGTGATCCTTTGGAATGATTAGGTACTTTCTTAAAGTTTAAGGAACCGTCGAATGACCTTGGTAAATGCAACTGCCAACAAAAGGGGCCACTGTGCTACAGACACGTGTTCTTAGAACACTTATTTAAAAAGGAAAAAGTGAGAAAGCAAGACAAAAGCGGGAAAGGAACTAAAAGACACTTAATTAACTATGATACAGGGTGGGTCTCAAGATTATGTAAAGTGTTTCAAGAAGATCCCATTCACATGAATCTCTTTAGGCTCTCCTTCCATAGTCTCTAGCTCAAATGCATTCTGTTGCTTATAGGCACGAGCCTTAAAAGGACCTGTCCATAATGAGTTAAACTTACTATGCTGGCCTGGTTTAGCAGCTCTCTCATCCCATTTCAGCACCAAAGACCCAACTTCAAAATTTAGATTGGAGGTCTTTCTGTCAAACCAATTCTTTATGGTTTGTTGATGCTTCATTAATGACTCATGTGCCCTTTCTCTTTTCTCTTGAACCTCTAGTAACTCGGTAAGTCTCACATGCATCGAGCCATTTTCTTCTATCTCCAACTGTAAGGCAGGAATTTCTATATTTAGTGGCATCACTACATACTTGCCATAGACTAGCTCATATGGAGACATATTAGTTACTTGCTTTGGTGTGATTCTGTCTGCCCATAGTGCTGAATTGAGGGATTTGTACCAATCTCTCTGATGATCAAGCCCCATTCTCTTTATGAATCTAATCAGGTTTTTGTTTGTAGATTATGCCAAACCGTTGCCTTATGGATAGTAATTTGATGAAGTCTTCAGATATATTCCATTCTTTAACGCAAACTCTGAAAGTTTGGTTCCTAAAAATGCTTTGGCATTATCTGATATGATGGTGCGCGGAGGGCCAAAATGGGTAGCTATCCCTTCAAGATACTCTAAGATTACCTTTTCAGTAGCTTCCTTGAGTGGCACTGCTTCACTCTACCTTGTAAAGTAATCAATTGTAGCAAGGATCCACTTATATCCCATACTTGATACTGGATTAATCATCCCAATAAAATCTAAACCCCACTGAGCAAAGGGTTCACCTACTACTATGGGACTCAAAGGCATTGCCGCATTCCTTCTCCTTCCAGTATAAAACTGACAAGCTTGACACTCTTTGACCATCTGATAACAATCTACAAATAGTGTTGGCCAGAAGTAGCCAGCTTGTGTAACTTTAATGGCAGTAATTCTTGCTAAAAAATGCCCCCCTGAGGCTTCGTGATGAAACTCATGCAGTATCTTTTGGGCCTCATCCCTTTCAATGCATCTCAAAGTATTCCATCAAAATTTCTTCTAAACAAAACATGATCAATTAGTACAAAATGAATTCTCTGTTGTCTATAATATCTCCTTCTATCAGGGGAGAGTTCACTAGGGAAAACACTAGTTCTCATGAACTGTATTCTATCACTTACCCACGAATCTTGATCAATTTCTTGGAGCTTCAATACTGTTTCATCCTCTGTTTCTTCGAGCATTGACTCCTCTATGTCTTGAGTAATATATTGGAAGAGTCCCCTCCCTCTGACCAACTTGGTAGGCCTTACTTCTACATCATATTCTAAAATTTTAGTTATCCAATTGGCCCTTTTTCTATAATTTCACCTTCCATGATGTACTCCCTAACACTTGTGTGAGCTACTAGTATCAAGATCTTATTTCTTGTTACTAGGTGCCTGAATTTTTTAAGGGCTTTAACCATAGCGTAATCTTGTTTCTCAACGAAATTATACCTTGATTCATACTCCCTTAGGGTCCTGGAGAAGAATGCAATTGGATGTTCTCCTTCTTCCTTATCATCTTTCTGGGTCAAAACAGCTGCAACATTGTGTTCTCCTCCATATACATACATTATGAAGGGCTTAGAGAAATCTGGATTTCTCAGTACTGGGGCAGTGGAAATATCTTTCTTGACTTCTTCAAAAGCTTGTCTCTCTTCAGTAGTCCATTTGAAAACTAAATCCTTTTTAGCAGCAGAGTAATGGGCCTAACTAGCCCTACAAAATCAGATATAAATAGACTAACAAAATTGATCTTGCCCAAAAAAGACTGAACTGCCTTTTTGTTGACTGGAAAAGATGGATTTAGTATAGCTGTGACTCATTTTGGATCAATGGAAATTCCATCTTTCGAAACAATGTGTCCCAAAAGTTTCCCTTGGGGCACAACAAAAACACACTTCTTAGGATTTAAGGAGATCCTGAATTCTTGACATTTCTGAAAAATAGCTTCTAGGTGCTTAAAGTGATCTTTGGCATCTTTGGTAAATATAGTAAGGTCATCCAAATAGATCAGGATGATCTTATTTATAAGGTCTCCAAATGCTATATCCATGGCGCGCTGAAAAGTGGCTCCAGCATTTGAAAGACCAAATGGCATTTTGGCATATGTGAAGGTTCCCCACTTTGTAGTGAATGTTGTCTTATGCTGGTCTTCATCAGCCAACCAGATCTAATTGTACCCTGAGAAACCATCAAGCAAAGAGAACTTCTCTGATCCAGCCACTGTTTGCAAATTTGCTCCATGGATGACAGGGGGTAATGATCCTTCAATGAAGCTTTATTCAGGTCTCTGAAGTCTACACAGAGCCTTATGTCCCCATTGTTTTTTCTTATTGGCACCAAGTTAGATACCCAAGTTGAATGTTTGATTGGAAAAATAATTTTGGACTCTAGAAGCTTTTGCAATTCATCCACCATTAAGGGATCATTCCTAGGATTCACCGATCTTTGTTTCTAATGGACTGGTTTTGACCCCTCAACAAGTTCTATGGTATGTTGAATGACATCTCTATTATAACCATGAAGGTCATCATTGGTCCATGCAATTACTCTATCATACTTGTTACACAGAGAAATCAGCTTATCCTTTTCCTCTTGAGTAGTAGCATTGCCTACCTTCAACTTTCTTCCTTCACTGACTTGAATCTCAGAATAATCCTCTTTGCTTGCCTTAAACTTCCTCTTGTCCAGGCTTACGTCATCTGGGTCAAATAGGTTCTCCAGTGTGATCAACCCTTTTGGAAGCTTATTAGACTTTAATTGAATAATCTGGTCACCATACGTTTCTTCAATCTTGGGTTGTAATTGGTCAGCGAACTCTCCTGACTGTTGTAGAAACAAAAGCACCTGAAGATCATTGTCAAAGACCTGCCAGTTCTAGATGTTATCTGGGATTGCTGGTCTCACTATAACTTTCACTGCCTCATTGTTAATGAGCAGGTCACTTACTGGGTCAAATTGGGAGCCAATTTGTGTCATTATGTCTGCTTCAGTGTTTTGGGCTCTAGGGACAACTTCTATGTTAAAAGCATCGAAGCCATCAATTAAGCCCCCAATTCTGTGATGATAAGATCTCATCCTTACATTCTTTGCCATAGTTTTCTCTTTGATTTGTTTCACAACCAGTTCTGAATCTCCTTTGACCACTAGAATCTTTATTCCTTTCTTCTTGGCCAGCATAAGACCATGCACCAAAGACTCATACTCAGCATCATTATTGGTGCAAGCAAATTGAAAGCGTATGGATCTAAGAATTTTCTCACCATTTGGAGAAGTAAGACATATACCTGCTCCAGCACCATTTTTGCTTCTAGCCCCATCAAAATTCAAGGTCCAAATTTCTGAGTCTCTATCAAAATCTTCTTTTTCAAATACCTCCTTCCTCATAATATTTGGTATTTTTTTGCCTTCAAAAATAACATAAGTGCCCAAATTAGTAGTCATAATTTCCATAAGGGTCACTTTGCATCATGGTCATCAACTAACTATTTTCTTCCTCTTGTTGATCATATTCAGTCCAGTCTCCCATTTCCTCAACAAAAATTCTCTCCTCCCTCTTCATCATAGCATGGGATGCTTCAATTCTTGGAGATGGTTCCTTAGTAATATGATCTTTAGATAGAGGTTCAGACAACACCTTCATCTTTGTTCCATACTTAGTTCTCAAAATCAGATGTGACCAATCAAGTGACATGTATCCTCCTATCTTAGCTGTGAAATCTCTAGATAGGCATAGACCAAAAACAGGGGGAATATCTATAACCACTACGTCTTGCAGGATAGTTATATTTGGGCAAGTATACAGCTGCAATGGGAGTTGTTTAATCCTTCCTATGGTTTGGACAGACTTCCCATCTAATTGCATGACCCCTTTGGCTAGTGGTTTGTATTTTATCTTTAAAGCATCTGTTATTTTCTTTGGCATGACTGTAGTACTAGCCCCAGAATCTATCATTGAGTTGTGCAACAATTTCTTGCCCACTATTAAAGTCAGATAAAATGGATCTGGCTTAGATTTGCTTACCTCTGGTGCAACGTTCAACAAAGTAGCTGACTGCAAGGGTGGAGTGTCCTTATTTTGAGTCTTTCCTTTGCTAGTACCTCCTTTTGTATTGACAGGTTTGGGATCAACCTAAATCTGCAGTGCTTCTTGCAACAATGTCTTTTGCTCAGGAATGGCCAGCATATCCCATATTGACACATGGGTAGGGGTCTTCTTCAGCTATTCTACCACATTCATGGGTCACAATATATGTATCTTAGGGTAGTAGGGATACTTCGCTCTTTCTAGTACTAGGTTAGAGACTATTTGATTCTGGGATGGTTGAGGTATTTCTTGTCTTGAAGCCGGATCATAATGAGTTTGGAAAGAAGGGACCTCGACTACTTCATTGTTTATAGCTTTGGGCTATTCCACCATCCTCCTCTTTGATCTAGTATAGTAATCAGACTATATTGAGGGTTTCTTGGAGGTAGATGCTTCATTTAGAAAGACTGACTCTTCATCCTCAATCCATGAGAACAAAGCATGCTCTGGGGCAATTTCTTATTCTTGTTGAATAGACATTCCTTGCATTTGAGCCACCATTACTGCATTTTGAACACCAGGTGACTAATATGGAGGAGCATCAGACACCATAGCTTGACTTTCCATCCTTCTATGTTCTGCTATCTTTTGCTGTAAATTCCCCCTAGGGCAATCTCTGGGCATATGGGCATTGTTGCAAGTAAAACACCAAGCATTGGCATCTTCTGCTAGATTGTTTTGTCCAGGGACCATTTCTCTACTTGGGTTAGATGGGACGACTTGTAATGGTGTGGGGACTATAACCAATTGATTAGAAGGTTGAGGATTATTGGGTCTTTGAGCACCTTGGTATTGGTTTGGCTAATATGGGGGTCTATTACCTTGGAATCCCTGGTAAGAAGGCTTCGGGTAAGAAGTCTGTTTCCTTTTGAGGTTGATAATCTCATTTGAAAAGGTCCTAATGATGTTCTTGGCATCATCCGTTTCAGATGGAGGGGCAAAGGGTCTTGACACAGTAGGTTATTGAGGTGTCGAGAAGGTGTACATGGAAATAGGTACAAATGGTGGATTAGGGAGTTCTTGTGGTAAGGAAATAGAAATTTCTGGGAACATAAGCATAGGAGGCCTTGGAGGCAACTTTCCAGCATCTATTAGATTGTTCTCAGCCCTTACAACCAACTCATATGCTTCTGGTAGGGTCTGTCCACCTAGGGACTGTATCATTACAGAAATATCTGAATTGAAAGCTTTGAGGTAGAATACAATAGCCATACCTGCTGGTGGCCTAGTTGTAGCAAGATTTTGTCCCAGGTCTTTTGAAACCTAGTGTTGAAGTTTGTTATGGCTTCTTGGGGTTCTATCTTTATAGTGATCAATTGTTGTTGCAGAGATAATTTATCACCATTTTCACTGAATCTTGCAAAGAAAGTGTCTCCAAGTTGGTCCCAAGTAGATATGGAGTTTGAGGTCAAAGATCTATACCAATCCAGAGCCTTTCCTTTAAAAGAAGCCACCAACAGTCTAATAGCAACATTTTGTTCTGTAATAACATGTACTACACACACATCTGACACATTCTGGAGATGCTCCCCTGGTGTCTTAGAATCTTCTCCACTGAATTTGGGTCAAGCCTTCAAAGCATTAGCTGGAATTGGATCCCAAGTATTTGGTGGCTTTGGTAGAACAAGGGGACTACTATTGTTCCAATTTGCATAGTTTCGTGGTGGAGCATGTACCGCCATGGTTGTGGTTGATGTTGTTGCTACTTGATTTACTCTTCTTCTTGGAGTGGCTACTAATGGAGGCAATAATGTCCCTGGATTAGCGGATGACTGTGTTCTTGTTGTTGGTCCACAGCTCTAACTCCTTGATGCTCTCTGGTTCATACGATCTTGATCAAAATTCAAGAAAGGTCCCACCAGGTGTGCCAAAAACTGTTGATGTATAAAATTGCGCGGGTTCTAGCACCAACATGGGAAGTTTCAAGAATGTGGGACTTGACACTTGAAACAACCTCCAGATTTTACAGAAGCTGGCTCTTCCTATTTCAATGAGGTTTTAGGTAAAGGGAAGAAAAACAAGATTACAGATACAATAAACATAACTTCTAATTCTATGGTGATGGACCTAATTTAAATGTGTTTCAATAACTAGCACAGTGATCAAATTCTCATGATTCGACTATATTAAAGAGCAAATGCTGCATGATTATCATAGACAGATTTTAAATGAATTTAGAATCAAAGGCCAAACTCAGAAGATTGATACAAAGACAGAAAATATCACCAATGGCATAGAACAGAGCTTCTTTCATTAACAATTCAGCAAATACGTAAGGCACAGAAACATGCACAAATATATCAACTTCCTTCTTAGAAATAGCTAAACTAAGGCAAAATTATATAATCCGATCACAATCAAACTCTGAATTTTTAATCAATAATATATTCTATGTTACAAAATCTTCCGCTATTTATAGCCAGAAAATTTGACTCAAGATCGCCTCCAACCGCCTAGAATCTTAACGGCCTAAACAGAACTGGAACTCAACTGGGACTCGAACTGGCACTGAAAATCTCCCTGAATCTGCAACTGTCTTCCCTATATTCTGATTGGTTGAGTGATAAATATATGGCACTGCTAACTATTGTTCTGTTGTGACACCTGGCATCACCCGCAAGCTTAAATCGGCTTCAAAAACTGTTACGCGGCATCCTCCCCACATCCTTAGCCTCCTATTAACACAAAAGAGACACATAATACTACCACATGTTGCCATCTGCCACACTTATTGCTCGATACGTGGCAGCACCCGAGAATCAAAACTGGGACACTTGGCGCTCTCCGCTCATCCTAAAAGCTTCTTTACCTTATGCCTTGAGCACCCACAGTAATGACACTGGTCACTTCTCGTATCACTTTAAAACTGTAGCTTTTACTTCGCGGGACTTGCCATATGTTTCTTCAACTCTCAAAACTTAAGATAATATAGTGACACGTGGCGCCATTCACATAAAGCAACAAAAGAATGTGGCGCCCTCCGCTTGTTTCCAAAGCTTATTAAAAGAGTCCCTCAAAGCCCCGCGGAGATGACACTTGTCATCTTCGGCATGCAACTGAAACTTATAAAAGAAACATACGTGGCAACCTCCACATCATCAATAGCTTTTTTAGTTTAACCTTCCGCTCGCAGCACGTGGCACCCTTCGCTGACTACAAAAAACTGTGCCGTAACATCCCGGGCCCACCACATGTCTCTCAATGCCTGGAAGCTTATCAAAAGGGATACACGCGGCTACTCCCGCTATTGCAACAAAAGGACACTTGGCATCTTCTGCTTGCAAGTTGTATCAAAAGAAACTCTTTCCCAAGGCCCGTGGTAGCGACACGTGGCACCTTCCGCTCTGGGGAAACAACTTAATAGAGAGGAAATACGCCAAGGATACGTGGCGCATTCTGATAGCATTTGAGAACTGGGGCAACAAACTGAAGATGAAACAATGAGCCGTGACCAAGAAAAAATCAAAATATAGAGTTTGACTCTACAGTAATCATAACCCTAAGCATAATTATATAAAGGTTATTTATATTTCAAATGAAACTATTTAGTCAACATGAAAAGTTGCATAACTCATTGTAAACAACAAAAGAGGTAGCATATAAAAACTAAATTGTACTCAAACTTTTCCATATCATTGAACTTTTGTGTTTCAAGAAAAAGTGAGTTCAAAATTTATATGCATTCAATTTGAAAGTTTTTATCTCAACTTCATTCTCTTGGATGTATTTCCAAATGAGAACTAGGCTTCTTTCTGATAATTACAATTGTACTATTATGTTTGATCTCTTCAATATTTTCATTAAAACAATAAAGTCCATAGTGATGCTACATGTTATTCTCTTCATTGTAAAAATAAGGTTATTATTTTTGACACATTATGATAGTATTTACTTTCTTTGACATTTTTAGAAAATCTCCACTCGCTTGTTTTTATTCGAATATATTGTAATCTCTTAATATAATAAGAATAATTATATTTGAACATTATCTTTTTGGTGGTGAATAATTAACCCGAAATACTGAAATTATACTTCTTTGTCTACTCATAAATAAATGTTTTAGAAAAAGACTATTGCTACATGTTGTCTATCCTCTAAGTATTATGAATAAGTGTAAGATACAAAATAAATTATAAAACTATCATATTTAAAATATACTTTTTAAGTATAGAAGTTTAAGTTGATAGGTTGAATACCCATCTCCCTAACCAATCCATTTCCTTCTTTTCTTCTTTTCTAGTAAATAATTTGTATTTTAACCAATACAACTAAATTGCTTTATTTATTAAAATTAAAGCTAACATCTACTTCACAGTACATTAAAACAAACATTTTGCTTTACCATATAGTTGAGAGGTAGAGTTTTATATTTAAGAGATTTTATTGTGTCATACCATATAATTGAGAAGTGGAGTTTTATATTTAAAAGATTTTATTGTATCATTTACAGTAAGTTTTCATCTTTTAATAACAAATCCAACAGTGTGAAATCAAAACAATATCTCAAAAATAGTATATTTTACTAAAATTTGAAATTGTTGCCATTTCAAACCCTATATGTTTTATTGCTATCCCCATGAGATCAAGATCCAAAAACAAATGAAAGCTACGCATCCCACTCCATGCTCCTTAATATCTCCATAACAAGCAGCTCAAGCTACCAAATGCTTACACCAGGATTCATTCAAAATGAACATGTACAAGTGATAACAAGCATAGACTATATGGTTTCTACCATATGATTTCATTTTAAATGGAATATGCCCTGGTGATTTAATACATACATCCATGTCTTGCAGACAGCTACATAATCTTCAGATGGGAAAAGAGCTACTCCATTTGCAAAGCCAAGGCCATTAAGCAGCACAATTGTCTTTTTAGTTTTTGGGTCATGTTTGAGAAGGCGGCCATAGGGTACTCCTAGAAAGTCCAAAGCCCAGCGGGTACAGGGAAACTTGGTGCTGGCGTCTGAGAAATATAAATTTCCGTCGCTACCTTCTACAACTATATCAACAAATCTGAAAACACCAAATCATCAAACTTAGCACTTATTGTGGCATATTCATATTTAACCATTGAACTTGATCAGTTTAAATGAAAAACAATAACATACCTGATTTTAGTATGTTGTAAAGCCTTTGGTGGATTTATTTTTATTTTCTTCATATTCAGGGTTTCAAGGTTATATGTTCTTGGAGACTCTTTTGTTTCATAGTCTTAATGTTTATGGTTAGGATGTTCTTTTCCAGGCTGTTGTGTATGATCTCAGTTAGACAGTGTTTGTCATGCTTATGTAATATATTACAGTTTGTATTTATTTTTGCCTTGTTGATTTTGTTTCCATCATTCCATTTTGTATATATCTACATTGACTCAATATAAAAAAAAAACTTTTTATTTGAAGAGTGACATATTCATATTTAACCATTGAACTCGATCAATTTAAATGAAAAACCATAACATACCTGATTTTAATATGTTCTACAGCTTTTGGTGGATTTATTTTCTTCAGACTCAGGGTTCAAAGGGTTATATGTTCTTGGAGACTCTTTTGTTTCAGAGTCTTAACTTTTATGGTTGGGATGTTCTTTTCCAGGCTGTTTTGTATGATCTCAGTTAGATGGTGTTTGTAGTACTTATGTAATGTATTACAGTTTGTATTTATTTTTGCTCTGTTGGCTCAGGTATAGAGCTGTTTTGTTTCCATCATTTGCAGCTCTCTGCTGCTTTTATTTTGTATATATCTACATTGATTCAATACCCAAAAAAAAAAAAAAACTTTTTTATTTTAACAGTTACATATTCATATTTAACCATTGAACTTGATCAGTAAAATGAAAAACCATGACAAACCTGATTTTAACTCCTCCTATTTCAGAAGTTATAATAGAGACTTCCTCATCACTAACCTTGAGCAGGTTCTATTCAAAAGAGTAATGAAGATGGACCTTTTGAATAGAACCTAGCTGTGTGAGTTCTGTTGCACTGGAAGATGGTGTTATATTTAAGCCTACCCGGGTAGGATCACAAACAATAATACGTCCACTCTTGAACACAGTGAGGCAGAGCGGAAATCCTCCCACCTTCTTCCATTCTTCGTTTAATCCACCCATCTTTAGTTGTAGTGTAAGACATTCCATTGCTGTCTACAGCTGAATCCTCTGGGCTGTCCAAGAAGCCTTCCCCTAATTTCTCAACAGTCTGAACACAAAGAACAAATTAATCTGACTATAAACCAGTCTGAACACAAAGAACAAATTAATCTGACTATAAACCATTTAACTTTAAATTGAAAAAATGAAAAAAATATGATATCAAGAATATCATCAAGCCTTTTAGCAAAACCACGAATGGATTCACACAAGTGAGAAATGAGCAGATGCATCTTGTAAAATCTAACTCTCAAACTTTGAATGAAATCACAAAAACTACACACTAAAATGGGTAGACAGATTCAATCCAATCAATCTTTCGGAATAAAACTATTAACTTGCAAGTCCAAAGGTTTTTGCTTTAGCCTGTGAAAACTGTATTTACCTGCAAAACATTGTTCTTAGCAACGGGGCCTTCACTTTTATAATCAGACTTTGAATTTTTTTAAAGGCCACTTGGAATTTGTATCCACATCAGGTTGATTCATAAAGGTCATTTCTATCTTAGGTAATATTTTTCTTGAATTTGAATTAAGTAACGTAATGGAATGAGTACACTCAAATACTGGGCGGCCTCATTCAAACCAAGGCAATCTATTTCTGACGCCTTGATTGGCGGTTTCATTCTCTGGTTATTTTTGGCACTTCATACTGGTGACTGTTACAAATTCCTGACGGCTGTGTCAAGGTTTCGGAGCATCTCATTTAATGTTGCTGGTTACAGACCATCATGATAATGCAGTTGACTCAAAATGAAGAAAAACAAAGAAAAAAGGAAAAATAAGAAGCTTACAGAAATGCCAAAATTAAATAACTGGGGTTTGCTAAACTAAGTGTTTGTCTGCATATTTTGGTTGCCTAAAAACCAGAGCATTACAGCGGCGCAAGGGTTTCTTACCAGCTTTACATTCATAGTTGAGGGTTTGAGGGTTTGGGAAAAGATTGGATCTTAGGAACATCATGGGCACGCCAATAGATGAGAGTTCATGGCAGCCATGCCCGGACAGGATTTTAGACGACCTCGGGAGCGCCTTCAGCATTGGAGCCATAGGGGGATCTGTTTACCATTTTATGAGAGGATTGCGCAATTCCCCTCGGGGGGAGCGTCTTATTGGCGGTGCCCAAGCCGTAGGAATGAACGCTCCCCGCATTGGCGGCAGATTTGCAACTTTGTGCGGCCTTTTTTCGGTTTTTGACTGCTCCATGGTTTATGTGAGACAGAAAGAGGATCCCTGGAATTCTATCATAGCAGGCGCTGCTACGTTAGGGTTTCTTCGGATACGCCAAGGCCCAAGGACCGCTGCTAAGGCCGCTTTAATTGCCGGCGTTTTGTTTGCCATGATAGAAGGCTCAGGAATTGTGTTCGATTGCTGTATGAGTGAGTAGCAGTACCACTTTCCTCGAACTGAAGAAGGAATGATGCAGGGGATCCCTAACATGCAAGGGATTCCTGCTAGGCAGCCCAATTTAACAGAACCCCAAGCGCAAGATTCTTCTTCTTGATTTGGAGGGTTTTTTTGGGGGTAAGAAGGAAACTCAACATAGCGGAGGCCGGGGTACGGCTGAGGTTTTGGACAGCTTTGATCAGCCCAGTGCTCCTGTGTCTGATTTTGAATTTTAAAGATTGTATGGAGAGATTTTGGATAGACTATCACAGTGATGATGTATATATTTGGTTTACATATAATTTTACTTATATTAAGGAGCACTTTTGAATGGCTTGTTCTTTATTCTCCTGATTGTGGATCATGGAGTATGATCTTACACATTGAGGGGAAAAAATCTAACATACAGTTCAATTCATTTACAATTATCATGGACTGTGGAAATCTAATGTCTATTATGGATAACCCTCATAAAAAAATTGGTTGAGAGGTAATTTTTTTCAATCCAATTATTCACTTTTTCCTAGAAGTTTTTAATAATAGATATGCTGATAACAAATTTTAATATAAAATGTACACAAGTATTCTTGCCAAAATACACATGCCTTGTTTAGAGAGTTTATGTTATGGGTATAGGTTTTTAGGTTTTTTTTTTTTTTTAAAAATTTATTGAATCAAAGCATAAAAATACAACAACAAAAAGTTAGTCAGCTACATATCTGAGACCCAAGAAGAAAACAAACCAAAAGTGCTCATCCCAAATTCTAAACCAGAAGGAAATTACAACCACATAAATAGGTTTTTAGGGTTTATAAAGTTATTTCAGCTCCTCTGTTCAGACATAGGTTTTTAGGATTTATGAAGTTTATCATCATGAGTGTTTCTAATTTGTACACATTGAATATAAAATGCACTCAAGTATTCTTGCCTTTTAGGGTTTATGAAGTTTATCATCATTAGTGTTTCTAATTTGTACACATTGAATATAAAATGCACCCAAGTATTCTTGCCAAAATATTTTAATTTGTTTCTAATTTTAATATAAAATGCACCTAAGTATTATAATTTGTTTCTAATTTTGATATAAAATGCATGCAGTATTCTTGCCAAAATACACATGTTTTGTTGTTTAGAGAGAGTTCATGTTATAAGTTTCTGGACTTTATGAAGTTTGTAGGTAAATTTGTACAGCTCAATAGAAGTATTCTTGCCAAAATATTCTAATTTGTTTTTAGTTTTTTTCTAGTTCTAATATATAATGCACACACGTATTCTAATTTGTTTCTAATTTTATTATAAAATGCATTCATTATTCTTGCCAAAATACACAAGGTGGAGGCGATGGCCTTCATAGCGTGAATCCAAGGTCTTCTGAGGATCATGTTATAATTGGTTTCTTTGTTGATGACATAGAAGTCTGTGGAAATAGTTTTATCCATTAGAGTGAGTGGTAGACTGATTGTCCCAACTGTTTGAATATCGTGATTGTCATATATCCTTCAGGTGGCAGCTTGTTGCTTGAGTCTTGTTTTGCTATATCCCATTCTTTGTAGGAATGACATCGGCAAGAGATAGACTACCAATCCTTCATCCACCATGACTTTCTTTATGGTGACCTCTTCAACCTAAATTTGTATGTATAGCGGTGAATCCCTTTTCTTACTTCCTTCGTTTTGAGGCAGTTTGGAGATATCAAACGTGAGAGGGGTTGGTTCCCCTTGTGTTGAACATCCCACTTCTAATACTTCCAAGAATGTTTTGCGGTGTGAGGGAGAGGCTCTCAACAAATTTATCACTTGTGAGAAGACATTTTCTTTTTGATCTGTTTGTTCTTCTTCATGGATTACGAACACTTTTTGGTTTAATTCTACATGATTGGAGTTGTTTTGATTAGCCATCTCATTTTCAGGTTCCTTATCCTTCCTTTGAGATTGAAGGAGTTTGAGGAAGTTTTGATGTTGATCCGGAGTAAGTTTGGAGATAGCTTTGTTGTATCCATAGTGCCTCAGGTTTTTGTTTCATGACCTCTTGTTCCATGGAACCAATAATAAGTGTTGGGGTCATAAGGGTTATGGTTTAACCCTTGATTTCCTTTTTGTCGTCACTTGTCATTACTGGGATTTTTTTTCACAACATTGACATCTTTGTTCAAGGAGACATTTGATGTAACCTTTTCAATTGCTTTAGGCATTTTGTGTCTTCCATTAGTATCGTAAATCTTCCAGCCACTATCGATGGTAGCTTGATCTATCCTCAAAGCACTTTCCAATGCTTCTTCATAGGATCTGTATGGTAAATTTTGAATGTCTTCTCTCGTGTCTTTATTCAGGGCATGTAAGAAAAGATCGCATAGTTCACGATGGTCCATGTTTGGGGCACTAGTTGAGGAATAGAGGACTTGCCTCCATCTGGTCACAAAATGGGCTATAGATTCATTCGATTCCTATTTCATGGTGAGGAATTCTCTGATCCCTGTTTTGACGAGTTTGTTCATGTCAAATGCCATGACATACTCTCTGATTAGTTGTCTAAATGAGTGAATTGAAGCCTATGGCAAATGATAGTACCAATCCAGAGCTATTCCTTCGAGAGTTTTTGAAAAGATCTTGGCAACAACCCTGTCCCAAGGGAGGAGTTCTCTTATTGCAGTGGTGTAGGCTTTAATATGGGATTTGGATCTCCTTCTCCTTTAAACTTCAAGAGATCTGGTAGTGGTCGAGGTAACTGCACGTTCCTTATGTTTTGATCAAGAGGTTCTTTCAAGTACTTGAGATATGTTCCAAGAAAGGCACTTTGAGATTGAGGGGTTGATAGCAACAACCCTATAGGAGGGTTTTGATAACCCATTGTCTTATTTGTTTGATTTCCTGAAATTGTTGGATTATTCTGAATAGGAGGGTTCCCATTCAGACACGTGTCGTTACTTGCATTTCATGAATAATAGTTGAGATAGGGGGGATTCTGGGATGCCCCTTGGTCTTGTTCATGAGATTTTTGCCTTCTTTCAGGAGCAGCTTGTTCTGCTTCCAAGATTCTAATCCTTTGCACTAGAATTGTGATTAAGTCTGCAGGAGTGGTAGCTCTAGGTGTTTCCTTGTTTCTAGGATTTTCTCTCCGAGTATTGTCCTGGTGGTATGCTTCTTCTCGTGCAGCATTTTCTTTGTTCTTCTCACAAGGCAACTCTTAATGCTTCTTGAGTGTCTTTTGCCTCTTGCAAGTGTTCTAATCATTTCACTTCCTCATCAAGATGAGTACTTGATGTGCTTGTGAAAGGTTGATTAGGTCCATGTATTTCTGACCTTACCCTCCTAGCTTTATGTGGGGTATGGTCAGATTGTGTTCCTAAGCTGGGTTGTTGAAAGACAGAGAATGTCTAGATTCTCTTTGGTCTCTTTGGTCTTGTTCGTAGTTTGAGTCTTCGTAGTCATAGTAGTTGGTGTTTGGTGTATCAGGATGCGGCGGCACATACTTATCAAAAGGAGTTCCTGGTTCTCTTGAGGGAATATTCCCTTAGTTTAGATCGAGTTCCGTCATACTCAGGGGTGCTATAGACACCAAAGAATAAATGGAACGGATGATGGCAAAGGTGACGGAAGCTGAAGTGGCAGAAGCGGCTATGAAGAGTAAATTAAAAATTCTTAGACGATTTTTGTTTCGAAGTGTTGATTATTTAAGTTTTGATGTGATCTGTACGTTTGGAACGCAAAAAGCATAAACAAAAGTTTTTTCTCTTCACGTCAGGTTCACCAAAATATGTATGCTCAAAATTGTGACCTCAGTTGCTTGGGACTGTCAGGTCATATTTCGACACGCACACGAACCCTTCCCTCCTTGTCACGGGATGAACTGCCATGTCACTCTCGCTCTCGTGGAAGTAGCCAGTCGAGAGGAAGCGAGACATGGTGGTGGTCTGGCTTGTTGGAGAGTTGGACTTCGCAAGGAGAGGTCAACACATCCTAGGGCCTTGTTGTTGTGTGCTAATATGGATGTTCCATTTGATGATTGTTGTTGTGGAGATAACTGAATGACCCGAAGGGTCACTAGTTACTCTCCTTCTCTTAGGGTTTCTACTATTCCACCTTTGTGTGGGCAAGTTGTTACTTTTGTTGATGGCTTCTTGCCTTTCAATTTGTTGGATGATTTCTCGTTGTATTTAAAGTTGTCTAAATGCCTCTAGTTGTTGTAAGACAAATGGATCTTCTTGTGGTCTCGAATGGATTTCCTCAATCTCGCCGAGGATTGCCTTGGTGCAGGAGCTCCCAATTCCAGTCATTTTGCTATGTCATGTTTTGTTGTCATGTCCTATTGTTCTCTCTAAGGCTTTGAAAGCCATTTTTTGGTCAATTTATCCACTATAGACCTTGATATGGTCAAATTGAATGTAATTCCACTTAAGAAACATGTGGTTTCTTGTGGAGGAAGTCATAACCAATGGCTAACTGCCTTGGAGAGAAGTTGTACAGTTGGTGGAGGAGGAAAAATATATTCCAAGCCTTCTATAGGCCGAACAATGTAATGACATGCCAAGAAGAATGAAAGTTTGAAGTTTTTGGAGTGAAAAACTATCTTTTTTCTACGTTTTCTGGGAAACAGTCATTCTGTACGGCTCTGTACGAATGGCCAGGGGTCTGCAACTTTAGAAATGTGTTAGTCATCTAAACTACCTTTCATTTGAGTGTAGTTAGAGCTCTTGACACCTCCTGTATAGAGAGAACCTATTCATTTTGTGAAAACTGGTTTGAAAACCCTCTAAACTAGGGTTTTGTGACAAAATGAGGAATTTCTCCTCTGTCCTCTGAAAGATATCACCCATTTTCAGTAGGATGGAGGAAGCTAGGTTAGATTTCATGTATTTGGTTGCTTGTCAGGTTGCACTCCTCTCTCCAAAGCATTTGGCATGAGTCTAACTAGTCTGCATGGTGACTAGTTGGAATGCAAATGGTGGAAAACAATGTATTGTCAAGGAACAGTCAAAAGACCGACCAAATGGAGGGTGTTGGGTGTTTGTGGATGAAAACAAACCTGTGTAAATGTTAGTTTAATCCTGAGCAAGTGGATTTGGTGCACTTCCTTTGTAACATCCCTAAACTAGGCCTATTTCCTCAAAAGAAGAACTCGCTGCCCTTGCACGCCTGGAACAGAGTACGGTCCTGCTACTTGGTGGAAGGTTGTATATTCATAATAGGTATTTGAATGCACAATAAGTTTAGATGGTCATTTGGAGGTTTGACAAGTTATTCTTGGATTAGTCAGTTCCAAGGGCTACAAGGAATAAGCCTCTTGAGACACTGTTATAGGACAGTCATACTGTAATTTGCTGCTCTCTGTCTTTGAAGGCATAGGATGAAGTTATTGGGTTAGAGACCATGTGTTAGTCATGTCTTTAATAAATATGTGTTGATTGTAATGTGAGATCCTGTTGGTAGAGGTGTTAGTAGTTTGGTTGCTGTCAAAGAAGGTGGGTGAGTGTTAGTTGGGTTGAGCAGAGACTCCCCAAAAGAGAGTTGAGTAGTCTGTGTGGGTGGACACCAGGGTGTGGTCCTAGATTAGATTAGTCTCTTGAACATCTTGGTATAGGCTTGTGTTACATTACCTTTGGAAATGCTAAGAAGGAAACCTAGAAGCCTAGGTTCATTGTGTGAACAAAACTAAACACTACCAATACCTCTGCATCATGTCCTCACCCACTCACCTCTTAATCATGGGCACATTCATGAGACAAGACAAGAGATAGGCGTATGTTGGCTAACCTTGACTAGACTTTGGGTTTGACTTAGGGTTTGGATTGACCTAAGGTTTCGTTGTGCGTTGACTTTTGTTGACCTTGTGATGATATCAAGGGTTTGACCAAATAGTTGACCGTGGTTGACCTTGTGATGATATCAAGGGTCTGCAATTTTCTTAACTGTCTAATATTTTTTTTCTTTTCTATATTTTTTTATGAATGCAACTATATGACATGCAAAACTTGTTTTTGTGCTTTTTTTGGTATTTTGGAAATAAAAGATGCTTTTTAATCTAAGAAAAGAAATATGAATGCAATTACAATGAATTTTACCTAATGCAATTATTATATGTTTTTGGGGTTTTGGAATGTTTGGAAATGATTTAATCTAGAAAAGGAAATTGAAAGTAAATGAATTAAACTATGAATGCAAATTACTTCTAGAATGCTAGATTTGACTATTCTATCAAGGAAAAAGCAATAAATTACCAATCCCAAGAGCAATTTCAATTTTCTAATTACTACCAATTGACAAAAAACATAGAGGAACCTAAAATAAAGAGGACTTGTGAGCCTCCACTACCCTTAGAGATCCTTGATGGCAACCTCGTATCCTCTTGAAGTAGCGGGAAGACCTCTTGGCGACAAGACAACACAAAGAAGTGAAATAAGCTTTAGAGGCTTTGCAAAATGAGCTCAATGAGAGCTATTGATGAGCACAATGGCTTTGATTGAAGCGGCGTAAGGGCACTTAAAGAGCTTTATGTGAAAGCTTGATGAACAATGAACAAATAAAATGCACCTTCATCCTGTGTGAGCATGAGAATGTTGATTGGAGAGAAAAAACTTAGCAAGAGTTGTGTGCACAATGAATTTGCCTCCCTTTGTGCTTGAGGGAGGGGGTATTTATAGGTTTGAAGAATGGATGAGAGGTGGAATTGATTGAGAAGCTAACTCAATTTGATTGAAGAGTTAATAGGCTTGATTGAGGAGTGAACTAGATTAATTAGGGAGTGATGAAGCAATGATAACTTATCACTAAAGAAGAAATGGAGTTAGAAGAATGCATGGTGTTGGTAATCATTTATGTTTTAGGGTTTTAGGCTCGAGCTACTGGTGGTGCCTGCATAAGTATTCAGGTTTCAAGCATTTAGATATGTAGGCACCTTCTCAAAAATTCAAAGATCCTAACACTTTTGGCCTCTGCAGTTGAAAAGAATGCCAAAATCAGTTTAGGTGCAAGTGTCTTTGTATATACAAGGTTCTTTGTATATACATGCAAGTCAAATATACATTGGCGAGCTTGCAAAATCTCTATCAGCCTCCAAAAATGATGAAAAATAAGTTATATGCATTCTGCAATGCATATTGGGTCGCATATACAAAGGGGGGGTCTTTCGTAGATTCCCAGAATATTCCTAGTTTGTATATTGGGTTGCTTGTATATTTCATTGTATGTTCGAATGTACAAGCAAGAGATACAAAGGAAGACATGCAGGGGCGGAATATACATTGAAGATTCTAGGGATATTCGCTGTTTGTATATAGGGGTGAATGTATGTTTAAACATACAAAGGTCATATACAAGAAAATATGCAAGGGTGGCGGACATGCTTCCGCTACAGTGTGATGTACAAATGGTCTTGTATATCGAATCTACATATATGCAAAGGTCTTTGTATCTCCAACATACAAAGCGGAATGTACAATGAAATGTTCATTGGCCAAGATGCAATTGGTGGGGCCCGCCGCAGTTTTATACAAACAAGTTTGTACATGTTCAACATACAGGGGAGAACGCATATCACATATTCTAGAAAGATTCCTTGCTTGTATGTTTGTGTTTGTATATTCAACATGCAAACAAAATATACATTCGCTGGACGTGAAGGAAGAATGCAATGTAGCTCATAAAGTGTTGAAGTCTGTAGCATGTATATCTAGTGCTTGTATGATTGACATACAATCTGATATACAATGGAAAAATGTACATTCCGCACCTGATAGAAATTTCAGGTTGCTTCATAAACATTTTGGGGTCCGTGGCGTGCATGTATATAGCATTTGTACATGTCGTTATGCAAAAGGTGAGGTACAAGCCAGATTTCAAGGCAAATGTAATGTGTTTCATAATTTTTGGGATTCGCCTTCTATGTGTGAGGCGATTGTATATGTAGTTATACAATGCGATATGCAAGCAAAAAAGACATATAAACCAGACGCGATGGAGGAATGAAATGCATTGAATAAATTTTGAGGTCCGTGAATTGTATAAAGCGCTTGTATATGCCGATATACAAGCCGATGTGCAATGAAAGGGATACGAGCCGGATTTGAACCGATTCTCAAATTGTTCTATAAAATTTGAGATCCGGCTTGTATATAAAGTGCTTGTATATGTTCATGCATATACAAAGGCGAAAAAGGCAAAATTGAAGAAGGGAAAAGCTAGCGATAGAAACATGAGGTGCCTACGTGGGACGATTTCATTGGCCGATGACTTTTTAGCATTTTTTGGCGCCATTGATCCTGGTGACAGGAGGGTGATCGACGGCCATGCTTTGAGACCGCAGCGAAGGTTTTTTCCTGAGTGTTTGAAGTCATTTTTTGAGCGGGAAAACAACAAAGGCACGTTGTTGTTGCATTTCGAAGGAGCTGCAGGTAGATGAAGCAATAATGGCAGTCTTGCAAAGGATGTCGATGGATTTGATAGGTTCAACCACCCGTGTGATGAAGGAAATACTTGGACGACGGTGTAGATCCCGATCTCACTTGCTCCTTCCTCTTTGTCCCTCTGCCGCTTTCATTTTTGAGCGCCATTTCTCATGCATTGTATCTGGTGGATTTTTGACTTTCCATGTAATTAATTTTGCTGAGTACATAGTCTTGGTATAAAAGGCCAAACTGTGTTATTCATTGGTGGTTGAAGACTTGGGCAATTTTGGGGGAAAAATAATTAAATACAGAGCATTTCCTATCTTTTTTATCTCTGTGGAGTTTATGTGTTGCATCTGAGTTGTATCTTGCACATATGTTCAGTTTCAGTGTTAATGTTATATGAAAAATGCTTCTTGCATGTGTTTTGATGTCTGTCTCCACTTGTTGTATGCATTTCTTCTTCTGAATTTGGTTGCTAAGGGTTTCTCAAATTCTAGAATACAGATTTATGTATTGCATGCCTAATCTCTAACTTCCATTCAAGGAGTGGATTAAATCGTTTTAGGTTAAGGTATGGAGAAGATTGTATGTCAATTAGGATGTCTGTAAGTATGGACAGTTAAATACCTTTTCTTGGGTGGTGCTTGTAAGGCAAGCATCAAATCTGACCCCTTGAAACTCGAATGATAGTTGCAAGCCATTCTTATGTATACGTCTAGTTGACTCCTTGCCCAGAGATAGGCACCGGTCTACCCTTGTGAAGTAGTTATGATTTAAAACCCCTGTCTTGCATTCAAACCATCAATTCAAATCATTCCATTTTCAACCTGTTAGTTGTAGGAGTAGGATTAGGAACCCCTTGCATGCTCTCATACCTAACCAGACACATATGTCCAAGAATATTGCCAACCTTGTGATTTGTCACACAAATCTTGGTCCATAAATGAGAGTATTCTGCCTGTTATCACAAATCTAAATCTTAATGTCATTGGGTGAGTCAAAGTGTCAAATCTTTAGCAATTAGGGATACCCCCCTTGGTGCGGCAGAACCAGAAGTGAAGGGGAGGCAGCTCACGCAACCTCTTGTACTCTGTTGGCTGAATCTGCCTGTGCATTGGAACTGGCAAACCCTCTGCCGATTCAGAGAAAATTACCAACAGAAATTGGTGACTCTGCTGGGGATCGAATGTGAAAGTGTTATCCTGCAATCTCTGGTGAAGTTTTGCCCATCTAAGTCGCAACAAAATTGGCGACTTTGCTGGGGACAAGAGTCAAATAATGTGAAATCATTGTTGCATATTTGGTTCTTTCATGTGAATGATGGTGCTCTGCTGGTGGTATGAAATCAAAAAAATGTTTGATGAGCTTTCAGCTGTTTGAAATTTTTATCCTCTTTGGAGAGGTGGCGACTCTACAAAAAAGTTTTAGTGCACATGAGAGGCCAATGTATGTTATTGAGATCTAAAAATATTCTGTTCAAAGCTTCAGCATCTGGATGAGAAAAGGTACCTAGCTCCTTCCCATTTATATTTGTTGTTTTATTGCATAAGTTAGATGCCAAGGGGAAGCCTTAGGTCTTAGACAGACATAGGATGTCTAAGAGTGAAGTTTATATGAATCCAAGTATGTATTCACCCATACTCAATCAAGAGGGGGATGATGTATTGAGTAAAAAAATTGAAGAGATAAAAAATAGGTTGATATCCTTAGAAGCCCGGCAAGCTCAGTTAAATAGTAGTAACCCTGTTGTGTCTGCCACTTAGAATGATAACCCTCTTGTTAGTTCTTTTGATCCTTTGTATGACCAATTAGATTTTTCATGGGTAGATTATCAAGTTGAAAATATGCCTGCTAAAATTTACAATCAGATGCCCAGATTTAATGGACATAATGTGTGTGATGGGGGTGCACATATCCAAAACTTTCAATGCTTCATGGAGAAACATTCATTTAGGGATGAGGATATGTGGATGAGGTTTTTTGTTAGATCCTTTGGTGCTAAAGCTAGAGATTGGTATTTGAGCTTTCCAAAGAGATCCTTTGCCTGTTGGGATGAACTTGTTGACTATTTTAGAAAAGAATTTGTAAGAAAACCTGCTGATCTTGTTGCAAGATTGATGGAAATTAGAAGACAAGATGAAGAGCCTAGTATTGATTTCAGTCATAGATTTGCAGTAGCCCTTTCACAAATCCCTAAAGCCTTCAGACCTAATATTTCAGCCTGTGTTGGCATATATTTTGAAGCTTTCGAGAAGGGCTCTAGTGCATTATTAAGGGAATTCAAGATAACAAGTATGTAGATGGCATACAAGTTTTTAGAAAATATAGAAAAAATGAGAAATGAGCATGTGCAAAATTCCCTGTCCATAGGCTTTGGTGTGAATAACAATTGTGTAGCTGCAAATGACCAAGTGATCATGGCATCAGTTGAAGATAAATGTGAAAAGGAAAGCATAGAAGTTGAGACTGCTGTATTTGAACATAATGCTGACAACAATGCTCAACTGGATTGTTCACCAATGAATGATGCCAATGAAAGGATCATTGATGGCTCCCATTGCAAGGTTAAGGTATCTAATTCTGAAAATAGTGATGTGGTTATGGACAACAATGAATACTTGTTTGAATGGGTTTGTGGAGATAATTGTGAGTAATGTACACAAGATAGAGAAGAAATCAGCAAACAGAGGAGCAGTTCCATGTTTGAATCATTGCCTTTTATTCAGACACATGGAAATGATGAAGAGCAATCAGAAATTGAAACAAGTGCTAGTGCTGAGCATGATTGTTCTTTATTTGATTATAGTTTTGTCTATGACACATAGGATGATACTCCTCCACAAAGAGAATTCACTGATAATGAAAAGGCATGTTTTGCTACCCATAAACTAGTGGCATACCATGATGAAGCCGAAACACTTGGATCAACCTTTTTTGACACATATAGTGATGAGGATCTATTTGAGTATGGTGAAGATCAGGGCACTGTTGTTGATACGGATTCTGTTTTTCATCCTGATGAAAGAGAGACCAACATACATCATGAAGGTTATTGTAGAGAGGTGCCAGAGCCTGATTCATTCCAGCTTGGTGCAGTTGATGGTTGTATGCATGATGTGCACAGTTGTGAATTTGAAAGCTTCTTCCTTGATATACCAGCTTATGATACAATGAGGCCTGATGCTCCTAGCTACATGGTGGACTTTGAATGTTTTCAATTTTTAGTCCAGCTAGGAGATCATTTTACAATGCATGTTGCTGATACAGATGATGACAAGTGCTATATGCCATATAAATATGCATTGTTTCATAAATATAACATTCACATGTTGCTTGATGCTGATGGTTTTTTGCATAAGGTTGACAAGGATAAGCTCAGTGAGATGTTTGAATATGCAAATGACAAGGGTTGTTTGTGTGTAAATCATGGCAGCATCTTCAGGCCTGACCCAGTGAGATCATAAGAAAATCAAGTGTTTGACAGAGGAAAATTTTGGTTTTTCCTTTTTGGTGGCCCTGCGTCACCAAGTAAATTTTAATGAATGTGTTTCGTGATGTAGGTTGGTGCGTGTTCGACTCTGTTGCCCAATGGATAAGGCCCAATCTATGAAACCAGAGATTCTAACGTTCTCGCCATGCCTATAAGAGGCATGCGTCCCTAGACAGAGCCTGTGTTGGTAATCATTTATGTTTTAGGGTTTTAGGCTCAAGCTACTGGTGGTGCCTGCATAAGTATTCAGGTTTCAAGCATTTAGATATGCAGGCACCTTCTAAAAAATTCAAAGATCCTAACACTTTCGGCCTCTGCAGTTGAAAAGAATGCCAAAATCAGTTTAGGTGCAAGTGTCTTTGTATATACAAGGCTCTTTGTATATACATGCAAGTCAAATATACATTGGTGAGTTTGCAAAATCTCTATCGGCCTCTAAAAATGATGAAAAATAAGTTATATGCATTCTACAATGCATATTGGGTTGCATATACAAAGGGGGGGTCTTTCGTAGATTCCTGGAATATTTCCGGTTTGTATATCGGGTTGCTTGTATATTTTATTGTATGTTTGAATGTACAAGCAAGAGATACAAAGGAAGACATGCAGGGGTGGAATATACATTGAAGATTCCAGGGATATTCGTTGTTTGTATATAGGGGTGAATGTATGTTTAAACATACAAAGGTCATATACAAGAAAATATGCAAGGGTGGTGGACATGCTTCCGCTACAGTGTGATGTACAAATGGTCTTGTATATCAAATCTACATACATGCAAAGGTCTTTGTATCTCCAACACATGGAAGAGAATGAGTTGTTAAGTTTAGATCAAGTGGAGCTAATTGTACATGTGTGGGTGCATGAAATAGTCAACTCCAAACTAGACATCAAAAATCATGCGAATTGGAAGAAAAATGAGCAAAAACGGAGCTATTTTGAGTTAGAAACTCAAGTTTTTCTGCGGCTAGAAATGCGACAGGGTCATCCATAGGTCACCCCTTTCACCAGTAGGGTCACCCATGGGTCACCCAGGGGGAGATCCTGATTTATGAGGGTCACCCGACGGGAGATTTGGAAAGAAAGGGGTCTGGGTGAAAATGCATGATGGGAGATGGTAGAGGAGATGAAAAGGAGGGGATCTACCTCTAGAAATAGGTCAATAATGTGCAAGAATCCAAATCTCCACTTGCAAAGTAGGATCTCTCGGCGGGAGATCTAGAAATAATAGGGGGAGATTTGGATTAGTTGAGTGAAACTGAAAACTGAAAGTGGGAGATGGCTCCGAGGGACCTCTAGAAGGCTTCTAGGGGGTGGAGAAGATGAAAAACATAGAGGAAAGGTGAAAACTCACCTACAAGATGAATACAAGGCTTAGGAAGAGGGTTGAAAGCTTAAAAAAATGCAAATCGACAAGTGTTGCAAAGTGTCGAAAAGTGTTGACGACAAAGAGAGAGGGAAAATGACAAAAGGAACAACACAAGATGAAAAAGAAAACACATCACCAAGAGTATTTCTGCTTAGAGGACATTATTTCATGCTTACATGTATGTGACAAGGATCATACATCATCATAGGGGTCCTCGTGGAGGTTGTGCGTGATTTTTGTGCTTACAGACCCCTTAAGCCATATCCTCTTATCTACCCTTAATCCATCATCTTGCATCCCCTAGGCTTTAGGTCCAAGGGTTAAGGGTTTAGGATTCATATCCTAGGGTTTAGGTCCTAGGGTTAAGGGTTTAGGTCCCAGGGTTAAGGGTTTAGGATATCTAGGGTTCATGAGATGCTTAGAATAACAAATCTATATGGGTTAAGGGTTTAGAGTTCATCTCCTAGGCTTTAGGTCCTATGGTTAAGGGTTTAGGATTTCTAGGGTTCATAAGATGCTTAGAATAACAAATCTATATGGGTTAAGGGTTTAGGGTTCATGAGATGCTTAGAATAACAAATCTATATGGGTTAAGGGTTAAGGGTTTAGGGTTTAGGTCCTATGGTTAAGGGTTTAGGATTTCTAGGGTTCATGAGATGCTTAGAATAACAAATCTATATGGATTAAGGGTTTAGGGTTCATAAGATGCTTAGAATAACAAATCTATATAGGTTAAGGGTTTAGGGTTCATCCCCTAGGCTTTAGGTCCTAGGGTTAATGGTTTAGGATTTTTAGGGTTCATGAGATGGTTAGAATAACAAATCTATATGGGTTGAGGGTTTAGGGTTCATCTCCTAGGCTTTAGGTCCTAGGGTTAAGGGTTTAGGATTTCTAGGGTTCATGAGATGGTTAGAATAAAAAATCTATATGGGTTAAGGGTTTAGGGTTCATCTCCTAGGCTTTAGGTCCTAGGGTTAAGGGTTTAGGATTCATATCCTAGGGTTCATGAGATGCAAAGAATAACAAATCTATATGGGTTAAGGGTTTAGGGTTCATCTCTTAACTCCCCTTAAGCCATCCTCTTAGAATAACAAATCTATATAGGATTTCTAGGATTTGTAGGGTTCACAAGATGCTTAGAATATTAAATCTATATGGGTTAAGGGTTTAGGATTCATATCCTAGGCTTTAGGTCCTATGGTTAAGGGTTTAGGATTTCTAGGGTTCATGAGATGCTTAGAATAACAAGTCTATTATGGGTTAAGGGTTCATATCCTAGGCTTTAGGTACTAGGGTTAAGGGTTAAGGGTTTACAGGGTTCACAAGATGGTTAGAATAGCAAATCTATTATGGGTCAAGGGTTGAGGGTTCATCTCTTAACTCCCCTTAAGCCATCCTCTTAGGACCCCTTAAGCCATATCCTCTTACATCCCCTTAATCCACCCTCTTGCATCTCTTTAAGTCATTCTCTTAACTCCCCTTAAGCCATTCTCTTAGGACCCCTTAATCCATATCCTCTTAGGTCCCCTTAATCCATCTTATGATAGACATCACTTGAATTTGTAAGGAATTTATAAGATCCAATTTTCTAACTTTTAGTATGTATTTTTCTTTTCTCGCATGAATTATCTAGTTAAATGACTCATAAAAAATATAGTTACTTTACTTAGATTAATTATTTTTGCAAGTTCTCATCAAGTCGATCTACCATGATTGTCACTGTAAAAAAATTTGATCATATAAATTATGTAAATATCAATTTGTGGTCTTGAACTAAAAGTGGATAAGCTTTAATTGTATTTATATGCACATATGTTTCATCATGTCATATAGTTGTATTAAACATAAATATACATTATATATGTTTGTTCGATGTATGAACTTCAAGGAACTTATAAACCACTTTTTATATCTTGTTCCAATTTTATCTTATACAAATTGTGTCTTATAGACCACATTTTATATAATTGTTCAATTGTATCTTATACATTTTATACATGTCAAGTATAGATTTTTGTTTAGTGATGAATATTTGCTAGAATTGGAAAATAGTTAAAATTACCTACCCTTACTTTATTATGAATATGATCTAAACTATAAGGAATGTATTAATTTGTCACCTAACCATGTGATTTTATTGAAATTTGAAAGTTAATCATTTTAAGACATCTAAACTTCATTCAACAATGGCATGTAAATATATATGCAATTTGATTCTAGATAAGAATTTATAGTGCATATCACTTGAAAATTAGATAATATATATATGTGTGTGTGTGTGTGTGTGTGTGTGTGTGTGTGTGTGTGTGTGTGTGTATGTGTGTGCATATAATCATCATAATGAACATAACATGTACGTGAACACATTCATAAACACAAACATGATCATAATGTATATAATGTATGTGAAATGGTCCATGAAATAACATGTTGAAAATGCATCTATGTCAAGCGGCACATATATAAATAAAACTATCTATAGTCCATAAAATAAAACTATCTAATTATTAGGACGATCGGTCAAATCAAGTCTCCTCTTTGTTCCACGTGGACTAGATGGACCTGTATCATGTTGTAGAAGAGTACAAGAAACTTGAAATTAGATAAAGTTAAAGAAATTTTGATTTAATTTAACATAACTGATATTCAAATAAAGCAAACAATCTAGGTTAGAAAATATTAACTCAATAAAAATGATTTTAATTAAATATAGTAAATATAGTAAAAATGACTTTAAGTATGCATAAATTACCATCTGATCATGTGAATATAATAGCACATTTTGTTCAATAAAGAAAACAATAGGTTAGAAAATATTAGTGATAAAAAATGATTTTAATTGAATATATATATTTAAAAGACCTAAAAATTGTATAGGAGATTTAGTAAAGTTTAGAACCTCGAATGACATGGCCTCATGGTCATGACCATGATCAGGAGCCTGCCTACCACCTATAAGGATACCGCTATCATCCTGCATAAAATAATCATAGTACATGTAGTGAGTTTTTAAAGCAAATGTACATTTCAAACTTAAATAACTTTTGAAAGCATGCACATGAGATGGTCCATGCATAAAAGCTGATGATGACTTAGGAGCACTCGTCACACCTTGTGGTTGGTCAGTCATGGGTATCACATGACCTCCCTGCATAGATACAATATATCATTTCACACATGTGTACAAATTCAAATTAAATTAGATATGGACATAAATTAAAATATATATTGGTTTACCTGACCATAAGGTGTGCCCATTTCTACAACTCTTGAAAACAAACATGATCATATCGAGAAACTGGCCTCCTCTGATCATGCATCTACACTGAACACTTCTTTAATTAATATTATATTATATATAATTTAATGTTATTATTTACATGAATTTTGCACATTTCAAACAAATTAAAATGTGCCTTTCAAAAGATGTACATACTTGTGTAGGATGATAGTCAGAATATAGTAAATCCATAAATGATTCTGTCGTAGATACATGTGGACCTGAAGTGGATGCCTGAGTATGCCCATAGCCTGAGCCTCCATGCTCTCTATCGACCACTCCAGCTGCCACGTGGGTAGTCTGATGAATGAGATCTCTTGAGAGAGAACTCAATGCTCCTAATTTTGACAATATTGTCTGCTACTGATATGCAACGAGAATACTAGGAGATAAAGGAGCAACAATTGGTGGAATCAAAGCACGTCGTTGAGGATCGACATGTGCTCCTAATCTATTTTGGGGCATGCCACACCCAACTCCCTGAAATGACCTCATATCAAAATAGTTGGGTTTTTTACCCAACTCAAACTCAACGCATAACTTTCTCAAAAAATAAAGGGGCACCTCACAATTGCCATGTGGTGGAGTATCAAAGACCATCCACCATCTCTCCCAAAAATGTGCAGCTATCTATGGGTGCCTACACCATTTAATTGAAATTCATTTTTTATTGGGTGGAATTGGTTCGTTTGTATTGGGGTTAATGAAATGTTGGCAAATGGCTTGTTTGCTAATATGAAGGTCATGGATTTCTTTATAAGACAACCCATCTGCATAAAATTGTCTTCTCTCTTCTCTCCATCGATGGAACTATCTAAGTCCATGTTGGTTTTTTCCAAGACTGGATGCTTATTCCTAGATTTCCCTACAAGGTAGCCATCAATGATCAACATGATCTCTGGGCCAGGGGCCAACAGTGTAGGAGATAGACTCTATATTTTATCTCCTCTTCTTCTTCAGGCTCTGCAAAACCTAGGGGGGTATTCCCTACTCAACATCCATGAGGATATACATACAAGGCTGGGATGCTGACAGAAAGCAGATAAGTCCTCCTGTAAGTAGACCAAAACTGTAAGATAAGAGCAAAGGGGCTAGCTTTGGGCCTATTTGCAGTTGTAGACAGAGGACTTGGATCCTAAAATTAATTCTACTGTCCTAATGGTTGTTTTAGAGTTTGATTTTGATTTTAAGTTTGGATGCAAAGCTGGACATGGTTGTAACACAAACACAAAGCAAGATTGGTGCCTATCCAGGGCCTGGAGTCAGTAGACATACACCTGTGAATGATATGCATGAACAACTAAAACTGGATTTCAGGGGGATACATATGATACCTGCCTTACAGATATCTCCCAATACAGAGTGTTAAGCTATCTATACTTATGGCATCCCTATTACAGTATACCCTTCCCAATGTTCAATCTGAAAACAGTTTAGTCTACCCCTTGAGCAGAAGTTAAAAGATCAGACATTCAACATAGGAATTCTATGTTCTAGAATCTTAGACATTCCTTGAATACCTAAACTCAGAAGAAAGATACATGCAAAATTGGAGATAGAATTAGCATAACACATGCAAACATAGCATTATTCATATAAAATTGACCATGAAATCAGTGGATTCATGCAAAAACATACAACAGGAGATACATAAACTCACAAGTTTTGCTGCATAGAGCAACCAAATCAGCTGTATTGTATTATAGAGCCAAATGTTCAACTTTCAACAACCAAAACAATGGTAACACAGTCTGCCTATATCGGCCAAAAAGTGTACCCACAGCAATTAATTACATAATTTTTACAAAAAACTGCCAGATACAGCCCATGAGAGATGGCGCCCATAAGTTATCAATGCAGTAGGCAGGAGAGTTGACAGGGGTGCCCTCAAGCCCTGTGCCACCATCTGGAAGTCTTCATGCTAAAAATTGGGTAGTTTAATCACTTGTACTGTCGCCCACACCCCTACTACAATCGCCATTGATGGCTCAACCACCCGCGGCCTACTTGGAAACCGTCGCACTGTTCAAAATGGAGCTTCCTGCCAAGAAGCGCTTCCTCGCAGGTTCAAAATAATGTAGGGAGATTAATCCCACATGCATAGTGAAAAGACCACTTCAACATTTTATAAACATGGCCACAAACATACTAAGTGTTGAGCGCTTTTGCCGCGCTCGACACACAAGCCCTCGCCCAAAGCTAAGCCATCGGCTTGCCCCAAAAAACTCTCGCTGATCTATCAAGTCTCTCCGATGGCAAACAAAACACAACCTCCGTTGCCGTGACTCCCTCCATCGGAGCATCCAAAAATCCTCTGGCCGACCTCATGTGTTACACCGATGAAGCCCATCGCAATCCCCTGTCGGTCAGACCAATCCCATCGGCCAACCAGAAACTCCTCTGACCGACCTCAATAGTCTCGCTGATGCCATCGCAAACTCCATATTTCCCATCATCGGCCAGAGATAGACCATCGGGCCAACTTCCATCGACTAGGCCGATAAAACAAGTCTCACCAATGGCCAAGCAAAAAACACCCGTCGCCAAGACAAAAACCATCAGCCAACCCAAAAGCAACGCTCGCCGACAACAAAAGTCACGCCGATGGCAACTTGGCTTCCCATCTTCGTCAGTGTGACTTAGACCATCGGAGCAAGACCACAAACCTATGCCGATAGCTGCCATCACGCCGATGAAACCAAAAACATAAAGCTTTGAACCATTGAACCGGTTCAAACAGATGGTTCAATGGCGAGGTTCAACACTGAGGTTCGCCGGTGAGGTTCAAACCGAAAGTTCAAAGACACAATCGGAGCACTCAAAAAAAAAAACTTTTGTTGATGGACAAAACATGATGACCCCTTCCTCAGGAAAGATGAAGGGGTGCCAAAACTCAGAACCTTTTGGATTTTTTGGGAAGGTGCCTGCATGAAAAATTGCTCAGAAACTGACAGTCAATTCAGGCACCAATAGTGGCTCTGATTGGGGACGTGCAGGTGCAAGACTACAGCGAGAACCCCAGATCTCTGGGATGCAGACCAGTCCCCTATCCATTCGGCACAAAGTCAAACTTGCACCAATCTGCATCACCAAACACATTATTTTAAAATAAACATGGTGGCCCAGGGCCACCAAAAAGGAAAAACCAGACTTTTCCTTTGTCAAACACCTGATTTTCTTTTGATTTCTTCAAATGAAGCCTAAAAGCATTTAACTGTCTGCAGCAAGGCCCTTGGCAATTATTTGTGCTGCTGCTCATTTCTTTTTCTTCAACAAATCTACAGCTAGCTTCATCAGCATATATAATTATCAGTTGTAGAATGTCATCATCATATGAGTCACTGATGTTGCTTGGAAAAATAACAGACACACATGAAACAAATGAATCCACATCAGAATTTTACCCTTCCTCAAAAAATAAGAGCTCCTCTGTATCAAACATGCAATATTCAGGGACAAGCAACATCTCATAATCAAATTTATCTTGATGAACATACAGATATCCATCATCATCATGCACGGCAGTTTTGTCATTAATGTCCACCTGAAATGTCTCAAGAGAAGGCAGAAATAACTTAGAATGTAGCCCTACACTGAAAGCTTCATAGTCACCCCTGCAATCAACACTATCCCCAACTGTATGAGCACACACATCTGCAATTTTCCCATCCACCTCTGAATAGTGACCTTGTTTTTTATCTTCACCAGTGCCTTGATAATCAAAAGCAAAGTTTTCAACCTCTGCACTATGAAGGTGGCCAAAATCTTCAAGGAAACATTCATAATCAACATCCAAATATATTTCATTATCTGAAAGGCTCACATATGCATCTGAATGCTGGCAATCACTAGCATATTCACTGCCATCCCTTGAATCAATGTTTTCTATATTCAGAGTGAAGCTCTGCATATCCACTTCATATAAATAATCAGGCATAACTGGGATATGCACACTGCTGCAAGACACAACTTCATGTATGTCTCTCATTTTATCAATTGGAGGGCACCTTGTGTCTGCAGGCTTGTCTTCTAAAGGCTGATAACAATCTTTGTTTTCATTATTACAAGATGTGCTTACATTTTCTACAATATTTTCTTCATGCATCACATCATGGCTGCACACATTATTCTGAAATATATTTCCCTCTATACAATCATTTCTCAATGCACATACTGGGAGAGCTGAAATATATTCACTTTGATAACTGCTTTGACAACTTGCAGCCATGAAACCTACTGGCATTCCATATTTCTCATTGTTTTCTATGTCCATAGCAAATTGGAAAGCCTGGTGAAGTGTGACTGGTTCTTTATCTCTCAACAGATAACTCATTTCTTCATCAAATGCAGCCAAATAAATTGTCAAGCACAATGCATTATTAGGTCTCATATATTCAGGGATCTGCCTGAGCAATTTAATAAACCTAAGATTAAAGGCTGGAACCAGCTCCTCATCTTCCCTTTGGATATTCATAAAATGTATGATTAATGAGGCCACATCAAACCTTTCACCAAACTGCCCTAGGAATGCAACTTCTAAATCTATCCATGAAGAAACTGAACAAACAGGCAGGTCTGAAAACCATATCCTAGCATCATCTTCCAATGACTAAACAAAGAGTCTCATTACTACATCTTCATCCTCTACCTCATAATCTTCTATTAAATTACAAAATCTTTGCAGATGTTTGTTTGCCGATTTAGAATCTGATCCACTATATTTTTGCAAACATATTCTAATTTTATTGAGAATAATATTTTGGTAACCATATATCCCTGTGAAATTTAGGGCTTTATATCTTTCAATAAAGAATGGTCTTCTCTGAGAGCATGACCAGGCTTGTTGTTCTAAACTCAACATTTTGAATCAAAGATGAATACCTGGATATATGTTGCAACATTGATAGGTTCTTTCAACAGAGTCGCCACCTCTCAGAGAGAGGACAGAATGTCAGCAAGGCACTTTTATTTTCTGGATTCATCACCCCAGCAGAGCACCACATGGTTCCTTTTTGTTGCAACAACTTCACTGGAAACTAGATTTTCCAGCCCTCAGGTTACTTGATTCTCTCTCTCCCCAGCAGAGTCACCAATTTCTATTGGTTTTTTCCCAGACTGGATGCTTATTCCCAGATTTCCCTACAAGGTAGCCATCAATGATCAACAGGATCTCTGGGCCAGGGGTCAACAGTGTAGGAGATAGACTCTATATTTTATCTTCTCTTCTTCTTCAGGCTCTGCAAAACCTAAGGGGTATTCCCTACTCAACATCCATGAGGATATACATACAAGGCTGGGATGCTGACGGAAAGTAGATAAGTCCTCCTGTAAGTAGACCAAAACTGTAAGATAATAGCAAAGGGGCTAGCTTTGGGCCTATTTGTAGTTGTAGACAGAGGACTTGGATTCTAAAACTAATTCTACTGTCCTAATGGTTGTTTTAGAGTTTGATTTTGATTTTAAGTTTGGATGCAAAGCTGGACATGGTTGTAACACAAACACAAAGCAAGATTGGTGCCTATCCAGGGCCTGGAGTCAGTAGACATACACCTGTGAATGATATGCATGAACAAATAAAACTGGATTTCAAGGGGATACATATGATACCTGCCTTACAGATATCTCCCAATACAGAGTGTTAAGCTATCTATACTTATGGCATCCCTATTACAGTATACCCTTCCCAATGTTCAATCTGAAAATAGTTTAATCTACCCCTTGAGCAGAAGTTAAAAGATTCGACATTCAACACAGGAATTCTATGTTCTAGAATCTTAGACATTCCTTGAATACCTAGACTCAGAAGAAAGATACATGCAAAATTGGAGACAGAATTAGCATAACACATGCAAAGATAGCATTATTCATATAAAATTGACCATGAAATCAATGGATTCATGCAAAAACATACAACAGGAGATACATAAACTCACAAGTTTTGCTGCACGGAGCAACCAAATCAACTGTATTGTATTACAGAGCCAAATGTTCAACTTTCAACAACCAAAACAATGGTAACACAGTCTGCCTATATCGGCCAGAAAGTGTACCCACAGCAATTAATTACATGATTTTTACAAAAAACTGCCAGATACAGCCCATGAGAGATGGCGCCCATAAGTTATCAATGCAGTAGGCAGGAGAGTTGACAGGGGTGGCCTCGAGCCCTGTGCCACCATCTGGAAGTCTTCATGCTAAAAATCGGGTAGTTTAATCACTTGTACTGTCGCCCACACCCCTGCTACAATCGCCATTGATGGCTCAACCACCCACGGCCTACTTGGAAACCGTCGCACTGTTCAAAATGGAGCTTCCCGCCAAGAAGCGCTTCCTCACAGGTTCAAAATAATGTAGGGAGATTAATCCCACATGCATAGTGAGAAGACCACTTCAACGTTTTATAAACATGGCCACAAACATACTAAGTGTTGAGCGCTTTTGCCGCGCTCGACACACAAGCCCTCACCCAAAGCTAAGCCATCGACTTGCCCCAAAAAACTCTCGCCGATCTATCAAGTCTCTCCGATGGCAAACAAAACACAACCTCCGTCGCCGTGACTCCCTCCATCGGAGCATCCAAAAATCCTCTGGCCGACCTCATGTGTTACACCGATGAAGCCCATCGCAATCCCCTGTCGGCTAGACCAATCTCATCGGCCAACCAGAAAATCCTCTGATCGACCTCAATAGTCTCGCCGACGCCATCGCAAACTCCATATTTCCCATCATCGGCTAGAGATAGACCATCGGGCCAACTTCCATCGACTAGGCCAATAAAACAAGTCTCACCAATGGCCAAGCAAAAAACACCCGTCGCCAAGACAAAAACCATCAGCTAACCCAAAAGCAATGCTCGCCAACAACAAAAGTCACGCCGATGGCAACTTGGCTTCCCATCTCCGTCGGTGTGACTTAGACCGTCGGAGCAAGACCACAAACCTATGCCGATAGCTGCCATCACGCCGATGAAACCAAAAACATAAAGCTTTGAACCATTGAACCGGTTCAAACAGATGGTTCAATGGCGAGGTTCAACACTGAGGTTTGCCGGTGAGGTTCAAACCAAAAGTTCAAAGACACAATCGGAGCACTCAAAAAAACAAAACTTTCGCTGATGGACAAAACATGATGACCCCTTCCTCAGGAAAGATGAAGGGGTGCCAAAACTCAAAACCTTTTGGATTTTTTGGGAAGGTGCCTGCATGAAAAATTGCTCAGAAACTGACAGTCAATTTAGGCACCAACAGTCCGCATCGATGGATCGAACAGAGTCGACAACAATTTGCATCAAAGATGCAAATCATGCTACATGGGGGGGAAGGTTAGGCTCATTTTTTATCAAATTTATATTTTCTTGAATGACATTTAGGTTTGCATTTATGTTATGTCGTAACTTATTTTTATCAATTGGAGGATGTGGGGATTAGGAGATGGAGAGGGTGGAGGCATGGGGTTTTGTGGTGGTGGGATATTATGTGGAGATGATGGATGTAAGGGGTTTTTGGGCTGGTCAGTTTGTATGAAATCCTCTATAGAAAATTCATTGACTACAGGTAAATTTTGCTCCATGTGATGAAAGGGCAACTGCATGTTAAACAATAAAAAAAAAATATCAACAAACTAATTAAATAATGTACACAATTTGAACTAAAAATCACATTGAATGCGCACAAATTCAAAATACATGTCATTTGAAGACACATTCAATTTAAAACATCAAAAAATGCACAACATGAAAATTTAGACATGTTTATGTCATACAAAATACAAGCAATTCGAGCCTCCCCTACAACATGTACATTAAATTATATGTAATTAAAGTCATGAAACCTTAATACATTCAACACTCAATGAAATAATTTAAAAACATATGTTCATCCTAACTTCCCTTCCTAAGCTAATACTAAATTAATCTCCCCCTTCATCCCATAATTTTTCTAATCACTTTCAAAAGGTCATGGACGAAAATTAAAACACACATTTTTTCTATCGAGCATTTATATTAATCCAAAGAGTTAGAACTGGAACCTAGATATTGAATGTCAAGTAGACATTTTATCAAGTTTATAAAAATCCTTATAAATAAATTTAAAGGTGTCCAAATGAGTACAACATCCCCGTAAGGACTCCACTTAACATTTCATACCCAAGTGCAAGTTGTAGGAATGTACATACATGATTCTCTAAAAAATATTATATATTTATGTTAGCTTAGAATATTCCTTGAGTTATGATATTGAATCATCATAATTTGTTGAATCCTAATCTAAAAATAATTGAGAGATGACTAAATAAAATAATTTTGGCCTAGCACTAGCTAGACTAGTACCTTCTCTATTAAGTAACAAAGTTATGATCTACAACCTGAAAAGGAGGATACATCTATAGAGAATAAATGGAGCTAGATGTTTAAGTACATAGATCTATCATTTTTATTGTGTATTTCAACACTAAGGGTTGTGTACACTCTCTCCAAACAAACTTGCAAATCACTCATATCGCCTTGTTGTGTAGTACTTTTTCATTCTACCCACTTTGTTTTTTGTGGACCCTGTGTGTCTTTTAGTACCTGCTTCCCTCAAACAAGTGCTTAAGAGTGTGAAATAGCCTTACATACATGGCTTTTCATCACAACAACAATGCTAGGTTCCCTCTTAGACCTTATATGAAAAGAAAGACCCCTGAAACTGAAATAACATTTGCACCAAACATTAAAACACGTGAATATATTGAAGGTCCCCTTTACATCACTGTTAAAATAATGGGGACTCCAGTAAGAGGAGCCCTTAGTGATCCAAATTGCATGATTAACATTGTTATGGAAGAGTTCCTTTACTCACACAAACTTATAAAAGAAACTTATGAACCAATAGATATGATGATAAAAACACATAATGAAACTTTCATCCTGACCATAGGGAAGATCTCTTTGGTGATTCAATAACTTGATAAAGACTTGGAACAAACATTTGATATTATATCTATATCTGACCTCTTCCATGTAAAACTACCTATCCATGGCTAAAGGCTATGAAAGTTGTCCCTTCAACTCTTCATCAATGTCTAAAATTCCCTCAACGGGGGGTCCATTCAAACTATTCATCATAGTCTATGGCAACCTATGGTTACTCGAAAGAACTTTACTCTTGATTACTTTTGGCCATGACATACTGAAGAACCTGAACCACAAAGAGACTGAATTTTCTTGGGATATAGATGATACAAAGCAAAATTACTATCTAGAGTGGTCGAACCCCCTATTCAACAAACGACAAGTGAAGAACAATCCACATTAGAACTTCCTAGATCGAAAGGTAGGGGACTCTATGTTGAGGTTCCTCCTCTACCATCCTTACAAGGATTGGGAGGCACTTGTAGAGAACAAAGAACTTCATCAAAGCCAATCAAATTTCTACTGGCTTCCTCTGAAATATCGAAGACTATGGAAAATCATGACAATCTTCTTGAAAACACCACTAACAAAACAAAAAGGAATAGGCAAGCAAGAGAAAGGAGGAAGAGAAGACAAGCTTTCGCTTGACAAAATATACTGCAACAAGAAAACATTCCACCACCTACCATTGAACCAAACAAAGAAGAGCTTATAAAACAATAAGAATCTAAGGATAAAGACAAAAGTTGGGCAATCATACCTTATGTACCTCTCTCCTCTGACATTCAAGATTGGGAAGAGGATGATTTTCTCTATGACAACTGCTAGTTCAGTTGTGTAAAAAGTAAGTATTTCTAACCCTGGTGGCCACCTTTGTCGTAGCATAGTTTGCTTGTTTACGTGGCCTCCCCTCTAGTGTTGTGTTCCCCTATGATGTGTTATGTGTTGTTTAGGTCTCTTGGAATGACCCTTGATACTCTTGTAAGGTCAATGATACTAAGAGACTGCCTCTGTTGTGAATATTCTTCTATTTGTCTCATCATTCTTCTATCTCGCCTCTCCTCTATTTATTGTTGTGTGTCGTGCCTTAGGGGCATAGCGTTGTGGTTGATGTCTGGGGGCATCCTCCTACGTGGTGTTCCTAAGGCACTCGTTCTCCTCTCTTTTTTTATTGTTTACCTTCTTCTAGTGATTTTACCTAGTCGACAGATGATGAAAAACAAACAAATAACTAATACGGACCACATGTCCCTTCAGCAAGCAAGCAAAAATGGACCTAGTCCATACATGAAAATGGGGTTGATCTATATATCTAACGCTTGACTAGTAGAATCACTCCATGTGATGCATCATGTTGTCTTATCTTCTCTAACAAACCATTGCAATACATCTGCTCTGTGCACTTTGTTTTGTCTTGTATCTCACCTTGTTGTTACACTCAGTTTTGAGGTACCTATAGTATAGCCCAATGGTTATACTCGATTCTGAACCCGTAGTATAACCTTGGTCCTTTATGTCATTGTTTTCATGCATAGCTTTCATCTTATCAAGTTTATCTTAGTATATCTTAACAATGTGTTTGTGGGAACATTCAGTAATTGTGAGCACATATCACCTTGGGGGCATGGGCTTTGTGAAAGCTCTTGTTTCCTTGTGTATTTTATCTCTACCTTAACGTGATTGATATCAGTACATGACATCAACCACCTTAAGGTGGGGGCATATATTTAAATAACACTTCATACAACTAGAAATACTTAATAATTAATCCATGTTAGTACTGCAAATACCAACATAAAATAATGGAGATACATCACAATGGATTTGCAACACATTAGAAATTTTAAAATATTCATCAAAATCTTGTTACATTCACACCAACAAATGTGGATATAGAGAATCTACAAATAATTTTGATCATCCATTGAATCATTACAATTTTTCAAGGAGAAATTTATTTAAATGTATTGTGGTTATTAAATATTATTCCTATGATTAAAAAGTAAATAATTTCCCTTTAGAGACTAAAATTATATCATTTGACGCCTTAGAACCAAAGTAAGATACTTATAGGTAAGCATTTGTCTCAATAACCAGTCCTTGTTACATTTATGTATTCTATTCTAGAAATCCATTAGGGTCATATAATTCTTCTTTCTTCCAATCAAGGAATTTAATGCACTAGCATAACCTCCTAGTGTGAAATTATGCTTAGATATATAGTGCCAGGAAACTTGGGGTAGCTATAACATCCTTCCCACATTTAGAGAATATATTTATACCTATTTATATAATTGATGTACATCTACAACTTCATTTCTAGAATTTGCATTCTTATACCCATTTTCAAATTCCTTAGGCATTACATGTACGTATATGCCTTTGTTGAGCTTAATATCATTTTGATAGGATATAGATGATTCTACACACCCATTAGTGTCAATCTAATCATTAATTTCATATTTGAAAAGGTGGGGGAGGTAGGAGGAGTATTGCATTTAAATAGTGAGGATCAATAAAAACTCATGCCTAAATAATGCTCAAATGGTAAAAATACATCTTAGCTCGGCTTAATGGTTGGGATCTCAAGAATTCTTATATGAGGATGTTGGAGGTGCAAGAGATGTAGAGGGGACTATGGAATCAAACTTCAACATCTACAAATACAAGGGATATGAAGTTATTAAAAATCTTAAAGGTCTATGGGAGGAATACATGAGCTAAGTAGTAAGGAACATGAATACCTACTATTGATGGGAAAATAAGTGAGATTGGGGCTTAGAGAGATTTGATACCAGTTATGTTAGGGAAGGAGAAGAGTAATTATGGATTGGGATTACTACTTTTAGTATATAAGGTTCGGTGAATGTTCAAAGGTTTGGTCCAAGTAAAATAAAGTTGATAAGAAGTTGGAAAAATGGAAGTGAGGGGAAAAGAAAGAAGGGATATACCATTATGCAAATGCCTAAAATCATAGTAGTTAAGAAGGGGAAAGATAGAGGTCCAAGAAATATAAAATAGTTAGGTAAATAAAATCATGTACCCCAATGACATTCTACTATACATAGTTCGATAACTTGTTCAAGAATTATGTGATATGCATTTAAGAATTGTGATAATTATTAATTATATACCTACTTAATTATGGGTCCTAAGAGGGATTTTGTGGTTTAGGGTTTTAGGTTTAGGTTTTAGAGTTTAGGTCCTAGGGTTAAGGGTTAATGGTTTTAGGTTTAGGTTTTAGGGTTTAGGTCTTAGGGTTAAGGGTTTTAGGGTTTAGGTCATAGGGTTAAGGGTTGAGGGTTTTAGTTTTTAGGTCTAAGTTTTTTGGAACCTAGGGTTTAGGGTTTTTATTTCTAAGTCTAGGTTTTGTGTGGTTTAGGGTTAAATTAGTTAAATTAGGTATAAATTTTGTGGTTCTCAATTTAGAATTTAAGGTTTCTTGTTTGCGTTGATGATTTTATTTCCAAATACAATTTAAAAACCATAAATTAAACAAGCTAATTACAAACAAAATAAACAAACACTAAACTACAATTACAAACAAAAAATACAAGATATAAAGCCAAAAAAATGCAGAATTTAACCAACCTGGAGGTCGCTTGTGTCGACGAGAGGAGGTGGCAACTAAAAATGGGCAACTAAATACAATCAAAATTTTAAAAAGATTGTATCCTATGAAAGGAGAGATTTTGGATAGACTATCAAAATTTTTATATATATATAGTTTATATATAATTTTATTTATACTAAGGTATGCCATAATATTTTAAGGGCACCTTTGAATGGATAATCATCATAAAAAATTGCTTGATAAGCAGGATTGATTGTCAAATTTAGGCCCTGTTTGGGGACACTTTTGCATCCATGTATTTAATCCTAGTGGGTGTACACTTTTGCTTTATTTTGCTCTAGGTTTGCCTTTGTTTGTTTTGTAATTTGAGTTGGCAGTATTTAGAAATATGTTTAGAGGGTTGTTAATATGTTGTCAAGGGACATACTCTCCTACATCAACCCTAAAAAGAAACTTGTTTAAAGGGTCGATGATAGTAAGATTTACCTATGCAAATACTCTAGGGTGGTGTGATGCAGAATAAGGTTATTTTTAGGTGCTCCAAATTGAAATGTTCCTAGCATGCTCCCTTTATAAATGTGAATCATATTCAATCCTATTTGACAATGAAAATGAGTAAACTTGAATGCCTTTAAGTACAAGTACATAGCAATAAGTCATGCAAACATGTGTACATAGTTGGCTCAAGGCATGAAAAAATTGGCGATAGTTGATCAAATTTTGAATTAAAATTTCAAAAGATAGGGGTCATCTTTGTATCGCTGCTCCCTAAGTTGCACTTAAGGGGGGTGTTAGTGTAAATAAGGTCCTTATGTATCTAGTTAGGATATCACCTTTACTAGATTTTTTTTTGCAAAACCTTTACTAGAATCGATCTATTCACACTTAGCTTAAGTTTACTTATCTCTTTTAGACTTTGTCTCTATAGACACCTAAAATTGACCATGTCAAAACATCACCTTGTCAATACATCATCTGAGATAACTTATGAGACATTTTGTCCTAGATAAATTCAATCACCCTATTAGTTAAATAATTCATATTTATTTAACCAATTCCCATCCTAATCCCATTTAATCTCATAAATTATATTTATTTAATTAATTTCCACTTTCCCTTATCCAAATTAATTGAATAAATTAAAGATTTATTTAACTAATGCATTCCACATCATCTCTCATCTAAATTAATTAAATTAAATATTTATTTAATTAATGCATTTCACATCATTCCTTTCCAAAATTAAATAATTTTATTATTTAATTCCACCTTTGTCTAGATATCTCCACTTTTGTCTCCTTGTAAAGTGGAAGACCATTTGACTTTAATTCCTCTTATTCAACCTTCATGAGACACTTGTCAAATGACTACAACTTCTTGTATCACTTAATCCTAGCCATCCATTTCTAAGTTAATCCTAGCCATCCATTCCCATCACTCATATTCTATAAATCAAGCATCACCCAAGCCATTTGGCATCCACATTTTCAAGTATCATCATGTTGTCCAAAACATTCTAGGTCTTCTCATTCATCTATCATCCTCATATCATTGTTATGTTGCAAAAGTAAGCACCCAACATTCCTCCAATCAACAATCCTTCAAAATCTTGCATGCTTATGCAGGATTGAGAAGAGCAATGGAGATAAATCAAGTTTAGCATGGAGATCGGTTTGCATTTGCATTTGTTATTTTGATTTTCATATTATCTTGTGCTTCATTGTGCTTGTTAGGGTTTGATGCTTTCATGTTTATGATTCAACTCTAATTTTTCCCCTAGCTTCAGTCTCACCTCATGTGGTGGAGACATGTGTCCTTATCCTTATGAGACATTTATTGCATGCCTACTTGCCACTTGCATGAGCACTTGTCATTTAGCTCACAAGTGTCACATCATTGGAGGGGTGGTCAGTTGTCGACTCCTACCTTTCTACCTCCTCTCTCATGCCTATTTATACAAGGCATCTATGTACATTGTACACACTCTCAATTTATATGATAGATATACTTTTGTGCTCTATTTTTCAATAAGTGGAAGGTTATTATGTCGCATTCAAATCTTGGCTGATCTGGAACATTTATGTCATTGAAGCCCATTGTGTTCAATCTCACTTTGGAAAAGCTTTTGTAAAAGGAATACGATTATTAGTCAAAAAGAGGCCCAACATCCAATGAACAACCCTATTGGTAAAGTCACAAATACCTATAGAGAAGGAAAAAAATGTATTTTAAAAAATATCAGTGTCCCAAAATTTGTATTTTGTCAAATCAAAAGAATGCATATAAGCATGCTATATTTAAAAAAGGTAGGGGGAGTGGTTTAATTTACCATTTTGATGTGTTTTTTCCACCAAAATTTTGAGGTTAAGCTTGTTTTCTTTACAATTTTTTTGCAAATACAACATAATTGAGTGGTATACCCAAATGATGCAAAGTAACTTTTGAAGCCCAAGTTCTAGAGAACAAAGAATTCTTCCATTTTGGCATCTTTAGAATCAAGTTGACTTACTACTACATGAAAAACATTTAAATGTTTGGTTAGAAAGTATCCTTCATGCATCTTTAAATAATACAAATTTCTTTTAAAAAAATAACTTATTTACAAGACACTTAGTTTCATATAATGCAACAATTTTTAGTTTTAAACTCTTAGCAATATTTTGAACTAAAGCATTCATGAAGACTGAATTAGAAACTATCCAACTTGTCCCATCTATCTTGATCCAATTATTACGATCCATTGATCTCTCTCCACTAAAATATCTTTAACCTTCAATTTCCACAACTCAAAGCTTTACTTGTTTAACTTCTCAATTTTAGTTGTCAAGGTGTTGGCCATGACGTGTGATTTTAAAACCTCATTTCAAATCCACATGAATTATCCCACAATAAAAATAGAAAGCGACATAAGAAATGTATCCCTTCTTTCATGGTTCAATCCAAACAAAACTTTGATACTAAATGTTGGTTTTACAAAATTTCATTCATGTAAAGTACTGATTTTACCAACATTCACTAATAACTAGAGTTAAACATAATTACTGCAGTAAAGTAAACTAAGGTAAATTAACTTCTATTCATCATTCAAAAGAAAAGATATTTTAAGAGACCAAGTAATCTTTCAATTTCATAGTTTAAAGTATAATCATGATTACAAAACATAGGTATACATCTGAAGTCATTTACAGAGTATGTATTAATCAATAATATTACAAGTGTCAAATATTGGCATCAAGCCTTACAATTCTTTGAAATAATAGAAGAATAAAGTGATCAATATCATAAAAATCTGACAAAAAGTCCTCGACTGCCATCGACCAATCCGGTCATTTGTTGAATCAAAGGACAAGAACATGGTTCAGGCGCTTTTTCTACCCAACCACGAAGCTTGCGCTTCCCCGGTATCCTTCAAACTAAAGGATGCCTGACCCTGCTCGAAGAGCCTAGCAATCTGTAAACATATGTAGGGTGGAATCTGGTGTGTGCCTATCAATCTACATGCAGTACTATCATGAATACAACATTTCATCAATAGGATATGGCAGGGAAATATATAACATAAAACTAAGCAATTATCCATTTTTTCAGTGGTGCATGTGTCTATTTCAAGACTCCAATCGCTTTGGCCAAAGCATTTTAAACCGATGTAACGGTGTGTAATTTTTGGAAAAGAAAACTTACTTCCCTAATAACCCATAATCGACACCCGTCCCAGAAGACAATCTTTCCCAATACTCTAACCAAGTGACGAAGATAAGCAAAATCAAAGTAAACAATCTCACTCCAAGCATAGTAATCATCATTTTGACAGAAACTTTTAAGAAGACAACGAAGAAATTTCACTCATTTCTTTTTCATGACACAATTCAATGAGAAGAAAGATAACAAAATAAACTCTATTTGAGCAAACAAAAGTATAAGAGAAAAATTAATTCATTTAAATATAATTCAGGAGTTTATTTGAATCCAAAAGTTATTAATTACCTCTATGATGACTATTGATTCGGTTTAAATGTTTAGTTGTATCATTTTTCTTTATGAAATCAGCTGATCTGAATTTAACAAATTTAGTTAACAGATTAAGAGCTTATCACTATTTTTAAATATCATCCACTTCAATGGTCAAACAAACCAATGAAATTATATTGACTTACATCATGCAACCAAGAGAATGTTTTTAAATCATACAGAGAATGTTATATTTTATAGAAATGTTTATATTATATTGAGATCGTTAACATCAAACTGAGATCGATATAGTTATTCAGTAAAAGACATATTAATCATTGAATGGCATATATTATACGGTAAACGGTTTTCATGATATAGAAAAATTGGTTTTGAGTTATACAGAGGATGTTTTATATTATACAGTAATTGGCTTTGACAGGGGAGGCCGATCTCTCAAAGAGATGGCCGATTTACAAGATGTCATCTATTAAACAGTAATAACAGTAACAACAGTTCTAGTATTGAATATCATTGCAACAAGCTATTTGGTAAAATCCCTGTTCACTCTTTTTTTTTTTTTCTGACATAAGATCCCATAAAACTAACTATAAAAGCACAACAGAAAAGTTTTGAAGTATGATAACCGTAATGTCTTCAGAAATCAGGTTATTAACCGAATTCGACATATCTAACAGTAGATGATACAATATACATAAAACATATATCTTCATGCAATAAACGGCATAAATAATAATGATTCGGTATGAACATACGGGGAATGTTTTTATATTTCTTAGAGATTATTTTATATTATATTGTGAATGCTTTTAATAATATAGAGAATGCTTATAATAGAGGAGGTCGATTCTCCTAAATAGATCACCGCTTTAAATGATACCCTCAACAATAGCGTAACAAAATAGACAAATGGTAAATGACATTCGATAAACAATGTTTGGTATACAATATAGTTGAGATTGGTTTACAATTGATGGATTGGCATACATAAATCTCAGGGAACGACTTTCATAAAGGATGAATCGGCTTACAACTACAATAATTGGTTTCATCAAACTGAATTGGTATACAAAAATGGATCGGCTATCTTATTAGTGAATTGCTATATCACTACCGTAAATGGCATATACAATACGTTGGAAGGCATACGAACATGGAACGACATATATAATATAGTAGCAACTTCAAATCAGCATAAACGACAGTAAACATGATAGAAATCGGTAAAAATAACTGTATACTGCATATAATTAACAGTAAATGACTTCAAGAAAAAAGATGTTTTTGACAGAGGATTACATAAATAATAATTCAACATACAAATACAACGAACCGAATTTCTTCCACAAATGAAACAACTTTGAACACATAGAATAAGACTATCAACACTCAGAGGACATCATGTATTATGCAGGATCGCATACAATTAACAAGTTACGGTAGCATTTAAAAGAGTTTGTAAACAAAAACTAAATTCATATTATCACAACCGTCACACAAGCATATCATAAAGTAAAACAATGTAATTACACTATTAGCTTGCTCAGAGCCTACTTGGTTCTGTCAAACAAATTCTTCTCTTGGCTTTCACTATAACTCGCTTCCCTTCCAGCGTCCTTCTGCAGTTGTAATGCCCTTAACTCAACTTTCTTGTTCTATATATCTTTCCTAATGAAAACCTAATTTCCTTTTGTTTACCTTACATGCCAATCTCTAAATTTTTACCGCCCATTTCCCAATTTGCATGCCTAAATTCCTCTTATGCATGTCGATCATGCAAATCCAATTAAATAAAAAAAAATAGATATCTCCTTGTTCTAATTTGGATTCGCCCCCTTCTAATAAGAATAAAAATATACATATTTATAATAAGATTGAAATTCTATTGTTTCCCTTCTATAAAATAACAAAATAAGCAATTTAATTTATAATTTACATATATATATCCATTTTTTTTTCAAAGTTGTCATTTTTAATTCCATAAATACCTGTTTAAATCCATTAAGAGATCTAACTTGTTTTCTTTCACATTACAGGTATCAAATTTCATTTTAAGATGAGCAAGAAGAAGACAGATCCAAACAAGAAGTTGCGAACATCCGTAATTAAACACTTAACGAACAAGAATGCAATGCAATCTAAGTGAGTGTGTGAAAACACTAGATAAAACCCAACACATGTTTGCCAAAAAGCTAGATCTCTTCTACCTGAGCCATGTTCTTGTCCTTCGACAAGACATGTAAAAACTCAAACTCATCGCACTATCAATAAGTTAGCCCAAAAATATAGCCGAGGCAACAAAATCTTAATGAATAACATATCATATCCAATGTAAATCTACTATTGGTCCATAATTTCACTTGTAATTAACTAATGAGGTAAATCTGTAAAGTCTATGAAAGTTCAAGACGTGACATCCTTCCCCAGTTGGAAGAGACATCGTCTCGATGTCTTATTACATCAAGCAAACAATAAAGTAGCAAAACAATAATGTATCATCATCTGAGTATCAAAGTATTTGAATATGCATAAAATAAAATATCTATTCTATTTTTTCAAACGCGGAAAAGATTTGTCAATATCAAAAGCATCCTCCCAAGTGGCACTGTCCATTGAATATTGGTCCCATTGGACCTTATACTGCACTATGTCTCGATTATGCAACTTAACATTGCACTTCTCCAAGACTCGAATGGGCTCCACTATTACCACTCCTGGATCCTATACTTGCAAAGCACGCCAATCAAGAATATGCAAAACACCAGGATGATAAGGTTTGAGCAAATACACATGAAAAACATTATGGATCTTGGTGAGAGCTAGCGGCAGTGCAAGTCTATATGCAACTAGATTGATCACTTCAAGGATGTCGAAAGGTCCTACAAATCTTGGAGCCAGTTTGGATGCCTTGCCAAACGAAATCAAACTCTTATGAGGCTTGACCTTCAGAAACACCTTATCACCTATTGAAAACTGTTGGAAAGTCCTATTCTTGTCTGCATAACTTTTCTGTCTATCCGAGGCTTGCTTCAATTTCTCTTTGATTAACCTCATCTGATCTTCCATCTCTTTCAACATATTAGGTCCAACTACTATTCGATCTTCAATCCTGTCCCAACTGATTGGAGTTTTGCATCGATGACCATAAAGAGCCTCAAAAGGTACCATTCCTAAAGATGCATGGTAGGAATTATTATAAGTAAACTCTACCAATGGTAGATATTCCTCCCATTTGTACTGCTGATCCATACAGTACATCCTTAGAAGATCCTCCACTACCTGGTTGACTCTCTCCGTCTGACCATCCATTTCAGAGTAGTAAGCTATACTAAAGTTCAACTTAGTCCCCAATGCTACATTAAGTGTGGTCCAGAACCTAGAGGTCATGCAAGTGTCACGATCTGAAATGATCGTCTCTGGCACTCCATGTAGTTGAAAGATCTCTTGGACAAACTTCTTTGCTAAGGTCAACGACCCATTTGAAATATTTCTGGGAATGAAATGAGCCACTTTCGTTAGTTTGTCAACCACCACTAAGATGACATCATGCTAATTCTTTGACATGGGCAATCCTTGAATAAAGTCCATCCTAATCACTTGCCACTTGTACTCAGGTACACTATGTGGATAAAGCAGTCCTGCAGGATGGACATGTTCTGCCTTAACACGTTGACACTCTAAACATCGAGCTACAAACTCTATCACATCCTTCTTAAGCTTAGGCCAAAAGTACAATGGCCTTAATCCTTCCATTGTCTTGGTCACTCCTAGGTGTCCAAAATATGGAGCACTGTGAATCTCCTCGAGAACTAACTTCCTCAATTCACCTGAATCTGGGATATACATTCTCCCTTGATATCTCAGAAGCCCATCAGATTCTATGACATACCCATCGAATCGATGATCTGTGGGGTTTGCTTCTAATTCTTGTTTAGCCCATTCATAGTGCTCATCTCCTTGCAAGTTCTGGATTACCTGCTGCCTCAAATTGGTTCTAGAAGTCACTATAGCATTTAGATGTCGTCTCCTACTAAGAGCATCTACTACTCTATTTTCTTTACCTTTTATGTACTTGATTCTGAAATCATATTCACTAAGGAATTCAAGCCATCTTCTCTGTCGAGCATTGAGATTAGGTTGGGTGAAGATATATTTGAGCCCCAAATGATCCGTCTTAAGCTCAAATGACTTACCCAAGAGATAGTGCCTCCACATTTGGAGTGCGTGAACAATGGCAGACAACTTGAGATCATGAGGTGCATAATTTGACTCATGATGTTTCAGTTTTCTCGATTCATATGCCACTAGCTTTTCATTTTGCATCAACACTCCTCCCACACCTTCACCAGAAGCATCTGTAATTACTATGAAATGACCATTAGGATCAGGTATGGTCAAAATAGGTGTTGATGTGAGTTTTTTTTTCAACAACTAAAAAGCTTGTTCACATTTATCTGTCCAATCAAACTTCTTACCCTTCTTCTGCAACGAGGTTATGGGTGCTGCAATTGTCGAGAATCTCTCTACAAATTTCTTGTAATATCCTGCAAGCCCCATAAAACTTCTAACCTCAGTTACAGTCTGTGGTGCAGGCCATTCCATTATTGCCTTTATCTTTTCAGGATCTACTGCTATCCCATCTGCTGAAATTACGTGGCCAAGATAGTGCACTTTACTCTAATAGAATGTGCATTTAGACAACTTGCCAAAAAGTTTCCTTTCTCTCAAACGCTGCAAGACTATTCTCAAGTGTCTTTCATGCTCCTCTACTGATTTTGAATAAATTAGAATGTCATCTAGGAAGACCAACACAAACTCATCAAGACAATCCCTAAACACACTGTTCATCAAATTCATGAATGTTGCTGGTGCATTAGTTAACCCGAATGGTACTAATGTGAACTCATAGTGACCATATCATGTTCTAATGCCATTTTAGAAATATCCTCGTCCTTAATCCGTAACTGATGATAATCGGATCTAAGGTCTATTTTAGAGAATACCTTTGCACCTTTCATCTGGTCAAACAATTCATCAATCCTTGGAAGCAGATATTTGTTCTTAATAGTTGCCTTGTTGAGCATTCTGTAGTCAATGCACAACCGCAACGTTCCATCCTTCTTCTTAACGAAGATGATTGGTGCGCCCCAAGGTGACACACTAGGTCTGATAAACCCTTTCTTTAACAATTCTTCTAACTGTGCCTTGGGTTCATACAATTCTATGGTTGTCATTTGATATGGTGCTTTGGACTGTGGTTCTGTTCCTGGCATAAGATCTATAGAGAAATCAAATTCTCTTTTAGGCGGTAGTTCTGTCAATTCATCAGGAAAGACATCTTTAAATTCTCTAAGAATAGGATACTTGTCAAAAGATGGTTCCTGATTATCTAGATCTCTTATCTTTACTGCATAGATAGAACAACCCTTCCTTTTAGCCTTTTTCAATTGCATAGCTAATATCTGTCTTAGCTTAAGGAGTTTTCTAGATCCATGTAACTCTACCCGATTCCCAAAGTCGTCAAGGCATTTCACTACTTTCTCTTCACAATCCACTAAAGACTTATGTTTAGACAACCAGTTGATTCCAAGAATCACATCATAAGATCCTAGAGGTGCAACATAAAGATTAACTTGTGTTTGGAAAGTAGGAAGATCTAATTCACTACATACTAGACATGAATATACTCTTTTCTCTGCATTGTTACCATACTGCACCATCCAAGAATTTTCCATGTGTCCCGGTTTAACAGATAACTTAGCTACAACTTTTGGATCAACAAAACATTTCGTAGCTCTTGTGTCAATTAAAATAGAAACTAGAAGGCCAAAGAGCTTACCGGACATCTGAATGGGTGTAGCTTGGAAATCCTCCTGATGATGATCTACAGTTGCATGAATCTGGTGTCGAGGAGCTCCTTGTCGATTTTCGTCTCTTTGATTCTCTGTTCAACGAGGACATGCACTAGCATAGTGCTCTCCTCCACAATTATAACATCTATCTCTGGGTCCTCTGTGTCTAGCTAGATTGTCCCTCCTGTTATTATTACCATTGTTGCCATAATTACCTCTCTTATTTCCACTTTGGTTCCTATTGTTCTTTTCTTGGCAGTTATTGCCTTTCTTAAGATTCCTTATCTGGCGCTTATTGTTCCCTTGATTGCTACTATCATTCTGATACCTTTTGTTCCCATTCTTCATATCCCTACTCTTACAATAATTTGAAATCTACTGTAGTTTCTACTCTTGTTTAGTAGCTTTTTCGAACACTTCATCCATGGTCAATGGATTATGCATATCAACATATGATCCAATCTATGGCCTTAAGCCCAAGATAAACTTATGAATCCTGAACCTTTCATCAAGCTGATACTGTGGAACATATTTCAACAAGTGAGAGAATTTCTCCCAATACTGAGTCACAGTCATACCTCCCTGCGTGAGGTTTTGGAATTCTGTCATTTTCTTGTCAAAATAGAGCTGTGGTAACCACCTCTTCCTGAAGAGCTCAAGGAAGCGATCCCATGTGACTTCTCCTGGTAATAGTTTCTTTTCAGCTTTCTCATTGTCCCACCAAGTCGCTGCTTCCCCAATAAGCTGATATGATCCCCATATAGCTTTAGTTTTAGCAGACAAATCATAGAGATCAAAGTATTTATCCATATCAATAATCTATGCTTCTGCTCCATCACCTATAGTCTTACCGTCAAACTTAGGAGGTGTAACCTTTTTGAGATCCTTTCCTAACTCCTCAGCAATCTTGTTTCTGTTATTTCCATTCACTTCACCCTCAGGACCTCCAACTTCTTCTCTCCTTTCTTCATTATTATTTCCCCTTATTCCTCAGATTTCCCATTCCATAGTATTCATTCTGGTTCCCTGCTAAGTCAAGAGAGTTCCTTGCTGAGTCAGAAGAGCTAGGATTTGAGTCAATTGGTTATTCTGTCCTTCATTATTTTTTCCAGCATTGTTATTATTGTTTCCCTCATTGTTTCTAGCATTAGCCCCTCCTACATCAGTGCCAGCATTGTTCCCAACATTGGCTTCTTCATTATTTCCAGTATCGTGGTTATTGCCAGATCCCAGGGTTGCTCCCCTACGCCCAGAGTTTCTAGTGTTCATGATGAACTATCTAGAAAAAGAGTTTACAACTTTAGTGTAACGGTTCCATAAAGTCCTAAAGTAGAACCATCGCTTTGATACCAAATGTAAAGTACTGATTTTACCAACATTCACTCATAACTAGAGTTAAACATAATTACTGCAGTAAAGTAAACTAAGGTAAATTAACTTCTATTCATCATTCAGAAGAAAAGATATTTCAAGAGACCAAGTAATCTTTCAATTTCATAGTTTAAAGTATAATCATGATTACAAAACATAGGTATACATCTGAAGTCATTCACAAAGTATGTAATACTCAATAATATTACAAGTGTCAAATATTGGCATCAAGCCTTACAAATCTTTGAAATAATAGAAGTATAAAGTGATCAATATCATAAAAATCTAACAAAAAGTCCTCGATCGCCATCGACCAATCCAGCCATCTGCTGAATCAAAAGACAAGAACATGGTTTAGGCGCTTTTTCCGCCCAACCACGAAGCTTGCGCTTCCCTGGTATCCTTCAAACTGAAGGATGCCTGACCCTGCTCGAAGAGCCTAGCAATCTATAAACATATGCAGGGTGGAATTTGGTGTGTGCCTATCAATCTACATGCATTACTATCATGAATGCAACATCTCATTAATAAGATATGGCAGGGAAATATATAACATAAAACTAGGCAATTATCCATCTTTTTCAATGGTGCATGTGTCTATTTCAACAATCCAATCGCTTTGGCCAAAGCATTTTAAACCGATGTAACGGTGTGAAGTTTTGAAAAAGAAAACTTACTTCCCTGATAACCCATATTCGACACCCGTCCCAGAAGACAATCTTTCCCAATACTCTAACCAAGTGATGAAGATAAGCAAAATCAAAGTAAACAATCTCACTCCAAGCATAGTAATCATCATTTTGACAGAAACTTTTAAGAAGACAACGAAGAGATTTCACTCATTTCTTTTTCATGACACAATTCAATGAGAAGAAAGATAACAAAATAAACTCTATTTGAGAAAACAGAAGTATAAGAGAAAAATTAATTCATTTAAATATAATTCAGGAGTTTATTCGAATCCAAAAGTTATTAATTACCTCTATGATGACTATTGATTCGGTTTAATTGTTTAGTTATATCATTTTTCTTTATGAAATCAACTGATCTGAATTTAACAAATTTAGTTAACATATTAAGAGCTTATCACTATTTTTAAATATCATCCACTTCAATGGTCAAACAAACCAATGAAATTATATTGACTTACATCATGCATCCAAGAGAATGTTTTTAAATCATACAGAGAATGTTATATTTTACAAAAATGTTTATATTATACTGAGATCGTTAACATCAAACTGAGATCGATATAGTTATTTAATAAAAGACGTATATTAATCATTGAATGGCATATATTATACGGTAAACGGTTTTCATGATACAAAAAAATTGGTTTTGAATTATACAAAGGATGTTTTACATTATACAGTAATTGGATTTGACAAGGGAGGCCGATCTCTCAAAGAGATGGCCGATTTACAAGATGTCATCTATTAAATAGTAATAACAATAATAACAGTAACAACAGTTCCAGTATTGAATATCATTGCAACAAGCTATTTGGAAAAATCCCTGTTCACTCTTTTTTTTTTTTTGACATAAGATCCCATAAAACTAACTATAAAAAGCACAACAGGAAAGTTTTGAAGTATGATAACCGTAATGTCTTCAGAAATCAGGTTATTAACCGAATTCAACATATCTAACAGTAGATGATGTAATATACAGAAAACGTATATCTTCATGCAATAAACGGCATAAATAATAATGATTCGGTATAACATACAAGGAATGTTTTTATATTTCTTCGAGATTGTTTTATATTATACTGTGAATGTTTTTAATAACACAGAGAATGCTTATAATAGAGGAGGTCGATTCTCCTAAATAGATCGCTGCTTTCAATGATACCCTCAACAATAGCATACCAAAATAGACAAATGGTAAACGACATTCGATAAACAATGTTCGGTATACAATATAGTTGAGATCGGTTTACAATTGATGGATCAACATACATAAATCTCAGGGAATGACTTTCATAAAGGATGAATCAGCTTACAACTATAGTAATTGGTTTCATCAAATTAATCAGTGTACAAAAATGGATTGGCTATCTTATTAGTGAATTGCTATCACTACCGTAAATGACATATACAATACGTTGGAAGGCATACGAGCATGGAACAACATATATAATACAGTAGCAACTTCAAATCGGCATAAACAATAGTAAACAAGATAGAAATTGGCAAAAATATACCGTATACTGCGTATAATTAACAGTAAACGACTTCAAGAAAAAGATATTTTTGATAGAGGATTACATTAACAATTTGACATACAAATACAATGAACCAGATTTCTTCCACAAATGAAACGACTTTCAACACATAGAATAAGACTATCAACACTCAGAGGATGACATGTATTATGCAGGATCGCATACAATTAACAGGTTACGGCAGCATTTAAAAGAGTTTGTAAACAAAAACTAAATTCATATTATCACAACCGTCACACAAGCATATCATAAAGTAAAACAATGTAATTACACTATTAGCTTGCTTAGAGCCTACCTGGTTCTGTCAGACAAATTCTTCTCTTGGCTTTCACTGTAACTCGCTTCCCTTCAAGCGTCCTTCTACGACTGTAATGCCCTTAACTCAAATTTCTTGTTCTATATATCTTTCCTAATGAAAACCTAATTTTTCCTTTTGTTTACCTTACATGCCAATCTCTAAATTTTTACCGCCCATTTCCCAATTTGCATGCCTAAATTCCTCTTATGCATGTCAATCATGCAAATCCAATTAAATAAAAAAAAAAAAAGATATCTCCCTGTTCTAATTTGGATTTGCCCCCTTCTAATAAGAATAAAAATATACATATTTATAATAAGATTAAAATTCTATTGTTTCCCTTTTATAAAATAACAAAATAAGCAATTTAATTTATAATTTACATATATATATCCATTTTTTTTTTCAAAGTTGTCATTTTTAATTCCATAAATACCTGTTTAAATCCATTAAAAGATCTAACTTGTTTTCTTTCACATGACAGGTATCAAATTTCTTTTTGAGATGAGCAAGAATAAGACATATCCAATCAAGAAGTTGCGAACATTCATAATTAAACACTTAACGAACAAGAATGCAATGCAATCTAAGTGAGTGTGTGAAAACACTAGATAAAACCCAACACATGTTTGCCAAAAAGCTAGATCTCTTCTCCATGAGCCATACTCTTGTCCTTCAACAAGACCTGTAAAAACTCAAACTCGTCGCACTATCAATAAGTTAGCCCAAAAATACAGCCGAGGCAACAAAATCTTAATGAATAACATATCATATCCAATGTAAATCTATTATTGTTCCATAATTTCACTTGTAATTATTGTTCCATAATTTCACTTGTAATTAACTAATGAGGTAAATCTATAAAGTCTATGAAAGTTCGAGACGTGACAATTCATTAATTAGGAGAACTGAAAAGAAATAAAATTTGTTGATTTAAAACACACATGTAACCTTAATTAAACATAGAAGAGGAGATAGAGAAGATAGAGAAGATAAGATAACACATATACTTAGGAAAGTCCTTTGGAGTAAGAAACCCACCACCAAAAGTAAACCTTAATATGTAACTGATGCAGAGTGGCACAAGGGAAGCAACACACAAGGGTTTACTCTATTGTCCTTTGCCCACTCACCCACTTCAAACAGCCTTCAACCAAGCAACCAAAGGCACATTCAAGGGTGTATGAAGGATTTGGTATCCTAGTGATGGCTCCACCTTCTAGGCTTCTCCAACACCTCAGGACAGATCAACAAACACCTTCTATGTAGTTGGTTTGGTCTCCAACTTCCCAAAACTCTTCAACCTATACCTTGACTAGTAAGGCTACTAGCCCTCCAAACTAGGTTTTCTCAACAAAACTTGACAAAATCCCATATGACCAGGCAAACAAATGATGGTTTTAGATACACTCTATGGAACCCTATCAAACTCCCAAGTCTCCTGTTCCAACTCTACTCCAGCAATCCAGAACACTCATTTGGTCTTCTAGGCCTAATTGATCAATTTAGGCTAGGTTACAAAGCAAGTGCTCAAAATTGGGGTCATAAACCTGGGGCAGGAACTTGGATCTCTTCTATGACCTACAAACAACTCACAAACCAACTTTCATTCGCCCACCTATCAGATTTTGTCATCTACATCAATAAATTGCACAATTCTGGCCAAATACATAGGAATACTTGACCTAGGGCATCAAATTAAAAATAGAAGACTGCATTTTCAAACAAAAATATTTTGGAATCTTATAGTACATACCCCTAGCCTACATTTCACCAGTTTTTGCAAATTTTCAACGGTGGAAATGCATTCTAGGGCCAGATTTCTATGGCTGCCCTAGAAAACAGGGTTTCTAGACCTGTTTTGAAAGAAAAATCTATAACTTTTGATCCCGACCACTTCAGGACCTCAAACTAGTTGCATTGGAACCCTGACTCCAAGAGCTTTAAGAAAAAGTACATTTGCACCCCTGAAAAATCCGTACAGGCCGTACACAGCAAGAAAAACAATGAAAAACAGTCAGTTTTCTTGATTTTTGTGCCCAAATTCCGTACAAAAACTTTCTCCTCCGTGCTGGAGCAATATTTCCTCCATATCAACCTATCCAAGTCAGTTTACAACCTCTACAAACAGTTTTAATAACCAAAATGAAGTTGCAACCAGTCAATGTGTCATTAACACCGTTGACAACACTTGACACTATGGAGTTTTTGCATTTTCCAAAGGATGGCGATTAGGTTTTCTTGTCAAATGGAATCAAACTGCCATCACACTCCTTAGACCATGCTAAAACACTAAGACAACTCAAACAAACTCAAAAAGCCAATATTAGACCTTCTAGGCCTAAGCGACACAACTAGGTCCAAGTGGACTAAGAAGGATATGAGGTTTATAAAGTTACCCTAGACCTCTTGACCACACAAGAATAGACCTTCCAACATGGCTATGAAAAGCCTTATTACAAAACACATTAAACAAAAATCACAACCTTTCAAAAAAATGCAAACAAAGTGACTTTAGGAACCAAGGTGCTCCTAGGTGCCTTGCACCAGTAACCTAACCCTAAACACAATTCTATCCCTAACCCTAACCCTGATTCTATATGTAACCTAACACTAACACTAATTCTATATGTAACCTATAAACCTAATTCTAGCTATAACCCTAATTATAACCCTATTATTCCCTAATTCTAGCTATAACTCTATATTTTCCCTAATTGTAATCCTAATCATGATTCTATCCCTAACCCTAATTATATCCATAATCGTAACCTTTATTCTAACCCTAACCCTAATTATAATCCTAAAACTAACCCTATTTCTAATCCTAACCCTAATCTTAACCCTAATTATAACCATAATCATAATCATAATTCTAATCCTAGTTCTAATGCTAACCCTAATTCTAAAGCTAACCCTAATTGTAACCCTAATTATAACCCTAACCCTAATAGAAATTCTATTTGTAACACCAATTGTAATCATAACCCTAACCCTAACCATAATTCTAATTATGAACCTAATTTTAATTGTAACCCTAACCCTGCTTCTAATAGTAATTCTAAATTTATTCCCAACCCTATTTCTAACCTTAATTATAACCTTAACAGTAACCCTAATTCTAACCCTAACCATGAATATTATAGTTGTAATTCAAACTCTAACCCAAATTGTAACCCAAATTCTAATCCTAAACCTAACCCTATTTCTAACCCCAATCCTAACCCTAATTAGAACCAAACTCGTAACCATAATTCTAACCCTAATTCTAACACTAAGCCTAATTCTAACATTAAACGTAATCATAGCCCTAATTCTTACCCTGATTATAACCCTCACACAAATTCTATATGTAACATTAATTGTAATCATAACCCTAACCCTAACCATAGTTCTTATTGTAAGTAATTCTAATTGTAACCCTAACCCTACTACTAATACTAATTCTAATTATAATCCTAACCCTAATTCTAACCCAAATTATAATCCTAAACCTAATCCTATTTCTAACCCTAACCCTAATCCCAACCCTAATCATAATTGTAAATCTAACCCTAGTTCTAATGCTAACCCTAATCGTAACCCTAGTTCTTACCCTAATTATAACCCTGACCTTAACATAAATTCTATCTATAACCCCAATTGTAATCATAACCCTAACCATAATTATATAAAGGTTATTTATATTTCAAGTGAAACTATTTAGTCAACATGAAAAGTTGCATAACTCATTGTAAATAACAAAAAAAGTAGCATATACAAACTAAATTATACTCAAACTTTTCCACACCATTTAAATTTTGTGTTTCAAGAAAAAGTGAATTCAAAATTTATATGGCATTCAATTTGAAAGTTTTCATCTCAACTTCATTCTCTTGAATGTATTTCCAAATGAGAATGAGGCTTCTTTCCTATAATTACAATTGTACTATTGTGTTTGATCAATATTTTCAGTAAACCAATAAAGTCCATAGTGATGCTACATGTTATTCTTTTCATTGTAAAAATAAGGTTATTATTTTTGACAGGTTATGATAGTATTTACTTTCTTTGTCATTCTTAGAAAATGTCCACTTGCTTGTTTTTATTGGTATATATTGCAATCTCTTAATATAATAAGAATAATTATATTTGAACATTATCTTTTTGGTGGTGAATAATTAACCCTAAATATTGAAATTATACTTCTTTGTCTAGTTATAAATAAAGGTTTTTGAAAAAGACTATTGCTACATGTTGTCTATCCTATGAATAAGCGTAATATACAAAATAAATTATAAAACTATCATATTTAAAATATACTTTTTAAGTATAGAAGTTTAAGTTGATAGGTTGAATACCTATCTCCCTAACCAATCCATTTCCTTTTTTTCAAGTAAATTGATTTGTATTTTAACCAATTCAACCAAATTGCTTTATTTATTAAAATTAAAACTACCATTTTCTTTATAGTATATTAAAACAAACATTTTGCTTTACCATATAGTTGAGAGATAGAGTTTTATATTTAAGATATTCTATTGTATCATTTCCAATAAGTTTTAATCTTTTATCTTTTAATAAAAAATCAAATAGTGTGAAATCAAAACAATTTGTGGAGATCTTAATCTTAATCTTTATCCTTGTTGCTATCCTCATTATATCAAGATCCAAAAACAACTGAGAGCTGTGCATTCCACTCCATGCTTCTTAATATCTCCATAACAAGCAACTCAAACTTCCTAAGTGCTTACACCAAGATTCATTCAAAATGAACATGTACAAGTAATAACAAGCATAGACTATATGGTTTCTACCATATGATTTCATTTTAAGTAGAATATGCCCTTGTAATTTAATACATACTTCCATGTCTCGCAGACAGCCACATAATCTTCAGATGGGAAAAGAGCTACTCCATTTGCAAAGCCAAGGCCATCAAGCAGCACAATTGTCTTTTTAGTTTTTGGGTCATATTTGAGAAGGCGGCCATAGGGTACTCCTCCTAGGAAGTCCAAAGCCCACCAGGTACATGGAAACTTGGTGCTGGCATCTGAGAAATATAAATTTCTGTCGCTACCTTCTACAACGGCATCAACAAATCTGAAAACACCAGATCATCAAACTTAGCACTTATTGTGGCATATTCATATTTAACCATTGAACTTGATCGGTTTAAATAAAAAACAATAACATACCTGATTTTAATATGTTCTACAAGTTTTGGTGGATTTATTTTCTTCAGACTCAGGGTTAGAAGGTTATATATGCTTGTGGAGACTCTTTTGTTTCACAGTCTTAATGTTTATGGTTCAGATATTCTTTTCCAGGCTGTTGTGTATGATCTCAGTTAGACAGTGTTTGTAGTGCTTATGTAACGTATTACAGTTTGTATTTATTTTTGCTCTGTTGACTCAGGTATAGAACTATTTTGTTTCCATCATTCCCAACTCTCTGCTACTTTTATTTTGTATATATCTACATTGATTCAATACCAAAAAAAAAAAAAAAAAATTATTTCAACCATTGAACTTCATCAGTTTAAATGAAAAACAATAACATACCTGATTTTAATATGTTCTATAGGCTTTGGTGGATTTATTTTCTTCAGACTCAGGGTTCCAAGGTTATATGCTCTTGGTGACTCTTTTGTTTCAGTCTTAATGTTTAAGGCTCCAATGTTCTTTTCCTGGCTGTTGTGTATAATCTCAGTTAGACAGTGTTTGTAGTGCTTATGTAATGTATTACAGTTTGTATTTATTTTTTCTCTGTTGGCTTAGGTATAGAGCTGTTTTGTTTCCATCATTACAGCTCTCTGCTGCTTTTATTTTGTATATATCTACATTGATTCAATTAAAAAAAAACTTCTTATTTTAACAGTGACATATTCATGTTTAACCATTGAACTTGATCAGTTTAAATGAAAAACCATAACAAACCTAATTTTAACTCCTATTTCAGAAGTTATAAGAGACTTCCTCATCACTAACCTTGAGCAGGTTTTGCAAGAGTAATGAATATGCTTCCCCGTGCATTTAGGTCAAACATACATCATGTCGCACATTATGCACCCAAAAACCAAATAAAGAATTTTCAGGCAGGCCAAAATGGGCCTTTTGAATACAGCCTATCTGTGTGAGTTCTGTTGCACTGGAAGATGGTGTAATATTTAAGCTTACCCAGGTAGGATCACAAACAATAATATGTCCACTCTTGAACACAGTGAGGCAGAGAGGAAATCCTCCCACCACCTTCCATTCTTCGTTTAATCCACCCATCTTTAGTTGTAGTGTAAGTCATTCCATTGCTGTATACAGCTGAATCCTCTGGGCTGTCCAAAAAGCCTTCCCCTAATTTCTCAACAGTCTGAACACAAAGAACAAATTAATCTGACTATAAGCCATTTAACTTTAAATTGAAAACATGAAAAAAATCTGATATCAGGAATATCATCAAGCCTTTTAACAAAACCACGAATGGATTCATACAAGTGGCAAATGAGCAGATGCATCTAGTAAAATCTAACTCTCAATCACAAAAACTGCACACTAAAATGGGTAGACAGATTCAATCCAATCAATCTTTAACAATAAAACTATTAACTTGAAAGTCCAAAGGTTTGCTTTAGCCTGTGAAAACTGTATTTACCTGCAAAACATTATTCTTCTTAGAATATAAGATTTTTGTTTTGTAAGGAGCCGTTAAACTTCTCAGAAGTTATAAATTAATCTACTTTGTTGAATAAAATAGAGTAATTTCTGAGGCAGTTTTATTCTCCAATTATTCTTAACAAAGGGGCCTTCATTTTTATAATCAGACTTTGAAATTTTTTTAAAGGCCACCTGTAATTTGTATCCGCATCAAGTTGATTCATAAAGGCTATTTCTATCTTGGGTAATATTTTTCTTGAATTAAATAACGTAATATTTGAATTAAGTAACGTAATATTTTACTGGAATGAGAACACTCAAATACTGGGCGGCCTCATTCAAACCAAGCTTGATTGGCCGTTTCATTCTCTGGTTATTTTTGGCACTTCATCCTGATGACTGTTACAAATTCCTGACGGCCGTGTGACGGTTACAGAGAATCTCATTTAATGTTGCTGGTGGCTGTGTAGCAGTTACAGAGCATTATGATATTGCAGTTACGCAAAATGAAGAAGAACAAAGAAAAAAGGAAAAAGAAAAAGCTTGCAGAAATGCCAAAATAAAACAACTGGGGTTTGCTAATGTAAGTGTTTGTCTGCATTTTTGGTTGCCTAAAGACCAGGGCATTAAAGCGCCCCAAGGGTTCCTTACCAGCTTTACATTCATAGGTGAGGGTTTCTTACCAGCTTTACATTCATAGTTGAGGGTTTGAGGGTTTGGGAAAAGATTGGATCTTAGGAACATCATGGGCACGCCAATACATGACAGATCGCGGCAGCCATGCCCGGACAGGATTTTAGACGACCTCGGGGGCGCCTTCAGCATGGGAGCCGTAGGGGGATCGGTTTACCATTTTTTCAGAGGACTGCGCAATTCTCCCCGCCGGGAGCGTTTTATTGGCGGTGCCCAAGCCGTAGGAATGAACGCTCCCCGCATTGGCGGCAGTTTTGCGGCGTGGGGCGGCCTCTTTTCGGCTTTTGACTGCTCCATGGTTTATGTGAGGCAGAAAGAGGACCCCTGGAATTCTATCATAGCAGGCGCTGCTACGGGAGGGTTTCTTCAGATGCGCCAAGGCCTAAGGTCCGCTGCTAAGTCCGCTTTGATTGGCGGCGTTTTGCTTGCCATGATGGAAGGGTCAGGAATTATGTTCAATCGCCGTGTGAGTGAGCAGCTGTACGACTTTCCTCCATTTGAAGAAGGAATGATGCAGGGTATCCCTAACATGCAAGGGATTCCCGCTACGCAGCCCAATTTAACAGCGCAAGATTCTTCTTCTTGGTTTGGAAGATTTTTTGGGGGCAAGAAGGAAACCCAACATAACGGACGCCGCGGTATGGCTGAGGTTTTGGACAGCTTTGATCAGCCCAGTGCTCCTGTGCCTGATTTTGAATTTGAGTGATCGTTTGAAACAGTTGGAAGCTTCATGGTTCACGTTTCTAGGCAAGTTTCGTGTTTAGAATTCACGGTTCACGTTTCTAGGCAAGTTTCGTGTTTAGAAACATTAGGTTTTCAGTCTAATTTGAAAAGCTACTGTCGTATTTAGACATTTTTGTCTTAAAATACAATCAAAATTTTATAAAGATTGTATGGACTTATCAAAATTTATATAAAATTGTGATGAGATATATATTTGACTTATATATAATTTTACTTACATTAAGGGGTATCTTTGAATGGATAACATTACTTGATAGGTAATTTTTTTCAGTTCAATTATTTACTTTTTCCTAAAAGTTTTAATAATAAAAATGCTGATAGCAAATTTTAATATAAAATGTACACTAGTATTCTTGCCAAAATACACGTCTTGTTAGAGAGAGTGTTATGGGTATAGGTTTTTAGGGTTTTTAAAAAATATATATATATTGAATCAACCCAAAAAAAATATAGTGATAAGGGTAACAAAAAGTTGTTAAGAAAAGAATAAAACAGTCAGCTACATACAGTTCTGAGACCCAAGAAGAAAACAAACCAAAAGCTATACAGTCTAACAATATAAGCATCCAGTATGCTCATCCCAAATACTAAACCAGAAGGCAATTACAACCACATAAACAGGTTTTTTGGGTTTATGAAGTTATTTCAGCACCTCTATTAGGTTTGTAGGGTTTATGAAGTTATTTCAGCACCTCTTAGGTTTTTAGGGTTTATGAAGTTTATCATCATGAGTGTTTTTAATTTGTACACATGAATATAAAATGCACCCAAGTATTCTTGCCAAAATATTCTAATTTGTTTCTAATTTAATATAAAATGCACCCAAGTATTCTAATTTGTTTCTAATTTTAATATAAAATGCATTCCGGATTTTTTTTTTTTTATTGAAAGAAGCAAATTCATTTACAAAACAGCAAGAACACTACGAGAAACAGAGCAGCCAACAGAGCAACTGCCAAACAATACAAGAGCAGCATACAAAGATCAGAACCAAAACAGTTTTTTTTTTTTTTTTTTATTCAGGTCATACAGTGAACAGCATAAGGTAAAATAGAAACAAGCAACAAGGAACTCATAAAACCACAGCCCAAGAAGACACCCAAACCCCCAAACCACTAGAGCATTCAGTATTCTTGCCAAAATACACATTCCTTTTGTTGTTTAGAGAGAGTTCATGTTATGACTATAGGTTTAGGATTTATGAAGTTTGTAGGTATCATCATGAAGTTTACAGCTTTACCAGTCTTTGGACTTTGTTCTGGGAGTTGCTCTAATTATAGTTCCCATCCTTCCAATCATTCATGTCCCATAACTCTTTACTGGTGAATGAATTGGCCTTGTGATTGTCCACAATATTGCAAAACCTATCGTTCTCCTTGTTCCTCTATTCCATCATGTGTCGGAGATTATTGTCCACTTAATCTTTCGATGTTAAGCTTCAAGTCGATGACACTCTATTTAAATTTTATTTTAAGAAGTCTGTTTAAACTTTAACATTTCTGCATAAAGGTGAAGAATATTTTTTTTTTAAAAAGCCAAATTTATTTTGAAAATTTTATCCTACGAGTTGAAAGCTTAATTTTAGTGAGTTCCACACTTTTCTAGTTGTTATAATTCATTCAGTTTATGACATATCAAAATACCTGACATTTCTCGAAACTGGGAAAGTTTGGGAGTCTTTGAATTCCAGAGAAGCGTTGGGAAATGAGAGTTGTATAACAACATTATAGATTAAAATCATGTATAACAACATTATAGACTAAAATGGCAACAAAATTAATAAATTGAAATTTTAATATTTTATCTGAAGATTGTGAGGGCTAATTTCAATTTTATATAGCAATGCCCAGAGCCTAAATTTGATGGCGTATGGCAGTATTTAGTCATTTTAACCCTAAAATACAATTAAAATTTTAGAAAGGGTAAGATTTCAGGTAAACTCTCAAAATTTTTATATAATTATTCTTATATAGATAGTTTTAGTTTATATATATTTTTCTTAGAATAGATAAACTTTAATATTTGAAAGACAACTTAAAAAAAATGACATCACAAAAAATTTGCTTGATAGGCAGCATGGACCATCAAATTTAATCCCTAACAATGACTCAAACATCTCATGCCTCTCTCCCTGACAGCAAGACTTAAATTCCACAGTCAACCTTGCTTGTCAAGCAATTTTTTTTATGACAGTTATCTATTCAATAGTGCCTTTAAAATACTATGACATACTTTAGTAAAAGTAAATTATATGAAAACCAAATATACATACCATCATAATCCTATATAAATTTTGACAGTTTGTCCAAATTCTTGTCCAAATTCCCTCCTTCCATATGATACCGTCTATATAAATTTTGATAGTTTGTCCAAAATCTCTCCTTCCATATGATACGGTCTTTTAAAAATTGACCTGAATGATATTAATAATCACTGCTGCAGTTGACGCAAAACGAAGAAAAACAAAGAAAAAAAGGAAAAATAAAAAGCTTGCAGAAATGCCAAAATAAAATAAATGGGGTTCGCTAATGTAAGTGTTTGTCTGCATTTTTTGGTTGTCTAAAGAGCAGGGCATTACAGCGGTGCAAGGGTTCCTTACCAGCTTTACATTCATAGTTGAGGATTTGGGGAAACATTGGATCGTAGGAACATCATGGGCACGTCTGAGAGAGACAGAATTATTACCGTCAATTGGCCGGTCTATATTCATGTTGTTGAGCGAGCTTCCCGACATCCTGGAGCTGATTCTGCACCTCCTCCAGCGTCAGATTGTACAACGAATTCTGCGGAGCCAATAGCTGAAATTGTAAGGTCTGCCCGCTATTGGACGACATCATAGGAAGGAACCCCATAAAACTACTAAAACAACTTCACGTGGACAAACTCGAACTCGCGACCTGCGCCTGCGATCGTGTTTAAACCATAACCCAATTTCTCTCCAAACCATCCCGTTAAATTCCTAACCCTTCTGCTTGAAAAAAGTTATTCTCCAATGACGACCTTGGCAATATCTGAAAAGGGCCGGATTCCTCTTATTGCTGATAGAGACAATTTACTATTTAATGCAAATGCGCGTGGATTATATTATGGTTATTTTGATGTTTACCTGAAACAAATTAAAACTTTGGCCAGGTCTATTTGATACGGTTATAGGCATGCTTAGCCATGTTCCCATGTTCCCCTGGGCTGCTTAGGAAGCGGTCTCATGGAGGGGGCTTCCTAAATTATCTCAGTTGTATTGTTCAAAATTTTTAGGAGCATTTCAAAACAAGTAAGAGGAAAGTTTAAGCCCCACCTCAAATGCAACTGTTCAAAATATGATAGCGTTCCTATTTTGGAGGAAAAGATTCTAATTTATATTGTAGCAAGTTTTTTTTGGGTTTTATGGGACCCCTTGCTCCACAAAAATAGATCCTCTAGCATCTCCATAGAAATATTTTATTTTTTTTAAACAGTTGGGAAGGAAATATATGCAATTGTTATGTGTGTGTTTTTCTCAAACAAAGCACACAAACCTTAATAGAAAATGATATATAAATAAAACACAATGGGGTAAAGGAAAGGGTAGATATGAAAATAAGATGTAACCTCAAAACAATATAGATATGAAAATCCTAATATAAACCCTAAAAATAAGGTTGAGTGTGTAGGATTAGACGAGTTCACCAAAATGAAAAGGGAAATAATGTTTCCTTAGGTGAAAGGTTTGCGTTCATTAAATAAATACAATCAACCTAAATCAACTAAATATAGTTGGGAATAGAAATTGGATAATGTATTTTGGAAATTCAATAACATATAAGGTGATATTGAGCTTGATAATTGAAGAATGATATCAAATGGATAAGGTCCTAGAATTTGTCATCTATTAGACTAGAAAATACCTCTCTATTAGAGGACAAGTTTGTGAGTCTAGGATAAATTTGTGACTATGGATATGTTCTTATGCTCTAGATTCATTTTTGCAATTTGTAAGGTTTTGTCCTATAACTTCACCTAATACAAAGTCTTGTATGCTACCTTTTCTTTGAAAGCATGGGCTTGTAGTATTAATAAATACCTTTGTTAGTTTGTTGTATGACAAAGTTGTGAGAGCACTACACCTTGATCAACCCTTTAAAATTGAAAATATAAAAAAGTAGCGGACAAATGCCTAAGATGTAGATTCTTTACTTTTTTTGTTGCACCAAATTGAAGTGTGGCACTATTGATTCCTCTCTAGAATGATTGCCATATTGGAATGATTAGTGGATTGGTGAGATGATCTCTATGATTAAAATAAATGCATGGGATCAGGGCTTAATTTTGATGGCTATATAGCCGTATTTAGGTATTTTTGCCCTAAAATGCATTGATCAAAATTTTAAAAAGATTGTATCACATGAAAGAAGAGATTTTAGACTGATTGTCAAAATCTATAAAGAATTATGATGATAAATATATATTTAATTTATATATAATTTTACTTATACTAAAGTATATCATAGTATTTTGAGGGCAACTTTTGAATGGATAACCATCATAAAAAAAATTGCTTGACACGCAAGGTCGACTATCAAATTTAGGCCTTGCATGGGATATCTTTAAAGTAGAAGGGTAAAGGAGGTTAGTTAGCCAAAATTTAAAGTTTGGATTTTAAATTGGAAAGGAACAAGTTTGAGATCGGAGGTCACTCTTACAAACTTGTATTGATTTAGATCTAATGGTCAGATCTAGGTGGCAAATGACTAAACGTCGGTACGTGCATAAATAAGTGTGATAATCAAATGAATAAGATGAATGCAAAGGAGTGCATGTGTAAATGGATAAGATATGACTAAATATATAGGGATATGTGTATGTGTAAATAGATAAAGAAGTTAGGAGAATGAGTCCAACTTCATACTAGATGGAGTTGTTTGTCACTCTATAGCTAAAAATAGATGCTACCTAAAAATAGACACAAGACAAATGCCTAAGATGTAGATTCTTTACTCTTTTTGCTGCACCAAATTGAAGTGTGTCACTATTGATTCCTCTCTAGAATGATTGCCATATTCGAATGATTAGTGGATAGGTGAGATGATCTATATGATTAAAACAAATGCATGGGATATCTTTAAAATACTAGCACATAACATTAGATTGCACCTAAGTATGTTTAGTTTATTTAAAGTAGAAGGGTAAAGGGAGTTAGTTAGCCAAAATTTAAAGTTTGGAAAGGAACAAGTTTGTGTTCGAGAGGTTACTCTTGCAAACTTGTATTGATTTAGATGGCAAATGACTAAACATGGGTAGGTGCCTACCTAGATAAGTGTGATAATCAAATGAATAAGATGAATGCAAAGGAGTGCATGTGTAAATGGATATGATATGGCTAAATGTATAAGGATATGTGTATGTGTAAACAGATAAAGAAGTTAGGAGAATGAGTTCAACTTCATACTAGATGGAGTTGTTTGTCAATATATACCTAAAAATAGACACAAAACTAAACTAGCACTTAGCACCATAGGAGGTTCAAGGAATATGCCGATAGGAACAGCTGACAAGGTCACAAAATTTTCTGGCGTGAATTTTTTTTACTACATAAATTTTTTTACTCGGTGAGACAATTCCGAGTACTATAATACTCACAAAGCCTATGGACTAATAAGACACAAATATACTAATTTTACCATTACAAACTTATGTCTGTTAAATATAATTGTAAATTTCTAATAAACAATGTGACAAAAATAAAGCATGAAAGAAGTGTTAGGATATGGACTTTTAAACTCTACGAGACTATTAAATAAATAAAAAAAAATAAAGCATTCTTGGTTGCGCAAAGACCAGGGCGTTACAGCGGCGCAAGGTTCCTTATCAGGTTTAGATTCATAGTTTAGGGTTTGGGGAAACATTGGATCTTATACACAGTAGGCGTGGATTAGATTCATAGTTGAGGGTTTGGGGGAACATTGGATCGAATACACAGTAAGCGTGGATTAGATTCATAGTTGAGGGTTTGGGGGAACATTGGATCGAATACACAGTAGGCGTGGAAAATCATGGGCACGCCTGAGAATTCACGGGAGCCATGCCCGGACAGAATTTTAGACGATGTCGGGGGCGCCTTCGGCATGGGAGCCGTAGGAGGATCGGTTTACCATTTTATCAGAGGATTGTACAATTCACCACGGGGGGAGCGTCTTATTGGCGGTGCCCAAGCCGTAGGAATGAACGCTCCCCGCGTTGGCGGCAGTTTTGCAGTGTGGGGCGGCCTCTTTTCGGTTTTTGACTGCTCCATGGTTTATGTGAGACAGAAAGAGGATCCCTGGAATTCGATCATAGCAGGCGCTGCTACGGGAGGGTTTCTTCAGATGCGCCAAGGCCTAAGGCCCGCTGCTAAGTCCGCTTTGATTGGCGGTGTTTTGCTTGCCATGATCGAAGGGACAGGAATTATGCTCAATCGCCTTATGAGTGCTCAGCAGCAGCACTTTCCTCCTATTGAAGAAGGAATGATGCCCAATATGCAGGGGATCCCTAACTTGCAAGGGATTCCTGCTGCGCAGCCCAATTTAACAGAACCCCAAGCGCAAGATTCTTCTTCTTGGTTTGGAGGGTTTTTTGGGGGTAAGAAGGAGACCCAACATAGCGGAGGCCGCGGTATGGCTGAGGTTTTGGACAGCTTTGATCAGCCCAGTGCTCCTGTGCCTAATTTTGAATATAAGTGATCGTCTGAAACCGTTGGAAGCTTCATGGTTTACGTTTCTAGGCAAGTTTGGTGTTTAGAAACATTAGGTTTCCACAGTCCCTTATAATTGTAATTTGAAAAGCTTTTGAATAAAACTATGTATTGATTTTTACATTGATAAATGTGGCGTGTTTGTTTTCCTTTTTTGTTTCATTGAATGGCTCAATGTTTTTTGGAGTCGTTTTTTTTTTGGTCAATTATCTACTTTTTTTCCCAGAAGTTTTAATAATAGATATGCTGAATATCAGATTTTCTCAAATACATTTAGCAAATTTTAGTATAAATAGGAGTCATTGGAATTGTGGTGATTTCACTGTCACATCTTAAGAGAATTCTTCTAAGAAGTATTTGAAAGGTTAATGAGCAATTTTCTTGTAGAAATTAAGGAAATTACACACAAAGAACTACTTCAATTTTTGTGGTACTGATAGTCATACAAAATCCACTTGTTGCAAGCTGCACCTGGGGCTTCACCCATACTTTAATAAGTAGAAGACACTACAAAAGAAGATGACATCTAAGGTATATAGGAAGGAGCTACCTTTGCAAGTAAGTTGATGTGGAAGAATCTGATGGTGAAGATTTTGATATCAAAGTTGTTAATAGTAGAAACTAAGACAAAATATCTAGAAGCATTTGGAGATGTACCCACCATGTTGGCTTCCTAATGACACAAACTTGGAAATCATGAATGCAAGTAGTTGCTGACTACATTGATGAAGTTGGTGGTTATGTTCTTTGGAAGTTGCATAAATTTTTGTACCAAGGAGTCATATAGCTCAACTCCTCAACTTTTGAGTCACCTATATAATTGGTACTTAAGAAAGATGGCATCAAGAGAACGTGTGTTTACTATAAGGAATTCAGCAAAATTACCATTAAGAATTTATAACATTTGATTGATAATCTACTTGATCAATTGCAATATGTGATGAAGGAAGAATAATTTTTATGAAATTGGATTTGGAATCAGGCCATAATCAAGTTTAGTCTGTTTAGATGAATGAAGATGATGTTTGGAAATTGACATTTAGTGCATAAACAACTTCTGAGTTAACTGACAATTTCCAATACAATGCCAACATGTGCGCACCCTGAATAATCTATGTTGCTGGCTTGGTTCAATGGTTCGCCAATGTTTTTTCCCGGGTTCTGTACAGCAAGGTATATGTATCACAAAATGCACAGAATTAAATACAGAGTTGAGAACGCAGCTGATAATTGATAATTCAATGTCAATTGTCAAATCATAAATGTTAGAGATAAATGAAAATGGTTTATATTAGTGCAACTGCACATGGAAAATCAATACAAATCAATAATCATCACTCATAGTTAGGGTTGGTTAGGCTTTTCTTTTCTGTTTTTAAAAACTCTGCAGGTTCTCCTAATTCACCTAGCTTGGCCCCAAGTTTGACCAGGTCTGTCCGAGGCCGAATGTGAAGGCCCAACCCAAACTTGGCCCAGACTGGCCCAGGTTCCTCCAAGGTTCCTGGCAAACTTGGCTTCATATCTCTCAATATGTGCACTAACTGAGGGGTAATTAATATGACAAAATAACTATACTCTATACGCAAGCTCCTTGCAAATATTAGTCTTTACCATGAATTATGTCCAACTTTATCCCCAATCTCAAAGAGCATTTACTCTCTCACAACCACAATAACGATTTTAAAAAACTACCATTTTTCCTATTTACTTGTAGAATGATACCACTCAATCTCAATAGCATCTTTTCTTGGGTCAATCTTCCCGTTGAAGGTGATATAATATGCAATACAATGTCCTATAAATTTATCATCTCAATCAACACCCTTTGTCATCTGACTCCTCTCTCAGACACTTGAGTAGTAATAAGTCTAATGCTTGTATGGTTTTCTTTTTAACTAAAGAAACAAAATACACAATAATACACTAGAAGTCCTGATACTTCTCACAGAAATCCTATTGCACAAAGATACAGGTTAGTATTCCAAAAAATCCTTATCACAAGAATCCTATTGTACAAAGGTAAAGGTTAGCAATCCAAGATAATCATTGAACTTATCATTGTAGAAGGTATCCATGTTGTCACATGAATAGCAATTATTAGCAAAAGCATTAGGCTTTGGCTAAACAAATTCACTTTAAGAAAATGGATCTTCAATTGTAGGATGTAGAACATAATGCACATAGCATCTTTACATTCTAGAATCAACATTGAAGAGTGTTAATGATACAATGACGAATACAACCAAAAGGGACCTCCATGGAAGATATTAGAATTAAGTAATTGCGTCTACAGCATTCTTGTCTAGGTCAAGATCCGTAGTCTTCCTGCCAATATTTTTTAAGGGAAATCACTTGAAATGATTGGCAATCACCTGTGAAATTTTGTTTCAATTGCGGTTAAAACCAGAAGGCAGTCTCAACTTGCATTTAGTTTATATTGAAATTTTGTTTAGCATTAAACCACAAGGATAAATCCTGTAGGGTGTAAAGTAATTGAAACTCCAATTTGCTCACGTGAAGTGGCCTATGTAATATCCCAAGTATAATATCAAACCCTAGGGCTGTTTTATCTCCTTCAATTTACTGTTATTATTTAATCAAAATCACTACTGCATATGATTAGATATACCCAGATCTACATTAGTTGCTCAGAAATGAATATCAATGAAACCACTGTTATGCTGCATTGACATACACTATTCAGTACAGGTGATTCAACTCAGAAACTTAGATAATAACAGCAGATGCTATGCTCACCGAACTGCTAAATCTTTGAATTTAAACAACAGTACAGCAATACCTGTGAAATCAGTATTAAGAATGATGATTTCCTGACCAGGGTTACAATGATTCCAGGATAGGGCGATAGGGATTTGTAACCAAATGTGTTAGGCATTATATTATGGCACTGAGAACTCTTGCCTCCACTGCTGGAAAGTGTGCACTGGCCTGGGCGACTCCACAATGAATTTCAGTTTAACAGATCTTCAGAAACCTTGCACCAACCCCTGGGAAATCACTGGATAGATAAGTGGGATGCGCCTTGTCTTAATCCCAACTCGTGAACTTCCTCCTTGTGAACTGATGAGAATTGTGGGCACTAGTGATTCGGCTGGGAATAGTCAGTTCTGGTGACTATTAACACACAGAATTTCCAGCGCTAATAGTTAAGGCTACGGTGGATAGGGCGTTAGATAATTAAGTCTGATTGCTCCTCCAGTTCCAGACCTGGATAGCACAGTAAACATTGATTCAGCTCTGCGCAAATTCCTGGTTATAGAATTTGCTCTGTAAAAAACACCAAGTTAGGATTTCGTCTAACCTGGCTAATCAACACTTCAGGGTTTCGTCGCAAATGAAGAGAAATGCGAACAGCAGTATGTAAAAGACAAAAATCCGATGATCTCCTAGAAGCGAATACCTCTTCTCTTTATACCTGTTTGTGGATGGTGTCCAAAGCAAGTTGGCGCAAGTATTTGAATGCAAGTTGGTGCCAAGGATAGAAAATATTATTATTAAAATAATTAATATTATTATTACTATATAATTATATTATTATAATCATAGAAGCATAAATGGATAGAAATCGTGATTTTTTAAAAAGATTGCGGATCGGGTCGAATCACGATTTTTACCCTGCATAAAATTGCCGCCCCTGCAGAAATTGTTGACCGAGTTTTCCGGGATTTTCAACGGTTTTTATGGCGTTTAAATCGCGAAAAAATGCGTTTTCAAGTGCCCTTGACCTGCATGATTTCCCCGCACATTTAACCCGCGCGATTTCAGCTTTCCTGAACCCATGACTGCCTATTAATAACCATTTTCGCGCGACGTTTTCATAGATGGAGGCAGAATAAAAGGGTTCAGTCGCTGTGACGTTTTCATAGACAGAGGGATTTGGAAGGGTTTTGGTAGATGCATTTCCTGGAACTCACGAGCTCTGCCTGGAACCAGGTGTTTATATCACTCATTTCTAAACTATCAGTTGTGTTAATTTGGGTGCTGTCATTGGGCAATCATCTGAAAATTTGGGCAAGTATTTGAAGGATTATTTATTTGTTATCAACAGACAGCTTAGAACTTATAATGAGTAGGGTTCTACAAGTATTATGAACTTGAAAACAGTGAAGAGTATGGAGTGCTAACACCCTCCCTCAACATGCCACTGTTACAGTCCAGATTAAGGCAACTTCTACCCCGTAACTTCTCTAGTGCTATATAACAGAGCATTTCTAGTTGCTGTGGAAGATTCTTTTTTGATATCATCACATTCAATAATAATTTGATGGGCATGAATTTTTTAATTAGGATATTGACCATTTGCAATATTACTTAACTGTTTTGTCGATCTTCCATATATGTATTATGTATTAATTTGTATAAGGCTGCAGATCTGGTCTCCTGTGTACGGCATTCATCATGCAATATATTTCTTTAAATTTTGATATGCCACTTTATCAGTCATGAGCATTATCTTATGTTATGGACAGTCTTATTATACAGTCCTCAAGTCACATCTAGAGTAAGATTTGGAATCATATTCCATAATAGATGATTGTGGAAAAATATTAGGAGACCGAAACCTCATTCCAAATAACCAGAACACAAAATCAGAAAAGTTGGTGTCCTGGATCTTATCTACTGCTGTCTAGTTCATGTTTCCTAAAGCTACATAAGCTTCTGGCTATCAATATAGGTGGCATCCTATATTAGATTTTTTTAGAACACGATGCGACCGCTAGTATCTATATAGTCTTAGGGTCATATGCAAGCAGTAAAATTATTCTAGAGTTTTCAGATTAGTATCTCCACAAGTGCTGAAAAATTCATTCATTCTGAAAGACTTATTTATTAATATCAAAGTAGCTGTTTAAGGAGTGAGAATTGTGTTCTGTGCATCAATTTGATTGGGAAAAGGCCTACTCGTAAGGATTGGTGTCAGCTTAGGTTTGCTTTCTTGTTTGTGTGTGTTGTTTTTTGTTTCTGTTTGGGTTCAAATAATTAAATATGATAACATAGTGATTGTTGCAGTTTGCTTATTATTTGGACAATTAATTATGAGATTGCTGTTATCATTATTCCGAAAGTGTTACAGTTATAGGGTGATTGAAATTCAAGAAATTTCCTTTGTTGATCTGCAAGTAGGATTAATACTTTCTTATGATCTTATCAATTATTTCTTCTAATCTATTTAAGATGCCCAATTTAGATCTTCATTTCATATAGGATACTCAGATTTAAGAAGACTTGCGGTCTTGCACATATTATGCAGACACCTAGTCAAAGCCAAACATTCTTGGTTCAAAACGATGTAGTGCGAGCTCAACACATCTTACAAGGATGATTACATGGAGTAAGAATCAACACTTCACTGCTGCTTACATCTCTGAAATGTTTGCTACCCACCACTCAATCATACATCCATGAGAATGCTTATATTGCCTAGCCCTTACCCCTTGCTTCTTATTTATGCACTGTTGGAGATGTCACTTAGTACCCCAAAGGATTCTCAATTTGTTAAAAACTTGAAGAAACAAAATTTTTGGCTGTTTCTTAGAGCCTTCTTTAGCCTTAGGTAGAAACTGCCACAATACAAGGCAAAACTGCCAGTGGCACAAGCAGAACCATCATTACCACAAGTGAAATCATCATTGACGCAATCATAATGTTCAGCATAACAAATAGAACCACCATTCACACAAGCATGACAGCCATTATGTAAGAACTGGTCAAATTATGAACAATGGACGATACACAAATTTGAATACATGATACACTTGCATTATTTTATTCATAGCTTGAAGGGATACTTAGACAAAAAAATGTCTTATATCATAGGACAAATTCTTATCTAATCTGATATTCCCTCAGGTGCCCCTTCATGCTACAACAACACTACATGAATGCATGATGCAACCAGCATATATCAATCAATAATCCACTCACACATTTCTCAAAACATCAGCCATCAGCTGAAACATTGGCAGCATGATAGGTACGCAACCATCATCCCCAAGCCCATTAATTTATACCAGCCCCCTGACATTCAAAGCCACTGTTTATTACACAGGCTGAATACATAACGTTGTAAAATTTCAAGAAGTGCAGCAACTTGGTTTTTCTGCAGCTTTGCGCGACCATAGAATTTTTGATAAATGTATTTTGCAAACTTTTGTTATACCTAAAAAGATGGAATGCCCTCAAAGCAAATCAAGCAAAATTTGCGAACTTTTGATATACATTGTAGAAAATGACCTCAAAGCAAATCAAATAAAATTTTCTGGCCATGGAAAATTGTGATAGTTAAGCACACTAATTGCAATAAATTGTAGTCAACCTATTGAGAATGTAATAACACCCAATCTCTAGGCATTCAATACCAGCTCATTCGTTTACATGTTTCTCTCCCCTTTAATCCTCTTCATGTGAAACTCCTTACATTTGTTCTCTAGCTGCTTCACAAGGTGAAATGCCCCTGCCTGAAATTAGTAAATAAAATTAAATATGATCCCGTCTAGGCTTGCTGATGGCAGAAGCCAGAATTAAAAAGACATTAAATTAATCACAATTATAACATAAAGGAAGTCGCATGATAGAAGAAGGCGATTAAAGGAAAGAAAAGAGTAGCGCTTAAGCTATATTGCGATTGGTGGTAAGAGGTAATTAAATTAAAATTATCAAAAGTCAATGGGTGTGAGAAGGCTTGTGACCTATGAAGCAATAAGATATAAAAGGGGAGACCATTCAATGAGAAGTGCATCAATTTGAGAATAAATAATGACTTATTACAAGTAAATATTACAGTCAAAGAGGACAAGCCAAGGTAAATAGAGAGAGTGAAGGACAAAACCCCTTAACTTCTCTTAGCAAGTTGGTGGATGAAAGCCTCTAACTTGGGTAGATATTAGTGACAAGGAGAATAGCTGCAAATTACATAAATATAATCTTGTGTTATTGTTCAAAATTATATTTTATTTAGTTTAAACAAAAAATTAAAATAAATTAAAATTTTGAACAATAAAACAAGATTATATTTATGTAATTTGTCTTAAATATGCTTTAATACTTCAGAGTTTTGTATTTATTCTAAAGGAAAGTGAAGGGTGCATTCAAACAAGGAAATTGAGCCATTGGAAATTCCAACCTTGTAGAGCAAAGAATCACCAATGTAATTAGATCCAAAACCTTTGTCATCTCAATTCAAGGTTATGTCTCTATTATAAGTTATCACTAAGTGTGTCGACGATAAGTAATGATGTCATTAAACATATTTAAATGACATATTTTATAATCCAAGATGTTAATGTTGTCGATGAGGATTGCACCCTTATGCAAAGTTGTGACACTTTGCAATCCTTCGAAACATAGAAACAAACTTAGGCTGTGGGTGACCTATAGTGAGTTTGAACTTCCAGATTGTGGGTTGGTTCTCTTAAAATATTTTATTTTTGAAACTATGATTTTCTGTTGTGGAAAAAGGGTAATAAGGAAACTATAAGGAAATAAAACTATAAAATTTGGTGATGCACCTAGTAAGGATGGAAAATTTGCAATCTGGTTCACAATAGAATTCAGAAATCTAACCCACACAATCCAATCTTGGCATAAATATCACAAAAAATATTTCTGAAGAAGGCTGAAAAATTAACTCCTTATGAAGGAAGATAACTCTTCACAACATAAAAGAACTATTTTCTGTAACACAACGTAAGACCTGTAATATCATTATGCTTAATACTGTAAGTAAGAATGAGACAATAGTTTTAAAGGTTTTGATAATTAAACATAGTGAAACTTTATCAAATCACCTCATACAATTAGTATTAAATGGAAAGGCAACTACTTGATTTCAAAAAAAAAAGGAAATATTGTAAGAGACAAAAATAGAACTTGTAACCTGTTGATCTTTATAAAACTGTCAAAAATGAGCTACACAACCTTCTTTTTTTTCAAAGTGTATAGGAGCAAAAAGACAAGAACTAGCAAAATCAAGTTTTACTTTACAATATATAGCTTGCTCTCACTAAGAGGCATGCAAAAAATGGACTGCAGCTAGCTGCCTCTAAAAATAAGTCCTTGAAACTGTTCCATGAGCAAACTCAAAAATCCCTAAAAATAAGGGCTCAAACTGCCACAAATCAAGCAAAAATAGCTTCAATTTGGTCTTCTCCATATGCTTGACCAAAAATTGACTAACCCTCTAAAAATGCTCCTCAAATCATGCAAAAATCCCCCAAAAGCCTTAATTATTTTATTCTCTTAGTTTTGAATGATTTTAGGAATGTGGGAAAAATAATAAAGTAATTGTTTGCATGATTACTTTACTATTAGTTACAACTTGTTCTATCTCTTTTGATTTTACAAATTGCAACAAAATAATAAAGTAATTTATAATGGTATTACTTTATTATTTGTCTTACATTTATACTTTGCATAATCATGCAAAAATGAGAGAAGATAAAAATACCCTCTTATGACTCCCTTGCATGAATATGACTATCTCAATGCCTCAAAATTGATGCCTAAACAAATTAGGACATCATGCATGCATATGGCATTCACTTCTAACATTCTTGTCTCTCCATGCATACATAGGTTATGTCATGCATATTTAGCCCATGCACTATATTTCATCTTCCTAAATACAAGGAAAAAGAAAAAAAAAGAGTAATCCTTATGCCTCCTTTGCATTTATACTCCATGCATATATAAATCAATACAATGTCACCTTATATCTCCTATTACAATTGCCTTCATGCAATAAACAATAATACACTACCACCTATCTGCCATCTTTTTAACCCAATTTTGTCTCCATGCATCTCTTTGACTTTGACCTCGAATGATGACTCCTCAAGGCATAAGGAAGACTCTCTTTGACCATATTCGGTCACTTTGCATCAATCAATGATTACAAGGAAGTCATGCTTAAACAAAAGCTTCCTTAGAAAAGGAATCCAATCTTCGACCATGTGATATGACCATTATTTGACTATAATAGTCGACATAAGGTAATGAGTATTGTTTGAATGTTTGCAAAGTATACTACTTATGATATGCTGCCGACCACCATTTGACTCTCTTGCATCTGTTAGCCCTTCCTAACCATGATTGCTAGGAGACATCATTGAAGGTTTTGACCCCGCTTGAAATTGAGATAAGGTAATGATTTAATGTTTAGAGAAGTAAAAAATCAAAAGAAGAGAAAGGAACTTCGAACAAAAAGAGCAAACAAACCCTAATCACTTTGTCATTTCATTTGCTCTTCTCTGTCGGCCACTGCTCTGCAACTCTTTGGCACTTAGGGTTTCTTGGCTTCCATGGCTTCCTCTTTTTCTTTTCTGAGGTTGAAACTCTGCAATTTTTGTGTATTTCTTGAGTATGAGGAATGACAGGAACGGTGAGTATTGCATTTTTGTATTTCAATTGGCATTTATTCATTTCTATGGCTTCTTCTATATTAATGGCCGCGGCCATCTCTGTCATTTCTTGCTCTTACTATAGCATTTCTTTGACAACACTCTTTTGCTCTCTGTGTTTTCTTTCTGCAAATATGATAAAATCTAGAAAAAACCTCTCCATGAGGTCACGGCCATGGCATTCTTTCTCCTTTGCATTTAGAAGGTTAACTCTTCGCTCTTCTTTATTGTAAATGCATAAAAAGAGTAAAAAGAGATAAGGGTTTCTTGACTGCAGCAACTGGGTATTGATTCTTTCTCTCCTTTTTCATATGGACCTGGCCATAGTCACCTTCTAAAGCATATTCACTAGTTTTTGACACGAAACTGCAACAAGGGTTTTGACTTCAAATGATGATATCTGCCATTTTATGGCACGACTATGACAAAAATGAACTTTATCTCCCTTCTTTTCTTGAAACTGCAAAAAATGTGTTAGGGTTTTACAAAAAATCCATGTGGGTAATGTTAGAAAATCGCTCTTTCTGTTACGACCATGCTGGAAACACTTGTCTGTACTTGTTTCTTTCACTGTATGATTTCTTTTCACTGCTATGGCAGAAATTCACTGTAATTATTTCTTTTCTCTATATGCACAAGAATGACTAGAGTTTCATCCTTTTTCAAGGGTTTGCATTTAAGAAGCTCCATTCACAAAAAAATAGCACTTATCTTCACTTTTGTGCATGAAATAAGGCATTTGTTTTTTCAAAACTAAAACTAGGGTTTCAAATTTTATAAAAAAAACATCGAAGTTACTTTTTGTTATCTAGAATTTGTTCTTTTGATTCTACAATTTTCTTCAAAGCATTTGGAGATTCTTGAGTGATAATAGATGCTATTTTCTATAGTTTTGAGAAATAATATGTATCCTTTTCCTGTAAAGAGATATATAGCAGTCTTGTATTTTTCCCTTGAGCATGGAATTTAGCTTGATTTTCTTTTTGCTCTGATTGGTTAACTATCAGATAATATTCATCATGTTGTTCTTTCACATTTAGTTTGGCATTTTGATCATTTCCTGTAGCATGCCTATCCTGTCATTGATCATGATCTGTCCTCCATCATGGCAAATGCTTATCATAACTGTATCTACTTCTTGCATCAGTTTAGAATTCATGATGTATGATCCATGAATAGTTAACACCAAAATGTATGAATAATAACACTTGACTGTCACCAGTCAGAGGTATTAATGTCTTACTGTCTTGATCACTTGGTTCACTACCTGTAGATATTTTTATCATTCTGTTAGGGGCAATGATACCTTTATTTTGATATTTCTCTAACCTGAAATTGTATCAGTCTTTTGATCTTTATTTGATGTATCTTCTTCAATTATACTTGTCAGATGCTTCCTTTTCATGATGAACTTGTAGATTTTGTCTTAGAGGCAAGACCTGTATCACTTGTTTCAGCTGTACTTGATCTTTATGAACACATCAGCGTGACTTTGTGATTTGCCTTCAACTATTGTATGAAAAAAAAATGAAGGCTCCTATAGCATATCTTCACACTGTAGCTGCATTTATCATTTGTTTATAATATTTATTCACATGAGATGAAATAAATCCCTGTTGTACTTTGAGATGGCTCCTGTAGCCTGTTCTTTTTATTTGATATGCATTTGAGACTTGATTAGCATATGTGTCTTTATCTGATTTGTTTCAATCAATTGCAATTAATGTCATGATGACACACCTCTTTTGTAAGTTGATTAAATGATGCATGATGTACTTTGAGTGATGCATCCTGTCTTTTTTCTGATATTCCTTTTTAAATGAATAAAAAGGAAACATGCTGGGCTCAACCCTTGTGGGATCCACATTTTCTCCACATGTTTATTTGTCTTCAAATCAACAACATTACTTTTCCTATACCTGCACAATGAACAAACAAGTTAGCATAAAAAATATACCTGATGGTATTGATTGATCTTCTTCATGATATTCTGGTTTATAGCACATGTCTGATTTGATTTTTCATATGAAATGCATGATATGACAAGTTAATATGTCTATTGATAAAAACATATGATAACATTAAATATCTGGAGCTCTTACGGGACTTTCCCAAATTTTTTGCAGGTTCAACTGATACAACTAGAGTTGAAGATCAACTATCCAACTTCTCAACAACCTCCTTGCTCAGGCAATGATGGATATTTAGTTTTATCATGTGTTATTCCTTATTTCTTTTATCATCAGATGTATAGCCTGCAAATGTCTGCATTGCTCAGTTTAATTACTTCCACGGCTTGTGTGGGACACATTTGAACACTTCTTTTAAACATGATCAATTAATTTATCTTATGCACTTGATGTATGTATATTTCTTTTTCAACCAATGCATAGGATAAAGTAACATATACTGAATTGTATGTTCCAAATATGACATGAAATAATAGTTTGAATAAATACCTTTCTTTCTTTCTTTCAAATCAAATCAACTGAACAATCGATCTGTCTTATAACTCCTGAAAGATAACACTATGTTAGATCAACTGTATTTCTTGAATGATTGATACCTTGACAACCTGATTTTCTTGTCATGATGATTCATTAGCCCTGATTGGACTGATGGTTTATCTTGTCAACTGTATTCCATCTCTGCTTTGTCAAGACATTAACTGTTCATTAAATGTAGTAACTTCAAAGTTTTCTTTTATTCCTTCTGAACAACTGCACTTAGGTTTAACTAAATTTAGTGTGAACAAAATTTAGTAATAATTGACATATACTTGCAAAGAATAACTTAATTTGGATAACAATGACATTTTATTCAATAAACCAAGAAGATGGAATCAATTAAATCACCCTTGCCTTTATGAAAATAGAATTATCTTTATCACATCATAATTGCTATTTCACAATTAAGGAATCTAAGCCAATAAAAATTTAGAGTGTGACTAGACAATAGTAGTATGAGAATCCTTACCTCAAATACCCTAATGTGATATCATACCTTCCATTAGGTGGCCAAGATCCCAAGAGTGATAAACTTGACACTTACAATCCATAATCACCACACTTCCTTTTCAAAAAAGTCTAGCATTCAATCTACTAGATAAGGTACAAGGGGTCTTACATTTAAAACTTTACATGCCAGTGATAGATTTAATGCTATTATGTCTTCTTACAAAATCTTTCAAAGCTCTTATTAGTGACTAGCTATACATGAATTATAGTAAACCAATTGTTGTAAGGCTTACTTCTATACGCACTAGGGTTTTGATTCCCAATGATGTAGTAACTTCCCAAACAACTACGTATGCTATGATACCTAATGTTGGCGATTTACACTCTATTGCAAATGACCAATAGATTGGGATTAAAGAAACTTAAGATTATGTGCACCAAAAATAGTCAATAGTATTTGCAAAATCTATGTAACAACATTCACATAAGTAAAATGGAATAATATGTGTAACGCCTCAGCTCTCAACCTAGGGCAGTAACTGCTCACCCCCAAGCTAGGGGAAAACACAAGGAGACCAGGGTATCTTAATCACACAAATTGCACTTCCAACAAAGATACACACCTAGATTACAACATATCACAATCTTTTAGATATTTCATCATACACAGGTTTTAACAGACCCAGTATTGCAACCATAGAGTACTTTTACCCAACATACAACCTCCCTACAAGGACATCAACTTCCTCTACTCCATACCAGGACTGCTCAAACAAAAGACAAACTTAGACTCACACCCATACCAACATCATAACAACACACTAATATTATAACAAAATCAACAGAACAACCCACATATACAACTTCATTTATTTTAAAAGTTTCTATCTTGAGTTCATAGCAGAAATAAAAGAACACAGGTTTATTCAATTACCCCAAAATTTAGAAAATTTCAGAAGTTGAGTTAGGAAATCAACCTAGAGGCTCAACAAAATTTATGGTCTAATACAACTCCACTTGAATATCCTTCTCCTCCAGATCTTTTCCTCATAGTTCCTCTAACCCCTTCCAGCCAAAGTCTCTCCTCCCTCCTTTTTTTTCTTGCAAAGTAATATGTAAGAAAAAAACCTAAAAATCAGCCTCCTTTTCTTCCCTTTTCATTTGCTGCTTCCACCTATTCCCCATGAGGCAGCATGTGTCTCACTATAAGGACCACATGTGTCTCTTTACAACAGCTCCACTTATCCTTCACATTACTTTACACATAGCCCCTCCCCCCTTTACAAAACACTAATTTATTAAGTTCTATTTATTTTCTGATAGTATTTAAACACTCCAAAAGATACTCAATATTATTATTATTATTATTTATTTATACTTACGAAAGGGTTCAACTTTTTAGCCTATTGACTTTGGTTTCTAAGGATATGATTTTTTTTTGAATAATATAACTAGGAGCAATTATTGGAACAACTCAACACAAGAGAATAATTACACAAAATCCACAACTTGGTACATACTGACACATTATGACTCACATTAACAACACCCCATTTCACATTAACAACTTCACAATTTACATTAACGATATTACGATGCAGAAGACAATAACACACTTCCACATTGACATAAACATCACATATACCTAACCACACAATGGACCTAAGCCTCTCCAAATAGGCTAGGCTGACTTACTGGGGAACCACAACAGGTCTCCAGGGGTTTTCCCCATGTCCACCGGCTCAAATCTTGCACACTCGTTTCCACATTGTCAATTTTAATAACAATAGCCAAAGCAATAATACAATGACCATTATTTTAATCTTTTATGCAACATATAAGAATCGTTCATTCACAAGATAAATTCAATTAATCCCAATGCATCTGAGAGTAGAAATATCTCTAACATATCCATTTTATAAGGAGTAGTGGAATTAGAAAGTTGATCATGCAACAAGAGAGAAGAAATGGAAGGTGAATGAGTTAACTTGAGAGATGATTTGAGTCATCTTGAGAGATGGAAATGGAAGGCGAGGTAATAATTTAAATAATTTAATATTATTTAAATCATGGGGAATATGAGAGTGATAAATTAAAATAAAATAAAATATTTATTTTATTTAATTCAAGAAGAAGGGGGATTAAATGAATAATTAAAATTTATTTATTTAATAATGTGAAAGGATGGGATAAATTAAATAAATGTTAGATTATTTAATTTATTAGAGGAATTGCTAGTTAGGTGATGATGTGGGTGCTTAGGACAAAACATGCTACAAGATGCCTAAATGATGTAATGTTGTGACAAGGTAGACATTTTTGGGTGTCTACAATCACACAAAATAGTAGGCTCGTCATACTGTATCTTGATATCTTTCAATGTTTGCTTCATCCACAACACTTGTGTACAACAAGATGCTGCAACAATATACTCTGCCTCTTTAGTTGATAAGGATATTGAATCTTATTTCTTACTGTGCCATGAAACCAATCTGTTTCCTTAAAAGAAAGCAGCACCACTTGTACTTCTTCTATCATCAACACAACTAGCCTAATCAACATCAGTTTAAGCACTCAGATCAAAATCATTACCTCTTGGATACCATAAGCTATAATTCGAAGTGACCTTCAAATATTTGAATATTCTTTTTATTGCCTTTTCATGAGTTTGCTTAGGATTATCTTGATATCTGGCAACCACACACACTGCATGCATAATATCAAGTCTAGAATTAGTCAAGTATAATAATCCTCCAATCATAGATCTATAAAAATTTTGATCAACCTCATGAGGTGAGTCATCAGCTTTGCTCAAGTGACAACCAATAACCATAGGAGTACTTATTGGTTTGGAATCCTCCATTCCAAATTTCTTCAACATTTCTCTAACATACTTAGCCTGAGAAACAAAGATACCATCATCTAGCTAAACAATTTGAAGCTAAAGGAAGAAAGACATCTCATCAATCATAGACATCTCAAACTCTTTCTGCATCTCTTCTGCAAACCTCTTACACATATTATCATCTCCACCAAAGATGATGTCGTCAACATATACCACAACTATCAAAATCATGTCTCCCTCTTCCTTAATGTAAAGATTACTATCTGTAGTACCTTTTTCGAAGCCTTTCTGAAGTAAGTACTTATCCAACCTAGCATACCAAGCTCTAGGAGCTTGCTTGAGTCCATACAAAGCTTTCTTGAGTCTACACACCATGTCCGGATCTTCTGATAGCTAGAAACCATCTGGTTTCTCAATGTTGATCTATTTCTCTAAATCACCATTCAAGAATGTTGACTTGACATCCATCTAATAGACCTTGAAGTTCTTGTGAGCAGCAAGGGCAAGAAACATCTTGATTGCCCCCATCATAGCTACCGGAGCAAAAGTCTCCTCAAAATCAATACCTTCTGTTGGTAATTTTCCCAGACTGGATGCTTATTCCCAGTTATCCCTACAAGGTAACCATCATTGATCAATAGGATTCCCGGGCCAGGGGCCAATAGTATAGGAGATAGACTCTATAAATATCTCCTCTTCTTCTTTAGGCTCTGCAGAACCAAGGGGGTATTCCCTACTCAACATCTATGAAATAAAACTGTGCAAAGACTAGGATGTTGACACAAAGCAGATAAATCCTCTATTAAGCAAACCAAAACTGTGAGATAAGTGCAAAGGGGCTAGCTTTGGGCCTATGTTCAGTTGTAGACAGATGATTTTAGATCCTAAAACTACTTCTACTATCCTAAAGGTTTGTATATGAAGCTTGAGTTTGTTTTGTATTTGGATGCAAAATTAGGACTTTGGTTGCGACTTCAATACAAGACTGGATCAGTGCCTATCCAGGGCTCGGAGTCAATAGACATACACATGTGAATGTACACATAAACCTATATCAATGACTAAGTTTAAAGGAGGTTGTTTAATATCTGCCTTACAAATACTTCCCAGAATTGAGTATTTAGTTACCTCTGCTTAGAAGATCCTCACTACAATATATTCTTCTTAACACTTTAACCTAAAACATTTAATCTACTCCTTGAGTGGAAGTAAAAGACCAAGCATTCAACATAGAAAATCTATATTTAAGAATCTTAGACACCCTTTAGCTGTTTAGATTCAAAAGAAAAATACATTCAATTTGGAGACAAGTAACATAACACATGCAATGAAGCATTACTCATTTAAATCAACATGAAACCAGTAAGTTTATGCATTAAATAGACAACATGAGATTCATAAACTCACAAAAACATCCAAAACAGGGCCACCAATGAAGTCGTATCTTATCACAGCACCAAAAATTTGTCCAGTTTTCACCCCCCCCAACACGTAACATAGTTTGGCTTTTATATCAAGACTATGTACCCAGCAAAAATTAATTACATGGTACATCAAAATTTCGCCAGATACAACGCACAAGAAAATGGTGCTCAAAAATACTGCAGGCAACAGGTAGAAGGAAAGGCGAGGAGAAACAAAACTCGAGCCCCGTGCCACTGTTTGGGGACATTCATCATAAAACTGGTAGCTGGTCCGTCACTCAATCCATCACACTCTGCACGACCGCCATTAAAGCCTCAACTACCCGCGGGATGCAACAGCAGATGGATCTGGAGACTTCCCTGCTCAAAAAATGGTCGCCCACGCTCAGGAAAAACCATCGCAGCAGGTTCAAAACAAGACCGTCGATCATCTCTCCGTCGCTATGATCAACGGCACCCAAAAATGTTGAAAGTCGTCGACCAATGAAATCGTGCCACGTTGGCACCTTATGTTTCTATCGCTGGCCCCCTTCTTCAATTTTACCTTTTTCGCCCTTGTATATACGTGTTGAAATGCATATACAAACACTCCTTTTAAATCTTTGTATATGTGGGATGCATATACATGCAATAGTTCCCAGGCGTGTGGCAGCTTGTGACTCATCCTCCGTCGCTGTGCATTTGATCTCCATCGGCCATCGGAATAACCCAAGAAAGGCTGGCCGACACATATGGTCTTTGCGATAATCTCTTTGCATATCGGCTATTGCACAAGCATACAATCGCATTATACAACCCTCAGACCTCAAATTACTGTTCGTTGTATTTGACTCTTCTTTCACGTCTGGGTTGTATATCTTTGTTTTGTATATCGGGTTGCATGCTGCATATACAAACCCAATATACATGCTACGGACCCCAAACTTGTATGAAGCATCTTGGAATTCTACTCGGGTCCAGAATGCATCTTTTCACTTGTATGTTTTGCATGTATGTTAGCATACATACAATTACTATTGTATATAACTAGTGGGCCCGACCACATGCATCTTTGCCTCTGCACTATAGCAAATGTATATTTGCGCCCTTGTATGTCAAACATGCAAACACAAATATACAAACCCCTAATATACAACTGCGAAATCTTCTACAGAATATTCCAGGAAGGTATCTTCCACTCGCCACTGTGGCAATTGCATATTAGCACCTCCTTGTATACTTTGCTTTTTATATAGCCCGATATACAAAGCGAGAATATTCCCGAGAATCTATAAAAGATTCCCCCTTTGTACATGCACCTTTTAGAGCCCGATATACATATAAAATGCATATAATTCAGTTTTTATCAATTTTTTGGAGGCCGATGGTGTACATTTGCAATGGCACATACAAAAACTTAACATTTCTCATGAGTGCGACAGGAAAAGGTGGTAAATCATTACATGGGGGCCGATCAACCAATGAAAACTAAATCATGAGGATGAGATTTAATAACCAGAAACCAATCGCAGAAGGCCACTAACAAAATAGACAGAACAATGCAAGACCCCATGACTCAGAAATTTTAGGGTTTGCAAAAGAAAACCTGCAAACATTCAAGCTCAAAACCCTAAACATAAATGATTACCAACACAGGCTCTGATTGGGGACGTGCAGGCACAAGACTACAGCGAGGACCAGACTACTCCGGGGCAGACCAGACAAAACTCAAAACTCAAAACACGACTGACTCTACAAGGCATCTACAAAATATTTACATCTAATTTACAATGTGCACAAAAGGTACTCATTTATGTGAAAAAGGCTTTAAGGAATTTATCGTGCACTGGCAATTCCATTAGTTCACCATTTAGGGCTTGGAGAAAGTAAGAATCATCTTCATAGATATTGCTAATTTGATATGGGCCGGTCCATAGGGGTTCAAATTTACCATGCTTTCCCTTATCCTGGCCCCTTGCATTCCACATAATCGTTAAGTCACCTATCTGAAACCTTCTCGCTGCAGCCCTTTTATCAAACAGATATTTCACTTTTTGTTGTTTCTTGATGTTTGTTCTCTGTGCTTCTCTTCTGATTTCATCAAGTGCGACCAGCTGATTTATTCTTTCAGTCATTGGGTCTCCAATCTCCTCATCATTGCCTTGGATGAATTTATAAACTGGCAGGAGGTTATTCACAGGCAACCTAGCTGTTGCACCATATACCAATTCAAAAGGAGATCTTCTAGTTGTTCTTTTCACTGTCACCCTGTCAGCCCATAACACTAACTTCAGCTTTGAGTCCCAAGACTTCTTATTTCTATCCACCATCCTTTTGATGATTTTCATGAGACTCATGTTGCTTGACTCTGCTTGACCATTTTCTTGCGGATGGTATGGTGATGTATGAGATAAATCAATACCATAATTGTTGCAGAAATCGATAAATTCACCAGACCTGAAGCACATAGCATTGTCTGTGACCAATTTAGCTGGTACTCCAAATCTGATAATAATATTCTCTAAAATAAAGTCCACCACCACTTTGTTTGTAGTTTTTTTAGTCGGAATGGCCTCAATCCATTTAGTGAAGTAATCAGTGGAAGCAAGAATCCAACTATGTCTTCCACTAGGATTTTCTGAGATTTCCCCTATGAAATCAATCCCCCATTGTTGAAATGGAGCTTCTACAGTTACAGTCTTAAGGGGCAATGCACCTCCATATTTTAGCTTTCCTGAGAACCTTTGGCAAGGATCACATTTTCTTATCATTTTTTGTGCGTCTGAGAAAAGAGTTGGCCACCAGTAGCCAGCTCTGAGAATTTTGTGGGCTGTTGTATAGATAGCATAATGTCCACCACACACTCCATTGTGCATGTCACTTAGAATATCCTTAGCCTGATTTTCATCTACACATCTGAGTAATACACCATCAGGATTCTTCCAATACAGCTCTCTTTGAACAATGATGTATTTAATAGCCTATAGCTTCAAGGTTCTCTTCTGATCATCACTGAGATGAGAAGGACAATTTAGATTCTACAAATAATGTATTATGTCCTTATACCATTCAAAATCTGACTTGTTTACAACTTCATTATGTACCACATTCACTTGGCATGCCTCTAAATTTAACTGTGTCATCAGTTTTGCCAAACCTTGTCCCCTTATCAATTTTGTGATCTGTATTTCAATATTGAATTCCTGCAATTTGTTTATCCATCTGCATCTCCTTCCAGTTACCTCATGCTGAGTAAAGATCTTTGACTGCAACATGAGGCACATATGCAATTACCTGAGAGCCTACCAAATATGGCCTGAAACTTTTGACTGCTCTAACCAGTGCATACGCTTGCTTCTCCATGATGTCATACTTCAACTCAACAGCCTGCAATGACCTGCTAAAGAAAGCTATAGGTTGTTCAAAACCTTCTTCATTTTTCTGCAATAAGCATGTAGCAATAGTATGGAAAGAAGCAATGAGAACAGCTAAAAGGGCTTAGAAAAATTAGGAGACTTTAGCATAGGAGCCATCTTTATAGCTTCTTTTATGTTCTGAAACGATTTGGTTGCTTCATCTTCCCACTTGACAGTTGCACCTTTCTTCAGCATCTTAAAGATATCTTTGGCGGTCTCTGCAAAATTAGGCACAAATCTTCTAACAAAATTAATTTGCCCAAAGAAGGACTGAACACCTTTCACTATTTTAGGGATCTAAATTTTGTCAATTGCAGCCACCCTTTCGAGATCAATCCTGACTCCATCCTTGGAAACAATGTGTCCAAGCAGTTTTCCTTCCACAACCCCAAAAGCACATTTCTTTGGGTTCAGTGAGATGCCATATTCCAATGCTCTAATAAAAATCTGCTCTAGGTGCATACAGTGCTGCTCCTCCTTTTTTGAATAAGCAGTCAAGTCATCTTGATACACAGCCAAGATTGAGTCAATCAATCCTGCAAAAGCAACATCCATTGCCCTTTGAAATGTGGCACCCACATTTGTCAGTCCAAATGGCATCCTCACATATACATATGTTCCCCATGGAGTAGTGAAAGCAGTCTTGAATTGCTCTGATTCCTTAACTTTCACTTAATTGTACCCTGAAAATCCATCCATCATGGATAGAAGTTCACAACCAGTCACCTTCTGCAACATGGCTTCCATGTTTGGCAATGGATAATTGTCCTTCAAAGAAGACATTCAAATTTTTAAAGTCCACACAAAGTCTTATGTCACCATTCTTTTTTCTAACTAGGACAAGGTTAGACACCCAAGGTGAATGTCTGATAGGCATAATTATTCCAGCCTCCCTAAGTTTCATAAGTTCTTCCTGCATCTTGGGAGCTAAGGTGGGGTTGATAGGTCTTTGTTTTTGCCTAAATGGTTTAGCTCTAGGCTTCAAAGGGATTTCATGCTGAAATAAATCCTCTCTATAAACTTTCAGGTCCTCATATGACCAAGCAAAAACATGTTTATATTTCTTAAGTAATGCAATCAACATACTTCTGATATGTGGTTTGAGTTCCTTGCCAATGTACACCCTTTTGGGGGCATGAAATGTCCCCAAGTTTATCTCCAAATCATTCTTGTTTTTTGGAGATGCTTTTGTAACAAATTGGTCCCTATTGTCAAAAGCTCTCTCTAGAGCGACCAACCCTCTAGGGATTTTATTTGTCTTTAGCTGCATTACCTCCTTCCCTAAGAGAGTTTCTTTCCCATCTACAACTTCTACAAAGTTCTGAAAATCCATTTCCTGGTTCTCATATTCATCAATACAATGTAGAAATCTCAGTAAATCCTTATCATCATTAAATACCTGCCAGCTGCATACATTATTTGGTACTGCGGGTCTTAGTTTGACTTCAACATTTGTGACATCTGATAGAGTGATGTTATCTGGCCTTATGGCTACATTAGCTAGAAAATCTGCCCTGGCATTTTTTGATCTCTCTACCCAATTTATTGAAAATGCATCAAACAATTCTATTGTATCCCAAACATCATGCTTATATTGTTTTAACCTCTTATTTTTTGATGCATACTTATCTCTAACTTGGGAAACAACTAACTCTGAATCACCAAATACTTCGAGCATCTTAATTCCATGCTTCAAAGCTACATTCAATCCTAGCAGCAGAGCCTCATACTCTGCAATATTATTGTACAGGCAAATTTCAACAAGAAAGAGAATTTTAGAAGTTTACCAGTTGGAGACAGAAATACCACTCCAGCACCAGAGCCTTCCTTCGAACAAGCTCCATCAAAATACATGGTCCATAGACTCTGTTGATCCAATTCTTGAAAGCAAGTATTTCCCTCTTTACTTTCTTTAACATCTGAGACAACTTTGAAATTATCATAGTCAGTATTCACAAAACATATTTGTTCCTCTAATTCTCAGTCCTCAACTGTTTCTGATGATCTTTCTTCTCTAATCAATTTGACATCCTTTCCATTCATAGGGATCATAGCATATGACAGATCTAATTGCATACTCCCACCAATCAATGCTGCCCATCTTCTTGACAACAACATGCCATATTGTGGCTTGATATCAACAACTGTTATGTTCATTTGTAGGTCTTTTCAGGATATGCTGCCAGTCTGAAATCAACATCTTTCATAATTCTAATGACAGGTACTTCCCTAGCATCCATTGCATAGCACTTCCCACATGCCTTATCTATTTTTAACCCAGTTTGCTGCATGATAGCCAAAGGCATGATGTTTGTTGATGCTCCTAAGTCAAGCATACAGTTCTTAATTTTTTTTCCATTTATGACAAGGGAGACATAAAATGGTTCCACTTGTGAAGGGCATTTTGTTATGGTCATCCCCAAATACACCTTAGGAACTTCATCTTCATTAATACACATGGCCTGTTTCTTACCCTGAGGTTCATCATTTAGCTTGGCTTGACATGGTACCCCTGAAATTAAGGATACAATCTTATTTCTGAACTCTTCAACTTTCATCAGTTCCATCAGTGGAACAGAGACTTTTATCTGTGATAAGACTTGAGTGATATCAAATGGATCATAATTTTGAATAACAGTTGTAACTTGCTCCACCATTTTACCTCTATTCTGAGATGATCCAACCTTAGTTTTTATGGCTCCTTGACTGTCATTCTTGCTTTGAGAATTTCTATTTTGATCCTCAACCTGTGGAACTGTACTTTCTATTTTTTGAGAATCATAACCTATTTTTTGCTTAAAGTTCTGTTTATTATTGCTCCATTGTTTCCTATATGTTTCAATCCCCTTATAATTTTGTACTGGTCGGCTCTCAAATGTTCTCTGGTTGGTACGAATTGCTTACCTGAGCTTTACCTCTTAGGTTGTAATTGCTTTTGACTTGAGCCACCGCTGCAGCTGTGAGGGCTCTAATTTTTTCATCAGAAGCTCTCCTCAAATTATTCAGAAAATTATATGAATCTTGAGCATAAGCGTAGCTATCTTCCTCATCTTCATCATAGGGAAATTGCTGCTAGACCTGAATCTCATCATTTGCACTTACATCAGCATCGTGAGACGGATACTCTCTGTTTGTAGACAACATATTGACATTATCATCCTCCACGCAATGTGGCTCATTGCACTCATCACAGGCAACAACATTATTGTATAAAGACTGAGCAATCAAGCATTGTGACTGTGAATGAGGTATTTGGCATATTATACACCATGGGGTGTCATTAACAATATTTATAGCTTTCTTCAAAGGATCAGGAGTTTCCTTAACGTTTTGAGTCCTCTGATTTGTGTTGTTGTGTGGAAGGATAGGTTTACCGTTATGCCAATTGGTGTTATATGGCATATCATGTAATGATGGTCTTCTTTCTTGCCTTTGGTGAACTAGTCTATCAGGACCTATCCCTTTTCATTTTTAGCCATTCTATAAATCAAGTCCTTGACAATAGTTGTCAATTTGTCTAATTTATCCTCAGAAGTAGATGTATTGCCTTGAACACTCTGAGATTTAGTATTTAGATTTTGCAGAATTTTTACATCATCTCTTCTATTTGTCTTACCAGATGATTTTTTGTTATTTTCAATGTTTGTTGCAATCTTGAAAGCATCTCTGAGGCTGTGAGGACTCTTATCTCTCAATCCATAAGCTATTTTGGCATCAAAAGCATTTATATACAACACTATGCACATAGGTTCATTAGGTCTCAAGTCCTGTGGCAATTTGTTCAATACCTTCATGAATCTAGCATTGAAATCAGCAACCTGTTCATTTGATCCTTTGGTGATGCTAGTGAATTCATTAATGAAAAAACTAGGATCAGTCTTGTCACCATACTGTTCTTTGAAAATTCTTCTGAAGTCATTCCATGATGAAATGCTTCTGTCAGGCAGACCCTTGTACCATTCCTTGGCTTCATCAACTAAGGATTGCATAAATGATTTCATGAAAACATTCTCATGCTCAACCTCAAAGTTGTCCATGATATTCTGAAAAGCTTTTAAATGGTCTTCACCTGATACAGTGTTATTTCCTAAAAATTTAGGCACTTGCAGCCTCACATGTTTGTCAATAGGATTTGGATAACCAGGAATGCCATCAAACACTAGCTGTCTAAATATGTCTAGCTACATCGGCTGTCTACCAAATTGATTAGCATTGGCATTTCTATTTGCATTTTGATTTCTTACATTATTTAATGGTATTTTGGCATCATTTGCATTCTGTCTTTGATCGTTGTGCTAATTCTGAACTTCATTCATGTGTTGATTTCTTTGCATATTTGCATTGCCAAGGGTAGGAATTGAATCATTCTGAGCAACTCTCAGAGCTTCCACTTTCTGTCTCATGTCATCTTTGATCTTTACTACCTGCAGATATTCTAATTCTGCCCTTAAGCTCTTAATTTCATCGGTTAGTTCCTCTTCTCTAGGCATAGAAGAGGACAGTTTTATTACATTCTGATCATCATTATCATCATCCCTTAGGGATTCAGCTTCTTCAAATCTGTCAGGGGAATCATGAAAAGGGCACTCTTGAAACACCTCTGACCTCAATTTCAATCCACCACTCTGCTGTCTCTCATATACATTCTGGATTTCAGCCTCAGTGTTTGTAAAATAAGGCATTGTTTGCTCTGAGGATCCTGGATTGTCCTGAATAAATTTATTTTTCCTGGGGCTAGGAGAACCATCTTGACTGGTTCGAACTATCCCTTTTTTCCTGTACATCATTTTTATGGGTAACTCTTCAAACAAAGGGTTACGTTGGGATCTTCTCCCTTGCATACAAATTTTTACTTTACCGGTTGGGAGAATGGTTTGGAGTCGCCACCTATTACTAGGAATTGTTTTTTTTTTAAATATGGGTTCTCTTACAAAGCAATCCCCAACGGAGTCGCTAATTTCTATTGGTAATTTTCCCAGACTGGATGCTTATTCCCAGTTATCCCTACAAGGTAGCCATCATTGATCAACAGGATTCTTAGGCCAGGGGCCAACAATATAGGAGATAGACTCTATAAATATCTCCTCTTCTTCTTTAGGCTCTGCAGAACCAAGGGGGTATTCCCTACTCAACATCTATGAAATAAAACTATGCAAAGACTGGGATGTTGACACAAAGCAGATAAATCCTCTATTAAGCAGACCAAAACTGTGAGATAAGTGCAAAGGGGTTAGCTTTGGGCCTATGTTTAGTTGTAGACAGAGGATTTTAGATCCTAAAACTACTTCTACTATCCTAAAGGTTTGAAGTTGAAGTTCGAGTTTGATTTATATATGGATGCAAAACTAGGACTTTGGGTTACAAGAGAGATACCAGACCAAATCGGTGCCTATCCAGGGCTCGGAGTCAGTAGACATACACATGTGAATGTACACATAAACCCATATCAATGACTAAGTTTAAAGGGGGTTGTTTAATATCTGCCTTACAGATACTTCCCAGAATTGAGTATTCAGTTACCTCTGCTTAGAAGATCCTCACTGCAATATATTCTTCTTAACACTTTAACCTAAAACATTTAATCTACTCCTTGAGTGGAAGTAAAAGACCAAGCATTCAACATAGAAAATCTCTATTCAAGAATCTTAGACACCCCTTAGCTGTTTAGATTCAAAAGAAGAATACATTCAATTTGGAGATAAGTAACAGAACACATGCAATTAAGCATTACTTATTTAAATCAACATGAAACCAGTAAGTTTATGCATTAAACAGACAACATGAGATTTATAAACTCACAAAAACATCCAAAACAGGGCCACCAATGAAGTCACATCTTATCACAGCACCAAAAATTTGTCCAGTTTTCAACCCCCCCAACACGTAACACAGTTTGGCTTTTATACCAAGATTGTGTACCTGACAAAAATTAATTACATGGCACATAAAAATTTTGCCAAATACAACACACGAGAAAATGGTGCTCAAAAATACTGCAGGCAACAGGCAGAAGGAAAGGCGAGGAGAAACAAAACTCGAGCCCCGTGCCGCCATTTGGGGACATTCATCATAAAACTAGTGCTAGTCTGTCACTCAATCCATCGCGCCTCTGCATGACCGCCATTAAAGCCTCAACTACCTGCAGGATGCAACAACAGATGGATCTGGAGACTTTCCCACCCAAAAAATGGTCGCCCACGCTCAGAAAAACCATCGCAGCAGGTTCAAAACAAGACCGTCGATCATCCCTCCGTCGCTATGATCAACGACACCCAAAAACGTTGAAAAGTCGTCGACCAGTGAAATTGTGCCATGTTGGCACCTTATGTTTCTATCACTGGCCCCTTTCCTTCTTCAATTTTGCCTTTTTCGCCCTTGTATATGCGTGTTGAAATGCATATACAAACACTCCTTTTAAATCTTTGTATATGCGGGATGCATATACATGCAACAGTTCCTAGGCACGTGGCAGCTTGTGACTCATCCTCCGTCGCTGTGCATTTGATCTCCATCGGCCATAGGAATAACCTAAGAAAGGTTGGCTGAGACATATGGTCTTGGCGATAATCTCTTTGCATATCGGCTATTGCACAAGCATACAATCGCATTATACAACCCCCGGACCTCAAATTACTGTTCGTTGTATTTGACTCTTCCTTCATGTCCCGGTTGTATATCTTTGTTTTGTATATCGGGTTGCATGCTGCATATACAAACCCAATATACATGCTGCAGACCCCAAACTTATATGAAGCATCTTGGAATTCTATTTGGGTCCATAATGCATCTTTTCACTTGTATGTTTTGCATGTATGTCGGCATACATACAATTACTATTGTATATAACTGGTGGGCCCGACCACATGCATCTCTGCCTCTGCACTGTAGCAAATGTATATTTGCGCCCTTGTATGTCAAACATACAAACACAAATATACAAACCCCTAATATACAACTGCGGAATCTTCTACAAAATATTCCAGGAAGGTATCTTCCACTCGCCACTGTGGCAATTGCATATTAGCACCTCCTTATATACTTTGCTTTGTATATAGCCCGATATACAAAGCGGAAATATTTCTGAGAATCTACAAAAGATTCCCCCTTTGTACATGCACCTTTTAGAGCCTGATATACATATAAAATGCATATAATTCAGTTTTTATCAATTTTTTGGAGGCCGATGGTGTACATTTGCAATGGCACATACAAAACTTAACATTTCTCATGAGTGTGACAGGAAAAGGTGGTAAATCATTACATGGGGGCCGGTCAACCAACGAAAACTAAATCATGAGGATGAGATTTAATAACCAGAAATCAATCGCAGAAGGCCACTAACAAAATAGACAGAACAATGCAAGACCCCATGACTCAGAAATTTTAGGGTTTGCAAAAGAAAACCTGCAAACATTCAAGCTCAAAACCCTAAACATAAATGATTACTAACACCTTCAACTTGTGAATTACCCTTACACACCAATCTTGCTTTGTTCCTCACAACTTCACCATCTTCATTTAGTTTGTTTCGGAACACCCACTTTGTTCCTATAACATTCATATTAGTTGGTCTGGGAACCAGTTCCCATTTCTGATTCTTTTCTATCTGATTCAATTCTTCTTCCATTGCTTTCATCCGTCCATCGTCTTTTCTAGCATCAGTAAAGGTTTTGGGATCTATCTTTGATAGTAAACACAAATTCACTTGCTCACTTTCTTTTGCAATTTTTCTCCTCGTCTGCACTCATTCATTCTTATCCCCATTAATCTGATGTACCAAATGATTCCTCTGAACATACATTGTTGGATTCTTGGGGATCTGCTCTGATTCTTGTTCCTTCTCTTCTTTTTCCTCTTCTTCTTCAATGCAGGGAGGTATATTAGATCTGCAATCCTCTCATTCTTGTGAGATCTGATACAAGTCTTCATCTACCTTAACATTTGTGCTTTCAATCATCTTTCCCAATCTCTTGTTGTAGCACCTATAGGCCTTACTTTTGGTTGAGTAACCAAGAAAGATCCCTTCATCACACCTTGAATCAAACTTTCCAAGGTCTTATTCATCTCTCCTGAAGTAGCATTTGCTACCAAAGATCCTGAAGTATTAGATAGTGGAAGGTCTTCCATACCATAGCTCATAAGGGATCTTAGTGTTATTGACCAAAGTAGCAGAGAATATCGCAACCGTAAATCAGTAAGTTCTTATCTCGCACCATGGCCAACAAAAGATCTATGAATGCTAGCTCTGCATTGTCTGAAGTTTTGCATAATTACTTTGAAGATCAAAATGAACAACATATTGATGAAAAGGGTAACTTTAAGTTTCCCGATATTAAGATCTTTACACTTTACCTTGAAAAAGGAATTAAGGCAAAAATTTGTGATTCTGTAATACAATCTGAACTTAATCTGTTAGTCTCTTACGAAGGGATTTGTCCTATGTATATTCCATTCTTGCTTCCTATTGATGTTTCTCACTAGAGAGAAAAATGATATTTTCATGTCCACTTTCCCCATATTGATTTAATTGTCCATCCACACTTTAATTATGATATTGGTGCTCAGTTCTTTGCACCCTTGATTGATACCTGTTGTAGAATTTGGAAACAGGTTGTTATAGCTCAGTTCTGTGGTATTTTGAGTGCTAAAAAAGGGGATGGTGTGATTTCTGTAAATCCTAATTTCACCCTCTCTCTATCTGACAAATTTATTTCCTTTATTTTTTGTCTTCTCATCAAAGTCAAAGGTGTTTCGCTCATGCCTGGGTCTGTTTACGCTACCATAGGTGGTCTTTGTGTCTATAGGATAATGAATATTATGTCATCTCCTATTTCTTTACCCATCGAGGTGAGTTTCCCACAAGATTCTTTAAATCTGCTTGATTATGGCAGAAACATTGATCATACTGGGTTTGATATAGGTTTTCCAATTATTGAACAATTATTGAATCAGAAAAAACCCCAGTTCAAAGATCTTCCTGTGCAAAGAAATAGGTTTTCAAATAGACCTTTATTTCGGAATCGAAGAGTAGCTAATGTAACTCTATAATCTATCCCAAATCAGACCATCATGGACCAACCATTAGTAGATGAAAATATGACAAGGCTCCAACCTTTGAGGAGAAGTCTGTCCATAGTCCATGCTTTTCCCAGTTCTAACAACAAGCCATATATGGATTATAATCTTGAGGAGTGCTCTACATCCTCCAGCAATCCTGCTTCCAGGCCTCGCATGTTTGTCAACCCTTAATCTGCAAGGTCTTCCTTTGCTTCTACTTCTGATTTGAGTAATGATCCAGTCCTAATGGATAAATTGGTGAGGCAAGTAAGCTCCAGACTTCATTTGACCCCAAAAGAAGAGGAAGATAAGAAATAAAAAGTTATAAAAATTCTCAGGATGGATGAACCATCTTGTATGATGAGGGAATCACTGCCTAGATATGGTGCAAGAAAGAAGGTTTGATATCAGACTCAGAATGATTTGAGCAATGCCGTTGAAGTCACTGATTATGAACTAGGTAGACAGTCAACCCCTGAGACTTTTACAATAGTCAATCCAGATAAAAATCTATGGGGTAGATATGAGTCAAGACTTCATGCTAAAGTAGGAGTTCAACAGAAAAACTTTGAGGCTCAAAGGAACTGTCAAGCCCAGTGGATGATGTTTGCCTAGAACAATTTGGATGATATGGTCATTGATATAAAACAAGCTGTAAAATTTTTTAATTCTACTTATGGAAATTTGTTGAGTGTAGAAAATAGTGTAAATAGAACTAGATCTAAATATTTTGAAATTAGAAAAATAATCCACATCTCTTCTAAATGATACTTCAGGAATCTCTTACCAAGCTAGAAATATTCAGACTTTTGTCACAAATATTCAAGCTTTGGCTCAAAGAATAGATACATATGTCACAAAGATTTTTGATGACTTGACCACCTCAGATGCTAGAAGGGACACTCATGCCCAATAAAATAAGGCATTATTAGAACATGTAGCTAGAAATCTAGAGAAAATTAGAAAATATACAAAGAAAATCAGAGTCTTTGAAAAAGGAAAAGATAGCTCTGAAGAAGAAATTGAGGAAGCCAAATCCCATTTCTTAGAACCTCTACAAAAACAGAAAATTAAAATTCAAAGGAGAAAAGGCATTTTGATTGCTGATGAACCTAAAGAAGCACAACAAGTAGCACCCTCTAGAACCAAGACAACCCTAAGGCCTACCTAATTAGTTTTCCCAAAACACAAAGAACATGCTATGCAACATATAAAAGAAATTAGAGATTGGCTACAGGAACTAGATATTGAGGATAGGGACAATCAACCAATCTATATGGAAGAACCTACTGCAGCACATATAGATGCTTCTATTTCTAATGAAGTAATTTTAGAAATAGATTCATCCCATGTATCAAACAATGAAGAACTAGAAATGGTTAATGAAGAATTTATTTTGGAACAACTAAATGATGCTGAAGAATGGGAAAACTTTATGGCGAGCCATGAATCAGTAGGCAACAATATTGATATTGAAATGAGGGATGTTGTTACTGAAAATTCTAGACCAGAACAATTAAGAACTTATGCCACTTCAGGATACATTTTAAATATTGACAAAATCGTTGATCCATATGATGCTATATGTACCTGGTGTGATATGTTGGAGAATTTCTATGATACTAGAAGCTCTGACTAGTCTGATTCTAATAAAGTTTTGTATGTTGTTAGACTCATGTCTGGAAAACTTAGAGATTGGTTGAATGGATTGCCAGACAATGGTATTATTACCCAAGATCCAGTATCTGGAGAAGTATATGTCAAAGAAATGGATATGGGTAGAAATGATATATCTGTTGAAGGATTTGCAATGTTAAAACTTCTACTCATTAAATTGTTTTGTGGGTATAGGAGAAATGATCTTGAAGTTGAAAAAAATTGTATTCTTTACAGCTCAAAAATTTAGGCAAACTGCACAAATACAATCTCATCTTTGAAAAATATATGATTTCAACTCATAAGCTCCATGATCCTACCACTAAGAAATATTATCTTAATTCACTCCCTTGTGGATTAGGAGAATGGGCATAAGACTATCTTATTGATAGGAAAAAGACTAAGGTTGAAAAATGTACATTTTCTAGGTTAAAAACTTTAGTCACATGTAAGCTGGATAAGCAATGTCTGCTTAAGGCCTTGAATGATAATAGAGAATAGTTTAATTCTTCATACAATTTGAGAGCATATTGTAATTCGCTTTCGATCAACTAGCTTAAGGATTTCAAGCAGGTAAGAAAATTCCACAAAAGGTCTTGTCGAAAATCATGCAGATGCCATAAATGCAAAAAATGTGCCTATGATGATGAGAACATGGAAAGCTCTTTCTAACCTAAGAAAAAAGGATACAAGAAGAAATATAGATTTGCTCCTGTACATAAGAATTCTTTCAGGAATAGGAATCCTCCCAAATACTTGTTCAAGAAAAAACAAGACTCCAGGGAAAGGACCAGTAAAATGTTTTATCTACAAAGGTCCTCATTATGCCACTAATTGTCCTAAGAAGCTAAATCCTGGAACAAAAGTATATGCTCTATTACAAGAACAAAATGTATATAATAATTGGGAGATTGTAGATACTTTTGTGCTTTTGCTCAATTTTCTGATGATCAGTTTTTTGAACTAGTTGAGGTTCCTCCTGAACATTTTTTAATGGGTAAAGATAAGTCCAAAAGAGTTTGCGAATCAACGTCTGATGAAGAAAGTAGTTCAAATTATTCCAATTCATCTAGTTCACCCAAATCTTCTTTTGTAGTTAAAAAAGTTGTTCAACAAGCTATTAAGGATCACAATTTCAAGATTGACATGGCAAAAGCAAAGGATCCTTATAGAATGGCAGGGGCAAAAGAAGAAAGAAGGACTTCTATCAAATAGAAACTTAGAGACATTAAGACATGGGAAACAGAACGTGATTCTCTCCAAAAATAGCTTAGAAGTTCAAAACCTTCAACATCCCATGGTTACCGACATACTAGTTGGAAGAAGAAACCATCTTCTCCTCGACCATGCTCTCCACCTCCTCATTTTAAGAAGTTGTGCTCTCATAAAAATGTGTCCAATCAACTTGATGCAATCTGCTCCAAATTGGATTATCTTACCGAGGAGATTCAAAATCTCACCTAATAAGTTTATTTACAGAAAAAAGAAATCACTACACTCAATTCTGTCGTGGGGGAGATTCGCACAATTTTGTTCAAAGTTGATAATAAAGATGAAGAATCTACAAGAATTAGTTCTAACCCTAATCTCAGAGAACCAACAAATGCGTTATACCTTGCTGAAAATTGTACATATATTCATTTCAACTTTTGTTTTCCTGGTTACAAGAAGATTCCAATGGATGCCTTTGTGAACTCTAGCTCTTCCATAAGCTTTGCCAAGGCAAATGCAATTCCTCCAGAGTTCTAGAAACCTAATCCATACCTTCCAAAAGGCTATGCAATCAATGGAGAACAGATTCAGATGGGAAGGTATGCACAAGATGTAACCATTGAAATTTAGGGAAAGAAATTTGTTACTAACTTTATTGAGTATATTGCTTTGCAAGGTGATGTATTGTTAGGATTTTTATTCTTGACTAAATATGAACCTTTCATCCTGAGAACTCATGAAGTTTCCCTCAGACATGAAGATGGTCAAATAAAGATTCCTTCTCTAAAGGTAGTCAATTACAAATTTGACAAAAAGACTACTAAAACAATTAGGAAAGGAAATGTCAATCTTCAAGTCCAGAAGCCCCCATTGCTGCTAGAACTAGTTAAAGCTAAATTTGAGCAAGATTGTTGCAGTTTGAATCCTTTACAGTTCTGGTCAAAAGAACATGAAGAATGTGAAATCAAGATCAAGCCAGAATGTTAGACTATAATTCCTTTTGAACCAGCATATTTGAGTTCCACAAAGGTAAAAGAGATGGATGAGCATATGGAAGAACTGCTCCAAGGACATTTTATTCAAGAAAGCAAAAGCCCTTTTAGTTGTCCATCCTTCCTGGTAAACAAGAGAACAAAAAGGGAAAGAGGTAAGAAAATATTTTGTATCAACTACAAGCCTCTTAATGATATAATTCTTCCATTTAATTATCTAATTCCATTCAGTACTGACTTGATTATGAGAGAAGATTCTAAGAAAATCTTTTCAAAGTTTGATTGCAAGTCAAGATTTTGACAAGTCAAGGTAAAATAAGAAGATAGGTATACAACTGCTTTTTTGTCCCTCAAGGACTCTATGAATGGAATGTGATGCCATTTGGGCTAAAAATTGCTCCTACTTATTTCCAGAAGCGAATGGATAAGGCTCTCAGGATGCTTAAAGGTTTTTGTGCAGTATATATAGATGATATAATTGTTTTTTTCTAATGATGTTTCAAAACATTTAAAACATTTACAGAATCTATATAATGCAATAAGAGAACATGGAATATGCCTGTCAGCCAAGAAAATGGTAATTGGCCAGGAAGAAATTGATTTTCTGGGATTAATCATCTCAGAAGGATAGGGAAAATTGCAACCCCACATCCTGAAACACATTAATGAATTTCTTGATATTCTGGTTGGAAAAAATAGATACAAAGATTTTTGGGTTTCCTTAATTATGTTTCTCCCTTTTATAATGGCCTGGCCAAAGATATGACAAAAAATTAAAGGACAGTTGAAGGATGGAGCAAAGGAATGGACAAAAGAATTAACAGAAATAGTCAGAAGAATCAAAGAAAAATGTCAACACCTTCCTACTCTGCATATGCCAAAGGATGGTTATCCATTAATCCTATATACTGATGCTTTTGATAATGTATGGAGTGTTGTTTTATTACAGGAAATCCCTTTACAATGAGCACAAATTTGTGGCTATAGATCAAGAACTTTTACTGATACTGAGTGCAGGTATATAATTTATGAAAAGGAGATTTTAGCTGTTAAAAAGGGTATTCAAAAGTTAAAAAAAATCTTCTTGAAGCCTGCACACTTCATTGTTAGAATAGATAGCCAACCAATGAGGTCTCTATTAAAAAAGAAACCAGACAAGGATTTGGCTCATGGAAGAATTACACAATGGTATGTAGATTTCATGAGTTATGATTTTGATATTGAATGGATACAAGGGGACAATAATCCATTGGCTGATAGTCTTACAAGAGAGATGTCCAGTCTAGCTGAAAATGCCTTCATGATGATAGAATTAACAGAAGATTGCTCAGATTCTGAAGAGATTAATAATCCAAAAGACAATTCGATTTCTATCATCAAATAGTTGCCTCCAAAAATCCTTGACCCAATAATTTCAGTTTATCTTTTGAATACATGGTTAGATGATTTAAGGCAACTAATCAAGAAGTATTATGATGATGGTTTTCTTGATCCAGACCAAGAGATGTCATTTCTTGATCATTTTGGTCTTAGGGAAGCTCCTGTGTAATGAAACAACTTGCACAATATCTGAATATAATAGTAAATATGCTGCAAATACTTGATAATAATATGCCACTTGGAGAGGGCAACCTCCTAATCCACTTCAAGGGGGATACCTCCAACAGTCTTCAATGAGAACACAATACACAATATGATCTGAAATGAGACTGACTACCTCTTATATATACCTATTTATGGCTAGGATATCACCCAGGCTGACTTAGATATACCTATAGAAGCCTTAGGCTGACCTAAACAACTAAATAACAATATAATAATGATAATATGACTTAATTAAGAGTTAAGATAGCCACAAGCCAACTATTTATAACCATATACACTATAGAAGTAAGGGCATAACATGCCCCCCACCTTTACAAAAGTGTTGTCCTCAACGCTGATCAATTGTGGTAGTTTCTTCATATAATCTTCATCATCCATTGTGGTAACTTCAACTAGAAGATATTTCCTTATAACGAGATAATTTGGAACTGTTGATGTCCTTAGCTTATTCATGTGTGTCTGGAAAATTAACTTCAGCTCCAAGATGTGTCTTCCCTTTGCCTCTAGCTCTTGATGGTGATGAATGTGTTCTTCCTTTACTTGAACCTTTTGATGTGCCATAGAGGAAGAGGTGAGGAATAGTACATGGCACCCTTGAATTGGTTGAATAACTTGACTAGGAAGTTCTTCTTCTTTCACTTCTTTTTCTTCATTGCCTTTTTCTTTTTCTTTTGTTTCTTCTTCTTCTGCTCCTTCCACTTCTTCTTTTTTTTCTTCTACTTCTTCTTCTTCTTCTTTGTCTACTTCTTCTTCTTATTCTTCTTCTTCTTCTTCATCATCATCATCATCATCATCATCATCATCATCATCATCATCTGCTTCTTCTTCTTCTTCTTGGTTGCTTGAGACCACCTTTCTTGGTTCATTCATAAAGGTCCTTAACATGCTTCGTAAATCTGATATATCTCCTCTTAGGTCACACATATCCCTCTTAATCTCTTCCTTGAACTTACTTATTTCCTCATTGGGATTACTATCCTTTATTGTTTCCTCATCCTTATCAGAGGATTTCCCTGGTGTGGCAGCATTCTTTTTGCCTCTTGTTGCAGGCCCCATCATAATGGAAACCAATATTTTTGAAATAAATCACACAAATGAAATTTAAATTCTCTAAAATTTTTACTGTAACTTACTAGGGCCAAGTTACCACTTACCCAGAAAAAAATCCAAGAAATTAGCAAATTTGCTGCCTTGAGAGCAAATTTGTTGGAAACCCTAATTTTGTAATAACTCGCTTATTTTTGCTTCAATTTCTCCAAGCTTTGTACTGTAGGCTCCTATATTATTTCTTCAAAAACCCAATACAAATTATACTCCAATTCAGTAGGATGTGAGAGATATAGAGATCTCAAATAAATTGTGTAGAAATTGTAATTCTACAATAATTCACTCAAATCTGCTCCAATTCCTCTGAAATATGGAGTGTAGCTTCTTTAATATTTTCTTCAAAAACCCTTTAAAAATATTTTAAAAATTCACTAAAATCTGAAATTTGAGAGAAAATATTGCCTCTACGGTGTCAAGATCATGCTCTGATACCACTTGTAATGAAACAACTTGTACAATATCTGAATATAATAGTAAATATGCTGCAAATACTTGATAATAATATGCCACTTCAAGGGGGCAACCTCCTAATCCACTTTGAGGGGGATACCTCCAACAGTCTTCAATGAGAACACAATACACAATATGATCTAAAATGAGACTCACTACCTCCTATATATACCTATTTATGCCTAGGATATCACCCAGGCCGACTTAGATAGACCTATAGAAGCCTTAGGCTGACCTAAACAACTAAATAACAATATAATAATGAAAATATGACTTAATTAAGAGTTAAGATAGCTACAAGCTGACTATTCATAACCATATACACTATAGAAGTAAGGGCATAACATCTTGTCACTTGCATTATCAAGCACAAATACAATTTTGATCTTTGTATAACATCATTGTATGCTCCTCATTGGCCCAATGAGATCAAACATATTTTTTTGAAAAACATCAAATATGGATTTATTAACAGTATCACCTTTCTGCAAACTGAAGTAGAAGACCATGCTAATACCTTTAGCCCGATGCTCACAAAAGACATGAAAGAGGTTTTCAATTACATTCATGGTAAATTATATTGGGGTCTATCTGAAGGGATGATTATACATCTTGCCACTCCTTGGCCATACAGTCTTCCGTGAGTAGAGTTTTATCCTCTCAGCTTCAATTGGTTCTCAAAATCTATAATTCAAGACTTTAAGCCAACTCTGGATCCAACTGGTTTACCAACCAGAACTGAATGGGATTATGCATATCCTGATGAGTTGTTACGAATCACTTATGTAATAAAATCCTTCTGCTAAATTGGTGTAAGACCCATTTTAAAGGCCAATGGTGCCGTGTGAAGGGAAATAATAAGCCAACCAAAGTAGCAGAGAATATTGCAACTACAAATCAGTAAGTTCTTATCTCTCACCATGCCCAGTAGAAGATCTATGAATGCTAGCTCTACATTGTCTGAAGTTTTGCATAATTACTTTGAAGATCAAAATGAACAACATATTGATAAAAAGAGTAACTTTAAGTTTCCCGATATTATGATCTCTACACTTTACCCTGAAAAAGGAATTAAGACAAAAATTTGTGATTCTTTAAGACAATCTGAAATTATTCTGTTAGTCTTTGGTGAAGGGATTTGTCCTATGTATCTTCCATTCTTGCTTCCTGCTGATGTTTCTTGCTGGAGATAAAAAGGATATTTTTACGTCCACTTTCCCCATATTGATTTAATTGTCCATCCACACTTTAATTATGATATTGGTGCTCAAGTCTTTGTAACCTTGATTGATACCCGTTGTAGAATTTGGGAACAAGTTGTTATAGCTCTGTTCCATGGTATTTTTAGTGTTAAAAAATGGGATGGTGTGATTTCTGTAAATCCTAATTTTGCCCTCTCTGTATCTGGCAAATTTATTTCCTCTTCTTTTTGCCTTCTCATCCAAGTCAAAGGTGTTTTGCTCATGCTTGAGTTTGTTTACGCTACCATAGGTGGTCGTTGTGTCTATAGGATAGTGAATACTATGCCACCTCTTGCTTCTTTACCCACTAGGGTGAGTTTCCCACAAGGTTCTTCAAATCTGCTTGCTTATGACAGAAACATTGATCATACTAGGTTTGATATAGGTTTCCCTATTATTGAACAATTATTAAATCAGCAAAAACCCCAGTTTAGAGATCTTCCTATGCAAAGAAATAGGTTTTCAAACAGACCTTTGTTTCATAATCGAAAAGTAGCTAATGTAACTCTACAATCTATCCTAGGTTAGACCATCATGGAACAACCATTAGTAGATGAAAATATGACAAGGCTCCAACCTTTGAGGAGAAGTTTGTCCATGGCCCATGCTTTTCCTAGTTTTGACAACAAGCCATATATAGATTATAATCCCGAGGAATGCTCTACATCCTCCAGCCATCCTACTTACAGGCCTCGCATGTATGTCAACCCTTATCTTGCAAGGTCTTCCTTTGCTTCTACTTCTGATTTGAGTAATGATCCAGTCCTAATGGATAAATTGGTGATGCAAGTAAGCTCCAAACTTCATTTGACCCAAAAGAAGAGGAAGATAAGAAACAAAAGGTTATAAAAATTCTCAGGATGGAGAAACCATCTTGTATGATGAGGGAATCACTACCTAGATATGGTGCATAAAAGAAGATTCGATATCAGATTCAAACTGATCTGAACACTATTGTTGAAGTTACTGGTTATGAACCAGGTAGATGGCCAACCCCTGAGACTTTTACAATAGTCAATCCAGATAAAAAGCTATGGGGAAAATATGAGTCAAGACTTCACACTAGAGTAGGAGTTCAGCAAAAAAATTCAGAGACTCAAAGGAACTAGCAAGCCCAATGGATGATGTCTGCCTAGGACAATTTGGATGATATGGACATTGATATAAAGCAACCTGTAAAAATTTCTAGTTCTACTTATGGAAATTTGTTGTGTGTAGAAAATAGTGTAAATAGAACTAGAGCTAAGGGTAAGTGCAAAAAGATGGGGGGCCAAAAAGTGGCCAAATTAATTTTAAAAAAAATTAAGTCATAACGCGCTCGCGTTATGACTGTCTATAAATTAAAAAAAAGGGTTTCTAATCTCATTTCATTGCTTCTTCTCCTCTATGCCTTTGGCCTACAGACCCTAGAAAGCGCACTCGCGTTATACAAAACTCCATTCAACACAAAAACTTTATCAATTTGTTGCCAAAATGCCACCACGACGTCGAGCACGCCAAAGGAGTGAGTTATAATTATTTTTTTGTTTGAATTTGTTTCTAAATAGGTAGGTTTTAGTTGATTTTTGATTGTTATTTCGTTAATTGTCAGGAAATGTTAATGCACCTCCTCCTCCTCCTCCTCCTCCTCAAAATCCACAAAATCCTGAGGAGGAAATACCTGCGGAACAACAACCTCCTCCATCCATTCCTCGACATGCCCCTGGAACACAAGAAAATATAATGGGGCAAATTGAAAACAACAAAAAGGAAATTGAAGATATAATTGCAAGGTTGATAGATCCTTCCACTTCAACCTTGCATAGGTCCATGCTTGCCGAATCTCTTGAGTCTATGTTATCAAATGTAGATTCAATTAGCAAGCAAATAACTAGTTGGACGGATAAGAAGAGAGAGTTTAGAGATTACTATGCATACAAGTTGTCATACCAAGATGTGAAAAAATTATAAATTACAAAATTAGACTTGTGTTTAATTTTCACAAACCCACAAACAAATCAACCTCCACCCATTACATGCAAGAGGTTCCCTATCCATTGGTGCAACAACCAAGTGATAAGGGACAATTTTGGGCAGAGGTGGTGGATGGTTTTTGACCATCCTCCATGTAATAATAATGAGGTCCCGCAATACTTTTTGAGGAAAATCTACTGCGAGTTTGTCCTCAATAAAGTGCCAAACTATTTTGATATGCGAGACTTCCAGGGTAGAGGTGGGGGGTCAGCACAAGATAGACTAGGGGCACGTCTTGACCCACAGCAGGTAGTGAGACTAGTAATCAACAGACTAGCCCACGAGCATGTTTCTATCCCTTCCATTGTGAAGGAGAGTGTTGAGGTTGATACACTTCAATCGATTAGTGCCTTGACCCAGAGCATCATAGAGCATGCTGGTCCTGCAACACAGAGTGGGTTGGGAGATAGTGCGAGGAGTAGGGTCCCACCCCATACTTGTCAGGCTTGCGGGTCAGCCTATGGTTATGACCCCATGGACAGTCAGGACGCAGGTGTACAGGCTACATCTGCAGCTGAGCAGATGGTGATGACAGATACCCTCCTGAGTGAGACTTTCAGCCTTGATACTCAGGTAAATATTAGCAAGTTTATTGAATTTAATTTATTAAATTTTATTTTTGAAATACAAGATTAACTAATTTAAATTGATGATTTTAATGAAATTTTAGGGTCATAGCGTCGATGCAGTTTTGAGTGGTTCTCCACCTGCATTTTTCACTAGATCATCTACTGTCGAGGTATGTAACTAGTAAACAATTATAAATATTACATGTGAATAGCATCGTTATATGAATGGTATTCTAATATCTGATTTTGGATGTTGAATAGGTTAATATTGTAGATTTCACAGCAACACCTACCAGCAGTGGTGGACTTCAAAGCTCTACAGAGGTAATAAAATAAATAGTTTAATGAATGAATTGTACTTCCTAAATTTTTGTATGTGATTTGTGTGCTTTATTGTGTGTACTTCCATGTTTAGATGAACGTGTGTGTATGTTAGGAGCCATGATTTGCATCACTATTATAGTTTTTGTAATTGAATAATGTTGTTTTATTTCCAGATGATGTAGGCTGCGGAGACACCTCCCCATGTTCATAGGGCAATGGAGCAGGGTGTGGCCTCTATGATTCATAGCTCCATGGCATTGACAGGGGTATGAGGCAGATTAGTAAATTTCAATTTACATTCATTGTTATAGTTGTCTATTTTTGAAAAATCAAAAGATTATTGATTTGAAGTTTAATTTCTATCTGGATGGTTTCTATAGGACATGACATCACCAGGGCCTATTCCTACTATTGAGGCAAGCGAGGAGACAGATTATATGTTAGCGGTAAGTGATTATTTTGTTAAATGTTTCATTTTTTATAACATGTAATTTCTATATATTAATGTCTATACTTTTTATTGTAACAAGTAAAGATGCAGGAAGACCTAAATAGGAGGAGTAGCCCTCAGGTTCATAGTAGACCACCCACATGCACGTCTCCATCCCCTAGAAGATCAAAGGATGCTAGTGATTTATTCTCTTCACCAGCCAGAGGGGAATGACTTTTTATTGTGTTCTTTTGTTGTATGCCTATATGGCATTTGTGAACATATATTTTGTATTGTACATAGTTGACATTGTATGCCTATATGGCATTCTTGTAAGCCTATATGGCTATTTTGTATATATGTTATACTTATATCGATAGATATTGATGTATGCCTATATGGATATTTGGTTAATACAAATCTTTTTTATTGATGGCATCCATACTTGCATTATAAATCCACGTTTGAATGGATATTTGTAGATGGCTACTTCAAATATTTAAAGTCCGATTGTATTACATAGGGTGTTTGTTGATCTAATAAGCTAGCTATTGTTATTCAAGTATCACCTAAACCTCATTTTGGAACTAAAAGATAAAAATTGTATTTCAAAAAAATGAATCATCATGTTGAACAGAAAATATTAATATTCTTTATGAGTAGCATATAATGTCAACTATATGCAATACAAAAAAATGAATCATCATGTTATTCTTTATGTTTGAGATCCTAAAAATGACTAAGTCTGGTAGCCTGATATCCTGAAACACTAGAATGAATATCCAAGTCATTAGGATGATTGCGCCTTGAGAAAAAGTCATTAAGATGAGCGCCTAAAGGAGACTTTCTTAAACATTCAAACATTGAGCAACAAGTACGAAGGGTTAAAGCACAATTTGCAACTCATAAAGCCTCAAAAGGGCGCCCAACTTAGAGAGAGCATTCATTTAAGACAAGGCACCCATTGACACCTGTTCCACCATAAAAGTGCACCTAAGGTGGAAGGAGAACAAGCCTCTGGTAAGTGAAGCACACCTATTGTCTAAACCACTTCATTATGGCACCCTAGCATGAGGAGGAGTATATAAGTCAATAGGAAATGGTGCCTATACTACAAATGAAGGACTAAGTGGCATTTTCAATAAGCATCAATTCACCTTGAGCTTTCAATAAATACATCAAAATGAGCCCCATAAGCCTAGGCGCCCTTTGCCTGCAAAAGAACCTTGTATTGACATCAAGAGTTGGTCGTATCAGCAGACCTTGGTTAGGCTTCGCCGATAGTGGTCTGTCTTGCCGACGAGTGTGGTTTGAAGTCGAAGACATCAGTGTATCGAAAGATAATCCCATCTGCACATCGAAAGAGCAGTTGAGAGATTCACCGATGAAGGGGGTCACACTAACAGTCAAAATCCATCGGTGTATTGGCCCAACGAGATTAGAGTTCACCGATGTTTGGAGTCTCATCGACGGGTGTGGTCCGAAGGTTGTCATTCGTGAGATTGGTGTGTCGGCAGAAGAGTTTTTGAGTGTGCCGATGGTATTAAGTCCTACCGATAGGCGAGGGACTTAGAGTCTCGTATTGGAGTGACAAAGACATCGGTGTGAAAGGATATAAAGTCATCGATAGTGGTTTGTCTGACTGATAAAAGTCAATGATGGGATGTTTGTCAGAAGTGAAATCAAACGGAGTCATGGTGGCATCGACCTATCGACCGATGAAATTTTAAGCTCGCCGATGGTATGTTGTCTCGCCAATAGTGAGTTTGAAGGTTCAAAAGTTGATAATTCTATGCTTCCATTGTTTTTAGACAAGTCAACAATAGAGTGAAATACAGAGTATCTAACCCTCTCTTGAGCAATCTACCTCCTAGGCGCTCAACATTGAGGAAAAACTTCATAAAAATGCCTATCTCTTTCTTGGCAAGTTTTATTATTTTGATGGTTCTAACTCATATATAGAGAACTTCTCACCAAGGCGTCAAAATGAGTTTAACCCAAGTAAAGCAAGAAAATGTGCCCAAGATGATTTCAATCAATTGGACTAGGCACCAATTTAGTGTTATTTTGACTCATTCACCCTCAAGGTGCTAAAGTATCATTCCTTCAATCAATCTAGTTGCCATGTTCCCATGTGTGATGTTCCAAGTAGGAGATAGCGCCTAGGGTCTTTATCTTATTTTTGAAATTGTAATGATTCCAAACACTTACCAATAGTCTCAAAAGATCCTATTATCCTTAAGCGCTCAATCCTTTGATTTATCAAGGCGCTCAATCCTCTTTGAGGCACTCAAACTCATTCAAGGCGCTATCCTTTACTACTTCCCACTTCAAACACTCTAGGGCGCTCATAATTACTCCCATCACCAATCTTCCTCCTTAAAGCGCATTTGAGGACTTCTTCTTTATGCTAGGGCGTTAATATGAAAGTAACAACTCAAGGCGCTATATGAAAGCTTGATCTTGGAAAGGCGCCTAAACTCATAATGTGAGTTATTTTATCAAATTTTCAATTTTAAGGTCTTTTGGCAACTCCTCTACCAAGGCGCCATTTGATGAGGTGTTTGAAGCTTGATTTTCCCCTTAGGTGCACAAACTTGATGTTCTTGACCCTACAATGTGCCTTGAGTCTCTAATCTCTTACACTTATCATCTCTTATGCTACTTAGTTTCATCGCTCTCATAAAGGCGTTTTGAGGAGTATTACTCTTCGAACTCAATCTCTGGAACTAAGGCACTCAAGGGTGAGTAAACGTCCATTCTTCCAAGGTGCTCATCAAGGTATAAAACAACACACAAAGGTGCCAAGATTACTCCACTCAACCTCAAAGCACTAGATCATATCTAAATTTACATAAGGGTGCCAAATCAAATTGTCACTCAAGGGCAAGTGCACTCGAAAGGTCATCTATCTTCAAACTCAACTTCCATTCCTCTAGGTGCTTCCTTGGGTAAGTTTGGACACTCCCTTCATGCTTTCCATTCAACTGGCTTTAACTCATTATAGCGACTTCCTCATCTAGGTGCAAATCATGATAGTTTCAAACACTTAGCTTTCAAGGCGCCAGAAGATGATTGTAGAGGAGTGAAATTGCGCCTTAGTTCAAATAAGCATTTACTTCATCATTGATGGATTTAAGTCATTGTATATGCTCATGAAGACTTACCTCACTCAATACACCCCAAACTTATGGATCTAAACATGCTTTTTCTCAGGCACTAAACTGCAGTTGTCTAGATGCACAAGTGCGCCTCCCTCAATGAAGTTCATTTTGTTAACTTAGTTCATCCTAGTCACTCAAGGGGTTGTTATATTCTTTAGGCGCAATCCTTCATAGACTAAAACATTCACTCCATGTTAAGGCGCTCAAAGGAGGCTCTGGAGATGGAAAATGGTGCCTTAACTCACTTGTGTAAATTTTGGACTTTTAGGCAATTGTAAGATGTCTTGGAGGGCTCAATTCTTCAAGGTGCCTATTTTGTTCACCACTTGTAGCATCACTTGTTCAAGGAGCATGTTTGGGATTCTCTGGATGATGAAATGCTCCTTGACTCCCTAGGCAGTTAGACTCCAACTTTAGGCGCAAGATAATGATGATTTGAGCTAAAATAAGCATCTAAAAATCCAAGGTATTATTTGAGGCTTCCACTCCAAATTCTACCTAGGCGCTCACCTAGGGTGAAATGATTATCAAAGTGTACCTTAATCATTCCTTCCTCTATGCGCCCACTATCAGGATCAGGTCATCAAGGAGCTCTAAAACTCAAACACCACTGACCTCATCATGCAATAACCCCAAGACATCATCTAAGCTTAGTCAAACACACTGGAGTTCAAAAAAAGTAGGGGGTCCCCATTTGCAATGGGGCAATGTGTGATTTGGTCACAACAGGCGCCTAGAGTGAATAGGCTTTCATCCTGACTTAATACATTGCCTCCTTCTGATAATTTTTGGGGCAGCAGAAAACCTTTCACCACAGGCAAATGTCTCAGATATAAAAAACTAAGAGAGGTTATTGTAGAGGCACTCTACATGATCGCGTTGCCTCAGATGGAATGTTTCTAAGTGACACAATTTTTGAGTAACATCTTGTCAAAGATTGCTACCTTTTTGCACTTTGGACTCTTTAGGGATATCGTGGGTACAATGTAGCTCGGACTGTTTCGACATGTTTGGGTGAAAAAAAGGACCATGCCTAGCATAAATGTACCCATCCGGATGCGTTGGAATAGTCAGTTTGGTCACATCAGGAGCAGGACAAAAGTTACACCCCTTTGCAACTTTACACTGCCTCCTTTTGACGATTTTTGGGGCAGCAGAAAACCTTTCACCACGGGCAAATACCTTAGAGATATAAAAAACTGAGAGAGGTTATTGTAGAGGCACTTTACATGATCACGTTGCCTCAGACGGAATGTTTCTAAGTGACACAGTTTTTGAGTAACATCTCATCAAAGATTGCTGCCTTTTTGTAATTTGGACTCTTCAAGGATATCGTCGGTACAATGTAGCTCGGACTGTTTCGACATGTTTAGGTGAAAAACAGGACCATGCTTAGCATAAATGTACCCATCTGGATGTGTTGGAATAGTCAGTTTGGTCACATCACGAGCAGGACACCAAAAATACAAAAGTTGCTTTGCACAACTTGACAATATTGACACTTTTTTGCAACATGACTCAAAGACTCAAACTGACCCCAAATGACTCAAAGTGACTTAAAATCACCTTGATTTTGGTGCCCAATGTACATTATAGAGGTCGAGGTGCTCCTTATCATTCAAACATCTTAGATGAGCGCATAGGAAAGGAAAAAGCTCTAAGTTTCATCATCATGAGCGCCTAATATCAAGAGACTTTAATGGCTCAAACCTTAGCATGGAGTCCTAAGGTGCATTTCATGTCTCCTTTCATCTATTTTGGCACCCTTATGCAGATTTTTCAACTTGATTTGGTGCCCTGTAGGTGAAGGAAGATCTAAAGGCATGAAAGTGGATGTCGTATTGCAAGAGTTTGGATCATCAAAATTGAAAGAAATAAGTCTATTAAGCTTGGGCGCCCTTGCTCTTCTTTTCATTCATTATGAGTGCCTTGAGAGAATGGTATATAGGTCATCATCATGATTGGGTGCCCTAGATCCAGAGTGTTGGAGAGATCATCAAATGGTGTCTAGAGGAAGTAGGGTGAGTTATGAGTTTGGTCGCATCAGAAGCAAGACACCAAAAATGCATAACATGATGATGTAAAAATGTGTACATATGTGTAAAAATGCAGGAGGAAATTAAAAAAAGACAAACCTTACAAATTAATGTGCATACTTACAACTCAATGTAACATGACTTTACAAAATCAATGTGAATACTTACAAATTAATCCAATGAACCATCCAGGTCTGCTCTACTCTTTATTGTGTCAAGTATTGCTTCATGGTCAGACTCACGCACCTTCCACAATATTTTGTTCAAAGGTCTACCCCGATACTTTATCAAATGAACATTGGATGCCACGACAAGGTTCGAGTAATGAAGAATCTTCTGATGCGTGTCAAAGTCCTGAAATAGCCAAATATTAACTCTTATATGGGTACCTTCTAAGCCATGTTCCAGTAATAACCACTGAGCCTGTAGGGTATTCGATGTTTTCTCCATCTGTAACAGGGGCCTCCAATTTCTTTTTGGCCTCAACACAACGACATAAGTAATAATCTGTTCCCTCTTCATTATCTTCATCTGCAATAACTGCATATACGTGCCCTACATTGATATGTGTAGCAAATTAGATGAAATTAGTCAACATTACAAAAACACTACAAAGTAAGATGACATTACCTGGTTGAACTAGATGAAATTAGATGCATATACGTGCCCTATATTACCTGGTTGAACTAAATCTAATATGTGGTCAAAGTCAACTGACGATTCCATCTGTTTTAGTTCCAGTTCCGTCGGGGTCAATACGTGTCAAGTGGGCTAAGATAACTTAATTGCCATTCGTCAACCCACTCCTTTGACTCGCACTCATCCTAGACTTGAATTGTACAGGAAGAACAAAAGCATGATATCTTTCGTGTATGGATACTCCATGAACCTACAATTGAGCTTATGAAAGAGTGCATCTCATTTGATCCTGTCAATGTACAACAATCCTCATATGGTGCAATGTTAGTATCATCTATCAACCAAAAAAATCTACAAACTGAAGACTTACCTTCATTACCTGGACCCATGGAAGCATTACACCACTCGACAATCGATTTTGCATCTGTCAACTTTGCATTGTCTTTATACTTTAACTCTTCTCGTGCTATGACTCTTTTGATACATGTTCCTGCACCATCATGCTCCCCCTTTCCATGCCCAACCTCACAAAAGTTCCACATATGTTGAATACCTGTAAAATTATGCCTCCTACTCAGCCAATAGAAAATTTGCGAGTTCTTGAATTGTGACGCACAGTTATCTAACCATATGATAAGTTGACTGAACGATATGCCCCTTCTAGCCAAATCATTGTAGAACACCTGAAAGCAACCTTGCACAAACTCCGTAGAATGCGTGTGATCATCACTAATATAGAAATTATACTCCCTTATGATCTTTCTGTCATCCTCTGTACTATCATTCACATGAATGAATGCGATGTGCACAAATATAGAAACCTGTGTGGAGTTGTAATATTGTGATTGCACCTCACACTGTGGCTGTAGACTGTAGTTCTCTGTAAAGTCGACAACTGAAACAATGCTACCAACTAGAAATGTGTCCTTGCATAACTTGAATTGCAAGTCCAACCATCGAGCTCTATGGGCATGTCTTGCATACTCATACACTATGCTGTCACGAAATATAGGCATAAACTGATACACTGGAATCTTTTCAATAACTAATTCACACCTCTTTGCTTCTTTACCATCTTTTGTATTGTATGCCACTGTTTTATACTTGCCAAACTCTACTAGTTTGTTTCCAACCGCATGTGTTATTTCCATATGTTCACATATTGGCAAATGTTGCAAGCCACCGCAACGATGACATATGCCATCCAAGCATAATTTCTTGTAGAATATTTGACCTTCCTCTCTTTCACATAAAATTCTTGATATGAAGTCTCTTGAAGATGTTGGTGGGGCACATATGGCACAACCCTGCAAATCATTTTTAGTATGCATATCTAAACATATAGACCTATAAGCATCAAAATGGTTAGAAAATTCAATATGTAATCTACAACAACAAGTAGTGCGTGTGTGATTTATCTTAACATAGAAAGGTTTTAGCAATTCAAAATATCTTTGACAAATTTTAATTTGAGGATACTTCTCTAGAAATTTACCATAAAACTATGTTTGAGTCTCATCCAAAAAATGCTTTGGATGTGGCTCGCGGTTCTGACTACCGATTCTCCTTCTTACCACATCCCTTTGATTTAGAGATACCCTTGTGTAATTCTTCCAAAAGTCTTCAATTAGTGATCTCAATGCTTCAACAATTGGTTTATCTTTTCATGGTAGTCTCCCCGAGAACACCCATAATTCATTGGCATTAGTGTCCTCAATTCTTTGGCGTCTTCCAACGGCTCTTGATAATGTTTTCCTATTAATTCTCAATTCTTGACTTGTCTTTCTAATGAGACGAGCTTTCCTCATTTGACTACTTACTATAGTCGATGTAATCACACGCCGTGTTGCATTACTATCTTTTGTGTGTGAGGTGTTACCCACACTCTCATACGCACTCATTAGATTCTTAACAATATATTTTTCACTTGAAGGCTTTGATGTTCTCAACCTAAGAATCTTCATGATAGACCTATACTTTATACTTCGCATCATTTCAACGAATAGTTGACATCTTGTAGTCTCATTTAACTTTTCAAAGAACAATCTCCAAATCTTATTAGCATATCTTCTACAAGTGCGTTTTGGAATCTTACCTTCCATTGGCTGCAAAATATTCACATCAATATCAATCAAGTACTTTGGCTTTCTATGCAAATTTCTAGGTGGTGTCAAGTTAGGTAAATTCATCTCAACATTAGGAATTTCATCAATATTTAAATGAGATGGGTTAGATGGCATACCTTCGATCGAAGATGGAATAGATGACATACCTTGAGGTTGAGGTGGGAACGATGGTGTACCTCCTTCATCACATGTGAGTAATGATGTACTCTCAACTTGAGATGTGGTAGATGGTGTCCCTACATATTGACTTGTGGTAGAGGACGTGTCTCCAACTATGGTATTCAAATCTCTCGTACCACGAAGTTTTTGCATTCGTTCTCTTTGTGCCGCCAATACCATATCTCTTTGTGATGGTTGTGATTCCTCTTCAATTGGTATGTCTTCATTTATCATGTCCAATTTCCTCTTCTCACAAAGTTCCCTCATAGCCACTACTTTCTTTGCATTCTTAGCTTCTATCTCTTCCTGTGTTGGTTTAATTCTTAATCGTTTCCTCGGCATGATGAAGAATTTGTTTGTAGCATGATAAAGAGACCAATATTAGTTCCTAAGAAATGAATACAAGATAATAGTGGGATTGTATTTTTTTTATGTTGTAAGGATTTATTCTTGTATAGTTTGACATCATGGTATGTTAAGGTTTGTTTATTACACATAATTATTAAAGAGCCCAAGTGTAGAAAATATACATGGCATCATGTGAGATTGTAGGCTACTTTCTTGATTGGGAATGTGTCTATTTTAAACATGTATGATAAAGCATGATAAAGTAATTCAATCCGAAATAAGGAAAATGTAAAGAACATGCATGTAAAGACTTGACATACCTAAAAAATAAAGATTTGAATGGAGAGAGTACCCAATTATGTAGTGTTTTTATCTTCTTGCATCAAACTCCTCAACAATTTGAGTTTTTCACCACTTCCTTCCTTTTCAATGTTAAATTGAATAACACTCAAATATCATTACTAACAACAATACTATTAACCAATCTATAATGTTAAATTCCTAAAATTGAATCACAATTAACATTGCAACACTACAAAAATTGAAACTTGAATAGATATATATCAAACTTGGTGTGAAAACTATGTTATTTCCTCCTTCTCAAGTTGGTAAAGCAGAAAAGGTGGTGGAAAGATCATGCAAAGGTGGTACAATGTGTCAAATGTGCATGTGAACTTCCCAACAGCATGAAAGCACTTCTTTTTTGTCAGAGCACGTGCAGAATCAGTAAGAAAATAGAGCATGTGGGCCTGGATCATGGGGGTAACCACTTTTTTACCATTTCAATAGCAAGACAAAATGTGAGCGCGTTATAACACGCTCACATTTTGTCCTGCTATAGATTGATCACATCCTTTGCATTGATCACATCTCTTTCCTGCAAGAGCTTGCCAGATGCTCTGCCATATGATAGGCATAACAATGAAGGGGGAAGCCCTCATAATCAAGTTCTTGATAGAAAATGCCCTCAACCCTCAATGTCAAACCCTAATCCCTCAACCCTTAACTCTGATCCCTCGACCCTCAACCCTATCCCTAAACCCTAAACCCTAAACCCTAAACCCTCAACCCTCAACGTCAAATCCTAATCCCTCAACCCTTCACTCTAATCCCTCAACCCTAAACCCTATCCCTAAACCCTCAACACTATACCTTAAACCCTAATCCCTCAACCCTAACCCTAAGCTTTGTCCCTAAACCCTAATCTCTCAACCCTCAACCCTAATCCATCATCCCTCAACTCTAATCCCTCATCCCTAAACCCTAAACGCTATCCCTATTCCTAGACCCTCAACAGGCTCAATACTATACCTTAAACCCTAATCCCTCTACCCTCGACACTCTTATTTAACCCTAATCCCTTGACCATTAACCCTATCCCTCAACTTCAACCCTCAACCCTCAACTCTCAACATTAAACCCTAATTCATCAACCCTAAACCCTAATCCCTCAAACCTAAACCTTATCCCTAAACCATCAACCCTCAACACTATACCTTAAACCCTAATCCCTATCCCTCAACCCTTAACCCTTAAAACTTAAACCCTATCCCTACACCCTCAACACTTGACACTATATCTTAAGCCTTAAACCCTCATCCCTAAAGCCTCAACCCTCAATCCTTAAACCTTCAACCCTAAACCCTATCCCTAATCCCTCTACCCTCAACACTCTAACCCTAACCTCGACATTAAATGCTAATCCATCAACCCTAAACCCTAATCCTAAACCCTCAACCCTCAACACTATACCTTAAACCCTAATCCCTCAACCCTCAACCCTAAACCTTATCCCTAAACCCTAATCCCTCAACCCTCAACCCTAATCCATCATCCCTTAACTCTAATCCCTCATCCCTAAACCCTAAATGCTATCCCTATTCCTAAACCCTCAACAGACTTTATACTATACCTTAAACCCTAATCCCTTATCCCTAAACCCTCCAACCCTATCCCTAATCCTTACACCATCCACACTCTACTTTAACCCTAATCCCTCAACCCTCAACCCTATCCCTAAACCCTTGACCCTTGAACCTTAACCCTCAACCCTCAATGTCAAACCCTAATCCCTCAACCCTTAACTCTGATCCCTCGACCCTCAACCCTATCCCTAAACCCTAAACCCTAAACCCTCAACCCTAATCTATCATCCCTCAACTCTAATCCCTCATCCCTAAACCCTAAACGCTATCCCTATTCCTAGACCCTCAACGGGCTTGATACTATACCTTAAACGCTAATCCCTTATCCCTAAACCCTCCAACCCTATCCCTTATCCCTTAACCCTCATGATTAATAGCCTTGAACATAAAAAAATTTAAGGGGGACATAACGCGAGCGCATTATAACGCGAGCACGTTATAACGCGCTCGCGTTATGTCAAACATGACAAACAATAGACTTGCGAGAAATGAAAAATGCAAAGCAAAACGTAATGCGAGCGCGTTATAACCCGCTCGTGTTATGTCTTGCTTTGGGAATCCCAAGCCTTGGGCTTGGGATTTGCTTTGGATTTCCAACCCAAAGGCTTGGAGTGCCTTATGAACAATCACAGATGTGTTTTTCCATATTCTTCAAGATTTCACATAATTTCGTTCGTGCTAACCCTCAGATTTGCATGTGTTTCAAGGTTGAACAAATCGAACACTTGGGTAATGTTAGGCTTTCTCTTAACTATTTGACGATGTGATTTTTTTCACATTTTAACAATGTTAAGCCTTTCAGCTTTAATTTCTTTTGTTTGTGTCCGTTTTTAGGCAAAAACCACTGTTTAGTCTTTTTTTCATTGTAAATTAACTATTCATTCAAATTTCAATAAAATTACATATTTAGAAACTAGACTCCATTCTACAAATATTAAAAAAATAAAAAAATATTTTTCAATTAGTTTTCAAAATTTATAGGGGTAGCACGACCAAAATTCTATTTTTTAGGATGTGTCCACTTTGAAAATTAGTAAAAAATCAAATATTCATCAAACAATTATCAGAAAAATTAGGCATAAACTATATGCTATTAGCTAATTTCTCACTAAAGCGATTTTAAAAATACCAAAAAAAAGTTGACCTTTTGAGGGAGCCACAAAACATGCTATGTTATGTTTTTTTGACAGAAACAACACCAATTTCTGTGGCTCCCTCTTTTGAACCCCTTAATCTATGCCATTTTCAAAACAAAATAGTAGTTTAGAAAGTAGACTCGGAGCACTACGAACATTATTTTGGTTGCATCTCCAAATTTTGAGTGTAACTATGCTCAATTTCTCATCCAAGGCTAGTATTTCCTGATTTCAAAAAAAAGTGGCCACTTAAGACCCCTTTTTGGCCCCCCATCTTCTTGCACTTACCCCTAAATGTTTTGAAATTAGAAAAACAATCCACATCTCTTCTAAATGATACTTCAAGAATCTCTTACCAAGCCAAAAATATTTAGACTTTTGTCACAAATATTTAGGCTTTGGCTTAAAAAATAGATACATATGTCACAAAGATTTCTGATGACTTGACCACCTCAGATGCTAGAAGGGACACTCAGGCCCAAGAAAATAATGCATTATTAGAACATGTAGCTAGAAATCTAGAGAAAGTTAGAAAATATACAAAGACAATTAGAGTCTTCCAAAAAGGAAAAGATGGCTCTGAAGAAGAAATTGAGGAAGCCAAATCCCATTTCTTAGAACCTCTACAAAAACAAAAAAATAAAATTCAAAGGAGAAAAGGCATTTTGATTGCTAATGAACCTGAAGAAGAAGAACAAGTAGCACTGTCTAGAACCAAGACAGTCCCAAGGCCTATCAAATTAGTTTTCCCAAAACACAAAGAACATGTTATGCAGCATACAGAAGAAATTAGAGCTTGGTTACATGAACTAGATATTGAGGATAGGGACAATCAACTAATATATATGGAAGAACCTGTTGCAGCACATATAGATGCTTCTATTTCTGATGAAGAAGTAATTTTAGAAATAGATTCATTCCATGCATCAAATAATGAGGAACTAGAAATCGTTAGTGAAGAATTTATTTTGGAACAACTAAATGGTGCTGAAGAATGGGAAAAATTTATGGCGAACCATGAATCAATAGGCAGCAATATTGATATTGAAATGAGGGATGTTGTTACTGAAAATTCCAGAACAAAACAATTAAGAACTTATGTGACTTCAGGATACATTTTAAATATTGAAAAAATTGTTGATCCATATGATGCTATATGTACTTGGTGTGATACATTGGAGAATTTCTATGATACTAGAATCTCTGACTGGTCTAATTCTAATAAAGTTTTGCATTCTCTTAGACTCATGTCTATAAAACTTAAAGATTGGTGGAATGGATTGCTAGACAATGGTATTATTACCCAAGATGCAATATCTGGAGAGGTATATGTCAAAGAAATGGATATGGGTAGAAATGATATATCTGCTGAAGAATTTGCAATGTTAATACTTCTACTCATTAGATTGTTTTGTGGGGATAGGAGAAATAATGTTCTTGAAGCTCAAAAAAATTGTATTCTTTACAGCTCAAAAATTTAGGCAAGCTGCACAAATACAATCTCATCGTTGAAAAATATATGATTGCAGCTCATAAGCTCCATGATCCTACTACTAAGAAATATTATCTTAATTCACTCCCTTGTGCATTAGGAGAATGGGTAGAAGACTATCTGATTGACAAGAAAAAGACTAAGGTTGAAAAATGTACATTTTCTGAGTTAAAAACTTTAGTCACATATAAGCTAGTTAAGCAATGTCTGCTTAAGGCCTTGAACGACAATAGAGAATAGTTTAATTCTTCATGCAATTTGAGAGAATATTATAATTTGCCTCCAATCAACCAGCTTAAGGATTTCAAGAAGGTAAGAAAATTCCACAAAGGTCTTGTGGAAAATCATGCAGATGGAATAAATGCAAAAAATGTGCCTATGATGATGATAACATGGAAAGATCTTTCTGACCTAAGCATAGAGGATACAAGAAGAAATATAGATTTAATCATGTATATAAGAATTCTTTTAGGAATAGGAATCCTCTCAAATACTTGTTCAAGAAAAAACAAGACTCCAGGGAAAGGACCAGTAAAATGTTTTATCTGCAAAGGTCCTCATTATGCCACTAATTGTCCTAAGAAGCTAAATCTTGGAATGAAAGTATATGCTCTATTACAATAACAAGATGTATATAATAATTGGGAGATTCTAGATACTTTTACTACTTTTGCTCAGTTTTTTGATGATCAATTTTTTGAACTAGTTGAGGTTCTTCCTGAACATTTTTCAATGGGTAAAGATAAGTCCAAAAGAGTTTGTGAATCAACTTCTGATGAAGAAAGTGGTTCAGATTCCTCCAGTTCATCTAGTTCACCCAAAGCTTCTTTTGTAGTTAAAAAAGTTATTCAACAAGCTTTCAAGGATCTCAATTTCAAGATTGACATGGAAAAAGCAAAGGATCCTTATAGAATGCCAGGGACAAAATAATAGAGGACTATTGTGTGAGTCCCACCCTTGTGCGACTAGATTAGTTGCCCTTTTACCATGATTGCTTTGTTTCACCCTAGCTAAGGGTTCGGTCTATGGAATCGTGGCCCTATCTTGTGTCAGTATAGTGATGTTGTGGATCTTTGTATTAGGTGGTTGTGATTATTGTGGGTGCATTAGCGATGCACATCTTAGTTGGGTTTGATTCAAATATCACATGTTATGCTTGAAACTGGATTCTTTAGTGTTGTAGTGTGAGGCTAATTTATGTTACACTTCTTGTTTTGCTCATGAGACTTGTGGTTCAGAGTATGTGTGATGTGCGGTCATTTGAGGACTAGTGATCCCTCCTATTTGGACATTTGTCAGTTTTATCTTCTGATAGATGAGTTATTGTAGGATGGAACTATATCTTGCATGTGATTATATTATGAATTACATGATCTTGAATGTGTTATTGATGCAATTGAAATGGTTTAGGTAGATGATTGGATTAATGAAATGTTATGTGATGATGAATCTGATTATACCTTGTGAAATGCGAATGATTTGAGAATCATGTAAATGTTAGCATGTGGTTATAATTGAGGATATATGTGCTTATGCAATCTCGTGTGTGTTTATGTAATTCATTTCACTTCGGCTATATGTATCATGTGCTATTAACAAGTTTGTGTAAGTGTGCAGGTAATTTTCCATGGCCCATGGAAAATCGGAGGTCAAACAAATAACCCTATGTGTTGGCCCTGTTAAGCCAACCTAGTCCCTAAGATGGACTAAGGTCATTTGTGATTGAGAATGATGATTTATGTTGTCTTTCAATTTATGATATTTTGTAAGTTTCACCCTTTTGATTTATCACCTTGATGTGTTGTAAGGTTGTAATGTTTTAGTTTGCACAAATTTGGTGCTAAATGTTTATGAGCCCTTTTCATGTGGATTTATGATTTCCCTGGTGTTAATTATGGTCAAATAATGACACTAGGTCATACCCCTAGGGTCTAGGGTCATTCTTAGCATGTTTAAACTTGTTGTAACCCTTGTATGGTCACCTTAACTTGGCCCTTGAGTCAAGTGACGAGTTTGGGAGATGTGAGAGGTGGTTGGCATGTCACCATCTCACCTAACCTAACCCCACTCACCTAGGGTAAGGTTACCCTTGTCTTGAGTTCTTTAGAAGCTTCTAGAGTCTTCTCATGTGTGTGAGACCTCTTCTCTATGCTCTCACACATATGTGAGAGAATATGTGGGGAAGAGTGTAGCATAGTTGAATGAGAAGGTGACAAGTGTCACCTCCTCAGTCATGAGGCATCTCCCATGTGTGATCCCTTCTCCCTATGCTCTCACACATGTGTGAGAGAATTTGTAGGAGAGTGTATCTTAGTGGAATGGGGAGATGACAAGTGTTAGCTCCTCATTCTTGTGGGGTTGTGAGGAGGGTTGTGTGGATGAAAGAGAAGGTGACAAGTGTCACCTTCTCATTCATTAGGGCCTATGAGCAAAGCCTATTTAGCTCTCTCTTTGAGAAGAGAGGGGGGTTCTTTATTTTTTCTTTTATTTTGGTTTTGGAAAGGAGAGAAAGACTTGGAGATACTTGGAAGAATTTTAAGAAAAGACTCTTGGGAGCTCTTCACCATCACCTTCTATACTTGGAGCTTGAGAGGTAAGCTCTCAAGGCTTCAAGCCCTCTTTTATTTTCTTTTTGCTTATGTATATATGCATGTTTTATGATTATTATGCTCTTGAGTTTTAGTTTTATGTTGTGTGGGTTTTTATGGGTTGTTTTGGTGAGCTCTCCATGTGAGAGAGCTCACCTTGTCATGGGTGAGAGAGGTGTCAACCTCCTCAGGCTGCCCTCATCTTTTGGAGGAGTTTTGGTGGCCATGGGCCTTATTATGAATTTTGATATTTATGGTTATGGCAAGAGTGCCTTGTGTTATTTGGAGTATGATAATTTTCAAGGCAAGAGGCCATGAGTTTGAGCATTATTGAGTTATTATGTTTTTGGTTCCCCTTGATTAGAGAGTTGTCCAATCCCTCACCCCTAAAATCCATTGTTAACTTGTTTGTTATGTGAGTATCCTTGGGAGGGTGTTCAAGTTTTGGTGTGAGTGTTTGTGTGGTTTGTAACCCTTGTTGTGTTTGATCACGGTTATTTGAATGGCCTCCTAGCTTGGGGTGGCCTACTTGTAGGCCTAGGTTGGGAGGTGAGCTCTCCATGGGCTTGGAGAACTTATTTTGTGTTTTGTAAGTTTCGTGGTGGCTCTTGGAGAAGATTTGAAGTTTGGGAGTTCTTGGAAAGTTTAATGGTTTGGTGAAATGTAAAAACAAGGCATTATGTTTCCTTGGCCTATTATGGCTTTGTAGTAAATTATGGTTGTAATGAGAGAACTCTCTCCATGAGCCTATATTATAATCACTCCTTATGAAAATATATTTTGGTACATTTCAATATATTCATTGTGTTAAAAGTTTACTTTTATATGCTTTTGAAATGAAGTTATTGTGATAAATAAATGAATATCTCTCTCTTTTCCCTATCCTTTTTATTTCTAAAGTGTAGCTTTCTTGGGAAGAAAATGGATAAATCATGCCCTTATTTGAATGACTATATAAATGATTAAATGGGTTTCTTGATGCTCTCAAAAATTATAATATTATTGTTTTAGTTTATCAAAAAGAAATATATCTATTTATGTTATGTCTATGTTATCAGAAACTCTTTTATCCCTTTTATTTGGGTTGTTATGGGTTATATATTTATATATACAAACATAAGCTTACTATTTTTTTTACTCACTATTTTAAAAAATATACAATGAGAGTTTTTTGATAGAGGTATATATATATATATATATCTGTTTACCTTATGTTATTTTTATAAATTTCAAGTGGTAATAAAAAGCATCAAATGAAATAAAGTCGCGTTTTGAAATTTTAGGGATCGAACTTCTTTTAGGGTTGAAGTTTTTTGAAGGACTGAAATGTTGCAGTGGTGGTGTTTAAAGTAGCCGCCATGGTTCTGGTTGTAAGGGGCAGACGGGGGGGCTAGGGACCCCCATCCCACCCGCAAGGTAGACCCTGTGGGTGGGGCGGGAGCCCCTGCCCTCGACCCATCGTTTGTTTATGTGGCGCTCAAATCCCCTTAAGCATTAAGACCCTCCTTGATGCCTTCGGCCCCTCGACTTGTTGCATATATAACATTTTTTATAATTTGCAACACTTTAGCTTTTCAGCCCTACTCATACTTGTTTGGATAATATATGCTATAAAATAACAAAAAGGGCATTTGTATTATTTTTTAATCTTTGTGTTTTTACATATATTTGCCTGTGTGTATATAACAACTTTGAATATATATATATATATATATATATATATATATTGCTGTGGGAGAAATTATATCTCTATATATGTAACAAAAAAAATTCTCTCTATGTTTTATTGTTTTAAACCAGAGAGTTATTCTTTTTAGAAAATTAAAAATCTAAGGAAAATAATGCATAGGGTTAGGCAATATAAAATGTTATAGAGATTTGAAAGCAATAGAAAACTAAATTATTTTGGAAACCTGTGCATAAGTTGGAAACATAGTTAGAAAATAAATTAGTAAACTAAAAATCTATGTTAGAGAAAATTAGATCAACCTGGAGATGATCATAAGATAAAACAATTTAGAAAACAAACAAAATGTTAGAGGACAACATTATTAAACCTGAGAAAATAATAAGTTAGTAAACTTTAAAATATTTGAGAGGAATCCTTGATTGGGGAAGATGCCTTCCACTTGGGAAGGTAGCTTCCATTTGTCCTCCACCTTAAAACATGCAACCTGTAGAAACCAAGAAGAAATGTGAGAGAAAATGAGAGTTGAGAGAGGTTTTATAATTCATAGTTCTAGGGTTTGGTACCCTAATGTTTAGAAATTTGATTAGTGAACCTACTCAACTCATAACTTAGTTTTGTTTAATTAAACCCACTTAGAGAGTGGGGTGACTTTTTGGACTTAGTGTGGGAGTGAATTAATGTATTTTATTTAATTTCCTTATTTGAACTCTCTAGAGAAAAAAGGCATTTAAACTTATGTTTTAAATTAATAGAGTGTATGGCATTTAAATCTTTATTCCTTCCAAACTTTATCTTAACAAAGTGAGTAATGTAAATGTTTGGATTGATGTATTCAACCCTTTTTTCTATTGATTTAACTTTTGGAAAATGATTTGTGAATATTAATTTATGCATTTAATTTTGTTTAAATTCTATAAGGAGTAATATGCTAGTTTTATTTTTTAATTAATTTGCTATTCTCCCATAGTTGATGACGTGGCATTATGCTATTGAAATTATTGGAGAATTTTTCCCTTTTATCCAGTTATGCTGCCAAATTTTTCCTAAACTTTAGATGGAAATATTTATTTAATTTAATTTGATTATTTACCTTTTTCGCTTTAGATGTTGTTAAAATGTTTTAAGTTGAAATTTGATTAGTGGCATTAGTTTAATATTATTTTAGGTTATTAGTTGTTTCTATGGTTAGATTTCGATTCATATCGAAATTGTTCCACCTCACCTAGTAAACCCTAGAGTTGGATTCCGAAATGGAAACCAACTCTCTTAGCATCGCTCCCTGTGACGCACACCCCCTTAGTGGCTATCGCCTCGTAGGGATTGTGAAATGAGTGTTGTATTATCCTAGTTGTGATTGACTTCCATGCCTTTGGGCAACGTGCCTAATGTTGGTTGCAGATGCAACTACGTTACGTGCGTGTGTCACTGAGCCTGCTTGGTGTGTGCAAGGGGGTTTTAGAGTCAGGTGGGAAAAGTTTTTGATAACTCGTGCCTTGACCACATGACACATGGTTATTGGGTCATAATCACATGGCAAATATGGGCATGACATGTTGTCAAACAATAACTTAAAGACATTAAGACATGGGAAGCAGAGCGTGATTCTTTCCAGAAATAACTCAGAAGTTTAAAACCTTCGACTTCCCATGGTTACTGACATCCTAGGTTGGAAGAAGAAACCATCTTCTCCTTGACCATTCTCTCCACCTCCTTTTAAGAAGTCCTCTCATAAAAATGTGCCCAATCAGCTTGATGCAGTCTGCTCCAAATTGGATTATCTTACTGAGGAGATTCAAAATCTCACTCGACAATTTTATTTATAGAAAAATGAAATTACTACACTCAATTCTGCCATGGGGGAGATTCACAGAATTTTGTTCAAAGATGAAGAATCTACAAGCAATAGTTCTGACGCTGATCTCAGAGAACCAGCAAATGCATTATACCTTGCTAAAAATTATACATATATTCGTATCAACTTATGTTTTCTTGGTTACAAAAAAATTCCAATGGATGCCTTTGTGGACTTTGGCTCTTCCAAAAGCTTTGCCAAGACAAATGCAATTCCTCCAGAGTTCTGGAAACCTAAGCTAGACCTTCCAAAAGGCTATGCAATCAATGGAGAATAGATTTAGATGGGAAGGTATGCACAAGATGTAAAACCATTGAAATTCAGGGAAAGAAATTTGTAACTAACTTTATTGAGTATAATGCTTTGCAAGGTGATGTATTGTTAGGATTTTTATTCTTGACTAAATATGAACCTTTTATTCTAAGAACTCATGAAGTTTCCCTTAGACATGAAGATGGTCAAATAAAGATTCCTGCTCTAAAGGTAGTCAATTACAAATTTGATAAAAAGACTACTAAAACAACCAGGAAAGAAAATGCCAATCTTCAGGTCCAGAAGCCCCCATTGATGCTAGAACTAGTTAAAACTAAATTTGAGCAAGATTGTTGTAGTTTGAATCCTTTGTAGTTCTAGTCAAAATAACATGAAGAATGTGAAATCAAGATCAAGCTAGAATGTCAGACAGTAATTCCTTTTGAACCAACATATTTGATGAGTCCCACGGATGTAAAAGTGATGGATGAGCATCTGGAAGAACTACTCCAAGGACATTTTATTCGAGAAAGAAAAAACCCTTTTAGTTGTCCAACCTTCCTAGTAAACAAGTGAGCAAAAAGGGAAAGAGGTAAGAATAGATTTTGTATCAACTACAAGCCTCTTAATGATATAATTCTTCCATTTAATTATCCAATTCCATTCAACACTAACTTGATTATGAGAGCAACTTCTAAGAAAATCTTTTCAAAGTTTGATTGCAAGTCAGGATTTTGGTAAGTCAAGGTAAAAGAAGAAGACGAGTATAAAACTGTCCTTTCTGCCCCTCAAGGACTCTATGAATGGAATGTGATTCCATTTGGGCTAAAAATTGCTCCTTATTTCTAGAAGCGAATGGATAAGGCTCTTAGGATGCGTAAAGATTTTTGTGCAGTATATATAGATGATATAATTATTTTTTTAATGATGTTTTGGAACATTTAAAATATTTACAAAATCTATATAATGCAATAAGAGAACATGGAATATGCCTGTTAGCCAAGAAAATGGTAATTGGCAAAGAAGAAATTGATTTTCTGGGATTAATCCTCTCAGAAGGAAAGCCAAAATTGCAACCCCACCTCCTAAAACACATTAATGAATTTGCCCAATTTTCTAGTTAGAAAAAAACATATACAAAGATTTTTGGGTAGCCTTAATTATGTTTCTCCCTTTTATAATGGCCTGGCCAAAGACAGGACAAAAATTCAAGGACAGTTCAAGGATGGAGCAAAGGAATGGATAGAAGAATTAATGGAAATAGTCAGAAGAATCAAAGAAAAATGTCAACACCGTCCTACTCTGCATATGCCAAAGGATGGTTATCCATTAATCCTATTGTGATTAATGAGGACAAAATGAAGATTAAAACATAAATCAAATGCAAATACAACGATTATACCTTCATAATGAACTCACAAATCCAAGAGGGAAGGAGTTGCACCTGATAGTCTCCTCAGATTTTACCCAAGACTAGAATGTATGTGGATTGCTCAATTTTTGCAACACAATGTAAGATGAGAGACAAGTGGATTTAGATAGATTAGATGGAGATGAGGCAAGATTTTGACATTATGGTGGTATGATGAGGAGATTGTGGAGTGATTTTGGCAGAGGTTTGATGCATGAAGAGGTCTCTCTAAATGGCTTAGAGAGGGGCCTTATTTATAGAATTTTGGAAATGAGGATGGAGGGTGAGGATTGAAAGATGAGATCAAGGGCTAGGAATAAAAGTAAATCTTTTATTCATTTTGGGAAAAGGGGTGATAAATGAGGTATGGGTGTGAAGGAATGGAAAATGAATTAAAAATTCATTTGGGGAATGGGAAATGAATTAAGAATTCATTTGGGGATAAGAGGTAATGAATGAGGATGGGTGAGGTAAGGGGTTTGTAAGAGAAGTAAATGTGATGTGTGATTTATTTCAATTTTTAATTTGGGGGATGTGGGGAAGGGTGTTAAACTAGGTTTGACCACCCACATGAGAGGTTAGGACTAATTAAACAGAGGTTTTGCTTAATTGATCCTAGGGCTAGGATGAGGTAGGCTAGGGTAGGTTAGGGTAGGTCAATTAGTAGGCTAGATCAATTAGATAACCATGATTTATCTAATTAATGAGGATTAGGGAAAAAGAGAATTGAACCAAATAAATATTGGGAATATTTATTTGATTAATGAGGGATAGTGTTGTAAGGTCTTAGTGATAAATTAAGTCAATTGATCACAAGGGATAGATAGATAGTTAGGGATAAAATAATTTTATTCCATTAATAGGAGAGATAAATTGGTTTGCAAAAGCAAGTCAATTTTAGGTGTCTACATTTGCCCCTCTTTGAGATGGTGTTGCGGCTAAATAACATCATTTCAAAGAAGTTAAAACATAGAGTTGGATTGGATAGAAAAAAGATTTTGGCTTAGAAGAATAGGGTAAGGTTTGGGGATAATTGGTAAGGGTGATGCCCCCTTGAGAGGATAGGCGGGTTGCAAGAACATGATTGTGCTCTCGAAATGGATGGAAGAGATTGGTTGAAGTGGTTGGATGATAAGTGGTGAGATGAAAGGATGATGATGGTGGGAAATTGATTTGTGGATGATCATTGTGTTGAAAAATGATTTAGAGCAATCCTAGGTTTGATATAGCAAAGTGGATATGTTTTCACCAAGGTATAGAAGACCAGGGTGATGTTTATCCAACACTTGCATGGACTAGACACGCAAACAAAGGGATGATCCCATGCATGCCCAAGATAGTACAACCTTGTCCTGACGAGGGAAGGGGACTCATAGTATAAGTCCTTAGTACACAAAAGGTATGATGAACCTTAGATGCATAAGGGGATCAATATGCTAGAACCGACCCTATGATCAACAAGATATGAATACTAGCTTGGAGTAATGAAACCAACCCACAAGCACAGCATACAAAAGCAAGACTATGCCCCATTCTAGATGTTTTCGCCACATACCATGATATAGTGAGATCAAGGTAGCTTTGATGTGATCTTCGAATAGGACAAAAGATAAAAATTAAAAAATGAAAAGACCAACGAACCAAAACAAATAGCCATTGTCTCTCTTGCCAAGATGGATGATGATTTGATAGATTCTTCCTATTGTAGGAAAGATATATCCTAAGGCAGGAATTGATTGATGATTGGATCATGTTTTGTTGATGTTGTAAGATTGGCTCAAGATATGATGGTGACAAGTTGTGGTTGATGCTGATTTGATAGTTGATGATTTTTGTTAACGGATGATGCTTTGATAGGTGATGCGATGCTTGGATCTAGTGTAAGCTCAGCGGGTTGGATGGGTGCATCTTTGGTACCTGAGTACTAGAAACTTCCTGCATATTCCAGACTGCCTACATACCCTATATCCACGGGATCAAGGCACATTAAGATGCAAGTGATGATGATATGTAGTTCTGATTTGTGATGATGATGTGGGATGATGATAGATGTGATGATGATGTGGGATGATGTGATGATGTTGGAAGATGATGTGATGTTGATGGAGTAGTGTTTATTTTGTGATGTTTTGAATTATTTTTGAAATTTTGTGTGTTTTCTATTGTTTTGGTATTTTTTGATTTTGTGATGTTTTTGGATTTTTTGATTTTGTGATGTTTTTTGGATTTCTTTATTTTTTGTGATGTTTTTAGATTTTTTGATTTTTTGATGTTTTTTGATTTTTTAATTTTGGAAAAGGAATGGTTTATTATGAGATGGTTGCATTGGATTTCATGTGGATAACCTTTATGCTAGATAGCAATGACAAGGGAACACTAAGTCTAGAGGTGAGGGTGATGGGGTTGGAGAGGGAGGAGATTCATGATAGATGGATTGGAAGATAGAGATATGGATGCAAGATAGATGGATAGGAGATGGGGATAAGGATTTTCTCCAAGGGCTAGGTTGCAAGGAATCATATGCCCCAATGCTTAAAGAATTTTGCATGATGGGCTCATGTTTGAATGGATGGTCTTTGCAATAGATGGATGGAGGATGTACTTTTAAAAGGGAGTATGCCAAGAGGTCTCCAAAGCATGTTGTTGATATTTTGCCCCTTGTCTTCATCAAGATCTAAGGAGGAGCATATAGTGGATAGAATGGTTGGGGAATGATAGGATGAATAGGGGATGGTAGATAGGAATATGATAAGATAAATAGGGGATAGTGGATAGGATATGCAAAAGGATGTTATGGATGTGGAGATTAGATGGTTTTGTCCCCAAGTGTAGGGATACAAAATGGATGGAGTAGGAATTATGCATGATGCCCACAAGGGGTTTTTGTCAAGGTACATGCCTAAGGCACCACAAGGAGTGATTTTCACCATTGGACGAATTTTTTCTCTTTACTATTTTCTTGATTTTTTGATTTTTTTTCTTTTTTGATGGAGTGGGGACTCTAGCGTCTGTTTCTATAGCACGGAGGAGATGGTCCCATGTTGGATAGCATTTTGGATGATGATTGCATGGATTGTTGGTAGATAGGGGAAGATGGAATGTATGGTGGGTAGTGGATTATGATGTGGATTATGCTGATTATGATGTGGACTATGCGGATTATGATGTGGATTATGCAAAAGCATGGACCATAGGAATGTGATGGGGAAGATATGTAGGATAGTGAATGAAAGATGGAGAGATGGGGGTATGTGGGAATGTTAAATGGTGGAGGGGAACCAAGAACAACGGTTGCACACACCGTGATGTATTTGGAAGCTTCTACTTTGGATGTGGAGTTGGGAGTAATGGGGATCGGGATAGGAGATTTCTGGATGGTTGATTTGGGGTTTTAGGTACCCAAATGGACTTAGAAATTATGGGATTTTTAGATGCGGAGCATGATGTTTGGGATTTTGGGGTGGATTGGGATGTGGATGCCTCATTTGTTTTGATTGATCTTTGCTTAGGGACCCACACCATTTTTGTTTTTTCTTTTTCTTGTGATGGTGTGGACTTTGATAGCATTTTGGATTTTTGATTTTGCTTGAAAGCGATAAGATCTTTAAGCTTTTGTGCTTTATGAGCTGAGGCATTCAAATTTTTACTTTTGAATCCCATGGATTTGGGGGAAGCTTCATGTTTGAAAGATGTGTGCTTTTGTTGGTCTTGATTGAGAAATTTAGGGGATTTATGGGTGGAGGGGTAAAAAGTGGATTTATGGATAAATGGATGAGGAGATTTGAGGATGGGGATATTAGGAGTTGGTAGGAGTGGAGGTAAAGTGGATTTGATAGGGATATTTGGAGTTAGAAGTAGTGGAGGTAAATTTGATGGGGGAAATGGATGGTCACATGCTTTTGCAAATGATATGATGATGGAGGAGGGATGGTGACATATGCTTTTGGAGTGCGATGTGATGCACCATGTTTGGGATTGGATGAATGGATTTTGGGAGGTGGGTGGGTGGTACCAACATGTTTAGATTATTTTTCTTGGGATGTATAGCCAAGGCCATGCGAGGATGGATGGAATGTGGTGTGGATGGGCTCCAAGATGCCTTGTTCGTGAAGGCCTAAGCCTTTGCCTTGATAGTTCATATGTTGGAGCATGCGACATGCAATGGGATGTTTGATGCTTTGGAAACAAGACGCGAGTCTATTATTTGTTGGAGAAAGATAGGTGGTGGATGAAAGTTGTTCACCTCCTACAAGGGAGTCACCATGGATGCAAGTGCTTGTGCCAAGTGGATAAGGGGATGGATTTTGGATGGGATTGGTAGATGGAGGTGAAGGATTCATGGGGGATGGTGAAGGGGTAGTAGAAGATGGGGTGAGATCAATAAGTTGATCAATAGATGGGAGGGGATTGTGGATGGGATTAGATGGGATGGTGAGATCTTGATTAGGAGAAGGGGTTGATGTTTCAACATCCTTTGGATTTGATTCTTGACATGGCTCATGTGTTTGGATAGATGTGGGAGTGACTTGGATAGATGTGGTGGGTGCTTGGATGGATGTGATAGGTGCTTGACTTATGGGTTCTTGAACATGGCTACTTGATGGTTCTTGACTTATGATAGGGGGTTGTTCAAGAGGTTTGGTGGGTGTTGGATTGCATGAGGGTGTTTGATAGTAGCCAATGGATGGTATCCTTCATGAGTTTATGGGTTGAAGAACAATGTAATGGATGGATAATGATGGTGGATGGTGTAGGATTAGGATTGGGTTTGGATAGGTGGGTGATGGGATTAGGTAGTGATGGTTCATGGATGGGTGTTGGACTAGATGGTGGTGTTGGAGGGGTGGAGGATTTGGGGGATTCCTTTACTTTGCTTTCATTTTTAGGTCATGTTCTTTGGAGGAAATCCCACAAGGATTCTTTGGATGTGATAGTGTTGGGACTTGGAAGATTTGATGGTGGATTAGATGGTGGATGGGTGATAGGGATTGGTGGATTGGGAGATACATAAGGTGATGGATTAAGGTTGATAAGGTTGGAGGGATATTGTGATGGGGGGATTGGAGGATGGGGATTAGGAGATGGGGGATTTGGTTGTTGATATAAGGTTTGGATTTCGGATATAAGTGTGCTATATTGGTGTTCCCTTGATCAAAGTTAGCATGACAAAGGTTAGGGGATGGATAAGGTGGAGGTATTGATTGGTTGGATAAGTATGATGACATGGATGTGTAAGGGGATGGTGATTGATATGAGGGTAAAGGTTGATATGATGAAGGTTGGTATGAGGGAAGTTGGTATGAGGTTGAAGGTTGATATGAGGTTGATGGAGTGGATATGTAAGATGTAGGTTGGTATGAAGGTTGAAAGAATGAAGATTGATATGATGTGGATGGGGATGATGTGTAGGGTGTTTGTTGATATGATGAAGGTTGGTATGAGGTCAATGGTGTGGATATGTAAGATGTAGGTTGGTATGATGAGGGTTGATATGACGAAGATGGGGTAGGGGTTTGGGATTCTCCAATGATGAGGTGTGCTAAGGGTATATCTTTAATGTCATTTTTGAATTGTTCCTTAGCATTAGGATCCATGTTCTCATAGACTTTTCTACGTCTTTGTAATTGTTGTATTGCTTCATAAAGATCCATTTTGTGGGAGATAGTATGGGATGATGGGGGATGATGGATGATCGTGATGTTGGGAATCAAAATTTCAAGACCTTAAGATGATTTGATTTGATTTGTTTTTGTTGGATGGTTCTCTATGCTTTTGATAGACTAATGATCTTAAGCAAGAGGGTTGATGTGTTTGACTAAGGTCTTGATTTTTTTGATTGGGTTGATTTGGATTTTGGATTGGGATGATAATGATGTTGAGGGATTTTGATAATGATGTGGATAGTTTTGGTTGGGCTTTTGGATGAGGGGATTGATGGAGGATGAAGGAGACTAGGTCCTTAACCAAAGTTTGATGTGCCAAGGATGATTTGTTGATTAGGGATTAGGAATTGGAATGTTTGATTGGAGTGGATAATGGAGAAGGGATGATTGATCTTGGATTTGATTTTGGATTTTGGATTTGGATGAGATGGGATTAGAATGATGTTGATGAATTGGATTAAGGATGATGAGAGTGATTAGGATAAGATTAGATTAAATGATTTGGATGATGATGTGGATAAGATAGGTTATTAGGATGATTAGGATAGATGAGTGATTGGATTTGAATGTGTTGGAAGAATGAGGTGAATGACTTGTCTTTATGTGTTTGATGTTTAGCTTGATTTGGCAATGTTCAATGGAATGATCACACTTGTACAAACATGATTCACTCACACAAGACACAAGCAATTTGGAATTTTGAATTTGAAGAATATGATGATGATTAAACAAGCATATGTGTAAGAAAAATCAACATGCCCTAATGTCTAGTTTGAAATAGGGTATGGCCAGTTAGGTTTGGGCAATGTTTACACGAGGTTGACTAAGAATTGAAAGTGAAATCCTGTCACACAGCTGGGAGAAGAGGGTAACCCACCCTTCACCTTCACTTCCCAAAGCTAGAAAGTTCTTTGGGGCTTAGCCAAGAGTGACAAGATTTTGATTTCAAGGAGGGTGTCTTTCGATTCAGCCTCACATGAGGTCGTCCCTAGGGGTGATAAAATCCCCTAGCAGGGCTCCTAGGAAAGGGTAAACAAAAGTGAATCAAGTGAGCTATTTTTGATCTCTAAAGTCACCTTGCGGTGTGAGGAGAGAGCATACACATGCACACTTGATTCACACTCGCACTTGATTAATTGACCCTTAGAAAATTAAAATGTGTGAAAGACACGTCAATCAATGGTTCTTTTTAAAGCCCAAGTTTCAAGATGTGATTGAAGACACTGGTTGATTTTAAGCCCAATATTCAATGATGTGTGATCAAACAATGTTCATTTTAGAAGCCCAAATCGAAATGTGTATGCAAACAATGATTCGTTTTATGTCTCAAATTGAAGTGTGTTTGCAAACAAGATTATGAAGATGAAAGATTAGAATGGATGTACCCAGATTGTTTTGCTATCCAAGCTACTATATATTCTGTTCCTGATGTTGTTCCAGCCCCGAATGATCATCTGCAAGTCACAAGAACGAAAACGGAGCAAGTAGACTAGCCAAGATGATCATTATGCAAAAATCAAGAATCTGCTAAAATATGATGCAAAATGAACTAATATAGAGAAAAGAGGTACATAAACAGATTCTTCAAGAAATTCTATGTGATTTCAAAAAATAATTTACGAAAATTCGATCAAAAATGCAAAAGATATGAGCATTTGAAGTTTTGAAGCATCTTTGACTTTGACTACGAAAAAAGGCTACAAAATGGTATAGTCACCTAAAAATTTCTTCACAACTATGTAGTTTGCATCGTCCTCTTTCTGATGAGTGTTCGTTTATAAAATTCTACCACCGTATGCAAAAGTTGTGTGAGTTGGAAAAAAATAGCCTATTATGCATGTAGAGGCACAAGATGTTAACTAGCAGTTTGATTTGACCGCTAGTGGTCAGGCGGATTTTGGTCACATTGGCAGTTTTCTCCTCTAGCGGTTAAAGTGAAGGTTTATGCTGGTGGTCAAGGTTAGCTGGGCAGTTAAGGTAATGCTGTTGGCAGTTTTCTTGGGGAGTTAAATACTTAAGCCCCCTGGTCACCCATGTGACCAGGGGCAAAAGAGCAAGAAAAATAAAAAATAAAAAATAAAAAATAAAAAATAAAGGAGCTTCAGTGGCCGTTTAGGGTTTGGGAGATTAGAAGGGGGGAAGGAGGGCGGAGTTAGGGTTTAGTCACAGCGGGGAGACTGGTAAGGAGCCTGCGGGATGTGGTGAAGCTTCTAGCGAGTGGCGCAGGAGTTGGAAGGTCGACGGAAGGAGGATACACAGTGGTGAATGGGGTTAGTGGACTGTCGGCAGTGGAGTGTATGGATGCGGAGGTCGGGAGGTGGTGGTGTTCAGGCGGGGAGGATGAGGCTCGGGCGGTGGCGACAACGGCAGGGGTGGAATGACAGTGGCAGGGAGGATGTGAGTGTGGAAGTTGGTGGGAAGAGGGGTGTTAGGGATGCAAGCGGCGCAGAGGGTGTTAGGGTTGTTACTAGGGGAGGATGGGCGGTGAAAGGACGGCTGAGCGGAAGGAGGTTGGAGTTAGCGCAGAGAAGGGACTGTATGATGGTGGTGACGGGTCCAATGGTGGCGACTTCAAACTGCACCAGCGGCGGTGTGGTGTCGACAGGAGGAAATCAGAGGGTGTGAGCAGAGAAATGGGTTTGGTGGAAGTGGTGGCGGGTTAGCAGATGTAGCTCTGTGTATTTCATTACAGCCACTCACAGAAAAACCTGCAATACCCAATGAAGAATAAACCTGCAACATGAGACAACCAACGATGACAGAAAATAGACCAGGCATAGATCAGTAAGGCAGGGGGTATGGTTCCGTATGGTATGGATCCGTACTGTACCCTAAAAAATTTTCAAAATTTTTTAAAAATTTTCGTCACAGAACCTAGGCAAATTTACTGTCAAAATTCACAGAAATAACATCTTGATCACAATAATGCAATCCGTTTTTGCCCAAGACGCAACCTGTAACAATTTATCACCAAAATTTGCAAAATTTGCTACAACTAGGGTTAGAAAACAAATATTTTGACAACAAAAACCTGCACAAAGCAACGATTAGATCCAAGACCAGGCGTGCCAATGTGATTAATGAGGACAAAATGAAGATTAAAACATAAATCAAATGCAAATACAACGATTATACCTTCATAATGAACTCACAAATCCAAGAGGGAAGGAGTTGCACCCGATAGTCTCCTCAGATTTTACCCAAGACTAGGATGTATGTGGATTGCTCAATTTTTGCAACATAATGTAAGATGAGAGACAAGTGGATTCAGATAGATTAGATGGAGATGAGGCAAGATTTTGACATTATGGTGGTATGATGAGGAGATTGTGGAGTGATTTTGGCAGAGGTTTGATGCATGAAGAGGTCTCTCTAAATGGCTTAGAGAGGGGTCTTATTTATAGAATTTTGGAAATGAGGATGGAGGGTGAGGATTGAAAGATGAGATCAAGGGCTAGGAATAAAAGTAAATCTTTTATTCATTTTGGGAAAAAGGGTGATGAGGTATGGGTGTGAAGGAATGGAAAATCAATTAAAAATTCATTTGGGGAATGGGAAATGAATTAAGAATTTATTTGGGGATAAGAGGTAATGAATGAGGATGGGTGAGGTAAGGGGTTTGTAAGAGAAGTAAATGTGATGTGTGGTTTATTTCAATTTTTAATTTGGGGGATGTGGGGAAGGGTGTTAAACTAGGTTTGACCACCCACATGAGAGGTTAGGACTAATTAAATAGAGGTTTTGCTTAATTGATCATAGGGCTAGGATGAGGTAGGCTAGGGTAGGTTAGGGTAGGTCAATTAGTAGGCTAGATCAATTAGATAACCATGATTTATCTAATTAATGAGGATTAGGGAAAAAGAGAATTGAACCAAATAAATATTGGGAATATTTATTTGATTAATGAGGGATAGTGTTGTAAGGTCTTAGTGATAAATTAAGTAAGTTAATTGATCACAAGGGATAGACAGATGATTAGGGATAAAATGATTTTATTCCATTAATAGGAGAGATAAATTGGTTTGCAAAAGCAAGTTAATTTTAGGTGTCTACACCTATATACTAATGCTTCCGATAATGTGTGGAGTGTTATTCTATTACAGGAAATCCCTTTACAAGGAGCACGAATTTGTGGCTATAGATCAGGAACTTTTACTGATTCTTAGTGCAGGTATACAATTTATGAAAAGGAGATTTTAGCTGTTAAAAAGGGTATTCAAAAGTTTAAAATCTTATTGAAGCCTGCACACTTCATTGTTAGAGCAGATAGCCAGCCAATGAGGTCTCTATTAAAAAAGAAACTAGACAAGGATCTGGCTCATGGAAGAATTGCACGATGGTATTTAGATTTCATGAGTTATGATTTTGATATTGAATGGATACAAGGGGACAATAATCCATTGGCTAATAGTCTTACAAGAGAGATGTCCAGCCTAGCTGAAAATGCCTTCATGATGATAGAATTAACAGAAGATTGCCCAGATTCTAAAGAGATTATTAATCCAGAAGATAATTCCATTTCTATCATCAAATAGTTGCCTCCAGAAATCCTTGACCCAATAATTTTAGTTTATCTCTTGAATACATGGTTAGATGATTTAAGGCAACTAATCAACAGGTATTATGATGATGGTTTTCTTGATCCAGACCAAGAGATGGCATTTCTTGATCATTTAGGTCTTAGGGAAACTACTGTCACTTGCACTATTAGACATAGATACAATTTTGATCTCTGTATAACATCCTTGTATGTTCCTCATTGGCCCAATGAGATCAAACATAATTTTTTGAAAAATATCAAATTTGGATTTATTAACAATATCACCTTTCTACAAACTAAAGTAGAAGACCATGCTAATACCTTCAGCCTGATGCTCACAAAAGATATGAAAGAGTTTTTCAATTACATTCATGGTAATTTATATTGGGGTTTGTCTGAAGGGACACTACAATAGAAGAGGCAATTAGCACCTAAAATAATGCCAAAATTTAGTGCATTTGAGTCCATGAATTGGACACTTCTGCCTGCGCAAGACTCGGTGTCCAATAACATCTCACTATTGCACCGGGTTTCATGCCGAGTTTAGCGCCGATTGTGACGCCGGGTTTAGCGCTAGAATTTTGTGCCAGGATTAATGCCAGATTTAGCGCCAAATTTTGTTGCTTCCAGTTTGGCTTCTGATTTTGCTTCTGGGTTTGCTTCTTGTGTTGCTTCCAAGTTTGCTTCTGGTTTTGCTTTTAGTTTTACTTCCAGTTTTGTTTCCAATTTTGCTTCCAGTTTTGCTTTCAGGTTGGCCTCTGCTTTTGCTTCTAGTCTTGCTTTGGGTTTTTCTTCCGGTTTCGCTTCCAATTTTGCTTCTAGGTTTGCTTCCAATTTTGCTTCTAGTTTTGCTTCTAGTTTTGCTTCCAATTTTTCTTCCAATTTCGCTTCTAGTTTTTCTTTTGGTTTTACTTCCAGTTTTTCTTCCAAGTTTGCTTCCAGGTTTGCTTCCAATTTTGCTTCCAATTTTGCTTCCGGTTTTGCTTCCAGTTTTGCTTCTAATTTTGCTTCCAAGTTTGCTTCCAGTTTTGCTTCCCATTTTGCCCCAGTTTTGCTTCCAATTTTGCTTCTAATTTCACTTCCAATTTTGCTTCCAATTTTGCTTCTGGTTTTGCTTCCGGTTTTACTTCTAGTTTGGCTTCCAATTTTGTGTCTGGTTGTGCTTCCAATTTTACTTCCAGATTTGCTTCCACTATTACTTCCAATTTTGCTTCTGATATAACATCCCTTGTTGCTTCCAATTTTGCTTCCATTTTTGTGTCTTTTGTTGCTTCTAAAAATGCTTATTGTTTTGCTTACATTTATTAATTTAATATGTTTTATTTCAATTTAATTAGTTAAATTTATCATGCCTCTTAAATAACTCTTATGATTATAAAGTAAGTAATTTAATTATTTAACTCATATGATTAAATAACAAGATAATTATTATAACATGATCATCATCTATAATTAAAACAAGTGAGTCAAATATCTATAATTTAATTGAATTTGACAACATCCATCCTAAGTAGTAAATTAAAATCATTATACGTAATAAATATCTATCCAAAAACTATCAACCACTTTCAATATATATAAATTGACAAGTCAGTATGGATAAGATCATCATCATATATAACTAAAACAAGTGAAAGTCAAATATGCCAGTAGATCAATAACATGTACAAATGATATAAGTAAAAATGATAAATTACGTAATTCAAAATGATACAAGTCAAGATGATACATGTCCAAATGATATAACTCAAAATGATACATAAATTTATGATACAACTCATTAATATGGCACTGTAGGCCATGAAAATGATACATATGATAGCTAGCGACTATGAAAAGAGGCATCATAACAATATATCAACAATGATTCATGATGCAGTCTATATGATCATGAATGTCACTGGCTACTACGAGGAACTGCCTCATCATCATCATCACCATCGTGATCATCATCATCATCACCATCATCGTCGTCATCATCATCATTGGCCTCAGTGTCTTCTGTATCTACATCATCATCATCCTCTGCCATGTGATCTGTACTAGAACCAGAACCAACATAATCTGGATCTCTATCAGGAGGATCATCTTGATCTTCTGGAAGACCCGTGTCCTGCAAAAAAAATATTTAAAATGAAAAGTTATTATTTATTTTATGCAATAATTTATTTTTCTGTTATATATCTAATATTACAACATATGAAATGAAACCATAATCATATTACATCATATCAAAGTTCACATATCATAATAAAATTTTAAAAAAGTTACAGCTCATATGTCATTCCAATGATGTAAAACATGCAACAACTCTAATAAACGTTAGTAAAGACCATAAAAAAATTTGTTATACAATTTAACTATCAACTGTAAATTCTATTACATAACCTTAAGTGCTACAAATTGCTTGGTCGAAAGCTCCCATTTTGACACAGGCAGGGAGGATGGTGGCAAAGGTTGTGGAATGTGGCTTTACAGCAGCTAATTGCATTTGTTTTAAAATTTCTGAAGCCTTTTCAACAAATCCATTTTGTGCATATCCTGCAGTCATTGCAGTCCATGAGACCACATTTCTTTGAGGCATTCTATCAAACAGTTCCCGTGCCTTGTCTATGCTTCCACATTTCGCATACATGTCTAACATGGCAGTTACAACTACAACATATGACAAAATTCCTCTATCCTTTATGTATTGATGGATGTCCATACCCTATTCCAAATCTCCAATTTTGACACAGGCAGGGAGGATGTTGGCAAATGTTGTGGAATTTGGCTTTGCACCAACTAATTGCATTTGCTTTAAAATTTCTAAAGCCTTTTCAACAAATCCATTTTGTGCATATCCTGTAGTCATTGCAGTCCATGAGACCACATTTATTTGAGGCATTCTGTCAAACAGTTCACGTGCCTTGTCAATGCTTCCACATTTTGTATACATGTCTAATAGGGTAGTTGCAACTACAATATCTGACAAAATTCCTCTATACTTTATGTATTGATGGATGTCCATACCCTATTCCAAAACTCCCATTTTGACACAGGCAAGGAGGATGGTGGCAAAGGTTGTGGAATTTGGTTTTCAAACAACTCATACTCATAGAGTTATGGTTTTAGGTCATGTATTTTATGGTAACAACAAGGGATTCCAACTATGGTTACAATAGCTAAGACTGCCCTCATTTGTGACTGTAACAAGGTTCTTGGACAACACTATCTTGCTCTTCACACTGGGTACTATATAGTCCAAGATTGGGTTGAAGAAATCACTTGATGGTTACCTATATAGTGATACCACACCCTAATACCCCATTCATTCTAAATAGCTTGAGATTCATACAATACTCAACCAAGATGAAATTGTATCACTGTACCACACTTAACTATGACAGTCCTTTCTTGACAACAATTTGTAATCTTTAGACTATTGGGATACTTACCACAAATAAATATTAGGTCAATGACATTGTTAGGTCTCAAAAATGTAGGTTGCAAATCCTAAGAGGATGCCAGGCTCTATGCTTAGATTTGCAACGTTTTTGAACTAAAGAAACAGAGTTAACCTATAGGGTTGATGACTCCCTATACTTCAGGTTCTGCTAGACCTAGGCGAGTGCACCTTACTAATGAAGCAGATTAAATGGATGTGTGATCTTGGCTGAGTGATGGATCTACCCACAATGGAAAATGGTGCGGAATAGATGATTACTTGTTGCCTACTTTTTACTTCTAATGTCTGAACAGTGATTGAAAATGGTATGGTTCTAATTTGGTATAAATTGTATAAGCAATATCAAGGCAAAACTAATGGATATGTTCAACTAATGAAAATGAGTAAGACTAGTGCCTAAATCTATTGGGCTATTTGAGTCAGTGAATAGAAACAAATGTATGTGATTGGTGAGCTTATCTCCTAGCTTAACTCTAACAGTTGGGTACTTTGGATATTTACACCTTGTGCAAATGTGCAAGTTTGTATGTGACGGTGCTCTTCTTATATAATCCCAATGATATTCCCTTGAATTACTGTGAAATTATGAAAGGAATTTAATTCTTGAGTTGATGGAAACCAATCACAATAACTTCTTCAAAAGGATTTAATCTTTGACAAGAACCAATTAAAGTCAATTATTAGAAAGGATTTTTAATTCACATCAATTGGAAACCAATCAAAGAACTTCACACAGTGACAACAAATATGCCCTGACAAATGTAAATCTGAATAGTTCAATAGAACCACTTTGGAGACATCACAATAACATATAATCATGAAAATTAACACAACTATTGAACACCGAAAATAAATCACCATGTAGAAATATTCTACTCCATTATGTTATTCAGAAAATAAACATGTGTAATTGAAATTCTTTAATTAAAACAAAACTGGCCTTATATCTTCTTTCTATATGTAATATATACAGTCTTCTTCAAATTAAATAGCGATACCTATCAATCGATGATCTTATGACCATCATATGTTTTAACTTTTATATCAATATTAGTGAAGAGACCATGTCTCTTCATAGTGTCTTTTGAGAACTAACAAAATTATGAAAATAAACAAATACATTTAATACTAAGCCCTGCTGAGCCATAAGTAGTTTTGAGCAAGATGATCCAAATATTTCTGGCTCAAGTGTGTCTCTGCATACTTAATGGCATCCCTAACATCCACCTCTATTGAAACCATCTTCTCCAGATGCAAGCAAGCTTCCTTGGATGCCGAATCTTCATGTTTTACAATTTATAGGGTCTCATCTAATATTCTAACACTCCTTGACCCATTCATCCTTGCTCTTCAAATCTTTGTCATTCTTGAGTAACACAGGTACACCTATCTGAGAAGTCTCCATGCATTCTTTCACTTCATCTTGGATCCTGTCATGGTACTTCTTATGCGGCTTAATAAGATTGTCTGCATTAGATGTGCTTGCATTGTCAGAGGTGTGTTTACCCTGTATTTCATGTAACTTATTGTGTATTCTATTATTTAGTCTTTCATGTTCTTGAATGACCTTTTGGTTTTTAGAGAAAATATCCCATAATTTAGGCATCTATTGCATCAGATGAGCATGTCTATTTTGCAAGACTGTAGTGAGTGTATCTATTCTGACCTATGCCATTTGATCTTTTGAAGCTGATTGGACTTGTTGTGAGGTTTCTGCCTGTGTAATCATTTTAAGAGGGACTGAATCCTTTAAGAAATCATTTTCTTTTTTCAACCTTTCCCAGCTCATTTTGTAGGTATCCCTCTCCTTTATCAACAGTTGAATCTGAGCTTTATTTAGTTTTGCCACATTTACTCTAAGTTCTGCTATAACAAGTGGATCCGTTTCTCCATCTTTTAATGTCATAACATGGCCAAAAGCTTTTTCAATGTCAATGACAACAAGCTTTTTGTTTGGTGGGTATAGAGCCCATATCATAAGGGAGTTCTCATCTGTATTGTATTTTGTTCCAGTAAATACTTCAACAACCCCTTCATAACTAAGCTTGTGTTTTGTATCATTATTGTGCAGAAAACTATCAAAAACAAGTGTTGAATTCAAATCAAGACCCGGGAAGATCATTACACCATATTCTTTGAGCAACTCCCTTCCTTTCTCAGGAGTCATATCTTCCATCTCCTTTTCAACTTCTACTTTTAAAGCATTCATTAACTATGTCTAGTTGTCTAGTGTAACATTTGAGACTGACTCTCTAATAGCCTTCCCCTTGTGTTTGTACAAAAAGGATCTAAACTCAGGGGTATGAATAAACTGGTCATCTGAAATAAAAGATTTATATGCAACCTGTCTAGCATCATTATCCCCTATTTCTTCAATTTCCAATCCTCTTTCCGGGGGCTGGTATGGTTCAATTCTACATTTTGAAATTGTATTAGAAAAGTCATGGGGTTTAGAGGCCATAGACCCTTCACTATCAGAGGAAAACACTTCAATTGCTTGTGCTTCCCTTCTTCTTTCCCTTATTTTCTGATTATATTCATCAATGGCTATTTCAGCATTTGCTTGTTCCAAATTTCTGATTACATCATTATGAGGGAAAGGTACATGAGTATATCCACTCAATTTTTGCTTCTTCTTAGCATAATCAATAAAGCCCTCCGGGTCAAAAAAATTTCTCTATATTGCTTTCCTAAGATTAAAATGAGACAATTTATCAAGAATGAGATCATAACCTTCTCTAGCTAACACAATAAAGTCACCAAAACATAAGGTGCTTGGCATAAAAGAATGTTTATCATATGCACTGAGATTCATCATATTTGAGTAGTCAAGTTGTTTGACTATTTCCAAGTATGCCACCCTATCTGGTACAGTTTTTGGCAACAGAAAAGGGGTATCCTCAAACCCATATACTCTGATCATTGTGGAGTCATGAAAACAATACCAATCCACCCAATTGTGGTTTACAGTAGGTGGCCCATCAAAATCCTCAGGTCTCAAAAACCTTTTAATTTCTTCTAACAAAGTGTAACTGCATGGGTAGCCATAACATCTGTACAGGGTTTTTACAAAGAATTGTTCAAAGTGAACATAACTGGAATTTCCAAACCTGTTGTCCCATATTGAGGTCCATAATTGTGGGGGCAGAGATTGACCATCTTTATCAATTTGTGAAATGTTCAACTGCTCTGGCCATAGATTCAATTCTTGTCCAAAATACAAAACCATATGCATGAGAATAGAATAGTGTCTGAAGCTGACTGTGGGGGAACTATTCTTTAAGGCCTTCATACTCGAGTCTATTTCCTTAAAAATAAAAGTAGCATAGTCAAATGTCCTGGCGTGATGGCACTGGATATCCACAGAGATAACCATGGGCACTATGGACATAAATTCTAGAACTTCAGTTCCCAACACCTGCCCCACTGAGTAATATGTGTATCTCTGGTAAGGTTCGAACAACTTGACATGAAACAGTGGTTCATCCCCTTCTTCAAATGGCACTAGATTCCCCTCATTCCATGGCCTATGCAATGGCAGTCTCCAACCTTTATATGTGGTATCCAATCTAAAATATTCCTTTTCTAGGGCTTCATGTACAATAGGGTTGTTATATGTGTCATTTAAATCAAAAACTTCACAAATTGTATTTTTAGATATATGAAACAAGGACTTTCCCTATAGATTGCATATGGCCTTTTGGTCGGGATCATAATGGTATGCTAGCGGTTTCTATATATGCCTAAAAATGACACGATTCATTCTAAATAAATATTCTAAATATTTATTCTATTCTTCTATCAATTAAATAAATATTCTAAATTTATTTAATTGGTTCACTATTCCATAATTAAATAAAATCAATTTATTTAATTAAATTCCCTTAATTCTTCTAGTATCTCACATAATTAAATAATCCTAAATTATTTAATTAATCTAAATCCCCCTATCCTAAGTTCTAATTTCAAAAATCCACCTCACTTTTCCACCTCACCTTGTCCACCTCACCATGTTGCACATGTAATTAAATATATTAAATATTTAATTACCTAATTATCCCTCACCCACATGTCCTATTTCTTCTCTAATCAAAGTTAGTTAACTAATCAATCAAAAGTGTTAACTAACTAGTCAATTGAGTTAATCCCTCAATCAATTCAGTCAATTCCATAATCCATTCTTCCAACTGACTAATCAAGTCTGTTAACTGATTAGTTAAAGGAGTTAACTCTCCAATCAATGTTGTCAAATCCCCTCTTTCATGATGAAGATGAGACACTTGTCATATTTCTACTGGTTGCACATTCCTCAACCATTCTCAGCCATTGATCATCATACTTCCTCTCAACCGTTGATCCTCATTCTTCTGAGTCTATAAATGGAGCCTCTTCCCTCCATTCTATCCATCCAGGTTATTTGTATTGTTACTCTGTAGAAATCCACTAGCGCACCTTTGGCACCCCCCAATACAATCTACTTGAGATCACCATTTGCTTTGAAGCTCTACTGCACAACATTATTACCAATATAGCCATTTACTACTGACATCCTACAACACAGCTAAAAGAGTGCACTCTCTAAGGGCCTACTTCATACCAGCAAGGACGGTTTTAATAAGCAAACAATAGAAGCTTTGATTCAAGGAAGGTTTGCACTGTATTATTCATTGCTTCATTTCATTCAATCTATCTTAGTTTCATTATTCTATTGATGTTTGGGTTTATTATTGTTAAATTGATTAATCCACATTTTACCCTAACATTTTTGGCGCCCACCGTGGGGCCTTTACCCCTTTATCTCATCAAAATCTGAGCTTTTTTGAAGGCAGGTTCTGTATAGGTCACACACAGGATACTTCGGCGCATTTGAACATTTCCACGGCGCTTCTGTCCCCTGTTCTAGCGCTTATAATCCTATGGCACATTTAAACATTTCTGCGGCGCATATACCAATTTATGCGGCTCATTTATTATTCCTGCGCATCTGTGCTTTTATACTACGCGTTTGTTCACTGTTACGGTGCATTCGCTATTTCTGCGCTTCTGTTCTTTATTGCTGCGCTTTTGTGCACTGTTACGATGCATTTATTCTTGTTGCGCTTCTGTTGACTATTTCTACGCATTTAGTCACTGAAGCTGCGCTTCTGTAGTGGGCAACGATTTTAGTACTTTTTTGAGAAAGTTTGTTAACGCTAACATCTTCGTAGGTGTTTTCTGGAGCTATTTTGTAGGATAGGTTCGGGTTTAGTTCCATATAGTTGCATTTTGATAGTTCACACTTCACTTTCTAAAGGGATAGTAAAATTGATATTCATTCAAATCCTCACATAGCTCTAATTAGGAAAAAAGTAACTGGATCATTATTTATCTTGCATTGCAATAGTGCTATCCTTTCCAAGTTATTGCTATCTGGTATTAAAACTGAACTCATCATTGATTTTTGGGGTTAAAATTGAACTACTGCTATCTCGTTTGACCAAAACTTGAAAGTTAACTATCTGTGCTACGTGGATTAAAAATTGAACTCACCACTAATTTCTGGGTTAAAATTAAACTACTGCTATCTCGTTTGACTAGAACTTCAGTTAACTACTCGTGCTACGTGGATTAAAACTGAACTCACCATTGATTTCTGGGTTAAAATTGAACCAATGCTATCTTGCTAAACTACTTCAAATTTTGTGCTTGCCCAAGTAGATTAGCCCATTTAGTTCTTCTATTTTTAACTAGGTTGGATTAATTAGTGTTTTCTGTGCTTGATGAATGGCAATAGGCTTATGCTCTCCCCTTTACTAGGTGATCAGAATGCCAGACTTGTTATTCCATTTGTTTAACCTTTAGGAGGGGCCTGCCCTTGGATGCATGCTTGTCCAAGTGGGAACGACCCTGAGTGGAAATAGGCTAGAAGCCAAGACCTACCAATCCACTTAAAATAAAAGTGCTTGAGGTGAAAACCTCCTACAACAAGTGCTGCTATGTTACACCGATGGCCAACCTCCCCCAAAACCCTCTAAGGCGTAACCCTTTGAGGCTGGGAGATTCCACAATGGAGAGTAGTGCCGCCGCATGTGTAACCACTTGAATGGTTGCCCGCATTAAATACCCCTTGTTCTAATGGCCAAAAACCCTTGTAATCCATTTCTAGCCTAGGCTCTTTGTGCTTGCTTTTGTTCCTATTTAGTCCAAAATAGAGTGGAAAAAACCACAAAAACAATAAAAAAACTATAAAATATTCTTTGTGCTTGCTGTGTTTTCTTGCTATTAATTCATAAAATCAGATCAAGAAGACCTGTTCCCAGCCAAAAATGCCAAAAACAACAGAAAAACTCCAAAAATTTGCAAAAAAGTCAGAGTTGCACATCCATTCTTTCTTCCTGCGCATTTGTGCCGACTAGCTGCGCATATATTTAGACCTGCTGCGCATATACAGACTATTACTGTGCATACATCTTCCACTAGTACTGCGCATACACTGCAACTTCCTGCGCATATGTTCATTTCTACTGCGCATATGTTTCAGCGCATCCGCGACAGTGAGTACTTGCACTATTTTTGAGGAAACAATTTTACCTGTTTTGAGTACCCATTTCAGCCTAGCTTTGCATTCTGAGATCAGATTAAACCTTGCAGTTAGTCTTCATTTGTTTCACCCAAGTATCTCTCTTTTGTCCGTCGTCCCATTCACCTTCTATCAAAACCTCTCTTGTCCCAAAGTCAGTTTATTCCATATTAGTTCGACATAGGTCCCCTTTTCGTATCCTTTGTGAATTCAAGTAAACCTAGCAGGTCACAGAACTTTGCTAGTGGTTTGTTACACGAATAGTCCCTACACAGTAAGACTGGTATCAAGTACCCTTACTAGTGGCTACCGTCTTGTATCCACCGCCTTACTTGAAGTCATTGAGCGAGAAAGTCCTTTGTCAAAGTCTTGTCCTAGGTATCCTATCCACAGCAGTCTCCATCGGCACCTTGCCAAAATTTCTTGTCCCAGTCCACTTCATCCCACATCACCTTGCATGGTTCTTACTAGATCTCGGTACAAACAGCAACTTGAAATGGACGGCTCATCCAACCACATCTACACACCTCACGATAGTGATGAGGATATCTCTAATGAAGAATATCAAGGTACCTTCCAAGATCAGAAATTCCAACACTTAGTGGAAAAGGTGCTTCATGATGACCCTCGTAGGTTTTTCCATCATCTTGCTAGTCTGGGAATCAAACTCCCCGCGAATTTGGATATAAGCACAATCATGGACAACGTAGAGGATGATCACGAAAAAGGAAAAAATACCATAGACCCAAACGCAAGTGAGAAAGGAAACGATAAAGGAAAGAAAGCCACACATCCAAATACTCCTATGGAAGAAATGAGAAAAGAACTTGAGAGTATAAAACAACAAATGTCAGACCTCAAGACGGGTACAAGTACCAAGAACTACTCCCTGGAAGATATAGCACTGTACCCCTTTGACAAAAATTTGGTCATGAGACCATTCCCCTATCGGTTTAAAGTTCCAAAGTTCAACAAGTACAAAGGGAAGGGGGACCCTAGAGATCATATTAGGGAATTCAATGCAGCATGTTTAGAAGTAGCTCACAATGAGACCTACTTGATGAGACTATTCCCAAGATCTTTAGGTGGTCAAGCTATGGAGTGGTTCTCATGTCTCCCACCAGGAATCAAAACTTTTGATGAACTTGTCAACAAATTTATCACACACTTCTCTTACAACATCGAACATGAGGTATCTATGCTAGATCTATGCAACACCAAACAAAAGAGTGGTGAGTCATTTGCCACCTTCTTACAACGATGGAGACAACTAGTTAGTAAGTGTTCTTATGATATGCCTGAGAAGCAGTTGTTGGAGATGTTTGTCCATAACCTAAACACTGATCTTAGCTATCAAATACAGATACAATGCCCCACATCATTTTCAAAAGTCATTGAAATGGGGTTGTTCATTGAAAAGGCTATGATCACTAAAGGAGCAATTAAGATATACAAGGACACACCTACCTCCAATTACTCAACGGATAAATCAAAGTTTTGGACCAAAAATAAGAATGTGGTCAACGATGGAGTAGTGGATGCCAAGGCAACAGCTCCCAAGCAACAACCCATATTCACTATTAAAGGAGAAACAAACAATGGTATGCTCAACAAACCACCCTCACGAGAGCCCAAACCTTGGTTCAGTTCAAATCCAAGGAGAAAATTCACACCATTGGGTGAGTCTCAAGAATCTGCACTACAGAAGTTGCTAGCTAACAATGAAATCTCTTTATTGCCAACAAGTGATTACGATCCTATAGTCAAACCTCCCTACTGGAAGCACATGGACTATTGTGAATATCATAGGGGAAGAGGGCATACAACCAACAATTGTATCCACCTCAAAAATGTTATCCAAGATGTGCTCGATCAAAATCAAGGAGGAACACAACAACATACCTCCAATGATACACATGTGGCCTACAAGGACCCGCTTCTAAATCATGACAGGCCTACAACAACAACAACAACAATAACAACAACAGGCCATACAACAACAACAACAACAATAACAACAATCGCAACATGCCAAATTAGAATAGTGGGAATAGTAATGCCAACTATGCAAGTGTGCCATTTGACTATACCATAAATTGCATTTTTTTAGCATGTCCCGCAAATCAATGTCATCACGCCCAACCAACAATCAAGACCTAACATAACTGGTTGTATTATCATTACTCGCAGTGGTAAAGTCACGCTCAATACCGCCCCTCCAAGTTCATCACCTTCTCCATCCAACTTCCGCCAGTATAATGTCATAGACCAATTACAGAAGACTCCAACCCACATTTCTATCTTGGAGTTATTGCATCTTTCCCCGTCCCATAAGGAAATCCTCGAAAAAGCCTTAGTGGAAACCACTGTCCCCACTAACTTGGCCCAAGAGAAGTTTCAGACCATGGTAGGTAATCTGACCTCCTCCAACACCATATCATTTACCAAGCAAGATGACCTCTCTATGTCTCAACCCCATAACACCCCTCTACATATCATCGCCTTCATCCACAAACACCGCATCAAGAGGTTTCTCATTGATGGGGGTGCCAGTTTAAATATTTGCACATTAAAGCTAGTCCTTGTATTGGGGTTCTCCGAACAGGCAGTTGATCCAAGGAGGAAAATTACCATCAAAGCATATGACGAGGAAGAAAGAACCACAAAGGGAACAATAGTCCTACCCATTCAAGTGGGACCAGTAATAAAATATGTTGTGTGTCAAGTCCTGGATAGGGAGCTCTCTTATAATATTCTTCTAGGGAGACCATGGATTCACGCCATGAAGGCTATTCCCTCTACTTATCATCAATGCATAAAGTTCCCGCACAATAGCAAGCAAGTCACCATTCAAGGCGACTCTGACCCTTATCAGCATTGGAACTCTTTCCTTACAAAACCTAAATGCATCATCCCCAATAGCAGAGCATATATATCCCCTATCCCGCAGCATGATCATACGACTGAAGCCTCCTCATCAAGGCCCAAAGAGCAGAAAATTACCATAAAAGAAAGTGGAGTGGGGGAATATTCCATTGAGCACAGCCTCAATCTTGCCAAGATACCTTTGTCTCCTCAATCTTTCAACTAACCCAAACATTTTCCAAAGCCATCTACTCCTCCCGCAACTCCCTTTGTCAAATGGGGGACCTTATCTGATGAAACAAAGGAGAGAGATCTCCTACAATGGCTTTATGCTGAAGAGGAGAACATAACGCAAGATCTGCCTAGATTCCCAACAGAACCCTACGGGCGAGGTGAGACTATTCTACACAAGATGGGATACGAAGGACAAGGCCCCATCGGCCTCAGAAAATAAGGAATCATTGAACCTATTCAACCTTCTTCATCCTCATCAGCTAGAAACACAAGTGGCCTAGGATACAAAGGCAAAGGCAAGGCTAAAGAAAATGCTTGTCTTGTAGAAATGATCCAAACACTCCAAGAGGACAGCGATACATATTCAAATGAGTATGAGTGGGATGAGCTAACAAAACATTCCTATGATGACAAGGAGGTCGACACCATTCAAACTTTTAGCCCGTACCATGAGGGACAAACGCTTTCGAACAGACAACTAGAGTTTGATTTACCCATCCCTGAGGTTATGGCTTTTGAGGAAAGTTTAAATTCCATTGTAATAAACAACTTGGAAGAAAGTACCATCCCGACCACAATCCCACCAATGCTCCCAACATTTCCATTCATACCATTAATGAATCAGGTCTATCATCTGACTCCCTCCCCCTCGTGCACCCTGAGCTTATTGATTGGGATCTGCGAGGAACTCCCCAACTAGATATGTTCCAAAATGACGATGCTTACATTGATTATATGGAACTTAGGGACCACTTACCCAGGGGAGATCATAAAGCTAGTTTTGCTATTGAACTGAATATCGTGGCTTACTTTGGGGAGGGTGCCAAGCCTTCCAGTCGCAAAAATATCAAGGTCAAAACTAGATCTGACAATGAAAACTGCCTTGCGGCAGTGTCAGACCCAAAATAGTAAAAAGAAAGGATGCATCTGAAGGTGAAAACCCAACTGTGGCACCTGACGATGGAATGCTTGACACTCTCCCTAGTGATATGTACCAGGAAAGGTCACAGATTGTTGTAGAACCGACAGAGCCCGTGAATATTAGAACAGAAGAACAGCCCAAGGTTATCCACTTTGCTAAATCTCTTACACCACCAGAGAAAACCAAGTTTGTACCGTTCTTTAAGAAAAAGAGAGGCAACTTTTCTTGGTCGTATGCAGACATGCCGGGTTTAGACCCAAACTTAATTCTACATCATCTACCATTGGATCCAGGAGTAAAACCAGTAAAGCAGAAGCTGAGAAAGATGCATCCTCACATAGCACTTTTGGTCAAAGAAGAACTCAAGAAATTGTTGGATGTAGGGTTCATTAGGGCTATAGATTACCCAGAATGGATATCCAACATTGCGCCAGTGTCCAAACCAGATGACCGAGTTAGATTATGTAATGATTTTTGAGACCTAAATAAAGCATGCTGCAAGGATGATTTTCCATTGCCAAACATCGATATCATAGTCGACCTAACTGCAGGACATACTATGTTATCTCTCATGGACGGATTCTTAGGGTATAATCAAATCAAAATAGCACTAGAGGACCAACACAAGACAACTTTTACTTGCCCATGGGGTACCTTTTGCTAGAACGTCATGCCATTTGGGTTGAAAAACGTAGGTGCCACATATCAAAGAGCTATGACTACTATATTCCATGACATGATGCATGTAACAATGGAGGACTATGTCGATGATATCTTAGCAAAATCTCTCACAAGAGACTCACACTTGGATGTACTAGAAAGAGTCTTTCAAAGATTGGACCAATTCCAAGTCAACCTGAACCCAAAGAAATGTGTGTTTGGGGTAACTTTAGGCAAGCTGTTAGGCTTCATTGTGTCGGCAAATGGAATAGAGGTGGACCCTGCCAAGGTCAAAGCTATAATGGACATGCCACCACCCAAGACTCTAACTCAATTAAGATCGCTACAGGGTAAGCTGTAGGTAATCCACAGATTCATATCACATCTGGCAGACAAGTACCAACCATTCAACCATCTCCTGCACAAGAATATTCCATTTAGGTGGGATGAACGGTGTGAAGAAGCATTCAACAAGCTAAAAGAATACCTTATGAACCCACCCATTCTCATGCACCCGATCCAAGGAAAACCATTAATTCTCTACATATCTGCTACACCCACTGCTCTAGGGGCACTACTAGCTCAACAAGATTATGACAACAAAGAAGAGCCATCTACTACATCAGCTGAACCTTAGTGGGCTATGAGTTGCAATACTCACAAGTAGAAAGATCATGTCTCGCGGTAGTTTTTGCTTCACAAAAACTCTGACATTACATGCTCGCACATCCAGTTAAACTCATTGCAAAAATAGACCCACTGAAGTATCTCCTCAGCAAAGCAGCTCTCATAGGTCGCCTAGCAAAATGGGTAATGCTTCTCAGTGAATATGACATCGAATATGTAGACAGAAAAGCCATCAAGGGACAAATCATAGCTGATCAACTAGTAGATGCACCATTACAAGACACCACGCCAATGCAGTTTGAGTTTTCAGATGAATTCCTATTCAATGTGTCAACATCTTCCTGGAAACTATACTTCAACGGGTCTTACACAAACCATGGATCGGGGGTAGGCATCCTGTTCATAACTCCTCAAGGCGACACAATCCCAAAGTCTTACCGGTTGTTATTTCCATGCACCAACAACATAGCGGAATATGAAGCCTTAGTAATTGATCTCAAGATGGCAACTGAGTGGAAAATCCAAGAATTGCATGTCTATGGTGATTCTCAGCTTATAATCAATCAGGTCAACGATGAGTACCAAACCAAAGATGAAAAGCTCATCTCGTACAAACGGATGGTCGACGACTTCAAAGAGCACTTTGGGACCATCTCCTTTGAGCAAATACCCAGGATTGAGAATAAGACAACAGATGCAATGGCAACCATTGCCTCTCTTCTAGAAATACCTGAAAATGAGTCACGGTATGAGTTCTTAGTGGAAACTATCCGGCAACCAGCTTATGATCTTCTTGAGACCCATTCCATTTGCCTTCTAGTTGGATTTGATTCACCTTGGTACGGTAAGACTTACACTTACCTCAAGGACAACATTCTCCCACCTGACCTCTCTTCTAACCAGAGACAAACTTTTATATGACAAACCTCTCGCTACACCATCATAGCCGATACCCTATACCAACGTGGTCTCGATGGTACTTTGCTCCGTTGTTTAGAACAAGAAGAATCCATAACTGCCTTGCAAGACGTACACGAAGGGATTTATGGAACACACTCTAGCGGTCCTTCCTTAGCCAAGAAACTCATGCGCTTGGGTTATTACTGGCCGAACATGGAAATGGATTCGTATCAGTTTGTCAAGAAGTGCAAGCAGTGCCAAATACATGGGAACCTGATACATGCACCAGCTCAAGAGTTGAGACCTTTAATGACACCTTGGCCCTTTTGCCAATGGAGACTTGACCTTGTGGGAAAGATTCATCCACCCTCATCCAACGGCCACAAATTCATCATAACTGCCACAGAGTATTTCACAAAGTGGATTGAAGTTATTCCCCTCACCACCGTCACAGGTAAGCAAATTTCCTCATTCATCCTGAATTACATTATCTGTAGATATGGCATTCCTTCATCCATTATCATGGATAACGGAAGACCATTCAAAAACTAGGATGTCCAAGAACTCTGTGAACGTTTTAAAATCCAACACCATTTCTCCACCCCATACTACCCCCAAGGTAACGATCAAGCTGAAGCATCCAACAAGACCATCTTGAAAATTCTCAAGAAGACAGTCAATGATGTTGGCTGTGACTAGCATGTCCAATTCAATCCCACTCTGTGGGCCTACAGAACCAGTATACGCATTCCCACAGGTGCTACACCATACGCCCTTGTCTATGGTTCAAAAGCCATCCTTCCCATTGAAGTTGAATTACCATCCCTCAGGGTGTCACTAAAAGGTCTCATATCAGATGAAGAATACAGAGTCTCCAGGTTACAAGAACTAGAGTTACTGGAAGAAAGGCGACAGAAAGCCTTCGATCATCTCAAAGCATATCAACAGATGATGTCGAGAAGCTATAATCACAAGGTTCGCCCAAGAATATTTAAAGTCGGGGACCTCGTTCTCAAGGAGAATCCTCGCAATCAACAAGATAGAGAAAAGAAAGGCAAGTTTGAACCCAACTAGCTTGGGCCCTATGTGATTGTAGCTACGGATCGGGGGCATATCAGTTGGTAACGTCCGAGGGTGAGCTATTCGATGACCCAATCAACAACATGCATCTTCGCCGGTTCTATACCTAGGAGAACCCCAATGCAAGGGGGCACAAAAATACAAAAAAATCAAAAACATGATGAAAGAGAAAATACAAAAAAATAAAAAAAATAGAACCATACAAAAAAAAAAATTGTCCTCTGGTGAAAACCTGGCAAACAGGTGCCTTGGATAGGTATCATGATGAAAACCTGGCAAACAGGCGTCATGTTTACTTTCTAGCTTCTCGTGCAAATAAAAGCAAGTGATGAAAACCTGGTAAACAGGCGTTACTTGTGATCGCATCCCATTTGACCCATATCTATCCCATAATAAACACCTGGCAGTTACCTATCATGGCTCGATATTCTCCCTCTTTGTGGCCTTGTCAACCAAGGTTCTATCCCATACCGTCTCCTCAATGTGAGCCTAGCATAGTGTCCCTCGTCAGTGTCCATGGTCAGTGTCCATGAACTACGTTACCTCTATGTCGTCATGTAGGTAAGGCCATTATTCCAATGCACCCCCGAGGCTTTCCATTCTCTCATCCATTTTGTATCTTGTCCTTCTATCCAGTTGAGTCCATCTCCACCTTCTCTCGCCTAGGTCTTAGGTCCATTAGGGTTTACCCTGAACTACGTTGCCTCTGCATCGTCACGTAGGCAAGGCCATTTAGCAATGCGCCCCCGAGGCACTAGGTCAGTCCCTTAGGGTCCATCTCACCAATAAGTATTGCAAGCACGTCTCCTCACCAAGAAAGTAGATGCAAGCAGAACCCACATTCCAAGCAAGAATCCTGACTTTATGCAGTTTAACCTATTCAAATGCAATAGAAAAATACCTAAGGCATTCTAAACGATTTTACTCAAATTACAGCATGAAATAAACACATCTAAATACAAAAATATTTTGTGGATTGAAATCATGGTTAAGTTATAGTCTTGATTTTTGTTATCAGGTCTTTCTATGCTACTCAAGGATGCCAACTGCTAGAGATGCTGTGATGGGGACATGATCATTTTCTTTGTTTGCTATCTATGGATTACGCTTTAGTAATGTGATACCTTGTCTAAGGACATGATCGGCAAAAGATCATTGAGGACATCAAAGGTCTAAGATGAACGGGAACAATCCTTGTTTGTTGAAATGCAAGAGGTACTTAGGTCATCTAGGTTCAATTATACCTAGATGCTTGTATTAACTTGCTAAATCAAAATCCATGTAAGCAGTACTTAGGTTATCTCGGTTCAATTATACCTAGATGCTTGTATTAACTTACAACATTTCAGAAAAAGTACCAAAAATACAATGCCCAATGATGAAACAAAGCACTCCAAAAGCAAAGCATCCATTATTTATCCATATACAAATCCATGCATCCATATCCCATACAATACTACTTGAACTATGCAGAGTAACAATATCAAGTGAAGCTTCTAAATCTTTCTACCTCAAGTCATTCTGACAAGTCAAATTCCTCTATCCATCATCCTGTCATTCTTGTGTCGATAAAGTACATTTGGACATCACAAAAACAAAGCATATAGGTGCATATCATATCACCTTTGAGATAGTCATGAACATGATTAAATCAGTTGCATACATGACAAAATGCATTAGGTCATCATCATATAGTAGCAACAGCAAAGAAATAAAAAACATAGCTAAGTGTATTACATAAAAGTTGCATATCCATACATAAATCATGTTGCATTTGCATACATTCGAAACATATTAGACCAAGCACTCATATCATATAGGCACCACATCGCATCATATCAAAAGCTGAAATAGATAAACATCTCATATGGCATCAGATAGAACATCTAAGCCTGCACATGCATCGCATCATACAATAGAAATGAATCATCCTAGTTTCATAACATATAGAGCAAATCACATAGTTGCATCCTCATATACATAAAGTAAGTCCAAATGTACAATATCATAATTTTTGTCTCTGAATCAATGTCATATACAAAATGCATCCAAAAGGATGGTGATACATGTCTCAGAAAGTACACAGTCTGATACAAGTCTACCCCTACTGCTGTGGACCACCGCTGCTAACCCCGGACTACTGGGGGCCCATCACGGAAGCCCCTGACCGTGATGGACCTGCTCTCTGAGAAGCCCCAGATTGAATCCTGAATCTCTAACCCCTTTGGCTCAATGGCACTGCCCCATGGTATAGGCCCCGATAATAGTGCACTTGTGCTTGTGCTCTAGCAAGCTTTGCTTGCACCTGTGCTAACTGTGTCTGCAACTGGCCTACCTGTGCTTGTGCCTGTGCACCTGCCCAACCAAAAAGGAGCTGGCTGCCTCTGTCCCCATAGCTGCCACTGCAGTGTCCTGCTCTACACGGATGATGCGTACCCGTGTGTCTGCCATATCCCTCTCACGAGTCAGCCCTGCAATCACCACTGCATCTGTCTCTCGTTGGCCGTCGGCCCTCCTAAGCTATGCCCACAGCTCTTGCACCTGTCCCCTCAGGCTGGCTATGACCCTCTCATGAACCTCTAATTGCACTGGCCCCTGTGGCTGGGGCACCTACTATTGTGCCACTTGCTAGGGTGGCGGCATCTACGCCTGCTACGGTATCTACTGTTGTCCAGCCTGTACTGGCACTGCCTGCTCAGCCTGAGCTACCCTCCTCTGCTGCCTCGGCCTCTCTCCATCATCTCCCCCATCTCGGCCACCACCCCATCCTCCTCGACCCCGTCCTCCTCTACCTCTCCTCCGCCCCCGGCCAACCTGGCCCTCCTCCTCTGAACCCGCCTCGTCAATACGAGGCACCAACATACCAGGCCCTAAGTACCTCAGGAAAGGATGTGCCATCATCCAATCCTCATAGTCCTGTGTAATCCCTGCATCGGCTATCTCTGTCCTCATGTCCCATACCACATAAGGAGTCTATCGAAACTCTACCAGGGTCTCCTCGTATGAAGCCATTGGCCCCCATCTAACCCGCTCTGCATGTGTCCGTGCAAATAGTGCCTGCCCCTGTGGCATGCCTTGCCTCCTGCCAAACTGCCTCAATACCTAGCCTACCATCTACCTCTTCGGTATGTGTCATGTCTACCCTATCAGCCACCTTATCAGAAAGTAGTAGGGCAGCTCGTCTCCCTCATCGTCCCAGGGCTCACAATCCAGATATGGTCGGTAGACAACCACATCTACACCATCCAAAGTATGCCTCCAGTACTCCAACTTCCCTAGCCTGTGCTGGGAAATCACCCTTACATAGCCATAACTGTATGGCTCCCCTCGTTGTCTCGCAAACACACATATCGACCTAGTCACCGCTATGTGCTCCCACAGCCAAAATTGTAACAGTAATACCCCAGCCGATAGACTCGTGCTGTGATGGTACACTACCTGATGCATGTCATGATATAGATGAGCCAATACACAGACACCCCATGGATATCGGGTGCCCTCTATCACCATCCGCTCCATGATCTTGCCCCATCCAATGGGGAACCCGTGCGATCTCTTGTCGGGGCATACAACACCTCCGATCAATCCTGCCACAATCCTAGGGAAGTAGTCATAGAGTCGTAAATCTCGTGCTAGGGGATGACCTGTCCACCTAGCTCAGGATCATCAAATACTCGCCTACACTCAGTGAGTTCCGCATCTCATTGCGCGTCGTACTCCACCAACTCACCCTGAATAGGCAAGTGCAGTATCCTGTATACATCCTCTAAGGTCACAGTCATCTCTCCTGTGGGAAAGTGGAAGGTCCCATCCTCACTATGGAATCTCTCCACTGCAGCAGTCAATAGTCCGCGGTTCAACCACACCTCGGGCATGAAGCATACATAATCCAATCCCATGGCACCAAGTGCCTCTCTATCAATCTTTGTCAGCATGTATCTCTGCAATAGGGGCATGGGGAACGTCTCCCTAGATTGCAGTGTGTCTCGTATCTCCTCCTGTAAGCACGCAAAAATGAGGCGTCAATCTAAAGCCGCAAATACCATACTCAATATAACTACTAAACTATATCAACTAAACTTGGCATTTCAAATTGATCCAAACAGCACACTACATCTCTTGACTAGATTCCTGCAATCTCAGAGATAGCTCATCGATTTCTGTGTCAAACAGGATGCTAATCGAATCAATTTTGCTAAGTAATTTGCTCTCTAAAGTAAATGCGCCACTATAGTTGGTAAAAGCATCATTTCTTGACAGATGCGCCGCTTCTGGTATATGCGCCGCTACAATCAACATATGGACCGCCAAATCATGGATGTGCTGTTACAATTCACATATGCATAGCTACAACGCATGCACCGCAACATTCCGCATATGCACCGCCAAATCATGGAAGCACTGCCAAAATCCATGCATGCGCAGCTTTAACAGATGCACCACCAAATTAATCATATGCACTGCAGAACGACAAATGCGCCGTTTCGTGCTGCATATGCGTCGTTCTGCAGTTTGGCGCATTTGTTTACCCTATTTTTCACTAGCATTTATGACACCCTAATTCAACCCTAGGGAAAAATTTTCAAAGCACATACCAGGGGTCCTGCTTTTGCTGGCCGCCCGAATCGACGAACTCGCTCGAATCGGTGCTCCTCGCGTGGAATGTCTGCTGCTCTGGCTGCCATGCTGCTCCAAGTTTGCTCTAAGCTCTCCAACTCAAATCTAGATCAACCAAGTGTACAAATGAATTATCTTGTGGACCCAGCTCCTATTTATAGATTGCAAACCCTAAATTTGGCTAGGTGATGACTGTGACTACTTCCTGCGCCTGTTTTTCTTCCCATTTTCTTCTCATTTCTCTGAAACGCGTCCCTTTTATTCAAACCTCACCTGTACCCCTTCATCTTCGTGAGATTGTCTGTCTCACGCTTCCTGCCCATTTCCCATCCAATCTCTCGAGGGGGCATCCTATTGTCATTAAATTTGTACCACGGGCAAACTGGGGCATGTATCATTATCAGACTATCGATTTCTTTGAAGCAACGCTGTAAACTGCATTGCATCAAAGATGGGCAAAATGTATACGCCTAAAAATGACACGATTCATTCTAAATAAATATTCTAAATATTTATTCCATTATTCTATCAATTAAATAAATATTCTAAATTTATTTAATCGGTTCACTATTCCATAATTAAATAAAATCAATTTATTTAATTAAATTCCCTTAATTCTTCTAGTATCTCACATAATTAAATAATCCTAAATTATTTAATTAATCTAAATCCCCCTATCCTAAGTTCTAATTTCAAAAATCCACCTCACTTTTCCACCTCACCTTGTCCACCTCACCATGTTGCACATGTAATTAAATATATTAAATATTTAATTACCTAATTATCCCTCACCCACATGTCCTATTTCTTCTCTAATCAAAGTTAGTTAACTAATCAATCAAAAGTGTTAACTAACTAGTCAATTGAGTTAATCCCTCAATCAATTCAATCAATTCCATAATCCATTCTTCCAACTGACTAATCAAGTCTATTAACTGACCAGTTACAGGAGTTAACTCTCCAATCAATGTTGTCAAATCCCCTCTTTCATGATGAAGATGAGACACTTGTCATATTTCTACCGGTTGCACATTCCTCAACCATTCTCAGCCATTGATCATCATACTTCCTCTCAACCGTTGATCCTCATTCTTCTAAGTCTATAAATGGAGCCTCTTCCCTCCATTCTATTCATCCAGGTTATTTGTATTGTTACTCTACAGAAATCCACCAGCGCGCCTTTGGCACCCCCCAATACAATCTACTTGAGATCACCATTTGCTTTGAATCTCTACTTCACAGCATTATTACCAATATAGCCAATTACTACCGACATCCTACAACACAGCTAAAAGAGTGCACTCTCTGAGGGCCTACTTCATACCAGCAAGGATGGTTTTAATAGGCAAACAATAGAAGCTTTGATTCAAGGAAGGTTTGCATTGTATTATTCATTGCTTCATTTCATTCAATCTTTCTTAGTTTCATTATTCTATTGATGTTTGGGTTTATTATTGTTAAATTGATTAATCCACATTTTACCCTAACAGTTTCAAAAGGTCTATATTGACAAAAACATCTGTGACTATTAATTTCCCTAAATTGAGTTGCCAGGGGTTGCAGACGGGTTTCATCCTATGTCTCCTGTGATAGTGGAACATGAATAATTCATACCCTCAAATAGGAGTCCATATATTTCTGACATTTGTATTTATCTTCGAGTTTTTCCACATTTGCCCTCAATTGTGCAGTTCTTCTAGCCTTGGGTCTAGAACCAGGCAATTGGTCCACAAGATCTTGGTTTAGTTTCCTTTCTGGTGTTTTCTCTCCCTTCTTTGTTTCAATTTTCTATTTTTTGCCCTTGGTTTGGCTCTTTTCAGTGTGTTGTCTTTTCTTTGTTTCAGAGGAGCCTTCCATTTTATACCAAAACTTGACTGTATCAAAGAAAGTTCAAGGACTTACCTGTATATGCTCCACACAAATCTTCTGATTCCTGGTGAATTCCTTCTTCTCCGTCTGCAACCCTTGTGTTGATTTTAGTGGGGATCAAAATGGCTTTTGTGTTGATTTTTATGGGCATTATGTTCAATCATCCATTAATGGCTGCCACCAGAATTGAATGCAAGGAATTCATGAATTTCAAAATGTCAGGGCAATGCTCTTTTTATCACATCGGTGAGACCATTTTATTCTTTTGTTGATCTTCATATTGTTTTGGTGCCATTTTCTTTCATATGTTTCTGGTTGGTCACCAAGGGTGCATTGGTGTCTCCACGAAATACTCTTTTCATAGAGTTATGAACCCTTTATTGTCATTTCGGGGAGATATTATAATTTTCATCCCGATGTCATTTTGATGATGTGTGGCAAACGTTCTCCTTGGCATCGGTGAGTATTTCTCTGACAGATAGGGGTTACCTCATCTTTATTGGCATGACAATCTCCATCATCAAGAGAATATGATAGTCCCCCAACGGGTTAGGTCTTCCCGATGATCTTATCTCCATCACTCATTTTTATTAGAACATATTGGTGAGAGTCTCACCGAAATCCTTTTGTCTCTTGTGTCAAGGTGACTTTTGTGGTTGGGGAAGCTTAAGGATTTCATTTCGATTGTATATGTCATGCCGATAGTCTTAATATTATGTGTCGGGGAGAGATTGTTTGCTTCCTGGTGATGAGGCATTGGTTGGTGTGACTTAAAGACTTGATGTAACTTTAGGATTTCACTCCAATTGTTCTACTCACACCGATGAGTATGCGTCGGTGATACATACATAATGTCTCCCTGATCTTTTGACATATGAAATTTTGATCATTTGGACATCAATCATCTCTCACCGATTATCACATTATACTTCAAGAATGTATTTTGCTATTTGGGGTGAGTTACTTAAGGTCTTTCTGATATAGATAACTTAGTATCAGAATTAGGTTGTGGTCAGAGAGCTAGGTATATTCATGAGGTTGTTTATGTGTAGATTCTGAAATAGATCTTGTCACACAAAGTTTTGGTGGTTGGTTTTGAAAATGAGGGACATTAGTCACATTATGTGGAGACTTGGTGAATTCTTAGCAGATGAATAATGTGAAATTTTTTAGTTCCAACAGACAAGACTTTTAAACAAAAACCATAATCCCAACTCTATATCCATCCCCTTGGTAGTCTTAACGGCCACCTTGAGATAAAAAATGCTAATGTACTATTATGACAGTTATGATTGTCCTCCATCATTTCATTGTGCATTTGAAACTTGAGATGAGGATTGGGGAGGTCTCCATTTGTAAAAACATGGAAAATACTCATGGCAAGATCTTTAAAATAGGCATATTTAACTTTAGGCATTTCTGCAGACCCTAGGAAGGTGGATGTAAACTTAGTGACTTTAATTACCACCACAAAGACTATCCCTTTTGTGACTATGACAAGGTAACACTGTCATGCTCTTTATGACAATCCCTTCTCCATTGGGTGATGGCCTACTAACATTTATCTCCTTTGTGATTTCAATGCCTCTCTAATGCACTATCATAAGAGTCTTGACAGTCCTTATGTATTAGTGAAGAAGGCTTCCAACAAATCAGAAAGGAGGGCTTCAGATTACATACAAAGTCCTAGTCTTCATACCCTAGTCACATATCACCCCTCTAAGAAGACCTCAAGACAATTGCCCTTTAATACAGGAAGTCAATGTAGTTTTAAAAGATAAAGTACAAGAGGCCAAAGGACAAGAAAACTTAAGGCCTTAAGGGGTTTAAAGGAATAAAAATATAGGCTTGCAGACTTGACTTAAAACCCTAACCCTATAAGGTGGGTACCACCAAAACCCTTTAACTTGGCACTGCTAAACCTTGTCCAATCTGATTGTGGGAAGCTGAAATCAAGCATGTACACTCACATATGATAGATAAGTATGCCTACCAAGTGGTTTGACGTAAAAATGAATAGGCTTTGAATTATAAGCCTTCAAAGTAGGCCACTAAAGTATATTGTATAGGTGCATTTCTGAGTGCTGCAATCAGATTTTTCATCATGGGAACCTAATTTTTTTGCATAAAATGGTAGGAAATTTTAGGTTTCAACAAGTCCATTAGTTGGAGGTAGGCAAACAAGGGTTTTCTGTTCATTATTAGCCCGTTAAACTTAAGCATATGAGATAGTATGGCACACACAAAATGTTATGGATAATGACCACAAGTTTAGGTTAATTGTGACCACTTTTTGTAAGCAAGCACAAGACTAGTATACTCATTATGATCCTAATGGCACCAAGAAGGGTCCCCAAAGATATAAGAGTAATCATTTGTCATCTAAGAGAAATCTTACATTTAAGGGTGCTAGGGCCAACAAAGAAGCACTTTAGAACTCATCCTATGAATCAATAAACAACTCAACACAAGAAATTCAAATTGACATATTAACACAACAATATCCAACTAAGTTATTGAAAGTCAACTATTGATACCTCGTTCTCCATCCAGATTACAAAATCAGTCCACTTTTTCCTTTGTAACATTTCCTTTTCAAATTGGTTTGGATGCCGACCATATTTCTTCTCCTGTCAAAACATGGCACATGGACTAGTTAAACTAATTAATATGCAATCATTTACTTTTTCCTCAGAAATTAAAAAATATATATCATTTAACTTATTAAATATACTTACAAATGTACAGATCAAGGCCTGTAAACCTTTCTGGCCACTGTGATTCATGGCATGAAGTTTGTCAAGCCTAGCCTTGGAGGCCTTGTCCTGAAACATATACTAATTCAATTTAACTATGCACAAATAAAATTTAAAAATCATTTAATAAATTTGATATAATCTTATGAGCAAATTCAAATACTTGCGTACTCTCCTCACCAGACTTCCTCCGTACATCAGACTTCTCATATGCTTTTACAAGCTCTTTCCGTACTTTCAAACTTACATCAATTGGCCTTTTTTTGAGCCTTTGCTCGGGAGGGAATTTTTTTATCTTCTTTGTTTGGTTGCACCGAAATCTCTTGCAGTTTTGAGACATTCATAGTTTTATCTTCTTTACAGACCAACCTATGCCAAATTCAGTCTCCATGTCTTGGATAACTGCTTTTTGCAGGTGCATGGGTATCTTTGAGAATGACAAATGTAGATGGTCTTTGAACCGTTGAAGGCATGATTCCTTCAACCTATTCACTAATGTTTTTCAAGCATCCATCATTCAGACCTCCCCTGAAACTACATCGTATTCTATCTTGGTATCGTAGGTACCAATGCAAGATGTAAAACATGGCATGGTGGTCGAAGAAGTCTGTGTTCCAAGAGTGGGTGGGACATTGGAAGCCTCTGTTCCCTGTTCCACATTCTTAGAGGTTATTGTTATTGATTTCCTCCTGGATCTTTTTCTCGATCCATGACTAGTTGGGGAATCAATTGATTCCCTTTGACACTATTGATTTGGTTGTAATGTTTTAGGGGCTTTACCAGATCATTTTTCTATGTATTTGGCAAGCATTGTCAAGTCCACACCATCCAATTTGTTCACTGCCTCTACCCCCAATATGGAAGCCAATGCTTCTTTATCTTTGTCAGTATCATGTTCCTATAAAATAAATTTCTTCTTTTAAATTTACAAATAAAAAGCTAAAAACTAAAAATCAAAGAAACAATGGAAACATTTACAAATCTATAAATTGACAATGAATTACCTCATTGTGGCTAGAGTCCTCTTCCTTTGCTCTCTTCCCTCTATTGCTTAACATTTTGAGGCAACCTAGGGCAAATTATTTTCATTCAGTCTGTGGAGGCAAACAAAGTACACACTACTAGGTATGAAAGTTTTCATCCAGTTTTTCTGTATTGCTCAAGGTTTTTGACCTTTACTTTGTAGAGCAAATCATGAAGTTGTTTTCCTATGAATCAATTGGTGCCTTGGGAGGGAATCTATACTTCTCAGCCTAATTTTAGTTTTCTCACCGTTGTCTCAAAATCCCTATCTCCTCATATTGTCTCAACCAACCTCTATTTTAGTTTGCTCACCCTCGTCTCAAAAGCCCTAATTTTAGTTTGCTCACAATCGACTTGTCTTAAAGCACTCGACTACTTTTTTAGGAAGGAAGTGAGAAAGTTGTGTTCAGAGAAAGGTATTGATGGTAATGATAAGCTAACCTGGGCATTGGGGTTTGAAAAATGCATTCACTACTCTCAGATGTAGAGGAAATAATGCAATGTCTACAATTTTACCCTCCTCCTTTGCAACCACATGAGACTTGAACGATTCGCCTGTAAACAAAACAATATTTACAACCCTTTTTTCACAATCCTCTCCATTTAATCGAAACAAAAATATATTTGGGAACAAATTTTTTTATTGTAATTGTAACCTTACCTATAGTGTCGAAAACTAAATCAAATTTCTCCTCTCTTCGCACGGCATTTTTCTCATATATTAATTCAGAAGGGACTCCAACCTAAATGCTCGATCTCCAAACAAAAATGAAAACCAAAAATCAATATTAAAGTTTTTTTTGTTTTGTTTTGGGTATGTGCAGGCGGGAATTTTTTTAAAAAAATTTGATCCAATAGTTGGCGCTATAGTCGGAGAAATTAACATCAACTTTACCACCGACTTTTAGGAAAAAAATGTAATCTATTTGGGGTGCCAAAGATGGCATAAAGTGCACCTAATTTAGTGTGAATCAGTGCAAAATGATGTATTTTGCTTGAAAGTTGATAAAAACGTAACCTCACCAAATTTGGATTGTCCTTATAATAAGTAACTATATCTTGTTTCCATGATAGCATTTTGACTTCATGCTTCTATTATGATTAGCTCAATAATGACTCACTCTTTCACGACCTTACACAGATGGTTGGTGACAATCCTTATGCAACTGATATGGTTTTGGAAAAACCAAACAACTCTTCTCTTACTATCATGATGACATGATATTGGCAGCTTATGGAGTGTGCTTATGGTATTGTGATCTTCATTTCTATGTTCTCATTAACCTATTTTAGGTTGAAGCATGGTAACTAACCCACTAGCTATTATGATAGTCATACAATGACTAGACAATCCTCTCCACTTTGACTATGACAGTCCTATGCATGGTGTTTTCTTCATGACAGTCCCCAATAATGTGAATTATTGATAGTAGCTAGTTCAAATGGAGTTTTGGATGGTGTAGTAAGTTGTCCCTATGGCTCATGATAGTGCATGCCTTGGTTATGTCCTTGTGACATTACTCTCTAGATATCTCCTCTTTATAGTGACAAGGTTTCAAGAACATGACAACTTAGGTAAGGTATCAACTTGTCTCTTTAACCTCTAGATTGTCATTTTTCAAGAATTGATCTCATTGAAATGCAAAGACAACATGTCATAGATTAGATGAAAAGATCAAGGAGATGCATGTTATAGAGTATAAAACTCAAAAATCAAAGGTCTTTTTGGGCCTTTTTCCAACAATATGAGCAAAATTCAAACTTTAAACATGTAACACATGTACCATATGACTCATTTGCATACATCACACATGTGGGACCACTAAGAAGAGAGGTAAGTGCTTAATATGAGCAATGACAATTGCACATAATGTTTAAGTTCACTTCAACAGATATTTGGGGTTATGATAGCTAATGGAGGGTTTTCTTTTCAAAGGAAACCATTAATTTTGGAGTGAAAGGTAATGGTGAAATATAACATAATGTCCCTATAATTAAAGAATATCCAATGGCTAGGATTAACCTAACAAAGATCTAATGATGTGATTTCAAAATTAACATCCAAATTATCCTTCCCTCCATCAAGAATTTAAAATTTTGATGCCAAAGACTCTTTGAGACTATTTTGAGGGTTCTATGATAGTTTTGAGGGTTTTATGGCCACTTGGAGAGATATAGATTGCCTTAAAATGACCCATAAAATAAAAAGGAGAGTCAAATATGAAATAAATGTCTTTTTGATGTGAATTTGTTGTCATCTTGTAATCATAATATTTGAGTTCTAGTTGTCAAGATTCTGTGTGTAAACTTTTTCTAAAGAGAAAAATGTTGCAATGTCCTATTTTTTTTTCATAGTGCATCTTAATGAAAAGTGAGTGTATTAACAAGATAAATTTAAGAATATTCCCTTGGTGCATAGATATTATGTGACTATTGTCATTTTTGTGTATTGCAGGATCTAGAGGAGGCCATGGAGAGAGGACGTGGATGGCGTAGAACTACTAAATCGCAGAGAGGAAAGTGGGTGGAAATAGATATGACAACAGAATCTACAGATACAATAGAGGTAAGAAGAGAAATCAACCTCAACCAAAGGAGGAAGGCATTTATAAATTCACAAATGCTACAACATAGAGGAGATAAAGTCATTTTTTGGTCCACGAGGCCTCTAAGGTCAAACTTATTGGTTGAAAATGCACAAGAATGGTGATTAAATGTGATTCTATGATCGAAGGAAAAGTTTGAAAATTAGGATGGCCAAAACATGATATCAATATGTCAAATATATGACTAAAGTGAGGTTTTGTGTTGGATAGATTATTCGTTGAAATGATATAGTTGGTGTACTAAACATTATTTACTATGTTGTGTATTATAGGGGCCAGACAAGGCCATGGCAACAGATTGTGTCATATCAAATGAGGACACAACGGATGAAGTAGGAAATCAAGTACTCAAATCCATTTTCCTTAGCAAAAAATGATCTGATGACATTTTGTGATACGTCCATCTTTTTTCACAGTATTATTGAAATTTATAATGTATTATCCAATCTTGACATAAATTAATGCATGTTGTTGATTATTTTAGATGGAGATTGGAGAAAATGCAGAGCCTGAGCATGCAACTACAAAATGAAAAATATATGTACGTGGACGTGGACCTAAAACTATTAAATCACGTAGACGACAGTGGGTGGAAGAGGATATGACAATGGATCCTGCAAACACAACAAATGATTGCACTGAACAAGAGGTTGGGCAGGACTATAGTACATGGGATGAATACTTTGAGAAAATTATTGTTTGTGGATGTTCTGTATGTCGTGGAAGGAAACAATTCAAATGAGCGATTGTACAAAGACATTACAGATATGATGAGCTTCCAGTCGGTAGTTTGCCTTCTACAATTGATTCAAATCCAATAGGAATTGTGGTAAGGAATTTTCCAAATTGATATAAATAACATGTATACTTCTTTTAAACATTGTTTTATATTATTTAAATAACTAATTTTTTTCTTAATGGATACTTGCAGGATAAAGTTCTTGGTTTAAAGTTTCCTAGATCACCGACTTCCAGCCTAGAGGGCAATGATCATTATCAGATGATACAACTAACAAAAATATGTGCCAATATACCAGCTCAGAAGATGAGGAATTGATGAAAACAAGCAATAGAACAAGAACCGGTTTAAAGATGCATAATATGCTTAAAGACAAGGGGAAGGTGGACTACATACCCTATGAGAATGAATGTGATGGAGATGATGACTTGCCCCTGAGTTTGAGATCAATTTACAAAGAGACATTTGATCGTCGACTATATTGCGCTTGGCCTAGTGGTCAACAACTACCTAGAGTATATGAGGTGTTTCAATTTTGGGGATACAACTACATGATACAATCCTCCAATATTCATGGAGCGAATCTAGGCCTCTTTATTGTCCAAAATGTACATGTGGGATCTAAACATAGAAACAATTCAAAACAAACCACTAGGAGATTAATGCCATATTATCGCCCATCATATTACAGTGGTGAATGGAGAAGGCTAGCAGAATATAAGCCTAGCATGTCAGCATATGGTCTAAATTCGAATATGTATACACATTGTCTCCAATTGGAAAGAGGAAAAGAAATTAATAGAGGTCATCTTATGTATATAGATGGACATGCATACACACACAAAATATTGTAGGATTTATAAATAGTAGTAAGGGAAGGGACCCTATTGTAAGACTGAATTGTCAGTTTGTTGAGGTTATAAATGATAAAGATGGAGATATTGAAAGAGAGTTTGATAGATTGATAATGGTTGAGGCTATTATGGACCTTACCATTGGGAATGAGTTATTGATTGATTACCCCTTCTTAAAACACACTCTTGCGTGAAAGAAGAGGGAAGAACAAGGTCTCCCTAAGGATGTTCTTAAGGGCAAAAAACTAAAGAATAATAAATGCGTGTGGACTGATGTTTTATAAACTATGTTGTCCAAATTATGTTTTGATTAAATTATTGTATAAAAAAGGTAGTCTATAAAATAATGTTCCATTATTCAATTGATGTATGTATGTTCATACAACCAATATTTTTATTTTTTAAGCCATATTTGATTCTTTCTTTGAAATTGATACATTTATGATTTATCCAATTGTTGCCAAACATTAAATAATGCTTGCGTTTGTTGATAGGTAGAAGATGTTGATGAAACACATACTAATACCCAAGATCCAACTGGGTTATTAAGATTTGGACGGGATGATCCAAACCATCCTTTAAACAATACCAGGGCAAAAAGGCATTATTGAAGAGAATACTACCAACTGAGAAATTTGAAGAGCTAATGAGATTTGCATACACTGATGAAATGCCACCTAGCCTTAATGATGATGATCATGATAGTGAAAATGTAGTGTATGAAGAAGGATTGAATGAAATGCTTACAGATTTCTTTGGGGATGAAAACAATGATGACAATAATGATCATATGGTTGACAGTAACGATGATAGCAGGGGTAATTACCACCAACATAATGTTGATGATAACAACCTAAAAGACTCCATCAAGCAAGCAGCAAAGACACCCATGTTCAAATCAGGTGCAAGTAGAACCTCAAAACTGGCATGCACATTAATATTATTAGAAATCAAGTCACTATTTGGTTGGCCAGACAAAGGATTCACTACCCTACTGAATTGAGTTGAAATCTATTTCTTACTTTGCAATTGTCAATTGGTGTACATAATTCGTAAACATTCATCAACTTCATTTATATTTCTTTAAGGGGATTTTAAAACCATATATTGTATATAAATAGTCCTAGTATAGATTGACATATCAAACATGTTCATCATAAGTCAAAGAATTCAATTGATTTAATCTTTGGCAATCTTATAGGGCACTAAAAACTAAAATATTCCCTAAAGATAATGTGTTGCCATCAACTTTTAGAGAGGCACATCTATTGTTGGTTGAGATGGGGATTGAATATAAGAAAATTCATTCATGTAAAAATGATTGCATTTTATATAGAGATGAATATCAAAACAAGGTAAAATGCCCTGTATGCAAAGAGAAGAGATATTGTACATATGTACAAGGTCCTACAGTTCCAAAGAAGGTTTTACGTCACATGCCAATTATACCTAGACTTCAACGAATGTTTCGTTGCAAGTCACTTGCACAATTGATGGACTGGCATGCAAAGAACATGAGTAAAGATGGATTCATGTAAATTCTGGATGACTCTAAAGTAATGAAACACATAGAGGAAAAATGGCCAAGAAAATTCAAAGATGAACCCCGTAGTATCAGGTTTGGTTTTGCAATTGATGGAGTGTGCCCATTTTCGTTCCTAAGCTCAAATTATAGTGTTTGGCCAGTCGGATTGATACTATATAATATTCCCCAATGGATGAGTGTTAGAAAGGAGCACCTTATGTTGACTCTCATTGTTCTAGGAAAACATCAAGTTAAAAACATGGATGTTTATCTTGCACCTTTTATTGATGAGATGTAACTGCTATGGAAAGGCATAAGAATGTATGACATATCATGTCCCCCATCAAATAGGTCCTTCATGTTGTACCATGTGCTATGTTGGACTATTTGTGATTTCCTAGGACTTGATGTTTGTTCTGGTAAAATAAAATATTTACGTATTTACACTCATAATTTATTTTCATCCCAACATTCATACTTAGTTTTATACTATTTTTTTGATGTTATTAACATTACTTATTGAATTGTAGGGCTTCAAACAAAGGGGATATTTGCATGTCCAAGATGTGCAAAATAATTTCAAGGGCAGTATTCTAAAGATCTACATAAATTTATTTACGCAAACAACAGGGTTTTTCTACCACTAGATCATAAGTTTAGAAATCACTTGAAGAATCAATTTGATAGAAAAGTTGAAAATAGAGGCCCTCCCATGATTATGGGTCCAGGTGATTGGCTTAAGAAGTATGAAAATGCTGAATTGAAAGGTTGGGAGGATTTTTTTGATTGGGGTGATTCAATTGAAGAACCAGAACAAGTTGTAGTTAATATGCCAGAAGGAATGAAAAGGAAATCCATATTTTATGAGCTCCCTTACTGGAAGGATCTATTAATATCTCACCTATTATATCCTATGCACGTCTTCAAAAATGTCCCAAATTCTATATTTCAACATATATCAAGCAAAGAGAAGGACACCTTGTCTTCAAGGAGAGATATTGCTCTTTAGCGTACCAAAATTGATAGAAAACATTTGTGGCCAAACAGGGAAAATGAAACATATGCAGAAGCTCCATGGATTTTGAAAAAAAGAAGAGCTAGACCAACTAAAAAATGTCATCCGTTCAATAAGGACACCTACTGGCTATGGGTCATCATTGGCTAAAGCTTTTACAGTTCATGGACATATCACAGGATTTAAAACACATGATTTTCATAATTTTATGAAGGTATTATATATCATCATTTAACATTTACTGTTATCATTGATTAAGTACTAAATATATTTTGATATCATTATGTTGTGTGAGAAAAAATTACTAATGACCTTTTCATAAATGTGTTTCATAGAATATCATGCCATTGGCAATTAGGGGGGATTCCTGTCTTACAATTGACTTAAGGAATGCCATAAGTCGATTGTCAGCATTTACAAGGTATGTGGTTAATGTGTGAGAGACATAGATATATTATATTGCATATTAATTTTTGACTAAAGGTTCATACTAATTTACTATTCTTATATTAGGCACAGGTGACCTCGAAGGAGATTCACGAATGTGAAGTGCCAAAATGGAAGAAGGAAATTGTAGAATTTGTATGTGTATTTGAGAAGGAGCTCCCTACAAGTTTCATGGACCTACAAGTCCATTTACTTATACACCTAGTCGATGACATTGAATTGGTGGGTGTCGTATCAACGAGGTGGATTTTTTTCTTTGAGAGGTATATGAAAACTCTAAAAAGATATGTCTGACAAAAGACACATCCAAAGGGTTGCATGGCTGAAGGGTATGTATTGAATGAAGCATTTTTCTTCCTGTGTGAATTCCTTGGTAAGGATTTTGAAGATGGGCCATGCTTCTGGGATGAAGAATGAGCATCAGATATTATTGATGGAGAAAAACCACAATCTAATGGTGTTCAAGTAGAAATTAGAAAGTAAATTCATGATCAGTGTGGTTTTTTTTTCTTGCAATCATTAATTTACTCTGTAATTCATTTGTCAAATTAATAGCATGACATTTGGAGTTTGAAATAAACATGTTGACATGTAATAGGTGTAGACGAAAGTGCTATACTCGACAAGTTCATTCTATACCACATGGACTTTATGAACAAATGGATTGATCTGTATGATAAAAAGAGAGGTGTTAGAAGCAAGGAGACAATTTAAGAGATCAAACCCAAGGAATACTCCACTTCCCACTGATCTACTTGGGGAATGGGGAAAAGATTGCACACTAGAATGGGTTACTGAACAAATTCAAAATCAAATAGAAGATGCAGGTATAGATTCAAACATAACAGAAGATGAAATCAACATGTCTAGAGGATGTGAAAGAAAGGTACAGTTGCAATTTTACAAAATATTGTTTCCTTATAGCTTTGACACTATTAACTATTTTAATATTCATCATTATATTTGTTTTCACTGAAATAAATGGTCTTTCACATGTGAGGAAATATCCAGCAATGTGGGCATATGGTTGACATTATCGTGTAGAAAGTGTAGATGTAAAGAGACGATCTTTCGATTGTGGCATCATGGTTGACTTCAAGCAATCCAGTTGATCAAGCTCAAAAGATAAGAATATAATTGAAGGGAATCTACAATATGTTGGGAAAATACAAGAAATTATTGAGTTGGATTACCGCTCTTTTAAATGTTATATTTTTAAGTGTAGATGGTATGAAGCATTTGAGAGGACACAAAGACATGATACCCATAGTGGATTGTTTTCTATAGTTCCTCATGTTTCCTAACGAAGGATAAGGAGCCTTATGTTAGATACCAATTCATTGTGAGCATGTATTTCTTTAACTCAAACAAGAAGCGGTAGTGATCATTAATCTATTAATTCATAGTTTATTGCGAATATATACATGTGTTTATTAATCAATAAAATTGTTATACCATACATCTAATATATGTATGTCGTTCATGTGCAGGTATTTTTCTATGAAGATATTTTGGACCCGAAATGGATATTTGTCATACATTATGATCTAGGATTAAGGCATGTATTTGACGATGCATTAGTGGATACTGAGCAAAACAATGATGGCCAACAAAATGAGAGGGAGGGATTAGAGAACATCGAAGAAATTGACATCCATGATGATGTTGAAGATGGTTATGTTCAAGAACAAGAAGACAACAATCTAGAGTTGGATGATGTTATGGAAGACAACAATATGGATGGTATACAAAATGATGATCCAAATACATCTGGTAACAATATAGATGGTCTATAGTCAAATTTCAATGATGATGAAGATGATGGAGGTCAAGATGAGGATGATGATAGTATTAAATACTTGAAAGAACATATGACCATTGACAATGATACACTGGATGACATTGTAGCAGACATTAAAGTTAATGACCAAGACTTCTAAATTTTTAGAATTATTTGCAATCCATGTTTAAAAAAGGATGATTAAATTGTTGGCAATAATGTTAATTAAATGGATTGTTCAATTGTTGACAAATTACCTATTGCAATATCCTTAAATTGTTCAATCTTTGGTATGAATTTTTAGCAATAATGTTAATTAAATTTGTTTATCTTTAATTATTTTTCAAATATATCCTTAATTGTATCTATGCCATGTTATCTTGTGATAAGTACTTGAGTAAGACCATCAATGAAATATGAAGTGGACATATTATCATCTATATTAGCTAATTGATTGCACAAATATTTCAATTTATCAATGATCTCATGTTTCTATTCATTTTCAACACTTTTAATAAAGACATCATGGTCATAATATTCTTCTTCATCATTAGAATGCCACATTTGATCGTCATAGGAAGTAGGAGAAAGAGGTAGTTGTGTTTGCAAGGTGAGGGTTTGACCTAGTACTTTGTTGAAGGGGACATAAGGATCCTAGATGTTTCTTAGGAATGCAAAATTAAAGGCATTGGGTTGTTTCCAACAAATGCAAACCACAAAAATCTCAAAATAAAAAAATCAATCTTTTTTTATCCTAAACATAGGCATGGAAATTGCGAGTTCAAAAAAATGTAGGGAAATAAATCAGACCCTATAATAGAAAGAGTTAAGTCCAATCTTAGATTTAATTAAACTTTAAAGTACAAGGAGTTGAGAGTAGAATAAAATATTGAGATATTAAGTAATTAAGATAGAGAAATGAGATAGTTGAGAAGAAATACAAAACTTATTTGATCTTTTTAGCATGATGTCAAATGTGAAGTGTGTGATTGACTAATGCATTATGAAAAAGAATGAAAACTAGGATTTTCTAGTAGAATAATGATCATGAGATTGTGGCAATGATTAACTGATTTTTTGCATTCCTTCTTCAGTTGTCCTCTTTTTCCATATTTCCAAAACTTTACTCTTATCTTCCTAGGGATTCTAGATTTTCTTCTTGACTTGGATTGATATTTATACCATTCCCCTTTAGATCCACTTTTGTCCTTGGGCCTTTGCAGAACATGCAAGGCATCCTTAGAACCTTCATCATTGAACTTTCTCCTCATATCTCCATTGAGCATTGTAATAATAAAGGATTCCATAGTCACCTTTGCAACACTACCATTTATAACAAGCATTATGTTCTCCTAATTTTTGGGTAAAGAAAAAAGTGAGAAGATACATTTGTCTTCCTCATCAAGTTTAACATTTATTGAACCTATTTGAATCAAAATCATATTAAAGGTGTCAAAATATAGAATGTTGAGTACATGTGTCTTAGATTTATAGGCATCGATGAGTGTTGATCATTTCGGTGGCACTAAGATGCTTGTCCCAACGATGGACTAACAGGCTTGGTGCAGTGTATCAACGTGACTTGTGAGATCAACGTGACTGGAAGTTGTCTCTCCAATGCTTGGTGGGACATGACACTTCAGTAAGATTCTCACAGGGTCTTCATGTTACTCCGATGAAGGTTGACATCGGCAAGACCTAACATGTTGCTATGACTCTCTCCAGCACTCTGGGTCACTCCAATGAAGGCTCTGTATTAGTGTAACAATAGTTGTCAGTCTGGCTTTGAAAGGTCGTTCCGATGGTTTGTGTCTTTCTGATGGAGGTTATGGATTAGCAAGATTATAACTATCGACACTATTTGGAAAAGTCACTCTGCTAGTTGTGGTCACTCTGATGCAACATCAGCAGGGTCTTCCCAATGGTCGTTAGCTGTAGACTATTGGTCTCGTCAATAGCAAAAGTGCCGATGGTTAACTATCTCATGGTTGTGTACATAAACTGCAAAAGTGGCCGTCGACTAGTACATGTGGGACTATTGAGGTCTCACGAATCTGAACAGTCATGGAAATGGTTATGAGCTGGGCTGTTGGGAATGGTTTGACAGTGGTGACGTAGCCTCCTTGACATGGCAGAAGGATAGAAAAGCCAACATTGTATTGGCAATGCATATCACAAATATTGTCAATTGAAGGGTTGCCTTTTGTAACTATCTGGTCCGTTATGGTAACAGAGGATAGTACGATGAGAGACAGATAGAGAGAAGATGAGTGACTATCAAATAATCTCTAGATGGAACAGGATGTTAATCTCCATGAAAGGGCTTAGTGCCTAAATTTTATTGTAACTATATTTTCTATTGTTGAATAATACAATGGTGATCTGGGCTTTTGGAGTGTGGGGTTTTTTACCCGAAAGGGTTTTCCCCACATAAATCTGTGTTCATCTCTTTTGTTCCATCTTTCATGTTTAATGGTTCTATTATTGAAATTGTATAATGCTTATTGTTGAAACTCATTAATGTTGCTTGTATTTTCCTCTAAGGGTTAATGTGGGAAATGAACTATGTCTAATTCTGCTTTGTGGCATAATTGTGAGTGTTTTTGAGGCAGTCTAATGAAATTTAAAGTTACCGAAGACACCACTATTCTTAGATGTTCATTCTAAGTTGCACTTATTTCCTTACAACCCCTAACCCCTAAACCATAAACCCTAAATAATGCCCCTAAGCCCTAACCCGACCCTGACCCACCATAAACCCTAAACCCCTAAATCCTAAACTACAAACCCACTAAACCCTAAACACTAAACCCAAGCAACCCTAAACCTCTATCTCCCTATCTCCCTATCTATCCCTATCTCCATCATTCCTCTACCTCTAAATATCTCTCCCTATGTCTCTGGCCATGTCCCTCACTCTTTATATCTCCCTATTGGTCCTCTCTCTCTAAACACTAAACCCTAAACCTCTAAACCTTAACCCCTAAACCATAAACCCTAAACCCTAAACTTGAGCAATGCTAAACTCATAAATGCTGAATAATGCCCCTAAACCCTAACCACTAACCCCAACTCTATCTCTCTCTGACCTATATATTATCTACTAGCTCCTAGCTAGTTAAATCCTTTTCCTAGCTTTCCTAGTTTTCTTTGTCCTTTCCAATTTCCCTTTAGATCCCACCAATTTTTTCTTATTTTACTATTTTCCACCTCTCCTCCCATCATTCTTCCCATCCAATGAACTTTAGTTTTATCAGCTTGTTTCCATTTCATCCGACTGCCAATTTATATCCTCATACCTCTTTTAATCATGTCCTAGTTTTCTTGTTTCCATTTGCTTTGTTGATAAGGGAGACAGATAGAGACAAAGATGAAGCAAGAGAGAGAGAGAGAGAGAGTGTCCTATAAGTTTTCTTGTTCATTAATTCCTTCATCGATAAGGGAGAGGGAGAATTAATAGAAGGGAGAATAGATAGGAACATATAGGAATGAAAGGGGAGAGAGGCAAGAGATCATAGAGAGATAGGGAGAGATATCTAGGTAGAGAGAGATAGAGAGGACACAGATCATAGAGAGAGATAGAGGAGATAGAGGGGAGAGATAGGAAGATAGAGAGTGATCACTAGAGAGATGTCTAGAGAAATAGGGAGATAGAGAGACATGCAAGAGATAGGGAGAGATAGATAGGTACGTAGAGAGAGAGAGGAGATAGATTGGGAGAGATATTAGAGGAGACAATCGAGCGAGAGATAGGGAGATAGAGAGTGAGTGAGATGTCGATCTAGAATGATAGGGAGAGAGATTGAGAAGTAGAGGGATGATAGCTAGAGAGAGGGAGATAAGGGAGAGATAGGGAGATAGAGGTTTAGGGTTTCTCAGGTTTAGGGTTTACGGGTTATGGGTTAGGGGTTGGGGATTAGGGGCATTATTTAGGGTTGAGGGATTTAGAGAGAGAGAGAGACTTCTTTTGACATGCAACCATAAACCCTGAATAATGCCCCTAAACCCTAAACCTGAGAAACTCTAAACCTCTAAACCTTAAATAATTAATTCCCCTAACCCCTAAAACATATATAAACCCGAAATAATGCCCCTAACCCCTAACCCATAAACCCTAAACCTGAGAAACCCTAATTAACCCCTAAATCCTAAACCCTAAACATTAAACCCAAGCAACCCTAAACCTCTATCTCCCTATCTCTCTATATCTATCATTCCTCTACCTCTCAATCTCTCTCCCTGTGTCTCTGGCCATGTCCCTCACTCTCCATTTATATCCCTATAATCTCTTCTGGCTATGTCTCTGGCCATGTACCTCACTCTCTATATCTCCCAGCTATTGGTCCTCTCTCTAAACACTAAACTCTAAACCGTAAACCCTAAATAATCCTCCTAAACCTTAACCCCTAAACCCTAAACCCCTATATATCTCCCTATCTCTAATTTTGTCCCTCTACCGGTTCTCAATCCTTCTCCCTATCTCTTTGCAGGATATATATCTTGCTCACTCTAGTAGTCTATCTCCCTATGGTCTCAGGCCTATAATCTCTCTCTCTCTCTCTCTCTCTCTCTCTCTCTCTCTCTCTCTCTCTCTCTCTCTCTCTCTCTCTCTCTCTCTCTCTCTCTCTCTCTCTCTTCTCTCTCTCTCTCTCTCTCTCTCTCTCTCTCTCTCTCTCTCTCTCTCTCTCTCTCTCTCTCTCTCTCTCTCTCTCTCTCTCTCTCTCTCTCTCTCTCTCTCTCTCTCTCTCCAAACTCGAGCAACCCCAAACCCCAAACCCCTAAACCCTAAATCCAAGCAAATCTAAACCTCTATCTCCCTATCTCTATCATCCCTCTACCTCTCAATCTCTCTCTCCCTATGTCCCTGGCCATGTGCATGTGCCTCACTCTCTATCTCCCTATCTCTCTCCATAGTCTCCTCTATATCTCCCTATCATTCCCTCTCTCTATAAACCCTAAACCTCTAAGTACCTAAACCTAAATAATGCCCCTAAACCCTAAACCCTAAACCTCTATCTCCCTATCTCTCCCCTCTCTCCCTATTGGCTATGTCCCTCTACCTCTCAATCTCTCTCCCTATGTCTCTGGCCATGTCCTTCACTCTCTATCTCCCTATCTCTCCCCCCAGACTCCTCTATCTCTCTCTAAACCCTAAACCCTAAACCTCTAAACCTTAACCCCTAATCCCAAAACCATAAACCCTAAACCCTAAATAATACTCCTAAAGCCAAGTAACCATAAATTAGGTACTAAAACAAGTGCTACATTTAGGCGCTAAATAAGGCATTAATGTGGTTGCTAAAATAGGTGCTAAATCAGGCGTCAAATGTGGCACTAAATTAGGCACTACTGTAGGAGCTAAAGTAGGTGCTAAAATAGATGCTAAGTTAGGCACTAATTAGCATCTAATTTAGCGTCGACTTGTTCTAGTCGGCACAAAAAATGCCAATAATAGTGCCATCCCGATAAATAGCGCTGACTTTTTCAAAAAAATGGAGAAAAATACATTAAAATAGTGGGTGGAAGCAAAAAACAAAGCAAAAAAGGGAGCTAATCGTAGGGATTTGTTGTAGTGGAATGATTATGCATCTTGCCACTCCTTGGCTATACAGTCTTCCATGAGTAGAGTTTTATCCTCTCAGCTTCAATTGGTTCTCAAAAGCTATAATTTAAGACTTTAAGCCAACTCTGCGTCCAGTTCTTTTAGCATCTAGAACTGAATGGGATTATGAATATCCTGATGAGCTGTTATGAATCACTTATGCTTTTAATCCTTGAGAAAGTGACTGGATAGATATGCTCAGACCTTTACCATGTTTTTCACCAGTAAACACTCCTTTCTATGACTAGCACATGGGTTTGTCTGTGTCATGATGTTGGCCATGTTATGATCTGACAGCAGGATGCCACCCTCTCAGAAAAAAACAAGATCCCCATATCCACTTTTGGGTGTAAAGTGGGTCATCCTCACTTACAGTGTCCTTAAAGCAATTGTCTTTATTTGCCAATGTTGTTAATTCTTACGGACTAAACTGTGTTACAGCTGTCCACTTCAACAGTGCCTGTTAGGTGTCAATTTCATATGGTCAGATTCCTAGGTTAGTTTAATAAACTCTGAGGTCCGATAGAAGCCTCTGCCTCATATTTAGGCATTTAGAGTTGGATTAAGAGTTTAGAGAGTCTTAGGATCACAAGATTATGCTCTTGCTTTGCGCTTTAGTGATCTAAGCAAACATAAATTGTGTAGAGAGTTTATCCTGTTGGAATACTTCAGACCACATAGAGGGGGGGTGAATCAGTGGTCAACAAAACAAATCTTTTAACAAGATAACTCTTCACTCAATAGCACCAAAATAATACACCATATATGACTGATCATAGAATTCAAAACAAGAACATTAGGACATATATCCACAAACAAAAAGATATACCACATAACATAGGTGTTTGAGTGGAAAACCCTAGAAGGGTAAAAAAGCCACTATGAAAATGAATTGTATTAAGCCTCACTAGCCATAAACCTCACTGGTTACATCAACTTCAATCTCAAAATAGGAAGATAAACACAGAGTACTACTCTATTTACAATGAAAATCAAAATTTATAGATGAGTTCTATAACTCTTATACAAACACCTTATTTCTCCCAATTTGGCACAAAAGAACAACTCTTTAGGACCTCCATACAACCAATTGACATCATAGGACAATGTAAAATCTTCTGAATCCACAGATCAAGAATCCCTCTTTTACATAATACAAAATTCTGAACTCAGAACAAAAAAATAAAGAATACCTGATGCTTCACTACCCTCTTCAATCAATGTAATGTTTTGATTCTGTAACAAAGATAAAACCCTAATATCATCTATCTCAGTCATTATTATGCTTTGCATATTCTTTCTCTGTTAGGTTCAAAATCATCACTATACACCGCTCTTCATTATTTGCCAAATCAGCATTCTCTTGTGACTACATTAGACATTATAATCACTTTCAATTCACATCATTTGAATATGCTCTTTGCACAACATTTGTTTCTCAAAATGTATAAAAGTATATCTCTATGTATACAATCAAAAACATGTCAAAACCTTTGCTCTCCCATCATAAACTATCTCACACTCCTCTTAAAGAAAATGTTATCACAAAGAAATGATTTGCTTATACAGATTACAGATGATGACTTCTCTGCATATCTCTACAACACAATATCTCCTGACATTAAAATAAACTCTCCTCATCGTATGTAAGGATTAACACTTCATTGCTTCATAAACTCTTACAATGATATATCTATGTATATTACACAAAGATATCCACCTGCAAACTTACAAAGGTATGCACATTAAGAATATACTCCATCATCAATCTAAAATCATCCTCCATACTTGTTTTTAAAGCCTCCAAAACCACAAGCGTAATTACGGGCACAAGAAAATAATTGTAAAAACCAATTGAATAATTGCTCTGCACAGGGAACGGCCATATGCCTGTCAAGTTTCATGCTCAGAGTCTGCCTGTTGGAAATTAAAAGACATTTAAACTTCCACCGTCAATTGGCCTGATTGCGCCATCGAACAACCAAATATATTCCGTCAATGTTATATTCCCACCGAGTGATAAAGTGCTTCACCGAAGACTCCGGTGTCAACTAGGTACGAGGTTCGGTCAACTAACAAGAATTATGAATCGAGTCATCACTTAAGTGAAAAGCGACTTGCAATAACCAGTCAATGAGGAGTTAAAAGAAAAAGCAAACCCATAACTTGTTCAAGCTTTATAACTTATATTTTAATCTTTTAGGTCATACTTAGGGTTTTGGGAGATATTAACCTTTTAGGAATTAGGTCTTAAGACAGAGTCAAAACCCTAAATTATTATATCACACATAACATTGACATTGGACACTGTGTTGCAGAAAGACAATAAGTAATAAGGACTTTTGAAATGGAGAAGTTTGCCTTAAAGAACCTAGGGTTTTATGACAAAAACTCAAACAATGAAAGAACCCTAATCAATTTCAAAACCTCTATGAACTTGGAAACATGTGATTGTTATGTGACCTCTGATATTCACCATATGCCTTTGATGCAGAATATTGTGCCTTAGATATTTAGGGTTTAGGACTTAGGGTATAGGTCACATATTATGGCAAACCCTACTAAGTAACTTTTGGCTTTCATCAAACCTAAACCTTCAACAAGAACTTCTTAGAGACACAAAATCAAATGAACTTCATCTCCTCTGTGTCTACTGAGAAAAATTGATAACTCATGGAGCAAGAACATGCAAGTATGTGCTACTTGCCACTTGGAATAACATGTACAAGAATATGCAAATACAAATGCTAAATCATTTGACATCAACCGAGTTCAACTAAGCAACTAGTGCAATACAACTGAGTGTCAGTAATGAATTCAACTAATGGTGACCTTTGACAATGCCTTTGATGATGGTGATATTTAATTGACAGTCCAATGAAGGCATCAACACAACTCCTCTATCAAATTACAACTCCAAAGTACAACTCCTTTGCATGACTCTAACAATCAATCTGGTACACAAATCCTTTACATTACTAATAACAACATACCCTTCTGCATCTCTTGTTAGGAATTGCATGCAGAAGATATCAATTAAATGCAAATAAAGATTAAACAGAGGAATGCAAAATACACAGAAATAATAATAGTGAGAGACAATTTTTAATGTGGTTCACCCAAACTCGGGCTACATCCACCAATGAGAGTCCAATATTATTATCTATCAAATCAAACTAATTAAAACCAACAATCCTTGCAACTCAATATCGCTGCAAATGCTACAATACAATATCAACAGAAACCGCAACCCTTAGCCATTTTTTATCAAGACTTATGTCGGTTACCATAAAAAAAAAACTCTCGACACCTTTATAAAATAATAAAATAGCTGCCCTTGGACCCCGCAAGGGGCACTGCCCCTTGACCCCATCTTGGGGGCACTGCCCCCAAACCCCTATTAAATAATTTGGGGGGAAACTACACTAATAAAAGTGGGGAAAATTTAACCTTTGAGTCTGATTAGGCTCCATATAACATCTCTATCATCTTACCTTTGATCAACATTGTTTGTCATCCTTTGTCATCTTTTGACATCACATGCACCTTTGACATCAATGACAAATCAAACCAACAAACTCCTCCTTTGTCATTGATGGAAAAACATAAACCTTTCCACTCTGTTGAATCTCTCCCCTTGTCTTGACTCTCTCTCCCCCTTTGACATCAAGGACAAAGAGCTAAGTTTTCTAATGTATTGTAAAAAAAATCTTCCTCTGCCAGTGTTTTTATCATTATTTCCCTCTGATTGGGAATGTTAGACATGAGTAGATAAAAGAAAGAATGAGAAGGTGTGATAGGATGTCTTACAAGGTTTAGATACCTGCTTGGCATTACATGCTTGGACAAAACATATAGCAGTTTGATCAAAATAAACCACTGTCAAACCTAGACTGAGATCTACAAACAATTGCTACAGTCACCATAAATTCCTGATAGAGCATGAAAACAAAGATTGATGATCTCATATTGTTGTAGCATAGTTATTTAATAGTCCACTATCACATACAAAACCACAGTCAACTATTCAATGCAGATACTAAATTTGTCAGAGAGACAAATCACTGCCCACTAACTATGCCCCAAATTACTGACCATTCCCTAATGGCATTATACAACTATTACTACTCCCCTGTTAACACAACAAAGCAACATCTCTGCATTTTCTCACATCAAACACAAACTATACTCTTGTGCAAGATCCAAGACAATTAACATAAGATGCATATAAGAAGACATGCATAGAAACATTTTCACATTTTCCAAATGCATAGGCTGATCCAATACTACTAATGCATCTGACAAAAGATCCACTTTCAGTTATGCTTTGATGTATGTCCATACTTACTTCCAAAGATCCAATCTTGAGAAGAGAAGATAAGTAGTCTGCATTTAGACTTCTCAAATGCATTTTCTTAGAAGTTTCTAACAAACCCATATTGAGTATATCCTGAAAATATGATATTCCATTAGACCATATGTCTTTGACAAAAGGTTCATGTGTCTTGTCTTTTCTTCTTCATTTTGTATACATGTTTATCAGGGCACTTGCAACTACAACAATTTACAACAATACCCTTCTTTATACACTGATGGATGTCATACCCTGTTCCAAAGCTTCCTATTCTGATACAGGTTACACGAATATTGGTAAAAGTTGCAAAGTCTAATATTACACCTGTCATTGCAAATAATTAGAGAACAGAATGCCAAGTGTAACACAATCGACAACCTTCAATTTTGACATAAGGATGAAAACATCATGAACACCGTAAAAGATCACTGACATGAAATGAGACCACTGTACAAAACATTAACACTACCACAACAATAGTGTTCTTATGTTTGAAGGCACTAAGTTACCATCAAAAGACTATAATAAGATGCAATCACTAGCATCAGCTATGCATTGTTAATGCACTATTGCCACTATAAGACAACATTGATGAAGCAAATTTGCATCCTTCTATGCAATACCTATTGCCAATACATATCAAATGAACTGAGGAGATGAACATATATAATTGTCTGATAATTATGGCACACAATGTTGATCAATACTCTGAGATCATAATGATTGTACACAGAATATATTGACTACTAAGATCTGCACCTACTATAAGACCTATACCTTGTTACTGTGTCATGTATCATGGTTATACTGATACTACTATTTTTGGTGAAATTACTTACCTACAACGCCCTCAACACTCTGATATCTTGAATCAATTGACATTGGAATTCTTCTTGATTTTCTACAACATGTAAGGTCTTCTCAATGTGAAAGACATCACTACAACTATCAACATTTTACATCTCTTAAAAATCAGTGACAAAGGAATGGTTAGAAGAGAAACAAAGATTAGGTATGGAAGAAATAACACCATTCAAAACCATCACTATTGATACTATATATCAGAGCATTCATAGAACTAAGTATGTGAGACCAAAGTTAGAACACAAAATACCACTGATAACTCATCTTGATACTAAATGAAAACACAAGATCATGTAGTGAGACTATCCAAGATGGAAATCATAACTCATAAAACCATAAGCAACATAGATATCATAGGCATATTACTCCCTTTACCTAAAACAGTCATTTGTGATGAAGGATATTCACTAAATGTATTAGAGACAAGGAACACATTCTAACCCTTCTCCACTTGCTTCTTGACTGCTACAACCTCTTGATTTTCACCTTGGGGGTAAAAGATAGAACATTGAACATCTCCCCCTAAACTTATGGATCTCTTTATGCACTTGGAGATGCCTTTTGTGCATAAAGCACAGGCATAGGTTCTTTCCCTTGTTGTTCATGTTTCATCCTCCAAACTTTCTCAGGCTCTTTCTTCTTGTTGTCCAAGGTATCTACCTACTATTTCTTGGGCAAGGTATTTGTCCTTGACTTCATCAAATGACTTCTACAAAACTGAGCTCTATGCTCAAAATTATTACATTTATAACATATGGCATTGTAATCTAGGACAAAGGTATTGTAATGTTTTCTTGATAACCCATACTGATTTCTTCCATGCACTCTACAATTTCTTTCTATGTGGCCAACTTTGTTACACTTATAACAAACTACATTCATATTTCTATAAGATGCAAATTGACTCCTTCTTCTACAATCAATTTCTTTATGTCCATAATCATTACATAAATAATAGTAACCATGGAACTGTGAATAGTTATACCTGATTTGTCTTACTGATGACCTTCTTCTAAGACTTTGCTTGGGATCATGAACTCTTTTGTATCATTCCTCATAAGTATTCTGATCTGTAGGCTTTTTGGATGTAGAGCTTGATTCTCCTTGTTCATATGTTTCTCCTTTTGACAAACTTGTCAATTTCATTAGCTTCTTGGACATTGTAGCATCTTTGTAACCCATTTCTCCTTCATATTCTATCCCAGATTTGTTTGACAATGACCTTTGACTTAAAATCATTTTCTCAAACAACTCAGTGCTCTGCTCATTTTGAAGACTTCTATTCAACTCCTGATTTACCTTCTCTAATTGCTTTCTTAGAGACACAATTCCTAACTCATACCTATCACAATCCATCTCCTTGACCTTTAACTAATTTATTGTTTCTCCTTCATTTGTCTTAACCTTTTCACCCTGTATCTTTAGGTCCACAATCAGTTTTCTTGCCTCTTCAAGATCTAAAACTATTTTAGACTTGATATTCATTTCTTCTTGAAGTTGTAACCTTAATTTCTGGTTCTCCTTTATGAGTTTCTTGATCTCATCTAGGGCACACATGAGTTCACCATCAAAATCAATCTCACAATCATTTTCATCATACTACTATTCATAGTCACTCACAATGTGATCTCCTTCTTTGTCATCATTCTCAACTACAAAATCATCTTCTCTTTCAGATATATCATATCTTGTGTCAATTGGCAGGGGTGTTTCTAGCAACAACACATCACTTGATTTGATTGAGGCTAGTTGACCAACATTTTGCTTAGCACTAACCTTTTTCTTTTGTCCTTTTATTTTTACCATAATATGTATTGTACGACCAAGATCACCTAAGTTGGTTAAACTTATTGTAAGGAACCTATGGCTCTGATACCATTTATAGGTTTGTCATTACACCAAAACCTGCAAGTGTTAGTGAACATTCAAAACCCGCATCTATTGATATGCATCGGACAATTAAGAGGGAGGGTGAATCAGTTGTCACAAAAACTTAAACACTTTCTGCAATTAAACATTCATCACTTATCCACAATTATTATGATTTAACAATGAGTGCATGAAATTAGAAACTTAACCATAGATACAACATCAAACACAAGAGACACTAGATTTACATGGAAAACCCCAAGGTGGGGAAAAACCATGGAGAGGATTAAATCTCAATATATATTGCAATCTTGAACTAAGGATGTTTAGGATTGGTCACTCCACGGGCCTAAACATACTAGCTTACTACCATGAAGAACAACTAGGTCTAGCAGGCTCACTGCCTCAACCCTAAACCTAGAAAGATTACAATAAGGGTTGTTAAACCCTACTGGTGGCTCACTGCCATGATCAACACATTTCTATATTTGTGAATGAAGTATAATAATTCCCCTGCTCTGCTCTTCCTCTTCTTTCCTCTGCCTCTTCTCTACTCTACCTTTTGGACCTTTCTTAATATCTTTTCATTTCCACTCAAGGACACTTTTTCCATGACTCAACTATAAGTATTTATACACTACATCAAGGTCGGCATCACAATCATCAACCATTAGAACAATCTCCAAGGTCGGTATTACAAACATTTACAAAATAGGTCCTGACCAATTACAACATTGTGCGAAGGAAATGAAATGCGGATCACGCCATGCCTTAGCTGGGACTCAAACACAATCTTCCACACCACAACACACTTCCACAATATTCCAAAGATCTCCACAATCACTGGGATTAACCAGGTTGGCCAAGACTGGTTACACTCTACATTATCTGGGAAGAATCTTCAAACACAATCTTAATTTCTTAACACAAACCAAAGTCCAGATAGGAACATGATTAGGAGACATCCACAAGCACGCTATAATCATCAATAGCAACCACACAAACCTTAACTACTTTATCCATAGGAATCTTCTCACCGAAACACTTGAACTTTATTGTCTTCAACTGTCATAAAAGAAAGATAGCTTGTGGACCACCAAACCATGAACCATTGCAACTGTAGGCACTTATCATCATCCTAGACCTCCCTCTAGAACCACAAATCCAAATACTTTATTGTGGAGGAATGCAGAGCAGAATAGTTTCTTCATGTCCCAACTAAACTTATAGAAAAAAGTAGGTTTCACTCTGGTGAGCACAACTCACTCAGATCTTCATGCGAAGGCTTCAAGCCTAGAATGCAACATCCTTAGTCATACCTCTAAATTGCTTCCAATCTACAGACCACGAACTTCCAAAAGAAGTAAATATGAAGTAGTTTACCAGACTGTTCTTCAGAATACAACTCACTGTCTGTACTGCACTTCTCTGTAGCTCACTAGTTTCTTCTGGAGAGGTTAATTTTCTTAATATCCTCAACATACAAGTCTTCTAAACAAGCAATAGAATAAGATACAATTGACACCAATGACAACACCGATTATACACATACTTGCAACAATCTCCCCTATGTCATTGATGGCAACATATGATGTGAAAAACTGCAACAACCATCAAGACAAGATTCTCCCCCTTTCTCTTTACACACCTGCACTCTTTCCTTCTCCAAAATTCTCCCCCTTTCTGCACTCTAAGTTTTTCACATGGCTTCTCTCCCCCTTTGACATCAATGGCAAAGGGCACATACTTGTACTCTTCTGCTCTGATCTAATCTTTCTTCTGAAATCTCTGACTACTCCCCCTAAGAAGTAGACCTAAGAAGCATCAATCCAGACCTTTGAACACCTCCGAACTAATGCACTATTATGCATCTTAGTTTAGAGCAGGCGGGGTGATAACCCCTAACTTTTCTCTAAGATATTCAAAAGTATCCTTAGGTAGAGGCTTGGTTAAAATGTCTGCAATCTAATCCTTAGTAGAAACATACTACAACTTGACTTCATTCTCTGTCACCTTTTCTCTCAGAAAATGATACCTAATGTCACCTTTGTTCTTGAATGCATCACCAGATTCTTTGATATGTTTATGGCACTTGTGTTGTCACAAAAGATTGCAATGGGGTCTTCATACACAATTATGATGTCCTTCAAAGTCTGCTTCATCCACAACACTTGAGTGCAATTGCATGATGCTGCAATGTATTTTGCTTCTGTAGTAGACATGGATATTGAATCTTGTTTCTTGCTCAACCAAGATACTAATCTTTTTCCCAAGAAGAATGCACCTCCACTTGTACTTTTTCTATCATCCACATCTCTAGCCCAATCTACATCAGTATATGCACTAAGCATAAAGTCACAGTCTTTAGGGTACCACAAATCATAATCTATTGTGACTTTAAATATCTCAGAATTCTCTTGACTGCCATCACATGTGATTCCTTGGGTTCTACCTAAAATCTTGCCACAAGACACACTACATGCATTATGCCAGGTCTGGTTTGAGTTAGATAAAGTAATCCTCCAATCATAGATCTATACTTTTTCTGGTCTGCCATGGGTGAGTTGTCATCTTTGCTCAACTTACAACTAGTTATCATCAGTGTGCATACTGGTTTAGAATCTTCCATCCCAAATTTCTTTAACAACTCTTTCACATACTTAGACTGAGAAATGAAGATACCTTTATCTGATTGACTTATTTATAGACCTAAAAATAAGTTCATCTCTCCAAGCATAGACATTTCAAATTCACTTTGCATTTCTCCAACAAAACTGAGCACATACCTTCATTGCCTCCAAAAATAATATCATCAACAAAAAATACAACAATCAGGGTTTGTTCATCATTGATCTTGAAGTAGAGATTACTATTTGTAGTACCTTTACTAAACCCTATCTATATTAGGTACCTATCCAACTGTCCATACCATGCCCTGGGAGCTTGTTTTAATCCATACAATGCTTTCTTCAATCTGCATACCATGTCCCCTTGTTCTGATGACTGAAATCCTTCTAGTTGTTCTATATAGACTTCCTCTTCCAACTCTCCATTTAAGAAGGTAGACTTCACATCCATTTGATAAGCCTTGAAATCTTTGTATGCTGCAAAAGCCAAAAAAACATCCTTATTGCTTCAATCCTTGCCACTAGAGAAAAAGTTTCTTCAAAGTCTATTCCTTCAACTTGAGCGTATCCTTTCCATACCAACCCTACTTTGTTTCTTACCACTTCACCATCTCATTCATATTGTTTCTAAAGACCCACTTTGTACCAATTACATTCTTGTCTACTGATCTGGGAACAAGATCCCAAGTCTGATTCTTCTCTATCTACATCAATTCCTCTTCCATAGCCTTTATCCAATTCTCATCTTTGCAAGCCTCATCCACAGTTTTAGATTTAATCTTAGAAGTCAAACAGAAATTTACTTGTTCCTCTACAACTTTTCTTCTGGTTAAGATCCCTTTGCTCTTATCTCCTATGATTTAATTTTTAGAATGACTGATTCTTACATATCTTGGAGTTTTGGTAGCACTTAATGGAGCTTGTTCTTCTTCATCTGTGTTGTCTTCATGCTGCACGACTTCTGAAACATCTGACTCATATCCACTTGATTCTAAAGACCTTTCCTTATATTCATCAACTTTAACATTTGCACTTTCAATGATCTTATTCAGCCTCTTATTATAGCACCGGTAGGCCTTACTCTTGGTGGAGTAACCAAGGAAGATTCCTTCATCACATCTAGCATCAAACTTGCCTAAATATTCTTCTCTTTTGAGGTAACATTTGCTATCAAAAACTTTGAAATATTTCACAGTAAGAACTTTATCGTGCCACAATTCATAAGGAGTCTTTGAACTATTACCTTTTACTTGAACTCTGTTTAGGCTATATACTGCGGTGTGAATTACCTCTCTCTAATATGCTTCTGGAAGATGAGCTTCCTTCATCATGGTTCTAGCAACTTCTTGAACTATTCTATTTATCCTTTCAACAACTCCATTTTGTTGTGGAGTTCTGGGCGCAGATAGCTGTCTCTTTATTTCATGTTCTTCACAAAAGAAATTGAATTCATTTGATGTGAACTCTCCTCCTCTATCAGACCTCAAGCATTTGATTTTCAAATCCATCTCATTTTCAACCATTGCCTTAAATGCCTTAAATTTATCTAGAGCTTCAAATTTCTCTTTCAAAAAGGTGACCCAAGTTATTCTAGAATAATCATCAATGAGCAACATGAAATACATGTCTCCTTGCAAACTTCTTACTCTGGTAGGTCCACACAAATTTGTATGCACTAGCTCAAGTAGTACTCCAACCGATTGGTCCTTGCTTTTGAAACATGTTCTTGTCTGTTTCCCAAATTGACATTCCTTACAAATAGGATTAGCAAGCTTCACAAGCTTAGACAAATCTCTAACAATCTGTGCAGTACTTATCTTCATGATATTATCAAAATTTATGTGACACAACTTTCTATGTCATAACCAACTCTCATCAGTCTGAGTCAACAAGCAATAGTTCTCGGTTCCTTTCAAGTGATAGATATTACCTCTGGTCTTCTTACCAGTTGCAATGACTGTTCTAAAGCTTTCCCTGATCTTGCATCCATTATCTTTGAAGCTTAAATCATATCCCTTGTCAACTCAAAAGATTGTGCTTTAATCCTTTCACATATAAGATATCTTCAATATTATGCTTGCCATCAAAAGAAATAGATCCTTTCCCACAAATCCTACTAGTTGTATCATCTCCAAACCTAACCAATCCACCATCATATCTTTCCAAACTCACAAACTTACTTTTGTCACCAGTCATGTGGTGAGAGTAGCCACTATCAATAGCCCATTCATCCTTGTCCTTAATGACCTGAGAAGCCAAAGCACTTTCCACTTGTTTTTCTTCCTTCACATAGCTAGAAGAATTAGTAGACACAAGATCTTCCTCAATAGCAATGAACAAGCATTCATTTATAGAGGAACTAGCATTATCTACTTCACCATTATCTGATACTCCTTCATCATCATCAAAATCTTCAACACAATAACACTTCTTTTGGGTCCTAGGCCTATTCTCATATCTTCTTCTATTTCTTTCAATTCTTTCAAGACATATGGAAGCAAAATGACCTACTTTACCATAGGAAAAACATTTGAAAGGTAATTTGCCTTTATACTTACCGGATCCTTTTTGCAGTCTATCCACAAAGTTGGCTTCAACTTCATCTAACTCATCATCAAATTCTACCTTGTACTTTTCTAATCTGGAAGTATTTCCAGGAGTACTGGCTTTGAAGGTCATCTCAACTTTCGGCATAGCATCATCTAACTCCCTCATTTCAAAAGAAATAAGCTTACCAAGTAGCTGATCCCTATTAACCATTTTTACTTGCATGAATTCTTCAATCACAGCTATCTTGTGACAGTAGGACTTGGGCAGAGATCTGAGAATTTTCATAACAACTTCCTTTTCTTTGAGAGTTCTGCCTATAGATTTTATCCCTATAACAAGTTCATCAACTCTTTGAATAAAGGCTGATATGTTTTCATCATCATTCATCTTCAAGCTTTCATATTTCACTTTCAGACTTTGTAACTTGGCTTCCTTCACAGAATCATCTCCTTCATATAGATTTTTCAACTTTTCCCATACCTTATTTACAGTTTCAAGATCCACAACTTTCGTCAATATTGAGTCGGTTAATGAGATTAGCAGAGCATCCTTTGCCTTGATATCTATCTCATATTCTTCAATTTCATCTTTAGTCATCGGACCATTTGGAGGTATGGTGTATTATGTTTCCGTAGCTTTCCAAACTTTGTAACCAAGAGAAAGAAGATGGCTTTTCATCTGAGCCTTCTAGAGAACATAATCCGTTCCATCAAAATGCAGTGCTTCCTTCTTGTAAGACATTTTGGATCTTCCTCAAGCTGTTCAACTTTCTTCAGAGGAACTTGGCTCTGATACCAATTGTTGATATGCATCAGAGAACTATGAGGGGGGGGTGAATTAGTTGTCCAAAAACTTAAACACTTTCTGCAGTTAAACATTCATTACTTATCCACAATTATTATGATTTAACAATGAGTGCATGAAATCAAAAACTTAACCATAGATACAACATCAAACACAAGAGACACCAGATTTACATAGAAAACCCCAAGGTGGGGAAAAACCACGGAGAGGATTAACTCTCAATATATATTGCAATCTTGAAATAATGACGTTCAGGCTTGGTCACTCCACGGGCCTAAATATACTAGCTTACTACCATGAAGAACAACTAGGTCTAGCAGGTTCACTGCCTCAACCCTAAACCTAGCAAGATTACAATAAGGGTTGTTAAACCCTATTGGCAGCTTACTGCCAGACTCACTACCATGATCAACACCTTTCTATATTTGTGACTGAAGTATAATAATTCCCCTACTCTGCCCTTCCTCTACTCTTCCTCTTCTTTCTTATGCCTCTTCTCTGCTCTGCCTTTTGGACCTTTCTTAATATCTTTTCATTTCCGCTCAAGGATGCTTTTTCCACAACTCAACTACAAGTATTTATACACTACATCAACCTTGGAATGATCATCAAGGTCGGCATCACAATCATCAACCATTGGAACAATCTCCAAGGTCAGTATTACAAACATTTACAAAATAGGTCTTGACCTATTACAACATTGTGCAAAGGAAATGAAATGCAGATCATGCCATGCCTTACCTGGGACTCAAACACACTCTTCCACACCACTACACGCTTCCACAATCTTCCAGAGATCTCCACAATCACTAGGATTAACCAGGTCGGCCAAGACTCGTTACACACTACATTATCTGGGAACAATCTTCAAACACAATCTCAATTTCTTAACGCGGACCAAAGTCTAGATAGAACCATGATTAGGAGACATCCACAAGCATGCTATAATCATCAGGAGCAACTGCATGAACCTTAACCACTTTATCCACAGGAATCTTCTCACCGAAACACATGAACTTTACTGTCTTCAATTGTCATAAAAGAAAGATAGCTTGCGGACCACCAAACCGTGAACCATTGCAACTATAGGCACTTATCATCATCCCAGAATTCCCTCTAGAACCACAGAGCCAAATACTTTATTGCAGAGCAGAATACTTTCTTCCTATTCCAATTGAACTTACAAAAAAAAAAGTAGGTTTCACTCTGGTGAACACAACTCACTCAGATCTTCATGCAGAGGCTTCAAGCCTGGAATGTAGTATCCTTAGTCATACCTCTAATGTACTTTCAATCCATAGACCATGAACTTCCAAAAGAAGTAAATGCAAAGCAGTTTACCAGACTGTTCTTCAGCATACAACTCACTGCTTATACTGCACTTCTCTGTAGCTCACTAGTTTCTTCCGGAGAGGCTAATTTTCTTAATATCCTCAACATACAAGTCTTCTAAACAAGTAATAGAATAAGATACAGTTGACACCAATGAAAACAAGGATATGTTGACATCAATGACAACACCGATTAGGCACATACTTGCAACAACATCTTCACCTCAACCTAGGTTCAATTCCCCAAAGTTGCGTCAGAGGGGGGGTATTGGACTAACCACCACACCTCAAGAATTGATCTCATGGACTAACTGCCACTTTGGGTCTAGGTGAAGATGCAGGTTTGGAATGTTCACTAACACTTACAAATTTTGGTGTAACAACAAACCTATATATCCTGCATGTGCTAGGGGTCCTAAGATTAGATAGATGTCTCCTAATATCATTATCTTCAAAAAAAAATTCAAATTCATTTGAAGTAAACTCACCTCCTCTATCAGATCTTAAGAATTTGATCTTAGCATTCATTTCATTCTCTACTATTTCTTTGAAAATCTTAAACTTATCAAAGGCTTCTAATTTTTCTCTAAAAAAAGTAACTCAAGTCATTCTAGAGTAATCATCAATAAGCAACATGAAATACCTTTCACATTGTTAACTCTTTGTTCTTGTAGGCCACATAGGTCAGTGTGAATCATCTCCAAAGACATTGTAGAAGAATACTCTTTACTCTTGAAATTTGTCTTTATCTACTTTCCCATTTGACATTCCTTGCATAATGTGTTTGCAAGCTTGGTTATCTTAGGCATATCTCTCACCGCATGAATAGAGCTAATCTTTACCATATTATCAAAGTTGATGTGTCCCATTCACTTGTGCCATAGCCAAAAATCACCAGATTAAGACAATAAATAGGTTCTTCCATTTACCTCCTTTAGATGATAAATATCTTCATATGTCTTAATACCTTCTGCAACAAGTCTTTCGAACCTGCATTCTTGATTTCACATCCTTTGGCATGAAAAGTAAGATTGTATCCTTTCCTGCACATCTAACTAACACTGAGGAGATTATGCTTCAACCCTTTGACATAAAGGACATCCTCAGTCTTGTTCTTTCCATCAATGGTTATAGCACCCTTCCACAAATTTGTGTTGACTCATCACCACAAAACTTAACAGCTCCACCATTCGACTTCTTAAGGCTGATAAACTTCTCCTTATCACCAGTCATGTGGTTAAAGCAACCAGTGTCAATTATCCAAGCATTGGCTTCTTTTACATGAAAGGCAGTACATACAACCATTGATTTTTCATTATCTTGGTTAGGATGTAAGGTATCAGACTTTTCACATTTCTCAATATCACCCTTTTTGAAACCAACATTCAAGGCCATGAAAAGTGTTTCATCATTTGAAACATCATGATCCTCATCTTCTGAAGAGCAGTTGTTCTCCATGGAATAAAGACCTTTTTTGAACTTCTCTCTCTTGTTACTACCCCTTGATTCTTTAAAAGGACATTTAGAGGCAAAATGACCAACTTTCCCACAATTGAAGCATTTGAAAGGAAACTTACCTTTGTATTTGTCAGTGCCCTTCTTCAATCTTCTGACAAATATTACCTCTACCTCATCAAGATCGTCATCTTGATTAGTTGTTTCATATTCTTCCTTCTTACTTTGAATGTTGCTTCCTTCTTTGGAGCACCTTTGTGAAATTCTCTCATTTCAAAAGCTATGAGAGAACCAAACAATTGATCTACAATATAGTGATCCAAGTCCTGAGTCTCCTCAATAGCAGATACCTTATGACTGTAAGATTTAGTGAGAGATCTCAGCACCTTCTTCACAATCTTATCTTATTTCATTGTTCCACCAAGACCTCTGATGACATTAACTATTTCATCCACTTGGAGCACATAACCAACAGTTTCTTCATCTTCTGCCATCCTCAGGGTCTCAAATTTGCTCTTTAAGATTTGCATCTTGGCCTACTTCACTTTACTATCTCCTTCATAAATGTTGCTTTCCTTAGTAGATTTGCAACCCATTACCTTCAGAAGTTCTGAATCAGCTAGCCCACTCGTGATAACACTTTTTACCTTGGCATTGTTATCATATAACTTAATCTCATCTGCATATGTAGGATCAGTAGCAGAAGCAGTGTAACCATTCTTGATAGATTACCAAACACCAAACACTAGAGAAGATAGATATCTTTCCATCCTTAGCTTCCAACAGGTGTAATTTGTTCCATCAAACATAGGTGGCTTGTGAGATCCATTATGAGCCATCCCGGACCTTCCTCAAGTAGTTAAGATCCTTTTGAGGAACTTGGCATAAATACCAATTATTGAACACACTCAGATATTGAGAGGGGGGTGAATCAGTATTTAAACAAATCTCAAACCCTCCGGATCAAATTAAAACATAAACTTTACAACATTAAAAAAAAACATAAAAGATCAACACAATACACGAAACCACATAACACCAGATGTATGTTGATGAAGGGGGTAAACCATAAAACACACAACAACAAAAATTGCACACAAAAAATAGAACTTTCTTTATTGATTTGGACAAATTAATACATTACAGAAGCTTAAATACAATCAGAGGAATCAACCCTCCACAGGCTGCAACACATTACAGCTTCCTATCCCCAGACTCTGGAATCATCTACCTTCTGTAACCCCAAATCTACTAGGGTTTCTATTTTCCCACCTATTCTTGACTCTACACTTCCCCCCTTAACTCTACTACTACCCAGGGTTTCCAAAAATGGTTATTAATAGCCTTTTTGGCGGCCAACAGCCTAATTTTGAAATTTGCATCTCCCTCCAAAAATAGGTCAACTTCCAGGAGCCATAACTTTTGATCTGGGTGTCTGATTGACAAACCGTTTTATGCATCAAAAAGGTCATGGAGTTCTCTACGTACTAAGAACCCGCTCTTCCAATTATGGTCATTTTTGGGCCCATACGGGGCCATTTAGTGCCTCCAACCTGAGTTTGAATAATTTTCAGGCATTTTTCAGGAAACATAAACTTTAATATCTTTCAGTTCGCAAATGATCTTTGCCTGATTCCTTCGCGAAAGGTCTTATTTTTCAGTTATGAATCTTCCTGTAAATTTTTACTTCATTCTGTGCCCGAATGCAAACTTTCTAAAAATAGCAGGTTGTTATTTTTAGCAGTTTAGAAAAACTGAAAGTTCTACATCATTATTCAAGTGATTATGGAACCAGAACCACAAATTTTGAAAAGAAATGGAAAGAACATCAACAATTTTGAAACACATCTTTTTTTGGGTGATGCAAGATTGCCCTTACACCACTGGATGCTCCTACATCAGACACCCACGGTAATTTGAGAAGTGACCCTGTCACGTCTCAAGTGTTTGTGTGAGGAAAACCCAAACGGTCAACCTCTGCCTTAGACAACTAAGAAGAATCTTCAATAGGCCTTCCTTTCCATTTCACCAAGTATTCTCCAAATTGCCTATTCTGAGTACTTCTTCCCACACGGCTATCCAAGATCTCTTCTATCTCCTCTGTTGAAGTAGATGCCAGAATACTCCACTGTTCTTCAGTTGGTCCATCCTTTGTTCCACCTTCATGATATCCTGATAAATTAGCAATGTTGAAAACAAGGGAAATGTTGATCCCACTCAGCAACTCTACCTCATATGCATTTCCTGAATCATGTTTCTTTAAAATTCTACGTGGTCCAAATTTCTTCATTTTTAGCTTATTGTATGTTCCAATTGGGAACCTTTCTTTTCTCAAGTGAACCATGACTTCATCTCCTACCTGGAATTCCTTATATCTCCTCTTCTAATATGCCTTAGCCTTGTACTGAATGTTCATCTTATTAATGTGCTTTTTCACCTCTTCATGTAAATTCTTCATGTGTTCTGCAAAGTCTTCAGCCTTGGCACTTGTCTTTTCTCCTTTGTCCAGACTCCTTAACTCTGAAGCATTTCTTAGACTATTGCCATATACAATCTGGAAAGGTGACTTACCAGTACTCATATTGACAGAATTGTTGTAAGCAAATTCTGCCTGTGGTAAAATCAAATCCCATCCCTTGGGCTTATCTCCTACTAAGTATCATAGCAAGTTACCCAAACTCCTATTCACCACTTCAGTTTGTCCATCAGTCTATGGATGGTGTGCAGAACTAAACTTCAAGTTTGTCTTCAACTTCTTTCATAATGTCCTCCAAAAATAACCAACAAACTTGGTATCTCAATCTAAAACTATGCTCTTTGGTAGACCATGTAATCTCACCACCTCTCTGAAAAACAATTCAGCAATATGGACAGCATCATTAGTCTTCTTGCAAGGAATGAAATGTGCCATCTTTGAGAATCTATCCACCACCCTAAAAATAAAATCATGTCCTCTCTGTGTCTTTGGTAAACCAAGAACAAAATCCATACTAATATCATCCCACGGCTTCTCTGGCATAGGTAGTGGCTGATATAGACCTGTATTTTAACTTGCTCCTTTTGCCATCTGACATACTCTGCAACTCTACATAAATTTCCTCACATCCTACTACAACTGTGGCCAATCCTCCACTATGCTTCTCCTTAATCAAGTTCTCTCTCATGGAACTCCTCATAATGCACAACTAGCTTCCTCTAAACAACATGCCATCTTGGATTATGAAATCCAACCATTTTTTCATGTCCAAAGTAACAGGTTCCAAACAAGCTTTCCAAGCCTCTGCAAAATCTAGATCTTTAGGATACAAAATTTTGAGCTTATCGAACCCAACAACCTCTATCTTCATTTTTGTCAACAAGTTTTGCCTTCCACTTAAGGCATCTGTAACTCTGTTGGACTTCCCACTCATGTGCTTCAAAATAAAAGTATAGCTCTACAAAAACTCAACCCATTTTAAATGCCTTTGGTTCAACTTTCCTTGACTATTAAGATATTGCAAAGCCTAATGATTAGTATATAAAACAAACTCTTTTGGCAACAAATAATGTCTCCACTTCTTCAAAGCCTGAACTATTACATAAAATTCCTGATCATAAACATAATACTTTTGCTTGGCATCATTAACCTTCTCACTAAAATAGGCAATGGGCTTACCTTCTTGGCTCAAAACAACTCCTATACCACTAGCACTAGCATCACAATCTACCTGAAATACCTTATTGAAATCTGGAAGTGCCAAAACAGGTTGTTCTACGACTTTTTGCTTCGATGTATCAAAGCTCTTGTCTGCTCCTTTAGTCCATCTAAACTCTTTTCTATCCCCTCTCATTGTCTCAGTTAGAGGTGCACAAATGCTACTAAAATTTCTGATAAACTTTCTGTAAAAACTTGCCAAACCACGAAAAGAGCATACCTTCGTTGCACTCCTTGGTGTAGGCCATTCAATGATAGCCCTCACTTTTTATGGGTCCATCTTAAGACCTTCCTCTGAGACAACAAATCCTAGGTATACCAACTCCTTCTTTGCAAAACTACATTTCTTCAAATTAATCAACAACTTCTCTTCTCTTAGCTTCTCTAAACTCTTCTGATATGCATCAAATGCTCATCCCAAGTCTTACTGAAAATCAAAATATCATCCAAATAAACAATAACAAAACTTCCCAAAAATTCTTTCAATACCTCATTCATGAGCCGCATGAATGTGCTCGGTGCATTGGTTAGCCCAAATGGCATGACTAACCACTCATACAAACCTTCCTTTGTCTTGAAGGTTGTCTTCCACTCATCTCCTTCTCTGATATGGATCTGGTGATACCCATTCTTCAGGTCAATCTTCGTGAAGTACTTGGCTCCACTCAAACAGTCCATTATGTCATCCATTCTGGGTAATAGAAATCTATACTTGATTATGATCTTATTGCTGGCTCGAGAGTCTGTACACATTCTCCACTCTCCATCTTTCTTTGGTGCTAGTACTATAGGTACCGCACATGGACTTAGACTCTCTCTTATCAATCCCTTCCTCAACAACTCCTGAACTTGTATGTTCAACTCTTCACTCTCTGCTGGATTCATTCTATGGGTGGCCTTATTCAACAAACTGGCTCCTGGTAATTTGATGACTTATCTTCCTCACTGGTGGTAAACCCTTTGGTACATTATCAGAGATAATGACTTGAAATTCTTCCAACATATCTGAAACTTCTGCTGGTACATCTTCACATTTCTCTTGACTAATCTTAGGAATCAATGCAAAACAATGACGTTCATGCTTCATACCCTCCAAAAATTTTCTACCATCTACCAAGCAAATTCTGACAGTACTACATACCTTTTCTTCCACCTCTTTCAAGGGCTTCAATTTATGACAAACTCCATCTTTTGCTAGGGAATATGTGTTTGCACGGCCATCATGGACAGTGCTCCTATCATACTGCCATGGCCTCCCCAATAGCATATGACATGCGTCCATTGGTATAATATCACACAGCACCTCATCATGGTAGTCTCCAATCTTGAACTTCACTAAACACTACTCATTGACCAAAGCTCTATGGTCCTTCTGTAACCATGCAATCCGATATGGATGCGGATGCTTTCTTCTTATCAACTTCAACTTATCAACCATCTCCTCTAAAACAAGATTATCAGTGCTCCCACTATCAATAATAATATCACAATACTTACCTTCACATTTTCACCTTGTGTGAATAAACTCTTCCTCTGATTAGGTTATTTTTCCTCATTCAACAAAGTTCTTCTGACAACTAGGGTTTCTCCCATTTCAGCATCTTCAGAATGCTCAGACTGTGCATCTTCATCTATATGTGCAACTCGTGCATTACCTTCAAGTCTTCTATTTGTCCTTCCTTGATGTTGTGGACACTCGTATGCTCGATGCCCTTCTTCTCCACATTGGAAATAGGTTCCTCTGAAACCTCCTCTTCTAGGTCCTTTCCTAGGTCTACCTCTTCCTCTTCCTCTTTGCTCACCATTGTTCTGGTCATGAGGGTGGTAGGCATTATCCCCTCTCTAATTTTGATTGGTGCCAGCTTCTTCACTTTTCTTTTGATCTTCATTATGGCCTCCATAGGGTCTTCCACCAGTCCTTCCGTCTTGACCTCTTCCCCTTTGCTTGCTATCAAATATTTTATTCAGCTTCTCTTCCACCTTTAGGGAAAACTGGTATGCATCTTCTATGGTGGTCATTCTGACTAGGCTCAGCTCCTCTTGAATACTCGGCCTCAACCCATTAATGTAATAGGCTACCTTCTCCTTGTTGGGCTCTGCATGACTAGTTATGATAGTAATCTTATAAAATTCTTCTGTATACTCCTTAATAGACTTGTTGCCTTGCTTCAATCCCTACAGCTTCTTCAACAACTCCATCTCATAGTCCACAGAAATGAACTACTTCTTCAGTTTCTCCACCATCTGATCCCATCTAGTGATCTTTCCTTTTCCTCTTCTATTCCTCTCTAACTGGACCTCCTTCCACCAAATATTTGCATGGCCCTTCAACTTTGTTTTTGCAAACTTGACCCAATCTAGGTCCTCCACGTCTTCATACTCGAAATACTCCTCCATGTTATTGATCCAATCAATGAGCTATTACGGATTCAAATCTCCAGAATATGTAAAAAATTTGATCCCGGGCCTCTTTCCAATCTTAGAAATGGCTCTCAACAACCTAACTTCTATAGGATCTCCTGCAGCTTCTTGTTCTTCCTCAGATAGCTCTTCTTCAGCTTCATCCTCGATTTCTTCTCTTGTTCTCAGATTAAACCCTCTTCGCAGCTCCTCTTGCAATGCATTGATTTGCCTTTGCAAGGCTCTAAAACCCTCTTCCATCAAAGTATTCCTTCCAATACGATTTCTTCGTGGAGGCATCTTGATCTCTGTTGCAAACCCACAACTTCAGGTCCTAGTGCAAATTGCCTCACAGTTGGCGATCTGTCTACACACTCAAGAACCCTTGCTCTGATAGCACTTGATGAAGGAGGTAAATCATAAAACACACAACAACAAAAATTGCACCCAGAAAATAAAACTTTCTTTATTGATTTGGACAAATTAAATACATTACAGAAGCTCAAATACAATCAGAGGAATCAACCTTCCATAGGCTGCAACACATTACAATTTCCTATCCCCAGACTCTGGAATCATCTGCCTTTTGTAACCCCAAGTCTGCTAGGGTTTCTTTTTTCCCACCTACTCTTGACCCTACACTTCCCCCCTTAACTCTACTACTTCCCAGGGTTCCCAAAAATGGTTATTAATAGCCTTTTGGCAGCCAACAACCTAATTTCAAATTTTGCATCTCTCTCAAAAAATAGGTCAACTTCTGGGAGCCATAACTTTTGATCCGGGTGTCCGATTGACAAACCATTTTATGCGTCAGAAATCTCACAGAGTGCTCTATGCACTAAGAACCTACTCTGTTGGTTCCAGCCATTTTCAGGCCCGTATGGTGTCGTTTAGTGCCTCAAACCTGAGTTTGAATAATTTTCAGGCATTTTTTGGGAAACAAAAACTTTAATATCTTTCAGCTTGCAAATGATCTTTGCGTGATTCCTTCGCCAAAGATCTTATTTTTCAGTTATGAAGCTTCCTGTAAATTTTCACTTCATTCTGTGCCTAAATGCAAACTTTCTAAAAATAGCAGGTTGCTATTTTTAGCAGTTTGGAAAAACTGAAAGTTCTACATCATTATTCAAGCGATTATGGAACCAAAACCACAAATTTTGAAAATAAATGGAAATAACATCAACAATTTTGAAACACATTTTTTTGGGTGATGCAAGATTGCCCTTACACCATTGGATGCTCCTGCATCATATGTGGAAAGCCCCAAAAGGGGAAAAACCACAGTGAGGATTAACTCATAATATATGAAGCTCACTAATAAAAAATTTACAATTTTGTTTTAGGGCTACAACCCAAGGAAGCTACTACTCCTTGCAAACTTTGTTTTAGGGCTTCAACCCAAGGAAGCAACTACTCCCTGAAGAAAGGTTTTAGGGTCACTCCCAAGGAAGCTACAACTCCCTGCAGAGTTTGTTTTAAGGCTACAACCCAAGGAAGCAACTACTCCCTAAACTGAGATCAAACTCAAGAAAGATTACATGATGATAGTCCTTCAACTGTCTAAAACTGACAATGAATCTCACTCCTTTTTATGATTTCAATTCTACATTTTCACTCCTCTTTTGATGATTGCTCTTCTGCTTTGACAACTTCTACACCTTCTTCAAATGTCTTCTCTACAGCTTACTGACCCACTACTTTTAGCCTTCAAGAAGTTTTGCTTTTGGCTCACTATCTCTAGCAATCAGATAGGCACACTCTTCACTTCCCTCCTATCTTAAAAATGTCTTCAAGATGAATCAGGACAGGCCCTATTGTTTCTGCTCTTTCTCCTTCAGTCACACATTATAATGCATTACACATCTATATTCCACTTCACATATTCACTCTCGCAATCATACCTCACCTAGATCAACTAGGTTTACAATATATACATGATATTACATTGATTACATTACATGTCAACCAGAGACTAAGAATATTACAATTTACAAGTCATCCAAAGATCAAACAACATGAAACATTTAGAGGGCAAGCCCTAACATGAACTACACACAACTCTAGGAATGGAAACATGCCTTGCAGATTCCACCACATGTTTAACTTGGTCCTAAACATCCTTCACAGTATCATCCTTCATAGAATAACATCTGTACGCTTCACATAATTGAAATAGGTCGCCCTTAAGAAAGAAAACATGAACCTTGTAACACATCGATCATTACAACTTGGCAGTACTTATGGATGATTAAATATTACTTGTTCTTCTCCCAGATGAGTCAACATGACCCACACAACATCTTTAAACACTCCTTGAACTCTGCACATCAAGAACTTTGTGGCACACAGCTTCAACATACCTCAGTCAGCCAGGGAAAAGCATAACCTAGCAACACCATCATTCCTGACCATAGCTTGTTCTGGAGAAACTAGGAAACACCTTGTGGAGCAACAGGAAACATCACAAGATCATCAGGGTCATTCTCCATCAGCCAATTCACCTTTTCATACAACAACAAGTTGGTGCAAGCCAATAGGTACTAAAACTAGACACCGAACAATACAATCATGCACTCTATTACTTACAACTTCCTTTTTTGAGGAACAAATGCTATGAAACTTTGAATGTAGCACCTTCTCGACATATTGAACTTAACTTCTAAACTGCATGACAATATCTTCAAATGTGGAGAAATGCGAAGCATTTTCCTAAGCAGTCTGCAAGGCAACTTCCTACAGTAGAAACCTTTACCAACACCTGGAGACCAGAGTCTCTTTGTAGCCACACATACTTCCTTAGGAACAACAGGAGAGAGCATATAACATGCTATAAATCATCAGCAACATCTCCCCAACATCAGCATTACTTCTAATCCTCATATTGATGCTTCTAATTCCCATCTTAATATATCATCATGATAACATCTATGCTGACAACAAACATACTCAATACAACCTTGATTGTGTTGTTATATGGATCCTAATCAGACTCAAACGTTAAATTTTCCCCACTTTTATCGGCGCTGTTTCCCCCCAAATTATTTAACGAAGTTTTGGGGGCAGCGCCCCCAAGACGGGGTCAAGGAGCAATGCCCCCAACATCTATCATCCTCAAACAACTTTTATTATTTTATAAAGGTGTCAGGAGTTATTTTTTTCTATTGGTTGACATAAAAAACCCTATTTTGTAACCGACATAAGTCTTGATAAAAAATAGCTAAGGGTTGGGGTTTCTGTTGATATTGTATTGTAGCATTTGCAGCAGTATTGAATTGCAAGGATTGTTGGATGTAATCAGTTTGATTTGCTAGATAATAATATTGGACTCTCTATTGGTGGATGTAGCCCGAGTTTGGGTGAACCACGTTAAAAATTGCCTCTCACTGTTATTATTTCTGTGTATTTTTCATTCCTCTGTTTAATCTTTATTTGCAATTAATTGATATCTTCTGCATGCAATTCCTAACAGATTGACATTAAACATTGCATGACATCCAACCATGAACATCATCGACATCACTATTAGTACACCATCATAGTATATCATTAGCATAAGCATCAATGACAGTCCAAACTGAGTTTTAACATCAATGACAACCACAACAATAACAACCTTAGTTAACATATGTGCAACAAGTGCTTCTCTAGATGACTTGTAGTTGTTGTCATAGCACTACCACATGTAAACCAATATGCATGTAATGCCAAAACACCTAAAAATCATTGCATATTACCACATTTTATGTTGTAGAGAAACTCTTCATACAAGAACTCTTTATAGGTGAATATCACCCAAGTCTCAACATTTTGTACACCATTATCAAACAAATTGCAACTAATAGAACACTCAGATAAACTTTATAAATTGATCAATCATGGCATATGAAAAAAAATGAAACACATATCATGATCAACCACAAAGGTGATTACCAATAATTTAATTCAAATTCAACCAATATGACACTTTGTAAAAATAAGAAGCCCTAGGATTACTTCAAAGATAACTTCCAATTCAACACTCTTAATCGTAGTAAGAAGAGGTTTTAGAAGATAAACAAAGTGATTTCCTTTTATAGTCAAATATAAATCAAAACCCTAAAAAGGATGCATATAAAAATTTTCTATGGAAATATCTCGAAGGATAAGCATAAACACCACAAGATTCTATTATAAACTAAAACAAATCATGTCTTATTCACAACTAAATTCTAACACCACAATCCCCTTTATCATACTAAACATGTATTCATTTTAACAAGGAAATAATTTATTAAATTTTGAATCAAATATTTTGGCTTTCAATATATCCTTTTAGCTCCAAAACTCAAACCCTTAAAACATTTGCATTCACAAAAAAACTCCTCTATAAATCCTTACAAGCAATAACTTTTGTTGAGATCCTATGAAAATAAAAGAAGCATTTTGAGCATGAAGGCATAAAGAAATCTTTAAAAAAATTTGATTATATGTACTCATTTAAAATAACCATTAAAAGCATTCAAATGTTTAACATAGTTTGACTAAAACCAAAAAATTTCAAAGTTCAAAGACTACACACAAAATCCACATGCAACTACATAGAACAAAGATAGTGATAGGATTGTTGTAGGTGTTCAATTACCCATCATTTAATCTTATCAGTCTAAGTGGTGTCTGGAGCGATCTATGATAGGCCTCCTCATAGTTTTTCTACTTTATGTTTCTATGATGGAATTTAAATCTAACTAGATGCTACTGAAAACAAAACACTTTTTACACTATTCCATTTGCTAAAATAAATATTCATGTTGAAACAACCATTTATGCTAAAGATAATGAACACACACATTCGAAAATATAAATACTAAAAAAGAACTGCTAAAAGAAAAATACTTGAAAAGTAAATACTTTTGATTTGGTGTTATGATGTATACGATTTCTTGCAGGTTTTTGTTAAGTGAAGATTAATGAACATAATGGAATTATTCTAACCACACAATGATAAAACAAAGAATTTTTAACACACACAACAAAAAAATCCAACACATGAAAATAAATGCCATAGGATTGCCTCCTTCTGGTGGAGTGGGCCCTACTCCCTATTTGGAAGGATCTCCTATGCGAAAACAAAATTAGAATGGTTTCCTTCTTATTTGCAACAAATGGGACCTTCTAAAGGTCTTGATATATAATTTATTTTTAAAGAATCTTTTTTTAAGAAAAATGTTGAAATCCTAGTATCTATTGGCTCCCTCTTCTTATACATCCAATCCTTATTTACTAAACTAAACTGAATCTTCCTGACTTTAGTCGAGACTAACAATCTTTGTTCTAACAAAAGATTCCCTTGGCCTTAGCCAAGAAATGTCCTAGATGAAAGGCATGAGGGAGGGCATGTAGACACAACCAAAGTTAAAGGAGAACTATCTGAAGAGATGCTCCAATTATTTACAGAACACACTGTTAAATTAGAAAGAACAAGGCATGGAGGAGGAAACAAAAGTTAGTAAAGAGATTCATGATATCCAACTAAAGTTGTTTGGATATGTCCTACTCCTCATAAGGCACACACTAGAACTGATGATATAGGTTGAAGTTCATTGATCTAATGTTGGTCTTGAAAATGAGTGAACAGTCGTAATACAGAGTGCCACTCTGGAGGCTTCTAGAGCTGATTGTCCTTCCTGCATGACTAACTCCAAAGAGATATGGAGTATTCAATTCTTTGATCCTGTGGTTGCTTTTGTCATGGAAAAATGCATATGTATATATATATATATAGAAAAAGGAAATTCTAGAAACATTCAAGCATACTTAACCATTAAGAAAATAAGTTCCACAACATACTATTTATCTATCCTTAAAACATTTATATATACTTACGCATGCATTAAGTATACCAAGTTCATTAAAAGCAAGGAAATTGAGTAATGTTTTTATGAAATTAAAAAGACAACACCGTGCCTGATGCAGAACAGGGTGGATGATCACAAACTAACTCAACAACTCAATATTTTCAAACTTATAACCCTGTGTCTGCTCCAAAAGTTATGGTGGAAAAGGCCGAGTTGTTGTCCCACTTTAAGCCTATTCAAGAAAGAGGACAACAAGTTTTTGACCATTCCATACAAAGGAACCCTATCTAATTTTGGGATATGTTTGTAAATGGTGAAAAGGGTATCTAAAAGTTTCTTTAAAATTTGAAAGTCATGCCCACTCTAAAAGTTACGTTTGAAAAATCAGTTTTGAAAGGCTATTAGGAGAATGAAGGCCTGTGAGGAAAAACCCACCATTGGATGTTCGAAAGATTGAAGGATTGGTTGTTTGTAATTGTTTTGGAATTGTCCACCGCTACTCTACATCAGATTTGTATCAGAGACCAAAAAGATCTGGGCAAGTGAGTTTTTGGAGTTTGTCTGTTATCTTTTTATAGGTTGAAGAGAAGAACCTGGATGCCAAAAGACTAGGTAGTGAGGAAAAGGAAAAAGACCTAGGTGAGGTATCACAAAGACAAGAAGAAGCAAGGTGAAAGAGACTTGCTTAAGAAAGAAGAATGGAAGTGTTCAGAAGATTAGTCCATGGGGACTTACAGAGTAAGGAGGTACCAAGCAGGAAACAAGGAATGAGAAAAGAGAAAAGTGAGACAAAGAAGAAGGATGAGAAGGTGAACTAAATTGATATTGAGCAAGAGATATCAAATTTGAGGCAAGCCTTGGAACAAATGAAAGAAATTCAAGAAGAAATGGAAAAAAGAATGGAACTTGAAATGCAACAGCTTCTTGAGAGAGCCAAACAAGAAAATAGTTGGTATTTTCCAATAAGAAAGAGGCTCAAATGGCCTATCAAGAAGATTATTCTGAAGAGAAGAAGGCAAGAGAGGACAGTAGAACCAAATATTGGAGGAACTTTGTTGATGATGGAAGAGCCTAAGCCATTTGAGGAAGGGGAACAATGTGAAGACAATGGGTCCCTTGAGACTCAAAATGTTATTTCTAACAATATTTGTGAGTGTGTGTTTACAGGTGCAACAGATGAAAATGAAGATGGAAAAGGGTATGAAGAAAAAGGAGAAGTGAATGCAGTGTATGCAGATTGTTATACACCGTATGGTGAAGGAGATGTTACAAAAACAACGGAGGAAATGGCTGCATTTTCTAATTTTTTGGATGATGAATATGCTAACATATTATGTTGAATTATGAAGAGGAAGACATAGACAGTGGTACTGAGGCATATGAACGAGAAATCAAGTTTTGGTACCTTGAAGCTGAGAAGATGCTAAGTAAGAGGCGGTATAAGAAGAAGAAGAAAAAAGATCCAGGGAAAGTTGCATAAATGAAGAAGTTGCGGAAGAATTGGAAGACTAGGAAGAAAGAGAAGACCTACACTCAAGTGGACTTGAGTTTTTCTTCCCCTTGGGAGTAGGGTGCAAGGGCACCCTCATGCACATGTTAATCAATTTTGGATTTTGTCTTGTTTTGATAATAATTGATGTAAATAAGGTCATTTAAGACCATGTTATGTGTGTTGGAGTCCATGTTAGGTCATTAGGTGTGTGGAAGTGTCTAGTTGCAAAAGATGTCAATGTTGCAAATATTGTCAAGTTGCACAATGTGGAATGTGAAGGGTCAATGTTGCACAAAGTGGGAATTTGAACAGTTGTAACTTGAAAATTAGTGGTGAGTAGTTGGAAAAGGTTTAAAAAGCTTAGTAAAGGTTGAAGACATGAGGGGGAGATGGTTTGGTTGAAGTTTCTTTGAAGAATAATGAATAGAAATCTCTGTTTTCTACATTTTAGAACGTTAATTTTCTGTTACAATCAATTGTACAGATTTTTACTTGCTGGTATGAATGAAAGGCTAATTACTCATTATGTAGGGAACTTATACCTTTAATGGGTTTTTTATTTGGTCCATTGTCATTTATTTTTGAGGGAGATACATGCATTTTTGTAAAAACTGCTATAAACTATTTTCTACATTTTCTAAACATTTTTCTTTGTTCTGGTGAATGGTACGGTCCTGTATGGTCGTTTCATGGCATGAGACCAATTGGAAATGAAATATAATTGAGTCTACTTTCTTATTCTTATTATTGCATTCAATTTCATTGTGCTCCAAAGAAAGTTATGGCCATTTTACTAAAACATGTCTGAAACCCTAGTAGGCCTAATTTGAGTGAGAACAGTCCAAATTTGAGCATATCTGTACAAAATAACCTACCTTGGTTATGAAGTATGTTGTATAAAGCCTAAATGAGTATCTAGAACTGTGTTTAAATTTTTGATATCATGTCTTCAATGAAATTTATGGCCAAAAAACTCAATTTGTTGCTCCCATGTTTGTTCAAGCAATTAGGCCTAGAGACTAGGACAGTCATTTTTAGTCTTGTTGTTCCAAAGAAACCATACCCCATTTCAAGATATGTTATAAAAGGGCCAAATGTGTATATAGAACTACCCTTATGTTTTTGTTTGAAGATCTTTCTCGAAAGTTATGCCAATTTTGCCTTTTTGAAAGGCTACAAGGAAGACCAAGGGTTTGTGAAGGAAACCCCACATTTTGAATACCAAGGCATTTGTTTAAGGTTTTTTGAGTTTGATCACCCCTTATCTACATTAGTACTTCATCAGATAAATGTTTTAGTCACAATGATCTTAGGATTGTAAAAAAATATGAAAGAAGACTTTTTTCTTCCAAATAACATCTATCAACTCAAACAATAGATAATTTATCAAAAATAATCAATTTAAAGAGAATATTTTTTTAAACAAGAGTTCAAATGAGCTTCAAACCACAATGAAAAATTAGTTGAACCAACTTTTCATAACAAACTATATAAATCAATCACAAAGATATGGAAAGGTTGGAGCTCTTCAAAGTGACTTCAAGGACAACTTAAGAGATTAAAAACTCAATGTTAAATCTTTCTATATGCATGGGAATGAGTGCAAACAATAAAAACTACCTCCTCAAACCACCAAACTACTAAAGCTTCACTAGCTATAAAATTTTAGTAATATGAAATGACCAAATTGATTAGGGTTAAACATTTTGGTTGGCTTCCTCGAGAAGCTAAACACTTTCCAAGGCATTAATTACAAATTATTTACCATTAATGGTGGGTGATATAGGCATCACCTTCAATTTTTGTTATAAATTCCAATTCAAAACTCTTTCAAGAACTTTGTCATGTCATTGAAGGTTGTTGAGTCAATTACAAACCACTGTGATACAATACTCCTAGTCGTCAAGGAATATGCCTAGTCACAAATATTTTACAGTCCACATATGTCACTATAATGACAATCACTCAAACTCAAGTTTACGAGACAACTATATAGAAAATATTGGATTAAGTTTGAATGTGTATAAAGTTCCTTTGAGATCTCTACATTTTCTACAAATTTTGATTGAAAGTATCATTTTGACTTTTCTTGAACAAGTAATGGGTTTCTTGTCCATTATGAGATTATATATTTTAATGGAACTCAAGGTTAAGTCAGGTGTGTCCATTTTTTAGAACAAAATTAAATTGGTTGTCAGAGTTTCTTGTTTTTAATAATTGAAACAATGTAACTAAAAATTCTAAGTTCAAAAAATATGTGTGCTTGATGATTTGACACCAAGTGGGATGTATTATTTTCCTTGTTCCATTTTCAAGAGTTGCTTAGTGCCCAAATCAGTTATATATACACACACACAAAGGCTTAGATTTCAAAAACATGATGACACTTTATCCTAAAGTTGACTTATGATATCATCATTCACAAAAACAATCTAATTAATTAATCAACATTCAATAAGAAGATATTAAATAAAATACTAGAACATTCAACCAAAGGACAAGATAAATGTCAGCCCCCACCAAGGAATACATGGCTTGGACAACTAACATTTTTCAAAAAGGGGTGGGTCAAAATTTTGAAATAACATTTGTAAGTTTATAAACTTTCTACAAGCATTTTTTTAAAGAAGGATTACTAGTAGTAGAAACTTCATTAACATAAATTCCTTCTTGTCCTTGTAATCATTGCCCTTAAAAAATGATGCGGCCTTTTGAAATTTTGAAGGATATAAAGAAGCATTAGGATTTGATGATCCATATTTGAATACATTCCTTGCTAATAGATTATATTCCACTATTTTGACATGTGCACAAAGATCCATAAAAGATGTGAAACTATTGGGATAAATGCTATTGATAATTGGCTTAAGAAATCCCTTGATAAAATATTTTGTGTTATTCCAAATCATGGAAGGGATGATGCAATATAAAACATAAGGACTGAAATCTTATGACACAATCATTGATGCATTCATTGGGTCCTTAGGGACACTCAAATAGATTTGAAATAGTAACCTTGAGGCCCATATTAACTTTGAATTGCTTTAAAATACAATTTTAAGTATATAGTAGTGAATAAACACAAATGTGCATTAGGGTCACATTTACCATCATACATTGAAAACTAATGTTCCATAAAACTAATAGGTAGAGGATGCATAACAATATCAAACATCAATGATGTGTTTCTAGCCTCAATAAATTCTTCATTTTATTTCTCTCCAAGCATGGTATCAAATCTTTTTTCAACTTTATCAATCTTTTGAAATAGTGTACCTAGGACAATAGAGGGAATGGTAACCAAAAAGGATTGGGTGCCACTAGGACGGGTATATGTAGGAGCTATAGAACAAGCCATGGAAGAAGGTTAGGTATGAGGTATGTAAGGAGGATTGGACTAAGGAATAGAATGGAGAATGGGAATAGATGAGAATATGTAATGGGGTGTATTAAATTGGAATGGGATGAGGTATAGAGTAAAATGTAGCTATGGTGGAAGCACTAATAGGAGTAGGAATAACACTAGTCAAAGGAGTGGTCGGAACAATGGGTGTAGGATTGATGCAGTGGTAAGAGTAATGGTAATGGGTTGTGAAGGAGTAGAAGCGGAAGTGAAAAATTGCATGTGAGATGTGGGAATGATAGGAGAAATAAAAATAAGAGGTAGCCCATATTGAGGAACAAAGTTGTGAATGGGACAATGGTAGAGAACAACATGGTTGTGAATGGAGAAGGGAGGATAGATCAACTAGTAAAGAGATAGGGGTAGAAACCTTAGTACCAATTTTTTGTAAGATCTCTAACCCAAATAGTTTCTATGTAGGATTTTAAACATTAGCTATGCTAGCAATCTGTTGTTCAAACTCTTGCTAAGCTACATGTTCATCTTGATCATATCATTTGTTTTAATTCTCAATGACAATAGTAACATAATTGTTCATGAGAACATCATTAAAGACCCCAATTTTAATAGATTGAGCCATATGTGGATTCAAACAAGTAAATTCTATGCAAAGGTGGATGAGAGAAAATAGATTTTGGCATACAAATATCTCTCAAAACCCTAAAGGTGAAAAATAGAAAAATATGACTTAACATGGGCTAATACTAATCAAAGAACCAATCAATTACCAAATATGAAACAAATGTGATGTACAAGCCCTAAAGTCCAAAGTAATGGTGGGTAGGGTGGACTAAAGATGAGATATATCAATGAGCCACAAAACCCTAAGTAAAGTTATAGCTATGAACTACAACAAAGTAGAAAATATAAACCCTAGCAAGATCTTTAAAATGTTATCAAAGTAATTATAAAGTATATATATGAAAAACCCTAATGAAGGAGAAAAACCCTAAGGGGGGAACTCTAGGTCATGTAAATAGAGTTGGGTTCACCAATAAATGTGAGGGAATAAAAATCCCTTTACATAAATATAGGCTAATTGAAATAAATGCAATCACAAAAAATGTAAAGAAATAAAATGCTTTACATAAATAATCTAGACTAATAAATGAATACAAACAAATAAGCACAATTAACTAAGATTATTTTTTTAGTTGGTCAATAATAAAAAAAAAGAATTCTCAAAAATTAAATGGGATGATTAAGGGTACTTAACTCTAGGAATAACGATGAAGAATTTATGTTGACAACATGCTTGAAGCATTCACCCTCGTACACAAATATATTTCTCTTAATATGCTTGTTGTCTCAAACTCTATGCAAACCTAGAAAGTCTTGAGGTTTAATCCTACATGTTGTAGTTTCAATCTTGATTGCCATGGATTTGATCTTTGATGCGTGGATTTGAACTAGTAAATGGAGGCTTATACAACTTGTTCACTTTGATCTCTAATCTCATATGCACTTGTAAGGACTATGGTGTTTAGAAGCACCTTAAGGGAATCTATCAGATTGCTAGGGTCAAATTCTCCTAGGTTAGACCCTTGGTTCAACCGGACATACAACTTTGAGCAAATATTTGAAGACTACACTAGTGTGCAAGTGGCCTACATGTGGATGATGTAGATTATGATTATTTTTGTCCCTTTAGAAATTGAAGTGTGTGCTAATGATTTATCCTTATTCTTGCATATGAATTAATGACAAATTGAATGTCTTTATATGCTAAGACATAGAAACATGTCACACAAACATGTACCAAGTAGACTCACAACAACTAGTGGAAAGTGACAAGAAAGTGGAAGTTTCAATTTAAAAATTTAAATTTGATGTCCATTCATGTGTGTTATAGGATCATTCCCAAGTGGTAAAGAAATGAACCGAGGTAGTGGAATGGTAAATCTCAAGGTAGGGAGCAAATGTATTGAGGTAAGTTCAAATAGAGTGTAATAAATGAAGGGTGAATAACAAATGTGTAGGAATAAGTGTAAGTGGGAAGAAATAGGAATAAATAAGAATCAAGATGTGAATGAAAACTAACACAAAAATATGCACTTATTGTTGTTATATGGAGCCTAATCAGACTTGGAGCTTAAATTTTCCCCACTTTTATCGGTGCAGTTTCCCCCCAAATTATTTAACGGGGGAGTGCAGGGGGGCAGAGCCCCTCCTGCAGGGTCCGGGGGGCTTATCCCCCCCGGCGGGGACCCAGGGGTGGAGCCCACGGTGGGGGGTCTGGGGAGCAACGCCCCCAGTGGGGGCTGCTAGAGGCAGCGCCCGCGAAGAAAAAATTGCCTATTATTTTATAAAGGCGTCGGGAGTTATTTTTATATTGGCTGACAACAAAAAAAAACCTATTTTTGTAACCGACATAAGGCTTGATAAAAGCGGCTAAGGGTTAGGGTTTCTTTTGATGTATTGTAGCATTTTGCAGTGGTATTGAGTTGCAAGGATCGCTGGTTGTAATTGGTTTGATTTACTGGATAATAATATTGTACTCTCTGTTGGTGGATGTAGCCCGGGTTTGAGTGAACCACATTAAAACTTGTCTCTCGTTGTTATTATTTATGTGTATTTCCATTCCTTTGTTTAATATTTATTTGCATTTAATTGATATCTTCTGCATGCAATCTCTAATACTTATCACTATGTAATTGGATTAAAGACATTCCACCAAAATATACACAAAACTAAATGGAAAATAATTAATTATATCCAATTTTATTTATAATATTTTATTGTATTTAATAACATATAAAGGTTTAGTTGTATTTGCTTTCAAGGAGTTTTTGAAATGTTTTTTTTTTCCAGTTTTCTCAATATCATCAAGTGTAGAAGCATTAAATCTTTTAATAAATAAATTAGTTATTCTTTAAAATAGGTCCAAAGGAGGTCAATTATTCATAGGAAATTTTGTGGGTTATAGGTTGCCACTGGTTTTTTCTCACCTCCAACCAAAAAACAAACGAAATTGGAAAAAAAAAAAAAATGTTGACTATCCCAGCAAGAAAACTTTCAGTTCACATTTCCATCAGGTTTGACATGGCTATCATTTTCTATTACATATTTATAATTGAGCAACCCCATTAGCTCAAGTCATGCAAAAGCAAAGTAAAGCCATTTTGTTTCAAGTTGTGGGGAGGGGGCATTCAAAACAGTGGAGGCCATCCAACTCTGGTGCAAATTTTATCCCTCCTCTTGACAAGCTCTGCCCAATACCATCCTTGGACCCCCTCCTATCACCTTGCCCCCTCTCACCATCTCTAAACTTACTCATCTGCATTAAAATAAAATTACTGTCACCCAACTGCCCATAAAACTGCATTTAAAGGAAAAAAAACAAGATCTGCATAAGATGTTTGTTAAAACATTAATAGTTCAACTCACACTTTGTGACCCAATATCAGGTTGTAAAATGTATTAATACAAAATACCCAGTTATAATAACACTTAATGTTGTCAAGAACTTTTTATTAAACAGTTTCTGAAATCATAAATTCTTTGACTCATATCTTTGTGATCCATCATCAGGGTGTCCTGATGACACACCCTGATCATGGTGTGATCTTGATGTTTTCAAAAAAAATATAAAGAGGAAACTATTTCTCTCAGCAACTATGGACTACATAAGCTGTAAATCATAAAATTTGCATTGTCAAAAACAAGTACAACAAATAAATGAGAATTATGGATTACCCCACTGTAAATGAAGGTAGTTGCTGCAGCTGCTGTGGCAGTAACTATAAATTTCATCACATCTCCACCCATGTTGAACAAAGGGAAAGAAATCTAATTGCCTTTGCAAATTTTGAACATGTAATGACTTGTCTGCAAGTGCCAGATTCTCCTTAACAGACAATAGAGCACTTGTTCTTTAAGTGCAAGAGTTACTTGGATATTAAGAAACCAGGTTGCAAAAGAAGGTGTTTTAATAAGGTAGCTTTTAGCAAATGTGTAGGACTCTTCCAATTCCTTCAAGTTTTATCTTATGGGGCAAGCAAAGAATTTCTTCGCCATTATTATGCTTGTCTTTCTTGAAAGGTAAGGGTTGTCTCAAACTTCTGGGCTCCTCATGTTCTTCACTTAGCAATGAATTTATATTCTGTCAATTTCTTTTCTAATTTTGTAATTGTGTTTAAAACTCACTTTTCCAATCTACTGTAGGCTTTAACACAAACGTTTTTCTTTGGGTTTTGGGTCGTTGGAAATGGTTATCCCAATGGTTTCAATTCTTTTGATGTGCAGACCTCGGTTGTTTAAAAAGTAATGCTCTCAACCAAAAAAAATTTGTTAAAATAATATTGACGATGGACCAAAGTGTAGCCTTCAATATTAATTATTACCCTTTTAGAATTTTTGTTTTTCAAATTTTGTTTTAATAATTAATAAGAATAAATAACCTTTAAAAATACAAACTAATAAATAATTTTTTTCCAAGAATAACATTGATTTGAAAGAATGCAAATAAAAAAGGTATTGAAAATTGTTTTATATATGTAAATGCATACTTTGCACTTTTTTCATTTGTTTTGGACTCATTTTGATTAGGGTGTCTCTAACATAATGATTAGTGTACAATTGGGTGTTTTTGCACAAGAGTTAGCAAATACCTTAAACCTAACCTCATCCCATCTACACACATCCCCGAAGATTGGTCTTAATCTTCAATTTAACCATTCCTTTACTTGGGTCAAATCTGTGGGTGCAAAAACAAATGTGGTTCATTTCTATGGCACAGAAATGAGCCCAAAACTTTTCAATTCAAATTTAAATTTGGGCCCAATTTGACTCCTTCCTAATTAGCCATTATTTGCTAAATCAACTACAAAATGTGATAGTTTGTGTGCTAGAAGGTGTTGTATAAAAGGACAAAATGCTAATTCACTTTTGATCCATCCACAAGCTCTTATTCTAATTGCGCTATCACTTAAAGAGCATCAGAATGCATCCTTTTATCATCTACTAGCATCAATATTGCACTTAGTAACAAATCAGGAATCTCTTATGAGTGTTTGTTATATCTTATCCTTGCACCAAAATAGTTAAATCAAGTCCTAGGGATTTGACCAAAGGACAAGATCCTTGCTTAGAAAACTTTCAAGGGTGTCCATCAACACTTCTTATTTATAGATTTCGATCCAAGGAGGTAAGGTATATTGAAATGGTGAGCACAAAGATGAAATTGCATATCACACCATTATTGTAAATAGAATAATACAAAATAATATTGTATTGCTTTTGGGATACATTTTACATTGCTTTGCATTGGATTGTTATAGCCTTACATATTCCCGTGTCAAACCAACTAATCTACTTACGGGAATATAACTTCCCATAAAATTAACATTCTAACTATTGATTTATTTATTTAATATCTAAATTATATACTAATAAGATGTAATAATCCAACATTCCCCCCTTATTACATCAATCCGAACAAAGGGTGGAACACTGCAAGGACTGAACACAATAGCCCTTCTAGAAAATTTGATAGATTGATACTTACTTAATTATCCACCAATTCTCCTCGCTCACCCAAGAAACACGAAACTAAACTCGCCAGTGGATCTCCTTACTATCAAACTTGCAGAATACTTGTGAATTGAGACATGTTCAACTATTCACAAGCAAATCACCAACCGACTACAAATCGAGACTTACTCAACTATCCACAGTACAAACACCAACCTATTGTGAATTGAGACTAACTCAACTATCCACACTAACTCTCCTCCATTTGTGGACCGAGACTAACTCCAAAATCCAGAAATACAAACCTACAAACCTATGGATCAAGACACACTCAACTATCCATAGTCACCACTCACCAAGTTTGTGGTTCAAGACATACTCAACTATCCACAAACCAAGAAATCACTACCATGCCCCCTTGCTCCTGAAGGGACACAAACTAAAAATTGGTGCTTCTCATGTGATGTATCATCTCTGAGTGAGAAGCTAGATCGAGATGATGAAAAAGCATCTTGCCTCCGAAGCCTCCTGCCTCCAATTGAACATGTTTAATTCTTAGTAAATATACTCCTCATTGTCATTTTGAGGAGAGTCTTGATCATGGATTGAAAAATCACATCTTTCTTTCTCAGTTTTAGAAGCAGTCAAAGCATTATTTGTTTTTAAATTGCCACCAATAAGATCTCTGGCATGTTGGATGCAATTCAATAGAATGTGTCATCTTTGATTACAATAGTAGCATTTGAAAGTTTTATTCTTCTCGTTTGAATTTCTATACTTTTTTACAAATAAGGCAGTTTCTTCCGTAATTGAGTATTTTTAGTGGCTCTGTTCTCTTCATCAATCAAGGAAGAAATCACAATTTCTAAGCTTGGATTGATTTTATTCAACGTGAATACAATATTATCAAATCTTGGAGGCATACTACTTAATAAAATAGCTTTTCCATCATCATCAATTGTAGAATTTATTCCAACAAGTTGATTTAGAAGAGAATGAAATGTACTAATATGTTGAACAATACTTTCACCCTGTTTCATCTTTAGCCCAAAAAGCTTTTGTTTGAGTGTCATCTTGTCAATGCATATCTTAGTTGAGTATTCCCATCCTTTTGATGTTTGTTAATAGTTTTTCAAAGAATTTGTCCAATTATTATATTAGAAGCTTTTGTCTATCCATTTGATTGTGGATAATACTGCATAGAGAAGCGATGTTGAATATGATATTTTTCAAGAAATTTCTTCACAACTTTGTTCCAAATGATGCACCATTGTCAAAAACCAAAGTGGAAGGAATACCAAATCAAGAGATTATGTTATCTTGAATGAAATGATAGATTACTTCAGTAGTCATGGACCAAAGAAGAACCACTTCAACCCACTTCATAAAGTAATCGGTAGCTATGATTATGAAAGTGTGTCCTTGAGAAGGAGGAGAAATTTTTCCAATAAGATCTAAGCCCACACATAAAATGGCCAAGGTGAAACCTGAGCGCGAAGTTCCTGGGCAGGAGATTGAATGAGATTGTTATGTTGTTGACATTGGGGTCACTTTTTGACAAAATCAAAGGAATCTCATTCCATGTCTTGCCAATAGTAACCCATACGAATTAATTTTTGAACAAGAGATTTCCCACGTAAATGTCCACAGACACTTGAATGTGCCTCTTCTAGGGAAATTGGGATCTCAAAATTATTAAGGCAATGAAGGAGGAGACCTTCATAGCTTCGTCAATATAGAATATTTGATAAGATGATATAGCATGTCGTGAGTTTGTGTATGTGAATTCGAGCACTTTTGGCTTCTAGATTAGGAAATGTACCATCATGCAAATACTGAAGTATATGGGAGTACCATTCACCTGAATCTATATTATCACAAAAGGAAATTTCAGATATTTCAAATATTGAAGGTGATTTAAGATTATGGATGATAAATTGATAGTTCCACAAAGAATCATCAAGGGATATAAGGGAAGCGACGCTTGCCATTGCATCCGCATGTCGATTGTCTTTCCATGGAATTGTGTCAATTGTGAAAGATGAGAAATTCTTCAATAATAATAGAGCCAAGTCCCGATACTGAGATAAATTACCTTGCTTTGCTTGATAAGATCCAATGACTTGTCTTATGGTCAATTGAGAATTGCCAAATATAGAAATGTGTTTAATATTAAGAGACAAAGTGGCACACAAGCTAGCAATAAGGGCTTCGTACTCTGCAATGTTGTCAGTACATAGAAAATTGAGACAGTAAGATAGAGGAATCGGCTTACCTGAAGGAGTAACACCAGCATTGGAGCCAGTTCAACATATAGAACCATCAAAGAATAGATTCCACCTATCATCGACATCCAGGGAAAGGATTTGATCATCAGGGAAAGATTCTTGATTCATAATAGAAAATGGTGAAGGAGATTCCGCTAAGTGGTCAGTCACACTTGTCCCTTAATTGCCTTTTGAGAGACAAACTTAAGGTCAAATTTTGTTAACAACGTAACCCACTTTGCTAAGCATCCTGAAAGATTTGTTTTAGCACACAAATGCTTTAAAGGATCAAATTTTACAATTACATTAATTTCAGCATTTAAAAGATAATGTCTCAATTTTTGTGTTGCAAAAATAAGAGCTAGGCACTGCTTTTCTATCGCAGAATATCACACTTCATAATCAACCAAAGTTTGGTTGATATAATATACGGCACATTCTTTGCCATCGTTGTCATGTTGTGCTAACAAAGATGCGAGAGCATTAGGAGATGCCAATGTGTAGAGAATAAATGGTCATCCAGAGATAGAAGGTCGTAATATAGTTTTATTAGCTAGATAACTTTTGAGATCATCAAAAGATTTCTAACAATCGCTATCCCATTTAAAGTTAGATTCTTTCTTGAGTAGTTGTGTGAAAGGGTGAGTCCAATCCTTGAGTTGTGAAACAAAACAACGAATGACATGTATCTTCCCTTGTAAACTATGAAGTTGCGAAACATTTTTAGGAGGTGGCATGTTGACAATGGTGTCAATCTTTTTTGTATCCACCTCAATACCATGATGTGAAACAATGAATCCCAATAGCTTACCACTATCAACGTCAAAGACACATTTACGAGGATTCAAGTGCATGTTGTATTTACGTATACGTTCAAAGATTTGATGAACATTTTTGAAGTGATCCTGACACAAAACAGATTTGTCCATAATATCATCGACATAATCCTCTAAGATGTTATGCATGAAATCATGAAAGATAAGTGTCATAACATGTTGATAAGTCACACCAGCATTCTTTAATCCAAATAGCATGACAACCCAACAAAATGTTCTCCGAGGAGTTCTAAAGTTGTTTTTCAATGATCTTGAGCATTGATGAATATTTGATTATAACCAGAGAAACCATCCATAAAGAAGAGTAATACATGGCCAGTAGTAGAATCAAAAATCATATCAATATTAGGAAGAGGAAATTCATCTTTCAAAGATGCTTTATTCAAATCTCAAAAATCATTGTAAATTTGAATAAGGTTGCCAATTTTAGTGATAGCCACAATATTCAAGATCCAAGGTGAGTAGTCAATAGGGAAGATAAAGTCTACTTGTAGAAGCTTCTCTATCCCAGCTTTGACCAACAATGCAACCTTAGGATTCATCTTGCATATCTTCTATTTTACCAGTTTAGCATCAAGATGAATGATAATATTATGTGTTACCACCTTAGGCTCAATGCCGGCATATCAAAGTATGTCCAAGCAAAGAGATCAGGATATTCATGTAAGAGATGTAATTTATTGTTTTTCTTTAGTATTTAGACAATTTCTAATAGGGATGACTTTTTCAAGGTTATCTTTATCCATCAAAACATTGACAATTTTCCCATTAAGGAGAGTATTACAGTCTTGAACATCAAGAGGATGAAGGGATTCCATAGGTGACTAGTGAGATTCCAATGTACAATTAGATAAACAAGCGTTTATCCCAAAGTATGATTCCGCATTTAAAAAATAAGGAAAGCCATGATCATGATGGTAACGAGGCAAGTGATCATAAGCTCCTAAGAATTCAACCAAAGCTTCATCCATTGAAAAACTATCCAAAGGAAAAATTTTAAAATCACAATTTTTTTAATCAATTCCGAATATACCCAATTAAGTGTAGATGAATAGATTATGTTTACATTTAGATTAGGATGATGAACATCTTTAGTAGGCTATAAAGGATGATATCCAAGTCCGAATGATGAGTAATGCAAATTAGCCTCCAAAGGGACTTTAATACCTTGCTCCTTTATACCACAACCATAGTCGTTGTATCGACAAAAAGAGAGGATTTGAAAACCTCGACCACAAATAGATGTCATTTCCGAAGAGGAATGAGGCACCCCATAGGTATTATATTCAGTGGTATAAGAATAAGTATTAAAATCATTACTTTTCAAACAAATTTTAGGTGTCGTAGGAGTAGAAATTGAAGTAACCTTATAACTTTCTGGCTTTGATAGCAAGACTTTATACTCCCCTACAAAGGTAGTTGTAAATTCTAATGAACCCCAATCATCACCAAAGACTGTATTCAAAGGTGAATCAGATTCTTCTATAATAACCTCTGTTGGTGGTTTTTTAAATACCAAGCTGATCTCACTAATTACCTATGGACCTGCCATAATCCAATGGTCAATAATCAGGAGGGATTGGCCAATGAATAGGTGAAAGCTTGCTAAACTTTCCCTCTACACTTTGGGCTCTGCAAGACCCGAGAGGGTGGTCCCTACAATGTACTTTTAGATACTCTTGTGTCAATTATCACATACATTGCACTTCAACAAATATATATTCTCTTGGAAAAGTTGCTTAACAGATGAAAGACCTTAAAGATCTAGCAAATCTTAAAGCATTTATCAAGTTAAAGCATGAGAATATGATAGAACATCATTCAGATATACATTCTAATGAAAGTAAAGACTAGTTTTGATTTTGAATGTAGATGTTGTGTAAAATTGGGAGAATTGATGAATAGACACAGTTTCCAATGACCAGTGCCTTATCCTAGAGCATGGAGTCTTAAATCATACTATTGAATACCTATAACAACATTTGACCTATCACAGCAGAGCTAATAAATGATGCATTACACCACTCAATCTCATAGAACCTAAAACCAGCAATGCTTAATAATCCTTGCACATTTTTACATGAATCTGTGTTCCTGTTAAAGCAATTTTAACTCACTCTTTGACTAAGTGTATTAACAATGAACAAACATGCAAAGGAAAAACAATGAAGATGAATTAAATGATCTTTGATTCATTTCATTCATAATTCAAATGAAACATACAATGGAGACCGTTGGCTTTGGGAACATGCCATTTGTATCTCAGAAATGATAGAACTGTTATATTATAATAGTAATCAAGAGACTCACAAAAGAATCCAAAACCTAGGAAAGAACCTCAGTAGATAAGTATCTACATTCTATATTGCAATAGTTCTTACCAAGTAAAACCACAACCATCATCGTGCCATTAGCCCTGGATTCCCTTTTATAGAAACAAGGGAGTAAAACAAGCTTCAAGCTAATTGACACATGTCATATTTTTATTTGACAAATAATCACATTTCAAAATAACAAGGGTAACCGTGAGATCATGGAGGGAATATTTGGAGCACAATATAGTTACAAAGTTGTTATACCCACTATGCTTTCCCAAAATATTTGAAATGGTTACTTGATGCCATTTGCCACCTCAATTCATTATAATCCTTGTCATGGGCCTGCGAAAGCTGAGCTGACGGTCAGGTACAAGCCAGATGTACAACATCACAAAATTTCCCTTTGTTGATGCATCAAATTATCCAAAGACCACCAAATGTACCCAAAAGTACCAAAAATGATGCCACTTTAGCACTGGAGGAGATCACAAATAAGGAATTTTATTATATATGTTATCCCAAGAAGCATACTCCTCTTTAGTAGGCCAATCGAAAGCCATAAATTTATCTATTTTTGTCATGTAGAGGCCATACTTGGTTATCACCTGATTTGCATTCTTGCAAATTCTTCAAGGAATGTGCTAGTAACAGATAATTTATTCATACTGTCCTTCAACATTGAGATCTCCACATCTCCTCTTTCACAAATTAAGGTGGCCAGCCTCAATTACAACAACAGCATCCATATGAGCTCTCCATTGCTCATAGGTCTTGACAGATCCCTCATTGTCGATGCCTAGCAAAAGGCCAAGATCACTCTCATCAAATTCCTTGAGCAACCCCCTCATATTCTTCTCTGGTGATTCCACTAGTCCTTGACAATCAATCATCTCCTTTACCATTTTGTAGGTGGGAATTGTTAAAGTTGGTAAACCAACCTCACAGATCCCAATGAACACCTGCAAGCAAATAACCTGTCACATAAAGGAGATCAAGAGGCACAAAAATGGTGCTCTACAACCTTGAAGCAAAATATGCATTAACCAGAATGAATAATTACAAAGAGATCAATCCTTAAGAAAGGAGATCAAAACCCTAAAAGTGAAAACCCTAGGATGAAGAATTAATAATTAATTATTAATGGGCCTAAGTTTAGCTTAAGTGAAAAATAAAGTAAAGGTGACTTAATTAATTAATCAATATGATTAAATTAATTAAGTAATTAACCTATTACTTTAACACCCCCCCTTAAGATGAACTTAGGGAGAAGCTAAAAACTAAGGACAAAAGCATGAAAGCAAAGATGGGTCCCGGCAAATAGCCCTGATGAGGTACCCAAGTACAATGAAATCTCTGTAAAGTGGAGAAAAGGAGAAAACCCAATGGGAAAAAACTCCTCTCCTAAAAGAGATGCTAAAAGAAAGTACAAATGAAATGTCTCAAGAGACTCTCTCAAGAACATATGCAGATATACAATCAAATACCCCCCATGAGAGAGAGTGGAGACTCCAAAGCCCCCCCAGAATGAGAGAACCCCTGTGCCAATGATCAAACCAATGTGACTCCCCTGAGGAAGAAACCAATCCAACGGTCGATGATGAGGAAAGCCCTGGATGTGAGGTGAAAATAGAAGTCCTAGATGATGTTCATTGGAGAACAGAAGTGAAGCATAAGTATCTAAATGACAGGATGTTGAATCAAATGTAGCAACATTATCTGAATGACATGATGTTGAATCAAATGTATCAACATCAAACAACTCAAGATGATCATGAAATGGAATCTCCAATGAAGATGGGATAACAGATGTGATGAATCTGTCATCTGTGAGGAAATGAATATCCTCTGATATGGCCTCAACAACTGCACAAGATGGCCCGATGAGTGGAGCTCCAATGTCAGTCAAACCTGAAGAGGGATCCTGTTGAACAAATGTGGTCTCAACAAGAGGTGGAGGTGTAGAAGTCTCAACACTGGTCTCATGAACAGATGGAAGAACACATAAGTTCAAGTGACCAAACTTCACCTCAAATACAACATGCTCTCTTGGAGAAAGAGAGTGATACCCAGACAGTGGAGATGGTGGACCAAAGTGTGTGAATGCATACAATCAGGAAGAATGATCAACTGTCCCTGTTGCAACAATGTTGCCAATCTGAATGTCTCTGATGTGCACTGAATCCGGTGTGAACTCAACTGTCTTCCCTATCCCACTGTGAGCAATCTGATAAATGGAGAGAAGGTTGGTGGACAAAGATGGTACACATAGTACATCATTGAATGTACCGTCATCAATGTCGATAGAACCTTTCCCACATACACTCATATAAGTGTTATTACCCATCAATATGTGTGGTGAGGATGCAGCCTCAAAAGATGAGAACATGTCCTGAGAAGATGCCATATGGTGTGAAGCACATGAATCCAATAGTCATCTAGATGAATGTGAACTGGTGGTTGCATATAATGCATGACCCTTGTGTGGAGTTTGTCCATCTATTTGGAATGATGGTGAAGAAGAAGACCCACCTGATGTAGATGAAGAAGAGGGATGAATATTGTTCTTCATAAGAAGAGCTGTCAAATCTGAAACCTATTGTGCATATCCATCTATCTTCTTCTCATAGCATTTAGACTCATCATGTCCTGACTTATTACAATAAGTACACTTAGGTCTTTCTTTCTTCGATGATTCCCCCTTAGGAGAATGAGAATCAGAAGTGTTCTGTGAACTGAAATCCGTCCCATGCTCTGTGGTCTTTGGTTTCTATTTTTGCTTTTGCTTTTGCTTCCCCTGAGATGACTGAGCTACCAAGGCATGGTTATGTAATCCTGGAAGAGCATCCAACTGTGATAACTTGTTCTGCTCACAGGACAATCGATCACAAAATACCTCAAATGTAGGCATGGTAAATCGTGGACCCAAAGCATCCATGGTGGAGTAGAATGTAGAAGAGAATATCTGAAATGAACCTCAGAGCTTAGATAGAATCAGGTAAATACTCTCGGTGTCAGTTTTGGTCTTGCCACAACCCTGTAACAAAGATCTAAGTGATTTGAATTTCATCAAGAAATCCTTAATAGATGGAAAAGATCAGGTACCAAGGAAGTCAATTCTGCCTCAATCTGAAGTGCTCTAAACTCATTGATGGTGCCAAATAGATCATTAAACTTTGTCCACATTGCCCAAGGAGTTGTGCAACTCTCAAGGTGAAATAAAAGACTGTCTGAAACATGCAATGATATCAAACCCATGGCCTCATCCATTTTGTTTCTATGCTGCAGAATCTCAAAATGACATTGCAACTGAGGCTGAATCTCATCCAAAGAGGACCATAACCACTTTGACATGAGAAGTCAGGTCATATGTGCCTTCCAGGTGTGGTAATTATGTGGGGAAAGATGGTCAACTGATGAGGTGTCTACCATGATGTTTGAGTTTTTGAAATGTGTTTTAATGATAGAGGTTTCTGATTTCTGATGTGTATATACAGAAAGCAAGAAAAGAACACCCCCCACGACACAAAAAACCAAACCCCAGTACAATTTTGAAAGCTGGAAAGCTTGAAAAAGCAAAAATCACTTCAGACTATTCTTTGTGTACCTGGTGAATTTCTGATGAAATAACCTACAGATCTGGAAAGAGCACTGTAATACCTTTCCAATGCCTATTCGTTTGCAAAAAATGGAGTCCGTATGTAAGAGTTATGCCCCCGGAAGCGCGAAAACAAGGTTTGACTTTGACTGGAAATAAATGCAGAAAAACTGAAAAACCAGGAGAAAAGATCTATACCACTGAATCGGGCTCGGAACCGGCTTTCTGACAATATTTTGTTTTCAAAAATCTGAGTTCGTATGCAAAAGTTATGGCCAAAATACCAAAACTGCTCCAAAAGGGCTTTGGGGGAAGCCTAGCAGTTAGCTAGCCACTAGCATTAACCGCTAGAGGTTAACCACTAGCGGTTAACTGACTGTAGCGCCTGTGCATACTCTATTTTTTTAATTTTTTTCTTGGATTTCGTGCCGTACCAGGTCGTACGACCCAGAAATGAAAAAAATTACCTCCAGGAGTCACTGTGTCGGATTTTGATGATTTGACAGTCAATTTTGGGGTTTTTGGATGCTCTAAACACGATGGTAAGGTCTGTTTGGGCTGAAAATGCTCCAAAATTGCAGGTACCCTTTGGATCTGGAAACCCTCTCAAACTTCAAACCTTCATAGATCGGGCACCGTATAACCAAAATTGACAAAACAAAGGTCAATCTTTACTATTTCAAACCTTCTAGACGTAATGGTGAGGTCCAAATTGACTCAAGATGCACTGAAATGTCACTTTAAGGCAAGATCCCTCAAAAAATGAACAGGAAGCTGCAAATCTAGAGCTCTAATACCATGTTAAAGTTGGTAAACCAACCTCACAGATCCCTATGAACACCTGCAAGCAAATAACCTGTCACATAAAGGAGATCAAGAGGCACAAAAATGGTGCTCTACAACCTTGAAGCAAAATATGCATTAACCAGAATGAATAATTACAAAGAGATCAATCCTTAAGAAAGGAGATCAAAACCCTAAAAGTGAAAACCCTAGGATGAAGAATTAATAATTAATTATTAATGGGCCTAAGTTTAGCTTAAGTGAAAAATAAAGTAAAGGTGACTTAATTAATTAATCAATATGATTAAATTAATTAAGTAATTAACCTATTACTCTAACAGGAATAATTTGCACTAGTTTATTTTGGTCATGGGTTGATCCAATAACCATATTCTAAAAAACACTCAACCTAGGGACCCAAGCATGCATTAATGGAAGAGAAACCTCCCTATCCCTATCAAACATGTTTACTGACTAGAACATCAACAAATAAATATTAGAGTGAGCACTTCTTACTCTTATTATTGCCTTTGATAAACAAATGCCTAAAACATTGGTAACAATGAAAATGGTGTTAGAAGTACAAATCAAATAATTTTGCATATACCTCCATTTGTCTAATCAATTCTTCCTTACTTCTCCTTTTGAAGGAGGTGTTGTTGAAGTCCCCAGTCTCAGATAGGCAGTTGGTATGTTATGAGGGTCATAGACTATCATCTCCATACAAGTCGGACAGGGAGAGTGGGCAAGAGGTGGTGTCGATTGTACTGGAACAATAGGTGGAGAAGGTGGGACATTATCCTGCACTTGTGGCACTGACTGTCTTGACACTAGTGACGGTCTGGACTGCAATGATTGCAATTTCTCCTTTAGCAATGCATTTTCTAATTGTATCTCTGCAATCTTCTGCTCAGCTTTATTGTAGACTACCACCAAGTCATTATATTCTTTATTTTTAGCTTCAAATTTCTCTTGCAAGGACTCAAAAGTAGCCCTGGTGAATTGGGCTACGTTTGCTGCCTCCACAGATGAAGTGTCAGATATTCTCTTAATGATTAGACCACCCTTTAAGTCTACAGATGGCTCTACAACTTCAAGTTTATTAGTATTCGGGGCCAGTGCCCAAATGGCAAGTGTGTCCCATTGTGAACTGATAGCTGACCCCTACAAAGAAACTGTGGCCTCTTCCTTAGTGGCAAAGACCATAGTATTATGCCTTCTTAATGTGTCAAACATTATTGTTGAGGCCAAATCCCACTCTGATAGTAACAACACTTTGCTTTTCCTTACTAATTCCCTACCCTTAGCTGGCGTTATATCCTTATATTTATTCTTCATTTCAACAAGAACTTTTGATTCAATGGCTTGTCTTAGGAGCTCCAGGTTTTGAATCATCATTATCTTCACAGTTTCATCATACTCCTTCCTTGCCATCCAAACAAACTCATGAAATGCCTTGGTTTTAACAAAAGCATCATCATCCATAAATTATTTACATACCTATTCCCTGACATCATGAGCATAATTGGTTCTAGTAAGGTCATCCTTACCCAACCTGAGCCTTTGAACAGGAAAATTTACTTCCCTCGGGGGTGAAGGCATGCCCTGCATCATCTCATCCTCAGTCACAATAATCTCCTCATCTAAACCAGGAGAGTAATCAACAAGTATAATTGATTAAGGACCCTTTGTTGTATCAACTTTCCTTCTCTTGGGTGCATGCTCCCTTGGGGGTGAATCTAGCTCAATAATCTCTAGAGAAACTAACCTTAGGGGTGAAAGTGGTGGCAGTTATGATGCAGGAGAAGACGATCTTGACCCCTTTGATCGAGTAGGGGTAGAAATTGTTTGTTCCTTCCTTACCATGCTCTTCCTCCTTGAAAATATATACTGCTTTGCAGGTGGTTGATATGTTGATATTTCCTCAAGCATGGAGGCACTGCCCTTGTCTTGTTCCTCAACCATAGGTACTTTCTTTTATTTTGTACCTCCCTTTTCTCTTTAAGACACCCCACCACTTTGTCAAACTTTTGGAGTATTGTTTCCACTCTCAAAATAACATCATGAATATCCCCAAAGGTCCTTTTGAAGTTAGGATCCCTATCCTTCTTTGCATTCTCCAATTGGATGAAGGAATTCCACTTTTCTTTTCTCTCCTCTTTTGCTTGGAAGTCAAAAATATTCCTAACAATATCTTCAGGATAATAGAAATTATACCAAATCTTTCCTCCCTTTACCATATCCTTCAGAGCTACCATAAAACCCTTTGGGTCATGGTCTCTTTCTCTACAGCATTTCATTTTAAGAGGCATGAGTTTTAAAACAATTCTCTTCCACCCATCTTTGATCATAATGAAGTATGAGAAAATAGTGTAGGAAGGAAAAAGAGTTCCTTTCTTCATCTGATCCAAGTGTGCATCTTCAAGATTTCCTAACTGCCACATAACCTCAAGAAAACCAATCCTCATTGGCACATCCCTTGGGAGCACATGAGGCGTAACACTTGTGTCATATATTCGAAAAATAGTACAATCAATGTATGGGATTATATCTCCCCAGTTGTGATTAATGCCTAACTCTGGATTCCTCTCATTTGACCTTATGAAATCATGCAGTTCTATTGGAATCCTTGGTGGATTTACCACCAAGTAACCTTTCAACCTAGAAAGAAATATATTGGTGAAATCGACAAAGCTAGAGCCCTACTCATGCATATCTAGCAAGTGGGTCCATGCCTAGACAGGGAGATCCTCAACCTTCTCCCTCATATGCAGTGTCATATCTTGCCCAAAATATTCAACTCCTTTGTACAAGAACATGTTGATCAGCAATGAGTGCCACCAAAACTTGACACCAGTCTCACCTGCCTTGAGAGTAGTCAACCCATTGTGAATCTTATCTGTCAAATAAGTAGCAAAATCATATAGCCTATTAACCATTACATGTTGAATATTTGCTTCCATGTACATAAAGGCCATTGGCATAACTTTGGAAGGATCAAACCCCGAGATCTGGCATAGAGCATAAAAGGTCCTCTGAAAGTAAAACTCAAATTTGTCAACTGGGAAGGGCTCTTTGTCAGATGAGTTTAATTGAATCATGCTTCTTCCCTTCCCTCTTGCCATGGGGTTGGTTAAGAGTGTGGCCCTAAAAGTTGCTTTTACATTTTCATACTCTGCCTTTAACACTTTCAATTCAATAGGTTCCTTGGTTGTAGAATTCAACTTGAAGACCTCAACAAACCCAACCTGGGAAAGATCAACCATCTTCCTACCTAAGTGTGTTCTAACAACCCAAACATTAGGGTCATAGTTATCTGCTATGGTCTTCAGGAGGTCGATGTTGAGGTAAACATTTGGAACAACCAACTTTCCCAAATCTAATCTCCATGAATTGCTAATTGGGGCCCCAACATTCCTCTTTCCATACAAATAAAGGAAAAGAGTCCACCCTGTGACTGACAATGAGGCATCCTTGATGGCATGTTGTCTATCAACAATGTCATCCTCTAATCGAGGACCTTGGAACATAGTTTGACCTAAACATTTATCATTTGTGAAATTGGGTAATTGGTCAAGTAAATCTTGGAATAGGGGTTGCTTTCTGGAATTAGAGATAGAAGTCTAAGTCTTTGGGTGTGCCATTTCAATAAAAGGGGGTTTGAACATAGCTTCACAGATGCTACTAGAGCTCAACATAGACACAGGAAAGTAAGACGAATGTAGAACAATTGAAGAGCAACAAACAAGTGTCAAACCTTACAAGAGTTCCTAGCACAGTTTTACATCCCAAAACTGACAAATGCAAGCAAATTCATCAGAAATTAGCACAGCAAGGGGATAATGTGACTTACAGGTGTTTAAATCATTTGGGATGCCAAGAATTTGAAAAACACAGCAACAGATCTCTAGATGCCCTAAAATATTTTGTGAATCATGAAATGCATTCAATTAGGCTTTATGGTAGGAAAAATCCCATAATTCAGCATGATAACATCACGTCTGCCATTAATGTTTGCTTGCGCAAACCAAAACCATCACCAACAGTACCATTATCAAATTTTAATTGTAGTTGTTGATCTAATAGTGAGTTGAATCTCGGATGGCCCATATGAAAACATGTGGCAGTCACTCATTGTCTTGCAAGGTACTGATAGCTGGAAACTCACCACCCACGGGCTAGCGGGGAACAACTGAGATTCGATCCTTGAAAATGATTTAGACCCTCTGATTATGGGTCGTACCATGAATGTCACCCAAAAACTACTAAAGCTTACGCACAGAAACACCACACGATGCATGCCCGCCATCCCGCATGATTGTTTTGTTGAATATTTTAGTCCCACGAGCCGGCGGGCAACCAACAGGAACCGAGCAGTGGGGGCCATGTTGCACCAACTTCGAATAATTAGCACATGTTTTAATTCATGACTTGAAAAGGGGCCTCCTAGGTATTTTAGGAAAAACATTTTGACCCTGCCTAAAGTATACATAGAATATTATGACCTTTTGTGTACTTATACTTAGGATATGGGCGAAAATAAAAAGCACATGCGATCAAATGCCTAGGTTAGGAAGAAGAGGCCAACATACTACAATGCCAAAGGACTTAAATTGCAACTTAAGTGACTAGAAAAGTGAAAGATGTGTCAATGACAAATTAAAAGAAAGGCTAGGATATATGCATGAATAGGGTTTTTTAAATGTTTAATCCTTATGAGTGAACCCTAGTAGGTGAAAAATAAAACCCTAACCCTTAAGGGACCAAACGACAATCAAATTCTTGAAATGCACCATAGAACCACTAAAATTTTTCAAAGTACCACCAGTGGCTCTAGTTGGGGACATCTATTTGGCATGAACAGAGCGAGACCCTAGAGAATCTCTTGGAAGAGCAGACCACACAAAATGCAGACAAAACCTGAAAAAACCAGAGGACCACCCGGACGAGGCAGGAAAAAACCAAACGAGACTAGAACAGACCAAACCTATTTACAAACCTATACATAAAAATACAGCATACATGGAAAGGGCATACCTCAGGCAAAGTATGGTTTTAAGAATTGTCCATGTACTGGCAATTCAAAAAGCTCACCGGCCAAATTTTGCTGGTAATAAGAGTCTTCCCCATGAGTGTTGCTAATCAAATATGGTCCCAGCCAGATAGCATCAAATTTACCATGTTCTTTTTCTCTTGGGTTCTTCCATTCCACATCAGTACCATATCACCAACCTCAAATTTTATAGGAGAAGACTTCTTGTCATACAAGATTTTCACTTGTAGCTGCATCTTCATATTCTTTTTTTGTGCTACTCTCCTTGTGTCATCAAGTCCCAATAGAGTATTAATCCTTACTTGCATTTCATCTGGGATATCATCCTCGTATTCTTGTATGAATTTGTACATCTGTAGCATGTTGTTAGTAGGCATCCTAGCCTCAAGGCTATAAACTAACTCAAATGGTGATAGCCCTATTGCCTTTTTTACAATCACTATATCAATTCGCAGAGCCTGCTTTAACTTGGAATCCCAAGCCCTTTTGTTCTTATCTATCAATCTCTTGATAATCTTGATGAGACTCTTGTTGCTGGACTCAACTTGTCCATTTCTCTGAGGATGATAGGGTGATGAGTATGAGATATAAATCCCATAATTGTTGCAAAAATCAACAAATTCCTCTAACTAGAAACACATGGCATTATCAGTTACAATTTTCTTCGGCACACCAAACTTGGTTAGAATATTATTTATCAAAAAATAAGTAACTACCCTACTAGTGGCCTTCTTTGTATGAATGGCCTCTATCCACTTGGTAAAGTAATCAGTGGCAACTAGTATCCATGAATGCCCTCCATTTGACTTCTCTGCAATTTCACCAATGAAGTCAATTCCCCATTGTTGAAATGGTATATGCACTGAAATTGGCCTAAGAGGTAAATTTTTAGAAAATTTTAATTTATTGGCAAACCTTTGGCATGCATCACATGCCCTCACCATTTTTTGTACATCATTGAAGAGTGTTGGCCACCAGAACCTAGATCTTAGAACCTTGTGAGTTGTAGTTTTTTCCATGTAATGACCCCCACACACACCATTACGCATGTCATATAAAAGTTCTTGGGCTTGTTTTTCATCCACACACTTAAGCAGTACCCCATTCATACTTCTCCACCATAGTTCATCTTCAATGATCACGTACTTGATGGCTTGAAGCTTAAGTGTCCTCTTTTCATTATCTGTCATCCCTTCAAGGAATGACAAATTTTGCAAATAGTGTACAATATTCCTATACCACCCCACAGTCTGCATATCACAAATAGGAGACATATCAGCATATTCAATATCGTTTATCTGATTGGCCTCTAAGTTTGACTCAGTCATCAATTTTACCAATCCTTGTCCTCTTACAAGCTTTATAATTTCAACATCAATAGTGAATTCTTGGATCCTATTTATCCATATGCACTTTCTACCAGTGACCTCCTGCTGAGTAAAAGTGTCCTTAACAGCAGCTAAAGGTACATATGCAACAATAGTTGCACTAACTAAATATCGCCTAAAATTCTTCACTGCCTTCACTAGGGCATATGCTTGCTTCTTAGTCATGTCATATTTTAATTCTACAGCTTGTAATGACTTACTAAAGAAGGCAATTGGCTGCTCATATCCCTTGTTATTCTTCTATAACAACACTGCTGCAATAGTATGAAAGGAAGCAAAAGAAAACAGTTGAAAAGGCTTAGAGAAATTAGGAAACTTTAAGACTGGTGCCTCCTGATAGCCCTTTGTATGCCTAAAAAGGATTTAGACGGCTCTTCATTCCATGCTATCTTCTCATCCTTCTTCAACATTTTTGAGATGGGTCAAGTGATCTCAGCAAAATTTATCACAAATCTCCTCAGGAAGTTTACTTGACTGAAGAAGGATTGTACGCCTTTTACACTTTTGGGCTAAGGAATCCTGTCAATCACAGCCACTCTCTTGATCAATCCTTATTCCTTCTTTGGACATGATATTCCCTAGTAGTTTTCCCTTAGTGACTCCAAAGGCACACTTTTTAGGATTCATGGATATCCCATATTCCAAATCTCTGATGAAAATCTTCTCCAAATGCATGCAATGGTCTTCCTCCTTCTTGGAGAATGCAGTGAGATCATCTTGATAGACCACCATAATGATATTGATTAAGTCAGAGAAAGCCACATCCATGGCTCTATGAAATGTAGTACTGGCATTTGTTAATTTAAAAGGCATCCTGACATACACATACATGCCCCAAGGAGTTGTAAATGTAGTGATGTACTGCTCTGACTCTTTCACTTTTACCTAGTTATAACCTGAGAAACCATCCATCATAGATAGTAGTTCAGAGCATGTCACCTTCTGCAGCATAGCTTCCATGTTAGGTAGAGGATAGTTGTCTTTCAATGATGGCATGTTTAAATTTTTTAAGTCTACACATAGCCTGATGTCCCCATTCTTTTTCCTCACTGGCACAAGGTTAGACACCCATATTGAGTGTCTAATAGGCTTAATAATTCCCCCATCTCTAAGATTCATCAGCTCCTCTTGCATTTTAGGTGCCAATGTAGGGTTGATAGGCCTTTGCTTCTGTCGAAAGGGCTTTGCATCTGGTTTGAGAGGTATCTCATGTTGAAACAGATCCTCTCTATATGCCTTCATATCATCATAAGACCAAGCAAACACATTTCTATATTTCCTCAACAAAGTAATCAACATTACTCTGATACGAGGCTTCATTCTTTTCCCTATATATACCTTCTTTGGAGCTTTCTCAATTCCCAGATTTATTTCTTCAAGGTCATCTAGATGTGAGGAATTATGCTTGACAATACTCTTATCAGGGCCATCAAAGACCCTTTCCAAAGCAACAAGTCCTTTGGGAATTTTGTTGGTCTTAAGTTGGATTCCCTCACTTCCAAATATCATTTCTTTTTCATCTTTTTCTTCCACAAATGCTCCAAAGTCTATCTCTTGGATCTCATATTGATCAACACATTGCAAGGACTTCAATATGTCATTATCATCATTAAATACCTGCCAGTTCTGAATATTATCAAGGACAGAAGGCCTTGTTTGCGCCTCAACCTTAGAGACTCTAGCAAAGGTCACATCATTAGGCCTTAATGCTATATTTGCCAACAAATTTGCCATGGCATTTCTACTTCTTTCTATCCAATCAATATTGAAAGCATCAAACATTTCTATTAAATCCCAAACAACATTTATGTATTGTTTCAACCTTTTATTTTTTGAAGAAAACCTTGACTTGGCTTGGGATATAACTAATTTAGAATCACCAATGACCTTTAGTTTCTTCATTCCATGCTTCTTAGCCAATATTAATCCTAGTAGTAAAGCCTCATATTCTGCTACATTATTTGTACATGCAAATAACAAGGAGAATGAAAACTTGAAAGTCTTACCACTTGGGGAAATAAGGAGCACTCCTGCAGCCGATCCTTCCTTAGAAAAACCACCATCAAAATACATAGCCCATATCCCATCTCTAGTGGATTGTTCTTTTACTTCCTTCTCCAAGGGTACAGGCTTCCCAACTTCCCTTTCCTATGAAAGTTCCTCAACTCTGAAATTACCAATGTTTGTATCAACAAAATGGATGTGCTCTTCAAGCTCATCCTCAACCAATATGTATGAGGCGAGAGGCTCCCTATAAAGCTTAACATTCTTGCCACTAATGAGAATAGTGGCAAAGGACATATCATATTGCATACTTTCACCAATAGTAGCAAACTATTTTCTAGATAAAAGTATCCCATAAGTGGGTGAGAGGAACCTCCTGCAACAATATAATGAAAAATGCATGAAATAATAGAAATAGCAGAACATAGAAGGAATTTATTGATCGCAGGCCACTTCAAGGGGGCAACCTCCTTTGAGCAAGCTCAATACAATAAACTTGTGGATGCCTTCATTGGCTTCAACACGTACTTATATACTAAGTCTAATCTAAACAACTATTACTTCCCATGAATGTAGGATAGTACAATATACTCACAGGACAACTTACAAAGCATATGCTTCCAAATGTAATATACTAACAAAGTAAAGAGAAGGGTTAAACACGGGTTCCTAACATCCCCTCCCTCTTAGAAAAGCTTTGTCCTCAAAGTGTAAGATGTGGAAATTGTTGTTGAATCTGAAGGAGTGGTTCCCCTATAGCAATCTCTGGGTGCATTCCATGCCACTAAATTAATACCTCTGTGATGGAGCGGGAGAGAAGAGGACGAGTGCCCCTATTGAAGATTACCTCTAGCACCAAAAGGATGGATCCTCCATTATCCAGTTGTGGTAAAACAATTTGTACTCTAACGTTGGTGCCAAGAAATTTCTTTAGACAAGAGACATGAAATATTGGATGAATGCAGGAAGAAGGAGCCAGCTTATGATCCCCAATCTGATCCTAGGTGTGGAGGACCGTGTCGACAACCTGAACTCGTGAACTGTCAGGGGAGTATGGAAGGAGCGCTGGCAGTGCCTGACCATAGACAACTTCATATGGATTCATATTAGATGCAATGTGGTCGGAGGTATTGTACCACCATTCAGTGAGAGGGAGCCACTTTGCCCACTGATGTTGTTATTTTGAGGTATCACATGCAGCCACAATCTGTTGAATTGCCCTGTTCATTCCCTTCTAAAAGAAGTGACGCCATGCCCGCTCATAAGTTTTGAAGAACCCAGAGTGCCCTACCGATGGAGAAACATAGAGTTCATAGAAGATAGCCTATGGGATAGATTCCAACCAATTTGGAACAAACATAGAAATAGCTGAAAGAGAAGCTTGGTCATCACATGTGCGAGAAAGAGAATCCACCACAATATTGTTCTTACCCTTCTTGTAAGTGATCTCATAGTCATAACCCATGAGTTTGTTGATCCATTTTTGTTGTGCTGGGGAGGAGACCCATTGTTCCAGGAAATATTTTAGGCTCTGGTGAGCTGCCCTGATGCAAAAATGATTCCCTAATAGGTATGGCTACCACTTCTATACTGCATGAAAAATAGCCATCATTCATTGTAGAGACGAAGGAGTAGTGGAGACCACGGATGGTTGCATCTGAATGGAGTGAAGTTGAGTGATGAAACCATGTGAATTTTTCTTAAGAAGCTTTTCCAGGCAATGTGAACTTATGATGTTGAGAGACCCCGGTTGTAAGCCCTTCAATGTGTGTTTGTGCCCATTGTCTGAAAACTACATCCAAAGTTCAGCAAAATCCTATAAGATGGGTCCAAGTGTGCGTAACCATTGGGCACCCAAAACCACATCACATCCACCTAAGGGAAAGGCAAACATGTCAGAGTGTAGGTTATAATCTCCAATAGAGATACGCACATTGTGACACTTCCCTTTGCAAGGTAATGTGCCCCCATTGGCAATCATGACTTCAAAGTTCGAGCAAGGATGAACAAAACAATCAGCCTGTTTAGCTATGCGAGGGTCAATGAAGTTATGAGTACTACCAGAATCAATGAGTATTGTAAGAGGGAGCTTCTTGAAGTAACCCTTGACCCGCATGGTTTGTGGGGTGGTGACTCCTGCTACGGCATGGAGAGAGATCTCTGGGTGGTCTTCCTGAGAAGTAGGGTCAACATACGACTACTGAGTTTCAACCTGATCATCTACTATATCCTGAGCATCTGCATAAACTTTAGTTTTAGGCAGAGAATCCACATCCAAGAGATAGAGATTTTGCTCAACACATCTGTGTCCCCGAGTGAATTTGTCATCACAATTATAACAAAGCCCTTTTTCTCTACGTACCCTCATCTCTGCTTCAGTCAAATGCTTGATGGGAGTTGTTCTAGGAGCTAGCATTATTTGAGGGCTTTGGGGATCCATATTTCTGAATGGAACAAAATTAGATTTGGAGCGTTGTTGAGTTGTGATCTTGTCCTCCGCCAACTTAGCCAACCCTAAGGCTTCCATCATTGTGCTTGGGTAGAACATTTTAACGTTAGAGTGAATTGCATCCTTCAAACCACTGACAAAACAACTCCTGAAGAATTCATCAGACAATCCCTCTGTGTGATTGGCTAGTTTTTCAACTTCTGCGTGATATTCTCTCATAGTGCCTATTTGGCACAGTTTTGTGAGTGCTCCTGTGAAGTCATCAAAAGCACTAGGGCCAAATCGTTGCAAAATGAGTGCAAAAATCTGTCCATTTTGGCTCTTCGTGAGCTTTGATGTACCAACGGAACCATTGAAGGGCTTCATGTTCCAAATGAAAGGAGGCAAGTGGGACTTTGTTGACATCAAAAGTATTATGCAGATTCAAATATTGTTCTATCCGGTATATCCATCCAGTCAGATCATCACCATTAAAGCAAGGAAAATCAAGCTTCGGTCCACAAAAATTACCGGAAGAAGAAAACCCTATATCTATAGAAGACTCTGGCTGCCGTCTATTGTTCATGGTTGAATGCTGAAGATTGAGCCCAAGAAGTTTTTCATCCAGATCTTGGAGTTTGGTCTTGATGGCTGCAAGTTCCTCCTCCATGTTTTTTGTTCCTGTGCGGGTGACAACCATAACCAAGATTTATTTATTTATTTATTTATTTTGGAATGGGTAGAAAAACAAAAACAAAAACTTTTTTAGTAAAGCAAAATTTGGATTTGGGAAAAACTTTGATGGGTAATTGGGGTTTGACTAGGTTTTGGACACTTTCTGAGGGACATGGAAGCCGAAAATGGGGATTTCAAAAGCGGGGTGAAAGAATGGGAAAATTTGTCCATGAGGGACAAGGAGCATAAATAGGAAATGAACACTATGGCAAGATTTAAAGGTGATTGGGTGAGAATCGAAGAAGTTATGGCAAACCCTAAAAATAGACAAATGTGGGATTTTTGGCTTCAATAAGTGGAATTTGGGATATGGTCCTCAAGGAAGGAAATATGCATAATGGAATTTCAGGGGTTCCAGTGAATTTTTAGAGGAAATGGAGTGAAAGCAAGGAAGATACAGTGAAAAAATAGAAATGATTTGCAACGGCTCTGGACAGATTCAATCGGTGATTTGTCAGCTGGTAATAGATATGGACCCCAGGTAAGTTCAGCTTCCTAAAGGTTCAGGGGATTCAGTCGGATACCAATGTTGTCTAATGGCTTGCATATTGGGGCAGTACCCCTCACTCCATAGCTCAGGTAAAACTGATAACCGCTTTGCCACAAATGACAGCTCTTGGTTTACCTCACGGATGGGAACTAGTCAATCAGGTAGGGGTCGTTGCCCTTTTCATTGGCAGGTCCTCTCAGTGGGCCAGCTACTTTGGGGTTCCTGTGGTACTCCTCACAATGAGTTTTAGGGCTATGCCCAGGTACTTCCCACAGTTAAACGGATAGGCATGATTCCCTAATTTGAACCTGCAATTGAAATGAACAATACAAATGCAAAGAAAAAAGAACTGCAATAATCACAGCACCTGGAGGCCACTATGGGAAAAAAAAATTGACAGAAATTCCACCTAGTGAGCCCAAGAAAGTGCTCTGATACCAGATGACAAGAACCTCCTGCAACAATATAATGAAAAATGCATGAAATAACAAAAATAGCAGAACACAAAAGGAATTTATTGATCACAGGCCACTTTGAGGGGGCAACCTCCTTTGAGCAAGCTCAATACAATAAACTCGTGGATGCCTTCATTGGCCTCAACACATACTTATATACTAAGTCTAATCTAAACAACTATTACTTCCCATGAATGTGGGATAATACAATATACTCACGGGACGACTTACAAAACATATGTGTCCAAATGTAATATACTAACAAAGTAAAGAGAAGGGTTAAACACGGGTTCCTAACAGTGGGAGGTATGTCTACCATAGTTGCACTAATTACAAATTCCTTATCAGGATATGCTGCCAGCTTATAAGGTATTTCCCTTAAGATTCCTATGACTAGGACCTCTCTATTATCCATTGCATAGCATTTTCCATATGCCTTTGTGATCTCCAAACCTAATGCATGCATGATTTTGACTGGTATGATATTGGAGGATGCCCCTGAATCAATCATATAATTCTTCAGGGTTTTGTCATTTATAATCAGGGATACATAGAAAGGATCCACCTGATTAGGGCATGTAGTAAGCATAGCACCCAAGAACACCTGAGGGTTATCACTGTTGCTCCCCTCAACATTCTTCTCTTTTTTCTTTCCTTTGTTTTTGGGGGGCCGAACCTTTTCTCCCTTCTCAATGCAAGCTAGAAGTCCACACTGGTGATACAGGCCACTGCTTTATTTATATGTTCTTCAATCCTCATCAACTCCAACAGTGGAAATGATACCTTTACTTGTGACAGTGTTTGGAACATGTCAACTGGGGTATACTTAGGCACATCATAAGTTATTACAACATTTTCCTCAAACTTTTCTTCATTTACACCGGATGTTCCAATATCTTGAGTAGGATTCCTTTTCTTTTCTATATCATTTTGTAGACATTGAGGCTTGCTCAGGGTTGATGAGGAAATCAATGGTTTATTAGTATGCACCCCATTAGGCCTTTTTTCCCATACCTTAGAATTTTTTATCTTGGGTTCATCCTTTCTCTTGTTAACCTGATTTTCCTTGATGAAGACACTGCTAGCTTTATCTTCATCATTGTCTATGATTTTGCTCCTTAAATGGTAATCTCTTAAATTGGGCCACAATGGTAGCAGTTAATTTTTTTATTTCTTCATCTAAGGGTCTTCTCAAGGTCACATCATTTTCCTCAGTTTCAAAAGTATACACAACACAACTTTTTTCCTCGTCTTCATCTGAAAACTCTTGTTGGCATATGCTTGCCATATGTCTCTGATTGTCAACATTCACCTCACCAGTATCTTCTTTAGAAGAAAAATCTTCATCAGAAAATAGCATATTAATCACCTCATCATGCTCATGAGATAGATCACAACCATCACATGTGTCCTGGTCCTTTTCCAAAGACTGTGCTAAAGCACACTGATGTGGTGAATGGTGTAATTGGCAAGCTAAACACCAAGGGGTATCATCTACAAAATTTGTAGAGAGTCTCCTTAATGAATCTGAAGTATCTTTGTTTTGCAAATTCTTTTGATTTCTTAGAATAGGCTTACGATCACACCAATTAGTATTATAGGGTTGATCATGCAGTCTTAGCGGCCTGACATTTTTCTAGAAAGTTGGCCTTTCATTTGCTAGACCCTTTTCCTGTCGAGAGATCTTATAGTTCAGATCCTTCAAGGCATTCATAACCTAATCCATCTGATCTCCTTGTGAAGATGCTTTCTCTATAGATCCTTTATCTTATTTCTTCAAATTCTTCAAAATCTTCACATCTTCTCTCCTTCCCACTTTGCCAGCATCTTTTCTATTGCTTTCAATGTGCAGAGCAACTTTGTAGGCATCCCTCAGGGTCTAAGGATTCTTTTCTCTAAGGAGATATCCCATTTTAGGGTTAAATGCATTATTATACGTAACCAAACGGAAACCTTATGTTGAAATCAGAAACTGACTCATTATGACCCTTAGTGATAGTGTTGAATTCATCCAGCATGAATCTGGGATCAATCTTGTCACCATACTATTCTTTGAATACTCTTTTAAATTCCTCCCATGATTCAATGCTTTCCACTGGCAATCCTCTATACCAATTTCTAGCATCTTTAGTGAGTGATTACATAAACAACTTCATCATTACGTCTTCACTTTAAACCTCAAAGTCATCCATCATGTTATTAAATGACCTCAAGTGATCCTCTCCACTTATAGCATTGTCACCAAAAAATCTGACTAGTACACCCCTTACATTATCTGGGAGAGGATTTGGATACCTAGGTATCCCAAAAAAGCACAATTGTCTATATCTATCCAGCTACATAGGTCTTCTAGTGAATTGATCTCTCTGACCTCCATGCTAAATATTTGTACCACTTCCCCCTACACCTAGACTTCCTTGTTGTCTTACAGTATGACCTCCAGACTACATGTGTATTGGGGTTGGGATTAGGCTAGTTAGCAAGGGCTGATGTAGTTATATTAATGAGTGGAGAAGAAAAAGGTTTGTGAGAAATAGAAGTTACAGGATTTCCAATAGAAGACTTCAAAAATTAAATCTTCCTATGCATCTCAACATTTGCAGCCAATAATTCTGCTCTCTCCAACTACTTCTACAGTTGTTCATTCTCCCTTTTCAACTTAAGGTCCAATGAATCCAACCCCTTAGATGAAGGAAACATCTAAGGTGATTCAACCTCATTAATACTTACTCCCATCAAAGGCCCCTTTCCCTTTTTACCATGTTGGACAGGAGGCTTTGGAACAGGAGGGAATGCAATAGTGGTAGTGACTACAGAACTGGTCCAAGTGTTTGTAGGGGTATTTTTCAAAGGGACAGTCTCATTACTTCCACTGGATATTTGAGAAACTACAGGGCTAGTGGGTATGGTAGACACAAGCTCAAGCTCTTCCAGTCTTACTGACTTCAATTTCTCCAGTCGTATCTTCATTCTATCCCTCTCATGCATAGCATTTCTAATCTTCTCCTCGCTTTCCTTGGCTCTTCTCATATTCATCTCCCTTCCTTTTTGAGTTTCTTTTTGCAACTCATTAATTTCCTTCATCATTTCTTCTTTTGTGGCCAATATAGTATATGAATCAGAAGTTTCCAAGGTAATATCTAGAAGATTCAAAACATTCATGTGGAAAGTGGGGGTAGGTGACCTACTAACAGGGTTACCTAATAGATCATACTTGGTGGGGCCTAAAGGGCCTGACACTATGGGAGTACACAGCTTGCTAGCATGGAGAGTAAAACAGGCCTGCTCCTTTTCAACAAAATCCTTCATAATATAATTGCCTTCATTGGTTTCAGGTATTCCATACTCATGATCTCTAAAAATTTTCACTAGTATTATCAACATGAAGCTTAGATTCTAGTAGAGGAAGGCAGGCGTTAAACTTACCTGTATCAGCTTTCTTCTTCTTCTAGGACTAACGAGTACCTCTTGGCAGCTCTCCTTCTAGTTGTTGGTCTTGACGACTCTTCATTTGTTTTCTGGTTCTTCTAATTTTCAAATGCTTCCATTAACTTTCTCTTATCTTTCCTTTCTTTGAAACTGATAATGCACTGGCACAAGAGACTTCAAAGTCATCACCCACAAAGTGGGAAAATATATGGTAAATCCTAGGAGAGCTATGTAAATATTCAAAGACTAAAACATTCTATCATGAAACAGAAATGTGAGCAACGACCATGTCTTCATATAATGCAGACATGACCTATGATGAAGACTTACACAAGATAGTTCTTCATCCAATAAAGAACAATGAACCTTAATGACTTTGACTGCATACAATCTGGAGCTAGAGATATCAAATTGGACTCAAATATTTCATGAAAAGACAATCCCTAGCAGAGTCGCCAATCTATTGGTAGTTTTTTAAATACCAAGATGATCTCACTAATTACCTATGGACCTGCCACAATCCAATGGTCAATAATCAGGAGGGATTGGCCAACGAATAGGTGAAATCTTGCTAAACTTTCCCTCTACACTTTGGGCTCTGAAAGACCCAGGAGGGTGGTCCCTATAATATATTTTTAGATACTCTTGTGCCAATTATCACATACATTGCAATTCAACAGATATATATTCTCTTGGAAAAGTTGCTTAATAGATGAAAGACCTTAAAGATCTGGCAAATCTTAAAGCATTTATCAAGTTAAAGCATGAGAATATGATAGAACGTCATTCAAATATACATTCTAACGAAAGTAAAGATTGGTTTTGATTTTGAATGTAGATGTTGTGTAAAATTGGGAGAATTGATGAATACACATAATTTCCAGCGACCAGTGCCTTATCCTAGGAAATGGAGTCTTAAATTATAATATTGAAGACCTATAACATCATTTGACCTATCACAGTAGAGCTAATAAATGATGCATTACACCACTCAATCTCATAGAACCTAAAACTAGAAATTTTTAATAATCCTTGCACATTTTCACATGAATCTTTATTCCTTTAAAGTAATTTTAACTAACTCTTTGAATAAGTGCATTAACAATGAACAAACATACAAAGGAAAAATAATGAAGATGAATTAAATGATCTTTGATTCATTTCATTCATAATTCATATGAAACATACAATGGAGACTGTTGGCTTTGGGACCATACCATTTGTATCTCAGAAATGATAGAACTGTTATATTATATTAGTAATCAACAGACTCAAAGAAGAATCCAAAACCTAGGAAAGAACCTCAGTAGATAAGTATCTGCATTCTGTATTGCAATAGTTCTCACCAAGTAAAACCACAACCATCATCATGCCATTAGCCTTGGATTCCCTTTTATAGAAACAAGGGAGCAAAACAAGCTTCAGGTTAATTGACACAACATATTTTCATCTGACAAACAATCACATTTCAAAATAACAAGGGTAATTGTGAGATCATGGAGGAAATATTTGAAGCACAATAAAGTTACAAAGTTATACCAATGATGCTTTCCCAAAATATTTGAAATGGTTACCTGATGCCATTTGTCGCCTCAATTCATTATAATCCTTGTCGTGGGCCTGGGAAACCTAAGCTGGCAGTCAGGTACAAGCCAGATGTACAACATCACAAAATTTCCCTTTGTTGATGCATCAAAATATCCAAAGATCACTAAATGTACCCAAAAGTACCGAAAATGATGCCACTTTAGTACTGGAGGATATCACAAATCAGGAATGTTATTATATCTGTTATCCCAAGTAGCATATTCCTCTTCTATAGGCCAATCGAAATCCATAAATTGATCTAGTTTTGTCCTATAGGGGCCATACTTGGTTATCACCTGATTTGCATTCTTGTCAAATTATTCAAGGAATGTGCTGGTAACAGACAATTTATTCATATTGTCCTTCAACATTGATATCTACACATCTCCCCCTTCACAAATTAAGGTGGCCTCAATTGCAACAACAACATCCATATGAGATCTCCATTGCTCAAAGGTCTTGACAGATCCCTCATTGTCTAGGATGCCTGGAAAAAGGCCAAGATCACTCTCATCAAATTGCTTGAACAAACCCCTCATCTTATTCTCCAGTGAATCCACTAGTCCTTGACAATCAATCATCTCCTTTACCATTTTGTAGGTGGGAACAATTTGTACTGGTTTATTTTGGTCATGGGTTGATCCAATAACCATATTCTTTAAAACACTCAACCTGGAGACCCAAGCATGAATTAATGGAAGAGCAACCTCTCTATCCCTATCAAACATGCTTACTGACTGGAAAATCAACAAATAATTATAGTGAACACTCATCACTCTTGTTATTGCCTTTGATAAACAAATGTCTAAAACATTGGTAACAATGAAAATGTTGTTATCATTGTACAAATCAAATAATTTCTCATATACCTCCTTTTGTCTAATCAATTCTTCCTTACATACTTTTCCTTTTGAAGGAGGTGTTGTTGAAGTCCCTGGTCTCAGATAGGCAATTGGTATGTTATCAGGGTCATAGAATGTCATCTCCATACAAGTCAGAGGGGGAGAGTGGGCAGGAGATGGTGATGATTATACTGGAACAATAGTTGGAGAAGGTGGGACATTATCCTGCACTTGTGGCACTGACTATCTTGACACTAGTGACAGTTTGGACTGCAACAATTGCAATTTCTCCTTTAGCAATGCATTTTCTAATTGCAGCTCTGCAATCTTCTACTCATCTTTATTGTAGACTACCACCAAGTCATTATATTTTTTATTTTTAGCTTCAAATTGCTCCTACAAGGACTCAACAATAGCCTTGGTGAATTGGGCTACAGTTACTACCAATGTGGATGCCTCCACAGCTAAAGTGTCAGATATTCTCTTAATGATTAGCCCACCCTTTAAGTTTGTAGATGGTTCTACAACTTCAAGTTTATTAGTATTCAGGGCTAGTACCCAAATGGCAAGTGTGTCCCATTGTGAACTGATAGCTGACCCCTGCAAAGAAACTGTGGCCTCTTCCTCAGTGGCAAAGACTGGAGTATTATGCCTTCTTACTGTGTCAAACTCTATTGCTGAGGCCAAATCCCACTCTGGTAGTAACAACACTTTGCTTTTCCTTGCTAATTCCCTTCCCTCAGCTGGTGTTATATCCTTATATTTATTCTTCATTTCAAAAAGAACTTTTGATTCAATGGCTTGTCTTGGGAGCTCTAGGTTTTAAGTCATCATTATCTTCACAGTTTCATCATACTCCTCCTTCCTTGCCCTCCAAACAAACTCATGAAATGCCTTGGTTTTAACTGTATAATGAAAATTTTGGATAAATGAAAATGATAAAACAATGAAATGCATTACCTAGATCCAAATCTTCAATACCTCAAATAGATGGAATGTAGATGCATGCAAGATTGGTTGATTGATTTGATATGTTGGTTGCCCAATTCGACAACATAACATTATCATGGAGTGAATGATGATAGATGGAAGATAGAAGATAATGGATCAAATATGAATGATGCAAAGGCTCTAAAGATATTTCAGTAGCATAAGGATACTCAAACTCAATGCATGAAAATGGCGTATGAGGGGGTTGATTTATAGGTAAGGATTGGTTCAAATGGATGGTTGAGATTGAAAGGCTAGATCAACAATGTGAATGGCTAGGATTGATTAGTTATTCCCACTCTTCAAGGAAGTTGTAGTCATGTGACAAATGTAATGAGGAGAATAGGGCTCATGTGTGACCGTGTACACAAACACATTTATTTAATAAGTTTATGTGTGATTGTGTACACAAAAAGTAGTTCATGTGAAATATATTAAATGAAAGTTGTACTACCACACATGATTCAAGTGAGAGGTGGATAAGTGTTGGAATGTGGTAAGAGGTGAGAACCTAATTCCAATATTTTATTTGAATTAGTTGGGATATTAGTTGGGAAAATTAATTAAATAAATAAGATTTATTTAATTAATTGGTTAGATGATTAGGATGGAATAGGATTATGACGGGAAATTAATTAAATAAATAAAAAATTATTTAATTAATTGGCTAATGGAATAAGTGGGATTAGGAAAAAATGCTACATGATGTCTAAGTAATGTTTTGACTAGGTTTTGCAAGACATGGACAATTTTGGGGACAATTTTGGGTGTCTACATTAACAAAATCATCGTCATCCATAAATTCTTTACATGCATGTTCCCTGACATCATCAGCACAGTTGGTTCTTACCGAACTTGATCCTTTGAACAAGAAAGTTTACTTCCCTTGGGGGTGAAGGCATGCCCTGCATCATCTCATACTTAGTCACAATAATCTCCTCATCTAAATCAGGAGAATAATCAACAAGTACAATTGATGAAGGACCCTTTGTTGTATCAACTTTCCTTCTCTTGGGTGCATGCTCCCTTGGGGGTGAATCTATCTCAATAACCTTTGTAGAAACTGACCTTGGGGGTGAAAGTGGTGGCAGTTGTGATGTAGGAGAAGACGATCTTGACCCCTCTGATCGAGTAGGGGTAGAAAACGTTTGTTCCTTCCTTACCATGCTCTTCCTCTTTGAAAATATATATTGCTTTGCAGGTGGTTGATATGTTGGTCTTTCCTCAAGCATGGAGGCACTGCCCTTGTCCTATTCCTCAACCATATGTGCTTTCCCTTCATTTTGTACCTCCCTTTTCTCTTTAATATGCCCCACCACCTTGTCAAACTTTTGGAGTATTGTTTCCACTCTCAAAATAACATCATCAATATCCCCAAAGGTCCTTTTGAAGTTAGGATCCCTATCCTTGTTTGCATTCTCCAATTGGATGAAGGCATTCCACTTTGCTTTTCTCTCCTCTATTGCTTAGAAGTCAAAAATATTCTTGACAATATCCTCAGGATAATAGAAATTATCCTAGAACTTTCCTCCCTTTACCCTATTCTTTAGAGCTACCATAAAACCCTCTGGGTCATGGTTTCTTGCTCTGTAGCATTTCATTTTAAGATTCATGAGTTTTAAAACAATTCTCTTCCGCCCATCTTTGATCATAATGAAGTCTAAGAAAAAAGCATAGGTAGGAAAAAGAGTTCCTTTCTTCATCCTAGCCAAGTGGGCATCTTCAACATTTCCTAACTACCACATAACCTCAAGAAAACTAATCCTCATTGGCACATACCTTTGGAGCACATTGGTTTCTTGCTCTGCAGCATTTCATTTTAAGAGGCACGAGTTTTAAAACAATTCTCTTCCACCCATCTTTGATCATAATGAAGTCTGAGAAAACGGTGTAGGCAGGAAAAAGAGTTCCTTTCTTCATCCCAGCCAAGTGGCCATTTTCAACATTTCCTAACTGCCACATAACCTCAAGAAAACTAATCCTCATTGGCACATCTCTTGGGAGCACATGAGGTGTAACACTTGTGCCATATATTCTAAAAATAGTACAATCAGTGTATGGGACTATATCTCCCCAGTTGTGGTTGATTCCTAACTCTGGATTCCTCTCATTTGGCTTTATTAAATCATGCAGTTCTATTGGAATTCTTGGTGGATTTACCATCAAGTAACCTTTTAACCTAGAAACAAATACACTGGAGAAAAAAACAAAGTTGGAGTCCTTCTCATGCATATCCAGCAAGTGTGTCCATGCCTGGACAGCGAGATCATCACCCTTCTCCCTCATATGCAATGTCATATCTTGCGCAAAATATTCAACTCCTTTGTACAAGAACATGTGGATTAGTAATGAGTACCACCAAAATCTGACACCAGTCTCACCAGCCTTGAGAGCAGTCAACCCATTGTGAATATTATCTGACAAATAAGTAGAAAAAGCATACATCATTTTAGCCATTACATGTTGAATGTTTGCTTCCATATACATAAAGGCCACTAGCATAACTTTGGAAGGATCAAACCCCAAGATCTGACACAGAGCATAAAAGATCCTCTAAAAGTAAAACTAAAATTTGTCAACTGGGAAAGGCTCTTTGTCAGATGAATTTAATTAAATCTTGCTTCTTCCCTTCCCTCTTGCCATGAGGTTGGTTAAGAGTGTGGCCCTAAAAGTTGCTTTTACATTTTCATACTCTACCTTTAACACTTTCAAGTTAATAGGTTCCTTGGCTATAGAATTCAACTTGAAGACCTCAACAAACCCAGCCCAGGCAAGATCAACCATCTTTGCACCTGAGTGTATTCTAACAACCCGAACATTAGGGTCGTAATTATCTGCTATGGTCTTCAGGAGGTTGATGTCGAGGTAAACATTTGGAACAACCAACTTTCCCAAATCTAATCTCCATGAATTGCTAATTGGGGCCCCAACATTCCTCTTTCCATACAAATAAAGGAAAAGAGTCCACCCTGTGACTGACAATAAGGCATCCTTGATGGCATGTTGTCTATCGACAATGTCATCCTCTGATCCAAGACCTTAGAACATAGTTTGACCTAAACGTTTATCATTTGTGGAATTGGGTAATTGGTCAAGTAAATCTTGGAATAGGGGTCACTTTTTGGAATCAGAGCTAGAAGGTTGAGTCTTTGGGGGTGCCATTTCAATAAAAAGGGGGTTTGAACAGAGCTTTATAGATGCTACTAAAGCTCGACACAGACGCAGGAAAGTAAGACAAATGCAGAGCAATTAAAGAGCAGCAAACATGTGTCAAACCTTATAAGAGTTCCTAGCACAATTTTACATCCTAAAACTGACAAATGCAAGCAAATTCATCATAAATTAGCATATCAAGGGGATAATGTGACTTACATGTGTTTGAATCATTCGGGAACCCTAGTCTTGGACACCAAGAATTTGAAAAACGCAGCAGCAGATCTCCAGACGCCCTAAAATATTTTGTGAATAATGAAATGCATTCAATTAGGCTTTATGGCAGGAAAAATCCCATAATTTGGCATGATAACATCACGTCTCCAATTAGTGTTCACTCACGTGAACTAGAACCATCAGCAACAACACCCTTATCAAATTTGAATTGTAACCATTGATCTACTAGTGAGTTGAATCCCGGACGGCCCAGATGAAAACATGTGGCAGTCACCCATTGTCCCGCAAGGTGCTAACAGCTGGAGACTCACCACCCGTGGGCTACCAGGGAATAGTTGAGATTCGATCCTCGGAAATGATTTAGACTCTCTGATTTTGGGCCCCACCATGAACGTCACCCAATAACTACCGAATCTTATGCACAGAAACACCACGTGGCGTATGCCTACCATCTCGCATGATTGTTTTGTTGAATATTTTAATCCCATGGGCCAACGAGCAACCAACAGGAACCGAGTAGTTAGGGCCACGCCGCACCAAATTTGAACAATTAGCACATGTTTTAAGTCATGACTTAAAAAAGGACCTCCTAGGTATTTTAGGAAAAATATTTTGACCTCACCTAAAGTATAAATAGAGTATTATGACCTTTTGCATGCTTATACTTAGGACATGGGCGAAAATAAAAAGCACATGCGATCAAATGCCTAGGTTAGGAAGAAGGGGCCAACATACTACAATGCCAAAGGACTTAAGTTGTAACTTAAGTGACTAGAAAAGTGAAAGATGTGTCAATGACGAATTAAAAGAAAGGCTAGGGTATATGCATGAATAGGGATTTTTGAAGGTTTAAGCCTTATGAGTGAACCCTAGCAGATGAAAAATAAAACCCTAACCCTTAAGGGACCAAATGACAACCAAAATCTTGAAATGCACCATAGAACCACTAAATTTTTTCAAGGTACCACCAACCTCCACAGGAGAGGGAGAAGAATTGACTTTAGAAAGAGGAGAAGTGAGAGTAAAGGGCTTAATAAATTGTATATTTTTAGCCTCCATTTGTAAACAACTTTCTAGAATCAGATCAGCTTCAATTGTCTAGAGCTGATTGTTATAAAAAAACTTAATTAATTGATGGGGTAGACGGGGCTGCCCTCATGGCATGAATCCAAGGTCTACCAAGAAGAATATTATATGAAAGAGAATTAGGCATGACATGGATAAGGGTAGGCAATGTCACAGGGCCAACATTAATAGGTAAGGTAATAGTACCCAATGATTGTCTACCAACATTATCAAAGCCACGAATGTTGAGTTTGTTTGGATTAATGAGAGAGGTATTAGCATTGATTTTATGTAACAAGTCTATGTCACAAACATTAAAACCTAATCTGAAGCTACGACAACCTACCATAGTATCAAATTAGCCCATACTAAAGGGTACAAGAAGGTGTGGATAGAAGGGGACTCCCTAAATATAATTAAGTTCCTAAAAGAAGTTTAATTTCCTAGTTGGAGCATTCAAATGCTTGTTAAAGACTCAATAACCTTGATCAAATCCTTTGATGATAATCATATATCTCATATATACCAGGAGGGAAACAGGGTTGTTGACATCATGGCAAATGAAGGGGTAAATATCCATGCTCTTAAACGATGGGAATTGTACTCTAAGTTTCCCTTTGAAACACAATCCATTATTTCCAATGAGACGCAATGAGAATGAGTCTTATGTTTTTATTATAGAGGCTAAATTCATGATTACCATCCATATACCCACACACTTTATAGGTGCTTCGAGGCCTTTCCTCTCCAATATTTGTTGGATAGTGTTTAACCTTTTGCAGATGTGATGCTTGAAGATCAACAAAGACAAAGTTACAGTGACTAATATGGACGGAGAAAGGAATCAGGTGGAGCCCATGTCCTGTGATGGGGTCCGCATGAAGCCCCAAGTGTGGAAGGTGATGGAGGAAGGGGGGTTGGTCCCTTTTATGGACAAACTACATGGCTCAGACCCAACAGCCACCAATCTTTTTGTTAAAGGCTGGAGAGACAGAAAGGTTAAAGTTTATGGGGTAGAGATGGAGATTACCGAGGAACTTATTGCTCAAATCACTGGTCTTTTAGAGGATAGTAAGAAGGTTTTCAAGGACAACAAGGCTGGTGAGGAATCCCTCAAGGTTTTCTTTAAAGGGAAAGAGAGAAACCAGTTGGTGAAGTTTCACTCAGGTGGCTACGAATGCAAGTCTATCAAGCCTATATGGATGGAGGTAGCTGAGGTGTTAATGAGATATATCTCCCTAGAAGGTAGGTTCACTACTATCTTCAGCTATCATTTCACTCTTTTGAACCATTTTAGACACAAGATGGTGGTTTCCTTCCCCTTCTATTTGCTTTCTTCTATGGATTTTTCCATTAACAAAAATAAGAGAAACCCCAAGCTCCCCATTCTTCACGAGGGGCTGATCCTTTTAATTATGGAACATATCAAATCCCAAGTTCCCAGCTTGGAGGTGAGGGGTAGTTCAAATAAGAAGGGTAAAATTCTAATTGTGGACTATACTGAATCTACCGAATGTGATATGGGGGAGGAGGACTCTAAGTGGGTCAAAGAGAGGGATTTGATGGAGGTTCTGTCTACTCCTCAGTCCTCTTAGGCTGAAGAGGTTGAGAATTCAAGGAAAAGGAAGAGAAACAGGGGAAAGAGTGTCCTTAAGAACTAGATTCAGGAGGTGAGAGGTTATTGGTCTATCAGTTCTCCCTCGGGTGAGGGAATTGAAAAAGAGAAAAGGAAGGAGAAGGGATCCCAAGACAATAGGGGTACCCTTATCCAGAATGCTAGTGGTGATTTGGAAGGGGAGCTTATTGGTAGGAAAAACAAAGGGAAGGGTAAGGTGAGTGACCAGATGGGGCCGGAAGGGAAGCCCAAAGGTAAGTCTAAGAGAGTCGATTGCTTTGTTACTAATGAGTCAAGTATTGGGGTGCCTAAGTTCCCATCGATTCTCAACCCCTCATGTAACTTACCTGAGAACTTTTATTTCTTATTGTCATCTACTGTTAATAGGGAGGAGTTGTTGAAGGTGCTTGGGCTGGTCAAGGATGTTGTGGCCAATCAGTACGGCATGACCAAATGGCTTTTTATTGAAATCAACAGAATTAATATTAGGTTGAGTGCCCTGCAAGAAAAATGGGCAGCATGGTTGATATAGATGATAGGCTCGACTCTAAAATCCAACTCAACTAGGATGCCATCTCTAGGGTCGGTCAGTTGGAAAAGGATTTGAGAAATGTAGCCAAGACTTTGATACCCATATTACCAAGTTGGAGAATGAACTGAATGAAATTAAGTAAAACTTGGAGAGGATGGTTGAAATAAGTAAGTGCATAATTCATAACAGCACTAAGGGTATTAGAATTCTTACTGATAAGTTGAAGGATCTTAGAGAGGAGCAAATCACTGGCAAGGATGGTCATAATAATGAGGGGTAAGGAGCATTCAAGTGGAATCAAAGGTAAACAAGACAAGAGCATTGAGCAGGTTGGTCCGAGTTCTCATACTCGGGGAAGCAAGAAGAAGTTGTTTAAATTTGAGAAGGATGAGCTCCTAGGCTTCGTGAAGACACATGAATTTTATAAAAAGGAACTAGAAGTGATCGAGACTCTTAAGAAGTTGTGAATTTGTTGGTGGTTTTCTATTGGTTTACTGTTTGTTTGTTTTCTATTTGTTTGTTGGCTTCCAGTTTGTTTTGTATCATCTAATGGAAGCTTCTAGTTGTAGGTTTTGCTCTGTGTGTTGGCTGCCAGTTTGTTTTGTTTAGTCTTTGGGGCAGCATTTTGTTGTAGTGTTTTGGGGTCCCTTCAAAACCCGCTTTACCCCTTTTATCAAAAACATTAAGACCTGATCCACCATCAATCATGGTACGTCTAACTCTCATTTTATTAATGATGACAAATATCATAAGAGGCTCATATTGGTTTTGAACTTCTATGGGAGGTAATTCATGTGGTTGAAAAATAATATCTGATTTTGTCACATGCATACAATTTAATAGAGTTGCTACACTATTCGGCTTAATAGTAGGTGGAACAATCACCTTATGTAAAGCTTTTTCGAGCATTTTGTGGTATGTAGGTTATGTTTGTATCAACTCCCATAAAGAGATCTTTGCTGGAGTAGCAAGGATCTACTCAACAAGATCAGAATCTCTACCATTATGAGTAGGAAGATGAGGTTCTTGATGAAGAATAGGTTGAGAAGGTGGAAGAGAAGAAGGAACAAATTGTATTTGTTTCTTTTGTTTGTTATTTCTAGTGTTATACGTGTGAGCAACTTCATGATGAATGGGTTGTTACGACACATTTTGATTGAATGGATTAATTTTAGTGATTTTTTTTGCATAATTTTAAGATATAATCAGGAAGTCTAGGTGTTTTAAGAGAACCTCCTATTGTGAGAGATTGTGATTGAGGAGCATCATTACGAAGATGCACAATAATTTTGGGTTTCTCAGGTTCTTTTGGAGAACCAGAAACATAAATTGTATTGATGATTCTTTGAAATAGAGATGGTTAAGGAGTAGTAGAGGATGATTCTATAGAGATGAAGTCATACAAGGCTTCATCTAACATATCAAAATCATCACTACTAAATGGCTTATCAAATGCATTAAAATCTTGAATAAAGTAATCTGACATAGTTGCATACTCTACTCTTTCAAACTTTATAGTGATAAAGTAAAGGAGGGAATGAAATGAAGTTTCTTTATGCACAATATTAAATATACCAAGCTATGAATAGAAATACTTTAACTATATTATCCAATAACTAGCTAAAACATACTCAAAATTTATCAATTTTCAAGCTAGAATTACCATAAAATGAGATTTTAGATAACCCTAATCGATATATTTGAATAAATACCAAATGTATAACTAAGGAATGTATATCTAACTTAGTTATAATCAGATTTAAAGCATAAGATCAGAAATTAATATTGCACTATGATGATCTAATCTCATGAATTTTAAACAATATCACAAGTATAGGTTATTTTCAATCTAAATCAAATGCTAAGTTTTTCAAATTTCACATGTAAAGATGCCAAGAATGCTCTAAACACAAAGAATGATAAGGTACAACAAATGAATTAATTGTAATCAACCTAATAATGCTACAAAGATCTAAAACAACACACTAATCTACAAACCCTAGGTTCAAGACTAGATAATTTTTTATGAAATGCAAGGATTTTATAACCCTAATGATGAATCAAAATGCAAAACTTATTATATGTAAGCAAGGAAATGATGAATGAACTTGATCTAAATCAGATCTATTACAGAAAACAAACTTTTTAGTTGAAGAAGGATGCAAGAGTGTAAGAAGAGTTCACCAAATTGTTAGGTCGAAAAGAGAGATCTAGCTCAACAAATTAAACCAAGTCAAACTCTCTTCTATCTAACATTGAGACACAAATCAAGCTTGGATTCTACCCTTGAAGGAGATTCAAACTACAAGGGTTCTGCCTCTTTGTTGCATAGATGAGTGTCAAACCAAATTCAACCAATCTAGCTAGGGCAAATGATCAAACCCTAATTGAGAGAGATTAAGCTAAAAATGGCTGTCAAAAATAGAAAGTGAGAATCTAAATGGATAGTGGAGATGAGAAAATAGTTTAGAATAGGACCTGGAGTCAAAATTCCATAGGTACTAGGGTGCTCAGGTGCCCTAGACCATTTTTAGGGTTTTGCAAAAACTGAGACTTTTGCCAGACATGTACCTGTAAGACCTTTCTTCTTCTGGACTGATATCTCCTGAAACCTATTTCTTTGACCTGCACACATGAAAGAAGGAAAAATTGTTGTGTCTATATAGGAGCTTTCCTTAGTCAAGCCCCCATTTCATTATTCCTACCTCACGGATAGCCAGGATTAGAACCGGAAGTTGTGTGTGCTCAAAAACCCTAAGTGTGAGTAGTAACATACAAGATCTAATCAAGTAATATCAAACCCTGTCCCTACATGACCCAATTAAATAGGAATAGGATGATTAAAGGTATGCTTGACTCAAGGAAACATACAACTTCAGCTTAAGGATGAGGAATCCATGAAGGTTTTGTTGAATAAGAAGGCAATGCAACCATACCCTTGGAGGGTACTCAAGCCAATCTCAAGTTGGTGGTTCCAACCCTTCTCCCAATCATGCAAAGTGTTTCAACCTAGGAATAATGAGATAGACTCAATATCTCACTTCCTAGCCTTCATACAAATCCTTCTAAGAGCGAAATCCTCCACTTGATCAATAGAAACTTGTAATTATTCAATAACATAGAGAGCACAATATTTGCATAGAGAGCTTGTATCAAGATCACATCTAAATCTTTTCTAGTTTCAAATGAGATAAGTCACTTACTTTTATACAAGGCTATAGAAAATAGTAATTTTAATTAAAGAACCGACATCACGCGCCAAAAAGAAAATTTGAGTTTAGGGTCAGCCTAACCAACACTAAAGCCAACTTGTAGACCTAAATTGCCTCCCTAAAAACATGGGAGGGACTATGGTGCTTAGGAGCCCTAGGCCCTTTTGGAAATTTAAGGCCCAAGCCCGCATTTAATGCAAGGCTAACTCCAAATCTCAAATTATTTTCGGGGTTATGACAAAACTTTAACCAAAATCATGACATTTCCTATAAATGGAGCCCAAACAGGACTTTAAGATGGACCTAAAAATTAACTAGGCATGGAATCATTAAAGGGAGGAGCTAAACATACTGAAATTGTGCTTGCACAACCAAGTAGCATAATTTATGGCATAACACATAGAACTAGAGCCTTACTTAATTCCATCTACATATAATTCCCTCGAACCAGTTTTGATTCTTGGTTTTTACATTTCCCGCCCAATTTAGATTTGCAATTAGTGGGATTGACTAAGGTAGATTGTGCAATTTATGGAAGTGAAGCCCAATCTTTTTAAATTCAAATTTAAATTTTGGGGCTACATCCCTCCATTTAGATATTATGTGCCAACTCAAAGTGTGAAATGTTTCACTTTCTACATTTGTAATTGTATTTTAAGGATTAACTCTAATTCATTTGAACATATAGAATAAAGCACATATTGAGTATTTAAATAACACCTCTTGCATACATCAAGAAGAATTAAATTATTATTATGGTAACATTAGCATTGTTAGGAAAGGTGTCTCAACCTTGATCCTAATGTTAAGATCACAAAAAGTGTGATTTTTAGGTTATAAAATATAAAAACTCAATTTATGGACTATAGAATTGGTTTTTGGCCAAAATAAAAATTCTAGGTTGTTTAGCACCGGTTCCCTAGTGCCTATCACGTGGACCTCTTTGAGATATACAATTTTATTTTTAAAAAGACCCAATCAGCCTCCTAAATCAAAAGTTGTGGCCTCTAAATGTTGGGTATCCTGCATTGGAAATGTAAAAACATCTAGGACGCATAAAAGAGTTGTAAGGGGGAGTTGCTTGACCAAATTATGATGCATGTTGTGACATTTCATAAGACATCTATGGATGGGGATAATGGAGCCAAAATAGAATACCCAATTTGGTGAGTGGATTATAACGAGGTTATGACAGGGGGAAGGAATATGTTTATTTTAGCCTATGGAGTCATCTTGGAATTTAGGTGTTGGATTTATAACTAAGGATTTGGTTGCCACTATTTTGGGTGGTTTTAGCTCATGGTTTTCTAATTATCATTTGATGGTTTCATGTATTGTCTCTTCTATTTATTGGGTGCTTGAGATGGAGATTTAATAGTAAGTTTTGTAGCTATTGTTATACTATTATAATTCCTCCAAATCTTTGGTTGGTGATACTCCTATGAAGGCTAGCTCTATGAGTGTAATGTAACTTTGTTATTTATTGAATAATACATTGGGTTTCTTTGGAGTGTGGGGTTTTTCTCCCTAAAGGGCTTTCCCCATGTACACCTGTATTATGTTATATTATTTATTTTATGTTTATGTGTTTATATTTTTTGTAATTATTAAAACATTGAAATTTGCACAACACTCTTCTCAAAAGTTTAGTGTAGGAAGCATTTTCATGTACCCTACTTCCTTTCAAGCATTACATCAACAATTTAGGCCATATTGTATGGTTGTTTGATATCTTCGATCTTTGTTCAAATCTATTAAATCAATATCCTAGGAGTTTGACAAGAGAGAAATATTCCCTATCTAGCAAACTCTTCTGTCCATATTACTATTTTTATGTAGGTTCTATTAATCAAGGAAAGCAAGTTTTAGACCTAAAATTCAAAGAAGTTTATATCCCAATTCACACATCCAAATTCATACAAAAAAGTTAGATTCGTAGATGGAAAAGGTAGTTTTGTAGTCACAAAAGTGATGTACACAACCAAACATAAATTTTATTGATTTGTATGTGTTATATGCAAAAAGTGGGAAGATGGAAGATAGTGTTAAGATCTATCAAATCAAGCCCTCCTTTCACATTAACATTCAAGGACAGCAACCAAGCCAAGTCACTATACAGATGGAGAGAACTTAGCTACATGTTGATGTACTCATGAATGATATGGAAAGATAGATTAGATTAATAGATATGTCAAACCCTAGATTCAATAAGCCTCAAATCCTAATTGTAATGAAATCAAGTATAGACGAATAAAATTCTACAGATGACTACACAAGAAAGCACTAATGAAGAATCAGAAACACACCAGAAGTCAAATTTTTAGAGATGGAAACTTTGCGAACGAGGAAGGCACCCAAGTCTGATAGGGTAACTATTCTATAGATTTGAAACAGTAAGCAGTGTTAGATGATGTTCATCTCCTAAGTTTCAAGAGATTCTAGTCGGGAGGACTACGGGGCGAGCGCCCTAGTCCAATAGGGTAGAATATCAACAATTTTTCTTCAGATCCCAAATTCGTATCCTCTGAATAGCTTCTCTGTACCTGCACTTCGCCATATCTTGCACTTGTAACCTGCAATCACAAAGAGAGGGATCAATCCCCGGAATGACATTCAAGTCTTCCAACACCGTTGTTAGATAGAGTGTTTGTCCTTGGAGGATAGAGGCCAAATCAAATGATGAAATAGATTAATTGAAACACAAATATATGCCACCTTGGAGGTGAATCCCTCACAGAGATGAAGATTTGTCACACCATGAGGAGATGGATTGATGAAGCCAAATCGACAACAAACAAACAAAATAACAACATAATTATGCTTTGCAACATAATAAATTCTTTGAAATCCCTTAGTTAAATATCACAAGTTTGCATTATCCATCTAGTTGTAAAATGAAGACATAAACTCACTTGTATATGCATTCCCGCTAACTTTCGTAATTCAAATTGAAAAGGTCGATAGAGGGAAACCTTTTTAAAGGTCTTATGCCGACAAACTTAAATTTAGGTCCCAACAAATTAGCCTAGACTAGGGCATGGGCGCCCAAGTCCCAAACCTAATTTGAGTCATGATTAAGCATGTAGATCGGGCCCCTAAGTCCCATTTGACATGGGTTTCAAGGGAAATTGCTCTGAGATGAGAGTTAAGCATGCATAATGAAAATGAGGGGACCTAGGAGCTAAACTAGGAGGTAAAAAAGCATAGGGATACTTTTTACTCCATAACATTTAGCCCCCACTTTAATGTATGTATGATCTTACAATCCATACATGCATTAAAGTATAGTTGAAAACACATCAAACACATCAGGCACATAAGCTAAGGCATACCCAAAGGTTGGAGGACTATTTATATCCCCCAATCTCAGGTAAGCACTAGAAAACACATAGAATACACGCAAGACACAATGAAGATAGTAAGAAGCACGCAAAACATGGAGAATATAGTGAAAGCATGTAATACATGGAGAAGACATGTGAGAGCAGTCATGCAATACATGAAGAATACATCAATTTAACAATTTAAAGTAAATCCTAAACTAGGGGGAAGAAGGGGCTCATTGACATGCGCCTTTAGACCACCGAAAACATGCCAAACAAAGACCCGAATGTGGAGGGGGCTCATCATTATGTGCCTTTAGACCACACTCAGGGGAAGACATGCCAAAGAAAGACCCGAATGTGGAGAGGGATCATCGCCACGAGCCTTTATACCACAATCGGGAGAAGACACAGCAAACACACAAGGAAGACACACGAAATACACAAGCACCGCATAGTATGCCATAGACACACTATACATCTTATACATGGAAAACACGAGCAATAGAAGGAGCTTATTGCTAAGTCCCACCATCTAAAACATGCCAAACACACCTGATGGTTAAGCTACACTACCACTACCACCAAAGACATGCTTAAGGGAGGATGACTCAAGATCCAACCCTACCTCCGTAGAGGACTTTGTATAAAAGGATGTGCACTAGCTCAAGAGATACACCATCCCACCTCGCGATGAGAGATTTTTGTAAAAGGATGTGTACTGGCTCAAGAGATACATCATCCCTCCTCACGGAGAGGGTAGATTGCTTTTTATAAAAGGATGTATACTCACATCAGAGATACAACATCCCTCCTCACAGAGAGGGAAAAAACACACTTTGTCAATTGTCAAAATAATCAAGCAGATACCATTATATATGCGCCCACCTTAAGGTGGTTGATGCTGCTTAGTGGTATAAAGAACATTAAGGGAAAGTGAAAACATGCAAGGGAACAAGAGCTCTCACAAAGCCCATGCCCCCAAAGGTGACCTATGCCACGATCGTTGAATGTTCCCACAAACACATTGTTAAGATATGCTAAGATAATCAACAAGAGATAAGATTACACCATCTTACTCTAAGATAATAACCAAATCAAATCATGAAAGCTATGCATAAATTAGATTACATCAAAGAAGTAACCAAGGCTACACTTACGAGTTCGGATCTGAGTATAGTCGTTGAGCTTATACTATAGGTACCTTAGAACCAAGTGTAACAACAAGGTGAGATACAAAACAATCCAAAGTGCATAGAGCAAATAGAGAGTATTGTAAAATGTTTGTTAAGAGATATGACAATATGATGCATCACACGGAGTGATTCTACCAATCAAGCATCGGATATGTATATCAACCCCATCTTCATATGTGGACTAGGTCCATTTTTACTTGTTTGCTGAAGGGACACATGGTCCTTATCAATATTTGTTTATTTTCATCATCCACCAACTAGGTAGAACCACTGAAGAAGGTAAATAATAAAAATGAGAGAGGATAAACAAGTGCCTTAGGAACACCATGTAGGAGGATGCCCCCAAGACATCAACTGCAACGCTATGCCCCTAAGGCACAACACACAACAATAAAATAGAGGATAGAAGGATAGAACAATGATGAAACAAATAGAAGAATGGGCACAACAGAGGTGGTCTCACGGTATCCTTGACCTTACAAGAGTATCAAGGGTCATCCTAGGAGACCTAAACAACACATAACACATCACGAGGGAACACAACACACAAGAGGAGGCCACGTAAGTGAGAAAATGTATGCTACAACAAAGGTGGCTAAAAATGGTTAGAAAAACTTACCTGTTATCTCTTATCTTGATCTTTACATTTATTGTTTAAGATTCATCCTTTGTTCTTCCTTCTCGCTGAATTATGTTATCCACATTTCCCTAGATTTATGAAGGCGGAACCGTAGGAGTTGACAAAGAAGGGGCCTTATAAACTCCCATTTCAGGTGAGTGAGGTAATGAGGGATCTAGGAAAATGCCCATTTCAACCGGTTTAGTTGGTGTTGGAGTAGCTTGGTTGTTAGGAATAATATGTTTATTTATGTTCTCCAAATTATTAGAGGTTTCCAAGGTATGCAAGTTTTTGGGTAAGAATATGTCATCTATTTCTTTATTTAAGATGTAGTTAAGAAGTGTTTGAAGGTCAGCTGATGAATTTTTAGTATCAATAGGTTGAAGGAATTGTTCACAAAGAGAGTCTACATCATCCAATGCTTCATCTTGGCCAGGGAGAGCATGAAGAGATGGCAGAGTAGTGTTAAGGAATGTTTCAATGATTTCTTCTTCTTGCCCCAGAATATTCTCACAAGGTGAGTTTATGTTAGGAGAAGGCTCCAAATCATTAGTTGAGTCACGCAAGGCTATGTCAGCCTCATATGTCCTAGATATGATGTCCATTATATCATCATGAAATGTAGGAAGAGAAGGAGGAATGTCTTTATCATTAACTTCTTCATGATCTTTTGTTGAGATGAAATTGGTAAGGTCCTCTAAAATTGAAGGATATGCATTTGCAAGAGTTATGAAGTTATTAATATCAGAGACATATTCAAGAATTTTGAATGAAGAACATTTAAAGATATCCTTCTCACACTTGGATTAAATATGATTTAAAACATAAGGATACATATTAATGAATTTGTAAAAGGGTTCAAAATATTTGATATATGCATGCAAGAATGCCAAAGGGTAATTAGGAGGGTGATGCAAGAGCATCCCTGGTTCAAGACCAATCTTGCATCAACCAAAAATCTTTGCATTTCATTCTATTTTCTTTCATTTTCTAGTTTAGTACTGTCAGTTTAGTTAGTAGTAGTTTCAGTATTTTGGTTTGCATTCTGTGGCAGTATCATTTCAGACCTTGCAAAGCTAGACTTAGCATCTAGACATCTTCATGCACATCATATTCAATACTTAGATCATTTGGATTAGTTTCCAGAAAGATATTGCTATCAGAAGATTGATTGTTTTCTTAGAGCATAGCATTCAGAGAGTCTTAGACAATTAGCTAAAGAGAAGACTTGCGGAGAACTTTCACGACTTGTGGAGCTAAATTGCACATCATTCAAGATACTTTGGATCGTGGCCAACCTTCCCTAAGATCCACATGTTATTCCATTCAATTGTGGAGGATTCTCATCTATTTTGGTCCAACCTATCCATGTACACACGTTACATCTCTTTCATTGGAGTTTGTAATCTGTTTGGCCGATGCAGAGGAATCTTGTGATTTGGAGATGATATATATTCATGTAACAAATGCCTAGGAAGGGATTCAATTATAGTTCATAGTTTGATCTAGTTGGAATTCTTTTGTATCTAGCACCTCAAATCTATATCTTGTGCATATGTTGTAACTGGAGAATCAGGCCTGCAAGCCCTAATCTGTAAGCATGCATGTTGCTGGCATGTTTGTATTTTAAATCTATGATATACTGAATGACTAAATCTGAATTTGTATCCTATCCTTGATTTGTTTCCATTGTGTTTACTCTTGCTACACGGTCTAGATTGTTCACCTTGTGGACCATCTTAACCATGACTACCCCAGAGGGGCCATATATGTGAGATTATTTCACACCGAAGCACTTGTTTGAGGAAATCAGGTCTTTAAAGAGAAAAACACATAAATTTATCAACAAACCAAGTGAGTAAGATGGAAATAGTGCTACACAACAAGGCAAGATGAGTGATTTGAAGATTTGCTTAAAGAAGTGTGAAAATAGTGTATAAAACCCTTGATGTTGAAATACACAATGTGTAATTGCAAAGGATGAAAGTTTCAATGCTAGGATGCAAAAGTATGCACTATTATCCAACACTACATTTCAAAATCAGATTTGAATGAATGTTGAAAATGAGTAGAAAAATCTGAAAATAAAATTTTGACTACAAACCCTAGTTTTGCAAAGACTAGGTTGTTTGAAAAATGCAATTTTTTAAGAAAAACCCTAGCAAATGAAGCTTTTAAATGCAAGATTTGATATGAAGAAATGATGAATTACTATAATAAGGATCAGATCTGATGCAAATATCAGAAAATTTTATCTTTTTTATGATATGCAACACAAAATATGCAAAACTATGCCTTAATGCAAGCCCAGAATGCTTGTTTTTTCAAAAAATTTCAAATGTATGCAAAAATTTTCAATGCAAGATGATAAATATGATATGAATGAATACAAAGACTAATTACAACACTCAACAAGATGCAAGTTCAGTAAAAACATGGGTTCACTAAAATGTTTATGTGAAAAGTGGGAAGATGGAAGATAGTGTTAAGTTCTATCGAATCAAGCCCTCCTTTCACATTACCATTCAAGGACAACAACCGATCCGAGTCACTATAGATGGAGAGGACTCAGATATAGGTTGATGTACTTAGGAATGATATGGAGAGATAGATTAGATTGATAGATATGTCAAACCCTAGATTCAATAAGCCTCAAATCCTAATTGTAATGAAATCGGGTATAGACGAATAAAATGCTATAGATGATTGCACATGAAAGCACTAATGAAGGATCAGAAACATACTAGAAGTTGGATTTTTAGAGACGTAAAATTTGTGGACAATAGGTCAGGTGCCCAAGTCTGATAGGGCAACTTTTCTATAGATTTGGAATAGTAAGCAGTGTCGGATGATGTTTAACTCATGAGTTTCTGGAGATTCCATTTGGGAGGACTACGGGGCGGGCACCCTAGTCCAGTAGGGTAGAATATCAACAATTTTTCTTTAGATTCTAAATGCCTATCCTTTGAATAGATTCTCTACACATTCACTTCACCAAATCCTGCACCTATAACCTGCAATCACAAAGAGAGGGGTTTGGGGGTTGTGGTGTTTAGGAGCTTGCCTTGGTTAAGCCTTGAAATGACATTCAAGTCTTCCAACACCGTTATTAGATAGAATGTGTGTCCTTGGAGGATAGAGGCCAAATCAAATGATGAAATAGATTAATTGAAACACAAATAGATGCCACCTTGGATGTGAATCCCTCATGGAGATGAAGATCTTTCACACCATGAGGAGATGGATTGATGAAGCCAAATCTGTAACAAACAAACACAATAACAACACAATTATGCTCTACAACACAATGAATGCTTTGAAATCCCTTAGATCAATATCACAAGTTCGTATTATCCATCTAGTTGTAAAATTAATACATAAACTTACTTATATATGCATTCCCACTAACTTTCATAATTCAAATTGAAAAGGCCAACAAAGGGAAACCTTTTTAAAGGTCCTATGCCGACAAAGTTAAATTTAGGTCTCAGAAAATTAGCCTATACTAGGGCATGGGCGGCCAAGTCCCAAGGCTAATTTGAGTCATGATTAAGCATTTAGATTGGGCCCCTAAATCCCATTTGACATGGGTTTTGGGGGAAATTGCTCCGGGATGAGAGTTAAGCATGCATAATGTAAATGAGGGGACCTAGGAGCTAAACTAGGACGTAAAAAGGCATAGGGGTACTTTTTACTCCATAACAGTATGCAATTATCTAACAAGTCCTATTTTTTGTGCAAGGGTGAATCAATTGGAAATGCCTAACAAGTCGAATCAGCATTGAACCAAGAGCTAAGTACCCTTATTTATTATTTAAATTTTAAACATTTATTTTAGTATCATAATCAATCCTTGCTCTTGTCCTTAAGGTTATTTATTTATCAATGTTAATTAATTAGTTTACCCTAGGACATTTATGTAGAGATTTTAATTATTTCTTTATATTCTTAGTGAACCTGACATTCCTACATCCCTGGGGTTTTTCCTTAGTGTTTAATCCTTCTACATTAGGGTTTCAGATTTGATATTTATAATAGTTAATCATTTACTTTAGATCTGATTAGGTTTTGGATTCATCCTATATTTATTTTCACTACTATATTTTAATTATGGTTTGAGTTCTCATTAATGGTATCTATTTGATCCTTACCCACCCACCCCTAGATTGTGCACGTGTTTAATAATTCATTATGGACTCTCATAGACCATTTCCTTTAGTTGTTCTCTGTGTGTGTCTTACTACTTTTGATGTGTTCCTTCACTTCTTGACATTTGATCCTTTTGTCCTTAATACTTTCATGTCCTTTTATCTTATAGATGGGGAGGTATTAATTGTTTAGGGGAAAATTGGATTTGTTAAAATTCTAGTGTTTAGATGCTTAAATCCTCCTTTCCACCTTGCATTCAAGGATCTAGGGTCAAGTGACGAGCACTATCATACCCTAGGCCACTTGCAGATGTAGAGAAACTTGGATTAGGGAATTAATTATCAATTTTTCCTTCTCATATGTCCAATTGACCATTAAAACCCTAATTATGCAAATATGACAACAAATTAATGATTTATGGAAAAAGCTCTTGCAAATAGGAGTAAAATACTGAATTACAAAGTACCTATTTTTGAGGTTCCGAAGTGGAACAGTCGGGGACACTAGAGCGAGCACCCAAGTCCAAAGTACCTACTTTTTCGGGGAATCTGGACCTCCTTCCGACACTAATCAGCCTTGTAACTTATGTTTCCTGAGATCTATCTGTGGAGGACACTAGAGCGAGCATCCAAGTCCTCGAAGTGCTCCTTTGTTTGACTTTTCTTTAGATCCTAAATCTTTGATGCCTTTCAAGCCTTCCTGTAACTCCACTTTTCCCAAATGAGATACATGTAACCTGCAATCACAAGACTTGGTTTGGGGGTTGTGGTGTTTAGAGGTTTGCCTCAATCAAACCCCAGAGGACACTTAAGTCTTTGAACACCATTGTCAGATAAAGAGGGCATGCCCTTGTGAGGTAGAGGCCAAAAACCAAAGGAATCGATGATAAAAACATAATGTTATGTCACCTTGTAGTGAAGCTCTCCTAGAGGAAGATGCTCTTCGTGCCATGAGAAGATTGATGCTCAAATATGTAAATATCAACACACAAAACACACAAGTCTGCTCTTGCAACACAATAGAAGCCTTGAATCACCTTGAAAACACTTGAACATCACCCTTGCTATCTAATTGAAATCTAGTTTACAAATGAATGCCTAAGCTTGCTTATATATGCAACTACAAGCACTCCCGCCAAGAAATTAAAAATCAAACTTTATCGTGTCAACAAAAAAACCAAATAACGGTCATAAACCAACACCCAGAAATTAGGGTTGTCCCAAAATAGGGCAGGACTAGGGCACAGATGCCCAAGTCCTCCCCCCTATTTTGGGTAGGGTACAGCTCAAGGGGTCTACCTAGGTCCAATTTGCCATGGAACCTAGGTCTCATTCCATCGGGATGCCAAAATATGAACTAAAATGTCCTAAATGCACTCTAAAGACCCAGGAGCTAAACCTTATGAGGGAAAAGCCCCCAAGGGGACTTTTTTGACGTTACATTTAGCACCACTTTAATGTATGTATAAATGCAAGGCCAATATATGCATTAAAGTAATGTCACAAACACACCAAGTACGGAGAAGACACACCGATCACATAGAAAACAGTAACAAACGCAAAACATAGAGAAGACAGTTACAGTCATGCAGAACACGGAGTAGACAGTCAATGCATAGAAGACACATTAATGCATGGAAGACAGAAATGATATCTTTTCTTTTTCTTTTTCTCATATATATGAAATGCAAATGCAAGTACTGGAAAGTAAATAAACCTCCCATAATATAGGATGCACTACCTTAAGGCATAGGTCTCTGTATAAATGGGGCAACACACATGCAATACATGCAAAACCTCCCAAAATGCAGGAAGCGCTACCTGAAGGTGTTGGTCTTTGCATATGGGGCAACAAACACGCCACACAAAACAAGCATGCCAAAACACACACACTTGAAGACACGGAGAAAACACAGTAGACAAGAGATGGTGTGTTCCCTATTTCTAGGCTCATCACCATCTCAGGCACATTACAGGCACACACCAATGATTGCGCTTCACCACAACAATCGCTAAAGACACGCTTAAGGGTTGAGTTAGTCACAGAACTGCTCCCCGCCTCCACAAAGGACTTGTTGAAAATGACAGGATGATGCAATCTGCTTCGAGAAATACACCATCCCCGCCTCCACATAGGGCTTAAGAAAAAGGATATGCACAATATCCCACCTTCGTAGAGGGCTTACATGATTGATTGATTGATTGCAAACAAACTCAGGATGCACAATGCACCACTCTGGGGCGTAGGTCTCTGCATCTGAGGTCAAACACATTGCTAACATCTATAACAGACAGCTTACCTTATATATGCCCCCACCTTAAGGTGGTTGATATCAGTTATTGATATCAATCATGTTAAGGTAGGAAGAAAACACACAAGGGAACACCAACTTTCGCACAACCCATGCCCCCTAGCGGTGACATGTACTTTACAATCATCAAATCTTCCCACAAACACATCCCTACAAGGAAAATGTTAGTGTCTACAACATCATGATAAACAACAACATCAATGCATATGATTAACAACACAAAGAGCCAAGGTTATACAATGAATTCAGAGTTCGAGGATAACCAGGGGCTATATCATGAAGCTCTCTTAATCGAGTACTGCAAGGCTAGATTCAAAGGCAAACAAAGGTGCATGGAGCAACAGTATTGTTAAGGTTTGTAAATGCGATAGAAACATCATGAAACTCACTACACGGAAAGCACGAGTGCTTCCACTAGCCAAGTGTCAGATAAGATATACAACCCCATCATCATATTAGGAACTAAGTCCAGTTTGTTGATAACTGAGAGGGGGGGGGTGAATCAGTTATCCTAATTATTTCCTTTATTGAACTTTCCTTTTAATTGAAGCAGCATAAAATCAAACATAAAACATTAACCATAAAACAAGAAACACATGACACAGTATTTTTGACGTGGAAACCCTGTTAAGGGAGAAAACCACGGGGTGATTAACCCAAAATTATTCTCTGTTAGAAGAATAGGAAATTACAAAGATGGCACTTGCCAATTAGGGTTCACTGCCCGAGCACACTGCTCACAAGAGGCCCACTGCCTACAAGAAGACACACTGTCTACAAAGTGATGAGAATCACAGTCTTGAACTGATTGGAAGCATCTGCATATGCTGGAGTTCAGTTCCGGTTAGGCTCAGTACACTGATCTGCTGCACTTCATCTTTCCTCTGTTCTTTATTCTGCTATCTTCCACATACCGGATCCTTTTTGCTACCTCTGCTCTTTCTCTGGACTTATTCGCATATCACTCCACACTTACACCCACTTCACAACTAAATCCATCCTCTATATATATCCGCACAAGTAATTTCATCACCTTTCTAGTCGGCATCTGGAACAGTCTAGTTTCTTACAAACTCTCATTCTGTCGGCTGAATCCTTCCTCACCAAGCAATGCGGATCAAGCATATACTTGTAGATATCATTAATCATGTCGGCCAAACATGATTCATGCCTTCACAACCTCTGTCATCAACAGTAACCCATCCGGAAAGTAGTCTGATACTCTGCCAGTCAGTTCTTTCTCTGTTTTCACTGTCTCTCAGGAATCCGGTACTCAACCATTCATATCTTTTTCCTTGTCCATCACCGGAGGCTAAATCCTTGGAATATACCACTCAAGGTAGTCCTCTTGACTTCCCCAAATCCGCACTGCACCAAGACACTTCCTCTGAGAGGTCCGGACCAATCTGTCGGACCTTGCCACATGCTCTGTTCTTCTTCACCGGACCACAACTTTCTTTATTCTGACTTCCGGTAGAGACACATCATGACTTGCGGATATGTGGGATGACCTTTGTTGCCATCAATGACAACAACCATGAATCCATATAGTGTCTCTTGCCAACAATCTCCCCCTTTGGCATTGATGGCAACACTTAGTGAAAAATGACTAAGTGTTTTCACTATGCTCCCCCTTTGCTGATGCTCTGTCTTTATATACAATTTCCGGAACTCCCCCTTAGTTGGATTCCTCATTTTTCACTGCTCCTCACTCCCCCTTTGACATCAATGGCAAAGGGTAGGGTCCGCATATCAAAATTTTCAAAAATTTCTTATACTTAGCCACATATTTACATACTCACATATATTGAAGAATGTCTGCAAAGGATGTCTGTAATTGAATCATTTCGGTAGCCCAACTTTGCTTCATTCTGTCCAAAATTGAAATGTGACCACTTAACAAAAATGCAAACGCTTCTGCCCGCTTGAGATCTGTCGGATCTTTTGTTTGGGCGGTGGTCCTAGCATCACTGATGGTCTCATGCATGGTTTCCAACTTAGGGATTATAATCCTTCTAAGTTCTCCCATCCGGTTGGTGATGTTCTTCCTTTCCTTCTCAAGATTCTTTATTTCGTTCAAGACTGCAATAGTCTGACATTCTTGATTTATTATAGAGGAAGAGAGAGGATCAAAACTTTGAGATAAGCTTTGTAGCTTATCCTGTTCCTCTTTTATTTTCTTGTCAAGTGCTGCTGTTGCCTTTGACCAGGATATACAAAATTTATAGATATCACCGCCATCCTTAAGAGCATTCTCTAAGCTCCTTATTCCAATGCTTACAATCTTCCTATCCTTAGAGATTAATTCTAATATTTCTGAAAATCTCTTATCCAAAAATTCCTTCCGGACCTTTTCTTCAGCTGATTTTTCTAAAGAATCAAAATGTGTATCAACACTGCTGACTAAGGTTTTTAGATTACCGGAAGTGGAGGCTGTCGGATCTATCTGGATTGATGGCATGATCTTTACAAGTATTCCGGAAGCAGCCTCTATCAACTCACAGTCTTCCATATGAGACTTCAGGAGCTTTTCATTTGCCTTGGCATTTGCAAATGAAGCTATCTTCATTGTTTGTACCGGAGAGAGAGAGTCAAAATCAAATGGACCTTTGAGAAGCTCCGGTTCATCAATCTCTAGAGTTTCTTTACTCAAAAATTGTTGAACAGTTTGTGCAGTGTCTCTTGCCGGAGACAGATGTTTCTTTTCTTCTGCAGTCTTAGAACTGTCAACCTCTTTGTCTTTCACCACTGCTTCCTTCTCCTGTAGTTGCTCTTCTTCTTTGGATCCGGAGACTGTAGGGGAAACCGGAGGAGAGATGCTAACTTGTTCATGGGCCACTTCTTCTTGAGCAGAGGGTCCCAAGTCCTCACTTGTCTGTTCAGGGCTCACTTCTTCCGGAACAGAAGATTCCAAATCAGCAGCTGTTTCTGTACCTAAGTCCTCTACAACAGGAAGATTGAACCTTTTGAAGGCCTTCCGGAGGATCTCTTCTGTTTCTTGGGCCACTTTGTCAGTCTCACCAAGCATGAGTTGATTCATCCTGGCTTTGCTTCTGAACTCATCTTTACAGTCCTTGAAGATAATGTTCATTGTCTTGGGATCAATTTGAGGATATAGCTGAATAGCTATCTGCTCCCGGATCTCAAGATCTTTAGCATGAGCATTATTTTTTCTCACTTCCATTTCCTTTTCTAGGCTTTTAGGAATAAGAGATATTATTTCAATGAAAGCCTTATTATATATGTTAAGATATTTCACTGTGGCCTCCTGCAGAGTCTTTTGGTCGGCCTCACTGAAGTCATCATATGATTCTGTCATTAGTTGAAGGTTTCCATCCACCGTGACCGACTTGATTATGCTCTCTAATGACAGAGTGGGCTTTTCAATAGTTACCTCTGCCATTTCCTCCTTTTCTTGGCCTGTGGAGGGCTTACCGGATCCTTTCTTTTTCTGTTTCTTTACTTCTCTTACTCCTTCATCTGATTCTGTCTCCTCTTCATCCTTTTGGCTTCCATAAGCCCTTGTGGCTTTTGCCTTTGATCTCTTACCGGATGCCTGGACTTCCGGTTTTGAACTTTTGGTTGAGGGAGGTGCAGATCTCTTTGTTGATCTGGTCCGGGTGGGAGCTCCAACCGGAGCACTTTCTTTGCTTTTCTCTTCTTCCTCGGCCTTCCTCCTCTTTTCCCGGCTGGCATCAAGTGCCTCCTTTGAGATTCCAAGACCTTGAGCAATGTGCTCTACTTCTTTTCTCACTTTTCTTTTGATCTCAGGTTCCCTGAGTTCTACATGTAACTTTATACTCAGCTCCTCAAAGGTTCCAAACCTTTCTGCCTTAGGATCTTTGGGTTGACTTAGCATGTGTTGAACATGCAGCTCCACTATCTGTTCATCAACTTCGTACCCCATGGGCATGATCCAGACAGTCCTTGGCTCCACTGCCTCCATCAGGCACTGATCAGTGTCAACCATAAAGCACACTGAGTCCTTGTATTTCTCAATGAGAGACTGGGGAATTCTCTCTCTTGCTTGCATCATGCTCTGAAAGTTTTTGAAGTATCCCCATAGAGCTGAATTTCTCGCTTTTGCATCCCCAAGTCCATGCAAGTAGTCTCTTATCTGGACTGCAACAGGTTTGTCATTCTGCCATACCCATCCACTTGTTCCGGGTAGCTCATTCATGAAGTAGAAGAATAAGCATACAATAAGAGTACCATACTTGAAGGAATTCTTCTTATCCTTCTTGATTTTCTGTATATTTTCCATTAATTGGCTTAGCAGTAGTTCGCAGAGGTCATATTCTGCATTTTTCCTTAGCATTTCAAAAGCAGTGTATACTGCAGTTCCGGATACAGAATTCTCCCTGCTGGAGTGATAGATCTTGTATCCTATTATCATTGATGCATATTTGATATCCGGATCCAAAATATCTTCAATGGTCATTGCCCTCTTGTCAAATTTTGATCCGGTGGCCTCAGTTACAATGTTGTTCTTGACAGATTTAAGGATAGGTACTCCTCCGGAGGAGTATAGGCCAGTTACTGCTCTAATTGCCTCTTTTGTGATCTTGCAGGGTCTATCTAGCCATAGAAAGTTGTCATGCATCCTGCTCAGTACATACCGGACCCATTCATCCTCTTCAAAATAGGGGAAATGAATAAATTGCTCAAATTGTTTCTTCTGAATATCCTTATACTCTGGTTTAAGCTCAAAAGCATTGTCAATCAGCTGCTTGTGATAGAGGTCTCTTAATTTGAAATCCCCAAATTCCTCAATGTTAGCATGTATGTAAACCCTAATGTCTTCGGTGTGTAAAACTCCGTGAGGAACACTAGAGAAGGCTCCTAGTGGGTCAACCTCCAATGATTTGTAGGGATGTTTCTTGAATGAGGGGCGAGGTCTATCGGAGATCTTAACTATGTTTGGAGTAGCCATTCTTCAAAGATTTGCAGTGAGGTAATGAAAAACGGAGAATACCTTATGCGCCTTCGGTTTGCACGGAGTGGTTGGATTGATTTCTTTATCCAATAGCTTCGGCAGGAGATCCTTGGTGTGCTTGAAGAACCTTGTTGCAGAGCTCCACTTTTCGCTTCTTCTCGAGTGCAGAATGAGCAAATGACCTTTGAGAAATCCCTTAAATTGCTCCGCGAACCCTAATACCTGTCTGCAATAAATGCTTCACCTACATCATTCCGGTTTGCCTTGTCTGGATAGCTTGGAGTATCCGGATTAGTCCTGATCTGTGGATATCATCCGGATCTTTCAATCATGAATAAATCGAGGTAGCATATTACAAGATCATCTCAAACATTCTGTCCAATCCGCAGAACAAGATAGTGCATTTCCAGATCTTTCCGGACCTTTTTGTAATCCTTTATCATACCGGAGCATCTCCCTGAACAGGTCTTATTTGATCGATCACAGCTTCTTCATAACTTCATGCGGACCTCTGAAAACTTGACTGAAGTATCTCAAGATTCATATCTACAAACCCTTTGATCCGCATCTTGTGCCACATCCGGTACCACTTGTTTGGCTGGGGGAACAAGATTTTCTTTGAGTCTCCCCCTGAGCCTAAGCTCACCTTTTAATTTCCGGAAGAAATATCAGCACCAGAGTCTGGTGCGGATCCAACCTCTATATTCTCTGAACTTTTCTTCACCCATATCTTGCTCATCTGATTCCTAACCTCTTCCGCATTCATCTTTTGTTTACCCTTGTCTTGATTCTGATTATACACCGGACCTCTTTTGTCCTGATTCTTGTTTCTGCAACCTTTAGCATTATGACCGGACCTATTGCAGATTTGGCAAATAACATTTCTTTGCATATTTGACTGATATCCTCTTGATCTGCATTGATTAGCCATATGACCTACTCTATTGCATGTGAAGCATCTACCTTTGAATGATTTGTTTACTTGCATACTTCTGCATTCATGGGATTTGTGTCCATACCTTTTGCAGTTGAAGCATTGTCCGGAGAAGGATGAATTAATCTAATTCATTCTCATTCTGCACTGATTAGCTTTGTGACCAAAGTGGTTGCAGCTGTGGCAGTATCCATTGAAGGATGGATATCTTTGAGCATTTGGCTGTCTTACCGGAGGTCTTCTAGGCCTGCTCCTTGGATTTTCTGATCCAAGATTCTTCTGACCGGATCCGGAGCTTTCTCCTTTCTCATATCCCAAGCCATACTTGTCATCTGTCCTCTTTTGACTTCCAAGAAGAACTTCAAGTTGAGCAGAACTTATCTTGAATTTCTCTTTATATTCATTTGCTGTTTGAAGGTCTCTTTTGAGAGAGGCAATTTGATCTTCAAGTTTTCCTTCATTATCTTTGGCATCTTCAAGATCAGATTCAAGATGTCTGATAATCCTGTCCATCTGGTGGCATTCTTCTGATTTTTCTTTAAGAGATTGTCTTAGATTGTCTTCAGCCTTTCTTTTTTCTTCAATCTCTTGAGTAAACTTTATAGTTCCTGATTCCATTTCATGTCTTAACATAATGACTTCTTTTGATAACTTTTCACATAACTTGGTTTGCTCAGTCAATTCTTCATTTGTATTGCTTTCTTCACTTTGTCTTGCCAACTGTTGAAGCAGCTCCTTTCTCTTTTTCATAGAGAGACTTAATTTGTCTTTTAATTCTCTCATGAATTCATCAGCCTGTTTGAGTCTTTCCTTTAATTCACTGACTTCAGAATTCGACTGTTCAAGATCCTCAAGAGCAGTCTTGAGTTGCTCCCTTAAACCATATGCATCCATTTGAAATCCCAGATCTTCCTCAAGCTGTTAGGCTCTATTTGGAGGAACTTGGCTCTGATACCAATTGTTGATAACTGAGAGGGGGGGGTGAATCAGTTATCCTAATTATTTCCTTTATTGAACTTTCCTTTTAATTGAAGCAGCATAAAATCAAACATAAAACATTAACCATAAAACAAGAAACACATGACACAGTATTTTTGACGTGGAAACCCTGTTAAGGGAGAAAACCACGGGGTGATTAACCCAAAATTATTCTCTGTTAGAAGAATAGGAAATTACAAAGATGGCACTTGCCAATTAGGGCTCACTGCCCGAGCACACTGCTCACAAGAGGCCCACTGCCTACAAGAAGACACACTGTCTACAAAGTGATGAGAATCACAGTCTTGAACTGATTGGAAGCATCTGCATATGCTGGAGTTCAGTTCCGGTTAGGCTCAGTACACTGATCTGCTGCACTTCATCTTTCCTCTGTTCTTTATTCTGCTATCTTCCACATACCGGATCCTTTTTGCTACCTCTGCTCTTTCTCTGGACTTATTCGCATATCACTCCACACTTACACCCACTTCACAACTAAATCCATCCTCTATATATATCCGCACAAGTAATTTCATCACCTTTCTAGTTGGCATCCGGAACAGTCTAGTTTCTTACAAACTCTCATTCTGTCGGCTGAATCCTTCCTCACCAAGCAATGCGGATCAAGCATATACTTGTAGATATCATTAATCATGTCGGCCAAACATGATTCATGCCTTCACAACCTCTGTCATCAATAGTAACCCATCCGGAAAGTAGTCTGATACTCTGCCAGTCAGTTCTTTCTCTGTTTTCACTGTCTCTCAGGAATCCGGTACTCAACCATTCATATCTTTTTCCTTGTCCATCACCGGAGGCTAAATCCTTGGAATATACCACTCAAGGTAGTCCTCTTGACTTCCCCAAATCCGCACTGCACCAAGACACTTCCTCTGAGAGGTCCGGACCAATCTGTCGGACCTTGCCACATGCTCTGTTCTTCTTCACCGGACCACAACTTTCTTTATTCTGACTTCCGGTAGAGACACATCATGACTTGCGGATATGTGGGATGACCTTTGTTGCCATCAATGACAACAACCATGAATCCATATAGTGTCTCTTGCCAACACAGTTTTTGATTGCTCTCAAAAGGGACACTAGGTCCGCATCAGTATAAATGTTTGTCGTCATCCGCCTGCTAGATGGAAACACTAGAGGAAGGGAAACAATAAATAAGAGAGGAGAAACGAGTGTCTTAGGGAGAATCATGTAGGAGGGTGCCCTGAGGTCACCAACCATGATGCTATGTCCATAAGACACAACACTCAACAATGAAATCAGAGATAGAGCAATATAGAAGAATGATGATACAAATAGAAGAAGGTCACAACAGAGGCGGTCTCCTAGTATCCCAAACCTTACAGGAGAATCCGAGGTCATTCCAGGAGGCCTAAACAACACATAACACATCACGGGGGAAGCACATCATGAGAGAGATAAAGGGTTAGAGATACTTACCTGTAGGGTCTTCGTATTAGATCTTAGAGCTCTCGAACCTCTTGGAGAGGTACTCGATCATGTTTAATGCAAATTTGAGTATTTCTTATGAAATTCTTGTTTGTATATGATCCTTGTTGCTTAAATCCTTGTTTGAATGAGACTTTTTGGTGCTTATGAGGGGGAAAACCACTATTATTTCTAACTATTGATTGTCATTTTGCTCTTTTCCGATTTTTAGCGAGTTTTCGTTATTGAATCTTTCTAGAATAATAATGGGAATCGTCTTGTACCATCTTACTTGTATGTATCAATTGTTGTTCTTTCCTTTCATATGCATTTTGATTGTCTCCCGATCCATACAAGGATAATGGGGGAGGAACCTCAGCATAAATTGTGTTTCTTCATGGACATGGTGGATTATCCACTTGTTTCTTATCTACTTCAATCATTTCGACAATGCTATCATAGTCCAAGTAATCATCCTCATCTACTTTAACTAAATCTTGTTCCACCATATTATTTTTAGTATGTTTAGGAAAAGGATTATTAAAGATTTGTAAATTTTGATTCGGCGGAGCAACTGACTTATTTCCATTATCATTCACACCTGATACCTGGATGACATTTGAATCAATAAGGTCATGTATCTCATGTTTAAGATGCATACATTGTTCAGTGTCATGTCCTTGTGTCTGATGATAATGACAAAAGGCATTAGCATCAAAGTAAGGTCCTTGTTTACTAGGATCAACAGGCTTGATCGAGGAAAGTTTCAAAATGTTATTACTCACATCTTGATTCGTGATAGAATGATAGGACTCAGATATTAGAGTAAACTTTCTTGGTTGATATGACACTTTCTTCGGATTATTTATAGCACACATTCATATTTGGTCCATTGATCTTGATGAAACTCCTATTATTGTTTCTCTTTAAAAAAATTTGTGATGATCCACCCATGGATTGACTAACTTGAGCCGATGAGTTTTGGTTTTCATACTGATTAGATGAAAGTTGGTAATCATGAAGAGCGGTGTATAAATGTTGAAAAGAGTTGTATTTCATCAAGAGAATCTTATCACGAATATCAGGTTGTAGATTTGTAATGAATATCTTTTGAACATCCTCATCTTTCATCTAATGTTGAATCTATGCATAAATCCCTTGATACCGACCAATAAATTCAGTCAACTTTTCTTTCAGACCTTGTTTACATTGAACCAAGTTAATAAGGGTGATTTGGGGTCTGATATTTGCTTGAAAATGTTGTAAAAATTGATCAATCAACTGTAAAAAGGAGTGTATTGAATTCAGAGGCAATGAGCAAAACCATTCAAAAGCAGTATCTTTAAGAGATCACGGGAAAATTTTTGCTAACAAATCCTCTTCAAAATAAAAATCACTACACATAGATGTAAATGCTGCCACATGGATATTGGGATCTCCTTTTCCACCATATTTTTCAAAGCGAGGAGTCTCAAACCTCTCGGGCATAGGAGTTCTCAAAATTGCAAAGGATAACAGATTATGGGCATGATATGTTGGTAGACTAGGCTGCGAAGAATTTGTCAAGTTTGTTACCTTTTGTTGCAAAGCAGTCATGCCCTGTAAAAGTTGGTTTAGGATGGCATCATAGGGAGATGCAGTTTGTTGTGAGGAATTAGAACCAAGGTGAGGAGGTGATTGAGCTTGAGATACAATAGGCAGAGACTAAGAATATGTTAATGGTAGTTGGCCACAATGATAGGTGGAAGTTGGTTGCGAGTATGTAATAGGTGGCTGGAAATGAGTGGAATAGATAGGAGGTTGAGAACAGGTATTCATAGAAGAGGTCCCTTTAGGAACCAAATTTTGATAATTAAATCCCACAGTTTTGTAATTAGTGCCATTAGATACTCCAATACTAGTGGTAGCATCACTACAAGTGTTCGCATTAGTTGTTAAGATCGTTGACGTAAAAGTGGATATTCTCGTAGTCGGTATAGGTGCCAAAACTTGAGTATGGGATGGTGATAGAGTGTTATTTATCATTTGTGCACATTCGGTCATCGGCATGATATTGGTTTGTACAATATGTGCTAGACCACAAATTTCATTAACACCATCTTGTCCTTCTTTTATCAATTCTCTATGTTATGAATTGTAGGGACAGCTTCTTCAACTATTCTCTCATTTTCCATAAATGATTGATACTCAACTAGCTCCTTACCCAATTTTTATATTTGCTCATTAGATACATATCCTATTTCAATAGTATTAGCAACATCATGAAAAGTTTGTTCTTCTATTGTGGTTGGAGGATGTATACTATCTTGCACAATTTGAGTTTCTCCCTTTGTAAAGAAGGTGCCCAAAGTACCAACTTCTTCAAGAGCACTAGATCTCATTAATCTTTTACTTCTTCTTAAAGGGATATTTTTTTTAGGACGTGTCATAAATCTTATACCAAATCATACAAGACACAAACTAAGAGAACAAATCCTAGGAGAAGGATATGATTGATGACCCAAATGCTTGATGTTTTTTGTACTCTTTTCAAAGCCAATGAATGAAACAACGGATGTTGTAAGGATTTTGATCGATGGAAGAAAGTTATATGTCTGATATCAGTCCAAAACAGAAATATAATCACTCTCAACACACTCTTGATGCAAATCCAAGATAATGCCAAGTCAAAATATAGTGAAAATATGTCAAAATAGGTACTTTTTTCACCAAAATTCAATGCAAAAGAGCATAAAAAAGGGTTTTGTGAGGAAAATGATGATGGAAATCCAATAATATCAGTAATAATAGCCACTTGATGCAAAAATACCCAACACAACACGTTTTTAGTGCTACTTAAGGTAAAATGCTAGTGAAAATATAGCAAAAATATGCTATTTTTCACGGTTTTTCAATTCCAAGACCTAGCAAAAGGGGTGTTATAAGGAATTTTAGGATGTATAGTAAATAATATCAATAATATCAGTCACCTCAATTCATAAAATTGATCACAACACACTTGGAGTGCAAACTAGGTCAAACCCTAGGGCAAAAAAGTTAAAATATGTAGTTTTTCACCGAATTTTCACTACAACAACCCGATAAAAGGGTGTTGTCAAGCTTGTTATAAGGGGAAGAAAATGATTACCTTGATAATATAAAAATAATGCAAAAATACCTTTCACAACATGCCTACGGTGCAAGTTTACAAAGTCGATAAGACCAATTTTAGTGAAAATTGTTGTTTTTGAAGCCCTGGGTTTGAGATCTTGGGATAAAATTCTATGTGAATTATTTGAAGTCTGATTTATGATTAAATTGACTTAATATCAGATCTGAAAATGATTTTCAAGCCTTAACATGCAAAATGCCCATCCAAATTTAATGAAAATGTATCAAAATTGTTAGTTTTTTGTTAAATTTTTCTATGTAAAAATGCAAATATTTTAAATCTAAATGCAAATTCACACTAAAATGAAAGACTACAGACAAATGCAAATTTGAATGAGCCTCTAAAATCAGTAGAAAAGTCTGATAAAAGATTTTGCCTACTACCCCTAGATTTTGGAATTACTAGGTTATATCAAAATTGTCAAAATTTCTACAAAACCCTAGCAATTAAATGTTGACAATGCAAGGCAAATTTCTAAATTTTTGGATTTTTCTGTAGTTTATATCAGATCTGATGCAAAAATAATGAATTAGGAAAATTTAGAAAGAATTGATGCAATTTAGTAAGCCAAACAATGCAATTTTTTTGTGTTTTTCAAATTTTTTAATTTTTTTGAATTTTTCTCAATGTAATGAAATGAATGAATGAAATCAATCCAAATCTGAAGACAAACACTCAGCAAGTTGCAATTTAAGTCCAAAAACACAGGTTCACCAAAATTTTTAGGGGAAAATTGGATTTGTTAAAGTTCTAGTGTTTAGATGCTTAAATCCTCCTTTCCACCTTACATTCAAGGATCTAGGGTCGAGTGATGAGCACTATCATTCCCTAGGCCACTTGCAAATGTAGAGAAACTTGGATTAAGGAATTAATTATCAATTTTTCCTTCTCCTATGTCCAATTGACCATTAAAACCCTAATTATGCAAATACGACAACAAATTAATGATTTACGAAAAAAGCTCTTGCAAATAGGAGTAAAATACTAAATTACAGAGTACCTATTTTCAGGGTTCCAAAGTGAAACATTCAGGACACTGGAGTGGGCGCCCAAGTCTAAAGCACCTACTTTTTCAGGGAATCTGGACCTCCTTCCGACACTGATCAGCCCTGTAACTTCTGTTTCCTAAGATCTATCTGCGGAGGACACTGGAGCGAGCGCCCAAGTCCTAGAAGTGCTCTTTTGTCTTACTTTTCTTCAGATCCTAAATCCCTGATGCCTGCCAAGCCTTCCTGCAACTCCACTTTTCCTGGATGCGACACTTGTAACCTGCAATCACAAGACTTGGTTTGGAGGTTGTGGTGTTTAGAGGTTTGCCTCAGTCAAACCCTGAAGGACACTTAAGTCTCTAAACACTATTGTCAGATAAAGAGGGCATGCCCTTGTGAGGTAGAGGCCAAAAACCAAAGGAATCGATGATAAAAACACAATGTTATGTCACCTTGTAGTGAAGCTCTCATGGAGGAAGATGATCTTCATGCCATGAGAAGATTGATGCTCAAATCTGCAAATATCAACACACAAGTCTGCTCTTGCAACACAATAGAAGCCTTGAATCACCTTGAGAACACTTGAACATCACCCTTGCTATCTAATTGAAATCTAGTTTACAAATGAATGCCTAAGCTTGCATATATATGCAACTACAAGCACTCCCGCGAAGAAATTAAAAATCAAACTTTACCATGTCAGCAAAATAACCAAATAACAGTCATAAACCGACACCCAGAAATTAGGGTTGCCCCAAAATAGGGCAGGACTAGGGCTAGGGCGCCCAAGTCCTCCCCCCTATTTTGTGTAGGGTATAGCTCAAGGGGTCCACCTAGGTCCAATTTGCCATGGAACCTAGGTCTCATTCCATCGAGATGCCAAAATATGAACTAAAATGTCCTAAATGCACTCTAAAGACCCAGGAGCTAAACCTTATGAGGGAAAAGCCCCCATGGGGAAATTTTTTGACGTTACATTAACTATGGAGATATTATCATCCATAGAGTGGGTGAGTGCTCATCCTTTTCTTTTTGATACTCTCGCATCATTTATCCATGAACTCCACTTTGATCCTACCTTTCACATGACTAGTGCTAGTGGTACATTTTATAATGATATTATGGCTTTGGGTGAAGAATTATTGCATGATAATTGATGGTTCTAGTGACACATCATTATATGTTGAGTCATTCTTGTTGGCTAATTATGAGTACTTAGATGATATCTTGTTGGTAATTAAATTTAGATTTTTTGGGTGATAAAGTACTACATTGGTTTGATTCCTCTTGCCTATTTGATCTCTCATTTCTAGCATTGGCATAGGATTTTATAGCATATTCTCTTGTCCTAGCATTCCTAAGGATAGTTTGGACTTCTCTAGTACTCTTATCAACATATCTTTTGATCCTTATTTATCCTCTTCACCTACAATCCATATGGTCGATATTATTTATACTCCTACAAGACCTATAGTTATTTTTAAGGAGACTTGTGGTTTCCCTCCAACTCCACTTACATTTAATATAGTGCCTACTTCAAAGAGTTATCATGTAGTAGGTCCTACCTATCAGAAGATTGCTAGAGGTAAAAAGTAATAACTAATTAGTCATTTTTTCCTCTAACACTCCATTATTTTTTATTAAGGGGTAAAAGTTAGTTTTGAAAGGACCTAAAAACCTTTTACAAAGGCAAGGCGGCTATAAACAAACAACCACACCACAACACAACTACAACCAAGTTTCCACACACAACAATGAACCAACAACAAAAGGGTTGCCCAAATTTTGAAAGAGTCCAGAACCTTAAACAAGAAGGGCTTCATCCAACAACAACCAAACACCATCCAATGACCAAGTATACCAAACCTGGACTGGCTACCTACACAACCCCAAGCCCCATCCCATAATCCTAAGCACTCTTGACCTGAGCACCCATGACCTATCTTCCTTCTTTGAATAATTTTCCATGATACATCATTCCCTAAAGCCTTAAAACAAGGAAAGAGGAGAGGGATAGCCTCCACCGCTAACCCAGACTGATCCCCCATACGTGTAGAATGACACTTTGAAGAAGTCAAATGCTATAATGAAACCTTAGATAGTGTAGGAGTAATGAACCCACCACCCATTGGAATGAGGGGTAGGGGGTCCAAAGGTGGAGCCACCAAGTAGGCCTTGAGAAGAAGACCCATCAAGAGAAATTTTTGAAGTTGCAACATCCCTAGGAGGATCCAACTCAAGAATAAGAGCCTCTATAGCCTCATCCTTAGACATGTCATCCTCAAAATAATAAAATCAACAGTCAAGTGATTGTAGATGGAATTCCTCCACCAAGTTTTCAAACCCTTCTTACAACAAGATCAAGGGCAATCTGAAGCAAGGTGTCCAATAGCAAAGCATCTCCTACAACAAAAGGGGAGACCCACATATTTGAGTATCTAAGTATAAGGTCTATCCCCTACCAATATGACAATATCCCCAAGAATATCTATAGAGGTGTCAATGTCCACAAGAATACGAGCATAGGTAGTGTGGTTGAAGTTTGAAGATGCAGAATCTTCCTATAGAAAATGACCAAGAGCATTGCCCAAAGATTCAAAACATAAAACATCTCAAAATTGGAGAGGGAGATTGGGTAGTCTGACCCAAACAGGCATAACACTAAGAGATTTTGTTAGAAGGTTAAAAGAGGGAAACCACAATTTGAGTGAGAGGAAATGTTGTCCCCAAATCTAAACCCCATTGTATACACCTTAAATTGACTCGTGTCGAACTAAATAAATATTTTAAATATTTATTTTAATTCTTATTCTTCTATCAATTAAATAAATATTCTAATTTATTTGATTGGTTCATTATACCAAAATTAAATAAAAATCATTTTATTTAATTAAATATCTTAATTCCTCTAATGTCTCATTTAATTAAATAATCCTAAATTATTTAATTAATCTCAAATTCCTCTATTCCAAAGTCCTAAATCCCATAATTCCACACCATCTCATCCATGTCATTCTTCCACCTCACCATGTTGTACACATAATTAAATATTTTTAATATTTAATTAGCTAATATCCCCTTAACCACATGTCTTATTTATCCTCCAATCAAGATCAGTTAACTCATCAATCAAATCAGTTATCTAATCAATCAATTCACTTAACTAGTAGTCTATTCAGTTAACTCCTCAATCTATTCTATTAACTACCATGACTCATGAAAGAGGCTTGGACACTTGTCCTCTTCTAATTCATGCACATTCTCTCAAGTTTCATCAACCGTACATGCCATAAGTAATTCCTCCAGTCATGGATCTTATGACACTTGGATTTGGCCTCTCTTGAGCCTATAAAAGGAACCCTCATTCCCTCATTTGCATATCTCAAGCTTTCATAATCTTACTCTGCAGAAATCCTACTAGTGTGCCTTTGGCAAAGTATCCTCATTGCATTTACATAATCTCATCATCATCACAATCATCCAACCATGTCTTCCTATCTCCATTATGCATCATCATAAGAGTTGCATTATTAGTTTAATCTCCATTGCATTATCCATCTACAACCATTCTCATATTGTCATCTTCAACAGCAAGGAAGTACAACTTCTAAGGGCTCAACTCATACACAAGATTGATACGAGATAGGCAACAATGGAAGTTATGAGGTGAATCGGTCTACGAAGGTAATATCTTTGTTTATTGTATTTGCATCAATTCCATTGAAATTATTAGATATTTAGTAGTTTCTACTATGATTTAGAAATTCAATAATATTTTGGCACCCACCATGGGGCCACTGCCTCATTTTCAATCTCTATTTTAAGTTTTTGGTCAAGTTCCAGTCGTGACAAGTCATTTCAGTGCATTCATCTTTCCAGTTCTGTGCATCCATGTTGAAAATGGCAGTCCAGGACATATAAAGATTCTTTTTGCGCATCTGATCACTCTTTCAGCGCATTCATTCAATCTGCACATTTAAAACTTATTTCTGCACATCTATTGGATCTTTTCATGCATTTGTATTCCTGTGCATTTATTCTGTCTTTCTGCACATCCATTCTCTATTTCAGCGCATCTGATTCCTGTCAGAGAGTTGTATGGAATTTGTAAAATTTTTGTACTAACTTTTTGTTGCAGGTATTTTGATCATCAAATGGAGGCTTTTGATAGAATGATCTTGCAGGTGTAGAAAGTTGGTTTAGTCATTTAGTTGCATCATATCTTCATCTAGACTTAATTAGGAGGAAGTAATTAGACATCTTCATGCAAATTTTCACCTAGATCTAATTAGGAGGCAGTAAATTGTACTATTACATTACAACTCACACATAGTCCCAACTTAGGCGGATAAAATTGAACAAATTTTTCATTTTACTATCTTGCACTACAAACTATCATTCAGCTTAAATTGGAGAAAGTAATTTGTTTAATTCTTCAACAACAATCTTCACATAGATTTGTTTAGGAGGATAAAATTGACCATCTGTTCCAAGTTTTTGCTATCTTGTCAATGGAGTGTGCTTGGTAGAGTAGAACACACCAAGTTTTTTTGGTTTTTAACTCTAGGAGGATAAAGAATCAGTGTATACTGTGCTTGAAAATGATGATAAGACTATGCTCTCCCCTTCTTGGGTGACCAAAATGCCAAACTCATCATTTTATTTGTGTAACCTTTAGAAGAGGCCTGCCCTTGGGATTGAGTTTCTTCCAAGTGGGACGACCTCGAGCGATAACGAGCTAAAGCCAAGCCACTTCCTAGTCACTATAAATAAATTGTGTTTGTGTCGAAAGGCACAAATAATGGGTGCTATTGTGTTATACCGATGAATGTTTCCCCTAAAACCCTGTAGAGTGTAACCTCTGTAGGCTAGGAAGCCTCCTTATCAGAGTGAATCACCGCACATATAACCACCCAAACAGATGCCCAAATTAAGAAGTCAATTGTTTTAGAAAGCCAAAAACCCCTATTTGTTGACACGAGAGGAAGTCCTCTGAAGTTGTCAAACGTCATACACTCATTTAGTGTGGAGACAAAAAAGTTCAACTCTTCAGAGGAATTGTAACTTGGTATGCGTGAGAAGTGAGTATCGTGGAGGGGAGCCGGTGCTACCAAGTTACTAACTGTCTACCTTTATGTAAGTGGCTGGAGTAAAATCCAAGTTGGAATTTGACAAATATTGCCCTTGCCATCCTTAGGATTGTACTTGTTTGTTTTTACATTTATCAAATAATCATGGAAACTTCTTGTTCATTATGTTTTCTGGCAATAACCTGAGTCAAAAATAGTACCACAAACCTTAGAAAATTCTAGAAAAACATGCAAAAAGAAGAACAAACTAAAACTAAACCAAAAAAGTAAAACCTCTGTGCAGAGCTGCGCATTTGATACATCTTCATGCGCATCTAAACTATCTTTTTGCACGTTCACTTATTGTTGTGCCTACACCATTTTTTGTTGTGCATTTAAGAGATATTACTATGCATTTAAAACTCCTACACATGTAAACAACAGAGTTGTGCATCCAATCAACAGAACTACACCTTTAACAAATGGACCTACACATGTAGAATAGTGCATTCAATAAACAGAGCTACGCATTTGATCGCTATTTCTATGCATTTGAACCTGCGCATTCATAACAAAGAGTGCTTCTGAACAGTTTGATAGAAAATCAAAATCAGATCCTTGTACCCATTTGGACCCAAATCACACTTGAAAATTTAGTTCAACCATGCAAACCACCTTCATACCATTTTCACACATCACCTTTGCATACCACTATCTTGCTATCCAAACCAAACCAAGATTTTCATCTAGGCGTTATTAAGAATCTACCAAATTCAAACAAAATCTAGTTAGTGTTGGGAATTAAGGTGTCTCAACCTTGGTAATTCCTTGCATTATTTATGTTTGTATATATTAATTCATTGCCTATGTTATAAATAAATTGTAAATTCCATATTGTCATTTTGTGGGATGTGGCATAGTGATGTGTCATCCTACATGGAAGATGACAACTTGTAATTTTGTCCTCACATGAGGAGATAGGCATCCCACTTTGTGGTAGGAGCATTTTTCCATGTGTTGGCATCTTTCATGTTGTGTAAGGGAATGTTTGACCGAAACGGTTATGACGGATCCCTATGATGAAGTTATGACATGTAAGAGTCAGACATAGAAGCATGTAAGACAGGTGAAGACATGTGTCATGAAGCATCTTTGAAAAAAGGATTATTTGGGCACCCCAAGGTGGACTATGACATGTTATAAGAGAATATGCTATTTATAGCTTGTGTATATGATAGATTCTCTTATAGCTGTAAGTTGTAACTGCTATGACAGATTCTATGACAGTCGTAAGTGTCGTAAGGGCATCTGTCATAGCCCATTTTGGAAATAGGCAACCTCTTTGGGATGGGAGTTGTGGACAAGTGTTAGGCACATTCTACAATGTTGACCAAGTGTCCTTATACATGGGTTTTGGGCCATGAGGCCAAGTTGGACGCCCATCTCAAGATAGCACCAATATTGCCTTGTATATTCTATATAAACAAGTGCTTGGAGGTGGAGAAGTATCACAGGTTTTACAGGTACTATTACTCTGCCGAATTGACTCCAGATATGAGTGCTGAAGACCATTAAAGCTTGCATTGCAAGTGTATTGTAAACAACTTTCAATTTTGTTAATACATTGTGTAGGTTTCTGAGTGTGGGGTTTTTCACCCAATAAGGGTTTTCCCTACCATATATCTTTGTCTCTCTTCTTCTGTCTTCTTTCTGGTTCATGTGTATTGCTGCAATATCTCTTTTAGGTGTTCTATGTTATTGTAGATGTAAGGATTCATTTGAATTTACATAGCCCTCTCCTCATTAGATTAGTGTAGGAAGCGATTTCCTCACACCTAGCTTCCTTTCAGTTGGTATCAGAGCCTGGCCAGTTTTGGTCTTAGTTGTTGGGTAGGGCTTTTTTGAGCTGATCTTAAGTTGAGTGGGAGTCTGTGCAGAGTATTTTGAATTCTATTGCAGCAAGGAGATGGCAAGCACATCTAGAATATTTGGAGTGGAGAAATTCAATGGCACTAATTTCAAGTTGTGGAAGCTCAAGATGGAAGACATGCTTGTAGACCGAGACCTTTGGGAAACTGTTAATGGAACTAAACTAGCTGCAATGTCACAAGATGATTGGGATCTCAAGGATCAGAAGGCTCAGGGTCTCATAAGACTTAGTCTTGTTGATTCGGTGTTGTTAAATGTCCATGAGGAGAAAATTGCAAACTTGCTTTGGAAGAAGTTGGGAGATGTGTATCAAGCCAAACCCCTGGTTAACAAACTTTTTCCCTTCGAATGGAGGATGAAGGATCCGTTGCTGAACATATGAATTCTTTTAACATGTTGGTTGCATAATTGACATCTATTGGTGTAAAGATGGAGGAGGAGGATCGATGTATGACCTTGCTTTGTTCTTTGCCGGACTCATGGGATCACCTTGTCATGGCTATTGGAAGCACCACATCCACATTCAAAATGGATGAAGTGGTTTCTTCGTTGTTATCCGAAGAGATGCGAAGAAATTCTTCTGATGCAGCCAAAGAGGCTCTTGTAGTTCATGGAAGACCCAAGGAGAAAGGGAAAAAGAAGGACAAGAACGCTGAGAAGGGTAGATCCAAATCCCATGGGAGATCCAAATCTCCTGGAAAGTCCAAGGCTATCTATTGGAACTGTAGTTAATCTGGGCATTTTCGAAAGGAATGCAAAGAAGAAGAAGACCCCAGATTCATATTCTGACAAATCACAAGATGATGGTGATGCTTTCATCGCAGCCCTGGCAACCCATGCATCTGATGATGTGTGGCTGATTGACTCTAGTGCATCTTTTCACATGACCTCGCATCGAGACTGGTTCACTAAGTATGAGGAATTCGATGGTGGAAAGGTGTACTTGGGTGATAACTCTCATCTGAAGATCGTTGGTCATGGAAGAGTCTCTATCTGATTCCCTAATGGATGAGTGAAGGGGATCTCTAGGGTTATGCACATCCTAGGCTTGGCACGGAACCTGCTTTCTGTAAGTATGTTGAATGATGCAAGTGTGCAGGTTGTCTTTTCAAAAGAAGGATGCAAGATGACTGGAGGAGCTATGGTGCTTGCTAAGGGCACTAGGAGAGGTACTCTGTTTCAGCTGGATGCATGCATTTCACAATGCAATAGTTCTTCTAATTCAAAGAAGAGGGAAGCAGTCACTTCATCCCCACCATCTAAACGAGCAGTGAAGAAATCTGTTGTTTCTAATCCTGATGGTTGTAATCATGCCTTGGAAGTTAAGCTTCCTGCTGAAAAGACAATGTTATGGAATAAGAGATTTGGCCACATTGGTGAGAAGGCTCTGCATACCCTGAAAAATAAAAACCTTGTTGAGAGGTTAGATGATTGTAATCTTGAGTTTGACTTTTGTGAACATTGCATATATGGGAAACAAAACCGTGTTTAGTTTTATTCAAGTTCTCACAAGTCTTCTGGTGTGTTGGACCTTGTTCATTCTGATGTATTTGGTCTTGTTAATGTTGCTTCGTTATCAAAATATGTATATTTTGTATCTTTCATAGATGACTACAGTAGAAGGACATGGATTTATTTTCTCATAAGAAAATCTGAAGTCTATAGTAGGTTTAAGTAGTTTAAGACCTTTTCTAAAAATTAGACTGGTAAGAAGATTAAGTGTTTGAGAACTGACAATGGTGGTGAGTTTTGTTCTTTAGAATTTGATAAATATTGCAAAGAACTTGGGATTAAAATATATAAGACAACTCCATACACCCCACAGCAAAATGGAGTTGCAAAGAGGATGAACAGGACACTGATGGAGAAGGCTAGGAGTATGCTTAGTGGAGCTGGCCTAGAACAAAAGTTTTGGGTTGAAGCTATTGCCACTGCTTGCTATCTTGTAAACAAATCTCCTACATTAGCTCTTGTTGGAAAGACATCCATGCAGGTGTGGTATGGTAGAAATCCTTCAATAAGGCATCTTCATGTTTTTGGTTGTGAGGCATATGCACATGTGCCTAGGGTGAAGTGGTCAAAACTGGAGAACAAGGCTGTTAAGTGTATCTTCATTGGCTATGGTGTCAGTGTGAAAGGATACAAGCTTTGGGACCCTGTGGCTAAAAAAGTGTTGTATAGAAGAAGTGTCATCTTTAGAGAGCTTACACCTTCCACTATTTTACAGCCAGAAGAAAAAGAAAAGAAAGAGGATGTTGTTCAGTTTCCTCTTGGTGCAGGAGCACCCCGAAAATTGTCTAAATTTGTCATTTGGTTTATTGTAAGGCCTAGAGCCAAAATGTACCTGATTGGGCAAATGTGTCCCCTGGACAAAATAGTCCTAAGATGTAAGTCACTTGGTACTAGTGAGTAGGTATCATATGGTTGTAACGGTTTGTAACTGTTCTTAGCAAGAGTGACGGATCGGTTTAGATCCCACCGAGATGTAACTACCCAAGACGAGAATCTATTTATAGAGACACAGACAGAGATTGATAGGTGTGCAAGAGAGGAGTAGACAAGTGTATGTGTAATTCTAAAAGAGAAATAAAGATTTGAGATTTTGGTCCTGTAAGAGTATTTTGTGTTTCGAATCCTTCCACTAGTCAGGACTTCGGTCGAGACCAGTGGAAAGGCATAGTAGAATAGCATAGTGGAATGGTACAGTAGGTTTAATCTCTCCGTTCTGTGTTGATTATATCTATGTGTGTTAAGTTGCAATGAAGGGTAATGATATGGTGGTGAACAGTTAGTCGCAGAGGAGTCATGTTCGGGCTCATCAGCCCATCGGCTGAATAGAGCAAAAGTCCCAACAAAGAGAGTTGGTCACAGCGATAATGAAGAAATGTCAAGTCGCAAAGTTATCAGGACATCGGCCCAGCATATGAAAATGTTGCACTGATAGAACGACATAAAGGGAGTATAGTCTTTTCGGGCTATCGTTGGAACCCGGCAGGGGTTTCCAACGATACGCTGAGGAAGCAAGTATCCAGCCGATTAGTATTATCAGCTATCGCCCAAGGTGAAGATTGTGTTCCATCGATACAACGATGGCGAAGACACAATATGGAAAGTGAATTGGTCGGCAACGACTTATTGGCCTATCGGCCAAGTGAAATAGGATTTGGAACGATGCAGCGATAGCGAAGGTGTTTGGAAGACAAAACAGTTTGAGACGAGTTATCGGCCTATCGGCCTAACTCTTGGAGAGGTCTCAACGACCGATGATAGAGATGGAGTTAGACCCATCGGTGAAACAGATATGAAGTCTGAGCGATATGGAAGTAGACTATGATGGAGAGGGAAAATGCATTGCCTTTGGCAATATTTTCCTTGTTTCGAGGGTTTTACACCCAAGTTATGATTTTGGGTATTTTCACCCTCTGTAAGAGTATTTTCAAGATGTCTCTGCATCAAATTGGTATCAGAGCCGGTGAAAAGTCTGGCGAAAGTTGTGGGTATTCTGTCACTGAATAGGCAGAAGAAGAATGAAGAAGAAGAGAGAAGCAAGAAGCTGAAAGGAAGAGTGCTGGAAAGGAATGTTGGTGACTTTTGGTTGTAGGTGCAGGTTCACTCGATACGGTAGGCAGATAGGAGATCTGTCATGGAGCCATAGGAGATGGTTCAAGGGCCTGAGAAGGAGGTCCAGTTGGTGTCGCCAAAAGTCCTGGGGAGAGAGGCGAGAGAGGACTCCCAGGTGAGGGACAGAGGTGTCGATGTAGCATGGAGGAGTGGATTTCAACTGTTGCACTTTGGAGGTAGCCATTGATAGGAGTCACAGTTGCAGAGTCATAGAGGAAACAGCAGAGGCATCCAGTTAGAATTGAAGACATCGAGAGAGATAAAAGATATTGTAGGTTTTTCACCAAGCATTTCCATGGGACATGGAAATTTTTCAAGTCTGGGAGTATGGTGCAGGAGCACCCCGAAAATTGTCTAAATTTGTCATTTGGTTTATTGTAAGGCCTAGAGCCAAAATGTACCTGATTGGGCAAATGTGTCCCCTGGACAAAATAGTCCTAAGATGTAAGTCACTTGGCACTAGTGAGTAGGTATCATATGGTTGTAATGGTTTGTAACTGTTCTTAGCAAGAGTGACGGATCGGTTCAGATCCCACCGAGATGTAACTACCCAGGAGGAGAATCTATTTATAGAGACATAGACAGAGATTTATAGGTGTGCAAGAGAGGAGTAGACAAGTGTATGTGTAATTCTAAAAGAGCAATAAAGATTTGAGATTTTGGTCCTGTAAGAGTATTTTGTGTTTCAAATCCTTCCATTAGTCAAGACTTCGGTCGAGACCAGTGGAAAGGCATAGTAGAATAGCATAGTGGAATGGTACAGTAGGTCTAATCTCTCCATTCTGTGTTGATTATATCTGTGTGTGTTAAGTTGCAATGAAGGGTAATGATATGGTGGTGAACAGTTAGTTGCAGAGGAGTCATGTTTGGGCTCATTAGCCCATCAGCCGAACAGAGCAGAAGTCCCAATGAAGAGAGTTGGTCACAGCGACAATGAAGAAATGTCAAGTCGCAGAGTTATCGGGACATTGGCCCAACATATGAAAATGTTGCACCGATAGAATGACATAAACAGAGTATAGTCTTATCGGGCTATCGTTGGAACCCGACAGGGGTTACCAACGATACGCCGAGGAAGCAAGTATCGAGCCGGTTAGTATTATCAGCTATCACCCCAGGTGAAGATTGTGTTCCATCAATACAACGATGGCAAAGACATGGTATGGAAAGTGAATTGGTCGGCAACGACTTATCAGCCTATCAGTCAAGCAAAATAGGAGTTGGAATGATGCAGCAACAGCGAAGGTGTTTGGAAGGCAAAAGAGTTTGAGACGAGTTATCAGCCTATCGGCCTAACTCTTGGAGAGGTCTCAATGACCAACGATAGAGATGGAGTTAGACACATCGGTGAAATAGATATGAAGTCTGAGCGATATGGAAGTAGACTATGATGGAGAGGGAAAATGCATTGCCTTTGGCAATATTTTCCATGTTTCAAGGGTTTTACACCCAAGTTATGATTTTGGGTATTTTCACCCTCTGTAAGAGTATTTTTAGGATGTCTCTGCATCACCTCTTACCCCTGAGAAGACTAAACAAAAAGACAATGTTGGACCTGATGATGAGGAGAGCTCTAGCAGCTCTGAAAGCTCAGATGAAGAAGCTAAACCTCAACGTCAGCTCTTGAGGAGGTCTACACAGATAAGAAAGCAACCTGAAAGGTTTGGTTTTACATTGCTTGATTCTAGTTGTGTTTTTGCTTTGCTTACTAACAGTGATGAACCTAGAACTATATCAGAGGCTATGGACATGAAAGATGTAGGTTCCTGGAAGGAGGTCATGGAGGATGAAATGGCTTCTTTGGAAAATAATCAAACTTAGGACTTGGTGCCTTTGCCTCCTAGATGGAAACCCGTTGGATGCAAATGGGTGTTCAAGAAGAAATTTGGTGCAGATGGCAGTGTTGAGAAGTACAAGGCCAGATTGGTTGCGAAGGGGTATTCACAAGTGGATGGTAGAGATTATGGTGAGATCTTCTATCCCATTGCAAAGCTGACATCCATTCAATTCCTATTGTCTCTTGCAGTAGCTTATGACTTAGAGGTAGAACAGATGGATGTGAAGACAGCTTTCCTTCATGGTGATTTGGAGGAAGAAATCTACATGTCACAACTAGAGCATTACATGGTGAAAGTTCAAGAAAATTTGGTTTGCAAGCTTAAGAAGTCTTTGTATGGTTTGAAACAGTCCCCTAGGGGATGGTATTTGAATTTTAATGCCTTTGTGTTGTCTATTGGATTTGTGAGATCGAAATCGGATCACTGTGTGTATTATAAGTTTGATGGTGATCGTATTCTCATTGTTGCACTGTATGTTGATGATATGTTCTCACTGGGAAGGGTAAGAATATGATTTCTAATTTCAAATCTCAGTTGTCAGCATAGTTTGAAATGAAATATTTAGGGAGATCTAGGTACATTCTAGGAATGGAAATCAGAAGAGATAGAACCAACAGAAAATGTTGGTTAAGCTAGAGTAAGTATGTGAAGACCGTGTTGGATAGATTCAGCATGGCAAATTGTAGACCATTGTGTGTTCCTGTTTCTTTAGGGACAAAGTTGTTTATTAAGGATTGTCCAAAATCTCCTAGTGAGGTAGAGGACATGAGCAAAGTACCTTATGCTAGTGTTGTTGGTAGTTTGATGTATGCTATGGTCTGCACAAGACCAGACATTGCTCAAGCAATGGGAGTCCTTAGTCGATTTATGGCTAATCCTGGATGGGTTCATTGGGATGCAGTTAAGCAAGTGTTCAGATATTTGAGGGGTACTTCTGATTATTCTTTATGCTATCATGGTAATGTTTCAGGACCTCTGCATTCTGTTGATATTCATGGATTTGTGGATTCAGATTGGGCATATGACATTGACAGCAAGAGATCCACCAATGCTTATGTGTTTACACTGTTTGGTTGTGCTATTAGTTGGATGAGTAAGCGACAACCTGTTGTTTCTTTGTCCATGACAGAAGCTAAGTATATGGTAGCAACTCATTCTTGTAAGGAAGCCATTTGGCTTAAGAGATTGTGTTTAAATATTGGTGTTGATGCAAGTCAGATCACGATCTGTTGTGACAGTCAGAGTGCAATTTGCCTTGCAAAGAATCTAACTTTCCATGCTAGAACAAAGCACATTGATGTTCAATTTCACTTCGTGTGAGACATGGTTGAGGATGGAAAGGTAAATTTGGAGAAGGTAGATATTTTGAAGAATGTTGCAGATGCATTGACGAAACCAGTGGGCATAGAGAAGTTTAGATGGTGTTTGGAGTCTATGGGCCTCTCGGCCTATAACAGTTAAATCCTATTATTCTATTGGCTCTTACAAGGTGTTTGACAAGTGGGAAAATGTTGGGAATTAAGGTGTCTTAACCTTGGTAATTCCTTGCATTATTTATGTTTGTATATATTAATTCATTGCCTATGTTGTAAATAAATTGTAAATTCCACATATTCATTTTGTGGGATGTGGCACGGTGATGTGTCATCCTACATGGAAGATGACAACTTGTAATTTTGTCCTCGCATGAGGAGATAGGCATCCAACTTTGTGGTAGGAGCATTTTTCCATGTGTCGGCATCTTTCATGTTGTGTAAGGGAATGTTTGACCAAAACAATTATGACAGATTCCTATGACGAAGTTATGGCATGTAAGAGTCAGAAATAGAAGCATGTAAGATAGGTGAAGACATGTGTCATGAAGCATCTTTGAAAAAGGCTTATTTGGGCACCCCAAGGTGGACTATGACATGTTGTAAGAGAATATGCTATTTATAGCTTGTGTATGACAGATTCTCTTACAGTTGTAAGTTGTAACTGCTATGACAGATTCTATGACGGTCGTAAGTGTCGTAAGAGCATCTGTCATAGCCCATTTTGGAAATAGGTGACCTCTTTGGGATGAGAGTTGTGGACAAGTTTTAGGCACATTCTACAATGTTTACCAAGTGTCCTTAGGCATGGGTTTTGGGCCATGAGGCCAAGTTGGACGCCCATCCCAAGATAGGACCAATATTGCCTTGTATATTCTATATAAACAAGTGCTTGGAGGTGGAGAAGTATCACAAGTTTTACAGGTACTGTTACTCTACCGGATTGACTCCAGATACAAGTGTTGAAGACCATTGAAGCTTGTATTGAAAGTGTATTGTAAACAACTTTCAGTTTTGTTAATACATTATGCAGGTTTCTGAGTGTGGGGTTTTTCACCTGATAAGGGTTTTCCCAACCATATACTTTGTCTCTCTTATTCTGTCTTCTTTCTGGTTCATGTGTATTGTTGCAATATCTCTTTTAGTTGTTCTATGTTGTTGTAGTTGTAAGGATTAATTTGAATTTGCATAGCCCTCTCCTCATTAGATTAGTGTAGGAAGCGATTTTCGCACACCTAGCTTCCTTTCAGTTAGTTTCATAACAGAATCAATCATCCTTCACCTCAAAACTATGCTAGTGTAATCTTGATAAAAGAATAGTCTATATCAGTAGTGGTGATCAACTATCCCTATTTTGACTACCTTTTCACTCAAGAGCACATTGTTTGGACAACACAGATCAATATAAAACCTTAGCAAAATCTTATCAAAATCATATCCAACCAAATTCACCTTCAAATCATTTTCATACCAAACATCAAACCAAGTCCCCCAAGTCTCACAATCCAACTTCTCCCACATCTCAAAATTGCATGGTTCAAACTAGATCCCAATCCAAACAAAAACAAAAAATGGGTTCCCTTCACAATAGTGGGCATAATTCTGATGATGAGGAGATTAGTCAAGAGGAAATCCTTAAACAACTTCAAGATCCAAAATTCCTAAAGATGATGGATAAGGTTGTTGCCACATATCCTCATAAATACTTTCTTATGCTAGCTCAACAAGGAGCTAAGTTCCAAAAATGATAAAGATGCTTCTAAAATGGAAAAGGCTAAGAATACACCCAATCCCTTGGACACATTAACTACACAAATCCAAGCCTTACAACAACAGTTGATGGATGTCAAAAGTGGGACAACCACAAAACATTACTCCCTTGAGGATATCTCACCTTATCCCTTTGATAAATCTTTGCTCATGATACCCTTTCCCTCAAGGTTTGAGGTGCCAAAATTTGACAAGTATAGAGGAAAAGGTGATCCAAGAGATGATATAAGGGAATTTAGTGCCGCATGTCTAGAAGTCACACACAACGAAACATATCTTATGTGACTATTCCCAAGAAGCTTAGGAGGACAAGCTATGGAGTGGTTATCTCGCCTACCTCCCAACATCTGCACTTTTGATGAACTAGTGGACAAATTTGTCACACATTTCTCATACAATATCGAACACAAAATCTCCATGTTGGACCTTTGTAATAATAAGCAAAAAGGGGGAGAATCCTTTGCCTCTTTCCTACAAAGATGGAGACAACTTGCAAGCAAGTGTCCCTACCACATACCGAAGAAGAAAATGATAGAAATGTTTGTTCACAATCTATCCACGGCACTAAGCTATCAAATCCAAATACAATGTCCAACTACTTTTAGTAAGGTCATCGAAATGGGGCTACTCATTGAAAAAGAATTGGTAGAAAAAGGGCAAATTAAGCTATATAAAGACATTCCTAGCTCAAATAATAACACAGAGAAGCCAAAGCTTTGGACCAAAAACAAAAACATTGTGAACGATGGTGTTGTTGATGCCAAACATGTGGTGCAAAAACAACTGATCTTCAATCTATCAAACCTGCAAAACAACACACCATCCACCAAGCCTTAAAGCAATGAACAAAGACCAACCAACTTTCCTCCTAGAAGAAAGTTCACACCATTAGGGGAATCACTGGAATCTGCCCTATGGAAGCTAATATCGAACAATCTCATAATGCTTCCTATGGTGCGAGATTATGAACCAAAATTTAAACTTTCTTGGTGGAAAGACTCAGACTTTTGTGAATATCATAGAAGCAAGGGTCACAAAACCAATGACTGCCAAAGACTAAAGAATATCATTCAAGACTTGATTGACCAAAAGGTAATAAAATTGATGGACACGCATCCAATGATGACCATTTGGCATTCAATAATCCACTTCCCAACTATGAGAAGGGAGGATCTTCAAATCAAAACAATAACAATGGTAACAACGCCAACTACACAAATGTGTCATATGATTATGTTGTCAAGCACATCTTTGAAAGTGACTCACATGTCAATGTGATCACTATAAATAAAAAGCTCAATTGTATTGTGACCACTCACAGTGGAAACGTTACTCTCCAAGGGGCTTTATCCAAGTCAACCCTCCATCAAACCAATACAATTTCCTTGACCAACTCCATAAAACACCGGCACAAATATCCATTTTGGAGTTTTTGCGTCTATCTCCATCTCACAAGGCCATCCTTGAAAAAGCCCTCTTAGAAACTATCATCCCAACAAATCTAGTTGAAGAGCAATTTCAGGCCATGGTAGGTCATCTAGGTACATCCCATTTCTTATCCTTCACAAAAAATAATGATATGTCCATGACCCAACCACATAATGCATCCCTACATATTGAAGCCTTCATCCATAAGCATAAAATAAAACGGGTCCTAATCGATGGAGGGGCAGGTTTAAATATTTGCACTTTAAAACTAATCCTTGCATTGGGGTTCTCAGAAAATGTTGTGGATCCTAAAAAGAAAATTACCATCAAGGCATATGATGAAGAAGAAAGGACATCAAAGGGAACTATTGTTTTACCAATAAGAGTGGGACCAGTAGTGAAAGATGTGCTATGCCAAGTGCTTGACATGGGATTGGCATACAATATTCTTCTTGGTCGACCTTGGATACACGCAATGCAGGTAGTTCCATCCACTTACCATCAATGTGTCAAATTCCATCCTAATGACCAAGAGGTCACTATTCAAGGAGATGGACTAATCCTTTTCAATATTGCAATTTCGTCCAATCCAAGCCAAATGTTGTAATCCCCACCAACCATGAATCTTCCTCATATTCATCCCATGTTGACCTGACCTCACTACCATCTACATCCAAGGCATCCGAACTCAAACTCAAACTCAAAGACAAAGGTGTAGGAGAATATACTATTGCACAAACATTTTGTCTAGCACAACTACCTATATCTCCTAAGTCCTATGGAAAGCCATCCATGAACAAGCCCAAGTCGATCGAGACTCCTAAAGGGCCTTTTGTAAAATGGATAAGCCTATCAGATGAGAGTGATGAGAAGGACATTTTAAAATGGCTCTATAAAGATGAAGATAGTGAGCGTAAACCACAAGACCCTACATCCCAATTGTAAACCGAACAGTATGGTCAAGGGTTCTCTATCTTACAAAGAATGGGATATGGCAGTCATGGTCCCATAGGATTAAGGAAAGAAGGTATCATTGAACCTATCCAACCTCCTTCCTTAACAACCTGAGATACTATAGGGCTAGGTTACAAAGGAAAAGAAAAGGTCAAAAGTAAAGACAAGCACAAAGGAAAAGAAAAAGAAATAGCTACTACTAACCTAGTAGAGTAGATTCAACGACTACAAGCATGGAGTGAGACAGACTTAAATGACTATGAATGGGATAGTCTTTCTGAACTATCTTGTGACGAGAAAGATGTTGATGTGGTTCAATAGTATACACCTCAAGAGGGACGAAGCTCTAGGTCTAGACCGCTAGAGTTCAATCTACAAAGTACCAAAAATAAGTTTCCCGAGGAAGGAATGATGTCACACTTGATAGATCAACTTGAGGAGAGTACCATCATAGACTTTGTAGATACTTACACTAGCCTAAACAATTCCTCCATCTTAACCATCACTACACTTGAACCCGATCAACCCGATGACCCATTACCCTTAGTACATCCTGAACTCATAGACTGGGATTTATGAGATGAACCTTCTAAGCTCGATACTTTCCAAAATGATGATGCCATCATAGATTTTTTGGAACTTAGAGACCATCTACCCACAAGGGATCACAAAACTGGCTATGCTATAGAACTCAATGACAAGGCTTATTTTGGAGAGAGTACCAAGCCTTTCAGTCATAAAAATGTGAAAATAAAAGATAGATCTAATGGTGAAAACCTCTCTGCGGCAGTGTTAGATCGTGAAAATAGTAAAAAAAAATGAAAGACGCATCCGACGATGAAAACCTCCCTGAGGCGCCGAAGGATGGAAGGCTTGACACTCTTCCCAATCTGACACAATAGGAAAGGTCCTCCATTTTGATTGAACCAGTAGAACTTGTTAGCATCGAAACAGAAGATAACCCAAGGATAATTCATATGGCACAATCTTTATCTACACAAGAAAAGCTAGAATTCACAAAATTCTTCAAGTAGAAACAGATTAACTTTGCTTGGTCATATGTGAATATGCTAGGACTGGATCCAAACCTTATAATACATCATTTATCGCTAGCTCTAGGAGCTAAGCCAATTAAAAAAAACTATGGAAAATGCATCCGCATATCATACTCTTAGTGAAAGAAGAATTGAAGAAGCTCCTAGATGTTGGTTTCATTAGACCGATCGATTATCCAAAGTGGATTTCAAATATAGTTGCTATTTCCAAACTAGATGGAAGGGTTAGACTGTGTAATAACTTCAGAGATTTGAACAAGGCTTGTCCCAAGGATGGCTTTCCTCTACCCAACATTGACACCATTATAGATCTAACATCAGGGCACACCATGTTGTCATTAATGAATGGATTTTCTGGCTATGATCAAATCAAAATAGCACCAGAAGATCAACACAAGACTGCATTGACATGTCCATGGGATACCTATTGTTGGTGTGTCATGCCATTCAGACTAAAAAAATGTGGGGGAAACATATCAAAGGGCCATGACTACAATCTTTCATGACATGATGCACACTATCATGGAAGATTATGTAGATGACATTTTAGCCAAGTCAATTACCAAAGAAGGACATCAAGTCTTGGACAAGATCTTCACAAGACTAGAGAAATTTAACGTATGGTTAAATCCAAAAAAGTGTGTTTTCAAAGTAACACCCAGTAAACTCCTTAGATACATCGTATCAGCTAATGGAATAGAGGTGGACCCGGCCAAGGTAAAATCAATCATGGAAATGCTGCCACCTAAGAATCTGAGTCAATTGCAATCTCTACAAGGAAAGCTACAGTCCATCAGAAGGTTTATCTCTTAGCAGGCAGATAAGTGTCATCCATTCACACATATCCTACACAAAAACATTCCTTTCAAATGGGATGACTCATGTGAGCAATCTTTTCAACATCTAAAGGATTATCTAATGAACCCACCTGTCTTGATGCCACCAATTCAGGGCAAGCCATTGCTACTCTACATCTCAGCTACACCAACAACTCTTGGAGTTCTACTCACACAGCAAAATCATGAAGGAAAGGAGCAAGCAATCTACTACATCAGCAGGACACTAGTAGGTTACGAGCTACAATATACACCAATGGAAAGAGCATGTCTTGTTGTTGTTTTTGCTTCACAAAAATGGAGACATTACATTCTCTCACACTCCATCAAGCTAGTAGCAAAGATCGATCCATTGAAATACTTGCTCAACAAATCTACCCTAATAGGTAGAATTTCAAAATGGGTCATGATACTCAGTGAATTTGGCATCAATTATGTAGATAGACGAGCAATAAAGGGGCAAGTGATTGTAGATCAGCTGGCAGATGCACCTTTGACAGATGACAACCCATTAAGTATTGAATTTCTAGATGAATCCATCTTTAACATCACAACAACAGCCTGGAAACTCTACTTTGATGGATCATAGACCCAGCATGGGTCTAGAGTAGGTATCTTGTTAGTCATGCCTAATGGAGAAATAATTCCAAAGTCATTCAAAATACTCTTTCCATGTACAAAAAATGTGGCAGAGTATGAAGCACTAGTCATTGGCATCAAAATGGCGGTAGAATGGAAAGTCAAAGAACTCCATGTGTATGGAGACTCACAACTTGTCATCAACCAAGTGAATGACGACTATCAAATAAAAGACAAGAAGTTAATACCGTACAAGCATATGGTAGACTACTTCAAAGAATACTTTGTTGTGATCTCTTTTAATCATATACCCAGACTGGAGAACAAAGTAGCAAATGTCATGGCAACCATTGCATCTCTCCTCAAAATCCTTAAAAACTAGTCACATTATGAGTTCTTGGTAGAGCTAGTATCCCATCCTGCATACAACATCCTCGAATCCAACATCATATGCCATATTGTAGGATTAGATTCTCCCTTATACGGAAAAGTATATACTTATCTGAAAGAGAACACCCTACAACCTAATCTATCTAGTAACCAATAAAGAACCTTCATCCTCCAAGCCTCTCGTTATACCATAATCGCTAACACCCTATATCCATGAGGATTAGATGGCGCTCTCTTAGGTGTCTCGACAGTGAGGAATATCAAACTGCCCTAAGCGAAGTTCACAATGGTATATGCGGGACCCACTCTAGTGGTCCTACCCTAGCGAAGAAACTCATACGTATGGGGTACTACTAGCCAACCATGGAAAGAGACTCCTATCATTTTGTGAAAAGGTGTATGAAATGTCAAATTCATGGGAACTTAATACATGCACCAGCACAGGAGTTGCAGTCTTTAACGACTCCTTGTCCTTTCTATCAATGGGGACTCAACTTAGTGGGAAAGATACTGTTGGCAAGAGACATTGCTCCGGTATAGACTTGTATGTTGTCATTGATGGCAACAAGGCTCAGAGATATCATCAGCATGATAGGAAAACATAACTCTGGAAGATCTTATTGGACTTTAGGTCCGGTTGGCAAAAAATGGCTAAGTATGGGTATACATAAAGTAGAGGACAGTAGGTGGTCCAGTATGCTTCCGCAAATGATGATCTGGAAATGCAACTCAGGTATGATATTCATAAGTGTTTGAGGTTGTTATCTTCCATAGATTAAGTCTGGATTTCCTCCAGAAGTCATTTGGAAGAAATATCTAAGTTTGTGTGATTAGAGGTGTAGCAGAGACAGTGTACAAGGCACATTTTAATGGTCCACATTCCTCCGCAGATAAGCATTTTGTTATGCGGTTTTAAGGTGTTGTAAACATTTGTATGAAGTGTCTAATTCCAGAGTTGTGAAATCTAAAGACCACCGGAAAGACAATTGCAAGTTGATGAGTATCGCTACAGTGTTTGGCAGAGTTTGACTAAGACAGAGTATGAGCTTTAATGGTCTATATTTCTCTACAAGATGACATCATGCCTTGTGGTTTTGAGGGTAAGTTTGAGAATGTATGAAGAGTCTTTGATACAGTTTTGGAAGTGTTTTGTGATCCGCAGTGAAAGTGGTAAGTCAATAGATGAACCAGTTATGCATGCTCTTAAGGAACAGGCCGACTAATATGATAAATCATTGTGCGGAAAAGAAATAGTGTTTGAAGGATCTATTCAAGTGATTGAAGGATTAGAGCCAACCTATATGAACATGTTTGGGCAAAGATTTGGGTCTACATAACATTTAGTGCATTGGTTTGAGCTGACAAGCTACATCTTTCTATGTACACATTTTGTATCTTCCTTGCTGACCTAATCATAAGAAAGATTTAGTTGTGGACACAAATAGAGGATGGATTTTAGTGTTTTGTGAAATATGTTATTGTGATGCATGCGAAGATAGAGTGCCCATAGCAATAAAAGTGAGATCTTAAGCATATGTAAGAGAAGAGCATAGAAACAGGAGTAGACTAAAATGAAGAGTTCTAAGTCAGTATTTATGATCTTAAGTGGAACTATTTCCATGCATATGTAGATGCAATCATCGCAGTTCATCCTTGGCAGTGAGCCACCCTTATTCTTGTTTCTCCTTCTAATTGGCAGTGAGCCTTTTTCTCTTAAGCAGTGAGCTCCTGGCAGTGAGTCTCTTGTAATTTAGTATTGTGCTATAATAATATTTTGAGAGCTAACACTCTCTGTGGTTTTTCCCTCTTTGGGTTTTCCACGTAAAAATCCTGAGTGTTCATGTGTTTGTCTTTATGGTTGATGTTCATTTGTTTAATTTGCTTTCACATAATTGAATTTGGTAAATGGATAAAAGAGCAAGTGCATAAAAGGTTTTGTAGAACACTAATTCACCCCCCCTTTCAGTGTTCATTATATTAAACAATTGGTATCAAAGCAAGGTTCCTTGGAAGAAGCCTAATAGCTTGAGGAAGATCTGGGAAGGTCCACCAATGGCGGCACAAAGGTATCTCACTTATCCTGAAGCAAATCCCTCTAGCAGTATTATAATTGGCAATCAAGTATATGTCAACAATGAACAATTTGAAGCATCTCTAGAAGATCTTGACAACTCCAAGGCTGATATCAAGGGTTTAGAGGAGAGTATCAAAGAAGCTGATGATTGCATTCTAAAACTAAAAGAGCAGATCAGTAAATCCCAAGAAAGAAGGAAAGAATTATGTGAGCAGCTAAAACAAGCAAATGAATCTACAGAGAGTCTCCTCAGAGTAATTGAAGAAAAGACTGAGAATAAGGAATATCTAAATCAAGTTGTGAAGGACAAGACACAGGAATGTGAAAAAATAGGGAAAGAAGTTCTGCTCTTGAAGTTTGACCTAGAAACAACAAACGGGTACAGAGAAAAATTCAAAATAAGTTTTGCAAAACTTGATGATTTGTTGGCTAGTCAAAAGTATCCAGATCATAAACAAGGTTTGTGATTTGAAAAGGGAGAAAGTTCAAACTCAGGACAGGATAGATCTAAAGAAGGAAGAGGCAGAAGCTATCTAGTAATAAATCAAAGAAAATGACCTAAAAGACCTCTAGTAAGACAACCAAATGCTCAAAGGTACCCATCTTTCAATGGTTATTGTTTAAAATGCAATAAGTATTGTCATAGGGATGCTCAGTGTAGAAGTAGAAATCAAAATGTTTCATCTTTCTCTAGTCAATGTTTCAATTGCAAGAAGATTGGTCATAAAGCAAATGCGTGTAGAAGTGTGTTAAGAAATGTGCCAAACTATTAAAGGAATAGTCAATTCTTCAATGGCAAGTGTTTTGCATGCAATAGTTTTGGGCATATGGCTAATTAGTGCAGATCAAGACCAATTCCCAAATATCAAAGAAACCAAGGTCATAGAAATGTTGTTTTCTTCAACTGCAACAAATCCAGACATTTCACAAAGTTTTGCAGAAGCAGAAAGATAAGTGACTATCCTGCAAAAAAAGGGAAAACAGAGTAGAGAGGAGACAAAGGAAAAAAGAAGATTGATCCGATAGAAACCAAGAAAGAGATGAGTCAGATTTGGACCAAGAAGGATGTTCCTAAGGTCAAGGATGGATCTGCACCAGTCTCTAGTGCAGATACTTCTTCCGAGAAGTAAATTGAAAGCTCTGGCTCAGGGGGAGCAGCATCAAAATCTAAATCCCCCAGCCAGAAAGTTGGTGCTGGAATCCAGCACAAAGATATGTGATAGAATCCAAAATGACAAATCCCTTGAAAGAAATTCTGGAAGAAAAAGATCTAATACTAAATATTGTGGAGCAATCCTAATCGACTGTATCCTACAGTGAAGAGTTTAACAGCTTTTTGGAACAAGCATTAATGATGATTAGGTTAAGTCATGCGAAGAATAAAAGAGAGCTAGTTTAATTTCAAAATCACTTTGCATCCAAATCTATCAAGTGTTTAGAGAGATTAAAGCAGATTTTGAGCAATGACAACCAAGATTTGAAGCATTTGAAGAAATTCAAAGAAAGGAAACCCTAACACAATGAAACAAGGTATTTTCATTGAAACCTCATTTGTGAATCTATTGAATTTCTGTAATGGTAAATCTACAAGTTGTAGACATCTCTGAACAACCTCGTCCTAAGTTTAAGAAACACCCCTACAAGGCAACCAAAGTTAATCCAATGGGTGCATTCTCAAAAATACCCTACGAAGTTCTGTATGTGGAAGATGTTGGGGCATACATCCATGTGGCCCTAGATAAGCTCAGTGGTGACAAATTCTCAAATTTATTCCTGAAAAACTTATGTAATGATCAATTTGACTTAAAGGAAGAATACAAAGCTTTGAAGGAGAAGAAATTCACCCAGTATGTAGAGTTTCCTGTATTTACAGAGGACGAATGGGTCTGGTATATCCTTAGTTGAATCCATGACGAGTTCATGTGTTTAGGGAAAGGGCAACCCTTTAAGATAACAAAGGAGGAAATTTAGGCAGTCACTAGACTAAACTCCACCGGAGGTGTGCCATTATTGAAGCCGGTCAAGAATCAAATGGTTACAGATGCTACCGGAGCCCAATTTGACAAAAGGGCATTGACAATAAATGATATCACTGATCCTGTAGTAAAGTTTGCCTCAATGGTCATAGGTTACAAAGTTTACTTCTCAAACTGGGAGAACTCTATTTCTAGTACTGCAATAGACACTGCCTCTCAAATGGTTAAAGAAAATGCAGATTATGATTTGTGCGAACTGTTGTGAACCCAACTACTGGAGAATCTGAAGAAGATAAAGGAAAGAAAGAACTATCCATTCAAATATGGTACGCTAATTATCTATTTATTCTTCTATTTCTTGAATGAATTCCCAAATCATAAGGGATTTATTTGGTTGAGTAATAAACTAGTAGCTTTGCAAATTAGAAATTGTCTTAACAATTTGGGAAGTTATAATGAGCAAAAATCAGCCCTATGGGGATTTTTCAAGAATTTTCAAAGTATGATGCACTCAAGAGAAAGAATTCCTGAGAAAATTGTTGATAAGTACAAGGACACAATTGTTTCATGGTCACTAAGGATCAGTGTTTAATGGAGGCTATGGAACCTAGAACTGTATGGGTAATGCCCATGGGATATGAAGTAGATGAACAAATTTTGGAAAACTATGATCAACACCTGCTTAGAAAACCTAAAGATGCCAAGGAAGAAAGGTTTGGAACATATGAGGAGTTATCTGTGAAACTCCATGTTGAAGTTAGACAAACTGAATCCACCAGAAAAGTGAGAAAAGAGGTGGAAGAAATTGCTGCAAGGTATGGCATCACTAAAGAGCAACTCAAGGAATCAAGAGAAAATGCAGAGAAAGCAAAGAAGGAAAAACAAGAAAGTGAACAGGCTAAGGTTTCAAAAGAGCCTATAAAGAAGAAAAGAGAGTCTAAAACAACACAAAGGACTACCAGAATCTCTTCTACCTCATCCAGTACCACATCATCAAAGAAACCCTTTGTCAAAGAAGCCAAGAGGAAGAAGATGAAGGGAAAAAGACTGTATGTCAGTGTGGAAGAAAAGGATGAAGAAGAAATAGAATCAGATGGGGAGATAAAGAAGATGAAAGTTGAGGTTGTCAAAGCTACAGGAAAGTCCTCTAGAAAGGACAAATCAAGCAAAAGACAAAAAGTAGATAAGCCTCAAGCCACGATAACACTTGCAGATGTATTAAAGTTCGTCACTGTTGATGGAAATCTGAAACCTATGGCTCAATTTTATGATGATTACAATGAAGCTAACAAAAGGGTTATAGAAGATGCTACCATAGAGTATCTTAACATATACAATAGAGCCCTCCTTAAAATCATTTTTGATCTTCCTGACACTTTGGGTAGCATATTGACTACCAGAAAAGAAACTGTTATGGCCAAAGACATTGAGCTCAGACAACATGCACTAACAAGGTTAAGTCTGGAGATCACTCCTAGAGAAGAAGCCAAAATTTCTAAGGAACTCAAGGATGCCTTCAGGACCAAGAAAAGGATGAACTCATTGATGATAGATGAAATCAACAGAGTGGTCAAGGAGATAGAGGAAATCACTCTGGAAATATTAAAGAAATATAATATTCCCACTATCTATGACAATGAAGTAATAGATGGTTATAATATATCTGCTCTGAAAGTCAACATTGAAAAGGAGACTCTTGCCTCTCTGGAACATCAAACAGTTGAAAATATTGTTGGAGAGAAAACTACGAAAGAAGAATTACCAACTGCACAAACTAGTTCTTCTCTAACACATCAAATTAAAAAGGATCTGGTACAGGATGACCAGAAGGAGGACTCAAACAAGGCCATGGATATTGATCCTCCAGATCTGGAACAAAAAGATGTGCTCTCCGGTGCAGCAAGAGACGCTGCAGAGGAAGTAAAAGAACTTTTGGAAAAAGAAGAACTAATTATAGATGAGTCTGAGTCAATCCAAGGTCTAATAAACTTGAACACAATGTCTTTTGTTCAGATGCTCAAGTTGGCTTCAGTTTCTTAAGCCAAAGCAAGAAAAGAGATGTTGAAGTCTGACATTGAAGATAGTGAACTCATAAAGGATGCCTCCATCATTTTGGAAAAGATGGTACCAACCTACTGGAAGGATACCTCTCTGTCTACCCCTTGTCAACTCAAGGGACTAATTCATTCTGTAAGTACACACTTTGAATCTTTTGAAAAATATGCTGAAACAAAAGTTAGACAAGAGTTTAATGAGAAAAGGTTAGATGAGTTGACAAAGATGATAGCCCATGATAAGGCTCAAATAGATAATGGAATACAGAATATTCAGAGTGCTATTGTAGAAGTTGGTGATGTATATAAATTTTGTCTATCATGGCTGGAAGTTACAAAGAAGATAGAAGAAAGGATCAAGGAATTGGAAGAAAAACTGATGAATATTTCTAAGAAGTTTGATCCGGTAAATGAATCGACCAACAACCAAGAAGCTCAAGTCATCAACATCCACAATGACTTGAATGATTTAATAAATAAAAGGTATCAAATAAAGAGTAGAATAGGACAATTGAGAAGATTGAGCAGTCCCAAACTAGAATCAATGACTAAGCTTGTAGCTAAAGCACAGCTTGCTGCACAAACTGTCACACCATCAGATCTACAAAAGGCAGAATCTCTAGTTTTTCTACTCAGTGGACATATACAAATTTTGGATGGTGCTAATAAGATCTAGGATGTTGAGATAGCTCAACTAAAGAACATCTTTAGTGACATTCTTCAGCATATGTAAGATAAATAGAAGACTGCACTTGTAAATATGCGGCAAAGTACACAGAGTTTTTGGAATTTTTGGAAAATTTTTGGGCTCTGGATCACACCCTTTTCCATTGATGTCAAAGGGGGAGAAGAAGATCTAGTGAAAAATGGCTAAACATATCAAGGGAGGAAGAAAAATAGAGTATACATAGTAAGGGGGAGCAGTTAAGCATTTTTCACTAAGTGTTTCCATCAATGCCAAAGGGGGAGATTGTTGGCAAGAGACACTACTCTGGCATAGACTTGTATGTTGTCATTGATGGAAACAAGGTTCATAGATATCATCAGCATGACAGGAAAACATAACTCTAGAAGATCTTATTGGACTTCAGGTCTGGTTGGCAGAAAATGGCTAAGTATGGGTATACACAAAGTAGAGGACAGTAAGTGGGTCAGTATACTTCCGCAGATGATGATCTGGAAATGTGGCTTAGGTATGATATTTATAAGTGTTTGAGGTTGTTATGTTCCAGAGATTAAATATTGATTTCCTCCGGAAGTCATTTGGAAGAAATATCTAAGGCTGGGTGAACAGAGGTGTAGCAGAGACAGTGTACAGGGTACATTGTAACGGTCCACATTCCTCCACAGATAAGTATTTTGTTATGTAGTTTTAAGGTGTAAACACTTGTATGAAGTGTCTAATTCCAAAGTTGTGAAATCTAAAGATCACCGGAAAGATAGCTGCAAGTTGTTGAGTATCACTATAATGTTTGGCAGAGTTTGACTAAGACAGAGTTTGACTAAGACAGAGTCTGAGCTTTAATGGTCCACATTTCTCCGCAAGATGACATCATGCCTTGTGGTTCTAAGGGTAAGTTTGAGAATGTATGAAGATTCTTTGATGCAATTTTGGAAGTGTTTTTTGATCTGCGGTGAAAGTGGTAAGTCAACAGATGAACCAGTTATGCATGCTCTTAAGGAATAGGTTGACTAATATGATAAATCATTGTGCGGAGAAGAAATAGTATTTGAACAATCTATTCAAGTGATTGAAGGATTAGAGTTGACTTATATGAACATGTTTGGGCAAAGATTTGGGTCTGCATAACATTTAGTGCATTGGTTTGAGCTGACAAGCTACATCTTTCTATGTACATGTTTTGTATCTTGCTTGCTGACCTGATCATAAGAAAGATTTAGTTGCAAATACAAATAAAGGATGGATTTTAGTGTTTTATGAAATATGTTGTTGCAATGCATGTGAAGATAGAGTGGCCGCAACAAATAAAGTGAGATCTTGAGCATATGTAAGAGCAAAGCATAGAAACATGGGCAAACTGAAATGAAGAGTTATGAGTTAGTATTTATGAGCTTAAGTGGAATTGTTTCCATGCATATGTAGATGCAATCATAGCAGTTCATCCTTGGTAGTGAGCCACCCTTATTCTTCTTTCTCCTTCTAATTGGCAGTGAGCCTCTTCTAATTCAATATTGTACTATATGATATTTTGAGAGCTAACACTCTCCATGGTTTTTCCCTCTTTAGGTTTTCCACGTAAAAATACTAGTGTTCATGTGTTATGTCTTTATGGTTGTTGTTCATTTGTTTAATTTTATTTCACATAATTGAATTTGGTAAATGGATAAAAGAACAAGTGCATAAAAGGTTTTGTAGAACACTGATTCACCCCCCCCCCGCTCTCAGTGTTCATTATATCCAACAGATACACCCTCCATCATCCAGCAGCCATAAATTCATAATCACCGTGACTGAATACTTCACAAAGTGGATTGAAGCCATGCCCCTAGCCAATGTCACAAGGAAACAAATTGCCTCATTCATCCTGAATTACATCATTTGCCACTATGGCATCCCTGTATCCATTATCACTGATAACGGAAGACCATTTAAAAACCAAGATGTCAAAGAGCTATGTGACAAATTCCACATCCAATACCGCTTTTCCACCCCTTATTACCCCCAAGGAAATGGCTAGGTAGAGGCATCCAATAAAACTATCCTGAAAATGCTAAAGAAGACTATCAATGATGTCGGTCAAGATTGGCACATCCAGCTGAATCTCACTCTATGGGCCTACTGTACAAGCATTCGCACACCCACAGGTGCAACTCCATATTCCCTAGTCTATGGCTCCGAAGCCATCTTTCCCATTGAAGTCGAGTTACCCTCCTTGAGAGTATCATTAAAAGGCCTCATAATAGATGAAGAGTACAAGATTTCCAGACTGCAAGAATTAGAATTGTTGGAGGAATGAAGACAACATGCCTTTAACCATCTAAAAGTCTATCAACAGAGAATGTCACAAAGTTACAATCACAGAGTCAAACCCTAGGTCTTTCAAGTAGGTGACTTGGTCCTCAAAGAAAATCCATGGAATCAGCAAGACAAAGGCAAATATGAACCCAACTAGCTTGGCCCATATGTAATAATTATTGCCTATGGATCAGGAGCTTATCAACTAGTAACATCAAAACGTGAACTGTTGGATGATCCCATCAACATCATGCATCTTTGCAAGTTCTTTACCTAAACCCAAATGCAAGGGATCAAAATAGCAAAAAAAAATGGAAAAATAAACAAAAAAATCAAAAAAATAGAAAAATAACAAAAAAAATCATCCTTTGGTGGTAAACAGATGATTTAGAGCATCTAGGACAGCAGAAGCATACTTCAGACTTCAATGCAATCGCTCTCAAGATTCATTGTTTTCCTTTGACAGAGATCAAACCTCTCATGAGGTAGGGTTCTAACTCACACTACACCTGTTCATGATACAAGGGTGAGGGGACTTCAAGACTCTTATCCCAAGATGCCTAACTCCATTCAATGTTTCATCCAACCCACTGTGCAAGGTCTGTAGGATAGCAGTCTCATAGACTGTCACAACACTAATGCTCCATTAGAGAGACAATCATAATATCCTTCTTAGGATGATCTCTAATGGGACAAACCCAAACTCATACAACCAGCCAAACCAATAACATGTCACACACATCTAATGCCTTCATTGACTGTCTTCAGAGTTGACTGTCAAAGACAGATGTAGGCAGAAAGAACAAGTTTCATGGAGGATTTTGTTCTATCCTCTATCACAGGATCCTTGCAGGACCTAGAACACCTTGCATTAGCAGCAATGACTAACATTTCATGGGGTTTCTGCCTCCACAGTCGGTGGTCACCATCAATTCGTTGTTGTTCTCTTCTCCAAGTCTCAACACACAGCTCTGCAAAGTCATCTACATGGAAAACTCAGTCCCAACCGTCCTCCTGCCTCCACAACCTTTACAAGGCTTTGCATTGGCTATCATACAACCCATTCCACTGATCAAAAATAGAGAAGATCAGTGGAATGAGGTTAAATCCATCGGGCTACTCAGAAAAAGCCCTAAGTTAGGTTTTCAAACCCACTTGCAGAGGAAGGAGAAATGCAGAGTTATAAAAGAGTGTCAAGAGCCCAAACAAGATTCAAAACCAAGCTACTTCAATCCTCTAACCATCCATTACAAAATTGGGCTATGGCTAATCCATACAGATGCGGGTACGGACTGGAAAAGTAGAAAAACATAGAAAAAAGGTAGGAAAATAGTTGTTTTTGTTTTTTTTTGCAAACCACCAGATGTCTCTCTTACAATACACCTTGGAAGGCTTAAAATAAGCCTCAACATTTGCATGAAGTTATCTAGAGTGGTTGGGGTCGATGAAAACTTCCCAACCATCGAGCTTCCTTCTTGTTTCTAACTACAACAAAATAGTAACTGTCTTCTTTTGGACTGTATCGACAGTTTTTGTGTTTAACAATGCTTTTAACATATGGTTAACCTTTGGACAAGGTTTTAACACACCTCCACACCTTTGACATGCCTCCAACTAAGAGGATTGCCTCCTACATACTCTAGGAAGGCTTAAAACTCAAAGAAACCTATGACTGCCTCTTACCACATGACTGTCCTCATTAGGACTTACAACATGAGAATAGATTCTAGCTATTTGGACATAGTCCATTTACATGCATGGCTTTCAAGCCTTATTACAACATTTAATGGTCTCAAGGACCTTATTAAACCAAACAAAACAATTTGAAAATCTAACCAAATCCTAGATGTCTTGGTGCTCCTGCACCATACTCCCCAGCATGATAAAAAATCTTGTCCCAAGAGTTATGGGATCTTCTCCAAATGTTCTTCAACCTTGTTGGAATGTTCCTCTGACTGGTGATAGGAAACATGAACTCTCCAAGAGTTATCTTTCTCCTTCTCCAACCTACATGTCTCCTGTAAACAGTATTAGTACCATAAGACATGTTGTGATGTCCTTGCCTAGGACCCTACTACTGCAATGCTTCTATTCTTCCCAACTTGAGATTTTGATTTATTCCTCCTTGTACTATCTGATGTTTGCCTTCCTTCTTCTACCTCCTTATAGGACAGTCAATGTCCCCAATCTTGACATAACTCAAGTCCCAAACCTGTTGTTCTTTAGGACTGTCTTCCATCTTCTTCAATTGCAACTGTTCCTACTGTTTCCCATCATCCTTAACCTGCACATTCAACTTCAATTTCTCTCCAAAACAGATAGTAACATGTTCCTTCTTGTCTTCACAAGGTAAAGGCACTAATTTGAACTTTCTACCATCTTTGTGCACCAAATAGTCATTAGTATAACCATCATGAATTGTCCTCCTTAAGTGTTGCCATGGTCTACCCAAAATGATATGCCCACATGTCATTGAAATGACATCACACAAAACATAATCCTGATATGGACCAATGGAAAAATCAACATATGCCTTCTTATTAACCATTACTTGCTGTTCTTGACTCACCCAAGTGACATTGTAAGGATTAGGGTGATCAAATGTTTTCAATCCCAACTTATGCACCATTTCCCAAGAGAATAAATTATCATGGGAACCGGAATCTATAATCAACTTGCATATCTTTCCATGGCTTAAACAATTAGTTTTAAAAATAGATACCTGTGGTGTTTGTTGCATTTTGCCTTTTTCCACCATGAGCATTTCTCTAACCATGATTGGAGAGGCTGACAACATTTCTAGTTCTTCTGGCTTCTCCTCCTCTTGTGCCAAGTGAACTCTTCTATCCTTGCTCTTGTCAACATCATCCTTCTTAGGACATTTGAAAGATGTGTGTCCCACTTCATTGCAATGATAACATCTGCCTGTGAATACTCCTCTACCTGATCCAAATATACCTCCACCTCTATATCCACCTCTCTGATCTGCAGAAAACTCCTTACCTTTCTCATTGTTGTTTTGTACTTAATTAGTAGGTCTGCCCCTACCTCTATATCCTCTTCCACTACCTCCTTGTCTTTCTTGCTTCCTCTTTACCCTTTCTTCAGCCCTGATGGCTAACTGAAAACATTCCCCAAGTGATTTTGGTACTGTCAAACCAATTTCATCTTGCAAGTTATACCTAACCCCATTAAGGTATCTTGCCACTTTCTCTTCTTCATCTTCCAATCCTCCTCTAATACTAAGCTTATGAAATTGCTTAGTATAGGACATAACATCCATGTCCTTCTGTTTCAGATTCTGCCTCATCCTCTTTGTCTAAATAGAGTAATCAAATGGAAGGAATTGATCCTTCATCATATCTTTCATCCTACCCCAAGAAGTGATTCTTGTGCCACCTCCAGCCACTCTTTCTGTTTGCACACTACTCCACCATGTAAGTGTTGTTCCTCTCAGTTTTGTTTTTGCAAATTTGATCTTCTTCTCATCACTCATTTCCTCATACTCAAAGAAATTTTCCAGGGCATCTATCCACCCTAATACCTCTTCACTATCCATCTTCCCCTGATAGATAGGTAACTCTATGTTTGCCTTTGTTCCACTTCCTTGAACTGCCTTCAGCAATCTCACAAATTTCTTTTCTTCAGGATCCAATTCATCCTCAGGAGGATTTTCATCTGCATCCTCATTTCCTTCTTGATCATCTTGCTCATCCCTTCTAGGATTCTTCTCCAATGCTTCCAATCTAGCCAAGATTGATGCATTCTCCCTTCTTACTTGCCTCAACTCTCTTTCCCTTCCAGCATCTTGTTCTCTTCTGTCCCTCAACTCTTTTTCTCTAGCCTCTAAGGCTTCTCTCAACTCACTGTTCTCCCTAGCCATCTGGTTCCTAGGAGGCATCCTTACAACTCTCACAAACCCTTACTGTTTCACAAGATCTACTACTTCCTCAAAGACCTACTAGTGGCTCTGATACCACAAATGATGCAGAGCATCTAGGACAGCAAAAGCATACTTCAAACTTCAATGCAATGGCTTTCAAGATTCACTGTTTTCCTTTGACAGAGATCAAACCTCTCATGAGGTAGGGTTCTAACTCACACTACACCTGTTCATGACACAAGGGTGAGGGGACTTCAAGACTCTTATCCCAAGATGCCTAACTCCATTCAATGTTTCATCCAACCCACTGTGCAGGGTCTATAGGACAGCAGTCTCATAGACTGTCACAACACTATTGCTCCATTAGAGAGATAGTCAAAATATCCTTCTTAGGATGATCTCTAATGGGACAAACCCAAACTCATACAACCAACCAAACCAATAACATGTCACACACATCTAATGCCTTCACTGACAAACTAATAACACACCTAACTTACCTAATTTCTTCTTTGTGGTAACTGTCTTCAGAGTTGACTGTCAGAGACAGATGTAGGCAGAAAGAATAGGTTTCATGGAGGATTTTGTTCTATCCTCTATCACAAGATCCTTGCAGGACCTAGAACACCTTGCATTAGTAGCAATGACTAACATTTCATAGGGTTTCTGCCTCCACAGTCGGTGGTCACCATCAATTCACTGTTGTTCTCTTCTCCAAGTCTCAACACACAGCTCTGCAAAGTCATCTACATGGAAAACTCAATCCCAACCATCCTCCTACCTCCACAACCTTTACAAGGCTTTGCATTGGCTATCATACAACCCATTCCACTGATCAGAAATAGAGAAGATCAGTGGAATGAGGTTAAATCCATCGGGCTACTCAGAAAAAGCCCTAAGTTAGGTTTTCAAACCCACTTGCAGAGGAAGGAGAAATGCAGAGTTATAAAAGAGTGTCAAGAGCCCAAACAAGATTCAAAACCAAGCTACTTCAATCCTCTAACCATCCATTACAAACTTGGGCTATGTCTAATCCGTACAGATGTGGGTACGGACAGGAAAAGCAGAAAAACACAGAAAAAAGGCAGGAAAACAGTTGTTTTTGTTATTTTTTTGCAAACCACCGAATGTCTCCCTTACAATACACCTTGGCAGGCTTAAAATAAGCCTCAACATTTGCATGAAGTTGTCTGGAGTGGTTGGGGTCGATGAAAACTGCCCAACCATCGAGCTTCCTTCTTGTTTCTAACTACAACAAAATAGTAACTATCTTCTTTTGGACTGTATCGACAGTTTTTGTGTTTAACAATACGTTTAACATATGGTTAACCTTTGGACAAGGTTTTAACACACCTCCACACCTTTGACATGCCTCCAACTAAGAGGATTGCCTCCTACATACTCTAGGAAGGCTTCAAACTCAAAGAAACCTATGACTACATCTTACCACATGACTGTCCTCATTAGGACTTACAACATGAGAATAGATTCTAGCTATTTGGACATAGTCCATTTACATGCATGGCTTTCAAGCCTTATTACAACATTTAATGGTCTTAAGGACCTTATTAAACCAAACAAAACAACTTGAAAATCTAACCAAATCCTAGATGTCTTGGTGCTCCTGCACCAACAGGCATCTTGGATAGATACCATGATGAAAACCTGGCAAACATGTGTCATGTGTATTTTGGCTATCATGCAAATAAAAGCAAATGGTGAAAACCTGGAAATAGGTGCTATTTGTGATAAACCAATCCCTCCACCTCTTAGGACTTCAGTCCTCATCCACTCTTTTCTTACAGCATCTATCAAATCGCATAAGGGTACCTATCATGGCTTGTTATTCACTTGCCCTTATTGCCTTGTCTCATCAAGTTGTCCATCCAATCCTTTGTGCATCTTGTCATCCATCATGACCCTATCATTAGTATCATTGTTGAACTATGTCACCTCTAAGTTATCACGTAGGCAAGGCCATCATCGATGAGCCCCCGAGGCTTCCCATCCATTCCATACCTTGTCACCCATCCTTTTGTCCATCTAATTCCGCACCATTTTCCCATCACCTAGGTCTTAGGTCCACATGATCCACACCTTGAACTGTGTTGCCTCTGCGTTGTCATATAGGCAAGGCCATCATTGATGAGCCCCCGAGGCTTCCCATCCATTTCATCCCTTATTGCCCATCCTTTTGTCCATCTAATTCCGCACCATTTTCCCATCGCCTAGGTCTTGGGTCCACATGGTCCACACCACGAACTATGTTGTCTCTACGTCGTCACGTAGGCAAGGCCATTTATTAATGAGCCCCTGAGGCACTAGGTCAATCCCTTAGGGCCCATCACATCATGTCTACCATCAGTTAATCCCTATGTTTCATCCATAATAAATCGATCCTTTACTTGACTGGGGGCAAATCCTTGACCTAGTTAGTGAATTGGATTTTTGAATGCTACAACTCAGAGGATAACAAATCAGATCATGGTTTTATCACTAGATGGCAAGCAGCACAGCAAGCAAGCTTTAAACATCACCTTGGAAATGAGACATCAAACTACACCTGACAAATCCCTACCTGCCTAAACTATCAAAAGGACTCTATCAATTATTGCAAGAAAAATATATCTATGGCAAGAAGGTTTTTAATGGTTGTTTAAAGTCTTATATCATGATTTTTGTTATCATGTTTTCCTAGGCTACTCGAGGATGTCTAAAAACTAGAGCAACTATGATGGGGGCATGATCATTTTCATTTATTTGTTGTCTATGGATCAACCTTTAGTAATGTGACGGCTTGTCTAAGGACATGATCAACAAAATATCATCGAGGACGTTATGTGTCTAAGCATGAAAAAGTGAAATCCTTATCTGTTGATACACGCAAGAAATACTCAGGTCATCGAGGTTCAATTTTGACTAGATGCTTGTATTAACTTGCTAAATCAAAATCCATGTAAGAGATACTCAGGTCATCATGGTTTAATTATACCTAGATGCTTGTATTTTCTTACAACATTTTAAAAAGCTCAATGATGCAACAAAGTACTTCAAAATCTTGTACAAGAAGATGACAAAATCCACTATCATACATACCCAATTGCATTTCATTTCATTTATAAGCATTCCATACATGCCATTTATCCAAGTATCATAAGATCCAAGTCATGATTGTCAATTAACCATTCATCCAAATCTTTTGTCTAAATTATTGTAAGTGTTCATTTTATGATTGAGTATACTTGGGATATACAAAAACAATTCATAAACATTTGCATATCATAAAATTATTAAGTGCATTAAGGATATCATCATTTAGACCATGTATTTCATATAGTGCTGTCATTTAGATGCATGAATCATACATAACATTTCATATCAAAAATCTACAAAAACATAGATATCATCTTGTTTGCATATTAGATCACCATCCATACATAAAGCAAATAAACCATCATGTGTTGCATTTACAATGTCCCCACAGTGTACATTAAGTCATCATAGCATATTAGCATATAAGATCATAAGCATGCATGTAAGTCATCATGTCCATCATGTCACATAGATATCAAGTGCATCATAGAGTCACATAAACATGTTAGAAGTGTATATGCCTAAAAATGACACGACTCGATCTAAATAAATATTCTTAATATTTATTCCCTTCTAATTCTTCTATCAATAAATAAATAAACAAATTTACTTATTTGATTCACATTCCTCTAAATTAATTGAATATCAAATTATTTAATTATCTCTTCTAAAGTCAAAATTAAATTAAATCCTTTATTTAATTAAATTCTTCCAAACAATTAAATAATTCTTAATTATTTAATTAAGTCAAAATCATTCTTCCAAATTTAAATAAATCAAATCAAATTTATTTAAATCCTCTCAATCTCTAAAAATAAAATATAATCAAATATTTTATCTAATTCTTCCAAAATCATTCTAAATTAAATAATACCAATTATTTAATTGTTTCTTCCAATAATATCTTCTCTAAATTTAAATAAATCAAATATTTATTTAAGCTGTCTTTTTCTTCTAAATTGAGTTATCTCTAAATATAATTCAATCATTGTGCACATGCAATTGAATATTCTAAATATTTAATTGAGTTAAAATATCTTCTCATCCTCATGCAATTTCTATTCTCTCGTTCTATTCTCTTAACTGGTTGATCTATTCTTTTAATTGATTTATCTCTTCAGTTAACTCATTCTTCTATTTTATTAATTCCTCTCATGCAAAATATAACAAGACACGTATCTTCTTCTTATTCGCACACATTCCTCAAGGTTTCTCAACCGTGGATCTTCTCATTCTTTCTATACCGTTGATCTCTTCTTTCTCAAGTCTATAAATTGAACCCTATTCTTCCATTTCATTCATCCAAGCTTTAAGTATCATTACTTTGCAGGAATTACAACGCGCCTTCGGCACCAATTCCTTCATTGCTTGTGATCACACTCGTTACCATACTACTATCATTGTTGTGAAGCTCCTCTTCATTACAAAGCATTATCATAGCCATTCTCCATTGACAATCTTGGAATCATAGCAAGGAAGTGCACTCTCTAAGGGCCTTATTCATACATGCAAGATTGATTGAGATAGGCAACCAATGGAAGCTATGAATCTTTGAGGTTTGCAAAGGTTCTTTGAAGTTCTTTTGTTTGATTGATCTCTTTGTTTCTATATTTCGTTGAGTTTTGGGTATTTTGATATTGATTATATTGATTATTCATTTGAATCCAATTTTCCCTTAACATTTTTGGTACCCACCGTGGGGCCTAGTACCAATTTAACCCAAAAGCTATTTTTTTGTGTTTTAGAAAGCCGTACACCAGAGGAAATAGTGCATCTGATACATCCTAACACGCATCTGACATCTGTTACGGCACATACATTTCTGTAGCGCATACAATCTCTGATCTAATGTATATACTGTCTGTTCTGGTACATACATCTTTTTGGTGCATACAAACTCTTTTACAGCGCATTTAACCTCTGATACGGCGCATCTGTCAGATCGGTGCATACACATTATTTTCCTGCACTTTTGACCTCTGTCTTAGCGCATATGTACTGCAGCGCTTTTGATATCTGTTTCACGCATTCAGTCTCTGAAGCAATGCATTTGATCTAGGCAGTCATTTTTAGGGTTTTCTTGAAGTTTTCACTAACGCTGACATCTTTTTGCAGGAACCCTCTTGATCTGTTTTGCAGGCTAGGTACTAGTTTAGAATCATATAGTTGCACTTATTAACTCACACTTTGATTTCTAACGGGAAAGTAAAATGGATGCTCATGCAAATCTCACATAGTTTTAACTAGGAAGGCGGTAATTGAATCATTTCTATCTTGCATATCATTGAATCATTGCTATTGCTATCTTTCAAAGTTAACAAATTTGTGCTATTTGGATAAAATTGAACTCATCATTACTATCTGGGTAAAACTAAACCATTGCTATCTCGATTATCAGTTCAAAGTTAACAAATTCATGCTACTTGGATAAAATTGAACTCATCATTGCTATCTGGGTAAAATTGAACCATTGCTATCTCAATCATCACTTCAAAGTTAACAATTCATGCTATTTGGGATAAAATTGAACTAGTCATTGCTATCTTGGTAAAACTGGACCATTGTTATCTTGTTACCACTTCAAAGTTAACAAAATTATGTGCTTGCTTGAGTAGATATCTCATCTAGTTTTTCTCATTTTAACTAGGGGAAAAGAACCACTGTATTCTATGTTTTGGGAATGATACCAGACCTATGCTCTCCCCTATCTTGGGTGACCAAAATGCCAGACATATCATTTTTGCATGTGTTTTTCCTTTAGAGGTGCCTGCTCTTGGATACTGTTCATCCAAGTAGGAACGACCCTAAGTGGTAATAGTCTAGACGCCAAGCCCTTCCAAGCCACTATAAATAAATTATGTTTGGAGCGAAAGATTCAAACAATGAGTGCAGTTGTGTTATACTGACAGCCAACCTCCCCCAAAACCCTCCAAGGTGCAACCCTTGCAGGCTGGGAGACTCCATAACAGAGAGTAGTGTTGCCGCATGTATAACCACTTGAACAATTGCCTTTATTACTCATCCTTTGTTTTAGTAGACCAAAAACCCCAATAATCCGGTGCAGGGAAGGGTGATTATCACCTCCTGAAGATGCTTCACTAGAGATAGTGAGAATTCAGTTTTATACTGTCCTTTGAAACCTAGGGTGTACTTGCTTTCTTTTTTTTAGTCCAAAAAAGAGTCAAAAAATCACAAAAAAAATAATAAAAACCATAAAAACATTCTTTGTGTTTGCTGTGTCTTCTTGCCATAATTTCAGAAAATCAGATCAAAAAGACCTTCTTGCAACCAAAGTACCAAAAACATCAGAAAATTTCCAAACAAAAAAAAATTGCAAAAATACTGAGAAAGCCAGAGCAGCGCATCCGTCCTCTATTATTGAGCATTTGTGCTGACCTATAGTGCATCTGTACCAACTTGCAGCACTTTTACTACTTGTTACATCACATTTGATTTTTACCAGTGCGACGCATCTGTGCCAGTTTCCTACGCATTCACCAATTTCTACAGCGCATCTGTTCCTATGCATGCGTGACAGTGAGCACTTGCACAAGCTTTGAGAGAAAAATTTTGTCATTTCTAGGTACCCATTTTAGTCTAGTTCTAAATTCTGAGATCAAGTCTTACCTTGCAGTCTTTTCTCCATCCAGTTCACGTCAAAGTCTCTCTTTTCATTGGTCATCCCATTCACCTTCTATCAGGTCTTCCTAGTCCAAAGTCAAAGTATCCCATATCAAATCAGTATAGGCCTTTTTTTTCGTATCATTGTGGATTCAAGTAACCCTAGCAAGTCACAGGGCTTCGCTAGTGGTCTTGGTGCACGACTAGTCCCTACACAATAAGACAGGTATTGAGTACCCTTACTAGTGGCTATCATCTTGTATTGGCCATCTTACTTGGAATCATTGATCGAGAAAGTCCCTTGTCCAAATCTTGTCGTAAGTATCCTATTCTCAGTAGTCTCTATTGGCATCTTGCCAAAATCTCTAATTTCATCCCACCTCATCCCACGTCACCTTGCATGGTTCTTACTAGATCTCAATACAAAAGGCAACTTGAAATGGCCGGATCATCCAACCACATCATCACCCCTCATGATAGTGATGAGGAAATCTCTCGCGAAGAGTATGAAGGAACCCTCCAAGATCATAAATTCCAATGCTTGTTAGAGAAAGTGCTCCATGAGGACCCTCACAAGTATTTTTATCATCTTGCAAATCTTGGAATTAAACTCCCCGCCGATTTCGATCTAAGCAAAATCCAAGAAACCGTAGAGGATAATCACGAAAAAGGAAAGAAAGCCATAGACCCAAACACTCCTATGGAAGAAATGAGGAAACAAATCGAGGGTCTAGTGCAACAAATGACAGATTTCAAGATGGGTACTAACACTAAAACCTACTCCTTGGAAGATATTGCACCGTACCCCTTTGATAAAAGTTTCAACATGACACCATTTCCCTTTCAATTCAAAGTTCCTAAGTTTGACAAATACAAAGGGAAAGGGGACCCTAGAGATCACATTAGGGAATTCAACGCAGCATGCATGGAAGTAGCTCACAATGAGACTTACTTAATGAGACTATTCCCTAGATCTCTAGGTAGTCAAGCCATGGAGTGGTTCTCACGGCTTCCACTGGGCATCAAACTTTTGATGAGTTAGTCAACAAATTCATCACGCACTTCTCCTACAATATTGAACACGAAGTGTCTATGCTTGATTTATACAACACCAAGCAAAAGAGTGGAGAATCATTTGCCACCTTCCTACAAAGATGGAGACAACTAGCAAACAAATGCTCATATGATGTACCCGAGAAGCAATTAATGGAGATGTTTGTCCATAACCTCAACTCTGATCTTAGCTATCAAATACAAATTCAATGCCCTACTTCATTTTCAAAGGTCATTGAAATGGGATTGTTCATCGAGAAAGCTATGATCGCCAAGGGGCAAATCAAGTTATACAAGGACACACCTACCTCCAACTACGCGACTAATAAATCAAAGTTTTGGACCAAGAATAAAAATGTCATCAAGGATGGAGTAGTTGATGTCAAGGTGGCGGCTCCCAAGCAACAATTGATACTCACTCTCAAAGGAGAGGCAAGCAATGTTACACCCAACAAAACATTCTCTCGGGAGCCAAGACCATGGTTCAACTCAAATCCAAGGCAAAAGTTCACACCGCTGGGTGAGTCCCAAGAATCTGCATTAAGGAATCTATTGGCCAACAATGAAATCTCTCTACCTCTAACAAGTGATTATGAGACTCAAATTAAACCTCACTATTGGAAAGACACTGACTATTGCGAGTATCATTGAGGAAGAGGACATACAACCAACAATTGTATCCATCTCAAACATGTTATCCAAGATGTGCTTGATCAAAATCAAGGAGGAACTCAATAATATACTTCTAATGAGACACATGTGGCTTACAAGGATCTACTTCTCAATCATTACAGGTCGTACAACAATAATAACAACAATGGCAATAACAACAACCGCAACAGGCAAAATTAGAATAGTGGGAATAGTAATGCCAACTATGCAAGTGTGCCATTTGACTATACCATCAATTGCATATCAGAGCATGTCCCACAGATCAATATGGTCACGCCCAACCAACAATCGGAGCCTAACCAAAATGATTGCAGTATCATTACCCGCAGTGGTAAAGTCACATTGAATCCCATCCCTCCAAGGTCGTCACCTTCTCAGTCCAACTTCCATCAGTATAGTGTCATAGACCAACTACAGAAGACTCCGGCCCACATTTCTATCTTAGAGTTGTTGCGTCTATCTCCTTCCCATAAGGAGATTCTTGATAAAGCATGGAAACCACTATACCCACCAACTTGGCCCAAGAGAAGTTTCAGGCCATGGTAGGTAATCTGACCTCCTCAAGAACCATATCATTTATCGAACAAGATGACCTCTCAGTGTCTCAAGATCATAACACCCCTTTGCACATTGTTTCCTTCATCCATAAGCATCGCATCAAGAGGGTTCTCATTGATGGGGGATCTGGTTTAAATATTTGCACGTTGAAGCTAGTCCTTACATTGGGGTTCTCTAAAAATGCAGTTGATCCAAGGAAGAAGATTACTATCAAAGCCTATGATGAAGAGGAGAGAACTACCAAGGGAACAGTAGTATTACCCATACAAGTGGGACCGGTGATAAAGGATGTTGTGTGCCAAGTCCTAGATAGGGAGCTCACCTATAATATTCTCCTAGGTAGACCATGGATTCATGTCATGAAAGTTGTGCCTTCTACCTATCACCAATGCATAAAATTCCCTCATAACGGCAAGCAAGTCACCATCCAAGGCTACCCTGACCCCTTTCAGCATTACAACTCTGTCCTTTCAAAACCTAATTACATCATACCAAACAATAGAGCATCTACGTCCCCTACCCCACAGCATGATCCTACCTCTGAGCTTCCTCATCAAAACCTAAAGAGAAGAAGATTACCATCAAAGAAATAGGAGTAGGGGAATACTCCATTGAGCACAGCCTCAATCTAGACAAGATGCCCTTATCTCCTAGATCCTTTGGGCGACCCAAGCATTTTCCAAAGCCATATGCTCCTCCTACACCTCCCACAGCTCCCTTTGTAAAATGGGGGACCCTGTCAGATGAGACTGAGGAAAGAGACATCCTACAATGGCTTTATATTGAAGAAGAAGAGAGCATACAACAAGAACCACCTAAGCTCCCAACAGAAATCTATGAGCGAGGTGAATCTATCCTACATAGAATGTGTTACGAAGGACAAGGCCCCATCAGCCTAAGAAAAGAAGGAATTATAGAACCCATTCAACCTTTTTCATCCTCATTAGCTAGAAATACAAAAGGCCTAGGATATAAAGATAAGGGCAAAGCTAAAGTAAATGCTTGTCTAGTAGAAATGATCCATACCCTTCAAGAGGACAGTGACACAGATTCCAATGAATATCAGTGGGATGAGCTGACAAAGCATTCCTACGACGACAAAGAGGTTGATACCATTCAAACTTATAGCCCCTACCATGAGGGACAAATGCTACCGCATAGGCCATTAGAGTGTGATTTGCCTATCTCTGAGAATACGACTTTCGAGGAAGGTTTGAGTTCTATCGCAATAAACAACTTGGAAGAAAGTACCATCTCGAACACTCTCCCTACCAATACTCCTAGTATATCCATTCAAACTATCAATGAATTAGATCTATCCTCTGACTCCCTCCCCCTTGTACATCTTGAGCTTATTGACTGGGATCTACGAGGAGCCCCGCAACTAGATATGTTCCAAAATGATGATGCCTATATTGACTATATGGAACTTAGGGACCACCTACCTAAAGGAGATCATAAATTTGGGTTCACCATTGAACTTAATACCGTGGCTTATTTCGGAGAGGGTACCAAGCCTTCAAGTCACAAAAATATCAAAATAAAAACTGGATCTGACGATGAAAACTGCTCTGCTGCAGTGTCAGATCCCAAAATAGTAAAAAGAAAGGACGCATCCGATGGTGAAAACCCAACTGTGGCACCTGACAATGGAAGGCTTGACACTCTCCCTGATGACATGCACCAGGAGAAGTCTCAGATTGTTGTGGAACCCACAGAGCCTATTAAGATTGGAATAGAGGAACAGCCTAAGATCATTCACTTTGCTAAGTCTCTAACCCCACCAGAGAAGACTAAGTTTGTACCATTCTTCAAGACAAAGCAAGTCAATTTTGCTTGGTCATACGTAGATATGCCAGGGTTAGATCCAGATTTGATCCTACATCATCTTCCATTAGATCCAAGAGTGAAACCAGTGAAATGGAAACTTGGAAAGATGCATCCACACATAGCACTGCTTGTAAAAGAAGAACTCAAGAAACTACTGGATGTAGGGTTCATCAGAGCTATAGACTATCCAAAATGGGTCTCCAACATAGTACCAGTGTCCAAACCTGATGGCCAAGTCAGACTATGCAATGATTTTAGAGATCTAAACAAAGCTTGCCGCAAGGATGATTTTCTGTTGCCAAATATAGATATCATAGTCGACTTAACAGCAGGGCATACCATGTTATCTCTCATGGATGGCTTCTCTAGATATAATCAGATCAAGATAGCACCAGAAGACTAGCATAAGGCAGTTTTTACTTGTCCATGGGGCACTTTCTGTTGGAATGTCATGCCATTTGGGCTAAAGAATGCAAGAGCCGAATATCAACGTGCTATGACCACTATATTTCATGATATGATGCACGTCACCATGGAAGATTATGTAGATGATATCCTCGCAAAGTCACTCACAAGAGAAACTCACCTAGATGTGTTAGAGAAAGTCTTTCAGAGATTAGAGCAATTCAAAGTCAGGTTGAACCCAAAGAAGTGTGTGTTTGGAGTCACCTCAGGCAAACTCCTAGGTTTTATTGTTTCAGCAAATAGAATAGAGGTGGACCCCGCCAAGGTCAAAGCTATTATGGACATGCCACCACCCAAGAATCTTACTCAACTCAAATCTCTACAAGGCAAGCTACAAGCAATCTGTAGATTCATATCACAACTGGCAAACAACTGTCAACCATTTGGTCATCTCCTGCACAAGAACATTCCATTTAGATGGGATGAGAAATGCAAAGAGGCATTTGACAAACTGAAAGAATACCTTATCAATCCACCTATTATCATGCCTCCTATCCAAGGGAAGCCATTGATACTTTACATATCTGCTACACCTATTGTTCTTGGAGCTCTTCTCGCACAACAAGATTATGAGAATAAAGAAAGAGCCATCTACTATATCAGTCGCACATTGGTGGGCTATGAGTTACAATACTCTCAAATAGAAAGATCATGTCTTGTGGTAGTTTTTGCTTCCCAAAAACTCTGGCATTATATGCTTGCACATCCAGTCAAACTTATTGCAAAAATAGATCCACTGAAATACCTACTAAGCAAAGCAGCTCTTACAGGTCGCCTAGCAAAATGGGTAATGCTCCTAAGTGAATACGACATTGAGTATGTAGACAAAAAGGCTATCAAAGGGCAAGTCATTGCTGATCAATTAGCGGATGCACCATTACAGGACACCACGCCAATGCAATTTGAGTTTCCAGATGAATCCTTATTTAATATATCTACACATTCCTAGACACTCTACTTTGATGGGTCCTACACAAACCATGGATCGGGGGCAGGAATCTTGTTTGTAACTCCTCATGGTGACACAATAACGAAGTCTTACCATTTGTTATTCCCATGCACCAATAACATAGCAGAATATGAAGCTTTGGTCATTGGTCTCAAGATGGAAAGAGAATGGAAAATCAAAGAGTTACATGTCTTTGGTGATTCTCAACTAGTAATCAATCAGGTCAATGACGATTACCAAACCAAAGATGAGAAGCTTGTCCCATACAAGCGGATGGTCAAGGACTTTAAGGAATACTTTGTGATCATCTCTTTTGAGTAGATACCTCGCATTGAGAACAAAGTAGCAGATGCCATGGCAACCATTGCCTCTCTTCTCGAGATCCCAGAGAATGAGTGATGCAGAGTCCGTAACGGTGTGGTGAAAATAGATTAAAATTTGGAACAATTACAGTGGTTAAACCTTTGAACCGCTTGAAACCCCCATCTCTGGTTCAATGTACTCCCATCGCACAGTCCTAACATTGTCAGCAGCTATTGGTCGAATTGTTGAACCATTGAACCGTTGAACCGGTTCAACCATCAGTTCAACTATCGGTAGCCCTTCTTACTATCGGTGATGAACCTATGGCATCCGTTGAACCATTGAACCGATTCAATTGCCGGTTCAACTGTCGGTAATATATGCTCATCGACCAATTCAAAATTTCTCCCACCGATAATTACTTACTCCGATGAACCAACGAACCAATTGAACCCTTGGACCTTGAATAGGTTCAACCAACGATTTTCAACCCGATACTCTCAACTTCAATTATGCACTGTTTAGCCGTCTATCACTGATCACTGAATGAACTTTCATACACTTTGACCACTACAGCCGGTCGGTACTTGTATTCACAGAAGGTGAACTTCCAACACACTCTGCATGAAATGTATATTTGTATACAATTGTGATATACACAGAAAATATACCTCCAATGAAATAACACCAAAATCTAACGCCGAGGACGTCCTCAATCTTGTAATCCCTATTCAGTTGAGCCCTAGCACATAGAGATGCTAGGCTCTTCACTGCGAAGACTCCTCCAGGAATTGGGTCCCCTGTTTCATTCTGCCAGAAACAAAAAGAAAAAGAAAACAAAATAGAAAACTATATACAAAATCCATTCCACTGATTTCAAATAAATCCACCAGTGGAATGGTTTCAATCCTGCATCTCGACAATAGAAAACTAGATTATATACAGAACACCTTGACACAAAAAATGTACGCAGAACAATTAGGTACACAGGAAATTTATACAGAACACAGAAATTCTTAATACAAAACTGACAAGATTTCTATTTCTTTTTATCCAACTTCATCCTCTCCTCCTCTTCTAAAAATGTGTTTATATCTCCCTCCCTTTAGTTCCAACCGAAACACAAGAAGTTGTAGTCATTACAACTTCCAAGTAGAATACCAAACATCACACGACACATGTTTGGCATATGACAAGAATTAAACATATTAACAAGACATCTAAACATAATGCACTTCATCTAATCATCCACATACCCCAATTGCCCAAGATGTTCAAATTAGCTTATCAGGACGCCAAATTTGTAACACTGGTTCACATGATGGGGTTTTTATTACAAACATGAAATCACAACACAAGTCCTACAGGACAACACGAACAAACATAGAAATGCATAAAATATGATAACATATTAATACCTTAGTCTTCTCCCTCAGATGTATATTTGGCTTGTTGAAGGGGTGTTCCTGCACCATACTCCCCGGGAGAAGAAATCTCAAGCCCACTTGAGATGAGAGTTTGAAAGTTTGCACCATGGTTTGTGATCTGATCTTCAGTCATCCAAACTGCCTCTGAATCAGGTTTCCCATGCCAGGCCACCAAATACTCCATGTTCCTTGTCTTCTTTGTCACTCTTGAGTCTAGTATCTTCTTCAATTTTAGTGGATCATGTTTAGGAATATCATCATTTGTTGTATCCTGTAATTGTTCCTGTTCTATATCTACATTATGTTTGTATGGAGTTAAATCACATACATTGAAAATGGGTGATAATCCAAGATCAGGAGGGAGTTGGATCTCATAAGCATTATGTCCACACTTCTTCAGAATCTGACATGGTCCAATCTTTCTCTGCATTAGTTTGGTATGTTTACCTTTTGGGAGCCTCTCTTTCTTTAGATTTACCCACACCAAATCTCCAACTTCAAACTGTACATCTCTCTTCTTCTTATCAACATATGCTTTATACTTCAATGAAGTTTGTTAGAGTTGGGTCTTGACTTGATCATGCACCTCTTTGATGGCTGATGCAAAGGCTTCTCCATCTGCACTAATAGACTCTCCTATAGGCAGATCTCTTAACTCCAAAATACCTCTTGGATGAATGCCATATACCACCTGGAAAGGTGACTTCCCTGTACTCCTATTGATGGTGTCATTATAGGAGAATTCTGCTTGTGGTAGGATATTATCCCACTTTTTGCCATGCTGCCTTGTCAAACATCTTAGCAGATTTCCCAATGAACAGTTAACCACTTCAGTCTGACCATCTGTTTGAGGATGGTAGGCTGATATGAATGAGAAATTGGTTCCAAGATTCTTCCAAAGAGTCATCCAAAAGTGGCCAATAAATTTCACATCTCTATCTGAGACTATGCTCAATGGCAATCCATGTATCCTCACTATCTCTTTGAAAAATAGATTAGCAACATATGAAGCATCACAAGTGGTTTTGCATGGCAAGAAATGTGCCATTTTACTAAATCTGTTGACTACAACAAAAACACTATCATATCCCTTCCTTGTCCTAGGAAAACCCAACACAAAGTCCATACTTATGCTCTCTCATGGTGTAGAAGGAACGGGTAGTGGCTGATACAACCCAGCATTTGTGGATCTCCCTTTTGCTTTCTGACATATCACACATGCCTCCACAAATTGCCTCACATCTGATTGCAACTTAGGCCAATAGTAATGCCTCTTCACAAGGTCAAGAGTCTTATCCAGACCAAAATGTCCTGCCATGGCCCCACAATGCTTCTCCCTAATAATATTCAGTCTCATAGAACACTGTGGAATACACAATTGTCCACCCTTGAAGAGTAATCCATCTTGGATCATAAATTTAGAGAACTCAACATGATATTTATCACTAAAGGAAATACATACCTTGTATATCTCCCCAAAATCTTCATCAGCATCATACATAGCCTTCAAAGAGTCAATGCCAATACTCTCCAACTGGATTTGATTGATGGTTAGAGCCCTCCTGCTCAAAGCATCTGCTACCTTTTCTTGACCCCTTTCTTGTGTTTGAGTGTGAAGGTGAAAGCTTGTAAAGTCTCCACGCACTTCATATGCCTATGGTTCAGCTTCTCTTGACTGTTTATGAAACTAAGGGCCTGATTATCCGTGAACACTATGAATTATTTTGGCATCAAGTAATGCCTCCATTATTTGAGTGACTGTACTAGAGCATACATCTCCAAATCATATGATGAGTATCTCTTCTTTGCATCATTTAGTTTCTCACTGAAAAATGCAATAGGCCTACCTTCTTGACCATGTGGCTTGCATCACATTCTACCTGAAAAATCTTGTTGAAGTTAGGAAGTGCAAGGACTGGCCGCTCTGCCACCTTCTTCTTCAATGTTTCAAATAAATCATCTGCCTCCTTTGTCCAAGTGAATCTGCACTTCTGTCCTCCTTTTATGGTGTCAAGCATGGGTGCACAAACATGACTAAATCCCTTTATAAACTTCCTATAGAAGGTTGCTAACCCATGGAAACTTCTAACATCATTCATAGTTCTAGGTGTTGGCCAAGACAATATGGCACTTACCTTCTCTTGATCCATTTTTAGTTTGTTATGTGAGATGACAAAACACAAGTAGATGAGTTCTTCCTGCATGAACAAACACTTCTCCAAGTTGATCATTAGTTGTTCTTCATGTAACCGTTTGAGGACCAGGTCTATATGTTTGAAGTGTTCTTCCCTCGTATTGCTGAAAATCAGAATGTCATCTAAATATACTATGACAAATTTGCCTATGAATTCCCTCAAGACCTCATTCATCAACCTCATAAAAGTACTAGGGGCATTAGATAAACCAAAAGGCATGACCTTCTACTCATATAATCCTTCATTGGTTTTAAATGCATTTTTCCATTCATCTCCTGGCCTAATCCTAATCTGATAATAGCCTCTCCTTAAATCTATTTTTGTGAAATATTTAGCACCCCCCAAGCAATCAAGCAAATCTTCTATCCTAGGGATGGGGAACCTATACCTAATTGTGATCTTGTTAATAGCCCTTGAATTAGTGCAAAGCCTCCAAGTGCCTTCCTTCTTTGGTGCTAGTACAGCTGGTACTACACATGGACTTAAACTCTTGCCAATTAGGCCTGTCTCCAACAACTCCTCAATCTGCCTTGCTACCTCTACATTCTGTTCTAGGGTAAGCTTGTATGCTACTTTGTTTGGAAGTGTAGATCCTAGGATCAAATCTATGCAATGGTTGATGTCCCTTATAGGTGGTAGGGACCTTGGCATTCCATCAGAGATGATGCCTTTGTACTTGTCCAATAACTCTTGGACAGCAGGATCTATGAACCTTTGCCTTTTCTCTCCCTTGACTTCTTGCTGCTGCCCCTTATTCACCTTTAGGCATGGAATTAGAGCATATGCAACTGCACCTTCTTCTACTATTTCTTTCATGAATTGTTTGCCTTCTACCATCATTACCTTAACTTCTTTCCCCTTTGATTCCACCTCATTCTCCATCAATGGTAGTAACTTTATCACCTTACCATCCTTGGTGACTGAATAGGTGTTTCTAACTCCATCATGGTGTGCTTTCAAGTCATATTGCCATGGCCTTCCAAATAGGAGATGGCAAGCATCCATCTTGGTAATGTCAAACAATAACCTGTCCTTGTATGTTCCAATTTGAAATTCTACCCAAGCTTGCTCTTCCACAACTGTTTGCTGACCTTGAGTAAGCCATGAGACCTTGTATGGGCATGGATGTGGTAATCTTCTAAGCTTAAGCTTTTCTACCATTTCAATGGACACAAAATATTTAGTAGATCCAGAGTTAATCAGAACTTTACATACCTTTCCTCCTACTTTGCAAGTAGTTCTGAAGAGAGACTTCCTTTGTGGGGGTTCTTTGTCAGGCACCTTCATGGTGGTCATTACTCTCCTCATCATCAAAGCTTCTCCTCTCTTAGGATATCTATAACTGTCAGGAGCATTCATGCTTTGAAAAGTGTTTGAACTTGTTACACTTTGACAATCAGATTCTTGGATCAGATTTGTCCTCCTTTCTCCCATTGAACTTGTTGCCTTATCTGGACATCTGCTGGCTATGTGGCCTTCTTGATTGCAATTGTAACATCTGAGAGGTCCTCTGCCCTGAGATCTCCCTCTAAATGATAGTCTTCTGCCCCTGAAGTTTCCTCTTTGATTATAACTTCCTCCTTGGGTTTGACTGTTGTCTCCTTTGCTGCTTTCTTGATTTAATTCACCTTGGTATCCAAATCCATTTCCTCTGCCTCTGAAAGGACTTTTTCCCCCTCTTTGTTGTCTCCCTCTTCCTCTACTGTTCTACTCTTGTCTTCTCTTTAATTTGTCTTCCACTTTGAGTGCTAATTGGTAGCACTTTTGGACTGTATCTGGGCTATGCAAATTTAAATCTTCTTGGATGTTAAACCTCAATCCATTGAGGTACCTTGCCACCTTTTTGTCCTCACCCTCCTTTACCTTTGCCTTGACACATAGTTTCATGAATTCTTCAGTGTATGAACTGACATCTATCTCCTTTTGTAATTGGATGTTGGAAAGTTTTGTTTCCTCTTCTGTAATTGGATGTTGTAATCCAATGGAACATAGGCTTCCTTCACTAAAGCCATCATCTTCTTCCAAGTAGCAACTCTATTCTTTCCCTCTTTCACCCTGTCATCTTGGATGAAATTCCACCAAGTTAGTGCAGCCCCTTTCATTTTGGATTGGGCCATCTTCACCCGTTGGTGGTCTGGTATCTCCTCGGTCTCAAAGAAATTATTCAAGGAGTCTATCCACTCCATTACTGAATCAGGATCCATTTTGCCTGCAAACATGGGCAAGTCTAGTTTCATATCCACGGTCCTTCTCTCCATGGATTTGAGGGCATTGAGAAAGGGTCTCTGGTCTGCAGGAACCTCCATCTCTTCCTGCCTAGGGATCCTCTCTTCATCCCCGTCTTCTTCATCACCAGAATTTTCTTCTCCCTTCTCTACATTTTCCCTCAACTTCTCCAACTCATTTCTCAAGGCTTGATTCTGAGCCCTAACGGCTTTGCTCTCTGCCAATTGTTTCTTCACTAGAACAGCCAACTCAGTGTTGGTCATCTTCGCTAGATACTCTTCTAACCCTTCTCCTTCTGACATCTTATCTTTTTCTTCTACCCAAAGGATAAACCTTGCTCTGATACCACTTTATGCAGAGTCCGCAATGGTGTGGTGAAAATAGATTAAACTCTGGAACAATTACAGTGGTTGAACCTTTGAACCACTTGAAACCTCCATCTCTAGTTCAATGTACTTCCATCACATAGTCCTAACACTGTCGGCAACTATTGGTCAAACTGTTGAACCGTTGAAGTGGTTCAACCATCAGTTCAACTATCGGCAGCCCTTCTTACTATCGGTAATGAACCTATGGCATCCGTTCAACCGTTGAACCGATTCAATCACCGGTTCAACTATGGGTAATATATGCTCATCGACCAATTCCAAATTTCTCCCGCCGATAATTACTTACTCCGATGAACCAACGAACCAATTGAACCCTTCAACCTTGAATAGGTTCAACCGTTGGTTCAACCAACGATTTTCAACCCGATACTCTCAACTTCAATTATGCATTGTTTAGCCGTCTATCACTGATCACCAAATGAACTTTCATACCCTTTGACCGCTACAGTTAGTCGGTACTTGTATTCGCAGAAGGTGAACTTCCAACACACTCTGCATGAAATGTATATTCGCATACAATTGTGATATACATAGAAAATATACCTCTAGTGAAATAACACCAAAATCTAACGTCGAGGACATCCTTCAATCTCGCAGTCCCTATTCAGTTGAGCCCTATCACATAGAGATGTTAGGCTCTTCACTGCGAAGACTCCTCCAGGAATTGGGTCCCCTGTTTCATTCCACTAGAAACAAAAATAAAAAGAAAACAAAATAGAAAACTTTATACATAATCCATTCCACTAATTTCAAAGAAATCCACTAGTGGAATGGTTTCAGTCCTACATCTCGACAACAGAAAACTAGATTATATACAGAACACCTTGACACAGAAAATGTACGCTAAACAATTAGGTACATAGGAAATTTATACAGAACACAGAAATTCCTAATACAAAACTGACAGGATTTCTATTTCTTTTTATCCAACTTCATCCTCTCCTCCTCTTCTAAAAATGTGTTTATATCTCCCTCCCTTCAGTTCCAACCAAAACACAAGAAGTTGTAGTCATTACAACTTCCAACCGGAATACCAAAAATCACACGACACATGTTTGGCATATGACAAGAATTAAACATATTAACAAGACACCTAAACATAATGCACTTCATCTAATCATCCACATACCCCAATTGCCCAAGATGTTCAAATTGGCTTAACAGGACGCCAAATTTGTAACACTGGTTCACATGATGGGGTTTTTATTACAAACATGAAATCACAACACAAGTCCTACAGGATAACATGAACAAATATAGAAATGCATAAAATATGATAACATATTAATACCTTACTCTTCTCCCTTAGATGTATATTTGGCTTGTTGAAGGGGTGTTCCTGCACCAATGAGTCATAGTACGAGTTCTTAGTGGAAACAATTCAGCAACTAGCTTATGATCTTCCTGAAACACATTCCATATGCCTATTAGTTGGATCTGATTCACCTTGGTATGGTAAGATTTACACTTACCTCAAGGACAACACCCTCCCACTTGACTTATCTTCAAACCAATGATGAACCTTTATACGCCAAACCTCTCGCTATACCATTAGTGTTCACACCCTATACCAACATGGTCTAGATGGTACTTTACTCCGTTCTTTAGAATGAGAAGAATCCCAAACCGCATTACAAGATGTACACGAAGGGATCTGCAGAACACACTCTAGTAGTCCTTCCTTAGCTAAGAAACTCATGCGTTTGGGTTATTACTAGCCGAACATGGAGACCGATTCATATCAGTATATATAGAAGTAAAAACAATGCCAAATACCTAGGAACCTGATACATGCACCAACTCAAGAATTGAGATCTTTAAGGACACCTTGGCCTTTTTGCCAATGGGGACTTGACCTTGTGGGTAAGATCCATCCACCCTCATCCAACAACCATAAATTCATAATAACCACCACTAAATACTTTACCAAGTGGGTTGAAGTTGTTCCCCTCACCACCGTCACAGGTAAACAAATCTCTTCATTTATCCTCAATTACCTCATCTACAGATATAGAATTCCCTCATCTAGCATCATGGATAACGGAAGACGCTTCAAAAACCAAGATGTCCAAGAACTCTATGACCGATTCAAAATCTACCACCATTTCTCCACACCCTATTACGCCCAAGGAAACAGCCAAGCAGAAGCATCCAACAAGACCATCTTGAAACTTCTCAAGAAGACAGTCAACGATGCTGGCCGTGATTGGTGTTGGATTTTTCCCAAACTGGATGCTTCCCAGTTATCCCTACAAGGTAGCCATCATTGATCAATAGGGTTTCCTAGGCCAGGGGCCAATAATACAGGAGATAGACTCTATAAATACATCCTCTTCTTCTTTAGGCTCTGCAGAACCAAAGGGGCTATTCCCTATTCAACATCCATGAAATATGCCTGTGAACTAACTGGGATGTTGATACAAAGCAGATAAATCCTCTTTTATGCAGACCAAAACTGTAAAATAAGTGCAAAGGGGCTAGCTTTGGGCCTATGCTCAGTTGTGAGACAGAGGATCTTGGTCCTAAACTACTTCTAATGTCCTACAGGTTTGTATTTGAAGTTTGAGTTTGTATTTGTATTTGGATGCAAGACTGGGACTTTGGGTTGTCACCTCAATACATGACCATATTGGTGCCTATCCAGGGCTCGGAGTCAATAGACATACACATGAGAATGATTATCATAAACTTGGGTCAATAACTAAGTTTCAAGGGGAGGTTTTAGTGTCTGCCTTATAGATACTTCCCTATATTAAGTACTTAGTCATTCATACTTGATGGTATCCCTGCTGCAACAAACTTTCTCAATGCTTAACCTAAAACATTTAATTTGTTCCTTGAACGAATGTAAGAGATTAGACATTCAAAAAAGAAAATCCATGTTCCTGATTCTTAAATAACCCTTAGCTATTCTGATCCAAAAGAAAATATGCCTACAGCTTGGAGACAAACAACTAAACACATGCAACAGTGCATTTCTTATATAAACACAACATGAAACTAGCAGAAATATCCATAAAACATTCAACAAGTGATTCATAAACTCACAAGACACCCAAAATAGAGCCACCAACGAAGTTGTATCTTATTACAGCACCAAAATTTGTCCAGTTTTCAACAACCTAAAATGAGTAACATAGTTTGCATTTTAAAGCAAGAACCTGTACTCAACAATAATTACATGGCATTTCAAAATTTCTTCCAGATACCATGCACCAAGAATAGCGCCCAAATCATTCAATGCAGCAGTGAGAAACAGAGGAAAGAGTGTTAGGGTTAACCGGCAGAAGATATCAATTAAATGCAAATAAAGATTAAACAGAGAAATGGAAATACACAGAAATAATAATAGCGAGAGACAAGTTTTAACATGGTTCACCCAAACTCGGGCTACATCCACCAAACAGAGAGTCCAATATTATTATCCAGTAAATCAAACCGATTACAATCAGCAATCCCTGCAACTCAATACTGCTGCAAAATGCTACAATACAATATCAAAACCCTAATCCTTAGCCGCTTTTTATCAAGCTTTTTGTCGGTTACAAAATAGGGTTTTCTTATGTCAGTCAATGAAAAAATTAACTCCCGGTGCATTATAAAATAATAAAAAACCGTGTGAGGTTTTGGGGGCGTTGCCCCCGAGCCCCCACGGGGGCGCTGCCCCTCGACCCCACCCTGTATCGCGACAGGGAACGCGCCAGGGGCGCTGCCCCTGGACCCCGCAAGGGGCGCTACCCCTTGACCCCGTCTTGGGGGCGCTGCCCCTTGACCCTATAGGAATTTGGGGGGAAACTGCGCTGATAAAAGTGGGGTAAATATATCCTCCAAGTCTAATTAGGCTCCATATAACAACAATCTCCCACTTGGAGACTGATCAGACTCCACACCATATCATCTCCCACTTGGAGACTGATCATAACACCACTGACCCTGTAGCTCCCACTGGAAATAAGCACCCTGGACTCTGCTGTTCTATTTTTGTTGTGTTCAGTCTAGAAGACCAACCGAAGCTGAAGAGGAGCTCAGCTTCGCCCTTGTCACTGCCTTTGTCAACATATCTGCTGGATTGTCATCTGTATGTATCTTTGCCAGCTGTAACTGTCCATCATCTAACACCGACCGAATGAAGTGATACCTCAACTGTATGTGTTTGGTCTTTGAATGCAAGGTAGAATTCTTTGCAAGATGTATGGCACTCTGGCTGTCTGTAAACAAATAACTGTTAACCTATTGTGTGCCCAATTCATTCATGAAAGATTGTAGCCATATCATCTCCTTACTTGCCTCTGTTGCAGCTACATATTCTGCCTCTGTGGTGGATAAAGCAACCACCTTTTGCAACCTGGAAATCCAACTCATTGTTGTTCCACCTACAGTAAAGACATAACCTGTAGTACTCCGCCTGGTATCAATATCTCCTGCCAAATCTGAGTCTACATAACCTGCTAAATCAGTAGTAGAGCCCCCAAAACATAAGTGTTTATTAGATGTACCTCTCAAATATCTAAGAATCCATTTTACCGCATTCCAATGCTTTAATCCAGGATGACTCATATACCGGCTAACGACTCCTACAGTATGTGCAATATCCGGTCTCGTGCATACCATGGCATACATTAAACTACCTACAGCTGAAGCATATGGTACCTTGGACATTTTCTCTTCCTCCTCTTGTGTCTTAGGACACATGTCCTTAGTTAATTTCAAATGACTAGGTAAAGGTGTGCTGACAGCTTTTGCATTCTCCATGTGGAATCTCTGCAACACCTTTTCAACATAAGCAGCCTGAGATAGAGTTAAATTTCGGTTCTACCTATCTCTGCAAATTTTCATACCAAGGATTTGTTTTGCTGCCCCCAAATCCTTCATATCAAATGATTTTGCCAATTGTTGTTTTAACTCTCTGATGTGATCCATGTTAGACCCAGCGACAAGCATGTCGTCAACATATAAACATAAAATAATGTAGCTGTCATTATCTAACCTCTTAAAATAAACACAATGGTCAGAATTACACCTGTTGTAGCCTTGCTCAGCCATAAAACTGTCAAATTTCAAATACCATTGCCGAGGTGCTTGTTTCAGGCCATACAAACTCTTCTTCAATCTGCACACTAGTTTCTCCTTACCTTTGACCTCAAATCCTTGGGGCTGTTCCATATAGATCTCCTCCTCCAAATCACCATGGAGAAAGGTAGTTTTAACATCTAGCTGTTCCAAATGTAAATCTTCAGCAGCCACAATACTTAAAACAGTACGAATAGAAGTCATCTTGACAACTGGAGAAATATCTCATCAAAATCAATGCCTTTTTTCTGTGCAAATCCTTTTACAACTAACCTGGCCTTAAATCTTTTCTTACCTCCATCTTCCTCTTTCAACCTGTAAACCCATTTATGTGGTAAAGCCTTTTTTCCTGTAGGTAACTTACATAATTCCCAAGTCTGATTTTTCAGCAAGGAGTCCATTTCTTCTTTCATTGCAAGCTCCCACTGAACCTGTGTATCCACCTGCATAGCTTCATCATACCCTTCTGGTTCACCAGCATCTGTTAACAATATAGAATACAAAGAGGGAGAAAACCTTTCAGGAGGTCTACTTATCCTTGTGGACCGTCTAACATTCACTAGAGTTTGTGGTATTTCTGGTTGCTGTTGCGGAGCATGAGGAACCACTAGAACATCACTATTTGGAGTATCATCCAGCACCACATAATCCTTTTCTTTCTTCTCATGCTGCTGCAACTGATCTTTGTACAACACCTTCTCATTGAATATAACATCCCTGCTTCTCACAATTTTCTGATTTTCAAAATCCCAAAGCCTATAACCAAATTCATCAATGCCATATCCAACAAAGGTACACCTTTTTAATTTTGCATCCAGCTTAGTTCTATGTTCAGAATCTATATGTGCAAATGCTTCACAGCCGAAGGTTTTCAGAAAAGAATAACTCACCTTCTTGCCTGTCCATGCTTCCTCTGGAATACCACAGCCCAAAGGAACTGAAGGACCTCTGTTAATTAAATATACAGCAGTGTTGACAGCCTCTGCCCACATGTTTAAAGGCAGCCCAGCATGCAATCTCATCGTCCTTGCACGCTCCATTATTGTCCTATTCATGCGTTCAGCCACTCCATTTTCCTGTGGAGTCCCTGGAACTGTTTTCTGCCTACGAATTCCATTAAAGGAACAATAATCTTCAAATTCTTTGTTGCAATACTCACCGCCATTATCAGATCTGAGACATTTTAATCTTTTACCCGTCTCATTCTCAACCAAGCTTCTCCATTTCTTAAATGTTTCAAATACATCAGATTTCTGTCTAAGAAAATAAATCCAGACCTTCCTAGTTGCATCATCTATGAATGTAACATAATACCGAGAGCCACCAAGAGAAGATACCTGAGCTGGTCCCCATACATCTGTATGCACAAGCACCAACTTTTCATTTTTCTTTTGCTTCCCATCCTTAAGAAAACTGACTCTCTTTTGTTTTCCATACACACAACTTTCACAGAAATCCATATTAATACATTTCAGACCTGGTAAAACTTTCTTAGAATGAAGTACCTTCATACCTTTTTCACTCATATGCCCAAGTCTGTTATGCCACAGTGTTGTCTCAGAACCTGCAGCAGCTTTTCCAGTCTCTTCCTGCAAACCTGCAGCAACTGTTCATGAACCTGTTTGTTTTTTCTCTGTAACAGCTAAAGTAGAAGGAACAGTATGACCTGTACAAAGATATAAGGTGCCTACTTTCACACCTTTTGCTACTACTAAGGCACCTTTTGAAACCTTCCAATTTTTATCAGTAAATGTAACAGTGCAACCTTGTTCAGTTAGCTGCCCTGCTGAAATTAAATTCCTACTGAGCCTTGGAACATGCCTTACCTCTTGTAGTAGCCAATGATTCCCATTCTGCAACTTAATTTTGATTCTTCCCTTTCCAACAATCTGACAGGGTTCGTTATCTCCCAAATAAACCAGCCCAAAATCCCCTTGGACATAATCAAGAAAATAACTTCTATGGGGCGTTGCATGAAATGAGGCCCCTGAATCTAAAACCCATGAATCATCAGCATTATCTAGGGAAAGAATCAAAGCATCATCTTTAGACTTATTACTTACCACATTTGCTTCCTTATTGCCTTCTTGTTTGTCTCCTTCTTTGTTCTTCCGAGACCAGCAATCTTTCTTCAGATGACCTGGTTTTCCACAGTACCAGCAATCCTTCTGTCCTCTGGTTTGGGATCTTTTGTCCTTTGATTTTCCTCGTGACTTCCCATGACCTCCAGAACCTTTTCCTCTCTCCTTTGATCTGCCCCTACTTTCTGCACTCAAAACACTGCCTGATTTGGATCCACCTGAGCTTTTCTTACGAATTTCCTCACTCAGAATAACACCAACAACATCATCAAATTTTAGGGTATTTGAACCAGAAACAGAGTTACTAACTGCCATTACCAAACTATCCCAGCTTTCAGGCAATGAACATAATATCAAGAGAGCTCTAACTTCTTCATCAAATTTTACATTTACAGAAGTCAATTGACTGACAATCGTATTAAATTCATTTAAATGACCTGTCACAGATCCACCTTCAACCATTTTCAAATTAAACAACTGCTTCATGAGAGATACCTTATTTGAGGCTGAGGGTTTTTCATACAATTTTGCCAAAGCTTTCATCAAACCATCTGTTGTCTTCACTTCTGTTATATTGAATGCCACCGACGGTGCCAGGCACAACCGAATGGTTCCTAGTGCCTTTCTGTCAAGAAGATTCCAATCCTCATCAGACATTGTTGCCGGTTTCTTGGCTACTCCTTCCAACGGCCTCCATAAATCCTTTTGATAGAGGTAATCCTCCATCTGCATCTTCCATAACTGATAGTTCTGCCCATTGAATTTATCAACCTTTGTTTTACCCTCGTCCGCCATTGCTCCCACTCAACCTAAGACTTTCCTGCAGACGATAATCGAACACAACCCGCTCTGATACCACTTGTTAGGGTTAGCCGGCAGAAGATATCAATTAAATGCAAATAAAGATTAAACAGAGAAATAGAAATACACAGAAATAATAATAGCGAGAGACAAGTTTTAACGTGGTTCACCCAAACTTGGGCTACATCCACCAAACAGAGAGTCCAATATTATTATCCAGTAAATCAAACCAATTACAATCAGCAATCCCTGCAACTCAATACCGCTGCAAAATGCTACAATACAATATCAAAACCCTAATCCTTAGCCGCTTTTTATCAAGCTTTTTGTCGGTTACAAAATAGGGTTTTCTTATGTCGGTCAATGAAAAAATTAACTCCCGGTGCATTATAAAATAATAAAAAACCGTGTGAGGTTTCGGGGGCGTTGCCCCCGAGCCCCCACAGGGGCGCTGCCCCTCGACCCCGCCCTGTATCGCAACAGGGAACGCACCAGGGGCGCTGCCCCTGGACCCCGCAAGGGCCGCTGCCCCTTGACCCCGTCTTGGGGGCGCTGCCCCCAAACCCCCGCAAGGGGCGCTACCCCTTGACCCCGTAGGAATTTGGGGGGAAACCGCGCTGATAAAAGTGGGGTAAATATAACCTCTGAGTCTGATTAGGCTCCATATAACAACAAAGAGTAGGTGGAATCAGGATACATGCAGCCGTCTAAAGATTTTTCTCACAAATTTGGTAGTTGGTCGGTCAATCAAACCCATACCTCTGCAAATCACCATAAATGGCTCAACAGCCCGCAGTCTCCCCTTGAAATTTGCAGCAGCGTGTCTTTGAAGTTTTCCCGCCTGGAATGCGACTGTGGATGCATAGGAAAATCCCTCGCTAAAGTTTTAAAACATGGCCATTGATCATCTCCCTATCGTTGAGATCTACGGCTCAAAATCATGTTGACTAGTCATCAACCAATGGAAATATGCCACGCAGACGCCTTTTGCTTCACTGACTTTTCCCATCGCTGACCTTCATTTTGCCTTGTCCGCCACTTTTGCCCTTTTTCACCTTGTATATGCATATTCAAATGCATATACAACTGCCCGCTTTCCTGCCTTTCAAATCCTTTGTATATGCCAATGCATATACATACAATTGTTTAACATACAAGGCGGGGCCCAAATTTGTATAGAACAAATCAAAATTCTACTCGGGTCCGGCTTGTATCACCTTTTGCATCTTTCCATTTTGCATATTGTATACATACAGTGCAATATACATGCCGCAGATTTCAAATTTTATGAAACAGATTGGGACAGTTTTTAAATCCGGGCCTTGTATCTCATCCCTTTGTATATCGGCATATACAAATGCCATATACATGCAAGCCGCGGACCCCAAATGTTTATGAAGCGGCTTGAAATCTCCATTAGCTCCGGATTGTATCTAACTCATTGCACTTCAAATTGTATATCGGCATATACAATGCACAATATACATGCAAGCCGCGGATGCCAGCGCTGAATTTGCCACATTTGACTTTTAAGTCGGGTCTAGCTTGCATCTTTAAAATGCATGTTCTGCTTATATGTGCGATCAGTGGGTCCCACTGTTTGTATATTTTCCCTTTGCATGTTTTGATTGTATGTTGGGAACATACAAACCCAACATACAATGCGCGGACACCACCTACTTTACAAATGCAATTAACTATCTTGTCGCGTCCACCTTGCACTTGTTCATTTGTATATTTCCTCTTGTATATCAGACATACATTTGACTTTGCATGTTGACCCTTGCACATTTCTTCTTTGCATATAGTGAATGTATACTGCATATACATTCCGCTTTGTATGTGAGGCGGACCCCACCACATGTATCTCTGTTGCTTTGTATGTTGCCGAATATACAAGGCCCCTTGTATATTTTACAATGTACATTTCCTTTGTATGTCAAATATACAAATGCGAACATACAAACCCTTTTACATACAAGCAAGGAATCTTTCCTAGAATATGCGATATACATTCTCTCTTGTATGCCCGGAAATGCATATTTTCCTTTGTATGTCACGCATGTATGTGCAAACATACAACACAATATACAAACAAACCTTTGATACATCTGTAGAATATTCCAGGAATCTTCAATGTATATCCCACCCTTGTATATTTCCAATGTATCTTTCCGTTGTATATCGCAATATACATACCTGATATACAAGCACAAAATATTCCCGAAATCTGTGATAGCTTCCCCTAATGTATATGCACCTTTGTTAAGCCTGATATGCATTACCAAATGCATACAACCAATTTTTTCATTTTTTGAAGGTCGATTGAGATTTCTAATCTGCCAATGCACATTTGACCTACATGTATATACAAACAACCTTGTATATACGAAGACACATGCATACAACAGATTTTTTGCAATTTTTCAACTGCAAAGGGCGAAAGACTTAGAATTTATTGATTTTTATGAAGGTGCCTGTGACTGAATACTTGAAACCCTAATTCTGAGTAGGCACCAACATTGGCTCTGTCTGGGGATGCATGCCTCTTGCAGGCATGGCAAGAACCTCAGATCTCTGGGATGCAGACTAGTCCCTTATCCATTGGGCAATAGAGTCGAACACTGCACCAACCTTCATCACAAATTATATTTTCAAACATTATTTTGGCTGCCCTGGGCAGCCAAAAATGAAAAACCATAATTTTTTCTTGTCAAATGTCTGATTTTGATTTGAACAACCCCAACCACAACTGAAAACACTGGCACAATTTGCCTACAAGCTCATCTTATCAATTACATACTTCACCATTTTTGAAAGCTTGCCTCTTGCAGTATTGCCTCTGTCACTCTGGATTTCAAAATTAGACATATACTCATACATACTATGAAATTCTTTAGTGTTAGACAATGTATGCATGTCATATTCCTCAGATAGTATATCCTCATATTGCATTTGGCATTCCTCGTCATCTACCTGGCTATTGCACATTACCAAACACTCATCCAGTTGATCCATAAACTCAAAACATTCAAAATATATGAGACCTTCAATATCATTCATATCACTTATTGACATCAAAAACAAAACCTGATCCACATACACATTGTTGCACATGTCTGGGACAACTGATTCTGAACATTCACTATCCACAGTTTGCAAATCAGTATCATCATCTTCAAACAAAGGGTTAATTCTGCACCAATGAAGGTCATGACTTATAACATTCAATGCATCTAAAGGCTCATCATAAAGGGGATTCATACTCATTGCAAAGGTCTCTAGCTCTTCTTCATGACAATCCACTTCTTTTTCATCATTATCAAACCTATAGACATAACAAGAACAAACCTGATCCATGAACTGATCATGGATATAATTCTTATCATCTAATTGCCCCACATACAAGATTTCTGCTACTTCAATGCACTCTGAAGTTGAACTATCTATATCATTTTCTAGCCCTCTAATGCTTCCTGATGAAATTGATATTGACTCTTGATCCATATGATCACAACTTTACACAGCTAGATCATTTAAACATGAATGCTCTTTGCTGAGGAATGGCATATAAATATCACTTGAAAAATCATTATTGTCAACTTCATTTGCTGGGCAAATCAGGACATCCTCCTCTATAGCAGAGTCATCATTAACTTGGAATGATGCGTAAACAGGGATAGCAGGGGTGTGAGTACTTTGACATTCATTTTCAACACCTGAATTACATCTTTCATTAACATTGGTGGCTGTAGGGCAGCAGAAATTTTCAGAGAAATAACCCTTTTGAATTCCATACCTCCAATTGTTTTCAATGTCCATTGCAAACTGATGTGCCTAATGCAATGTAGTGGGCTCCTTATCTCTCAATCTATAGCTCATTTTCTTATCAAATGCTCCCAAATAGACAACTAGGCATAATGCATCATTAGTTCTCATGCATTCTAGAATTCTTTTCAATGCCTTCATAAATCTGAGGTTAAAGGCTAGGATCAACTCATCTTCTTCAATATGGATATACATAAAATCACTAATAACTGCATATTCAGAAATTCTTTCACCAAATTGTTCTAGAAATGCAGATTTAAATTCTTGCCAAGAGTTGACAAACTAAGCTAGAAGATAGGAGAACCAGCCCCTTGCATCTTCATCTAGAGATTGAACAAATAATCTCATAACTACATCTTCATGGTCAACCTCAAAATCATCTATCACATTTAAAAACTACTGCAAGTGTCTCTCAGCTGATTCATCCTTTATACCATTGAATTTGGGCAAGTACTTTCTAATTTTAGATGGATAAGCATTTGGATAGCCACAAATGCCACTGAAATTAATGGGCTTATATCTATCAATGTTGAAACTTCTTTTATTACATGGTTGGGACTGGTTATTATGCATTATTGCATTTGACTTCTCAGAAGGGTGCATGGGCTGACAATACATCTTTATGTGTTTTTGCAACCCTCCTCTCAACTCAGATTTTTAATCAAAACAATGACCTTAGGCCTTTAAAATACAAACTATTGTTTCAGCTTGCCTAAAGTCCTCTAAATGAGTCTTTTAACAACATTGCATGCTTCTTTTGAAATACAAATTAGGTTCTTACAAAAGCATGCAATCTTTCACTAACATTTCATTTTTAACCAGTGCTACTTAACCAAATAGGGAATCCTTTAAGACCTATAAAAAATTACCTAGATATGTTGCAGCAGCCACAAATGCTTTTTCCTGACTGAGAGAATGAAAATCTAACACATCTTGTGTCTTTTATCAGGTTCTTATATGCAGAGTCACCACCTCCTTGTAGAGGAATGGGCTTCAAATAAACTGAAGCTGAAAATTGATTTCTTTTATTTCTGGGTTCTCCGACAGTAGAGTCACACATAAATTTTACCTTTTACTGCAACAAAGCACTTCCAGGCCTGATTCTTCAATCTTTTAGACTCACGCCTTTATGGATATGACATTACAGTCCCTAGTAGAGTCGCAAAATCTGTTGGATTTTTCCCAAACTGGATGCTTCCCAATTATCCCTACAAGGTGTCCATCATTGATCAACAAGATTCCTGAGCCAGGGGCCAACAGTACAGGAGATAGACTCTATAAATACCTCCTCTTCTTCTTTAGGCTCTGCAGAACCAAGGGGGGTATTCCCTATTCAACATCCATGAAATATGCATGTGAACTGACTGGGATGTTGATACAAAGCAGATGAATCCTCTTTTATGCAGACCAAAACTGTAAAATAAGCGCAAAGGGGCTAGCTTTGGGCCTATGCTCAGTTGTGAGACAGAGGATCTTGGTCCTAAACTACTTCTAATGTCCTAAAGGTTTGTATTTGAAGTTTGAGTTTGTATTTGTATTTGGATGCAAGACTAGGACTTTGGGTTGTAACCTCAATACATGACCAAATTGGTGCCTATCCAGGGCTTGGAGTCAATAGACATACACATGAGAATGATTATCATAAACTTGGGTCAATAACTAGGTTTCAAGGGGAGGTTTTAGTGTTTGCCTTATAGATACTTCCCTATATTAAGTACTTAGTCATTCATACTTGATGATATCCCTACTGCAACAAACTTTCTCAATGCTTAACCTAAAACATTTAATTTGTTCCTTGAATGAATGTAAGAGATTAGACATTCAACAAAGAAAATCCATGTTCCTGAATCTTAAAAACCCTTAGCTATTTTGATCCAAAAGAAAATATGCCTACAGCTTGGAGACAAACAACTAAACACATGCAACAATGCATTTCTCATATAAATACAACATGAAACCAGCAGAAATATGCATAAAACATTCAACAAGTGATTCATAAACTCACAAGACACCCAAAACAGAGCCACCAACAAAGTTGTATCTTATTACAGCACCAAAATTTATCCAGTTTTCAACAACCTAAAATGAGTAACACAGTTTGCATTTTAAAGCAAGAACCTATACTCAGCAATAATTACAAGACATTTCAAAATTTCTGCCAAATACCATGCACCAAGAATGGCACCCAAATCATTCAATGCAGCAGCGAGAAACAGAGGAAAGAGTAGGTGGAATCAGGATACGTGCAGCTGTCTGAAGATTTTCCTCACAAATTTGGTAGTTGGCCGGTCAATCAGACCCATACCTCTACAAATTGCCATAAATGGCTCAACAACCCGTGGTCTCCCCTCGAAATTTGCAGCAACATGTCTTTGAAGTTTTCCCGCCTGGAATGCGACTATGGATGCATAGGAAAATCCCTCACTGAAGTTTTAAAACATGGTCGTTGATCATCTCCCTATCGCTGAGATCTGCGGCTCAAAATCATGTTGACTAGTCGTCAACCAATGGAAATATGCCACGTAGACGCCTTTTGCTTCACTGACTTTTCCCATCGCTAACCTTCATTTTGCCTTGTCCACCACTTTTGCCCTTTTTCGCCTTGTATATGCATATTCAAATGCATATACAACTGCCCGCTTTCCTGCCTTTCAAATCCTTTGTATATGCCAATGCATATACATACAACTATTTAACATACAAGGCAGACCCCAAATCTGTATAGAACAAATCAAAATTCTACTCGGGTCCGGCTTGTATCACCTTTTGCATCTTTCCATTTTGTATATTGCATACATACAATGCAATATACATGTCACGGATTTCAAATTTTATGAAACAGATTGGGACAGTTTTCAAATCCGGGCCTTGTATCTCATCCCTTTGTATATCGGCATATACAAACGCCATATACATGCAAGTTGCGAACCCCAAATGTTTATGAAGCAGCTTGAAATCTCCATCGAGTCTGGATTGTATCTAACTCATTGCACTTCAAATTGTATATCGACATATACAATGCACAATATACATGCAAGCCGCAAACGCCAGCGTTGAATTTGCCACATTTGACTTTTAAGTTGGGTCTGGCTTGCATCTTTAGAATGCATGTTCCGCTTGTATGTGCGATCAATGGGTCCCACTATTTGTATCTTTTCCCTTTGCATGTTTCAATTGTATGTTGGGAACATACAAACCCAACATACAATGCGCAGACACCACCTGCTTTACAAATGCAATTAACTATCTTGCCGTGTCCGCCTTGCACTTGTTCATTTGTATATTTCCTCTTGTATATCAGACATACATTCGAATTTGCATGTCGACCCTTGCACATTTCTTCTTTGCATATAGCGAATGTATACTGCATATACATTCCTCTTTGTATGTGAGGCAGACCCCACCACATGTATCTCTGATGCTTTGTATGTTGCCAAATATACAAGGCCCCTTGTATATTTTAGAATGTACATTTCCTTTGTATGTCGAATATACAAACGCGAACATACAAACCCTTTTACATACAAGCAAGGAATCTTTCCTGGAATATGTGATATACATTCTCTCTTGTATGCCCGGAAATGCATATTTTCCTTTGTATGTCATGCATGTATGTGCGAACATACAACACAATATACAAGCAAAACCTTTGATACATATGTAGAATATTCTGGGAATCTTCAATGTATATCCCACCCTTGTATATTTCCAATGTATCTTTCCATTGTATATCGCAATATACATACCCAATATACAAGCAAACCCAATATACAAGCACAGAATATTTTCAGAATCTGCGATAGATTCCCCCAATATATGTGCACCTTTGTTAAGCCCGATATGCATTGCGAAATGTATACAACCAAATTTTTCATTTTTTGAAGGCTGATTGAGATTTCTGACCCGCCAATGCACATTTGACCTGCATGTATATACAACCAGACTTATATATACGAAGACACATGCATACAACAGATTTTTTGTAATTTTTCAATTGTAAAGGCTGAAAGACTTAGAATCTATTGATTTTTATGAAGATGCCTGCAACTGAATACTTGAAACTCTAACTCTGAGCAGGCACCAACAATTGGCACATCCAACTCAATTTTGCTCTGTGGGCCTACAGAACCAGTATATGCACTCCCACAGGTGCTACCCCTTACACCCTTGTCTATGGCTCAGAAGCCATCCTCCCCATTGAGGTCAAATTACCATCTCTCAGGGTGTCGTTAAAAGGTCTCATAACAGATGAAGAATATAGGGTTTCCAGATTGCAAGAACTAGAGTTGCTAGAGGAAAGGAGATAGAAATCCTTTGACCATCTCAAATCATATCAACAAATGATGTCACGAAGCTACAACCATAGAGTTCACTCAAGAGTCTTTAAGGTTGGAGATCTAGTACTTAAGGAGAACCCCCGCAATCAACAGGATAGGGAAAAGAAAGGCAAGTTCGAACCCAACTGGCTTGGGCCTTATGTGATTGTGGCTACTTATGGATCAGGGGCATATCAGTTAGCAACATCAGAGGGTGAGTTGTTAGATGATCCAATCAACAGCATGCATCTTCATCGGTTCTATACCTAGGAGAACCCCAATGTAAGGGGGCATAAAAATACAAAAAAATCAAAAAAATTAAAAAATCAGAAAAATACAAAAAAAAATCGTCCTTTGGTGAAAACCTAGCAAATAGGCTCCTTGGATAGGTATCATGATGAAAACCTGGCAAATAGGCATCATGCATACTTTCTAGCTTTCATGCAAATAAAAGAAAGTGGTGAAAACCTAGCAAACAGGCATTACTTGTGATAAACTGCTTCCTCCATCTTTGGGAAACCAATCACCTTGTGTCCATTCTTCCTTCACTCGTGTCCCATTGATCCATATCTGTTCCATAATAAAAACCTAATGATAACCTATCATGGCTTGATACTCTATCTCTTTGTTGACTTGTCAACCAAGGTTTATCCCATATCCTATCCACAGTGTCAGCCTAGCATAGTATCTCTCGTTAGTATCCATGGTCCAAGTCCATGAATTATGTTGCCTCTGCATTGTCACGTAGGCAAGGCCATATTTCTATGCGCCCCCAAGGCTCCATTGTCCCATCCGTCCCATATCTAGTCCTTCTATCTATCTGAGTCCGTATCACTTTCTACCGCCTAGGTCTTAGGTCCGTTAGGGTTTACCCTGAACTACATTGCCTCTACGTCATCATGTAGACAAGGCCATTTAGCAATGATCCCCTGAGGCACTAGGTCAGTCCCTTAGGGTCCGTCTCACCAATAAGGATTGTGGAATCTTCTCACCAAACAAGCAAGTACAAACAAAACCTGCTCTTTTCAAGCAGAAATCCTGACACAAGGCATTAACATATCCAAGGCAAAGCAAACAAACACCTAAGGCATTCTAAATGATTTTACCCAAATTATGGCAAGAAACAAACACATCTAAATGTAATTATGTTTTGTGGATTGGAATCATGGTTAAGTTATAGAGTCTTGATTTTTGTTATCATGTCTTTCTATGCTACTCGAGGATGCCAAAAGCTAGAGATGCTATGATGGGGGCATGGTTATTTTCTTTGTTTGTTGTTTGTGGATTTAACTTTAGTAATGTAAAGCCTTGTCTAATGACATGATCAACAAAAGATCATCGAGGACATCAAAGGTCTAACATGAACGGGGGCAATCCTTGTCTATTAAAATGCAAGAAATACTCAGGTCATCTCAGTTCAATTATACCTAGATTCTTGCATTAACTTGCTAAATCAAAATCCATGTAAGTGATGCTCAGGTCATCTCGATTCAATTATACCTAGATGCTTGTATTAACTAACAACATTCAGAAAAAGTACCAAAAAAAAAATTGCCCAATGATGAAATAAGCACTTCAAAATACTTGCACCATCAAGATGTCAAAAGCAAAGCATCCATTATACATCCATATATCCATATCCCATGCAACAAAAGATCTGAACAATGCAGAGTATCAATACAAAATGAAGCTTGTGAATCTTTGTATCAAGTCATTCTTTCAATTAATCTTCTATCTACTATTATGTCATCTTTGTGTCAATAGAGTACATTTGGACATCACAAAAACATAGCATATAGTTGCATATCATACCACATGAGATAGTCATTTACATGATTGAATCAGTTGCATACATAGTAAGTGCGTCAGGTCATCCATATATAATCATCACATAGTGTCAACAGAAAAAATCAAAAACATAAATAAGTGCATCACATAAATTGTATAATCATATAGATACCATTTGGATTCACACACATTAGAGGCATATCAAGTAAAAACATCTAAGTCTGCATTAGGTCATATAGCAACACATAGCATCATATGAAAATATGCATTAGATAACATCACATAGCATCAAGTAAACATCTAAGTCTGCATTAGATAAACATATGCATCACATCATACAATAGAAATGCATCCATAAACATAGAATGAGCAAACTGCATATAGAGAGCATCAAATAAGCTGCATCATCATATAAATATCATAAATATGTCCAAATGTACAATATCAAGTGGTCCATCTCTGAGAATGTCATATAAAATAAATACATCCCAAGGATGGTGATACATGTCTCAAAATGCAAAGGTGGTACTTAAGTATATCCGGCTATCTGAGCCATCAGAAGGTGTACATAGGATCCAAAATCTGCACAGGTATCTGCTATCCCTGCTGATGTGAACCACTACTGCGGCAGTGTCTCATGTATTCCCTCCTCCACTGGCCCCAAACTACTGAGGGCCCATCACGAAAGCTCCTGACCTAGATCCACCTGCTCTCTGGGAGGCCATGGAATAGCTCCTATAGCTCGGAGCCCTCTGACTAGCTGGCACAGCACCATGGTACAAGCCTCGGTAGTACTGTGTCTAAGCCTGCACTCTAGAAAGCTCACCCTGCACCTGCGCTAACTATGCCTGCACCTATGCCAACTGTGTCTGTGCTTGTGCCTGTACTAGTTGTGCATGTGCTAGTTGTGCCTGCGCCTGGTGCACCTGCCCAACCAAAAAGTTGCTAGTCACGTTTATCCCAAGGGCTGCCACTGTTGTATCCCGCTCTACCTGGATAACTCGTATCCGCGCCTCTGCCATATCTCACTCTCTGGTGAGCACTGAGATAACCTCTGTGTCTGTCTCCCACTAGGCCTCAGCCATCCTAAGTTGTGCCCATAGCTATCTAACCTGTCCTCTCAGCATCGCTATGGCCCTCTCTTGAACATCCAACTATGCTGGACCCTGCGATGCCTGTGCATGTCCCTACCCCTGTGGCTGGGGTACCTGCTGCTGCGCCACTTATCGAGGTGGTGGCATTTGTGCCTACTGTGGAGCCTACTGTGGAGCTTGTTGTGCAACCTGCGGTGGCACTACCTATTGAGCATGGGAAGGTCCCTCCCCAGCTCTCCTCCTCTATCTAGGTCTGCCCCCATCATCTCCACTACCTCCTCCTCCTCCATCATCTCCACCATCTCTGTCATCTCCCCATCCTCCTCTCCCCCTCCTCCTCCTCCTCCTCCCAACCTGGCCCTCATCCTCTGAATTTGCCTCGTCTATACGAAGTACCAGCTCCCCAGGCCCTAAGTATCTTGGAAATGGGTGAGCAGTGAACCACTCCTCAAAATCTTGGGTCATCCCAGCATCTACAATCTCCCTCCTCATATCCCAGGCAACATAGGGTGTCTGTTGGAACTCTGACACCGCCTCCTCATAGGACACCACTGGCCCCCATCTGAATCTCTCAGCGTGAGTCCACGCAAATAGAGCCTGCCCCTATGGCATGCCCTGTCTCCTCCTAAACTGTCTCTGAACTTAGCTGATAATCTATCTCTCTAGGATGAACCACGTCCGTCCTATCAGCCACTGCGTCTAGTAACAATATGGCAGCTCATCTGCCTCATCCTCCCAAGGCCCACAATCTAGATATGGCTGTTAGACAACCACATCTAATCCATCCAGGGTATGCCTCCAATACTTGAGCTTCCCCAGCCTATGATGGGAAATCACTCATGCGTAGCCATAGTTGTACGGCTCTCCTCTCTGTTTGTCAAACACACAAATCGATCTAGTGATCGCTATGTGCTCCCATAGCCAAAACTACAATAGCGACACGCCTACAGATAAGTTCGTACCCCTGTGGTATACCATCTAATGCATGTCGTGGTATAGGTGCGCTAGAACACAGACACCCCAAGCATATCGGGTGCCCTCTGTAACCATCTACTCCATGATCTGACCCCATCCAATGGGGAACCCATGTGATCTCCTATCGGGGCATACAACACCTCCGATCAGTCCTGCTACTATACCTGGGAAGTAGTCATAATAGTCATGAATATCTTGCCAGGAGATGATCTGTCTGACCAGCTCAGGGTCATCAAATACTCACCTACACTCAGCAAGTCATGCGTCCCTCTATGGATCATACTCCACAAGCTCTCCCTGAATGGGTAAGTGTAGAATCCTGTATACGTCCTCTAGTGTCATTGCCATCTTGCTAGTAGGGAAGTGGAAGGTCCCATCCTCTCTGTGGAACCTCTCCACTGCTGCAGTCAATAACCTGCAGTTCGCTCGAACCTCAGGCATAAAGCAAACATAGTCTAAACTCATCGCACCGAGTGCCTCTCGATCCAACTCTGTCAGCATATGACGCTGCAATAGAGGCATAGGGAACTACTCCCTCGACTAAAGTGTATCTTGAATGTCCTCCTGCAAGCACGCAAAGCAAGGCATCAACTTAAAACTGCAAGTACCATGCTCAACATATCTATAGAAACATATCAACTAACTTAACATGTAAAATTGATTAAAACAGCACACTACATCTCTTGACTAGATTCCTGCAATCTCAGAGATAGCTTATCGATTGACGCGTCAAACAAGATGCCAATCGAGTCAATTTTGTTAAGTAAACTACCTATCTATATCATATGCGCCATAACAGATGGTATATGCACCATTTCTTGTCAAATGTGTCATTTCTTGTTATATGTGCCACTTCTTATGCATGCGCCGCAAGATGTCATGCATGCGCCGTCCTATACCGTAAATGCGCCGCCGAATTGCATGCGCTGCTTCATACCGTAAATGCGCTACAGAATTGTGCATGCACTGGCTAAACTTATGCATGTGCAGCTTCATTATATGCTCTGTTCTATATCCTAAATGCGTTGTTGTTTGACATATGCACAGTTTCGCATGTCATATGTGCCAAACTACAGTCCACTGCATTTGTCTATCCTATTTTTCTCCTAGCATTTATTACAATCAAACCCGTCCCTAGGAGAATTTTTTTAAGATACATACCAGGGGTCCTACCTCTGCTGGCCGATCGAATTGTCAGACGCGCTCAAAGAAATGCTCCTCACGTGGGAAATCCATCCTTGTGCTGATTGCTCTATGCTCTATGCTCTCCTAAGCTCTCAGAAGTAAATCAAACAAAGACAAGTGTGTAAATAAATTGTCTTGTGGACCCAGCTCCTATATATAACATGTAAACCCTAATCTGGCTATGTGGTGACTATGACTACTTCCCACACTTGTTTCTTCCCGTTTCTCATAAATGCATCTTGTTTTCTTCAAACCTAACCTAGTTTTCCCTTCGTCTTCATGAGATTGTCCATCTCTCGTCCTTCTGCCTTCTTCTTGTCCAATCTCCCGAGGGGGCATCCTATCATCATAACCTATACCAAGAGCAAACTGGGGCATGTATCATTGTCAAACAATTTATTCTTTGAAGCAACGTCGTAAACTACATTGCATCAAAGAGGGGCAAAATGTATACACCTAAAAATGACGCGACTCGGTCTAAATAAATATTCTTAATATTTATTCCCTTCTAATTCTTCTATCAATAAATAAATAAACAAATTTACTTATTTGATTCACATTCCTCTAAATTAATTAAATATCAAATTATTTAATTATCTCTTCTAAAGTCAAAATTAAATTAAATCCTTTATTTAATTAAATTCTTCCAAACAATTAAATAATTCTTAATTATTTAATTAAGTCAAAATCATTCTTCCAAATTTAAATAAATCAAATCAAATTTATTTAAATCCTCTCAATCTCTAAAAATAAAATATAATCAAATATTTTATCTAATTCTTCCAAAATCATTCTAAATTAAATAATACCAATTATTTAATTGTTTCTTCCAATAATATCTTCTCTAAATTTAAATAAATCAAATATTTATTTAAGTTGTCTTTTTCTTCTAAATTGAGTTATCTCTAAATATAATTCAATCCTTGTGCACATGCAATTGAATATTCTAAATATTTAATTGAGTTAAAATATCTTCTCATCCTCATGCAATCTCTATTCTCTAGTTCTATTCTCTTAACTGATTGATCTATTATTTTAATTGATTTATCTCTTCAGTTAACTCATTCTTCTATTTTATTAATTCCTCTCATGTAAAATATAGCAAGACACATGTCTTCTTCTTATTCGCGCACATTTCTCAAGGTTTCTCAACCGTGGATCTTCTCATTCTTTCTATACCGTTGATCTCTTCTTTCTCAAGTCTATAAATTGAACCCTATTCTTCCATTTCATTCATCCAAGCTTTAAGTATCGTTACTCTGTAGGAATTACAGCGTGCCTTTGGCACCAATTCCTTCATTGCTTGTGATCACACTCATTACCATACTACTATCATTGTTGTGAAGCTCCTAATCATTACAAAGCATTATCATAGCCATTCTCCATTGACAATCTTGGAATCATAGCAAGGAAGTGCACTTTCTAAGGGCCTTATTCATACATGCAAGATTGATTGAGATAGGCAACCAACGGAAGCTATGAAGCTTTGAGGTTTGTAAAGGTTCTTTGAAGTTCTTATGTTTGATTGGTCTCTTTATTTCTGTATTTCGTTGAGTTTTGGGTATTTTGATATTGATTATTCATTTTAATCCAATTTTCCCTTAACAAGAAGCATCACAAATAACCATAATCATAATAAACCATCATATAGAAACATCCATCCATACATGCACACATATAGGTAGTCCATCAAAATCATGTATAGATCATCATCAAAAAATAATAATAATGTCCAAGTATACAATGATGTCATGAAAGTATCTATCTCAACCAATCAAAAATGGTGTGTACATCCAATAAAATGCTCAACACATGAGGCATGTATCCAAAATAGTGGCTATGTGGAACTAGCTCTGGAGGGTGCAAGATCTTGTGGTTGCTAAGGGGGAGGCTATGCCCCTGTAGGACTCGTCCCTGATGGCCCACGAGGAAGTGGTGGCCTCATCCCTACACTCTTTATCTGTCTTTGTCTTGACCTGCTACGTGAGCTAGGGTGGAAACTGCCAACCCTCTGCTCTGCTGGCACAGCCTGCTCATACAGCCCTCTCCAATAGAATATCTCTTGTCCCACCCTCACCATATCTGTCACAATCTGGCTGTGTGGACCCTGGGCTGCCGCCTGCTGCACCTGCTGTAATAGGGCCTCTGCCCTAATGTATCTTTGTATGGTTGTGTCTCGCTCAAGAATCGCAGTGCAGACATCACCCTGCAGTTGTGTCACCTACCCCTGTAACCAAGCCACCTAAGCTCGCAAGGCTACCATCTCACCACCATCCTACCCCTGGAGTTGTGTCACCTATGCCTGTAACTGAGCCACCTGGGCTTGCAATGTTGTTGTCTCTCCATCACCCTATCCACCCTGTGCCTATGCATGTGCCTATACCTATGCTTGTACCTGTGGTTGCACATGTGCATGTACTTGTGCCTATGTCTGCATTTGAAGCACTCTCCTTTGTCTCACCCTCCTCTACCTACCATCATCCCCACTGTCATCCCCACCATCTCCTCCATCATCTCCTCCTCCCCTACCACCTCGGACACCCCTCCTGCCTCGTCATCGTCCCCTCCTCGGTCGAGGAGCATCATCCTCAAGTCTCGATGCCAACTCTCCAGGACCAAAGTATCTAGGAACCAAATGGGCAGTGAAGTGTGCCTCAAAATCTGTGATCATTCCTACATCCACTATCTGCCACCTCATATCCCATGCCTGATAGGGAATCTACAAAAAATTCATCCTCATTGTCTCATAAGACACCACAGGACCCCACAGTGGACTCTCCTTGTGCATTTGGGCAAAAATAGCAGTACCCTGGGGCATGCCCTGAATCCTGTCAAACTATCGGAGCACACACGTAACAATGTGCCACTCTAGTATGTAGGGATTCCTCCCTATTATCCATCAAGTCTAGAAATAGTAAGGCAACTCTACTGCGTCCTCGTTCCACACCTCGTACTCTAGGTATGGTCGCCATGTAACCTTATCCACATTATCCAATGTGTGACGCTAGTACTCTAGCTTTCCCATCTTGGGCTGGGAAAGAGTCTCCTAAAACATATAAGAGTAGGGTCTATCATGTCCCCTCACTCCCATGCCAATAGGCCGTGTCACCGCTATATGCAGAAAGGCCCAAATCTGAAGCAATGAAACACCAGTAGAAAGACTAGCAGCTCTATCATAAATGAACTGATGCAAATCATGGTACAAGTGGGCCAAGATACAAGGACCCCAAGCAAACCATGTCCCCTCCTGAACCATCCTCTCTAGGGTCCGTCCCCATCCAACCTGGAAGCCGCACGATCTCCTGTCAGGGCACACAACACCACTGATCAAACCTGCTAATATGGCTAGCAGGGGCTCATAGTACTCTGCAATGTCCACCCAGCTAATCTCTGTGCCCTCCAAGTTTGGGTCATCGAACACTCGTCTACACTCAGCCAATCCAGCTCCAGTAGCAGACTCGTACTCAACTAGCTCACCCTGAATAGGAATCCAGAGAATCTGATGTACATCCTCTAAGGTCACCATCATCTCCCCTGTGGGCAAGTGAAACATGCCCATCTCACTGTGGTACCTCTCACCTAATGCAGTCAGTAATCTGAGATTAGCTCGCATCTCGGGCATGATACAAACATACCATAAGTTGGTCGACCCAAGCACCAAATGGTCAGTATCAATCAAGTAAGGCCTAAGTAACTACGTCAGAGGGAATCTCTCTTGTGACATCAGTACATGATCTAGGATCTCCTACAAAATCAATCACAAAGTGCATTAAAAAAAACCAAAAGAAAACTAAGCCACAAATCTATCCAATCAAACAAAGTACTTAGCTAACCTATCAGCAACCTATCCTATCCTCTCTTTTAAGATTTAATCAATCTCAAAGATGACCTATCAATTGGCCAACATCGATCACGATGCTAACTTTGTCAAACCAGCTAAGTATTTTACCAAACCTATCAAATGCGTAGCTCTGTTTACCAGATGCATAGCTCCATTTACCAGATGTGCAGCTCTATTTACCAGATGCGCAGCTTTGTATTAAATGCGCTGAATCCCCTATCATTTGTGTTATTTCAGGCAATTATGTAGGAACAGTACTCATTTGCACGTTTTTAGACCATTTGTGCATTTTCTTATCAGATGCGCTTAAACCCTAATTATTTGTGCATTTTCCTGTTGGATGCATGGCAAAATCCTAGATGTGTGGGACTGTTATTTGTTTGCGCACATTAACATAAATGCACCGAAACCCTAGTTGTTTGTGCAGGACTACCTATCATTTGCAAAAAATTTGCATATGCATCAATTCTTGACTCAGATGCGTTGAATCAGTTATATGCGCATATTCATAGCTTATTTGTGCTGAAACACTAAACCCACACATTCAAATATGATAACTATGACCTCAAATTTGACTGTCATAAATGCTAAATCGACCAAATTTTGAAAGGAACATATTGGGGGTCTGTACTCTGTTGGCTACCCAAATCATCAGATCCTCTCAAATCGGTGGCTCATTATCAGAATCCAATCCATCTTTGCTGACTACTTTGCACTGCTACCACACAAGAGCTCTCAAATCTCTCCACAAAAGACAAGTGTACAAATGACTAGGATTGTGACCCCACATAACTATATATAGAAAAGTGATTCCTAATTGGAAGTGTTTGACCCTGTGAATGTGGGGCATGTTTTTCACCCATATTCCTTTCTCTATCACCCGAAATCTTTACCAGCAGCCTGTGTCATAAAATCTTACATGTCGTGAGATTGTTCGTCCACCTTATGCCAGCATCGTCCAACCCGACCAATCTCCCGAGAGGGCATCCGACCGTCACCAAACCTATACCAGGGGCAAACTGGGACATGCATCATAGTCAGAAAACTTTTATTCTTTGAAATTGTAATGTTGGAAAATGTCCTCTTGGGGGTTTTTCCCTCATAAGGTTTAGCTCTCGGGTCTTTAGTGTGCATTTAGGACATCTTACGTCATATTTCAACATCCCGATGGAATGATCCCTAAGTGTCTTGGCAAATAGGACCTAGGGGGACCACTTGAGATAATCCTTGCCCAAAATAGGGGGGAGGACTTTGGCACCCGTGCCCTAGTCCTGCCATATTTTGGGTCAGTCCTAATTTTTGGGTGTCAGCTTGTGACCGTTATTTGGTCCCTAGGATGACACAGTAAGTTTGAATTACAAAATTCTTGGCGGGAATATTTGTAGTTGCATATAAAAGCATGTTTAGGCATTCATTTGTAAACTAGATTACTATTAGATGATTACTAGCAAGCTATTGTGTTCTAAAGGTGATTCAAGGATTTCATTGTGTTGTAAGAGCAGACTTGTGTTGTTTATGTGTTTGTATTTGCAGGTTTGAGCAATCATCTCCTCATGGCATGAAGAGCTCCTTCCTCCCATGAGATCTTCACTACAAGGTGATATCATGTGTTTTTAAGCATTTATCATTTGGTTTTTGCCTCTGTCTCACAAGGGCACGCACTCTTTGTCTGACAACGGTGTTCGAAAGGCTTGAATGTCTCTCCGGGGCTTGACTGAGGCAAGCCTCTAAACACCACAACCCCCTCCCAAAGTTTTCATGATTGCAAGTTATAGGTTGGAGTTACAGACAAAGTGAAGTTGTAGGAGGGTACAACAAAGTGTTTGAATTGTAGATCAGAGAAGAAAATAGCTCCTTGGACTAGGGCGCCCGCTCTTTAGTCCTCAAAGTTTCGCAACGGGAAAATCTCTGTGACAGCAGGAACAGGTTATAGACTGAGCTTCCAAATCCTGAAAAAAAGTAGGGTAATGGACTTGGGCGCCTGCTCTTTAGTCCCTAACTTTTCCATCTCTGAACCCCGAAAACAAGTGCACAGTTATTTGTCATTTTACATCTTTCTATAGCAGCATTTTCTAATATTCGTACATTTACTGTCGTATTTGCATAATTAGGGTTTTAAGGTATAATTGAGCATAAGAGAAGATAATTGGCAATCAAATCATAAAAATTCAAGTTTCCCTACATCTCAATAGTGACCTAGGGTAGGATAGTACATTGCAACTCGACCCTAGGTCCTTGAATGTAATTGGTGAAAGGAGGATACACACACAAACTACCAAAAACTAAACATCCAAATTTCACTACATTACATTTTGGTGAACCCATGTTATTGGACTTGTTTGCACCTTGTTGAGTGTTTTGCTTCAGATTTACATTGATTTTCATTCATTCATATAGTCATTCATCTTATTACATTGGAAAACTTACAAAAAAATTTGAAAAATTGGAAAACAATTACATGCTAGGGTTTCTAATTTGCATTAATTAAATTCAATTTCATCAAATTTCTGATTTTTGTATTGGATCTGAAATAAATTGCAGAAAATTATAAAAATTCATTAGTTTGCATTGCATTTTCATCATAAAATTGCTAGGGTTTTGTTAAAAATTGTCAATTTTGCATATAGCCTAGTAATTCCAAAATCTAGGGTTTGTAGGTAAAATCTTTTTACATATTTTTCTACTAATTTTAGAGGCTCATTCAAATTTGCATTTGACTGTAGTCTTGCATTTTAGAAAAAAATTATATTTTCGCATAAAAAATTTCAACAAAAACTAGCATGGAAATCATTTTCAGATCTGAGAGCATGTAATTGTCATCATATATCAGCTTGCAAAACATTCATCTAGCATTTTACATCAAGATCTCAAACCTAGGGCTTGAAAAACATTGATTTTCACTAGATTTAGCCTTATCAACTCTCTAAACTTGCACTATAGGCGTGTTGTAAAGAATTTATTTTTGCACTAATTGGCTGATATTAGGGGTATTATCTACTAGCCCTCCTAAAAATCTTTACAACACCTTGTTATTGGCCTCTTGTATTGAAAATTTGGTGAAAAACTGCATATTTTTGCTATTTTTGCCCTAGGGTTTGGCCTAGTTTGCACCCTAAGCGTGTTGTAATAGATTTTATGCTTGTAGGTGACTACTATCACTGATATTATTTTCTGCACCTCCTAAAATTCTCTACAATACCCCTTTTGCTAGGTCTTGGAGTTGAAAAATTGTGAAAATTTGCATATTTTTGCTATATTTTCACTAGGGTTTGATCTTGAGTGGCACTATAAGCGTGTTGTGACGGATATATTGGCATTAGGTGGCTATTATTACTGATATAATCTTCTATCTGCCATTATTTTCCTCACAACACCCTTTGTCATGCTCTTTTGCATTGAGATTTGGTGAAAGAATCACATATTTTAGTGTATTTTCACTATATTTTGACTTGTCATTATCCTAGATTTGCATCAAGAATGTGTTGTGAAGGATCTCATTGTTGTATTGGACTGATATCAGACATATTATTTGCTGCCCCTGATGAAAATCCTTACAACACCTTTTCTTTCATATATTTGCATTGAAAAAGTAAAAAAAAATCAAGCATTTTAAGTCATTTTTGCATATAGTTTTGCACTTGTCTTTTGGCATACCTTTTAAAATCTGATTCGAGACTGATTTGAAAACATATATCATGGCTACTTCTTTGGAATATTTGTTTGCATACATTGTAGACATTGATCATTTCTCTAAATTCACTGATAAACATCCTCAAGTTCTTAAACAAATAGCACACACATGATGTTGATCTCTCTATGTGCTCCACATATGAAATCCTTTGTTATATATCTAATTTTGATAGCTTCACAAATCTCATGGGAATGTATCCTTTGATATTAGATGATCTCACTAAATTCATGATCAATAGTATCTATACTAGTGATGACCTCAAAATGTTAGATGAAGCCTTAGACGACTTTCTAGAACATTCCCCTACGGCACCTATTTCTAAAAGATGTGATGATAACTCCGATTTACCTTATGATCCCTCTCCCAAGGTTGTTCCTCCTCATGAGGACACTTTGATGCAAGAGGATGATTTTATTGACACGTCTCTTAACATCATACCACCAAATCTTCATTCTAATGCTCACTCTAGCCAAGATGAAGCATTAGCAAATGAAGAGCCATCACCACTTTGTCATTCCAATTCACTCCTTGGCCAAGAGGAAGCATTAGCAAATAAAGAACTCCCTTCAACAAAGAACATTCCATGGATAGACGATGAGATTTCATCTAACAACAATAAAAATTCTATCATAATACATGAAACATCTATGGATCATCCTACCGACCTTTTTCCTTTAGTTGATTGTTCACACACCTTGGATTTCACTAAGGAAGAGCAGACCTTTAATGTCCCTCCTTTGTTTGAATATTCAAGTCATTTGGACATCACTAAAGATGTAGCACTAGTGGATGAGGAGAAGTCTCTCACATTAAAATCCTCACGAACGGATGTTGAGATCACTCAAAATAATTTGCTTCTCCCACCACCTAAGAGGATAGCGAATATGTGTACTAATGAACTTCAACAAGAAGATATTCCGCCTAACATTGAGTCAAACCAAGAAGCATTTAAGAATGAACAAAAGAATAATGACAAAGACTTGGCAAAGGTACCCTATGCTTGCAATTGGAAAGAGAATGATGTGATTGTTGATGACTTCTAGCATGGACCTCTCTATAGGTAAGTATCTCTAACCCTTTATCTCTCTTGTGATGTGCTTCCCCTGTGATGTGTTATGTGTTGTTTAGGCCTCCTGGGATGACCCCTGATTCTCTTGTAAGGTCTGGGATATCAGGAGACCACCTTTGTTGTTACCTTCTTCTATTTGTATCATCATTCTTTTATATTGCCTCTCTCTAATTCATCATTGTGTATTGTGTCTTATAGACATAGCATTGCGTGTGGTGACTTGGGGGCACCCTCCTATGTGACTATCCCTAAGACACTTGTTTCTCCTCTCTTATTTATTGTTTACCTTCCTCTAGTGTTTCTATCTAGCGGCAGATAACGAAAAATATTTATACTGATGCGGACCTAGCGTCCCTTTAGTGAGAAATCAAAAATTGGACTTAGTTCCTAATATGATGATGGGGTTGTATATCTTATCTAACGCTTGGCTAGTGGAAGCACTCGTGCTTTCCACGTAGTGAATTTGATGATGTTTTTATCTCATTTACAAACCTTAACAATACTGGTGCTTTGCGCACTTTATCTTTGAATCTAGCATTGGTGGTACTCGATTCAGAGATCTTCATGATATAGCCCCACGGTTATCCTTGAACTCCAAATTCGTAGTATAACCTTGGCTCTTTGTGTGGTTAATCATATGCATTGATGTTTTTTATCCTGATTTTGTAGACACTAACATGTTTCTTGCAGGGATGTGCTTGTGGGAACATTTGGCAATCGTAAAGTACATGTCACCTCCGAGGGGCATGGGCTTTGTAAAAGTCTGTGTTCCCTTGTGTGTTTTCTTCCTACCTTAACGTGCTTGATATCGGTGCATGATATCAACCACCTTAATGTGGGGGCATATATAAGGTAAGTTGTCTATTGTAGATGCTAACAATGTGCTTGTCCTCAGGTGTAGTTTAAAAACTTGTGTGATGAGTACATCCTGCACTCTGATTTTGTTTGCAATCAATCAATCAATCAATCATTTAAGCCCTCTATGGAGGTGAGATATCGCATATATCCTTTTTATATTAAGCCCTCTGCAGAAGCGGGGATGGTGTATTTCTCAGAGAAGATTGCATCATCCTTTCATTTTCAAAAAGTCCTCTATAGAGGCGGGGAGCGGTTCTGTGACTAACTCAACCCTTAAGTGTGTCTTCAGCGATTATTGTGGCGAAGCCCAATCGTCGGTGTGTGCCTGTAATGTGCCTGAGATGGTGTTGAACCTAGAAATAGGGACACTCCATCGCTTGTCTGTCATGTTTTCTCCGTGTCTTCAAAGTGTGTGTTTGGCGTGCTTGCTTTGTTTGGCATGTCTGTTGCCCCATATGCAGTCTAAAGACCTACGCGATGAGTGCATCCTACATTTTGAGAGGTTTGGTGTGTCACGCATGTGTGTTGCCCCATATATGCAGTTTAAAGACCTGTGTGACGAGTACATCCTGCATTATGGGAGGTTTGTTTACTTTCCTATACTTGCATCTGCATTTCATATATATGAGAAAAAGAAAAGAAAAGAAATCATTCCTATCTTCCATGCATTAATGTGTCTTCTATGCATTCAATGTATTCTCTGTGTTTTGCATGACTGTAACTGTCTTCTCCATGTTTTGCATGTCTGTCCTTATCTTCAATGTCTCTGGCGTGTCTTCCCTGTGCTTGGCGTGTTTAATGTGCTTGTTGAATGTACTTTAATGCATGTATTGGCCTCGCATTTATACATACATTAAAGTGGGGGCTAAATGTAACGTCAGAAAATGTCCCCTTGGGGGATTTTCCCTCATAAGGTTTAGCTCCTAGGTCTTTAGTGTGCATTTAGGACATCTTACATCATATTTCAACATCCCAATGGAATGATCCCTAAGTGTCTTGGCAAATAGGACCTAGGGGGACCACTTGAGATAATCCCTACCCAAAATAGGGGAGAGGACTTGGGTGCCCGTGCCCTAGTCCTGCCCTATTTTGGGTCAGTCCCAATTTTTGGGTGTCGGCTTGTGACCGTTATTTGGTCCCTAGGCCGACACAGTAAGTTTGAATTACGAAATTCTTGGCAGGAATGTTTGTAGTTGTATATAAAAGCATGTTTAGGCATCCATTTGTAAACTAGATGACTATTAGATGATTACTAGCAAGTTATTGTGTTTTAAAGGTGATTCAAGGCTTTCATTGTGTTGCAAGAGCAGACTTGTGTTGTTTATGTGTTTGTAATTGCAGGTTCGCGCAATCATCTCCTCATGGCATGAAGAGCTTCTTCCTCCCATGAGATCTTCACTACAAGGTGATATCATTTGTGTTTGTAAGCATTTATCATTTGGTTTTTGCTTCTGCCTCACAAGGGCACGCACTCTCTATCTGAAAATGATGTTCAGAAGGCTTGAATGTCTCTTCGGAGCTTGACTGAAGCAAGCCTCTAAACACCATAACCCCCTCCCAAAGTTTTCATGATTGCAGGTTACAAGTTGGAGTTGCAGACAAAGTGAAGTTGCAGGAGGGTACAACAAAGTGTCAAAATTACAGATCAAAGAAGAAAACAGCTCCCTGGACTAGGGCGCCTGCTCTTTAGTCCTCAAAGTTCCACAACGGGAAAATCTCTGCAACAGTAGGAACAGGTTGCAGATTGAGCTTCCAGATCCTGACAAAAGCAGGGCATTGGACTTGGGCACCCACTCTTTAGTCCCTAACTTTTCCGTCTCCAAACCCCGAAAATAAGTGCACAGTTATTTGTCATTTTACATCTTTCTATAGCAGTATTTTCTGATATTCGTCAGTTTATTGTCGTATTTGCATAATTAGGGTTTTAAGGTATAATTGAGCATAAGATAATTGGCAATCAAATCATAAAAATCCAAGTTTCCCTACATCTCAATAGTGACCTAGGGTAGGATAGTACATTGCAGCTCGACCCTAAGTCCTTGAATGTAATTGGTGAAAGGAGGATACATATAAAAACTACCAAAAATTAAACATCCAAATTTTACCCTTTACAGAAACGTGATAAAACACATTGCATCAAAGAGGGGCAAAATGTATACACCTAAAATTGACTCATGTCGAACTAAATAAATATTTTAATTATTATTCTTATATCAATTAAATAAATATTCTAATTTATTTGATTGGTTCATTATCCCAAAATTAAATAAAAATTATTTTATTTAATTAAATATCCTAATTTCTCTAATGTCTCATTTAATTAAATAATCCTAAATTATTTAATTAATCTCAAATTCCTCCATTCCAAAGTCCTAAATCCCATAATTCCACATCATCTCATCCATGTCATTCTTCCACCTCACCATGTTGCACACATAATTAAATATATTTTTTTAATTTAATTAGCTAATATCCCCTCACCCACATGTCCTATTTATCTTCCAATCAAGATCAATTAACTCATTAGTCAAATCAGTTATCTAACCAATCAATCACTTAACTGGTCAGTCTATTTAGTTAAATCCTCAATCTATTATATTAACTCCCATAACTCATGAAAGAGGCCTGGACACTTGTCCTCTTCTGATTCGCGCACATTCTCTCAAGTTTCCTCAACCATACATGTCACAGGTAATTCCTCCAGTCATGGATCTTATGACACTTGGATTTGGCCTCTCTTGAGCCTATAAAAGGAACCCTCATCCCCTCATTTTCATATCTCAAGCTTTCGTAATCTTACTCTACAAAAATCCTACCAGCATGCCTTTGGCAAAGTATCCTCATTGCATTTACATAATCTCATCATCATCACAATCATCCAACCATGTCTTCATATCTCCATTATCCATCATCATAAGAGTTGCATTGTTAGTTTAATCTCCATTACATTATCCATCTATAGCCATTCTCATATTGTCATCTTCAACAGTAAGGAAGTACAACTTCTAAGGGCTCAACTCATACACAAGATCAATATGAGATAGGCAACAATGGAAGTTATGAAGTGAATCGGTCTACGAAGGTAATATCTTTGTTTGTTGTATTTGTATCAATTCCATTGAAGTTATTGGATATTTAGTAGTTTCTACTATGATTCAAAAATTCAACAACACCCACCATCCAGCACTATCATCCTATCATAATTTTATCAAATGGATGCAATAAAAAATACTCTAACACGGAGATATAGCTCAATCCTACCCTCAGTGAGGGCCTCCATTATTCCATAACCCATTTATTCAAATTAGGAAGGGAAGGCCATAAGCAACTAAACCTACAAATCAAGCCTAGAAATTGAAAGTATTCTTCATTATCAATCACATCCTATCTAAGGATGATGACAAGGGAGGATTGAGAACAAGAGGGGTGAAGTTTACCACATAAAGGAGGGTGAGAAAATCCTTACAAAGGGCGCAACCCAAGAGTCCAACAGAGACCCTCACCCCAACCATAGCCACGTAGGATTAGAGGCATAATGAACCAACCCTCTTCCATCCACCACCACACCAGGAGTAGGGGAGGAGGCATGAGCAAAGGCAGATCATGCCAAAACATTCACATGATCTTCATGGGATCTTGAGATAGCAATAGGGACTACGACAGCAGGATCCACACCAGCGGTAACAAAAGGCATCACACCCACCACAGGCATGCCATACCAACCCCAAGTGGTGGAAAATCCACCTCAGACAAGGTGATGGAACCAGGAGAAAGTAGGAACTTCATTAGCCGATAGGCTTTTATATGTGAGCATTATAGTGCTCAGAATTGTCTCACGCCGTAAAAAAATTCACACCAGTTCTAAACTCATCGTTGATCCTATTAGCGAATTCCTTGAACCTCCTATGGGTGCAAGTACCAGTATTAGCCCAAGAGATTTCCAAATTATGAAAAAATTGAAAAAGATTATAGAAGCCACAATCAAATGTCGTCTCTTTGGCCGAGTGGTTAAGGCGTGTGCCTGCTAAGTACATGGGGTTTCCCCGTGAGAGTTTGAATCTCTCAGGCGACGTTATGATTGACTGGCTCCTTTGACATATTTATTTTTACACGGCTGTGAATTTTGTGCCGGCGAGTCTGTAGCTTTTTATTTATTTATTTGAATTTTGAACTAATGTAGCAAAGTTACATTCATGCATTCCAAATTTGTGATCCTTCGTCATTCCTTAAGTATTCTGCTGATGAGATCTGTGAATTGCTACAGGGTTTACAGTGGATGGGACTATGGAGACAGCGTTGCTCAACACAGTAAATGTAAATGGTTGGGTGAAAAGTGTTGGTATTTGTTTAAATGATCCCACATGCGTGAGAAGAAGAAAAGAAGGGAGAAGAGGAAGTAGAAGAGGGGGTAGAGGGGGAAGAGAGAAGCATACTTACCTGGGCGGGGTCAATCGATGATCAAGAAGGGCGATGGTCTAGAGAGAGCAACTTCATTACACAACCTATCTTTATTTTGAATCTTATATTGTTAGAATCAAAGGTAGAACTGAAACTTGCGATCTCAATGGCAATTCTCCTTAGCTCAATTCCACTTAGTACAGACTACAGAGGGTAAATTTAACATATGTCTGTTCCATCCCCCTTTTATTATAGTCTATAGGGTCATAGAGAGTAAACTTAAACATCTATATGATCTGCCTCTTGCTACACTAGTTTAAAGCATATTTGTTTGTGCCATTCCCCATTAATTGACCAAAACCAGTTATGTTCATAAGCAACAGTGAAGAGAGCAATGTATGGTAAGGAATATAACTATTGTTCAATGAGCATAGCTTAGTAAGGCTAGGGTTTGCAGTATAGCATCTTTAGTCAGGGATTGAGCTGGGAGTAATCTTTTATTTCTACCAAACTGAATTGTTGTAACAAACAGAACTATGGATAGGTTGTTTATGTAAACCCTTTGGATAGCTAAATGAATACATATTAGCACCAAAATACTTGAAATATAATGATACAACTGTGACACATAAAATAACAGTACTAACCCTGTGAAGGCTTATGCACAATGCTTGATCCATTGCCCCAGTAAAAGATGACATAATTGTGCTTGTACTAGCATTATTTTATATGAGGAAGAGTCCAACAAAGAGTTCGAACTAGTTGCAAGAGGTCTAATCCTTGAACTCGGAGAGGTTGTTGTCTGTTCATTATAGACTAAGTCTATCTTATAGTCTGGTATGAATCTAGTATAGGGGAAACATTGTTTGGACTGTGCCTTACAAGCCATGAATGTAATCAAACATAAATTGTCTAGATTGCTATTCCAATTGTTTGATCTCTTTGTTCATGATTGTACCTTGTTATATTATGTTTGAACTTATGACTATTCAATCCTTTTGATTGATGTAATAGGACAAATATTATGTACAAGGTTGGGAATGCACTTTGATTTGGGCTTGTCATACATATGGTGTAATAGTTATAACTCGACTATGCCTTGTCTCTAATGCTTGTCTTTACCTAGGTCATGCCTTACATTGATTGTACATAGGCATAGATGATCTATACCTTGTTTGGGGTGACCAGTGAAATACCTAAGGGTTCTGAGCTTACACATAGTTTTCTATCAGAAGCTTTCAAACTAATTTTAATGGATTGTGGAATTATCATGTCTGAGTTCTAAACTTGTGATCAATACAACTATTTTTATGAAACAGATGGTCAAAATGTTTGTAAATGTGTTGAGTGCTGCAAAAGAACTATAGCTAAACCAAAATGCATAAATGGTGAAGGCAAATGTGATTATTGTAGATAGTTGCTCTGTTCTTTGACCACTGCATTGTAATTATTTTTTCTGCATTTGATTTCTTGTGACCTGTACTAGTATTGGGATGCTTGTGCTACCTCTGTAAGCCTGTTGCATGATTATAATGCCATAATATGAAACCAGAAGTTATAGTCAGGTGGACTGACATGTTCTAACAACAAAACATTTACTGTGATAAGGTAATGGATGAACTATTAGCATGAGGTTTGTGCAGAGAATAATTGATATTTATACACTATTCATCATGAACTTTTACCATGGGAAGTGGATAGTAACAAATGGCGAACTATTTGGCAAGCGTAACATTAGAAAGGGTTGCATACACACCTAGAATGATCTAATATGACTCGAGTTGCCTCAATGAGTTGGATACTTTTATGTAATGTATTTGCTTGATATGGAGAGAGAAATGTTGTAATTGTTACCCTGCACTTAGTCTATGTTAGGTTGATTTGTTGATAATAGTGAGTAGGAAGAGGTTTTATGGGACCGACCCCTCCTCGTCTATCACCAACTTTCTCCCACATAGATAAGTAGTTCTGATCTTGTCTCATAGTTGAGGTTGTAAATCAAATTTTGTTTTGGGGACTACTATGCTATTTTTGAATATTAGTAGGCGAGCATGTGGCTCTATCCTATACAGGGACACTGTTTGTCATAAATTTGGGTAGAGATCCTACACCTTAGGAGTGCCTCTATTTAGAGGTATCTATCCAACTATTGGATATGAGGGGTACGTATGTACCTTTATTGAAATCCTTGGCCATGTTATTATGTTTGATGACATGCATGTCAATTGTGGAGTCGCATGCACTGGTTTACCTCTATTTTCTCACTATGTGGTTTTTATTCATGATCCCATCTATGAAGGGAAGGGTCCCACTTGTTTAGGTGGTGCACGATGATTTTGTGTTGTGTTGGCTCTACCGTTGGCAAAAAAACACCCTCATAATATTCTCTCTCCTCTCCTCGATAATTCTGATGATAATATTAGTTGGAATACTCTTGGTAAAGTGGTAAGAGAGTATTATTTGCATGATGTGTTGGATCTATGGTTGGCCAAAAAACACCCTCATAATATTCTCTCCTCTCCTCGATAGTTCGGATGATAATATTAGTTGGAATACTCTTGGTAAAGTGGTAAGAGAGTATTATTTGCATGATGTGTTGGCTCTACGGTTGGCAAAAAAATACCCTCATAACATTCTCTCTCCTCTCCTCAATAGTTTAGATGATAATATTAGTTGGAATACTCTTGGTAAAGTGGTAAGAAAGTATTATTTGCATGAGAATAAAGATTTTAATTTTTAGCACATTAACGGACATATATTTATTGTATTTATGTTTAAGAACTGACCTAGTGTATGTACTTGTAGGTTGCACAATGTGATATTGTTGTTGAATCCTATACCTGAAATCATTTTTAATCATGATTAGGATAGCAGAATTGTTAACTTCTCTGCTGCTACTTTTAATAAGTACTTCTATGTTTTTGATTGATTTCACCTGGAAAAGAGGGTCCCAATCCCTTACTACGATTATTGAAATTTTATGTATTAAAACTAGTAGAACTTATATCATCCTATCGAGACAACTCTTTTTCTCTCCTTTTCCACTTTGGACATTATAAGTACTATACTCACATAGCATCTAAATATGTGATTGTTAGCCCAAGAAATTTCCAAATTATGAAACGAAAACATAATATGACTATAAAGAGCGTGCAAATGGAAAGTCGCTTTGGCCGAGTGGTTAAGGCGTGTGCCTGCTAAGTACATGGGGTTTCTCAGCGAGAGTTCGAATCTCTCAGGCGACGTTATGGATTGATTAAAATGAAATGAAATGAAAGATTTGTTTCTAGGATCAACCGTGAATTTTGTGTCGGCGAGTCTGCAGCATTTTTCATTTGATTTAATGTAGCAGACTTACATTCATCCTATTTTGGATGTTCTGATAGTGAAAAAACTAAGTGATGATTTAATGTAGCAGACTTACATTCATCCTATTTTGGATGTTCTGATAGTGAAAAAACTAAGTGAAGAGCAGGGAAGAGAATTGTCTAAAGGATCGTGGAGGTGTCTTGAGAAGAAATATACACTTGTAACCAGGTTTTGAACACATGAATGTAATCAGAAATAGATTGTCTAGAATGATATTTCAGTTGTCTGATCTCTTTATCCATGATTGTACCTTTATATCCTTTTGACTGATTTGATAGGAAAATGTTTGATACAAGTTTGGGGGAATGCACTATTTGATTTTGGCTTGTCATACATAAGGTGTAACGACTATAACTTCACTGTACCTTATTTCCAGTGCTTGTTACCTGGTTCATGCCTTACATTGATTTTTCCTAGTCATAGGCAATATGTACCTTATTTGGAGTAAGCAGTGAAATATCTAAGAGTTCTAAGCTTGTCATCAATTCAGATATTTTTATGGAATGGAAAGTAAAACCTTTGTAGAAATGTGTTGAAGTGCTGGAAAAGAACTGTGGCTAGACCACAAAGGATTGCCCACTATATGAATAAGTGGTCAAGGCAACTGTGATTCACAGATGTTGTAGGCTACTGCTCTGTTCTTTAAGGCCTGTATTGTCATTATTTATCCTGCAACTGATTTCTTGTGACCTGTACGGGTACTTTGGATGCTTCTGCTACTTCTATGAGTCTTTGCATGATCACAATTCCATAGTATGAATCTAGAAGTCATAGTCAAGTGGACTAGCAGGTTCTAAAAACAAAATATTTACTTTAATAAAGGTAATTGTTGATTTATTAGCACACGACGTTTGTGTGAAGAATAATTGGCATATACACACTGTAACATTGTGAACTTTTACCATGAAAGTGGGTAGTAACAAATGACAAACTATTTGGGGAATGCAACCTTGGAAAGGGTTGCATACCCATCTAGAATGATCTAATAGGATTCAAACTGCTTGAATAAATTGAATATTTTAATTAGTCGATAGGCTTTTATATGTGAGCATTATAGTGCTCAGAATTGTCTCACGCCGTTAAATTTTCTAAACTCGTCGGTTGTTCCTATCAGCATATTCCTTGAACCTCCTATGGGTGCAAGTGCTAGTTTAAATTTGTTTCTAATACTATTGTTGGCTCCATCTAAAATTACAACCAAGGCACCCAAGGTCTAATATTATTGATCAGTTACAAAATACACAAGCCAATACATCTCTTTGGTATTTCATGTGTAGATCACCTTTATCTAAGGAAATCATGCAAAGAGCTTCAAAAAAGATACATGTGCATTCTAATACCTCTTCATAGATAGTGACTTCTTTGATTACATAACCTACTCATTTGGTCATTTGAATCATGAGCAAATGAGTGTGAAACTTATTAAGTTCACAAAATATATAGACACATTTTCTAATTAATTTTTGTATTGCTTATCAGTCAACTTAATGAACATTCCTTTCAAATATTCCTAATTTATTTTTATTTGGAAATATATGGATATAATGTTCACATATTTGCAATCCTAAGGAAATCCATTTATTATGCTATTGTACATTGGAAAATCATTTTGTTTATGGAATCATTTCCATATGGGGAATTAAAGAAATATCAAATTTATAATTAACTATACCTAGATCTCAAAGAAATGATAATTTTATCAACAAGAGCTTCACAATTGTAGTGGATATATAATTACAAAAAAATCCCAACCCAACAATGATATTTCATTTGGTGATGTTGATTTCCCACCTAAATCATTTTTTAGTGAGCAATGTCAGTATTTTTGCACTTTCTTCCTTATCCTAATGATGGATCATGGAGTATGATCTAAAACATTCATGCAAAAATACTTACGTAGTTTTTACTAGAAGCATTCAAAACCATTCATATGGAATATAGAAATATCACGTCTATTACTTTTTTTTATTCCTAATTGTGGACTTCCATCCATTCCCATTGTATTAAACAAAGAAAAGAAAAGAAAAAACAATCTTTCCACCTCTACACATACTTACATGGAACCTTTTCTCCATACATTACACAATGGAGAAAGCTAGACTCTACAAATAAAAAAATCCTAAAAAATCAGTCTTAACAAGTCCCTTGTCTTGAAGAAAATCCTACAAATAGGAGATAAACATAAATGACAAGTCAAAATTTGTTGCTAGTTGACATACTCGCCTTGCTACTAAAGATGCCCAATTGCTAATGCATTTGCAAAGTGTTCTTGAAGATGCACAGTGCTATTGAAGATGCACGATACTACTAAAGATGTAGTTGTGTGATTTTAAATGCTACTAAAAATAATCCATAGTGAACCTTTGAATTTTAAACTCCATTCCTCCATCCCTTAGATCCTCCATTATTTTAATGAAACGCATTCTTATATAAAGATTTTGAAAAATAGAAGCTTAATAGTTGGTTGAAACCTTCCTTCTCCATTTTAGGAGAGAAGGGCTTCCATTATCCACTTGATGTATTCATGGATGGAGGATCATGTCAAGGATTATCCAACCATGCAACCAATACAATAAATACTACACGATTTAAACAAAACGACACAACAAATAGATGGAACAATAATATTATTGATTCATAATCTAAATTACAATCACAATCTTACCACAAGGGCTTACAACAGTATGGCCTCAACCTCTAGTTATAATGACTCACAAGCACAATCAGTGTGCAAAACCTTGATTATAGTCTTCTAAGTTGATATATAGTATGATGCTTTTCAATCTACTATCAAATTCTTATGAGCTACTCTCTTGATAGGAGATTAACCTAGTTACTTTCCAATGTAGAATTAATGATGTTTTAATAGTGGATGCAAGCAAATAAGATGTTATGTGTGATCAACAAAGTGGTACAATGCTCAATGCACATAGAAACATGTAGAAGGACTGACCTTGTATGAATGCAGTACAATATAAGCATGGGAACTCAATGCAGTCCTACTCATGAACCTCTCTAGGGCCACTAAGCCTATATTTGTCTTCAAATATTGGTGCAATGTTCAAATGTTTGCTACACAACTCAATTTGGTCTTCCTTAAACATCTTGAAGTCACATCACATTAACCAATGGGAAAAACTCTTAGCAACGACATGGCATGATGGAATATGACCTTATGAAGCTTTAATATTAAATTGGAAGTTATGGGGTTAGTATATCATGCCACATAATAAGATTATTGTCTAGAAGTTTGATGTGTTGAAATGATGACTAGAACAAGAATATGCCTCTACAATATGAGTTATTATCTGTAGTAAGAGTATTGTGATAGGTAAAATCTGGTGATGCAAACATAAAGAAAACAAATCGAAATCAAATACAATTCACCTACCTTTGCATAAACAAATCTCACTTCACTAATTGAGCGTGTAACATCCTAGTTCTAAAACACATAGTAAATCCGTAATTTTACCATAGAGTAACTCAACAAGGTAAATAAAACGAGATAGAGAAAAATTTTCTTTTTATTTAACTAAAAATCAAGTAACTACAATTACAAGATTTCTTTTACAAAAATATAATAACCATATTGTCTTTCTCATTTACAATGTTTACAAATGTAATTCCATTACATGTACAAATTTGGATTAAGTACTGCAACTAAATAGCTGACATCTTTATCACAAGTCCTAGCATGTTTCCTGCTTGGAGAGAGAGAGCATCTTTCCAGTGATTTACCTCCAACCATAGACCGGCGGTCTCCCACACATCTTCCACATAGGAAGTGGCCCTACCCTTCACGAGTAATATAGACCTTAGGTGACCAGTGGTTATTTGACTTATGTGAGTACATAGTGTTGTATTCTACTCAATTCTATCAACCATACAACCCTAGATACCCTCTAGCTAAGTATGATTTCCGATAGGATGCGCAATCTGAATATAGTGAACCGACAATGCATGCAGAAAACAAATGCATTACTTTGGCCAAAGTTTTCAATATCAATATCGTTCATATGAACGTAGTTGTTGTGTTCACCCACCCCTACTCGACTTGGATAATGTCTTATTCTTGCAGTTATTCATCCTGACTATCAATACATAATTGGTTTAATCATCAAGTCCCGATAATAGTCTACTTAGACTTAGATAAGTCTAATGACTTAAACCTTCATTGGGTTCCTAATCGACTCTAGGGTTTTAAAACAACCCTTGAATAATACAATACTTCTCTAAATTTATCATATCTTAATAAAGATTATAATAGATCTTTGGTTTAACACAACCATAAAAGGCTTACAATAAATCTTGCTAAGGTATTATATTCTATTCAACAAGAATAAGAATACCTATTCAATTATACCCTACATGATGCCATTGCTCATCACTTCATAATTATACTCATATATGCTTTACACAAGTTATTTCTATATAGACATAGTCTATTACTACATATTGGTTTACTATAGGCTGAACTCATCATGATTCTAGCATAGATAAGAGAAGATCTTTGAGACTTTATCCTATTCATCTAATTATCCTTAGTTTTTCTATCTTTCAAAAGGTTACCTCATAGTCACCATAGATCACCAAGAATCTAGGTTCTTTGGTTAAGATATTGTTTAGACAATGCACGGAAATAAAAACAAGATTGGTTTCAAATAAAACTGACATCACTAAATATTGTATTCTGTATTACTCTTGGTTGGAGAGTTTACTAACGAAAACCTTTACACTATTCTCTTTAAGAATTTAATACATATTTCACCTATGATAAGGATAGTCGACTTATTTTTGAAAGATTGCTCTTCTCAACTGAGCGACTGGTTTTCTAATTGATAGAAGACTATAACAGTTTCCAAGAAAGTTCATATTTATATACCCTGAACAATAGAAGAGTCTACCTATCGGTTAAAGATAAATGCAATATCTACTCACTATAACTGATGTCATTGCAAGAGCTTGCATCGGCCCTTATCAAGCTAAACAATGCTTCTTGGTTGTACTAAAACTCACATACACCATCGAATCAGACAAATAAGTCACAACGATAGTATTTAAGTCGACACAGTCAGATTATCACATTGCATAGTTTACATATAACACTGACAAGATAACCAAACTCAGTTAAACGATTGTCCATACAAACATTCATTATGAATATTGTTGTCTTATAAAACATGATATGTAGGAATATCTACCTGAAAACATCAGCTTACAGAGGTATATGGGCTGGTGAAAAGCTTCTATGTTCATCCCAGACGACCACGTTCTTACTTAACCTTTACCAGCTTCCTCACTGCCCGACGCGAGCTTCCCTCTACCTCTTAATCAGACCTCCCAAAACAAACATAAGCACTTACCCGATATGCCTTCGACTATCCAAGTCGTGGCTTTAAGAGCTCAAAACAAACTCATAATGAGTCATCCTGTCTGTTCGCTCCCACTCCAAACAGTTCTAAAAACTCATTAAATTCCAACGGTAATGCTAAACAGTTTGACTCCATACACAGCTATAAATGTGTAAACATTGACAAATGTTGATGATAGAAACATCATTTGAGGAGATCAGCGATGGTGGTTGAGTTATCTGCCACTCCTCCTATACGAGGCCACCAACTCTAAAAACTGACTTAAGCAATCGGTTACTCTTTATGAGTAAATTCAATCCATCATGCTTTTAACATTTAAGGCATTCCTCAAAGATGCCTATGGTTGCTCAACTTAAAACCATACTATTATATCATGAGGTATTTCCTCATTCAACTCATATTTATATATTTTGATTAAATCAAATATTATTTATATATCATTATCTCTATCTGATTTTATGATTTAATCAATAAGAGAATAATACTAAAACAAAAGTCATGGATAACGTGATTGAGTTGAGCTAGTCTCCTCATCACAATCTGTCGACAAAGCATGTCATCTTAACTCGACGATAAAGTCTTAACGTTAAGAATTGGTTAAAACACTTCAAATGACTTAATAATAATATAACAACCTTTTTACGACAATTACATCGTAATATTTACGTTAAACGTAAATAGTCGTAAATCAAACTTAACAACGTCGTTTACGTTATTAATGTCTAAGATGACTTAATACGACTAAGCAAGATTGTAAAACAATATCAACTACCCATCGATTAGGTTCAAAAGTGAACTGACAAAACAAGGCTTACCTCTTATGGCACATTGGTTCACATTTTCGTTAAACACTTATAACTCGGTTTGGCAAATAAACCACTCGTATCCCGAGGTCTATATCTCTCTCCTGATAAGATACTCTCTCTCTCTTCTCTGAGAGTCATCTGTAACTTGAAATCATGTTTCACTTGTCACCAAACAATATGTGATCAGTACATCATTATTCATTTAATTCAACTAATAAATCAAATCTCATAATACAAATATTAAATCAATAACAACATAATCATTCCCATGATTTCAATAAATGACATTCAATAAAAACCATGTTCTTCCCTTGTCATTAATCTAAACATCACAACAAATTTACTTATGTCCAAGTAAAAAGTAAAAGTAAAGCAAGACAAAAATTGGGGATGTAACAAAGCCTACTGAAGTGCACCCAACTCCAATCGGTTGCTCTTTGCTACGTTGATATGTGGATTGCTCAATTTGTCAGCATAACCTTGTGATATAAGGATGATAAGATCTAGAATGATTTCAGCAGCATGATGTTGTATGAAGATGAGAGATTTTTCAGATGGTTTGGAGAACGTTTTATTTATAGACCCTCAGGAATGAAGATCAATGGTTGTGAATGATCAGAGTGATCAATGGCTAGAATTGGTTGAGAGGACGTGAGCAAATAAGATAGTGACAAGTGTCCTTCTCCTCTCATGCATCAGGGGAGTTAATAGATTTGATTGAAGAGTTGACTTAGTTGATTACTTAGTTAACTAAATTGATTGACTAGTTAACTAATTGGATTGATTAGTCAACTAAATTGATTGATTAGTTAACTAGATTGGCTGACTTGTTAACTGATTTGATTGATTCAGTTAACTAATTTGATTGATTAGTTATCTAAACTGATTGAGAGTGAATTATGGAGGAGAGGGAATAATAGGAAATTAAATAAATTAATTATTTAATTTCATGCACATGGATAAATAAATAAAATATTGAATTTTATTTATTTTGAAGAAATGCAATATTAGCTTTAATTAAATAAATAATTTAAATTTTATTTAATTAATGTGTGGAAGAAAATTGATTTAATTAAATAATTGGAATTATTTAATTAATATGGAAGATAAATTGATTTAATTAAATAATTAGAATTATTTAATTAATATGGAGGATAAATTGATGGTGATTGATAGATGAATTTAATCAAAGAATTAAGAATTATTTAATTAATGTGAAGTATGGCAGGTGAATGTATGATCTGGGACAGGGACAATTTTAGGTGTCTACAAGTATGAGGACTAGAATTTTATTTGGAAACCTTCAAAACAAAACAAACATGAAGAAAAAAACTTTGGTGATGCAAGATTGCTCTGACATCCTAGATGCTTTTGCATCAAACACCCCAAGTAATTGAAAAGTGAGTCCCTCACTTTGGGATGGCTAGAGAAAAACTAAATTATTTGTCTCGACTATATATATATATATATATATATATATATATATATATATATATATATATATATATATATATATATATATATATATATATATATATATATATATGTTGAATCTTCAATCAACCCTCCCTTCCATTGCACCAAATACTCTTCATACTTCTTATTCCTTGTATTTCTTCGAATTTTGTTTTCTAATATCTCCTCAATTTATTCATTTTGTCACTCTAGCATTTATTTTCTCCAATCTATCTATATGTTCTATCTTCTTCCAACTCTCTCTTGCGATACTCATATAGATCTACAATGCTAAATAATAGTGATATGCCCAAACCTTTCAATAATTCAACTTCATATGCATTTCTTAAATCAAACTTCTTAATAATCTTGCAATGAACGAACTTCTTCATCTTCAACATATTGTATGTGCCTTGTGGAAATATTTCTCTCCTCAAGTATACAATTACCTCATCCCTGACTTCAAACTCCTTGTGTCTCTTTTTTGTGTTAGCCTTCTCATTATACTTGGAATTCATGTTTTCTAACTATTTTCTTACTTCCTCATGTAATTCCTTTATGTGATTTTAAAATCCCTTTGCTTCTGTACTTTTTTGCTCATTCCTAATGTCTCTTGACTCTGACACATTACTTGGATTAGTTCCATATACTATCTCAAATGATGTTTTTCATGTACTCTAGTCCATTGAATTATTATAAACAAATTTAGGTTGCACTAAAGCCATATCCCAATTACCTATACTTTCTCTTGCTAAACATCTCGACAAGTTACCTAGACTTTTTTTCACCAGTTCTATTTGTCCATTTGTCTAGATGTGATATGGTAAACTAAATTTTAACTATATTCATCTTTTTCCACAATATTCTCCAAAAGTAACCAACAAATTTTGTCTCTGTCAAAACTTATAATTCTTGAAAATCCATGCAATCTCACAACCTCTTTCAAAACTAGATCAACTTCATGCATTGCATCATTTATTTTCATACATGTTATGAAATGTGTTCTTGTAAAAATATATTAATTACCACAAATATTGAATCATGACCTCTTTGTGTTCTTGGCAAACCCAAAACAAAATCCATACTAATGTCACCCCAATGTTTCTAGAATTGGCAGTGATTTGTAAGATCCAACATTTTGAACTTTTTTAACTTGACAAATTCTACAATTCTATCACATCTTTTTACATACTTATACATTTGCGACCAAAATAGTTCACTTACCAATGCCATTGTTTTGTCTACTTTGAAATGTCCTGCTAGTCCACTATTTTGCTTTTTTATTATATTCTCCCTCATTAAACTTCTAGAAATACATAATTGACTTCTTTTGAATAACATATCATCCTAAATCAAATAATTAAGCCACTTACTTTTGTTCATACTTATAGGTCCTTCCATGATTTCCAATTCTCGACAAAATCAACATCAACTTTATACAAATAATTCATTTTATCAAATTCAACTTCTTCAACCCTTATTTTAGTCAGCAGATTTTGTCTCCTACTCAATGCATATGCAACTCTATTTGACTTTCCACTCTCATGCTTCAATACAACAAAATGGCTTTGCATAAATTCAACCCATCTCACATGTCTTTAGTTCAACTTACCTTGGCTATTTAAATACTGCAATGCTTGATGATTTGTATACAAAGAAAACTCCTTAGGCAATAAATAATGTGTCCACTTCTTCAATGCTTGAATTAAGACATAAAATTCTTGACCATACACAAAATATATCTTCTTTACATTGTTTAGATTTATGCTAAAGTACACTACTAGCCTACATTACTGACTAAATATTGCTCCTATTGCATTCCCACTTGCATCACAACCAACTTGAAATGCCTTATCAAAATCATGCAATGCTAACACCGATTGCTCTATAACCTTTTTCTTCAATAATTCAAAGCTTCTATGTGCTCTTTTAGTCCACTTAATTTCTTTTTTGTCTCCTCTCATGGTCTCGGTTATTGGTGCACAAATGCCACTAAAATTTATAATGAACTTTCTATAAAATCTATCAAATCCATGTAAACATTTTATCATTGTAACATTCTCCATTGTAGGCCTTTCAACAATTGCTTCCACCTTCTCTAGGTCCATCTTCAACCCATCTGTTGGGATTACAAATCCCAAGTACACCAATTTTGTCTTCATGAAACCACATTTCTTGACATTGACCAACAACTTCTCTCTTGGTCTCTACAATGCTAACCTGATATGTTCTAGATGTTCTTCCGACTTTGTTGAAATTTAAAATATCATCCAAACAATCACAAACCTACCCAAATATGGTTTCAATACTTCATTCATCAATCCCATAAATGTGCTCAATGTGTGAATCAACACAAAGGGCATAACCAACCACTCATACAATCTTTTTTTGTCTTGAACTTTATCTTCCACTCATCTCCTCTTATTCTAATTTGGTGATAATTGATTTTCAAATCTATCTTGTTGAAGTACTATTTTCCACTCAAATAGTCCATCAAATCGTCCATCCTTGGCAATGGGAATCTATACTTAATTGTGACCTTATTTGTTACTCTTAAATATGTACACTTTCTTCACTCACATCCTTTGGTACTAGTACTATTGGTACCACACAAGGACTCAAACTTTCTCTTCTCAAACCATTCCTTAGGGATGATGTACATGTACTCTGAGCTCAATGGAATACACTCAAGCTTTTTGGGTTAAATATGCACCTTTTACATTTGGAAATTTGTGTAAATTTAGTGGACACCTTTTGTTTATGATTCAATACTTATAGAAAAAGATAACATAATAAATGCAGATGTCACCAAATCTAAGATTTAATTATATGGAGAATTTATACATTTTAATAGATCCTACAATTGGTCTAAATGATGTTAAACTCACCACCACTACTACCATCATTAATAAACCCATGCTTAAAATAAAATAAAATGAATGATTTTAATTATGCCCTTCAAATTGAAGAGTTTATAAGATCCCATGTATGTGTCCTAAACTTGCTCCTTGAATGGAATCTCAAAATCTTCAAAAGTGGGATACGTGCCAAGTCCCTAGCTTTGGGGTTTTGATTAAGGAATCTTCTCCATAAGTAGCTAATTTAGGGTTCTATTCTTGTGAGTGGGGTGTCTACCCATACATGTCTTAAAATTGTTGCTTGAATGGGGTCTCTAAATCTTAAAAAGTGGGTTCCTTGCCAAGACTCCAATATAAAATTTAAGTTAAGGATTCTACTCCATAAATAATTTATTCTAAGTTCTCACAACATGTCTCTAATATATTGCAAGGCCTCTTTACCAACCCTATAAAAAGTAATAAGGATATTCTAAAATACAATGCACACAATCTCCACCATCCCTACAATACTATAGGGAAAATAAGCCAACCTAGAAATAGTGGCATTAATATAGATCTAATAATAATCAAACCTAAATAACTATATGGGTTGAGACTAATAACTATAAATACAAAGTTAGAAAGTGTAATTCTTTGAGATTTCAAATAATGATGTTGATTTGATTGTATGGAAGTTTTTGACAAGCACATATAGAATCTTGGTATCGGATTTGGCTTGCAGATTCTATAGCCAATCTATCTTTGATGTCTGACATGTCATGATATGTGACTGCACTTGGTTGTATCCTACTCTAGTGTAATTGTGCCTCCGTCAATATGGTTATGTCTCCTAGTGTTGCACATCTTTGAATCTTATGCACATATGATGATATCTAGTTTGACACTAATGCAATATTATTGAACACCTTTAGGAGCTTTCTATGCAAGGATTGAAGTATGGAACTTCCTTAATCTTTAGTTAAACCCCTTTCTTATTTTCACAAGAGTCAAAAACACAAAAAATATGTTGAAAGTATTAAAATGGTGAGCATAATAACATTATTGCATATTAAACCATTTTGATAAATAACATAGAAAAGTATATGATATAATATTGAATTCGTGCAAGATATTTCATTACAATGCAATTTAGCTTTATAAAGCCATTATTCTCCCATAAACCAACTAACCTACTGGAATAACTCTCAACAAACTATCTTTTGTTTTATTTATATAAACTATAACCTATGATGTAATATAAACTCCAACATTCCCCCCTTATTACATCAATCTAAACAAAGGATGGACTACTGCAAGGACTAAACATAACAGCCCTTTTGGAAACTTTGATGGATCGAGACTTACTCAATTATCCACCAATTCTCCTTGCTCACCTAGGAACACCAAACCGGATCTCTTGACTACCAAACCTGTAGAATACTTGTGAATTGAGACATACTCAGTTATTCACAAGTAAAACACCAACTGACTGTGAATCAAGACTAATTCAATTATTCATAGTAACACAACCACCAATCAACTGTGAATCGAGACTAACTCAATTGTCCATAGTAACTCTCCTCCATTTGTGGATCGAGACTAAATTCATTATCCACAAATACAACCCTACAAAACTATGGATCGAGACATACTCAACTATCCACAAACCAACAAATCACTACCATGCCCCCCTTGCTCCATGAAGAGACTCAAGATGAAAAAGGTGCTTCTCATGCAAGGTATCATCTTTGAGCGAGAAGCTAGCTCGATATGATAAAAAAAAATCTCTTACCTCTAGTGCCTCCTGCCTCTAATGCAATGTGCTTACATTCTATCTACCTAATGTTGCATGTGATCCTATGAAAGTCCCACTAGTAGAAGTGATATAATCAATGGCCTTGGCATAACAAATACAGTGTGAAACATTAATGACAATATTCATTTGCAAGTGTGAGGTATTAGTTTCCATCGAAAATAAACCTTTTACAAAATATCTTTGTTTACAAAAATATAGATTTCTCCATGTATCACTGAGAACACAACTTGACTTCTTATCAATGACAAATGCATATGGTGGAAGTTACTAGCAAAGATCCATGAAATTCCAAACCACCTGTCCACAACGTCTCTAGTTTCCATCCAATCAACAATAGTCCACACCATTTTAATATCTCAAAGACCCAAAAAATCTTCAATGACTTAATAATGTTTCTACTCCAATTACAAATCCTTATTGCCCCAATACAAAATACTTTAAAAAATTCAAATCACTAACCCCTTGATTCTAAAACCACCAATCATTTTTAATGTTTCATTATTGAAAAATATTCAATTACTTCTATTTTGAAATGTATCACTTCAAAGCAAATTTTTTTAAAGAAGGGATTGTAAAAAACAACCACTCAAAAACATTTTTACCTTATTACACAAAACAATTAACTACTTATGTCTCCTATTTTTCTGACTTCTCCAAACGGTTATCTCTCTGAAATTTCAATGCTCATTTTCTAATAAACATTTCCCTTCACATGCTGGACAAGTGCTTCATATGCAAAGTAGTTTTAAATATCCTTTCAATAACTCTTAAATATATGCACAAATCCCAAATAGAGAACAACAGAAATCTTTGCTGATAATGGAAGCATACAGCACCTCTTGCTAGAAGATTTCAAACTTGGCAAGAAAATTCACCCTTATCAGACCGCCACTTCCAATCTCATTCAGTCATCAGTGATAAGAATAACTAAATTTCACTTCCTTGCACAGTCTCAATGCAGATAATGTCTCTTATTCTTTCAAATGTTGCGCCCTGATTTCGTGCTCCAAAGCCTCAGGGATTCTTCAAATGCCTTATCTATGCTTCCACATTTTATTTTGAGAGTCCGAGATTGCATTATGTCTTCTATACGCTGCAAAAACAATATTCTATGAAACATTGTCTCATTCTTTCATATGGTCAAACACTTATGTGAAAAGCACCAGCCAATATCAATGCCTCAACATCTTCAACGCAGCAGCAACTATGCAGATTTCTGCCGCATCAAACTCGCCTTCTTCACACTGTGACTTTATTTATTGCTAATCTCACGCTTTTAGGTAGATGCAAGAAACATTTAAATGCCTCTTCTATGCCCACTAATGTCTTCAAACTTCTCTTCTGCTTGATTCTGAAACACCGGATGCTTCTCTATGTCTCCACACTTCAACAAAAATTTGATGAAATTGTAGCAGATTTAAATCCTTCACACCATAGGCCTGGTGTCTTTATGCTCTGATACCAAATTTAAAAAGGCCAGCATAATCACATTATTGCAGATTAAACCATTTTGATAAATAACACAGATAAGTATGAGTATATGATATAATATTGAATTCGTACAAGATATTTCATTATATGACAGAAATCAAACACATAATGATCACCGACATATTCCATAATGAAATAAGAAGCAAATACTTTCTTATATAGGTTACAACGAACTGAAAATAGACTAAGTCAAAAATAGCGACTAAGCTAAAAATAGCAAAAACTAATTAAAGCATAAAGTCTAATCTAAGATTAATCTATTTTAAACATTTCTAATACATTACAATGCACTATAGCTTTATAAAGCTATTATTCTCCTTTAAACCAACTAACCTATAACTCGGAGAAAACTACCTTTTGTTTTATTTATATAAACTATAAACTAACCTATGATATAATATAAACTCCAACATGAAGTGGAATATTTGTTGTTGAAAGACATTATAATATGTTGAAAGTGTAATATTTGTTGTTGAAATGTCAATACAATAAATAGTACTCGAATATGATATAATATGCCTTCAAGATGATTCAATCATCTATCTAGAAGATAGATGACGATATTATCTTTAAATATGACATTATAGGCACTAAATTCAAATACTTTGGCCTACAAGCCAATGGGTAACGGTCCATTTTGGCAATTCACTCAAAATGAGTAAAAGGTTATTTCAAATAAAAGGGGACACAATCAAGGGTACAATTTTGTATAGACGGCAAAATCACACCTACGATCTAGTCCTAAACAATAAAATTGGTATAGATTAGGCCAGATCCAAACCATTGGGATTAAAATGGTTGATTGCTAAAATTTTTGCTAGGTTTAATCATTTTATGCACAAAAATAAGCTAAATTGAACACCAAAATAACATATCTAAAAACATGGCAAAAGTGAATATAAAAAGAGGCAAAGCATGCACTTTTCTCCTCTACAATATATAATCACTATGTTCTCTCTCCCTATTGAATGTCGTTCATCTGCCCATTTTAGACTTTAATGGCATGAGAAACACACTTCAAATTCACATGTAGAAACCAAAAAAAAATCCTATTTGGTGGCTAAATATTTTAGGTTACAAGAATTGAAGAAAGACATTCCAATTTGATTTTCTTTGGGATAGGTTGGGACCGCTTCTTTTACATTGAAAAGTCAAAACAATAAAATAAAACAAAATAGCATCTCTAATAGTAAAATTTGCATACCCATGCTTTAGTTTTTGCCTATTTTGAGGAAATGTCTTGATATAAAGTAATAAATGGCACGATATGTATAAAGTTGGGCTCATTCCCCGAACTTGTATCCACCCATACACATATCCCTATACACTTAGCCCTACCCTATGTATACACACATACATTCAACTTATAACCACTTATTGCACCTACCTTCATTTAGTCATTTGCCACCTAAATTTGACCATTAGCCCATTCAAGGACAAGTTTATGGTTGTGGGGGCAACCCAATGGTCTTGAACTTGTTCCGTTCCATTTTAAATTTCAAAATTTAAATTTTGATTGACTAACTCTATATACCTTCCTACCTTGAGCCAACTAAACACGCGTTTGGTGCAATTTAATGCAATGTGCTAGCATATAAAGACATTCAATGTACATTTTAATCATTTGAAGAATCAAGCAATTATTTATTCTAAAGAGCAACTAATATTGACGTTTTTTTATTCAGTACAATGTAAGGAGTAACAAAAATGTATACTTAGGTGCTTGCTTGTTTTCTATTTTGTGACTAATCTATTTTGGGGTGAATCTAGGAGAAGTTGCCTCCTTGTGACTAATCAATAGTCCTTTAGGTATTTTTAAATACTGTCAATTCCTCAAATATTTATAGAAGGCAAAACAAACATCTTTCCATTAGGGAAATTACAAAACATGATTCCACTGATTGGTGGGACAAATCTAGACTCAAGTACAAATCCACAACCGTAACTTCATCCCAAATCTGGAAACTTGTCCTCTAACAAGCCACAAATCCAACACAAGCATTGTGGCACTTCATAGACACAAAAGCATCATTTTTTGGGCATTCATAATCTAATCACAAGTCTTGCCCATTTGGCACTCATTATTTGTTCATGGAGCTCAGTACCACCTATCTTCTCATTTATATTTTCAAAATAGCAAGTACGTGTATCAATTTAGTGATTTTCTAGCAAATAATTAATTAACATAGGTTGATTGTGCTTATTTGATTCCATTTATTTTCAATATCTTAAAATGGCAAAAAATAGAATTGTAATGGTGAAATTTCCATATCCATACTATTTCCCGTTTAGTTATGTGCCTATTATGAGGAAATGTCTTAATATGTGTACATTATGACAAATGGCATGATATTGTATGATGTTAGGCTCAAACTCTTTCCCTCTTTATCCACACATATCCCTAGACATTTAGGGCACATTTGTCTTTTTCATCTCCTTATCCCCAAATATCCATGCAACTACCTCCATTTTGTCTTGGATCTAATGTTACTCTATCCCAAGACAAATCTATGGTCACACACTTGTCCCTTCCCAATTCAAATTTCAAATTTGGCCAAGTAGCTCCTTTACCTTTCTACCTTGAGCAAACTACCAACTTTTGACATGATTTGGTGTTATGTGTTGGTATTTAAGGACATTCAATACATTCATTTTAATTAAGTCAATCCAACATCCTAGAATCCTCAAAAAACATTCAAAAGATCACATTCTAAAGAGCAATCAATAGCATCCCACTTCTAGTTGGTGCAATAAAAAGAACAAAATAATTGCATCTTAAACAATTGTCTATTGTTTTTAATATTATTCAATTTCAAGGGGTTGATCAAGGTGCAATACTTTCACGACTCAATCATATGACAACCCTACCAAGGTATTTATTAATACCAACAATCCCCAATTTTTGAAAAAAAGAGAGCAAAAGACTACATTTTAGGCAAAGTTGCAGGACAAAGCCCTATAGATTGCCAAGACGAATATAGATCGCAAGTACACAACCACGAACACAAATCTCTCAACCCATGAACTTGTCCTCTAACAAGGCTAAGATCCAAAAGATAATTTCAAGCAATCACACTAAAAAAAGGCATTGTTTCCAAGTCTACCAGCAAACAAATTCTAGATCCTTATCCATTAGACATCACTCTTCAATTATCAAGCTAATTATCACCCTCCTCCATATTCAATTTTGTATCTTAGCATTCAATTATTTCAAATTATCAATATCCCATTATTTCAAATTATTCAAAGGAAATACAGTGAGGAAGCCTTGAATAATTTCTTCAAGGGCAATGAGCGTAGCAAGTTGGTTAAGTTGCAGTCTGGAGGGTATAATCACCTTTCTATAAAGTCAATATGGGCCGAGGTGGTGGAGGTTATTATGTGGTATATCACCTTGGATGGGAAGTACATTGCAGTCTACAGCTATCACTTTAATCCGCTGAACCATTTCCGCCATAGTATGTATGTCTCCATCCCGTTTTATTTGCTTGCTTCATTTGAGTATGGTCCCAAGGAAAACTGTAGAAACCCTAAATTGTCTATCCTGCATGAAGGCCTTATTCTTCTGATAATGGAATATATGAAAAATAATACTCAAAAACAAGGGCTTAAGGATAAGCACAATGCCAAGAAATAGGTGTGCATGGTGTCTAGTGACTTGGAAACCCACTCTGATGATGAGGATTGGGTTATGGAAGAAGAACAGGAGGAAAGCGAAAAAAGATCTAGTAAAAAGAGGACCAAAAAGAGGGAAGTCAATATTTCCTGGTCGTAAGGGTCGAAGACGGGATTTGAGTCTGACTTCTCTCTTAAGGCGGGTAAAGGTAAGAAGAGTATGCCAGTGAAAAGGAAAAGCCCTACGATGGTGAAGAAAAGTATGGAGTCTATTGAGAAAGGGAATGAGGATGTGGGATATGAGTCGGGTTGTCACTCTAAATTAGGGGAACCGGGATGAAATGGTTGTCAGGGTGGGGAGAGTGGCTTCAAAGCTATGGAGTCCCGTGGTAAAACTTTGCATATCTCTGAACCTAACATTGGCCTTCATTTTCCCAAGATTGCTAACCCGTCTTGCAATCTCCCTGAGGACTTTGATGATTTAATGGCTAAGGCTAAAAACATAGATGAAGTGGAGGTGTTTGGGCTGGTCAAAAATGCAGTTGACTCCCAACACAAAATGACTAAATGGTTCTTTGTCGAAATCAACATAATTAACATTAAATTGCACTTGATGCAGGAAAGCCTGGTGAAAGGAGGTAATACCTCGGTGGAACAGGGCAAACTAATTTTCCAAAATTGGGAAGCCATACCTAAAATGGAAGAAATTGAACGTGAAATGGTGAGGATGAGGGAAGAATTTGGCACGAGAATCCAGTACCTGGAGGAAAAATTAATGGAAATCAATAACAATCTAGAGAAGATGATGCATATAAGCAAGTCACCCATTCAGAATAGTTTAAAGGGAATGAAGATGCTGACTAAGAAACTCAAAGAGCTCAAAAAAGATCAGTTCAAAGAATTCGGCGCTGAAAACATTATGAATGTGGAAGACCTTGGCACGCAGGACGAAGAAGAAGGCACTAAAGAAAAAAGTAAACAGGTGTTCATGGAAGATACAGGTGACCCTTCAATTCGCACAAGGGGAAGCAGAAAGAAACAGTTTGAAGAGGAGGAAAAAGAGTTGATAAACTTCGCCAAACTCCATGAGAAATTCTACGAGCAAGAACTCAAGGCAACAAAGACCCTTTAAAAATGACTTAGCCTGGGTTGTTCTTTTTTGCTATGTTTTTCTATGCTTTAGTTGTTTATGTAGCTTTCAATTGGCGGTTGGTTGGCTTACTATTCTTAGTCTACTTTTTGTAAAAAGTTTCGGGGCCCCTTCAAAACCTGTTTTACCTATATAATCAAAAACACACCACATATAAATTTAGGCTTACTTACGCTTGTTTGTATACATTTCATTGAATTACCCTAGGTTACCACTTAAAGAATCTTTATTTTCCTTTTAGAGATGTTAAAAAAAGCAATGCGTTCACTTTTCTCCCCTCCAAATAGATATTCAATGTGTTCTCTTGCTATTGAATGTTGTTCATCTACCCATTTTCAACTTTGAAGACATCAGAAACAGACTTAAATTCACATGTAGAAACCAAAAATAATTTCTCTGACAGCAAATAGTTTAGGTCACGAGAACGAAGAAAGACACAATGATATTCCAATTTGTTGTTCTTTGCAACATAGCAAGCCCTGTAAAAACTGTTAATATCACTCTAAAAAGAGTGAGCATTACTTCCTAATAATGGTAAGCATAACAATAGTTGCTAATGTTACTCTAAAACTCTTGGCATCGTTTTATATGACAGCATGAAAACGAGCAAGTTACATCTTGCAATTCCTTATAGTGTGATCCCCTACATTTATACAACCCCCCCTCCACCTCACTCAATTGTGGCCTATTGGTCAACCATACATAATTAGTCATCTGTGTTTATTAGCCATCCAAGTTTGAAACTACATTGTTGGCAGTAATCTTTAACTGGACAAGTCATCAACACAAATGATTCCATTCATCTCAAGAAGCAGTCGAACCCTACAAACACTAAACCAAATGGTCTCACCTCTGTAATCATGACAAGAAAGCTTGCCTTCCCAATTATCTGTCTCTGTATACAAGACAAGAAAGCTTACCTTCCCAACTATCTGTAAGCATAAAAGCAAATTGCTAGCTAAAGGCCCAAAGAGATGATTTAACATGTTAAGCTATAACTACCAATCTTGAAGATCTCACAATAGAAAGGTAACAACACTAAAAGCTGAGGAGGCAAATGACAGATTGCTCCCCTCAATTGTGTGCAATCAAGAAGCTGCCAACTGGCTCCCCTGCCATGCATGCATCAGAAAGACAACTAGCTAAACAGTGTTAAATAAACTCCTACCAAGGACTGACAAGAAAACCCACCTCATTGCACAACCAAGCCCCCAATAAAACATTACTTTTCGACGTACTCCATTGATGCACTGAACTCCCAGACTTGACTGACCAAGATCATATACAGAAGAAAACACCAAAGAATGAGAGAGAAATCCAATTCAACAGCCTGCATTCCAATCTGCTCCGCCATATTCAAGACTTTCTTCTAGTATTTGGGATGACCTAAAAATGCTTGAATAACAAATTCTTCTCCCAGTAGTCCTCACTATATTCTTCCATTGATATTTGGGAAAGTAAGCCACCAAAACAAGAGTCAAAATCTTATAACTTCAAATTAATCACAAATTTCATCCTACATAAACCAATGGAAAAGTAAGCACCGTCTAAAATGACAAATAAATTCTGCTAGCATGCATACAGTTGAAAGCCAACTTTACAACACCACTAACAATAAAACGCAAGATAAAGAATCAAACACATCTCAGCACCTCCATCAGATGATTCATACCATCATAGTTTACATGCTATAAAAATAAAAAGCATACCAAATTTATTCATGGCATTTGTTTTACTAAGTTAACTAGCAATAATTCCATGTCAGCAATTATCCAAACCCACCCAGACATCATCCCATTCTGTTCTTTCTAGAACTCTTCAAAAACACTAGATTTAGCAGTGCATCTAAAAATACATTAAAGAAAATGAGCCAAACTATCAGCGTATGAAACCAAAACAATGTAAATCCAGCATTCAGCTATAACATGAAGATCACAGTATCACTTGAATCACAAGGTACAAGAGATCGTTCTGAAACTTACATAGCCAATACATTTACTTGGCAGGCTAGACCTCTCGTGTGGAAAAGGGAAACTCTCACCTTAACCTTATATTGGAGAACTTTTGCAACCCTCAGTTTTTTGCTGTCAGTAAGAGCTATCAAACAAATCCCTGGTGTATTGTCTATCCAGCATTCAAGTGACAATACAAATATTTATTAAAGAGCATCATGAACAGAGAACAGTACAAAAAATCTTAACAGGTATGAATACAACTGTTCTTCACCATTCACGAGGTGTAACACATATGCCTATAAACTGATTACAGCTCATCAAAAACAACCATGTCAAAGATATGTCACAAAATTAAACATTGTTCGTCCCTAAATCTTGCCTTCTCTCTATCATCTTAGTAGGCTTTCAGATTTTAGATGGAAACATGTTGCACTGGAAAAACTTTAAAAAACACATGCAATCCAAATTCATCAAGGCGCATTAAAAATGAACTAAATTAAAACTCATAAATGCTACAGAAATTGTAGTGCAACAATTATTATCCCCACAACATTACTGATTACTCAAATTTCAGTACCTCCTACGCAGCAGAGGATCTAAAGAACACCAATCTAAGCGTGCAAATGCCCCAAACAGATAATGCCAAGCACTCAAGAACAGCCATACAATGAATTTATGGCTTAAACAATGTACTCAATAGAGCCATTTTTTCATGTTTTTAGAAGACAATTAAATCAGAATGCAAGTCAGATAACTAGAGTTATATAACTGGTAAAACAAAAAATTGGATTATCCTTGTGAGTCAGATAACCACTGTAAGTTCAAACAATAATACATGTATGTATAATTTGAGGCAACCATAGGATGCATCAAGAATTGTTCCATTAATAACTCAACATGATCTCCCTAAGAGAAAAAAAAAACATTCCTCGTCCTAAAATATGGGAGAGTCATGATACACTCTTCGTTTAGCTACCCCATAAACATTCCAGACTTAAACCTCTAGGACAATAATAATTAATCCCCTCTAGAAGTTGCCGATCGGCTTCGTACTGATTTTACCTGTAAAACATCACAGCACCTTAATCATTGTTGCCTATGAAGCTAAAAAAGATTTGTACAAAACAGCTAGAATGTAGAACCTGACTAGAATAATCCAATTTACTCAATCTTTAAAAGCAAGTTAGTAAAAACATTACAGGTGAACGAGAAAAGGATCGGCTGCGGCTCCCACTAGGGGTACGACTCCTGCTAGGGCTTCTACTCTTGGGACTTCGAGTTCTAGGTTTATATGATGATGGCTGTTGCATAAAGTGAAATCATTAAATTTTCCAGTATTTGAACAGTAACTTTCTCAAAAGCATGCATGAAAATTACTCACTGAGTGCTGGGGGGACCTGGACAGGGACCTGGACCTGGACACTGATCTGCAAACAAGCACACAATACATAAAGAAAGAATAAGCTTTCATACACAAAAATTAACCACAATATAGTGAACAGTAACACCCAAAATGAAGATACAAACTTTTTTCTTCATTATAACATAGATGTAACTCAAAATCCAATCAGAAAAAACATCTTTTAAATAACATGAAATAATTTGATCTTCTCCAAAGAGAACACGCAGTCTGAAAATCTTTTGTCATCCACAAACAAATATTTAAAACCAAAATGCAAAAAAAAGGTTCCATGGGGAACAAATTATTTGACAGATTAAAACACACTCATCAGTTTATTCTACCAAAACAAAGACAATGCTGAAACTATGCCTTGTTATGTGTGTCCTACTCTCATTGAACCCTTACAACGCAACACTTTAATATGTGGCCGCCACTGAAAAACCTGTGAATAGATATAGAACTTGTAACTGCAATGTTCAATGCTGCCCAAAATTACAAAAAGGAGCTACTGAAGAACTTTCCCCATTTTACAGCTCTTGTGATGTACAACACTCCCATGTCATATTTTCTATGCTGCAAGCATAAATTGAGAATTTCCTTTCATAACCAATGTTAATTAAATCATCTCCCGTGAAATCCCATCTCTTCACCATAATGTTATCAAGATGACAAAAACTTGAATAATCATATTATATCTTCTTTGATCTAATCATCAACCTATGATCAGAAAAACTATGTTCTGTCCTTCAAAATCATGTAACTGTCATCTAGTTAATCTCTTGGCAGGTAGAATGTCATTTTTGTAATGACTCCCACACAGCCTTTTTGCTAATTGTAGTATCTTACCATTGAGTGAGTGTTTACCAAAGATCTTGCCGGACAAGGATCCCATTTGTTACAAAAACACAAACAGGAATACACCTAGATTTCCAAGACCAAATCCACATACTTCAGTTTGACTGTGCCAGTGACCATCTTGTTTTTCTATTTTCTTTGGTTAAGCTGCCCTTGAAACAAATTTGTAATTAGGAAGATGAGTGTGATTTGCCTCCCATCCTTGCAGAAATTGTGTTTGCTTTTAGAGTCCAAGAAGACATTTGCGACTTTCTGAACAAGGATTATGTGCACCTAAAATAATTAGACGTGCACCAAATTGTACAATAAACCACCCTTGAAGAACCTACAGATCAAAATGTTATTGACTGCAATTATTGTGAAATGAGATAATTACATTATCTGTCTTGAAATAAAACTGCAGCATAATAAAATACATTTATGGCACAAACAAGTAAGACCTCAAAATTGGGAAGAGCAAACATCTAGAAGGAAGAATCACGATAGATTAAAGAAAAGAATGACTGGCAGCCAACCTCATTAAGCATGTGGCAATTTGAGTCCTATAATTGTTGCGTTCAAACCAGCCATTCCTGATCGCTATCCTCATAATTCATAGCAAGCCAGCTTTACAGTCCATTCTGTATCACTGCCATTATCTCCTAACAAAATTGGAGTCGTCGAATTGTATAAATCATGAAAGTTAATTTTCATTGCATACAACTGCTCAAATGTACACATTACAGAACTCCATACCTCCTTCACACAAAAAAGTGGAACAAAGGTCTTGAACATGTGCATCTTAATCGTTCATATATGCAATCCCCACATCTGGATTTGATGCTGCAGATCACTGATATATACAGGCAGGATGTATTATGAACAGATGCAAGAAATTGCTTGAAATTTTTTCTTATTCTTGGATTTTTCGATTGTATGGCCCCGTGTTTCTATGCTAAAGCACTCACCAGCACAAAAAACAACACAGCAGTATTACATAGATAAGAAAGCAGCAACTCAGGTTGTTATGACTTCAACTCCTCAGTTTGTTGTTTCTTAGTGGCACCGACAAAAGAACCTTAAAAGGAACTGATCCCTACAGGTATCATAATAAACAAAGCCCTATCCCAACAAAACCTACCAATCATGAGTGTTGACTGTTTCACTAAGGGAAGGTTGTGATGTGTAACGGAAGGCATTTTGTGACTTCAAAATCAGCTATGAAATGGAGCAGCCCACATTAGTTGCAAAACAATTGAGAATAGCAGAGAATTAGCAGATAGCACCCCAAAATTCCTCAGACAAAAATGTCTAGCAACCAAAAATGTAATCTTCGACTGTTACAGACAGAAGACTGTGAATGTGAAGCATATTATCATTCTTTAAACTTGAGAGAAGAAGCATGGGAATACAGAAGCAACCACAAGTTGCAGGAAGTAATATAGAGAACTGAGAGAAATACAGTAACAGAGAGCATGCATTAGCACAATACACTATAGATAATCAGACAATGGACTCCTTTAATGTTTAAACATATATGCAAAAAACTAGAATCCATATAGTTTGCTTACTATACAAATGCGCCAAACTAATCCCCTATCCTGTACAGCTAATATTTACAAGCAATGGCTAATATAAACTAGTGTAACAGAATCAAAACATTGGCTTTCACTATACATAAGTAATATACTGTGACAGATTGAAAACATTTCGCTCTCCGTACAAAAATAAGAAAGATTCACAACTAAACCATTACTTGTCCTTGATCCTTATATTGTGGCCATACAAATAAATAAAACCTATGTTTGAGGTATAGAGATTTTCTCTGGGTTAAGACAATGCATCAATGTGATGTTTGTTAATGTTTTCGTTTAAGTCTAGACAAAAAGTGTTCAAGTACAGAAGCGATATAGATTCCTTGTCATTCAAGGTCATCTCCATCCAGGTAATCACCTCTATATGAACTAACATCTCTGGTAGAACTTCTTTTCATAAGCCAAAGAATGTCAGCTCAAGAAACATTGAATTTTGTTGTTCAATAACTGAAAAAAGGAAAAAAAAAAAAAAAAGAGGCAAATGCAAAATAAAGATCCTCTTTCAAAATTCACACCAGCAAAACAAAAAATAAAAACAAATTGCATGATAATAACAAAAGGATATATCAATGTATATTTTACACAAACAAGGGAAAAAAATGCATTCAAATCTAGAATGCCTGTGTCAAGCGACAGCAGCCTTGTAGCATCCAACATCAAGGTATAGAGATTTCTATAAACTGCCACTACTCTCTCCCTAAAAAAAGCCTCAAATTGCAAGCATGACAAAACACAGCACTTTGATGCAACTTTATAAAAAGCATATAAATTTTGTGCTTGATGTGATGATATTTTTTATTTTTAGTATATGCACATGAGAAACTTCATAAATAAATACATTCAAGTGTGTTCTTTTAACAGTAAACTGAAAAATCACAAAATGTAATTATTCCCAGGTTTCTTTATTCTTTTTTTCATAACATGTCACAAAATACTAGCCAAAACCTTAAGGAACAACCGCTACTAAACTAACTGTTCTCAAAAATAATGCACTCAAAGCTTAGACCTCCATGCACTCTATTATTTAGAGAGATTTCAATGAAAATTGATCAATACATTCCACATAAAAGAAAATGTGATTTAGGATAGGAAACATTAAATGGTTGTCAAAATGCAAATAAAGATTCAAACAAGCTCTGATGTCTACAATTAGCATGACAGTGGCAGAAACTACTATGGCCAGACATCACCCTTAGAAAGCCTATCTTTTGGTTGAACCCTAAAATGCTAATCTTCAATGGAACAGGAATCATATTCCAAAAAATGCCTCTTCGCACAAATACTAATGTTGAATGAACAATTAAATTAGATTTCCTCCAAATCCTAAATAAGCAGTTCAATTACCAAATAATTTTGATGCTTCAGCATGTACCATTACAGTGCTATCTACTACCTTTAATGTTTATATTATTATCTTTAGCTTATTCAAGTTTGAACTTTATGCTTACTAATGTTGTTCAGACATACTTCCATTTTGATAATATTAGATATGCTATAATTTACAAAGTAACCATCCATCAGAAAACTGGGTTTGAAAGGGTTATCATTACAATGTATGGATATATAATATTATAATACATACCTTGCTATCATGAATCATTCCTTCAATTGGTGCTTAACATTAAAACTTCACAAAACATTCTCAACAATAGCCTGCTACTCATAACGTAAATGACCAGACATATCCCTGCATACATGCTTCCCTCTATCCACTATGGATATTGCTACTATACTCAGATATAGCCCAGATAAATATCCATGTTCAGATGCAACCTGAGTAAATATACATATTATGATACAGAAACCACAGATACAAAATCTGAGTCATGTCCCACAAAATCATCAAAACAATAGCAAACAAAAACAAAACTAAAATAATAGAAAATCATCTCTCTTCTTTAGGATACTACTCATCTTTTGAAGAGCTCTAAATGTTATTATAGCAGCATCACATCCAAGTCTTTGTATTGTCTTTTACATGGTTAATGATGTACCTCATACTAGTACGAATATCTCTATCTGATTGATTGGTTAATGCCACCTCTCCTGCAAATCTCTCAATACTATTTTCTAGTTAAACAAACACTGTAGGAAAAGAAACAATGTTATGATTAAAAGCTAAGTTGTCGGTACTGGTACGGGAACAGATACGGGTTTGGGTCTCATGTATGCCAGTATGGCAAAAAAAATTCCTTGGGTACACAGGTACAGCTGTGTGTATATGTGTGTGCGCGTCTGTGTGTGTTAAATTATTGCAGTATTTGTATTTTCAATTCTGTATGTGTGTGTGTGAGTGAGTGAAATTATTGCAGTATTTGTATTTTCAATTCTGTATATATATATACGGAATTGTAAATACAAGTACGGCAATAATTTAGCCAATTGCAAATATACAAATACTGCAAATATAAATAGTATTTGTATATTGTATAATTGCAAAATATACAATATATTTGTATATCTATATTTATATACTATTTTTATTTGTCTATTATTTATATTTGTATTTGTATATACCATACTTACAAGACTTAGGCTTGGAGCATTGCTTACAATAGGCATTGACTCAGGAAACCAAAAGTATAAATGTAATTCAATTACTTAGGATTTAACTGGGAAAAGTCAAAGAATAAAAAAAGCGTTGCTTTTCCATTCGGCTTGAATCAAAATGATATTTTTTTTTTTGCTTTCTAAAACTAGCACAGCGGTTTGGGTGCAGCACCCCCAGTGGGGTCAAGGGGCAGTGCCCCTCGCAGGCGTTTGGGGGCAGTGCCCCCAATGGGGTTGAGGGGTAGCACCCCCGGTGCATTCCTCAAATTAAAGCATTTGAGACCACACAGACCTTCATGGCGCATACCATTTTTCATAATTTTATCGCTTTTAACCAAGCTCCAAGAGTCCTCCAAACCTTTTGATTTTTAGCATATCCTTGTTAAACCACCCACATTTACTATGAATACAAACTGATAGAGACAAACTTTACGTCAAAATGATGGAGTATTTTAGGTTTTCAGTCATGTTTTAGGGATAAGACCTACTTTTTTTATTCTTTAAAAAATGTGGATTCGGCAGTATATTGACGTTTTTTAATTTAAAAAATGTTTTGTTTCACATGGGTTCCCTTGGGCACAGCTGGGCACGGCCGGGCACAGCTGGGGTTCAGCCAGGGCATGGCCCCACCCCAGGTACCCTGTGGGTACATCTCAGATGTACCTACAGGGTACCTTGCGCGGCAGGGCAGCACCCTGGCAATCCCGTGTATGTACCAGGCCCCACTCCCGCTCCCATTAGATCTGGAAGCGGATCCAGCTCTGGATGATTCGGTAAAAAGATTAAATGATAAGTATTCCATGATCAGTTGGCAGTTTAGTTATTAACAATGCTTAAAAAAATAGCATATTTCGTTTTTCAGGTGTGCTAGGTTTTCTACAAATTTCTATTTCCTCATGAGTTGTTTCAATCTTTTGTAAACCCGCTCATTCAATTGTTTTGATACAAAAAACAGCTCATAACAGAAACTCCATCACTCCAATACTAATAAATTGACAGCTAAGAATTGCAAGTATAACATTCACTGCTCTTCTGAGGTAACACAAAACACAAATCAAGATGGTGTGATCTAAATTTTAACTTCAAGGTCAGAAAAAAATCCAAGAACTTTAAAAAACATGAAAAAACTTCAAAGAACGTCTGTCATTTATTAATTGTTCAAAGTTCAAACGAAGCCTTAACCAAAAATCTGTTGGAAGAAAGTAACATGGTGCATATCACGCAAAAGACACATTGTAACTCAAAAAACTGACCAAAAAAACAACTTCTAGATGTCATTTCAACTTTTCAAAAACTCAAATGCATGTGTTGATGACAACAGATGGCTGTAGCCATCAGATTTTTCCTCTTCATAATCTCTTGATCACTTGATATTCCATACAAATGACTAAACAAGTCCTGCGCACAAAACAATAACCTTGCAGAGCTGGTTCTGGTGTTCCAAGCTATCAAAGTTGATGTGCAAGAGCTGACATATGTTTGTGCTGAACTAAAAATGGGCTACAGTAATTCTGAACTATGTTTGACTTTACAACCCACACCTTTTGCCCATGAAGTAAACAGTTTTTGTGCAGTTTCAGGCATTTCACTGATCTTTAACTCAGATGCATAGACAATTATTCAGAGATCCTTATAAGATTAAAATTCAGAGTTAGTGGTCAAACTAAGATCAATTATAACATTGGAATCACAGAATCAGTATCCAGTACCTTGCAACACCAATAATCCTTTAAATGTCTCTCTAAATAGTTGATTGATGTAAGAAAATATGCTCAGAAAATTGTTACATTAAAAAGTTTAGAAATCTCTACTCTGTTTGTTTGGTTTAATGACAAGTGATGTTATATTCTAATTATGATTTCCCTTTTGACTAGGTGCCACAGCAGCCAGTTTTAATAGAAAATTGATTCCAAAGATATATTTGTCAGAAAACTTCACAATTTCTGGCAAGCAATTCTGTTCAGGAGGGGAAAAATAAACTTGTTGGTAATGATTTCACTTAGACCATGATTTCTTGTTTTACTTTTAAGGGTATTTACATGCTCCATCTTATGCTCACAAATCACAATTCATCAACCATTATTAAAGTCAGCTTATTCTACGTACACAACATTTATCATGTTAATTTCAAGCTGCATCCAACTTGCCAAGTTCCAAAGAGTAAAGTCCCAAGTGTAGAAGCCAACTGCACTCCAAACTTCAAATCCAGCTTCCAATACCGAGAAAACACATTTACAAGGAGACAAGTGGTAGTCAATAAGTGCCAGTAAGTGTTCAGTCACCTAATAATGGTGTATCTAATATATCTTAATTAAAATTAACAAATATTTTGCAAGGCAACTTATGGCAATCAAAAGCATTACCTAGATACAGAACGATGTCGTGGACGAGTGCGAGGAAGTGACGGTGACCTTGATCGTGACCTTGACATCGAACGAGATACCGATCTATACTTTGGTGACTTACTGCATATTACAATTTGAACCGTTAATGAAATATTAACAACTAAAGTTTAAACATTAACATATAGCATGATAAAATATTGCAATGTACAACATCTATTTCACAATCACAATTCATAAATTACTGAACTGCACCTGTGGCTGATGCTACGGCTCAAACTCCGACCACGTCTGCCAACAGGGCTCCTGCTTTTACTTCTACTTCGACTCCTGCTGGGACTCCGTGACACAGACCTGCTAGGACTTCGACTGTAGCTGCCACTGCGGCTCCTAGAAACACTCCTCTTGGACAAGTACTCCTTTACCTAACTCAAATTCCAAGTGAAATTCTACTATAAGCTAAACTTTTGAAGAAAGAACATCTTTCCTATCAATATGAATGAAGATGGAGAAATATGAGATATGTACCCTTATATAAGACCGAGAAAATGCATTCCTGAATTCAGAGTCATCAAGTTTCCTGATCTGCATACACCAAAATGCAAATATCATACAAATAATACTTAATTTTAAGTCAGGAAAGAAAAACCCAATTACAGAAAAGAGGCTTAAAACAACAAAAAACGCATTTTAATTCAAATGGAACTTACAGCATATTTCATGTCATCATAGTTTGTGTAGTCCACGATTCCAGTTGTGCCTGGACAGTACAATTAAATACATTATTCACCTTAATATGTAGAACTAAGACAAGAAAACATCTCATTATCAAATTATCATAATGCTAAGAAACTTTACACTTATTCGTAAGTCAATCATGACTCTAAAACAATGTAGGTAAAGGCCTAGACAAGCAAAACAACTGTAACAATGATTACTTCTAGTGTTCTAACATAAAATAATTAAAACAAGATGTTTTAGCACATCATTGTATATAAATAAGCTTAATAAAAAGTAATATTATTGAAAGAATTTGATTAAAAGATTGGAAATTAGAACTCGTCAAATGTCCCCTCTTTGCAATAGTCATTTATAAAAGGACTCCGTTCAGTTACTAACTTAATATCTAGCTTTATCAGGTATCCCACAAAAAATCAGCCTTCAAATTCAGTTTCCCAAATAAAATGTAATAAATAAATTGGGAATTGCTTGTAATTGGCCCTTACACTATCTAGAAACTTTTCATTTAGCATCACACATGGAATGCCCCCATTCTCTAGTTACAATTTTCCAATTAGTCTAAGTCTAGCATTTCTTCTTTAAGAATTTCAAATCAAGTGTATCCATATGACAACTTTATACGTCAAAACTCTTTATGGCCTCTTTGGACCTAATATACCTGATAGCCAAATCTCAAAAAGTTGCGTCAAACTCAAACCCAGGACATTAGGTTTTTTGCACTTTAAAATGTAATATTAGCCTGAAACTCCTTCAAACACTACCCACCAAGCCCTCGTTGAATCAAAGACCACTATCAGAGTACTCCTATAAAAATAGAAGAAAAAAAAGAACTGTTAAAAAGTGCACAAACATAGACAATCTAAACCAGTTAATACAACCATTATGAGTTCAAAAAAAGAACTCCTAAATTTGTTCTCTCAAATTATTAAATTACTAGGAAAGCAGAGATAACTAGATCATAAAACAGCAGGTAGATAGCAACAAGAAAGCATATGGAACAATTTGGCTATTAAGAAACAGAGAAATCTGACAAATCTTAGATCTACAACTAAACAAAAAAGATATTTCATGCACAGGAAAAATATGCAAAGTTGATGTGATCTTCAGGCTCTAGAGGCATGCATGTGCTAATGTTGGGGCTTGGGTTGATATTCACATGCATAGCAGCTTGGGTGTGTTATTCGCCTGTGGAAAGGTTTTGCAGTAAGTTCCTAAAGAAAAAGAGTTTGTCTACAAATTGGCTAAAATGCAATGCGGTCTGATGCGGTGCGTTTCAGATGTTGCTGTACAGTATGCATATTGGTTTACATGCAGTGATGCTGCAGTAATAACCACAAGATGTTTGGAGGAGAACTCAATACCACATACTCAATTTAGTGCTACCGAATGCATGAATGGTGATGCAGATGCACTTGCAGCAGAGTTGGAGCTCATGTAGTATAATCCAAGGACATGGTTATGTTAAAGAGGGTGTTCTAAGATACCACAAGCAGTCAGAAGTGATATTATGTTTGTATATGCTACCACAAGCATGGAGCTAGTAGTGGTGGCTATACTAGAGAACATGAACTCATCAATAGTGTTAAGGCAATAGTGTTAAGGGTGTAACTCTTGAATCAAAGCCTGCAACAGCAGCTACATATACAAGGTGATTATCCATGTGGAGACATCATGTTTGGGTGATATGTGCGGAATGTTGACATCATAATATGGTCGGGATATAGTTGCATGACTTGGTATTTCGCGTGTTGGTTGGGTGGTTAGACAGTTAGTATTCGATGCTAACAACCATATGTATCATCTAGTGTGAATGTGCCAAGGTTGGTCGAGTACAAATGGGTGGAACAGAAGGTTGACCATTGGTACATTGGGTACTCTTCATTACTATAGATTGAGACTTTGTAAAAGACTTGTATTGAATGATAATCCTTTGATTCTAAATAATATAACGTTGACTATCTTTTGGTGATGAGTTTTCTCCCGTAAGGGTTTCCCACATAAACATTGGTGTCTTGTGTAATCTTGTGTTTACAATTGTTCCATTGACTTCTGTCAATGTTGTTAGATGCATTTGGCAGATAATGTTGACTAGGATCACTTTATTTTAAGTTTCTTTATCCCAATCTATCAGTCGTCTGCAATAGGGGTGCAAATCCCCAACATTTGGTATCAGAGCAGTTACGTGTTGTTTGGGTAGTTATCATATTGTTGGGAGACCAAACCCTAATGTGTGTAGTGGTGAATCCTAAAACGTTCAACTGTTACCATGTATAACTGCTCACAAAGGAAAACTTTGGAGGATATTGTAAAAAGATAGCATAATATTAAATCAATGGCTAGCACATCAAGGTCTGGGATTGCACATTCCAATGGACAAAACTTTGGGTTGTGGAAACTCAAGGCAGTGAATTTTGGTGTATTTTGGAGTTGGTCACATGTTTGCTTCTTGCATGGTTGTGTCCTGGAGCTCCTGTTTGGCAGAACGTGACTACCCTTTGGCATGGTGGCTATGTTTCTTTATTATGTGGTAATGTGCAGTGGCTGAGTGTTCATGTTGGGCGCTTGTTTTTGGCCCCCTAGTCACATGGAAAAGCACTAGCTGTGTTGCCTACCATATGGAGTGCTTAAGTTGGGTTAGCGCTTTCGACCCTTGGTTTCATGAAACCATTGGATGATTAGCCCCTAGTTGCACCTGGGTTGTGGAGTTGGTCTTCTGGTGACTTGGAAGCTACTAGGCAACCTAGTTCCTCCATTTGTATGTACTCGATGATGGTTGTGGAATTGGTCTCTTGGTGGCCTAGAGTTTCTGGACAACCTCTGATCCTTTTGGATGATCATATTTGCATGTATGGTTCGACAGATTTTACATGTTAATCAAAATCTATGGTTTTGAAAATCTATAGAGACTATTGTTTGGAGTATTCTGGATGGAGACAGTTGTACATGTGCATGCGCATGCTCCGTGCATGGTTTGAGGGGGATGGTTGTAGCCTTTTCGATGCAAAGGTGTTTGTATGTGCTTGTCCACTTAACATTTATCATTATGCAGTTTTGCTTGTTGGGTTCCTAAATTGTGGTTACTTTATACTTTATAGTGGTTTTGTGACAAACTGGGTTGAGATTTGATCTGGTGTTTGAGTCTTGGAGAATCTACATGTTATCTCTGTTCACTATACGTTTATGCAGTTTTGCTTGTTGAATTCCTAAATTGTGGTTACTTTATAGTGGTTTTGTGGCAAATTGGATTGAGATTTGTTCTGGTGTTTGAGTCATGGAGAATCTACATGTTATCTCTGGTTGTCTTTGTTTTGCATGTTACTAATGTTGTTGAACCTACATGTTGCATTGTTTGAGATGTATAAGTTGTGCAATTTTGAGGGCTATCTATACCTACAAGTGGCATGGATAATTCAGATGTGGGTTGTCTATACCCATAGATCTTTTATAGTGTTGATGCAGATTCCATTTGGTTGGCCTTTTCGGTCAAGGTGCATTGGTATGTTTGTTATAGTGAGGCAAAGAGATGGTATTTCAAAGTACCTGAGACAATTGTACTTTGGGATCTGTAATTGTTGACTATGGTGGCAAGAGGCTCTAGATCACAGTTTAATAGGAGCTTTGTGCAATTACATAGTCAATCCTATCTTCTTGATTGGAGATCATGGTTCTACTTTGGGAGCTATTGGTGTTACAGTTGTGTTCTTTGATTGTGTGACGGCCATGTGTGATCTTCAGTTAGAAGATGTTTATCACAGTGCCATGTGTAGCTTGGAACCACCTTTAGTGGGAGCTTTGGCAGTGATGTAGATCTATCACTTTGTGATGGATAATCTTCTATAGTGGTTGTTGGTGTCATGAAGAGCTCCAGATACCTAGCTTATGTGAGCAACGAGAGTTTATTGACATTTTTAATCTATTCACAGAGGATGCTTATCTTCATGTTTTTGAAGATGTAGACAACATGATGTCATGAAGGGCTATTGGAGTCTTTGGTTGAGTTGTTGACTATGATCTATTGGTTTAGATAGATTATCCTTGGTTTAGAGGATGATTTATTGTGCCATGGTGGACTCTGGATTACTAGTTGGTGTCTTCCACATGATGAGTATGCTTTAAAGCATATCTGTCAATTGGGGACAAATGATCTTCCTTGGTGAAGATGCAAATCATGGGGCCAATGGAAGTTCCTGAAGCCTGCATGCTTTTTGAATAGCAGTGGGAACACTGGTCATGGTTTGGGTTGTAAATCACAACGTCATGGTATAGTTCTCAGATTTTGTACTATTCATGTAATGGGAGCTTTAGCAGTGGTTTGTGGCAATCTATTAGATGAGTGTTGTGATTATTTTGCTTAGTAAGCTTCTAGTTATTGCAGTGTTGCAATTGGAGTTCGATTGGCATGAGATGATCGGTTGTACACCTATATCATATTTGGGTGAGGCAAGATCTCTTGCTTTTGAGATGGTGTGTTGGAATAATGAATCTATTGACTTGCTTTCAGCAAGAAGACCGAGGAGCCTACACCTAGAACTGGACATGAGTTCAACATGGACCTATTGAGGAGATTGTGTTTCAGAGGTAGAACAATCTCATTCCCCTCTCTTGGTCCACTCAAGAGTGAATGATTTGATAGGTATTGCCCACCTAGTTTTCAGATGCATTCTTTCTTTGTCTTGTCTTCTCATGTGTTTTAAATCTTGGGCTGCAAATGTCAATTCTAAGGACCTCTTTTGAGGAGTAGATACACGGCTATGGTTCTCGTTATCTCCTTACGTTTGGGTCTTGAGTTGCAGTGTTAGTTCTAAGGATTTGTTTTAAGAAGTATTGGAGATGTTTAGTGGCTTTGGGCATATTCCATTCTTATGGGAATGGTTGATTTGTTTGATCTTCCATCAGTTTGGAAGGGCTTGCATCTATTGCCGCTATGTTTAACATTGGGATTGAATGCTTAGATACTGATAGCTTTTCTATTTGGCAATTTTGAAGATCTTATTAAAGTAATATTTAGTTTATTAATGGTCAATCTAGTTGTTTATTTCTATTTTTAGTTTTAGTCTAGGATAAGATCCTTTCTGCCTTATCCAGCTGTAGTTTTTGTTCTGTATTTAGAATCTTTTGTAAACTCTTTATAAATAGAGCTTCGCTCTATCATTGTAATTAACTCATTCAATAATAATATTTTCATATTATTCTATAACATGGTATCAGAGCCCGGTTGAGCTCTCGGGGTCGTCTTTTCTAATGGTGTTCTAGGTCACCCTTTTTGCCCTTCAATTTTTGTTTTTTCGCCCTATTCCTAAGGTCGCGTGCAAAATCAAGGGTATCTGTGGCGTCGGCAGGTTTTAAGCCCTTTGTGAAAATCACGGATTCCTGTGAGCCATTTTTTAAGTCACAGTTCTGTATTTTTTCTCTGATCGCGAGTTTTATTTCTGGTTTCTCTCTTTCCTAATCACATTTTCAGACTGGACGTGAGGGCTTCCAAAAGGGTCGTGTTCCCTTTTTGTGCCTGGGGCGCCGTCTTTTTTCTAAGACTAGGTTCTGTTTCTCAAGGGTATCTTCTGTAATCGCGTTTGGAGATCGCGTGTCGCGATTTTTTCTGTTTTAAAGCGCACGAATCCCTGTCGTGTGACCATTTTTCTGGCCGTGTGAAGGTTCTTTGATTGGCATTTTGTGTTGCTAATCGTGGGTTCTCTATGTCTACTCACACTTTTTGCCTAGAGGTCGTTTTTTCCTTGGACGCGATTTGTATCTATTCACTCCTATGGTCACTTTTTCTATGGGCTCGATGGTCAGAGACTAAGACGTCGGCTTTATCTCCTTTGGTCATTGCAGGGTTTCAATCTTGTTGCATTTAGGAGATCCGCCTGTAAAGTCTCGGTTCGTGGTCACGGGTGCTTTTGCGAATGGTTCCTTATTGACTTTACGGCTTCTCCTTATTTCAGCAGCCTGTCTTTTCGTGGTTTGGCAGTCTCAATTAATGTTTTTCTTTGGTCGTGGGTTTATTTCCCTCTTCAGCAAGTTCAACCAGCTAAAAATGCCTCTAGCTCCGTCAACGAAAGTCTCAAGTACAAGCACTTACAGCGCCTGACTCCGTTCTGTGGTCACATGCCTGGACCAGCAAACATGAAGAAATATTTTCTCGAAATCTGTGTTTGGATGTTCTAAGTCTCTGCTTTCCGTACTCTCGAGATCCGTGTTTTGAAATCCGTGTTCGGATTTGTCTCGAGATTTGTGCCTCGGTTTCTGTGTTTTAGACTTATTCTGTGTTTTCGAAATTTGTACATGTGCAAGGGTTCTGTTCAAAATCGATGCCGTCTATCTACTTCAGTATTTGTGCCATCAGTTTGTAATCTATTTTTTCGTGCCTCGAAAAACATGAAAAATGGCATCATGATCCAAAAGCAGTCAGAGGTTCAACGATAGCAAACTTTTTGATCATCGGTGTTTTCTGTAGGATCTAGTCAGAGTTGGGTTCCTGTTCCATGGCCCTTTGAATGGGGTTCTATTTTCATGATCGGCGGCTTCCTTGTTCGGCCACTTGTGCCTAGTCGCTTCTTTTTGGAGTTTTTGGTCTGCATTTGTGTTTGGCATGCAGCCATTCTATCGTTTCGGATTCCTCAGGATTTGTGCCCTCAAATCCGTGCTCGGGTTTTTCTATTTCGGGTTATGTGCCCTCCATCTACCTTTGTTCATGGTCAAGCAACCTACAGATCTTGTCATTTAGGGGGCATCCTAGTGTAGTTAGTACATTGACCATTACGGGGGGGTATTAAAGTAATATTTAGTTTATTAATGGTCAATCTAGTTGTTTATTTCTATTTTTAGTTTTAGTATAGGATAAGATCCTTTCTGCCTTATCCAGCTGTAGTTTCCATTTTATCCAGCTGTAGTTTCCGTTCTGTATTTAGAATCTTTTCTAAACTCTTTATAAATAGAGCTTCGCTCTATCATTGTAATTAACTCATTCAATAATAATATTTTCATATTATTCTGAAACATTTCTGTAACAGATCTTACTTATCACAGCTTGACCACATGTTGGTGTTGGTGTTGGTGTTGGTAGGACATGGTTTGATTTGTTGGTTTTCTCTATGGTTTGTTGTGTATCCCAAAGATTTGGTTCATTTCATGTTGGAGTTGAGATTTGTGTAGAGTTGATCATTTATTGGTATTGTACTTCATTATTATTGGTAATACTACAGGTGATTGGGGCTCTTTAATCTCTGTTTTCTATGATGTGAAGAACCTGGGAGAACTACAGTGATTAGGGGAGAAAGTTTTGCAGCAGTTGTGTTTGCAGGTTTGCAGATCAGTGTGTGTTCTTTGACACTATGTGATAGAAGATTTAGCCACGTTCTCTATGTGAGTGTTGTTGGTGGATTCTTTGGATGTTTTGGTATTTTTCAGACTAGATATTGCCCATGCAGTGGGAGTCCTAGGGAGGTATATGTGTAATTGGACTGTGGCACAAAGGTTTTCAGATATTTTGTTTGTTATCAATGGAGACAGACTTTGTGTAGGACAGTAAATATACGAGGGCTTGCGATTGTGGATTGGGATGGACATGTTAATGGCAAAAGGTCTACCTATGATGTGTGTACTCTATTTTTGAGGTATGGTTAGTTGGATATGTTAGCGATATGTTGTGGTCTATATTCTAGCTATTGTTGAGTATTTTGTAGATACTTGGTGCTGTTAAAGAGATTAAGCAACAGAGTTGGTTTTAAGAGTCATACAACAGTGAATTGTGATTCACAAAGTGCAATCTGTCTGGCACGAAATCATGTTTATAATGCTAGAACAAAGCATATTGATGTGCAATATCATTTTGTGAGGGAGATGGTTGAAATCAAGAAAGTTCAAATGGAGAAGATTGACACTCAGGTAAATGTTGTTGATTCTTTGCCAAAACCTATAAGTACTGACAAGTTCATGTGGTGTGGGGATGAGATGGGCTTGAACCATTCCCAGACATGTGGTTAATTTCTTGGGTAGTATACTGCATTCTCTCCTACAATAAATATCAAGGGGGAGAATGTTGGGACTTGGGTGTGAAATTCACCTACAGAGCAACTTGGGTGCGTTATTCACCTGTGGAAAGGCTCTGCAGTAGGTTCCTGAAGAAAAACAGTTTATCTATAGATTGGTAAACAGCTACAGAATGCACTGTGGTATGATTCAGTGAGTTTCAGATGATGCGGTACGGTATGCATATTGGTTTACATGTGGTGATGTTGTGGTAGTAATCACCAGACATTTGGAGGAAAACTCACTACTACATACTAAATTTAGTGTTACTGGATGCATGAATGGCAATGCAGCTGCACTTGCAGTAGAGCTAGAGATCATGCCGTATTATCCAAGGACATGGTTATGTTCAGAAGGGTGTTCTGAGGTACCGCAAGTAGTCAGAAGTGATGTTATGTTTGTATATTCTACCACAAGCATGGAGCTAGTAGTGGTGGCTATACCAAAAACATGAACTCGTTGACAATGTTAAGGGTGTAACTCTTGATTCATAGTGTGCAACAACAGCTACATATACAAGGTGATTTTCCATGTGGAGACATCATGTTTGGTGATATGTGCAGTATGCAAAACAACATAATATGGTCAGAATATAATTGTGTGACTCTTGGTATTCCATGGGTTGGTTGGATAGTTAGATGATTGATATTCCATGATGACACCTATATGTATCATCTCGTGTGAAATGTGCTAAGGTTGGTCGAGGATAGATGGGTGGAACATAAGGTTGACCATTGGACATTGGACCGTAAATGTCAGAAGGTTGATTGGAAAATGGTGTGCTATAATATTGTAGATTGAGACTCTATAAAAGACTTGATATGTTGAATCCTTTGATTTTGAATAATATAACAGTGACCGTCTATTGGCGGTGGGGTCTCTCCCATAAGGGTTTCCCGCATAAACCTTGGTGTCTCGTGTAATCTTGTGTCTACATATTGTTCCATTTACTTTTGTCAACGTTGTTAGATAGATTTGGCAAATACTATTCATTGTTTTTGGATCACTTTATTTTAAGTTTCTTTATCCGAGTCTATCAGTCGTGTACAACAGGGGTGCAAATCCCCAACAGCTAAAGCATCCATGATTCTGAAACTATCATTGATAACCATAAACAGGACTCATTAACTACTCACATTCTAGCACCTTGCTGAATAAATCGAAGTCAAAGGGCCAAATGAATACGAAGATGACATTGCAAAGCCCTAAATATTCAAATCATCAGCACCCTTTTGACATGCACAACGACCATCAGGCATCATTAAAAAAGCAAACAAGGCTACTAAGACAACACAATAAACACAAAAGCTACAATAGTGATCTCCAAGCTTAAACAACTACATGCATTTTGAACCAAAATCAGAGCTAAAATACAAAAGAATAACTTGATGACACGAGAAAATTACCACTGCTATCCCGAAAGACTTGAGAAAAGCAAACATCACCAGCCCGTCGCATATGATCCTGAAATATTAAGATTAAACACACATAAAATATAAATCTGTTAAATGACTTCAAACACACCTAAACACCAAATAAACACAGCATTCAAACCTTTAAATCCTGCCATGATGCTGATGGTGGTAGACCTGTAACAAGAACTGCAAAATATATGGAAAACAGAATCACAATGTGCTCCCCATGAAAGCCAATACTGAATTCCTATGTCTTAAATTCACACACCAAACAAACAGACCGCGATATTCAGATCGTCTAGAGACTCCCCCACTGCGCCCACCAGCACTGCTGTAACTACTGTAACGATCAGCAGATGAAGATTGCCCTCGACCTCCATGGGCAAGCTCGACCTATTCAAAGTAGAATATATGGCAATTGTGTCATTTTTATTTTTTATCTATTAATTCCTTGTAGAGAGGTCTCGAATGAAACTCAATACATTGGAATAAGAAATCAATACACAGTTGTAACCAAATATACATTACTATATTCACCTGTTAAAAATCTCAAATCTTTTAACTGTGTCACGTTTTAAGTAACCATTCATCACCTTTATACTGTCGTTTATTTGAACAGAAAAAAACAAAAAGAAATGTAGCTTACTCTCAAGCTAAGTTGTATGCCTGTTGCAATCTGAAAAAAAAAAGGCCAAACCTAAATTTAATGCAACTTACCCTCAAACGATTTCCATCGAAGTTATAACCATCACGACCACGAATTGCATCTTCCGCATCACGGGCATCCTCAAACTGAATATTCAAGTTAAATGTTGAAGATAATAATGATCATTTCCACAGTGAAAACTAGAAATAAAAAGATTGTTACATAAATGAGAGTATCGCATAAAATTTAAAACCATAAGAAATGGATTTTACAGCCAAGTACCATACCTCAATAAAACAATAGCCTGGAGGTCTTGGAGGAATCTTCAGATCAATATCAACAATAGGACCATACTGCAAAAATTATCAGTCTATCAGGACACAGAAAGTTATAAACCAAAAAAAAATTAAAACAGACTGCTCAGGGAAATTTAGGCAAAGAACAGAGAATCTTGCAACATTGCCAGTTCAACACCAAATGCCAAAAAACAGAAACACATATAGATTGTAGTAAAAATGTCAGAATAACGATTGAATTATCCCAAACTAAAAGCATGCTGATCAAAATAAATCACATAGCCATTGGAAGTGCAAAGTGGGTCATGCAATAGAAACAAAATAAGCAAACACTTAAATTTGTATCATTACATTGGGACCTGAATGAAAGTATAATATATTAATGGGCGTGACATTTTATTATGATTGCAAATCGCATGAGGAATACATGCTCATTATAACAAATCTACACTAATACAAGTGCAAAGCATGGATTTAAATCATAAAGCAGTTTAAGCAAAAACTTATATAAGTTCATGAGTTCAAGCTAGGAACCTTGTAAAAGAGGTCTTCAACTTCCCTTTCCCTGATATCACCGGGTAGATTGCCAACATATAAAGTTCGACTAGCTCGGCTGCTCATTGTCACTATGCCAAGTAAATGTCAGGAAATTAGTACCTGCAGAACAGAGAAATTGTAAGTGATGTGGAAAAAATAGTAGATTGTCAAGGTCCTAGGTTTCTAGATATCGTATACTCAAACATAACATTAAAGTACAACTTAATTGAAAACCACAGGCTGCCATCAAAATTGAAGTCAATTAAATAAAACAGCCAGAGGAAAGAGGAGACTGGAGCAAGCTGCTACCAAACATAAACACAATTAACTATGTCCAATAATCTATGAACTAGAGCTGATGCAACCCTTCTGAGCATGCCCTCTGCATTAATATTGCTGCAAACAGCAAAAGAAAAGGCAGACTCAAACAAATCTGTGCTCAAGTCTCAAGTAAATTTTGACAAAGCAGATATGCAAATCAAATAACATTTCACCCACTCTTATCAATTGACATCTAACAAAACAAGATCAGTTAATCATTCATAATTGATGCAATGAGCTAAATAAAACAGATGTGAAAATTATCTAACCCAACAATACACTCAAAAAACAAAAAATGGTAGCTAAAAACGAAAACAATTTCACATGCAGAGTTGTGCATCCTTCGAAATTTCATTGTCAAAGCCAGTCAACTGAAAAGGAGCTTTGTATAATGTAAATTACCCTACATAGAATACCATGAACTATTCTGCTTCGTACAAGAAATAGTTGACAACAACCATTAGCTAGTTAAACAGATTGGAAGATAAATGTAAATTATATCTTGCTTAACCAAGAGTTCGAGGTAGTATGTACAAACTAAATATAACCAATTATGCAGAAACAATCCTGATAAACCTTTGTCTAAGAGACTGTGGTGTAATGGTAATAGAGAGTGTGGATAGGTAAAAATCAGGTTAATAAGATCAAGCATGTAAATCAAAACCTAATCCTACCACCATCAAAGAATCAAATCCAAATGAAATCAAATGCATGCAATTCAAGAACAAGATCACCTAGATTGTATGGTTCCTTGTTTGGAGATGTAGATTGCTTCTCAACAACGAACAATCATGAAGATTAAAGCTGCCATGATGGATGGATGATAGTGATAATATGATCAATGGATGCTCAAAGCTCAATATGCTCAGAATGATAATGTAGACGCTATGATAATGCTTGCTTCTAGATGGATTGTATGGAATGAGAGGGTGTTTATATAGACCTAAACCAAAATCAATCAACGGTAGAGATTAGGTGGCTATGCGAACGGTTGAGATTAAAAGATGGCATAGATGAATGTGTACAAGCCATGTGTCCATAGGTAAGAGCTATTTTAAATATTTGTAGTTGGGTTGTTATTAATGATAAGATAAGTTTACTTAAAATAGAAAAAAGTTCTATTTTAAAAGCTTGATGATGAGGATAGCTGATTTTAGAACCAATTAAAATTTTATCTAGATCATTCCAATGAACAAAGCTGACTTGTACACATAGAAGAAAGTGATAAGATAAGAGATGATTTTAAATGAGAGAATAAATAAATTAAAGATTTATTTAATTTATAGAGATGATGATAAGATAAATAAATAAAATATTGATTTTATTTATTTATGATAGAAGAAAGCCAATTAAATAAATTAAGAAATTTATTTAATTGTTTAGAAGAAATATAAGAAATAATTAAATAATAAAAAATATTTAATTATGAGAAATAGAAGAAATTAGATGAAAAATGATGGAAATTAATTAAATAAATATGATTTATTTAATTAATTGGAGAGATGGGTGATTTAGGTGTTTCAAGACAAGTGTGCTAGGATAAAGTTACCTAAATGGATGCAGATGGTGAAAATGCGATAAATTGATAAAGAATGAAATGAGTCAATTTTGGGTGTCTACAGAGAGCATTAACAATCCAATTAGGCATTGGATGAGGTTGCGTTGTAACAATTAAAGGATACTCATTTTAGCCTGAATCGTAAGTACAAAAGCTAAACATATAAGAGGCATGTAACCTCATCCAAGATTTACCTAGGCAATATGTTCTGACAAACCACACAGAAAAAGCAATGCATAAACATCAGGATGAGTTATATGGCAATAATTATAACTACCATCCAGAACGTCAAAAAAATAACTACAATATTACCACATAAACATCCGCATTCGGTATAAGGTTTAATTATAACTACCGTCCAGAACGTCAAAAAAATGACTACAATATTACCACATAAACATCCGCATTCGGTATAAAAGTTTAATGCTCACAGCTAATAAATATTCTACAGGTACATCAAGAAATGGGTACAGTATTTGAGCTTACACAACTGGATGGATTACAGGGTTTAACACTCACAGATTATAATAACTCAATAAGAACATCAAGGAAGTGGCGACAGCATAAAATATAACGCAATTTGCACAATCAAAGTATCAAATAAAAACCGTATATACACAAACATGAGTGTGCAGGGTACAAGGTTTACTCTTAATAAATCATGTCTTACTGTAAGTAGTAAAACCTACACAGAAGCAAATAAAACCTACGCAGAAGCAAACTGCTAAAGCCTAAATCAAAACAGAATTGAGCGATATATAGAAAATCTCAGCAACAATAAAATATGCCTAATCTAATAAATGAAGTATTTTTTTATGGTTTTCTTGCCTCTTATAAACCCTAAACGAAATCTCCATGAAGAAAACAAATGCAAAGTCTTTTAGGATGAAAGAAATATACGGCGAAAGACTGACCTGAAGGTGCCACCCGAGCAAGCTGTGCGAACGCCCGAATGCGAACTTCCGATAATTTTTTTCAGGGTTTTTTTTCCAGCAAACCCCAACGGCCAAATAAACACGGCAAAAGAAACGGGTAAAGGCTAAAATAACCACCAAGAAGTATAACGCTAAGGATTATTAGCTGAAGCCTACAATGAATATACCTGAGGCGTTCATGGGCAAGGGTTTCGTTGCATTTTTTGTATATATACTTCGTAATACATAAGTAGCGTTATGGAAAGGAGTGGATTTAATACGAAGAAGTTAGGATTTTTAAAAATACATTATATTAAAAAATAAATTTTAAAAAAATGGGTGGAAAAAGTCAGGCCTTATAATTTATGTAAGGTCAAGTAACACAGGATAAAAGTAATATGGTCAAGAAGGTTTTGATATATTTTTAATATCTAAAACCTCGGAAAGTGTTTGTTGATTGATCAGTGGGATTTAGTATTGATACATAGTTACCCTAAATTATAATGGTGAAATTTGCATAGCCATGTCTATTCCCATTTAATTTTGGGTCTATTTTGATGCAATGTTTTGATACAATTACATATCAATAAATAGCATACTCTTGTGTAAAGTTGGGCTCATTTTCCAATCCTTCGCCTATTTTTTTAGTACTTATTCTTATATATTTCATTGTATCCTATTTCCATTTGCATGCATTCCTATAATACCATTATGACCTATTTATTATGCATATCCCTACACATAAATCCATACATTCATTCTCTATATTGATATTTACACATACTTATCTCGAGGCAATCCCTATGGCTTGCAAGTTCAATCTCACACCATGTGAAATTGACCCCCATAATTCAAATTTTATCAATTACTACCCATTTCATTAGCCATTATAAGTCGACTTGGTACATGTTTGTGCAATTAATTTATATGTCTTGGCATCTAAAGGTATTTAATGTGATTTAATTCACAAGCAAATCATCATCTAGAAATCATTAAGAGATCATATGCATTAAAAAAATCATTCTAGGAACACTTCATTTGGAGCACTAAAAGCAATCTAACATGCATTGCATCATTTAGGACACCTACATGAAGAGACCTAATGTCTCAAGTTACTGCTTGGACCTCATTTATTTAATCGTTGGTTTTGTTCATATCATGTTCTTCGTTCATCGGATTGACTGAACACTATCGGTGTATCCATGTTGGGCTCTACCGATGGCATGTGTTTCACCGATGGTAGTGACCATCGGGAAGACTTTCACTGTCGGCAGGAGTTCGGAGTCTTACACCAATCTGCAAGGTCTCACCGAGGGTAGTGAGTTATCGGCTAGACTTTCACTATCGGCGGGAGTGAGAAGCCTATGGCCGATATGCATGGTTTCACCGATGACATATGTCTATTGGCATAAGGTTGGGCGTCGACTAAGCTCTTGGTAGCCGCTCCGATGTGAATGGTCACCCCGATGGAAGTTGGCGAAGTGTTGGGCGTCAGCGTGAGAACCTTTATCGGTCCAGCCTTGAAATGTCAATCTGATGGCAGAGGTCATTCCGATGGAGGATGAAGAGCTTTTGGCATCACTGTGCCAAGGAACCATCGGTGTAGGAAATGAAGCGGTCTCCGATGGCTTAGGTGTTCCCGATGAGGTATAGACTAGCATCATCGACAACAAAATTGTCGACGATAGTCTTACTAACTGTTTGTGGATATAAACCGGAATATCAAACAGGAACTGGTGAATGTGGGACTAAACATCTCACATGAATATGAATAGTTGCGACGGTTGGAAGGCAGCGACGATGAATCAATTGAAATGAATAGTTAGGGTAGAAGTTAGAAAAAATAGTTTTGCTCTTGAAGACTGGAAATAAATATAGATCTGGTGATGTCGTTGAAATTTTGATGAATAGATTCGATCATATTGTTCATATTGTAAATGTACAGTGAAAGTGAACTATTTTGTATGATCTGAGAATCAATGCCTGAGTGAGAAGGCTAAGTTCTTTATTGTAATCATTTAAGCTTACTGTAAATAAAGACTATCTCTCTTGTGGTGGTGGGTTTTTTACCCGAAAGGGTTTTCCCACGTATATTTGGTGTTGTTCTCTGTTATCGTATATGTTTATACTATTTTTTCTAGTGTGCTCATCTGTGTTTTTGAATTAAACGTTACATATCTGCATTATCCTCTTTGAATTGACATTAGGGAAGCTGTATTCTGCACCTCTGCTTTCCTTACAAGTGGTATCAAAGCATGGCCAGTTGTGTTATCCTTGTTGGTAGGTTGGGTTTTTTGTGTTAATTATGTGAAGTGGGAGTTCTGTAGAGGTCTATTTTATTAGATTAGATGGCTAGTACATCAGAAAAAATAGATATGGAAAAGTTCAATGGCACAAACTTTGAGTTGTGGAAACTTAAGGTTGAAGATATGCTGGTCGACAGAGATCTTTGGGTTGCTGTGTCTGGGGTTCAACCTGCAGGCATGAAGTAAGAAGATTGTGACCTGGCAGATAGGAAAGCCAAAGGACTGATAAGATTAAGTTTAGCGGATTATGTTCTATTGAACGTCCATGAGGAGAAGACTGCAAACGCTTTGTGGAAGAAGTTAGGAGATATTTACCAGGACAAGTCCTTGGTGAATAAACTTTTTCTCAGAAAGAAGTTGTACTCTCTGAAGATGGATGAAGGAGCATCTATAACAGATCATCTAAACACATTTAATACAATTGTTGCACAGTTGACTTCTGTAGGTGTAAAAATAGAAGAAGAGGACCGTTGTATGCTTCTGTTATGTTCCTTACCTAACTCATGGGATCATCTTGTGATGGCTATTGGAAGTACAACAACCACGTTTACAACTGAAGTAGTTGTTTCCTCGCTGTTATCTGAAGAGATGCGGAGGAAATCTTCTGAGATGGCCAAAGAGGCCCTGTCCGTTCGAGGTAGATCAAAGGAAAGAGACAAGAAGAAGGTCAAGAAGTCTAAGTCCAAATCAGAGGGGAGATTGAAATGTCCTAGCAAAAAGTCCAAGGTGAAGTGCTAGAATTGTGGGCAAAAAGGACACATCAGAAAAGACTGCAAACAGGAGAAAAAGAAGAAGAAGAACTTCTCTGACACTGATTCTTCTCAGAGTAATGCTGATGCTTTCATTGTTGCCTTGGCAACGCCTGCATCTGAAGATGTATGGCTAGTGGATTCAGGAGCATCTTTTCATATGACATCTCACAGAGAATGGTTCACTAAGTATGAACCGTATGCTGGTGAGAAGGTGTTCTTGGCAAGTGATTCGACACTGGAAATTGTTGGCTGAGGAAGAGTCAAAATCCAGTTCCTGGATGGCAGAATAAAGGGAATGAATGGAGTATTACACATACCAGGTCTGGCTCAAAATTTACTTTCTGTTAATAAACTTAATGATGTTGGAGTGCAAGTTACTTTTGTGAATGGTGGCTATAAAATGACTAGAGGTTCTATTGTACTGGCAAAGGGTGAATGCATTGGAACTTTGTATAGGTTAGATGCTAAACCAGTATGCTGTAATAATGTCTCTGTAAAATCTGAAAAAGCTACTATTGTAACACATGATGCAAATTCTATGGAAGTTAAACTTCCTGCAGAGAAAACAATGCTCTGGCATCATAGACTTGGTCACATAGGTGAAAAAGGTTTAAAAACCTTGAAAAACAAAAACCTGGTAGATGGGCTGATTGATTGTAATCTGGAATTCGATTTCTATGAACATTGCGTATATGGAAAACAGAATCGTGATTCTTTTCATTCTAGTTCTCATAAATCTTCTAGTGTTCTGGACTATGTACACTCTGATGTTTTTGGTCCAGTTGATGTTCCTTCTCTGTCTAAATCAAGATACTACGTATCATTTATTGATGATTATTCAAGGAGAGCATTTATATATTTTTTGAAAAATAAATCAGAAGTGTTCAGTCGGTTTAAAGAATTTAAAAATCTTGTGGAAAATCAGATTGGTAGAAAAATAAAATGTTTGAGAATAGATAACAGTGGTGAATATTGCAATACAAATTTTGATAAGTTTTGTCTTGATCATGGAATTAAAAGGCATAAGACTACACCTTATACTCCACAGCAAAATGGAGTTGCTGAAAGGTTGAATCGATCATTGATGGAGAAAGCAAGAAGTATGTTGAGTTATGTTGGTCTTGAACAAAGGTTCTGGGCTGAGGCAGTTGCTACAGCTTGTTACTTGCTGAATCGTTCTCCTACTTCAGCATTGGTTGATAAGACGCCTATGGAAGCATGGTCTAGAAAGAAGCCCTCTTTAAGACATCTTCGTGTCTTTAACTGTGAGGCATATGCTCATATTCATGAAATAAAAAGATCTAAGTTGGATTACAAGGCAGTCAAATGTATCTTTATTGGCTATGGAGTCGGTGTTAAAGGGTACAAGCTTTGGAATCCTGAAACTGAAAAGGTAATTTACAGCAGGAATGTAATTTTCAAAGAGCTGAAACCTTTGGTTATTGATCCTCAGTCAGAGAAGACAGAAGAGAAGAAAGAAAAGAGTGTTGTGAATATTCCTCAGACCCCTGTGAAAGAGGAACAACAAGCACCAAGTGTAGATGGTTCAGAAGTGAGTTCGAGCAACTCTGAAGATTCAGATCCAGAGCAAGAACCTGAACCATCACCTCAGCCATTGAGGTGATCTACACGTGAAAGAAGACAACCAGATAGGTATAGATTTTCAGTACTTGATTCAAGTTGTGCCTATGCTTTGCTTACTGATACTGATGAACCTAGTGTTGGCATTGGTATTTTTTGTCATTGATGTCAAAGGCTGAGTTAGGTTGATGGCTAGATCACTCTTGCAGAGACATCAAAGGTTGATGGTCATATTCTAATGGTTGACCATATCCAAATGGTTGGATCTCTTTATAGTATTCATTTTTTATGTTGATGCATTCCATGGTACATTCAGTTTTGGATCTTCTTATAGTATTTATGGTGTTCTCATGATAATGTTGTTTATATCATGATTCGTGCTTCAAAATCACCAAAGGACCACAGGATCACCAAATGATCACAAGGAATTCAGATACAATTGATGTTGGTCTGATATTGGTCATTTCATATCTCTGGTCACATATTGAGTTGAGAGTTCCTTGAGTTCCTGCTAGTCATCTCATGATGTATACAAAGGAGGAAGATCTAAGTCTTCATAAGTCTTGGTGGTTTGATAAGTTGGAGTGTCTAAGTCTTCATTATTGTTGATTAGGGCTTGTGTCCTTAAAATAGCTAAGTTGTTTTAACTCTTAAAACCTTAGCCTACCCGTATGTGCTTTTTGTTCTTTTTGGATGTTGACCAAAAGAATGGGTCATTCATAACTTAAGTGAGGACCTTAAGTCACCCTCAACATTGTGTAACCGGCCCCAACTCCTAAGGGCTACCGGTAATAGCAGGTTGTGTTTTATGTTTGAGCGGGAATGTTAATTCAAAAGGTAAGCGTTGAAAAGATTTAAAGGAAACAAATCAGATTTTAAGACCGATAGAAAGCTTGCTATATGTTTCTAAAAAGGCCGATCTCCATGCCTTTTATGACTTCAAGATTTTCTTTAGAAACTTTATTTAAAATGTGGTCGGCCCATACCACAATTAGTATTTTAAATGGAGATTTTTATTTTTAAAAGAAAGATATAAATTTCTTTCTTTATGGTGATAAGATATTTTTAAAATTAGAAATTTTTAATCTATAAACTCCAAGAGATGATTTTAAGGAAATTTTTTTGAAGACAAATATTGATGGAGATTTGGAGATGTTTTTTTTTTGCAAAATGAAGTATATCTTGAGATGTTGGCTAGGATTTTTTTTAAGAAGTTCTTTGCAGAGAAAATGAGATTTATTGAAGATGATAATGTGGATTTGTTTTTTGTCTGAGGAGAAATTAATTTTTTGTTGCAGATTGGATAAATATTTTTTATTTTGCAGGAGATTATTTTTAAAAGGATAATAAAAAATTTGTTTGAAGAAATTTGCAAGGGTTTTGTATTTTGGAGAATATGAAACATCATGCAGGGATTGAAATGAGAAGGTGAAAATATTTTTGAGGAAGATCAACAAGATTGAATGATGTTTTTGTCTTGTGAGAAAATCAAATTGAAGATTTTATTTGCAGGAATAATATTGAATACAGAAATTGTCCAAATTGAAATGTCAAAAAAAATATGAAGGATCATGTACAGAGAAGAGGAAGATCAAAAGATTTTTTTATGCATAGAATTGACGGGAAGATATTTTGTTTTTAAATATAGAGAAGAGAATATGAAGGGTTTTTAGAAAGTGCATTGTGATGGGTTGTGAAAGATATTCAGATATTATTTAATGACATTACAGATGCTTTGATTAGAGTGTCTTGTGGATTAACAAGATGAGGTGAGTGATGTTGTGCAGATTGATGATGAACTGACAGGGATCAAATACAGATATAGAGATTGACAAGGTGATTAAAAAGACAATATACAATTGTAATGACAATCAGGTGCATGAATCATGAATTTGATTGATCAAGACATTGAGACTTGTAAGACAGAAATGAAACAGACAGAGTAAAGTAGTGTTGTTGAGCATATTGGAATACAGGATTGATATTCAGTGTTGTTGAATGGAGGATTAGAATACAAGATTGATATGCAGTGTTGTTGAATGGATCTGATTAATTTGCAGAGAAAATTGTTTATAGAGATTTGTATATGGAGCTTGTTTTGATTTGAAAATCTAGCAGGAGGTATAAGGTTGTATACAACGGTGCAAATCTGATTGAACAGCAATCATGTCTTGCACACGAAGTTTGATGTTTTGTTTATAGTGATTGTGTTTGCCAGTGAGGCACAGTATGCCTATGAGGCTTGTGGTCAGTGAGACCTCTGTATTTGTCAGTGAGACAATTTGTATTGCCAGTGAGGCATGTTTCTCAATTAAGCCAGTGAGGCACTTTATGAGTGGTTTTTCTACCCCTGAGGGTTTTCCACTCGGTAAAAAGGTTGTGTCTTGATTTCTTCTATGTGTGTGCATATTATTAGTTTGATCATGTTTTGTTTACATCTGTTATTGTAAGTCTTGTGCATATAAACTCAACAAATCATTAATGTATTCCTTTCCATCTGTTCTGTAAGAGAAAGCTTGCAAAAAGTTGTAAAATGTTTGAGAATTAATACAACACTGATTCACCCCCCCTCTCAGTGTTGTCCGAACTCATACACCTAGGACTGTGAAAGAAGCTATTAGTTTACCTGATTCAGATTCTTGGTTGGAAGCCATGGATAGTGAAATGTCATCGTTGGAGAAAAATGGAACCTGGGATCTGGTGCCCTTGCCTGAAGGTAGAAAACCTGTGGGCTGTAAATGGGTATTTAAAAAGAAATATGGTCCAGATGGTAGTATTGAAAAATACAAGGCAAGACTGGTTGCTAAGGGGTATTCTCAAAAGAAAGGTATAGACTATGGAGAAATCTTTTCTCCTGTAGCTAAGCTGACATCCTTTAGATTTCTGTTGTCACTTGCAGCAGCGTATGACTTTGAAATTGAGTAGATGGATGTGACGACAGCATTTCTTCATGAGGACCTTGAAGAAGAAATTTATATGTCCCAGCTAGAGCAATTTGTGGAAAAAGGTAAAGAACATCTGGTATGTAAACTTAAAAAGTCTCTTTATGGCTTGAAGCAATCTCCCAGAATGTGGTATCAGAAATTTGATACGTATGTTTTATCTTTGGGATATGTGAGATCTAAATCTGATCATTGTGTCTATTATAAAACTGATGGTGATCATATTCTTATAATTGCGTTGTATGTGGATGATAAGTTATTCATTGGCAAGGGTAAGGGGATGATCTCAGAATTAAAATCTCAGTTGTCCTTGAAATTTGAAATGAAGAATCTGGGGGCAACAAAGTACATTCTAGGAATGGAAATCAAAAGGGACAGATCTAAGAGAAAGTTTTGGCTCAGCCAAAGCAAGTATATTACCAATGTTCTTGATAAATTTAATATGTCTGATTCCAAACAGTTAGTTGTTCCAGTTTTGCAGGGAACGAAACTATCTGTTGAAGATTGTCCAGAATCTTTGAATGAAATTGACGACATGAAAAAAGTGCCTTATGCAAGTGTTGTTGGCAGCTTGATGTACACAATGGTCTGTACCAGACCAGACATTGCCCAAGCAGTGGGAGTTTTGAGCCGTTTTATGGCGAATCCAGGCAGATCACATTAGGATGTTGTGAAAAGAGTTATGAGGTATTTGAAAGGGACATCTAACCTTGCTATTTGCTATCATGGAAACTCAGTTGGATCTCAAAGATCTATAAGCATTCAGGGATATGTTGATTCTGATTGGGCAGGGGACATTAACAGTAGAAGATCCACCAGTGGATATGTATTCACATTAAATGGTGGTGCTATCAGTTGGATGAGCAAGCGGTAGGCTGTAGTCGCTTTGTCCACAATAGAGGCAGAGTACATGGCAGCTACTTGTGCATGCCAAGAAGTCGTTTGGTTGAAAAGATTGTGTTCTAATGTTGGTTTTGATGTAGGGCAGATACAAATTCACTGTGACAGTCAAAGTGATATTTGTTTAGCGAAGAATCCTACATTTCATGCTAGGACAAAACATATTGATGTCTAATATCACTTTGTTCGTGATATGGTGGAAGACAGGAAGGTGAAGCTGGAAAAGATTGACACTTTGGAAAATGTTGTTGATGCCTTAACTAAACTAGTGAGCACGGCCAAATTCAAATGGTGTTCAAATGGAATGGGTCTTCGGGCCCATAATTCTCAGTAATCGAATGAGAATTAAGAAGTAGCAGTAATCTCTTCAACAAGTGGGAGATTGAAGAGACCTAATGTCTCAAGTGACTGCTTGGACCTCATTTATTTAATCGTTGGTTTTGTTCATACCATGTTCTTCGTTCATCAGGTTGACTGAACACTATCGCCGTATGTTGGGCTCTACCGATGGCATGTGTTTCATCGATGGTAGTGACCATCAGGAAGACTTTCACTATCGGTGGGAGTTCGGAGTCTTACACCGATCTGCAAGGTCTCACCGAGGGTAGTGAGCTATCGGCTAGACTTTCACTATCAGCGGGAGTGAGAAGCCTGTGGCCGATATGCATGGTTTCATTGATGACATATGTCTATCGGCATAAGTTTGGGCATCGACCAAGCTCTTGGTAGCCGCTCCGATGTGAATGGTCACCCCGATGGAAGTTGGCGAAGTGTTGGGCGTCGGCGTGAGAACCTTTATCGGCCCAACCTTGAAATGTCAATCCAATGGCAGAGGTCATTCCGATGGAGGATGAAGAGTTTTGGGCATCGCTGTGACAAAGAATCATCGGTGTAGGAAATGAAGCGGTCTCCGATGGCTTAGCTGTTCCCGATGAGGTATAGACTGGCATCGTCGGCAACAAAATTGTCGATGATAGTCTTACTAACTGTTTATGGATATAAACCAGAATATCAAACGGGAACTGGTGAATGTGGGACTAAACGTCTCACATGAATATGAACAGTTGCGACGGTTGGAAGGCAGCGATGATGAATCAATTGAAACGAACAGTTAGGGCAGAAGTTAGGAAAAATGGTTTTGCTCTTGAAGACTGGAATAAATATAGATCTGGTGATGTCGTTGAAATTTTGATGAATAGATTTGATCATATTGTTCATATTGTAAATGTACAGTGAAAGTGAATTGTTTTGTATGATCTAAGAATCAATGCCTGAGTGAGAAGGCTGAGTTCTTTATTGTAATCATTTAAGCTTACTGTAAATAAAGACTGTCTCTCTTGTGGTGGTGGGTTTTTTACCCGAAAGGGTTTTCCCATGTATATCTGGTGTTGTTCTCTGTTATCATATATGTTTATACTATTTTTTCTGGTGTGCTCATCTGTGTTTTTGAATTAAACGTTACCTATCTGCATTATCCTCTTTGAATTGACATCAGGGAAGCTGTATTCCGCACCTCTGCTTTCCTTACACTACATGCCTAATTATTATTTGTCAATCATTGTCTAGGGCTATAAAGTTGGTAAAACAAGGGGTTGATTAAGGAGAATCTTGACCCTCATGATTGAGCAATTTCCCCAAGGTATTTTTAAAAATTATCAATCCTTACGTTATAGCAAATAGTAGATATTGGAGCAAATTGGTTTACAAATGTATACATTTCACCAAATCAAATCCATGAGTTATAAAGGCAAATCTTCATGTCACAAAATCAATTCAAAGCTATAGAATTGACCCTCACTGAGTTCTAGGTCTACAAATAGTTTCAAACAATCAGAACTTCAAGGGCATCTATTTCTTTGCACCCGACAACCGAGTTATGTGCAACATCAAATTTAATTCTTCATTGTGGTTCCCATAAATAAACTTGTATCCTACTTTTGCATTTAATTTCTTAGAATAGCACATATTACTCTAATATTTACCTAGTTTAACTATTTAAGTTAATTGTGAGTTTATTGCTAGTAGATTTATTTAATTAGCCTAGATAGCACATTTAGGAAAATGTTATTTTCCTTTACATTTGTGTTGCACAATTTCATGTGTATACCTCCTAGAGTTTGACCTTAGGGCTATACCTTCACTTCTTTTGGGATTTTCATATAGATGGTACAATACTGATTTTACCTATTGTGGAGAAAAGGAGTGATCTAGCCTAAGGAGTTAAACTAGGTCAAACCCTCTTCTACAAACATTAGGACACAAACTGAGCTTGGCTTCTACCCAAGAAGGAGAGCCAAACTACAGGGGTTCTACCCTTTTGTTGTATATAGATGGATCAACCAAGTTCAACCAAGGTCAACCAAACTAGCTAAGACAAATAGTCAAACCCTACAAGACAAAGATCAACTTATAACTAATAGATAGAAACATATCTTAGAAAACTAGAAGCACAATAGAGATCAGGGAATAGTTCAAAACCTGGATCTTGGAGAAGGAATGCCAAGGACTAGGGCACTTGGGTGCCCTAGGCCTTTTTTAGGGTTTTGCAGAATCTTAGGTATCACCAGACCTGTAACTGTCTGCTATGTCTTCTTCCTAGAAATCAACTCCAAAAACTTGTTTCTCCATCCTACACACAAGGAAAGAGAAAAAGGTTGTGTTGTGTATAAGGGTTTGCCTCGGTCAAACCTTGTGTTGGTGTTTCCACCTCCACTACAATGATGATTAGATCTAAGAGTGTGTGCCCTAGGAGAGAAGAGGCCAGATCTGTAATAATATGATAGAAATATGAATGATAATGATGATGATTACCACAAAAGGTATAACCCTAGTTGATGAAGATGACTCAAGATCTCACACCGACGAAGGAAAGTGATGAAGAAGGCTTGAAACTCCCTTCAAGAACTGCAAACAAACTTCAATAGCATATACAAGTAGATAACACTTCCAAGCATGAAGAATACTTTGGCATAGAACACAATATGAGAGCAAACTTGCAACTTTTCATCTAGGTGTAAAATGAAATACAAAACTCCTTTAAATATGCATTCTCACTCACTTACGACAAATAAAACACAATTAGACCAACAAATGCAAATTAAGTGTCCCAAGCCGACACTACAAAAGAGGGGCTAAAGATCCCTATTAAGACTAAGGTGCTCGAGCGCCCTAGGCCTTTAGCCCCATAACTTTGGGGAGTGCCAAATATAGTGGGCTTAGTCCAATCCTAAGTTGATTCTGTCGAGCTTATTCATCGGGATCGAGATTTCATCATTTTAATCTCAAAAAGGTGTTAAAATAGGTATTGATTAACAAAGGAAACAAATTAGGTCCAATCATGTGCTTAAGTAGGTGTAAAATGCTAGTGTACACATTTTACTCCATAACATTTAGCCCACACTTTAGTGTGGGTACGAACTTATGTTTGAACCCATACTAAAGGATGAATAAAATACACAAACATAGAAGACTAAAGAATTATGCCAAGTTGTGGACTATAGTAGCCCCCAAACTTACGATTCTAAGGTTGCAAACACCTAAGCAAAAAGATTTAAAACATACAAGACATTTAAAACATAACTCACACATACATGGAGTACTAAAAGCATACATGTAAAAGACACGTAATAAATGAAGGTAATACACACCAAACACAATGCATACACGCTTGACACGAAGCATACATATAAAACACAAAGAATACATAGAAAACACATGGAAAACATGATGAAGACACATAAAACACAAGTTAAAAACATGATGCATAAAATAAATTAAAAAAACATGAGAACAAACACACAAGGCGCATGACTTTGATGCTAGCTTGCTCTGTCACTAGGGGTCATGTGAAGAGAAGTGCCACCATGGATCACACACTAGTAAGAACCGCCGAATTATTAGGTGACCACGATAAGTCACATGAAGCACATAGGCTAGCAAACTTCTTTGTACTAGGTGGCTCATGGACCAAAAGGAAACATCACATGCTAGTGAGGACCGCTGAATCACTAGGTGAGTTCCACGCCAACAAGCATGTAACCAAAAAGAGAGCATAGCACAACGCATGCCCCCACCTTAAAGTGATTGCTAACTCCTATCAAGGAGCAATTGCTTTGAGGTAGAACAAATCACAAGACAGGAACAAGAGCTTTCCGGAAGCACATGCCCATAGGATACATGTTCCCAAAACCTACATCACACAGAGGGGTTGCCCCCACAAAAGGCAAACTGAGGCAATGCTATAGGCATGATACACAATGGCTTGTGTAGTCATGGTACAACACTAAGCATAGCAACAAGGTGCCACATAAATCAAAATGTACAAAGAAGCAATAAATTATATTACGTAATAACACAAAGGGATCTACCTAATTAGCGTCAGTATATGAATGGTTGCACAAATAGGAGAATTCTCAAGACTATATATATATAGTTTGTGTTGGGATGGCCGAGTGATGAAGAAGCATTTTGATATTGGACATTATGAATGTAGGTGGTATTTAGATTAATATATTGAAGGTGGGGTGGATGTTGGAAAATGTGACTCAAATTTACTGGTTTGATCTTCTCCCTGCAGGTTATGTTTAACTCCTTCATCGACCTGACAGTTTCTTTTCGGCGGGACGCAGTAGACAGTCCTATCGATAGACCGAAAGCTTATCGGCGGGAGGTGGTTGTATCACTGGGACAATATCCCAAGTCTCTCCCATGCTACAATGGTTTGTTAGATTGATTTTGGTGTAACCTGTTGACTTTTTCGAGACTTGAAATGAAGTCTCGTTGATAAGTCGATGGCGTTGGTCAATGCAGTTGCAGTGACTTCGATGGGACCTGTTCATGTCAGTGGGAGGTGATATACAGTCCCCCTGATATGGCGATATCATTAACCCCATGATGACTTCAATAGGACCTGGTCATTTCAGTGGGAGATGATTTGATGTGCCCCTGATATGGCGAAAGGTTTGATTCTGCTAACTCGCAGGCTCCGTGGTGGGGCCCGATCAATGTCTTGGGGGAGTGCGGTATTGGCTGAGAGTTGAAGACTGGATGACTTGGTGACTAATGTGTATGTCAAAGGAATAGAGGGAGTTCAGTGGGATAGGTTTAAGTGTCTCCTTGACACCTTGACATGTCTTTAGCGGTTAAGCCTGGGAACGACGGACAAGTTAGATGGTGATACATGGCATGGAGTTGTTAGTTGATTGCACATCATTGTTATGAATTAATGCGTTTATTGGCTCGATGATTTCAACCTGAAGGTGATAGTTGAATTCCCTTATAACCATGTAATTGATTGCGATATCTCTTTGCTTCTTGGTCGACGAGGTGGTACTGTAAGCTCAAAATCGTGACTTCGGTTGCCTGGGGATGTTGGGTCAGATTTCAGCATGCACATGGACCCTTCCCTCCTTGCCATGGGGCGATCTACCGTGTCACTCTCACTTACGTGGAAGTAGCCAGTCAAGAGGAGGTGAGACACAGCGAGGGTCTGGCTCATTGGAGAGCTGGACTTCGCGGAGAGGGGTCGGCAAGTACTATGGCCTTCGTTGTTGTGTGCTTAGTTATATGTTTTGTTTGATTGAAGTTGTAGTTGAGATAACCCTATGACCCGAAGGGTCATTGGTTTCTCTTCTCCTATTAGTGTTTCTTAGATTCCACCTCTGTGTGGGTAGGCAGTTCTATTCGTTTATGTCCTCTTGTCTTTCTATGCATTGAACGAGTTCTTGTTGTATTTGGAGTTATCTAGTTTCTTCTAACAATGAGAGGACAAATGAGTCTCCTTGTGGTAGGACAAATGTTTCTCGTTGTGGTCTTGGATGGATCTCTTCGATCTCGTCACCGATAGCCCTCACCCACTCTCCTCTCACTCCTAGGCACATTCGAGAGCCAAGATAGAGGTAGTCATGTGATTGCTAACCTTAACTACATTTAGGGTTTAGTTGACCTAGGGTTTGACTTTGTTTTGACTTGTTCTTACCTCATGATGGTATTGAGGGTTTGTTTGGATCGTTTAACCGTGGTTACCTCGTGATGGTGTCGAGGGTTTACAATTTTGTCTATCCTAGGGTTTCTATATGCATGCAAAGCCAAATGATATGCAAAACATTTTTTTGTGCTTTTTTAGTGTTTTGGAAATAAAAGTGCTTGAATGAGCTCAATGAAAGCTTTGGTTGAGCACTATAGCATAGAATGAAGCAGCATAATATTGGTTGGTTGAACAAATAAAGCAAAAGGCACCTTCGTCCTATGAGAACATTTGAATGCTAAGTTGGAGAGCAAAACCTGGCAAGAGTTGTGCGTACAATGAATTTGCCTCCCTTTATGCTTGAGGGAGGGTGTATTTATAGGTTAGAAGAAGGGATGAGAGGTGGAATTGATTGATAAGTTAACTCAATTGATTGAAGAGTTAACAAGGATGATAACCCAGTGAACTCAGCTAACTATGGAGTGATAAATCAATTATAGCTTATCACTGGAGAGGAAATGGAGGTGAGGGAATGCATGAGATTGATTGAAGAGTTAATTTGAGATCAAATAGAGCTAATTATGCATGTGTGGGTGCATGAAATAGTTAACTCTATATTAGGCATCAAAAATCATGCAAACTGGAAGAAAAATGGGTGCAAACGGAGCAAAAAAGAGTAATAAACTTGAGTTTTTCTGCGGTTGTAAAAATGACAGGGTCGCCCCTGGGTGACCCTAGGTCGCCTAGGGGAGATCCGGGCTGGACAGGGTTTGATGCAGAAAATTGGGTTGGGAGATCCAAGAAGAGAAGAAAAGGAGGGGTTCTGCCTCCAGAAATAGGTCAGTCATGTGCAAGAATCCAAATCTCCACTTGCGTCTATATGATCTCTCGGGGGAGATCTAGAAATAATAGGGGGAGATTTGGATTGGTTGAGCAAAACTGACAACCAAAAGTGGGAGATGGATAAGGGGGACCTCTAGAAGGCTTCTAGAGGTGCATAGGATGAAAAACATAGGGGAAAGGTAAAAACTCACCTACAAGACACTCACAAGGCTTAGGAGCAAGGTTGAAAGCTCAGAAAAAGCAAGTCGACAAGTGTCGCAACAAGTGTTGAAAAGCGTCGCAAACGGGGAGAGAGAGAAATCAACAAAGAGAAAACAACACAAAACAAGAAAGAGGACACATCATCAAGAGATTTGCTGCTAAAAGGACATTATTTCACACTTACATGTATGTGACAAGGATTTGAATCATCATAGGGGTCCTCGTGGAGGCTGTACGTGATTTTTGAGCTTACATATTTGCCCCCTTGGGGACGGTAGTCTACATGAAAGGTACATACCGTTCCCAAACTAGGCCTTACCTGTTGTCAATTTTCTCACAATTTGTACATGCAAGAACTAGTATTAGTCTGGCATTTAAGTATATCAAAATGAATAGTGAAAACTAAAATGATGAACTTACCATGGATCGTTCGAGTTCAACTAGTTGTTTGCCTTTGTCAGTTTGGACCTGTAGAGATGAGAGCACACAAAACATATGCATAAAAGAAAAGAACTAATCTAAAAATGCATAAATGAAACTAAGCTAAGGGAAAACAAAGCAAGCCAGATTGTGAGATCAGAGCAAAATGGCGACAGAATCATTCATGTAAGCAGTCATTAGAAAGGTATCATCGAGGAGATCATGAAGATGGCCGCCTCTTCTTCAGCCATGGAGAATCGGGTATGCAATCAATGAAAAACCCTTCTCTAAACCCTAGTTTGAATTTTGTTAAAAAACTCTTGAAATTATCTGTTTTTGATGATTTTCTCTATTGCATTGTATTTATCTCATCGTTTAGAGCAAGATTGGTTTTTCATTTTCTGAAATCAGTTGAAAAATGAAGTTTTTAGAGTAGTTTTTGGTTGAGGGATCTTCCTCTAGGGTCACCCCTTTTGTCAGGTAGGGTCGCCCAGGGGAGATCCTATCTAACAACAGGGTCACCTAGGGGAGATCCTGTCTGACACAAGGGTCGCCCGGGGGAGATCCTGCAAAATAGCAGGGTCGCCCAGGGGAGATCCAGAAAAACACTTGGGTCACCTAGGGGCGACCTTGTTGGGCTGAATTTGACTGAATTTCCATGTTGTTTAATGCTTGTTTCACGCTGATCTGACATATTTTGTCTGTTGTATTCATCAGTTTATTGCAATTTTGAAGGTTTATATGCTTTTTTTGTGTAAGGTTTTCTGTAGTTTTACAATTTTTATGGATTTTTATGAGTTTATGAGATCTAATCTAAAGTTCTCTTATGACTTTGCAGGACATTGTATCCAATGGAATGCCTATCGAGAGTAGGGGTGGCTCTCAGGGATGTTTCCTTCGTTGATTACTGAGGATCGTGCTATTCTGAAGAGGGCAGGTCTAGCTAGAGTTTGTCATGTGCCCGTGGTTCATCATGTTTCTCGTATATGCTGTGACATTTTGACTTACTAGGATGCAGATAGAAACACATTTAGGTTCCCGCAGATCTCCGGAGAGTGGACCATCACTCTTTATTATGTGTATTGTATACTTGGGGTTCCTGTGAGAGGACAGCGTTTGGTTCTTCTTAGGGAGTCCTATGAGGACAAGGCTTCTTGGGCTACGTTCATGGGGGTTAACCACCCTGGGGATCAGACAGGACTCCAACTTACTTTTGTGCCATGACTTCATATCCCGCTTTTGAGGAGGTTCCTGATTAGGTTAATTGCATCGAGGTTGTTGAGAGACAAGGCCTCGACTCATCTAAGATGGTGTTTCGTGAGATTGAGGAGGGCACAATTTACGCTTGGGGACTAGACATCTTGGCCATGGTTTACAGAGACTTCTATCAGATTTCATGGCGAGGGGCTCTAGATTTTAGCCACTCTTCCTTGATCATGACATGGATATTTGAGCACCTGAAGCCGTACCAGAAGCTCATTCCGCTTCCAAATAGACACTTACCGAGAGCAACGAGGTGGATGCATGTTGGTCACTGGTGGTACCCCACCTAAGTTTAGGGCTTTAAGCGTGTTTCATATGGGTGTTCTTCATTTTCCTTAAAGTCCTACGGTCTCATTTTCACTTTATGTTCTAATCTTTTGTTGACCGTTTGTTGTGGGTTCCCGGTTACTTAAGTTACAACTTAAGGCCCCTTTTAGTCGTAAGTGACCGACCCCCTTTACCTAGCGTCACCTCCTATTCCCCGTCGCATTAAAAAAAAATTAATTCTAAAGTCTTTAGGAGGTCGGGGGTGCGACATGTATGCATCGCACAGCGTTGTGCCGCCTTTACGATGACGTCACCGATCCCTTGCACGGCTGCGATAAGGCGCCACGTGTCGATTGAATGTGGCTTACAGCCATTCAATCGAGGATCCTAATTGACAAATCAGATGTTGCCAAGTGTTGAAATGAAGAGAGATCTACAGAGGAGCCTGAATCTAATGGTTGTGCAAGCGCGCGAGGGAATCTCTTAGGACAGAATATTCACTACGCGAGTGCGACAAGATGATGCGTGGCAGGCATCACGCAGGGGAATCTTGCCAGAGGGAATATTCATCACGTGGGTGCGATGGGGTGACACGTGGCAAGGGAAGAACAAATGAAGAAGGGGGCACATGGCTCGCTTCCATGGATCCAAAAGGAAAATGGCCTACTTCCTCCCGTCGAGCCCTAGAATTGCAACACGTGGCGAGGACTGATGAGCAAGGGAAAAGTCGAAGGAGCATGACCGTCAGCGTGGCGCGATTTCAGTGAAGGAGGACTTTTCAACGGATTTGACGAAGAGTTTCAAGGTATGACGGAGCCTAGCGACCGTTGATTTAGCGAAGGACATGCCTAGATCAATGGCTGAGATTAATACTGAAGCAACTGTCTGTCAACAAATTTCTCACCTCCTCCCATACTGAAGTGATTGAACCTACAACACAGCCACACACCAAAACATCAAATCCACTCATTTGATCAAGAAGAAAAGCTGCATAAATGGTGGATTTTCAGGGATTTCTGACTGCTTCAGCTGCAAAAAATTGACCCAAAGATCTGATTGTATTTTGAAAATCTGTAAGGATCTGTAATGTAATTTATGAAGTCTATCATAGGTAGATGGCCAATAGCTTGTTTGCTCCTTTTAAAAGGAATCATGGCCATTCTATCAGAGGGGGTGCGAGTTCGTCGGGACTTTTCCTTGACCTTGAATATAAGGTATTCACATCTTTGAGAGGTATTTCCTTTTACAGTGCTAGTTTTTTGTTTGGGTACAAAGTATTCTTTGGTTTGTGAATGTTGTTTTTTCAGTATGATAATGCTCTGTCCAGGTTGAATTAAATGAGAAACACTGCATGTGTGTCTTGTTCATGATTGTCTCCTCTAGCATTGTCTTTCCTCTTGTGAATAAGGGTATCAAGGGTATCTAAGTTCTCTAGTATGCATTTGTTGTACTGTATGTCTAGTTTTCTGCTTCTGCTCAAGGAGTAGATTAAATAGGCTCTAAACCAGATATAGGGAGGGGTGTCATATTAAAGGATTCATCAAGTATGATCATGATCATTACTCTTTTGTGGACATATTGCTGTAAGGCAGCAATATTTTCTTAGGTCCCCTGGATATGAATTTGGATTTGTTGGTTTTTTCCTAGACTGGATGCTTATTCCCAGATTTCCCTACAAGGTAGCCATCAATGATCAACAGGGTCTCTGGGCCAGGGGCAAATAGTATAGGAGATAGACTCTATATTTTATCTCCTCTTCTTCTTCAAGCTCTGCAAAACCTAGGGGGTATTCCCTACTCAACATCCATGAGAATATGCATACAAAGGCTGGGATGCTGACAGAAAGCAGATGAGTCCTCCTATAAGTAGACCAAAACTGTAAGATAAGAACAAAGGAGCTAGCTTTGGGCCTATTTGCAGTTGTAGACAGAGGACTAAGGATCCTAAAACTAATTCTATTATCCTAATGGTTGTTTTAGTGTTTGATTTTGATTTTATATTCGGATGCAAAGCTGGACATGGTATATAACACTAACACAAAGCAAGATTGGTGCCTATCCAGGGCCTGGAGTTAGTAGACATACACCTGTGAATGATCAGCATGAACAACTAAAACTAGATTTCAGGGGGATACATGTGATATCTGCCTTACAGATATCTCCCAATACAGAGTGTTAAGCTATCTATACTTATGGCATCCCTATTGCAGTATACCCTTCCCAATATTCAATCTAAGAACAATTTAATCTACCCCTTGAGGAGAAGTTAAAAGATCAAACATTCAACACAGGAATTCTATGTTCTAGAGTCTCAGACATTCCTTAAATACCTAGACTCAAAAGAAAGATACATGCAACACTGGAGACAGAATTAGCACAACACATGCAAACATAGCATTACTCATGTAAGATTAACCATGAAATCAGTGGATTCATGCAAGAAACATACTACAGGAGATACATAAACTCACAAGTTTTGCTGCACAGAGCAACCAAATCAGCTGTATTACATTACAGAGCCCTAGTGTTCAACTTTCAACAACAACAAAAATTGGTAACACAGTCTGCCTATATCGGCCAGAAAGTGTACCCACGGAAATTAATTACATGATGGACATCAAAATTTGCCAAATACAGATCCCTCAAAGGAATGGTACTCAGAAGTTATTGCTGCAACAGACAGGAGAGTAGACAAGGGCGGCCTCGAGCCCTGCGCTGCCATCCGGGAGTCTTCATCCACAATGGGGCAACTTGATCGCTTGTCACGTCGCCCATATCCCTACACTGTCACCATTGATGGCTCAACCACCCACAACCACCAAGAAAACTGTCGCAACTTTCAAATGGAAGTTTCACGCCAAAATGCATTACGCTCACAGTTCAAATTATGTAGGAAAATAATCCCACATGCACGCCACAGGGACCACTTTAGCATTTTAAAAATATGGCCATACACATACTAAGCATCGAGATCTTTTACCACGCTCGACTCACGACCTCTCAATCCAATGCCCATCGCCAAGACCTAAGCCATCGGCCTACCCCACGAAACTCACCCCGACATCAAAAGTCTCGCCGATGGTCAAACAAAACACACTCTCTTCGGCAAGACTACTACCATCGGCCCAGCCGAAAATCCTCCTACCAACACACATTGTCATACCGATAACACATTGGCTTCCCACCTCCGTCGGTGTGACTTACACCGTCGGAGCAACATCTCAAACCTATGCCGATACCTGTCACCATGCCGATGCTTACCTCCGCATTCCTCTATCGGTGAGACCAACACTATCGGCCAAACCAAAAGCTCCCCAGCCGATAGACCAAACTCTCACCGATACATCAACAAGCTAGACTTTGCCCCTTCGTTGGCCAGACACATGCCAATGACCGCACACACCTTCCAAGCTCCCGTTGGCCAGACCATCCATATCGGCCAAACAGAAATGAAGCCTGCCGATAATGAATGTTACGTCGATGCTCGTTCCAAATCCCTTGTCGGTATGACTAACCCCGTTGGGCTAGCCAAAAACTCATCCACCGATGCAGAAGGTCACTCCGATGGCAACAAACAAGACACATCCTCTGTCAGCAAGATGTAAGACATCGGAGAAACAAAAAGAACCCTCGTCGATAGACCAACTCTCACCGATGACACCATCGGCAAGAACAATCCCGTCGGGGGACCAGAAAAAACACATGCCGATGACACAAGTCATCCCGATGGCATATCACTACCACCCACTTGATCACCAAAACATATGTGAGGTCATGCCGATGGGCAAGAAGATATGGGGTTTAAATGAAGAAACCCTCCAAACATGCAAAATCAACCTCCAGGTCAAAGTGGGTACCAACAGGATTATCATAGGAGAACATTCACATTTCTAGGTCGACTCTATTGCTCAGGTAAGACACTGGTCTGGGACTTTGTCTGTTCAAAGGGTCTAGGGAAGTCCCACGGCTCTGCCCATCCACCATTTCATTCACCTCCACCCATTAATTTGTAGGAGTAGAATTAGGGCCTTGCATGCTCCTTGTTTTAACTAGCATGGATAATCCAAGAACGTTGCCAGCTTAGGATTCATCTCACAAATCTTGGTGCATAAATGGGAGCATTTTGCATGTGATGAAAAGCTAAATCTTTTGCACTGAGCTAGCCAAAGTTGAATCTTTTATCATAGGGATACCCCCTAGGTGCAGTAGAAGCTGAAGTGAAGGAGAGGTAGTTCACACAACCTCCAGTCTCTATTGGCCGAATCATGTAGTGGACCTGTTGATGAGAAGTGGCAAACCTTTAGGGTTTACTGCCGCTAGTCCAGAACCTAACTTAACTAGTGACTCTATTGGGGATTTGAAGTAAAAAGTGTTATCTTGGAATCTCTGGTGAAATCTTACCCATCCGAGTCACAACAGAACTGGTGACTCTGCTGGGGATCATTGTAAAATTTTTCTGTGGAGTCTCTGAAGTACCAGTGCTAGCCCATGTGGAGTTTGCATAAGAACAATGGTTTATTATTCCCTTTGGAAGGTGGCGACTCTGCATACTGTTGTAAGATGAAGAAATGTGTGGTGCTCTGCTGGTGGTGAATCTAGAACGTAAAGGTGCCTTCTTGATGATTTGTTGACTCTGTTGATTGAACCTATTTAAAGCAGCAACATTTCCAGGTATTTCATTCTTGCACTCAAAATGGTTCAAATAAAGCAACAATCTTGGTTGTGCTCTCAGAAAAGGCCATTTTTTAAAAGGTATAAAGCCCTAAATCTCGAGAAAATTAGAGGTTACCATAATGCTATTTCTAATAGTCTTAGAAAGTGTTTGCCAAAATGTAATGGAATAAATTTTGAGTCGACAAACAAACATCTGTAAAATAGAGGCTAGAGATGTTTTAATGAATAGACCAGTTGCAAATGTCATACACATGGGATAGTATTGGGTAACCATGGAGCTTCAAATGACAGGCTACATTCTATGTCTTTTCTCGGGACATTCTAGGAGAAACTCAATGGTGAAATTGTTGAGCTCAATAAAGATGGATACCTTGGAGTTTTTAAAAGTTTATATAATCATGAAATGTTGCTTGTGCCTGAATATTGTTTGTTCAACATGGAGGAGCTGTCATCGGAGAGGTGATTTTTAGATAAAGATTCAACTAGCCTGCTTATAGCAATAGATAGCAAGGGCAGATCAATTCTGTTGTAGGAGTAGAGACAAGGTAAAGTGCTGCAGACAACTCAAAGTTTCAGGCTTCGCTTGAAGAAATCAGAAGAAAATAAGGGAGTACTGGTTCTTCCTTTTAGTGGCCCTAGGCTGCCAAAATAAATTTGAAGATGTGATTTGTGATGCAGGTTGGTGTAGCTGTGACTCTATACCCCAATGGATATGGCACCTGGTTTGCATCCCAGAGATCTGAAGTCCTTGCCATGCCTGCATGAGGCATGCGTCCCCAACTAGAGCCACTGGCGGTACCCCACCTAAGTTTAGGGCTTTAATCGTGTTTCATATGGGTGTTCTTCATTTTCCTTAAAGTCCTATGGTCTCATTTTCACTTTATGTTCTAATCTTTTGTTGACCATTTGCTGTGGGCTCCCGGTTACTTAAGTTACAACTTAAGGACCCTTTTAGTCGTAAGTGACCGGCCCCCTTTACCTAGTGTCACCTCCTATTCCCCTTCGCATTAAAAAATGTTAAGTCTAAAGTCTTTAGGAGGTCAAGGGGTGCCACATGTATGCATCGCACAGCGTTGCGCCGCCTTTACGATGACGTCATTGATCCCTTGCACACCTGTAATAAGGTGCCACGTGTTGATTGAATGTGGCTTACAGCGATTCAATCGAGGATCCTAATCGACAAATCAGATGCTACCAAGTGTCAAAATGAAGAGAGATATGCAGAGGAGCCTAAATCTAACAGTTGTGCAAGCACACGAGGGCATCTCTTAGGACAAAATATTCACCGCGCGAGCGCGACAAGGTGACTCGTGGCAGGCATCGCGCAAGTGCACAGGGGGAATCTTGCTAGAGGGAATATTCTCCACGTGGGTGCAACGGGGTGACGTGGCAAGGGAAGAACAAGTGAAGAAGGGGGCACGTGGCTCACTTCCAGGGATCCAAAAGGAAAATGGCCTACTTCCTCCTGCTGACCCTAGAATTGCGACACGTGGCAAGGACTGATGAGCAAGGGAAAAGTCGAAGGAGCACGACCGTCGGCGTGGTGCGATTTTAGCGAAGGAGAACTTTTCAACGGAGCTGATGAAGAGTTTCAAGGTATGACGGAGCCTAGCGACCGTCGATTTAGCGAAGGACATGCCCGGATCAATGGCTGAGATTAAATACTAAAGCGACTGTCTGTCAGCAAATTTCCCGCCTCCTCCCATATTGAAGTGATTGAACCTACAGCACGACCGCAGACCAAAACATCAAATCTGCTCATCTAATCAAGGAGAAAAGTTGCATAAATGACAGATTTTCAGGGATTTGTGACTGCTTCAGCTACAAAAAAATTGACCCAAAGATCTGATTGTATTTTGCAAATTTGTAAGGATCTGTAATGTAATTTATGAAGTTTGTCAGAGGTAGATGGTCGGTAGCTTGTTTGCTCCTTTTAAAAGGAATCATGGCCATGTTAGAAATGAAAGCAACACTACTTTAATGGAAATCTGATTTGAATAAATTTCAGCAATCTTTCAAGTGTGCATTAACAATGGAGATTGTAACAAAACATAAACCCACAATACAAAAATATACCAGAAACAGAATGAAGCACATAACACAAGTGTTTAACGTGGAGAAAACCCTTTCGGGTAAAAAACTCCACCAAGAAAAGAGGCCAAGTTGTATTATCTTCACAAAAGGAGATTACAAATACATTCACTTCCTTTGTCCTTCAACCTTCACTCCGGCAGAACCTGGGTACCTGTTAACTGTTATATGCACCTCATCTACTATGCTATGGTTTATATAAAATTTACACAACCTCAAGACATTAAATGACTTCTTACAAGCCCACTTGTCAAGAGTCAACAATACAACCTTGGGCGTCCATAGACAAGAATAGGCTCTTACGGGGTCATAAATGCTATCATACATGCATCCTACACTTAGAAAAATGTTCCCATGCAAGCTTGAATGACTTGGGGCCAAAAATAGCCACTTACAACATCTTATGATGCGTCATATGCTATTATTAGTGTCATAGAATCTCTTACACCTTCTTACAACATCTATGACGTGCGTCATAACACTAAAAATAGATTATTCCTCCACATGTGCACCCCACTTTGACCAATTACCATTTACCATAGTAAATGACATCCCGTAACTACCACCGATAACTTCGAGACTTACCGTGCAGTAACTCCGTAATTACCGTGGACAGTAAATAATTTTTACCACTGCCGGTGAAACTTGTACATCCGTTATGGGTAATTATAAATAATAAATGGAATAATACAATAATGGGATTTACAAGGTTAATGGCACCTTATCCCAATAGGCCATTCTATTAGAGGGGGTTGCAAGTTCGTCGGGACTTTTCCTTGACCTTGAATATAAGGTATTCACATCTTTGAGAGGCATTTCCTTTTACAGTGCTAGTTTTTTGTCTGGGTATAGAGTATTCTCTAGTTTGTAAATGTTGTTTTTTCTTTATGATAATGCTCTGTCTAGGTTGAATTAAATGAAAAACACTGCATGTGTGTCTTGTTCATGATTGTCTCCTCTGGGTATTTAAGTTCTCTAGTATGCGTTTATTGTATTGTATGTCTGGTTTTCTGCTTCTACTTAAGGAGTAGATTAAATAGGCTCTAAACCAGATATAGCGAGGGGTGTCATATTAAAGGATTCATCAAGTATGATCGTGAGCATTAGTCTTTTGTGGACATATTGTTGTAAGGCAACAATATTTTCTTAGGTCCCCTAGATATGGATTTGGATTATCATAGAAGAATATTCACATTTCTAGGCTTGGCTATGTTGCCCAGGTAAGACACTGGCCTGGGGATTTGTCTGTTCAAAGGGTCTAGGAAAGTTCCACGGCTCCGCCCATCCACCATTTCATTCACCTCCACCCATTAGTAGGAGTAGAATTAGGACCCTGTGTGCTCCTTGTTTTAACCAGCATGGATAATCCAAGAATGTTGCCAGCTTAGGATTCATCTCACAAATCTTGGTGCATAAATGGGAGCATTCTGCTTGTGTTGAAAAGCTAAATCTTTTGCTCTGAGCTAGCCAAAGTTGAATCTTTTGTCATAGGGATACCCCCTAGGTGCGACAGAACCTAAAGTGAAGGGGAGGCAGTTGACACAACCTCCCGTCTCTGTTGGCCAAATCATGCAGTGGACCTATTGATGAAAAGTGGCAAACCTTTAGGGTTTATTACCGTTGGTCTGGAACCCAACAGTCACTTTGATACTTCTTTACCCACTATTGCTACTCTTATTGATGAGGACATGATCTTTGATCCTTATCGTGACGTGGAGGGGTACTAGGCCCGAGATGGTGAGATCAGAGAGTATTATTGCGGGGTATCTAAGATTACAGACCGTAATGGTCTAGTTAAGGCCCATCGGGTTGATCGTGTCTTATAGCAGTTTGGTGAGGATATCACTGAGGACTTACCCCCATTGTCTACTTACTATTGGACTGTCCAGGAGATGGGTGAGATTGGGTAGAGGATAGTCATTTGGACTCCTTTGACTCCAAGAGTCTTCATTACTAGAGTTTTGAGATGAGGATAGAGGGGAGGGAAAGGGGTTCCTTCCTGATATCTGATTGTGACTGTGGACTCAGAGTCCACTAACGAGGACTACATTCCAGATGATGATGATTCGTCAGACGAGGTCCTTCTTGAGGATGAGGATTTTGATGATATCAATGGTTCAGATGATGTTCCTGATATCCCCGAGGGTCCTCCTATTGTTCCTCGACCTCCTCATTCAAATGAGGTGATGCGATAGTTTGACCCTGACTAGTAACCTAGTGATCCACGTAAGTTTAGTCTATTTGTTTTGTACCCTTTGTCCTTTCTCTTTTCACTGACTTGGTCTTCTTTTGATTCACTATTTCAGGTAATGTCAGAGAGTGGAGGGACTTTGTTTACGAGATTAATGTTGGATTAGCTTCTCCCTTCACTAGGATGACTTGTGATCATCTTTTAGATGATCCTGGTGTGCCCCCTGCTGCGGGGTGACACATTGACATTTTTGCTCCTGTCTATCATAGATGCCAGATAAATATAGAGTTGAAGACCCAGGTTAACACCTTTAAGGGTGAGAATCAGGTACTATGAGAGATGGCTCGCCTTAATTTTGGACAACGTGATGCTAGTATGACAGGGCCTTCACAATTACATGCTCACAGTAGAGCACCTCACTCTCATAGATCTCATGGAGCGATGAGTGGTATTCGTAGACGTAGGAGCCAAAGTCCTGAGGGTTCCGTTAGAGGGCACCACCCTTGACTTCCTTTCTTGAAATCGTGTCCCCTTACATGGGGAGCCTTTACTTCCTTTGAGAGCATTTTGTCCTAGCTCTTTGATACCTTTGTATATGCAAACTTTAGATGTATCTATGAAAGTTTATCCTTTTATGGTTTTCTCCTATAGAATTTGTACTCATCTTTTGTGCATGTTTGGAGGTTTTGGGAACTTTTTTATTATGTTTGACCTTTTCAACTCTTTTAACAATGCAAGTATGACAATAATGACATATTTTTTGTAGTTTTTTGTGACATATATATGAGATGCAGTTCACGATATGATAATGCAAGAACACAAGAAATGCTGAAAATGAAACTTTTACTCTTACTGAATGTCATTAGATATGACATTTGACTTTATTTCTTTGAGACTCTTTTTTCTGATTTTTGGCATGAATGCAATGTGGAACAAACAATGTGACTGCTCTTAGATACGATTTTTAATTCAGGGGATTGCGAGTTGTCCTGATATAAGAGATCTATTCAAGGATATGAGATAGGATTTAGGAAAACTCAAGTGGGGAGTGGGAATGAAAAATGGAGTGTTTCTGATTTCTAGACTTTCCTAAAGGCTAAACACTGATCCTTATCTAGATAAGACAAATTGATAAGCTTTCAACTCTAGTCAAATAGCAATTTTTATAGGTGTTCGCTAGACTTAGATCATAGATGGCAAGCAAAGTAGACCTGGGGTAAAGGATAAATAGGAAAGAACAAGGGTCCCTAGATAGAAGATGATCCTAGAGACTACTAAACCCTTTGGTTTTGCTAAGCTAGTGTGTGTGTGTGCTTTGTACCTCCCTTTCTCTGTTAGAATGTCACCCTTAAGACTTTGATCTGAGACTGATCTCCACCCAAGAGTACAAACATTCAACAATCTTCTCTCTTTCACTCTCTTTTTTTTGTATCTCTCTTTTTTACTTTTTTCTCTTTTTTTTTGTATTTTCCTCACTTGATTTTCTCATTTTTTTTTTAGATTTTGACTTTTTAAGAAATGAATGCTTTCTGAACTTTTGCTATGCAATGCTTTGATCTCTCAATTCTCACTTTTCAATACTCTTATTTTGATCACTCATTTTTTTATTCACTCAAATCTTAGATTGCTTCCTTCAGAGTTTTGATCTTCCTAACGTTTTTGGCCAAGAAAGATAAGGGGCTGAGCGCCACCTAAAGTTTTTGTGGTTTGGTTGGACTTCTCTACTACAAGGGAAGAATTTGGGAAGGTCTACTTGCAAGCTTCCTTTGAACACTGTAGGTTTGAATACTGACTTTGTTTAGACCTAATATCTTGACTCATTAAGACTAGGATCAGTGTAAAGCTAAGAGCTAGATTTTGATTAGAATCCCTAGGAATGAAAAGGGGATAATGGTGATTGTGAAAAATGGGGAATCTCTAGGTCCTGAAAGGATGACGTATATCTAGATAACATTAGAATCCTTACTAAAAAGAAAATAGTACAAGAGCAAGTCACTGACTGCAATGCAAGATGAACAGAATGATACTGAAATGTAAGAAACAAAATATTTTTTGACATTTTTTATTTTTTAATAATTTTTTTTGTATTTTTATGTTTTATGATTTTTTTGTCTTTTTAGACAGTATTTCTTGAGGTGAAAGGCATTGATTGTTTCGTCAAATTCCTCTCCCTCCATTGTGCACAAGAGATAGGCACCATTTCTAACGTCTTCTTTAACCATGTAAGGTCCTTTCTAGTCTTCTGAAAAAGCTCTTTTTCATCTTCTTTTCTTATTTTTCCTGCCACCTCTTCTTAAGACAAGTTCTCCTATTCTATAGGGTTTGTCATTTGAATCTATTGCTACAACCTCAGTAGCTTCTCTTGGCATTGTGAGACGAAGTAAGTCTCAAAAGGCATGTTGATGAGAGGGAGTCCAATACAGGACTTTATCACAATTCAATAGTTCTGCTAATAGGTCAAATTGTTCTTGCATGTAGATCTTCACCTCTAGTCTCTCTTGGATTCTTTGCAAGAATTGGAATAATTCAAGAGGAGTTTGTCGCTCCCTTTGCTCATCAGGAGGGACAAATCTTATACTTGTCCTCCCATTTGGTTCTGGTCTCAAGTCCAAGGCATATTCGATATAACTTTTTGGGAGTTTGAAAATGACAGGGTCATCAACACCGACTGTCACTCTCATCTTCCACTCTCTGTGAAAGATACCTTCGCTTTCTTCATCTTCGTTGGTAAGTCTCTCAACCATTTCTATTTGTACCCGAGGTGCTTCCCATTCACCGAGTTCATTTGATTGAACCGAGGCAGAGGTGGTTGGTTTTTCTTGTGGTTTGGATAGCATAAACATCCTAGGTAACATCCCTATAGTATTGGTTGATTCATTATCAATGGAATGCGCCTCTTCCATGGGTATCACTGGTTGATGTGAATCCTCTATTGGTGTGAGAGGCTCATACGATCATGTTTCTTCTGGTGTCTCAAGGACACGTGATTCACTTAGCGGTAACAATGGTGTGTAACCTTCCGTCATGTCTTCCTCTGCATCTGAGAAAGCATGTGGGTCCGCATTTCTTAGATCTAATGTAGTGGTTTGAAACACTGGTCCTTCAGTTCTATGAGGCTTGTCCCTTATGCAAGGGAAGAGTTTGTAGGCCTCTTAGATGTCGATCATGAGTATCACTAGGGGAAATTGGAGTGGTCCATCTTGCTCGATCAACTCCATGATCTCAAAAGTCTTATCTTTGGGAACCATTTCCTTTTGTTTTGGAAATGGATCGTTCTCTAAAGTTTTGATCTTTGCAGCATTTATGGTCTTTTCTAGGATTTCCATTCGTTTGATGCATATCGACTGAGGTGTAGGATTCGAGACAGTTAACTTGTTGGTAGGGAGTTTGTAGTCTATGGGGACACCTATGCATTTGTTTGGCATGTTTGATTTTAACATACTAAAAGGTTTTGGATCTCCCTTTGTGACATATACTTTCCCTAAGTGTAAGAGTCGAGCTTCTTGAAACAATGTGGATGGCACAGCCTTCATTTTGTGTATCCATGGCCTTTCAAGAGTCAAGTTATATCCCGTGTCCTTATCTATGACATAGAAAGTGGTTGGAATGGTTTTGGGTCCCAAAGTTACTAGAAGGGTAATTTTACCTATGTTGGTAGCTTTTAGATTATCATATCCGCTTAGAGTATCTCATGAGGCGGTGATATTGGTGTGTCCATAGCCCATCCTCTCTAGAAGGGAGAAAGGAACTATATTCACTGCGGCCTCATCATTAATTAATGTTCGTTTGATGCACGTATCATAGATCCACACTTGAAGATATAGTGCAAGGTCCCCTTTTTTGTTAACTCTGCCTCAAAAGGCATCTGTTGTAAGTTGAAGAAAAACCTTGGATCTTTGAGTTTTGAGTTTGGTGGGTTGAGATCGTAGTCCACGTGGTTGATTTTCTCACTAGGTGGTGGTGTAGTTTGGTCGAGGTATTTTAGACCTATTGCTTCTAGTCACGCGGAGCGATGTGAAGGGGAGTTCCTGGGTAAATCAATGAACGAAATGTGTGCATATGTTTTCTTTAAGTCTTCTATGAGCTTATAAGGTCCGATTGGAGCTAGTATTGGTTCCACTACCAAAATGATGCTTTTGTATGCTTTTATCTACTCATTTTCATCCTCACAGTCTTCCTCTTCTTCTTCATTTTGCATGATCTCGACTAATCCCATCATCCTAGCTTCTCATTTTTGTCCCAATTGTGGTGGGATTTTGGGGTTACTACTCTGTGCTATCTTGTTTTGGTTTGTCATTTCTGATCTTTATGCACAGGGAACGGGTCCTGATAAATTCTCACGTTTGCATTTTGCGGTGCTATTGGAGCTTGATTTTGTCTTGTATCTTTGTTATCCAGTGTGACCTCCTGTAGGTTTAAGAACATTTCTATGAATAAACATTGTTGGTCTTCTGGTAGTCTTGCTATGAATCTATTATATTCCCTACAAGATTATGTGTTGTGCCCCCTTGTTCTATGAAAAGAACAAAATTGGTTGAACTCATATGGGGGTCTCTCATATCTTCCATCATTTCCGTTCTCGTTTCCGCTGCGGTTCCAACTTTGGTAATTGTCTCGAGGGTAGTACCCATTGTTTCTATGTCAATCTATGGCATTTATGTTGGGAGGATAGTAATCTCTCCCATTGTAATCATGTCTTTTATCTTCTTGATTGGGGGTTGATCTGTCACCCCATATGTGGTTATACTCCTATTATTTTTAAGGATTTTAATGACATAGGTATTGTTTCCCATGTCTTCCTTTATCAACTTTTTATTTGAACTATAGACTTTTCTACCACTGTCGATGGCGGCTTGGTCAATTCTCAAAGCACTTTCTAATGCCTCTTCGTAGGATTTGTATGGTAATTTTTGAACATCTTATCTCATGTCTTTGTTAAGGGCATGCAAAAAGAGGTCGCAAAGTCCTCGATGATCCATGTTCGAAGCACTAGTTGAATAATAGAGGACTTGCCTCCATCGGGTGACAAAGTGTGCTACGGATTCGTTTGGCTCTTGTTTCATTGTGAGGAATTCTCTGATCCCTGTTTTAATGAGTTTATTCATGTCGAATGCCATGACAAACTCTTTGATTAATTATCTGAAATAATGGATTGAAGCTTGTGGAAGATGATAATACCAATCCAAAGCGATGCCTTCAAGAGTCTTTAGAAAGATTTTTGCAACAACCCCATCCTAAGGGAGGAGTTCTCTTATGGCCGTGGTGTAGGCTTTAATGTGTGAATTCGGATCTCCTTCTCCTTTGAACTTTGGGAGATCTGGTAATGGCTGAGGTAGTTGCACACTTCTTATGTTTTGGTCCAAAGTTTCTTTTAAATATTTGAGATACATTCCTAAAAAGGCACTTTGAGATTGTGGGGTTGATAGTAATAACCCTATAGGTGGGTTTTGATAACCCATTGTCGGATTTGTTGGATTGTTCTGATTAGGAGGATTTCCATTCAGACATGTGTTGTTACTAGTGTTTCATGAATAATAATTAAGGTAGGGGGGATTTTGAGATGCCCCCTGGTCCTGTTCATGAGATTTAGGCCTTCTTTTTGGAGCAACTTGCTTTGCTTCCAAGATTCTAATTCTTTGCACTAGAGTTGTGATTAAATCTACAGGAGTGGCAGCTCTAGGTGTTTCTTCATTTCTAGGATGTTCTCTTCAAATATTTTCATGGTGATGTGCTTCCTTGCATGTAGCATTTTCTTTTTGTTCTTCTTGCAAGGCAATCCTTAATGCATCTTGAGTGTCTTTGGCTTCTTGTAGATGTTTTTCTAACTGTTTGACTTCCTAATCAAGATGAGTACTTGATGTGCTTATGGAAGGTTGTTCGGGTCAATGTATCTCCAACCTTATCCTTCTAGTTTTATGTGGCGCATTTGGTATGGCCGGGTTGTTCTCCGAAGCTGGGTTGTTGAAAGATAGAGAATGCCTGGATTCTCTTTGATCTTGTTCATAATCAGAATCTTTGTAGTCGTAACAATTGGTGATTGGCGCATCAGGATGCGGTGACACATACCTATCGAAGGAAGGAGTTTTTGGTTCTCTTGAGGGAATGTTCCCTTGGTTCAGACCAGGTTCCGTCATATTCAAGGGCGACAGAGACACCACATAATAAATGGAATGGATGACAGTGTAAGTGATAAAAGCCAAAGTGGCTATGAAGAAAGGTGTGAAAATGTTTTGAAGTTTTTGCTAAGTCTTTGAAGCGTTTGAAAATGGGAACGCAAAATTACTCATCTGGAAGGATTTGCAACTTCATGTCAGGTTCACCAAAATATGTACGCTCAAAATCGTGACTCCAGTTGCCTGGGGCTATTGGGTCAGATTTTGACACGCACACGGACCCTTCCCTCCTTGCCACAGGGCGATCTACCATGCCACTCTCGCTCACTTGGAAGTAGCCAGTTGAGAGGAGGCGAGACACGACGGGGGTCTGGCCCGTTGGAGAGATGGACTTCATGGAGAGGGATCAACAAGTACTGTGGCCTTCATGCTGTGTGCTTAGTTATATGTTTTGTTCTATTGAAGTTGTAGTTGAGATAACCCTATGACCCAAAGGGTCACTGGTTTCTCTTCTCTTGTTAGGGTTTCTTAGATTCCACCTCTATGTGGGTAGGTGACTCTGTTCATTTATGTCCTCTTGTCTTTCTATGCATTGAATGAGTTCTTGTTGTATTTGGAGTTGCCTAGTTTCTTCTAACAATGACAAGACAAATGGGTCTCCTTGTGGTAGGAAAAATGTTTCTTGTTGTGGTCTTGGATGGATCTCTTCAATCTCATCACAGATAACCCTCACCCACTCTCCTCTCACTCATAGGCACATTCAAGAGCCAAGATAGAGGTAGTCGTGTGATTGCTAACTTAACTAGATTTAGGGTTTTGACCTAGGGTTTGACTTTGTTTTGACTTGTTCTTACCTCGTGATGGTATCGAGGGTTTGTTTGGATCATTTAACCGTGGTTACCTCATGATGGTATCGAGGGTTTGCAATTTTGTCTATTCTAGGATTTCTATATGCATGCAAAGCTAAATGATATGCAAAACATTTTTTTGTGCTTTTTTAGTATTTTGGAAATAAAAAGTTCTTTTAATCTATGAAAGGGAAATATGTATGCAATCTAATATGATTTTCCTGATGCAAGGTTAACCTTTGTTTTTTTGGGTTTTCGATGATTTAGAAGTTGTTGGCAAGAGACACTATGTGGTTTCATGATTGTTGTCATTGATGGCAACAAAGTCTATCCCACACATCCGCAACACATAGTATGCCCATACCAGAAGTCAGATTGAAGATTGTTTTGGTCCGGTGAACAAGAATAGAGCATGCAGCAAGGTCCGACAATCAGGTCCGGATCTCTCAGATGGTGTAACTCAGCAAGTTGCGGACTTGGACAAATCAAAAGGAGTACCATGACTACTATATTCCAGAGATTCAGCCTCCGGTGATAAAACATGGAAAATATATGAGCATCTGAGTGTTGGGTTCTTGAGAGGTAGAGTAGATTGAGGAAGAACTGACCGACAAAGTATCAAACTTCAATCCGGATGAGTAATTGATGTTGATCAAGCTATTTGAGGGATCATACAATGTTGTCCGACATGATTGATGACTTCTATATCTATGTTTTGATACGCATCACAAATCAAGTATGGATTCGGCCGACAGATCAATATCTTGAGTATTCTGGTTGCCGACTAGAAAGTTGTTGAAATCCTTGGTGCGGATATATATATACCAGATGGATTCCAGTATAAAGGAGTGTGTGTGTATAGATGTGATGAAATAAGTTGCAAAGAAAGGCAGAGATAAGTGTGGGACCAGCAATACAAGTTCGGTATGTGATAGAGCAGCAACACTAGAGCAGAGGAAGAATGAAGTGCATTAGATCAGTATATTGAGCCTAACCGAAATTGAACTTCAACATTTGTGGATGCCTCTCATCAGTTCAAACACATGGTTACCTTCTATAATCTTTGTAGACAGTGAGTCTCTTGTAGGCAGTGTGCCTCTTGTGAGCAGTGTGCTCGGGCAGTGAGCCCTAATTGGCAAGTGTCATTTTGTACTTCTTATTCTTTTAACAGAGAATACAATCTTGGGTTAGTCACCCCGTGGTTTTTCCCTTAACAGGGTTTTCCACGTAAAAATCCTTGTGTTATGTGTGTTCATTTTATTTCTGCTCTCATGATTATGTATGCTTATATATTTTGATGCTGCACTAATTATTAAAGGTGAAAAGAAAGTTAAGATATTTGAGATAACTGATTCACCCCCCCTCTCAGTTATCTGCCTTGTTTCCAACAGAAGTAATCTAATCTAAAGAAAGGGGAAAATGCTTCTTCTAATAATCTAGATCTAGAAATATGAAAATAACTAATCTAACATGCAAGATCTAATTATTAAGGAAAAAGCAATGTTTTACTATTCCCAAGAGCAAAATTGGTTTTCTAATTACTATTAATTGAACAAAATAATGAAGGAACCTGAGAGAAATGAAGATTTGTGTGACTCCACTACCCTCAGAAATCCTTGATAATGGCAACTTCGAGTCCTTTTGTAGCAACGAGAGATCCTTCTTGACGACAAAATGACACAAAGAAGCAAAATGAAGCTTTGATGAAGCATGAATGAGCTCAATGAGAGCTTTGGTTGAGCACAATGGCATAGAATGAAGCATCATAACATTGTTTGGTTGAACAAATAAAGCAAAAGGCACCTTCGTCATGTGAGAGCATTTGAATGCCAAGTTGGAGAGCAAAAACTCACAAGAGCTGTGTGCACAATGAATTTGCCTCCCTTTGTGCTTGAGGGAGGGGGTATTTATAGGTTAGAAGAAGGGATGAGAGGTGGAATTGATTGAGAAGTTAACTCAATTGATTGAAGAGTTAACAAGGATGATTACCCAGTGAACTCAGCTAATTATGGAGTGATAAATAAATTATAGCTTATCACTGGAGAGGAAATGGAGGTGAGGGAATGCATGAGATTGATTGAAGAGTTAATTTGAGATCAAATAGAGCTAATTATGCATGTGTGGGTGTATGAAATAGTTAACTCTATATTAGGCATAAAAAATAATGCAAACTGGAAGAAAAACGGGTGCAAATAGAGCAAAAACGAGTGAGAAACTCGAGTTTTTCCATAGCTGTAAAAATGGTAGGGTCACCCCTTTTACCAGGGGCAACCCTGGGTCACCCCGGGAGATCTGGGCTGGACAGGGTCTGATGCAAAAAATTAGGTTGGGAGATACAAGAAGAGAAGAAAAGGAGGGGTTCTGCCTCCAGAAACAGTTCAGTCATATGCAAGAATCCAAATCTTCACTTGCGTTTGCAGGATCTCCCAGGGGAGATTTGGAAATAATAGGGGGAGATTTGGATTTGTTGAGCGGAACTGACAACCGAAAGTGGGAGATGGATAGGGGGACATCTAGAAGGCTTCTAGAGGTGCATAGGATGAAAAACATTGGGGAAAGGTGAAAAGTCACCTACAAGACACTCACAAGGCCTAGGAGCAAGGTCGAAAGCTCAGAAAATGCAAGTTGACAAGTGTCGTAACAAGTGTTGAAAAGCGTCGCAAACAGGGAGAGAGAGAAATTGACAAAGAGAAAACAACACAAGACAAGAAAGAGGACATGTCATCAAGAGGTTTATTGCTAAAAGAACATTATTTCACGCTTACATGTAGGTGACAAGGATTTGAATCATCACAGGTGTCCTCATGGAGGTTGTGCGTGATTTTTGTGCTTACGGGTACTACCGACAATGTAGGTTAAGCCGACCTAAAGGGGAAGATAAAATATATAGAGATGTATGTAATGTAATGTATGAAGAATTGAATATTGCAATGCAGTGTATTGCATTGTAACAAACAGATTGACCGTGGGTCGAAGGGCTATTGGTTGAAGATCATGGTGAATGTAATGTTGTTTTGATTTTATGAATCGACACCTGAAAGAGCATAGCTCTGTAACTTGTATGTAATTGTCATTTTACTGTAATACAAGTGATCTCTGCTTTGGTGTGTGGGTTTTTTTCCTAAAAGGGTTTTCCCACATAAATTTTGGTGTTCATTCTATGTTGATGTTTTATTTATTTATGTGCATCTTAAATGAACTGTAATTGCAAAGTTTTAAGAGGTTTAGTTGCTTCTCTCTCTTGAATATTGGCATTAGGAAGGCGTATTCCGCACTTTGCTTTCCTTACAAGTGTTATATGAGCCTGGCCAGTTGTGTTATCCTTGTGGGTAAGTCAGGTTTTGTGTTGATTTTGTCGAGTGGGAGTTTTGTAGAGAAATCTAGTTTGAAATTTTATTGTAGATTTAAGATGGCAAGCACATTCGAAAGAATAGGAATTGAGAACTTTGAGTTGTGGAAACTCGAGATGGAATATTTACTCATGGATCATGAGTTATGGGATGTTGTATCCTCTAACAAACCATCAGTAACCTCGCAAGATGACTGAGATGCAATGGATCAGAAGGCAAAGGGTCTGATCAGACTGTGCTTGGCTGATTTAGTTCTCCTAAATGTCCATGAAGAGAAGACTACGAAACTTCTGTGGAAGAAGCTTGGTGACATTTATCAAGGCAAATCTTTGATAAATAAGCTATTCTTGAGGAAGAAACTATACTCTTTGAAAATGGAGGAAGAAGCATATGTTACAGATCATTTGAATGCTTTTAACATGATCATTGCTCAATTGGCGTCTATGGGTGTGAAGATAAAAGACGAGGATCGTTGCATTCTTTGATTGTGTTTGTCGCCTAACACATGGGATCACCTGGTAATGGGTATTGGGAGTAGAACAACCACTTTCGAGATGGAAGATGTGGTTGCTTCGCTGCTATTAGAGGAAATGTGAAGGAAATCTTCTGAGATGGCAAAGGAGGCCCTTGCTATTCGAGGTAGACCAAAGGAGAAAGGCAAGAAGAAAGACAAGAAGTCTAGATCCAAGTCAGAGGGGAGATCAAAGTCTCTTGGTAAAAAGTCCAAGGTGAAGTGTTGGAATTGTGGGTGGATTGGACACATCCAGAAAGAATGCAAAGAAGAGAAGAAGAAGAAGAAGAACAATTCTTCTGATAATGAATCTTCTCAAAGTGATGCAGATGCCTTCATTGTAGCCTTGGCGACTTAAGCATCGAATGATGTTTGGCTAATTGACTCAGGTGCATCTTTTCACATGACATCTCACAAAGATTGGTTTTCAAAGTATGAAGAATACAAAGGTGGAAAGGTGTATCTGGGTGATGATTCATACCTGGAAATTGTTGGTCATGGAAGAGTCAGAACTCAGTTTCCTTATGGAAGAATAAAAGGAATCAATGATGTAATGCATATACCAGATCTGGTTCAAAATTTGCTTTGTGTAAGTAAGCTTAATGATGTTGGTGTACAAGTCTCTTTCTCGAATGGTATTTGTAGAATGACTAGAGGCTCTATAGTGTTGGCTAAGGGTGCATGAATTGGCACTCTGTACAAGTTGGACGCACATGTAGTTCAATGTAACAATGCTTCTGTAAAGTCGAATAAATTTATTTTTGAAGAGAAGGAAAACATTATTCTTGTGGGTGCTAACTCCTTGGAGGTGAAACTCCCAGTAGAGAAAACAATGTTGTGGCATCATAAACTCAGCCACATTGGTGAAAAAGGCCTAAAATCCTTGAAAAATAAAAACCTAGTTGAAGGGCTTGATAATTGTAATCTTGAGTTTGATTTTTGCGAACATTGCATATATGGAAAGCAACACTGTGTTTTATTTTATCCTAGTCCTCATAAATCTTCTAGAATTTTGGATTATGTTCACTTTGATGTATTTGGTCCAGTTAATGTTCCTTCATTATCGAAGTCTAAATATTTTGTCTCTTTCAAAGATGATTATTTGAGAAGGACATTTGTTTATTTTCTCAGAAGTAAAACTGAAGTTTTCAGTCAATTTAAGGAATTTAAAATCTTGGTTGAAAATCAGACTGGTAGAAAAATTAAGTGTTCGAGGACGGATAATGGTGATGAGTTTTGTTTAGCAGACTTCGATAAGTTTTGCAAGGATCATGGAATTAAAAGGCATAAAACTACTCCTTACACTCCACAGCAAAATGGAGTTGCAAAAAGGATGAATAGAACGCTGGTAGAAAGAGCGAGAAGTATGCTAAGTAGTGCTGGTCTAGAGCAGAAGTTTTGGGCTGAGGTTGTGGTTACAACATGTTACTTAATTAATCGATCTCCCACTTCGATGCCTGTGGATAAGACACCGATGGAAGCATGGTTTGGTAAGAAGTCCTTTTTGAGACATGTTAGAGTCTTTAGTTGTGAGGCATATGCATATGTGCTTAGTGAAAAAAGATCTAAATTGGAAAACAAGGCTATAAAATGTATCTTCATCAGTTATGGAATTGGTGTGAAAGGGTACAAACTTTGGAACCCAGTTATAGATAAGGTGCTGTATAGCAGAAGTGTGATCTTTCGTGAGATGAAACCTTCTACAGTTGATCTGCAGCCAAAGGTGAAAGAAGAAGAAAAGGAGGTAGTTGAAATTCCTCTTACTCCAGATAAGGATGAACTATGCACTCCTAGTGGACCTGTTAGTGAGGAGATCTCCAATAGCTCTAAAGATTATGAACAGGATGAAGAACCTCAGCCTCAGCTAGTGAGGAGGTCTACGCATCAGAAGCAGTAACCTGAAAGGTTTGGATATTCTATGTTAGATTGTTAACAGTGATGAGCCTAGAACTGTTAGAGAGGCTATGGGTATGTTTGATTCAGATTCCTGGTTGGAAGCCATGAATGAGGAAATGGTGTCATTAAAAAGAATGAAACATAGGATCTGGTACCTTTGCCTAAAGGTCGAAAGCATGTTGGCTGTAAATGGGTGTTTAAAAAAAAGATAGGTATTGATGGTAGTGTTGAGAAGCATAAAGCAAGGTTGGTCGCGAAAGGATATTCCCAGGTAGAGGGGATTGATTATGGAGAAATATTTTCTCCTATAGCTAAGCTGACATCTATCAGATTTCTAAATTCACTTGCAGTAGCGTATGACTTAGAAATTGAGCAGATGGATGTGAAGACAACATTTCTTAAGGTACCAAAAGTTTGATACTTATGTGTTGTCTTTGGGATTTGTGAGATCAAAATTTGATCATTGTGTTTACTATAAAATTGAAAATGGTCAACTTATTATTGCTCTGTATGTGGATGATATGTTATTCATTGGGAATAGTAAGAGTATGATTTCTGAGTTAAAATCTTAATTGTTAGCACAATTTGAAATGAAAGATTTAGGTGCAGCAAGGTATATTTTGGGGATGGAAATCAGAAGGGATAGGGCAAATAGAAAACTTTGGCTCAGCCGGAGTAGGTATATTAATACTATCCTTAAGAGATTTAATATGACAAATTGTAAGCAGTTAGTTGTTCCAGTGTTGTAGGGAATGAAACTTTCTGTTGAAGATTGTCCAAAATCTCCTATTGAGATGGAGGACATGACCAGGGTGCCTTATGCAAGTGTAGTTGGCAGTTTAATGTACGCAATGGTCTATACCAGACTAGACATTTTCCAAGCAGTGGGAGTACTTAGTCGGTTTATGGCTAATCCAGGACGTATTGGGATGCTGTGAAAAGGGTCTTCAGATATATGAAGGGTACCTCAATGTATGCCTTGTGTTATCATGGTCACACTACCGGATCTCAAAATTCAATAAGCATTCATGGATATGTGGATTCTGATTGGGCAGGGGACATTGACAGTAGAAGATCCAACAGTGGATATGTATTCACATTGTTTGGTGGTGCAGTTAGTTGGATGAGCAAGCCGCAGGTTGTATTCACTTTATTTACTACTGAGGCAGAGTAGATGGCAGCAACTCATGCCTACAAGGAAGCCATTTGGCTTAGACAGCTATGTTCTAATATTGGTTTTGATGTAGGGCAGATTACTATCTACTGTGACAGTCAGAGTGCTATTTGTTTGGCAAAAAATCCAACAACCATTTTGTTCATGATATGGTGGAGGATGGAAAGGTTAATCTAGAAAAAGTGGATGCTCTGGAGAATGTTTCTGATGCATTGATGAAGCCTGTGAGCACAGACAAGTTTAGGTGGTGTGTCAATTTAATGGGCCTTGGGGCCTATGATATTCAGTAACTTGAAGTTTTGAAAGGAGCTAGTAAGTTCTTCGTTGAGTGGGAGCATGTTGGAAAATGTGACTCAAATTTACTGGCTTGATCTTCTCCCTACAAGTTATGTTTAACTCCATCGGCCTGACAATTTCTTTTCGGCAGGACGCAATACACAGTCCCATCAATAGACTGAAAGCTTATCGACGGGAGGTGGTTGTATTGCTGGGACAGTATCCCAAGTCTCTCAAATGCTACGATGGTCTATCAGACTAGTTTCGGTGTAACCTGTTGACTTCGGCAAGACTTGAAATGAAGTCTCCTCGATAAGTCGATGGCATTGGTCAATGCAGTCATGGTGACTTTGATGGGACTTGTTCTTGTCAATGGGAGGTGATATATAGTCCCCCTGATATGGCGATATCATAACCCCATGGTGACTTCGATATGGCCTAGCCATTTAGGTGGGAGGTGATTTGATGTCCCCCACATATGGTGAAACGTTTGATTCCGCCAGCCCATAGGCTCCATGGTGGGGCCCAATCAATGTCTTGCAGGAGTGCGGTATCGACTGAGAGTTGAAGACTGAATGACTTGGTGACTAATGTGTATGTCGAAGGGACACATGGAGTTCAGTGGGATAGGTTTAAGTGTCTCCCCAACACCTTGACATGTCTTTAGCGGTTAAGCCTAGGAGCGGTGGACAAGTTAGATGGCGATACGTGACATGGAGTTGTTAGTTGATTGCACATCGTTGTTGTGAATCAACGTGTTTATTGGCTCAATGATTTCAACCTGAAGGTGATAGTTGAATTCCCTGATAACCATTTAACTGCTTGCAATATCTCTTTGCTTATTGGTCGACGAGGTAGTACTATGACAATGTAGGTTAAGCCGACCTAAAGGGGAAGATAAAATATATAGAGATGTCTGTAATGTAATGTATGAAGAAGTATTGAATATTCTGATGCATTGTAATAGACAGATTTACCATTGGTCAAAGGGAGGTTGGTTGAAGATCAAGGTGAATGTAATGCTATTGTTTTGTTTCTGTGAAGTGACACCTGAAAGAACATAGCTCTATAACTTGTATGTAATTGTCATTTTACTGTAATACAAGTGATCTCTGCTTTGGTGTGTGGGTTTTTTTTCCCAAAAGGGTTTTCCCACGTAAATTCTGGTGTTCATCTATGTTGATGTTTTATTTATTTATGTGCATCTTAAATGAATTGTAATTACAAAGTTTTAAGAGGTTTAGTTGCTTCTCTCTCCTGAAGATTAACATTAGGAAGGTGTATTCCGCACTTTGCTTTCCTTACAATGGAATGCTTGTAGTGTTTTGGTTTGGATAGTAATATTAATAGTAGTCGGCTCATCCAAGTACAATTTCCTAATTTCATGTGATCATATTCCTCTAGGTTTACATGATGTATGCCCTAACATCTTCCATATGCATAACACCGTGTGGAACCTCAAAAAATGCACCTTTCAGATTAGTCATTAACAATTTAAAGGGATATTTCTTGAATTTAGGACGGGGCCTCTCTGTTATCTCAACTACTTGGGGGGTAGCCATCTTTACAAATTCAACACAAATTTTTTGAGAGAGATAACGATAAATACCTTTTTGCCTTCGTTAGGGTTTCTTCATCAGAAAGTTACCTTACAGGACGGGTGCCAAATATGGGAAAACAGGGAAGCAGTTCTTCTCTTTCAAGATCTACACACCGTTATTCAGGTGATACTTTGGCCAAAATTATTATTTGACATTGAAATAGACGAGTGTAGCATATAATGATTGTATGCCTATATATATATGGAACTGCCATCGTCTGCCAGCTAGTAGAACTATGGAGACAGAGGAACAAGTATCACATGAACTCAAAATAAACATCCCTTGAGTCAACAAGGAAGAATGCCAAAACATTCTACTCCTTGCATAATCCCCAAAAGGACATAACTGTTGGCAACATAGTCAAGAGACACTACTGATTGGGTAATGTTGTCATTGATGGCAACAAGGAAAACAAAGCATGGTGGAGCTAAGGATGATTGGGAACTCAACTTGGAACAACTTGCATACATGGTTCTAGTTTGGACACAAAAGACTAAGGCAGAATGGCTAAGTACTGACAACACAGAGTTAGTAGCAAAGACTCAAGTGGTATTCCTCTGTAGTTGATGGTCAAGGTATGCAATTTAGGTATGTTATTTAGGATTGTTTGGAGATAATATGTTCAAGATTACAAGTCCTGATGACTTCTAGAAGTTAAGTAGTGATTGGTCTAAGTTAGGGTGAACTCAGTTAAGTTAGGAACAGTGCAGAGTGCATGAGTATTTTGGTTCGCATTTCTCCGCAAGTGATTGTATTAATATGCGGTTTTGAGGTAGTATGGATAGGTGTCAGAAGAATATAGTTGATGAGTTACAGAGTCTGAAGTGATCCGAAAGATTGTCTACAAAACTCCAAGTTCTAGCAGTTGGTTTACCAGTACTTCACCAAGGTAGAAGAGTCAATTCTGAGTTCCGCATTTCACCACATAAGGACATCATAACCTACGGTTGGTAAGATATGATCTATGAGGTATGAGGAATGGTTGATGTGATTCTTTGAGTCTCATTTAGTCTACAGTAAGAATTTTGGTGTGACAGATGGTTAAGTCAAGCATGTTCTTGAGAGACAAGCCTACAGGCATGTTAGATCTTTATATGGAGAAGATATGTTGTCTAAACTACCAATCTAAGTGGTTGAATGATAGGTGCTGACCTATATAAAGATTATTTCATGTTTTTTTGGGTCTGCATCGTTCTTTATACACATGATCAAGCTGACAAGGTAGAATACATTGCATACACGCTTCATGTCTAGATTGCCGACCTGATTATGAAATGAATCTCGTTGCGGATATAAATACTTGATGGATTGTGATGTAGAAGGGTGTGTGGAATGATGTGCGAATTCAGAGTGTGAAGGATTATAAGCAGATTACAGAGCAAAAAAAGAAAAACAAGGGTAGAAAACAGAGTATATGTAGAAGAGTTGAGAAGCAGGGCTGAATAAATGAAGACTTTTGAATCTGTGTATTGAGCCTTCAATGGAATTGTGATCCAACATATGGTAGATGCACTTGTAGCAGTTCATATCTGGCAGTGAGCCATTTATCTTTCTGTCTTCTTCTTCTTCCTTAGTGGACAGTGAGTCCACTTGGATAATGAGTCCACATGCAGTGAGCATTTCTTTTAGTAGCGAGCCTTCTTGTAATTTGGTATTGTGCTTTCATAATATATTGTGAGCTAACACTCATCGTGGTTTTTCCCTTTTTGGGTTTTCCACGTAAAAATCTTGGTGTCTATGTGTTATGTCTTTATGGTTGTTGTTATTATGCTTGTTATTCTTTCATGTTATTAATTTTAAAAATTGGATCAATAAACAAGTTAAGAAGTGGTTTTGTGGAATACTGATTCACCCCCCCTCTCAGTATTCCTTACTTTCAATAATTGGTATCAGAGCAAGGTGCCTTGGAAGAAGCCTAATAGCTTGAGGAAGATCTTGGAGAGTTCACTCATGGTAGCCAGGAGATTTGGAAACTTCTCAAACAATGTTGAATTAGAAGCAGCGCTTATTGATCTTAAAAAATCTGAAGCAAAAATCAGGGATCTGAAGGATAACATACAAGAAGCTGATGAATGTATTTTAAAGCTAAAAGAACAAGTCAAGAGATTCAAAGAAAAATACAAAGAGGTTAGTGAACAATTGATATCAACAAATGAAACCCTGGATGACTTGAAAATGGAAGTCATAGAAAGAGCTAAAGTAGAAGAAGATGTAAATCTGATGGTAAAAAGCAAGTTAGAAGAATGTGCCAAACTTGAAAAAGAAGTTGTGAGCCTGAAATCAGACTTGGAAAAAGCCAAGAGCTATGAAGAAAAATTCAAGATAAGTTTTGCAAAACTTGACGAGATGATTGCCAGTCAAAAGAGTTCCAATGACAAGCAAGGTTTGGGATTTGAGAAAGGAGAAAGTTCAAATTCAAGACAAGCAAATACTATGTTGAAGCAAAACAAAGACAACCAGTTTAGGAATCAAAGAAGAAGACCTAGAAGACCTTCGGTTAGACAACCAAATGCACAAAGGTACCCATCTTTCAATGGCCATTATTTTAATTGCAAACAATTTGGTCATAAGGCTACTCAGTGTAGGAGTAGAATAAATCAAAATCAAAATGTTCCATCATTCTCTGGTCAATGCTTCAATTGCAATAAATTTGGTCATAGATCAAATGAATGCAGAAGTCTGATAAAAAATGGCTTTCACAATTTAAGGAATACTCAATCATTCAATGGAAGATGTTTTGCATGCAATAGATTTGGACATATGGCTAATCAATGTAGATCAAATCCAATAAATAGAGGGAATCAAGGACAAAGGAATGTGGTACGCTACAATTGTAACAAGTTTGGACACGTTGCAAGATTCTGCAGAAGCAAAAATGTGAAAAGAAATCACTATGTTGAAGAAATGAAAACAAAGTAGATGAATGATAAGGGTGTTACTAATTTTTATTCACATTAAAATTAGTCTGACCTAAGTGCAATTGTTCGAAAGGGATAAAAGAAAATTTTGAAGTTATGCATTCAATGAACAATTGATATCTTGACAGAGCAGAAATAGACTTCAGATGACAGGAACACCCATCAGTCTAATCAAAACTGATGAGCCATCATGTCAAGAGAATGAGGTTGCCAAGGTATCAGTCATTCAGAAAGTACAGTTGTATTAATAGTGTGTTATCTTTCAGGAGTTATAAGTTAAATTGATTATTGAGTTAATCAGTTTTGAAATAAAGAAAGAAAGATATTTGTATTGAACTGTTTTTTTTTTCATGTCATGTTTTGAACATACATTCAATATCCATTACTTTATCCTATGCATTGATTAAAAAGGAAATACACATACATCAGATGCATAAGATAAATTAACTGATCATTTTTAAAGGAAGTGTTCAAATGTGTCCCACACAAGCCATGGGAATAACTAGACTGAGCAATTACATACATACAAGCTATATATTTGTTTGATAAAAGAAAAGAAAGAAACACATGATAAAAGAAAACATCCATCATTGCCTGAGCAAGAAGGTTATCTGGTTGGTATTGGTCTTCAGTCTTCATCTTTAACTCCTATCATTAGATTCAACCTGCAAAAAAATGGGAACAGTCCTGTTAGAGCTCCGGATGTTTTAAGTTATCATATGCTTTTATCAAGCAGATATACCTACTTATCACATTATGCATTGCATATGAAGGATTGGATTAGACATGTGATACAAATCAGAAAAAAACCATGAAGAAGATCAATCAATGCCATCAGGTTTACATTTTATGCTAACTTGTTTGTTCACTGTGCAGGTATAGGACAAGTAATGTTGCTGATTTGAAGACAAATAAACATGTGGATTAAATGTGGCTCCCATAACGGTTTGAGCCCAACATGTTTGCTTTTTCATTTGAAAAAGAGTATCAGAAAAGACATGATGCATCATTCCAAGCTACACTATGCATCATTTAATCAACTTGCAGAAAAGCTATGTCATCATGACATTCATTACAGCTGATTGAAGCAAATCAGATTAACTTTAAATGCCTGAATCAATTTGGCAAAATGCAGAAATCAGAGTTGCAGCCATAGATGGTATTTTATCTCTTTCATATCATTATCAAAATACCATTTTTCTGTCATGTTTTATGTCACATTTTCAAAACCAGACTTAAGAAATGATAGAAGAGTGAATAGAGATAAATACAGTCATCAAGTACAATCATCAAGTGCAGACATGATCACATATGTAAAGCAGGTTTCTATTACATATCAGATGGAAGGAACAGGCTACAGGAGCCTTTATTTGTTATGCATATGATGTTCAAAGAAGAGTAAATGACATAACCAAACTGATGCATATCTTTTAGTCACTACCATACGAGTGTTCACATTACTATCTGATGATGATAAAAGAGTGACAGAGTAGTGCTTTCAGGAAATAGACTTATGCACATGAGCTACAGGGTACATCAAAAGAGTCATTTGATCACGTGCATAGAACAACAAACAAATATCATGTTGTAGTTTTGACAAGTGCAGGTATATAATGAAGGTCAACCTGAAATTTTAAATTGACAGTCATAGCATTCAAATGATAGGAGGTCATGACATATAGATACAGAAAGATGGATGAAATATGGAGACAAGATGCTGTTCATAATTAGAGCAACTAGTATGCAAGGGTTATCATGGATTATGCAAAGGCATGTCATGAAGAGCTTATGATATGCAGCCACCAGGTCACATATTGAAATGATACATCAAGAATAGACCATCTAACTGATACAGTTAAAGATGAAGGCATGTCAAGATAAGATAATGCTACAGCCTTACAGTCTCAAAATGTACAAGTATATGCCACGTTCAAAAGAAGATAAAATACATACTGAACATGCTAAAGAAGACAGAAATGAATAATACAAATTACAAGTCTTTTTGGAAAAGTATGCTACAGAGAAAGAGATGCCATCAATACTTATACATTTTCTTCTATATAAATGAACACATATGTTGCTCAGAGTTACAGAAAAGAGATTTATCATCACTAATAAGTGTTCAGAGGTAAGAGAACAAGCTGCATAATTCACATGGATACAAATGGCTACAGGAGGGTTTGTGACCCAAACAACTTTCTTGCATATAGTCAATAAATCAAACACAGTAAAGTTTTCTGCCATAGCCGTGAACATAAAGAGGAGTTTTGCCCTCATTTTATCAAACCCTTAGGTTTCATTTCATGAGCCCAAGTGAAGCAATAAGAGTTACAGAGAAATCTTATAGCATGGCCGTGACAAAAGGAAGGTTTTCTGAAGCTACACACATGGGTTTTTTATGAAACCCTAACATATCTTTTGCCATTCCAGGAAAACAATGATGATACAATGTGTTTCAATCAAGGCCGTGCCATAATATGGCAAATACATACTTTCTTAAGGAAACCCTTGTCAGAAGTTTCACAACTTTTTCTTTTTGCATATACAGTCAAGTAAAAGGAGCTTACAAAATGTGTTTACAGGTGGCCGTGCATGGAGAATGCATTTGTATGCATTTCAAGAGAAACCCTTATTATGTATGTCGAGAAGCCTTCATCTTTTATGCCAAGAAGTTAAAAATAGACTACAGGAAGTGAAATGGCTGCAGCCATATAGAGAAGAAGAACATTCAAAATACCCATATAAAGAAAGGTCGAGATTCTTGTCTCCCTTACATGCAATGAAGGAATGATATTGACAGTGTTGAAGAACTACCTTTGAATGCAGATATAAAGAGATGAAATGGTTGCGGACTCCTGTTGATAGGTCTTTATCATTTCTTATAGATTTCCTCACATTTTATCCAACATACGAAGAGCAATAACACACAAAAAGCAATAATATATCAATAAATGCTATAGAAGCAACATAAAGAGCCGAGATGGCCACGGCCATGAAGGAAGCTTCATAAAAAGAAAGAAAATGCCAATCAAAAGCAGGGCGCCAGTCACTGCCATTCCTTCTCACTCATAAATGTGCAAGGAAATCATGGAGTTTGACCTCAGAAACCCAAGAAGAAGCTGAAGAAGCCATCAAACCCTAAAGTGTTTCAATTGAGTTGCAGAGCGGCTGACACAAGGAAGCAAAAGGAAGCAAATGAAAAATGACTTAGTGATTAGGGTTTCTCACCTTTTGTTCGAAGCTTCCTTTCTTTTCTTTGTGATTTTTTTTGACTTTGTAAACTTAAATCATTGCATTATCCAAAAATGAGAACGGGGTCAACAATTCCAAATGATGCTTTCCTAGCAATGATAATAAGGAGTGGCCGACAGGAGGGAATATCAAGTGGTGGTCGGTAGCAATAAGGATAAGGTTTATGCCTTATAATTTTTTCCAAACATCTTTTCTTTCCTTGGAGGTCAGTTACCACATGTCTAATGATGTTCAAAATCACATGGTCGACATTGCATGGGTGATAAGTCCTTGTCATCATGTGTTTGGAGACAAAGAAAATATTTCCCTGTATCACATGTATTATACAGGATGACTAAATAAGGTTAAAAATATATGATTTTATGCCTTATAATATTGTCATCAAAAGGTCAAGACAAAAGGTTATGAAGACAAGATATATGCAAGGTGACCAATAATAGAGAATAGAGCATAATTTTTGCATAATGGAGATGCAAGGTGGACAGGTGCATTACTTGGGTGTTGGTTTTGCATGATGAATATATATGTCAGTGAGGAGTTTTTGCTTATGTATATTGGAGTAATAAGGGTATTATTTTTCCCTAAAGGCATATTGGCAGGCAAGAGGGTTATTTTTCTCTCACTTGGAGTTATAAGGATTGTATTAATCTCTAAAGTCCTATTTTTGCTAGAATCATGCAAATTAGGCATATGTATTTGGAGTAATAAGGAGTTAGTTTTCTATGCATGATTTTGCAAATACATTAATTGTAAATAAATAATAAAGTAATATTTTCCAAATTACTTTATTATTTTTCACAAGTTGCAAAGTCAAAATTAGAACAAGTTGTAACCAATAATAAAGTGATTATTTTTATTACTTTATTATTCACTCGCAATCAATTTTGCTAAAGCAAAATCATGCAAATTGATTAGTTGAGTTATCTAGGCCACCTAGGAGGTTCTTACATGATTTGGGGAGTATTTATAGGGTTCTTGGTCAACTTTTTGGTCAAGCATATGGAGAGGCCCAAATTGGAGCTATTTTTGCTCAATTTGTGGCAGCTTGAGCCCCTATTTTTGAGGATTTTGGAGGTTGCTCGTGAGAGATTATTTTTAGAGGGTGTTAGCTATAGTTCATATTTTTTGCATGCCTCTTGTGAGAGAAACCTATATATTGCAAAGCAAAAGCTTATTTTTTCTAGTTCTTGCCTTTTTGCTGTTATACACTTTGAAAGAAGGTTTTGTAGCTCAATTTTACAATTTTATAGAGAGATCAACAGGTTACAGGTTCCATTTTTGTCTCCTTTGCAATATTTCCTTTATTCTTGTGAAATCAAGTAATTACCTTTCCATTTAATGCAAATTGTATTAAGTGATTTGATGAAGTTTTACTGTGTTTAGTCATTAAACCTTTAAAATTATTGTCTCACTTTTTGCTTGGAGTATTAAGCATATAATTATTACAGGTCTTAGGTTGTGTTAACTGAAAATAATATTTTTCTATTGTGAAAAATTGATTTCCTTCATAGAAAGCCTATTTTCAAGCCGCCCTTAGAATCACTTTTGTGATATTTATGCCAAGATTGGATTGTGTGAGTCAAATTTCTAAGTTGTATTGTGAACCAGATTGCATGTTTTTTACCCTTTTTAGGTGCATCACCAAATTTTACAGTTTCTTTTCCATATAATTTCCTTCTTTCCTTTTTCCAAAATAGAAAATCATACATTCCAATAGAATATTTGAAGGGAACCAGCCCAAAATCTAGAGGTCTAATTTCATTATAGGGCACCCACAACCTGAAACTAGTCCCATGTTACACAGAATTGCAGAGCTTTTCTAGCCTTGCATACAGGTGCAATTCCCAGTGATAACAAAGGGAAAGGAAAAAGTTGATTTGGTTGAAATCAAAAAGGAAATGAGCAAGGTCTGGATTAAGAAAGATGTTGACAATATCAAGGATGGTTCCGCACCAACTTCTGGTACAGATACTTCCTCTGGGAAGTAAATTGGGAGCTCTGGCTTAGGGGGAGCTGTGTTGAAAATCCAAAACCCCCAGCCAGAAAGTTAGTGTTGGAATCTGGCACTAAGGTATGTTGTGAAGTACTTTATAAAAAATCCTCTGAAAGAAACTCCAGTAGAAAAAGATCCAATGCGGAGCAATTTGGATTGACTGTGGCTAATAGAGAAGTGTTTGACAGTTTTTGAAAGACCGCATTTATGACGATTAAGTTAAGGCTTCAAGGGGTTAAAAGGCTTGGATTTGTAAAAGATTAATCACTTTGCATTCAAACTATCAGGTGTCTAAGGCAAATTGAAGCAAAATGCCAAGCGACTTAGAGATTTCTAAAATAATTCAAGCCAAATCGACCTCAAGCGAAGGAAACCCTAATTCGGTAGAAAAGGTATTTACAGCTTGAAAACCCTTATGTGTAGTCTAAAATATTTCAGAAAATGTTTACCCCCAAATTAATTGAGATAATAGAAAAGCCCCACCCCAAGCTCAAGAAACATTTCTTCAAATCACTGGAAAATGATCCTGTAGGGGCATTCTCAATTATTCCTCATGGAATTGTGCACATGGAAGATGTTAGGGCATATATTCATACCAATTTAGAGGAATACAATCACTTGAATCTTGGCAAATTATACTTGGGTGAACTGAATATTGTTGATGTTGAGTTGAAAAATGAATATAAAATTCTAGGAGAAAAGAAAGTGGACACCTGGTTGGACTTTCCTGTGATCCTGAATGATACATGGGTTAAGCTTATCCTAAGAAGAATTCATGATGAGTTTTTGTGGCTCGATGAACCATATATGATGACTAAAGAAGCTATCAAAGCTGTAACTGGTATGAGTTCCTTCGGAAGGATCCCAAGCGATAAGAAAATAAAGAACAATTTAGTAATGTAGCTAACAAGAGCCAAATTTGATAAGAAAGCTCTCACGGTAAATGATATTAAGGATCTGATTGTCAAATTTGCATCAACAGTTATTGGATACAAAGTATACTTTTCCCACTCAGAAAATTTTGTGTCTACACTAGCTACATACACAGCATATGACATGGTCAAAAACAATATGGATTATAACCTATGCAAGTTACTCCAGAGTGAGTTAATGGAGAACTTGAAAAGAACAAAAGAGACAAGTTATCCCTTCAAATATGGAACTTTGATCACCTGTCTACTATTCTACTTCCTGAGAGAACTACCCAGTTTGGAAAGCATTGTCTAGCTTCATCACATATCGGTAGCAACTCAAATAAGAAATCACCTGTAGAATTTGGGAAATGCAGATAAACAAAATGAAATCTTATGGGGATACTTCATGAACTTTCAGAAGAAAATGATATGTAAGGTCTGGATACCTAAAAAGGTAGTGATGAAATATGAAAAGGACATTGTTTTCATGGTAAACAAAGACAAATGCTTCATGGAAATCGTGGAACCAAGAATTGCATGGGTCCCTGCATTAGGGTATGAAGTTGTAGAAGATATCCTAACCGAATTAGCTGATGAACTACTAAACAAATCAAAAGATCTCAAAGAAAACAGGTTTGGGACAGTCAAAGAATTATCTTTGGAATATGAGCATTCAGAGAAAATTTTAGATGAACAATCAAGTGAGGCAAAAACCAAAGCGGAAGGATCAAGACCCTTATTTGCTCCGGTGGAAGGGAAATCAAATGCTCCAGAAAGAAAAGATGAGAAAGTTGAAAAAGAAAAACATGTATCTAGCCCCAAGAAAAGAACAAGGACTTCATCCATTACTGAAGCCTCTACCCAAGCAGAGAAAGAAAATCCAACAGAAGAAAATAAAAGAAAGAAAGTTACACATAGTGAAGAACAAGCGGCAAGAGACACTGTTGTAGACCAAATTTTAATTGACTATGTGTTACATCCCCAATTTTTGTCTTACTATACTTTTTACTTTTACTTGGACATAAGTAAATCTATTATGATGTTTAGATTAATATCAAGGAAAGACATAGATTATATTGAATGTCATATATGGAATTATGGAAATGAATATTTTATTGTTGTTGATTTAATATTACATTATGAGATTTGGTTTATTATTTAAGTAATGATGCACTGATCATAATTTGTTGGTTACAAGTTTGATACAGGATTACAGGTTTTCAGATGACTCTCAGAGAAAAGAGAGAATCTTTTGAGGAGAGAGATATAGACCTCGGGTTACGAGAGATGATTTGCCAAACGAGTATTAGTGTTAACGAAAAAGTGAACCAGTGTCGTAAGGGGTAAGTCTTGTCTTGTCAGTTTACTTTTGAACCCAATCGATAGGTAGTCGATATCTTACGAATCTTTTCAAGTTGTCGTGTGTCGACATAGTCGTTTGTAACGTAAATGACATCGTCTGAGTAAGAATTATGACCATTTACGTTTAACATAAAAGTTACGACGTCATTGTCCTAAAATGGTTGTGTTATTATTATTAAGTCACTTAGTGTTTTATTGTTGACGTTTAACGTCAAATGATGATCTCGTCAAGTCGACGTGATTTTAATGAAGGATTGTGTTGGGAGGTAAACTCGACCCATTCACATTATCGGTAAACCTTTGTTTTATTACTATTATCATTTTATTGATTAAACCATAACTATCTAATAGAGGCGATGTTATGTGAATCATATTTGATATAATCAAATAAGAATATGCTTATGTGTCGAATGAGGATAATACCTCATGATAAGTTAATAATGTTATGCTAGAGTAGCCGAAGGCTTACAACTAGGAGAGCCTTCAATATTAGTAGTGGTGAATTGAATCACTTATTGGTGATCATTAAATGATCAGCAATAGTTGAGTGATGTGTCAGCCTCTTCCAAAAGAGGACTGTGGCATTAACTACCACCATCGACGAGCCCATGGGACAGTTATCTCCCATCGACATGTGTAAACTTTGCATAAAACTTGGTTGCAGTTAGAACCAAATCGATTATGGACTATTTTGCATTCAATTAAGTTTGCAACTGAAGAAAGTGGAGGTGCGAAGTAAGGCAACTCTATAGGAGTCATGCCTGAGCCTTTAATAACGACTTAGATGAGACGTTGGGGGGATAGATATTAAAGAAAGTTTAAACTTGTGGAGAGGTAGAAAACATAGGCAGATAAAAAGAATCGTGGCTGGCAGCAGAGAGGGAATACATAGCCAGAGGCATCGACCTTTGTGTCTTAATCTGCAAATATTGCCAACTCTTTATCAGATGACTATCATGTATTCCTCAGTTTGTATGTGTTTAAATAACAATGAGGAAATCGACTGATTCTTTCTAGGATGTCCATTGTTGTGTCTTGGACAGTTATGTGAGTACGCCAATGAGGTATATCCTCATGTATTCAATGTGTATCTGTTGAAGCTAATAATGTCGATTTAGGAAAATGCAGATAACAATACTAGTAAACTATTTTGATCTATTTCTGAAAATGATTAGGCAACGAATGCAATTTATATGGCCAATGCTTGGTAATACAAGTGAATACTTTGTTATAGTATTCTGAATCGACTATTTTCTTATTGATTTCTAAAACGATAATCATATCAAATCATAGTATGGAGGATAAACGATCACCTTAGAAGGAGGTTGTCTTAGTTGTTTGCTTTGAAAAACCAGTCTTCTTATTGAATAAGGTTTGTAGCAAGCCAATGAAAATGATTATGAGATAATCATACAATGGACTCTCAAATTTTATTAGTATTGATTGAACTATGATAGTTATACTCTTAGTCTTGAGTAGTATAGTTTAGACCTTGAGTCGGGGTAATTCTAATTTAAAGTATTTTTCTTGTTTAGATTCTATATATAACGGAAATGATTCCTATTCATGAGAAACTTAGATTCTTAGGAATCTTTAGAAAACTATTGTATCTCATCGAATGATAGCAACTTAGTGATATTGTGGTAGATGAAAGTAAGGTTATAGGAGAAACCTTAATATCTAAATTACCGTTCTTGTTCATATTATTCTTGGAAAAATCCAATACAATGGAGTAGACTAAGTCTGACTAGATAATGACCTTGTAGGGAAATGTATACAGGTGTAAATCTTGTTTATATCATGTTATCAAAGGTATTTTAAACTCCTTTGAATAGGAGATATTTCTATCATAGAACTATAGTATTCTTAACCTTGGTTGAGTTAAACCAAAGGTTGTTTATAAACCTTAGTCTTGAAGTTACGAGATAGGGTTATATTGATATAATGGATTATTCAAGGGTAAAATAAAACCCTAGTTTAACCTAGAAGGGTTAAAGATTATTTGATGACACCTTTATGGTTATAACCTGTTTTAGTTATTTTATGGGGGTAGACATAAAAGGGTTGAGAACCCTAAATAATAAAGGTTTCATTTATCTTATTGAAAAGAGATTTATTGTTAGTCGATAATGTTTAACTTTAGGTAGAGAAACCTATTTTTTTGGTTACGAGTCAACTTGAGATATAAGTCATAAGCCTCGGGTTTTGCAAGCATGCAAGAGGTACTATTAATGGTTAGTCAACCATAAAGTTTATTATACCTTACTGGTCACAACTTCTCTTAGCTATTACTTGTCGATAAATGATGAATCTCAAATGTTGCAAAGAGGCAAAGAGATACCCAAGAATAAATAGTCATTCCATAAGGTCTATGGAGTAATGACAGTGTCTTGTGAATCCACCTTTAAGTTAGAAATACTAGATTTGAGTTAGATGAAACTCTTTAGTTAAACCTTAACTTGACCTAGATATGGTAATTATTTATATTAAATCGTTGAGATCATTACATAGATTGTGATTGAAGGGACAAGTACCCTAGCTATGTATATTTATTCTTACTTGTAAGAAAGGAAATAATTTCCTAGACTACTATGTTTAACCTGGTAAGGTGACCATCTTAGTTTTTTTAAAATGATTTAAAATTCTTATGAATTGATAAGTCTTGGATCTCGGGTATTGCAATGATGCAATGAGAATCCTCGTAAAGAAAGGTAATCGATAAGCTCTATGGAATATAGTCAGTGAATGTAAATTTGTCTAGGTCAGGAAGACTAAAATATTGAAATTGTCAAGACTATATAGTTATACATAATCGACCAAGTCAAACTGTAGGAATATGATAGTATCCAAGTTGAGTTGGGGTGGGTGAACATTATGACAACGTTCATTGTGAACGTCAATTTATATTGAAACTATGGCCATAGTAATGCATATGTCTCTACATGCATTGTCGGTTCACTATATCTCAATTGCACAACCTATCGTAAATCATATTTAGCTAGAGGGTATCTAGGGTTGTATGGTTGATAGAGTTGTGTAGGATACAACACTACGTACTCGGAAAGGAAAATTACCACTGGTCACCTTTGGTCTATAACACACCTTTATGGTTATAACCCATTTTAGTTATTTTATGGGGGTAGACATAAAAGGGTTGAGAACCCTAAATAATAAATGTTTCATTTATCTTATTGAAAAGAGATTTGTTGTTAGTTGATAATGTTTAACTTTAGGTAGAGAAACCTATTTATTTGGTTACAAGTCGACTTGAGATATAAGTCATAAGCCTCAGGTTTTGCAAGCATGCAAGAGGTACTATTAATGGTTAGTCAACCATAAAGTTTATTATACCTTATTCTTCACAACTTCTCTTAGCTATTACTTGTCGATAAATGATGAATCTCAAATGTTGCAAAGAGGCAAAGAGATACCCAAGAATAAATAGTCATTCCATAAGGTCTATGGAGTAATGACAGTGTCTTATGATTCCACCTAAGTCAGGATCATTATATAGATCGTGATTGAAGGGACAAGTACCCTAGCTATGTATATTTATTCTTACTTGTAAGAAAGGAAATAATTTCCTAGACTATGATGCTTAACCTGGGTAAGGTAACCATCTTAGTCATTTTAAAATGGTTTAAAATTCTTATGAATTGATAAGTCTTGTATCTCGGGTATTGCAATGATGCAATGAGAATCCTCATAAAGAAAGGTAATCGATAAGGTCTATGGAATATAGTCAGTGAATGTAAATTTGTCTAGGTCAGGGAGACTAAAATATTAAAGTTGTCAAGACTATATAGTTATACATAATCGACCAAGTCAAACTGTAGGAATATGATAGTATCCAAGTTGAGTTGGGGTGGGTGAACATTATGACAACGTTCATTGAGAACGTTAATTTATATTGAAACTATGGCCATAGTAATGCATATGTCTCTGCATGCATTGTCGGTTAACTGTATCTCGATTGCACAACCTATTGGAAATCATATTTAGCTAGAGGGTATCTAGGGTTGTATGGTTGATAGAGTTGTGTAGGATACAACACTATGTACTTGGAAAGGCAAATTACCACTGATCACCTTTGGTCTATATTCCTTGTGAAGGGTAGGGCCACTTCCTATGTGGAAGATGTGTGGGAGACTGCCAGTTTTTGGTTGGAGCTAAATCACTGAAAGATGCTCTCTCCCTCTCTCTAGCAGAAGACATGCCGAGGCTTGTGATAAAGATGTCAGATTTCTGGATGCAGTATATCTTTGAGACTTGTGTTTATTGAGACTATGTAAAACATTATCTATTGCAGATATTTATAATTGTAAAGACAAAATTTCATCTTTGTATATCATATTATGTTGCTTATTTTAGGATAGAAATCTTGCAAATTGTGGTTACTTGATTATATGTTAAATAAAAGAAAATTTTCTCTCTCATTTTTACCTTGTTGAATTACTCTATGGTAAATTCTTGATTTTTCTATGTTTTTAGAACATGGATGTTACACTATGCTAGAAAGTTTTTGGAAAAACAACAAGGAGTACAGATTCTAGATTCGCCCAAGATTCTACAAGGACCAATAATCTGGCTTCTATGTCTCTAATGGAGAAATTCTCACTAGCATCAATCGTGCAAGCTATGGCTCAGGAATAAATGCTAAAAACTTTCATACAGGACAATGAACTTGTTGATGAGACATCCAGTACTCTAGAGAAGCTGATGCCCTTATAACAAAAAGATACATCAGTGTCATCAACTGCTCATCTCAAAGGTCTAACAGACTCTGTAAGTACTCATTTTGAATCTTTTGAAAAGTCTATTGACATTAAGGTTAAAAAGGAGTATGAAAACAAAAGATTAGCAGTTTCAAAAATTGGAGTTAGACAGTGATAAATTTCTGTTAGAAAGCAGTATCAAGAATATGAAAAATGCAATCAAGGAAGCCTGTGATATGTACAAATTATGTTTGTCATGGCCCAAAACTACTAAGGAAATAGATGAGAAAGTCAAAAGCATGGAGCTTCAACTTACAAATATTTCTAAGACCTTTGATCCAGTAGTTGACTCAATCAGTAGCATAGAAACACAAGTTGAAAATATTCAGAACAACATAAGGAGTTTGCTTAGCAGACAGGAAGAAACTAAAAACAAAATGTGTCTACTGAAGGATATTAAGCTTAAAAATTGAGATCATGACAAATCTTGTAGCATAAGCACAGGTAGCCTCACAAATTGATACACCTGCTAATGTGCAAAAGGCAGAAAAATTAGTCTTTTAATAAATGGTCACATTCAAATTTTGGTAAGAGATAAGAATCGATGGGATGAAGAAGTTGCACAATTAAAGATTTTGTATAAGGATATTCTTTCACCGACAACTAATTGAGTACATATGCGATAAAGTATGAAATTTTTGCAGTTTTGACATAATTTTGACCTTTGTACATATACCCTTTGCCATTGATGTCAAAGGGGGAGAAGAAGACCAGTTAAAAATGGGCAAACACCTTAGGGGGAGAAGGATTACAAAGTACGGGGGAGAAGATACACATTTTTCACTAAGTGTTGCCATCAATGCCAAAGGGGGAGATTGTTGGCAACATAGTCAAGAGACATTGTTGATTGGGTAATGTTGTCATTGATGGCAACAAGGAAAATAGAGCATGATGGAGCTAAGGATGATTGGGAACTAAACTTGGAATACCCTGCACACAAGGTTCTGGTCTGGACACAAAAGACTAAGGCAGAATGGCTAACTACTAACAACATAGAGTTAGTAGCAGAGACTCAAGTGGTATTCCTTCACAGTTGATGGTCAAGGTATGTGGTTTAGGTATGTTATTCAAGATTGTTTGGAGATACTATGTTCAATATTACAAGTCCTGATGACTTCCAGAAGTTAAGTAGTGATTGGTCTAAGTCTGGGTGAACTCAGTTAAGTCAAGAACAGTGCAGAGTGCATGAGTATTTTGGTCCACATTTCTCCACAAGTGATTGTATTAGTATGCTGTTTTGAGGCAGTATGGATAGGTGTCAGAAGCATATAGTTGATGAGTTACAGAGTCTAAAGTGATCCAAAAGATTGTCTACAAAACTCCAAGTTCCAGCAATTGGTTTTCCAGTACTTCACCAAGGCAGAAGAGTCAGTTCTGAGTTCCACATTTCACCACATGAGAACATCATAACCTGTGATTGGTAAGATATGATCTATGAGGTATGAGGAATGGTTGATGTGATTATTTGAGTCTCATTTAGTCTGTAGTAAGAATTTTGGTGTGACAAATGATTAAGTCAAGTATGTTCTTGAGAGACAAGCTGGCAGGCATGTTAGATCTTTATGTGGAGAAGATATAATGTCTAAACTATATATCAATCTAAGTGGTTGAATGATAGGTGCCAACCTATATAAAGATTATTTAATGTTTGTTTGGGTCCACATTGTTCTTTATACGCATGATCAAGCTGACAAGGTAGAATACATTGAATACATGCTTCATGTCTGGCTTGCCGACTTAATTATGAAATGAATCTCGTTGTGGATATAAATACTCGATGGATTGCAATGTAGAAGGGTGTGTGGAATGATGTGTGAATTTAGAGTGTGAAGGATTATAAGTAGAGTACATAGCAGAAAAAAGAAAAACAAGGACAAAAAACATAGTATATGTAGAAGAGTTGAGAAGCAGGGCAAAATAAATGAAGACTTTTGAATATGTGTATTGAGCCTTCAATGGAACTATGATCCAACATATGGTAGATGCACTTGTAGCAGTTCATATCTGGCAGTGAGTCATTTCTCTTTCTTTCTTCTTCTTCTTCCTCAATGGACAGTGAGTCCACCTGCAGTGAGCATTTCTTTGGGCAGTGAGCCTTCTTGTATTTGATATTGTGCTATCATAATATATTGTGAGCTAACACTCACCATGGTTTTTCCCTTTTTGGGTTTTCCACGTAAAAATTCTGGTGTCTATGTGTTATATCTTTATGGTTGCTATCCTTATGCTTGTTATGCTTTCATGTTATTAATTTTGTAAATTGGATCAATAAACAAGTTAAGAAGTGGTTTTGCAGAATATTGATTCACCCCCCTCTCAGTATTCCTTACTTTCAACAACAACAACAATACAAATTATGACATATGGAAGAATGATGATAAAAATATAGAGAATGTCACAATAGATTTCGGTTCCTTTGTATCCTTGCACCTATAAGTGTGTCAAGGGTCATCCAAAGAGAGCTTAACAACAATAACATAAATATAAATAAAATACCAAGCAACACATCATGGGGGAAAACAATCACATGCACTCATAACATAAAAATAAAGTACCTCACCTACGAGTCAACCTAAAGCAAATCATCCTCCCAATCTTGCTCATCATCCATTTGGAAAGTTGGACAAGATGCAAGAGGAACTATAGCATGTGAGGTATAAGGGACAAGAGCCATACCTATATCATCTTTTTCTTCAAATTCGTTGTCAGAATATTGCACAATAGGTTTTGCCATAGTTGGTAAAACATCTTCCTTCTCTAAAGGAGACAAAGCATTGGTAGATATCTCTTTCACATCTGTCGGTGATAAATGCTTGTGAGGAAGGAGATTCTCCTCTCCTACAACAAGGTGAGCCATAGCACAATGATGCTTCTTTCTTTCTCTCACAATCTTATTTTGCTTAGCTTTATTCGTGATGTTTGTGAGGGGAATAGTAGTATCTTCCAATGTGAGTTCCTTTTCTTCCTTTGTTTCAAGAACATTAGAAGAAACAAGAGGAACCACCGAAGGCTGGGAGACTATGAGGGAAGGGTTGCTCAATGCAGACTGCTCTTCCTTCTCAACTTGTAAAATAGGAGCATCCTCAAGTGGTTGAGAAATCTCAGGAAATAAAATACCTTCCACCGATTGATTTCCACTTGTCTCTGCGGAGGCAAGTGGTACAAAAGCAACATTATGATTGCGCGGAGGTTTGTTTTGTGCACGAAGGTTGCCTCATTGTCCTTGAATGAATGGTAGAGGGGGAACCTCATCATATCTACCAGACACTCAGGGACAGGGAAGAACCTTCGATTTGGGCTTAGCTTCATTTGAACTACCTGTGGTATAGGAGGAATTACAGTCGTAGCCTCAGAAGATCAAGAAGGCTCAGGGATATCACAAGGAGGAATATTACTAAGTGATAACTCTTCTATTTTCTTTTCTTTGAACTTTTGATATGATAAGAAGAATAAATGCTCTCTAGCTCGAGTGACTCCAACTAGTTATGGCCAAAACTAGTCAAGTGTAAAATGTCCATTGCAAGCAATGGGCTGATATTGATTGTGATGTATAGCATGGACACATCTCTCGAATGGAAACTTTAAGCACTTATGCACCATAGAGGGGACCGCCTTCATGGAATGGAGCCATGGGTGACCCAACTTCACATGAAATAAGTCCGATGTAGGAATGATGACAAACTTAACATCCAAATCTCTTGGCCCAACCTTAACTTCAAGAGTTAAGGTACCAAGAGTTGGAAGGATAGACCCATCGTGTGCTCTAATAGCCATCTCTAATACGTCATAGGTATCTCAATATACACCACTGACGTAGAGAAATTCCTTAGTTACTACATTCAACATGAAATATAGGATCTATCATAGCACCTTGAATATGTTTATCATTGATTTGAATAGTAATGTAAAGAGGCCTATCAGGAGCTTCGGTAGTAGCATCATGTGGAGTGAAAGATATAGCAGGTTCTGATTCCACTCTCTTTGTGAGGGTGAGCATCCACCATGCAAATATCAATAACATTAGACTCGTGATGAGGTAAAGGATCAGTGTATATTTGAAGATTTTGATTAGGAGCCGCCACTGATTTATTCCCTTTGTCATTCATACCAACAATATAGATGACATTGGAGTCAATGAGGTCTTGAACTTCATGTTTAAGACACATACATCTTTCAATGTCATGGCTAATGAAGCGGTGAAATTGACAAAAGGCCTTTGCATCAAAGGAAGATGATTGCATCTTACTTGGATTGAGAGGTCTAACGGGTGGAAGCTTGATGAGATTGCTTTACAAACATTGTGTCATGATAGCATAGAGAGATTCTGATAACAATGTAAAGTTTCTTATTTTTGGTTTCAACTTGTAAGGGGTGGGAATAGGAGATGACGCTGCCACCACATGTTTTCTTATGTTACTGAAATTTCATTTATCTTGATGAAGTTTTTGTTTTATCTTTTGAAAGAATGATTGTGAGAGGCCTCATATTGACAAATTGAAGTCGATGAGGGATTATGCTCATATTGACTAACCGAAAGTTGATAATCACGAAGAGTCATGCAAAGGTGAGTAAATGAATCATATCGCATCAACAATATCTTATCATGGATGTGAGGTTGTAAGTTTCCTATAAAGATTCTTTGGACATCAACATCCCAAATAGAATATTAGATTTGTGAGAAGAGGGCTTGATAATGGCCCATAAAATTTGTTATTTTTTCTTTCGTTCTTTGTTTGCAATGATCCAAGTCTGTCAAAGAGACTTGAGGTCCAATGTTCACTTGAAAATGCTCGAGGAACTTGTTAACTAATTGTGAGAAAGAAGTTATACAATTAGGAGGTAGCAAGCAAAACCAATCCAAGGTTGTGTCCTCGAGTGACCTAGGAAAGAGTTTTGCCAAGATCACATCCTCAAATAAGAAATCACTACACATAGTGGTAAAGGCCGCAACATGGTTGTTAGGGTCTCCCTTCCCATTATATTTTTTAAAGTGATGGGTCTCAAACTTCTCTTGCATTGGAGTTCTTAAGATGGAATTGGACAAAGGGCTACAAATATAATGTGTTTTCATACTAGGCTTAGGCAGACTATTGCTTATGTTAGCCAATTGTTGTTGGATGGAGGTCATATTTTTCAACAATTGGTTTATGACAGTGTCAGAAGCTGAATTAGGTAGAGATTGGAATGAATTTGAAGGACTGGGTGATGGTGTATGAGTAGCCTTTGGAATGTGATAATAGGTTTAGATGTAGGTGGAGTGACATTAGGTGTGGAATTTATGTAACTATATGGAACAATACTATAATGGTGAACATGATTCCCAGTGGATAACCCAACACATGTGGTAGCACTATTACTTGGCCGTGTAGTAGTGGTAAGAATAATAAAAGTATAAGTAGGAATAGAGAGTTTAGGTATGGGTGCTAACACTTGAGTCCCTATTTGATTAGAAGAGGTGATATTGGTGATGATTTCAGTGCAACTAGATGCAGATGGAATTTTGTTATGTATTATATGTGTAAGGCCATGCAAGACTTCCAATCCTTCTTGACCTTCAAGAAAAGACTTCTTAGACTCTTAAAAATAAGGATAGACTCCTTAGCTAAGTGTTATCAGCTTACAAGTTGCTGGAAATTAGCCAACTCCATGTCTAATCTCTGAATTTGACCTTCAGGAACATGAGCCACAAGGTCATCAATGCTGATGGATTCATGGAAGTTTGATGCTTCAGGGAGATGCAAAGTAGGGATATCAAGAAGAATTGATGGACCTTCTTGTGTGATAAAACTAGGAATTTGGGGTTCCAATGTATTGGCATCATCATTTTGTAAAGCATTAGAACCCATAATTCATTGACTTCTTCACACAAGAATGTTAGAATCGTGGCACCAGGTCACAAAGCTCATAAAGAGTATACAAGCTTTAGTAACACATCAAATGCACCAATAGAAAAAATGAATGAAGCAAGAGAAGGATTTGAGTTGTTTTTTAAGTGAAGCAATAATATACCCTTGATCAAATTCAATTCTACTCAAATCCACTTAGGTATAAGTAATGCTAATGCTTAAATTAAACCCAAATTTCAATGCTTTTTCCAAAATGCAACAACTCAAAATTGTTCCTATCTTCAATTTTCAATGCAAGATGATGAATGTAGTATTGTAGAACAATGAAAATCAGATTTTGGAATACAAATGATAGAAGAAAAATATGAAATTAAACTATCAATCATAAACACTAGATTGCAACATTAAATAGGTTTCACAAAATGCAACTTGTTTTACAATTTCTAGCAATGGATTCAAATGCACAATGTAACACTATAAAATGATCAACCAATGTAATTCCAATCAGGTCTGATGCTAAAATCAGAAATTTAAATTATGCTATGATGATCTATCCTTTCCAAATGCAAACAAAGTGACTAACTATGCTTTTTTTTCAAGTCTAGAATGAAGTTTTTTCTTTTCCAAATTTGAAGATGCAAGAATGTTTTGAACATCAATAAGGACAAGGTACAAAAAATACAAATGTTTTAAATAAGATAACAATGCAACAAGATCTAAGAAAACTCACAAACTTACTAACCTTAGGGTCAAAACTAGTTAAATTTTCTAACAATGCAAGGTTTTCATAAACCCTAGTTTTGAAACTATGCAAAATTTAACTATGTATGTATTCAAAATGATTGATGAACTCACTCCAATTAGACATAGGGTGATTAAAAAATCAGATCTGAAAGAAAAAGAATGCAAAAGTGCAAGAAATGATGGGTTCACCAAAATGTTTGATGGAGAAAAGGAGTTATCTAGCCCAAGGAGTTAAACTAGGTCAAACCCTCTTCTACAAACATTAGGACACAAACCAAACTTGGATTCTACCCAAGAAGGAGAGACAAACTACAGGGGTTCTACCTTTTTGTTGTATATAGATGGATCAACCAAGTTCAACTAAGGTCAAGCAAGCTAGCTAGGACAAATGGTCAAACCTTAGAAGACAAAGATCGACTTATAACTAACAGACGGAAACAAATCTTAGAAAACTAGAAGCATAATAGAGATCAGGAAATGGTTCAGAACCTGGATCTTGGAGCAAAAATGCCAAGGACCAGGGCACTTGGGTTCCCTAGGTCTTTTTTAAAGTTTTGCAGAATCTCAGGTATCACTAGACCTGTAACTGTCTACTTTGTCTTCTTCCCAAAAATCAACTCCAGAAAACTTTTTCTTTGACTTGCACACATGGAAAGAGGAAAATGTTGTGTTGTGTATAAGGGCTTGCCTTAGTCAAACTATGTGTTGGTGTTTCACCTCCACTACAATGATGATTAGATCCAAGAGTGTGTGTCCTAGGAGGGCAAAGGCCAGATCTGTAATAATATGATAGAAATATGAATGATGATGATGATGATTGCCACAAGAGGTATAACCCTAGTTGATGAAGATGACTCGAGATCTCACACCAACAAAGGATAGTGATGAAGAAGGCTTGAAACTCCCTTCAAGCCCTGCAAACAAACTTCAATAGCATCCACAAGTAGATAACACTTCCAAGCATGAAGATTTGGGGGTTTGCCTTCAGGTCAAACCCTTGCTTTAGTATTTCTACCTCCACATCAACTAAGATAGATAGATATAAAATGTGTATGTGTGTGTTCTTAATATAAGTGTGTTTATATCTAAGAACAGTGACTAAAACAAAAACTGGTAGGATGTGAAAATCCCAAGGTGCTTAGTGGCACAAAAAAAATACTCGCAAAAGTAAGAAATAAGAAAAATATCATCTGAGGGCTTGACAAAGACAAAGAGAGAAAAAGAGTCGAAGGAGGACGTTGTAGAAAGCTATAGAGATCTACATAATGTTGTGGGGTGCAATAAAATCACTAGAGAGTTAAGAAAGAGCCAAGAGAGATGCCCAATAATGAAATATAGATTCAAAAAGAGGGAAAAGGAGGGAAGAGGAAGAGTCTAACAAGTTGTTCATAATATTCTTGAGTTGTTACCACTGATGCATGAAAGTGACAAGTGATGAAATGCTTATAAATGACCACAAAATAAGAAATTGTCATAGGACACTAGTGCATCGCACAGATATCCATGCAAAGTTCTAGTGTTTGGATAGTTTGGGATAAAAAACAATGAGACACTAGAACATTACAGGGGTAACATAAAAGTGACAACAAAACATGATAAAAAGATAACAAAAGAAACAAGGCCTAAGCACCATAGAAGGGAAAAAGGCTAATGCAAGGGCTAAAATAAGCCTACAAACAAAAGGAATGGAAACTAAAGGGAGGCTAAAATATAGCATGAAATTGTAACGATATGTAACTATTGACATTACATTTAGCCCCCACTTTAGCAAGCTTATGAAGCTATGTGAATATGCATGCTAAAGTAAAGAGGATAATACTAAAAGTGAATAACATCACAATACCAAAATGATACTGTAGAGGATGCACGGCTCTTCAAGCAGAGAAATCAAGCCCCTAGGATGAGAACCTACAAAACAAGTATATTGGATAACAAAAAACCTACAAGACAATAGTGTTAGAGCATAAATCTACATAAAAAAAACTACAGTGTCAGAACATCACAAACATATATATAAACATAAACAATACATACATAGAGGAGAAAAACATACAACTATTACATCAGAAAATGTCCCCTTGGGGGCTTTTCCCTCTTAAGGTTTAGCTCCTGGGTCCTGTTTATGCATTTAAAGCATCTTGCATGTTAATCTAACATCCCGATGAGAAAACCCTGAAGTTTCATGGCAATTTGGACTCAGGGGATGCACTTATGACAAATACTACCTGAAATAGGGGGTGGACTTGGGTGCTCGTGCCCTAGTCCTGCCCTATTTTAGGTCAGGACCAATTTCAAAGTATTGGTTTGTGACCATTATTTAGGTCCTATGTCGACACGGTAAGTTTCAATTACGAAATTCTTGGCATGAATGTTTGTAGTTGCATATATAAGCATGTTTAGGCATTCATTTGTAAACTAGATGGTAAATAGATGGTTATTACGAACTTGAGGAGTTTATGTTGAAGTGATCCAAGGCATTCATTGTGTGTTGTAGAGTAGACTTTGTGTTGTTATTGTGTTTGTATTTGCAGATTTGGCAGCCATCTCCTCATGGCATGAAGAGCTTCTTCCTTCCATGAGATCTTCACTACAAGGTGATATCAATTATGTTTTTAATCATTTATCATTTGGATTTTACCTCTATCTAGTAGGGATATGCACTCTTTATCTAACAACGATGTTCAGAAGACTTGAATGTCTCTCCAGGGTTTGACTGAGGCAAGCCTCTAAACACCACAACCCCAACCCATTTTTCTGTGATTGCAGGTTACATGTTGTAGGAGCAGAAAAAGTGGAGTTGCAGGATAGCAATGTAGACTGTTGGAATTGTAGATCAAAGAAGAAAATAGGGACTTGGACTCGGGCACCAGCTCATTAGTCCTCTAGATCCCGCAACTGAAGAATCTCTGGAACAACAGGAACAGGTTGCAGACAAGGTTTCCAGATCCCAACAAAAAGTATAGCATTGGGCTAGGGTGCCTGCTCATTAGTCCCCGACTGTTCTACTTTCTGAACTTTGAAATTTGGTACGCATTTGATTGTCATTTAATATCTCTGTGTGTGTGCATTTTATGTGATTTGTCCATTTAATTCTGAATTTGCATAATTAGGGTTTTGAGCATAATTGGGCTTAATTGAACAACTAAATCACACAATTCCCATTTTCCCTACATTCCAAGTGACCAAAGGCCTGATAGTAGATTTCCTACTTGACCTAAAGTCCTTGAATGTTTGAGGTGAAAGGAGGATTCATACAAATTAACCCTAAACATAAAAAAATCCTCTTGTACCAATTTTAAACTTAAACATTTTGGTGAAACCGTGTTTTTAATGAAATTTGCACCTTGCTAAGTGTTGTGTTTCAGATTTACATTCATTTCATTTAGTCATTACATTATTCATCTTATTGCCTTTGAAAAATTACAAAAAGTTGAAAATTTTGAAAACAATTGAAAAAAATGCATTCTAGGGTTTGCATTTTCATATAATTTTCATCAATTAATTTAAATTTCATTAAAATTATGATTTTTGCATCAGATCTTAGCTAAATTATTAGAAAATTACAAAATTACAATCACTTGCATTGCATTTTCATTATAAAATTGCTAGGGTTTTGTTGGAAATTTTAAAATTTTCATATAACCTAGTAAATTCAAAAACTAGGGTTTGTAGGTAAAATCTTGTTTCAAATTTTTATACTAATCTTAGAACATCATTCAAATTTAAATTTGGCTGTAGTTTTGCATTTTAGTGTAAATTTGCATTCTTACATAGAAAATTTCAACAAAAACTAGCATTTTTCATTATATTTGCACTTGCATTTTGGAATTGTAGGGTTTGAAAATCATTTTCAGATCTGAGTGGAATTAATTTTCATCATAAATCATATTACAAAACATTCATGTAGCATTTTGCATTCATTTGCACTAAGATTTCATGCCTAGGCTTTGAAAACCTGGATTTTCACTAGATTTGGCCTTATCGACTCTCTAGATTTGCACCATAGGCATGTTGTAAAGGATTTTTCTACACTAATTGGATGTTATCAGGGTTATTATCTTCTACCCCTCATAAAATTCTTTACAACACCTTTTTATTGGACTCTTACAGTGAAATTTTGGTGAAAATTGCATATTTTAGCTATATTTGCCCTAGGGTTTGACCTAGATTTACACTCAAAGCATGTTGTGAAAGATTGTATGGATTTAGGTGACTAATATTACTGTTATAATCTACTACAAATCCTAAAATTCTTTACAACACCCCTTTTGTTGGGTATTTGCATTGAAAAGTTGTGAAAATTGCATATTTTAGTGCATTTTCACTAGGTTTCGACTTGTCATCATTCTAGGATTGCATCAAAAGTGTGTTGTGAAGGATTTTATGGATTTATTGGACTGATATTGGACATATTATTTTCTTCCCCTGATCAATTTCCTTACAATACATTTTCTTTCACTTATTTGCATTGAAAAACTTGAAAAAATCAAGCATTTTAGCTCATTTTTACACATAGTTTTGCATTCATGGATTCTCCTAAGGGCTCATCTTTGGAAGATTTGTTTGAGTAAATTATGAATTATGATAATTTTTTTAAATTCACTGATAAACATCCTCAATTCTTGCATCAAATAGCATACATCTATGGCATTGACATGAACGTGAGCACCATCTGTGATATCCTTCGCACAATAGCCTATTTTGGTAACTTTCTTGCTACTGTGGATGTTTTCCCTTTGATCGTGGAGAATATTACTAATTTCATTGCTGAAAACAATCATGTGTAAAGTAGTAGTGAAAACATGATTCCCTCTCTCCCTTTGTGTCATGATGATATAATGCAAATCCTTTCTGAGACCTATGAAAATGATATAGCAATGGGTGATTCATCGAACAAAGAGACTTGTCCCAACATAACCCCAATTAGTGAGGATATTTTGGCATAAGAAGAAGATATCATTGATACATTTGTCCATACCACTCTGCCATCCCTTCCTTCTCTCCCTAACCAGGATGATGCTTTGGATGATGTGGATTCTCTTTGTGACCATTTGCTTCAGCCTACCGAAACTGAAAATTTACCACCTGATGTTCAAGAATTTCTCAATTACATCTTAAACAAAGAAACAGATCATGCCTCTTTACTTGAACCTTCACATACCTGGGAAGACAATTAAATTTTACATGACATTGAAGAACAAACTATTCCTCAAACCCAAGGTATTCCAACACCCTATATAGGGACTGAAATGGGCACTTTTCGGGTTCCTCAACACTCATTCAAATGGAATTACAAGAGCTCCTATAACTGACATAGAAAATGGCAACATCCCCTCTCTACCATCATTAATGGACACCTTTCCTACATGGTTACCTTCGTAAACTCATGAACATATGGAAGAGAGAAGAAGTGATAAATCCTTAACCATTAAGATAAAGATCCAGATCCATGATGACCACTAGCTCGGTTGTCCCTACAGGTAAGTATTTCTAACCCTTTATCTATCGTGATGTGTTTCCCCTGTTATGTGTTATGTGTTGTTTTAGGCCTCCTAGTGTTGTTATATGGAGCCTAATCAGACTCGGAGGTTATATTTACCCCACTTTTATCGGCGCGGTTTCCCCGCAAATTCCTACAGGGTCAAGGGGCAGCGCCCCTTGCGGGGGTTTGGGGGCAGCGCCCCCAAGACGGGGTCAAGGGGCAGCGCCCCTGGCGCGTTCCCTGTCGCGATACAGGGCGGGGTCAAGGGGCAGCGCCCCTGTGGGGGCTCGGGGGCAACGCCCCCGAAACCTCACATGGTTTTTTATTATTTTATAATGCACCGGGAGTTAATTTTTTTATTGACCGACATAAGAAAACCCTATTTTGTAACTGACAAAAAGCTTGATAAAAAGCAGCTAAGGGTTAGGGTTTTAGTATTGTATTGTAGCATTTTGCAGCGGTATTGAGTTGCAGGGATTGCTGATTGTAATCGGTTTGATTTACTGGATAATAATAGTGGACTCTCTGTTTGGTGGATGTAGCCCGAGTTTGGGTGAACCACGTTAAAACTTGTCTCTCGCTATTATTATTTCTGTGTATTTCCATTTCTCTGTTTAATCTTTATTTGCATTTAATTGATATCTTCTGCTGGCTAACCCTAACAAGTGGTATCAGAGCGGGTTGTGTTCGATTATCGTCTGCAGGAAAGTCTCACGGTTGAGTGGGAGCAATGGCGGACGAGGGTAAAACGAAGGTTGATAAATTCAATGGGCAGAACTATCAGTTATGGAAGATGCAGATGGAGGATTACCTCTATCAAAAGGATTTATGGAGGCCGTTGGAAGGAGTAGCCAAGAAACTGGCAACAATGTCTGATGAGGATTGGAATCTTCTTGACAGAAAGGCACTAGGAACCATTCGGTTGTGCCTGGCACCGTCGGTGGCATTCAATATAACAGAAGCGAAGACAACAGATGGTCTGATGAAAGCTTTGGCAAAATTGTATGAAAAACCCTCAGCCTCAAATCAGGTATTTCTCATGAAGCAGTTGTTTAATTTGAAAATGGTTGAAGGTGGATCTGTGACAGGTCATTTAAATGAATTTAATACGATTGTCAGTCAATTGACTTCTGTAAATGTAAAATTTGATGAAGAAGTTAGAGCTCTCTTGATATTATGTTCATTGCCTGAAAGCAGGGATGTTATATTCAATGAGAAGGTGTTGTACAAAGATCAGTTGCAGCAGCATGAGAAGAAAGAAAAGGATTATGTGGTGCTGGATGATACTCCAAATAGTGATGTTCCAGTGGTTCCTCATGCTCCGCAACAGCAACCAGAAATACCACAAACTCCAGTGAATGTTAGACGGTCAACAAGGATCAGTAGACCTCCTGAAAGGTTTTCTCCCTCTTTGTATTCTATTTTGTTAACAGATGCTGGTGAACCAGAAGGGTATGATGAAGCTATGCAGGTGGATACACAGGTTCAGTGGGAGCTTGCAATGAAAGAAGAAATGGACTCCTTGCTGAAAAATCAGACTTGGGAATTATGTACGTTACCTACAGGTAAAAAGGCTTTACCAAATAAATGGGTTTACAGGTTGAAAGAGGAAGATGGAGGTAAGAAAAGATTTAAGGCTAGGTTAGTTGTAAAAGGATTTGCACAGAAAAAGGGCATTGATTTTGATGAGATATTTTCTCCGGTTGTCAAGATGACTTCTATTCGTACTGTTTTAAGTATTGTGGCTACTGAAGATTTACATTTGGAACAGCTAGATGTTAAAACTGCCTTTCTCCATGGTGATTTGGAGGAGGAGATCTATATGGAACAGCCCCAAGGATTTGAGGTCAAAGGTAAGGCGAAACTAGTGTGCAGATTGAAGAAGAGTTTGTATGGCCTGAAACAAGCACCTCGGCAATGGTATTTGAAATTTGACAGTTTTATGGCTGAGTAAGGCTACAGCAGGTGTAATTCTGACCATTGTGTTTATTTTAAGAGGTTAGATAATAACAGCTACATTATTTTATGTTTATATGTTGATGACATGCTTGTAGCTGGGTCTAACATGGATCACATCAGAGAGTTAAAATATCAGTTAGCACAATCATTTGATATGAAGGATTTGGGGGCAGCAAAACAAATCCTTGGTATGAAAATTTGCAGAGATAGGAAGAATAGAAAATTGACTCTATCTCAGGTTGCTTATGTTGAAAAGGTGTTGCAGAGATTCCATATGGAGAATGCAAAAGCTGTCAGCACACCTTTGCCTAGTCATTTGAAATTGACTAAGGAGATGTGTCCAAAGACACAAGAGGAGGAAGCAAAAATGTCCAAGGTACCCTATGCTTCAGCTGTAGGAAGTTTAATGTATGCCATGGTATGCACGAGACCGGATATTGCACATGCTGTCGGAGTCGTTAGCAGGTATATGAGTCATCCCGGATTTGAGCATTGGAATGCAGTCAAATGGATTCTCAGATATTTGAGAGGTACATCTAATAAACACTTATGTTTTGGGGGCTCTAATACTGATTTAGCAGGCTATGTAGACTCAGATTTGGCAGGGGATATTGATACCAGGCGGAGTACTACAGGTTATGTCTTTACTGTAGGAGGAACATCGGTGAGTTGGATTTCCAGGTTACAAAAGGTGGTTGCTTTATCCACCACAGAGGCAGAATATGTAGCTGCAACAGAGGCAAGCAAGGAGATGATATGGCTACAATCTTTCATGGAAGAATTGGGTAAACAACAGGCTAACAGTTCTTTGTATACAGACAGTCAGAGTGCCATACATCTTGCAAAGAATTCTGCCTTGCATTCAAAGACCAAACATATACAGTTGAGGTATCACTTCATTCGGTCGGTGTTGGATGATGGACAGTTACAGCTGGCAAAGACACATATAGATGACAATCTAGCAGATATGTTTACAAAGGCAGTGCCAAGGGAGAAGCTGAGCTCCTCTTCAGCTTCGGTTGGTCTTCTAGACTGAACACAACAAAAACAGAACAGCAGAGTCCAGGGTGCTTATTTCCAGTGGGAGCTACAAGGTCAGTGGTGTTATGATCAGTCTCCAAGTGGGAGATGATATGGTGTGGAGTCTGATCAGTCTCCAAGTGGGAGATTGTTGTTATATGGAGCCTAATCAGACTCGGAGGTTATATTTACCCCACTTTTATCGGCGTGGTTTCCCCCCAAATTCTTACGGGGTCAAGGGGCAGCGCCCCTTGCGGGGGTTTGGGGGCAACGCCCCCAAGACGGGGTTGAGGGGCAGCACCCTCGTGGGGGCTCAGGGGCAACGCCCCCGAAACCTCACACGGTTTTTTATTATTTTATAATGCACCGGGAGTTAATTTTTTTATTGACCGACATAAGAAAACCCTATTTTGTAACCGACAAAAAGCTTGATAAAAAGCGGCTAAGGGTTAGGGTTTTGGTATTGTATTGTAGCATTTTGCAGCGGTATTGAGTTGCAGGGATTGCTGATTGTAATCGGTTTGATTTACTGGATAATAATAGTGGACTCTCTGTTTGGTGGATGTAGCCCGAGTTTGGGTGAACCACGTTAAAACTTGTCTCTCGCTATTATTATTTCTATGTATTTCCATTTCTCTGTTTAATCTTTATTTGCATTTAATTGATATCTTCTGCCGGCTAACCCTAACACCTAGGATGACCCTCGACTCTCTTGTAAGGTCCAGGATACCAGGAGACCACCTCTATTGTGACCCTTCTGTTGGCAAGAAACACATTTTAGCTTCATGATTGTTGTCATTGATGGCAACAAATTTCATCCCACACATCCGTAGGACATGGTGTGCCTATACCAGAAGTCAGATTGAAGAGTGTTGTGGTCCGGTAAGCAAGAACAGAGCATGTGGCAAGGTCTGACAGCCAGGTCTGGATCTCTCAATGGAAGTATCTTAGTAAAGTGCGAACTTGGGGAAGTCAAGAGGTGTACCTTGACTGATACATTCCAGAGATTAAGCCTCTGGTGATGAAAGAGTGAAAAGCTATGAGCACCTAAGTGTTGGGTTCCTGTTTGGTAGAATTGACAGAGGAAGAACTGACCGGCAGAGCATCAGACCTTAATCCGGATGAGTTATTGGTGATGATCAAGTTTCTTAAAGTATCATTCATGATTGGCCGACATGATTAATGACTTCTATAAGCATCTCCTTGATACACATCACTTGATAAGTAAGGATTCGGTCGACAGATCAGAGTTTGGGAAAATATTGACTATTCCGGATGCCGACTAGAAAGGTGTTGAAATCATTGGTGCGGATATATATACTAGATGAATTTGGATGTGAAGGTGTGTGTTGTGTGTTGTGGTGTGTGAAGAAAAGTAGAAGAGCAGTGTGGAAGCAGTAAGGCAGGTCCGGTATGTGAAAGGATAGTAGCACAAAAGAAGAGAAAGGATGAAGTGCAGTAGATCAGTATACTGAGCCTAATCGGAACTGAACTCCAGCATATGTGGATGCTTCTCATCAGATCAAGTATCTTGTTACTATCTTTATAACTTGTAGACAGCAAGTCTCTTGTAGGCAGTGAGCCTCCTGTGAGCAGTGTGCTCAGGTAGTGAGCCCTAATTGGCAAGTGCCATTTTGTACTTCTATCCTTCTAACAGAGAATGCATTCTTGGGTTAGTCACCCCATGGTTTTTCCCTTAACAAGGTTTTCCACGTCAAAATCATTGTGTTATGTGTATTGACTTTGTTTTTGCTTTCATGATTATGGATGCTTATTTGCTTTGATGATGCACTAGTTGTTAAAGAACAAAAAGTTAAATTAATTAAGATAACTGATTCACCCCCCCTCTCAGTTATCAACAATTGGTATCAGAGCCAAGTTCTTCCAAACAGAGCCTAACAACTTGAGGAAGATTTGGGAATTCAAATGGATGTGTATGGTATGAGGGAACAACTTCAGTCTGCCCTAGATGATCTTGAGCAATCTAACTCTGAAGTCAATGAATTGAAGGAAAGACTCAAACAGGCTGATGATTTCATAAATGAACTAAAAGGGAAACTGAGTATCTCTATGAAAAAGAGAAAAGATCTACTTCAGCAATTGGCAAGTCAAGGTGAAGCCAATGATACAAATGAAGATCTAAAGGAGAAAACTAAGTTATGTGAAAAGTTATCAAAAGAGGTTATTATGGTAAGACATGAAATGGAATAAGGAGTTATGAAATTTACTCAAGAAATTGAAGAGAAAAGAAAAACTGAAGATGATCTAAGACAATCTCTCAAAGAGAAATCAGAAGACTGCCACAAAATGGATAGAATAATCAGGCATATGGAATTTGATCTTGAAGATGCTAGAGATAATGAAGTAAAACTTGAGGATCAAATAGACACTCTTAAAAAGGATCTTCAAACAACAAATGAATACAAAGAAAAATTCAAGATAAGCTCTGCTCAACTTGAAGTTCTTCTTGAAAGTCAAAAGAGGGTAGATGACAAGCATGGTTTGGGATATGAGAAAGGTGAAAGCTCTGGATCCGGTCAGAAGAATTTTGGATCATAAAATCAAAGGAACAGGTCTAGAAGACCTCCGGTAAGGCAACCTAATGCTCAAAGACATCCATCCTTCAATGGATATTGCCACAACTACAATAACTTCGGTCATAAAGCAAATCAGTGCAGAAAGAGAATGAATCAGACTAATTCATCTTTCTCTGGACAGTGTTTCAACTGCAAAAGGTATGGTCACAAATCTCATGAATGTAGAAATATGCAAATGAGCAATTCATTCAATGGTAGATGCTTTGCATGCAATAAAATGGGACATATGGCTAATCAATGTAGATCAAGAGGGTATCAGTAAAAAATGCAAAGAATTGTTGTTTGCCACAATTGCAATAGATCCGGTCATATTGCCAAATTCTGTAGAAGCAAGAATCAGGATAAAAGGGGTTCGGTGCATCATAATTAGAATCAAGACAAAGGAAAAGGAAAAGTGAATGCGGATGAAGTTCAAAGGGAGATGAACAAGATTTGGGTGAAGAGGAGTATAGAAAATGTTGGGGATGGATCCGCACCAGAATCTGGTGCTGATATTCCTTCCGAAAATTAAATAGTGAGCTCTGGCTCAGGGGGAGACACAAGGAAAAACATTTTCCCCCAGCCAGTTAATTGGTGCTTGAAATTGGCACAAGGAATGTTGCAGATTAAAGGGTTCACAGAGGAACATCTAAATAAGCTTTGGTAAAGAGATGGAAGATCCGCAAGTGGGTTTGAACAGGTTAAAGACTAATCCGGTTCAACAGTCATCTGGTGAGAAGTAGGTTTTTCACAGTTAGATCTGATATGATTCAAACTGAGGAATCTTGATCTGCGGATAGATGAAATGTTTGGGGAAAGGAAGATAGACTATCAATCATCACCAAGAACAACTCTAAATGCTTCTTAGTGATCCGGAAAATATTTTTCTCAGAACAAGGAGAACAAGGCAACCGGAATAACTTAAGTTGTGCATTTATTGCAATGTGGAATTAGGGTTTGCTCAGAGATAAAAGGGTTCATTTGATCGTCATTTACACATTTGCACTCGAGAAGAAGAGAAAAAGAGACCTGCAAACAAATTGTCTCAAGCCTCTCAAAGATCAACCACAAAAGACAATTCTTCCAACAATCCGATCTAGCTCATTCCGTGAAACCTAGAAGCGTAAAAAGGTATTTTTCACTCTTGATCAAACTTTCTCTAAATCTTTAAGATGGCTACTCTGAATGTTGTAAAGATTTTTGATAGGCCTTACCCCAAATTTAAGAAACATCCCTACAAATCTCTAGAAGTGGATCCCTTAGGGGCATTTTCCAGCATTCCGCATGGGGTTTTGCATATTGAAGACGTTAGGGCATATATTAATGCGAACATTGAAGATTTTGGGGAATCCAAGCTGGTAGATATCTATCACAATCAGTTAATAGATGATTCATTTGAACTCAAACCACAATATAAGGCTATCCGGGACAAACATTTTGCACAATGCATTCATTTCCCCTATTTTGCAGAAGATGAATGGGTCCGGTATGTTCTAAGTAGAATACATGATAGCTTCATATGGTTGACAAGGCCATTCAAGATAACCAAGGATGCTATTAGGGAAGTTACCGGATTGCACTCATCCGGTGGGATACCTGCTCTCAAATCTATTAAGAATCAGACAGTGAGTGAGGCAACCGGATCAAAATTTGACAAGAGAGCTATGACAATTAAAGATATCACTGATCCGGATATCAAATTTGCATCCATGATAATTGGTTACAAGATATATCACTCTAGCAAGGAAAATTTAGTACCTAGAACTGTAATTTATATAGCTTATCATATGCTAAAAGAAAATGCTGACTATGATCTTTGTGAACTTCTTCTAAGCCAACTATTGGAGAACCTACAAAAGATCAAAAAGGACAAGAAGAACTCATTCAAGTATTGTGGGCTGATATTATGTTTATTCTTCTACTTCATGAATGAGCTTCCCGGATCCAGTGGTTGGGTATGGCAGAATAATAGACCTGTAGCCATTCAAATCAGAGATTATATACATGGGCTTGGTGATGCCAAGGCACAAAATATAGCACTTTGGGGCTATTTCAAGAACTTTCAGAGTATGATGCAAGCAAGAGAGAGAGAATTCGCCAATCTCTAGTTGAAAAGTATAAGGATACAGTATGCTTTATGGTAGAAACTGATAAGTGCCTAATGGAGACTGTGGAGCCAAGGATAGTTTGGATCATGCCAATGGGGTATGAAGTAGATGAGAAAATTGTAGAGCTACATGTTCAACACATGCTTAGTCAACCCAAGGATCCCAAGGTAGAAAGGTTTGGAACCTTTGAAGAGTTGAGTGTAAAGATTCATGTGGAACTTAGACAACCGGAGATGAAGAGAAAAGTGAGAAAAGAAGTAGAGAATGTTGCCAAAAGATATGGCATATCAAAAGAGGCACTTGATGCCAATAGAGAGAAGATAGAAAGGGCAGAGAAAGAAAAAGAAAAAGCAGAGAAAGAAGGTGCTATAGTGGAAGTCCCCTCCTAGACCAGATCCTCTAAGACCTTTGCACCTACCACTGCTAAGAGCTCAAAGGCATCAAAACTGGAATCAAAATCATCCGGCAAAGGAGAGAAGAGAACTAAGACAAAGACCACAAGATCTTATGCCAGTCAAAAGGATGATGAAGAGACTGAATCTGATGAAGAGGTAAAGAAAATGAAGAAGAAAAAGAAAACATCCGGTGAACCCTCTACCGGTCAAGACAAGGAAGAGAAGACAAAATAATTTGTTGAAAGGCCCACTCTGTCCATTGATGATGTAGTCAAATCAGTCACTGTGGATGGGAACCTAAAACCAATGACTGAATTCTATAATGATTATAATGAAGCTGACTAGAAGATCTTGCAAGAAGCTACAGTCAGATATTTGAATATTTATAATAAGGCTTTTATTGAAATCATATCTCTCATTCCCAAAATCCTAGAGAAGGAATTAGAAATAAGAAAGAATAATGCTAAGGTAAAGGATCTTGAGATCTGGGAATAGATAGCTATTCAGCTCTTTCCTTCAATCACTCCGAAGCAAATGAATATGATCTTCAAAGATTGCAAGGATGAGTTCCGGAGCAAAGCTAGAATGAATCAGCTTATGCTTGGAGAAACTGACAAAGTAGTAAAAGAGACAGAAGAGATCCTCCGGAATGCATACAAAAGATTCAACATTCCCATTGTAGAGGACTTAGATGATGAAACCTCTGCCATGGATGACAAAGAAGAATCCACTAAGATAGTAGCAGAAGAGGCAAAGGAGACTAGTGAAGAAAAAGCTAAGGACTTAGATTCCTCTGCTCTAGAAGAGGAAGTTCATGTAGAAGAAGACACTTCTCTTCCAGATCCTCCTGCATACTCCAGAATTGAAGAAAGAAAAGAAGAGAGCATCAGTCAAGAAGAACAAGTAAAGGGAAGAAAAGAATGTCAAACAAAAAAGACCACAGATGACAGTGCTAAGGCTACAGAAGGGGAGAAAACCCTGTCATCGGCAAGAGACACAACAGAAGCAGTCAAAGATTTCTTGACCAAAGAGATGATGGAATTTGATGAACTGGAGTTGCTTCAAGGTCCATTCAATTTTGATTCCCTCTCTCCGGTGCAAACCATGAAGCTAGCATCCTTCACTCAAGCAAAGGCAAAAGAAAAAATTCTGAAGTCTCACATGGAAGACTGTGAGCTCATAGAAGCTGCATCCGGTGTATTGGAGAAGATTATGCCATCCTTCCCAAAGGATTCTTTGGCCTCCACATCCAGTAATCTAAAGTCTCTTGTAAATTCTATTCATACGCATTTTGATTCCTTAGAGAAGTCACCAGAAGAAAAGGTCCGGAAGGAGTTTTTAGGAAAGAGATTCTCTGAAGTACAAGGTCTAATAACCAATGATAGGAGAGTTATGGATATTGGAATAAAGAGCTTAGAAAATGCTCTTAAAGATGGTGGAGATATCTATAAATTTTGTTTATCCTGGCCTAAAGTGACCAAGGATATTGAGAAGAAAGTAAAAGAGCAAGAGGATAAACTGTTAAGTTTATCTGAAAGTTTTGATCCTCTCTCCTCCATAATAAATCAAGAGTGTAAGACTATTGTAGTCATAGATGAAATAAAGAAGCTTGAGAAGGAGAAGGAAAATAGAATAAACAGGTTGAGTGAACTTAGAGGGATCATCATCCCCAAGTTAGAGGCCATGCATGAGGCTCTAACTGATGCTCAGGCCACAGCCCGGACCAATGATCCGACATATCTTAAGAAGGTAGAAGCGTTTGCATTCCTGTTGAGTGGTCACATCTCAATTTTGGATAGGATGAAGTAGAGTTGGGCTACAGAAGTTATACAGTTGAAGAATACTTTTGCAGACATATTTAAGTACATGTAAGTACAACTTGTATATACACTTATGTGGATATGTATAGATTGTTTTTCTTAAAAATTTTGGTGTGCGGACCCTACCCTTTGCCATTGATGTCAAAGGGGGAGTAAGGAATAGTGAAAAATGTGGAATCCAGCTAAGGGGGAGCTCTGGTAAAGTGTACATTAGAACAGAGCATCAACCAAGGGAGAGTATAGTATAACACTTAGTCATTTTTCACTAAGTGTTGCCATCTATGCCAAAGGGGGAGATTGTTGGCAAGAGACACATTTTAGCTTCATGATTGTTGTCATTGACGGCAACAAAGTTCATCCCACACATCCGCAGGACATGGTGTACCTATACCGGAAGTCAGATTGAAGAGTGTTGTGGTCCGGTAAGTAAGAACATAGCACGTGGCAAGGTCTGACAGTCAGGTTTGGATCTCTCAGTGGAAGTATCTTAGTAAAGTACGGACTTGGGGAAGTCAAGAGGTGTACCTTGACTGATACATTCCAGAGATTGAGCCTCCGGTGATGAAAGAGTGAAAAGATATGAGCACCTAAGTGTTGGGTTCCTGTTTGGCAGAATTGACAGAGGAAGAACTGACCGACAGATCATCAGACCTTAATTCGGATGAGTTATTAGTGATGATCAAGTTTCTTAAAGTATCATTCATGATTGGTTGACATGATTAATGACTTCTATAAGCATCTCCTTGATACACATCACTTGATAAGTAAGGATTCAGCCGACAGATCAGAGTTTGGGAAAATATTGACTATTCTGGATGCCGACTAGAAAGGTGTTGAAATCATTGGTGCGGATATATATACCAGATGAATTTGGATGTGAAGGCGTGTGTTGTGTGTTGTGGTGTGCGAAGAAAAGCAGAAGAGCAGTGTGGAAGCAGTAAGGCAGGTCCGGTATGTGAAAGGACAGCAGCACAAAAGAAGAGAAAGGATGAAGTGCAGTAGATCAGTATACTGAGCCTAACCGGAACTGAACTCCAGCATATGTGGATGCTTCTCATCAGTTCAAGTATCTTGTTACTCTCTTTATAACTTGTAGACAGTGAGTCTCTTGTAGGCAGTGAGCCTCCTGTGAGCAGTGTGCTTAGGCAGTGAGCCCTAATTGGCAAGTGCCATTTTGTACTTCTATTCTTCTAACAGAGAATACATTCTTGGGTTAGTCACCCCGTGGTTTTTCCCTTAACAGGGTTTTCCACGTCAAAATCATTGTGTTATGTGTATTGACTTTGTTTCTGCTTTCATGATTATGGATGCTTATTTGCTTTGATGCTGCACTAGTTGTTAAAGAAGAACAGAAAGTTAAATTAATTAAGATAACTGATTCAACCCCCCCTCTCAGTTATCAACACCTTCTTCTATTTGTATCATTATTCTTCTATATTGCTTCTCCTCTATTTTCATTGTTGTGTGTTGTGTCTTACGGACATAGCGTTGTGGTTGGTGACTTGGGGGTACCCTCCTATGTGACTGTCCCTAAGGCACTTATTTCTCCTCTCATGATTTATTGTTTCCCTTCCTCTAGTGTTTCTATCTAGCAGGCATATGACGAAAAACATATTATACTGATGCGAACCTAGTGTCCCTTTAGCGAGAAATCAAAAATTGGACTTAGTTCCTATATGACGATGGGGTTGATTTATATTATCCGATGCTTGGCTAGTAGAATCACTCTGTGCATTTTGTCCTATGATCTTGATGATGTCTTATCTTACTTACAAACCCTAACAATACCATTGCTCCGTGCACTTTGTTTGTTTTTCAATCTTGCCTCGGTGACACTCAGTTTTGAGATTTTCGCAGTATAGCCCCACAGTTATCCTCGATCTCCGAATTCATAGTATAACCTTGGCTCTTTGTGTGATTGATCATATGCATTTATGTTGTTTATCATGATTATATAGACACTAACACTTTTCTTGTAGGAATTTGTTTGTGGGTACATTTTGTGATCGTAAAGTACATGTCACCTCTTGGGGGCATGGGCTTTACGAGAGCTCGTGTTCCCTTATGTGTTTTCTTCCTACCTTAACGTACTTGATATCGATACCTGATATCAACCACCTTAAGGTGGGGGTATATAAGGTAAGCTGTCTATTCTATATGTTAGTAGTGTGCTTGTTCTCAGGTGTAGTCTAAAGATTGGTTGCGATGAGTCCCTCCTGCACTCTAATATTTGTTTGAAATCTATTACAATCATCTAATCCCTCATCACGAGGTGGGGATATCGCATCTCTTTTCTATCTTAATCCCTATGCGGAGGTGGGGATGGTGTATTTCTCGTGGAGAGTGCACATCCTATCATTTTCAAAAGTCCTCATCGCAAGGCGGGGAGCGGTTCTATGACTAACTCAACCCTTAAGCGTGTCTTCGGCGATTGTTGTGGTGAAGCCCAATCATTGATGTGTGCCTGTAATGTGCCTGAGATGGTGATGATCTAGAAATAGGAACACTCCATCGCTTGTTTGTCATGTTTTCTCCTTGTCTTCCAAGTGTGTGTGTATTGCGTGTTTGTTCCCAAACATAGTTTAAAGACTGGTGGCGATGAGTCTCTCCTATGCTTTGGGATTTGTATGGTGTGTTTGATTTGTTTGGCATGTATTGCGTGTGTGTTGCCCCATATGCAGTTTAAAGACTAGTGGCAATGAGTCCCTCTTGGATTATGGGTGGTGTGTTTACTTTCATGTACTTACATTTGCATTTCATATAAAATTGAAAAAGAAAAAGAAATCATCTCTGTCTTCTCTACATTCACTATCTTCAATGCTGTATTCTCTATGTTTTTCATGACTGTAACTATATTCTCTGTGTTTTGCATGATTGTAACTGTATTCTCCATGTTTTGCGTGCATGTTATTGTCTTCTCTGTGATTGGCGTGTCTTCTCCATGCTTGGTGTGTTTGATGTGTTTGTTGATCGTACTTTAATGCATGTATTGGCCTTGCGTTTATTACATACATTAAAGTGGGGGCTAAATGTTACGTTGGAAAATGTCCCCTTGGGGGCTTTTCCCTCTTAAGGTTTAGCTCTTAGGTCTTGTTTATGCATTTAAAGCATCATGCATGTTAATCTGACATCTCGATGAGAAAACCCTGAAGTTTCATGGCAATTTGGACTCAAGGGATGCACTTATGACAAATCCTACCTGAAATAGGGGGGTGGACTTGGGCGCCCGCACCCTAGTCCTACCCTATTTTAGGTCAGGACCAATTTCAAAGTGTCAATTTGTGACCGTTATTCAGGTCCTATGCCGACATGGTAAGTTTCAATTACGAAATTCTTGGCGGGAATGCTTGTAGTTGCATATATAAGCATGTTTAGGCATTCATTTGTAAACTAGAAGGTTATTGTGAAATTGAGAAGTTTGTGTAGAAGTGATCCAAGGCATTCATTGTGTGTTGTAGAGAAGACTTTGTGTTATTATTGTGTTTGTATTTGCAGATTTAGCAGCCATCTCCTTATGGCATGAAGAGCTTCTTCCTTCCATGAGATCTTCACTATAAGGTGATATCAATTGTGTTTTTAATCATTTATCATTTGGATTTTCCCTCTATCCCACAGGGATACACACTCTTTATTTGACAACGGTGTTCAAAAGACTTGAATGTCTCTCTGGGGCTTGACTAAGGCAAGCCTCTAAACACCACAACCCCCAACCCATTTTTTTGTGATTGTAGGTTACAGGAGCAAAAAAAGTGGAGTTGCAGGAGAGCAGTGCAGATTGTCAAAATTGTAGATCAAAGAAGAAAATAGGGACCTGGACTTGAGCGCCTGCTCATTAGTCCTCCAGATCCCGCAATTGAAGAATCTCTGGAACAACAGGAATAGGTTGCAAACAAGGTTTCCAGATCCCAAAAAAAAGTATGGCACTGGGCTAGGGCGCCCGCTCATTAGTCCCTGACTGTTCTACTTTCTGAACTTTAAAATCTAGTATGTATTTGATTATCATTTGATATCTTTGTGTGCGAGCATTTTCTGTGATTTGTCTATTTACTTCTGAATTTGCATAATTAGGGTTTTGAGCATAATTGGGCTTAATTAAACAACTAAATCACACCATTCCCATTTTCCCTACGTTCCAAGTGACCAAAGGCCTGATAGTAGATTTCCTACTCGACCTAAAGTCCTTGAATGTTTGAGGTGAAAGGAGGATTCATACAAATTAACCCTAAACACAAACAAATCCTCTTGTACCAATTTTCACCTTAGACAACAACAAGCAAAGAAAATTTTCAAGTTAGCAAAGTGAATGAGACCTCAATGTGAAATGTTATCTCAATATCATGTATCGTCCCCAAAATACAACAAAAATAAAGAAAACCACAACTAGAAGAATTCTTAAGAGGAAATAGAATAATATAATAATCCAATCAATTTATTTAAGTAGAGAATACATACAAATAGATAGGGAAGCTCAATACAAATGAAGAAGAGTACATGACTCAGACACTAGCTTGCTCTATCACTAGGGGTCATGTAAATCACAATACCCTCATGGATCACAAACTAGCAAGATGTATTATGCTAGGTGACCATGATTGTAAAATGAGTAGGTCATATGAAGCACACATGATAGCAAGTTGTATTATGCTAGGTGGTTCATATGCTACCAACACCTCAAAGAGCCTATCAAAACCAATGCCTTAGAGAGCTTATCAAACACCAACATCGCAAGGGGTGAATGCTTCAGGGAGCATAAAATAAACAATGCCACAGGGGAGAAAATTAATAAGCTACACCTCAGGGGGTGGAAATAAACCAAGGTGCATGAATGGATGCACATGTGAGTAGAGTATATGCCCCCTTAAAATATTAGCATGTATAATATGCAAATAATCTAAGGTAAGTAAAAGGGGAAGAAAGAGGAGGGGAGATCCTCAAAAAGAATGTGTACCCCTATAATCAGTTGTTGTTGCCCCCCAAAACATGGGTGAAGATAATCATGAAAAGAATATTGTGTTGTTACTAAAAATAAAGTATGGTTGCATGTGATATTGTACCACCATGAATGGCAATGAGAAAACATAGAAAGCTACAGGTGCCACATAGTAGGTAGCAACACAATAGTCTCGTGAGAAGATGGAGAAGGAAAAAACCATGAACTAGATAGAGACCATGCTCAATATCACTTGGCATGTAAAGAAGAGACATGTGCTTCATTAGTTGAAAGAGTGAGAGCTCCTGTTTTAAGAAGTTGTATTTTATCCCTCAAGGCTCGACATTCACTAGTGGAATAGCCAAGAACTTGACGATATGCACAAAAAGGAAGTGTTTGTTGAATGTGTTGTGGAAACTTTTTACGTGTAGGAGGAGGAAGAGTGATCAAGTGGGATTTGAGAAGCCTCAAAAAATATTCTCTTGTTTCGATGGAAGAGATGGATTAGTGTTATAGAGTAAAAAGTAACCCTATGCCTTTTTACCTCTTAGTTTAGCTCCTAGGTCCCCTTATTTTCATTATGAATGCTTAATACTTATCCCATAGCAATTTCCCCCGAAACCCATGACAAATGGGACTTAGGAGCTAAGATTAAGTGCTTAAGCAAGACCCAAAAGTGCCTTGGGACTTGGTCATCCATGCTCAAGTCTAGGGTGATTTTCCAGGATCCAAATCTTAATGTGTCGGTATAGGACCTTTAAAAAGGTTTCCCTTTGTCAACCTTTTGAATTTAAATTATGTAAGTTAGCAGGAATGCATATATAAGTAAGTGTACATATTAATTTTACTCCTAGATGACTAAGGAGAACTTATGATTATTGAGCAAAGAGAATTCAAAGCATTCATTGTGTTGCAGAGCAAAATTATGTTGTGTTTGTTGTAGATTTGGCATCATCAACTCTTCTCCTCATGATTTGAAGAATCTTCATCTCCGTGAGGGATTCACCTCTAAGGTGACATCTATTTGTGTTTCAATCATATCATTTTATCATGTCTTTGGCCTCTACCCTCCATTGGGCACTCACTCTATCTAACAACGGTGTTGGAAGACTTGAATGTCATTATGGGGCTTGATCGAGTAAAGCTCCTAAACACCACAACCCCCAAACTTCTCTCTTACAATTCCATAGGGGGGGAAATTAATAAGATATGCCTCAGGGGGTGGAGATAATGCATGGTGCATGAATAGATGCACATGTGAGTAGAGTATATGCCCCCTTAAAATATTAGCATGTATAATATGTAAATATTTTAAGGTAAGGAAAAGGGGAAAAAAGAGGAGGGGATATCCTCAAAAAGAATGTGTACCCCTATAATTAGTTGTTGTTGCCCCCCAAAACATGGGTGAAAATAATCATGAAAATAATATTGTGTTGTTACTAAAAATAAAGTATGGTTGCATGTGATATTGTACCACCATGAATGGCAACAGAAAATATAGAAATCTACAGGTGCCACATAGTAGTTAGCAACACAATAGTCTTGTGAGAAGATGGAGAAGGAAAGAACCATGAACCGGATAGAGGCCATGCTCAATATCACTTGTCATGTAAAGAAGAGATATGTGGTTCATCAGTTGAAAGAGTGAGAGCTCTTATTTTAAGAAGTTGTATTTTATCCCTCAAGGCTCGACATTCACTGGTGGAATAGCCAAGCACTTGACAATATGCACAAAAAGAAAGTGTTTGTTGAATGTTTTGTGGAAACTTTTTACATGTAGGAGGAAGAGTGATCAAGTGGGATATGAGAATCCTCAAAAATTATGCTCTTGTTTCGATGGAAGACATGGATTAGTGTTATGGAGTAAAAATTAACCCTATGCCTTTTTACCTCCTAGTTTACCTTCTAGGTCCCCTTATTTTCATTATGCACACTTAATACTTATCCCAGAGCAATTTCCCCTGAAACCCATGTCAAATGGGACTTAGGGGCCAACATTAAGTGCTTAACCAAGACCCAAAAGTGCCTTGGAACTCAGGCATCCGCACCCAAGTCTAGGGCGATTTGCTAGGATCCAAATCTTAATGTGTCAGTATAGAACCTTTAAAAAGGTTTCCCTTTGTCATCCTTTTGAATTTATATTATGAAATTTAGTGGGAATGCATATATAAGTGAGTGTATGTTTTAATTTTACTCCTAGATGACAGGCAAACTTATGATTATTGAGTAAAGAGCATTCAAGGCATTCATTGTGTCGCAGAGAAGAATTGTGTTGTGTTTGTATGTGTTTGTTGTAGATTTGGCATCATCAACTCTTCTCCTCATGATTTGAAGGATCTTCATCTCTGTGAGGGCTTCACCTCTAAGGTGACATCTATTTGTGTTTCAATCATATCATTTTATCATATCTTTGGCCACTACCCTCCATTGGGCACTCATTCTATCTAACAACGGTGTTGGAAGACTTGAATGTCATTCTTGGGCTTGACTGAGGCAAGCTCCTAAACACCACAACCCCCAAACCTCTCTCTTTGTGATTGAAGGTTACAGGTGCGGGATATGGCAAAGTGTAGATACAGAGAAGCAATTTAGAGGATAGAGATTTGGGATCTGAATAAAACTTACTGAAATTCATCCCTACTAGACTAGGGCACCCGCCTCGTAGTCCTCCTGACAGGAATTAGAAAGTCAAAAACATGTTGCAGTCTAACACTATCATTGTTTTAGATCCACAAAAAAGTGCCCTATCAGACTTGGGTGCCGCCCCGTAGTCCGTAAAGTTTCCATCTTCAAAAAATTGACTTCTGGTATATTTCTAATCCTTCCCTAGTACCTTATGCGGTTATCTATAGCATTTTGTTCATCTATATACAATTTCATCATAATTAAGGTTTAAGGCTTAACTGATCTAGGGTTTGAAAAATCTATCAATCTAATCTATCTTTCCATATCATTCCTAAGTACACTAAACCTAGCCAAGTCCTCTCTCATCTGTAGTGACTTGTCTCAGTTTATGTCCTTGAATGTTAATGTGAAAGGAGGGTTTGATTAGATATACTTAACTACACTTTATCCTTGTCTTCTTTTCAGACATAACGTTTTGGTGAACTTGTGTTTGTACTGAACTTAAATCTTTCTAAGTGTTTTAATCATTTTTTTGCATTCGTTCATATCACATTTTCTATCTTGCATACATTTGAAAAAATTGAAAAAAATAGGCATTCCAGGCTTGCATAATAGCATAGTTTGAATTATTTCCTTGTATATCATTGAAATTAGTTAATTTTCCAATTTTTACATCAGATCTGAGATGAATTATAGCTTTTAGTCATTTCATGATCTCATACCTTGCATTTGCATACACCACTTGCTAGGGTTTTGCTTGAAATTTTGCATTTTTTTCATATAACCTAGTAATTCCAAAATCTAGGGGTTGTAGTCAAAATCTTATTTCAGATTTTGCTACTCCTTTAAAAATTCTTTCAAATATGATTTTGAACTGTAGTGTTGCTTCATTGTGTGTTCTTGCATTTAGATTTCAAACTTTGCATTTACACATTGTGTATTTCAACAAAAATACATATCTTCATCCTTTTGATTGTGCATTGAGCATTGTAGGACTTTGGCATCCTTTTTGCATCAGATCTAAGCTATTTTACACATTATACCTGATTATATTCCATTCATTCATTCATTATTTTGCATAGTTTCATAGTTTAATTTCATTATTAGGGTTGCAAAAATCCTTGCATTTTTAGTACATATGACTAATCTTTCACCTAGTGTTTCAAGATTGGCATGTTGTGATAAAAATTGCTGCACTATTGGAATGATTAAAGGGTTTTAGGTTGATGTCCTTTATCATCTTCTTTGTCTCATAACATCTTTGGCATATGTAAATTGAAAAAAGTGAAAAAATAAGCATTTTAGGTTCATAAACAAGCATAGTTTTACATTATTTCATTGCATGGTCATAAATACCTTTCAATTCAGATCTTGCATTAATTTTAGGCATATTTTCATTAATCATTTGAAAATTTTGCATCATCTCATACTTTTTCTTGAAAATTTGCATATTTTTAATTACACAGTGTGTATTTCAACATTAGGGGTTTACACACTTTCTAAACAAACCTTCAAAAACATTCATCTTGCCTCGTTGTGTAGTATTTTTCCTCCTACCTACTTTGTTTGTTGTGAAATTAGTGCATTTTTGGGTTCTTTCAAAAACTCAACTTCCTCAAACTAGTGTTATACTTTCATCATGGATGCTTCTTGTTATTCATCTTTAGAAGCTTTGTTTGCATACATCATAGATATTGATAATTTCTCCAAATTCATTAATAAGCATCCTCAAGTATTAAAACAAATAGCATGCACATATGATGTTGATATTTCTATGTGTTCCACATATGAAATCCTTTGTTATATATCTGATTTTGATAGTTTCACAACTCTTAATGGGAGTATATCCTTCGATATTAGACGATCTCACTAAATTCATAGATAATAATAAATATGATGCATCGTTTAGTAGTGATGACTTCAATATGTTAGATAAAGCCCTAGATGACTTTATCTCTATTGGACATTCTACTACAACTCCTATTCCTAAAGGTTAGGATCATGCCCTGGATCTAGTCTCTAATATATGTGATGGTAACTTAGTTTTACCTAATGATCTCTCTCCCAAAATTGTTCCAAATTATGAGGACACTTTGGTGCAACAGGATGAAATCATTGACACATCCCTTAACATCACCCTACCATTTCTTCATTCCAATGCTCTCCCTTTCAAAGATGAAGCAATAGTGAATGAAGAACCCCCTCTAACGAAGAACACTCCATGGATTGATAATGAGCATTCATCTAAAAATATTAAAAAAATTATCCTTACCATAGTGCATGAAGTCTCTATCGATCATCTTATCGATCTTCCCCCTTTAGTTAAATTCTCAAGTACCTTGGATATTACTAAGGAAGTGAAGACCCTTGATCTTCCTCCTTTAGTTGAATGTTCAAGTACCTTGGATATCACTAAGGAAAGGAAGATTCTTGATCTCCTCCCTTTGGTTGAATGTCCAAGTCCCTTAGATATCACTAAGGATGCGAAGACCATCAATAGTCCTCCTTTGGTTGCATTTTCAAAACCTTTGGACATCACTAAAGATGAAGCACTAGTGGATGAGGAAAGGTTGCTCACATTAAATCCCTTACAGATTGATGCTGAGATCAAACAAAACAATTCACCTATTCCACCCACTAAGGGGGTAGTGAATAAGTGTACTAATGTTAATACACTATCAACAAGTTCAAGACTAAATATGATATATCCTATGATGATAGACATGGATTGTCTGCCAGGAAATATCCCATTGAAACAGGTAAGTATTTCTCCCTCATTTAGCCACACTCACTGTAGCACCTATTCTAGTTGCTCTCAATAGTGGCCTCCTCCTAGATATATATGTTGTTAGCATTGTGTCATATTCCCCTGTGTTGTGCTATATGTTGTTTAGGTCTCTTTGGATGACTCTTGATACTCTTGTAAGGTCAAGGATAGAAGGAGACCACTTTTGTTGTGATCATTCTTCTATCTGTTCATCATTCTTCTACCTTCCCTCTCCTTTATTTTATTATTGTGTGTTGTGCCTTGGGGGCATAGCATTGTGGAGGGTGTTTTGGGGGCATCCTCCTATGCAGTGTTCTCAAGGCACTTTGTCTCCTCTCATTTTTATTGTTTACCTTCTTCAGTGATCCTACCTAGTTAGCAGATGATGAAAAGCAAACAAATAATAATAAGGAAAACATGTCCCTTTAGCAAGAAAGTAAAAATGGACCTAGTCCATATATGAAAATGGGGTTTATATATATATATATATAAATAATCCACTCAGTGTGATGTATCTTCTTGTGACATTTCTTGTAACTAACATTTTACAATCGAGTCAATCTGCTTATGTACACTTTTATTGGTATCTCACCTTGTTGCTACACTCAGTTCTGAGGTATCTACAATATAGCCCAACGGTTATACTCAGTTTCGAACCCGTAAGTATAGCCTTGGTCCTTGATGTGAATTGATAATTTCATGCATAGCTTTAATGAATTGATTTGGTTGTTATCTTAGAGTAAGATTTTCTAACCAACTTGTTGATTATCTTAGCAAATCATATCGATGTGTTTGTGGGAACATTCAGCGACCATAAGCACATGTCACTTCAGGGGCATGGGCTTTGCAAGAGCTCTTGTTCCCTTGCATGTTTTCTCTCTACCTTAATGTGCTTGATATCAATAAATGACATCAACCACCTTAAGGTGGGGGCATATATAATGGTATCTGCTTGATTATTTTTACACTCACAAAGCGTGTTTGTAAGCCCTCTCCACGAGGCGGGATGGTGTATCTCTTGAGCTAGTGCACATCCTTTTAAAAGCAAAAATCCCTCTTCGTGAGGTAGGATGATGTATATCTTGAGCTAGTGTGTATCTTTTTATAAAAATCCCTCATCGTGAGGTAGGATGGTGTATCTCTTGAGCTAGTGTACATCCTTTTATACAAAGTCCTCATCGCAAGGTGGGTTGGATCTTGAGTCATCCTACCTTAAGTGTGTCTTTGGCAGTTGTGGTAGTGCAACTCAACCATCAGGTGTGTTTGGTGTGTTTTAGATGGTGGGACTTAGCAATAAGCTCCTTCTGTCACTTGTGTTTGTCATGTATAAGACGTATAGTGTGTCTATGGAATACTATGTGGTGCTCGTGTATTTTGTGTGTCTTCCAATGATTATCTAAGATTAGGGGTTAGAAATAGTCCTTCAACCTTTGGGTATGCCTTAGCTTTATGTGCCTGGTGTGTTTGATGTGTTTTCAACAATAGTTTAATGCATGTACTGAATCATAACATCATACATACGTTAAAGTGGGGGCTAAATGTTATGGAGTAAAAAGTAACCCTATGTCTTTTTACCTCCTAGTTTAGCTCCTAGGTCATCCCTATTTTCATTATGCATGCTTAATACTTATCCTAGAGCAATTTCCCCCGAAACCCATGTCAAATGGGACTTAGGGGACAACATTAAATGCTTAACCAAGACCCAAAAGTGCCTTGGGACTTGAACACCCATGCCCAAGTTTAGGATGATTTGCCAGGATCCAAATTTTAATGTGTCAGCATACGACCTTTAAAAAGGTTTCCCTTTGTTGGCCTTTTGAATTTAAATTACAAAAGTTAGTAGGAATGCATATATAAGTGAGTGCATGTCTTCATTTTACTCCTAGATGACTAAGGAGAACTTATGATTATTTAGCAAAGAGAATTCAAGGCATTCATTGTGTTGCAGAGCATAATTGTGTTGTGTTTTTGTGTTTGTTGTAGATTCAACATCATCAACTATTCTCCTCATGATTTGAAGGATCTTCATCTCTGTAAGGGCTTCACCTCTAAGGTGACATCTATTTGTGTTTTAATCATATCATTTTATCATTGCTTTGGCCTCTTCCATCCATTTGGCATGCACTCTATCTAACAATGGTGTTGGAAGACTTGAATGTCATTCTGAGGCTTGACTGAGGCAAGCTCCTAAATACCACAACCCCCAAACCTCTCTCTTCGTGATTACAAGTTACAGGTGTGGGATTTAGCAAAGTGTAGATATAAAGAAGCAATTCAAAGGATAGAGATTCAGGATCTAAAGAAAACTTACTAAAATTCATCCCTACTAGACTAGGGTGCCTGCCTCATAGTCCTCGTGATAGGAATTTCTGGAAATGCAGAAACAAGTTGCAGTCTGACACTGCTCATTGTTCTGGATCCATAGAAAAAGTGCCCTATCAAACTTGGGGCCCACCCCATAGTCCATAAAGTTTTCATCTCTTAAAATTTGACTTCTGGTATGTTTATGATCCTTCCCCAGTGCCTTCCTATGCAATTATCTATGGCATTATGTTCGTCTATATATGATTTCATCATAATTAGGGTTTAAGGCTTAATTGATCTAGGGTTTGACAAATCTATCAATCTAATCTATCTTTTCATATCATTCCTGAGTACACTAAACCTATAGTTGAGTCCTCTCTCATCAGTAGTGACTTGGCTTAGTTTATGTCCTCGAATGTTAATGAGAAAGGAGGGTTTGATTGGATATACTTAACTACACTTTATCCCTATCTTATTTTCACACATAACAAGTAGGAATTGTCCCATTCTATTTTGGAGAAAGGTTTGATTTCCTAAAATAAGAAGCCATAGAGACCTTAGACAATAGAGGAGGGGATGTAGGTGAGGAGAAGGGTGGTAACCTAAACCCACTATAGAAGGTAAGTGCAGTGTAGGTTCCATAAGGAACTTAACTCCTTGTTCCATGCGCCCTAGGCCATTTCCATTGTATCCATGTTTATAAAGAATTGAGTATCCAAGCCTATAACGTGTCTCCAAATTAGAAAAAGGAGAATCAACATAACTAGCCTTATCAATATGAGAATTGTATGCACATGTTGGAGAAGAAGCAGAAGCAGAATTCACATGAGAAGAAGGATCAATTCTAATACCAGAATGCAAAATCTTGTTGAGTGTGGGAATGCCACAATGAGAAGGGTTAATCTTATATTCACCAGGCCCATGGAGGGTGAAGTCTAAGGAGCCCAAATTATCACTAAAACATGCATTAGAAGAGGAAGGCAAATCATCATTAATAGAGGGTGATGATGGTGTTTGAGAACTTGTTATAGATGGTATAAAGATACAAAGAGAATAAAGAGCAGGCTTCTCGTGACTCAATTCAACCTATTGACAGTATTGAAAGGGGTCAGGATCAACACTTATTTTATGTACTTCACCATTATGAAGAAGTTTAAGATATTGATGAAGGGTAGATGAAATTGTACCCATGGCATGAATCCATGGTCTACCAAGGAGAAGATTATAAGAAAGACTCTCCTGCATGACATGAAACTCAACAGGTAATATAACGGGGCCTAATGTAATAGGCAATGTGATAGTGCCTAAATTTAGGCGAGATGCATTCTCAAAACCTCTAATGGATAGATTTGAAGGAGAAATAGAAGAAACATCAATATTAAGACAATTAAGGAGGTCTAAAATGTAGACATTAAGATCGAAACCACTATCAATAAGGGTTTGCTTAATCCTAGTCAAGTTTATAGTTACAATAATTAGAAGAGCCTCATTTTGCTTCTGAACTTCAGCAAAAGGGAGTTCAGAGAAATGAAAAGTGATATTAGTAGAATTAGAATGAAAACCTTTAAGAATAGTTGCCACATCCATGGGCTTATCGGAAGACTATATAGATATCTTCTACAAGGCCTGCTGAAGGGTGCCATGATTAGAAGGTGAAAGTTGTAGTAGGTCCCAAAGAGAGATCTTAACTTGTGTAGCTTGTAGCTACTTAACAAGATCATACTCTTTGGTATTCTCCACAAAAAACATGGAGGTGGTGGAAGAATAGGATGTGGTGGAGGAAGGGAAATAAGGACATGAGTAACTTGTTTGTTTCGTTGAGTGCTACATGTATGGGCTACTACATGGTAGTGAGGAGCCTCATACATGTTTTGAGTTATAGACTTTACCATTTGAGAGAAGTTATTCAAAGGTTCAAGATTTTCTAGAATTTTAAGAACATAAGAAAGATTTTGAACATTTATGCACTTATCTAACATCTCTTTAGCAAGAGGGATAAGTCAATTGATAATGATTGTGTTAATATTATTATCTACTTGAGAAATATATGATGTAGGAGAAGAAACAAAAGTAGTATGCTCAACATATATCCATAGGGGATCCGATGTGAGGTGAGTCTCTTCATCTACTAATACTTCATCGCTAGAAGGGAGAGCATTGGAATGAAGAGAAGGTAAAGTAACCTTATGAAAAATGTCAATGATTTCATCCTCTTGCACCAAAATATCCTTGTAAGTAAGAGGCATATTGGGAGAGGGATCGAGGAAAAAGAGTGACATAAGAAAAGATAAGTCACTTTCACATGCTTGTAAGAGAAGCTCTTGACACTTCTTAACAAAGATGGAAAGTGATAGAAGAAAATAAAAGAATATATCCATTGAAAAATTAGGAGAATTTTAAGAAAACTATTAATAGATCCGGCCAGAGGCTACCATTTTTTAATTTTTTTAGGAAAGGAAAAATTTTGATTTCACTTTTGGAAGAAAAAAATAAATGAAAAGAATAAGTTTTGTGTTAAAGAGGCAGGTTCACCAAAATGTAATATAGAAAAAGTGATACCTCTAGTTTTTACACTACATTCATGCAAGTTGGAATGGAAAACATGAACTCACTGAAAATAGAAGTACAACTTCTAGAAACTAAATATAGAACCATAAAGAGGAAAAATAGAAGAACCTGACACTAGAGGACGGGAGTCTCAATCTAGGACACCAACACATCGCGAGGACATCTGTGCATCACATTGTCATCCAAATAGTAGCAAAACAATAGAAATCCATATTGTATAGTTTAATGTGGGTCTGAAACTTCATCTAGTCTGCACATAGGGCCAAAATGAGTACCTAGTAACACAATACACAAAGAAATCAATAAAATAATGAATTTAAATGAAATATAATGAAGATAATAGAATGAAAAGACAAAAGGAGAGAAATGAACAAACTCTCATGCATTTGAATCTTCTTCTTCAACTTGCACAACATAGAATGAGAAAAATGGTTGGGGTTGTTTGGGGGTTTGCCTTTAAGTCAACTCTTGCTTTAGTATTTATACCTCCACATTAGCTAAGATAGATAGATATAAAAATGTGTGTGTGTTCTTAATCTAAGTGTATCTAGATCTAAGAATAGTGACTAAAATGAAAACTGGTAGGATGTGAAAATCCCAAGTTGCTCAGGAGTGTATAACAAAAATAAATACTTGCAAAAGTAAGAAACAAGAAGAATATCACCTGTGAGGGATTGACAAAGACAAAGAGAGAAAAAGAGCTAAAGGAGAATGTTGTATAAATCTATAGACAACTACATAATGTTGTAGGGTGCAAGAAAATTGCCAAAGAGCCAAGAAAGTCAAGCTGAGAGATGCCCAAAAATGAAAGATTCAAAAAGAGGGAAAAGGAGGGAAGAGTAAGAGGTTGATGAGCCATTCAAAATCTTCTTGAGATGTTACCACTGATGCATGAAAGTGACAAGTGGCTAAACTCTTATAAACGAACATAAAATAAGAAACTGTCATGAGATGCTAGTGCATCACGCAGATGTCCATGCGAAGCGCTAGTGTCTGGATAGTTTGGGCTCAAAATAATGAGACACTAGAACATTATAGGGGTAACATAAAAGTGATGACAAAACATGACAAAAAGGCCTAACACAAGAAATAAGGCCTAAGCACCATGGGAGGGAAAAAGTCTAATGCAAGGGCTAAATGAGCCTACAAACAAACTAAGGGAATAAACACTAAAGGGAGGCCAAAATATGTTAGGATTAGGTAGCCAAAGAAATACAAATTAACAATTATAATGTAGATTTAAATACACAGAAATAAAGAACACAATTACACAATAAAGATTTAACGTGGTTCACCCAATGTGGGCTACATCCACATAAACAACCATCCATTATTTTATTATTCAGCATAATCAAAACCAAATACAACATGCAACTTGTAGCTTAATCTACTACTATATGCTATATGAAAATACACTACAACCTCATTCATGTCTCATAACTTTTCACATACTCCAATTGCTTACTTATCAAGCCTCTTTGGTGGTTAACAAAAGTTAGTTTTCCATGTTTGTTGTTGAACACCCAGAATATTGAGAGGGGGGTGAATTGGTATTCTCTTAAACCATTTACTTATTAAACCATTAATCCATTTTCCACATTCAATAACAACAAAGAAAATAAAGCACAGAAAGAACCATAAAGCATAGCACATGAAACACTAGGATTTTTACGTGGAAAACCCAACATGGGAAAAACCACGGTGAGTTTTAGTTCACATATATTATGTAGTAACAAAACTGAATTACAAAGAGGCTCACTACCTATGTCTTACTGCCCTTAAGGACTCACTATCCATAAAAGAATGCTCACTGCCAAATGGTGGCTCACTGCCAAGGGGTGGCTCACTACCATGAATTGATATAATAGCATCTACCACATGCTTGAGTTCAGTTCCAATGAAGCGCAATACAAATCACCTTCGCTGTCTCACAACACAAACACTTTCATCTTCGCAACTTCACCCACACACTCACTCATATTCGCACACTACTCACATCCAAACATTGAAATGGATCTCATATATATCCACAACACTTGCCATCTTCAAATTAGGTTGGCCTATAAAGATAAAGCATGTAATTATGCCTTGAGAAACTTGCCGGCCTAATCCTTTCATCAAAACACCTTGCGACCCAATTCAACACTTGAAACACATTTATACATGTCATCTTCAACTATAGAACCACTTATGATATGATTCCAAACACTAGATCTTACTGCACACAGATCAAAGTATTAGATCAGCCTTAAACACTGACTATCATAGGTTTAGTCCATTTGTTAGATTGTAACTTTCAATGCGGACCTCAAGACTTACTTAAATTCATATCAGACTCTTTAGACATCTCAGATGATAACTCCAGAACTGCAGAGCATAATATCAACATGCTGTAAAATGCAGACCATCAAAACACATACCCTATCACAATCAAACACTGTAAAACCTTGTAGCGATACTCAGTAGCTCATAACTATCTTTCCGGTGGACTTCAAACTCTGCAACTTTGGATTTAGATACTTCATATATGTGTTTGCAACACCTCAAAAATGCATAACAAAATATCTAATATAGGAGGAATGCAGACCAAAAAAATTGTGTCTTCTACTCTGATTACTATCGTTCTCTGCTATGCGGAACTTGTGCAACTTGAAGGTACATTTTTGGAGATGATCAGAAGCTGAAACTTTGGATTTAAGATCATCTAAGGACTATAGAAATCTTACCAGAACTGCAAGATTAGATCTTCAACTACAGACTAATGCTGATTAAATTACTATCTCTCTATAGCCATCTCAGTACTATGCCAATGCTTAACCAAAATACTTAAGTCTTCTTTACCGGACCAAAAACCTTTTCTTGTTAAAACTTTATTCCTTTTCTTGTTGCCATCAATGAAAACACTATCAAACATCATGCTCAGCCAAACTTCATCATACCAACAATGTCTCCATCAATGACGTTTGCCAAATTGCCAACAGTTGGCTAATAAAACTAACCACTGACACCTTTATTAAATATCTACCCTAGATACACTCCCCCATTAATTATTTTGGGGGGAAACCACAACTATCAAAGTCACCAAAATTTATCTTACTACATGAACCTTGTAGTTGTTACAGGTACCCCGCAACCCCATAGCATGATCAGTCACCACATACCAATAATCTCCCAGTTGGGAACTGATCAGGATCCACACCAAACAACCTCCCACTTGGATACTGATCTTGGAGCAACACCATTGCACATGTAGCTCCCACTAAATGAAGCACCTGGACTTGGTTGGTTCTCATCTCCACCATTATCATTCATGAAGGCTAATATAAATTGATGAGGAGATCAATTTATCCCATGTGATTGCCTTCATGAACATATCTTCTAGATTTCACTAGTATGAATCTTTTCTAGCTTCAACTGTCCATCCTCCAAAACTAACCAGATGAAGTGATACCTGAGTTGAATGTGCTTTGTTTTTGAATGAAGGGTTGAATTCTTTGCAAGATGAATGGCACTCTAGATATTAGTGTATAATGGGCTATCTTCCTATGGCTTGGCCAATTCCTCTAGAAAACATTATAACCAAATCATCTCCTTGCTAGCTTCGGTAGAACCTACATACTTAGCTTCAGTGGTTGAAAGTGCAACAACCTTTTGCAGTCTTGAAATACAACTGACTATTGTTCCTCCTACAGTAAAAACATACCCTGTAGTACTCCTCCTGCTATCCATATCACCCACCAGATCAAAGTCAACATATCCTCTTAGAGCAATGTTTGATCCTTTGAAACATAGTGTCTTTGTAGTAGTACCTCTCAAATACTTGAGAATCCATTTGACAACATTCCAATGTCCCCTTCCTGGATTGCTCATATACTTGCTCACAACTCCAACAACATGTGCAATATCTAGCCTTGTGCATACCATGGCATACATCAAGCTACCAACCATTGATGAATATGGTATTTTAGACATTTTGTCTACCTCCTCTTATGTCTTTAGACACATCTCTTTAGTCAATTTAAAATGACTAGGCAAAGGTGTACTAACTGCTTTTGCATTCTGCATGTTAAATTTTTTCAACACCTTCTCTATATACTCTCTTTGATACAAAAACAATTTTCTATTTTTCCTGTCTTGTGAAATCCTCATACCAAGGATTTGTTTAGTTGCATCTGGAAACAAGCATGTCATCAACATAATGTAACAGGATAATATAGCTGCCATTATCCAATATTTTAAAATAAACACAATAATCAGAATGACATCTACTGTAACCTTGTTCAGCCATAAACTTATCAATTTTCAAATATCATTGCCGAGGTGCTTGCTTTAGGCCATACAGACTCTTCTTTAACCTTCACACAAAGTCCTCCTTTTCTTTGACCTCATATCCTTGTGGTTGCTGCATGTAGATTTCTTCTTCCAAATCCCCAAGGAGAAAAATTATTTTTACATCTAGTTGTTCAAGATATAAGTCTTCTACAGCCACAAGACTTAAAACTGTCCTAATTGAAGTCATTTTTACAACCAGAGAAAATATTTCATCAAAGTCTATACCCTTTTTATGTGCAAAACCTTTTACCATGAGTTTGGCCTTATATCTTTTCTTGCCTCCATCTTCCTCCTTCAACCTATAAACCCATTTTTTTGGCAATGCTCTTTTACCTACAAGAAATTGGACTAAGTCCCAAGTTTGATTCTACATCAAGGAATCCATTTCCTCTTTCATGCCTTTCTCCCATTGTTGTTTGGCATCTACCGGCATTGCTTCTTCATATCCTTCCAATTCACCAGTATCAGTTAATAATATGGAATATGCTGAAGGAGAATATCTTTTAGGAGGTCTACTTATCCTTGTGGATCATCTAACACTTGTAGGAGTATGTGGGATATATTGTTGTTGCTGAGCATCAGGTACCGATGGCATTTTATTTTTTGGAATTTCATCAAGCACCACATATTCCTTTCTTGCTTGTTCATGCTTCTTTTCTTGTAGCTAATCTTTGTACACGACCTTCTCATTGAATATAACATTTCCGCTCCTAATAATTTTCTAATTTTCATAATCCCATAACCAATAGCCAAAGTCATCTATTCCATATCCAATGAAGGTACATTTTTTAGATTTTTCCTCAAGCTTGGTTCTGTTCTCAATATAAACATGGAAAAAAGCTTCACAACCAAAAGTTTTCAAAAAATAATAGTTTACCTTTTTACCTGTTCATGCCTTCTCTGGAATACCACCATCCAAAGGATTTGAAGGCCCTCTATTTATTAAATAAATAGTAGTATGTAACATTTGCCCAGAAATGTAAGGGCAGTCCAACATGCAACCTCATGCTCCTTGCATGCTTCATGATTGTCCTATTCATTCTCTCAGACACACCATTTTCTTGTGGGGTTCCTGGAATTGTCTTCTACCTATGGATTCCATTGTATGAAAAATAATTTTCAAATTCTATGTTACAATACTTACCTCCATTATCAGATTTGAGACACTTTAACTTTTAGCTTGTCTCATTCTCAACCAAAGCTTTCCATTTCTTAAAAGTTTCAAACACATCTGATTTTCTTTGTAGGAAATATACCCACATTTTCCTACTTGTGTCATTAGTAAAAGTAACATAATAAAAAGAGCCACCAAGAGATGATACCTGAGTTGGTCCCCAAACATATGAATGAACAAGCTCTAATTTCTCACTCTTCTTTTCTTTCCCAACTTTGAGAAATTGATTTTTTTTGTTTTCCATAAACATAATTTTCACAAAAGTCCAAGTCAATTTGCTTCAGTCCTGACATCAACTTTCTAGGGTGAAGGATCTTCATCCCTTTCTCACTTATGTGCCCAAGTCTGTGGTGCTACAATGTTGTTTCTATTTCTACAACAATTGTTGTAAGTGTCTCTGTAGCAACTGTTCCTACTGTAGTTGTCCCTACAACAACTATTTTTATAGTTGTCCTTGCAGCAGTTGTTTATGTAGCAGCTAAGTTAGAAGAATATGTATTACCAGTACACAAATACAATGTGCCTATCTTTTCACCTTTAGCTCTACTAATACACCTTTAGTGACCTTCCAGAATTTGTTTGCAAAAGTAACTATGTAGCCTTCACTGGCCAGTTGTCCTGCAAAGATTAAATTTCTTCTCAAATTTGGAACATACCTTACCTCCTGCAACAAACATTGATTTCCATTCTACGATTTGATTTTTATTTTACCCTTTCCAACAATCTGACAGGGTTCATCATCACCCAAATGCACCTATCCAAAATCACCTTGAACATAATCTAGAAAATATTTCCTATGGGGTGTGGCATGAAATGAAGCCCCTGAATCTATTACCCAAGAATCATTTGCATTATCTAAACACATAATTAAAGTATCTTATAATTTATTACTTACAATATTAGCTTCCTTACTATCATCTTATTGTCTGTCTCCTTGTTTGCCTTTCTGAGACCAACAATCTTTCTTCAAGTGACCTGGCTTTCCATAGTGCCAACAATCCTTCCTTCCTCTAGATTGAGATTTGCCTTTCTTCAACTTCCCTTGTGACTTCCCACGATTTGCTATACTTTTTTCTCTCTCCTTTGGTCTTCCCCTGTTCTCTACATTCAAAACATTTCCCGATGTTGAAGTCTCACATGTGCTTTTCTATCGCATTTCCTCACTAAGGATAACACCAACAACATCATCAAATTTCAAAGTATTTAAACCAAAGATAGAGTTACTTACATCCATGACCAAACTATTTGGTCCCCAAACATTTGAATGATTTCTCACTCTTCTTTTCTTTCCTAACTTTGAGAAATCAAACTCTTTTTTGTTTTCCATAAACACAATTTTCACAGAAGTCCAAGTCAATCTACTTCAGTTTTGGCAGAAACTTTCTCGAGTGAAGGATCTTCATCCTTGTTTCACTCATGTGCCCAAGTCTATGGTGCCACAATGTTGTTTCTATTCCTACAACAACTGTTGTAAGTATCTCTACAGTAATTGTTCCTATTGTATATGTCCCTACCACAAGTATTTCTATAGTTGTCCCTGCAACAGTTGTTTCTGTAGTAGCTAAGTTAGAAGAATATGTATTACCAGTACACAAATACAATGTGCCTACCTCTTCACCTTTACCTACTACTAATGCACCTTTAGTGACCTAGAATTTGTCTGCAAAGGTAACTATGTAGCCTTCACTGCCCAATTGTCCTACAAAGATTAAATTTCTTCTCAAATTTGGAACATGCCTTACCTCCTGTAGCAACCATTAATTTCCATTCTGTGATTTGATTTTTATTTTACCCTTTCCAATAATCTGATAGGGTTCATCATCACCCAAATATATCTGTCCAAAATCACCTTGAACATAATCTAGAAAATATTTCTTATGGGGTGTGGCATGAAATGAAGCCCCTGAATCTATTACCCAAGAATCATTTGCATTATCTAAACACATAATTAAAGAATCTTATAATTTATTACTTGCAATATTAGCTTCCTTATTGTCATCTTGTTGTATGTATCCTTGTTTGTCTTTTCAAGATAAAAAATCTTTCTTCATGTGTCCTGGCTTTCCACAGTGCCAACAATCTTTCCTTCCTCTAGATTGAGATCCGCCACTTTGCAAGATTTGCTAGAATTTTTTCTCTCTCCTTTGGTCTTCTCTTGTTCTCTACATTCAAAACATTTCCTGATGTTGAAGTCTCACTTGTGCTTTTTTGTCACATTTCCTCACTAAGGATAACACCAACATCATCAAATTTCAAAGTATTTAAACCAGAGATAGAGTTACTTACATCAATGACCAAACTATTCTAGCTTTTTGTAAAGAACATAGAATCAAGAGAGCCCTCACTTGTTCATCAAAATTCACTTTTATAGAAATTTAATTTACTAGTAACTATGTTGAATTCCTTTAAATGATCTACTATAGATCCTCCTTTAGTCATTCTCATATTAAATAAATGCTTCATAAGAATACCTTATTCAAGGCCCAGGGTTTTCATACAATTTAGCCAACGCTTTCATCAAGTCATCAGTCATTGTTGATTTTGATATATTGAATGTAACAGATTGTTCCAGGAACAATTGAATGATTCCCAGTCCTTTTTGTCTAGAATCTCCCATTCTTCATCTGTCATCCGAGATGATTTCTTCGCTTTTCCTTGCAATGGCCACAACAAATCTTTCTGAAATAGGTAATATTCCATTTGCATCTTCCATAATTAATAATTCTATCTATTAAACTTCTTGACATTCAATTTGCGTTTATGAAATTCTCTGCCAATTAACAAAAAATACACGGCTTTGATACCAGTTGTTAGGATTTGACAACTAGAGCAATGCAAATTAGCAATTATAATGCAAATTTAAATACACAAAAATAAAGAACACAATTACACAACATAGATTTAATGTTGTTCACCCAATGTGGGCTACATCCATAGAAACAACAATCCAATATTTTTATTATCCAACATAATCAAAACCAAATATAACTTGCATCTTAATCCTCTATTGTATGCTACATAAAAATACATTACAATCTCATTTGTGTCTCATAACTTTTCACATTCTCCAGTCACTTATTTATCAAACCTCTTTGGTGGTTAATAAAAGTTAGTTTTTCCATGTCGGCTAACAAAACTAACTACCTGTTAGTTTACAGATTCTCACACCCACACAAGTAACATATGTACCAATAGTTTAATCAATTGTAATGATGTTTTACAATGATTCTCTGCTTGTTTAACAAGGCGCAACTACCTTCCTATGATATTCAATGAATGAAAACTTGGATTGCTTTTAACTAGAAAAAAAAGAAAAGGTGGTGCTTTTAACCAAAAAGCATAAAAGGCAATATATCTCAATATCAACTGAATTCAAAAGAAGTACAAAGACTTCAACAACAACAACTTCGATCAAATAATAAAGAATTACACCATATGTTAGACAATCACTAAAATAAACCATTCACTGAAAGATAAATATTCATAGCAACGAGCAAGAATTTAGGACATTCAATCACTTCAATATAGAATCAATAACAAATCACCAGCAATATATTCAACATAGGAAGAATAAACATTCAAATAACCATAACACAAAGTCTATGATCACTAAACCCCACTTTATTGATTTCAATTCATATATCAAGTTACTGAACAAAAAAGTAACACATCAAAATTGATCTCCAACTAAAATAAAGTTAGCCAAAGATTCTAAACATCGACAAGCTCATTGAATTTATAGCCTTGTCACCAATAACTATCTTTGCAATAACGGCTTCTTGAGGACAGCCCATTTTAAAGAGGTCTATAAAATAAACATAATCTAAATAAAGAGCTTTCTAGAGCCAATAGTTTTTGTGCAAGAAATGAAAATTACTAAAGCATTAGAAAAGTCATTAAATTAATGATTGCTACATCAACATCCACAACAATTTCCTTTTGCACCGCTTCCTTGTCCTTAGCTTGTTTGTCTTTGGTACCCACATCCATTTGTGTCGCTTGACATGCCTGTGACCTTAGCTTTGCCTTATATGCTTGATACCTATTAATGATTGGGGATAATGCCACCCTGCTTGGACTACTGGTCATATTGACCCAAAGCTTCTTTTTGTTTATCATTTTGTCAGCATCAGCCACTCTTTTATGCACATTATCCATTTCATTTTTGAATGATCTGATATAATTGGCTATTCTCCCAAGTTTTCCAAGTGATTCGCAAGTGATAATATCATAAGCTACCATTTCTTCAGTCACCATCTTCTTGAAATTTTGCTTAATTTCCTTAATGTCAAGTAGCTTATCCTCATCATCACTAATGGCTTCTATCTCCAAGATTGCAAATTTGCTTTTGTGATCTCTTAGATCCGTGTAATAGCAAGCTAGGGTGCTCCTCATTTCATCTTCAACCGCTCCTAATATAGACATCTTCCACTCAAGCATGTATGTCCACAAAGCAGAGTCCATTTCCTTGGGATCATTCAAAATCTTCTCAGCCACAAGGATTTTGACATCCGTGCCAGCCATATCTTGTACTTCTTTAGAGACTAGGGAAAGTTACTATTAACTTTTCTAACATTCTAAAATTTAGTCACCAATGCTTCTCTCTTGCTGGAAATAGAATTAAATAACTTAATAGATTCTTCTATGTAGATAAGGCCATCCAAAGATACCTTTTCAATCCATTGCTCTACAACACCACTCAGAGCTTGAGTCCATTTAATCTGCTGCAAGATATTGGGATCTAGGTCATCTACACTTATATCGAGCAATTCTCCAGCTGGTTGGGCAGTAGTTTTCAAAATGGACTGAATAAACAGAGTTAAAGAATTTACCTGCCTTGAAATTTAGCATTTTCTTGTTGTTCTTTCTTAATTCTTTTCGATAAAGTGTTGACTAAGAATTTAGCATGGTAAATTTCTCTCTCCATAGTCAAGGGTCCCATATCAACTTGACTTAAGTTAAAGTCAGCTTCAGTCACTTCATCCTTGTTCTTGTCACACACTGGATCAACAATCTCCAAGATGTGGTGCCCTATGGAAGGGTCTACAACCATCCTCGACATTCTCCTAGCCCATTTTGGTTTGGGCATTTCTTGCAAGAGCTTAGCCATAATGTCCATATTGGTGTCCACCATAGGAGTATATCTTTTCTTTTTCTCCATAGCTTTCCTCAACTATGTAGGGGAGGAAGAAGAAGCATTAGCATTCATAATAGTATTCAATATCACACCATCTGAGCGCATAGGAGGGGAATTATGCTCTGGAGCATTATTGAAGCCAAGAGAAATTGGATTACCAAATAGAGACTGAAGCATATTATCTTCCCCAAGCTGATTAAAAAAATCAAAGAATCACTATCATTAACAAGTGGATTTAAAGGGGGCACTTGGTTTGCTTATGATTGCTAAGCAACCAATCTGTTGTCTATTATCACATGTTAACCATCCTGCTCACAAGTCGTCTTTAACCTCCTGATGTCCTCGGGTTGTTCACCATCTCCACTTGATTGTGAGCCAACTCTATGAAGAGTTGGGTTCAAACTCGATGAAATCCTAGGAGTGTGAGTAGCTTGGGACTTATTTTGTTCTCGAGCATATGATTCTATTAGAGCTGCAGAACCAACATGTTCTCTAATTTTTCCATTCAACCATTTTATAGTTCTCCTAAGCACATGAAAATAATGAAACATTACATCAATGGTTTCCTTTTCAAACCATCACACCGGAGGCAAAGGCTACAGAGAGGCATTATGATACCCTTCATCCAATATGTCTGAATTGTCATCTACCATCTCAGGGACCTGTAGTCACATGTTGAAAGATCAAACTTGGGCAATAGTTAACCACATCCAGCTTCTCCTTTGTACCTCTCTCTCATCTAAGAAATCATCCTAAAAATCCTCAAGCTAAAGTTTGTGTGAATATGAACCACCTCCGTTCATATTTCTCTTCACAAAATTTTTACTGTCAAAAGCTATCTATGCAAGTAACCTGTGAAAATTATACTCTGCCAATAGCTTCTCCATGTTCTTCGCACTATCATTGCTTTTGCATGAATAGAAAGAAAGAGTAACAGGGAATGAATATCCCTTCTTCTTCATGGAATGATACTTGGTATTCACAACTTCCATTTGACGACAAACCTCTAAAAACACAATAAAATCAGACAGGTACCTTGGCAATTTTAGTGGGGCATTTTCATAACCCCCTATTCTCAGGTAAGAAAAGTGGTCAAAATGAATATAAAAGCTTCCAAAATTCATCACCAAGGTAGTTGCTTCTAGAGGAAACCTCCGCTCTAAGGTACCTTCAATTTTCTTAGCAATCTACATGAAGAAAGCATCGTTCACCCTACAGAAATATTTCATCCCAAAACATCTTTGCAATTGTGGAAAAATTTCATACATAGACGTATCTAGGGTGGGAGCACCTTGGGCTATTAAACCAGGCCATACAACCTCTCTATTAGCCAACACATACACCAACAGGGAGCACATATGAAAACTCACCTTTTGTAGAAAATTTACCAACTGCTCGTGCATGCTTTCACTTATCAGTTTTGCCCAATCTATGTGATGGTCACCACAAATAAGTAGAATAAAGTGACACATCCAATATTCAAAAGAGTCAGATTCCACACTTCCAACCACATGATGCAACAAGGTGATCATATCGGAAATCTCTTCGTTAAAATGGCCTCTTTTCAAGTGAGGAGGGAGCCTAGACTTCCATTTCTTCTCCACTTCCAACCTGTTAGTATTAAGGTGCCATCAACCTTGTAAATCCTATGTAATTAATTACTCCTAATATTGTTTGTAAATCACCCATAAGGGATGAAATGTTTCACCAGCAACGGTCTTGTTTCAGCTACATGTTTATATCTAGTCCTCGACGCTCATTCATCCACTGCGGGGGGTCGTAGGGGGTTTCCCCCCTACGAGGGGTCTGGGGGGATCATCCCCCTTGAAAAGGGTTCGGGGGCCCTGCACCCCAGTGGGGGTTCATGGGTAGCGTCCCTGAAACCACATTTTATTTGATATTTTATTATTGTGAATTTGGACCATTCGTCATTAGGCCACATATCTGATGATCGATATTTTATCAGTTATCTTGCCCTAGAAGGCAACCCCCTTTTATAAGGATATTTGTACTACATTTTTATCAGAGTTGAGAGTAACAGGTGCAACTGGATTAAAGACTGAAGGAGAGAGGAAGTGCATGTATTGTAATTTCATATATTTGAAGATAATACAATTTGGAGCCTCTTTTCTTGGTGGAGTTTTTTTATCCGAAAGGGTTTTCTCCACGTTACATATTATGTTATGTGTCCTATTCTTAATGCTTGTTATTTCTGTGTAGTGGGTTTTAATTTCTACTGCAATCTCCATTGATTCTACATTGTTTAGAGAATAATAAAGTTTGAATTAGATTTTCATTGTGTGGTTTACACCTTCATTTCTAACACACCCAACTCTTGGCAATGTGGATTTAGCACCAATCTTTCTTTTCGTGGTAAAATCCCCAACTAGAAGAGATGGAAACATCAACAAATTTCTCATAATCAACTAGTTTCAAAGCAAGAGCAGTGGCCTCTGAATCAATTTTAGATACTATAGAGCCGTTTGGGTCTCGTATCTCTTGTGAATCTAAAAAATAATTGTTAGCACATGCAATGACTAAATCAGGACAAGGCACAACAAGTGGAAAGCCTCCAGCTCAATCCAAATCACTGCTTACAATTTTCTCAGCAATAGAAGTCCTAGCTTCTGGGTGCATTCTCTTCCAAAAATCCTCCAAGTCTATACGACCAAGCTCTGTATCTTTCACACTTGACAGACCATTTTCAACCATGGGAACTAATGGAGCCCCTTGAAACTTATATTTCATCTTGACCAATTCAAGAATCCATAAAACAAAAGACTCTGAAACATTCAAGGACACAGAAGAGGTCCACAGTATATTTGCAGGAGAAATATTATATGGATTCATGAAAGAGATATTATTTCCCAACCAGTAAATAATTATGCTTCCACAACAAAAGAGAGAGAAACAAAAGACAAAGCCAATTGGGCTAACCTATATGCTGGGAATCCTATGAGTTCTTCATGATTGGCTAAATTGTAACTCTCCGCAGTGTATCTCCTTCATGATAGTATGAGACTTTCCTTCATGGGTGACCAATTTATCTAGATCTCATATCACATCTCATTAATTCCCTCATAAATTTGCATTTATAACTGGCAGCATATCATACTTTGAAATTCGTAATATCCCCCTCTGTTTCCCTCCAAAAAGTGTGCCCACACCTTTTCACACATTCCAAATTTAATATAGGGTGACAGGTGTCACCTTGCTGTACTATTTGCTAGCTTAGGAGGAGGCACTGCAGGAGTAATGAGAGTGTTCAGTCAGGAATTTGGAGATTTTGAGAACCTTTGAACCAAAAGACTAAAGGTTCAAAAGTTCAAACAAATTTCGACCCTCCAATGATGAAGACTTCTTTTAAGAAAGTGACACAAGACTGACAATACAAACTTTATGATGCAAGTTTTGTGAATAGTCAAGGAATTGGGAGGTTCATGAACTTTTGAACTTACCGACTAAGGTTCAACAACGCAAAGGATTACCGACCGAGCATGAAAATGACTAAGAAGGCACATTTGGAAACAAAGTATGAATGATGACGAATAAGGAAAGAGAATGACTTAAGACATAAAGGCTTTAGAAATTTTCAAAAATGGGATAACAACAAAATCTAAATGGGGACAAGGTCTAAGCAGGACGTAGAGAATACAGACAAACTTGGCACAAGGCCTTATTCTAGGGGCAACAGAATCACACTAAAAATGATAACAAAACAAAGAAAGATAAGGAAAGAGACTATGATATAGGAAAGAATCAGGAATGTCACCAATTATACAACTTAAGATCTTGCCCATTGTAGGCAAGAGGCAATTGTGTCCCATCAGGATATGCTAGCAAGAAGGAATTCTCTCCAATAACTTGTCTGATCATGAAAGGTCCCTTCCAAATAGAGTCAAATTTCTTATGTGCTCCTTTTGGTTCTCTTCTTCTATCCCATAATAGTACAATGTCTCCCACTACAAAATTTCTCTTCCTTGCCTTTTTATCAAAAAATTTGTTAACTGCATGCTGATGTCTAGTGATTCTTTCCTGTTGCAAGTATGAGGTAAACCAGTGTTGTCATTGATGTCAACATACTCATATTGCTTTGACAAGAAGGATTCAATGAGCAGTGTGCTGAGGATATTGAGAAAATTAGCCTCAGTCAGGAACAGTAAAGAATAGTGATGAGAAGAAGGCAAATGTACTGTATAGGATGTGAACCGGAGGATGCGGATTAAAGGGTTTGTAGATATGAGTCTTGAGATGCTTCAGTTAAGATTTCAGAGGTCCGCATGAAGATCTGAAGGAGTTGTGGCTATCGGTGTAGAACCAGTTCCGGCAAGTATTCAGAGGTGACAGAGGATCACAAACAGGTCTGGTGAGGTCCAGAACTGTATAATCCTAATCTGTGGATTGGAAGGAGTCTTTGGGATGTCCTTGTGATGTACCATCTCGAGTTGTGTATAATTTGGAGGTCCGGAAGTACCTCCTGCATTATGACAGTGGCGACAGATAGTGTTCTTGAAGTTCTGGATAAGGAGGATAAGAGATTTTAGTAAGTAAAGGAAATGCGGACGTACCTGGTCATTCAGGCAGGCTTGTGAAGGTTCTTGGATCATGTTGAGGTTGTGTTGTTGGTCCGCATTGATAGTAGAGCCCGGAATTGAAGATATTCTTCCGGATGAAGTTCTTGCTCTGTTTAGCCGACCGGATGAGTTGTTCATCCTACAAATGTTCTTGTGGTGGCCGACCGGATGTGTTATTCATCTTGCAGATACTCTTATGGTTGTTTGACGACTTAGATGTTTGTTCCTAAGTTGATGTCTTGTATAAATAACGGTTTGTAAGTTCATTTCGAAGTGTGGATTGTGTGGATGAGTGTGGCATAGAGAAGAGAAGTGCGAAAGGCAGAGCAGAGGTTTTTGGGCTTAAATGGAACTGATCCGGACATGGTAGAGATGTCATTCTCCAGTTCAAGATTGTGATTCTTATCACTTTGTAGACAGTGTGTCTCCTTGTAGGCAGTGGGCCTCTTTGTGAGCAGTGTGCTCGGGCAGTGAGCCCTAATTGGCAAGTGCCATTCTTTTTCTTATTCTTCTAATAGAGAATAATCCTTGGGTTAATCACCCCGTGGTTTTTCCCTTAACCAGGTTTTCCACGTCAAAATCTTGGTGTTCAATGTGTTGATGTTTATCTGCTCTTGTGTGTATGTATTATGCTTTCATGGATGATTAATTGATATGCTGTTAACTAACAACGAAGAATCAAGTGTTTGAAAGAACAAGAAGTTTTATACAACTGATTCACCCCCCCTCTCAGTTGTATGCCTTAAATCCAACAATTGGTATCAGAGCCAAGTTCCTCTGAAAGAAGCTTAACTGTTTGAGGAGATCTAGGATGTCGTCATACAAAAAGGATAGTCCGAAGTTCGATGGAACCAATTTTACTCTCTGGAAGGGTCGCATGAAATGTCACCTGGAATGTATGGGAAAAGCATACTTGGCCATGGTTTCAAAACCATATGTACCTCCACAAGGTGGTCCGACAACTCTGAATGAAATCACAGAAGCTGAAAACAATCTGCGGACCAAGGAAGCTCTTCTAAGCACATTGAATGACTCAGATCTCTCAAATGTTATTGACCTACCAACTACATATGAGATCCTGACTAAACTGGAACTTCTGTATGAAGGAGATGAGTTTGTCAAAAGTGCAAGGTTGCAAAGTCTGAAAGGGAAATTCGAAAGATTGAAGATGAGGGATGATGAAAACATCACTACTTTTATGCCAAGGGTGAATGAACTAGTGTGTGGAATTAGAAATGCTGGTGGAACTCTGGATGAAAATGAGATCGTTTGCAAAATCCTTAGATCCCTTCCTGCTGCCTATAAAATCAAGGTTGCTGCAATTGATGAATTCAGAGCCCACACAACCGTCACAAGAGAATAATTGGCTGGCAAGCTAGCTGCATTTGAAATGACCGAGTTTGGAGATGATCTTCCTAAGACTGAATCTGCTTTCAAAGCCAGTACCTATGTGAAAGGCAAACAGAGAATTGATCCGGGAGAAAACTCTTCAAGGAAGATGACATGGTATGATCAAGCAAGAAGAGACATGGAAGAAGAAGAAGCAGAAACAGCTCAACTTGAAGCCCTCATTGCAAAAAGACTACCAAGAGGATCCGGTAAGTATGAAGGAAAACTACCCTTTAAGTGCTTCAACTGCAATAAGATTGGTCATTTTGCTTCAAGATGTCCGGAAAGATCTGCAAGGTCTAATACTAACAGACAAAGGTTTCAAAAGAATTGCTATTATGCTCATGAAGAAGATGACAATGAAGGAGTAACAGATGATGAATCAGAACTAGGAAGCAAATCCGGAAATGAGTGGGTGTTTATTGCCATCAAGGAAGAAGATTCAATACTCTCTGAATCTGTCAATCACAAAGTTGTTGAAAAAGCTTTGGCTGCTCAAGTGGAAGAAAAGGATGATTGGGTTATTGACAGTGGATGTTCTCACCATATGACTGGTGACAAGAATAAGTTCTTGAATTTGGAAAGGTATGAAGGAGGAATGGTAAAGTTTGGTGATAATTCTGCTGGCAGAATCAGAGGCAGGGGAACTATTTCCTTTGATGGAAAGAGCAAAACAGGTAATGTACTATATGTTGAAGGATTGAAGCACAATCTTCTCAGTGTTGGTCAGTTAGTAGACAAAGGCTATGATCTTCGGTTTAAGAATGGAAAATGCAGAATCTTTACAAGCTCCGGAACTGAAATTGCATCTGGTACTCAGACAAAAGGTAATATCTTTCATCTGGTTGGTTCAAATAAAAGTTGTTTGTTTGTTCAAATTGATCAGAGTTGGTTATGGCATAGAAGAATGTGTCATGTAAATTTTGATAACATCATCAAGATAAGCAATACTCAGGCTGTAAGAGATCTTCCAAAAATGATGAAACCTACAAATAGTGTGTGCAAAGAATGTCAGTTAGGTAAACAAAGCAGAGTCTCTTTCAAAAGCAAAGATCAGTCTTCTACCGGATTGTTGGAATTAGTACATACTGATCTCTGTGGTCCAACAAGAATCAAGAGTCTGCTAGGTGATAGATATTTCATGTTGTTAATTGATGACCATTCCCGGATGATGTGGGTTACCTTTCTAAAAGAAAAATCAGAAGCATTTGAGAAGTTCAAAATCTTCAAAGCTATGGTAGAGAATCAAACCAGATTGAAACTAAAGTGTCTAAGGTCTGATAGAGGTGGTGAATTTACATCTGGTTAGTTCATTGACTTTTGTGAGAGGCAGGGTATAAGGAGACAATTGTCTGCTCCTAGGACTCCATAGCAGAATGGAGTAGTTGAAAGAAAGAACCGGACCATCCAGGAAGCTGCCAGGATAATGATGTTGGAAGCAAATGTTCCTCAGATGTTCTGGAAAGAAGCTATCAGCACTGCAGTCTACACTCTAAATCGAGTTCAAATCAGAAACAATACCGTTAAGACCCCCTACGAACTCTGGTTTGGCATCACTCCTACTGTGAAATATTTTAGAGTATTTGGTAGCAAGTGTTATATCAAAAGAGATGAAGATCTAGGAAAGTTTGATTCTATAAGTGATGAAGGAATTTTCTTGGGTTACTCCACTCAAAGCAAAGCATACCGGTGTTACAATAAGAGACTGAGGAAGATGATAGAAAGAACTAATGTGAAAGTTGATGAAGGAATTGAGAAGCCCTCAAGATTTTATGAATTTGATGAAGATGACCAAGACGGTGTTCAGATTCAAGGAACTCAATCCTCTCCGGTAAGACAGAGTCAGCCTGATCCGGTAAATCAGGAAGAAGAGATAGGTTTGAATGAGCCTGATCAAGAAGCAGCAGTGCAGGATACTCCCAAAATTCCTAGGTATGTAACATTAAACCACTCTGAAGATCAGATCATAGGTGACAGAAGCAAAGGTGTGCAAACTAGAAGGAATGTTGCTCAAAATCAGGATGAATGTTGTCTGATTTCAAAGATTGAACCTAAAACAGTAAATGAAGCCTGCAATGATGAAAACTGGACTAAAGCAATGAAAGATGAATTAATGCAAATTGAGAAAAATCATACTTGGGATCTTGTTCCCAGACCTAGAGACAGGAATGTGATTGGAACCAAATGGGTCTTCCGGAACAAATTAAATGAAGCTGGTAAAGTAATCAGAAATAAAGCTAGATTGGTCTGCAAAGGCTACTCCCAAATAGAAGGAATTGATTATGAAGAGACCTTTGCTCCTGTGGCAAGAATTGAAGCAGTCAGATTATTTCTTGCATTTGCTGCCTTCAAAGACTTCAAGGTATATCAGATGGATGTCAAGTCTGCCTTCCTAAATGGTGATCTGGAAGAAGTTTACATTGAACAACCGGATGGATTTCAATTATCTGACAATAATGATATGGTCTATAAGTTAAAGAAAGCATTGTATGGATTAAAACAAGCTCCAAGAGCATGGCATGAAAGGTTGGATAAGCATCTTGTGCAGATTGGATTCAGCAAAGGTACTGCTGACAGTAACTTATATTTCAAAATTGATCATGAAAACATTTTGATTGTTGAAGTGTTTGTAGATGATATCATTTTTGGAGGAAGAGATAGTATGTGCAAAACCTTTGCAAATCAGATGAAATGTGAGTTTGAAATGTCTATGCTTGGTGAAATGAATTTCTTCTTGGGTCTGCAAATTACTCAAACAAAGAAAGGAATTTTCATTTCTCAGACCAAATATGTGAAAGAATTGTTAAGGAAATTTGGTATGGAAGATTCAAAACCAATGAACACTCCCATGGCAACCGGATGTAAGTTGAGCAAAGATGATGACTCCCCAAAGGCAGATCAGACAATGTATAGATCAATGATTGGTGGACTGTTGTATCTCACTCAGACCAGACCAGATATAATGCAGGCTGTTGGTCTTGTGGCAAGATTCCAGGCTGACCCTAGAGAATGTCATGTTATGGCAATCAAAAGAATTTTTAGGTACTTGAAAGGAACAGTTGAGTATAGTCTATGGTACCCTAGAGATCCGGATTTCTCTCTTCATGCTTACACAGATGCAGATTGGGCAGGAGATGTAGATGATCGAAAGAGCACCAGTGGTGGAGCATTCTTTTTGGGGAAGAGATTGGTTTCTTGGCTAAGCAAGAAACAAGATGCAATATCTCTGTCTACAACTGAAGTAGAATACATTGCAGCAGCAAGCAGTTGCACTCAAATCCTATGGATGAAGCAGATGCTAAGAGATATTAAAATTGAATATGCGGAGCCTATCACAATTTTCTGTGATAATTCAAGTGCAATTAATATTTCCAAGAATCCGATATTACACTCTAAGACTAAGCACATATCTATCAAGTTTCATTTCTTGAGAGAACAAGTGAACAAGGAAGAAGTCAAGTTGGAGTATGTCCCCTCCAAGGATCAGATTGCAGATATCTTGACTAAACCTCTTCCCAAGGACTCTTTTGAATATCTCCGGGAGAAGTTAGGGGTCATGGCCCCTCCGGTGATAAACTAGGATGCACTGATGTGCATCAGTCCGGTGGATATCACAGTCATATCTTGTGATCCGGATTGATGATGGGGAGCTGCTACTAAGGGGGAGCAGCTGGTATGATTCTGATGTGTTAAAATTGCAAGTATGAGCCCTTTGCCATTGATGTCAAAGGGGGAGAGAAGACATGTGAAAAACAAGTAGCTGATGATCAAAAGGGGAGCAGTAAATGAGGAGAAGACATGTTGCTGATAGGGGGAGAAGTGACAGAAAGGAGAAGTTTCTTGTCTTGATGGTTTTTCACATCATATGTTGCCATCAATGACAAAGGGGGAGATTGTTGCAAGTATGAGGTAAACTAGTGTTGTCATTGATGTCAACATACTCATATTGCTTTGACAAGAAGGATTCAATGAGCAGTGTGCTGAGGATATTGAGAAAATTAGCCTCAGTCAGGAACAGTAAAGAACAGTGATGAGAAGAAGGCAAATGTACTGTATAGGATGCGAACCGGAGGATGCGGATTAAAGGGTTTGTAGATATGAGTCTTGAGATGCTTCAGTTAAGATTTCAAAGGTTCGCATGAAGATCTGAAGGAGTTGTGGCTGTCGGTGTAGAACCGGTTCCGGCAAGTATTCAGAGGTGACAGAGGATCACAAAAAGGTCCGGTGAGGTCCGGAACTGTATAATCCTAATCTGCGGATTGGAAGGAGTCTTTGGAATGTCCTTGTGATGTGCCATCTCGAGTTGTGTATAATTTGGAGGTCCGGAAGTACCTCCTGCATTATGACAGTAGCGACAGACAGTGTTCTTGAAGTTCCGGATAAGGAGGATAAGAGATTTCAGTAAGTAAAGGAAATGCGGACGTACCTAGTCATTCAGGCAGGCTTGTGAAGGTTCTTGGATCATGTTGAGGTTGTGTTGTTGGTCCGCATTGATAGTAGAGCCCGGAATTGAAGATATTCTTCCGGATGAAGTTCTTGCTCTGTTTAGCCGACCGGATGAGTTGTTCATCCTGCGAATGTTCTTGTGGTGGCCGACCGGATGTGTTATTCATCTTGCGGATACTCTTATGGTTGTTTGACGACTTAGATGTTTGTTCCTAAGTCGATGTCTTGTATAAATAACGGTTTGTAAGTTCATTTCGAAGTGTGGATTGTGTGGATGAGTGTGGCATAGCGAAGAGAAGTGCGAAAGGTAGAGCAGAGGTTTTTGGGCTTAAATAGAACTGATCCGGACATGGTAGAGATGTCATTCTCCAGTTCAAGATTGTGATTCTTATCACTTTGTAGACAGTGTGTCTCCTTGTAGGCAGTGGGCCTCTTTGTGAGCAGTGTGCTCGGGCAGTGAGCCCTAATTGGCAAGTGCCATTCTTTTTCTTATTCTTCTAACAGAGAATAATCCTTGGGTTAATCACCCCGTGGTTTTTCCCTTAACTGGGTTTTCCACGTCAAAATCTTGGTGTTCAATGTGTTGATGTTTATCTGCTCTTGTGTGTATGTATTATGCTTTCATGGATGATTAATTGATATGCTGTTAACTAACAACGAAGAATCAAGTGTTTGAAAGAACAAGAAGTTTTATACAACTGATTCACCCCCCCTCTCAGTTGTATGCCTTAAATCCAACATTTCCATGACCACTTCTCTCTGTTACTCTAGTTTTTTTAGATACATTATCCTTTCCTCAAGTGTTGATTGGAATTGCTTCTTCAATTACCTTCTGTAAATTAAGTGCTAATAATTCCAAAGGAATGGGTGTTGCACTATCAATTCCATATACCAACTAGAAAGGGGACATGTCATTAGCTCTCGTATAAGTTATTCTATCAGCCCGTAGAGCATCATAGAGGTTCTTATACCACCCTCTCTGGTTTTCATCCACCAGCTTCTTAACAATTGAGATTAGGTTCTTATTATTTGACTCAACTTGCCCATTCCCTTGCGGGTAGTAATCAGACGAGTCAGCAAGGCTGATCCCATAATCATAACAAAATAGAGAAATCTCAGAGGAAGAGAAACTACTTGCATTATCTACAACAATCTTCTTAGGTATACCGAATCTAACTTGGATATTTTCCTTAATAAAATTATAGACTACGTCAGAAGTGGTGTGTTAAGAAGGATTGCTTCTACCCATTTAGTAAAATAATCTATCATAGTCAAGATGTGTGTATAGCTTGCACTTGAATTAGGATTAAATGGCCCAATAAAATCCAACCCCCCTACTGAAATGGTTCATCAATTATTACTGGCCTTAGGGGGCAATGCAACTACTTGAGGTCTACTAGTAAACCTTAGATACTTCTCACATTTTGACACCCATTCATAGGCATCTTTGAGCATACCTGGCTAATAAAAGCACTGTCGTAGGATTTTAAAAGCAGTCACAGAAGATGGAAAGTGTCCACCATAGGTTTCATCATGAAAGGTCTTCAGTAACTTCGTCTGTTGTTCTTTATCAACACATCTCAAAAAGGTCCCATCTACTCCTTTCTTATACAGTTTTCCCTCCTAGAGGATACGCTTGCTAGCCTTGAGCTTCAGGTTCCTTTTCTCCTTAGTGGACAAATGGGATGGACATTCACCATATGTTAGTAGATAATAAATGTTAGAAAACCATTCATCAATGGTACTTGTAAACAAAACAAGGGGCAACTCTTCATCTCCAGTTGGTGCACTCTCAACAATCATTTTACATAAGTATTTACCTCTAACTAGATTGGCAGGTTTGAGGTTGATATCATATTCCTATACCTTCACCACCCAGGCTCCCCTTTTGTTACAACCAATCTCTTGTTGGGTGAGGATACTCTTGATAGCAGAGTTAGAAACATATACAGTAGCATGGGAATCTAGAATATTAAACCTAAAATTTTTCAATGCTTTCACCACTACATATGCATGCTTCTCTAGAGGAGAGTACTTCAACTCATACTTATTTAGAGGTACACTCATAAAAGCAATAAGAGCTTTGATACCTTGTTCATTTTTCTATAATAAGATAGTTGAAAGAGTGTGTTTGGATGCATAACAGTAGATAATAAAATCCTTTTCAAAGTCAGGGTGCACTAAGGTTGGAGTATTAGCGATGACAGTTTTAATATCTTCAAAGGCTTGCTTACCTTCATCGTTCCATTTAAAAAATAGATGGTTCTTCATCATCTCTGCGATATGTCTTGTCAATTCAGCTAAATCTAGGACAAATCTTCTTAGAAAATTCACCTGACCAAAAAATGATCTAGTGTTGCTTTTAGTTGCTAGGAGACTCAATTGTTGGATTACTTTGACACTTTCAAGAACAATCTTAATACCATCCCTAGAAACGATGTAACCTAACAACTTCCCCTCAATTACTGTAAATATAGACTTTTTAGGGTTTAAGGAAATACTATGATCTTTGCATCTTTGCAGCACCACTTCCAGATCATGAAGATGATCTACTCTCTTCTTCGAAAAGACTCTTAAGTCATCTAGATAAACCACAATGATTTTATTCTTCAAATCACCAAAAGTTAAATCCATCACTCTTTGAAAGGTGGCCCCTATGTTGATGAGGCCAAATGGCATCCTATTATACGTGAACACACCAATTGGAGTGGTAAATGTTGTTTTGTGTTGATCTTCTAGGGCTACTTCAATCTGATTGTACCCCAAAAAGCCATCCAACATGGACATCATCTCTGGGCCAAAGACAACTTACAGAATATGATCCATCACTGGTAGGCGATAGTTATCCTTTAAGGACGCCTGGTTTAGATTACTAAAATCAACACAGATCTTGATTTCCCCATTCTTTTTCCTTATAGGCACTATGTTGGCAACCCAAGTAGAATGGTGAATGGGGTAGATTATTTTTGCTTTCAGCATTTTGTCAAATTTATTAAATATGGCCTCCGACACTTTAGGATTATATGTCATTTATTTTGCCTGAATGGTCAAGTGTTGAGCCTTAGTGGGATGTGGTGCTACAGTTCTCCATTTCTAAACTTTTTCAAATCTGCATAGCACCATGTGAAGACATATTTGTAACTAATAAGAAAATAAATTAAACACTCTCACTCTTTGGGAGAGTAGCATTTCTTGATACAAACAATTTTAGGGTCTTCCTCAGTACCAATGTTAACTCGATTGTAATCAGCCAACGATCTAATAGAAACTTTGCTCTTCTTCTTCATGTACTGATCATGTCTGTTAAAAAGGTCCTCAAGGGAGACCAAACCCTTGGGAATCTTATTCCCTTTTAACTGAATCCCTTTAGACCTCTAGCCATTGTCAGAACTGGCCGCTCCTTCTAGAATATTATTACTCTCATCAAAACTCCCTTCAAAGAAAACATTTGCAAATGACTCACCCTTTTCAAGAAAAGAGAATCTGCTGGTCATTGTTAAATACCTGCCAGTGGTTGACATTGTCAGGTACGCTGGGTCGATAGACCACCTCAATCCTGTATGGTTTGTCCTTTAAATTATCTAGGTGAGGTAAGAGAAGAGATGCAGAAATAGCCAATGAATCAGCTTGGGTTTTCTGATCTCTAGGTACAACTTCTATCGAGAATGTGTCAAAATCTTCTATACAGTCTCACACCCTATTTTTGTAGTGCCTTAGTCTCCCATTTTTCACTGTGTATATCTTCCTCACCTGTTTGACAATCAATTCGGTATCACCTTTCGCTCTCAGCTGCTTAATGCCTTTCTCCTTAGCTAATGCTAGCCCCAACAACAATGCTTTGTATTAAGCAATATTATTGGTGTTGATGAATTCCAACTTGTAAGAAAAAAGAAAAAGAAAATTTGTAATCATCAGGAGAAACCAAAATGACACTAGCACTTGAACTGGCAGTAGAGCAACTACCATCGAATTCCAGGGTCCACACTTCATTGGCTAAGTCAGGACTGATCAGATTTGCATCTTCTTCCACTATTGAGGTGCACATATACATGATAGGTCCAATTTCTACATAGAAAATGTCTACCCTCGGATCCCCTAAGTTCAGCACAGTGAATTTTTCTTTAGGTTCAGGGTTCAAATGGAATTTCTTTCCATCTAATAGTATCAGAACATGAGACCAGTCCATCTATATTTCTCCCACCAAGTCTCTATAGAAAATTTGGCTTAAAAGCATCCCATAGCTCGCAGGAATATCCGGCACTAAGATAGTTAGCTTCAATCTTTTCTTAAGATATGTTGTGAGGGCAACTTGTGCATCTTTTATTTGAAATAAAATTTGTACTTGTGAGTCATCCATGGAAAAACACCTACCACGAGAGGAGGTAAAGGATAGACCTAGGGCCTTAGCAACTTGAGCAGGCATGACATTATTTGAGGCTCTAGAATCAATAGCATAGTTGCTTAATTTATAGCCAACAATATATAATGATACATAAAAAGGCTCTAGTTTTTCAAAGGGATTCTGAGGACCGGAGTCTTTGGAGTGAGAATTTGAGCAATTTTGTTTCCCAGTATGAACTTCATTCTCATTAGACACTTGAGCATTATAGTGAGAAGGGGAGGGTTCTTGTTTGACATACCTAACCAATCTATCTAGCTCATAAGGTTGATTCTAAGATATTCGGCTTGAGAAATTTGAATTTTAGTATTCTTACAAGACTCAACTATGTCAAAAGAACTGGAAACAAGAACTTTAGGAGAAGAAGTAGAGGGTACCTCAACCGACGCAACTTTAGGTGTAGCACTCTCTGTCTTCTTAGAATTAGAACTGGTATGCCTTGATAGAATATATTTTGGAGCAGAAGAGGAACCACTAGGTTGGCCTTTAGAATCTTGCCCCTTTTGTGTTTGTTGTCCCCTAGTAAACACTGCACAATTGGGATTGTCTATCTTAGTGTACATATCTTCCCCACCTTAAGGTTCTGACTCATACTCAAATAAATTAACATTAACATCACCAGATTGAGTAGGTTCTTCCACATATGGTTCCTCTATATGCTCATTCATTACGAGCATCTGCATGAATCTAACCATCTCTAAACAGAATGCACCATCATGATCTGAAGTCAAATGAAAGTTGCACACCATATGATTACTCTTACTAGTAGAAGGACCATTTTCAATTGCCAACCTTTGAGACAGACCAGGCAATGGTGGGATTCTGTTATAATTCCACTAAAGAACATGATCTTTCCTTGGTATATCTTAGTAAAAAGGTTGTTCGGAGCCTTTGGGCATCTATCTCTTTAAGGTGATGATGTCATTATCCAGTCTCTGAATGATAGGGTCAGTACAGTTAACCGTTGAAGGCTTGCCTGCCTGTAACTCCCTTTTCCATTTACCAATAGTTATAAGATCATCTTCAATAGAGATGGCCATAATCTGGGCTGCTGCTAAATCTACTACACCTTCCCTCTTTATGGGAAAGTTCACATCGGGAGGAAGGGCATTGATGAAGAAACATTTCAACAAACCATCACTGGGCTTCACATCATCAAGGATTCTATTTACAAGCTTGTTGAATTTAGCTACAAAATCTCTCATCTAGTCATTCACTTCTTCATAGAAGAGATTTGGGCTGCCAAAGTGTGTTCATTGTCAACATTTTTAAACCTATCCTCAAAATGTTGCCTCATTATCGCCTAGTCTCTAATAGATGCATTGGGTAAATGGTAAAACCATTCAACTGTGGCATTGGTAAGAGACTCAACAAACATTCTGATAGATACGTCTTCATGCTGCACTCCCAAGATAGAACAAGTTGCAAAGAAGGCATTTATGTGCTCGTCTGGGGTGACTTTTCCATCCCCTCTAAACTTGGGTACAATTTTACTAGACCCTCTGGGTAAATCATGAAAATTTGTTCCTAATCTCAGAGGATCTATGGCGGCTCCCCATGGTACAAGAGGTGGTTGGGCCTTATGGATGGGATTATGAATTGGGAAGTTAACTTGGAATGACAAAATATTACCGTCAAGAGTGAGGACTTGGCAGGACGAACTTGACGACTCTTTCTTAGGAGGGGGAGAAGATGGCCTGCTTAAGGATTTAACCCTATGAGTGGGAGGGAAAGGAGCGAAGTCTAAAGATTGTATCAAATTGAAATCAAAATCAGAGATACCCTTCCTTCTATCACTCCTAGTGTATCTTTTAGAAGCTAGTTTTCACAAATATATAAAATCAAAGAGTAGAATCGCTAAATCACTTACTGGTTGTTACGAGGATGAACTTGCACTTGGTTCCTCAGTCTGTTAACTAGGTTTCTTTTTCTATTATTAGGGATTGCTTTAATTTGAAGGGGTCTCTATCTCCTAGGCACATGGATTATGCCTTCAACAAAAACAATCTCCTGAGCTTCACTGAAACATTGTGCATTTTCACTTATAATATCTCCAAGTTCTTCTTCTTCCTCAAGTACTTCATCAACTTGGTGATATTGTTGGTTAGTTCTCCTTGTTTGCTAGGATAAAACTCATAGACCAGTAATAATATATTCTTGGTCACTCGTAAGCCAATCTACATTAGGCTATAGAATAGGTTCATGTCTTCCACGAAGAACCATAAAGTCCAATGATAAAGCAACTCAATATATATATTATATACACCTCTTTGGCTTGGACACTTCGAGATGTATTATTATTTTGACATCATTGTATACTTGGACATTCTTATTCTTCTTGATGATGATGATGATATGATATCATAAGTCGACAGACTATGCTATGATTTACTATGATGGACATGACTTACATTATGATGCTTATGACATGCTATGATGTGCTATGCTTATAGATGACTTACATGGTTTATGATTTTGATGCACATGTTTATATTATGTGATGGACCTGATGCTCTCTATGATGACTTGTTCGATGTAACACTATTATGATTATGTTGATGCTTCTATATATTTTTTCTTTACTAGACATGATGCCTCTACATGCTTATGATGTTTGATTTAATGCTATTTATGATGATGCATCTATATGTGTTGATTTGCACAATGCAAAATGTAATGATATGACTCATGTTTGCATGCACTAAGATGGTTTTAATTTTATGATCATGCTATCTATGTTTTTGTATTTTTTATTTTCTATCATGATATTCAAATGAAACTAAAATGGATAAAATGATGTGAGTCTATGACTCTTGCTATGGTGATTGATGATTTACTTGTGTTTATGCATCCTAATGAACAAAATGATATGCACTTATGATGGTGGACCTAATCATGATACACAATGATTTATTTTTGTTAATTCCAAGTATACTCAATCTTAATAACAATACACTTTTAGAAGAAAATGAATTGGACACATGAGAATATAATGAAAGATAAGAAATGTGATAAAGAATGAATTGGTAAGAAATGATAATAAATTGGATAATGACAGACAAGAAATTGGATAATGAATAATTTGGTAACAAATGATAAGAAGTTGGATAAACACATTGATCACAAAGACACATGGATTTTGGGAAAATGTTAACATGCTTATAATGCAATGGGATAAGTATGGTTATGAATTCTTGTCATCTTCGATTGTGCGAGTTTTTGAAGTACTTTGTTTCATCATTGAGCTTTTAAAATATTGTAAGAAAATACAAGCAGCTAGGTATAATTAAACCATGATGACCTGAGTATCTCTTACATGGATTTTGATTTAGCAAGTTAGTACAAGCATCTGAGTATAATTGAACCAAGATGACCTAAGTACTTCTTGCATATCAACAGACAAGGATTAAACATGTTTCATGTTTAGACCTTTGATGTCCTTGGTGATCATTTTGTGAAAAAAGGCTTTCACATTACTAAAGATAAATCCACAAACATCAGACAAATAAAATAATTATGCCCCCATCATAGCTTCTCTAGTTTGAAACATCCTTGAGTAGCGTAGAAAGACATAATAACAAAAATCATGATATAAGACTTCTAAAACAACCATTGAAAAACATTCTTGCCCAAAACATGTTTCCTTGCAATAACTTGATAGAGTCAGTTTGATGTCCTAGGTCAAAATGGATTTGCCAAGTGTAGTTTTTGATGTCTTTTGTGTCAAGATGATGTTGAAAGCTTGCTTGTCATGCTGCTTGTTGTCTAGTGATAAAACCATGATCCATTTGTTTACCCTCTGAATTTATAGCATTTAAGAATACTATTCCCTGACTAGGTCGAGGATTTGCCCCCAGTCAAGTAGAGGATTGATTTATTATGGATGAACTAACGATGAACAATGTGATGGACCCTAAAGGACTGACCTAGTGCCTTGGGGACTCATTGCTAAATGGCCTTACCTATGTGACGATGCAGAAGCAACGTAGTTCGGGGTGGACCTATGCGGACTTAAAGACCTAGGTGATGAGAAATGGTGTAGACTTGAATGGACCAAAGATTGAATGACATGGGATGGAAAAGGAGCATCCTTGGGGGCACATCAAAGATGGCCTTGTCTACGTGACGACGCAGAGGCAACGTAGTTTGGGATTGACTGGCACTGATGACAGACTTGTGATAGGATGAACAATAGGATAATGTGATTGTATGAACCCTATTGGATAAGGTGATAGGAGTGACAAAACACCAGACTATGGTAAGTCATTGCAAGGTAGATGCGAAATGGATGCGGTTACTGGATTAATACAATAGGAAAGATGGATGCGGGTTGGGTTGTACTAACAGATGGAGGTAGCGGTTAGTCACAAATAGCACATGTTTCTAGGTTTTCACCACTTGCGGCCACTTGTACTTTTTTTGTCCCTGCATTGGGGTTATTAGGTATAGAACCTGTGAAGGTGCATACCATTGATGGGATCATCAAACACTTCACCTTCTGATGTTGAGAGTTGATACACACCTGATCCGTAGGAGATGACTATGATATAGGGACCCAACCAATTGGGTTCAAACTTCCCCTTCTTCTCTCTATCCCGTTGATTGCGTGGGTTCTCTCTTAGGACCAAATCACCTACCTGAAAGACCCTTGTCTTAACCTTGTGATTGTAGCTCCTTAACATTCTCTGCTGGTATGCCTTAAGATGATTAAAAGCATGTTGTCTCCGTTCTTCTAGCAGTTCTAGTTCTTGAAGCCTTGATACTCTGTATTCCTCATCAGTTATAAGTCCCTTTAATGACACCCTAAGGGAAGGAATTTCAACTTCGATAGGTAATATGGCTTTAGAGCCATAAACAAGGGAGTATGGTGTTGCACCTGTGGGTGTGCATATATTGGTTCTGTAGGCCCATAGAGCGGGGTTGAGTTGCATATGCCAGTCCTGGCCAGTGTCATCGACAGTCTTTTTGAGGATCTTTAGAATGGTTTTATTCGATGCCTCAGGTTGGCCATTACCTTGCGGGTAATATGGGGTGGAGAAATGATGCTAGATATGGAATTTATAATAGAGTTCCTGTACATCCTAGTTCTTGAAGGGTCTTCCATTATCTGTGACACTGGATATTGGGATACCATATCTGCATATGATATATTTAAGGATGAAGGATGAAATCTATTTCCCTGTGACAGTGGTTAATGGGATGGCCTCAATCCACTTCATAAAATACTCTGTGGCTGTGATAATGAACTTATGGCTATTGGAGGAGGAAGGGTGAATCTTGCCTACTAGATCTTGTTCCCATTGACAGAAGGGCCAAGGTGTCATTAAAGGTTGTAATTCTTGAGCGGGTGCATGTATCAGATTACTATGAATCTGGCATTTCTTACACCACTTGACAAACTGATAGGATTCTTTTTCCATGCTCAGCCAGTAATATCCTAAACGCATGAGTTTCTTTGCCAGAGTAGGACCACTAGAGTGCATCCCACAAATGCCTTCATGAACCTCCCTTAGAGTGGTCTGATATTCGTCACTATCTAAACACCTAAGGAGAGTACCATCTAAACCTCGTCTATATAGGGTGTTGGCAACAATGGTATATCTGGATGATTGGCATATGAACGTATGTTTTTGGTTGTTTGACAGGTCGGGAGGTAGGATATTCTCTTTAAGATAGGTATAAATCTTGCCATATAAAGGAGAATCAGTTCCTACAATGTGGTAAATGGTGTTATCTTCTAGGCTTTCATAGGCTAGATGGGAGACTGACTCCACCAAAAACTCATAATGTGATTGATTCTCAGGGATATCTAGAAGGGATGCGATAGTGGCCATTGCATCTGTTGCTTTATTTTCCAACCTGGGTATTTGTTTGAAGGACATCACAACGAAATATTCCTTGAAGTCGTCCACCATACGCTTGTATGGTATCAACTTCTCATCCTTTATTTGGTATTCATCATTTATTTGATTAATGACTAGTTGTGAATCCCCATACACATGAAGCTCTTTGATCTTCCACTCGACTGCCATTTTTATGCCAATAACTAGAGCCTCATACTCAGCTACATTGTTGGTGCATGGTAACAAAAGTTTGTATGATTTAGGGATTATATCCCCCTATGGTGTTACTAGAAAGATGCATGCTCCAGAACCATGTTGCATGTATGACCCATCAAAATAGAGCTTCCAAGCCATTGTTGTGATGTTGAATATAGATTCATTAGGAAACTCAAATTGTAAGGGGTTGTTATTAATCAAAGGTGCATTCTCCAGCTAATCTATGATGACTTGACCTTTTATGGCTCTTCTATCCACGTACTCAATGTCAAACTCATTGAGAATCATAACCCATTTAGATATTCTACCTGTTAGGGTAGCTTTGTTGAGGAGATACTTTAATGGGTCGATCTTTGCTATCAGCTTTATAGAGTGAGAAAGCATGTAATGTCTCCATTTTTGTGAAGTGAAGACGACTGAAAGGCATGCCCTTTCAATTGGTGTGTATTGAAGCTCATAACCTACTAATGTCTTGCTGATATAGTAGATTGCCTGTTCCTTTCCTTCATGGTTTTCTTGTGCTAGTAATGCTACCAAAGTTGTGGGTGTAGCTGAGATATATAACAGTAGAGGTTTGCCTTGAATTGGTGGCATTAGGACTAGTGGATTCATCAGATATTCTTTTAAGCACTAAAATGCTTGCTTACAGTTATCATCCCATTTGAATGGAACATTTTTATGCAACAGATGTGAGAATGGGTGGCACTTGTCTGCCAGTTGGGAGATGAACCTTCTAATTGACTGCAACTTTCCCTATAAAAATCATATCTGACTCAAATTCTTTGGTTGCAGCATTTCCATAATTGCTTTGACCTTTGCTGGGTCCACCTCTATTCTGTTTGCTGATACGACGTATCAAAGCAGTTTTTGAATGTTATTCCAAAAACACACTTTTTAGGATTCAACCGTACATTGAACTGCTCTAGTCTTGTGAATATTTTGTCTAAGACTTCAAGATATCCCTCTCTGGTGATTGATTTCCCTAAGATATCATCAAGACAATCCTCCATGATGGTATGCATCATATCATGGAAGATCATTGTCATTGCTCGCTAGTATGTTTCTCCTGCATTCTTGAGACCCAATGGCATAACACACCAACAATAGGTGCCCCATGGACAAGTGAATGCTATTTCATGTTGATCCTTTGGTGCTATCTTGATTTGGTTATATCCAGAGAAACCATCCATTAAGGACAACATGGTGTGACTTACTGTGAGGTCAACGATGATATCAATGTTTGGTAAGGGAAAATCATCCTTCAGAGAAGCCTTATTTAAATCTCTAAAGTCGTTGCATATTCTAATTCTCTTGTCAGGCTTTAAAATAGGTACAATATTATAGACCCACTCTAGATAGTCAATGGCTCTAATGAACCCCACATCTAGTAATTTCTTGAGCTCTTCTTTTACCATTAAAGCTATGTGGGGGTGCATTTTCCTCAACTTTTGTTTTACTGTCTTAGCCCCTGGGGCTAGTGACAAATGGTGCATTATTAGATCAGGGTCAATACCTGGCATATCAGTGTAAGACCAAGCAAAGTTTATCTGCTTTCTTCTATAGAACTCAACAAACTCTATTCTTTGTTGTGCAGTTAATGACTCTACTTGATAAAGGAGTTTTGGTTGTGCCTCTGTGCCGATGTTGACTAGTTCTGCTGGTTCAATCAACACTGAAGATCTTTCTAGATGTGCATAAAGGGGGAGAGGTTCAAGCCTTTAATCTGTCAGCACCGTAGATACGTTTTTTCTTTTTCTCTTTTCATGATCTAATACTGCCGTAGAGTAGTTTTCACCATTAGATCTCATATTTATTTTGACATTTTTACGACTAAAAGGATTGGCACTCTCTCTGAAGTATGCCTTATCATTAAGGTTGATGGGGAAGCCAGCCTTATGGTCTCCGGCGGGTAGGTGTTCTCTAAGCTCTAGGTAGTCAATGATGGCATCATCATTTTCAAAGGTGTCAAGCTCAGGTGAAGTTTTAAATAGATCCCAATCTATTAATTCAGGGTGGACAAGAGTTAAGAGATCATCAGGTTGAATAGACTCAAGGGTAGTTATGGTTAGGACGGAGGATTCATTTGAATGGGACAAGGTATTTACGAGGTCTATAATGGTACTCTCCTCAAGTAGGCTCGTCCAGCTTGATATCGTACTCTCTTTGTGAAATTCACTCTCGTCATGTTGCGATCTGAACTCTAGCGGTCTAGCCCTAGAGCTTTGTCCCTCATGCATTGTTGGAGTATTACTATATCATTGGACCACATCAATCCCTTTGTCATCACAAGACATCTTGATGCAGAGCATCCACCTAAAACCCTAACATACATTCTCAATTGTATGTCCGTGCATTATTAAATATGCACACAAATTTCATTGTATGAAAATTCGCTCCTCTTGCCTATCGGCCACACATGAAACCATCGGCTTCACAAAATACCTAAACCCGAACACTGTAGCACTTGCACATACAAACGCTTACCTACTGCATCCGCAAGTCCACATGCATTGCTTCATACTGAACACTCAGACATATAATGCCTGACCTCCGATCGCTGGTTACTGCCACCTGTTCTATCGGTCGCCGCTTGCATCTTAAAACTTGTATCTACGCATTGTATATTTTCCATATACAACTAATACATACAAACCTTTACCTACTCTGTCGGTGCCCTTACCTCCTACTGCCGGTCGCACCTTGTATCCGTAGACGAATAATCCATCCAACATACATTCTGGCTACCACCTCGGCCAGTCAACCAATGTATCTTTCATTGTATCTTCACCACATACAACACAAAATGCAAATGATAGATATTCAGAAACTGTCTCTCCCATACAACTATAGTATATACACAAATTGTCTCTGACATACAAAAGACATATACTCATCAATTGTATAACCTGATGTACATTTGCGATGTACATTTAACACATACAAACCCGCTAGATACAATTGACAGATACACAGGAACTGTCTGCACATGCAACAGGGGTATACACATATACTGCACTTGACATACAAAAGCGATATACATAGGAATTATATATCCAATATGATTTTAACTTTGCATCTTCATAACATGCATTCTCGACCTGTTTTCTCACCCGATACACTAGCGATGGACAAATGCGACATACACATAACATGCGAATGCGATATACTCACGGATTGTATATCTCGCATACAAAAGCGATACACACACATAGTTTGTATGTCTTTTGCAACCCACGCGGATTTTCACTGTTTCGATCCGCTTTTTACTTAGCGAGCTTAGATCGATCTCCTCCTCAAACATGCAGCTCTCTGCACTCCAACAATCTAGCACACAACCATGCTAGAATCCTTTAATGCATTCCTTGCTCGATCCTGCAAGTGTTAACATAGACAAAACAAAAAACAACCCTAACTAATATATATACAGCCATTACACCGATTCAGAGAATCAACTGGTGGAATGGATAAATGAATCCATCCAACCTTAGTACGGAAAATCAATTGCACAGTGCAATTAGATGATCAAAACACAAACATAATCTTTATTTGCTTTAAGAAAAATGCGATTACAACACTGTTTTCCAACAACACAATACAACTTCTCAGCATTAGTGTCTCTCTTCTTAGTTGACCTATACTGGGGTATTTATACACTTACCCATAGTAGTACAGACTTATCTCCAAGCGGCTGGGAGATCTAACTAACTAACAAACTCTTAACTAACAACCTAAAAATAGCATGCATCGGTCAAACAGACCTTATTACATTTAATGGTCATTTAGGACCTTATTGGAAACACAAAATAAACATAAAACAACTAAATGCCTCATGCAGGCCATTGTGGGTTAGGTGCACCTACACCACATCTCAGAGAGGTTGTCCCACTAATTCATTTGAATCAGTTTCACTAGTCTCTTGCAAACGGTAAATTTGGTTGACTAGGTTGGTGGTAGCTGCTTGTCTGTCTACTACCTTTTGTTTACCTTTGCCTTTGTTCTTTTGTTGACCTTGGTATCCTAATCCAGTAGTGTCTCAGGCCTTTTGAGTGGGGGGTTTGATAGGTTCTATGATACCATCCTTTCTTAGGCCTATGGGACCATGACCATTGTATCCCATCCTTTGCAACATGGAAAAACCTTGACCATATTATTCTGTAGGAATCTTGGGTTGTTGATCTTCTGGTATGGTTTGATTGTATTCATCTTTGAAAAGCCATTGTAGGACATCTTTCTCATCACTCTCATCGGATAGGCTTCCCCATTTAATGAAAGGACCCACGGGAGTCTCAAGTGACTTAGTTTTGTTCGGGGATGGTCTCCCATAAGACTTTGGTGATAGTGGCAATTGTGCTAGAGAGAAAGATTGTTCAATAACATACTCCCCAATGCCTTTGTCTTTGACCTTGATCTTAAGTTCTGATGTTTTTGAGGTGGAAGCTAAGGAACTTGGATCCACTTGGTTGGAGGAAGAAGAAGCTGCTCTATTGGTGGGTATCACAACATCTGGTTTAGACTGTATGGTATTGCAATACTAAAAAGGATTGGGGTCTCCTTGTATGGTTATTTCTTGACCGTTATGCAGGAACTTGATGCATTGGTGATATGTGGATGGGACAACCTTGATTGCGTGGATCCAAGGTCTACCAAGAAGAATGTTATATGCAAGCTCTATGTCGAGAACTTGACACACTATATCTTTTTCTACCGGTCCCACTCGTATTGGCAAAACCACCGTTCCTTTAGAGGTCCTTTCTTCCTGATCATATGCCTTGAGGGTTATCTTTTTCTTGGGATCAACAATATTTTTAGAGAACCCCAATGCAAGGATTAACTTTAGTGTACAAATGTTCAAACCAGCCCCTCCATCTATTAGGACCCTTTTTATTCCGTGTTTATGTATTAGGGCCTCAATGTGTAGGGATGCATTGTGTGGTTGATTTATTGACATGTCATCCTTCTCAATGAAGGATAAGAAATGTGGTGTGGTGAGATGGCCTACCATAGCCTGGAATTGATCTTGGGCAAGGTTCATAGGAACCATTGTATCCAAGAGAGCTTTTTCTAAATGGCTTTATGGGAAGGTGATAAACGCAATAACTCCAAGATGGAAATATGCGCGGATGTTTTGTGAAGTTGGTCGATAGTGGTGTACTGATTTGAGGTGGCAGATGACTTGGATGTGGAAGATGGTTTCGGTTGTGCTCCTTGTAGAGTTATATTTCCATGATGTGTGGTCACATTACAATTAGGTTGATTATTGATGGTGATCACATTAATATGTGACTCACTTTGGGAAATATGATTGATGGTGTAATCAAAAGAAGCATTGTTATAGCTTACTTTCTCAGCCCCTTTGTTGTTTTGGTTTGAAGAACCTCCTTTCTCATAATGAGGAAGAAAATTCTTGAATGCTATATGTTCATCATTGGTGTATGTCCTTCATTAATGGATATGTGCTTTTGGTCGAGAAGGTCTTGAATGACATGCTTGAGTTTCAGAGAATCATTAGTTTTATGACCTTTGCTCCTGTGGTATTCGTAAAAGTCATTTTCATTCCACCAAGGAGATTTGAACTTGGGTTCGTATTCACGCACCAGTGGAAGTGTGATCATGTTGCCCCCAATGAGCTTTCTAAGTGCGGATTCAAGTGATTCACCAAGTTGTGTGAACTTTCTCCTTGGAGGGAATTTGTTTTATTTTTGTTCGGTGCCTTGAGGCTTGGTAGATGGTGCATTATTCTGCGGATTGGATAGGTTGAAAATAGGTTGCTTTGGTGCTGCATGTTTTGCATCTACCACACCATCATTCACTATGGGTTTGGTTTTAGTCCAAAGCCATAACTTATCCACATTGTTGTTAGATCTTGGGGTGCCTTTGTATATCTTTACTTGCCCCTTTGCTATCAATGCTTTCTCAATGAGAAGACCCATCTCAATGACCTCACTAAAAGTTGATGGACATTAAATTTGTATTTGATAGCCAAGCTTAGTAGACAAATTATGCACGGACATCTCTTTCATTTGTTTTTTAGGTATGTGATAGGGACACTTGGTCGCAAGTTGTCTCCACCTTTGTAGGAAAGATGCAAATGATTCTCCTCCTTTTTGTTTAGTGTTGCAAAGGTCTAGCATGGATATTTCATGTTCTATGTTATAAGAGAAATGTGTGATGAATTTGTCCACTAATTCGTTAAAGGTGCAGATGCCGGGAGGTAGATGTGAAAACCACTCCATGGCTTGTCCTCCTAGACTTCTAGGGAATAGTCACATTAGATAAGTTTCATTATGGGCAACTTCAAGACAAGCGACACTAAATTCTCTGATGTGATCTCTAGGATCTCCTTTTCCTCTATACTTGTCAAATTTTGGCACTTCGAATCTTATAGGAAAAGGTATCATGTTCAAGGATTTGTCAAATGGGTATGGTGAGATATCTTCAAGCGAATGATGTTTCGTTGAGGTTCCACTTTGGATATCTACTAATTGTTGTTGTAAGGCTTGTATTTGGGTTGTCAATGCATCCAAAGGATTAATTGTATCCTTAGCCTTTTCTGTTTTGGAACCTCTTGGTTAGTTTTGGAGCAATCTTTAGACGACTCAACTTCATTTGAGGCATTAGTCTCCAAGAGATTAGAGATATCAAAGCCTGTGGGTAGCTTTGCTCCTTGTTGAGCAAGCATGAGGAAGTACTTTTGAGGGTCTGTAGCAACAAGTCTATCCATTACCCTTTGGAACTTAGGATCTTGGAGGTGTTCGAGAATTTCCTCTTGAGTGACTTCCACATCATCTAGATCAGGTATAGTATTGTTAAGGTTGTCCATATTCTGATTTTGTTTTGATTGAGATCTAGTTTGCACCATGCAAGATTTTGGGATGGGATGAAATGAGATTTGTTTGGATTTTGCTCTTTTGATTGGAGGTGTGATGTGGTAGAAGGTGAGTTTGATTGAGAATTAATTTTGCTAAGGTTTTTGTTGATTCTATGTTTGTCTCAAAAAAGGTAAATCTTGAGCTATAATGTCTAATAGCTATTGAAGTGTCGATACAAGTGGTAGTCCAAATAGGGATAGATTGACACTGCTATTTGATGAGGACTATTTTCTTATCAAGGTTACACTAGTATAGCTTTGTTGAGAAGGATGATTTGAAATCCTATTATAAAACTACCTAGCTCTTGTTTGGGTTGGTAGAGTATCAACTAGGTCCTAGAAGCAAGTTGTGGTTTGATTTCGAGATGTTTGGTTTGATTTTGAGGTGTTTTGATAGCAAGGCAACGATGTGAAAAGAAGATGTTTGTGAAAATGATATGGAAAGGTATTTGCACAGTATAACTGATTTTCCAAGGTGAAACTATAGCAAAAGGGTACCTAAAACTGACTATGTTTTTATGCCAAACTGTACGGAATATGCCTCTATTTTGGATGCACATAATAACAGGTGAAATGCGCAACTCTGTTGGTCAAATGTGCAAGATTGGTTGAGTTTGAAAGCGCAACACTATGTTTTATATGCACAACTATGTGTGTTATATGTGCTGAAAGGTTATATGCACCGCAAGATGGTTCACATGCGTAGCAGAATAAGTTATATGTGCGACAGAATTATATGCGCAACAAAACTAGTTATATGCGCAACAAAATGTTTTAAATGTGCAGAACTGCATGTACTTGGTTTTCTATTTTCATTTTGACAATTGGATTTGCTTGGAACAATTTTCTAAGTTAATCTAAGGTTTTCAATGCTGATTTTGGTTCATGTTATTGCAAGAAAACACAAAGAACATAAGGTTTTCATGATTACTTAACAAAATTGAAAAAAACAATTACAACCCTAGGATGGAAAGGACAATATTTGATGAGTTCTAACTTGGTTTTTACACCAGCCACTTTCATAAAGGCACACAACTAATAACTTGGTAGCACTGGCTCCCCTCCACGACACTCACTTCTCACGCATACCAAGTTATAGTTCCTCTGAAGAGTTGAATTTTTTTGTCTCTACACTAAATGAGTGTATGAAGTTAGATGGCTCTAGAGGTTCCTCCTCCTATGTCACCAAATAGGGGATTTTGGCTTACTAGAACAAATGGATTTTAGTAAAGGCATCCATTCGAGTGATTACACGTGCAGCCATTCGCTTCGATAAGAAGGCTTCCCAGCCTGCAAAGGTTACCCTCCACAGGGTTTTTGGGGAAACATTGGTCAGTGTAATACAACAGCACCTGTTGCTTACAACTTTCGTCACAAACACAATTTATTTATAGCGACTTGGAAGTACTTGGCTTTAGCTGTTATCACTTAAGGTCGTTCCCACTTGGAAGGAAGGATTTCCAAGGGTAGGCCTCTCTAAAGGTAAAACATGCAAAATGATAAGTTTGGCATTTTGGTCACCCAGTTAAGGGGAGAGCACAGTCCTATTATCATTCTAAAAACACGGAGAATACTGGTTCTTTAATGTCCTAGTTAAAAGAAAAATAACTAAATGTGTTAACTCTACCAAGCACATAAATTTGTAACAAGATAGCAATAACTTTAGAAAGATTTTGTTAATTTTATCCCTCTAACAAATCTAGGTGTAGATTGTTGTTTGCAGAAATAAAACAAGTATTACTTTCCCCTATTATGCTATGTGAAGATTGTAGTGCAAGATAGTAAAAACATAAAGGAATTGTTCAATTTTAACCCCTAAGTTGGGACTAGATGAAAGTTGTGATGCAACAAATCAATTTACTTTCCTCCTAGTTAAGTCTATGTGAAGATTTGCATGAACATATTAAGTTACTCCTTCCTATTTAGTTCTAGGTGGCTTAATAATGCAACTAAAATGACTAAATCCAGCTCCTAACACCTGCAAATGAAGGTTAGTATGGAAAACTTTATCAAACTTTTACAACTCTCTGTTACAAATTACATGCGCAGGACTGCGAGTCATATGCGCAACACTGTGTAGTAAATGCACTGATTCGTAAATGTGCAACAATATGAGTCAAAAGTGAAGGACTGCACTGTATATGGGCAGTAATATCAAAAGTACAAGACTCCTCAGAAGCGCAACATAACAGTTTGAATGCATTAAAAGGTTAAAGCACTGTAGGAAATGTTGCATGCACAGACCTGGAAATTATATGCGCAAAACTGACCTGTCGTGACATAACCTTCACAAAACACTCAGATGGAAGTTAAAAATGGGGCAAGGCCCCATAGTGGGCACCAAAAATGTTAGTGGAAATATTGTTAACAGTATTAAACTACTAATAATCCAATAATCTCAATGAAATATGATGCAAATCAATTAAGCAAAGCAATATTACCTTGAAGACTGATTTACCTCGAAACCTTCCATTGTTTGCCTATCTTGTATTGATCTTGTTGGTGAATATTGCTCTCAGAAGCATGCTTCCTCGCTATTAGAAGATGACAATACTTGAATGACTGTATGTTGGATAAAATGCAATGGAGATTACCTACAATGCAACTATTGTGAGGATGAGGGATGGATAATTGAAGCCATGATTGTATGGGTATGAAGATAATGGAGATGATGTAATGAGCAATATGGATGCTTTGCCAAAGGCACGCTGGAATTTATGCAGAGTAACTTTGCTATAGCTTGTGTGTTGTTGAATGAGGGAATGAGCTTCCTTTTATAGGCCACAGAGAGGGCAAATCCATGTGTCAAGATCTCAACGGTGGATACTTGGTCTTGAAAGGTGTATGGTGAGGATTGAATTGATTGAGATGAGGGAGAGAAAGAGGGAAGATGTTCCTCTCACCTTTACATGGTGGAGAGAAAGGGGTGACATGAGTCCACATGTCACAAGGCTCACAATGACCCAAGAGAGAAGGTCAAACAAGGAGAACGTGTTTGTAGGGGAGGTTGGAAAGATTCTAGGGACTATGGAACAAGTGTCACAAAGTGACCCTTTGACCATGGTGACATGAAGAGACCATGCCCTTAGGAATAGGGATGGTTGGAGAGATAATAGGGCATGTGGGTGAGAGAAAAAGGATTAATTAAATATTAAAATATTTAATTACATGTGCAAGATGATGAGGTGGATGTGTGAGGTGACTTGGATGACATGGAATTAGACGACTTTTTGACTTTGGAATAGGATGATTTGTGATTAAATAATTTGATTATTATTTAATTAAGGGATGACATTAGAAGAATAGGTCTAATTGATTTAATTAAATAAATTGATATTTATTTAATATTTAGATTATTAATGATGAACGTGAATCAAATAGATAAATTGATGAATTTATTAAATGATAGAAGAATGGGAATTAAATAAATAATAGATATTTATTTAATTTGTCTTTGCCATTTTTAGGTGTATACATATATAAATCTATTTTCATATCATTCCCTAGTAGAGTCACCAAAAATCTGTTAGTTTATAGATTTTTCCACCTAACTCTATATTCTCACACCCACACAAGTGACAAATGTACCAACTGTTGAATAAACTGTAATGATGTTTTACAACGATTCTCCACTTGTTTAACAAGGCGTGACTACCTTCCTATGATATTCAATGAATGAAAACTTGGATTGTTTTTAACCAAAAAGCAAAGAGAAGGTGGTGCTTTTAACCAGAAAGCATAAAAGGCAGTATATTTCAATATCAACTAAATTCAAAAGAAGTACAAAGACTTCGGTAGCAGCAACTTCAATCAAATAATAAAGAATTACACCATATGTTATACAATCACTACCACAAACCATTCACCGAAAGATAAATATTCACAGCAGTGAGCAAGAATTTAGAACATTCAATCACTTGAATATAGAATTGTTGAATGCACAAGACAATTGAGGGGGGGGTGAATCAGTTGTATCAAAAGTTTTAAACCCTCATAAACATAATCACATCCACATCAATTTACTTAAACCCTTAATCTGTTATGAAGATTAAACATGAAAAATAGATAACAAAAACTTAATCAAATCAACACCATGCACAAGAGAACACTATATTTTTATGTGGAAAACCCTAAAAGGGAAAAACCATGGTGAGGATTAGCTCACAATATAAAGTAATAGCAATACCAAATTACAAGAGGTTCACTACCAAGGGGCTTACTGCCCACACAAGAAAAAATGCTCACTGCAACAAGGCTCACTACTCAAAGGGTTAACCACCCAAAAGGCTCACTACCCTAAGGAATCACTATCCAAGTGGACCCATTGCCCACTGAGAAAGAAACATAGAAGAGAAGAGGCGGCTCACTACCATGAACTGATATGATAGCATCTACCACATGCCTTAGTTTAGTTCCAATGAAGCACAACAACCATCACCTTTGCAACCTCTCTGAAGATTGTAGAAGACTTCTGCTCACTGCATTAGGTCCTCTACCACATGAAAGTCCTTATTGCCTCTAATTCAATTTCATAGCACAAACATCACAATCCTCGTGCATGTATACTTACACATGAATCCTTTACACTTATTTATATCAACATTAACCTTAAAACATTCACCAAGGTCGGCAACACACTCTACATTCTTTGAAACAATCTCCAAGGTGGGAAAACATACATAATTTAAATTAGGTTTGGACCTAAACATTCCCGTAGAGAATATGGATAAAGGTAGACCACTTCACAGCTTAGCTCAGACCTAAAAACATCTTCACACACTTCAACACGCTTCATCCACAATTAATGTTAACATCCAAGTCGGCTAAACTTGTGTAAACACCAAGAATTCTTAGGCACATGCTTCCAAGAACCCAACCATAGTTTGCAGACCAAGCACAAGCCTTTAACACAATCTAGAAACATCCACAAACAACATGAAATCACCTGGGAGCCAAAAAATCTAGCTACAACCAATCTCACTTGAAGAAAGTTCACAGACTACTCACAACCAACACTACCAAGCTTTGTTACTCAAGAAAACTACATCCCAAAGCATCAAATCACAATTCCTTTTAAAATATTTATGGACCTTATGAACACTTATCCAAAACCGCAAGACTAAAAACTAGACTACAGAGAAATGCAAAAAAAAATACTTTCTCCCAGTTATATTGCAAACACTGCCAAGCACAGTCTTCAAACTGGTGAACATAACTCTCAAACCATAGCATTCTGGAGCACCAAATTCTAGATTTAACATCTTCAACCACTTCTCTAAAACATATCCAAACCTCACACTCTAATCTTCAACAAAGAAGAAATGCAGAGAAAAAACTTAGACAGTATCCTGCAAGCCAAAATACTTCTTCACAACAATGTCTTCAGTATTTATCAAATTTTCTCAAAAGCACTTGGAAACCCAGCAACAAGAACAATATGCTAACACCATCAACACTTCTGCAAGTCATTCAGATCACCTTAACTCAATAACTCAATCATCCAACAACAAAAACATTAGAAGATACAATTGACACCAATGACAACACAAACATGTTGACATCAATGACAACAATAATAAGCACATACTTGCAACAAGAATCACTAACCAATCACCAACAATATATTCAACATAGGAAGAATAAATATTTAAATAACCATAACACAAAGTCTATGATCACCAAACCCCACTATATTGATTTCAATTCATATATCAAAGTTACTGAACAGAAAAGTAACACACCAAAATTGATCTCCAACTAAAACAAAGTCTGCCAAAGATTCTAAACATCGACAGGCTGATTGAATTTATAGCCTTGTCACCAATAACTGTCTTTGAAATAACGACTTCTTAAGGATATCTAATTTTAAAGAGGTCTATAAAACAAACATAATTTAAATAAAGAGCTCTCCAGAGCCAATAGTTTATGTGCAAGAAATTAAAATTACTAAAGCATTAGAAAAGTAATTCAATTAATGATTGCCACGTCAATATCCAAAGTAGTTTCCTTTTGTGCCGCTTCCTTCTCAGCTTGTCCATCTTTGGTACCTTCGTCTGTTTGTGTCGCTTGACTTGCCTGTGACCTTAGCTTTGCCTTATATGCCTGATACCTATTAATGAATGGGGATAATGCCACGCTGCTTGGACTACCAGTCATATTGGCTCGAAGCTTCTTTTTGTTTATCATCCTATCAGCATCAGCCACTCTGTTATGTACATTATCCATTTCATTTTTGAATGATCTAATATAATTAGCTATTCTCCCAAGTTTTCCAAGTGATTCACAAAAGATAATATCATAAACTACCATTTCTTCAGTCACCATCTTCTTGAAATTTTTCTTAATTTCCTTAATGTCAAGTAGCTTATCCTCATCATCACTAATGGCTTCTATCTCCAAGATTGCGAAGTTGCTTTTGTGATCTCTTAGATCTGTGTAATAGCGAGCTAGGGTGCTCCTCATTTCATCTTCAACCACTCCTAATACATACATCTTCCACTTAAGCATGTCTATCCACACAACAGAGTCCATTTCCTTGGGATCATTCAAAATCTTCTCAGCCACAAGGATGTTAACATCCATGCCAGCCATATCTTGTACTTCTTTAGAGACCAATGAAAGGCTACTATTATCTTTTCTTACATTCTAAAATTTAGTCACCAATGATCCTCTCTTGCTGGAAATAGAATTAAATAACTTAACATATTCTTCTATGTAGATAAGGCCATCCAAAGTTACCTTTTCAATCCATTTCTCTACAACACTACTCAGAGCTTCAAACCATTTAATCTGCTACAAGAGATTGGGATCTAGGCCATCTACACTTATATTGGGCAATTCTCTAGTTGGTTGGGTAGTAATTTTCAAAATGGACTAAATAAACAGAGTTAAAGAATTTACCTATGCTTGCAATTTAGCATTTTCTTGCTGTTCTTTCTTAATTCTCTTTGATAAAGTGCTGACTGAGAATTTAGCATGGTAAATTTCTCCCTCCACATTTGAGGGTCCCATATCAACTCGACTTAAGTTAAAGTCAGCTTCAGTCACTTCATCCTCGTTCTTGTCACACACTGGATGAATAATCTCCAAGATGTGGTGCCCTATGGAAGGGTCTTCAACCATCCTCGACATTCTCCTAGCTCGTTTTGGTTTGGGCATTTCTTGTAAGAGCTTAGCCACGGTGTCTATATTGGTTTCCACCACAGGAGTATATCTTTTCTTTTTCTCTACAGCTTTCCTCAACCATGCAGGGGAGGAAGAAGAAACATTACCATTCACAGTAGTATTCAATATCACACCATCTGAGCCCACAAGAGGAGAATTGTGCTCTAGAGGATTACTCAAGCTGGGAGAAACTAGATTATCAAATAGAGACTGAAGCATATTATCTTCTCCAAGATGATTAAAAATCAAAGAATCACTATCATTAACAAGTGGATTTAAAGGGGGCACATGGTCTACTTGCAATTACCAAGCAACCAATCTGTTGTCTCTTATCAAAGGTTGACCATCCTACTCACAGGTCATCTTTAACCTCCTGATGTCCTCGGGTTGTTCACCATCTCCACTTGATTGTGAGCCAACTCTATGAAGAGTTGGGTCCAAACTCGATGAATTCCTAGGAGTGTGAGTAGCTTGGGACTTATTTTGTTCTCAAGCAGATGATTCCTTTGAAGTTACAGAACTGGCATGTTCTCTAATTTTTCCATTCAACCATTTTTCAATTCTCCCAAGCACATGAAAAGAATGAAACATTACATCAATGGTTTCCTTTTCTGACCATCGCAAAGGAGGCAGAGGCTACAGAGAGGCATTATGATACCCTTCATCCCATATGTCTGAATTATCATCTACCATCTCAGGGACCTATAGTCGCATTTCAAAAGCTCAAACTTGGTCAATGGTTAACCGCATCTAGATTCTCCTTTGCACCTATCTCTCATCTAAGTAATCTTCCCAAAAATCCTCAAGCTGAGGTTTGCACAAATATGAACCACCTCCGTGCATATTTCTCTTCACAAAATTCTTACTGTTGTTTAGTGGAAAACTAGATTTGTTAATATTTTAGTGTTTTGATGCTTAAATCCTCCTTTCCACTTTACATTCAAGGATCTAGGGTCGAGTGGCGAGCACTATCATACCCTAGGTTGCTGTGAGATGTAGGGAAACTTGGATTAGGGAATTTAATTATCAATTTTCCTTCTCTTATACTCAATTGACCATTAAAACCCTAATTATGCAAATACGGTAACAAATTGATGAATAACAAAAAAAGCTCTTGCAAACAGGAGTAAAATACCAAATCACAGAGTACCTATTTTTGGGGTTCTGAGGTGGAACAGTCAGGGACACTAGAGCAGGCGTCCAAGTCCAAGGTACCAGTTTCTTTGCAGGATCCAGACCTCCTTTCGACACTGATCAGCCCTATAACTTCTGTTTCTAGCAATTTGTCTGCGGAGGACACTAGAGTGAGTGCCCAAGTCCTGGAAATGCTCCCGTGTCCTGCTTTTCTTCAGATCCTGAATCTTTGATGCCTGCTAATCCTTCCTGCAACTTCACTTTTCCCAAATACAACACCTGTAACCTGTAATCACAAGATTTGGTTTGGGGGTTGTGGTGTTTAGAGGCTTTCCTCAGTCAAGCCCCAGAGGACACTTAAGTCTTTGAACACTGTTGTCAGATAAAGAGTGCGTGCCCTTGTGAGGTAGACGCAAAAACCAAAAGAATCAATGATGAAAACACAATATAATGTCACCTTGTAGTGAAGCTCTCATGGGAGGAAGACACTCTTCATTCCATGAGGAGATTGATGATCAAATCTGCAAATACCAACACACAAAACACACAAGTCTACTCTTAAAACACAATGAAAGCCTTGAATCACCTTGAGAATGCCTAAAGTTCACAATGATCACCTAGTTGAAATCTAGTTTACAAATGAATACCTAAACATGCTTTTATATGCAACTACAAACACTCCTGCCAAGATTTTGAAAATCAAAAGTTACCGTGTCGGCAAAAGGACTAAATAATGGTCATAAACCGACACTTAAATTTTGGGCTTGACCCAAAATAGGGTAGGACTAGGGCATGGGTGCCCAAGTCCTCCCCCTATTTTGGGTAGGATTAAGGTCAAGGGGTCCTCCTAGGTCCACTTTGCCATGAAACCTAGGCCTCATTCCATCGAGATGCCAAAATATGAACTAAGATGTCCTAAATGCATGCTAAAGATCCGGGAGCTAAACCTTATGAGGGAAAAGCCCCCAAGGGGACATTTTATGACGTTACATTTAGCCCCCACTTTAATGTATGTATAAACGCGATGCCAATACATGCATTAAAGTAAGGTCACAAACATAGCAAACGCACCAAGCACGGAGAAGACACGCCAATCACATAGAAAATAGTAACAGGCACACAAAACACGGAGAAGACAGTTACAGTCATACAGAACACGAAGAAGACAATCGATGCATAGAAGACACATTAATGCATGGAAGGCAGGCATGATTCTTTTCTTTTCTTTTTCTCATTTATGAAATGCAAATGCAAGTACTAGAAAGTAAACAAACCTCCCATAATACATGATGCACTCATCGCGTAGGTCTTTGTATATATGGGGCAACACACACATAAGACACACAAGACCTCCCAAAATGTCGGATGCGTATGGGGCAACAGACATGCCAAAAAAAGCAAGCATGCCAAACACACACACTTTGAGGACACGGTGAAAACACGGAAGACAAGAGATGGAGTGTACCTATCTCTAGGTCCAACACCATCTTAGGCACATTACAGACACACACCGACGATTGGGCTTCGCCACAACAATCGCTGAAGACACGCTTAAGGGTTGAGTTAGTCATAGAACCGCTCCCCACCTCCACAGAGGACTTTTGAAAATGCAACCCCACTCGCATCACAGAGACGCCTTACAGTGAAAAGGAAGTATGAGCTCAAAATTATACAACCCCACTCGCATCACAGAGATGTCTTACGGTGAAAAGGAGGTATACGCAATAGATTTCAAGATAGATTGATTGATTGTAAACAAACTTAGGGTGCAGGAAGTACTTATCGCACTAGTCTACACCTAAGGACAAGCACATTGCTAACATCTACAACAGACAACTTACCTTATATATGCCCCCACCTTAAGGTGGTTGATATCAGGTATCGATATCAAGCATGTTAAGGTAGGAAGAAAACACACAAGGGAACATTGACTTTCACAAAGCCCCTGCCCCCCAGAGGTGACATGTACTTCACAATCGCCAAATGTTCCCACAAACACATCCCTGCAGGAAACATGTTAGTGTCTACAACATCATGATAAACAACATTAATGCAAATGATTAACCACACAAAGAGCCAAGGTTATACAATGAATTTAGAGTTCAAGGATAACCATGGGGCTATATCATGAAGCTCTCTGAATCAAGTACCACCAAGGCTAGATTCAAAGACGAACAAAGGTGCATAGAGCAACAGTATTGTTAAGGTTTGTAAATGCGACAAAAACATCATCAAATTCACTACACAGACAACACAAGTGCTTCCACTAGCCAAGTGTCAGATAAGATATACAACCCCATCATCATATTAGGAACTAAGTCCATTTTTTGATTGCTCTAGAAAGGAACACTAGGTCCGCATCAGTATAAATGTTTGTCGTCATCCACCCGCTAGATGGAAACACTAGAGGAAGGGAAATAATAAATAAGAGAGGAGAAACAAGTGTCTTAGGGACAGTCACGTAGGAGGGTGCCCCTAGGTCACCAATTGCAACGCTATGTTCGTAAGATACAACACACAACAATGAAATCAGAGAGAGAGGCAATATAGAAGAATGATGATACAAATAGAAGGTCACAACAGAGGCGGTCTCCTGGTATCCCAAACCTAACGGGAGAATCCGAGGTCATCCCAGGAGGCCTAAAAAACACATAACACATCATGGGGGAAGCACATCACGAAAGAGATAAAGGGTTAGAGATACTTACCTGTCAGGTCTTCATATTATATCTTGGAGTTCTCGATCCTCTTGGAGAGGTATTCAATCATGTTTAATGCAAAATTTGAGTGGTTCTTATGAAAGTCTTGTTTGTTATCATATGATTCTTGTTCTTTAAATCCTTGTTTAAATGAGACTTTTTGTTGTTTATGAGGGGGAGAACCACTATTATTTCCAACTATTGATTGTCATCTTGCTCTTTTTCGATTTTTAGCAAGTTTTCGTTGTTGAATCTTTCTAGAACAGTAATGGGAATCATCTTGTACCATCTTACTCATCTATATCGGTCGTTGTTCTTGCTTTTCTGATGCATTTCAAATATCTCCTGATCCATATAAGGATAACGGAGGAGGAACCTCAGCATAAATTCTGTTTCTTCGTGGACGAGGTGGATTATCCACTTGTTTCTTATCTACTTCAATCATACCCATGATACTATCATAGTCCAAGTAATCATCCTTGTCTACTTCCATTAAACCCTGTTCTACCATATTGTTTTTAGTATGTTTAGGGAAAGGATTATTGAAGATTTGTAAATTCTAATTTGACGGAGCAACCGACTTATTTCCATTATCATTCACACCTGATACCTGGATGACATTTGAATCAATAAGGTCTTGTATCTCATGTTTAAGACACATACATCGTTCAGTGTCATGTCCTTGTGTCTGATGATAATGACAAAAGGCATTAGCATCGAAGTAAGGTCCTTGTTTACTAGGATCAATAGGTATGATCGGGGGAAGTTATAGAATGTTATTACTCATAGCTTGGTTCATGATAGAATGATAGGAATCAGATATCTGAGTAAACTTTCTTGGTTGATATGATGCTTTCTTTGGATTATTTATAGCAGACACATTCGTATTTGGTCCAGTGATCTTGAACCCATGGATTGACCAACTTGAGCTGATGAGTTTTGATTTTCATACTGACTAGACAAAAGTTGATAATCACGAAGGGCGGTGCATAAATGTTGGAAGGAGTTATACTTCACCAAGATAATTTTTTCACGAATATTAGGTTGTAAATTTGTAATAAATATCTTCTAAACATCTTCATCTTTCATCTGATATTGAATCTATGCATAAAGTCCTTGATACCGACTAATGAATTTAGTCAATTTTTCTTTTGAACCTTGTTTGCATTGAACCAAGTCAATAAGAGTGACTTGGGGTCTGATGTTTGCTTGAAAATGTTGTAAAAATTGATCAATCAACTGCGAAAAGGAGTGTATTAAATTTGGAGGCAATGAGCAAAACCATTCTAAAGCAATATCTTTGAGAGATCGCGGGAAAAGTTTTGCTAACAAATCCTCTTCAAAATAAAAATCACTACACATAGCTGTGAATGCTGCCACATGAATATTGGGATCTCCTTTTCCACCATATTTTTCAAAGTGAGGAGTCTCAAACCTTTCAGGCATAGGGGTTCTCAAAATTGCATAGGATAACAGATTATGAGCATGATATGTTGGTAGACTAGGTTGCGAAGAGTTTGTCAAATTTGTTACCTTTTGTTGCAAAGCAGTCATGCCTTGTAAAAGTTGGTTTAGGATGGCATCATTTGGAGATGCCATTTTTTGTGAGAAATTGGAACCAAGGTGAGGAGGTGATTGAGCTTGAGATACAATAGGCAGATGCTGAGGATATGTTAACGGTGGTTGGCCATAATGATAGGTGGAAGATGGTTGTGAGTAGGTAATAGGTGGCTGGAAATGAGTGGAATAGATAGGAGGTTGAGAACAATTATTCATAGAAGAGGTCCCTTTAGGAACTAAATTCTAATAATTAAATCCCACAACTTTGTAATTGGTGCCATTAGATACTCCAATCCCAGTGGTAGCATCACTACAAGTGTTCGCATTAGTTGTTAGGATTGTTGATGTAAAAATGGATATTCCCGTAGTCGGTATAGGTGCCGAAACTTGAGTATGAGATGGTGATAGAGTGTTATTTATCGTTTGTGCACATTCGGTCACCGGCATGATATTGGTCTGTACAATATGTGCTAGACCATGAATTGCATTAACACCATCTTGTCCTTCTTTTATCAATTCTCTTATATTATGAATTGTAGGGACAACTTCTTTAGCTATTCTCTCATTTTCCATAACTGAGTGAAATTCAGCTAGCTCTTTATCCAATTTTTCTATTTACTTATTAGATACATATCTTGTTGCCTCAATAGTGTTATCAACATCATGAAAAGTTTGTTCTTCCATTGTGGTTGGAGGATGCATAATATCTTGCACAATTTGAGTTTCTCCTTTTGTAAAGAAGGTGTCCAAAGTACCAACTTCGTCAAGAACACTAGATCCCATTAACCTTTTACTTCTTCTCAAAGGAATATTGTTTTTAGGGCAGCATGTCATAAAGCTTATACAAAAGCATAGAACACACAACGCACAAACTAAGAGAACAAATCCTAAGAGAAAGATATGATTAAAGGCCGAAATGCTTGGTTTTTTTTGTACCTTTTTCAATGCAAACGAATGGAATAAAGGATGTTGTAAGGATTTTGATCAAGGGAAGAAAATTATATGTCTGATATCAGTCCAAAACAACAATATGATCACTCTCAACACACTCTTGATGCAGATCCAAGATAATGCCAAGTCAAAATATAGTGAAAATATGTCAAAATAGACACTTTTTTCATCAAAACTCAATGCAAAGGGGCATAACCAAGGGTGTTGTGAGGAAAATGATGATGGAAAGAAAATTATATCAGAAATAATAGCCAATTAATCTCAAAATACCTAACACAACACTCTTTTAGTGCCACTTAAGGTAAAACCCTAGTGAAAATATAGCAAAAATAGGCTATTTTTCATAGTTTTTCAATTCCAAGACCTAGAAAAGGGGTTGTTGTAAGGAATTTTAGGAGGTACAGAAAATAATATCACTTATATTAGTCACCTCAATCCATAAAATTGATCACAACATGCTTGGAGTGCAAACTAGGTCAAACCCTAGGGGAAAAATAGCCAAAATGTGTAGTTTTTACCGAATTTTCACTACAAGAGTCCGATAAAATGGTGTTGTGAAGATTTTTATGAGGGGAAGAAAATTATTACTCTGATAACAGCAACTTAATGAAAAAATACTTTTCACAAGTCTATGGTGCAAGTTTATAGAGTCGATAAGGCCAAATTTAGTGAAAATTATTGTTTTTGAAGCCCTAGGATTGAGATCTTGGGACAAAATGCTATGCGAATGTTTTGAAGTCTAATTTATGATGGTAATTAAATACTATCAGATATGAAAATGATTTTCAAGCTTGAACATGCAGAGTGCCCATGCAAATTTAATGAAAATGCATCAAAATTGCTAGTTTTTGTTGAAATTTTCTATGCAAAGATGCAAATATTTTAAATCTAAATGTAAATTTACACTAAAATGCAAGACTACAGCCAAATGTTAATTTGAATGAGCCTCTAAAATCAGTATAAAAAATCTGAGAAAAGATTTTGCCTACTAACCCTAGATTTTGGAATTACTAGGTTATATAAAATTGTCAAAATTTCTACAAAAACCTAGCAAATTAATGATGAAAATGCAAAGCAAAAACTGTGAATTAGGAAAATTTAGAAAGAATTGATGCAATTTAGTAAGCCCAACAATGCAATATTTTTTGAATTTTCTAAAATTTTCAATTTTTTTGAATTTTTCTCAATGCAATAAAATGAATGACTATATGAATGAATGAAATCAATCTAAATATAAAGACACACTCTCAACAAGTTTCAATTTAAGTCCAAAAACACGGGTTCACCAAAATGTTTAGTGGAAAATTGGATTTGTTAATGTTTTAGTGTTTTGGTGTTTAAATCCTCCTTCCCACTTAATATTTAAGGATCTAGGGTTGAGTGGCGAGCACTATCATACCCTAGGTTGCTATGATATGTAGGGAAACTTGGATAAGGGAATTTAATTATCAATTTTCCTTCTCTTATGCTCAATTGACCATTAAAACCCTAATTATGCAAATATGGCAACAAATTGATGAATAACGGAAAAAGCTCTTGCAGATAGGAGTAAAATACCAAATCACAGAGTACCTATTTTTGGGGTTCCAAGGCGGAACAGTTGGGGGCACTAGAGTAGACACCTAAGTCCAAGGTACCAGTTTCTTTGTGGGATCCGGACCTCTTTTCGACACTGATCAACCCTGTAACTTCTATTTCTGGTAATTTGTCTGCGGAGGACACTAGAGTGAGTGCCCAAGTCCTGGAAATGCTCTTGTGTCCTGCTTTTCTTTAGATCCTGAATCCTTGATACCTGCTAATCCTTCCTGCAACTTCTCTTTTCCCAATGTGACACCTGTAACATGCAATCACAAGATTTGGTTTGGGGGTTGTGGTGTTTAGAGGCTTGCCTTAGTCAAGCCCTAGAGCACACTTAAGTCTCTGAACATCGTTGTCAGATAAAGAGTGCATGCCCTTGTGAGGTAGAGACAAAAACCAAAGGAATCAATGATGAAAACACAATATAATGTCACTTTGTAGTGAAGCTCTCATGGGAGGAAGATGCTTTTCATTCCATGAGGAGATTGATGCTCAAATCTGCAAATACCAACACACAAAACACATAAGTCTACTCTTGCAACACAATGAAAGCCTTGAATCACCTTGAGAATGCCTAAAGTTCACAATGATCATCTAGTTGAAATCTAGTTTACAAATGAATGCCTAAACATGCTTTTATATGCAACTACAAACACTCTTGCCAAGATTTTAAAAATCAAAACTTACTGTGTCGGCAAAAGAACCAAATAACGGTCATAAACCGACACTTAAATTTTAGGCCTGACCTAAAATAGGGCAAGACTAGGGCGCGGGCACCCAAGTCCTCCCCTTATTTTGGGTAGGGTTAAGGTCAAGGGGTCCTCCTAGGTCCACTTTGCCATGAAACCTAGGCCTCATTCCATCGGGATGCCAAAATATGAACTAAGATGTCCTAAATGCATGCTAAAGACATGGGAGCTAAACCTTATGAGGAAAAAGCCCCCAAGGTGACATTTTCTGACATTACAACTATCAAAAGTTATCTATACAGTGAACTGTGGTCACATAGATTTGCACCCAGAGTTGAAGGCTTTTAGAGTTCCAACAATCTAGTGAAACATTGAGACTACCTCCAGGTGTGGGACCCTGCAGGGAGGTTGAATCTCTAGAGAGAGGTTGGTTCCTTTGCTGAATGAGAGATTCAGTGAGCCTAAGACTAAACTTAATCTATTCACCTAATAGGAAAAGAGGAAGAGGGAGCAAAAAACTAAAAGTAAATGAAGGTGATACACCAAGTTCGAATAAAGAAAATTCACATAGCAGAGGTGCACAGATAAAGAAATACAGATGATAAACTTACATAGATCATAAAGACTTTTAACAGAGGTAAATATGTTGGAATTAGGGCTGACAATTGAGAGGGGGGGTGAATTAGTTGTCTTAAAACTTTTAAAGCTTGCTATAGTTAATTCTTCTTTACCACTTCTTAACAGATTAATGACATAATCATGAACAACAAGAATTAATAATACATGAGCAGAAACATAAATAACACACTTGACACCAAGATTTTGATGTGGAAACCTGATTAAGGGAAAAACTATGGTGGGGGTTAACCCACAAAGATTATACTCTGTTAAAAGTATTACAAAGGGGAAGGCACATGCCTTCGGGCTCACTGCCCAGAGCTCACTGCTCAAGAGAGGATCACTACCTACAAGAATGATTACAAAAGGATTACAGATTGTTTGAACTGATAAGTAGCATTTGCCAATGCAAGAATTTAGTTCCAGTTAAGCACAGAATACTAATTTTACACACTTCATCTTCATTCTGCCCTGTTTACTCCTCTACCATAATCTGGACCTTAGATCTCTTCTCTTTCACACTTCTATCTGCCTTATTCACACTTACTCCATATTCGCATCACTATCATACCCCACAATGCTCGAATCCATCAGTTATATATATCCGCATTAACAAACTTAATCACCTATTTGTCAGCCTTATGAAGAACTTAACAAACAATACAAGTTCTCTGTTCTGTCAGCTAAATCCATACATCAATATTGATGCGTACCAGAAACAACACTTGCAGGTCACCATTCATGTTAGCCACTAACATTATATCCCATACACAACTCACCAAAACACTTCTACTAGATCCGCACAAGGATCTAACACAAGTCGGCCTATTCTTCACTGAACTATTCTGTTCTATTAGGACCCGATATTCAGATGCTCCTAACTTTTAATCCCTTTGTCACCGAAGGCTGAAATATTGGATTTAGATTGTCCTAACATTCCTCTACACTCCCTTAGATTTGCAACATGCAATAATTAACTGGAGAGATCCGCTAACCAAAATACTGAACTCTGCCATATACCTGTTCCTGTCTATCCGGACTAGACAAATCTTGGAACTAACTTCCAGTATGATCTGATACTGAACTGCGGATGGGTGGAATGGACTTAGTTGCCATCAATGACAACACCTATCATGCATAGTAGTGTCTCTTGCCAACAATCTCCCCCTTTGGCATTGATGGCAACACTTAGTGAAAAATGACTAAGTGTTGGAGCTACTCCCCCTTACTCTGTACACTTGTGCTCTCCACTGTTTCCAAAGCTCCCCATTTGCTGGATTCCTCATTTTTCACTGCTCTTCACTCCCCTTTGACATCAATGGCAAAGGATGGAATCCACAAACCAAAATTCACCCAAAAATTTTATATATAATGCCGCATATGTACAACTAATCCTTAAGTTATATTTACATATACTTAAGTACATCTTCAAAAATATTCTTCAGCAAGGCCAACTCTGTATCCCAACTCTTCTTCATACTATTCAAAGTTAAAATGTGGCCATTGAACAAAAATGCTTGTGCTTCAGCCTTCCGGTGGTCAATGGGATCACTTGTTTATGCAGCAGTTTGTGCTTCTGTCACAACATTGAACATTGCTTCTATCTTAGGGGAAATCAGTCCTCGAAGCTCACCCATTCTTGCTTCAATGTTCTCCTTTTCTCTTGTCAACTTCTTTATTTCTTCCATTAGGCTGATTGCTTGACATTCCTTACTTGCGACTGATACTGTCAATGGATCAAAAGCTTGGGACATACTTGACAATTTCTGTTTGGAGTCCTTTATTTTATCTTCTATATCCTCTATGACTTTAGGAGTAGATAAATAAAACTTATATATACCGTCTCCTTCTAAAAGAGAATTTTGAATACTCTTTATACTGTTATCTAGCACTAATCTGTCTATCACAATCATGCCTTTAAGTGCATCAAATCTTTTGCTATTAAATTCATTCTGAACTTTAACTTCTACAGATTTTTCAAAGGACTCAAAGTGTGTACTTACAGAATTCACAACGCTCTTCAAATTTCTAGAGGGAGAATTAGATGGATTCTTCTAGAACGTTGGCATTATCTTCTCCAATATACCAGATGCAAGGCCTAGCAGCTCATTGTCCTCTATGTGAGATTTCAATACCTTTTCTCTTACCTTGGCTTGTGTGAAAGATGCTATCTTCATCAATTGGACCGGAGAGAAAGTATCCAGGTTGAGTGGTCCTTGAATCGGTTCAGGTTCATCAAACTCTAGCATCTCTTTACTCAAAAAAATCTTCACTGCATTTGCAGTGTCTCTTGCCATAATTTCTGGACCACCTTCCTTTCCTTGGGTTTTCTCAGTGACAAGACTGTTTTGTTTGGGTGCATCAACATTTGCACCATCTTCTTCTGCTTTATCTTCCTTACCTTTGACTTCTTCTTCTTTCTCTACTTCACCTTTCTCTGTGTCATCTACAGGGGGATTCTTTCCTTTGTCCTCACCATTTGCAATCTGTTCCAGAGGATCTTGTGTAGTAGCAGTATTCTCAACATTGTTTTCTTTTTCAGATTGATCAGGAGGAGTTAGAGTATCTCCTACATCATCAATTTTATCCACCATCTTTATATCTTCTTTGTTTATTTTCTCCACTTCCGAAATAGAGGAGTCATCAACCTTGATATGCTGCTCATCAATTTTCATTTCTTTAATATCCAGGATTGATGAATCAATCCTATCATCAGTCTCCTCCTCAACAAATGGTAGATTGTGTTTCTTCAATGCACTTAGAAGTATTTCTTGTGTTTCTTTAACTATTTTGTCTAATTCTCCAAGCATCAGTTTGTTCATTCTCTTCTTGCTCTTGAATTCATCCTTCACTTCTTTGAATATCATATTCATTTGAACTTGAGTGATCTGAGGGCATAGTTTTATCAATACATGTTCTCTAATCTCTAAATCCTTGCTTTTTGCATTTTCTTTCCTCAACTCCAAAATGTCTGCAAGACTTTGATGGATCTCAGAAATTATTTCAATCAGGGCTTTATTATAGATATTCAAATATCTAACAGTTGCTTCCTCTAATACCCTTTTATCTGTATAATTGTATTCATCATAAAATTCAATCATGAGTTTCAAATTTCCATCCATAGTGATTGATTTTATTACATCTTCCACAGAAGCGTGGTCTTCTCAACATATGTATCTGTCTTCTGCCTTTTGCTTGCCTTTTTTCTTCCAGAGGGCTTCTCCTTAGTAATCTTGGTAGCTTTTGTTCTAGAGGCTTTCAACACCTTTACCTTAGCATCTGAATTAGTTTCTTCTTCATCAACTTTTGTGCTTTCATAGGTTCTTGTGGCCTTTGTTTTCTTTCTCTTTCCTCCTTCACTGGATGGTGTGGCTTCTGGTGTCTCAGTGGGAATGGATTTTGATTGCTTAGAGATAGTTGCAGAACTTCTTGTTTTTCTTGATGAGCTAGGTGTGACTTCCGGAGCGGCTGTTGGTTCACTTTCTGCCCTCTCTTTTGAAGCTTGCTCAGTTCTTCTCTTCATATTTTCAATTCTTTCCCTGTTCTTTCTTACAGCTTCCTTGGTTAGGCCAATGCTTTCAGCATACATCTCAACCTACCTCTGAACTTTTCTCTTGGTCTCTGGTTTCCTGAGCTCAACATGCAATTTTAGACTTAGCTCCTTATACGTTCCAAACCTTTCAACAAAGGTGTCTTTTGATTTGCTCAGGAGATGTTGAGCATACATGTCTAAGATCTTCTCATCAACCTCATAGCCCATAGGCATAATCCATACAGTTCTGGGTTCCATAGCTTCCATTAGGCACTGATCAATGTCTACCATAAAGCAAATTTCATCCTTGTATTTCTCAACTATTGAATTGGGGATTCTTTCCCTAGAATGCATCATATTCTAAAAATTCTTAAAGTAACCCCATATTGCAGTCTTCTGTACACTTGAGTCTCTAATGCTGAGTAGGTGATCTCTTATTTGCCAAGCAACCGGTATGTCATTTGTCCAATGCACACCTTGTACTCTAGGCACTTGATTCATAAAATAGAAGAACAAACATATAGCTAGGGAACCATATTTGAAGGTGTTTTTCTTATCCTTTTTGATTTTGCTCAATTTTTCAATCAATTGGTTCTGTAACAGCTCACATAGGTCATAATTTGCATTCTCCTTCAACATTTGATATGCTACATATATGGCAGTTCCGAAGACAAAATTCTCCCGGCTGGAGTGGTAAATCTTGTAGCCAATCACCATAGAGGCAAATTTAACATCGGGTTCTACAATATCATTGATGGTCATGCCCTTTTGTCAAACTTGGCACCAGTAGCATCAGACACTGTCTGGTTTTTCACGGCTTTCAACATGGGTAATCCACCAGTTGAATTTTGTTAGATTTAGGATAGACAACTGAGAGGGAGGGGTGAATCAGTTGTCCAAAACTTTCTTCCAATTAAACACTTAAATCCACTTTGTAATTCAATAGCATAATAATAAATCAATCATGGAAACATAATGCATTAATCAAGAGCAGAAACACATTAACACACAAGACACCAAGATTTTGACGTGGAAAACTCGGTTAAGGGAAAAACCACAGGGTGATTAACTCAAGATTGTATTCTCTATTAGAAGAATAGAAAGAACAAAATGGCACATGCCAATTAGGGCTCACTGCCTGAGCACACTGCTCACAAGAGGCCCACTGCCTACAAGAGACACTGTCTACAAAATAATAAGTACCACATACTTGAACTGGAGAATAGCATCTTCACCATGCTTGAGTTAGTTCCATTTAAGCTCAATACTCTTGCTCTACCTTTCACTCTGCTCCTCTCTGCCACACTCTTATCTCCACATGAACCCTTTGAAATGACTTAACAACTCTTTATTTATACAAGACATCGACTTAGGAATTATCATCCAAGTCGGCATACATTACAGAACAAATACATAAATACAACATGACTTATTACAAAAAGACTTCACGCGGATCATCACACTATCAGCCACACAGATATGAGACTCCAACACTCCTTTAGGAACATGCCATTCTTCACAGAACATCTCCAAGAACATTCGCAGGGTGTGTAACTCATCCGGTCGGCCATACTCAGGAAGAACATCATCATCCGGAAGTAATTCTTCATTTACTAGCACAACCTTTAATGTGGACCACCAACATGAACTGGATACAATCCAAAGACCTCCACAAGCTTGCCTGAATCACCAAGAACATCCACACTACTATTGTCTACTGAAATCATTCTCTCGTTCATCCAGAACCTCAAGAACATAGTCTGTCATCACTGTCATATTGGAATAGATGCTTGCAGACCTCCAAATCACAAACCAATTGAGTTGTCACTTCACATGGACTTCCTAAACACTTCACCAAATCCACAGAATAGGATATTACATTTCTGGATCTCACCAGACCTATCTGTATCACTCTGTCACCTTTGAACACCTGCTAGAACTGGTTTTACTTAAGTGGCCATAACTTCTTCATATCTTCATGCGGACCTCTGAAATATTTACTGGATCATCTTAAGACACATATCTACAAACCCTTTGAAGTGCATCCTCTGATCTTCATCTTAACTGGGATCTTTACCTCACTGTCTTCATTGTTCTTCTCTGTTCCTGATTAGGACTAATTTTCTCAATATCCTCAGCACACAGCTCATCCAATCCTTATCATTAATGCAGCAAGAGTATGTTGACATCAATGACAACACCGGTTAGGCCCATACTTGCAACATTTAACCCAGTTACAATCTTGATAACATCCTTTATAATCTTAAATGGTTTCAATAGCCATATGAACTCATCATGCACTTAGCTTAAGATATATCAAACCCACTCATTTTCATCAAATGTTAGAAATTTAATGACTTGCAGAAAATGTTTGCTCTCTAGGGCTTTGTATTCTGATTTCAATTCATAGCTATCATCCCTTAGGTAGTTGACAAACAAATCCAAGAGTTTTAGGTTTCCAAATTCTTCTATGCTACAGTGGATGTAAGCCCTAATATCCTCAACATGCAGAAATCCGTATGGGACACCAGAAAATGCTCCTAAAGGTTTGATTTTGACTGACTTGTATGGATGCTTCTTAAATTTTGGCTGAGGCCTTTCAGTAATATCAACAACAAGAGGAGTGGTCATTACAAAAGATTTCAAATTTAAGGCTTCACAGATAAATACCTTTTTCTTCTACGGAGTTAGGGTTAGCGGGCAAATTTGCCGGTTGTACTTCAAATCCTTTAAAATCTTAGCTCAGACACTCTTCTTCTTGCTATCTTTGAATGCAAAGTGATTCAATGAAGAATGAACAACCTTTTTATGCTCCACAAAACCTAATTTGCCTTTGTAATAAATGCTTTGCCCTAACTTCATCCGGTTACTCTGTTTCTTGATGCAGTTACCTATGAATCACTCTGCAAATCGTTAAATCCACTTCTTTTCTCCTATAAATTCTTTTAAATGATCTGTAGTAACCCAGATTATCTTTTCTCATTGTGCCAGATTCAGGCACCCACTTACTTGCTAGGGGAATTTGATTTTCAATGCAGCTCCCCCTGAGCCAGAACTCCTGACTCAATTACCAGAGAAATTATCAGCACCAGATTCTGGTGCGGACCCATTACTATTATTCACAACACTTTTCTTGACCCATGTCTTGCTCATTTCATTTTGGATCTCATTCACATCAATTTTGCCCTTGCCTTTGTCTTGTCTCTGCTCATCCGGTTTTTTGTTTACCAGACCTCTTCTTTCATTATTCCTACTTCTGCATAATCTTGCAATACGACCAAATCTATTGCAATTAAAGAACATTTCTTTACTTATATATTTGATTTCATCTTGATCTGCACTGATTAGCCATGTGTCCAAATCCATTGCAAGTAAAGCAGCAACCATTGAAAGAGTTGCCATTTCTTCTATTGTTAGAGTTATTCATTAACATACTTCTGCATTCATTTGATCTATGACCATACCTCTTGCACTTGAAGCATTGACCGGAGAAGATTGGACCATTTTGATTTACTCTGCTTCTAACTGAGTAGCTCTATGACCAAATTTATTGCAATTAAAACAATTTCCATTGAATGATGGATATCTTTGAGCATTAGGTTGTCTTACCGGAGGTCTTCTAGGTCTATTTCTCCCATTCCTTGGTTGAAAATTTCTTTGTCCGGATCCGAAGCTTTCACCTTTCTCATATCTAAGACCATGCTTGTCATCAACCTTTTTCTGACTTTCAAGTAGTGCTTCAAGTTTAGTTGAGCTTATCTTGAACTTCTCCTTGTATTCATTTGCAACTTCTAGGTCATGTTTGAGAATGACAATTTGCCTCTCAAGTTCTCTCTCATTTTCTATGCTTTCTTGTAGATCAGACTCTAGATGGCCAGCTGTTCTATCCAATCTACATCATTCTTCAGTTCTTTCTTTTAGAGTTTGATTTAGGTCTTCTTTAGTCTTCTTCCTTTGCTCAATTTCTTTGGTTAGCCTCATTACCCCAGATTCCATCTCATGTTTTAGAACATAAACTTCTTTTGTCAGCTTCTCACATTCCTTTATCTTTTCTTCTAAAGCCTCATCCATGCCATTTTCTTTAGTAAGATTAGCTAGCTAATGAAGTAGTTCTTTCCTTTTTTCCATTGATTTCTTTAGTTTATCTTTTAGCAAGTCAATGCAATCATCAGCATCCTTAAGGTTTCCTTTCAAATCATCTATTTCTAATTTGGACCGATCAAGATCTTCTAAAGCCAATTGAAGTTGTTCTTTGAGTGAGCCCATTGAAACTCCTTCCCAGATCCTCCTCAAGCTGTTAGGCTTCTTTCAAGGAACCTTGCTCTAATACCAATTGTTGGAATTAGGGCTGACAACTAAGGGGGGGGTGAATCAGTTGTCTTAAAACTTTTAAAGCTTGCTACAGTTAATTCTTCTTTACCACTTCTTAACAGATTAATGACATAATCATGAACAACAAGAATTAATAATACATGAGCATAAACATAAATAATACACTTGACACCAAGATTTTGATGTGGAAACCCAGTTAAGGGAAAAACCACGGTGGGGGTTAACCCACAAAGATTATAATCTATTAAAAGTATTACAAAGGGGAAGGCACATGCCTTCGGGCTCACTGCCCAGAGCTCACTGCTCAAGAGAGGCTCACTGCCTACAAGAATGATTACAAAAGGATTACAGATTGTTTGAACTAATAAGTAGCATCTACCAATGCAAGAATTCAGTTTCGGTTAAGCACATATTACTAATTTTACACACTTCATCTTTATTCTGCCCTGTTTACTACTCTGCCATAATCTGAACCTCAGATCTCTTCTCTTTCGCACTTCTATCTACCTTATTCTCACTTACTCCATATTTGCATCACTATCATACCCCACAATGCTCAAATCCATCAGTTATATATATCCACATTAACAAACTTAATCACCTATCTGTCGGCCTTATGAAGAACTTAACAAACAATACAAGTTCTTTGTTCTGTCGGCTGAATCCATATATCAATATTGATGCATACCAGAAACAACACTTGCAGGTCACCATTCATGTCAGCCACTAACATTATATCCCATACACAACTCACCAAAACACTTCTACTAGATCTACACAAGGATCTAACACAAGTTGGCCTGTTCTTCACTGAACTGTTCTGTCATATTAGGACCCGGTATTCAGATGCTCCTAACTTTTAATCCCTTTGTCACCGAAGGCTGAAATCTTGGATTTAGATTGTCTTGACATTTCTCTACATCCCTTAGATTCACAACATGCAATAATTAACTAGAGAGATCTGCGACCAAAATACTAAACTCTCCCATATACCCTATTCCTGTCTATCCAGACTGGACAAATCTTGGAACTAACTTCCGGTATGATCTAAAACTGTACTGCGGATGTGTGGAATGGACTTAGTTACCATCAATGACAACACTTGTCATGTGTAGCAGTGTCTCCTACCAACAAAATAATGGATTGCCAGGAATTAAACATTCACAAACAATGGCCAAATCTATGACTACATAGAGTTAAAAGCATGAAGAGGTAAAAAACCATATGTATTGATCAAGAGGCACAGTTACAACAGAGGAAAGTTTTGTTTGGAATACAGAAGCATTAGACTAACTATTTTCCAACCTTTTTTACATCTTACACTTATGCATATATAGCATTTGATTCCAAATGACCTAATTAGGTTACAATAAATTGCCCCATGGGCTTTGTCAGAAAATATCTTCACCAAAAGGAGGGTTGGCCTGCAAGAATTCATTGCAAAAAATATCTGAATCCATAGGTGGCCGGAGGATATTTTGGGGTCATCAATGTAAGTAGTTGATTCACCCATCTGCAACATAAATGTAAAATATCCGCACCTGAGAAGCTTCTGCAACACTTCAATTTGGTTGCTGAGATGTTTGGTTGGTGGATTCTGCATATTTTCTTCAGTCAGAAGCCATCTTGATATCCAGATATGCATCCAGATCATGCAATTTGGATCATATTTTCAAAGTACGAATATTCCCCCAAAAGCCCGCCAAGTAAAAGAGGAGGAAATCCAAAGCATTTTTGCCTTTTGAATCATGTAGAAAATCCTCAGGATAAGGGAGATATTCGCAGTCAAAGTCATGGTCAACCAGGATCTGGATGTACACGTGCCATCATTTCCCTTGCAGTAGAGAGCAACCATCATCTGCATGGATATAAACCCTCAATATCTGGATGCCTTTTGGAAATCATGATGACGTCATCATCATGGGGAGCTCTTTTGAAAAGAGATCCGGATGACGTCATCAGGATATTAGCACTTGGGGAATAACATGTCAGATATTAGGAAATATCTAGATGAGGTCATCATCATGAAGAACTTTGTTGAAGAGGAGATCTGGATGACATCATCAGGATGCTTTATGAATACAGGGTGATATGCCAGAAGAGAAAAGTTTGGATGGTGTCATCATCATATGTGCTTCTTTGGAGAGAGTGTCCAGATGACGTCATGGTCATATTGACGAAGATCAGGGATATTAGGAAAGGATCCGGATGTTAAGAAATATCTGGATGATGTCATCAATGGAAGGATTTGAGCAAAGGGGATATCAGGATGATGTCATCAGGACAACCGCAAGGGACCTAGATATTAGTTAAGATTTGGATGTTAAGAAAACATCTGGATATTAGCTAAGATCTGGGTGACATCATCAATGTGCATGTTGAAAAATGACTAAGTATGGAGAGTAAAAAAGGCTAGATATCACTGGATCAGGGAGACGCTAAATGGAGTCCCACCGAAAGGACTTATCATGCCAAAATATCGCTGAGTCGACAGGACCCCTGATGAAGTCACGCCGAAAAGCCTTGTCCCACTGAGAAATACATAGCTAACCTCACCATTAGATATCATCAGGGTATCGAAGAGACTAAAAATTGAGTCTCACTGAAAAGACATGTCACACCGATATTTGGATATGCACTTGTCATTGGGCTATCGAAGAGACCGCAAATTGAGTCCCACTGAAAGGACATGTCACACTGATATTTGGATATTAGTTAAGATCTGGATGTTAAGAAAACATCTGGATATTAGCTAAGATCTGGGTGATGTCATCGGGATATTGGTAAAGATCAGGGATATTAACTTAGCATCCAGATATTGGGAAATATTCAGATGACGTCATCAAAACATATCCGCATAAAAAATGGCTAAGTATGGAGATGGGAAATCCCTGTGAAGGAAGGCACTTGAAGATTAAGGATTTCTGGGTTTTTCTAGGTTTTTTGCAAGGATTCTTCAAACAAGATTTTAGGAATTTTTCAAGGTAGAGCATGAAGAAATTGGAGATTTTAGGCTTGCAGGGTCAATTTTCAAAGGATATCCAGGGTGAACTATTCGACTCTGGATAGAGGAAAATAGGTCAACATTTTGGTGATCTCTCAGGGATGTTTGCCTGCTAAACATTTAGATCAGTGGCCTTAAGCATCCATTGGGCACAGAGTTCAAAAGAGAAGTGAAAATAGGTCAAGACAACTGAAACTTGCCTCCAAAACATAAAAGTGGAAAGGGCCTGCATTCTTCTAAAGATAATGCAGCCTTTGCAAAAACACTTAGGAAAAGGAGAAACCTAAAACAAAAATAAACTAAAACAATATGTACAAGATCTCATGCCAATCTTAATGGTATGGTTTGAGATGGATCCCATTCACTGAGATCGGTAGAACTTCACCATCCAGCCTTGAGAGAATGAAGGCATTTGCTTCCTTGCTGTTGATGATGACATAAGGCCCACTCCAAAGTGCAGCAAACTTGGTGTGTCCTCCTAGTTTGGGTCAGTCTACATCCCATTTCAGAACAAGATCTCCTTCCTTGAAGCTCTGGATCTTAGCCTTCTTGTTAAAATATCTCTTGGTCTGCATCTGATGTTCTTCTAATGTGATCATGGCTAATTATCTTTTTTCTTCTAATTCAGTCAATTCATCCATCCTAATAGACCTTGCATCTTCTCCTTCCAGCTCCAATTGATGAGCTAAGTCTAGTGCAGGAAGCTCCAAGGATATAGGAAACCTAGGCTCTCTTCCATATACTAGAACAAAAAGAGAGTTTCCAATGGCTCTCTTGTATGTGATCTTATCAGCCCAAAGAGCTAATCTGACCTTATTGTGCCATTGACTCTGGTTTGTCTCCATGATCTTTTTCAGGATCCTGATCAGGTTCTTGTTAGTGCACTTAGCCAACCCATTACCTTAAGGGTAATAATTGGATGAAGTCTTCAAGAACACATTGTACTTAAGAGCCCAATCAGTGATCCTAAAACTAGTGAATGCTTTTGCATTATCAGAAATAATAGTATGAGGAGCTCCAAACCTTATCATGATTTCTTCCAAGAAATCCATGATAGATGATTCATTTGCCTCCTTAAGTGGGACTGCCTCAACCCACCTGATGAAGTAATCCATTGCAGTCAAAACCCACCTGTGACCGACACTAGAAGAGGGATTTATCATGCCGATAAAATCTAATCCCCATTGTGAGCAGGGCTGATTAGCCTGAATAGGATGGAGTGGAAGTGCCACTAATCTTCTCTTTCCTACAAAGAGAGCACACTCTTTGCATCCTCTTACCCATACATGGGTGTCATTGAACACTGTGGGCCAATAGTAACCTGCCCTCATTATTTTCATTGCTGTAGCTCTAGCAGAAAAATGGCCACCAGCTGGACCAACATGAAATTCATCAAGAAGTCTATCAACTTGATCTGATTCTATGCATCTCAGTAAGACTCCATCCAATTTTCTTTTGAAGAGAACACCATCTACCAAAGCATAAGGGATAAACTTTAGCCTGAAATGTCTTGTTTTGGTTCTACTCAGTCCATAGGGATACTCACTAGTGGACAAGAAACTAGCCATCTCTGTTGTCCAAGAACTCACAACCGATGGCTTAGCTGTAGGTTCCTCCTCATTCACATGGTAAGATGAATTCACTTCATCTACTGATGTCTAAGCTAGCTGTTCACATAATCCTCTGCCTCTAATCAATTTAGTGGCTTTGATGATCAAATCATATTCCAGGATCCTGGTGACCCAACTGGCTCTCTTTTCACTAATTTCAATTCCCATTATATAATCTCTCACTCTAGGATGAGAAACTAAAACTTTAATATGGTTATTTGCCAACATATATCTAAATTTCTTTAAAGCTCTAACAATGGCAAATACCTACTTATCCATAGGGGTATACCTAACCTCATAATCCTTCAAGGTCTAAATGAAGAAGGCTAGAGGCTACTCCAGTGCATGTTCATTTTGATGCATCAGAACAATAACAATACTGTTCTCTCCTCCATGTACATAGAGGACAAAGTCCTTCTCATAATTCAGATTCATGAGAGTAGGTGCTTGGGCAATCTCTTCCTTGATCTTTTCAAAACCATCTTTACCCTCTTTGGTCCATCTGAAGACTACATCTTTCTTGAGCATAAGGGTTAGAGGCTTCACCAAGCCAACGCAGTTAGGAATGAACTTCCTGACGAAGTTGATCTGCCCTAAGAAAGATTGTAAAGCTTTTTTGTGAGCAGGTAGAGGAAGGAAAAGCAGGGCATATGTTCTGTCAGGGTCTATGGATATTCTGTCCTTAGACACTATGTGGCCCAAAAGCTTCCCCTGGATGACAACAAAATACATTTCTTGGGGATGAGAGACACCCCAAACTCTCTGCATCTCTGTAAAACTTACTCTAGATGCTCCATGTGATTTTCTCCCTTCTTGGAGAAGACTGTGATGTCATCCAGATAAATCAAGATGAACTTGTTTATAAATCCTTTGAAAGTAATATCCATTGCCCTTTGAAATGTTGCACCAGCATTGGATAGACCAAATGGCATCTTTGCATATGCCATGGTTCCCCATTTGGTTGTGAATGTCATCTTAAATCTATCCTCCTCCCTGACAAAGATCTGGTTATAGCCAGAGAAGCCATCTAACAATGAAAACCTCTCAACCCCTACAACTATTTGTAAAATTTTATTCATAGAGGGCAGAGGATAATGATCCTTTAGAGAAGCCAGATTCAAGTCCCTGAAGTCTACACAAAGCCTAATCTCTCTGTTCTTCTTTCTCACAAGCACTAGATTAGCAAACCAAGTATAATACTTAATAGGGAAGATAATCCTTGCTTGTATGAGCTTAGCAAGCTCTTTCCTCATGAGTGGTTCAATCTTTGAATTTATAGGTCGCTGCCTTTGGAGAACTGGCTTGCAATTAGGATCCAGATCAATGGCATGCTGAGCCACATCTAGATTGAATCCTTTCAGATCCTCATATGTCCATGCTAGGACATCATTATACTTTTGGGCAAGTCTTACGAATTCTTGCTCTTCTACATCACCACATACCTTTCCCAATAGTAACTCTTTGTCCTAGGTGACGGTCACCTTCTGGTAATCTTCTTTCTTGAAGGTCATGTTATTTTCCTTACCCCTAAATTCATCATCATGGCTGAAGATGGCCTCTAGGGTGACTAGACCCTTGGGCAGCTTGTTTAATTTGAGTTGGATGATCTGATCACCATAGGATTCTTGTAAACTAGGCTATGCCCTTGAAGAAAACTTATCTTCGTTCTAGATGAAGCATGCAACTTGCTCATCACTATCAAAAATTTGCCAATGAATGTCATTGTCAACAACAAAGGGTCTGATGACCATTTTCACATGTTGATCGGGAGCTCGGAACAAATCTATAGGTGGGGAAAATTGAGCCCCTACTGTTGCTAATTGATCAACATCAACATTTAGTTTTCTTGGGATCACCTTCAGGTTGAGGGCATCAAAACTCTCAAACAGGTCCCAAACTCTACGTCTATAAGCTCTTAGAAGCTGGTTTTTTGTAGCACATCTCTTTTTGACTTGGTTAACTACCAACTTAGTATCACCGAAGATCTCCAGATGCTTGATATTTTCCTTCTCAACAATCAATAGGCCATGGACCGATGCCTCGTATTTGGCTACATTATTGGTACAAGAAAAGTGCAACCTATGAGCAAAATGCAACTTCTTACCAGTTGGAGAGACTAGCAAAACACCTGCACCAGTTCCATTTTTATTCTTTGCACCATCGAAAAACATCTTCCATAGGCCATTGGGGTCACCATTTGGCTTAAGTACAAAAGGGACTGAAGGATCCTCTTCATGGATCATGTAGTTGCCCAAGTCAGTGGCCTCAGTTGTGTCATAAGGATCAAAATTTTCATGATGCCCCCGCCCACTCATCTAAAAATAGGTCAAGGATAGGAAGAGGTGAAGATTCTGCCTTAGCAGGTTCTGGATCATGCACTTCCTCACCCTGAATCATCACATGTGGGTTCACCAGACTGTGATCATGATTCTCCACATGATAATCTGAAATAGGTTTAGTCTTTATAATGAACCGTGTACCATATCTGGTCCTTAGAAACATATGAGACCAGTCAGAAGAGAGGTAGCCACCTATCTTGGCTCTGAAATCTCTTGACAGACAGATGGAAAAGAAAGGAGGAAGGTCAATGACTAATATATCCTACTTAAAAGTTAGGTTTGGACATGCATGTAGAGTCAAGTCCAGTCCCTTGATCACTCCTATAGTGTTCACAGATTTGCCATCCAACTATAATACTCCTGATGAAACACGAGTATATTTGATGTTTAATGCATCTGTAATCCTCTTGGGCATGATTGAAACACTAGCCCCTGAATCTATCATGTAGTTGTGTACTAAAAATTTACCAATGATCAAAGATAAGTAGAAAGGAGATGGTTTCTTGACTGTACTTACTTGTCCTTCACTTGGTTGCACAAAATTAATAGGAGTCTTTTCTTTTTGCCTATTTGATGGATCTGATCCTGCTAAATCAACAGATGGAAAGTGTTTTAAGGTTTCTTGTAATAGATCCCTCTGAGAGGGGATCGACGTCATTTCCCACATAGGAACATTTATGTTTGTTTTCTTCATCTGTTCCATAATATTTAATGGAACAGTGGTAGCTTTATGCATGGAGGGGATCCATGTTCCCCTTTTTGGTTGTTCTACAGCTAGATTAGGCACCTTTGAGCCTAATGGAGTTTCTTTTGTAGCAATGGATCTGCTGCTCTAAATTGGAACTATGGCATTGGCCACTTTTGTCTTTGGAATAGCCTCCTTTTGTAACATAATAGGCATGGGACCAACCTCTAACTACCTCTTCTTTGACCCGATGTTGTCTGTAATGGGCATAACAACACTGTCCATGGGTTGATTAACAACACAAAAATCCTCCACAGTCCATATCATCATGCTAGCATTAGGGGTAGCCTCATTTGATGTTTCAGGATGATTATTTTCTGCCTCTGATAACGATGCTTGATGAGTGTGAAAGTCTGCACCATCAAGCCCCTTTCTTGTGCACTAATGGCACAAGTAGATTAGTTGTGAGGTTGGTTGCAGGGATAGCACCAATCTGCTCCTTGGGCTAGATTATTTTGAGTAGGGACTAAAGCCCTCACTAGATTCATAGTAGGTATTTGTTGGATAGGTCTAATTGTTTGTAAGGGCTATGCAAGGTTAGGATTTTGGTATCTATTTTGTTGGTAACCTTGATTGAAGGGTTGATAGGGGTGATTAGGCTGCTGATATGGTCGGCTTGGTTGTGTATTATGCCTCCTTGTCAATGTCAACTCATTACTTAACTTTCTAATCAGAGCATCTCTCTCTTCTAATTGTTCAAGCATAGGCAAAGATAGAGAAGAAATAGGGTTGACCATAGTAGGAATTGGAGTAATGGTAGTAGGTTGCATGAGAGGGGCTTCTAGAGACAGAGGCATAGGTAGTCTGGGGGCAATTTTCGTAGCCTATATTAAATAATTTTCATCTTTTAGAGCTATCTCATAACCGTCTGGCAGGGTCACCGCACCAATTGATTGCATCATCACTGTAATGTCAAAATTCAAAGCTCTTAAATAATACAAGAAAGCACCTTGAGGGGGTGGCATGAGGGTAGCTGGAATTCTCTCCCATGTCCTCTGGAATCTAAAGTTAAAATTTGCTAGCATCTCACTTGGAGCCCTCTTGATGGTCGTCAACTACTCAAGCAATGAAACATTATCTGCCCTCTCTCCAAACTATTTGTAGAGGGCCTCTCCCCTTTGAAAGATGAGACCATGAGATGGACTACAACATCTTCATGTTGTATATGATGAACCGAGCATACATTAGATATATCTTTGATATGCTCAACAGGGGTTACAGAACCATCACCTGTGAAGGATGGAACACTTTTCAAGGCAGTAGTAGGTATGTCACTATATGCAGCCAATTTTAATAGGCTTCCTCCATTGAAGGTTACAAAAGGAAAATTCCTTTCCATCCTAGGAATGTTTAGATTCAGTCTAGGGATATGCAAAATTCTTCTATTATATTGAAACCTAGCAGGAGGGAGTGTAGATTGAGCCCTTGAAAGAGGTAAAACAGATGTGCTACCCCTTCTCACAGGAGACCTAGATAACCTAGATCTTCTCCTTGAAGCAACAACATAGAATTCAATGAACTAGAAGTTACCTCTTGAAGATGCCCTAGTTTGGACGGGCATAAAAGATGGTACTGATCAGAACCAGTAGCTTGTAGAGTCGCCAGGTGCATGGAATGTTCTACCACAATGTAAAGTGCTGAGAAAACACCATATTCTTAGCTTAATTCATTTTTCTTCCTTTGATTGTCCCACCGGGCGTGCCATAAACTGTTGTCACATAGATTTGCACCCAGATTTGAAGGCTTTTAGGACTTCAATAATCTAGTGAAACATGACCCTACAGGGAGGTCAAATCTCTAGAGAGAGGCTGGTTCCTTTGTTGAATGAGAGATTCAGCGAGCCTAAGACTAAACTTAATCTATTCACCTAATAGGAAAAGAGGAAGAGGGAGCAAAAAATTGAAAGTAAATGAAGGTGATACACCAAGTTTGAATAAAGAACATTCACAAAGCAGAGGTGCATAGATAAAGAAATACAGATGATAAACTTACATAGATCATGAAGACTTTTAATAGAGGTAAAGAATGGATTGCCAGGAATTAAACATTCACAAACAATGGCCAAATCTATGACTAAATAGAGTTAAAAGCATGAAGAGGTAAAAAACTATATGTATTGATCAAGAGACACAGTTACAATAGAGGAAAGTTCTGTTTGGAATACAGAAGCATCAGACTAACTATTTTCTAACCTTTTTTACATCTTACACTTATGCATATATAACATCTGATTCCAAATGACCTAATTAGGTTACAATAAATTGCCCCATGGGCTCTGTCAGAAAATATCTTCGCCAAAAGGAGGGTCGGCCAACAAGAATTCATTACAGAAAATATCTGAATCTATTGGTGGCTGAAGGATATTTTGGGGTCATCAACTTAAGCAGCTGAATCATCCATCTGCAACATAAATGCAAAATATCCACACCTAAAAAGCTTCTGCAACACTTCAATTCGGTCGCTGAGATGTCTAGTCAGCGGAGTCTGCATATTTTCTTTAGTCGAAAGCCATCCTGATATCCAGATATGCATCCAGATCATGCAATTTGGATCATATTTTCAAAGTAGGAATATTCCCCCAAAAGCCCGCCAAGTAAAAGAGGAGGAAATCCTAAGCATTTTTGCCTTTTGAATCATGTAGAAAATCCTCAGGATAAGGGAGATATTCGCAGTCAAAGTCATAGTCAACTAGCATCTGGATGTCCACGTGTCATCATTTCCCTCACAGTAGGGATCAACCATCATCCACATGGATATAAACCATCAATGTTCGGATGCCTTTTGGAAATCATGATGACGTCATCATCATGGGGAGCTTTGTTGAAAAGAGATCCGGATGATGTCATCAGGATATTAGCACTTGGGGAATAACATGCCGGATATTAGGAAATATTCAAATGACATCATCATCATTAAGAACTTTGTCGAAGAGGAGATCTGGATGACATCATCGGGATGCTTTATGAATACATAGTGATATGCCAGAGGCAAAAAGTCTAGATGACGTCATCATCATATGCGCTTCTTTAGAGAGAGTGTACGGATGATGTCATGGTCATATTGACGAAGATCAAGGATATTAGGAAAGGATCTGGATGTTAAGCAATATCTAGATGACGTCATCAATGTGAAGGATTTGGGCAAAGGGGGTATCGGGATGATGTAATCAGGACAACCGCAAGGGACTCGGATATTAGTTAAGATCCAGATGTTAAGAAAACATCCAGATATTAGCTAAGATCTAGGTGATGTCATCAATGTTCATGCCAAAAAATGACTAAGTATGGAGAGTAAAAAAGGCAAGATATCACTAGATCGAGGAGACGTTGAATGGAGTCCCACCGAAAGGACTTGTCACACTGAAATATCGTTGAGTCGGTAGGACCCCTGATGAAGTCACGCCGAAAAGCCTTGTCCCACCGAGAAGTACATAGCCAACGTCACCATTGGATATCATTGGGGTATCAAAGAGACTGAAAACTAAGTCTCACCAAAAAGACATGTCACGCTGATATCCAGATATGCACCTATCATTGGGCTATCAAAGAGACTGTAAATTGAGTCCCACCAAAAGGACATGTCACGCTGATATCCAGATATTAGTTAAGATCTGAATGTTAAGAAAACATCTAGATATTAGCTAAGATCTGAGTGACATCATTAGGACATTGGTGAAGATCAAGGATGTTAACTTAACATCTAAATATTGGGAAATATCCGGATGACATCATCAGGACATATCCGCATAAAAATGGCTAAGTATGGAGATGGGACATACTTGCAAAGGAAGGCACTTGAAGATTAAGGATTTCTAGGTTTTTTGCAAGGATTCTCCAGATGAGATTTTAGGGATTTTGTAAGGCAGAGCATGAAGAAATTGGAGGTTTTAGGCTTGCAAGGTCAATTTTCAAAGGATATCTAGGGGATATTCAGGGTGAACTGTTTGACTCTGGACAGAGGAAAATAGTTCAATAGGAACCTGTGAAAATTATACTCTACCAATAGCTTCTCCACGCTCTTTGCACTATCATTTCTTTTGCATGAATAGAAAGAAAGAATCACATGGAATGAATATTCCTTCTTCTTCATGGCATGATACTTGGTATTCGCAACTACCATTTGACGACAAACCTCTAAAAACATAATAAAATCAGATAGGTACCTTAGCAATTTTAATGGGGCATTTTCATAACCCCTATTCTCAGGTAAGAAAAGTGGTCAAAATGAATATAAAAGATTCCAAAATTCATCACCAGGGCGACCACTTCTAGAGGAAACCTCCGCTCTAAGGTACCTTCAATTTTATTTGCAATCAACATGAAGAAAGCGTCGTTCACCCTACAAAAATATTTCATCCCAACACTTCTTTGCAATTGTGGAAAATATTGATACATAGGCATATCTGGGGCGGGAGCACCTTGGGCTCTTAAACTGGGCCAGACAACCTCTCTTTTAGCCAACACATACACCAACAAGAAGCACATATGAAAACTCACCTTCTACGAAAAATTTACCAACTGCTCATGCATGCTTTCACTTATCAGTTTTGCCCAATTTATGTGATGGTCACCATAATGAGTAAAATAAACTAACACATCCAATACTCAAAAGAGTCAAATTCCATGCTTACAACCACATGATGCAACAAAGTGATCATATCATAAATCTCTTCTTTAAATGGCCTCTTTTTAGGTGAGTAGGGAGCCTAGACTTCCCTTTCTTCTCCACTTCCAACTAGCTCTTGGCAATGTGGCTTTGACACCAATCTTTCTCTTTGTGGTAAAATCTCCAACCAGAAGAGACAGAAACATTAGCAAATTTCTCATAATCGACCAGTTTCAAAGCAAGAGAAATGGCCTCTAAATCAATTTTAGCTACTATAGAGCCATTTGGGGCTCGTATCTCTTGTGAATCTAGAAAATAATTGTTAGCACATGCAACAACTAAATCAGGACAAGGTACAACAAGTGGAAAGCCTCTAGCTCGATCCAAACCATTGCTTTACAATTTTCTTAGCAATAGAAGTCTTGGCTTCTGGCTGCATTCTCTTCCAAAAATCCTCCAAGTCTATATGATCAAGCTCTGTATCTTTCACACTTGATAGACCATTTTCAACAACAAGAACTAATGGAGCCCCTTGAAACTTATATTTCATCTTGACGAATTTGAGAATCCACAAAGCAAAAGACTCTGAAACATTCATGGACACAGAAGAGGTCCATAGTATATTCGTAGAAGAAATATTATACAGATTCATGAAAGAGATTATTTTGCCTGACCAGTAAATAATTATGCTTCCACAACAAAAGAGAGAGAAATGAAAGAGAAAGCCAATTGGGCTAACCTGTATGTAAGGAATCCTATGAGCTCTTTATGAGTGGTTGAATTGGTAACTCTCCACAGTGTATCTCCTTCATGATATTATGAGACTTTCCTTCGTGGGGTGACCAATTTATCCAGGTTTCATATCATATCTCATTAATTCCCTCATAAATTTTCATTTATAACTGGCAACATATCGTACTTTGAAATTCGTAATATCCCCCTCTATTTCCCTCCAAAAAGTGTGCCCACGCATTTTCACACATTCCAAATTTAATATGGGGTGATAGGTGTCACCTTGCTGTACTATTTGCCAGCTCAGAAGGTGGTGTCAAGGGAGTAATGAGCACGTTCAATCGGGAAGTCAGAGATTTTGATAACCTCTAAACTAAATAACTAAAGGTTTGGAAGTTTAAAGAACTTCCAACCCTTCGACGATGAAGACTTCTTTTAACAAAGTGAGACAAGACTGATGAGACAAACTTTATGACACAAGTTTTGTGAATAGTCAGGGAATCGGGAGGTTCATGAACTTTTGAACTCACTGACTAAGGTTCAACAATGCAAAGGATTACCGAATGAACATGAAAATGACTATGTAAGAAGCTACATTTGGAAACAAAGTATGAATGATGATGAACAAGGAAAGTGAATGACTTAATACATAAAGGCTTTAGAAATTTTCAAAAATGGGATAGCACTACCGACACCTTTATTAAATACCCACCCATGCACTCCCTCGTTGATTATTTTGGGGGGAAACTATGGCTATCAAAGTCACCAAAATTTATCTTGTTGCATGAACCTTGTAGTTGTTATTGTTGCAAGTATGTGCAATTAGTGTTATCATTGATGTCAACATGTTATCTTTGGTGTTGTCATTAGTGTCAACTAGTTGAGTAGAGATGAGGTTGGTTGAGCAAAGATGAGGTTGTTGCAATGGTATGAGCTATTTGGTTGAGTTGCTTTGCTAAAGATGATTTGGTTGCTTTGAAGAGGTGTTGAAGATGTCAAGAATATGTTTCTGTTGGTTGGTTTCCAAGTGCTTTTGAGAAAATTTGATTAATAAAGGAAAGAGTGTGTTGAAGTGGCATTTTGGTTTACAGAGTAGTGTTTTGGTTTTGCTCCGCATTTACTCTGTGTTGAAGATATGTCTTTGCAGTTTGGATATGTTGTTCAGAGATGTTATATTCTAAATTTGGTGTTCTGATTCATTGTGTAGAGGAAGTTGTGTTCACCAGTGTGTGGACTGTGTTTCTGAGTTTTACAGAGGTGTCTAGGAGAAACTATTTTTCTTTGCATTTATTAGTAGATTTGTTTCTGGCTTTACAGTTTTGGATTTGTGCTTATAATGCTTATATATTCCTTTAGTTCAAGTTTTTCATGGTTTGGTGCTTTGTAAGTTGATTTCTTGAGTTGTGGTGTATGACAGAGTTGTTAGAGTTGTTTGAGTGCTCCAGTGTGAACTTTCATCAGATGAAAGTTGTGAAAAGATTTGTTGGATTTCAGGATGTTCATGGAATACTATAGATTATGTTAAAGCTTGGTTTGTGGACCACAAAGTTGTATTTTGTCTTGAGGAAGCATGTACTTAAATGTTCATTGTGTTAACATAGGTTTGGCTGACCTTGGGTGTTCACACTAATTGCGGAGTTGCTTTGTGATTGTGAAAGTGTGAAGTGGCATGCTTGAATGAATTTAGTTTTGAGCTAAGATGTGTTGTGGTCTGCCTTCATTCCTTTCCACCATGGGAATGTTTAGGTCCAAACCTAATTTGAATTTTCTGGGTTAAGGTGATTTTCCAACCTTGTCCAAGAATGTTCTCAAGGTTGAGGATAGTAAAAATAAGTGTCAAGAGATCATGATCGAGCGTGCGCGTGATGAATGTGATGTGAATAACATTGTGGTTGAATGTGTGGTGTAGTACAAGCTTTCATGTGTTAAATTACTGGATGCAGTGAGGAGAAGGTTCTACAATTCTTCATTGTGACTACAAAGGTGTTGATGGTATTGCAATGGAATTCCCTATTGTATTAAGATATTTTTCTCCTTGTAACAATCTTCTCTATTCTAGCAGTGAGCATTTCTTTTGGGCAATGAGCTCTTTGGCAGTGAGCCTATTATTTTTTGGTGTTGATATTACTTTATACTATTGTTGTCAATTCAAGTATGCACCCTTGTTAAGTTCTGCGAAAACTTAACTACTTGCTAAAACATGGAATCATTCTCGGATGTGGGTCTCCTTTCATGAGAACGAATCTCTAGAGTGAGCTGGTTCTCTTGTAACTTCTAAACTACTGACTTGAGGGGAAAAGGGATAGAAAGATGTAACTAAAATGCAAACTAATTCTGGAATCTAAACTGGATGAAATCCTATCACTCACAAACAGATCCTCTAACATGAATCCTCGCAATTTCACTAATGGTTACTCCTTAATTAATTTGCAACAAGGTTTAGATTAAACGCTAACTGCAACCAGGAAAAACTAAGTTTTAAATAGTATTGAGACACAATAAAGGACTGAAATAGTCACAATATAACATCAGATCAAGACTATAAAACCTATATGAAACAGGATGATTTGCTATTAGAACTGAAAGGAGTACAATGCATGAAAAATAAAAAGTGTGAGCCTGTTGGCAAGAGACACTACTTAGCATTGATAGGTGTTGTCATTAATGGTAAATAAGATTATTCTCCACATCTGCAATACATTATCTGATCATACCGGAAGTCAGAATGATAATCTATCCAAGTCTGAGAGCCTGAAACAGAGCATATGCAGAGTCCAGTATTTTGGTTAGTAGATCTCTCTAGTTAATCATTATGTGTTACAGATCTGAAGAAGTGTAGAGGGACACCGGAACAATCTAAATCCAAGTTTTTAGCCTCCAGTGATAAAGGGATCAAAAGTTATGAGCATCTGAATATTGGGTCCTTTTATGACAGAACAGTTCAGTAAAGAACAGGTAGACTTATGTTAATCCTTGTGCGGACCCAATAGAAGTGTTTTGATGAACTGTGTATGAGATATAATGTTAGTGGCCAACATGTATGATGATCTACATATGTTATTTTTGGTATGCATCAATATTGGTGTATGAATCTAGCTGACAGAGCAGAGCTTTCTTAAAAAGTTCAAAGTGTTGTTGTTGCCAACTGGCAAGTGATTGCAATTCGAGATAAGGATATATATATAGCTGATGATTGTGGATATTTTAGGATTGAATATGCAAAAAAGGTGTGTATGTGAAAAGAGTAGAAATTCAAGTAGCAAATGAAGGCAGATCAGTAAGAAGATCAGAAGTGAAGATGAAATGTGTAAGATCAGTTTTTTGTAATTAACTGGAACTAAGATTCATGCATAGGCAGATGCTGTGAATCAGTTCAAGTCTCTTAAAGTCTCTTGTAATATTTTCCAAGGCAATGAGCCTCCATTTTGAGCAGTGAGCTCTGGGAAGTGAGCCCGAATGCATGTGCATTCCCATTTGTAAAATACTTTTAACAAGGTATTAATTCTTGTGGGTTAACCCCCACCGTGGTTTTTCCCTTAACCGGGTTTCCACGTCAAAAATCTTGGTGTCAAGTGTGTTATTTATATTTCTGCTTATGTGATGCTGAAATGTTTATTTCATTAATTTGATTATAAGTTGTAAAGACAGATTAAAGGAAGAAAAAGTTGTAAATGTGTGACAACTGATGCACCCCTCCCTCTCAGTTGTCTGGACCTAATCCAACAATTGGTATCAAATCTAGGATCCTTAGAGAAGCCTAACAGCTTAAGGAAAAGATCTTGGAAGAAGTTTCAAATGGGTTCATTAAGAGATCTTCAATCAGCCCCAGAAGAACTTGCTCAATCTAGAATGGAAATTAGTAATCTGAGAGGTGAACTTAAAGATGCTGATGACACCATTGAAATGTTAAAAGATAAATTAAAGAAATATATGCAAAGAAAAAAGGAGTTACTTCTACAGCTATCCAGTTTACTTGAAGAAAATGATTTGAATGAAGCTTTGAAAGAAAAAACAAAAGAATGTGAAAAGATCTCTAAAGAAGTCACTGTTCTGAAAATTGAAATGGAATCTGGGGTGATGAGGCAAACCAAAGAAAGTGAAGATAGGAAGAAAATTGAAGATGTAAAACACAAACTAAAAGAAAGATCTAAAGAATGTTACAGATTGGATGGAATAGCTAGCCATCTAGAGTTTGATCTACAAGAAAGTAGAGACAATGAGAGAGAACTTGAAAGGCAAATAGTCATTCTTAGACATGACCTAGATATTGCAAATGAATATAAGGAGAAGTTCAAGATAAGTTTAGCTAAACTTGAAGCACTACTTGAAGGACAGAAAAGCGCTGATGACAAGCATGGTCTTGGATATGAGAAAGGTGAAAGCTCCAGATCCGGACAGAGAAATTTTTAACCTAAGAATGGGAGAAACAGACCTAGAAAACCTCCAGTAAGACAGCCAAATCCTCAAAGATATCCATCATTCAATGGAAATTATTTCAACTGCAACAAATTTGGTCATAGAGCTACTCAGTGCAGAAGCAGAGTAAATCAAAATGGTCCATCCTTCTCCGGTCAATGCTTCAAGTGTAACAGGTATGGTCATAGATCAAATGAATGCAGAAGTATGACAATGAATAATCCCAATAATAGAAGAATTAGCAATTCTTTCAATGATTGTAATAGTGCTTCTGGATTAAACTGTGTATGTGTATGTAATAGAAGCAAAAACATACACAGTTTAATCCAGAAGCACTATTACAATTATTTCATGGACTGTGGAAAACTCATGCCTGCTAATTCTTTCAATTGTTACTGCTTTGTTTGCAATGTGTTTGGACATATGGCTAATTAGTGCATATCAAGAGAAAATTAGAAAAGAAATGTTGTATGCTTTAACTGCAATAAATCTAGTCATATTGCAAGATTCTACAAAAGTAAAGACAATGGAAGAAGAGGTCCGGTAAACAGAAAACCAGATGAACTAAGACAAGACAAAGGTAAAGAAAAAATTGATACGAATGAGACTTAGGATGAATCAAACAAGATATGGGTCAGCAAAACCATTATGAATGATAGTACTGGATCCGCACCGCAATCCGGTGTTGATAATTCCTCCAAGAATTATGTTGGAAGTCTTGGCTCAGGGGGAGCAAGATTACAAATCAAATTCTCCCAACCAGCAAGTAAGTGCCTAGATCTGGCACAGTAAGAAAAGAGATCTTGGATTGTTTCAGACCATATGGAAGGATTTCCAAAAGTAAAGAGATGGATATTGCAAATTGTAGAGCAATACATGAAAGACTACTCAAAAATAGAGCAACTGGATGTGCTAGGGCAGGGTATTTATTGTAAAGGCAAATTAGGTGATGTGAAGCTTAAAAGGGTCACTCACTCCTCATTTCAAACACTTTGCATCAAGAGAAATCAAGAAGAAAGAAGTGGACAAGCTTAGAGTTGAGAATTCTCAAGAGTTGGAGGCGAGAAAAGGATTTCCAAGCAAAAACCCTAATCTGCATAGCAAGGTATTTTTTGTTTTCTGCAAAATCTTTTGAGTTCTATATTTCTACAAAATGGCTACACCTCTAGTGGTAGATGTCACTAAGAGGCCTCGTCCCAAGTTCAAGAAGCATCCATTCAAATCTGTAGAGGTTGAACCGTTAGGTGCATTTTCTAGAGTTTCGTATGGGGTTTTACATATCGAAGATATTAGGGCTTACATTCATTGCAATATAGAGGAATTTGGAAATATGAAACTACTAGATTTATTTGAAAACCACTTGAAGAATGACAATCACCAATTGAAACTGGAATATAAAACCCTAGAGAGCAAACACTTCATACAAGTTATTGAATTTATGTCTTTTGATGAAACCGAATGGGTTAGGTATGTATTGAGTTGGATACATGATGAGTTTATGTAGTTATTGAAGCCATTCAAGATCATAAAAGATGTAATCTGAATTGTGACTGGACTGAATGCAACCGGTGGGCAACCCATGCTTAAGGCTGTGAAAAATCAAATAGTAACTGATGCAACTGGAGAAAAATTTGATAGAAGAACTATGACTATCAATGACATCACTGATCCAGATGTCAAGTTTGCTTTGATGGTAGTTGGGTATAAGATTTACCACTCCAGTAGGGAGAATTTAGTTTCTAGAATAGCTATTTATGCCGTGTATTAGATGATAAAGGAGAATGTAGATTATGACTTGTGTGAGCTACTACAAAGCCAACTACTAGAAAACCTGAACAAATAAAAAAGGACAAGAAAAATTCCCTCAAGTATGGTTCCTTGGTGATATGTATTTTCTTCTACTTCATGAATGAAGTGCCGGGAGTTCTGGGTATACAATGGACATCTGACAAGCTAGTGGCATGGCAAATTAGGGATCATCTTCGTAGTCTTAGCGATTCCCAGACACAAAAGACTGCTATCTAGGGTTACTTCAAGAATTTCCAGAACTTGATGCATGCAAGGGAAAGAATTCCTAATTTAGTTGTTGAAAAGTATAAAAATAAAATATGTTTTATGATAGACACTGATCAATGTTTGATGGAAGCTGTGGAACCAAGGACAGTTTAGTTAATACCAATGTGCTATGAAGTGGATGAAGACATTCTGGACATGTATGCTCAACATCTCTTGAGCAAACCTAAAGACACCTCTGTTGAAAGGTTCAGAACATATAAGGAACTAAGCTTAAAGTTGCATGTGGAACTTAGACAACCGGAAACAAAAAGAAAGGTACATAAGCAAATGGAGATGTATGCATAAAGCATTGGGATTACAAAAGAAGCAGTGAAAGAAAATAGACAAAGGATTGAAAAGTTAAAGAAGAGCACTGAGCAGGCAAAAAGTGAGTCTGTAGTTCCCCCAGAAGCCCCAAGAAAGACAAGGAGTTCTGCAACACTTGCTGAGCCACTCAAGTCCACTTCCACTAAGAAACTAGAAACCACTCCATTCGGTGAAGGAGGGGAAAGAAAGAAAACCAAGGCAACAAGAACCCACAAGAGCACACAAGATGATGAGGAGACAGAAACAAATGAAGAAGTGAAAGAAATAAGATCCAAAAAGGTCAAAACTTCAAAGATTTTTGAAGATCAACCATCAGGAAGCATGAGGGCCAGTAAAAAGAAAGTATCTGGTAAGGTTTCCATGACTATTGATGAAATTGTAAAAACAGTCACTGTTCATGGAAATTTAAAACCTGTCAGAGTTTACTATGATAACCTTGATCAAGCAAATAAGAAAATTTTAGAAGATGCCATTATCATATATTTGAATAAATTTAATAGAGCCTTGTTGGAAATCTTACAAGAATTTCCTAAAAACTTGAGGAAAGTAATGGAAATGAGGAAAGAAGCAACCAAGGAAAAAGATATAGAACTCAGAGTGTATGTTCTCCCCTCTCCATGCCCTGTAATGACGAGAAAAGAAGTAGATGAAATCCTCAAAGAAGTCAAAGATAAGTTCAGAAGCAAAGTCTGGATGAACAAACTAATGCTTGGTGAGACTGAAGAGATTGCAAAGGAAATAGAGGAAATTCTGAGAAAGGCTTTAAACAAAAATAAATACTACATTGTTTTAGAAAAGCAAGTTGTAGAAGACAATCCCTCTGCTCTGGAACAAAAAGATCCAGAAGAAGAAACTAACAAAAGAATTAATGACCAAAATATCACTCTAGATCCTCCAGAACTTGATTCATCAAATCTAAATATTGGAGAAGTTTAGGAAGAGGAACAAGTCAATCAGGAGGACTTAGAAATGACAGACATAATAATTGATGCAGAGACAACTTCTCCACCTGATCACTCTGGGAAGGAAAAGGATATTGCTACCACACAGAGTACTCTGGATCGAGTAACAAGTGGTGAGCAAGCAAAAATGAGTCCCTTAGAAGAGAACACAGAGAAGAATAATACAAAGAGAGAGGAGGAAAAAGGAAAGAAAGACAAAGCAGAAGAAGATGGTGCAAATGTTGAAGCACCTAAAGCAGATGTAGAAAAATCTGATGATTAAAAGGATGGTTGAGAAAATATAGCAAGAGACACTGCAGATGCAGTAAAAGGTCCTCTTGAAAAGGAAGTGATTGAGCTTGATGAGCCTGAACTAATACAAGGACTAACTAATCCGGATGCGCTCTCTCCATTTCAATTGATGAAAATAGCATCTTTTACCTAAGTAAAAGCTAGAGAAAAGATGTTAAAATCTCACTTAGAGGACAATGAACTGCTGGGGCTAGTAACCGAAATTTTAGAGAAATTAATGCCAACTTATCAGAAGAATCAAAATGATTCCCCCTCTGACCATTTGAAAAATCTTGTAAGTTCAACAAACTCACACTTTGAGTCTTTTGAAAAGTCTGCAGAGGCAAAGGTTCAAAAAGAATTTTTGAATAAAAAATTTAGTCAAGTTAAGAATTTGATAAGGAGTGATAGATTGATATTGGGCATTAGCATAAAGAGAATTTGGAATGCTCTAAGTGATGGAGGAGATATATATAAGTTTTGCCTATCATGGATTAAAGTCAATAAGGATGCTGAGAAGAAAATAAAGGAACAAGAACATAAAATATCAGTTCTATCTCAAAATTTTGATCCTCTAAATGCCTCTCCTATAAGCCAGGAATGTCAAGTCATTAGCTTGACAGGTGAAATAAAGGGACTTGAGAAAGAGAAAATCAATACCATGAAGAGGATGTGTGAACTCTGGGGATTGATTGCCCCTAAGTAGGAAGCCATGCATAATGCCTTATTCGAAGCCCAGAATGCACTTCAGACAAGTGATCCTCCAGATCTGGCAAAGGCAGAAGCATATGCATTTTTGCAGAGTGGGCACATCTCACTCTTGGGTGGAATGAAGAATAATTGGGCCTCTGAACTTGTACAATTAAAAACTAGTTTTGTAGACATTCTCAAGTTCATGTAAACAGAATTTGATGATGTGTTATACATATGTGGCAGTATAACCAGAACTTTTTTTGAGAATTTTGGCTTGTGGATCCCACCCTTTGCCATTGATGTCAAAGGGGGAGTAAAAGGCAGTGAAAAATGAAGTATTCAACAAAGGGGGAGAACCAGAATAAGTGATGTGCATGAATGTACAGACAAAAGGGGGAGTTACACAAAAACACTTAGTCATTTTTCACTAAGTGTTGCTATCAATGCCAAAGGGGGAGATTATTGGCAAGAGACACTGCTTAGCATTGATAGGTGTTGTCATTGATGGCAACTAAGATTGTTCTCCACATTTGCAGTGCAGTATCTGATCATACCGGAAGTCAAAATGATAATCTATCCAAGTTTGAGAGCCTGAAACAGAGCATATGCAGAGTCCAGTATTTTGGTCAGTGGATCTCTCTAGTTAATAATTATGTGTTGCAGATCTGCAGGAGTGTAGAGGGACACTAGGACAATCTAAATCCAAGTTTTTAGCCTCTGGTGATAAAGGGATCAAAAGTTATGAGCATCTGAATACTGGGTCCTATTATGATAGAACAATTCAGTAAAGAATAGGCAGACTTATGTTAATCCTTGTGTGGACCCAGTAGAAGTGTTTTGATGAACTGTGTATGAGATAGGATGTTAGTGGCTGACATGTATGATGATCTACATATGTTATTTTTGGTACACATCAATATTGGTGTATGAATCTAGCCGACAGAGCAGAGCTTTCTTAAAAAGTTCAAAATGTTGTTGCCGACTGGCAAGTAATTGCAATTCAAGATAAGGATATATATAGCCAATGATTGTGGATATTTTGGGATTGAATATGTGAAAAAAGGTGTGTATGTGAAAAGAGCAAAAATTCAAGGAGCGAATGAAGGCAGATCAGTAAGAAGAGCAAAAGAAAAGATGAAATGTGTAAGATTAGTTTTTTGTACTTAACTGGAACTGAGATTCATGCATAGGCAGATGCTGTTAATCAGTTCAAGTCTCTAAAATTCTCTTGTAATATTTTCCAAGGCAGTGAGCCTCCATTTTGAGCAGTGAGCCCGAATGCATGTGCATTCCCATTTGTAAAATACTTTTAACAGGGTATTAATTCTTGTGGGTTAACCCCCACTGTGGTTTTTCCCTTAACCAGGTTTCCATGTCAAAAATCTTGGTGTCAAGTGTGTTATTCATATTTCTGCTTATGTGATGCTGAAATGCTTATTTCATTAATTTGATTATAAGTTGTAAAGATAGATTAAAGGAAGAAAAAGTTGTAAATGTGTGACAATTGATTCACCCCCCTCTCAGTTGTCCGGACCTAATCCAATAGAGCCAACTGCTGTATACAACTCTGTAAGAGAGAAGAAACTGATGCTAACTGACTTGAGAAAAAAACTAAGTTTTTCTCTTATAAATGTCTCCAAATGATCCCCCCTGAAGAAAGCTAAAAAACTCCTAAAAATAGCCCTAAGTCCATTTTTGAGCTACTCATGAAAGCCAAAAATAAAGCACTGCATCTGTCACCAATCTGTGAAATAAAGCTGCAAAGTTGCCCTCCTATGTGGTCCCACCATAAAACTGCTTTCCTCTGCTCATGAAAGCTGCAAAATTTGTCCTATATGACTCTAAATAAAACATATCAAAAATAGAATATTTGATCTGCTTTATTAGCCTATAAATTGCCTAAAATAGTTAAACTTTAAAAGCAATTCATAATTTCATTTCTTTAAAGTTAACTTTACAATGATATGGCAATTTTAATCAATATCCTATCGATATGATTTTTTGCAAAAAAGTGATATTTGGTTTATAATTTCACCAAGATATTTACAAGATATTACTAATGATTTTCTATAAAAATCATAAAAAATATGAACTATTACACACATTTACAAAAAATAAATAAAAGCCTTGAAAGGCTTGACACCATGGCCTCCATGTGTCGATATTCTGCCACCTCATCATTATCCATATGGCTCAAAAAAAATGCCAACTCACTGTCTCTATAGTGCCACCATGTTGCATTGACCTCTTTGACCATGTCTTCAACTTGCATACTTTTCACATTCACAAGGTTCTTGTTTGATCTTTATGCATACACGAAAATGTGAAGGAATAAAAATAATGCATAAGTGGGAGGTCAAAGACACTCGACCACATGCATTTGTCAAATAATAATTGGACTCCAATGTGAGTCGACCACAAATGAGATTAAGGTCTTGGCAAGATCCTAAAGGCACAACCTTGTCCACTTATGATAATGTCTATCTTTGACTTTATGAAACAAGCCATATGCTTTGTGCTATCGGCCACCTCTGCTTATGATTACTAGGCATTATAGAGCTCAAAGCGTTGACCCCGATCTCATTTGGATAAAAATGATTATATGGTTTGCATGGTCAAAATGAAAGAGACGTCGAAATAAAAGCAAGTGTGAAACCCTAAAACATCGGTCATTTCTTTTTGTTGTTGGCGTTGAGTTGGCCCTGCAACTATGGCCGCCGACTTGGGGTTTCATGCTCTGTGTGTTTTCTTGCTCCATTCAATGGTCTTCAATGGTCGAAAGCACTGCACTTCTTTGGCCAGAATGATAAGCCGCTCCTGGTAAGTTTGAATCTGAACTTATAATGGCATCTTACTGTGTTTTCATGGCTTATATTTCATTAAATGGCCACGGCCATATAACTATTTCCTTAGTCTTCTCAGTCTTTGATATAAACTATTTGGTTTTTATGTTGAGCTCTATAAAAAATGGCAAAATGACAAGGGCCTTCAATTGGCCACAACCATTATCTCCTTCTCTACTGCATTATCAAATGGTGAGCTCACTATTCCTCTCCATCATTGCTCTTACTATAGCTTCCTTTACTTCTGTCTTATATGAAACTGTGATGAGGGTTTCATTTCATGTTAGCTGGGTATGTGAAATACCTTCTCATATGCACGGCCGCTTCATGTAATACATATTCTATAGCTTCATTTTTGTCTTTCAATGTAAAAAAATGTGAAGATCTTGTGTTAGAAGTGAGGGTTTCATTTATCTTGCACATAACCTTCTTTACCCACGCGGCCATACTTATAAATTTCTTTTACTTTGCTCGACTGTATGTAAGAAGAAAGAGACACCTTTTTTTAAACCCGATAAGGGTTTCATGTTTTTATCACATAGAACTCTTTTCTCACTGTGGCCATGTCTTCAATGCTTCATTTTGACCTTGCTCGACTGTGAAAAAGAAAGAAACTTTTTACCCGACAAGGGTTTCATGTTTTACTGTGTAAACCATATACTCAACTACGACCTTGTTTGGACAGTTTACTTACCATTTTCCTTTCTCTTAATACTACAAAAAGCATTAGATTCTGAAGTCGATGTGGGTATTTGAGAAAAGAATGTAAATGACATTATATGCCACGGCCTCACTATGAATGTATCTCTGCATTTTTCCTCTTCACTGTATAAACTCAGATTTGAAAATTGAAGCAATGTTTCATCTTTATGAGCACACAATCTTCTTTTTGTAGCATATATGGCACATGGTATCTCTTTTCTTTCTGTCACTGTTTAGTTATAATCACTGTCATTGTTTTAAGAGAAATGATGATTGCATACACCATTTCTATCTCTGTAGCTCTACTTGCTCTTTCTGTGGACTTTGCACATGGAATAATACTTTCAGTTTTGAACTTTGAATCCTCCACTGTAGCAGCATACATGTCTTCATTTCTGTAACTTTTACTTGTCCATTCAGTGGACTTTGCAACCATACTTTTCATATATGATGATGGCCACGGCTATATCATGACATTGAGGCATTATAATACATGAAAGCAACACTTACTTGTTTTGAATACACTATAACACATGATGAACCTCTGCTGCTCCTCTTTCTATATTCTATCATATCAAATGCATAATATGAGATGTCCTGTAGGACATCAATCAGGTCCACTGTATCTGCTATTATTAGTTTGACATATCACTTCTCATAATGAAAAGTTCACTTGAGCTCACTCAGCCACATATGCAACCATACACTTATACATTTCATTTCGAGACAAAATGATATCCCGTAACATAAGGATGATGATCATACCAGTCTAACTACTCTTTATCACATGATAATGATACTCTATTACACACATGTAATGAAATTTTTCTTTTGATCCTTTTGGAGTTTGTCAAAGACAAAATGAGCCATCTGGATTGGCTGTCATGTATTCTTCTGCTACAGATTTGCAATACTTATCATGTTTCTTTTATAGATATGCAATGAATGCAACATGTGATAACACTTGTTCTGATGCTTATCTTATCAGTAGAAAAAAGTGAGGCATAATTGGATATATTTCATCATTTAAAAGGTAGCTTATGTCATTGAATTCTGAATCTGATTTTGTCACTCCACTTAAATGAGAAAGTATGAAGTTTGGTACTCACCTGTCTTTGCAATTTGCTTACTGATTTATGATGGATACTCCAATTGGATTATTGACCATGGATGAGTAAGAAACCTTCAGATAGTCAATACTTGTGAACACTTACCCCTTTATCAGTCTGACGATTACAACTGCATTGTATACTCTTGATTATTATCATGCTTGAGAATGTCATTTTCATAATGATTGGAGTAGTGTATAAGCTATTATATGCATTGAATTTGTCCTCTATTTGTTTAGGTCATGTTCTTGGTTGCATTTCATACTTTGAAGTGAAATCATGGTCATGTCTTGAAATGGGACTAATGCATATGATTGTCTTGTTACTCTTTTAGCTTGTCATGTGAATGTCATCAATGATCTTCTTCTTCTATTCATCCCTTTTGAGATCAAGGTGCAGCAGCATGCTGGGCTCAACCCTTGTGGGAGCCCATTTGATACCACATGCTGAATGTCTTCAATCAGCTTCATGATTTGTCCTATACCTACACATGAAACAAATAGATTAGAATAAAACAATGATGTTCTTATATTTTCTTCTCTTCAATTCCTTCTGCATATGGATGTTCTCATTTGATCAATGCATTACAACTAAAGTATTATGTCTCTCTTGATTGATGAAGGATTTTCATAACCGGAGCTTCTAACGGGACCTTTCCCGCATTTTTTCAGGTACATGCTGAGGTTGGGAGCAGGACTAGAGGCTTCTACGAAGATCAACCAAAACAAGGCAATGATGGCTATGTCTTTCCCTCTTCTTCATTAGATGCATAGTATTTTACTTGTATTTGCATGAGTTCATCTATAACCCATGGCTTGTGTGGGACATCTGATATGTCTTAGTTTCCTTCAATGCAATGTTTGTTCTCTTACGTATTCAAAATTGTAAATGAACAATCACTGTGGTGAATGAATACTTATCTCTTTTACTTCTTTGCAATGCAATGAATGATTGAAACTTTTTCTTTCTGCATCTGAACAACTGGACTGCACTTGTCATAATAACTATGCAACTAGCACATAACAGAAATAAATCAAACCTCATTCAAAAATGATAAATGATAAATCTGCTTAGCCAATTTTTGAGCTGGGGTCAAAAAATGGTAACAACTGTGAGCTAATCCTCACCGTGGTTTTTCCCTTCATGGGTTTTCCATGTAAATCTGGTGTTCTCTTATGTTTGGTGTTGAGCTGATTTAGTTTCTATTATTTGCTTTCATGCTTAATCATAACAGTTTAAGGGTTAATTGAATTGATGTGGATCTAAATGTGTTTGAGGGTTTTGGAATTATAAGTTACAACAGATTCACCCCCCCTCTCAATTGTCTTGTGCATTCAACAATTGGTATCAGAGCCAGGTTCCTTAGAAGAGAGCTTAACTGCTTGAGGTAGATCTAGGATGGCACACAAGAAGGTTGTTCGCCTATTTGATGGAACTAATTATGCATTTTGGAAGATAAGGATGGAAGGTTATCTAATTTCTCTTGGATATGAGATTTGGAAGGCTGTTGAGACTGAATACACTATACCAGAAAATGTTCCAAGTACTGAAAATGAGATCAAGGCCGATGAAACCAATGGTAAAGTAAGGTATGCTCTTTTAAGTGGTCTTACTAATTCTAAGTTGGTGAAAGTTATGAATCTGAAAACTACTAATGAAATCTAGAAAAAGTTAAAAATTATTTATGAAGGAGATGATAAGGTCAAGCAAGCTGAAATAAAGAATTTGAAGCTCATGTTTGAGACCATGCAAATGTCTGAAGATAAAAACATTACAAGCTACTTATAGAAGGTGGATAAAGTTTACAATGTCATCAAAGGACTTGGTGGAGATGTGGATGAAAAAGAAGTAGTATTGAAGGTACTCAAAACTCTTCCTAAAGCTAACAGTCATAAAGTTTTTTCTATTGAAGAATTACAAAATTTGAATTAGTTTACCAAAGATCAGTTGCTTGGTACATTAATTGCCTTTGAAATGAGAGAATTTGGTACAAATAATACAAAGGCTGAGACTGTCTTCAAGGCTAGCAAATCTAAGAAGACTGTGGACTTAGATCAAGAGGATTCAGATGATGTGGAAGCTAACTTTGTGAGAAAAATGAAATTAGGTACTGGTAAGTTGTCTTTCAAGTGTTTCAATTGTGGCAAGATTGGTCATTATGCTTCAAGATGTCTAAAAAGAATTTTGAGAAGCAAGAATAGGGAGGACAAAAGTAGAGTGCCTAAGAAAAGCTACTATGTTAGAGAAGATGCAAGTCTATCTGATGATGAATCTGATAATGAAAATGATGAGGGTAATGAATGTTTGTTCATAGCTTTAAAAGATGATACTGTTTCTGTTGGAGTTAGGGCATACAACTGAGAGGGGGGGGTGAATCAGTTGTATAAAACTTCTTGTTCTATCAAACACTTGATTCTTCGTTGTTAGTTAACAGCATATCAATTAATCATCCATGAAAGCATAATACATAAACACAAGAGCAGATAAACATCAACACATTGAACACCAAGATTTTGACGTGGAAAACCCGGTTAAGGGAAAAACCACGGGGTGATTAACCCAAGGATTATTCTCTGTTAGAAGAAAAAGAAAAAGAATGGCACTTGCCAATTAGGGCTCACTGCCCGAGCACACTGCTCAAAAAGAGGCCCACTGCCTACAAGGAGACACACTGTCTACAAAGTGATAAGAATCACAATCTTGAACTGGAGAATGACATCTCTACCATGTCTGGATCAGTTCCATTTAAGCCCAAAAACCTCTGCTCTGCCTTTCGCACTTCTCTTCGCTATGCCACACTCATCCACACAATCCACACTTTGAAATGAACTCACAAACCGTTATTTATACAAGACATCGACTTAGGAACAAACATCTAAGTTGGCAAACAACCATAAGAGTATCCGCAAAATGAAAAGCACATCCGGTCGGCCACCACAAGAACATTCGCAGGATGAACAACTCATCCGGTCGGCTAGTCGGAACAAGAACTTCATCCGGAAGAATATCTTCAATTTCGGGCTCTACCATCAATGCGGACCAACAACACAACCTCAACATGATCCAAGAACCTTCACAAGCCTGCCTGAATGACCAGGTACATCCGCACTTTCTTTACTTACTGGAATCTCTTCTCTTCCTTATCCGGAACTTCAAGAACACTGTCTGTCACCACTGTCATAATGCAAGAGGTACTTCCGGACCTCCAAATCATACACAACTTGAGATGGCACATCACAAGGACATCCCAAAGGCTCCTTCCAATCCGCAGATTAGGATTATACAGTTCCGGACCTCACCGGACCTTTTTGTGGTCCTCTGTCACCTCTGAATACTTGCCGGAACTGGTTCTACACCGACAACCACAACTCCTTCAGATCTTCATGCGGACCTCTGAAATCTTAACTGAAGCATCTCAAGACTCATATCTACAAACGCTTTAATCCGCATCCTCCGGTTCTCAACCTATACAATACATTTGCCTTCTTCTCATCACTGTTCTTCACTGTTCCTGACTGAGGCTAATTTTCTCAATATCCTTAGCACACAGCTCATCCAATCCTTCTTGTCAATGCAATATGAGTATGTTGACATCAATGACAACACTGGCTCACCTCATACTTGCAAAAATCTCCACCTTTGTCATTGATGGCAACATATGATGTGAAAAACCATCAAGACAAGAACTTCTCCTTTCTGTCACAGCTTCCCCTATCAACAACAACTTTTCACATGTCTTCTCTTCCTTTACTGCTCCCCCTTTGATCATCAACCACTTGTTTTTCACATGTCTTCTCTCCCCCTTTGACATCAATGGCAAAGGGCTCATACTTGCAATTCTCATCCATCAGAATCATACCAGCTGCTCCCCCTTAGTTGCAGCTCCCCATCATCAATCCGGATCACAAGATATGACTGTGATATCCACCGGACTGATGCACATCAGTGCATCCTAGTTCATCACCGGAGGGGCCATGACCCCTAACTTCTCCCGGAGATATTCAAAAGAGTCCTTGGGAAGAGGTTTAGTAAAGATATCTGCAATCTGATCCTTTGAGGGACATACTCCAATCTGACTTCTTCCTTGTTCACTTGTTCTCTCAAAAAGTGAAACTTGATAGATATGTGCTTAGTCTTAGAATGCAATACCGGATTCTTAGAAATATTAATTGCACTTGAATTATCACAGAAAATTGTGATAGGCTCCTCATATTCAACTTTAATGTCTCTTAGCATCTGCTTCATCCATAAGATTTGAGTGCAACTACCTGCTGCTGCAATGTATTCTGCTTCAGTTGTAGACAGAGATATTGCATCTTGTTTCTTGCTTAGCCAAGAAACCAATCTCTTCCCCAAAAAGAATGTTCCACCACTAGTGCTCTTCCGGTCATCCACATCTCCTGCCCAATTTGCATCTGTGTAAGCATGAAGAGAGAAATCCAGATCTCTAGGGTACCATAGACCATACTCAACTGTTCCTTTCAGGTACCTAAAAATTCTTTTGATTGCCATAACATGAGATTCTCTAGGATCAGCCTGGAATCTTGCCACAAGACCAACAGCCTGCATTATATCTGGTCTAGTCTGAGTGAGATACAACAATCCACCAATCATTGATCTATACTTTGTCTGATCTGCCTTTGGGGAGTCATCATCTTTGCTCAACTTACATCCGGTTGCCATGGGAGTGTTCATTGGCTTTGCATCTTCCATACCAAATTTTCTCAACAATTCTTTCACATATTTGGTCTGAGAGATGAAGATTCCTTTCTTTGTTTGAGTAATTTGCAGACCCAAGAAGAAATTCATTTCACCAAGCATAGACATTTCAAACTCACTTTTCATCTGATTTGCAAAAGTTTTGCACATACTATCTCTTCCTCCAAAAATGATATCATCCACAAACACTTCAACAATCAAAATGTTTTCATGAACAATTTTGAAATATAAGTTACTGTCAGCAGTACCTTTGTTGAATCCAATCTGCACAAGATGCTTATCCAACCTTTCATACCATGCTCTTGGGGCTTGCTTTAGTCCATACAATGCTTTCTTCAACTTGCAGACCATATCATCATTATCAGACAATTGAAATCCATCCGGTTGTTCAATGTAAACTTCTTCTTCCAGATCACCATTTAGGAAAGCAGACTTGACATCCATCTGATATACCTTGAAGTCTTTGAAGGCAGCAAATGCAAGAAATAATCTGACTGCTTCAATTCTTGCCACCGGAGCAAAGGTCTCTTCAAAATCAATTCCTTCTATTTGAGAGTAGCCTTTGCAGACCAATCTAGCTTTGTTTCTGATAACTTCACCAGCTTCATTCAGTTTGTTCTGGAAGACCCATTTGGTTCCAATCACATTCCTGTCTCTAGGTCTGGGAACAAGATCCCAAGTGTGATTTTTCTCAATTTGCATTAATTCATCTTCCATTGCTTTGGTCCAATTTTCATCATTGCGAGCCTCATTTATTGTTTTAGGTTCAATCTTTGAAATCAGACAACATTCATCCTGATTTTGAGCAACATTCCTTCTAGTTTGCACACCTTTATTTCTGTCACCTATGATCTGATCTTCTGAGTGGTTCTGTCTTACATACCTTGGAATTTTGGGAGTATCCTGCACTGTTGCTTCTTGATCAGGTTCATTCTGACTTATTTCTTCTTCCTGATTTACTAGATCAAGTTGATTCTGACTTACCGGAGGGGATTGAGTCCCTTGAACCTGAACACCATCTTGATCATCTTCATCAAACTCATAAAATCTTGAAGGCTTCTCAATTCCTTCATCAACTTTCACATTGGTGCTTTCTATCATCTTCCTCAATCTCTTATTGTAACATCGGTATGCTTTGCTTTGAGTGGAGTAACCCAAGAAAATTCCTTCATCACTTCTAGCATCAAACTTTCCTAGATCTTCATCTCTTTTGATATAACACTTGCTACCAAATACTCTAAAATATTTCACAGTAGGAGTGATGCCAAACCAGAGTTCGTAGGGGGTCTTACCGGTATTGTTTCTGATTTGAACTCGATTTAGAGTGTAGACTGCAGTGCTGATAGCTTCTTTGCAGAACATCTGAGGAACATTTGCTTCCAACATCATTGTCCTGGCAGCTTCCTGGATGGTCCGGTTCTTTCTTTCAACTACTCCATTCTGCTGTGGAGTCCTAGGAGCAGACAATTGTCTCCTTATACCCTGCTTCTCACAATAATCAATGAACTCTCCAGATGTAAATTCACCACCTCTATCAGACCTTAGACACTTTAGTTTCAATCCGGTTTGATTCTCCACCAAAGCTTTGAAGATTTTGAACTTCTCAAATGCTTCTGATTTTTCTTTTAGAAAGGTAACCCACATCATCCGGGAATGATCATCAATTAACAACATGAAATATCTATCACCTTGCAGACTCTTGATTCTTGTCGGACCACAGAGATCAGTATGTACTAATTCCAATAGTCCGGTAGAAGATTGATCTTCGCTTTTGAAAGAGACTCTGCTTTGTTTACCTAGCTAACATTCTTTGCACAAACTATTTGTAGGTTTCACCAATTTTGGAAGGTCTCTTACAGCCTGAATATTGCTTATCTTGATGATGTTATCAAAATTCACATGACACATTCTTCTATGCCATAACCAACTCTGATCAATTTGAACAAACAAACAACTTTTATTTGAACCAACCAGATGAAAGATATTACCTTTTGATTGAGCACCGGATGCAATTTCAGTTCCGGAGCTTGTAAAGATTCTGCATTTTCTATTCTTGAACTGGAGATCATAGCCTTTGTCCACTAACTGACCAACACTGAGAAGATTGTGCTTCAATCCTTCAACATATAGTACATTACCTGTTTTGCTCTTTCCATCAAAGGAAATAGTTCCCCTGCCTTTGATTCTGCCAGCAGAATTGTCACCAAACTTTACCATTCCTCCTTCATACCTTTCCAAATCTAAGAACTTATTCTTGTCACCAGTCATATGGTGAGAACATCCACTGTCAATAACCCAATCATCCTTTTCTTCCACTTGAGCAGCCAAAGCTTTTTCAACAACTTTGTGATTGACAGATTCAGAGAGTATTGAATCTTCTTCCTTGATGGTAATAAACACCCACTCATTTCCGGATTTGCTTCCTAGTTCGGATTCATCATCTGTTACTCCTTCATTGTCATCTTCTTCATGAACATAATAGCAGTTCTTTTGAAACCTTTGTCTGTTAGTATTAGACCTTGCAGATCTTTCCGGACATCTTGAAGCAAAATGACCAATCTTATTGCAGTTGAAACACTTAAAGGGTAGTTTTCCTTCATACTTACCGGATCCTCTGGGCAGTCTCTTTGCAATGAGGGCTTCAAGTTGAGCTGTTTCTGCTTCTTCTTCTTCCATGTCTCTTCTTGCTTGATCATACCATGACATCTTCCTTGATGAGTTTTCTCCCGGATCAAATCTCTGTTTGCCTTTCACATAGGTACTGGCTTTGAAAGCAGATTCAGTCTTGGGAGGATCATCTCCAAACTCGGTCATTTCAAATGCAGCTAGTTTGCCAGCTAGTTGTTCTCTTGTGACAGTTGTGTGGGCTCTGAATTCATCAATGGCAGCAACCTTGATTTTGTAGGCAGCAGGAAGGGATCTTAGGATTTTGCAGACAATCTCATTTTCATCTAGAGTTCCACCAGCATTTCTAATTCCACATACCAGCTCATTCACTCTTGGCATAAAGGTAGTGATGTTTTCATCATCTCTCATCTTCAATCTTTCAAATTTCCCTTTCATACTTTGCAACCTTGCACTTTTGACAAACTCATCTCCTTCATACAGAAGTTCCAGTTTAGTCAGGATCTCATATGCAGTTAGTAGGTCAATAACATTTGAGAGATCTGAATCATTCAATGCGCTTAGTAGGGCTTCCTTGGTCCGTAGATTATTTTCAGCATCTGTGATTTCATTCAGAGTTGTCGGACCACCTTGTGGAGGTACATATGGTTTTGAGACCATAGCCAAGTATGCTTTTCCCATACATTCCAAGTGACACTTCATGCGACCTTTCCAGAGAGTGAAGTTGCTTCCATCGAACTTAGGACTATCCTTCTTGTATGACGACATCCTGGATCTCCTCAAGCGGTTAAGCTCCTTTTAGAGGAACTTGGCTCTGATACCAATTGTTGGCTCTGATACCAATTGTTGGATTTAGGGCATACAACTGAGAGGGGGGGGGTGAATCAGTTGTATAAAACTTCTTGTTCTATCAAACACTTGATTCTTCGTTGTTAGTTAACAGCATATCAATTAATCATCCATGAAAGCATAATACATAAACACAAGAGCAGATAAACATCAACACATTGAACACCAAGATTTTGACGTGGAAAACCCGGTTAAGGGAAAAACCACGGGGTGATTAACCCAAGGATTATTCTCTGTTAGAAGAATAAGAAAAAGAATGGCACTTGCCAATTAGGGCTCACTGCCCGAGCACACTGCTCACAAAGAGGCCCACTGCCTACAAGGAGACACACTGTCTACAAAGTGATAAGAATCACAATCTTGAACTGGAGAATGACATCTCTACCATGTCCGGATCAGTTCCATTTAAGCCCAAAAACCTCTGCTCTGCCTTTCGCACTTCTCTTCGCTATGCCACACTCATCCACACAATCCACACTTTGAAATGAACTCACAAACTGTTATTTATACAAGACATCGACTTAGGAACAAACATCTAAGTCGGCAAACAACCATAAGAGTATCCACAAGATGAATAACACATCCGGTCGGCCACCACAAGAACATTCGCAGGATGAACAACTCATCCGGTCGGCTAGTCGGAACAAGAACTTCATCCGGAAGAATATCTTCAATTCCGGGCTCTACCATCAATGCGGACCAACAACACAACCTCAACATGATCCAAGAACCTTCACAAGCCTGCCTGAATGACCAGGTACATCCGCACTTTCTTTACTTACTGGAATCTCTTCTCTTCCTTATCCGGAACTTCAAGAACACTATCTGTCGCCACTGTCATAATGCAAGAGGTACTTCTAGACCTCCAAATCATACACAACTTGAGATGGCACATCACAAGGACATCCCAAAGGCTCCTTCCAATCCGCAGATTAGGATTATACAGTTCCGGACCTCACCGGACCTTTTTGTGGTCCTCTGTCACCTCTGAATACTTGCCAGAACTGGTTCTACACCGACAGCCACAACTCCTTCAGATCTTCATGCGGACCTCTGAAATCTTAACTGAAGCATCTCAAGACTCATATCTACAAATGCTTTAATCCGCATCCTCCGGTTCTCAACCTATACAATACATTTGCCTTCTTCTCATCACTGTTCTTCACTGTTCCTGACTGAGGCTAATTTTCTCAATATCCTCAGCACACAGCTCATCCAATCCTTCTTGTCAATGCAATATGAGTATGTTGACATCAATGACAACACTGGCTCACCTCATACTTGCAACAGTTTCTACTAACTCTAAGAAATGTGTGAAGGAAAAGGCTCCAGAGGTAAGTCTTAATACTGAAGGTACTTTGATATCCACTTTTCATACCAAACAGGGAAAGAACTATTCGGTTATTGACAATGGATGCTCAAATCATATGACCAGTGATAAAAGTAAGTTTGTTAAACTTGAAAAATATGATGGAGGACTAATTAGATTTGGTGATGATACAACTGCTAAGATATGTGGAAGAGGTTCAATTAGTTTTGATGGCAAACATAATACTGATGATGTTCTTTATGTTAAGAGTTTAAAGCATAACCTCTTAAGTGTTGGACAAATGTGTAGCAAAGGATACAATCTTGTGTTTCAGAATGGTAGTTGTGAAATGAGAAAAGATTCCAAAACTATGATAGCTGCTAGAAAGAGGATAGATGGAAATGTTTATCAGCTCAAAGGTGGTGATGGTTATTACTTCATGACTTAGATTAGTGAAAGTTGGATTTGGCATAGAAGATTGTGTCACATCAATTTTGATAGTCTGGTAAGGATAAGTTTAGTTCAAGCTGTGAGAGATCTGCCAAAGATCATAAAGCCCATTAATGTTGTCTATAAGGAATGTCAAATTGGAAAGCAAGCAAGAAGAAATTTCAAAGTCAAGGATCAATCTTCTATCAAACTGTTGGAATTTGTGCATACAGATCTTTGTGGCCCTACCAAGGTAAGGAGTTTTCAAGGTGACAGGTATTTCATGCTACTGATTGATGATTATTTTAGGATGACATGGGTTACTTTCCTCAAAGAAAAATCTAAAGCCCTAGATAAGTTCAAAGCATTCAAAGTCATGGTTAAGAATGAAATGGATATGAATATTAAATGTTTGAAGATGAAATGGATATGACGATTAAATGTTTGAGGTCTGACAAAGGTGGAGAGTTCACCTCCAATGAGTTTAACATGTTTTGTGAGAATCATGAAATAAAGAGGCACTTATCTGCCCCTAGGACTCCTGAGCAGAATAGAGTGGTTGAAAAAAAGAATGGACTGTTCAAGAAGCTGCAAGGACAATGATAAAAGAAGCAAACCTACTGGAGGACTACTAGAGAGAGGTAATTCATATTGCTATTTATATACTAAACAGAGTGTAGGCAAGAGAAAATAGTACAAAGACCCCTTATGAGTTATGGTATGGAAGGATTCCTACTACCAAGTACTTCAAAGTGTTTGGAAGCAAATGTTATATCAAAAGGGACAAAGAAAATCTAGGAAAGTTTGATGCAAGGTCTTATGAAGGTATTTTCCTCGAGTATTCTACTAAAAGCAAACCTTACTGGTGCTACAACAAGAGGTTAAGAAGGATTGTTGAGAGTGCAAATGTCAAAGTTAATGAAGATCTACAAAAGAATTCAGAAGTCAATAGATATGAATTAGATGAGTCCTCATGCAGAGATGAAGAAAATGTTGATGAAAAGGAAGTACAGATTGAAGAAGAAGAAGCTTCAGAAAAGACCCCTAAAACTCCCAAGTATGTGCAAAAGCATCATTCTGAAGATCAAATCATTGGTGACAAGAACAAAGGTGTGCTAACAAGAAGGAAATCTATTGAAGAACAAGTAAACCTATGTTTACTCTCTAAAGTTGAACCAAAAATAGTGATTGAAGCATGCAAGCATGAGTATTGGATCAAGGCTATGGAAGAAGAACTAATGCAGATTAAAAAGAATTAGACTTGGGAACTTGCCCCAAGACCAACAAACAAAAATGTGATTGGAACTAAGTGGGTATTCCAAAACAAACTGAATGAGAATGGAGAAGTGGTAAGAAACAAGGCAAGGCTTGTGTGTACAAAGGTTACTCACAAGTAGAAGGTATAGACTATGAGAAAACTTATGCTCTAGTGGCAAGAATGGAGGCCATCAGGATGTTTTTGGCTTTTGCAACACATAAGGATTTTAAAGTATATTAAATGGATGTGAAGTTTGCTTTCTTGAATGGTGAGTTGGAAGAAGTATACATAGAACAACCGGATGGATTTCAGTTATTAGATAAACTAGATATGGTTTATAGGTTGAAGAAGGCACTATATGGATTGAAAAAAGCCCCTAGAGCTTGGTATGCAAGGTTAGACAGGTACTTATTACAACAAGGATTCAATAAAGGTACCGTAGATAGCAATTTGTACATGAAAGTAGGAGATCAAATTCTGATTGTAGAAGTTTATGTAGATGATATAATCTTTGGTGGAAATGAAAGTATGTGTAAGAGTTTTGCAGATGAAATGCAAAAAGAATATGAAATGTTAATGTGTGGGGAAATGAACTTCTTTCTTGGGCTATAGATCAATTAGACAGATAAAGGAATTTTCATTTCACAATCAAAGTATGTCAAGGAGATGTTAAAAAAGTTTGGAATGGAAGACTCTAAACCAATATGTACCCCTATTCCAATTGGTTGCAAGCTGAGCAAGAATGATGAATCTCCTAAGGATGATCAAAGCAGGTATAGGTCAATGATTGGAGGATTGTTATATTTAGCTGCTACTAAACTGGATATTATGCATGCAGTTTGTCTTGTGGCTAGATTTCAAGAAGATACTAGAGAGTCACATGTTGCAGGAGTGAAGAGGATATTCAAATATTTAAAGGCACTCCAGATCATGGCTTGTGGTATCCAAAGGATAATGACTTTTCTCTAAGTGCTTACACAAATGTAGATTGGGTTGGTTGTGTAGATGATAGGAAAAGTACAAGTGGTGGTGCATTCTTTCTTGGTGGCAGAGTGGTGTCATGGTTAAGTAAGAAGCATGATTCAGTATCTTTGTCTACTACAGAGGTAGAATACATTGCAATAACATCTTGCTGCACATAAGTGTTGTGGGTGAGGCAAACCTTGAAGGATATTAGAGTTGTATATGATGAACCTATTCCTATCTTCTATGATAATACAAGTGCTATTAACATTTCAAAGAATTCGGTGATGCACTCAAGGAAAAAACATATCTCAATCTGGTATCACTTTCTCAGAGAGAAGGTTGTAGAGAATGAAGTGAAGCTTGAGTATGTACCTACAAAGGATCAAGTTGCTGATATATTCACCAAGGCTCTTCCTAAGGATACATTTGAGTATCTCCAAGAGAAGTTAGGGGTTATTGCCCCTCCTTTGAACTAGATGCATAAGGAGATGCATTAGTCTAGTGGATTTCAAGATTCATTCCTTATTTTGGACTGATGTTGGAGGCTACCTCTCAGGGGGAGTAGGTAGTGGTCATGATGGTTGTGGCAGTTAGGGGGAGTGAGTTCTAATGTTGGTTTCTTCTAAGCGGGATTATGATGAGCAGTAAAAGAAAAGGTGTGACAAAGCAGTGGTGAGTAGGTACAAGTATGATAATAAGAAAGAGAAAGATGAAGCCCTTTTCCATTGATGTCAAAGGGGGAGAGAGAGCAATGTGAAAAAGAAGAGAAAGGAGAGAGTTAGTTGTCAGGAAAAGAGTTGCAAGCTGAGGGAGAGAGAAAGAGAAAGGAAATGAGTTGGTATGAAGCATAGCATTGAGGATGTTGTTGTCTTGATGGTTTTTTACATCATGTGTTGCCATCAATGACAAAGGGGGAGATTGTTGCAAGTATGTACAGCTAGTGTTGTCATTGATGTCAACATGTTAGCTTTGGTGTTGTCATTAGTGTCAACTAGTTGGGCATAGATGAGGTTGGTTGAGTAAAGATGAGGTTGTTGCAGTGGTATAAGCTGTTTGGTTGAGCTACTTTACTGAAGATGATTTGGTTGCTTTGAAGAGGTACTGGAATGTCAAGAAAATGTTTCTATTGGTTGGTTTCCAAGTGCTTTTGAGAAAATTTGATTAATAAAGGAAATAATGTTTTGAAGTGGCATTTTGGTTTACATAGTAGTGTTCTGGTGTTTCTCCGCATTTCCTCTATGTTGAAGATCTATCTTTATGGTTTGGATATATTGTTCAAAGATGTTAAGAGATGTTATATTCTAAATTTGGCTTTCAGGTTTGTTGTGCAGAGGATGTTGTGTTCACCAGTGTGTGGACCATGTTTCTGATCTTTGCAGAGGTGTTTGGGAGAAACTATTTTTCTCTGATTTCTCCGTAGATTTGTTCCCAGATTTGTGGTTCTAAATTTGTTCTTAGAATGCTTATATATTGCTTCAATTCAAGTTTTTTTGTGGTTTGGTGCTTTGCAAGTTGATTTCTTGAGTTTTAGTGTATGATAGAGTTGTTAGAGTTGTTTGAGTGCTCCAGTGTGAACTTTCGTTAGATGTTATATTCTAAATTTGGCTTTCAGGTTTGTTGTGCAGAGGATGTTGTGTTCACCAGTGTGTGGACCATGTTTCTGATCTTTGCAGAGGTGTTTGGGAGAAACTATTTTTCTCTGATTTCTCCGTAGATTTGTTCCCAGATTTGTGGTTCTAAATTTGTTCTTAGAATGCTTATATATTGCTTCAATTCAAGTTTTTTTGTGGTTTGGTGCTTTGCAAGTTGATTTCTTGAGTTTTAGTGTATGATAGAGTTGTTAGAGTTGTTTGAGTGCTCCGGTGTGAACTTTCGTTAGATGAAAGTTGTGAAAAGATTTGTTGGATTTCAGGATGTTTCAGGATGTTCGTGGAATACTCTAGATTATGTTAAATCTTGGTTTGTGGTTCGCAAAGTTGTATTTTTTCTTGAGGAAGTGTGTACTTAAAAGTTCATTGTGTTAACACAGGTTTGGCTGACCTTGGGTGTTTACTCTAATTGCAGAGTTGCTTTGTGATTGTGAAAGCATGAAGTGGCATGCTTGGATGTATTTAGGCCTAAGCTAAGATGTGTTGTGGTCTTCCTTCATTCATTTCCACCATGGGAATGTTTAGGTCTAGACCTAATTTGAATTTTTTGGGTTAAGGTGATTTGCCGACCTTGGAGAATGTTCTCAAGGTTGAAGACAGTATAAATAAGTGTCAAGGGATCATGATTGAGTGTGTTCATGATGAATGTGTTGTGAATAACAATGTGGTTGAATGTGTGGTGAAACACAAGCTTTCATGTGTTAGATTATTGGATGCAGTGAGTAGAAGGTGTCTATAATTCTTCATTTTGGTTGTGAAGGTGTTGATGGTGTTGCGGTGGAATTCCCTGTTGCATTGAGATAGTTTTCTCCTTGTAACAATCTTCTCTATCTTCTTCTCTATTCTGGAAGTGAGCCTTTCTTTTGGGTAGTGAGCCTATTATTTTTTGGTGTTGATATTACTTTATACTGTGAGCTAATCCTCACCGTGGTTTTTCTCTTCATGGGTTTTCCACGTAAATCTGGTGTTCTCTTCTGTTTGGTGTTGAGTTGATTCAGTTTCTGTTAATTGCTTTCATGCTTAATCATCATAATAGTTTAAGGGTTAATTGAATTGATGTGGATCTAAATGAGTTTGAGGGCCCCCTCTTAGTTGTCTTGTGTATTCAACAATTGCAAGTACCCTCCAGCCCCACAACATGATCAGTCACCACATACCAACAAAAATATAGTGTGAAATTGCAAGGGTGTGCAATTTTTGATGTTACACATCTAAAATAATCCATTCATTTTGTTCCTAGCCTTGCTACAAACATAATAAACTCTAATAATAATCATCAATCATCATGGGGATATATCATTCCCAATCCTCATGTTGTTCTTGGGATATATCGTTCCTACATCAATAACACTATTCACATCATCAATCAATTAATCATTAGTTTTCAACTTGACAGGGGCAACAACAACTTGTTTGTCTTTGTGATCATTTGTGCATGCTTGCTTGTTTTCTTGTGTGTATTATCCTTTTGTTTGGTTGGTTGTCCTATCACAATACCCACCAAGGTTGTCAAATGCCTTGTGATGTGTTGAGACATCCTTTTTAGGTGTTGTGTTTACTGGTTATCCCAATCATGGTTCCTTCCAAGGTTGTAAAATGCCTTTAGATGTGTTGGGTTATCCTTTTTCTTCTTGTGAGTCACTCCTCTATGCATGGGATACATTCTCACCTTGGTCTTTATACTCTAGTGTATAATATCTTGTGCTATATCAAAATAGGTGCTCACCACATATCAACATAATACCTGCATTCAAGATCACTCGTTTTCCCAAAAGCAAATTATCTATCCTTCATCATTTGATCCATTCTTAAGTCTTATGCTCATGATTTAAATTATACAAATAATTAGTTAGTTAATTCATTATTCTTTTTGAGTTAGTTATCTAACATTATCATTTTTCTACATTATTCCAAAAAACCAAATAAAATTAACCACCTCATTCCATTTATTTCCTCCTAACCATATCATCATATTATAAGTCACATCGCATCATATAATCATAACAACATGCCTCTCATCCACCCCATCCATTTGCATCTATTCATCCTTTAACCTCCTTCTATTCATCATCTTCCAATACTTCTTCTATCCGGTCATCCAATCCCTTTCATCCATCATTAACCTCCAATCTTCTATCCCCCTCCTTTCTCATTATTCCCTCATATTTTTTTCATCCATTTCAAGGGTTGTACCTATGTTCTTCAAACCCACTTATCCTCTCGAGGGGGCATCATCCCTTCATCATACTAATGCCATGTTTCATCAATTCTTTCATCAGCTGCTAGAGCATGTCACCGTCCTATTCATCCTGCAAGCACTATATTTTATTTTTCTTTGAAACAACGCTATAAAAACATCATCTCAAAGAGGGGCAAAATGTAGAAACCTAAAATTGCCTATCACATTTCCATTGTCATCAACACTTCATCCATGTTATTTTCCTCTAAATTAATTGAATAAATCTATTTATTTAATTAATCATTTCATTTCCCCTTTCAACATTAATTAAATGATTTTTAATTATTTAATTAATTAACAAACATTTCTTCTAAATATTAATTAAATAAATCAACACAATTTATTTAATTAATCAATCAATTTCCATTATTTAATTAATTAACAAACAATTCTTTTAAGTATTAATTAAATAAATCAACATAATTTATTTAATTAAACAATCTAATTTCCAAAAATCTATTTCAAATTAAATAAAATCAATATTTTATTTATTTAATTCAAACATTTTTTTTAAAAGGGTTAAAAATTTATTCAGAATAAAGCATAGAGCAAAGGCCAAAGGCCCAACCAAGGACAACACTCCAACAACACACAAAAGTTCCACAAGGAACCCCACAGAAAGAACAACTACATAACATTGTCCTCCATAATCAACTTCTCCAAAGTCACCGAGTACTCTAGGGGCAAGAGTTCCCAATCATCCACATCCCACCTATCAAGGTTCTCAGAAGCCCATTTAGCTAGACAGTCTACCACTCTATTCCACTCAGGAGGAATATGATAGAAAGTAATATGATCCAAAGAGGAACACAAATTCAAAATCTACTTACCCACCAAGGCTAGATGCCAATTAGCTCCATCCAATCTTTGCTCATTCAGTATATCCACCACAATCCAAGAATCAGATTCATAGACGATCCTCTTCCTACCAAGCGAACAACCTCTCTCTAGAGCATTAAGAATAGTAAGAGCCTCCATAAGATTACTAGAATGTTGCCCCTTATAGACATAAAAAAGAAACACATCATCTCCATCACTACCTCTACCAATGCCACCAATACTCACATGCCCATGATCCCCCCTAGAAGAACCATCAGTGTTAACCTTCAAAACTCCCATAGGAGGAGGAAGCCAACACCCTCACGATGATTCTTCTACTTGTCCTACCTCAATCCTCTACCAGCAAAGACACCCACCCTGCTGCCAATCAAATTCAAGTTCCTAACAACAACCAGATCACAAGGATCTACTGTCACAGAAAGGTCACATTTTGCTGAAATAGTCTCTTGAAGCCTGCTAACAATCTTTTGCCACAAATGAACACCCTCCATTTTGAATCCTGAAAGATCCTTCAATTCCTTTCTAACCAAAGATTCCATACAATGAAAGTGGGCCCAATACTCTAAGCAAATTGAAGAAAGGAAGTCTTACCTGGAGGTCTACCTAAACTTTCCCAGAACTCCACTAAAGAAGTGGCATGGAAGCATGCATGGTTCCATGCCTCCCACCAATGGTGCTAGATCTCCCTTTATTTAATTCAAACATTATCCTCATTCTCATGAATTAAATAAATTTATTTATTTAATTCCTTAATTTCCTCTCAACTCCTTAGTTGACTCATATATAAGAATTAATTAATTAAGTTAATCAATTTAGTTGACTTCCAATTAGAATTAGTTAACTTAGTTAACCCATCAATTAAAAGAGTTAACTCATCAATCAACCTAGTTAACTAATCAATCAAATCTAGTTGATTAAAAGAGACAATTAGTTAACTAATTAATTATTTTTATAATCTAAATCATGCACAAGTTAACTACATGCATGCATGTACAAGACTACAGGAAAGGACTTGTTAATCCCCTTGATCCATGTGACAAAAAGACACTTATCAACTCCTCATGCATCCAAATCCTCTCAAAAACTCATAGCCATTGATCCTCCAAATCAATCTCTACCATTGATCATCTCTCCTAAAATTGTATAAATTAAACCTCTTATAAGCCATTATCAGATCCTCAATTTTAAATGCAAACTTATGTTGCTGAGATGAGCACCTGATGTCCATACTCTCAACCAAATCAATCTCGAAGCACAAGCACCATTGTTGGTGCAACAAGGAGGAGCTTTGGGTGAGATCTATTTTTATTTTATTCATTGTTGATTGCTTTTTATTATACTTTATTGTGATGTTTGTAATTGAATTTGAAAGTAAGATTCATATATTTTGATTTGAGTCTTATATTTGTGTTTCAAATAAACTTGCATACAAGTTGAATTATGGTTAATAAATGTGTGTTGAGTGTAGACAAGCATCTAGGTCGAGTGAAGTGATGAGATTGTAATAGTGTGCTTTATTAGTTGTGCCCAAATAATTTTCCCTTTAAGAAGCAATAGTCTCCATTGTATCAAAGGTAAGTGTAGGAAACGGTGCACATAGTTGCTCCAATTTATACCATTAATCTAATCATCATACTACTTGATATTGATCATTTATAATAGTTAGTAATTGTCTAGATGAGTATTGGTTGTGTTGATGATGGTATCCTTTACCTTTGGATTAACATGAGTAGGCTCTAGGTCTCTTAGATGTTGGTATTGTCCTAATTCTAGAAGAGGAGCCCATAAATATAATTTGATCAACTTTATGTTGAAGACATGATGTAGACCCAAGTATTGTGGTATGTCAAGAATAAAAACATTCTCACCAACTACATGTAGTATGGTGTAAGGACCATAGCATAGAAGTTCAATCTTGTGGTGTGGGCTACATAAATGTTCCTTTTGAACTTGAGGCTAGACTTTGTCACCAACTTAAAAGGCGTGTGTTACACAATGGGTGTCATGATAATATTTGTATTTATGTTATTGGAATTTTAGAGTTTGTTAGACCTATTGATGAATTTATTAGATTTGTTGATTGAATTTTTGTCTATTTTCCACTTCCCATTGCACATATCAAAATTTGCTAATGCATAATAGGATATGTCAAGGGTCACTATTGATTGAAACCTAAGATGTCTTTGGAAAGGACTATGCCTTGTAGAGTTGTGCAATGTGCTATTGTAAGAATGTTGAATGAAAGGTAGACTATCATCCCATTGCATATGTGTGTGTTGTTGTGAATGCAAAAAAGGTAAACCAATGTGTGATTGACCGCCTTTGTCTATCCATTAGTCTATGGGTGAAAAATTGTGGATCAGTCTAATTGTGTGTCCAACATGGTATAGAGAATTTCCTAGAAAGTGTTGATATATTTTAGGTTGTGATCAGAGATAATGGATGTTGGAAGAGAAGGTGGAGTTGAACATGGTTGAATAAGATGCACACTGTCTAATATATGATGGATTTCTTGCAAGCACCATGATGGCCATTTTAGAAAACCTGTCAACTACAACAAATATGGATTTGTTCTAGTGGTTGGTATTCCTATGATAAAATCCATCATAATCAACTCCCAAGGATGTTGTGGTACTACTAGAGGATTGTAAATCTCCAACATTTTATTCATATGCTTTGTAATGTGTATGCAACTAAATGTAAACCTTAAACAAATAGAAAATGCAGGCATAACCTATTTAATATACATTCAAATGCAACCTCTAGATTAAGCATAAAGAACTTGTACACACATGAATAAAAACAATAATAAATTTCCCATCGACAAGTACTTTGTTGTACAAAAAATGGTGATTGTGCTTCGATAGATTGTTGTGATTGAGAGATGTACGTCAGGTGATCATCTCATCAACATAATTTTCATTCAAGGATTCAAGATCTAATGGCTTGGGTAAGGTTTAATTTATAGATATTTGGGAGAGATGATAAATGATGGAGTTTTCTTTGGAGGATTTGTGGCTATGGTTTCTTGAGAGAATTTGGATGCATGAAGAGTTGAAAAGTGTCTTTTGTGACATGGATCAAGAGGTTTAACAAGTCCTTTCTTGGAGTCTTGTGCATGCATGCATGTAGTTAACTTGTGCAAGATTTAAATTACAAAAATAATTAATTAGTTAACTAATTATCTTTTTTAGTCAACTAGAATTAATTGATTAGTTAGCTAGGTTGATTAATCAATTAACTCTTTTAATTGATTAGTTGACGAAATTGACTAATTAATTAACTAATTTGACTGATAGTCAACTAAGGAGTTGAGAGGAAATTAGGGAATTAAATAAATAAATTTATTTAATTCATGAGAATGAGGATAATGTTGGAATTAAATAAATAGAGTATTAATTTTGTTTATTTGAAATAGATTTTTTGAAACTAGATTGATTAATTAAATAAATTGTGTTGATTTATTTAATTAATACCTAGAAGAAATGTTAGTTAATTATTTAAATAATAAAAATATTTAATTAATGTTGAAAGGGGAAATGAAATGATTAATTAAATAATGGTATTTATTCAATTAATTTAGAGGAAAATGATGTAGATGAAGTGTTGATGACAAGAAAAATGTGAGGCAATTTTTGGTGTCTATACAATGCAACTAGGTATGTAGAACTTGATGTGGCTATTAGTGTATGTGCACATGTGAGGCTGGTAAAAATATTGTTGAAGTGCAAAAAGAATTTTGATGATGCTAAAGTGACCTACTATTTTTGAATAATCTGCTTCCCAAATCAAGTATTTCTAGGGTGACCCAGAGGGAAAAACAAAGATGTCCTAGCTTGTAGAGTATCCCTTTGGAAACGTGAAAATTTCCCATCGTTGTGCCTTGCATGTGAGTTTTGAGTGGCTATGTGAAATCCATCTATTGAGTACGGTGATACCAAGTGCATGAATTGGCAATGAACTAAGATAATTTATAGCCTTGTTGTCATACCCCTTCTTAGGCTTGATGATCGTATGAAATTGTTGTAGATATGTCATCCATTCTATATACTTATTTAATTTATTTTATGTGTATAAAAATTGAAGTGGCCAATGGTCATAATGAATAATAGTATCTTTGTTAAGAATATAATGCTTCCATTGCTTGATAGTTTGTACTATGACATAGAGCTCCTTCTTGTGAGTAGAGTAACACCACATAGTATTATTAAATGTTTCAGAGTGATAAACAATCAAATGGCCATGCTAGAGTATCATAGTGTGAAGAGCATAGTCCAATGTGTTATCTATATCTTAAATCAATCTACAATGTTTAGGAGAGATAGCACATGTGTAGAACATAGACATTGTTTAAGTTCATTGAAGGCATGTTGGCATGCATAATCTAGTTAAGTACTAGAGTAATATGAAAATTGAAGGATGACAAGTTTGATAGAAATTGGTGAATCCAAGAAAGTGTTGGGAAAGGTGTGTTTTACACCTTGAATAATGCTTATAATGTAAAATGTAATATTTAATTGTGGTGAATCTTAGAGATGTGAATATCACAATGGGTTAGGCATTATTGGGGCCACTTGCAAGTTGTATGTAACATCGGGATAAATATTTAATGTGGGTTACACATTGGGGAAAATATTTAATATTGGAAAAACTTAGTACCAAAAGGAAAAACTTAGTACCAAGAAGTAAATAAGGGGGACATAGTTTAGTGAGCTCATGGTTTTGAGACACATGGCTATGTAATACCACTCAATGGTTTTGTTCAAGATTATTTCTATAAAAGCAAGCACATGAGTAGTTGTTGAGGTTGGCTTGCATAACCTTTGGCTTGTTGGCTAAGGTTGGTTTGAGCATATCTTGTAGGTTGCATATGTGAGGAGAGGAAGCATGGATTGGGATGTGCAGTTACATTATTCTGATTTGCTTGTTCAAATGAAGTGCAATTAGGGAACTTGATACTTCAAAAATATTCATGGAGGCTATGCATTGTAATCTTTGTTCATGAGATAATACATTGAGTGTGGATGCTTTTAGAGGTTGAGTTTTTCCCTCACAAGAATTTTCCCAGGGTACATCTTGTGTAATATCAATGATATGTGTGTCTATTCTTTTACATATAGATTTTAAATACTTATTTGCATATTTTTCTCTCATGGGGTTATGTGGAAATAATTTATTATGATTGCAAATTTCATTTCATTTGGTATTAGAGCTTGGTTGCTAGTTTGTGGGAGGAGATCTCTCAAGCATTTGTAACCCTTAGTATGAGTAGATTCTTGTGCATATTTTAATCCATGGTCTTGTAGGAAAAGAATAAAGGCATTTTCAAGGTTACAGTTGTGTTTGCAGAATTGGGTTGTTGCAGATTTAGGTTTTGATGAATATTTTTGGCAAATGAGTTTTTTTGTTTAGGCTCTTTCTATGAGGGTTTTGGGGGTGAGATTTTGTTGGAGACCTCCTAGATAAAAATAGACCTCACCATTGAGTCTAGAAGGTCCAAAAACTTATGGATCCATATAAAACATGATTGAGTTTGGTGTTAGAATTTTTTTACCATTTTCATGCCCTAGGAGAATCTTGATAGAGAATATTCTGTACAAAATCCATACAGTCATATGGTGGTGGTCTATGTTGAAATTTTAGGGTTTTGGGTCAAATTCCCTGGTTTGTCCTTAGGTTTAGGGTTTATTATGCTTCATGGACCATATTTTTGTACCCTAGGATCAAAACTGTGTCATCTGATCACCTAAGTGTCTTGTGTTATGTTTTGTTGTTGACCTTTTGGCCCTAGGCTCCAATCGTTTAAGTTACAACTTAAGCCTTCATATGTCATTCCTTACCGACCCCTCTATCCTAGGTTTCTAGTTGTCATTGTCCATCGAACAATGGAAATATTAAAGTGTATAAGTCTTTAGTGCGAATGTCAAATATGATAGTGACACGTGGTGACTTAGAGTGAGTCCACGAGCTTCTAAAATGTGTACCTTGTCAAGGTTGCACTGCTGCAAAATATTGCCATTTGTCCAATGGGCCCATGGTCTTGCTAAAGCTAGCGGTAATGAAGTTCTAGCTATGCATTTTTTGTTTGGTTGCACACTACCGTGGAGGGCAAGCTGCCAGAAATGAGTCATCTCTGCATTGCTACAGTTTGTTGCCATGTGTACCTAGTCAGTGAAATACATACAACGCTTGAAAGGTAGTGCATTCCACATGGACAAATAGCATGAGCTGCAGTGTCAAAAAATTGGGACCTAATGAGGAGCACAAGACCATGAAATGTTGACACATGGTAAATCCTAAGGATTGACATGGAAAGTTGTCCTGCATGGTTGAAGATGATTGGTCAAAGAATTTTCAACGTGTGTGGTGGATTTTTCAAATCTCTAAGACTATTCTAAGCCACTGATCTTGCTGTGACAAGTCTCGTATCAATAGTTGATATTCAAAATTTTGAATTTGACTATTGTAGACACTCTGTTCAAGCAAACGAGTAGTAATGGCATAAATGACTAGTACCAATCAATTATAGGGTTGCTTGATGCAAATAAATAGTATGTTGGAATCGTAATGAAGATCATTCCATGCTGTGAAAAGAATTTCTTGGTGACTCGAGCTCTCAACATTTCTCTAGAGAAAATTAGGGTTTACGGGCATACATCTAGGTTAGTGAAAATTCTAAGTTGAAATTAGTTCAATTGATATGTGTTGAGTGTTTTTAAGTGTTTCTTTGCTCGCATAGAAGAAAAGGTGATAGAATCAAGTAGTTGTTATAAACCCTAGTTTCATAGAAGCCCTAAAAAACCTATAATTCAACAAAATGAGTTGCTCAACATGTTAGTTGTCCACGTCAAAAAGAACATTAGATGAGGATTTGATGATACAGTTGCCTGGGTTGTCAAGAAGACCTTTCAATGTTTGCAGCTTAGGAGGATTTAATGATAGATTATTAGACAAAAATTAAGGTTGCAAAGACGTAGAGATTATTGTAAGAGGGTGGGCATAATTTGATCATTGGTATAGGAAGAGATGTTCTAGGGCTCCTTTATCACATGCATGGACCTTAGACTTGGCAAAGCTTCTAGTGCCAAATGTGTTCGTTGATGTTGATTTTGTTAAGGCCATAGATAGGAGATATGAACCACATAGGAGAATGGTATTGGCAGGAAATAATGTGTGAATGATCAACATAACAAAGGAGTATATTTCTAAAGTCTTTGGATAGAATCTTGCAGCCAGCAAGGGCATAGATTTTGAGGCCTTCAATGGAAAATACATGAAAAATAGTAGTTATAGAACTGTATTATTTCTGAGTCACAGGGTGAGAGGAATAGGCAACAGGCCCATTAATATTTCTCCTAATGAGAAGGAGCCTCTAGTAATTGACTAATTTTTATGACTATTTCATTAAGACCTAATCATTCATTATGTCAGGTCTTGGGGTAGGATGCATAGGGGAACATGCCTGTTTCTCTTATGCTCATGGAAGCATATATTCAAGACCAAATGGTGAATACTAAATATTGTTATGCCTCATATATTGCAAATAAGATGAGTGATCAGTTAGTGGACATCAGGAAGAATGAAGACAAGATAGAATTTAAGATGGAATTTAGGGGGTACTCCCTGATGTGTCATATGTTTCTATATGCAAGAAAGGGTTTGTGGTATGATGCCTTGTAGGTAAGTTAAGTAGATAATAAAGGAATTATCATTCCTATTCAGTGTTGGACTCACATGCTGGATAAGCATGTTGTAATAATGCCAATTATGCAATTTTGAGGAGCATTTTATTAGAAGACCTTTGAATTACATTGAGCCTCCACAGGATAGAGTACCAAGAGAGATTATGGATTTCTTGAGGCTAATCGATAGAACCCCTGACATGGGAATCCAACATAATTTGGGGTGATTAGTTTCTACACACCCACACTACTTATATTAGGGTATATGGATGTACATTGATCCCTCATGTGTTACCAAAATATGTTCTAGAGAGGCTTTCTTATTTGGAGGTGATGTGGAAATTGAATGGGTCAGACAAGACTCACTTGAGTGGGCAAAAGAAAGGGTCTTTCTTCCCCACTTCTACAAAGTTTGGTGATTTTTGGGCAACAAATAAGGAAGGTTTGGATCATATCTACCCAATGGGGAAAGAGCCCTCAAGATTTTTTGATCTAGAAGGATTTATCAATAGGATCAGATTGAGTATCAAGAGACCTACATTTGCGCACAGGCTCTTGTTTCAGGAAGATATAGTTAGAAATTATTTTTCTATGGAGGAAGTAAAGGATAAGAGAAGTACATGGGAAAAGGTCAAGGAAAAAGAGGATGAAAAAAGTAGGATGCATGAAAATTATCCTAGTGCTTTTGCAGAGGAAAATAATCCTATTGTTAGGATACATAATATATTGGATCATGCTAAGACTTTGATTGGGAAAGCTCCTATAGTAGAAGAGAGGCCTGCATATGAAGAGGGTGTTCCATACTAGCCCTATGTCAGAACAATCAGTGAGTCCACTGCCCCTCAGTAATCTCATAGTGTTGATGTTCCTCCACCATCTTCTTCTAAGAAGAGGAAAATTATTGACCTTGAAGGTAGAGATATAAAGATTGAAGTGGTTAATTTGGAGGGTACTGCAGAAAGTACACTTGGAAAAGAAGAAGTAAACCAACCCATGGCCTCACCTGTAAGGGTTGTGGTGAATCCTCCACCTGAGAATAGCATGGATGTGAGTCTTAGACATGGGAAGGATGAAACAAATGACATATGAATAGGGGCTTGCACACAGTTCCTATCTAATGATGAATTTATCAAAACCCAAGAATTTAAGGGTTTTGTGTTGAGATTGAGGAGTGCAAAGTTTCAGAAAAGAGTTGAGGAGGCCAAAAGTAGTGCACACCCTGACCAATATGAGGAAATTATTCAAAGGGTGTTGCATGAGGTGAGTCAGGATATTGGCCAAATCACTTCAGAGGAGGGAAGACAAATGGTTGAGAATAGTGGTTTGTTATTATTACCACATTGGGACATAGCCACTACACTTGCTCTAGACTCTATAAGGAGACAAGATGAAGAGGTATTTGCTATAGAAGAACAAGTTGACCAAGCTTTCTTTCACTTAGGGTTTAACCCTAAGTTTGAAACTTTGGCAATATGGCAAATGGCCCTAAACAAGCCTAAAGTGGCAGATAGTATTCATGACTTGACAAGGAATGTTATCATCAAGAGGCTATTAGACACACTTGCCTCTCAAGTTGCATCCCTGAATGTGCACACAACTCTGTTCACTGATGTTGCTATTGTGAAATTGCAGAAGCAACATGATTAGTTGAATTAGAAATATTAATTTTGTGGATTGATGCTCTATGGCATGATAACTCTTAGGCTTTAATGGATTTTGTGCTTTATGTAAGGAGGCATCCAAATTTTTATTTTAAATCCCATGGGTTATGTGATAGCTTCATGTTTGGTCGATGTGTGCATTTGTTGGCCATGATTAGGAATTTGAGGGTATTTAAGGGAACAAGATCACGAATTTTTTTAGTGGCAGATCTTCACCAATTGGGGAATAGTTGAAATAAAGGCCTCCAAAAATGGCGAATAGTTCAAGCTACAAAGGAGACTAAATTGCCCCATTTTTACAAAAATTAAATCAGTATTAATTAATTCACCAAAGAATTATTATTTTAAACTAATACGTTGAATTATTTCACCACGTAAATGATGCATTATTAAATATGAATTGCCAATAGTTTATAATATAATTATACATCTTAATCATATTCACCAGTAATATTATATACCTACCATTAATTTTGGGACAATATTTGCCTTTACTAATAAACTATTATGTAGTTTTAGGGTTATTTTCACTTTTAATATTCTTTTATTTATTACCGTTGATTATGAATTTGATCTCATGACTCTTATTTAATTCTGAGGACCATAAGCACATGCTCTTTAAAGGGCTTGCTAAGGCTTGAAATTTCTATCTCACCGAATTAAAATCAAAGTCATAATAAACCCTAAGCTAAGGTTCGAGGCACGGATCCAAAATTCAGTCATAATAGCATGATCACCAGTAGAGGATAGGCAACATAGCCTGCAACATCCCTTCTAGTTGTAGATTCATTGCGAACAATTGATCCAGAGCCTGTTTATAATGTTAGTGATTAGTTGGAGTTGATCCTAGCATAGTTCCAAATCCAATACCAATTTATTGATCCAGATCTCACAGAGGCCCCTACCAAGACAATATATAAGGTGCAAAATTACTCTTTTATAATTTGATTTAGTGTTTAGTTTAGTTTGATAAACATATTATTATTTATGCACAAAATTGCATTTACAGATTTCATTACCAATTTTAGATTGAAATTAAATTTATGATAAAAAATCTTAGTTTTATGAAAATAAAGAAAAAAATAGAGAACAAAATTAAATAAATTAAAAAATTGTAACATTTTTGTTAATCATATTTAAAAAAAAAAATATATGTTTTAACTTTTTTTAAAAGAGAAACATCTATGTTTGTTTTTATCTCTCAAAATTTTTAAGAGAAAACGCAGAAACATGTATTTTTTATTTTACATTCTTTAAAAGATTAAAATGTTTCTCTTTAAATTTTTTTAAAATATTTTAAAAATAAAAATAAAATCCTTGTAATCAACCAAATTTTATATATATTTATATATTCTTTGGATATAATCCTATAAAATTTGTAAACATAAATTGTAGGATAAATATAAAAAATCCTATATGATAAGACAATCTTTATTGCCATTAAAACCATTTGTATTCAAATCATTTATGTAGATTCTGTACAAATAAATTTTCTCTAAAAAAATAAATAATTTCTCCTCCTTCATCTGGAATCATGCATGGCCATGCAAATAATTTGAAACTTTTAAATCTCCCCCCTCAGATTTTACCTGCAACATGCAATAATGCCAACATCATTTCAAATAAATAAACCGTTTAAAAATAATGTTAACCATTTGCAAATAAGTAAAATCAATAACATAGATAAACAAAAGAAAGGAGAAGCCCATCAAAATGGAGGAGGTGAGAAATGGGTTTCTCAATTCACGTTAAAAAAATCATTCTACACCAAAACAATTAGGAAAAAATGAAAGATTAGGTAGAAAGAAAAGTATTTGTGCAATATTTTATTGTTTTAACAAGTTTTATTATTATTTTAAAATGTAGCTAATTGAGCTTTTAATGGAGTATTGTGTTTCATTATTTTTTTATATTTTATTAGTGCTTGTAATCATGATAGTATTTGACTAAGATTTAGAATTAAATAATCATTTATTCTTATTCTTTATATTTGGATTTTATTATTCCATGCAAATATTTATTATATTTAAATATGAAGGGACTTATATTTTATTTCCTTAATTCTTTTAAGGGTTAGCGTAATGATTTTTTTTTAATATTTATTCTATTGAGTTAGTTTATCATTTTAAATTGCCTTAGAGAGATGGTTTAAATATAGAGTTTATTTATAATTAATCAATTAAGTTAGAATTTTAAATATTTAAATATTTATGGTTAGACCTGATCCTTGACCTCCGCAAGGGGCACTATCCCTTGATCCTTCCAGTGGTTGCCACCCCGAGGCCCTTGCTTCAACATTACAAAAAACAAAAATATATATAGGGGGACTGCGCCGACCAACTATACAAATTTTTAAAGGAAAGATTCACCATTCTAATTAATTTCTTTAGTGATTATTCACTAGGATTCACCATTGTAATTATTTTTTTACTAATTATTCATTAGTATTCACCAAAATTTTATAACAATTTCTAAAATGTGCATAGATTCCCTAGGAAAATTAATATTTTTTTGAAAAAAAAGAAAGATTCACCAAGAAAATTATAGCACTTAGCTAGGATTCACCAGGATTTTATAAGTTTTTTTAGGGGGGTTCCTTAAAGTTATCACTAAACAAGATGGGTAGACAGGAGTCAAGAGGATGAGAGGATGAGGGGATTTGAGGATGGGGATATTAGGTGTTGGAAGGAGTGGATGGAGAGAGATGTATGGTCACATTCTTTTGGGATTTATATGATGATGGAGGAGGGATGGCGACATATGATTTGGAGGTGAGGTGAGGTGCACCAAATTTTGAGTGATACCAACATCTTTGGATTATTTTTCTTGGGATTGATAGCCATGGCCATGCGATCATGACTAGATTTTGACATGGACGGGCTCCAAGATACCTTGTGTTGGAAAGAGACACTGCTTTGCATTGATAGGTGTTGTCATTGATGGCAACTAAGATCATTCCAATCATCCGCATAACACAATATGTTCATACCAGAAGTCAGAATCAGAATTTGTCTAAGTCTGGGCAGTTAGGAACAAAGCAGTAACAGGGTCCGGTATCTTGGTCCAGATCTCTCTGGTGGAAAGGCATGGTTTGTTGTGGATCTAAAGTAGTTGGAAGCATTGTCAAGATAGTCTAAATCTAGATTTTTGTCCTCCGGTGATGAATGATTCAAAAGATATTAGCCTCTGAGTACCGGGTTCTAGTTTGTCAAAGCAGACAAAAGAAGAACAGGCTGACCTTGCAGAAGATCTTGATTCTGGATGTATGGAAGTTGTTTATTGGACAAATGGTGATGATCAGTGATAGTGGCTGACATGAGTGATGATTATCAAGAGCAAGTTTTGGTCCACACCTTAAGTTATGCATAGATCTAGCTAATAGAGTAGAGCATTCATAAAAGTTCTAGGTGTTGTTGAAGCTGACTGATAGAATGATTGTAGATCATATTATGGATATATATAGCCAATGGAATTGGGTAATTCAATGTGTGAGAGATATGTGAATAAGGTGTATGTGAGAAGAGCAGAAATCCAAAGTGCGAATGAAGGCAGAACAACAAGAAGAGCAAAGCAAAGATGAAATGTGTGAGATTAGTTTTTATACTTAACCATAACTAAAATTCTTGCATCAGTAGATGCTATTAATCAGTTCAAATCTTTGTCATTCTCTTGTAATATTTTCTTAGGCAGTGAGCCTCCTTTTGAGCAGTGAGCTCTGGGCAGTGAGCCCGAATGCATGTGCATTCCCATTTGTAAAAATACTTTTAACAGGGTATTAATATTTGTGGGTTAACCCCCATTGTGGTTTTTCCCTTAACCGGGTTTCCACGTCAAAATCTCGGTGTCAAATGTGTTGATTATGTTTTTGCTTCTGTGTTAATAACATATGCTTTAATGTTTACATCATTAATCAAATTAACAATAGAGAAAGAAGTTTAAAAGAAGAATTTGGAGACAATTGATTCACCCCCCCTCTCAGTTGTCTAGGTTAATTCCAACAATTGGTATCAGAGAAAGGTTCCTTTGAAAAACCTAACAGCTTGAGGAAAAGATCTTGGAAGAAGTCTCGAATGGGTTCACTCAAAGATACACTTCAAGTGGCCCTAGAAGAGCTTGTTCAGTCTAAAGTAGAAATTAGCAATTTGAAAGGTGAACTCAAAGATGTTGATGATACCAATGAAATGTTAAAAGATAAATTAAAGAAATCTCTACAAAGGAAAAAGGAGCTACTTCTGCAGCTATCCAATTTACCTAAAGAAAATAGCATGAATGAAGTTTTGGAAGAAGAGACAAATGAATGTGAGAAGCTGTTGAAAGAAGTTGCTATTCTAAAAATTGAAATAGAATCTGGGGTAATGAGGCAAACCAAAGAAAGTGAAGATAGGAAGAAAATTGAAGAAGATCTGAATCAAAAACTAAGAGAAAGAACTAAAGAATATTGCAAATTAGATAGAATAGCTGGACATTTAGAATTTGATCTACAAGAAAGTAGAGACAATGAGAAAGAACTTGAAAGGCAAATTGTCATTCTCAGACATGACCTAGAAGTTGCAAATGAATATAAGGAGAAGTTTAAGATAAGCTCAACAAAACTAGAAGCACTACTCGAAGGACAGAAAAAGGATGATGACAAGCATGGTCTTGGATATGAGATAGGTGAAAGCTCTAGATCTGGACAGAAAAATTTTCAACCAAGGAATAGAAGAAACAAAATTAGAAAACCTTTGGTAAGACAACCTAATGCTCAAAGATATCCATCATTCAATGGAAATTGTTTCAATTGCAATAAATTTGGTCATAGAGCTACTCAGTGTAGAACAAGAGCAAATCAAAATGGTCCATCCTTCTCCAATCAATGCTTCAAATGCAAGAGGTATGGTCATAAATCCAATGAATGTAGAAGTATGATAATGAATAACTCTAATGACATGGCTACTACTTTGCTTGCAATGGATTTGGACACACGGCTAAGCAGTGCAGATCAAGAGGAAATCAAGTTTATATGAAAGGAAATGTTGTGTGCTTTAATTGCAAAAATCTGGTCATATTGCAAGATTTTGCAGAAATAGGAACAATGGAAGAAGAGGTCCGGTAAATAGAAATCTGAATGAGAAGAGAGAAGACAAAGGTAAAGAAAAAATTGATGCAAATGAGACTCAGAATGAAATAAACAAGATATGGGTCAAGAAAATAATTATTAATGACAGTAATGGATCCACACCAGAATCCAGTGCTAAAAATTTCTCTGGGAATTGATTTGAGAGCCTTGGCTCAGGGGGAGCAACATTGAACATCAAATTCCCCGGGTCAGTAAGTGAATGCCTAGATCTAGCACAATAAGAAAAGGTATCTTGAATTGACTCAGAACTGTTGAAAGGATTTCCAAAAGAAAAGAGGTGGATATGACAAATTAGAGAGTAATTTATGAGAAACTATTCAACAAACAGAGTAACCAGATGTATTAGGGCAGAGCATTTATTACAAAGACAAATTAGGTGTTGCGGAACATAAAATGATCATTCATTCCTCATTTAGATCACTTTGCATCAAAAGAAAGCAAGAAGAGGAGAAGTGAATGAGTTCAGAGCTGAGAATCCCCAAGAATTGAAGCGTAAAAAGGATCTCCAAGCAAAACCCTAATTTGCGGAACAAGGTATTTCTATTTTCTATGAAACTTCTTGAATTCTCAATCTCTGCAAATGGCTACACCTTTACTTGTTGATGTCACTGAGAGGCCCCATCCTAAATTCAAGAAGCATCCCTATAAATCTATTGAAGTCGAGCTGCTAGTGCCTTTTCGAGTGTTCCATATGGGGTTTTACATGTTGAAGACATTAGCGCATGCATTCATTGCAAAATAGAAGAATTTGGGAATCTGAAACTGATGGAGTTGTTTAAGAATCATCTAAAAGATGACAATTACCAACTGAGACCTGAATTTGAAGCCCTTGAAAGTAAACACTTTCTACAAATGATTGAATTTTCATCTTTCGATGAAAATGAATGGGTTCGTTACATCTTAAGCCGAATACATGATGAATTCATATGGCTAATGAAACTGTTTAAGATTACAAAGGATGCTATCAAGATTGTGACTGGGTTAAACTCCTCCGGTAAATTACCCATGTTGAAAGCCATTAAAAACCAAATAGTAATTGATGCTACCGGTGCCCAATTTGACAAAAGGGCAATGACCATCAAAGATATCATAGAACCAGATATTAAATTTGCCTCTATGGTGATTAGGTACAAGATTTATCACTCCAGCAGGGAAAATTTAGTTTCCAGGATTGCAATATATGCAGCTTATAAGATGTTAAAGGAGCATGCAGACTATGATCTATGTGACTTACTACAGAATCAACTGGTAGAGAATTTGAGCATAATCAAAAGAGACAAGAAAAACTCTTTCAAATATGGTTCCTTGATCATATGCCTATTCTTCTATTTCATGAATGAAGTGCCTGGAGTGCATGGTGTGCACTGGACACATGACAGACCAGTGGCAATCCAGATAAGAGACCATTTATATAGTCTTGGAGATTCAGGTGCACAAAAGACTGCAATCTGGGGATATTTCAAAAAATTTCAGAGTTTGATGCATGAAAAGGAAAGGATCCCTAATTCAGTTGTAGAAAAGTATGAAAATGAGATATGTTTTATGGTAGACACATATCAATGCTTGATGGAAGCTGTAGAACCAAGGATAGTTTGGATAATTCATATGGGTTATGAGGTGGATGGAAGAGTGTTGGATATGTATGCTCAGCATCTTCTGAGCACACCTAAAGATACCTTTGTGGAAAGGTTTGAAACCTATAAGGAATTAAGTCTAAAATTACATGTGGAGCTTAGACAGCCTAAGACCAAGAGGAAAGTGCAAAGACAAGTTGAAAGGTATGCTAAGAGCATTGACCTAACCAAGGAGGTAGTAAAGCAGAATAGAGAAAGAATTGAAAAGATGAACAAGAGCATTGAGCAGACTATAGAAGAAAAAGTAGAAAGTCAGCCAGCATTCACTCTGAAAATCCCACCAAGTTCTTCAAGGAAGACAAGGAGTTCTGTAACTCCTACTGAGCAAGTCAAGTCCACTTCCACTAAGAAGCTAGAAGTGACTTCATCCGGTGATGGAGGCAAAAGGAAGAAAACTAAGGCCACAAGAACCCACATAAGCACAAAAGATGATGAGGAGACATAAACAGATGAAGAAATAAAAGAAATAAGATCCAAGAAAGTCAGAACTTCAAAGACTTCTGAAGACCAGCCTTCTGGAAGTAAAAAGGCCAGTAAAAATCTAGTCATTGGTAAGGTCGCTATGACTATTGATGAAATTGTAAAAACAATCATTATTCATGGAAATTTAAAGCATGTTAGAGTTTACTATGATAATTTTGATCAAGAAAATAAGAAAATTTTGGAAGATGCCATTATCATATATTTGAATAAATTCAATAGAGCCCTGTTGGAAATTTTACAAGAACTTCCAAAGAATTTAAGGAAAGTACTAGAAATGAGAAAAGAAGCAGCTAAGGATAAAGACATAGAACTTAGAGAGTATGTTCTCTCCACTTTATGTCCTATGATGACTAGAAGAGAAGCAAATAAAATCCTCAGAGAAGTTAAAGATAAATTCAGAAGCAAGGTCCGGATGAACAAACTAATGCTTGGTGAAACTGAGGAAATTGCAAAAGAAACAAAAGAAATCTTGAGAAAGGCTTTAGACAAAGATAAATATTATATCATTTCTGAAAAACAAGTAGAAGAAGTCAATCCTCCAGTTCCGGAACATGAAGCTCCAGAAGAACAGACTAACAAAAGAATTGATGATGAAAGTGTTAATTTAGATCCTTCGGAGTTAACCTATGAAGAGACTAATGTTGGATTTTCAGATCTGAATGTTGGGGAAGTCCAGGAAGAGGAACAAGTCAATCAGAAGGACATAGATATGATAGACAAGATAGTTGATGCAGAAGTAACTCCTCCACCTAATCATTCTGAAAAAGAAGAGGCTATTGCCACTACACAGAGCCCTCCAGATCTTGTTGCAAGTGGTGAACAAACATGAAAGAGTCCCTCTGGAAAGAACACAGAGAAAAGTAAAGTAGAGAAAGAGGAGGAAAAAGGAAAGAAAGATAAAGAAGAAGAAGATGGTGCAAACGTTGAAGCACCTAAAGCAGATATTGAAAAATCTGATGAACAAAAGGGTGGTTTAGAAAATGTTGCAAGAGACACTGCAGATGTAGTAAAAAGTCTTCTTGAGAAAGAAATAATTGAGCTTGATGAACCTGAACTGCTCCAAGGTTTAGCAAATCCAGATACTCTCTCTCCAATCCAATTGATGAAAATATCATCATTCACCCAAGTAAAGGCTAGAGAAAAGATGTTAAAGTTCCACATGGAGGACAATGAGATACTGGGGCTTGCAACCAGGATTTTGGAAAAGTTAATGCCTTCCTACTAGAAGAGTCCATCTGATTCCCCCTTTGGACATCTAAAAAATCTTGTAAGTTCTATAAATACTCATTTTGAGTCTTTTGAAAAGTCTACGGAGGCAAAAGTTCAGAAAGAGTTCTTGAATAAGAAATTTAGTCAAGTTAAGAATCTGATAAGGAGTAATAGGTTGATACTGGGCATTAGCATAAAGAGCAGTTAGAATGCTCTAAGAGATGGAGGAGATATATATAAGTTTTTCCTATCATGGTCTAAAGTCAATGAGGATATTGAGAAGAAGATAAAGGAACAAGAACATAAAATATTAGTTCTATCTCAAAATTTTGATCCTCTAACTACCTCTCCTATAAGCCAGGAATGTCAGGTTATTAGATTGACAAATGAAATAAAGGGACTGGTAAAAGAGAAAGGCAATACAATAAAGAGGATGTGTGAACTCCGTGGATTGATTGCTCCCAAGTTGGAATCCATGCATAATGCCTTATCCAAAGCCCAGAATGCCCTTCAGACAAGTGATCCTCCAGATCTAGCAAAGGCAAAAGCTTATGCATTTTTGTTGAGTGGGCACATCTCAATTTTGGATGGAATGAAGAGTACTTGGGCCTCCGAACTTGTGCAAATAAAATCCAATTTTGCAGACATTCTCAAGTTCATGTGAATAGAACTTAATGATTACTTGTACATATGTGGTAATGTATACAAAAATTTTGGAGAATTTTGGCTTGCAGACCCCACCCTTTGCCATTGATGTCAAAGGGAGAGTGAAGGGCAGTGAAAATGAGGTATTCAACAAAGGGGGAGCACCAGAATAAGTGAAGTACATGAGTGTACAGACAAAGGGGGAGTTGCACTAGACACTTAGTCATTTTTCACTAAGTGTTGCCATCAATGCCAAAGGGGGAGATTGTTGGAAAGAGACACTGCTTTGAATTGATAGGTGTTGTCATTGATGACAACTAAGATCATCCCAATCATTCGTATAACACAATCTGTTCATACTGGAAGTCAAAATCAGAATTTGTCTAAGTCTGGGCAGTTAGGAACAAAGCAGTAATAGGGTCTGGTATCTTCGTCCGGATCTCTTTGGTGGAAAGGCATGGTTTTCTATGGATCTAAAGTAGTTGGAAGCATTGTCAAGACAGTCTAAATCTAGATTTTTGTCCTCTGGTGATGAAGGATTCAAAAGATATTAGCCTCTGAGTACTAGGTTCCAGTTTGTTAGAGCAGACAGAAGAAGAACAGGCCGACCTTGCAAAAGATCTTGATTCCAGATGTATGGAAGTTGTTTATTGGACAAATGGTGATGATCAGTGATAGTGGCTGATATGAGTGATGATTATCAAGAGCAAGTTTTGGTCCGCACCTTAAGTTATGCATAGATCTAGCCGACAGAGCAGAGCATTCATAAAAGTTCTAGGTGTTGTTGAAGCCGACTGATAGAATGATTGTAGATCATATTGCGGATATATATAGCTGATGGAATTGGGTGATTTAGTGTGTGGGAGATATGCGAATAAGGCATATGTGAGAAGAGTAGAAATCCAAAGTGCAAATGAAGGCAGAATAATAAGAAGACCTGAGCAAAGATGAATTGTGTAAGATCAGTTTTTATACTTAACCGAAACTAAAATTCTTGCATGGTAGATGCTATTAATCAGTTCAAATATCTGTCATTCTCTTGTAATATTTTCTTAGGTAGTGAGCCTCCTTTTGAGCAATGAGCTCTGGGCAGTGAGCCCGAATGCATGTGCATTCCCATTTGTAAAAATACTTTTAACAGGGTATTAATATTTGTGGGTTAACCCCTACCGTGGTTTTTCCCTTAACTAGGTTTCCACGTCAAAATCTTGGTGTCAAATGTGTTGATTATGTTTTTGCTTCTGTGTTAATATCATATGCTTTAATGTTTACATCATTAATCAAATTGACAATAGAGAAAGAATTTTACAAGAAGAATTTGGAGACAACTGATTCACCCCCCCTCTCAATTGTCTGATTGTCTGGGTTAATTCCAACACCTTGTCCATGAAGGCCTAAGCCTTTGCCTTGATATTTCATGTTTTAGAACATGCAATGTGTGATGGGATGTGAATTATTTTGGAAACAAGACACGAGTCCATTATTAGATGGGGGAGGAGGGGTGGTGGATAGAGTTTGTTTGTCTCTGACAAGAGAACCACTACAAATGAAGGTAGCGATCCCAAGGGGATAAAATGATGGATTTGGGATACTTGGATCTTGATTTCTATTATCCAAGTGATTATCTATACTCTTTTGGGGACCAAGTGTCTCATCATGGGATGTTGGTGGATGTTGGATAGGACTAGTTAGAGGATGAATAGGATTATTGGGAGATAGTAAAGGGGTGATAGGGGATGATAAAGGATATATAGGGGATGATAGGATTTCACTAGGAGAGGGTGTTGGATTTGGGATAGATAGACCATACAATGTTAGGGGATTAGGAATGGGAATAGATGCGATATTTTGATCTTGATTAGGATGAGGGGTTGATATTTCCACTTTCTTTGGACTAAGCTCAATAGAAGTGGAAGTTTCTTGGATGGGATCAATGAGCTTTGGATGTTTGACAACATGGTCACATGATGAATCTTGACTTGAATTTATGATAAGAGGCTTTCCAATGGGTTTGATAGGCATTGGGTTGCATGATGGTATTGGAGGAATATGCATGGTGCTTGAAGGCTCTTTGATAGGTTCAAAGATAGGAATTAAATTGCACGAAGGTGGTTCATTCCTTGCTAATAGCCATTGGATCATATCCTTCATAAGTTTATGGCTTGATAGACAATATAATGGATGGACATTAAGGGCTGATGTTGTAGGCTTAGGATTAGAATTAGGTGGATGGATAATAGGCGAGGACTGTGTAGTTTGTCTTGATGTTTGGATAGGCACCTCTAATGAGGTAGATGGAGAAATGGGAGATGTTTGGGATAGTTTTTTGGACAAGAAGGAGGATGGGGTGCTAGATGGTATTGGAGAGATAGGTATGGTACTAGGAGGACATTTGATGGGTTCAAATATAGGAGTTGGATTACATAATGGTTTTGGATTCCTTGGTAATAGTCCCTGGAGAGCATCCTTCAAAGTTAAGTTAGTTTTTCTGGGATGACTAGCTTGATGGTGTGGATTGGATGTATGAGATTAATTGGATTCAAGCTTAGGCGTTGAAGGTTTTGGTGATGGAGGTGAGGGGTCTAATGAATGATGGAGTATAGGGATTGATGTATTGGGAGGTATGTGGACCAATGAGTTAGCATTAGGAGGATTGGAGGGATATGGTGATGGAGGGACTATAGGGATTGATGGGTTGGAAGGTAGATTGGATTGTGGGGATGATGGAATTGGATAAGAGGAACAAGGAGATGGAGGCATTGCATATGAAAATGGTTGTTGAGATATGGATGGAGGTGACTTAGATTTCCTTTGTGAAGGGTAGCATAAGTATGAGCAGAGGCTATGCAATTAGCTATAGGGAGGAGCTTGTGCTAGCCAATGTTTGGTCACAAGATTGTAGCATATTTATGTAGGGATTCATAACTTGGTGACTTAGATTTTGGATGGAGTTTTGGGATGGTGATGTTGATGTGATAGAATTAGGAGACTAATCTTGAGAGTCTCCAATGATGAGATGTGCTAAAGGACTATCCTTATGTCAAGCTTTGAATTTTACCTTAGCTAGAGGATCTAATCTTTTACACGCATGTTTAAGTTATTTTATGTTTACCTTAAGATTACTAGGATATGTGCATGGGTTAGGCTGGTATGATAATGATGTGGGTTGTATTGAAGGTAGAGTTTGAGGAATGGGGTTTAACCAACTCATAATGCTTATATGGTGATTTGAGCTTAGATTGATTTGGATGATTAGGGAGGAAATGGAGTGGTTTAAGAAGAAATTGAAATGAAATGGATTGGATTAGAATGGATTTTGGAATGAAATTAGATGATTAGAATGTATTTTGGAATGATTAGGATGATTAGAATGATTTGGGAATGATTATGATGAAAATGGGGTGAAATTGAATTGATCTAGGGATGATTAAGATGATTTTGGATGAAGATTAGAATGAAATTTTTAGATTAATTTGGGATGATTTTGGGAATGATTAAGATGATTTTGGATGAAGATTAGAATGAAATTAGATTGTTTTGGATGGATATGGGATGAAGTTTGGATTGATGTGGAAGGTGATTTGGATTTGGATGACAACAGGGGCAATGTGACAAAGATTCACTCAAAATTGAACAACAAACCATGAAATGATTGAAAATTTGCAACAATTCAATGATTATTTTTGACAAGAAAAAAAACAATCTCAAAGACACAATGGCTATTTGTATTTCAAGGGTGATTAGGATAGATTGGCTCTTTAGCACAATCCTAGAATTAGTCAAGTGGGTGTATCACATCTTGTGGACTCACAATGAAGACATCCATCCCATTAATACCATATATCATGAAATAGACATCTAGGGATAAAGGCATTGCACATGTATCCCTTACCTTTGAGTGCTAAAGACCTCTCCAAAGTTAACTCTATCTCACCCATGAAGGTACATGTGGGCCATCTTCTCATCCTACTGCAACGATGAACCACAAGATATGATGGTTGAAGGTATTAAACTAGGATAAATGAGTTTTCTAGGGAGTCCCCAATATGTACGAGGTACGAGGGGCACAAGTCCATGAACACTAACCCATCGAAGGTATGTGATATAAGTAAATGCCACTTCGCCTTGTGTCTAGAATCATCTGAGGCCCCAAGGCTGTGCCAGTGATGATGTGACTCTAATTGGAGTACAATTTTCTCTCTCCTTTGATTGACCATGCCAGATTACATGGTTGAGGTCATCCCTTGGGGTGATGAAATGCTCGAGAAGGCCTCTTAAAGGGAAATACTATGTTAGATGTTTCTGATCCCTAGACTCGCACTAGGCGCAAGGGGAGAGCATACACATGCTAACACAATCTTGGGATTTTCTAGACATAAAAAAAATGTAAGACTTAAGGTATACACACTTTCAAGACATGGCATGCAAGATTCATTAACCACTTAAGTTAATCTATGTGCCTAGATTAGTGAGTAAAGCATGTCTTCGATGATCGATCATGCAAGATCTAGATACATTAATGCTTCAAGTTTTGTTATTTGATAATAGAATAAGATGCTTCACCACTTGATTAATTGAGAAATGAAACAAGATATTTGATTTTAAACCCCATAAATTAAGATTAGCATGAAAGCACTACGCTAGATTGTGAATAACAAAACTAGAGAAAGTTGTTTATCCTATGATTTTTTTGTTTTTGTGATTTTTCAATTTTTTTTGTGATTTTTGATTGAATTTAAAATGTGATAAGTTGTGAAAAAATAAAAATAAAAATAAAAACTAAGGGAATTCAATTATCCTATGATTTTTTAAATGAATTTTTATATTTTTTTTGTGATTTTTAATTTTTTGGATTTTGTGATTAATTTGATTGATTGATTTGCAAAAAATAAAGTAAAATTTATTTGTAAATAAACAACTAAAGCCAACTAAAATCCCTAGAAATAAACCCTGCACAAAAGTGACCTTCTGTACCTACACTTCAAAAGAACATAAAAAACACATAAATGTCAGTTTTAGGGACGTGGGTCCTACTGGGCATGCCAAAATATAGAAGGGAAAAAATTGAATGAGAAAATAACAACAAAGATAATACAACCAAACATATATACCTTTTACCTCAAACAATTTCATCTTCTTGATAGAGCATAGTAGAAGCACCCAAATTCCACTAGCTATGCTCTCTTGATAAAATTGATATGTATTTGTTTGTGGATTGCTCTTCAAAGTAGCATAACCTAGATATAATTCAAAGAATGAAGATTGTAGATGAAGATAGTGAATTTTTGGATGAAGGGATGAGAGGATTTGAGGAGATAAATTGGTAGAGTAAGTTTATTATAAAGGTCCCTCTTTTTTGGCTTGAGTGATCATGAATTTATAGATTTTAAAAATCAAGAATTGATGGGGGAGAATAGATTGAAAGATCAATGGTTGTAATTAGATGAGAAGAATTAATGAGGAATGTTAACAAATTAAGTGATTAGTTAACTTCATTTAATTCTAATTTGATTAATAGTTAACTAATTTAATTTTAATTTGATTAATAGTTAACTAATTTGATTTAATAGATTTGTGTCATAGTTGCTAAATTAATTGAAGTTTGATTAAGAGTTAACTCTTTTGATGGAAGAGTTGCATCATAGTTGCTAAATTGATTGAAGTTTGATTAAGAGTTAACTCTTTTGATGGAAGAGTTGCGTCATAGTTGCTCTTTTTGATTGAATAGTTAAGATGAGTGATTTATGGAAAGAATTTAGGAGTGATTAGGGGAGAGAAATTAGGATAGTGATTAAGAGTGAGGATGAAAAATTAGGAAATAAATAAAATATAAATTTTATTTATTTGTGGGAGGATAAATAAGAGTTAGTGTGGTTTAACTAAATAAAATAAATTTATTTAATTAGTCATATAGAGGAAGCATTGGAAATTAAAAAAAAATATTTATTTGTGGGAGAATAAATAAGAGTTAGTGTGATCTAGTTAAATAAAATAAATTTATTTAATTAGTCACATAGAGAAAGCATTGGAAATAAATAAAATATAAATTTTATTTATTTGTAGGGGGATAAATAAGAGTTAGTGCGATTTAATTAAATAACATAAATTTATTTAATTAGTCACATAGAGGAAGTGTTAGTATATTAATTAAGTAATTAAAAATTATTTAATTAATATGAATAGAAGAATATTGTAGTTATAATATTAATATTTTGAGAAAAATGGAGCAGAGTAGGGAGTGAAAGAGTGATTCGATGACAAGTTTAAGAAAAACATAGAATGAGGAGGTTCACGGGAATGGCGATTCAAAAATTCCTACGACGACAAATGAAGGGACTACTCCACTCAAATCAATGTTTCAGAGGAGAGCAAAAAAGAATCCGAAGCCTTAGTGGAGACTGCGTTAATCTATCGTTTCATTGGGCCAAAGCTCAGTAGAAGCTAAATTAAGGAGTGGGTGGAAGAGATATGACAAGTTCAATGCATTCTCAAATTCCTCCCCAAAAGATTTTTTCTTTCTGCCTTTGTAACAACTGACGATAGGGACTTGATTCTAAGAGGGAAGAACTGGACAAGAAATAGAGCACCATTGTACATGAGGAAATGTGTGCCAAATTTTGATTAGATAAAGTGTGATCCATATGAGGAACCAAAATGGATCTAACTAAACAATTTGCCACCGGAATGCTAAATAGAGGACTGCCTGTTAAAAATTAGGCGGTCTCTAGGCCCGATGTTATCTATCGATGCAGACCTATTCAATAGTGATTCATTTCTGTTTGACAGAATTTTGGTGGCAACCATTTATAAAATTCCTATTGAAATTATATTACACACCAAGGAATAACAAAGTGTTCAAAAATTGGAGATCGAAGGGAGGTGTTTCTTCTGTCTAAATTGCCATAGTCGTCATCATTCTCAAGACATATGCCCAAAGTTAAGAGATTCAGGCACAAACCTAGGATGGACTATGGAAGAAAAGACTAAACTACAACCCTGTATTGCCCCTAACATTGAAGCTCAAGGTTCCTAGGGTCTAGAGGCTTATCCACTTCGGGAAGGAGTCGTAGAAGATGGTACCTGTGCTCTTTCTCTAGTAGGTGAATCAGATGCGGGAACCCCTCTTCAAACACAAAACAACAAATCTAATCTAGTCATGTCACACTCTAATTCCCGGGCCCACATAGCCAATCCAAAGCCCGATAAGAATCTGGGTTGTTCAGAGGTTAGGTCATCAAAGGAATTGACGGCGGGTCCTGGTATGGAAAATCTTCTCTAGACATTAGGGATAGGAAACTGCATAGTGAATATGAAATTATCAGATTTCCTTTGGGGCACCTCCGGTGGGTTACCAAAAATGTCTCCAAAAGTAAAGAGTTAAGGGGTTATTTACCTTGTCTTTGGCACCCCAACATGCCATAGACACCAGCAGGACTCAAATATTCTGAGTCCCAGTCGGGATCACTCCTTGAATATACATTTGCAAGAATAGACACATAAATGGGTCTAGCTCAACCCATGGAAGATTTATTTCAGAAGGACAACTCAATCCCCTTAGATTTGATAATAGAGAGTCATGCATTATTCAAATCTGAGTTTCTTAGAATAAACTCGCAGTGCAAGTAAAGGAGTTTTTGGACTACCAGTTCTTGTAAATACTGTGGCATGTACATTATGACATTTGGGCATACCAAAAGACTTCTCATCTCCCATCAAGTGAGAGGACACAAGTAAACTATCAGTTTACATAGAAAATTAGAGAAAAGATTTGGTGAAAAGTATGATTGGACAGACTTCATTACCAATTAAAATGTTGCTGAGGCTCATCATGCAATTCCAGTTCCAAAGATAGATTCATATCCTCATAAGATAATGTGCCAAATTCATCACATGGGAGAAACTGTATTGTTACCTTCCTCCTTTCTGATTATTAATAGCAAGATCTCTCAATTCAGTAGAGCAAGTCTAGAACAATGGCGAATAGAATGAGCATCGGGTGTGTATGTAAATGTCAGACCGAGGAAGGGGGAGATGAATTGGAGGAAGAAACTGACTCGAAGGCTGAGGAAGGGGAAGAAGGTGAGGAGGGAAATGACGACCGGGTCAAGGATGAAACAAAATCTCAAATTGATCAGATTGAATGATTATTCAAGGCCAACTCGAAGGAAGTTGCAAATGCCATCTTCAAGGTGATCATCTCTAACATCCTCACCAGAGGATATATACATGACGGTATTCTCTATGAAGAATTTTTGATGAACTTCGTTCTCATTCTGGGAAGAAAAAATAGGGGCAAGATGATGAAAAATAGTTATGTTAAGGACCATATATATGTGGTTGTGTCCACAACAATCTCCAACTTCAACAAATGTCTGAAATATAGACTCATGGATGGGGTATTTGATGCGGCGGTGGTCAATAGGGAAAATAGTGTGGCGGGTCAGGCATTGGTAGTCTATAGGTAAGGCATCCATAGAAACATCATGGAAACATTTGCATACATAATCAGTCAGTACGAAGATCTCCTATCTCCCACCCAGTTGGAACGAACTATGGAGCTGGCAGAAGGGCTGAGGACCCTCTAGCATAGAAACTAAATCCTCTCTTTCTATATGTAACCAACCTCGTAGCACAAAATGTACTTGTGTTTCTTTATTTATATACTAGTAAAAGCACCAAAGGTGCTATCAAATGGCCGATAGGCACAAATATTTATAGGCCTATCACTAAATAGTTTATATTTTTATTTTTATGGAAAGTTATTGCATGTAGTTGTTGGTAGACAAGGCTATAAATACAATAAGAAATTCATTTATTTTTTTGCAAATAAAAATAATTGAGTGGTATTAAATGAATAAGCACATGAAGTAAATCGTGAATGAACTAAATAAATTCTAAGCAATCAAGAGATTAGGTGAACTGTGCAGTACCTAAATAATGTAGGATAATAAAAATACATGTTACTAATTTCCTATCACCAAGCATTGCACAAAATAACTTTTAAAAAATATATATGTATGAAGTGTGTGTTTGAATCAACTATGTGTGAAGTGATTGAACTAACATTGTGTGAAGAGTGTGCTTTAACTTTGGCATTCACTTTGTGTGTTTGTTCTTTGGCATATTTGAACTCGAGTGTTTACTTGTGTGTGATTGAACTAACTTTGTGCATGAAGCATGTTTAAAATTTGACACATGTTCACTTTCTATGTGTGAAGTGTGTGTTTTAACTTTGACATTCATTTTGTGTGAATTGTGTGTGTGAAATTTAATTTGGGCATTCACTTTGTCTAGTGTGTGTATTTGAACTTTACCATGTTTTGTAAATTTGGCACCCACTTTATGAGTGTGTTCGGAGTTTGGAATGTTTGAACTTAAGTGTTAATAATGCTTGTACTAAATTTGTGTGAATGGATTATGTTTGAACATTAGCATATTCACTTTTTGTTTATGTAAATTGTGTGTGCAATTTATAGTTTATGTAATTTGTATTAAATAATAAATTAGTTTACATATTACATATTATATTCATTGAAGTCAATCTATCTTCAATTACTCATTCAAGCTAATCAAATCATAAAGATACATTACAAAGAACAATTACTCTATGAATATCAAGACGACCAAAACATGCAAAGAACAATTGCCTTGTGCATACCAAAATGGCCGATAAAGTTAATTTGTTTTAAATTTTAAAAATGAATAATGTAAAAATATAAATATATTATTTTGTGATAGGCTTATAAATATTTGTGCTTATTGGCCAATTGATGTTCAATGTGCAGTCAAACAAATATAAGTCAATTCCAAAGTTCAAACCCACACTCCACACAAACAATAAGTATATCAAATTAAATTGAATGCCAAAGTTGTGCTCCACACAAACAACAAATAGATTCCAAAGTGAAACACACTAAGTAAACATGTTTAAATTACAACTTACTAATAATACAACACTAACTATGACAATGTTAATAGATTGCATTGTGCTTAAGGAATATTGTGATACTTGATAATTATAGTGTACCATTTAAAATTCATGTCACTTAAAAAGAAAGATGTCAAACTTTATGTAATAAAAAATAATATAAAAACTTGAAAAGAACAAACACAGACAAAGTTTAAGGAATTGTCATGGCTAATGGCTATTTATCACAACCTTAATACTAACCCTAACCCTAATTCTAACCTATACTCTAACCTTAATTGTAACCCTAATTTTAACCCCTAACTCTAATTGTAAATGTAATCATAACCATAATTCTATCCCTAACCCTAACCCTAACCTTAACTTGATTATTCTAAGCATAGTTACAACATCTAAACAACATTATTTTAACACTAAGCTTAACCTTTGTCTTATAATGGAGAGTTATAGATTTGGTCTTTCTTATATATGATGACTGGTATGGATAGAAGAATTTAGGGTTGTCTCATGTTTTCTCTTATGGAAGGTTCTGTAAAATAAGTTAAGTTGAATGTTGTGGAAAAGCTACATATATTGTATTAAAATGTTTAAGATTCTCATTTATAGATGATAAAAATTCACAATACTTTTCCATTAATATTAAATATTGTAGTTAAATATTTGTATTTTAAATAATTTAAATGATTATTTGGTAAGAATAGTTAGTCTAAGCCCTTAGCTATAACAAAAGAAATAACTACATGTTATAAAAGATCATAGGATTCATTCATCTATTCAATCATTGAATATTTATATAGCTAAAGATATGTAATTTTTCTTGTGTTATTAAAAAAATATTTGATTATTTTGCATTTTTTTTTGTTTTTTAAAGAATTTTAAGGATATTATTTTTTATTTTTACATTCTTTTTAACCATTGTTTTTCTTTCTTATTTTATTAAAAAATATTGATGTTTCCCTTTTTATTTTAAAGTTTTGTTTTCTTTTTATAATATTTTTAAAAAATATATATTATTATTTTTTCATCTTTTTTAAATTATAATTAGATTTTCTTGTTTTACTAAAAATTAAAATATTGATGTTTTTTAAAGATTTGTAAGGGATATTATTCTTTTTTCTTTTTTTTAAAACCATTGTTTTTTCTTTCTTATCTTACTAAAACAATTCTCCTTAGTTTTAGACATATTTTCTTTAAAGTTTTTTTATAGTTGTTAAAAAATCATATGTATTTTTAAATGATTTTATTTTTGCTTTTTTATTCACTATATAAAGATGTCCTTTAGGCAAGTAACTAAATAATAGAAAAAAATGGAAAGTTACTAAATAATTGTCTTTTTCCTATATTTGATTTGCATAAAGAGCTTTTTAAGACATAGTTTTATGAATCAATTTTTTAATCCTTTATATATATATTATATATATATATATATATAATTTCAGTCATGGAAGAATGGTGCTCATACCCTGGCAATGGGCAAGATATAATTCTTGTTTGAGGAAAAACATATATGATAGTTTATTGTGCAGGTTTGAAGCTTCAAATTTCTCAACCCAAAACAGCAATGAAGTCCAATTGTTGAAGATTTGGCCACAACTCCATAAGCCATTGGAATTTGGCATCATTCAGTGCTACAACATGATATAAAAAACGTGTTCATAGATTGGAGAGAAGTTGCAAAGTGTGGAGAGAAGCACATGGTCATCTTTTTGTTTATCGGTATCTACATAATAGAAATTGAGATGGGTTATATCCTTCCACAAGATTACAATTTATAAAACCTAACCCTAATATAATTTAAAACATGCTCTTTTAAAATTATTCTAAAAAGAGAACCCTAATCTCATTTTCTTTTCTTTTGTGTTTTCTTGCTGGAAATTTTTCTTTTGGAGGGCAGTGGCCATGGAAACAAAGTAACATTAAGAAGAAAATAAATGAACTACAAAAGAAAATAAATGAACTACAGAAGAGGAGGCTAAGACAGGAATGTGCTGATGAATAGGACGTTGAATCCATTTGTTCTGTCCCTGCCAAGAGGCCACGCCTGCTAGGGGTGATACGGGTTTTGACTCCACAACTATTTTTTTATTTGGATTCATTTCTTATTGTTATTTTTTTTGGCTTGTAAATACCTGTAGAGATACATAAATATTTTAAAAATATACCAATTGGTCATATATCTATGATATACCTCTCTCTCTATATATATATTTACATATGGTTAATTACAGCAGAACTTTATAGGAAATATTATTATCCCCAAATACAACAGCCAAATAATACTGGGATAGTAGAAATATGAAAGGAAATTAATACCCAGTTTGGTAGAACAGCTGAAAATTGATTGATATGGTTGATGGTCACTATGTCAAAGTCCTCATGACTTCCAACAATACTAAAATGTTGCTCCAAAAGGTATGGCTCTCAGAAAGCTAAATTGAATATCTACAGAAAGTTGTGAGCTTGAGTATTATATGAGGAGACTCCATCAATAAGTATTATTAGAAAATTGCCGATGCTATTTCAAGAAACTCATCAATGCCTTGGCTAGTCTTAGACTGTAAAACCACTCACTAAGTCATCCCATTATTTAGAAACTGCTTAGAGTAATGAAATGCCTCAGACAAATGAAACGTGTCAGACAAATAAATGCCAACCATAATTCAATTTTTAAAATTTTAGAATAATTCTATTTTTAAAATTTTAGACTAATGCATGAAGATTGTGGGGTTTTTTTTAGATTTTTAATTAATTTTTGATTTGCAATTTAGCTTTTAATTAATTCAGATTCCTTATTAATCAATATTTATATGCTTTGGTTTTCATGTATTGGATTTAATTCCACTATTGAAAAAAGTCTTATGACGATTTTTTTTGGATGACTAAAAAAAGGAAGGACTACCAAAGAAATTATTTTTTTATTAGGAGTACCAATTTTTTTTGGTAGTTACAAGATGTGTGCACATGGCCAAAATATATCTGTTGTCATACTAGTAGCTTCTTACCCATGAAAAAATATGAATAGAAGAATAATGAAGGTTGATGAATAATTAATAAATTAGGGAAATGATGCCAATGGAGAGCAATGACATGGAAATTATGTTAGTCAATTTTTGGTCTCTACAAGAGTATCAGTGTATTCTAAAACCCTAGGCTTGTTGCAAGTATGTGCTAATCGATGTTGTCATTGATGTCAACATGTTTGTGTTGTCATTGGTGTCAATTGTGTCCTCTGATGTTGTTGTTGTTATTTGATTAAGTTGTTGTGTTAAAATGATATGAATGCCTTGTAGAGGTGCTGATGATGTTAGTAGATTGTTCTTGTTGCTAAGTTTCCAAATGCTCTTGAGAAAATTTGATTAATACTGGAAACAATGTGTTGAAGAGTCTTTCGGCTTACAAAATACTGTTCGAGTTTTTGCTCCACATTTCTTCTGTGTTGGAGATCTGAGTGTCCAATTTGGATATGTTGTCAAGAAGTGTTTGAAAATGCTAAATCCAGAATTTGGTGCTCTGGATTGTTGAACAGTGAAAGTTATGTTCACCAGTTTGAGAACAATATTTGACAGTGTTTTTGAGTTGTGCAGAGGTGTCTGGGAGAAAGTATTTTGCCCTGCATTCCTCCACAAAAAGGTTTCAGGTGTTGTAGTTCTGGGTATGTGTTCATAAGGATCCTACCTATCTTCCTTCCAAAAGGTTTGTGATTTGGTGATCTAGAAAGCAACTTATTGCATGGCAGAGTATGATAGTGTTGTTGTGTTCAGGTGAAAGTTGTTGTGGCTAAATTTGTTGGTTTCCAGGTGACCTCAAGATGTTTGTGGGTGTTTCTAGATTATGTTAAAGCCTTGTGTATGGTCCACAAGTTATGGTTGTGATCGTGGAAGCATGTGATCAATAATTCCTTATGTTTACAATGTTTGGCTGACCTTGAATGTTTGCCTTGATTGAGGAGTTGATTTGATGATTATGTGAGTGTTGTGTAGCATGTCTGGATGGATTTGGGTTTGAGCTAAGGCATAGAGTGGTTTTCCTTCATTCCCTTATGTCGTGGAATGTTTAGGTCCAGACCTAATTCAAATATTGTGTGTTTGCCAACCTTGGAGATTGTGTTGCCAACCTTGAAGATTGTTTCAAAGATAATGATGGTATAAATAAGTGTTAAGGATACATGGGTGTGTGTGTGTGTGTGAATGGGGGATATGATGTTGTGATGTGAATTTGATCAGGGCAGCGAGGGCTTTCATGTGTTAGGCTACCAGATGCATTGAGCAGAAGGTGCCTATAATTTTTAGTGATGCTGTGAAGGTGTTGTGTATGTTGTGGTTGTTAGATCTAGGGCACACAACTGAGAGGGGGGGTGAATTAGTTGTACAAAAACTTGCTGTTACTTCAAACACTTGATTCTTCTTTGTTATTTAATAGCATGTCAATTAACCATTTATGAAAGCATGGAGCATAAACATGAGAGCAAATAAACATCAACACATTAGACACCAAGATTTTGACGTGGAAAACCCGGTTAAGGGAAAAACCACGGGGTGATTAACCCAAGGATTATTCTCTATTAGAAGAATAAGAGAAATGGATGGCACATGCCAATTAGGGCTCACTACCCGAGCACACTGCTCACAAGGAGGCACACTGCCTACAAGAGACACACTGTCTACAAGATCATAAGTATCACAAACTTGAACTGGAGAATGACATCTTACCATGTCTGGATCAGTTCCATTTAAGCCCGAAACACTTCTGCTCTGCCTTTTGCTCTTTCTCTATGCCACACTCATCCGCTCTACCACACACTTCAAAATGAACTCACAAACCTTTATTTATACAAGACATCGACTTAGGAACAATCATCTAAGTCGACAATCAACCATAAGAACATTCACAAGATAAATGACACATCCGGTCGGCTACCACAAGAACATTCGCAAGATGAACAACTCATCCGGTCGGCTAGTTTGAACAAGAACTTCATCCGGAAGAATATCTTCAATTCCGGGCTCTACCACCAATGCGGACCAACAACACAACCTCAGCATGATCCAAGAACTTTCACAGGCTTACCTGAATGACCAGGTACATCCGCACTTCCTCTACTCACTAGAATCTCTTCTCTTCCTCATCCAGAACTTCAAGAACACAGTCTATTGCCACTGTCATACTGCAAGAGGTGCTTCCGGACCTCCAGACCATGAACAAATCGAGATGACACATCATGAGGACATCCCAAACACTCTGTCCAATCTACAGAATAGGAAAATGTGCTTCCGGATCTCACCGGACCTTTTTGTAGCACTATGTCACTTCGGAGCATCTCCCAGAACCGGTTCTACTTGATCGATCACAACTTCTTCACATCTTCATGCGGACCTCTAAAATCTTAACTAGATCATCTCAAGACTCATATCTACAAACCCTTTAATTTGCATCCTCTGAATCTTAATCCTATTGAGTACTTTTGCCTTCTTCTCATCACTGTTCTTCACTGTTCCTGATTGAGACTAATTTTCTCAATATACTCAGCACACAGCTCATCCAATCCTTCTCATCAATGCAATATGAGTATGTTGACATTAATGACAACACTGGTTAACCTCATACTTGCAACAATGGTATATAATGAGCTTCATTGGAACTAACCTTCATGCATAGGTTAGATGCAACTATATCAATTCAAAGTCTGGTAGTGAGCCATTCTTTTCTTCTTCTTCTTTCTTTCTTTCTCAGTGGGCAGTGAGTCCACTTGGATAGTGAGTCCACTTGGACAATGAGTCCCCTAAGTGAGCATTCTCTCTATGGTAGCGAGCCTTTGTAATTTGACATTGTTAGTAAATTATATTGTGAGCTAATCCTCACCGTGGTTTTCCCCTTTTAGGGTTTTCCACATAAAAATCTAGTGTTCTCTTGTGCATGGTGTTGATGTGCTTAAGTTTTTGTTATATGCTTTTCATGTTTAAACTTCATAACAGATTAAGGGTTTAAGTGAACTGATGTGGATGTGATTATGTTTATGAGGGTTTGAAGTTTTTGATACAACTGATTCACCCCCCCTCTCAGTTGTCTTGTGCCTTCAACAAGGCTTAGTTTTCTTTTTAGGCTCAACTTTATCACATAGGGCCTCTTTACTGGGAGTAAGAACTTTCATGTGGTTAACAATAAGGAGCATAAAGCCTTGATGAAGGATCACCATATTAGGTGCCTTTCTGCTCTCTCTTATTGAATGTTCCATCAAGGCCAAAAGATAAAATGAGAAAGAAACACACATCTTATGATGGAATTGAATTACCAGAGTAAAGTGATACCCATAGATAGATTTAAAGCTCCCTTCAAGGGATACATATCTCATTACTATCTCCACCAAAATTGCCCAAACCAATTTTAAAGAGGTTATCCCAAATGTAGCTTAAACAACCCACTCCTTTCATCACCTTTGAAGAAAATTTGAAGGGCTTCATCCCCTGCCTTTCTATCCTTAAAAACCTTCTTGCCTTTAGTGGAAGGACTAGTATCTTGGGCAATAAATTCCTCATTTAGGGTGCATTCCCACCCAAACACAACCACCTTCCTATTTTTCAACCCACGGGCAAAAGCCTTTGTGACTACATTCCCACCCAAAAACAACCACCTTCCTCCAAGCTTTTCCAAACCTGAGTATTTTGGTGAAGCCAAACATAGTTAGAGGGCTCCACCCTATTTCATTCATCACCCATTGTCTTAGATTTACCTTCTCCTCTATTCACAAACACCCACACTATCTCAAGTTTATTGTTACAGCCATGAGAGAATGGTAAGTGTTCTGTATAAGCTCAGAAGGTTCTATAAATAATCATGAAGTATTGTTGTGAGTTTCCCATCCTTGATCATAATTACATCTCAAGTGAGAGCTGCCAACTATAGAGTAATCATTAAACAAATGGACTTTCACTTGCATAGGGATGGAAACAAAATCCTCCCAAATCCTGATGTTCTCATAATTGACCCTGAGGCTTGCAAATGCATCCACCCCTTTATTACCCTCACATAAGACGTGTAAAATTCACTTATTCAAAGGAATCAACAAGTTTGATGGAATCTTTGAGAAAGGTATTGATAGTCCAACTTGGGGTCTGGATGCCCTTAAGGCATTGGATAATATTTAAAGAGTCTCCTTCAACCATGATTTCTTAAACCCTTTAGAATGTGCTAGTTTTATAGCATTAAAAGCTACATCTGCTTCGGCATAATGGTTAGACTAAAATCCAAGAGGTAGAGAAATGATAGACATAAAAATTCCCTTATCATCTCTCAAAATTACACCACATCCAGCAACCCCTGTGTTGCCCTTGGTAGCCCCATAAAAATTAACCTTTATCCACCCCAAGGGAGGCGGGCACAAAACTACCCCTTCTCTTGATTTCTTCGTATTCTTGAAGGGGGTTGATATGTCAAAATGTAAATTACACTCCTTCACAACCTAAAGATCTATAGGAGAGACCCCAATTTTAGAATCATTGTAGATTTTCTCAGAAATCCTAATCATAAAATTTTCTTTAGTAGCCATAATAATTCTACCATTTGTTGGTTATTTTCTCCGAATCGGCAGAGGGTTTGCCAGTTCCAATACACAGGTAGATTCGGCCAACAGAGTATGGGAGGTTGCGTGAGCTACCTCCCCTTCACTTCTGGTTCTGCCACACCAAGGGGGGTGTCCCTAATTGATAAAGATATGACTTTGATTCATTCAATGACATAAAGATTTAACTTGACAGTAACAGGCAGAATACTCTCATGCATGGACCAAGATCTAAATGATAGATCACAAGTTGGCAACTTTCTTGGACATATATGACTGGTTAGGGTTCCTAATCCTACTCCAACTAACAGGTTGGAAATATGGAATGGTTTGAATTTGATGGTTTGGATGCAAGACAGGGGTTTTGGATCATAACTACTTCACAAGAGCAGAACGGTGCCTATCTTTGGGCAAGGAGTCAAATAGACATATACATGAGGATGGCTTGCAACTGGCATTCAAGTTTCAAGGGGTTAGACTTGATGCTTGCCTTACAAACATCACCCAAGGATAGGTATTTAAATGTCCATACTTACAGATATACCTGTTGACATACCATCTTCTCCATGCTTGACCTAAGACAAATTCAATCCACTCCTTGAATGGAAGTCAAAATATCAAACATGCAATATAGGAGCCTGTATCCCTGAATCTATGAAACCCTTAGCAACTAGATTCAAAAGAAGAAATTGCATGCAACAAATGGAGACAGACAACAAAACACATGCAAGAAGAATTTTTCATATAAAATTGACATTGAAACTAAACATATGTGCAAGATACATCACAGATGCAATACATAAACTCCAAAATGAGATAGAACAACAAAGAAATGCTCTATGTTTTGTTATTCACACAAAAATACCCAAGTCTTCAACAACACCAACTGAGTAACATAGTCTGCCTTTTATAACAAAACCATGTACTCAACGAATTAATAACAAGGGAAGTCAAAAATCCTGCCAGATGCATCGCATGAGAAATAGCGCTCAAAATAGTAAATGTAGTAGAGAGACAAAGAGGAATGAGTAGGTGAACTCGGGATCTACACCGCCGTTTAGGGATTTTCTCTTAAATCTGGTAGTTCATCTGTCATTTCATCCATCGATACATTTGAAAATGCCATTAACGCTTCAACTACCCGCAGCCTCCCTGAAATGCAGCAATGGCACGCCTCTGAAGCTTCCCACCCAAAAATAGTCGCACATGCATAGGAAGAACCCATCGCTGCAGGTTCAAAACATGGCTGTTGATCTACTCCTATCACTGAGATCAACGGCCCCAAAAAATGTTGACCAATTCGCCAGCCAACCAGATCCTACCACGTAGGCACCTCATGTTTCTATCGCTGGCTTATCACTTCCTCCATTTGCCTTGCAAAAAAGGGACAGGTGGCGGCTTTCGTAGCATTACATCGGACACATGGCACCTTCTACGCTCACGACGAAACTTTTAAAGAGCCTTTAAAACTCAAGCAGAAACTGACACATGGCACATTCCGCGGCTAGCAACTTTAGGCACTATTGAAAGACCCTCCTCCACGTGGCATGATCCGCATTAAAGTTATAACATGGAAACAAAAGTGTGGCATGAACTGAGGCACGACACTTGGCGGATCCCGTGGCATTGGCAGAGTGAAACCCTCTCAGCCACTTTTAGAAACATTCAAACACTGGAAACTGTAGCCCGATATGCATTCAGAAATGCATCTGACTCATTTTTTTATCATTTTGGAAGCCGATGGAGATTTTGCAAGCCAACTAATGCATATAACTAATTTTTTGCATTTTTTAGCACTGCAGAGGCCGAAAGAGTTAGAACTTTTTTGGATTTTTGGGAAGGTGCCTACATATTTTAATGCTTGAAACCTAAATATTTATGCAGGCACCACTAGTGGCTCAAGCCTAAAACCCTAGACATAAATGATTACCAACAGGCTCTGATTGGGGATGCATGCCTCTTGCAGGCATGGCGAGAACCTTAGATCTCTGGGATGCAGACTAGTCCCCTATCCATTGGGCAACAGAGTCACAACTGCACCAACCTGCATCATGAAACACATTTATTTAAAATTTATTTGGCGGCCCAGGGCCACCAAAAAGGAAAAACGAAAGTTTTCCTTTGTCAAACACTTGATTCTATTTTGATTTCTTCAAATGAAGCCTGAAAGCATTTAACCACTTGCAGCACTCAGTATTGCAATTATTTGTGCTGCTGCCCCTTTCTCTTTCAACAAGTCTATAGCAAAATTCATAAGCATCTACCATTCTCAGCAGTAGACCGTCATCATCATATGAGTCATTGATGTTGCTTGGAAAAATGATAGACTCACATGAAACAAATGAATCCACACCAGCATTTTGCCCTTCCTCAAAAAATAAGAGCTCCTTTGTATCAAACATGCAATATTCAGGCACAAGCAACATCTGATAATCATATTCATTTTTACAAGCATACAAATATTCATCATCATTATGCTCAGCAACTTTATCATCAATGTTCACCTAGAATGTCTCCAAAGAAGGCATAAATAGCTCAGAATGCAACCCTACATTAAAAACTTCATAGTTACCCCTGCAACCAACACTATCCCCCATTGTAGGAGCACACACATCTGCAACTTGTCCCTTCACCTCTGAACAGTGACCCTATTTTTCTTCACCAGTGCACTGATAATCAAAAGCAAATTTTTTAACCTCTGCACTGTGAAGGTGGTTAGAATCTTCAAGGAAACATTCATATTCAGCATCCATGTATATTTCATCATCTGAAAGGCTCACACATGCATCTGAATGCTGACAGTCACTAACATATTCACTGTCATCCCTTGAAGCAACATCTTCTATATTCAGAGTGAAGCTTTGCATATCCACCTCGCATAAATGATCAGGAATAACTGGGATATGCATGCTGCTGTAAGACACAACCTCGTGTATATCTTTCATTTTATCACTGGAAAGGTAATTTGTGTCTGCAGGCTTCTCATCTAGAGGCTGATAATAATCTTTGTTTTCACCATCATAGGATATGCCTACATTTTCTTCATGCATCACATCATGGCTACACACATTATTCTGAAATATATTTCCCTCTGCAAAATCATCCTTTAATGAACATTGTGGAAAAGCAGAAATACATTCACTTTGATAACTGTTTTGACAACTTGCAGCCATGAAACCTACTGGCATTCCATATTTCTCATTATTTTCTATATCCATAGAAAATTGGTAAGCCTGGTGAAGTGTGGCTAGTTCCTTATCTCTCAATAGATAACTCATTTCTTCATCAAATGTAGCCAAATAAATTGCTAAGCACAATGGATTATTGGGTCTCATATATTCAGGGATCTGCTTGAGCAACTTAATAAATCTAAGGTTAAAGGCTGGAACCAGCTCCTCATCTTCCTTTTGAATATTCATAAAATGTATGATCAATGAGGCCACATCAAACCTTTCACCAAACTGCCCTAGGAATGCAATCTCTAAATCTACCCATGAAGAAACTGAACATACATGCAGGTCTGAAAACCAAACCCTAGCATCATCTTCTAATGACTGAACAAAGAGTCTCATTACTACATCTTCATCCTCTACCTCATAATCTTCTATTAAATTACAAAATTTTTGCAGATGTTTGTTTGCCGATTCAGAATCTGATCCACTATATTTTGGCAAACATCTTCTAATTTTATTTGGGATAGAATTTGGGTAACCACATATTCCTTTAAAATTTAGGGATTTATATCTCTCAATAACAAATGGTCTTCTTTAAGAGCATACCCAGGCCTGCTGTTTTAAACTTAACATTTTGAATCAAAGATGAATACCTGGATATATGTTGCAGCACTGATAGGTTCATTCAATAGAGTCGCCACCTCTCACAGAGAGGACAATATATCAACAAGGCCATTTTGTTTTCTGGACTCACCATGCCAGCAGGGCACCACATGGTCATTTTTGGATCTTGCTGCAACGAATTAACTTTTCAAGTAATTTGACTCTTTCTCTCCCCAGTGGAGTCGCCAATTTTGTTGCGACTTAGATGGGCAAAACTTCACCAGAGATTGTAGGATAACACTTTCACATTCGATCCCCAGTGGAGTCGCCAATTCTGTTGGTGGTTTGGATGGACTCAAATAAATTCTATTTTCATCAATTCTTCCCCAGTAGAGTCGCCAATTCTATTGGTGATTTGGAGGGACTCAAATAAATTCTGTTTTCATCAATTCTTCCCCAGTAGAGTCGCCAATTCTGGTGGTTATTTTTTCTGAATCGACAGAGGGTTTGCCAGTTCCAATGCACAGGCAGATTCGGCCAATAGAGTACAGGAGGTTGCGTGAGCTGCCCCCCCTTCACTTTTAATTCTGCCACACCAAGGGGGGTGTCCCTAATTGATAAAGATATGACTTTGATTCATTCAATGACATAAAGATTTAACTTGACAGTAACAGGTAGAATACTCTCATGCATGGACCAAGATCTAAATGATAGATCACAAGTTGGCAACTTTCTTGGACATATATGACTGGTTAGGGATGAGAGTATGCAGGGGTTCCTAATCCTACTCCTACAACTAATAGGTTGGAAATATGGAATGGTTTGAATTTGATGGTTTGGATGCAAGACAGGGGTTTTGGATCATAACTACTTCACAAGAGCAGACTGGTGCCTATCTCTGGGCAAGGAGTCAAATAGACATATACATGAGGATGGCTTGCAACTAGCATTCGAGTTTCAAGGGGTTAGACTAGATGCTTGCCTTACAAACATCACCCAAGGATAGGTATTTAAATGTCCATACTTACAGATATCCCTATTGACATACCATCTTCTCCATGCTTGACCTAAGACAAATTCAATCCACTCCTTGAATGGAAGTCAAAAGATCAAACATGCAATATAGGAGCCTGTATCCCTAAATCTATGAAACCCTTAGCAACCAGATTCAAAAGAAGAAATTGCATGCAACAAATGGAGACAGATAACAAAACACATGCAAGAAGCATTTTTCATATAAAATTGACACTGAAACTGAACATATGTGCAAGATACATCACAGATGCAATACATAAACTCCAAAATGAGATAGAACAGCAAAGAAATGCTCTGTGTTTTGTTATTCACACAAAAATGCCCAAGTCTTCAACAACACCAATTGAAAAACACAGTCTGCCTTTTATAACAAAACCATATACTCAACAAATTAATTACAAGGGAAGTCAAAAATCCCGCCAGATGCATTGCATGAGAAATGGCACTCAAAATAGTAAATGCAGTAGAGAGACAAAGAGGAATGAGCAGGTGAACTCGGGGTCTGCACCACCATTCAGGGATTTTCTCTTAAATTTGGTAGTTCATCTGTCATTTCATCCATTGATGCATCTGAAAAATACCATTAACGCTTCAACTACCCGCAGCCTCTCTGAAATGCAGCAATGGCACGCCTCTGAAGCTTCCCGCCCAAAAATAGACGTACATGCACAGGAAGAACCCATCGCTGCAGGGTCAAAACATGGCCGTCGATCTACTCCTATCGCTGAGATCAACGGCCCCAAAAAACATTGACCAAGTCGCCAGCCAACCAGATCGTGCCATGTAGGCACCTCATGTTTCTATCGCTGGCTTATCGCTTCCTCCATTTGCCTTTCAAAAAAGGGACAGGTGGCGGCTTCTGCAGCATTACATCAGACACATGGCGCCTTCCGCGCTCACGCCGAAACTTTTAAAGAGCCTTTGAAACTCAAGCAGAAACTGACACATGGCACGTTCCGTAGCTAGCAACTTTAGGCACTGTTGAAAGACCCTCCGCCATGTGGCACGATCCGTGTTAAAGTTATAACATGGAAACAAAAGTGTGGCATGAACTGAGGCACGACATTTGGTGGATCCCGCGGCATTGGCAGAATGAAACCCTCTCAGCCACTGTTAGAAACATTTAGACACTGGAAACTGTAGCCCGATATGCATTCATAAATGCATCTGACTCATTTTTTTATCATTTTGGAAGCCGATGGAGATTTTGGAAGCCAGCTAAAGCATATAACTAATTTTTTGCATTTTTTAGCACTGCAGAGGTCGAAAGAGTTAGAACTTTTTTGGATTTTTGGGAAGGTGCCTACATATTTTAATGCTTGAAACCTAAATATTTATGCAGGCACCACCAGTGGCTCGAGCCTAAAACCCTAAACATAAATGATTACCAACACACCCTATCAATATTGCCTATCTTTTTTCTGAATATATGATTATTTCTCTCCTTCCAGAGCCACCAAGATGCATGGGGAAGCATAAGGGACCAAAGGAACTTCAAGAAGGGGTTTTAAGAGGGAGAGACCTATTGATCCAACATCTCCTCAATGGAGTTAAGAAAAACCCAAATAACATTCCAAAGCAACAACATGTTTTTTTCAAATAGCTCTCAAGAAGACACAATCAATCGAAAAGTGAAAAACATCCTCTGCATCATTTTCATAGAGGGCACATCTATTGGGAAAATAAAAGACCCTTTTAGTGATATTGTCTAAACTAAGAACCTTATTTTGAGCTAAGATCCAAAAGAAAAAGTTTACTTTTGGGATCAACTCAGGTCTCCAAACTTTAGCCCAAAAGGGGTAGGTAGTATCTGAAACCTCAAGAGCAACAAAACCTGAAACAATATAAGCACCATGCTGAGTATGACACTAAAAGAGTTCATATTCATTGGGTGTAAGGGGTAAATGAAACTGAGAAAGTAGGGATTGAATCCTTAAGGCATCAAAGGATGAAGAGGGAGCTATATTAGCAATACTTTTCCAAGAGCCACCCTCTATATAATCAACCACCCCATCCCTAATTATCGTTAAACAATTGTCTTTCAAAGGTCTTTTCCAATCACAACTTGATAGAGGGATATCTAAAATTCATCTATCATTCCAAAATTTGATGGAAGCACCATTCCCAAGTTTCCATTTAACTCCTTTTTTGATAAGGCTCCTACTATCCGTAATATTTTTTCATATACTTTATCCAAAGGGAAGGTCTAAACATTCAAGGGAGTCTTGCAAGCTCGTGTTGAGAGAGATATCTCCTTTTCATGATTTTAGTCCATTCATTGTGATCAAACATCAATCTCCAATCTATTTTGGCCATTAGAGAAAAGTTAAAATCCTTAATCTTTCTAATGCCCAAACCTCCCTTTTTCTTGGATCTACAAACTCCCTCTCAGGCCACCAAAGGGATTCTCTTTCTTTCCTCTGTGCCAACCCACAAGAACTTTTTTTGAACCTATTCTAACCTTTCCAAAAACTTCACAAGGATTTTAAAAAGGCTCATGGCATAAATTGGAAGGTTCTTCAAGGTAATTTTTATCAATTGAGCTTTCCCTGCTTGGCTTAGAAGAGTCCCTTTCCACCTAACCAACTTTGTCTGAAATCTATCCAACAACTCCATCCAAAATGAATCTTGGGTCTTGTTAATAACTCGAGAGGCATTCCTAAGTATTTGGAATGAAAACAACCCACTTGACATTAAAGAATTCAAGCAATCTTGAGTTGATGATGAATAGGAGTATTCATGAAGAAGATTGTGCTCTTATGGAGACTAATTTTTTGGCCTGACACCAATTCATAATTATGCAAGATAGATTTAAGTTCTCTTTCCTCTCTAACTGAAGCTTCTCCAATAACAATAGTGTCATCCACAAATTGTTGATGTGAGCAAGGAGGGCCAACTAAAGCAGGATAAATCCCTTTCAATCTATTATCAATTATAGTCTTAAGAATATTCCTACCCAAGGCTTTAGCCATGATTACAAACAAGAAAGGGGAGATTGGGACCCCCTATTCGATGCCCCTAGAACTCTTAAAAAACTAGACAGAGAGCCATTAATTAAAACAATTTTTTTGGAGTAGATATATGTTGATATGTGCTTGACAACTGAGAGGGGGGGTGAATTAGTTGTCTTGAAAACTCAAATACTTCTACATTAATACATTGAACACTTATCCGCAATTATTAAGATGAAATCATAAAATTAGAAACTTAACCACATATGCAACAACAAACACAAGAGACACCAGATTTATGTGGAAAACCTAAAGGTGGGGAAAAACCATGGAGAGGATTAGCTCTCAATATATATTGTAATCTTGAAATAATGATGATCAGGATTGGTCACTCCATGGGCCTAATCATACTAACTCATTGTCATGAAGAACAACTAGGTCTAGCAGGCTCACTGCCTCAACCCAAAACCTAGCAAGATTACAATAAGGGCTGTTAAACCATGAGGGTTGTTAAACCCTACTGGCAACTTACTTCCAGGTACACTACAATGATCAAGACTTTTCTATGTTTATCATTGAAGTACAACAATTTCTCCGCTCTGCTCTGCCTCTTCTCTGTTATTCCTCTTCTCTACTCTGCCTTTTGGACCTTTCTTTAGATCTTTTCATTTTTGCTCAAGGACAACTTTTCCACAGTTTAGTTACAAGTATTTATACACTACATCAACTTTGGAATGATCATCAAGGTCAGCATTACAATCATCAACCATTGGAACAATCTCCAAGGTCAGCATTACAAATATTTTCAAAATAGGTCTTGACCTATTGCAACATTATGCAAGGGAGATGAAATAAAAATGCATGTAGATCATGCCACACCTTAGCTGGGACTTAAACATGATCTTCCACACTTCAACACGCCTTCACAATCTTCAAGAGATCTCCGCAATCGCTAGAATGAACTAGGTCGGCCAAGTTGGTTACACAACACACTATCCGGAAGTAATCTCCAAAACACCTTCACATTTCTTCAATGCAGACCAATGTAATGATGGGAACATGATCAGGAGGTACCCACAAGCACGTTATAATCATCAGGAGCAACCGCACAACCCTTAGCCACTTTATCGATAGGAATCTTCTCACCGAAACACATGAACTTCTCTATCTTCAACTGTCATAAAATAAAGATAGCTTGCGGACCACCAAACCACAAACCACTGCAATTGTAGGCACTTATGATCATCATAGACTTCACTCTCGAACCGTAGAGAAAAATACTTTACTGCGGAGGAATGCGAAGCATATTACTTTCTCTCTGTCCCAACTGATCTTCCAGAAAAGATAGACTTTACTCTGGTGAATGCAACTCTCTCAATTCTTTATACCGGAGGCTCAAACTTAGGATTCAATAACATCAGACATCTCTTTGAATAACTTCCAATCTGCACAGAAAGATCTTCACCCAGAAGGAAATGTAGAGTAGTCTACCAGGCTATTCTTCAGCATGTCACTCATTGTCTGTACTGCACTTCTCTATAACTTACTTGTTTCTTCCGGAGAGGCCAATTTTCTCAATATCCTCAACATGTAGAGCTTCCTAACATGTAATAGAGTAAGATACAGTTGAAACCAATGACAACAAAGATATGTTGACATGAATGACAACACCGATTAGGCACATACTTGCAACAATCTCCCACTTTGTCATTGATGGCAACATATGATGTGAAAAACTGCAACAACCATCAAGACAAGATTCTCCCCCTTTCTCTTTACACATCTGTACTCTTTGTCTATCTAAGTTTTTCACATGACTTCTCTCCCCCTTTAACATCAATGGCAAAAGGCACATACTTGCACTCTTCTACTCTGATCCAATCTCTCTTTTGAACTTTCTTCAACTGACTACTCCCCCTTACTTGATGCTTTCCCTGGTTGCAACTTTGGTTCTTCATGTGAAGTTCTCTCCTTCTTGGTTTGTCAATTCTCACCTTCAGATCTTGCTGCTATTGCACTGTTTCCTCTGTCAACATTGCAACACCTACTGCTCTTTACAAGAAACTCATATCATCATCATCTACCTACTTCCCCTGAGAGGTAACTTCATAATCCTCTTGACTTCAAAAACCATCTCTGATTACTACCTGCACTGCTACACCTTTTTCCTTTTATTGCTCTGACTACTCCCCCTTAGGAGTACACATCAGACTGTATCTAGCTCACATTAGAACCTTCACATGCTATCACTTCTAGAGTAACATTTCTTGTCTTCTCAAAGCTTTAGACTTGACTCTGTCTGCAAGTTTTCTTCTATAGGCTTCCCTTATCATCAGTCTAGTTGAAACAATGTCTTCTTCAACCTGGCATTCAAGAAAGCAATTCTCACATCTGCTTTGAAGTCCTTATGTGCTACAAAGGCTATAAACAACCTAATAGCCTCCATTTGTACCACCAGAGCAACATTTTCCACTTGTGAGTACCTTTTACAAACAGCCTTGCCTTATTCCTCACTTCTCTATTCTCATTCAATTTGATCTCTGATCTTGAGACAAGTTCCCAAATTTGATTCTTCATATTCTGCATTAGTTCCTTTTTCCATTGCCTTGATTCAAAACTTATCCTTGCATGCCTCATCCATAGATTCAACAGAGATTTACCTATTTATCTGCAATTCTTTTTCTTTGCCAATGCACCTTTTCTCTTTTTTACTCAAGAGCTGGTCTTCAATGTGGTACTTTTGCACAATCTCTAGGGATCTCATGAATTCTTTCTAGAACTTCTTCTTCAACTTGATTGACTTCTTGTTCAACAGGTCCATTTGATTCATAGCTACTCAGATCTTATATTCTTTCTTTGACATCATCGACCTTCACATTAACACTCTCAATGATCTTTCTCAGACTCTTATTGTAGCACTTTTGACTTGAACTTTGTTTTGAATGTAGATAGCAATATGTATATCTTTTCTCCAGTTACATCTAGCAGGTCAGCTTCCTTCATCATTGATCAGCCTCTTGGATTGTCCTATACTTCCTTTCAACAACTTCATTCTACTGAGGAGTCCTAGCAGACAATTGTCTCTTTATCCCTTGTTCTTTACAAAAAATATTGAATTCATTTGATGTGAACTCACCTCCTCTATCAGACCTTAAGCATTAGATCCTCAGTTATATCTCATTCCCAATCATTGCCTTGAAATCTCATCTAATTCATAATCATTCAACTCTGAGTTCATCTGCAAATTTTCAAACCATTTGCAAAGAAAATTACTCTGTACTGAAAACAATCTTGAACTTCTGTTACTCATTATTCTCAAGCCAATTATCAAGATCAGACAAACTTATGGATGTAGATGTAATCACTGATCAATAACCATATGCCAGAACTACAGAGCATTATCTTCAATAGCGGATCCAAGTGGACCAAAATACCAGAGCCCTGTCACTTGATTTTATCAGTTAGATACTTAGCTAAAATTCATGACCTTTCAGCTTGTCCCTTAAGTGCATACGCGACCAATTCATCTATCACATCATAACTCCCAATACGAACCATATGAGACTCTAGAATTCATATCCAAAAATCGTCATTGACCTCTTAACATACCTTCAGAACTACAAATCAAAATACTCAATAGCGGACCAAAATACTCAATAGCGGACCAAAATACTCAGATGCTTTACATTGCTTCAGGCTTAACTCTATTTATCCAAACTTAGACAATTCACCATGTGACTTCCAGAGGAAGTTAGAACTTGAACACTAGAAAATATGTTCACCAGATATTTATGAACAACATACCTGAACCACATATAATGATCTTCAACTACGGAGGCATACTAATTCAATCTTTGTCACTTACTTTATATATTGCTCATACTTAGTCATTTTGGGCTTTCGGACCAGAATCCTTTTATGCCTTAATTTACAGAGTTCCTTTCAAGCAATCTTCCATATAAATCTTCACATCATATCTTTGTATCAAATCTCAGCATTGACTATCTGGTTAGGGGATTTAGAATTTTCAATACAGCTCTCCCTGAGCTAGAGTTCCCAGTTTACTTCTTGGAGGAAGTATCTGCTCCAGAATCTGGTGCAGACTCATCTTTGAATTCATTTACTTCTTTCTTGACCCAGACCTTGTTCATCTCCTTCTTGACTTCTGCCGGATCAACCTTTTCCATTGATTTCTTTAATTCTTCTTGATTATCCTTCTTCATGTTCTTACTTCTGCAAAATCTTGCAATATGTCCAGGCTTGTTGCAATTAAAGCATATAATATTTTTCTGACCGTTGTTCCTTCCATTCATCCTTGACCTGCATAGGTTAGCCTTATGCCCAAATTTATTGCATATATAATAGTAGCCACTGAAGGATTCAATTGTCCTATTCTTTCCATAGTTGTTTCTCACTTGACTTCTACACTCATTTGCCCTGTGTCCCATTTTGTAGCATGCATAGCACCTAATAGAATTTTGACTCACTTTACTTCTGCATATAGTAGCTTTATGACCAGTTTTGAAGCATTCACCTTTGAATAATTGTTCATTCCTCCCATTGTTGAAACTTTTCTTGATCTGATTCCTACATTCATTTTCTCTATGACCAATTTTCTTGCAATTGAAACACTGACAAGAGAATGATCGAATCTTTTGATTTATTCTGCTCCTACACTGAGTAGCCTTATGACCATACTTATTGCATGAATTACAATAACCATTGAAAGATGGGTAGCTTTATGCATTTGGTTGTCTGACCATAGGTCTTCTAGGTCTTCTTCCTAGATTTCTGAACTGGTATCCTTTGTTTTGCCTTGACTCAGTGCTTATTTGACCAAAGTTGAACTTTATCCTTTCTCAAATCCCAAACCTTGCTTGTCATCAACTCTCTTCTGGCTAGTAATCATTTCATCAAGCTTTGCAGTGCTTATCTTGAATTTTTCTTCAAATCTTTTGGCCTTTTCCAGGTCTATTTTTAGATTTACAATTTCTTCTTCAAGTTTCGCACAATCTTCTGATATGTTCTTCATAATCAAATTTAGATCATCTTCTACTCTTGTTCTTTCTATAACTTCTGCTTCCAAATCATTCAGGGCTTCTTTTGCTGATAACAATTGATCACTGACTTCTTTGTATTTGTCTTTGAATTTCTTGACTTGCTCCTTTAGTTTCAAGATGCATTCATCAGCTTGTTGCAAGTTTTCTTTTAGATCCTTGACTTCTGCTTCAGATTTTTCAAGATCCATAAGAGCTACTTCTAGTTGGTTGTAGCTTCCATAATTTCCATATCTTCTTGCTGCCATGATCACACCATCCCAGATCTTCTTCAAGTTGTTAAACTTTTTCCAAGGAACCTTGCTCTGATACCAATTGTTGATATGTGCTGGACAATTGAGAGGGGGGGTGAATCAGTTGTCTTGAAAACTCAAATACTTCTGCATTAAAACATTGAACACTTATCTACAATTATTAAGATGAAATCATAAAATTAGAAACTTAACCACATATGCAACAACAAACACAAGAGACACCAGATTTACATGGAAAACCCCAAGGTGGGGAAAAACCATGGAGAGGATTAGCTCTTAATATATATTGTAATCTTGAAATAATGATGATCAGGATTGGTCACTCCACGGGCCTAATCATACTAACTCACTGTCATGAAGAACAACTAGGTCTAGCAGGCTCGGTGCCTCAACCCTAAACCTAGCAAGATTACACTAAGGGATGTTAAACCCTGAGGGCTATTAAACCCTACTAGCGGCTCACTTCTCAGTACACTACCATGATCAACACTTTTCTATGTTTATCATTGAAGTACAACAATTTCTCCACTCTGCTCTGCCTCTTCTCTATTCTTCCTCTTCTTTGGTCTACCTTTTGGACCTTTCTTTAGATCTTTTCATTTTCGCTCAAGGGCAACTTTTCCATAGTTCAATTACAAGTATTTATACACTACATCAACCTTGGAATGATCATCAAGGTCGGCATTACAATCATCAACCATTGGAATAATCTCCAAGGTTGGCATTACAAACATTTTCAAAATAGGTCTTGACCTATTACAACATTATGCAAGGGAGATGAAATAAAAATGCACGTGGATCATGCCACGCCTTATCTGGAACTTAAACATGTTCTTCCATGCTTCAACATGCCTTCACAATCTTCAAGAGATCTCCGCAATCGCTGGAATCAACCAGGTCGGCCAAGCTGGTTACACAACACACTATCTGGAAGTAATCTTCAAAACACCTTCACATTTATTCCACGTGGACCAATGTAATGATGGGAACATGATTAGGAGGTACCCACAAGTACGTTATAATCATCAGGAGCAACTGCACAATCCTTAGCCACTTTATCCATAGGAATCTTCTCACCGGAACACATGAACTTCTCTGTCTTCAACTGTCATAAAAGAAAGATAGCTTGCGGACCACCAAACCATGAACCACTACAATTGTAGGCACTTATGATCATCACAGACTTCACTCTCAAACCACAGAGAAAAATACTTTATTGCGGAGGAATGCAGAGCATATTACTTTCTCCCTGTCCCAACTGATCTTCCATAGAAGTTAGACTTTACTCTGGTGAATGCAACTCTATCAATTCTTCATACCAGAGGCTCAAACTCAAGATTTAGTAACTTCAGGCATCTCTTTGAATAACTTCCAATCCACACAGAAAGATCTTCACCTAGAAGGAAATGGGAAGCAGTCTACTAGGTTGTTCTTCAGCATGCCACTCACTGTCTGTACTACACTTCTCTGTAACTTACTTGTTTCTTCCGGAGAGGCCAATTTTCTCAATATCCTCAACATGCAGAGATTCCTAACATGTAATAGAGTACGATACAATTGACACCAATGACAACACCAATTAGGCACATACTTGCAACAATATCATCTCTAAAATAAGATCAAGGAATCTAGCCTCAAAACCAAACTTAGCCATAACTCTCAGCATAAAATCCCACATTACCCTATCATAAGCTTTCAAAAGGTCTAACTTAAGTAGAAAGCCTTCCTTTTTGTTTATAGACAACAAATGAAGAATTTTGTGAACAACAATAATGGAATCCAAGATTTGTCTTCAAGGAACAAACCCACTCTACTGGACTGAGATCAAATTGGGGAGAACCACCTACAATCTATTTGCAATCACCTTAGGAAGATTTTATAAATCAAGTTGCAAAGGCTAATA